>JANDEH010000003.1:24165507-34165507 GCA_024610705.1 Tetragnatha versicolor | reverse complement strand
TAATTTCGCTTGCTTTAGAATTGGTTTGCGTATGTGTTCAACTCCTTCCTCCTCTGTTATTAGAGTAAGTATTCTTAGTTGCTACATTTTTGTTTCACCATATTAAATGCTTGAAAAAGACAATTTTTGAAAAGTTAAGAGTTAATGATTTTTCAATTTTATAATTGTTTAACTGTTTTTCATTATGTCTTCTAAATATTGCTTCTTTTGCAGTCGTATCATTGATTTCACCAAGCATGACACTTATGCTTGGAGGGGGTACTTTTTTGCAGCCCTTTTATTTTCTACTGATGTAGTGGGGAAAATTGGAACCAACATGGCCCTTCATTATTTGTCTGCCTCTATTGTTGAACTTCAGGCGTCTTTAATGACAGCTGTATTCAGAAAGGTACTTGTTTGTTTTTGTGTTTAAAAATGGTTCATTTATTAAAAATAAATTTTTTTAATTCTATACGTCAAAATCATAAAATATTTATTTTATAAAATATTGGCTTGATTTGTTAAATTATTATCAACTTGAAAATAGTCTGTTTACTCTGGAAACTTGTTCAGTCATGTTCAGAAAAGTTTCTAATTATCTTTCTGATATTCTGTAAATGTTTATTATTATATTATTCATGTATCTTATGGCTAAAATCTACTAATTTAACTGCTACTTAAAATTCATGGGCCATTTTCCAAATAGCGCTATAGTAAAAGTAGCAGAGGAAGGTCTACTTTCCTTACCTCTACTACTCACCCGGAGTGGAAGGAATCCAACCAAACAGAAAGGGAAACTTGAAATTCATTCTTTATTAATTTTGAGTAAAACTGGCCAAAAACTTCAAACAGACTAATAATTTTAAAACTAACCTAAACTCTAAAAAAAAACAAATAAACTAATTTAAAACTAACCTAACCTCCCAAAATTCAAATCAATAATAACATCATCTCACAATTTCACATCCTTTAAACAATGTTGCCAAAAGCTATTCTTATAATTTTTATAGTTCACTAGTAGATCATCGAGTTGCAACAGGCCATGTGGTTGTGACAAACATCGTAATTGGTATTAGAATTATCAATAAATTGTTCACAGATAACTGTTTATATCTAACACCATTGTTCATTTGAATCGTTACATTATTTAAATATATTAGACTTCAAATAAATTCAATTTTCTTTACAGAACCTAGTGATATCCACTGCTGCTAGAAGAGACTACGACAGTGGAGCCCTAATGAACCTGCTCTCGGTCGATGTCAAAAGAGTACAGTGGTTCATTTTCCAGGCTGTGGAGCTCATATCAGCCCCCTTAAGAATCATTCTCATCGTTTGCATAATGTGGCAGTACTTGGGTATCGCCACACTTGCAGGAGTCGCTGTCATAATAGTGTTATTTCCCATCAGCTATTTTGTGTCTCGGTGTGGTGAAAGGTTTTCAGACAAGCAAATGAATATAAAGGATGTGCGTATCAAATACATGAATGAAATTCTTGGAGGAATAAAGATCCTGAAACTGTATGCATGGGAATTACCTTTCGCGAGCAAAGTCTTTAAGGCTAGGAAAGAGGAAGTCATGTGGCTGAAAAAAATGTTGTACACATACGTTGTGACCACATTTGTCTATTTCTGTGTGCCTTTTATGATATCGGCTGCTTCCTTTGGCACCTATTTGCTGTTGGACTCCACTCGAGTTTTAGACCCCACTCGAGCGTTTGTTTCGTTGACACTGATGGAGCAGCTCAGATATGCCCTGTTTCAACTTCCCGATGCTATTTCGGATTTCATGCAGTTTAATATATCTTTAGGGCGCCTGAGGAAGTTTTTCAATGTCGAGAACACCGATTTCAGTATGGTTGGGAATGAGCCGGATGAAGGGGACATGCTGACGATCAGGAATGCATCCTTCTCTTGGACTTCGGATTGGGGACTTCATGACATCAACTTGCGTGTCCCGAAAGGGAAGTTAGTTGCAGTGATTGGCCCAGTTGGGGCTGGAAAGTCCTCGCTGTTATCTGCTGTACTAGGTGAAATGAACAAAAGGGAAGGGTCTGTGGATATTAAGGTAAGCAGTTACATCAGAACTGAAAACTTGATTTATGTAAACTGTTTTTTAATAAGTAGTAGAAGAATTCAAATAATTTGTATTTTAAACTTTTAAATAATTTGATTTTTTAACAGATTTATTATGACAAGTTACCAAGGTTGTTAAAGTTACTTTGAAATAGTATTTGAGTACAAATACAAGTATTTCAGAAAAAGTAACTAAGTATTAAGTACAAATACCTCAAAAAAGTAACTAAATAGAGTACAAATAGAGTATAGGAAAAGTATTTAAGACTACCTTCAGTTACTTTACCTGCAAATTTTCAATTTAAAATTTAAACTATTAAAATTCATTTTAAAATTAATTTAATTCATAAAATTTATTTTTGAATTATTTTTTTAAAAATTCAAATATAATTTTAATATTTAAATTAAAACTTAATTGAGAGAATGATGTCTTTTCAATGGGAAGAAGGTGGAAGCAACCGATGATCCAAATTTTTGAATTTTTGGACTTCATAATAATTTAAACCATAAAGTAAAAATAAAAGGAAATTTAATAATAAATTGTTAAAGTAATTTTTTTTTTCAAAAATAAGTTACATTTAACTCTTACTTTATGTTAGGTCTTACTTTAGGTTACTTTAAGTTTTTAAATATAATATAGTTTCCTCCTTTCATTATTATCCAATTTTTTAATAAAACAATTATTTTTATAAGCTAGTTAAAAAAAGTGTTTCATAGTATTTCCCCTCTCTTTCTTTTAAAATTTAATTTAATATAAAAATTGAAGCATTTACATTATTAATAATTTTTTCTTAAATGCTTTAATATTTTCCACACATATTCTAAATTTTATTGCAAAGTTGGCCAAATAATAGTTAAGAGCACTAGAATATAGTCTTTATATATACATGTACTTTTTTTTATAAAAATTAAATTTGCTTAAAATTTAAATTAAAAAAATATTTTTTGTCTGTAAAATTGAATTATTTTTTAGATTTGTTACCAATTATTGTCAAAATATTTTCTTTTTCATTTGATTTGAAAATTTTACCAATATTTTCAAAGTTCATTTTAGTAAATTAATTAACGACTTAATCACCAATTGTAAATTTAACTTTTTTAATTTTTTTTAAATTGAAAAATGTTTCTGCTAAGTACGAATAATCCGTTTAAATTGAAAAAAGGTAAAATACCAATTAAAAAATCTTTTTCAAAAATTTAATAATCGAAGAAATTAAAACATCGCTCAAAACTACAAAGTACAAGAAGTAATTCACACGTTTTTTCCTTTTAGAAATGACCTAAATAACGACACACTAAAATTGGTAAAATCTGACAGGTAAAAAAAATGAAATATTTTCAATTTTTTTGGCCTTAAAAATCGACCTTTTTTAAAACTCCTGTTAAAAACGCTTGAGGCATTTGTTGAGGTCATTTTTCCATGAATATTGTAATTATATAGCTATATAACATAAACTAAACTCTTCTATTTCTACACTAGCGGAAATAAAAATCCCAACACCAAGAAGGAAAGGAGATAACAAAGTCAAATTTATTTCTATGATTGCACATAGTATCAATGTGAATTGCTTAAAAAATCAGCCTTCCTGGATATTAGGGGGTCGAGAAAATCGGCGAGGAGTGTTGTCTCCATAGGTGTCCATTACCGCCGTCACACGTCATGGTATTGAGTGACAGGGGCTCTAAATGACTTTTGAGGGATTGGAGGACCATGTTGCCTCCTCAGGTAGTCCAAATTCATATGGTGCACCAGCGGACGTTGCATACCGGGCTAGGTGATTTCTCCTCTTTCTCCGGACATGTTTTGTGAGTGTTGGTTCTTACGAACGGATAGGCCAGGGTAAAAATGCAACATAGGGGGTTAAGAAGAAAGCTTGGCAGTGGCGAATCCAGTAGGGGGGGCTGTGGGGCTGCAGCCCCCCCCAGGAATAAGACATTCTAGTTTTGGTAATAGCAATAAAGCCAAAAAAGAAATTTCAACACGTTGCGGACATTCGGTGGTGTTACCCAAAGAGTCTCAATATGAACCGGAACCCTACTTTAAAGGGTAAAAATTCCAAAATTTTCTGGGGGAAGACCCCCAAACCCCCTCGAAATTTTGGAATCTAATAAGTACAGTTTTTCCTTGAAACTTAAGGGATTTTTATGGAGTGTTCCTCTTTGATGTAACCCGAAGTGTCTCAACATGAGTTAAAATCACTTTTAGAGGCAAAATTCAAAAAAATTTCTGGAATAGGTACCCCTAAACCCCCTAGAAATTTTCCAATTCATAAAACTATTAATTTTTTTCCTTGAAAGTTCTCCCGCTTGCTCTTGGGTAGTGCTCTTTGGGTGGAATCTGAAAGGCTTTAAAATGAGCTAAAACACTATTTTGAGGGGCAAATTTTCAAAAATTTTCTGGGGGAGGACCCCCAGACCCCCCTCCCTTTTACTTGGAGTTCACATTTTTATACAATTTTGAAACTTAGTGCACCAAAATTGAAACCTTACGAAGTCATCTCACCTAAAACTATGTATTCCTATTATTAGACCTCAGAAAAGATGTTGAGTACCCCCCCTAAACAAAAATCTGGCTGTGGCACTGGCAACCCCCCTCCCCCTTTCAGTTGCTTGCATTAGATATTTGAACAGCCCATAATAGCAATTAAGTTATTTGTGAAACTCAGCCCCCCCCAGACCAAAATCCTGGATTCGCCACTGAAGCTTGGACATTGCATAAAACATGTATTTGTGCCTTTTTCTCTTGAAATTTATCCCAATGACAGGTCTGAAGGTAAGGACGAACAACCGGCTAAAAAACCTCAATGAAGCAGCTTTGGTTGGCCAAAATACCGGTAGATCATACTGAGGACAAGCGGCAGTGGAATGGATGTCGTTTGCAGTGCTGCGGATCGTCCGTTCGGTCCGCATAGCTTCTTACATCTTTGTCTATAAACAAGGGGCTGAAAATGGGCATTTCTGTTTCCAATAGTGCACGAAATAAGGAAATGAAGTTCCCAATTTCATGACATTGTGTTTATGAGAGAATCCTGATTCGGTTTGGAGTACCACGACGGTTGGGTATGAGTTTGAAGACACAATGGAGAGAGCGCACTCAGCGGATGATTTTCTAATCGTTCCACTGAGTGGTGATGCAGGGTAACGGAGTGGGGATGCATTGGATTCCATTTCTGCAACTCCTGAGTATGATTCACCAGTACTTTTTCCAACTAGAGCTGCGTCATTGAGATTTTGCAGCCGGTAGACCGTCCTTCCCTTCAGACCTGTCCTGGGGACAAATTTCAAGAGAAACATGCACAACCACATGTTGTGTGCAATGTCCAAGCTTTCTTCTTAACCCCCTAGTTTTCATTTTTACCCCGTCTTTCCCGTTCTCTAGAACCAACACCCACAAAACAAGTCCGGTCAATGAGGAGAAATCACCTAGCCCGGTATGCAACGTCCGCTGGTGCACCATATGAATTTGGACTACCTGAGGAGGCAACATGGTCCTCCAATCCCTCAAAAGTCATTTAGATCCCCTGTCACTCAATACCATGACGTGTGACGGCGGTAATGGACACCTATGGAGACAACACTCCTCACCGATTTTCTCGGCCCCCTAACATCCAGGAAGGCTGATTTTTTAATCAATTCACATTAATACTATGTGCAATCATAGAAATAAATTTTACTTTGATATCTCCTTTCCTTTTTGGTGTTGGGATTTTTATTTCCGTTAGTGTAATAGTTTTTCTTCATGAAAGTGATGGAGAAAAGAATGTTGTAATAAACTTTCAGTGAATTTTTTCATAGAATCTTGTAAGAATACTACAAGAACGCTTGCATGAGAGTAGAAAGTTTTTTAAAAACGGCTTTTAACCCATTTGGGCAAAAATGGGAGAATTTGTATGTTGCATGTCATACAAATATCAAAACATAAAAATCAATTGTAATTATCTAGCTAAAAATATGAAGAACACATAAATCCTTAATCCCATACCTACTTTAAAAATATATATATAAAAACAACCTTTACCTCTTTTCGAGACATTATATAATTCTAGCACTTAAACAATATTAATCCAGGAGGCAGGAAACGAGCAGCCTTTCGGAGAGCACAACAAAAAAGGGACTGAAAGAGATCTGGTAATTGGTAAAATTTTATTACCCCCTGAAAATGTCCCCCCTACGAACAATAAGGTAAGGTATTCCCGACCTCCCTTTTTTCTTTTTTCCCTTTTTGGGACCTCCCGTACTCCTTTTGGCCCGTGTCGTTTTCACACGCGTCGGTGTTGTCCAGCAGGGCCGCCCATAGGGGGCAGCAACCCCGACAAATGTCGGAGGGCCCGGAGCTTTAAGGGGCCCAGGCCCACGATTTCCACTTTGTTTTTTTAGTCAAAGTCTGTACTAGATGTTTTTTTTATTTTCCAAATAAAAATTGAACTCGCTGAATTCATTTCATTTAGCATATTCAGTTCCCGAAACGGACGGGCCCGTCAAAGTGGTCGGTCTCTTTTTCAGAAGTTTCATCTCCAATCAAATTCTGAAACATGAGATAACACAACCCCTTCCCAACGTGACCACTTCCCGCACACTGGAAAAAGACAAAGTCCGGCGACATTCCTTATCAGTTAATGGGCATGGGGCATCTCGAGAGAGGGAGGGTAGGAAAACCCCTGAAGCCCTCTCCCACGAAGCTATTCTGGGGGCCTTAGGTTGCGTCGCTGCGTTGGGCTATGCGGAAAGCAAGCAGGAAAGTGTGTTGTTCTCCCCTCCAAGGATTGTGTTTTTTTTTAATTCTGGGTTTTGGAAGTAACTGAAGTACACCATTGGTACTTAAGTAACAAAGATTTAAGTTACTTTTAAATTATTTTAGTTAAATACCAGTTCGATACTTAAAAAGTAACGAATGTAACTAAATACTTTTAAAGTATTTAAAAAGTATTTCCGTTATTAAGTATTTAAATACTTAACAACCTTGCAAGTTACTTACAGGGAGATTCATTTTGACTTAGTCTGTTTAACTTGGAATGAGTTAATGTTAATAGGTACCATTTAACCATACTAAAGCAACATAGGATATATCAACAATCAACATATTGAAGACAAGAATTTATATGCACACATTTTTCTAAACCATATAGTCTCCTGGTACTTTTCTGTTAGCCGGGTGCAAGCGAAAAATCGTCAAATAATGTAGAATTGGCGACCGTCAACTGTTTTTCCATTCCCTTTGCTTGGCGACTTGGCTTGCGTTTGGTTCACAATTAGCGACATTTGCGCCCGGCTAACGGAAAAGTACAACTTTTTTTTGGTCTTAACCTAAGCTCAGTTTTGACATTTTCATATTTTCATCATTATCATTCATGGCGCGACAGCCCAGGGTGGGCCAAGGCCTTCTGAACTAGACGACTCCAGCCGCCCCTATTAGCAGCCAAACTTCTCCAATTTTTAGTTTTGAGGGTCAAACAGTCCCCCTCAACAGCATCCACCCAACGAAGCTTAGGTCTTCCTCTTCTTCGTGTGGTTACTGGCCTTGCTGTAAAAATCTCCTTTAAAAGACTATTGTTCATACGAATGATATGTCCTGCCCAATTGAGACGGCTTATTTTGATGTAATGGACAACATCCGGTTCTTTGAACATTCGATATAATTCAATGTTGAATCTTCTATTTTATGTTATTTAAATATTAAGTTAGGGTCTAACTATGCAATTATCAATTTAACTGTGCCAGATTGCATATCAAGCTGGTCCTTTTTATAGTTACAAGACATGCTTTATTTGTTGCTGGAATCTAATGCTAAATTCTGCAATAGTGAATAACTTAAATTGTCAACTTGTTAATTTTTAGGAACTAAGAATGTGTGTTAGTGTTGAATAAGATTATTTTTAATGCTGTTTCTGTAAACTCATAACATGTTTCTGTAAACTCATAAAAACTGTTTGTTTTGTTTGATAGTTTCAAACCTAAATTAATTTAGGACTTTTAAATTTTTTATTCATTTATTGCAACTTTATTTAGGGTTCTCTAGCATATGTACCACAGCAGCCATGGGTACAAAATAGGACATTGAGGAATAACATTTTACTTGTGAAGCCTATGGAGGAAGACAAGTACAATAAAGTTCTGGACTTGTGTTGTTTGGGACCAGATTTAGAAATATTGCCAGGAGGAGATGGTACTGAAATTGGAGAAAAAGTAAGAAATATTTAATCGCATAACTTAGTACTTCATACCTGAAGAAGATCCAAATTCCTAATAGTAACAACTTTAGGTGTAGGAAGCTAAGAGAGAAATTGCCCATTAAAAGTTGGAAAGGATTAAAAAGGTGCAAAAGAGTTAGAGCCAATTTTATCCCCTTTCTTGATGAGATTTTGAAATTTGGCTCCTTCAAATTATGGATAGAAAAAACATGTACAAAAGAGCTTGACTAACCTCACAAATTTACCTAAGTAAGGCAAGAACATTAATGAAACATCAGTGATATGCCAGTAGGGGTTTATGTAACAAATCCCATGTTGTATTTAGATGTTTTGCATGATTTTTATTAAAAAACATTAAATAATAATTCCAAAAAATTGCACCATTCAAATTAAATAAAACTGTAAAGAAAGAATACTTTTGTTTTTTTACCATGTGATAAAATTACTTAAATGTTATAAGAGAAACAATATTGGGATGCCTAAACCATTATTGGATGTTTCTTCTTTTCGATCAATTTTTAAAAGATAGCCGATAAAAGATAGATTAAAAAGCCACAGTATATTTTCATAACAATATATGTAAAAATATTGTTGGATATTATAAATTAGGGTGTATCGAAAAAAACTTTTTTTTGATTTTGCTGATGCCTTAGTGCGGAAAAGTTGTCTAAGGTGGCAGAGAGTACCTGTGATTTTTTTCAGAATTTTTGGATAATATCTTGAGGTGCCGCCAAGGCCCTGAATGTCCCCATGTTAATCCAATGGAGCGCGCAAGCCAAGAAGGCCGAAAATTGGTTTTTCGCCCCTCATTTCTACCCTTATCACACGAAAAATGTCTTCACTCGAGTTATGGACCCTATATGATCTAGGCTATCGGACAACACTTGAATAATAGCCTAAATCTCTATATTATGTTGATTGTGGGCTCTGATTTGAACGAAGAAATACGCGATTTTCAACGAAATTGGAGCTTACAAAAAAACGTAATATAGAAATTTAGGCTATTATTCAAGTTTTGTCGGATAGCCTAGATCATATAGGGTCCATAACTCGAGTGAAGACATTTGCCGTGTGATTAGAGTTGAAATGAGGGGCGAAAAACCAATTTTCGGCCTTTTTGGCGTGCGCGCTCCATTGCATTAACATGGGGACCTTCAGGGCCTTGGCGGCACCTCAAGATATTATCCGAAAATTCTGAAAAAATTCACAGGTACTCTCTGCCACCTTAGACAACTTTTCCGCACTAAGGCATAATCAAAATCAAAAGAAAGTTTTTTTCGATACACCCTATTATAAATACTTACCCATATTGTGTTATTTAACTGATTTTTCTGCTTTTTTCTTTAGGGTGTTAACTTGAGCGGAGGTCAGAAACTTAGAGTGAATTTAGCACAAGCTGTTTATCAAGATAGAGATACCTACTTACTGGATGATCCTCTTAGTGCTGTTGATGTTCATGTGAGAAAAGCTTTGTTCAAAGACGTCATCGGTAACACTGGTGTCTTAAAAAGGAAAGTAAGTAAAATAACTGTCACTAGAGAAAAATTCAACAGAACTTTATGATAGTTAGATTAATAAGGATGCTAGAAGATTTAAAACAAGAATACCTACATTTACTTGTTTTAAAAATTCAGTGTGCTTCTAGTTTTTATTTTGCTAGTTTCCAATGTCTAAGAAATTAATAGAAGAAAAGCTTTGTTGAATTTTGACTTTTTACAAATAAAAACTTTTCCTTCCTACTCTTTTTAAAAAAGTTTCTAAGTTTATGTTCAGTTTCCATTACGAATAAAATATTTTTAGTGTATTTAGTCTTTTATCGTAGGCATATTGTTATTTAAAAATAATGTTAGTTTAATTTTTTATCTTACTCATCTGTGAAACTATGTTGCAGACTCGAATACTGGTAACTCACGATGTTACTGTTTTACGTGATGTTGACCTAATTGTTTGCATGAAAGATGGACGTATTGATGAAATTGGTTCCTATGACGAATTACAAAAACGAGGAGGATCATTTTCTAGTTTTATAGATGAGCATATTGAAGTAAAGAAGGATGTAGTTGAACCTAAGCCTCGAGCTATTAGAAGGTAATTAATCTTCTTAAATCTTTAAAAATACTTAGTACCTGAAACTATTTATTTTTTAGTCTCTCCTTTTTATTTTTAACTAGCTGTTATACCCGGCCTTGCACGGGGGGGAGTTTATAAATTTATTTTTTTAAATATTTCTTAAAATACATTTATAATTTTGTAAATTAGCAATATTACAAATCATCCCGGTATCCCAGGCACCTCTTTCCTATCCCAGTGTTCCCGGTAATCTTATCCCGGTGGTCACGGTAATTTTTCTAATCCCGGCGGTCCCGGTAATTTTCCTATCTCAGTGTTTACGGTAATTTTTATATTCCGGTATTCCCGGTGTCTTTATGGTAAATTTCCTATCCCAGTGTTCTCGGTAATTTTTTCCATCCCGATGTTCTCGCTAATTTTCCAATCCCGGTGTTCTTGTCACTTTTTACAATCCCGATGTTCCTGATAATGTTTAATATCTTGGTGCAGTGGCCGATCCAGGATTTGGTTTTGGGGGGGCTAAGAATTTTCATAATCCAATTGAATCTTCGTTTTAATGGTAATACGGAAAAGGTAGTGAATCATCCTACTCAAACTACTAAAAGGGGGGTCTGGGGGTCCTCCCCCAGAAAATATTTGGAAATTTAAGTCAAAAACCTCACTTTTCTAACTCGTTTTGGTACGCCTCATCCGAATTTCGGATATAGATTTTTTGCGTTTTGAACAACTTAGTAAAATATTAGACGTTTTGGGGGGGGCTTCAGCCCGAAAGCCCCCCCCCGTAGATCCGCCACTGTCTTGGTGCCTTTATAAAATAACAAATTTGAAACCATAATAAAAAGTCTAGTAAATTAGTAAGTCTAGTGAACAAATTAACAAATTTAAAACCAGTGTTTAAAACTAAAATAAAAGATCTAGTAAATGAAAAAGTCTAGTGATCTGTCTCATTTGAAACAATGTTTTATTTTTAACTCGTTGTATGACTGGTAAAACAGGTTTTCAAACACGGAAAAATAAGTGAAAAAAGAAGAAAAATTGGAAAAAAAGAATGAAGGACCGATTTTCTCTTTATAAATTATAGCCTATGTGTTATTCTGATGTATAAGCTACATTATAGTAAAATTTCATTAAAATCCATTCAGTAGTTTTTGCGTGAAAGAGTAACAAACATCCAGACAAACATTTCACAATTATAATAGTAGTAGGATGAACAAGTAAAAGAAACTGAAACTTGTAGTCCCTCTATTCTGTTAGCCGTCATTAAAAATATTTCTACCTGAGTGATTTCAAAAATATTCCGTATACATGGCTGCAGTGTAGTTAAATGTGTATTTAAAGCCAATTTTAATTAATCTTTTTCCTATTTGACTCCTTTCGTTTTAATAAAATTATCTCCTACTGTATGTATCAAAGCCTAATTTATTTTAAGTGTTTTAAGTTTTATAAAAATATTTTCAAAGCAAATCTATACTAGCTGTTTGTTATGAAACCTGTTTTAAAACCCTTGTTCAGTATTACTGCATGCCAGCTTCAAAATGAATATTTCCAAAATACACTTATGGATAGTGTTTTATAAAAATTGCTATAAAGTTTATACTATTCTAAAACTATCTTCAGGTTTTTAACACCTACCCGAATTCATTCAGCAATAGATTTATGCAAAGAATGTTTCTCTAAAAGCAATTGATTTATGTGCTCTGTTCTGCCCAGATCAATTTCAAGAGATTCTGTTGGATCGTCCAAATCGCTTGTTTCTAGAAGTTCGAGTAGCTGTAGTGATGGCCAACAGCTATTAATAAATGAAGCTCCAGAAGAAAAGGAAGACATTGCAGGAAAAGGATATCAACTTATTGAGGATGAAAGAATGGAAATAGGAGGGGTAAGAAGGGCTAACAATTTTACAGGCATGAGATTTTTCCTCTAGTTAGCGGAAATCCGCTTATTTTAGTGGTATTGATTATTGGAATTCCGATTTTTTGTAATTTTATATTCCATTCAGTTGTGTGCGGAATAAATTTTTCAAAGCGGGAAAAAATCGGAATATTTCACTTCTGGTTAAATATTAATCTACCACAAAACGAGTTAAAACCCTGCTTTTGGGGTCAAATTTCAAAAGAATTTCTGGGGTAGGACCCCCTCACCCCCTTTGGTATTTGTAACTCGAGTATTCACAATTATTTTTAGATTGAGTTTAGTAAGATGAGAATTCTGAACCTATTGTATATGGGAACGGGCTGAGGAATTTGGGTCCTTCACGAAATAAATTTCTACACCACTGTAACTAATCTAAAAATTTTCAGATAATTTCTTTCTTGAGCAATCCCATTCTCGTTTTTAACACTTACATACTCAGGCATGAGATTCTTCCGAATTTTTTCGGAATTTCCGAATTTTTCGATTTTTTTGAGAATTTTCGGACTTTTTCCGAAATTTCAGATTTTTTTGAGAATTTTCAGACTTTTTTTTTTACATTTTGAAAATTAAGCGTTTCTAAATGTTAATTTTTTTACATCCTCAAAAAATTTTTGAAAGAAAAATTCAAGTAACGTAAAAACTAGAACTCTACCTCCCTTTATCAGCGCCCGTTCCCCATCGTTCCGGACAGCGCGTATCGCTCTTCGGTTGACCTTGCCCAGTTGCTTTCATTCTTTCTGTAGGTGCGTAATTTTTTAATTGTTACATTAAGATGGAATATTAGTTAAGAACCTGATTAGTAATGACGACCTCGCGCAACGATATCGTTGTCCTTTTGGATGGAACTGATGTTCGAGCGATAGACAAAGGAATCGAGAACAGCTGGAGTTGGCTAGAGAAAAAATTGATGGCGTGTTCGTTCAAGAATCCATAAAAAAAATTGATGGCGTGTTCGTTCAAGAATCCATAAAAAAAATCAGTAAACCCGGATTTGCCTACTGCTTAATATGATCTTACGCTAGTAATTAGCACCCCAGGCCCAAAGGCTACAGAAACGGAGATGGGCACCACCTGATGGGCCACTAGGCCCGGGCAGACTTTGATTTTTTTAATATGATCTTAAGATAATCTTCATATTTTATTTGATTTTTTCCTTCTCACTAGATATCGCCGTTATAGTCAAATAATTTGAAAGAGAACATCTTGGCCTTCATCACCATGTAATATTTTTAATATCTGAGGTTTTTTTTTAGGAATATAGCAAGATTTATGCATAATGCATCAACAGCTTTAATTAATGTGAATGAGAAGTGATCTTTTTTCCCTAGCTGATATAAACTTTAGCATGTGTTTCAGCTGGTTTCATCACCTTTTTTTCTTTTATTGGAACTCAAGGAGAGTTGGAGTGTTTATTATGACAGTTATTACTATTTATTTCTTCAAGATTTCGCTTGCATTCGGATGGAATTATTTATTGCTAAAACAGAAAACATGTATGTGTTTAAGTGTCTAGTTGAAAGGGAGATGGAAATAGATATTTTTAAAAATATATATTCAGAATTTAAGATGCTTAAACGATTTCGGTGCGGAAAAAGTAGCTGCACGCTTTTCGGGTCTTAAGTGAAAACGATATAAATAGGTTTTGTTCTAAATAATTTTATTTATCTTCATGAATAAGTTACTTGTGATAAATATCTCCTCATTTTACGACATTTTCCTCAGTTTTATGCATCTTGGGTATATGGAATTGTTAATTTTTAAGCATTATTTGTTTTTAAAAATTTTCAAAGAAAATAGTGGGATAGCAGTACAATTTTTTCAGCATTTACTTTGAATGTGTTATGCTGATCATATGGTAAAAATTAGGTATTTTAGACCACAATTTTAATTTCTACGATTTTTTACTGATGTTCATCATCTTAGACGCAAGTAGGTGCCAAGTATTACGATTTGACCGTAATATTTACGGATTCGATTGAAAATTACGGTGTTACGGACATCGATTAAAAATTACAGATTAAATGAAGTCTCGAAAATTTATGCGCTTTAAAAATGTATTTGCTTCCCTTTTCTCCATGCAAAGTACGATTTTTCATGGTTTCGTCAACTCGTAGCCTGTATGACAACCTGGGGAAACTTTAATATCGTTTCCATCAATGTTGAGTGGAATTTGGGCCTGCTATTGGTCTATGGTTTTGTTTGAGGGATCGCGTTGTTATTGCGATGTAGAAAAAACAACTTGACCGTGGTTCGAAGCCAACAAGTCCGGTGTTACTAAATCGTACAACAGCTCTGGTTACGGAAAGCTTTTTTTGAAACTTGGCAAAAACTTTTTTCAGAAGTGCCCCCGGCCCGTGGGAGCAGCTCGATAGGGGCCGCCCGTCGCGAAAGGAATAAAGAGAGGCAAAGCCCTCACTTAAAAAATTTTGCTGGTGTTCCAAAATAAGCTAAAACCTTGATTTTTAGGATCAAATTTTCAAAATTTTTCTGGGGAGACCCCCAGACCCCCTTTTGGTACATGGAACTTTATTATACCCAATTTTTCGTATTATTGTCATTTATATGCCAAAAATCAAACTAAAAATTTATTTAAAAGATACATTGAACCCATAAAACTAAAAGGAGGTTTTTTTTCACAAAATTTCGTTCCCGCAGTTTTTCCGAACTTTTGCTTTTTTGTCAATATCATCCCTGCATACTCATCAAAATTTTGGTTAATCATTTTTTACCAAAGCTTATATTGTATATAGTATGAATATTGAAAGATATATCAACTAAAAGGTAGTTTATAGCTATTCTCTTAAATTTTTAGTCAGTGGTTTTCTAGAAAGCTTTGTATGAGTTGAAGCAGTGGCGGCTCGTCCATAGGAGTGAAATATGTTGAAATACATAAATAATAAAGGAAAAATTATAACAAAAATATTCCTGTTTGTATACCTTATTCAGGATGAACTTCCACCCCCCCTTCTGTTCTAAATGTGAGATTTTTACTTTGTTGTAATTTCAATATTAATTGTGAACTCACATTATAACTTAACCATTAGCCACTGAGTTGAAAAAACTTATGTTTAAAAACATTAAACATTTTAATATATGTTTAAAAAAGTGCTTTTCTGGAATATAATATCATTTTTTTAGGTTCACAGAATGATTTACTGGAGTTATGTTAAACGCATGGGACTTTGTTTATTCTTTACTGCAATTATATTCTTCATGGTTTATACGGCTGTTCAGGTACGTTTCTTTTTCCTTTTTTATAGTATGTTTCTCACACACCCCTGAAATAAATTTTGTTACTACCAGATTTCATACAGATATAACAGAATCTGTAGTGAAACTGGAAACCAGCTTTAGAGAAAAATAAAACTCAGAAATAGAAATAATTTTTAAAGAACTCATAAGAAAAAGTAGTCACATTTCACTCAATTGGTAAATTATCATATTTCTAATTTAATATTGAGAAATTTAGGATAATAATTTAAGAGAAAAAAATTATGTCAAATCTTGTCTCTTGAAAAGTCGTGTCACAACACAAAAATCCTAAACTTGTTACTAAATGAGCATAATTGAAATCACAATTATAATTGCAACATTTTAAGAGCTTTGAAAGACAATAGGCTGGCTCCAATGTAAATCTGTTGGAGTTAGCTCGTTCTTGCTGAAAGCATCACAGTTGCTGTCAGTAGGTTTGAGCAAGTAGTAGGTTCTTAACCTTGACAAACCCTTTCGGTTTCACTGAAATTTTACTGCCAGTTTGAGAAGATTTGTGTAGAACAGCAAACTCATATCTAAGGACTTGTGAATGTTGGTGAGCAGGGTGCACTAGCCACCTGTATATATATATGTGTTTGATTTTCAAAAGTGGGACATTTTCTATATGAAAATAATAACTCACTCTGTCGTCCAATTTTACAGGCAGGGGGAAATATATGGGTTACAGAATGGAGTTCTGATCCGGTGTATAATGGCACTAAAAGCACCTCGAACACTTATTGGAGGCTTTCCATTTATGGAGTGTTTGGAATAGCTCAGGGTAAGAGATAAGGACCAGAGTAATGTAATGCATATTTTTATTTATACACAGGCTGTTCAAACATTTTGTTCAAAGCTGTTTTTGGCAGTAAAAATATTAGTATATTTTAAAATTTTTAGTATATTAAATACAAATAATCTTTAGTGTTTTGTACACATTTGCGCAGCCTGTTACATGTACCTGATTTTCTGTCTTTTTGTGTGAATATTTTAACTTATAAAATTACATTAATGTTTTCCTGTTAGCATTTTTTAAGGTCTAATGTTGTTTCCCTCTGAAATTTTTAAAAAGATATTTTAAATTTTTGTTTTAGGCATTGGTAAAGGTTAACCAAATTTAAACAAGATAGTTGAAACAAAGTTTATTACATTGAGATTTTTAGTCATTTAGGTAAAATTTATTTATTTAAAAATGACCCCGTGTTTAATGTAAGTAAGATAATAACTTTTTGTTTTGGACATTGGTTTTAAAAAATGAATATTACTGTTGGGCTTTTATGCATTTTCTCTTACACAAAAAATTTTAAGTTATTAAAAACCTTTTTACATTTTTAGCCATTGCTGTAGTTATTTCTAAGGCAATATTGGTGATTGGAGCTACCAAAGCATCTACCCTTTACCATAAGGACATGTTGGAAAGTGTATTGAAATCTCCTTTGTCATTTTTTGAAAGCACACCAATGGGGAGAATTATCAACAGGTACTTTCAGTAATTAATAATATTTTTATCAACTGCAAATAATTAACCAAAACAGATTCTAAAGGGAAAAAAATAGGAGAATAATTAAGTTCTTTAAATTATCAATGTTTTGAGATTAAACTAAAATTTTTATCTTTGCCCTTGATTAACCCTTGAAATACTCCCAGTTTAAAATCGTGGATCTAAATCCAATGCTTTTTTCAGGTTTACAACTGATTTGGATGTAATGGATGTTCAAGTATTTTTTCGAATGGAAGCCTGGATTGACTGTTGTTTTGCCAGTCTTAGTGCCTTTATCATAATAGGAGTAAATACACCTATATTTTTAGCAGCTGTTGCTCCTCTTACTTTTTTGTACTACATAATTCAGGTAAAGTGTTTCAAACAATTGTTTGTTGAATAAATATCTCATTATTTCATACAGAAAATATTTTTGGTCATTAAGGAATTTATTTCTTATAAATAGTACTTATTATTTTTTAAGATAGGATTTTTAATTCTAAAGATTAAAAATTGTTATTCGTATTAATTATAGTAGTAATGCCAATAATTAGAAAAATTTATTAATAAACATTAACTTTTCTTGTACAAAAGACCTATAACACTTGGAAAATACTTCAAGTGGGAAAAATTACAAATAATACCCAATAGAAAAATTTGAAGGACTGATAGATTTATAAAATTTCAAATCTGTTAAAAAAATATACATTACATTTAATTTAGATACTTATAAGGAAAAAAGTATTTATTACCTGTATTTTTTATTGTTGAGCTTTGGAATTTTGTTTAATCATAAAGATAGTTCTTAAACGTCTGATAAATTTTCAGCACATCCTGAGTCTTTACAAACAGGACCATAACTAAATTGACATTTTTCATACATGGTGTTTTAACAAATAAAAGAAACATGTTTGTTTCTTTGATTCATCAACTTTATAATATAATTCACTGTTCACTCCATTTCAGGCATTACATTTGAACTCATTCCGGCAAATCAAAAGGCTGGAATCAACTACAAGGTCTCCCATTTACAGTTTATTTATGGAATCAATACAAGGTGTATCTTCAATATCTGCGTATAAAGTTCGAAAGGAATTCGTAGAAAACTTTGAGGAAAAACTTGATTCAAGTTTTGTGTGCACTTTAAATAGCTTTTACTGTAACAGGTAAGTGTAATCCTTTAGAAAAACTTTTATGCTTTTAAACAATAATCTGACTTGTTTTGGTGAAGTTTAATAATTCTGAATATTTTTTGTTTAGGTGGCTCAGTTTTAACTTAGATACACTTGGAAGTGTGATTATTTTGATTGCCACCATATTGGCCATTAATGAGAGAGCTTCCTTATCACCTGCAATTGTAGGATTGATTGTAACATATGCTTTGACAGTAAGTATTAAATTATAATATATACAGTAGAACTCCAATTATCCGAACTCCAACTATCCGAATCGCCGATTATCCGAATCGATTTCAGAATTAATAAAAAAATTCCGCCGCGAATTTTGCCGTTTTTAATGTTCTTTTTCGTGTTCTATTTGACATTTCTATGTTCGCTTTGTTCTTTTTTCGTGTTCTTATTCATTAGTTATTCAGGGCCGAATGCAGCTACGTTCTGTAACGATTCAATGAACCGTAGAAACGTTCTAGGGAACTGTATTTCGTAACGTTTTAAAACGCCTGCTCCTGACCAGGCGTTCAACGACGATCGGGGCGGTACTTCCGATCGTTCTGTGCGCGCGCACAAAGTGGAGAAGGCGCGGGCCACTCAGGGGCGAAGATTTCCTATCTTGAAGATTATTTACCGGTTTGAACGATGCGTCGCCGCAGAACGTAGCTGCATCCGGCCCTCAGTGTATGGCAATAAGAAAGCAATGACTGTCGAAGAACGGTACGTACTGTATTCTGAAAACCACTTGTAAATACTTTTAGTATGTGAAATTCCTTTTCATTTAATTAATAAACAGCTCTTTTTCTTTAAATATAATTTTTTCCTCCTATTTTTAAACTTGCATACAGCAATTAATTATAGTAAACCCCTTTTTTTCGGAAAAAATCCAATTATCCGAATTTTTGATTATCCGAATGGGGTTCGGTCCCAATTGATTTGGATAATTGGAGTTCTACTGTAGTATCATTTTGCTATGTGATACTAGTACTACATGTCTTTTAGGCCTGTGATGATGATGAACCTTTTTAGTAATAAGTCTATTCTTTCATTAACCCGGGAAAGACTGAATTAATTTTTTTTCTCAAATTAAATTTTCCTCCTTACTGTATGCTTATATTATATAAAATATACTATTTGGTAGCGTAAAAGCCTAGCGGTACCATATGGTACCGCAAGATTTCTATACCAAAATTTTCTACCTTAAAATTATTCAATCTTTTCCAAATTTGGGCTATTGTATAATACAATAAAAATAATAATTCACCATTACTTAATCCATTCACTAATTTTAGGTATGAATAAATTGCACTTACATTTTCAGACGAGCCTTTTTTTTTTCGCCTGTCTTAAAAACACGTTTTTCATTAAGCCATTAAGCAAGAATTTATTTAAATAATTAGTTATTAAATTGCTGTTTACTTAAGTTTGGTCCATGTAGTAGTGACATCTACCGTCAGAATGAAAAAAATAAAGTATTTTGGTAGAAAAAAGCCGTTTTTTCGAAGTGCTGTTTGCCGGTACCATACGGTCCCGCTAGTCCTTCCCGGGTTAATGTTCAGTTTTAGCCAGTACTTGAAACATTAATTTGAAGTAAAGGGGAAAAGGTATAAATAATTTGGAAATCATTTGTGAACCCAAAGTTTGATACTGGAAAATTTTGCACTTATTTTTCAAAAATAAAAATATTTTAAAAATTTAATGTGTTTCTAGTTTGTTTTATAACTTTTGCAAGAGTAAAGACAAGCATAAAAGTTAACTTGAAATTATTTTTTCATAAATTTAAATAGAAGATACCTATAACTATTTTCTCCATTTTTTGTAAGAATCTCTTGAGTGTTATTTTAAAGAGTTAGGAATAATTAATATTCATTGCATTCTATCATATGTCTATTAACTTGTATATTTTTTTAGATTACAGATTCCATGAAATGGCTTGTACGTATGAATTCTGAACTAGAAGATAAGTCAATATCTATTGAACGGATTGATGAATTTTGCCATCTAAAACCAGAGGTAAGCACATCATTACCAATTAAGTTACTGTGAGACTTAAACTAATTTTTTATTAGGCTTATCTGACCCTTAAAAGTATTTTCTAAAATTTTTGAAATTTGCACGGGATAATCCTATTTGACGGTCAGATCATTCTCCATCTGCAGTAAAACAGTAAACTTTTGTTTCACTCTTTTGATAGATTAAGTTATTGGTATTATTATATTATCTATCCCTTTATTACTTGCCTAGCTATTTTGTGCCTGTATTTTAACTGCTTAGTTTAGCTAGCTTCAACAATATTGCTTAGTGTTTGGATATATAATCTTTAGAAAAATGCTACTTTGTTTTCTCTTTAAACTAGATATAGGATTCTATTCAACTAAATATGAAACAATTTTTTCAATAGGCATCATGGGACCTTAGACATGTTGATTTGCCTAATAATTGGCCATCTGAGGGTAATATTGTGTTCAGTGATTACAGTACCAGATACAGAGAAGATTTGGACCTTGTTTTAAAAGAGATAAATCTTTCCATAAATGCAAAAGAAAAGGTAAATCAGGTTTCCAACCAACTGTCATATTTTGGTCATCTTTAATAAAAATAGACTTCAAAATGAATGTTTTGAAATACTTTTTTAGGTTGGAATTGTTGGACGCACTGGTGCTGGAAAATCATCCATTACTTTAGCTTTGTTTAGAATTATTGAACCAGTATCTGGAACAATTTTTATCGATAATGTAGACATAACAAAAATTGGCCTCCATGATGTGAGATCTAATTTAACAATTATACCTCAGGTAAGATTTTTAGCTGTGTTTGTTTTGCATTAAAAACTGAGGAACAGTTTAAATTAATGATTAACTGATTTTAAAACTTTTATTTTATCAAATCAATTTTAAATGTTTTTCCTACCCAATACAATGTTATTGTAGCATAATTTTAAATAGATTCCTGAATTTAACATTTTTATTGTTCTTAACAGGATCCTGTCTTATTTACTGGAACCCTTAGGATGAATTTAGATCCTAATGATCAATACAGTGATTTAGAAATTTGGAATATTCTTGATAAGTCCCATTTGAGGACATTTGTCCTCAGTTTGACCCAAGGTTTAAGCTATGAATTAGAAGAAGGTGGATCCAATCTCAGGTACTACGTGTAACTATTTGAATCAATACAACATAATACCATAAAATCTAAGTTTTCTAATTATAAACTTGCAAAAAATTAGCTTCTAGTAACAATAAAATTATACAACTGAATCAAAACGATGTTAACAAAAATTGTGTCTTCACATAGTGAAAACCATGTATTGTCTTTTAGTGCTGGACTCCGGCAGTTGGTTTGCCTTGCCAGGGCTTTACTAAAGAACACCAAAATCCTTGTACTAGACGAAGCTACTGCATCTGTTGATGTAGATACTGATGGTCTGATTCAGAAAACTATTCGAACTGCTTTTGGTGATCATACTGTGATAACTATAGCTCACAGAATTAACACAGTCCTTGACTATGACAAGTAAGTTATTTAAAATTTGTAAAGAGCTGTTTTTCTCATAAAATATTGGCTTTGTTACTCGCAAAATTCTAATGGCAGATTTATAAATTTATTTCTACCATAACAAAGGAAGTCTGTCTTTTGGATAAAATACACCTTTAGATGAAAAGTTGTTCTCTAATTTCTCATTTCATCCAATTTAAATCTATTGTCGTAACCTTTATAAATAATTTATATTTTTATATGCTCTAGTTTTAAAAATTGGATTTTTTTAATACATTTGATAAAATTTGTGTCCGCTGGTACAACAAGCTTCTGTGCCAGACAATTTAGTAATATCTCAATTGGAAATTTTTTCCATTCTTTTTGCAGAATTGTTGTCATGGAGAGTGGAAGTGTGCTGGAAGTAGGAAAACCAAAAGATTTACTTAATAATCCAAAATCAAAATTTCATGTTATGAGTAAAGAAGCTGGGTTGATTTGAAATCATATGAACTGTGATACCTAACTTATTTAAAAAATATAGTCAAATAAACATTATTTTGTTCTTTATATTTAGATGAAATTTTTTCAAAACATCATTTGCACTAACTGTTGCTTTCTAAAATCATAAAACTTACAAAATTTAACTAATCTTAACTGTTACAAACTATCTTCAGTTTCTTTCTCAAATCAATGCAAGTCAAAACAAGTTTGATAAAAATACAAATAAAATTATAGCAGTTTTATTCACCATAGTAAGAGTTTGGAACATCTAAAATCACTGTTGTGATTAAGACCCCAAAAGCACAAATAATACATAAATTCACTTACAGTATACATCACAACTTTTCAATAGTAAACACACAAAACTAAAAGGTAGTATAAAAATATACGATAAACAAGAGTTCATACTTTTGTGCATTAAACTATTTACCATTCTTTGGTCAAAAGATTTTCACTAGTCTCATAATGAATGCAAGTAAGTAACCATTTAAGCATTTAACCCTTAAATAAAATTTTTCGTACATAGTAATTTTTTAGCACTTCAAGTTCATCCATATTAATCTTTCATGGTTTTGGCAGATTATTATATTCATGTTACCTACAATAATTTTTAAAAGGTTGAAGTAAAATTTCCATTTTGTAATTTAAAATAGATGGTTAGTTTTTTTATAGTTTATTTGAAAAGAAAAGTGTAATCATGAAATGAAACTACACACATCTATCTGTAAGTTAAATCTATTAAATTTATTCTATCAATCCAAAGAAAATTTTAGAAAAAGATTTTAAAAGAATAATTTTTGCTTAATATTGTTGATGCATTGGCATCATTCACATGCCACAAATGAGTTAAAACTAGTTCTACCTTTTATTTATTTAGCTGCAAATAGCAGAAAATTTTCTTAAACAATTATCCAGATATGTTTCATCCTGCAAGTCAGGTGTTGCAAAAAAACCAAATCCTACGATGTAAAAATCGGTCATAAAACCAATTACCCCAAGTCAAGCTTCAAGAAAACTGACTGAAGGTATATTTTTATGACAAGGTTTTGAATTAATGGAACGGAACAAAATACTATGTGATATGATTTATGATATGAATGAACTTTAAAGTACTAAAACGTTTACTTGGGATTTATTAGTTAAAATAATAATTTTAACTTCATAAATGTGCTTTATCCCTTCAAGTCAGACAGTTAACAAGAAAAACTTATTTCCATTGTATTTCATGAAACAAATTTCAAGGTAAAAACTTCAGTTAGTGTCTCATATCCAAGATTGTACTTCCTTTATGGATTTAATTATCTACGTCTAATTAATTTGCAACTATCAGAAAGCAAACTAAGATCACAATGGTTTTTTTTCTCCTATCTCAATTTAAATAAACTTGTATTTTCTCTTGTAACAGATTCCACCCAAAAATATTTATGGTACTAATATCGACAAAAACGAAATTTGTACCAACTTTTCACCAGGAATACATAAATAAGATAAAATAAATAAAAATTTCAACAAGTGTAAAACATTAAAAATAAATAAGCACAAGGAAAAAAATAGTTGCACATTTTTGAATGGTAATATCTACAATGTTTTAAACAAAGTCTGCTAGCTAAATTGCAATAGTTCCCATTCTTGTCTCCTGAATAACTGCTCCAGTTAATATTTAAAAATTTAAATCATAGAACAAAAAAGAATTCATCTAAATAATTTTGTACTTTAACACTTTTTACTCAGAATTTTAGTTTTTAACATGATAAAAGTAGTTAATATAGCTGAATGATAGTTAAAATTTCCTGAATAAGGGAATAATTTCTTCTATCAATATTAAAATAATGGAAGGCTTTTGCATTCTATATGTCCCTACACAAATCTATGTAATGCAGTTTTAATTTAAGAAAATAATAATAATAATAATTTTTATTGGACAAACAAAAGAACAGAACAGAAAAAATACAAACGCAGTTGATCGAATACATACATTTCCCAAAGGAGCTACCGCTCGTCCATGGGGTCATGGAATATCTTTGTTAAAGGTGCTACCGCTCGTCCATGGGGTCATGGAATATCTTTGTTAAAGGTAAGATCAAAAATAAAAAATCGATTTGGTTTATGGTGGAAGAAGTTGTTTTTTTAACACTAGACACTTAAAAATTAATTATAAATACAAGAACAAAAAAATAAAAAAAAGAAAACAAAAAGGCTTGGCTGGCAATTTCTATGTTTATAGAGAAAAAATGAATAAATGATGATATTTAAACCTGACAAAATTAGAATAAGGACTCAATGCTATTTAGACTCAAAATATATGCAATGCACAATTTCTTAAAGTATTTAATGTTAGTTTGAGATTGAATTTCGCTTGGAAGTTTATTAAAAAAAGTGACAGAAAGATATTGGAAGTGTTTTTTGTATATTTCTTTGTGAGGAATAGGTATATTATAGTAGTTATGATTTCGAAGGTTATAGGAAAAATTTTGGTTTATCGTGGCATAGCCAGGATATTTCTTCAGAAAAATAAGGCAATTGAGAACATATAACTGACGTGCATTTAAAAGATTATTAAGAGGAAAGTAACTTAAAAATTTCTTTTGTATAGTAAGCAAAGGCTTGATATTTGAATAAAAGTCACCACCCCAAATCAAAATTCCATATTGTATACGAGATTGAACCCAAGCAAAATATATTCTCAAAAGTAAATCAGAGTTAATATATTTTTTTAGGTGATAAAACCTGAACAAAATGTATCTTAACTTACTACCTATTGAATTTATATGATCTTTGAATTTCCAGTTTTTATTAAACAAAATACCCAAATATTTTATTGTTGGAGTGTATTTGATAAAATGATTTTCACACTGTTTATTTTCACAATCGCAAAAGTATAATTTAAGATCTTCATGAAAAGTGGACTGTAAGGAAAATATTATGTAACTAGTTTTGTTCACATTTATTTTTAGTTCATTACTTGCGAACCAATTGTAAATTATTAATAGATCCTGATTAATTAAATTTTCTAGTTGGTCATACGATCTAGCAGAATATAAAATAATTGTGTCATCTGCGAAAGTTAAGATTTTACCCAGTAGATTTAGCTTACAAAAATCGTTGATATATATATTAAATAACAGAGGACCTAGCCGTGAACCTTGAGGAACACCTTTCTTTGAGGCAATAAACGGACTAAAAATGTTGTTAACATTAACTCTTTGTTTCCGGTTTAATATGAATGAACGAAACCAACTCAAACAGTTACCTCGGATACCAGCACTATTTAATTTATAAAGAAGAATCTCATAATTGACACTATCAAAAGCCTTGCTTATATCCAAAGAAATAGCCGCGGTTTTTAAGTTGTTGTTAAGGTTATTAGTAATAGAGGTCGAAAATTCTACTAAGGCATTTGTGGTACTTAAATTATCTCGAAAGCCAAACTGGTTGTTAGAAAAGAAATTGCTATTGGTCAAAAACTTTTTTACTCTTGTAGATACCACCTCTTCCACTATCTTTGAAAACACAGGTAACAAAGAAATTGGGCGGTAATTAGTGAAAACATCGGGATTTCCATTCTTTAAAATAGGTACGATAGTAGAGTATTTAAGAGCTTCAAAGAATTTGCCTTCTTTAATTGATTGATTCAAAAGAGATTTGATAAAATTGCAGTGATATTTACTGACTATTTTAAAAACTTTAGAATTTATGTTATCGTAACCACATGAGCTGGTATTTTTTAGATTTAGAATGATACCCCGAGTTTCAGATTCTGAAACGTCGTCTAAAAATGCCATAGAGTTAACACAAGGAGTAACGAAATCCCGGTATTTATCACTCTGTTTCACAATGTTGCAACCAATATTTGAGAAAAAGTCATTAAAAGAATTTACATCCGCCTGTGAGAAAGTTTTTTTGGTGCTTTTCGTTTTACATCCCAATATATTATTTACAATATTCCATTCCTTTTTTGAATTACCAGAACAATTTTCAAACTCTTTTTTGTAAAAGTTGGAGCGAGCTTCTTTCAATAGTTTTTTTACTAATCTGTGTGATTTAGAGTAGTTAAAGCAAGCTGTTTTATCATTAGGATTTCTTTTTTTTATTTTGTACAATTTTTCTTTTTTATTGATTTCTTTTAGAATTTCTGAAGATATCCATTTATTTTTTGATTTGTGATTCTTTTTCTCAATTTTTTTGGTGCAAGATTGTACACATATTTGAAGTTTTTTAATAAAATTGTTGTAGGTAACATCTAAATTTCCATTATCTCTTTCAAATACAGTAGATTTGATAACTCGATCCAGTTTATCAAAATTAATTACCTCAAAAACAGGGGCATCATTATAAATAGGGATTCTTTTCAATTGAAAACAATATGAAACAGCAAGGAAAATTGGATAGTGATCAGTTATGGAGCTGAGACATCTACAACAATCAAAAGAAAATTTACCTGAAAATTTTAAATTAAAGTGATCAATACATGTGGATGAATTTTCTGTTTCTCGAGTAGGAATGTTAATTATACTTTCATAGCCATTTGAGTACAATAGGTCTAGATAGTTGTTACAGGCAATATGATCTAATAAATTTTTGCTAATAAAAAAATTTGATCTAATAAAAATATGAAAAACTTTTAAAACCAGGGATATTATAAAATTGAATTTCATTTTCGTAGATCCAAATTTCACTTAATATTATACAGTCTAGAACGGGAAGAAATTCATTTACCTGAGCCAAAAATTCATCATAATTAGATCTTAAACTTCTAATATTAAAATGCAGAACAGATAACATATTATAATTTGCGGGAATGTTCAAACTAGAAATAAAAGCAGGTAAGTTATTTAGATTGTCAATAGTTTGGCACTGAGAAGTAGCTGCTGGGAAATAGGACTTACTGTGGCACATCAGGGAAATCGGACATTTTTCTTATTCTGATTGCTTTAGAGTTATCTTCCTGCCGCAGGAAAATCTTTGCATCCCTGACCCAGCAAAAACGGTAGTTGTGTTTTTTTTTAAATTGGCGTGCCTCAAAGTAAATTTTCTTCAGTGCAGGACAGAGATGTTCGTTGATGTAAATTGGTGTATTGGGGAAATTTATCTCTACATCCTGGGCTGAGAGCTTCTTCGACTTGGCGGCTTTGATGACCATATCTCGCTCATATTAATATAGTCTTAATTTAATAGTATTGCACTGTTTAAACAAAAGATCCTAGCAAAATTTAGCATCTTACAGGATTTGTAAATTATAATCGGATAATTAACATCTACAGTCAAGAATGACAAAAGTTAACTAGTTTCCCTTCAGTTAAGAATAAATTATAAATAGATAGGAACTTAATTTAAAAACAATAAATAAAAAATAATAGTAGAAACCATTGTATACACATTAATAACATATCTAATAAACTTTTTTGCACCTTCATACTTAAAATTTAGCTAAAAAAATTTAAAACCTCCAAAAATCAATAAACCCACAATGTAAGCTCATGAGTGAAAATGATAAATAAATGCTAAGTTAAAATCAGGAAGAATTCCACAACAGAACTAGTCACTGAGTTCTTAAACAGTTAACAAAATATACCTTTTCACAAAATTACTCAAAATAGAAAAGCTTCTTTCTCACGAAGTACAGATATTGCTAAAAGGAACTCTGAATTTACATTTCGAAAGAATCCACAATGTTTTAATTTTAAGAGTGTATAAACCTTGTATATGAGGTTTCAGTGGAGTAAAAACTCCCAAGACAATATTATTCCTACAAGTGACATCTATTACATAAAAAATCCATAGAAAAAATACATTTTACCCTTTCACAAATGTTTATCTATATTTTGAAACATTAAAAACAGATTCAACAAACAAATATGATATTTATCTTCCTGAAATTAAGTTTATAAATGTAAAACCTTAAATTTTCATGTCTCAATTGTAGTTGTATTACAATATCATTGGAGTAACTTTATTTTCTCATTAACTTACTACATTTATTTTTTTAACCTTTTTACTATACAAGGTCTAAATAGATTCATAAATGCTGACTATATATAAGTTTTAAATAAAGATTATTCATTCCTTAAAAAGGAAATTTTAAAATTATATTTCTTATTTAAAAAAGTATGGAAAATAAGAAACCTGGATTATCACCAATTTAAAAACTTTGGATAAGAAGGAATCTTCTTTTAGTCAAAATTGGACTTTTGAAAAAAAATTGTCACTTTTAATTTTTAATAATAAAAGATAATTCATTCCTCTTCTAAATTCATTTTCAGAGTGAAAAATGTTTTTTCCTATTTTATCAGTACACTATATATTGGGCTTTACCTAAAACTTTTATATATTGATATAATTTATTTTTGGAAGATATTGAAATATATCTATAGCTTCAAACAGCTAATTTAATTACTACTGACTGCAAGTTATGGTTAAAAAGAAATACTATAAGTAAAGATCACAGATTGAAGTCTAAAAAATCTGTTCCCACAGTAAATACAACGTTAAATATACATACATTAATCTAACCTTCCAAGGGTTGTATTGAAGGTGTTGATAAGTTTTCCATTGCTTCCAGAATCTTTTCCTGCAACATCTTATATTTAAGTTTCACTTGATTAAGATATTCTTCCTCTTCTAAATCTAGTATTTTAAGGAAGTTGTTCAGTTCAGGAATGGCAAATTGTTCCCACTGAAAAGTTAATCAATAAATAAAAATAATGCAACAAAAAGTAACATCTAAAATAATAGTTGTACTAACACTACATCATGCATTGCACATCAATTTATTTTCAAAACTACTTGAAAAGCAGGGGTGCAGAATATGTCCAAATGCCTGAACAATGTTCGGGGGAAATTCAGGCAGTTGTGAAGATATTTTTTCTTTGCCTAAGTTTATAAAGAAACACTCTACAAATCCAAGTTGTTATTAATAACAACTATTTTGGCTGCTGACAATATCATTTTCTCCAAATTCTACAGAAATATGTTAAAAACTACGGAATAGCGGATACTACGGACCTATGCCGAAAAAACGAGTTTCCTTGATGGAGTTGGCTTTTCCTTCGTTTTGACTGATATGCAGGAAGAACAATGTATCTATGATGGTGATTTTCAACAATGTTTTTGTTTTTATGGGAATATTTTTTGGGAAATTTTGATAAAAATATGGAGATGTTTTGGGGGGGGAAATTTGGACAAAATGAATTGCGTTGTGGGGAAATATCGGGATCTGGAAAATTTTCTGCACTCCTGTTGAAAAGTAGTGTTCTGTTCATTTAAAAATAGAAAATTGTTTTCCGTAAAAAAGCTTATTTAGAACAGAATACCCGCACTTACAACTATATCTTCAGTTTCATTCTCTTGTAAAACAAAATGCTTATCTTCATCACAGTCAAGTAATGCTAACATTAAAGGTATTTCTTGATCCTGAATTCGTCGAAGTTTAGCTGTCAAAGGGGAAAACAATATATTTTGCATGAAAATATTAAATTAACTTGAGTGTCTTTAACCCTTTCAGTTCTAGCTGTCCTCAATGGCAATCTTCGGCTTCTTTGGATTGAAAGGATTAAACCAAATTTCTAAAATGTTCTCTAAACTGGTAGAAAACATTGCTATGTAAGAGTATTTTACCCCCTTTTTAAACCTAGACTTCCCAAGATTTTCATTAAATCCTTGAAAAGTTTTGGGGTGCTTGGGATTGAAAGGGTTAAAGCAATAGTAAAAATATCTTAGGGAACTTTCAAATGTTTTTTCTTCACATATACCAAAAGAAATAGTATCAATATTACAAATGCTTTATAAGAAACTGTATTAAGTTCTAATTTTACTTCTTATTGTTTTTTTTATAAACCTCATAAAATAAAACTTAAAATTTTGATGCCCAAATTGTAAAAAATAAGGTGAAATATAAGTTTACTTGACAAAATTTTACCATCTATGTTTGAAATAAAATATAAAAAGAGTAAATTAATACTGAACTCTAAAAATAAGAAGTTAAGCAGACAACTTCTGTCATTTACTTTCTTTACAAAAAAACATCAAAATTAAAAGAAATTTAACTGATTTCCCACAAAATTAAATAAAGCGTCCCAAGCAATTTACCTTGATTAGAACTCTTGGAATAAGTTCTTTCATATAAGGCAAACTTGTGAGAATTGTCAGCAACTTTAAACTTCTTCAGCAAAGCATTTATCACCTCTCGAGCAGTAAACTCGCTTTAAAACATAGAAAAATTATTATTGAGAGATACCACCTTGTATATTTCATTAAGTTTGTACAAAAGCTATTTCAAAACATTTTAACTAGAACAGGCTCTTAGAAGCTCATGAATATTTACTTTCCAAACAAGTTGAAGCTAGCATATAATTGTAATTCAACCTGATGTAAAAGATGTTACTGATGAAAAATAATTAAGTACAGATTAAGCTGAAGTATGTGATATTGCAAAATAACTGAAATCCAAATTTCTGAAGATTTAAATTCAGGTGAAAAGGGGTTTTAACTTTTCCTTAAAAAGAAAATTAAAAGAAACTACTTTTACTATCTAAAACACAAATAAAAGAAACTAACAAATTTTAAAATTGCATAACTAACTTCTGATTATTTTCACACTCATTTAACGTTTTTAATTGAAAATGGACAATTTCGACAATCTTACCTAGTAATGTGCAATGCTTTGACAGTATCTCTTGGCAAATAAAAAGACGTGAGAGTTTTTCTACCACCATCATCTTCCTCCTTTAAAATGTCATAAATCGAGGGTGGTCTAGTGCCAGCAATCACATTGATTGGTCTAGAAAGATTCATGTGCACTCGAATGAAACCATTGAGGGTTTCTCCATCATCTTGCTAGAAAGATTTATTTTCAATCTAAATTCCCGAAACTTGAGAAAAACAAGAAATTAACTTTCTGTCATTTTTATTACTTACCAACATCATTTCTGAGCTCTCATGTAAAGAGTTATAACGCTGAACTCTATATCTAAGTTCTTCAGCATCTAAATGCTCAAAAAATAAAGGAGATAATCTTTCCTACAAAAAGAAATTTTAATTAATCCTTCCCAGGAAGATATTTCAAGTAAATATAGCGACAAAATGTTGACAAATTACATTTGATCTTGATATATGAGGACACAATTAATTTTACCAATGATAACGATACAATTAAATTAATTATAAGGAAAAATAAGAAAAGTTTTAAAAAATTCTCTATATTTTAATGGATTACTTAAGTAGTTTAAAGCAGCTGCAGGCCATAGATTAATACATTTATTTGTCCTAGGATCATTTAAACTACATATGGGCAACCTCCGGCCCGCCATGCCATTTGTCCCGGCCCGCGGAACATTTTAGATTTTAGTACCAGAACAAGTTAAAACCCTGTTTTTTTAAGGTATAAGTTCCAAAAATTTTTTGGGCGGATCCCCCAGCCCCCCTTAGGACTTGGAATTTAAACCTATTTTACTAAAAGTTAATACAAATCCTACCCAAAAATGCAAATCTAAAACATTCAAACTAGGTGTTCCAAATCTAGTTAAAAACCTGTTTCTTGGAATCAAACCTCCAAAAATTTTCTGGGAAGGACCCTCAGACCCCCCTTTGGTAGTTGGAACTTTATTACTACATTCTTTATGACGCAAATTCGACCCAAAAATGTACTGTAGCACTACATTAGACCTATTAAATATAGATAGGAGGGGCTGAGGTACAGATTTCTGTATGAATCCTTTGTTCATGCATCTCGGGCATAATGATTAAAAAGTGATAGCTTTATTATTCAGAAATGTAAAACAAAGATTTACATTGTATCCAATGATAAAATATAATTGGTTAACAAAATATTCCATATATCCCGGGGTGTATATAGGAGGGGCGAGGGGGCCCGGGTCACATTTCCGAAATTCTTCTAGGGGAGGACCCCCAAAACCCCCTATTGTACTTGAAACTTTATTATTGTCAATTTTTATAATAAGTTCGTTAAAATTAAAATCCTACCTAAAATGAATGTCCAAAATTTGGACAATGATTTACCTAAAACGAGGTTAAAAAACTGTTTTTAAGGATCACATCTCATAAAATCTTCTGGGGTGGAAGACCCCCCCAGATCCTTCTATTGTACTTGGATCTTAATTGGTCACAATTTTTCTTTGGTCAATAATTTTAGATGCAAATTACACCTAAAAATGTTTTTAAAAGCTACGTTAAACTGTTAAATATGCACGGGAGAGGCTGAGGAATAATTTTGGACCCCTCCCGAAATAAATTTCTATATCACTACTGCATTTATGCTTTTATTTCTAGGAGCAGTGAGTTTTATACAATTTGCTTTTTATACCTTGAAAAATTTATTTCAGAAAAGGGCTCCACGAAGAATTTGTCTATTTAAAAGGGCTCCGCGACATAAAAAGTTTGGGAACCCCTAATGTATAGGTTTTAATTCGATATTGACTGCGTTCAGTCTCATAAAATTTGAAAGAACCAAAAATGACAATATTTTCCCTATACTTTAACATAGGAAACATACTTTTGAAGGGCGTGCAGGGTTGCTGATTTTTTTGATTTAAAAAAAAAATCAAAAAAATCGGATTTATTTGATTTAAATCGGATTTTTTTATTTAAATCAGATTTTTTTGATTTAAATGAATAACTACCTCTGAACTTCCTGAAACTGGTTAATACTATACTGATATTTTAATTTCAATGTGATATAATAATTCAGGATTACTTAATATCCCAATTTTGATCCATTTTATGCATTAATTAATTGAATTAATTAACCCTTTCAGTCCTAAGCCGTCTGAGATTATCATGGAATCCAATGGGATATTTGGGGCAGTTAGGTCTGAAGGGGTTAAGGGGAGCGGTTCACTGCTATTTCATAGTGAAATGCCCAAGCCCATCCTAAAATGGTGAATGAACAATTATACTATCAGTTACTGAAATTTTTATCCTTTCTATAACTATTTTTGCCCAATTGTGAAATCAATAATAGCTTTAATAGAAATTGTGACAATGATTGCTAAAAAAATCTATGCCTCGTTTTTGTGTAAAAATTTTAATAAATCTTTGAATTATAATAATTAAGTTAAATTAATTTTACTAAAAGTATTATGTAGACTTATTTCTTTAAAATATAATTTGTAATAAAAATCAAATAAAATAAACAACTTATTGACAGTCATGTACATAGATAATAGAGCTCTATTCGCTGTAGTTATGTAAAAGAAAACAAAAGTTTGGAAAACATGACTAACTATAAAAGCAAGCTTACAATAAAAATCATTCACATGCTTGTATTTTAAAAAGTTGATGTACCAGATAAAAAAATTAAAATATCTTAATTCTTGTTTAGTTTATCACAATTATTGATTCCAAACCCTGCTACTTTAAACTTACCCCTTTTTTCATAAATAGTTTTGTTACTGGTAGTAAAATTTGTTCTTGAAATTGCAGGCACTTTTATGTAGAGTAACATAAACCTATCTCCCAGTTACATATCTAGCAGAATTTTAAAAAAAATTGTAAAATGCAAATAATCTTGCAAACCATTTTAAAGCATACACAACTAATTTTTTACTTAAATTGTGGAAGTTTAACATTTTTTATTTAAATCAATTGATTTTTTAAAAAAAATCAAGTGATTTAAATCAAGCAACCCTGAGGGCGCTGGGGTCAAAAATCGTCCTAGAGACCTGAAAATTTGCTGTTAATAATGTTTTAGTATTTGTAACAACTTGAGAGGGGGGCATCTGGGAAATTTGAAGAAAATTTTTTTCCCATATACTTTTGCAACACCCTAGTGCGTGTATATACAAATTTACAACACTGTCCTAATTAACAAGAGTTTGGAATGCCAGATATACATTAATATAAAAAAACATTGCAAATTTCCTTAATACCTTTGGTAGGAATATTAAATTTATTAACTGATCTCCTTAAAAACACCTTTTATTCATACCTTTTCAGCAGAGTCATTTTTTAAAGTGCTATCCATTAGCTCACTAAGATCAGTGGTCTGCATTTCACTTGAACCTTTGCAATCAAGGGTGACAACATGTAAACAACGTTGATGGCAGGTGTAATGGCAATCTGTGGAATAATAAAAAAACTTCATCAAAATTTAGTCAGAAAGGATTAACAAAAAAACTGAAAAAGCATCAAAAATTACGAAACTTTAATTATTCTATAAAAGTAATTTGAGAAAAAGGGGGCAATGAGGTACAAAATTTTATACCTAGGAGTATGTGGTTGCAAAAAAAATCGTAATTTTGCTGGGAGCAAACTTAAGGCAGAAAAAATAAATTTTCAACTTTATCATTAAATAACTCCAGAACTAATAATCTCATCAAATAGCCTTTGTAGCGAAAAAGATCTTGATACATTTTTCTACAAATGTTTAAAATTTCATAAATTTACATCGTTAATCATAAATTTACAATGCTCAAAAATAAAATTTTCAAAATCGGCAGCGGTCACTGTTACTACTTTTTTTAATATAGAGAGATAACAACAGCCAAATTTCACTTACTAAGGCATCTTAGACAGTCTGTTGAGTTGTACAATCCCCAAATAAAGTCCCCACAACAGTCACACCAAGTGGGGTTCTTCAAATTGGACACTTGGAACTGATGCCCAACACCTTTCTCTGCAGGTTCAAGCTCAACCACACCAAAGCTAGCAAGCTCTATAAGCTCTCTTGGTCTCATTGTACCAGCAACATCACCATCAGAATATCGATCCTAAAGTGGAAAATTGGTTTCATAGAATATGTTGGTTTACTTTTGTATGGTTCAGGAATTTCAGAAAAATTACTTCACTGTTAAAATATTTCCTTTCCTTTTCATAAAGGCCACAGACTAAGCTTTTCCCAATAACCTAAAAGACTGATATACTAATTTACGGACCTGGAAAAAGTTGTAACCTTCCCCCGAACCTAATAGAATTTCCCCAAATCTTATGTATTGCTACTATGGAGCTGGCAGGGGCTTCCCCCAAACCAGGTTCGTAGGTTCAGGCACTTTTTCAGGTCCGCTAATTTTCTTTATCTAAATTTAAGTTGAAGTTATAAAGTCTGAAGCTATTGTATTGCACGGATGCAGAATATGTCCCATCCGGCGATCTAGGATCGGGGGAAACTTTTGCCTCCTGGGGAATTTTTGTGGATAAGTATAATATTAAATCCAATTTCAGTACAGTTATCAAAATTTACTTGATGATTTTAACCTTCACCGCAAATCGAAGGTTTGATTTCGTTTTGTGTTTACGATCGTTATTATGTAAACATGAATCGGACTTTTTGTAGGTTTATCACTTTTTAAATTTTGGGGGAAATTTTTGTATGGATTGGGGGAAATCTTGGAAGTAAAAACACTTTTTGCATTCCTGTTGTATTGTAGGTATAGAACCAACTTCATCAAAAATATTAAAATAAGGCGGAACTTGGATGATTTGAAGCTGAAAGGACCATTTAAAAAATCAAATTTTCCATATCATTGGATCATGATGCGGTTGGCGGCACAACTAGGTGTTATATTCTGTTCCTAGATGCTGTTTTGGTTTTCCAGCCTGGGACAGCATGTCCAGTCCAGTGTGAAAGGGTTAAACTTTAATTCCAGGTCTAATATAAGTAATTTAAAAGATTTCTGTCTACATCATGAATGGCCAAGATTTTAGATCTTTTATTTTTAGCAATTGTTAAAATAAACTATCTTTTGAATGCTGGGTTAACTTACATGCACAGTGAATATTCACTAGCAAAACTTTATGTATACAGTTTCTATCTCAAATATTTTTGATACATATTTTTTAAAGAAAAAACAAGACTAAAGCTGTACTGAAACTAAACCTTCTTACCCCTTTTTTCCCCAGTAATCACTATGGGTTTGTCCTTTTAGGGAAGATGAAAATTGAATTATTCATGATCTTAAAACATCGTTTTGATAGGGAATTCCAGCCACCAGCGGCAGATCCAGGATTTGGTTTTAGAGGGGGGCTAAGAATTTTCATAATCCAATTGAATCTTCATGTTAATGGTAATACGGAAAAGGTAGTGAATTATCCTACTCAAACCACTAAAAGGGGGATCTGGGGGTCCTCCCCAGAAAATTTTTGGAAATTTAAGTAAAAAAACCCACTTTTTCAACTTGTTTTGGTACGCCTCATCCGAATTTCGGATATTCTTAATCCACACCACAATACACAAAAATCCCCTAAAACTTAAAATTGAATCCAAACTTTACATATTAATTTAATTTTTTAAAATACGTATTTTAGTTACTTTAAAAAATAACAAGTAGGTAATTCAAATAGGATAGGATCATACCCTTGACTTGTTTCGCTTCCTAAAAGGACGAGGCAATGCAAAGTTATGAAGCAACCCTGACGGAGTAAAATTCAGTTTGACCCGCACATCGTCATCACTGCCCGAGGATGGCCTCATCCGACGACCTCGGATGGGGGTGACTGGAGGAGTGTAAGCTCTGCGGATGCTCTTGTAGTCAGAAAACATATTTGTCTTAGGCAAGAAAGGCGCTTTAGGAGTGAACTTCATTCATGGTAGTCGAGGGCCTTAAAAGCTTTGTGGGGATTTATTTGTGCACAGCAACAACCTAAAAGAAATATTTGAAAAATTTTTAACAGTTATTTTTAGGGTTTGTTGTATTTTTGTGTGCCTTTTATACATACTTGACAAAGACAGTAAAAGTTTCAATTCCAATTTATACATAATATTATACACTCAACAATATGCATTTTTTCCAGTGTAAGAAATTGCAAAAATACTTTAACACTAATAAAATAAGAGACAATTAATACTAAAAATTTTTCGAAATCTCCCAATTGGCATTTGACAAAACATTCAATCTGAATCTATTGACTACATAACATAACAATTTAAATAAGTAGAAATCACGATAAAATCAAAGCACTGTGCTTAATGAATCGCGAAAATTTGGCAAATTATAAATCTTAAAGATTTAATAAAAATAACGCACAATTTTCAATTCTGTTTATATTGTTTGTTATAGAATTTATGAAATGTCTCAACAATACAATAATAACTTACGGAAGCATGGTTTGTTAGAAATTGCATGATTTCAATGCATGAATGCATTTGGTTTAAGTAATTTAGCTAAAACAAGTAGCGCAGAACAGAAGGCGAACGAACAGGAACAATATTTATTTTTATTTTGGTTGGTTGGTTGGTTTAGTTGCTCTGGTTTTTGCTATGCGCTTATACCAGGTATCCTTTTTTTTTTTTTTTTACCATTGAGTCAAAGTTTCAACTTTCTGTGTCTCTTGTTATTTTCCTCTTAAAACCTATTTATTTCTTTGAAGAACTTTTTTAATACTCTTGCTTTTGTTTCCCCTTCATGTTCTAAATTTTCTGTTTCTCTTCCACATGTACATTCATCCTTTTCTGCTAGTCCAATTTTTTTCAATATTCCATTTGTGGGCAAGGTTTTTGTTCGTATTCTAGTTAATAGAACATCCTGTTTTCTGTTGTTTCCTATCTTTTTCTTTGTTCTTTTATCTAATTTTGTTAGGTTTGGGTGGGTCATAGTGTATTTGCTTTTCTCCCATTCTTCTATCATTGCATTTCTTGTTCTTCTTTTAATTTCTTGTGCTATGTCTTCTGGGACAATCCATCTTAGGATTGTTCCTTTGTTGCGTGCTTCCTTTGCCACCTTGTCTGCTATTTCATTGATTTTTAAATTTGAATGTCCCGGAATCCATATTAGGTTTATTTGGTTACAAATCTGACTAAATTTTTCTATTGCCCAGCTTAATCTTTCTATTACTGTGCTTTTCCTCTCTTGTCCGCTTTTCAACGCCGACAGCACCGATAAGCTATCAGTGAATATATAAAGTTCTTCTTGTCTTTTAGCATACTTTTCTATAGCAATTATTATGGCTATGGCTTCTCCTGAGAAAATTGAATTGATTTGATGAATTGTCCCACTTAGTTTGGTTTGTGTCCTAAAATTTATTATGGCTACAGCACAGTTTTCTTTTGATTTCGATGCATCTGTTGCTATTACTGTCGCAGTCTTAGGCATTGTATTTAGATAATCGTTCAGTAAATGTTGGATTCCCTCATGGGGATTTCTCTTTGGTACTTGAAATTGTAGGTTGTCCGTATATATGTTGAGATTTTTTATTGATTCAAGGTTTTTTGTAGTGCTTGCTTGTAGAATATTTCTTTTCTCCACTTTCAATTCCCTTAGTTTTTGTTCTATTTCCAGGCAGAAAGACGTTTTTTGGAAAACGCTATTTGTGCAATGATCCTTTATTTGTTCCATTTCTTCCACAATTGGCGATCTATTCTTGATGAGATTTATATGGGCAGTTAGGTTTCTTTGTTTTATTCTTTCTGTAAGATTTGGTTGGCCTGATTCCGCATATAAAACAGGTATTGGAGTCCATTTTGGTAACCCCAATGCTTGTCTGAGCATGTTGTTGTATATTGTTTCTAGTTTTTTCCTGCATGTTTTTGATGCATTCATGATGATCTGTGGTGCATATTCCAGGTTGCTTCTTATGCAGGAATTCGCAATTGTCAGCAAGTGGTCACTGCGGACTCCCCATCCAACCCCTCCAATAGCTCTTAGTAGATTTATTTGCTTGCTTGCTTTTTCGCATGTTTTCTTGATGTGGTGATTGAATAAAAGATTGGGGGTAAACCATATTCCTAAAATCTTAACCTCGGAGCTCCAGGGGATTGTCTCTCCTTTTAGTATCGTGTCAAAACTGGGGTTGTTTAAACCTTTCGACATGTTGATTATGACCGATTTTTTTGTTTGCAAAGTTAGTTTCCATTTGTCGCACCATTTGCTTATTGAATCTATTGCTTCCTGGCAATTTGCTTTTATCTCTTCTGTGGTATTTCCCGATACTATCATATTTATATCATCTGCAAAGACTACAATCTGGGTGTTTTCAGGTACATTTTCGAATACGTCGTGCATGAATATCGTGAATAGGATAGGGCTAATGACACTACCCTGAGGTACACCTCTATTCTGTACTCTTTCTTCTGAAAGTGTTCCTCTCCATCTCACTTTTATTTTCCTTTTTTTGATGAACTCATGAGTCCATTGTGTGATTTCTGTGGGTAAACCCATTTTTATCATTTTCATCATAAGGCCCGATGGCCACACAGAGTCGTAAGCCTCTTTGAGGTCTAAAGAGATTAGCACTACTTTTTTTTTTATTTATTCTGGTGTTTAGAATTTTAGTGAATATGGCGACCTGTGCTTCTTCACAACCTCGATTTCTTAAAAACCCATAGTGGTATGGGTTTAGTAGGTTATTTTTAGTTATGTGTTTAGTGATTCTTGTCACAATTAGTTTTTCAAAGGTTTTGCTCAGGATTGACGTCAATGCAATGGGTCTGTATGAATCAATATCTTCCCGGTTTTTATTTGGTTTCCTGATTGGCACTACCGTGGTTCTTTTGAATTCATCCGGTACTTCACCTTTTTCCCATAGGTTGTTGTAGAGATCTAGTAGTTTTTTTAAGTTATCTTCTGACAACTGCTTTATCATTTTTGTTGATATGTTGTCCGGACCCGGGGATCGATTTTTCATTTTTCTTATTACTTCTTGTAGTTCGGTTAATTTGAACTTTTCTTTCAGGTTTTCTCCAGTCTTGTTATAGTTTAGTAGGACTTCGGGAAGATCACTACTTCTTGTATATTTCATCACAAACGCGTTTGCTTGTGCTAGGGGTGTAAATAGTTCTATATTTTTAATTTTTATTACATGATTGCTGGAACCAGTGTTTAGATTTTTCTCTTTTATTGTTTTCAGGATCTTGTATATTCTTCCGTTCTCTCCAGCCTCTTTACATATGTTATCCCAATACTTTTCCTTCAAATCTTTTATTAGTTTTCTTAGTTGAGCTGCTGCTTTTTTGTAGTTATTCCATGTTGTGTTATTTATATTTCTCTTAGCTTCTTTAAATAAATATCTTTTTTTTTGTAACAATGCGTTACATTTGAGTGTCCAATATGGGGGAGCTTTTTCATAAACTTTAGTTTTTGATTGTAGGCTTTCATCTTTGGCTTCTCTGATCGTTTTGGTTAAATCTTCCATGGATGTCAGATTGTCTTTGTTGTTCAAGGAGGTATTAATGTTTTCTTGAAATCTTTTCCAATGGATTCTTTTTACCTCTAAGCATTCTGTCTTCTTGAATAATCTTAGCTGCGGTTTGATTTGAATTGGGTAATGATCACTGTCATATAACTCTTCTAGAACCATTAGATCTGTATGTAGCCCCAAATCTTTTGAGCCCAAGGTCAGGTCCAATAAGGCTTGGGAGTTCCTTGAGAAGTGGGTTGGTTGTTTAGTATTCAACAAGACTAATTCGTTATCCATAATCCAGTCCATTACCCTATCCCCATCTTGGGATTTGTTGGGGCTTCCCAAATGGGGGTGATGGATGTTGAAATCACCCACTAGGTAGGTGTGATCATGTATTTGTTTGGTAACATAGTTAAGCCAGTTCTTTGTAAATCGGCCCTTAGGGGAGTATATATTTACAAATGTTGTCCATTTCCCTCCTATGTTTACCTTAACACATAAAATTTCATTTTCTGAGGTTGGTGGATTTAAATTTACCTTTTGAGAAGGTAACTTTTTGTTGATTGCTGTTAGTAGACCTCCACCTCTTGAAGGTCTGTCCTCTCTATACGTAACTTTGTTTTTTATATTCAAATTGTCTTCAGGAGTTAAGAAGGTTTCCTGTATTAACAAAATATCTGCATTTTCGAATATAGATTGATTTAACCAGAAGCCTTTATTTTTTATGCTTCTAGCATTCCATTGTATAAAATACACATTGTTGTCACTTATATTAAGGTTCATTTTTTTGTTTGCTTTTGTTGGTATTTGTTTATTTTTTGTCCGTTTCTGTTGATTCTTCGCTACACGTTATATAAGTGATCAGGGCTCCCTCCAGGTGAGAGATCATATGTGTCATCCATTTTTTCAACCTGAAGGTTTCCAACTTTTTGTTCTAGATTATCTACTGTTTGGGCTAACTTTTCTATTTTTGACGTTAATTCCAAGATCGGTTGTGCTGCTGATTTGATAACTTGTCCCAAGTCTTTTTTTGCTTTCTCCTTTTCGAATTCCCTTATGGCAAAACTCTGGTCTCCTGTTTGTTTACTTCCACTTTCGTGGTGTTTCAATCTGTCTTCTTTTGTGTGGCTTAGGATTTGTTCTGTTACTTCCTTAAGATCCTTTACTACCTCTTTGAGTTCTGTCAATTCTTTGAGATTTTTAACTACCTCTTTTAGTTCCTTGACTATTTCAGTTAGCTCATTCGTTTGGGGTTTTTCGATTGATCCCACTGTTTTGGGGGTCGTGTTTCCTGCAACTACTTTCGCATAGGTATTTCCCTCGATCGCTTTCCTGGCCTCTGTAAATGTTATGTTTTCGTTTCTCACTTTATTGAGTATTTTTCTTTCCGTTTGTATTTTGGTGCAGGTTGTTTCGATTGCTGTATGTCCTTTTATTCCGCATCTAAAACAAGCTGGATTTTCTTCTGTACATTCGCTAGGTGCGTGTTTTCCGCCACATTTGTAGCATTTTTGTTGAGTGTCTCTGCAGGTTTTCTCAAAATGTCCTAGTCTCAGGCATTTATGACAGATCTTAGGTTTTTCTTCAAAGGTGTTTACATTGTGGTATATGTTGTCTATCTTTATCTTTTTTCTTTCTGCCACTCCCAATTCTTTAACTAATATTGTTGGTGATAGATCCCCTTTTTTGTTGTTAAATCTTATGATTTTTCTTACTCGTATTCCTTGGTGTTTCAGGCTTTCTGCTATCTCTTCGAGTGATATATCTTGGTCCACGTCGTGTATTATGTATTGGGATGTGAAGGAATCCTCAAAAGTAGTTACTTTGACTCTGACTTCGTTGATTTTTTCCAATTCTAATATCTTCCTTATTGTATCCTCGCTTTGGGTGGTAATGATTAGACGCTTTGCCCTTGTGACTATTATTTCATCTTCTTTTTTTAGTATATTACAAAACGTATTTTTCAGGATCGTGTGTTTAGTTGGTATTTCAGTTTCGATCCCTGATATTCCGAATTTTATGGTCTTGCTTCCGTTTTTCTTCGCTGTCTTGATTTGGTCTTCAGTAGGTTCTTGATTAATATAAACTCTTTCTGTTTTCTTTATCTTAGATTGTCTTTGATCATTTTGTAAATCTGTCTCCTCGTCTAGAGAGTGCTTACCCGCCATTCTTTGAGGGGTAAAGCCCTAGTCGACACATCCGACTTGGATTGTCGGTAAACACAAACTTTAAGGAAAATTAAAAACTTCTTTTAGCTCTCTTGCTAGAAACAAAATACTTCCAACTCAATCTACTTCCAACCCTAGTCTTCTCCTAAACGGAATTCTAACTTAGAAAACCACTGAAAACAACGTATCACATCAGCACTCCTATTTTTATTTTTACTTTCTGTTTCAGTTTAGAAAAAGTTGAGCTGAAGGTTACTGTAATACAATCAATAGTTTTATGGTTTTACCGATTACACTTTTCATAAGAACAAAAAATATATAATTTTACCGTTAAATAATTACTGATTATGGTTTCTTCTATTCCATTCAAAGAAATATAATTTTAAACTGAAATAAATTTTTAGTTCGAAGTGTATATTTGGACGGCCAAAACGGCCAGTGGCGCATGCGCTGTAGGTCTCATGATGACGTAGCAGTCTCGGCGCTTAGTGATGGAACCAATGGTACGCCTAGCCGTGGAAGTTATAGTAGAGTTTAGTTGAAAAATAGCCGTGCAAATATACAGTGCCTTTTTAGTTTTATGCAGTGGTTTTATGAGTTTTACATTGGGTAAGCGGCTCGTAAGAGCAAGCAAACACCTCTATCACCTTTACCAATGTGCTGTTATAAATTTGTTAAGATGAACGCAAAGAGAACTAAACTGAAGAGATCCATTCAAAGTTGAAGTAGTTAAAAGTGTAAACAGTCAACTGTTTGCGGTGCGCATATTCTAGACAAAATGAATAATATTCGCAAAGTACTTCTTTTCTCCAAGCTTTCTAAAAGCTGCAGTATCTCCCTACACAAATTCAGTCATTCTCAAAGCTTGATAACCCGGAAATCTGTATCTATCACTAATTTTTCCTCTCATGGGTTAGGAAGTGCCAGACTTCTCCATGCGGCTGCGTGTTTGCAATCCGCGAATGTTCAGAATGCAGTCGAAGGTAAGGATGAAACCTCCGAAAGTCAACAAAGTGAAGAATTGGATGCTAAGGTTGGGAAATTTGCAGAACTTGCCTCTGATGTGGAGAAAAAGAAGAAAATTCTTATGATTCTAATGGAACACGAAGTTGCAAAGCTAGAAGGCAAAAAAGTGCCATCTAAGATAACCTTTGATAACATGAAAGAACTTTTAACTATGTATTCATTTTCTTCGCGTGTTAAGTATATGGGATTTCTCTTTGAAAAGGAATTTCGTAAAAATGCCGAACTTCGTAAAAAAGAACTAAAAACGAGAGAAAGAGAAAGTTGGCTGATAGAAAAAGAGCACTTGAAACCTCCTGATCACATTCAATATGGCATTGGTCACAATACCATGATCATCAGGGTTCGCAAAACAAGCATCATGCGATATTATAATCAACGATTGGCTAATTCGGTGCTGTATGGGCAGAAGTTGTTTATTGATATGGATTACGACTGTTACATGCGAAAACAAGATTGTACTAATCTTGGGGAGCAACTGCTAGAACTGTACAGTGTTAACAGGAAAAATTGTTTTCCCTATGACTTGACTCTATGCAACGTTGATCAAAATTCAACCACCATGCAGGCCTTTGGAAGGTACATGCCTAACTTGTATGCTCCTGATAATTTCCTTTCATTAACAGATATGAGTTATTTGGATCTGTTTCCAAAGGAAAAATTAGTTTATATAACTCCTCATGCAAAAGACCCTATGAAGACCTATGATCCAAATGCTGTGTACATTATTGGTAAGTTAAAGAGATCATACAGCAAAACCCCCTGTTTAATGGCTTTCTTTCAAGGGATTAATGAAAAAATAAGTTATATATGCTGAAAAATATTAGGGGAGACTGGGGAGGGATGGGACAATTTTTCCAAGAATATTTTATAAAAATTTAGTTTTCATTGTATAAATTTGAAACTTTCAAACTAACATCTTGGAGCATTTTAACATGTTTTTAAAAATATAACCAAAGTGATAGCAAACAAAACTTAGGATTTATGAACGAATTAATGTAACCTCTAAAAGTGTCCCATCCCACCCCCGGCCGGGGTGGGATGGGACATATCTTTTTAAATTAAAATTTATGATTACTTTTTAAATATATGATTAAAAACCACAAAGATGGAAGTATTTTACACATTTTAAAGATTTATTACAAAAACATCAGTTATTTTACCCTATATTTACTTCGAAAAATCTAACTTAAAGTGAAAAATACAAAATAGTTAAAATTCTTCTTTAATATAAAAAATATGTTTTCAACTGCAATACTAATCAGTTTCAAAACAAAGGTTTCTAAAGAATTGTATGCAATGGTTTCTATTTAGTTATTGAGAGGAATTGGTCGTGTCCCATCCTACCCCAAGTCATGGTCTCCCATCCCACCCCGGTAGCAACAGTTTTAAAAATAGGTTCTTTCAAAAGAACTGTAGCTTTTAGGCTTAACTCAACTATATATTCATAAAGATGACATTATTTCAAGGATTTATTTCAACAAAATATAATTAAAAATTACACAAAAGAGAAAAAACAATGGAATAATACGCACACAACATTGAAGAGACGACAACAACAAAAAAAAGACAAACACATGCATACAAAAAGAAAATAGTAGTTTTGAAGTACCAAAAGAGCTCATAGCTCGTCCATGGTACCCAGTATTTTGTTTAGAAAACAATATAAACTAAGAAAGCAACCGAGAAACAGATGGAAAGTTCACTTTGAAAAGTGTAACACCTAGTTACTTTTGCTATAGTGAAACCATCTTTTTCATTCAGAAACTTGTAGGAGCTTGCAACTAAAATAGTAAACTGCAACAAGTATGAAGCCATAGGGGCTCTACCTGGTGGAACACTCAAAAACTAATTTTATTTATAGCTAGCCCTGACGCGCTAGACCCGGGCTTCGCCCGGGTTTCAGTTTTCCAATAAACATCATCTGGTGCGTTAAAGATGGGCTTTGCCTGTCCATTTAACCCATTTTAGGACAAGCATAAAAATTTTATAAAATGTTGTGATATTTTTATTGAAACATGCTTAAATAACATTCATTAGGACGAAAAAAAATTTCGGGCATAAAAAATATTTTATGTGAGAAATGAAATGGTGCGTATACGCACCTTTGGCCGAATCAATGAACAAAACATACGGTGGCAGTCTATCAGTGGAAACCGTTGCACGTCATGCGACGGGCAGAAATTTTGCTACGCTGTGGGATATTTTGTTGTTGTATTTGTCTCAAAACACTTTCCTACCTCCTTCCCCACTTAATAAGAATGTTAAAGGGGTGTGGATGCTCTACTTGAGATTTACAAGTCATAAAACTGTCATGGGATGTCCATTGAAAGTTCTTGCACCTGTGTCTTCCTGCCTATCCTCTGAAATTCGATACCCCCCTATCGTTCCTTGAAATTTTGTTGACACAGATGTTATGGACCCCTCTATTGGTGGTCTGAATAGAGGTCACCAAAGCATGAAGGTCAAGGGCAATTTTCTAATACAGGTGTATTGCACGAAAAACTTGAGAACAGAAAGTGAATGAAAAATTTATATTTAAATTTTCTTTTAAGGTAAATAATCGTTTTAAACACCTCGGAGAACCAAATACATGATTTCATTTGAAAGCATTACATTTTATTAAAATAAATTGAAGAGAAATGCAGAGGTGCAGAAAATGTTTCAGGGCCCAAAATTTCCCCAGAACACTATTTGTTTTCAACAAAATTTCCCCCAAAATGACATTTCATTCAAAGAAGTTAGATTTTTCAATTACAAATTTTCTTTTTCAGATTCCATAATTTTCGCATAATTCATAAAACTTAAATTTTAATGATCTTTATAATCTCTTTTTAGTCTTTCTTACACACTTATAATCTTAGTTCAGAATTATGAAAAATTGTCTATCCTTCTCAAATTTAAGCTACGTGTAAATTTCTCCTTCATTAACATAACTTTTCAGTGAAGAACATGAATGATCGAAAACAAGAACGCTATTTATAGTAGAAATTACTCATCCTATCACGAATACATTGTTTTTCCTGCATAGCAAGCAAAAAGCAAGGTAAAGCCAACTTTCAGGTATTCACCCAGAAAACTAGGATTTTTTTTGCGCAGATCCGTTGTTTTCCCCCTCTACATTTTCGTTAAAATTGGAGGTTATGATGCAGTCACTACCCAAAATATTCGTTTGTCAGCTATTGATGATTGAATTTTTTTAGCTACCCAGAGCTACTTGAATTTCCCCCGAACATCGTTCGGGCGTTCGGACATATTCTGCATCCCTGGAGAAATATAGATTTTAGAAAGTGCATTGCGGAAAAAACTGTTGATCAGCAAGCGAATTTTCAAGTTTGAACACTTATAAAGCGGGCAAAAATCGCTCTAGGACAAAATATTTTTGCACTTTTCTAATAAATTAGAACATATTTAAATATTCGCATGCAAATATTTAAAATTAAGGTAATAAAAATAATTTAAAATTTTTAGCCATTATTGCATGGTTATTTAATGGTGCGTAAACGCACCATTAAATTTAGATAAAAAATTTTAAGTTTATTTATGACATTTGTTTTATTTTTATTTTATTTACAGAATTTGCAACTTTAGGCTATTAAAAAAACGTATGATTGATCTCAAATGAAATAATATTTTTTATTAAAAAATTCTAATTTGTCCTTAAGTGTTTCAAGTTGAAAAACTGAAGCATTTTGAAAATTTCTCAACAAAAATTATTTAGCCCAATTAAAATACTAATATTTTTTAAATGTCTTCAGAACCTTTAATAATAACAGAAAAATAAATTTAGTGAAACATATGTGCCACAGTGTTAATAAAAAATACTTTTTGAAATGGTGGGTTTACGCACCTTTGGCCGAAAATGGGTTAAAAAAGAAATTATTCTGGTGTGTTACAGATGGGCTTCGCCAGTTCAAATGGGGAAATAGTTAAATAAAGGATCCGTTTTTATGTTTATGCTACAACAATGGATTTTAAACCACAACAATCGATTTCAATCTGCAACAATCGAGAATATGCCTAAAACAATTAATGTTACATCTTCTCTTGTTATATTTACAACAATGTGGTTTTGCCATGAAGTTAGGCATGAAATGTGGGTTTTTAAGCATTAAATTGACCAAAAAAGTTGATAGGACGCTTCGATTTTAAATTATTTTTATTCAGAAACCTTCCCGGGAGAGAGTAGAGCAATGTGATATAGTTTAAAAGTTAATGTAGGTGGGAAAAGTTTAAAACTATAAAGGACATACAGACAGACAAACATTGATTTATATATATATATAGATTTTAAGATTTATTGAAGGTGTCCCATCCCACCCAGTCAGGGGCGTCATTTAGGGGGGGCAGGGGGGGGGCAACTGCCCCCCCCAAGGTTTCCACTGTAATGGGAAAAATAGCTGCAAGTCCCTTGAAAATTCTGTAACTTTCACAAGGAGCTTTGAGTGCAACTCAAAATGTCTCAAAAAGAGTTAAAACATTACTTTTAAGGGTTGAATTTCAAAAATTTTCTGGGGGAGGACCCCCAGCCCCCCTCTAAAATGTTCAAGTCTCTTATTTAGTGTTTTCCCCCTTGAAAACTATTCCTCTTACAAGAAGCTTTTCTCTTTAGAAGCTCCCCAAAGGGTTTGAAAAAGAGATAAAACACTAGTTTGAAGGGGAATTAAATTCCTGGGGGAGGACCCCTTGCCCCCCTTAAAACTTGAAGTTTATTTACAACTCTTTTCCCTAGAAAATTATGTGATTTTCAAGAAACTGATGTTCTCTTTGAATGCAGCCCAAAGGGTCTCAAAACGAGCTAAAACACTACTTTAAGAGCCAAATTTTCAAAATTTTCCTGGGGTGAACCCCCCAGACCCCCCAATTTTTCCTTGGAGTTCACGTTGTCAAATTTTGACATGATATTACCTTAAAAATGAAGTTGAGGCAACCCCCGCCAAAAAAACTCAGTTACAGCAAGGTCCAGACCCATTTAAAAAAATGCCTTGCCCCCCCCAACCAAAAACTGAAATGACGCCCCTGCACCCAGTGTCCCATCAATCCCCGGTCTCCCCTAAATTATGTTTGTTTAGCATCTTATGTGTAGGGAGCTATTTTAAGACCAATAAACATTGAATTTAAGAAATTGATAAATCAATGTTTCACTGTAAATTTCATTTTAGAAAATACCTTTAACTCACCATTGACCTTCCTTGGACTAACAATAAATGGCAGTTTTAACAATTAAAATTATTGGTACTTGCAATATTAGCCTGACGTTCATGCTGCTGAATTCAAAAACAAAGATAAAGCCTGTTATAATTGTGTTGCTGAGAAGTCACTGGCTAATAAGTATCAAGTTATTTCTTAAAACAAGTTATGCTTTTATTAGGGGAGACCAGGCAGGGATGGGACACCTTCAATAAATCTTAAAATTAAAAATTAAATTAGTTTTTGGGTGTTCCACCAGGTTAAGCCACCATGGCTTCATACTTGTTGCTGTTTACTATTTTAATTGCAAGCTCCTACAAGTTTTTAATGAAAAAGATGGTTTCACTGTAGCAAAAGTAACTATATTACACTTTTCAAAGTGAATTTTCAATCTTATTCTTGATTACTTTCTTAATGGTTTATTATTTTTTAAACAGAATAATGCATTCTTTATGAACAAAAAGTTGATTTAACCCTAAAAGCTACACTTCTTTTGAAAGAACCTATTTTTTAAAACTGTTGCTACCAGGGTGGGATGGGACATGCCCAATTCCTCTCAATACCTAAATACAAGCTATTGCATACAATTCTTTAGATACCTTTGTTTTGAAACTGTTTAGTATTGCAGTTATAAACATATTTTTTTAGATTAAAGAAGAATTTTAACTATTTTGTATTTTTTCACTTAAGCTAGATTTTTCGAAGTAAATATAGGGTAATATAACTGATGTTTTTGTAATAAATCTTTAAAATGTGTAAAATATTTCCATCTTTGTGGTTTTTAATCATATATTTAAAAAGTAATCATAAATTTTAATTTTTAAAAAAAATTCCCACTCCCGGCCCCTGGGTGGGATGGGACAGTTTTACTTACTTTAATTCGTTTTTAAATCTTAAGTTTTATTTGCTATCACATTGGTTATATTTTTTAAACATGTTAAAATGTTTCAAGATGTTATTATGAAAGTTTCAAATTTATACAAGGAAAACTGAATTTTTTAAAAATATTCTTGTAAAAAGTTTCCCATCCCTCCCCGGTCTCCCCTACTGGTTGCAGTAATGTATAATATAAAAGGTTGAAGTATCAGAGATTGTTGTAAAGAGGTTCTACTGTATTAGGTTGTTTCTTCGTTAAACTAATCAAATTTATTTTTAGGTGGTTTAGTAGACAAGTGTGTTCGTGAACCAGTGGTTCTGGCAAAGGCTAAACGAGAAGGAATTCGAGCTGTTCATCTTCCTTATGATGAGTATCTTATGTAAGTGTGCTGTTATTATATCCTAAATATGTATTATGTATGTCCCAGATTAAGGAAATGATAATGTGTGTGAGGATATTTGAATTGTCAGTTGGAAGAAGGGAATAAGTCCAAAAACCAAGTTTTGAGAAAATCGGAAAAAACTGTATAAGTAATGGAATTTTCATTGTATAACCACCAAATTTTTACTGCAAGTTCAGAACCTTATTTAGAAAACAGAGCAATCATCAAAAGAAATATAAGTATATTCAATAATATTTTACAGTCAAAATAAGTTGATGGACGTATTTCCTTCTTCCACGTTATGAATTTTTCTGATGAAAAAATCTTAAAAAAACCCTTAAATTCACATTTAAATTCTATTTTTCCTTAGATTACACCTCAAAAGGGTGAAATAAAAATTATAGTGAAACTGAGTTATTAAAGCAGTATCCATTGAGTGAGTGAATATGAATGCATAAAAAAAGTTTGAAAAAATTCAAATAAGGAGAAAATTTTATTTTAACTTAGTTTATACAGCACAAAGAGTATGAAAAGAAAGATAAATTAACTTAAAAAATATAATGAATGGATATCAATTTCTCAACTTCAAGGGACGATATCTCCCTCTTTTCACCCATGTGTAGAGCAAAGCTTGGAGATTGTTTTGAGCACAAGAAGTCAATTTGTCATTTTTTGGACTTGTTCCATTCTTCAAACTGACGATTCATTTTTACTATAGATTGCAGCCATCAGTGCCCTTTTGCGGACCTGGAAAAAGTTGTAATCTTCCCCCGAACCTAATCAAATTTACCCAAACTTTATGTATTGCTCCTATGAAGCTGGCAAGGACTTCCCCCGAACCAGGTTCGTAGGTTCGGGCACTTTTTCCAGGTTTGCCCTTTTGTGTGGCTAACAAAGCCAATTGAAGATATAACTAGTTATTAGCGATTAGATTACGTATAAAAACATTTGCTTCCAAAACACTTTTTGCAGGGGTCTCAGACCTGCGCCAAAGTGCGCCATATCAAAAAATCTGCTACAAACTGCTACAATTTGTGTTATTTGCGCCAAAATTAGATTTCAAGTGACATTTCCGAAATTTCTATGTGATGCGCTATTTCGAAGCATCTCCTTGATTTTCATCATGAACATTTCTTTTTTAAGTTTATCTCCCTTATAAAATAGGTTTAAATCCGCAGCGTTTAGTCCGTTAAAAAGTCTGAAAAATCGCTATTTTTCGCAAAAGTTTCGGGTTTTTTGCGGGAGTGTTCCGTTCTTCGCGCGACTTCCGTGGACGGCCGATTCAAGTTGGCTTCTTCTTGTGTCATCATTGCGATGTAGAAAAAACAGCTTTACCGTCCCACAGGTCCGATGTTCCGGAAATCGGGAAAATAACGATTTTTCGCGACGGTTCCGTTTTTCCCGTGACTGCTTTTTCTACAGCAGCCTGATAAGTCGAATAAGATTATTTTTTTCTCTATTTCAGTCAGTATTTTCAGATATAAGAGGCTTTTTTAAGTTGTAAAATTTTACTGAAAGATCGCTTTATATCATCTTAATAAGATAATACAGTGTTTTTTTAATCTGTGTTTTAGGTTCTGATCTGATTTCAGATTCTAAAAAAAACTTCAAAAATACCAATTTCTTACTTTTTTCTCAACTTAACTAAACGTTTTTCACAATATTGTTTTTCAATTTAATTATTACTTAAATAATTATTCTATTAACTAATTTCTATTTGATTTTAGTTACATTTTGAATTTTAAAGTGGTTTTAAAGCCTGATTCGGGAATGTAATTGGCAAGTGTGTGTTTAAAGCCGTGTAATAAATTCGTCTTTCTGAAGTTATATAGAAAAGTACTCCTTGAATTTTTTAAATACACTCCTTAAAAACTCCTGGAATACTCCTTAATTTTGATTTCTGAAAATTTGTATGAACCCTGTAAAATAGCTTGCTTCATTTATTTATTGATTTCATATTTTGTAGAGGTAATGTAATGTTTTTATTGAAATGATATGGAACTGAATGTTGTGTGACCTAGAATTTTGAATGAAAATCATCTACAAATTTAGTTTTGTAATCATGAAGAGGTAGATGGATCTTTTTTCTCGTCATACTACTGAAGTTATTAAATCTTAAATTTGGTTAAGAATAAGATTGATTTTGATGTTATAAATTATGATTTCTGCTACGAAACTTCATTTTTACCTGCTACAAAACTAGTTTCACCTGCTACAAAACTAATTTTTACCTGCTACAAAACTTTCTTGATGACTGAGACCCCTGTTTTTGGCATCCTAAAATTCAGAAAATTTTCAAGGGAGGACCTCCAGGCCCTCTATCTTTCTCATATTTATCTCTTAGATTATTTTAATCATTTTATCTAGTGAAAATAGCTGTAAGTTTAAATACAGTGCTCAGACCCCCTACTTTTAAACGCAGTACTGAATGAGGTTGTTAGTTTTTATCCTCCAAAAGTTTTTGAAAGTTTTATTATACTTATAGCACCTACACTACATACAGGGTTTATAGTTGTCTTATATTTTTTTGCCCCCTCTCCTATATTTCTTTTATTTTTCTACTTTATTTGCATAGTTAATTCGTCTATATTTATAAGCGAGAAAAATCTGACCGTTTTGAAATTTTTCTGACATGCATGTTTTTGGCACTTAGGTTCTATATTTTTGCTCTGAACCCTGTACCTTTTATGTAAATGACCTGAAAAATATATCACGGATATATAAAAGGACGACATTTTTCGTACCCCTTGGACCCCCTGTCTAAAATACCGTTCAAAAAGTAGCTAAAAATATTATGTTTTTAATATAAATTTCTAAACCACGCATAAATTTTGCAATTTTTTTCCAAGTGTTTTCGTGCATTGATAAGCATTTGATTTCACACTTTTATATATTTACTAGCTGATATACCCGGCCTTGCACGGGTGTAGAGTATAAATTTATTATTTTTAAATTTTCCCAAATACATTTCTAATTTTGTATAATAATCAGCATTTACCAATCATCCCGGTATCCAAGGCGTCTTTTTCATATTCCGGTGTTCCCGGTAACTTTTCTTATCCCGATGTTCCTAGTAATTTTTCATATCCCGATGTTCCTAGTAATTTTCTTATCCCGGTGTTCCCGGATGGACTTAAGTTCCTTCTGTTCTCAAGCAATATAATTTTTGAATGATTTTCACATTTAAAACTTAGAAAAAATATTCTAAAAACTATTTAAAATTGCTTAGATCCCTTGATTAATCATATCTTCAGGACGGAATTAACGTTTTCCGTAAAATTATTCAATAATTAAAGCTTATTCCATTTTGAAATTTAAGGGAAAAAATCAGCTTTTTCTAGTTGAAAGGGAGTTTTAATAGTTTTTGGTTTGTTAACCAACTTTCTTAAAAGCTGAAATATTATCGCCTTTTGATTTTACATCCTCGTTTCCATGGAGACTATCTTAACAACAATTACATTCCATAAAGTTTTTTTAAAATATAAAAATTAGATAAACTCTCAAATAAAAATATGTTAAACTGTACTTAAAATTTTTAATATTTCATTGAAATAGCTTTTTAAATTATTAATATAATTTTTAAATAGACTTGTACCTAGTGTTTCTATTAAAAACTTGTTGTTTAGCATTAAATTTTCAATGTAACAATGGAGTAAGCAGATCTCTTGTTGAGGAGAAATAAAGCTATTTCAGCAAAATGACCATAAAAAGGGTCAATAAAGGGTCAAGGGGCCATTAAAACTTTTCGAAACATAGCCTATGTTTTTCCTTGGGTTTTTTTACGTATGTATACCAAGTTTGGTGCAGATCGGAAGAGAACTGTAGATTTGTATAAAAGACAACCATACATACATACATATATATATACACACATTCAATTTTATTATATTAGATTTTAAAAAACAGACATTTTTTTTAAATTTCTGCCTTCACACGATATTTTTAGGGAAATTGTAACAATCAAATATTTAAAACGTTTTAAATAAAAAACAAATCTAAACTTTTAATACGATCACTACATTTAAGACAAAAAACTTTTAATTTTAACAATAAGTTTTGGTTGCAAGCTTGTCAAAGTTAATGGCTTATGAGTGAGTTATTCATTTGCCAAATCATGAAAGCTCAGAAATAACTACAATTTATATATGGCATGTTAACAAACAATATTTATTTGAGCTCAACTATTAAAACGAATCAAATTGCCATTGATATGGTTACACAACATTTTTAATAAAATTATAAAAATCAAACATTTTAAAAGTTTGAAACTTAAAACAAATCTAAACTTTTAATATCATTACATTTCAAGGCACAAAAACTTTTAGCTGTAACAATAAAAATATTTTGGTCGCAAACTTGTCAAAAATAATGGTTTGTGAGTGAGTTATTCATTCACCCAATCATAAATCAATTAAGAAGTCAAATTATGCATTAGGAAATAGTTTTAATTTATGAAATTGAATTATGCGAGGCTGGTCGGGGGCTCTTCCCTGCGATAAGAGAGAAATGATTCCATCGCCCCTTCTAGCGTTGCGAGGACTCGGTGATAACCAACTTTTCATATTATACTGAAATTTGATTATAAAAAAGACAAAATTTTTTAAACTTATCAAAGTTTCCCATTTTAATGAAATTTTTCCTGTGAACCTCAGTAAGTCCTTGTCGACCCCCTAGAGATTTCTTGACCCCCAATTTTCATTTTCCAATTTTTGCTGGGGTCCACATGGACCACTTTGGGAACCGCTGATCTAAACTTATCTAAAATTGAAAATTACCTCATTATACATTTACAGAAATGTTAAGCTATGTAGAACTTAGCAGTCAGTAATAGTACTCTCAATTACCTGTGCTTTTCTTTATAGGTGGGGCCGAGGGAACAAGAGTTTACCATTGAACCAGCTTTTGGAAATCCTGCTTGAGATGAAAAACACCCATGATTGGAATAAAGCTTTCCGTCATGTGCCTCAAAGGAAACTTGTTAGAAGTTTAGATCTCTTTTCTGAGTTTCAATAAAAGTCTGTGCATAGTGTTAATCATTTTAATGACTTTATCTCATTCACTTGACAGGCTGAGCTGAAAACAGAGCTAGCTGAGTTAGTGTCTAGTTTTATTGTATTGTTTACTTAAATTTAATAAAATTAAATGATAATTTGTGTCATAAAGATAAGTTTTATTATGTCTAAAATAAGTTTATAAGACTCCAGGAAAAGTATTTATTTAGTTTAAAATGGTCCAAGTTTCTGGAAAAAGGATTGAGTTTAAGAACTAAAAAAGTTGTGTACACTAAATCTAGTTCAGCCCAAAGGAGGTGGGATGTGCTAGACTTAATAGTTGTAAGGCATTTCTAATAACCTACTTAGTGTAATCATTCCACGAAACACTTAAAAATATAAACTTCCTGAAATACATTATAAAGCCAAATCATCTTCATCAGTAGTTGAACTACTTGATTGATCTAAATTACCATAAAACCTTGATTTAAAGGGCAAGAGTAAATAAATTTTCTAAAGGAACTAATACCAGCCCAGTCTGTTGATATCTTTGTGAATTTACTATTTCTTTGTTATGATTTGAAACACTTATAAAAAAGGTAGGCAAAGTTTTATCAAGAGTTCAATGGGAAAAATTTTTACTTGTTAGTTTACCTATTCAATAATATTTCCTGTTTTACAATTTTACTGATAGTGTTTATTTCATTACTTAAGTTTTAAACTACGAAGTGAAAATAATAGTACTAAAAAAATAGGCGATATACCAAGTACTGATGTTTCTAAAAGAACCCAATGTATTTTGTAAGTATGGCATAATTAGCTCCATAGCTCTCTTCCCCCCTTTCCTAGTATTTATTTTTCCCTTAATTTCTTTATAAAAATGTGTTAATAAAGCTTTTTATGTTTTACGAACATGGGGTGGAAGGAGGTGGAAAAACAAATATATGAGGAAGAGAAATGCAATGAATAACAGCATTTGGTATTACATACAAAAAACAATATATTTTATTCAACTGGCCTGAATAAAAAAAGTTTTTTCTTCAAGAATGTTCAAAAAATAAACAGATTTTTTTCCTAATCCATTTAATTATACTGAATGAAAAATTTCTCTCATCAAAAGAATTGATGGAAATGGAAAAAAATGAATTTGTAACAAAAGGAGTTTTTAGGGACAAAACATCAAGCTGTCATTTTCTGAAGAAACTCCTGAAAATATTTCTTGACTAACCAGAATTTTTAAACTGGAAATGCTTAAAGTAGCTTTATAGCTAAAGAGTATATTATCCTGCAAAATATGTAAATCTTGGTCCCCCTCCCAGTAGTAGAACCAATTTTTTTCTTTTATTACATCATTCTATTCGGGCGCCAACAGGGTTGCGGAAAATATTTTAAAGCCCAGAATGCACAATTTGTTCTGTCTAAAATTTTCTTAAATCAAATTTAGCTAAAGTTGGTTGGATTCTGTTAACAGACCCGTTAAAATCAATCACTAAGTAAGTTGTTTTGAATGCCAAATATTTAAATGATAGCCAAATTTTTATAGTTTTTCATGGTTATTAAAAACTAAATAATTTTGTTTGCAAGAATATTATTAAACAAGAAAGGATTTTTAGAGTATCTGCCACTCCGTATCAATCAAAATGCGAGGAAAAGCCAACATTCGGGTATTCAGCAAAGAAAAACTTTTCCGGCTTGGATCCGTAGTTTCACAAGGGACTAGGGGAGTGTTCCCCAATCCCCAACGTGGGGCGGAATATCATTTTCTAGGGGGGTAATTTAAAAAATTTTCAACAGAATCCCCCCCAGGTGGCATAGATAACCATACTTTCCAAGAAGGATTTTCGATAAAAAAAAGATATGGCGTGAAAAATTTTGAAAGGCTTTGGTGGGGCACAGACCGAAAAAGGTCTTAGGGGCCATTCATTAATTACGTAAGGATGATTTTGGCAATTTTTGACCCCCCCTCCCCCATGTAAGGGTACGTAAGATTTTTCAAACCCCTCCCCCCCTATTCTTACGTAAGATTCCCTTATGTTTCTCAAAACAATAAAATGTTAGAAAACTCTCCGTTTGACGTAAATCAAAGATTTTTGTTTTCAACAGATAAGTAATATTCTTGCTGTCAACTACATTTTACTATTATATTTATCTCTTGATTAGAATAACTGGAATTTGTTTATATTAACTAGGAAAATCTTACGTAAGAATTGGTTTGACCCCCCAAGTAAGGGTATGTAGCGATTTTTCCAACCCCCCTCGGGACCCTTACGTAATTAATGAATGGCCCCTTAACATGCTGGTCTGTCATGCCATGACATGGTTTTCACAGGAACTTATGTCCGCAAATGTTAACTGGATCCGTCAGAAGACAGTATTCGCTAGCGAAAAAAGGGCAACGTTTAACTTTTTATTCTTCGAAAAATCTATATCATTATTAAATATTCGGAGAGATAGCACCCCCCAAAACTCAAACATACCAAATTTCATTAGTTTTTGGCGGTAATTAGCAGAGAAAATCGCTTCTCCTTTTGCTTTTCCACTTTCAAATTCTATTGCAGACCGTCTTCAAATGACGAAGTGATTTCCGATGCTAATTACTGGCAGAATTTAATGCAATTTGGTTTACTGAGGCTTTCAGGGGTGCTATCTCCGAAAATATAATCATAATCTTTATTTGTACATTCATACTGATAAAGAAAAAAATAATATTTGTTGCCAACGGGAACTATCCCTTCGAGGTAATGCAATTGTTTATGTAATATTAAGTTTGTCCTCTAACCAACACATTTGCGGATATGACCTATGAAAATCTTGTTGGTCATGGCATGACAGAGCTGCATGCTAAGTTTGACATAAACCTTGAGACACCCTGTATTAGGCTTACCATACGTCCGGGTTTACCCCGGACAGTCCGGGGTTTTTAGAGATGTCCGGGGAAATGTCCTGGGTCGAAAAATGTCCGGGGTTTCATACATTTAGGATTTCCCAGTCATTTTTAGGTAAAAATCTCAACCAAGCTGTTTAAAATTGCGCTTTTTTACATTTTCTAACGTCTGTTTTACTTCAGAAAACTTACTTTCTGTTAATTTTGTGATAAAAATTAAGTAAATCAAACAATTTTTGAAAAAAAAGTAATTTTAAAGGAAAATATAAAATCTGATATTTCTATTCAAGGGTTATTAGTTTGAATAGTTTTTTTCTTGGTTTTTAAACTTTGGTAGTTTTATATAGCACTAATTAAGAAATTTCAAAACATGTCCTGGATTGGACCCGAGAAAATATGGTAAGCCTACCCTGTATAAAGTATTCAAGCCAGGTGATCTGCCCTTGCGCCTAGGAAAACTTCACACGCAAAATAAATCAACAAGTCCTTCAGTGCTCCTGGAAGTCCTGGTCATCGTCGCAATTGACCGTCCTCGGTGGCCTCTCCAGCCACAGCGGCACGGCGTTGGAGGGCGGGCCCGCGTTGCCCGCCGCGTCCACGGCCCGCACGGCGAAGTAGTGCGGCCCGCGGGACAGCAGGGGGGAGTTGAGGCGCGCCTGGTGCACGAGTGGCGTGCCGGCCGTAGCTGCGTCGGTGGTGGCCGCGATGTCCGAGTACTCCGCCGCGTCGTCGAAGTGGTGCCGCAGGGCGAAGCGGTCGCGGAACAGCTTCACTTCGTAGCGGGAGGCTGGAAAGGAAGGTGTATGTTGCACTGTTTGGCTAAAAGATGCATACCGTGTATTTCCGTGATTAAGCCGAGGGTATGCTTTTTATTCGAAAAATTGACCTAAATTTCAAAACACGTCGTATAGCCCATAGCATACAGTATAGAGCCAAACAGAGTATTCATCTCCATAGACGCTAACTGCAACTTTTTTAACAGGGCTTTTCCCATAGACAAACCATGCCAAACGTACCGCCTCCTTTAGGGCCGTATTCACGAACTTTAAGACGAGAGAGACACGAAACGCCAACAATGAAATCTCATGAGCCGTCTCAATCAATCGTTTCAACATCCCTTCCTTTGTGCTGCCATCTGTTAAGAAACACCACAAGTAATTAACACTGTTAATAAAAATTTTTACAGGCACTAGATGTCCATTACTTTCGTAATATGTTAATGTCTGAGGACTTATTTTGGTAATAAATAGCTGTTTTAGATTTTTTGAAACTATTAAAACGGGCCACAAAAAGTGTAAAAGCAATAGGAATGCGCTTCGGAATCTCAGAACAATATGGCGGACGACACGTTTTTGAGGAGACGGGAGCTCCGGGACGAACGTTTCCAAAATAATCGTTTCGAGTACGAAACGTGAAATTTTTCATCGTTTGCGTTTCGTGTCGCTCTCGACTTAAAGTTCGTGAATACGGCCCTTAATACCACGTCATTCTTGCTAATTCTCTGTCATTCGCCCACTGAATAAGCTGTCACTCAAATCCTAATAGGAAGTGGAGGCAGGGCCTGACTGGGGAGAAATTTTGACCTAGGCATTTTAAGTCGGAATCAGCCCACCGCAAAATTTTCATGGAAATGTAACATTATAGATGTAAAAATTCCAGGACTTAGTCGGTTAAAGCACAGTCCTAAATTTTTCCCAAAATGACCTTATTTGAGCACAATTTACTATATAACAATTAGCTGGTCACGAAACGTCCTTAATGGCTCTGTTGGTAGAGTAACTTTGCTGGTGTACCTGTACCGAAGGTGCCCGGTTCAAACCTCAGTGAATCAACTTCTGGTTTTAATGCATTTTACAGTATGTTAAATTTAAAAAACTGAATATTCCACTATGCACTATAGCAATTGGCTGGTTACGAAACGTCCTTAATGGCTCAGTTGGTAGAGTCACTTTGCTGGTGTACAGAAGGTACCCAGTTCAAACCCCAGTAACTTGACATTCTGTTTTAGTGCATATTACAGTAATATTAAATTTAAAAAACTGACAGTTCCACTAAGCACGATGACAATTAGCTGGTTACAAAACGTCCATGATGGCACAGTTGGCAGAGTCACTTTGCTTGCACAGAAGATACCCGGTTCAAACCCTAGTAACTTAACTTCCTGATTTAGTGCATTTTACAGTAATATTAAATTTAAAAACCGGACAGTTCAATTATGCACTATGACAATTAGCTGGTTACAAAACGTCCATGATGGCACAGTTGGTAGAGTCACTTTGCTGGTGTACTGAAGGTACCCGGTTCAAACCCCAGTAACTGAACATTCTTTTTTTATTGCATTTTACAGTAATATTAAATTTAAAAACTGGCAGTTCAACTATGCACTATGACAATAAGCTGGTTACGAAACGTCCTTAATGGCTCAGTTGGTGGAGTCGTGGTCTTGCTGTGCAGAAGGTGCTGGGTTCAAACCCTACTATCCTCTCACTCTCTCTATCCCCATCTCTCTCTCTGCTCTCGCTCTGCCTGATGCATGTAACCTAAGAAACTGGTGACCGAGTCGAGTCTGTTCACCCGTCGAAGATGGCGGGGCTCGGACTAGAGGAGGTCATCCTGGCGGACCTGATCTACTCCCCGTGGGGTCGCGGGCCTAGGGGGTTCTTCGGATAACCCCCGAAAGCCCCTTTGCCCTGGGGGCCAGCGGAGAAAGGTCCGTCAGGAAGCCGGTTTTGCCAAAAATTTTAATCTTAGGATACAATCCGCAATTTGTGGACGGTCCCCTAACGGAGTGCAATATGAAGATGGCCCCCTTAGTTATTGGATTGCAAAATTTTGACGCCATTACCCGTCTTTGTTGTCTGGTTTTTCAGGGCTGGATGCGTTTAACTGTGACCGTAACATATCAGTTAAAATAAAAAGTCAGTTAAAATAAAGCAGATCAGGTCCGCCAGGACGACCTCCTCTCGTCCGAGCCCCGCCATCTTCGACGGGTGAACAGACTCGACTTGGTCACCAGTTTCTTAGGTTACATGCAACAGGTAGAGCGAGAGCAGGAGAGACAAGTTAGGGTTTGAACCCAGCACCTTCTGCACAGCAGGACCACGACTCTACCAACTGAGCCATTAAGGACGTTTCATAACCAGCTAATTTTCATAGTGCATAGTGGAACTGTCAGTTTTTTAAATTTAATATTACTGTAATATGCACTAAAACAGGATGTTAAGTTACTGGGGTTTGAACCGGGTACCTTCAGTAAACCAGCAAATTGACTCTACCAACTGAGCTATTAAGGACATTTCGTTACCAGCTAATTGTCATAGTGTATAGTGGAACTGTCAGTTTTTAAATTTAACACACCGTAAAATGCATTAAAACCGGAAGTTGATTCACTGGGGTTTGAACCGGGTACCTTCTGTACACCAGCAAAGTGACTCTACCAACCATTAAGGACGTTTCGTAACCAGCTAATTTTCATAGTGCATAGTGGAACTGTCAGTTTTTAAAATTTAATATTGCTGTAAAATGCACTATAACCGGAAGGTAATTCACTAGGGTTTGAACCGGGTACCTTCTGCACACCAGCAAAGTGACTCTACCAACTGAGCCATCAAGGACGTTTCTTAACCAGCTAATTGTCAGAGTGCATAGTGGAACTGTCAGTTTTTTAAATTTAGTGGTGGATGTGCATTCTATTTTAAAACTTTCTTTAAAGTAGAAAACTTTAGTAATTTTATTAAAATCTTAATAGCGTTCGAACCGGGAACCTTCTGAACTGAAGACTAACGCTTAACGAACCAGGCCACGGGCTGCACATCAGCACTAAGGCAACGGATGAAATGTATTTCATTTTAAAACTTTCTTCAAAGTAGAAAACTTAAGTATTTTTTAAAATCTCAAAATCCCGCCAGGGTTTGATCCGGGAACCTTCTGCACTGAAAACTGTCACTTAAACCACCAGGCCACTGGATGCACATCAGCAGGAAGACAATGGATGAAATGTATTTCATTTTATAGTTTTCTTTTAAGTACAAAACTTTAGTAATTTTATTAAAATCTAAAAATCCCCCCAGGATTTGAACCGGGAACCTTTTGTACTGAAGGCTGACACATAACCCACTAGGCCACTGGATGCATATCAACCAGAAGGCAATGGGTGAAATGCATATTTCATGTTAAAACTTTCTTCAAAGTAGAAAACTTAATTTATAAAAATCTCAGAATCCCGCCTGGGTTTTTTCCGGGGACCTTCGGCAATGAAGTCTGGCTCTTAACCAATCAGGCCACTGGATGCACATCAGCTAGAAGCATGGATGAAATGTATTTCATGTTAAAACTTTCCTTAAAGTTAAAAAAAGTAAAGTTTAAAACTTAATTTCTAAAAATCTCAATATCCTGCCTGAAATTTTTTAGGTGGTAGGGGTGTAAAATTTAAGTCAGCATTTGGCCTACATTTTTGTTTCATTTATATAATTTAACATTTGTTATTAAAAAATTCATTGTTGTTGTCATCAGTGGCCCAAAAACGGTCCTCAGTGGGTAGCTGCCCTCCGCGCATTTGCCCAAAAGTCCTTAAGGTCAGTCCGAGCCTGAGTGGAGGGAAAATAGCAGCACCGACGAAATTAAAATGCCGCCTCCAATCAGGAATCACTTTCCCATTTCGCCTTCTCTGATTGGCTGCTAGTGAAATGAATTATAATCTGGGAGCAGGAATTAAATTAAGTACCTAAAGAGGAAAACTGCACTTTGGAATCTCTGTAAGCTCTATACTCTGTGGTATAGCCATACCGCCAGGAGAAAAACTTTCACAACTTACAATATTGTTGCGATTGCTATGGAAACAGAATTTCCCACCTAATTTCAGGAGTGGCGGTAATTCTTGACCGCTGAAAAAATGTTTTGTGTAAAATCTTCACTTGGCTTTGTACTTCTTTAAGGAGTTTTGATTTTTGTGTCGAAGTTTTTCTTCTGGCAGTATGACTATATACAGGGTGGGCAAAAGTAAGAGTACACTTTTGAAAATTACATAAAAAACAATGTTCAGTCTCATCATCTCGCAGGTTTTTTTAAGACCATAAAAATTTGATTTCAAAATTATGTTAATAGATGGCGTTAACATAATTCAAAGTTTTCCGAGTTCGATTTCGAAATGAACCCGGCCCGGAAGAATGACTCGCAAATTGCATTGAAAATAATGATTGATGAACTGATTACATTGAAAGCATCTTTTATTTTTTCCCTGTTTTATGGAATTTTCATAGGTGTTCTTTTTTTTGCCCACCCTGTATGTATTTCCTTACTTTTACCGCAAAGCTGTAGGTGCCTGTAAAACAAGTTTTTCCTTGGATATAGTCTATGGGCAGTAAAAACAACTTCCATTTGATGAGCGGATGAGCTTTATCAGGAGCAGCATTCAAAACTTGCATTGTATTCCACTAACATCAAGTTTTGTACTTTCTTTATGCGCATTATGATAATGAAATTCATCGTAAATATTTCCTTCTTTTTACTTTTTATGTTTTCTATAATTTGTTTCTATTTTATGTATTGGTGTAAGCACTCCAGCTGATATGTTATTTTAAAATGATCGCGAGGGTTTCCGCGAAACGTAATTCCGTTAATAATAAGCTGACGCCCCCGCTATTAAATCGGAAATTTATCCGTAAATTCTCGTCTTATACGCAGAAATATACGGTAAATTGGAACTCTAATGATGCATAGTAGTTTCACTGAGTGAGGTATAAAATATGAATGTTTTCAAAATATGTGATAGAATTTTTTGAAGATAATTTTTTAATTGTTAATCTTTGTGCCCATTTTTAAAAAATATTTTAAAGTTCGAAATTCCCTTTTACCTTGTAAAAATATAAAAATCCATGAATCAGCTCAATTAGAAAAAAGTAGAGACGCAAAATAAGTTATTGGGGTTGTTTGCACAAGTTTTGACCCACTAAAACTTTCGAACATGGGAAAAAAAATTCTTCAACACCAGTCTGTAGACACCAACACCAGAAGAGAAACAATACGTAGTTAAATAAATAGAATATTTCCTATGGATAAGTTCCCAACGTTCTAGAAATGATCGTTGTATACAGAAAAAGTTCAGTCAACAAGAGAAATCCAGTGGAATGGAAAGCTCTGGCAACTTTTGCTGCCAGAGCATTTCTGTATATCTGGACGATTATTTTTTGCAGTGTGGCTTTATCAGGGAAGATAATTCCAAAATCCCTTATGCACCATCTAGCTTCGCAAAATATCCACTCACCAACTCCTGAGTTATAATCGTCACCAACCGCCGTCCATCGCAGAACGACGATCTTGTCATTGTCGTAAGTCTTGAAAATGCGCAGGTCAGTCACTTGAGACGGAGGATAATGGTCACCGTCCGGCAACGACTTCACGTGGAACGTGGCTGGACCAGCCTCCCTTTGGAACGAACCGGTTTGGGACTGATCCCGGTACGGGAAGGTCGACCCGCAACAGGCAGAGGATGGACCTGAGAGGAAAGAAACAGTTGCAGATTTTGTTTGAACAACGTAATTACAAGATACTATATGCGCACTTGCTTTTGTACATTTCCCTCTTTTGAGGTGATATGCTTTCACCCAGGAAATGAACAATCCAACTTTTAGCACTGACGAAGGGGATCCAGTGATCCCCGAAGCAATTGTCTGCTGCTGTTAACTAATTAGGCACCGTTTTATCAATCCAACACTGTTTCAACGTGATTCTGTAAGGGGCTGTCCATGAATGATGTCACACTTGGAGGGGAGGGTGTTCATCAGAAGCAGTCTAGTCTAGAGTATTACGATGGGTTTGACAACCTCCTTCGGGCATTGATAATCTCCCCCATCTCTTGGTGTGGTTAGGAGGTTTTCCCTATCATCCCTTTCAGAGGAGGGGAACTCTTTTGTTCGCTAATTGACCTCACCTGATCACACAAAGAGATCGGGGAGATTCTTATCTCCTCTCTACTGCCCGAAAGAGGGTGTTCGAGCCCATCGTAAAATTCTAGACGCAAGCTTAATCTGTGACACTTTCTGCCTAGGGCGAGAGGGGGCTTAAGAATTGTGACACATCACACATTGAAAATAAGCAAAAACTCTGAATAATTTTTTTCTGGAAAATGTAGTTCAAATGACATTGCTATAAAATTCACATAAACAAAATAAGACTTCACTTTGAAATTTTAAGGCGGAGTGCACTTAAACATGCATAAAACCATTGGTCCCAGATTCTTACAACATTTATTCTAAACTTATTATTAGTAGCAGAATTTGACACATGTAACAAAGAGGTGGAAGGGGTATCGTGAAATGTGACACTTGGTGATATAGGGGAGGGAGGGGATCAAAAATGTTGAAAAAAAGTTATGGTTGGTCCCTAAGGTTGGTTCCTGCAGAATAGGCTGTTATGGAGTTACCTTTCAGAACTTTTGTCTCGTCATTTCCAACTACCTTGACGTAAACATTATGGAATCCTCTTGAGGTAAAATTTGTATATGTGTAACTGTAAATTCCATCGCCTTCTGTCACATCCATATCTGCAAGTATACACAAACGAAGAATCAACATGAGATGGTGGTGGACCATCGTAAATTGCTGTGTTGTTATAAATACTTTACGTGGAAGATGACTTACTTCCTTGTCCGTCGTCTAGTAGAGTGACCACACTTGACCCGTCGGATTCAGGATGGTGAATGTTAGCTACGACACTTGCATTGACGACAGGGTTATGTCCCTGTTTAACTTCCGCAAAAATCTGGATAGGTGACGGGACAGCCTGAAACGATGATTTAGTTTATTATACAAAAGACATTATACAGGGTGAGGGTGTCCCATAAATGTTGGGTCACACTTCTAGGGGGGATAGTAGACACCTAGACGAGTCAGAATCACATAGACCAAATCCCAGGGAGTTAAAAATGGAGTGACACCCCAAAAAAATTATTGAAAAATTCAATTTGTAGAAGAACTACTATTGGTAAAAATTTAATTATGGTCTCAAAAATTGTGGTTTAATATGATCTTTAAAATTACCTTAAAAGTTCTCAGTTTAAAATTTTCTTTATTACAAAAAAAGTTTAAAAACCACAAAAAAAACGTGAAAACTCTGCCAAAACTTTATTTTGTATTTCGAAATCCTTTCTTTTGATTTTATAATCTGAAAGATCATAGTTGTAAACCAAAAGTCCTAAGTTTCACGTAAAAACCATCAATATTAAACGCTTGAGATCCTGTTAAAGTTCGTTTTTTCCGTGCGCAAGCTGGTTTCCTATAGCCGTTTCCAAAACGGCACTTTACGGACGCAAAAAACGAACTTAAACCATGCTTTAACAGGCTCTCAAGCATTTATTATTGATGGTTTTTACGTGACACTTTGGACTTAAGGGTTTTGGACTATGATCTTTCAGATTATTAAATCAAAGGAAAGGATTTCGAAATACAAAATAAAGTTTTGGCAGAGTTTTCACGTTTTTTTGTGGTTTTTAAACTTTTTTTGTAATAAAGAAAATTTTAAACTGAACACTTTTAAGGTAATTTTAAAGATCATATTAAACCACAATTTTTGTGACCATAATTAAATTTTTACCAATAGTAGTTCTACTACAAATTGAATTTTTCAATAATTTTTTTGGGGTGTCGCTCCCTTTTTAACTCCCTGGGATTTGGTCTGGGACCCCCAAATCCTATGTGATTCTGACTCGTCTAGGTGTCTACTATCCTTCCTAGAAGTGTGACCCAACATTTGTGGGACACCCTGTATACTACATTACAACGTTTCCTTTAACTGACGTCACGGACTGACATAAGAAGAGGCTACACTTTCTAGCTACCTAATTGGCGCGTTATAGATATGATTCTCTCTCTCGCTCTGTCTTTTTCACCAATTAGGTAGCTAGAATGTGGGACGTCTTCTTACGTCAACCCGTGACGTCACTGACAGGAAACATTGTAATCCAGTATAGATATCGTATGAAAAACTAAGAAATAATTACTGCATTTCCTTTTTACATATTTTTACTTTTTTCAACTTAACTATTTTCATTTTTAACATTTTCTCGATACTTCAAATTCGAGGGGATGTCGAAAACATCTCAACACGTCGAGTTTGGGGCATAGAAAGAAAAAAACCACAACGCGAAATTTCAAGGAGGAAAATTATTTCTTGAAGCACCATAGTTATTGGGAGATTATTCGTCATGAAAATACTTACTTTAGAATCCAGAATCTCAACCCACACTTTAGCTGTGACAGACTCTCCAGAGGTTGAACTAGTCACTGAGAGTAAAATAGGTTCTACTCTATCAAACTTCCTTCGGGTTCTTAGTGTGTAGTCACCAGCCTGGAACATAGCAAATAAAAAATTAAAGTAAGTTTAAAAAAAAGAAAATATCTAACCCCAATCATTATTTATGAGATTACAATAAAAACACTACAGGAAACCCTAAACATAAACTTCGCCATTTATTCCGGTCTAAACTTGCTAGTTTTTTTCATTATTCATATTTTACTGTAGTTCCTGTACCAGAAACATACAGCGAAAGAAACTTTCGTACTTATTAGTGAATAAAATAGATCGGTAGGTCGGTTTCATATTGATTCAGTAAACCTCCTACCGTTAAATCTTACTTTAGGGGTTTGTATTTGAAAAACCCACGATGGAACCAACTCCTGTTTCTTTGGAAATATTGTGCCTCCTGGAACAGTGAGACTCGTGGAAGAATACAGTAACGGGTTGTTGAATGTTGATCCACTGAGAGTTACTTCAAAATCGGTGGACAAGCCCGAGTCTATATTGAATGTCATTTTGATATCTTCGTCGTCTTGAATGGGTAAGTATTCCTGGTGGATCTGAGATAAAAAAAAAATTTTTTTTTAAGAAAAGAAAAGGACACTTCGGCAATATATCTCTCCAAAAGTTAATGACTCAATAATATTTTGCTTACTAAAACGGGCCTTGTGGAAAATTGCTTTTTGAAAGGCCCTCGGGCTACATTACGTCTTAATACTTTAGTGGAGTATTTCTCCATCCCCATTTCTTAATTGAACTATGCTTGTCTAGGTCCCCTTTACCCACCTTATCATTTTTGAATTTGAGAATTCTGAAAACCCCTGTATTGCTTATTTCTTCTTCGCTAGGACTTACAGAACAAACCCAAAGCTTCTTCCCTATTCTTCTTCAACCTAATCGAAAGCGATGGCCCTCCATCACTTTATTATGGCAATCACACACTATTTTAGCAAGCAGGTTGCCACATCAGGTGCGACATCTTTCGTCAGCTTACAGTCTCAAATAACACTGTCTTCTGGTCTGCTTCGGGAATATCCGAAGTATCAAGAAGAGAAGCGTATTTGATTCATTAGAAAGCGCTTAAATCATCCCGGGCAGGAAAGATTCAAACCAATCAAATGAGCTTCTCCAACGATCAGAAGCAATACTTATTATTATTTGATTGGTGGAATGGTTATGGGTAGTGGTTTCAATTGGCGTTTATATAATCGTAAGTCACCAAGAAACAGGATTCCTGAAGTTTTCCGGTAGCGTGTGATATTAAAGAGACGATAAAAGTCATGTGGAAGAAGCTAAACTTTTCTTACCATAACCTTCTTACTGGTCTCTTCCACAACGTCCGCGAAGGCCCTGTACAAGTCCCCGAACGGATCCGACCTCAGAGAAACGAAGTGTGCCCCCGTCTCCAGACAGAGGTCGGAGACGGACGACGTCGGATACGACGCGTCGGGATGGTCGTCCATGAACGAGAAGACGTGAAGTCGACTCTCGGACTGCTCTATGACGTGGCGTAGATGGTCCCGTCTGGATGCGGCTATGGCAGACTGCGCTGTGACGAGGATGATTTCAGCAGGGCTGCCGGGATGTATCTGGAAGTGCGAAACAGTATGTATGCATGAAAACGGATCCCCCTATATACTAGATTGCAACTTTTTCATCAGTCAGCGACGCATATAGACATACTGTACTTTGATAAAGCCCCCTCAAAAAAATCTACTGCCTTAAAAGAGAATGACGGACAGCCGGTAAACCTAAAGCCCTGGATCTCTACCTTAAGTAGCGACATCACGCTCAATCGGCCGCCATTTTGGGGAGAACTCACTACTAGTCTGGATAGTCTTGCTTATCGTCACTAGTAGTGAGTTCTCCCCAAAATGGCGGCCGATTGAGCGTGATGTCGCTACTTAAGGTAGAGGATCTAGGGCTTTAGGTAAACCCAACCAGAACGGTAAAAAATTAACAGGGGCTTTATCAAAGTACAGTATGGCTATACGCGTCAGCGTCGTCACGGGTTGACGTAAGAAGACCTCACACTTTCCAGCAACCTAATTTGTGAAAAAAAATATGATTGGCGAAAAGAAAAGAGTGGAGAGTGGCTTTATTTAAAGCCCTGGATACTCTACCTTAAGTAGCGACATCATGCAACCGGCCGCCATTATGGGGAGAACTCACTACTAGCGACGATAAGCTAGACTATCCAGGACTAGTAGTGAGTTCTCCCCATAATGGCGGCCGGTTGCTTGATGTCGCTACTTAAGGTAGAGTATCCAGGGCTTTAGTTTTATTCACTTCCACTTAACCAGCGGTTAACAAACAGCTAAAGAGAATGTAAGCTTTTCGCTGTCTGTGATTGGTGAAATCCTTCTTAAACCGATGGTTAACCACTGGTCAAGTAGCAGTAAATAATGCCATAAAGATGGCGTCTTCTTATGCCATACCCATGACGTCTCTGTCAGGAAAAGTTGTAAAATCAAGAAGTAGATACTAATGTGGACGAAATATGTATACCAAATCTGCCAAAATAGTCTTATTTTAGGTGACTAATTGTTAATTTGAAGAAAAATAACAAACAATGAGTTTTCTGAAAGTATGAAATGTATTTCTGCTTCGTTTCGAATGATATTGATTTAGAAAATAGATTAGTAGAGAAAAATGCTTTTGGCAGAAAAGCTAAAATGGGGAAAAAGAATAAATTTATAAGATTCTGCAGTTTTTTTAGTTGGAAAAATTTAATGAATGCGAGTGATTTTTTTTTCAACGTTTTTCTTTATTTTGAACAAATTGAGAGGAAAAACCGAAATGATTGTGTAACAAGTAGTAAAATAATCCTAATAGTGTTTTATTTGATGTCCTCACTTTAAAAACAAAGCACTTTTCACAGGGTTCATTATTAACTTCTATGAGTCAGAAGTGATCGAGAGCTAAATCTAATGACGTCAATCATAACATTCATCTAATCCTAATCCGTCGATGTCAATGTCACGTTGATTGTAGAAATAAACTATCTAATATCTGTCGTAACGAGCTTTAAAATACGGTTTTGTTCTAACGGTTAAAGCTCTAGCCCCTAATAAAGATACCATGAAGCTAAAATACAACTGGAGCAAGGAAAAACTGTCTTTGTTTGAGTTTATAATTTCGGACTTCTTTGGCAATTCCAACATTTTTGTCGGACACAGTTTAGTTTCTACCTCTTTGTCGTTTACCTTTGCCAGTCCTGGGCCACCCGAGATCGCAATAGAATCCCATGGTAAATTTGGGACATCGGGCGTGTAGAACTGAAAGGGTTAAATACTCAGCATTTAAGATATAGTAAAAAAAATTACAGTGTTTCATTCCGAACGGAACCCTAGGATGGGATGTTGTAGTGTCTTGTACTGGCTTAATTTATACAGAACTAAGGAAAAAGTCCTTCGTAAATCCACTAACATACTTTGAAAATTTCATCCAGAACGCAATCTAAGCACACGTCTTCCACTTTCGAGGTCTCATCCGGCAGCGGCGCACCCTCCAAGTAGGCGATCTTGGCCGCTTCGTCAGCGAGTGTCACGGCGGAGGTGACCAAGGAGACCCCCGTGTTTCCCCCGAAGACCACCAGAGACAGCTGGCTTCTGTCCGGCAGCAGTGACATCACGAAGTGGGCAAACGCGTTCTGCGCAATGGCGTATCGCTCCTGATGGAATATGCATTGGTTGATGAAAAGTTATAAATTAAGTTTGATAGTTTCTGGGGAATAAAAAACAGTAAATTCAAAAATCTGGTCGTATACTGGCACTAAAACACCCTTTCACGGCTTTTATTTGGAACCAACGCATCTCCTAGGGTCATGGAAGTAAGGTATACTACTATATAAAAACCCATTGATATGATTTACAGCGCACCCTAGTGGCGAAATGGGAAAGTTAAAAAAATTATAAAAAAAATAAAGAAGATTTAGCAAAATCATCAATTATAGTATTATTGCAAATGTTATTAAAAACTCACTGAAAAAATCATGACAATATCGTGAATATTCGAAGAGATACTAGCACTTGAAAATAGCACTTTTACAGGCCTCAAAAAGAAAAACAAGAAAATGCAAGTTTTTTAATTTTTTGATTAAATTTTGTCTTTATTTAAATAAAGAAACACAAAACTACATAATAACCCCGAAAAAGTGCTATTTTCACAAGCCATTCCATTCACAGGATCTCCACGAATATTCACGATATTTTTTTTTCAGTGAGTTTTTCATAACATTCGCAACAATACTCTCATTGAAGTTTTTGCTCTATATATCCTATAGTTTTTTTTTATAAATTTTTAAACTTTTTTATTTCGTCAGTAGGGGCGCTGTAAGTCATCTCAAATGATTCTCCAGGGTTACTTACTAAGGGGTAGACCTTACTTCCATGACCCTAAGAGGCGTTGTTTCCAAATAAAAGCCGTGAAAGGGACTTTTGAAACACCCTGTATAATACTAGGATCTTGGGCTATGTTTTGAAAGAAATTGCTTAGGGATTTAATAACAGTGAATGTTTTTTTTCCTTCAGGTTAACTGCTATTGTAACAAAAAAGTGAAATGTGCTGCAAAGTACATTAAAAATTTGTTTTCCTTGGTATCAGAATTGTTGTGATTGCGTTTGTAAAAGCGCTGCTTTTCCCTACGATTTGAATACTTGCAGCGAAAGCGGAAACACTACCTTTAAATATTTTTTCCCTCTAGGGCTGTGTTAGTGCAGTGAAACCAAAAACCCTACCTGTAAATCTTTCTTTTCCTTTAGATTTAAACTTGCTGCGCCGAAAACGGACACTATCTGTAAATGTTGTTTTTCCTCTAGGGATTATTTAATCCAGTGAAACCATCGAGGTTACCTGTAAATCCCTCTTTTCCTTTAGGGCTCAGTTACAGCGCTGAAACCAACATTTCTTTAATAGAAGATGTCTCAGTACTTTGCCAACCGTAAAGCTGACCGTAACCTGATTACAACTTTATAAAAGATTGTTATATCCTAAGAGACCAGTCAAATATAACGAAAGTACCTAAGGGGAGGGGTGAATTAGTTTTTTGCTTTTTTATGCTTATTAAGAGATTGAAATCACTTTATTTTCGAAAATCTAGCAACTCAGCTGGGCGTAAATGTCGCCAATAGGACTTCGTTTGCAACGTTTTACAAATTCCACATAAAAGTATAGCAAAAATCAAAAGTAACAAAAAAATATGCTAAATAAGATATTATAAAGCTTAATTACTGGAGGTAAAGTTTAAAAAAACAATTGCTATAATAAGCTAAACAATTGCTATTAAAAACAATTGCTAAGCGTAGTACGTCTCATTCCTGCCCAAAACCATCTTAATATCTCTTTAAATTGAAGTACCAAATGACAACTTATAGATAATTAATTAATCAATAAAAAGAACTTTTCTTATTTAATTTCGAATTGTTATCTATGTAATTAAGAAAGAAAACGTACAAACCTCGTGACCCATCCTTGCGGAGATTTCAATGGCAACCAACACTTTAGGAACAGAGATTTCTCTCACAAACCGAAATCTTAATTCACGATCAGTGTGAAGCCGAGCAGCATTTCTATGAAATAAAATTGAAAAACTTACTTCTCTGAATATTTCCATTCAGTTTAGAAAGTTTAAAATGGAATTTGACTAAAATGGATTGTAAACGTTTGATATTAATGCTAACGTATAATGAAATTATCGGTATGAAATATTTAAAAACGTTTCTGTGGTAATCTAAGCCAGTAAAAAGATCTGTAACATACTTTTAATTAAATCAAAAACATGATGAACAAAAAGCAATGATAATGGAAAGGTTCTACTCTCTACTTAAAACAGTTGTTTTTGAAATGAGGACTGGACTTCAAAAACAATCTAAGTGCCAAAAAGTAAATTTTCTTGATCATTTTAAATTTGATTCTCCATAGGAATCCACATAAGTCATCTTTTGGGCTAATTTTAAACTACTAATAATTGTTGTGGCGCCACGCCGACTTTAAAGGTTGTAGGGGATGGTACTTAGATTGGTTTTTCGGGTTTAACTCATATTTTTTACTTTTGGCACTTAGCTTTTGAAGTCCAGTCTTTAAATACGCCTCTTGAAAATACCATTGAATTTGGTTCTTGCTATGATCGCTTTTAAAACTTTCTTGGACTTAGAAAGTACTTCCTTTATTTAAATGCACAATGCATATTTACCTTCCAAAAGCAAAATCCGGACTTCTTCGCACTATGAACCAAGTCCCTTGTTCGCCACAAAGCAAGTTGTGCTTCGAAGGCGCTTCTGGGTTGTGATTGCGCCCCAGGGTGAGGTAGCCTTCACAGAACAAACCCTCCTGCAAAGGAAATGAATGGTTCATAGATATTTTTATAAGTAAGACATGGAATCTGTTTGTTTGCACTCCAAATACGAGAGCTAAGTAATAAATACATTTTAACACCAAAATATAACAAAATTAAAGTATTGGTAATTCCATTGCTATTCAACCTCTAAATACATGTCATCATAGATATCAGAAAAATATTTTACATAACTTATTAAGAAAAGATGATAATAGTAATAACAGATAATAGAACCCAATTGGAATCTAATGTAAACATTATTTTTCATGACCTTAAACTTTCTAATTGAATATGTGTTAAGTATGTGTTTGTATTAACTGCAGGTAAAAATGTGTAGAGTAAAAGAAGGAACCTTATGAAATGAATAGAGATAAATAAGATAAGCTCATTTGTATAAATTTAAGGCACTGTATATTTGCACGGCCATTTTTCAACTAAACTCTACTCTAACTTCCACGGCTAGGCGTACCATTGGTTCCATCACTAAGCGCCGAGACTGCTACGTCATCACGAGACCTACAGCGCATGCGCCACTGGCCGTTTTGGCCGTCCAAATATACACTTCGTAAATTTAAAACAAATTACAGAAAATCTAAACTATGAGAAAAGTGACAAAGTCATAAGTAATAGTCCATCGACTAGAATAAATAAATACGCACTCTTGGAGTAAATGTGGGTCCATGTAGATTATTTGAAGAGTGAAACTTCCCATCGTTTCCTTCAACATTAACTTCTCTGCAAGAGAAAACGAAATTTATCAAATTGCTATTCTTTTTAAATGTTGATCGCAAAAATCCTCCAAAAACAAATTAATAGGTAATACACATTTTATATTCAAATTCATATTCAATTTGCAAAAATATTCAGTTTTACACATTTCGGAACTTTTTTGAGGAAACTAATCAGTAGATATACAAAAGATGACAAAGTCAAAAATTGTGTTGATTTATGATTACACAAAAAGCTATTTTCTACATGGGAGTAAATTAAGTGAAACCATCTTCTAAAATTCTAATGAAGAGTATTGTTTTACCGAAAAAAGTCCAAATTACAATCCGTTGTTCTATCTACAGGATCTCCTGGAATTTTATAAGACACCGGATACATTTTATCTCCATCAAATCCCTTTTCCTTGAAAATTCCATACCGGAACTCTGACCACAAGTTGACAAAGACTTTACCTAAAAACAAACTCAACATTACAATATAAACAACGTATAAAAATTCTATTAAAATAAATTTAAAAAAAAAACAACAAAAAAAGACAGGTAATCATCTTACCTTTCTCCTCCGTTCCACCTAACAGAAAAGACGTTGGCAAAGAAATCCCCTTCGCCTTGTACCCGCATCCCTGATGGTGCAGGACGTAGGGCTGGTCATCGCCCGGTGTGACGGTCACATCTGCTCCCTTTCTGCTGAAGACTGGTGGGGCGTCCTCGAATGATGTCACATTCTCTCCCTGCGGGCGCCACACGTTCGTTCCGCCCCATTCAGATGGGATGAGGAACACCACGGAACGGAAGAAGGCCCTTCCTTTGGTTCCTTGGTAAAGAAGCTGGGAGGACTGCTCTAGGATGACCTGCGATGGTACACGAGACCCTCTTATTTACGTGTATTTATTTAATATTTACAACACACTATAGGGTTTTCATTTTATGAATTCTTAACTTTAATTTGTTATTTTCCATTGTATTTAAATGTATTAATTTCTATTACGCCAGAATGGGATCTTTTGTTTCCCCTGGGCGTATCATATGTTTTTTATTTGCATTTACTTTATGTGTTTCTTTCCATTTTTTGTTAATAAAGATTGTTAATGTTAAACAAAATATTTTGAGTTTACAGAACAGTTTTATCAGCTTAATAAAGAGGTAAATAAAGGGAGGAGTTAAAAATCTAAGAATTTGTGCTCCATGGACTTAACATTACAAATTCATTAATTTCGCCCCCAAGTTTGACGTCACATGTCCGTGTAGTAAGGCCATCTATAAAGAGGATCTAGTGATACATGGGTTCGGTTAGCATTGACCTGATTGTATATTGGGTTCAGTATATGATAGAGGCAAAAATTGAACAGGGTCATCATGAGTTACAAAGGACAGAGGGACATCAATGCGCATCCCTTGAAAATTATGGGGAAGAGCATCAATTGATTTTAAAAAAGTTTTTAAGTTTATATGAAAATACTTAAGTTTTGAGGAAATGGAAAATTAACTCCTCTGCTAACCATTATTTTTATCTAATAAGCGATTTTAGTTTTTATGTTGTTTTGGGTTGGGGATAACCCTCAGAATAATAGTTGATAAGTTATAAAATTGTTACTTTTCCCCATTAAAAACATCACATAGCCAGCACAGATTAATATTTTTAACCCTTATCGTAACAACCTCATAGTTGCAAATTTTTCAGACTTGACTGTTACAAAAAGCGTAACCCATAAAAACAACATACCTTTAATGATGATATCAATTTAGGTCTGTCAGCACGAGAAGCCTTTGCAGGCAGGGATATGAGTAAATCTTCGTATCCATTTTGTGATATTTTTAGTCTTGAAGCTTTAGTAGAAACACAAATAAAAAGTATACAGAGAAAACTAAAAATGAAAATGCGGACCGATCCCATTGTTATTTATAAGCAGGATTGGCGGTTTCGAATGAACTTTCCCTTCACTTTAATACAATGAGAGATAATGCTTTCTTTTTGAAATAAGAGTGACGTCATATGTTTCGGCTGATATTTTTTTTTACCTGGATGCATGAAGGTTTAATGTTTATTTATCTACCTCGTCTAATGATAACTGGGAGATAAGGGCAAGATTTTCTCCTCTTGAAACGGTGTTGAAACTAGCCTAGTGATCCTGGGGGAGTCGAGGAAAAACCTTTTAGGAATAATTTTTCACGACTCCAATATTATAATCTTTTTTGCTTATTACTTTTATGTATAACCTGCTTATGAAAATTTATTAGTTTATGGGTTTCCTCGAAGATCTCGGTATACTTAGGTTGGTTGATTAGTGTTTATTATGGCGCCTGGTTCAAATAAAGGCAGAGTACGAAGTTGAACTCGAACAGGGGAGGGAGGTTAGAAAAAGAATGTCCCTCCTGACATAAAATTTAGGGATGAAATAAAAAATTACAACGCCGTATAATAAGAGAGCATGAGGGGGAACACAGATCATTAAGTAGATCCAAATATTTGAGGCACTTTTAAAGTTGCTTCCTTCTAGTTTTCTGTTTCCTAGCTCTTTAAATCTATCAAACAAATGGAAACCCAAATGAATAGGAAAATCCTTGGAGGATGAGGTTTTTATCTTTTAAGACATCTTTATATCACCATATTGTATGAAAATAGAGCAAAAGTCTTAAAAACGTAATTATAGGATATCTTAAAAACTAGAGCTGATGTGTAAAAATGGATGCTATATTCTGAATCAGGAGGTCAGATATACAGGGTGTCCCATAAATAATGGGTCACACTTCTAGGGTGGATAGTAGACACCTAGACGAGTCAGAATCACATAGGGTTTGGGGGTCCCAGACCAAATCCCAAGGAGTTAAAAATGGAGCGACACCCTAAAACAATTATTGAAAAATTCAATTTGTAGAAGAACTACTATTGGTAAAAATTTAATCGTGGTCTCAAATTTTGTGATTTAATATGATTTTTAAAATTATGCTGAAAGTTTTCACTTTAAAATTTTTTTCTACGAAAAAAAGTCAAAAAACCACAAAAAAATGTGAAAAATATGCCAAAACTTTATTTTGTATTTGGAAATCCTTTCTTTTGATTTGATAATCTGAAAGATCATATTTTAAAACCCGTAAGTCCAAAGTTTCACGTAAATACCATCAATATTAAACGCTTGAGATCCTGTAAAGTTTGTTTTTTGAGTGCGAAAACAGCTCCAGAAAACGAACGTTCAGGGAGAATCTACGAGTGACGGATAGATAATCGCTAACTTTCTTTTCTCTCCCAGTTTGGCGAAACATACCAAGCTCCTACAGATCGCCAAAACAGCTTGGGCGATTTGTTGTTGGCGAGGAATCTCGTATCGCAAATAATGGCGAGAAATTTAGCGAGCATCAATCCGTAATTCGTAGATTTTCCCTCAACGTTTCTTTTCTGGATCTGTTTTCGCAAGCAAAAATCAAACTTTAATTAGATCTCAAGCGTTTAATATTGATGGTATTTACGTGAAACTTTGGACTTAAGGGTTTTCAACTATGATCTTTCAGATTATCAAATCAAAAGAAATGATTTCTAAATACAAAATAAAGTTTTGGCAGATTTTTCACATATTTTTGTGGTTTTTGACTTTATTTCGTAGTAAAAAAATTTTTAAAATGAAAACTTTTGCAATGATTTTAAAGATCATTTTAAACCACAAAATTTGAGACCATGATTAAGTTTTTACCAATAGTAGTTCTTCTGCAGATTGAATTTTTCAATAATTGTTTTGTGGTGTCGCTCCATTTTTAACTCCCTGGGATTTGGTCTGGGACCCCCGATTCCTATGTGATTCTGACTCGTCTAGGTGTCTACTATCCCCTCTAGAAGTGTGGCCTACTATTTATGGGACACCCTGTATACAATAACAGCTTTAAAATATCCGGCACAGAATTTTTTTTTTGTAGACCAGTGGGATTATTATTCATTAAATTGGTTAATGTTGTGTTATACTCTGTTCATTTTGAACTGGAGCTTGAAAATATTCCTTCCCCCACCCCCGATCGGTAACCATAGCAACTATCCTCGTCAAAGTGACGAAGAAGGCTTTCTATTGGCTGATCGAAGAGCGTAACTATAGTTACGCTTCTAGCGTGGGGGAAAGCACTATTTCTCAAGCGCCAATTCTAAATGAATAGAGTATAGCGTAGTAAGTAAAGGCTCATTCAGACTTTTCAACTTTTTGTATTCATTTTGGAGGAATCATCCAAAGAGTGAGAAGTATGAATTGGTGTTTCACTCTCTACTTCTTCGCTCTTCTATGCAAACTAGCGATTCACAAGGGTGAATTACTCACGGCCTATTAACCATCGTGGTTCAACCATGGATTGAAGGATTATCCGCTGATCCTAAGTAAAACGTTATCAACCAGCCCCAACTAACGAATAACCATCGGTTTTTTCACCCAAAATCTGACCACCCAACTTTGGTGGGTTGAAACCATTGATCCGTGGTTTATTTTTGCGAAAATGGACATTTAAGAAGAATTTGGTCACAAATTATATTTATATTTGAGTATATGTGCTTTAATCATCAAAATAATGGTTGCTTAAAGTGTAATAATAAAGAAAAGCTTCTCATGAAACGGGTTTAAAAAGTCATGAACCAGAAGGTTTAGAGTTCGCTCTCGTTTTGATAGATGGCGCTCTTAAAATACTTGAGGTATTAAATATTTAGCACGGCTCTTACTTAAGTTTCAAAATTTTCCCCTTTTAACTATTAATTCCTTTAAATTCTTTCAAAAATAGTCTATTTTTAGAGAGGTGAATCAATATATTTAGATACGTGTGAGTATTTTAAAAATAATATTGAAATAAACCCATTCAGTGTAGCCATAAGATTACGAGGATTGTAAAAACAATTTCGAATGTAAAGCAGGAAATATAGAACACCAGTTCAAGTCATTTTCTGTAATTGGTTGTATAGTTATTATTAGTTGCGATAGAAATGTTTTAAAGCAGGTAGATAATTTTACAGGAAATAATTTACACTGAACTATGAACTTTCAGCCAACAGCACGGACAGCCGGGCTCGATGCCTGGCGTCATCGCGGTCCAATCAGAAGTGGCGTTACATACAAAACTGTGGTTTGAAGAAACCATGATTGTTGGATGTTGGTTGATAAGGTCCAAATCTCGTCATCGGAAAAATCTGTGGATCGGCTCGCGTTGGTTAATACGGCTGTCAGAATGAAGAGTTAAAGTAAGGACTCTTGTCTTGATAAGCTTTAGGGGGACGAGTTACCCATTAAATTTTTCAACCCACACCTTTCGATCAACCCTGACAAACTCATCATAAGACAACTTTACTTAGCAAACTTATAACTTTATTCAAGATATGTACAGCAGACAATCTCACAGGAAGGAAGGACTAGGACTCTGGAAAAGGCGGGAGGCCGAACCACTCGGGACGGAAGTCCTCCATGGAGGGAAGAACGACGGTGGCGCCCTCACACAGCTCGGGTTGCATGCGGGAGTCGGGCACCATCACCACCTGCATCCCCGCCGCCACGGCAGCCTGCACCCCGTTGGGGGCATCCTCGAACACCAGCACCTACGGCAGACGAGAAAGGTTACAGTGGCTGTGTTTGTACCCGGCGGCCAGAGATTTCTTTTTCACAACAACTAAGAGAGAAATTATAAAAAACAAAGCTCCTTTTCTTCTAAAGGCTTAATTTTTTTTGGTTTCATACTACAACCGGGTGTCGCTTGTTTTTTTAGAGTCGCTATTTTGGAAACGCCAAATTATTTATGACGCTAAAAGTAGTGCCAATAAGAAGTCGCCAAGAAGAGTAGCACCTGGTTGTGTTATAGCACCAGTTTTTTTAAAGGATAAGAGGGGTGATAGTTTCCACAGAGAATAGGGCTTAACAGAGGTCTGATGACCATAGACGCTAATGGCAACTTTTAAAAAACATTGACTTTCCCATAGACACTGGACCAACGGACTGCCTTAAGTTTGTCCATCTTCGCTTAGGCGGCTGTTATCGCGAAATATTGTATTGTGGAAGGCACGATTTTAGGATTGCACTAACCGCCTAGCGAGGATAGACAGACTATTCCACCGTCACTTGCCACCCTCTCCCGCTGAAGCTTTCGCCCGACTGTCACTCAAATCTACAGAGGGGGAAAAGCTTTATTAAATAAGTTCCATATCCATTCAGGAATCACTTTCGCATTTTGCCTTTTTCTGATATGCAGCATGTGAACAGAGAGAGAGACATTCATAGATCTATAGAGGTATCACTGGAGCATGCCTCTTATAATCTTCGTCCCGCGATGTGGTGGTGGAACTAAAGAGGAAAATTACCACTTGGACATTCTGTTAAGCCCTATATTCTGTGAAAGTGCATCCAGTTGAGCAATATTTACCAAGGAACATGGGGGGGAGCATTCAAATACGATTACAGCTGCAAAGTTAGAAAACTTGTTCACATGTGCCGGATCGCTTACCTTTTCGGGGGACGGTTTATCCGGGAAGCGGCTGGCGCAGATATGGAAGATGTCCGGCGCCGGCTTCCCGTGCTTGACCTCTGGGTCCGTGGAGCCGCAGACCACATGGTGGAAGAGTCCGATTAAATCTCGGTGGTGAGTGGTCTTGATGTCGAACGTCTGTTTCTTGGAGCTGGTGGCGATGGCAATGGGAACCTTGGAAGCGTGGAGGTGGCGGATTAGCCGTTCCACTCCTAAGAAGAGAATGTATGTGAAAAGATTCACGTGTTGAAAATTTCTTAGCAGTTGGCATGCATATGGCACATGAAGGATCAAGAATTTTAATAGGAGAGATAAGTAAAAAGTATGTATCCCTGCGGTATATGTAACGGAGTAGTAAAAGTTTCTTTGGAAATATAACCACCACCTTAAATTGCTTGATTGACTTGTTTTTAAACAAAAAATGTATCTTCACAGACTGGTACAGAATTTATTTAAAAATAGGCAATTCTAATTTATGTTTGACAGAAACTAACAACTATGAATTTCTTGTAAGTTTGAAGTCATTACAGGATAACAATGGGATCTACCGGCGAAATTGTACTATCTTACAATAAGAAACAAAAACTGCCATTAAAATAAAAAAAATGGGGGGTGGGTTAAGATGAAATCTTTGAATAACATTCAACAGTTTGTTACCAAGAAGTTAAGCTCCAAAGTATTTAAATTTGATCACTTCTTCTAACATTCTCTAAACTCCAGCTCTCAAGCGTCGCCTCCAGCCATGGACCGGTAGGTACATGGTTGGTAGCTTCCTCTAACCAGAGGTACTGGTGAAGAACTCTTCTTTCATTCTCTAAACTCTTCAGACTAATTTTTTCTATCCAGAATTACTGAACCCAACACTTAATACCCTTTTCCAAATAAGGCTTCATTTACATTGACAACGGGAGATTGACGCCAACAAATCGGCTTTTAGTTATCGGATATGGTTGACAACAATCATTCTTGATCGCTAATCTGATTCTTCAAAGTCAGCGTCAACTTTACAATGGAAAAGAACCCTTAAAACCGGAGGCTAGAACTGAACAACACCGCTTGGAGAAAAGTTATTAACATGGTTGTTTGAGTCCAAAAGAGGACACAATGCCCGATGTCTGTTGGGTTTTTCTCGTGACGGTAGCTCACCTGGAAGCACTTTGGTCTGCAGGAAGAGCTCCTCGCAGAGCTCGGCGAAGGCATCGTGGTACTGCTGCACGGTGAGGGGGATGTCGAGCTCCGCGATGAAGGTCTTGGCCGCCCCGTCCGCCACTTTGCCCATGCACTTCACTTTTACCTCCCATGTGAACTCTTTGCCGAAGCGCGACGCGATCACCTGGTGGATCTCCGTGTAGATGCGCTCCGTGTCTGGTGGAGAAACAGAACTTTGTATTATGGGGCATCTACAACACAGCTTATACGCAATATTATGCAGTAAAGAAGCATTTTCACTTATACTAGATGACAACTTTATTTTCTTGTCAGTGACGTTACCGATTGACGTAAGATCACACCCCACTTTCTAGCTACCTAATTGGCGAGTCAGAAATGGCACTCGCTTGCTCTGTCTTTTTCGCCAATTAGGTAGCTAGAAAGTGAGGAGTGATCTTATACACTGTTAAAAAAATCAACCTGTCACCAACTGGTTCAAATTTAGCTGCAACCTATAGTTCGGTAACAGGATTCACCAAGTTTTCTGTGCTTTCATTAGCGAAAGCACCGATATCGAATTATTATATAAATGATAAGATCAGATTTAATGGCGAAATTGCCCTTCAAACTAGTTTTTACATCGTTCTGAGGTAAAATAAATGCAAAGTAGTTTTTATTAATTTGAAAAGAGCAACATATTAATAAAGCATTATAGTTTTTTATAGGGAAATTTTCCTACAGAAACTAATATTCAATGATATACGAATTTTCTCCTCAAATGCAAGGGTTAACAAAAACACAGGACATAATTTTTTTGAAAGAATTGGTTGATCATTTGTTTAAAAAGGTTCGGTTGTTTGTAAATATTTCAAAGTTTTAGTTGTTCAAATATTTTATAAACACTTTGCAAAAACCGAGAATTCAAGAGAAATATTAGTATTTTTTTTCAAAACCCATTTTTTATCCATCATGTTCATTCAAAAGGCTTAAAACTAAAACTTTTAATACCAATAACACTGTTCAACAATGAAAAAATTTCCTTGATGAAAATAGTCATTTCCTATAGATTTTGGGTCGCTGAATACGAAAATCACCATTAAAATTCTCAATTGACTAAGGATTTTCGGGGAACAGCCCCTCCCATTTTTTACGTTTTTCGACGACTTAATAACTTTTAACTCAATTTTCAGGGTCAAAAAGCATTGCTTTAATCTTCAAATTGCCCCCCAGGGGACAAGAAAGGTTCAAATTAATAAAATATGATAAATTTATAATAAATGGACAGGTTTAAGGGGTAATTACCCCCCTAAAAATGCAAAAAATCAAAAAATTAGCTAAAAATTATAGAGGTTTTAATAGGCTATTTTTTCCTCTTATTTTTTAAGCAATTCATGTTTGAAGGGTCCTAACCCTTCCCCAAGGACACAAATTTGATGGCAATATGCAGCAATGGTTTTTATTAAAAGCGGTTGAGGTGAGAGCGCCCCCAAAGCACCCACGGAAGGGTTCAATGTCGCACTTAGAGTTAAACTGTGCTGTACAAAAAAAATTTGAAGCTACTAACTGAATTTCAGCTGATTCTTGTGTAAAATGATCTGCTGAATTCAAGTATGACACCCCTTTTCCTCTATCACCCTCAGTTTTTAAGGGGATGCCCCCTAATTGTTATCCACAGTCGTGCATCTATTAACATCTTGAAACATGGAATCATCATTCCCTAAAACCGGTCAGTTTTTAAAAAACTGAAGAGTTTCTACTTAGGATAGACCCAAAATATAAGAAAACGTCATTTGTAATCTTTTCAAAATCATCAATATTAGTTCTTGAGCTCGCGAGCGCCTTCGCGATTCTGAAAGTCTTTCCGAACTCTTCCGCGGGGGCTTCTGGGAGGCTAACACCTCAGCCGCTTTTAGTAAAAATTATTGCTGCATATATTTTCATCAAATTTGGGTCCTTGGGGAAGGGTTAGGACCCTTCAAACGAGAATTGCGTAAAAAATAAGAGGAAAAAATAGCGTATAGAAACCTCTATAATTTTAGCTTTTTTTTGTTCTTTTAGGGGGGTAATTACCCCTTAAACCTATCCATTTGTTATAAATTTATCATATTTTATTAATTTGAACGTTTCTTGTTACCTGGGGGGCAATTTGAAGACTAAAACAATGCTTTTTGACCCTGAAAATCGAGTTTAAAGTTATTACGCCGTCAAACACGTAAAAAGGGGGAGGGGCTGTTCCCCGAAAATCCTGAGTCAATTGAAAATTTTAATGGGGATTTTCGTATTCAGCGACCCAAAATCTATAAGAAATGACTATTTTAATCAAGGAAAAAATTTTGAAGGTCAAATTTGTTGAACAGTGTAATTAATATAATTTTTCCGGGCCAAATCTTCCTACAGTACAAACACTGTAAAGCCCATATTTTATCTTCGTGGAAACACATGAAACGAAATAATGCGCTCTTTTGCGCAACCGAAAACGTACAAAATCATGAATCAGCAACGCCATCTTCTAGCGAACAGTGGCATCATCACTAGCTTATTTTCTTTAGTCAGTCGCTCACTTGACCTTTGGAATGAATATACAGGTGTAAGTTTACAAAATACTTTTTTCTAAAGAACAAAAAGGCCTAAAAGTAAAATTAGTTCTTTAAGTAAACTACGAAACAATAAATAGACTAAACGCAACCTAGACGTTCTAAAAGGCGTGCAATTTTAATCAGAATCCCCGCTGCGTCCATAAAATTATTTAAACGTAAGAAAAGGAAATTTCTGTTAAACACTGAATAATTTAAAAACTCTTAAAACACGCATTTTTTCAAGATATATGTGTCTTACCAAATATTAACCCGTCCATATCAAAAACGGCATGGGTAACCGGCCTGTAGGTCGCCATTGTTTTGATTCTGCTGCATGTTCCGTCCGTTCAAAACAGCTATGCGGCAAACCAGCGAATGTGTTAACGAATGTGCTGCCATCTGTTGATATTTATTAAATTTTCGTTTTCTACCAAAAGTTACAATACAAGTAATTATTTTATTATAATTATTAAATATATTTATTAATTATAATAATTAATTATTAATTTTCAGTCGACGCTTATTTTTACAAACTCCAAAAGAATACTTCAATAGTTTTAAAGGAGATAGTTCTTAAAATTGAAAAACATTTCAAAATTGTATAAAAAAAAGAAAATTTTGGGGGTTGAGTTCATTTTTATTAAACTTTCTCATTTTACTGAAATATTTGATTCATTTTCGATTATTGGGCAACCCCGACCAACCTTGCGGTTCATGGGGTCATATAGGCAGGGCCGCCCATAGGGGGCAGCAACCCCGACAAATGTCGGAGGGCCCGGAGCTTTAAGGGGCCCGGGCCCACGAGTTCCACTAAGTTTTTTTAGTCAAAGTCTGTACTAGATGTTTTTTTTATTTTCCAAATAAAAATTGAACTCGCTGAATTCATATCATTTAGCATATTAAGTTCCCGAAACGGACGGGCCCGTCAAAAGTGGTCGGTCTCTTTTTCGGGAGTTTCATATCCAATTAAATTCTGAAACATGAGATAACAACCCCTTCCCAACGTGACCACTTCCCGCACACTGGAAAAAGCTACCAATATTTCTTGCTATGGCATTTTATGCACTAAAATGAGTTAAAACCCTGTTATTTTAAGGTGAAATTTTGAAAAACTTTCTGGGGGAGAACCCCCAGACCCCCTTGGTACTTGTAACTCTATTATTACAACCTTATTTTATATTAAGTTCGTCAAAACGTGGAAATTCTACCATAAAACCTATATCCAAAATTCGGATGAAGCGTATCAAAACGAGTTGAAAAAGAGGGTTTTTTTACTTTAATTTCCAAAAATTTTCTGGGGGAGGACCCCCAGTCCCCCTTTTAGTAGTTGGAGCAGGATAACTCCACTACCCTTTCCATATTAAAATCAAAAAGAAGATTCAATTGGACTTTGGAAATTCTTAGCCCTCCCCCAAAACCAAATCCTGGATCCGCCCCTGCAGGCAGAATTTAATGAAATTCGGTTTACAGGGGTTTTCGAGGGTGCTCTCTCCGAATCTGTAATAATAAATGAAGTTTTCAGTAGAATAAAGTAGTTATAAATGCTACTCCTTCGCCGGCAAACATTGTCCTCTAGCGGACTTGGGTTCCTATGAAAATCTTGTTGGTCATGGCATGACAGACATGCATGCTAATTTTTTACTCGACCTTTTGAGATACCCTGTATATTTTACTTAAGGGATACTTTGTGAAATGTAAATTCCTTATTATACTTCAAAAATTAAAAAGTTAGGGGGCCCGTGAAAAAATTTTATCGGGGGGCCCGGTAGAGTTATGGGCGGCCCTGCATATAGGGAGGGTCAGTGGCGTAGACAGAGAGGGGGTGCAACGGCTCTTTTGCACCCCCAAGCCCCAAACTTTTTTCTTATGTGAAGTTAAACATTTTAGAATTTCTTTTATTCCCCTATTCCCGAAATTTGGATTAGATACACCAAAACAAGTTCAAAACCAGTTTTTAAGGTTCAAATTTTCATAAATTTTCTGGGGGAGGACCCCAAACCCCCTTGGTACTCTACTCATTACAACTCTATTTTAAATTAAGTTTGTCAAAACGCAAATATTCTACGATAAAACCTGTGTCCGAAATTCGGATGAGGCGCAGGCGTACCAAAACGAGTTGAAAAAATGGTTTTTTTACTTAAATTTCCAAAACTTTTCTGGCGGGGAACCCCCAGACTTCACTTTTTATAGTATTGAGCAGGATAATTCATTACCTTTTCCATATTAAGATCATCAGGAAGATTCAATTGGATTATGAAAATTCTTTGCCCCCCCAGAAAAAAACAAATCCTATGTCCACCCCAGCTTATATTTATGATTTTAAGTAAAGAAAATGTTTTATTGAAACATTTCATTTATGAGTGTTGATGAAATACTTCTTTCTAGTTTGTTGTTAACAATAAATTTATTTGTTTCATGATTAAAATATATCATTAATTTATTTTAATACTTATTCATTCAGTGAGAAAAATTCGTGTAATTCAAAACTTTAATTTTTTTTCTTTCATTTCGATATCATTATGCACCCCCTAAAAATAATTCCTGGCTACGCCACTGGGGAGGGCGCCCTAACCAAGCGAGAGCCAACAGCTCACCCCCAAACCCCCAAGGAAGAATGTCTCTTCAGGGCTCTTTAAAGAAAGAAAAATAAAACGTTCAGATGAATAAAAAACTTTTAAAATTACGAATTAACAAATTACTCCAGTCATATATATATAAGAACAATTTAAAAAACAAAAATCATTATGATAAAAGATAAAAAAACACAATTATTAAAAAAATTAATATCAAATTTGGCCATATGCATGACAAAAATTCAAAGAATCTATTGGATTGTTGAAAAAGACATTTTTTAACCTCAAATATGAATTATTATATTAGTAATAATAGTTATTAATTAGAAATAAAAACATTAGTAACTGATCATATTACTTATATCATACGATACAAATGACCGCAGGACAACCCAGAGAACACCCCTGGACCTCAATTAGTCCTTATTAGCTCTCCCTTGAATTTATGTTAGGTTAAAAAATGTCTTTTTCAAACATCCAATTCTTACATTATTTATCATGCATGACTATTTCATTCACTTCTAGTAGCAGTTACATTAACTTGAAATATTTTGGTATGTGGGGATCTATCCCATAGAAAATTTTCGGAAATCTGACCATTAAAAACAGTATTTCAGTCCAAATTTCATAGAGGCACGCCGCCCCTCAGGGTGTTTCAAAAGTCCGTTTCCCGGCTTTTATTTGGAACCAACGTGTCCTAGGGCCACGGAAGTAAGGTCTACCACTAGGTAAAAGACCCTGGAGAATCTATTGAGATGACTTACAGCGCCCCTAGTTGCGAAATAAAAAAGTTACAAAAATTAATTTAAAAACTAAAGGAGATAGAGCAAAAACCTCAATCAGGGTATTGTTGCCAACGTCATGAAGAACTCACTGAAAAAAATTTGATCAAAATATCTTGAATATTCGCGGAGATATTAGCATGTGAAAATAACTTTTTCAGGGGTCAAAAAATAAAAAGTTCTCATATTTGCAAATCTTTCACTGTTTTGTGTTTTTTTAGTTGAAAGAACACAAAATTTAATCAAAAAAATTTGCAAACTTTTTATTTTTGCTCTTGATAGAGATCAAAATCATCTTTTTATTTATTACTAGCTGATATGCCCGGCCTTGCACGGGTGCAGAGTATAAATTTATTATTTTTAAGTTTTCCCAAATACATTTCTAATTTTGTGTAATCAGCATTTACCAATCATCCTGGTATCCCAGGCGTCTTTTTCATATTCCGGTGTTCCCGGTTACTTTTCCTATCCCGGTGATCCTAGTAATTTTTCTTATCCCGGTGTTCCCGGGTGGATTAAAATTCCTTCAGTTCTCAAACAATATAATTTTTGAATGATTTCCACATTTACATGGAAAAAGTATTCTAAAAATTATTTAAAATTGCTTAGATCCCTTGATTAATCATATCTTAAGTAATTAACGTTTTCGGTGAAATTATTTAATAATTAAAGCTTATTCCATTTTGCAATTTAAGAAAAAAAATCAATCTTTTCTAGTTGAAAGTGAGTTTTAATAGCCTTTTGTTTGTTAACCAACTTTGTTAAAAACTAAAATATTACCACCTTTTGATTTTACATTCTCGTTTCCATGGAGACTATTTTAACAACATGATAATCCATAAAGCTTTTTAAAATATAAAAATTAGATAAACTCTCCAATAAAAATAAGTTAAACTATACTTAAAACTTTTAATTTTCATTGAAATAGATTTTTAAATTATATTATTAATATAATTTTTAAATAGACTTGTACCTAGTGTTTCGATTAAAAACTTGTTGTTTTGCATTAAGTTTTCTTTATAACAATGGAGTAAGCAGATCTCTTCTTGAAGAGAAATAAAGCTATTTCAGCAAAATGACCATAAAAAGGGTCGAAAGAGGGTGAAGGGGTCATTGAAAGTTTTCGAAACATAGCCTATGTTTTTCCTTGAGTTTTTTTACGTAGGTATACCAAGTATGGTGCAGATCGGAAGTAAACTGTGGATTTGTATAAAAGACACACACACATATACACACATTGACTTTTATTATATTAGATGCTCTTGATAGAAATCAAATCATTGTCGCAGTCCCCCCAGAATATTTCATGTGCGGATGCGGACTCGAACCTCGGCTGGTTCATATTGACTCAGTTTGCATCTTTTGCCGGTTACATGGGGAAAATTTGTGCGTGATCATATATGGTCTATTGTTGGTTGGTTGATTTGGAGTTTTATGGCGCATGATCCATATCAGGAAATTGTCTATTGTATTTTTCACTTGACTGATGATTTTTTTATGTTTTTAATTTTAAGATACATTAAGACAGGGATCAGTGATGAAAAGTTCCTCACATATTTTTTTTTCGAAGAATTACTTTGTCTATTTCTTTAAAACGTTATCATTTAGTATTGTTTAGATTTATATGTAGATATACGCTACAATCGTGGGGGTTTAATACAACAAAGGGGGAGATAAGATAATTATTCTCAACTTTATACCTCGATATTCCTTCTCTCAGACAATGTACTATTTTATCACTCCTTTCTCATTTTATTTGATCACTTTCAATTAGAATTAAAACAACTTACTTTCCAATTTTACAATGATTTTTACCAAATTTAATGTAACAAATTAATACAAAACAAAGAAAATAATCAACACAAGATCTTTTTTAATTACATCTTATAATGTAAATAAAAATTATAAAATCTTTAAATTTCTCTAGAATAATTGTCCTGTTTGGGAAAGCAAAACATTTTTCATGATCAATTGAAAATGGAGTATAAGTAATAATCAATAAGGAAAAACTTCAATAAAAGGTTTCTCTACGGTTTTCACTTATGTATATGACACCAATAATAACTTGCAAAAATTGCATCATGGCAAGATTAGATTTATTTTTAATATAAAAAATGGCCAAAAATTATTAAAAACATTATACAAACCTATGTTATATGTTTATAGGTTATTTTTGAGAGCTAAAACTACTGCATTTAGTTTGAAATAAAATTTAAATTGTTTGAATTGATCTGAAGCTAGATGAAAAATTGAATTAAAACTAGATGAACTAATTAAACTATATGAAAAACTCTCCAAAACTTTACAAAAACATCAAAAGGAATAAATTCAACTGGATTGTTAAGGTTTAATTTAGTGAAAAGGGGGTTGTTCTTGTGATCAGGACATTGAAACTGCAGAACCGATCAAAAATATATTTTATTGGATTAGTAGAATTATATTTCATTGTAATTTAAATTCTAGCCAACCCAAAGAGAAAGTTTACTCAATTTCGTTTGCAGTTTAAACTTTTAAATTTTGTTCCGTATTTTTTTAAATTTACATTTGTACTTTACCCACTTACATTTGTGATCCTCGTGTTATATGTGGAGCATGAGGGAGTTGTGAAATAAATTTTAAATAATAAACAAACCTTCCATTTGAAATCATCATCAATGTGAAAATACTATTTATTATCTCTAAAACACAGTACGTATATAAATGAACTGGCAGTGCTCCACTATAACCGGGAACTTCCGAGGAATATCAATAAAATAGCACGGGGATACCAATATCCCTTAAATATCATCAATAGCCTTCCGTATAAGTAACCTTCATATAGCGATGGCGTTATATCTGATAGACTCTGGAAACGGCGGTAGTCCGAACATTTCGGGTTTAAAGTCTTCTAGAGAAGTCAGGACTAGAGATGCGTTGCCCCTGAGAGAGGGGTCAAGACGGGGGTCAGGGACAAGGATCACTTGCATCCCTGCGGTTGAAGCTGACTGTACGCCGCTGGGAGAGTCTTCGAACACTAGAACCTAAAATAGAACAAGGGGAAAATTAGTTAATGTTAAATAATAGATAATAGTGCCCATTAAAAAACTACTACAAATGAGAAAACAAATCTAAAAGTTTTCACGGACACTTGACTAACTTTTCCTGACATGTTCAAACACTTAAACTTTTCTTCTTTTAATGGTCGTTGAAATCTGTTCAAATAGACCAGGGTTTCTCAACCTTTTTGACTCCGCGACCCCCTTTTCAGGGAAAATATTTTGGCGACCCCCTCAGACTGAAAATTTTAAGACTTTAATAATTAGTTACCATTTATTTGTCATTTCACTCGCAATATGCTGCCGATGCTTCCTATATTTACTCTTATTCAAAATAGTTCATGCATGAAACGAACTACTCTCTCTAATAATCTACAATTTAAAAGTTTTGAAAATTTTTGTATCTGTATAAAAAATAACTGCAAATATGACATTTTTAATTTTTGTTTCGCGACTCCCCTAAGCATGCCCCGCGACCCCCCAGGGGGTCGCGACCCACCGGTTGAGAACCCCTGAAATAGACTGAAAACAGAAAAGAATTTATGAAGAAAGCTATGCAGCAGTTAAACAAGATAGCGTAGCCAGAAAAAAAATTCGGAGTGGATATCGGAATTGTGGGGGATGATATGGGACGAATTCAGTTCATTTCTTTGGTAAAAAAAGGAAATTTACCGACCTTATAACTGGACCCCCGAAAACTAAGGCTGATGGTGGAAAACGGGAATAATTAATTTATGTAAAGACAACACACACTAAAAATAAATTACATTGGTGGTGAAAAAAGAAAGTACAATATTGAACAACAAAACATTTTCACGTAACTTCTTAAAAACTATAAACTAATTAAAAATATATCAAGATCTTTACAATACGAGTTAAAAGATGTCAAAATCTATATAAAGGAAAATTTATTAAATAGTTTTATGATAATTGTATGGAATAATTGGATATTCAGATTAAAGAGGTCATTTTATGCAATATTTAGCCGGAATTGTTCTATTAGCATTTTGCGACCATATTCTTTTTTCTGCCGTCCAGTCCAACACATTACAGTGAGACACATACATCCCAACAGCATCACAATATACAAGATAATATTTTTTCCCTCTACTTAAAAAAAGTGAGGCGAGAAAGTTTCAGAGCGAATAAGGAGCAACCTACTTTCTCTGGATACGGATTCTCCACGAACCTCCGAGCGCAGAGCTGGAAGATCATCGGATGCGGCTTTCCCGACGTCACTTCCGGCTCGTCCGGCCCGTTCACGACGTGGTGGATGAGCCCGAAGAGCTCTTTGTGGCTGCTGATTTTGAGGTCGTAGGTGGCCCGTCTGGAACTGGTGGCTATCGCCATGGGAACGCCATGCTGATACAGGTGGCGGATCAGTCTTTCTGCCCCTGAAATTGGATAACATATTGATTTTGATCAGTTTTCGAAGGAATCCACTTTAACCCTTTCAATACGGCAAGGGAATCGGAAAAGTGCAATTTTTGCACTTTTTTGAGCTCCTGGGGGGCAACTGCGATGAGATATCCATTGGAGCATGCTGAGTTTGGAGGCACAAAGGAGCATTTTATTCTGTTCCTTGAAGTTTTTCAGCAAATGGGACATAATGTTGCCTCAGTCGTAATTTCAAAATTTTTCCACCGTGGGACAACACCAGCAGGTGCAAAAGGATTAAGTGAGGTTCTTAGGATCTTCGGCAACAGCTTAACAGGGACTGACAATGAGAAGAACTCAAAATGATTATGGTATAAGCGAGTCCAAAATTACAGATTAGGTTACCATGGTTTTGTGGATCTTGTTATATCTTTTACTTAGTTATCAGTTGTACTTAAGTTCAGAAATTAGCCAATAAGAGCACCCCCCTCAAAAAAAACTTTCACTGTAGGAACAATGACACCGTTAAGGAACTGCCAATTATTGATTGATAAGTTCGGTTGACTTTTGTGGACCTATCGTTCCGAGTAGCCCTGGGGAAATAGGGCATGTGTTTTCCCTTACGGTACTGAACAAAGTTTATGGGCATGTATTTTTTGCTCGACCGGGATGCTGTAGTTGAAATTTGCAAAGCTCTGTTGGGCAGCTAAAATTGTAATTTATTTAAAATTTCAAAGCATAAATTAATACGGTAAAAAAGCACTGACATTTAGTTAAATCAGACTTTACCTTTCAGGGAAATATTTCCTCCAGTAAGAGATTTGTTGACAACTTTTAACTAAACACGTGTACGTTCAGTAAGACCATCGCCACACAACACGTGTTAGTTTTTTTACGAGAGTAAAACTGGTTTTTATTTATGGGTCGGGTCATTCAACAGAAACAAATGTATGGATTTTCAGCAAAACTTTCTACCCTTCAATGAAAGTTTTTCATCGCAACACCCAAGACCATTATCGAGTTTCGTAGTTAAAGTAATCATCTAGTTAAAACTGTCAAATTGAACATTATTAAGCTAACTCCACTTATGCAAGATTCAGTCCAACATTTTCCTAGTTTGAGTTTAGAACCATTTGTTATACAGGAAGTTGTAGTAAGAAATTGTACTTTTTTATACAATGAGGACATTCGAATTATTTTGACAAACAAGAAAAATGTTGAAACTAGTCGAAACAAAAGCAACCGTAAGAAACCTATTGGATTCTTTTAATTTAAAGACTGTGGCCTCTTTCTATCCCTTTTCGAAAGTAATGTTAGAGGTTTAGAAAGTAAATTGAAGTTAGTGTTGTGTTACAGACTGAAACTTCCCAAAACCAAGGGTTTTGAGAAAAACGGTAGGGGGAAACTGTATAAGTAATGGAATTTTCATTGTATTACTAAATTTACTTAATTTAGGACCGTATTTAAAATACAGAATTATCATGGAAAATATAGAATCATATTAAGAAATATTGTTACATTGTAAAAAGTTGGACTTTCTTTCTTCAAACTTGTGAAATTTTAGCTGAAAAAATTCTTGAAAACCGCTTAAATTAACTAAAATTAAAATAAACTATTTAATCATAGTAAAAAGGGGACTAGATACTGTTCATTTTGTTGAAAACCTGGTTGTCAACAGCTGATTGGTTTTCGTTTTGGCAGTCAAGTTGTAAACAGTGAAATATACCAAAAATAATATCAAAATTTAATAGTTAGAGCATTTGAACATAAAATAATATATTTGTTAAATTTTTCTTGCAGTTTAGATGGCCTAAATTATTATTTTTCATTTTAAATTGGTATCATTTTTCTTTAGTAACGGTGTTCCTGTTCAGATACCCACCCCCAAAGAATCCAAAGTGACCACCCAGAAATTTCACTCATCAACTTCACACTACAGACAATGAGGAAGTTGCATGATTTTTTTAAATTTTTTTAATCGATTCCTCTTCCAAAAATAAGCAACTACCCAAAATTTGAGGCCGATCGAGAAATTTTTTGATTGTCAAAAAAATTAACAAAAATCCCCTTTTTAAAAGCGCGCGAAAACGCCAAGAGTTTGGATGTGACGTCATCTTATACTAAACATTGTTGTAAAGCAATGGAGTTGATGGTATTATTGTTGACGTCATCTTATAGTTTAAACAATAAACGTTTTCAGTCACGTGTTTTTTTCTCGACTTTAAAATTAAAATATTTAATTTCCTGTACATTTTTTTGAAAAACTGACTAGATATTTCATTTTAACATACAAAAAACCAACGGAACACTTGTTTGTTTTTGAAAATCTGACACATGCAACTTCCTTATTAGCTTGGTTGCAAAACACAGCATGTGGACAACCAGGTTGGCAACCAAATTTTGTTGTTGTCTTATGTTATGTCACTTGGAATATCCAAGCTCCACCGCAAAACGGACAGGATTAAAGGCAAAGGGGGGTTCGGCTCCCAAGAAAGAGAGGCCCATAAATGGCAGGAGTCCGACTTAATCTCGGATGATAGTTGTCGCCACCATCTATCGCCTCCTCCACAATTTTTCCATGTCTTTGAAGGGAAGGGAAATAGTCTCCAGAGGACCTGGACCCATGGTAAACTGTTGCGTACAACCAACCATCAGCGTCGGTGTTAGGGGCCGTCCTTAATGATGCCACGCTTGGAGGGCATGGAGAGGGTATAGATATGGTTCATTAAGCGACACATTGTGACAAGGAAGAGAGGGGGGTTAAGAATTGTGACATCGCACATCAAAAATCAACAAAAAAATATTTCCTTCTCTGGAAATTTAGTTTAAATGACATTATTAAAAATTCATTCGAACAAAATAAGAGTTCATTCATAAGACCTTCTAAGGGGAGGTGCACTTAGGCTTGAATGAAAACATTGGGCCCAGATTTTTATATACCAACCTTATTCTAACTTTTTATTGGTGACGTATGACGTAAGGGGGAGGGTATAGGAAAGTGTGACCCTTTCTGACATGAGGGAGGGAGTTAAAAATGTTGAAAAAAAAGTATGACATTTATGAACGTCCCTTTAAATCCTTGGTCAAATAAGGATTCCACCAGTCCGAGTCAATTTTTCTTTCTTTAGCTGCAGATTAACACAGACGCCGATGGCTGTAAGTACTTGTGTACATAAAAACCGCTGCTACTAACCTGGCTTCAACTTGGCCTTGAGGAAAGCCTCCTCGGCCAGCGGGTAAAACTCCAGCTGCGCGGCCACAAACTCGTCCACCGTCAGCGGCAGCTGCAGCTCTTTGATGATGACGGCGGCCGCTTCCTTGGGCGGACGTCCCATGGTCCTGGCCCGCAGTTTCCACGTCATCATCTTGCCGTACCTCTCCACGATCGACTGCAGGATGTGCGTGAACACATGCTCCGTTTCTGCGGGGACAGAGAACATCGGTTGAGTCAAGACTTTCTATACAATAACTATAGACTATATTATCAGGCGGTCAGTTTTCGCAACCCTCAACACTGTGCCTGCGTCAAAAGCTAACCCAATAAAAAATATGTTATTATAAGTTTTTGGGATACTGATTCTCCCCTTTAGATGCTTGCTCAGCATGCGGCAATTCCAGGCGCGGATCCAGCACGGCTCCAAGGGGGGCACTTTTCCAGACAAGAACCCCTTGTGATACCATTGGGGGTATGGGAGTCCTTCCCCAGAAAAACAATTTGAAATTTGACGTGTAAAGAGGTAAGGTTTTAACTCATTGTTAGAAACGTTTCGAGTCTAAGGGGGGCACTTTTCAACACTATTACCTTTACTTTTTGAAACAAAATGTCAAAATATTGGGGATTCTCTAAAAATTATCATTGAAGATCCCCTTGTGGTACTTATAAGGGTATGGGGTCCACCCACAGAAAAAAATTTTAAATTAGACCTGTAAAAGTATGGAGTTTTTACTCATTTTGAGAACCTTTATGGGTTCCCAAGGGGGACACTGTTCAGAGTGCCACCCCCTGGATCCGCGCCTGAGGAGTTCCTAGATTCTATACCCGTCTATTATTTAACAAAAATCCCTTCCATTTTCCAAGATAAATTTCAACCAAACTACAATGTAAAAATTTAGGTACTTTACACAGGAACTTAAGGGTAGAAATAGCCTCAGTAGAAGGTCCCTCCCCGGAGAGGGTCCTTCCTCCAAGTCTAGGTGGGGTCCCCCTTTTCGTGGTGTAACATCTCTCCATGACGTATGGAAGCAATTTCTACCCACTAGTTCTTGTGCCAAGTGCCGTATTTTTTTACAGTGTATCAGAGTATACTCGGCTAAAACTGACCGGCTGGAAAAAGGGTCTTGTTCAATACAAAAGCGTCTCAAAAGGTTGGTGCCAACATGTAGGTCTGTCCTGCCATGACAAACACAAGAACTCATGTCCAAAAATTTAAACTGTCCGCTAGAGGAGAATGTTCGCCGGGGAAGGGGCAACGTTTATCTTTTCATTATACCGGGAGTTTAAATTATCACTACATATTCAGAAAATGTAATATGTAATAATAATTGAAGGTGGGACTGGCAAAACTCTACATCTCCACCCCCTACCAAAATAGGTTTTATTATTCCAGTCAAAAAAGCGGGGGGGGAAATGAGGGATTTCATTGAAGCATATGGACTATGTATCACGTTTTTGGGCTCTCCTGAAAAATTTCTGAAAGTGGAGATGTTTTGCCAGACCCACCTTCAATTGGAGTGTCCAGTATAGTAAAAAAAGTGTCCTCCAGCGGACACAGTGTACATTTGCGAAGATTGAGTTCCTATTAAAATCTTGGGTTCTTACGTATTATCCCGTCGACCGTACCGCCGAATCCGAAAACGGTAAACAACCCATTGACTTTTCTATGGCTGTGCCGCTGAATTTGGCAGTAACGGAACGGTCGACGGGATAAAACGTATGTACCAAATCTTGTTTGTCATGGCATTACACATTACAGACCTATATGTTAAGCTTGGGACCAACCATTCGAGATAATTGATGTTGCTTATAACTCCCATGTAAAACTATTCAGAGAACTCTTTGTTGCTGCAGGCACCTCAATCGTGTATTGTAAATGTGTTAGAATTTTAGAGGGATAATTATTGCAAATCATTCACTTTAAAAAGAAAAAGGGAAATCAGCCAAAGTATCTCAAGATCATATCTAGTTAAATCTTCCCACTGTGACTTCCACTAATTATGGCTGCAGTTATGAATATTGAGGGGCACATGCGATTGCGACATCATTGTAAAAATTAAAGCTTTTTTGTCAGTCAAGGTTGGTTGATTGATGTTTTATTGTGCCATGGTCCATACAAAATGTATTTTAGTCAAGTCATCATTTCGTCGCTGTGAAATCAAACCGACATATCTGCAAAATGCACATTTTTCACGGTTCTTACGTATTATCCCGTCGACCGTACCGCTGAATCCAAAAATGGTTAACAACCCATTGACTTTTCTATGACTGTGCCGCTGAATTTAACAGTCACGGAACGGTCGACGGGATAATACGTAAGAACCGAGAAATGTAATATTTTGAGATGGTTCAGTTTTACTTAGATGATTGACATCTTTCCACTTTGAAGGTTTTGAAGCACCTGGGGTATTGCGCAATAGATCTGTCTTCTGATAAACAAAATGGCTATTCCCGATTACATGCATACCCGGACCTGGAAAAAGTGCCCGAACCTACGAACCTGGTTCGGGGGAAGCCCCTGCCAGCTCCATAGGAGCAATACATAAGGTTTGGGGAAATTGTATTAGGTTCAGGGGAAGGAAGGTTACAACTTTTCCAGGTCCCTGCATACCGGTCCAACGCGATCTGACGGAGTTTTATTCAACTTAGCGATATGCCGGTTTGACATAAAAATAGACGTGAAAATAAGGATATTTTGACACCTATAGCTCGAAAACTCAATTTTTGCAGATATGCCGGTTTGATTTCACAGCTACGATTAGTATCTTTAACTAATCTGAGGGTAAAATGAGGGAACAAATTGCTTTAGAAAGAGTCCTCCAGCCGCCATGTTTAACCACGACTAAAATTCTGCAAAATTTAGGAATGTTCCATGTTGCTGAGAGAGTTTATGTGTGGTTACACATGGCGACTGGATGACCCTATCTAAAGCTGTTCTGAAATGCGTTTTTCAATGGTTTCAAAAAGCCTTCAAGAATGGTTCGGTTGTTTTATGGCGCAAGAATGAAGTATGATATCGCGCCACCTAAGAATGATATAAGTAGATAGTCATAAAATCTTGTTTTTTAACAAATCATTTGCTTTTACTTCAGTTTGAAATTATAAATTAAATAGAAAGTTCACATGTGTATAAAAAGTTACAAATCTAACTCTCAATCGATGCGTAGTAAAGTTTAGGTAACCCGAAAATAGATTGAAAGGACGTTTGTGTGCGTGAGATACCTCCAAATTAAATCCCAAGCCTTAACAGCAGTCATGCCACCGCCAGCTCAAGATTCAAGCCCTATTTCTTCCCCCCGAAGTCTCGAAGCAATCCCGAGGCTTTCAAAGAAGCAATCGTCTCCACATCAGGGTTGTTCGTTGAAATAAGAATAGACTTCTCACCTAGCAGTGTTCCATCCAAGTCGAATATCACATGCGTTACAGGCTGTGGTACCGCCATCACTGAATGAAGACTACGTCACCATCCGACTGCCGTTGCCAAAGAAAACGGCAGCTGTTTATCCTCATGAGGGATACGTCACACACTGCTTCCACACGATAAAAAGAAAAACGATGATGATTTTTAATGACGATTCTGTTTCCGATTCCAAACAACGGAAACTTTAGAACGGGTGCGGGTTTCAATATTGCACAACCTCAAGAGAATCGGATTGCAATGAGTTTTTTCAAAAGTGCAATAACGTGCCACGAAGAGTGAGAAATATGGTGAAATAGGTTATTGTCTTGGGTAGTAGAAAATATTTGTAATTAAAGTTTCAATTGAATTTTTGCATAAAAAATTTGAATTGTTTGTAATTCATTAAAACCATGCATTTTTTATCGGTATTATTATTTTTTTTGTATTTCATTGCATTGTAGAAGTAGGTGATCCCGGAAAATGGTTTACTAAGTAAAATTTAAATTATTTAGAAAAGGCACCATCTGTCATCACCCCTGTAAAATTATGAAAACAGAAAATGCGGGCATCATATGCCATTAACAGGTAACTCAGGCAGCACATGCGTTCAAAATTCGTCCAATTCTTGTCATGTATGGCCAAATTTCGTTTACTTCAAGCGGCAGTTACGTAAACTTGACGATTTGGGTATGAGCTGTGCTACTAGGGTCAGGAAATCCCGGAAAAATCAGATATTTTTCTTATTGGTCACAGACCAAAATTCAATCCAAATCTAATCATACATAGTTTCTTCCTTCTCACCCAATTTGTTTTTATAGATTCGAAGGCCCATTTAAAATTCATTTGGGAGATATTTTCAAAAATTTTAATTTTCCTTCAAGAACTACGGTCAGGTGTGTAAAAAGGGTTATAGTGGGTAAAATGATTTATGGGTTTATATTTATAAAGTTAAGGTAAATTTTTATGAAATGATTTTTCTTAAACCTCAATGGAAATCAGTGTGGCAAAAAACATTAAATTGTATAAGGATTAACTGTTAAAATCAATACATCCATTTTACCCTCTTAAACCATTTGACCCCGTTTAACCCTATTCAACTTAAAGGCTCGGTAAAATTGAAAAAACTACAGGTTCAAATTTTTTGTTAATTTTCAGTTAAATTTACAACAGTATTTTTGAAAATGATGTACTATAGTACGTGTAGAATTTCAGTTAAAAGGTTATTAAAATTTTTTTTAGAAATTCTAAATTGAAAACTTTCAAAATTAGAATTCAAGGAATTTAAATTTAATTTTAAGTCATATTAAGCTTGTAAATAAGATCTTATTCATTTCATAAATTGAAACTCAATTTATACTACTTTTGAAGAGCGGTGGTAGAATTTCTAGCGATCTAGTTTCCTGCAAATGATCATCCGGATCTTTCCTAATAGAGGGTTAGGGGTAGTATAGTAATCTAGCAATTTAATATGGATGGTTGTGATCAAACTATCCGGATGCCTCAGAAAAAATTTAAATCTAAGCTAAATTTTCCACATTTGTTAAAAATACTTAAAACTTAAATTGTTTTAAGGAAGTAGCCAGTTAATTTTAATTTTTTAAATTTAAAAATCTTAACTTTAGGAAAAAAAACAAAATTTTGAGCAGAAAAGAGATGAAGTAACAAGTTATCATAGATTTAAGGAAAGCTCAGATGTCCATCAGTCCCAAAATCAAGCCAATGCCAAGTTGACTGTAGATAAAGTTACAGTTTATATTGTGGTATCACATAATGGAAGAGTAGTAAAAAATATAACACATATAGAGACTGTCCCTGAAGCGACAAAACTTTCGGGATGACCTAATACTCATTGATACATTGATCTCCTTGAGATCCACTGTTAGAAAAAAATTCTATCCAGAGTGAAAAATCGATTTATATGTCACTGTCAAAACTTAAGATCTAAATTGAACTTAATGACATATTTTGTAAAAAAAAATTAAGAGTTTGATGAAATGCAACCTTTTCTATTCTTTTCCGAGATATTCTCCTCCATTACTAAGAAAATTAAAGCATTTTCGTTGAATGCATGGATGCTACAAACTTGATGATATTCTTGATATAATCGGACAAAGGGTGAAAAGCCAAGGGAAAGTAAAGACAGATAATCTAAAAAAAATCTTGAGGAAAGTATCACGATCACGGAAACGTCTACAATAGCTGTTGAAAAGGACATTGTGAACAGTGGTCAGTGATATTAATGAATTTTTTCCAATTTTCAACATAATTACGTAACGGAAAACCACGACTTGACAAAGATAGATTGTTGTTTGTTAATACGAGACTGAATACATATAACTTTTATTGATAGTTTTAAAATTAGTGCACTAAAATTAAGGATTAGAAATTACAAATAAGTCATTTTTATGCCAAATCTTGCCTAGAATCTGAATGAATAAAAAGTATAAAGAATTTAGATAATTTTTTATGTGTCCCCCTTACACGATAGCTTCCAGCTAAACTTGTCTTTTGTTGTTTACCTCTATAAACATATCTTTACTGCTAAAGAAAGGTTTTGAAAAAGTTATGTTTATTTTTTGAACTGTATATTTTAAAAAATTCTAAACCTAAAACGAAATACTATACAGGGTGTCTCAAAAGGTTAGTGCCAAACTTAATATTCAGGTCTGTCATGCCATGACCAACATGATTTTCACAGGGACCCATGTCCACTAGTTCACCGGCGAAGAGACAGCGCTGAACTCTTTTATTCGAAGTAAAACTTCAGTTATTATTGCATATTTGGAGAAAGCACACCCTAAAATCTCTGTAAATAAAATTTCATTAAATTGCACTGGTATTTATCAGATAAATTAACTTTATAATTTGAAGACGGTCTGAAAAAATAATGAATTTAAATTGAAAGTGGGAAAGTAGGACATTGGTTTCTTTGAAGGTCTTGTTTGTCATGGCATGACAGACCTACCTGCATGTTAAATTTGGCACCAACAACCTTTTGAGGCACCCTGCATTATTACAACTAGCTCTTATTTTGAAATACAAATGAAAAATACAGCAGTTAGTTTCTTTGAAAGATCTTATTTTTTGTAACCAACTGGGGAAATGAATTTTATGAGTAGTGTGAAAAGTAATCGATGTAAAGCAAATTTTGATTAGCTACTTTTTTAAATACATAGCCACCTTCACCTTCGAATCACTTTTTTACATTTATTTGGTCCTGGAATCCCATAACTATCTGTATCAGATGAAAAATATTTTACTATTTCATTTAAATTTCTAAAGACAGTAAAAATTTATCTCTTTAACCCCTAGAAAAGGATCTTCTTTTTTATTCTATTTATTATTTTCCAAAATATGAAACATCCCAAACAGCACAAACACACGTTCAATATTCGTTCAACTTTTTACATGTATGGCCTAAATTTGTCTACCTACTCCTAGTAGCAGTTACGTAAGGTTGGCATATTTGGTATAAGCGCTGCAAGTAGGGATATTCACTTATCATACCAAATTCAACTCTGTTTATCATACGTTCGAAAGTAACATATGAAAGGGAAGTAATTAACCAAGTTCCACCACAAATCTAGTTGTCACCAGGAAGAAAACGGACCTAATAAACAGGTCCTTTATTGGTGACCAACTGTTATCTTTCTTCAATGAAGAATGCCGGAAACATCTCTTGCGCCTCTCAGGTGGTCTCTACACTACTGAGGAACAAAGCTAACATCAATCATATTTCTAATCAATCATCACCCTCCATAAAAAATATCCGCGGAGACCACAGTATGTAGACACTCGTCAATACGATGTAAGAAAGATTATAAAAAGGTTAACAAGTTATACTAGATTTTTCAGTAGTTTACTTCCGGCCGTACTCGGTTCTAGACAATTAGGCTAAATCGACATAAAAATGTAGATCTTGAAAATATTCGTAAAAACCTAAACTATTATTCTAAATGAATATTCTTAGTTTAATATACATTACTCGATAGTAGAACAAGGGTCGGCAACTGGAGGACCGCGGTCCGAAGGTTATTTCCTGGTTAAGTTATTTCCTGGACCGCCAAAATATTTTGAACATCATTAATATTTTTTTTCCAATGGGCGGGTACTATAGGACATTATCCTTTACCACTGAAATGCCCTAAGAAGTACCTACTTAGCATTACCCAGCGAGCACCTGTGGACCGAAGCCACGGAGGTGAGGTACTGTTACCCGCGCCACAACATCATTAATATGTAATCTTGCACAACTAAAATTAGTTTAATCCGCTTTTAAAGGATAAAATTTAAAATAGTGTTGTTGCGATTCGAAACGGTTTTAATAGCTATTAACAACAGGTTTTTTTATTTAACGATTTAATTAGGTAGATATGTAGCGTACTCAAATTACATCCTTGCAAAAATATGTGCATTGGAAGATAAAAATTTAAAGTAGTAAGAAGTACCTATTTTTTCTCCGAAACCTCGATGAAAATTTTCAAAATTATTTGGACCCCGAGCAAAATTACTTGCCGACCCCTGTACAAAGCGTATTTTTCAATCTCTTCTCATACTAAACCGAAAAATGATGTCCTCTTTTATTCTTAAGTTTAACTACAATACGTATGTATTTTTAAGTTTGAATACTTAAAGAAGAACAAGATATGAGTGAACATCTGTTATGTACAACTCTCAAACGAAGAAAAAAAACTGAGATCAGTCTATTAGCTTCTCAGTTACATTATAGCATTATTTTTTTTATTTTTAAAATTTTCTAAACTTTAAGTATTTGTATCAAATGGTATGTTTAAAAAATTCTTTCTTGGTATTTACATTTTTTAATGCCCTTTATTGAAAAGGTCCGGTCACCGACCCATAGTGCTAACTTTTATTAATAATTCAAATTACTAGGATTACCCCTTATTCTTGATGCGTGAGTGAATATACTTAACCATTTGTTTCACTATCAGTTATCAAGGAAGTTGATCAATCAACATGATTAATCATGTCTGATGATATTTTCACAAGGGTAGTTTATAGGATTGCACTCTTAAGTAAAATCCCAAAAGAAGAGGGCCGATTGCACCCAATTGTGAGTTTCGCTAGAGAACTCGAAATTTTCAGTTCCGTCAAGACTTAACAGATTGTAATCTTTCACAAAAAAGGAAACAATTTTCTTTTTTAAAGATGAATGCGCAGTTTATCACGTCATCAAACATTATTATTATCATCATTATCATTGAATTCATCGTACCAAATGGCCGGAGGCCGGATAGATTAAACCAGACGTTTGCACATCTTTCAAAAAGAAAATTTGCATAAGTCCATTAGTCCAAAACTTGGCCTATTAAAAGGTATTGGGGAAATCCCAGTTTTGTATCAATCAAAATGGAAAGTATCTGCATAAGTGAAGCTTTTTTTGACTGATTTCCATAGATTTTAAACCAGACCCTTATCTAAGATGTGTATTTGGGCAAAACTATCTAACAATAGATATCCTCTGCTTGTTTTATCTTGAAACTTTACGGACTTTCCAACGCGTAATAAAGTTACATGATATTAAATTTATCCAATAGCTGATCATAAGGAAATTTTAATTTTTACATTACAGAAAGAGATAAACAATGTTCAATCTGGGGTTTTTCTATGAGATGTAACTCATACTAATAAATTATATATTCAGAGAAATGAAATTCGGGAGTTATAATATCAGTTAATATGACAACTTCATTTGATTTTTGCATTTTATGACTTGACAAACTATAATTTTAAAAAATTAAAGAAACTTGCAAATTTGCAAAATTTTCTATTTTTTGAGGCCTGAAAAAGTGCTATTTTGACTTGCTAATATCTCCCCAAATGTTTAATGTATTTTCATGACTTTTTGTTCTTGCTTGTTTAATGATATTGCAAAAAAACCCACATCATTGAAGTTCTATTTTCTTTTTATTTCCTAATTATTAATAAACTTTCTTATTTTATGGGTGCTGTGAGCAATGAATGTTTCAATGAGTTCGGCATATATGGTCACTTACCTAGGGGTAGTCCTTACTTATATATGACCCTAGGAGATATTCGTTCCAAATAAAAGCCATGAAACGGATTTTTCAAACACCCTATAGATAAGGGACACATATTTATTCAGAAAATCTAATAAAAGAAGTATTGTATTTAAAAAAAATTTTCAGCAAAATATTTTAATAGAATTACATAAAGCAAAGAAAAGAGATAGAGATCTAAAAAATATAAACTAACCTTCTTATAATTTCAAATTAATAAGTAATATATATTTGCATACAATCACCATGTTGGATTTTGAAAGTTTCTAAGTGTTATGCAATGTAGGTACTCAAAACAATCGATGTTCAACAAAACAATTTTTGAAAAGAAAATGATTAAAAATAAATTATGCTGACATATACATATAATACAGGGTGTTTCAAAAGTCCGTTTCAAGGCTTTTATTTGGAACCAACGAGTCCTAGAGTCACGGAAGTAAGTTTTACCCTAGGTAAGGAAACTTCAAGGGGTAGGGAATGTTCTGCATCATTTTTATGTTTTGATAAAATTTTTTCATCATTCAACCAAAAAAAACACAAAACTACACAATACCACTTAAAAATTTGCAAATTTACGCACTTTTTCCTTTCTGAGGCCTGAAAAAGGGCTATTTTCACATGCTAATATCTTCACGAATATTTTCATGAAGTTTTTGCTCCATCTCTTTAGTTTTTAACTTAATTTGTCTAACTTTTTTATTCATTCATTTATTTCATTTCATTGGATTCTCCAGGGTCACTTACCTAGGGTAGACCTTACTTCCGTGACCCTAGGACATGTTGGTTCCGAATAAAACCCGCGAAACGGACTTTTGAAACACCCTATATATATATTTTCCCATTTTAAACTGTTCAGTTCATTCTCCAAAAAACATGACAGTAAGTAATCGTTTTAAATTTATCATTTAACTAAGAACATAATTTTCCCTCAGATTTTTTTCCCACTTTCTAATGAGTACCAGTGTTTTATGCTATACCAGGCCAGCAAATATGTTGCCTTATAATAATTTATTGCGGCCTAAAAAAATCTTCTAAAAACTTTACTGCACTTACTTTTTTCTATTATTCAGTTTCCTATAATCGATATCAATGTCATGACCATGAGCTAACAATTGTTAATTTCAATTGATCGTTTTCCCGTGAGATCGTCCACAGAAAAATTTAGCCCCGTAGATAATTATCACTGTTAAAGTTGTGCAAGCTTAAGCTACACTATAAATCATAACTTTTATATTTCCCCCTTTTTTAAGAAAAAAAAGATATATCCAGGCAAAAAATCATTTTTTAAATACCAATACAATGTAAACTATTATGAAGATTTTAATCCGTGTCACGATTGAATCGTCAGTTTAAAAAATGAAATAAGTTTTAAAAAGGGCAAATTGACTTTTTGTGCCCGAAAAATCTCCAAGCTTCGCTCTACACATGAGTGTAAAAAGGAAAAAAAATAGCTACCATCTTTCGGCAGATATAGCCCCTTGAATTTGGCAAAATAAAAATGTCCATTTATTGCATTTTTTAAATTTAATTTGGAATTAAAGTTAATTTGTCGTTCTTTTCTTATTCTTAAAGGGCTTGTAAACAAATAAAATTTGCTTTTAATAAGTGTTTTTTTTCCTTTTTTTATCATCCAATGAATATTTGACTTCATTGATATTCACTTACTCCATTGATAGTGCCTTTAATGACTCCGTTTCATTATAATTTTTAATTTTATTGATAAATTTTAATTTTTTTTATATTTAATTTATAATTTAGTTTTCGATTAATGTGTTTTTTTAATACTTTTTTTCATCCGGACATTTTATACTGTTGAAAAAGGGAATAAGTACATCAAATTCTTTCAAGTAAACAGCATTTTTGAATGTACTTACTTTCTATGATTGTTCTCTCTGTATTTATAATGGGATTATGAATTTCCAGTTCGAATTTTGTAGTTATACAATGAAATGCAATAGTTTTTTTTCGATTTTCTTAAACCTTGGTTTTAGGTTTTATTCACTTTTCAAATTGAAGATTCAATTATGGTCTCTTTAAGAGCAAACTTAAGCACTCGTTGAAAATATGAATCGTTTGAAAAGTGCAACCACTTTAGGTCTTTAGTAGAATAAATGAAGTATAATATTGTATTACAAGATTGAGAGAGAACCGCCGCTATAAATTTTAGTTTTTAGGAAATTTATTTCTCCTAATTCCTAAATCGCCTTATTTTCTGGTCTATCAACAAGGGTCTAAGGTCCGAAAGAATTTTTTTTACCTCAGGTACTTGCATATTTTTCTTAGACTTCCGGGTGGGTTGCTGTAATACGCTTAGCAATTTCTTCTCTCATTGAAACTAAAAGAAAAAAACACCAGGAAATAAACTTTTCCCTCAACATAAACATTTCATTTATTGAGCAACTGTGAAAACAACAACGACAGAAAAAGCTGAAACTTCTAAATTATTCCAATGAAGTTTCATTAGCTCCTCCCAAATAGCTAAAAAGAAAGTTGTAGAGAAAGGCATTAGACTCGAAAAGTCCCTTTATTCTATTCAGAATCCATCAAAAAACGAAAACACGAACGAAGACGTCAGTGGAGACAATCCCATTGAAAGAGAAATAAACAAAACGAAGAAGAAACGACAGAGAAGTCGGTTTTCCAAGACGTCACATAGAGACACAATACACGCAAGTCCCTCTTACCTTTTCCTTCTTCCTGCCATCTTCATCCGATGGAACTGGACAGTTGATGGGGTTAAATGCCAATGGGAGAAAACAAACTCGTAGGGGAAGGTGTAATAGAAAAAATAAGAATGCTTTCTTTCCCTTATTCTTATACCTGACAGGAGCAGATCCAAGGGGGGCACTGTCCACAGTGCCCCCCTTGGACCCAAAAAGGTTTTCAAAATGACTTAAAACCCTACTTTTACAGGTAAAATTTCAGAAAAATTTCTAGGGGAGGACCCCCATACCCATACCCCCAGCGGTACTACAAGCGGATCTTGCGTGATACTTAAAAAAATTCCCAACTTTTTGACATTTTGTGTCCAAAGGTAAAGGTGATGGTCTGGAAAAGTGCCCCCCCTTAGAGCCATGCTGGATCCGCGCCTGGGCTAAAAAAGAGAGAAAAAAAAGATAATATGGCTTAAAAAAGAAAAGAAATAGATTATGAACGACCACAAAAATTTTTGTCATTTAAAAAATTTACTTTTTTTATCTTTTTCACCTTTCTCCCTCTTGGCCCCCTTTTTCTTAGCTCAGGAGCCAGGGGGTCAGTTTCTTCAGATAGTTCAAACTATTTTTCGGTCATCAAGTGCTTGTGATCACAAACAAGCTCTTAAGGGTCAAAATCCCGACAATTTTCTGGGGAAGGATCCCCCAGACCTCCGGTCAACGTTTGAGATACTTGCCATCTTAAAAGATGATTTTAAGGTTCAGGTCACGATCATAAGTTTAGAAAGATTATTTTGCTTATACTGTTTAGAAAACAGAGGGATGAAAAAATAAATTTAAATTTCATCGGCATATCAGTATCTTTAAAGAAACTACTTCAACGGTTTAAAAAGAGCCTTCTAAAATATGCTCCAAAAATATTAAATTTTTATTTATACTCCACAAAAAATTATTTACAATCATCTCAGGTATAAAACAAAAATTTATCTTTGCTCCTTGAATGACTTTACACTCATTCAAACTAGTCTATTATACAGGGTGTATCTGAAATGGTGCAACAAACTTTCAGGGATGATAGTACTCATCAAGACGAACAAGAATCGGTATAGAAAGGGGGTCCCAGGCCAAATCCCAGGGAGTTAAAAATGGAGGGACACCCCAAAAAATCATTGAAAAATTCAATTTGTAGAAAAACTACTATTGGTAAAAACTTAATTATGGGCTCAAAAATTGTGGTTTAATATGATCTTTAAAATTATTTAAAAAGTCTTCACCTAAAAAAATTTTTTATGATGAAAAAAGTTTAAAACCACAAAAAATTTGAAAACTCTGCCAAACCTCATTTTGTATTTGGAAATCCTTTCTTTTGATTTGATAATCTGAAAGATCATAGTTGAAAACCCTTAATTCCAAAGTTTCACGTAAATACAATCAATATTAAACGCTTGAGATCCTATTAAAGTTTGTTTTTTGAGTGCGAAAACAGCTCCAGACATAGGCGCCGACTTTTATCAAATATTGGGGGGCCCAGTACTAGACAATGAAGATATTAGTTATTTCATATAACACAGCGGTCCTTAAACTTTCGATCGTCACTAATGCTAGACATCTCCACCCCCCCCCAAGATTTTGAATACCCAAAGGCTTATTCGTAAAGTACCCCTAAGGAGTTACTCAAATTTTATTTCACATTATGTTAAAATTTTACAATTACTCGAAGTATAAAAGGGGGTCTGGGGAATTCTCCCACAAAAAATTTGAAAATTTGCCTCAAAAAGTAGTGTTACAGCTTATTTTGAGAAATTTTTGGTTCCACCATAACATAGCAGTTCCTTGTAAAACGAAATTTTTCTATATAACTAGTGTTATTTATTTTGAAACTCTCAAAAGGTAACTCGTGGACCCCCTAGGAAGGTGCTGGGGACCCTCGGAGGTCTGCGGACCACTGCTATAAAAAATTCGAATAAAAAGCAGCACAATATTTTTTAAAAAATTTTATCGCGAACACAAAATATTAAATACCTATCGCGAAGAATGAAAGTGGATTTATTCCGCCTTTAAAATCAACGGCACAGAGCCGTAACTACACTTTAGTTTAGGGAGGGATTTTGACTAAATATTTTTTCTGAGGTACCTACTTACGAGTACTTTTTTACTTCAAGTGTTAGATGACTTGCACATTTGAGATTAATTTTGTTGAAATTAATTTCAAAATTTTATAAACATTGAAAATTCCAAGCGAAGCTATATTTGAGGGTCCTCCCCCCCAAATTTGAAAATTTCCACCACAAAATAGCGATTTATCTCCTTTTGAAGCCTATTGGGTTACACCCTTAGAGCAGGGCTCATTTAAAGAAGCAGAATTTGAAGGGGGTTTAGGGGTTCTACTTCAAAAAAATTTTGGAAGTTTGTCCCTAAAAGTAGTGTTTAAATTCATTTTGTAGACTCTTTCTTCTTATTTTACACAAAAGGAGGATCACACCTCAAAAATCACGGAGTTTCAGGGGAAAACGGTACAAAATAGATTTTAAAATTTGAGGGGGGCTTAGGGGTCCTCCCCCAAATTTTTTTTTTAAAGTTTTACCCTTGAAAGTAGTGCTTTAAGTCATTTTGAGACCTTTGAGAAGACCAAGTGAACGGCGACCAAAGAACCAAAAGAACGACATTGCCTTCTTTAGTTCATGAAAGTAAATAGGTAGATCTTTACTAAAAATATTGGGGGGGCTTAGCCCCCCTTCTTCCAACATTGGGGGGGGCTCAAGCCCCCTCAAACCCTATGGAGTCGGCGCCTATGGCTCCAGAAAACGAATGTTCAGGGAGAATCTACGAGTTACGGATAGATAATCGCTAAATTTCTTTTCTCTCCCAATTTGGCGAAACATGCCAAGCTCCTACAGATCGCCAAGCAAGCTAGGGCGATCTGTTGTTGGCGAAAGTTGGCGAGGAATCTCGTGACGCAAATCGTGACAAGAAATTAAGCGAGCATCAATCCGTAACTTGTAGATTTTCCCTGAACATTTGTTTTTTGGATCTGTTTTTGCACGCCTTTAACAGGATTTCAAGCGTTTAATATTGATGGTATTTACGCGAATCTTCGGATTTTAAGGTTTTCATTAATGCTCTTTCAGATTATGAGATTATCAAATCAAAAAAAGGATTTCCAAATACAAAATAAGGTTTTGGCAGATTTTTCACATTTTTTTTTATGTTTTTTAACTTTTTTCATAATAAAACAAATTTTAAAGTGAAGACTTTTGAGATAATTTTAAAAATCATATTAAACCACAATTTTTGAGACCATACTTAAGTTTTTACCAATAGTAGTTCTTCTACAAATTAAATTTTTCAATGATTTTTTTGGGGTGTCGCTCCATTTTTAACTCCCTGGGATTTGGTGTGGGACCCCCCTTTCTATACCTATTCTTGTTCGTCTTGATGAGTACTATCATCCCTTAAAGTTTGTTGCACCATTTCAGATACACCCTGTATAGGGTCATTATTCATTTATTTATATTGAACCTTTATAAACCCTATGAAAATTGCATATCTGATTCTATGACCAATACATTTCAAAAGTATCATTGTAACTTAACATGGAAAAACTATGGAAATTGAAATTGTTCAACTTGGAAGTATAATGACCTTAAATGTATCACCTAGAAAGATTTTAATTTCTTTTACCTTTATCCTTATTGTCTCCTTATAAATCCATTCATTTATTTATTAAATAATTTTTATTAATATATTTTTATGACAGTTTTTACTTATGAAAATATTAAACCTTTCATTCATAAAATATTTTTAATAATCAGATAACTTTATTGGACTTTTTTCTTTTCAATAAAATAAAATTTTTTATCTTCGTGCCTTTCTACTTATAAAAATAGATCAAACCCCACAATTACATATTAAACTTCCCATATCAGTTCACAATCCATTTAAAAAAACTTCACAAACAGGGGTTAAAACACGATAAGAGGATAACACCCATTTCCTCACGGAATAAACGCCTCCAGTGGGAAATTCACCGACTTCAGGGAAATTGGAAGTCCTCGAGGATAAACCAGTTTGAGGCCGTATTCATAAACGCGATCCGAGCGCGAGGAGCATTCGCACAGGTGTTTGAGGAGGGAGAGAACATGTCTCTGTTGCCGGTGTGGCACAAGGGGTTGACTCCGGAGCTAAGGAAGGTGGCCGAGAGGGCCCTGGGGGAGACCTCGGATGTCAAGGCGAAGGCCCTGGTCAGTTTCAGGCGGCTCATCAATGGTGAGATAATTTAGATTTTTGTGTGGGGGTGATTTTGAAGTGGATACCGGTGACTTTAACCCTTTATGTCCCGACGGGGCTTGTAAGTCCCACTTCCCAATGTTCCAAATTCGTCCAATTCGTCATGTAAGGCCAAATTTAGTTTACTTATAGTTGAAGTTACGTAAACTTGACATATTTTGGATGAGGATGAGGAAAATAAATTGGGGCATAAAGGGTTAAGCTCATTCAGACTTTTTACTTTTGATCTTCCTAATGAAGGAATCTTCTAAAGTGAATTTTCGTTTCACTCTTTACTCATTCACTTTTCCACGGAAACTGTCAATTTACAGGAGTGAATCTCTCAGAATGAACAGTGAAAGTGAAACAGTGTGAATGAAGAGCCTTTATGACCGAGTGGTGACCACTTAACAAGCTAATATAATAACCAGTGCAAACTTAGCGTGTCAAAATTAGCACTGTGGCATTGTTGTCATTACGCCAAAGGGGAGAAAGATTAAGTTCCCCTTATGTTGTAACAGAATGCATGTTATAACAGAATCCAACTCACAACGCGTTTATTTTTATGATGAAATGGATCGCAAACGATTTATTTACAAAATTTCTTTTAAACGATGAAAAAAGGACAAAGCACTTTTTTAAAGCACTATTTCCAAAAAAAGCTGATCTTGTTTGAGCATTAATGCTTTGCCTAATTAACGTTTTGCATTAATAACTATAGCATTAGCATTAATGTCTTTCATTAATAGTTCAGTGCCTTCACTTTTCTATGCGAACTAGCGTTTCACAGGAGTAAATCACTCAGGATGAACAAGGAAATGAAATAGTGTGAATGAGTCTTTATGACAAAGTCTGTGGTGACCCAATCCTTTTTGAAGTAGAGCATCTGCCTTTTTTATCCTTTTCATCCTAGTGCCCTTTAGGAGTCACTGAGTGATACTGTGACTTTCCATGTTAAAACAGACAATCGTAATTCTCAGCACATTGTTTGAAGAAACCAAGTAATCGGTTTCGAGTATCCAAAAGGAACTTTTATTCTTGACAAACTTTGAATGCGTTTTTTTCCGAAGCTAGGAAAAAAGCAGTTTTGGCGTTTTTGCTGTTGTAGTAATGATTTAAGCTTTTGAAAATTGTTGTAAGAAATGCAAGGTTAAGATTGTGATCAGGGGGGATTTATGAGGGGCAGCGCCTCCCAACTTTTTCTAGATATTCACTTTCTTATAGGTAGAGGAAGTTTTTCAAGCCTTTAGGGATAGCATGCTTCCTCCCCAAAGTATCTAGCTTTCTCCTCCAGGGTCTTCCTTCTAAATGTGAAGAATGTAGTAGACTTTTTTTGGTTTATCTGGCCCCTTTTTAAGTGAAGCAAAAGTTTCTTAAGAATCGATAATCTTATAGCCCGTTATTTACATACTTCTTATTTTTATACTTTCCGAAAACATACTTCTATGGTGTTATTTTTAGAAATAAGTGAGAAAAATTAAATTTTATTTCTTTTTGTATATTGAATTAATTGTTTAAATCTTAATAACATGTTCCTTTTCTTTCGTCCTAATGTATATTAAAATATTAGGTCCTATTCTACAATCATTTTCCATTTTCTCTCTACTTTTTTTTATAAACTAGGGGGCTCTGCCCCCTGCTCGCTATCGCTCACCATCCCCCGGAACTGCTTCGCGATCTTATAACGAGCAGAACTCGCTTGTTTCATCTCAACTATCCAGCACAACCTGGAACTATTCTGCTTTGTTAATGATAATTTAATATCAAAACTTTTAATTTCTCTAACTTATCAATAATTTAATTCGGGTCATTACAACGAAAAGATCAATAAAGCTGTTACTGAAATATTCCTTTTTAGCTTTTCAATAATTTAATAGATAGGGGGCTACCGCCCCCTGCCCGCTATCGCTCACAAACGCCCGTAACTTATACGCAGCTCTTTACAGATCGCTTCACGATCTGAGTGAACAAATCTCGCTAGTTACATTTTAACAGCTATGATAACAACCCTCATCCGTATAAAAACGCTTTTCTAAAACCCAATTATATTTTTTCTCTTATCACTAATTTCTCTATTTAATCTTTAGCAGAATAAAACAAACTTCCCGCGAATCCTCTTCCTTTCATCCGCACAAATAACACTCAAAAAAGCTAAATTATTTATTTCTCCAGTAGTTCAAAAAATATTGCAATATATTATTATATCTAAATGATTATTAATCAAGTCGGAACTACTATCGCTAGCAAACTTAGAGAAAATCCGTGCTCGCGACAATCTAGTGAACAGGCAAAAATATAAAATTTAAAAACATTAAACACGTCTGATAAAGACCTACTAAAACTATGAAAAAAATGAAACTTTGATGCTTAATAATTCCAAAACCAATTAGAATCTTTTAAAGAATTAAACGCCAATATCTTTCTAAAAAATACACTAGCGGAAATAAAAATCCCAACACCAAAAAGGAAAGGAGATATCAAAGTCAAATTTATTTCTATGATTGCACATAGTATCAATGTGAATCGCTTAAAGAATCAGCCTTCCTGGATATTAGGGGGCCGAGAAAAACAGGGAGGAGTGTTGTCTCCATAGGTGTCCATTACCGCCGTCACACTCCATGGTATTGAGTGACAGGGGCTCTAAATGACTTTTGAGGGATTGGAGGACCATGTTGCCTCCTCGGGTAGTCCAAATTCATATGGTGCACCAGCGGACAATGCATACCGGGCTAGGTGATTTTTCCTCTTTCTCCGGACATGTTTTGTGAGCGTTGGTTCTTACGGACGGATAGGCCAGGGTAAAAATGCAACATAGGGGGTTAAGAAGAAAGCTTGGACATTGCATAAAAAATGTGTTCGTGCATTTTTCTCTTGAAATTTGTCCCCAGGACAGGTCTGAAGGTAAGGACGGACAACTGGCTAAAAAACCTCAATGAAGCAGCTCTGGTTGGCCAAAGTACCGGTAGATCATACTGAGGACAAGCGGCAGTGGGATGGATGTCGTTTGCAGTACTGCGGATTGTCCGTTTGGTCTGCATAGCTTCTTACATCTTTGTCTACAAACAAGGAACTGAAAATAGGCCTTTCTGTTTCCAATAGTGCACGAAGTAAGGAAATGAAAATCCCAATTTCATGATATTGTGTTTATGAGAGAATCCTGCTTCGGTTTGAAGCACCACGACGGTTGGGTATGAGTTTGAAGACACAATGGAGAGAGCGCACTCAGCTGATGATTTTCTAATCGTTTCACGGAGTGGGGATGCAGGGTAACGGAGTGGGGATGCATTGGATTCCCTTTCTGAGTATGATTCTACAGCACTTTTTCCAACCAGAGCTGCGTCATTGAGGTTTTTTAGCCGGTTGTCCACCCTTACCTTCAGACTTGTCCTGGGGTCAAATTTCAAGAGAAACATGCACAACCACATGTTGTATGCAATGTCCAAGCTTTCTTCTTAACCCCCTAGGTTGCATTTTTACCCAGACTTTCCCGTTCTCTGGAACCAACACCCACAAAACAAGTCCGGTTAATGAGGAGAAATCACCTTGCCCGGTATGCAACGTCCGCTGGTGCACCATATGAATTTGGACTACCTGAGGAGGCAACATGGTCCTCCAATCCCTCAAAAGTCATTTAGAGCCCCTGTCACTCCATATCATCACGTGTGACAGCGGTAATGGACACCTATGGAGACAACACTCATCCCTGGTTTTCTCGGCCCCCTAACATCCAGGAAGGCTGATTTTTTAATCAATTCCCATTGATACTATGCGCAATCATAGAAATAAATTTGACTTTGATATCTCCTTTCCTTCTTGGTGTTGGGATTTTTATTTCCGCTAGTGTAAGAGTATAAGTGTTTAAAAATCATATTGATACCGTGATTAGTTTTCATTTAAGATAGAAAAAAACGAAAAAGTGTAAAAAATTTCGAAAATTAAAAAATTTATTACTCTAAACCAAATTCGAAATTCGAAAAAAGGGCGACGTAGTGCACATCTTTATACTTCAGAGTATTAGGCTGCAAAAAATCATAGTTCTGCTGCTAATAGATTTCGCTGAACTGGATTACGCGGCGAAAAAAGAAAAACTTCAACTTTGACCTTAAAAATACCCCAGTAATAATTATCACATCAGTTAGCTTTTTGTTCGAGAATGTTCCCCAAATATTCCTCTACAAATTCCTATTTCAAATTTCATAAATTTCTATCAAGTAGTTTTTGCGATATGAGAGTTCAAAGAGTTGAAAAATTAAATTTTCTGAAACAGCGGCTGCGGCGGCGGCGGCAGCGGCGGCGGCGGTGACAGTAACTTTTTTTTAATATAGAGAGACATCTGTGCACAAATTCAATTCTTTGGGATTCTTGCTTTTTAGGGATAAAACTTTCTCAACTATTTAATGATCAAGAGTTTTCTGTAATTTAATAGTTATGTTTGATATTTTTTTAATATTGTAATTATTTGAAAGAATTCAGACTTGCTTATTCTGATTAGTATTTATGAATATTATTGTGTGTTCTCTTTTTTAAGAAATTTTTAAATAGATTTTTAAATATTAACGCATATTAAAACTGATACAGCAACTTTGGTAGATAATAGTGCAACTTAAAAACTCTAGTTTGGAGATCATATTTTTTTAAAAACCGTGTTTATATTTACCGATTCACATAAAATTTTGACCATTTACTACACAATATGGGAAACATATTTGGAGGGTATTAAGAAATTCTGAAAAAAATACCATTAAAATAGGATTACTCTGTAACACATCGCAAAAGTTAGGAAGTACAGAAAATGTATGGAAAAATTTTCGTGAGTATTTAGTGACAAAATTTGGTAAACTTGAGTAAATCTAAGTGGTTTCTCTAGTGCTTTAAAAGTTATTGCACGTACCGGAATTTTGAAACAAAAGTACTAATAAACTGTCGAACTGTCTGTCTCTATTCATGATGAAATTGCATCTGCATCATATAATTCTTATGACAAGTTTTGAAAAATCCAACTTATGTCTACATTATGTGCAAATTAAATATATTAGATATAAAAGATAAAATAAACAAGTTATCATACAATCTTGAAATGACTTAAGGACGTTTTAATTGAACTTTAATTCAATAACAATAATTTAAATAAATGCACTAGGATTCACACGCAAGGGAGTAAGTTTATTAAAACCTCTATGATTTGTCAGAAAGAATGAATTTTTGTAAATTAATGTAAATAAGTTAATAAAAAATGTAATGTAATAAAAAATTACTGTAAATAATTTTGTGAGCAACAATGAATTTTTAAAAAAGTATGGAACCCATCCCTTCCCTTTACATTTTGTCATACAAACCAGAACTATCATTTAAAAAAAGACCCAGCAAAAAAATCAGTAAAAACTCTTAAAAAAGTGAAGGCAATTCGGACACTTCGTCTGTACTTTTCTTTATAAGTTTTCTATAAGACCGCTGAAATGCCTTTAGAATGTACTCAAAACTGTTGTAAAACAGCTGTCCTATTGCCACAAAATAACTACAGACTTCTTTGAGAAAACTGCACTTTAGACGCTTTTTTCAAGGAATTTTGGACAAGGAATTTTTTTTGCTGGGAGAATAGTTGATAGTTTATGAGTCCTATGAAAGTATGTAGAGGTTAAGATTTTGTTACCACAGACCACCAAGTAATTTAGCGACTTCAAAATCATGAATAGTGACAAAACAATGAACTAAGCAAGTGAAAGATCATTTATCAAAATTTAGAAGCAAATAATGATTGTTTTATTCCATTAAACATATACTAACTGTACTTAAGAAAAATCGGATAAGAAAAGGAGCAAAATTAGTCATAAGTGTTTTTTAAGTTACGTTCTTTACATCAAGCACCTGCGTATTTTCAAGTCGTACGACCCTGAATACAACCTCATTGCAAGGTAGGAAATATTTAAATCCATTGAAAAATAAAGAGGCAATTACAGCAATTCGTTTTTTTGTTACTCTTCAATAAAAAAATCCCTTTTTGTCCTTGCGTCAAGTTCTTTTGTCCTCTCGAGACCAACTGACCTCATCTTTCTTTCGATAGAAAAAGTTATGCAAACAACCACATGGCTTTACTTCAGTAGGAATTCCCTTTAGTGGGGTTAATATTAATCGTATGGAAGTGCGTTGTTAAAATATTTGTTGCAAGGCGAAAAAGTCAAGGATACAATTAAAACTATTCTTAATCAAATGTTAATTTTTTTAACTGAGGGCGTTTATTTACGTAATTAATTCAAGTGTAGCAATTAATTCAAGTTTAATTTCCTTCGCGTATTTAAGGCTTCATTGATGTGTTTTTAAAAAATTGTTCCTTTTAAAAAATAGTAATTTTCTACAAAGAGGCATTTTGTAAAAATTCATACAATATCTGTTGCAGGTTCAGAAAAAAACTCTAGATTTTTTCATGTATGATTCATTTATTTTATAAAAAAATTTTAAAGGTTCAAGTAAGAACCAATGACATTTGATAAAGATAAATAATATTTGGAAAAAGAACCGATTTTAAGGTCTTACCATTAAAGCTTAAAATGTCCTAACGACTGACAAAATTGAAGATTTGTGGATTTTCGAAAAACTCGTATCCTTGGATTTTGGAGGGCCCTTATATTTGTTGAGGGATAGAATTATATACTTTAAACCACATTCAGATACTCACTCTCGAAAAACAAAACTGTTTTATCGTAAGCTATTTAGAATTAAATCAATCTCTTATTATGGTAAAAAATCCTCTATAATCTCTATTATAAGAGGTAAAAACACCTATAATATATATTTCTCCATTTTCATCGGGCCAGACCTGTAAACCTCCTTCAAAGGAATCAAACCATGAAACATTAGGAAAATTCTGGTAAAACCCCAATGTTTTTTTTCAGAGCAACAAGACATCTACTCTCGTCTGGACGAGGTATTCCTCCTCAGGTTCCTTCGTACGAAGAAATACAACCTCCAGAAGTCACTGAAGCTGTTCATCAACTACTACCACTTCAGAACGAAGCATCTGGGGACGTTCACGGGCAAGAAGCCTAGTGACCTGAAGAAGGTGATCGACATGAACTGCATCTTGTACGCCCCCTACAGAGTCCCCAGCGGGTCCCACGTGGCTGTGTTCAGAATTGGTGAGTGTGAGAAAAAAATTTGATATTTTACGTTTTTACTATTGAAATTGTTTAACGACTTGTTCATGTCCAGGTCATAGTTTAAAAGGTGCTGTAATAATATCTAGCTCTCTAGCCTGTATTCCAATTCACAACTTAAATCATCTGATAAGAACTAAATCATCAGTAGTGTGGTGGCATTGCATCTCATTGCCACCCCCACAGAACGCGTAGGTAAGAAGGGGTGAGGGGGCCCTGCCCTCCTCCTCCCCGAAATTCCCAGACAAGGTATACAAAAACAAGTTAAAACCCTGTTTTTTAGGGTCAAATTTTCGAAACTTTTATGTCAGAAGACCCCCAGACCCCCTTTGGACTTGAAACTTTATTAGTCACATCTAAATTGGTCACAGATAAGTTTATCAAAATGCAAATACTACCAAAAATTCAGACTACAGGTACCAAAACTAATCAAAAATCAGTTTTTTTAGAGTCAACTTTTTCAAAAATTTTCTCAGAGTGGGTCCACAGACCCCCCTTCGGTCTTTGGAACTTAATTATTCACATTTTTTCTTGTTTTAAGTTCTTTAGTTCTTCATTCTAAAAATTTCACCTAAAATGTATTAAAAAGTTTCATTAAACCTACTAAATATGCATGGGGGCTAAGGAATAATTTTGGGCCCCTCACGAAATAAATTCCTTATACGACACTGCCCCACAGTCTCGAGTTCTGTTTCTGAGTGGGGCAAGATAGACTCAGTCTTTCATCCCTCTGGGGTCGATGAAATGAGGACCAAGTTTACTTGGGGAGACAAGGGAATTTGTATTAGCTGACTATGACTATCAGCCACGCTTTCTTTAACAATTCTGCTTATGGCCTCAAGGCTGGTTATACTGGAGTTGGAAGGTCAAACGATCCAGGTACTCCTACAAGTATCCCCTTGGTTTTTTCTGCTAAGGATCTGGCAATAGCCAATAAATTAAACCCTTTAAGACCCCCCCGCTATCTTCCTACGCATATGCTATAATAAATAACACATCAGTTGCTCTTCCATCCCGGTCTGGTCCTGGTTACTTGCATGATGTTAGGACACATACATCTTTAAGATATTAAACCTAACTACTCTAAAGTATACTTTGTAGGTATACTATTATTATATATAACTATTATGTCGTATTAAGGACAATACGACAGGTGCCAAACCCTGAGCTTGAATATTAATAATGGTAATAACTTTTCGTTAAAATAATTAAAAAAACTAAAATTATCTTGTGTGGTCCAACAGTATGAAAGTCTACAAATGTCTTATTTTACCAATTTACTCTTTTTAAAGTTAGATCTAGTTAGATCGAATAGGAGTGTTAAAAGTCACAAAACTAAATTGTTGTTGTGATTTTAATCCAAAGTTGTGAAAATTCTATGACACAAGTATTTTGACGTTAAAATTAAGAATTCACCTTTGAATTTATGTCTTAAATCTTATTGCCTCTGTGGTAACAATAGCAAATAAAATGTAATCTTCTATAGTTCCATTTTGCAATACGTTAGCTCAGGGCAGTAATTATTCAGCATTCCATCACTTCACAGTTCACATAGAAAATATATTTAACTGGTATTGAATAATGCCTTTTTAAGGACTCATATCTAGCCATAACAAATTAACAGAAAAATAAAATACCTAAACTTACTTCGAGAATGCTAACCTTTTTTACAACAGTGGAAGTAAAAATTTAAAAAGTTTGAGATATGCAACATCTTTGTGTTCTAATAAATTTAAGAATAAACTCATAAAATGCGTCCTTGGAAACATTTTTTTAAAGGCTGTTAAATACACTCACTTCCAAAAGTTAAGCACGAAACTGTTTTTTCAACCTTACACCTAGTAGAATTATTTTTCATACATGAAAATCATACCACAAGATGTTCAACTAGTGGGAATATAGGGCCCGAGAACAAATTTTCTATACCAAAAATTTAAGGGGGTAAATGGGCCCTCCATTGATAATGGAGTTCCATTACACATTTGGAGCAGTTACAGAAACTTCTATGTGAGAAGTATTTAATGGAAAATTTTATGTTTTTTCTAAAGAATATTGTTATTTCTAAACTCAACGCGTGTTTTCAAATGTGTTTATTAACTTTAAATGGCATTTTGACATTTTTAAGGTTTTATTGGGAGATATCGGTCTAATCATAATTTTCGGCAAGTTTTAGCCTGTGGGTCATTTTTGGCAAGTGGTATTAGACCGTCAACCATGTTTTTTAGTAGCTCTCACATATGCTTGAATGCGTTTAGGTCTGGGGACCCAGAAAGTACCCTTATTCTTTCAATGTAGTTACTTATGAAAAAGTTTAAGATAGCCAAATTGTGATTTTTTTGCAGCTTTTTCCCTCTTAAAGATAAATCCTCGACCCGATATGTGTTCTAAAAGGAGCGAATGGGACATGAGAACATTTCTTTCTTTTCAGACATGTATACGTCCATAAACACTAAAAAATGCTCCTTTTTTGAACGTTAATAACAGATGCCGTTCCTGTAAAACTACAACTTTTTGTGCCGTTTCAACACCCCCTATATGCCACAGATATTTTCACTAATGTCTACAATCGTATACATGTGTTCTCATTTCCCCTTTGCTCCTTTTAGAAGAAATTTTGGGTCAAGGATTTATCTTTAAGAGTGAAAAAGCTGCAAAAAATCACAATTTGGCTATCTTAAAGTTTTTCATAAGTAACGATATTGAAAGAATAAGGGTACTTTCTGGGTCCCCAGACCTTAACGCATTTAAACACATATGAGAGCTACTAAATAACATGGTTGACGGTCCGATACCACTTACGAAAAATAACCCAGAGGCTAAAACTTGCCAAAAATGAGGATTAGACCGATATCTCTCAATAAAACCTTAAAAATACCATTTAAAGGTGGCACACACGTTTGAAAACACGCGTTGAGTTTAGGAATAACAATATTCTTTAGAAAAAACAAAAATTTTCCATTAAATACTTCTCACATAGACGTTTCTGTCTCTGCTACAAATGTGTAATGGAACTCCATTATCAATGGAGGGCCCATTTACCCCCTTAAATTTTTGGTATAGAACATTTGTTCTCCGGCCCTATATTCCCACTAGTTGAACATCTTATGGTATGATTTTCATGTATGAAAAATGATTCTACTAGGTGTTAGGTTGAAAAACAGTTTCGTGCTTAACTTTTGGAAGTGAGTGTATTTGAATAGCATTTTATGATAATTCAATAATTGCTTGAGTATTGTCACTGGAAGGTCACTTTTGTCCCAAACTACCTTTCATTAACATACATCTGCGGTCATCGAACTTGTGACTTAGAGCACGTAAGCTGACAGTTCGTCAAATTATGCCGAAGAACCGCAAACGATTGTGTTACGCAACTCGTAAAAACTCCCTTTTTAATATGAAACAGACAGACTGTTTGTTACTTATTCTGTCAAATTGCTGAGAAATAATTTCCTATTTTATCTATCAGTTTGGAATTATTAAAAAATATATTATATACTTCAGTATTTGCAAAACTTTCACGAATTCGTATTGTTCTGAACTGAATTTTAATTGATAATTTTATAAGTTTTTTACTCCCTCTCTTCCTCTTTCCTGTCGGCTCTTTAAAATCACTTCTCATTAAAGAATGAACTCGCTTCTGTGAAGAAAGCTAAAGGACTAGCGGCTTTTTATGATACTTTGAGGTCAATCTGTTGACGAAGACCTGTTTATATCTTTCCGCTTTGTGAACTTTTCCTCGTATTAATGAATAATATTATCTTGTTGAGAGAGATATCAGCAATTTAACCGCAAAGGGTAATAATGTAAAATTGTGTTATAATGATTTGATATAAGTTGAGCTATATTTTATACATAAATTCACCACAAAGATTATCCGTTGGATGAAATAATTTGATAACTGAAATTATTAAAAAGTTTTAATGTGGAGGTATATTTTGATCAATTGTTATCTCTACTATTTCTAACTAAAGGGTATTCTGTTATATTTATATTTTAGTAGAAATATCATATTGACCAATAACGATGACAAAAAATCTACAGAAAGCAGCCAGATTAAGACACCTCAACCTTTTTCAATTACGACATTACAAGTTTTTAAAGCTTGAAACTATCCACTTGTTAAATACCACTCAAGAAAAACCACAATCAAGAGACAAAACAAACTTTGAAATCTCAATGGTTTCTTTAATTCGCCTTAAAAAAATCGGTTATTAAATGAAAGAACGAGAAAAACACGAAATAGAATTCTCGAAGGAAGTTTTCCAATTTCAGCCTCCGCTGTGTTTTTATCTCGTAGATCTTTCTAAAGGAAACTGGGAGTTTGTTAAATATGAAGTTTTCATAGTTTGTCCATTAGTTAACAGGAAAATTTGTCGTTCGGTTCGGACATACGTGATAGGTAGCCATTAACTGTTTTTTTGCTTTTTTATTAAACAGTCTTTTGTGAAAAAATGTTCTTACAAAGTTTAAAAGCGTATCTAAACAAGGCAATAAATAATTTCGATGAAAAGAATTTTATTGATTTTATCTTTCATTTTAAGCTTTTTGTCCCATCAGTATCAATGAAGACATCCGTGAGCCGTTTATCTAATAGACTTTTGACCAATAAACAGTGTTTCATTGGAATGAGGAAATGTCTTAAAAATTCTATCATGAAAAGTATTAAGAATTTGTTTTTTTCTTTAAGCGTAGGGATGGAGTTCGCAAGACATTGGATGTTTTAAAAGAATATAAAACTTATAAATGATTATCACTACAGTTTTTTATGTCAAACTGCTATAATTTTTTTTGTTCTTACTGTAAATCGTGAAGTATTATGTATGTGGATGCATAAATGATAGAAACTTAATTTGGGAAAAAGAAAGCTTACGGTATTTATTTTAAATTCATGATTGCATTCAAGAAATTTTTAAAGAAGTCAACAACACATATAATTAGGGGAATAACCCAGGGATTTAGGAACCCAGTTACGTTATAGAAATTAATTTCGAGAGGGTTCCAAATATTTTCTAACGAGTTTAGTCATAAATAAGGCCCAAAGCTATATTTTAGATATGATTTCACTTTTATTTGATTTGATGAGCTCATTTGATCTCATCGATACGTGACGAATGAATTTTTTGCCTCCAGGTCAGTTCGACGTGAGTCAAGGCACGGCACAGGACCTCTTCTCTGCGGGCATCATGGCTGGGGAGTTGATTTTGGACTGCGAGGCCACCCAGGTGTGCGGAGGGATGCTGGTGGTGGACCTGGCGGGCATGACGGTGCACCACTACAGGCAGTTCGTGTCCACGCAGTTTGTGTCCCTCTGCATAAGTCTGATTCAGGTAGGGACCACTGTTGAGTTTATATATCCACGGCTTACTATACATATAATATACTATGCAGGCTAGCCGAGTTTTGGGTTATGAAATTATCACTAGGATCGCCACATACAGCACCCATACCGTACCATATTTTTTTAGGTTAGGTTGTTTTTTAGGTTTCATATAGATTTAGTGCTTTTCCAGATGATAAAGCTATTCTCATCTATGTTTTTTAATGATTTCTGCATCTCGGCTAACCTGTAACAAAAAAACAGACATGATGGGTCGATGGAACCAGGAGCGTATGTTAGAAGGGGGTGATGGACCTTTGCCCCCCCGAAATTTGGACTGAGTATACAAAAAACAAGTCAAAACCCGGTTTTTTAGGGTCAAATTTTCAAATTTTGAAATTGGATCATTATTATTTACTTTTTTTTATACTAAGTTCATCAAAATCCCACATAAGATGTTGAATATCCAAAAAACTCAGAATAGGTGTTCCAAAACTAGTTAAAAACCTGGTTGTTTAGGGTAAAGTTTTCGAAAGTTTTCTGGGAGAGGACCCCAAGACTCATCTTTGGGGTTTGGAACTTTATTACTAAAAACTTTTCTTATAATAAACTCTCTAAACCAAAAAGTCTCCCTAAAAATTGCCGTAAAATGGGGTAACTTTGGCTCAAGCATCTGAAAGAGATTCTACGTTCTGTATCTAGGTATATAAAATAATGTGATAATCACTTATCCAATGATAAGGCGAGCGGGTAGAAGGATTGTCATGATATCCTTAAGTGGAGTCTTGGTATTCTAAAAATACGATCACTAGGAGTCTTTCCACTTAGAGTAGTATCAAAATGTCGATTTTTGTTCACCTTACAACTTTTCTTCGGATAGGCAATACAGAACATGATTGAAAACAGCTAGGTCATATTTTTAGGTCAGTTTTAAAGTCCTCCAACAGTTTTTAATGTCATTACTTTGTTTCACTTCGTGTTTTGACAATTATTAAAGTTTTACTACGTTGGGGGGAGTAAATTTGGCCCACGATTTGGGGTAACTTTGGCCCAATGGTATCTGCTGAAATAAGTGAAATATTCATTGATTTTAAAGAAGCAGTGGTCAAATATGGATGAGAAATTAATTCTAAACACGAAGTACATCCAAATTATAACTAAACGAATTTTAAACATAGAATATGGTGAAGATGGTATCATTATAATCAAATCGATAATGTCGAAGAAATATCTGTTTTTTGCTCAGAAAGTGGATTTTGCTCCACAATTAAACCAACCAATTCATCAAAATATATACCAAGGATGTTAAAATAATGTTTATTCTTTATATACGGTTTTTTCTTTGAAAATTCCTATAGTAACTCTAAAACTAAATCAATTTAATATAAGAAAGCGGTTTATATTGCAGTTGAATATGTTGAAAATATTATAAGCCACTGGCTTCGTCAAATTTGTTTTGATTGACTACTTTTTTTGCTTTTAATGTGAAAAAACACATTATTTGGCCCAAAGTTACCCCATTTTACTGTATTAAAAAGCTACACTAAATCCCTATCAAGTATTAAAAATAAACTTCTATATACGCCACGCTGAATAGAAACTGTCTTCCTTTTTAAAGTTTGGTCTAAAACGGTGTCGACGAGTTCATCCCTATACGAGTACGCTCTTATACGTCAATTTTTAATTTTTATACTATATTTTTCTTGCGACAAAAAAAACACAAATCCTCCTGCTTCAGGAATACTCAATTGAAATATTAAATCATTCTATAATTACTGATTCCTATTTTACACATTCTTTTAAAATTGTAAATTTACAAATAATCACTCTTTGCATAAGCTGCATACCATTGAACTGAAATCACTGCATAATTATTTAATAACTCTACCATTATTCCTTAAATCATTAGAAAAAAATATTTTTTATTTTTAAGTCTAATAAATGTAGCATGATTTAGGCATTCTAGATAAAACTTTAAATAGCGCAAAATATATTTTACATGGATTTTAATATATTTTACATGGACTTAGATTCCGAGGTACACAGTTTAAAGTTATAATTTCCTTTCTAGACTTTTCCCATTTTTTTAAATTAAATTAATTTTTATTTCAGGATACGCTGCCCGAACGAGTAAAAAGTATCCACATAGTAAACGAGTCTTTCACAATTCACACCATTTTTAAGTTACTGAAGCCACTGCTAAAGAAGAAAATACGAGAACGAGTAAGTATAGCAGTTAGAGTTTTTTCTAGTTTAGTGAACTCAGTAACCAAATTATTTATACAAATTAATGATTTCACAAGTCTGCAACGAAAAAGCTGTTTAAAGTTTTAATCAAATTCACACACACACATTTGTATTTATGTGTGCCGATAACAAAAATGGCACTATATATTTGGACGGCTTTTTTTCAACTAAACTCTACTCTAACTTCCACGGCTAGGCGTTCCATTGGTTCCATCACTAAGCGCCGAGACTGCTACGTCATCACGAGACCTACAGCGCATGCGCCACTGGCCGTTTTAGCCGTCCAAATATACACTCCCAACAAAAATTATTGAAAAAAAATCCTGGATTTTTTCACAAACTGCGAGATTATTTGGAAATTTTGCCATTTTTCGCAGTTTTGGTACATTTCCAACTTCCTTACATTAGAAAATTAAAAAGCCATTAAAGGTTTTAAACAGCCTTTTCGTTACAGACCTGTGTTATTAATTTTTCAATATTTACGCTAGAATTTTCCACAATTTATTGGTGCATCAATAAAACCGCCCTTTTCCCAAATTTCCCTTATAGTAAGTGAAAAAAACACAAATTAATTACAGCACACACTCAAGGATAAAATCATTTATCACATATGAGAATGATAGTATCATGAATTAATGTCTGAGGCCAGACGTAATTGATGCACCTGTTATAAAATAGTTAGTGATGGAGAATTTGTCATCGTCCTTATTCCTATAATTGCTGACTAAAACTAAGTTATTAACATCATCTTTGTTATAATTCTTACACGAATTCTCTTAAAAAACAATCATGGTTTATTTTATTCCCAGTACCGTAAAATGGGGAACAAGCATAGAAAAGTGTTTCTAAGTGTTATACCTGTATCAAAAAATTTAATTATCACCTAATAAATGCTAGACTTAATAGGTGGTATTGTTATCATGACAAACTCAACGCGGTGTCTTCTAAAAACTCCAAAAATACGATCACTTGGGGCCGCCAAGGAAGTATCAAAAAGTCGAATTTTGTCCTCCTTACATTTTGTCTTTAGAAAGGCGATAAAAAAAATATGATTCAAAACAGCTAGATCATATTTTCAAGCCATTTTTAAAGTATCTCCACAGTTTTTAATGCCATTATTTTGCCAATAAGGGGTCTAATATGGATGAGATATCAATTCTTAACACGAAATACATTCAAATTATAAGATAGCAAGCCTTAAATATAGTTTGGTGAAGGCATCATTATTGTGAAATCGATGGTGTTCGAAGAAATATCAGTTTTTTGTTCCAAAAGTGGATATTTCTATGCAATTTAGGCAACTAATTCATCAAAATATGTACCTAGGATATTATAAGTTTTATTGCTTGATTTTCATATTATAATGATCACATCATAATGATAGATTATTATTATTTATAGGTAACTTAGCAACACATCTAAATTGTTTAGCATTGGCAAAAAGTAACTCAACGCTTTAACTTTTGATTTTTTGAGGTGTGACCCAAAGTTACCCCAATTCAGGGAAACTTTGACCCAAATTTAAAACTTAAATTTACATTTTGAAAGCAGTTTCTATTACATTTGAATATGTTGAAAATAATATAAACCACTGACTTTGTCAATTTATTTTTAATTAACCACTTTTATTTGCTTTTAATATGAAGCAAACACTCCATTTAAGCCAAAGTTACCCCATTTTACGGTATTAACATCTGACTTTTACTTCCAGCTTCACTTCTACGGACACGATCTGAAACGACTTCACGAAGACGTTCCTAAAAGCCATCTCCCGGAGTGTCTCGGCGGTACCCTGGGACCAAACGATTACAAGAACTTTGCATCGTACTTTTCCAGCCAAGAATCTTTCATAGAGAGAATCAACAAATACGGGGTGCTCGAAAAAGTAAAACCCAACGACTAAACAAAATGCTTTCCAATCCCGTTTTTCAGAAATGAGGACCACGAAATCGATGCTTGTAAATTAATCATACTTTGAAATTGAAAATATTTTATGCCTTCCAACATGTGCCTAAAAATATACCCACCGATTCGATACTTGTATCAAAATCTGTACTCATTGGTTTATATTACAGATAAAAAGTTTGTAAGATGGTCCAAAACGCTATTTTCAAAGGTATGAAAGAGGTCAGCTTCAAATCATCATCTGTATGTTATCGCATGTTATTGTATGGTTCAAGTAATTAATGTTTTCCATTTGCCACGTAACCTTTTGGGTTGATTAACTTGACCTAAAATTTATTTTGTGTTTTCTTCAATTTTAGCTTCTGATTTTAAGTGTTTGTAAACTGGTTGTGGGTTATCTTTGGTGAGGGTTCATGGGATATTTGACACAAATTACTGGATATATATTTTTACCTAACCAAATGGGTTTTTACATTTATAAAAGTCATAAATTTTCGGGTATTTTTTCCACTCCATTCCTTATATAAATCTGCTTGAGTTTCAAAATTAATAAATAAAATCTTTATTAAAATGCCCACTTATGGTAATGTTGTGGTACTTAAAATGCTTAATGTGTTTATGGAATGATTTTTCGTGGGACTGGATAATTTTTATTATTTCAAATTTGTAATTTATTCTAAGCATACATGCCTAACGCTAAATACCTTAGAAGTGGTGCTGGTTACCTCTTATTCTGGAAAGAAAATAGAACTTCATAAGGAAATAATTAATGTTAATTAATAATGTCATTAATTTGTAATGTTTTTAGGGATTTCCTATCTAGATTTTTCTTTTCATTATAATGTGTTTGATATTTGTATAAAAATTAAATTGATATTTGGGCTGTTCCTAAAATTTTTTCAGGGTATAACTGTCATCTTCATACACAATGTCGTATTGTTTATTATTTGAAACTAAAATGTAGTTTCCATGACAAATGAAACTGCGTTTAATAACGAACTAAATTGAAAATTAAAATTTATTTGTTCATCAAATTTTTTTATTATCCGAGCAGGTCTCGGAAAACACTCATTCTGTCTAGATTTTGACAGTATACTTGTATTTTGTTTCATAATAAACTTTTTAAGTGTTTCAGTCATCAGTTTTTATGAAAACATTCCAAATTATAACACATTTCTTTTTTCTAACTTCAAACTCATCTCAAATGTTTACAAATGTTGTATTGAAATAATCTTCAATGGATCACTGAGCTTTAATTCTCTCATTTTTAATTTTAAGAGGACACAAGCGACACAAATAACCACCTAATTTCAAAGTATAACGAAAAGAAATAGAAGCTTATTTGGTGGATTTGGAATTTTAATTGCAGTAGGATGATGAATTTAACAGAGAAAATGCTGTTACGCTATCAATACGATACAAAACAAATCATTCATCCACATCTGAAGTTATGAACCAAACCAGTAAATCTACTTCAATCAATTTTATTAAAATAAATCTGAAGCGACTCTGTGCGTGTTTTAACATCATAAATTTATTAGTCAACAGCAACAATAATAATCAAAATATAAAATTAAGTAAGTGAAACACACGAGCTTCTTCTATATATTACAACCCCAGGCAAAAGGTCCAACATCGCTAAATGCATGGGCTTTGAGGTGTTGTGGAAAAACGAATGTGACAGCTATCACTATTTGATTTATTCACATTATAACTACAAAACCTTTCTCATAATCTATAAGTATAATTGTGTAAAAATTCTTAACTTTGATGAAAAAAATATACGTGGACCTCATACAAGATATAAAAACTATAAGTATCAAATATGAAAAGTGTTAAAATAATAAAAGGTTCCACCAATTCAAACCATGGATCTCAATCTCAGTTTTCTTTATTTAGGATCGTTTAGCTTTCCTAATTTTTGGAATTAATTTAATTTTTATAATAATTTGAATCATTTCTATACCGTAACTGAAGGATTCGGTGTATAGAGTACACCCGACAATAGCCTTAAAGCCTGCTTAAATCTTTAACAATGTTTAGGCGCTCTTTGTCCGATTTTTGGGACCTTGCTCAATTAAACCCCAACTAACCAACCAACCGTAACTAAAGGATTAAGTGGACGAAAGTGGCATGTGAGATTTTATAGAAAATTGAGTTAATTGTAGGGTATGAATACGATACGTTTTTAGAGTAGCTTTAGTACCAACACTATTTTCTATCACCGTTTATTATTGACAGAGATACAAGTGCCGATAAAGAATAAATTTTTAAATGTAATAAAAAAAACTTAAAGGCCATTTATATCGCAAAACAAGCATTTTGTTACATACCTCCTTTTTCCAGAGTCATCCCTTCAAATAATAAATTGATATTTCTTAATTAATTAGTTTTTTTCAAACAAAGTGCATTAACTTATGTGAGCAAACTTTTTCAAACATTTATTTCGAATTAGCAAGAGAGAAAGACTTAATTTTGATAATTTAGTTTAAGTCATTGGGGTAAACAACTCCCTCGGCCTTGTCATTATGTGAAATATAAAATAAAAAAATATGCAGTAAAATGCTTTGTATTTATACATAAAAATGCACTTTAAATAATGGTTTAGAGAGAGTGTGATGCCGCGTTTAATAAAAGGACGAGTGTTAGGTACAAGACGTTTCTCTTACCCAAGGATCCCAGTGAGGAATAAGATGTATGTTGATATCTCTGAATAACTGGTGTGATAATAACATATTAAACACGCAGAAAACTATCTTATTCTATTACTAAACTTATCTATTATTTTTATATCAACTGGAAATATTGTGACAAGCATTTGAGTAAACTGACCTTTCATTTATATTAGTTCGGAATCAATGAAAAAAATTCCAAAAAGCAAAGCTATGGACAACAACAAAAATTTGAAATAACATTCAAAGGGGATAGTTTATATCAAACGGCATTCTTGTGATTTTATACAGGCTACCTGAAGTGCAGGAATTTTGATGGTGGCAAAAGATGTTTCTCAAGGTGCACTAAATACTAAATTCAACGTCAGCCCTTTGTCATTCTGCACTGTCTACTAGGGTTTTCCTGTGCGGAGGCTGGAGCTGACCGTCTGCTGTTCTTGGATTCCGGCCTCGTGGATTTGGTCTAGGTCTTTGGACCAGATTAGGATTAGTTCAACACCAATACAATTTGACAGTAGACATTTTCTCAGGGATCGTCTTCTTTATTCAGTGCAGCAGCATATAATACCCCATACGTCACGAAAACGCTAGAAGTAGTCAACAGGAGGCTTTTACTAACTCGGAACATACCCCACCCGGTGAAGTGAAAATGGCTTTTGGAGCATTCTTTCAGCAGCATAATTGCCTGCATGTCAAGCTTATCTTTTCTACGAAGGGCAACGACCACGATATCGTCTATCATCTTCTCTGCGTAAGGTGTGATGTCGGTGATTTGAGAACCGCTGATTGTGAGAATGAGGGATTCCATGACCGCCCATACGAATACAACAAAAATTTGGTTGGACACACCTTCCGCTGTTCCCAAACCAATTACGAAAATCCCGATCACAATCAGGATGTATCCGAAAGTCAGCCCGTATGACAGAAAGGCACTGAGAGAAAAGCTCGCCTCTATTTCTTCGTGAATCTTCTTCAAGGAGTTGAAAGCTTCCACGACATCTGCCAATCGTTCAGTGGTCAGCTCCTGAGTTAGCAATGCCCTATGGGTGTGGTTTACAGTCGCTTTGTACGCTTTGACGAATCCTTTGTATACGGCACAAAGGAGGGTTATGAGCATCGAGGGTAAAGCAAAGAAGTTGCAGTAGTAAAAGACGCTGTTAATCGTATTAAATAAAATCAGTAGAACTACAGATGATGAAAGTTTTCCTCTTATTGGAATGAAACTCTTCAATCTGTTTTTTGCAGCCTCGAAGTCAGTAATGAAAATTATGTTCGCAAACAAAACAAAGGATAATGGGAAAAGAAAACTAACTATGCAACAAATATAGATCTTACCCCTGGCGGGTAGATGAGTTTCTAATATTCGTAGAAGATGTCCCATTCGCTTTCTTTTCAAATAAAACACGATTCTGATGACCAATAGAGTTATGTGGTTTATAACAAAAGCTGCGGTTAAAGGTTTTGAATGGAAAACACCCAAAAATAAGCTAACGTAGACTGTATATAAGGCATACATTGTATAAACGATGCTGTAGGCCACTTCCCAAAAACACTTAAGGTTGAACTTAGTGCATCCTTTCAAATTCTCTTTAGGGAAATATATTCCCAAAATAGCAAACGATGTCAGTAAGAATGAATAAGATCCAGAAGAGTATTTTGAAATTTCTTTATATTTAAACATGGTGCTGTTTTGAGATACTTCAAAGCCCCATGCAAGAGATCTCTCAAATACTACGCGATATGCTAACAGATGTATGTTGCTTAGAAGTTTCCGACAAGAACAAACTTTACAAGTTTTTGAGAAGAAGTCAAAACAATTTTCTTTTTAAGAAATGCAATGGCCTCACCCAATTTTAGCTCCCTATGGTGTACACCCAATTTTATCTCACATCACCTACTGAGATCAAAAACGTTCATCTTATAAAAGTGTTAGGTAATTTTCAAGGTATGAAAGCTTCCCTCAACCGGATGAGAATCCAAAAACTTTTACTAGGTTAATTTAGAATACGCGGAGAGAAACTACTAATATTGATAAAATGCACAACACATACTTGGGCCATTGTTCGAAAACTAATGTACCTATACTTGGAAACGAACATGTTAAACACATTGCTTTTCAAAATTTAAAGAGGTATGGGGATTAACAAAGGAATTTTTCGAATGAATTGTCTGCCCGTCATTTGAAAAGCATATGTGTCTCATAAAGTAACAGACATTTATGTCAATATTTGAATTAAAAACACTTATATAAATATATCTTGTGTATAAATTCCATCAAAATAATTAATTCATGGAAGTACTTTTTATCTTATAATTCGAGGAGATTGATTTTGTCTTTAACAATGACTTTTAATTTCCTATTGAGAAAATTAAAATAAAAGCATTTCATATTCTCCTGTAGGACATCTTTTATTATACCATTCTTCTGTATGATGCATAAAAGCTTTAAATCTAATAATATTATCCCTTAATCCCTGTCAAACACATTATTGTTCGACCTTGCTTTAATGGGTCTATTCTGCTCTGTAACACAACACTCTTTCTAGCTCATTGTTTTTCTTGAAGACAGAGTTTTAAGGAGATTACGCTTTCATTTTCATTTCTTAGAGTGGAAAACATTGGTTTTTTAGCTAATACTATAATTGCATTAGACTTGCTAGAAACAAAGGTGTAACAAAGGTTTTTCAATTTAAACATTACTAATTAATAACTTTTTGGAATTATTTTTCATACTTTCAAGGCGCTTTTTGAAAGAAATTTCACTTTTTTCCCTAGTACTTCCTCAAAACTTTGCAAAATTTTCCAATGCAGTAACAAGTGATAAATATTAACGTCTACTCCGCTTAATGATATTATAAGCCATAATTTAAACTAATAACAATATCCTCTTGGTAATACATAATAAGCGATTCGATAAAATATTTGTACAAACCCTGTTTTACGATTTAAAAATTAGTTTTCAAATTTCTGTTTCTAGGATTTCAAAAATTTCTTGAGGGAGGACCAGTAGGCTCGGAACTCTAATACTATGTTCTTGGAACTCAATTATTCACATTTTTTAAACAATAAGCTCATCAAGATACAAATTCTACCTAAAAATGTATCAATAACTTCAACATTGATTCTATTCAATATGTATGGGAGTGGGCTTAGGAATAATTTTGGGATCTCTCGCAAGCTATGGGCCTGATATGTTACGGGAAAAGTGATTAATTGGAGATATTATTAATAATGTCCAGAGTGGAGGCGGGTAAAGTGATAAATTTCATTGATAAAAGCCTTTCAATTTATCATATTATTATTTATATCCTCCTCCACTTCAGGCATTATTAATAATGCCCGATTTATCACATTGCCCGTAACATATACATACACACCACTGATCGGAATCGATAAATGAATTCCGTTTTATAGTTCACCTATCGTTAAAAAACATTTTTACATTTCAATGTTTAAATTTAAATTCAGTTCAACGCGGAATCAAAAAAGTTAGCAAACGATTACGTGTTACGATTTCTAAAAACTAAACATTTATCGTTTTCCAAATGAATTTTTAGAAATTGTAAAAATTTTTTAAATATTTTTTAATTTTCTCTAAAATCTTTCATGAACTACAATGTTTTTCTAGTTGTAACTTCCTCAAGGCGACATCTTTTAGCAATGTGGGTTACTGTTACTCGTCCAACAATTTATTTCCCATCCGCTGCAAAAAAATGCATCAATCAAATCTGATATTAACATACGTTTTTATGGAACATGCATTATTTGAAAAAAAAGCATCAATTTTACTGATTTAATATGCGTATTTGTAAGAGTTTATTATAATATTTCAATTTGGAGGCACAAAGCATCAATCGGGAGGACCTAATTTCTTATTCAACTTAGACATCCCCCAATCGTAAATTTTGTTTCTTAAATAAATAAATTTTAAAAAATTTGTAAATTATTTGATCATCATTCTAGTTAAACCCCTTAAAATAGTATATGGGACATATTTTACGCAAGAGTAAAATTAAATGAAATTGGAAGATTTATCGATATAATCATACTTCCTAAAGGAGGATTTAGGTTAAAAACAATTGAATTGAATTGAATTAAATTGAATGGAATTGAAAAACACAGTAATGACGTAAACCATTGAAAAATTATGTAACTTACTTAAAACAAGGTAATTCCTCACCGGCAAAAGTTAAGAGTAAAAATGTGTTGGTGAATGTTTTCCCTCATTCAACTTTTTAATTGCACACCCGATGCTTTCAGGGATCACCTGCGGTCTGAAAACCACTAGTTTGAAACAGCTTCCATGGTAAGTGGGCTTTTCCCCCCAAAAAAAGTGATATATTTTTAGCTCGTAAAAAGTGAATTTAAGCTATTTCTTACAGTCCCCCTTCTGGATTAAAAATAAATTTAGAAATCTGGATTAAAACTAAATAAATTTAAATTTTTAGAGACTTTTTTAGAGACTCAATGGTAAACTTCAATAACAATGTAGCTGGACTAAGCATTATCTTTAAAAATATGTTAAATAGCTCATACACTCCCTAATTTAAATAGCTATTTTCCATTCCCAGACTTCCTTTTTCTTTTTAAATGATCGATTTTGTAAGGATTCTAATTTTATCACATCAAAGACCTCCACTTTTCATATGCTTATGGATATCCAAATGAATAGTTATAAAAATTGTCTTTATGCTTTTCATAATTCGTATTCTTTCGTAATTGTGAATTTCGGAATAATGGTCATAAGGAAAACCTGAAACGTAAAAGTTACTTCGTTTTTTCCCCTTATTTTAAAGAGACCATTTTTAAAAGTAATCTCATCCGAGACTTTAATGATTAACATGCTTACACCCTAAAGTTTTAGATTTAGATAGCAAAGCCTGTACGCTTGTGTAACTAAAGCTCGTGTCACGCACCAATGGGCAATACCAGCATTTTTTGAAAACAGAAAAAAATCAATTTTTCCAGTAAAAAAATACATAATAGACATTAACAGTTTCAAAACAAATTAGTTAATGCTCCAGTCAAATGAGGTATTCTCACGTTTTGGGATTAAATTTTATTAAAATAGTAGATAAAAAACCATGAAGAATGACGTTTACATCATGTATTTTCGTAGCCTAGTTTCTGAGATATAAATTTTTGAAGTTTCGTTTTTGTTTTGGCGGGAAAACACCACTTTCGAATCATAAATCATGCGCTGTGAGGTCACATCTCACATCCAATAGGAGCCCGTTTTCTGATCACGTGAAAACAGAAATCACAATGGTTTTCATGCGCTGTGACGTCACATCCAATAGAAGCCCGTTTTCTGATAACGTGACTTTTCTGACGTTTTGGCAAAAATAAAATTGAATTTTAAATTATTTAAAACACATTTTTGAACTTAAAAATCAGAAATTTGGGAGTTTTAGACCATAATGTATCGAAAAAGTATAAAATCAAGCAAATCCCTCACTCATGCAAATACTACCTCATTGTCCTAAAATAAGGCCATTTTGTAAAAATTTTGGGGCGATATTTTAAAATAAAAATGGAATCCCTTTGAATGACGTCAGATCTGTTTCGGCTTTACTTATAAAAAGTGGGAATAAACATTCGCTCTGAATTCCTACCTCCCGAAGACGGCTATTCCACAATATCAAAATCCAATAGTTTCTGTACGAATTCTTCTTGGAGATCGTCTGCGGTTTTCGCAAATTAAATCAATTCGAATTTAAAGATTTAATCAGGGAGTATTTTGGTCTACAGTCTCTTTAAAATATTGAAAAAAATTTCATTTTGACCCCAAAATACGACAAAAATACTTAATAAACCATTTTCGAAATCACAATATCTCTGAAATATTTCGTAGCTACCTAGACCTCAAAATATGATAGTATCATTTGAATAGTTAATTAATTTTATGTATTTCAAACTGGTCTTTTTTATCTATAAACTGATCATACTAATACTGATCCTGGTTGTATCATTACAGATTATTTATTTCACAATATTACATTTAATGATTTAGTGATCCTTATTAATACCGACTCATTATTGCTGCATCGGCCTAGCTGATAAAGTAATTAGGCTGATTTAAATGAATTTTTCATAATGATAATAGTTTCATCAGTTATGCTGCTTGATTTAATCATTTTACTGATCCAAAAAATCTGCTACAGTGCCACCATTTGGTCGTAAAAGCTTTCGAAGTTTTATGTTTTTATACCTTATAATGAAAAATTTAAAAGTAATTTAGATCGCAAATTGTTAGATTTTCATCTAAAAATTATTTGAAAATAATCGCCAACAAATAGATAACCATTTAGAAGTACTTTAACATGCATTAAAATGTATTCACTTGAAACCTGATTCAAAAACACCGATTAGCTACAGACACCATCAAGCACTTATGGTGTCCAAAAGTACAGCATACTGGGTTTTTCCCATAGAGGTAGAAGAATGCTTATAGAATACTTGACACAAATTATTGGATATATATTTTTCACGTAACCTGATGGGTTTTTACATTTATTAAAGTCATAAATTTTAGGGAATTTTTTTCATCCCATACCTATTAATCTGCTTTAAATTAGTTTTAAAAATCTAAAATTGGCATTATGAATGCAAATGTCAATAGCGTTATTAATGCACATTTAAAGTAATCTTGAGTTATTTGAAACATTAAGGATAGTTCGGTAATAATTTTTACGAGGAACTATGACAATTTCTATACTTCTAACTTGTAATTTATTCTCAGCACAATAAGGAAGTTGCATGTGTCAGATTTTCAAAAACAAACAAGTGTTCCGTATGGTTTTTTGTATGGTAAAATGAAATATCTAGTCAGTTTTTCAAAAAAATGTACAGGTAATTAAATATTTTAATTTAAAAGTCGAGAAAAAACACGTGACTGAAAACGTTTATTGTTTAAACTATAAGATGACGTCAACAATAATACCATCATCTCCATTACTTTACAACAATGTTTAATATAAGATGACGTCACATCCAAATTCTTGGCGTTTTCGCGCGCTTTTAAAAAGGGGATTTTTGTTAATTTTTTTGGCAATCAAAAAATTTCTCGATCGGCCTCAAATTTTGGGTAGTTGCTTATTTTTGCAAGAGGAATCTATTAAAAAAATAAAAAAAATCATGCAACTTCCTCATTGCCTAACGCTAAATACCTTAGTGGTGCTTAATAAGTGGTGCTGGTTAACTCATATTCAGAAAAGCAAAAAGAACTTTACAGCCACATGCCTTAAATATCTTTATAATGATGTGTGTGTTTTTAGTCATTTCCAATTTATATATTTTATTTCTTTTTATTATACCAAGTTTGTGAAAATTGTTGAAAAATTCAATTCTTTTTTTTCAAATTTTTCATAGAGAAACAGTCATCTTTATATGTACAAAGTATTGTTTGTGTGTTGAAACAATGAAGTATTGTTTGTGTATAAAATGGTTACGAAGCAAATGAATGAAACTGCGTTTGTTAAACAAACGTGTAAATGAAAATTTATATTTGTTCATCAATTTTTTTATTATCTGAGCTGGTCTTGGAAAACACTAACTTCTGTCTAGATTTTAACAGTATGTATAGTATTTGTATTTTGTTTCATAATAAACTTTTTAACTGTTTCAGTCATCAATTTTTATAAAAACATTATCTCATGTTTAACTCCTATAATTTTTTTCTTACTTCAAATTCATCTAAAATGTTTACGCTTGTTGAAGTACTCTTCAATAGATCGGTGAGCTTTAATTCCCTCATTTAGGCTGAGCGCGCACTGGAGACTTTTGTCTCGGCGACTTAAAACACTAGTCACTCGAGAGCAATGCATTTCTATGAGGAAATTCTTGGCCTAGTGATCTTGGTCTCGTCGCCATGTGCGCGCACTCTAGCTTCTTGCAATAGCCAGGGAAGCAATTTTGTCTTTGTCTCCGAGACAAAAGTCTAGTGCGCGCTCAGTCTTAAAATTTTAAGAGGACACAAGCGACACCAGTGTGTTCATACGGAGGAGTTTCTGCGCATGCTCCAGAACTTGAACGTCGTGAGTGCATTTATTCTTACAAGTACTATATATTTATTACTGTTTAATGACATATTGAAGTGTTTATAATTCGTATTCCATTAATTTTTATTTCATTGTAAATTTCTAAATTTAATTAAAATCCAATGAGGTATTTGCATGAGTGAGGGATTTGCTTGATTTTATACTTTTTCGATACATTATGGTCTATAACTCCCAAATTTCTGATTTTTAAGTTCAAATGTGTTTTAAATAATTTAAAATTCAATTTTATTTTTGCCAAAACGTCAGAAAAGTCACGTTATTAGAAAACGGGCTTCTATTGGATGTGACGTCATAGCGCATGAAAACCATTGTGTTTTCTGTTTTCACGTGATCAGAAAACGGGCTTCTATTGGATATGACCTCACAGCGCAGGATTTGTGATTCGAAAGTGTTTTCGAGCCCAAACAAAAAACGAAATTTTAAAAATTTATGTATCAGAAACTAGGCTACGGAAATACTTGATGTAAACGTCATTCTTCATGTTTTTTTATCTACTATTTTAATAAAATTTAATCTCAAAACGTGAGAATACCTCATTCAATTCTCACCTATTTACTCAAAAAAATTATTATGTAGTTGAATGGAAAACGAGAGAATAAGAATTCTTAAAATATGGGATTTCCTATTTAAGAATGCGTAATTAAAGATGAATAAAATTCTGGAGCATGCGCAGAAACTCCTCCGTAAAAACTAGTTTGGTGAAATCGGAATTTTAATTGCGGTTGGATGATGAATTTAACAGAGAAAAGGATCTTACGCTATCTATACGATAGGGTGGGTTGGGGTAAAATGGGTCATTTTTAAGGTACCTTCACATTCTAAGTTTTATTTCATCAAAACTATTACTTTTTAATGATTTCTTTTAATTGGATCTTGACATTACAATCTTTCAGAACATTTTTATCTAATTTTATCAAATATTTTTTAGTTTTAAGTTGGTTAAACTTAGCATCAAAAGTAATGACCTATTTTACCCCAATGTGGGGTAAAATAGGTCTCATTGCAAAAAGATGTCAAAAATATATTTATTACTAAATATGCATGAAAATAAGAAAAAAGGCAATCGGCTAAGCCGTTTTCATCTGAAAAAATTTGTTTTAAGTTGCACTTTAATGAAATTGTTAAAGTCCAGAGTTAATGAACATTGTTTAAATTTATCATTTAAAATACTTCGTTTGGATAAAAAATAAACTTGTATGACAGTTAAATGTATATTTGAAGGAAATAAGTTAAAAACATTGTTTTACTTAATACAGATGGCCTCCTAACTATGACCCATTTTACCCCATGTACAAAATATTGTTATAAAAGATAAAATATTTTATATTTTTCTAAGATGATTGGCTTGAAATGTCTCTCAGACTTTCTTTTATGGAAAAATATTACAAAAGTCTGCTGTAATTTATTACAATATATAGATATTTTGGAAGTTAGTAAACCCTGTTTTTTCGATGACATTATTTACGGTTCAAATTAAATATTTTTTCAGTCCTCAAATTCATAAATCTTAATTTTTGACAGTCGAAAAATATTGCCAACAGATAAAAGATTATAATACAAAAAAATGAGCGAAAATTATTCAATTTAAATTTGATTTATATCGAGTTAATTAAAACTGACCCATTTTACCCCAAGACCCACTTTACCCCAACCCACCCTACAAAACAAATCATTAACCCACATCTAAAGTTATGGACCAATCCAGTAAAACTGCTTCAATCAATCGTTTTAAATAAATTTATAAATCTACTAGCTGTTATACCCGGCCTTGCACGGGTGGGGTGTATAAATTTATTTTTTAAAATATTTCTTAAAATACATTTATAATTTTGTAAATTAGCAATATTACAAATCATCCCGGTATCCCAGGCGCCTCTTTCCTATCCCAGTGTTCCCGGTAATCTTATCCCGGTGCCCGGTGATCATGGTAATTTTTCTAATCCCGGCTGCGTTCCCGGTAATTTTCCTATCTCAGTGTTTACGGTAATTTTTATATTCCGGTATTCTGGGTGTCTTTATGGTAAATTTCCTATCCCAGTGTTCTCGGTATTTTTTCCTTCCCGATGTTCTCGCTAATTTTCCAATCCCGGTGTTCTTGTCACTTTTTACAATTCCGATGTTTCTGATAATGTTTAATAATATCTTGGTGCCTTTATAAAATAACAAATTTGAAAACGTTGTAAAAAGTCTAGTGAACAAATTAAGAAATTTAAAACCAGTGTTTAAAACTAAAAAAAAAGATCTAGTAAACGAAAAAGTCTAGTGATCTGTGTCTCATTTGAAACAATGTTTTAGTTTTAACTCGTTGTATGACTGGTAAAACAGGTTTTCAAACACGGAAAAATAAGTGAAAAAAAGCAGGGAAAACGGGAAAAAAAGAATGAAGGACTGATTTTCTCTTTATAAATTATAGCCTATGTGTTATTCTGATGTATAAGCTACATTATGGTAAAATTTCATTAAAATCCATTCAGTAGTTTTTGCGTGAAAGAGTAACAAACATCCGGACAAACATTCACAATTATAATAGTAGTAGGATGGTTATCCAGATTCAAGTTGAATAATAGGCCTGAACTAATTTGAAATTGAAGTTCATCAAACGTTCATTGCTTTGTAGTCAGAATTTTCTTCCTCTTAAGAGTGGTCAAATCTCAGTTTTTCTATGTATAGTATCGTTTATTCTTCCTAATTTTTTAAACTAATTTAATTTTTATCATAATTTTAATAAAATTTAATTTTTCATTAATTTAATTTGATCATAATTTGAATCATTTCTATATAGTAACTAAAGGATTGAGTGGACGATGGTGACATTTGAGATTTTAAAGAGAATTGAGTTAATTGTAGGGTATGAATACAATACGTTTAGCGCTACATTTTAGTAAGGACATTATTTTCCAGGACCAATGATTGTTGACAGAGATACAAGTGCCATAAAGAATTTATTTAATCACATAAAGCAGTGGTTCCCGAAGTGGGTTCCGCGACGAAAAAATTTAGGGGTTCCATGGGACAAACTTTTATTTCATTAAAAAAATTAGAATGGTGTAAAAAATAAGACTGGACAGCGCCGCCCCTCTTGTTCCCAAAAATGTTCTCAAAATCGAGTTAAAACCTTACTTTTACAAGTAAAATTTCAAAAATGTTTTTCTGGGGGGGGACCCCAGACCCCCTTACGGTATCACAAGGGTATCTTGTGCGATACTTTTCGGAAAATACCCAACATTTTGATATTTTTTGTAAAAAGATAAAGCTTATGGTCTGGAAAATTCTCCTCTTGGCCCCAAAAAGCTTCTTAAAATGAGTTGAAACTCTACTTTTACAAGTCAAATTTCAAAATTTTTCTGGGGGAGGACCCCCATACCCCCCAGCGGTACTAGAAGGGGATCTTGCGTGATACTTTTAGAAAATCCCTAAGAATTTGACATTTTTGCCAAAAGGTAAAGTTGATTGTCTGGAAAAATGCCACCCTGGACCCGGGCTAGATCCGCGCCAGGTTTCATTTAATATCATATATTAAATTTTGAAAATTCGTTGATTAAAAAATATTCAGGGTTTCGCGATCATTGGCAACAAATTTGGGGGTTCCACGACCAAAATAGTTTGGGAACCACTGACATAAAGTATACCAATGTTAAAAAAACTAAGGCCAACTTTCTCGAATCAAGCTTTTTGTTACATACCTCCTTTTTCCTATCATCCCTTCAATTGATAAATTAATATTTCTTAGTTAATTAATATTTTGAAACATAGTACCTTTTAATTTACGTGATGAGCAAACCCTTTCAAACACTTAATTTCAACTAGTAAGAGAGAAAAACTTAATTGAGAATTAGTAAGTTCGGTACACCTTGATGTATAGAAAAATGTATTCCCCTTGATGTATAGCTTAAAAAGAATATTTTATTGGTATTTCAAGCAGAAGCGTGGCTTAACTTTCACTTGCACAAACTTTACTCAGCCAGGCCTTGTTCTGTAGCATACGACACAAAATAACTCAACTCAACTTAACTCAACTTACTTTATAAATGATAAAGCGAATTTTTAGAATTTTGTAGACACTCACTTTGCAAGGTCGTGAAAATCCTTTGTACTTATTAAAAAATACGTTTTAAATGAAGATTTAAAGTGAGGTATTTTTACAACACTTGAATGAGTTTTTAAAAAAGGCCTTGGAAAGTAACTTTGCTTATGCACTATATGTAGTGTTGTGAACCCTCTGGTTTGGAAAGCCGGAGGCTGTATGTATGTGTATGTTTATTTCTCTTCCGCATCCTTTCTAAGGATTACAGGAGCACGAGCAGTCTATATCCGAGGGTTTCAACAACCTCTTTAGATTTTATTACCTCAACAACCTCATTTATCTGGGGGTTTCATTTGCTCTTTTGAGGCCACCAAGGACGTGTTTAACAAGGATCCCAGTGAGGTGTGGGATTGATATTTCTGAAGAATAACTTGAAATATTGTGGCAAGCATTTAAGTAAAATGACCTTTCATTCATTTAGTTCTAAATCAATATAAAAAAATAATTTCCAACAAGCAAAGCTATAGACAACAACAATTTGACATAACATTTAAGGGTACCAGATTGTATCAAACGGCATTTTCACGATTTTCTACTGGCCACCTGAAGTGCGTGAATTTTGAAATTGAAAAAAGATTTTCCAAAGTGCACTAAATGCAACGTCAGCCCTTTGTCTCCTCAGCACATTCTGCAGTCTAGGGCTCCTGTGAGGAGGCTGGAGCTGACCCCCTGTTGTTCTTGGATTTCGTTAAGTCACATGGCCTCTTGGATCTGGTATAGTTTATCTAGACCTGATAGAGATTAGTCCCACCGCCACAATTTGACAATAGACCTTTTCAGGGATCTTCTTTTTTCAACGTGGCAGCATATAATCCACCGTACGTCACGAAAACGCCAGAAGTAGTCAACAGGAGGCTTTTACTAACTCGGAACATACCCCACCCGGTGAAATGAAGATTACTTTTGGAGCATTCTTTCAGCAGCATGATTGCCTGCATGTCAAGCTTATCTTTTCTACGAAGGGCAGCGACCACGACATCGTCTATCATCTTCTCTGTGTAGGGTGTGATGTCGGAGATTTGAGAACCACTGACTGTGAGAATGATGGCTTCCATGACCGTCCATACGAATACAACCAAAATTTGGTTGGCCACACCTTCCGATGATCCCAATCCCGTTACGAGAATACCAATCACGATCAGGATGTTTCCGAAAGTCAGCCCGTAAGACAGAAAGGCACTGAGAGAAAAACTCGTCTCTATTTCTTCGTGAATCTTCTTCAAAGAGTTGAAAGCTTCCACGACATCTGCCAATCTTTCAGTGGTCAGCTCCTGAGTTAACAATGTCTGATGGGTGTGGTTTACAGTTGTTTTGTACGCGTTGACGAATCCTATGTATACGGCACAAAGGAGGGTTATAAGCATCGAGGGTAAAGCAAAATAGTGGCAGAAGTAGAAGACGTTGTTTATTGTATTAAATAAAATCAGTAGAACTACAGATGATGAATGTTTTCCTATTATTGGAACAAAACTCTCCATTCTGATTTTTGCAGCCTCGAGGTCAGTTATAAAACTAATGTTCGAAATTAAAACAAAGAAGAATGGGAAAAGAAAACTAGCAATGCAACAAATATAGATTATACCCCTGGCGGGTAGATGAGTTTCTAATATTCGTAGAAGATGTCCCATTCGCTTTCTTTTCAAATAAAACACGATTCTGATGACCAATAGAGTTATGTGGTTTATAACAAAAGCGGCGGTTAAAGGTTTTGAAGGGAACAAGTCCATAAATAAGCTAACGTAGACTGTATATAAGGCATACATTGTATAAACGGTGCTGTAGGCCACTTCCCAAAAATAGTTCAAGTTGAATTTAGCGCATCCTTTCAAATTCTCTTTAGAGAAATATATTCCAAATACAGCGAACGATGTCAATAAGAATGAATAAGATCCAGAAGAATATTTTGAAATTTCTTTATATTTAAACATGGTGTTGTTTTGAGAAACTTCAAAGCCCCATACAAGAGATCTCTTAATTACAACAACACGATATGCTTACAAATATATGCTGAAACACTCCTTAAGTTTTCAAGAAGGAATCAAAGCAATTTCTTTTAAGAAATGCAATGAACTATAATTTTAGCTCACATCACCTACTAAGATCAAAAACTTTCATATTAAGTGTTGGCATTTTTGAAAGTATGAAAGCTCCGCCATTAACAGGATGAGAATCTAATTACCTTTAATAAGTCCTTTTAGAATACGAAGAGAAACTACTAAAATATCGATGAAATGCACAACGCCTATATGGGCCATATTTCGAAAACTTATGTACCTATACTTGAAAAAAAAACATGTTAAACGCTTCGCTTTTCAAAAGTTAGAGGTGTGGGGATTAACAAAGGAATCTTTTGAAAGAATTGTCTGATCGACCTTTGAAATAAGGCATCTCTTCAAGCATTCATAAAATAACAAACCCTATTGTCAATATTTGTGAATAAAAAACACTTATATAATCTCTCTTGTGTATAAATGCCATCAAAATAATTATTTCATGGAAGTATTTTTATCAAATAATTCAAGAACATTGATTTTGTCTTTAGAATGACTTTTTTAATTCCTAGCGAGAAAACTAAATTAAAAAAGCATTTCATATTCTCCTGCTTGACACCTTTTATACCATTCTTCTGTATTATGTAAAAACTTTTAAGCTAATGATATTATCTCGTAATCCCTGTCAAACACATTATCGTTTGACCTTGCTTCAATGAGTCTATATTCTACTCTGTAACGATACTCTTTCTAGCTTATTATTACTCTTGAAGACTGGTTTTAAGATTGTTACGCTTTCATTTTCATTTCTTAGAATGGAAACATTGGTTTTTACCAGATAAATGCAAGACTTGCTTAAAAAGTGTCCCAATCTAAATCCAATACAATATTTAGCTTCAAAATCATAGAAAACTCCTTTTAAACCAAGGACAGTTCCTAAATCAAGCCACGTTCATATTTTTAATTTAAACTTATTAACTTATTAATCTTACTTTACCAGAAACAATACGTTTATCTATAGATGCCTTTTCCTAAGTGTATAATTAATATTATTACTCAAAAAATATATTCAGGAAATAACTGAATTCGTTGAAATACATACAAAACTTGTTCAACTTAACAGAAAAGGAAGAAATTATTATACCGTATGAAAAAATAAACACCTCTTATATAGGTCGTGAAAAATAATAATATTAATTAAAACTCACCATAAACACTTCCATAAATGGAAGAAAATAATCATTCAGAAATGTAAAACTTTACTAAATTAACACGACTTGAGTTTTTTTCCATTTGAATGCGTTTTTTTCTATTCAAAAGCAAAGTTTTTAAGGTTTTTTTTAATTAAATTAAAAATTAATTAAATGAAACAAATAATCTAAATAACTGTTATCGTTTGCTAGTGCAACACAATCTTTTAGGATCAAAGAAGATTCGTGTATTAATCATTTAGTTTGTTATTGTTATCTTTGTGACTTTCCCTTTCCATTTCTGTAACTGTCTCTACAAAAAAAGGTTTAGGTGAACGGTTTGACTTTTTGATTACTAATCCGAATTACACATTTCTAGTAGCAAAATGGCCGGATTCATTCGAGGATTTGCAGTAAGCTGTTGATTTTTTTTAATTCTAAATTTTTCCATTTTTTAGATTATGGATAAGGTCGCAGTTACAAAACAAGTAATGTCAAACAATTTACTGTGCATCCAATCACAACAAAGGGAATGTTCTGTTCCAGATGTCTAAAAATGAGTTAAAAGAGTTATGAGATGAGTTATGTTTTTTAGAGTCAAATTTTCCAATACTTCTGGAAGAGTGACCCTAATCCCCCTTATATTTTCTATTCCTTTTTTATAATGAGAGCTATATTCAACTTATTATTTGTGCGTTAAATTAGTGTATAAAAATAATATTTTGCCCATCCTCCCAAATTTAGTTATGAATGGATACCTGACGGAATCCATTCTCTCATGAAACCGTTGATGACACAAAAACACCATCATAATCGCATTGGAAGATATAAAATTCAGAGTGTTTTAAAAGTCCGTTTCACGACTTTTATTTGGAAACAAATTCTCCTAGGGTCATAAAAGTAAGGTCTATACTACCTCTTTAGGTAACTAAACTAACCATGGAAAAAAAAGTAACCAAGTTAAAAATTAATTAAAAAACTAGAAGATAAAAAAATTCAATACCAATATTCTTGCCAATATTATGAAAAATTCACTGGAAATTTTAATGAAAATATCGTGAATATTCCCGAAGACATTGAAGCATATGAAAATAGTACTTTTCAGGCTTAAAAAAAGTTCGCAAATTTGCAAGTTTTTCTTTTATTATAAAATTTTGCTTACATACAAATAAAAAAACACAGAAATTACTTAAGAATAACTTTTTCTATGCCTGAAAAATGTTATTTTCACTATGCTAATATCTTTCCGAACGATATTTTCATGAATTTTTTTCAGTCAGTTTTTTATAACATTGGCAACTGGCAACAATACTCTCATTTTGAGGTTTTTACTTTAAAAACTTACTTTCCAAATAAAAGCCGTGAAAGATACTTTGGAAACACCCTGCAGTTAAAGTCATTATTAAAATAATGTGTGAACAATTAAGTGTAAGGTACCCAAACTTACACCCAATGGGAGTACAGGTACAGTGGTACAAAAAGTTGAGAACCGATAGGTTAAAAGTTCATGTTTTTTTAGTCAGTCCAAATGTATTTGCTTTCTTGAATAAATCTTCGTGGCTGTAAAAGTATTCTGCGAACTCTGTGCAATCAAAGGGTCCCATGCTTCCGCCTAATTCTTCCGGCAAATATTCTTTTGGCGCATACTGATGAAGACTGTCGAGATCGTTACCATGGAAATGTATCTGAAAAGAAAACAAGGGTATCTATAAACTTTTGAAAAGGCAAAATGTGCGAATAAAGCAGGGTTGGCTGGATTGGACCCATTGGGTTTTTTCAAAAAAAAAAAAACATGTGAAAAAACCCACTTTTTGGACCCATTTTTTGGTTTTTTCAAGAAAATCAAGATTTTGGCAGTTTTGGCAAGATATTGAAGAAAAACACTTAACGAAATAGCATACCAAAACTGCAGTTGAGTGGGTTTTTTCAAAATTTTAAACGGGTTTCAATAAGAAAGGGGTTTTTTCATTATATTGAATGGTTTTTCTTTCAAAATTTATTGGGTTTTTTATTAAGATATTTTTTATATTTTAATGGGTTTTTCAAAACTTAAACTAGGTTTCAAAAATTAAATTGTGTTTTTTTTTCAATTTCAGGAAGTTTCTTTAAAGTAAAATAGGTTCTTTCATTAATTAGTGGGGTTTTTCATTATTGAATGGGTTTTTTTTCACAATTTACGATGTTTAAAGTTCAAACTAGATATGAAAAATTAAGGAGGGTTTTTTAAATTTCAGTGGGTTTTTCTTAAGTTAAATAAATTTCTTTAATTATTGAATAGGTCTTTTTTCAATGTTTGGGATATTTTTTAAATTTAGTGGGTTTTTTCAAAATTTAAACCAGGTTTCAATAAAAAAGGGGTGTTTTTACAATTTCAGTGGGTTTTTCAATGTATAAAAAGTTTTAACTTTGAAAAAAACCCACTTAACTATGGAAAACTGACATTATTTTGATAGAACACATTTAACATAGAAAGAACTCACTAAAATTTGAAAAAACCCAGTTTTATATGGGTTTTTTCAGGGTTTTTTCAAAAAAACCCGGGTTTTTGCCAACCCTGGAATAAAGTTGCACATTTATTGCTTTAGTGTGCCTAAAAAATAATCATAGTAATTACACAGTCAGTGCTGAGATCGGACGACGATCCCTTAAATGCTTAAAAGTACATTCCAAGTTCACTCCCCAAAAAAAACAATTTCCCTCCCCCCACAAAAAAATAACTCCCCCGAAATGAGGGGGGTAAATGTCTGTAAAGTGTCATACCTGTCATTCACTCGATTTAAAACAGCTTTTCTCGACTTTTGGTCTTATAAATAACTTTATTACCCCCTTATAAAATTGTAATAATTCACAATTGAAATAATTTTAAGCAAAAAAAACAGAAACTTTGTTTTTATGTGACAGCCGTCTTAGATTTATGACGTCATATCCGCTTTTTGTGACCTAAGATGAAATTTCCACTGTTGGGTTTTTAATTTTCATTACATTTACTTTGAAAGTAGAATCTATTTAAAGTATTACACAACAAAATACTATAGTTTCGGTATAATAATCCATTTTTGGTTATGATGACGTATCTATTTATCTATGGATTTAGATAAATTTGTTTCGTTAAAACCTATATTTCTAAGATTTTTTTCAGAAGTAATTGAAATAACACTACTAGGTTGCCATTTACAGCAACAAAAAAAACACCATGTACCATGTCAACGTAGACGTCATTGATATTACTCCGCTAAGCTTCTGCCTAAAGTTGCCGGGACCTCATTGTTTTTTGGACACTCCACTAAAAAGGGAAGATAAATATTTTTACTCGACAGAGCCCAGCTGTAAACTCTTATAGTCCAGGCAACGAAGGGTTATAGAGGGAAGTTCTTGGAACACAATTTTTGACTTTAGAACTTTGTTTGGACTAGTTTGGAGGTAAACATATCAAAAGTCCTCGACCCTAGCCCCTGAGCTTAATGTAGGGGGGGCGTTTAAAAGTCTCATTTTTCAGTTACTCTTAGAAAATGCATCCCCACGAAAAAGTTTCAATTATCTTTTTTAAAGTAGATAAAATTACCAACAATTTAAGACCATTCCCAGGTTTATAGGTCCAATAGATCCCGAGTTACATCTCTTCAAAAATGGAAAATTTGTTAAAAAAGTTCAAAAAATTGAGTAAAATTCGTATTTAAAGCAATTTATTGGCTATATTACACTTCTAAGAGTGAAGTAAGGGCTAAAACCTTATAACACAATTCTTCTCTTCTTCTTCTAGCCTTACAGCCCTTTGTGAGCCTTAGCTTGTTGCACAATTCTATTCCAGGCAGCTCTGGATCTTGCCTTTCCTTTCCAGTTCTGCAATTTCATTGTCTTAACGTCTTCCAGGACATCATCCCTCCATCTTTTTCTTGGGCGACCTCTTGGTCTTGTTCCCATGGGTGTCCAATTTAGCATTCTTTTTATTCCTCTATCATCTTCCATTCTCTCTATGTGTCCTAGCCATGATAGGCGTTGAGATTTTATAAATCTAATTATGTTTTTACCTTTAATGATTGTCTCCAGTTCTAGGTTTGTTCGAATTCTCCATTGGCCATTTACCTGAACTGGTCCCATAATCTTTCTCATTACTTTTCGCTCGAAGATAAGTAAATTATTTACATCTCTATTGGTCATGGTCCAAGCCTCACTTCCATATGTTACAACAGGTCTTATTATTGTTTTATACAGTCTCATTTTTAATGGCTTTGAAAGTAGTTTATTTTTCAGTAGGTTGTTGTATAAATAGAAGCATCGATTTCCTTTTAGTATTCTCGCAGTGATTTCCTCTGAATTACTACTTGTATCTGTAATGTATGTTTACCTACCCAAGGTAGGTAAAGCTATGAACTCTTTCAAAGTCATACTGGTCCATAGAAAGCTTTGTAATATGAGATCTAGATGTTTTCGATCTTTCCATGTATTTTGTCTTTCCTGCATTTATAGTTAGTCCAACCTCTCCCGCAAATCTAATTAACTGTCTTGTGATGGTGGTTAGCGCTGTTCTACTTCTACTCAGAATCACCAAATCGTCCGCAAAAGCACATATTTGTGATGTTTTACTGTTAATGTAACCTCTTAGATCAAGTTGTCGGACGACATATTCTAAAATCAGGTTAAATAGCATGGGCGAGAGAGAATCCCCCTGACGAACTCCAACATTAATATCAAAACTCTCAGTCAATTCATTCTGTATAACAACTGCAGCTCTAGTATCAATTAGGGTTACTTCGATTAGTTTAACTAATTTTTTTGGTATTTTTAGCTCAGCTAAAACTTGTACCAATTTTTTCCTATCAACCCTATCAAAAGCTTGTCGAAAATCAACAAATAAAGCATGCAAATCCATATTGTATTCTGTAAATTTTTCAAAAATGTTTCGTACCATGTGTATTTGTTCAGTTGTTGAGTGATTGGCACGAAAACCACATTGGTAGTCTCCGAGCAGTTCTTCTGCGAAAGGTTTTAATTTTTGATAAATCAGACATGTAAAGATTTTGTACGCTACATTAAGTAATGTTATGCCTCTATAATTACTGCATTCAAGTTTGTCACCCTTTTTGAAAATTGGTGTAATAAGGCCCATTTTCCAATCATTTGGGATTTCTTCCTTCCTCCAGATCTGCAGTATTAATTCATACAGTCTTTTCAATAGTGTTTCTCCGGCATTCTTCAAAAACTCTGCTCTTATACCATCGCTGCCTGGAGCCTTATTCATGCGTAATCTATTTATTACGAACATCATTTCTTCATAAGTTGGATCTGGAATTTCCACATCAACTGGGCCAACGCTGGTTAAGTATGGAACTGTAGTTGAGTCATCTGTTGTGAGTAAAGTCTGAAAATAACTCATCCATCGTTGTTTACAATCCAGAAAGTCCTCAATAATGACGCCCTCTGCATCCCTACAGTTCAATATGTTTGGACGAAATTCTTGTACGAGTGTTTTTGAATCTCTGTAAAATTTACGGTTGTCATTCATTCTAAAGTTTTCTAAAAGTTCTTCTACTTTTGCTCTGTAGAACAATTTTTTCTTCTTTTTACACATCGCATTTGCTTCTCTGCGGTGTTGTTCAAATTCTAGTTTGGCTCTTCTAGTGCATTTCTGTAACATTTTTAATCTGTAATCGTTTTTAATCATTAAAGCTTTTCTGCAATCACCATCGAACCACTCCTGTCCCTTCTTTGTTTTATTTTCCAACATTTCTTTAGTGACATCGTTAATTGACTTCCTCAGGAAGTTCCATTCATCTTCGATGTCAGTGTTGTCTGTCCTCGGCACAAGAGTGTCCTCCAGTCTTTTTCTATATTCTTTTGCCTTCCTGTGGTCTTTTAGTGGTTCTGCGCTAAGTATCTTGCGTTGAGCTGTTTTTTAACACTGGATATTCTGTTTCTAAATTTCGCCATCACTAGGAAGTGATCTGAATCACAATTGGCTCCCCTGAAGGTTCTGACGTCTTCAATCGACGTGGCCCATCTCTTGGAAATCAATATGTGATCAATTTGATTACAACTGGTAGTCCCGGGTATCATCCATGTTCCCTTATGTATTGCTTTGTGAGGGAAAAAGGTACTCACTATCCTAAAGTTATTCATAGCAGCCATTTGTATCATCCATTCTCCATTTTCATTGGTTTCAGAATGTAGACTGTGTCTGCCTACCACCTCTTTATAAATATCTTCTTGTCCAATTTTCGCATTCAGATCTCCTAATATTATGACACAGTCACTTTTCCTGATTGTTTCAATAGCTTTTTGTAGCTCCTCATAAAACTGTACTTTCTGCAATTCCTCTGCATCCTCTGTAGGCGCATATACGTTGATCAATGAGATGTTATTGAATTTCCCCTTAACTCTAAGCTTGCAAATTCTTTCGTTAATAGGTGTAAAACCAAGTATTGCTCCTGAAGTTTTCTTATTCACAATGAATCCTACCCCTCCAAATCCTTGTTTTGGAGCTCCACTGTAGTATAGATGAAAGTCCTTTTTTCTAATTACACCATTAGATTTCCATCTAGTTTCTTGTATAGCAGTTATATCCATATTATAATCATTCAGTACTTCTGCTACTTCCATCATTTTTCCTGGTATCAACAGCGTTCTAACATTCCAAGTTCCTATCCGTAATTTCAAATCTCCTCCAAAATTCGATCCAAGTCGTCCACTAGAAAGCAGTCCGGAATTTCCTTGTGTAACTTTCGTAACGGAGGTTTTTTTACAGGGTGGAGTTGTTGGCCCCACGCCCAACCCCCAACCTGGAGGACCAGTCCCCTGATACCCCAGGGGCAGGGTGCCCGGCTATACCCCCGGACGCTGGGTAGCTGGGTCAGCCCCGGGATTGCCACACCCGTTACCCACTCAAAAAAGAGCGAGCCCCATGAGGCGTTATAACACAATTATTTAGCTTTAATTTAAGCCCTGAACCAAGTCTGCGAGATCAATAGTTCTTACGCTATCTGAAAAAAAAAACAAAAATTGGGAAAATGGGATTTTCCCAGAAAGGGGACCTAGAGGTTTGAGAGTACAGTAAAAGAGAAGAAAAGTGGTATAAATTAATATACCAATATTGAAAACAGTATTTATTTGTTTGAAGTATTCCATTTTTACCTTATAAAATTTATTAATTACCTATTTCTTAATTATTAATTATTTTCAATTTAATTAATTTTTTGTTCTATATTTATTGAATTTAAAAAGTGATCATCATATTTATGAATTTTGCATACTTGTCATATATAAATTACGGCTTATAACATTTAGGAGGCATAGGTTCATGTTGGTATAACGGTTAAGAGGAAATTTCGAGAGGCTTTTGTCCCCTCCAAAAGGAACGGATAGGGCTATGTTGGTGTAAAAAAGGAAGAACACTGAAAAAACAGCAGGCTACAGGTTTGTAGGAATACAGTAAAAGAGAAGAAAAGTCGTAGAACATGAAAGACATGACCACTCTATACAAAATGAAAGCTGATTATTTAACTTTAATTTAAGCCCTGAACCAAGTCTGTGAGATCAAAAGTTCTTACTCTATAACTTTTTTGAAGCTGTTCATGTTTTGATTTTTCCCTCCGATTCGATTCCTTGCTGAACATATCGAAACCCTCTAGCATTTTTACTTAAATTTAATATTCTTCTGTAAATTAAATGTCGTCTGTGCTGTGATATTCCAAGTCTAATAAATTTAAATTTTACTTTAAGACATGTCGAAGGCCCCAAGTGAGTCTTTTGTCCTGCCCCCCCTCAAACTTGTAATTCGGGCTGGAATTAGATGTATGGATGGAAGATGGAGAATAACTGCCTGGTCCCAGTGCATAGTGAATTAGCACCTGCACCGGACGATATCCTAAAAACAATTTTCTGCCGATGCGTGAAAGACTGCCAGCGCAAAGTGTGGTTGTAAAAAAGCAAGCCTCAAATGTTCCCCAGCATGCCAAAACTACCAGGGGAACTGCCTGAATGGGGTCTCTCAAATTGACTCCGAAAGTGAAGAAGAACAGGAGGATCCTCTAACTGTTTCCCTACAGGGATCCGATGGAGAGGATGATACAGAAGATGAAAACAAAATCGAGGATCAAGGTCCTCCCCGCCCTAAGAGAGCAAGAAATTAACTGAATGATACCTACTATTGTAATGTATTATGTTTACTTTTCAATGCCAATAAACTTCGTTTTCACTAAACGGTTGTTTTGTAAAACTATCACAATGCCTATCCTATATGCACAAACATGGTCATAGCAAAATATTTTCCCATGTCTAGATATTCTTTAATAAAGTGTGAGGAACCTGGTTATCGGGCCTACACTTGTACTGAGTAAAACTTGGGGCAAATTTAATCAGCTTTCATTTTGTATAGAGTGGTCATGTCCTTTATGTTTTACGACTTTTCTTCTCTTTTACTGTATTCCTACAAACCTGTAGCCTGCTGTTTTTTCAGTGTTCTTCATTTTTTACACCAACATAGCCCTATCCGTTCCTTTTGGAGGGGACAAAAGCCTCTCGAAATTTCCTCTTAACCGTTATACCAACATGAACCTATGCCTCCTAAATGTTATAAGCTGTAATTTATATATGACAAGTATGCAAAATTCATAAATACGATGATCACTTTTTAAATTCAATAAATATAGAACAAAAAATTAATTAAATTGAAAATAATTAAGAAATAGGTAATTATTAAATTTTATAAGGTAAAAATGGAATACTTCAAACAAATAAATACTGTTTTCAATATTGGTATATTAATTTATACCACTTTTCTTCTCTTTTACTGTACTCTCAAACCTCTAGGTCCCCTTTCTGGGAAAATCCCATTTTCCCAATTTTTGTTTTTTTTTCAGATAGCGTAAGAACTATTGATCTCGCAGACTTGGTTCAGGGCTTAAATTAAAGCTAAATAATTGTGTTATAACGTTTTAGCCCTTACTTCACTCTTAGAAGTGTAATATAGCCAATAAATTGCTTTAAATACGAATTTTACTCAATTTTTCGAACTTTTTTAACAAATTTTCCATTTTTGAAGAGATGTAACTCGGGATCTATTGGACCTATAAACCTGGAAATGGTCTTAAATTGTTGGTAATTTTATCTACTTTAAAAAAGATAATTGAAACTTTTTCGTGGGGATGCATTTTCTAAGAGTAATAAGCCAAAAACTGAAAAATGAGACTTTTAAACGCCCCCCCTACATTAAGCTCAGGGGCTATGGTCGAGGACTTTTGATATGTTTACCTCCAAACTAGTCCAAACAAAGTTCTAAAGTCAAAAATTGTGTTCCAAGAACTTCCCTCTACACCCTTTTTTGAGCATTCGTTGCCTGGACTATTACCCTCCTTTCACTACAGCACAGTACTGATTGAAATGTTTAAGAACGGTTTTATAAAATAACTAAAAGACAAAAGAGTTAGTGATATTTCAGTTGGTTTTTTACCCTTTTGCATCATTAATACATTCAAACCTTTTAAAATTTTTCTACCTTTACTTTCAACTTAATTCTCTGTTGGGCACGAAGTTCCTTTTGCTAAAGAACTCTTGCTAATTTTAATCAGTGCCATATTCTCATATTTTAATCATGTCATACTTACCCTCTCTCTCATCTTCTTTTTGAGCAAAGGCATGATAACTTTGGAAAGAGCATGAACCAAAAAGGGCTCGTGTACAACATGGATAGCCCTGATACGCTCAGGCCAAACATCCTAAAAAATAAAATATCCATTTGAAACTACTTTTAATTTAAAGAAAAAAACCTAAAAACCTTACAAAAAAAGTACTCACAGACACTGTATGAAACTTAAGATTTCTGAAATGAAGTGGAAAATGAAAGTATTACAAGAAGCGGAACATTTTAAAACTAAAATATTATTGTGAAAACTTAAACCACATAATGGTTTATTTTAACTTAAATACACATTCAGCATAACTTTTTAAATAAGGAATTAAATCTTTTATATTATCGGAAAAATATTTAAAAGTAGTAATCCTTTTTAAAACATTTTTAAAAGTTTTTAATGAGGAGTTATTTTTTTAAACTTGTATTTTGTATGAAATAGAAATTAAGATTATATTATCTCTTCAAAAACTACTTAAGGCATAAAAAAATATAATTTTTTTAGATTAAAAAACCGATTTTCTGACTTCACAAGTTGTACAACTTTTCTCAAGACACTTATTTAAATCTTTTCTCTCATACAAAATGTCATAGAGACCAACAATCATAAGATTTTAATTGTAGCCTCGAAAATTCTTCATACTTTTGTACTCTTTCAAAGAAACCCCCATGAAATAATCCAAAGAGCCATAACATCAAAACAATAAATTTCTCACTTGTAATGTGTGGAGAAGGAGAGACATAAAGGAAGGAGTTAAAAACTGCATATAATGCTTTGCCGTGAGATTCTTAAAATCGACGACTCTTGTACAGCCGACGATTTGTGCAGCTTCGTGCTCCAGAATTAGTTCACCCGCCGCCATTAGAGTGCTGACCATATCTTGCTGTGTTCCGAGGTTCATGTCGAAGTTGCCTTAAAAATTAAAATAAAAGAACAGGCTTTCATTCGACTTAGTTAAAAAAAATATTGGATGAAACAAAACTTCTCAAAACAAATAATAAGAAAATCATCATCCTTTCATCAACACTTGACTAATGGAGTCGAAAACGGGGTTTCACTCTTTGACCATCACTGAGAACAGCATCCATTACATCAGCAATTCATTGTTATTTCATCACCTTAAATTTTGCTTAGGTTTGTTTTCCAAATGCCGCAAAAAATACTTACCCGATAGAGTGACAGATAAAAGTGATCCTTCGGGTAGAAAGTATGGGTGGACAAGAGAAAAGTTCATATCCAGGAATTTCTTGAGGTCTGATGGTAACTTTCTTGTGAACAACTGGCTTTGCTTTTCCAGAAATTTGTAGTAAGTGATGAGGGCTTGGGAAGCCTTTTTGACATCGTATTTTTTGGAACGGAGAAATCGTAGGAGAAAGATGTCATCCGTACGAGGGTTAAGGTCATTTTCTATTATAAATGATAAAAAAAACATCTTACTGTAAGTTTTGTGAGTGATATGAAAAACCATTAAACTTTGTTGGTACCAAAGAATAAAAAATTTCTTAACTATTGTTGTTCCCTTCCATGGATTGTTGATTGCTTCCGTAGCCACCAAATTTTAATGATCCTTCATCCTCAATGAATTTTTATAAGAATTTTTAAGAACCACCCAAGGATAGGTACGGTATGCAGATTTTACCTTCAATAAAGCGCCTTAAATCATCTAAAGCTTTTTTCTTCACTTCTGGTGTCTCACCAAGAACTTCAAAAGCGTGTCTTTCTAGCTCCGGAGTCACTTCTTTCAGCCATCGAGGTTGAGTATCCATTCTATAAATCCAGATTCATTAACCAAAGCAGTAAAGCTGCAACCAAAAAAGTGATTGAAAACCTATTGGTAACTGACTCATAGAATTTTGGGTGCTGTTTTTAAGAAAACTATGAGGAAATCCCGATACGCCAGTTTTTACAAATTAGAAGTTTTTGTTTCCATAAACACCACATTCACTATAAGAAAAGTTTTGCCTTTTTTGTAGCAAAAGTCTTTATTTTATTTTTCTAAAAACTTTTTTCGGGATGACTCTAAGTAGTGAAGGTATCTTTAAAATCCTATATATTTATAGAAAAGGAAATTGAAATTGTAATACATTTAAACTAAAACAACAAAAAATATGCATAAATGTAACATAGTTCTCTATACTACAATGTGTAAAAAAGCTTAACACTTTTTGACATAATATCTGATTTTTACTGACATATAAATAAAACCTGTTTGGAACTGTAGACCGTTTTTGTATATTTTATGACCAAAAGAACATTTTTAACTTTTTTCTTCTTTGCAAAATATTATTAAATTATCAAAAATTATTAAAAATCAAAGATATTCCAACCTTTTTAAAAAAAATCCACTAATCGCGTCTAAGCTTTTACATCATCAATTTGTTTATCTTAAGAAATTGCTATCAATGCTCCATTTTTTATAGAGTTGATACGATAAAAGTTAAGATAATAGTCGTACACATAGATAATTCTATCTTTAAAAAGTTATTCTAATTTTCATAATTCAATCTCGGATTTTTAAACTTACTTACATACTTTTAAAACGAAGTGTCGAGCTTCTATAACTACAACTATTTTACCTTTTCATAATAAAAATGAACTGTTTTTCCCATCGAGATGTCAAGTTGATTAAGTTCGATGATAAGCTTTATTTTTTATGACGTTCGAGAGTTATCTCCTACAACAACCGGACGATAACCTTATAGATGGGTAATTGGATGAGAAAAAATTATCCTCTTCAGTTATTCAAAATAGTAATTCTTTGATTAATATTACTATGATACAAAATTAAATTACAAGTGGCCCGAAAAACACGATTGTACAATAATAACTCTACAATATAATGCACAAAGCTATATAATTTTTGGTAGAGTTTGTCCTTTGAACTTGGAGTGTAATTTAATTTATCTTTGTGGGAAATCATGAACATAGCAGTAAAATCACTCCTTAAGCAATTTAAAATAGTAATTTTACATATAAGTATTAAATCAGTTTTTTTTTCATTAAAAACCGCTTAATTAATCACACAAGGTGGACCAAAATATTTCAAATAAAAAATATGATTATCTCACTTAGAACATGTAAAAATTTTCGAGAAAAGGATAAAAACTTAAGAATCTTACCCTTATAAAAGTCGTCCACACATCTGAAAACCAGAGAGGAGATTTTTTTTATGACACTGGCTTAATTTGAGAAGGAAAACTCGAAACTGTTAATTCGGTTTGATTACATACCCTGGCCCGACCTTCAATTGAAGCTTTTGTCAATAATAGAAACAGCAATGATACATTTATTTCCTTAAAAAAAATAGCATTTAGTAAAGTGCATTAAGGAAAACTGAGGCCCATGAAAAAGCTTTCGGCACTCTATAACCTAAGAAAATTTTCTATAAAAAAGTACTCTTAAGCACTTATAGTACTTGCCTATTCTTTCTTTAGTTGTATCATCTGAGCATCTGACTATGGACACCAGGCTCGAGAAAAATGATTTCATCACAGCCTGTTACTGCTCCTTGTTTTAGAACACGGTCAAAGTTTGCAAAAATAAGAAGCATGTTCGGATAAAATGGGTGATTTGTGGGAGCGTATACAATGTGGCTGTTATGTGTTAAAGAAACGAGACAGTTTGTTGTGTGTGACCAAAGAATTCTGACGATGGACCAGAGGAACACGATGTTGTGTGTCTATGTGTAAACGGAAGAAAGGAAACCTGAACAAATATGTTCTAGTTTTATTGGCCCCGAAGCGAGGAAAAGGTCAATTGAGCTTCTTTAAACCGAACTCGTTTCTACGCTCATTGAATTCCTAGGAAGAAACCAATATGATTTAATTGAATTTGTTTAGTAAATTGTGTAAGAGAGAGAGAGAGAGAAGATACTGCGTGTTGGTTCCAAATGGGGAACTCTACAGTCCGACAGCGACGAGAAAAACTTTTGACGTCGTACAATATTGTAGCGATTGTTATGAAACGGGTTATTTTTGCGCCAAATCTGTGTCACTATAATTTAGACTTGAACTTTATTTTTTAAAGTTTTTTCTTGTCAAAGTTTTTCTCGTGGTGGTTGTACAATAGCTTACGAGAATAATCGAAATATTTATGAAACCGTGGGCAGTTGCCATAAAAAATATAATATATTTGGGGAGTAACATCAAGGAAGTAATTTTGGTCTTTTATTCAATTTCAATAAGACCCTTATTTTAATAACTTAAAGTATGTATTTTTCTTTTGAGTAAACCTCTTTGAATATTTTCCCCTTGTTGACATAAAAGAATTTAAATTTATATAAAAAAAGAAAAAATGCATTCGTTTAAATTAAGGCAAACTGTATCGGCTACTAAAAACTAATATCCTTATTTTTAATAGAGCTTTTGAAAGCTTTAAATTTAAAATAACCAAACTTCAAATAATTTTAAGAAAGCTCGTATATGTAGTACGGCTTGATTAAAGTTTTAATATCACACATGTTCTCAAGCAGTCATTAGACCATTATACTGTATAGGGGAGAGTGTTGTACCTGTGGACAAAAATCAAGTTTGGATTTTTCTAAGACAGGTAAAATCACATTTTTACCATTTAAAGTGCCTAACCTATAGTCCTAACCTTAGCAAAGAGGGTAATATTTTTTATTAGCTAAAATCTTCAAAATTGGATTTTTAATTCATTTTAATAACTTGACAAAATTTGTGTCCATAGGTACAACAACGTGCTCTCCCTATGGACAGACCCAGTTTTACCTGTGGACACCCTTAAAAAGGAAAGTTTTTGTTGAAAAAAAACTTAAAATGAACATTTTTATTGGTGTATTACCTTTTTAGAAACTATTTTAAGCATTTTTAAAGTTGGAAATGGATTTTTTAATGTAATGTAGTTTTAGATCTTAAATGATCATTAAAACGAAGTTGATTGATAAAAGTCTTGATTTTTTATCAAAATACATAAATCAAATGGGATTTTCAGATCGAAATTTGAGGTAATAGTTTCATCAATCATGCTGAGTGATCTGATCACTTCACTGATAAAAAAACAATTCGATCGAGACTCAGTTGTACAAGCATTTGGAGGTTATAACTTTCGCAAATCTTCTTCGGTGGAAATTTTAAGTTTTTTGTAATCATCATACTTAAATGCGATAGTGTGCTTAAGATTTTTTTCCATATTTTACATTAAATGCAAAGTAAAATCAAAAATTTTTAAAAGTAGTTTAGATCACAAAATATTTTATTTTTCATCTAAAATCACTTGAAAATAATCTCCGACAAATAGATAATCATTTAGAATTAATTTAATATGCGATAAAATGTATTCACTTTAATGAAACCTGATTCAAAAACGCTGATTAGCTACAGACACCCACAAGAACGTGTCCGTAGGTACAACACCTATGGTGTCCGAAGGTACAACATCAGGTGTTTTTGCATTCAAAATTCTATAAAAAAATAAAATAATTGAGATCTGACAATTTCTAATATCAAAAATAAAAGTTTAAATCTCGGGGATTTATCCCATATATCTCATTTTATCATATCATAATTATAGGGGAAGACAAGTATTGATGTAGTGATGCACTAAAAAAAACTTTGACCATCTAAAAACAGTAAATTTATTTTATAAAACTTAAATACTATTTTAAAGAGCTGATTTCACGTTAGCAACTAGATAGCATCTGTTTACATTCAAAATCGACCACAATTTCAAATTTACATTTTTCCCCCAATTATAAAACGCGGTGGCTGAATAAGGTACAACCGTCCTTAGGTACAACACTCTCCCCTACACATAAATTTATAATATTATAATGAGGGATCTCTTAAGTACTAATTTTTTTAAATTTTACTCTGTGACGCGACAGTATTCACAATACTAACAACGCCGTAGAAGTTCCTCTTCCTTCCTTTTGATGTTATTTTTCAATTTCTCCGTTGTTTAAAAAATGTTTCTCCCTTTAACTATTTTACCATTTTACCATATTTCCCCCTCTACCTCTACTTCATTTTTTAACACAAACATATTCTCCCTATTTCTTTGCAGGAGAGGTGGAAGTCAAAAAGAAATGTATACACACAAAAGAAAAAAGAATTTCTGATCTTTGTAATGTAAACTAAATAAATCCTTCAAAATCTACTGAGCATATAATCACCCCCTGGTTTAGTCCAGTAACTTGGTAGTTTTTTCAGGATAAAAATACAGAAGTTTTTTTCTCGACGGTTTTATATGTTTTCGAGGGTGCTGAATCCGAATCTGAACTTTGCATACAAAATTTCGAATGGCATTTTGGTGAAAATTCGAAAAAACCCTGAAATTTCACCTCATTTTTTTGTTTTTTGTTTGTAAAACGGAAAGTATGGGTTTCTCATGAAAATGTTAAATGCAAAAAATAAAGATGATAAAACAAGCTACAAAATTGTCAATAACAACTTTTTCGTCAGACTAATAGTTCGGCCGCTAGAGCGCGTTGAAAATGGGGCAAAATTTGCACCGGCGGGTAAAAATCCAGAAAATCGAACTTTCATCTAAAAAATAAAGTATTTTTTAAAATAAGGTACTTTAAAAACTAGTTTTATAATTTTTCACATAAATAAACCATCTATTTAGTCTATTAATTAGTATTTAAATGCATATTCCTCAGCAATTTTCCTTAAGAACGCAGTTTCAATAGAAGACAATAGTGTAATGATAAGTAAGTCGCTTGATGAAGAAAACGTACAGAAGTTTTTTTTCTCAACGGTTTTATTTATTTTCGAGGGTGCTGAATCCAAATCTGAACTTTGCATACAAAATTTCGAATGGCATTTTGGTGAAAATTCGAAAAAACGCTAAAATTTCTTCCCATTTTTTGGTTTTTTGCTTGTAGAACGGAAAGTATGGGTTTCTCGTGAAAATGTTAAAAGTAAGAAATAAAGATGATAAAACAAGCAATAAAATTGTCATTTACAATTATTTTGTCCGACTAATAGTTTGGCCACTAGAGAGCGTTGAAAAAAGGGCAAAATTTGCCCTAGCGGTGGAAAAATCCAGAAAATGACCCTTATATTCCTAAAAAAGTCACATTTCGATTTAGATAACTAAGAAAAACTACATTTATAATTTCTTACATGATATAACCCCATTCCCGAATGGAGAAAACCATTATGCTCATCACTTTAAAGAATATACTAGAATAATTTTCTGTGACCATGTAATTTTATATTATAACCAAGCTATGCTTAATTTCATCTGTAACAAATCAATTGGATTCACGTTCCTGGGTGTAGAAACTGATAAATAAATATTATAATTGCACGTGTCAAGAAGTTATTGTGAATTTTGGTATCATTACTAATCATCATGCAGGAGTTTTTATAATCTACAACAGAAAATTATAGTTTTCCAGAAAGAAAAATTATTCATAGATTTTATAAGTTTGTGAGCAGGAGAGGATAATATAAAAAGCAATGAGCGTAGTAGATAAAAAATTAACTTTTAATGCTTAACAAAAGTTTTCATTGAGAATCGGTGCATAGGACAAAAAAATAACAACTGGATTTTTCTTTGCCTAAAAAACCTGCGTTTTTGGGAGGGAATTCCTAAAGAACGTTCATTGAATAAATAATATTTGAGATAAATAGTAGGATTATATCATGTAAGAAATAATAAATGTAGTTTTTCTTAGTTATCTAAATCGAAATATGACTTTTTTTGGAATATAAGTGTCATTTTCTGGATTTTTCCACCGCTAGGGCAAATTTTGCCCTTTTTTCAACGCTCTCTAATGGCCAAACTATTAGACAATTTTAATGAAAATGATGACGATGACATTTTTATTTCTAAATGTAATTTTGTAATTTTTTTTATGTAAATGACAATTTTATTTCTTGTTTTATCATCTTTATTTTTTACTTTTAACATTTTCACGAGAAACCCATACTTACCGTTCTACAAGCAAAAAACCAAAAAATGGGGTGAAATTTTAGCGTTTTTTCGAATTTTCACCAAAATGTCATTCGAAATTTTGTATGCAAAGTTCAAATTTGGATTCAGCACCCTCGAAAACATATAAAACCGTTGAGAAAAAAACTTCTGTATGTTTTCTTCAACAAGCGACTTACTTATCATTACACTATTGTCTTCTATTGAAACTGCGTTCTTAAGGAAATTTACTGAGGAAAATGCATTTAAATGCTAATTAATAGACTAAATAGATGGTTTATTTCATGTGAAACATTATAAAACTAGTTTTTAAAGTACCTTATTTTAAAAAATACTTTATTTTTAGATGAAAGTTCGATTTTCTGGATTTTTACCCGCCGGCGCAAATTTTGCCCTATTTTCAACGCGCTCTAGCGGCCGAACTATTAGTCTGACGAAAAAGTTGTTATTGACAATTTTGCAGCTTGTTTTATCATCTTTATTTTTTGCATTTAACATTTTCATGAGAAACCCATACTTTCCGTTCTACAAACAAAAAACCAAAAAATGAGGTGAAATTTCAGGGTTTTTTCGAATTTTCACCAAAATGCCATTCGAAATTTTGTATGCAAAAATCAGTTTCGGATTCAGCACCCTCGAAAACATATAAAACCGTCGAGAAAAAAACTTCTGTATTTTTTTCCTGAAACACCCTATTTTTGACACCAAGTTACTGGACTAGTTCTCTAAAATACAGTCGTGTCTAAAAATTAAAGATAGTTTGATTTTTTGGAGGAAAATGATACAAATCTTAATGTCTGTCATGCAATTTCTGGCTACCTAGACATATGTCGAAGCAAACATTTATGAAAGCTTCAAAAATATAGTTACACCCCCAATAAAATATCTAAGAGCTAAAATCCGCTCAAAATAAAGATGATGCTGTGATACTTCATATCGTCTAAATATAATACTTAAAGGTATTTCACACACTAAAGATCATGCATGGAGATCAAGAATTTCATATGATTTTCAATTAACATTGAATTTTTGCCTCAGAAGTGAATGTGTCTTCAGTCTTCTACAATTCCGAATATGTAATATGTATGGAACTCCATTATCGTTCAATTCCGTTAACGTTCCCGCTAAATATCGCCTAGTTCTTTTGAACGCCATGTATTTAAATATCGACAAGTTTTTCTGATTTTTATTGATAAACTAAACAGTTATTGATCCAACTAAACATTTTAATCTAAGAGTTTGGAATTATTTAGCAATATTTCTACTTTTTGGTGTCAAAAAGAGGTAGGCGATATTTAGTTTGAATTGAACCTCCATTATTAATGGAGGTGGAGGGCTTACTGTTGTGCCCCCTTAAACTGTTAGGGTAATTTGATCCCGGACTACATATTCCCACTCTTAGATGATCCTTTGGTACGAATTTCATTGATTTGAGTTATTAATCCCAGAAAAATCTAACTATCCTTAAATTTTGACATCACCAAATGAAACAAAAACACAGCAAAGCAATTCACACAAAAAACCAACGTCATTCTCTCACTCCCTCAACTCCCCCTCCCCTCCCGCAATTACAGAAACCATCGAAACAGAAAGCACCCACTTCAGCATTGGAATTGGCAACGCGCTGATGAAAAGCACAATTTCAATTTCCCCCTCTTCAAAATTCCCTCGCTCGCATCCCAAGAAGGGAACTCCCGTGACTCATCGGGATGAGAGCGGTAGGAAATCCCTCGCTTCCGGTCTCCCCGCCTGGTTTTGATTATCATCTCTGGAGGGGGAAGGGCTGCTAATAAGGGCCAGAGGCATGTCTGTCCTCATTAAGGGAAGATTAAAGTGTCGCTGAAGTACGGGAGGAGCACCACTTTCCGCTCCATTGGTTTTTGAATTTTCCCTGGGGGGGAATTTTCTCTTTTTAGGGATTTTATTATGTCGTAGGGGGCAGCCAAGAGCGGGAATATCGGGACAAATCATCCTCTCTGAAATCGAAATACTATCAAATAGTTGTCGTTTTAAACTTTTATTTCCGTTTTAAATATTGATATTGGTTAATGTTGGAAAACTATAATAGCATTTAGAGAAAAAAATATTTTTCAGATCATCCGTGGTGAGGTTTAGGTGTTTAACCACTTCGATCACTCAGCGTCATTATCTCAAAGGTAGAGAAAGATAGAGAAGATGAGAAAACGAAGAGAAAAGGAATAGGATTAGTTGTGTGAAGATGAGACAGATAAAGAAGATGAAATGATGAAAGAGATAATATTGAGAAAGATAAGAAATTTAAGAAATGGGTAAATTAGTGGGATAAAGGAGAAGGGAGAGGAAGAAAATGAGAGAGAGAGAAGATGGGATGAAGAAGTTAAGGGAGATGCTCAGATGCTGAGGATAAGAGAGATGGAGAGTAAGGATTATGAAAGCTATGGAAGAAAGGAAATATGAAAAAAGATGATAGTGATAGCGTAAATAAGAATTTTGTGGAATAGAGATGATCCAAGGGATGAGAGTTATAAAGAAATTCAGAGACAGAGAAGATGAAAGAGATAAAAAGATTAAAACTATGAAAAGACGAGAAAAATTGAAGTGATGAAAAAGAGGAGAATGGTACAAAATGATAAAGAGAAAGATTCGGAGAAGAGAGAGATGAAGACAATGAATGGGACGAAGTGGGTTAGAAAGGTAAAGATGAGAGAGCTGATACAAAAAGAAAGACTAAGAGGAGGAAAGTGATAAAGAAAGTGAGGAAGATGAAAAGATGAAGAATATGAAGGAGGTTATATACATAAGATAGATGAAGAGGATAAGAGAAATGAATAAGATGAGAGGAATAGAGAGAATTTAAATTAAATGGGAAGAGGTTGAAAGGTACACTGTGGATTAGGGATAAAAAAGGAGAAGTGAAGAGGATGAGAGTAATAAAAAAAGATGAGGGAAATGTAAGAAAAGGAGAGAAAAAGAAAGAAGATGAGACAGATATGGAGTATAAGAAGGATGAGAAGGATAAAGAAGATGAAAGAGACAGTGATATAAGAAAGATGAAGAGGATGAGAGGGATAAAGAAAATGAGGGAAATAAGGAGAAGATGAGAGAGATGCAAAAGTTTGAAGAAAATATGTGGGATGAATATGGTGAGAAAGATGTGAAGGTTGAAATAGATGAAGAAGATTAGTGGGTTTAGAAGTTGAGAGGGGAAAGGATAAAGAAGGTGAGAGGAGGAGAAAGATAAACGAGGAAGATTAAAGCGATAAAGAGAAATAAAGAATATGAGAGCTGGGAAAAGTGAGAGTGTTAGAGAAGATTAAAAGAATAAAGATGATGAAGGGAATAGGTACTGCTGATTAGAGAGGATGAGAGAAAAAGAGTTTGAGGGGGACAAAGAAGATGAGGTTAAGATTAGGATGAATAAGATGAGAGAAGGGAAGGGAATACTATTAATTAGAGAGGATGAGAGAAGAGTTTGAGGGGGACAAAGAAGATGAGGTTAAGATGAGAAGATGAGTGGCATGAAGAAGATGAGAGAAGAGAGAGATGAAGAAGGATAAAAGAGATGCGAAATTTAAAGAGGATAAGAAGGATGAGGAGAGGGTAAAGAAAAGGGAAGAATTGGAAAAGTTGTGAGGAACTAAAAAAAGAGGATTAAAATGATGAGATGATCATGATGATAAGAGAGATAAGGAGAACGGGGAGATACATAAGGATGAGATGGATGGAGAAATACGTATGATATTTTTTTAAAGATAAGTGAAATTCAAAGAACTGACATCGAGAAGAAGAGAGATAAAGAGAAGATCAGGAGAATTAATTTATTTAATTGGAGATTGGAGTGCATTTTAGTCAAAATTATTTTTTATGAAATGAAGTTTAAATTTATTCAGTAAACGAAAATAAACTTCATAAATACGCTAAACAAAACAATTCACTAAATCATGAACATAATTTTTAGAATTTTGGTAGTGCTATGAGTAAAACTTTAAGATTCATGTATGCTATTGACGTTTATAACTTTTTATTTCATGCAAACAAAATTTTTATTTTTGTATTACTTTGTAATCTTATTGTATGTATGGTATCATCTTTGAGACTTAAAAGATTTGGATGTTCAGTTTTAACTTATAAAATTGATTTTTGGCAGTTTTGTAGCTAAAGTTATTGAAAGCATGCATGCAAGCAATTTAGGGATGACTGATCCTGATCCCTACTAATTTAACCACTGACCTGACAGTAGAATTGATAAGTATATTTTATTTATATTGCTTTAATATATCTATGGTGTGTGCTTACACAGGGCATTTCCATGGAATACTTTTAAAGCTCTCACGGACGGACCAAAGATTGGGAATCATTTTTTTTTCTATCTAAAGTAGAAGATCTTTATCTTGGTTTCATTAACGAATGATTGCAGTCATTACACAGAGTTTTTTTTAAATGGATGAGAGACTATTTTTCGCGCAAGTCCTTTTTAAAAGATCATCTTTCTGAATTTAAGATAAAAGATATTACTATTACAATTTCGAAGAAACGATACGTATTTTCTTTGAATTCTGTCCAAAAAAATACTCTTTTTCTTAACACTTTACATCACTCACCTCAAAGAAACAAAAGTTCCCGAAAAAATTTATTTTCCCAAGCACATTCATATAAACTACTTGGTAAGATTTTCTAAGCCAATCAAAGCCTTCCCAGAGCGACTTACAATCCCATCACTGCCATATTGAGAATGACATCCTTCCGAAAATCCAATCAGAACTCTCTTTGCCATCTTATTGAGTAGGATTTGTAAATGTATGCTTTGCGCACCTGACGGGAAAGAGATAGGGGGGAAAACGGGAAGAAAATATCCCGCTCCAAGGGAATTATCCCTACGCGATGTTTTGTATTGGGGATATTTTTATTTTAACTTCACCCATTATCCCCTTTTTCATTCACGCACGGCAAGGAGATGTGGTCATGACATGATGTGATGGCCCGCCTGAAACTTTGTTGTATTTGGATGGAATAGATGTGTTTTGTTTACATTTGCACTTCAAAACCCCGAGAGTTTAAAACACACCCTTGCCAAGTTTGAATGATAATTTTTCTTAAGATGAGTAATGATCTTCGGGCAAGATATTTATTGTAAAAGGTAGTGAATAGGATTTTTATGCTTGAAAACAAAAGGTGCATGTTCTGGTCCTGAGTAATACTAATTAAACGCCTAAATTTTATTTCTACTGTTGTATTGGACGGCATCTTTTCTTGAATTTTGTGTCATTCTCCTTACTTTCTATAGAGAAAGCGTATGTTATTAAGAAACGTAATGATTGATAGATACTAACAGTATATTAATTAATTACAATTGTTTCAATCATGTACTTGTAAAATTTAAAATGCTTCTCCGGTGATAATAAAAAAGTAAGTGATAAATATCTAATAACTTAAATATAAGTGAGAATTATCTAAGAAGTAATTAATTATCTAAGTAAGAGAATTGCAGATCCACCCATAACATCACTATTCATGTATAAAGATAACTTAGAATTGTCCAAACAAATTGACATATGCCCTTTTAAGTTTATTCTTCTGTGAGTTTAAATCTTCTATCTGTTGAAATGATCATATTTTCTTGAAGATTTATGGTGTGTATTTAGTTCCAGGGTGTCACTTATTATGAAACATGTGGTTGGGAGAAGATTCTAACTTTGGTGATGACTGCACCAAAGAGCAGGGTTGTGAAAAGTTCAGGTTTAGATCAAATTCACCACCTTTTGAAGGAGGAGAATCTCTATGTGAATTCTATATAGACCCGTAAGCAAACTTTTTTCTCCATCCTGTACATATTAAAAGTAAATTGTAAGACTTTGGTAATGATACTTTGTATCAATTTATGTAACGTGCTTCAACGAATACCTATACCATTGTTTTTTATCCTAAACTCCTGTCTTCTAAAAATGTTGATTTGTATTTTTAGAGCTGAAAAATGTGAAAATTTCAAAGTTGGACCAAAAACAGTTTCTGAAAGTAAAGATGGATTTCAAAACACCAACTCTTCAGCACAGGTATCATTTTTTTTGTCACTTAATTCAAATTTCTTAAAATCAAATTATTTGTTATCATTGCTTATGTTTCATTTTCAGCAGGAAGTCTTCCAATGCCTTGGTGAAGAAAAGCTTCCATGTCGAAATTTTATATCGCTGCTCAATCAGGATCTTCTTCCCGCTAGCACATTTACCCAAACATTTTTGCAAAGCATTTTATCCAGTGTTGATAGCTCAGACCCAGGTTGGTGTTGTATTAAAGTTATAATTTACTATTGAGCATCATCTTAATATCTTTAGAGGAACCTAAAATAATATTAAATTTACCATTTATTTAGTTTTAATTGATTTTTTAAATATTTCTATCGTAACTTTTGGGGAAAACATTTCAAAATACCATAAAAGAGAAAAAATAAAGAACCACTTGGCTAAGCTTTTTTATTTAGTATCTATTTAAATTGATCATTCATAAAAGCTATAATTATCTTGAATTAAATGAAACTAATTATAATTATAAACTATATCCTTACAAGCTGAATATATTTTTGTCTATAATTTCAGTGGTTGCCAATGCTTGGATGGAAACATTACTGGATGTTATTGACTTACTTCCCAAAGAAATTGTTAAAGGAGAAGTAAGTAAAATTACAGTTATAAAATTGGGTATAAGATTTATATTCTTTACTAGCACTATTTATACCAGACTTGGTATTACCTGATAAGTATCAATTTTATTAAGAACTTGGAATTTGTTCAGCTTCAGTTAAAGTTCAGTTGTTGAGATAAGGGATTACAAATTGCGTCTGCCTTTAGAAAGCTTATATTCTGCATAAAAATAAAAAATGCTAATAGTAATTTAAAATTTCGAATTTATGTAATAAATATTTATGTAAAACTGAAATTTCAATTATATGTGTAGTTTTTCTTGTTAAATTCAATGTTTTCTAATTCGGGTGTATTTACTTTCTCCAGATCCTAACATTGGCTGTTAACAAAGGTCAAATGTCCCAGCCTGTTTCATCCAGGCTGCTATGCTGCAAAATGTTGGGGAAGATATGCTTAAAGTTTGATCCATATGTGTAAGATTTTCTCTTAGCTTTTTTAGCTTATTTTATAAATAATTTAAATTTAGTATTGAAATAACAATTAATGTTTGCAGTTTTTCTGGGGATGTTAATTGAAAAGTATCCAGTTATTTTCCATTGAAAAAAGTTTTCTCTTATTAACCTTATGTATTTTATTAGATTTGATTCACTTTCTTTCAACATAAAAGATTTCTCAAAATTTTGTGGGTTTTTAAAAATTTTGGTTCTTGGGCACTATCTTGTCGATTCAATTTCTGCAGCACAGTTAATGGACTTTCACTTTGGTCGTACATTTTTGTTTTCAGCAGCACAGTTGACAGGATAATATGGAAGTTCTTTCAATTCAATGTAATCAATATCTGCTGCCTGAAAAATATTATTGTTATATTTAAGCATATTCTATACTTAAGAACTGTAACTATTTTCATAATATCATATGAGAAATATTTTGTTATTTTACAGTTTGGTTCTAATTATCTTTTGATATTAGAAACTCAATATTTCATTGGGTGTAATTTCACACAGTGATTGCTAGATTAAATAGAACTGATATGCTTTGTATAAAACATGATGTCAAATGCTTTACTGTTATTCTTTTTTTACATAGAATAAAAAAAGAAGTATTACCTGTTGTTTTATCTTTGTGTCAAGATGTTGATTTTGAAGTAAGGGGGTATATGTGTAAACAGTTAGACGTAGTTGCTAAAGGAATAGGGTAAGTTGACCTTATTAAAAACCTATATTTATATTCTGTTTATTATATAGATTTAAGATAAGAATAATGCATGTATATCTATAAATTTTAATGAGTATTACAAGTGGCACTTAAATATTGCATATTTTTATTATTTGCTTATTTCACCCAAGAATTCTCCTACTTGGAATCATATCAACATTCATATAATGTGTTTTAGTATATTTGATAGTTTCATTTTATAAAAAAATAACTATCAAAATGATCCTATAATAATACTGTAGAAATGCTCATTGCAGGCTTGAAGCTACTAAAAGTGCAATATTACCAGAGCTTGTAGAGTTAGCAAATGATGAAGAGAGCTTTGTACGTCTTGCTGGTATTGAAACTATTGTACAGATGCTTCCTTTATTAGATGATGGTATAGATACTTTTTAGTTTTTGTTATTTGTAAGAATATTAACTATTAGTTTAGTGTCTTATCTCTCAGTTTTTTATACTGTGTATTTTATACTTACTAGATATTGATAAATGTGCCTGGTGTTGTTTTGACTAATGATTATAATTTTACATTTTTTGTAACATTTAAATATTACTTTATTTTCTCTTTGATTGCTAAAATATCACTGTTGTTATGTTACTAATATATTAACTTTTTAAATAATGCCATTGCTTTTTTATGCAGTTAAACTGCTTGAAATCATACTTTTTTAAAGAATTTTCAAAACAGCTTCTTAAAAGGATCCATGTCATGTAAAAACTATTATACATTGGTATTCATTATCTTTTTTACTGTGAAAAGTATTTATATAAGTTGTCATCTTATTGATGCTGCATATTTTTTTCTAAACTCTGCTAACTGTTCTTTTTTTATTTGTAGAAATATGCTGTTTAGATTTTGTTTTAATTTTTATACTTTTGACCAAGCTTTTATTTTGTATTCCTGGCCTTTTTTTATTTAAAAAGCTTTTCACGTGCTTTTTATTCTGCTTTGCATGACTAGTTGCTAAGCTTTTATTATTTATTGTTTTTGCTTCTGCTTGGACTTCATGTGGTGAGTACTCTGTCATTTTTAAGTATTTTCAAATTATCAAAATAAATTTTCAGGGAAAATTTAGATTTTTTTCTTTTTGGTGAATCTTAACTTTTTTACAGATACTTGTACCCAAGCAATAATTCCTCTGGTTAAGAAATTATGTGAAAATTCTTTGACTTCCAAAGACTCTACCTTGCCTGTTGTGTCTAAACAGTTTGGCCGTCTGTGCTGTGGATTAGCTGGTAATGTTATTTCAGATAACAACTTGCTAATAATAATAAACATAGCTTATTGACACATAATTTTATGTACAGAATTTAAGGAAGAAATAGTATTTTTCACCAAAGGGAAAATTACTCATTCAGGTGACAGAGAAAATACATATAATACATTAAAAGGAAAAAAGTAATAAAAAAAGAAAAAAATTCATAATATATTTACATACAAAATAAATTTAGATGCAGATATAACAAATTAAAATACAAACACTTTAAATAATTATATCCATTACTTCAAAATTTATTCTCGGAAATGATTAAAAAACACAATAATTATAAATAATACAAATTGGCAAACATCTGGTTTTAGTTATTGTTGCTTCATTTAGTTAAAAAATAATGTTCTATCTCATCAAAGTTAATGACAAAATTAAAAAGTTTACGCTTAAAGGCTAGAGTTAGATGTTTTGTAAATCTAAGGGCAGTAGGATGTAAATTTTTTCTGTTAAGTATACAAAAATGTTGGACTAATGAATTTAAGTTCTTATAGTAGTTGAAAATTTAAGGATATATTTATATTAATCATCAAAAGAAAAATGAGATGGAAACTATTGTATCTTAACTATGAAATTTCATTCCAAAGATTATACAATTTTTTTAAAACTATTACAATTTTTGAGAATTTCTTCACTAAAAATAAACTATAGTCCATGTTTCTTTTCAGAAAATTTTACACCAGAGCAAAAGCAGTGGTTCTTAAACTACTTCAGAGAATTGGCTAGGTTAGGTTTGGCATGCCACCAAAGCAATCGTTCCTCTGTATGTAGTCTAGTAAGATCTTTTAAGTTCTTAACTTTATTTGCTCTTATTCTTTGTATATATGGTAATCTTTATAAATTAATTTTGCATCTGAATTTGTTAATAGATGCCTGATTTACTTCCTGAAGTTGACCACAAAGACAGATTTCGGGAGTGTCGTTGTGCCTGTGCCTTTAACTTCCCTGTAAGTTTTTTAAGAAAATTTTCTTTGTTACACCTTGGTGTATCCAAAATTCTTGGTGTACTGAAATTTCTCTTTTGCTTTACAGGCTATGGTTGTCTTCAGTGGACCAGAAAACTTTGAGAATGAACTCTACCTTACTTTTAAAGACCTCTGTACTGACTCTTGTCAGAGAGTGAGGCAAAGAATGGCCTGTGGTTTTCATGAGGTAAATGTTTCAGTAAAAGTATTTTACTTGTTTATGTGTTTATTTTATGAGACCAAATTTCTACATCCTATTTGATTAAGCAATCTAAATAGACTCTATGCTAGCAGTACTTTCTGTCTTCAAAACACCAAAATGAATACTATTTTGTATTTGTATTTGCAAGGATGGTAGTTGACTCTTTTTATGTTAGCTATAAGGTTGTTAAATACCATTTTTTATTCTCTGAAAATGCTTGACTTTCATTTTTGTTTAAATCATTCATTTACTTTTGTATTTTTATTTGCAAAATTTAGTACACTACTAATCAAAAGAGTTGTTATTATCTTCTAGTTTTATTTAGTTCATTTTTAAACATTGTCTCTAGGAATTTATATAATAATTTTTTTTCAAATTGTGTTAGTAGAAAATCTAGAAATGTGTAACCCATAACTGTGTATTAAATTTCTTTTTTGTAGTCTTATGAAAATAAGGAGAAAATTTTGTATTGGTAAAAAGATTAATATTAAAATCTAGAAATTTGTTGAACTCACAATGAAAGCTGCTTTTAGAAATTCCTTGTTATCTTTAAATATCTTCTTGTCCCTTCAACTTTGGGATGTCTGGAGTGAACTGTATTTTTAAAATCCTTGTTTCTACTATAAAGTTCTTAGAATTGTAGACCTAATTTACACTTGAGTTTTTATTTTTATTCTTTTGTATGATCACCTATTGAATGATACTTTTTTTCAGATTGCAAGACTTTTGAGCTCTAAAGCACCCACAGTAAAAAAGGAGCTCGTTATTTTACTACAAGATTATTCTCTGGAGGTAAGTCATTTAGTTGCTCATGTGCTAGTGCCTTTCTTGATTTAAAAGTCATACTTAGAAATGCATTAAGTTGATTTAAAACTTAAAAATATTGTATTTAAACCTTAAATAGCACTGTTCAATGTAAACCTTCTTTTTCTTGTTTTTCAAGGTTTTTTATCTATTAAAAAAATTTGCCCCTTCGAGACATGAATTAAAATAAAAAGTTAAACGTGAATATTGGATTGTATAGTTTGATGGATGTTAACTTTTTTTTACATTAGGTCCTTAAAGGATTGATTCCATCTCTTCCTGAATGCTTGAAAGCTGTTTGTTCATATGATTTAGAGGTATGAGTGTTTATGATTTCTGGCAAATTGCTAAACATTTAATTATTAGTTTTACTTAGACATTTCTTATTCTATGACTTTTGTACTTCATGTGTACTAATTTTTAAGCACTGATTAGATGTTTACCTGTGAACATGCTTCCAAAAGAGTTGCGGTTCATTTTATTTTTGTCATGATTAAACAAAAGTATTAATTAATCATTTGAAATGCTTCACACTTTTTTAAAATTTGAAATTATCTTCAAATTTAATTACTTTAATCAAATTTAATGCACTTCACTGGGTCCCCCTCTTATATTTTGAAACGAAGTCTATTTTATTTTTATATTTTGATGTGAATCCAATGCATGTCCTTTTCCTTGCAAGTTAAAGAAATACTGATCAATAAAAGAAAATTTAGGCCAAAAATTGAAAAAATGACACCAAGTTTTACTCTATTAACAAATTTCTACACATATACCATATTCCAGTTATTGATTGGTCTGCAGGTTGTTATTTTAGTTTCTTATCCTTGGTATCAAAACAAATATGTAAACTCAATACTCCAACACAACAGTGATTGTTCTATGATTTTCATTTCAATGTTACAGGAAGATAACAGTGATCTGGTCATAGCCCTTATAACCTGTGAGGAAGCAACATCTGTCACTAGTAGTTGGAGACTTCATGCAGACTTTTTAATTTGCTTGTCTTGTTTAACTTCATGCCTTTCCTCGGAAACTATTTTTACTACTTTTGTGCCTTTGCTATTTATAAAGCTACATACTGCTGTAAGTACCACTTTTGTGTTTTAAAATGCATAAGTTCATTTTTATGAAATCCATCCATTTTATAGTTAAAAAAGGTTGTGCATTTTGAAGTATCTAATTAAATATTAGAAAACAATTAACATTTAAACATAATGATTTTTCTTTAAAATATTTCAATTGCAAAAATATTTTTACCTTGCATCTGTTAATACTTTTATTCTATATATAAGAAACCAAAAATATTAATTGCTTATGGGCTTAAGAAATTAGTTAATTAAAAAAACATTTTCACTCACTGGCCTTTTTCAGTACCACCGTATATCTCAAAACTTGTATAAGTAAAAAAATTTAAACCTTTGAAACCTAGACCAAAAGATCATTTCGTATCTTTTGTATGGAATGTTTTAGGATTTCTGTTTTTATAAATACTAATATAAATTACAACAAGATTTTAAGGTTTATTATTGGAATCAAAATAGTTTGTTCCTGTTTTTAAAAATCCTATTCTTTTTTTTTATTTAGCGTCCAATACCATGTAGAACTTCTGCAGCATACAGTTTACTCTTATATCTCCGTCATACTCCTAGCCTTGAGAGGAGAAAAGGCATCATAAATGAGTTAATAAGAGGTGAGTGAATATAAATTTCTTAAGTGTATTAAAAACTGCTGGCCACCAAAAGCCTCTATTTAATTTTTATTCTTATTTTTCTTGAGAAACCCAAATTTTGGTTCTTGCGTATTATCCCGTCGACAGTAGCGCTGAATTGAAAAATATCGAAGCCCATTGACTTTTCTATAGGTGTGCCAACGGGATAATACGGAAGTACCCAAATTTTTTATGGGGTTTTATGGAAATTTTGGATGGTCTGTGTTTGATAGTTTTAAATCCATTACATTTTTTGTACTTGTGTCTTATGTTATCTTGTACTTTAAGTTTAAAGGAAGCTACTTGATGCTGGTTTTTTTCCTCTGCATAGTTTGATTTAACATTTATGAAAGATAAACTGATTCCTAAGTATAAAAATAATGACAAGCAAATTTTAATTGTTGCTTAAGATCCACAAAAGTGACACCACAATTTAAAGGGAGGGGGAGAACCTAACATTTTATAGAACCTTAATTTTTCAAATAGTTCCAAAACAAATAATAACACCTAAGAGAATACTTATAAGTTCAACATTTGACTTGTATTAAACATGCAGTTATATAAAGTTTATTTTACTAGTAGGCTGCCTCATTTTTGTAGTATTCTCTTCAATTTTTGTCCACAAGAAAATAAGTGTAAGTCTCGTAAAAAGATACATTTTAACGTAAAAAACTTTCCTCGGATTAAAAAAATTCATTCAAATATATGTTGTTTTTTTAATCATTCCTTTGTTATAGAACTTTGCTATGGTAGAAGTTGTCATAAAAGAATGCTATTCATTCGAGTGTGTGAACTAGTGATGGAATTGTTTTCTAAAGTATTTTTCAAACAGCACTTTTTTAAGCCATTGTTAAGTTTATCTGGTAAGTAGATTTATTTATTTTTATTTGAATTGATATGTCAGGGGTTCATCTTGGAAAAAATTAGGTCCGTTTACGAACTCTTCACAAAATTACGATCCTTAAAAACGGACCATTCAACAAGACAACATTCGCAGACCCTATGACGACCAATGCAGATACTTTCACTAGCTTATCAACATCTTTCTACGAAGTGAAACCAACCACTCCATGTGATTGACAGCAAATAAACTAAAGCAACAGAGAGAGAAAAGGCAGGATGACCTTCAAAAGAAATTCGAAACTGAAATTTTTCGCTCCTTGCTGGAAGCATATTATTATAGCTTATGTAACCTGATTGATCATGCAATAGCTCTTACAATACATTTCTCCAAATCTAGTGTTATACTTAATAAAAAATTTGCTATACTCATAAGATATTGCTCACCAAGCAAAAGAAAAAACAAAAGCTGTGATTGGTCGCCGGAGGAAAAATGACAGTCTCAAACCCAAAATGCCCTTCTTAGGCTAAGCGCACACTAGAGACTTATGTCGCCGGCGACTGTAACACTAGTCACTCGAGAGCAATGCATTTCTATTAGGAAATTCTTGGCCTAGTGATCTTGGTCTCGTCGCCATGTGCGTGCTCTCTAGCTTCTTGCAATAGCCAGGGAAACAATTTTGTCTCTGTCACCGAGACAAAAGTCTCTAGTGCGCGCTTAGCCTTAGATTCCTAACCCTGTTTCTGGAGACATCTTAGTTGTACTTTCTTCTAGTTCCAGAAACTTGGTCTAGGAATTTCCAAATTTCAGTAGTGTGAAATTTGTCCTCTGGAAAAAATTTCAGATGCCTCTAAGTGAGGCCCATGGCCAAAAATCCTAGATGAACCCCTGTATGTGATTTCAAACTTAACCTCATAAGCTAAAATTTTTAAAAAAGAATTCATCAAAATGCTTAAAAAATTTAAATAAAACTATTTTGATTCCCCTATTTTATTTATACTTTTTCAGGTGATAAAGTGCCTAATATTCGTCTCAGGCTGTGTGCAATTTTACCACGTTTGAAAAGCTTAATCAAACTTCCTAAAGACAGTCTTCTACTTCAACAACTAGAATCTTGTGTCAAAACATTGATGTCTGATGAAAAAGATAGAGATGTTGCGTATGCTGTAAGCCAGGTAAGGCTTGATTAACTTTTAATGCAATTTGTCTTTTTTTTAAACCCTTTGTTTTAGGGTATTGGACAATAAAAATTATAACATAGCTAACTTTTTTACATACTTAGTATGCTAACTTTATATTCTAACAGGCAATAGAAGAGCTTGATAAGATTGAAGTAGCTACTGAACCAGTAAGTAGTTTTAAAATTCTAGAAACAAAATATGGGATAACAAGATTGCAATTAGTATAACATGTGCACAAATTTCAGATATCCAGGAGATCTTCTTGTATAGAAATTGCTTTGGATATGGAGGATCGTTTTAAAGAAAATGAAGAGAGGCAACAACTAGAAATGGTGAAATATCATTTTAACATTCTAATTTCATATTTTGAAGAAACTTGATTTTATCCAGTAGTTGTATTTACAATGCTGAATTTCTTTATTCAGGAATTTAACTCGAAATTGCTTCAGGAAAATAACATGCAACATCCAGCATCACCTGTAGTTAAAGGAGGGAAAATACCTGTTAGAAAAAGTAAATGTTATTTATATTTATTTTAAAATGATTGCTAGTTTCTTATCTTCTTCCTTATCCTCCAAGTCCTGAAGTTCATTGACTCTGATGAAATCTAACGTAGAAAGAGGATTGTTGTAGATGTCCTCCTGGGAAAGGCCTAAGCTCAGCGTTAGAAATTGGGAAAAAAATCCACTGGTCCTGCGGACCAGTGCTTTACCAATCTTACTGGTCCGCAACAAAATTTACTGGTCCGACAGATCAAAAAGGACAAGTTTAAATATTATTATAAAGTAACTATTCCACTGAATGTGAGTACCAAATAAAAATGTTAAAAATTAATACACATGCATGCAATAATAAGTTACAAGCTGTAAAAATGTAATTTATATAAAATAATTTATAAAATGAAATTATGAGAAATAAGCAATAGCTCTAAATAATCAAATAATTTTGAAAATATTTTGTTTATTAAATACTTTTCTTGATTAAATAATATTTCACTAACTGACAAAATCCATTCAAAGTCAACTGACAAATTCAAAAAATAAGAACTCTTCTTGAATTAATGATATTACTCACAAATTAATACATAACTTAACTGGAGGGAGGGATATTTTTTCACTACTGGTCCGGCGGACCAGTAAATTTCTGATTCCACTGGTCCGAGCCGTTTTTTAGTTGTCTCACAGATTAATAATTATAATTATAATTACAGAGCGGAGCGATTAACCGCGCATCCGCTCGCTCACCGATGAAATCCATCCATATCAAAAAGATTCACAAGAAAAAGAAAATGCATTCAATAAAATAAAAATAACCAATCGTAAGCCGAGACAAAAATAAAACTCAGAATTAGTGTATCAAGGAGCAAACATCCACTCTTTTCAGTAGTCCATAAAATATAAAAGTAGTATATTTTTCTTCTCTCGCGATTCCTCGGGATGGGACACCAATTTTCCGCGATTTCTCGCTCTTCTGACGATTTCTTTCTCGCGGTTATTATCTTAAATCACTAATTATCTTAGTTGTTAATTGGAAGATAAGAAATCACGTTTTGAAGATTAAATATTGTAGTGATATACCTAATATATTATCTTACAGGTTTTGGGAGCCATTGGCTTCACGGAAGTGTCTCAAATTTGAATTAAAAGGATAACTAAAAACACTCGTTAATTACCTTAATTACGGAGGTTTTGACTAGTTGATTATTGAATATTGCATTGTCATGGAGTTAACACATGGTGCAAAGTTTCAGAACTTTATATCGTTTGGAAGTGCCTGAAATTTTATGTACAAGATCTTGTAAAAAAGTGATTAATCGTCTGTAATACCCCGTTTGCACTGGCAGAAAAAAGACCCTTTATTTTCGTTAGCACTTTGTTGTCATGGAAACAGGCAAAATCGCCCCATCTTTTGTAAACGGCGTTTGCACTGACAAGGGGCGAAAATAAGCACTTTACTGTGTGTAAACAATTACAGCATGATTTGTAAAATAATTAAAAATTTAATTTCTCAATACAACTTAAAACTAATGAATAAAATCACCAAAAATACAAGTAAAAATACATAAAATATTATTAATTGACTAGTGAATTGATTAGTGTTTCCATGACAACAAAGTGCTAACGAAAATAGAGGCAAAAATAAAGGCCAGTGCGAACGGGGTATAATTATCGTAATTACTGGGAAATTCTCATTTTGACTTTTGAATATGATGAAGTTATGCCTTATACACCATTGTGCATGGTTTAGGGAGAATAGCCCCTTGGGAAAGGTCTCAAAATCTGGTTTTTCTGTTAATTAAAAATATTCGTTAATTAAATTAATCCTTTGGTTGTTTGACTAGATTCCCAATAAAATTTTGCCGAGGACCCCTTTTACAATTAATTTATTTACAAGGACCCCTTGAACTTAAAGGCTTAAATTTTCAATCGATTTCAGGCAACAATTGATTTCAAAACCGAAACTCGATGGTATTCAAAACCGAAACTATCGTATTTTAGTCAATAAAAAAATTGCAAAAAACAAAACATTGATTATTTTTGGTGGTAACCAGAGGGTGCGCCACCTACATTAATCTATTTTTACTACAGTGACAATTAACTAACAAAACTAACGAATGAACTGCTGAGTAGGATAACGGTTACTTCAAATTAAGGAAAATAAAAAAATACTTAATTTCTCGGTGACATTTCGCGGACCCCTTGGACACAGCCCGCGGACCCCCAGGGGTCCGCGGACCACCTATTGGGAACCATTGGACTAGATAATGGTTGGATATTGGAGTGTCATAAGGGTTACACCGATGTGTAAAGTTTCAGGGCCCTAACATATCGGGAAGTGCCCGAAGTTGGAGTTTTAAAATTCCACCCGTATAACGCCGCCAAAAGCAAGTAGAATAAAAGCATTTAATTAGTCTGGCTAGTACCTTTAGAACTGTGTAAGATTAATGTCATGATCCAGGCATGACAAGCAAAAAACGTTTACCTCAAATCAAAGATTTTTATTTTAGTGTTTATAACAATAATTTTTCAACAGGTGGAACACTTCCCAAACAATCAAAGAACAAAATTCTGATTCCTGACTCCACAGAAAAAGTTTCCTCTAGTCAAGTAAGATCATTAAGAAGTAAGCTACTAAAGACTTTGTCCCTATAAGCTTAGATATTTAATATTGTGCAGTCATTTCTTTTAATTGTGGATAAATGGTCTGATTCACTTTGGTATAGCTACCTCTTGAGAAAGTGATAGGAAAATGATTTTACTATCTCATAAGAAGATATAAAGCTAATTAGAATAGAACAGGGATTTAATATTTGATTATACCCTTTTTAGAGTTGCAGGAATTAATTTTTACCTTAATAAGAAATTGGAACTTTGCTTGGTATTAACACCTAAGAAATAGTTAAATAGTGCTTTAAGTTACTGTTAAGTAACCTATTGAAGATATTTTTGTTAAATGTGAATAATGGATTAAAATAATATTTATAACAACTCTCATTAAGATTAAAAGCTATTCTCAAGATTATTGTAAATCTTCATGAAAAATGGTTATTATCTTTGGTTGGTTTAAAATGTTAACACTATCTCATGGTTTGATTTTTTATTAGACCTAAAGAAGGAACGCAGAATATCTAGCCCTGCTTTGATGGCAGAATTTCAAAAGAATTCTACACAATTCTCAAACAATTCCAAAACGGAAATCCCTGCCTTAAATCAAAATGTCCCCAAGACAACCCCAATGAAAGGAAACATTCCTAAATCAAGGTAAGAGTATGCATATTAGTATTACCATGGACACTAATGATCATATTTTTCTTGAAAAACAAGAATTCCTATGAAAATAGTGGTATTAATATTTTGCCACTGAATATCTTTATAAGGTTTGCCGTCGTGGCCCTATTTGTCTGTTATTGGACCTAGTGCTATTAAACCCAAATAACCAAACATCCTTTTTTTCCTTGTTATATCCTAAATGTTTTCATGCAAAACAAATTTCGGTGCTGTGGTAAAAATGCCTTGGGGATTCTTCTATGATATGGTACAGCTGATTTTGTGTTACATAATAAACATGGGACAGAATACCGTTAACAAAATTTTTTAAAAAGACTCCTCTGTCCCTAGGACAAAAGAGTGGCACCAGTGCTGTTTAGGCATGGATGCTCATTTCTGTCCCCTGTGATGATTGAAAATGCTACCCATGCATAAAGGGGTTTGCATGTGAATGTGGCATCACGTCTTTTTTCTATTGATTATTTCAGAAGTATTGAAAATTTTAAAAACCATAGATTTCTCTTATTCTAAATTTCTCACTTGTGAAAAGTTTTAATAAATATGTGTCCCTAAAATAATTTTACTATGCATGACTGGGGTTCTGTGAAAAAAAACTTGATGAGGTAGTTAATAAAGAGAAATTACCAATAATTCTTTTAACTAAAAATTTATTAATAAATACATTTCAATATATACACACACAATCTAGTTTTTAGCTAGTTGTACTTTCTGTGGGGTTTCATCTGTCCTTACTAAAAAAAGAAAATAGATTAGTCATGTATCTCTAGCATATCATGATAAAATGAAATGTATACATACTTGAGCAAAAACTTACTATTAGAAGTCTTGCTTCTCACTCTTTCTTTCCAAATTTTCAGCCGGCCGCAAAGTCCCAACATACGGACGTGGCCAAGGCAAAAACGAGCATCGCTCATTCCCAAACAAGCAGATAGATGTCCATCACCTATGCCTCAGCAAAAGCATTTACCTGAAAAAAGTGCAAAAGAAGCATTATCCATCGAAGTCTCAAAAAAAGTCATGGATAAAAAGTCAGTGGGTGAAACTGTTGCAGCAGTAAAAGAAAACATGGGAAAGTCTAAGTCCAAAGATTATTTAGCAAGTGGTGTAAAGGAACCAAAAAGGAGAATAAAAGGAAATGTTCTACCTTCCCCAGGTAAATTATTATTTTAAGATTGAAACTATGAATACATATAAAAGAAATACTTTTTAAAAAATTGACTACTCTTATACAGTATATCTTCTCTGAGTGACCAGGCCTTTAAAGAGACTACTGCCAACAACCCAATTTAGGAGGCACCCTTTTTCCCTTCTTCACCTTAATGTTCAAAAGTGAACCAGTTATCCCTGTCGACTAAAATTTCTGGATCTTTTATGATTGTTTAAGTAAAATAATATCATATTCCATGCCTTGGAATAAGAACATGAATGGAATGTATTTGGAGTGAAGAACTAATGGCTTAAAATTGTGGGTAAAAGTTAAAACAATCATTTTCAATCCGATTTATATCCCCTAATTTTCGTGAATAAGTTTCTTCATCTTAGAATTAAATATTCTAACTCTGAAGCTCTCAGAACATAGCTTAAAATTTTGAGTTGTTAAGCAATTGAAAACTCTCTCAACTGATCTTAAGTTTTTAATTCAATTTTAAAATAGTGGGCAGTCACTTCCAAGAAGTTATGCTGTATTACTCGTGCAAAAAAAATCCTGACAAAATATTAACCAAATATGCCTAAAATAAAATATTAGAATAATAATCAACATAGTAACAATGCATTTACAAACAGTTAAATCATTTTAAAAAGAAAGGAAGGGCTAACTTCATATTGAAATAAAAGGACTTGAATTTTATATGCAAATATGTAGAATTAATATTAAGTAAAATAAAAAAACTTATTGGGGCAAACAATCAAATTTATGGTTGAGCTTAATTATTCACTGCCGAACTTGTGCTATATGATCCGAGAACTGTAACAACGAAATTCAGCAGCCTCTGTATTAATTGCCTAGTAGTGTTTCTGGATGCATCAGTATTGTTGCATTTCACTGTAATATAATTATAACATTAATAAAAACAGAAGTCATTAAACTTCATAAGCTCTAAGACAGTACATTTATGGGGTAAAAGAGGATTCTTGATACAATTAAAATCACATGCAGACCTAAGTCAAATAATCGTAGTGTTTTAACATTTTATTTCATGAAATGTACGATTTCAATTGTAATTGTTCAATTGTATCAAGGCACTGATAAGTAGTTAAGACATTTTTTTGAAAATAGCTTAAAAACTGATAAGCGTCTTAGAAAGAATTATCAATAGAAAATACTGTTATAAATTTTGATGCCAACTAACCAGAGCGCTTTAGACTTACTTTTTTCTCAAGAATGAAGAAACTAAGAACCCGCCTGGGACAATCCTCTTCATTTAATGCTGTTAAAATTAACTGTAATTGTTATGTTTGGTGATGGTAAACATTTCTAAACTTGAAATTAATTGGTTAACTTTACTGTTTTTTATTTTCAGAAGTTCTTAGAAGATCAGCAATATTTACTAATTCAAGTGCAGAAAGTAAAATTCCATCCTTTTCAAAGTAAGAAATTAATTTTGAAGAACTAATGTAGTTGTTCTATAATTCAAATAATCACAAGATATTATATTTCATTGCAGGAAAACCAATTCAAAAGAAGGATGATCTTGTATTTAAACGTATGTGTGCCAAAGAATTTTCATTGCTTCATCAAATTTTTTTATAGCTAGATCCATATCTTTACATCAATTATTGTGTTAAATAATATGTATTGTATATTTTTAGGCGGGCATTTTGATCATATTGTTTCATAACCAATCTTTATAGTTCTTATTTGAATGTGTATAAGAACTTTATGTTGTATTCAACTTGTAAAGAAATCTATGTGCAGGCACATGGATTGAAACAAAATGAATTTGTGCAGGACCACATGATTCACTGCTAAACTTGTGCTTTTTGTAATGAAAGAGTGGGTTTACCATTATTTTCATAATTATTGTACTTAATTTGTGAATAAAATCTACCAATTTGTATTTAAATTAGCATCTTCTCTGTGGCATATCATGTGTCCAACACGAATTGGCCCATTTTTGTAAGCGTTGCAGGCAGATATCTCGCTGCGCTGTGGGTACCAATACTGAAGAATGTAAGGAGCAGGGAACACTGGTTAGGAAAATTACAAGTCATAAAACTAGTGGGTTCCATTGAAAGTACTTGGACCAGTTTCTTCCTTTGCTTTGTACTGAAATTAATAGAACATCCTAGAAATTACACAAAATTTTGTTCACCAAGTGTCATGGGATCTTGCCAGTGGTTTATATTAAGGTGAAGGACAATTTTCTATTGTAGATTTTTGGTTGTAATGCAGGAAAAATTAGATTAGTAAGCAGGAGCTTATTGTTACCAGGGGTCATTCCAGACTTTTTGTGAAAATCTACTCATAATTTTGTGAATTTTAGTTAAGTGTTAAAATAGTTCTTTTCAGCCAGGAGCCTGTTTTTGTGAAAATAAGATCACAAAATTTCCAGTATATTGTGAAAAATAGTGTCCATTTAAAGGCCAAAACACTTTTTGAAGGGTCTGTTTTTGAGGTATAATACTTTGTGAAAGGTCCGAAAACAGACCGAAATTTCTTCTAAACAGACCCCTGGTTACACAAATTAAATTTAGTTCTTTTTAGGCAGATATTTGTCTTAAACTACTGAATAAAAAAACAATTTTGTATCGATTTAATTTCATTGGAAGAAACTGCATTAAAACTGGAGATAAGCAAGCAAATTATCAAATGTTGGAACATTGTTATACACCCAAAAAAATTTATATACAGCAAGAAAAAAGAAATTTTTGGGTTGGAAACCAAAAAATAAATACCAAAAGGTGGGGTTAGGCAGTAGTAAAAAAATATGGAAATGAATGTTTTTATTTTTCAAAAATTATTTCCCTGTAGCCTTCAGCTAATGTCAATTATGAAATTTATTTTAGTAGGCTTAATGAATGAAAAGACTAGATTTAGTAAATGAGTTAACATTTTATTGCATTACTCATTTTTTCTTAAAGGACTGCTAAAAGCTTTTGACTTATTTTTGGCATAATCCTCCATTAATTTTTTTACTCTTATATCTTCCAGATGCTTCTAATCTTAATCAACTGAAAATACAATACATGTAAAAGTATTAATTGAGAATGTGCCTTAACTTCCTAGTGATAAGGAAGGGAACATAAATTTTGATATTTCTTGCTCAGTCAGTTAGAAAGGGTAATTTTTAGTGTTTCAAATTCAAACTTACATTAATTGAAGGGTATAAATATTCAAAACATCAAGGATGAGTTTCTTCTATGAGCAAGTTCTTTTCAGCAATATCAATTACTTACTGACAAGAACTTATTTCTACTTAAACTCATAAGGATTGAACATTAATTACAACTCCAAAACAAATATCTAGACTCAAAAATTATGTTAAGCTTGGCATAACTCAAAATTAATTGTTAATTTTTTCTCAGTTCTAGATCCATAACACAAGTGATTTAGAATTCTTACATTTCCTGAAATATTTTATAATATGAATCAAGCAGGAGATTAACTCGCAGATGTTAAGTTTTTATTATGACAATACAAATCAGTTTGAACAGAATGACGAATGTTATAATACAATGAAAACAATTGTTAATGTTAAACAAATCCGTACTATGGTGCATTCATGAGTGATGGAAAGTTTCTGGAAAAACGACTGCAAATTTCGAAGTAATTGTAGATTTTTCTGAGGAATGTAGCAGCTAAAACAGTTTTACCATTGGCCCTCATTTCTGTAGGAAAAAGAGTGTTGTAACTTTATATGAAACAAATACAAAGGAAAAGATACTTTCAGGCTGTCCCATATTAACTAATATTCAGAAACCTAGCATTGTGAACTAATTTTGTTATAAATGAGAAATATGACATTGGACAGCATTATACTTAGCAATTGATCTATATGTAAAACCCACAGATAAAAGTGCTTCAAAACCAGACCTAGACACAAGAAAAATGCTATTTCTGGGTTAATTTTAAGAATCCGGGCCATAGCGACTTCTTGGCGAAATTCCTTTATGCCAATGCCTGGCATTGGCGAGAAAGCACTTTGCAGTACGAAAAGATGTTAAACATCATACATAAATCTAGGGTTGCTGTCTAAGCATTGTTCACAAGGAAGAATAATTTATCATGTAACTTTCTCCAACCCTTGGCAAATGGCCCAGATCGTTAAAATTAACCAATTTCTGACCTTTAACTTTTTAAACCCAAAATTATCCAAAACCAATGGGCAGTATTATCTAATCTATTTTTGTGTTAATGAATCAAAATTAAAACTTTCCCAAGAAAAACAACTCCTTTAACTTCTTCTGGAGATGTGTGGAAAGTTAAGAGAAAAGGATGAGCGAAGCACTTAACTACATCTCATGATTTAAGAGATTTTTTTAAGATTAGATTTGAGTTTAATGTAGATTTTAATTAACTGTTTAAGTATTAATGACGTCAAGAAGGCTAATGATCTTAAACAATGCTGAGAGTTTTAAGTCTCCAGCTTAATTTCATGATCACACTTACAAAAATATGCTATTTTTTAGATTTATCTAAGAAAAGAGGTGCCATATCTGGGGTAAGAATTTTCCATTGCCAAGAGATGGTACAGACAACTGGCCGTGAAATGGTTAAGTTCTTTTTACAAACGCTGTGTTTGAGATGCTTTCACCCTAAATTTTGTGATAATTTTTTTACTATTATAAAAACTTTTATAACTAGATTATCCATTTCAATTACAAATGTTAAATAGGATCAATTAGAGAGAGGGTACCTATCAAACTCTGAGGCTCCACGGGGCTATCACTATTCAACAGTTACCCTTTATGGCACTTAATGTGAAATACACAACTATAGGTTTATTTGCATTTTCTTCTCTACTGTTATAAGTCGCTTAAACTTTACAAGCATCTCCTACAAGTCAAATATTGCCAAATCTTAATGGCATTATATTAGTGTTTTAATCAGTTGCTTTGCTACTTATGGCAATATTCAATAAATATTTGGTGTCTACCACAGCTGGACAATATTAATTAGGAAGGAATTGAACCCAACCATACAGTGGCAAGTGCAAGGGTCGATCGAGGTTTTATTTTACGGGGCCCATTTATGCAAAAAATTTGAAGTGATAGCTAGCAGATCAGTGCACAAGTTGTAAAAATCTACTCAGCCCAAGAAAATTGTGATAGTCAAATATTTTGTGAATGTTATTGTGCAAATAATCATTAGGAGCCAATTTGAACTTTTTGAAAGAGCAGCGTAAGGCCTTAATTTTCAGCTGGATTTGACCCCTGAAGTGTCTGAATTAACGTTAACAAGTTTGCTTGAAATAAGTAAAAACTACATCCGCTTACCTTTGGCCCATGGGTGATCTGCTGCGATATCCACCACCGCCACCTCCATAACTGCCTCCACCGTACCTGGAGCCGCCTCCATTTCCACCTCTTCCTCCCCTGAAGCCTCCACCACCGCCACCTCGCCTGAATCCAGAGTCATATCCACCGCCACCTCCTCGGCCTCCCCGGGAGAATCCACCGCCTCCTTCCCGTCCACCTCGGGAGAAACCACCTCCTCTTCCGCCACCTCGGCGGCCCCTGCTTCTGGACACGTCGACGCGAACTTCGGAACCGTTGATGACGGCTCCATTCATTTCCTTGATCGCCTCATTCGCTTCGTCGTCGTTTTCAAAGTCAATGAAGGCAAAGCCAGGGGGGTTGCGGGCAACCCAAACTTTGGTCAAGTTCCCAAACCTACTGAATTCCCTTTCCAAATCCTCCTTTTGGGTATCTTCAGCCAGACCACCAACAAAAATCGACATGGGTGCCATTTTTAAAAGTTACCTAAAAAATAAACATTGCTTAGTAGTGTACCTGGTAAGATAACTGTCACCAATTAATGAACTAAGTTACTTGTTAAGCATATATCCAGCTTGATCAATGATATAACATGGATTTATGGTCAATACAAGAATTTGGGAAATATTTGCTTGCCTCAAACACGAAAAAGACTGATTAGGTATCTAATCACAGGAGATTATATTTTAGGATAACTATAGCCGAGATAACTAATTTCCCTAAGTTTAACACGTGTAACCACGATCACACGCGAATGCATATTGATGGTTGTAAATAGCACACTTTATTTGTACCAGAAACATTGTCAACCAATTTTGGACATTAACAGTTTAAATGAATGATTTTTCAGTTAATTCATGCGAAACCAAGATGACAATGGAAAAACAACGCTACCTCAGATCGCATCAACATCCAATTTAAGTACGAGTGTGACACAATAACAATGAAGATATAACATTAAGGTACCTAGATATACACCCAAACATGAAAATTTTTCTTTCTTTATTTAGTGAAGCTTTAGTAAGCTCATTGACACCATCGCCGAAAAATGGCTACCCACCGATCACAATCTTATATTCTCCGCAGAAATTAAATTAATAGAAATCTTGAACTATGTTATAGAGAATTAGAAAAGAATTTAACGATATCTTTAATAAAATAACTTGCCAAGAGAAGAAAATAGTACTTACTTAGTAAGATAGAAATTTTCTTTCAGGAGCGGCACCGGATTTCTAGCTCGATCAATGCAGCAGCGGGAAGGAAAATGAAATGGCACAGCCGATGAAAGGCGGCGAATTTCTTGTTGAGATTAGAGAAGTGGCTGGACAAAATAATAATCACTATTTTTTCTTTTATTTAAGAATTATATGTTTTCAATAATTTTAATATATTTTAAAGAAAATAAATGCCAAAAAAATTATTTTAACTGCAGATAAAATTTTAAATAATTTATATCGTTTTGAGGCCAAGACAGCAGAGGAAAATCGAAACGAGGGAGTGGAAGTTGCAATGCGATTGGTCACAAGAAAGTTATTTACAAAATAAAGTTAAAGTTTTAAGTTTCCTTTCAAGTGAAGCATGCGGAGCAGGTACTGACGTTTAAATAGTACTTATTAATTAAATGTGTATTAATGTGTTTTGGTAAATCCTCCCTTAATTTTGTTAAAAATTGACGGTGATGTAAATGTGAATATTTTTTATTTTTCTGTTTTATAAAAATTTTGCTACCAAAGGGAATTTCGATCGATTCTTGGATGTAGGTTTGTGTGTTGACAGAATGATGAATTAGGATTTGAGTTCGATCTTATTTTGAATTTTTATATACTCCATCTAACGGCTAAAATTGTTTCTCTACAGTTTTGAAAAATTGATTGCAAAATCGAAATATACCTCTAATCTTACTAACAGTAGTACTTACTAATTGAATAGGCATAAGTTTTCAAGCTTATATAAAAATCAGTAAAACAATTTTATTAAAAGAATACTTTGAGAAAGGACATTTCTACTTCGTTTGCTATCACAGGCTATAATTCCTAATAAAACAAGATGGTTTTGGAGAAAATATAGCAGTAGGTAACCTGGCAGCGTATTCCCAAAAGTGCCCCCGAGTTGGGCCGCTTGGCGACATTGTTCGAGTTGAACAGGGATAACTCGCCATGCTGGGAAACTTTGGCGCAAAGACATCGCAAAACACTAATGGCGGACAAAGCCTAAACAAATAATATGTAGTCGGCGATTTTTGTTTCGCAGGATTGATATTGATAACTTTTAGTAAGTTCAGTAAGTTTTAATAGGGCAGCTTAAGTTTTCGCAGAATACAAATATACTTACCCAGATTATTGCTAATCTCTTTACGTAATTTTGATACAGTGAGTATCTATATTTGATACCTCTCTTTAATTCTGGGTTATTGATTTGTTTTGGGCTTTATTTTGTGTTTTAAATCTTGAATACCATATTTCAAGTTTTTAAGTGTTGAAATTTTTTACGCTATAGTAGCAAATTGAAAGTGATAGATTAATCCAGATATTTTAAAATGGCTTTAAGTCCAAATTTATGGCTAGACAACAACTGTTATATGAATTATGGGTGGTATTGATTTGTTTTGGGCTTTATTTTGTGTTTTAAATCTTGAATACCATATTTCAAGCCTTTAAGTGTTGAAATTTTTACGCTATAGTAGCAAATTGAAAGTGATAGAATAATCCAGATATTTTAAAATGGCTTTAAATCCAAATTTATGGCTATAGACAACAACTGTTACATGAATTATGGGTGCAGCTTTAGAAAGAGTCCACCAGCCGCCATGTTTGCCTTGCCCACAACACAAATTTTGACTGACAATCATAGAGATCTAATAATCAATATTATTAGTATTAGATACTAAAATAATAAAAAATTAGTAAATTGCTATAAGAGATCTAATAGTAAGCTATAAGACAACTAAAAGATCTAATAGTAATATTAATGCTGACAACATTCATGTTGCTGTGGTAAACATGGAAGCTGGTGAAAGAGTGGTTTTGATTTTCCTTTTCTTAAAAAACTCTACTTTGATTCGAACATTGTACAGTAAAGCACCGTCTGTGTAAACTTCTTTCAAGGGACCGTCATTACGTGCAAGTTAAAACAACTTTGAATTTTGGGTTTTCATACTCCTATCCCAAATTTAAATACTATTGGATAGAATTTTTTTTCACATAGTATTAAATTACTGAACATAAGTAGCTTATAGTAATTATTAAAGTAACAATAATAATAAAACTTTAAAATTCTATTAAAACATTGAACTAATCTCATTAGTTTATCCTTACTATTAGTTTATTTACCACATCTTGAGTACACATTGCACATCCTTAATACATCCGAATTCATTATTGCATTACATTCACATCAAATATGATTTATTCTACTGTTTTGAAGAAGTCCTTCATTGTAATTTGAATTGAAGATTGTCTTGAATTACAGTGTTGTGAAGCGAATTTAGTTCTTGAAATGGTTTTCACTAGTGTTCCGACTAGAAAAAATAAGCTCTGAGCTTTTCAATATGGTTGATTGATTCTGTTGTGGAAGGTGAAGAAATTTCTTCACATACTACATCTGGTGTGGAGAAATTTAACCCGTAGGAAATAGCAACTGATAAAGAATGTTTTTCAATTTTGAGACGGTAGGTTGATATTGCTATATAAACTGATTATTTTTTAATTAAATTGAATAGGAATGAATGGGGCCTTAACAAAAGCAACACATAAATGGAACAGACCTAAAAACGAGAGACGCATAAACAGTGCTTTACTATACAAGCTTTTTATGATTTAAAAATGATTTCTATGATCAACAGCTGTCATCATTTTTGAAAATTAGGTTAAAATATCTAAATTATATAGAATGTAAAGTATATTTTATTTTTATAAGCATGGAAATATAATGTTCTTGTTCACTATGTTTTACCATTTTGGTGAGACACACTAGTTAATTAGTTAATAAAACTACAATGAGTATTAAAAAGTTTTTTTTAGAAAACTTGAAATTCACTGTGTGTGTGCATATCAAGGTATTTAATGCATATCTGCAAGTCAGATCAAGGAAAGTTTGTTTTTGTAGAGAAGTGAAATTAGTATCAATATTCAAATATCAGTTATAACCAGAATATATAGAGCTTAACAGCGATGCCAGACGGCCATTTTCCTCCTTAGGTAATTAATTTAATTCAGCCCGCAGATTATAATTCAGTTCACTAGCAGCCAATTAGAAAACGCGAAATGTATTTGATTTGATTTTTACTCTGATTGTAGGCTATTTGGATTTGAGTGACAGCTTCAGTGGGCGATTGACAGAATTAGCAGGAATGACATGGTACAGAGACTCCAACTACTACGGATTCTCCGTAGTTTCTACGGATGCTGTCGTTTAACTACGGACTACGGATAACATCGAAAAAGCTACGGAAAATCAGAAATCTATCATAAAAAGCACTTAAAAACGCAAGTTTTTTTCCCAATTATGCTTTATTTTTAGAATATTTTCAGTCTACATAAAAACAGGGTGGCGAGCGACCAAGTTGAAATCGGCTTCTTGCGTTGTTAGTGCGATGTGGAAAAAACAATTTTATAGTGGTTAGAAGCCGTCGTTTAGGACCGCATTCGGGGGAAAAGCCGAAAAATAGCGATTTTTCGCATCAGTACAGTTTTCCCGGCGCGTATTTGAAGCTGGCTTCTTTTCACATTGTAATTTTTCCTACATGTTTGTCACACTGTGGGAAAAATTTAAGCATGGCTAGAGGAGCCCAATAAGTCCAGTGATACACCTCTCAGATCGCGCTTTTATCGATTTTAGTCAGTGTGTTCAACTAATTTTTTTTCTTAGGGATTTCCTAAGTTGTAAATTTTTATTGATAGATCCCTTTAATAACAATGCAGTGTTTTTTAATAATCTTGTTAGAATATAACCTGTTTCAAATATGACATCAAGGGGGATGGCAGGGGATCCACCCCTAAAAAATCGGACTAGGTGTCTAAAACAAAACAACCCTATTTTTAGGGTCAACTTCCAAAAAAATTTTCCTTACTCATTAGGACTACTGACAACCATCTTTGAAAGTTGGAGTCTCTGCATGGTATTAAAGGGGGCGGGTTTGTTTGGCCTAAAGTTTTTTCAATGGAAAAAACCCTGTTAAGAAAGTTGCCATTAGTGTCTATGGTGATGAACACTCTGTTTTAAGCTCTATACTCTGTGGTTAGAACTGCTTTATCTAGTTATTAATATTGAAACTTTTTAAAAATGAACTGAAAATTATTTATGTAATATTAGTAATGTTTTAAAGATTATTTTTTCTAGGAACAGATTTTTAGATCCTTAAATAATAGTACACTAATTATACTATTATTTTAGGATCAAATTATGATGATAATAATAATTATATCTATGGTTGTCAGTGGTCATGACTTGTGATTAAACATAGCGGCTGGTGGATGCTTTTAAAACTATACCTTTTCCTATTCTAGATATGTAAATTTTGTAAAAAAAATCAAATAAATATTAATATAGTAATTAATTCAGTTACTTTTTAATTAGCATAGTACTAAATCATAATTATTTAATTCTAATACTTTTAAAATAGAAATAGAATTTTTAGAAATATAATATAGTTTATATTTTGAGTTGGTTTTGTTAATTTTTGTTTTATTTCCCTTCAATATTTTTAAGTCATACTTATAGTTCAAGGAATGTATACATGCTGATAAACATAAAGTTAACAAGCTTCATTGGTAAATTTTAATTTGGCAGTTACTACATTTAAGCCTTTTTTCCAAAACACTTGGTGTCTGATTTTAATTTGCAGTAAATGGATAATGAGCTAAGTACATAAATACCAAATAAAATAATTAAGTTTAATATTTGTTCACTAAAATTTATTTTAAATTCTAAAGCATAGCCCTAAACATTTAAAATGTAGTGAAACTTGTTGAAAGAATAAGTAGGTCTTTGTTATACTGAAAAATGCTATGAAATTGTATTATTATAAGCTTATAAAATAAAGAATCTTTCAAAAAAAATTGCCATCCTTTAATTTTTACTGTTTAAATAGAAACATGTAATTAATCCTTTCCTTTCACAGAAGTCAAACCCTACATTAGCCATTATTAGAATAGATAGATGGAGCCACACGCAATGCTAATAGTTTTGTTTTATTTACAAACAAATAACCATCATTTTCTAAACTTCTTTAAGTGTTTTTGCGTTTTGAAAGTGAAAAATGAAGTTTTGATTTGCAATGGGTAATGTTAAAAATTGTGTTTGCTTGAAGGAACTTTTTTTTACTTCATTCGATAGACTGGATGACAACACCTAAGAACAAGTCACATACTGACTTTGTTTTGAGAATTATTTTCATTAAGAGACATGCTTTTGCTTTCCTATCTTAAAGTTAACATACCCATAATTATGAGAGGGGTTTTTGCTTATTTAGCTGACAAGGGGTTCATTTGAACCTACCTAAATCATTAAGAACAACCATTATTGATAAAATAAGTAAAGTTAATGGCTGATTATGTTTGCATTATTTAATGGAAAAATTATTTAGTAAACCCCTTCCTTCATGAATGTGATGAATGAGCAATTCGATGACAAAAATGTAAATTTGTCGGTTTCAGGCTTTTGCCGTCGAGTTTTCACTTTTGGGTTTTTGTTGTTGCACGAATGGTAGCAATGACAGTTTCTTGGATGTAATGCAATTTTTTTGGAAACCCCTTTTCTCTACATTAAGCTAGATGTGGGTTATTCCAAACGTTTACTCAAAATAGAAAATTTGCATATTTACAGTTTTGTCATTGTACCAACGATATGTTCTGGGACTTGGGCAACTTGCCATCATGTTGTTTAATTTATTAATTTATTTCACACAAGTAAGAATTTAAAAACATTAACTTATTTTTGTATTTTAATATTCTAACTATCGTTATTCTCACATTCTGAGTTTATGTAACAAAAACTAAAATTTTAAGGATATATACTACACAAGTGTACAGAGCCCATTAATAATCACATAATACAACTGTATGGAAATAAAATCATTAGTTACTGGGCAATTCCACGGGTAACTGACTGACATTTTTTAAGAAAAACGCTTAGTATTTTGTTATTTTCTTCCCAAAAATAAATGATAATAATATACTTTCCACCCAGTTTATTGCTTTCTTGTTAGCTTAATCTAATTACACAATTAAATTTTCAAAATATGTTTTTATTGATTTTTTAAAAATTTTAAACGACATGGTAACTGACTGACATTCGTGAAACATATATGTCGGTCAGTTACCTTGTTGATTAAAATTTTAAATTGCCCTACTACAGTTTACTTTTATAATACTTTCTAAATTTCGTATATTCTCTCTTAAAATTGGCTAAAAAATAAAAGCAGATAAATACTAAATTATAGTCAGTGTAATTTAAATTGGCGGTTGAAATGTCACGTGATTTTCCTACCCACCGCACCTTCCCCACTACGTTACCATGGTTTCGGAAAATCTAAATTTTTTCCCACAATGTGTTGCGCCAAGTCAGAACGCTTCAGAAGGAATCAAAGTGAGAAATAAGACGTTGATTTGATGATCATAAAATCATTTGTCTAACATAACAATAATTTCTTGTGATCTTTAGATTTATAAATCTTAAGTACATTTGTTTTCGTTGTTGAAATAATGTCTATTAAATTATATTGATTATTATTAATTGATTCATGAATTCAAAAATATAAAATTGAAAATTATAGTCTATAATATTAAAAAACTATTTTGATTTAAACTTTTATATTTCTATGGGAGCTGAAACAAAATTGATCCAACTCATAAATTTTTAATCAGATTAATTATAATATAGCAGATCTTAAAGATTGTCATAACAGACTAAAGATCGTTATAGCAGATTTTAAGATCATTAACCCTTAAGAAGTATTTGGTGAAAATAAATAAATCTATAATTGAGAGAAAGTTGCTTACAGCAAACAAATTAAGTGACTAAATTTACTCGCCAATTTCAAGTTGGCGAGCGGAAATTTCATACTCTGCCTCAACCGGTGTGTAAAAAGAAAAGGTGCTTGATTATACTTTCTTTGTTGTTACCAAGGCAACGATTTTTAAGCTGTGACGTCCATCCGCCTATTCTATTTACACAGAGTATAATAATACAGATGGTTTATGGTGTAATGACAGTGCAGCAAATCTGTCTTTTTCATTAGTTAAACATACCCTTTAGTAAGTTCCTAGTCACAATGGGTAAGTAAAATATTTATTTACCACTTTTCTTTACCATGTCTATATTTGGTGAAAAGAAGTTATCATGAAGTTTAAATTGCATAGATCACACATACTAAGCAATTGCATAGGTGTTTTCAGTGATTAAACCTAATTTAAATCCTTTATTTTGAATTCAATTTTTAGTTCTAAATTACCCTAGTAAAAATTCAAGTTTGAAACAAAGCTGTTTAACAAATTGGATCATAAAAACTACTATGGTTTGAAATTATGATTACGACCAGTGCAAGACAACTAGGTTGCCAAAGCTTCTCGCGCTGCCGCCAACCACTCTGAACAATTTTTAGTTTAAGAGTTTTTATTGTAGACAGGATAAAACAATGAAATTTTGTTAAGGACATTAATTTTTAATGATTATACCTACAAAGAAAAATTTTTACACTAATTTTTGTTTTTATTTACACTTTTTTTCAAATACAAATCATTCAATTACTATGTCTTTTAAGAGAACTGCAAATATAGCAACCAAATGTTATAAAATTTTTGGGTAAAACCTAGTATAATCTTGGATGTAATATAAAAAGTACTTCAACCAAAATTTAGGAAATTATCCCCTACATCAGTTAGTTGTTGTTGTTGTTACAGAATTTCATTGTAAATAACATTTGAACACTAAAAAACTGACTACATAATTATTTGAGTTGCTGCGCCAATGGTATGCAACAGTTGAAAACCACACAGGATATTTTATAAATTGAGAAGGCCCTTGGTTCCTTAACTTTTTTAGTCGCAGAGCAATATTTCAAATTTATTAAACAAATAATAGAGAACATACACAAAGACAAAATAAATAAATGAAAATAAGGTTATAAACATTCTTCTTAAAGGAGGCTCTACTTGTCCATGGGGTTTTGGAATTCTTGTTTTAAATAAAAATAAATACCCGAGAAATTCTTCAGTGCAGTATTTCAAAAGAAGACCTTTTTCTCCAGTTAAAAAAGATTTTCTACTAAAGAAATATAATTAAGAATTTGCTTTTAAAGAAGTAATCAAGTGTTAGTTGTCAAGTGTAGTTAGTAGTGTTAGTTGATAGGCTCTACTCGTCTATGGGGTTTTGGAATTCTTGTTTTAAATAAAAATAAATACCCGAGAAATTCTTCAGTGCAGTATTTCAGAAGAACTTTTTCTCTATTTAAAAAATATTTTTCTACTTAAGAAAAATAGTTAAGAATTTGCTTTTAAAGAAGTAATCAAGTGTTATTTGTCCCATTAAATTAGAACCCAGAAAATTATTTTGATTGAAAAACATCTGATATGCAAAAAGCTCTTGGTATATGGTAATTTACATGTAAATTGAATCCATAAATAGAAATTTTATTTGCTCTCTGGGTTCGAATGCTTGTTTAATTTTAAATGGAACTTTTTGAATCAGTACATTACATTTTCAAGAAAAAAGGAATACATTAGGAGTCTCAAAGTCCAAACTGAACATGAATACACTGCGTAAATTGTAGAGATGGGAATAGCTGGGAATATTAATATATCTTAAAATTTTACTATCTTACCTATAAGTAGAATTGTCAGAGATAAAAACTAGCCCCAATTAAATTTCTACAGGTAATTTTTTATATCAGCAAGCCTAATCAAACTTTACTAACATTATGTGGAGTATTTTCAATTTTGTAATGTTCCACTATTTTGGCCTAAAAATCTTATTTATAACTTAGTTTTTGATATTTTAAGGATGTTTTAGAAAAATTCAACTCAAGCTTTAAAATGATGTATTACATCATAGGTTTTATAAACTTTAAAAAATTGGTACTTTGGTTTCATTATTCATGGAATGACCCTTTTCGGATAAGTTTGATAATTTTATAAACAATTATTAAATCCACTACTTTAAAAATAAAATTTGAACCATATAATATAACCCACGTTTTTATGAAATGGGTTTATTTTTACTTGAAAAATTGAAATTTTATTTTGGAAGTAAAATAATAAAATAATTTTTAATGATAAATTTATATTTTAACTTATAATATTTTTATTTTACTAATGATTAATTTATTATACCATGAATGATTATTTAGTTTCCAAAAAATATGTATGCAAAAACCTTTTCCAATTTTTCCGGTAAAGACCAGTTTTTTTCCGCCTTCCAGAAAACTTAAATTTAAACTTTAATTTTAAAACTAGAATCTAGAATATTAGGAATGAAAAAAACGCGAAAGCGCGTCGCTCTCCGCGTGGTTGCCAGAAAATCATACGCCGCCAGCCGCTCTCCCCAAATATTGCCAAGCAGTCCCAACTCGGGGGCACTTTTGGGAATACGCAACCTGGCATGACATTTGATTTATACAGAAATACAAAAATGTATATAAAATTAGGAACAGGTTTACAAGATAGGCGGTCCAGGGCTTAAGATCTATTTCGGGGCCCCAACATGTCTTAAAATGAAACTTAATTTATTTAGCCAAATCAATCACCTTTAACCCAAGTGTAAACAATATGTATAAATTGTTTATTTGATATCTTTATTAGCTTAATATATTGATTTTTAACTCATTAGTTAATAAATTTATAAGTACAGCTTTAGAAAGATTCCTGCATCTCTGCCATGTTTACCCACAGCTCATATAATGGCTAATAACCATAGAAATATAATAAGGAAGTTGCATGTGTCAGATTTTCAAAAACAAACAAGTGTTCCGCATGGTTTTTCGTATGGTAAAATAGCTTTTTACCGTAGTAAAACACTTTACCGCGGTAAAAAGCTAAAATGTCCGATGTTCAGAAGACGATCATATAAAGGCGAAAAATAGCGATTTTTCATGATAGTTCCGTTTTATCCGCGGACTGCTGCGTATAGGCGCCTAATAGAAGTTGGCTTCTTCATTGTAATTAAAATGCAGAAAAACAACTTTACTATGGTCAGATCTAAAGATAGGTGATATATCACTACACCTAATAACCTCAGGGGAATTAAAATTGATAAGGTTAAAAAACTGGATAAAAGCTCATCATAGAATATAGGTTAAGTATTTATAGATTGAACCTACGCTATTATTTGTCGTGGTCAAAATGATGGTTTTTATGTTGCACAAAACGTTTTAATGTAAGGTTTCAAAAGTTGGCAGGTATGTCTAAAAAATTATCAATTTTTAACATCTGCATCTCATGTTTGAATAATAGAGTGTGAATCAGTTTCGAATTCAACGGAAGCCACGGTTGTCAAAATAGTCTAGTTTGGGAGCCAGATTTGGCAAGTTCACGCACCTTAACGAGGGAGAAAACTACAACATAACAAAATTTACCCCACTCCCGCCAACGTAAAGCAGACACCAAGGATTGCTAAAGCTTGCTTTGAGTTTTAACTTCTTAACAGATAATTTTCAACCAGAAATACTGATTTGACTGACTCAAAAACACATCCAATCACATTACAAATGTTCATCATCATTTTATAATACTAGAAGTAGTTCAACTGAAATTATGCTGAATCTTATCAAATAAAGCTTTCGAAAGCAGATCATACTCAGTGCAAGGTTTTTTAAAATTCCCATCCATCAGAATTTATGGAGATAATGTGAACTTTCACGCTCAAAATAATTAGTTTTCACTTCCTTCCTTATAAACAAGTCTTTTTAATTCTTATTCTGATAGTTTTTCTGGGAGTCGCAGCGATTTTTCCTCTATGACAGTGGTTCCCAAACTATTTTGGTCATGGAACCCCCAAATTTGTTACCAATGCTCGCGGAACCCTGAATATTTTTTAATCAACGATTTTTAAAAATTTAATATATGATATTAAATGAAACCAGGCGTGGATCCAGCACGGGTCCAGGGGGCACTTTTCCATACAATCACATTTACCTTTTGGCAAAAATGTCAAACTCTTGGGGATTTTCTAAAAGTAACACGCAAGATCCCCTTCTGTTACCGCTGGGGGTATGAGAATCCTCCCCTAGAAAAAATTTTGAAATTTGACTTGTTAAAGTAGAGTTTTAACTCATTTTAAGACGCTTTTGGGGGCCAAGAGGGGAATTTTCCATCTTTATCTTTTGACAAAAAATGTCAAAATGTTGGGGATTTTCCAAAAAGTATTGCACAAGATCCCCTTGTGGTGGGACCTTGGCGGGGTCTGGGGGTCCTCCCCCAGAAAAAATTTGGAAATTCGACTGGTAAAAGTAAGGTTCTAACTCATTTTGAGAACATTTTTGGGTCCAAGGGGGGCGGAGCTGTCCATTCTTATTTTTTTTACACCATTCTAATTTTTTTAATGAAATAAAGTTTGTCCCATGGAACCCCTAAATTTTTTCGTGGAACCCCAGGGTTCCGCGGAACCCACTTTGGGAACCACTGCTCTATGAAATCGACGCACCTATGAGAGCTCCAATATTGAAGAATTATTTTTTGCCTATCATTGATGTTGGGAAAACTAGGTTGCCAATCATGTGGCCTCTGTTATTCTTCTTCTTCTATGTTTTTGGCCCTGTAAAAGAAAACTCTCATATACTATTTTTTTCTTTTCTCCTTGTTGTGAAAAAATATATGGTGTGTATTTTAATGTAAAATTTTTTATTGCCTGAATCAATAGTAGTTTTTTTTCAATACTTTTATATTTTGCAGATAGCTTTGAACTATGCCAAACCAGTACTATTTTTCCATTTCTTTTGGAGTTTTCCTACTTGCTGCTTTATTTCTGTACAAACCATCCAATGATGAAGACGAATTGAAGGACATAATTCAAAAGTTTGAGCTGCAAGAATTCAATAGCATCATCCAAAATTCAGGTAATTACAAAAGCAATATTATACAATAACAATATGACTAACAAGACCAGACTTTTTAGAGTTACGAGTCCCGGTGTCCCCGAAATGAACTCTGGGACGCAAAATTGTCCCGTTTTCTGAAACCAACAATATTCAGCATGAAAACTTTTCTATTTTAATTGAATATACAGGGTGGTTCAGAAATAATCATCAATAATTGGTGGGGAGGTAGAGGGGCCCTAGACAAGCATATTTCGAACAGGGATGGTGGGGCGCGGTAGCACCGTTAGAGAGCTAGTAGCACCTAATGTAGTGCAAGCGCGTTTCAAAAGGACGTTTTTAGAAGGCCCGTGTGACAAAACAAAACATTATTGAATGATATACAGAAGTATCCGTACTACTTAAATCCTCAATGTGATAGAAATTGGACCACTTGCTTAACCGTGGGGTGAGTTTTAAAACGTGCAATATTACTCTCTTAGTCAAACAATAGAGTTCCCTTAATGGTATTATTTAGAAAAATGATGATAGGGGAAGGAATTTTAAATGATCAAACAGTTTCAATGATCAATGTTACGATCATTGAAAATTCCGTCCCCGATCATCATTTATCTAAATTGTACCATTAAGGGAACTCCATTCTTTGACTAAAAGATTAATATGGCACTTTTGAAACTCACTCCACGGTTTAGAAAGTGGTTCAAATTCTATCGAGTTCATGGTGTAAGTAGTAAGGATACTTCCTTACCTCATGCAATAGATTTTTTCATTTTATTATGTTTTGTTTCGTCGCACGGGCCTTCTAAAAACGGCCTATTGAAACGAGCTCGCACTACATTGGGTCCTAGCTCTTTATCGGCAAGGCTGCGCCCCACCATTCCTATTCGAAATATGCTTGTCTAGGGCCCCTCTACGTCCCCACCAATTATTGATGATTATTTCTGAATCACCCTGTACTTTATGTTTGCCTGCTACAAATGCTCTAAGTAATCAAGTAGAAAGAGTATTTTCTATGATGAACAAATTTTGGCCATCTGAGAAGACCCAGTTACAAATTTCAGTTCTAAAGGCGATGTTGATAATTAAGGTGAATAAAAAAAAATGTGCCAAGAGTTTCATTCTTACTTAAAATCTTCACCAGCTATATTAAAGCAAATTTGTTCCTCTTATAAATAAATATAAATATAACTAAACGTTTCGGGTATATATATTTTTTAATTATGAACTTTTAAGCTAACTGACTTTTTCTGAATAAATGACTTTAAAAAGTTTTTTTTATTGACTGCCAGTTAATTAACCTAAATAAACCAATGTCCCGTTTTGAGTAAAAAAATAAATGGTCACATTAAATATGACCCACCTATTAAAAACTTAATTGTACCTGATTGTGTCCAGCACGTGCTGAATTCTATATTTGCATCAAAACCAGTATTTAATTTGTTCACTCCATCTTTAATGAAAAAACTGATTCTTTAAAACAAATAAGTTTATTTGTCACAAAAAATAAAGGGTCTAAACCAGGAGTGGCCAACCCAAATGATCTTGAGGTACTAGCGGATCCAGGAGGGCTAGAGGGCTCAAGCCCCCCAAAAAGATTTACAGATTTATTTAGTTATATTTACAGATTTCTTATAGTATTACGGTTTTACGGATTGATTGAAAAATATTTCGGATTTTGCGTTTTTGTCCACTCTACTATCCGTGAAAACGCCTAACACCCGCCCTTTTTTTGAGTGAAATTTAGTTTTTCTAAGAAAGAAAGGCTTTCTTGCATGTTTTTTGGATACGCCGGCAAGTCTTGATGCACGCTCGCCTGTTAAGTTTGCTTCTTCTCGTGTTCCGTTTGCAATTCAGAAAAAACAACTTTACCGAGATTGGATTTCGCATTGATGTTTTTCAGGCCTGTTAATGTGGAAAGCTTCAAGTTGTAGTTTTGCAATGTTACGCAAAAAGTTTTACGGATGTAAGATTTCAATTCTTGGCAAGTATGCCAAAGAAAAGGGTAATAATTATTTTCTCTAGAGTCCTCAAGAGAGAGAAGATAAAAAATTTTATTTTTCAATATTGAGTTCCAAATACTGTTACTTAGCCTTTTGCCTACGTTGGTTGTTTAGTTATTTACTTTTGGTACTTCTGATTATTTGAAATAACTACATCTGTTTTAATTATATTACTCATTTATTAAACATCTAAATTAAAATAAAAAATACAAATATTAATAGGGACTTAAGCCCTCAAAGATAAAGGCACATGATCTATTATAGTTACAATAACATTAATTTAATGAAGTGACCACAATTAAAGATTAAGACAAAGCATCTTACCATCACCGGAAAGCCGCACGGCAATTCCTGCCCGTTACCCTTTGGTTCTACTTTTCTATCTGGAGACAAGTGTGTCTGTATCGCTGTTAACTTCAGTTTTTATAAGGCTCTTATCCACCCTTCTAGAACATTCTACCTCGTGACACTAAGTAAAGGGGTTTGATGAACAGTCACCCCTTGATAGAACGTTTGGAAGGTCAAGGCACTCACTAGTTGTTAATCATTGTTGAAAGAGTTAATCTAATCTAAAGGTGTTAGGCTTGAACTAATGCCCTATATAGTTAACGTTTCTGACATTACACTCGTGGGGAAGTGTTAATTAACTCAGGAAGTTATATGTTGTTCAATAACAAAGAAATTCTAAATAGCATCTACTAAGTTGATAGTTTTTTTCTTTTTTTGCTTACTTTTTTAAGTTGCTAAATGCTTTAAGTTGAATAAACAATAAAGCCCTAAATGGTGATATAATTAAACATCTGAATTTTGGGCAGTTGACTGTATTACATTTTTAAAATTTTTTCATTGATTCAAGGACTAAAACTTTCCTTTATTATTTCTAGGTTTGAACTCAGTTGTGGCTCTTGTGAATGCGATTGAAAATAATGAAGTACCTGCCCATAAGTTTGCTGATTCAAAACAGCTTGAGCTGTTAAGAGACAAAGTACGAAGGATCAAACAGCATCTCATTCTTCACCAGTTGTTACAAGACCATAACCTACTTTTTCTTGAAGATGCGTAAGTATCTTTTACAGTTCTCTCAGTTTTGTGTTTTGGGTGATTCCATGAAAAGTGCCCCTTATCTGTCCCCCACGTGACACATCTTTAAAATACTGCTGTTTTAAAACTAATTGGAATGGACATACATGTTATGTGTGAAAAATCATTGAATAAGTCTAATTATAAATTCACACATAATATGTATGTCCATTCCAATTAGTTTTAAAACAGCAGTATTTTAAAGATGTGTCACGTGGGGGACAGATAAGGGTCACTTTTCATGGAATCACCCTTTTAAAGTTTTTATCATTATAAGTTTGCTGTCCTTTTAAACGTACCTTTAAGTTGGGTGAATTGGATCACTTTTAGGTAAACCTCCATAACCTTGGTTTTGTTTGGATTTCAGAATCGGACCAAAATTGGTAGATTCCACACATCCTTTGGAAGTTGTGTCATACTTCAAAATATATTTATAATCATTACTTGCGCTTACCATAGCTTTGAAGTTCAACACAAAAACTTGGCTGCTAAAACTTTGCCAATTTCACTGAAAAAAACTATTTTTAAAATTTTTGTTTTCCATGTGCTTTTAGTTCTTTCAAAGACTTCTATTCAATCATATTATAAATAATTGTAAGTTTTCTTATTTCTATTACTTATTATCAGGTATCCATAGCCATTACCCATTATAATATAGGTTATGGAAAAGCATTTTTCCCTTTATTTCCAGATAACTTATTTGATTTCAAAAAAATAATCAGAAAACTCAGCTGACAAACTAAACCCCCATTAGCCAGTTCCTGAAATTCCTTTTTAAAGACGCTAATTTTATGTGTTAAATAAGTTTTAAGTTACTTCGAAAGACTTTATAGGAAGTTATTTTTATTCTTTATTTTATTTTATATTTTTTGAAGGTCATCATTCTTGTGATATTAGTATGATTAAAATTTGTATTCATTATTTTGAGTAAAATCTATTCCCTTCACCTTTTTAAAGTGTTTAAGATCTCTATTTATGATTCTATATTTAACCCCTAAAAACATCAAAATTAGATATTTTAGAAAAAAACTGGCAGTGATCCAATTCAACCATGCATTAAGAGAATGAGTGAAGTGACCATGCAATTTCAATTACTTGATATCCACTTTAAGGCAACATAGCTTTCAATTATGAAACTAATAACCAGTTGTTAGTCAAGAAAACACTCATTTCCTGCAAGTGTGATAAAGAAAATTGCCTAAAAAGTTTCCTGCTGAATCTGTGAAAGTTACTGTGCTTGAGGGATATTGTGGGAATGGGCATATCCATCCACTCATGCTTCCCTCTTGCTATATGGCAACCATAGCCTTGTCTTTTTTACTAATCTCATTCAACACCAGATTAGTGTGAAGCCCCTTCACCATTATAGCTTTGGTACAATAGACAATATGCATGACTTTCAAATTCATTTTAAAAAGAAAGAGCATGAAAAATTACGTTGAAAAATGCTAATTAAACTGCAATTCGATCAAATAAATTCAATTTAAAACGCATTTAAAATTGCTCTGACGTCACTATCAACAAAAACTTCAGTGCTTGACGATTCTGACTTGTGACGTCATACTTCAAGTTCAAATTACGCGCGAAAGGCATCCATTGAAAAGCAATGGTGTTTGCATTTATGTTGGGGTTTTTTGGTAGCCTGTAGTTTCTTATTTCGGCAGCTATGGACGGCCCTAAACAAGTAAAAAAGTACTATAAAGGATGTTTAGTACCTATGTGCAAAAATACAAGTGTTAGAACACCGGATGAATTGTTTTTCTCAGTACCAAAAAATGAAAGAATTCGTCATAAATAGTGTAACTTTATGCTTAGATACACAAAGAAACAAACAAAAACGTGATGCCAGCTGCATAAAATTCAATAATTAATAGCAAAAGAAAACTAGAATTTTTGTGATACTAGTACATTGACATTGCTATCAATGGAATGCTTGATTATCACCAGTTTAAATTAATAAACGAAAGAATTTAATGAAGTCAAATAAATTATTTACTGTTGCAACAGTTCAAAAATTCAAAGATTTTTTGGTTTTTAAATGTGTTTTACATTTTTATTTTACTAGGATATTTCAAATATTTTATACTGACTATAATTAAACTTAATATTGTGAGAAAAAAACCTACAAGACATTCATTATTTATTTACAAAATTTCCAAAGTTAGTCCAAATGCTAAGAAACTGAATGAAAATACAAGAAATCTGTACAAAAGGAATAAAATTTTAATTCTAAAAAGAACATTTTTGAGTTTCAAGAACAGTGTTATCCAGTCTTAAACAGATGCATCACGGGAGAATTCAAAAAAGTAAGTTTTTATGCTCCATGTGCTCAAAACAGTATTGCCTGAAACAAATCTCTTGAAGTATGACGTCACACAAGGTTACGCCCCGTTTTGAGTCAGGTGACTTAAGGGCTTTTTTTTAAACACTTTTTGCGCTTAAATTAAAACTTTTTGTGATTTTTAAAGTTGATTTTTGGGTTTTTCATGATCGAATTAGTAAATTGGGTAAGTTTTAGGATGTTTCGTGACATAGTGCATATTGTCTATTTGCCAAGGCTAAGACTAAAAAGCTTAGAGTAAACCCCTACACCACCAACAGTCAGCACCTGTACCAACAAAACCACCAATGTATCTGATGAAAATCAATAATTCAGTTATAAAGGATTGTCATCTGGTTCTACCTTTGTGCTTGAGGGATATTGTGGGAATGGGCATATCCATCCACTCATGCTTCCCTCTTGCTATATGGCAACCATAGCCTTGAGCAGGCAACAGTAGCGGATTTCTAAATAGGCTAGCTAGGCTATAGCCTACGGCGGCAAATTTTAGTAGGCGGCAAATTTTTGACCGAAATAATTTTTTTCTGAATAGAAAAAGGAGAGGAGAAATGAAACACTAAACATAAACTCCGACGAGAACGTCCTTTCAAAAAAGCAATTCTGTGGTTTACAAGGAACTGTTCTCTTTGTTACCCAAAGGGTCTCAAAATGAGCTAAAACACTACTTTAATGGGCAATTTTTAAAAAAATGTCTGGGGGAGAACCCCCACACTCCCCTCTCAAATTTTGATATCTGTTATACAGTGTTTCAGTGTTTTCCCCTTGAAAATTATGCTGCCTACAAGAAGCTTTTCCCTTTTGGTGCTCTCTCCACTCCATTGAGTTTGAAATTAGATAAACACAATTTTGAAGGGAATTTCCAAAAATATTTTTTGGGTGAGGACCTCTGGCCACCGTTGGACGTTTTTTAAAACTTTTCCCCAAAAAAATTCTGTGGTTTGTGAAGGAGGTTTTCTGTGGTTTTCAAGGTAAGGGCAGGGCCGTATCCAAGGGGGGTTGGGGGTTCAACCCTCCCCCGAAATTTGAATGTTTTACTTACTGTTTTCCCTTAAAAAGTAGCCTTAAAATGCATAAAACCCCTACTTTTAAGGTTCAGAATTCAAAATTTTCTTGAAATGAACCCCCAAGCCCCCTTGAAATTTTAAAATCTATTATAACAGTCGTTCCTTGAAAATATTGGGGCTTACAAGGAGTGGTCCTCTTCGGGTTAGTCTAAAAATGAGTGAAATCATAAAGGGGCCGTGAGTTAGGAGTTCTACTCATCACACTAGCGGATCCAGGGGGCAAGGGGACTTTAGCTCCCCTCCCCAAAAGAAATAAAAACTAATTGCGAGAAGGAGGGGAGGTGGGAACTCAGGGGGGGGTAAAAAAAGGGAAAAGCGACTCTAAAACGAGTTAATTTCCAGAAATGTTTCTGGGGAAAGACCCCCAGACTCCTCTTTAGAATTTTGAACCCTATTATTTACCACTTTTCTGTAAAAACTTCGCCGAAATACAAAAATCCTACCAAAATGTAAATTAAATTCTTGAAAATGTATGTCCGAAATCCGGATAAGGTGTACCAAAACAAGTTGAAAATCTGCTTTCTATACTTAAATTTCCAAAATTTTTCTGGGATAGGACCCCCCAGACCTCGCTTCTGTGGTATTAGAAGACGATTTTAATATTGAAAATTTGCAGCCCCCCAATACCAAATCCTTGATCCTCCGCTGTTTTCTTACCTAGGTCACCTTCAAAATCGATTGAAGTTTCAAGAAATATTTTTCCCAACCCCCCTTGAAAAAAAGTCTAGTTACGGCCCTGTGTAAGGGTCTCAAAATGAGCTGAAACACTTCTTCTGAACACTTCTCCTGAAACACTTCAAGAAGCAAGTTTTCAAAAATTTTCTGGGGGTTACCCCAGACCGCCCATTTTTACTTCGAGCTTACATTGTAAAATTGTAATATTTCACGTAAAACATTACTTTTAAGTGATCTAACACTTGCGTGTACCAAACCCCCTTAAAATCTATGACCCCCAACCAAAAACTGAAATGACACCCTTGTTTAGTTTTGTAAGATGTATAGCATATAGGCGGCAAATTTTGGTTCAGCCTATAGGCGGCACATTTGGAAATCCACCACTGGCAGGCAGACCTTAGCTGTTAGCAGAGGAGAAAAGACGTCTCTCCTTTCCTCTATAATTGTAATGTGTTTGTCCGTTTGTCCCTTGTGTAATGAATGTACTTTCAATCATACTTAGTCGTAGTCTTTTCCTCACTAACCTAATTAGAGCTATGCAATTGCAGGCCAATATATAGCTTTGTTCCATCATAGAAAAATAAGTGTGTAGGCTACACATATCGCTCACTCCTTTCAAAAACGTCCTAGCTCAAAAACCTTATTTTTCAGGAGAGTGATTTGAAAGTTTAAAATTAGATTGAAATGCATTAAAAAAATATTAAAAACTTATTAAATTTTTTACTACACAGCCTAGAGATATGGCAATTTTGCTGGCTATACTACTTTTTCAGCGCTTTCTAAAAACAGTCATAACTAAAAATCGTTGATTTTTGAGATATGACGTTGAAAGGAGTGAGCGATATGTAGGAATACAATACAAACTATCTGCCGAGTTTAGCATCCATTTCTAACAGAATGAATCCTTACTTCCGATTCAAATATTAAACTTTAAATTGTTGTTTGCAAACAAGTTTTTTTAATATTTAAGTTATATAAACTGAAAGAAAAAGAAAAATATTTATAAAATAGGTAGTAAAACATTAATATTTAATAGTTTTTGGCAATTAAAATAGTTACTTCAGATAAGTGGTTGCTTTTTAAAATATTTTTTGGCAAAATAACAACATGTTTGTCACTTGTGCCAACTGCCCATCTGATCAAAACATAACATTGTTTACAATTTATATTAATTTTTTTCAATGATTTGCTTGATTTAAATAGTAATTTTAATCATAACTTAAATCAATTGAATTTTTAAAAAAAATTGTTACATTTTAAAAATGGCTTTTGCAACAATTTTTTTTCAACAAAGCGTTCATGGGTCATTATTCCATGTCAAATCAACAAGCCACTCAACCTGACTGTCTCAGATTTCAATAAAACTTTCAGGAATTGTTCTCTCCCATGATATAAATGAGAAAATGTTTTTATTATTCAGGGGTAGAAGTCGTCCTATATTTCCTATAAATCCTATATTTTCAAAAAACATGAAAAAAGCATCCTACATTTCAAAAAATTATCCTATATTCCATCAAATGACCCTACTTTCGAGTTCAAGTATTAAAAATTTAAATTTGATGTCTTTAATATCCTTGAAAAATATCTTTGATACTTACTAAATGCCTAGGCTTACCATATTTTCTTGGGTCCAACCCAGGACATATTTTTGGAAATTTCTTAATAAGTACCATATCAAATTATCAAAGATTAAAAAATAAGAAAAACATTCAAACTAATAAACATTGAACAGAAATATCAAATTTTATTTCTTTATTCGACATTATTTTTTCAAAAATTGTTTGATTGACTTAATTTTACTGTTCTCCAAATTAATACAGATGTTAGATAATGTAAAACAATGCAATTTTTAAGAGTTTTGTCACGATTTTTCATAAAAATGTCTGCCAAATCTTAAAAGTATGAAAACCCCGGACATATTGCAACCCCGGACATTTCCCCGGACAGCACTAAAACCCCCGGACTGTCCGGGGTAAACCCGGACGTATGGTAAGCCTATAAATGCCTAAAATTTAAAATTTTAGATGGCTTTATAATTATTATAGGATGTGTTCTGATCATTCAGAGGTCCTAAAATCGTCTCATGGTCCGGATTTCTTCTAAAAGTTAATGAGTTTTCAATTATTCTTTGGGATTTTGCCTATAAAGTGGGATTTCCAGATTCGAGGAGGGCAGAAAAAACAACTTTATTGTCTCATGTCAATATTCTCGACTTAAAACTTGGTTTTAGAAGAAGTGTTTACAGGTGTCCCAAATATGGACAGTTTTAGCAGGCACATTAAAAGATCTACCACTTAATCTACCCACTTGCTTGCTATTATGTAAAAAAGCGAAGTATATATATATATTTATATAATATTACATTCTAAATTATTTTTAAAGAATTAGAAAATGAACACAACATGCCGGCGCCATGCAGCCATGCAAATCAGTTCCCTTAATAAGTAAAAAATTCATCGATTACTAATCAAAATTGGCATAATTACCCTGAGAAGCAGACCCAGACAACAAAAATTTAAAAAAACAAAGAATTAGCCGGCACCCACTTCATCAGGAACCCCGGGTGCCAGCGAACCACGGTTTTCTGTGATGTTCACATATATACGGTTCATATATATATATTAGGGTGGTCCTTATTTTTTAAGTTTGGAAATCTTAACGCGACGCCCCCCCAAATTGTTCCATCATACAAATAAATAGTTTTTGCAAAATATCAGCTCATTCGAATAATAAACACCCGTGCGCAGTTGCCTTGAAGTTTCAAAAAAATACTGATTTTTTCACAAAACATCCCAAAAACCATAGATTAAACCCTCCCAACTTCTTCTTGATTTTTTAATGAAAATCTAATATAGTTATAGTTATAATGTTCCAGATTCCATTCTTCTATCACCCCTATTTCGGTAGTAAAAATGTTTTAAAGTTAAAATAACTCTTGTAAAGTTGTTTTTCCTGCATTTTAAAAAAGCTAATAACTCCAGAACCATACAACTTAAAAACCTGAAATTTGTGCCATTTTGTTTGTAATTTTATTACCTTTCATTTGATGTGCAACATAACTGCCTTTCTAAAAAAAATTTTCTTCAAAATAAAAAAAATGGAGAAAAAATTAAATAAAAAAAATTTTTGAAAAAAAATTTTATTAAATAAATTTTAAGTTTTTCCACTCCCAAAATGAACATTTCTGCTTAATTTCAAGTTGAAATTAAAATTTGATCATGTAGAAAAAAATAAAAGTTTGCGAAATTTTGGCAAGTCCCTAAACATTCCATGTAATTAAACAAAAAAAGGTGTTTTACTCATGGGGATTCCAAAAACTCCCTTGAGGGTGTTCATACGATTTGTACCATGCAAAAAAATTTACTTAAATATCAGAAAATACAGCTATTAGCCGATTCGGTACAAAATCCTACAGAGCTAGTTTCCAACCTAATTCAATGTGCCTATATTTTACCTGAATTTCCCTTAGAATTAAATTTTTACGTTATTTTTTCAATTCCAACATGTCAAATCAAATGAAATTAAAAGTGTTTAAAGATAAAAGAATAAAATAAAATCCTACCCCGATGACTACGCACAACGCAGTCTACCATTTGGTACCCGACAGGGCTCTGTAAGATTTTGTACCGAATCGGCTAGTAGTTGTATTTTCTGATATTTAAGTGAATTTTTTTGCATGGTAAAAATCGTATGAACACCCTCAAGGGAGTTTTTGGAATCCCCATGAGTAAAACACCTTTTTTGTTAAATTACATGAAACGTTTAGGGACCTGCCAAAATTTCGGAAATTTTTATTTTTTTCTACATGATCAAATTTTAATTTCAACTTGAAATTTGGCAGATATGTTCATTTTGGGAGTGGAAAAACTTAAATTTATTTAATAAAAATTTTTTTGAAAAATTTTTTTTATTTAATTTTTTCTCCATTTTTTTTATTTTGAAGAAAATTTTTTAAAGAAAGGCAGTTATGTTGCACATCAAATGAAAGGTAATAAAATTACAAACAAAATGGCACAAATTTCAGGTTTTTAAGTTGTATGGTTCTGGAGTTATTAGCTTTTTTAAAATTCAGAAAAAACAACTTTACAGGAGTTATTTTAACTTTAAAAAATTTTTACTACCGAAATAGGGGTGATAGAAGAATGGAATCTGGAACATTATAACAATAATTGTATTAGATTCTCATTAAAAAATCAAGAAGAAGATGGGAGGGTTTAATCTATGGTTTTTGGGATGTTTTGTGAAAAAATCAGTATTTTTTTGAAACTTCAAGGCAACTGCGCACGGGTGTTTATTATTCGAATGAGCTGATATTTTGCATACATTATTATTTTATATAGTGACACAAAACTAGGGGGCGTCACCACCGGAATTCCCAAAAAAAATTTTTACCATACAAATAAGGACCACCCTAATATATATACATATATATATATATATATATATATATATATATATATATATATATATATATATATATATATATATATATATATGATCAGTTTTAATGAAAATTGTCCATCTATTGTAGCAATTCATTTCAGATTGCCCAGATATCTTTCAAAAGGGAGAAAGGATTGTTTCAGGTAGAGGGTTGGCATCTCGGACACCTTTATTAACCTCTTTAAAGATCAAGTAGTCCCATTTTCCTTTTGGGACGAATTCCTGAGCTGTTTAAGCTGCGTGGATTTGCCCCATTTTACTTTATTTTGAAAAACAAGCCTTATTATTTTTAGAGACATGTTGAGACAATTCTTTCAAAATGAAACTGAAGTTGAATTGCTATCTTATCATTGGGCTATTTGTTTGTATTTCCCCTCAAGCCCTATTTTATCTAATGTTTAAGTAAAAGATCAGAAAAATTACATTTAAATGATGAAAAACAAACACAACATTTTTTAAACTCATGAGTGACTAAGGGGTACGAACTTTGGTAGAACAATAGGTCACAATAAGACAAACCAACCACCTGGTTTTCAACTTTTGAATTGATCATTAACAATTAAAATTGGCGGTGCGTGGTTTTGCCCCGTGCGGGTTTTTACCCCCACCTACCCTACTTGATATTAAAACCAGTCATTTTAAAATGTACTACAGCTCATTTCAAAGGGTGCTATTTCTTTCTTGGCGTTTTCGTGGGAGATCCTAAGCCCCAACTCCCTCATGCAGGGTGTTTCTGAAGTCGTTTCGCAGCTTTTATTTTGGGTCATGGAAAGTGTATCCCTTCCCTGGGTAATCCATGGAAAATCCGTTGAGATGAGTAGCGCCCTTAACGGTAAAATAATTTTAAAAATTAATTAAAAACCCTGTGAGGTAGAACAAAAACTTCAATGAGAATAGAGAAAATTGGTGCAATTATCATGAAAAACGCGCAGAAAAAATTACGTGAAAATATCTTTAATATTCGAGGAGTTATTGGCAAGTGAATTTCAGATGTCAAAAAAGAAAAAGTTCGAAAATTTCCAAGGTTCTTTTCAGGGTGGGCATGGTTTAAACCAAATGGTTTTTTTTTTCAAAAAAACCACCAAAATGGTTTTTTTGGTTTTTTTCCAGAAAATATGCAATTTTTTGAAGAAAAACTTTTGGGTTTATTAAAGTAATTTATTTATTAAAATATTGCCTCTTAATATATTGTTTTTTTTTTCATAAATACAAATATATTTATTATAATATATATATTAATATATTAAAAAAAGAACTTGTTTTTTTATGCTTTGAAAAGAAATTCCATGGTGTTATTCAATAAAAACCAAGTATGGTTTTTTTAATTTATTAAGAACAAGAAATTTTATTGTACCTTGCACTATAAAAACCAAATGGATTTTTTAACTCACTAAGCACCAATAATAAAAACCACTTGATATTTTGCTTTGAAAAGAAATTCTTGTTTTTTTTTAGAAAAGGATATTTTAATGCACCAAAAAAAACAATTTTTTTACTCACTCAGCACCGGCTATTTAAGTAGTATGTCTTATAAAAACCACTTGGTTTTTATACTTTGAAAAGAAACTACGTATTGTTTTTTTTTAAATAAAAACCAATATGGTTTTTTATCATATAAACCCCATTTATTTGAATCCATTATAAAAACCTCAGTTGGTTTTTATTTATAATAAATAAAAATCTTACTAAAATGTACACATATAAACACTTTTCCGATGCAATAAAAACCAGTGGTTTTTATATGCAGCAAAAAATCCTGATTTATGTATAAATTTAACTTTTTAAAAAATTAATTTTAATTAGTTAATTAAATCACTTGGTTTATAGCTGAATTGATTAACTATTAATTCAATGGATTTATAACAGAAAAACTAAGTAGCTATATTTATGCGGGTACGAAAAAAAGTTGAAAAAAAAATCACTGGTTTTTAAAAAAACCTGGTTTAAACCAAAAAAACCAGGTTTAAACCAAAAAAACCCGGTTTTTTTGTTTTTTTTGAAAAAAACCAGGTTTTTTCCCACCCTGGTTCTTTTGATTTTTTAGTAAAAATTTGGCCTTATTTAAGCTAAAAAATGCAAAAACTACACGATAACATTAAAAAACTTGGAAATTTGCGACCTTTTTCTTTCATGAGGCCTAATAAAGTGCTATTTTCACTTGTTAATATCTCCTCGAATATTGAAGATGTTTTCATGATACTTTTCTGTACATTCTTCATGATATTGCCAAGAATTTTGTCATTGTAGTTTTTGTTCTCTCTTTTGATTTTGTAAATTACTTTTTAACTTTCTTATTTTTCCATATTGTATTGGGGTATTGTAAGTCATCTCAATGGATTTTCCATGGTCAGTTACGAATTGGTACACCTTCCTCGACCCTAGAAGACGTTGGTTCCAAATAAAAGCCGGGAAACGGATTTTTATAACACCCTGTTTATATAAGAGACTTACATTTTTGAACAGTTGGGTTTTTTTTTTCGAAATAATTTGTCTGAATTTTTTTAGAATTTTCTTAACCATCCAAGCACAAAAAATAAGAAATTGAGAGGTTTTCGTTTGTAACCAGGGCCGTGTAGTGGAAAAATCCCGCCCGGGGCAGATGACTTTTTGGGCACCCCCCCCTCCCAAATATAATTGCAAAAAAAAAATTCGGGCACAAATTTCGCACCCCCCTTAACACGTTCATCGTGGTTCCGTTCGAAAGTATCGAAGACTCCTCTATTCTATACGAAGTCCAGTACTAAAATAATTTTCATTGCAAAAAATGTCCGGGCACGAATTTGGCGCCCCTTGAACACTTTCATCGTGGTTCCGTTCGAAGGTATTGAAGAATTTACGAAGTCAAATACTAAAATAATTTTAAATCGCAAAGCACTAAAATAATAATAAATTGTAATAAAAAGTTCAAGCACAAATCTCCCCTCTTGCCCCACGCGCCCCTCTTGAATACCTGAATACGGCGCCCGGGGCGAGCGCCCCCTTGGCCCCCCTTAACACGGCCCTGCTTGTAACAAGATATTTAAATTAAATAAGATAAGAGGGAAGGGAGTATTTCAACATTATCGCTGGTTAGCGGACAGTAAGTATTAACTCCAACTCTCAAGCGTCGCCTCCAGCCTTGGACCGGTTTCGTACTTGTTAGAACTCATCAGCATGGCATAGGAAGGCAACGCGAGAGAGCGAAGGGCAGGAACTAGTCTAGCCGACTATAACGGAAAAAGTGGTGACAATTGATAAGTCCTCCACTATCTGCTGGAATGACTTGGCATTCCACTTTTTCCGTTATAATCGGCTAGACCAGCTCCTGCCCTCCGGTTCATGGCTGGTGGCGACGCTTGAGAGTTGGAATTTACACTTATTGTCCGCTAACAATCGATAATGGGGAAGTACTCCCTTCATCCTTGCCTTTCGGGAATTAAATCTGTTCTTGGATTGCCAAGTCATTCCAGCAGATAGTGGAGGACTTAATTGTCACAACTTTTTCCGTTTTAGTCGGCTAGACTAGTTCCTGCCCTCCGCTCTCTTGCGTTGCTTTCCTATGCCATGCTGATGAGTCCTAACAAGGACGAAACCGGTCCACGGTTGGAAGCGACGCTTGAGAGTTGGAGTTAACACTTAAGAGAAGAGTGTCTCTGCGTCTCTTCCAATTTGAGCCTGCTGTCTCTGTCTAGCAATTTAAATTCCTAATTTTAATTTCAATTTGGAAAGGCGGATTATAGTTTAAACTTTGACGTTTTGGTAAAATATTACCATCTCATCAATTTTCTACAATATATTTCATTCAAAATGAGATAGTGGTCCCACAATACTTTAGTACAAGAATTTGTTACTTAAGTTTTTGTTCAAAATATAGTTATATTACTTATACCGACTATATACTTTTTTGTTATTAAAACCATTCATTTTAAAATGTTCTTCAACTCATTTCAAAGGGTGCTAATACTTTCCTGAATTTTTCGTAAGATAAATACTTAGGGAACGTACCCATACATAACGTGACCAAACGTCCCGTTTTGAACGGGACTGTCCCTTTTTAGAGTTACGAGTCCCGGTGTCCCCGAAATGATCTCTGGGACGCAAAATTGTCCCGTTTTCTGAGAAATCCCTGGATGTATTAATTGAAAAGGAATATATTGACTGTAATAAAGATGCAGAAGTTTTTGACGAATTTTCGTTAATTTGTAAAAATTACGTTACATCGCAGAAAGTAACCGAATGGAATAATCTAAATGTTTCCACGGAAACTCGATCGTTTGGTGGAAGGTTTCAAACACTTTCAAGCCAACAATCTTCAGCATGAAAACTTTTCTATTTTAATTGAACATATTTTATGTTTGCCTGCAAAAAATGCTCCAGTAGAAAGAGTATTTTCTATGATGAACAAATTGTGGCCATCTGAGAAGACCCAGTTACAAGTTTCAGTTCTTAAGGCGATGTTGATAATTAAGGTGAATATAAAAAAACGTGCCAAGAGTTTCATTCTTACTTAAAATCCTCACCAGCTATATTAAAGCAAATTTGTTCCTCTGATAAATATAAAGATAACTAAACGTTTCGGGTATATTTATTTTTTAATTCGTAACTTTTAAGCTAACTGACTTTTTCTGAATAAATAACTTTTAAAAAGTGTTTTTTATTGACTACCTGTTAATTAACCTAAATAAACCAATGTCCCGTTTTGAGTCAAACAATAAATGGTCACGTTACCCATACAACGTGACCCGTTCAGGGGAGGGAGATGGGTCTTCAAAACACCACGCTTGGTCACAGGGGGGAGGGTTTCGTCACGTAGTCAATTTTCTCTAGTCATTACGACAAACTTAGACCAATTTAATTAGCCAAATTATTAATTAAAGTTATACAAATCAAGCCAAATTAAGTTTTTTAAACTTTCTGTTTGAAAAAAATGATTGAAAACCGTATTTATGATTTATTACGTGAAAACTAGAGGGGGAGGGGGGTCTTGGATCAGTGGCGGATCCAGGATTTGGTTTTGGGGGGGCTAAGAATTTTCCTTATCCATTTGAATCTTCTTGTTAATATTAATACGGAAAAAGTAGTGAAATATCCTGATCCAACTTCCAAAAGGGTGGGGGGTCCTCCCCCAGAAAATTTTCGGAAAATTAGGTCAAAAACCACACTTTTTCAACTCCTTTTGGAGCGCTTAATCCGAATTTCGGGTACAGATTTTTTGCATTTTGACACAATCTTAGTAAAATGTAGTTGTAATAAAAGGGTTAAAGGTTACAAGTGCCAAAGGGGTCTGGGGGTCTTCCCCTAGAAATTTTTTTAAAATTTGACCTTAAAATAACAGGGTTTTAACTCATTTTGGTCCATAAAATGTCATTATATAGAGTAAAACTTTTCATTTTGGGGGGGGGGGCTTGAGCCCCCTAGCCCCCCCTGGATCCGCTAGTGCTACGGATGGTTACCAAGGGGGGAAGGGGGGTCAAAAATAGTAAAAAATGGGTCACGTAGTATGGGTACGTTCCCTTATCTGAAGTTATTAAAAATTCAGATAAGCATTATTTTAATAATATAAGTACAATCACACCGAGTTAACCAGTTGTTTATTAAGAAATTTTAGGTATTTTGATTTTAAGTAGATTTTTTTGAAATTAAGTACCTATTTATTTCAGTTAGTAATTAAATTTTTGATATTTACATCCTTTCTGTTAATATTAAGTTATTGTTAGCGAACCTGATCAATCTTATGTTAATGTTTTATAAAAGGGAAAATAAATATCATCCCTAGCAGAATAGTTTTGTTTAGTTTTAATGGTTTCCTATGACTTGACACTTAGCATTAAATTCATTCTCTCGATAATCAATCGAAAACGTATATCGATTTGTCAATAATTAAAGATTGTCTTGTCACTCACCAACTGATAAGTTACTTAATCTTCTTAGTAAATGTGATTCTTTTATGAAAGTGAAAGACTAAACCTAAACGGGAAAACCATTTTTATTGGGTTATATGTCCCAACTTAAGTGGATATCTTATAATGCCCCCATTAGTTTCTAACAATGACCATTTATGGGCCTTAACGACCTGTTTTTCCTAGCTTTCGGGGAAGAAGTTACTTTTCCTTCGATTTATAGCATTGTTTCCTGGATTTACTGTTATTTTCAATACTCGGGTCTGTTAAATAGAATGAGTTTGATGATTTTTTTTCTCATCAATAATTCTCGAAGGTATATTATCCGTATTTTTTGCTTATTACATTATATCATTTGACTCGGGTCCCTTAACCCCGCGGTAATCCAGGTTTAAAGGGTTTTAAAAATTATCTTTCAATATTAAGAAATAAAATTGGTGACTTTATAAAAATATTTTTTTCAGCTATATGAAAATACACATTTAAGTAAAGCATTTCCCCACTTCAAAAATCTTATCCGTTACAAAAATGTTTGCCACTCCCTGGGCGTGAACATTGATGTACGTTAATGAAGTGAAGTCTAGCAAACAGCCGGTATAAAGACATGATAAGATACAAGATACGATCTCTAATCTAAACTTTATATGCATCATTGTTTTAACATTTGGCCCTACTTTAAAATAAGGGGCCTGGGGGTTGAAATTTTAGGTGTAAAAATTTAATTTCTAGTTTTTTTGAAGTAGAAGTATGGGTGTAATTCGCAGTTACTAAATATCATAAGAATGTAAAAAAATGTAATTGCCCTTCTGGTTATAGTATCTATCTAATTCCCCATACGTTGAGAAACACGTACTTTTTGTGATACCTTTTTAAAGTATTTCCTCTGAAATTAAATTCTTTCAGATTGCTTAAGAAAAAATGAATGATTTTTTTAATATCGTAAAAAATACTTAAATTCTTAAGCATTTCTTCGTTCCTCCTCTCCTGAACATTCGCCGTCGCCGCCCACACAGTTTGGGAAACGCTGAGCAGAAGAGACAAATGCTGAAATGAAAAATGTCGTGCTGATTGATATCTTTACAAATTAGGGAAACTTGGGGGGTTTCTCGAAAATTATTTGAAATTTAGCTTGAAAAAATTATTTTAAGCTGTTTCTTGAGTATTCTCGGGGGGATGGCCCCAGGGAAGATCTTTAATAGTTTTTGCAATTGAAACTCGTTATTTTAATTTCCCCAAAAAAAACTGTAGATATTTCTGTATAAAACTGTAGGGAATTCCTGGGACATTCCAGTTTGAAAATTTTCTATTAACTGTTGTAAGTGTGATTAATTTATCACTCACATCACAACCCTGTTGGTGAGTGTAGACAGAGCCTGATTTCTGGTAGGACATTCGGGGCACTAGCCCAGGGCCCCCAAAAATGCATAAAAGCTAAGAAAATGTGAAAGAGTGTAAAATAAATTTATTAACTTATGAATTTAAAATCAATTAAGCTTATGAAGTTTCAAATAAATAATTTTCACGAAGTGTTTACACTTGGATTAAAGATTATTGATTTTGTTATCTTTAGTGGAATAAATTTAAATTTTACTTTAAGGCAAGACGAGGCCACTACCTCTGGGCCCCCAAACTTGAAAGTCGAGCCCTGTCTGGAGACATCGCTACTCTAATACTTGATGCATTTATGCGATTGTCTCTTCTGATAAAGGACTAGTCTATGAGTATTATGTCGGGTCGCCTCAAATAATTTTTTACATTAATTACAAAAAAAATAATTCGGGTGATACTCTAATACTTGATGCATTTATGCGATTGTCTCTTCTGATAAAGGACTAGTCTATGAGTATTATGTCGGGTCGCCTCAAATAATTTTTTACATTAATCACAAAAAAAAATAATTCGGGGGATACTCTAATACTTGATGCATTTATGCGATTGTCTCTTCTGATAAAGGACTAGTCTATGAGTATTATGTCGGATCGCCTCAAATAATTTTTTACATTAATTACAAAAAAAAATAATTCGGGGGATTATTTTGGTGCTCCAAAGCATCGGAATGTTCCCAGTTCGCGTTAAATTTCGATCATTGTTGAGTATTCGGTTTAGTTTGTCCGGAAAGAGAGGCTTGTGCGTTCCGGGAAATATTTCGAGATTATTTTCGAGCTCGGGAGAGACTCGTCCCCGTTTAATGAATGTTCCCGAATCACCTCATTGATCTTTCGGGCTCCTTTTTTTGTTCGCCAAGCCGGGGGATTATCCGCCAAGAATCGCCGAATGGCTCTATCGATCGCCCCAGCAATTTCCATTTGCAACTGCATAGCACAGTTTGACCTCATGTAAACATTGCGGAGACAGACTGTGCGCTCTCCCATAGGCCCTTAGTGTGTTTTCCTCCTTGTAGATAGGTCTCTCACCAAATGTCTTGACCACCCTTTACTGAAAGATCGTTTTTGTTAATTTTATTTTCGCGCTTATCGTATAATAATGAAGGGAGGGTGGAATGACCACATGTGTGAATATTAATCTCTTTTTTAAGTGGAATGAACCATCGGTTGCATCTCATTCAAGCTTTTTTATTTATGAATGGAGAATAGTTTTCCCTCTATAAAAATCCTTCAAATAATTTCTACACATTTCAGTGCCCCAGCCAGTGTTTCCCATTTTCTGGTTTTTATTCCTTCCATATTTTTTTAGATTTTCAAATCTAGGTGTTGATCAAATTAGCCTTTTGCGTGAACTGAAGGACAGTGATTTGAGGCCCTTATTAACTCAAAGGCAGTACAATGCCTTTGTTAAAGCTCAAGCATCTCTGCCACCTTCAGATGTGGATTTGAGAGAGACTTTATGGTCTGAAGTAGAAGAAAAAGGAAAGCAACCATGGATTATAGGTACTTATTGGTTTTTCCTAGGTTTTCTTCTATAAAAATATTGTTTTAATGCATACTTTCAATCTAAGGTTGTCTTTGATTTTTCAAAAGATGGGTTCAGTTAGAAATTTAAAAAAAAAAATTTCATATTCTACTTAAGATGCTTTTACAAAATCTCCTAGTAAATGCAAAAAATAAAAATATGTTGCATATTTAGAAGTGTACTATAATACTAAGTTACATGGATGATTAACTTAATTAACTCTTTCTTTCCCTTTCATATGGAACCCTAGATTTTCACCTGTTGTTTTCTCTTGTTTCAGTAGATCTCTAATAACCTATCACAGCTACCTTTATACTAATTGTAGCTTTTTTGTTCATTCATATCATGCTTGCTTTTTTATTTGATTTCAAATGTACATGTTATGGGCAAAGTGATTAATTGGGCATTATTAATAATGCCCGGGCAATGTGATAAATTCAACGAAATTTATGAATGAAATTCATCACTTTGCCGGCTTCCACTCTGGGCGTTATTAATAATGCCCAATTAATCACTTTGCCCGTAACATATATATGTATTATATATAGTTTAGGAATATATTTAGCACACTGCATAAAGAACAAAAAAATTAAATGAAGATAAATAAAATTGATGTGTAATCCCTCTATTAAAAAATATTTGCTGCTATAAATTAATCTATTTTCATTTTTTTCCAGTTGGCATATTTATCTTGTCACTGTGTGTAGCTCTTTTTACGGGAATGGTGCTAACGATGTCCCAGCCCAGGTTTGAGAGCTATGGCAAACAAAAGCTTGGACTTCTTTCATATGTGACTGGAAGGTACCTCTCACTTCTGAAATGTAAAGTGGTGTTTGATTGGACTGAGCCTCAAGTTGTGGGGGACACTATGAGCTTTTATGTTAAGGTAATATCATTGCACATCTTTTTGTCTAGTTACTAGTCTCACCCCAACTCCATATATGAAATAAGAATTGGGACTATTTTGGATCCCCTTCAGCGATGCTATCCGTTTATAATAAAGAAAAATTTGCATTTATTTTGCTGTTTAGTTAATTGTTTATTTGGTTTAAAATTTGAGAAGCCCGGTAGTGTAGTGGTAACTCACAGGCCCGAGTTCTGTTCCAGGATTGGGCAATACAGACTCATCCTTTCATCCCTTCTGGGTTTGATGAAATGAGTACCAAATTTACTTGGGGAAACAAGGGAATTGCTTTAGCTGATTGTGACTTTCAATCTCGTGTTTTGTGGTGCACGTTCTGCTTATGGCCTCACCCGGTGAGCTGGTTCTAGAGTTTAAAGGTCTAGGTCATTTAACCTAGGTACTCCCTCAAAAATCCCCCCTTTGTTTTTTAATTTTTCTGCAAAATTTTAAACTTATTGAGACAGTGTCAACATTTTTTCCATGTGTAATTTACTAGAGGAGTAATTTTTTTATGTGCTTTGATTGTGACTTTCAGTCACATGTTCTGTGGTGCACGTTCTGCTTATGGCCTCACCCGGTTAGCTGGTTCTAGAGTTTAAAGGTCTAAAGACCTAGGTACTCCCTCAAAAATCCCCCCTTTGTTTTTTAATTTTTCTGCAAAATTTTAAACTTATTGAGACAGTGTCAACATTTTTTCCATGTGTAATTTACTAGAGGAGTAATTTTTTTATGTGCTTTGATTGTGACTTTCAGTCACATGTTCTGTGGTGCACGTTCTGCTTATGGCCTCACCCGGTTAGCTGGTTCTAGAGTTTAAAGGTCTAAAGACCTAGGTACTCCCTCAAAAATCCCCCCTTTGTTTTTTAATTTTTCTGCAAAATTTTAAACTTATTGAGACAGTGTCAACATTTGTTCCATGTGTAATTTACTAGAGGAGTAATTTTTCTTAATTATATTATGTGCTTATAGTATTTATTTAGTATTTTTCATTGCATGGTATCTTAACTTGTGTATTACATATGCATGTAAAAGCTTTCTCTGGCTGTGTTTCAAATAGCAAACTATTTTTCAGTTTTTTCAAAGAAATGGCCAAGCATATCCTGTGTGCAATGAAGATAACATTCTGATTGAGATCACTCAAGGAGCTTATAAAATAGCCTGCAATGTGGAGCTGGGTGGCCCCCAAATTTCTGATGCTAACCTGGCCAAAGTTCAGTTTACTGTCCGACGATCTGGGGAATATCGCATTTGTGTGCTTGTCAGCATGACCCACATTCAAGGAAGTCCATTCATAAAAACATTTTATCCTGGTAAGAAAACGGGAGTTTAAAAAAGTGCTGTGTATACTGGTTCACAAGCTTTTTGTTACAAATTTGAAAATTAGAAACAATTCATATTTATGATAATAGTTTTACTTAAAATGCTCAAATTTAGAAGATTTTTGTTAATTTGATACAAAATATCCAAGAGGGCTGAACTTAGTTTAGGATAAGATTAGGAATGATTAGATGATTTTTAGTTTAATTATGGTGTCTTACTTCATTGATCTTTTCAGTTTGGTTTTTGTTTGCTTGCCAAAGTCCATTAGAATTGTTTTGAGGGTTGAATACATTTTTACATATAGGTATCAGTTTACTGTTTTACTTCCTTATGTTACTAATACTATGTGTTGCAAGAAGAGCATTCATTTCTTGATAACTTTATCAATGCCTTCTCCTTGGATTAACTATTTTAATTTTTTACAGGTCCTCCAGATCCTTTAAAAACCTCTTTTATCCACCATAGTTCCACTGTTGTTGGCAGTAAAGATATTCCAACTCAACTTTTCATAGAACCAAGAGACAAATTTGGAAACCTGTGTACAGTTGATGCAAACTTGGATCCTGCAAAGGAGTACAGTGCTGATATAGTTGAGGTAAGATTTTTATGTTTAGCTTGTTAGCAGATTTGTAATTGAAATTGAATAGTTGAACTGCATTGAAGTCTAAAAAGTATTTATGTGGTATAATTTGGTGGATATAATACCTTCTGCTGTTGCTGCTTGATATTTTTTTAAATTATAGATTAAATTTTAACACTTAATAAAAGTAAGTTTTTTAGACATTTTGTATTGTGTTTTTAAGCATGTAATAAGGTTCAAGTAGTACTTATGTGTTTTTATTCTAGGTTAATACAGGCAAGCCCATTCCAAACTCCTTCCGTTGGGATTGTTATTCATTGATATCCAGATTGGTGTTGGTGTTGAAATTCCCTGATGAAGGTTGTTATCGAGCTACTGTGTCTTACAAAGGTCATAACATACAGAATGGAGATTTCCATGTCATCATATTGAGTCGTAAGTTGGAATTGATCCTGTTTTCGTATTTTGTTGAATTAAAACAGGTTTGGAGAAGCACAACCAGTGGCTTCTATGCTAGCAGATCAACTTACTTACTATTTCACTGGTGAGCATGGTCACTGCACATTATTACATTTTGTGTTAATATTTTGCAAGAAGAAAAGTTTAATAAAAATTTGCTGCTGAGAAACTGTTTTGAATGTGTTTAGTTTAAGAAAAAATGCATGTCTTAGGATTAGGGTTTAAAAAAAAAGGAACTATTTTATTATTTTTATGATAAGAATAGTTTAATTTATTGTAGAGGGCGTTAATTTATATAATCTTTGAATGCAGTGAAGTATTTAACTTACTGGGCTGACGTCAATAGTTTTTAAATTTATCTTTACTCTTTATATTTCTATGTGTTTTTTAAACAAAGTATCGACACAATTTTGATTTAAACTTACTCCTTTGTTTGAATGAAAACCACAAATGTTGGAACTTTTGTTTCTTCTTTATTTAACCAGAGTTATAATAATATAATACAGCGGTTCTCAAACTGTGCTCCGCGGAGCCCTTAGGGCTCCGCCAAGCATTTCGAGGGGCTCCGCGAAGAAATTTGAAATAAATATGCTGATAATTTCTAATTTGCGTTGCTCTGAAATGTTTTATAAATAACTTTCTGTTAGGTGTTTCTTGTTAAGAACTTACTTTTGCTCCTTCCTAACCAAGCTTTTAGAGCTGTAAAATCATCCTTAAATTAAAGTGGATTTGGTGTGGAGCCTCCAATGAAGTGAGCTCTGTCGATTATAGTTTTATTTTCTGGTTTTTGTCTTTTTCAGGTCTTTTTTGAATTATCAAAACAAGTTAAAACCCTGTTTTTAGGGTCAAGTTTCCAAAACTTTTCTGGGGGAGGAACCCCCGGGATGGGGACGATTGGGCCGCCGGTTCGTTTCGACACCAAATTTTTCTTCTAATTTTTAAAAGAATTATGAAAGTTCTATTTACTTTCATTTAATTTCTGCCGCTGAAACGACCGCGCCCAAATGGCCCCAAGCCGAATAGTATTAGCACATCGAGGAACCCCGATCCCCCACTTCGAAAATTTATTACTCAGCACCTTTTTTATTAAGTTCAGCAAAATTAAAATCCTACTTAAAAATGTATGTCCAAAATTCAGAGTAGATGTACCAAAACAAAGTGAAAACCGGTTTTTAGAAGAGTCAAATTTCCAACCCCCCTTTAGAGCATTTGGAACTTAATTACTCAAAGCGTTTCTTATATTAAGTTCTTTAAGATGCAAATTCTACTAAAAAATTTATAAAAAGCTACATTGATCCTATGTCATGGGAGGGGATAAGGAATGATTTTGGGCTCCTAGGTGTAAATAAGTTTCTATATGTACCTCTGACGTATGGTCTAGCAGCCCCCCAAAACAGCTCTCTATTTCAAAAGAAGTAACTTTTAGGAAAACAAAATTTACTGATGTACAGATTTCTGTATGAATCCTTTGTTTATGCATCTCGGGCATAATGATTAAAAAGTGATAGCTTTAATATCCAGAAATTTAAAACAAAGATTTACATTGTATCCAATGGTAAAATATAATTGGTTAAAAATATTCCATATATCCCGGGGTGTATATAGGAGGGGCGAGGGAGCCCTGCCTCCTCCCGGAAATTCCGACTACCTATAACTAAACAAGTTAAAACCATATTATTTAGGGTCAAATTTCCGAAATTCTTCTGGGGATGACCCCCAAAACCCCCTATTATTGTCAATTTTCATAATAAGTTCGTTAAAATTAAAATCTTACCTAAAAATGAATGTCCAAAATTTGGACAATGATGTACCTAAAATGAGTTAAAAAACTGTTTTTAAGGATCACATTTCACAAAACCTTCTGGGGAGGAAGGACCCCCAGACCCTCTATTGTACTTGGATCTTAATTAGTCACATTTTTTTCTCACAAATAAATTATCTTGGATGCAAATTGCTTGGATTACTGTTAAATACGCATGGGAGGGGCTGAGGAATAATTTTGGACCCCTCCGGAAATAAAATTCTATATACACTACTGCATTTATGCTTTTATTTCTAGAAGCAATAGGTTTTATGTAATTTGCTTTTTATACCTTGAAAAATTTATTTCGGAAAAGGGCTCCGCGAAGAATTTGTCTCTTGAAAAGGGCTCCGCGACATAAAAAGTTTGAGAACCCCTGATATAATATATCATAATGTCTTAGAATTCTCCGTCTGTCTAAAGGTAGTTAATGTAGATTTCATTAAGAAATTTATTCTTTTCTGTTGCTTTGTCAGTAGTGTGCTAGTTTTTGCATAATAAGAGTTCATTTATTTCAATGTAGAAAATGAGTCTTTGATGGTACAGAAAAATGTTGCTAAAAAGAATAAGTGCTATGAAGTTAAACTACTTGCTTTAAATGGAGAGCGACAACCAAAGCCTAAAAAAGTTTACTGCTACATATCACCTAAGGTAAGACTTAAATATTAACATTTATTTTCATGTTTTCTCTTTGAATTAGTAATTTTACCTATCTCTCTTGAAAAAAAAGAACCAAGATTTTAAAGATTTTTATATTTGCCTTTTGGTTTCAGCAACTAACCCTGAAAGAATACTTGTGGAAGTTTTTTCCTAAGCACTTGATCACTTTTCGCTTGTGTCCATCCACCAAAGTAAGAAAGAAGTTTTCTCTCTCTCTCTCTGATTTTAAAAATATTATAATATTTGAGATCTATGCTTTCCCAAACATCTAAAGTGTGGTGTTTCTAAAGTTTCATCTAATTTTTAGATTTTACTGTTATTGAAAACTTAGCATCTAACCACATTGAATTTTTATGCACTGTATAATGTTATCTTTAATACTTTTACAGTTCAAATTTGAAAGTGGCAAAAACGTTTCACAAGGAGAACCTATTCTTGTTATTGATGATGGTTCTCGACAAGACGTTGAGCTTATTTCTCCTGATAGGAACATCATTGCTGCTACATTCACTCAATTCTTGCTGAAAAATATTGGTATTAATTGCTTTTTCTATTACTTCTGTTAAAGTATTGGTTAAGCAATAAAGGTAAAATAGAAATGTTAGAAAAAATCTAAAATTTTAAATAACATTAATTTTTAATGGTAATGGTTTTAATATTTTTGTTTCTAATTTAAAGTGTATGACATGGTAATTCATGTTTTTTTAGGTTAGTGAAACTTATGTAATCTATATCAGTATATTTTTGCTTCTAAAAACTACTATCTGAGTCAATAAATGACAATTTTTTTTAAGCTAATGTAGGTAGTTTTTCTAATGTGCAATGATATAGTGCAAATATTACTTTACAGGTGGATCTGAGACATTTAAAGACAAGGAAGACTTTTTCCATCATGAAGTTAGAAAATTCCATCAAAAACATTTCCATGACAAAGTATTTTTGAAAATAGTGAGAGAAAACATCCTGGAATCTGTGAGTATAGTTCCATATATTCACTAATGTCTCAATCTAATCCCCACTGTTTTAGGTTTCCTAAGTTTTTATCATAACAACATTTTTTTCACACACTTTACTTTATATATATATTTTTTAAATCTTTGCAATTTTAAAACTAGGCAAGATAATACTAGATCATGTACAATTTTTGAAATTCCAACATTTTCATTTCTTCTTTCTTTTACCTTGCGCTTAAATTGTATAATAGTTTACTGTCCAATTTAATTCATACAAATAGTTACTCTGTCTTCAAAACATCTTTTTGAATTTTTAATTAACATCGGCAACCAGGATCAGTACTTCTCACTTCTCTGAAGCATGTTTTTTGTATTCAATGTTATCCAGCTTTTAACCAACCTATTTTTGTCTGTGAGTTCTTGCAGCTTTTCTTTTATTTTTGTTACATAATTAATGTATAAATTTTTATTACTCCTTGGCAGGATTTTTTCATTTCCTCTTGGCATATCCTATATTTTTCTGTATTCATTAAAATTTTTTTTCACATTTTGTAAATAAAGATTATTACTATATTCTACTATCGCTGCTATACTCTAAGTGTATTTTTAACTCTGTATTCTTTTTCAGTCTTTTAAAGAGACCAAAGGTTTCGGAGTGAGCGATTGGTGCAAAAATTTTGAAATAAGTTTTGTGGGTGAAGAAGGTGAGCATATGGATATCAATTTCCTAAACAAGGTTCATTTGAGGTATAATTTCCTCAATGGGTAATTTTCATTCATTTGTTTTAATTTTAATGTTGTAGGCATTGACTGGGGTGGGCTGAGAAGGGAATGGTTTGAAGTTGTGTGTTCAGCTTTGTTTGATCCTGAGAATTTACTTTTCCATTCATTCAAATCTGATAAACAAGGTCTTGTAAGTAGTTTTTATATTTGATGTTTCTTTTTATTGTATGGTGATCAATCAATACAATGAATGATGTGTGTGAGAGTCAATTGAGGGATTAGTTTTATGTATAACACCCGAAACATTCTAAACTAGAAAATTTAGATTTAGGGTATTATTAACATTGCTATGTTTTTTAAGTTCTATACTTTTGTGAGTTCAAGGCTGCTTTATTCAATTTTTAAATCATATTCAACAGATTATTGATAAATAAATTTTTCCGTTTGAGGCGGGGTGTGTGTAAGGAATGAAAGAATTCTTCATGATAAATAAATACAAAACTTATGGAAATATTATTAATATTTTACTCAAAATTTATCTAAATAACCATGCATTGATTATTATCTTTGATTCTCTTTCCATTAGTTTTGTCAGGGTAAAATATCATTATTTATGGAAAAGCTATAAATGTTGCAGTGTATGCAGATTTTTAGATTAAATCTGTACATTTAACATTTGTGTCATTATATAGGTACACCCATGTCCATCTCATAAAAGACCTGCTAATCTGAAATTAAAGTATTATGAATTTGCTGGAAAAATTGTTGGCAAATGTCTGTATGAATCTTCCTTAGGGAGCTCATATAGACAGTTAGTTAAAGCTAAATTTTCAAGATCATTTCTTGCTCAACTCATTGGTTTGAGTGTTCACTATAAAGTAAGTTGACTTCCTCCATTTTCTTAATCATTTTTATCTACTCCTCTAAAAAAATATTACAAGAAAAAATTAATTTTTTCTCCAAATCCTTAATACCTTGGTAAGCTTACTCAAACTCTGACAGTCAGATAAATCAACTGGGGTATGAATACCGACTGAAGTGAATATAACTCTGGAGTATACTTTTGTGTCATGGGACCTTCGGATTGATATCTCCCCTGGCTCTTATCCTGCCACAACACTAATAATACTTTTATTTTATCTTTGTTTTTAATAAATTTTTAAATTATCATGATATTTTATTTTGTTTTCTCTTGATTTAAAGTTGATCTCATTTACTACTTTTATCCTGCTTTATTTTTATGTGTTGTTTTTTTTTATAGAAAAATGAAAACTATAAAAGTATTCTTAAGAGTAATTTTTATTGTGGTGTTTGGTTATCAGTAGTAATGTTCTTGTTTCTTTACTTTTAGTACTTTGAACATGATGATCCAGATCTTTATGTTTCAAAAGTAAAATACATCTTAGAAAATGACATTAGCAGCATGGGCTTATATTTCACTGAAGAAGTGTATGATTTAAATGGACAGCTTATAGAGGTATTTTCTGCTTGACAAGTATTTAAAAACTTTTAACTTCGGCTTGAAGTTTATTTCAATTCTCTTGGTAAATATTTGAATTTGGAGCATTACCTAGCAGTAATTCCTACATTAATTAATATACAAGTATAATATAAAATATAAGGTGCTTATTTGTTGGTTTGTATTGGAAATTAATGTATTAAAGTAATTTTATTGAGGTTTTTTATTAATATTTATTATCTTCTTTCTTTTCTTTTCCTTTCTACCTTTTTGGGTGACATTAAAAAAACTTGCTCTTACGAGTATTAATTATTACAACCGTATAACTTGTAGTTTCTGCATTACAGGAAGTTGAACTCATTCCAAATGGTAGTTCCGTTCTTGTTACGAATGCAAACAAAATACAGTACTTAAATGCTCTAGCTCAGTATCGACTTACTACAAGTGTGAAGCCTGAAATTGAGTCTTTCCTGAAGGGCTTAACTGAACTAATACCCGATAACCTTTTGTGCATTTTTGATGAGAATGAGTTAGAAGTAAGTACCTTTATTCCTCCGATTTATTTATTTATTTTCCTTGTTTAATTCTCATTAACATTATTTACTGTGTTATTGCAACTTTTAAAAAAATAGATTGGGTTGAAAAGGCTCACCTCTATTTGATATTAGACAATACTCTTTTTGTGTTATGAAAATAGTATTTTTCCTTTAACAATATTTTTCTAGCTTTCTTTGCTCATGTAAAGTACATAAACACCCAGTATTATGTCTTTTTTAGAAAATCGTAGTTTTAAAGGAATTTATGATGGGAAACTGTTCATACTTTTTCAAAGTGATTTCAAACAAAATAATCTTTTGACTTGCTCTTATATTAAAATAGATGGATTTTTCAATTTTAAAACTGTTACTCACTGGCTATTTTTAAGGACAAAGTTATCTTTTGGCCATTCAAATTATGTCCAAAAAATATTGTATTATCTAAGGATGTTTTTTTTCAGCTATTAATGTGTGGAACTGGATCTTACTGTATAGCTGATTTCAAAAGTAACCATGCACTGAGTGGAGCTACTTATGAGTTTCGAAAGGTAATTACTATGTAGATTGCATGATTAAAAGTTTTATGTTCTAAACTCATTACTTGATTTTTAAACTTTTAAGTACTCTAGAACTTTGATTAACCATAGTTGGGACAAAAAAAGCTAGATAATTAGAGGAGAATGAAACAAGTCATTTACAGAGCTCCAAAGTATGTAATGCTATTAAATTAAGTTTAAAAAAATTACATATCTAATAAAGAGAAAGGAAAACACTTAAGCTTGTAATTTTTCAAAGGATACCTACCTCTGCTTAAGATCTTACTATCTTGATAAAAATATAAAATGTTTTGCACATTAAAAGGTTTTTTTATATATAAAAAGGTCATTATTGTTCTTTATTAAACTATATTTTTCAATTCTATTCAGTTAAGAAATTCATTTATATTTTTCTACTATTGTGAATTTTCTTTTAGGTTTTGGAATGGTTTTGGATTGCTGTATCAAATTTCACTGAAGAGGAGATGGCTAGATTACTCCAGTTTACTACTGGATGTTCCCAGTTACCTCCTGGTGGTTTTGCAGAATTAAATCCAAAGTTTCATATATCTTCTGCCCAAACTTTTGGAAACTTGCCTACAGCACATACATGGTAAAAATAAAATTTATCATAAAACTTTAATTTTTTCTTCTTTAATTATAGTGTTCATTTTAAAACACATTCTCTCGAATTTACTCTAATCCCTTTTCAATTAAATTCAGTTAAAACTTGTTTGGCAAAAAAAAATTGAGTAACAGAAATTTTCTCATCTAAAAGTTAAGAAGTTTTTCTTCTAAGTTTTATTTTGACTCTTTTTATGCAACTTAAAAATATAAAAATGAGTTACTAAGATTTTAACTTAAAACAGATTAGGGCTATCGACCTTAAAACACAACTCAGCCAACATTTTTTACAACACAACTCAACAAGTTCTTTTTTCCAATCGTTTTATACTAAGAACTCTGACCGCTAGTGAGGCCTAGTACTAAATTTAAAAAATTAAAACAATATTTAAGTAATAAGAAAATTAGTTAAGATTTATGCTAAAAAATATGAATCTAGCATATCGAATCCTAGATCTCGGACTATATCCTATCTTGGGTTATGTGCCATAAAAACCCAATCAACCTAGATCTTGGGAAGTAGAAGCCGATGGACCCCCTCTACTTAAAATGAAGAAAAATTTAGGTGCCATCGAATTTTTTTAAAACTATTTTCCGCCAATTTTTTTTCTGTGTAATCACATGTATGTCATTATTTCTTTGCTTTTATTTTTAGCTTTAACCAACTGTGTCTACCTGATTATGACTCTTACGAACACTTTGAAAAAGCCTTAAGACTTGCAATCAATGAAGGATCAGAAGGGTTTGGTATGGTTTAAAAGTCATTCTAAGGAGTTCGAGGAAGTGAGTTCAGCAACTTATACTGCTTAAAAGATCTGTCTTGTTTGGCTAGAGTTAAATTAAAACACTAACTGTGATCTGGTTAACTCATTGCTCCCACAAAGTATTTTTCTGGTACAACACTTAAAATGAGTGGTTCCCAAAGTGGATGTCGCGGCACTCAGGGGTGCCATGAAGAGGTGTAAGCGGTGTTGTGAAAAGCTTGGAATTGAATATTTTTTTTTAATATTTTTTCAAAAAAATTATGTAGTTTAAGGTATAAAAACTGTAAGAAATTTTATAACTTGTGTTTCTATATCTTAAAAAAGCTAGTTTTAAAAGTTAAATAAGAGTAAATAACAGAAATTGAGAATAAATAGTATTAAATTTAATTTTGAGAACATAATCTTAATTTGTATCAATACTTATTCAATGTAACAAACAATGTACTACATTTATAGAGAAATACAGGCTCTCTCACTTGTGCTAAAGTTCAGGTATCAAATATCATGAGGGAGCTAAAATGAAACCGTTCTGAAATGAAAATGTTAAATGAAATTTGTATCCTCAATCAGTTGATTGATCAAAATATCTTATGTTAAAAAAATATGTGTAGTCTTTTGAAATGTGAAATTTTTAAAAATTGAAATAGCTATTTTTTACTGAGTAGTGTGCTTTTTCCTGTAAAAAGGAATAATTTTAATGTTGAATCTTTTTCTAAAAAAATTCAAAAAGTAGTTTGGCAGGAGGGCATTTAATAGCTTAAGGTACAGGGTGAAAAATATCCTTAAAATGACCAGATATATGCTATAAAAAATAGATAGTATGTCAGGTTGATATTGTATGATTGAATTGTTATGGGAAGGATTTAGTTCAAAAGGTGCCGCGACATGGAAAGGTTTGGGAACCCCTGTTAATTGCATTTTACCACAAACCTCCTGATTTTTGTGTTTCCAGCCACCAGATTCAACTGTTCAGTCTGCTTAATATAACTTAGTATTTTTGTAAAGTACTTCAGTTTTTTCAACTCTTATCATGATCTTTACATCATAAAAATTAAGAAAGTATTCCTAACCAAGCTTTTCTTACTCCCAATAATAATAATAAAGTTGTAATGTAAAGATAGTCTTGTAAAGTAGATTGGGCATTTTTATCCATGTTCACTCTTTATATTTTTAATTAATTCTGAAATACAACATATATTTTGATAAATTGCCTTTTATAACATCATGGTTCAAGTAATTAAAAAATATGTATAGTGATAAAAATACTTCAATACACTTGAGAGGTGTATGTGTGATGTAGATAAATTTGTTTATATATATGTTACATTGCTATGCAGAGACATTAAAAATAGTGCTCACATCTAGTCAGATATTTCTTTCACCCACTCTTAAACTTAAGTTTTCTTACCAATTACATAAAACGTCAATACTTACATTTAAACAATTAAATTATACAAAACTTTCTTTGTTCTGTGAAATGCTGTTTGTATTTAGTTTTAGAACAGTCTGAACACGTATTTTCTCTTATTATGTAACACACATTTATACTTCATAACATTATCTTTTAATTAATTTGAAGTATTACATTCTAAGTAATAGGTTTAAATCATTTTCTTTTAACAAATTTCAGCTGAAGCTGGTCAGTTTTTTTTATATAAACATTTATATTTCCTCATAATGTGCTATCATTCCTTGTTTTGAGGGTTTTTTGTAACAGGATTCATTATTCTTAGTTTTTTATCATAGAAAATATTAAATTCCAAAGCATCAAGAAATTTTTCATTTCTTTTTCATGCATATATCGTCACCTTAGAATCAAAAACTACTATCTCCAAAAAAACACACAGCTTAGTCGTTCAGTTCGGATTGTCTTATTAGCAATATTGGCGTTGTTAAAGGGTTGCTGTAGGGCACTGTTAGCCCTTTCAGTCCTGTTGCCGCTTTAAATTTTCCCTAGTGTTCTATGACAATCTTGGGCTGTCTGATGTGGCAAGCGGGTTGAATTGCAAGTGGATTAAGTTTGAATTGGCATCCGGTAGTCGCCTAGGATCGGGTGATCCCCAAATTTTGCCCAACAGAGATAGTAGTTTTTGATATTAAGGTAATGATCTGTCACCTACATCATCCATATAAAAATCCTTTATTTTCTTAGTAAAGATGCCAAAACATATTGGGTAGTATTGTACTTATTACAGATTTGCTACATACTTAATGGGGGCTCCAGCCTTACCCCATGTTAAACTGCTTTCTAGATTTTTACATTAACCCCCTTCCCCACCCTATAACATTATTACCTTTACCCTTACATTTCCCTTATTTTCATTAAAAGAATATAATAAGAAATTAATAGTGGCTATTAAAAGATAACTTTATTTACCCTTTAAAAGTTTAAACAGTCAATTCATTCTAGAATGAGGAAGTTGCATGATTTTTTTTTATTTTTTAATCGATTCCTCTTGCAAAAATAAGCAACTACCCAAAATTTGAGGCCGATCGAGAAATTTTTTGATTGTCAAAAAAATTAACAAAAATCCCCTTTTTAAAAGCGCGCGAAAACGCCAAGAGTTTGGATGTGACGTCATCTTATACTAAACATTGTTGTAAAGCAATGGAGTTGATGGTATTATTGTTGACGTCATCTTATAGTTTAAACAATAAACGTTTTCAGTCACGTGTTTTTTTCTCGACTTTTAAATTAAAATATTTAATTACCTGTACATTTTTTGAAAAATTGACTAGATATTTCATTTTACCATACAAAAAACCATACGGAACACTTGATTGTTTTTGAAAATCTGACACATGCAACTTCCTTATTGAGCCTGTCCCAGATAAAAATCTTGATTGGCTAGTATCCTTTAATTTTGAAGCACCATAAAAGTTTTTAAAAACTAGTTCAAAGTTTTTACACATCACTTTTCAACATTCCATATTCAATTTAATTGTACTTATACATTAGTTTGAACCTGCTATGAGGTTCAACTAGCATGTTTATTTCAGTATAGGGTCATTTTTCTTTTCAGTGTCTTATTTTAAAACTTTTTTAAATTTTCAATTGAATCCAAGCATGTTAAGTTATGGTTAAAAAACATGCATTAAATGTGGGAAAAAATTATCTGTGACGGTTGACTGTAACTTTTTATAATTTATGGATTTAATATTGATTCTATTCTGTTTTCTCTCTCTTATTTTTAACACATTGAATTTTGTGCTTTATTTAACAGAAAAACATGATTAGATAATTAATAGACTATCAGTCTGTTGATATCGAGTTGTACGGTATAAAGTATATTGTACTGATATTTATCTTTTCATAAAATGTGTAACAATTGTTTGTATTGCTAGCTGTTAAACATATATATTTTAAAACTAGATTATATCTTATCAAATTAGTCTGAAAATTTTAGAAACTTGCTATTTGATCTGTACTTAAGCTTTTAAAATTATGGTTATTCCACTACTAACTTTTCACTATTTTTCTTGTGCACTTTGTTTGCTATTAATCTGTTGTAATTAATTTTTACTGTTAGTATTTTAACATCCCTTAATATGTATTAAGTAGTTTTATATAAAAAAAATCATTAAGCACATCTAAAAGCTTCCAAATTTACTTCTCTATTAAAATTCTTTTATTAATAAAACTTTTCAAAATTTTTTACTATAAATATTAAATATTTTAGACATAATCTTTCTTGATGATAAAAACTTTTTGTCTTGCATTTGATTGATAGTTAGAGTTAATAAAATTGTTAAAAATGAATTAAACATATTTTAAAAGGTATATGAAATTTTGTGGATATTAAACTAAAGTTCCTTATTGACAACATTTATTAGTAATTTGGTTTTTATATCAACTTTAAAATGGGTGCCATTGATTCTTCATCTAAAGCAAGACTAGTAAATGTGTTTACTATGTATTGAATCAATATAAACAACGACTTAGTGAACAAAGAATAATTACATATAGAGTATATGTTGCTTTTGTTAAGTACAGTGCGACTTGGATAAATTGAATATCTTTAATTTGAAGTTTCTTCTTGATTCTTTTAATTATTCATAGATAAATGTCAAAAATCGTGGACTTTTTTTATCAATTTCTTTATTATAAATCTTTTCAAGCTATCATTTTTTTACCTTTCTTCAAAATCAACATCTGATTATCGGACTGCGTGTTACTCAAAACATTCAGTTTCGTTTTTGCCACTGAGCTAAATAATAACCTGGAGTGCAAACACAGCGAGCGCAAAATAAACACTGGCGTTACACCTAGGGGACTCGCTCTGTTTGGCGAAAAAAAAATGATTGAAGGGCCTGGTTTAACTGTTTAATGCCCACTACCAAAAATAAGTATGGAAAAAAATTCATTTTTATTTCCAAATTTGGAACTGGGGACTGATCTTAAACTTAATAAATTACAGCACCTGAAGGTGCAATTATTGCTGCAATAACTTATAAACATGCTGAAAATTGAAGCTAAACTATGGTAGCATATTTGCTACCATGGACAGTAGAAGGTTAATGTTTACTTATAAGAAAAGCTGAAAAGGAAAGAAAAAACACAATAAATATTAAATCAGCTCTCATATAATGACAGCTATGTTGGTTTGGTAACCATAATGTTTTGCCCCTTTGAGCAGATATGTATCCCTACATTTTTCATAATGTTAAAGTATAGGATGTTTGCACTCCAGGTTCATAGTATATGACAGCATGGTGATTCTGGTTCTTGAAAAGAAAATCTCCAGTCTTCAAGTTGTTTGGGAAGCAATCTGCTCCTCCCATAACTAATTTATATAGGCTGTTTATCTTTTTCACTTAATCCAACTTGGAAATAGCAAAGTTCACATCAGAAGGTCCCTGAATAGACGCAGGATGCTGATAAAATGCCCTAACCTTTTACAGCTACATCAAGCATGAGGATTGCTGAAAATTGTATTTTTAGTTAAGTATTGTAAGCAGCGTTAGAAATTGGAAAAAAATCCACTGGTTCTCCAAATTAAAAAGGACAGGTTTCAATATTTTTAAAGTAACTAGTGCATTTAAAATTAATACCAATAATTAATTTTGAAAAACTAAACAAACAAAATAAACAAATGAGTTTGAAACTATCTTATTTATTAAGTACTTTTCTAAATTAAATGTTAATATTGCACTGATTGACATAAAACTTCTAACTAGTTTCACAGCAAAAAAGCGTGGATAGAACTGGAGAGTGGGATATTTTTAAACACTGGTCCGGCGGACCAGTGATTTTCTGACCATAATAGTGGTCAGAGCTGTTATCTAGAGTTTTACTAATAAACATTCACTGTATCTCTAAGTAAATCATCCATTCAGTACAATAATTAAATGACAATTTCTGAAAAGTTTGCTCTTGTATGCTTTATAAAACATAACCTTTGTAAACATTCAGTGGAAGACAAGTTTTTATTTTGAATTTATGAATAATTAAAAGGTTATTAGTGATCCTTTCAGCTTTGAATTATCCAAGTTGCACTGTAGTATTTTGTTTTTTGTAAATGCTTTTTAGAAATTATTACTGTGATATTTGTATATGGTGCTTTTTGTTAACACAGTTGTGTCATACATTGTGAAACTTGTATACTAATATTATTTTATACATATTTTGTTTCTTGAGTAAGAAACTTCAGGTGTATGACTGGTACTTCAGTTTTTGTTTGATATGTGTAATAAAAAGGGACTTTTCTGTTACCTAAGATGTTTTTAACTCATACTTTCATTTCATTTTAATTCAAATATATTTTTAAAGATAATTTTTTTATTTTGATAAAATAGAAAACTCAACTATTTACTGAAACTTAATTTATACTAAGTTCTATATGTATGTTAGAACCTAGAAAAAATAACATCTCCAAGCATAACTGAACTGATCCATAGTAAAATCATCATAGAGTCAAAATTGAAATTAATTTCATTTGTTTTAACTGTATAATAAATTATGTAAATTAAACTGTTTGAAAACTCGTCCCCTTCCATCAAAAACTTGACAAAACCAGTTCTTTACTTAGACCATTTATGTTTAGGAGTATAAATTATGCATGTGTAACTATTATATAGAAAAGGTTTTTTTAAAGGCAATAAATGTTTTCTTTTATTTTTATTATTAGGAGAATACATCATGAATATTTGGGGTTATACAGGACAAAACAACTTTATAAGTTATTTGGTTTTAATTTATGAATATAGTAGTGTATCATATATCTAAAGACTTCTATAAGGTAAGTGTTCCATCATCTTCAACAAAATACATCACGACCTAAAAATGAGTAAAAGTGCTCAATAAATTAATTTGCAAAAGAAATTAAAGTACCAAGGGATTATTATTTGCCCCAGGGATTTTTCACTTTGAATTTATTTTTATTTTTGAGATATATGAGATTTCTGAACTGGAAAATGTAGGAGTAGTTGATGTTAGCTTCTTAAAGGTGTCGCGAAAAAGCCGTTCAAAACAAAAACCGTTCAAAAAACAAAAAAACTCATAGCTTTACACATGTAATAAATTTATTTGTTTTTTATTGAACGGTTTTTTCGTATATCCTTCTTAAAGTGTGTTCTAAGTCATTCATGTATTTATTTCCACTCACCACTGAGACAATTTTAAAATAATACAGAAATTTATTTTAGTTTTGTGAGAAAGAAAACACCTGGTTTTCGAATTTTTGCACTTTTTCTAAAAGTTCCAAACCTTCAAACTTCTGTCAAATGTGTAGTCTAAATTTTCTTGATACGTTGGAAGACTTAAAAATAGTATGTGCAGAGTGAATGTCACTCAAAAAATTACTGTGTAAATTACTGAGGTTATTTTTTAAAGTTACTATGAGTTGAGTCGTGGTTTTAAAAAGGTATTTAGAGCTTTAAAAAAGGAGAAAAATCTGTAGTGTTTTTACTTATGAAAAATATTCAAATCGATATATTCTATCATGATTCTAAGTTCAAGTGAAAAATATTTGTAAGTTGAGAAATTTGTATGAATTTAACAAAGGAATCCTTACTTTCATCAGGGAAGGATTCTGTCTTGATTTGGGTAACATCTAAATCTTGAAAACTATTTTCTACTTTTATGAGGGCTTTCCGAGTGTCTCGAACCAAATACAATCCTGTGTTTATATCTAAAAAATATGTGCAAGTCAATAAAATAAGCAATTGATTATTTTCTTCAAGTCTTATTTGATTCCATTTTAAATACTAATAAGTTTTGTAATGGGTTTTCTTACAGTGAAACCAGATACCTTTGTATCACTTGAACAGAATAATAAGATTTGAACTATTCATCTTTTAAATGAAAGGAGTATTTCACCATTATCTCTGGTTAGTGGACAGTAAGTGTAAACTCACATTCACCTTGTGAGTTTACCTTGTGAACATTATCCTTGTGTGACCTTGGTTTTCGGGAATTAAATATGTTCTAGGAATGCCTCATTCCAGCAGATGAGTGGAGGACTAATCAATGGTCACCACTTTTTCCGTAATACCCCGTTCGCACTGGCAGAAAAAAGACCCTCTATTTTCATTTTGCACTTAGTTGCCATAGAAACACACTTTAGGAATAACAAAATCGCCCCATATTTTAAGGGTGTTAGAAAATCACCCTTAATCAACAAAGATGGCGGCGCACAATGTTTCCCAGGATGGGAAAGCTTATTTTCGGTGATTTTTCTTCAAATAAAGACCAAGGACACTTTTAAAACAGTTTAAACTGGACACAATTACGAATATATTTATAGGTTATTAAGTTCTTTGAATTAGTACAATAATTTAACACAAAAAAGCCCATCAAAAATTGAACCGTGAGCTAAACAATGCTGTACTTCAATATTAGGGTGTATCGAAAAAAACTTTTTTTCGATTTTGATGATGCCTTAGTGCGGAAAAGTTTTCTAAGGTGGCAGAGAGTACCCGTGAATTTTTTCGGATAATATATTTAGGTGCCGCCAAGGCCCTGAACGTCCCCATGTTAATCCAATGGAGCGCGCAAGCCAAGAAGGCCGAAAATTGGTTTTTCGCCCCTCATTTCTACCCTAATCACACGACGAATGTCTTCACTCGAGTTACGGACCCTATATGATCTAGGCTATCCGACAAAACTTGAATAATAGCCTAAATCTTAATATTATGTTGATTGTGGGCTCTGATTTGAACGAGGAAATAAGCGATTTTCGATGAAATTGGAGCATACAAAGAAACGTAACATAGAGATTTAGGCTATTATTCAAATTTTTTCGGATAGCCTAGATCATATAGGGTCCATAACTCGAGTGAAGACATTCGTCGTGTGATTAGGGTAGAAATGAGGGGCGAAAAACCAATTTTCGGCCTTGTTGGCTTGCGCGCTCCATTGGATTAACATGGGGACCTTCAGGGCCTTGGCGGCACCTAAAGATATTATCCGAAAATTCTGAAAAAATTCACAGGTACTCTCTGTCACCTTAGACAACTTTTCCGCACTAAGGCATCATCAAAATCGAAAAAAAGTTTTTTTCGATACACCCTATTTAATATCTCCGCTCATTGCTTTTAATTACTTAATAGTATAAATGTAATTAAAAACAGCTGCTGATAAAAAGAAATCAAAATATTAAACAAAAATTCAATCAAGAAATCTTTTCAGAACATTCTTGTTATGAATATGATAAAATTTATTTCGTGTTCTGCTATGCCAAACTAATATATCCATTGTATCCAAATATTTTAGATTTTTAAGGCAAAAAGACCCAGTTGGTAAAATAAAAGTACATCAAAATATGGAAAACAATGGACCAAAAACTGATTAAATTTAGTTTAATAAAAAAATTTAGTTTATTTACCTTGATATGATCCAATTTATCCAACTACAATCCAGTCAGCTTGTCTTGTTTTTGTTTTTATTTGAAATTCAGAAATAGTTTTCTTAAATCGTCTGTCAATTAATAATTATTTATGTATTTTTACATTTTTACTTCATTTTTTTTTTAAAGTTGGTGATTATATTTATTAGTTTTAAGTTATATAAATATAAATTAAATATTTCTTAGATTTCCACAATTAAGTGCTAAATCACCCTTTGCCAGTGCGAACGCCGTTTTAAGAAAACACACTTTAAGTTTAAGTGCGATATGTTTTAAGGGTACTTTAGCGGCAGTGCGAACGAGGTATTATAGTCGGCTTGACTAGTACTTGCCCTCCGCTCTCTTGCGTTGCCTTCCTATGCCGTGCTGATGAGTCCTAACAAGGACGAAACCGGTCCATGACTGGAGGCGACGCTTGAGAGTTGTGAGTTTACACTTATTCATCTTTTAGTTGACTTTTTTTATGTAATCGCCAGGGTTCATGGTTGTCCTATATGTCCTGTATTTCCTATATTTTTGACCCTTGTCCTGTATTTCCTACATTTTCAATCAATGTCCTATATTTTGCACCAAAACTAGTAAAAAACCTGTTTTTTAGAGTAAAATTTCCAAAAAAATTTCTGGGGGAGGACCCCCAGATCCCCCTTTGGTATTTGAAACCATTTGCTAACAACTTCTCTTATATTAAGTTTGATTTTAAAAAACAACTTTACAGAATTGCATCTGTGATTTTCTCCCATCATCGCATCTCTCTCAATTTGCGATGATATTTTTAAAGCTTGTTAATGCGGGGGGATTCTGCACGCTTTCTAATTGTAGCAACGTCAAACATTCTGCTAAAAATGTTGATGAAAATTTTAAAATATTATATAAACAGTCTTAATCATAATTGGGGCTGTGATTTTTATGTGATAAAAAACTCAAAACTTATACTAATGAACTCTTTATATGCATTTATTTTAGGTAAATATGTGATAAAAAGTACAAAATTTGAGCTTAAGGTAGCCTTTTTCTGAAGAATGACATTTTTGTATACTTTGGATCACGGTAACAGTGATTACTCTTAAACTACTTAAAATATTCTGATGCTTTTTGTTTTATTTCACTATTTATAATATAACGCATGTTATCTTCTACAATCTAAGAAAAATATTTGAATTAAGGTATTTTTTAAAGTGTGTAAACTTGGTTTAAACGGTTTTTTTCATGAATTTTTACTTTTTTCGATTTCAAGTTCCTGTATTTCTTTTCTATTTTAAAAATTTCAGATTTTTTGTAGATAGTGACACAGATTAGTGTCTCAGGCTCAAAATCCTGCAAAAATTTTATTTGTACCTATAAAAGAACATTCTCAGGAGTTGTTGGCGCAAGTTGAAATTTTAGCCTTATTTTCATTGAAATTTCTCAATATTTTAAAAAATAATTTTTTTTTAATTCTTTTTTGAATGATTTTCATTGTTTTAGAACATTAGCTCTCAGAAAATAGCAATTAAATAATTATTTAGTTAATATTTTTAAAAAAGGCCTCCCAACCCAGTCAGTTACCTTAAGAATAGGGAAAATAGAAAGATTTTATGGAATTTCAAATAATTTTTTCTGAATTATGAAAACATTAAAAACTGTGAGCTTTTAAGTTCTTATAGGAATAAGTCAGTAATTTTTAGGATTTTATTAATCCCCCGTAAAGAAAGAAAAAAGTACCAAAAATCCACCAGTAAAAGTAAAAATAAACGGGAAACACGAAATGGACACCTTCCAATTAATAGCCCCGAGTTCACAACTTACGATTGCTAAATTTAGAATTAGATTTCAACAATTTAGATGTGTTACCGCATAATATGTTGCAGTTTTTTTTAAACAATTGGGCACAGCTTGTGATTATTTTTGAAAAAACTAAAAATGGATGAATATGTAGCAAAAATATGTAATTAATTTAAAAAAAAAGATTATATAAGCATATTTAAGGCTTAAATATGTAAATGAACCGAATAAGTAAAAATATGTAAAATAAACATGGTCTTAATCAATCCAAAGTTCTTTGAAACGTGTAGAATTTAAGAGATCTCTGTAATATCAGTTTTCTGAAAAGATGTTATTACATGGGAAATCTTAGCCCTAATCATTAGATCTGAAATTGACTCCAAACATAAATTTAAATAAAATACTTAGTAAAGGAAACATGTAAAAGATAGTAAGGTAACCAAATTGTGCTTCTATAGCATAAATTTGTGAAGGATAATCAGTTTTTATAAGATAATTTTTATGCAATTAAAATAAGCGTATAAGTTTGTAAAAATTTACTTATAAATTTAAACAAGAAAATTTCCCAATTATCCTTAATTATGTGAAAACTTTTAAATATGTTTAATTAGATAATATTGTAGTTTTGTAATATTACGCATATTTTTAAAGCAAAATGTCCTATATTTTTGAAGCAAATGTCCTATATTTTTTCTAACTGTCGCCATGAACCCTGAATCGCCTTAATTTTTTTCGGCTTTTCTACTTTTTCCGCAGCTAATTTTTTCACAATAAGTGATTTGAGTTATCTACTAACCTCTGTAAAATTTTCATCCATTTTTGTGAGTTTAGCCTGGGACTGTTTCCTTGTTAGCTCTCCAGAATCCCTTTGCTCTTAGCCTCTCTTCTCTCTGGCATTCATTTACCCTAAAGCCCTGGATACTCTACCTTAAGCAGCCGGCCGCCATTATGGGGAGAACTCGCTACTTGTCTGGATAGTCTAGCTCTATAGTCCACTGAAAATAGCGAAAAATAGGTTGCAATAAAAGGTTTCTCAACGGTTTTCACTTAGAAATGACCTCAATAATAACATACTAAAAATCGGCCGGGCGGAAGTTTAATTTTTTTTTAAATTTTTAAAAAATGGCCAAAAAAATTAAAAAAAAAAACAATAATATAGACATGTGATACATGTTTATAGGTTATTTTTGAGTGCTGAAACCGAATATTGCATTTAGTTTGGAAAAAAATTGAAATTTCAATTTTTAAAATTAATTTGAATATTTAGCTATAAGAAAAAATTAAAAAACCCCTAAAAACCTAACAAAAACATCAAAAGAGATAAATCCAACGGTTTTCATTTAGAAATGACCTAAATATTAATAACATACTAAAATTTAAAAATTTTACGAGTTAAAGAAGTTAAAAATTTTTTTCAAATTTCCATTTTTTTTTGCGAAAAATGCATTTTTTTTTCAAATTCGTGCCAAAAACTTTAGAGGCTTTTGAAAAGGTCATTTTTCGGTGGATATTGTCCACAGATAGTTATATAATAGAAAGCCAGTGGAATTGACCCTCAATGAATAAGTTAATTATTTATTTAAAATTTTGAAATTGGTAAAATGTAGTGCAAATGTGTAAAAAGGTAATACTTTGGCATATTTACATCAGAATTTAAAATAATTAACTAATTCATTGAGGGTCAATTCCACCGGCTTTCCATTTTATAACTATCTGTGGACAATATCCACCGAAAAATGACCTTTTCAAAAGCCTCTAAAGTTTTTGGCACGAATTTGAAAAAAAAATGCATTTTTCGCAAAAAAAATGGAAATTTGAAAAAAAAATTTTAACTTCTTTAACTCGTAAAATTTTTAAATTTTAGTATGTTAATATTTAGGTCATTTCTAAATGAAAACCGTTGGATTTATCTCTTTTGATGTTTTTGTTAGGTTTTTAGGGGTTTTTTAATTTTTTCATATAGCTAATTATTCAAATTAATTTTAAAAATTTAAATTTTTTTCCATACTAAATGCAATATTGGATTTCAGCACTCAAAAATAACCTATAAACATGTATCACATGTCTATATTATTGTTTTTTTTATTTTTTTGGCCATTTTTTAAAAATTTGAAAAAAAATTAAACTTCCGGCCGTCGGATTTTTAGTATGTTATTATTGAGGTCATTTCTAAGTGAAAACCGTTGAGAAACCTTTTATTGCAATTTGTTTGAGGTTCAACTCTATTTTCAGTGGACTACTAGCTTATCGTCGCTAGTAGTGAGTTCTCCCCATAATGGCCGCCGGTTGAGCGTGATGTCGCTACTTAAGGTAGAGATCCAATGCTTTAATTTACCCTACACTTTAATTCAGTATCCTTTTTTCTCTTGAGTATATCTTCTTTTCATCCCTTCTGCTCTTAAGCATCTCTTTTCTCTCCAAATCCCTTTGCTCCTAAGCATCCATTTGCACTTCAATTCATTATCCCTTTTCTTTTCAGCATCTCATGACTCTCTTTTCTCAGCATCTCTGCCCTTGTGCTCATGGGCGTAGCCAGGGTTCAACTTAGGGGGGGGGCAAGCAGGGTCGACTTTTTTTTGTTTGTTGAGATCAATTTTAGATCCCCGTGAGAGAGACCTGTCTAGTTTCAACAGGGGGTCTGGGGGTCCTCCAGAGAAAATTTTTGGAAATATGCCCCTAAGAACATGGTTTTAAATTGTATGTTAAACCCAAATTTGGACACATTTTTAGGTAGAATTTTGATTTTAATGAACTTATTACAGAAAGTTTGAATAATACAGGTTAAAATACTAAAGGGGGGCTGGGGGCCCTCCCCCAGAAAAATTTAGAAAATTTGACCCTAAAATACTGGGTTTTAACTTAACTAAACAGTAAAGTAAAAGTTAATTACTCAGGACTTGGGGGGGCAGCTGCACCTCCCTGCCCCCCCTTGGCTACGCCCATGCTTGTGCTTCTTTTTACTCTTCAGCATTTCTTAACCTTGATTTTTTTATTTACTTTAATAGACTATACTACTTACTTTCACTTTCATGTATGAATGCCTCACACGGATATCTGCATGTCCCTAGTTGACTTTTTAAGTGCAGTTCCTTATAGTCTAAGAAAGTTAGCTCAAAAAAGGGGTTCAAGTGGAACAAATTGTAAAAGAAAGTTTGATGGGTGATTCTTATAGGAAATTTTCCGTAGAAAACGATGGTGAAACGTATACCAAAATTAACCGTGTCCTTAAGCCAATATGGCGGATTTTCCAAAATGGCCGTCAATCGTTTTTAACTTATTACTTCTTAAAAATTGTTAATAAAATTATAAATTTTGCAGTAAATGATTAAAATTTAGTAGCACTGTTTTTTTCTCTTACGATAAGTCATTTATCCAATATGGCGGATTTTCCAAAATGGCATCCACTAATGTTTATAATAAGTAAAATTCTTATGATAAATTCGTAATTCTTCAGGATATAGTAAGAATTAAGTCATAATAATATTCATATCAGTTTCCTCTCCTCAATCTATCAAATATGGCGGATTTTTCAAAATGGCGGACAATCGTGTTTTACTTATTTGCAAAAAATCGTTCATAAAATAAAACTTTTGCAGTAAATTATTAGAATTTAGTTGCAAAAATAATGTGGAACTGTTTTTTTCTCTTACGATAAGTCATTTATCCAATATGGCGGATTTTCCAAAATGGCGTCCACCTAATGTTTAAAATACATAAATTATGATAATAAATTCGTAATTTTTACAGGATATGGTTAGAATTAAGTCACAATAATATTGATTAAAGTTTCCCCACCCTCAATGTATCAAATATGGCGGATTTTCCAAAATGGCGGCCACTTATTTAGATCCTTTTTATTTTTATTTTCTTAATAATTAGAAATATTAAATGTTATTAGGTAAAATATAAGCAGAATACTTATAATTTACTAAAATTTACTTGTAAATAATGTTAAAGGTAGGTAGAAATTCAAAAATTACCATTTACCACTAAGTTTGAAATTTGCGGCCGCCTTTTTGGAAATTATTTCTATTATCACAAAATCTTGGTTAATATACCATTTTATAGGTAATTTAATATATAATTATTTATTTTATGGCAAAATAAAATTTATTTATATGTAAAAACGTTAAAGGCTCTAATAATAATAAAATTAAATAATTAATAAAAAGGCTCTAAATAAGTGGCCGCCATTTTGGAAAATCCGCCATATTTGATACATTGAGGGTGGGGAAACTTTAATCAATATTATTGTGACTTAATTCTAACCATATCCTGTAAAAATTACGAATTTATAATCATAATTTATGTATTTTAAACATTAGGTGGACGCCATTTTGGAAAATCCGCCATATTGGATAAATGACTTATCGTAAGAGAAAAAAACAGTTCCACATTATTTTTGCAACTAAATTCTAATAATTTACTGCAAAAGTTTTATTTTATGAACGATTTTTTGCAAATAAGTAAAAAACACGATTGTACGCCATTTTGAAAAATCCGCCATATTTGATAGATTGAGGAGAGGAAACTGATATGAATATTATTATGACTTAATTCTTACCATATCCTGAAAAAATTACGAATTTATCATAAGAATTTTACTTATTATAAATATTAGTGGATGCCATTTTGGAAAATCCGCCATATTGGATAAATGACTTATCATAAGAGAAAAAAACAGTTCCCCACTATGTTTGCTACTAAATTTTAATCATTTACTGCAAAATTTATAATTTATTAACAATTTTTAGGAAGTAATAAGTTAAAAACGATTGACCGCCATTTTGGAAAATCCGCCATATTGGCTTAAAGACACGGTTAATTTTGGTGTACGTTTCACCATCGTTTTCTACGGAAAATTTCCTATAAGAATCACCCATCAAACTTTCTTTTACAATTTGTTCCACTTCAAACCTTATCTTTCTTGGACTATTATTACTTCGCAGATAACTTTCAACGTTTTCAAGGACCAATACTGATCTGCGAGCCACCAGTTGGTGGAAACCACTACTCTAAACTTACCTAGCCTGCTTACTACTCTAGTTGCGGTGTTGTTAACAATTTTTTTAAGGAGTGGAAATGCTATCATCTTTATTTTACCTGCACTACGTTTTGTTTTTATTTTAGATGCTCAGCTCTCATCCTAAAAATGACCAATCATTAGAGGGAAATTATTTTTATTACGTTCGACTAAAATAACTGCTACGTTGTTGAAGAATGCTTGGATCTTTGGGGATAAATTTTCAAAATAATTTATTAATAGCTGGAGTTGGCCGTTGGTAAAAGATACTTAACCAACATTGTTGATTCATGCTGAAATAACCTTATCGAAAGACCAAGATACAGTAACTCACGTGCTGTCAGCTTCTGCATTGCTTTCTCCGATCCTTTATGCAAGGAAGGTTTAATCAGCGATTTGGTCTTGCGGATCCATCCCAGCAATCGGTCCATTTCCAAAGACACCCCTAGTTATAACGAACAGTATTGTCAATGAATAACTTGAACCTAATTAATTCACGACAGACAAAGAAATACCAGAAATACGTCCTCACCTTTTTCTTGTTTTTCCATGGCAATTACGTCCGTTTTCGGAGTTTGACCATCGACGACAGGGGATTGAACTGACGAAGGCCGTTGTTGTGCCAAAACGGATTTTGCTACTGGTTGAGAATTAACGACCACATAGCGACCGTCCGGCATTTGCTTTGCTAATATCAGGCGGAAGTTACCATTTCTGTTGGGAACTTGGATGGATTTCGTCTGCATGACCAAAGGTCTAGGAGATGAAGAAATGGGTCTTAGGTTACCTGAAATAGATTAAAAAATCCTTCAGGTAGAGATATTAATCTATTCAAATTATAACTTCCGGCTATTCAGATAACATTTTATATGAAAATACAAACATGAAAGCTGCACTTGCAAATATGCATCCTAACTCTGCCAAAACTGATAGAGGGATTTGGAGATATCCCCCCGAAAGTATTCAGCCCCCTGCATTTTTATTAGCCCCAACAAGCATTAGATCCTTAGATCTCTACCTCTAATAGTGGTATTTGCTTTGATAATCACGTAGAATCTAACGGTTTGATAATTTTCTTTAATTTTACTACTATATTCTTCTCACCTATACTCAATTGGTATTTGCATGGCTAAATAAATTGCACGTTTAAAGAGAACATTTCATGAGCACGTTTTTAACATGATTACCTGGAACAGGTGCTGATAGCATACGGACTCCTATTGGTGGTCGATCAGCTCGTAATCGTTGAAGGATAGGTCTCGAAGCTGTCCCAGGTGTCAAACAACTGACCCATTTCGTTGAAAGAACACTGTTCGTATTAAGAGGCGACTTCGGACTTTTGGGTATCGGAACTTCATCTTCTGAAGAAGCTAAGTCAATCAGTTCAGGAGAAACTTTTTGTAGTCTCAGTGATATTTTATCATTTTTCTCGGACTCTTGTTCTGTAGTTTCTTCTCTTCTGCGGAGCACAAGAAATCTTGAGTTATACTATTACGGTCAATGAAAGAGTTTTCCCACTCTTCTTAACTAAACTATAATACGGACTGACCTTGCCCTTGAGCAGACATTTTCTTATAGTAAAATGCTGTTTATATTGCAGATTTTACACTTGGCTGAATTAACAATGTAGTTTCTTTATTAGTGAGGAACTTGTTTCAAATTTGTATGCCGATTTTTCTTATTAAAATAATGTTTTTTTACAAGTGTTACAATTTAGTCCTGCACTCTTACTTTACCCCAAAAAGAAGGGTTTTTTTTATTGAATACTGTGTAAAAAAACACTGAGGGACTTGACCTGGCCCATTATCGATCCTGGTTCCAACTTATGCGTATATTGTACTGTTCTCTATCTTCATAGCGTTGTTAACATTCTCATAAAAGTTTGAAAAATAAGTAACTTTTGAAAAATTAATTACTTGAGGACTAAAAATGATTATAAGTTCATTCATTATTAAAATGGGGGTCTACTATGGATAATGGTTTTACTGCCAATTAGTCCCGAAAATTCATTAAAGAAAATCAAGCTCATCAATCAAATTGGTACTTCGAATACTTTCTCCCCATTACGTTTAAAGGAACGAAATCTTTTTTTTAATTCTTATTTTTTTGGTTAAAATCCTTAAGTTTGTGCTTGTGCATGCTTCTAATTAAAAAAAAGGGGGATTGTCAGTTGTCAATCCTCCCCTGGACCGTACCGGAGGGTGTTTTTGGGTTTGAAGAACCCCGATAGTTTGCGGTCTATTTTATACTGTTTTTTCCTTGAAAATTCAGAGGCTAACTATACTCAGTTGCAACTTAACTTGAGCCTGTAGAAATATGCTGAGAGCAACCAAAGAAAGTAGTTCCCCGCGAGGTGTCTGAATTTTGAGTGAAATTTAGAGCTTCAATTTTGAATAATGATTAGTTTTTTAAATCCACGTATATTAAGCATCTTTTCATCCCGATATGCATAAAATGTTCAGTATTATTTTTTCAAGTGGCGTAACGCGTAGTATTACAACTCGCAAGCCAATAAGAGCTTCTAGCAACCCAGCAGGCTTTCTGTTTACTCAGATTTTCTTCTGCGTGGCCATGACGTCAGGCTCAACTTAAGTTGCATTCGAGTATAGGAACGATTCTTTCGTGTGTACCTACCTCAGCGCACGAGTCTCAGAATGAGGTAAAACACTACTTTGGTCAAATTTCAAAAAAACTTTCATAGGAGAGAGGACCCCGACCCCTCCGAAATTTTAACGTTTATTTAAATATTGCTTTTTTCCTTGAAAATTCTGTAACCTAAAAGAAGCGGTTCTCTTTGGGTGCGACCATCCGACCATAGAATCTCAAAATGAGTTAATGAATTAATCCACAACTTTTGGGGATCAAATTTCAAAAATTTTCCTCAACCGCCCTTTCGAAATTTTAACGTCTACTTATGTAGTGCATGCTATTTTCGTTGAAAAATCTGCGCAACTCTTACAGCCGTATTCTGTGCTACTTGATCAGCGGTTAACCACCAATCAAAGAAGGAATCGCCGACTCCGATTGGTGGAATCCTTCTTTGATTGCCTCTGTTTAACGGCTGTTCAGAAAGAACAGAATAGGATCTCAGAATTAGTAGAAAAGCTCTACTTTTGATGTCGCCATACTGAAGAAGATCAAGCTGTTAAATGTCTTTTGAGAAGATTTCACTTTTATATTCAGATTTTTATAAACACAATTAATAGAGAATTATTTGATCACTGGGTCGGTTTAGCTGTAACTTACTTAATTCTCTTCGCAGGCACCAAGAATGTTGTTACTTTCTTTCCTTTCTTCTTGTTTCTTCTACTCCTGTTCTTGTTTTCTTGAGAAAATGGTTTTGTTTTCGCAATTTTGTTCCGATCCCTCAGCACTTTTCTGCAGAACATCTCGGTCCTTTGTTTCTAATTAAACAAAGTTTGACAAAAAAGCACTTGAAAAGCATTGTACTGAAAATCAATACTCTGAATTTTATTTGCCAAAAAATTAGTACCTTTAGCTTGTTGAAACGGTGGTCGGACCTCTTGAAGATCAGTTCCTTGCGAAAGCGGTAGATCGCACTGCTGGCACAAACCTTTTTAGGAACAAGACCCAGATGACCAAAGAACTGAGTTTTCGGATTGCTTAATACTGCAGGATAATGGGTAGGATTCGCAAAAGAAGCCTGAAAGTTGTTATCCGAATCAGAAATAGTGTAAAAGTTAGGGGTGAGAATTTTCAATAACAATTAGACACTCGCAGAGAATTAGAACATGAGGAAGAATTGAGTGAAATTACATGTTAAAATTCTGATTTTTATTCGTTTCCTGAAGTTTTACAGAAAAAAATTATGCAATTTGTTCAAACTATCAGATTTAATAATAGAGGATTTAATTAGGGAACCATTCTCTTCTCAGATCCGTCATGATAAGTTGACATTGGAATGACACAAATCTTGCCTGTAACCAGTAGGTAGTTGATTTATAACCTATTGAGAGTTTTTACGTAATAAGCCGTCGACCGTGCCACTGAATCCGAAAACGTTATCAAATCCTATTGACTGTTATGTAGCTGTACCGCTGAATTTAAAGGCTGTTGAACGGTCGACGGTATAATACGTAAGTACCCTACTGAGTAATCTTGGATTATAAATAAACAAAATATCCAAAATTAGATAGTAAAGGGAAATTTTCAAACCTCTAGCACCGATTTAAATTCGTGTATATTTCTGACTTTCTTGCACTGTCTGGAACTCGCCATATTGCTGTCTTGATCAACGTGACCAACTTCTTCGTTTCTACAGATTGCCCGATCTTGGATAGCGTGGTTTTTGACAACGGGTTGCGGTTCCATCCACTTTAGTTTCTGTGCTTGAATCATTGGGGTCTGTCGAATGCAGGGATATAACGAGCTTGGACCAGGAACCCAGGGAAAAAACAGTGGTGGGGTGGAACTAGAAGTGGAGGATATCATATGGTGGGTGAAGGGTGGAATCATGACCCCTGAAAAGACGGGATTCATTAGTACTTACCGAAAAGTCTCGTAAAATTGTTATCATTGATCACCTGATAATACTACTAAAAGTATAATTTAGTTGGATCTTTAGGGTTGGGTGGACATTCACGCGTATAGCAAGGGCTGCTATTAGTTTACGCATTACGTAATAGCGACTAGAACCAATGATAGGGCAGGAACGTGCTTGAGGCCTGAAACCATTAGTCTTTTTGTGTCTTTCTTTATTTTAATTACTTTTCTCCGTCCCCCTCATTCCTACTCTCCTCCTATCAGGAAAAAAAATTACACTACTCGACAAAAAAAAACGGGTCAAAATGCCACAGAAACTTGGAAAGCAGATTCTTATGTAAAATGAGCCCCTGAATTCGAATCCGACCCCGGTTTTTCTCCACCAGCCTCAGATTTTCGGGGAACAGCCCCCCTTTTTACGTTTTTCGACGACTTTATAACTTTGAACTCGATTTTCAAAGTCAAAAATCATTGCTTTAGTCTTCAAATTGCCCCCCCGGGAACAAGAAAGGTTCAAATTAATAAAATATGAAAATTTATAACAAATGGATAGGTTTAAGGGGTGATTACCCCCCTAAAAACGCAAAAAAATCGTTACAAATAGTAGGATTTGTTATACTCTTTTTATTTTGCTCATTTTTGAAGCAATTCAATTTTAAAGGGTCCTAACCCTTCCCCAAGGACCCAAATTTAATAATGATATGCAGCAATGAATTTTAGAAAACGCGGTTGAGGAGTCATCGCCCCCGAAGCACCCGCGGAAGGATCTCTGAATCGCGCGCTCAGTAATTACTGAATAAAACCTATCCATTTGTTATAAATTTTCATATTTTATTAATTTGAACCTTTCTTGTCCCCTGGGGGGCAATTTAAAGTAAAGCAATGATTTTTGTCCCTGAAAATCGAGTTCAAAGTTATAAAGTCGTCGAAAAACGTAAAAAGGGGGAGGGGCTGTTCCCCGAAAATCTGAGGGTGATGGAGAAAATCGGGGGTCGGATTCAGGGATCATTTTATATAAGAATCTGCTTTCAAAGTTTCTGTGGCATTTTGACCCATTTTTTGTCGAGTAGTGTTACTGAGATCCTTCCGAACCCTTCCGAGGGTGCTTCGGGGGCAATACTCCTCAACCGCTTTTCCTAAAAACCATTGCTGCATATTATTATTAAATTTGGGTTCTTGGGAAAGGGTTAGGACCACATTTAAAATTGAATTTCTTCAGAAATAAGTGAAATAAATAGGGTACAACAAATCCCACTATTTTTAACGATTTTTTTGCGTTTTTAGGGGGGTAATCACCCCTTAAACCTATCCATTTGGTATAAATTTTCATATTTTATTAATTTGAACCTTTCTTGTTCCCGGGGGGGCAATTTGAAGACTAAAGCAATGATTTTTGACCCTAAAAATCGAGTTCAAATTTATAAAGTCGTCGAAAAACGTAAAAAGGGGGAGGGGCTGTTCCCCGAAAATCTGAGGGTGATGGAGAAAAACGGGGGTGGATTCGGTCGGAGATTCGGATTCAGGGGATAATTATACATAAGAATCTGCTTTCCATCAAGTTTCTGTGGCATATGTTGGGTTGCTAGGGGGAGTTTAGGTACGGGAATCGTGATAAAAAGAAACTATCTATACATGGGTTTAACGAAATAATCATATTTTAAAATTGACGTTATTCGTTTCACTCGAAATTGAGACACCGCGATGGGAACTACTTTGTTTGTTGGTGACGTAGTAGGTTCAACTTAAGTTGCTGTCGAGTATAGATCCCTTTGGGTAATCAGACTGAGCCAACTCACCTCTCAACTAACTGATAAAAAAGGTAGAGAGCATATTTATGATCTACTGATGCGACATATTATGATCTTTTGGACTTGGTTTAGGGGTGCCTAAGCCTTAACCAAGGGGATAAACAACAACAGTACATAAAAAATTGCATCAACATAAAGGAAAATATTGTACCTGGGAATAGAACCCGGCCATATGTTCGGTCCGTCAGGTCCTTGCGAAGTTGCACTCGACAATCTGTATTAGGACAGTGTTTAAAGATGCACATAGTTACAGCCTCACGGTCCATTCCAAAGTTCTTACTGGTCCAAGTGTACGTACGGCGTATCTGAAATCCATGATTAATATCATTTTAGTGTTTCCTAGATTTCTATTATGTTGTAAGAGTAAGAAAACTCATGGAGTAGAACCCCCATCAATGTCCGTTGCGCTAATGTGGGAAAAATAAAAGGGGGGTAAAAAAACTAGCAAAAGGATTTGATGGAGTATCGAAAAACTAAGGCTGGTATTTTCCTGTTCTAGGTGTCCTTTCTTACTAAATCCGTGCTGCTCTTCAACTTTATAAATTATTTTTGTCTCATACCTTTAAACGTTTTTAAATAAAAATTATAACTCCTAAATATTCCGACAGAGGGCGTTGATAAAAGTTATATCGGATCAGATCACAGCTATCAACAAAGCAACAACAATATACGCGTTGGATCGGATGATAGAGCATAGCCTAGACACCATTTTTATGGCAACAGCTGTGCGCAATCAGGAGTTACGGCCATGGTAAGTTGTTATACTCTGTTCATTTTGAACTGGCGCTTGAAAATATTTCCTTCCCCCACCACCGATCGGTAACCATAGCAACTATCCTCGTCAAAGTGATGAAGAAGGCTTACTATTGGCTGCTCGAAGAGCGTAACTATGGTAACGCTTCTAGCGTGGGGGAAAGCACTATTTCTCAAGTGCCAATTCTAAATGAATAGAGTATAGCACTGGACACCTGTAGAACTTTGGTATTTTTTTTTTCGATTTAATATCATATTAATTAGTTAGGTATGTATTTATTTGTTTATGAGAAGTATTTGATATCATTTCTAAACTTCAAAGTAAAAATCTAAATATAAATGAAATAACTGTAATATTCTCAGAGTTTAGTTTTTCGTTTTATTGAAAATGCTGCCTTTACCAAAATTGCTTCCGTGAATTTAAATTCTAACTTGTGTTGTTAGATAAGAATATTTTTACTGGGCGTCATTGCAATTTTATATAAATCTATTTATATAAATTTATCTTACACAAATTATTTTTGATGTATACACAGCAAGCGAATTTTAAATAATTTCAAATATTAAATTGTTTCTTGGATGTTGAAAAAATTCTACTTGAGAGAAGTTAATCTAATAAATTTATCAGAATTAGTTTCCCATAGAGAACACACATGGGGCATGAGCAGGTATCTTTTGACAATGTTCAAAAGCACCATATTAATAATTTTTACCAGAAGAATTTTTACATAATTTATGGAGAGTTAAAAACATACTTACTTGTGTAATAACTTGTTCAACCGGTAAATGGTTTTTTGAGTGCAAAGATAAAATTAGGTCTTTGGATTTTTCTTTTGAAATAATTACTTTACCATTACTACTTAGCACCAAAATATCATTTCTAACTTCCATTCTGCGAGCCCAACTCTTAAACTTGCTCTGTAAGGCTCTACGATTAGTTTTTGCTTCCGGGCGGAAGGTTGGAATCAAATCGTGCAATTCGAATTCTGGGGGTGCTCGTAATCTGCCTCCAAGTATGTAGTATCTAAAAAGAATGGCAAGATGCTCGGTAAGCATCGAGTAATTGCACGGAGAGAGGCCGTATTCGGACATTTAACCCCTTGAATAGTCTGGGTCTGAAGTTTTTTACAAGTCAACAAAATCAAAGTATAACAGGGACTATCAATAAATGTTTTCACGAGATATTTTCACGAGGAACAAAGAACCAGTACAGAACCATACAGCATGCTCAATACTCTTTCAGAAAAAAAAACTCCCACAAAATCCCTGAGTTTACATTAGGGGAGGAGCAAACGATACAAAAGCAGATGATTTTATTAAAATCGTCTGTAATTATTAATTAGTGTGTCAGTTGCCATTCAGAAAGAAACTCATATCCCCGATTCATTTAACTTTTAAACTTAAATTAAATCTCACGTGCTCTGCTTTTATCTTTCACTACTAGTTATTTAAACAATATTAAGAAAATTTGCAAATCGGGGTGTATTTTTTATTCCCTAAACTCTGAAACGACATTCGACCCCTAACTTTTTTTTTATTTTATCGTCTATAGAAAGTCGGCCCCGCCTTTTGTGAACGTGCATCTTGTTATCCGAGTCATAGAGGAGATATAACAGGACATAGAGGAGTTATATCTCCTCTATGATCAGAGTGAATTGATCATCCGATATCAGGGGGTTTCGAGTAACATTCGTTCTGCTTTTTAAGTATGTTTAGGATTTAAGAAATACGTTTTTCTAATTTGAACTCAATTTGAATTCTTGCTGGGTTTTTTTATAAAATTTATAGATTTTGGGAAAGGTTTGTAGTTATGATATGCGGAATAAATCAAATGAGGCGTTTGCTATCAAAACCAGCTCATTCCATATTTTTCTGAAATCCACTTTTTTGCATATTTTGGAAGTTTAGAGGGTCCTTCATAACCTGACGAAGGGATATAGCTCAAATCCAGCTCATTCCAACCCAAAATTAGATGAAAAGGTGAAAACTGTGATCTCAACTGTGAAATTTCATAATCATTTGAAAAAGTTAAGTGGATGTCATTTATTTAAAACTCGTAAAGACACAAATATTAACTGGTGAACTGGAAAACACCAGTTTCACACAACTTAATTTAACAAAAAAACTGAAAAAAGCATGAAAAATCGTGTTTTTGCATCCAAAATCAGTTCACACCTAATTAGTGTAATTACTCCCAAGGTAATGCACCTGGAATGAAAATGAAAAACTAATCAAATTCCAGGCGGTTATACCAAGACCCTCTATAAACATCAATAAGTAGTATAGAGAGGGTCTTGTTTATACCATACCTACAATTAAAAATTTTAAAAAGAAATTTAGCTTTAACTGTGGACGTGAGAAGTTTTTTGTCTCAATGGAAGAAAAAAGGAAGGAGCTGGTTTGATAGCAAACGCCTCAAATTGGGATAGCTGTTGTCCCTAATTTTAAATACTATTTTATTTGAAATTAATTTTATGCTAATATGTAAATTTATCCAATATACAACTTATTAAGGCTATTATTATTAAAGTTAAAAATAAAATTTTAACTAACCAAAATAAAGGTATTGATAAACCTAGATTCATTAACCAAAACAAAGATAAATTTAGGAATTCCTACATCTTTTAAACTCAACTAACTAATATTAAATTAACTATATTAATGTTGCATCACAATTAGTTCAAGAGGTAATAAAAGAAAGGAAGGTGAAAGGGATGGGGGCAGTTTTAAAAAATTAACAGTTTTTAATTTCGACTTGTTTTTTCTCTCCGGTTTTTTCCCTTATGCTTCAATATCAAAATCTACCTCTAGAGGGCGTGCTTAGGAATCATAAACTCTGCAGATAATATTTATGCCTTGTGAATCAAAATTTTATCAATAGTGAAACAGTTTGGCAACAGTAAAACTTGAACTGTAAATAAACAAAAATTCACAAACTTGTTTTTGTTTTTACGGTTTTGGTTTTCTCTCCATACCCTATTTAGTTCTATCCGCTGTTATTGTATTATTGTCAAGTCATATTAAGAGTTCAAACCTATTAAAGTTGCTGTGCTGCTCCTTAAGAACGGGTCAATCTTTGAACATTTATTATGAGAGTTCTAAAAATATGTTGTTTAACGAATATCTATAAATTATTTATTTTGCGTTTATAGCATTATGTTCTGTAAATAATTTTGTTTGTTTTTAAGAAAATGTTAGGAATATACTGCCTACACGTTTTACATAATTCCCGCCGTTATATAGTTACTACTTCTATCATTTTTTCACTTTTTACTATCTACTTGTTGATATTTAATGTACATCAAAATGCTAAAGAAGGTCTTCAAAAACCAGTTCAAGTATGCAAACGTATCATGCCAGTTGTGAAGATTCACGGAACATCGGTAATTGGGTTTATTCAAGATTTTGTAATTAACTTAGTTATTTTAGGATTTGACGGGGGCACAAGTGTCAAGTTTATGCTAGATCACCAAAAATATTTAAATACCAAAATAAAATGCAATTTAAATATTTCAACTAGCAGTGTATATTTTGATTTTTGCTTTATTTTTATAAGTAAATCATAAAATGTTGGTTCAATCAGAGATAGGCACCTGGCTACAATAACTTATGATATATTTATATCTCTCTTTTTTAATATAAAAAGTTGAAGTTAATTTAAAAATTAGCTTCATATGTGTTCTCATACCATATATTCATTAAATAATGTGTAATTTGATTTTGTGTTTTAGGAAAATGAAAACTTCTTGGATGTTGTTAAGAACATGTTTCAGACAATGGGCTACAGAGTTCGATTCGATGACTTATTGGATTGGGATATTCTGTGGTCTTACACATATCCTTTCCATGAAATGCCCAATAAATTGACCAATCTAAAATCATATCAAAAGGTATACTAAATGAGATTTTCAGTGTTAAATTGTTTTTATTTTTTAGCGTTAATGTACTTTTCAATAGCAAAAAAAGTCAAAAGCAAGGGTGTTCAATCAATCAATCAATTTATTAACGAAAAACAAAAATTTACAAAATTTGAAACATAGATTCACAAAAGTTTATACAGAATTAAAAGAAAAAAAAAAGAAAATTGCAAATACATCCCAAAGGAGCTACAGCTCGTCCATGAGTTCACAGATTTCCAATTTTACTGAGTTGTCAAAAAAAAAAAGGACTTGGCTGGCTAAGGAGTTTATTTAGTAAAAGTATATATTAATTCGAATATGATTTTAACCTGACTGATTTAAAATGTTTCCTCTGTATTAATATTACAAATAATAAAAGAAATGCAGTGTTTTTTAAAATAACGGATATTAGATTCCGATTGGATTTCAGTTGGTAATTTATTGAATAAGATTGCAGAGAATTATTTGAAATGTTTTTTAAATATTTCTTTATGAGGGGCAGGTACACAGTAAAACTTATGCTTTTGGAAACATTCATTTTCAAACATATAAATTTTTTTTTTAAATAATTATATTAATACAAAAATCTTCAGGAAGGATTAAATAGAAAATCTATACTTTTGCTAAGTAGTATATGGATCTAAAAGTTCATTTATTTCATGATGTCAGAGAATTTTTTAGATTCTAGCGCAGGTTATTTGCAGTTGTAAGTTTCCAAATGATTTATTACTAACCTGTGAAGCCTTTTTTTTGCCTCCTGATATTTCAACTATTCTAATTTTATTTAAGTTTTGGGTTCTTTTGAGCTTATAGAATAATTTCATTGTTTTTCTATAGGTAAATCATTTTCCTGGAAGTGGATATATTACTCAAAAGTCATCTCTTGCAACCTTAAGTATGAGGAACATTCCCAAATCCTTTGTCTTACCAAATGATAAGGGATATTTTTTACAATATGTAAGTATTATTTTAGAAGCAATTGAATGATGCTTTCTATACTTAACCAAGATCACTTCAATTATTTAATCTAATGCATTGATGGTATAGATCAGTGGTTCCCCAAAGTGGGTTCCACGAAAAAATTTAGGAGTTCCATGGGACAAACTTTATTTCATTAAAAAAATTAGAATGGTGTAAAAAAATAAGAATGGATAGCGCCGCCCCCCTTGGAATCAAAAATGTTCTCAAAATGATTTAAAACCTTACTTTTACCAGTCGAATTTCAAAATTTTTTATGGGGGAGGACCCCCAGACCCCCCACGGTATTACAAGGGGATCTTGCGCGATGGAAAATCCCCAACACTTGGACATTTTTTTGTCAAAAGAAAGGTTATCGTCTGGAAAATTTCCCTCTTGGCTCCAAAAAGCTTATTAAAATGAGATAAAACTCTACTTTTACAAGTCAATTTTCAAAATTTCTCTGGGGAAAAAGAACCCCCATACCCCATAGCGGTACCAGCAGGGGATCTTGCGTGATACTTTTAGAAAATCCCCAAGTATTTGATATTTTTGCCAAAAGGTAAAGATGATTGTCTGGAAAAGTGACCCCCCCTAGACCCGTGCTGGATCCGCGCCTGGTTTCATTTAATATCATATATTAAATTTTGAAAAGTCGTTGATTAAAAATTATTCAGGGTTCCGCGATCATTTGTAACAAATTTGGGGGTTCCACGACTAAAATAGTTTGGAAACCTCTGGTATAGAGTTGCACTTAGTTATGGATACAAATTTAAGAATTGTCATTCAATGTTTGTCTAAGATTTACATACTTTCTGGATGTTTATGAACGTACCCTCTTTTCTTACTCTTAATACAGGCATTGGAAAACAAAAACATGCTTTGGCTTTTAAAAAGTTCATCTCATAGGGGTATGGTATTAATTAATGGAACTAAAGATCTGGAAGTCAAAGGTTCTTTTGTTCAAGAGTTTATTCAAAACCCATTATTGATCAGTGGAAAGTAAGTTCCTCTTACTTTGTCCTTTTTGTGTCTTTCCTTTCAATGCCATCAATCATACATTACTCATAGTAAACAACCAAAATCAACTCACAATGAATAGCATGCCTATAACTGGGACCCTTAATAACCTAAATTAAATTTGGCCCTCTAGAAATAAGATCATTTTATGTGTCCTATGGTAGTAAAAAACATTTGTTTAAGAGGGAGGAATATAATTAGATAACACTACATGTTATATGTTGGTTAAAATAAAAGTAGTACATAATTTGGAGACACCTTAAAGGGTTTAGCTATGCTATTGCTGAATGTTTCAAAAATATCTGCTTAAAAATTTCTCTCTGTCATTTTTTCAGATTAAATTAAAGTTTTTATCTTTGTAGTTTTAAGTTATCTTACCATTAATTATAGCTGCAAAAAATATTCTTCTTTGTTATAGAAAATTTGACATTGGAGTTTATGTTATGCTTACAAGTATTGATCCTCTTCGGGTGTATGTGTATTCAGAAGATATTTTACTAAGGTAAAGCATGCAGAGGCAGCATCCTGGAAATCAATCTGTTTTATTTATTTTCTGTTTAAGCTATTAAAAATAATCTTAAATTTTAGATTTTGCAAGAAAAATTACTTTCCTTTTAATGCAGATGACCCAGATTCTTACATAGTTGGTGATGATTATTTACCTGTATGGGAGGTAAGTTTCTTGCACAATCTTTGTTTCAAAAATTTGATAGTACCTGTTCATCTAGTCAGGTACCAACTTATAAACGTTAGATTTATAAATAATATCTGAGACATTCTTGATACAAAAGACAAATTGTGTGATCGAGAAAAGATGCATTTGAAAATCCATTTGAGTATTTTATTATCTCTTTTTTTCTTTTTTGGCAAAAAAAACACCTTGTATACTCCATCTCAATATTTTAAAATAATAAACTTGCAACAATAGCTATTTTCTTATACTTCAATTAATTTGAAATATTTAAAACTTGCATTAGCTTGCTAAGTCTTTTCCTTCAAATTTGTACTTTATTATGTTTTCTATTTATTTCCCTGCTCCCTGTTTCCAAAATTTGTTATAGTTTATCCAGTTAGGTTTCTAAGTCATGAAACCTTTTTTAAAGTTATTTTTTTATCTATGCAAGTTTTACTGAAAATGTATACCAAATTATTTAGCATACCTGTAAATAATTTGAGTAAAAACCAAATCAAGTTAAAAATTTATAGTTTTTTAAGCTGGCTATGAACAGATAGATTTTTTAACTCAAAAGCATTTAATAAGGTTGTAAATCCAACTTTCCAGGTTGATGATTTGAAATTTTACTTTTCCCAATTGAACTATACTGCTAAAGAAACATTGAATGCTTTTCTTATATCAAAAGGTACGTGATGCTATATTTTCTGTATCAAATAAATTCTTGAACACAATACCTTTATATTATCAAGGTGATCTTTGCTCAATCTCACATGACTTACAGGTAAACGGACTAAATATTTGTGGGATCAGATTCATGAAAGTATACAGAATGTGTATTTACAAAATGAAGAAAATTTAAAGAAAAGTTCTATGTCCCTTGGTAGTCTAAGGTAAGTGTTAAATGAGAAAATTTAGCTTGTGTTCACCCTATGCTACTTTCCCATTTATTTTGGCAAAAAAATTTCTGTCAATCTACTTCATTACAACCACGGTATTAGTCTGGTTGATTTTCTGCATTTATTAAATCAGTTTTGTAGTATATAACTAAATGGTAATTATCTTCCAAGGGAATTTTTCATTTTACAGTACAAGGTTTTAATGGACCTAATTTTGAGGTTCTTCTTAATTAGGAGAAAATTTTAAATTTTTCACAATAGTCAGGAAGTAGTAGAAAAATGACACACTAAAACCTGGAAAATGATCATTTGTTTTAGTGACCCATTTTCTGGTGTTCAAAAGAGAAAAGTTTCAGTTAATTATTCCAAGACCAGAATCTCCCCAAATTTCCATAGATTGCTGGCATTTTGCCTTACAATTTCATGAACTTTTATTTTTAACATTGAGTAGGAACCTAGACAAAGTTAGTGCTATAACTTATGTTTAGACAGAAATTAAAAATGTGCAACAAAGTTATTTAGTTTGTCAAAAAACACTGAATATTAGATTCTATTCTAGATTTTGAAAAATACACCACATCTTGTCTTTGTAATAATGTTTTTATATTTCTTTAGATAAATTTTATTATTATTAACTAAGGTAAATGTGGGTATAGTGGACACTTTAAGGAAAATTTTTGCTTACATTCTTAATAAATACCAACATATTTGCTTGGAAACGGTTATCATCCTATTTTTAGGTTAATTGGATCTTCTTCTTTCGATTTTACCATTAAAAATTTTAATTAGATTGGGTAAAGTATTTTTAATTAATTTTTAAAAAGTACTCCAAATTGCATCTATAGTGGCCACCTTGATGTAGCTGTTGTATCTATGGTGGACACCTCTTGCATTTATAGTCGACACCTCTCTTTTTCTGCCTATTTGGGCAGTTTATGCATGAAATTGAGGGGTTTTTTTTGGTATAGTCGTTTAGTTCTAATTAAATCTTCATTCCCAACTAAATTTATTTTAGATCAAATCAAATTAGCTTTATTTAAAAAAATACTTCATAGTTTCCGGCCCAAAGCCTACGCTGTAGCGGATTTGAGAAGAGTTAAGCATGTAATTCAATGTTTTAGAAACCTTGGTTCCCAAAGCCGGAATGAAACCAAATTAATACAACACTCATTTTAAAGCACAATCAACAGTTTATGAAGAAAAATTGATTCAAATTAAATATTATTTATGTTTCTTTTAGAAGCCATTGCAGTGGCCACTATTGGAAAATCTAAGATTATGTGTTGGTAAAGTGGCCACCCCAATAAATCCTCGTTAAGTCAATATTTTCAAATAAAGTTTAATCAGTATTATGTTATACACACTTCTTTATCTTGATATAAATTTAAAAGTCAATCAAGCGGTAATAAATACGAAAAAATCAGTTCCGAAATACCCGTTTCCTTACGTGATTCAATAAGCGAAATCAAATTTCAGTCACTCGACCGATGTTGTTATTTTCAAATATTTAAATATCCTTCCCATGCTGATCTGTGGTATCGGTGGTAATTTACCAGCTTACCTGATTGTACAATCTACTATGCCTATGAATTTGGACGCTGTTTGATGCCTCTAACTCGTTTTATTTAAAATTAATCAGCTATGTGGCCACTATTGGTACAGTGTCCACTATACCCACATTTACCTTATATACAATTCTATATACTGCCAACTTTTGAAATTAATTTTCAATTCTGATCATTTTTCTCCTTAGGAATTTCTTTGAGTTAGTGAGATTTGATTACATGGTGGATGATAACCTTAAGGTTTTTCTACTAGAGGTAATAACTTTTACTAACAACTTTATTTTTGTGATTTTAATTATTGCTTAATTGAAGCATTTTTGCATATACTTTTAGGTCAACATGTCTCCAAATCTTTCCCCTGCACATTTCTCACAGAACAGGTTACTTTATGAACAAATTGTGTTTAATTCATTAAGCATAGCTGGCCTAGTCCGAAAGATACACGACTCTTTTGTTTATCGGTAATATAAATTTTTTTTTTATATAAGAGCATGTTATGATTAAAATATGCTTGAATTTTAAGAATTTGAATAAATGTTTGATGCTTCCAAGTGTAGACTTTTTCCCTATTGATGTTAAAAGTACCAGATGATATTAACAATATTTTAAAATAAGAGTAATTTAAACATTTTTTTAAAGACTCATTAGTGTATATCTTATATAGAGGGGAAGCAGAGGTTTCAGAAAAAGATATTCAAGTTTTTTCTGAACAGTGTTCATCACAAACTTGTCAGGCATCATGTAGAAGTTTTGTAAGTTGTGAAAAAAACATCAGTACTAAACTTATTTTTCATCATAACTAGCATGTTCTAAATCTGGGTGCTTTCTTTGTGAATTCAGTCTTGCATGGTGTAGGTATTTTACATCCCTGGATGTATTTTCCTTTTGCTTCTTTAGATTGGTTTTTTTATGTTACATAAGTTTACTATTTGCCCAAAAGTAACATAAGGGTTTATTTTGGTGTTCTAATTTTAACCAAAAATGTAACTTAACATTTATTTTACTGTAAGTACAGTTTTTTTTAAATTGTTTCTGTTTATTTTAGAATTTAAAACTGATTTTAATTTTTAGAAATGTTCAATTTGCAATCAATGCATGAATAATGAAATGAAAGAAATAGCTAAACATTCTTACATGGAGTTCATGAACAGAGGGAAATATAGAAGAATTTTACCAGCTCCAACTGTAAGTGCATAAGCATTTATACAATGATGGTTGGTTTTATATCTGTAATATCTTTGTAGTTGTAAATATGTTTATTTAAAAGTATAAAATTAAAAAGTTTAAGTTTTTTTCTACTTGCTAAAAAGTTGAGTATTTATACAGGGTGTTTCAAAATTGCGTTGCACGGCTTTTATTCGGAACCAGCGCCTCCTAGGGTCATGGAAGTAAGGTCTACCCCTAGGTAAGTGATCCTGAAGAATCCATTGAGATGAATTACAGCGCCCCTAGCGGCGAAATTAAAAAGTTAAAAAAATTAATTTAAAAACTAAAGGAGATAGAGCAAAAACCTCAGTGAGAGTATTGTTGCCCACGTCCAGAAGAACTCATTGAAAAAAATTTGATAAAAATATCTTGAATATTCGCGGAGATATTAGCATGTGAAAATAGCACTTTTTCGGGGGTCAAAAAGTAAAAAGTTCGCATATTTGCAAATTTTTTTGATGTTTTGATTAAATTTTGTGTTCTTTCAACTAAAAAAACACAAAACTACACAATAACACTGAAGAATTTGCAAATATGCGAACTTTTTACTTTTTGACCCCCGAAAAAGTGCTATTTTCACATGCTAATATCTCCGCGAATATTCAAGATATTTTTATCAAATTTTTTTCAATGAGTTCTTCTTGACGTTGGCAACAACACTCTCACTGAGGTTTTTGCTCTATCTCCTTTAGTTTTTAAATTAATTTTTTAAACTTTTTAATTTCGCCGCTAGGGGCGCTGTAAGTCATCTCAATGGATTCTTCAGGGTCACTTACCTAGGGGTAGACCTTACTTCTATGACCGTAGGAGGCGTAGGTTTCGAATAAAAGCCGTGCAACGCAATTTTGAAACACCCTGTATAGTATGTTTTCTCTTTACATGAATAAATTGCTCAGAAAAATGTGGTTCTCCATTATTTAAAAGAAGAAATAAAAGCTAGTATTAGTAACTTGGGCACTTATCATAAAATATACAAGTGGAGTTAAACCTTTATAACTCTTTGATACTAAATAAACTAATCCAGCCCTCATTTCTTTTCTTCATATGACTAAGATATTAATTTATCCTTTTCAATTAAATAGGTTGGACCTTCTGGTGAACCTAAGTATGTGAAGATTGCTCCCTCCACAGCTATGAATGCATTTATGGATTTGTGGTTTAAAGGAAAGTGCTTACAAGATATGGCTTGGTGCCAGTAAAAGTTTGTCTCTTTAAGGTGTTATATCTATTGTGATATTCCTACTGTGTGATAAAAATAATCTGCAATAATTTACAAAAATAGTATTTGGGAATTTTATGAATTGTGCCAATTGAATTCATTTGCTAACAAGTTCTACTCAGTTATTTTTGTAATGGTTGTACTTTTTAATAAATTTTAACCCAGTTGTCTTTTTACTAATTCCTTGTGCTGTTCGCTTTTTTTTTTTCATTTTATGCTTTGATAAATTAAAAAAAAATTTACATTTTTGAGATTCATCTTTTCTTATTATTCTAAAAAAAAGGATCTGACTTATGTTTTCTAATGCTGTCTCAGCATCAATTTTGGAAGTTAATTTTGAGATATTCAAAAAGATTTAAATATCTATATCAGGATCTAACAATTGTGTGAGGCTATGATTGAGATTTGAAAGGAAAACTAGATATCTCTGATATATTATTCCATGTTTAGTTCATTTTTTATTTTTATCCCCATTTAATGCTAAAAAGAAAATTCTTAAAAATTTCTCCAAGAAAATTAATACAATTATATTGTACACTTGTATTAAAGGGGTAAATTATTAAAATATATTGTACACTTCTATCAATCTTTACATAAAGAACTTTGAGATTTCAATGAAGCAACCAATAGACTACATTTTTCAACTATCAAAAGCTTAGGATTTACCCAACTGCTTTATATATACAATGAGACAAAGTTGAAGGGATGGTGAAAATATTTCGAGATAAAGAGTTTTCATGATAATGAAAGATCCTCCAAAAGTTAAAAGTTATAAAATAGAGTTTAATGTATTAGCAATTCCATTAATTTTTTTACATAAAAATATTTTCTGAAATAGATTAAAAAACTACATTTCCATGCAAACCATAATAAAAAACTTTAAATAAGATACTACAAATCTATAAATAATTATTTTAATCTGTAAGTATTTTACAAAATATTATTAAAACAATAATTAAGTTATAAGTAAATTTGCTTCTAAATTTTTTTAGTTAAAAATCTTTACAAATAAACTTAAGAACTCTAAATTTTACACTTTAAGGAATCTTGCACAAAAATATTTCTATTACAAACTAATTTGTAATTAATCAAAATATCACCTAACAACTTCCCTTGCATGAATGGAAAAAATGAGAAAATCTGTCTCTTTAAATACATTTAAAATATGATACTCTATGTACAGAAGATAATTTCTATAAAGTAAAGATATTTAAGGAAGTTATTTTTAATTGAATATTTACATACCTGGTTCAGTATCTAAGGGTAAAATTACAATTCCAACTTGAATTTTTAAGCCCCAGGCATGTTAATATATTATAAAAAAATAAACAGTTAAGTTTTATACTTTCACCCTGAGAAAGTATCATTGTAGTATTTGAGAAATTGTTGAAGATGATTTAGGTTTTTTTAGTTGTAATAAATACCAAAATTGAGCAATCATGATATTTTATAGTCTGCTCCTAACTACTAAGGTTATAATTCAGCATTGTACAAGACTTTCTATTGTTCAAGGTGAATTCCAACAAGGTATGTAAGCATTAAACATAATAAATTAATATAAATTCTTTGAAAATTATAATTAAATTAAAATAATTTAGGATTTTTTTCTTAGATGGTTTTTGGCCAAGGCTACTACAATATTTAAGTACCTACCTACTTTCTTTATTGGTCCTTAGATTCAATCAAAGTCTGCCCGGGCCTAGTGGCCCATCAGCCGGTGCCCATCTCTGTTTCTGTAGCCTTTGGGTCTGGGGTGCTAATTACTAGCGGTCCTTTCATTTCCACAATCAAATTGATTAAGTATGTTAAATAGAGAGAAAAATATTTTTTGGGGTTAGTATTTTACACTACATCTAAAATTCATGAATTCTTCATACTCAATTATGAGTATATTTTGAAAATTATTGAGGCTCTATCTGCTACTATTTTTGTTGGTGAATTATTTCCAGAGCAATAACAGAAGGGTATGCCCTTCTTGTCTTGGCCTTCCTTCCGAGGGTTCTTCCAAATTTTACTATGTGCTCAGTTAGAATATTAAGAAACTATTTTTGGAACAGCTTTAGAAAGAGTCCTCCAGTGGTCATGTTTACCCACAGTTCAAATGATGACTAACAAGACAACTATAGAGATCTAATTAGTAATATTAATAGATCCTAAAATAATAATCTACTAATTATTTTAGGATCTATAATAAAATAATATTAATACTTAAATTTCTATGGTTGTCAGTCATCATTTGAGCTGTGGGTAAACATGGCGGCTGGAGGACTCTTTCTAAAGCTGTACCGTATTTTTTTCTATAATGTTATGCACACATTACCTATCAAAATAAGTATGATATTATGAATGAATAAAAAAAGACCATTCTGAAACAGACCAACAGAACACTGTGACAGAAATGTTAAGAAGCAACTGAGATCATCTACAAAATAATAGACAGTAATATAAATATCTCCCCTCCGATTTTAAAATTTAAAGTAAAAAAACATGCATACAAAAAACAAATGCACGTGGGTTTGTTGTTTATTTGTCTCTAATGATGACGTATTGTCACGTGACCAAACTGTGGGGAAGTGAGGTAAAATATGCAGTTATCGGAGCTAAAAACCTACATTACACAAGGAAAATAAACAACCTGGTACCTGGAAGTTCGTGGAAGATAGAAAAATTCAAGATATTTTCGCTTTCTTATTAATGGTTTTAAGAATATTCTGATATCGTAAGTTAAAATCTTCATATCTTAGATTGTGAAATATTATTAGTATTGTTGATTCAGAGCTTTTTTTTACGAACTTTTGAATAATTTGCTCCCATATCAAGATGACATGTTTGTAATCAGTGTTAAATTTCTTTGCGTATTTGTATTTTTAAAATTAAAGAAATAGGTTCAATTCCATTGACGTTTCCGCTAAAAATCGCCAAGCTCTTTTGGACGCCATAGATTTAAACATCGACACATTTTTCTGATTTTTTTATTGATAAACTGAACAGTTATTGACCTAATTAAACATTTTAATCTATGAGTTTGAAATTATTTAACAGGTTTTCTACTTTTTGGTGTACAAAAGAGGATGTCGGTATTTAGCGGGAACGTTAATGGAATTGAACCAAGAATTAAAACACTGAGCTGAAATTTAACATTTTTCAGTTGCCAAGATTGCTTGTTATGATAACAGGGAAACAGAAATCCAGCAGTTTTGTGTCTGATGTTGACAGCCCAGAATCTGAGTGCATAGCTCCACTAATGGATCACAGCAAAGCAAGGTATCCCTTTTGCATAGTATGGACCCCCATACCTCTCCTCACTTGGCTCTGTCCGATTCTGGGACACATGGGCATTGCCATGTCATCCGGTGTTATTCGTGACTTTGCTGGACCCTATTATGTCTCGGAAGATGACATGGCTTTTGGCAAACCAACGAAGTTCTGGCAACTGACTCCAGATAAAGCTCACGGGGGTAGGTCTGGCTGGGATACAGGAGTGTCTGATGCTTCCGATACATACAAAGGCAGAATGCATAACCTTTGCTGTGATAATTGTCACTCTCATGTTGCATGTGCATTGAATAATATGCGTTATGAGGGAAGTACTTCGTGGAACATGGTAAAGCTGTGTTTTTTGATGTTACTGCATGGGAAGTATGTAAGTTTTTCTGGTTTTTTGAAGACTTGGATACCATTTGTACTTATAGGTGGGTCTCTTGTTGCCATATTTGCTTTGCTCTCTTACCGGTGATTTTTGATTGAGCATTCCATAAATGATTTGTTTCTAAAAAAGATGATATATTGTCCTTGTTGATTAGCTAGTCATGATGGTGATGTTTGTATCGCTCAGTGATGAATTTAATGTGAAAAAGATTTTATCCCATTTTTTTTAAAATTCCATTATTTATCCCACTAAAAATTGTCTGAATGTTTTGCCTGGAAAATATTCAAATAAAAGCAAATTTTTATTGTTATCATTGTATATTTTAATTAGTTCACAATTTTTGGCATCTAAAGCATTTTGAGGTATTTTTATTGGGATAGGTAACGGAAAAGGGTACTTTTAGATCATATTAAATCACCAAAATTAGTTTACTATCAAAATAAAACAACACTAAAATATCTCAACTAGCTGTGTTTCTTTTAATTCTTGTTATATATTTATTTGTAACCAAAATAAAACGCTGTCAATACAGTCCAATGGTGAGACTTACACCTGACTTATCCTTAAGTACCCATTTTGGGGTATCATTTTATAATAATTTTGTATTGTACTTCAAAATTTTGTGGCGGATATATACTGTAGAAGATAATTTGATACTACTTTTCTATTCTATAAGAGCTACTTGGCATTTATTTGGGTTTCTCTGACTGTGGTTAAGCTCAAAAAATGCAGCAACTGTGTTAGTAGATATGAAAAAAAGTTTAGTTCAAGCAGGCGCGGATCCAGCACGGCTGGAAGGGGGGGCACTTTTCCAGACAAGATCCCCTTGTGGTACCATTGGGGGTCCTCCCCAGAAAAATTTTTAATTTGACGTGTAAAAGGGGTTTTAACTCAGTTTTAGAAACGTTTTGAGTCTAAGGGGGGCACTTTTCAACACTATTACCTTTACTTTTTGACCCAAAATGTCAAAATTTTGGGGATTTCCTAAAAATAAACACTGAATACCCAATTTTGATACAAATTGGGGGTATGGGGGTAACCCCCCAGAAAAAAATGTTGAAATTAGACCTGTGAAAGTTGGGTTTTACCCATTTTTGAGAACCTTTTTGGGTCTCCAAGGGGGGGCACTTTCCAGAGTGCCACCCCCCTGGATCCGCCACTGAGTTCAAGACAAAATACCTAACTTGGCAATTTTTCACAAAATCCCTCTATTTTCATTGAAAAATGGTGATCCATCTATGTTAAAGTAAATTTAGATTGTTAGAAATTTAGGTTCTTACATATTATCACGTCAACCAAACCGCTTAATCAAGAACGTCATCAAAACCCATGGACTTTTCTATTGATGTGCCGATGAATTAAACTGCCTCTGAATGACCAACGGTATAATACCGTAAGTACCGAAATTTATAAATATAGAGAATAATAAAATGAACATATCAGTCTTTTGTTAAAATTTACTGCGTTAAATTTATAATGACTTTAAAGCAATGGGATTATTACAAAATCCTGATAGCTACTGATATTGAAGTCTATTAGAGTTTTGTCAATGTTAATTTAGTTCACTTTTTTAGGAAAAAGTTAAAAATTCCATCCACAGTATTTTCACTAAGATCACTTATCCTGATCTTAATGACCGTTCCTTTAAAACAGTTTGTACTGAAAATTTCTTTTTACTGCTATTTAGGGTAAGTTTGAATGATACAATTCTTTGAAATTAACTAAGAAAATCTGAATATTTCAATCCTGTCATTATTATTACTAAGTAATTGATTGTGGTACTTAATAACATTTTGAATTGATAGTTACTGAATATTTACTGTCAAAATATCCCATAAATGTTACATATTTTAAGTGCGAAAGAGCTGGTATTTATTCTAGGCTAAGAAGTGGTTCTGAGAGACTTGATGGCTCATGGTTTCATGGATTTAATTTGATATTTTAGCCAAACTAGATTGGGATAAGAAACAACAACACATTTTATGTTTCAGGGTGTTTCAAAAGTCCGTTTTGCAGCTTTTATTTGGAACCAACATGCCTTAGGGTCACGGAAGTAAGATTTACCCCTAGTTGAGAGACCCTGGAGAATTCATTGAGATGACTTACCCCTAGTGGCAAAATTAAAAAAGTTAAAAAATTAATTCAAAAACTAAAGGAGATAGAGCAAAAATCTCAGTGAGAGTATTGTTCCCAACACGTTATGAAGAACACACCGAAAAAATTTTCATGAAAATATCGTGAAAATTCCTGGAGATATTAGCATGTGCAAATAGCCCTTTTTCAGGTCTCAAGAAAGAAAAGTTCGTAAATTTGTAAATTTTTAAGTGTTAGTGTAGTTTTGTGTTTTTTTAGTTGAATAAAGACGCAATTTAATCAAAAAAACTTAAAAATTTTCGAACTTTCTCTTTTTTGAGGCCTGTTAAAGGGCTATTTTCACAAGCTTATATCTCCGCGAATATTCACGATATTTTCCTGAAATTTTTTTCAGTGAGTTCTTCATAACGTTTGCATCAATACAATCGCTGAGGTTTTTGCTCTATCTCCTTTAGTTTTTGAATAATTTTTAAAATTTTTTATTTCGCCTCTAGGGACGCTGTAAGTCATCTTAATGGATTCTCCAGGGTCACTTACCTAGGGGTAGATCTTACTTCTGTGACCCTAGGACGCGTTACTTCCAAATAAAAGCTGTGAAACAGACTTTTGAAACACCCTGTGTATTGTATATAAATATAACCAGAGTATCGTTGTTTATCTTTTTAGTGTGTTTAGTAGTTGAAAAGAAATAATGCACTGTTGAATGTCATCAATCGATTTTGTGTAATAAGTGCAAGTTTTTTTAATATTCAAATGCAGGAGAGAATGTATAAAATAAGTAGGTACCTACTTACTAGCTAATATTTTTAAAGGGATGTTTAATTTTTCTTTACCTATTCATTTCACTTGAACCAAATAGTTTTTAATGTTTAAACTTTTCATTTACTGACTAACATGTGTAGTTTAAAACTACTTATAATAAAGAGTTTTGGGTAAAAACTTTGTCTTGCATGTGTTTTACTCAAGCTTTATGCTTCATGTTTCTAACATCTAATTTTTAATATCTAGTTTAACTTTTTCACACATTCTACCTTATGTCTCTGGTCTCTAAATTATATAATACATGTTACAGTAAAATCCCGTTATAACGAACTTCGTTGGACCCTAATATTTCTTTGTTGTAACGGAAATTTCGTTGTACTAACAGCATTTCAATAATAAGGAAGTTGCATGTGTCAGATTTTCAAAAACAAACAAGTGTTCCGTATGGTTTTTTGCACAGAGTACTAGAACAGAGAGTCCGTCGCATAGGCGCTATTGGAAATCGAAAAGTTGGATGAGTTTGGGGCTATTTTGGCGCTGCGATCGCAACAACGTCACGAGAGGCGGGACGGAAAAGCCTGATTGGTTGAGAAAAACTTTTTCCTTCTCCTTCGAAAATAGAAGATTGAGTGACAGCCAATCACAGGTTTGATCACTCTGTCAATCATTTAGTTGATCGTGGCGCCCTCCAACCCATCCAACTTTTGAATATATCGTTTTGGACCCTCTGTTAGGATTTTTCTCTGTGGTTTTTTGTATGGTAAAATGAAATATCTAGTCAGTTTTTCAAAAAAAATGTACAGGTAATTAAATATTTTAATTTAAAAGTCGAAAAAAAAACACGTGACTGAAAACGTTTATTGTTTAAACTATAAGATGACGTCAACAATAATACCATCAACTTCATTGCTTTACAACAATGTTTAATATAAGATGACGTCACATCCAAACTCTTGGCGTTTTCGCGCGCTTTTAAAAAGGGGATTTTTGTTAATTTTTTTGGCAATCAAAAAATTTCTCGATCGGCCTCAAATTTTGGGTAGTTGCTTATTTTTGCAAGAGGAATCGATTAAAAAAATATAAAAAAATCATGCAACTTCCTCATTATAATTCAAATAAAAGTGGTTGGGCACTTTCGTAATAACGGGGTTTTTCGTTGTATCGTCGTTGTAACAGGATTTCACTGTGTTTAGTTCCTATGTAACTTCTCCATTCTGTGAGTGGGGAAAAGGTAAATTAAGATCTGTGATTATGAGAGGTGTACTTCTTAATTTTCCATCAAAAAGTTGCATGGATTTTTTTTGTTCCCTTAGGTGGAATAATTGGGAATCTGGGAAAAAAACTGTGATAATAATGAAATAATTTTTTTTTCACAATTTTTAATTTTTATGTAAAAGTAATATAATCACAAATATTTCAATTTTAAATTAAATGCACTGTACTTTTGTGAAGTAAAAAATATATGGTACACAATTTATAAAATCGAGTAATAAAGAAATTTCCTTCTCAACCCAGGTTAAAATTAACTTCTGGAGGAAATAGAAATCTAGATTTTCAATGGAGCTTTATAACCTAACATCCAAATAAACTACTACTACTATGGCATTACACCTAAGCTTTTTCAAACTCCATCCTCTACAGTTAAAAAAATGTGCAAAGTACCTTGCTTATACAAATTGATTTTTGGATGTTTTTTTATGGATGCCCTGAAGAAAGAACTGCAAAAGTGTTTCTGAATATTTTTATTACTGTACATCAAGAGGAAAACACCAAACAATAAACTTTCTAATACAATCCACCAGTTTCTTTGGATCTCAGAGTGGCAGCCTCCACGGCATCAATGAGGGCAGATCTGAAACCAGCCTTTTCTAGTTTGTGGACGGCCATGATGGACGTTCCTTGTGGCGAGCAAACGTCGTCTTTCAGAGATCCGGGGTGCTGGTCTGTCTCCAGAACCATTTTGGCTGATCCCTGTAATGAATCATATTCAGAATTTACGAGTTGCTATATTCATAGTGCCTTTCCAAGACCCTCTTTGTCTTTATAGATGACCTCACAACTCGGATGTGACGTCAAACGTAGGGCGAAATCGGTGAAGCTGCCTTGTTAAGTCTATGGAACATCATAAAAACTTACTTTCTTAACTCCTCGCGTTATGTATCCCTTCAGGGTATATTTAAACGCTTTAGATATACCAAAAATCTACCATTTCCCATTGGATTTTGACACCAAAAGTAAGTTTTTATGCTTCATAGACTTAACATTGCAAATTCACTGATTTCATCCTCCGAGTTGTGAGGCCATGGTCTTGGCCTTTCAAAAGCACTCCTTACCTTTCGAATATATCCGATCTATATTAACTTTGAAATCATAATTCAATTTTGAATTCAATTGTCAATGAATAAATATCCATTGTCTCACAAAATTTAACTTGCACCGAGCTTTGGAAAAAGCACGATTAAATGTTTAGTTTTTACAGTGTAATAACTTTTCAAAACGCAAGTGTCCATTTAAGCTTAAAAGTGGAAATTGAGGCGTTTGCAGCCTAAAGAAGCCGATCTCCAATGTTCGTTGTTGCATAATAATTTATAGTTAAGTAATTACTTAACTATAAATTTACTTTTAAATTGCTATTTATAGATTCTGAATGAATTCTAACAAAATCACTAATCACTTAATCAGATAAAAGGAGAGCGTATCTTAAAAAAATCTTTAGAGATCGTTGAACACGCGTTGGAATAGATTTCGATAAAACAAACATGAGTTATAATCTTCTATCAGATTATGAGATAATCTTACGAGAGAAATTAGAATTGTGTGTATCAGATAATACTTGATTACTGGAATGGTTTTTTACTTACTAAAAGTGTCTGCGCAGCTAATTTTTGAGCTAGTTCTCTTCGAATTCCCATTTTTACTCCGCCATCAGCCAATGCTTCTATTGCCATGAACATCTAAAGGGAAAATAAAATCCATAGTTAAAACAAAGGAGGTGATTATCTTTGCTACTTAATTACCGGTAACATTTGATAAAATTTGGTTTACAGGTGTTTTCAGGGATGCTCTCTCTGAAAATGTAATAATTGAAGTTTCCCCATTAGAATAAAAAAGTTAAACGTTGCCCCTTCGCCGGCGAACATAGTCCTCTATGTCATGTCATGACATGACAGACCTGCATATTAAGTTTGATCTAACATTTTAAGATACCATGTAACATACACATACGGCTGTAGCGAAAACACCCTCGACCGTTTTATCTCATCGGGTGCGCCATAAGTTTTGTGGGAAAAGCACCTTCAAAACAAGAAATTTTTTAAAATCAGTTAACATTCCGGATTTTTGGGCATTTTTCGTCACTCTAATAGTTTTCCGGGAATTTGAGTTGGAAGTCAGTTAGGAAATCAGTTGGAAGTCCCTTATTATCATTAAGCGATGTTTACACCGCGATACGGAGGAACCTTCCACTTGAATGAAGGAACCTTCCACTTACTTTTTTGTGTCAAGTGTCGTATTTTTTACAGTATAGTGTAGTTGAATGCATTCATTGAACAATACTCAACGAAGTAAGTATTGAAACTAAATTCATTCAATAATTTTCTTCTAATACGCGGTTGTCCAAACGTATTCGTTTGTAAATAGACGAAGTTCAAAAGCAACGGTTTGAATCCACAATGTAAAAAGTAAATATCAGCATGCAATTGTTTCGGGGATCACAGGATCCCCTTCGTCAGTGCTAAAAGGATGGTGAAAGACAATAGACCAAATATCGCTATGTATATACAGGGTGACCCATAAATAGTGGGCCACACTTCTAGAGGGGACAGTAGACACCTAGACGAGTCAGAATCACATAGGAATCGGGGGTCCCAGACCAAATCCCAGGGAGTTAAAAATGGAGCGACACCACAAAACAATTATTGAAAAATTCAATCTGTAGAAGAACTACTATTGGTAAAAACTTAATCATGGTCTCAAATTTTGTGGTTTAACATGATCTTTAAAATCATTGTAAAAGTTTTCATTTAAAAATTTTTTTTACTACGAAATAAAGTCAAAAACCACAAAAATATGTGAAAAACCTGCCAAAACTTTATTTTGTATTTAGAAATCCTTTCTTTTGATTTGATAATCTGAAAGATCATAGTTGAAAACCCTTAAGTCCAAAGTTTCACGTAAATACCATCAATATTAAACGCTTGAGATCTAATTAAAGTTTGATTTTTGCTTGCGAAAACAGATCCAGAAAAGAAACGTTGAGGGAAAATCTACAAATTACGGATTGATGCTCGCTAAATTTCTCGCCATTATTTGCGATACAAGATTCCTCGCCAACTTTCGCCAACAACAAATCGTCCAAGCTGTCTTGGCGATCTGTAGGAGCTTGGTATGTTTCGCCAAACTGGGAGAGAAAAGAAAGTTAGTGATTATCTATCCGTAACTCGTAGATTCTCCCTGAACGTTCGTTTTCTGGAGCTGTTTTCGCACTCAAAAAACAAACTTTAACAGGATCTCAAGCGTTTAATATTGATGGTATTTACGTGAAACTTTGGACTTAAGGGTTTTAAAATATGATCTTTCAGATAATCAAATCAAAAGAAAGGATTTCCAAATACAAAATAAAGTTTTGGCATATCTTTCACATTGTTTTGTGTTTTTTTGACTTTTTTTCGTAGAAAAAAATTTTAAAATGAAAACTTTCAGCATAATTTTAAAAATCATATTAAACCACAAAATTTGAGACCATGATTAAATTTTTACCAATAGTAGTTCTTCTACAAATTGAATTTTTCAATAATTGTTTTAGGGTGTCGCTCCATTTTTAACTCCTTGGGATTTGGTCTGGGACCCCCCAAACCCTATGTGATTCTGACTCGTCTAGGTGTCTACTATCCACCCTAGAAGTGTGACCCATTATTTATGGGACACCCTGTATACGGGCGAAGTGATTAATTGGACATTATTAATAATGCCCGGGCAGTGTGATAAATTCAACGAAATTTATGAATGAAATTTATCACTTTGCCCGCTTCCACTCTGGGCATTATATTAATAATGCCCAATTAATCACTTTGCCCGTAACATATACATAAGACAAATTATACCTCAGCGTGGAAACAAGGGAGAAATTACAGTTACAGTCAAAATTTAAAAGTCAAAAAAGTTTTTTAAAAATCGGGGAACATGGTTAAATTACATGGTTAATTAAAAAAATTTTACTTATGATTTCCAAACCGGAGAAAGGAACGGTACACTATTTAAATCATTAATTAAGAACTCAGAGTGTTGTTAAATGTAATAAGCTTAAAAAAATCCAAGTCAAGAATAGGGATACAATTTTTGATAATACTGGCATCAGAAGAAAAAAAACTATTAGTATTAGTTTGTAGTTGAGCAATGAATGGAAAAGGGGACTTACATAGGCGGGTCCACTGCCGCTGAGCCCCGTGACAGCGTCGAGCAGGTTCTCCTCGATCTGGTCGCAGCTACCGACGCTCGAGAAGATGCGATGGGCAGTGGCCGCATCCTCCTCCAGCGCACTCCTCCCGCACGCGAACACCGATGCCCCCTCCTTCACCAGCACCGGCGTGTTGGGCATCACGCGGATCACTCGAGACTTGGGCGGCAGGATCTGTGACACGGGAGAAACGCTCAGATTAACCCTTTATCTACTGGCCGTACTTACAAGTCCCACCAAGTTTAAAATTACATAGAATATAACATCTTTAAGAATATACGGACGATACTCTGCAGGAACGCTCTTTCAGTTTTTCTGTTCCATGGTAAAAGGCAACAAAGGTTCTGTGATGAGTATTTTAGAAGGAAATGCGAATAGATTCAAAACTGAAATTGTGCTTTCAACTGCCATTTTGATCGGATTCTCTTGATTGTCATTTTTTGGTAAAGTCAAAAGGAGAGTCCATTATTTTTAAGACTTAAAACTGAGATAAAAAGCCATATGGTTTCTTTTTTGTATTGTGGTAATATTTTAGAAAGGTTCTGTTTAGTGATGGGCAAAATCGATAATTTTAGGTATCGAATACTTTGGTATCGAATACTTATAGGTATCGAATACTTTGGTATCGAATACTTATAGGTATCGAGTACTTTTTTTCAATGTCGGGAAATGAACCTGAAGGGACAATTTTTTTAGGGCCTATCCATAATCAGACTAATATTCAAAAAACTGAAAGCGATCCATCAAAAAGCCCCGTAGCTACGGGCCTGGAGGTGGATAGAGGCGAAGGATTTGGCGGGGGAAAAACCTAGCCGCGTCAAATTTCTCTCGCGGATGTTAACGACTTGGGTTTGAGCGTTGCAAAATGAAAACGGAAACAGGCTGCGTTTGATCTACAGTAGGTATTATAAAGATTACTTCATTGAAAAATTTAAAACGAAATATGTCAATAAAGTATCGATACTTTTGTGGGTATCGAATACACTCGATACCTATAGGTATCGAGTACTTAAGTATTTGGTATCGATACCTGCCCATCACTAGTTCTGTTACAAGGACGCTGGAGTTTCCCAGATTTTGAACTATGTCACAAACGTTCCTTGAGCGGGAAAAGGTCTAGAAACGCTGGTGTAGTGTAACAAAGCGAACTCACCCTGTAAAACTACTTTTTCCTTTAGTATCGTTTAATGGCAGAGAAGCGCGCTCTGTTTCAGTAAATGGAATCGGCTTTGAAAATTCTGTTATGTATCAGATAAAATGGAGATGTTTTTTTTGTTGTATTTTCACTCGAAAATTTTCGGGTTGATATTATATAACCGTGGAATCTCATGGATTTATTTTCATACAGCCAAAAGGCGATTACTTTCTTGATTATTTTAACAAAATGGAAGGAATATTACCTATGATTTTATCCAAGTACTCGTATATTAAAAATTAATAAGTTAACTTTATTTTAAGTTTTAAAATTATTTTACTGTAAATAATAGGAATTTAAAACTATAAATATTCATTACTCTAATAATAGATCAATATCGTTTCGTTGTATTTTAAATCACAAAACTACTTAAACCATTTTGAAAACGAAATTTTCCAGATTTTCAAGATATTTTAAGTAAAATATAAAAGAAATACATCCAAAAGTGCTCAAATACATCATACTTGCTCAATGTGCCTCGTTGTGATTCCCATGGCCACTGAGATAACAAGGTGTTGTGGTGTAATGTACTGCGTGATCTCTTTGAGGATTTGAGGGACAACGGGAGGTTTCACTGCCAGAATGAGTACTCGAGATTCATCAGCTACGTGACTGTTGCTTGAGGTTGTCCGACACCCCAGTTTCTGAAAAGTAAAGAATGCAGAATGTGTAGCAAACTCAAATTTTAATTGCTTTAAAATAGAATGGCAGAAAACGAATGACTTTTGCTCACCCTCATTTGCTCTAATAAACTAACATCACTTCGAGGACAACTACACAAAATTCTTTCTGCTGGTGCCAATTCTGAAAAATAAAAAAAACGTATGGAAAAATTGCTCTAGCAATAAATGTTAGTGAAAAATGTTTTTTAATGAGACAATGTTGCTTGACAGACTTGACATTACAAATTAAATTATTTCACCCTACGTTTGGCGTCACACGTCTGAGTTCTAAGACCATCTATAGAGGGTCTTGATACCATTTGATATACCCATACCCAATGATACCCATTTGATATACCTTTACCCAATGATACCCATTCGGAATAATTTTCAAAAATTTTTTTTTAAAATAATAGACCACCCAAGAAATGTTTGACTAATGATGTATTTATTCCCTTGCCCTTGTTTGTGATTAAAGTTATTTTTTTATCCTTTCATCAAAAGTAAATTAATCTAATAAATTCTAACATGTAACATGACAAGCCTTAAGTATGTTTTATAAAATTTAGTACGGGAATTTTTAAGACACAATGAATTAGTTTTAACCCATGTTATTCAAGTTGAGATAATTTCTAAAAAATGTTATTTAATTTCAAATTACTAAATATCGGATAAAAAATGTTCGGCCTCCTTTATGCCCAAATGAATGTTATCAGAGACTATCTAATTATAACCCCAACTGTCAAGTAGGTGAGATTAAGAACGTTGTTCTAAGATAAAGCCAGGAGCTGGCGTGTCAATAGATACGGTTTTCCGGAAGTTGACGAATCTCACGTAGATAATCTATCGATAGTAGAGAACATTCGGGGAAAATGTTAACACGATATGCCTTATCCTTTTATGCGTTGTATTGTAAGCCGCAAAAAGGGGTAAAAATTTCGGGTTTTGATTTTGAATAAGTAACCGGAGTGCAATTGAAAAATTAAACTCGACTGTGATATATAGATATGTTCCATTTTGTTTTTTCAAGATTCAATTTTCTTAATACTTTTAAAAATCCTACCTCCAAAAAATTTTTTTTCAGAACATGAAATTTTTAATTGTGTTAATCTCTCTGATTTAAAAGTGAAATGCTGCCTATCCTACCAGAAAAATTTTAACAAATCTAAAAGCAGAAATAGTTTAAAAAAGGAAAATGGATGAAAATAGAATAGGGTATAGGGGTGTGTGTAAAAACTTATTTCATAGGGAATCAAATCCATTAGTAAATACAAAATTTTGTAAACATGCACTTTTCATTTAAAGGTTATTATTATTATTTTAAATCCCAGTAAGATGTTTTTATAAACAATTCAGTCATTTTTCCTAAAGCCCTGGATCTCTACCTTATCCTTACCTTAAGGTAGAGGATCTAGGGCTTTAATTTTTCCCTGTTAATGACGATATTTTATACTTTTACTCCTACTAGCTCCTACTTAAATTAACTATACGCCCGGTTAAAACAACGATTTAATTTAACGGGATACAATTAAGCAGGGGTCTATTCATCTATTGCTTATATTATTATTGAAATAATTCATCAAGTTTTAAAAATATTTTTAAAAGCTGAAATTAGCCGAGTAGATTTTACTGGTAGAGTTACAACAACTGTTATCAAAAACTTAAAAAAAAATTTTTTTCTGTTTCTGTAAAAATAGAAAATTCTTTTATATATTTTTTACAGAAATAAAAAGGTGTAGAAGGAGAAAAAATATGCCCTAATTGTGTTTTTTACTCTGCATGATTTATTTTAGTGAAACGTAAAAAATTACAACTTATTATGATGTTAAATTCAAAAAAAAATTTCTAAAACTATTTTTCTCCGTAGGTACGTAAAAATTTAAACTAAATTTTCTTTTATAGTTTTCACTGTTTTCAAATTAACCCCCATGTTATTACTATTTTTGGAAAGTTTTATTTTAGTACATTAAATGTTTGACATCTCTGGATTTGAACATTTTTTCAAAACTATAAAATTTTTCTTCTGTTAAATCGCTTTGTAATTTTTTGGGGGGTAAATTGCACATGTATTTCCAAATTATTTTATGCATTTATTTAATTTGGATATCCATTTAAGAGCAATCCCTATCCTTGATGGCTACAAATGTACCCCGCTTTGAGATATAATACTATAAGAAATTATATTTACGGCAACCTTTTTGAATTTTCGGTTTATTTATATTGGCATGACTTTGTGTGTGATCACCTGTTTTCCAGTCCGGTGTACGCGTTTTCATAAAATTGGGAATCGAATAAGTCTGAATTACTCTGTTTTTATGGGTGATAAAATTTATGAGTAAGTGGAACCACACCTTTAGGTTTACGAGAGCTAAATAGAAAGTAAAAGGGAAAAGAGTCACGATAAGGTATATTTAAGTACTTGGTTTGATAAATTCAAATGGGGAATCTTTATTTATTTTATCTTAACTCATTTTATCCTTCTGCAAAATAAAAATTTATCTATTAAAAAGCCACAGCATCACTAAGAAATTTCTTAAGCAAGGAAACAATAGTTTATCAATGCGTCAAGTGGTTTTTTATTTTATCGAATTTAGATTACACAATTATGAATATTTTACCTTGACCTACTGAAAAATGTCTACATCGCTTTTATAAATCTACTACACTTATTTTTAAAATTTGAAGGTTTTTTGTATGGTTGAATTTTTAATCTGAGAAATGTCTATATCACTTTTATATCTATACTGCATTTATTTTTTAAAATTTGAAGGTTTCCTGTTGTTTTTTAGGTTTGGATAATGTTATCATGGTATAAACACTTAAATTAAATTTAAATTTCCCCAAACAATATTATCGTACAGTAAACAAGATTAAAATGAAAACTTTTTTTATACCATTGAGATTTTAAAAAAATCAACGAGACAACGGATTATGCAAAAATAGAAGCCATTATTTGTAGATATTTCTCCTTTTAGTACTAATTTGCCTCTTTAGTTCTTGAAATTAGCTTTATATTTCAGAATCTAGGAAACTGGAGCGGTAAAATTCGAAAGATAGCTAAATAATATAACAATAAAATTTGTTTACTTTAAAAAATTCCTTCCAATCTTTAGTTTGACCAATCGCTTTTTAAAATATTGCAGTACTGACTATGCTTAGAATGTGCTCGACATTTTATTTACAACTAGCTGAAATGTCTGGGCCTTGTACGGGTGGAGTTCCAGATTTTCTTTAAAAGTGCTAAATTATATTCCATGTCTAAAAAAAGTTCATGGCATTGCTCTATTTTATTGATGTTTTTTATTTTTAAAAAATTCACGTCTAAAATACTTTAACCTTTGTACTAATACTTTACTGTATAAGTAAACTCTACTTTCGAAGGGAAATTTTTAAGGATATAGGGTTTCCAACATGAATAACTAATTCATTTACTTAAAATAACAAAAAAAGGTTGACTTACTTGCACTTACCAGACCTTTGGACAAAGCCTGTGCGAACTTTCCTGCACCGATAAATCCAATTTTCATTTTTCCCCACAACAGTAACCAACGAAAATTTTAAGTAGTACTTCTTAAGTTCGCATTAACTTATTAACTAATAGCACATTTAATCCACAGAGTTCTCAAAACAACCAGTATCTTTCCGATAAATTGAGTTGCAAAATTTCCAGTCGCTTCTTAATTGATAACTTATCCCGTTGTGAGTTCCATAAGAATTTTACTCTTTCTTTTTAATGTCAAGACGACATGAAAGAACCACGTGCAATTTTTAATAGCTGTGTTTCCTACTTCAAGTGACTATTACCTGCGTAAGTACTACCCATTTTAGAGGTTAAAAAATATTTTTATAAAGTCTATTTATGACATCACTAAAAATACAATTGTTCTTCCTTACACCAGAAGAAAACACCTTTATTACAACGAGACTAAAATTTGGGTTAAAACAAACAACTAGAGTGTTTTTTAACACGTTACTCTTTTATAACCAAATTTGTACAAGTGTTAATTCAATACAAATAAATTTGGATATGTTGGTTACTTCTTTATCGTTAAAAATTAAAACTTCAATTGAAGGTTAGGAGTTCAATTTTTAATTGGAATGTTCAAATCGACTAAACAAACCTAGTACTTTTCTCTTTTATAATTTCCACACGAAACCCTCCAATTATATTGTTAAAGTAATTTGTTTTAAATAATAATTTTAAAACTTAAGAAATAGTTAAATAATTTGACATTTCTTTAAGAAAGTATTTTTAAATAGAGTTCTTATTTATTTTTTAAGGATGAAAAGGTCTTAGAATTTAATAAGGTATGATTAAATGTAAACTATAGACAGAGAAAACAATAAAATAATTGAGTTTTGACTTTCTTGTATACCTCCATTGGGAATTCTCTCAAAAGAAATGGTGTGAGAAAAAATTTAAAAAAAATTACAGGAGAGGAGCATCCCAAATCCCTCTCGTTTCGAAAATTTCATGTCTTTTTATTATATTTCCCTTTAAAAATTCTGATGCTTACAAGGTGTATTCCTCTTCGGATAGCCCAAACAAAGTAGTTGAAACGATTTATATGGGTCAAATTTCTAAACCCCCCCAAGTCCCCCTCCTTAATAAAATTCCTGGCTATGGGCCTGGAGTATTTAGCCTTTATTGGAATACGGGCCTGATTTGTTTGTGGACACAATAAAGTCGTGAACTGTTCTAAAAAGCTAGTAAACAAAAAGTAATGAACGCTGAGTCACAGTTAAAGGAATAGGAGATATAACAGCGAGATTTCAGCAGTTGTGTAAACAGACTCGACTCGATTTCAATTTTCTCGTCATAGCGAACTCACGATTCACACTTTTTTTTATAAATAGCGCGTATTGAAGTTTTGTGATACGTCAAGAAAGTTGCTCATATCTGGTAAGAAAAATTTCATTTCAGTGGGGGTTTTCTTACAATTTCTAAGAGTATCCGAAATTTACCCTTGTGAGATGAACAGTAAAGTTCCCAAGTAGATAATGATATCCAAAGAAAAACCATTCGTTCTAAAAAAAATAATAGTTTTAAGTATAATATTTATGAACCTATCCTTGATCGAATGATGGTTGTGATTTTGTTTTAAAATTTAATAGAAAATATAAGGGGGTTCCGGGGGCCTACTCCCCATTTTTAAAAATCAGTATTGAAAAAGCTAGTTTTTAAAACTTTTTTATTCTACTATAGTACTAGATCCTTCTTTCACCTAATTTTTAATTTAATCCCCAAACTGAATGAATTCAATGAAGTACCTATAATATTTAAAGTAACTGAAAAGAGTCAGCTGACAGCTTTATTGCCAAAACGAAATACCTGGTACTGGATACCAAGGACGAGTTCTGTACTCTTTTGGTGCTTTGTAATTGCTATTTTTCTATGTATGTTGTGTAACTCACACCCTCACCTCAAAAACTGAAGGGGTGAAAACCAGAGGTTCAGAAAATGTTTCAGGGCCCCAAATTTCAACAGAACGCAGTTTGTTTTCTCCTAAATTCCCCCCAAAATGATATTTCATTAAAAGAAGTTGAGTTTTTTCAATTATTAATTTTCTTTTTCAGATTCAATAATTTTCGCATAATACATAAAAATTTAAATTTTAAAGATCTTTATAATCTCTTTTTACTCTTTCGTCCACACTTATAATCTTAGCTCAGAAGTGCCTCTTTTCTTAAAATAAAAAATTCTTAATAAAATAATTATTCTTTTTTGAAAAATTGTCTATCCTTCTCAAATTTAAGCTACTTGTAAATTTCTCCTTAATTAACTCAACTTTTCAGTGAAGAACATGAATGTGAGAAAGCAATTTGTAGTAGAAATTACTCATCTTACCATGAATACGTTGTTTTTCCTGCATACCAAACAAAAGGCAAGGAAAAGCCAACTTTCAGGTATTCACCCAGAAAAATAGGATTTTTTGCGCAGATCCGTAGTTTTCCCACTCTACATCCGAAATTCCGCAGTTTTCACCTGATTTCCGTTAAAATTGGAGTTTATGATGCAGTCACTATCCAAAATATTCGTTTGTCAGCTATTGATGATTGAATTTTTTTAGTTTTTCTTTCTATCTGGAGCAAAAATATTTCCCCAGAGCTACTTGAATTTCCTCCGAATATCGTTTGGGCGTTCGGACATATTCTGCACCCCTGGTTAAAAACCCCTATAAACCCGTTGTACAGTTCCTGGAGACAATGAAAGGGGAAAAAGGAAAGGTCAATATGTAAGATATTGTGATATTACGTACTTAAATTTAGAAACTTTTACCAATGAGGATGGTTTCCCCTGAAAAGGTTTTGAAAAATCTGACCAGTTAGATTTTAAACATGTTTTTGAGTATTTCCCACCTCCAAAATATTGTCCTTGACTTCTTCTAAAGAAATTTTTAATTGATAATGTCCTTGCCTTCTTTATTTACTTGTTGATAACGCCTCACCGTCAAAACAAATGCTTACGCTCAACTACAGACAAAATACAATTATGGGGTCTCTTATCATTTTAGTGTGATGCAAAAGGTTGTTCACTTCGTGTGAATTCTTTGAAGAAATAAAGTGCCTTTACTACATGATTTTAATATAAGAACAAGACGTTTGCATCACGTAAACTAAGGTTATTTTATTCACATTTGTTTAAGAATCTGTGGGGAAAAACTATTTTACCACAAGTAAATATAAAATCTTATCAATCAGTACCAGGAAAATATATTCTCCTTTTTAAAAAATCTCTTTTTAAAAATCTTATGCAAAGCTCTTTGGTTGCCATATTTTGAATTTATGTTTTTAATTTAAAAATTCCATATCCATTTCAGTTAAAGAAGAAGACATTTGGATGAATCAAAGTTTTCACAACATGTCTTCTCATCGATTATATAATGCCTACAATTTCAACACCTCATTAAAACACTAATGAACAAATGAGTAGTATTTAGAATTTTAGAAACTGATAACATTCATTCTAATTATCATCTTAAAGAATTTAATAACACTTCCATGAAAAAACACTTAGAACATAGTTTCCAAAACTTATGGGTACAAGAGCTGAATTAATATGTGAAGTATTATCACTCGTTGTTAACCAAAAACTATAACTATCGAGTAGAAATTAAGTTAGTATCCTTATAAATAAACACTTTATAGATTTAGCAAGAAAAAAATTTCAGTAGTGAAAAAATTAAATTAGATTTTAATTACTTAACTTTTCGTTCAATTTACAATATTCAATGTTGATGCTTATGTATAAACATTGAGAGACGTATGATTAATTTAATAATAGATAAAATAACACACGTAAGGTATGTTTAAAGCATACAGCACGTTTGTGCAATAGAATTTCAATGAAATTACAATATCTGGCAATTACAGTTTTCCTAAAGCTTCAGTCTTTAACAATATAAAATTTTTCAACCCATTTTTAAATATTTATTAAATCTATATAAACGCTACTTTAAATTAAAATTTCTTCAAAAACTTTCAATCTTAAAGTCACTCGATTCTCAATATTTATAGAGTCACAAATAAAGGGGCATTTTCCTCAATGTTACAATTCAAATGATAGTATAATTGTAATCACAAATCCCGAAATTATTTACTAAATAGGGGAAACAAACTCACCTGAAGTAATGAGGCCTCGGGCCAAAGCCTGGGCCATTTGCCCTGCTCCAACAAAACCAAATCTCATTTTTATTTCGGGAAAAACAAATTCAACAGCAGAGCTATAACGAAGAACAACAATCGGACGAAGGCTACGCGTGATATCACAGGTCGGCTGCTCCGAGTGCTTTTGCAGATAGGTCTTCTATCGAGAGAATGTACACTTCGCCCGCATACTATTAGATTATCGGTAGGGTAGAAAGGAACTCGCAGATTGGTGTGGGAATCGCCTGATAGCGGTGAGATTTGAAAATTCTTTGCGTATAGGGGTCTTAAACGGTGGAAATTGTTAATAAAGGGCACTGGCCTTTGTTATTTAGGTTAAGATGATTTATAGCAGTTGGGAGGGACAGTGATGTATATAGAAATTTATTTCGGGAGGGACCGAAACATTATATAAAAAATTATCAGGTCTAAAAGGTAGATTTTTACACTGGGGGAAGGGGACCTAAAATAATCCATCTTCTCCTTCCATGTAGCTTTAATAATTTAAAACTACATAGGAGGAGAACAAGCTTTTTTTAGTATGTATTTATAAATTTGTCTAATGTAGCTTTTAATGCATATTTAAGTAGAACAGGGGGCCATGGCCTACGCGAGAAACTCTCACAAATAGCTCAAAAACAACTGCTAAATTTAATGCTAAAATTCTAAAAATTTTCTTGGGGGAGAACCCCTAAACCCCTCTAAGGGTTTCTATTTTATTGTGCTTTTCCCTTGAAAATTCTGCGTCTTAGAAGAAGCGGTCTTCTTAAGGGTGTTCCACAAAGAGTTTCAAAATATGTAAAATACAATATACTTTAAAGGGGCAAAATTTTTTTTTGAGGGAGGACCTCCAGCCCTCTCGAAAATTCTATAATTTACAAGGTTTCAAAATGAGCTAAAACTTTGCATTTTAGAGGCAAATTTTCCAAATTTTTCTGGGGGTGACCCCCTAGACTTTATTTTTACCTGGAGCGCAAATTGTACAATATAGCCATTAAGTGTAACTTAATTCGAATCTTGAGGCCCGCTTCCCCTTAGCTTCGAACAAGTTCATGTGATATTTTTACTTGGGCATAAAAATTAGGGTTTTTTAGTGTTTAAAGTTTCATTAAATTTAACGTTTCATTGAAAAAATTAAATTTTAAACTCAAAATTTATTTAAGCTAATTCTTCTATGAATTTAACTAAAACTTTATGCATAAATGTATTTGGGGGTACCTAAGAATCAAAATAATGTTGAGTCAACCTTCCCCCCCACACTGAAAATAAAGTCTGGTTACGGTCCTAGCGAACTGCACTCAAAAGAGCAGAGCCGAATCCAAGGGGATTGGGGACTTCCTCTCCTTCCGAAATTATCATGATAGTACTTTTTTTCTCTTGGAATATCTAAGAAATCTAATCTATTCTCTTTCCAAGAGAAAATCTTTTTTTTCTCTTGGAAATATTAACACTTGCAAACATTTATTGTTTTTATCATTGAAATTAAACCAGAATAATTACAAGGTCGCTAATTTTAATAATGATAGTCAACAGCCCAGGGATAGTGGTCAAAAATTTTTGGAGTCCTATGACGTCTTCAAGGGGGTGAAAAAAACACATTTTCTTTATGGTGTTCATATTAGGTACAGGTACCTTACACCTTGTCCGAATTTTGGACATACATGATAAATATTTAGGAAATATTTGCATTTTGATAAACTTAGTTTTGAAAAGTTGTAAATAATAGAGTTTAATGGGGGTCTGGGGTCAGCCAGAAAACTTTTGGAATGTTGTCCTTAAAATTCCTATAGGGTTACCCGTCCGATTTGGGGACCACCCACCACCGAATTTAAGGGAGCTCCCCCCCTCTCCTCCCCCCCTCCTGGAGTAGCATATATTTTGGATATATTTTTTGGAAAGTAGCATTAATTTTAAACTATCCTTTATATTTCATACATATAAAAACTCTCTGACCCAATTTAGAAAAAAAAACTCAATGAGAAGTTTAAATTTTTTGCTCTAAAGAAGAACATTCTTGAGCTGTTCAGCTTTGTGTTAAATATTCACTAATTTATTGGTAATAAAGAATTTAATCCCTTAAATAAGAAGTCAGAAAATTTGGTACTTACGTATTATACCGTCGACCGTTCAGCAGCCGTTAAATTCAGCGGCACAGCCATATAACAGTTTAGTATGTGCATTATTCACAGCTCCTAATAATTAATCAGTCCCTGAATCCAGGTTATTAGAAATCTTGTTTTTTTTTATTTTAAAAATTAAAATATCCAGTTATTATTTCTTCTACAGCTGTTGTAAGTCAGTGGCTCAGTGGATGTGAAAGCAACTGTCAAGCTGAGGTCCTCTGTTCAAATCCGGATCATTGAGTGCTGTTTTTTATATTTTAAGTTATGAAAATTAAAATACAGAGTTGTTATTTGTTCTCCTGCTGTTGTAAGTCAGTGGCTCAGTGGACGTGAGAGTGACTGTCAAGCTGAGGTGCTCAGTTCAAATCCAGATCATTGCGGCTGGTTTTTTATATTTTAAATTAGGAAAATTAAAATACCCAGTTATTATTTGTTCTCCTGCTGTTGTGAGTTGGTGGCTCAGTGGATATGAAAGCGACTGCCAAGCTGAGGTCTAGTGTTCAAATCCTGATCATTGAGTGAAAATTAAAATACAGAGTCATTATTTGTTCTCCTCCAGTCGTGAGTCAGTGAATGAGAAAGCGATTGCCAAGCTGAGGGCACTAGTTCAAATCCGGAGCATTGATTGCGGTTTTTTTTATTTTAAATTATGAAAATTAAAATAGAGAGTTATTATTTGTTCTCCTCCTGTTGTGAGTTAGTGGCTCAGTGGACATGAAAGCGACTGCCAAGCCGAGGTCCCCAGTTCGAATCCCGGTGAATTTTTTTTAAGATTTGAATATCAATAATTAAAATATACAATTATTATTTGTTCTCATGCTGTTGTGAGTCAATGGCTCAGTGGATGCATGTGTGACCTGCATCATCTGTCATGGGATCGATCCCAGGTGGTGGTCTGGGTGTCAACAGTGAAATTGATGGTAATAGTGAATTTGATAACTGCGTAAGGTTACAATTAGTGAAGTTCTGGTATCATAGTGGTTAATTATTTTACTTTAATTTTCAACGAAATTATTTGATGCCTGGGCCTGCAAGAAAAAGGGTTAGGCTTAGCGAAAATATGCAACCTGATAAAATAGCAGTTACAGTCACAGTTAACTTTTTTTCTTTAAAAAAAAAAAGCAAAACCGGATCCCCGACGGACCCTTCTCCGCTATGCCCCTGGAACCCTTGGCAATCTGGGGGCGTCCATCCCAAACCCCCAGACCACCAATTTGTCCAGGGGGAGCAGATAAGGTCCGTCGAAGGCGACTCCAACTGGTCACCGATTTCCTCCCTTAGGCCAGTGAACCTCAGATGCTCAGGAGAGAAATATTAATCAAGTTTAAGGTAAAGCTTTTACACAATTATTATTAAATAATAGTAAAGATGAGATAAATGGTTAGGTTAGAGCAGAGGGTTTGAACTGAATACCATCATCAGCACACTGGCCACGACTCTACCAACTGAGCCATCAGGGCACGGACCCGCTTAATTTATTTTTGCTTACAATGTATTTTTTTTTTAAGAACAAGCTTAATTGAGCAAACGTCAAAGCAAAAAAGTCCTGGTTTCTGGTGTTCGCCCTAGCTGGGATAGAACCTATAACCTACCGTTACGACCACCACATAATCTGACAACAGTAACAGACTTTACTAACTGAGCTATCAGGGATCAGAGTGCTTTGATTAATTGTTTATTTAATGCTTACGATTTTCAATTTAAAAGTTGATTAAATCTTGAGAAAAAGTGAAACACCCAAAGCTGGAATAGAACCTAAGATCATCTCAGGACCATCAGTTGCTATGTCGCTTAATAACTAACTCTACCAACTGAGCTATCAGGAAACAGACACCTTTGATTTAATTATTTATGTATGATGCTCAGAAATTTTAACTTAAAAATCGGGAAAATTTACGATCGTCTCGCCGGTGTAAGAAGCCCTGCTAAATGCGCATGCGTAAGGACTTAATTTTTGCTATTTTTGGAAAATGCAATAAAATAACAACTGAGAATAGAGAACCCAGAAACTGCCGCATGCTACGCAAGCAACCTACCACTGCTCCAGCGGGGCCTTCCATTAGCAATGTAACTTATAATATCTTCTTACTTTGGAAATAGAACCTAAAACCATCGAATGACGATCAGCTTATCTAAAAATAATTTTCAAATGAACCGTAAATTTGATGCTATGAAATGGTTAAAAGGTTTTATGGCTAAAAATGTATAATATTACCATTTAGTTATCTTTTAAAATATAAGTTTTTACTGGCGAACATGTTTTAAAAATCTTGGGGAAGAACGGGGGTAGACCTTCCATCTGAAATTTTTGAATTTTTTAAGCTACCTTATAGGGAATTTGAGGGGTCCTTTTCTGGAACCATTTGGAAGATTTCTTCACGGACCCCGGCTTATTATAGGACCGGACTTACATAGAATCTTCAAATTTGATTTTAACTCCCAAAGAATCGTTTTAAAAAATTCTCCAAGTTCGGGACCCTTATAGGCAGTAGTTGCCTGCCTACATTGCCTAGGGGCCATTCATTAATTACGTAAGGGTCCCGAGGGGGAGGGGGGGTTGGAAAAATCTCTACATACCCTTACTTGGGGGTGGGGGGGGTCAAACCAATTCTTACGTAAGATTTTCCTAGTTAATATAAACAAATTCCAATTATTCTAATCAAGAGATAATAATATAACAGTAATATGTAGTTGACAGCAAGAATATTACTTATCTGTTGAAAAATAAAAATCTTTGATTTACGTCAAAAGGAGAGTTTTCTAACATTTTATTGTTTGAAAAACATAATGGAATCTTACGTAAGAATAGGGGGGAGGGGTTTGAAAAATCTTACGTACCCTTACATGGGGGGAGGGGGGTCAAAAATTTCCAAAATCATCCTTACGTAATTAATGAATGGCCCCCTATGCCTATTTGGTAATCCGGCCCTGCTTTTAAGCTATATCCACAAAAACGTATCGATTTAGATCCAGTCATTTTAACAAACAATAAGAACTTGTATCAAAGAATAATTAAATTAAATTATAAGACTAGTTAAACTTTGAAAGGAAGGATGCTGAACTTAAATATTTATCCTAATTTTTTGAGTGGTGACTAATGAGATTAAAAATAATTCTCCAAGCTAGATTTACCAGGGGTTCATCAGGTTTTCTGCCAGGGTCCTGTTTTAGGAATTTTGTGAAAACGAAGGGCTAAGTACAACTACAGCTTTTATAACTTTTAAAATGTGCTCAAAATCATTCATTCTAAAATTTCATTCTAATTCTAAAAATTCATTCTAAAATGTGAGAAACATATTTTGAAAATAAACTAACTACAAAGTGGTAGGATATACGAAAAAAACACATTTCTTTTAAATTATCCTACACAAGTTTAAATTTTTTTAAAAGAAATTACATACATCATAGTTTTTTTTACTTACTTGGATAAGAACAACTCTTCAAAGTATAATTTTAATTAAATTAAAGAATACTAAAAAACCTAATACTACTACCAAGAATTTCAAAGTACTGTAGCAAGTTTTTCTATCTTATCAAATATGTAAGCTTATTTAGCCAGTAGTTTGTTAATTTTTTCTCTATATTTCTTTTAAAGTCATCCACAAAAACTAAATAATTAAGCACTTTAAGGTACAATTATTGTATACAAAGAGAAGAAACTTTCATTCTTCATCCTGAGTGATTCACTCCTTTGAATAGCAAGTTATACTCTGTTCATTTAGAATTGGCGCCTGAGAAGTAATGTATTAGAAGCAGTTACTACTGTAATTGTCATCGAAAAATTTTCTTGTGCAATAACAAGGCAGCCGAAACAGAAGTATTTAAAATAATGTAAAAAAAATCGGTCTCGGAAGTTGTGTGATGAGTGTTATTAGGCGTTTTTGAGCGTTTTCGATCCTGCTTCAGGCGCCAATTCTAAATGAACAGACTATAGCATAGAAAAATGAAGGAGTAAAGAGTGAATAGCCAATTCACACATTTCACTTTGGATGATTCCTCCAAAATGAACACAAAAAAGCAATGTCTGGATGTGCCGTATGCTATGAAAATAAGTATAAAAATTAGTACACAACAAACGAGAGAAATAGATAGAATAAATTTATTATGTACGTTTAATGAACAGCTTGAATATATATACATCTAGTGATCATCATAGCCAGGCATTGGAAAAGTAGAAGCAAAGTCCTCAACATTTTTACGCAACATTCTCATCCTCTCTTTAGTTTCTTCATCGGTTTCTATAAATGCCTTGAACTCTTTTACTGTTTTACCTAGAAATGTCATAAGTACCAGTTAGTGAGTTTGAGATGTATTTATAAATACATTTTAAGTACAAAAATCAAGAGAAAGATTAACCTACCAGATTTTTTCCTTGCATCTAAGGCTATCAATACTGCTTGATGAATAAACTCAACTACTTGCTCAAAATCTTTCTCTTTGAAATTACGTGATGTAAGAGCAGGAGCACCTGTGATAAGAAGTTATTTAAAATTGAATATATTAAAACATATAAATAAAATTTATCCTAATAGCATCTAAATTATTCAAAGAAAATAATGTTTTTCAACTGTATTATAATCCACTTCACAAGCAGCAAACAATGTAGCTAGTGCTTGTGTCAAAATAATTCTTATTGAAGCATTTAAAAACAATTTTACACTATGTATTTTCCAGCTTAAATTTCTGAAATAAAAATATGGGTAGTACATATAACAATAATTAATAACTTACTTTGCTAATTAAAAAGTTGACTTAAGGGGACTTTTTAAAGAGGATACAGCCAAATTTTGATAAAATTAAATAATGTGTTGATGACATAATGATAGAATATCCTTTGCATTAAGTTAGAGACCTGTCAATTTTAATAACATTAACCAACTAATTACATTAAATCAAACCCACAATATTCAGCAGAGTTGACTGTATCAACATGGCTGACAACCCTTCCAGCATTCAAGTCTTATTACAAAAAATATAATTTTTTTAAAGATGTACATTTGCCAGCTTTCCTTTTTGAATTTGGAACAATTTAACAAAAGATAAGACTTGAAAACTGGAAAAAATATGAAAAAAGCAAAACAGTTGGTAGCTATGAATCAATAACATGCAAGATACATTTTAAAAACCAAGCACTTCAATTACACACCAAGTCGTACACCACCAGGAACTAATGCCGATTTGTCGCCAGGACATGTATTCTTATTGGCAGTAATATTAGTAGCATTCATCACACACTCTAGTCTGGCACCATCCAGCCCCTTGGGCCTGAGATCAAGTAGTAAGAGGTGGTTATCAGTTCCCCCTGAGAAAAAAATTTAATCAATTAAAAATCTGAAAAGCAAAATTATACCAATATTTTCAATAGAGATAATTTTAGGAGATATCTAACTCATGCAGTTAGACTATTGTAAATGAGACAATATATGTAACAATGAGATTGTAAATTCACAAATGAGCTTTAAATGGAGAAGACATCTTTCATCAGTAAAAAAGAGTTCATCAGAAAAACAATTCTTATGGTTTTTAAATAAAATTTTTAAATGTGCAAAGAAATTTCTGTTGTTTCTTACTAATTAGTATCGTTTCATAGTTGTGGATTCAATTTTATCATCATGAAATGTTTTTGCAGCAAATTTTCAAAATTTTTTCTTTCTGTCTAGAAGTTCTTTTTAAATATATTTCATAAACAGTAGCCAGTAACGTAATGAGGGCAAACTGTGCAAATGAGAAGATACAATACAACAATATTTATTTTGCACATTTAATTTAAAGTTTATCAGTTTCCCCATGTGTTTGTTGGTTCCCTTTATCTTTGTTCATTGCTGTATCCTATATTTATGTACTGATAGTCATGTTTACATAGTCATACAGACGAAGAGGATCCAGTAGCCAGTATTTTAGGTAAAATGCAAGCAGATAAATCAAAGAAGATTAATTCAGGGTAAATAGATTTTTAAATAAATTAATACATTATTAAGTACATTAGTATACTTACCAGATACTAGAGTATAGTTTTTGGCAATTAAAGCTTTTGCCATAGCTTTGGCATTTTTAAGAACTTGCTCTTGATACTCTCTAAATTCAGGAGTAGTTGCCTATGAAAAATTAATAAGTTCCAATTATAAATAAATACTTCAACTGATATAGAACTGGGAACCAGTTATAAAAATTTATTTTGTACATTAATCTAAATAGAAAACAAACAGTTCTGGTTGTACATACTTAAAAATGCAACTTATTTTATTATTAAGACTAAATTTCCAAACATTTTAGTATATTGATTCGGGACAATCTGGAACTGGATTTCTGTAGCCAAATTCTTAGTACTTAAACCAGGATTTCCCAAGGTTTTTTTTAAGTTTGACCGATATTTTTTTAGTACTTATAGTAACAAAACTAAACTTTACCTGTTTTAAGGCAACAGCAACAGAGGCAATGGCATGATTATGAGGGCCTCCTTGTAAACTTGGAAATACTGCAAAATCCACCTTTTGTTGAAAATCATATTTTATTTCCTTTCCGTTCTTGTCAATGTTTTTTACACCTTTACGGAAAAAAATCATTCCTGCCCTGTAAAAAAAATATCAGTTAATAATGTATTACACGAAACTTACATGATGACTAAACAACTACACAGATGAGGGTACAAATTGGTATTTAAAAACATGCAAATTACTTTTACTTAGAACTAAAAGCTTAAAGGAAAGTTAAGGTAAGCTTAAGGCTTGAAGGAAAGCTTATAGTAGAAAGTATGAAATGAAATCTAAAATGATGCAACAAATTAATGTTTTTATAAATTGAAACAAAAATTCCATTAAAATATTTTGAAGTAAAAGGCTTCTCTCAAATAAGCCAAGAAATCATATGATAGGTCAAAGAATTTTTTTTTGTTTCATGAAAAATTTTCTTTTTAACAAGCTAAATTTTTTATTGCATGAACAATGTTGGGTTCTTAGTTTAACTAATAACCCAACATTTATAGTCTGTGTAATTTGAATCGGAAACTAACTACTAGTCATTTCTCATTGCATTTCTATTGCGTAGCCATGGTGACAAACCGCCTATTCTATTTACACAGACTTCTTTAATACTCAACCAAGACTTTTAAGCTAGATGCTGCCAATCCTGATTGAATGGTTTATTGGTAAATTATAAAGCAATGAAGAACAGTTGATTCTTACTTAAAACAAAAAAACTTATAAAGAATAACTGGAATTAAAATGTTGTAACGCAGATCCTTCTTAATCTTCATCATAAATTGTGTTAGCTATACAATACTTACATGTTAACTTCATATTATTAATTATTAGCATAATTGTATCAAAAAATCCAATACTTGCCTGCAACCTCTAAGAGTTTTATGAGTAGTAGTTGTAACTACATCAGCATAATCAAATGGAGAAGGAATCACTCCAGCTGCTACAAGCCCACTAATATGAGCTATGTCAGCAAGAAGCACAGCTTTCACGTCATCACATATCTAAATGGAGAAATTTTAACTATTTGGAAATTAAAATAGTTTTTAGACGATTAATTTAGGGTATTTATTAGTTTAGATTTTGACTGAGTATTAAAGTTAATGACATCTAATGTTTGTAATGTAACAGAATAGATTTATGCTTCATACTTTAATTAATGCAAATGATATCTATGTTACCGCTAAAGTTGATAATTAGTTATTCTGAAGAATACCTAGGTAAACTTAAGATTAACTGATTTCTGTCGTTGATGTGCGGATTTTTGAGTTTTTCGCATTTTACCTAGGGAATCTACACTATAACGGCCTCTTGATAGTTAAAGTTCAAAATAGTTTGTTTCGTTCAATACTTTCTGTTAAAATGTTGAGGTGCTCACTGCGACATGCGCTTACCCCTGCGCAGTTGGGTTTCAATACGTAGTTTGTTGTCATATTTGGTGTTTTGATTTCAAATTTAGTGCGTAGCACTGGTAGTTGTCATGTTGATTGTTAAAACAAAATAATACAAGCAAGTAAGTACTGTAAATTTACATGATTAAGTACAGTATATTACTACTAAAACGGGTATTTTGAAACAATTGTGTTGAAGCTCCGACTTCAGAGTGACAGAGATTTCTTTTAACGAAAGCAAATGTCCCAGCTGTTGAAATATCTTTTCAACAAACGTTAATTCAACAATCGCTGGAACCTGGGCAAGGGTTTAACTTTAACATATGTAATCGATCGCGAATCCTAGCAATAGTTCAGGGCAGGCTGCCAGCCGATTACACCGCGCTTTCATTAAGATTTGCTAGTTTAAGTGCTCATTGAAATACGCTGTCAAATCGAGATCGAAAACCACAATTGATACAAATCTCAGTTGGTACTTTAATATTCTATTATTATTGTTTTTATATTCTAGTTTTAAAATTGCTATTTCATTACTATTTTTGTGGGATTTGCGTGTTTTGTGTAATATGAAAAAAGTACCGATCCCCCTTTTTTGATTCGTCATTGTTTCTGTTTACCCCCAAAACGAGTTTGGTTATAGTTAGGGCAGGGGGGTTTGGGGGGGGCGGCAGCCCCCCCAACCTCCTTAAACTTTTTATAAAATAAAATAAAATTTTGTACTTTAACGGATCACCCTCGTTAATATGTAAAATAACTGATTACAGGTAGTATGCAGATTAACGAGTGTCTAGTCGGTAGGGTGCAGAATACCTAGGTAATTTCAAGATTATCTAGTTAATCTTAGAAATTGAAAAAAAATTCGCTCTTTAACGAATCACCCTCGTTAATCTGCAAATTACCTAGGTTATCTGTAAATTAACTGATTTCCGGACTTTAACTGTAACATCTACACTAATTTAAAACCAAGCATTGGAAAAGTTATTAAAAGGAAGCATTGTTTGAAAGAAATAATTAGTTCCAATTCATGCACATTATTTAAACCATTTAAAAGAGTTTATATCTAATAAATGAAATTATGTAAGAAAAATTTAGCTACTTAATTAATTGGATGGATAACACTGATTCCTGTCACACAGTTTTCTAATAAAAATTTAGAAGCAATCCTGCTTGCAGGATTCAACCCATGAAATTAACAGGGAAAATCCAGTCAAAAACCAAAAAATAATTAAGGATTTGTTATGTTTGAGAGTTTTGAAAATATATCGTAAATTCTATATGTGTTGTTCAACTGGTAGATTTAATTTATTTTGTAAGTTGGATAAATCTCAACTTTCAGCTAGAAGAAGGGAAAATTCCAAGACTTGGTAGGCAGGTGTTTTGACCAATCTAAGAAAATATCTGCTAGATGGCTGTAGAATTTGGCTTCATCAGTAAAACATTTAGGAAATTCTCAACATTTTTCAAAGAAAAATATTGGAACTTTTAACTTACTTGTCTAAACCTTTTATAATCTAGGAGTCTGGAGTAGGCACTTGTTCCAGCAATAATTAACTTTGGACGAAAAAGCTTGGCCAGATCTTCAAGCAAATCATAATCAATCATTCCAGTATCTTTCTAGGTAAAAAATAAACTTTGGCTTATTAAGGAAAGATATATAAGTCAACAGGTAAAAATTAAAAATATGATATTTAAATACTTTCATAATGAACAATTATTAGCTTAATTGTTAATCCTGGATGTTTTATACATCAAACATTTTCATTTTAAATTTTACAAACAAATTTTGGACAAGAAAGGTAATTTATTAACTCTTTTACAATTCTTTGCCTAATCAAACTTTAAAATAAAAAACTTAGGAGAGCACAGTTTTATCACCACTAAGTGTAAGAAATTAAAGGAAAAAACATAGATGTTGCAATAAAAATTGAAAAAGTAAAATAAAGACTAAAACAAAAGTAAATTATTTCATTTTAAAAATTGAGAACTGGGTCAAAACTTAAACTTACATTCAATTTATATCCCATAGACTCAAAATACACTGATGTAGCAGATATTCTTTTATGGTCATTCATGAACCCATGTGTGAGACTAGAAATAAACATTTTATCAGGTTAACACAATCATTTTTTAGAGTTTTAACAAGAAACCAAACTATCAGAGCTAGTTTTTCTTAAAACAAATTAACATATTAAATATTTTTATTTTAATTTGATGTTTTATTAATTTATTAAGCATGGGCGGATTTAAGGGGGTGCAACGCACCCCCAACTTTTTGAGAAAATTCCATTTTTATTGGGGAAAATCATGTTTTCAAAGTCCTCACGGGCAGCTTGCACCCCCAAGTTTCCCAGTACGCACCCCCAGGGTTCACCATCTAAATCCGCCCATGCTATTAAGTCCTTCATAAAAGTAAATGAAAATGTATATTTTAACAGACAAGCACACCAAATTATCCATACATTTTTTTTATTTTCTTGTACAGTCAAGTCCGCTTAATGTGATCACAATTGTCCGAGACTAAACTGATAACATTATCTGATCGATAACAATAAGCGATCTCATATAAAAAGGAGCAAACAGTGTAACTAGATTGTTTGCCTTAAAATCAAAATCATGTAATCGTAATAAATGTATTTAGAACTCTATTTTTTAACTAGTAAAAATTTTAAGGGGAAAATATAAGAGTAGTTCAGTTAATAAAATTAAAATAATCGCTTACTGTGTATTTTTATAGAAAGGTCTCTCTTTTTTCCTCTCCATTATATCCTTCCCCTCCAATAAACAACTTATTTATTACATAATCTGAATTTCATTAAACAAGTGAAAATCAAAATCTCTTATCAGAAACATCTGCAAAGCGTGGATCTTGGTGTTTCTTTAACCAATCACAAGTATGGATTCGGACCCCCCCACTCATAACCGTTTTCTTTCAATATAATATACGGAATGTTTTATTTTTCTTATCCATACTGAATTTCAGAAAAAAGAAGTGCCAGATGTTATCATGGAGAAGATTTTTACTTGTAAAAATTGACCTTCAAAATGAAACTCGAACCCAAAAGCGGTCATTTTAAAGGGGATATGGACAAATTTGGATAATATTAAGCGGATTGATGATTCGTTAGTTGATCACATTAAACGATGTATTTTACATTAAATTAAATAGGAATGATCGGGACCTGTCGATTCCGATAACATTATTCGATTGATAACATTAACCGAGATCACATTAAGCGGATTCAACTGTATTAAAAAGAGAATTTGACTAAAATTTTTTTAAAGCAAATATTGTAAAAGAAGATACAAGTTTTATTATAAAGACATGATAAAAACCATTTTTTTTACTTAAGGAAGTAAATTTATAAATAAGTAAGCTTGACCCTTCGACACATTATAAGCATTTGTTTTTTGATTTTTTAAAACTAAATGTATTTGTATGGTTTTGATGTTTTATTTGTCATATAAGTATATTATGTATTGAATCTTTATAGTTCCATATTAACATAATAAGTAATCTGAATAGTATTTCTCTATAAAATATTTTTTCTTCAAATTATGTATTTTACTCTGCTGATTGAAAAATAAAGTATCTTCATTTTTTCCGATGCATTATAAAGAGTTCTTTTGAATACTGAAATACAAAACAATAAAAACCATAAAGATAACCTAGAGACAAGTTCAACCAGAAGTAGTGATCAAATACAATATACAATGTGATACATCACACAATTGATATGATGTCACCAATTCATCTAATACGATGTCACAATCATTATTGAGCATTTAATAAAGAAAACTATGGAATCCATTATTCTTAATAAGAAATTTAAAATTTTTAAACATGCTAATAAATTAACATCTTTAATAGCAAATCAGCATTAATAATGACAATAGAAAACTTACTGTCCACCATCAGGAAGATCTAGGCCCATTAACCTGTCATGAGGGTTCAAAAGGGCTGTATATGCAGCAAAGTTGGCAGGGGACCCAGAATATGGTTGAACATTGACACCCCATTTTTCAGGGTCCAGACGAAAAGCTTCTAACGCTCTGTTTTGACACAAGATTTCAATCTTATCAATTACTTCTGTGCCTCCATAATACCTGATGAGAAAAGACAGTATTAATTAAATTGCATAAATAGAAAATATGTAAAAATAGGGAGGTTATAGACATAACTTGGAAAAAATTACATTTAATTATTTGAAACCAATAAAAAATACATTTGTTCTTGTTTAGCAGGATTATGTAATGGAATGTAAAGAGGAAGAGTTCAAACATCTGTAATTTCATAAATTGTAATATGTTCTTTGTATTTCTTTTAAAAATTACAACAGAAAAAAAAGAAATTCAAAAATTTTCAAGGCATGCATGTTTTACAAGCTAACACAGTTAAGAAGTAAATTTGAAAAATTACTTCTATCTGCTGTAAATATTCTATATGATCCAACTCATTACAAAAAACGTCACAAAATGATTGAGAATTTTACTTGCATATCTTACATCTTACACTTACATCTTATACTGCATATCTTACACTTGCATCTTAATTCCTGATTAAATTATCACACCCAACAAATAATATATTGTTACCATGATGCAATGAGTTTCATGCATACTTGAGTTTTTTTTTCAGTAAAATCTTTAAACAGTGTTTATAAAAGTGAAATTCTATCAGAAAATAACTGCGGAGAGGAGCTGGATATAAACATTAAATAGAGCAATTACCACATAACAGGAGATAACTTTTGGGGAAGTTATTTAAACCCTCCAAGCTTTGGTTGTATTTAGATCAGTGGTATCCAACCCCCGGTCCGCGGACCGGTGCCGGTCCGTGGATCAAATGGTACTGGGCCGCGTGCCGACCATTTCATTGAAAATGAATTTAACCCCTTAACAGTGTCGCCCGAGCTTAGCTCGGGCAACTACTAATTGCAGAATTTGTGATGCCCGAGCTGAGCTCGGGCGGGAGAAAAATTAACGTTTCCGTTTTGTGAAGCCCAAACTGAGTTCGTTTCGATGATGATAGTGATTTTTCGTCGTTTAAAGATTGGAATACATCATGTTTGGATAATCTTCCTCCTAATTTAATAAGATGTGTGTGTGCAATCCAATACTTTTTTATGTGTATATTAAAATAATTAGTACACTTGTAATTGCATTTAAATTTTGATTTTTTTTTATAAAAAATTATTTCCTAACACTAATAATAATATGAAGAACAAAATTAAACAGTCAAAAAAATTTTCCATTTTTGGTCAGTTTTTCTGAAATAAATATCACTGTTAAGGGGTTAAATTCCTAGGTTTATACTCCAAATTAATGAATGAAATGAATTATAAATCACTTTATTTTTATTTTTTGGTGTAACTGTATTTTATTTTGAAAGCATGTTTAAATACAATTAAAATTAAAATTAATAAATCAAAATAATCTAGAATGTTAACAATCAACACCCCCCCCCCAACGGTCCGCGGTAAAATTATCAAACGTTGACCGGCCCGTGATGGTAAAAAGGTTGGGGACCACTGATTTAGATTACCGAATAGACAATCATTTTAATCGATTCTTCCCATCCTTTAGAAGTTTTGTTAAGTATGAAAAAAATTTTCATGAGCACTCCTTGTGTCTACCATGGCTTTGAAGTTGAACACAAAAAAATCATAAAATCTGGACAGTCAATACCTTGCTAATTTTCTGTGAAAAAACCTTTTTTCAATTTTTTAGAGTCTCCCAAGAGCTCCCATTTCTTGCAAAGACTTTTATTCAATTAGGTTTTGAATAAAAGGTATGTATGATTTACAAAGAATTTTTTAGTAAAAGAGTTCTTTTAGCTAAAAGCCCGGTGGCTCAGTGGTAGTGCTTCGTGCTTCCACACCACAGGTCTGGGGTTCAAATCCCGGGCTGGGCAAGGTCCACTCAGCCTTTCATCCCTTCAGTGGGTCGATAAAATGAGGACCAAGCGTGCTTGGGAACTAAACACTGGGGGTCTCGCGTTAGAATAACCACCTAACCGGGACACATGCCTAACACCTTGCACCCCAGTGCCCCACCCCCACGGTCACGAAAACGAAGATGGGCATCGTAGGCCTTGGCCCACTAGGGCTGTTGCGCCAATGAGTTTAGTTTAGTAGTTCATTTTAGCTACTGACACATGATGAATTAGATGAGATGACAAATTTTTTAGGTAACCCTTTCAGTCCTGGATTATCCGAGATTGTCATGGAATCTTATAGAAAATTTCGAGAAACCAGGACTTAAGGGGTTAAATGGCATTGCTTTTAGCTTACAATACCTATAATAAGAGTTGTAAATACCTAAGGCCAGGATATCCTTCTGAGTACTTATTGTTTAGGCAGGATCCCAAGGCTTCTAAAACTGAGCGACTTGCAAAATTCTGAAATGAAAAATTAATTTTTAACACAAGGATTATTAATAGATCCAGATATTGACAAGTGTGACTAAAGCATGACATTTAGAAAGCTAAAAAATAAATAAACTTAATATTAAGTTCCTAGATAACCCCAACCCAAGGTAAAAATGACAAGTTCAAAATGAAAGAAAAGTTCAATTAGAAGTGATGGAAGACTCATTTGCAATTAATACTGACTTGATTTGTAATTTGAATGTCTCTGGGACAATTAGCACTATAACTATGAGAATTAATGATAGTGAAAAATGGAAAGTTTATGAGTTAGTTAGAAAAACATAACTATAAAACAATGTAAGTAGGGGCTGGTAAAAGAATATTAATAAAAGGATAATAGGTACTTACTTCCTGAAAATTTGAAAAGATTAACGAAATAAACTCTTATTTACAATTACAACATAAATAATTGAATTTAATTTATTTTAAACTTGCAGGAAAGCTTAAACATGTGGAATAACTTATAAACATGCAGGAAGTAATTAAACTGTCAATCAATTTACCAACATAAAAACTGTCAACAAAAACTAGACTGCAATACTAATCAATATACCTTTTTTTTAAACTTTTGGTGACAGTTTTAACATTGTTGTAATGGTCGACAGCTTAATAAGTAGCAACAAGTGCAATAATAAATAAAACCCAAACTAACTACTTTTAACTATTTATTAGCAAAACATATTCATAAATTGTTTACTGGTCTTGAACTTTTAAAAATTTGTAACACATTATTCAAGAGAGAAAAATCTATTTAGAATGTACCAGTACCAATGGTTAAAAGATAAATTACAGTTTGATAGCAGTACTATCAACAAAAATTATGTTTGTATCAGGAATTTTACTTACCTCAAGGTTTTTACAATAAATGCTAGAGAAAGAAATTTAATCTAGAATTTTCAATCAACAACATTACTATTATTTGAGTGTTTTAAATAATCATGCAAAGACTTAATTACTACTTTCTATGGATATTTTTCATGAAAGGTAATGTTTCTCAAAAGAAAAAACTTATAGCTTACTAACTTCAGATGCTATAAGTTCTAATCCAGATGTCTGCCTGTGCTTTTCTTCTTGAACTAGTTTATAAACCTCTGGATCATCTTCACTGAGTGATTCTGTTCCTTTCCATGAGCTGTAGAAACTACTCTGCCCATAGCTTGCACAGATTTTACTTTCAGTGGTTAAAGGAAAGTTCTAAAAAAGTTAATAACATTATCAGGTTAGTAAAACTGAAATACACTGCAAGAGTTTCTCTTAAAAACTATGCAATAAATTGAAATTGTCTTTAATGATAAAAAATAAAAAAGGGGAGAATGTGGCATTGTCAGAAAAATTTCTGGCTTGATATTGGTATTCAGAAAGGTAGAATAGGTAGTTTTAGTCATATTCTATGGTCCAAAAAGGAAAAATTCTGAATTTTGAAGGGATGCACCCCTAACAACTTACAGGTGTTTTTACACATAAGTAGGCATGACAGGTTTCATAATCCTCAGTGAAAATTGACTCGTAACCTTTTATGATTGGATTAAAACCAGCATAATCATTTGATTCTAGCATTTATTACATAATATCAATTTAAGAGCTGAAATTCCAGTAAATGTTTTACCATACCAATCGTAATTTCTCAATGTTAAAAGCTTGTATTAAATCATAACCTATTTTAAGTCTAAGAACTAAGAAATTATGATTGAACTACAATTGATTATACGTAAGAACCCTATTACACCTAACTAATATTGGATTATTTTAAGATTAGCTAGGTGCAAATCTTGGCAATAGGGCTTTATCAGTAAAGTTTTACAAATTACACATACAAATATAGCAAAACTTAAAAGCATAACTGCTAAATGAAGTATCATAATGCCTTTTCAATTTTGATATTTGATTATTTTTGGCCATATTATAATAAAACCTTGAGTATGCACCCAGCTAATCCTCTAATTACCTTACCAAATATCTTTTGTTATTTATCCACTTTTTCCCAAAGATTTATTTATTTGCCCTTCATATCAAAATGGGGGTTACATTTTTATATTACTGCATACCAAATAATTTGCCTGTTTAAAAAGAAATATGTAATATAGCATTTCAGAAGGTAAGCTAGACACTTACAATTTTGAAGTATCATTGCTTTATAAAAGTTATTAATGTTGTGCATGTGCGACCTTTTGAGCTTCGATACTAAAAGATAGCTGGTCATAAAAGGAACTAGCAAATCAGACGTCCATAAAACACGTAAAAAGTGAATTAAAAATATAAAATAATTATACCTGATGAAGCACTGGTTTCAAGATACGTTTGGATAAAATTCTAAGAGCCATGATTCACGGGAGATCTTTTTCTGAGAATATCTCAGCCTTTGGTAGTTAGGAGACGTCCTATCAGTCAAGGGTTTGTTTTTTTCCATCTGTCTCAAAATCAACATTGGAACAGGTTTACTGAAATTTCTTGCTTACGTGAGCAGCATACGATAGCGATAAACGGGTGTGATGTGATGAAGTTGTTTGATGTCATTGCCCATTGAATGGATGTAGTTTCAAAACAAACAATTCATCCAAGTTTTCGCCGTGTTTATTGAATTTTACAGCCAAATTTACGCGCCAACCCGTTTGTTTTTTAGGGGTTATTCATGTATTGCGTAAGTGCCGCACAAAATATTCCCGGAAAAATCTATTCTTTTCCCCACCCCGTTTAAATTGAACCAAGACTCCCTTTCGATTCTTATGAAATAAAACCAAAAACAAAACAAAAATCCCATTTTTACACATGTAAGACCCAGTTTCCACTAGTAAGTAAAGTAGGTGAAACACACATTCCTCTCACACATTCTCACACATTCCTCTAACCAGAGGTTACTGGTGAAGAACTCTTCTTTTCGTAGGTGAAACAATTTGTGAATGACCCCTTATGATTCGAAGACCGGCCGTGACCGTGACCTTTGAAAAAGGAGGCGGCCTCATTCGGGTAACTTCGGGGCTTCGGGAAAGAGCTCGGGAGCGATATCAGTGCCGCGATCTTTTCCTCAGATCACTTTTTTAAGTTAAAAAAAAAGAGAGAAAATGTTGAAGGAAAAAAATCCTTACGGAATTACTTTTACCGCGTTTTTTTCCACTTGACCAGCTAATAGCTAAGGGGCCATTCATTAATTACGTAAGGATGATTTTGGCAATTTTTGACCCCCCCTCCCCCCATGTAAGGGTAGGTAAGATTTTTCAAACCCCTCCCCCCCTATTCTTACGTAAGATTCCATTATGTTTTTCAAAACAATAAAATGTTAGAAAACTCTCCGTATGACGTAAATCAAAGATTTTTATTTTTCAACAGATAAGTAATACTCTGGCTGTCAACTACATATTACTATTATATTATTATCTCTTGATTAGAATAATTGGAATTTGTTTATATTAACTAGGAAAATCTTACGTAAGAATTGGTTTGACCCCCCCACCCCCAAGTAAGGGTATGTAGAGATTTTTCCAACCCCCCTCCCCCTCGGGATCCTTACGTAATTAATGAATGGCCCCTAATTCTAAAGTACCAAAAAATTATGTTTTAATCAATGTAAAAAATATGTTATTTAAAATTTTTAAACTTAAACTAATCAATGGTATGAATTTTTATATTTCATAACAAAATTTGAAATTATGTAATTAAATTTCATTATATACTCCTGTTCATAAAAAATGCAACACCAAGAAGGAATTGTCCGATCAACTTGAAATTTTCAGGGTATGTTCATTATGGTTTGATTATCTAATGATACCAAATTCAGAGCTATAGCGCATGCGCGAGCTGAGCAGTGTCTTCTCAACCACTGATTTATTAGTATATTTGGGGGGCTGTAACGGGACGTTAAAGGTTGTAAGAAGGTTGTTTACCGTTGATTATCTTGTCATTAGATGTTATTATACCCCTTAGACCTTAACGGATGTCATATGAAAATTTAACGGAGTTTAAAACAGGATTAATGTTAGGCCTAACGGAGGGGTGTATTTCACTCTGTTTGGCCGCTGGTCAGATGAAGGGAAACCGGACAAAATTGATATGGGTTTGAAAGCAGAGGTCCAAAAAGGGTGAGACGAGTTGAAAATTGAGGTCTGGACCCCTTATAGTCACGTCAGCACGGGATGAAAGAGGCTTCACTCGAATGGCAGTGCCAGATCATTGAGTGACTTTTCGACATGTTTCAAATTGTTAGAATACTGTTACAGGTCTATCATTGTCTGCTCTATCAGTTAATCGGTCGCCATTGCACCAAAATTCATCAAGTATCGTTTTTTTACAGCGCTCCATCGATGCAATTCCATCGGTGCATAAAGCTACCATGGGATCCACAAAAAAATATTTTCGCAAGATTACTTATAACAAATGGCCCTTTTAAAGAAATCCCCCATCAATTTTGGTTAACATGACACCTAAATTGGGTTTGGACGCTGTGCCGAAAATCGCAATTTTTGGAGTGTTTTATCTTGAGTCTGTGGTGAAGAAGAGAAGTGTTTTGACCTGGAGCACTATTGGGTACCATGGGCAATCTCATTAGATAAGAAATGAGGGCAATCTCATTTCTTTAAAAAATTTCTAAAAATTTTTGGAGCCATAAGTTATACCCTACATTTGAAGCGATCCTGCATATGTAATTCATCAGAACAAATCCCGTACACATGTTTTTTGGAATGTTCCAAACTTACTTTACATCCAATAAAGACAGTTTCTTTCTCGACAAATTTCTTCATCCAAAATTTCACCTATGGAGCTCGACTAAAATTTCGTTGGTTTGTCCTCATGCTTAAAATGCTTGTTATGTTGCCAATATTGGCAATCTTTGGGTTTGGGATGAATCTTAGATGAAAATCACCTCCTCAGTCAAAATTTCAATCAGTTTGACTCGATGACCTGTCGTACAGAGGCTCTCATTGCAGCGCGTATGGAAGACATTAAACACCGATTTTCGATATTAAATTTTATTCCTTTGTTCTGAAAATTGTATCATTTATTTGTATCCACAAAGATCACTTGCTGTGTAAATTTCATCAAAATCTAACAAGTCCTTCATGGTGTTGCATTTTTTATGAACAGGAGTATAGTAGTATATAAATGAAATAAAAACTAACTATATTAAATTTTTACAAATAACTTTTTCTGCATTTTTGGTGGGATAAAATAAAAGGTCACAAAAGCCTTTGGTCCCACGAAACGCAAGATAAGAACTCTATATAAAATACGAGAGAGAATTTATCAAATAATTTGCTATGAATGAATAAGTGGTGAGTGATTTTACGTAAATCCAGTAAACATTTCTCGAATCTAGTCAAAAAAAATTAAAATTTACGAATGCTATAAAAGAGACATTAATATATATGTTACCGTTAAAGTATGAAATCCGTTATTTCATAGAATACCTAGTTATTTCATGAAATAACTGATCGTGTCCGTTAAAGCGTATAATTCTCTTGTATTTCATGGTTTAACTAGTTATTTCATAGAATAACGATTTGCAGCCCGTTAAAGTGTAAAATAATCGGTATCCGGTCAAAATCCCGTCAAGCCACTTGCCCGACAGCCGTAATCCTGACAGAGCCGAAATCCCGACACCCCGAAATCCAAAATCCCGACAGGGTTGAAATCCCGACAACCCAAAATCCCGACAGGGTTGAAATCCCAACACCCCAAAATCCCGAAAGGGTCGAAATCCCAACACCCCAAAATCCCGACAGGATCGAAATCTCGTCAAGCCACTTTCCCGACAGGTCGAAATCCCGACAAGCCACTTGCCCGACAGGTCAAAATCCTGACAATCAATTGCCCGGCATGTAAGTTGCCAGATAACTCATATTGGTCTCTAATTTTAAGTAAGGGCATTCTATTTAAGTTTTATGTTGCTTGACCACAGGTCAAGATTGCTCTTTTTGGCTAAAAATCAGTCTAAAATAATGATGAAGTTGGTAACTAATATTTTGTATTTCCTATATTTATATAGCATGTCTTTTTGGTTCGGGCTGACCATTGGTCAATCCAGTTAACTTTTTGGTACTGCTGTGCTTTGGCAGTGAAGTAGGTCATGTAGGGGCTCAAACCAAATGCCTTGAGACGAGTAACATTTTGGTCTTGACCACTGGTCAATATATCTTGACCAGTGGTCAATCCAGTTTTTCTCGCTGTTATCAGCTCTCCTGACCTTCTCTTTCTGTCTCGCTGTTTTTTTAGGGGGGGTCCCTGACCTTGTGTTTTTCCCATTGGACCGTTGGTATAACTGTTGAATTTTTTTGACTTTATATTTTAACCAAAACTGACAATATAATAGGACACCAAATTTTTAATTTGTGTTTAAGCGAAAAATGTTCCTATGACTATTGACCAGCTAATTATGCCGTTAGAGAGGCTCCCAGATAAATAATAGTTATTAAGCCGAAAAATTCAGAAATTACCAATGGTTAAATGGGAGTAACACAAGGATAGGGACCCCCCCCCTAAAAAAATAACAGCGAGACAAAAAGAGAAGGTTGGAAAAGCTGAAAACAGCGATAAAAACTGGATTGACCACTGGTCAAGATCAAAATGTTACTCATCTCAAGGAATTTGCTTTGAGCCCCCACATGACCTACTTCACTGCCAAAGAATAGCAGTACCAAAAAGCAAACTGGATTGACCAATGGTCAGCCCGAACCAAAAAGACATGCTATATAAATATAGGAAATACAAAATATTAGTTACCAACTTCATCATTATTTTACACTGATTTTTAGCCAAAAAGAGAAATCTTGACCTGTGGTCAAGCAACATAAAACTTAAATAGAATGCCCTTACTTAAAATTAGAGACCAATATGAGTTATCTGGCAACTTTCATGCCGGGCAATTGATTGTCAGGATTTTGACCTGTCGGGATTTTGGGGTGCCGGGATTTAGGGGGTAGACGCAAAATAATCTATATCATATATCTCGCACGACTAATACATTTACCTTCCATTTACCTACTGCATTTATGAACTATTCCAGGCCACAGGGAATTAATTAATTGTAATTCCAAGTGTCATTTTATTAATCCTCGTTGTAAAAAAGGATTTTATGGTACGTTTCCATAAATACCATTTATACGCTGCATAAAGTAGATAAATTCCTTCTTTTTTCATTTTAATTGTCTACTATATCATTAGTTTAATTTCATTTTAAATAAATTGCTTATTTTACACGTTAACTGTCTATCATTAGTTATTTTATAGAATACCTAGTTATTTCATAGAATAACTAGTTAAAGTGTAAAATTAATAACATATTACACACTTTAACGGACACAATCAGTTATTTCATGGAATAACTAGGTATTCTATGAAATAACTGCATTATATACTTTAACGGTAACATATACATGATTTGAAATCTCAAAAACAACTCCTTATTTTTGTTTTTCTTGTTGGATGATTTAAAAAATATTTAGGTTTTTAAAAAAATTACGACAATAATATACTTGCCTCTGGGTTACGTATTTTTTGTTCCAAAGACAATTTTAACTTTTGTACCAAAATGTCATTTTCCTCTAATATGAGCCAGAAAACTTGTTAAGGAAAATCTAGAGTTTTTTTGCATGAAATTTTAAGTTTAGAAGATCATTACCAATTTTTGAAAAAATGAAATCTATATCTATCCTTTATCAAATAATGTCGAGTCAAGGTTGGGAAAATATTAAATATCATCTTCTCTAGTTACTTTCATTTTTATCATGTGAAAATTGAGATACCTATCATTCTGAAATTTCATCTGATGTAGTATAATCATGAACTATATTCTTTAAAAACACAAACCCCCTAAACTATGTGTAATATGTAGACATTTCTCCCAAGTGCATATTATTGCCCCGCATACCCTAATGTAATTTAATGCATATATGTATTTAAATTACAAAAATATAATTAATGAATGAATTCTAACATTAACTACACAAAATATTAGAAGGGCTCTGCACCCAGGAACAGCTGAAAACAAATTCCAAAGACTACAATTAAATTCTAATTATTTGGACCAGTAAGAACTTGGATGATTCTGAAATTAATTTTACAAGAAGGTTGTCAAAAGGACAACCTTTCATTCCTATATGATGATGTCACACAGTTGAACTCGCCTATCGATATCTCCATTTTAATTTTAGAAAAGATGAAATGTAAAATTATTATTTAACACTTCTTTTCGAACTGTACTAAAATTTAATAAAAAGCAAAATATTAATTGGAATAACTTTCACCGAGTTTGTTGGTATTTTTTGATGAGAGATGGAGAAAAAGATGAGAGGAATGAAAAGGATGAAGAGAGAGGAGGATGAATGAAGATGAGATGGATCAAGAGAAGAAGAGGGTTAAAAAAGATGGTGATGGGAGGATTGAAGAGGATCAGAGAGATTAAAGGCTCATTCACACTGTATCCATTTCAATGTTCATCCTGAGAGAATGCTATATAGTCGCTATACTTAGGAAGAGTAACGAGTGAAACGCCAGTCCACGCTCTTTCCAAAAAAAAGTAGAACATAAAAAGTGATAAATATAAATGAGCCTTAAAACTCATTTTATACTGTTTCAACTTTTGATGTTCATCATAAGTGATGAATGAAGGGTTGAATGTTCATCATAAGTGAACTCATTTACTTCAATCGGAGGAGTATAAAGTGTGAAAAAAAAAACTTATACTTTTAATTTTAATGATTCTTTCAGAATTAACATCAAAATTGAAAAGTATAAATGAGTCTTCAGGGCTTCAGGAGGATGAAAGAAGTGAAGAGGATGAGAGGGAGTAGAAGGATAAGTAAGATGGAGAGGATCAAGAAGATGAGAGGGATAAAGAACTTAAAAATGATAGAGATGATTAGGATGGATGGGAGAGAAGATGTGAGGCTGAAGGCTCATTCAGACTTTTCACTTTGAACTTCATTTTGGAGGAATCATCCAAATAAAAAAGTTTGAATTGGCGTTTCACTCTATACTTCTTCATTTTTCTATGTAAACATAGCTATTCACAGGAGTGAATCCCTCAGGATGAATAATGAGTTAAACAGGTTTGATGAGCCTAGAGATGCTGAGAATGAGAGTGTCACGATTTGTATTGCACTGTGAAGATAAAAATTAGATTACTACGTATACTATAATAGAGATTCAACGTAGCAAAGAATTTATTGACAAAGCGGAGCATATCTTCACGCCTGCCTTCCTGGGAGAGTTTGAAAGGGGGTCTGAGGGCGCGTCTCTGACTGAACCGAAACCTAAACTATGGCTGCCAGAAAGCATGGCGAGCGCGGAGCGTTCAGGAAAGCCCAAAGGGCACTCGGCTCCCTCTCCGAAATATCTCCGAGAGGCCAGCTACAAGAAGAATAAAGTTGAAGATATGTTAATCGCACACAGATGAATAAAAATTTAATTAATAATTATATAAGATTCTATATAGCCCAGGAATTTTAGGGTTTGGATGGCATATAAATATTTAGATGAAATTTCATGATAAGGAAAAGTTTCATAAGTTCCCATGCAGGCTTCAATTAAAAAGGGTTGGTCAAAGATGGACATTAAGCAATCTCACCTAAATACTCTTATTCCTATATAAGACAAAAAAAATTTTAGTGTTATGAAAAAAAATAAACTAAGTAAAACGGCCTATATAATCTTTTACTTGCAATGTGTTAGTCCATCTCAACGTTTTATTAAGACTGATACTACGACATCCATCGAAGGACTGAAAACTTTCACACCTGATCACAACCATGAGAACAGCACCTCCATGATGATATAACCTTTCTTTGCGGCTTTCAGCTGTGTTTGATGTAAAGTAAATCAAGTGACGTACTTATCGCTTAGATTTATGCACGACATATACATTTTTCTCCTCTAGTGTAGGTGCAGTTAAAGCGTTGACTTCTTGTTTTGTGGAGGCATTCATAAATGAAACACATTTTCAATATTTTTGACCCCCTCCTTACCCTTTGCCTTTGTCACGAAGTGTCACACTTAACTAAACCCCCTCCCAGAATTCTGAAGTAAAAATTTAAGTAGTAATTAAAAAAAACGGAAAAATACACTATAAGGCTAACAAAAATTATTTTTCAATACTAATGCTAACTAGCTGTCAGTTTACTATCTCCTGATACAGGGTACTTTTTTTTTAAATTCCCTTCGCGAGCCCATCCAGGGAGGCGGCCTTTAAAAGGCTAAACAGGGGGACTCGCTCCCCCCTTATATACAGACACAGACACCCCTGCATTGAGCTAAAATATTCCTAGGAATCCTACTCTTTAAGCAATTTTTGTTATGAAGGAAACACTACATGAATACTTATGAAGTATTAAGGTAGCTTAAAAAGACCTGACATCCTGACAATAGGAATCGGATCTCACTATATTGCATAGATTGCATAACTTTATTATTTGGGAATCATGATATGTTAGATAAGAATAAGAATTACGTACATTAAGTTAATGATAAGAAAAGTGAAGATTTTGAAATAATCGATAAGATAAAACCACTGAAACCGACAGATACCCGCTTACAGCTAGAAATATTCAGTTAGTAAATTATCTTTTAGCGTTGAATGCAATACTTAAAGATGTAATATTAATTTAATACAAAATAAAAGTGTCCACTACGGGTTGTTAGAACATTATTCCGTGTTTAAGCATTATACGGTGTATAAAAATTTCTTCACAAATTCAAAAAGATAACTCATTCAAAAGAGATGAAATGATGATTAGCCTCAATAACATACTCAAATTTGAAAAAAAAATACAAGTTAAATTTTTTCTTTGAATTCCTATTTTTTTAAACGAAATTTTTTTTTCAAGATTTATTGGATATTATCCACTGATAGCTGTATAATGGAAAATCTGTGGAATTTACGCTTAATTAATTAGTTAATTGATTAATTTAATAAATTGAAATTGTGAAAATATAGGACAAACATCCAAATAAGAAACAACAGGTAATATTTTGGCATCCTTCTATCAGAACGTTTGAAAACAAGTAAATTCTATAAAATCCCAAAACTTCTTTCATTCTAAAAACATTCTCTTATAATTATGGCTTTTTTAAATTAAAAAGTTTAAAAATTAGAATTACGATATAAACTTGTAATACATATTAATAGGTTTTAATTTTCTATTCTTTTTTTTCAGGAAAAATAATAATAAAAATATAAGTAAAAATAGAAATAGAGCTCTGAAAATGTTATAAATTTTTAAAAGTTCTTAATTTTATAAAACTAGTCCCTACACCAAGAACTAATAGCAAATAAAGTTTTTCCAATGGTTATCACCATAGAGATCTATAGTAATACTAATAGTGAAAGAGTTATAAAAAATTGAAGTAAGGTAAATAGTAAATTGATTGATACATATGGTGGTTCACAATATTTATTTTTAAAAATTCCTACAAAACTTTATTTATCAAATTTGTGAAATAATATTTGAATATCACATTTTACTTAATAACATACATAATATTCAAACATTTTACATAACACCCCTCTACTTTCGTTCTTACCCATAATTTTATGTGGGTATAATAACTAAAGGTGGGAAATTTTAAACGTAAGACTTAAAATGTAACTAATTTACGAACTTACATGCAAACTGAAACTGTTAAGGAATAACGTAAAACGAGTTACAACTTTTATTTTTTAAGATCAGGCTTGTTCAACTTACGGCCAAAGACCGGAACTACCCCGTCCGCCCAAGTAGCACAGATGGTTGCAAAATTATGGCAAAACTGTCACACGGTGGTAAAATCGTTGCATGTTGCAAGCTGCTACAAAATAAAACGTATTTTTTAACAATCATTTGTAACAATCCCTCTTTGTTGCAAGCTTCTACCAAATAAAACGTATTTTTCTACAATCATTTGCAATAGTATCTCTTTTTCTAAAACACGAGGGGTCCTGCATTGGAGAGGAGGGGGCTTCAGAAATGGGGGGAGGACGAAGGTTGTTTCAAGGGGATACCTCCAGCACAGAAATTCTGTCGCTTGACCTCTCCCATGACCCCCGGGAGAGCCATTCGGTTCGGGGTTCCCAGATTATCCCCTCATGCGCTTTTTTTGGCAAGCGTGGAGGGTGAGATCTTCATGGTCTATGCGAAATAAAAATTAATGAAAAATATTTAATAATACACTAACCATGATATACAACTAGTAGTTATCTTATGTAAATAACATAATAATAATGTTGTTTGTTATAACAAATGGGTTTCAGTAACTCTCGAATTTTTTCAGTATTTTGTTGAAACATATTGATACCAAAAAAACAACCATTTTCCATGAAAAGATAGATCTTCACCGGATTTACTCGATAAAAATGGCTGGTATACGCTCCAACTTTCTGACAAAGTTCCACCAAACGAGAAAAATATTGACTAAAACCCTAGATTTTTTACTACTTTTTGTGGCAAGGAGGTATTTTTCAATAATTTTCAATTGGTTAGGTTGAAATTTTGTAACAGTTAATTTCATGAAGCATTAAAAAAAGAGTGGGTGTTCTAGAGTCGAATAAAAATTGCATACCAAATTTCAAAACAAACACGAAGTTTTAATCATCACATTTTTTGGCGATTATTAAAGGCTAAATTTAACTTATGTGTTTGTGCGAGTATGCGAGACCAGGATTTGGAAATTATTTTACCTATCCCCAACTTTTCAATCAATGTTTAGTTATGGGGCTGTTGAGTTTCATGCAAAATCTCCCGTTTCTCTGTGACTTTTCCTCTTAACTGATATATCCCGTATTTTTTTTGAAAAACAAAGTCACATTAAACATAGAATTACACTCTAAATATAGGAGAAATTTGGAGCATAGTCAGCAAGTAAAAAAGGATGGCCAAGACTCGATCAGGATTGATTTTAATAATCTTGATTCAAAATACAAAATTGATTTTTTATTTTAGCTCGTCCACTAAAATGATCTTAAAATAGACTAAAAACTATTGAATTAAATTTGTCTTAGATTTTTTGTGAATATCTGTAGCTCCATATTTAGAAAATGTCATAAAATGAATTAAAACCCTGTTTTTAGGGTCAAATTTCCGAAATTGTTCTGTGGGAGGACCCCCAGAACCCCCTTTTCGTATTTAGAACTCCACTAATTACATTTATCTTCAAATTAGGTTCATAAAAGGACGCGCGAATCTTACTAAAAAATATTAAAAAAGAACTTTAAACTTGCAAAGATACGTGAAAATGGTTTTGAGGAAATTTCCGAGTTTCTTCTCCTATGCAAAAATTTAACTTGGGGCCTGATAGTGATTTAATTTTCTGGAAAGACATTTGGGCCCCTCTCGAAATAAATTTCTACATACGCCACTATGATCCTAGATGTGTTGAAAAACAATTTTCTGTTGTTACTATTTAAAACTTATTTTCAACGATTCACTTGTGCATATTTTAAATTTTAAAATATTTTAAATCTTTTTGCAAATAACAATAATTTTGTGATTTAATATTAAGGTTATTTACCTAATTGTGTTCTTTTAAAACTTAATTGTGAACCCCAATTTGAGCTACCCACACAATCCATCCGCTCATGGTGTTGATTCTTTTTTATTTGAACCAGATTTGCCAGATTGCTGGTCAAATTTGCCAAGAAAATTTGCGACATCGTAAATCTACCGTTTAAGGACTTTAAACCAGTGGTTCCCAAACTATTTTGGTCGTGGAACCCCCAAATTTATTACCGATGATCACGGAACCCTGAATATTTTTTATCAACGACTTTTCTAAACTTAATATCTGATATTAAATGAAACTAGGTGTGAATCCAACACAAAGGGGGGCACTTTTCCAGATAATCACCTTTACCTTTTGTCAAAAAGTTGGAGATTTTCCAAAAAAGTATCACGCAAGATCCCTTGGGGTACTGTGAGGGGATTCTGGGGGCTCCTCTCCCAGAAAAATTTTGAGATTCGACTGGTAAAAGTAGGATTATAACTGATTTTGAGAACCGTTTTGGGTCCAAGGGCACTGCTTTAACAACGGCTCTCGGAAAACGAAAACACATTTCTTCGACCAACAGCTAGGACCGTCGGCCGGTGGCGTGGCGATTTCCTTCCCCTCAGAACGGGGTGGTGGGAACCTCCTTATCTCCCCTCCAAGGAGAGGCTTGTTCTCGGAATCTCGGCTCCCTGACTCTTTTGAAAGCTGTTGTCGCGGGAGTTCCAGGGAGTGCGACATGCAAGAACAGCTTTTGCATAAATTGCTTTGACGAATAATGGGATGTTATTAATTTTTATCCAAAATTTCTGGATTGGGTAATATAAAAAATTGTGTGGTTTAGCCTCTTAGATAGACTCCGTAAACCGTTAAAAATCCTCCAAGAAATGCATTTTCTCATTGTGCTTTCAACAGTTTACTTTTCTAAAAGCATAATATTCGATTAAGATGGTGGATTAATTATAAGTCTTCTACATTCATCCGAGAATATTGTCCTATTAGACGAGATTGGTGTATAAGACAAAATAATCTTTCAAAAATTATTGCCTTAGATGCCCATGTACGAATACGAATCTGTTCGTAATTATTGAATAGAGACGATTGCAAGTCTGTTCAATTTTAGTTTTTAAAATACCTCGAATTTGAAAACAGATCAGTTCTTTGATTTGATATAAGATAAATTTTAACGTTTATCCTTTACAAAAACGCTTTATAAGTTTTTTCCCTTTGTCATAAAAAAATATCAAACTTTCCTGAATCTGTATGAAAGCTATTTCATTTCTCATGTCTTTTGTATTTTCCTAATAGTTCTGTGAGTTAGGGTTTTCTGCATTGAAAGATGTATAAGAGATCAAAAACATAGATATTTTTAAAAGATGTAACGCAAGCTTGTTTGGTGACTTATAACAACAGCGATTTTATTTAACGTTTTACAAATAGAAACACAATCTTCCTCATGAATTGATTTTCGAGAATAAATATTTTTATGTTGTAAAACTTTTTTCATACTCAGGTGTACTGCAAATATATCCAGATAATTTATGTGTGTTGTGAACTAAATAAAGTTGAGAAACAGAGAAACACTTAGGGAACATCCATAAATTACGTGAGGTGTTTTTTCCAAAATCTGGACTCCCCCTCCCCCCTTGGTGAGATTTTGCTGGACCCCCCTCCCCCACGTGAGATTTACCTTCAACCTTTAAAAATAATTTTCTATATATCACCTCTTTCTTTTATATCACCTCTTTTTTTAGAAATCGAGTCCTGGCTATATCTATATGAAAAAATGTATTTATAACATATTCAATGCTAGGGATGACGGGTAGAATTGTTGTCAAACTATCCTTAAAGAGGTGTCTTGATATTCTTAAAATACGATCACTAGGAGTCTTTCAACGGGAGTAGTATCAAAATGTCAATTTTTGTTCACCTTATAGCTTTTCTTTGGAAAGGCAATAAAAAACATGATTCAAAACAGCTAGGTCATACTTTTCTCTCATTTATGTAGTCCTCTAACAGTTTTTGATGCCATTATTTGGTTTCACTGCGTTGCTTGACAGTTATTTAGGTTTTACAGTAAAGCACCGTTTATACTTCTTTCAAGGGACCGACGTAAAACGGCGCATAAATGAAAAGACGTATAATTGAAAACAATTTTGATTATTTGAATGAATTGGGACTTAGCGAAAACGACGTATAAATGTAAAAGACGTATAAATGAGAGACGTATAAACGGTGCTTTACTGTATTACGTTAGGGTAACTTTGGCCCACAATTTGGGGTTACTTTGACCCAATGGTATCTGCTGAAATAAGCGAAATACTCATTGAGTTCAAAGAAACAGAAGATTAGAACGGCTGAAAAATTAATTATAAACCCGAAATAAATTCAAATCATTAGGTAGCAAGCCTAAACTATAGTATTATGGTTGTGGAGATAAGATCATTATTGTGAAATCGACGGTGTTCGAAGAAATATCAGTTTTGTTTCAAAAGTGGATTTTTCTCCACAATTTAAGCAACCAATCTATCAAAATATGGACCTATACCTAAGATGTCAAAATACTGTGAAGTGTTCATTCCTGTCTTTCCTTTAAAAATTTATTATAACTCTAAAATGAAATCAGTTTTCTGTATGAAAACATGTTTTATTGCTTTATTTTCTTATATTTAACTTAAAATAAACATGGAATGGATTGTTATAGTCATCATTGATAGGTAACTTAGAAACACATCTAAATAGTTTAGCGTTATCTAATAGTAACTCAACGCCTGAATTTTGGGGTTTTTGAGGTCTGGGCCAATGTTACCCCAATTCAGGGTAACTTAGGGCCAAAAATTCATTAAAAATATTTAAAATTTAAAATCACACTTAAAAGTGGTTTACATTGAAGTTGGCCAAAGTAATCCCATTTTAAGATATGAAGGGATTATAGTGGTGTGTAAGCAGGTTGCGTGTGTGGGTTTTTTCAATAAAACCCTGAAAAAACCCATATAAAGCTGGGTTTTTTCGGAAAAAGTGTGGGTTTTTTCAAAAATCAATGATTTCTCCTACATAGTAAGTGGTTTTTGTTTCAAATTTTAGTGAGTTCTTTTTGTGTTGAATGTGTTCTGTCAAAATAATGTCAGTTTTTCCGTAGGTTTCATAACTTTCTTTGTACTATACCTATGGTTATAGAATTTTAATGTTGTGCGTCTTTATTAGCTGATTAAAACGGTGTATTGGTATTGCATTAAGGTTTGCTGTTCTTATTACGGATTCTATGATAGTCCGTAGCTTTACCGAAAAACGTCGATAATTCTTAAATAAAGTACAATATTTTTTAATAATGGTTTAAAAAGTGATTGTTTCTTAAAATATACGTCTGTATGCATATCACATCCGATTTTCATGAATATACCTTTCATATTTAGTATAAGTTATTAGAGTTTGAAAAAAGGTCCTCCGTATCGTTAAAAAACACAAGTCCGCATTTCGCTTATAAATCGATAATAATTATTTTAAAAATTTTTTTGATTTTACTTATGAGTAAAGGACCTTTATGGCAAAGTTTTTCCAGAATTACGAGTTGCCACGGTGATTAGGACGTATTTCAGGATTTTTTAAGGCAGAAAGAAGTCTACTTGTCCATAATGCCAATTACTCCATTTTTTCGATTGATTTCGAGCTCAAAGTTTGTTTACATTTTGTTCGAATTACAAGTGTTATACATCGTTGTAAAGGTAATTAAAAATACTTTAAGAAAATAAAAATTTCTAAGGGGTGTTATTTATATTGCAGGTCGTATTTTAGATCAAAGTTTGAAAGCGTAGTAGTAGTATCCTTTTTTCTCAGTCATTACTAGTATGTTGTTCGGGACATCGAGTTTATTACAATTATGTGTCGCACTAAGAGATCGGGTACATATTTCATGATTTGTATCAAGTTAAAGACATTTCCGTAATACTTGAATAAAAGCATTTTTGCTTGAGATAGGTGGCATGAAATTTTAATATGTTTTACCAGGCGTCAAGCGGTTTAAAACGGTATATTGTAGTGTGGGCCTCATGCAGTAAGAGCTCTACAGTAGTCCGAAGTTTCTCCGTAATATTCAAATGACACTACCAGGGTGTTTCAAAATTGCGTTGCACGGCTTTTATTCGGAACCAGCCCCTCCTAGGGTCATGGAAGTAAGGTCTACCCCTAGGTAAGTGACCCTGGAGAATCCATTGTGAGGACTTACAGCGCCCCTAGCGGCGAAATTAAAAAGTTAAAAAAATAATTTAAAAACTAAAGGAGATAGAGCAAAAACCTCAGTAAGAGTATTGTTGCCAACGTCAAGAAGAACTCATAGAAAAAAATGATCAAAATATCTTGAATATTCGCGGAGATATATTAGCATGTGAAAATAGCACTTTTTCAGGGGTCAAAAAGTAAAAAGTTCGCATATTTGCAAATTTTTTCGATTTTTTGATTAAATTTTGTGTTTTTTCAACTAAAAAAACACAAAACAACACAATTTCACTGAAAAATTTGAAAATATGCGAACTTTTTACTTTTTGACCCCTGAAAAAGTGCTATTTTCACATGCTAATATCTCCGCGAATATTCAAGATATTTTGATCAAATTTTTTTCAATGAGTTCTTCTTGACGTTGGCAACAATATTCTCATTGAGGTTTTTGATCTATCTCCTTTAGTTTTAAAATTAATTTTTTTAACTTTTTAATTTCGCCGTTAGGGGCGCTGTAAGTCCTCACAATAGATTCTCCAGGGTCACTTACCTAGGGGTAGACCTTACTTCCATGACCCTAGGAGGGGCTGGTTCCAAATAAAAGCCGTGCAACGCAATTTTGAAACACCCTGCATATTAAAATTAATAAATCGATCAATTGTCAGTGTCAGCGGAATCTTGTAGTATACTTAAAGATGTGCATTTTATTCAATTTTATTTCAAATCGCGCAATAATTATGGTAGTTATTAGAGTTTGAAAAAAAAGTCTACCGCGCTAAAAAAAATTAAACCTAGTTAAAATTTTGAAAAAAAAACATTAACATTTTAAAAATATCCTAAACTTTGAAAAAACCTGCATTCAATTTTGAAAGAATTCTATTTATCTTTGAAAAAGATACTGAAATTTAAAAAAATCCTCCTTAATTTTTTAATAAAGTTTAAACTTTGAACTTAAAACGTTCTAAGTTTTGAAAAAAAGCATTCAATAATGAAAAAAACCTTAATTATTGAAACCTGGTTGAAGTTTTGAAAAAACCCACTCAACTGCAGTTCTTGGTATGTTATTTCGCTAAATGTTTTTCTTCAATATTAAAACTGCCAAAATCTTGGATTTTTCTTGAAAAACTCAAAAATTGGTCCAACAAAATGTGGCTTTTTTCACATGGGTTTTTGAAAAAACCCATTGGGTCCAATCCAGCCAACCCTGTGTGTAGGGATTTATTTCTTCAAAGATTCACTGAAATGGATCGGAAAAGTTTGGGCAGCCGGACTAGACTAACTTGGATGAAAATTAAGTTTTATGGATGTATTTTCTGATAGGTCGTAAAGAACTGTCTTCTATATGTAACCATTGAAATAACAATATACTTGCAATTTTTACTCCGATTGTTCTGATGTTTATGATGCCCTATGTCTGCCTATTAGCCCTATGTCTAAAATAACACAATGCCCAAAACAATAATTTTCAATAACAAGTTGTTATTTTTTTATTTCGGTTAATTAAGTTTTTAAGTCCCAACATGGAAGTTTGTAAAAGTTATAGACACAAATCTTTATCGTCTGCGATCCACCGAAATTTAGATGTATTTTCGAAGCTATTTTTCGGTGACAAGTTTGGCTCTTTTTTACTTCGAGTGGGGGATGGATGCATGGCAACCCTACCCTACCGTGGGAGAGAGACGAGAACTCGAGCGCATTCCTAGAGTGGTAGTACGATGTATGTGAGCAGGCGAAAATGCGAAGACAGCTCGGGGTGCAGTGTCTCTCTCGTCTCTTCACCGGACGCCGCGATAGCTGAAAGCAGACGGTCTTGTGATTCTGGCCCTCTCTCTCTGGATTGTCTCTTTGATCTCTTATGTTTTAACTGAAAAAATTTATGTACAACAGTTTCCATATAATTTCTTATGCTCTTTATTTTCAGATTGGAAGACCCGTATGGATTCTTTAAAAAGACATGAAAAATTCTGATGAGAGAGTATCCTTTACAGACACTAACGACACTGATGAGAGAGTATCCCCTTCAATCTCAAACTAACTGTTTAACTCTTTATAAGGATTCATCAAGTTGCCACACAAATCACATTCGCCCATATACAAGTACTCCAAGTATTCTACCGACCGTGTGAATAAGGATCTTCAAAATGATCAGTGTTTTAAAGGGAGAATCCTGGATTCTCATTTAAGAATTCTCCATTTAAAACACTAATCATTTTGAAGATCCTTATTTACAGGGTAATATACTTGGAGTGCCTGTACATGGATGAATATGATTTGTGTGTGGCAACTTTATGAATCCTTATGAAAAGCTAAATACTTAGTTTTTAATTTCTTAATATAGTTTTAGATTGAAGGGTAATTTAGTTCATCAGTTTCTGTAAAGGATAGTTTCTTTCATCAGAATTTTTCATGTCTTCTTATGTTTCTTTTCTTAATTTTATTTTCAGAAAATTTTTAAGCATTCCATGTGAATAGATGGCACTAGCTCGAAGAAAAATTGAAGATGAAAATAATTAAAACTATAGTTATGGTAATGTAAATTTTATTAGAAATAATAAAAACTACTGAGTACTTCTCGCAATATAACGCGGGAGGGAAAAGTGAAAAAAGAAAGAAAGAAAAAAAACACTCTCCCCGAAAATGAAAAAAACAAAAATAAAAATATCCCTCCCCTCAAATAAAAAACAAACAAAAAAGTATACCCTCTCCACGAAACCGGAGACGATGAGCGTGGCAAAGTACTACCATTATTTGTGGGAAATGCTACGGAAATATTTGATAAGCGTGGCAAAGTTCTACCATTATTTGTGGGCAATGCCACGGAAATTTTTGATAAGCGTGGCAAAGCACTACCACTATTTGTAAGGAAAAAGTGTAGAATTTAAAGTATCGCAAAACTATCGCGGTTTGTGACAGGTGAACGTTATTTTAGACCAATAAGTAGTGAAGTTTTGCAACTATCTTTGTAACGTGTTTTGGCAGTTAAAAGTGCCAAATGCCACCATCTGTGCTACTTGGGCGTCTGCCTAATTTTTGAATAATTGTAAAATTTAAAAGGGTCGGTGAATTTAAATTCGTCAATGCATTTTTTTCTAAACCCATAAAATTTGCAAAAAGTATCCCTAGATTGGAAAATCTTGACCAAGTTATAGAAATTCGCAATATAATTTTGAAAAGACCTACTGTAAGAAATTCTATTGAAACTATACTACAACTTGTAGTATGTTTTGAATTTTAGTTTTATATATTTTTTCCGCAGTACTCAATCACAATTTCTCTCAACGTAGCAGATGCTTCTGCTTTCTCATTCTCTTGGGAAAAAAGTTTTTAACTTTATACAAGCTAGTGAACACTTGGAGTAACTATTACTACATTGAAGTTGGAATAGACATCCAGTATATAACAGAAATAACACAAAATTATTTTTCAAATAAATAAATAAATATTGCACACGCATTATACAAGCTTAAAACTTCTTATTCACAGAGCTAACTACTGATAAATACTACTTCCATCAGTTTAATTATCACCTATTTCATCAAACCTGGTAAATTCAGATATTTCTAGGGCAATGGGCAAGATTACCCCACCTTCTACTAATGGCACCTTCATTATCTTTTAGACATTTAAAAGTTATTTAACTTTCCCAAAATTTATGCTATCAATGTGAATATCATCAAAGAGATGATCCGTCTTCATAGTATCTTTGATCCAATCAATGTAATAAGAAACTTGGGTGTATACGCCAGGATTCTTCGGGCGGGCACAGCCTTGGCCCCACGACACCACGCCGATAATCTTGGTTGCTCCGAAATACGATTTTTGGACGAGGGGCCCACCAGAGTCACCCTGAAACAAGGAAAATCCTAAGTTATAGGAATTCAGACAAAAATCCCTGTTCTCACAATTTTAACTTAAATGGTTGTTACATTTTATACACTGCTTCTGTCCTCCAATTTTTAAATAAATGCAAGAACATTCCATACAATGATACAATTTTAGTGGTCATAACATAACTAGATGATTTCATTAAAACCTTGGCAATATTCTTTACTAATTAGTATTATAAAATTGAATATCCTGAGTGAACATTGGGGGACATTGCTCCTTTATGCTGAGAACATGATAGAAATTCTTTAGCTCTGTGTGACCTTACCTGACATGAGTCTCTCATTCCTTCTTCGTAACCTGCACACATCATACTGTCAACAATAGCCTCTCCGTAAGACTTTCTGCAAGCATCGTCACTTATGATCGGTACAGACACTGCCTGCAGTCTTGTTGGAATCACTCGGCTCCCTACAAGATAAAATGGATAAAACCACAGGGATATAAAACAAATTAATTGTCCACTTATTACGTCAGGTCAGGGGATATGCCACAGCATATGACCCTCTTTTTGTGGTATGTTTTGATAAGATTGAAAAATACAAAAAACTAAACAGTTCACAAGAGTTTCATAAAAACATGTACTACTTAGCTGGTTAAAAATGTAAAAAATCCATCCAGTAGTCCTTTAAAAAATAATGCTAACGCATCCCAAATAGCATGTTACCGCGGTTAACCTCTTTTCATTGTCAGTGGGTTTTCCAAAATTAGGTTTGTGGAAAAACATTTTCGCAATATCATATTAGTGTTTGCATGGCAAGGTTGCAGAAACAATTATAGAAAACCCTCATTCCTCAAAACCTCATTTTCATTCTATGGAAAACTTGTGTAAAAGCATCGTTTATATACGTCTTTCAAGGGAAAGACGTAAAACAACGTATAATGCAAAGACGTAAAATTGAAAACATCTTTGATTATTAGGTTTCTAACGCTCGTAATGCAGATTTACGTAAATACAATAAATTTGGGGTTTTTCTAAAGGAAAATTACTTCGAAACAGTTTTTAAACTGAAAATAATTATTAAATTTCAAAGTATCAAAAAAATTAACATACAAATGAAATAAACGGTGACGCGAAAAAACCGTTCAGTGCAAAAACCGTTCAGACAAAAACCGTTCAAAAAACAAAAAATTCATAGCTTTACACATGTAATTAATTTTTTTATATTTTATTGAACGGTTTTTTCGTATATCCGAAATAAACCATACCTTTTTTAGTTTATTCTACAAATACGTTTTTTATTTTTTATATCTTCATCAGTAAGTACTATATTGCATATCCTAAACACCACATCCGAATGAACTGCATTGTATATGAATATCAAATCTTGAATTTATTACATTTTTAAAAAAAAATTCCTTCATTATAAGACAGATGAATTGGGAATTTGCGAAAACGACGTATAAATAGAAAAGTAGTATAAACGAGAAACGTATAAACGGTGCTTTACTGAAAATGCAATATACAAATGACCCTTCCATAAATACAATATAATAGGGAATAATTAATTACCCTCCTTGAGAGTCCCCCATCCTGAGACAATGGCGTATCCGTGAGGCTCGTGTCCGGGGCTCGGCAGACAAGCCGCACGAAGCATCCCGTCCGAGCGCTCCAAATCAAAGGACGGCTTCACTTTCAGCAGAGCGATGTCGTTTTGGAGAGTTTTAGTAGAAAATGCTTCGTGGACATAAGCATCTAACACCTGCAAAAAGATTTTTTTTAGAAAAAGGAGCAACAAATAGAGCCTGATTTCTGGGAGGGCAGCCATTTCAAAGATTAAAGATGATTGATTTTGTATTATTTTAAGTCAAATTTAAGTTTTATTAAAGACATGCAAAAAAATATTGATGACTATTTTATTGAGATAGTTTTTCTTCTTTTTCAATGAAAAAAATGGAGGAGCGAAGTTCCCCCTGGAAATTGGAAAAATTAAAATGTCTCTCATTGAATTTCATTAATTTTTAAATATTTTAATTCAAAAGCCTGTTTCATTTTTACTGGGGTTTTATGTGCTCTCATAGACGAGACGCTGCTACTTTCCGGCTATTTGATTTCTCATTAGTCTTTTTTATTCTCTGTGTTATGGTTCAAAAAGATTTTCCGTCACGCAATGTGATTTGTAAATTAATTGGTATTATTTATGAGATTTTCGAACAAACTATTATATTTCTTTCAGGCGAATCAATTTTAATAATATTAATTAATTAATTTTATAAATTTCACCTAAAAATAGAGTTTTTCAGGAAGGGCATTTGAAAAATAAATTTAGGAGCCTTTCAAATGGCATTTTTTCAATTTACCTGATGAGCAGACTGACTTGATTTACCCTGGAGTCTGATTTTATTTTCTTCTTTCAGATCACTTGTACCGGCCACTATTCGGTACTTATGAATCCTTTCTCTAAAATGATATACAAGAAAAGCAATTAAAAACTAATGTTACAGATTATATTTCAACTCTTTTCAGTCTCATTGATATTATTTAGAAAAATCTTAAGCAAATAGAAATGTGTGACTTTTTGAATAAAGAATTACAGCATAGATAAGCAATACGGTCTTGTTAATAGATTTCGTTAACCCTTTTAAAATTTGTGAAGTCCTGGTAATATGTAAACATTTTGGGACCTCCAATAATACCTCAACCTTCAGTCATAAATCTTAGATTAGCTACTGGTTTTTTTTTAAGAAAAAGAGCTCTTCAATATAACATAGGGTAATTTTTCTGCAGACAGACACCCTGTAATTTAATAGGAAATTTTATACTTACATTCTTATACAATGGGCTGCTGTCAAAACCCAATCTTTTGCAATTATGGTGCCTCCACAGATATGATATATTCCATTATTCTTATCAAGGTGCATTTGCAAAGATACCTATGCGAGAAAAACTACGAAGTAATACAGTCAAGTCGAAGATCTTTTTTAAAAACTGGTAGAGAACAAATGAATTCGTTAATGCAAAAGTTCGAAAAATAAATAGGGTCCGTTCAAATAATACGTAATCATGTTTTTGGTCATTTTTGACCCCCTCCCCCTTCATCAGCAAAGGTAAGCAAATCGCAACCCCCCCCTCATAATTACAAAGGAAAACTGGGCCTTTGTTCCCCGCCCCCTTTGTTTTTTTTATCAAAATCCTAAAAAATTATTTATTTTATTTTTGGTTAAATTTTAAAATTATTTAAACAAGAAACAACATATTTTCGAAAATGCAGTGTTTGTAACATCTTACGTAAACATCACTCATACCATCTCCCCCACAGAGTATATAGAGCTTAACAGCGGATTCATCTCCATGGACGCAAATGGCAACTTTTTTAACATGGGTTTTCTTAACTTCTGGGTCTTTTTAACTTCTGGTACTTCGGACCGCCTCCTATAGATCCACGTCGCTCCTGCTAGGTAACTCCTGCTCTCTGTCCTTCGCCCACTGAAGCTGTCACTCAAATCCAAATCGGGAGTGGAGGGAAAAGAGCAGCACCGATGAAATTAAAATGCCGCTTGATAGAAGTTCCATATCCAATCAGGAATCACTTTCGCCTTCTCTGATTGGCTGCTAGTGAAATTAATTATAATCTGCGAGCATGAATTAAATTAAGTACCTAAAGAGGAAAATTACCGTTTGGAACCTCTGTTAGCTCTTTAATCTGTGATCTCCCCCTTTGTCAAGAAAAATAAGTAAAGAGCATCCCCTTAGGCTTAGGTGATTAACGTAATGTTTGAACGTCCCCAAAGACGTTAGGAAGTATATAATTTTAAAAATGAGCTAGTTTGTAAATATTTTTTAAGCAGATTAAAATAAATTCATAAAACCTAACCTATCATAACATAACCTAAATTAGACACAAATGCAAAACTGGGAACGTTAAAAGAATTTAATAGTGTACACTACATTTTTAATAATTATATACAAATAAAAAATGAGGCAATAAAGTTATCACTTTATTCTTGTTTTAAAAAGACTTCCACAGAAAAGATGTATTTTAGGGGAGACCCTCTTATAGCCCTATAATGAGGCATGCGAAAGACCTGGATGGGGATCAACAAATCTGCGAGGGCTCTGAAAGTGTAATTTACAATAATTGTGGAAAATAAAAATTTCGAAAAATTAGAAGTAAGTGTTAATGGAGTTTTAATATCTAAAAGTTAAAAGAGTATTTTTTAAGCTCCTAATTTGAGAGTGCTTTTTTTCACAAAAGATTACCTGCCAAGGGAATTCTCCTTTTGAGGCATCCCTGCCACCTACTATGTACCCCTCTCGATCATTATTAGAAGAGAAAAGGCCTCGGGTAGATTCCCCGCATGTTGATTCGTCGGATCGCATAAGTTTCTCCATAAAATAGCCTTAAAATACAAAATTAAGAGAGTAGTTATTTTCTTATTATTTTTCAATGCCAGCTAAAGGCTTTTTAAAACACAGGGTGTGATAGCTTTTTTTATGTAGCATCAATTGAGTATAAATTAGAAGTTGGAGAGTATGGATGATTTAAGTCAGGAAACATGATAAAAACTTCATAAAATCGGAAAAAATCTACTCAATTTTTCTAAGTGCAGTAAACAAAATCTATAAGCGTCGAGGATATTTCTGGGGGTCACTTGGTTTTTTTTTGCAAGATCAAGTTTTTAGAAATAAATTTTAATTTTAAAACTTGCTTTTTAAATACTTAGACTACTTACAGGGTGTCCCAAAAAAGACACATTTTAAAAATCAATAACTAATAACTCGAAAACTAAAAAAAAGATGAAAATACGAGGTTTGTTACATCCCACTTTGGTTACATCCTACTCCTGGGAGTCAGGTGTAGGATGCAACAAACCGCGTAGTTTTATCTTTTTTAGTTTTTGAGATATTATTTATTGATTTTTAAAATGTGTCAGTCTTTTTTGGGACACCCTGTACTTAGTAACCCAAGTAGAGTAGTTAAAGCTAAATGTTTAGCAAAATTTGTTTCAGTCTTTTTTAATAAGCGTTTTTATCCTTAATGGTTCAATGCATAGTATCAATTTCTGAAAAGAAAAATTTACCTGAACGTGGAAAAGTGCTATTAAAAAGGAAAGATTATGCCCCAAATAAACAACTAGTATTTGCTTATACTGTCTACAAAATAAATTGGCCTGTTTCTTTTTCTGCTGACACTTTTTCCAATAAGTCAAGTATCAGCACTTTGATATTTTGTAGATAAGAAAAATTGAGTGGTTTAAATTTTTTTACACAACGAACATAATTTAAGTAGAGTAAATTTGACCAATTTGAGCCCTACTTTTCCTCCCTTGATTAGTTCGTTCCCAACCCGACTTTTTACTTTTTCCCACGGTTTCAAGTCAATTAGCTATCAGGAAGTAGTTGATGAGAAGGATTTGCCGGTTAGGCAAACATGTATAAACCAAGAACAAAAGACTAATATAATTTTAAAATTTTTTTTCGAAACTGAAGGGGAATGGGAGTTATTTCTTTATTTTAATTAAAATTCAATGTTTTCTTAAACTGAGACGTATGCTTTTATTTTGTCTTTTGGCATATGTTCTGGTATAGTATAAGCACAAAGTAGCAAAATTAAAGTTGATTTTTTTGTTCTATAAAAAATACAATTGCATTCAGATTATAATGACTCTTTTTAGAGGAACCTCCAGAGAGGGGGACAACAAAATTATTCATTAAAACCGGTAAAGAGCTTCTTTAATTTTTGGAATATTTTTCGACAAAAATATTTCCCCCAGACTAGACGCTAGGTATTCCTCTAATTTAACTAGCTATGCCGAAAACTCTTTTTCTCGAAAAACTTTTACCCCGTGTACTGTATTTAGAACCTTAAGAAATAATAATTATCTACTGAGGTAATGGAGTATAAGGGTTATTTTTAGGGGTTAGTGTTAAAATTCCTTTATTTTTTTATTGAAACTCTTTCAAAATAAAAATTTTACACCGCTCATTAACCGTACTTCTCATAATCCTGGACCGGCAAATATCCCCCCTTTATCGAGGTTAGACTGCACCGGGTTATGGTAATTACTTAAAAATGATTCTACATACCATGAGATCCAACAAGAAGCTGTTGTATAGCAAAATACCACAACAACATGGGTATTCCTGGGCGTTAGGACGTTTTTCCGAAAAAGCACCGAAAGAAATGAAACTATAGTTGATACTTTTCTATTAGATTTACCCTAAAGGAAATAAACTTGCCCCAATTCTTCGGATCAGCAGTCCCAATCAGGCATGCACAATGAGCTGCCAAGGAGGGCAGCCGACTCGAGGAAAAGTGAAAACGCATTAAGTGAACCGTGTACTATCAAGTTCCTTTACTCACGCAATTATGAATGAAAATTTTCCTCCGTTTTGAAGACTTTCTCTACGGTTTTACTATATCAATGGTTCCCCCAACAAATGGTCCGCGCGTGACCCGTGAAGGAATCCCTTAAAATTTCTCAATGAAGATGTTAAGAGCGCATTGAAGGAGACAAGGGCTGGTGATTTTCAGAAGGGGCTATGTAATACTTTCCAAATTTTTTAGGCCCCTTAGAAAAAGTTTTGAATTTTAGCATTGCAACTAAGCAGCTTTTTAGGTGTTTATAGTAACTTACAGTACACAGTAACACTTATCTCAGGGACGTGCCAACGTTTATATGAAAGTGGAGAGAAATGTCAGGGCCTTCTTAACCAGACTTTTTGTTTCGATAGGTGTTTTGGACCCCAGTTTTTCCAAGTTCGGAGTATAACATTAATGAAATGCAAAACTTTGCTAAGGTATGAAAATTTGTTTTCTGATAATGCTTCATCCATAGGAAACGGGGTGTCTGGGGGTCCTACCCCAGAAAATTTGCCTCTAAAAGTAAAGTTTTAGCTGATTTTGATAAACCACATAATTTTCAAGACAATTTAATGCATCCCAAATTATTGCGGGGTCTGGAGTCCAGAATTTTTTTTGAGACATGCCCTTGAAATTTTTAGGGATTTAACGGGGCTCCCTAGAGAGGACCAAAGCGGAATTTTTAAGAGAAAAACAATTTAAAATAGGTGTCAAAAGTTTGAAAGGGGGGTTTGGTGGTTCTACCCCAGAAAATTTTTTTGAATTTGAGCATTGAAAAAGTGACTGCACCCGCCCATGGAAGGAGGATAGTAGTATTAAATATCAACGTTCCTAATGATTTTCAGCTGTATAATTTGTTGAGATAACAGTCACCTTTATAGGTGAGGGGACCTCTCTGACCTCCGATCGAGGAGGGGGTTTCTTTTGTTCGTTAATTGACCGCAAGTGGCCTGAGCAGTATTTTCTTTTAGACCATAAAACTGGGGTTTGTAAAAGTATATCCTCACTATGCGAGTTTTACAACGCTGGAGATAGCACGCCTCGGAGAAAAAGGGTATATAAGAGAACAAAGAAAATGCTACTAGTGTTCAATTAGCGAACATTGATACTTTTAACCACTATTATGTATAAGACATTTTCAGTGGGGGTTTCGATTATTTAATTATACCATAGCAAAAATAACTATCCGCTAGTAATTAGCACCCCAGGCCCAAAAGGCTACAGAAACGGAGATGGGCCACTAGGCCCGGGCAGACTTTGATTTTTGATTTGAAAAATAACTATCTCCTGGAGAGATAAAATTTAATTGCTCTCAAAATATAGTTATGTTTCAGAAAATCATTTAAATTTCCATGATTAATTATTGGGAAAATAAACCTTTCTCTGGAAACGTTGTGAAGGCGAAGAACTTAGTTATTTAAGAATGTTTCTCGATGTGGGGAATTTACGAATTTCGGAAATTTTCTAAAGTGTTGTTCTGCGGTTCTGCCTTGGATTCAGTGGGGGGGGGTCGTCCATAGGACCACATTGAAAATAAAATAAGTCAAATGGAAAAAGTAATGAAATGTTTTTCTAATTTGTAACATATCCAGGATGAGTTTTTACGGTATCTTCTATTAAAAACGTCAGAAAAAAATTATTAGAAAGATTCTACGAAATTTCAATGCTTTACGGTACTTTCAAAGGCACGTGTGTGACCGGGAAACTGAGTGTGAGAGCCTTTGCCCGAGTCGGGAAGAAAATTCTTACAGCGGCCGCTCTCGGCTTCCCGTAAGAACACTTGGCCGCAGGTGCCACAGCTTGTATTCGTTGTAGCTTTACTACATGCATAAATACGTTTTTATTGCTTGTGGTTATTTTTCTTATCTTAGTTTCGTGTGTTTAAATTAAAGAAAAAATTAAAATAAAAATTATTTTTTATCAAACTTAATTTTTTACCGTTTGAAAAATACTTAGACCAAAATACAATCAGACCGAAAAACCAGATTTTAAAGGAATATTTGAATTAGATTTTTATGCATTTTTGATTAACTTTTGTTTTTATTTAACTAAAAAACAATCTACATATCACTGGAAAAACTTGCTTTGCTACCTTTTTCTTTTTATGTGGCTTGAAAATGTGCCATTTTCACATGCCTAATAAATCTCCAAGATTATTCTCGATATTTTCATGACATTTTTTTCAGTGAGTTTTTCATTACATTGGCAACAATATTCTTATCGAGGGTTTTTCTTCTAGTCCACTGAAAATAGCGAAAAAAAGGGCCGAACCTCGGACAAATTGCAATAAAAGGTTTCTCAACGGTTTTCACTTAGGAATGACCTCAATAATAACATACTAAAAATCGGCCGGGGGGAAGTTTAAATTTTTTTTAAATTTTAAAAAAATGGCCGAAAAAAAATTAAAAAAAAAACAAAACAATAATTAATACATGTGATACATGTTTATAGGTTATTTTTGAGTTTTGAAACCGAATATTGCCTTTAGTTTTGAAAAAAATTGAAATTTCAATTTTTATAATTAATTTGAAAAATGAGTTATATGAAAAAATTAAAACCCCCCTAAAAACCTAACAAAATCATCAAAAGAGATAAATCAAACGGTTTTCATTTAGAAATGACCTAAATATTAACATACTAAAAGTAAAAAATTTTACTAGTTAAAGAAGTTCAATTTTTTTTAAAATTTCAACTTTTTTTTTTGCGAAAAATGCATTTTTTTTTCAAATTCGTGCCAAAAACTTTAGAGGCTTTTGAAAAGGTCTAGTCCAGGCATGGCCAAACCGCGGCCCGCGGGCCGCATGCGGCCCTCCGGGTCATTTTGTGCGGCCCTCGAAGCTCTCTGAAAACTCTCCGAAAAGTAGCTTCAAAACACTTTTTAGCACACAAAAATTCAAAAATTTTCGGGGGAGAACCCCCGACCCCCCATATACTTCTTAGATCTGGCATTGCTAACCCACGACCCGCATGCGGCCCGTTTTGAAATAATTTTGAGGTCCGCAAGAAGTTTTTTAGTCAAAAGTTAAAGGTTTAGGGTAAGTTAAGGCCCCCTAAATTCGGACAAAGTGTACCAAAACACGTTAAAGTCTGTTAATTAGAGTCGTATTTCCAAAAATGTTTCTGGGGGAGGACCCCCAGATCCCCCTTTAGTACTAGGAACTCTATTGTTCACAACTTTTTTAGGATATTAGTTCAGTCAGGTGCAAATCCTAACTAAAAATATATTTTAATTTATGCATTGAACCAATTAAATATGCATGGGGGCATGAAAGATTTGGATGTACTTTTTCCCGATGCAAAAATTTAACTGCAATTTTTAGAGAAAATTTGGGTCCTCCCGAAATAAATTTCTACAGGGTGATTCTAAATTACGTGGACAAACTTCACATGGGGGTAGAGGGGACTTAGACAAGCATATTTCGCATAGGAATGGGGGGGGCGTATCCTTAACGTTTAAGAGCTTGGACCTAATGTAGTGCGAGCGCGTTTCAAGAGGCCGTTTTTAGGAGGCCCGTGTGACTAAACAAAACATAATAAAATGAAAAACATTATTGCATAAGGTAAGGAAGTATTCCTACTACTTACGCCATGAATTCGATACAATTTGAACCACTTTCTAAACCGTGGAGTGAGTTTCAAAAGTGCAATATTAATCTTCTAGTCAAAGAATGTACATCACTTAATGGTATTTAGAAAAATGACGTTTGGGGAAGGAATTTTAAATGATCGTAACATTAATCATTAAAAGTGTTTGATAATTGAAAATTCCTTCCCCGATCATCATTTTTCTAAATACCATTAAGGGAACTCCATTGTTTGACTGAGAGATTAATATTGCACATTTTAAAACTCACCCCACGGTTTAGCAAGTGGTCCAATTTCTATCACATTGAGGATTTAAGTAGTACGGATACTCATGTACCTCATGCAATAATGTTTTTCATTTTATTATGTTTTGTTTTGTCACACGGGCCTTCTAAAAACGGCCTCTTGAAACGCGCTCGCACTACATTAGGTCCTAGCTCTTAAACGTTAAGGATGCGCCCCCCCCATTCCTATGCGAAATATGCTTGTCTAGGTCCCCTCTACCTCCATGCGAAGTTTGTCCACGTAATTTAGAATCACCCTGTATAAGCGCCACAGGCTCCTTAGTTTCGAGTGTTTCCAAGTGTCTTTTAACGGCACCTGTTTAGTTCCTATGGATATACTACAGAAGGAATTCTTGGGGTTGTTCCTTAAGGTAAATTTAAATGAATATCTTATTTAGGAATCTGCCAAACTAAGCAAAGGATCTAAGAAACTCCCTAATTTATATACTTAATTTATTCAATTTACTTCACTGTCATTCTGTGCAGCCAATATCCTAAAATTTTATATGCGGCCCGCGAGAGTATTGTGGTTTTCCTAAGTGGCCCTCGACAACATTTGGGTTGGCCACCCCTGGTCTAGTCCACTGAAAATAGCGAAAAAAAGGGCCGAACCTCGGACAAATTGCAATAAAAGGTTTCTCAACGGTTTTCACTTAGGAATGACCTCAATAATAACATACTAAAAATCGGCCAAAATCGGCTGGGGGGAAGTTTATTTTTTTTTAAATTTTTAAAAAATGGCCGAAAAAATATTTCAAAAAAACAAATTATAAAAATAGAGATTTATGATACATGTTTATAGGCTATTTTTCAGTGCTGAATACGAATATACCATTTAAATTTTAAAAAATTTAAAATTTCAATTTTTAAAAATTAATTCAAAATTTGGAAAGTCGAAAAAATTAAAACATCGCTCAAAACCACAAAATAATTGCAAAAGAAATAATTTAAACGGTTTTCAATTAGAAATGACTTAAATAATAACATACTAAAAATGGAAGAAAATCGGACAATAAAAAGTTTAATTTTTTTCAAATTTTCAATTTTTTTGGCCTCAAAAATCGACCTTTTTAAAAATTCTTGTTAAAAACGTTTGAGGCATTTACCAAGGTCATTTTTCCATGGATGTTGTAGGTATATACCTCTATAACATAAAAAAACCACAATTGGTGATTAAATCATTAGTTAATTAATTAATTTATAAAAATTAACGTTGAAAATGCAGGTAGAATCTTTCAATCAAGTAATAAGGAAAATATTTAGACAATATTTGGTAATAAATCATTTTGAAAATAATTAAATTGAAAAAGGACAAAATATTTTTCAAAAAATTAAAATTTTAAATTAATTTAAAAAATTTAAATTTTGTAGTATATGCATGTGATACATGTCTCTAGGCCAGGGGTTCTCAAACTTTTTAACTCCGTGACCCACTTTTGAGAAACAAAATCTAACGCGACCCACCGACTTCAGTTATTTATAATTAACTGAACTGAGATAATTATCTCATGCCCCCTCCCCACAGAATTCTAACTTCTCTGACTGGGGGTGTTCACCAACTATTTAGTTAGAAGGGTATGAAATAGTTTAATTGTGGTCTAACAATGATCCCTACAGTAAAAAGGGGGGTCTGGGGGTGCTCCCCCAGAGAAAATTTTAAAATTTGACCCTTGAAAACATGGTTTTAACTTGTTTTTTAGCAATATGGGATAAATTACATCAGTTGCATCATTTCCAAAGAAAATTCTTAAAATTTGCATTGACCCCCAGTGTGGAAGGGGAGAAACACTAAATATTTTTTTCAAACCTTATTTGAATAACCGACTAGATTTGCATTATCGGCACATTAAAGTGACACACATAGTACGTATTTACATTAATTGCCTTTTCCGTTCCACTCCAAGTAGTGTAGTTTTTCCTCAAATTTTTATTCTTATTTCTATAGTATGGTAATTTGATAATTTCAAAAGTTCAACTAATAGTTTGATAATTCAAAAGTAATAACACCGTTTGTGAAAAATAAAAAATCTTCTCGCGACCCACCAAAAACTGACTGGCGACCCACCAGTGGGTCGCGACCCACAGTTTGAGAAACTCTGCTCTAGGCTATATTTTAGTGCTGTTTACGAATATCACGCCAACTTTTCAATAAAATTTAAATTAACTGGAAAAATTGAAGCATTTTTCTGAATAATTTTGTTTTTTATGCTTCAATTTTTCCACAGTTAATTTAAATTTTATTGAAAAGTTGGCGTGATATTCGTAAACAGCACTAAAATATAGCCTAGAGACATGTATCACATGCATATACTACAAAATTTAAAAATTTTACCGTTTAAAAAAAAACCGTTTAAAAATTAAAACCGTTTGATTTATCCAGGGCTCCCAGCAGACATTTGGTTTGTCTTTAGGGAAAAAAGAGACCTAATATCTTGAAAAAAGAGACCAAAATTTTAAGTCAAAATTTAACAGTGTCATGAAAAAAAATAGGTCGATGAAACAAAATTTTCAGAGTTTTACCCTTACAAAATAGTTAATGTTATAAAATTAATGCAGAAATTAGATAAAAAGGCGATTGATTGCCAAAGATTGAGATCCCAGGTGGCTATGTGAACTTGTAATTGTGTTCTTTTTTATTTTTGGTTCAATAAAAAAAATTAAATTAAAATAATAAAAAAAGTATATTTTCAAGGTAATTTTTAAATGTTTAAAGAAATATTGGGATAATCCTTCAAAACAGAAAGTATACTTTTCGTAACTTGAATCAAATTAAAATTAAAAACGAAGTGTATATTTGGACGGCCAAAACGGCCAGTGGCGCATGCGCTGTAGTTCTCGTGATGACGTAGCAGTCTCGGCGCTTAGTGATGGAACCAATGGTACGCCTAGCCGTGGAAGTTATAGTAGAGTTTAGTTGAAAAATAGCCGTGCAAATATACAGTGCCAATTAAAAAACTGAAAAGTTAAGATTATTCTTGAATAAAAAAACAGTGCCATAGCCAAAACTGGGGGGGTTCTTTGGGTTCAGACCTAAAATATTTTAGACCCTATAGTTTTGGTTTTATAATAACCAGTTGCCACTCAAGGGAGAAATTTTGATACTGTGCTTCTCATAAAAATTCTACACTTTAAAAGAGCGATCCTTTTTACTAGTAGTTGTAACCCAATGGGGCTCAAATATGCGAGTTTACACATTACACTTTTAATGTTTAAATAACAAAGATTTTCTATGGGAGGACCCCAAACATCCCTTTGAAACTCAGTGTGGCTTGCAAGGAAGTCTTAGGATGTAACTGAAAAGGTCTCAAAATGAGCTAAAACACTGCTTCAAAAGATCAAATTTCCAAAATTTTTCTGGTGAAGCGCCCTCAAACTTCAGACTTATTGTACACAGATTAACATCCTATCACAGTAAGCGTTTTAAAACAAAGCATGTAAAAACACTCATAAGTTAGTATAGAGTCAAATCCCTGAAACAAATATCTAGTTATGGGCCTGACACCAAAAACGAGTTCGACCCTGTTTCCAAGAGGCAAATTCGCAAAAAGTTTTTGAGGAGAGATCCTAATTAACACATAGAAGTTAACCTCTTAATTAACAGAGAGGAGTATAATTAAAAATGACAAATTTTTTTGGGTAACTACAGAAATTTCGTTGATTTACAATAATGCATTTTTTGGACCTCCAAAGGAAAATCCTGGCTATGCCGCTAAATAAGGATGTCATAAGGTCATAATTATCCTTCATACCCCTATAACAGACTATTTTTCACATACAATTTTTTCCATGGCTTCCGTAAAATTTTTGTATTTTACCCTAATAGATGCCTTAATTATACAGGTCTGCAACCTAAAAGTTTGTTGTTGAATAATTTTAACGAATTTCTATGTATTTTGGGGTGCTAATAACATAATAAATTGTTTTGAAATGTACTATACATTAAGATTTGACACCAATTACAAATAATTTTCAAATTTATATTAATTGCTTTATTTCACACTTGAAACCCATAAGGGGTCATCCATAAATTACGTGAGGTGTTTTTTCCGAAATCTGGACCCCCCCTCCCCCCTTGGTGAGATTTTTCTTGACCCCCCTCCCCCCACGTGAGATTTGCCTACAACTTTTAAAAATTATTTGCATTTTGTGCTTCATAGCACCTAATTAAGTTAAAAAAAGTTGACGTGAGATTTTAATCGACCCCCCCTCCCCCCCCTTTTCGACCTCACGTAATTTATGGATGACCCCTAACCAGACTATTGTGGGGGTTGGAGGGGGGAGAATTGATTCAAACTAACAGACCCTGTAAAATTTTGTTTGCAGTTAGTATAAAATATGAACCCTAAGTATAGATAAAGGGATGAGGGTTCTTCACTGGAAAGTTTGGGGAAAATTAGCCTTCAAAGTATTGTTTCAACTAATATTGTTGACCCATTGATAACACCCCAAAAGACCGATATCTTGTGTCAGAATTTTCTATGGAAAAAGGAAAAAAGAGACAAAAATTTCAAAGGTAGAGGGGGTCTGGGGGCGCTCCCCCAGAAAAATTTTGTAAATCTAACCCTTAAAAGTAGGGAAAAAAGGAAAAAAAGAGACTTTTAGAGACCTCAGGTGAAAAAAGAGACTTTTAGGGAAAAAAGAGACCTGCTGGGAGCCCTGTTTATCTCTTTTGATGATTTTGTTAGGTTTTTAGGGGGGGTTTAATTTTTTCATATAACTCATTTTTCAAATTAATTATAAAAATTGAAATTTCAATTTTTTTAAAAACTAAAGGCAATATTCGGTTTCAAAACTCAAAAATAACCTATAAACATGTATCACATGTCTATATTATGGTTTTGGTTTTTTTTTAAAATTTTTTTCGGCCATTTTTTTAAAAATTAAACTTCCCCCCGGCCGATTTTTAGTATGTTATTATTGAGGTCATTCCTGAGTGAAAACTGTTGAGAAACCTTTTATTGCAATTTGTCCGAGGTTCAACTCTATTTTCAGTGGACTATTCATCTGCTTTAGTTTTTTAATTAATTTTTTAAACTATCCTTTAGTTTCATTATTCAATTTTTAAACATTTTTAATATCGCCACTAGAGGCGCTGTAAGCCATCTCAATGGATACTCCAGGGTCACTTACCTGGTGTAGACCTTACTTAAATGACCCAAGGTGACAGTTCCAAATAAAAGCTGTGAAAGTCACTTTTGAAACACCCTATAGTATTTTGTTTTGTTTCTTGGCTGTAACCCCTTGCTAGGCCTAGAAATAGGCCACAGTATTTTTCAAATAAATAAAAAAGCAAACATCTCTTCCCCAGAAGTTAATCTGTATTAGTATTAGTAATAAGGGGGCCCATACATAAATGATGTCACACTATCTTTCAACATTTTTGACCACCCCCTTGTCAATCTCTGCTACCAATTATAACTTCAGAATAAAGTTGGAAAGAATCTAAGAAGGAAGGTTTCTATTAAAGCTTAAAGTGTACCCCATTTTTAAGTTCAGTGAACTCTTATCCACACACTTTAGAGCAGTGGTTCCCAACAGGTGGTCCGTGAGAAGATTTTTAAACTTATCCAAAAAATGTATGGAAATTAAAAAAAATAGTTTTCCTGATCACACATTCTAGGAAATCTATTCCCACAGATGCAAAAACATCAGTAAAAAATCGTACGTCTCATAAATAAAAATGTCATGTTCTCTTTCTCTCCTATTAATCATTTGTTCATTTCTTATTTTCCAGTTTTATTCCACATTAGTTTATTACAGAGTAGAAACGAAATATGATGATTTGGAAAAGTATTGCATCATATTTATTAAAGTTGAGAGGCGTTGGGGTGGGGCAAATAAAGAATCGAATGATCGTACTTAAACTTGGTTTAATACGAACCGAAGCGTGGAAGTGTTGAAAGATACTTCAAACTGGGATAAATTTTTGTCAGACAGAGGGTCTCCAAGAAATTGTGGTATGAAAAGAGGAAATAGGTTTGCTTGAAGATACGAGAAAAATTTAATGCGAAAGTTTTTGAACTCGTAAATTATTTTCTATTTTAATCACTCCTTTTGAAATAACTCTAGAATTAACTATTGGGCAAATAACTTCGATTTTCCCAAATCGAAGGTCAAGATGTGGGGTTTATTTTCTATGTCAGAACACTAGTACAGACCTGCCTAATCCCCTGCTTTTGAACCGAGTTTTCTGCATGTAATTCAAATCTCCGGTTTCACTTTTTTGATCGGGTGCCTTATAATACTCCGAAAAACAGCCCAATAAAACTCCCAAACAAAATAGACTTGTGATTCAAAATAAAAGCCAGAAACTCTGGCCAAAAGCTGGAGAGTTGGCAAGTCTGCTAGTGAGAAAACATTTCGCGAACTTAATTTGATTTATGAGATTATAATTGACAGTCAAAGACAATCCTCATGTCAAAAGACTATGAAGGATTTTTCAAAAAAACTGTAATAAATTGAAGATTTAATGTTACAATGTAAATGGATTCGGATGTGGTGTTTAGGATGTGCATGTGCAATATAGTACTCAATATATGAAAAATAATCTAAATAATTAGGATAAACTATAAAGGAAGTTTTTTTATATTAAATGTTTTAAAATTTAATGATTATTTTTCAGTATAAAAACTGTTTTAAAGTCGTTTTTCCATCAGAAAAACCACAAATTCATTGTATTTACGTAAATCTGTATTGGGAGCATAAGAAACCTAATAATCAAAGATGTTTTCAATTTTATATGTCTTTTCATTTATACTACTTCGTTTTTTGTTCATATAAACAGTACTTTTACTATGTATGGTTTTAGCACATTTTTTGTTAGAAATTAAGCTCTGGCTAAAACCAAAAATAATGGAACAGCACTCAAGAAGATACAATTATTTATAAAAGTATTGCCATACAAAATCCAAAGAGTCACATTGAATGAAGTTCTGAATATTTTACAAGTAATTGGATTTAAGGGGCCGTTCAAATATTACGTAAGCACCAAAGGGGGGAGGGGTTTGCTCTTTGCTTATATTTCCTGACAAGGGGAGATATGAGTGATGCTTACATAAGACACTGCATTTTCGAAACTCAACGAATTTACGAATTTCAAAACTCAACCAAAAATAAATTTAATAAAAAATTGAATTAGGATATCTGATGCAAGCACTTTTTTCTGGGGATGGACCCCCTAAAACATTTTGAAATTTTAACCCCGAAAATAGTGTTTTGACTCATTTTTGAACCCTTAGGGTTACATTACACCCAAAAAGGACAGCTCCTTATACAAGTCACCTAATTTTTAAGGAGAAAAAAAAATTAACTAAAAGATGTAAAAAAAAATTTTTTGGCGGGGGGAAGGGGTGCGGCAGTTCATTACGCAATTATGGTGGGGGGGCGAGGTTTGCTTATCTTTGCTGACAAGGGTGTAGGGGGTAAAAAATGACCAAAAAAGTGCTTACAAAATATTTGAACGGCCCCTAAGTACAAGATAAAGTCTAAATCAAATTAAAAACTATGAGGTATTTAAAAGAGATGACTGGAAGTATGATAAACGCAAATGTATATGAGGAACTTACTGAGTTATGAAGGTGATTATATTTTATGTAAAAGTGAAAATCATAAATAGATGATGGCACTTCTTCACACATATTTTGGCACAGTAAATTGACTAAAAAATATCTTGTGATTCTTATAAAAAAATGAAACAGTAATGCTAAAATTTCAGAGTGAAGAGAAACAAGTGTCAAGTCAAATGAAAACACAAAGAAATTGTGACAGGGTTGGTTCAAACCAATATTTTTTTTTTTTTTTAGAAATTATAAAATATTTTCAGGATTTTTTTAAAGAAAGTGTTATTAAGTATAATCTTTTGCACAAAATAAAAAGGTCAGATTTATCAAAAAAATTGACATTTTAAGGTGATTAAAAATCAGAAATTTAATTTAATGGTTTTAATTATTGAATTCTCTCTAAACTTAACCTTAAATGCTTAAGTTAAACTTATTATATGCAGGGATGTTGCACCACATTGAGCATTTTGTAGCAGCTAAATTTAAAATTTTTAGCAGTTTGTAGCGGCTAAATTTAAAATTTGTAGCAGAATAGACCATTTTTGTAGCAACCAATTGAATTACAAGTTTTAATTACAAAAACGCCAAATGCAGGGTTCATACAAATGTTCAGAAATCAAAATCAAGGAGTATTCCAGGAGTTTTCAAGGAAAGTTTTTAAAAAATTCAAGGAGTACCTTTTTACATAACTTAAGAAGCTTCAAACACACACTGTGCCAATTACATTCCTGAATCAGGTTTTAAAACCCCTTTAAAAGTCAAAATGTAAATAAATGAAATAAAAGTCAAAATGTAACTAAATGAAATAAAAAAATAAAGGAAATTAGTAAACAGAATAATTATTTAAGTAATAATTAAATTGCAAAAACGATGTCAAATTTTTTAGTTAATTAGAGCGAAAAAGTAAAAAATATAGTATTTTTGAAGGTATTTTAAAAATCTTAATCGTATAAGAAAAAACTATATAATCATCTAAGTTTCTATAAAGCGACCTTTCTGTAAAAATTTACAATTTAGAAAATCATCTTAAGTTGAAAATACTGACTTAAATAGAGAAAAATAATATTATTAGACTTCTCAAACTGCTCTGACCAAAGTTAAGTTAAGTGTTTTTTCCGCACCACCATTGAAGCTAACTTTAACAGGCGTTCGTAAGAAAAGCAGTAGCGTAAAAAATGGAACTGTTGCGAAAAATCACTATTTTCCCGATTTTCGGAACACTAGATGACACAAGAAGAAGCCAACTTGAATCGGCACCCGCGGCCGTCCACGCAAGTCGCGGGAAAAACGGAACACTCCGCAAAACCCCCCCGAAACTTCCGGGAAAAATTGTAATTTTTCCGACTTCCGAAACACCGGACTTGTGGGTTTCGTAAAGTTTTTTCTACATGGCCATGACGACGCAAGAAGAAGTCTAGTCGACTTGAATCAGCACGCGCGGCCGTCCACGCAAGTCGCGAGAAAAACGGAACAAAAAACCCACAAATTTTCGCAAAAAATCACGATCATTTTCGCCTTTTAACGGACTTCACGCAGCGAATTGAAACCTATTTTATAGGGGCTATAAATTTATAAAAGAAATGTTATATATTTGGTTTCGATGGCTGACGTCATCGGTTTTGAATTCAAGTGGTAGAAATGTGGAAAAGATTCCATAGTAGACGATTTGAGTTTTTTCCCCTAAGGACGAAGGTATTCTTCGCGTGCGAGGAGAGTTTGATAATTCGATTTCAGGAAAATCGTTAATTGGCACAGTTTTACTCAAAATAAAGTTTTTGTAGCAGTTTAGCACATGAATTAGGATTTGGCGCAGTTTGGTGCAGCCGCAACATCCCTGTATATGTTGTAAGAGATAGGTTATTTATTAATTTCCTTTAAAATGAAACATTATTTCAAAGATTAACTACACAAGATACACAAAACTTATCTGTTTTCACTGATAAAAGATGGCCTGGATTTTAAATAATTGATAAAACCTATGTCTTATTTTACATTAACATTAGTTGCTTACATTTCACTTTTATTAATTTAAAAAATTAAATTTTCTCTTTCTAAAGAAATTTCTTAAGTTCATAAATTAATCCATATAATTAAGATAATTAATTTGATTATTTGACCATATAATAAATTAATCAAATTAATTATCTCAATCAATTATCGAATTTCAATTAACATTAGTTAACATTTCACTTTTACTTCTTATTTAAAAAATAAAATTTTCTCTTTCTAAAGAACACTCTTAAGTTCATAAATTAATCCATATATAATTAAGATAAATAGTTTGATTATTTCAACCATTTATCCAAGATGAATTAACACTGGTTTTTATTCACTACCATACAATTAGATATTCAAATTGGAATAATTTAAAAACAAAAATTATTTTTTAAAACAAATTAATTTAATGTTAATTAACTAATTAATTGAAATATACAAATCGTTTATCAATTATAAACAACCAATGAAATAAATGTCTCATTTACAACTCAATTTCAAACATCACTGCTCTCTCTTTATGTTTCTTACTTATTCTGAAAAAAAAACTTCTAAAAAAACTTTGTTTAAACCAAAAAGAACCAAAAAATTGGGTTAAAAACGGTAATAAAAAAACGGTTTTTTCCAACCCTGAGTCGTGACCCTATTTACACTAATTACAAGTGGTATCACATGGTCTGTTAAGAGCTACAAATCTATAAAATCAGCCTGATCAGAATCGTTTTCCTCAGAGTCATCCGAGTCTGTAGTTTCTTCATCTTCCTCCTCCCCATCTTCCAATTCCTCGGCATCATCTTCTTCAACTTCAGACAAGGATTGTTCTGCTTTTTGTGTAAGAAGGTGCTTATTTACTAAAGGTTTGGCAGCATCAAAGTCACCACTTGCAGTTGCAGCTGATATTTTAGCAACTGAAAAATCGGGAAGGTAAATAATCAGTGGTTGGGTTGGTGACAACTGCATAGCAGCCAACATTTGAAAACATAAATTAGGGAGATTTTTACGACTTCTAACCTTGTTAGAAATACAGTACTACTCTAAGACTTAAAAGTAAAAATTTTTTAAATAATACTATGTAAGGATTCTTACAACAGAAATACTACTTAAACGTTTTTATTACCTTTTACTGCTAATTTTTATCAGAAAAACATTGCAAAAAAGCTTGCCAACATCACTTTTAAACACTGCCCATATTTTAAACTTGCCCCTAGGCTATTATTGATCGGTTTCTTAGACACTCGCAATCGGATAAACGAAAATTACCCAGAAAATCCTCAAACTTGATTTATAAAGAAATTCGGGAGATTTGATACTTTTTCGGGATATCGGGAGATAACAGTGAAATTCGGGAGTCTCCCGAAAAAATCGGGAGAGTTGGCCGCTATGCAACTGTGTTCTACTTCTTTGCTATTTTTTATTCTAAGAAGGGAGAATGAATAGGCATTTAGTTTAAATAGAAAGCCAGATTGATTACCATCAAAGTTAGAAGCAGGCAGATAATCTGCAATGACTATGTTTAGACAGCATTCGTGATTACAGTAGAGCCCCGATTATCCACGCAATTGGGTGGCAAGGGTACCGCGGATAGCAAAAATCGCGGATAACCCGAAAAAAGATTAAAAATGAGGTGAAAACACGAAAAAAATATTTCAGCAAAAAAACTATGTTTTATTGTAAAAAAAACATGATATGTAAAACTTTTAAAATATGTACAGTACAGCAGAAACCCTTGCTCTACATCTAAAATGTCTTTAATCTCATCTAAAATTTGCTCTCATCGTTAAAAAATTCTTTTCGAGGCACTCGCGGATAATCGGGGTTCTACTGTATTTAGAGCGGCAGTCATTTTGAGCTAAGAATAATATAGTTTAAATTAACTTTATTTATATTGTTATTTTAATCATGATCATGAGGAGAGTTCTTATAATACACTAGCTGATATGCCCGGCCTTGCACGGGTGAAGAGTATAAATCTATTATTTGAGGCGTTTGCTATCAAAACCAGCTCATTCCATATTTTTCCGAAATCCACTTTTTTTTGCATATTTTGAAAGTTTAGAGGGTCCTTCATAACCTGGCGAAGGGATGTAGCTCAAACCCTGCTCATTCCAACCCAAAATTAGATTAAAAGTGAAATCTGTGATCTCAACTGTGAAATTTCAGATCATTTGAAAAAGTTAAGTGAACGTCATTTATTTAAAATTTGTAAAGACACAAATATTAACTGGTAAACTGGAAAAAAAACAATTCACAACTTAATTGAACAAAATGTTTAAAAAAAAAGTTGGAAAAGTTGAACAAAAAACTGAAAAAAGCATGAAAAATCGTGTTTTTGCATCAAAATCAGCTCATTCCAACCTAATTAGTGTAATTACGCCCAAGGTAATGCAACTGAAATGAAAAACTAATCGATTTCTAGATGGTTATACCTACAATTAAAAATTTAAAAAACAAATTTAGCTTTAGAACTGTGGACGTGAGAAGTTTTTTGTCTCTCCTGTAAAATTTCCAAAAATGGAATAAGCTGGTTTTGATAGCAAACACCTCAGTTTTAAGTTTTTCCAAATACATTTATAATTTTGTATAATCAGCATTTACCAATCATACCGGTATCCCAGGCATCTTTTTCATATTCCGGTGTTCCCGGTAACTTTTCCTATCCTGGTGTTCCTAGTAATTTTTCTTATCCCGGTGTTCCCGGGTTGATAAAAACTCCTTCAGTTCTCAAGCAATATAATTTTTGAATGATTTCCAAATTTACATGGAAAAAGTATTCTAAAAATTATTTAAAATGCTTAGATCCCTTGATTAATCATATCTTTAGGAATTAACGTTTTCAATGATATTATTCAATAATTAAAGCTTATTCCATTTTGCAATTTAAGAAAAAAATCAATCTTTTCTAGTTGAAAGGGAGTTTTAACAGTTTTTTTGTTTGTTAACCAACTTTCTTAAAGGCTAAAATATTAAAAATTATTCTAAAAAGTATTTAAAATTGCTTAGATCCCTTGATTAATCATATCTTCAGGAATTAACGTTTTCGGTAAAATTATTCAATAACTAAAGCTTATTCCATTTTGCAAATTAAGAAAAAAAAATTAATCTTTTCTAGTTGAAAGGGAGTTTTAATAGTTTTTTATTTGTTAACCAACTTTCTTAAAAGCTAAAATATTATCACCTTTTAATTTTACATCTTCGTTTCCATGGAGACTATTTTAACAACAATGGTATTCCATAAAGCTTTTAAAATATAAAAATTAGATAAAATCTCAAATAAAAATATGGTTAACTATATTAAACTTTTAAATTTCGTGGAAATAGATTTTTAAATTAGTAATATAATTTTTAAATAGACTTGTACCTAGTGTTTCTATTAAAAACTTATTTTTTAGCATTAAGTTTTCTTTGTAACAATGGGTAAGCAGATCTCTTTTGGAGGAGAAATAAAGCTATTTCAGCAAAATGACCATAAAAAGAACAAAAAAGGGGTCAAGGGGTCATTAAAAGTTTTCGAAACATAGCCTATGTTTTTTTCCGAGTTTTTTTACGTAGGTATACCAAGTTTGGTGCAGATCGGAAGAAAACTGTGGATTTGTATAAAAGACAAACATATATATATATATATATATATATATATACACACATTCAATTTTATTATATTAGATACTAATAATAATACTAGTTCAACTAATAGCATAGCTACCAACCTGATGGGGAAAAAATAGGAGTACTTTAATAGAAAAAAAATCTCTTTTAAAAGTTTTACTTTAATAGACTTCACACATGGAAGCATACCCACCTTTTTCCAGTCACGATTGAAAACTTAAGCCGTTTTTTAGTTCATAGTAGAACTACGAAGCCCAAATAATTTAGATAAAAACCTAAAACAAAGTCTATGAAGAAACAAAAACACCATCCCCAAGTAAATAACAAACCAGAAAAAACCCGGTTTTTTTCTGCCTTCCCAAATTTCCGGAAATTTTCCATCTCCAATATGGATAATAGTATCTTGAAGTGACGCATTGGGCCTGAAGGTTCCCCATGTTATCCTATGGAGCGTGCAAGCCAACAAAAAGGCCAAAAATTGGTTTTTGGCCCCTCATTCCTACTCTAATCAAATCACACAATGAATGTCTTCACTAGAGTTATGGACCCTATATGATGTATGCTACCCAACAAAACTTGAATAACAGCCTAAATATCTATATCATGTTGATTGTGGGCTCTAATTTAAACGGAAAAAGACGCAATTTTCCACAAAATTTGAGCCCTCAAAAAAACGTAATATAGAGATTTAGGCTGTTATTCAAGTTTTTTTGGGTAGCATACACCATATAGGACCCATAACTCGAAAGAAGACATTTGTCGTGTGATTAGAGTAGGAACAAGGGGTGAAAACCAATTTTTGGCCTCTTTGGCTCGCATGCTCCATAGGATAACATGGAGAACCTTCATAACCAATAGGGCACTTCCAAGATATTACCTGAAAAAATCACAGGTACTCTCTGCCACCTTAGACAACTTTTCTGCACTACTGCATCCCCAAAAAAAAAGATTTTTCGATACACCCTAATGTAGATGCACTAATTAGTTTCAAGGAGTAAAAATTAACTAGTACAGTAAAACACTTTCAGACACCATAAATGTTCTCTTTCTATGTTGAACCATAATATGCAATATTAATTTGTAAATATTATAAAAAAAACTTACTCATTGCTTCCATCTCTGCTTGCTCTGCTCTCATTTTGTCGATTGCCTGTGAATCAGCCACACCTGCTTTCTTGCATTCATTCATGAAATCAGCAGCCTGTTTCAAGACCTGTATCCTTGATGGCTAAAGAAAAAGAGAAAATGATTTTTTCACTAACTCTAGTCAGGGTTAGGCTACTTTATCTGAAATTGTAAAATTCAGAAGCTTTGGTAGCCAAAATTTAATTCAGAATTTAATACAGTCGAATCCACTTAATGTGATCAATCGGATAGTGTTATCAAAATTGACGGGTCCTGATCACTCCTATTTAAATTAACGCAAAATGTATCGGTTTATGTGATCAGTATATCGTTTAATGTTATCAAAATTTGGTGAAATCCCGTAAAAACCTCATTTTTCCCGTTGGAAGGTCATTTTTAATACATAAACATACAAAAAGATTTATTAATGTAGTAGTGATAAATGATTAGCTCTTACTTTTTCTTTAAGAATGTTAAAGTTTCAAAATACATATTAAAAAATTGTTTTAAATAAGTAAATTGGTACTATACAGTTGTGATTTCAATGCAAACACTGGAGTTACGCTGTTTGTCACGTTTTAGTACAGAATCGCTTGTTATTATCAATGGGATATTGTTATCATTCTGATCTTGAACAAATGGGATCACATAAAGCGGAGTCGACTGTAATGCTGCGTAAAATTCATTGACCGAAGAAAAAAAAATCAGTTTTACTCTTATAATATAGTTAATGTTATTTATTTAATGATGCAGCAATTAAGAAGGAAGGTGATTAATTTCCAAAGTAACTTTTTAATTTTGAAATTAACATAGTAAAAAACAAACAGATCATTTTTTGTAACTTAAATTAAATTATGATTAGAAAACTATGAAGTTAAGATTAATCTTGAATGAAGAGGTCATTGCCTTTGCCTTGTACAACCCTTGCCATGGGTTGGGGCCCCTGGTCTGAACCCCTTGGGTCAGATACAAAAATTTAAGAATTTTTGATTAATTTTTTTATTCTTTATTCCTTAAAAATTTAGTGGCTTGAAGGGATTAAATAATCCAAACCTCCCCGCGAATTTTCAGTTTTTATCTATATTATCTAATTTTCTTAAAACATGAGGCTTATAAAGAGCACTCTTCCCAAAAGGTCTCAAAATGAGTTAAGCACTAAATATAGGGGGAAATTCTCAAGGGGTTTCTCTTTTTTTTGTTTCTTTAAATTTATGGGGATACGACCAATAAAAAGCAGTCCTTTAGGTGTGTGGTGTGTAACCCAAAGGGTTTTTTAATGAGTTAAATGTTTACTTTTAAGGGTTAAATTTTTTTATAATTTTTTTTAGGGGGGACCCCAGCCCCCTTCCATAATTTGGAATTATATTTATGAACAGTGTTTTTTTCTAAGAAATTTTGTGGTTTATCAGGAGTGGCCCTCTTTATTTTTAACCCAAGATATCTCAAAGTGAGCTAAAATACAACCTTTAGGAGGCAATTTTCTAAAATTTTTCTGGGGGAGAGGGCAATGTCCTACCAGACAAGGATACTCCTTAGAACTGGTGGGTGTGGGTGTTATTTCTACAACATAAATTTTTACTTAATTATAGATATTTTTCAATAAAGTACAGTAAAGCACCGTTTATACGTTTCTCATTTATACGACTTTATCATTTATACGTCGTTTTCGCGAAGTCCCAATTCATTCCTATTCTTTTTAATACAAAAATTCTTCGTTTATACGACGCGCAATATCGGTTATACGTCGTTTTCGGCTGTCTTAAAATTCGAAAATATCCAGTATCAGTTGTTATTCCGTGGGAAAATTTCCCCAGGAAAGGTTGAAGAGCACTGCATTTCTTGGCCATTGTTGGGGGCATGACCAATGGAGTGGGGGTGAGAAAAAGGGCAGTTCGTTGAACTGATAACGGGATGAACTACACTACAGTTTTATGGCCCTTATATCTGGTTAGGGGGTCTCCCTCCAGCACCCCCTGCAGAGGAGAAAAATTCTTTTGATTGCTAAATGACCCCACAAAGAAAGCGGGACCATAAAACTGCCGTTATATAACCCTATCACTATAAAGGTAGAGTTTCTTTGATTTTTATGTTAAATGTTTTAATATTTTAAAATATTTAATACTATTTTAAAGTTTATTAGTTAATATTTTTCAGTTTATAGACTGTTTTGAAGTAATTTTTTTTCTTTAGAAAAACCTAAAATTTAACGTATTTTTGTAAATCTGCATTAGGGGCGTTATAAACCTAATATTAAGGACATTTTCGTTTATACGTTTTTTCATTTATACGTCGATTTACGTCGGTCCCTTGAAAGACGTATAAACGGTGCTTTACTGTAATTCAAATAGAAATTCATTATCAAGTTTGAAAGAGGATATTATGTGTTACAATGTGTTAATTGCAATGCTTGTTAATTTATTTTTAATTAATGGCAAAAGAAGAGAAAATTGTAAGTATTATTTCTGGTAGCTGTGTTTAATATTTACATTGTTAAGCAATCACATATAAACAAGAATGAAAATATCCATACATTTCGTTTTCCACCTCTGCCAGCTTTAAAGCTTGGCAACTCATGTCTTAACCTGTCGAAGCTTTTTTTCATGTTGTCCCTTCGGTTTCTTTCCAAATAATTGTGGTTATCACGTTTACTTGACTAAAAGAGAAAAAGAAACAATTTAAACATAGAAAGATGTTTTTACATATCCGTATAGTTCAAGAAACCTAATAAAAATTTCAGCAGGGTCCTAATAAACAATTTTGAACCAAAGAAGTTTTTTTGGATAGAAAAAAAACAATACATGGGGAATAAGAGTAAGGAAAGTGCCCCAAGAAGATTCCTCTATTGGTTTTATTGAAGGTGATTTGTGGGCTGAGTTGCAACAATTTTGTAGAAATAAAAGCTATTTCAGTCTTCATGGTAATGCTTGTTCTATAGTCTTTTCATTTAGAATAGGCAGCTAAGACAATGTATTAGATGCAGTTACTAATATAATTATCACCAAAAAAATTTCTTGTGCAATTACTAGGCAGCCTAATTAGAAGTAGTCGAAATACTGTAAAATAAATCGGTCACTGAGGTTGCGGGATGAGCGTTATTGAGTGTTTTTGCTTCTGTTTCACCCACCTATTCTAAATGAACAGACTATATAGGTCAGGGCTTTTCATTTCAACTTCTAAGTACTTGAGGGCCGCAATCAAAATCAAGTCTAGTGTAGGGCCGGAAAGTATAATCTGGTTCCTTTTAATCCATAATAAATTTTTTAGGGGAGTCTTTCATATGAAACTCTTCCAGCATTTTGTAGCAGCTAAACTTAAATTTTGTAGCAGTTAAACTCAAAATTTGTAGCAAGTAAAAGCATTTATTTTTGTAGCAGTCAATTTTAAAATTCGGAGCTGGGTTAAGTATTTTTGTAGCAACTACACTTAAATGTGGCATGGTTTAATATTTTCATAACACTTAGAATGAATTACCACTAACTTTACCTAATATTTAACTTTCTCACTATAATGCAGTTTTATAAAATGTAGAAAAAATTCTACATTCTACAAAAAAATTGCAAAGAAAGGATGATGATTTAAAAAAACCAAGACAAAAATTTATAAAATAGTCTTAGTTTAAAAGTTGCATGGGGCATTCATTCCATGTCAACTCAACACACTCATTCACACTTGATGTCTCTGTGAAAAATTGCAGTCCACCGCAATAATTAATTGTCTTGAAATTAATTTTCCTTTACAACATTCTGATGAATAGTCTTATGATAAGTATTATTGTATCTTCCGAGTCAGACCTTCGCGGTTTAAAGCCAATTCCTGGCGAGTTCCTCACCCCTGGGGTAGGGTGTCCCTTAAAAATCGAAAGTTGGGGAAACTTTTGCGACACCCCCTAATTTTATTCCTTTTGGTATCCTAAGAAAGTGTGAAAAATCTTAAATCGATCAGAAAATATAAACACGTGCGTAGTTGAGAAATTTTGACATTTTTCTCATTTTTTCGAATAATAGGGCTTTAACACATCTAAATATTCATACTTGACTGTTCTACATTCCTAGATAGGCGAAATTACCCAGTTTTTGGCCTGGTATGGGCCATCTATAAACATGGTTAATGACTTATAATCTGGGTGTAGTAGGCTCAATCATTATTAAGAGCAGGTTAATTTTCTATCAACTTCAACTTTTCAACACTACAATACTTCTGTATGTACTGAAGTATAGTTTTTAATGTTTTCTTTTTTATAATTTTTCTCTTGCCTCTATTATGCATTTAGAATTATATCATCTATAGTTATATAATAAAGATATGATGACCATTCGAATTGAGTAAAGAGCTTTAAAAAGTGGTTTAAGGATTTTATTAGTATTAACTGAGATTAGAAAACTCAAATACACGAGTGAAAATTTGAAGATCCTATATATTTCAGGGACACACACAAGTCTTAATAAGTAAGAAATATAAATTGAATTGTAATTTTGAGAATATTCTCATGATAGATTTTTCCTCAAATGAAACACTTCAGGAACTTTCCATGAGGAGTTTTGCGGTGGGGGAGTATCAAAATTTTTTTATGTAATACTGTACAACCAATGCCTCAGATTTGATATTTTTATTTTTAAAGTATGGGAAAAACTAAATTTCGAAATCGGATATTGTTCCATTAATTATGCTTTGACCTTGATCAATTCTGTGCGCGTCACAAGAGCCCAACAACATATAGCTATTTTTACCGAATTTTATTGAGAATATTCTCATGAAGGGGAAAATATAAATGAATCTGAATTTAAAATTATACAAACAAAAAATCTAGCCAAATTATTCTTTCAGAAATAATTTTTATTTTTAAGCAAAAAGTAAAGTGAACTTTTTGAACCCACTTTGAGAATCAATATTCTCATGATAAATTAATTATATATATTTCCTGTAAAATAAATATTAAAAAATTGGAAATATTTTTCTCAACAGATAATTCTAATGTGATGTCCCTTTCTTTAAAGAATGTTCTCCTGATTTTACAAAGTTATATCAAAATTAGCTAAATATCAGGTTTAAAAGGTCCTTTAGTTTAACAACTATTGCTATTGGCAGGGCCGCCCATAGGGGGCAGCAACCCCGACAAATGTCGGAGGGCCCGGAGCTTTAAGGGGCCCGGGCCCACGAGTTCCACTTTGTTTTTTTTTTATTTTCCAAATAAAAATTGAACTCGCTGAATTCATATCATTTAGCACAGTGGTCCCCAACCTTTTTACCACCACGGACCGGTCAACGTTTCATAATTTTACCGCGGCCCGCTGGGGGGGGCGTTGATTGTTTACATTCTAGATTATTTTGATTTATTAATTTTAATTTAATTGTATTTAAACATACTTTCAGAATAAAATACAGTTACACCAAAAAATAATATAAAGGGATTTATGATTAATTTCATTCATTAACTTGGAGAGTATAAACCTACGAATTTAAATTCATTTTCAATGAAATGGTCGGCTGAGGCCCGGTTCCATTTAATCCACGGACCGGCACCGGTCCGCGGACCGGGGGTTGGAGACCACTGATTTAGCATATTCAGTTCCCGAAACGGACGGGCCCGTCAAAAGTGGTCGGTCTTTTTTTCAGACGTTTCATCTCCAATCAAATTCTGAAACATGAGATAACGCAACCCCTTCCCAACGTGACCACTTCCCGCACACTGGAAAAAGCTACCAATATTTCTTGCTCTGGCATTTTATGCACGAAAATGAGTTAAAACCCTGTTATTGATATTAAATTTTGAAAAATTTTCTGGGGGAGAACCCCCAGCTCCCTTGGTACTTGTAACTCTATTATTACAACCTTATTTTATATTAAGTTCGTCAAAACGCGGAAATTCTACCATAAAACCTATATCCGAAATTCGGATGAGGCGTATCAAAACGAGTTAAAAAAGATGTTTTTTTACTTAAATTTCCAAAAATTTTCTGTAATAATAAATGAAGTTTTCAGTAGAATAAAGTAGTTATAAATGCTACTCCTTCGCCGGCAAACATTGTCCTCTAGCGGACTTGGGTTCCTATGAAAATCTTGTTGGCCATGGCATGACAGACATGCATGCTAATTTTCTACTCGACCTTTTGAGATACCCTGTATATTTTACTTAAGGGATACTTTGTGAAATGTAAATTCCTTATTATACTTGAAAAACTTAAAAAGTTAGGGGGCCCGTGAAAAAATTTTGTCGGGGGGCCCGGTAGAGTTATGGGCGGCCCTGGCTATTGGTACTACAATAAGGAAGTTGCATGTGTCAGATTTTCAAAAACAAACAAGTGTTCCGTATGGTTTTTTGTATGGTAAAATGAAATATCTAGTCAGTTTTTCAAAAAAATGTACAGGTAATTAAATATTTTAATTTAAAAGTCGAGAAAAAAACACGTGACTGAAAACGTTTATTGTTTAAACTATAAGATGACGTCAACAATCATACCATCAAATCCATTGCTTTACAACAATGTTTAGTATAAGATGACGTCACATCCAAACTCTTGGCGTTTTCGCGCGCTTTTAAAAAGGGGATTTTTGTTAATTTTTTTGACAATCAAAAAATTTCTCGATCGGCCTCAAATTTTGGGTAGTTGCTTATTTTTGCAAGAGGAATCGATTAAAAAAATTTAAAAAAATCATGCAACTTCCTCATTGCTTTCTCAACAACTATATGGAAAGAATTTAGACTCCTCTTTTTATAACAGTATTTTCTCCCATTAAAACTTGCTTCTAATATACTTTAAAAATATTTTTTACCAAATGAAATTTACTTATTTATTAAAAATTATGCGAAATAATGAAATTACAGTTCAGAGAATATTCTCTAAACTAAAGATGACTTTTTAAGGGTAAGTTTCATCAAAGTTATTACAGTAACGGACCCTTTATCCGGCAAGCTCGGGGCCGACATCATCCCGGAATTCGGAATTTTCCGGATTTCGGGTCCGTTCCGAAAAAAAACGCCATTAAAGACGCAGCTGCTTTAGTAAAACCAAAATACCCGCTGAAACAATATACTCCGTTCCAATCGTAACGGATCCAGCAAAAAAAACTTCTGGCAAAGTACGTGGGTCGTCGCGGCAAGAACCGATAGTGAGGCAGCAGCCGATTCTGGAACGGCCGTTTAAGCGCGGGGACGATACGATTCGGCCGCGTCGGCCCGCTCCGAATCGTCACATTCCGCACCGAGACGATGTCGCAAGAGACGCGCGCAACCATTGCGCGTCGTAACAGCATTTACTCACTAAAAATTCTTCACAATATAAAAAAAACAAATTATAAACGCGACCCGGATTTCGGGTCCTTCCGGATTTTGGGTTCCCGGATAAAGGGTCCGTTACTGTATTATTTTTAGGTTTTTAACACTAATACTACATGGCCATTTCATATTATTAAACATATTGACATTTATTTCCATTTATCTGTCAAAAAACAGAATATTCTCGATTATTCTCAAAATTCTCGCCCCTGGAGAATATTCTCGTTCTCCGAGAATATTCTCACTTCACATCACTACATGCCCATACAATTTATTCCAGAACTTTTATAGGGGAAATGCAATCCAATATGGCTCCTGTAATTATAATGCCAGGGGGTCTGTCCAGACTTTTTGTGAAGGGTCCGATTTTTGAAAAATTGTGAAAATCTACTCATAATTTTGTGAATTTTAGTTAGTGTTAAATTAGTTCTTTTCAGCCAGGAGCCTGTTTTCGTGAAAATAAGCTCACAAATTGGCAGTAATGAGAAAAATATTGGCCATTTAAAGGCCAAAATACGTGAAGGGTCCGTTTTTAAGGTAAAATACGTTGTGAAGGGTCCGTTTTCACAATAAACGTTTTGTGAAGGGTACGAAAACCCAAATTTCTTCTAAACAGACCCCCTGAAAGCTAGTTATTAATTTTAGCTCCAGATAACTTACCTACACATATCAATATCGTCTACAAATGGTACCTAGATATGGAATTACGTGGTTATAAGTCATTCCCCACTGACTTTTGTATCCTCTATTCTCAGTATAAAATGGGCAAATTTGATGATTTTCCGGTTGATGACCAGGCTAAAAAATGTGTAATTACGCCTAACTAGGAATGAAAAACGGTCAAATATGAATATTTAGATGTGTTTAAGCCCTATTATTCGACAAAATAATATTTTAAGGTAGTTTTAAAAATTTTCGAAAAAATGAGAAAAATGTCAAAATTTCTCAACTTTAGGCCTTTTGAGGCATGTGTTAATATTTTCTGATCGATTTAAGATTTTGCACACTTCCTGAGGACACCAAAAGGAAAAAAATTAGGGGGTGTCGCAAAATTTTCCCCGACTTTCGATTTTAAAGGACCCCCTACCTTGGGGTCATTGCTCTTTCGTAGGGTGGGGTGTACATCGGACACGATGGAACTTGCTGGGGTTGGGTTTGTCACCTCGAGTGACCTATAGCAGTGGTCCCCAACCTTTTTACCACCTTGGACCGGTCAACGTCTGATAATTTTACCACGACCCTCTGGGGGGGCGTTGATTGTTTACATTCTAGATTATTTTGATTTATTAATTTTAATTTAATTGTATTTAAACATGCTTTCAAAATAATATAGTTACACCAAAAAAAAATAAATATTATGTGATTTATAATTCACTTCATTCATTAATTTGGAGTATAAAACTAGGAATTTAAATAAATTTTCAATGAAATAGTCGGCCCGCGGGCCGGTACCATTTGATCCACGGACCGGGGGTTGGAGACCACTGACCTATAGGATGCTCTGAAGGGTAATTAAAAGTTCATGGCCCAGGTGGTCTTGGGATTCCTTGAGAAAAAAAGGAGCAAAAAGGTTTTTGTGGGTTAGACTAACCCATCAATTTTCAGGCAGGAGGAGGTTATCTTGTATGAAATAAGGGAGAATTTATACAAAAACTGATATTACATTGCCATGGAATTACCCTAAAAATATTTTATCTTAAAACTGCTAATTTTATTGAAAATTACTGTTCTGCCATTTTCGGGTTTTTGTCAAAAGCGATTTTGAAATGCCCGTTTTGTATTTATTTTTCTTCTTAAAGTTTACGGTTAAAAATCCAACCCAAAGCCCCCATTTCAGTCGGATGGCAGAGACTCCAACTTTCAAAGATGGGTGTCAGTAGTCCTTATGAGTAAGGAAAATTTTTGATCCTAAAAACAGGGTTGTTTTATACACCTGGTCCGATTTTTTAGGGGTGGATCCCCTGCCATCCCCCTTGATGTCATATCTGAAACAGGTTATAATCTAACAAGATTTTTAAAAATACTGCATTAGGCTTTAGAGTGATCTATCAGTAAAAATTTACAACTTAGGAAATCCTTAAGAAAAATTAGTTGAAAACACCGACTAAAATCGATCTGAGAGGTATCACTGGACTTATTAGGCTCCTCTGGTCATGCTTAAATGTTTCTTACAGAGTAATTACAATGTGAAAAGAAGCCAGCTTCAACTACACGCCGGGAAAACGGTACTTACGCGAAAAATCGCTATTTTTCAACTTTTCCCGCCGAATGCGGTCCTAAACACCGGACGACGGCTTCTAACCACTATAAAGTTGGTCTTTCAGCATCGCACTAACAACGCAAGAAGAAGCCGATTTGAACTTGGCGCCTGCCGCTGCGCCGTCCGAAAGAAGTCGAGGGAAGAACGAAATACCCCGCATGCAACACGAAACCTGATCGAGCGATCAGGTTCGCCACCCTGTTTTATGAAGACTGAAAATATCTTAAAAATAGAGATAGGGAAAAAAATTGCGCTTTTAAGTGCTTTTTATGATAGATTTCCGATTTTCCGTAGCTTTTTCGATGTTATCCGTAGTTTAAGGGCTCAGTGCCACTATGCGCGCGTTTTTAATTATGCCTCCTGGCTACCCTCTGACCAATGGAAGAAGAGACGGTTAGCACTTGATAGGAAAGACTGAAGGGGGCGGAGTTTCATTTCATGCAACTCTGGGATCGCGTCGCGTAGCTCATGAATCGCGCAGGATCGCGTGTGTTGAACTTTTGAGCGTCGTCGCGCGAAAACATTGCCAAAAAATGATTTCGCTCTGGCAATGTCGAACAAGCAAGTGACGTGATCATCGAAGATGGGAGTGTATGATGTAAACTTCGTTTTATTTCTCAATTATTTCAAACATAATTATAATTTGTTACACATAGTAGAAACTAGATTTGAGTAATGACAATTTTGCCACGTTTTGTAAGCTTATAATCAATTACACATCATTTATCAAAGTATTTGGTGTTATAAAATGTAGACTTCCTTTTAATTTAATATTTTTGTTGAATGTTAATTACAATTTGGATTTCACATGTTAATGTGTTTACCGTAATACCTGGAATTAATATAATTTTTTTACAATTCTTGTAGTAATTATAATTTTGCATTCATTTTATATTCCTTCCTAATGGATTTTACTTCCTATTTTTTTCAGATGAATTTACCAAAAATAAAATACAAAAGAAAATAGTTTTTTTTAAAACTAGTAGAGTTCATTGCATAATTTATAGAAAAACTGCAGCATTACTGAAAAAAAGATTAAAATTGCCCACAATTAAAAAAAATCCCTTTTGTTTGAAATTGGGGTGTTTTTTTAACAAAATCTTATTAGACCGGGAAAACTAAAAATTAAGAATCAAAATCCTGATCCAAAACCCCAAAGTTAAATTTTAATGGGAAGAAAAATCTAGCTTAATCATGCTGCCATCTACTTGTGACTGCGAAAACTAACGCAAGAAATATGGGGCGACTGTCCGAGCGTCACGCGACGTACGGTTGAAAGAAGACTTTCATAGGAATTCAAATGGAGGCGGGATCGAAAACGCGCGCATAGTGGCACTGAGCCTTAACGACGGCATCCGTAGAAACTACAGAGAATCCGTAGTAGTTGGAGTCTCTGGGATGGTTGCTTGTTAATGAAGCGAAATCCAGGCTGCAGATTTTCAACGCCAAATTTGGCAATAACAATTCAATGCAGTGATGCCATCGGTTTTCCACTTGGCAACAAAAAGAATGCCAAATTCAGCTGCACAGCTAGGATTTGGTTCATTTTCCGGTCATTCTCTCAAACCTGTGTTTTGGCGTCAAAAACGGACAGCCTGGTACACTGGAGAACTCTAAGAAAATCAATCGTAACAGCTTTGAAAAAGTCCTCCAGTTACCATGAATGTGTAATCACAGCTCCCACAGCAACATGATTAAGTGTTGTCACCATAGAGATAGGTAAATTTTAAGAATCCGGGCCATGGCGACTTTTGGCGAAATGCTTTCCTGCCAATGCTTGCCAAACACTTGGCAGAACGAACATAGTAATAGAAATTAAGGTTGCTGTACTAAGCATTGTGAACTAGAAATATCCACCTATCGTCTAGTTTTCGCCAACCCTTGGCGATTGGCCCGGATTGTTAAAATTAACCTAGAGATCTAATAGTACTATTAGATCTTTAATAATAACCTACTAATTACTAATAGATCTATAATAATAACCTACTAATCATTAAAGCATCTAATAATACCTAGATCTCTTTGGTTGTTACTCATCATTGGAGCTGTGGGTTAAAATATAAAATGGTGGCTATACAATTCCAATCAACTATCTTACAGTATAGAACAAGTATAGACGAGCATACTTACTCTGGCTTTTGGATATGATGGATACCCGTCGTCGCTCATATTTTAACTTTAAACAAGGATATCGAACTCAAATGTTAAAGTATTAATAAATTCTTTCAAACCACCTATTTTTAACAATTGATCAACAGAAAGCTTTACAAAATTTACCAATATTCATTCGAAGAGACGCGCTCTCTGGATTGGTTGTAGCTAGCAGCAGTTGTACAAAAGCACAACAATATAAAAACGGCGCGGACACGAGAAGTTGAGCTGTTTAACTACTTCTGTGCAGATAGCAAACTGTACCTGTCATATTGCTTTCGTAGCGCTCCAACAAGGGCTATTGGAAATTCAATCTTGAGGACCGTGCTATTTTTTAGCAGTCAGTAGCGCTTTTGAAATTAATGCTACAGGTTGCTAATTTTTGTAGCTGCTGTTTTTCTTAGCAGCGGCGCTTTTTGTTCATAAAAAAAGAATTTAAATAGAATAAAAAAAAGTGTAATTTTACTGCAGAAACACGGATTTACGTGTGGATATATTTTATCTTCTTAGAAAGCAGGATGGGATTTGAAATATAAACTAATTTTAGAGATAAGAGGAGCAGTTATTCAACGTTAACCATGCATTTACGAATTGATTTTGATGGTTGGATAACAAAATTTCGTTACAAGTTGGAATTTAATTTTATCAAGCAAATAGTAACAGTATTTATTTACTTGAATTCAAGGGCGTATGCAGGATCTGATTTAGAGGGGCGCAGGTCACAAACATAGAAAAAAATTTATTTGGAGTACTCAAAAAACTATTGCACCCTTAGGTGGATAGGTTTGCATTTCCGTGATTGAGTCCGTGATTCTGAGTTGTCTCAGTGCCGTAACTAAGACTTTACATTAACATATGCTAAGTTTAAGATATCTTAAAAAAAATATTTTAATGCGAAATTCAAGTAAATACAGGGGGGTCTGGGGGTTTCCCCCAGAAAAATTTTGAAAATTTGCCTCTAAAAATTGCATTATAGGTTCAATCTGAAGATAACAGCTTCTTGTAAACTACCGATTTTTCTGGGGGAAAGTTTTTTAAATAGACGTCAAAATTTCGTGAAGTCTAGGAGTCCTCCACCAGAAAAATTTTTGATATTTGCCCCTTTAAAATAGTGCTTTATATCATTTTGAAACCTCCTCTTTGATGAAACACTCAAAGAAAACTGCAAATTTTAAGCGGCAGAATTTACAAGGAATAGACACTGTAAGAGGCGTCATAATTTTGGAGAGGGGTTTGGGAGTTCTCCCCAAGAAAAAATTTCGATATTTGACCCTCAAAAGTAGTGTTTTAACTCATATTGAGACTCTTTGGGTTAGTTTGAGATACTCCCAAACACAAATTGGGTCAGAAATTTTTGCCTTTTCTTTTTACTCTGATTAATTTTTTTTAAATCCAGTTTTCTAGGGGGGGGGGGCAGCTGCCCCTCCCTGCCCCCCGCTGCATACGCCCATGCTTGAATTCTCTATCAATATGCAGTTTTGCTACTTTTTGTCTTTGTGACCCGTGTGTTCTTTTGTTTGAACTTTGTTTTTGATGATTATTAACAAAATCTACTTCACACAATTAAAAAATACTTATGATTTTTTTATTCTTACTATTCTCGGGTTCTAATAATGCTTTAATATTTAGATACTCCATTAAAAGTGTCGACGACTTAAAAAGATAGAGAAAAGAAGAATTTCGTTATAAACGAAAGCTGCCATTAAGAAAGGCATGGGTTTTATTTTTGACGGAGCATCATTGGCGTAGCCAGGGTTCAACGGGGCAAGCAAGGTCGACTCTTTAAGTTTGTAGTTTAATTTTAAAGCCCCGGGTGAGAGACCCGTCAAGTTTCAAAGGGGGTCCTCCCCCAGAAAATTTTTGGAAATATGCCCCTAAGAACATGGTTTTATATAGTTTTTTGGTACACGTAAACCCGAATTTGGACGTGCATTTTTAGGTAGAATTTTGATTTTAATGAACGTATTACAAAAAAGTTAAAAATAAAAAAGGTTTAAATACTAGAGGGGGGCCTAGGGGCCCTCCCAAAATTTTTTTTGAAAATTTGACCCTAAAATACTGGGTTTTAACTTAACTAAAAGTAAAGTAACGGGACTTGGGGGCAGCTGCCACTCCCTTGGCTATGCCCATGTAAACGCCCCTCATTTTTTACTTAAAAAATATTACCTATAATCTACTCTATGGCCCTCCACGTCATTATAGCCTTGAAGTCCGGCCCGCGGATTTGAAAAGGTTGCCCATACCTGGTCTAAATCCTTCCATTTTTAAATTATGCGTTCTTTTCACTTTTCTGTTAACTCTACGGGGATCCTTTCTGCCGGCCGCCATCAGCCCGAACCCCCAAACCGATTTGGACAAACTCGGTAAACGAAAGCTTTCCGCCCCTAGATTAGCTATCTCAGGTGTTATTTCTCTAAATCATGGGTTTCCAACTGGCGGCCCGCGAAGCTTCAAAACACTTTTTAGCACACTAAAATTCAAAATTTTTTCGGGGGAGTAAGTACCCCGAAAAAATATTCTAGTATTAGATTATAGACTACCTTTGATCGTTTTCTATGGTGCAAGAATTAAAGTTGGAAGTTTCGAGAGGTCGTTTGTAAAACCCGAAAACCCCCCTGACGTAGCAAGGGGGTATGAAGGCTTTTCTAACTTTTATCATGAGGAGGGGCAAAATGGAGTATCAAAAAATTAGGTAAAACAATCATCTAAGGAAAATTTACAAACATTTTCTTGAGGAAGACCTTTTCATTTAAGTAATATTCAGAATATTAAATGTAATCAGTATTCCTAAGAGTTGTAAAAGAGTAAAAAAATTAATATTTCCTCTGGAAAATTTTCCTGTTGAAGACTCACCCCCAAAAAATTATTATCGTTAAAAAAGAGCCAGATTACTTTGCGGCCCGCCACTTGACTAGTGATTTTGATTGCGGCCCACAAGTTCTTAGAAGTTGGAAACCCCTGCTCTAAATCCTTCCATATTAAAATTATGGGTTCTTTTCGTTTTGCTCCCATTTTAAGTCTATGAGGAGCTTCCTTGCGGCACCCCTGACAAAGGTATGTTTGAAAACCACGTTGAGAAATATTGAAATAGACAGAACGGCCAAGAAATTATGTCAACACCTATTAATTTGTAATACTGTTAGTCCAGTCAAATTGTCCTAAAATAAGGCCATTTTGGGAAAATTTTGGGGTAGAAGATATTTTTTGCTATCTGTATGTTTTTTGGGGTGCTGAATCCGAATCTGAGGTTTGCTAACAAAATTTCGTGACGGAACATAGTGAAAATTCGAAAAAATGGCAAAAATTCGCCCCTTTTTTTCGTTTTCGGCCCCTAGAACATTACCTTTGCGCTTCTGAGCTAAACAGTCAATCCAAAAAATAAAGAACACTAACCAAGCTACAAAAAAGTCAATAACAACTTTTCTCTCAGACGCATAGTTTCGCCGATAGAGCACGTTGAAAAAGGGGCTATTTTCGTTCGATTGGTAAGAAATAAAAAAAATTTCACTAGTATCTCCAAAAAACCATATTTTTGTAACAGGATACAATAAAAACTGCCTAAATAATATTTCACATGAAATTAGCCATCTAAAAACTCCAATAATGATTACTCAATGCATTTTTGTTCGGTGATTTCTCTTAAGAACGAAAGTTTGACAGGAGATAATGGTATTTCTATAACTAAGTTGCTTCTTCGAAATTACATGCAAAATTTTTCTATTGACTGCTCCATATGTTTTTGAGGGTTCTGAATCCGAATTTGAGGTTTGCCAACAAAATTTCATGACGGAACATTGAGAAAATTCGAAAAAATGCCAAAAATTCACCAATTTTGTTCGTTTTCTGCCCTTAGAACATACACTTTGCATTTCTGAGCAAAACAGTCAACACCAAAATAAAGAAGAAAAAACAAGCTACAAAAAAGTCAATTACAACTATTCTCTCAGATGAAGGGTTTGGACGCTAGAGGACGCTGAATATTGGGGAGTTTTTGTTCCATTGGTGGAAAATTCATAAAATGTCACTCGTATCACCGAAAAACGGCCTGTTTTGGAACAGGATACTATAAGAACGGCTTCAATTGTGTGTTACGCCCATAAAATTAACGTTCTGCATATTCAAATGTTAATTGATAAATAATTAAACATAACTATAAAATACGAGCATTAGCAACATTTTGGGATTACTGTAACATTGCTCATTGTTAAAGGCTTTAAACAAAGTAATGTATAGAAAAATAGGTACTACATGAAATAAACCGTGCCTTTAATTAATTAATGCACTATTAAAGCCTTTAACAATGATTAATATTACAGTAATCCCAAAATGTTGCTAATGGTCGTATTTTATTGCTATGTTTAATTATTTATCAATTAACATTTGAGTATACAGAACGTTGATTTCATGGGCGTAACACACAATTGAAGCCGTTCTTATAGTATCCTGTTCCAAAACAGGCCGTTTTTCGGTGATACGAGTGACATTTTATGAATTTTCCACCAATGGAACAAAAACTCCCCAATATTCAGCGTTCTCTAGCGTCCAAACCCTTCATCTGAGGGAATAGTTGTAATTGACTTTTTTGTAGCTTGTTTTCTCTTCTTCAGTTTGGTGTTGACTGTTTTGCTCAGAAATGCAAAGTGTATGTTCTAAGGGCAGAAAACGAACAAAATTGGTGAATTTTTGGCATTTTTTCTAATTTTCTCAATGTTCCGTCATGAAATTGTGTTGGCAAACCTCAAATTCGGATTCAGCACCCTCAAAAACATATAGAGTGGTCAATAGAAAAATTTTGCATGTAATTTCGAAGAAGCAACTTAGTTATAGAAATACCATTATCTCCTGTCGAACTTTCGTTCTTAAGAGAAATCACCGAACAAAAATGCATTGAGTTATCATTATTGGAGTTTTTAGATAGCTAATTTCATGTGAAATATTATTTAGGCAGTTTTTATAGTATCCTGTTCCAAAAATACGGTTTTTAGGAGATACTAGTGACATTTTTTTGATTTCTTACCAATCGAACGAAAATAGCCCCTTTTTCAACGTGCTCTATCGGCGAAACTATGCGTCTGAGAGAAAAGTTGTAATCGACTTTTTTGTAGCTTGGTTAGTGTTCTTTATTTTTTGGATTGACTGTTTAGCTTAGAAGCGCAAAGGTAATGTTCTAGGGGCCGAAAACGAAAAAAAGGGGCGAATTTTTGCCATTTTTTCGAATTTTCACAATGTTCCGTCACGAAATTTTGTTGGCAAACCTCAGATTCGGATTCAGCACCCCAAAATACATACAGATAGCGAAAAATATCTTCTACCCCAAAATTTTCCCAAAATAAATACTATTTGACTGGACTATGTGGCCAAATTACGGGCTATCATACGTCCGGGGAAATGTCCTGAGACGCAAAAATACCTGGGGTTTCATACATTTAAGATTTTCCAGACATTTTTATGAAAAAATCCTGACCTGGAGAACTTACTTTCAGATACTTACTTGATTAAATGAAGTCAAACAATTTTTGAAAAAATGTCAAATGAAGAAATAAATTTTGATAATTCTCAATGCTGGATGTTTTATTTTTTAATCCTTGATGATTAAGAAATTTCAAAAATATGTCCTGGGTTGGACCCAAGAAAATATGGTAAGCCTAGCTAAGCAGGTGGTTAGAGCAAGAAAAAAAACTATGAACAGAATGAGTTTATTCACAAAAAGTCACCGAGTTAGCCAATACAATATCAGGAGGGAATGTATTCCACTCCTTAATTTTATGCAAAAAAAGAAAATTTAAAGCTTTCATTTCTAGAAAGATGGTTTAATCTAATGGTTATTAGATACTCTAAAAAAATAATCAAATTCTGCACAGGCCTTGCGGCCTATCAGTTGGTGCCCATAGCATAGTTCCCACTCTTTTGTGAGGAAACGAATCAAGTACTTTTCAAGGCTAATTTTAAGTTTTTCATGAACTTACATAGATAAGCAGAAAAGCCATCTATGGGCAAAGAAACTCCATCGTTTTAGTACCCCTACTCCAGAAGACAACTTCTCTCAAAAACCTTTATTATAGTGAAGACTTATTACCATTTATTTCACAACTTCAAATATATTACCATAATTCACTTGTTGTAGGAAAGTCTCGCAGAAAAATTTAAGTAGCCTAGAAATACTTCTGTTCCACTATTTTAAAAATCCCATTTGTCTCAAAAGAAGCTAACAGAAATTTAACTATTTGAATTAACCACTTATTTTTTTTTGAATAATAGGTAAAAAAAGCATGTTTTTCAAAACAATATTCAAGTTTAGATTAATTAACTCAAACCAAAACTGATTTAAATTACGATTTTAACAATATAAAGCCGCTTTAAATCTAGCGAAAATGCAGTATTTTTACTTAAAATTGGCTTTTTCCGAACATCGGGTTGCCTAAAAGCCGATTTCACAGGAAAGGATGGTACGTAGAACATCCCGATAGCAAGAAACTGGTCAAGGAAAATGCTTCCGATTATATTTTTCTTAGAAGAGAAAGGGGAGAAATCGCCGACAAAAGCAAAAAGGAATGCATGTCTTATTAGAAATTTGCCTGTGCGAGGTTTTTATATAAATTGTGAATTTTCTAAAGGAATTTCGAGGGTTGAATTCAAAAATCTGGTCGAAATTTTCCAATAGCTTACAGAAAATTAAATATTTTGATTTCAAAATTGATAAAAATACATGTGACTTTAAACGCAATCTACGTCACAGGTCATGAAGTTGAGTTTTTTTTATTTTCACTCGTGCTGATTTCATCGTGAGCATGTCACAGCTTTTACCTTTTTTTCTTATCATAGCCCCTTATTTAATCAATCATCATGAAAACAATTTTATTAAGGGCCATATTTTCATGTAGTAAATGAAGAACATACCCCCTGTGGCAGTGGCGGATCCAGGATTTGGTTTTGGGGGGGGCTAGGAATTTTCATAATCCAATTGAATCTTCTTAAAGGTAATACGGAAAAAGTAGCGAATTATCGTACTCAAACCACTAAAAGGGGGGTTTGGGGGTCCTCACCCAGAAAATTTTTGGAAATTTAAGTCAAAAACCCCACTTTTTCAACTCGTTTTGGTACGTGTCATCCGAATTTCGGATATAGATTTTTTTCGTTTTGACAAACGCAAAATATTAGACGTTTTGGGGGGGGCTTCAGCCCGAAAGCCCCCCCCCGTAGATCCGCCACTGCCCTGTGGTACCGTGTTACAATAGTCCCACCGTAGCCCATGCGTGTCGTAAGAGGCGACTAAAATGGGTGCCCAGTGTCCAGGGGGATAGCCGGATCCTCTCTGCAGGTTGGACGATGGGCCAATCACCCATCCCTTTAAAAAACTCTTGTTACAGAAACCGAAAGTCTTGAAACCTACATTTCCCAGGGACGAAGTTTGGCGACCTGTGAAGTCCCAGCAGATGATTATCTGAGCTGGAATGCAACAAGTATGATGTGTCCGGGGGAAAGCCCTCGGGAACCTTGCATGCAGATGAAGTCACTGATTACTCCCAAAACAAAGTTGAAAATTGGTACATGGGATGTCCAAACCATGTATCAGGCTGGAAAAACGAAGCAAATTGTAAATGAAATGATTAACTACAATATTAACGTACTCGGCATCACAGAAGCCCGTTGGACCGGGTTCGGAGTCTTTACAACATCGGACAAACACTTAATCCTGTATTCAGGTGATGAAGAAAGGCACGAAAAGGGCGTAGCACTCATTTTAAGTGAAAATGCTGGAAAAAGCCTCATGGACTGGAAACCAATCAACAACTGCATCATCAAAGCACGCTTCTTTTCCCGACACATAAAATTAACTGTCATACAAACTTACGCTCCAACTAATGATGCTGATATTGTCGAAAAGGAGTACTATGAACAACTTCAAAGTGTGCTAAGCAACACTCCTAAGCACGACCTTCTGATTTTGATGGGAGATATGAACGCAAAGGTCGGCAAAAAAACATCCACGAGCATCAATGCACTTGGAAATGAGGCATGTGGTGATATCAACGAAAATGGTCGACTCTTTACGACCTATTGTGAAATGAACTTGATTATTGGTGGATCCTTTATCAAACACAAAGACATACACAAACTCACATGGGTCTCACCGGATGGACGAACGAAAAACCAGATTGACCATGTTACTGTAAGCAACTTGTTCAAACGCTCACTTCTTGATGTCAGAGTGAAAAGAGGCGTCTGATTACTATCTTGTACAAGCTGATGTCAAGTTGAAACTCTCAAGTTGCAAAAATAAGAAGAGAAAGAAACGATGTGGCTACGATCTCTCTAAGTTAAAAGATAAAAATGTGAGAGATGCCTATAAAATTGAACTGAAAAACGAATTTGCTGTACTTCAGGATTTCTCTACAGAAGATAGAGCAGATGGAAACATATTGGACCATCTGCACAGAAAACTTCAATAAAACTGCAAATGAAGTTTTGGGGAAACAGCCCAAGAAAACTAATAAGGAATGGATTTTAGCAAGAACACTCAATCTCGTAGAAGAACGAAAGAAAATCCAAAAATCAACAACACAAACTCTGAGCGAATTCTTAAGAAGTATCAGACAGAATACCATCTTGCACACGAAGTAAAAAAGTCAGCCCGCCAAGATAAGAGAAACCACTTTCAGGCTTTGGCTGAAGATGCTCAGAGAGTGTATGAAGCTAAAAACACCGGAGAGGTTTTTAAAATAACAAAAAGAATAAGCGGCAAATTCCAAAATCATGAAAATGCAATTAAAAATAAACAGGGTGTTTTATTAACTCAAGAGCAAGATATCTCTCATCGATGGAAAGAACATTTCGAGGAGATTTTAAATGTGAAAAATAGCACCGTAACCGATATGTCGTTTCAATGAAGAACCACCAGTGTTGAATGTCGACATGAGCCACATTTCTGAGACTGAGATTAAAAATACCATCAAAGGACTCTAAAATGGTAAAGCATCTGGTACTGACAACATAGCAGCAGAGCTGCTAAAAGCAGATGTAGAAACCTCAGTTAGTGTACTCCACAGCCTCTTTAACTATATCTGGAAATCTGAACAAGTATTGGAACAGTGGAAGGAGGCGTTAATTGTAAAAATACCAAAAAAGGGTAACCTGGCCGATTTTAATAACTGGCGAGGAATTAGTTTATCAGTCCCATAGAAGATTTTCGCTAAAATAATTCTCAATTGTCTTAAGTCTGAAATTGAAGAAAAATTGAGGAATGAACAGGCTGGATTTCGTAGCGGAAGGGGAACAATACAACAGATTTTCATTTTAAGAAATATCATCGAACAAAGTATTGAATTCAAGGCAGCCTTATACTTAAACTTCATTGATTTCTCAAAGGCATTTGACTGCATTAAACGTGAGTGCTTATGGAGCATTCTCAAAGCCTACGGGATACCTGAGAAGATAATCAACACAATCAAAAATTTGTATTCCAACAGCAGGACTTGTGTGTTAGTAAATGGAATTGCAACTGATAGTTTTACTATCAAAACTGGTGTAAGACAGGGCTGTGTTCTCTCTGGTCAATTGTTCATTATTGTTTTAGACTGGATTATATGAGAAAAGCCACCATGAATAAAAGAACAGGAATTCAATGGAATTTTACACACCTTTTGGAAGACCTTGATTATGCAGACAATATTGTCTTACTGTCATCAAGCTTCGGAAATATCCAACAGAAAACACAACTTATGACAGAAACTGCAGAAGTAGTTGGCTTAAAAATAAATACTGAAAAAACTAAAACCACAAGATTTAATAGTAACATAGTAACTAAACTCAAAGTGCAAAGAACAAACATAGAAGACACCAATACTTTTAATTATCTTGGTGCAATTGTGTCTACCACGGGAGGAACTGACAAGATGTTTCATCCAGACTGATCAAAGCATGTGGTGCTTTCAGAAATTTAAATTAAATCTGGAGCTCTTCAGCTTTAACAATGAAATTGAAATTGCTTATCTTCAATTCTACAGTTAAATCTGTTTTACTTTATGGTTGTGAAACGTGGAAACTCACTAAATCTCAGGAAAACTCATTGAACGCGTTTCAAGCCAAGGCTCTACGCAGGATTTTTAGAATTTTTTGGCCGTATGTAATTTCAAATGATCAACTCTACCTTAAGGCTAAAACACGACCCATCTCAGAAGAAATTAAACACCGGAGATGGACATGGATCGGGCACATCTTGAGAATGTCTGCCACTGAATTACCTCGTGTGGCGCTCACCGGGACACTGGTGGGGTGAAGAATGCGGGGCAGACCGAAATTGACATGGAGGAGAATGGTGGAGGCCAAGAGAGAGGCACTCGGATGGTCGAGCTGGAACGTAGTTAGGGAGGTGGCTTTGGACCGTCGGAGATGGCGGACAAGACTAAAGGCCTTATGCGCCAGACTGGCGTAAAAAGAATTATGATGATGAAATGAAGAACATGACCTGTGACACCAAAACTCGTTTTCACACCATTCAAAAAGGACGATTTTTAATCCCCTTTTTCTAATTGAAAAAATTGTCGAATTGACCTGGAATTTCGCACATAGGCCTTTTGCACGGAGTATCAATTTAAAGAAAAATAGTAAAAAATTGAGCAAATTCCTCATTGGTGGACTCCACAGTTAAATAATCAAATTGGTCATCTCTATTCCTCTGATAAGAGGGAAGAGGACTCCCTTGGACAAGTAGTGACATTATGTAAAAAAGAGAAATTAAAACCATGAAAAAATGTGGAATACAGAGCAAGAATCAACCGAAGAGCGGCACTCAAGCAAATCAGGCAAGTGGTTAAAAATGAACTTTTTCACATTCAAATTGAAGATTAAATTATTTCAAATAAAATTCAAGCACTTTTCAAGGCCCGTGGAAACCATGCATAGGGATCTAAAAAAATAACCTTTCAATTCGATTCCTGGGGCTTGATTCCAACCTGGAATCGATTCCTTTGAGCCAGTATCAAAAAGGTAGAATTGAACTTATTTTTAATCACAAATCAAAAGTAGTTTGGAGCCCATCTGTTTCATTAGCCTTTGGGCCTAGGGTGCTAATTACTTAGCTTGTGTCTAATCCAAGCAGGCACGTGGATCCAGCATGGCTTCAAGGAGGGCACTTTTCCAGACACGATCCCCTTGGGTCCTCCCGCAGAAAAAATTCAAAATTTGAGTAAAAGTAGGGTTTTAACTCAATTTTAGAAACTTATTCAGTCTAAGGGGGGCACTTTTCAACACTGTTACCTTTACTTTTTGACCCAAAATGTAAAAATTTTGGGTATTTCCTAAAAATTATCACCTGCAAAAGTAAGGTTTTTACTCATTTTGAGAACCTTTTTGGGTTCCAAAGGGGAGCACTGTCCAGAACGCCACCCCCTGGATCCGAGCCTGAATCCAAGTGGCTAGCCGGACGCTGGACCCCCAGTTAATGCCCTAAGCGAGCTTGGTACTCATTTTATTGACGCTGAGAGGATGAAGGGCTGAGGTGACCCATGACCAGCTACTCAAGTAGAAGCCGAAAAGCATCGAACCTGAGTCGGTAATGCTCATAGCCAGGCCTGCTGACCACTACACCCCCCAGCCACACTCTTAACTTGAAGAATTGTTAAGTTGCATAAAATAACCTTGAAGAATTTGGAAATTTTTTTTTAACAAATAATATTAAATTGAATGGTGGGGGATTGCCAATCAACCTTCTAAAACATTGCATATTGAGATAATATTTCATGTATAAGTTGACAAATTTAGAATCATAAGTATGTATTGATGCTAAGAAATGATAAGCTTTAAACTAACTTTCCATTGCAATGAAACTGATAAAAAAGCAATAAGAAAGAAAGGTTTCCACAGTTGCTAAGCAACCACAAATGAATATACTATACTAAGCAATTTGTTGCGACCCTATATACAATAATTACAAATGGTTAAACACAGACTGTTAAGAGCTACACAGCTATTTGATTATCAGCTGCATTTTCAGAATCGTAGTCATCAGATTCATCAAAATCCTTAGAGTCATCCGATTCTGTAGTTTCTTCATCCTCATCATCTTCATCCTCTTCTTCTGAGTGCTTGTCATCATCTTCATCAGGCATGGATGGGCAGATCTGTTCTTGCTCCCTTTGAGCAAGAAGGTATGCATCTACATGAGATGCAGCTGCATCGAAGTTACCGCTTTCAGTCGCAGCTTTTATGACCCGAACTGAAAAATCAGGAAAGTGTTGTACTGTTTAGGAGACATTTGCTTACTTTAGGACTAGCCGTTTTCTCTCTATTTTTTTAACTTATTTTTTGCATAGTTGATAGATGCTGCCACTATCTATGGCCACCTCCAAAATTTTGCCATGTCTTTGAAGGTGAGGGAAATAGTCTCTAGAGACCAGGACCCATGGTAAACTGTGCCATGATCACTCATACTTTGTGGGTCTTTGGTGTCGGGAATCGAACCCAGGATCCTCCAATCCTGAAGCCGATGCCTTAACCACTAGGCTCCCCACGGCTACCAGGAGAGTGATTAAGAGTGACCGTACACACTTTTTCACTTTTGACTACATTTCAATTGTACAACATGAAAGGCTAGAGAGAATTATTTGGAATTTATTCCAAGTAAAGAGAGTTAGATTACCATAATATTGTCAGCTTTAAAGGAGAGACAGGCGATAATGACTGAAATTCTGTAGCTAAGGTTAATTATTTGTGGATATTTTTAGAGGAGTTAATCTAATGGAGATAAAAATGTGTTGAATCATTCAATGGTTCTCCCTGGACAAATAAAGGATTTCTATACAGACTAACTGAATTTGAATGGGTGGTGACCGGAATTCTTCAATCATAATCACAATTACATAAAATGACAGCTCTCTTAAAAATTCAGAGTAACCTCAGTAACAGAATTTCAAGTCAATATTGCCATTTAACTTAAAATAATTGGATGCATTTAGAACCAACAACATAGCCTAACACAGACTGTGATTTGAAAATGTTTCGGAAGGCCAGGTATTGCTTAGTCCACTAGGGCAGGGGTCGGCAACCTGCGGTTCGCGAGCCGCATGCGGCTCTTTCGATGTAAAGTTGCGGATCTCCAGTTCCATAGGAAACATTTATAATTTACTGATCAAAATCAGAAAATATATTTTGAAGTTCTCAAGATGAGTCAAAATCAAAACTCTATTTTAAGGATAAGAATTCCATATGATTTCTGGGGGGAACTCCTTAAGTTTTAGAATATGTGCTGATTTTCCTTGAATTGGTAGTTATAGAAGTTCTAAAAAATAATTAAAACACTATTTTTAGGGGCAAATTTCCAAAATTTTTCTGAAGTGGGATCACCCGCCTCGAAATTTTGCTGTTTATTATAACTATACTAGTTTCCCTTGAAAATTCAGTCACTTAAATAATGAGAGGTGATCTTACGGTGCTACTGAAAAAGGCAAAAATGAGCTAACACACGCTTTTGAAGGGGAAATTTCCAAAATTTTTTCTGGGGAGGCCCCCAGGCCCCCTTATTTTTCCAGGAATTCACATCGTTCAAACAAAATTTTAAAATTAAGTTCACTAAAATAAATTTACAATGTGTACGTAAGTCATCTAAATTTTGATGTAAAAAAGTACCCGAAAGGAGGTACCTCGGAAAAAATGTAGGGTCAATCTCTCCAACTAAAATCTCCCTTCCGATCTGAAACCAAATATGTAAGCAGGTTATATAAAATTGAAACAAAAAAATTAGTGGCTCTTTGAAAACTGGGAAATTTTGTAAGTTGTAACTTTTGGATCTTCCGTTTGAAAAGGTTGCCGACCCCTGCACTAGGGTAATAGGGGCATTGCACATCATGTCAAATGCAGAATATTTCTAAGCTTTTCTAAAAATGTTTTTTATTTTACAAATTTTTATCTCAAAGAATTCTAGAACAACTCCAATTCTATTACATTTCAATTACTTGTGGAGTAAGAAAAACAGCGTTAAAGTAAATATTATAAATAGTTTAGGTTTAAATTAGAGCTCCCAAAAAATATTAACTTAGTCTTTAGAGAAAAAGAAAAAGGAAGACAAAGCAACTTAAAAATCTGAAGTCAAAATTTAATGAAATTTTTATTTACAGTACAAAAAATTATACATAAATATAATTTTGAAGTCATTTAAAAAAGAAAGTTATCACATAATATTTCTTGCCTATTTTTTTCACAGTTATTAAATATTTTAATTCATAGTTCATTCGTTGTTATTTACCATCAAACCTTCTAATATCGTCTGAGAGCAACTTGGTCTTAAGCAAGTTTAGCATTCAAGAAAGGTCCTCTTTCTATGAATTACTTCATTTTTATTATGCACATGCAATAAAAATATTTGTAAGAATAAGTCCTAACTGTCCTTCATCTCTACCTCAGCCTTTCGGCACCAAACACAGGTACTTGTAGTAATAATAAAAACAACTTACTCTGCTCTTCCATTCTTGCATTCTCTCGTTTCAAATTGTCGATTTCCCTGGAATCGACCCTAACTTTTCTTTTGCAGCTATTTATGTAATCAGCAGTCTGTTTTAGGATCTGTGCCCTTGATGCCTGAGGGAAACAATGGAAGTAATTACATTGCAACTTAAATAACTAACATATTTAATTCAAAGTTTTTTATCTGGATTCCTTGAACTTTCTAGTATATATCAAACAATTGTGGATATGATTTAAAGTTAACTGACAAAATTTTGATCCATTTATTGTTCAGAAATCACCAGATGAATGTTGTGATTTTTCCCAAAAGTTTTGGAATGAACATCTGTAGCATAAACCAGCGATTCTCAACCTTTTCATACCCAATGGATAATTTACGTAATCAATGGCGGGCCTCTTACACTAAATTACTAATACATATAAATTTAGAATAGAAAACATTACAGTTTAACAAAAAGTTTGTGCTCGTTTATTAAGAAGTCACTAAACGGTGAAGATGAGTTTTCTTGATTTTAGAGCAGGAGTGGCCAACCCGCGGCCCACTTGAAATAATTTGGCGGCCCGCAAGATTTTTTCAAGTCAAGGTCCAAAAATTTGGACTATGTGTACCGAAATGAGTTAAAAACGTACCAATTAGAGTCAAATTTCCAAACATTTTCTGGGGAGGACCCCCTGACCCCCCTTCAGTACTTCAGACTAGTATTCACAACTTTTTTTAGATATTAAGATCCTCCAGGTGCAATCTGACCTAAAAACTTATTTAAAAAGATACATTGAACCTATTGAATATGCATGAGGGCTGGGGGTCAAGGAAGAATTTGGAGTTTTTTTTCCTGGTGCAGAACAGCTAGCTTTAATTTTTGGAGAAAATTAGGGCCCCTACCATAGTAAATTTCTATATGCGCCACAGGCGATGACCTAACTTAGCTTTGAGTAATTTATAATGTTTTTTAACGACACCTGTTTAGTTATAATAAGTAAGTTGACAAAGTTGAATAATCTATATCTAGATAAGTCAACTAACTTCACTGCGCTTTTTGAGAAGCTAATATCCTAAAATTTTATATGCGGCCCGCGGGAGTATAATTGTTTTCCAAAGTGGCCCTCAAGGTCATTTGGGTTGGCCACTCCTCTTTTAGAGGATACATAGGAAAACTACTACTTTTTTTGAGGGGTGGCTCAGGTTTATATTTAAGGTCCAACCTTTAATGCACTTTTTGGTTTAATGTAGATTTTTTAGAAAAGATACACATACGATTTGAAAGTACTGTTCTATTAAAATTTTGTGGATAACACTGAGCCCCAAGCAAAGATAAGGGGTTTGGGGTTCTCCCCGAAAACTTTTTGATATACAATCTGAGTTTTAATTTATCTCATGAATATTTTATCAATATCTTCAAAATTTTTACCCTGATGTTTTATCAATTGAAGATAAGTTAAGTATAATCCAATGCTATCTTAACCAGTTCATCCCTTTCCTGAAATGATATTCCAACAAGCTTTGTACATAACAAGCTTATTACTTTCAAAATAGTGATTTTTCCAAGTTTGCTTTCTTAATGAAAAAAGTTGTGGATTAAAAATTAGGTTAAAAAGCTTCTTTATTGAAGGATTTTATTTACATCATTTCACCATTACCTGCTTGTTGAACCCTGAAATTTTTAAAAAAGGAATCTATTTACTCTCAGTAACACATACTTTTACATTCTTTAGCAATGATTTAAACAATAATGAAATATCCTTACCCTAGGTTTATCACCCTTGGCTGCCTTGAAGGATGGTAAAGCTTCTTTTAAACCTGTGAAGCTGTCTTTTATATGGTCTCTACGCTTTCTTTCCAAAAGATTGTGGTAAGATCGTCTACTATACTAAAAAATATAATTTTTGCATAAAACAGGGTTTGAAAAAAAATTTTTTTTGAACAAACCAGACTGGGTTCTTTTTTTTGGTTTAAACGGGTCTTTATAAACAATTTTTCATTACCTCATAAATATAACTATTTCTGACTATTTTTCGTTTTGAATGCATTGAATTAATAGTTCATCAATTCAGCTATAAAAAGTGACATAATTTATTAATTAAATAATGTATTCTTAATGAATAAATAGTTGAATTAAGCCTAAAAGCCACAATACTTTTGTAAGAACTTATTTTTTAAAAATGTTGCTATCAGGGTGGGATGGGACATGCCCAATTCCTCTCAATATCTAAATACAAGCTAATGCATTTACAATTCTTTAGATACCTCTGTTTTGGAGCTGTTTAGTATTACAGTTGGAAACTTATATTTTCAGATTAAAGAGGAAGGTACTTCTCTAGAAAGCCGGCGCAAATCTCGCCAAGCAGATTTTTTTGCGACAGCTCACACATTGTCTTCTGAAACAGAAAGCTGAAATAAAGCTATTTTTCAAAAATAGCTTTATTTCTGCTCAAAAAGAGATTTGCTTACCCCATTGTTACAAAAAAACATAATGTAAATAACAAATTATTAAAAGAAAAACTATATACAAGTCTGTTTAAAAATCATATTAATAATTTTAAAATATATTTCAACGAAATTTAAAATTTTAAAACTGGTAAGTGTAGTTTAAAGTATTTTTATTTGAGCATAGTGACTAGAATAAGTATATTCTAGTCACTATAATTTGAGTGTTTAATTTTTAAATAAAAAGTTTCATTTAATGGCATTGTTGTTACTTTTTACAAGCAATAAACGGTTACAAGCTGTGATATTGCGTTTGGCGTTGGTTGCATCATTATTGGCGACTTTATCGCTTGCGCCGGGATTCTGGAGTAGTACCAAGAGGAATTTTAAAAATTTTGTATTTTTCACTTAAGTTAGATTTTTATAACGAATAAAATAACTTGTTTTTTGCAATAAATCTTTAGAATGTGTAAAATACTTCTGTCTCTGTGATTTTTAACCATATATTATTTGAAAATTAATCAAACATTTAAATTGTTTGTCTATATTGTCCCATTACATTTATAGAGTTACTTTAATTTGTTTATAAATATTAAGTTTTGGGGATTTTTCCAATGTAAGGGGCTGTTTTTTTGGCGCCAAAACGCAGACCATCCGAATAAAGCGGCAGCTTTTGAGCGCATTTTCAACTTCAAACTTTAAGAAAAAAGAATGGGCACAGCTTAGATAAAAGTCAACCAACTGCCATGTTTACCCACAGCTCAAATTAGATCTATAATCTATATGGTTGTGTGTTATCATTTGAGCTGTGGGTAAACATGGCAGCTGGTCGACGCTTATCCAAGCTGTGCCAAAGAATGCAAATCATTACAAAACATACATTTCGAAAACGAAAAAATCACTTTGAACATAAGAACTAGCTTTTAAAAAGTTAAACAAATAAAAACTAGCACTTTTAGGCAAAATAGAATGTGATTTGGGGGGGCTGTGCCCCCCCTGAACTAATTATAACATCCTCCGATTTTGAGTAAATCAGAAACAACACGGAACGCAAAAAACACGCAAAAGAACGGAATAAAAACCAGCACTTATAGCAAAACAGAACGTGGTTTGGGGGACTGCGCCCCGCTAAACTTATTATTACATCCTCTGATTTTGGGTAAATGAGAAATAACACAAAACATGCAAAAGAAAGGAATAAAAACTAGCACTTTTAGACAAGAGATTTTGGGTAAAATCTCTCTAACAATGCGAAACACAAAAAGGCAGAACAGTACTTTTAAATAAACATGCACATCCTATCTCGGGGGAGGTCTCCGAACCCCCCTAACTTACTATAACATCCTTTGATAAGGAAAAATTAGTAAAACCACAAAATTCAAACAATGGCCCCAAAGAAAGGAATGAAAAGCTAACATACCGATTTCGAAGAACTCGTGGAATAGTCCAAGATTAAACATTCAGGGGTCTGTCTAGGTTTTTTAAAGAGTTACCTATTTTGTGAAAATTTAGTTGCTAATTTGTGAAAATTTTTCAGTTAATTTGTGAAAATTAAAGTTCAAAATAACATTAAACAATGTTTAAACATTAACAACAAAATACAATTTAGTATAGAATGGCTAAAATCTTAACTATTAACATAGCTTCCTAGAGAACTTTCTTAAAAAAATGTACTTTGTGAAGGTACCTTTTTTAAAAAAACTGAATTTGTGAAAGTACCTATTTATCAAATGGTGAAATTGTGAAGGTACCGAAAAACGGTAGTAAAATTGCCTTGGACAGACCACTGACATTACAGCAAAATATCTATTCTCGATTGTCTGCATCTTCGTAATAAATCTTACTACATAAATTCTAATAAATTTCCCGAAAACGTAATCAACTATCTGCATCCTTACCCATCGCTCACACAGAAATGGTGTGGGGTGAGGCGGAATAAAGCGACCACTCCTTTTACTCAAGGAATCCTATGACTCCCCATGCAATGAACTTTTAATTACCCTTTGGGGGATTTTATTGGTCGCACAAGAGGTGACAACACCACCCCAACGACCCAAACCCTCGAAAGGCGAATGACTCCGGGGTTGCTCTAATCTGCAACGGAGCGGACTCCCCTGACACCGTATCCATCTCTTTATCCCGAAACTCACGATTGGCGAAACACGGTAAGACCGCCCGCGGACTATGACCACGTTTTGTTTGCTATCACATTAGTTATTTTTTAAACATGTTAAAATGTTTCAAGATGTTTTGAAAGCTTCAAATTTGTACAAGGAAAACTGAATTATAAAAATATTTTTGTAAAAAAATGTCCCATCCTTCCCCAATCCCCTAAGTTTTAATTATTAAAGACTTTATATCTTTTTATATACAGTAGAACCCAGATTATCCGCGAGCATACTTGTATAAAATAAAAACCTTTCTGCGAACTTAAATTTTTTCCAAAAAATTTTCTGCAAGAATTTACACATTTTTAAATATCACTCTCTCTAAAAAGAAAACATTATTACTGAAGTACCCAAATTGCAGGGATGAGTTTATCTAAAGATGAAAAAAGAAGAAAAAGCGCGTGAGCTTAGTTATGTATAATTTTTTTAATGTGTGAAACAAATAATTTTAACAAGAAAAATTTTAATTTAACTGGGTTATACTCGGGAGGATTTTAAGAACTTTAAACTGGCATTAAACTAATCATTATTATTGATAGTCTAGATAAAAATATCTTTAAACAAAGAAAGATACATATTTCACGTTATCTTCATTTGCATGAAAATAACCAAAATGCAACTAAAATCAGATGAAAATTTAGGAAATCAGTTAAATACTAGGATAATTTATTGATTACTTTAAATATAATTAAATTACTGAATTTTTTTACCAATAAAATTTTTGCTAAGTGAAGAAAAAGTCAAATGAATTTTTAAAAGTATTATTAGAATCTCAAATCATATCAGATATGTAATACAGGTTATAATCTAACTCGATTTAAAAAAACTGAATTATTTTCTTAAGTTGCTTCTCAAAGTAGCCTTTCAAAAATTTTGCAACTTACAAAAACCCCATAAGCCAGAAAAACGGAACTTTCGCGAAAAATCGCCATTTTTTTACTTCCGAACTTGTTGGCTTCCAACTACGGTAAAGTTGTTTTTTCTACATCGCAATAACAACGCGATACGAAGCCGACTTCACCTTAACGTCCGCGGCCGTCCAAGAAAGCATCGCGGATTGCTTTACAATGTTTATCGTGGGATGACGTCAACATACAATGATCCCAAACTCTGCGCGCTTTTTAAAAGTGGATTTTTGTTAATTTTATTAGCAATAAAAAATTTCATGATCAGCCTCAAATTTTGATTGCTTATTTTTGCAAAAAGAATCGATTAAAAAAATCATGCAATTTCCTCATTATAAACTGTCAAATTTGAGTTACAAAATACCATATACTGTCTTCACACAAAATTTTAAGTCTATAACATCAATATGATTAGGAAAACAATTTTTAGTTAGAATCACCGATCCTGTCACGGATACGTTGTTTATTCTAAATAGCAATAAAAACACAAGGAAAAGACAACTTTCAGGTGTTCATCAAGGAATCTGGTTTCGGTTTTGAATTAACTCGAACTGTTCTTCCAATTTTTTTCTGCTCTCCAGGTGTAGATTGCCTTTTCATAAATTGTTTATTAAAAACTAACAAATCAAACGAGCTACATGGTGAATAAAATTTTACAATGACACTTTTAAAAAATTACACGTTTATTATAGTTTTGTCACACGTAACTTTGCGAACGACCTCGCTAATAGTTTTTAGTACTAAAGGTCTAATTCAAACAACCCATTCTATGAATATAGCAATCAATTAGAAGAGCAGAAGTGATTTTGTTTATAATAATACGGGAGAAGTAGTTAAAAAAACTCACATCTCCTTCTGATGAGTGTCCGTCGTCGCTCATATTTTTAACCACAAAAAATATACTCAAGCTTAAAATTATTTCTAAGCTGTTTCAAATAATTCAGGATTTTCCTGGCGTTCTTTTAAATTAATTTTTCCGAATAAACCGTGAAGAGAGAAATTATTCACACAAAAAACTACCTAACACGCGAAAAATCGAAGTGCGATGCACCATTAAATAAATAATGAATGAAACGGAGTTGAGTAGAGAATCATCTGCAAATTGGACTACCGGCAGAGACAAACTGGCTAGCACTTAATAGTAGGCGGAACTTATGCAAAAGCTCGAGAAAAACTTTTTAATGAACAGACTTCAGTTTTTAATAGAAATTTAATCACATTGAGTATTTATTTCAAACATGTATAGGTTATTAGGGCAATATCTTACTGATAGTCTTCCAATGACATTTTACTTTGACTTTTCTTGACAATTCTTGTCAATGCCAGATGCCCATGGCCGCCCATTACGCCGCCGATCGTCAATCATAAAATAAAAATAAACATTTATGTTTGTGATGAAAAATTTTAGGAAGAAAAAATCAATGCTTAATGACCGTTTAAAATGATTGCAGGTGAGTTTCAAAGCAAAATTTTTGACTTAGGCTTTCTGTGAATGTTTATTGTTTGAAATTGATGCGTTAAAATCGAGGCACTGTGCAATATCTACAATATGTTGTGCTACGACTGCGTACACGGACACACTTCTCAGTCAAATTAAATCGTAATTTTTTATTAAGAAATATCCCCATAGTATCTATCTACAAATATTATTAGGTCCATTTAATCTTCCCTCTATCCACCCTTTTATCGTTGTCTACTTCATGAATTAGGATTTTTGTTGAAAGTGTAAGAGCTCATTTTATTCTATTATTAAATTTAATATCTGCTAAATTTTAATCTTCCCTCTATGCACCCTTTTATCACTGTCCTACTTTAGGGGATATCCATAATTTACGTGAGGTCAAAAAAAATAATAAATACATAAGGTTTGGGCAAATTTTGTTATGTTCGAGGGAAGGTTACAACTTTTTCCAGGTCCGCCTAGTGACCTAGGGGTTTTTATAAGCCGGAATCAGAGGTTTTATAATCCACAGTGGAAATTGGCTCCTAACCATTTATGATCAAATTAAGAGCATCAATTCAGGTACTTATTCCATAAAACCAATTTAAAAGCTGAAATTTCAGCTCGCAAATTGTTTTTTTGTAGCAAATACCAAAATTGAATGATTTTGCTGGTTTTAATCCAGTTATTAAACATTACGTGTCAATTTCCACTGTGAAATATATAGGGTGATTCAGAAATAATCATCAATAATTGGGGGCGGGGTAGAGGGGCCCTGGACAAGCATATTTCGAATAGGGATGGTGGGGCGCAGCCTTACCTTTAAGGAGCTAGGACCTAATGTAGTGCGAGCGTGTTTCTAAAGGTCGTTTTTAGAAGGCCCGTGTGACGAAACAAAACAAAATAAAATGAAAAACATTATTGCATGAGGTACAGGAGTATCCGTACTACTTAAATCATGAATGTGATAGAAATTGGACCACTTGCTAAACCGTGGGGTGAGTTTTAAAACGAGCAATATTAATCTCTTCGTCAAACAATGGAGTTCCCTTAATGGTATTTAGAAAAATGATGATCGGGGAAGGAATTTTCAATGATCAAACAGTTTCAATGATCAATTTTACGATCATTAAAAATTCCTTCCCCGATCATCATTTTTCTAAATACCATTAAGGGAACTCCATTATTTGACGAAGAGATTAATATTGCACTTTTGAAACTCACTCCACGGTTTAGAAATTGGTTCAAATTATATAGAATTCATGGTGCAAGTAGTAGGGATACTTCCTTACCTCATGCAATAAATTTTTTCATCTTATTATGTTTTGTTTCGTCACACGGGCCTTCTAAGAACGGCCTTTTGAAACGCGCTCGCACTACATTAGGTCCTAGCTCTTTAACGGTAAGGCTGGGCCCCACCATCCCTATTCGAAATATGCTTGTCTAGGGCCCCTCTACCCCGCCCCCAATTATTGATGATTATTTTATTTCTGAATTACCCTGTACAACCTCCCGTGCCTGCTTTCAAAAACCCCTTGATAGTTAGGGATGCATTTCCGACCCCCTATTCCTATGTGATTCTTAGTCATTTAGGTGGGCGCCACCCTACCTCTCTTAGAAGTTGTGAAATACCCTGTATATGTTAATTGAAGGATTTAAAGTTTATTTTACTCTAGATATCTGGATAAAACATTTTGGCAAATTTCATTTCACCTGACATTCTGTGCATTCTAATTTGTATTAACCGTTTTAGTACCTACAGAGGCATCCGCATTTCTTGGTGCTGTTGGAGCATTTCTAGTTCTATTAGCCATCTTTTATTTGTACCTGAACAAGAAATTATGCTTTACTACTATTGGAGGTTTTCCTTGTTGTGATAAACCTCTCCCTGATCATAGAGAACCTGCAGCCAAAGATTTGGGTAAGAAGCACTTTAGTGTGATTGTTGTGTTGTGAATCACTTGTTGTGATGTGAATCAGCATTCTATATTTTCAAAATTCTACAACTTAAAAAACTAAATTTTTAAGAGATATGCATTTGGATCTTTTCATTGTTTACTTTACTGAATATTGCATCTTTGGGAAAAACATTTAATAAACATTGATTTAACATGTCATCAGAAAAAGTAACCATGGTAGCCCTTAACTCATTGGTCAGCAAGTAATTTTACGTTCGGTCCATGTAATTTTCAAACATTTCATTGAGGTCCATAGAAAAAAGTACACAAACACATGCTTATTACTTTTAAGATTTTCAAATATTTAAATTTTTATTCTTCACCTAACGCTGTAATAGACAATATGCATGATTTTCAAATTCATTTTAAAAAGAAAGAGCATGAAAAATTACGTTGAAAAATGCTAATGAAACTGCAATTCGATCAAATAAATTCGATTTAAAACGCGTTTAAAGTTGCTCTGACGTCACTATCAACAAAAACTTCAGTGCTTGACGATTCTGACTTGTGACGTCATACTTCAAGTTCAAATTACGCGCGAAAGGCATCCATTGAAAAGCAATGGTGTTTGCATTTATGTTGGGGGTTTTTGGTAGCCTGTAGTTTCTTATTCCGGCAGCTATGGACGGCCCTAAACAAGTAAAAAAGTACTATAAATGATGTTTAGTACCTATGTGCAAAAATACAAGTGTTAGAACACCGGATGAATTGTTTTTCTCAGTACCAAAAAATGAAAGAATTTGTCATAAATAGTGTAACTTTATGCTAGAGACACAAAGAAACAAACAAAAACGTGATGCCAGCTGCATAAAATGTAATAATTCATAACAAAAGAAAACTAGAATTTTTGTGATACTAGTATATTGACATTGCTATAAATGGAATGCTTGATTATCATCAGTTTAAATTAATAAACGAAAGAATTTAATGAAGTCAAATAAATTATTTACTGTTGCAACAGTTCAAAAATTCAAAGATTTTTTGGTTTTTAAATGTGTTTTACATTTTTATTTTACTAGTGATATTTTAAAAATTTTATACTGACTATAATTAAACTTAATATTGTGAGAAAAAACCAACGAGACATTCATTATTTATTTACAAAATTTCCAAAGTTAGTCCAAATGCTAAGAAACTGAATGAAAATAAGAGAAATCTGTTAAAAAGGAATAAAATTTTAATTCTAAAAAGAACATTTTTGAGTTTCAAGAACAGTGTTATACATTCTTAAACAGATGCATAACGGGAGAATTCAAAAAAGTAAGTTTTTATGCTCCATGTGCTCAAAACAGTATTGCCTGAAACAAATCTCTTGAAGTATGACGTCACACAAGGTTACGCCCCGTTTTGAGTCAGGTGACTTAAGGGCTTTTTTTAAACACTTTTTGCGCTTAAATTAAAACTTTTTGTGATTTTTAAAGTTGATTTTTGGGTTTTTCATGATCGAATTAGTAAATTGGGTAAGTTTTAGGATGTTTCGTGACATAGTGCATATTGTCTATTCAAAAAAAACCACAAATCTTAGTCCCTCCCCTAGAAGTTAAGCAGTTTACAGTACAAGAAAAAGTTAAGTGTTTCTATACAATGTTCATTAATGTGGTTAAACAACATATAAATTACCACTATTAGTTAGTAAGTATTAATAAATTATTCATTCAAATTAAAAATTTTTGGCGGTCCAGGAAATAATCTTACACGGTCCACCAGTTGCTGACCCTTTGCCTTATCTTTTATTATTATATGTTAGTGTACACAGATTTCTAAGAATAAGTTAACAAATGTGAAAATAATCTTAGTGTTTATATCTTTAACAAAATTGGTAGTTTTTCCATTGGGTTTTTTCTTCATCTATATTGCTGAGCTAATTGGTATTGGACCAATTGTCTTGGAGATATCATAAGTATTAAGATTTTATTGGAGGGTTGAATGATGTGTAATTCAAGAATTTTCCATTGTGTGGTTTTTTGGGTAATTTCTACAAACACAATTGTAATGTTCTTAAATATTTATTTATTTTGCATCTCTAAGATTATATTATGTTGCTTTTTATACATTTTTTCTGTTAAAAAATTAGTTTAATTTATCTTTTTATGTTTATGTTTATTTAATGCATGTTTTCCCATCCTTAGTTTCACATTTTTCTTTTTTCCTTGTGTTTTTTAAATAGCAGAATCAGTTGAAATGACAAGTATTTGTTTGAAAAAGGAGGTAAGTGTAAAATGATAAATTCTTTATTAGTTTTCTTACAGCTCTATCAACTAAACATTCACTGAAATTTATTTTTGAGGAAGACCTAACTGTTACTTCAAATGTCAGTGATCCAATGATTCTTAACTAAATATCTGTGACCTAAATCTTAAAGAACAAGCCAAATTTTGAAAATTAAAAATTACACTGATTTCATGTGGATATTTCAAAAATCTTGGTAGTTAATCAAAAAGCTGGAAATTTACCCCTCAAAACCTTTTTTATTACTAATGAAACATTTAAGGAATTCTGATTAATTAAAACCTAGTATCATTAAAGCCATCTGTTTGAATTTTGAAGCAATGACAAAAATGCTTTGTGAATTACAAAATGATTGTTGTTCTGTTGTTGAAATGAGAGTTCATCTTAGTGAAGCAATCGGTATTGTTGCTGGGGGTAATAAGACAATTAATTTCTACAGTTTATGGAGTTAGCAAAACTATTTTTTTCACTGTCAACCTCTAGAGATTTTATGCTAAAAGGGGGAATATTCCGTATTTGGGCACCATCGCCAACTTGGCGACTTTCTAGAAATTTGGCGATAAACTCTAGATTGTGGCGACCGATCTAGATATTTAGATATCATTTGAATCTAATACCAAATAAATTATTGATAAACAATTGAGTTTCATACAGGTTTTGTCTCTTATTATTTTGAATAGCTTAAACGGTATTGTTTAACACAAGTCTGGTTTGAAAAAATATAAATAATAAAACACTAGGTGCACTGACTAGTTACATGGTAAAATATTAAATTTAAAATATCAATTGGTATAATCATGATTTATTATGACGCAATGACTTTGAATTCGATTTTCAGGGTCAAAACTATTACTTTAGCCTTTAAATTACACCCGAGGAAACAAGAAAGGCTTCTAAAATATAAAAAATTTGTAGCAAATGGATAAGTTTAAAGGGTTATTACCCCCCAAAATATGCAAAAAAGATTAAGATTACTTAATTTATTAATTAAGATTATTTTTGGCTATTTTTTCCTCTTATTTTTTATGCATTTCATTATTAAAGTGTCCTAACCCCTCCCCAAGGACCCAAATTTAAGGAATATATGCAGCAATTATTTTTTACTAAAAGCGGTTGAGGTGTTAGCGCCCCCGAAGAACCCGCGGAAGGGTTCAATGCCGTACTTTAGAGTTAAACTGCCATACAAAAAAAATGCAAACTGCAACTGACTGAAATTCAGTCGATTCTTGTGTAAAAAGACCTCCTGAACTCAAATATGACGACAAATATGAAGAATTCAATCATTTTCCTCCATCACCCTCAATTTTTAAATGGACGTCCCCCAATTGTTATTATCAGCCAACTCATCAACTTGAAACATGAATCCCCACCCCCCTAAAACTGGCCAGTTTTTAACGAACTGAACAATTTCCCTCAGGATAGACCTTAAATATAAGAACTATGTCATTTTTGAGCTTTTCAAAACAAGACTATTCATTCCTGAGTAGGCGAGTAGCGGCGCGATTCAGAGAGTATCTTCGGGGGCGTTAACACCTCAACCGCTTTTAGCAAAAATCATTGCTGCATGTATTCATTAAATTTGGACCCTTGGGGAAGGGTTAGGTCTCTTTAATGATGAATTGCGTAAAAGATAAGAGGAAAAAATTGCTAAAAATAATCTCAATTTTAGGGGGTAATAACCCCTTAAACTTATCTTGTGACCCTGAAAATCGAATTCAAAGTCATAACGTCATCGAATAACGCAAAAAGGGGGAGGGGCTGTTCCCCGAAAATCTGAGCCTGATGGAGAAAAAAAGGGCTCGGATTTGGATTCAGGGGGTCATTTTATATCAGAATCTGCTTGATTTGTGTCAGAAGCATTTTGACCCTTTTTTTGTCGAGTAGTGTAATAGGACGTAATAATAATACGAATATGCATCCCCTGAAGTATTGCGAGAAGAAGCGCGATACGAAATATTGAAAGCACGAGAAAAAATGAAGTCAAATAAGGAAGTTGCATGTGTCAGATTTTCAAAAACAAACAAGTGTTCCGTATGGTTTTTTGTATGGTAAAATGATATATCTAGTCAGTTTTTCAAAAAAATGTACAGGTAATTAAATATTTTAATTTAAAAGTCGAGAAAAAAACACATGACTGAAAACGTTTATTGTTTAAACTATAAGATGACGTCAACAATAATACCATCAACTCCATTGCTTTACAACAATGTTTAGTATAAGATGACGTCACATCCAAACTCTTGGCGTTTTCGCGCGCTTTTAAAAAGGGGATTTTTGTTAATTTTTTTGACAATCAAAAAATTTCTCGATCGGCCTCAAATTTTGGGTAGTTGCTTATTTTTGCAAGAGGAATCGATTAAAAAAATCAAAAAAAATCATGCAACTTCCTCATTGTGAAAAACGTCACTGTGTTGCACATCAGGATGGCCGAATGTAATATAATTATTAACTAGTGGTATGTAATTATTAACTAGTGATATGTAATTATTAACTAGTGATATAATCTTTTGTATTTCTGTGGCAACAATTTATGTTGTTGCTCATGGTAACTGTTTTTAAACAGTCTTGAGAAAACAAAGTAGAGTACGTTTTTCTAGGAATTTAGTCTTTTTAGTTCAGGAATTTAACTTTAAAAATTTCGAAAAGTAAAATTCTGATATAAGTAACAGGCTTGGAGCAATTTTAAAACTGATATAATTAATTTCAGTAATTTAACTAATTTCAGTAATAAACCAAAGTAGGTCTCATTCGCTATTTTTAGCTATAAGTTTAGGTTTGAAGGAATTCTTGTTTTTATATTTTTAAGAATATGTTTTAAATGCCCATTTTCAGGTTTTAAGATTTTCGATGGTCATTTTGTATCGATATGCTTTTTATGGCATGTTTTATTTGCCGTTTTCAGATTAGGATTTTCGGTTTTTGAGTTTGCCTATTCTCTGCAGATATTTTGATTGTGACGATTTTGAAAAAGTCGCCAAGATTTTTGGCGACTTTTCTTGGCGATGGTGCCCGATTACGGAATCTTAGCCGCTAAAAGTAATTCTTTGAATCTTATTGAAAATTATCTCCGATGAATCTTCAAAATCTTTATTGACTGGAAAGTCAATATGATTGAAAGTTTTGACTTCACAATTGTTCAAGTTCCACTAAAGTTTTTGATCATACAGTCTGATCATGTATCTTGTGCAAAAATCAAATTAAATTTATTATTACAGAAAATATATAAAATATTCCACATAACATATTGGGAACAAGATTAAACACAAGAAACCCCCCAAAACTTAAACTTTTTTGAAACCTAACACATTTTAAGATTATCTGAAGGTGTAGAAAAAAGAAATTCTAATGAGCGCACATGATACTGTGACTTAAACAAAATTAAAGAAAAATTATGTAATAACAAAAACAATGAAATAATTTCAAACTTAGATGTATGAAGATTAATAGAGAAATGCCTTAAGAGCTGGTTTAATGTTATTTAAATAAATAGTAGCTGTACTTTATTTTGTTTTGTTGTCTGTTATCCTTTATCTCATGAAATCTGCGATCTTGTTTGAATATGTTTTGATATTTTGTAGTGTACTTAAAGGGTCTTTCACTTTCAAAGTGAAAGGTTAAAGACTCAGGCGAAACTCAAGCCATACCTTCATACCTACTGTATTTTGTTTTGTGTATACATCTTTGTGAAAATTTTTACTATTTATGCATTTTTACTTTTATGCATTTTATAAAATTTAGGAAAAGTTTAATGGTAATTTAGTTAAGTTGTTTTAGGAAATAGTTTAACGTGTGAAGCCAAAATGCATTGTAGCAGGGATATAGCGAGAGGGGGTATTTAGGGTTACATACTCCACCAAAATTCAGAAATTTACCTTTTTTACCTTAGAAAATGAATAAATTTACCCTTTATCCCCTCTAGAAATTCCAATATCCCCCTCCGAATTTTTTTTCTGGCTATGCCACTGCACTGTAGGCCTCAGAATTAGTTTGAACTATTAACACAGTTATTAATTACTACAATTGATTGTTAATTCAATTATAGTTAATTTTTTATTTGATGAATGTCTTACTTCTTTAATAATTATTTTGTGGGAAATGTTTTTGTAGGAAATGCTTTTCAGTATGAAGAAGTTGATTCGTCTACTGACAGTGAAGATGAGGTCTTGCAAAGATTTCAGCAGTCGTCTAGTTTGTATAATGGACTGCGTAAGCTTGGAGAGAGTGGGGAACAGAATGAAGAAACCTTAGCTGAAGCGCATGAAAAAAATAGAAGCTTGTTTTCATCTAAATTTGCTGGTTGTAATAGTTCTTCTGGACATTGTAAGTTTGACAATGAATGTAAGGTCAATGCATTCTATTCACTAGGTTTTTTTCTGAAAAATTTTATGAATTCATTAGAGACCTATGGAAGTTTATTTCCAAATTTTTTTCTCTCAGTTAATGTGCATGTCTTTTTTTGCATTATGACATTTTTCTACTGGAAAAACAGCTTATCTGTTGAAACAAAGACAAACTTAACTTTCAACTCTAAACTTCCCTACCAAATTGAACAATATAATGTCATACATGTGATTCTTCCGTCAATTGGGGGAAATCCGCCAATGTGCTTTGCAAAATTAAAGTCCGACAATTTGATTTGCAAAGCTCAAATTCCATTTTCTGATTTTCCAATTCTTTTTTTTGCTGGAAACTCTGGTTGCAAAGGTTGCCTAGTAAGAAATTTCAAGTAAAATCAAAAAAATTATCAAAGAAATATGAAAAGAAGTTAATATTTAAGCTAAAAAATATGACACTAGCATCTCGAATCGTAGATCTCGGGAAGTAGAAGTCAATGGACCCTTCTATTTAAAATGAAGAAAAATTTAGTTGCCATCGAAATTTAAAAAAAAATATTTTCAGCCAATTTATTGTCAGAGTAATCACATGTATGTAATGTTATAATATTGTTTAAATCTGTAATAATCTAAATTTTAACAGCCATTAAATAAAATTTAATTATCTAAATTTTATTTAGCCATATTTCATTTAGTTTATATCTGTTGATAAAGAAAAAATATCAAAACTAATGTATTATCTTAGAAAGTGCTAGAACCTTTTCTGGAATTACATTAACTAAGAGGTAAAAAAATGTACTACAGTAGTTAGCTACCTTGAGAGTTAAAATTACTTAAGTTTTCCTCTTCTCTTCTTTAGTAAAAGTATCTGAGAATAAGAAGAGAGGAAGTCATGACCCCGTTTCCTTGTTGGAGAAGGGGCGTGTCGGGAAGTCAGGAAGTACAGCTTCCTTTTCAAGTGAAGCAAGCGAAAGTGAAGAGACTCCTGATGATGCACAAGATGTGATTCAGCCTCTTCTCGATACCAGAACCACACAGCATTATGAAAATAGTGCCTTTCAAACAGCTGATGATTCTCCAGCTGCTTCGAATGACACGTTTTCTGCATGTGGAGATTCAGTGATGGAAGTAAGACTTGGGTTATAAATAGGCTCATTTTGGCTTCACATGTGTCTTTGGTTGTTTTATTTCTATTAGTTAGATATTTATTTTATCATCTAATAGGTTAGTGACTATTAAATTCACTCATGATTAGCATTTTAGTTTTTTGTTTGGTTTTATGTGTTTTGATTGTTTTTAAGGTAAAAAATAACGTTAGTTAAGAACTTAAATGAAGTTTTCTATAATTAAATAAGTTTTGGGTGTAATATATTTAGTTATTGGAGGATGTCTTTATTTTCCCTGATCTTTTTAGCATATAGCATATGTTTGATATCCTCAAAAATATTTTTCTTCTAGAAAATAGCATTTCTCTGATAATTTTTATTTTTAAGCCAAGGACTGGTCCTTAAAATCCTTGTATTAAAAATTTTTTTTGAGATCAAAATCAGGGATGAGTTTTTTCCGCCCTGTGGCGGAATTCCGCTTTTTTTATTTTTTTGAAAATTAAGAATTCCGCTTTTCAAGGAAATTTCCGCTTTTTGTAATCCTGAAAAAATCCGTTTTTTCGTCTCCTTCTACTTCAGAGAAAAAAACTTCCGCCATCTCCCGGTACTTTGTCTTCGGCATTCCTACCTCGCACGCGCATCGGCGATAGGTTCGTATAACGCAGCCTGTAAAGATGGCTTCTTCTCGTTCGTTTACTGTATTATGGAGAAACTTTTTTTCTTGCTGTTTCTAGCATGCAACCTAGAGATGGACGTAACCTTCGGTAAAGTCGGCTCGTATTTGGGTATTGTGGAAAAACTTGAGCCTTTTCATTGAGAGATATTTCAGGGGCGTAGCGAAGGGGGGGTCCCCGGGTCCGGACCCCCCCCCCCATATGGGCCCGATTCAAAAATTTTGAATCCTTTTTTAGGCGTTAAATATTCCAGTGCCTACTCAAATGTGCGCGTCTATGTCCCTTAAAAGTGTCTAAAAACCACCTTTTTTGCATATTAAAATCTTAAATTTTCCAGCGGAACCCCCAGTTTCCTTATAACAAACGTATTAATTGAGGGACGATATAAGGGGAGGGGGCGATAAAGGGTATACTAAACTAGTAAACCCAACCCTGTTTTTAGGGTCAAATTTCCAAACAAATTTTGGGGGAGTACCCCCAGACCCCCTTGGGACTTAGACTTTATTATAAGCAACTTTTTTTTATGATGAGTTCGTCAAAATACAAAACTCCTAGCAAATATAAATTCATGAAAATATAATGTTCGAAATTCGGATTAGGTGTACCAAAACGAGTTGAAAACCTGCTGTTTAGACTTGAATTTCCAAAAATTTTCTGGGGGAGGTCCCCCAAACCCCCCTTAAGGTAATTCGAACACGATTATTTTCAACCTTTTTTATATTATACTATTCGTTGAGAAGATTCAATTTGATTATTAAAATGTTTAGCCCCCCCCCCCAAAAAAAAACGAATCCTGGATCAACTGCTGCCTCAGAAACGTCAGATTCTTCCTTAAAAATTATCTGGCTTACAAGACCGGTGCTCCTCCGTTATTACCTCGTAAATGAAGTAAAAAAACTCCTTTTAAAAATCAAATATTCAAAAATTTTCTTGGGGGTGGACCCCCAAACCCCCCTCTTTAATATAGAGCTACTGAAAACTCTTAATCTGTTTCTTGACGGTCACTGTACTTAATAAAAAGTTATGTGGATCAGAATTTTCAATCGAAGTAATACCTAATCTTAATTATTACACTACTTATTAATAAATTAATAACTATATTAATTAACACAGAGAAGAAATTAAAAGTAATGTGAAAATTATAGTTTTATTTCACTAATTTTAGAAACTTTTTGATATTCAATGGTAAATTTTTCGCACTGGACCCCCCCCATAGGAAAATCCTGGCTACGCCACTGTTTGGATGCATAACCTGCGGCCCGCGAACTGATTTGGATTTCTTCAGATAATCCAACTTTTTAAATTTTCCAGATTTCCGAGAAATATTACGAGTTATCGCGTGAAAAAGTCGGAAAAATCGCGTTTTTTCGCGTAAGTTTCGTTTTGCTCGCGGAGTATTCCGGATCATCCCGTGACTACTTTCTTGGACGGCCGTGGAGGGCGCCAAATTGAAGTCCGTTTCTTGCATCTCTATTGCGATGTAGAAAAACCAACTTTACAGTGGTCAGAAGCCAAAAAGTCCGGTGTTTTGGATCATATTCTCTGAAAATGTCGAAAAATTGCGATTTTTCGCGAAAGTTCCGTTTTTCCTGTGCCTAGTTGAAGTTCGCTTTTTCTTACGTTCTAATTGCGATGCAGAAAAGCCTAATAGGAGTCAGAGGAGACTAATAGGTCTAGTGAAACATCTCAGATAATTTTTTCCCCGATTTTAGTCAGCATTTCTTCAGATTTTACTTTAGGATCTAGATCTTATAAGTTGTACATTTTTAGTGGAAAATCGCTTTGAAGCAACTTTATAAGAAAATAATGGAGTGGTTTTTTTAATCCTTTTAGATCATAATCTGTTTAAAAGATCATAATATCATCAGGGGCATATATAAAGGGGCCAGGGGACCCGACCCCTCCTCTAAAAAAATTGGACTATGTGTCCAAAACAAGTTTAAACCCTGTGTTTTAGGGTCAAATTCCCAAAATTTTTCTGGGGAAAAATTCCCCCAGACCCCCTTTTGTGTACATGGAAATCTATTATTCACAACTTTTTTTTATATTGAGTTTAAGAAAATGCAAATTTTACCTAAAAATATGACCAAAACTTAACAAAATTAGGTCTTTGACACTCATGTTTAATGCCCATTAATACCTATTAAGCTCTTGCTCAGTCTAGGAATTGATCAAAGCTTTTCCAGAGGATAAATCGGTTTAATTTTCTCAACAGCTTCCTGTAAACTACATTCTTTCTTAGTTTAAAAAATTATAAATAAAAAAATTACTTGGATATTTTAAAAAACTTATGTAATACATTTGTAAATTAAATGTATTACATAAGTTCTCTATAAATTCATACATATCTGTAGAAAAGATTTTTTCATTTGATTTTTATCAAGTTAATTTAATATATGGTATGAATAAAAGGAATATAAAAATATATTTTGTTTTTCAATGTTGGAAGGTCTGCCCTTAATCTTAAGAAGGTTTAATAGGTTTTTAAACAATTCACTTAAATATATGCAATCTGAGTTCTTTGCTTTAAGTTCTTTTATAAAGCAAACAAGTATTTTCAATTAATATTATCTTGTAAACATGCTTTTGTTTGTCGAGCTATTGAGAATCAGAATATATGTTCTGCTTTAAGAGGATCTAAAAAAAATATTTGACTAAATTCTAATTTGAAATGCAAAATATCAAACCTAAAACAAAAAAATAAGCTACAAAATTTAAGTTTAGCTGATACAATAACTGTTACAAAATGCTTGAAGGAAGGTGTGCAACATCCCCGATATGTGTTACGCGTAAAATTTTGGATTTTTGGTTTCAGCTTTTTTGTTTTTCACCAAACTCATCCCTGCAAAATGTAAGTTTTTAAAATCTCTATTTGGCCTAGTGGTGATTCAGTTAATTTGAAATAGAAAAAAGAAATTTTTGCTCCAAGATCAAGAAATTGACAGGAATGCAAGAGTAGGAAACTTATTTAAGAATTTTTTCCTCACCTGTATTATAGGAACATTACTCATCAATTTTGTCCAAAAATCTTAAGGCAATCGTTCCCTAAGGATCACTAATTGTGCAAAATCACTGGAAATCTTGTAGTTTCTTTATTTTTATTATACCTGGTTTTCCCATTAGGGAAAAAATAAAGCTAAACAGACAATTTTGTGAAGTGTCTCATGCATATCTTCAATCTTCCCTATCAATACTTTTGATAAATTAGTTCTTCTTGGTTATTTCTGTTTTTTTTTCTCTCAGGATCAAATATTTGATGCAACAGAATTGCATTGTGCCACTGAAGATACTAGTACTGCCGTGCGATGCGGGTCATTGGAAGTTGGATTTGCTTACGACCCTCCTCTTAAGAAAATGACAGTTCATGTCTTACAGGCACAAGACTTACCTGATAGAGATAGGGGTGGATCTAATCATGTTCAAGTAATTTGCTTGCTCTCATATTTACTCCTCAGTATTAGCTCTTATTTTTAATTTCATTTTGTTAATACATGTGGGCGGACCTGGAAAAAGTTCCCAAACCTACGAACCTGGTTCGGGGGAAGCCCCTGCCAGCTCCATAGGAGCAGTACATAAGGTTTGGGTAAATTTTATTAGGTTCGGGGGAAAGTTACAACTTTTTCCAGGTCCGCATGTGGGGGTTGAATTTTATGTTATTATTATTTTTATTTTTTCTATTATATAAGTTTTGTGTGGTTTAATAGTTTTGTAAAATAGTTTGTTTATTAAATGAAAATAGAAACCCTTAAGAGATGAATACAAGTTGGGAGACTTGTTCTTCTAATAAGGAAAATCAACTTTCAGCTAAAAGCATTTTTAGTGAATTAAAGAAAACCTAGAATTGTAGCATGCATCAATCAAATTCTGCAGCTAAAACTATGATAAACTTGTGTATTTTAACAATTTCATACTATTTTACAGTTGAAAAAATAACTGAATTCCTCCCATTTAACTATGTTATTGTAAACTTTAAAAAAGGGCTAGTTAAATCTGACAGGTAACTAATCTCACTTAAGCAATTCCTGCATACTTTTGAAATTGAACTAACATGGTTCTTGCTAGTAAGTTTAAAGTTACTACCATTAGGTTTTCATTATGAATGCTTACAAATCTTAAAAATGTTATTAAAGCTTTCTTATCTCCTATCTTAAAGTTGAGTTCAACTCTTGATGTTTTTCAAGATTGTTTTGTATTGATTCATTTCTGTATTTATACTGATTTCTATATATTTTCTATTTATTTGTTTTTATAAAATTTCTAAAATCTTTATGATACAGAACTTACACTTGTTTTCCTAAGATAATAGTTATTTGTTTTAATAGGTGAGGCTGCTCCTTTTACCACATAAAAGACAAAGGTTCAAAACAAAGATAAGAACTGGGATAAAACCACAGTTTAATGAAAGCTTTATCTTTAGCCGAATATCACCTGGTATGTTTGAATTTTTAAATATTATATTTCCTTTGGAAATGGCACCACATATCATACTTGCCAACTTTTACGGATTGTCCGTAATATTTACGGAGTTTCTTTAGTTTTACCAATTGATTGAAAGATATTACTGATTTTGCGTTTTGTCCACGTATAACTATCCATGAAAACGCAAAACACTTGCGATGTAAACAATTTTCTCTAATTGTATCTTTTTACTTCAAAACCAGGTTCCTCCACTAATCCTTCCACTTAAGATTTTCTCAATTTTGGCCCATTTATAGAGTGAAATTTGGCCTTTTTGCAATTTTTTTGTTGCGCCAGCAAGTCCTGACGCACACTCACCTGTAAAGTTTGCTTCTTTTTGTGTTCTGTTCGTAATGCAGGAAAAACAACGTTACCAAGATTGGAATTCGCGTTGATGTTTTTCAGGCTTGTTAATGCAAAAAGCTTCAAGTTGTAGTTTTGTAATGTTATGCAAAAAGTTTTACGGATGTAAGTTTTCAAAAATTGGCAAGTATGACATACTAACTACTGTAAAAAATATTGATGGTGGTGACATTGTGGCCTATTTGTACTTTAGTGATATAAACTGGAATGAAAATATAGTGACATTTTGGGGGAAATTTCGAACAAAATAAATAGGTTTCTGAGAAAATATTAGGATATGAGATTTTCTGCAAAATGCAAGTCAAAACACCCTATTTATCCTTTATATTTTTTTAAAATGTAAAATACCCCTTTCTTTCACTCACCCCTTCAATGAATGAATTGCAATGCTGTTGTGTTTTAAAAAGTTTGCTTGTTTCTTTAGAGGAGCTGCACACCATGGGAGTGCGATTTCGTCTGAATGGATGTGAGAGGATGAGGCGAGAGCATTTGATTGGGGAATCCATTGTGCATTTTTCATCAATTCGCATGGATGAACAAACTACTCTCTGGTTGACACTAGACCCCAGATCAAATATTGCAGTAAGCATGTTTACTTGGTTGCAATAATCATTATTTTTTTGGAAAATACTACTTTGGAGTTACAGAAACAATGAAGCTTTACCTACCATGAAGACAATGAATCCTAATATCTTAGGATTCCAAACTGGGAATAAGAAATCATGCAGACAGTACTCCAAATGAGAATAATGGATCTTAATAATAATAATATAATAACTCTATTAACAAAATAATGATTTATGCTTTCCTCCAATCTAAAGTTTCTTTTTCAGAGTCTGATAACAAAATTAATGAGTAGTTTCTCAATAAAAGAATCTAAATTTTAAAAATTTAAGAATCATTAAGAGTGGTGGGATGCATCTGATATAAATTAGCATTGTGATTGTTTTCATTCAAGAATCAATTTATCCAGGCTTCTCTTGTTAGGCTGGCTACTCATCCTAGAAATGAATTTTGAAGTAATTCAAAAATCCTTTACAGCACTCTGAATCAAAGGCAGATATAACCAGTCTGGCAAGAAGTGACAGCACTGGGTCGACTCAGTCTATGCAGCATGGTGGGATGCCTGAACTCTTGCTTGGTTTGGCGTACAATGGAACTACTGGACGACTGTCGGTGGAAATCAACAAGGGCAGTCATTTCCGCAATGTGTCAATGAACAGAGCACCAGGTATGGATTAAATTTCGTTATGTATGTGTCTTTCAGTTGATTAATGTTTTATACAGGGTTCCCCCACGGTCCTTGAAAGTCCTTGAATTTTTTAAGGCTAAATTTAGGTACTTGAAAGTCCTTGAAAAACGTTCTAGGTCCTGGAAGGTCCTTGAATTTTCACTCGGCCACTAATCAAACTTAATTTTTTCAGATCTTTCTTTGTTTTTTTCTAGAAATTTTCTTTAAAACTACTCATATTAACAAAACTTGCGCCCATTTTTACAAACTGACAGTGAAGAGCAACTTCTCCTCTCGTTCCGATTGTATGCGGGAAAAAAGTCTTGTTTTGAAATACGACTAATTTTTAAATGTCTGCAAAAAAGGTCCTTGAAAAATTTTGTTTAGGTCCTTGAAAAGTACTTGAAAGTCCTTGATTTTCAATGTTTTCAAGGAGTGGGAATCATGTTTATACAGGGTGGTCCTTAATTCATGGTACAAACTTCTAGGGGTGTTAGAGTACACCTAGACGATCAAGAATTGGTATAGGAAGGGGGGTCGCAGTTACACCGTTAAAGAGCTAGGTCCTAATGTAGTGCGAGCGCGTTTCAAATGGCCATTTTTAGAAGGCCCGTGTGACGAAACAAAACATAATAAAATGAAAAAATTTATTGCATGAGGTACAGGAGTATCCGTACTACTTAAATCCTCAATGTGATAGAAATTGAACCACTTTCTAAACCGCAGAGTTAGTTTCAAAAGTGCAATATTAATCTTTTAGTCAAAGAATCACATTCCTTAATGGTATTTAGAAAAATGATGATGGGGGAAGGAATTTTCAATGATCGTAACATGGATCATTGAAACTGTTTGATCATTGAAAATTCCTTCCCCGATCATCATTTTTCTAAATACCATTAATGGAACTCCATTGTTTGACTAAGAGCACGTTTTAAAACTCACCCCACGGTTTAGAAAGTGGTCCAATTTCTATCACATTGAGGATTTAAGTAGTACGGATACTCCTGTACCTCATGCAATAATGTTTTTCATTTTATTATGTTTTGTTTCGTCACACGGGCCTTCTAAAAACGGCCTTTTGAAACGCGCTCGCACTACATTAGGACCTAGCTCTTTAACGATGTAACTGCGACCCCCCTTCCTATACCAATTCTTGATCGTCTAGGTGTACTCTAACACCCCTAGAAGTTTGTACCATGAATTAAGGACCACCCTGTATATAGATCTTACATTGAACAATGTTTCTTTAACTTTCAGCGACCTCTAGTTTCCTCAATGAGGGAATTCAAACTTATCTTATTGAGATTTTTACAATCAGGAGTATATAGTTTTGCATTACCTTATGCCAGGGGTGGGCAATTGTTTTGTCCCGGGGGCCACTTTATTAAAGAAGAAGCTAACGGCGGGCCGCAGATTATGTAAAATGATTGCATTACCAAGTTAACTTTGCATTTTACAAGTATAAATAAGAAAAAAATATGAATTAATAATGTGATGCTGTATCAAGTGCTGATCCAGCGTGGGTCCAAGAAGGGGGGGGCATTTTTCCAGACCATCACCTTTCTTTTAACACAAAATGTCAAAATATTGGGGATTTTCAAAAAAAAGTATCCCGCAAGATACCCTTGTGGTACCACTGAGGGGGTTATGGAGGTCCTCCCCCAGAAACTTTTTGAAATTTGGCTTGTAAAAGTAGGGTTTTAACTCATTTTGAGAACATTTTTGGGTCCAAGGGGAAACACTGTCCAGAGTACCACCCCTCTGAATCCGCGCCTGTACTATGTACAATACAATTTGGATAATTTCAACTTAATTTTAATGATTTCTCTTGGTTCCTTCAACCTTATATTAACTGTTTTTAATTTTTCATCATTAAAAAATTGTAATAACTACTGAATATGTTGAAGAAATAAAATTTAACGAGATTTGCATAAAATGTAACCAATTTATCATGGTAATAACAAACACTGCACTAGTATCAAAGTAAATTAGAAATCTCAGAATCAAATCATCCAACTTTCCAACAAAAAAAGGTATTCCTTTCTGCAGAAAATCTCTCCACACTCTTAAGCAAAAATTAAATAGAACACGGACAAGAAAGACAAGGAATTCACAGTGACAAGTACGCGTCACGTTAATGAAGTGAATGACCCCTGAAAATCACAGACGGTGGAATCGGGGTGTACTTGTGGATGGGGTAGGGAGGATCTTTGTCGTGACTTCAATAAATCAGAAATTATTTAAGTTCTGAACCCCCTCTCTGTCTTTTCGCGCGCGGCCTTTTCTCCCCCTTTTCTTTCTGCACTCACTCCGTGCAAGTGATCCTTGACCCGTCACCTGCATCTGTAGGATTAATTTTCGTGGGTGGCGAGGGAAGCGGGGCCAAGACGACGTTACAAGAAGTGAAAGCAAGACCGAAATTGAGCTGATTCAAATGTGAGCGATGCATGGGAGAAAAAAATGTAAAACATTGAACTATTAAATTCAGAATTTTTCTTATTTTTCCGTATGTCTTGGCGGGCCACCGAATATCCCTTCGAGGGCCGCATGCGGCCCGCGGGCCGCTATTTGCCCAACCCTGCCTTATGCTATTTTGATTTTGACTTTTTAAGTTATAATTTTTCATATCCTTCCCCTCTTTGAAATCTGGGCTTGTCTTTTGGGGGATTATATAAAAGGTTTGGTAACATTTTTATTATTAGTTTTAAGTTAAAATAATACAGCACTTTTCGGAGACAAATCCGGAGTAATTTGTTTCTCCTTTGTATACTCCTGTTCATAAAAAATGCAACACCCTGAAGGGCTAGTTAGATATTGATGAAATTTACACAGCAAGTGATCTTTGTAGATGCAAATAAATGATAAAATTTTCAGAACAAAGGAATAAAATTAAACATCGAAAATCGGTGCTTAATGTCTTCCATACGCGCTGCAAGGAGAGCCTCTATACAACAGGTCATCGAATCAAACAGATTGAAATTTTGACTGAGGAGGTGATTTTCATCAAAGATTCATCCCAAACCCAAAGTTTGCCAATAATGGCAACATAACAAGAATTTTGAGTATTAGGACAAACCAATGAAATTTTAGTCAAGCTCCATAGGTTAAATTTTGGATCAAGAAGTTTGTTGAGAAAGAAACTGTTTTTATTGGATGTAATGGAAGTTTGGAACATTCCAAAAAACATGTGTACGGGATTTGTTCTGATGAATTATAGATTCAGGATCGCTTCAAAGGTAGGGCATAACTTTTGGCTCCAAAAATTTTTAGAAATTTTTTTAAGGAATGAGATTGCCCTCATTTTTTATCTAATGAGGTTGCCTATGGTGCCCAATAGTGCTCCAGGTCAAAACTCTACACTTCTTCACCACATACTCAATATAAAACACTCCAAAAATGGCGATTTTCAGCATAGCGTACAAACCCAATTTATGTGTCATGTTAACCAAAATTGAAAGGGCGTTTGTTTGAAAAGACCATTTGTTATCAGTAATCATGCTAAACTCTTTTTTTTCTGGATCCCATGGTAGCTTTATGCACCAATGGAATTCCATCAATGGAGCGCTGAAAAGAAAACGATACTTGGTGAATTTTGGTGCAATGACGACCAATTAACTGATGGATCAGACAATGATAGACCTGTAGCGGTATTCTAACCATTTGAAACTGTTCGAAAAGCCGCTCAGTGATCTGGCACTGCCATGCAAATGAAGCCTCTTTCATTCCATGCTGACGTGACTATGAGGGGTTCAGACCCCAATTTTCAACTCGCCTTACCATCTTTGGACCTCTGCTTTCAAACCCATATCACTATTGTCCTGTTTCCCTTCATCTGAGCAGTGGTAAAACAGTGTAAAAAACACCCTTCTTGAAGGTCTAACATTAATCCTCTTTTAAACTCGGTTAAATGTTCATGTGACATCCTTTAAGGTCTAAAGTGTATAATTACATCTATTGACAGGATAATCAAGGGCAGACAATCTTCTTACAACTCTTTAACGTCCCGTTACAGCCCCCTATGTCTACAACTAAATCAATGGTTGAGAAAACACTGCTCATCTCGCGCATGCGCTATAGCTCTGAATTTGATATCATTTGATAAGCAAACCCTGATGAACATACCCTGAAAATTTCAAGTTGATCGGACAATTCCTTCTTGGTGTTGCATTTTTTATGAACAGGAGTATATTTTATATGACGATGAATAAAAGTTGCTTTTTTTATTGCTCATAGCTCGCCAAGAAAACACACAATCATATTATCAGAAGACATTCACTGATCTGAAAAAAAATCCAATTAAACTATTCTGTGAAAGTTCAGGATTCGCATTAACGTTCATATGATGTGGACAGGGAAATAAAGCAAGGCGTAGGCAAATGTCTCTCTAATACTTGTAAAATAAAAATTTCATTTAAAAAAATCATTTTTGATAAAGATCTCCTTTTTAAAAAAATTAAGTAGAATTCGCAGTTAATGCTCAAAACAAGATTAACATAAAGCATTTTATTTAGATACTTATGTGAAACTTTCCTTGGTGTCATCTAATGGACAAGAAATAGCTCGCAGCAAAACATCTGTACGAAGAGGCCAACCAAATCCTCTTTTCAAGGAGACGTTTATTTTTCAAGTATGCATAATATTTTTGATTATTTTTATTCTTGTGTACTGTCAATTGCAATACGGTTAAACTCAAACATCTTTAGCAAAGTTTTCTCATGGTCCCATTTATAAACGTCTTTTTAATGTGTTAAATTTAAACTTTTCCGTGCGTTGTTCTTATCTAAGTTATATTGTATATTGTGGTTATATGTTACCCTTCCCTGCTGTTATAAAAACCATTTTTTATGCTTTATTTTTAGTGTTTAATTTATGCTTTTTATGTTAATCTCATACACATTAATTTAATTTTGCTTATCAATCTAATCATTCTAAATACACTATAAATGATTACCTGTTTATTTATAAAGGTGGTGATTAAATTTTTGATCCACTTTGCATCAATTAAAACTGGTTTATTTTTTGTTAATCTTCCGCTAAAATCTTAAAGCTGAGTAAAAGCTTTATTTTCTGTAACTAATTTTTAAGAATTTTGTTGTGTTGATTTTTAATAAATGTTTAACTTTAATAATTTATATCAACGGAATGTTTTTGCTTACATCATTCATTTAAATTGCCACAGTAATTTATTTAACCCTCTACTACCCGCAGTAGCAAATACACTACCATTAGTTTAGCTTCAATTTTCAGCAAAAGGAGCAATTTTCAGCATATTTTTAAGTCAAATGCTATATTTTATAAAGTTTAGATTCAGTTCCCCTGTTGCACATTTTTTAAAAATTTTGAATTAAAAATTAAAAAAAAATATTTATTGGCATTTTTATTTTATTTCCCCCAAACTACATAAATAAGGCAAAAAAATAATTTTTCTTTAATAATGGCTATTTCTTGTATTGGTAATTAGAGTGTTAAACCCACAGAGTAGAGAGCTTAACAGAGATGCCAAACTGCAGTTTTCCTCTTTAGGTCATTAATTTAATTCAGCACGCATATTATAATACAGCTCACTAGCAGCCAATCAGAGAACGCGAAATGTATTTGATTTTATTTTAACACTGATTATAGGCAATTTGGATTTAAGTGACAGCTTCAGTGGGCGAATGACAGAATTAGCAGGAATAGCGTGGTATTAAAGGAGGCGGGTCTTGTGGCCAAAGATTTGTCTATGGGAAAAGCCCTGTTAAAAAAGTTGCCATTAGCGTCTATGGAGATGAACACTGTTAAGCTCTATACTCTGTAGTTAAACCCAATTGATATTAAGAAGATGACATTTGCTTCTCCAGGTGGCTCTGTTCCAACTTCCCGACGTAACGCTGATGATTTCCGTGTACAACAAGCGAAGCATGAAGCGGAAGGAGATGATTGGCTGGTTCTCCCTGGGCCTCAACAGCAGTGGCGACGAAGAACTGGCGCACTGGAACGACATGCGCGAGAACCGCGGGGAGCAGGTGTGCCGCTGGCACGCCCTGGTGGAAACCTAACCAGCATTGGGTGCGATTTTTCCACACCGTTTTTATTACATCCTATTGACAGGTTTTCGAGCCTTTCCGGTGCTCAGCCTGTTTACTGTGTCTTGATGTTGAGGGGCACGAGAAGCTTTCTGCCATGAAGGCATGCCACCCAGCCTAACAAGTACCACTGCAGAACCTTACCCCTGTGTGCTTTCCAACACCAAAAATTGTCTGCTCTCTCCAGCACTCGGTATTTCTTACCCAGCGGCGGTTCTGTTTTGCATGGATGGGAAGAGTGCAGCTTTTCCTCCAAACATGTAAAACCCTCTCTTGACCTGCTCTTTGGTTTCCACTCTGACAGCACTTGTTGAAATGCAGACCCTCACGTTAGACTATACTTTCGCTTTGTATCTTGAGTAGGGATTCTGGTCTTTTTTGTTAATGTGCTTTGGGGGATTCGTTTAATCGTTGTCTGTTTTACTTAACTGAGAGCAAAGGTAACTTATATTAAGACATTTTACTAGTACTAAGCTTCTTCCCAAGTTTTTAAAATAGTTTCGGAGGGAAGACAGTTTCATTCAGGTTTAGATGAATGTTTTCACTGATTTCCCCGAGACTGCTAAGTTGTTTCAGTTTGAAATGACCATGGACAATATTTGAGTGCAATATATTTAGCCAGCAGGCTCATTTTCTTTTTAACTAAGACTTCTTTGATGTTGTTCTAAATTTGAAATTTTCACTCAATGGATGTTTCTTTTAAGTATTCAAATAAAATCATTCTTCACTTCAATCATTTATGGAGCAATTTTTACAATTTTACTAACTATACGCATTTAGTCTCATTGTGTATATTTAGTGCTGTGTTTAAGTATAATACTTCCTTGCATTGGTTATAAGGGTTAACATTCTGCTATTGTGAAATAATATGCATCAATGTAATTTGTAAAGTGATCTATATAACTACTTGAACTGTTAATTTCTTCACTATCTGATTCTTTATCATTATTCAAACTGTTGAATTTTATAGATTATTGAATGTGAACATTCATTTGTGTAAAAAAAATTGTGAAGTCAGGATAGTTCTACTCAATAGTATAATATTTTAACCGAGCAATATTAGCTACCATCATCACGCAGTATTACTTTCATTTATAAAGTAGCCTTAGGAATATATATTAAGAAAATAACTTGTAGGTTAGGTTTATGTTAGTTTTCTTATTAGCGCTGCTTTATCACTGAGTAGGTACTCTTTGAAAGCTGTTATGTTTTTTTATTCACCTTTTTTACACATCTCTTTTCTAGAGGCATAGTTATAATGGTTAATAATATCTAAGATATCTTTACCACCATGCTGAAAACCAATCTTTTTCTAGTTTTGAGAAAAACACATTCAACGGTTGTGCAGGATATGCTTTTGTACAAATGAGCAAGGGTTGCTTAGTTTTCAATAAATCTATCTGAAAAGATGATGGTTGGCTCTGATATGCTGTGCTGCATCAGTCATTTATTCCAAAAAATTTTAAGTAAAAATGACAGTAAAACCCCCCAAATTGGTGTTTTTGGCATGGTGGGGGGCAATGTTTCTTTGTAATCATATTAATGTGTAGTAAATAGATTTTGTTTTGTTATTACATGTTATTGCAAATATTCAAAAGTTAATCTAATGTTGACCTAAAGATAACAATATCATCCTGATTGAATTAAAAACTAAATTTTTGTATAATTGTTATTGAGCTTATTTATTGTTTTCTGTTCCATTTATCTATGCTTATTTCATAGCCAAATGAACAATTTATTTAGTAACAATATACTGTTATTGTGTTTAAAAAATATTTTAAGTTGGATCAATCCCCAACTCCAAAAAAGGTTTTTAGTATTGTCAACACAACTTACACTAACATTTATAAATCTTACTAAAATAATTTTCTTAAATGCACAATTTTATAAGCAAGTAAAACTACCTAATAAGTCTTCATTTTAATTTAATATTTGATCACTTAGTTTAAAATATATTTTATAGTCTGCTCTTTAGAATAGGCGGTTGAAGCAGGAGCGTTAACGCTCAAATAATGCTCTTCACACAGTGACAGATTCTTTTATAGTATTTTTACTACTTCAGTTTAGGCTGCCTTTTAATTGCAAAAGTTCAGTTTTGATGAGAATTACAATAGTTACGGCCTGTAGTACATTACGTTTCAGCCGCCTATTCTAAATGAACAGACTATAACTATGCCTAACTATAGTGAAATGTTACGAGGCTGCAACCCCTCTTAAGCCAAACAGAATTTGCTTTTAAATCACTACATGTTTTTTTTAATAAAAAAAATTATGGTTGAGCAAACACCATTGTTTACACAAATGAAAATAGTTATGGATGTAAAAAAGGAAATAATAGACTCATTACTCTTCTATCTTGCATTGTGATCAATGAACTGTTTTAAATCATAATTTATTTAATTTTTTAAAAATTAAAGTCAAACAATAAAAGCAAAAAGCCTAAAATGCCTAACTATGGAATTATTCCATTTTTTTGTGAAAAACAAATTACTTGTCATAGAATATCTATGTTATTAAATAATTCGAATTAGTAACTAAAAATTATGGTTTCTTTGTAAAATAAATCAAAGTTACTTAAGCACATTTAAATCAACATAATCTTATATAAATGTATTTATTCTAACACATGTGAACTTTTTGATAAAACTTATGTGAACTCCCATATTTTATTATTCAATATTATAAATGAAATCTTTAAACCTACTATTTTATACTAGTTACTGAATAAAGAAAAATTTATTTGAATATTAATATCTATAAAGTATTTAACAAGTACTATATAAAATCAAAAGCTTTGTGTCTATTGTAAAAAGAATTCAATTAGTGGAATTCTATATTTTTATAGATCATACTGGAAATTTTGTTAGATTTTAACAGACTATAATTTTTTCTTAATTTTAATTCCTCTAACAGTTGAAATTTGATACATTGTTGAATTAAATTGTATTCATCTAATTAAATTAAATTGCATTCATCTAATCTATACCTCTAAAATTAAATGTTATGTTTTTAATGTAAGTGCAGCTAAAATAATTTCACTTTCTAAAAAAAGTATCAGCTATTTATAGTACTCTATGCATTTTCTTTGTATGTGAACATTATTTTTCAAATTAAACATCCTTCTCAGAATTTATTTGATGTTTGTTTTTAATTTGCATGGCATGTTACAGGCGAAGTGATAAACCGGGCATTATTTATAAGGGACCATTCATCAATTACGTAAGGGTCCCGAGGGGGAGGGGGGTTGGAAAAATATCTACATACCCTTACTTGGGGGTGGGGGGGGTCAAACCCATTCTTACATAAGATTTTCCAAGTTAATGTAAACAAATTCCAATTATTCTAATCAAATTACTATTGAATAACCCCAGAAAAACTTTAAAATCCTGACGATCTCTGTATATTATCGAAACTTTAATTTAAAAAAAAAATGAAAGTATATCAGATGCATCTTTTTTATTGGAGTAGCATTAAGTTAAGATGAAAAATAAAACTGTTGAATCCATCTTCCAGCTGTCAAAATTCGAAACAAAACAAAAGAAAAAAGAGAAATCTTAATTAGTTTTGGTTTCAACTTTTTAACTTTGGAATCTTACGTAAGAATAGGGGGGAGGGGTTTGAAAAATCTTACGTACCCTTACATGGGGGTAGGGGGGTCAAAAATTGCCAAAATCATCCTTACGTAATTAATGAATGACCCCTAATACCTTAAGTGGAGGCAGGCAATGTGATAAATTCAATGACTTTTATCAGACGAATATTTGTCACTTTGTCTAAAATAACACTGACATGATTAGTAACGATTGATTTATCACATTGCTCTTAACATATATGCAACTAAACCCGCCTCCTGCCATTTATGGGCCTCACTTTCTCAGGAGCCGCACCCCCTTTGCCTTGAATCCTTGAGGAGCTTGGTAATTCCAAGTGGCACACGGCAACAAAACTAAACCCACATCATGTGAAGGGGCCAATCACAAATTACATCACACTTTTGGGAAAAAAGGATTATTTTCTAAAAAATGTACATCCAAGTTTGATTGAAGATACTTTGGTAATTCATTTTGTATTGTTACCACCATGCCATAAATACTTGTGTACATTTTTAAGCCACTGAGTAACTCTACTACACAACTGATACTTTTGTCAACTTTAAAAATAATCTCTTGAGCAAACAAATAATTACAAGTGTTAACTTTTCTACAACATAACATTTTATTTGAAATCTTGAATATATTTGAAAAGAGGTAAACACAGTTCATTCGACATACAAAAGTAAAATAAAATAAATTAACTATATTTTGAAATTTGAACAAAATTTGCATCATCATGCAGTATATACATCATGCCCGTCTGATAAAGCTTTTACTCTAACTTTGAAATCTTTGGAACAAACGAATTTAAAGTCATTACCACTGATTAATGAGATTTCTTTGCAGTGCCATTTTCTGTTGCTGGTCTACCTAAAATCTTCCTTCGTTGTCTAAGCATGTGCGAGTAAAGTACAGGAGACACTGTAAACAAAATGAAATTAGACATATTTAGAATGGCCAAATAAGCATATTGCTGTAACACACTAGTGCTAAAGCACCATACCCAGGATTGCCGAGGCGGTTTAAAAAGCAATAAATAAGTTAAAAAGCAATTTGCCTTGCCGGATAGGCTTTGATTGTGCAAAAGCCCTTAGGTACAAATTAACCTCAAAGCCCTGTCTAGATATAGAACAGGAAAAAGAATACTAAAATATTCTGTTAAAAGTATAATAAATTGAAAGCCTGGCAGCTTAAAAATAGAACCAAGCATTGCCGGGGGAAAATACTTAATCACTCCTATAGTAGAGTAGAAAAATTTCAACCAATCATAAATGTTGTACAAACACATCTCCTATTTTATGTACAAAGATGATAGTTATTCATCACACTACTAATGAAATAAGACTTCATTTTAAAAAACCTTCAGGTATTCTCTGCTAGATATTCACAAAAAATAGATGCAGCATTGGGAAGAATTCAAACCTTTTAAGGCCTTTTCTAAGTGTAGGATTCTTACGTAGGGTTACGCTGAATCCGAAAACATTATCAAAGGCCATTGATAGGCTTACCATACGTCCGGGTTTACCCCGGACAGTCCGGGGTTTTTAGTGCTGTCCGGGGAAATGTCCGGGGTTTTCATACTTTTAAGATTTGCCAGACATTTTTGTGAAAAATCGTGAAAAAACTCTTAAAAACTGCGTTGCTTCACAGTATCTAACATCTGTATTAATTTTGGAGAATTTACTTTCAGTGAATTTTATAATAAAATTAAGTCAATCAAATAATTTTTGAAAAAATAATGTCGAATAAAGAAATAAAATTTGATATTTCTGTTCAATGTTTATTACTTTGAATTTTTTTTTCTTATTTTTTAATCTTTGATGATTTGATACGGTACTTATTAAGAAATTTCAAAAATATGTCCTGGGTTGGACCCAAGAAAATATGGTAAGCCTACCCATTGACTGTTCTATAGCTGTGCAACCATGAATACTGAATTTGATGGCTGCTGAATGTTGACAGTATAATACGCAAGTACCAAGAGTAATCTTAGTATAGTGTTGTTCATAGTGTTCAACAAAATCCTCTGGCATAAGTTATTTTTTACTGAATAAATAAATGAGATTTTTTGCACTCTAATCAGTTAACAATAATTTTACTCTTAACTTAAAATACTTGCATCATCTGCCTATTGTTTACACTACATTGGCAAAAGATCTAGACCAGGGGTTCCCAAACTTTTTTTGGCCCGTGGACCCCCTGACGACATTTTTTGCACCCCGTGGACCCCTGTCTAAGGGACCGTTCAAAAAGTAGCTAAAGATATTACGTTTTTGATATAAATTTCTAAACCACGCATAAATTTTGTAATTTTTTCAAGTGTTTTTTCGTGCATTGATAAGCATTTGATTTCACACTTTTAAATACAAAAAAACTTTTTTATTTTTGCCTTCACACGGATATTTTAAAGGAAATTATAACAATCAAACATTTAAAAAGTTTGAAATAAAAACAAATCTAAATTTTTAATATCACTACATTTCAAGGCACAAAAACGTTTAGCTTTAACAATAAAAATTTTGGTTGCAAACTTGTCAAAGTTAATGGTTTATGAAAGAGTTATTCATTCACCCAATCATAAAATTTCAGAAATAATCACAATTAATGTGGCATGTTAACAAAAAAATATTTAGTTCAATTCAACTATGAAAAGAAGTCAAATTATAAATTACGGAAATTGAGTTAAAATTTATGAAATTGAATTATGCGCGGCTGGTCGGGGGCTCTTCACGGCGATAAGAGAGAAAGATTCCATTGCCCCTGTTGGACTCGATGATAACCAACTTTTCATATACTAAAATTTAAATTTGATGATAAAAAAGACAAAATTTTTGAAACCTATCAAAGTTTTCAATTTTAATGAAATTTTTCCTGTGAACCTCTGAAAGTCGCTGTGGACCCCCTAGAAGTTTCTGTGGACCACTGGGGGTCCATATGGACCACTTCGGGAACCGCTGATCTAGACCTAGATTTTTTCAGAATTAAACAGTTATAGCTTATTACATTGAATAAATTAGATTATGGCTACTCAAGGTTTTTCTTATTTTGAACTCTGTGAAAAAGAAAATTTACTTACTGGGTAAATAACTTAGCATCACAGCCATGCAAATATAATGATAGTTGAATGAGAAGTTGGCTTTATTTGGTAAGAGTAATGAAAAGAACCTAGTCCTTTTAATAGTATCTAAACCACTCCAGATTGTTCCTAATTCTCCCTAAAATAAAATAATTTTACTTAATACAGTATGAGAACACAATGGGAATTGCTAAATTTGCCAGTACAAATAACTAGGAAAGATTCAAATCAAATTCCTACAACACAGACAAAAATCAAATGAAAATAATCATAATTGACAGCAAATATCAATTTGACTGTTTCTTAAAATTTCTTGGGTTTTAAATTATTCCCTTCAGTGATAAAGTATAAATTGGGTGCACAAAATTATATTAATTTAATACGTATAGGTTACAGCAGTGGTCTCCAACCCCTGGTCTGCGGACCGGTGCCGGTCCGTGGATCAAATGGTACCGGGCAGCGGGCCGACCATTTCATTGAAAATAAATTTAATTCCTAGGTCTGGGGCCGTTCAAATATTACGTAAGCACTTTTTTCGTCATTTTTAACCCCCCCTCCCCCCTTGTCAGCAAAGATAAGCAAACCTCAAACCCCCCCACCATAATTACGTAAGAAACTGCCGGACCCCCCCCCCGAAATTTTGACATCCCTATTAAGTACTGTTTTTTTCCTTGAAAATTAGGTGACTCGTACAAGGAGCTGTTCTTTTTGGGTGTAACCCTAAGGGTTCAAAAATTAGTCGAAACACTACTTTTTGGGGTTACAATTTCAAAATGTTAGGGTGATCCATCTCCAGAAAAAAGTGCTTACGTCAGATTTCCTAATTCAATTTTTGTTACATTTATTTTTGGTTAAATTTTGAAATTATTTATGCAAGAAACAAGAGATTTTCGAAAATGCACCATCTTACGTAAGCATCCCTCATATCCCCCTCCCCCCTTGTCAGCAAAAATAAGCAAAGAGCAAACCCCCTCCCCCCTTAGGTGCTTACGTAATATTTGAACGGCCCCTTTATACTCCAAATTAATGAATGAAATGAATTATAAATCACTTTATATTTATTTTTTGGTGTAATTGTATTTTATTTTGAAAGCATGTTTAAATACAATTAAATTAAAATTAATAAATCAAAATAATCTAGAATGTAAACAATCAACGCCCCCCCCAGCGGGCCGCAGTAAAATTATCAAACGTTGACCGGTCCGTGGTGGTAAAAAAGTTGGGGACTACTGGGTTACAGCAATGAATATTTCTCAAGATCCAAAGAAGGTGCACAAAAGAAGCAGGGAATACTCAATTATTATTTGGGGAAAAACTACAGAGGTTTTAGAGAACGTGAGATATAACCAACATTTCAAGAAACATAATTACAACCAACATTTTAGGTAATAAAATAATCCATCTTTAGTAAAATAACTTATGAAAGAGCTTAACCTAAAGGAAGTTTTTCCTAATTTAATATTGAGACTAGTAAAAAACCCAATTTTCTATATTACTTCTGAGGCATTTCAATTTAGTTAAGTGAATTTATAAACAATTAAATTTTATAGAAATTATACATATAGTCACTTTAGAACATAGTGGAGTTTGATGCATATTTGAGATACACATACATAATTTTAAAAAGCATAATTGTACAAACTTAAATAAAATGATTTAAATACTTACAGAAATACCCATAGGGTACAGCCCCATGAAAAGAGAATACCTATAGTGGAGTAAAAGGAACAAAACATAAGGAAACAGTCGGCAAATAGGACTCAAAAGATGATATATGCAACCATTAAAAAACATAAGTTAAGAGCTTTATAAGCTGATAATATTCTAATGATGATATTTTAAGAATAAATTACTATAATATGTGAATAATAAACAGTCTAATGAAATCTATATATAAGAATATAAGTAGTAGTTATTTAATATTTTACAAAACTTAGCACAACTTTTGAAAATATTGATTGTTGAAGACATTCAGTTTAGTTGAAAAATTTCTTTGCATTGCATATTTCTGCCAAGCCAAAAATTTTTAGCAGTAGTTATCAGGGTTCATGGTGACAGTTAGAAAAAATATAGGACATTTGCTTCAAAAATTTAGGACATTTTGCTTTAAAAATATAGGACAATTGCTTCAAAATTAGAGGACATATGTCAGAAAAATTCAAAACAGTCAGATTTTTCTCATTTATAAATATAGATGAATGAACACTGAACAGTGCAAGTTAAAAGCTTAAAAATATATTTATTTTAGAAATTCAAACCTTTAAAAATAAAATAAAGCTAAGATGTAAAATCTATAGCATTTTTTTCACTTTCGAATGAAAAAAACAATTGAATCCTTTAATTATCTATGCTATTTAAAAATTGATGCTTAACTATCACTATTGTTGATCGACGTAGACATACCTATTTTAATTTGTTTTTGCATAAGTAAACTTTATGCGTAATATTATAAAACTACAATATTATCTAAATAAACATATTAAATTTTTTCACATAATTGAGGAAAATTGTGAAATTTTCTTGTTTAAATTTATAAGTAAATTTTTACAAACTTATATGCTTACTTTAATTGCATAGTAATTCTCCTATAAAAAATCATTCACAAATTTATGCCATAGAAGCAATTTAGTTACCTTACTATCTTTTACATGTTTCCTTAACTAAGTATTTTATTTAACCCATTAATGCCCAACTTTTTATTTTCCTTAAATATTTGGTAAAAACATAGTAAATAGCCCAAAAACAACTGGAAAAATAGTGAAAAAAATTCCAGGTTAAAATTTTAATTTCTACACCAAAATTAAAAAACGTCCCTAAAAAGGGACGTCAGGCACGAATGCCCCCGTTGTTTTTCCCTATAGTAAACGCATGGTAGAAAACCTTTTTAAAGCCTCAAAAACAACTTCTACCTTTTTAAGTGCAGCAAAAGTGATCGGAACCATACTATAACATGAATATGAACAAAAAATATTAATTACTTATCCAATAAACTGTAAAACTAACCCTAATTACCGTAATTTGAGCATTTTTTATGCTCTAAAACACGTTTTTTCCTCCCAAATCTATGTTAATTGCAAATTAATTAAGGTTTTTAATTGAAAAAGGCATTCTTTGTTTTTGTGTTACCTAATATTAAGTATTAATTACTTTTAAACACCTCAAATCCATCAGAATATCTCAATTTGTGAAGTTTAAGTCTTTCAAATGCCCATACTTTTTTCATTTTATTTAATTTAATTGTGCGGAACACGAATTTCTCCCCAAAAATCAAGCATTAGTGGGATGTGCATTAGCAAGCCAGATGATATAGATTGATCTGCAGTATAGAACACAATGATTAGCGACATCTAATTAGAAAAAAGCCGAAAATTTATCACAAAAGCGACTTTTTTGGCAATTTTAATGACAAAAAGTCATTATAACTAATAATTATTAAACTTTTAATTAAAATATAACCGGAATATATTTGCATAAGTAATAAATATTGTAAAATAATTAATTTATTCCTTTTAATTAATATAAATTAATTAATTCCTTATAATTTAAGACTTTTTATTCCATTAATTTGGCAGAAATAACAGTATTTTCCAAAAAAAAATAAACAAAAATAATAAATTTATTAGCTAAAATTAAAGTAATTTTATAAATATCAGTTATTCAATTCATTTCATAAGAATCAAACGCGTTTTTATGAAAAAATAAAGGAAACACTAGCATTTCACTATGGGTAAAACCACAGAGAAAAATCCTAACAGAGGGTCCAACACGATATATTCAAAAGTTGTATGGGTTTGAGGGCGCCACGAGGAACTATAAATGATTGACAGAGAGATCAAACCTGTGATTGGCTGTCACGCAATCTTCTATTTCGAAGGAGAAGGAAAAAGTTTTTCTCAACCAATCAGGCTTTTCCGTCCCGCTTCTCGTGACGTTATGCGATCGCAGCGCCACCCAACCCATCCAACGTTTCGATTTCCATTAGCGCCTATGGCGACGGACTCTCTGTTCTAGTACTCTGTGGGTAAAACCACGGGGGCATTCGTGCCTGACGTCCCTTTTTAGGGACGCTTTTCGAAGGTCCAAAATAAGGTCAAGATAAAATATTTTGGAAAAATAAAAAAACACCCCAACTGATTTAATGTATAAACAGTAATATATATCGGAATTGAATTTTTTTTAAAATAACAACTAGGATTTTTAAGCTTTTTCTTTTAAAATTTTTAAAAAAGCACTTTTCTGAAAAATTCTATCTTCCAACTTTAAAAAAAGTGAAATTTTTTTAAAATTCTGCTTTCTTCTTGTGTTCTTTATATTCTATGAAGATCAGAGATACATCAGTGCAAATTTTGATTCAAAGGAACAATTTTTGTAGAAATAGGAGGATTTTAAAAAAACGTCCCTAAAAAGGGACGTCAGGCAGTAATGGGTTAAATTTATGTTTGGAATAAATTTCAGATCTAATGATTAGGGCTAAGATTTCCCATGTAATAACATCTTTTCAGAAAACTGATATTGCAGAGATCTCTCAAATTCTGCATGTTTCAAAGAATTTTGGATTGATTAAGACCATGTTTATTTTACATATTTTTTTTTATTCGGTTCATTTACATATTAAAGCTTTAAATATATACGCTTATATAATATTTTTTTTAAATCAATTACATGTTTTTGCTACATATTCATCCTTTTTTTAGTTTTTCAAAAATAATCACAAGCTATGCTCAATTGTTATTAAAAACTGTAACTTATCATGCGGTTACACATCTAAATTGTTGAAATCTAATGCTAAATTTATCTATCGTAAGTTGTGAACTAAGGGATGTCAATTATTGGAAGGTGTCCCTTTCGAGTTTCCCATTTATTTTTACTTTTACAGGTGGGTTTTTTCGGTACTTTTTTCTTTCTTAACAGGGGATTAAAATCCCAAAAATTACTGAAATAACTTCCTATAAGAACTTAAAGCTCACAGTTTTTTAATGTTTTCAGAATTCAATAAAAATTATTTGAAATTCAAAATCTTTCTATTTTCCCAATTCTTAAGCCCAAATTTTGCACTTATTATCACATATTTACCTAAAATAAAAGCATATAATGAGTTCATTAGTATATAAGTTTTGAGTTCTTGTATGATTATGACTGTTTCAAAAACATTTTTAAATTTCCATCAACATTTTTAGCAGAATGTTGATGTTGCTACAAGTGGAAAGTGTGCAGAACTTCCCCCACCTTAACAAGCTTTAAAAATATCATCACAAATTGAGAGTGATGCAATGATGGGAGAGAACCACAGATGCAATTCTGTAAAGTTGTATTTTTAAAATATAACTTAATATAAGAACAGTTGTGATTAAAAAAATTCCAATACTGAAGGGGGGTCCGGGGGCCCCCCCAGAAAATTTTCGGAAATTTTACTCTAAAAAACTGGTTTTTAACTAGTTTTGGTGCAAAATGTAGGACATTGATTAAAAATATAGGACAATATAGGACATGGGTCAAAAATATAGGACAACCATGAACCCTGAGTTATACTATCTCATATCTAAAAATGTGCATTGCACCTGCTTTTTGATTGATTTTGCAGTTATAAGATTTGTCTTTTTTAATGTAGCATATCGGGTAGTATTTACATTTCGCAATAATAATAAAAAGAAAGAAAGAACAATAAGTAAAAAAATAAAGGGTATAAATTTAAACAAATGTGAGAATACTTGGAACAGGCATAAAAACCACAAATATTTGAAACAAAAAACCTTTTAAATAGAATTCTAATACATACCTGGCCCAAGTTAAAGGTTTATAATTAACATTGGTGAGATGAGTTAGATAGTAAGAATATCTAACCACTTCAGTAAGTGCCCAGGCAAAGACCATCATGGTCAAAGTTGGTGAGCTTCTTGACTGAAAAATGAAATATAAATTGTCTATTTAACTCATTGTACTCACTAATTTCACATATTTAGAAGGCTAGAAAGTCATCTTTGTAACTTTTAAAGTCTCAAAATTAGATTTGCCAGTGAAGTAAAATATATCTGGATTATTCATTATACAAACTGGAAGGTATTTGAGTACAAAACATTATATAAGTACAGAAATTTCTATATAATTTTTGTTTCTATGCATCTATTAATAATGAATAATCTGAAAGGATTACTTTAGAAATATTAATTTTAAAAAGTTAAAACTTGAATTTATTGTTACTTGTTTTCACTATCTTTTTCTCCACCTTTCTAAAAAGTTAAATTAAAAACCTTTTTTAGAAAAACAATTATTTCCCAATAGGTTATTAATTCCCAGCTTGATACTTCCATAATTTTTCATTATTTTCCATTCTTATATAAAAATTAAAATAGATAGTTAATTACCTGCTCGATTGGGAGTAAGATTCCCCATATCATATACACACGTGAAGCTACCTGGAACAATGTTGTAATGACATTGGATGGAACAAGTCCAACATAACAATGTAGAACCTAGAAAATAATCCATGAATTAGTAAAGCCATTAAGGAGTTACCACCTTTAGTTCTAGGTGCCACACTAGGGTGTCTCAAAAAAAGTCTTTTTTCGAAAAACCTCGCTCCCCAGGGCTTTTCCCATTCCTTTTGGTCCCAAAAGATAGTGTGGGAAGTTTTAGCCCCCTAAGTCAACTCTAGGGTTTGCCTGTAGAGCCCCAAAGTTTGAAAAAAGTGGAAAAAATGACCAATTTTCAGAATTTTTAAAAATTATGTTTAAGATTGATAATGCTAATAAAACTGGTTCAAATGCGTCTATAGGACGTATTTAGATGGGATATATTTATTTATGTGTATTAACTGTACCCTATAGCCCCTATAATTTAAGATTAAAACGTACTACTTCGGGACGTTGCGCACGCCAAAGCTTATAATGCACTACCGGTGGACGAAATGAATTAAATCCGAATTTCTTCGAAGAAACTCCCACAAATGATTCCATTTTGGGCTAAAATGATATTATAAATTATAAAAACCAGAGAAATAACAGTTTTGAGCCCTTCCACTGAGCTTTTAATGTAAAAAGTGTTTTTCTTCAAAATTTCTCGTTTCCAGCTAATGAAACCCAAAACTTATACTTAAAAAGAGGTTTGCTGAACTTTTTTAGATACCAAACATTGGAACCTTTATAGGGGTTTCATTTTTTCAAGTAGAACTAAATTTTAAACAACACAGATCGGAAATGACAAGAATATTTCCTATACCTGACGTGAAAATCGATTTTCTTTTTTCAAAATTAGGAAAATAGTTTAATACTTGTGAATCTTGGTTGAAATGTTAAAGAAAGAAGTTTTTAATTTAAACTCTCCCCTAATACGTTAAAAGGGAGTAATTTTCCAAACTTAAAAAAAGAAAATATATTTTCACGTCTGGTATGGGAAATATCCATGTCATTTCCGATCTGTGCGCTATAAAATTTAATTCTACTTATTAAAAATGAAACCCCTATAAAGATTTCAAAGTTTTGTATCTATAAAGTACAGCAACCCCCTATTATAGTATAAATTTTTTGTTTAATCAGCTGGAAACGAGAAATTTTGAAGAAAAACACTTTTTACATTAAAAGCTCAGTGGAAGGGCCAAAAACTGTTATTTCACTGGTTTTTGTAATTTATAATATCATTTTAGCTCCAAATGGCATCATTTGAGGGAGTTTCTTCGAAGAAATTCGGATTTAATTAATTTCGTCCACCGGTAGTGCATTATAAGCTTTGGCGAGTGCAACGTCCCTAAGTAGTACCTTTTAATCTTAAATTATAGGGGCTATAGGGTACAGTTAATACACATAAATAAATATATGCCACCAAAATAAGTCCTAAATGACACATTTGAACCGGTTTTATCGCAGTATCAATCTTAAAATATAATTTTTAAAAATTCTGAAAATTGGTCATTTTTTCCACTTTTTCCAAACTTTGGGGCTCTACAGGCAAACCCTAGAGTTAGGCTTACCATATTTTCTCGGGTCCAACCCAGGACATAGTTTTGAAATTTCTCAATAAGTGCTAAATAAAACTACCAAAGATTAAAAAATAAAAAAAAGCTATTCAAACTAATAACCCTTAAACAGAAATATCAGATTTTATATTTTCCTTTAACATTTCTTTTTCAAAAATTGTTTGATTTACTTAATTTTTATCACAAAATTAAGAGAAAGTAAGTTTTCTGATGTAAAACAGACGTTAGAAAATGTAAAAAAGCGCAATTTTAAACAGCTTGGTTGGGATTTTTATCAAAAAATGACTGGGAAATCCTAAATGTATAAAACCCAGGACATTTTTCGACCCAGGACATTTCCCCGGACAGCTCTAAAAACCCCGGACTGTCCGGGGTAAACCCGGACGTATGGTAAGCCTACCTAGAGTTAACTTAGGGGGCTGAAACTCCACACACAATCTTTTGGGACCAAAAGGAATGGGAAAAGGTTTTTCGAAAAAAAAGTTTTTTTTGAGACACCCTAGTGCCACACTTATAAATCTGTAAAATTACTACAGTCAATCAAGCACTTACTTCTAAGCAAGCTAAGCTTTGAAAAATGGTTAAACTAGGATTGCACGCATCCCATACTCCAGATGCAGGTTGACTTGTAAGTAAGTACTTTATTGTCTTGAAAAGAACATAACTCCATCTAAATAAAAACATACAATTCAATAATAACCCCCAGTTGAAGGTAATACATCCAGGTGGGGTAGTCAAAAAATTTTGGGAGGACATATATTTTGGGTTTAGAGAGGACATATCCCCAAATCCCTTTGACAACATCTTATATTTATATAATTATATAGGTTACAGCAATAAATATTTCTCAAGGTATCAGATCCAAAGAAAAATACAATATTTTTAATAAAATTTAAGAATGTCTTTCTTGATTTAAAAAAATATACAGAGTGATAAGGTACATTTATTCATTAAAGTAATTTCATTATAATGATTTAATCTATATAGAATTTATAGGTTTTTGACTTTAATGGTACAGTTTATAGTTCCTCTGAAATCCAGTTAGTAAAAAGATTATAATAGTGTATTATAGATATTTTCAAAATTATAGTGAATGATGTATCAAAAGGGCTGGCAAAAAGCCCTTGTGATAGCAAAGTGAGATTGGCCTTCAGAAAAATGCACATCAATTGGCCAGCATCTCTTTTTGCTATGATATCCAACAGAAAAACTTTAACATTATTTGTTAATTTTGTTGAAAGTGTTTTTTGATTCTGTTGTTTTGTACTGATTACTGTTTTTATTTGAGCTTGTAACTTACTTCTGTAAGCCCTATGTTATACTCTGTGGAGCATGGGGAGATTTTAAATTTTCTTAGTAAAAAAAGGGCTGGCAATTAACAGATCAAGGTCTGCATCTAGACGTCATGAGAATATTTCCAGGACTGCACAAACATTTTGAAAATCATTATGAGTTCTTAGACACTAGATTTTAGTTTGACTTTTTAAAGGTCAAATTTCTCACAGTAACAGCTCATGGGGGAAACCTTCAGACCCCTTTTTAATATAAAGTTATTAATAAGTTTTTAAGACGGGAGTTAATTCAATAGTTTCAAATCCTTTAATTTTGAAGTGCTGAAATCAAGCCACTCCACAATGTGTGGAAGATCCTAACGCTGGCCACAACTCACTCAAACAATTCACTGGGAGCCAGGTTGATGGACGAATCCAGCCATGCTGCCTTCTGGAGGGGGAGTACTGTGGCGAACTTAGTCACCATTATAATAGTGAAATAAATCAAATGGGGTATAAATACCGACTGAAGGGATTTTAACTCCGAAGTATACTTTTGAGTCGTATGACCTTCAGATCGGTATCTCCCAGTGGCTCGCATATCCCACAAATCTATCCATGAGTAAGCATGGGAAATTAACCCAAATTAGAGTAAATAGTTGCCTGCCACTAAAACCCTGGATTTACTCAGCAAAGCTAAATATTTTTAATGCAGTACTAATTGAGTAATATTTAAAACATAGTTTTCAATATTTGCCAAGATACCCGAAAGCATCTTATCCACTACCAACTTCCTTAAACACGACTACGAAAGAAAACAATACGTTTATTTTCACAAAACGCTTACTAATGACTATTGGGCTTAATTTTAACTGTCCAGTCTTGGGAAAAACCCAAAACTGATACGCCGAGCCTGCGATAGCGTTTTTTCTAACCCATGCCCGGTTTAAAAGCATTTTGAACTTACCCTAGAGTTTGCACACCATTGTACGAAATTAAATAACACTTGGAGAGAGCAGCCATTTCTTGCTTCTGTCTCGGCGCTTTACTAACATTCCCATTATTCATAGTATAAGGAAATTTTTGAGGAACTACTAACTCCAGGAACTTCTTCACCCTCACCGCAATCAAGATCAAATTAAGCGTCGCTCAGCACAGGGAAGAGATGTAGAATGATGGGCGGTAATGGTAGTAGACTAGAAACGTAAATATGACCCTGAAAACGTAAACACAAATTTTAACGGTCGTGCTGCCATCTCGCAGCTTTAATTACAAAAAGAACTAATTTATCATTTAGGGCTTAATAATAATTATAACGGAATGCAGTTTTGAATTATTCTTAGAACGAGAATAAAACCTCTAAACAATGGGGGTTTTATCATGAGATCTTCTGATGAATATCTTCTTCATTATTGTCTTCAAAATTTATCGGGACAAATCTAGAATTAGATACTGCGGGAGGAAAAAGTTCTTTATTTCGGTTCTTTCATGCGTTAAATCAATCATCACTGAAGAAATAAAAATATCACGCATTATTTTACACTTTAAAACCATTTGATAAAAATACACTTTATCCCTGATTTTTTCTTCTATTCTATTAGTCTAAGAGCCCGTGAACCCCAGACCTTCGTTATTTTGTAAAAGCTGAAAACTTGTCAGCGCATGCTCCCAACTCAGGTAAGAATGATGGACCATTATGAAGTTTGGGTTACCCTGGCTTTGGCAGGTAAACGGTACTAAAGGTGTGTAAAATACCGATCTAATTTCGTCAAATTGTAAAGTGTGATTTTTTGGTATTACCTTCAGAATATTATAAAAATCACGTCATTCATTGCCAGACACTTACCATCGTGGCAACCCCTTGCCAGACACCCCTAATGTTCATGAAATTATAATTCTACTTACGTTATATTGTAAAAGCTGATTTTTATGTATAATACTTGGGTAATAGTTAGATAATGTTTCCTCATTAGCCAGACATTTTTGATAGTTCCAACCCCTTGCCAGACAAGCATGTAGGGTAGCTGTAGGAGCGAGCGCGAGACAGTATATTAGGCGGGGGAAAATACGGTTTGACCTCAAACAAATTCCAACAAAAGGTTTTTCAACGGTTTTGGACTCTACTAGGTGTCCTTATTGACCAAAAAAAAGTTTACCACAATCTGACAACTGGAAATTGTTTTTTTTAATTTTTTAAAAAAATTTTAAAATCCATAAAAAAGCGATAAATAGGGCGAAACAAAAACTTTTTTCGGTGTTAAATTATAAATTCGATGGTAGTTGACATTTCTAAGCGAAGAAATTTATAAAAATTTCATTTATAAGAATCTGGCAACCATTAAAGTGCATTTTCCAAGATGGCGGCCTACGTTTTCATTAAATGACAGTTAAATCGGTTTTCTCGAGTAAATTCCATTAATTTCGATGAAATGTGATGTTAATTAATTCAATAACTTCAGATAATGCTGTAAATTTGGTCTATCCGATTGAAATAATAAAAAAAACAAGCAAAAATACGCGCATATCTGCGGAGGTTCCGAGTCCCGGTATAGTCACTTTAAAAGTTCATTATACAGCTTGGAAAAAATTCTATATAAATTTCTTTACAGAATCCAGAACAGGGCTTATTTCCAAGATGGCGGCGTACGTTATTTTCTAAATTGACGGCGCTTTTTAAAGGTTCATCAAATTAAAGAAAAAATTCCAAAAAGCATTTTCTCAACAGTTTTAGACAGTAATAAGTGTATTTATTGTCTTTACAAAAGTCTACCTGAATCTGACAACCGAAAGTGGGTTTTTTTCAAGATGGCCGCCGATGCTTAAAGAATAGAGATATTCGTAAAAAAGCCCTAATTTAAGTGTTATAAATTTTTTTATGGGTTCTAAAATTAAATATCAGGTTATAGTTAAGTTCTCTGATCATAGTGGTAAATATAAATTGCGTTTATAAAATCTTTTAACCAGAATAGGGCTTATTTCCTAGATGTCGGAGTAAGTAACTTTCGAAATTGCCGGCGCATACTAGATAACTTTAAAGGTTCATTAAATTAAAGAAAAAATTCCAACAAGCATTTTCTCGACGGTTTTAGACAGTACTAAGTGTATTTATTGTCGTTACAAAAGTCTACCCGAATCTGACAACCGAAAGTGGGTTTTTTTCAAGAAGGCCGCTGATGCTTAAAAAACTAGAAAAGCTTAGAAATTTGAATGTTTAGCGAAAAAAATACCTTCTGACAAGTATGAAATAAAAACTTGATAATTTTAGACTGTTTTACCTAAAGTTAAGAGCCTAATATTTAATTTTAGAACCCATAAAAAATTATAACACTTAAATTAGGGCTTTTTTACGAATATCTCTATTCTTTAAGCATCGGCGGCCATCTTGAAAATAACCAATTTCCGGTTGTCAGATTCGGGAAGACTTTTGTAAAGACAATAAATACACTTATTACTGTCTAAAACTGTTGAGAAAATGCTTGGTTTCTAGCTTTTTTAAAAGAAATTTATATTTATAAGTATGATAAGAAAACTTGACTCGTTCCTAATATTTGTTTTTTGAACCCATAAAAAATTTTCATAGCTGTTAAATTAGGGTTCTTTCCCGAATATCTCTTTATTTGAAGCATCGGCGGCCCTCTTGAAAAAAACCCACTTCCGGTTGTCAGATTCTGGTAAACTTTCTACATGGCAATAGATACGCTTAGTACTGTCTAAAACCGTTGAGAAAATGCTTGTTGGAATTTTTTCCAAGCTGTAATGAATTTTTAAAATGCCTATACCCAGTGAAATCGGGACTCGGAACCTCCGCAGATATGCGCGTATTTTTGCTTTTTTTATTATTTCAATCGGATAGACCAAATTTACAGCATTATCTGAAGTTATTGAATTAATTAACATCGCATTTCATCGAAATTAATGGAATTTACTCGAGAAAACCGATTTAACTGTCATTTACGGCCGTATTCACCGGTAACCTGACCGGCGGTCAGGTCAGGAAACCATGGTTACAGCCTCTGATTGGTGGAAAATAATTCAATATTTTCCTTCCACCAATCAGAGGCTGTAACCATGGTTTCCTGACCAGACCGCCGGTCAGGTTACCGGTGAATACGGCCGTTAATGAAAACGTAGGCCGCCATCTTGGAAAATGCACTTTAATGGTTGCCAGATTCTTATAAATGAAATTTTTAAATTTCTTCGCTTAGAAATGTCAACTACCATCGAATTTATAATTTAACACCGAAAAAAGTTTTTGTTTCGCCCTATTTATCGCTTTTTTATGGATTTTAAAATTTTTTAGAAAAATTAAAAAAAAAACTTCCGGTTGTCAGATTGTGGTAAACTTTTTTTTGGTCAATAAGGACACCTAGTAGAGTCCAAAACCGTAGAAAAACCTTTTGTTGGAATTTGTTTGAGGTCAAACCGTATTTTCCTCCGCCTAATATACTGTCTCGCGCTCGCTCCTACAGCTACCCTACATGCTTGTCTGGCAAGGGGTTGGAACTATCAAAAATGTCTGGCTAATGAGGAAACATTATCTAACTATTACCCAAGTATTATACATAAAAATCAGCTTTTACAATATAACGTAAGTAGAATTATAATTTCATGAACATTAGGGGTGTCTGGCAAGGGGTTGCCACGATGGTAAGTGTCTGGCAATGAATGACGTGATTTTTTATAATATTCTGAAGGTAATACCAAAAAATCACACTTTACAATTTGACGAAATTAGATCGGTATTTTACACACCTTTAGTACCGTTTACCTGCCAAAGCCAGGGTAACCCAAACTTCATAATGGTCCATCATTCTTACCTGAGTTAGGAGCATGCGCTGGCAAGTTTTCAGCTTTTACAAAATAACGAAGGTCTGGGGTTCACGGGCTCTTGCTCTATATTCTAACATAAGAGAAAAAATCCTTTTCAATGAAGTGAAAAATTTGTAATATGCAGAATGCAGTAAATTTTTTATTAAAATAATCTTACAACAGGTTTGTAAATATTAAATGAGTTAATGAATTCAAATGACTAAAAAAGTTTTTTTCAAAACATTTCGCAGAAAAGAAAGGGGGATATAAATAAAATTAGAGTGCTTTTAAATCATGCTTTTAAAAAAACTTTTGTCTCCAAGGACATGGTGCAGCCAGGGGAGGATAGGAGGATATATCCCAACAGTCCAACTGAAACTCAAATTTTTCTTTTTTTACCACAGAAAAAACGATAAAAACTACCCCCCCATGGGCGTAGCCAGGGTTCCACTTAGGGGGGGCAAGCAGGGCCGACTTTTTTTATGTTTATGGAGAACAATTTTAAAGCCCTGTGAGAAAGGGATGTAACCACAGTATTGTTTGGAGGAGAGGGGTATTTGACCTTTAATGAAATTAATGTAAAAGTTTTTATGGGTAGCGTGGACACAATGAAGTCTCTTTCATCTCTATTAATAGGTTTAATGTAGTTTTGCAACACACTTTTCTTTTTTAGGTAAAACTTGTGTCCAAGAAAAATTTATATATAAAGGATTAGTAATAAAGATTCAAGGGGGGGTCTGGGGGTCCTCCCCCAGAAAAATTTGGAAATTTGACCCTAAGAACAGGGTTTTAAACTGTTTTTTAGTACATGTAAACCCAATTTTGGACAAACATTTTTAAGTAGAATTTTGATTTTAATGAACTTATTGTAAAAAACAGTGTGAATAATAAATTTTTAAATACTAAAAGGGGTGCCTGACTGCCCGCCCCCAGAAAATGTTTCGAAATTTGACCCTAAGAACAGGGTTTCAAACTGTTTTTTGCAGGGGCGTCATTTCAGTTTTTGGTTGGGGGGGGCAAGGATATTTTTAAGGGGGCCCGAGCCCCACGCCGTAACTATACTTTTTTTGGAGGGGTTGCCGCAACTTCATTTTTAAGGTATCCCCTAAAGAGCAAATTTATATAGGAGCACTGAAAAGTAGTATTTGAATGATATTTATTACAAAATTTGGCAATGTGAAAAAAAAGTGGGTCTGGGGTTCACCCCCAGGAAAATTTTGAAAATTGGCCTCTTAACCTTTTACCTGCCGATGTTCCCAAATGGGGTATGAATTACCAATACAACGTATATGTTCCCAAATGGGAACATCGGCGTTTGGGGTATAGTATTTGAGGGGATTTTTGTAACATGCAAAAATTCAAGTTATTTCCTATTTTCTTTAATTTTTTGAACCTTTTTTGTCTCAAAGGATCTAAACAGGTTAAGAATGATGTTTTAAATTCAAAAATCTGTAATTTTTATTTTTTCACCTGATTTATGGAGAAATAAATGTCAAATCTTTATAGCAGAATCTTACACTTGTATATTTTTCTAACTCCCCGATTGATTAATTTTCAGTAATTATCATTAGGGGTTATTCAAAGAGCATATTTGGAGTGCTTCTGAGGATTTGCGTATATATTTTGTTCAAGTACTTTTTTTACATAAAAATTTTAGGTGTAAATTTGAAGAATTTTGAAAATAAGGAAAAGTGTGTACATCTAAAAACACTCTTATAATGTAAGTTGGATGTTAGAGATATATTGTTCAGTTCAGAATCTTCCATGAGAAACACAATTTTAACGAATCAATGGAGATAATTATGATTATCACTTTTGAAAGCTAATTAGATTTGAATGCAATTAGTGGATTTTATGCTAGATATCCGTATAGAACCGTAATTAAAACTAATTTTTCTCACAGAATTGTAACTGTTTAGCTTTGAAGCGCATAGGAACATTCTTATGTATTTTTTATACCAAAATATTACCCATAGTGCAAGAAAAATATTCGGAAAAGGTTCGCGTACGTAATAAACATGTCAATTTTTTCATATGAAAATCTATAAAATGTTACTCAATCGTCTAAGTATGGATAATAAAAATGAAAAAACAGTCCGCTATCATAAAAATATTCATAATTATTGAGTATAAACCTATTCCAATCATTTTACTTGAATTTAGTTATAAAATGTAGACCTTTTGGAAATCCCCCTAAAAACTTCACCCCAAACACCGATGTTCCCAAATGGGAACATCCTCAAAATCATACTTAGGATTTTTTTTCTGCCAAAAAATGACTGGAATGGTTTTAGTAATGATGAAACAAGCCATTTAATGATGAGACCTTTTCAGCTATCATTCAAAGATAACAGTTTCTTGTAAACCACAGAATTTTCTTGGGAAAAAGTTGATAAAAGACGTCAAAGTTTCAAGGGGGGCTAGGGGTTCTTTCCCAGAAATATTTTTTTGAAAATTTGCCTTTAGAACTAGTGTTTTATCTCTTTCTTGAACTTTTTGGGGAGCTCCTAAAGGGAAAAGCTTCTTTTAAGTGGCAGAATTCTAAAGGAAAAAACAATGTATAACCGACGTTAAAAAGTTTTCGTGGGAGCTGGGTATCCTCCCCCGTAAAATTTTTTGAAATTACCTTTTAAACTAGTGTTTTATCTCATTTTCAAACTCTTTGGGGAGGAAATAAAGGAAACAAAATAGAGGAAAATAGAGGAAACAAAGGAAAAACTTCTTGCAAGCAGCAGAATTTTCAAGTGGGAAAACACTGAATAACAGACATTAAAATTTTAGAGGGGGGCTGGGGGTCCACCCCCAGAAAATTTTTTGAAATTTGACCCTTAAAGGTAGTGTTTTAACTCCTTTTGAGAGTTTTTGGGTTACAACCAATGTTCTTTGTGGAAGTTACATTATTTTCAAGGGACTTGCAGCTATTTTTCACATAGAAGTGAAAACCTTGGGGGGGGCGGTTGCCCCCCCCTGCCCCCCCTAAATGACGCCCCTGGTTTTTTGGTACACGTAAACCCAAATTTGGACATACATTTTTAGGTAGAATTTTGATTTCAATGAACTTAATATAAAAAAGTTAGAATAATAAAGGTTTCAATACTAAAGGGGGGCCTGGGGGCCCTCCTCCAGAAATTTTTTTGAAAATTTGACCCTAAAAACTGGGTTTTAACTTAATTAAAAGTATATTGCTCAGGACTTAGGGGGGGCAGCTGCCCCCCCGCACCCCCCTGGCTACGCCCATGCCCCCCACTCCTCTCAAAATACCAATATTCCACTCCCAAATTTTTTCTTCTGACTATTCCTTAAAGTTCCCTCGTTAAAATGTGACCATAAAAAATACAAGAATTACTGTTGCATTATAAAGACGACTCCTTAAGTACCGTTTTCCCACAATAAACCATCCATCATCCGCATTTTAATGGATTTCTCAGGTCAGGGACCTGCTTTCCAAGGAAATATTGAAATGTCTTTAGGAAGTCTTCGCATCGCACCTCCTAGCATTTTCCCTAAAATAAGATTGAATCACCTGTATTGCATACATTAGCGTATTCGATAGTCATCACAAATTGCATATATCTAGTATCCTCCCCTATGTTATGTCGTTAAGGGGTCGGGAGCCGCATGCGGCTCTTTTGATGAAAAGTTGCGGCTCTCCAGTTCCATACGAAAAAATTTAAAGTATATTTTCCCTTAAAAAATCTTAATTAATCAATGTGACTCACAAGGAGCAGTGTCACCCAAAGTTTTCAAGATGAGTCAAAACACTACTTTTAAAGGTAAAACTATTTCAGAGGAAACAATTTCTGGGGGAGAACCCCCGAATACCCCTTAAAATTTTGGAATATAATAAATTTACTGTTTTTCCTTGAAAATTCTGTAATGTATATGAGGACTGATCCTGATATGATCTATTGTAGAAGTTCTAAAAAATGAATAACATTTCCAAAATTTTTTTCATATTTTTCCTTGAAAAGTATGTCACTCAAATAATTATTTAAGTGACAGAATTTTATATTTATATTATTTATTTAGAATTTTATATTATAGACAGAATTTATATATAAGAGCACCGCTCATTATAATGGAGCGGTGCTCTTAGGGTGCAATCCAAAAAGGCCTAAAAATGAGCTAAAATGCTATTTTGAAGGGGAAAACTCCAAAAAAATTTCGGGGGCAGGACCCCCTGACCCTCCAATTTTTATTGGAATTCATATTGTTTACAAAATTTTGAACTTAAGTTCACTAAAAGGAATTTATAATGTGTAAGTAAATGGCAAGTAATATAAATCTTGATGAAAAAAAGTACCTGAAAGGCTACTCAGGAAAAAGGTTGGGTCAACCTCTCCAACTAAAATCCCCCTCCCAATCTAAAATAAAATATATAAGCAAATACTATAAAATTGAAACAAAAAATCTGTGGTTCTTTAAAAACTGGGAAACTTTGTAAGTTATAACTTTTGGATCTTCCGTTTCAAAAGGTTGCCGACCCCTGCGTTAAACTCCCAAAGATTTAAAAAATTATTTTTGGCAATTTTTTTGAGATATTCCGCAACCTTTCACGGATTTTATGTGACTTTTTTTTTATCCCGAAAAGAGCACCCGATTTTAAAATTGTTTTCTCTTCAAATAAACGTCTACGCCAAAATTTCTCTTATTAGTATTTCAGTCTTTATTAAACAACTTCCCTCTGTAATTTTCAATACATTCTCGAAAAAAGTCAGAGGATGATTCATCCATTCCCCAATATTCTTTATCCATGCCCTAGCAGAATGTATCGCGTTTATTAGCCAATTTAGCAATTCCCCCTCCATGTTTTATTATTTTTATGTACAAATGGATTATTTTTTTAATGATTTTCAGATTAAATGTATTTAGAAGTGATGCATAATGATAAATGTGCATAATGATACTGCATTAGTTAGTTTAAGTGAACAGGAAATATTGTTGATCTTGATCATCGGCCCTGGATATGCCAATAAGTGGCCTAGAAGGAGGGAGTGTGGTTATAAAATGAGACCCTGCTTTCAAGGAATTAAGGATAATTTTCTTTCTTTAATTTTCTTCTTTCTTAAGGATAATTCTCTTCACTTTCTATCTTGGTTTCGTTTGGAGAAATTATCCAAAATGACAAATGTTAATTGTCGTTTTATTCTTTACTCCTCTGATTTCCTATTAAAATGTGTCCTCAGTGAGGATTTACTATGATGAACATCGAAAGAGAAATAGTGTAAATGAGCTTTTATTCTTCATCCTTTTCCTTTTCACTCCATATCAATCTATTAATCCCTAGTAAACTTTATCCTACCAATGATGTAATACTTGATAAATATGAAAATATTGTGATCCTCTGTACTGTGGATTAATTTTCATTAGAATGATTAAAAAGAAGGGATAAAGCTTTTCATCTTTATAAAACTTGAACAAAACTTATTTGAACAGATTTGGGGGAACTTCGTGATATTTAGACATGGATTTAATGATAATAAATGACACATTATTTTTAAAAAGTCATTAACAATTTTTACTCTTGCCTTAGAAAAGATAAAATGGATTCAAAAGGGATTAATGACACCACCAGATTCTGTTCGGGTGACACGCAGATTGACATTATGACTTTCCCCATAAAATCAAAGACCAAACAATTTTTTTACTCCATGAAGGTGTAGAAATGATAGAGATAACAATATTAAGAAGTTAATTACATACCTATCTGACAACCTCATTTGCCAAGTACTACTCCGATTTTATTTTTATTTAAAGCTGATCGGGGGATCAGACAGAACAGAAGAGAACAGAAAACTTTAGTGTTAAGGGAAAATCCTGACAGCTATGTAATAAGGAAAATTTTGGAATTTAGTGTGTTAGAAATCTTTTTTGAGAAAGTGAGAGAGAGAGAGCAGCACCCCTTTTCTCCCCCACTAATTCCATATTAGGTAGTGTAAGGTGGTTACAGTAGAGGAAAGGATGGAACGTTAAAAAAAGAAAAAAAACATTCGTCTACTCAAGAGAACAAGTCTTCTAGTTTACTTAACAACGACTGAAATCCCTTACAAAACCCTATATAGCTGCTTCCCTGAAAAAAATTAAACAGAATCAATGCAACAGAAAAGAGAAGAGAGAGATTGATTGATTGAGATTCTCTCTCTCCCCCACTCCTTCCATGCATGTAAGGCGGTAACAATAGTAAAAAAGATTGAACTTTAAAAAAATGAAAAAAAAAATCGTCAACTCCAAGGAGACCTAAGAACTTAACATTACATTATCCCTCACAAGCCACCAAAGTAGTTGCTTCCCTGAAAATAAATTAAACTAAATCACAGCAGCACAACAGAAAAGCCGGACAATCCTTCCATGTATAAGAAATCAATAATATAACTCACTCCCAACAAATTTCGACGGATCCTTTTAGAAAAGCAATAAAAGACGGTCCTTCGCTAGTAGCGCAAAAACACCCCAAGCCCCTAGCATCCGAAATTACCCCGGTCCTCCTCCCGACTAATGGATGTTTGCCGAAAGCTTAATCACGAATACCGACAGAGGACGCAGTAAAAGCAAGCCTTCCTAATTGCGGACCCACCTCTAATACTTCCCGGCACATTACATTTGCCTACGCAAACAGCGCGGAGATTAAACCGAACGGGGGTCCGTAAGCATTAGAGCGCTTTGTCGCAATTCGATTGTCAACAGAAGGAAAGCGGTTCCTTTGTTTATACAGAAATCATCTCTCTGCGAGGGGGGAGGGTGTCCATCGGTCTTGCAGCTTGTTGCTTGAATTAAGTCGCAGCGGAGGGGATAATTAAACCAGGCGAGGGAAAAAGCCCCTGTATTAAAGTCGGGCATTTTTATGGTAATTTATTCAGTTTCTTTGTCCCTGGGAATGTTGGAGGGATTAAGTGCGCATAGAGTGAGAGGAGAGGCGCTGTGAACAGGTGAAAGAGACCGACGATGGTGTGTGATTGTAGCTGGTCTCGCTTTAATTGGATGTAAGTGTGCGAGAGGCGAGAAGCTGCGTGTAAACTTAGGATATTCTTTTACTCTTGGATGAGCTGCCTGTTGTGTTTGAGGCTTTCCTTGTCCATGTTATGGTCCTTATCCATTGGTATGATAATGTTTCGGGATTTCTCTTGCCCGAATAGGGGATGCTATAATTGGGAGCAAGGTGAGGTGCAATTTCAGTTTGATTTGATAATATGCACTGAAACCAAGAGTTCTGGAAAACAATTTGATTTCCCCCTCTTTCTTTCTCTAACAATCTTTCTGTTTAATTTCTTCTCTTTTTTTCCTATCTTTCTCTTATTTTCTCTCTTTTCACACCCACTTTCCTTAACCTTCCCCCCTCTCTTTTTTTTATTCACTTTCAAAAAATCTTTCTCAAAAAAAGGGAACTGGCTGGCAGCGGTGGTTTTGAAAAACGTCGGTCTTTGCGTGCACGGTTCTTTTCCCCGTCACATATTTTCTTTTAGGACGTCTTTTTTTCATCTCCATTCTCTTAAAGGGAACACTTCCTCCGAATATTTATCTTTCTCTTCTACATCAAGCAAAGGTAGCGTTCCATATAAGCACTCTTCTGCGTGTTGAAGATACTGATAATATTGTGTGGTCACATTTGAGACCAGAAGAGCGTTTCTTTAGAGAATTTCTTTTGCTCATCTGCATCTTCTCGTACGGAGAATTCTCTGCACCTTCTCGTAAGGAGCACTCCATCTGTAGGATCTTCTTACTTTTCTACATCCTCTCCTAGGGACTACTCACTCCGGAAACTTAGTTTATTCCTCTGTCTACATCTTCACAGATAGTGTTTAATTAGAGGAATTCTCTTCCTCTTCTGCATCATCTCTTAGGATTGTAAGGAGCACTCTACCGGGAGGCTTCCCTTGTATTTCTCCATCTTATATCCTCACTTGGGGCGTTTTATTAGATGATTTCTTTTGCTTATTTGCATTCTCTCGTTAAGAGTACTTTCTCAGGAGGTTTATCTTATCATGATCTTCTGCATCCTCACCAAAGTGCACGCGAGCTTCATCCCAAAACTTCTCTTGCTATTCTGCATCTTTTCTAAGGATCGGAGGGAGTATTAAATCTGGAGGATTCCCTTGTTCATCTGTATCCTCTCGTATAAAACTATCTTTGGAGATTTGTCGTACTCTTCTTCATCCGGCATCCTTAACTCGCAGAGTTTCATTAGAGGATTTCTTTTGCTCATCTACATCCTCTTGTAGAGAGCTCTTCCTCCCGAGGTTTCTTATGCTCTTCTGCATCTTATATCCGCACTATAGATCAAAGGGATCATTTCATTAGAGGACCTGTTTCTGCATCCTTACTAAGGAACACTGTGTTTCATCCGTGAACTTCTCTTGCTCTTCTGCATCCTCTTATTTTTTTAAACAGCTGAATATATAATTTTCTTTTCGGTTTCCATTCTCCATCATTGAGAAGACTTATTCTTATTTTACATTGTTTTTAGATTAATCTTTTTGTTTAACACTCGTTTTACATTGTATGAGCTGTCAGAATGAAAATGGTATAAGTCTACTGAACGCAGTTTTGAAGAATTAGAGGTTTTCTCTAATGATACGTGTTGTTCTTACAGAGAATACATTTTTAGGCAGCTCTGACGGTCTGCATATTGAACTTCTGACTTAGGTGACTATCACACCAGGTAAATGACCTCAAAAGAAATCCATGTCTACATTATCTCAAATTTTTGATTTTTAGACTTATACCACTTTCATGCTGAGCAGCTCATATGCGTTACTTGCTGGTATGCCTTTGTGTTATCAAGATTCAAGATTATAAGCGGAGTTATACAAACATTCTGAAAAGCATCTCCGTATTTCCTTTCTATCAGTCCTCTTTGAAAAGGAAATCATGGACCATTCTAGTAGGTATCACTAAATTGCTACTCGAGTTCAATTACCTTATAATAGATCTTTCATGAATACCGGCATACATATCCGAATCAACAAAATGCGCCCTCACCGCAGATCTGACAAAGCGATTGTCCGCAGGCAGCGCAGAAAGGGGGGAAACATATTGAAACACTGCACCGCACGGAAAAGCTGAATATCAAGATGGGGGAGACAAAAAATAAAAGTGAAACACAGGAAGAATGGGAGCCGTTTAGAGCGTTTAGCACTAAAGAAACAACGGTGAATGGAAGATCGATAGAGAGTTTGACCACTGTATGAAAGAGCGATCGTGACTTATCGAAGAGATGGCCCTGAGATCGTCTCGCCAGATAACAGCTCATTTGTGCCGTTGTCAAGGTGATGGCGTCACTTGAGTCGCTTCACATTTCCTTCGAGTTTTGTATTCGAAAGTGGCAACGTTAGTTTTGAAATGTATTCACTACTATTTGCGCGTTCGATTTTTCGATTCAGCTGATTATTCGACTAACCTACTTTCTCCGAGGCGGATTGTCAAACATATTCTGCCTTTAGCCTTTTGTGCAGGTGCGTCCAGTGAAAGGTTGGGAACAGCTTCTTTTGAACGTCCTTTCTTGCTCGTCTGTGCTTCTTCGGAATGCTTATTTTCTGGTGGATAGTTCCTTTTCTCGAAACGGATTGAATGAATTTGTTTTCAATATGAACCGAGAAAAACTCGTCTTTGCATGGATAGGAAGTTTTTTTATTTTGAATGTGACATGGGGATATGGAATCGTTTAGTTAAAGATAAACACCATTCATGAATGTACTTCATCCTTTACTAGTTTTTCCTTAAATATCAGGGCTTAAGCTTTCTTTATTGATTTTTTAAATTAGATTATTCGGTATGTAGGGAGATCATCTGAGGCTTATTACAGCTGTATTTTTGTTACAAACAGGAATTAAAAACATTTACAAGCAGTACTATCAGTGATTAAAAATTTACTGTGCAAAAAAGGTTAAAATAAGTAAAAAGGCAACGTTTATACTATGCGCATATTTATTTGAATTTAAAAAACATTAACAACATTTAAAACATTAAACATTTTAAAAAAATACGAATTCTCCATCGTCATGGCACCTGTCAACAAAATTTCATTTTCCATTTTCTTAACTAAAAGATCCTATTGACGTTTTTAATAAATGGGGTATTTACAGAATTAATTGTAATTGCGGATTTTTTTACATCGGGCAAACAAAACGTGCATTAAAGTTTAGATTAAAAGAACACGAAAACTATATAAATAAAATAAGTAAAAAAAAGATTTTTTAAAAAACGCTTTTATTGAAGTGTTCTAAAAGGTCAAAAATAATTTTTTCGGTTTGACAAATAATTTATTGGGAAGTAGAAAATAACTTTTTGGTAAGTAAAAAAACTGATTTTCTAATCACTAAAAATAAAAGCGTGGGCGCTATTAATTTTTAATATTTTTTAAATTTAATTTTTTTTACAGGACAGTGACACTAACATCCTTGCCAAACGGGGATTCGAACCCCAGACGTACGGCTTTGCATCAGTCAGATGCTCTAACGACCAGGCCTTTACGTCGGCATTTATGTATAATTTTATATAAATAAAAATACCTAACAGAGAATTTAAAGTGAATCCATCCCACTCAAAACTAATGAATGAGAAATTTGTAAATCTAACGTCATAGAACATAGAATAAAGAAGTTAGAATATATAGTGAATTAAGAATGACTAGCGCCCACGCTTTTATTTTTAGTGATTAGAAAATCAGTTTTTTACTTACCAAAAAGTTATTTTCTACTTCCCAATAAATTATTTGTCAAACCGAAAAAATTATTTTTGACCTTTTAGAACACTTCAATAAAAGCGTTTTTTAAAAAATCTTTTTTTTACTTATTTTATTTTCTACTTTTTAGTCATGGTACTTTTTAACAAAAACTCACAAGAAAAAATGTATTTATTTAACCATATTTAATGTTATGTTAGGATGGAATTTTAGTTTCATGTATAACAAAAAATTTTCACATATCTGACAAAGTAGAACAATCCTCTGACGACTCAGCAGGACAATCAACTCCAAAGTTAATTTTAAAATCTATTTAATTTTGCTGGGTACGTTATAATAACAGAGCTGAGCAAGAAAAATACCTCGCACAAAGAATATATTCCTCGCATCCGCTCAATCACCGATGAAATCCATCGATATCAAAAAGATTCACAATAAAAAGAAAGCATTCAATAAAATAAAAAAACAATCGTAAGAAACTCAGAATTAGTGTGTGTGTATCAAGGAGCAAACAGTACCATCCAGTCTTTTCAGTAGTCAATAAATTATAAAAGAACATATTTTTCTTCTCGGCGATTTTCGGCGATATTTTCGGCGATTTCTCGCTCTTCTGGCGATTTCTTTCTCGCGGTTATTATCTTAAATCGCTAATTATCTTAATTGTTAATTGGAAGGTAAAAAATCACGTTTTGAAGATTAAATATTGTAGTTATATACTTAGTATATTATCTTACAGGTTTTGGGAGCCATTGGCTTCACGGAATGTCTCAAATATGAATTAAAAGGATAACTAAAAACACTCGTTAATTACCTAAATTACGGAGGTTTTGACTAGTTGATGATTGAATATTGCATTGTCATCGAGTTTCCACCACGGTGCAAAGTTTCAGAACTTTATATCGTTTGGAAGTGCCTGAAATATTATGTACAAGCATCCAGAAAGAAAAAAGTGATTATTCGTCTATAATTATCGTAATTACTGGGCAATTCTCGTTTTGACTTTTGAATATGATGAAGTTATGCCTTATAAACAATTGTGCACGGTTTAGGGAGAATAGCCCCTTGGGAAAGGTATCAAATTCTGGTTTTTCTGTTAATTAAAAATACTCGTTAATTAACTTAATCCTTTGGTTGTTTGACTAGATAATGGTTGGATATTGGAGTGTCATGAGGGTTACACCGATGTGTAAAGTTTCGGGGCCCTGACATATCGGGAAGTGCCCGAAAATCGAGTTTTAAAATTCCACGCGTAAAACGCCGCCAAAAGCAAGTAGAATAAAAGCGTTTAAAAAACAGGAAGTTCAAAAATCTTCAATAGCCAAACATGCCTGGGAAAACAGCCATGGTTTTGATTTTTTGTCGGCGACCATTATTAAAAGTTGCACTTCAACACTTGACCTTGATTTCTATGAAAGTTACTTTATCAACAAATTTGCGCCTTTTCTTGTGAATGATCTATCTAGCACGCCTTTTCTTTCTCTTATTTCAGCGGTTCTCAAACTGTGCTCCGCGGAGCCCTTAGGGCTCCGCCAAGCATTTACAGGGGCTCCCGCGAAGAAATTTGAAATAAATACATCTTTTGATAATTTCTAAGTTGCGAAATAACTTTCTGCAATGTGTTTCTTGTTAAGAACTTACTTTAGCTCCTTCCTACCCAAATTTTTTAGAGCTTTAAATAACCCTTGAATTTAAGTGGATTTAATGGGGAGCTCTTTTGATTATAGTTTTTTTTCTGGTTTTGTCTTTTTTTCAAGTCTTTCTTGGATTACCAAAAAAAGTTAAAACCATGTTATTTAGGGTCAAATTTTCGAAATTTTTCTGGGGGAAAACCCCCAGACCCCCCTATTGTACTTAAAACTTTATTAGTATCTATTTTTTATAATATGTTCGTTAAAATTAAAATCCTACCTAAAAACGAATGCCCGAAATTTGGACTATGATGTACCTAAAACAAGTATAAAATAGCTGTTTTTAAGGATCATGGATCATATTTCACTGAATTCCCCCAGACTCCCCTATCATAGTTGGAACTTAATTAATCACAATTTTTCTTACTTGCTCTTAGATGCAAATTATACCTAAAATGTTTTAAAAAGCTCCTTTAAAGCCGCACTAAGAGTTAAACTGTGCTGTACAAAAAAAATTTGAAGCCACTAACTGAATTTCAGCTGATAATAGAGGAGATTAGTGAAAACGTCACTTCCGGTTTCTTGTTTTGTTTGGAAACGTTGATTCGATCCGTGATTGGTTACATACGGATCCGTACTGTCCGTACAGTTCACGGAACCAATCACAGACTGAATTTACGTTTCCAAACAAAACAAAAAACGTCACACTAATCTCGTCTATTGTGTAAAATGATCTGCTGAATTCAAATATGACACCCATTTTCCTCCATCACCCTCAGTTTTTAAGGGGAAGCCCCCTAATTGTTATCCACAGCCGTGCATCTATTAACATCTTGAAACTTGGAATCCTCACTCCCTAAAACCGGTCAGTTTTTAAAGAACTGAAGAGTTTCTACTTAGGATAGACACAAAATATAAGAAAAACGTCATTTATAATCTTTTCAAAATCATCAATATTAATTCCTGAGCTCGCGAGCGCCTTCGCGATTCTGGAAGTCTTCCGAACTCTTCCGCGGGGGCTTCTGGGAGGCGAACACCTCAGCCGCTTTTAGTAAAAAATATTGCTGCATATTGTCATCAAATTTGGGTCCTTGGGGAAGGGTTAGGACCCTTCAAATGGGAATTGTGTAAAAAATAAGAGGAAAAAATAGCGTATAGAAACCTATAATTTTTAGCTATTTTTTTGTATTTTTAGGGGGGTAATTACCCCTTAAACCTATCCATTTGTCATAAATTTATCCTATTTTATTAATTTGAACATTTCTTGTCCCCTGCGGGGAAATTTGAAGAAAAAGCAATGCTTTTTGACCCTGAAAATCGAGTTTAAAGTTATAAAGTCGTCGAAAAACGTAAAAAGGGGGAGGGGCTGTTCCCCGAAAATCCTAAGTCAATTGAGAAATTTAATGGTGATTTTCGTATTCAGCGACCCAGACTCTATAAGAAATGACTATTTTCATCAAGGAAAAAATTTTGAAGGTCAAATTTGTTGAACAGTGTTAATTCATGAGAAATATCAAAGGATTTTCTGTAGTGTTATAACTGAATAAGTGGTGTGTTGGCATTGGCGGGCCCAGAGAGGGGGGCATGGGGGCCATGGCCCCCTCCGAGATAAATTCCGAAATTTATTTTTTTTCGGAAAAAAAATCAAAAACCAAATTATCAACCCTAAAATTTTTTTGAACAGATTGTGAAATACTATTAGCATTTATTTCGGCGGCAAACCGAAACTCCCATCACTGATTGATAATCGTTAACAGTCTCCAAGAGGTATCGTCGTCCAGGGCCGGACTGGCCCGGGTGGCGATCGCCACCCTGAAGGGACCATATGAAAAAGGGGGATCTAATCAAAAATAAGTTCAAATGGTGAGAGGCCCGCCGAAATGGAGGCAGAAGCAATGGGGCCCGGTGGTCCAAGAGGCCCCCGAGAGAAATGTAGAATTTTTCTCACATTAAACCACGCCTCGGTCAATTCCCTTATCTCTTTGACTTTGCTGTCTTAGCTTAAACAGTACCTCACTTCTCTCATGACAGAAAATGCCCGTAGCCACTCCTTATCTCAAGGAATCGGTTCGGCAGGGCACTCGAAGTCTTCGTTTTCGACCCATAAAAAACGCTCCCTGGGAGAAACCACCCATTATCTAGAGGGATCGGACTTGCCAAAGGGCCTCGTTTCAAAGGGGCCCTCAAAAGTGTTTAAAAGCTAATAAAATGTGAGAATGTAAAATAAATTTATTAACTTATAAATTTAAAATCAAGTAAGCTTTTGGACTTTTCAAATGAAGAATTTTTACGAGGTGCTTACACAAGGACTAAAGATGATTGATTTTTCTTATTTTAAGTCAAATAAATTTAAATTTTACTTTAAGACGCATGTCGAGGGCCCCAAGCGAGTCTCTTGCCCTGGGCCCCCAAACTTGTAAGTCGGGCCCTGATCCGCGTCAAAACATTGTAAACACTTTCCTCTTCCTCTTTCATTGTCTATGCCAATGCTAGGCAAATAGCAGCCCGCGGGCCGCATGCGGCCCTCGAAGGGATATTCGGTGGCCCGCCAAGACATACGGAAAAATAAGAAAAATTCTGAATGAAATAGTTCAATGTTTTACATTACTTTTCTCTCATGCATCGGTTCACATTTGATTTGAATCAGCTCAATTTCGGTCTTGCTTTCACTTCTTGAAACGTCGTTTCGGCCCCGCTTCCCTCCCACGAAAATTAATCCTCGAGATGCAGGTGGCGGGTCAAGGATCACTTGCACGGAGTGAGTGCAGAAAGAAAAGGCCGCGCGCGAAAAGACAGAGGGGGTTCAAAACATAAATAATTTCTGATTTATTGACGTCCCGACAGAGATACTCCCTACCCCATCCACAAGTAACACCCCCAATCCACCGTCTGGGATTTTCCGGGGTCATTCACTTCGTTAACGCGAAGCGTACTTGTCGTTGTCACTGTGAATTCCGTGTGTTTCTTGCCGTGTTCTATTTAATTTTGCTTAAGATAGTAGAGAGATTTTCTTCAGAAAGGATTACCTTTTTTGTGAGTAAGTTGGATTATTTGATTCTGAGATTTCTAATTTACTTTGATACTAGTGCAGTGTTTGTTATTACCATTATAAATTGGTTACATTTTATGCAAAACTCGTTAAATTTTATTTCTTCAACATATTCAGTAGTTATTATAATTTTTTAATGATGAAAAATTAAAAACAGTTAATATGAAGTTGAAGGAACCAAGAGAAATCATTGAAATTAATTTCAAATTATCCAAGTTGTACTGTACAGGAGCGGATTCAGAGGGGTGGTACTCTGGACAGTCGTGTTTCCCCTTGGAAACAAAAATGTTCTCAAAATCAGTTAAAACCCTACTTTTACAAGCCAAATTTTAAAAAATTTCTGGGGTAATTAAGTTGTATTCTTAGTAGTATTTAAATTGAAAAGAAAGTAAAAATCAATTAAAAATTAATTTAAAAAATTTGATAATTGAAGAAATTAAAACATCGTTCAAAACCCCAAAATAACAGCAAAAGAAGTAATTCACACGTTGACACGTTTTTCCCTTCCTAAATATTTCCACATTAATATTGGTAAAAATGGGAAAAAGTTATTGAGAGAGATTTACCAAAAAAGGAAGCAGGCGCCTTGAGTTTATTTTATAAAATATGCTTTAACAAACTATTAAATTTCATTGTAAATACTTATATTTTTGTGTATAAATATTTTTAAATACATTCGGTTTCCGATTAGATTTGAAAAAATTTCACTTTATTTATAGTTTCAGTTGATTTTAGGAGAAAAAAAACACTAAGTTACTGTATGCAGATAATTTAAATTGTATGCTGTTTTATTAATATAAAGTAATAGGTTATTTTGTGTAAAAAATAAAGGGCGCAAGTTCAGACTTGCGTATGCGCCAAGTTTTTAGCGTTAAAGATGACTAATATGGTAACCCTAACCCATGTTAAAAGAGTCATTTGGCTTCTAAATGTGCCGCTAAACAGCCGAATTTCGCCAAGCATACGCAACTCTGAACTTGCGCCAAATAAAGTAAGTGAGTGTCTTTTTAATACCTCAAAATTACTTATTTTTAATACCTTAAAATTGCTTTACTACCCAGTAAAAGACTACAAATTCTTTTCGAATGGCCAGCCCCCGAAATTCTCTCCTGGGCCCGCCCTTGAACCCTGGACCGTTAGGTTAAAAGCCTAACGCTCTAGCAACTGAGCTACCCGGACTCGACATCTGAGTTAGGTGAACAGAAATTATGTGAGTGCAATGACAGAGTTTTATAAAAACATTCGCCCGAACAGGGACTCGAACCCTGGACCGTTAGGTTAAAAGCCTAACCCTCTACCAACTGAGCTACCCGGGCTCGACATCTTAGTTAGGTGAACAGAAATTATGTCAGTGCAATGACAGAGTTTAATAAAACTTTCGCCCGAACAGGGACTCGAACCCTGGACCGTTTGGTTAAAAGCCTAACGCTCTACCAACTGAGCTACCCGGGCTCGACATCCTAGTTAGGTGAACAGAAATTTTGTGAGTGCAATGACAGAGTTTATAAAAACTTTCGCCCGAACAGGGACTCGAACTCTGGACCGTTAGGTTAAAAGCCTAACGCTCTACCAACTGAGCTACCCGGGCTCGACATCTTAGTTAGGTGAACAGAAATTATGTGAGTGCAATGACAGAGTTTAATAAAAACTTTCGCCCGAACAGGGACTCGAACCCTGGACCGTTAGGTTAAAAGCCTAACGCTCTACCAACTGAGCTACCCGGGCTCGACATCTTAGTTAGGTGAACAGAAATTATGTGAGTGTGATGACAGAGTTTAATAAAAACTTTCGCCCGAACAGGGACTCGAACCCTGGACCGTTAGGTTAAAAGCCTAACGCTCTACCAACTGAGCTACCCGGGCTCGATATCTTAGATAGGTGAACAGAATTTATGTGAGTGCATTGACAGAAAATTATAAAAATAATCTCCCGAACAGGGACTCGAACCCTGGACCGTTAGGTTAAAAGCCTAACGCTCTACCAACTGAGCTACCCGGGCTCGATATCTTAGATAGGTGAACAGAATTTATGTGAGTGCATTGACAGAAAATTATAAAAACATTCTCCCGATCAGGGACTCGAACCCTGGACCGTTAGGTTAAAAGCCTAACGCTCTACCAACTGAGCTACCCGGGCTCGACATCTTAGTTAGGTGAACAGAAATTTTGTGAGTGCAATGACAGAGTTTATAAAAACTTTCGCCCGAACAGGGACTCGAACCCTGGACCGTTAGGTTAAAAGCCTAACGCTCTACCAACTGAGCTACCCGGGCTCGACATCTTAGTTAGGAGAACAGAAATTATGTGAGTGCAATGACAGAGTTTAATAAAAACTTTCGCCCGAAAAGGGACTCGAACACTGGACCGTTAGGTTAAAAGCCTAACGCTCTACCAACTGAGCTACCCGGGCTCGACATCTCAGTTAGGTGAACAGAAATTATGCGAGTGTGATGACAGAGTTTAATAAAAACTTTCGCCCGAACAGGGACTCGAACACTGGACCGTTAGGTTAAAAGCCTAACGCTCTACCAACTGAGCTACCCGGGCTCGACATCTTAGTTAGGTGAACAGAAATTATGCGAGTGTGATGACAGAGTTTAATAAAAACTTTCGCCCGAACAGGGACTCGAACCCTGGACCGTTAGGTTAAAAGCCTAACGCTCTACCAACTGAGCTACCCGGGCTCGATATCTTAGATAGGTGAACAGAATTTATGTGAGTGCATTGACAGAAAATTATAAAAACATTCTCCCGATCAGGGACTCGAACCCTGGACCGTTAGGTTAAAAGCCTAACGCTCTACCAACTGAGCTACCCGGGCTCGATATCTTAGATAGGTGAACAGAATTTATGTGAGTGCATTGACAGAAAATTATAAAAACATTCTCCCGATCAGGGACTCGAACCCTGGACCGTTAGGATAAAAGCCTAACGCTCTACCAACTGAGCTACCCGGGCTCGAAATCTTAGTTAGGTGAACAGAATTTATGTGAGTGGAATGACAGAGTTTAATAAAAACTTTTGCCCGAACAGGGACTCGAACCCTGGACCGTTAGGTTAAAAGCCTAACGCTCGACCAACTGAGCTACCCGGGCTCGACATCTTAGTTAGGAGAACAGAAATTATGTGAGTGCAATGACAGAGTTTAATAAAAACTTTCGCCCGAACAGGGACTCGAACCCTGGACCGTTAGGTTAAAAGCCTATCGCTCTACCAACTGAGCTACCCGGGCTCGACATCTTAGTTAGGTGAACAGAAATTTTGTGAGTGCAATGACAGAGTTTATAAAAACTTTCGCCCGAACAGGGACTCGAACCCTGGACCGTTAGGTTAAAAGCCTAACGCTCTACCAACTGAGCTACCCGGGCTCGACATCTTAGTTAGGAGAACAGAAATTATGTGAGTGCAATGACAGAGTTTAATAAAAACTTTCGCCCGAACAGGGACTCGAACACTGGACCGTTAGGTTAAAAGCCTAACGCTCTACCAACTGAGCTACCCGGGCTCGATATCTTAGATAGGTGAACAGAATTTATGTGAGTGCATTGACAGAAAATTATAAACACATTCTCCCGATCAGGGACTCGAACCCTGGACCGTTAGGTTAAAAGCCTAACGCTCTACCAACTGAGCTACCCGGACTCGACATCTGAGTTAGGTGAACAGAAATTATGTGAGTGCAATGACAGAGTTTTATAAAAAAATTCGTCCGAACAGGGACTCGAACCCTGGACCGTTAGGTTAAAAGCATAACGCTCTACCAACTGAGCTACCCGGGCTCGACATCTTAGTTAGGAGAACAGAAATTATGTGAGTGCAATGACAGAGTTTAATAAAAACTTTCGCCCGAACAGGGACTCGAACCCTGGACCGTTAGGTTAAAAGCCTAACGCTCTACCAACTGAGCTACCCGGGCTCGACATCTTAGTTAGGTGAACAGAAATTATGTGAGTGTGATGACAGAGTTTAATAAAAACTTTCTCCCGAACAGGGACTCGAACCCTGGACCGTTAGGTTAAAAGCCTAACGCTCTACCAACTGAGCTACCCGGGCTCGATATCTTAGATAGGTGAACAGAATTTAGGTTGGATCCTAGCAGAGCCCACACCCTGCCAAAAATGGCGATAATTCCGCCATCTTGGTAACCCTACTTTAACACACTAGATGGCGCTTGGCGCCATCTTGTTCTGGTTTGGCGGTTTTTATGTGAGTGCATTGACAGAAAATTATAAAAATAATCTCCCGAACAGGGACTCGAACCGTGGACCGTTAGGTTAAAAGCCTAACGCTCTACCAACTGAGCTACCCGGGCTCGATATCTTAGATAGGTGAACAGAATTTATGTGAGTGCATTGACAGAAAATTATAAAAACATTCTCCCGATCAGGGACTCGAACCCTGGACCGTTAGGTTAAAAGCCTAACGCTCTACCAACTGAGCTACCCGGGCTCGAAATCTTAGTTAGGTGAACAGAATTTATGTGAGTGCAATGACAGAGTTTAATAAAAACTTTTGCCCGAACAGGGACTCGAACCCTGGACCGTTAGGTTAAAAGCCTAACGCTCGACCAACTGAGCTACCCGGGCTCGACATCTTAGTTAGGAGAACAGAAATTATGTGAGTGCAATGACAGAGTTTAATAAAAACTTTCGCCCGAACAGGGACTCGAACCCTGGACCGTTAGGTTAAAAGCCTAACGCTCTACCAACTGAGCTACCCGGGCTCGACATCTTAGTTAGGAGAACAGAAATTATGTGAGTGCAATGACAGAGTTTAATAAAAACTTTCGCCCGAACAGGGACTCGAACCCTGGACCGTTAGGTTAAAAGCCTAACGCTCTACCAACTGAGCTACCCGGGCTCGACATCTTAGTTAGGTGAACAGAAATTTTGTGAGTGCAATGACAGAGTTTATAAAAACTTTCGCCCTAACAGGGACTCGAACCCTGGACCGTTAGGTTAAAAGCCTAACGCTCTACCAACTGAGCTACCCGGGCTCGACATCTTAGTTAGGAGAACAGAAATTATGTGAGTGCAATGACAGAGTTTAATAAAAACTTTCGCCCGAACAGGGACTCGAACACTGGACCGTTAGGTTAAAAGCTAACGCTCTACCAACTGAGCTACCCGGGCTCGACATCTTAGTTAGGTGAACAGAAATTATGTGAGTGCATTGACAGAAAATTATAAAAACATTCTCCCGATCAGGGACTCGAACCCTGGACCGTTAGGTTAAAAGCCTAACGCTCTACCAACTGAGCTACCCGGGCTCGATATCTTAGATAGGTGAACAGAATTTATGTAAGTGCATTGACAGAAAATTATAAAAACATTCTCCCGATCAGGGACTCGAACCCTGGACCGTTAGGTTAAAAGCCTAACGCTCTACCAACTGAGCTACCCGGGCTCGATATCTTAGATAGGTGAACAGAATTTATGTGAGTGCATTGACAGAGTTTTATAAAAACATTCGCCCGAACAGGGACTCGAACCCTGGACCGTTAGGTTAAAAGCCTAACGCTCTAGCAAGTGAGCTACCCGGACTCGACATCTGAGTTAGGTGAACAGAAATTATGTGAGTGCAATGACAGAGTTTTATAAAAACATTCGCCCGAACAGGGACTCGAACCCTGGACCGTTAGGTTAAAAGCCTAACGCTCTACCAACTGAGCTACCCGGGCTCGACATCTTATTTAGGAGAACAGAAATTATGTGAGTGCAATGACAGAGTTTAATAAAAACTTTCGCCCGAACAGGGACTCGAACCCTGGACCGTTAGGTTAAAAGCCTAACGCTCTACCAACTGAGCTACCCGGGCTCGATATCTTAGATAGGTGAACAGAATTTATGTGAGTGCATTGACAGAAAATTATAAAAACATTCTCCCGATCAGGGACTCGAACCCTGGACCGTTAGGTTAAAAGCCTAACGCTCTACCAACTGAGCTACCCGGGCTCGATATCTTAGATAGGTGAACAGAATTTATGTGAGTGCATTGACAGAGTTTTATAAAAACATTCGCCCGAACAGGGACTCGAACCCTGGACCGTTAGGTTAAAAGCCTAACGCTCTAGCAAGTGAGCTACCCGGACTCGACATCTGAGTTAGGTGAACAGAAATTATGTGAGTGCAATGACAGAGTTTTATAAAAACATTCGCCCGAACAGGGACTCGAACCCTGGACCGTTAGGTTAAAAGCCTAACGCTCTACCAACTGAGCTACCCGGGCTCGACATCTTAGTTAGGTGAACAGAAATTTTGTGAGTGCAATGACAGAGTTTATAAAAACTTTCGCCCGAACAGGGACTCGAACTCTGGACCGTTAGGTTAAAAGCCTAACGCTCTACCAACTGAGCTACCCGGGCTCGATATCTTAGATAGGTGAACAGAATTTATGTGAGTGCATTGACAGAAAATTATAAAAATAATCTCCCGAACAGGGACTCGAACCCTGGACCGTTAGGTTAAAAGCCTAACGCTCTACCAACTGAGCTACCCGGGCTCGATATCTTAGATAGGTGAACAGAATTTATGTGAGTGCATTGACAGAAAATTATAAAAATAATCTCCCGAACAGGGACTCGAACCCTGGACCGTTAGGTTAAAAGCCTAACGCTCTACCAACTGAGCTACCCGGGGTCGATATCTTAGATAGGTGAACAGAATTTATGTGAGTGCATTGACAGAAAATTATAAAAACATTCTCCCGATCAGGGACTCGAACCCTGGACCGTTAGGTTAAAAGCCTAACGCTCTACCAACTGAGCTACCCGGGCTCGATATCTTAGATAGGTGAACAGAATTTATGTGAGTGCATTGACAGAAAATTATAAAAATAATCTCCCGAACAGGGACTCGAACCCTGGACCGTTAGGTTAAAAGCCTAACGCTCTACCAACTGAGCTACCCGGGCTCGATATCTTAGATAGGTGAACAGAATTTATGTGAGTGCATTGACAGAAAATTATAAAAATAATCTCCCGAACAGGGACTCGAACCCTGGACCGTTAGGTTAAAAGCCTAACGCTCTACCAACTGAGCTACCCGGGCTCGATATCTTAGATAGGTGAACAGAATTTATGTGAGTGCATTGACAGAAAATTATAAAAACATTCTCCCGATCAGGGACTCGAACCCTGGACCGTTAGGTTAAAACCCTAACGCTCTACCAACTGAGCTACCCGGGCTCGACATCTTAGTTAGGAGAACAGAAATTATGTGAGTGCAATGACAGAGTTTAATAAAAACTTTCGCCCGAACAGGGACTCGAACACTTGACCGTGGTGTCCAGGACATTTCGCCCCAGCCATTGTACTCGACCCCGACGACCCTCCCTTTCTCATCCATCACACCTGTCAATTAACGAAGGGTTTGGTGGCGAGTCTTTCTCCGTCCTCGTTTGGCGAAATGGATGTTGCGCCAGGTTCGCCAATTTTATATTTGATTGCAAAAGGCGTAACTATGGAGATGGTCCCCTTACGGAAAAGGGGTGTTGTTGTTTCTTATCTCCCACATGATCTCACGAAGTTAGACCATGTCCAAGCAAGAATCCGTTGCACGTAAACATTTAGGTGGCGTGGGAATGAAGAGCGATGAACATTTTAGTAAAGAAATTGACTTTGATAAACTGGTAAAAATGAAATACAGAAGAAATAATTCTAAAAATAAAATCGAATTTAAATACTTAAAAAAAAGAAATAAGTATAGATGTACTTATAGAGTGCTGGGTTTTTGTAGCATTTTAGTTTTAGATCTAACAACAAACAATAAGTTTACAACCCAGAAAAAAACATGTCAAAAATTCCTTCAAAAAAACGTCAGAAGTGCAGTTTTCTTAAAGAAGTCTGTAGTTATTTTGTAGCAATAGGACTTCAACACGTAAGTCTGCACTTTTTTACATCAATTTTGAATACATTCTAAAGGTATTTCAACGGTCTTATAAAAAACCGCAGAATTCTTGAAGAAAATTGCAGTTTTCATAAAGAAAACTGCAGACAAAGTGTCCAAATTCCCTTCACTTTTTTGAAGAAATTTTGCTGATTTTTTTTTGCTGGGAAATTTTTAGAGCTTATGCCCAACCATGATTGGGTTTGATAAAAAATTTTTGATACATATACAATTTTATAAAGAATTTTACATGATACATAATTTTAAATGTATAATAGGTAAAAAATGAAATTTAAATATTATAATTATTCTCTAAACATATATAAAATACCATAAAGGGCAACCGCAGGAAAAAGGCTGTAAATGGAGAAATAGAGATAATATCGGAATTATTCTTGGAAAAAAATCTCAGAAATAGATAGATTTATCGAATAGCTACCAAAAAAACGAATATAAATCCATATGAAAAGGAGTCTAAGACGACATAACCAAAAAATGGCTATTTTTACCAAAAACACAGTATTTTGTCATCAAATACTTTCAATAGATGCTATTTTCAAAGTGAATGCAATGAAAATATATGTTCCTAATTAAAAACACAGCAATGAAAATTTCATTGTTGGTCACAAAAGGCGGATATGACGTCATAAATCCAGGATGGCTGCCATACAGTCAAAATTTCTAGTTTTTTGTTCGAAATTTTTTTAATTGCAAATTATTGCACTCTAATGAACGTAATAAAGTTATTTATAAGAATAAAATTTTTAAAAAACTGCTTTAAATGAGTGATTGGCAGGTATTACACTACGGTTAGGAAAGAATCAACGAACCTTTTCTATCTCCCTCCCCCATTTTTATCATCCAAATCAGTAATTATGAGGACAATATTATGGATTATAATGATAATAAATGGAAAATATTAATTCATTAACGAATTAAACTGAAAGGAAAATATAAACCATATACAAAAGACTTGATAAATTTCAGCAATCAATTTCCTAGTTAACTATCAAATAGTTGGGTGGCTTATTACGTAAAAATGACCGAAAACTTCAAAATGTGATAATTTAATGAAACTTTCAGGGATGTTATAGATAGTCATATAAGAACTAAAATATCAATGGGAACCCAAAATAAATTTTACGGCGTGATTTGACCGCTATGACGTTATGGTTTATAATTTCCTAACTGTTAAATTTGTTAATGAATTATATATTTTCCATTTTAAAAATTACTTGATACTTCTTATTTACTGTAAATGTTGTTATTTTTAATTACAATAAACTAAACGGGACGATGAAGAAAACGCCTATATATTTCAATCTATATTTTCGTTCCAAATTAGTTGAATTAAGAAGTTATCAAATGTTATTAAATTAAACAAAAATGATTATATTTAAAAACATCTAATGTTTTCTCATAGTTAATGTAAACGATCTGAGAAACAACTTGGCTTAACACTAATATTTCCGGAATTATTTCTAAACACCTGTCATTTAATTCTCCTTTACATATTAACTTTTCGACTTTAGTCAGTAACACTTTCGACTTTTAGTCTTATATGTAACTTCATTACGTTCATTGGAGTGCAATAACTTGCAATTAAAAAAATTTCGAATAAAAAATTAGAAATGTTGACTGTATGTGGCAGCCATCCTGGATTTATGACGTCATATCCGCCTTTTGTTTCATTGTTGTGTTTATAATTCGGAACATATTTTCATTACATTCACATTCACTTTGAAAATAGCATCTATTTGAAGTATTTCATAACAAAATACTCATACTGTGTTTCTGGTAAAAATATCCATTTTTTTGTTGTCTTCATAAACTCCCTTTTCTATAGTATATTTAGATTCTTTTTTGGGTAGCTATTCGATAAATCTATCTATTTCTGAGATTTTCGTCCAAAATAATTCCGATAATATCTCTATTTCGCCATTTACAGCATTTTTCCTGCGGTAGCCATCTTGCATTCATGACGTCATACCCGCCCCCTGCACGAAATTGGAAATGAAACACCTGGTACCACGTTAATGCAGACGTCATTACGAATCAAATGATACCACTCACTAAGCTCCAGCAAAACATTTTTTGAAACATGACATAAAAGCGACTCCACTATTGCTTTGTTAAATTGAATTTCTAAAAAAAAACTTTTTTTTAAGTCAACTGACTTTAATTTTCATGGCACTCGGCCCCACAAAATTAAAAGCTTATTAAAAGTACATAGAATATAATCCAATCTCAGTTTTTATTTCAGAAATAGGCTAAAAAACACTTTTTTTCAGGCTTAGTTCACTAGCTGGAAAAATCCCTTATAAAACCATACAGTATATGAACTAAATGGACTAAATAAATAAAACCCAAAGGTGAAACTGCTGTGACTACGGGAAATATAAATGTTATAATTTTTATAAAGGAGATAAAATCACAATTCGACCATTGATAAAATTTGTTACAACAAGCTGTTCTCCCATGAACTGAAACAATTGTACTTATCATTAACTCATAAAAAGAAAAGTTTCAGTTTAAAAGAAAGTTAAAACATAACACTTTTTTGATGGATTACTTATAATGATCAATTCCTCGCATATAATAAATTAGAAATCAATTGTTTAAAGTAAAGAAATTATTTCTGGACCATAAATACTCCTTTACAGGAAATACATGTCTTGATTTCTCACTAAAAATATACAAAGCACATAGAATTTAATCACATAGAACAAAGTTACATCTAAACACCATCTAATTGACTTTGAATATTTCTATATAGACATTTTGAATTGGCTGGCCAGTAATTTTGAGTCTAGAGTTTAAATCAATTTTTAAACCATTTAAAAAATAAGTATTTATACATCTACTAACCAAAAGAGAAAAATAAGAATTCTATAATAATTTTAAGGGTTAGTGTCTAAAAAGGTTTCAACTAAAAAAATACCCATTTTTATAACCGAATCCTCAAAAAATTAGAGTTAAGTCATGAAAATAGGCTTGATCACACTATTAATTTCAGAAACCTGTCAAAAAATGCCAAATTTTCAAAAAATTTTTCGCAAGGATGAATTTTTTAAAGAAATTTTTTTGCCATTAAATTCCTCATTTCCAAATGAGGTATTCTACAAGAAAAAAATTACTAAACATTTTCATTAAAATGTAGTGAGCCTCTAACTATAGGGGAGAGTGTTGTACCTATGGACAAAAATCACGTTTGGATTTTTCTAAGACAGGTAAAATCACATTTTGACCATTTAAAGTGCCCAACCTATAGTCCTAACCTTTGTGAGTTGAGAGATATTTTTTATTAGCCAAAATCTTGAAAATTCGATTTTTAATCAGTTATAATAACTTGGAAAAATTAGTGTCCAAAGGTACAACAACCTGCTGTACCTATGGACAGACCCAGTTGTACCTGTGGACACCCTTAAAAAGGGAAGTTTTAGTTGAAAAAAGCTAAGAATGAACATTTTTATTGATGAATTACCTTTTAATAACCTATTTCAAGCCTTTTTAAAATTGAAAATAGATTTTTTAAAGTAATGTAGTTTTAGATCGTAAATGATCATTAAAACGAAGTTGAATGATAAAAGTCTTGATTTTTTACCAAAAACACAAAAATCACATGGTATTTTCAGATCAGAATTTAAGGTAATAGTTTCATCAATCATGCTGATTGATCTGACAACTTCACTGATCCAAAAAAAACAATTCGATCGACACTTAGTTGTACAAGCATTTGGTGGTAATAACAGTAATAATTTGGTGGTAAATCTTCTTCAGGTGGAAATTTTAAGTTTTTTCAATCATCATACTTAAATGCGATAGGGTGGTTAGGGTTTTACACCATATTTTACATTAAATTCCAAGTAGAATCATAAATTTAAAAAAGTAGTTTAGATCACAAAATATTTGATTTTTCATCTAAAATTCACTTGAAAATAATCGCTGACAAATAGATTACCATTTATAATTAATTTAATATTTATTAAAATGTATTCAGTTAAATAAAACCTGATTCTAAAACGCCGATGAGCTACAGACACCCACAAAAACGTGTCCGTAGGTACAACACTTATGGTGTCCGAAGGTACAGCATCAGGTGTTTTTGCATTCAAAGTTCTATAAAAGATAAAAGAATTGAGATCTGACGATTTCTAATATCAAAACTAAAAAGTCAAAATCTCTGGGATTCCCCCATATATCCCATTTTATCATATCATAATCATAGAGGAAGAAAATAATTAATGTAGTGATGCACTAAAAAAAACTTTGAGCACCTGAAAACAGTATTTTTATTAGAAAATTTAAATAATATTTTTCACGTTAGCAACTAGATAGCATTTGTTTACATTTAAAATCGACCACAAATTCAAATTTACATTTTTTCCCGAATTTTAAAAGGAGGTGGCTGAAGGTACAACCGTCCGTAGGTACAACACTCTCCCCTACAGTTTTATGCTTTTTCTCAAAACAAGAAAATTGGCATTTGACATGTTTCAGAAATAAGTGATTCAATTACCCAAAATAATTTTTGATTTGTATCATCAAATGCGTCTTATGATACAAAAAATTAATATAAAGTTTATTTATGTAAGTAGATTATTTTAAAATAAAAACATTTTTCCATGACCGACCAGTCAAAACTGTTAAGCCTGTGCTTAATAGTCTCATAAAAGCTTAAAAAAAATCTATCAATAAAAATTATCTTTTTTTTACAAGAAAATGAATCATTCTTTTAAACGGTACTAGATAAATTAATTAAATTGATAAGTTACATGTAGGTACTATACAGGGTGTCCCACGAGAAGTGGCCCAACCCTTTAACTTTTGAACCCCTACAGATATAGTCATGAAAGTGGGGTCTAGGTATAGTAAAGTGACCATGCCCTATCCGATGAGATAACTTTCAACGCCCTCTAGCGGAAAATTTAGGAGTTATAATTTTTATTTTAAAAACTGTGTGAGGTATGTGAAAAAAGTCAATGACTAAGTTGTAGAGCATCATCGATTAAGTAGGAAAAGACACCTTAAGCAGAAAAATATCTTGAATAAAATCCCTAAAACGCACGCTCAAATAGGTTGAATTTACGTAGATTTTACATCTTAAAACGCTCCTCATGAGGCGAAAATGAGAAATTTTCAATTTAATGAACTAAGAATGCTTTTAGTCATTTACTTAAATCATAAAAATAAAAATTTCTCATTTTCACCTCGTGAGGGGCGTCTTAAGACGTAAAAACTACGTGAATTCAACCTAATTGAGCTTGAGTTTTAGGGGTTTTATTCAAGATATTTTTCTGCTTAAGGTGTCTTTTCCTACTAAATAGATGATGCTCTACAACTTAGTCATTAACTTTTTTCACATACCTCACACAGTTTTTAAAATAAAATTTATAACTCCTAAATTTTCCGCTCGAGGGCGTTGAAAGTTATCTCATCGGATAGAGCATGGTCACTTTACTATACCTAGACCCCACTTTCATGACTATATCTGTAGGGGTTCAAAAGTTAAAGGGTTGGGCCACTTCTCGTGGGACACCCTGTATGAATTTCCTTGTTTTGACTAAACAAAGTTGGGCCGGTTTAAATTGATTTTGGTTTTTATGTTAAGTTATTACTGTAAAATCTATATGCCATTATTTATGTGTCTTTTTGTTATTTCAAACAAATTTGGTCTACTGCCAATCATTTTGATCCGTAATATATTTTAACTTTTATAAAATTAATAAATGCTTGCATTGGGACAACTTTCAAGTAGAATTAAAAAAAGAATATAAATATTTGATATCGTAAAATTAATATAGTTTCTGAGGGAAGGTAAAAAAGAGATTCAGCACTTTTATAAAGAAGTTTTGAGAAACAGGTTTTTATTAATTTACAATATTAAACGTTTCTTATACGATTCATGCTTATAATATTCATGATTTAGAAATTTTCTTTAATTTAGAGAAGCTTGCCACAGTTTAATTCAAATTTAATTTAATTTTACTCTATTTTTTTGTTTATTTATGTAAGTTTTTGTAAGTATTTGTCTATTCTAAAATGACTTAATATTTTACCCCGTGTTTATTTATAAGCTATATTTCCATAGTACTGTAATTATAGTTTAGCTTCTATTCGATTTTTAAATTGTAATATAAACACGTGGTTATGGGAGTCCTTACACGTGGTTAAAAATCGATGGCCGATATGTTACTGCAAGAAATGAGATGGTAATCAGGCGTAACCCCCTTTTTCAACAGGATGTCGATGTCAAAGGATATTCTGTAGTGCTACAGATTTACAACCGAATCGAATTAGAGGAAATAGGACCTTTTTCTGTCTAAAGGGGCCGTATAGATAAAAATATAGGAATAGTTCAGTCTTTGATACTTCGCCAAAAACGGCAACCATTTTGTGAGTCTGGCAACCCATTTCTGGAAAGAGAGGGGAGTGAACCATAAACCACAGGGGGTCCAGGGGGAAGCTGACCACATGTCAGGATACCCATCAATCAGTTGGGGCGAAAAGTCCGGTTAATCCTGGACCGTTAGGTTAAAAGCCTAACGCTCTACCAACTGAGCTACCCGGGCTCGACATCTTAGTTAGGTGAACAGAAATTATGTGAGTGTGATGACAGAGTTTAATAAAAACTTTCGCCCGAACAGGGACTCGAACCCTGGACCGTTAGGTTAAAAGCCTAACGCTCTACCAACTGAGCTACCCGGGCTCGATATCTTAGATAGGTGAACAGAATTTATGTGAGTGCATTGACAGAAAATTATAAAAACATTCTCCCGATCAGGGACTCGAACCCTGGACCGTTAGGTTAAAAGCCTAACGCTCTACCAACTGAGCTACCCGGGCTCGAAATATTAGTTAGGTGAACAGAATTTATGTGAGTGCATTGACAGAGTTTTATAAAAACATTCGCCCGAGCAGGGACTCGAACCCTGGACCGTTAGGTTAAAAGCCTAACGCTCTAGCAACTGAGCTACCCGGACTCGACATCTGAGTTAGGTGAACAGAAATTATGTGAGTGCAATGACAGAGTTTTATAAAAACATTCGCCCGAACAGGGACTCGAACCCTGGACCGTTAGGTTAAAAGCCTAACGCTCTACCAACTGAGCTACCAGGGCTCGACTTCTTAGTTAGGTGAACAGAAATTATGTGAGTGTGATGACAGAGTTTAATAAAAACTTTCGCCCGAACAGGGACTCGAACCCTGGACCGTTAGGTTAAAAGCCTAACGCTCTACCAACTGAGCTACCCGGGCTCGATATCTTAGATAGGTGAACAGAATTTATGTGAGTGCATTGACAGAAAATTATAAAAATAATCTCCCGAACAGGGACTCGAACCCTGGACCGTTAGGTTAAAAGCCTAACGCTCTACCAACTGAGCTACCCGGGCTCGATATCTTAGTAAGGTGAACAGAATTTATGTGAGTGCATTGACAGAAAATTATAAAAACATTCTCCCGATCAGGGACTCGAACCCTGGACCGTTAGGTTAAAAGCCTAACGCTCTACCAACTGAGCTACCCGGGCTCGAAATCTTAGTTAGGTGAACAGAATTTATGTGAGTGCAATGACAGAGTTTAATAAAAACTTTTGCCCGAACAGGGACTCGAACCCTGGACCGATAGGTTAAAAGCCTAACGCTCGACCAACTGAGCTACCCGGGCTCGACATCTTAGTTAGGAGAACAGAAATTATGTGAGTGCAATGACAGAGTTTAATAAAAACTTTCGCCCGAACAGGGACTCGAACCCTGGACCGTTAGGTTAAAAGCCTAACGCTCTACCAACTGAGCTACCCGGGCTCGATATCTTAGATAGGTGAACAGAATTTATGTGAGTGCATTGACAGAAAATTATAAAAACATTCTCCCGATCAGGGACTCGAACCCTGGACCGTTAGGTTAAAAGCCTAACGCTCTACCAACTGAGCTACCCGGGCTCGATATCTTAGATAGGTGAACAGAATTTTTGTGAGTGCATTGACAGAAAATTATAAAAATAATCTCCCGAACAGGGACTCGAACCCTGGACCGTTAGGTTAAAAGCCTAACGCTCTACCAACTGAGCAACCCGGGCTCGATATCTTAGATAGGTGAACAGAATTTATGTGAGTTTATTGACAGAAAATTATAAAAACATTCTCCCGATCAGGGACTCGAACCCTGGACCGTTAGGTTAAAAGCCTAACGCTCTACCAACTGAGCTACCCGGGCTCGAAATCTTAGTTAGGTGAACAGAATTTATGTGAGTGCAATGACAGAGTTTAATAAAAACTTTTGCCCGAACAGGGACTCGAACCCTGGACCGTTAGGTTAAAAGCCTAACGCTCGACCAACTGAGCTACCCGGGCTCGACATCTTAGTTAGGAGAACAGAAATTATGTGAGAGCAATGACAGAGTTTAATAAAAACTTTCGCCCGAACAGGGACTCGAACCCTGGACCGTTAGGTTAAAAGCCTAACGCTCTACCAACTGAGCTACCCGGGCTCGACATCTTAGTTAGGTGAACAGAAATTTTGTGAGTGCAATGACAGAGTTTATAAAAACTTTCGCCCGAACAGGGACTCGAACCCTGGACCGTTAGGTTAAAAGCCTAACGCTCTACCAACTGAGCTACCCGGGCTCGACATCTTAGTTAGGAGAACAGAAATTATGTGAGTGCAATGACAGAGTTTAATAAAAACTTTCGCCCGAACAGGGACTCGAACACTGGACCGTTAGGTTAAAAGCCTAACGCTCTACCAACTGAGCTACCCGGGCTCGACATCTTAGTTAGGTGAACAGAAATTATGTGAGTGTGATGACAGAGTTTAATAAAAACTTTCGCCCGAACAGGGACTCGAACCCTGGACCGTTAGGTTAAAAGCCTAACGCTCTACCAACTGAGTTACCCGGGCTCGATATCTTAGATAGGTGAACAGAATTTATGTGAGTGCATTGACAGAAAATTATAAAAACATTCTCCCGATCAGGGACTCGAACCCTGGACCGTTAGGTTAAAAGCCTAACGCTCTACCAACTGAGCTACCCGGGCTCGAAATCTTAGTTAGGTGAACAGAATTTATGTGAGTGCATTGACAGAGTTTTATAAAAACATTCGCCCGAACAGGGACTCGAACCCTGGACCGTTAGGTTAAAAGCCTAACGCTCTAGCAACTGAGCTACCCGGACTCGACATCTGAGTTAGGTGAACAGAAATTATGTGAGTGCAATGACAGAGTTTTATAAAAACATTCGCCCGAACAGGGACTCGAACCCTGGACCGTTAGGTTAAAAGCCTAACGCTCTACCAACTGAGCTACCCGGGCTCGACATCTTAGTTAGGTGAACAGAAATTTTGTGAGTGCAATGACAGAGTTTATAAAAACTTTCGCCCGAACAGGGACTCGAACTCTGGACCGTTAGGTTAAAAGCCTAACGCTCTACCAACTGAGCTACCCGGGCTCGATATCTTAGATAGGTGAACAGAATTTATGTGAGTGCATTGACAGAAAATTATAAAAATAATCTCCCGAATAGGGACTCGAACCCTGGACCGTTAGGTTAAAAGCCTAACGCTCTACCAACTGAGCTACCCGGGCTCGATATCTTAGATAGGTGAACAGAATTTATGTGAGTGCATTGACAGAAAATTATAAAAATAATCTCCCGAACAGGGACTCGAACCCTGGACCGTTAGGTTAAAAGCATAACGCTCTACCAACTGAGCTACCCGGGCTCGATATCTTAGATAGGTGAACAGAATTTATGTGAGTGCATTGACAGAAAATTATAAAAACATTCTCCCGATCAGGGACTCGAACCCTGGACCGTTAGGTTAAAAGCCTAACGCTCTACCAACTGAGCTACCCGGGCTCGATATCTTAGATAGGTGAACAGAATTTATGTGAGTGCATTGACAGAAAATTATAAAAATAATCTCCCGAACAGGGACTCGAACCCTGGACCGTTAGGTTAAAAGCATAACGCTCTACCAACTGAGCTACCCGGGCTCGATATCTTAGATAGGTGAACAGAATTTATGTGAGTGCATTGACAGAAAATTATAAAAACATTCTCCCGATCAGGGACTCGAACCCTGGACCGTTAGGTTAAAAGCCTAACGCTCTACCAACTGAGCTACCCGGGCTCGACATCTTAGTTAGGAGAACAGAAATTATGTGAGTGCAATGACAGAGTTTAAAAAAAACTTTCGCCCGAACAGGGACTCGAACACTGGACCGTTAGGTTAAAAGCCTAACGCTCTACCAACTGAGCTACCCGGGCTCGACATCTTAGTTAGGTGAACAGAAATTATGTGAGTGTGATGACAGAGTTTAATAAAAACTTTCGCCCGAACAGGGACTCGAACCCTGGACCGTTAGGTTAAAAGCCTAACGCTCTACCAACTGAGCTACCCGGGCTCGATATCTTAGATAGGTGAACAGAATTTATGTGAGTGCATTGACAGAAAATAATAAAAACATTCTCCCGAACAGGGACTCGAACCCTGGACCGTTAGGTTAAAAGCCGAACGCTCTAGCAACTGAGCTACCCGGACTCGACATCTGAGTTAGGTGAACAGAAATTATGTGAGTGCAATGACAGAGTTTTATAAAAACATACGCCCGAACAGGGACTCGAACCCTGGACCGTTAGGTTAAAAGCCTAACGCTCTACCAACTGAGCTACCCGGGCTCGACATCTTAGTTAGGTGAACAGAAATTTTGTGAGTGCAATGACAGAGTTTATAAAAACTTTCGCCCGAACAGGGACTCGAACTCTGGACCGTTAGGTTAAAAGCCTAACGCTCTACCAACTGAGCTACCCGGGCTCGATATCTTAGATAGGTGAACAGAATTTATGTGAGTGCATTGACAGAAAATTATAAAAATAATCTCCCGAACAGGGACTCGAACCCTGGACCGTTAGGTTAAAAGCCTAACGCTCTACCAACTGAGCTACCCGGGCTCGATATCTTAGATAGGTGAACAGAATTTATGTGAGTGCATTGACAGAAAATTATAAAAATAATCTCCCGAACAGGGACTCGAACCCTGGACCGTTAGGTTAAAATCCTAACGCTCTACCAACTGAGCTACCCGGGCTCGATATCTTAGATAGGTGAACAGAATTTATGTGAGTGCATTGACAGAAAATTATAAAAACATTCTCCCGATCAGGGACTCGAACCCTGGACCGTTAGGTTAAAAGCCTAACGCTCTACCAACTGAGCTACCCGGGCTCGATATCTTAGATAGGTGAACAGAATTTATGTGAGTGCATTGACAGAAAATTATAAAAATAATCTCCTGAACAGGGACTCGAACCCTGGACCGTTAGGTTAAAAGCCTAACGCTCTACCAACTGAGCTACGCGGGCTCGATATCTTAGATAGGTGAACAGAATTTATGTGAGTGCATTGACAGAAAATTATAAAAATAATCTCCCGAACAGGGACTCGAACCCTGGACCGTTAGGTTAAAAGCCTAACGCTCTACCAACTGAGCTACCCGGGCTCGATATCTTAGATAGGTGAACAGAATTTATGTGAGTGCATTGACAGAAAATTATAAAAACATTCTCCCGATCAGGGACTCGAACCCTGGACCGTTAGGTTAAAAGCCTAACGCTCTACCAACTGAGCTACCCGGGCTCGACATCTTAGTTAGGAGAACAGAAATTATGTGAGTGCAATGACAGAGTTTAATAAAAACTTTCGCCCGAACAGGGACTCGAACCCTGGACCGTTAGGTTAAAAGCCTAACGCTCTACCAACTGAGCTACCCGGGCTCGATATCTTAGATAGGTGAACAGAATTTATGTGAGTGCATTGACAGAAAATTATAAAAACATTCTCCCGATCAGGGACTCGAACCCTGGACCGTTAGGTTAAAAGCCTAACGCTCTACCAACTGAGCTACCCGGGCTCGAAATCTTAGTTAGGTGAACAGAATTTATGTGAGTGCATTGACAGAGTTTTATAAAAACATTCGCCCGAACAGGGACTCGAACCCTGGACCGTTAGGTTAAAAGCCTAACGCTCTAGCAACTGAGCTACCCGGACTCGACATCTGAGTTAGGTGAACAGAAATTATGTGAGTGCAATGACAGAGTTTTATAAAAACATTCGCCCGAACAGGGACTCGAACCCTGGTTCGTTAGGTTAAAAGCCTAACGCTCTACCAACTGAGCTACCCGGGCTCGACATCTTAGTTAGGTGAACAGAAATTATGTGAGTGTGATGACAGAGTTTAATAAAAACTTTCGCCCGAACAGGGACTCGAACCCTGGACCGTTAGGTTAAAAGCCTAACGCTCTACCAACTGAGCTACCCGGGCTCGATATCTTAGATAGGTGAACAGAATTTATGTGAGTGCATTGACAGAAAATTATAAAAATAATCTCCCGAACAGGGACTCGAACCCTGGACCGTTAGGTTAAAAGCCTAACGCTCTACCAACTGAGCTACCCGGGCTCGATATCTTAGATAGGTGAACAGAATTTATGTGAGTGCATTGACAGAAAATTATAAAAACATTCTCCCGATCAGGGACTCGAACCCTGGACCGTTAGGTTAAAAGCCTAACGCTCTACCAACTGAGCTACCCGGGCTCGATATCTTAGATAGGTGAACAGAATTTATGTGAGTGCATTGACAGAAAATTATAAAAATAATCTCCCGAACAGGGACTCGAACCCTGGACCGTTAGGTTAAAAGCATAACGCTCTACCAACTGAGCTACCCGGGCTCGATATCTTAGATAGGTGAACAGAATTTATGTGAGTGCATTGACAGAAAATTATAAAAACATTCTCCCGATCAGGGACTCGAACCCTGGACCGTTAGGTTAAAAGCCTAACGCTCTACCAACTGAGCTACCCGGGCTCGACATCTTAGTTAGGAGAACAGAAATTATGTGAGTGCAATGACAGAGTTTAAAAAAAACTTTCGCCCGAACAGGGACTCGAACACTGGACCGTTAGGTTAAAAGCCTAACGCTCTACCAACTGAGCTACCCGGGCTCGACATCTTAGTTAGGTGAACAGAAATTATGTGAGTGTGATGACAGAGTTTAATAAAAACTTTCGCCCGAACAGGGACTCGAACCCTGGACCGTTAGGTTAAAAGCCTAACGCTCTACCAACTGAGCTACCCGGGCTCGATATCTTAGATAGGTGAACAGAATTTATGTGAGTGCATTGACAGAAAATAATAAAAACATTCTCCCGAACAGGGACTCGAACCCTGGACCGTTAGGTTAAAAGCCGAACGCTCTAGCAACTGAGCTACCCGGACTCGACATCTGAGTTAGGTGAACAGAAATTATGTGAGTGCAATGACAGAGTTTTATAAAAACATACGCCCGAACAGGGACTCGAACCCTGGACCGTTAGGTTAAAAGCCTAACGCTCTACCAACTGAGCTACCCGGGCTCGACATCTTAGTTAGGTGAACAGAAATTTTGTGAGTGCAATGACAGAGTTTATAAAAACTTTCGCCCGAACAGGGACTCGAACTCTGGACCGTTAGGTTAAAAGCCTAACGCTCTACCAACTGAGCTACCCGGGCTCGATATCTTAGATAGGTGAACAGAATTTATGTGAGTGCATTGACAGAAAATTATAAAAATAATCTCCCGAACAGGGACTCGAACCCTGGACCGTTAGGTTAAAAGCCTAACGCTCTACCAACTGAGCTACCCGGGCTCGATATCTTAGATAGGTGAACAGAATTTATGTGAGTGCATTGACAGAAAATTATAAAAATAATCTCCCGAACAGGGACTCGAACCCTGGACCGTTAGGTTAAAATCCTAACGCTCTACCAACTGAGCTACCCGGGCTCGATATCTTAGATAGGTGAACAGAATTTATGTGAGTGCATTGACAGAAAATTATAAAAACATTCTCCCGATCAGGGACTCGAACCCTGGACCGTTAGGTTAAAAGCCTAACGCTCTACCAACTGAGCTACCCGGGCTCGATATCTTAGATAGGTGAACAGAATTTATGTGAGTGCATTGACAGAAAATTATAAAAATAATCTCCTGAACAGGGACTCGAACCCTGGACCGTTAGGTTAAAAGCCTAACGCTCTACCAACTGAGCTACGCGGGCTCGATATCTTAGATAGGTGAACAGAATTTATGTGAGTGCATTGACAGAAAATTATAAAAATAATCTCCCGAACAGGGACTCGAACCCTGGACCGTTAGGTTAAAAGCCTAACGCTCTACCAACTGAGCTACCCGGGCTCGATATCTTAGATAGGTGAACAGAATTTATGTGAGTGCATTGACAGAAAATTATAAAAACATTCTCCCGATCAGGGACTCGAACCCTGGACCGTTAGGTTAAAAGCCTAACGCTCTACCAACTGAGCTACCCGGGCTCGACATCTTAGTTAGGAGAACAGAAATTATGTGAGTGCAATGACAGAGTTTAATAAAAACTTTCGCCCGAACAGGGACTCGAACCCTGGACCGTTAGGTTAAAAGCCTAACGCTCTACCAACTGAGCTACCCGGGCTCGATATCTTAGATAGGTGAACAGAATTTATGTGAGTGCATTGACAGAAAATTATAAAAACATTCTCCCGATCAGGGACTCGAACCCTGGACCGTTAGGTTAAAAGCCTAACGCTCTACCAACTGAGCTACCCGGGCTCGAAATCTTAGTTAGGTGAACAGAATTTATGTGAGTGCATTGACAGAGTTTTATAAAAACATTCGCCCGAACAGGGACTCGAACCCTGGACCGTTAGGTTAAAAGCCTAACGCTCTAGCAACTGAGCTACCCGGACTCGACATCTGAGTTAGGTGAACAGAAATTATGTGAGTGCAATGACAGAGTTTTATAAAAACATTCGCCCGAACAGGGACTCGAACCCTGGTTCGTTAGGTTAAAAGCCTAACGCTCTACCAACTGAGCTACCCGGGCTCGACATCTTAGTTAGGTGAACAGAAATTATGTGAGTGTGATGACAGAGTTTAATAAAAACTTTCGCCCGAACAGGGACTCGAACCCTGGACCGTTAGGTTAAAAGCCTAACGCTCTACCAACTGAGCTACCCGGGCTCGATATCTTAGATAGGTGAACAGAATTTATGTGAGTGCATTGACAGAAAATTATAAAAATAATCTCCCGAACAGGGACTCGAACCCTGGACCGTTAGGTTAAAAGCCTAACGCTCTACCAACTGAGCTACCCGGGCTCGATATCTTAGATAGGTGAACAGAATTTATGTGAGTGCATTGACAGAAAATTATAAAAACATTCTCCCGATCAGGGACTCGAACCCTGGACCGTTAGGTTAAAAGCCTAACGCTCTACCAACTGAGCTACCCGGGCTCGATATCTTAGATAGGTGAACAGAATTTATGTGAGTGCATTGACAGAAAATTATAAAAATAATCTCCCGAACAGGGACTCGAACCCTGGACCGATAGGTTAAAAGCCTAACGCTCGACCAACTGAGCTACCCGGGCTCGATATCTTAGTTAGGAGAACAGAAATTATGTGAGTGCAATGACAGAGTTTAATAAAAACTTTCGCCCGAACAGGGACTCGAACCCTGGACCGTTAGGTTAAAAGCCTAACGCTCTACCAACTGAGCTACCCGGGCTCGATATCTTAGATAGGTGAACAGAATTTATGTGAGTGCATTGACAGAAAATTATAAAAACATTCTCCCGATCAGGGACTCGAACCCTGGACCGTTAGGTTAAAAGCCTAACGCTCTACCAACTGAGCTACCCGGGCTCGATATCTTAGATAGGTGAACAGAAATTATGTGAGTGCAATGACAGAGTTTTATAAAAACATTCGCCCGAACAGGGACTCGAACCCTGGACCGTTAGGTTAAAAGCCTAACGCTCTACCAACTGAGCTACCCGGGCTCGACATCTTAGTTAGGTGAACAGAAATTATGTGAGTGTGATGACAGAGTTTAATAAAAACTTTCGCCCGAACAGGGACTCGAACCCTGGACCGTTAGGTTAAAAGCCTAACGCTCTACCAACTGAGCTACCCGGGCTCGATATCTTAGATAGGTGAACAGAATTTATGTGAGTGCATTGACAGAAAATTATAAAAATAATCTCCCGAACAGGGACTCGAACCCTGGACCGTTAGGTTAAAAGCCTAACGCTCTACCAACTGAGCTACCCGGGCTCGATATCTTAGATAGGTGAACAGAATTTATGTGAGTGCATTGACAGAAAATTATAAAAACATTCTCCCGATCAGGGACTCGAACCCTGGACCGTTAGGTTAAAAGTCTAACGCTCTACCAACTGAGCTACCCGGGCTCGATATCTTAGATAGGTGAACAGAATTTATGTGAGTGCATTGACAGAAAATTATAAAAATAATCTCCCGAACAGGGACTCGAACCCTGGACCGATAGGTTAAAAGCCTAACGCTCGACCAACTGAGCTACCCGGGCTCGATATCTTAGTTAGGAGAACAGAAATTATGTGAGTGCAATGACAGAGTTTAATAAAAACTTTCGCCCGAACAGGGACTCGAACCCTGGACCGTTAGGTTAAAAGCCTAACGCTCTACCAACTGAGCTACCCGGGCTCGATATCTTAGATAGGTGAACAGAATTTATGTGAGTGCATTGACAGAAAATTATAAAAACATTCTCCCGATCAGGGACTCGAACCCTGGACCGTTAGGTTAAAAGCCTAACGCTCTACCAACTGAGCTACCCGGGCTCGATATCTTAGATAGGTGAACAGAATTTATGTGAGTGCATTGACAGAAAATTATAAAAATAATCTCCCGAACAGGGACTCGAACCCTGGACCGTTAGGTTAAAAGCCTAACGCTCTACCAACTGAGCTACCCGGGCTCGATATCTTAGATAGGTGAACAGAATTTATGTGAGTGCATTGACAGAAAATTATAAAAACATTCTCCCGATCTGGGACTCGAACCCTGGACCGTTAGGTTAAAAGCCTAACGCTCTACCAACTGAGCTACCCGGGCTCGAAAGTTAGGTGAACAGAATTTATGTGAGTGCAATGACAGAGTTTAATAAAAACTTTTGCCCGAACAGGGACTCGAACCCTGGACCGTTAGGTTAAAAGCCTAACGCTCAACCAACTGAGCTACCCGGGCTCGACATCTTAGTTAGGAGAACAGAAATTATGTGAGTGCAATGACAGAGTTTAATAAAAACTTTCGCCCGAACAGGGACTCGAACCCTGGACCGTTAGGTTAAAAGCCTAACGCTCTACCAACTGAGCTACCCGGGCTCGACATCTTAGTTAGGTGAACAGAAATTTTGTGAGTGCAATGACAGAGTTTATAAAAACTTTCGCCCGAACAGGGACTCGAACCCTGGACCGTTAGGTTAAAAGCCTAACGCTCGACCAACTGAGCTACCCGGGCTCGACATCTTAGTTAGGAGAACAGAAATTATGTGAGTGCAATGACAGAGTTTAATAAAAACTTTCGCCCGAACAGGGACTCGAACACTGGACCGTTAGGTTAAAAGCCTAACGCTCTACCAACTGAGCTACCCGGGCTCGACATCTTAGTTAGGTGAACAGAGATTATGTGAGTGTGATGACAGAGTTTAATAAAAACTTTCGCCCGAACAGGGACTCGAACCCTGGACCGTTAGGTTAAAAGCCTAACGCTCTACCAACTGAGTTACCCGGGCTCGATATCTTAGATAGGTGAACAGAATTTATGTGAGTGCATTGACAGAAAATTATAAAAATTCTCCCGATCAGGGACTCGAACCCTGGACCGTTAGGTTAAAAGCCTAACGCTCTACCAACTGAGCTACCCGGGCTCGAAATCTTAGTTAGGTGAACAGAATTTATGTGAGTGCATTGACAGAGTTTTATAAAAACATTCGCCCGAACAGGGACTCGAACCCTGGACCGTTAGGTTAAAAGCCTAACGCTCTAGCAACTGAGCTACCCGGACTCGACATCTGAGTTAGGTGAACAGAAATTATGTGAGTGCAATGACAGAGTTTTATAAAAACATTCGCCCGAACAGGGACTCGAACCCTGGACCGTTAGGTTAAAAGCCTAACGCTCTACCAACTGAGCTACCCGGGCTCGATATCTTAGATAGGTGAACAGAATTTATGTGAGTGCATTGACAGAAAATTATAAAAATAATCTCCCGAACAGGGACTCGAACCCTGGACCGTTAGGTTAAAAGCCTAACGCTCTACCAACTGAGCTACCCGGGCTCGATATCTTAGATAGGTGAACAGAATTTATGTGAGTGCATTGACAGAAAATTATAAAAACATTCTCCCGATCAGGGACTCGAACCCTGGACCGTTAGGTTAAAAGCCTAACGCTCTACCAACTGAGCTACCCGGGCTCGATATCTTAGATAGGTGAACAGAATTTATGTGAGTGCATTGACAGAAAATTATAAAAATAATCTCCCGAACAGGGACTCGAACCCTGGACCGTTAGGTTAAAAGCCTAACGCTCTACCAACTGAGCTACCCGGGCTCGATATCTTAGATAGGTGAACAGAATTTATGTGAGTGCATTGACAGAAAATTATAAAAATAATCTCCCGAACAGGGACTCGAACCCTGGACCGTTAGGTTAAAAGCCTAACGCTCTACCAACTGAGCTACCCGGGCTCGATATCTTAGATAGGTGAACAGAATTTATGTGAGTGCATTGACAGAAAATTATAAAAACATTCTCCCGATCAGGGACTCGAACCCTGGACCGTTAGGTTAAAAGCCTAACGCTCTACCAACTGAGCTACCCGGGCTCGACATCTTAGTTAGGAGAACAGAAATTATGTGAGTGCAATGACAGAGTTTAATAAAAACTTTCGCCCGAACAGGGACTCGAACACTGGACCGTTAGGTTAAAAGCCTAACGCTCTACCAACTGAGCTACCCGGGCTCGACATCTTAGTTAGGTGAACAGAAATTATGTGAGTGTGATGACAGAGTTTAATAAAAACTTTCGCCCGAACAGGGACTCGAACCCTGGACCGTTAGGTTAAAAGCCTAACGCTCTACCAACTGAGCTACCCGGGCTCGATATCTTAGATAGGTGAACAGAATTTATGTGAGTGCATTGACAGAAAATAATAAAAACATTCTCCCGAACAGGGACTCAAACCCTGGACCGTTAGGTTAAAAGCCTAACGCTCTAGCAACTGAGCTACCCGGACTCGACATCTGAGTTAGGTGAACAGAAATTATGTGAGTGCAATGACAGAGTTTTATAAAAACATACGCCCGAACAGGGACTCGAACCCTGGACCGTTAGGTTAAAAGCCTAACGCTCTACCAACTGAGCTACCCGGGCTCGACATCTTAGTTAGGTGAACAGAAATTTTGTGAGTGCAATGACAGAGTTTATAAAAACTTTCGCCCGAACAGGGACTCGAACTCTGGACCGTTAGGTTAAAAGCCTAACGCTCTACCAACTGAGCTACCCGGGCTCGATATCTTAGATAGGTGAACAGAATTTATGTGAGTGCATTGACAGAAAATTATAAAAATAATCTCCCGAACAGGGACTCGAACCCTGGACCGTTAGGTTAAAAGCCTAACGCTCTACCAACTGAGCTACCCGGGCTCGATATCTTAGATAGGTGAACAGAATTTATGTGAGTGCATTGACAGAAAATTATAAAAATAATCTCCCGAACAGGGACTCGAACCCTGGACCGTTAGGTTAAAATCCTAACGCTCTACCAACTGAGCTACCCGGGCTCGATATCTTAGATAGGTGAACAGAATTTATGTGAGTGCATTGACAGAAAATTATAAAAACATTCTCCCGATCAGGGACTCGAACCCTGGACCGTTAGGTTAAAAGCCTAACGCTCTACTAACTGAGCTACCCGGGCTCGATATCTTAGATAGGTGAACAGAATTTATGTGAGTGCATTGACAGAAAATTATAAAAATAATCTCCTGAACAGGGACTCGAACCCTGGACCGTTAGGTTAAAAGCCTAACGCTCTACCAACTGAGCTACCCGGGCTCGATATCTTAGATAGGTGAACAGAATTTATGTGAGTGCATTGACAGAAAATTATAAAAATAATCTCCCGAACAGGGACTCGAACCCTGGACCGTTAGGTTAAAAGCCTAACGCTCTACCAACTGAGCTACCCGGGCTCGATATCTTAGATAGGTGAACAGAATTTATGTGAGTGCATTGACAGAAAATTATAAAAACATTCTCCCGATCAGGGACTCGAACCCTGGACCGTTAGGTTAAAAGCCTAACGCTCTACCAACTGAGCTACCCGGGCTCGACATCTTAGTTAGGAGAACAGAAATTATGTGAGTGCAATGACAGAGTTTAATAAAAACTTTCGCCCGAACAGGGACTCGAACACTGGACCGTTAGGTTAAAAGCCTAACGCTCTACCAACTGAGCTACCCGGGCTCGACATCTTAGTTAGGTGAACAGAAATTATGTGAGTGTGATGACAGAGTTTAATAAAAACTTTCGCCCGAACAGGGACTCGAACCCTGGACCGTTAGGTTAAAAGCCTAACACTCGACCAACTGAGCTACCCGGGCTCGACATCTTAGTTAGGAGAACAGAAATTATGTGAGTGCAATGACAGAGTTTAATAAAAACTTTCGCCCGAACAGGGACTCGAACCCTGGACCGTTAGGTTAAAAGCCTAACGCTCTACCAACTGAGCTACCCGGGCTCGACATCTTAGTTAGGAGAACAGAAATTATGTGAGTGCAATGACAGAGTTTAATAAAAACTTTCGCCCGAACAGGGACTCGAACACTGGACCGTTAGGTTAAAAGCCTAACGCTCTACCAACTGAGCTACCCGGGCTCGACATCTTAGTTAGGTGAACAGAAATTATGTGAGTGTGATGACAGAGTTTAATAAAAACTTTCGCCCGAACAGGGACTCGAACCCTGGACCGTTAGGTTAAAAGCCTAACGCTCTACCAACTGAGCTACCCGGGCTCGATATCTTAGATAGGTGAACAGAATTTATGTGAGTGCATTGACAGAAAATAATAAAAACATTCTCCCGAACAGGGACTCGAACCCTGGACCGTTAGGTTAAAAGCCTAACGCTCTAGCAACTGAGCTACCCGGACTCGACATCTGAGTTAGGTGAACAGAAATTATGTGAGTGCAATGACAGAGTTTTATAAAAACATACGCCCGAACAGGGACTCGAACCCTGGACCGTTAGGTTAAAAGCCTAACGCTCTACCAACTGAGCTACCCGGGCTCGACATCTTAGTTAGGTGAACAGAAATTTTGTGAGTGCAATGACAGAGTTTATAAAAACTTTCGCCCGAACAGGGACTCGAACTCTGGACCGTTAGGTTAAAAGCCTAACGCTCTACCAACTGAGCTACCCGGGCTCGATATCTTAGATAGGTGAACAGAATTTATGTGAGTGCATTGACAGAAAATTATAAAAATAATCTCCCGAACAGGGACTCGAACCCTGGACCGTTAGGTTAAAAGCCTAACGCTCTACCAACTGAGCTACCCGGGCTCGATATCTTAGATAGGTGAACAGAATTTATGTGAGTGCATTGACAGAAAATTATAAAAATAATCTCCCGAACAGGGACTCGAACCCTGGACCGTTAGGTTAAAATCCTAACGCTCTACCAACTGAGCTACCCGGGCTCGATATCTTAGATAGGTGAACAGAATTTATGTGAGTGCATTGACAGAAAATTATAAAAACATTCTCCCGATCAGGGACTCGAACCCAGGACCGTTAGGTTAAAAGGCTAACGCTCTACTAACTGAGCTACCCGGGCTCGATATCTTAGATAGGTGAAAAGAATTTATGTGAGTGCATTGACAGAAAATTATAAAAATAATCTCCTGAACAGGGACTCGAACCCTGGACCGTTAGGTTAAAAGCCTAACGCTCTACCAACTGAGCTACCCGGGCTCGATATCTTAGATAGGTGAACAGAATTTATGTGAGTGCATTGACAGAAAATTATAAAAATAATCTCCCGAACAGGGACTCGAACCCTGGACCGTTAGGTTAAAAGCCTAACGCTCTACCAACTGAGCTACCCGGGCTCGATATCTTAGATAGGTGAACAGAATTTATGTGAGTGCTTTGACAGAAAATTATAAAAACATTCTCCCGATCAGGGACTCGAACCCTGGACCGTTAGGTTAAAAGCCTAACGCTCTACCAACTGAGCTACCCGGGCTCGACATCTTAGTTAGGAGAACAGAAATTATGTGAGTGCAATGACAGAGTTTAATAAAAACTTTCGCCCGAACAGGGACTCGAACACTGGACCGTTAGTTTAAAAGCCTAACGCTCTACCAACTGAGCTACCCGGGCTCGACATCTTAGTTAGGTGAACAGAAATTATGTGAGTGTGATGACAGAGTTTAATAAAAACTTTCGCCCGAACAGGGACTCGAACCCTGGACCGTTAGGTTAAAAGCCTAACGCTCTACCAACTGAGCTACCCGGGCTCGATATCTTAGATAGGTGAACAGAATTTATGTGAGTGCATTGACAGAAAATTATAAAAACATTCTCCCGATCAGGGACTCGAACCCTGGACCGTTAGGTTAAAAGCCTAACGCTCTACCAACTGAGCTACCCGGGCTCGAAATCTTAGTTAGGTGAACAGAATTTATGTGAGTGCATTGACAGAGTTTTATAAAAACATTCGCCCGAACAGGGACTCGAACCCTGGACCGTTAGGTTAAAAGCCTAACGCTCTAGCAACTGAGCTACCCGGACTCGACATCTGAGTTAGGTGAACAGAAATTATGTGAGTGCAATGACAGAGTTTTATAAAAACATTCGCCCGAACAGGGACTCGAACCCTGGACCGTTAGGTTAAAAGCCTAACGCTCTACCAACTGAGCTACCCGGGCTCGACATCTTAGTTAGGTGAACAGAAATTATGTGAGTGTGATGACAGAGTTTAATAAAAACTTTATCCCGAACAGGGACTCGAACCCTGGACCGTTAGGTTAAAAGCCTAACGCTCTACCAACTGAGCTACCCGGGCTCGATATCTTAGATAGGTGAACAGAATTTATGTGAGTGCATTGACAGAAAATTATAAAAATAATCTCCCGAACAGGGACTCGAACCCTGGACCGTTAGGTTAAAAGCCTAACGCTCTACCAACTGAGCTACCCGGGCTCGATATCTTAGATAGGTGAACAGAATTTATGTGAGTGCATTGACAGAAAATTATAAAAACATTCTCCCGATCAGGGACTCGAACCCTGGACCGTTAGGTTAAAAGCCTAACGCTCTACCAACTGAGCTACCCGGGCTCGAAATCTTAGTTAGGTGAACAGAATTTATGTGAGTGCAATGACAGAGTTTAATAAAAACTTTTGCCCGAACAGGGACTCGAACCCTGGACCGATAGGTTAAAAGCCTAACGCTCGACCAACTGAGCTACCCGGGCTCGACATCTTAGTTAGGAGAACAGAAATTATGTGAGTGCAATGACAGAGTTTAATAAAAACTTTTGCCCGAACAGGGACTCGAACCCTGGACCGTTAGGTTAAAAGCCTAACGCTCGACCAACTGAGCTACCCGGGCTCGACATCTTAGTTAGGAGAACAGAAATTATGTGAGTGCAATGACAGAGTTTAATAAAAACTTTCGCCCGAACAGGGACTCGAACCCTGGACCGTTAGGTTAAAAGCCTAACGCTCTACCAACTGAGCTACCCGGGCTCGACATCTTAGTTAGGTGAACAGAAATTTTGTGAGTGCAATGACAGAGTTTATAAAAACTTTCGCCCGAACAGGGACTCGAACCCTGGACCGTTAGGTTAAAAGCCTAACGCTCTACCAACTGAGCTACCCGGGCTCGACATCTTAGTTAGGAGAACAGAAATTATGTGAGTGCAATGACAGAGTTTAATAAAAACTTTCGCCCGAACAGGGACTCGAACACTGGACCGTTAGGTTAAAAGCCTAACGCTCTACCAACTGAGCTACCCGGGCTCGACATCTTAGTTAGGTGAACAGAAATTATGTGAGTGTGATGACAGAGTTTAATAAAAACTTTCGCCCGAACAGGGACTCGAACCCTGGACCGTTAGGTTAAAAGCCTAACGCTCTACCAACTGAGTTACCCGGGCTCGATATCTTAGATAGGTGAACAGAATTTATGTGAGTGCATTGACAGAAAATTATAAAAACATTCTCCCGATCAGGGACTCGAACCCTGGACCGTTAGGTTAAAAGCCTAACGCTCTACCAACTGAGCTACCCGGGCTCGAAATCTTAGTTAGGTGAACAGAATTTATGTGAGTGCATTGACAGAGTTTTATAAAAACATTCGCCCGAACAGGGACTCGAACCCTGGACCGTTAGGTTAAAAGCCTAACGCTCTAGCAACTGAGCTACCCGGACTCGACATCTGAGTTAGGTGAACAGAAATTATGTGAGTGCAATGACAGAGTTTTATAAAAACATTCGCCCGAACAGGGATTCGAACCCTGGACCGTTAGGTTAAAAGCCTAACGCTCTACCAACTGAGCTACCCGGGCTCGACATCTTAGTTAGGTGAACAGAAATTTTGTGAGTGCAATGACAGAGTTTATAAAAACTTTCGCCCGAACAGGGATTCGAACTCTGGACCGTTAGGTTAAAAGCCTAACGCTCTACCAACTGAGCTACCCGGGCTCGATATCTTAGATAGGTGAACAGAATTTATGTGAGTGCATTGACAGAAAATTATAAAAATAATCTCCCGAACAGGGACTCGAACCCTGGACCGTTAGGTTAAAAGCCTAACGCTCTACCAACTGAGCTACCCGGGCTCGATATCTTAGATAGGTGAACAGAATTTATGTGAGTGCATTGACAGAAAATTATAAAAATAATCTCCCGAACAGGGACTCGAACCCTGGACCGTTAGGTTAAAAGCCTAACGCTCTACCAACTGAGCTACCCGGGCTCGATATCTTAGATAGGTGAACAGAATTTATGTGAGTGCATTGACAGAAAATTATAAAAATAATCTCCCGAACAGGGACTCGAACCCTGGACCGTTAGGTTAAAAGCCTAACGCTCTACCAACTGAGCTACCCGGGCTCGATATCTTAGATAGGTGAACAGTATTTATGTGAGTGCATTGACAGAAAATTATAAAAACATTCTCCCGACCAGGGACTCGAACCCTGGACCGTTAGGTTAAAAGCCTAACGCTGTACCAACTGAGCTACCCGGGCTCGACATCTTAGTTAGGAGAACAGAAATTATGTGAGTGCAATGACAGAGTTTAATAAAAACTTTCGCCCGAACAGGGACTCGAACACTGGACCGTTAGGTTAAAAGCCTAACGCTCTACCAACTGAGCTACCCGGGCTCGACATCTTAGTTAGGTGAACAGAAATTATGTGAGTGTGATGACAGAGTTTAATAAAAACTTTCGCCCGAACAGGGACTCGAACCCTGGACCGTTAGGTTAAAAGCCTAACGCTCTACCAACTGAGCTACCCGGGCTCGATATCTTAGATAGGTGAACAGAATTTATGTGAGTGCATTGACAGAAAATAATAAAAACATTCTCCCGAACAGGGACTCGAACCCTGGACCGTTAGGTTAAAAGCCTAACGCTCTAGCAACTGAGCTACCCGGACTCGACATCTGAGTTAGGTGAACAGAAATTATGTGAGTGCAATGACAGAGTTTTATAAAAACATTCGCCCGAACAGGGACTCGAACCCTGGTTCGTTAGGTTAAAAGCCTAACGCTCTACCAACTGAGCTACCCGGGCTCGACATCTTAGTCAGGTGAACAGAAATTATGTGAGTGTGATGACAGAGTTTAATAAAAACTTTCGCCCGAACAGGGACTCGAACCCTGGACCGTTAGGTTAAAAGCCTAACGCTCTACCAACTGAGCTACCCGGGCTCGATATCTTAGATAGGTGAACAGAATTTATGTGAGTGCATTGACAGAAAATTATAAAAATAATCTCCCGAACAGGGACTCGAACCCTGGACCGTTAGGTTAAAAGCCTAACGCTCTACCAACTGAGCTACCCGGGCTCGATATCTTAGATAGGTGAACAGAATTTATGTGAGTGCATTGACAGAAAATTATAAAAACATTCTCCCGATCAGGGACTCGAACCCTGGACCGTTAGGTTAAAAGCCTAACGCTCTACCAACTGAGCTACCCGGGCTCGACATCTTAGTTAGGAGAACAGAAATTTTGTGAGTGCAATGACAGAGTTTATAAAAACTTTCGCCCGAACAGGGACTCGAACCCTGGACCGTTAGGTTAAAAGCCTAACGCTCTACCAACTGAGCTACCCGGGCTCGACATCTTAGTTAGGAGAACAGAAATTATGTGAGTGCAATGACAGAGTTTAATAAAAACTTTCGCCCGAACAGGGACTCGAACACTGGACCGTTAGGTTAAAAGCCTAACGCTCTACCAACTGAGCTACCCGGGCTCGACATCTTAGTTAGGTGAACAGAAATTATGTGAGTGTGATGACAGAGTTTAATAAAAACTTTCGCCCGAACAGGGACTCGAACCCTGGACCGTTAGGTTAAAAGCCTAACGCTCTACCAACTGAGTTACCCGGGCTCGATATCTTAGATAGGTGAACAGAATTTATGTGAGTGCATTGACAGAAAATTATAAAAACATTCTCCCGATCAGGGACTCGAACCCTGGACCGTTAGGTTAAAAGCCTAACGCTCTACCAACTGAGCTACCCGGGCTCGAAATCTTAGTTAGGTGAACAGAATTTATGTGAGTGCATTGACAGAGTTTTATAAAAACATTCGCCCGAACAGGGACTCGAACCCTGGACCGTTAGGTTAAAAGCCTAACGCTCTAGCAACTGAGCTACCCGGACTCGACATCTGAGTTAGGTGAACAGAAATTATGTGAGTGCAATGACAGAGTTTTATAAAAACATTCGCCCGAACAGGGATTCGAACCCTGGACCGTTAGGTTAAAAGCCTAACGCTCTACCAACTGAGCTACCCGGGCTCGACATCTTAGTTAGGTGAACAGAAATTTTGTGAGTGCAATGACAGAGTTTATAAAAACTTTCGCCCGAACAGGGATTCGAACTCTGGACCGTTAGGTTAAAAGCCTAACGCTCTACCAACTGAGCTACCCGGGCTCGATATCTTAGATAGGTGAACAGAATTTATGTGAGTGCATTGACAGAAAATTATAAAAATAATCTCCCGAACAGGGACTCGAACCCTGGACCGTTAGGTTAAAAGCCTAACGCTCTACCAACTGAGCTACCCGGGCTCGATATCTTAGATAGGTGAACAGAATTTATGTGAGTGCATTGACAGAAAATTATAAAAATAATCTCCCGAACAGGGACTCGAACCCTGGACCGTTAGGTTAAAAGCCTAACGCTCTACCAACTGAGCTACCCGGGCTCGATATCTTAGATAGGTGAACAGAATTTATGTGAGTGCATTGACAGAAAATTATAAAAATAATCTCCCGAACAGGGACTCGAACCCTGGACCGTTAGGTTAAAAGCCTAACGCTCTACCAACTGAGCTACCCGGGCTCGATATCTTAGATAGGTGAACAGAATTTATGTGATTGCATTGACAGAAAATTATAAAAACATTCTCCCGACCAGGGACTCGAACCCTGGACCGTTAGGTTAAAAGCCTAACGCTCTACCAACTGAGCTACCCGGGCTCGACATCTTAGTTAGGAGAACAGAAATTATGTGAGTGCAATGACAGAGTTTAATAAAAACTTTCGCCCGAACAGGGACTCGAACACTGGACCGTTAGGTTAAAAGCCTAACGCTCTACCAACTGAGCTACCCGGGCTCGACATCTTAGTTAGGTGAACAGAAATTATGTGAGTGTGATGACAGAGTTTAATAAAAACTTTCGCCCGAACAGGGACTCGAACCCTGGACCGTTAGGTTAAAAGCCTAACGCTCTACCAACTGAGCTACCCGGGCTCGATATCTTAGATAGGTGAACAGAATTTATGTGAGTGCATTGACAGAAAATAATAAAAACATTCTCCCGAACAGGGACTCGAACCCTGGACCGTTAGGTTAAAAGCCTAACGCTCTAGCAACTGAGCTACCCGGACTCGACATCTGAGTTAGGTGAACAGAAATTATGTGAGTGCAATGACAGAGTTTTATAAAAACATTCGCCCGAACAGGGACTCGAACCCTGGTTCGTTAGGTTAAAAGCCTAACGCTCTACCAACTGAGCTACCCGGGCTCGACATCTTAGTCAGGTGAACAGAAATTATGTGAGTGTGATGACAGAGTTTAATAAAAACTTTCGCCCGAACAGGGACTCGAACCCTGGACCGTTAGGTTAAAAGCCTAACGCTCTACCAACTGAGCTACCCGGGCTCGACATCTTAGTTAGGTGAACAGAAATTATGTGAGTGTGATGACAGAGTTTAATAAAAACTTTCGCCCGAACAGGGACTCGAACCCTGGACCGTTAGGTTAAAAGCCTAACGCTCTACCAACTGAGCTACCCGGGCTCGATATCTTAGATAGGTGAACAGAATTTATGTGAGTGCATTGACAGAAAATAATAAAAACATTCTCCCGAACAGGGACTCGAACCCTGGACCGTTAGGTTAAAAGCCTAACGCTCTAGCAACTGAGCTACCCGGACTCGACATCTGAGTTAGGTGAACAGAAATTATGTGAGTGCAATGACAGAGTTTTATAAAAATAATCTCCCGAACAGGGACTCGAACCCTGGACCGTTAGGTTAAAAGCCTAACGCTCTACCAACTGAGCTACCCGGGCTCGATATCTTAGATAGGTGAACAGAATTTATGTGAGTGCATTGACAGAAAATTATAAAAACATTCTCCCGATCAGGGACTCGAACCCTGGACCGTTAGGTTAAAAGCCTAACGCTCTACCAACTGAGCTACCCGGGCTCGAAATCTTAGTTAGGTGAACAGAATTTATGTGAGTGCAATGACAGAGTTTAATAAAAACTTTTGCCCGAACAGGGACTCGAACCCTGGACCGATAGGTTAAAAGCCTAACGCTCGACCAACTGAGCTACCCGGGCTCGACATCTTAGTTAGGAGAACAGAAATTATGTGAGTGCAATGACAGAGTTTAATAAAAACTTTTGCCCGAACAGGGACTCGAACCCTGGACCGTTAGGTTAAAAGCCTAACGCTCGACCAACTGAGCTACCCGGGCTCGACATCTTAGTTAGGAGAACAGAAATTATGTGAGTGCAATGACAGAGTTTAATAAAAACTTTCGCCCGAACAGGGACTCGAACCCTGGACCGTTAGGTTAAAAGCCTAACGCTCTACCAACTGAGCTACCCGGGCTCGACATCTTAGTTAGGAGAACAGAAATTATGTGAGTGCAATGACAGAGTTTAATAAAAACTTTCGCCCGAACAGGGACTCGAACACTGGACCGTTAGGTTAAAAGCCTAACGCTCTACCAACTGAGCTACCCGGGCTCGACATCTTAGTTAGGTGAACAGAAATTATGTGAGTGTGATGACAGAGTTTAATAAAAACTTTCGCCCGAACAGGGACTCGAACCCTGGACCGTTAGGTTAAAAGCCTAACGCTCTACCAACTGAGTTACCCGGGCTCGATATCTTAGATAGGTGAACAGAATTTATGTGAGTGCATTGACAGAAAATTATAAAAACATTCTCCCGATCAGGGACTCGAACCCTGGACCGTTAGGTTAAAAGCCTAACGCTCTACCAACTGAGCTACCCGGGCTCGAAATCTTAGTTAGGTGAACAGAATTTATGTGAGTGCATTGACAGAGTTTTATAAAAACATTCGCCCGAACAGGGACTCGAACCCTGGACCGTTAGGTTAAAAGCCTAACGCTCTAGCAACTGAGCTACCCGGACTCGACATCTGAGTTAGGTGAACAGAAATTATGTGAGTGCAATGACAGAGTTTTATAAAAACATTCGCCCGAACAGGGATTCGAACCCTGGACCGTTAGGTTAAAAGCCTAACGCTCTACCAACTGAGCTACCCGGGCTCGACATCTTAGTTAGGTGAACAGAAATTTTGTGAGTGCAATGACAGAGTTTATAAAAACTTTCGCCCGAACAGGGATTCGAACTCTGGACCGTTAGGTTAAAAGCCTAACGCTCTACCAACTGAGCTACCCGGGCTCGATATCTTAGATAGGTGAACAGAATTTATGTGAGTGCATTGACAGAAAATTATAAAAATAATCTCCCGAACAGGGACTCGAACCCTGGACCGTTAGGTTAAAAGCCTAACGCTCTACCAACTGAGCTACCCGGGCTCGATATCTTAGATAGGTGAACAGAATTTATGTGAGTGCATTGACAGAAAATTATAAAAATATTCTCCCGAACAGGGACTCGAACCCTGGACCGTTAGGTTAAAAGCCTAACGCTCTACCAACTGAGCTACCCGGGCTCGATATCTTAGATAGGTGAACAGAATTTATGTGAGTGCATTGACAGAAAATTATAAAAATAATCTCCCGAACAGGGACTCGAACCCTGGACCGTTAGGTTAAAAGCCTAACGCTCTACCAACTGAGCTACCCGGGCTCGATATCTTAGATAGGTGAACAGAATTTATGTGAGTGCATTGACAGAAAATTATAAAAACATTCTCCCGACCAGGGACTCGAACCCTGGACCGTTAGGTTAAAAGCCTAACGCTCTACCAACTGAGCTACCCGGGCTCGACATCTTAGTTAGGAGAACAGAAATTATGTGAGTGCAATGACAGAGTTTAATAAAAACTTTCGCCCGAACAGGGACTCGAACACTGGACCGTTAGGTTAAAAGCCTAACGCTCTACCAACTGAGCTACCCGGGCTCGACATCTTAGTTAGGTGAACAGAAATTATGTGAGTGTGATGACAGAGTTTAATAAAAACTTTCGCCCGAACAGGGACTCGAACCCTGGACCGTTAGGTTAAAAGCCTAACGCTCTACCAACTGAGCTACCCGGGCTCGATATCTTAGATAGGTGAACAGAATTTATGTGAGTGCATTGACAGAAAATAATAAAAACATTCTCCCGAACAGGGACTCGAACCCTGGACCGTTAGGTTAAAAGCCTAACGCTCTAGCAACTGAGCTACCCGGACTCGACATCTGAGTTAGGTGAACAGAAATTATGTGAGTGCAATGACAGAGTTTTATAAAAACATTCGCCCGAACAGGGACTCGAACCCTGGTTCGTTAGGTTAAAAGCCTAACGCTCTACCAACTGAGCTACCCGGGCTCGACATCTTAGTCAGGTGAACAGAAATTATGTGAGTGTGATGACAGAGTTTAATAAAAACTTTCGCCCGAACAGGGACTCGAACCCTGGACCGTTAGGTTAAAAGCCTAACGCTCTACCAACTGAGCTACCCGGGCTCGATATCTTAGATAGGTGAACAGAATTTATGTGAGTGCATTGACAGAAAATTATAAAAATAATCTCCCGAACAGGGACTCGAACCCTGGACCGTTAGGTTAAAAGCCTAACGCTCTACCAACTGAGCTACCCGGGCTCGATATCTTAGATAGGTGAACAGAATTTATGTGAGTGCATTGACAGAAAATTATAAAAACATTCTCCCGATCAGGGACTCGAACCCTGGACCGTTAGGTTAAAAGCCTAACGCTCTACCAACTGAGCTACCCGGGCTCGATATCTTAGATAGGTGAACAGAATTTATGTGAGTGCATTGACAGAAAATTATAAAAATAATCTCCCGAACAGGGACTCGAACCCTGGACCGATAGGTTAAAAGCCTAACGCTCGACCAACTGAGCTACCCGGGCTCGATATCTTAGTTAGGAGAACAGAAATTATGTGAGTGCAATGACAGAGTTTAATAAAAACTTTCGCCCGAACAGGGACTCGAACCCTGGACCGTTAGGTTAAAAGCCTAACGCTCTACCAACTGAGCTACCCGGGCTCGATATCTTAGATAGGTGAACAGAATTTATGTGAGTGCATTGACAGAAAATTATAAAAACATTCTCCCGATCAGGGACTCGAACCCTGGACCGTTAGGTTAAAAGCCTAACGCTCTACCAACTGAGCTACCCGGGCTCGATATCTTAGATAGGTGAACAGAAATTATGTGAGTGCAATGACAGAGTTTTATAAAAACATTCGCCCGAACAGGGACTCGAACCCTGGACCGTTAGGTTAAAAGCCTAACGCTCTACCAACTGAGCTACCCGGGCTCGACATCTTAGTTAGGTGAACAGAAATTATGTGAGTGTGATGACAGAGTTTAATAAAAACTTTCGCCCGAACAGGGACTCGAACCCTGGACCGTTAGGTTAAAAGCCTAACGCTCTACCAACTGAGCTACCCGGGCTCGATATCTTAGATAGGTGAACAGAATTTATGTGAGTGCATTGACAGAAAATTATAAAAATAATCTCCCGAACAGGGACTCGAACCCTGGACCGTTAGGTTAAAAGCCTAACGCTCTACCAACTGAGCTACCCGGGCTCGATATCTTAGATAGGTGAACAGAATTTATGTGAGTGCATTGACAGAAAATTATAAAAACATTCTCCCGATCAGGGACTCGAACCCTGGACCGTTAGGTTAAAAGCCTAACGCTCTACCAACTGAGCTACCCGGGCTCGATATCTTAGATAGGTGAACAGAATTTATGTGAGTGCATTGACAGAAAATTATAAAAATAATCTCCCGAACAGGGACTCGAACCCTGGACCGATAGGTTAAAAGCCTAACGCTCGACCAACTGAGCTACCCGGGCTCGATATCTTAGTTAGGAGAACAGAAATTATGTGAGTGCAATGACAGAGTTTAATAAAAACTTTCGCCCGAACAGGGACTCGAACCCTGGACCGTTAGGTTAAAAGCCTAACGCTCTACCAACTGAGCTACCCGGGCTCGATATCTTAGATAGGTGAACAGAATTTATGTGAGTGCATTGACAGAAAATTATAAAAACATTCTCCCGATCAGGGACTCGAACCCTGGACCGTTAGGTTAAAAGCCTAACGCTCTACCAACTGAGCTACCCGGGCTCGATATCTTAGATAGGTGAACAGAAATTATGTGAGTGCAATGACAGAGTTTTATAAAAACATTCGCCCGAACAGGGACTCGAACCCTGGACCGTTAGGTTAAAAGCCTAACGCTCTACCAACTGAGCTACCCGGGCTCGACATCTTAGTTAGGTGAACAGAAATTATGTGAGTGTGATGACAGAGTTTAATAAAAACTTTCGCCCGAACAGGGACTCGAACCCTGGACCGTTAGGTTAAAAGCCTAACGCTCTACCAACTGAGCTACCCGGGCTCGATATCTTAGATAGGTGAACAGAATTTATGTGAGTGCATTGACAGAAAATTATAAAAATAATCTCCCGAACAGGGACTCGAACCCTGGACCGTTAGGTTAAAAGCCTAACGCTCTACCAACTGAGCTACCCGGGCTCGATATCTTAGATAGGTGAACAGAATTTATGTGAGTGCATTGACAGAAAATTATAAAAACATTCTCCCGATCAGGGACTCGAACCCTGGACCGTTAGGTTAAAAGCCTAACGCTCTACCAACTGAGCTACCCGGGCTCGATATCTTAGATAGGTGAACAGAATTTATGTGAGTGCATTGACAGAAAATTATAAAAATAATCTCCCGAACAGGGACTCGAACCCTGGACCGATAGGTTAAAAGCCTAACGCTCGACCAACTGAGCTACCCGGGCTCGATATCTTAGTTAGGAGAACAGAAATTATGTGAGTGCAATGACAGAGTTTAATAAAAACTTTCGCCCGAACAGGGACTCGAACCCTGGACCGTTAGGTTAAAAGCCTAACGCTCTACCAACTGAGCTACCCGGGCTCGATATCTTAGATAGGTGAACAGAATTTATGTGAGTGCATTGACAGAAAATTATAAAAACATTCTCCCGATCAGGGACTCGAACCCTGGACCGTTAGGTTAAAAGCCTAACGCTCTACCAACTGAGCTACCCGGGCTCGATATCTTAGATAGGTGAACAGAATTTATGTGAGTGCATTGACAGAAAATTATAAAAATAATCTCCCGAACAGGGACTCGAACCCTGGACCGTTAGGTTAAAAGCCTAACGCTCTACCAACTGAGCTACCCGGGCTCGATATCTTAGATAGGTGAACAGAATTTATGTGAGTGCATTGACAGAAAATTATAAAAACATTCTCCCGATCAGGGACTCGAACCCTGGACCGTTAGGTTAAAAGCCTAACGCTCTACCAACTGAGCTACCCGAGCTCGAAATCTTAGTTAGGTGAACAGAATTCATGTGAGTGCAATGACAGAGTTTAATAAAAACTTTTGCCCGAACAGGGACTCGAACCCTGGACCGTTAGGTTAAAAGCCTAACGCTCAACCAACTGAGCTACCCGGGCTCGACATCTTAGTTAGGAGAACAGAAATTATGTGAGTGCAATGACAGAGTTTAATAAAAACTTTCGCCCGAACAGGGACTCGAACCCTGGACCGTTAGGTTAAAAGCCTAACGCTCTACCAACTGAGCTACCCGGGCTCGACATCTTAGTTAGGTGAACAGAAATTTTGTGAGTGCAATGACAGAGTTTATAAAAACTTTCGCCCGAACAGGGACTCGAACCCTGGACCGTTAGGTTAAAAGCCTAACGCTCTACCAACTGAGCTACCCGGGCTCGACATCTTAGTTAGGAGAACAGAAATTATGTGAGTGCAATGACAGAGTTTAATAAAAACTTTCGCCCGAACAGGGACTCGAACACTGGACCGTTAGGTTAAAAGCCTAACGCTCTACCAACTGAGCTACCCGGGCTCGACATCTTAGTTAGGTGAACAGAAATTATGTGAGTGTGATGACAGAGTTTAATAAAAACTTTCGCCCGAACAGGGACTCGAACCCTGGACCGTTAGGTTAAAAGCCTAACGCTCTACCAACTGAGTTACCCGGGCTCGATATCTTAGATAGGTGAACAGAATTTATGTGAGTGCATTGACAGAAAATTATAAAAACATTCTCCCGATCAGGGACTCGAACCCTGGACCGTTAGGTTAAAAGCCTAACGCTCTACCAACTGAGCTACCCGGGCTCGATATCTTAGTTAGGTGAACAGAATTTATGTGAGTGCATTGACAGAGTTTTATAAAAACATTCGCCCGAACAGGGACTCGAACCCTGGACCGTTAGGTTAAAAGCCTAACGCTCTAGCAACTGAGCTACCCGGACTCGACATCTGAGTTAGGTGAACAGAAATTATGTGAGTGCAATGACAGAGTTTTATAAAAACATTCGCCCGAACAGGGACTCGAACCCTGGACCGTTAGGTTAAAAGCCTAACGCTCTACCAACTGAGCTACCCGGGCTCGATATCTTAGATAGGTGAACAGAATTTATGTGAGTGCATTGACAGAAAATTATAAAAACATTCTCCCGATCAGGGACTCGAACCCTGGACCGTTAGGTTAAAAGCCTAACGCTCTACCAACTGAGCTACCCGGGCTCGATATCTTAGATAGGTGAACAGAATTTATGTGAGTGCATTGACAGAAAATTATAAAAATAATCTCCCGAACAGGGACTCGAACCCTGGACCGTTAGGTTAAAAGCCTAACGCTCTACCAACTGAGCTACCCGGGCTCGATATCTTAGATAGGTGAACAGAATTTATGTGAGTGCATTGACAGAAAATTATAAAAATAATCTCCCGAACAGGGACTCGAACCCTGGACCGTTAGGTTAAAAGCCTAACGCTCTACCAACTGAGCTACCCGGGCTCGATATCTTAGATAGGTGAACAGAATTTATGTGAGTGCATTGACAGAAAATTATAAAAATATTCTCCCGATCAGGGACTCGAACCCTGGACCGTTAGGTTAAAAGCCTAACGCTCTACCAACTGAGCTACCCGGGCTCGACATCTTAGTTAGGAGAACAGAAATTATGTGAGTGCAATGACAGAGTTTAATAAAAACTTTCGCCCGAACAGGGACTCGAACACTGGACCGTTAGGTTAAAAGCCTAACGCTCTACCAACTGAGCTACCCGGGCTCGACATCTTAGTTAGGTGAACAGAAATTATGTGAGTGTGATGACAGAGTTTAATAAAAACTTTCGCCCGAACAGGGACTCGAACCCTGGACCGTTAGGTTAAAAGCCTAACGCTCTACCAACTGAGCTACCCGGGCTCGATATCTTAGATAGGTGAACAGAATTTATGTGAGTGCATTGACAGAAAATAATAAAAACATTCTCCCGAACAGGGACTCAAACCCTGGACCGTTAGGTTAAAAGCCTAACGCTCTAGCAACTGAGCTACCCGGACTCGACATCTGAGTTAGGTGAACAGAAATTATGTGAGTGCATTGACAGAGTTTTATAAAAACATTCGCCCGAACAGGGACTCGAACACTGGACCGTTAGGTTAAAAGCCTAACGCTCTACCAACTGAGCTACCCGGGCTCGACATCTTAGTTAGGAGAACAGGAATTCATGTGAGTGCAATGACAGAGTTTAATAAAAACTTTCGCCCGAACAGGGACTCGAACCCTGGACCGTTAGGTTAAAAGCCTAACGCTCTACCAACTGAGCTACCCGGGCTCGACATCTTAGTTAGGTGAACAGAAATTTTGTGAGTGCAATGACAGAGTTTATAAAAACTTTCGCCCGAACAGGGACTCGAACCCTGGACCGTTAGGTTAAAAGCCTAACGCTCTACCAACTGAGCTACCCGGGCTCGACATCTTAGTTAGGAGAACAGAAATTATGTGAGTGCAATGACAGAGTTTAATAAAAACTTTCGCCCGAACAGGGACTCGAACACTGGACCGTTAGGTTAAAAGCCTAACGCTCTACCAACTGAGCTACCCGGGCTCGACATCTTAGTTAGGTGAACAGAAATTATGTGAGTGTGATGACAGAGTTTAATAAAAACTTTCGCCCGAACAGGGACTCGAACCCTGGACCGTTAGGTTAAAAGCCTAACGCTCTACCAACTGAGTTACCCGGGCTCGATATCTTAGATAGGTGAACAGAATTTATGTGAGTGCATTGACAGAAAATTATAAAAACATTCTCCCGATCAGGGACTCGAACCCTGGACCGTTAGGTTAAAAGCCTAACGCTCTACCAACTGAGCTACCCGGGCTCGATATCTTAGTTAGGTGAACAGAATTTATGTGAGTGCATTGACAGAGTTTTATAAAAACATTCGCCCGAACAGGGACTCGAACCCTGGACCGTTAGGTTAAAAGCCTAACGCTCTAGCAACTGAGCTACCCGGACTCGACATCTGAGTTAGGTGAACAGAAATTATGTGAGTGCAATGACAGAGTTTTATAAAAACATTCGCCCGAACAGGGACTCGAACCCTGGACCGTTAGGTTAAAAGCCTAACGCTCTACCAACTGAGCTACCCGGGCTCGATATCTTAGATAGGTGAACAGAATTTATGTGAGTGCATTGACAGAAAATTATAAAAACATTCTCCCGATCAGGGACTCGAACCCTGGACCGTTAGGTTAAAAGCCTAACGCTCTACCAACTGAGCTACCCGGGCTCGATATCTTAGTTAGGTGAACAGAATTTATGTGAGTGCATTGACAGAGTTTTATAAAAACATTCGCCCGAACAGGGACTCGAACACTGGACCGTTAGGTTAAAAGCCTAACGCTCTACCAACTGAGCTACCCGGGCTCGACATCTTAGTTAGGTGAACAGAAATTATGTGAGTGTGATGACAGAGTTTAATAAAAACTTTCGCCCGAACAGGGACTCGAACCCTGGACCGTTAGGTTAAAAGCCTAACGCTCTACCAACTGAGTTACCCGGGCTCGATATCTTAGATAGGTGAACAGAATTTATGTGAGTGCATTGACAGAAAATTATAAAAACATTCTCCCGATCAGGGACTCGAACCCTGGACCGTTAGGTTAAAAGCCTAACGCTCTACCAACTGAGCTACCCGGGCTCGATATCTTAGTTAGGTGAACAGAATTTAAGTGAGTGCATTGACAGAGTTTTATAAAAACATTCGCCCGAACAGGGACTCGAACCCTGGACCGTTAGGTTAAAAGCCTAACGCTCTAGCAACTGAGCTACCCGGACTCGACATCTGAGTTAGGTGAACAGAAATTATGTGAGTGCAATGACAGAGTTTTATAAAAACATTCGCCCGAACAGGGACTCGAACCCTGGACCGTTAGGTTAAAAGCCTAACGCTCTACCAACTGAGCTACCCGGGCTCGATATCTTAGATAGGTGAACAGAATTTATGTGAGTGCATTGACAGAAAATTATAAAAATAATCTCCCGAACAGGGACTCGAACCCTGGACCGTTAGGTTAAAAGCCTAACGCTCTACCAACTGAGCTACCCGGGCTCGATATCTTAGATAGGTGAACAGAATTTATGTGAGTGCATTGACAGAAAATTATAAAAACATTCTCCCGATCAGGGACTCGAACCCTGGACCGTTAGGTTAAAAGCCTAACGCTCTACCAACTGAGCTACCCGGGCTCGATATCTTAGATAGGTGAACAGAATTTATGTGAGTGCATTGACAGAAAATTATAAAAATAATCTCCCGAACAGGGACTCGAACCCTGGACCGTTAGGTTAAAAGCCTAACGCTCTACCAACTGAGCTACCCGGGCTCGATATCTTAGATAGGTGAACAGAATTTATGTGAGTGCATTGACAGAAAATTATAAAAATAATCTCCCGAACAGGGACTCGAACCCTGGACCGTTAGGTTAAAAGCCTAACGCTCTACCAACTGAGCTACCCGGGCTCGATATCTTAGATAGGTGAACAGAATTTATGTGAGTGCATTGACAGAAAATTATAAAAATATTCTCCCGATCAGGGACTCGAACCCTGGACCGTTAGGTTAAAAGCCTAACGCTCTACCAACTGAGCTACCCGGGCTCGACATCTTAGTTAGGAGAACAGAAATTATGTGAGTGCAATGACAGAGTTTAATAAAAACTTTCGCCCGAACAGGGACTCGAACACTGGACCGTTAGGTTAAAAGCCTAACGCTCTACCAACTGAGCTACCCGGGCTCGACATCTTAGTTAGGTGAACAGAAATTATGTGAGTGTGATGACAGAGTTTAATAAAAACTTTCGCCCGAACAGGGACTCGAACCCTGGACCGTTAGGTTAAAAGCCTAACGCTCTACCAACTGAGCTACCCGGGCTCGATATCTTAGATAGGTGAACAGAATTTATGTGAGTGCATTGACAGAAAATAATAAAAACATTCTCCCGAACAGGGACTCAAACCCTGGACCGTTAGGTTAAAAGCCTAACGCTCTAGCAACTGAGCTACCCGGACTCGACATCTGAGTTAGGTGAACAGAAATTATGTGAGTGCAATGACAGAGTTTTATAAAAACATACGCCCGAACAGGGACTCGAACCCTGGACCGTTAGGTTAAAAGCCTAACGCTCTACCAACTGAGCTACCCGGGCTCGACATCTTAGTTAGGTGAACAGAAATTTTGTGAGTGCAATGACAGAGTTTATAAAAACTTTCGCCCGAACAGGGACTCGAACTCTGGACCGTTAGGTTAAAAGCCTAACGCTCTACCAACTGAGCTACCCGGGCTCGATATCTTAGATAGGTGAACAGAATTTATGTGAGTGCATTGACAGAAAATTATAAAAATAATCTCCCGAACAGGGACTCGAACCCTGGACCGTTAGGTTAAAAGCCTAACGCTCTACCAACTGAGCTACCCGGGCTCGATATCTTAGATAGGTGAACAGAATTTATGTGAGTGCATTGACAGAAAATTATAAAAATAATCTCCCGAACAGGGACTCGAACCCTGGACCGTTAGGTTAAAATCCTAACGCTCTACCAACTGAGCTACCCGGGCTCGATATCTTAGATAGGTGAACAGAATTTATGTGAGTGCATTGACAGAAAATTATAAAAACATTCTCCCGATCAGGGACTCGAACCCTGGACCGTTAGGTTAAAAGCCTAACGCTCTACTAACTGAGCTACCCGGGCTCGATATCTTAGATAGGTGAACAGAATTTATGTGAGTGCATTGACAGAAAATTATAAAAATAATCTCCTGAACAGGGACTCGAACCCTGGACCGTTAGGTTAAAAGCCTAACGCTCTACCAACTGAGCTACCCGGGCTCGATATCTTAGATAGGTGAACAGAATTTATGTGAGTGCATTGACAGAAAATTATAAAAATAATCTCCCGAACAGGGACTCGAACCCTGGACCGTTAGGTTAAAAGCCTAACGCTCTACCAACTGAGCTACCCGGGCTCGATATCTTAGATAGGTGAACAGAATTTATGTGAGTGCATTGACAGAAAATTATAAAAACATTCTCCCGATCAGGGACTCGAACCCTGGACCGTTAGGTTAAAAGCCTAACGCTCTACCAACTGAGCTACCCGGGCTCGACATCTTAGTTAGGAGAACAGAAATTATGTGAGTGCAATGACAGAGTTTAATAAAAACTTTCGCCCGAACAGGGACTCGAACACTGGACCGTTAGGTTAAAAGCCTAACGCTCTACCAACTGAGCTACCCGGGCTCGACATCTTAGTTAGGTGAACAGAAATTATGTGAGTGTGATGACAGAGTTTAATAAAAACTTTCGCCCGAACAGGGACTCGAACCCTGGACCGTTAGGTTAAAAGCCTAACGCTCGACCAACTGAGCTACCCGGGCTCGACATCTTAGTTAGGAGAACAGAAATTATGTGAGTGCAATGACAGAGTTTAATAAAAACTTTCGCCCGAACAGGGACTCGAACCCTGGACCGTTAGGTTAAAAGCCTAACGCTCTACCAACTGAGCTACCCGGGCTCGACATCTTAGTTAGGAGAACAGAAATTATGTGAGTGCAATGACAGAGTTTAATAAAAACTTTCGCCCGAACAGGGACTCGAACACTGGACCGTTAGGTTAAAAGCCTAACGCTCTACCAACTGAGCTACCCGGGCTCGACATCTTAGTTAGGTGAACAGAAATTATGTGAGTGTGATGACAGAGTTTAATAAAAACTTTCGCCCGAACAGGGACTCGAACCCTGGACCGTTAGGTTAAAAGCCTAACGCTCTACCAACTGAGCTACCCGGGCTCGATATCTTAGATAGGTGAACAGAATTTATGTGAGTGCATTGACAGAAAATAATAAAAACATTCTCCCGAACAGGGACTCGAACCCTGGACCGTTAGGTTAAAAGCCTAACGCTCTAGCAACTGAGCTACCCGGACTCGACATCTGAGTTAGGTGAACAGAAATTATGTGAGTGCAATGACAGAGTTTTATAAAAACATACGCCCGAACAGGGACTCGAACCCTGGACCGTTAGGTTAAAAGCCTAACGCTCTACCAACTGAGCTACCCGGGCTCGACATCTTAGTTAGGTGAACAGAAATTTTGTGAGTGCAATGACAGAGTTTATAAAAACTTTCGCCCGAACAGGGACTCGAACTCTGGACCGTTAGGTTAAAAGCCTAACGCTCTACCAACTGAGCTACCCGGGCTCGATATCTTAGATAGGTGAACAGAATTTATGTGAGTGCATTGACAGAAAATTATAAAAATAATCTCCCGAACAGGGACTCGAACCCTGGACCGTTAGGTTAAAAGCCTAACGCTCTACCAACTGAGCTACCCGGGCTCGATATCTTAGATAGGTGAACAGAATTTATGTGAGTGCATTGACAGAAAATTATAAAAATAATCTCCCGAACAGGGACTCGAACCCTGGACCGTTAGGTTAAAATCCTAACGCTCTACCAACTGAGCTACCCGGGCTCGATATCTTAGATAGGTGAACAGAATTTATGTGAGTGCATTGACAGAAAATTATAAAAACATTCTCCCGATCAGGGACTCGAACCCTGGACCGTTAGGTTAAAAGCCTAACGCTCTACTAACTGAGCTACCCGGGCTCGATATCTTAGATAGGTGAACAGAATTTATGTGAGTGCATTGACAGAAAATTATAAAAATAATCTCCTGAACAGGGACTCGAACCCTGGACCGTTAGGTTAAAAGCCTAACGCTCTACCAACTGAGCTACCCGGGCTCGATATCTTAGATAGGTGAACAGAATTTATGTGAGTGCATTGACAGAAAATTATAAAAATAATCTCCCGAACAGGGACTCGAACCCTGGACCGTTAGGTTAAAAGCCTAACGCTCTACCAACTGAGCTACCCGGGCTCGATATCTTAGATAGGTGAACAGAATTTATGTGAGTGCATTGACAGAAAATTATAAAAACATTCTCCCGATCAGGGACTCGAACCCTGGACCGTTAGGTTAAAAGCCTAACGCTCTACCAACTGAGCTACCCGGGCTCGACATCTTAGTTAGGAGAACAGAAATTATGTGAGTGCAATGACAGAGTTTAATAAAAACTTTCGCCCGAACAGGGACTCGAACACTGGACCGTTAGGTTAAAAGCCTAACGCTCTACCAACTGAGCTACCCGGGCTCGACATCTTAGTTAGGTGAACAGAAATTATGTGAGTGTGATGACAGAGTTTAATAAAAACTTTCGCCCGAACAGGGACTCGAACCCTGGACCGTTAGGTTAAAAGCCTAACGCTCGACCAACTGAGCTACCCGGGCTCGACATCTTAGTTAGGAGAACAGAAATGATGTGAGTGCAATGACAGAGTTTAATAAAAACTTTCGCCCGAACAGGGACTCGAACCCTGGACCGTTAGGTTAAAAGCCTAACGCTCTACCAACTGAGCTACCCGGGCTCGACATCTTAGTTAGGAGAACAGAAATTATGTGAGTGCAATGACAGAGTTTAATAAAAACTTTCGCCCGAACAGGGACTCGAACACTGGACCGTTAGGTTAAAAGCCTAACGCTCTACCAACTGAGCTACCCGGGCTCGACATCTTAGTTAGGTGAACAGAAATTATGTGAGTGTGATGACAGAGTTTAATAAAAACTTTCGCCCGAACAGGGACTCGAACCCTGGACCGTTAGGTTAAAAGCCTAACGCTCTACCAACTGAGCTACCCGGGCTCGATATCTTAGATAGGTGAACAGAATTTATGTGAGTGCATTGACAGAAAATAATAAAAACATTCTCCCGAACAGGGACTCGAACCCTGGACCGTTAGGTTAAAAGCCTAACGCTCTAGCAACTGAGCTACCCGGACTCGACATCTGAGTTAGGTGAACAGAAATTATGTGAGTGCAATGACAGAGTTTTATAAAAACATACGCCCGAACAGGGACTCGAACCCTGGACCGTTAGGTTAAAAGCCTAACGCTCTACCAACTGAGCTACCCGGGCTCGACATCTTAGTTAGGTGAACAGAAATTTTGTGAGTGCAATGACAGAGTTTATAAAAACTTTCGCCCGAACAGGGACTCGAACTCTGGACCGTTAGGTTAAAAGCCTAACGCTCTACCAACTGAGCTACCCGGGCTCGATATCTTAGATAGGTGAACAGAATTTATGTGAGTGCATTGACAGAAAATTATAAAAAGAATCTCCCGAACAGGGACTCGAACCCTGGACCGTTAGGTTAAAAGCCTAACGCTCTACCAACTGAGCTACCCGGGCTCGATATCTTAGATAGGTGAACAGAATTTATGTGAGTGCATTGACAGAAAATTATAAAAATAATCTCCCGAACAGGGACTCGAACCCTGGACCGTTAGGTTAAAATCCTAACGCTCTACCAACTGAGCTACCCGGGCTCGATATCTTAGATAGGTGAACATAATTTATGTGAGTGCATTGACAGAAAATTATAAAAACATTCTCCCGATCAGGGACTCGAACCCAGGACCGTTAGGTTAAAAGGCTAACGCTCTACTAACTGAGCTACCCGGGCTCGATATCTTAGATAGGTGAACAGAATTTATGTGAGTGCATTGACAGAAAATTATAAAAATAATCTCCTGAACAGGGACTCGAACCCTGGACCGTTAGGTTAAAAGCCTAACGCTCTACCAACTGAGCTACCCGGGCTCGATATCTTAGATAGGTGAACAGAATTTATGTGAGTGCATTGACAGAAAATTATAAAAATAATCTCCCGAACAGGGACTCGAACCCTGGACCGTTAGGTTAAAAGCCTAACGCTCTACCAACTGAGCTACCCGGGCTCGATATCTTAGATAGGTGAACAGAATTTATGTGAGTGCTTTGACAGAAAATTATAAAAACATTCTCCCGATCAGGGACTCGAACCCTGGACCGTTAGGTTAAAAGCCTAACGCTCTACCAACTGAGCTACCCGGGCTCGACATCTTAGTTAGGAGAACAGAAATTATGTGAGTGCAATGACAGAGTTTAATAAAAACTTTCGCCCGAACAGGGACTCGAACACTGGACCGTTAGTTTAAAAGCCTAACGCTCTACCAACTGAGCTACCCGGGCTCGACATCTTAGTTAGGTGAACAGAAATTATGTGAGTGTGATGACAGAGTTTAATAAAAACTTTCGCCCGAACAGGGACTCGAACCCTGGACCGTTAGGTTAAAAGCCTAACGCTCTACCAACTGAGCTACCCGGGCTCGATATCTTAGATAGGTGAACAGAATTTATGTGAGTGCATTGACAGAAAATTATAAAAACATTCTCCCGATCAGGGACTCGAACCCTGGACCGTTAGGTTAAAAGCCTAACGCTCTACCAACTGAGCTACCCGGGCTCGAAATCTTAGTTAGGTGAACAGAATTTATGTGAGTGCATTGACAGAGTTTTATAAAAACATTCGCCCGAACAGGGACTCGAACCCTGGACCGTTAGGTTAAAAGCCTAACGCTCTAGCAACTGAGCTACCCGGACTCGACATCTGAGTTAGGTGAACAGAAATTATGTGAGTGCAATGACAGAGTTTTATAAAAACATTCGCCCGAACAGGGACTCGAACCCTGGACCGTTAGGTTAAAAGCCTAACGCTCTACCAACTGAGCTACCCGGGCTCGACATCTTAGTTAGGTGAACAGAAATTATGTGAGTGTGATGACAGAGTTTAATAAAAACTTTATCCCGAACAGGGACTCGAACCCTGGACCGTTAGGTTAAAAGCCTAACGCTCTACCAACTGAGCTACCCGGGCTCGATATCTTAGATAGGTGAACAGAATTTATGTGAGTGCATTGACAGAAAATTATAAAAATAATCTCCCGAACAGGGACTCGAACCCTGGACCGTTAGGTTAAAAGCCTAACGCTCTACCAACTGAGCTACCCGGGCTCGATATCTTAGATAGGTGAACAGAATTTATGTGAGTGCATTGACAGAAAATTATAAAAACATTCTCCCGATCAGGGACTCGAACCCTGGACCGTTAGGTTAAAAGCCTAACGCTCTACCAACTGAGCTACCCGGGCTCGAAATCTTAGTTAGGTGAACAGAATTTATGTGAGTCCAATGACAGAGTTTAATAAAAACTTTTGCCCGAACAGGGACTCGAACCCTGGACCGATAGGTTAAAAGCCTAACGCTCGACCAACTGAGCTACCCGGGCTCGACATCTTAGTTAGGAGAACAGAAATTATGTGAGTGCAATGACAGAGTTTAATAAAAACTTTTGCCCGAACAGGGACTCGAACCCTGGACCGTTAGGTTAAAAGCCTAACGCTCGACCAACTGAGCTACCCGGGCTCGACATCTTAGTTAGGAGAACAGAAATTATGTGAGTGCAATGACAGAGTTTAATAAAAACTTTCGCCCGAACAGGGACTCGAACCCTGGACCGTTAGGTTAAAAGCCTAACGCTCTACCAACTGAGCTACCCGGGCTCGACATCTTAGTTAGGTGAACAGAAATTTTGTGAGTGCAATGACAGAGTTTATAAAAACTTTCGCCCGAACAGGGACTCGAACCCTGGACCGTTAGGTTAAAAGCCTAACGCTCTACCAACTGAGCTACCCGGGCTCGACATCTTAGTTAGGAGAACAGAAATTATGTGAGTGCAATGACAGAGTTTAATAAAAACTTTCGCCCGAACAGGGACTCGAACACTGGACCGTTAGGTTAAAAGCCTAACGCTCTACCAACTGAGCTACCCGGGCTCGACATCTTAGTTAGGTGAACAGAAATTATGTGAGTGTGATGACAGAGTTTAATAAAAACTTTCGCCCGAACAGGGACTCGAACCCTGGACCGTTAGGTTAAAAGCCTAACGCTCTACCAACTGAGTTACCCGGGCTCGATATCTTAGATAGGTGAACAGAATTTATGTGAGTGCATTGACAGAAAATTATAAAAACATTCTCCCGATCAGGGACTCGAACCCTGGACCGTTAGGTTAAAAGCCTAACGCTCTACCAACTGAGCTACCCGGGCTCGAAATCTTAGTTAGGTGAACAGAATTTATGTGAGTGCATTGACAGAGTTTTATAAAAACATTCGCCCGAACAGGGACTCGAACCCTGGACCGTTAGGTTAAAAGCCTAACGCTCTAGCAACTGAGCTACCCGGACTCGACATCTGAGTTAGGTGAACAGAAATTATGTGAGTGCAATGACAGAGTTTTATAAAAACATTCGCCCGAACAGGGATTCGAACCCTGGACCGTTAGGTTAAAAGCCTAACGCTCTACCAACTGAGCTACCCGGGCTCGACATCTTAGTTAGGTGAACAGAAATTTTGTGAGTGCAATGACAGAGTTTATAAAAACTTTCGCCCGAACAGGGATTCGAACTCTGGACCGTTAGGTTAAAAGCCTAACGCTCTACCAACTGAGCTACCCGGGCTCGATATCTTAGATAGGTGAACAGAATTTATGTGAGTGCATTGACAGAAAATTATAAAAATAATCTCCCGAACAGGGACTCGAACCCTGGACCGTTAGGTTAAAAGCCTAACGCTCTACCAACTGAGCTACCCGGGCTCGATATCTTAGATAGGTGAACAGAATTTATGTGAGTGCATTGACAGAAAATTATAAAAATAATCTCCCGAACAGGGACTCGAACCCTGGACCGTTAGGTTAAAAGCCTAACGCTCTACCAACTGAGCTACCCGGGCTCGATATCTTAGATAGGTGAACAGAATTTATGTGAGTGCATTGACAGAAAATTATAAAAATAATCTCCCGAACAGGGACTCGAACCCTGGACCGTTAGGTTAAAAGCCTAACGCTCTACCAACTGAGCTACCCGGGCTCGATATCTTAGATAGGTGAACAGAATTTATGTGAGTGCATTGACAGAAAATTATAAAAACATTCTCCCGACCAGGGACTCGAACCCTGGACCGTTAGGTTAAAAGCCTAACGCTCTACCAACTGAGCTACCCGGGCTCGACATCTTAGTTAGGAGAACAGAAATTATGTGAGTGCAATGACAGAGTTTAATAAAAACTTTCGCCCGAACAGGGACTCGAACACTGGACCGTTAGGTTAAAAGCCTAACGCTCTACCAACTGAGCTACCCGGGCTCGACATCTTAGTTAGGTGAACAGAAATTATGTGAGTGTGATGACAGAGTTTAATAAAAACTTTCGCCCGAACAGGGACTCGAACCCTGGACCGTTAGGTTAAAAGCCTAACGCTCTACCAACTGAGCTACCCGGGCTCGATATCTTAGATAGGTGAACAGAATTTATGTGAGTGCATTGACAGAAAATAATAAAAACATTCTCCCGAACAGGGACTCGAACCCTGGACCGTTAGGTTAAAAGCCTAACGCTCTAGCAACTGAGCTACCCGGACTCGACATCTGAGTTAGGTGAACAGAAATTATGTGAGTGCAATGACAGAGTTTTATAAAAACATTCGCCCGAACAGGGACTCGAACCCTGGACCGTTAGGTTAAAAGCCTAACGCTCTACCAACTGAGCTACCCGGGCTCGACATCTTAGTTAGGTGAACAGAAATTTTGTGAGTGCAATGACAGAGTTTATAAAAACTTTCGCCCGAACAGGGACTCGAACTCTGGACCGTTAGGTTAAAAGCCTAACGCTCTACCAACTGAGCTACCCGGGCTCGATATCTTAGATAGGTGAACAGAATTTATGTGAGTGCATTGACAGAAAATTATAAAAATAATCTCCCGAACAGGGACTCGAACCCTGGACCGTTAGGTTAAAAGCCTAACGCTCTACCAACTGAGCTACCCGGGCTCGATATCTTAGATAGGTGAACAGAATTTATGTGAGTGCATTGACAGAAAATTATAAAAATAATCTCCCGAACAGGGACTCGAACCCTGGACCGTTAGGTTAAAATCCTAACGCTCTACCAACTGAGCTACCCGGGCTCGATATCTTAGATAGGTGAACAGAATTTATGTGAGTGCATTGACAGAAAATTATAAAAACATTCTCCCGATCAGGGACTCGAACCCTGGACCGTTAGGTTAAAAGCCTAACGCTCTACCAACTGAGCTACCCGGGCTCGATATCTTAGATAGGTGAACAGAATTTATGTGAGTGCATTGACAGAAAATTATAAAAATAATCTCCTGAACAGGGACTCGAACCCTGGACCGTTAGGTTAAAAGCCTAACGCTCTACCAACTGAGCTACCCGGGCTCGATATCTTAGATAGGTGAACAGAATTTATGTGAGTGCATTGACAGAAAATTATAAAAATAATCTCCCGAACAGGGACTCGAACCCTGGACCGTTAGGTTAAAAGCCTAACGCTCTACCAACTGAGCTACCCGGGCTCGATATCTTAGATAGGTGAACAGAATTTATTTGAGTGCATTGACAGAAAATTATAAAAACATTCTCCCGATCAGGGACTCGAACCCTGGACCGTTAGGTTAAAAGCCTAACGCTCTACCAACTGAGCTACCCGGGCTCGACATCTTAGTTAGGAGAACAGAAATTATGTGAGTGCAATGACAGAGTTTAATAAAAACTTTCGCCCGAACAGGGACTCGAACACTGGACCGTTAGGTTAAAAGCCTAACGCTCTACCAACTGAGCTACCCGGGCTCGACATCTTAGTTAGGTGAACAGAAATTATGTGAGTGTGATGACAGAGTTTAATAAAAACTTTCGCCCGAACAGGGACTCGAACCCTGGACCGTTAGGTTAAAAGCCTAACGCTCTACCAACTGAGCTACCCGGGCTCGATATCTTAGATAGGTGAACAGAATTTATGTGAGTGCATTGACAGAAAATTATAAAAACATTCTCCCGATCAGGGACTCGAACCCTGGACCGTTAGGTTAAAAGCCTAACGCTCTACCAACTGAGCTACCCGGGCTCGAAATCTTAGTTAGGTGAACAGAATTTATGTGAGTGCATTGACAGAGTTTTATAAAAACATTCGCCCGAACAGGGACTCGAACCCTGGACCGTTAGGTTAAAAGCCTAACGCTCTAGCAACTGAGCTACCCGGACTCGACATCTGAGTTAGGTGAACAGAAATTATGTGAGTGCAATGACAGAGTTTTATAAAAACATTCGCCCGAACAGGGACTCGAACCCTGGACCGTTAGGTTAAAAGCCTAACGCTCTACCAACTGAGCTACCCGGGCTCGACATCTTAGTTAGGTGAACAGAAATTATGTGAGTGTGATGACAGAGTTTAATAAAAACTTTCGCCCGAACAGGGACTCGAACCCTGGACCGTTAGGTTAAAAGCCTAACGCTCTACCAACTGAGCTACCCGGGCTCGATATCTTAGATAGGTGAACAGAATTTATGTGAGTGCATTGACAGAAAATTATAAAAATAATCTCCCGAACAGGGACTCGAACCCTGGACCGTTAGGTTAAAAGCCTAACGCTCTACCAACTGAGCTACCCGGGCTCGATATCTTAGATAGGTGAACAGAATTTATGTGAGTGCATTGACAGAAAATTATAAAAACATTCTCCCGATCAGGGACTCGAACCCTGGACCGTTAGGTTAAAAGCCTAACGCTCTACCAACTGAGCTACCCGGGCTCGAAATCTTAGTTAGGTGAACAGAATTTATGTGAGTGCAATGACAGAGTTTAATAAAAACTTTTGCCCGAACAGGGACTCGAACCCTGGACCGATAGGTTAAAAGCCTAACGCTCGACCAACTGAGCTACCCGGGCTCGACATCTTAGTTAGGAGAACAGAAATTATGTGAGTGCAATGACAGAGTTTAATAAAAACTTTCGCCCGAACAGGGACTCGAACCCTGGACCGTTAGGTTAAAAGCCTAACAATCTACCAACTGAGCTACCCGGGCTCGATATCTTAGATAGGTGAACAGAATTTATGTGAGTGCATTGACAGAAAATTATAAAAATAATCTCCCGAACAGGGACTCGAACCCTGGACCGTTAGGTTAAAAGCCTAACGCTCTACCAACTGAGCTACCCGGGCTCGATATCTTAGATAGGTGAACAGAATTTATGTGAGTGCATTGACAGAAAATTATAAAAACATTCTCCCGATCAGGGACTCGAACCCTGGACCGTTAGGTTAAAAGCCTAACGCTCTACCAACTGAGCTACCCGGGCTCGATATCTTAGATAGGTGAACAGAATTTATGTGAGTGCATTGACAGAAAATTATAAAAATAATCTCCCGAACAGGGACTCGAACCCTGGACCGTTAGGTTAAAAGCCTAACCCTCTACCAACTGAGCTACCCGGGCTCGATATCTTAGATAGGTGAACAGAATTTATGTGAGTGCATTGACAGAAAATTATAAAAATAATCTCCCGAACAGGGACTCGAACCCTGGACCGTTAGGTTAAAAGCCTAACGCTCTACCAACTGAGCTACCCGGGCTCGATATCTTAGATAGGTGAACAGAATTTATGTGAGTGCATTGACAGAAAATTATAAAAACATTCTCCCGATCAGGGACTCGAACCCTGGACCGTTAGGTTAAAAGCCTAACGCTCTACCAACTGAGCTACCCGGGCTCGACATCTTAGTTAGGAGAACAGAAATTATGTGAGTGCAATGACAGAGTTTAATAAAAACTTTCGCCCGAACAGGGACTCGAACCCTGGACCGTTAGGTTAAAAGCCTTACGCTCTACCAACTGAGCTACCCGGGCTCGATATCTTAGATAGGTGAACAGAATTTATGTGAGTGCATTGACAGAAAATTATAAAAATAATCTCCCGAACAGGGACTCGAACCCTGGACCGTTAGGTTAAAAGCCTAACGCTCTACCAACTGAGCTACCCGGGCTCGATATCTTAGATAGGTGAACAGAATTTATGTGAGTGCATTGACAGAAAATTATAAAAACATTCTCCCGATCAGGGACTCGAACCCTGGACCGTTAGGTTAAAAGCCTAACGCTCTACCAACTGAGCTACCCGGGCTCGATATCTTAGATAGGTGAACAGAATTTATGTGAGTGCATTGACAGAAAATTATAAAAATAATCTCCCGAACAGGGACTCGAACCCTGGACCGTTAGGTTAAAAGCCTAACGCTCTACCAACTGAGCTACCCGGGCTCGACATCTTAGTTAGGAGAACAGAAATTATGTGAGTGCAATGACAGAGTTTAATAAAAACTTTCGCCCGAACAGGGACTCGAACACTGGACCGTTAGGTTAAAAGCCTAACGCTCTACCAACTGAGCTACCCGGGCTCGACATCTTAGTTAGGTGAACAGAAATTATGTGAGTGTGATGACAGAGTTTAATAAAAACTTTCGCCCGAACAGGGACTCGAACCCTGGACCGTTAGGTTAAAAGCCTAACGCTCTACCAACTGAGCTACCCGGGCTCGATATCTTAGATAGGTGAACAGAATTTATGTGAGTGCATTGACAGAAAATAATAAAAACATTCTCCCGAACAGGGACTCGAACCCTGGACCGTTAGGTTAAAAGCCTAACGCTCTAGCAACTGAGCTACCCGGACTCGACATCTGAGTTAGGTGAACAGAAATTATGTGAGTGCAATGACAGAGTTTTATAAAAACATTCGCCCGAACAGGGACTCGAACCCTGGACCGTTAGGTTAAAAGCCTAACGCTCTACCAACTGAGCTACCCGGGCTCGACATCTTAGTTAGGTGAACAGAAATTTCGTGAGTGCAATGACAGAGTTTATAAAAACTTTCGCCCGAACAGGGACTCGAACTCTGGACCGTTAGGTTAAAAGCCTAACGCTCTACCAACTGAGCTACCCGGGCTCGATATCTTAGATAGGTGAACAGAATTTATGTGAGTGCATTGACAGAAAATTATAAAAATAATCTCCCGAACAGGGACTCGAACCCTGGACCGTTAGGTTAAAAGCCTAACGCTCTACCAACTGAGCTACCCGGGCTCGATATCTTAGATAGGTGAACAGAATTTATGTGAGTGCATTGACAGAAAATTATAAAAATAATCTCCCGAACAGGGACTCGAACCCTGGACCGTTAGGTTAAAATCCTAACGCTCTACCAACTGAGCTACCCGGGCTCGATATCTTAGATAGGTGAACAGAATTTATGTGAGTGCATTGACAGAAAATTATAAAAACATTCTCCCGATCAGGGACTCGAACCCTGGACCGTTAGGTTAAAAGCCTAACGCTCTACCAACTGAGCTACCCGGGCTCGATATCTTAGATAGGTGAACAGAATTTATGTGAGTGCATTGACAGAAAATTATAAAAATAATCTCCTGAACAGGGACTCGAACCCTGGACCGTTAGGTTAAAAGCCTAACGCTCTACCAACTGAGCTACCCGGGCTCGATATCTTAGATAGGTGAACAGAATTTATGTGAGTGCATTGACAGAAAATTATAAAAATAATCTCCCGAACAGGGACTCGAACCCTGGACCGTTAGGTTAAAAGCCTAACGCTCTACCAACTGAGCTACCCGGGCTCGATATCTTAGATAGGTGAACAGAATTTATGTGAGTGCATTGACAGAAAATTATAAAAACATTCTCCCGATCAGGGACTCGAACCCTGGACCGTTAGGTTAAAAGCCTAACGCTCTACCAACTGAGCTACCCGGGCTCGACATCTTAGTTAGGAGAACAGAAATTATGTGAGTGCAATGACAGAGTTTAATAAAAACTTTCACCCGAACAGGGACTCGAACACTGGACCGTTAGGTTAAAAGCCTAACGCTCTACCAACTGAGCTACCCGGGCTCGACATCTTAGTTAGGTGAACAGAAATTATGTGAGTGTGATGACAGAGTTTAATAAAAACTTTCGCCCGAACAGGGACTCGAACCCTGGACCGTTAGGTTAAAAGCCTAACGCTCTACCAACTGAGCTACCCGGGCTCGATATCTTATTTAGGTGAACAGAATTTATGTGAGTGCATTGACAGAAAATTATAAAAACATTCTCCCGATCAGGGACTCGAACCCTGGACCGTTAGGTTAAAAGCCTAACGCTCTACCAACTGAGCTACCCGGGCTCGAAATCTTAGTTAGGTGAACAGAATTTATGTGAGTGCATTGACAGAGTTTTATAAAAACATTCGCCCGAACAGGGACTCGAACCCTGGACCGTTAGGTTAAAAGCCTAACGCTCTAGCAACTGAGCTACCCGGACTCGACATCTGAGTTAGGTGAACAGAAATTATGTGAGTGCAATGACAGAGTTTTATAAAAACATTCGCCCGAACAGGGACTCGAACCCTGGACCGTTAGGTTAAAAGCCTAACGCTCTACCAACTGAGCTACCCGGGCTCGACATCTTAGTTAGGTGAACAGAAATTATGTGAGTGTGATGACAGAGTTTAATAAAAACTTTCGCCCGAACAGGGACTCGAACCCTGGACAGTTAGGTTAAAAGCCTAACGCTCTACCAACTGAGCTACCCGGGCTCGATATCTTAGATAGGTGAACAGAATTTATGTGAGTGCATTGACAGAAAATTATAAAAATAATCTCCCGAACTGGGACTCGAACCCTGGACCGTTAGGTTAAAAGCCTAACGCTCTACCAACTGAGCTACCCGGGCTCGATATCTTAGATAGGTGAACAGAATTTATGTGAGTGCATTGACAGAAAATTATAAAAACATTCTCCCGATCAGGGACTCGAACCCTGGACCGTTTGGTTAAAAGCCTAACGCTCTACCAACTGAGCTACCCGGGCTCGAAATCTTAGTTAGGTGAACAGAATTTATGTGAGTGCAATGACAGAGTTTAATAAAAACTTTTGCCCGAACAGGGACTCGAACCCTGGACCGATAGGTTAAAAGCCTAACGCTCGACCAACTGAGCTACCCGGGCTCGACATCTTAGTTAGGAGAACAGAAATTATGTGAGTGCAATGACAGAGTTTAATAAAAACTTTCGCCCGAACAGGGACACGAACCCTGGACCGTTAGGTTAAAAGCCTAACGCTCTACCAACTGAGCTACCCGGGCTCGATATCTTAGATAGGTGAACAGAATTTATGTGAGTGCATTGACAGAAAATTATAAAAATAATCTCCCGAACAGGGACTCGAACCCTGGACCGTTAGGTTAAAAGCCTAACGCTCTACCAACTGAGCTACCCGGGCTCGACATCTTAGTTAGGAGAACAGAAATTATGTGAGTGCAATGACAGAGTTTAATAAAAACTTTCACCCGAACAGGGACTCGAACACTGGACCGTTAGGTTAAAAGCCTAACGCTCTACCAACTGAGCTACCCGGGCTCGACATCTTAGTTAGGTGAACAGAATTTATGTGAGTGCATTGACAGAGTTTAATAAAAACTTTCGCCCGAACAGGGACTCGAACCCTGGACCGTTAGGTTAAAAGCCTAACGCTCTAGCAACTGAGCTACCCGGACTCGACATCTGAGTTAGGTGAACAGAAATTATGTGAGTGCAATGACAGAGTTTTATAAAAACATTCGCCCGAACAGGGACTCGAACCCTGGACCGTTAGGTTAAAAGCCTAACGCTCTACCAACTGAGCTACCCGGGCTCGACATCTTAGTTAGGTGAACAGAAATTATGTGAGTGTGATGACAGAGTTTAATAAAAACTTTCGCCCGAACAGGGACTCGAACCCTGGACAGTTAGGTTAAAAGCCTAACGCTCTACCAACTGAGCTACCCGGGCTCGATATCTTAGATAGGTGAACAGAATTTATGTGAGTGCATTGACAGAAAATTATAAAAATAATCTCCCGAACTGGGACTCGAACCCTGGACCGTTAGGTTAAAAGCCTAACGCTCTACCAACTGAGCTACCCGGGCTCGATATCTTAGATAGGTGAACAGAATTTATGTGAGTGCATTGACAGAAAATTATAAAAACATTCTCCCGATCAGGGACTCGAACCCTGGACCGTTTGGTTAAAAGCCTAACGCTCTACCAACTGAGCTACCCGGGCTCGAAATCTTAGTTAGGTGAACAGAATTTATGTGAGTGCAATGACAGAGTTTAATAAAAACTTTTGCCCGAACAGGGACTCGAACCCTGGACCGATAGGTTAAAAGCCTAACGCTCGACCAACTGAGCTACCCGGGCTCGACATCTTAGTTAGGAGAACAGAAATTATGTGAGTGCAATGACAGAGTTTAATAAAAACTTTCGCCCGAACAGGGACACGAACCCTGGACCGTTAGGTTAAAAGCCTAACGCTCTACCAACTGAGCTACCCGGGCTCGATATCTTAGATAGGTGAACAGAATTTATGTGAGTGCATTGACAGAAAATTATAAAAATAATCTCCCGAACAGGGACTCGAACCCTGGACCGTTAGGTTAAAAGCCTAACGCTCTACCAACTGAGCTACCCGGGCTCGACATCTTAGTTAGGAGAACAGAAATTATGTGAGTGCAATGACAGAGTTTAATAAAAACTTTCGCCCGAACAGGGACTCGAACCCTGGACCGTTAGGTTAAAAGCCTAACGCTCTACCAACTGAGCTACCCGGGCTCGATATCTTAGATAGGTGAACAGAATTTATGTGAGTGCATTGACAGAAAATTATAAAAATAATCTCCCGAACAGGGACTCGAACCCTGGACCGTTAGGTTAAAAGCCTAACGCTCTACCAACTGAGCTACCCGGGCTCGATATCTTAGATAGGTGAACAGAATTTATGTGAGTGCATTGACAGAAAATTATAAAAATAATCTCCCGAACAGGGACTCGAACCCTGGACCGTTAGGTTAAAAGCCTAACCCTCTACCAACTGAGCTACCCGGGCTAGATATCTTAGATAGGTGAACAGAATTCATGTGAGTGCATTGACAGAAAATTATAAAAATAATCTCCCGAACAGGGACTCGAACCCTGGACCGTTAGGTTAAAAGCCTAACGCTCTACCAACTGAGCTACCCGGGCTCGATATCTTAGATAGGTGAACAGAATTTATGTGAGTGCATTGACAGAAAATTATAAAAATAATCTCCCGAACAGGGACTCGAACCCTGGACCGTTAGGTTAAAAGCCTAACGCTCTACCAACTGAGCTACCCGGGCTCGATATCTTAGATAGGTGAACAGAATTTATGTGAGTGCATTGACAGAAAATTATAAAAACATTCTCCCGATCAGGGACTCGAACCCTGGACCGTTAGGTTAAAAGCCTAACGCTCTACCAACTGAGCTACCCGGGCTCGATATCTTAGATAGGTGAACAGAAATTATGTGAGTGCATTGACAGAAAATTATTAAAATAATCTCCCGAAGAGGGACTCGAACCCTGGACCGTTAGGTTAAAAGCCTAACCCTCTACCAACTGAGCTACCCGGGCTCGATATCTTAGATAGGTGAACAGAATTTATGTGAGTGCATTGACAGAAAATTATAAAAATAATCTCCCGAACAGGGACTCGAACCCTGGACCGTTAGGTTAAAAGCCTAACGCTCTACCAACTGAGCTACCCGGGCTCGATATCTTAGATAGGTGAACAGAATTTATGTGAGTGCATTGACAGAAAATTATAAAAACATTCTCCCGATCAGGGACTCGAACCCTGGACCGTTAGGTTAAAAGCCTAACGCTCTACCAACTGAGCTACCCGGGCTCGACATCTTAGTTAGGAGAACAGAAATTATGTGAGTGCAATGACAGAGTTTAATAAAAACTTTCGCCCGAACAGGGACTCGAACACTGGACCGTTAGGTTAAAAGCCTAACGCTCTACCAACTGAGCTACCCGGGCTCGACATCTTAGTTAGGTGAACAGAAATTATGTGAGTGTGATGACAGAGTTTAATAAAAACTTTCGCCCGAACAGGGACTCGAACCCTGGACCGTTAGGTTAAAAGCCTAACGCTCTACCAACTGAGCTACCCGGGCTCGATATCTTAGATAGGTGAACAGAATTTATGTGAGTGCATTGACAGAAAATTATAAAAATAATCTCCCGAACAGGGACTCGAACCCTGGACCGTTAGGTTAAAAGCCTAACGCTCTACCAACTGAGCTACCCGGGCTCGATATCTTAGATAGGTGAACAGAATTTATGTGAGTGCATTGACAGAAAATTATAAAAATAATCTCCCGAACAGGGACTCGAACCCTGGACCGTTAGGTTAAAATCCTAACGCTCTACCAACTGAGCTACCCGGGCTCGATATCTTAGATAGGTGAACAGAATTTATGTGAGTGCATTGACAGAAAATTATAAAAACATTCTCCCGATCAGGGACTCGAACCCTGGACCGTTAGGTTAAAAGCCTAACGCTCTACCAACTGAGCTACCCGGGCTCGATATCTTAGATAGGTGAACAGAATTTATGTGAGTGCATTGACAGAAAATTATAAAAATAATCTCCCGAACAGGGACTCGAACCCTGGACCGTTAGGTTAAAAGCCTAACGCTCTACCAACTGAGCTACCCGGGCTCGACATCTTAGTTAGGAGAACAGAAATTATGTGAGTGCAATGACAGAGTTTAATAAAAACTTTCGCCCGAACAGGGACTCGAACACTGGACCGTTAGGTTAAAAGCCTAACGCTCTACCAACTGAGCTACCCGGGCTCGACATCTTAGTTAGGAGAACAGAAATTATGTGAGTGCAATGACAGAGTTTAATAAAAACTTTCGCCCGAACAGGGACACGAACCCTGGACCGTTAGGTTAAAAGCCTAACGCTCTACCAACTGAGCTACCCGGGCTCGATATCTTAGATAGGTGAACAGAATTTATGTGAGTGCATTGACAGAAAATTATAAAAATAATCTCCCGAACAGGGACTCGAACCCTGGACCGTTAGGTTAAAAGCCTAACGCTCTACCAACTGAGCTACCCGGGCTCGACATCTTAGTTAGGAGAACAGAAATTATGTGAGTGCAATGACAGAGTTTAATAAAAACTTTCACCCGAACAGGGACTCGAACACTGGACCGTTAGGTTAAAAGCCTAACGCTCTACCAACTGAGCTACCCGGGCTCGACATCTTAGTTAGGTGAACAGAATTTATGTGAGTGCATTGACAGAGTTTAATAAAAACTTTCGCCCGAACAGGGACTCGAACCCTGGACCGTTAGGTTAAAAGCCTAACGCTCTAGCAACTGAGCTACCCGGACTCGACATCTGAGTTAGGTGAACAGAAATTATGTGAGTGCAATGACAGAGTTTTATAAAAACATTCGCCCGAACAGGGACTCGAACCCTGGACCGTTAGGTTAAAAGCCTAACGCTCTACCAACTGAGCTACCCGGGCTCGACATCTTAGTTAGGTGAACAGAAATTATGTGAGTGTGATGACAGAGTTTAATAAAAACTTTCGCCCGAACAGGGACTCGAACCCTGGACAGTTAGGTTAAAAGCCTAACGCTCTACCAACTGAGCTACCCGGGCTCGATATCTTAGATAGGTGAACAGAATTTATGTGAGTGCATTGACAGAAAATTATAAAAATAATCTCCCGAACTGGGACTCGAACCCTGGACCGTTAGGTTAAAAGCCTAACGCTCTACCAACTGAGCTACCCGGGCTCGATATCTTAGATAGGTGAACAGAATTTATGTGAGTGCATTGACAGAAAATTATAAAAACATTCTCCCGATCAGGGACTCGAACCCTGGACCGTTTGGTTAAAAGCCTAACGCTCTACCAACTGAGCTACCCGGGCTCGAAATCTTAGTTAGGTGAACAGAATTTATGTGAGTGCAATGACAGAGTTTAATAAAAACTTTTGCCCGAACAGGGACTCGAACCCTGGACCGATAGGTTAAAAGCCTAACGCTCGACCAACTGAGCTACCCGGGCTCGACATCTTAGTTAGGAGAACAGAAATTATGTGAGTGCAATGACAGAGTTTAATAAAAACTTTCGCCCGAACAGGGACACGAACCCTGGACCGTTAGGTTAAAAGCCTAACGCTCTACCAACTGAGCTACCCGGGCTCGATATCTTAGATAGGTGAACAGAATTTATGTGAGTGCATTGACAGAAAATTATAAAAATAATCTCCCGAACAGGGACTCGAACCCTGGACCGTTAGGTTAAAAGCCTAACGCTCTACCAACTGAGCTACCCGGGCTCGACATCTTAGTTAGGAGAACAGAAATTATGTGAGTGCAATGACAGAGTTTAATAAAAACTTTCGCCCGAACAGGGACTCGAACCCTGGACCGTTAGGTTAAAAGCCTAACGCTCTACCAACTGAGCTACCCGGGCTCGATATCTTAGATAGGTGAACAGAATTTATGTGAGTGCATTGACAGAAAATTATAAAAATAATCTCCCGAACAGGGACTCGAACCCTGGACCGTTAGGTTAAAAGCCTAACGCTCTACCAACTGAGCTACCCGGGCTCGATATCTTAGATAGGTGAACAGAATTTATGTGAGTGCATTGACAGAAAATTATAAAAATAATCTCCCGAACAGGGACTCGAACCCTGGACCGTTAGGTTAAAAGCCTAACCCTCTACCAACTGAGCTACCCGGGCTAGATATCTTAGATAGGTGAACAGAATTTATGTGAGTGCATTGACAGAAAATTATAAAAATAATCTCCCGAACAGGGACTCGAACCCTGGACCGTTAGGTTAAAAGCCTAACGCTCTACCAACTGAGCTACCCGGGCTCGATATCTTAGATAGGTGAACAGAATTTATGTGAGTGCATTGACAGAAAATTATAAAAATAATCTCCCGAACAGGGACTCGAACCCTGGACCGTTAGGTTAAAAGCCTAACGCTCTACCAACTGAGCTACCCGGGCTCGATATCTTAGATAGGTGAACAGAATTTATGTGAGTGCATTGACAGAAAATTATAAAAACATTCTCCCGATCAGGGACTCGAACCCTGGACCGTTAGGTTAAAAGCCTAACGCTCTACCAACTGAGCTACCCGGGCTCGATATCTTAGATAGGTGAACAGAAATTATGTGAGTGCATTGACAGAAAATTATTAAAATAATCTCCCGAAGAGGGACTCGAACCCTGGACCGTTAGGTTAAAAGCCTAACCCTCTACCAACTGAGCTACCCGGGCTCGATATCTTAGATAGGTGAACAGAATTTATGTGAGTGCATTGACAGAAAATTATAAAAATAATCTCCCGAACAGGGACTCGAACCCTGGACCGTTAGGTTAAAAGCCTAACGCTCTACCAACTGAGCTACCCGGGCTCGATATCTTAGATAGGTGAACAGAATTTATGTGAGTGCATTGACAGAAAATTATAAAAACATTCTCCCGATCAGGGACTCGAACCCTGGACCGTTAGGTTAAAAGCCTAACGCTCTACCAACTGAGCTACCCGGGCTCGACATCTTAGTTAGGAGAACAGAAATTATGTGAGTGCAATGACAGAGTTTAATAAAAACTTTCGCCCGAACAGGGACTCGAACACTGGACCGTTAGGTTAAAAGCCTAACGCTCTACCAACTGAGCTACCCGGGCTCGACATCTTAGTTAGGTGAACAGAAATTATGTGAGTGTGATGACAGAGTTTAATAAAAACTTTCGCCCGAACAGGGACTCGAACCCTGGACCGTTAGGTTAAAAGCCTAACGCTCTACCAACTGAGCTACCCGGGCTCGATATCTTAGATAGGTGAACAGAATTTATGTGAGTGCATTGACAGAAAATTATAAAAATAATCTCCCGAACAGGGACTCGAACCCTGGACCGTTAGGTTAAAAGCCTAACGCTCTACCAACTGAGCTACCCGGGCTCGATATCTTAGATAGGTGAACAGAATTTATGTGAGTGCATTGACAGAAAATTATAAAAATAATCTCCCGAACAGGGACTCGAACCCTGGACCGTTAGGTTAAAATCCTAACGCTCTACCAACTGAGCTACCCGGGCTCGATATCTTAGATAGGTGAACAGAATTTATGTGAGTGCATTGACAGAAAATTATAAAAACATTCTCCCGATCAGGGACTCGAACCCTGGACCGTTAGGTTAAAAGCCTAACGCTCTACCAACTGAGCTACCCGGGCTCGATATCTTAGATAGGTGAACAGAATTTATGTGAGTGCATTGACAGAAAATTATAAAAATAATCTCCCGAACAGGGACTCGAACCCTGGACCGTTAGGTTAAAAGCCTAACGCTCTACCAACTGAGCTACCCGGGCTCGACATCTTAGTTAGGAGAACAGAAATTATGTGAGTGCAATGACAGAGTTTAATAAAAACTTTCGCCCGAACAGGGACTCGAACACTGGACCGTTAGGTTAAAAGCCTAACGCTCTACCAACTGAGCTACCCGGGCTCGACATCTTAGTTAGGTGAACAGAAATTATGTGAGTGTGATGACAGAGTTTAATAAAAACTTTCGCCCGAACAGGGACTCGAACCCTGGACCGTTAGGTTAAAAGCCTAACGCTCTACCAACTGAGCTACCCGGGCTCGATATCTTAGATAGGTGAACAGAATTTATGTGAGTGCATTGACAGAAAATAATAAAAACTTTCGCCCGAACAGGGACTCGAACACTGGACCGTTAGGTTAAAAGCCTAACGCTCTACCAACTGAGCTACCCGGGCTCGACATCTTAGTTAGGTGAACAGAAATTTTGTGAGTGCAATGACAGAGTTTATAAAAACTTTCGCCCGAACAGGGACTCGAACTCTGGACCGTTAGGTTAAAAGCCTAACGCTCTACCAACTGAGCTACCCGGGCTCGATATCTTAGATAGGTGAACAGAATTTATGTGAGTGCATTGACAGAAAATTATAAAAATAATCTCCCGAACAGGGACTCGAACCCTGGACCGTTAGGTTAAAAGCCTAACGCTCTACCAACTGAGCTACCCGGGCTCGATATCTTAGATAGGTGAACAGAATTTATGTGAGTGCATTGACAGAAAATTATAAAAATAATCTCCCGAACAGGGACTCGAACCCTGGACCGTTAGGTTAAAATCCTAACGCTCTACCAACTGAGCTACCCGGGCTCGATATCTTAGATAGGTGAACAGAATTTATGTGAGTGCATTGACAGAAAATTATAAAAACATTCTCCCGATCAGGGACTCGAACCCTGGACCGTTAGGTTAAAAGCCTAACGCTCTACCAACTGAGCTACCCGGGCTCGATATCTTAGATAGGTGAACAGAATTTATGTGAGTGCATTGACAGAAAATTATAAAAATAATCTCCTGAACAGGGACTCGAACCCTGGACCGTTAGGTTAAAAGCCTAACGCTCTACCAACTGAGCTACCCGGGCTCGATATCTTAGATAGGTGAACAGAATTTATGTGAGTGCATTGACAGAAAATTATAAAAATAATCTCCCGAACAGGGACTCGAACCCTGGACCGTTAGGTTAAAAGCCTAACGCTCTACCAACTGAGCTACCCGGGCTCGATATCTTAGATAGGTGAACAGAATTTATGTGAGTGCATTGACAGAAAATTATAAAAACATTCTCCCGATCAGGGACTCGAACCCTGGACCGTTAGGTTAAAAGCCTAACGCTCTACCAACTGAGCTACCCGGGCTCGACATCTTAGTTAGGAGAACAGAAATTATGTGAGTGCAATGACAGAGTTTAATAAAAACTTTCACCCGAACAGGGACTCGAACACTGGACCGTTAGGTTAAAAGCCTAACGCTCTACCAACTGAGCTACCCGGGCTCGACATCTTAGTTAGGTGAACAGAAATTATGTGAGTGTGATGACAGAGTTTAATAAAAACTTTCGCCCGAACAGGGACTCGAACCCTGGACCGTTAGGTTAAAAGCCTAACGCTCTACCAACTGAGCTACCCGGGCTCGATATCTTAGATAGGTGAACAGAATTTATGTGAGTGCATTGACAGAAAATTATAAAAACATTCTCCCGATCAGGGACTCGAACCCTGGACCGTTAGGTTAAAAGCCTAACGCTCTACCAACTGAGCTACCCGGGCTCGAAATCTTAGTTAGGTGAACAGAATTTATGTGAGTGCATTGACAGAGTTTTATAAAAACATTCGCCCGAACAGGGACTCGAACCCTGGACCGTTAGGTTAAAAGCCTAACGCTCTAGCAACTGAGCTACCCGGACTCGACATCTGAGTTAGGTGAACAGAAATTATGTGAGTGCAATGACAGAGTTTTATAAAAACATTCGCCCGAACAGGGACTCGAACCCTGGACCATTAGGTTAAAAGCCTAACGCTCTACCAACTGAGCTACCCGGGCTCGACATCTTAGTTAGGTGAACAGAAATTATGTGAGTGTGATGACAGAGTTTAATAAAAACTTTCGCCCGAACAGGGACTCGAACCCTGGACAGTTAGGTTAAAAGCCTAACGCTCTACCAACTGAGCTACCCGGGCTCGATATCTTAGATAGGTGAACAGAATTTATGTGAGTGCATTGACAGAAAATTATAAAAATAATCTCCCGAACTGGGACTCGAACCCTGGACCGTTAGGTTAAAAGCCTAACGCTCTACCAACTGAGCTACCCGGGCTCGAAATCTTAGTTAGGTGAACAGAATTTATGTGAGTGCAATGACAGAGTTTAATAAAAACTTTTGCCCGAACAGGGACTCGAACCCTGGACCGATAGGTTAAAAGCCTAACGCTCGACCAACTGAGCTACCCGGGCTCGACATCTTAGTTAGGAGAACAGAAATTATGTGAGTGCAATGACAGAGTTTAATAAAAACTTTCGCCCGAACAGGGACACGAACCCTGGACCGTTAGGTTAAAAGCCTAACGCTCTACCAACTGAGCTACCCGGGCTCGATATCTTAGATAGGTGAACAGAATTTATGTGAGTGCATTGACAGAAAATTATAAAAATAATCTCCCGAACAGGGACTCGAACCCTGGACCGTTAGGTTAAAAGCCTAACGCTCTACCAACTGAGCTACCCGGGCTCGACATCTTAGTTAGGAGAACAGAAATTATGTGAGTGCAATGACAGAGTTTAATAAAAACTTTCGCCCGAACAGGGACTCGAACCCTGGACCGTTAGGTTAAAAGCCTAACGCTCTACCAACTGAGCTACCCGGGCTCGATATCTTAGATAGGTGAACAGAATTTATGTGAGTGCATTGACAGAAAATTATAAAAATAATCTCCCGAACAGGGACTCGAACCCTGGACCGTTAGGTTAAAAGCCTAACGCTCTACCAACTGAGCTACCCGGGCTCGATATCTTAGATAGGTGAACAGAATTTATGTGAGTGCATTGACAGAAAATTATAAAAATAATCTCCCGAACAGGGACTCGAACCCTGGACCGTTAGGTTAAAAGCCTAACCCTCTACCAACTGAGCTACCCGGGCTCGATATCTTAGATAGGTGAACAGAATTTATGTGAGTGCATTGACAGAAAATTATAAAAATAATCTCCCGAACAGGGACTCGAACCCTGGACCGTTAGGTTAAAAGCCTAACGCTCTACCAACTGAGCTACCCGGGCTCGATATCTTAGATAGGTGAACAGAATTTATGTGAGTGCATTGACAGAAAATTATAAAAATAATCTCCCGAACAGGGACTCGAACCCTGGACCGTTAGGTTAAAAGCCTAACGCTCTACCAACTGAGCTACCCGGGCTCGATATCTTAGATAGGTGAACAGAATTTATGTGAGTGCATTGACAGAAAATTATAAAAACATTCTCCCGATCAGGGACTCGAACCCTGGACCGTTAGGTTAAAAGCCTAACGCTCTACCAACTGAGCTACCCGGGCTCGATATCTTAGATAGGTGAACAGAAATTATGTGAGTGCATTGACAGAAAATTATTAAAATAATCTCCCGAAGAGGGACTCGAACCCTGGACCGTTAGGTTAAAAGCCTAACCCTCTACCAACTGAGCTACCCGGGCTCGATATCTTAGATAGGTGAACAGAATTTATGTGAGTGCATTGACAGAAAATTATAAAAATAATCTCCCGAACAGGGACTCGAACCCTGGACCGTTAGGTTAAAAGCCTAACGCTCTACCAACTGAGCTACCCGGGCTCGATATCTTAGATAGGTGAACAGAATTGATGTGAGTGCATTGACAGAAAATTATAAAAACATTCTCCCGATCAGGGACTCGAACCCTGGACCGTTAGGTTAAAAGCCTAACGCTCTACCAACTGAGCTACCCGGGCTCGACATCTTAGTTAGGAGAACAGAAATTATGTGAGTGCAATGACAGAGTTTAATAAAAACTTTCGCCCGAACAGGGACTCGAACACTGGACCGTTAGGTTAAAAGCCTAACGCTCTACCAACTGAGCTACCCGGGCTCGACATCTTAGTTAGGTGAACAGAAATTATGTGAGTGTGATGACAGAGTTTAATAAAAACTTTCGCCCGAACAGGGACTCGAACCCTGGACCGTTAGGTTAAAAGCCTAACGCTCTACCAACTGAGCTACCCGGGCTCGATATCTTAGATAGGTGAACAGAATTTATGTGAGTGCATTGACAGAAAATTATAAAAATAATCTCCCGAACAGGGACTCGAACCCTGGACCGTTAGGTTAAAAGCCTAACGCTCTACCAACTGAGCTACCCGGGCTCGATATCTTAGATAGGTGAACAGAATTTATGTGAGTGCATTGACAGAAAATTATAAAAATAATCTCCCGAACAGGGACTCGAACCCTGGACCGTTAGGTTAAAATCCTAACGCTCTACCAACTGAGCTACCCGGGCTCGATATCTTAGATAGGTGAACAGAATTTATGTGAGTGCATTGACAGAAAATTATAAAAACATTCTCCCGATCAGGGACTCGAACCCTGGACCGTTAGGTTAAAAGCCTAACGCTCTACCAACTGAGCTACCCGGGCTCGATATCTTAGATAGGTGAACAGAATTTATGTGAGTGCATTGACAGAAAATTATAAAAATAATCTCCTGAACAGGGACTCGAACCCTGGACCGTTAGGTTAAAAGCCTAACGCTCGACCAACTGAGCTACCCGGGCTCGACATCTTAGTTAGGAGAACAGAAATTATGTGAGTGCAATGACAGAGTTTAATAAAAACTTTCGCCCGAACAGGGACACGAACCCTGGACCGTTAGGTTAAAAGCCTAACGCTCTACCAACTGAGCTACCCGGGCTCGATATCTTAGATAGGTGAACAGAATTTATGTGAGTGCATTGACAGAAAATTATAAAAATAATCTCCCGAACAGGGACTCGAACCCTGGACCGTTAGGTTAAAAGCCTAACGCTCTACCAACTGAGCTACCCGGGCTCGACATCTTAGTTAGGAGAACAGAAATTATGTGAGTGCAATGACAGAGTTTAATAAAAACTTTCGCCCGAACAGGGACTCGAACCCTGGACCGTTAGGTTAAAAGCCTAACGCTCTACCAACTGAGCTACCCGGGCTCGATATCTTAGATAGGTGAACAGAATTTATGTGAGTGCATTGACAGAAAATTATAAAAATAATCTCCCGAACAGGGACTCGAACCCTGGACCGTTAGGTTAAAAGCCTAACGCTCTACCAACTGAGCTACCCGGGCTCGATATCTTAGATAGGTGAACAGAATTTATGTGAGTGCATTGACAGAAAATTATAAAAATAATCTCCCGAACAGGGACTCGAACCCTGGACCGTTAGGTTAAAAGCCTAACCCTCTACCAACTGAGCTACCCGGGCTCGATATCTTAGATAGGTGAACAGAATTTATGTGAGTGCATTGACAGAAAATTATAAAAATAATCTCCCGAACAGGGACTCGAACCCTGGACCGTTAGGTTAAAAGCCTAACGCTCTACCAACTGAGCTACCCGGGCTCGATATCTTAGATAGGTGAACAGAATTTATGTGAGTGCATTGACAGAAAATTATAAAAATAATCTCCCGAACAGGGACTCGAACCCTGGACCGTTAGGTTAAAAGCCTAACGCTCTACCAACTGAGCTACCCGGGCTCGATATCTTAGATAGGTGAACAGAATTTATGTGAGTGCATTGACAGAAAATTATAAAAACATTCTCCCGATCAGGGACTCGAACCCTGGACCGTTAGGTTAAAAGCCTAACGCTCTACCAACTGAGCTACCCGGGCTCGATATCTTAGATAGGTGAACAGAAATTATGTGAGTGCATTGACAGAAAATTATTAAAATAATCTCCCGAAGAGGGACTCGAACCCTGGACCGTTAGGTTAAAAGCCTAACCCTCTACCAACTGAGCTACCCGGGCTCGATATCTTAGATAGGTGAACAGAATTTATGTGAGTGCATTGACAGAAAATTATAAAAATAATCTCCCGAACAGGGACTCGAACCCTGGACCGTTAGGTTAAAAGCCTAACGCTCTACCAACTGAGCTACCCGGGCTCGATATCTTAGATAGGTGAACAGAATTGATGTGAGTGCATTGACAGAAAATTATAAAAACATTCTCCCGATCAGGGACTCGAACCCTGGACCGTTAGGTTAAAAGCCTAACGCTCTACCAACTGAGCTACCCGGGCTCGACATCTTAGTTAGGAGAACAGAAATTATGTGAGTGCAATGACAGAGTTTAATAAAAACTTTCGCCCGAACAGGGACTCGAACACTGGACCGTTAGGTTAAAAGCCTAACGCTCTACCAACTGAGCTACCCGGGCTCGACATCTTAGTTAGGTGAACAGAAATTATGTGAGTGTGATGACAGAGTTTAATAAAAACTTTCGCCCGAACAGGGACTCGAACCCTGGACCGTTAGGTTAAAAGCCTAACGCTCTACCAACTGAGCTACCCGGGCTCGATATCTTAGATAGGTGAACAGAATTTATGTGAGTGCATTGACAGAAAATTATAAAAATAATCTCCCGAACAGGGACTCGAACCCTGGACCGTTAGGTTAAAAGCCTAACGCTCTACCAACTGAGCTACCCGGGCTCGATATCTTAGATAGGTGAACAGAATTTATGTGAGTGCATTGACAGAAAATTATAAAAATAATCTCCCGAACAGGGACTCGAACCCTGGACCGTTAGGTTAAAATCCTAACGCTCTACCAACTGAGCTACCCGGGCTCGATATCTTAGATAGGTGAACAGAATTTATGTGAGTGCATTGACAGAAAATTATAAAAACATTCTCCCGATCAGGGACTCGAACCCTGGACCGTTATGTTAAAAGCCTAACGCTCTACCAACTGAGCTACCCGGGCTCGATATCTTAGATAGGTGAACAGAATTTATGTGAGTGCATTGACAGAAAATTATAAAAATAATCTCCTGAACAGGGACTCGAACCCTGGACCGTTAGGTTAAAAGCCTAACGCTCTACCAACTGAGCTACCCGGGCTCGATATCTTAGATAGGTGAACAGAATTTATGTGAGTGCATTGACAGAAAATTATAAAAATAATCTCCCGAACAGGGACTCGAACCCTGGACCGTTAGGTTAAAAGCCTAACGCTCTACCAACTGAGCTACCCGGGCTCGATATCTTAGATAGGTGAACAGAATTTATGTGAGTGCATTGACAGAAAATTATAAAAACATTCTCCCGATCAGGGACTCGAACCCTGGACCGTTAGGTTAAAAGCCTAACGCTCTACCAACTGAGCTACCCGGGCTCGACATCTTAGTTAGGAGAACAGAAATTATGTGAGTGCAATGACAGAGTTTAATAAAAACTTTCGCCCGAACAGGGACTCGAACACTGGACCGTTAGGTTAAAAGCCTAACGCTCTACCAACTGAGCTACCCGGGCTCGACATCTTAGTTAGGTGAACAGAAATTATGTGAGTGTGATGACAGAGTTTAATAAAAACTTTCGCCCGAACAGGGACTCGAACCCTGGACCGTTAGGTTAAAAGCCTAACGCTCTACCAACTGAGCTACCCGGGCTCGATATCTTAGATAGGTGAACAGAATTTATGTGAGTGCATTGACAGAAAATTATAAAAACATTCTCCCGATCAGGGACTCGAACCCTGGACCGTTAGGTTAAAAGCCTAACGCTCTACCAACTGAGCTACCCGGGCTCGAAATCTTAGTTAGGTGAACAGAATTTATGTGAGTGCATTGACAGAGTTTTATAAAAACATTCGCCCGAACAGGGACTCGAACCCTGGACCGTTAGGTTAAAAGCCTAACGCTCTAGCAACTGAGCTACCCGGACTCGACATCTGAGTTAGGTGAACAGAAATTATGTGAGTGCAATGACAGAGTTTTATAAAAACATTCGCCCGAACAGGGACTCGAACCCTGGACCGTTAGGTTAAAAGCCTAACGCTCTACCAACTGAGCTACCCGGGCTCGACATCTTAGTTAGGTGAACAGAAATTATGTGAGTGTGATGACAGAGTTTAATAAAAACTTTCGCCCGAACAGGGACTCGAACCCTGGACCGTTAGGTTAAAAGCCTAACGCTCTACCAACTGAGCTACCCGGGCTCGATATCTTAGATAGGTGAACAGAATTTATGTGAGTGCATTGACAGAAAATTATAAAAATAATCTCCCGAACAGGGACTCGAACCCTGGACCGTTAGGTTAAAAGCCTAACGCTCTACCAACTGAGCTACCCGGGCTCGATATCTTAGATAGGTGAACAGAATTTATGTGAGTGCATTGACAGAAAATTATAAAAACATTCTCCCGATCAGGGACTCGAACCCTGGACCGTTAGGTTAAAAGCCTAACGCTCTACCAACTGAGCTACCCGGGCTCGAAATCTTAGTTAGGTGAACAGAATTTATGTGAGTGCAATGACAGAGTTTAATAAAAACTTTTGCCCGAACAGGGACTCGAACCCTGGACCGATAGGTTAAAAGCCTAACGCTCGACCAACTGAGCTACCCGGGCTCGACATCTTAGTTAGGAGAACAGAAATTATGTGAGTGCAATGACAGAGTTTAATAAAAACTTTCGCCCGAACAGGGACTCGAACCCTGGACCGTTAGGTTAAAAGCCTAACGCTCTACCAACTGAGCTACCCGGGCTCGATATCTTAGATAGGTGAACAGAATTTATGTGAGTGCATTGACAGAAAATTATAAAAATAATCTCCCGAACAGGGACTCGAACCCTGGACCGTTAGGTTAAAAGCCTAACGCTCTACCAACTGAGCTACCCGGGCTCGATATCTTAGATAGGTGAACAGAATTTATGTGAGTGCATTGACAGAAAATTATAAAAACATTCTCCCGATCAGGGACTCAAACCCTGGACCGTTAGGTTAAAAGCCTAACGCTCTACCAACTGAGCTACCCGGGCTCGACATCTTAGTTAGGTGAACAGAATTTATGTGAGTGCAATGACAGAGTTTAATAAAAACTTTCGCCCGAACAGGGACTCGAACCCTGGACCGTTAGGTTAAAAGCCTAACGCTCTACCAACTGAGCTACCCGGGCTCGACATCTTAATTAGGAGAACAGAAATTATGTGAGTGCAATGACAGAGTTTAATAAAAACTTTCGCCCGAACAGGGACTCGAACCCTGGACCGTTAGGTTAAAAGCCTAACGCTCTACCAACTGAGCTACCCGGGCTCGACATCTTAGTTAGGTGAACAGAAATTTTGTGAGTGCAATGACAGAGTTTATAAAAACTTTCGCCCGAACAGGGACTCGAACCCTGGACCGTTAGGTTAAATGCCTAACGCTCTACCAACTGAGCTACCCGGGCTCGACATCTTAGTTAGGAGAACAGAAATTATGTGAGTGCAATGACAGAGTTTAATAAAAACTTTCGCCCGAACAGGGACTCGAACCCTGGACCGTTAGGTTAAAAGCCTAACGCTCTACCAACTGAGCTACCCGGGCTCGACATCTTAGTTAGGTGAACAGAAATTATGTGAGTGTGATGACAGAGTTTAATAAAAACTTTCGCCCGAACAGGGACTCGAACCCTGGACCGTTAGGTTAAAAGCCTAACGCTCTACCAACTGAGCTACCCGGGCTCGATATCTTAGATAGGTGAACAGAATTTATGTGAGTGCAATGACAGAGTTTAATAAAAACTTTCGCCCGAACAGGGACTCGAACCCTGGACCGCTAGGTTAAAAGCCTAACGCTCTACCAACTGAGCTACCCGGGCTCGACATCTTAGTTAGGTGAACAGAAATTATGTGAGTGCAATGACAGAGTTTAATAAAAACTTTCGCCCGAACAGGGACTCGAACCCTGGACCGTTAGGTTAAAAGCCTAACGCTCTACCAACTGAGCTACCCGGGCTCGACATCTTAGTTAGGTGAACAGAATTTATGTGAGTGCAATGACAGAGTTTAATAAAAACTTTCGCCCGAACAGGGACTCGAACCCTGGACCGTTAGGTTAAAAGCCTAACGCTCTACCAACTGAGCTACCCGGGCTCGATATCTTAGATAGGTGAACAGAATTTATGTGAGTGCATTGACAGAAAATTATAAAAACATTCTCCCGAACAGGGACTCGAACCCTGGACCGTTAGGTTAAAAGCCTAACACTCTACCAACTGAGCTACCCGGGCTCGAAATCTTAGTTAGGTGAACAGAATTTATGTGAGTGCATTGACAGAGTTTTATAAAAACATTCGCCCGAACAGGGACTCGAACCCTGGACCGTTAGGTTAAAAGCCTAACGCTCTAGCAACTGAGCTACCCGGACTCGACATCTGAATTAGGTGAACAGAAATTATGTGAGTGCAATGACAGAGTTTAATAAAAACTTTCGCCCGAACAGGGACTCGAACCCTGGACCGTTAGGTTAAAAGCCTAACGCTCTACCAACTGAGCTACCCGGGCTCGATATCTTAGATAGGTGAACAGAATTTATGTGAGTGCATTGACAGAAAATTATAAAAACATTCTCCCGAACAGGGACTCGAACCCTGGACCGTTAGGTTAAAAGCCTAACGCTCTACCAACTGAGCTACCCGGGCTCGATATCTTAGATAGGTGAACAGAATTTATGTGAGTGCATTGACAGAAAATTATAAAAACATTCTCCCGATCAGGGACTCAAACCCTGGACCGTTAGGTTAAAAGCCTAACGCTCTACCAACTGAGCTACCCGGGCTCGACATCTTAGTTAGGTGAACAGAATTTATGTGAGTGCAATGACAGAGTTTAATAAAAACTTTCGCCCGAACAGGGACTCGAACCCTGGACCGTTAGGTTAAAAGCCTAACGCTCTACCAACTGAGCTACCCGGGCTCGACATCTTAATTAGGAGAACAGAAATTATGTGAGTGCAATGACAGAGTTTAATAAAAACTTTCGCCCGAACAGGGACTCGAACCCTGGACCGTTAGGTTAAAAGCCTAACGCTCTACCAACTGAGCTACCCGGGCTCGACATCTTAGTTAGGTGAACAGAAATTTTGTGAGTGCAATGACAGAGTTTATAAAAACTTTCGCCCGAACAGGGACTCGAACCCTGGACCGTTAGGTTAAATGCCTAACGCTCTACCAACTGAGCTACCCGGGCTCGACATCTTAGTTAGGAGAACAGAAATTATGTGAGTGCAATGACAGAGTTTAATAAAAACTTTCGCCCGAACAGGGACTCGAACCCTGGACCGTTAGGTTAAAAGCCTAACGCTCTACCAACTGAGCTACCCGGGCTCGACATCTTAGTTAGGTGAACAGAAATTATGTGAGTGTGATGACAGAGTTTAATAAAAACTTTCGCCCGAACAGGGACTCGAACCCTGGACCGTTAGGTTAAAAGCCTAACGCTCTACCAACTGAGCTACCCGGGCTCGATATCTTAGATAGGTGAACAGAATTTATGTGAGTGCAATGACAGAGTTTAATAAAAACTTTCGCCCGAACAGGGACTCGAACCCTGGACCGCTAGGTTAAAAGCCTAACGCTCTACCAACTGAGCTACCCGGGCTCGACATCTTAGTTAGGTGAACAGAAATTATGTGAGTGCAATGACAGAGTTTAATAAAAACTTTCGCCCGAACAGGGACTCGAACCCTGGACCGTTAGGTTAAAAGCCTAACGCTCTACCAACTGAGCTACCCGGGCTCGACATCTTAGTTAGGTGAACAGAATTTATGTGAGTGCAATGACAGAGTTTAATAAAAACTTTCGCCCGAACAGGGACTCGAACCCTGGACCGTTAGGTTAAAAGCCTAACGCTCTACCAACTGAGCTACCCGGGCTCGATATCTTAGATAGGTGAACAGAATTTATGTGAGTGCATTGACAGAAAATTATAAAAACATTCTCCCGAACAGGGACTCGAACCCTGGACCGTTAGGTTAAAAGCCTAACACTCTACCAACTGAGCTACCCGGGCTCGAAATCTTAGTTAGGTGAACAGAATTTATGTGAGTGCATTGACAGAGTTTTATAAAAACATTCGCCCGAACAGGGACTCGAACCCTGGACCGTTAGGTTAAAAGCCTAACGCTCTAGCAACTGAGCTACCCGGACTCGACATCTGAATTAGGTGAACAGAAATTATGTGAGTGCAATGACAGAGTTTAATAAAAACTTTCGCCCGAACAGGGACTCGAACACTGGACCGTTAGGTTAAAAGCCTAACGCTCTACCAACTGAGCTACCCGGACTCGACATCTGAGTTAGGTGAACAGAAATTATGTGAGTGCAATGACAGAGTTTTATAAAAACATTCGCCCGAACAGGGACTCGAACCCTGGACCGTTAGGTTAAAAGCCTAACGCTCTACCAACTGAGCTACCCGGGCTCGACATCTTAGTTAGGTGAACAGAAATTTTGTGAGTGCAATGACAGAGTTTATAAAAACTTTCGCCCGAACAGGGACTCGAACTCTGGACCGTTAGGTTAAAAGCCTAACGCTCTACCAACTGAGCTACCCGGGCTCGACATCTTAGTTAGGTGAACAGAAATTATGTGAGTGCAATGACAGAGTTTAATAAAAACTTTCGCCCGAACAGGGACTCGAACCCTGGACCGTTAGGTTAAAAGCCTAACGCTCTACCAACTGAGCTACCCGGGCTCGATATCTTAGATAGGTGAACAGAATTTATGTGAGTGCATTGACAGAAAATTATAAAAATAATCTCCCGAACAGGGACTCGAACCCTGGACCGTTAGGTTAAAAGCCTAACGCTCTACCAACTGAGCTACCCGGGCTCGATATCTTAGATAGGTGAACAGAATTTATTTGAGTGCATTGACAGAAAATTATAAAAACATTCTCCCGATCAGGGACTCGAACCCTGGACCGTTAGGTTAAAAGCCTAACGCTCTACCAACTGAGCTACCCGGGCTCGACATCTTAGTTAGGTGAACAGAATTTATGTGAGTGCAATGACAGAGTTTAATAAAAACTTTCGCCCGAACAGGGACTCGAACCCTGGACCGTTAGGTTAAAAGCCTAACGCTCTACCAACTGAGCTACCCGGGCTCGACATCTTAGTTAGGAGAACAGAAATTATGTGAGTGCAATGACAGAGTTTAATAAAAACTTTCGCCCGAACAGGGACTCGAACCCTGGACCGTTAGGTTAAAAGCCTAACGCTCTACCAACTGAGCTACCCGGGCTCGACATCTTAGTTAGGTGAACAGAAATTTTGTGAGTGCAATGACAGAGTTTATAAAAACTTTCGCCCGAACAGGGACTCGAACCCTGGACCGTTAGGTTAAAAGCCTAACGCTCTACCAACTGAGCTACCCGGGCTCGACATCTTAGTTAGGAGAACAGAAATTATGTGAGTGCAATGACAGAGTTTAATAAAAACTTTCGCCCGAACAGGGACTCGAACCCTGGACCGTTAGGTTAAAAGCCTAACGCTCTACCAACTGAGCTACCCGGGCTCGACATCTTAGTTAGGTGAACAGAAATTATGTGAGTGTGATGACAGAGTTTAATAAAAACTTTCGCCCGAACAGGGACTCGAACCCTGGACCGTTAGGTTAAAAGCCTAACGCTCTACCAACTGAGCTACCCGGGCTCGATATCTTAGATAGGTGAACAGAATTTATGTGAGTGCAATGACAGAGTTTAATAAAAACTTTCGCCCGAACAGGGACTCGAACCCTGGACCGTTAGGTTAAAAGCCTAACGCTCTACCAACTGAGCTACCCGGGCTCGATATCTTAGATAGGTGAACAGAATTTATGTGAGTGCATTGACAGAAAATTATAAAAATAATCTCCCGAACAGGGACTCGAACCCTGGACCGTTAGGTTAAAAGCCTAACGCTCTACCAACTGAGCTACCCGGGCTCGATATCTTAGATAGGTGAACAGAATTTATGTGAGTGCATTGACAGAAAATTATAAAAACATTCTCCCGATCAGGGACTCGAACCCTGGACCGTTAGGTTAAAAGCCTAACGCTCTACCAACTGAGCTACCCGGGCTCGACATCTTAGTTAGGTGAACAGAATTTATGTGAGTGCAATGACAGAGTTTAATAAAAACTTTCGCCCGAACAGGGACTCGAACCCTGGACCGTTAGGTTAAAAGCCTAACGCTCTACCAACTGAGCTACCCGGGCTCGACATCTTAGTTAGGAGAACAGAAATTATGTGAGTGCAATGACAGAGTTTAATAAAAACTTTCGCCCGAACAGGGACTCGAACCCTGGACCGTTAGGTTAAAAGCCTAACGCTCTACCAACTGAGCTACCCGGGCTCGACATCTTAGTTAGGTGAACAGAAATTTTGTGAGTGCAATGACAGAGTTTATAAAAACTTTCGCCCGAACAGGGACTCGAACCCTGGACCGTTAGGTTAAAAGCCTAACGCTCTACCAACTGAGCTACCCGGGCTCGACATCTTAGTTAGGAGAACAGAAATTATGTGAGTGCAATGACAGAGTTTAATAAAAACTTTCGCCCGAACAGGGACTCGAACCCTGGACCGTTAGGTTAAAAGCCTAACGCTCTACCAACTGAGCTACCCGGGCTCGACATCTTAGTTAGGTGAACAGAAATTATGTGAGTGTGATGACAGAGTTTAATAAAAACTTTCGCCCGAACAGGGACTCGAACCCTGGACCGTTAGGTTAAAAGCCTAACGCTCTACCAACTGAGCTACCCGGGCTCGATATCTTAGATAGGTGAACAGAATTTATGTGAGTGCAATGACAGAGTTTAATAAAAACTTTCGCCCGAACAGGGATTCGAACCCTGGACCGTTAGGTTAAAAGCCTAACGCTCTACCAACTGAGCTACCCGGGCTCGACATCTTAGTTAGGTGAACAGAAATTATGTGAGTGTGATGACAGAGTTTAATAAAAACTTTCGCCCGAACAGGGACTCGAACCCTGGACCGTTAGGTTAAAAGCCTAACGCTCTACCAACTGAGCTACCCGGGCTCGACATCTTAGTTAGGAGAACAGAAATTATGTGAGTGCAATGACAGAGTTTAATAAAAATCTTCGCCCGAACAATGACTCGAACCCTGGACCGTTAGGTTAAAAGCCTAACGCTCTACCAACTGAGCTACCCGGGCTCGACATCTTAGTTAGGTGAACAGAAATTTTGTGAGTGCAATGACAGAGTTTATAAAAACTTTCGCCCGAACAGGGACTCGAACCCTGGACCGTTAGGTTAAAAGCCTAACGCTCTACCAACTGAGCTACCCGTGCTCGACATCTTAGTTAGGAGAACAGAAATTATGTGAGTGCAATGACAGAGTTTAATAAAAACTTTCGCCCGAACAGGGACTCGAACCCTGGACCGTTAGGTTAAAAGCCTAACGCTCTACCAACTGAGCTACCCGGGCTCGACATCTTAGTTAGGTGAACAGAAATTATGTGAGTGTGATGACAGAGTTTAATAAAAACTTTCGCCCGAACAGGGACTCGAACCCTGGACCGTTAGGTTAAAAGCCTAACGCTCTACCAACTGAGCTACCCGGGCTCGACATCTTAGTTAGGAGAACAGAAATTATGTGAGTGCAATGACAGAGTTTAATAAAAATCTTCGCCCGAACAATGACTCGAACCCTGGACCGTTAGGTTAAAAGCCTAACGCTCTACCAACTGAGCTACCCGGGCTCGACATCTTAGTTAGGTGAACAGAAATTTTGTGAGTGCAATGACAGAGTTTATAAAAACTTTCGCCCGAACAGGGACTCGAACCCTGGACCGTTAGGTTAAAAGCCTAACGCTCTACCAACTGAGCTACCCGGGCTCGACATCTTAGTTAGGAGAACAGAAATTATGTGAGTGCAATGACAGAGTTTAATAAAAACTTTCGCCCGAACAGGGACTCGAACCCTGGACCGTTAGGTTAAAAGCCTAACGCTCTACCAACTGAGCTACCCGGGCTCGACATCTTAGTTAGGTGAACAGAAATTATGTGAGTGTGATGACAGAGTTTAATAAAAACTTTCGCCCGAACAGGGACTCGAACCCTGGACCGTTAGGTTAAAAGCCTAACGCTCTACCAACTGAGCTACCCGGGCTCGATATCTTAGATAGGTGAACAGAATTTATGTGAGTGCAATGACAGAGTTTAATAAAAACTTTCGCCCGAACAGGGATTCGAACCCTGGACCGTTAGGTTAAAAGCCTAACGCTCTACCAACTGAGCTACCCGGGCTCGACATCTTAGTTAGGTGAACAGAAATTATGTGAGTGTGATGACAGAGTTTAATAAAAACTTTCGCCCGAACAGGGACTCGAACCCTGGACCGTTAGGTTAAAAGCCTAACGCTCTACCAACTGAGCTACCCGGGCTCGACATCTTAGTTAGGAGAACAGAAATTATGTGAGTGCAATGACAGAGTTTAATAAAAATCTTCGCCCGAACAGGGACTCGAACCCTGGACCGTTAGGTTAAAAGCCTAACGCTCTACCAACTGAGCTACCCGGGCTCGACATCTTAGTTAGGTGAACAGAAATTTTGTGAGTGCAATGACAGAGTTTATAAAAACTTTCGCCCGAACAGGGACTCGAACTCTGGACCGTTAGGTTAAAAGCCTAACGCTCTACCAACTGAGCTACCCGGGCTCGACATCTTAGTTAGGTGAACAGAAATTATGTGAGTGCAATGACAGAGTTTAATAAAAACTTTCGCCCGAACAGGGACTCGAACCCTGGACCGTTAGGTTAAAAGCCTAACGCTCTACCAACTGAGCTACCCGGGCTCGATATCTTAGATAGGTGAACAGAATTTATGTGAGTGCATTGACAGAAAATTATAAAAACATTCTCCCGAACAGGGACTCGAACCCTGGACCGTTAGGTTAAAAGCCTAACACTCTACCAACTGAGCTACCCGGGCTCGAAATCTTAGTTAGGTGAACAGAAATTATGTGAGTGCAATGACAGAGTTTTATAAAAACATTCGCCCGAACAGGGACTCGAACCCTGGACCGTTAGGTTAAAAGCCTAACGCTCTACCAACTGAGCTACCCGGGCTCGACATCTTAGTTAGGTGAACAGAAATTATGTGAGTGTGATGACAGAGTTTAATAAAAACTTTCGCCCGAACAGGGACTCGAACCCTGGACAGTTAGGTTAAAAGCCTAACGCTCTACCAACTGAGCTACCCGGGCTCGATATCTTAGATAGGTGAACAGAATTTATGTGAGTGCATTGACAGAAAATTATAAAAATAATCTCCCGAACTGGGACTCGAACCCTGGACCGTTAGGTTAAAAGCCTAACGCTCTACCAACTGAGCTACCCGGGCTCGATATCTTAGATAGGTGAACAGAATTTATGTGAGTGCATTGACAGAAAATTATAAAAACATTCTCCCGATCAGGGACTCGAACCCTGGACCGTTTGGTTAAAAGCCTAACGCTCTACCAACTGAGCTACCCGGGCTCGAAATCTTAGTTAGGTGAACAGAATTTATGTGAGTGCAATGACAGAGTTTAATAAAAACTTTTGCCCGAACAGGGACTCGAACCCTGGACCGATAGGTTAAAAGCCTAACGCTCGACCAACTGAGCTACCCGGGCTCGACATCTTAGTTAGGAGAACAGAAATTATGTGAGTGCAATGACAGAGTTTAATAAAAACTTTCGCCCGAACAGGGACACGAACCCTGGACCGTTAGGTTAAAAGCCTAACGCTCTACCAACTGAGCTACCCGGGCTCGATATCTTAGATAGGTGAACAGAATTTATGTGAGTGCATTGACAGAAAATTATAAAAATAATCTCCCGAACAGGGACTCGAACCCTGGACCGTTAGGTTAAAAGCCTAACGCTCTACCAACTGAGCTACCCGGGCTCGACATCTTAGTTAGGAGAACAGAAATTATGTGAGTGCAATGACAGAGTTTAATAAAAACTTTCGCCCGAACAGGGACTCGAACCCTGGACCGTTAGGTTAAAAGCCTAACGCTCTACCAACTGAGCTACCCGGGCTCGATATCTTAGATAGGTGAACAGAATTTATGTGAGTGCATTGACAGAAAATTATAAAAATAATCTCCCGAACAGGGACTCGAACCCTGGACCGTTAGGTTAAAAGCCTAACGCTCTACCAACTGAGCTACCCGGGCTCGATATCTTAGATAGGTGAACAGAATTTATGTGAGTGCATTGACAGAAAATTATAAAAATAATCTCCCGAACAGGGACTCGAACCCTGGACCGTTAGGTTAAAAGCCTAACCCTCTACCAACTGAGCTACCCGGGCTCGATATCTTAGATAGGTGAACAGAATTTATGTGAGTGCATTGACAGAAAATTATAAAAATAATCTCCCGAACAGGGACTCGAACCCTGGACCGTTAGGTTAAAAGCCTAACGCTCTACCAACTGAGCTACCCGGGCTCGATATCTTAGATAGGTGAACAGAATTTATGTGAGTGCATTGACAGAAAATTATAAAAATAATCTCCCGAACAGGGACTCGAACCCTGGACCGTTAGGTTAAAAGCCTAACGCTCTACCAACTGAGCTACCCGGGCTCGATATCTTAGATAGGTGAACAGAATTTATGTGAGTGCATTGACAGAAAATTATAAAAACATTCTCCCGATCAGGGACTCGAACCCTGGACCGTTAGGTTAAAAGCCTAACGCTCTACCAACTGAGCTACCCGGGCTCGATATCTTAGATAGGTGAACAGAAATTATGTGAGTGCATTGACAGAAAATTATTAAAATAATCTCCCGAAGAGGGACTCGAACCCTGGACCGTTAGGTTAAAAGCCTAACCCTCTACCAACTGAGTTACCCGGGCTCGATATCTTAGATAGGTGAACAGAATTTATGTGAGTGCATTGACAGAAAATTATAAAAATAATCTCCCGAACAGGGACTCGAACCCTGGACCGTTAGGTTAAAAGCCTAACGCTCTACCAACTGAGCTACCCGGGCTCGATATCTTAGATAGGTGAACAGAATTTATGTGAGTGCATTGACAGAAAATTATAAAAACATTCTCCCGATCAGGGACTCGAACCCTGGACCGTTAGGTTAAAAGCCTAACGCTCTACCAACTGAGCTACCCGGGCTCGACATCTTAGTTAGGAGAACAGAAATTATGTGAGTGCAATGACAGAGTTTAATAAAAACTTTCGCCCGAACAGGGACTCGAACACTGGACCGTTAGGTTAAAAGCCTAACGCTCTACCAACTGAGCTACCCGGGCTCGACATCTTAGTTAGGTGAACAGAAATTATGTGAGTGTGATGACAGAGTTTAATAAAAACTTTCGCCCGAACAGGGACTCGAACCCTGGACCGTTAGGTTAAAAGCCTAACGCTCTACCAACTGAGCTACCCGGGCTCGATATCTTAGATAGGTGAACAGAATTTATGTGAGTGCATTGACAGAAAATTATAAAAATAATCTCCCGAACAGGGACTCGAACCCTGGACCGTTAGGTTAAAAGCCTAACGCTCTACCAACTGAGCTACCCGGGCTCGATATCTTAGATAGGTGAACAGAATTTATGTGAGTGCATTGACAGAAAATTATAAAAATAATCTCCCGAACAGGGACTCGAACCCTGGACCGTTAGGTTAAAATCCTAACGCTCTACCAACTGAGCTACCCGGGCTCGATATCTTAGATAGGTGAACAGAATTTATGTGAGTGCATTGACAGAAAATTATAAAAACATTCTCCCGATCAGGGACTCGAACCCTGGACCGTTAGGTTAAAAGCCTAACGCTCTACCAACTGAGCTACCCGGGCTCGATATCTTAGATAGGTGAACAGAATTTATGTGAGTGCATTGACAGAAAATTATAAAAATAATCTCCTGAACAGGGACTCGAACCCTGGACCGTTAGGTTAAAAGCCTAACGCTCTACCAACTGAGCTACCCGGGCTCGATATCTTAGATAGGTGAACAGAATTTATGTGAGTGCATTGACAGAAAATTATAAAAATAATCTCCCGAACAGGGACTCGAACCCTGGACCGTTAGGTTAAAAGCCTAACGCTCTACCAACTGAGCTACCCGGGCTCGATATCTTAGATAGGTGAACAGAATTTATGTGAGTGCATTGACAGAAAATTATAAATACATTCTCCCGATCAGGGACTCGAACCCTGGACCGTTAGGTTAAAAGCCTAACGCTCTACCAACTGAGCTACCCGGGCTCGACATCTTAGTTAGGAGAACAGAAATTATGTGAGTGCAATGACAGAGTTTAATAAAAACTTTCGCCCGAACAGGGACTCGAACACTGGACCGTTAGGTTAAAAGCCTAACGCTCTACCAACTGAGCTACCCGGGCTCGACATCTTAGTTAGGTGAACAGAAATTATGTGAGTGTGATGACAGAGTTTAATAAAAACTTTCGCCCGAACAGGGACTCGAACCCTGGACCGTTAGGTTAAAAGCCTAACGCTCTACCAACTGAGCTACCCGGGCTCGATATCTTAGATAGGTGAACAGAATTTATGTGAGTGCATTGACAGAAAATTATAAAAATAATTCTCCCGATCAGGGACTCGAACCCTGGACCGTTAGGTTAAAAGCCTAACGCTCTACCAACTGAGCTACCCGGGCTCGAAATCTTAGTTAGGTGAACAGAATTTATGTGAGTGCATTGACAGAGTTTTATAAAAACATTCGCCCGAACAGGGACTCGAACCCTGGACCGTTAGGTTAAAAGCCTAACGCTCTAGCAACTGAGCTACCCGGACTCGACATCTGAGTTAGGTGAACAGAAATTATGTGAGTGCAATGACAGAGTTTTATAAAAACATTCGCCCGAACAGGGACTCGAACCCTGGACCGTTAGGTTAAAAGCCTAACGCTCTACCAACTGAGCTACCCGGGCTCGACATCTTAGTTAGGTGAACAGAAATTATGTGAGTGTGATGACAGAGTTTAATAAAAACTTTCGCCCGAACAGGGACTCGAACCCTGGACCGTTAGGTTAAAAGCCTAACGCTCTACCAACTGAGCTACCCGGGCTCGATATCTTAGATAGGTGAACAGAATTTATGTGAGTGCATTGACAGAAAATTATAAAAATAATCTCCCGAACAGGGACTCGAACCCTGGACCGTTAGGTTAAAAGCCTAACGCTCTACCAACTGAGCTACCCGGGCTCGATATCTTAGATAGGTGAACAGAATTTATGTGAGTGCATTGACAGAAAATTATAAAAACATTCTCCCGATCAGGGACTCGAACCCTGGACCGTTAGGTTAAAAGCCTAACGCTCTACCAACTGAGCTACCCGGGCTCGAAATCTTAGTTAGGTGAACAGAATTTATGTGAGTGCAATGACAGAGTTTAATAAAAACTTTTGCCCGAACAGGGACTCGAACCCTGGACCGATAGGTTAAAAGCCTAACGCTCGACCAACTGAGCTACCCGGGCTCGACATCTTAGTTAGGAGAACAGAAATTATGTGAGTGCAATGACAGAGTTTAATAAAAACTTTCGCCCGAACAGGGACTCGAACCCTGGACCGTTAGGTTAAAAGCCTAACGCTCTACCAACTGAGCTACCCGGGCTCGATATCTTAGATAGGTGAACAGAATTTATGTGAGTGCATTGACAGAAAATTATAAAAATAATCTCCCGAACAGGGACTCGAACCCTGGACCGTTAGGTTAAAAGCCTAACGCTCTACCAACTGAGCTACCCGGGCTCGATATCTTAGATAGGTGAACAGAATTTATGTGAGTGCATTGACAGAAAATTATAAAAACATTCTCCCGATCAGGGACTCGAACCCTGGACCGTTAGGTTAAAAGCCTAACGCTCTACCAACTGAGCTACCCGGGCTCGACATCTTAGTTAGGTGAACAGAATTTATGTGAGTGCAATGACAGAGTTTAATAAAAACTTTCGCCCGAACAGGGACTCGAACCCTGGACCGTTAGGTTAAAAGCCTAACGCTCTACCAACTGAGCTACCCGGGCTCGACATCTTAATTAGGAGAACAGAAATTATGTGAGTGCAATGACAGAGTTTAATAAAAACTTTCGCCCGAACAGGGACTCGAACCCTGGACCGTTAGGTTAAAAGCCTAACGCTCTACCAACTGAGCTACCCGGGCTCGATATCTTAGATAGGTGAACAGAATTTATGTGAGTGCAATGACAGAGTTTAATAAAAACTTTCGCCCGAACAGGGACTCGAACCCTGGACCGCTAGGTTAAAAGCCTAACGCTCTACCAACTGAGCTACCCGGGCTCGACATCTTAGTTAGGTGAACAGAAATTATGTGAGTGCAATGACAGAGTTTAATAAAAACTTTCGCCCGAACAGGGACTCGAACCCTGGACCGTTAGGTTAAAAGCCTAACGCTCTACCAACTGAGCTACCCGGGCTCGACATCTTAGTTAGGTGAACAGAATTTATGTGAGTGCAATGACAGAGTTTAATAAAAACTTTCGCCCGAACAGGGACTCGAACCCTGGACCGTTAGGTTAAAAGCCTAACGCTCTACCAACTGAGCTACCCGGGCTCGATATCTTAGATAGGTGAACAGAATTTATGTGAGTGCATTGACAGAAAATTATAAAAACATTCTCCCGAACAGGGACTCGAACCCTGGACCGTTAGGTTAAAAGCCTAACACTCTACCAACTGAGCTACCCGGGCTCGAAATCTTAGTTAGGTGAACAGAATTTATGTGAGTGCATTGACAGAGTTTTATAAAAACATTCGCCCGAACAGGGACTCGAACCCTGGACCGTTAGGTTAAAAGCCTAACGCTCTAGCAACTGAGCTACCCGGACTCGACATCTGAATTAGGTGAACAGAAATTATGTGAGTGCAATGACAGAGTTTAATAAAAACTTTCGCCCGAACAGGGACTCGAACACTGGACCGTTAGGTTAAAAGCCTAACGCTCTACCAACTGAGCTACCCGGACTCGACATCTGAGTTAGGTGAACAGAAATTATGTGAGTGCAATGACAGAGTTTTATAAAAACATTCGCCCGAACAGGGACTCGAACCCTGGACCGTTAGGTTAAAAGCCTAACGCTCTACCAACTGAGCTACCCGGGCTCGACATCTTAGTTAGGTGAACAGAAATTTTGTGAGTGCAATGACAGAGTTTATAAAAACTTTCGCCCGAACAGGGACTCGAACTCTGGACCGTTAGGTTAAAAGCCTAACGCTCTACCAACTGAGCTACCCGGGCTCGACATCTTAGTTAGGTGAACAGAAATTATGTGAGTGCAATGACAGAGTTTAATAAAAACTTTCGCCCGAACAGGGACTCGAACCCTGGACCGTTAGGTTAAAAGCCTAACGCTCTACCAACTGAGCTACCCGGGCTCGATATCTTAGATAGGTGAACAGAATTTATGTGAGTGCATTGACAGAAAATTATAAAAATAATCTCCCGAACAGGGACTCGAACCCTGGACCGTTAGGTTAAAAGCCTAACGCTCTACCAACTGAGCTACCCGGGCTCGATATCTTAGATAGGTGAACAGAATTTATTTGAGTGCATTGACAGAAAATTATAAAAACATTCTCCCGATCAGGGACTCGAACCCTGGACCGTTAGGTTAAAAGCCTAACGCTCTACCAACTGAGCTACCCGGGCTCGACATCTTAGTTAGGTGAACAGAATTTATGTGAGTGCAATGACAGAGTTTAATAAAAACTTTCGCCCGAACAGGGACTCGAACCCTGGACCGTTAGGTTAAAAGCCTAACGCTCTACCAACTGAGCTACCCGGGCTCGACATCTTAGTTAGGAGAACAGAAATTATGTGAGTGCAATGACAGAGTTTAATAAAAACTTTCGCCCGAACAGGGACTCGAACCCTGGACCGTTAGGTTAAAAGCCTAACGCTCTACCAACTGAGCTACCCGGGCTCGACATCTTAGTTAGGTGAACAGAAATTTTGTGAGTGCAATGACAGAGTTTATAAAAACTTTCGCCCGAACAGGGACTCGAACCCTGGACCGTTAGGTTAAAAGCCTAACGCTCTACCAACTGAGCTACCCGGGCTCGACATCTTAGTTAGGAGAACAGAAATTATGTGAGTGCAATGACAGAGTTTAATAAAAACTTTCGCCCGAACAGGGACTCGAACCCTGGACCGTTAGGTTAAAAGCCTAACGCTCTACCAACTGAGCTACCCGGGCTCGACATCTTAGTTAGGTGAACAGAAATTATGTGAGTGTGATGACAGAGTTTAATAAAAACTTTCGCCCGAACAGGGACTCGAACCCTGGACCGTTAGGTTAAAAGCCTAACGCTCTACCAACTGAGCTACCCGGGCTCGATATCTTAGATAGGTGAACAGAATTTATGTGAGTGCAATGACAGAGTTTAATAAAAACTTTCGCCCGAACAGGGACTCGAACCCTGGACCGTTAGGTTAAAAGCCTAACGCTCTACCAACTGAGCTACCCGGGCTCGATATCTTAGATAGGTGAACAGAATTTATGTGAGTGCATTGACAGAAAATTATAAAAATAATCTCCCGAACAGGGACTCGAACCCTGGACCGTTAGGTTAAAAGCCTAACGCTCTACCAACTGAGCTACCCGGGCTCGATATCTTAGATAGGTGAACAGAATTTATTTGAGTGCATTGACAGAAAATTATAAAAACATTCTCCCGATCAGGGACTCGAACCCTGGACCGTTAGGTTAAAAGCCTAACGCTCTACCAACTGAGCTACCCGGGCTCGACATCTTAGTTAGGTGAACAGAATTTATGTGAGTGCAATGACAGAGTTTAATAAAAACTTTCGCCCGAACAGGGACTCGAACCCTGGACCGTTAGGTTAAAAGCCTAACGCTCTACCAACTGAGCTACCCGGGCTCGACATCTTAGTTAGGAGAACAGAAATTATGTGAGTGCAATGACAGAGTTTAATAAAAACTTTCGCCCGAACAGGGACTCGAACCCTGGACCGTTAGGTTAAAAGCCTAACGCTCTACCAACTGAGCTACCCGGGCTCGACATCTTAGTTAGGTGAACAGAAATTTTGTGAGTGCAATGACAGAGTTTATAAAAACTTTCGCCCGAACAGGGACTCGAACCCTGGACCGTTAGGTTAAAAGCCTAACGCTCTACCAACTGAGCTACCCGGGCTCGACATCTTAGTTAGGAGAACAGAAATTATGTGAGTGCAATGACAGAGTTTAATAAAAACTTTCGCCCGAACAGGGACTCGAACCCTGGACCGTTAGGTTAAAAGCCTAACGCTCTACCAACTGAGCTACCCGGGCTCGACATCTTAGTTAGGTGAACAGAAATTATGTGAGTGTGATGACAGAGTTTAATAAAAACTTTCGCCCGAACAGGGACTCGAACCCTGGACCGTTAGGTTAAAAGCCTAACGCTCTACCAACTGAGCTACCCGGGCTCGATATCTTAGATAGGTGAACAGAATTTATGTGAGTGCAATGACAGAGTTTAATAAAAACTTTCGCCCGAACAGGGATTCGAACCCTGGACCGTTAGGTTAAAAGCCTAACGCTCTACCAACTGAGCTACCCGGGCTCGACATCTTAGTTAGGTGAACAGAAATTATGTGAGTGTGATGACAGAGTTTAATAAAAACTTTCGCCCGAACAGGGACTCGAACCCTGGACCGTTAGGTTAAAAGCCTAACGCTCTACCAACTGAGCTACCCGGGCTCGACATCTTAGTTAGGAGAACAGAAATTATGTGAGTGCAATGACAGAGTTTAATAAAAATCTTCGCCCGAACAATGACTCGAACCCTGGACCGTTAGGTTAAAAGCCTAACGCTCTACCAACTGAGCTACCCGGGCTCGACATCTTAGTTAGGTGAACAGAAATTTTGTGAGTGCAATGACAGAGTTTATAAAAACTTTCGCCCGAACAGGGACTCGAACCCTGGACCGTTAGGTTAAAAGCCTAACGCTCTACCAACTGAGCTACCCGGGCTCGACATCTTAGTTAGGAGAACAGAAATTATGTGAGTGCAATGACAGAGTTTAATAAAAACTTTCGCCCGAACAGGGACTCGAACCCTGGACCGTTAGGTTAAAAGCCTAACGCTCTACCAACTGAGCTACCCGGGCTCGACATCTTAGTTAGGTGAACAGAAATTATGTGAGTGTGATGACAGAGTTTAATAAAAACTTTCGCCCGAACAGGGACTCGAACCCTGGACCGTTAGGTTAAAAGCCTAACGCTCTACCAACTGAGCTACCCGGGCTCGACATCTTAGTTAGGAGAACAGAAATTATGTGAGTGCAATGACAGAGTTTAATAAAAATCTTCGCCCGAACAATGACTCGAACCCTGGACCGTTAGGTTAAAAGCCTAACGCTCTACCAACTGAGCTACCCGGGCTCGACATCTTAGTTAGGTGAACAGAAATTTTGTGAGTGCAATGACAGAGTTTATAAAAACTTTCGCCCGAACAGGGACTCGAACCCTGGACCGTTAGGTTAAAAGCCTAACGCTCTACCAACTGAGCTACCCGGGCTCGACATCTTAGTTAGGAGAACAGAAATTATGTGAGTGCAATGACAGAGTTTAATAAAAACTTTCGCCCGAACAGGGACTCGAACCCTGGACCGTTAGGTTAAAAGCCTAACGCTCTACCAACTGAGCTACCCGGGCTCGACATCTTAGTTAGGTGAACAGAAATTATGTGAGTGTGATGACAGAGTTTAATAAAAACTTTCGCCCGAACAGGGACTCGAACCCTGGACCGTTAGGTTAAAAGCCTAACGCTCTACCAACTGAGCTACCCGGGCTCGATATCTTAGATAGGTGAACAGAATTTATGTGAGTGCAATGACAGAGTTTAATAAAAACTTTCGCCCGAACAGGGATTCGAACCCTGGACCGTTAGGTTAAAAGCCTAACGCTCTACCAACTGAGCTACCCGGGCTCGACATCTTAGTTAGGTGAACAGAAATTATGTGAGTGTGATGACAGAGTTTAATAAAAACTTTCGCCCGAACAGGGACTCGAACCCTGGACCGTTAGGTTAAAAGCCTAACGCTCTACCAACTGAGCTACCCGGGCTCGACATCTTAGTTAGGAGAACAGAAATTATGTGAGTGCAATGACAGAGTTTAATAAAAATCTTCGCCCGAACAGGGACTCGAACCCTGGACCGTTAGGTTAAAAGCCTAACGCTCTACCAACTGAGCTACCCGGGCTCGACATCTTAGTTAGGTGAACAGAAATTTTGTGAGTGCAATGACAGAGTTTATAAAAACTTTCGCCCGAACAGGGACTCGAACTCTGGACCGTTAGGTTAAAAGCCTAACGCTCTACCAACTGAGCTACCCGGGCTCGACATCTTAGTTAGGTGAACAGAAATTATGTGAGTGCAATGACAGAGTTTAATAAAAACTTTCGCCCGAACAGGGACTCGAACCCTGGACCGTTAGGTTAACCCCTTAACTGCCGTCGACGTAAATGTACGGTTTGGAAATCCCGAGGGTTAAGTGCCAATGGCGTATATTTATGCTTTGTAAAAGTACGATGTGTTGCATTGTGTTTTTACCAAAAATAATACCAGGAATAACTTTGACAGTGTTTCCAAAGGAATTTCTTATTTCTCTGAAGTAGGGGGGATGAATTTTGAACTGTGTTTTTTTCTTTAGCGATAAAAATAAAAGCGGTTAAGTTATGGCCTGTGTTTCTTTTTGAGTTTTTTATTCTTTTTTATGCTATATTTTGAGTCTAACACTTCCGTTTTAGTTCCCTTTGCATAGAAAATGGATTTTTATTTTTTTTTAAATTTGTTCTCTACAAGGAAATAAGAAAAATGCATATAACGAATCGATTTGATTTACTTCATATTTTTTACTATTTTTTCTTTATTAGGTCATGATTCTGGTTTTAACTGGTACTCCATACATTGAGAGGGTGCAATTTCTTTATATGAACAAAATAAACAATCTTTTGAGTAGTTAACGAGTTAAAAAAGAAACGCGCGCTCTGCAAAAGTGTAAGTACGCGGGCGCGGGAGAAAAACGCTGGCACTGGGGAGCCACTTGCTGCGGATTTCCGTGGCAGTTAAGGGGTTAAAAGCCTAACGCTCTACCAACTGAGCTACCCGGGCTCGACATCTTAGTTAGGTGAACAGAAATTATGTGAGTGTGATGACAGAGTTTAATAAAAACTTTCGCCCGAACAGGGACTCGAACCCTGGACCGTTAGGTTAAAAGCCTAACGCTCTACCAACTGAGCTACCCGGGCTCGACATCTTAGTTAGGAGAACAGAAATTATGTGAGTGCAATGACAGAGTTTAATAAAAATCTTCGCCCGAACAGGGACTCGAACCCTGGACCGTTAGGTTAAAAGCCTAACGCTCTACCAACTGAGCTACCCGGGCTCGACATCTTAGTTAGGTGAACAGAAATTTTGTGAGTGCAATGACAGAGTTTATAAAAACTTTCGCCCGAACAGGGACTCGAACTCTGGACCGTTAGGTTAAAAGCCTAACGCTCTACCAACTGAGCTACCCGGGCTCGACATCTTAGTTAGGTGAACAGAAATTATGTGAGTGCAATGACAGAGTTTAATAAAAACTTTCGCCCGAACAGGGACTCGAACCCTGGACCGTTAGGTTAAAAGCCTAACGCTCTACCAACTGAGCTACCCGGGTTCGATATCTTAGATAGGTGAACAGAATTTATGTGAGTGCAATGACAGAGTTTTATAAAAACATTCGCCCGAACAGGGACTCGAACCCTGGACCTTAGGTTAAAAGCCTAACGCTCTACCAACTGAGCTACCCGGGCTCGACATCTTAGTTAGGTGAACAGAAATTTTGTGAGTGCAATGACAGAGTTCATAAAAACTTTCGCCCGAACAGGGACTCGAACTCTGGACCGTTAGGTTAAAAGCCTAACGCTCTACCAACTGAGCTACCCGGGCTCGACATCTTAGATAGGTGAACAGAATTTATGTGAGTGCATTGACAGAAAATTATAAAAATAATCTCCCGAACAGGGACTCGAACCCTGGACCGTTAGGTTAAAAGCCTAACGCTCTACCAACTGAGCTACCCGGGCTCGATATCTTAGATAGGTGAACAGAATTTATGTGAGTGCATTGACAGAAAATTATAAAAACATTCTCCCGATCAGGGACTCGAACCCTGGACCGTTAGGTTAAAAGCCTAACGCTCTACCAACTGAGCTACCCGGGCTCGACATCTTAGTTAGGTGAACAGAATTTATGTGAGTGCAATGACAGAGTTTAATAAAAACTTTCGCCCGAACAGGGACTCGAACCCTGGACCGTTAGGTTAAAAGCCTAACGCTCTACCAACTGAGCTACCCGGGCTCGACATCTTAGTTAGGAGAACAGAAATTATGTGAGTGCAATGACAGAGTTTAATAAAAACTTTCGCCCGAACAGGGACTCGAACCCTGGACCGTTAGGTTAAAAGCCTAACGCTCTACCAACTGAGCTACCCGGGCTCGACATCTTAGTTAGGTGAACAGAAATTTTGTGAGTGCAATGACAGAGTTTATAAAAACTTTCGCCCGAACAGGGACTCGAACCCTGGACCGTTAGGTTAAAAGCCTAACGCTCTACCAACTGAGCTACCCGGGCTCGACATCTTAGTTAGGTGAACAGAATTTATGTGAGTGCAATGACAGAGTTTAATAAAAACTTTCGCCCGAACAGGGACTCGAACCCTGGACCGTTAGGTTAAAAGCCTAACGCTCTACCAACTGAGCTACCCGGGCTCGATATCTTAGATAGGTGAACAGAATTTATGTGAGTGCATTGACAGAAAATTATAAAAACATTCTCCCGAACAGGGACTCGAACCCTGGACCGTTAGGTTAAAAGCCTAACGCTCTACCAACTGAGCTACCCGGGCTCGAAATCTTAGTTAGGTGAACAGAATTTATGTGAGTGCATTGACAGAGTTTTATAAAAACATTCGCCCGAACAGGGACTCGAACCCTGGTGTTGGGGAGCCATCAATGAGGAAGATGAGAGCTCTATCTACTGCAGCATTGAGGAGGTCACAACAACCTCTGTTGTTATTTACAGAAAATCTCCACATTAAGGTCTAGCATTTAGGTCTGTTTAGCATTAAGGTCTCCGATGAAAAGACATGGAACATTGGCTACGGCCAGATCTAAGAAAGAATCTGGCAAGCAACCCTGAATAGGAGGGTGATATATATTAAATATATTTAAGGTATGTTTACCCCAATAGAGATAGATGATACACCTTGAATTTCTAGAAGACCTAGTAAAACTATAAAAAAATGAAACTTTGATGCTTAATAATTCCAAAATTAGGGGAGAATGGGGTAATAAGAAACATTTTAATTTGCCGCTTAGTGTGTGGACCTAAAAATCTGAAATAAATCACATAAAATTTTTATCGCTTAAGCATAATTATTTCAGGGAAAAATTCCCATTTGAAGTTGATGCGGCCCCCAGCAAAATCATAAACATAAAGTCAGGCCTTTTCAACTTTTTCAATTTATCTTGTTTTGTGTATTAAATTCTTATGGAATTTTTAGTGATTTTTTAGGAGGTTAAAAGGGCTATATAATTACATTTTTGTTCTTCAATTTAGGGTTGTGGATAATTCTTAAAGTGTCCTATTTCTTATTACCTCATTTCAACAAAACTAAGGGGTAATAAGAAACAGTAGCATTTTTCCCATGAAAATTCCTTTATCGAATTTTTCTCTTTATTATCTTTATATTTTATTGTTCTTATTTCATTTATCAGTTAAAAACTTAAATTCAAGTAAGTTTATTTTTACTTCATTTTCCTGAAAACGGTGGGTAGTACGACAACTTTTTCTCACCACTTCAAAGTTTATCGAAAAATTTATAGATAATTCGATCGACTTATATCAATTTTGAGTTTTAATTTAACTTACGGTGGGTAAAGTAAATAATTAAATTGGTTTTTTATATTAGCTTTTCCAAGAAATTAAATAATTACAATATTTAAACACGATGATGGGGCGGGGGAAATAGCTTCGAAGGTTTTTTAAACTTTTCAAATGTTGTATATAAAAATATAAGGTTGTTTAAAACTTTCAAATTATAATTTCTGCCGATAGATTTCGATGAACTGAATTACGTGGCGAACTTGGACCATAAAAATACCACAGAACTAATTATCACATCAGTTTTTTGTTTGAGAATATGCCCCAAACATTCCTCTACAAAAGTTTCAAATTTCATAAATTTCTATCAAGTTTTTTCGTTATGAGATAATTACAATGTAATAATTATTAATGAGATGTACAATTACAATGTATTAATTACAATTACATTATTACAATGTATTAATGAGAGAATGTATTAATTTTACAAAGAGTTGAAAAATTAAATTTTCTGAAACAGCCGCGGCGGTGACGGTAACTTTTTTTATTATAGAAACTATATATTACTAGAAAGAAGAGAAAATTTGCTTTCAAATATTGGTATTTTTTCTTATCTGTTTGCATCATACATTGAGCCATAGAAAATTTAATGAAAATCTGAGAACCTAGGGGGTAAAATTGAGTTCTCGCTGGATGATTTGGCGTGGAATGACCCGGTACTTATACGTATTATCCCCACCACCTTTCATTGACTTTCTAATTCAGCGGTACATCAATAGAAAAGTCAATAGGCTTTGATAACATTTTCAAATTCAGCGGCACGACCAATGGAATAATACGCAAGGACCCATTTTTTGAAGTTTTAATTTCGAAAAAAACTACTTTTACTGATTGTTTTGTTACTGATGTTTTTTCTCAAAATATCAATAAAACTTAATAAAAGAAACTGTTTTTATAAAATAATCCCTTATTTTTAAAAGTTGATAAAAAAACAAAGAAAAATTCGCATCCAAAACAGACTTTCATACTTTGACCTCTTCATATTGTAGTGATAAAACAGCCATAACTATAATTAAATAGAAACGGAAAAACTTAACTTTGAGAATGTTTTACTTATTTTAAATTCACAATTTTTCAGCAAAAATAAATTCCGCTAATTCTATTATTCTAGCTGGACTGAATTAATCCTTGAAAGATTGATCCGACCTTCCCCTGGGGTGAAAGCCTCACTGATGAAAGTAAAAGCGGTTTTAACACTGTTAAGATTTTCCTGTCGCTTGACGATACTTTCAAACCTGATTCGAAAGGAGAACTACTTTGCATACCTTCAGGCCTTATAAATTAACGTTTGAATCAGATTTAGAAAGCAAAATGAAATAGTTCAAAGGGGAAAAAGTGTGCAAACTTCTATGCAAAAGTACAATTCATGTACTTATGAATAATAATTCGATATTATTTTTAGGGATTTTTATTTTTATTCATGATTTACCCTAGTAAATAACAGAATTCTTAAACATGATTTAACTCTATATAGGACCCTTAACTTAGTCTCTCAAGGGAAGCTTAAGCATTTTCAAATCATGGTACTCTGAATATTAAATCTTTGTCATGCACTTACCTGAAACACGCGCGTTCTTGAAGGTATTGTAGCTGAAATTAGGTTACCATAAGATGTACAACTGAGGATATTATTCATATTTTCTGGGATCTGGGCTAAACATTCGGCGTATTAGCTCTTAAGTTTGTTTAAATTGCGTCTATAAATATCAGATGTGAAGGGTGGAAGCATTAGAACATTCTAGCCAGCTTGTTTCCTTATTCTAAAGGGAAAACGTCATGTCTCTAAAAAACCAAGCACCTCTATATCTTCACTTCACGCTATTTTCTAGATTTCTGTACAAGGTTTTGACGATTTTTTTAAATTTCTAGTTTATTTGGATTTGTAAAAGGAATCATATTGCAACCAAATTTAATTACAAAAAGGAAAGTAATGTTCTTTAGAATTTTAGGTTTTTACTTGATTTATAAGGGATTTGTTTATTTATGGATTATTTTCAAAACTGAAGGCATTTTAAAATTATAATGAACTTATAATTGAATATTAAGCTAATTTTTTCACACGTGAAATCTTTGGATAGGGTTTTTATCTATTTTTAATATGGTTTTAATTTTAGTTTAGAATAATAACTTAAGAGTATAGGAATTATGTTTTGCGCTTTAGTAGGTGTAAAAAAAATTTTGCACTTCTGCAGTGCTACATGTATGAGTTGCAGCATAGATAATTTACCTTGTAGAACAGTGGGTAGTCATAAATTCTCATAATGATATAATTATATAAAAAGTTTCAAAAGCTATAATTGAACATTACATTACTTTTTACGATTAATGAAAAAAGCTATAGTTATTTATCATTAATGATGTATAATTTTTTTAGTACATTTTTCGCCTTTTTTTATCTACATCAGTATTTGAGAACTAGGTCCAACTCTTCCATGCCAGAACCAGAAGCCAGACAGATGAAAAGATTTGAAGAAATAGTCATACCGCAAGGAGAAAAACTTTGACAGAAAAACCAAAACTCTGAAAATAAGTAATACCAAGCCAAATGATAACCACGCAGATTTTGCACAAAACGTTTTTCAGCGTTCATGAATTTTGCCATCACCCCTGAAAATTGAGTGGAAAAATCCGTTTCCAAACAATCGCAAGACGTTTAAGTTTTTCTCCTGGCTGTATGACTAGTCACACGACTAGACTATAGCCTCCGGCTGTCATAGAACCCAATAAGGAACATGCTATAATAAGTTTTAAGGTAATTTAATCTTCACTGGAGCAGTAGTCGGATGCTTATTTAGCATGGGGCAGTTCCTGGGTTCTATCCCTGTGGTTGTTATTTTATTAACAAAAACCTAATATTTTACAAAATAAATTTCAACAGAACTAGGGTGAATCGACCAGTAATTGACCAGTTAGTGGAAATTCCTCCAAGTTTTATTTTTCTTTCTTAGAAAAAAAATTTTCTAAAAAAATTGACACTGGTTTAATATCAATGAAAGTATGAGGAATAATAACTAATAATCATTTTTCCTTTCATTTTTATAGAATTTTTTTTATTTATTTTAAAAGCAATTAATTGAGATTTTGCCAGTAGTTGACCACCTACATCCAGTATTTGAACACCATTATTCCAGTAATTGACCATTGCCATATTCACCATTTCCAGAATAAAAATCAAATATACAGCTCAAGCACAAATCAACCAACTGATTCACAACGCAACCTATCATTTGCAAAAGAGCTATTTATTCGAGTCCCACTTCTTTAAAACAGGGCTAAGGGTAAGTTGGCTGAAAAAAATACGCAACGGAGACGTTTGAAGAAAACGTTTCAGAAACACTTACACAAACTTTCATTCAATCTGATGATTATAAAATTCTCTCACAAAAATTAAGAATTGGCAAATTTTAGTAAATTTTTAAGTTTATAGTTTTTCTTGACAGTTTTAAGCGAAAAAATCAATTGTTTTATTGAATGGTATAAAAATTTTGAACTTAATATTCCATTCTTATTAACACCCGTGTCTTTTGGCAGAAAATCCTATGATCTGAAAACCAACTGTTCCAATCCTACTAAAATTTCTTCCATTTGTTGAATACGTCTTAGAAAATTCTTAAAAGCTTTATTCAATCAGCAATCAATAAATTAAACTCTGGAAGAGAACACGGAAAATTGATCCTATTGATTAATTCTCATACTTTATTAATATTAAATCACTGTCAATTTAAAATATATTTTGTTGGAAAAAATATATCTACTTTATTAGTAATTATAATGATTTTTAAGTTGTATTGCAAAATCTTATATATTTTAAGCAAGAAGTAGAACAATTTTTGTATTGTTTAACCTTTTAAAACCAGACTGTAAACCAGCACGATTTGCCACCTAGGCCACCTAGCGAGCGCTTGCACCGCGAACCGTTCGATTCCACCGTTTACTACAGAAGGCTATCTAAAAAACTAAAAATGCGTATATGTCTGACAACCAACCAACCAACTACCCGTAGGTACGTATTTTAGGGCTTAGCGAGAGGAGCGACATATTTTAAAAGCGCAGGTGTTGGAAATTTGAAGAACCAATGAAAGAGGTATATTGAATAAAGAGTCCCTATTAACAATACTGGTTAATTACTGGAAATGTAACTTTTTTTACAGTAAATCTAAGCAAAAATTGTACTGCAGGTAAAAATCTTTAAGATCGCTCTTAGTTTAAAAAGAAATCTTAAAAGCAAATAAAATCCAGTAGTTGACCACTTTGGTCAAATACTAGCACTTTTTCTATTCTAGACAGCCAGTGGTTGACCACCCCTCAAATATCATATTAAATGGTTAATATACAAATAATGATAGTTTTATTTAATTCAACTAAACATATAGGACCTAAATACATCAATCAATAAAATATTGGAATAAAAACTAGCTGGATGATTTGAGATTGAACTAAATACTCCATACCATTATTGCTAGTAGTGAGAGCGCATGCTTTGAAGCTTTGTTGATAACTTTTTTTTAACTATTTATTGTGTCTTTTAAGAACAATACTGGAACTTTACACTATGCATGAGCTTTTAATAAAATGTCAGCTATGTTTTCAACGCAACAGATTCGAAATAAACACACAACAGTTCTTGTTTTTTTCAAAATTATGCTCAATTGGTCAACTACTGGTAGGTGGTCAACTACTGGTCGGTTCACCCTATTAGAGCAGGCTCGGTTAAAAGTGACAGCCTGGAATTAGGGTCTTATAGACACAAGATCCTAGTGACTGGCATCCAGTACCTAAACACGGGACTTAATAAGTAATTAGCGTCTGTGATGTGAATATTTTCTGTTGGTATCTATACTATGATTAGTATAGCTTATAGAGTTAGTGAAAAACTTTATGATAAGCTTGGCGTGAGGAACTTGCTCAAATATTATTTACATGATAAAAAGGACTAGAAACAACAACAGCAGCAACGCACCATCGTGTCAAACAAAAAGAAAAACACCACATAAGTCATAGTCTGCATTTATTTTTAACGTATCTCGAAAAATATATTATATTCTGATAATCCACCAGTCTACAATCCATCCTTGGGTGAGAGGAGGGAGAATCTACGATCTCGCGCACAAACCCGATCATCGGACGACTAGAAAAAAAAGAGAGAGACAGGGTCAGTGGACGAATCCGTTCGCCATCTGGTACTGCTGCGCATCTACGATGACACTAGTGTACTGTGGCTGCACCCCAGGAGGGGCGAACTCACCCCCCTCGCAGTAGCCCTTGTCCATCGGCTGTTGCTGCCTGGACTCGAAATAGCAGGCGTCGTTGTAGTCAGCAAAGTTCCTCTGGAACTGTTGCTGTTGTTGTTGCTTCAGGCGGTTGAAGTCCAAGTGAGACGTGGTGATGACGGATTTGTAACTGTTGTTGTTGCTCCGTCCCAATAAGGCACTTGCCGGTTTGGCGTTGCTGTTATTGTTGCTGTGTGGGGAAGAAGTGGAAGAGGCGGATCTGGGAGAGTCAGTCCGGTTCTGGAAGCTGTCCAAGTCGGACTCGGACAGCATGGAGTCGGAAGGGCTGCTGAAAGGACCGCTGTAGAGGACGTGAGGGTTGACCACTAGTTCGTGAGGGGGTTGTGGGGCGTAGCAGAGGTCCGGTTGAGGGGGCAGGGGGCACGGGAGGGACTGTTGTTGAAGGGGGTCCGCCTCGACGTCTGGGGAGGAGGATATCACCGAGGTCTCGCAGGGAGGAAAGGAGGCGTAGCTTTGGACTGAGTACCTGCAATGAACCAGGAGGCGTTCTTTAAAAGAGGGACTTCATCAAAATAAAAGCATAATCGTCACAGTAAATCCAATGTGAAAGCATGCACGCAAAAGTAGTGAAATTTCCATCATGCGAATACAAAAACTATAAAAAAAACTTGAGTTTTGCTGCGATTGAGTTAGGTCTCTGGAGAAGAAGAAGCAGGTTAAATCTTTGACGTGGATTCCCAAGTTTTTAAATGCACCCCATGAAAAAACGATTACAAATCCAACGGATTAACAATTCCTGTAGGAATGTGCCCCAGCTTCTTAAATTAGAATAATCACGGATTAGAAAATTTCAAATGAGCATGCATCAGGGTTTAAATTTCAGGCAAACCTTGCCTCCTTCCAGCTGTAAGAGGCTGGATGGACCAGTTAGTGTGGTAGTGACAAAAAATATCAATCCACGGCTCAAATAAGATAACACCAGGCATCCATAGTTTCTTTTTTTCGGTTCAGAACTTTATTAACCATTTTCATAGTAAGAAACCTGACGCATCATCATCATCATCATGTCTTGGTTGGTTGATTGGTGTCGTGTCCAATTGAAGTCAAGTCAAATTGCTCCATGTGCCGAAATCACGGCCTTGGCAATGTCCACAATTTTGTCATTATAGAGATTTCCCTGAGAGAAATTCATCAATGGCCTGTAAGCTTCTTATGATATCATCATGTCTTGTAGTGCCCAAGACCCTAAGTGCAAACAGGGCAAGGTGGAAGGCAAGACTTAGGGCCTTTTTTGCCACGGGGGACCAGACATGGTGATGATGATGATGCGTCAGGCTTCTTACTATATGAAAATGCTTAGTAAATTTCCGAACCAAAAAAGAAATTGTGTTCGGAGTTTTCATATTTGAGCCGCATTGATGATTTTTGCCATAGCTTAAGACAAATGAAACACATAACATTGAGCCATCAACTATCCCCTATTTCAGCTCACAAATGTGAGACTCATTCAAAACTTAAAGGGAATAACTCACCTTTCTTCTCTGTCGTAGTTCGTCTCCACCTGAGGTAGAGGGGAAAGTCTCTGAGGGTAGTGGGGCAGAAAACTGCCTCCTCCGGGGTCTAGGAGCCCCATGGCAACGTGGGGCGAGTGGGGATACTGAGGGGGAGGGTTTGGGTTTCCCATTTCTGTGTACGGGGAGTGAGCCACCGCCGAGAACGCCGCATGGTGGAGAGGAAAGGAGTTCATTTCGTACAGGCAGGGATCGACTGTCTCTCCTGAAAGAGAACAATGAAATTTCAGAAATACTGTATATTAGGGTGGGCCGAAAAAAACTTTTTATTTTATTTTGAAACGCTATACCGCGGAAAACTTGCCTCTGGGGTAGAGATGTAAAATGCAACAAAAATTTTTAAAATCGGTTAAAAATTGCAATAGCGCATTGCACCTAAAGTTTGAAAAAAATAGGCTATTTTCATTACTTTTAAAAAAATCAAATTAAATCAAATAACTTTTATAAAAAGTATCTAAAGGCATATAATAGAATAAAAATGAGGAGAAAACATATTTAATTGAAAAAAGGTGGTATTTTACAATTAATTGGTAGTATAATAACATCTAAAAATACACGTTTTTACCAGAAATCCACATATTTCGTATGAAACAAAAAATGATGAAAAACAATTTTTCATTACTATACTACCTTTCTAGCTATCACTCAGTAACCCCCTTAACAGTTAAAATATTTTTTACAGTTCGCTTCGCCATCGGAGCTCGCTCGTTGCACAACAAACCGCATCACTATCTCTCTCCGAAATAAAAATTTATTTTATATTTTGAAACACTATACCACGGAAAACATGCCTCTTGAGTGGAGAAGTAAAATGCAACAAAACATTTTAAGAATCGGTTAAAAATTGCCTTTGTACATTGGTCCTAAAATTTGAAAAAATATGCTATTTTCATAGAACCTTAAAAAAAATCAAATTAAATCAAATAACTTCTATAAAAAGTATCTAAAGGCATAAATTAGAAGAAAAATGTTCAGAAAAAATATAATTAATGGAAAAAAATATGGTATTTTACAATATAAGGTTGCACTATAAGGTTACACTTGGCATTTCGCCTTTTTTTTCTTCAAAAATCGCATTTTTCGATTGAATTAAAAATTTATTTTTCCTGATGGGTGCATAGTTTGATTTGTAACAAAATGTAGTCCTTTACTGGTTATTAACTTCTTTTGGTAGTTTGAAAGAATCTTATGTTTCTCTGTTGGATTATTTATCAGTACTATAACATAAACTGTATTTTAGTACTAATAATCCAACAGATGAACAGAAGATTTTAGTTTCTTTTATATTAAAATCAAATTAAATCAAATTAATTTGTCTGTATGATTCTTTATTTAGAAAAGTAAATGGTTCTAAATTTGACCTGGACACATGTTTAAAGTGATAGAAACATCTAGATTTTTGCCAGAAAAGTTATTAGAAATCATTGATCCAATGATTAAACAAAATGCCTGTTTTGCTCATTCTGAAAACTTGCTTTTGGGCATGATCATAGATAAAAGGGATCATATATGAGGGATTTTGGTTTAGAAGAACAATTAGGGCTAGAAACTCAGCTTCTAAAAGAAAGTCAGTTAGGAGTTTTCATCCCCCCAAACCTAATTTCCAAGCTACAGACCATATTGACAATATAGAACATACGTAGACTATTATAGATTAGCTGGAATACTGCTTCTCTTTCTCCCCACCTATACAACGAAGATTCACCGATCAAGAGATATAGTCTATGACAGCGGTTCTCAAACTGTGCTCCGCGGAGCCCTTAGGGCTCCGCCAAGCATTTCCAGGGGCTCCGCGAAGAAATTTGAAATAAATATATTTTTTTGATAATTTCTAATATGCGTTGCTCTGAAATGTTATATAAATAACTTTCTGCAAGGTATTTCTTGTAAAGAACTTACTTTTGCTCTTTCCTACCCAAATTTTTTAGAGCTCTAAATAACCCTTAGATTTAGGTGGATTTGGTTGGGAGCTTCCAATGAAGAGAGCTCCGTTGATTATAGTTTTTTTCTGGCTTTTGTCTTTTTTTCAGGTCTTTCTTGGCTTACCAAAACAAGTCAAAACCATGTTATTTAGGGTCAAATTTTCGAAATTCTTCTGGGGGAGAACCCCCAGACCCCCCTATTGTACTTAAAGATTTATTACTGTTTATTAATACTATTTATTACTTTAATACGTTCGTTAAAGTTAAAATCCTACCTAAAAATGAATGTCCATAATTTGGACTGTGATATACCTAAAACAAGTATAAAAAACTGTTTTTAAGGATCATATTTTACAAAATTCACCCAGACTCCCCTAATCATAATTGGAACTTAATTAATCACAATTTTCCTTACATTAAATTATCTTAGATGCAAATTATACCTAAAAATGTTTTAAAAAGCTACATTAAACCTGTTAAATATGCATGGGAGGGGCTGTGGAATAATTTTGGAACCCTATTGAAATAAAGTTCTATATACGCTACTGCATTTATGCTTTTATTTCTTGTAGCAATGGTTTTTATGTAATTTGCTTTTTTGTACCTTGAAAAATTAATCTTCGGAAAAGGGTTCCTCGAAGAATTTGTCTCTTGAAAAGGGCTCCGCGACATAAAAAGTTTGGGAACCCCTGGTCTATGATAATGACTGGAACTTTGACAGATTCCCATGTCACACACAAACAGTCGAACGTTGTGTAAAATTAGTAACACAGACGGCATCACGAAAAGTCATCGGTATGAATGCCAGGAGATGGGTTTCAAGATCTTCAATGCCAAATTTTTCAATCAAGTCTTCTTTCAAAATACCAAAAGAAGTTAATAACTAGTAAAGGACTACATTTTATTACTAAGCACCATCAAGAATAATAACTTTTTAATTCAATCGAAAAATGCGATTTTTGAAGAAAAAAAGGCGAAATGCCAAGTGTAACCTTATATTATAAAATAAGATCTTTCTTTCCATTAAATATATTTTTTCTGGACATTTTTCTTCTAATTTATGGCTTTAGATACTTTTTATAGAAGTTATTTAATTTAATTTGATTTTTTAAGAGTTATGAAAATAGCATATTTTTTTTAATTTTAGGACCAATGTACAAAGGCAATTTTTAACCGATTTTAAAAATTTTTGTTGCATTTTACTTCTGTACTCAAGAGATAAGTTTTCCGTGGTATAGCGTTTCAAAATATAAAATAAGTTTTTATTTCGGCGAGAGATAGTGATGCGGTTTGTTGTGCAACGAGCGAGCTCCGATCGCGAAGCGAACTGTAAAAAATATTTTAACTGTTAAGGGGGTTACTGAGTGATAGCTAGAAAGGTAGTATAGTAATGAAAAATTGTTTTTCATCATTTTTTTGTTTCATACGAAATATGTGGATTTCTGGTAAAAACGTGTATTTTTAGATGTTATTATACTACCAATTAATTGTAAAATACAACCTTTTTTCAATTAAATATGTTTTCTCCACATTTTTATTCTATTATATGCCTTTAGATACTTTTTATAAAAGTTATTTGATTTAATTTGATTTTTTTGAAAAGTAATGAAAATAGCCTATTTTTTTTCAAACTTTAGGTGCAATGCGCTATTGCAATTTTTAACCTATTTTAAAAATTTTTGTTGCATTTTACTTCTCTACCTCAGAGGCAAGTTTTCCGCGGTATAGCGTTTCAAAATAAAATAAAAAGTTTTTTTCGGCCCACCCTACTGTATAATACTCCCGATATGACGAATTTCGCTGCATCGAAAACCTCTTTTTATGAACAAATATTACCCCCTGGACATAAGGTATTCCTCTTATGTTATCCATTATAAGTCAAAGACCTTTTCTTAAAAACCTTGTTTTTATAAAAAATATGTGTGTTAGTGTTACTATACAGGGTGTCCCACGAGAAGTGGCCCAACCCCTTTAACTTTTGAACCCCTATAGATATAGTCATGAGAGTGGGGTCTAGGTATAGTAAAGTGACCATGCTCCATCCGATGAGATAACTTTCAACGCCCTCTAGCGGAAAATTTAGGAGTTATAATTTTTATTTTAAAAACTATGTGAGATATGTGAAAAAAGTCAGTGACTAAGTTGTAGCAGCATCGATTTAGTAATAAAAGACACCTTAAGCAGAAAAATATCTTAAATAAAACCCCTTAAACGCACGCTTAATTAGGTTGAAATTACGTAGATTTTACTGCTTAAAACGCTCCTCAAAAGGCGAAAATGAGAATTTTTTATTTTTATGAAGTTCATTAAATTCAAAATTTCTCATTTTTGCCTCGTGAGGAGCGTTTTAAAACGTAAAATCTACGTAAATTCAATCTAATTGAGCATGCGTTTTAGGGGTTTATTCAAGATATTTTTCTGCTTAAGGTGTATTTTCCTACTGAATCGATGCTGTTCTACAACTTAGTCACTGACTTTTTTCACATATCTCACATAGTTTTTAAAATAAAAATTATAACTCCTAAATTTTCCGCTAGAGGGCGTTGAAAGTTATCTCATCGGATGGAGCATGGTCACTTTACTATACCTAGACCCCACTTTCATGACTATATCTGTAGGGGTTCAAAAGTTAAAGGGGTTGGGCCACTTTTCGTGGGACACCCACACCCTGTATAAAAATAGAGCTGAATTTAGATGTATTTACAATATAATGTCTTCTTATAATTCTTCCTTTTTATGTCGAAAGCTCCTTATCTCGAAATTTTTTTACCCGTCCCTTCGAATTCCTCATATCGAGAGCAGTACTTTCAAATATATTCAGAAATTCGATATTTTAAATGAGTTCTAAAACATCTCGTTTGATTTGTTGTTAAGTTAGTAAAAAAATTCCAACTTAACAAGTTTAAATTTTCTTTCTATTCGAGCGTGTATGTCTGTCAACCATTAATTTAAACGTTACAGAAGCCCATTGGCGTAGTGGTAGTGCCACATCACAAAAGATGACCAAGTTACACTTGGGTAAACAAGGAGCTTTGCCTCAGCTGACTGTGACCTTCAGACACACATTCTGTGCCAGCTCTGCTCATAGCCTCATAGAATGAAATTTGTTCTACTTTAGTTTGAAAGTCTAACCAGCCTAAGTACTGCCTCAAGCACCCCCTTGTATTGATCAGTAGGGATCCTTCAGACACACATTCTGTGCCAGCTCTGCTCATAGCCTCATCCAATGAAATTTGTTCTACTTTAGTTTGAAAGTCTAACCAGCCTAAGTACTGCCTCAAGCACCCCCTTGTATTGATCAGTAGGGAGTGTTTTACCCCTTAGGCAAGCGACGTTTCCATCGTCGTAGAGGTAGGGTGACTTTCTGCTCTTGGACTTCTGGTGCCTATTCCTTGTGGGGGTGCTGTTAGCCGTACCGTTGGTGGTACTGCTCTGAGAGGTCGAGTTCGATGCAGAGTACAGCGGATCGGGTTTCCTCACTTGCTCCACTTCCAGCTGAAGAGTTTCGGCTTCTTGTTTGCTGAAGAAAAAAGAAAAGACATCATGGAAAATGGTGCCGAAAAATAACAATGTTGACCCGTTGTTTTTAAATAAACATTAAAGATGGTTTACATTTTTGACCCATTGGCAATAGTTATGACAATTAACTTTAAGACTCTTGTGTAGCATTAAGTTTTCAACAACTGTAGTGGTAAATTCGCAGTCAAAAAAACAAAGCAGGAAATTTTGCACGGAGTAAATCTTCAAACGTGTTTTACTTACCCAATTAAAGACAAGTAGAACCTCTACTTTGCAACTATGTTTAAATTAAGCTAATTTACTTGTTTAAGGAAATTATGATGAATTAAAAAATAAAAGTGTATCTTGAGGTTGTTAAAGTCTGGCATACAACATTTTCCAAAGTTTGTGGTACCCTTAAGTTTGTCAGTTTTAATTCAATTGTTTCTCAAAAACTAATTAGGTGATGAACTACAAATTCCCCCCTTTATAGATTTTATGGATGCAACATACACTACTACAGCTTCTCTTTTCTTCATTCCCCTTATAAAACAAAGTATTCTATCATCTTTTCTAACCTCAAAAAACACTACAATTCATGAAGTTAAATATAATTTTAGCTCGTAAAATGAATTTAAACGGCCCTCAAAATCAGCTTAGCCAAAATAAAACAATGCATGTTTCCAATTGAAGCTGTCTAGTATTAATTTTTATTCATATTTTTATGTTGTGATTATATATTAATGTTGTGAAAATCTCCTTGGAACCACCAAATAAATACATTTTCACTCCTTTTGTCTACTGATGTTTTTTATCTTTTATTTACTTATCTCTTCCCGTTTAGTTAAAAAAAAAAGAAAGAAAGTACAGGTGTCAACAGTAGCGGATTTCTAAATAGGCTAGCTAGGCTATAGCCTACGGCGGCAAATTTTAGCAGGCGGCAAATTTTTGACGGCCGAATTTTTTTCTGAATAAAAAAAGGAGAGGAGAAATGAAACACCTAACATAAGCTCAGATGAGAACGTCCTTTCAAAAAAGCAATTCTATGGTTTACAAGGAATTGTTCTCTTTGTATCCAAAGGGTCTTAAAATGAGCTAAAACACTACTCTAATGGGCAATTTTTAAAAAAATGTCTAGGGGAGAACCCCCACACTCCCCTCTCAAATTTTGATACCTGTTATACAGTGCTGAAATACCCTTGAAAATTATGCTGCCTACAAGAAGCTTTTTCCTTTTGGTGCTTTCTCCTCTCCAGAGTTTAAAAGTAGATAAACACAAGTTTGGGGGAAATTTCCGAAAAATATTTTCTGGGGGAATCTTATTTTTTATAAATTTTCCCCCCAGAAAATTCTGTGGTTTTCAAGGAACTGTAAGGGCAGGGCCGTATCCAAGGGGATAGTTTGGGTGTTCAACCCCCCGAAATTTTGATATAAATTTTATACTTACTATTTTTCCTTAAAAGTTAGCCTTAAAATGTGCATAAACCCCTACTTTTAAGGTTCGAAATTCAAAATTTTTCTTGGGGAGATCCCCCAACTCCCCTTGAAATTTTGTAACAGTCGTTCCTTGAAAATATTGGAAGTGGTCCTTTTCGGGTAAGTCTAAAAATGAGTGAAATCGTGAAGGGGGCGTGAGTTAGGAGTTCTACACATCACTGTCATCACACTAGCGGATCCAGGCGGGCTAGGAGACTTAAGCTTCCCTCTCCAAAAGGAATAAGAACTAACTGTGAGAAGGAGGGGAAGTGGGAACTCAGGGGTGTAAAAAAAAGGAAAAGCGACTCTAAAACGAGTCAAAATCCTGTTTTTAGGGTCAAATTTCCATAAATTTTCCGGGGGTGGACCCCCAGACCCCCGTTTGAAATTTGGAACCCTATTATTTACTACTTTTCAGTAAAAAAAATTGTCGAAGTGCAAAAATTCTACAAAAATGTAAATTAAATTCTTGAAAATGTGTGTCCGAAATCCGGATTAGGTATACCAAAACGAGTTGAAAATCTGCTTTTTATACTTAAATTTCCAAAAAATTTCTGGGGGAGGACCCCCAGATCCCCCTTTTATGGTTTTAGAGGACGATTTTGATAAAACTTTTAGCCCGAGCCCCCCAAAACCCAAATCCTGGATCCGCTGCTGACTTCTTACCTAGGTCACCAACATAATCGAACTGAAGTTCCAAGAAAATTTTTTGCCAACCCCCCCCCCCGAAAAAAAGTCTAGTTACGTTACGGCCCTGTGAAAGGGTCTCAAAATGAACTGAAACGCTTCTTTAAGAAGCAAGTTTTCAAACAATTTCTGGGGGTTACCCCAGACTCCCCATTTTTACTTCGAGCTTACATTGTAAAATTGTATTATTTTGTGTAAAATATTACTTTTAAGCGATCTAACACTTCAGGTATAAATACACTCAGGACCTTAAGAAGACGTTCTGTTAGACCAAAAAAAATAAATAAATAAACAAAAAAAAGTCAAGCCACGGCGTGTACCAAACTCACTTAAAATCTTTGCCCCCCAAACAAAAACTGAAATGACACCCCTGTTTAGTTTTGTAAGATGTATAGCATATAGGCGGCAAATTTTGGTTCAGCCTATAGGCGGCACATTTGGAAATCCGCCACTGGGTGTCAAGAGGCTTACCTGAGAACATAGTTGACACTGACAATACAGTGAGGCCTGGAGGACCGAGTATTATGGACAACTGTGGCGTAACTCTGCATCCATATCCATCCGCCCTCTTTGGTAAGGAAACGGTAGTACTTCGTCGTCACTTGACCTTTGTGCAGCACTGGAACAAAAACATCAAAGAATACCAAAACAGAATTACTCATACTTTAACTTTTGATGTGTAAAGAAACTTTGGTGACAAAAAAATATATTTCTGTACTATTTTGGTTATTTGCGTTTTTTTTCATCCTTTTTAACCGATTAAGCACCTCAAAGTTTTACTGATGTTTTTATACTTGTAGGGTGTAAGGAAATTAGTACCTATGTTTAACCCTTCTATGTTAAGGTTATCTCTTTACGATCTTAGAAATACGAAAGAAGAAACTATTCTCCTAACTTTACAAATGTACTCTTTTAAAAGTCCTTTTAGAAATACATAAAACGTATAAATTGATGAATTAATTTAATGTTTTATTTTATATCCCTACACACATTCACTCTTATTGTTAAAGGATAAAGAATGACGTATTATTTGTGATAAAACAATTTAATAAATTTTTTTTCCTGGTAAAAAGTTTTTTTTAATTGTTTCTCCCATGTTTTCTTCAAATGTAATTCCTTCAAATTACTGCATACTAGTGATGGGCAAAATCGATAATTTTAGGTATCGAATACTTTGGTATCGAATACTTATAGGTATCGAATACTTTTAGGTATCGAGTACTTTTTTCCAAAGTTGGGAAATGTACCTGAATGGACCATTTTTTTCTAAGGTTTATCCATACTCGATCTGAAGTTTTTAAAAATGAACCCGATCCATCAAAAAAGAATAATATATTGTGCAGAATCAGTGAAGTCACCACTATATAATTAAATAATTTATAAATAACTTATTTTAATTCATTCCTTCGATTAAAATTTAGGACACTAAAGCTTGGTTTATCTACTCATACGGGAAGTTCTTATGAATTATTACTATCGATCTAGACTACAATAATATAAATTTAATTTTCAATATCTTTTACTGGTGAGTATTATTGATTTAGCAATATTTTTCGAAGAAATTCGTGTTATGAAGCATTAATTTCTTCAAAAGTAAAATAAACTAATTTTTTTCTGTGTTACTGAATAGCTTATTTTCAAAGTTTAAAGAATCAAAACAAAATTAAATTTAGTTGATTAGAATTCTACGCAGTTAAAGCCAGATAGCGGGAATACAAAATAAATAAAACATGCTTATTACCTACTCGATCGTTTTGCATTAAAATTGTAATTAGTAAATATAATTTTTGAATTAAACATTTAAAATAATCCTTTTTGCCAGAAAGATTACTATGCTTAAACACTTTTGAGTACTTAATTTAATAATAAATACTTTTTACTTTGCTGATAACATTTTATTAAAGCAATAACATATTAAAAGACTTTTTTGGGAATGCATAAAATCCTACTCAAACCCTGTCCGAATTTTTTATACTGATTACAATACGGATCTATCCAATAGTTATGGGAAAATTATGTCACATTTGTTTTGCACCCTCCAGATATCCTCTTATCTCTACTTTTTTTTTAAATGAGATATTTCTAGAAAACTTCCTTCTACGCATATTCTATTAACTTATATGGAACTTCATGAACAGCTCCCCCCCCTGCCTAAAATGTAGTTTTTTACTCCTTTTTGCTTTACAAATAAAATTGGTTATCTAATTTCAACATCATCGAAATACATACTCACAAGTTTGTATTTGAGACCAGTTTGTATTTTACCTTTGTGTTTGATCTACAGTAAGTATTTTAAAGATTATTTCATTGAAAAATTTAAAACGAAATATGACAATAAAGTATCGATACTTTTTTGGGTATCGAATACACTCGATATTTTCAGGTATCGAGTACTTAAGTATTTGGTATCGATACCTGCCCATCACTACTGCATACTTTAAACTTAAATTCGATTTTCCCAAAAACCTAGGTTAAAATTAAGGGAAAAGACAAGGAATATGTATAATAAATTCTTTTCAAAATATTATTATGCAGAAAATCTTTATTAAGTAGAGAAACTGTGAGTGAAAAAACTCCATTTTAAAATGAAATGATTATCATATGATACAGGCAAAAGGTATTAATTCTATCCGCTGAAAACTATCTAGAAACAAGCTACTTACGAGTATCATGAGAATATCTCATCTGTATACAATCTGTTCCGTGAATATAATGATACAGTGTCTTCTCAATCAAATCTTGTGGCTGATAACCGGTCAAATTGGTGACTCTGGAAAGAAATATATTTTAAAAATAAATAAACGAAGTAAAAACTCAATGAATTCAAGGTTTTTCTTTTATAAGAATACAAGTAGCCTGAAGAAAAAAAGTATTACCTATAGGAAAAATACTCCCTCTAATATTTATACAAATTTAAAAAGCTGTTTTCTCGAAAGTATTAGACGTTTATTTCCTACTTTACTATCTTGCACTTAAATTAAAACTTCTCAAGTTAAAAGAACACAATTTTCAAATACTGAAAAGAAATCTTCTGTAAGGGTTCATTAACTTTATTAGTGTTTGTGTTTCTTTTTTAATAATGTAATATTTAAACTTGAATATGAAATAAGAAATTTCCATTTATTTTTTGTAACTACAGTATTCTAGAATTACGTCGCACTGCATTATGGCTATGCTAGATTTAGTGCTAATAGAATCCATAATTTTACTAATAAAAGATGACATTTTCACATCATGCACGTGTATGTACTTCATCTCCATAGTTTTTGTTTTCATATCAATCTGCAGATTCGTTAGACCTTGTTAATTTATTTCCTTGAGTGAAGTAATATAGATTTGAATATTCAGATTAAGGGGCATAAAAAATGAATGGGATTGAAAGGTATGGCAACTATCACATAAACCGGTTTAAAAAATATCTTTAAATATAGCAATACATCTATCGACCATATTATCAAGGTAAAGTTGAGGAAGAGTTTTCTAAAATAAAGACAGAAGTAGAGCCGAACTTATTTTATAATATTTATAAAAAGTATAAGAAAAAGTAAAAGTATAAAAAATGGTAGAAATCTCTGAATATGCTATTTAATTGAAAGGCTTTTAATAATTTAGTCTTATAGATGGTAAAAAGATGTATTTCCAATGCCCTCTTATAAGATTATCACATATGAATAATTATCACTTGATTTGACAATGGTATATGATAAGAGTTTTCAGCAACAAATATTACTCTAATTATTTACTTTATACTTTTAATTTACCAATCCAGCAAGGCAATAAGTTTTATTTTCCTAACTTAATACATCTTTTGGTTAGAGGTTTGTGTATGATTTCAGGATCAACATTTCATTTTAATTATATTTGTTTTCTGTACAAAATAAAATCTATACTGATGGAATGTTTTTTAAAAAAGGGGCCTAATCCTTTTTTAACAATTAATGAACAGCAATAATACTTTTTATGAGTTACTAATACCAGGTCGATGGATCTTCATCAAGATGTAAAATAAAAACAGGTACTACTAACCTGGCATCCAGAAAGATGAGCCTGAGATCCATGTTTGCTCTGAACATGAACATGTTGGAGTACATCTTGATCTCTGTGATGGCACTAGGGGGAAGAGAATGTCCGACGGCTACTAGTCCCATGTTCTGGAAACAACTTTCGTAAGGAGAGGACTCCATGTTGTACCTTTGCACTTTGAGGTAGCCGCTGCAATGGATAACCTGCAGAGAATTTTACAGTTAGGAAAAAATTAGTGCTGAAATTTCAGGTCGAACATCAGAGATACCAGGACAACGAAGAAGAGAGGTTAATCACGAAGAACTATTATGTCATAAACACTACAATGTCAATAATATTTTTATGAGGTTAGGTGTGCTTTTTATTCAAACTAACTAGCTTTGAAATTATGTCTTTATTTGCTGAATTGCACCTTCATTACTGAAATCATTAAAACTAAAACATCAATTAAAAATTCTTTATTAAGAAGAGTATCAAAGATATCATAGTTACATAAATTTACTCATTTAAATAAGAATTAATTTTTTTAAGTGAGCAAATTTATATATATATTCATTTTTTTACTTTAATTTTATGTAACTTTATTATTAAACCAGGTATTTTTTGTGAGGAAATAAAAATAATATCGACCGAACTGTTCGCCTTGGAAGATGGTCAGTGACCTCTCAAAGGAAATAAACACATAATTTGTTAAGTAAATTTTGCATTGAAAAAAACATAGCTAAATTTTATAATGTTAAAATTTTTCTGAACTATAAGAATAACATTGAGGCTTATTATTTATCTGTAAAACTTGAACGAAAATAAAAATTAAGTTTTTTTTTGGTTCTTCTTGTAAACTCACATGCGTTAACGGGTAACCTATATTTTCATCTAGTTAATTTAGGTCATTTTTGAGCATTAAGAAGAAAATATTACTCTTGTTCTTTAAACATATAAATACCAAATACGTAGGTATTACTTTTTTTACAATATATTTGTGTCTTGTAAGATTCTTTAATTATCTAATAATCATAATATTTTTTATTTAAACCTTAAATCGTTTTATTGCTTGATGAACATTTTAGTGCTGAAGAGTTAAAACCTTTCCCAAATACAATCTTTAGCCAATGACAAAACAACACTCATTTCTTTGCTTTATAAAAACAATTCCGTTACATCCATCATCAGCACGACTTTTCATAGTTTTCTTTTTCGCCTCTTCATGAATCTCACAAGGAAAAAGACCACTTAATTGGAAGTGGTGTGATCGAAGAATCTGTGACGTAAGCGACCCTCCTATCTCTTAGCATTTGTAATTCTTCGAGCAAAATGGATACATAGAGCAATAGGGATTCTCCTTTTCAGGGTGATGGTATTTTGAGACGTCGTCGCTAGACTTTTTATACTAAGCAACTTTTTTTTTATCAGTAGTATCCTAAAATTCAAGGACCTTCACAGTCTGTTGTTGAATTTCCTTGATAACGAAGAGATATTGTTTCCTCTCCATGCATCTTATTTTGTTTGATATGTTGAAGATTGCCACTGAAGTATCTTTTTCTGAAGGTGAAATACTCTTGCGATTACATATGCACTTAACCATAATTTAGTTTAACTAGTTTGGATGAATTATAACTGCTTAATTGGTTCTTAAAGCTGTTGGATAAAAAACCATGTTCATGTTATTTCGTGCATAGAAACACTTGTTAATTACATAGTTATTCAATAGAATAAGTTTTTATACCCAGAAAAGGATTTTACTACCTTAAGACATTGGTAACTTTATTTGGGTAATTTTAGATAACTTCTAGATAAATTAAAACATTTGTTTAAGTGTGTTTCTAGCTAAAAATGATATTTTGAATGTTGATCTAAATGTTTTTTAACATATGTAGCTTAAGGTAAGGAAAGACAGATGAGGAAAGTTTCGTATTCTAACTTGTTTATATCACCCAAACTTCATTCCCTTTGAGGGCTTATTGAAAATCAATCAACTGATGAATAATAGTAGGTGCATAATAGGGGAAGCTTTTTAGATAGTTTTAAAATGTGCACTTACTTTATATCCACCAGATGTGAGGCCAGCGTTTCGTTTCGCAAGAACGCATTTCATTCGAACAAAAAAAGATCTCTCTAGCTCAAATTCAACTGAAAGAGTAGAAACAATGCTTAGTAAAGGTGTCTTTTGCAATCTTCAAATTTAGCTGAATAAAACGGTATGCAAATGGTTAGCTATATAGTATAATAATTCTCAAATGGATGTTTAAGTATTGAGTTGATTATCTAAGAAGTTTAAAGAATAAATTAAACCATAATATTGAGCCATATTATGAAAAAAATGCCTACAATTGGTGTGGAAAATTTTATTTTATAGGTTGTGATACTAAAAAGGTTCTAAAAGCGAAAACGTGTTTTTAAAAAGTTAAATTTTAAATACAATTAAACATAACTTAATGTCTTCAGTGCTTGAAAATACAACTAGAATCAAAATATTTATTTGTAAAATGTTCTACACCTAAAATTATCAATACCAAAAAGTGTCAATTTTATCCTCTTCCTAATCCAAAAAAATCGCAAAACATGATAAGAGTAATAACAATACACATTATACAATGAGGGAAAGAATTAGGTAAAACTGAAAACTAATTCCAAAACAAATTTAATTTAATTACAGGTCTCACGTGAGGTCAGTGTTGGTTACACTTCATGACATAACTTGGACTATGAAACAAGAGTATTTAAAATAAGATTTGTTCAGGGATTAAATTCTCACATTTCTATTCATTCACCGTACCAATAATCACTGACACAAGTAAGTCTTTGCTTACTAAGTACAAGTAGGTTTTCCTATCTGTTTTTGGAATGCTATTTGTGGTTATCGTTTTGAGGCAACAAGAAATATATTTGTTACACTATTAATAAAAGGTTTAGTTAGGTTAATAGTTTAATACTATTACTAAGTTCATTTATTCCTACACTCATTACAATTCGAAACGAGTATAGAAGCGAAGTATTTGTAGGTGTGTTTAATGGATTTTCTCTTAAGATTTTCATTTGTTTGAGGATTTTTTTACACTTTAGGATAAAGGAATTTTTACTAATGTATTCAAATTTAAGAATAGAACTAAAAACATCATTAATTTTAACAGATTTGGTTCATCATAAAAGTTGCAGCTATCAATCAATTTAGATAACTTAGGAACAAATAAAGAGAAATACTTCAGCTATTCAAATTTATGAAAATTTTCTGTTGTCTTCAAGCAGTGACGTGGAAAGAAAACAAATTTAAAGGTGAATATTAGTTATTTGTGGGGATACGGGGATGTTTTAACCACTTTCTATATTGGAAAAAAGGAAATGTTTCAATTTGGGATGATACATCCCCAAATCCCCTCCCGTTGGCTGACAACTTTCTCGCCCTTTCTTATGGATCCCTGAACTTGGCTAAATTCTCTAACTTTTACTGATAGGGATACTACCATCTGCTCTTAGAATTAGTACATGACTTCCTGATATATGAATGGATACTAATATTTCTCAGATATACTGTATGCTTAGATAAAGTTGTCTGTACGAAAAAAAATTGATTGGAAAATAAATGTAGGAATCACGTGATATTTTTGACATATATGACCGGTATGATCCGAGCTCATAGTTGACTCTATTAAATTACATATTTAATGGCTTTTTCATCAGCTCGATTTGCTCGGTGCATATACTACGCAGATGTAAAGTGGTAGATTACTACACGTTATGTAGAGTTGCAGAGAGAGAGACGTACTGACCACCCTGTGGCACCTGTTGATGCAGGGGCGGAGGCTGTAGCGCGAGCACAGATGCCATCTCGTCGTGGTCGGTGGGATCGATGTACTCGTAGATGCTGTTGCCCGTCAGCTCCACCTGAAAGTCACCACAGCTTGAGTCACGACAATATCACTGCGGTAGCCACGTCCACCCACCGGAAAAAATATGGCACGTTACACAATAAAGAGGTAGAAAGAAACTGTGCCACCATATCATTGAGAGGGGTTACACCACAACATGGAGGGACCTCCCTCCAAATCACAGTGGGAGGTCCCTCCGTGTCGCGGTGTAACGTCTCTCAGTGATATGGTGGCAATTTCTTTCCACCTCTTTATTGTGTAACGTGCCATATTTTTTTTCTGTGCAGTATGACAGTCAGCAATGCCGTCTGCTGTATACAGGATGTCTCAAAAGGTGCCAAACGTAACATTCAAGTCTGTCATGCCATGAGAAACAAAATTTTGATAGGAACTCATGTCCGCAAATGTAAACTGTGTCCGGTAGAGGACAATGTTTAGCGGCAAAGAGGCAACGTTTAACTTCTTTGTTCTCTGCTGGAAAACTTCAATTATCATTATATATTCCGAGAAAGCACCCCTGAAAACCTCTGTAAGTCAAATTTTATTAAATTCCACCGGTAATTAGCAGAGAAAATTACCTCCTTTTTTCATTTCCAATTTTAGTTCAATGCTTTTTCATCGGAACATCTTCAAATTAGAAATTGAGTTTCTCTGCTAATTGTCGGCATGACACCTCTACAAACCAGTCCCTTTCTATATTCCCTGCACAACAAGCGACACACTATGAGAAAGTATTTGACATAATCTCCTAAAAATTTCCGAAGTTGGGGGGAAAATGAGACACCAGTCTGTATAGAGAGACAATATGTAGTTAAATAAATAGAATATTTCCGATGAATAAATGTAGTGTTGCTATACTAGAAAAATTTTAGCTGAAAACATAGTGTAGGATCCAGAGGTACAGTTATGTCTAAGTTATAATACTTTCTCCTACTTGATAAACAAAACAGATAGTTCTAAACAGTTTTAAATTTTTTGAATATGTTTTTAATGTTATTCAAATTGAAATATTTTTGTGAAAATAAAAAAAAATTAACTTCTTGACATGTACTATTCATGAATTTATTTCAAAGGAATTTCATTCCTTTAATTTAAGGCAAAAAAACTCGATATTTACATATAATTGTAGTTGCTTAAGGGTTAGTTTATTACTTCCCTCTATTGAATATTATTTTCCTTTTTAATAAATACACATCACGAGAAAGGCGAAAATACTTAAATTATGGCATGGGAAAGGGTATTTTAATGGGTGAATCTGTTAATAAACGTTGGGAAATATATGGTATGTAGATTGCTACTAAAATTTTATTAAGGAAAACTCTTGCTTAGTTATGTTCTACTTAAAATTATATTGAAAACAGATAGGTTTTAAAGAATTTTACTCCGACTTAAGAATAATTTGTCTAGACTAATTGCAAGGGTGCGTAAACTTTTAATCAATAAAACCACACTATTCCATTACTGAATTATTTTGCTTAACGTTAAATCATTGAATAGTTCCTCCCATTATACCGTTAGTTATGATGGATTATAAATATGTAAAGTGAAAGAAAAGGCCTTCTTTCCCCTACAAATAGTCAAGTTGTTTTTGAACTGAATTGTTAATGTAATGTGATTATTTAAGAGGCTAAATCATACTTTGAGTTGTTTTTAATTGGGATTTTAGGAATTTTAATTAGAAAACCTGTTTCATAAAGTTCTGAATAGCTTAAAAATAAACTTTATACTGGTTGAAAAGGTCCCTTCAAAACTTTAATTCATATAAATAAAAATCTAAAAACTGAAACACACACGAGTATTGATATCAATGTATCAAACAGTTATTGCTGTATTCTAATTCACAAGCTTTAATTCGGTTAGATATCAGGTAAGTATAGTTTCATATCAGTAGAAAAGCACTTACTTGTGACAAACCCAGGTGGACGGAGGCTGTTTCAGAAATGTACATAATTTTTCCATCAGGAGCCACAACGAACACAAAACCATCCAGAGTCTAAAAAACAAAAACAAAAAAACGTATTCCACTTTATTCTCAGTGGACAATTTTTTTCGAATTAGGTAGTTTTTATTCAAAAAAATTAGGTTTTTTTAAACTAAACATAGTTAACTCCCTTTTCCGTAAAAATGATTTCAATATTAATTAGGAAAACGTTTGGTTGTGGAGTATAGTATTTTAGTATCTATAGTATTTTAGTTTATTAATACCTCTCTGGCTAGATTTTTATGATGCAGAATTTTCAATCAACTTAATTTTCTCTTTTGTCATCGATATTAAGACTTTAATCTCTACGCTTTAGGGGTTGATATCAATGACATTCAGAATCAATAAAAAAACTGTTTGGAATATCTCTATTAAAAATTTCGCAAGTAAAAATTTCGCATATAAATATTTTTTAAATTTAAGTGTACAGAATTTTGAGCTAGTTGGTATACGGTAATATTTTTTCTTTTGATTTTACAATCTTCTAATTACGACTAACTTTTTAGTAAGAAAAGTAATACCATATTCAACATGTGAATAAAAAATTCTGGCTTTGCATCTCGTTGTTTGAAACAATCAGAACTTCCATCGGAATCTACTCCTTGGTGGAAGTAGTAAAAACTGAGATAATAAGCTAATAATTTATTTAAAATTTTGAAATTGGTAAAATGTAGTACAAATGTGAAAAAAGGTAATACTTTGGCATATTTACATCAGAATTTAAAATAATTAAATAATTCATTGAGGGTCAATTCCACCGGTTTTCCATTATATAACTATCTGTGGACAATATCCATCGAAAAATGACCTTTTCAAAAGCCTCTAAAGTTTTTGGCACGAATTTGAAAAAAAAATGCATTTTTCGCAAAAAAAAATGGAAATTTGAAAAAAAATTTAACTTCTTTAACTCGTAAAATTTTTAAATTTTAGTATGTTAATATTTAGGTCATTTCTAAATGAAAACTGTTAGATTTATCTCTTTTGATGTTTTTGTTAGGTTTTTAGGGGTTTTTTTAATTTTTTCATATAGCTAATTATTCAAATTAATTTTAAAAATTGAAATTTCAATTTTTTTCCCTAACTAAATGCAATATTCGGTTTCAGCACTCAAAAATAACCTATAAACATGTATCACATGTCTATATTATTGTTTTGGTTTTTTGAAATTTTTTTTCGGCCATTTTTTAAAAATTTGAAAACAATTAAACTTCCGCCCTGCCGATTTTGGCCGATTTTTAGTATGTTATGATTTTTAGTTGTTAGTATTAAGTGAGGAACATAGTATTGAATGCTCCTTTTCAAGTATTTACTTTTATACGCTGAATACATTAAAGCGTACCCGTACCCTGATTCATAAACATTTTGTCACTTATCTATTCACTATACCTAAAAACACTCGATACCAAAGTAAGTATCGATTCTTCCCATCACTAAGCCTTTCCCCCATCTCTCCACAAAGGGATGTTTTCCCTCATCCCCAGGTGATTAACTCGATTTAAATCGCGTGTACATCACTCAAAAGACTAATGTTCCAATGCAAATGCGAACAAGGTGTAAAAACGCGACCCTGCGCGTGCTTCGAAATGTTTTACGCAGGGAGAGGACCCGCTTTTTGCCGAAGCTAATTTATTTACCTTATCTCCCGAAAAAAGACGTATTCAGAGTCGCGGCGATTAGCCGGGATAAAAGGTCCCGGAATTCATTACGACATCGCCCGGCTCTGGATCAACAGAGCACAGAGCCCGTACATCACAGCGGCGTCATTTACATAATTCCCGGAGCCGCCATAAAACCGGAAGCGGTAATCCGTCATCGGCGGCGATCGTGCCGTCGCATCCGGCGGCCGACATTTGCCGAATCCCCGCGAATCGGCCGCCCGAATCCATCCCGAAAGAGTTTTCTCCGATTGTTTGTGCGGATCGGGTCCGACTGCGCTCTTGATGCATGGTTGGTAACAGTTTTATGTCCCTGGGGGAATATAAATCGGGTCCCTGTGTTGTCTTTGGCCCGGTCGTTTGAATTCGGATGGGGGCTTTGGGGGATGATGGAGGGGCGGAGTTCTTTTCGAACGGGGATGAGCGATGCCGTTTGTTTCCAGAGGTCCCTCTCTCAATTACTTGGAGTGGATGAATGCGATTTTTCAGAGGGAACAATTGCACTTTAACTTTTGCTAATAACGATTTGTCATTGGTTTGAAAAGTTTGGAATTATGTATTTACTGTGTTGTTCTGACTAAACTTTCTTGAGTCGATTGATCACAAGGGCCTGTTGTAAAATGTGTCAATTTCGGAAAAGTATAATCTATGCTGCCAAAACTACCTAACTAAACTATTGAGAAAACTATACTTATGGAAACTGAAGTGGTCCAACATAAATCTGAAAAGGTTAAAGCACCTTTATCGCTCAAGCCCAAATTTTCCAAAGGATTCAATGCTAATCTCGGGTGGCTTAGGTTTGAAATATGTATAAAAATATAAAAGTATATAATACACGTGTAGAATTTCTATTGGATCTAACACTAGTAACCCTATAACCCTTACTCTTGGGACTTATAATAATTAGATTAAATATATTATTACACTGGGGGTTCTATGAAGCTAAAGATATCGCTCTCAAATCAGAGAGTTTGTTTCTTTTTTTTAAATAATTACTACACATCTTCTTAGTTTCTTTTCTATTATAAAGGGTGATTGCAAAAAAGGAATGCATTATCTGTGGAATTATGCTAGCATTCAGTTAAAAGATTATAGAGTTAATACCTTTTAGTGAAATAATTTTCGAATGAAACAAAAAGTAATAATTAGTACTATGTGAGATATCTTTAAACTGACTTGTGCTATCCTTTGTATGTGTTTCCCCATTAAGTTTTCAGGTATTCTCTAAAATACCCAGCTGGTTTATGAAATAACTAACTGTCTCAAAATTAACTGCTAAGAGGTTCTGGAGAAAATGGATCAGTACTCGACCAATAACGCTTATAATTGAGTTTGCAAGATAATGAAAAAACTGTGAGAAATAAGAATGATTGAAAGGGTTTTTGAGAGAGAAAATTGAAGAGATTGCTTTTGAGAGTAAGAGGAGAAAGTGAAATGGAGAACTCATTAGGAGATTATTAAAGAGAAAACAAGAGTAATTTTAAAATTCACCTCAAGTTCTCTCCTTCCCCTCTTTAACCTTTCTTCCATTCTTTTTTTAGTTCTCCTTCTCCAAAATTCTCTACCTCTCCATCCCTGTTTTGTTACATATCTTTCAATATACTTACTCTCTTAAAAATTCCAAATTCACCCTTTCCAGTATTCCTGTCCTTCTCTTACCCCCGAACAATTACAAACTGAAAATTCTAATTTTCCTAATCGATCTGATGCAATTAACTTATGCTCCATATAACAGATTTTGCGAGGCGTATTTTACACTAGACTAAGCGCGCACTAGAGACTTCTGTCACGGCGACTATAAACACTAGGTCACTCAAAAGCAATGCATTTCTAATGGAGATGACTCTTGGCAATCGGCCAAGAGTCTCGTCGCCTAATGCACGCGCTCTAGCTTCTTGCAATAGCCAGGGTGATAATTTTGTCTCAGTCACCGTGACTAAAGCCCTAGATCCTCTATCTTAAGTAGCGACATCACGCTCAATCGGCCGCCATTATGGGGAGAACTCACTACTAGTCTGGATAGTCTTGCTTATCGTCACTAGTAGTGAGTTCTCCCCACGCGACATCACGCTCAATCGGCCGCCATTATGGGGAGAACTCACTACTAGTCTGGATAGTCTTGCTTATCGTCACTAGTAGTGAGTTCTCCCCACAATGGCGGCCGATTGAGCGTGATGTCGCCAGGGCCTGATCATTGCCTAGGCCTACAAGGCCCGGGCCTTGGGCCCATGATTTTAAAGGGCCCCAAATTGTCTGAAAAGCATAAATTTTGTTTCATAACAGCTACGTCAATATTTTTGTAGTAATTGTATAAATTGTTTATACACAAGAAACCCATTTGGAATTTATCATAGGGCAGTAGTTTGATTGTAGTAGTCACCAGAGACCCAGTAGTTCACCCAAATTGATTTTATTTAAGTAAACCAAATCATTTATCATTATCAAACCGCAATCAATTATACGCGCAGTCCATTTCAAAATGAGTGATGTCCTTCCAAAGTTGAAATAACTCTTTTTTTACAATTTACAACTATTTTTTTCTTAATATTTTGCCATGAAAGGGCCCCCTAAAGTATCTGGGCCTTGGTCCCCAACTTGCCATGATCGGGCCCTGGATGTCGCTACTTAAGGTAGAGGATCTAGGGCTTTAACCGTGACAAAAGTATGCCATAGATATGCATTGCTCTCGAGTGACCTAGTGTTACAAAAGTATCTAGTGCGAGCTTAGCCTAAGAAGACTTTAAAAAGTCACCGTTATTCTATAAAATACTATTTAAAGGTGGATCGTTTTGAAATCAGTTGATGCGTGTTGACGATATCTGGCTCATTCAAATTTGGAAAGACTTTATGTTATTACTCAACTGCTTTATTAAAAGTTTTATCAGGTTCTCTCTTGTAATACTGAGTATTATGGGTCGTTAACTTATTCGAAACAATAGGAAAATTGCTTTAAGACAATGGAGGACTGTTTGATTACCACTGGACCATTTAGTTTTATGTTTGTGAAATGGATTTATACAGAACATATATCAAGGAAAATGTTCTGATATAATAGAACTTTTAACTTCAACATATAAAAGATCATCAAACTTCGGTCATGTGTACGACACTACTTTTCTTTTGTTCACTGTCAACAGTTCGAAAACATGCTTAAAAAATCCTTATTTTATAATTTTCATTTCAACCACGCTCACACATTTACCCGCCAAAAAATAGTTTCTACTAGGATTACTTTAAAGTCGTTTTTTATTAGTAAGGACTAAGGATTAGGTTGATGAACTTTTTTAAATAATTATTTTACTTGTATCATGTATTTTAAGAATTTAATTTGACTAACATTTTAACTATCCTTATATATTTGGCAAAAGAAAATGTTTCCCTTAGGATTACTTAAACTTGAATGGGTGTTCAATTCCTATGATAAAATTGTAAAAAAGAGTCGCTGATTGGTAAAGTTTAAAAAACCTATTTTAAAGGCCATGGTATGAAAGTCATAGGAGAATTGAGAGAAAAAGTTGTATAAAATAACCTATCATCACAAATACTACCTTCAATGCGAAGTATTTTTCTGAAACAATAGAGAATGATGGTGACTTACTTGGAGGAGATGAGATCCTAGTTCTTTTATTGCACTTTCTAAAGGGTTAGGCAGGGGCGGTGCTGCTCCCCAACCGTCACCAAGACCTGTAAGCAAAAACAACAAATACTGTTAACTAACGACTATGACCGAATGAGGTCGCCCACACAATATAATAGATGCCTCTAGTAATTAATTAAGTTGACCACATATAGAGGTATATATGCCATAAGTAATTTAAAACATTCAATAACACAATATGTAATTCACATGTAAATTTAATACAAAAAATAATTTTTTTGTAAAAAAATAAGTAATAAGAATTTAGTCAACTAAGATATGTGTTAGATTCACCTAATGCCCATTGTCATAACCAAGAATTTATTTTCGAAACACTTATATTTAAACTATCCATTTCAATAAACCACCGTAGTATAGATCAAAACTGTATTTGTGTATCAATTTTATATCCTTTCCCAAAAAAATATTTTTGGTTAAATATATTTTTAGATTTGATAAGTGTTCAAGAAACCTAAGATAGTATTCCCCCTTTTGGTGATAATTTAAACATTTTAAATTACTTTTTCTGTTTAAGAGTATAAAAAAGTCGCCAGATAACGGCACTAATATGTTCTTACAGGAACTTTATCACTTCCTAAATATCAACACGCATTTTTTTTGTAAATGAAGGTCACTTTTACATAAACAAGTATTCATCTGGATCTCAAAAGCTTTTCAAGATAGAATCCTCGCCACTTCTTTCTATTGCTTTTTTAACACTGTATAAAATGGCTGATTGACAACCTTTTTCATGAGTTTTCATTTGCGGCTTTGAATCTTACGGAATGTCTTGTCACCAAGGTTATCGCAGTCATTACTTGACCTCTCTGTCAGTTAGAAATCACCCAGTCCTTATCTTTCTTTTATAGCGTGTTTGGTATAAACAAAAGCTGAGGTAATAAAGAAGTCGGTTTCTGTTGTGTTATTCTTAAACCTTTTAGGATCAAGGTCATCTTTTGTTAATCTTTACGGCTCCAATTAAAGGAACTGGGCGAAAGGTGTTGCAAAATTTGAATGAAATGATATTGATGTTATATGTTAAGTAGTTTCGCGATATTTTTCTTGATAAACCTTTCTCGTCGACTATTTCTCATTAATCAATCTTTTTAAATAGTAAAACGTATTTACCATTTACAAACGGTCACTTGTTCTTATCAACATAATTTGATATTTTCAAATGTTTAAAATCAAATACCCGATCAAACAAGTGTATATCCTTCAAAGTAATTCAATCGAGATTGGTCATAAAAGACACAAATATATAGAATTACTGCAAATAAATTAAAATCGATTTATTTTCTGGATTACCAAAGTTCCAATGAGATAACAATAAAGGATTAGTTTTTGTGTTTTCTATAGGATGTTTTTGAAGGGGGATTTCTAAAATAAGATGTATAAGCTCATTTTAACACAATATCTTTTTAAAAGGAGAAAGATTGGGGCACATGCCCAAAATGTTCCTTCCCCCTTGTATCTTCAAACCAAAAACTTTATTCCTATTTTCTACCTTTGAATCTAAAACCTTTTTTTCTTCTACCAAACTATCTACTGTTTTAATATTCCCCCCATTTTACTATATTGTGGAAGTCTTATAAAAACCAGTTGTCTCATCTTTTAAAAGTGAGATCTAAATTCGATTTCAATTTTATTACGTTACCTAACAACTTTATGTAATTTTATAGAGGTATTTGAAAAATTACATGTAGAAAGGCTACATAAGTAAGGTATATTTGCATCGTAAGATGTGGAAATAAACAGCCATGCTAAGGTTGACAGTTGAAAAACACATTAAACATAAACAATGCAAAAGATAACTTGCTCTATTAAACAACTTGCAAAATATTATAAAAAAATTGAGGTCACGATAAGTTTAAACTGAGCATTTCTATTCACTTACTCTAAATAATAAGTACCACCAATTAAATTTTACTGATCAGCAATACAAAAGAGATTAAAGTATTTAGGGAATATTCTAGAGTTAAAGAAGAAAAGAAACTACTGAAGCGGTGTGTTAAATTGATGGTTGTAACAAACGAAAAAAGTATAAGGTCCAATCCAAAGTCCAAATAAGGTTTTTTTACAAGTGAAAAGTTATTTAATTTTTAAAACATTTTATGATGTTTAAAAATTAATCTAACAAATACGCTTGCAATTCCTCATTGAAAAACTACCGTGTTAGTACTGCATGATAATTTAAATAAATTAGTGGTTACACATAGGGGAGAGTGGGGCTATTTCGCACATGGGGCACATTCGGACAGACGGCATTTCCCCTAGTAATTATTAATTTAAAAATCTCAAAAAAATACCAGTAGATGGAAGCATAACTACCATCTCCTGCATGAATTTTCAAAGCCCTGAGCCCTTTTGTTGTATACTTACTACTAGAAATTTGCTAGCGTTAGAAGCAGCAAAGTAAATTTTCTTGTCATTCTGTTGGCGTAAAATATCAATAAAAAATAACCCTCAAGTGGACATTCAGCATTTTATTCAGTAGAGGCACTACTAAAGTAAGTTTCTAGAAAGGTTTTATTTCCCTGTTTTAATTACAAATATATTGTTGGGACGTGGTAAGCTTGAACTGGTAGATGGGGTACATTCGTACACCAAAAGATGGGGCAGATTCAGACAGTGCAAATGTGCCTCATCTTTCCCATTTTTTATTATGAAAGTGATTTATATGTTTATAAGTGCAGTATATTTAATAACTTGACGTTTAATTGTTTTTATTGTAATTGTTTCAAAATTTGGTGATAGCAGAAAATAACATCTTAAAGAAAGCTTCAGTTTTAAGGAATTTAGACACAGATTTAAACATTGAAGAAATAAATGTTGGCTGACCAATTGACTTGGACTTAAGTGATTTTATTCTAGTAGAATTTCCTACTGAAAAGAAAATTTTGTTGTGTTGGTCAAAAAGAAAATTTGGAATTGAAGGGTGCTTATTTAAAATTAATGACGAAAAACTTTAAATATTTTAAAATTAATGCCGAAACTTTTATTTTCCCAGTAGGTAATGATTCAACATTCATACTTTTCATACAAAAAGATAATATCGTATTAAAAGTTCCCCAACCGTCAGTTTCAGGTGCTAATAAGCGAGCTGTTGGTTCACTTTTCTTTTCGAATAAAAGCTGACCGTTAAAATATTGGTTGAACTTTTTCTAACTAATTATATTATGTGAAGTATGTCAATGTGCAATATACTCTTTATTACTACAATTGTTTTCCTCATAAAAAACTTAGATGCTCAATATTTTCTGAAGCTGTTTTCTTTTTGTAAAAAAATCTTCAATTTAGAGGAAAAATATGTAAAAGTGCCAAATATTTCGTTTAATTATCCTTACTTTAAAGTGCAATAAACTTTTTAGTTTGTAAAAATAATTATTGTATAATTTTTTGCATGTGTACGAATGGGCCCCACACGTGTGCGAAACTGCCCCACCCATGGGGCACATTCGCACGAAATTTCTAGTTTTTTAGATTGATTATATGGGTTATAAATTCTAGATGAATGCGACCAATTATCGTTCTAAAATATTGGGAAAGGTCTTAACTTTCATTTGAATCCGAGTTTGTTTCAATATCTCATCTGGATCCAGAGAAATATGCCGAAATGTACTTTTTGTGCGAATGTGCCCCACTCTCCCCTACAGATTATCTTTTTAATTAAAATAAATTAGAAGGTATTTTTAAGGAATTCCAAAAAATTTAAATTCAGAATATTTTAAACTTAAAAATTCAAAAGGATAGCATTCCACATTGATTTAGATTTTTAATAAGAAACGTTCAGAATGCTGGTTTAGAAAGGTAAGTTATTAGTAAAAATCAATCAGATAAAAACGAATGAAAGGTAAATGCAGATAGAACAGGAAAAGAGTCATTAGAAATCATCTTGTTGAAAGCGGTTAAAATGGTTCATTCTAGACAAACCCAAAAAGGTGAGAGGAGAGAAAACAATGAGGAAGTTGCATGATTTTTTATTATTTTTTTAATCGATTCCTCTTGCAAAAATAAGCAACTATTTGAGGCCAATCGAGAAATTTTTTGATTGCCAAAAAAATTAACAAAAATCCCCTTTTTAAAAGCGCGCGAAAACGCCAAGAGTTTGGATGTGACGTCATCTTATACTAAACATTGTTGTAAAGCAATGGAGTTGATGGTATTATTGTTGACGTCATCTTATAGTTTAAACAATAAACGTTTTCAGTCACGTGTTTTTTTCTCGACTTTTAAATTTAAATATTTAATTACCTGTACATTTTTTTGAAAAACTGACTAGATATTTCATTTTACCATACAAAAAACCATACGGAACACTTGTTTGTTTTTGAAAATCTGACACATGCAACTTCCTTATTATGTTTAGCTAATGAAGTTATAAGTATTTTCTGAAGTCAATCACTTTTTTAACTTCAACTTTCGGTAAATTAAATGCTGTTAAAAACTTCCATTCAACATTTTTTACAAGCCAGAGAAAGAAATCAAAGAATAAAGAGCTCCAGAACTGTTATTTCACATTTTTTACTTGTTATAAAAACTTTGGTCTGTAAGTGTTAAAAAGTGGGATAACCAAATCGAAACCTTTTGCATATTCTCTGACTAAAATATGCAAAGCTGTAATTTGAATTCAGAATACAAAGTAGCTATATAGGGTAGGTGGGGGTAAAAACCCGCACGAGGCAAAACTACTTACCACGATTTTTAATCGTTAATGATCGATTAAAAAGTTGAAAACCAGGTGGTTGGTTTGTCTTATTGTGACCTACTGTTCTACGAAAGTTCGTACCCCTAAGTCACTCATGAGTTTAAAAAATGCTGTAAGTTTGTTTTTCATCATTTTGATGTAATTTTTCTGATCTTTTACTTAAACATTACAAAAAATAGAGTTCGAGGAGAAATACAAACAAATATCCCAATGATAAGATAGCAATTCTACTTCAGTTTCATTTTGAAAGAATTGCCTCAACATGTCTCTAAAAATAATAAGGCTTGTTTTTCAAAATAAAGTAAAACGGGGCAAATCCACGCAGGTGTTTTGGGGCAAATCCACGCAGCTTAAAAAGCTCAGGAATTCGTCCCAAAAGGAAAATTTGACTACTTTATCTCTAAAGAGGTTAATAAAGGTGTCCGTGATGTCAACCCTCTACCTGACAATTTTCATTTAAACTGATCATATTTTTATTTAATATTGTTGGTTGGCTTAGAAATATTAAAACAACATTAAGAAGATTATTTCTAGTGTTTTTATAATGAAATATTTTTTTATCCATGTTTATTTCGCCTGGGCCCCAAGATTTGCAAGTGCGGGTCTTTGCCCCATTTTACGAGGCAAAGCCCCGCGATTTTTTTTTCTACTAAATTGTGAATTTCTCCTAAAATACCATCGATAAGAGTTTAAACTTGGATTGGTTTTGTAGGTAGGGCCTCAATCTAACATCTCCAATTGAAATTTCGGGATTATCTACCCCCTTTCGACGACAATGTTAAAAATACTGAAAATTGCGTGGATTTGCCCCCACCTACCCTATATATGAAATTTTAGATTTTAATAGGAATACAACTTAAAACAGTTGGTGCATCGGGAGTAGGACCCAAAATTATTCCTCAGTCCCATTCCATGCTTATTTAATGGGTCCAATGTAGCTTTCAGTACATTGCATCTTAAAGAACTTAATATAAGAATAGTTTTGAGTAAGGTTTTTTCAATTACCAAAGGAAGGGGATGTGGTTCCCTAGTTTTAGTACACCTAGTCCAAATTTGGGACATACGTTTTCAGGAATTTAATACATTTTTTAGGTAGGATTCGCATTTTAATAAACTCGATATAAAAAAATTGTGAATAATACTGCTCCAAGCACAAAAGGGGGTCCCCAAAAATTTATGGAAATTTGTCCCTAAAACCAGGGTTCTCAAAAATATTTGGCAAATTTGGTCATTGGAACTTGTTTTGGTACACCTAGTCCGAATTTCGAGGGGGCCCACCCTTATATACGCCCCTAACGCCCCCCTTAAACCAACGCCCCAACTATGAAGGCCATTTTCATCTAAGCTCTCTATTTTCATTAAGACACACAGCCGAGATTTATCAGCGTCTTTTTTCCGCACTGTTTGCCTTAGACAGACACTCAACGTCAAGCACGTAACGTCTATATGCGTGCCGATCACTCATTAAAACGCTCTACTTCCTCCCGTCACCGCCCCAGGTGAGGTGGCACCTCACGCGACCTGTTCGGGTGCATCTTCTTCGCCCCTAAGAATGCGACCCACTTTCGTCTGGGGCGAGAGAGCAATTTTTCTGTGCCCTTCGATGGGCGACTCTAGGGACGTCATCAAAAACGAGAGTGGCAAATTAGATGGAAATTGGAGTGTTGCCGGCGATGAGTTGCGTCATTTCTGATGTGATGACGATTGGGAGATAAGGGAAAACGCTTAAGAGGAGGTTATTTAAACACAGTAAAGATTGCTAGCTGTGTGGAGGTAGAGTTTGGAGATAACTAAATGATAATTTTTAAGATCTATGTAAAAGTGTATGATCTGTGCAGATTAATCTCAATCCTCTCAAGTGCATCGATCGGCTTCGAAATTTCAATACACTTTTATGTGATAACATACGTATATTGAAGTCTATAGAAAAAATTTAAAGTTAAAGCTTTCTTTTAAAAGGATTCCAAAAAATTCAAACTTTTTAAGGGCTTTTCTCAAATTACGTCTCCCAGCTTTCAGGAACTTTATTATCCTCCAATGTTGCACGTTATCCCGTTTTAATGACTCCTTTCCCAACTGTGATGTCACATTTTTTGAAACTTCAAAGTTTAACCAAATTGAGGAATTTGAATTTTATTTCACTATTTTCATAAATTAGGAATAAATATTACTAAACTGCCAAAGGGAAGAAATGCCTCTTCATTTGAAATTTCAAAAGAAGTAAAATAACAGTATGTAATTACCTCTGTATAATCAGTAGGTATCTTATTTATTCATTTATTTTTTGCTTACGCTCATGAAGAAGTAATATTAAGTTAAGAGAAATAAGAACATTCAGAGAAAAATCCTATAAAAATTATTCCTTATTGAAAGAATTAAACACTAAGATTGATAGAATAATAACAACTATAGCAGATGCGTATAAAGTCGGGTTATAAAGAAAATGCCTCAATGTTAAAACGACAATCCCAAAGGAGAATTGGTAATAAAGTACCTCCTTTCATCAATTTATCAAATTAAAAAAAATATGAGAAATCCAACACATCTCTCAAAACCTTTTACCCCATTAACTAAAATAATCAAGCTTCAGAAGTGAGTAATTACATCTAGATGCATAAACATCCCATTAAGTTTATGAGAACCTCGTCAATCAATGAATTAATGAACTTAATGCAAGCTCATTAATTTGCACCGACAAGCATGATACTCAAATAAGCTCTGAAGTATATCGTAAGTGGATTGGAGTTATGCATATTAAAGTACGTAAATGTTAAATTATCTTGCTTATAGCAGATTTTCTAAGCATTATTGTTGAAACATTCCCATTCCAAGAAGTTTACATAAAAGTTATTATGCAAAATTTAGTTAAATAGTCACAAACTAATTTATGTACGAGCCCAGACGTTTCAATACCACTTTAGATAAGAACTATGGATAATGCAGAAATATTCAAATCGGTTATAGATACAAGAATAATAAGTGTACAACATTATTTAAGTTTTGGATTTTAGAAGAAGGGAACATTCTCAAAACTTTTTAAATAGAAACCTGTTTATGCTTTGGAAAATGTATTTTTATATAGTATACATTAGAAGACAGATAATAAAATAGATGATAGATAAAAAGATAATCTATAATTCTCATTTTTCTTTTATGCATCAAACTAATTCATCACCTTTAAATGAATATTTTCCAGTTCATTTTTTACAAAATAATGATTAGTTTTATTAACTAATTATTTCAAGTTAGCTATGTTAATACTAAAGCTAGTTTCCAAATATCAAGCAAAACTTATTAGCTTCAATTATTATTATCTTAAAATTATAATTGATATAACTGTTTTTAATTAACTATTATTAAAAACCGAAGTTTTTATTAACCATGTTAAATATATTGTGTTTTTTATTTTATAACAGAATTTGTTTATTTTTTTAAAAGCTATAAAATAATCACTTCTTAAAAAAAATTCAATTTGTTATTTTTTCTTATTGTACATTCCTTGTTCTTTTTTTTTCAAAAATATTTCAATAGAACCGACAGAAATATTTTTGAAAAAACATAAATGCATAGAATGTTAAAAAGCCTGAAATAAATCGAGAAGTCCGCTCATAATTAAAAAGATACAAGGAAGGAGAAGGTGAAGGAAATAAGTAATTAAGGAGGAGAAAACATGAACACGAGGAGAGAAAAAACCTGCCCAGACAAGGTAGTTCTTTTTAAGCTGTTGTTGCCATCTAGTGGGATTTAAGAAAAGTATTAGCGTTAAAGTTTTTTCTAAATATTTTGGAAGATTCTCTAATTCTGAGAATGTAATCCGTTTAAAAATACTTAAGGCAATGTAAACAAATTTAGTAAAAAATATTTTTACTCCTTATGGATGCAGTGGTTTTTATTTTAATTCCATAAAAGTAATTACAAGGCTTATATGTTTTTAATAAAATATAAAAAAATTGTATTTGAAACTTTTTTGACATTTAAAATGTTTTTGGATGTATGGTACAGCACGGTATTTAAATTTAAATTAAATAAATTTAATACACTTAGCTGACATCAACTGTATAATATAAACCAGGGTTGGCTGGATTGGATCCAATGGGTTTTTCCAAAAATACCCATATGAAAAAAAAAACCTCATTTTGGACCCATTTTGGAGTTTTTCAAGAAAAATCAAGATTTTTGCAGTTGTATTGAAAAACATTTAACATTTATATTATTTATTATTCTAACATTAATATACCAAGAATTGCAGTTGAGTTGGTTTTTTTCAAAATTTTAACCAGGGTTGAATAATTAAGGGTTTTTTATTATGTTTTTTTTTCAAAATTTATGATGTTTAAAGTTCAAAGTTTAAACTTAATAAAAAATTAAGGAGGTTTTTTTTTTAATTTCAGTGGTTTTTTTCCCAAAGTTAAAGAGATTTCTTTCAATATTGAATGGTTTTTTTCAAAGCTTAGGATTTAAATTTAAGTGTTTTTTTTAAATTTAAACCAGGTTTCAATAATTAAGGGAGTGTTTTTCCAATTTCAGTGGGGTCTTTTTTCATTATTGAATGGTTTTTTTCAAAAATTAAGACCTTTTAATTCAAACTAGATATAAAAAGTTAAGGAGGATTTTTGTTTAAATTTTCAGTGGGTTTAAAAAAAGCCTCTACTCTAAACTATTGAAAAACTAACATTATTTTGACAAAACACCTTTAACATAGACCTAACTTAAATTTAAAAAAAACACTTACTGTAAAGAAGAAAACCACTTAATTTTAAAAAAATCCTCACTTTTTCCGAAAAAAAAACCCAGTTTTAAAATCGAAAAACCCAACCCACTTGGTTTTTTAAAAAAACCAGGTTTTTGCCAATCCTGATATAAACCGAATCAAAGGTAATTTACTTATCATTTGCTTATCATTTATAAATGTAAATACGTATTTGGATTTGGTCCCAATAAATTTATCCACATAAGTAACCCAACTTTATGAAAAAAAAATAGTTATTTAAAAAAAGTTATACTAAGCATTGAAAACTTCAGCAATTTATTACATTTTTGTAACAAATGCATGCATTTAAAAATTCGGTATTTTAGAATTAGCCGGGCCCAAGTAAAAAGTGTTTTGATAAATCTCCAAAAATAACCAAATATAAAAATAAATAAAAATTACGATATCTCATTTAGAAGTGTTTCTTTTAATATTTTTAAATGTTTTTATGAGTAATTTGTAAAAAGTTGCCAATGAAACCCGATGGGCGAAGTTTGCACCCCCCGGATATAATACCGAAAATTCTTAAATATGTCAAAGGCCACTTAGTATGTAATTTGGAAAGCATTGAAGCTTTAAAATGCATTCGGTTTTAAACAAGTCACATAATAATATTCAAGCATACACGTTAACCTAGAGGCTGCACTGAAAGTTTGTTTTTCCGCACATAGAGACTTGACGTGGTAAAAAGGTTTTTACAGGGTAAACCTGCTTTGCAAAAAAGTTGCCTTTTCTGTGTAGATTGCTCTATGGTAAAAAACACATTCACAAGGACTACCTACAACATACAAGTTAAAACGGCATCAGTTCGTGACGTGTTCAAATAATTTTTTTTCACTCTTTGTGTTTTATCAAATTAAGTAAAAAAATTGGTTTTAATTATGTTAAGATATGTTTATAAAACTTAAATTTAAAGTTTTTTACTTTGTTTTTTCTTATTATAATTGTTAAAAAAGACCATGATGCTTCACATATTACGTGCACTTGTAATTTCGTTATTATAGTTAATTTAATTTAAAATTTAGATTCTATTAGCAACTTACAAGTTTATTTTGTTTCTTTTTATATGCAAGAAAGAACTTGCTAGTATTTAAATCGATGATAATAAACTTTATTTTATTTTCTAATATTTAAAAGTTTATAATAAGACTTCATGTTGTAAAAATAAAACGACGTTCTTCTAAATAAAATAAATGTCGATTAGCTATAGAATTTTTAGCAACATTTAATTTTCAATCTTTTTAAAAAATCTAAAAGAATTCCGAATTCAATATGGGTTAATTGATTAAGAAGAATGAAATAAAATTAGATCACGTAAAAATGGTACCTAAGAAGTTTGTAATTATTTTTACAACTGTGTAATAAAAATCACATAAAAGTTTTAAGGTAAAATATATAATATAGAGACAAGGAGAAATGTAAAGGTGAAAAAAAGGAAGCGAAATAAAGAAACAAACTTTATTTATCCTTTAAATTCATGTGTTGATTTTTAATGAATTAAAACTAATTCGCGAGGGCGTAAACATATTATTTTGTTAAATCATTCAAACTACCTTAATTTGAAAGGATATAATTGATTTCATTAAATGTGTTTCCTGTTCTTAAAATTAATTCTGAAGATAAAAATTCAAATTATTTTAATTTTGATTTAAATTATGTATTTAAATTTAAAATGATAAAATTTTGCATTTTTATAACCAGGAACTGACATTTTATTCTAAATATTGAAGATTTCAAAACATAAATTTATGATTCCTATGATGCTGCTTCTGTTCATTCAACCCCACAAGAGAAGTTTCAAGAAATGTTATTTTTAGTATGAAGTTCATTGGATTATGAAAAAAAAACTAATCCGTTTAAAAAATATTAAACTGCTCAAATTAAAATCCCAACAAATTTTTTTTATTTCTAACATTTGGTAACTACAGAACCTTGTTAGAGCTAAAGCCCTGGATGAAGTTACGTAAGCTTTGCTATCCAGGGCTTTAGTTAGAGCGACCCCTCATGGGATCAACAATATACGGGCGTTTTTTAATGTAACGAAAAAAAATTAGCACTATGGAAAAACAATCAGTACTTTTCTTACCAGTCGTTGTAATGCAGAGGTCAGTATATCGGAGGGTCGTTTTGGGGTAAAACTCTATGGGGTGTACTGTATCAAATAGCTTTTATTCTTTTTTGACAAAAGTTTTTCCAATTTTTAATTAAAAGTTTCTTCATAGGCGGATTAAAAGGGTTGACCCTGGAGGGGAACAATGGATACCTTGGGGGCAAGACGTCCCTAATGGCCTTACAAACAGGATTTTCGCTTATAATAATTAGTTTTCAAAAAGTTGGGGGGATTGGCTCTCTATGACCCTCATAAATCCGCCCATAATCGTCTTTATTTAACCTTCCAGCGGGCGCGCGTATGTGAGAGATACTTAGGTTGGATTTGATCATCGAATATTTCAAATATATTTTAATGAAATGTAATCATTTTAACCAAAAACGAATCAAAGCAGCTTCAAAACTTGTTATGGTTGAAAATATACATTTCCGATTGTTTATATAGGAGATACAAGCGTCCTTTTCTTTCTCTATAAAAAGCGCGCCTGCTGGAAGGTTCAGGAAATTTTAAAAATTTAAGTAAAAATAAATTTAGAAACTCTCTACACACTCAGAAAATTGCTTCACACAAATAACCACCCTAAATATCTAAAAAAACAATCCGAACACAACATTTCCCCAAACGCACAAAACCTCACAAAAAAACTCCCAAAAGTCATCTGCCACGAAAAAAAATACCTCCACACCCGTCCTCCCAGTCTCAAAACCCCCGCAGCTGATCAAATACATACATACAACCAACCATCCCAAAAAGTCAAAAAAATATCTTCCGCATATACCACCACCAACACTACGGACATCAGCCATCACCACAGTCCGAAGCTTCACAAAAAGCCCCTGTGCTCGGCAAACAGGACCATTCTATCACCGGCCACCACTGCGCTATGACGGACACGATTACCGGCAGCCCCTTGTTGACTCTGGGTGGATTGTCGCGGCCATACGTCAGGCTGACTGTCGATCGGAGCGCAAACACAGAGAGCCCGCATTTAGGAGTTGAGTTGAGATAGGGGACCCTTCTTCTGGGGGTATTCTTTTTATTGTTGCGTTATGAATTGGATGGGGGAGGAAGAGGAAGGGGTGGCCTGCATATCTCCTCTGTCCCCCCCCCTCCTCCGAGGTTTTTTTATTGTTTGGTGGGAACTCTTCTCTAGACTCATCGATCTGGGATGGTGAGATTTTGAGATGGGTTTTTCCCGGTCCAATCAAGTTTATTAGTTGGTTAAAAAAATTTCGTGTGCTCGACGTGGGATTAGTTTTTTTCTGGTTTAGTTTCATTTAATTTTTGTTTGAAGTATTGAATACTACTTTTGTTCCGATTTTAATGTTTGACGACTTGTTTGAAAATTAAAACCAAAGTATTTTAATTAGGATTTTAATTAAAGTTTGGTGGCTTTTGGCTTTTAAAATTTTTGTAAAGGGATGCAGTTCGCTAAATACGAATACAACTTCGGAGGGGAGGGGCTTTATTCCCTACATGCCACTTATACTACTTATACTAGATTCCCTACAATTACAATTAATTTACAAAATTATAATTTTTGGGGGTAGAAGGACCTTTATAACTAATTACAGATTTGTTCAAGATTTTTTAGGGACATTTAAAGGTATTTGTGACATTTTGGTAGTTTATTATAACATGTAATTTTTGTCTCCTTATGTATACAAATATTTTTTTTATTTTATGCTGATATCTATAACTTATAACAGCAAGATGTTAGAGAAAAAATATTTTTGTTTGGGTTTTTTTATTATTTTTAATAATTTTGATTATTATTCAATTATTTAACATTAAGAGAAAAAATAAAGTGCTACGGACTCTATCATAATGTCACAAATACTGTAAAGTGAGTAAGCCATCTAAGTGAAAAGCCATTTACGATCTAACCAATTTTCGTACGTTGGTTTTCATTACATAAATAAAACCCCCTTTTCATACGATGCATTTTATTTACAAACAACCGTTTAACGAGTATCCTGATTATAACTTGGAGATTCCTTAAATATAAATAAAGTCAATCAAACTTCCCCCTTCAGTTTGAAAAAATCAAATCGAAATAGGGTTATAACCACAAAAAAATCTATCACATTTTCCTTCGAATCAGGACCTCACCTGTCCCCCACTCATCGAACAAAACCGTCCCAAAGTGTTTAATCTGCTTAGCCGCGACCGCAGCATCCGGCGGGATCGCTAAGCCTACTTCCCTCCTTCCGTCAGAATGGGATCAGCCCCTGCCCCCTCGACTTAATAAAAACACATTACGCGGATTTCTTTGGAGGGCATCCTCATTATCATAGGGCGGCCCTAAAATAATGTTATTTGCGAAGGGAGGAAAGAAGGCGTAATTTGCACAAATAGGTCACTTCTGCTTCGACTCCCATCCCCCTTATTGAAGTATTGGCACTGTGTTGTATATCCCTGATGAGAGGGTTAGGGTGCTGTCGCACCTGTAAGTCTTCTCACGTTTAAGCTTTTTTTAAAGAGTGGAAGGGTATTTGAAAGGGCTAAGTGGTGTCACTTAGAACTGTTGTACTAGAGAGTGGGATAACATTTGTTTAATAAAGTTTTGTATCGGTAGGGATTTTTTTGGTGTGTTGATACGTGGGGATAAAAAATTGGGCGATTTTTTGATAAGAGATGGAAAGAGTAACTAGAATTTCTATAAAAATATTTCTTAATTTAGGTTGACTAATTCCAACAGGGTTAAATTATTAATATTTTAAATTACGGTAATCCAGCAGATTTCTTAATTTTATGTTAGGTACATTTTTTATTTTACATTTTCCAAAAAGTTTACTTTTACAATCAAACTCGGTCATAGTCCAAAACACAGAGAAAAATCCTAACAGAGGGTCCAAAACGATATATTCAAAAGTTGGATGGTTTGGAGGGCGCCACGATGAACTAAATGATTGACAGAGTGATCAAACCTGTGATTGGCTGTCACTCAATCTTCTATTTTCGAAGGAGAAGGAAAAAGTTTTTCTCAACCAATCAGGCTTTTCCGTCCCGCCTCTCGTGACGTTGATGCGATCGCAGCGCCAAAATAGCCCCACACTCATCCAACTTTTCGATTTCCAATAGCGCCTATGGCGACGGACTCTCTGTTCTATTACTCTGTGGTCCAAAACACATCCCAATATTTTTTTAATTCTAAAACTAACTTAAAATTTGTTACAGACTTGTAAAATTTGCTTGTAAAAGTTTAACATTTTAATGATGAAATTATATAAATATTGGATACGTAAGTGTTTTAAATAACCACTTAGTATCAATATTTTTATTTATTCTATTCATGTACCTTTTAAGAAAAATGTATGTTTGATCCATAGTCAAGACACCTTTAAAGATAGAAATTCAATTCGATATTATTTTCCCTGTTATGAATCTATGGGATGACTTTTCTTTTGAGCGATGAATGAAATTTGATTCTGATATTAATTTTTTTCCAGGAAATAAACGTCAAATGGTGTGGATTTATTTTCATCATGAAATGAATATTTGAAAAAAAAACTTGTATTATTGTTGTAAATTTGTATCTATTTGTGTTAATTTAAAAAATTCTTCCCTTTTAAATTAAATAATGCTGTCATAAAAGATTTGATTGAGAATGGTTTCTGCTTTCGCCTTCAACCTTCAACAGCGTTCCTTTTTAAATTACAAAAGGTATTCGACATTTATGGATATTTAGTACTAAATATTTACGGACAGGCTGCTAGGTGCCACTCCAGTTAGTTTCCAAACTGTTAAAAAATGGTCATATAGCCTAATCTTACCTAAACTAACACGAACTAATTCTAACATTGAATACACTAAACACCTAAAATATCTTATGTTTATGCCAGGATATTTCAGTGCGTCTAACTATTAAAAGAGCTAACCAATAAGTAAAAGGATATCTGTAAGATAAAAAACCTTAGCCTTTTAAACAGATTTCCTTTTGAATACTTTTTACCCATCAAAGCTTAAAATCTCATCCATGTAAATCACTGACGATTTTCTAGCATCAAAAGCTAAACCAGTCTCACCCAAATCTCAAAGTCCTCTTTTGAGAGAGGTCTTTTAAAGAGATCGCCCTTCTTTCTATCTAAACATGGGCAACTTCAAATTTCAGCTGATCGAAACCTAAGTCGCATAAACTGCTCCTACATTCGACACGATTACTGACGAATTTTCCACTGTGGCGAAAGCCCCATTCTCAAAACGAACGCGGCGGCGACACTTTCACCCAATAATAATAATAATTTCAAAAGAAAAGAGTTACCCACAACCGTATCTCTCATCCTCCCACAGAGACAAAAGTCTAATAACCTCCCGCGTCTTAAGCCCCTCCAGGGCGGGCTCCATTGATCTTCCCTCCTCCCCCCTTCTTTCGTTTTTGAGCCCACCGCCGCCCCTTTTCTCCCTCTCTCTCGCATAGGGCGTCGTATATGCTGGGGCGCACTCGAGCCTTCCTTCTGTGTCAGCGTTTATCGCGGTGGGAGAGTGCGAATTCAGCCGCCGGGGCTCAAGGAGGGCGTCGCGGCGGAGGGATACGTGCGGTCGGAAGGTGTATGTAATTGCGGGGGCTGTGAGGGATTTTTTTTGGGGGGGTTTGTTGTTGGGAGGTGTGAGGGCGAGGTTTAGTGGGGATTTTGTGAGGAGTCTTCTTTCCGTTTTGACTCTTCTTAAGGGAATTAGGGATGGTAATTTCCCTCTGCGTGAGAGTTTTGCTTGGAAAAGAATTAAAATCATGGCAAGATGATGTTTAAGGAAAGCATGGGAACGAAAGAATTGTACACACTGAGAGAAATGACAGTTTCAAATTTGAGTAAATCGATGTTCTCATTTTGGTATGAAACTTTGTGTCTCAAATATGACCACCCAATGCTTTCAATTTTGAAACACCAGATATACTCAGTTTCAAACAATTTAATACTCACCACTCAAATTATGCCTATTTTTAGTTTATATTTGAAAATTGAAATATTTGGAATATAACAAAAACAGCATTAAGTTGATGTGATAACATGTTACACAACGTTGTGACGTCACACTCAACTTACTGGTCTATTTCCCACGTCATATAGTAACGTGGCTATGGTCATCATAACTGTAACACATTGCACCCTCTTTATAAAAATGACATGGACTAATTAAAAAATGAGTAAAAGATGTTTTATTTTTAAGTATCTGCTCATTTTCAGAAATGAGTACATGCATGTTTTCAAATTTGAGTAAATTTGGATCGGAGCCTGTTTAAGTGCGGGACATACTCAGATTTGAGTAATTTTTACTCATTTTCGAGACTTGTTTTAAGAGTGCACTATCTCAAAAAAAGCTTCATATAGTAATGAAAGTATTAAAAAAGAGAAGATGTTTGAAAAATTGTTGTTGGCTAATTGGTTCCCAAACTGTGGACTGCCGGTCTGGGGCCCTGTGAAGTTTTTCTGAACATTTTTTCAAATACTATTCACATTCTCTCTGTGTGTGTGCATCCAATTCTACAACTTTTTTACAAATTAATTTTTATAGTAGTATTATTTTTTTAATTTTTCGAGGAGCGTTATTAAATTTTTTATTAGAGTGTGTTGTCGAGCCTACTGTGGGATTTTTTAAAAATCTCCTCACTCTCTGAAACGACCTTGCTTTACCACATTCCAATTTAGGTCTACAAAAAATCTTTCAATATTCAATGTTTTTGTAAGAAGTTTTTAAATATATTTGAAATTTTAAAAAACGATAGTGAAATTTCCAAGTTGTTACTCAAACTATGGATGGAGTTTCAACCGATTTTGTCATTAAATGCAGAATTTATACAACGAAGGCTAACAGGAGTGGTTGATTTTTAGAGGAAAATACTGTTGATAAAAAATGTTCGATGAAATTAAAAGATACTGGGAAGTTTGCACATTTTATCTGCTTTTGATTTAAGAGTTTCACCGACGGTAAAATCGTTTTTTGACACATTCAAAAATTTAAAAAACATATCCCAAAGCGTTTTAATTTTTTAAAGTTAACTTATTTTTTTAGTGGGGTGCCATAGAAGGATTTTTAATCAATAGGGTTGCCGCGGGTGTAAAAACTTTGGGAACCACTGGGCTAGTGTAAAGATGATCAGGACCCGTATATCAGGATAAGGGGCGTCTGGGGCAGTTCAAATACTATATAAGCAAGTTTTTGGTCGTTTTTGACCCCCTCCTGTCAGCAAAGATAATTATACCGAAAACCCCCCACCTAATTACTTAAATAAAAGTGCCAGAAACCATTTTTTTTGTACAAAAATTATAGCAGTGCCTAAAAATGTAATATCTTTGTAAAATTTATATTTGATTGAATTTTGAAATAATTTATGTAAGAAAATAGATATTTTCATTCTAAGAAAAGTAAGTAAAGAGCAAACCCCCCTTTTCTCTTAGGAGCTTACGTAATATTTGAACGGCCCCTCTAGTATAGTGTTGGTGGGTCAGAATTTGTTTTAAAGGGATTCCTATGCTTTTTAATAGACAATTTTGTAGCTATATTTTTGTAGCTTGATATTTTTATTCTTGTATTTCAAGTGCAAAAGTCTTTATATACTTTGGATTAACAAAGCTAGGTATAAAGCCCTTTTAAAGTTTTTTTCCTCCAAAGGTCCATACCTAACCAAGAAGTCATTGTAACCAAAAGTATCCATTTAAGAGAAGATAGGTATCAGGTTGAAAATACAATAATTCGGCGTTTATAAAATTCGCAAAAACGAGCTTTATCCGTTAAATATAATTAGTTCATTTTAGAGTTGTCTAGGATGGACACATGAAACGAGAAAGCAAAATTATAAAAAAATACAATATTTCAATTTTGGTAAGACAAATCAAAAATTTTGTCATTTGAGCACACTTTAGTTTATTAAAGGCTGCGCTGGTGAATAAAAGACCAAACACGTTAGATTTTATATATGGGGACACATCCTCTCGACTTCATTCAAAATATTTTTCCACTAACAATAAAATCTTCTCAAATAAGCAAAGCGAGTTGTCGAGCTATGATAAAAAAAAGCAAATGGTCATTAAACTTTTTAAGCCTGAGTATTAGGTTCTAAAATCACGAATGTTGTTTTGTTTTTGAAAAACCTTTGTATGCAATAGCATAAATAAAAATGTTTGACTGATGCTTTCATACTTAATGCACAGTTACAGATCTATTTAATTGCAATCAAGCAGTACTTTATGATGAAAGTTCTATATCATACTTGATAAATCATTAATGTAATTCAAATTACTACAAAAGCATGGAACAGGGTGTGAATGAAATGTTTGCGTTATAGTGTCACGGTTTTCTTGACCTACAATATCTAGTAAAGCTGCAGCAAATCGAACGTATCCTTTCATGTGATAAACCCAATCCATCAAAATCCGCTCTAACAGGATTATGCCACAAGAACAATGCACTACAACGCTTTCTCTATACACATCAGATTACGCAGTCTGTCGTAGTAGCCCAGACCACCGGGAGGTGTCGGGGGGGACAGGAAGTGGCGAGCGGAAACGAGGGGGCGGAGGACCATATCCAATCGATGATTGAGAGAGTTGCATTGGCCACGCCCTTATTCCCGCTACCTGCCCGCACTGTTTGCGCCCCTGCTGCCAAGACAATGGAACCCAATTTCCAGGGCGATGGTTACCGTTACGTGTTACCGGGCTCCTTGGGAGCCGTTTAAACACAGAGCGATACGGCGATTCCGGTGGTTAACTAGGTGATAATGTTCGGTAGTGTTTGTCTCGGTGATGCTCATTCCGGGATTAGAGTTTTCTCAGAGTATGGAGAGAAGGTGTTTCTTGTATAGATATTGCTCTCTTATGGTATGGCGATCAATGAATCGGTATTACTATGTCCTTAGTGTTGGGACTACAATATTCTGCTTGAATTAGACGTTTTGCCAGAAACAACTCATTGAAAACTGTACTTTTCCTTTCAATGAGTATATTTAGTTTCTTTTTTTCTCTACTATTTCTCCTTTTCTCTTTTCTCATTCTTAGCTCTCTCTATTTCCGGCCCTCTTTTAATATGTAAATAATACTTTATCCCAGAGGTTTTAAAACTGTGTGCCGCGGCTCCCTGGGGTATCGCGCCAGCAGGGGCGTCATTTCAGTTTTTGGTTGGGGGGGGGGGCAAGGAATTTTTTTAAAATGGGTCTGGACCTTTCTGTAACTAGGTTTTTCTTGGCGGAGGTTGCCTCAACTTCACTAAATTTAATAAGGTAATATCATGTCAATATTTGACAACGTGAACTCTAAGGAAAAATGGGGGGTCTGGGGGTTCAACCCCAGGAAAATTTTGAAAATGTGGCTCTTAAAGTAGTGTTTTAGCTTGTTTTGAGACCCTTTGGGCTGCATCCAAAGAGAACAGTTTCTTGTAAACCACATAATTTTCTAGGGAAAAGAGTTGTAAATAAACATCCAAGTTTTAAGGTGGGCTAGGGGTCCTCTCCCAGGAATTATAATTCCCCTTTAAATTAGTGTTTTATCTCTTTTGCAAACTCTTTGGAGAGCTTCTTAACAGAAAAGCTTCTTGTTAGAGGAATAGTTTTCAAGGGGGAAATCACTAAATAAGAGACATGAAAATTTTGGAGGGGGGCTGGGGGTCCTCCCCCAGAAAATTTTTGAAATTGGACAGTCAAAAGTAGTGTTTTAACTCCTTTTGAGACATTTTGAGTTGCACCCAAAGCTTCTTGTGGAAGTTACAGAATTTTCAAGGGACTTGCAGCTATTTTTCACATTAGAGTGGAAACCTTGGAGGGGGGGCGTTTGCCCCCCCCCCTGCCTCCCCCTAAATGACGCCCCTGCGCGCCAGTAACCAAGAAAAGTTGTAAAAAACTCCGAAATTTTTAAATATGGAACTATATGTTTAACTGTTTATGGGGGGCGAATACGCCACTACTGACCTCTCTTTTTAGACTATATCGAACATCTTTTTTTAGCCTAAAATTTTAATTTTTTTGTGAGGGGGTTCAGCAGTGTTTTTCTAAAACAATTAAAAAGATTATCTCAGTTTAAATTAATGTAAGTTATAAAAAACATAACCACATTTTTACTGTATACAACTCACTTTGAAAAATATGTTTGAAATACTAAGTGAACAGTTCAAAGTTTTCAAGTCAATGACCCTATTTTTTTCATCTCCTCCTCTATGTGCCAACTGTATTTAAGTCAGAATTTTAGCAAAAGAGACTATTCGAAAACAAACTAGAGGTCAAAAAGCTTACTCATTTGTCTCACTTCGTTATGAAGAATGTATGGCGAAATTCGGAACGAGCATTGCAAAACGAAATTATTCTTTTTAAGCAAGAATTTATTTTAGGAATGACGCAATTCTTTTTTCAGCAAAATTCCAATGACGTAGGTAAGTGTCAAAATCAACTCTTTAAATCAAAACTAGGAAAAGTGAAATCATTGCAGAAACATCTTGCATAGTCACTCTGAAAAATAGAACTTGCAAAGAAAGACGTCTGTTTGGTGTTACCTATGTATTACATTTTTTATAAAAACCATTAGCTTTTGTATGATTAATGTAAAAAACTACCTACCTACAGTTTAAAGTTAAATCGAGTTAAATTTCTTTCTTAGAATTAAAATATTTATACAGGAAACGTTTTTGTTTAAAGCTAAGGGAAGAGGTATTACCTTTGGTAATCAGAGAAATAGAAATTTATTATTGGTAAAGCATTGTGTGAATAAGGTTTAACTTTGGGGGGGTACCAGGACTTTCAAATCATCTTCCGCAACAACTAAAATGTGCTAGATAAAAATATTGAATGGAAATATACCAGGGTGTTTCAAAGGTCCGTTTCGCGGCTTTTATTTGGAACAACGTGTCCTTCGGTCACGGAAGTAAGGTCTACCCCTAGGTAAGTGACCCTGGAGAATTTATTGAGATGACTTACCACGTACCTAGTGGCGAAATAAAAAAGTTTAAAAAATTAATTTAAAAAATAAAGGAGATAGAGCAAAATCCTCAGTGAGAGTATTGTTGCCAACGTTATGAAGAAATCACTGAAAAAAATTTCATAAAAATATCTGGAATATTCGTTGAGATATTAGCATGTGAAAAGAGCACTTTTTCAGGCCTCAAAAGAGAAAATGTTAAAAAAAGACAGAAATTATTGTATTTCTTGATTTAGAGGGTTTCCAAGGACATTTATAATAAACATCTACCATTCATGTAAACTAGAATAAGAAGAAATATAAAAAAAGATAGGAAATTGAAAAGTTCATTCATAACAAGGTCGTACTTAAACGAAAGGGTTTACTGTTTACAGTATTGATACACATCTTTTCATTCATTAATAAAAACCCCTCAGATAATTATACTTGATAAAGTACAGCTTATGAAGGTCCTCCACGTTCGAAAAAAAATAGATGAGAATGACGCAAAAGATTATTTTCCATCCACTCTTAAAACGAGAAAGCGATGAAAAATACATTAAAAAGCGAGTCTTCTCAGCCGGAGGTAAAAATAGGACACTTGCCCAAAAAACCAATCTGGCCGAATGGGGGCGCGTCTAATTTCCATCTTTCATAAAGAACCTGCTGAAGAGAGGAGCCATTTTTTTCATCGTCTTCTTCTCCTCCCGCTCGATGCAAGAAGAAAAGAAGAAGCACATCACACACGCTTGCAAATTATATGCGGGAATATTTTTAACGCGCTTCGCAAAACGAAAACGCGGATGAGAAGTCGTAAAAACAGCAATAAAACAGACGGCGACGGAATTAAAAACGCGAATTAGCGAGAAATATAATAATAATAAAAAGAAGGGGCTTCAGCCAGCAGAGGAGGCACTTTTCTCGGCTTTCATCGCCATCTTTTCTTTCCTGCCGAGTCTCTTTTTCTTCTCTCTCTCTTTGTCTTTCTTTTTCTTTTCTTGTTTACTGCCATCTCCGAGCTGTCTTTCTCATTGGAGAGAAATCTACTAATGATATGAATAAAAGGTTTTTGGGGGGAGTGCGGGAGAAAGACGTCGAGTGTAGTCTCTCCCTCCCTCCTGACAAGTTTTAATCTCGCTTGATGCTTCTTAAAATAGGAATTGGGAAAAAATTCAGTGAAGGTTCCAGTGAAGAAACTTGAGGATGAATGGTGAAGCTGATGATAGGGAATTAAAACGATGACATGATACATATAGAAGTGGTATTTGTTATAACGAAGTGTCTAAATCCACGAAAGTTGACTCATGCTAAAGTATTAGCGAAATTCGTTAGAGTTGAGTACCAAACGTAAGCACATTTCCACATGTTTCTTTACAGTTCGTCATGAATCTTTTTTAATGCAATACAGTAATATCTCGACTTACGCGAAATCGGAGTTACGCGGTTTGAAAATTTTTATTTATTTCTCCAAATTTTATTTATTATTTATTATTTATTTTTATTTATTTCTTCAAAGATCCCGCAACTTTCCACTTTTATCTACTCAAAATATTCTTCCTTGTTTGAATTTCTTCATTTCTTTAAAACTAAGTTCCTTCCTCACGAAATGCGCGAACACTGCTTCTTAGAAAAAGTGAAAATAAAAGAATATTAGTTTTCACACCATAAAATAAATTCTGTTTGTGCCATGTTCTGAAATATTTCCTTCGCTGTTAATTTATGGTCCACTTAAAACAGAGAATCAAATGACGATTTCAAATTTAAGCGAGGTTCTGGATTCTATTAAAAAGGATTACAAATTGAATCATATTCGATCAATTAACATAAGGCATTTTTAATCTTTGAATATTCTTCCAGTTTATCTTTTTTCTATAAACTTTGTCTTCATTTGTATTCAAATCCAAACGCATGTATAAAAATGTTAATCCATGAAGACCAAATGTAATCTATTTAGTTCCAAAACCTGAAAAAACTATCTTCTCGAAAAACTTTTGTTATTTAGCTCCTAAATTTTTCAATGCCTACAGAAATACAAAATAGCCCGTCGAAATATTTATTTTAGAAGAGGTAAAAGGATTTCTTATTTTCTATTGAGAACATCGAAAATTTCTTTACTTTCTAGCTTATCATTATTCCTTCATAATGTTTAATTGTTTATTGTTCAAATGTATATATTATTTTATATTGTATATATGCGTTAATGTTTATAATGCAACAGTCTCCTACATGGATCAAATAAGATCCCAGGATAAACTTTGTATTTCTTATTTGTGTTTATATTATAAATTAAAAATTGTGTTTAAAAAAATTTAGAAGGGATAGATTATGGGATTTTTAAGGACAAAACAAGGCGAGTAGAAAATCTTTTAACCTGTTATCAAGAACTTTTAAGGGAAAACAAGGTTTATTACAGTCTTTAATTTTTTAAAACAGATATTTAATTTTTAAGTTACATACTTTTATTTTTTAGTTACAGATATTAACTTTAAATAAATATCAAAATTATTTATCAGGCTAATATCAATGACCTTTTTTCAGAGAATCATCCTTTTAATTTAGGTATAATTTCCAAACAAAGTCATACCATCAATTCCGCAACTTTCCAACAATGGTAATGCTAGCGGCGGCAAAGGAAATCATCGTAAGATGACGTCACATCCCAAAGTCTTAGCGTTTTCGCGCGCTTTTAAAAAGGGAATTTTTGTTAATTTTTTTTGCTATCAAAAAATTTCTCGATCGGCCTCAAATTTTGGGTAATTGCATATTTTTGCAAGAAGAATCGATTTAAAAATTTAAAAAATCATGCAACTTCCTCATTTCAAAGATCTACCTTACACACTACACGATTGTGTTTAATTTCTGTATAATTTTACCCATCGATAAAACATATTGAATAAATCGTAATCCCTTTAGATGGAACAAATAAAGAGAGCGTCCACTAAATTCCCTTTTGGAATAGCAATGAAAGAACCTAAGAATATTTGGGAGGGCTGCTTCCTCTTTGATCCACTCATGCCCCAACTTGTAAATAACTCAATTTATAATTTCAATCCCCATAACAGTCAACATTTTTTCAGGATTTCACAATTCCATAAACATTTCAATAAAAAAACTCTTGCATAGATTAAGATTGCATACAAATTAGCTTCCCATTTACTAAATCCTCCTTTCCACTGGTTGAAAAAGGAGAACGCAATTAGTACTCTCCAACAGAAAAAGTGAAACGTTATTAAAAATGAGAGAGTGTGTTAGCCAAATTGAATAAATCCCGTCTCACGCCTTTTGACTAAGAAACTATAGTTTACTAATCCCCTCCTGAAATTCCCCATCGCAAGTCTTCTTTTTAATACATCGAAAAATTCTTTTCATTACGGTCACAGCGATATCGCGAATAATCCCCGCCGCTAATGTAATTAAAACCACCCGATCGCAAAGAAGAAGAAGAAGAAAAACAACTCAACACGAAAGTAAAACCGATCCTTTTTCCAGTAGTAGTAGGAAACCGTGCGCCCCGAGAACAAAAAGGCTCTCGAACGCTAATCCTCGCTCATTTCCGCAAAAGAAACAAATTATCCCTCGAGAGCCCCCGTTCCATATGCATCGGGAAAATTCCGGGAAAATCCCACGAGAAAGAACAAAAACCGGGAAAGAAGTGTCGGGAGGGGCCTGTTCGATACGATAACAACAATAACAAATCTGCCTAAAACACACGGGGATTAGACGGAATAAAAAATAATTATTACAAAGGGGGGATAGAGGGATATAACAATGCGCAAGAAAGCGAGAATCGTCTGCTTTTAAATGCGGGTAGAATCCAGGAGGGGCGCAGGGAATCGGAATTTTGAGTGCAACCAGGAGAACCAAAGGTTGAGAGAGGGGCGCGCGGGGCTGAAGTGGTTTTCGGGGGCGCTCCCTACCCCCTCCCTCGCTGCGCCCCCGGAGATAAGCCAGCGGAGAGAAATTTCGGAACGTGTTTAACAAGCATTTATTCGCGACAGGAAAGGCCCGTAAGTGGCCCCTTTTCGAAGCGAGGGAGGAGGAGGGGGATCGATCTTCCCCCCCATTCCCCTCCTCCCTCGTTATGTTATTGTCGACGGGGAGCGGGCGGGGGAGGTCGGGGATGCGCCCCGGAAAAATTGGCGCGTGGGGCGGTGACAGGTGGAATGGGAGGTTTTGCTGCGTTGTATATGTTTGTCTCTTGGGTTTTTTTTATTGCTGTTATTATTATTATTATTATTATTGAGGGATGCGTCGCCTCTAATGCTGGATTAGTCGTGCCGATTTGTAAGGGAGGTTTTTTTTAAAAGGGTTTATAGTGTTTTATCAGAGATGGAGGGATGGGGAGTCAATCTACCTTGTGATCCGAAAATATACCCCAAGATCACTTTTGATAAGGCGAGACTCATGGAGGAATTTAGCAGACTTATTTAGTTCAGTTCCAATAGGTATAAGTATAAGGGGAGTGTCAACAACTAGAATTTGGACCTAGTAGGTTTTCCATTTATCCTGTATACTATCGTGAATTAACGCGATTCAATTTTTATCAGTATGATAAAATGATTCATCAGCTATAACTTTCTAAATTTCAGGGGTAAATGACTATATTTTGTAAGGTAAAAGCCTCCTGAAACAACTTAAAAAGACTCTCTAATAACAATACTTACAACTTAACAATATACTTTATAATAATAATTTTAGAGTTTATTCATTTATACACTGTAAAAAAAAACTGTAGAAAAACAGAAATTTCAATAACAGTGACTTTGTGTTTACAGAGATATTCTGTCATGTAACATTCCCACCGCACTTCTATTTATTTTATGTAAAATAACAGCTTTTACCTAGTTTTTTAGCTTATCTGTACTTAAACAGAAACTTACTGCATTGAAAACCAATACAGCTATTGGCAACGTTATACTGAATCTTCTTTGGTTCAGTGGTAGCGTGCGTGCTTAGCATGCGGTAGGTCGCGGGTTCTATCCCCGGATATCAATTAATTAAAATTAAAAAAACTCTACTAAAATAAGTGCATGCGCACAAGCAGAAAATTACTGAGAGGCAACAGAAAATCTGTAGCCCACTTGACAGAAAGTTCCTTTTTACAGCATTTACCTGTAGGTTACAGCTTTTTTCTGTTTACAGGATTTTTCAACCTACAGATTTTTTCTGGCAACTTTTGCTGCCAGAAATTTTCTGTTTTTTTGCAGGATTATTTTTTACAGTGTAGCAGATTGCATTTGCTTAGTGAACGTGATGAAAATCACAAATCAAATGATGACAATCACATTTTTAAATAGTTGTAGTGTTAGTGTAAATAAAATTTCAAACTGGTGAAATCTTTACCATGACTGGGTTTAAAATGATAAAAAGGAAGAAAATGCCTCCTAAGATTTTTTAGCCTTTATACCGGAATGAAACAAACAAAAGACTTTGAAAGATATTTTTGCTCACATAATACCAAAAACTGTTGGGAATTCGTTTCTAAAGCATCAACTCTTCTTTAATAAACGCTTAGGTAGCGAAGGTACCTTTGAAGTACGCACTCCATTGTAAAATTCCTACAAAGAGTATTAATTCCCTCTGTAGACAGCTGTTGGGGTAATAAATCCTTCGCCACGTGTGTTTGGGACGTTTTTCTGATTTACAGTCTTGCTTTACACATGAGCTTTCTGTTTCTTTGACGGGTACCTGACTCGCGTTCGTTTCCTTTTCAAGTCAAAATGAATACCAAGAACAGATAGTTGCTCGTGTAATGCCTGTCTAAACACAAAACTCTTCAAGTCCCCCTTAAATCTCATTTTAGAATATGTATGTTTATTTTTGCTGCGTTTTTGAAACTATAGCGGGTGTGCAACAGATCCCGTTAGAAAAAGATTGCCCTTATCAGTTTTTGAATTCATAATACTATATTAAAGTATTCAGTTTGTAATCTAAACTTCCCCTTTACAGGACAAGAAGGCAAACAGAAGAAAAAAATAAAATAAATCAAATGGATAATTATATATTTCTATCAAATATATAACGGTGTAGTAATCATTTTACATTTTGCAAGTTTTATTTCTTAAAAATTACCTTATAAAATAAACAAAGTAAATGAAAATTTCAAAAAAGAAAAACACGGATGACATACGTTAGTTTCTACTAAAAATAAGCAGTTCAAATAGTTTTACACATTACGGAACAAAGATGTTGAAAATTCTAAGAAAATTGTGCTACACTTCTAATTGTTTATATAAAAATTTACAATTTGCACTATCACAGTGATGAGAAAACAAAAAGAAAAACATAGGAGTAACTTTTCTATTGGTTTGCTGTAATTGTAAGTAAACTTAATAATTGGGTTGCAGAAAAATAGAGAAATGTTAAGATTCGATCAGAGTTAATCTGTTTGTTTTTATATAACATGATTATTTTTGAGGAACATGACAAATCCTTTGTTTTACGAATTAAATGAATTCATTACAATCATATTTTTCTGTCTTTAATTCATAATTGGATATTTGTATAAATAAGCAATTCAGTTAGATAACAAAAAGTGCAATATAGTTATATTAATCTGAATTCTTCTCATAGTAATTAACAGAAGGAAATGTAATTTAGTTTTGATTCGAAGTATTAAATTTTAACGATAATACCTCTTATAAGAACATAGATAAATGTCACTTAATAAAGTTTCGTATAGTTCCTTATAACTTAATTTTTTTACAATTTATTATATTTTTAAAGAAAGTTATTCTGAATTTAACAGCTTTGAAAGAAAAATGAAATTTGTTCACCATCAAAAATAATAAAATCTTGGTTTATATACGATTATTTTTAACTCCCAAATAGTTTTTACATGCTAAAAACATTTTTTGTGTAAAATACATATTTATAATATTTTTCAATTTAATGTAATTAGTTTAAGGTATCAAAAGATTTACAGCTACAGAAAAAGTTACTGAGATATGATCCATTAGCACTAAAACACCATATATTTGATAAAAAACAAATATAGGAAGGAATATACTAAATAAAAAAGAACTAAGTTTTTAATCTCAAATTTGGAAATTGGGGATAAACATCACAGTATAGGTTCTTCCACATCGTTTTGAAACCCAAAGTTTGGGAACCACTGCCTTAGTTTACCATACCCATACATAAACTATTTAAACATTATTTTTTATAGAAACACATGTAATAATTCTTCCCTCCTATTAGATAAGTATTATAAATTATTTATAATAAGATTAGAAATTAAATATTATAATATGGTCTTTGTACTTGTTCCTACTTTGTCGTTTTAATCAACGTTAAAAGAAGAAAATCGTGTACATGCCAGAGGGGGTAAGAAATATATTTTGGGGGAACTGAAAAATTTACTTTTTTCCTCAAAGATACATAGCTGTTAAATGAATTATGGAACAACCCTTTTAAGCACTTAATTTTCTTCAGGATGATGAATTTCCTCCAGTATTTTTTGCAAGCAAGCTTGTAAGACTCAAGTGTACAAATAAATCCTCAACTAAAACATACACGCCTATACGGTTACGTGTCATATTCATGACACATGTTTTTCTTCTACGTTTTTTTATAAGGCAACTTAAAATACCTTTCTCAGTCACGGCCCCGTTGAGGTTATGAAAAAAACTAAAGGGGAAAGAGAAATATGGATTTGAGTACGGGGGAAATGCAATGGGCCGAGGGAGCCTAGTGGTTAAGGCATCGGCTTCGGGATCAGAGGGTCCCGGGTTTGATTCCCGTCCGTCATGGCGTAGTTTACCACGGGTCCAGGTGTCTGGAGACATATTTCCCTCCCCTTCAGATACATGGAAAAATTGTGGAGGTGGCGATAGATAGTGGCATCACTATCATCTCATGAGGCAGAAGTCGGACTCCTGCCATTTATGGGCCTCACTTTCTCAGGAGCCGCACCCCCTTTGCCTTGAATACTTGTAGAGCTAGGGTATTCCAAGTGGCTCACGACAACAACAACCACAACAGTACGGAGGAAATTGTGTGAACTGCTCTCGTGTAATTGAATCGTCAGTTTGAAAAAGGGAATGTCCAAAAATCAAGTTTTGAGAAAATCGAGAAAAAAGTATGTAAGTGAGAAAGAGAAAGATTGAAAGAGATATAAAATTCAAAAGTCGTTATATGAAACTTAGTCTTTAAAGCAGTATCAATGGAGTAAGGGTATATGAATGGAGTCAGACATTCCCTGGATAAAAAAGCTAAAAACACTTTTAAATTAAAAGCAAATTTTGTTTAGGCCTAGTTTACACCACAAAGAATAAGAACAAAAAGACAAATTAACTTTAATTCCAAATTAACTAAAAAAATACAAAGAATGGACATAGATTTCGCAACTTCAAGGGGCTATACCTCCTTATAGGGGGTAGAGCAAAGCTTGGAGATTATTTTGACCACAAAAAGTAAATTTGTCATTTTTTGGACTTATTCCCTTTTTTAGACTGGTGATTCAATTATTTATTTAGTTGTAGTGGTTTGCTGATATATGACCGTTAATGCATCCCATAATATGGTATTTGAAATATTGTCACCAAGAGATAAAATAATTAAAATTCGTGTTGACCAGGGGCGTCATTTAGGGGGGGCCGGGGGGGGCAACCGCCCCCCCCCCAAGGTTTCCACTGTAATATGAAAAATTGCTGCAAGTCCCTTGAAAATTCTGTAACTTCCACAAGGAGCTTTGGGTGCAACTCAAAATGTCTCAAAAGGAGTTAAAACATAACTTTTGAGGGTTCAATTTCAAAAAATTTCTGGGGAAGGACCCCCAGCCCCCCTCTAAAATTTCCACGTCTCTTATTTAGTGTTTTCCCCCTTGAAAACTATTCCTCTTACAAGAAGCTTTTCTCTTCAGAAGCTCCCCAAAGAGTTTGAAAAAGAGATAAAACACTAGTTTAAAGGGGGAGGACCCCTAGCCCCCTTAAAATTTTGACGTTTATTTATAACTCTTTTCCCTAGAATATTATGTGGTTTACAATAGTTTACAAGAAACTGTTCTCTTTGAATGCAGCCCAAAGGGTCTCAAAACGAGCTAAAACACTACTCTAAGAGCCAAATTTTCGAAATTTTCCTGGGGGTGAACCCCCAAACCCCCCATTTTTCCTTCGAGTTCACGTTGTCAAATTTTGACATGATATTACCTTAAAAATGAAGTTGAGGCAACCCTCGCCAAAAAAAACCTAGTTACAGCAAGGGCCAGACCCATTTAAAAAAAATTTCTTGCCCCCCCCCCCAACGAAAAACTGAAATGACGCCCCTGGTGTTGACCAAAGAAGCTCAGTTTTTCAGGTGATTTTAAGTTCATTATCTCACCAGAGGAACTCAGAGGGCGTGTTGGAATGTCATTTATGGTAATTCCTTATGTTGTTTTAAAAGTTAGCGATTCGTATTATCGCATGTTTCGTTTCTTTCAAAAAGTATTGGCATAAAAGAATGATTTTTCTTTCGCAAACGATATGAAATCGATACTTCCATTTACGAAACAAAAACCGCAAACAAAATTAGATCGATATTTTCTCAACCATTAAATAATTGCTCGGGCTTTATTTTTACTCCTCCAACTATGGATTTTTACTCAGACAGTCCCCGTTTTTGTTTCCGCCTCGTTTCAATACTTTCCTAACTTCGACGTTCGACCGATCCGAGTTCCACCGTTCCAGAACATCCGTATCGATTCGATCCCATCGCCAAGCGAAGGAGACGACTAACAGAGCGCTCGCCTTTTTTTCTGTTGCTTCTTTCTACTCGGACTGAGTTGAAGTGTAAGCATCCTTCTTCAGGCTGAGTATATCTATCCAGAATATGGGGCCTAATCCTAGCGCACTACTTTTCTGGAAGTGGAATGAAGAAAAAAGACGCGGGGAAACCCATTCAGTCTCTCGAACTCACTTTAAATAACGTTCTTAAAGCCATTCTGCGCTTTCATTCCTGCTTCAAGAGTTTCCTGAACATATTTGGTTTTTCTGGGAAAAAAATCTTAGCAAAATAGCTATCTACGACACTGAATGCTCCAAGCGTGGCTTTAGAAAATTTTTCGTTCTTCGTTGCACTAGATTGACTATTTAACTTTTTAGGTATGATGAAGAGGGATACATTTTTATTCAGTTTGTGTATGAAATTAAAAGTCATTGCGTATATTAATTTTTTTTCCTTTGCACAAGGATTTATATTCAGTAAATATAAAGTGGAAGCACACACACTTCTTCAAACCTTTCATTATGCATGAAGCGTGTTTTATAACCTGAAACACTTACGTAGTACCGAATACAATAAATTGAAACATCTTTTAAAATTACATCTCAAGATTTAATTGCTGAACTAACTATGTTTTATTGGTAGAAAACAATAAAATTACATTGAACCATCTAAGCACCCATTTTTAAAATAAGCACTGAATGATTTCACGTCATGCATGATAAAAGAGAGATACAGGAACGGACATCGGACATAGTAGGGCATATACTGTTTTAAACCACTTTTTGATGTTTAACACTTTCAAATATCAAACCATATTAAACTATCGCTGTGAATAGACGGATACAACTCATTACAAATTTAAAGATATAGTCTTATAGAAAAAAGTACGTTACAATGAACATTGTGAGCCAACGTCCTTGGGTTAGGAAATTGATTTAAATGTCATATTTCATAGTTTAGTGAATTCCATATTTCTATACAATATTTCTTTAAGAGTAATTTTTTTATGTAACGAAATGCAACATGCATTTTTTTAAGAAGGCTCCCAATTTTTATTCCATATACTGAAAGAACAAAAAAATCTATATAATAATAGACACTAAGGGTCATTTTCCTAGGAAATCATATAGAAGTGTCGAGTTGAAGAAATTCAAAAACCTAGCATAAAAAGTAAAACAAAAAATGGTTTTGTCTGAAAAAATTATTTTCTTGTAGAATATCCAGTACCTAAATGTAAAAATTTTGCCTAATCTTACAAAATCATTCAGTTTATTCAAGGTCTTTTCTTCGAAACAAAGCAATCTTTTTCTGTTAAAACTTTCACCATACTCAGCTATGGGATCGTAAAAATTCCTTCCACTTGCCTGAGTCCCGTTACAATCGATTGCGAATGAGCTCAAGTATACCTCTTCCATGATGCCACACGAAGTACGCTGCTAGTCGATTCGATTACATTCCCCGAATTAATCTCTTTTGCTTCAGTGTCTACTTCATCTGGAGTATGTCACTAATCGTAAAAGCCCGTGGAATAGAATCTATATCTATGGGGGACAACTTTCTCGTTTCTATATGAGGTAACATAAAAAGGTCGTTTAGAAAGCGATGATAACCAAGGGATTCATCTATTTATAGATCAAGCTCTTGATTTGATTTAATTTCCTTTGAGTTGCTATGTTAGGTCTGTTCGTGTTTAAGGTTCGTTAACTTTCTAGGCAGAACTTAAGAATATAAACATAATAGTTAAAATACAAAAAAGAATTTAAGAAATGTATAGTTTTTACGTTATTTCCTTTCACCGGGTAGAAAAAACCACATAAAAATATCCTGGTTATGTTTTTTACTACCGTGATATGGGCTGCGACATATTGCCAATCTCTGAAGAGCTAACAACTCTGGAGATCCACTCCCTCCAAAGGAGTATACTACTCGCTACTTGGCGCCTCCCACCATCTCATAGCTGGTACGCTGCAAGGGAACCAGGCTTGTCTCTGTCATGCCCTAGGCCTCTTCAATCGGCCTTGGCCAGATTTAGAAGTGGGCACTTAAAATGCCTGAGATTTCAGGATGGGAAAAAGATTTTTCCTCCTTGTTCCTGTTCCTTTTCTGCTAATCCTGCTCACCTCCTTAATTGTTTAGGTGCCTTCTGGAGGCAACTGGAGGTTGAGCAGGATAGGATTTATGATTCCTTGGTGCGACGAGGTCTTTTGGACCTGGTGTAGGCTTTCCTACACCAGGGGGATGACCAACAACAACACTACCGTGATAAGGGGACATCCATAAATAACGTGAGGTCAAAAAGGGGGGAGGGGTTTGGAAAAATCTCACCAAATCTCACCAAGGGGGGAGGGGGGTCGATTAAAATCTCACGTCAACTTTTTAAGTTAGAAATTAAACGATTTTTTAAGTTTGAGAAAGGAATAATACCCACAGATAAGATACTGTGGGGATTTTTAGGCGGAATAATGTCCTTTTCCCCCACATAGTTAATAATGGAAAAGTTTTAGGTGCTGTGAAGCACAAAATGCAAACGAATTGGATAGAAAATTATTTTTAAAGGTTGTAGGTAAATCTCACTTGGGGAGGAGGGGGGGTCCAGATTTTGGAAAGAACACCTCGCGTAATTTATGGATGTCCCCTAAATTATCCATAGAAAATATAGAGTAAACCTTATAATAGGCCATTGAGTTTGATATAGTCTGTAAGGAAGGAGAAAAGTCCATAGCTTTAGACACCCTGATACTGTTATTTATTACTACTTAAATATTTATAGACAACCAAATAATAATTGCCTATTAGATAAATATTAGAATTTAATTTATACGATTGGAAATTAAACTTAAATATGATCTTAATAATATGGTCTAATATTTGTAGGGTCAATACTTAAATACTCTTAGGTACCTAAGTATACAATAAATGCTTATAAAATACAGGGTGTATCTGAAATGGTGCAACAAACTTTCAGGGATGATAGTACTCATCAAGACGAACAAGAATCGGTATAGAAAGGGGGGTCCCAGACCAAATCCCAGGGAGTTAAAAATGGAGCGACACCCCAAAAAATCATTGAAAAATTCACTTTGTAGAAGAACTACTATTGGTAAAAACTTAATTATGGTCTCAAAAATTGTGGTTTAATATGATCTTTAAAATTACCTCAAAAATCTTCACTTTAAATTTTGTTTTATTATGAAAAAAGTTAAAAAACACAAGAAAAATGTGAAAACTCTGACAAAACTTTATTTTGTATTTCGAAATCCTTTCTTTTGATTTGATAATCAGAAAGATCATAGTTGAAAACCCTTAAGTCCAAAGTTTCACGTAAATACAATCAATATTAAACGCATGAGATCCTGTTAAAGTTTGTTTTTTGCGTGCGCTAACAGTTGTTCTGGAAACAGCTCTAAAAAACTGCTTGCGCACCCAAAAAACAAACTTTAAAAGGATCTCAAGCGTTTAATATTGATTTTATTTACTTGAAACTTTGGACTTAAGGGTTTTCAACTATGATCTTTCAGATTATCAAATCAAAAGAAAGGATTTCGAAATGCAAAATAAGGTTTTGGCAGAGTTTTCACATTTTTTGTGTTTTTTAACTTTTTTCATAATAAAACAAATTTTAAAGTGAAGACTTTTGAGGTAATTTTAAAGATCATATTAAACCACAATTTTTGAGACCATAATTAAGTTTTTACCAATAGAAGTTCTTCTACAAAGTGAATCTTTCAATGATTTTTTTGGGGTGTCGCTCCATTTTTAACTCCCTGGGATTTGGTCTGGGACCCCCTTTCTATACCGATTCTTGTTCGTCTTGATGAGTACTATCATCCCTGAAAGTTTGTTGCACCATTTCAGATATACCCTGTATACTTGAAAAAAGGCGTACTTAGTGTATAAAATTATTGGATACTTTGGTATTGTTAATGAAGTTTTCCATTGGTACAACAGTGTGAAAAGTCACCTGTAAAAGTGTTTTCACTGTGAGCATTCACCTATGGCAAAGAAACAAAGTACAGGGGAATTTCAAACATCCTTGATATTTTGTTTTGTTAGTTTTTCACAATATTAGTCTATCAATATTCAAAAGTTTACTATACATTTAAGACATTAAATTAACGTTATTTTAGTTTCCTTCATATTTTAGCTAAGAATACCTAAAAAACTATACTTGACTTTTTCTTTTAAAGCATGGAGTGTATTATTTTTAGAAATCTTTCAGGAATCGAAAATATAACACTTCGAGCCTTATCAGGAAACACAGAAACATCGATAATTGTTGAAAAAATATTGGCAAACATTGCGAATATTGTCAAACGTCGTACATACTGGTGGATTTTTAATTATCATAAAAATAAAGTTAAGAAACATTCACACAAAATAACACAAATGGTAAAAAAATGATTTTGTTGCCCACTTTTGATAATTAATGTCAGAAAAACGACATTTGCCAGCAAAAAGAAATGTTAGGCAATGTCGTCAATATTGACTTCTACATGGAATAAATAGTGTATCGCTCAAAAATAGTGATATCGCTTCTCAAATAGTGATATCGCTGGAATCATCGGATAACCTAACCTCATATAATAATCTAACCTCAATGATAACCTCATATCTCTGATTTGGGGAATCTACAGTTATTTTTTCTACAGTTCTACTTTTTGAAAATAATGGTCATGATGCACATCAAATCAAAGACAAAAAACTTACGAACAAAATGGGACTGATTTCAGGTTTTTAAGTTGCGTAGTTCTAGAGTTATAGGTGTTTAAAAATGGAAGAAAAACAACTTTACAAAATTTCTTTGAACATTAAAAAATTATATCTAACGAAAAATGGGAGATAGAAGAATGGGACCTTAAACATTATGTCTATATCTGTATTAGTTCCTCATAAAAAATCATGAACAATATTTGAGTGCTTAATTTTTGGTTTTTTAGTTGTTTTCTAAAAAACGTCATTCATTTTTTCAAACTTTAACTGCTCTGCGGGAGCTGAAGATATTATCCAATCGAAAAAATATTTCACACCGTCCTTATTGGACCCAAGTGGAACCCTTTCCGGGGTATTGGAACAGAAATAAAAAATAAGGTGTGTTTTCGGCCCACCCTACTAGGCATACTTTAGCGAGTAATAATAAAACCCAAACCATTGATGATCATGCCGATCTTTGCGGTTTCTTTGGGAGCATCTTGTGAGGAGTAACCCTTTTAGTTTTATATTCCGACAATACCCGCTGGATTGACTGTGAGCTGTGAGCAGTGGAAAACTCAAATTTCTCTCACTATTAATACCATTATAGTAAAATAATAAAAAGTACAACTAGGTGATCCCTTAAAATGCCTGCATTTTTTCTTCAACAGCTTATTAAAATGCAATTCAATTAGACCTTCATCAAAATGTTATTGGCGAGGAAACTGTACTGTGCATTCCTCAAATCAAAGTTGCGAAGGTATCCGATGACGCCAGCGATATAACTCTTTATATATACATTCATCCAAAAACCTCGCCAGACTTCGAATAAAAAAACGAGGAAGGAACATCCCACCCAAATCCACTCCTCTTCCGCATCCCAACGGCTTCCCTCTCATAAAATAAGTCGATCTTCCCCACCTGTGGTGCCGCTGAAAAGGACCGCAGCACGGGAGGGTCTTCAACCGTCGAAAGTGTCCGAAGCCATTCAAAGGGGGGCCACAATGCGAAGCGCCCCTCGCTCTCTCTTTCCGCCATCGCAGATTATACCGAGGGGGTGGTGGACGACTCAATCAACCTCGCCGCCGCCTTTGAAGTTGGGGGTCAATCTGTGGAGATCTGATTTCCTTTTTTGAGATTTCTACCTTTGAGAGTGTCAGAGTTTCCTAAATTATGTGTTAAGTATCTCTTGCCTGAGGGTAGATGTGTTAATGAAGATTATTGGAAGTTTTAGGTTCAATAAACGATATTTACATGGTTTTGAATATTCCCATTCTAAAATATTAAATCTTTAAAAAGTTCTATATTCTTTCTATATAATATGAAGTTATGGTAAAATTTTTAACAGTTCGTTTCAACAAAAATATAAAATACAAGGTTTTAAAAAATTTACTTGTAGGTAGTTATAGTTATAAGAATAAACCAAGTTATAGCATTAAAGTAAAAAAAAACATTTTGTTTAATGTCTTGAAAAGACATAATTTTACTTAAGGAAACCATATAATCGTTAGCTCATCTATTATTTTATGAACCATTTTGGAAATTATCCCTAAGTTACGAAAAAAAAACTCTTATGAGAGAGATAGGTATTAACTATTAAAAATAACCCCCATTATCCTTCACACAAATTTTTCTCTTAAAAACTTTTGGGACCTTATTCATCAAATTAAAAACTTCAACTACTATTCTCCTCCTTACTATCTAAAAAATTTGTTTGGATTACCATCAGCTCATCTTTCCCATCATTTCAAAATCTTTGCGACACAAATTCACGAAATTTAAAATTTCCTGACGCACGTCAGTTCGTTATGGTCCAAACGAAACTCGAAAACACCACTTTTTATCTCCAAATTAATGAGCATTCACTTTCAAAGCAAAGGACTTAAACTGAGCAGTTCTATAGCCTTAAACTGCGGATATAAAAGTTTTTACTTTGCCTAATGAGCGGTGAATAATTAAATGTCGTTGCCGATGGAAAATGTTCTTTTGCATTCTCCCTGCATTTAGGTTCTCTCCCTCGTCACAGAGACTTTTCTCTCTGAAGGTACTAAACACAAAAGTGGAGAGGAAGTTTTAGAGTCGCTGCATAATAAAATTAAGTGAATTAATTATTGAGTGAATCTGGTTAATGAATAAGAGTGATGGCTAATTTATAGGGCATTGAAGATTAGTATAGAAATGTCAAGAAAATAAAACATAATATGAGAAACAAAAATTTCATCCCCAGTGAGTTGAACAGGTTTTAAACTTAATTGCTAGGAAGATTTTAGAGGTTTTCCTTCATCACTCCTTTTTAAATTTTGAATATACATATTTTCTATTCCGGAAAACATAATTTCCTCAGACCACATAACCGTTTAAGGTTGACTAATCATTTATTAAATTTAGGTTTTTCTTTAAATTTGCATAAAATATCTTAGTTGACAGATCACTGATTTTTGTTGGATATAATTTTTAGTGAGGGTGTATTAATCTAAACCCTATATTGACCCCCTAATGCTTCATCCCATGTTTTTCTAGTGGTAGATATTTTAGTCCGTGCAAGGCCTAGTTAATAAAATAAAAAAAAGTTGGTTATAGTATAAAAGTTGGCTAGAAAATAAAAAAGTTGGTTATGTGAGCTCAATTTAAGGCTAACCCCATTTCTTTTGAAAAATCAGTCAAAGTTTCCCATAATGGAGGTATTTTGAAAATGGCGGTTACCAATGGTGAGTTGAACATGCCAGAAAATAACCATATAGACAGTGGTCCCCAACCTTTTTACCACCACGGAACGGTCAACGTCTGATAATTTTACCGCGGCCATTGGCGGTTGGTTGTTTACATTCTAGTTTATTTTTATTTATTCATTTTAATTTAATTGTATTTAAACATGCTTTCAAAATAAAATACAGAATATATATATATATATATATATATATATATATATATATATATATATATATATATATATATATATATATATATATATATATATATATTATATATACAGGGTGTCCCACGAGAAGTGGCCCAACCCTTTAACTTTTGAACCCCTACAGATATAGTCATGAAAGTGGGGTCTAGGTATAGTAAAGTGACCATGCCCTATCCGATGAGATAACTTTCAACGCCCTCTAGCAGAAAATTTAGGAGTTATAATTTTTATTTTAAAAACTGTGTGAGGTATGTGAAAAAAGTCAACGACTAAGTTGTAGAGCATCATCGATTTAGTAGGAAAAGACACCTTAAGCAGAAAAATATCTTGAATAAAATCCCTAAAACGCACGCTCAAATAGGTTGAATTTACGTAGATTTTACATCTTAAAACGCTCCTCATGAGGCGAAAATGAGAAATTTTCAATTTAATGAACTAAGAATGCTTTTAGTCATTTACTTAAATCATAAAAATAAAAATTTCTCATTTTCACCTCGTGAGGGGCGTCTTAAGACGTAAAAACTACGTGAATTCAACCTAATTGAGCTTGCGTTTTATTAATAAAAATAATCTAGAATGTAAACAACCAACCGCCAATGGCCGCGGTAAAATTATATTACAGTAAAGCACCGTTTATACGTCTTTCAATGGACCGACGTAAAACGGCGTATAAATGAAAAGACGTATAATTAAAAACAATATTGATTATTTGAATGTATTGGGACTTAGCGAAAACGACGTATAAATGTAAAAGACGTATAAATGAGAGACGTATAAACGGTGCTTTACTGTATATAAATTTATATAAATAATATATATTATTAATATTATTTATATAAATTATATATAATATAAAATTATATATATATATATATATATATATATATATATATATATATATATATATATATATATATATATATATATATATATATATATATATATATATATATATATATATATATATAATAGTAAAATGAAATAAGATAAGAATGGGAAACTCATCAGTGGCAGCCCCAAAGAAACAGAAAATACAGGGGTGTTTCGTTTTTGCAACGTGGCAAACGGCAGAGAGCCGAGAGCCATGTTGCAACTGCCAGACACCCAAAACAACTAATAAACTTTAGAAAATTAGAATACAATGAAAACTAACAAAACAAAAGAAACATACCAATCCGTATCCGAGAAACAGCCACAGGAAAAGTTCCAATCACGTCAAAGTATCCAAGAGCAGCCATCTTGCCTCCACCCTCTACACGTAGTAGTTTTAGGAAGAGGAGTCATATACTCATAGCACTTGACGTTTACATAAGACTCCAGCAAACCAATAAATAAAGTGGTGACTGTTTGTTAAATGTATTTATTGATGAAAGGCAACGGAAAGCTATTGTTTAGTAATTTTTTGCGTAAAAGGCCAATTTCAAGGTCATAATATGAGTTACAGCAGATGTTTAAAACTCTAAAACTCTGTGAAATTATAATGCCAGAAAAAACTTTTTTGCTTAGGCAAGAAGACCAATGTTGTAGGGTGTTGATTTTAAATTGGAAATCTCTTCTTTTATCATAAATGGTGAAATCCACTTTGTCATCTTTCAAATGATCGCTAGGTTGGTCGCTTGAAAGATGACAAAGTGGATTTCACCATTTATGATAAAAGAAGAGATTTCCAATTTAAAATCAACACCCTACAACATTGGTCTTCTTGCCTAAGCAAAAAAGTTTTTTCTGGCATTATAATTTCACAGAGTTTTAGAGTTTTAAACATCTGCTGTAACTCATATTATGACCTTGAAATTGGCCTTTTACGCAAAAAATTACTAAACAATAGCTTTCCGTTGCCTTTCATCAATAAATACATTTAACAAACAGTCACCACTTTATTTATTGGTTTGCTGGAGTCTTATGTAAACGTCAAGTGCTATGAGTATATGACTCCTCTTCCTAAAACTACTACGTGTAGAGGGTGGAGGCAAGATGGCTGCTCTTGGATACTTTGACGTGATTGGAACTTTTCCTGTGGCTGTTTCTCGGATACGGATTGGTATGTTTCTTTTGTTTTGTTAGTTTTCATTGTATTCTAATTTTCTAAAGTTTATTAGTTGTTTTGGGTGTCTGGCAGTTGCAACATGGCTCTCGGCTCTCTGCCGTTTGCCACGTTGCAAAAACGAAACACCCCTGTATTTTCTGTTTCTTTGGGGCTGCCACTGATGAGTTTCCCATTCTTATCTTATTTCATTTTACTATTATATAATACTAAGGCTTTCTTTATTATGCTGCTTATGCGCTGGGTAAGCCTAGTTCTTGTTTTTTATTGTCTTATTAAGATTGCTATCATATATATATATATATATATATATATATATATATATATATATATATATATATATATATATAGGACCATTTTTACATGATTTATCAACCAATATTTTAGTTGTGTAGTATATATGAATGGAAAGAAAGGCGATCCTTTTAAAATAGCGCGCTGAGTAGAAGAATTTTCAATTTGTAGACACCGAGTTTCACAACTGCATTTTGTGTTTTGTTGTTTGGCTGTATATGTTTGTTCTTGCATGAATTATGTCAACTTTGATGCACATTATGAAAACGATTCTTTTCAAAGAAACGTGTAAATGTAATAAATTTTCACTAAAAACTTTTTAAACTGTGTTGATGCTAGAAAATCATCATTGATTTGAGAAGCTCCGTTTGCATGACTAAGATTTGTTATAATTTCTAGTTGTGTATAAATATTATTTTAGCTATTGATTAGTTCTATTTTACTTATTTCATCTTCAGTTTTTTTCCGAACTTCATAGCTGTAGTTCCATAACAAATCAGAAATATATTCATGAAGTGCTGCATTTTTTTGTTCATGTGTGATTTTGTGTTTATATGCAAGTGTACAATGTGCATGCATTTGGATGAAATTATTGGTACACAGTAAATAGTCCTGAAGACATTCCATGACAATTCAGCAAAAATATTTTACTGAACTGAATAAAATATTTTGCTAAATTTAATCAGTGATTAATAAAAATTATAGATTAATTTAACGCTGGCCTCTAATAGTTTATTATTATTTTAAAAAGAATTTACTATGGAGCATTAATAAAGATAGCTGTGGTTGTTAAAAAAGGAAGAAACTAATTAATTAATTTTTTCATTTAAGAGGAATATTTTAATTTTCTACTTTGCTTCACATTTTAAATTGAATGCAATAGTGCACTAACTTAAAAGTGCTCCCTACCACTCCGCATAATAAACCGTATCAGAGAAGAGCTAATCAATAATCGTTAATTTAATTTTAAATTATCATTTTTTTCTCATATTCAATCATGAGCTTCATTTACAAACAAGCTACATTTAAACATTAGTTGCTTATTTTTAGAGCAGTATTTTTAGAAAATTATATAATAATTATAATCATTTACTTAATATAACTTTTTATTTTATGTATGAGTTAAAAATACAAGTTATGAAATTGAAAAGTAATATATTTACCTTATTTTACATCGATATAATAGAGAATATTCCCCACATTGTTAAAATTTTAATTAATCTCAATATTTCTATCGAAATAGTATAAGCACTTTCCCCTCATTATTGAAAATTAGATAAATCTAGTGCATTTTTCATCGCTTATAAAAATTAGTGCAACGCACGAATTTGCTTCTGAACCCTTCATATAAATCGAATTAGTTGTCAGATTGAGATAAGAAACAATCAAGCACCAAACCAGATCCGTTCGGGGGAAATTATCCGTTCTAAATAACGCTCAAAACATTAATAGGATAAATGAAAAACGCAAAGCGTATACATAATTAAACCATTCACATTAAATGCTTTCTTCAAATAAATTACACAGTTTCCAACTCCAGTACATCATGGAAATAACCGGGTAGTAATTTAGAAACGAACTCGTATATATGCTCCTCTTAAAAGTCGCCATATTTGTGCAATCCGCATTCGAAAAACTCATAGGAATAATTAGTTCGAAAGAATCATAGATTACATGGCTCGAGTATGGAGGAGGGAAAAGGATGGATGTCGAGAGCTGAGGCAATTATTAAATACCTTATTAAGCGATGGTATGATGTGGAAGCGAATGCACACAGATTAAATAATCAGACGGGGAAAACTGCATTTATATAAATTAGGAAACTCAAAGAGAATGCTGTTAAGGGAGATATCAATTATTTAAAAATCTCGAACGTAAAAAAAATGGCTCGAACTTTCTTTTAATTGTAGCGGAAAGGGGAAACTCGAGATTTAATTGATGCTGTGTGAGATACAGTGATTTTTTAAATAACATTTGAGAAATGTATTTCTTTGTTATTTTGTTTGAGCAGAAAGGGTCCTTTTTATTGGTTCTCTCACTTGAAATTATAGGTCCATCTTTGTTAATGAGCTAAAAAAATGTGTAATTCATAACACTAGATAAAAATTTAAAGTTTTAAAAATTAATATTTTATCCGTTAGTTAAAGAGTATACAACTAACACAAACTTTATTATAAACATTCGGTTAAATAACAACAGTGATTATAAAGGGCAATTAAACCAAGTCAAAACTTGGGCTTCACAAAACGAGCGTTTTAAACGAGCGTAGTCCTTAAACACTAGAGAAACTTTCATTTTCATGTCAAACTAAAATTTGCTTTAGAATATAACATGAAATATTTATATAATTGTACAGGAACTTTTTTTTCAAATATGAATCTTTAGGTATTTTGGGACTTTCTACAACCAAGAGTTTGAATGCAACACCTACGACCTTTTTATGGGACATTAAAACGAAGTTATGGGTACTTACTATGTATACGTTTTTCACTATTGCCATTACATAGTAAAAGCTCTCCCAAACAAATAAATAGCTAATATTTTCACGAATTGCATGAAAAATGAAGAAAAATCTAACTAGATTAGTTATGGGGTGCAGAGAATATAACATTTTTAATAAAAGAATAGTTTCATGTTATGATTTTTTATTAATATTTTGTAACTTAGAAGAACACGGGTAAGACTGTGATATGCATTTTAAGATTTCATAAATCAATGGTTAAGCCAGAATAACATTTCCGGATTTTGATTGATATAAGGGGTTGTTTTGGTCGTTTCTTGCTCCTTTCGATGGTCTAAAAGTAAAAGCTTTGTAGCTAATTCTGAAGGTGATATCTAACCCCATAGTTGATACCCGAAATTACAACATCTTCAACTTCGGTCAAATCCACATCTAACCTCCTAACAATTTCCTCCCGTTCAACACAACACACAAAATGAGAATCCTAAATCAGTAACAAAAAAAACACCCCCGAACGCGAAAATTCAGATAAGACAGCACCAGAAGTAAAAAAAAAGAGATCCCCCCAGTAAAAGACGAAACATATAGAAACAAAAAAAAATCACTAACAAAAGCGCCGTCAGTGTGAGAATATAACAAATAAAAGTAAGAGAAAAGAAAACTACAAAGGGCAAGAGCTCCCCCAGACTGAAAAAAAAGGGAAAAACCGGGAAGCAACAAGAGAAACGCCCGGCTTCTTGCAGAGGGGCTTTGCCCGGGAGAAGACAACGAAGCCAATTTGCCCCTCATCTTTCGAACATCCAATTATATACGGGCATTTCCGCCCCCCCACGTGACCATCTATTATTGCTCTCCCCCTCCCTCGGCAGGGGGCGTCTTTTGAGGGGCGCAAGGGTGGTCGTGTGCCGGGGCTCCAAATTAACTCCACGCGCGATTCGGACTGGCTTTCGCATTGTGGGGGATTACCACAATTATTTTTTGAGCCCCCGCCGACCGGGCTTTGTGCCGGCGTGGGATTTACACCGATCGGCTGTAATGCTTACTGCGTCGTCGGGTGGTGTAAAAGGGTATGTTGTGTGCGAGGTCGAGCGGGCTCGTTCAATGGAAAAGTGAGCGGGAGAAAGGAGAAGTTGGTGTAAGGGACAAAGTGGCTTTGACAATTGGAGTTGTACCGAATTGTATGTAATGGTACTGTTGAGAGTGATGAAAGGAATTGAAACGGGCACGATGCTTATTCCATGATGAGAACAACTGATTTTAAAGGTTCCGTGTTGCTTTGAGCATCTGAAATTTTTATATAAAAATATTACAATTCACACCTTTTCGTTGGTGAAGTATAAATTACCGTACAAAAAAGCGTAACTTATTCCATATGAAAGTTAAAGCACGGAAGAGAAGTTCGGAAGTTTTCTTTAAAAAGAAATATAGATTAATAAGAAATTTCCTTAGAATGAAACTAAAATTGTGGTGTGAATTCTGGTAATAAAACAAAAACAGGTAATTAGACTATATCTGAACCTGTTATAAGTATACATGTGAACATTTATTTCAAAAACTTCGAATCGATTTTACCAGTGGAGAAAAAACATAGTTTAATAGAGACTGACTGATGTTCCAAACAATAGTAAATCCGGGACTGAGGTCCCAATAAATTTATACTGCAGTGGATTTTCAAATTTTAAAAAGATAAATATCGTTGAGTTCTTCAATTTCTGTCATAAATCCTTTTACAATACCTTTTTTCTATGAAAATAAAGAAATACAGTTGATAAAGAAATTTTAATTAAAAAACTGGAAGTGTCCTAATCTAAGAGGAAGTCTTCAGGCCCATTGCCCCTCCTCCTGGATCCCCCCGTGCACTATCGAAGGTTTAATCATCCATACATTAGAAAAAGATTCGATTCTATATTCCTTCACATTTTTAAAACCCATCAATTTTCCGAGTGTTTCTCTTCTGCATTCTCATTCCAACCCAAAACGCACCTCACTTCCCATCACAAACGAACGAAACAAACCAAATCAAGCCGAAACTGAAAACCAAACACCCCCCTCCTCTAAAAAAAAACCCCACAGACTCATCACATCCCCTATATAACAAAAACCTCCTCAATCCCATCACTTTTTTCATCCTCATTTCACAGTCGTTAGTTACTATATGCTCTTACAAGTGGACGTCGTCCCGCTCCATTTCACTTAACAAGTGGGAAACATAAGCTGCACAAATACATCGCGGGACATCAGGGAGAGGGAAAAAAGATGGAGAGAAATCCCCTATGCTTATTCCCATGGTCCCGCATGATCCCACTTGGCAGGGGGTCGTGCTAATAGTCGTCGTAGGGAAGTGGGTCCGCTTTGTGCCCGGTGGCTTTTAAATGAGGGACGAGAGGTCTTTTTTTGTGGGTGGAGTGCGCCTCTTTCGAGGAGTTGGTTCGGGGCGCGTGTATAGGAGGGCAGGGGTGGGCGAGTTGGGACGTATGTAGTGGGGTGTTGCGTAAGGAAAACTGAAGTTACCGGTTGGATCAGTAATTCTCATCTTTTTTTTTGGCTGTGATCACCGAGGTCTTATGAGCCGTGTGTAGTGTATGTTGGTATTTGGTACTATTGATATTTTGAAGAATTTTTACTTGTTTGAAATATTCAGGTCAGAAAAATCGATGAAAATGAAATGTAGAGCAACGAGCTTGAGTTAATTTTGACTTACAGTGTATAAAGTTGCACACAGCATTACTAAAAAAGATCAACTACAGAGGATTCAAAGATCTTCTCTTAAATGCAATAACCAAAACATACACACATTACTTAAGTTTTAAAACGCAACGCATGTGATACTGTAATCATTTTCAAGCTGCTGTAAAATGAGAAATCTACGCTGAAACACTGATTTAATTATTCAAGAGTCACATTTTTATTATTTTTCTTTTGGGAGTTATTTGAGTTATGTATAACGGATCCAAGAATTTTTTCTAAGGGGAGCAGATATATAAATGGATTTTAAAACCTTTCCATGGAAATAAAGAATAGGATGTAAACAATTTTTGACTAAGATTGATTGAATCTTCATAGCTTCCCCTTTTCTGCTTTTCAGAGTCTATTTAATTCTAGACAAGCACTGGATACGCGTACACGCAAAGCAGTAAATAGCTACAACTAAACCCTGCTCTTTCTGAGGATTCTAGAAAAGTTTAAAGTTTTAAATCAAAATTATCCAAAGCAGCATCGACGCCAACCTGGATTCGAACTGGGGAGTGTGAAACATTCGGTTATAAGAGGCACACTATACCACTTACGCCATCGGGGCAGTTGCCATGAACGTTCGTTATTAAAACTTAAATGTTATTCAAAGATACACAGCTCTAATATCATCATACGGAAACCATTTCCACCGCATTGTGCCTGACCAATATGAAAACCCCTATTAAGAATATGTCCTACCTTTGGGGAAGACCTCCCTCATGCGCAGGTAGGAGGTGGTGAGTCGGATGATGGAGGCCTTGTCCAGTTGGCTAGTGATGGCGGCGGGCAGAGGCAGCAGTTTAGCCAGCTCCAGGAACTCAGCGTTCTCCTTCTCGCGCCGGGAGCGGGCCGCGTTCTTAGACTTCTCCTTCATCCTCCCCTGCCGCTGCGACACAACAACGAATGAGTCTGTTAGTACAGTGTGAACTGAATGTCTGGGAGTTATTTTAAAAAATTCGTAAAATTTAGAAATAATTTCTAGGATCCTAGAAATATAAATGCCATAAATCTTTACCGAGATTTAATTGGTGAAAACTTTATAAGAAATTAAGGAGAGAACAAAATTATAGAATTCAAAACACACTAAATTTATTAGCATAACAATATTTCTTTTATAATTGAAAATGATCTTTGTGGTTATGATATTAAAATACTATTATTAATCATTTTTCGTCTTATGAAAATCAACCGAACAATTAATTATATTAGATTCTTTAATTTTGATGGGAAAAGTACCTTTTTTTAAACTTTGGTAATAAAGTTACGTAAGTTAGGTATACATAATAATTTAAATTTGGCAATAAAAACTGTGTTAGTTATCCACCCCGCGATCTTTTACTCGCAAAAAATAGTTAAAAAATTTCGAATTTACTTAATGTTGTTTATGGATAAAATTATCATTTTCCTTAAAATTTAGTAAAATAAATGTGCACTGATTTTGTATTGTTCGTTATTTTGAAAATATATTATATTTACTCTCAATCATTTTTTTTTCATTTTTCTTATTTTTAGAGATAATTTTTTTTTTAATTTCTTTATTTGTTACGTACACAACATGAACATTTTACAGTTGGAACAAACACATACACGAAAAAAAAAACAGGAAGACATATTAGTTGCCCAGGGGTCAGAAACCCATAAGGGCAACCTAAAGGAGTTGTATTTAAAAAAAATAGATTGAACATACAAATATACAATACATACAGACATTACACATATAGATATTACACATAGAAAATGGATAATAGTGGCATCGCAAGGCAAGCTTCAGAATGACTAGATTGGAAATTAGAGAGCGTTTGTTCTTTTTTTTAAAAAAGTTCTTCAATATTTTCTATTGTAAAAATAAAAAGCTTTAGTAATTTTTTAAACTTAATAGGGGATTTTTCTGTTTTTATGTCATTGGGTAAAATATTGTAAAACTTAGGTGATAAATAAACATAATTTTTATGAAGAATTTCTTTTTTTGCTTTAGGTACAAAATATAAGTTTCTTGAACGTAAATTATAAGTTAAATTTCGTAGGTCAGATTCGTTTGCTTGCTTAGTGAAATAAACTATTGTTTTAAAGAAAAAAAGGTGACGAACTGGTAAAACGTTAAGTTTTTTGTAAAGATCAATTAAAGGGAACTGATTGCTACTGCTTAGAAATTTAATGATTTTATTTTGAATTTTAATTACTGGATTTATATTTTGTAAGTAATCCCCACCCCAGGCCAGAATACCATAGCTTATTATTGAATTAACCCAAGAGTGGTAAAGTTGAAGCAAGAAGATCTTATTTATTATCTTTTTTATGAAGTAAAGTTTGTGTAAAATATTGCGTAGTTTATTTGTTAGGCAATTAACGTGGGATTTCCATTTTAGGTTTGAGTCTACATTTAAACCAAGGTATTTTATTGAAGATACTTGTTCAAGAGGGGGGCAATTACAATTAAGACCTATACAGTCATTTACATGATAATAAAGACGAAGATGCTCAGGAGGCCCGTAGATACTGAAATTGATAAATTTTGTTTTATTTACATTTATTGCTAATTTATTAGATATAAACCAGTGTTTAATGGTCAGAAGATCCTTATTTATGTTATTTTGTAGTATACTATAGTTAGAACATGAGTATAGAATTACAGTATCATCTGCATAGGTTATGATTTTACCATTTAATTTTAGTTTACAGAAGTCATTTATATAGATTATAAAAAGCAAAGGTCCAAGGATTGAACCTTGTGGTACACCAGACTTTATGTTTAATAGACTACTTTTAGAATTTCCCAATTTTACGAACTGTTTTCGGTTTGCTAGGTAGGAAATGAACCAATCTAGTTCACCGCCTCGAACCCCGATTGAAGATAGTTTTTTAATTAAAATTTCATGATTCACACTGTCGAATGCTTTTGAGATGTCTAGGAAAATTGCAGCTGTTTTGTTGTTTTTATCTATACTGTTATATGTATATTTAGTAAATTCTATTAGCGCGTTTTCAGTACTGAGACCCGGCAAGAACCCAAATTGATTATCAGATATTATATTGAAAGTCTTTAAATAATCATAAAGTCTGGCGTGTACAATTTTTTCAAGAACTTTGGAGAAAATCGGCAAAATAGAGATTGGTCGGTAATTAGCAAAATCATTTGTGTCACCAGATTTATGGATAGGTACCACTAACGCTGTTTTTAGGGAAGCAGGGAAAGTACCACTTGAAAGGGATAGGTTTATGATTTTTGTGATGATAGAGATATGGTGGTTTGCAGCAATTTTAAGGGCTTGAGATGTTATGCTATCATAACCAGGGGATTTTCTGTCATCCAATGATCTGATAATTTTTTCAGTTTCTAGATCATTTGTTTCGGCGAGAAAAAAAGAATCTGATTGACTTGTTAGATATTTTCCATGGTTACTATCATTAGTGTATACAGTATTTGATCCCATATTTATAAAAAATTGGTTGATATTCTCCACTAGCAAATCATTATTTTCAGATAAAGGTATTTTGTCTTTTGCATTAGAGTTTGTGATTTTATTCACAAATTCCCATTGCCTTTTTACATTTTTACACTTTAAGAATTCAGACAAGAAATAATTATGTTTTGCGTTTTTTATTTTTATTTTCAGCTCTTTTTGTAAAGATTTATAATTATGTTCGTGAATTATATCAAAGGGATATTTTTTATGTTTTTTATATAGTTTTTCTTTAGTTTTGATCAATTTTAAGATTTCCTCGTCTATCCAGTTCTTTTTTATTTTACGATTTGGTAGCTCAAAGCAGTGGGTAAAATTGATTATAACATTTTTTAAAACATCTGCAAATCCGTCATATAAATAATTCACATTCTCAGAATTTTGATTTAAAGGAAAGGTATAATTTAATAGAAAATTGTTAATCTTATCATATTTTACTCTTGAAATCTTTACCTTTGAAATCTCATCCATGCTAGGATTTACACTGCATGTATACTTTAATTTACAGGCGATCGGATTATGGTCCGTTAAGTTATTGTTGAAAATTACAGATTCAGCACTGATATCAGAACTCCGTAGTATCAAATGATCAATACAGGAATTAGAGAGAGATCGAGTAACACCATCAATAAGGAAAGTAAAGCCTTCTGAACTAAGAAGGTTTTTATACTCTTCTATAGGATTTGAACATGTTAATATATCTATGTTTAGATCGCCGATTAAGAGCACGTTTTTAGATTTTAGATTTTTTAGCTTACTCGATAATTCAAAATTAAAACTATCAATGCTGAAGCTTAAGGAACGATATAAACAAATAATAGTCAAATCAAGAAAATTATTATACAGCAATATTGACTCAGCAGTATTCATAGAAAACAAACAATCACTAAGAATATCTAAATGTTTTTTTACATAAACACCTATACCTCCAGATTTGTTAGAATCTCTACAATAGAAATACGAATCATAATTATTTAAATTATAGAGAGAGGTTTCATAATTAAAAATCCAAATCTCAGACAAAACAAGTATATCAATAAAATCAAAAGAGGAACTTAATAATGCTTGAAGTTCATCGAAGTTTGAGCGAATGCTTCTAATATTAAAGTGAACAATTTTTAAGTAGCAAGAATTATAAGTGTTTGGTTGGGAAAGGAAATTATTAAAATCGTTTAGGTTATCAACATAAATAAAGTTACATTCTTTATCAGCAAGAAAACCAAGAACAGATACTTCATTATCTGGATGCATTTAGATTTATAAGTTCGTCTGTACTTACGATACGGATAACCTTAGAGTTTTCGTTTTCCCTAATAAAAATCTTGCCATCTTTAACCCAAGCAAACTTAAAGTTGTTAGCCTCTTTAAATTTACGACAGTGGAAGAATAATTCTTTTATTAATCATTGTTATATTTTTAAAATTCAACTGTATTTTTATGAAATGATCGTTAAAATATAGGAAAGCTATGTTATATATCGTAGGACCCAGTTTTATCCAAAACAACTATTTCCTTCTTTTTGAAAAACTGTTAATTTTTACTCATAATTGATTAAAACTGTGTAGGTATTATATGAAAATTAAGAAAATAAAAAATTGTCTTTTTTTAAGGAAAACTTTACAAATGAGAGTTATGAAATTTTTATGAAATTGTAAAAGGAAAAAGATTGAAAGAAAGGATTATATACACTATTTATTTTCCAGTCTCATGAATTAAAGTGTTTTCATTAAAATTAACTCATAACATATCTGTATTTTTATTAAAAATATAGCTTATAAATATTTCCATGGATAAAAAAATTGCACTTAAACAAGTCATCAATCCTATAATTAACCTTCATAATATGTATTTAATAAGGATTCATAATCTCAATAAGAAAATATAGGTTAAAATTGTGCAATTCTAACTGAATCAATAATGTATATTCTACCAAGACTTAATATACTTATATTTATATAATTAATATTTTAGTTTAAAATTATGATTTTACCACTTAAAAGCATCCTCTTTATTTTCATAGGTAAATAGTTGTACTACTTTTTTATAACAACAAATACATATATTCACCATCTCAATTATCTAGATGTCTAGGATAAGTTCTGACATTATTTTAATTAACTTTGTGGTGTAATGTGTTGATATTTTCATAAAAAAGTATAATTTTACTACTTAAAATTATCTATTTTCATTTCTATAGATAAAAATTTTACTTTTATACACATAAAAAATATGCATTAAGGTTTCAATGAAAGCTGTATAAGAATCTAATACATAGATGAAATAAATCTTATCGATATGTTAAAGTACTTAATTTAATCTTAACAATTAAACTTAACTTTAAAAGGAAGCTATTAACTTGTATAACTATTATCAATAGTTGTTTTAATTCTTAGTGGTAGAAAAACTTTAAGTACAAAATTTTTTTAAAAACTCTTTTCATATTTCTTTAATAACATTAAGAACTATTTATCTTCGTTCTTCATTTTTATTCCTCTTTGACTAATCTTACATCAATGCATATAGTAATTTTGTTTTATTTTAGTGAGTTAACGCGAATTTGATGTTAATCAGAAGAATCATCGTCATAAAAGTTAGTTTTACATAATAATATACATAAAGATAATTAAATAGTTTAGCATAAAAAAGTTTATTAGATTGATCGTCATAAATAAAAGTTATTTTTGATAATATGTTTATGTATCTTTTTTCATCTTTTGATGTGTAAAACTGTATTTTAAATAAATCATTTAAAAGTAACTGATCAATATATCTATTAAAAATGATTTTGTTTCAAAAGTCATTTAATAAAACGTTGAAAATAATTGAAGAATTTAAATGTAATCTTTAATTCTTTGTAACTTATTTATTTTTAATAAAAAAGTGCATTTACCATAACAAGTTTTATAGTAGGTAATGTCTACTTCACTTTTGTCACTTTTTTCACTTTTCTTTTTCTTTTTTGTGTTTTTAAATGTCGTTTCTATTTTTATTAAAAATAAAGGCAATGAATGTAACAATATTATTCAAATATGAAATTATGAATACAAATTAATTTATTAAACTTATGTTATAAATCATGCCTTTATTCCAAATCATTTTATTTTCATAATCCTTTTATTAAAAAAATAATAAACAATTATATAATTTGAATATTATCACATTCTTTGACACCTATTTTGTTTTTAATCCATATCAAAGCTGCTTTTATTATAATTAAGTCACAAATACGTTGTAAATAGGAAAACCGATCATATAACAACGGATTAATGAAAATTTATGAATATTAAAACTTCAATTCAATTGAATTTGTGGCTAAATGCACTTTATATTTATCACTTCTGGCAATTACATTTTATTTTATTCTATGTAAAAAAAAGTTTGAAATTAAATTAGTTGAATATATTTAAATCAAAAATAATAATTTACAAACCTGTATTATACAACTGTCAAATAGTAAATCCTTAGAATAAAATATTTAAATGAAACTAATTATACAATTTACATAACAATACAATATTTTAAAATAAAATTATATAAAGTACCGTATTATCGTATTAAGTGTCATGTTCGATATACTTTTGGGTGTGATTTTTTTATATCAAGGATTTTTTATGTAAGAGAAAACGGGACAATTTGATACAAGGGGCACATTGATGCACTTTCAATATCTCAAAAACTATTAATGTTATTTAGATCGTGTTTTCACAAAAGTAGCCTTTCTATGCCTAAGCATTGCATATGAAACCGTTAAGCTGTATAAAAGTAAATAGGTTCATTCATAATTCAGTGGGTTTTTTCATTATTGAATGGGTAAAATTAAAAACTCTAATTTTTAAGAAAACTGACGAACTTTGAAAAAACCCACTTAACTATGGAAACTGACTTTATTTTGACAGAACACATTTAACATAGAAATAACTCACTAAAATTTGAAAAAAAAACACCATATAGGAGAAAACCACTCAAATTTGAAAAAACCACTTTTTCAGAAAAACCCAGTTTCATAAGGGTTTTTTCAGGGTTTTATTAAAAAAACCCGGGGTTTTACCAAACCTTGATTGATACACATAAAAGTTCCAATATTTTGCGTTGGGAGATAAATATCTCTCAGCAATTTAAAAAAATCAGTCAAGGCTAAGTTGAACTAACTACAGTGAAGGATATGTATGTCAAATTTTCGAGTTTTTGGGGTTTTTTAAATACATAACCAAACAATGGAATCAGATACTCTAAAACAACTGAGAAGTTCTTATCACTTTTACAGGTAACAAAGAACTGTATTTAAAAAAACAGTGACAAACTAACTAGCCAGCTAATTAGTGTCGTATTTTTTTAATTTCTGATGACTTTTGACACAGATACCTTTGAATTGTATTCTACTAATTCAGGAGCAACCATACCAATGGAAATTAGCATCTTATTTTCCTAATTATATATTTGTTAAAAATTACCATTTGTTAAATTTTAATTTTTATTATTTAAATTTTAATTTTTTCCTTGAATGTTGAATGAAAAATTTGTGATTTACATTCAAATAACGGTAATGTAAAAGGGCTTAGGATCTATCTTAATAAAATAACGTTTATTATTTTCCAAAATTTTTGTTATTATTTACAATTTTTGAGCAAATTTATCACTGTATCAAAATGCCCAACACTGTAAAAAATCTGGGTAAATGTAAAACCAATATTTGGTGCAAAGTTTTTAATTTCCCGAAACTTTGGTGCAATGAAAATTTATTTTACTCTATAAAAAATATGGGTAAATGTAAAACCAATATTTGGTGCAAAGGTTAATTTCCCGAAACTTTGGTACGATGAAAAAGCTAGATTGTACCAAAAATTGGTAGTATGATTGAAAAATACTTTTATGGTGCAATCGGTTGCACCAAAGTTTGGTAAAAATGCTCTTAACTGGGACCGTTGTCAGTGGCGGATCCAGGGAGGGGGCCATGGGGGCCATGCCCCCCCCCGAGAAAATTTCAAAAATAGTTAAAAACCCCTTTTTCATAGCTAAAATTCAAAAAAATTTCATTGTAATCCATGCGATGTCTGACAAGAATAAAATCAACGCAAGGGGGGGCATACTCATCCCGAGAAAAATCCCAAAATAGGTAAAACCCCCTTCTGTTTTGTCACCATATTTTCGGACGAGGGAGATGCTTGGGGCTTGGTGTGGATAGCTGAAAATGGAGTGTACAATTTCGTTCAGGTGCAGTTTCAAATTGTTGTATTGCCCCTTTCCTGTTTTCGCTTCCGACGTAAGTCACGTGACTTGACCAGGGGACGACTGGGGGTGACATTTTCTACTTGAAAAGGTGGGTCAGTTCATTATTTGTAATTTTGTTCTCGAGAAGTTGGTATCTCAGTGCTGCTGGATTAGAAGAAAAGACTATTTTTTCATTCCCAGGCTTCAGTAATGGTAATTTGTTTTAGTAATTATTCAGGGCGTTATCAAAGCCCCCCCCCGAAATTTCAATGTTAATTTTTTTCTGTTTTTACTTAAAAATTAGTCTTAAAATGCATAAAACCCCTACTTTTAAGGCTCAAAATTCAAAATTTTTTTGGGGAGAACCCCCAACTATTATTCAAAACGAGTTAAAATCCTGCTTTTGGGGTCAAATTTCCAGAAATTTTCTGGGGGAGGACCCCCAGACCCGCCTTTGGAACTTGGAACTCTATTATTTACAACGTTTTTGTAAAACGTTCGTCAAAATGCAAAAATCCAACCAAAATGGAAATTAAATTCTTGAAAATGTATGTCCGAAATCCAGATTAGGTGTACCAAAACGAGTTGAAAATCTGCTTTTTAGACTTAAATTCCCAAAAATTTTCTAGGGGAGAACCCCCAGACCCCCCCCTTTAGGACATTAGAAGACGATTTTCATATTGAAAATTCTACGCCCCCTCCAAAAAAAACAAATACTGGATCCACTGCTGTCTACTTACCTTGGTCAACACCAAAATTGAACTAAAGTTTAAAAAAAATTTTGGGCCAAATCCCCCCCCGAAAAAAGTCTATGTTACGGCCCTGTAATTAATAGTTACACAAATTAACTATTTTATGCAATATTGAGTCGTAAGTGACTTCAAAATTAATATATCTTAAGTCTATGCTTTCAAATAACAAATTTCCTTCCTCCATTAATTTTTAAAAACTTTTTGAAATTGTTTTTTCTTGTACGGGATAAATTGGATTTCATATTTTAACTGTTTTTCACTTCAAAAACATAGTTCTTCTAATGATATAATTAAAAATATTCATTTTGCATACAAATTAATGTTTTTATAGAGAAGTATCGTATTTTTCCAAGTGGCCCCCCCCTGAAAATTTGGTCTGGATCCGCCCCTGACCGTTGTTTAGTTGTGTTTGGATTCGCGCGCTCAGCAGTTTTGTTTTCGCATGCGTCACAAAGGAAAATGGTATTGTAATAAGTTTTAAAGTTATTGAATCCCCGCTGGAGCAGTGGTAGCGTGCTTGCAAAGCATGCGATTGATTATTATTTTATTAAAATTTCCAAAAAAACAGCAAAAAGTACACCCTATTATGGTGCAACCTCTTTCTGATTTTTGGTGCTAGTGATAGCACCATAATATGGTAAAATTAATAGCAATTTTTTGTAGCCAACAAATAAATACCAGATTTTGGTGCAACACGGCCAAAAAATTTTTACAGTGAAGAAAAGTATCCAATTGCCCCACCGGTGGGCACTTAGATACAAAATTGATTTTTTACAAAAGTCCTTATATTTTAATTTTTATTAAACTTATATTATTTTCTAATTGATTTCATAAAATTGAGTCATTCTTAGATATTTTAGAAAAAAAGTACATAAATAAGTCATTTTTTTTATTCAAAAAAGGGATTTGAATTTTGGTATATCAAATTTCCCCACTTTCCCTTACATTTCAATGAGAAAAATCAATCAATTTCAACGAAAATTTTTAAAAAAATTTCTAGCCAGTATCTTGTATTAAAGTTTTTATAAAACTTTTATTGTTTTTTTAAGTTTTAATGAGTGATTTTAAAACAGGTAGGGGAAAAAATCAGTCTATGAAAGTTCTTTGATAATTAAAAAAATATAAACATCAACGAAAATAATATAAATCTTGACCCTGATATTGCAACTTTTTATACTTACATGTAAAATATGTTCCTCGCTATCCGGGATGTTCTTTCTGGCGTGATTTTGACATTTTCAATTGCACTGTCCTAAAGAGAAAAAACAGATTTAAATACATCAAAAACTGGAAGCAAAATAAAACAAACATTTGCCCTTAGCACATAAATGTGTAAAGAAGAACCTTTTAGCCTTCTTGAGTAATTTTCTCATAAAACAGATGATCCATGTGAAGATATTTTCTAGGTTATTATTATGGAATTTTGTATTTGTTTTCAATGTAAGTTCATTTTTTCATGTGACAAAGTTTTACTCAGAACCATTTTAATTTAGTTTTTAAAAAAAGTAAGAAACCTCATACACAGATTAAAAATAGCCTTAAATTTTATAACTTATAATTTAAGGTACTTTCACTATATTAATCATACGCTATTACAGAAAATTTAACTATCTATATTTAAATTAAGTAATTTTTATTAATCGTATGAGAATGAACTCTAGAGTAACAGTTCCTTTGGCCCATCGATTGGCTCCCTGTATGTTTGAGGAATGTCCTATGTTTCATTTCTAGTGTATGTTAAGATCTGTTAATATTACAATGCGAAATTTAAAAAATAGGTGCGGCAAATAAATGGGTACTGAAACAAAGAATGTTTAAAATGCACAGTAATAAAATGATAAATTAAATAAAAAAATATTCAAATCATGTACATAAGAGGACCTATTATTGATTTTTATGTATTCCTATTCAATAAAAAGATATTTTTATAATTTTTTGTGTTTTAAAGATTAAAAATATTCCAAGATTAAAAACAATAAGGAAGTTGCATGTGTCAGATTTTCAAAAACAAATAAAAAAAATTCCGTATGGTTTTTTGTATGGTAAAATGAAATATCTAGTCAGTTTTTCAAAAAAATGTACAGGTAATTAAATATTTAAATTTAAAAGTCAAGAAAAAAACACGTGACTGAAAACGTTTATTGTTTAAACTATAAGATGACGTCAACAATAATACCATCAACTCCATTGCTTTTCAACAATGCCTAGTATAAGATGACGTCACATCCAAACTCTTGGCGTTTTCGCGCGCTTTTAAAAAGGGGATTTTTGTTAATTTTTTTTGCTATCAAAAAATTTCTCGATCGGCCTCAAATTTTGGGTAGTTGCTTATTTTTGCAAGAAGAATCGATTAAAAAATAAAAAAAAAATCATGCAACTTCCTCATTGTTTTGTAGATAGATAAAAGTGGGTGTATATCGAAAACATTAACACATTTTGATATTAACAGGTTAATTTAGTTCTTTAAAGAAAGTTATAATGAATAATACAAATTCTTCACTACTAATGTTCCCCTATCATATCAAAGTTGCAACTTAAATTCAAGTCATAACTAACACAAAAATTTTTTTAAAAATCAACAAAAAACCTTTAGAATAATCAATAATTATCAACATATGAATTTAATCTACCAGTGAAAATTCTACATATACATTCAGGCTCATTCACACTGTTTAACTTTCACTTTTCATCCTTAGTGATTCACTCCTTTGAATCCCTAGTTTTGCATAGTAAAGTGAAGGAGTAATGAGTGAAACGCCAATTCACAATTTTCACTTTGGGTGATTCCTCCAAAATGAATATCAAAAGTGATAAGTCTGAATAAGCTTTTACTCTCTGAACTCCACATTTCTGAATAAGCTGGTTTTCTCTATAAGATTCGCTTTCAACATCTTCTAAAATCTCGTTTTGTCTGTAACTTTCTCTTTATTCATAGTATGAGACAAGTTTTTTGTGCATTAATGTACATAACTGCGACCTTCACCCTTCTCTCTACCACAATACTCCCCGACCACACATTTCAAACACGGCCCTTTGTCGCCGTTCCCAAGGGTACAAAACTACGTGACAGGGGTTAAGCTCATTTCACTGTGTCAGAAATCGAGAAGGGGTGGGACGCCCCTCGTTAGAAAGAGACCCCGGCTGACCTCCCGTCGTAGGAGGCATTCTAGAACGAAAGGAAACGAGCAGCTCGTAAGTTATACGGAAGTGGCAGCTGTGGTTCAATGCTTGACACTTTTCTCGGAGGGTTTTTGGTGACATATAATGACCGTGCAAGAACAAGGGCCCATAAACAGGATTACCGGCGTAAACATGACGGGAGCGGTGTGACAACGAGGCCTAATGAGGCTTTGTGTCGGGGTGTAGATCACATACTGCTTGACACAGTTTGTAATTGTAAGAGAAGAGGTTGTCCGTAGTAAAGTGGATTAAAGTTGTAACTTTTAGACAGAGGGGGAAACTACATTTGTGAAACGGTGAAATATACTTTTTTCAAAAAAAAAATATTTGTTTTTTTTCTGCCTGAAAGTTGTAAGGAGAGCAATTGTGATGCAATGAATCTAGCAATTGTGATGAGAATCCATCATTTTCTTTTTAGATATTTCATTTAAAAATTACGTAGAAAACATGCAGATGATGTTTAGTTTTCGTTAAAAAAAATATGTATAAATATCTAAAGATTATACTATATTAAAGTTGAGAAAATGCTCAAAATATTAACTAAATTTCCATCATTTTATTATATTTGCACTTCTTAAAATATTTTTTGTCTTTTTAATGAAGGATCGTCTAAAATATTATATTGACTAAATTTTGACACATTTATTTAAGAACAATTAAAAAACAAGGGTTAAAAACTTCATTCTAAAAAATTTTGAAAATTAAAATTGTGATCTTCTATTGTGTACTTCTTTAAATTTTTAGCCATACTGATAACAATTAAAATCGAGATGGAATCTGAAATAAGGCTTATTTTGAGTTTTTGAAAATTTCCTATGTAGTAAAAAGGTTTTTATCAAATGTATATAAACATTTAAAAATACTTTAATGGTGCGTAAAAAACATTAGAATAACAATAAAATGTTACTTACCTTGCGTTTGAATCTACCTTTGATACCCAAAATCTTATGTTAAATTTAATTTTTTTACTTAGATAGTATGATATTGGGGTGTTGAATAGGAACATTTAAATACATGCAAATAAATTTAACTTGAAACACTCATAGTTTTCAAAAAAAGGTTTTGTTATAAATATTAAAAAGTTATGTCAGTTTCAAAATTAACTATGTATATTAATTTAATAATATTCCAAACAATAAAGTTAGGTTTGGTAAGAAGATAGGCCTTTTTTAACTATTCATGAATATGGATTTTAGAAAAATATTAAAAAATTACGTTTTGCAGTTATAAGAATCAATAATATTTGAATAACTTGAACTTCGTTTTTTAGTGCCGTAGTAGGTTCAACTTAAGTTTAGTATAGAAGCGCTCATTCTTGTATTCACTAGAATACAATACACGCTTATCAAGATACGGAAATTATTAAAGCGATAGATGGCATTGACCAATTTCAAAGCTCAAACTTGCAATGCATACGGTACGCTATAAGCAGAGTATGGAGCGATCCTTGCGCGGGAAAAGTTGTGAAATGGCGAGCGAGAGAGAGATAGTATGAATCTAGTAAATCATAGTAAAGGTTTTGTACACTTGCAATAATTAAAATTAAACACTGTACAACAGTAAATTCAAACAGATTTAGATGATTATTTTTTTAATCTTTTTTTCGGATTACAATTAGTAGTTTAAATTCTTATGAGGCAATAAGTATAAAAAAACTAGATGTTATTTGTTCTCCCTCTTGGCGTATAAATGGGTATATCTCTTCATCACAAAAGCGAGGAAATCCTTTATTCCTCAACAAAACTCAGTACAACAGCAATCCCCATTGACCGTTCATTTTCTCGTTAGAACAAGAGAAACTCGTTACTCGGGAATCCTTTTTTTCTGTTTCTCTGGTCCGTCTTCGTGACAAATGGGGAAGGTAGATTTACCGTAAGCACCCAGTGGTGTCAAACTCAATTGCTCGTAAAGTCAAAGGCGGCACTTCATTTCGCAACGCCATCTGTGCGAAAGCAGCGCATCTGCCACTCAACTCCTCTCTTTCTCTCTCTCTCTCTCTCTGCTCCTTTCTGCCTCGAATCACTGCTTTTGTTTGAGAGATTCGGAATTAAGAACGAAAGTGCGTGAGACGGGTTAGAGCTGAGTGGATGCCTTTTTAAAACTTTGGAATCCGGGAAAAACTGTTTGGGATCTATGTGGAGGGTTTTGAAAGAATCTTCTTTTGGAAAAATGGCAAAAAAAGAAATATTTGTTATTTTGAATTTTTTTTGGTTCAGAGTGTTCTAAGGAAAGCTACTGATTATGTTTAGAAAGAAGAAAAATATTTTTTGAAAAAGAATTTTTCTTATCAAAGATAACTCGGGAATGTTTTACCTGATTTTGACAAAAAAACATTTTTAATGAAAAATGCTTTTTTTTAAGAAGTACCATGGTTTTTGTTCATATATTTAAATGGAATGATGGACATAGTTAAAACTTTTATTGGTAAAAGCAATACTCTGTCAAGTAAGGACAAAAGATGGAGAATTCAACCATTTAAATTCTACACCCACCCGAGATTTCCAAACTTTTGGTGCTTTGGGGTTGTTAGGACTGATAGGGTTGTAGCGACCCTTTTACTTTGAGATTGGCAAATCCTAGAAACATGCAATTCAAAAGCATCCTGACCCTGCATAAAACGTTTTCATAACATAAAAATGATCATAAAGATTTTTAGCTTTTGAAGACAGCTTACTACACTATTTAGTTACGAACTAAGCCTTAAAATTTATCTGCATGGGACATTACTAAAAGCAAACCTTTAGTTTTAAATCGTGCAATCTCTTTTATATTTGAAAATATCAAAACAATTACGTATCATATTTTTACATACATATTATATTTTTAGAGAAAACTGAACCATGTTTCATTCAGTTAAAAAATGAAAGATAGTTTTACCCATCATATAATGATTTAGCCTTTGCGTTTATTATGTGCGTGTGATTTTATAGTACACTTTCCTTTCCAGAGATGATTATAAATAGTTTTTCAACTATTATTTTTAAGTTTGTGTTGCTTCCTTATTCTTTGAATGTTGACCACCATTTTCATTATTTTCTAAATGCAAATAGTTTTCTATTTCGAGAATTTTATTCAGTAAAATTATTTTTAATTATTGATATTTTATCCATATTAAAACTCAACAATTGTTAGGCCACTTAGAAATGTTATTTCCTTTCTACTAATAATAGTGTTTAATTAGCACCAGATAGTATCTGGTGCTAATTAAACGCAGATAGTATATTACAAGAAGACTACATAAAACACATATGTGTCACCAAGGAGAGAATCTCCTGGTGATAGGACAAAATTGCTTACAGAAAAAGGTTTAAAAAAACTAATTATCTTTAATATTATTTAATTAATTTACAAACTTATGCAAAAAACTTATTTGCTGAAACTTATTTTTTGTTCTTTATGTACTTTCACAAAACTATCATGGTCTATGGTCCCTTAACTTTTTAATTGCTTTTAAAATACTAACGTGCTTATAATATTGAGAAATCAATTGTAATTTCATTTAAAAAATTGCATGGCATTTTATTTCCGTTTGCCATGATAATTTTTAGAGATAGGTCCTATTGAAGGTAAGTGTTTTTGTATTTCTACTTAATATCTATATGCAAAGAAATACATTCTATATGGCTATGGATATAAAATATATTTCCCATATTTACCAAATATTTGCACATAATATATCAGCATTTTATTAGTCAAAACAAAGTTGGAATTCCAAAGAGGATTAGTATCAATAAAAGGAAACCTTAAAGTAACATAAAGATGTTAATAATTTCCCAGAGAAATTTTATTTCTCCGCGATAAAAGGACGAATATGGATAAATAAACTTGCATTATCATCTGTCGTAAAAATATATCCCTTTTTACAAAGAAAGACTTCCAATCAAATAAAATTGTGAATCACACTGAACTCAAATCACAGCCAGTATTTGAGTCACGGGAGTGACAAAAGATGTTTGCATCTGGAGGGCCTTCAGTTCACAATCCTCGCAAACAGGCACATAAAAGTCTGTCTTGAGGTCAAGCAAACAGTCCGCGACAAAAAAAAGGACTTTAGTGTGTATGTGTTTACATCGTGGCCAGTGGGTGTGTCTCGATTGACCGAAATCCATCTTACCGAAGCGCCTCTTTCCCGAACGCCACAAGCCCGAACGGGACACTTGCCCGACAGGACTTCTTACCGAATGGGACACTTGCCCGACAGGACTTTTTACCGAACGGGACACTTGACCGACAGGACTTTTTACCGAACGGGACACTTGACCGAACGGGACACTTGACCGAACGGGACACTTGACCGAACGGGACTTTTGACCGAACGGGACACTTGACCGAACGGGACTTTTGACCGAACGGGACACTTGACCGAACGGGACACTTGACCGAACGGGACACTTGACCGAACGGGACTTTTGACCGAACGGGACACTTGACCGAACGGGACTTTTGACCGAATGGGACACTTGACCGAACGGGACACTTGACCGAACGGGACACTTGACCGAACGGGACTTTTGACCAAACGGGACACTTGACCGAACGGGACACTTGACCGAACGGGACACTTGACCGAATGGGACACTTGACCGAACGGGACACTTGACCGAACGGGACACTTGACCGAACGGGACTTTTGACCGAACGGGACACTTGACCGAACGGGACTTTTGACCGAACGGGACATTTGACCGAATGGACTTTTTACCGAATGGGACACTTGACCGAACGGGATTTTGACCGAATGGTGCGTTTGGCCAACAACTCACTATGGTCACTCATTTTAAATATGGGCTTTCGATTTAGGTGTCCTGTTGCTTGACCACTGGTCAAGATTACCTCCAGTGGCGTATATAAGGGGGGAAAATAAGGGGGGGTGGCGTATATAAGGGACCCCCGAAATTCGGACTTGATGTACCAAAACAAGCTAAAACCCTGTTTTTTAGAGACAAATTTCCAAAAATTTTCTGGGGGAGGACCCCCAAGCCCCCCTTTCTAATTGGAATTTTACTATTTCAAATCGCTTTATAATACTTCATCAAAATCCTAATCCTACTTAAAAATATATGTCCAAAATGAGGACTAGGTGTACCAAAACCAAGTAGAAATCCTGTTTTTAGGGTCAAATTTTCAAAAAATCTCTGGGGGAGAACCCCCAGACCCCCCTCTTTGGTACTTGGAACAAATTACTTACAACTTTATTAAAAAAAAAAGGTTAATAGATGTAGATTGTAAGAAAAAATATAAAACAAGTTACGTTGGACGTAATAAATTTGCTTGGGAGGGGGTGAAAAATAATTTTGGGCCCCTCCCGAAATAAATTTCTATATACGCCACTGGGCTAAAATCATTATAAAATTAATTTTGGAGATGTTGATTGATATTTTGTAATCTTAACAGTTTTGACATGTGTCTTTGGTTCCGGTGAACGGATACTTTTGGGACACACTGTACATAAATTAATTTATACTCAGTTACCATTCTGTAAAAATTTTAATTAAACTACCTTATTTATTACTATTATATGAACTAAACGTTGAAAAAAGTGTTTTGTATTTATGGAAAAGAGTAAAACGCAAATAAGAGCATAACACAGGGGACTGTGTATTGTCATTCTCCTAAAATTGCAACTTTCAATTTGCAACTTCAATTTTCAGCTATTCTAAATACACAAGAATTAACAAAAAATTAGACTGCAATTATTCATTGCTTATATTTGTAATAGTATTCTATAACGGGCAACAATTTTTAAGTTTTGAAAATAGTTTAATACTTGTGCAAGTTTGTTGACCTTTCAACAAACTTGCACAAGTATTAAACTATTTTCAAAACATAAAAAAATTAATCAGTTTTTTCCCGGTGCATGAATGATACTAGAATGTCCTATTTTTACAGTAAGATAAAGTTCTTTGCATAAAAATTAAACGCATATTTCCGATTCAAGCATGGAAGACATCAGTATTTCATTAACCTAATAAATTTTTTAAAACGTAATTTATTATCTATTTTTCGGTAAAATCAGAAACTACCATCTTGACCAGTGGACAACCGGAAAATGTTATAGGTCTCAAGGTGTTTGGTTTGAGCCCCCACATGACCTACTTCAGTGCCAAAGCAAAGAAGTTACAGAAAGTGGACCGGACTGACCAATGGTCAGCTGGAACCAAAAACACATGTCAAAACTGTAAAGATTACAAAATATCAATCAACATCTCCAAAATTAATTTTATAATGATTTTAGCCATAGAGGCAATCTTGACCAGTGGTCAAGCAACAGGACACCTAAATCGAAAGCCCATATTTAAAATGAGTGACCATAGTGAGTTGTTGGCCAAACGCACCATTCGGTCAAAAGTCCCGTTCGGTCAAGTGTCCCATTCGGTCAAGTGTCCCGTTCGGTCAAGTGTCCCATTCGGTCAAAAGTCCCGTTCGGTCAAGTGTCCCGTTCGGTCAAAAGTCCCGTTCGGTCAAGTGTCCCGTTCGGTCAAGTGTCCCATTCGGTCAAAAGTCCCGTTCGGTCAAGTGTCCCGTTCGGTCAAAAGTCCCGTTCGGTCAAGTGTCCCGTTCGGTCAAGTGTCCCGTTCGGTCAAGTGTCCCATTCGGTCAAGTGTCCCGTTCGGTCAAGTGTCCCGTTCGGTCAAAAGTCCCGTTCGGTCAAGTGTCCCGTTCGGTCAAGTGTCCCGTTCGGTCAAGTGTCCCGTTCGGTCAAAAGTCCCGTTCGGTCAAGTGTCCCGTTCGGTCAAAAGTCCCGTTCGGTCAAGTGTCCCGTTCGGTCAAGTGTCCCATTCGGTAAAAAGTCCATTCGGTAAAGTGTCCCATTCGGTAAAAAGTCCTGTCGGTCAAGTGTCCCGTTCGGTCAAAAGTCCCGTTCGGGCTAAAGGTCTTTCGGTCTTGTGGCGTTCGGGAAAGAGGCACTTCGGTAAGATGGATTTCGGGCAGACGGGCGCGACCCGTGGCCAGTTTATGCGGTCTATTCCATGTTTGGTCAGTTTGATCTTATCTTTTCTCCTTTCGTAAGTAAGTTCTTCAATTGATATAAAGATCACCCGCGTAAAGGTATATGCTTAAAAAAGTGAGAAAACGGTTATGTTTAATTCATCAAAAAAGCATTAAACAAGAGATCTCAACGTAATGCAAATTTATTAGTTCTTTATTACCACCCTGCAAACATTCTCACACATTGCTAACACATTTAAGAACACTTTTTTCTCCTCCAATTATAACAACGCTTTAGTTGTGTTGTTAAGTAGAGCATTTTAATGCTTTATTGTGTTGTGATAGTGTTCTGAATATGTTTTTAGAAATGTGCTCTATCCAGAAAAGTGTTCTAAGAATAGCTTTGTAAAATATGTTTAGAATCTGAAAGTGTTCTTAAATTTCGATCGAAACACTATCATAAGAGCATATTTTCTCTTTAGTTTTTATAACAACACTTTCACGGCACTATATTTTTCTCACACACACAAATAATACACATTCACAACATAATCTCAATACAATAAAAACTCTTTGACTTGAGAAACGTTCATTATTGAGTGTTTCGTTTCCCGCATTTGCATTTTGCAGTTGCAGTGAATCAATAATAAGTGGTTTGAGTTGTTAGTGGTTGAGTTTAACTAATGATAAAACTCAAAATTTTTTAAAACTTTAGATAAATTGATAGAGGAATATAGGGAAAACTAAATTAATTAAATTATTCTAACATTTTTAAGGTTTGGAAATTGCAAAACTTTTTTACAAAGTTAACAGCTGTGTATAATAAAAAAACACGTGACTGAAAACGTTTATTGTTTAAACTATAAGATGACGTCAACAATAATACCATCAACTCCATTGCTTTACAACAATGTTTAGTATAAGATGACGTCACATCCAAACTCTTGGCGTTTTCGCGCGCTTTTAAAAAGGGATTTTTGTTAATTTTTTTGACAATCAAAAAATTTCTCGATCGGCCTCAAATTTTGGGTAGTTGCTTATTTTTGCAAGAGGAATCGATTAAAAAAATTTAAAAAATCATGCAACTTCCTCCTTCCCTTTTAAAAGAAAATTTATTGGAGTTTGTAGTCAATTGTGTAGGTAATTTGTTATAGTAGAAAGGACCCTGGTAGATAAAACTTTTATGAAGAATTTCTTTGTTTGGTTTCGGAATGTTTAGAAGAGGAGGTTTTCTAAGATTATAATTGGTATTAGAGCTTTCAAACGAAATAAAGTTGTTATGAATATAAAGTAATGCTCTATAGTAAAAAAGTTTCTTTATGGAGAAAAGATGATCATCATTTAAATATTTAAGTAATCTTTTTTGTAAGTTTATTAAAGGTAGCAAATTTGTCAAATAATCACCCCCCCCCAAAAAAATAATTCCATATTGTAAAAGAGATTGTATCCATGAATAGTATAAGATTTTTAAAAAGGATCTATCTACATAATTTTTCAAGTGATAAAAGATAAATAAATAATAACGGAGTTTATTTATTAAAAATTCTATGTGTGATGCATATTTTAAGTTTTGGTCGATGTGTAATCCTAAATATTTAAAGCTACTTACTCGTTCAAGGTTCCGACAATTACAATTATTAACAATATTGGAACAATCATGATATTTTATATTAAGATCTAAACTATTTCTGTAAATTAAACTGAAGTTAATATATTTCGTTTTGTTACTATTTATTGACAAATCATTTTTTAGAAACCAATCTTTAAGTTTTAGTAGATCTAAATTTATTTGTCTTTCTAAGGTATTATGATCTTCAGCAGAATATACTAAAACAGTATCATCTGCATAAGATAAAATATCACCATATAGTTTTAGATTACATAAATCATTTATATATATCAGAAATAGTAACGGGCCCAAAATAGAGCCCTGAGGTACTCCCTTCTTTATTAATTCGAAGTCACTTAAAGTATCACCAAGTTTTACACATTGCTTTCTATTTTGTGCAAAAAGTGCTGAAAATAATACTTGTTTTATATTACTGTGGATGCTATTAGCAGATACTATATTAACAAAGTTAATTTTTGAAGGTCTGAAATGTACTATTTAAATGAACCTACAATTCATTAATAATGTTTTAATAATTAATAAAACTTTATTAGTCAAAAGTGTTTTTCAAAGAGAAGGACTAATCATTTCTTTCTTTTCCTATTTTTTAATGGTTTAATTTTTTAAATAGTATATATGGATTAGTAATAGCTTATAATTTTTGTTTATAATGTGTTTTTGTATAATCTGTTTTACAATACTTAATTTATAAAAATTCTGGTAAATTATGTAATTCTGATGTGGTTAACGAAATAATTTTTAACAGAGTACACTTTTTAAACATTCAAAATTTATAAAATTAGGATTAATTAGTATTGGATCCTAACTCTAATGTGGGATACTATAAGTTTTAACAATTTTTTACAGAATTAATATGGTGCATGATTAATAAGTCGAATCAAAGAAAAAAGAGATCGTTCAAAGACTACTATTATGAAAAAACTTTTACGGACATTTTTTTAGTGGTAACGTACTGGACAAACTTTTGTCACGTACGGGAAAAGTTGAAATATAACATTGATGTCTATGGGAAAGGACTAATAAACGTTTTAAGGGAAATGGCGTTTTTAGTTTGATGAAATTTCATTTAAAATCTAGTTAAAATATTATTAATAACTTAAAAAGTAACAGTGTAACATACGGCCATTTGTTAACTTCAAATACCAGTAAAGAAAATAGCTAACTTTTTTATATTTTGAAAAATTGTAAATTTCGACATTTAATAACTCTTCCAGTGTGAAAATTCATGGTAAAATTTTTATTTTTTCAAAAAAAGAAAAAATTGTACGCCGTAGAATGGCCCTTTTATTCTCTGTTCCTATATTTGACAGTAAGTTAAACAAACATAATAAGCTTTTACCGTTCCGTTATGATGCCAAAAAACATAAGAGTAAGCGACGGGTGTGAAAAAATACGAGTACGAAATATTTTGCTTACATAAACAGCTGTGCAAAGAGCGTTTGCTCTCATAGTACCCACCCCTCCGGAACATGTTTTTATAGGGGTATAAGGGAGAAATCTGCGCGATATTTTGATGAATATTAAAATCGTTAACAGTTTATCTTCAAATAAAAGAGCATTACACTACTGATGCTACTGATGTTAATCTGCCAAACGATCTCAAATTTCGGTTTAAGAGTTAATCAACAGTTGCCAGATTTTGTCATGTAATTTTATTTTTAAAATTACTCTTTTTCTTGAGTATTATTCCGTTTGAATAAATTTTTTTAAATCCTTTAAAAATTATTTTACTCTTATTTTATTTTCTAAATTTAGTTCAAAAATTTTAATTATAGGTATTTATGTTTTCAACTACCAGAAATTTAGAGTTGTATTTCATGAAATAACGATTTATGAAAGTTTGAATTGGAGAAGAAGCTTTTAAGTGATAATGGGAAAAAAGTTGGTGTTGGTAACTTTTGAAAATAATCTTTTTAATCTAATGTTTTTAAGATATACCCAATACCCATGCATTATTGAACGACTAGAGCAGGGGTGGCCAACCAAAATGATCTTGGTCCACTTTGAAAAACCCCAACACTCCCGCGGGCCGCATATAAAATTTTAAGATTTTAGATGCTCAGAATGACAGTGAAGTAAGTTGAAAAACTTGGTATAGATTAAGGAGTTTTGACCTTTAGGAGCACCCCTAAGAATGCCTTCTCTATAAAAAAACTAAACATGTACCGTTAAAAAACACTATGAATTACTCGAAACTAATTTAGGTTACGGCTTGTGGCGCATATAGAAATTTGTTTTTTAAATAAATTTTTAGAAAGAATTCGCACTTGTATGAACGGTACTAAAAAGTTATGATTAATAGAGTCCAAAGTACTTAAGGGGGGTTTGGGGGTCCTCCCCCAGAAAATTTTTGAAATTAGATTCAAATTAACAGGTTTGTTAACTCTTTTTGGTACCCTTAGTCTAAATTTCGGGAGCTATAACTTAACTTATAAAGTTTAACTTCTGACTTAAAAAATCTCGCGGGGCGCAAAATTATTTCAAGCGGGCCGCGGGTTGGCCTAGAGTGTAAATAATGTGGAACTGTTTTCAATCCAATATTTTTACTACACTGCGTTCTTACAAACATAAATAAAACACGAATGGTATAACTTAAATTGCGTAAACCCTACTTTTATAAAACCTATATAAAAAATAAGGTTATGTAAATGCATAATATACACTAAAAAGATTTTAATTAAGGTCACGGGAGTATACTCTTATTCATAAATATACTTTAGCATGGATTTCAAAGAATTAAATTGGGAAAAGCAAGTAAATATACCTTCTATATTGGAATTATTTTTAGTTTCATTAATATCTTTGAGTCTCTCATGAGTGTTTATACCCTATTTCTAATATACTACTTTAGAATTTTTAAATAAGGGACCATATAGTATGATTTTATTAAAACCTATCTTATATTCGTGGCGTTTTTAAGATAATATATACTTTCTCTGGAAAATCACAGGATTTCTATTAAAATATTAGGATTTTTTATACCGATACAGTAAATAAACAAATTTGCTTTAATCATGTTTATTATGTTTTTAGAAGCTTTAGATATATTGAGGAAAAATTCCACTGGTTCTCAGGCAAACTTATTAGTCCTTAATATTTTTTATTTTAAAAAATAACATTTCTTTTTATTTGAAAAAATAACATTTCTTTTTATTTGAAAATGTTTTAATTTAGCTTAAAATAAAGTTATGTGATTACCAATATTATATTACAATTTCAATAATAACCAACTAGTTTTTCGAAAAACATTTTTAAGTAATTTTCTTTAATAAGTTAAGAAAGGTGGCTCGGATCAGCAATTTTTTCTGGTTCAAGTGCAAACTGTTTTTCAGTACAATATCGATTTATTGAATCACTAGCTATTTCAAACGCTCTAGTTTGAGTAGAGAATACCCTACAATTTTATATCAACTTATTCTCGATGCCCCTAATCTTTCCCATAAAATACTAGTAAAGCACCGTTTATACGTCTTTCAAGGACCGACGTAAAACGACGTATAAATAAAAAGACGTATAACTGAAAACATCTTTGATTATTAGATTTCTAATGCTTCATGAAGATTTACGTAAATACAATTAATTTGAGGTTTTTCAAAGAAAAAATTACTTCAAAACAGTTTTTTAACTGAAAATAATAATGGAATTTTAAAACATTAAAACATTTGGCTTAAAAATGAAACAAACCAAACCTTAATAGTTCATCCTAAATTGTATTTATCTTATTTTTCATATCCTGAGTACTATATTGCACATCTGAACACCACATACGAATACATTGTATTTGAATATCAAATCTTCAATTTATTACACTTTTTTTTGGAAAAATACTTCGTTAGAACAGTCGGAAACGACATATAACCGATATTGTACGTCGTATAAACGAAGAATGAATAGGAATGAATTAAAATGAATAGGAATGAATTGGGACTTTGCTAATGCAACGTATAAATAGAAAAGTCGTATAAATGGAAAAGTCGTATAAATAGAAAAAGTCGTATAAATAGAAAAAGTCGTATAAATAGAAAAGTCGTATAAATGGTAAAGTCGTATAAATAGAAAAGTCGTATAAATGGAAAAGTCGTATAAATGGAAAAGTAGTATAAACTAGAAACGTATAAACGGTGTTTTACTGTAGTAGAATCATAGTTATAATCCGAATTTACGAATCTTGCCTGTTCTGTAACTATTGTAATAACATTTACGATTCGGCAATCGAGAAATGTTCAGTTATTTTTCCAGAAAGGCCATTAAAGATGCATTCCCCAAAATGCACAACTAACTATACTTCTTCAGGTTGTCATCTATCATGTCACAAGCGCGTGGCAGTCCCCCAGGAGGGGCAGTGGAAATCAAAAACGCAAACATGGAGGATCAAGACCACCCTCTGGGTCACTCGCGAGCTGTAAACAACACCTGTGAAGTCAGCCGTATGAGGACTGCTAAATCCTGGTAATATGAAGGTATTAGAGAGCTTCCTTCCTATAGCCCGTGTGTTTGAAGATGTACCATCAATCTTTTCTCAGGGAAATATTTCGAGTTTTAGTGGCCAGGTGAAAAGGGTGTTTATTAATTTCTGCGGAATGAATTATGATTCTGTTTTCTAGGGTGACTTTACGATTTCACATTCAGAATGTTGTTCACTGGTCCAGGTGTGGGGTTTGGATATGTGAGTATGGTGGAATGTGATGTAAATACATTAGGATATTCGCTTCCTCCATTGCAAAACTTCAGCATTTTTTGTTGCAAGCATTTGTATCGTCTAGGACTAGACAATGTACATGTTGCGGAATGATAATACAGTTTTCAACAATAAAATATCTTCCGTTGGGTAAAAGTATTGTTTTTAGAAAAAAAAGTTTAAAAAGTTATGCTAAAAAAGTTATGAAAAACATGCACATGATTATTTGGATATATTTGCACACTAAGATGATACCCACACTAAGATGAATGGAATAATTAAGTTTTTATTGCATAGAAATCTCGGTTTTTTTCTCGAAAAAATCAAAAAGTCGTCGTAGAAATATATAGTATTTGCGCAAATTTTATGTAGGCCTACTACTTATTTTAGAGTAAGAAATCTTTCTGAACATGCTAATATTTAGGTTAGGTATACCGAACTTATAGAACTGCAAGTTAGGGTGTCCCTTATTTGGGCGTTTTTTCAAAAATTCAGGGAAACTTTTGCTCCACCCCCCAATTTTTTTCCTTTTGGTACCCTAAGACTGTGTGCAAAATCTTAAATCGATCAGATCATATTAACACGTGCCCCAAACGGCCTAAAGTTAGAAAATTTTAACTTTTTCGAAATTTTTTTTAAAATTTTTAAAAATATGTTTAAAAAATCCGTTTCCGAACAATAGGGCTCTAACACATTTAAACATTCATGTTTGACCGTTTTTCATTACTAATTAGGCCAAAATGCCCAGTTTGTAACCTAGTCATCAATCAGAAAATCCTCAAATTTGTCCATTTTATACTAAGAATAGAAGAATCAAAAGGAAGTGGTAAACGACTTAAAACCGCAAAATTCCATGGCTAAATACCATTTGTAGACCATATTGATGTGGATATAAATTTTCTGGAGCTCAAATTAATTATGGGTTGCTTAATTACAGACGCCATATTGGATTGCATTAAAAATAAAAAAAATTCTGGAAAAAAGGTATGGGCATGTTTGATATCGGGTAATGGGTGTTTGTGGTTTCTAAAATCAATTAAGACTAATAAAATTATCTTGGACAACTTTTTAAAGCTCTTTACGCAATTTAAGGGCCAGCATATCTCCTAATACAAGTGCAAACCATGTTTTCAGAACTATAGATATGTTAATAAATTCTAAACACATAAAACTGACAAGAGAAATTCTGGAAAAAAGTTAAAAAACAGACTCCAGTGTGTCCACGAGTATTTTATTCCATAAGTTAATTGAAAAGCTGAAGTTGATACAAAATTAACCCACTCTTCATAATAATTTAGTTATACTCTCAGAAGGTAAGCGATTAACCATGTTTATAGAGACTGTTCTTCTATTTTATCATAATTTTAAACATTAACATATACAAAATACCAGCCATTCAATTTATTAGTGTCATTAAAAAAATTAAACACTGTTATTTTGTCCGTGGCTGTAAGAAAGTTTAAATATCAACTACAATTTTAATAACTCTTCTACTTCACCCTTAGTTTTTTTTTTCGCACTGTCAACCTTTCATCAGTAAATGTCCTCGAGGAAGTACTAACGTTTCGAGTAAATTTTTCGTAAAAATTGTTTATGTAATAAAATTATTTTAAAGTGTCAGAGCCTTCTTTGTGAGAATGTAGAGGTAGGAAACTTACAGAGCGAAGAATAGCTGACTCACAAAAAGACTTTAAAGAAAGAATGATTTTAAGAAACTGTTGATAATATTTATGATACTTAAATAGAAAATATAAGTGTCTTAGATTTTAATGGCTAATTTGTTCAATTGCAGGTATTTTTTACTTTGACGAATAAAATTATGATAAAATAGAAGAACAGTCTCTATAAACCTGGGTTAATTGCTTACCGTCTGATAGGTTAACTCAATTATAAAGAGCGGGTTAATCTTGTATTAACTTCAGCTTTTCAGCTAACTTACGAAATAAAATACTCATGGACACACTGGAGTCTGTTTTTAAAATTGTTTCCAGAATTTCTCTAGCCAGTTTTATGTGTTTAGAATTTATTACCCATATCTATAGTTCTGAAAACATGGTTTGAACTTGTATTAGGAGAAATGCTGGCCCTTATAATTGCGTAAAGAGCTTTAAAAAGTTGTATAAGATAATTTTATTAGTCTTAATTGAGTTTAGAAACCACAAACACTCATTACCCGATATCAAACATGCCCATACCTTTTTTCCAGAATTTTTTTTAGTTTTAATGCAATCCAATATGGCGTCTGTATAAGCAACCCATAATTAATTTGAGCTCCAGAAAATTTATATCCACATCAATATGGTCTACAAATGGTGTTTAGCAATGGAATTTTGCGGTTTTAAGTCGTTTACCACTTCCTTTTGATTCTTCTATTCTTGGTATAAAATGGACAAATTTGATGATTTTCTGATTGATGACTAGGTTACAAACTGGGCATTTTGGCCTAACTAGTAATGAAAAACGGTCAAATATGAATGTTTAAATGTGTTAGAGCCCTATTATTCGGAAACGGATTTTTTAAACATATTTTTAAAAATTTTCAAAAAAATTAGAAAAAAGTCAAAATTTTCTAACTTTAGGCCGTTTGGGGCACGTGTTAATATTATCTGATCGATTTAAGATTTTGCACACAGTCTTAGGGTACCAAAAGGAAAAAAATTGGGGGGTGGAGCAAAAGTTTCCCCGACCTTCGATTTTAAGGAACACCCTACTGCAAGTTTCTATTTCTTTTATTTTAACTTATAGGCGGGGGAAAATAGCTCAAAAAAGGGCCGAACCTCAAACAAATTCCAACAAAAGGTTTTTCAACGGTTTTGGACTCTAATAGGTGTCCTTATTGACCAAAAAAAAGTTTACCACAATCTGACAACCGAAAGTTGTTTTTTTTTAATTTTTAAAAAATTTAAAAATCCATAAAAAAAACGATAAATAGGGCGAAACAAAAACTTTTTTCGGTGTTAAATTATATATTCGATGATAGTTGACATTTCTAAGCGAAGAAATTTATAAAAATTTCATTTATAAGAATTTGGCAACCATTAAAGTGCATTTTCCAAGATGGCGGCCTACGTTTTCATTAAATAACAGTTAAATCGGTTTTCTCGAGTAAATTCCATTAATTGCGATGAAATGCGATGTTAATTAACTCAATAACTTCAGATAATGCTGTAAATTTGGTCTATCCAATTGAAATAATAAAAAAAAACAAGCAAAAATACGCGCATATCTGCGGAGGTTCCGAGTCCCGATTTCACTGGGTATAGTCACTTTAAAAGTTCATTACAGCTTGGAAAAAATTCCAACAAGCATTTTCTCAACGGTTCTAGACAGTACTACGTGTATTTATTGCCATGTAGAAAGTTTACCAGAATCTGACAACCGGAAGTGGGTTTTTTTCAAGATGGCCGCCGATGCTTCAAATAAAGAGATATTCGGGAAAGAACCATTATTTAACAGCTATGAAAATTTTTTATGGGTTCAAAAAACAAATATAAGGTACTAGTCAAGTTTTCTTATCATACTTATAAATATAAATTTCTTTTACAAAATCTAGAAACCAGAACAGGGCTTATTTCCAAGATGGCGCCGTACGATGTTTTCTAAATTGACGGCGTTTTGTAAAGGTTCATCAAATTAAAGAAAAAATTCTAACAAGCATTTTCTCAACGGTTTTGGACAGTACTAAGTGTATTTATTGCCATGTAGAAAGTTTACCAGAATATGACAACCGGAAGTGGGTTTTTTTCAAGATGGCCGCCGATGCTTAAAGAATTCGTAAAAAAGCCCTAATTTAAGTGTTATAAACTTTTTATGGGTTCCAAAATTAAGTATTAGGTTCTTAACTTTAGGTAAAAATGTCTAAAGTTATCAAGTTTTTATTTCATACATATAAGAAGGTATTTTTCGCTAAACATTCAATTTTCTAGGCTTTTCTAATTTTTTAAGCATCAGCGGCCTTCTTGAAAAAAACCCACTTCCGGTTGTCAGATTCGGGTAGACTTTTGTAACGACAATAAATACACTTAGTACTCTCTAAGACCGTTTAGAAAATGCTTTTTGGATTGTTTTCTTTAATTTAATAAACCTTTAAAATTATCCAGTATGCGCCGGCAATTCCGAAAGAAACTTAGGCCGCCATCTTGGAAATATGCCCTATTCTGGTTAAAAGATTTTATAAACGCAATTTATATTTACCACTATGATCAAAGAACTTAACTATAACCTGATATTTGATTTTAGAATTCATGAAAAAATTTTATAGCACTTAAAATGGAATTTTTCCCGAATATCCCTTTCTTTGAAACATCGGCGGCCATCTTGAAAAAAACCCACTTCCGGTTGTCATATTCTGGTAAACTTTCTACATGGCAATAAATACACTTAGTACTGTCCAAAACCGTTGAGAAAATGCTTGTTAGAATTTTTTCTTTAATTTGATGAACCTTTACAAAACGCCGTCAATTTAGAAAACATCGTACGCCGCCATCTTGGAAATAAGCCCTGTTCTGGTTTCTAGATTTTGTAAAAGAAATTTATATTTATAAGTATGATAAGAAAACTTGACTAGTACCTTATATTTGTTTTTTGAACCCATAAAAAATTTACATATCTGTAAAATTATGGTTCTTTCCCGAATATCTCTTTATTTGAAGCATCGGCGGCCATCTTGAAAAAAACCCACTTCCGGTTGTCAGATTCTGGTAAACTTTCTACATGGCAATAAATACACTTAGTACTGTCCAAAACCGTTGAGAAAATGCTTGTTAGAATTTTTTTTCTTTAATTTGATGAACCTTTACAAAACGCCGTCAATTTAGAAAACATCGTACGCCGCCATCTTGGAAATAAGCCCTGTTCTGGTTTCTAGATTTTGTAAAAGAAATTTATATTTATAAGTATGATAAGAAAACTTGACTAGTACCTTATATTTGTTTTTTGAACCCATAAAAATTTACATAGCTGTAAAATTATGGTTCTTTCCCGAATATCTCTTTATTTGAAGCATCGGCGGCCATCTTGAAAAAAACCCACTTCCGGTTGTCAGATTCTGGTAAACTTTCTACATGGCAATAAATAAACTTAGTACTGTCTAAAACCGTTGAGAAAATGTTTGTGGGAATTTTTTCCAAGCTGTAATGAACTTTTAAAGTGACTATACCCAGTGAAATAGGGACTCGGAATCTCCGCAGATATGCGCGTATTTTTGCTTGTTTTTTTATTATTTCAATCGAATAGACCAAATTTACAGCATTATCTGAAGTTATTGAGTTAATTAACATCGCATTTCATCGCAATTAATGGAATTTACTCGAGAAAACCGATTTAACTGTTATTTAATGAAAACGTAGGCCGCCATCTTGGAAAATGCACTTTAATGGTTGCCAGATTCTTATAAATGAAATTTTTATAAATTTCTTCGCTTAAAAATGTCAACTATCATCGAATATATAATTTAACACCGAAAAAAGTTTTTGTTTCGCCCTATTTATCATTTTTTTATGGATTTTAAATTTTTTTTAAAAATTTAAAAAAAACAACTTCCGATTGTCAGATTGTGGTAAACTTTTTTTTGGTCAATAAGGACACCTAGTAGAGTCCAAAACCGTTGAAAAACCTTTTGTTGGAATTTGTTTGAGGTCAAACCGTATTTTCCCCCGCCTATTAGCTTTAAGTGTAAAAATCAGCTGCTACCAGAGACACTTCACAGATAAAAAGGGTAAAATCAATGATTCTTTAGTTCTTTTAGAATATTAAAAATTAAAGTTCGATTACTAAATGATGCCATAATTTTCAAATACCCAAGTATTAAATACTAGGGACCCCAGCAGCTAAGCTCATACCAAACATGTCAAGTTTCCGTAACTGCTACTACAAGTAAACGAAATTTGGCCCTACATGACAAAAATTGGAAGAATCTTGAACGTATGTGCTTCCTAGGGAGGAACGGCGTAAAAAGGGGGGAGTGCAAGTACATCCCTGACAGAGGTGAAACCCAAGATGGTCTCGGGGTGTTTCTTTCCAAATTATTCTCTCTCTATCCCACTTCCTTATTTAATCCATCTCATACAAATCACAAAGTTTTCATCAATGCCAGAGAAAGTTTCAAAAAACCCCTTTCAATAAAACAGCAGCACACACAACACCACGCGGGGGCTGCGCGGGTGCTTTCTTGCCCGTTAACCTTGGCCGTGGACGGAGTAGTACTACGGACGTGATAAAGAGTTCGTTTGGGCAGGAGATGACGGGGAGCACGTTCCGCGCTCTTGGTCAGATCGGCACGTTCGGCACGCGGCCGGTCACGTGGGGGCGAACGGGGGGATTTTTCCCCAATGATCGCAGTAACCCCATGAACACGAAGAAAGATTTTTGTACTTGACCTGGTGGAGTGTTGTTGGGTTGAGGTGAAAGCTGTTTATAATGTGATTGTATGGGGGTCGAGAAAAGATATTTTCCTTTTTTTTCTTATCGTTTGTATCAAGTCTTATGTAACGAAATGTGTAAGTGGTTGGGGTATTTAAGTTGTACGTTTCGAACAGGATTTCACAAATTTTATTGTAATATCGTCTAAAGAACCTTAAAAATGTTTTAATGAACACTTTAAAGTGGATGATACATGTCTTATTCGAAAGATCTAAATCTAACCACATTCATTCTTTATGCTTTGAAGTTAAAATATTATTTCTAAAGAAACAAAATCTTTTTGTTTAACTCGTACTGATTAGGTTTTGTTCAGTTAGTTGGAATTGATTCAGTTAGTTCTGATTGTTCAGTTAGTTGGAAAGAATATGAATTAATCATTTTCTTCTTCTAGTGTATTATTCTCCATTCAATAAAATTATTTTTTACTCCTGAATTTCAATTAAATTCTATATTAGGTATAATAATTACCTGGAGTGATTAGAAGAGTAAAGCTACTGGTTTTTTAACATAAAACAGTATTAAAGAGTTAAACTTTATTTTAATTAAACCCTTGAAAATTATGCCATACCAATTAAAATCACTTAAAATATTTATTATAAACGCAATAATTTTTTAAAGATAGAGCTTGCATAAAATAAAAGTTTCTTTTATCTTAAGAAGAGTGTACATAAAGAACACATATAAAATAAACGCACATAAAGACTATTTCATAACTTTAAATTTTGGTGACCCAACTTTCAAATAACAATAATTGATACTTTGGAGCAACAGTATAATTGGTTACATTATGCAAGTTAAGGCAAGTTAAATGCTAGATTCTTATTTTTCTGTATGAAAAATTATTGAAAATACGTCAAAAGCTACTTTATATTTTTAGACACTTTTACGGGAAAAAAGAACCTTTAAATAATGGGGAGCCTAATGGCACACAGGCCTGATGGCCTAATGGTCACAGGCCTAATGGCAAAACAGGGCCAGATTGAATACAATTATAATGTATTTTACTCTTAAGTTACAGCATATCTTAGTCTAGTATAGATTTTCAGAGGGCCCATTCCAGAAGGAAATAAATAGACTTTTGATTCTAGAGATGTACAAAAATAATTTTATACTTTAATTCCAAGGATGCATAATTCCATTGATTGAAAAAAGCTTTTTAGAACAACATTGAATTTGAAGATTAATTAATTAAATGGTTAGGTAAATATAAATTTTAATGCCAAAGAGGGAGTTTGGGGGCTTTCCTCCAGAAAATTTTTAGTATTAGAATACGCAAAAAGGTTTTTTTTAACTATTTTAAGGGGGTTTCGTGGATCCAGGCCCCTTGACATGGCCTCACAAGTTTGAGAATCGCTGTTTTATGTCCATATACCTAAATAAGGAAATTAAAGCTTATTTATAGTCTTATATTTTTCGATTCATTATTTCATTAGACATTCGTGGTTGGTCATGGACACTATCTGAAAGCATTCCTCCTCTGTATATTACTGAATAGAAATATACAGAATAAAGATTACTCATAAAAATACAAAATATACAGATACTTATTGAAACCCTAGAAGTTAGTAATTTTTATCATTGAATGGATAATGTTATTTTAAGGGAAGTATAAAAGTAGCTTTAAGATATAGTTTTTATAACTTAAATTCATTTAAAAAAAGGAATACTACTTTATTTCGAAACCTAGTTCTATTATTCAACTAAAATTATTATGAAACATGAAAATTTTAAGATGAAAAAGTATAACACATCTGTCGTCATCATAATTAAAATTCAAACGAAAAATTACTTTTATCTTAAAGATAATGGAAATGCAATTATTGTAGTTTAAATATTATATATCCAATAAAAACCTTTTTTATCCCCATTTTGCTCGGGAGAGGTTAGTCTATTTAGGAATCCGCCAATGACCAGGGAATCGAAATCCCTGTTTTGTCAAATGAAATGACGCATTGACCGGGTCTCCCGCATTGTGTACCGAGTGTCTCCCGTCGAGGATTCCCGGCAGAAAGCCGTTGATGGCGCGGCGGGAAAATTCGATGATCGCCACTCATTCCCAGCATATAAAATTTTACTTTTAAAATGTCGATTAATTGTAAATTATATCAGCGCAACGTGGATAATATAAAGCTGAAGGGACCACTATAAAATTTCGAATTATATTCCAATAAAATTTAATTTTAATTAACTTTTCCTCTTTTGATTTCAGGCCTATGCTGCGAATGATTGACTTTTTCAACGTATATAACAGTCGATAAATTCCTATTCCGAACAAGTGACTTTCATTAAGGTATGGTGAATGTTCTCCTCTAAAGCTCTCAACTAAAAACAATTTGTAACATTAATCCACAGTTTTAAAGGATTTCTTTTGTTTTTGCCGAGAAAGTGGGACTGATGTGTCAGTAAATTATCTTGTTAAAAGTCACCACGTTAGTTTTGTGTTTTTAAAGATATTTTAACGAATGAAGGGCAAAAAATCGTCACGATTTGAATGATTTATTATCTCGAAGTTATCCAAAAATTTTAAAAATACAGATTTAATAGGAAATTCAAAACACCAAGAAAAAACTTTGAACCATCCACTACCTCGATTTGAAGACGTTTGAGTTATCCAAAGCACGCACTATAGTAAAATATATTAGACTTATTTTTGTAGTTGGGAGGACTTAAGATTCTAAATTATTTCGGTAAAAAGTTATTGATACTTCTCATTAACTTATTGATTCTCAACAAGTACAAGTTATTGATACTTCGGTAAAAGTTATATATACTTTAGGAATATTAAGTTGCAGTTTTCTAAGACTCAAAATGAAAAATTACAGATATAGAGAAGAGATTGAAGATATTAAAGATGAAATGTTTAAGCACTGAAATACTATAAAGATCCTTTTTTAGATTTGCTATATGCTTTTAAAATTTTGATACTATTTTTAAAATATTATCTTTTATGAAGATACGAATGTTTCAGTGAACGCAAGCTAATTATTCTTCGCCTTTCACTGATTTAATTGATGCCTCTCTTGTGTTTTTTCTTTCTAGCTTCATTAAAATAATAAGTTTAATTTTAGTAGTCTTCCTTTCAAGAATTTTAATATGTTAAAATTATTTTACTTTTTAAATGATTTCACTAAATTTGTGGCAAGATGCAAGCAAGCCATGGGGCGATACCGATCCGAAGGTCATACAACTCAAAAATATACGTTGGTATTTATATACCCTATCTGAATAGCTTGACTCTTATAGTGGTTAGTAAGCTAGCCACAAAATTGTGTTGTTAGCGTTGTTATTAAATTTAAATTACGCATCTATCTCTATATATTATTTATTTTATAATATAATTTTTCATTGTGTCATACTATTAGAGAATTTCTTCAATGTTAGAAATTAGTGTTATTTAATTTACATTGAAATTAAGATTTTAAAAAAGCATAGCTCAGTATTTATATATTTTTCTCTTTAAATAAGTAATGTAAAGAACTATACATTTCTTACTGAGCAATTGGGCATTATATGAATGCTTTTTTAGAACGATGCTATGACTAGAAAGAGGTTTGGGAATCACTGACTTCACTACATATTTTTGTACCACCCAAAAATTAAGTAACGCTAAGTGCTCTCTTTTACCACTATACTTAACACTTAACAAAATATTTTCATTGATAAAGTCAACATTTGGTTGTTCTGCTGCTGATGAAAAGGGTGAAGCAAACATTTTGAACGATACTACAGCTGTTAAGGGAATGTTAATCAGTTTAATATAATTTTTCTCTAGTTTAGCACTTACTCTATTTAGTTGTCATGTTTTTTAATGGATATTTATAAGAAACCAAATAAAATAGCTTCTAAATACAATAAAATGGACATTGATACATCCGCAACGGACTTTAATCCGTCCAAATAAAAAATTCACCCAATAATAATCCCCAACGATTTCATCGAGAAAAAAAATCTGGCAGCAAAGAAGTCGTCGAAACCCAACCACCAACTTTCCTCAGGAGTCCCAACAGAAGCCATCAGTGCCTCCACAGCGGACTTAATCTCTGACCTCGGCACCAAACATTATTTATAATCCGACCCATCTGGGCAATAAGTAGAGGATAATACCTCCTTCTGATTGGACCACCTCCCGATCGGCGCCCGTGTTGACACTGACGAATGTGTGATGGATGACACGTCACGCCAGACGTCACCCTTGTTTCTCCAGGGGTGATTACTCCAGGGAGCATTTGTTCTGAGATTCCGATTAAGGACCTTGGTTTTTTTCGCCTATTCTGAGCCGTAATTAGATTAGATGACCGCGGTAAAGGGATGAAAGGACTTTTAATTCAGCATTTCTATTTGAGGTTTTGTGGTGTGTTTTGTTTAACACACTGGCTTTGGTGGTGACACATGTTCTAAAAAGTAATTTACAGCTAGCAAATTGGCAAATTGGCCTCAAGCAGGACAAACTCTCAAAATTCGTCCGATTTTTGTAATGCAAGGCCGAATTTCGTTCACGTCTAGTTGCAGTTACGTAAACTCGACACATTTGGTAATGAGCTGTGCTACTAGGAGTCTCGCAAGAAAATTTTCAGTTTCTTATTTTGGAAGTAATACTACGCCTATTTCATGAGCCTCATCATATCTTTACCACTGTGATCACTGACGCGGTACCTTTCTGGTAAAAATCTTTAAATTCATTGTTATTTTATAATTTTTGATGGTAAAATATGTAATTGCCTTAAATTAAACATAATATAAATTTGAAATTTATAAAAATTCAAATTTTATGAGTTTTTTAAAAGAAAATTTGAAATTTAAGAGGTATTTTTAAAATGCTACTCCTCCTACAATTACTGACTTACATCCCCAAAATTTGGTGTTCAAATACATTGAACTATGTACAATAAAAATTTGCATCGGTTTAGGGTTTGTAGTACTTTAAGTACTGAAAATATTTATTTTCTTGAATCCCTTCTTAAAAAAGCTCTAAAAATGCTAAAATTCACAACTTAGTAATTTTTTAAAAAACATCTACAAAGGATATCCAAAAACCCATGCAAATTTTCGTTATACACACTTCCAACAATAGTCAGAAAAAAATTCAAGAGATTTGGTCCAATAGATAAAAAGCCTTAGCATTTTAAACAATGGAAAAGTGGTTCTGAGTAAAAGGACTTTGAAGTTTCTATAACCCATAGAAACCTTAATACTTTCACACATAAAATTAACTACAGCTTAGATATTTTTCAACGAAAAGTTTTGAAAATTTGTAGGATGATAGACAAATGCAAATAGATTAGTTTGGATTAAAAAAATATTTTTCGCAATTTTGTCGAAAAAGAGGTACCGCGTCCCCTTAATCTTTATTAGATTTATTATGTCTTTTATGTATTTTAATCATTAATTTTTTTGTCATGTATTTAAAAGTTATTAACAAGGGAAAAACAAATAAGCAGGGTATATTTAGGATGAATACGATGGTAGCCAGTTATTTAAAACGATTTTTAATTAATCCTGTAAAAAATAAGTATTAATATAATTAAAAGTAACTATATGCTCTCTGAAATCTAATGTTTTTCCGATAGTTGTAAACAAGTATTCCATACTACCCGATTATTCCATATTACCCTCCACTTGTAACTTTTTTTAAAGTTACATTTTTTCATAACAACAAATTAAATCATGTGTTATTATTAAACCATTGACACTTCATTACCCATTAGTTATAGTATGTGCTTAAAATGAGTTTGTGGGCTTTTAGTTAAAACCAGTAGAGTTATTTTTAAAGATATAAATGGCATTCCATATTACCCTCCGCTCCTCTACATTTCATAAGGTATAGAAAAGCATGCCAGCTTCTTTCGCCATAAATTTTATCATAATTGTTTCGGGTATATCAGCTAGTGAGTTCATAACAGATGACAGGTTTTATGTACTGTACATAAAACTTTTGGTGCACTCTAATGTTTCAGTTGGGATGATTTTAAGGAATTTTCTGAACGAATTTGTTAGCTCTAACGTAGAATAATCTCTAGAAATCTTTTTAAACATATTAAATAATATGGTTAATTCTTTCTTTCTTTTGTTTTTAATCTTTCTTTTATTAACATGTAGTACTATAAAGTATTATAGGTCCCATTTGGAGACAGTGGTCAATGAAACTTAAACAAAAACATTAGCATAAAAATTTCTTTGAAATAAAAACGATTTTTCCATCAAACTTATTTCTAATGAATAGATGAACTTATAATGCGTCATTAAGTTAAAGGATATCCAATATTTGAAGAAAACTTTATTGGAAAGATACTTAGGGGTATTTAAAAAATCCCGTGTTAACCTTAGTGGCCAAAATACTTTAAATTATATCAGGCCAAACAGGTACTGACTGCTATAAGTAGCTGTTGGTTCATGAAAAGATTTTTTAATGTATTCAAATCCTCTTCTAAATCAAATCTTCATAAACTTTAATTTAAATTTAAAAGGCTGATTCACCCTAAGCTGGTTTATTATGTATAGTTATTTAAATATGATAGTTTTTTATTTAATATATTTAGATCAATTCAGACAATTCATATTCAGAAAGCGTATTCCAGTAAAACTTATAATTAAAACGATAATTAAGCTGGTATATATTTTGTTGCAGAGAAATTTTGTTTCATTACTTTTAGTCTTACATTAATATTTTTGACTTATATTTGTAGTTTTGCCAACAACTTCCATAAGAGGATTTATTAAAGCTATAAGGAGCTACGTCCTGATAAACGGTTTGGAAAAGAAGCAGTTTAAAATCTATAAATTTTCATTACATTTAGTTAGATTCGACCAAGAATTGTCCAAAAGAGAGTAAACTAATACTTTTGGGGACTCTTAGTAATAACGAATCAATATATTTTTGAATAATACACTGCAAAAGCTGTGCAAAAAATAACCACATTTAAGAATACTTTTTTCATCAAATTAAAACACTCTAGTTGTGTTGCTAAGTAGAACACTTTGACACCTTATTTATTGTGTTGATATACTGTTCTGAAATATATGTTGGGGAAGTGCTAGAAGTGTTTTTAAAAAATGACATTGCAAAATATGTTTAGAATCTGAAAGTGATAAATTTGGATAGAGAAGCATTAAAAGAACACATTTCCTGTCTCTGTAATTTTTAGCAACACTTTTACAACACTATCTTTTTCTCACACAACAATTGCAAAAAAATCGCAGTTCTGCAATCAAAACGCTTCTGATTAGAAGTGTCTATTATTGTGCCAACTTAGCGCTGCAAAAGTGTGTCACGCATTTGCATGAAATATTTAAAAAGGTTTTTAAGCTGAAATTCTGTCTTTTTCTTTCTACATTCCCCCTTTTATATTCCTAAGCCTTCTAAAACCTTTATTGAAAGTAAATTAAATGAAAATGAAGAAAATGCTTTGTAACTTTGAGGTGGAGTATAGATTAGGAACATAAAGGATTCAGTTAAAAACATTTTATACAGAAACATGAGAAAAATTAGCGACATAATTTTAAGTGTTGTTTAGTGAGTTTTAACTATTGTTAAGTGATTTTTTAAGAAATCACTAAACAATAGTTTCCTAATCAAATTTCTCCACTATCTCAAACCGTTTTTATATTATTGGACTATGCTTTCAAACCATAATATTTCATGTGTTTATAAAAAGTAAAACACTTTAAGAAGTTTGAAATTTCTGTCGTAATGAATTTCTATTTCACATATTCATATTTTTACCTTGAGATAAATTGCTATTACTCATTTTTGAAATTCAGAATGACTACTAATGAAATTCGGTACATACCTGTTAATAAGAAGATTATTCGATGAACTGAAGATTCTTCGTACAACCTGTCCTGGTCTTCAACAAAACTAAAAACCACTTTGAATTTTCCACTCACAACAAAATTACCCCATCACAGGGATATCAACAACCGATGGTCATCAAAATCACGTGATTTCGTTCCTGACCGATGACCCTAGTCCATTCCAACTATCTCCTCAGCAAAATGCAAGACGATGGTCATTCTTGGTTTCTCTTTCGACCAGAAATGTTTAAATTTTTCTCTCTGCACCCAAACAAAAAGTTCTTAGTACCCACCAAGAATCCCAGCTGCGGTCGTGAATAGGCCAAAACTGCCGGAGGACCCTACAGTCACCTGAGTGCCCGAATAAAGGTACGTCAATCACGGAGCAATGTCTACGCCCACCTCTCCTCCCATTGGGGAGAAGGCGGGGCCCCGATGCGAGAGTCAGGGCCAGTAAGGGGAGAGGAAGGCGTGACGACAGGCGTGGTCCCATCAGAAATGACATCACTGATTGTTTACTGTTGGCAAAGGGCTTAGCACATTAGAAGGCGACGGAAGTGCTCTTTCACACTACTACCTACAGGGGAGTAACAATCTGTTAAAGAAATTCGAATTTCATGGTTGGGTTCAGAGTTTCCTTTTCACACACATAGAGGGGATCGATTTGGTGGCAGCAGGGTTTGCTTAATGTCAGTGAAATGAATATTCCAGAGAAGAGAGGGGCGACCATGGTTTTACAAAGAGATTACGTAAGAGGGATTGGAGAATGAATGAATGTGAGAATTTCCTGCCGTTGGGTGGGGGGAGTTTGCTTTGGAGATAATGTTCTTACCTCATGTTTGGTAGATAGGTCTAATAAAACTTTCGTTATCATACAGTTTTTTTGGAGAAGGAAATTTAGAGTAAAAAATATACTCCCCTCCTTATGCCTTTTTCTTTAACAAGTTCTCATCTTCTAACTCTTCTTCTTATTATTTTATAATTTTTTACAATCACTTCCATTTCTCTACTATCTTCATCTTGGGATATTTTAAGTTCAAGAATATAATACGGTAGTTCGATGAAATTTTACTTAAGCTAAAATACAGAGTTAGGTTCATTAATGTCGTTTTAAGGAGGAAAAGAATCAGAAGAATGATGTATAAGTTAACGTTTATTATCTACAAGTATTAGTTTTGAATTTTTATGCAGCAGATCAAAATCTGAATCTTCGCTCCTTTCTCGTGTCATCTCTCATTGCACTGAGGGTTAAATCTTAAGCCAGTTTCTACAAATAAAGTGCGAATTAAAGTACTTTCTATTCTACACTGCTGGCCATCCAAAATGGTACACCAAGAAGGAATATAGATATCAAACCTAAATTTATTTCTCTGATTGTACATAATATTAATGTGAATTGATTAAAAATTCAGCCTTCCTGGATGTTAGGGGGCCGAGAAAATTGGTTAGAAGTGTTGTCTCCATAGGTGTCCATTACCGCCGCCCCACGCCATGGTATTGAGTGAAAGAGGCTCTAAATGGGCTTTGAGGGATTGGAGGACCATGTTGCCTCCCCAGGTAGTCAAAGTTCATGTGGTGCAACAGCGGACGTTGCATACCGGGCTAGAGGATTTCTCCTCTTTCATCGGACATGTTTTGTGGTGTTGGTTCTTAAGAACGGGTAGATCAGGGTAAAATGCAACATAGGGGGATAAGAAGAAAGCTTGGGCATTGCGTTCATCACTTGGTTTTGCATTTTTTTCTTGATACTTGTCCGCAGGTGAGTGCTGAAGGTAAGGATAGACAACAGGTTGTCAAACCTCAATGCTGCAGCTCTGGCTAGTCAATGTGCTTGTAAATCATACTGAGGAGGTGTGGGAGTGGCATGCATGTCGTTTACAGTGCAGGGGACTGCCCGTTTGGCAATCATAGTTTCAGAAAAATTCATATCTTCAACACATGATTTTGCGTTGGCAACAGTGCACTAAATAATGAAATGAACATCTCAATGTGATGGCGCATAGTTTATGAGAGCATCCCAATGCGGTCTGGAGCATCACCCACGATAATTGGAGATGACTTTATGACAGCGAGAAAAGAGAGCACTCGGCTGTTGATTTTGTAACCGTCAGATTTCTTCTTTACGCAGATTAACGAGGTATTGAAGCATTGGATTCCACTCCCACACCTCCTTAGTATGATTTACCGGCACATTGACCAACCAGAGTTGCAGCATTGAGGTTTAAAAACCTGTTGTCTACCCTTACCTTCAACCCTCGCCTGCGGACAAGTCTCAGGTGAAAAATACACAACCATGTGATGAACTCAATGTCCAAGCTTTCTTCTTATACCCCTATGTTGCAATTTTACCCTGATCTACCCATTCTCAAGAACCAACGCCACAAAACATGTCCGATGAAAGAGGAGAAATCCCCTAGCCCGGTATGCAAGGTCCGCTGGTGCACCACATGAACTTTGACTATCTGTAGACGCAACATGGTCCTCCAATCCCTTAAAGCCCATTTAGAGCTTTTTTCACTCAATACCATGGCGTGGGGCAGCGGTAATGGACACCTATGGAGACAACACTCCTCGCTGATTTTCTCGGCCCCCTAACATCCAGGAAGGCTGAACTTTTAATCAATTCCCATTAATACTATGTGCAATCATAGAAATAAATTTGGGTTTGATAACTTTTTTCCTTCTTGGTGTACCATTTTGGATGGCCAGCAGTGTATTTCAATTGTGGGGAAATATTTAAAAAGGAAATGAAAGCAGTCTTTTATAGAATGTAAGAATCGACTATTTTATTTTCAAAATTTTGATGTCGAGATAATTAATTGTGTAGTACTTCCAATCGGGAATCTGTTGCTAATCAAAATTACTCCCAAAAACAGCAAGTATCAAAACTTAAACAAATATTAGATGGGGAGATACGATTTAATTTTTTTTACTGAGCATAAATTTATATGGAGACATTTTTCTATTAATAAAACATTCTTGCATTCTTCAACTCACATATCTACCTTGTAAACTCCTTTGCATTCTACTATCTCCTATTATGTGTTTTTATACCTTCTTCAAATTCAACCCTTTTTTATAGGGGAAAGTACCCCAAAACGGGATAGCTTATCCATTCTTCGCTTTATTTCGTATATTGTGTACAAGGTACATTCCAAAGTGAGACGTCATTTAAACTATACACCTTTCCAACTACTTAAAATACCTTTTTCACATTTGTTCAATAATATTTATGTGAAAAATACTGGTTTCACTAAGTCTTACATGATCCCGTTTTACCCTACCAAGGGTGGGTAAAAATAAGGGATAGGGATTTGTATGTTATTAGGTTTTCGCTGATTTTACTTTTGATTTAGTTTTTAGAACAAAAATAGGCTACGTTTTTATAGGAAGAAACGTTTTAATAATTGTAAATTTGAAGAATTACATAACACAGAAATCGCATAAAAATGTTCTAGCTGAAGTTCGCTGAATATTGCGAGGCATCTTGTCTTCTGAAATCAAAATAAATTAATAGCTTTTTAAAAATTGCCAAAGAAAATATGGTCAAAGTTTAGTTGTGTTTAGCTAATGTTTATATAATATTATAGTGCGCACAACGTGTGATTTTCTGGTTTATCTTTGTATAAGCCGCCCGCCCCCCTAAAAAAGATTTTTTTAAAAACTCAACTTTTTTTCATTTAAAACTTAAACTTTTGGTCAAAACATTTTTCTGACTTACAGTTTTAACCTATAACTAAATTTTGTTCAGAACACAGGCCAATTATTTGTACCGCAAAAATAAAGTATAAATTATTTTATTTCGAAAATATAATTATTTAAAATTAAAATAAATTGTTGTAATTGATTATATATATTTTTTAATTCATTAATTATTTCAATTAAAATAACTTAAACACATTACCAAAACATTAATGGGATACATTAATGGAAATGGTGGGGTAAAACGGGACACATCAAAATTGTATCCCGTTTTGGGCACCCCAAAGTGTCCCGTTTTGCCCGACTGTGATGCTTTTGACAACATAAATGGCTGACCCCTGAACCGTCACTCACTAGCAATATTTAAATACATGAAATTGTTGTTAAAAGAGCTATGAACGAAACACAGTACTTTACGGAATTGTTTCGAAGGACGGATAAGCACAAGGATAGTTGTTCTGCAGTCGAAAAAAGTACAAAGTTAATAAAAACCTCACTTGAAAATTTTGAAAAATATTTCTTTGCGAAACACGTGGCTAGCGTTGAGAGATCAACTGAGAATGCTGTCATGGCGGTCGGGAACCAGTTTAGCCTGTCTCCCGCGAGATAGCATTCTGCCAGTCAAGCTCCGAGGCTCAATATCCCGTTTTTCAGGCCTATCCCGTTTTGGGCAACTCTCCACTACTCTATTTCACAAACTTTCTATTAGAAATTGGAATACAAACATATTTTCATGATATAATTTGTTTTAAAACCATTTAATTTCATGGTTCCAATCTCTTTGTAAGTTAAAAACTTAATCCTGATGTAAATATACAAATAACGCTTCGTTTATTTAAACTGTTTTAAAAACTTCATTTATAGTCTTGTTTACCGAAATTCAATTCTAGTGTTATTCAAATACAAAAAGACAAATAGAGTCTGTGAGAATAAAGAAGAATGTTCCAGACTACTTAATAAAGTTATCTCGATTCAATCCCAAAACATAAATATGGAATTTTCATAAAATTTTTATAAATGAGTATATTAATGATTGATGTAATATTTAATAGCTTTATCTCATCTCTAACAATTCTTTAAACTAGGGGTCAGCAACTGATGGTTGACCGCGGTCTGCATCCGGACCGGGTGAGGTAATTTCCTCGATCGCCAAAACATTTTGAAACTCATTAATATGCGTTCTTATCACAAAGAAAATAAAATTTCCTGCATGGGAAAACCCCCCAGACCCCCATTTTTTAATATAAAACTTTAAAAAATTACAAAGAAGTACTTATATTTTTTGAAATATTTTGTAAGTACTAACTTGATTTTTATATAAATTGCTGTTGTGATTTGAAACGGTTTTAATAGCAATTAACAACAGTTTTTGTAAATTTAACAATTTCATCAAGCAGGTAGAGTATTACTCATATTACATCTTTGTAAAAAAATATGTTTGTCTGAAGATGAATTTAAGTAGTATTAAGAACCTATTTTTTCTCCGGACCTCGTTAAAAATTTTCGAAATCATTTGGACCCCAAGTAAAATTACTTGCCGATCCCTGCTTTTAAACTTAGAAATCTGAGTATATGTTGGTTTCAGTGCAATAAATGAACTCTAACGGAAAAGCAGCATTTACAGGTGAATTTGGTTTTTACTGCAAAACAGGTTTGAAACGGGGCTTCCCAAAACTTACCAAGAGGAGAGGACCAGTACTTCACCTCACTGATTTGGTTCATTTTTCGTGTATGAGTAGTGCATGACTAGGACATCAACTTGAATAAATATTAAGGCGCGCTTTTCAGAAATTTCAGAGAAAATCACGATTGAAAAATTTTACTTGTGCTTTATAATGGGGAGAGCACTTGGGACACTTTTTACATCTCTTTAAGGGAATTCATAATAACGAAACAAAAAAAACTATTTTTTAATTTCCCAAGGTGACTCACAAGTAGTCCACCTTAGTAAACTTTCAAAAATAGTTTAAAATTAAAAATTGTAAGTGTTACTTTAAAAAATGCGAAAATAACACTTATTAGCTAAAATCGTTGATTAATAATTTAAATTAGACATCAAATATATTTTACATTTAATATTTTTCACCGATTTCCTGATTTTATTCATGGCATAACTCACTGATTTTTTTTTCTTCCAAAAACTTTGATGCGCCAATTTTTAAATTATAATTAGCTACACTTCTTAAATTATTTATTATTTTAATTTAAACATTTTTTATCATGAGATGTTTGGGGACTGACAAACTGACATGTTCCAAACTGCCCCACTTGACTTTTGGATATTAAACTCAATTACTCTTTTAGGTGTAGCGAAAAAATTTCTTTTCTGTTCTAAAATGTTAATGGGTACACGTATTTTAATCTCTACATAATTATAGTTACTTTAACCTTTTATTTACTGCATTATGATTCGCTGCAATTTTTTTCGTGCAAATACTTTTTTACAGTCACTAAATTGAAAATTAAGGGATATACATAAATAAAATAATCATCTTTGGAAAATTGAATCCGCTAGATCCAATTACTTAAATTGATACTTTTGGGTACTGTCAGTACATGGAGTGCTAAAATATTCTCACAATACAAGAAAAACATAGATTTTTTTATCGCAGTAATAAGTCTTAAAAAATAATACACTTAACTTTTGACTTTAACTACTTTTTTGCGGGAACAAAAATGACAATCATGTGAATCCGATCGAAATGGTAGCTAAACTTACAACTTCAGTAAAATCTATTCGCATTTCCCGCTAAAATACTCATCATAGAACCTTCGCTGCTTTTTATCCTGGAAAAGGATAACTGAAAGAGTGTTCCTGCAAATTATCGTCAATATATTTGCAAGGATGGTTATTCTATGTAATTTTAAAGTTGGCGGTACTTTTAAGTACCGTCGGTAAATAAAGGGTTAATACGCTTCTTTTAGTTAAAAAGTGCTTTTGAAACTACAAGTGATTGTAACTTCAAAACAAGAAAATTGATGTAAATAATTATCCAGACGCACTTAAGACTCCACAACAAGTTGACACACAACCCAAAGGTCCACAAACAATGTCTCGCTGCATGGCACTTTTCTTCTTTTTTTTTCTTTTTTAATTGTAACTTTCCACGTAATATGAAACACAAATATGGAATAAAGTACATACATATTAATAACATTTAATCATCAATTTCAATCAAAAACTATCAAGGTTAATAGGTTATTTAGGTCGCATTTTACTAAGAATTGTCTTTACATGCATTAACATTGCATATGAAATCGCTAAGCTTTGGAATAAGTCTAAATTTAGAGAAAATTTTTTCTTTTCGTTAAAAATATCCAAAACTAAATTTTGAAGAAAACTGTTAAGTCATTTTTTGTATGTTAATGCTTTTCTACCTTGAAATACAGATATATGTAATCATCAAATCGTCTTATCAAAATTCCTCATATTATGCGTTTGCTGGAAAATATCTCACAGAGGCTTTTTAAAAATCAGTTGGGAGTTAAGAGATATAGTGAAGGATATGTAATTTTGCAATTGAGATGCCAAGGTTGAAATCTTTGGTTTATTTGAAATGTTTCCAAAATCTTCAGGGACACCAAAGTTTCCAAGGCAGCGGGGGTTGTGCCTCAAAATTATTTCTGTAACGTTCTCCCCACGCATAATGCATAAAATGATAAATATCACTTTTTAAAATATTAAGAGTGGAATTTAAATCGTAATGTATTTTTTATAAAACTTTTAAGATATTTAACACGTAATATTAGGTTTTTAATACATTTTTAAACATTTTGGACCCTCCTATGTGTGACACTCGGGAAGTGAAATATAGGCTACTATGTGTGACACTCGGGAAGTGAAATATAGGCTAGATCTTTAAATGATTTTTTTACGCTTTAAATGTATTTCACTTTAAAAATTGATTTCAATTTTTGTACATTAGAGGAATTGTTCATTAAAAGGATCATCATTAAAAATGTTCATCTTTAACTGTTTTAAACAAAAAACTTTCTTTTTATAGGTGTCCAGTGTCCACAGATACAAACTGGGTCCGTCCGTAAAAAAACAGGTAGACTTGGGAACGCATTTTATCAAGTTGTTTAAAATCATTAAAATTCGATTTTTAAAATTTGAGCTAATGTACCAGCATTTTTTGAAAACAGAAATAAATGCATTTTTCCAGTAAAGGAAATATATCTAAACCCAAAAATCGACATTAAAAGTTACAAAATAAAATTCCTAATATTGTTGTTATTATATAACTGAAATACTGAAGTAATAGATTATTTTTTTTGCCGCTAACAGAGTATTGCCGCACAAAACTTCCAATCCGATTCATAAGGGTAAATATAAATATTGCATAAATGATAATATAAATACAAACACTGACAACAGATGGCGCTGTACACTTGTGAACTGATTCAATGGAACTGGAACTGGATCCGGATCCCCCAGAGGAAAAATTTCATTTATTTAGCCTTCTTTGAAATTTCAATACATGATTTCATGCTTAATATTCAAGATGAGACAGCTCAGTGGCTGAGACTTCTATTTTCTGGCAAAAAAATTGCTTAGACGTCAAGTCTATTACTGCTACTAAATACCTACTTTGCTCAGCTCAATATAATCGTCATCGAAAATGTTTGTTGATATGACAATTTCGTTGCCATGGTAACTTATCCAGCAAAGTTATGAAGTTTTGCTTTGTTTACTTTTGTGACTTTATAATAGCATGGAAACTTTGAATCCTCCCAACTTTGAAGATGACGATTTATACTCAGGGTACAACGAATTTCATCCATCTTTAGACACTGCAGTACGTACACTGGAGAAATCCCTATATTACTATTATTAGATATTTGGATGGCATTCCAGAGTTATTTACATTTGTTTATATTTTTCCAGGCTATTCAAGATGATGAAGCATTTCAACAAGCAGTGCGTACTAGTTATGGCAAACGACCTGTGGTAAATATAATTATTATTTAATTATATCACTTGTTCTTACCTAATTAAATTTAGATTATTGCTTTATTAGTTTTACAATATCATTTCTTTTTTCCCTCAATAGTTCTGGAATTGTGAATGAATTTTTGCATTAAACTAGTAATAATTTGGGTAAAGATTTGAAGCCGGTACACCATTCTAAAAAGAGTGATAGTCACCAAGAAATGGAGACAGGCCGTTAGGCTGTTGCTATAGAACAATCTCCATCGAAAACCTGTTTCAAATCATTTCCATGTTTTGTGAGAAAAAAAATTAAAACTGCATTGATTTCTTCTTTTAATGCCAAATCTCAAAACGTCTGTTTTGCAAACTAAGTAATTTATCAGTCACCCCTTCTCCAGTCAGTGAGAAAAATTTACTGCCGGAAAGTAAGGGGCCATTCAATAATTACGTAAGGATGATTTTGGCAATTTTTGACCCCCCCCTACCCCCATGTAAGGGTACGTAAGATTTTTCAAACCCCTCTCCCCTATTCTTACGTAAGATTCCATTTCGTTTTTCTAAATAATAAATGTTTTGTTTTGATTTTTGACAACTGAAAGATGGATTCAACAGTTAGATTTTTTATATTAACTTAATGATGCTCCAATAAAAAAGATACATCTGATATACCTTCATTTTTAAAAAAAATTAAAGCTTCGATAATATACCAAGATCGTCAGCATTTTAAAGTTTTTCTGAGGATATTCAATAGTAATTTGATTAGAATAATTGGAATTTGTTTACATTAACTTGAAAAATTTTATGTAAGAATGGGTTTGACCCCCCCCCAAGTAAAGGTATGTAGAGATTTTTTCAACCCCCCTCCCCCTCGGGACCCTTACGTAATTAATGAACGGCCCCTAATCGAAAAAAGATCATCAACTTATTTTAATACTTTTGTTATAAATTATGATTTTTTTAAATGATGGCATAAAGTAAAACTTCACTCTTTGAGTTAAAGCATTTTTATTTTTCCCAATTGCTGCTGGACAAAAAAGTTGAAATCAAGAGTTTAAGACCAATACTTCATCTGACCATTGTCTAAGTTACCAAAGGAGAGAAAGAGTATTTAAAGATGACATTTATGGCAAATGTAAATGGATATGAGGCTGTGAATTAACCAACTCTTTTGATTTCCTTGTCTCTTATTTGCCAAAGTAAATGGTGAATTTCCATTGAATGCATATTTTTTTAAATAAAAGTGCATGCAGTGAATAATTTAGGTTTTTAAAATTATTTCCAAGAAAGAGAAGTTTCTACTAAAAGAAGTTATATTTATGTATTGATCCACCATCCCTTCTCTTTCTAGATAATGTATTAATTTTTATTTTTATATAGTAATAGGTGTGAACCCCCTATTAATTAACTGAAGAGCCGCTTCTGCATTCTGGTAAAATAATTTAAAGTGATGACTTTTGATATTCAGTCACTTAATGAGATTCTTTCTTTTACAGCCAACTGCCAAAATTCCTGGAACATCTCGTCTTACTGCTTCCCGTGGTGGAACAGGAGTAAATATAAACTATCTTAAGATTCTTTTTTAAGAAGCATTTTATCAATTTAGAGAATACTTATATTTTAACTTGGTTTTCTATCCATGAAGTAGTATAAGGTTAATTTCCCTGAACAATTCTGTTATCTGTCCCGTTTTGAATCGCCCAACGGTTTTGGGCACCAAATAAGAGAAATATGGTTTATTTTAATTTGTATAAATTCATGTGAAAGGCTAAAATTTATTTGAAAATTTAAAATTGTCATATAGCTGCTAGTTTACTATTTTAGGCACTATTTCTAATTTTTGGTTTCTTAAAAAATCCTTGCAAGTTTTTATGATACTAGGGGGCTTTTGCCCCCTGCTCGCTATCGCTTAAATACTCCTGCTTGGAGCTACAACCGTCATAGATTGGAATAATACTTTCTAGCTCTACTTAAATCCATCCTTAAATTGCTTTTGAATTTACGAAACGTAAACAAAACAAACAAACCGTTGCCAACGGGAGAAAACAAATACCGCCAAATTTCAGCGTCACGTAAGAGAATTATATATATAAAGATGGAATGTACTTTCAAATTTTAAAAAATGCAAATCTTCTAAAAAAAAAACTTAAAATTACTCTGTTATAGTGGGGACGTTCACTTGTTCCATCATCATCTGGATTATCTTCAAACTCTCAAGAGGGTCTTACTCGCCCCATGACAGCTGTTAGAGGGGCTGGATTCACGTCTTCATCTCACAGAGGTTTGTCACTTGGAATAATTAAGTTAAAAATTTCGATACTTACGTATTATTGACGTCGAAATTTCGGTGGGAGTTTGGACCCCTGAACCCCCCCTCGGATACGGGTCCAAAGATGAATTAAATGCAATTTAACTACAAATAAGGGTTTCCGAATCTGCTATGCCATTTCTAAAAATTATCAAATAATTTATCTTTTAAATAGAAATAAATAATCATAATCAAACACACTCCAACAAAAAACTGATTGTTTAAGGTGATTTAAGTTACTGTATTGGTAACTAAAATACCACTTACCATCCCTGTAGAAGCATTAATATCACATCCATGACGTCTTTTTCGATCAGGGGGTCCCTCACTTAAGCTGATGTAACTTCAGATTTATTTTTAGAAAAGTATTCATTAGTTTTTCGTTTATGATTCATTTTATAAGAACGCAGTTATATCTCATGTCTATCAGACACTAAGAGAAGACTGAAAAAATGCGACTACTTTGATCCCATCTGCTGACCCCTTCCAAAATTTGAACCTTGAACAATTTGTGTTCCTCGGAAATGAACCCCCCTGGGTTCTAAGCCAATTAGCATCACTGTTAGGAAACTGAAATGAGATATTTATTCTGTATATTTATTTTTCTTTTTAGAATTACCATGCTTAATCAATACGCAAAGAGTTTGAAGGTAAACAGCCTCCGACTTACTAACATTAGATAAAGAATTTTCTGGTACAACCTTACTAGCTTCTAGATTACTTTCTTGTTTGGGACACATTATGGGGAAATGGGGCTGATTGCAAAATTTACATTTCAACTAATATACCAACCGACTTAAACTAAAGTACTTTGGTAAAATTAAGGTGTTAACCTTTTTTTTTGCTAAAAATTAAATTTATGTATTCAATTCTTCATTTAATTAAAGAGAAAAATTAAAATTTCTAAGAATAGGCTGAGGACTCCCTTAAAATAAACAGCACCTGTACACTGCTTTGACCTTTCATCTGGTAAGATTTAAGAAGGATCTTTCCCAAATTATATATATATATATATATATATATATATATATATATATATATATATATATATATATATATATATATATATATATATATATATATATATATATATATATATATATATATATATATATATATATATATATATATATATATATATATATATATATATATATATATATATATATATATATATATATATATATATATATATATATATATATATATATATATATATATATATACCTATTTTAACACCAAAAATATTTTTCACAAAATTCTTTTCATTGATAAAACTTAATAAGGAAATTGGTAGAATGTATCAAAACTTTCTTGTCTCTTGACTAAATATGAAAAAGGAGGATCAATGGTTCTATTTCTTGTGCATATATTTACAAACTATTTCGGAGCTTTGCAACTTTTAAAACACAATCTGGGAAAGTTTCAAGGTGATCTAAATCTCAGGTTCAGGGTCTTCAGTTACCATAGTAACTGATGGTCGAGAAAACAAGGAACATTTCTTCGCAGCTCTGGCACAATACTTGTGTATACAACTAGCCTTTTCGAGCACTTCAATGAGTTCGAATGTTTGCACAGGTGGCATCACCTGCAGAAAGTGCTCACACACTTGAGCAGAGGAAATTCCGGGAGAGCTGATGATGTGACTCAACACGGTGGAAAGCAGATTAAAGAACACAGGTTTGTTCAGAGTTCCATTGGGATTTCTCCATGTGCGGGCAATGAAATTCACTTCAGTCGCAGTAGTGTCAAAAGTAGCAACAGGAACGACTCCTTTTGATTTCGATCCCTCTTCTAGCTTTTCGGAGGCGATCTGCTCCTTCAAGCAGGAAATGCACGAGTGGGGATCGGGAATGGCGGGGACTACAGTCTCGACAGCTTTGCTGCTGCCAGACTCGACAGCACTCTCGAAATCAGAGACAATAGCAATTCTGTTTCCTCCCGACTGCTCTTCAGCCATAGCAGATTCCTGCATGCACGGACTCACTTTGGAAAATATTCCAGGAATATGGAACGACTTAAGCACCCAATTCCTCGCATAGCAGCCACATACATATCTGAAGTTGACGACTCCGACGCGGAGAAAGTAGCCATTCTTACGCAGGAGACTGAGGTGTTCGAAAAGCCGGAGTTCGCCAGATAGCTTGCAAAACGCATGCCACAATCTCTGTTCTGTAACTCCAACTTCCCTATGTTGGAAAAGGAACATGAATATGCATTGCGCATCTTTAAGAGTTTGAGGAGAGTAACTGTTGTATAGCTGGGCTAACAACTCTCCATAATTGCTCTTTAGTTTGAACGAATCAGGGGAAATGAAGAGTCCTTTCTTTTCCCAATTTTACTACCAGGCAAGTGTCAATTCACAAAACTGTTGATTACCTCTATTCATCAAAAGAGGTGTCATGCTGGTATACAAATGTTGCTAACGATCATTAGGGAAAGGTTTTGATTCGTTTAACACAAGAGTGTTACTTAACTAATTTTGATTTTAAATTTGAAACTATCATTGATGATGATCATATTATCAGAGTTAAAACTAAGATCACTCATCGTGATGATGAAGAGTCCTTTCTTTTCCCCTGATTCGTTCAAACTAAAGAGCAATTATGTACACAACAAATTATGTACACGCCAAACGTTATTTATGTACACGCTATTATGTATTAAACGTAATGAAGGTAAACAGAAGGTAAAGAGCAATTATGTCACACTGTCCCTCAACTCTCCTCCCCAACGAGGACATCTGGTATTGCAAGGCTCTCGTATCCGTTCTTGGAAAGATAAGAAACTGGTCAACTCCGTGGGGGGAAGGATCGAAAGGAAATAGTGTGTTTGTTTAGAGAGGGAGTGTGGAATTACGGTATGCAGAAAGAAGTTTTGGGGGTTAGATGTACACGTGCACATCTCAGCAGCAGGATCAGAATCCCATTCTTAAATTTAAAAAAATGTATATAAGAAGGGAAAAAATAACATCTAAAAGCAATGGGGGTTAGGTCCCCAATAACCCCCCTCATTACGTCTATGTGAATAAGGCCATTAATGTGACTGGAAAGGTTTTTTTATGCTTACCAATTTCTCTATGACTTAACTTTTTGCCTAGACTTTACTCTTTAGAAAAACTCTTGCCTAGAAAACCTGCCTTGCTTTAGAAAACTCTAAACTCTTGCCTAGACTTAACTCTTTGCCTTTTTAACTCTATGAGTTTTTTGTAATACAAAAATATTGAAAGGGTTATTAAACCACCATATAAACTTGCTTATTTCATGTGAATAATAATAATCCCTATTTAACTTGATTTAAATTTCGTGTTATTTTTTGTCTGTACTTCTAATTGTAAAATTTTAAATAATTTACTGTCACATGAAGTTCACTTGAAAAAAAAGAATTCATTACACATATAGTAAAAGTGGATAAGTTTTTAAAATGTCTGTATACGCTTTTAGCACCTTCTGGAGTCTTTGATCCCCTCAATCAAGCAAAATCAACTGTTTCTCCATTACTTATGAAAGATGAAAACAGGTATTTTTACTTATTCATTTTAATTATGATTTTATTTTGTATTTAATAATCTGGAATAGTTTTAAAAACTAAGATTTCATTTTACATACTTGTTTACACATTTTCACAAATCTCTAAATTTCTAGGGCACGAGAAAGAGGATTTGTCCTCAGATTTTCCTGAAATTTTCAAATTAATATTTTAATTTTTTAGAAAATATTTATGTATGTAAAATAAGTTACTCTTAATACATTGTTTAAAATACACTAATATCTGTAAAGAAATGTTTCTTAAACAATAATTTGTTCACATACAGATCATGTAAACAATATACAGTGTAAATGTCTTGTGTGCTTATATGATGTATCATGTCCATATATTGATTAAAATCCTAACTTACTTTTCAAATACTGATGTTTAAATTTTCTCAGTCCAGAAGAAAGATTAAAGCAACTGGAAAAGAAGGTTTTGGAGTTGCTAGAAGAAAGTTGCATTGCTGCAGATGGAGGTGAACTCAAGCTTGTAAGTGATTCGGATTAGCTTTTTTTGAATTTTGTATACTTAAAAACAAAGAAATATAAAGCATGAACCAACAAACATTGTTTTCAAATATTTATTGCTAACTGAAGACTCATTATAGCACTAAATGAGGGATTCTCAAAAAATTTTTAGTCTCACTTTTAGAAAAACACTATTTTTTCATTATACTCTTATTTCTTCAGTATCTAAGAAATGTATCATTGAATAAAACAGAAAGGCAATGTATTTTTCTATATCTGCCTTAATATACATGACTTTATCAAACGAATCTGCTGCCTTGCACTGAAAACTATCTCTTACTTAGATCTACCTTCTAATCAGGCTATTTCAATAATAAAAGAAGAGGCTACATTTTTTTCTGGCTAAGAGGGTCAAAATTAAAAAGAAACTAACACTGCTGTTGTAAGATAAAAAAAATTTTATAATATTCATGCATTTTTTGTCAGGCTTTAGAAAAAGCAAAAGAAGCTGCTAGCAAAGAAAGAGCTCTCACTAGACAAAGAGATCAATTGGCACTGGAAATTACACCTAACATGGATTTGACGTTTTCTGTAGGTTTTAAATTGTTATTTTTTTTCTTTAAAATGTATCCATATATGATGAAATTTTAAGACTGGATGCATGTTTTAGGTTTTGTTAAACTTAGCAACTCAATATGGAAGTAATGAAATGTATGGAGAAGCTCTGAACACTTACCAGATCATAATAAAAAACAGATCCTTTAGCAATGCAGGTGAAGTTAAAACTCCTTAAATAAAACTTTCAAAGTTTAAGAGAAATTTGAAGATTTCATTTTATGACTGATAAATATAAAATATATATGTTGGTCAAAATTGATATCTCCTTTGACTTTTGTGTTATAGGTCGTCTAAAAACTAATATGGGTAATTTATGCTTTAACCAAGGAAATTATCTAAAGGCAATTAAGTTTTATCGAATGGCTCTAGATCAAGTACCAAATACTCACAGAGATATGAGGTAAGTTATTTTTAATTTGAAGCTATATATGATCTTTGTGATGGATAAATTTACCAAAGAAACAACCTTGGAATTCACAAACTAAAAACATAAAAAAAGGGAGCATGTCTACAGATTTTTGCGATTATTTTCTTTTTAGCATGAAATAAACTTAAAAAAATCAAAACTGTGTAAGAAGTTTCAAATTTTGATAATCGTCGTAAGAAAAATTGAATACTTAACAAAATAAATTAAGTATATTACCTAAAAAATACTGATATAAAGCACAAAGTAGAAAGAAGCAAGCACACTTCAAGAAAACCCTCTCAACCACCAGTTTAGGAAATAGCGCATTTAAATAAGTTTTGAAGTTTCAATTAATAGAAATATGTAACTGCTTTTTATAAAATTCTGAATACTTGTAGTTTTCATAACTTTCTCACACACCACATTCAAACCACATTCAAAAATTTTTATGTTAGGTTGAAACTTATATCTATAAAAAGTATTTTCCCTTAAAATTTTAAAATAACACTTTTGAAAGAATGTACAAAATTATTTTGTTTGATTATTTCTGTATAAAAGTTCTTAAATTTTTCTTAATATTATGAAACAGTTTTAAGCTTGTCAGATTAGCCACCCTAAGTTCTTTTGTTCTTTTATGTATAGGATTAAAATAATGAAAAACATTGGTTTAGCTTTCGTGAAGCTTGGTCAATATACAGATGCAATTACTTCTTATGAGTACATAATGGCTGAAAAAGCTGACTTTAGAACTGCTCTTCACTTATTATTATGCCACCATGCCTTGGGTGATAAGGAAAAGATGAAGAGAAGTTTTACCAAATTACTTAACATTGTTTTGGATCATGTTGAAGATGAAGACAAATACTCTATATCAGCAGTAAGATATACTTCTGAAATTCAGCACCAAATGCACTGACACTCAGTATTCTTTTAATAATAAATTTTGTTTGTTTCTAACCTTTACTTTGCCATTTAAAAAATATACTTAATTGCAAGATTAAATAACTAATGTTCTCTAATTCTGCTCTGATTTCTCTCTAACTCCAGTTTCTTGCATTAACTCTTGTTCCAGAATTAAATGTATGGATCTGAAGGTTTTTGTTAATTATTCTTCATCTTTGATTGAAAATAACTTAAACTTCTTTCATTTAACAGACTAATCTGGTTGCTGAAATTTGAAGGTATTACTTTGCCCCTAATTTTTACAGAAACCCTTAAAAATGTTTTTGATCAGCTTTACTCAAAAAGTAAAGAGTAATTTTATCTAGGAAATTCAAAATTAGTACGAAAATAGTAATAAAGGCTAAACAATTATATAACCTGATATGCTCTGCCAGGTTTGTAAAAATATTGTGATTTGTCAAGCTTTGATAAAAATAAAATATTTTTAAGAAACCTGATCCACACAGCCAGTTAGGTTTTGCATTTTGTTTCACTATCTGTCCTTGTTACATAATTTTGATTAAATTCTCAAAATCCACTTTTTACATTGGGAACACTGAGTGTTATATGCAATGAAAAAATTAATAATTCTTGTCTAAAGGATTTTTTTATTTTATATTTTAGGATGACCCTCAGACAAATTTAATTGTTGAAGCTATTAAAAATGATTCTCTTCGTAAAATCGAGCGCCAGAGGTATGTTACTTTAATATAGCTGATTTTTAGCAATATTTATAATTTAAAACACTACAACTATACTAACTTTACTATTAAATTAACTATTAATCAACTAAATATTAATACACCATTGAAACTAAAAAAACTGTTAGTTTTAAACTTTTAAAAATTCTCTATTGATATTTTATCTGTGAAATGCATTATAAAATTTTTCACTGATATTGAGGTCCTTTTGACAGAAAACAAGAAGCTGAATGGACTATACTTACAGCTGCAAAATTGATTGCTCCTGTTATAGCAGATACTTTTTCTGCTGGTTATGAATGGTATGCTGAAATTTTTACTCAATTATAGAATATTTCTTCCTAACTATTAAAATTGTACTTTCTGCATAGGAAGTGTAGTTAACTCTTGTAAAAATTTTACAACCTTCTTCGTGATCTCTTACTTTTGCTCATAAAATTATAAAGATATTTTCACTCTTTTGTATTGATTTCAATCTTTATAATTAAATTTTTTTTTAAAAGATATTTCCTAGTTCCAAATTCCCTTACATTGATTTTTTTTGTTTTCTATTGTTGTCCAATACGCCATTTTATGTCCAGCATAGCCCAAACTTAATTTATGAATGCATTCATTCATTAACTATTTTCAAAATGTATTTATCTCAAAAGGATTTTCAAATTAGTTTTAACTGTGATGTTATTAAACAGGTGTGTTGACCAAATAAAGTTGTCTCCTTACACTGATCTTGGCAATGATCTTGAAATAAATAAAGCAGTGACATATCTAAGGAAGAGGGAATTCAGCCAGGTTTGATATCATTCAGAATAACTGCCCAAATATTTCTCCTGTGTGTGATTTCATTATAAACTAGTTATTAATATATCACATATTACTTTCACAGGCTATAGAAACTCTGAAAGGTTTTGAAAGAAAAGAAACTAAAGTTGCGAGCACTGCAGCTACAAATCTAGCCTTTTTATACTATTTAGTAAGTGTGAATTTGATTGTTTTATAGTAGAACTGATATTGAAGCCTGAAAAATTTCATTACTTTTATGTAATCCACAGCAAGGTGATATTGCTCAAGCTGAAAAATGTGCTGATCAAGCTGTAATTGCCGACAGATATAATGCTGGAGGTAATATCACTTTATTTTTTAATTATAAGTTTTTTTTAGTTTATGTGATTTAATTACTCTATATATTTCAGCTCTTGTGAACAGAGGCAATTGTTGTTTGTCTAAAGGTGATACAGAAAAAGCCATTGAATTTTACAAAGAAGCTCTATCTAATGAAGCAAGTTGTGTTGAAGCTCTATATAACTTGGGTAAGGCTATTTTTCAAATTGATTAATCAAAACGTTTGTTTCACTGTGTAGTTCGATAAAACAAGCAACTGCAAAAATTAACATCTATTTTTTTAAAAGTGAAAGGTTAAAAATAATTTTTAAAAATTAAGTAGTAGTAATATTCTACATAATGGTTTACCATATAGTAACCAGACTTATAAAATAAAAAAGTGTTATTTAATTTACATGAGCAAGGGTAAAATTAATTTTAAATATTCTAGATTCAACTAATAAAAATAAAACAAAATATAATCAATAGCTTATGCATCCTAATTTTTAAAATTTTAATTAGGAAAGAAGCATTCATTACATTTAACCAGACAGATAACATCTTAAAGCTAATGCAGAAATTTCTCTATAAAAGTTCATTAAATTTTCAAATTTTTACCATCTTATTTCTTGAGAAAAAGGTAAACTCTCTCTTTCATAGGTCTGTCCTACAAAAAACTCAATAATGCAGAAGATGCTCTTGAATCATTTTATAAGCTACATGGAATAGTTAGAAACCATCCTCTTGTGATTTATCAAATAGCAAGCTTGTATCCTTTTTCAAATTTTAAAGCTAGGATTAATTTTAGTTTTTAAAAGTCAATTTAGTTTTGTTAAGTATCATAAAATTTTCTTAATGCCAGTTTAGATATGAGCAACTAGAAGATATAGATCAAGCTTTAGAATGGTGAGATTTCCATTGTAAAAAGAAAAACCTGAAAAAAGATTCTTGAATTAATTTCCATTTTATACTTAGTTCTTAATGAAATGTATGTGGTTATGATTATTGAATGTATTGTATTGTTATTATTAAAGGTATCAGCAAGTCATAACTTTAGTTCCCACAGACCCATACCTACTTGCCAAAATAGGGGACATGTTTGATTCGGAAGGAGACAAGCAACAAGCTTTTCAGTATCATTCTGATGTAAGTATTAAAGAAAAATTTATTTTATAGTGTGGCAATTAATTACCTCTAAAAATTTATTTGTTTTTAGTTTTCAATATTTTAGCAAGAGTGAGTATTGGCCAATATAACCTCACAAAAACTTAAATTATATTAATGAAAACAAAATGAGTAAAGTAGCTGAATTTTTTATAAGTAACCCCTCAGATATGTAAGATAATTTCCATAATTTATTGCATAAATTTTTTCAGTGTCTGGCGAATAAAAATGTTTAAGATAAGTCAAAATAAAAATTTTTAACTCTACTAATTTAATTCATTATGTAAAAACTTTTGTTTTTATCAACCAATAAAAACTTGGAAGACTAAAATCATCAGGGATAAAAAATTATATTTTAGGTGCAGGAATTGAATTAAATGTTAATTTTATGAGATTCCTTTATGTCCCAACAAGATGATTTTATTATACTTCAGTTTAAGAATTTTAATGGATTTAATTAACAAAACAACATAACGTAAAAAAAACTTTGAAGGTTTTTTATTATGAAGATTTTATTACATAATTTCTGTCGTGATTTTTTGAGAAAGAATCTAGTATTTACAAGATTTATTTTAGTCTTACAGATATTTTCCATCAAACATGGAAATAATCCAAAAATTAGGATCTTACTACATTGAATCTCAAATGTTTGAAGAAGCTATCAAGTTTTTTGAAAGAGCAGCAATAATTCAGTAAGCAAATAGTTAATATCCGTTGTATATTATGCTTAATTTTTCTTTATTCAGTTAAAAAATTATTTAAACTTCAATTTAAATCATTGGTTATTTTTATTGCATTAAAAATTCCTTTTTTCCCTTATTTCCTTTTTTTATAAAGATAAAGAAATGAACTGTATAAATCTAAGGAAAGAATCGTGTTTAAAAACAATCTATTTGTTGTATGTATATATTAAAATGGGTTTTGAAAGCTTTGCTTTATTTAATTATTGCCTTTTGTTTATTGTTAAGACTTTTTTCAAAATACAGTAAACTCCCGTTAGTATGCCGTTCAAGGGGATTTGTGAAAACGTCGTAATAAGCGGTACGACGCTATATGCGGAATTCCATAAAACACCGTTTCGGCGATTTACCTAAAACCCGTTATACCTAATCTCACCTAGAAACCTTTTTAAGCGGGATTTATCACTAAAATAGAAGAGACAGGCAACCCCTGTTCATTTGCAAATTGCTGCTTATTCATAACACCTTTCTTCTCGTCATAAAGCTTGATTATCTTCAATTTATCATCGAAACTCGAAGCTTTCCTTTTAATTCCAGAAGACCCAGCCATTTTAAATTTATGCCGAGAAAGAATGGATACTGAATACGGTATCTGAACTTACACAACAGTTGACTGAACACTGAGCTTAGGAATACTGAAGTCGAATTGGTTGCCCTGCACGACACTGGTCATAGTTTAAGGCGCAACAGGGGGCCATTCGGAGAAAAAGGGGAGCGGTTGGGCAAAACCAGTTCTACTATATTGTTTTGGAATTTTTCTTCGGGGGACTGGAGAAAAGCGTCAAAATATGCGGGAAGTTGTAATAAGCGGGGGCGCTACAAGCGGATAGTTTTTAATGATAAAAGGCCTATCGGTACCAGGGACCGGAGAAAAACGTCGTAATATGCAGGACGTCGCATTAAGCGGGGGCGTACTAACGAGAGTTTACTGTAGTATCAATCTAGGTTCAAACTATATTTCCTACTTTCAAAATAGCTTTCTAGGTTTAGCTCTAATAGTCAAAGTGTAATTTAATTTCAGGCCAAACCAAGTGAAATGGAAACTTATGGTAGCAGCTTGTCAGAGACGAAGTGGAAATTACCAACAAGCCTTTGAAGAATATAAAGCTATACACAGAAAATTCCCTGATGATGTTGAATGTAAGTTATATCTCACATTTTGAATTACTTGATCTTTCACTGCTTCAATTAATAAAATGAAATCTGGCTATCATTGAGATTTCCAGATTTATTGTTAGCCAGTGGTGGACCAAATCCCCCAAAACCTAGTTGGAAATTGTAAATTATCATTAAAATGTTGGGACTTATTTTTTCTGGGATGCCTGCAGATAATCGGTAGTTTACTGTATTTGTGAATTACTTAAAGAGTATTAACAATACATATATTATTTACATTTTTATTTAGGTCTCAAATTTTTGGTACGCTTGAGTACAGATTTGGGGTTGAAAGAGGCCTCTGAGTATTCTATGAAGCTTAAAAAGGCTGAGAAAGCAAAAGAAGTTAAAACTCAGGTTAGAGTTGTTTTCAGTATATTTAACTGAGAAGTTCCAGTCTAAACTTTTTTAGGACTTTCTTCACTACATACCATATTTCTACTATATTAGACTTTTACTTATTTCATTAGAGAACTGCTAGCAGTGGAAGCCGTCCAGGAAGTCGAAGAAGTAGCAGTAGAACATCTAGAGATGGTTCGGCCAGCAGCTTAAGCAGTAATAATGTTCCTATTATTTTGTCCTTTTACAAATGACGCTTTACTTGTTGATAGTTTTGATATCAAAATATCTACTCTTAGCAAAATTAGACAAGCTTCTTCCTTAATTTGTTCATCATTATGTTTCTCAGCAATTTTATCATCATCATAATTTCTTTTCCCAAATTCAAAATTTTCAATGCTTTTTTATGAATGATAATATAAACTTTGAACCCTTTAACCTTTTTAGTCAAATCATTGTCAACTGGTTCTCTAATACTCTTATTATAACCATTTTCTTTTTTAGAGTTAATATCAAACAGGGTAGTTATAAATAAGTTACCCTGTTTGAACCCTCGTAGCATTGGTTCTAGTATACAAATTTTAATGAAATCTTAAATATACCATTTATTAAAGAATTTTTATAAGAAATTCTAATTTCATCATCAGAATCCTCAAAAGAACAATTTGATACCAAAAAGTGTTATACAGATCAGTAATTAAAAAGTTTTTATCTGGAAACTGTTCACCAAAATCTTTTTTTTAGAACAGTGTTTTAAAGTTGTTTGTAATAATTGTTATCATTTTGCATACACTCAATTTCTTGTTGCTTTTTACAGATGCAAGTATACCCTTGGGAAGCCCTAGACAAAACCATTCAGAGCACTCTTTAACAGCATCTGCAAAGTCATTGGGTAATGCTCAAAAGATTTTAGAAGCTGATGAGTTCAGTACTCCAGATGATCGTCCAGGTTTGTAAATTTTATTCCTATCCGAGTTTTAAAATATTGGGAAAAAATGTTTTCGTTAGAAGTGCAAAAGCAGATTTAGATGGTGGACCCTAGGTGGGTAAGCTGTCCCTGATGGCTTTGTAAAAAGGATTTTCCCTTATTAAACAGAATTTTCTCAAAAAGTAGTGGAGGCATTGCCCCCTATGACCCCCACAAAGCAGCCCATGTAGACAAGGGACTTTAGTTTAAAAGGCATTGTGAAAGACAGTTTTAGGCTTGTAAACCAGATTACCTACCTTTTCTGCCTCAAATAGGACCATTGATTTAAAAAGAATAATTTCTTAGTGATTCTTTCATCATCACATATCTGTTCATTATTAAGTTTCCGGCCCCTATGAATTTGATGACAATCTCTTCCTACAATGGTAGAAATCCAATCAAGGCACTTGCAGCAACAATGAGCTAATCTAATGTGAAGCTGCCGCCATTGGAGTTAACTCGTTGTGGAAAACGCCTCAATTGATATTGGTAGATGTAGGATTTTGGTAGATATCCTCTCCAATAGTGATTAGTGCAAAATTTTTCTTTTTTCACCATAGAAAATGACTTAATTATATCAAGAGCCCTGAAAAAAATTCTGGCAATGCCACTTGTGTGAATCTATCATAATTACATTCATTCCAGTTAATCTCCTTCTAAAGCACTCAAAAATATTTTGTTTCTTAGATATGAATTTTGGGGATTCTTCTGTTTTACAAGCTCGTCCAAAAACTGCTAGTGGACACAGAGATGATTTTGAAGATGAAGACATTGGTGCTGATTTATTACCTGAATGAACTTATTCTATTCAAAAGTCAAAATTTCCTAGTCACTGTATTCCTATTATTTATGAAGGTAAAATAAATATATTTCTTTTATTAACAAATGTTTTAATCTTAAGTATAAAATCAAACACTTAAGCAAACTTTTTCAATACACATAACTCTGAAATCTTGCATTTTAAAATTTATTAAATTCAGACAATCACATTTACTTTTTTAATTTATTAAAATCTTTTAGATTCAATGACCATGTTATGACATGTATCCAATACAGGTCAGTAAATACCTAAACTACCTTGTAATAAAACCATTTTGGTTGTATTTAAAAAATTCATGAAATTTAAAAATAAGAATCGAGTGTTTACACTTAAAAAAATATTTTACAAGACAAATAGATAAACAGCGATTTTTCAACATTTTATTAGCTTTCTTCTCATTGTTTTTAGATCTTATTACATATTCTAATGCAAGAAAGTGATGAAATATAAACTAAGAATAATTCTACACCTGAACTATTGACAGAGATTAACAGTTATTAATTTATTCATTTCTTTGGGGGAAGGGAACCATCTGGAGTATCTGGTTCCTGTTTTTCTAAATGTGCAAATTCCGGCTTATACATAGGTTGTAGAATTTTGTTCACTCCAAGACTTTCAGTAACCAACTTGGATGATTTTTTGTCATCCCTTGCAACAAACAGCTGAAATACCTTGAAGTGTTGTATCACATTTTCAACATCAGTTTGCTTCATGCTGTACGATTTTGAAATTGATTCAATTGAGTGCTTAGCAGGATCATTAGTGTGATTTGAAATGAACTCCAAAGCCTGTTTCAAAGAGCATTTTCCTTCTGGTATGAATTTAGGATCTTCATATCCAAATGTTGGGACACTCATGCGTTCTCTGCTTTGAGGTAATGCTCGTTGACCTTTATCCTGTTGAAGAAAAATTACACATAATAATTTCACTAAATATACTGTGAGTTATGTAGAAGGATACAATAAAGTTTCACACTCAATAATTCAAAATGTTTTTACTTAAATTATTAAACAGAAAAGTTATCCCTCAATGAGTAATAAAAAATTACAATATGTGTTAGAACACAGGGATACTTATGAATGTAGAACTTTAATGAGGGACTGTTAGAAGCAAATTCAATAAATAAATGCAAAATTTTGTCTGCATTTTTAAATCAATGCAGTGTTTGGAAGTTGCACTTTTTTCCTAAGTGAATACCCCCACTTAATAACTTACTCTCAGAGTAGTGGTTCTTCACAAAAAAATATTTTGTGTGTAATGTTAAACTTTGTTTTAAAAGATATATATTTTTAAGTAAGAAAAATGTTGCTAGTTATTTTAAATATTAAGGAAATTTCTAAGATAAAGCTTTCATCTTGATCCAAGAACAATGCAAAAATCCAAATGTAAGCAACTTTATATTTGAATTTTTTTACATTATTTATCAATTAAAATATAATTTTGAAAAGATCCTGATCCCCCTAAAGAAAACATTAAATAGATTGCACAATCTTTAATTTAAAACTTATTTAATCTGCTTCATTATGTGTTTCTCATCAGCATTAAGAAGAAAATAAATCAGAAAAATTTAACATACCTCCATCATTCCCTCAGATGTAACCTTTACAATTTTTAAGCGATCTAACAATTCTGTCGGCCTCTTTTCAATTTCATCGTTTACTTCAGGAAGCCCTGCAGATATAAATTAAAGTCAGAAATGTTTGTGATCTAAGTTCTCTCATGCCCCTTTCAGACCTAGCTGCCTTAAATTTTCCATAAGATTCAATTGAGGTGTTTAGGGCAACAAAATGAGTTTACTCTAATGTAAAGCTGATGGAATTAACTCATTGTTGCTGCAAACACCTCAACTGCAGACTCAGACTGAAAGGGTTAAAGCAAAAAATGAAGTACAGTAGAGTCCCAATTATCTGAGTCAAATATTGGACTAAGCCTGTCTCTGATAACTGAAAAACTCAGTTGGAGTTGAAATTTTAAATAATATCAATCTTGCAGGTTTGAATGTGTATTTAAACATAAAAACAAAAGATTAGATAGTTAATTTACTTTAAAATTCCTTATTTTTTTGTGTTACTTTGATATTTTTTGAGGCAATGTAAGTAACATTCTTGAAAAACTTGATAGCTTGGTTAACGCGGAAACTCGGATGATCAGGACTCAGATAATCAAGGTTTTACTGTACTTGAATATTAGTATATATATTCTAAAAAATTTACAACTATACAATTCTAACAACTGGTGCCTCTGCTACTCTATTTCTAAAAAATTATTTGAGAATGTAATTCCCTTTTTTTAAAAATGCAGTTAGTTTGTAGAAGGATTCCAATTTAAGAATTTTAACAAAATTGTCTTATTTTGTTCATCTTTTTCAAGAAAGTGATTTTATTCATAATATAAATTCTCTCTACTATTTATTGTTTTTCTAAAAGTATATTATTTGCTTAGTTACTATCGAATGCTAACACAGATCATCAATCAAATGCTAAGTTAACACAACACAACTTTAAAATTCTGTTATGCTTGTAATTAAAATTTTAAACAACCTATGGCACAAAAAGTATTATCACCACAAATTAACTATTTAACAATAGAACGGCGGGACTTAGCCATATACCTAGAAGGACGGAGAGGGCCTCACAGGTTTTTGTTCCATTATATTTATACATCCCTAAACTAGAAATATCAATGAAAAAACTTTGTAAGAACATAGTGGAGACTTAAACATTATATTTTTATAGAATTTTTGTATTTTTAATGGGGAAAATAGCCGATTAAACTGATATTGAAATAAGTTGAAATTATATTTTACTTTCTTCGTTCAGATAATTGAATTTTAAGTAAATATATCAAATTTATACAGATATAATGAACTAAAATACACTTTTACAGTCAATGGACGCATAGTATTTTACAAACTGACTTTATTCATTCACATTTTGTATAATTTTGGGAACACTGAATTGAATTCCAAGCATTGCCATCTGAGTGCTTTTTCCACAAATTGCTTTCAAATTATTCAGAAATGCACTAAATTATTTCTCTTACACATATTTGTCCTAAATTTGCTATATTGCCCGTTTTTTTTATTTTTTCATTGTTTAACTAGATTTCTTGTATTGACTCTGCGTTAGCACAGCGCTCTGCAAAATGGGGTTACTAAAATTAAGTTAATTTTTGCCAGTACTGTGTGATGTGATATTTTTTTCATAATATCTTTTAATATCAATCCTGTAAAATATCTATTATACCTGAATCAAGCATATCTAACCCATTAAAAATTTTCAAAACTTCGTTTTGAGTAAGTCTTATGTGTCCTATGCATCTCTTTCAATTTCGGAATAAAAGTTGTTAATTTATGATAATCTATTATTAGTATACACTTCTAAAATAAATTTCCATTTCGAACAGCTAATACAAGTAATAGACCTCAAGACTCACAAAAAGTAGGGAGGTTTCTTTTTTCTATAGTACAGATAGGGGGAGGGAATTTTTGGAACACTCCCAAACACCTGTGAAAATAGGAAATTGAAGATCAAGGTCAGGGTAAGTAGAAGTGAGCTTTTCACACTCCAGTGATCACCAGAAACGACGATTTTCAATCGCGCATTGAAAAATATCTTGACGGCCCGGAATGGGCCCTCCCCGTCTTTCTAGATATAGTTTGATATCTCAGCTCCTATGGCACTAAAATGAAAATTATTTGGTATACACTTAAATAGGGCTTAGTAATGAAAAGTCGGAAAATGTCAAGCCTGTTGGTTAATTACAGCTCAATTGATTGAACAACTAACTGCGAGGGCCTCGTTCTAGTGTTAATATGAATATAAGACATAGTTACAATAAAAGCTAAATGTTGGGCTTTTACCTAGGAATGTTCAATATAGAAGGGAGAAGCAAAAAATTTTTCGAACTTCAAATTTAAATATTTTCTTCACACAAGGTTCCAAAAATTGAGCCCATATCAGAAGAATCAATGATGACACATGTATCAGATATTGTTAAACAATCTTGCAAAAATGATTGAATTTTATAGTCTGATTGCAAAGTTTTGGGGTGGGGGCTCAGCTACCAGGGAGAAAGGTGGATTAGTGTACTGAATTGAGATTGCAGCCAGTTTAACAATTACTTGGTTTTTCAATTGTGTAACTGTTATCTTAAATGCCTTAATTATTTAAATCAATAGTTTTGCACACTTTTCTGTCAATTGGATTGTAGTCCCTCAGTACTGGCAGAACTTATAAAATTAATGCTGAATGAACACAAAGAAGTGGTACTATAGACCAGTTGAGATAAAGTGCAAAAACATTCAAGTCTATTAGAATAAAATTTTAACAACTGTAATAACTTTCCTGTTAAATCTCTTAATAACAGAGCACACCTCAGCAGCATTCAGCATTTATGTAGGATTTTGAAGAATTGCGTCAAAAGAGTAATAATTTCATTTTGAGCAAGATTTTGACAATTTGTTTAAGGTTTTTCCAAAAAATATGTTTATTTACTAAATAATTAACAAATGAGCTGACTCCAACGTAAAGCTGGCTACAAGCATCTTGGCCATGATAGCTCACTTTATCTAATTGGATCAATGCCTGCCAACTTACCTTATGTATTAGATCATTACACTGCCTGCACCTAAGATAACATGCCTTTTGAAAGGATGCAAATTTTAACCACACAATAATTAACTTTCACGATAGCTCTAGTCAAATGTATTTTTTCAGTCTGTTTTTCCCTGCACCATAAAATTAACCAACCTTTTGGCTTCTTACCCATAAGCCACAATTTGAAACATTTTCCCATATTAAAACAATTTCATTTTTTGTCAGTGTTTTCCATAATTATTATATCATGTACTACCATGGACATTCTTCATTATTCTGTGTCTTGCACCTTTTGGTAACTAAAAACCTTTTTTACCCTTTAAAATAGTTTCTAAAACATTACCATATTTTAACAGGGAAAAGTTAGTCAATTTCTCGACAGGGGTTATTTGTGAGTAAAATGTTTATTGGATAATTTAGGAACATATTAAACTCCCTCAGCATAGAACTTGGAAAGGATAAAAAACAGTAAAGATATTAGTAAAAATCAGGGGTAGAAGTGACCAAATAAAAATCCATGGAGCAAAAATAAATTTTAATAGTTTGGTAACAGGTCTAATGACACTTCTGTATCAGTTTTAAGTGAGGTATTTAGGCTTAAAACCACAAATTTACTGGTACTTGGCTACAAAAATTGGCTAGAATAAGAGAAACTATATTGCAACTAAATACTTTCATTAATTTTTAAACAAATGAACTTTGAAAACAAAAATAATGTCAAAAATACTTGCAGTAAAACCAGTTAATTAAATCTATAATGCAAAAAGTAAAAATGCATGAATGGAAAATCTAAAAAAATGGTTTTTAATCAAATTCCAGTAATTTTAAAATATAAAAAAACCAGAGAAGATGTTTTAAGATAGTTTTCCTGATAAAAAAATTATTGAATAATACTTCATAATATCAAACTACTTTGCTTTCTTACATAATAGCAAGCAATTTAAGTGGAAGTTCTTTAATATGCCTGGTAAAACCGTCCATATTTGGGACACATGTAAACTTCTTCCAAAACCAAGTTTTAAAGTCAAGAATATCGACTTGTGACACGAAAATCGCGATGGTGAGAAAATAAAGTGTGTTTTTTCTGCCCTCATCGAAACTGAAAAACCAACTTTATAGGTAAAAGCCCAAAGACTAATTGAAAACTCATTAACTTTCAGAAGAAATCTGGGCCGTGCTACGATTTCAACGATCAGTAACATCCTGTTATAATTATAAAGCCATCCAAAATTTAAAATTTTAGGCATTTAGTAAGTATCAAAAATATTTTTCAAGGATATATTCAAGACAACATTCAATTTAAATTTTGAATACTTGAACTCGAAAGTAGGGTCATTTGATGATTTAAAATTTTAGGCATTTAGTAAGTATCAAAAATATTTTTCAAGGATATTCAAGACATTCAATTTAAATTTTGAATACTTGAACTCGAAAGTAGGGTCATTTGATGGAATTTAGGATTATTTTTTTAAATATATAATATCGAATTTATAGGACGCTTTTTTCATGATTTTTGAAAATATAGGATTTATAGGACCACTTCTACCCCTGTAAAAGCAGTAGTTAATTGTGAAAATAAAGGGCTTCATTTATTCCTAAACCACCACAGTAGAAATCTTAATAGAAAACATTTCAGCTAATTTTTTCATGCTTTACTTTGGCAACTGGTATCTTTAAGTAAAAATTAGAATGCATTACACTTCGAGGGGGAAAGAATTGATGAAGTACTCTAAAATCTGCATTCTGATAAAGCATATTCAGAAAATAAAATTACAAGTTCTTTCCCAGCAATGGCAGATATATCAGCTAATTAACAAATAAAATAAAAAATTTTAATAACAACCCCAAATCTCACTTTAGTGGACTTGTACTTAATGTACTTGGGTACTTCTTTGTTATTTTAAATAGGACGCCTAATCCACAGTTCACTGTAAATTTTAACTGTTAAGATCCATAAATAACCAGACAGACACCTTGAAACTTGTTCTGTAACCTTTTGTCATTTTAAAGATAAGGTACTCTTCTCAACAAGAAACAACCAGATTAGTTCATAATTTTCTTAGCTTTGATAAACTTATTACTGGCAATACTGTTGTAGACAGATTTTTCTCAGAAAAAATAGTACAATAACTATTATTTAAAAACCTAGATATAACTTTATGAATTTGTTAAACACAATAACTTCCTGTTAAGTAGATAATCAAAAAGACAAAAGATATATGAAAACAAAGTATTTATTACACATATAACAATTCACTTATAATAACTATGCGTCCTTAAATGTATGTAAGAAAGAAACTACTTTTGAACATTGTGAAGTTCTTCCCCGGTGGCAACCCAGCGGGTTACCGGAAGTGAAAAAAAAAGAGACTTTTTCGATGTGTTGTTGGTTGTATTGATATATTTGGAAAGATTGAGCTTGTAGCTGGAGGTCGCGTGTGCGGCGGAATCTGTAAATTCATCACTCACTTATTAAATCACTGTTAATTACCAAAGCCTGGTGTATTGAGAACAACGAACCCCACAATTAATTTTTTCAAATCTGGGATCTTCAATTCCACCCCAGGATTTTCCCCTAATTCGACCGCCAGATTTATCAAGTCCTCTTTCTTATTCCCCGAAAGAAATGCCATTCTGCCGACCCCGGAATAATTCGGTGGAATACTCACTCAGAAAAAAAAACAACCAAAACAACAACAGAACACTCCCCAGAGAGAAAAAAAGGAAATTCTATTTTTAGAAGAACAAAAAAAATCTCGAACGATCAGTTTAAAAACAAATCAAATAGAACCCACAAAAAACAATCTTGGTAACGAAAACGAAACTGCTACTCACATTACACTTAATCATAATTCAGTTCTATATTAATCAGAAATATATCCTAAAACATCATTATACTACAATCAATAATCATTTCATAAATTAAATACTCTAATTCAGAACGATACCAAAAATCCAATATCTTACTGGCTCGGGATGACTGAAACTTTTTGTTCTCACTCAGGATCTCTGTCGTTGCGCCATTGTGGGGTTCGTTCTCAATACACCAGGCTTTGGTAATTAACAGTGATTTAATAAGTGAGTGATGAATTTACAGATTCCGCCGCACACGCGACCTCCAGCTACAAGCTCAATCTTTCCAAATATATCAATACAACCAACAACACATCGAAAAAGTCTCTTTTTTTTTCACTTCCGGTAACCCGCTGGGTTGCCACCGGGGAAGAACTTCACAAACATATTGAACACATTTGATTGCTGAAAAGAATACAATCAAATTTCAGTGTTTTCCAATAAAATACAAGGCATACCAACATGCAAATTAGGCCTATTTAACAATATTTGGTTGAACATATTTTAAGAAACATATATAATCCAATTAATCCTGTTAAATACATTCCCCGGTAAACATATAACATAAAAGCAAATAATTCAAAGTATGCATTAGATACTTCAGATTTCAAAATTTGTTAAATTTTAGAACAAAAACTACTTCTTTTACCTAGTAGAAGCTAATGTATCTTACTGAACTGGGTACTTTTTTAAAAACAGTTACAATCCATATTGATGATGCTCCTAACTTAGAATATCGTAAAGAGTCTGAATTAAATTGAAATGTTACAAAAGATATTTTCTTTCAAAATGCTCACCACTCAGGTTCTCCATAATTTATTATAAGGGAAGTGTGTTATTTTACCAAACAAGTAAGGAGACCTGTGTTCAACTCTATAATACATAACTTTACATAATTACAGTTTGTGTTGGAGGTTAGCACCACATATAGGAACATCAGACTTACGGAAAAATGATGTATGTACAAAACTATGGCATGAAGTGACTAACCAGTTTTTTGGCAAATGAAATGAACATGGCAAAATGTAAGAGATACACCAAAAATTTGTGATATGAATTGTGAAAAAAATTATTGGAGCAAAATTATTCAAATAAAATCCAATGCTAAGGATAGTTGGTTCTTTCAAAATTATATTGTCGGCTTACAAGAAGAGAAAGGCACCAAGTCACTTCTGGCTGAACGACTTTGTACAAGGTTACGCAAAATTTGGCTTTTCGCCAATTTTTTCAGCTTGGCGAGGTATTGAGAAATTCTTCAATCACCGACGTTGTTCTAGCTTTTTCAAAAGATTCTGAAAGTGACTCGGTGCCTTTCTCCCAACAATATATAAACAAAACAATTTTGTGACCTACTTGAGGTCATATAGCTTTAAAATAGATAAACTGTAACCACTTCAACAGTCAAATAAAACTGCAAACCACCATATAGATACATTTCCAAATATAAGCCAAGAGTTTTTGGAAATATGCATTTTCAATACCAGGGTCTGGTTTATATTCAGATCCCTTAATCTGGTAAAAGTAGTAGGCCTTTTCTAGTTGAGTTAAATAAAACAGGCAATCAAGCAGTTAAGGAATATTGCTTTTAACACAAAAGACAGATGGATTGCAATTTTGATGTGCTTGTTCATTATGCGGTGCAAAAGGTCTGTAGCCACTACCAATTTAACATTATCAGCATTTTTTCCTAAAATGAACCCTGATGCACCCCTGTGAGGGTTTTCATAGTTTTTCCCAATATGCCCATAAGTTAGATTACGTGAACAACCATTAAATCTTGAGAATGCAATGCACTTTGAGTGTGCTTATAGGCTTATATATTCAGAAATATATGGATATGGTAATCTTTTCTTCAAATATAATTTTTAAAATTTGGACTAAAAAATATAAAGAATAAATTTATCCTAACTGAAAACTTTCAGCTAGCCTTCCTAAGGTTAAGCTTCCTTTCTGAACTAAAAATTTGGTCTGGTTAAAGAAATTATTCAGTTTAACTTTTGCCTTTGAAAACTATCTATTTTGCAAATTATAAAGCAAGTGTTTTAAAATTATTTTAACAGAGGAAAAAATACAAGATCTACCACAGAAAATAATGAGACTGATTCTTTTTCGTCCAAAGCGGAATGGCAATTGAGCCGATTTTGTTGGTGGTTAGTACAGTGTGAGATGCCAGCCACTAAGTAGTCTGGCAGATGATTGCTGGCCTGGAGCTTTGAATATCAAGCAAGCTCCAAAAGTAGATGCATGTTTGGAAGCAGCATTGCATATTAAGAATCAATCTTAGAGTTAAGCAGCAACACCCCATCATAAAATTTTTGGGGAAAACAATTAATCAGCTACCTAGTCTCTTGCCATGTTACAAGGAGCCTGCAGAAAGGATTTTGTGTTCACGTCTCAAGGTGGCACAAAGCCTTTAAAGACGGAACAGAGGGCTACCCATAAACTTCATTTACTGATTAGGGTTTGGATGAGCAAATAAAAACTGAAGCATAGCTGTCTGCCTAGAACTTGTAAACTGACTCACTTAAGGAATTCCTGGTAAAATACACCTTCATAATACTTCCTCAACCTGAGTACAAATCTGATGTGCCTGTTCTGGGCAGCTTTCTATTCTTTTGGTAAAATCCTGCTTAAAAAGGGGTTGTTCAAATATTATGTAAGCATCCAAGGGGGAGGGGGTAACGCCGTAAGTTTCGATTACCATGCAATACAATCTGTAAAGGGATTTTTTATTACTTACAATTTTTGAGAATGGGAGTAAATTATGGGGAGAATGCTTTTAGTTTTACAGAATTTTAAACAGTCAGTCATAAGCCGCAATGTGCTTGTTTATTATACAGAGCTACTTTAAATCTGCATTTTCCCCTCCCACAGTGTTGGGGGGGGTTTCCGTATAGTTTTCCAATGATTTCCGTAACCCATAGTATGAAAAGAACAACCATAGAAACTACGGAGAATCAGCAGTACTTGAGAGTCTCTGAATTATCTTTAAAACGAACTTATTTATTGAACCAGTCTCATTACTTTCTAGACAAAACTTATAAAATATCAGTTTCCCTAAATTGAAAAGTTACTAACATTCACTTTGCATGAAAGATAATAACTTTCCAAAGCATTTTTTTGTGAATCCTTAAGCTGATTTATTAGTACAAATAAGGAGAAAACTTAATAGGGTACTTTCTGAAAATCTACTCAAGGCCACAAGTTTGCTAGTTAGTAGTAAGAGGAAGTCTTAAAATCCTATATTAAAACAAAAAAAATAAATTAGGTAAGAAATCATGGTTTAAGATTTTTTGGGGTTGAAAATGTTTGTGAAGAAAAGAGGGGCTGTATAAAAAACTAAATATAAAACTAGTGATAGGTTTTATAAACTTAATTACAATTAGAAGACTGTTATATAGAGTGAGTTATAAAATCCAAAAACGTTAATCAGTTTTTAATAGTCAATGTTTGAATATTTTTTCATTATGCAAGACTAATAAAACCGGTACAGCATTAAATTTTTAATTTTGTATTTCTAATGTTAACTATTTTTTATGCATCTATAATAAACAGTTTAGAAATTGGCTATCACAAAACAGTAAGAGTAGAAAAAGTAATATTTATGATAATTTAGATATTACTATAGAAAAAATAAAGCATTAAAGCAATTAAGTTATAAATAAAAATGCATTTATTTATTAAAAAAACTAGTATATTTTTCTATACAAGCAAAAAATGAGAATGAGGGCTGGGCCTATGGGCCAAAGTAATTATTAAGCATCAAGAATAAATGAAGACAGTTTCTACATAAATGAACTTGGTAATTGTCAGATAGTTAAGACTTTTCAAAGAATCATTGAAAAATTTTATCATCAATATATTTTTTGTACAAGCGTATGAGTTTATAATATTCAGAAAGTACCCCTTTAAAATGTAACAATAAATTAAAGAGTTTTACATCAAAATTTTAATTCCAGTGGATCATCGTCAGAGTCTGATTCACTCAACATTAAATCATCACAGATGTTATCACAGGGAGGCTCGTAGAGATGCTGAGGAGGACATGGAAAACTGTCAGCATTACTTTCTGGTTGAATAACCCCATTCAAGTTTAATAAGCTCTGTGGTTGGGAGGAAGGCAAAGGACTAGCTACACTTTCGCCCTCCTCAAAAACCGAAACAGGTGGAGGAAATAAGGAAAAGTTTGATTCTTCTAATTTGTAACCCATTTGTAGATCATAATCACTTTTGTCAGAAGTTCCATTGTTTTCTTCATTAAGGCATTTGTTGGGGGATAAAAGAGACTCAACATCCACAAACACATCAGTATCTGAATTCCCATTGTAACTTAACCCGTTGTGCCTCTCAGCTATTTGTTTTTTCACCGAATGATTAATTTGTACCTTGGCTGGAATCGAATGACTGTCATCGTCCTGAGAGTCCAGTTTCTCTATCCCTGATTCATAGTTTCTAAGTTGTTCCCCATACATTTCCAATGCTGTACCACAAGCCTGAACTATAGATTGAGCAATCTTTGTGAAGTGGCTCTCTTTGCCGTTGAAAGTTTCACTGTTCGTAAAAATCAGTTCGACGTCTGCTAGAAACGTTCTCACAGTTCTGTATTTGTTGGCCTTGCAGTTTTTCACAAGAGTTTCCAAATCCATGGGATATTTGATGCACTCGTAATAGTTCTTAGCATTTCTCTTATCCACAGGCTTGTGAAAAGGCCATGATTCAGGTACAGTTTTCAAATGTTCAGTGATTATCCTCTCCAGCATGTATGAAAATGCAACTTGATCATTGTCCAGGAGAGGATTAATGGTTTTTTCTAGCTCCATGTACTTTTCCTCGTCCTCCTTAAATTTTTCAAAGCACCGTTCCAATAGCGCATTAGCAGAAGTCGTAAAAATGTTCTTTACACCATTGTAGAGCGTACTGTTATCCACTATCTGCTGAATATCTTGGGCAAAATCCTCACGACTTTTATACTTGTGGTGCAGTGCTTTGTCCCTCATGGTAAGCAAACTCATGGGTGTGTCAATGATACTGAGGTATCCAGGAGCTTCCTTCTCAGTGACAGGATACCAAAAGGCCTGAGATTCTGGCAGAGTTTTTAAGTATTTTATCAGTGATTCGAATAAAAGGTTTATGGAAACTAAAGGGTCCACTCGTTTACGTTTAACAGTCTTGGGAGTGTACACATAGTCTGACATGGAATCATCAAACGACCTTTTCTTTCTGAAGCTACCAGACACAACATCTTTAGGAATCTTTAGCACGAGCGATTTCCGCCGCGCTTCATTATACTTATTCAGCAAGTTCTTAGGGATGGCAATTTTTGTTTCATCCACTTTGACCAAATTCAAGTCACTTACTTCCTGAAACTCTTCTGCTTCTTCAATTTGCTCATCTGTCATGGCTACTTGAATGGGAGGAAGAGTCGGTGAGCTTTGAAACATGGGGCATGCTTTGTTTGTGCGCATGTGACCAGTGCCCCCACAAGCACCACACTTCACCTTCAACGCCTCTTTAGGAGTTTCAAATTTGGACTTTCTCTTTGAGCCATCTTTGTTTAGGATTTTCATTTCGTTCTTGTTCAGCCTCCTCAGTTGGTCCTGAAGTCGCCTACGCTCTTTTCTCATCTCTTCCCTCTTCTCTTCATCAATAACATAGTCTCTAATGAATTCTTTACCTTTAGTTTCATTTATTTTCACATACAGCTCGATGATGTCAGATTTACGAACGGTTTCAACCCGCGTAAACGATTTGCCAGATAAATCCTGGTAAGTCCGATAAATTTTCAGGATTTTACCTTCATAATTCGGCCCATCTACCTTTTTGTTCTTTTGTAAATCTTCAGGAGGAGCATTAGATGACATCAACATCTGCAACTCTTTTCGTCCAGCTTCTTCAGCTTCCCGAGACAGTTCTTTGGCAGTTTTCTTGTTAGTGAGCATGTCTTCTAATTTCTTTCCCCCTTCTTCCAGATCAGAATCTTCTGAGCTAGAGTCTTCATCGGTGGACAGTACTTCAGTTGATGCAAGAACTTTGTTTTGTAGATCAAATAATCTTTGGCATTCTTCTTTGTACCTTCTATTGTACTCCGCTTGCCCATGCAAATTGCCTCTGGCAAACTTGCTGCCCTCCTCTCCAGACTTGGCTCGCTCAGTCGACAAAGTGCGGACCATATCGATAATTTCCCACCGAGACAACCTTTTTATCTCTTTATCAGGGACATTGAATTCTTTCAGGAGTTTCTTTGCATTAGCCATGGAAAGCCTTCGTAAATCTGCATCAGTTCCTCTCACGGTTCGCTTTGGATTCAAAACACTGTTGTCCTCCCGGGAAAACTGGGGTTTATGAGGAGCCTTGACATAAGAGAAACCCTCCCCACATCCAGTAGGGTCTGCAACACCAGAGAGATCTAAGAAACACTTCCCTTCGATGGCTGATATGAATGCTTGTGTGGTGTTCCATGGCGCAGCTTTGACCTCATCATCGATTTTATTCTGCAAATCATTTTCACTTTCCAGCAGAAATTTATCTCCGTAACCTGCATCTTTGAGCCTTTGTTCAGCACTTAGCATACTATAATAAGCACAACATTGTTCGGGGGTGACTAACTTCCGAATTTCGTCTTCCTCAGGAAGTCTGAAATCTTTTTCTCCTTTTTCTCCTTCAATCTTTTTCAAAATCCTCCATCTGCCATCGGCACTTCTTTGGTAATCCGAGCATGATTTGAGGACTTTACTCAGCAATGTAGTCTTCACTTGAGGAAACGCCTTCTGGATGGTTTCTGTCTTAATCTTAGGAGGCTTCTCGTCACTGTTCTTGAAAGCCCGATAAACGTAAGTCAACAAAAAGTCATGAAGAAATTTACTAGCCTTTTCTGATTTTGGAGAAGGCACTTCGACAAGGGGGAGCTGCTGTCCAACTGTGAAAATTGTTTCAATGTTTCTAATAAATAGTCCGTTTTTATGGCGAATAATGAGAAAATCAGTACTGGGCAAAGAATGTTCATAAATGGGAGCTCGAAATAAATTGTTCTCATAAGCTTGGAGACTTTGCCCTGGCTGAAGCTTGCCAAGAAAAGGTGAAGTTTGGCATAGACTGATTTCTCCATACTTATAATCAGGCATCGTATTTTCAGTCCCTGGTCTCCGCTTGTAGTAGTTCCAAATTTTTGAAGCCATACCGACTTGCATCATCAAAGGGGGATGTTCCTCAGAAAACTCAAAAAGTACTAAATCGCCATCACTTCCACTCAGATCCCCAGGGGTCCTCATGAAAAACATATTCCCACCGCCTGATTCTTCTCGTTCTTGTTGCCTTTCCTTTTTTCTTCTTCTAATGTGACTAGTCAAGCAGTTTACACCATGAAATGCAACTCGGGAAAGGGGACCTCTAGCATATTGCCTTAGAAGTGGTCGATGGAATCGCCGCAGTTTTACCTCATTTATAAAAGTGGGGAAGTAAGGTCGCCGTAATTCCACGGCTGGAGTGGAATGTTGTATAATGAAACAACCATGGTTTAGCTTCAAAGCAGTTTCTTGAGTCATTTTTGGATTATAATATTCATCATTAGAAATATTGAAAAAGTCTTGCTTAGCACTAATCAAACTAGAGTCCTCCTCAGGCTCTTCTTCTGTCTTCCTAAAAGGACGGATTTTTCTCTCCTTGCGATCCTTTACAGGCTCAGAGATGTCAGGATTTGGAGGCACATCATCGGGAATAGTTCTGATAATGTCACTGTCATCGACTACATAGTTTTTAGGACCAGTTATCCTAGGCATAGCATCTACATCCCAAATCACGTCGTCTTCCCACTTATCATTTAAAAGGTCTAGGTTTTCTTCAGGAAACATAGGCTCCACTTGAAACTTCATTTCAATTTCACTGTTTTTAGACATTCGAGTGAAAGACACAATACTGGAAGTATTTTCTGATATTTTATTGTATTTACATTTTTCTATATAAGAAGAAAAAGTCCGGTCCATATTAATAGGGACCCAGGCACAAGATTTGCGCATGCTATAAATGTCCTTCATCACTTCGTCTTTAACAGAGTCGCCATCCCAGATAACATTATCTTCCCAAGCAGTCTGGGTCACCATCAAATAAGAATCCGGTGGCATATCGTCGTTTACATCACTGCTCTCATCATTCGGATCTTTCACTTTCATCCCATAGTCATATGTTTCAGCGGTCAGGGGAACATCTGTTGCATCATACCACAACTGAGCAGGGCCATATCTCCACAAATTCTCAGGCTCTCCAAAGGAGACTGAAGATGCCTGAGAGGAGCCACTGGGTGTGCGTTCCTTGTGGGACAAGAATTTAATTTCTTCATCTAGCTCCACCTCACACTCTTTTTGTTCCACCTGAGCAGCAATTTCTTTAGACCTTTTTCGCACACTCCGCCAAATGTCGGGTAGATTTGAGGGCTTTCCAATACCAAAGAGAGCTGAAACCTTTAGAACCTTGCCTTCTCGAAAAGCAGGACAGATATCTTGAACCTTAACGTCTCTTAGCTTGGGGGGAAGAACTAATGCAAGTGGCTTGTCCGAATCATTTACATACTCGTCACTAGCGACACTGCCCATTGTTTCCAAAACAACTGGAGGTGAAACTGGCTTTTCATTCTTTTCCGTTTCATCATCCGACTTTTCAGCTTTACTGGGAGATTCAGTGGAGAATTCTTCAAGTTCGTCAGATAATTCACCATAGTCGTAAAAATCAATAGCAGATGGGGATTTAAACCCAAAGCTGTCATTGCTTTCATCTTCTTCCATGCCTTGAAACGCACAATGATTTTCTTCTGTATTCTTGGCAGGTAACTAGAAGATAATAAATCACTATTTAATAGCAGCTTCAAACAAACAAACAAATTTAAGCACACATTTTAATCATAAGAAAAGAATTAGAAATTTTTACTCTGATATCAGTCATCATATCAATATTGGAATAAATCTCAAAAAGAAAATATTAATACCTTAATATAAAAAATGTATATTCAGATGATAACGGTTTTTAATGAATAGATGAGATAATCCAAATAATGTAGTCCCAAGTTAATTTTTGTTGAAAGTAAACTTTATTCTTAACAAGAATGCTCAACAGTTAAATATGAAAATACTATGTGAATTAGGCAAGTGAGATCATAAATAAGAGAAATTTAGCAAATATTAAAATGCTTCGTCCTTAAAGGTGTTCATTACTTTCATTACCTTATCTTTATCACAAGTTCCTCCGATTTGTCTTACATTCGTATTAGAGGAGTTGTATCAACTAGGGAAAACTGGCACAGATTACTTACAATTTTACTCCTTATTACAACTTGCACTTTAACTACATCTTGATACCATTTCTCACCTACAACTTACTTAACATTGGTCAAAAATGCCTCGATTTGTATTGATTTATATAATTAATAAGGCCCAACATAACCTGCTTTCAAGAATTTTAAATGTAGGTAGTCAATGTACTCTTAAAGCATCTTAGTGATTAATCTTTGAATGAATTTCAGCTAAGAATTTTTTTGCAGTTTTCTTCCAGTTAATTTATTTTCTTTTTAAATGGGGTGTTTTCTGCAAAGTTTTTTTTTTTAAAACATTGCAAAAATAGATATGAAATTAATGAAGGAGTAGTTAATTTTATGCAATAGAAATAAAAGACTACAAAACTCCAAAAATACAAAACCCAATATAAAGCTTTTTTTATTTTATGAACACACACATATACACACATTTTCCCTCATGGATATAATGATAATTTCAATTCCTATTAATTTTTGAAACTAAAATTTTTAAAACTTTATTTGCGACTACATTTTTACACTCGATCTGGCTCGAAAATTTTAAGTTTTAAAAGTTTTTTATATTTTATAATTTTACAAAATATTAACACAATTTATATAACAACAAGTGTTACAGCTGTATTAACTTATCTGTAAAAACATCAGTAGCTTTTTGAGTTTTTGTCAGTTTATTTTTCAAATGCTTTTAATGATGCGACAGGCAGTAATTACAGTAGTGGATGAAGCAATATTATTTTGAGGAAGAAAATGAAGCTTTTGCAAGAAGATAAAACAAATCAGGGGCCGGTGCAGACGAAAATTGGGGCCCTTTTGCTGCCCCTTCCCAAAATTCAAAATAGCTTTAATGATTATTTGCATGAAAACATTCACAAAATATTTGAATTTTTCACGATTTTCTTGGTTTGTGAGTCAATTTTACCTTTACACACGGATCTACTAGTTCAGCTGCACTGCTTCAATTTCTCACAAAAATAATTTCTTTTTCACAAAACACATTTTCATTTTTTACAAAAATGGGCCCTAACAAATAAAACCTGGATCTACCCCTGAATATTATTTTGCATATGGTTTGACATGCATATTATAAAAAAGCATTTTAGGTCCATTAATAATTTACACCTACATTATACTCTGGTAAGGCATCAGTGGTTCCCAATTTATTAACATAGGACAGCTTATTTACCGCATCTGTCATTCATTTTCCCAACACCAAAAACTGTCAACTAAAGTAGGAAAATCTTAAAAGTTTAGAATACTATGGAAGTTACTTTTTTGGCAAGTTTTGATGTTGGTAAATTGGTGGATGACTGAATATAAAGGCACTAAGATTTATAGAAATACTGGTTCTTACGTATACTATCTCATTGACTTTCAGTTTCAGCGGCTCAATAAATGGGCTTTGACCATTCAGATTCATTTTTGTTTTCAGGGGAACGGTCTACAGGATAATACAAAAGTATCAAATTGATATGCAGTTATAATGGATTTTTTAAAAAGATGGGAAAATTAAAAGTTGTCTGTTAAGCATAATTAAAAGAAGGAAACATAACAAGAAGTTTTTTAAAAAGCAGAAATAGAACAGCTGTTTCTAATTATAATGACACACAGAGCATATTTTTAAAATCATGGACATTGATCCTATAAGGGCCCTATCCCTTACTACAATATTTGTAATTTAAATTTTTTTTAAATTCAGTGAGAAATTTATCAAATTTAAGATATTGAAGAGCAACTTCAAAAGCTGCTGGTTGTTTGCCCCCTCAATCTTTGTTGGTCAACTCTCGAATGCCATTTTAGCTGTTATCCCTACTTGTACTCTATTCATTTTGAATAGGCGCTTGAAAATATTTCCTTCCCCACCACCGATCGGTAACCATAGCATTTATCCTCGTCAAAGTGACGAAGAAGGCTTACTATTAGCCGTGCGAAGAGCGTAACTATGGTTACGCATCTAGCGAGGGGGCAAGCACTATTTCTCAGGCACAAATTCTAAATGAACAGAGTATAAATTCATGAGGAGGAGGAGGAGGCTCATAGCATTTTAATTTAAACTGCCTCTTCAACAAAGCCAAGGATTTAAAGAAGCAAATTTAAATAGAATACAAAAGCTAACTTACACAAGAGTTGTTGTAGCTAAAGAACTGAAGATGTGAATTCACCACCATGGTGAACCTTTTGCCTTGCAAAACTGCAAACTCAAATCTATTTGTGGAAAACAAAAAGTAAATACAAATAGGATGACAGGCAGTTGCAACACCTGAATTTTAGTAAAAGCAATCACTAATATTTCATCTCACAAAGGAGATACTAAGATCACATTATGCAATCACTATTCTTGGAAATAATTAAAACCAATAACTGTGGATTATATTAACTTCCAGAACACTTTTTGTAGTTAACATTCTCATACACATTTCAAAAAAGTATCATGAAACAATTTAGGCAAAAATTCAAGTGAACCAAGCTTGCTAAAGCCAGAATATGAAATTATCGATTTTGAGCTACTTTCAGGGTTTGTACTCTTATGGTGAAAAAATATTCCATGACTTTTTAAGGATTGAAATAAGCTGATTTCGAGCTGCTTTGCCGAAGTTTAAGAACTCAAACACAACAGAACTGCGAGTGTTTGTTAATTCTCTGGCCGCCACAGTGGCCAGTTGAGTTAGCAAGCACCTGATTTCATTTCACTTCACAAGGAACGAGAACTTCGTTGGAAGAGTTCTCTGTCGGTGACTGTAGGAGAAGAGCGAGGGGAGGGGCAAATAGCAGATGCACCGCTGTGTAGCCATCCAATCACAGACAAGAACCAGTTTGATGGAAAGATAAAAGCTATTCTCAGCATCGCTAGCGAGAATGTCATTTGCTTACTTGGCTTCGCGTTAGTACAAACGCTTCTGAAGCGAATTTCAGCTGTTGTGTCAAGTTTGACTATGCCTTTTACAGATTTTTCAAATTCCATGACTTTCCAGGATTTCCATCACCCGTACAAACCCTGTGCAATTGTTGTTATTAATGCCACTTGAAAGACCCAAGCTCAATCTGAGTGAAGCACATAGAAATAAAGGCAAAGAGGAGCAGCTCGAAGTTACATTACAAAATTCTCAAGAACAAAAAATGGTTAGAGCCCCTCCAAAACTTTTGAACTTTAAACAGGACAGACAACCATAAATTTAGAACTACTTGAACACGTTTTACTAAATTAACAAACAAAGCATTGTATCATTTACATGTAGTAAGTAATTAAGCTTTACCAATTACTAACAATATAACACAATGAGACAAGAATTTAGTATAGAAAACAAGAATTTAGTTTAGTTTCGTTACCATTTTTAATTTCATGTTACTAGCTGCTACATTTTAGTAACTCTCCCTGCCCTTTTGTTTGAAAAGATATTTTTTGGTAAATTAACAAAAAATTTTATGATACTTAGAATCTTAGCATTGCATAATCTTATAATAAGGGTTCAATTCCATTAAATTTTCCGCTAAATACAGTCAAATTGCTTTGGACAGCAAAGAAAGAAGACATATTGAAAGTGCTAAATAATTTCAAACTCAGATTTAAATGTCTAGTTAGATCAATAACTGTTCAGTTTAGCAATAAGTCAGAAAAAATTGTTGATATTTGAAAATATGGCATTCAAAAGAGCTTGCCGATATTTAAGAAAAATCGTATATGGAAATGAACCGGATTGTAAATTTCTCCATGAACACTAGAAAAAATAAACACAACCCAATACCAAAAAAATTGATACGTATTACGAAATACATATATAACACAATATTTTATAAAATATTAAGAACTACTTCCAACGCTTATACAAAGCTGTTATAATTGTTCAACTACCTATTGGGAACCACTGCTAGGAACAAACATGATCCTTTCTAAGTTTGTTAAATGTTGAAATGTAGAGGTTATTTGTCTTGTATTTTTAATTAGCAAACAGAATCATTTGAAAAAAGAAACTATTTATTCACTATGTGAGGATCAAATACAAGGATCCAAGAAAGTAATTAGGCAACAATTTAATTCACATTTAGAGGTAGGAAATTCTTATGGCTACTTACTTTGAATTTTAAAGCAGAGGCCCATAACCCTACGCTAAAATTTCACGAACTCAATTTATTTTCGAGGGATCTTAGGTAAATTATCTTTTCCTAGGCTGTTTATTGAAAAGGACATGAGTGCAAGGTACAGATTTTTTTTGAAGTCTATCAGAACTTTGTCCACAAATCGACCCAACCAAACATTTTTATCAAGTACTTTTTGAAGGTATAACGTGAAAAAATACTTACCTTTCACAAGAACTTGAAACTTAGCTTCTGTTCCTGGATGTCGGGGAGCAACACGTTTTTCGGCTTCCATAACCTTCTCGGCACGCTCAATAACATTATAATTCTTGAAAACTGTTTTAGTGCGTCCAATCGCATATCGCCATAACATTCGAATTCCCATTAGTCGCTTATTTAATTTGGAGAACCTTTTCACAGTCACAAAGAAAACAATCTACGTAATTCACGTTCGACTCAACCTGCTAGACCAAAATATAAGCATGATGTGAAATCTATTGCAACTCTCCTCCAGTTTAAAGAAAAAGACAGTTAAACTGTGAGTTAACTGTCAGGAAAACATGATAAATTTGCTATCAGACCAGTAAAATAGACGTTTTAATGGTTTTTAACCATAAAATAGCTGTTTTCAAAAAATTATATCATTTGAAAATGTAAAATAGATCGAATTCTCAAATTCTTAAATTATTGCGGACTGTAAAAAAAGCACAGAGTAACAGATTTCAAAAGTTTTTTCACAATCTGCTGCTAAAGTGAAGTGAATTACGCGGGATATTTTGGAAAAAATTAATTTACATTTTAAATTTAAAAATTGAATTTCTGAATATAATTAATTTACTTTTTAATCCCTAAAATCATTTTCTCTAAATATAAGGTAAATTATTTCCGAATGGCTAAGCTTACAGCTTAGAAATCCGGTATTATGGTAACGAGTGTAAACAAACAATGATACTATTTTCTTATTTATAAAAAACTTATTGTTTTTCTCAAAAACTTTTAAAAAACTAAATCTAAACATTCTAAGAGTGGTTTCTAAGAAAATAACTGTATTTCAGCCATTCATTGAACGTGCAATGAAAAATGAAATGCGAGATTTGGCCTCATGGCTTTATGCCCCCTCCTTTCCTTCTAACATATCAAGTCTTCCATATGTAATATTGAATTATACTTTTGTAGAAATCTCAGTCTAAGTGAGTATCACGGGTGCATTAGTTTCAAATGTGCTAAATTTTCTTCACCCACCTAAGGTGGGCGTAATAACAGCCCCACCCCCCCCAAAAAAAATTGGAATAGCCAAGGGTCATGAACGAGTCAGAATCCTGTCCCTGTCTCCCCTAATGTTTCAACTCATTTTGAAACCTTTTGGGTTACACTCAAAGAATATCGCTCCTCGTAAGTTGCAGAATTTTCAGGATATAAATTACCTCTTCGTGTTCTTAATTTTAAATGCTGCAACAAATTATCATTTTCTTAATCTGTGGCTTTTTTCAACACATAGGAAGTGAAAGGCCTTTTTGTGTGTCAAATATTATGAAATACACACAATTTTTACTGGACAGTTGATTTGTGATGGGGCGGCTGCAAGAGCCAGAGCACTGCGACCAATGGTCTATTGTACTATACTGGACAGTTAGATTAAAATAAGGTTTAAACATAACTTCCAGCTTATTGCTATTTTTACACTAGATAAAACTTTGCGGATAAAAATTCTGCTTGTGCAAAACTAAAAATATTATGATGTGCTTACAGTTTGTTTCCTAATCAGGTACTATGGAAGGGAACTTCCTTGAATCTTGTCGGATTGATGCAACACAGCCAAGTGTAACAGAACGATATTTCAAGCCAAACCTAATCTCGGAGTTTAACCAGTGTGTCCTTACTCATTCCAATCGTCTTTGCATTGTTTCGCTTGCTCCCAGCCATCCCATCCTAACCCAAAATCTGGATGTTATTTCTGTCGAGTTTGATTCTGTAAGCTTATTGAACAAGGTTTCTGGCAAATCCAAGAGGGGAGGTCAGAAGTTAAACAAAAGGTCAATTTTATGTTCCTTGAAGTGCAGTGATGGACAAAACTATTCATTACATAGTTGCTCTCCTGGAAAATTAGTTGAGATCAATGAGAGACTCATTAGCAATCCAAATTTAATTAAAGAGAAACCTTGGACAGAAGGTTATGTGGCAATTATTTTACCTCCCTTTACATCAGCCAACAAAAGAAAGAACAAAAATACTTGATAAGGCATACGTTATATTTTTCACAAAGTAAAACATTGTGTAAATAAAATGTTAATATTTTTTGTTTTGCTCTTTATCTTATTGGACTTGTTGAGTGTGATTTAAAAATTATCATTGATTATTTATTTATTTTTTTTCTTGATTTTTGTAATAGAAGAAAATCATAATTTATAGATATACTCTTCCATCCATTTTAATTTAGCCCCTTTTATGTGTATGATGATCAAGTGTAGCATTAATAGCTGACAGTTTTTATATTACTGATTTTTGGTTTCTCAAAAAAATTAATGTGTAACTGTTATGAAAGCAAAATTAGAGCTTATTTTAAATTTTATGTCAGAACATAAGTTCTAAAAATATTTATACTCCTTGTAATATGCTTCTAAAATATTTATCATTACATAAGTGACACTTTTATTTAAGCACCACAAAAAAAATATCAAGTTCGTTTCATTTGAAGTAAACTGGCTTTTATGCCTCTCAGAAATAGGAAAACTTTTATGGTAAATTTTGTGAAACCACGTTTTCAAACATTTTTATAAATGGCCTTTTTGAACTATTTTCTACTTTTAGAAATTGACTAATAACTAGTGATGGGCAAAATCGATAATTTTAGGTATCGAATACTTTGGTATCGAATACTTATAGGTATTGAATACTTTGGTATCGAATACTTATAGGTATCGAGTACTTTTAGGTATCGAGTACTTTTTTTCAATGTCGGGAAATGAACCTGAAGGGACAATTTTTTTAGGGCCTATCCATAATCAGACTAATATTCAAAAAACTGAAAGCTATCCATCAAAAAGCCCCGTAGCTACGGGCCTGGAGGTGGATAGAGGCGAAGGATTTGGCGGGGGAAAAACCTAGCCGCGTCAAATTTCTCTCGCGGATGATAACGACTTGGGTTTGAGCGTTGCAAAATGAAAACGGAAACAGGCTGCGTTTGATCTACAGTAGGTATTATAAAGATTACTTCATTGAAAAATTTAAAACGAAATATGTCAATAAAGTATCGATACTTTTGTGGGTATCGAATACACTCGATACCTATAGGTATCGAGTACTTAAGTATTTGGTATCGATACCTGCCCATCACTACTAATAACTGTTCACGAGTAAAATTAGTGTTCATAAAAATTTCATCTTTGTGATAAAATTTACACTAATAAGCATGGATCTTCAGTCCTGGGGTGAAATTCTCTAAAATTCTGTCCTGTGGGAATACACCCTTAACTTAAATTTTAAGAACCTGTTCCATTTTTTACATGCTATTTTACAGGTTTTTCTACAACTTAAAAATTGCTGCACTGGAAGATAACATAATAGTTCAAATGTAAATCTATGCAAATTTGAAGAGTTGCAACTCATGAGATTCAGTAATTGCCTTGTCTAAAAAATAAGCACCTCTAACAGCCGTAGTCACCAGTAACTTGACCGTCGGTTAAACAGTAGTCAGACTTCTTATTGGCGTTGAAGATGGAAACCTGGTTTTCCACCATCAGAGGATTGCTTCCAGGTTAACCACTTAACTGTTTCCTTTTTTTGGAATAATAGGTCGAAAAAAGCATATTTTTCAAAACAATATTCGAGCTTAGATTAATTAACCCAAACTAAAAACATTTTCTAAACACTTTTAAATTATGATTTTAACAATATAAGGCCGTTTTTGATCTTAGCGATAATGCGGCAATTTTACTTAAAGTTGGCTTTTTCCGAACATCGGGTTCAGCCAGAAAGCCGATTTTACAGATAAGGATGACAATGAAAACATTTTATGAAGTGAATTACTTACAGTTTGCTTTAAAAATCTATTTTTGTGTGATAAATTTTGAAAAAAACGGAGTCAAAAACAATGCTCCGTTGCAATGCTATATGTCTAGCTGGTTATCTAGCAATAACACAGCTGCAGCGGAAATTGCACCTCATGATAGAAAGAACCAGATGTCCCCCAAACATTTTTTCTTAGAAAAGAAAGGGGAGAAATCGGTGACAAAAGCATACAGGAATGCATGTCCAATTGGTGTACTTCAGGGTTGAATAAAAATAATTGGTCATGCCCATCCCTCTGACATGAGGGGAGAGGTCTCCTATGGACAAGTAGTGGCATCTATGTAAAAAAAGAGGAACTAAAACCATGAAAAATGTGGGAAAAAAACTTAGCATGCAAAGCGAACCAGCGGACGAGCACCGCTCGGGATAATCAGGGAAGTACCTCGCGCAAGCGGACGAGCGGTGCTCGGGCAAATCAGGCAAGTGGTTAAACCGTTGGTCAAATTATCGGTGACTACGGCTATAAGTTTTTTCACTAGTTCATTATAGGTTTAATGTGTTGTGTTAACTAGATGAGCATTAACACTCAGGCAACTATTTTTTCCACAATATTTTTATTGTTTGCTTCATAATCAAGCATATACATTTTTCTAAAAATATTACAACACGAAAATATTCACTTTTTCCCTACATCATTGTCTTTCAGATTTTATGCGCTTCTGCAACGCTTAGTTAAACAAGAGATCAGAGAAAAATATGATAGCAGTTTTCTATACAAGGTTCACACAAATCAAATATTTAACACATCCATACAGCTAAACTTCTATACCATATAGGCTTCATGTGCTGTATAATGATAAGAACGAAAATGAAGCAAGCAAATCAACACTAGTGAAAAATGAGTCACATTCAACAAAACAAATATATAAATTTCATTTTTCCAGAATGCAAGAACATTGAAATAAAGGAAATTACTTGCATTTATGGAATTCTCTGAATCCGAGATGATACTGCTCGTTACACATAGAAAAAATTTCACTTTCTGGATAGTTTTTTGATGCATTTGTTATGGGAAAAGGGATAAACTGGGCACTTTTCATAATGCCTAAAGTGAGACGGGCAATGTAATAAATCCAATGAGTCTTTATCTGAAATATGCGGGCATCATTAATGCCCAGATTTATCACATGGCTGTAGTTTTTTTTTAAATTTACCTCCTGTAAACAAACCTTTCAAAGGAATGAAATTAATCATACATTGTAAAAAATTTTAAACTTCATGGTTAGATAAATGTGAAAGAATAAAAGTGAATATCAAATAACTACCTTGAATAAATCAGATAAATAAATACCTTGAAACTATCAGATCCCCTCCCAAAATAAGCTTTGTATATTGAAACTGACTTAACTTTTTTAAAAATATTAATTGAAATGAAAGGCCTTTACAAGAGGGCACTTGCGTAAAGAAAATGTCAAGTAATCCACAGTAAAATATTAAGATTTTTATTTTTCTAAGTAATTTTAATATTTGACAAAAACAAGTAAGACCAGTTCACAAGAGAATTTAACAATCCAAATATATTAAATAGCAAAAAAAAAGATTACATAAACACAGAACTCTACAAATGCTTGAAAATACACACTATATCCAGCTTCCCAACTGTCAAATAACAAGTTAAAGATGAAACATGACTGACAACTTCACTGAACCAAACCATCATATCATGTGGAGATATCTCGTAAGATAGCTTTTATAAGCAGTCTTATTCGTTTTATAAATTAAGATATGCATAATACTTCAGTAGTGTTGATGCATTTTGAAAACAAAATTTATATAAAATTTCATTACTGAATATTTTAATTATGGATTTTAAAAGAAGTAATGCTGATATTAAAAGATCTCAAGTCCTATTCAGTCAGCGTTAGTAGCAAATACTCCTTTTAGAGGAAACTAAAATTACCTTCAAACACATACTTGAAAAGGAGGCATTAACTGTCTAATAAATATTTCAGATGCAACTCATTTCACATAAAATAAAAAGGTTTATTAAAATCAATTTTGAAATGGTTCCAAATTGGAAAGGTTTTCTCCACCTAAACATCTCTTATGCAGAGTCCAGTTTTTGAATGGAGAATCATTATCGTGTGCAATCAGACATGAGAAGCTTGTTAAGATGTTCTTATCTTTGATATCCGTGACTCATTACTGCAGGTTATTTTGATAGCAATTGAGTATTCATGGCCAACATTGCTTTACACATTATTCAGCAACAGAATCTAATTTTGTGGCACAGCAGGTACATCTTCCATAGGTGTCTGGTTTTCCTCCTATAATACAAAATTACGTAGGCGTTAATTATATTCAAAATCAAATATTATCTGGACTCATCATAGAGGCTAGAAATCTTAATAGTAACAACATCAATGTTACTTTATTGGATGCAAATGCCGTGGCTAAGTTTTAACTAAAAGAGCAACAGATTCCAATTAAACACCAGCTCTGTAACATCAATGGGGAACGCCTTTTAACAAAGACTAAGGACAGGACATCACAGAGGAATGAAGATCGACGGAGAGGGGAATAGAACTTATAGAAACTGACAACTGCCTGGACACATTTTCGATTGTCCAGCCATAGCTTATTAACCTACTTAATATTGGGGTCTTATTCTCCGAAATAGACCTCTACAATGACAATATTACAGAGATTGCAAGGGCTGTCATCTCCGCCCATAGCAATGTTTGATTTGGACTAGCCGTGGACACGACATCATCATCAAATATTATAGCATGAAAGTGATAAGTCAGTGCCAAAATGGGTGGTTTTTTACACTTAAAACTATTAAATATATTACTGAGATTTCTGAATTTATACAAATTGTAATTTTTGTAGATATTGGCATTAAAAGTAAATTAAAATTTTTGAGGTGCAAAATTAAAAATTATCAATCAACAAATTGAAACTTATGGATGTACTACAAAACCATCTAAAAATATTTTTATAAACTAAAATAAAGTTACAGTAAACTCTCGTTAGTACGCCCTTGCTTAATGCGACGTCCCGCATATTACGACGTTTTTCTCCGGTCCCTGGTACCAATAGGCCTTTTATCCAGTAGCGGATCCAGGGAGGGGGCCTGGCCCCCCCCCCGAGAAAATTTCAAAAATAGTTAAAAACCCCTTTTTCAGAGCAAAAATTCATTGTAATTCATGCGATGTCTGACAAAAAATAAAACAACGCAAGGGGGGCCATGCTCATACCGAGAAAAATTCCAAAATAGTTAAAACCCCTTTCTAGAGCTAAAACTCAGAAAATGTTCCCCTTATGTTCAGAAAATGTTCATGCAAAGTCTTAATTCTTGTGGGCGCAAGACCGGGCGTATCTAATCAGCAGCGGATATCTACCCTCTAGCGGGGACCTTTTATTTGCTAATTGAGTGGGGAAGATATCCGCTGCTATAGGGGCTATAGCCCCCTCCAGGGGACTAAAGTTCACACAAGATAAAATTGAAGTTTTTTGCAAAAAAAAATTTTATAAGTTCAAAAGTTTTTTGTAGCTGTTTTACATTTCAAACGGCCCAAAGAGCTTTATTTCATAATCATTAGCCCCTTCTAAGATCTTTAGCCCCTGAAAATTTGTAGAATCAATGCACAATTTGGGGAAAGTGGGTTTTCGCTCTTTACATTTTTGTAGACTATTAATTCACTAATATTTAAGGAGTGCTTAACCACTTGTCCACCCGCCACGGCCTTCTTCACCTTCCTAATGAACTGTCTTTGCGCTACTGGGAAGCTCAACATCGAATGGCCGTAAGGCCAAGGACAGGCATTGGATAAAGTAAAGTACTAATATTTAAGGAGTTCAATAGTTTTAGCCCCTACAAAGCATTTATTCCCCTGCATGTTCGTAGAATTAATTTGCAATTTAAAGGAAGGATTCAGTGAGCTATAGCCCCCTACAAAACATCCTATTTTATGATATTAAGCCCCCTTCGAAATATTAGCCCATTTCATGATCTTAATCCCCCTACCAAACATTAGCCTATTTCATGATTTTTAGCCCCTGCAAAACTTTTAGCACCTGTGTATTTGAATATTAAATTGAAAATTTAGAGGCTAATGAGCTTTAGCCCCTACAAAGCATTAGTCCCCTTGCATTTTTATATATTTTTTCACATCAACTTGATGAGCTTTTAGCCCCCTCCAAGATAGATGAGCTTTAGCCCTCTCTGCTCTTTTATAAAGATGGAATTCATAACTTTAAAAAAAAGTTGTGATGAGCTTTAACCACTACAGGGATGTGATTTTTCCGCGGATCCGCGTAATTCCGCGTTTTGTGACTTTTTGTAATCTCCTTTTTTTAACAATTTTTCTCAAACTAACTCTTCTCCGCGTAAGAAATTTCTACGGAGAAAAAAATCCTCTTTACTTTTCTCCTCTTCTATCTGGAAACAGGGATGTGATTCTTCCACTTTCCGTGAAAATCTGACTGAACGGCAGGAGTACGAAAGCGGGCCGTTTTCCGAGAAACGTCGGCTATTGGAAGCGAAAGAGGTCCGCGTTTCTTCCATTCCGAAGCTCCCGTTTACGAACCCGTGAACTAATTAGGATTTTTCCAGATGATCCAGTTTTTTTACTTTGCCTATTATTTACGAGAAAATGACGATTTAAAGCGGAAAAAAGTTGGAAAAATCGCGATTTTTGACGTAAGTTTTGTGTTGCTTGCGGAGTGTTTTCTTCTCGCGTCGCGACTTCTTTCTTGAGCGGCCGCGGGTGCCAAGATGAAGTCGGCTTCTTCTTGCGTTGTTAGTGCGATGTGGAAAAACAACTTTACAGGTGTTAGAAGCCATCAAATCCGGTCTTTAGGATCAAATTCTGCGGGAAAAGTAAAAAATAGCGATTTTTCGCGAAAGAACCGTTTTCCGGCACCTAGTTGAAGCTGGCATTTCACTTTGTAATTGTGATGCAGAAAAACTTAAGCGTAGTCAAAAGGAGCCTAATAAGTCTAGTGATACCTTTCAGATAGAGTTTTTATCGATTTCAGTGAGTTTTCAACTAATTTGTCTTAAGGATTTCCTAAGTTGTAAATTTTTACTGATAAATCGCTTTGAAGCTATATAAGATAATATTGCAGTGTTTTTAAAAAATCTTGTTAGAAATTTAACCTGTTTCAGATATGATATCAAGGGGGATGGCAGGGGACCCATCCCCCAAAAAATCGGACTAGCTGTCCAGAACAAGTTAAAACTTTGTTTTTAAGGGTCTATTTTCAAAAAAAAATTCTGTGAGGGGATCCCCAGACCCTCTTTGTGCTTGGATCTCTATAATTATACACTTTTTATATATTAATCAAAATCTTAAAATTAAACACCAAAAAAGTAAGAACATAATTTGGGATTTCCTCTTTTTTGCTTTTTGGTCAATCACATCCCTGCCACTACAAAATCTTTAGCCCCCCCTTACATTTTTACAGATTCGATTCACAATTTAAATGGAACAATGAGCTTTAGCCTTTTAGCGTTTTTAATTTAAAAAGCTTTAGCTCGTTAGCGATTTATGGCCCTCTACTTTAGTTTTTGCAGATTCGATTCACAATTTAAAGGGGTCTCTGAGTTTTAGCCCCTAAAAAGAATTAGCCCGTTCAAAATTTAATGAGCTTTATCCTTAAGGTGCCTGCCTACCTAAAAAACGCCGTTTTGGACCCAAAATTCAAAAAAAAATTTATTACCTTATTTCAAAAAACACATCTTTAGCTTTCCAAATCAGTTTGAATTTTGTCTTTATCTTTCCTAGAACCAAAGTTACAGAACTTTTACTTACAGCTAAATAGGCATTTTATTTAGGAAAAAATAAAGAAATTCGCGTTTTTCTCAGAATTACATTTTTGCTACTTCCCTTCTCCGCAAAACTGCATAACTCAAAATATTATGAATGGATTTCTATAAAAATTGGGGAAAATACTTGACATAATATGATTTAGGAGCCCTACTATTTTTTTGGTTGTGGGTGTAATATTTTTTATTTTATGAACAGTATAACTTAAAACTTTACTGAATTTTGGTGGGTTTTTTTTTCATTTTTCACGTTTGGTTCTGTAACTTTTGATATTAAATAAATTTAGACATAAAAATAGTAGGCATCCTAAAATATAAGTTCACGAGGATAACAAAGTTAAAAAAACAAAAATATCTTCATATGAATTTGAGTTATGTTGATTTGCGGAAAGACGTTTTTTTGTGATTTTCATGCATAAATTCTTCAATAATATGAAAATTTTAATCAATATTTTAATTTTTTTATGTTATTCATAGTTTTTAGATGAATTTAATTGCATTAACCACAAATTAGGTCAAAATTTTAATTATTATAAAAAAAGCCTCTATAGGTAGGCAGACACCTTAACTCAGCATTAGCCCCCTCCACTAGCGGATTCAGGGGGGCTAGAGGGCTCAAGTCCCCCCTTTTGGTAGTTGGAGCAGAATAATTCACTACCTTTTCCGTATTAACATAAACAAGAAGACTCAATTGGATTATGAAAATTCTTAGCCCCCCCAAAACCAAATCCTGGATCCGCCACTGGATGTACTTGATATCCAGTAGTTGGGTTAATTTGACCGGACCATAACCTTTCCTGGGCTTTAAGCCTGTAGTTGGTAGGCTATTTGTATTGGCAAAACTATGCTTTTGTAAAATTCAAAAATTTATAGAGAAGTATCGTATTTTTCCAAATGGATCCCCCCCCCGAAAATTTGGTCTGGATCCGCCCCTGCTTTTATCATTAAAAACTATCCGCTTATAGCGCCCCTGCTTAATACGACTTCCCGCATATATCAACGCTTTTCTCCAGTCCCCCGAAGAAAAATCCCGGTTATTGCGTCGTCGAGTTCCTTTCAAATAATGTACGAGCTACAGAACCGTTGAAAACGCGAGTAGAACAATATGGTAGAACTGGTTTTTCCCAACCGCTCCCCTTTTTCCCCCAATGGCCCCCCGTTGCGCCCTCAACGATGACCAGTGCCTTGCAGGGCACGTGGGTTGTCCTGTGACAAATCGGAACACTCCCTGAATTTCTTGGAAATTATCCCCTCTACTCCAATTCGACTTCCGCATTCCATAGCCTGCAATTCGATAGCCATATTGAGGCAGTCCCTCTCAGTTATTGATAATGCAGAGGATATGCTAACAAACTTAGGAAGAATGGAAACCTTCCTAATTCAGAATTATGGAAAAGAAAAACTGAAGCAACTTTATAGAAAAATTTTTAATCAGATAGAAAATTAAAATACAAGATTGCAGAGTACAAAGTGTAAAGATTGTGGATATATATCAATAAAAGATGTAAAGGTAAGAATGTTTATTCTGTTTTTAGACATAGTTCTTTTTCGTTTCTATTTTAGTGATAAAATCCCGCTTAAAAAGGTTTCTAGGTAAGATTAGGTATTACGGGTTTTAGGTATATCGTCGAAACGGTGTTTTATGGAATTCCGCATATAGCGTCGTACCGCTTATACAGACGTTTTCACAAATCCCTTTGAACGTCATACTAACGGGAGTTTACTGTATTTCTGAAATATTTATCAAAAGCTTCTTTTAGAGTACCTTTTCAAAAGATCCATTCATATACTAATTACTTGCATTCAAAATAGTTTAAAATGTTCTGAATGTTTATAAAAGTGAAAATATAGGCTGAGCCAAAGGCCTGGCATGAAAATAAAAAATTAATTAAGTAGTAAAATTATTAAAATGACAGCACTAATCATAAAAAATTATGAAAGGTAGATTATATTCACCTTTTTGACTCAATAAGACTAAAAATATTTAAGTGGTAAAAAATTAAAAGAGCTACTTTAACCCTTTTAGTTCTATCTGCCCCAAATTTCCAAAGGATTTTATCTCGGGCAGCTCAATATTGAAAGTGTAAAAGGAAATATTTTGATTAGGCACAGAACTTTTTCGATAAGGTTAGTTAAATCCAACTCACCTTTCCAGGTTGATTGCTCTTTAATTTGTTACACACCTCTTCCAAAAATGTATGCCTGGAATAAAAAAGTTTAAATATCAAATATGTGAACTTACACTACACTATTATAAATCAAGGGTTTCTAACAAGAGCTAGATAGTTGCAATCAAAAGCACAAGTCGAGTAGCATACCACAAAGTAATCAGGCATTTACATACAGAGTGAAGGTAACTACTATATTTTCAAAAATTGTCGAATATACACATTTGGGCCCTATATTTTTTATTAATGGGGGTCTTCCTTAAGAAATTTCACTGAATTTTCCCAAAAATATTGTTTTACCTCAATAGTGTTTTGAAGTTCCCGTAGGCCCGCATGTAAGCATGTGGTGTTAATGAAATTTGACTCAATTTCTTAATTATTATTTTGCCCTGGCCCCAGATGGTATTCGGTTAAACCTAGGGTACTGTCTGTCTATCACAAGAAGAGCTCTGGCTGTGGCTAGTTCACATGAGCGGTGGTATGGTGTTGAATGATAAATCGTAAATTTGGAGATCACGATCATGAAAAATCATAAATTTGTATTTTTATGACTTAGGTAAATGAGTAAAAATGTTCTTAGATCATAATTTTTTTAAAAAGCGCCTTATGACCGTTTATGTGAACTAGCAACGGCCAGAGCTCTTGTGATAGACAGACAGTACTTTTATATCCCCCGCGACAGGCTGTATACCATGTCATCTAGAATCGAACATTGTGATTGTTCGTCGTAGATCTTTGTAATATCCTTTCACAATAGAAAATTATTTGACGGTTTTTTGATAATTAAATGGGATTGAATCGATGTGTAATTTCCTAAGTCATGCCTCTAAAAAATCTAAGAAATTAGATTGAAAACATGAAAAATTAAAGGGATAAAATTTATTGACTAAAAAGTAGCAAATTTAGACCTGAGCAGCTGTCACTCAAACCCACCTCTCTATCACAAAAATTTCTGTACTCAACTTGATAATTGCACTTGATAATTAATTGATACTTTACAGTAAGCTTTGCTAAAGTACATAGCTTCATGTATAAAAGTTATTTTACTAAAGTGAAAATGGGGATCCCATTGTTAAGAGTTAAAAATCTTAAAAAATGTGAAATCCAGATTATTTTTAAGATTAAAAAAATTCACCAGTCATGCAGTTTTTCATCACATGAAACACTGAATTTTTTTTCATTTACAACAGAAAACACCAAAAATAATACTGCTATTGTATAATTTTCTTAACTTATACTCACTTAAAATAAAGGGTTCCTGTAGGTAATGTCATTAAAGATTGGTTAACTTTATCATCTTCTGACAAAATGTGCATCACCTCACTCATTTCAATTTTTTTAGAACCAGCGACTATTTCTACAAGAAAAAAATCCAGTAAATAACACAATTTTTTAATTATTATATTGCTTGTTCAGTGATACAACAGAATGCTAGGCAAATGCTTACATAGCCATTGTTAGAGCTAGAAGGCCTGGACAGCCGAGAGGATGAGTCATTCTTTCCGTCAAAAGCTTTCGAACGATTGGATGACGAGCGGGGGGAAATACGAGAAGCGCGCGCTTATTGGAGGTTCGCCATCTTGAAGACAGAGAGAATGACTCATCGAGGCGAAGTGTCCAGGCCTCCTGGATCTAGATGGCTATTGATAAATTGGGCATAATTAATAATGCCTGAAGTGGAAGAGGGCAATGTGATAAATTCAATGGCATTTATCAATGAAATTTATTACTTTGCCCGCCTCCACCTCTGGGCATTATTAATAATGCCCGATTAATCACTTTGCCCGTACCATATATACAAGATTTTTTAACCTGTTTAAGACTTAGTTTTATAACTAGCTGATATGCCCAGCCTTGCACAGGTGAAGTTATAGCAATGTTCTTTAAAATTTTAATCCTCATTTCCATGGAGATTATTTTAACAAAGTTTATTCCATGAAACTTTTTATTTAGATGTTAGATAAACTCTTAAATAAAATTACTTTAAACTATACTACCAGTTTTAACATTTCAAATTTCGTTGAAATAGTATTTTAGATTATTACTATTAACTTATAAATTTACTTATATCTAGTTTTTCTTTTAAAAATTGCTGTTTTGCATTTTGTTTTCTTTGTAACATGGAGTGAGCAAATCTTTTCTTGAGGAGAAATAAAGCTACTATTTCCACAAAATAACCAGAAACAGGGTCAAGGGGTCATTTAAGGTTTTTGAAACATAGCCTATGTATTTCCTTGAGTTTTTTACATATGTTTACACCAAGTTTGGTGCAGATCCAAAGAAAACTTATATGGACAGGGTCAACCGGAAGTAACTTACCAATGGAAACTCCGATTGCATTGTTTACATGCATAAATTGTAGGGTTTATTTCTCTTCTTAAGGTGACACCTTGCCTCACTGATAAATTTTATTTTAAAGCATCTTAAATTTACAACAAAATTTAAGACAAAAAAACCAGGGTTGGCCGGTTTAAACCATTTGGTTTAAACCATTGGTTTAAACCATGGTTTTTTTACCAAAAAAACCACTTGGTTTTTTTAGAAATTATAAAATATTTTCAGGATTTTTTAAAGAAAGTTATATTAAGTATAATCTTTTGCACAAAATTAAAAGGTCAGATTTATCAAAAAATTTACATTTTAAGGTGATTAAAAATCAGAAATCTTTTAATTTAATGGTTTTAATTATTGAATTCTCTCTAAACTTAACCTTAAATGCTTAAGTTAAACTTATTATATTTTGCAAGAGATAGTTCATTTATTAATTTCCTTTAAAATGAAGCATTATTTCAAAGAGTAACTAAACATACACAAAAGTTATCTGTTTTTCACTGATAAAATATGGCTTGGATTTTAATTAATTAATAAAACCAATTTGTCTTATTTGTCAGTCATAAAAACCAGTTGGTTTTTTTAGTAAATTAATAAAAACCGTTGATTTCTGTAATGATAAAAACTAAAAACCAGTTGGTTTGTTTATAAGCAGATAAAAACCAGTTGGGTTTTTTTACTAAATTAATAAAAACCGTTAATTTCCTTAATCGGATTAATTATCTCAATCATTTATCCAATTTCAATTAACATTAGTTGCTTACATTTCCCTTTTATTTATTAAAAAAGTTAAATTTTCTCTTTCTAAAGAAATTTCTTAAGTTCATAAATAATCCATATAATTAATTTGATTATTTTACCATTTAATAATTAATCAAATTAATTATCTTTATCAATTATCCAATTTCAATTAACATTAGTTGTTTACATTTCACTTTTACTTCTCATTTAAAAAATAAAATTTTCTCTTTCTAAAGAAATTTCTAAAGTTCATAAATTAATCCATATATAATTAAGATAAATAATTTGATTATTTCAACCATTTATCCAAGATAAATTAACACTGATTTTTATTCACTACAATAATATTAGATATTCAAATTGGAATATTTTAGAAACAAAAATTATTTTTAAAACAAATTAATTTAATTTTAATTAATTAATTGAAATATACAAATAATTTACCAATTATAAACAACCCCTGAAATAAATGTCTCATTTACAACTCAATTTCAAACATCAATGCTAAAATAACTTATTCTGATAAAAAAAATTCTAAAAAAACTTGGTTTAAACCAAAAAAACCAAATAAACCCGGTTTTTTTGGTTTTTTTAAAAAAACCCGGTTTTTTGCCAACCCTGAAAAAAACATATATTTATATTTATTAAATAATGAAAGTTATCGGAAAATTCAAATTACTAATTCGAAATATTATTTACTTTTATTTAAAATTTTAAATGATCTGGTCAACTAGGAATCGGAGTTTTCAGCTTATAGCAGAAGATAAACGGCGAGGTGGGACTAGTGACCAGTTGACACCGTCCATACATTCACACACATTGAATTTATTATATTATATTTAAAATAATTATTTTATCTAAAAGTCTACTTCTTCTTAAAAAAATTTGAAATACAATTTTTTGTTGTTAGGTAATTTAATAACAAACAAGCCCATATTTCAGACCTCGTACATGCCCCTGATAAAATTTCAGGTATAGTACCAAGGTTAAGTATTTAAATACTTAGTAACGGAAATACTTTTTAAATACTTTAAAGGTATTTAGTTACATTCTTTACCTTTTTAGTATCGAACTGCTGCAAGGACCTAACTCTAAAATAATGATTGTGAAATTAATTATTGCAAGCGTGTAATATGGATTTCTTTGACTTAGTATATAATTTTGCCGCCCTGTGCACAAGTACATGATTAAGTATGGCCCTTACAACAAATTTAAATTATGTATATCTAAAGTAAAAATGCAAGCAGTTTTTTTAAAGAAATCAATCCCATATCAATGTTAAGAAATAATAAAAACTTGTAAAACCTTTAACCCGAGCTTCTAATAATTTGTTTAGTTCTTTATCTTGCTCAACCATTTCTTCGGAAACTTTGGGAGCGCCTGGTAGTGCCACAAGTACAATACTCATGTTATCTTTACTTCCCTAAAAGGGATTGAAAATAAAACATTAGTGAAAACAGCCTATAAATATAGATAAATAAGGTTTCACATATTAAATACAGAAGTAATATGGGAACTGAAGAAAAACAGAACACTCTAGTCTGTGTAAATAGAAAAGGCAGTTCTATATCACAATTTTTTAACTCGTCACCATGGAAAAAACGTGGCAGTACAATAGAAATGGAGTTGGGAAAATTTGTGACATTCATCCACCAGTTCTATTTACAGACTCTAAAAACATTAGCTACATCATCATAAAAAAACTTTCATTAACTCATTATAACCGCTTAGCTAACCATCTGAGGATATTCAAAATAAAGGAAAAGTAGTTGGAAGAAGAATTATTAATTCTTGAACTCCTTTAGATCAGGTTTCCAAAACATAGGTGCCATGCTAGCCAGCTCTGAAAACGGGGTCTGTAATAGACTTATTAAGTAGTATCTAACTTATTGGAATTTACAACCAGCTTATAACTTTAACAAATGAATATAAAGAAAGAGATACAAGTATTAGCACAAATGTTTAGTAGTTTTGCGAACATAGAATTGTAAATATAAAATAGAAATATTTTGCACATTGTTTCACAACTTTTTTCATACTTTGCTGCCCTCAGTCCATTTAAAATTTCAATTTTTACGCCCAGCCCATACACAGGCTTGTAACTTGATTTTAGTTTCATGAGAGGTTTTGGTCCCCCATACATGAAGAGGCAAGAGAGAAAAAGGGCCATTCCATGAATAATGAAACCAAAGTTCCAATTTTTATAAATTCCAAATAGTGGAACATTATTAGATTGAAAATATTCGGTACAGCTTTAGAAAAGGTCCACTTTTGGAGTGGTCGCCAAGCTGGCGGTATTTCATGGCCGTGGGGTTTTAAGCTGGCGCCAAGGGCAGACATTTTTCTAAAGCTGTTCCCAAATATTCCACATAAAATTAGTAAAAATTTGATTAGGCTTGCTGATTTTAAAAATATCCCAGTGCAAATTTAATTGGGGCTAGTTTTCAGCTCTGATTATTCTATTTTTAAATAAGATAATAAAATTTAAAGATATATACATCAATATAATAATTTTAAATTCATTACGTTGTCTCTATGTTACGCTTTTAACCCTATTTGTCCCCTGCACAAATCACCAAATTTAAATTTCGCTTAATCTAACCAGATAGCAGGGCTGACAAGGCATTTCCCACCTTGGGTAAATACGGGTCCTGGTAAAAACCGGTATTACCATCCTGAAAAAAAACTGATTATTCAAAGAAAGAATGAAGGAGTAATCCAAGGAAAGCAGGCCTGTTGCCAAAATAGTAGACTCTGGAAACCCAGTTCTACAGAAGTTGAATTGCTTACTTGCCAATAAACAGCATTACCAACACTACATTTCTCCGAAAATGTCACTTAGTTTCTTAGGATAAGAAAAAGTGGTGGTTCAAGAGAACAAAAAATTGAGAGAATTCAGCAGATAGAAGAGAAAGATATTTAAATCAAACAATTTTAAATAATTTTTTAATAGATTTCCAGAATTCAGGCATGGTCTAGAAATTTTACCCTACACTCAGGGCATCCTCAGTAGAAAAAACAAAGCCACTTTTTTTGGGGGGTCTGTACTACACTTTTTAAGTATAGTTTTGTTTACCACTGAGAAGTCCCTCCAAAGTTGAGGGTGAGACAACTGGTGATTATGTCCTCAGACCACGGAATTTCAAAGATTCTAACCAGAGGAGGTTTTTATCATTTAATTAATTAGAAATATATGTCTTCCTTGAGTAATACCTGGTAAATCACCACTAAAACTAAGAAAATATTCAATACAACCACACCAACATTACCTTGCACAAGCAAGCATCAATGATGCAGTTGCATATGTACTCCAAATCTGTAGTGGTATGCAGCAGGTATCTAATGTGATCACAAATGTCATCATTCGTCATAACGTCCCACACACCATCACACGCTAACACCAGAAACTCGTCGAGCTTATTGTCTCTCTCCAGCACATCCACCTCGGGCTCCGGCGACACTAGCTGTTCACATGGTCCTTTCCCCTTAACCTGTTTGTACTCATAGTCACCTAAAGACCGAGACACAGCAAGGGATCCGTTGACCCTCTGGATCATGACGCTGCCCCCGGCATTCTGGATGCGCTTCTTCTCCCCGGGGTTGATGGGCTTGTGGTCCTCGGTGACAAAGAAGGCCTTCTTGTTGCGAGACAGGACCGCACGCGAGTCCCCGCAGTTGGCAAAATAGAAGTGCGTCGACGAAATGAGGGTGCAGACGGCAGTGGAGCCGCTCTTGTCCTCGCCCGACGCGATTTCTGGGATGATGACCTTCATCTTCTCGTCCAGCTTTAAGAAACCTTCCCTGATGCCCTTCTTGACACTCTCCAAGTCTTCGGTCGTCACCTGGTTGGGGATATTGTTGGCGTTGGTGTTGTTGCGGAACTCTTCCGACTGGATGATGGTGTCGAGGAGATTATCGGCACAGTGCATGCTGACTCGGGCTCCGGCGTGCCCGTCAAACACTGCAAAGAAGCTCCAGTCTTTCAAACCGTGGGGAAGACCTACTATGGCACAGTGTGCGTCTTCCATCTCAACTCGCCACCCCTGCATGCTGCTGAGGCCGAAAGAAAGGCCATTACCACTTCCATACTCACTAAACTTTTCAGTCTTGGGCTTGTCTAAAAATGCTCCCATTTTTTTTAACCTGTAAAGGTAAAAAATGAACTTAAAACTTTTAATTAAATACAAAAGTTCAAAATGAAAACAAAGTACAACCCATTAAGCAGGGTTTGAAAAAAGTTTTTTTTTAAACCAACCCAGGTTGGGTTTTTCGGGTAATATTGGTTTTGTATTATTGGGTTTTTTGGTACTATTGAGTTTTTTTAGATTTTATTGGGGTTTTCAGGGTTTATAAGTTTTTGTCCGGTTTGTTATGCAGGTAAGGTAGGTTAGATTCACATTTATAAGAAATAGCAAAAAATTTTAAGTCATTGTAACAAAAATTTGAAAAACGAAAAAAATAAACACTTGGGCGTGAATTTTATTGCCCTTCATTTAACTTGCCCAATATTATTTTGCTATAATAAGAGTTTTATTATATATTTCTCTTCAAATATTATAGTTTGAGAAATTTGCATCATAAATTTAAAAATAAATTATAAAAATTAAAGATAAAGATTTACTGCAACTGCAATATAACCCAGCATTTCCCATCCTTTTCACCATCGCGGAACCCTTATGACAATGTTTAAGTTTTACAGAAAATATTGTTTTACTTACTATATTTTAAGATTTTATAACAGGAAATAACTCATTAGTTGTTTTAAAACAAATGCAATCAGTGTATGAAATAAAATATACCTGCTTGATAAAATAATTATTAAATATGACCTACAAAATGTAACTCAACGTAAAAAATAAAACAAATTCCAAAAAGAAATTATCAAAACATGTTGACTTGTAAAACCGTTTGAGATTTATAAAAGACTGCTTATGCTTTTTCAATTTTGAGGGAAAATACCTAGTTTTCTGCTACGGGATACTCTCCCAGAAAATATTAGGGGATTTTAACTAAAATATAGTGTTTTAACTTAACCCCCAGATTTCAGTTCCTTTAAAAAGACAATTCCAAGAATATACAACCTCCCTCTGTAATCTCAAACTTTTCTCACAACTGAAAATGACTACTACTACTATGATGATGACTATGAAATGACTTCTTGAACTACTCCATAACCTAAGAGGAAAATAGGAGGGGGGAACCTCCCCCAAGTTTTTAATTTTAGAATGTTAAAAAGTGTTTTGAAGCTACTCTTAGGAGTTTCAGGGCGCGACCTTCATTGATCCGTGAGAAATAACCCACCAGGCAGCCAGTAAGAAAAATATCTGCTCTAAATAAAATGGGGTGTAAATAAATTAGTTTTAAACATAGGAGCAAATGTGAAAATACTTAATGTGCAAAAACTTGCAAGTTTAATCTAAAAAGTGTTATGATTAATCCATTTTTCAATATTGGTTGGATTTTAAGCTCAATTAAAAGTTTCTTCCAGATTTGTGAGAAAACTAAACATTGGGGTTTTTGTCCAGATACCAAGAATTATCTATTTCCACTTTTAAAAGTACAAACCCATCAAGAATGAGTGGCATTAATAGAAAAACTCCCTGTAGCAACCTTATTCATTAATTTTGGCGATTCACTTTCTTAATTATCTTAATTTGTAATTATTTAAACAAAGCATTTTACCATTTCTGTGTTGTCAATTTCTTCTATAATTCATGAAAATATTTTTTACAAGATTTTCAAAACTAATAGTGTTGCAAAAAATATCCTGGTTCTTAAGGCGGCTTTACACCACGGGGTTTGCGACAGCGATTCTGCGATTTTCTGCTGTTGCGACGACCGCAGTAACTCAGCGACCTCTCGAAAGAGGGCGCTGTTCAATTAAGGGAAGAGGGTCAATTTTTGTCGCGAACCGCATGTCGCAGAATCGCTGTCGCAAACCGTGTGGTGTAAAGCCGCCTTTAGGCTGAACTCACAGAAAAGGACAAAAATTTTACAGGCATAAGAAGAAAGAACATGACTCAACACACTTTCTGTGAAAAAATTAGCTGCTGAATTTCAATGGGAGAGGAGTTAAGTTTGAAAATTGGGTTCTGAGTTGTCAAACACATTCAGTTATCACCACCTGGTGACTTTCCAATCAGATGGATTGAGAAATTTAATTCCTTTAGTACAGAAATGGATCAGCTAATAGAGTTAGGAGCTCGATTCCCAACAGTAATATGTAGAATGATAATTTAGACACAACATTTGACTATCTCTAAAACACATATTAAATGTGAAAATTGGATTTATCAAATTCTCTTTTTTCAGCCCGATTCAAAATCCATTGTGTCGTCTGTTTTATCATGAAATACATCGAGTATAGATGGACATATAGGACACAGTAATTTCTCCGCAAATCAGCTACGACCTTGGGTTGGGGGTCCGAAATGTCACTGTTGGCTTGTAATTTATTGTTGTAATTTTGCATTGTTTCATTTGTGCTTTTTTAATTTTTAATTAATTTGTATTCATGTTGTACTTTTGATGAAACTTTTTTGATTGGTCAATTTAAATTGCCTCAAAGAAAAACGCGGCTAGTTCATTTACTATGCCATTTGGCGCCTTCACTGCATTTTTCGCCAAGTAAGGTTGCACTTGGCGTTATAAATGATGAGTTTTAAAATTAATTTACTCCTCTCCTAATGAAATTCCGCAGCTAATTTTTTCACAGTAAGTTTTCATTTCATCTACTAAAACTAACCCCGGTAAAATTTTCATCTATTTCTGTGAGTAAAGCCTGAGAATGTTTCCTTCTTACACATATTTAATTGTAGGGGAAGAATGGGAATAGTTGAGCCACTATCAGTTTCTTTTCACAGCATCCAGATTGCATTTACGAGTTGGATTTTTTTGGATCTTACATATTATCCTGTCCACCACGCCGCTGAATTTGAAAACGTTATCAAAGCCCATTGATGGTTCTATAGGCTGTGCTGCTGAATGGTTAATGGGATAATACATAAGTACTGATTTTTTTCACTCTAAAACTAACTGGTAATTATTTTCATCTGGACAACTTTTTTGTCATATAACTGTTAGCATTTTCTTTTACAATGCAGGTCAAGTATTCACAAGAGAAGAAACATGAGGCATAGACTTCCAAGGTTTTTTTTATTTTGAAATCGCATATAGGGGAGACCGGGGATGGAAGGGACACTGGGTAGGATGGGACACCTTCAATAAATCTTACAATTATAAACAAAATTAGTTTTTGAGTGTTCCACCAGGTAAAGCCACCATGGCTTCATACTTGTTGCTGTTTACTATTTTAGTTGCAAGCTCCTACAAGTTTCTGAATGAAAAAGATGGTTTCACTATAGCAAAAGTAACTAAGTATTACACTTTTCAAAGTGAATTTTCAATCTGATTCTTGGTTGCTTTCTTAATGGTTTATATTGTTTTCTAAACAGAATAATGTATTCTTTATGAATATATAGTTGAGTTAAGTGTAAAAGCTACAGATTTTTTGAAGAACCTATTTTTTAAAACTGTCGCTACCGGGGTGGGATGGGACATGCCCAATTCCTCTCAATACCTAAATACAAGCTATTGCATACAATTCTTTAGATACCATTGTTTTGAAACTGATTAGTATTGCAGTTGGAAACTTTTTTTTAGATTAAAGAAGAATTTTAACTATTTTGTATTTTTCACTTCAGTTAGATTTTCGAAGTAAATATAAGGTAAAATAACTGATGTTTTTGTAATAAATCTTTAAAATGTGTAAAATACTTCCATCTTTGTGGTTTTTAATCATATATTTAAAAAGTAATCATAAATTTTAATTTAAAAAGATGTCCCATCCCACCCTGGGCCGGGTGGGATGGGACACTTTTAGAGGTTACTTTAATTTGTTCATAAATCCTAAGTTTAATTTGCTATCACTTTGGTTATTATATTTTAAAACATGTTAAAATGTTCCAAGATGTTAGTTTGAAAGTTTCAAATTTATACAATGAAAACTAAATTTTAAAAAATATTCTTGGAAAAAGTGTCCCATCCCTCCCCGGTCTCCCCTACTGAGCTTCAGTTTGTGCCTAATGGCAATCGGTTACTGTTTTTAAAATTTAAAGCATAAATATTAATATTTACACTGCTCAAAAGCATCAAAAATCTTCAATTATGTGTTTTCTTTTAATAATTTTTTGGGCTTAACCCTAAACATAGTAGTGAAGTAGCAAAATGAAAACGTGTGAAGCTATCAGTTGTAAACCCTAGTAGTGATCATATTCTATGTGCGAGCTATTCCAATTCAATTTCAGAATCGCCATTGTTAAGTATCCCTACGCCGCTTAAATTAGAAAATAGATGTTAGTTTGGGAGATCGTAATTTCAGAAAAAATTATTAGGGGAAATTTAACAGGCATGTGATTGCTAAAGAATGAAATTAGCTGAAAGATTTTAAAAGCGTTTTGCGGACCTGGAAAAAGTTGTAACCTTCCCCCGAACCTAATAGAATTTCCCCAAACCTTATGTATTGGTCGTATGGAGCTGGCAGGGGCTTCCCTCGAACCAGGTTCGTAGGTTCGGGCACTTTTTCCAGATCCGGCGTTTTGATAAGCTACAAGCGGACCTGGAAAAAGTGCCCGAACCTACGAACCTGGTTCGGGGGAAGCCCTGTGTCAGCTCCATAGGAGCAATACATAAGGTTTGGGTAAACTTTATTAGGTTTGGGGGAAGGTTAAAACTTTTTCCAGATCTGGTTACAGGGGTATACACAGGTTCGATGTAGTTTCCAGGCCTGGAAAATGAAAAACGAAATTCCAAGACTTTCCAGGATTTCCATGACCCGTACGAACCCTGGCTTTTTCTTGCGTTGTTATGCGATGTAGAAAAAACAACTTTGCCGTGGTCAGAAGCCAATTTTTGGCAAAATTCGTCCGAAAATTCCCGTTTTGGCATAGTTCGGCTCGAAACTGCCATTTCGAGCAGGATGGTGGAATCCCTGAACCTGAGGAGGATGTAGCATCCCTGAAGGAACAACACTATTTTCCAAAGAAAAAAATTAAAAAGGCATTTAAAGGGCATAAAACAGCCTACTGTACTCAGGGTTGCCAACCTGAGACAACGCTCATCCGTAATCGCCCCCCACCCACAAAAAAAAAATCCGGCGTGTGACGCGTGGCTTGCCTACCGATGCCACGCCTTCTACATGTAGAATAATGCCTCAATCTTTTGATAAGTTTTAGAAAAGTCCTAAAAACGCAAATATTTGAGAAAATGAGGCCTTTTTTCTCCCCATGAATCAATCATCAGTGCAGATTAGAATATTCCGAATGATTCCCCCTTCTTAATGGCCATCTCATCAGTTACTAGCGACATCGTTTTTATTCGCAATTCTAAGTAAAAAAAATATGCATTATAAGGATTGAAGGCTAAAAACAGAGAATTAAGAAGAAAAATTTAATACATTGTCTTTAAAATAAAAGCAGCGTAGTTTCCGTAGTTTTTCTAGCTTTATCCGTAATTGCGGAATTCGGGGCCAAAATGCGGAATGATTCCGCAAAATCCGGAATGGTTGGCATCTCTGTGTACTAGACTTCATGACGAGTAAATTAACACATAAACTGAAGCAAATTATTTTGTTCTTTCAACTAAGTGGTTGAGGCTGGTTATTTCTATTAATGCCACTACAGTAGAACTCCAATTATCCGAATCAATTGGGACCGAACCCCAATCGGATAATCAAAAATTCGGATAATTGGATTTTTTCCGAAAAAAAGGGGTTTACTATAATTAATTGCTGTATGCAAGTTTAAAAATAGGAGGAAAAAATTATATTTAAAGAAAAAGAGCTGTTTATTAATTAAATGAAAAGGAATTTCACATACTAAAAGTATTTACAAGTGTGGTTTTCAGAATACAGTACGTACCGTTCTTCGACAGTCATTGCTTTCTTATTGCCATACACTGAGGGCCGGATGCAGCTACGTTCTGCGGCGACGCGTCGTTCAAACCGGTAAATAATCTTCAAGATAGGAAATCTTCGCCCCTGAGTGGCCCGCGCCTTCTCCACTTTATGCGCGCACAGAACGATCGGAAGTACCGCCCCGATCGTCGTTGAACGCCTGGTCAGGAGCAGGCGTTTTAAAACGTTACGAAATACGGTTCCCTAGAACGTTTCTACGGTTCATTGAATCGTTACAGAACGTAGCTGCATTCGGCCCTGAATAACTAATGAATAAGAACACGAAAAAAGAACAAAGCGAACATAGAAATGTCAAATAGAACACGAAAAAGAACATTAAAAACGGCAAAATTCGCGGCGGAATTTTTTTTATTAATTCTGAAATCGATTCGGATAATCGGCGATTCGGATAGTTGGAGTTCGGATAATTGGAGTTCTACTGTACTTTCTTTTTATAGGTTTGTACTTTAAGGAGTACAAATAGACAATTTTTGATTGCTTGGACAAAACTTAGCTGAAAGATATTTTATCTTGAAATAAGTTTTTTTTGTTTATACCCCACAACTAGGATAATATAAGTACTTAATCGTTTTAATTCATCACTTTTATAGCTTCTATTATGTTTGCACTAATGTTTTGAAGGATGTTTAGATTATGAGTTATAAGTTGTGATATTCAGTAAATGCGATAGTTTAAAATTATGTTCTTTTTTGCAATCATCTTTATTTTAGTGCATTTAAGTTTGTAAAAATTTATTAGACTTGCTATTTAGTTTAAAATCAGCATCATTTATTCTTTGAATAACAACAAAGTATCAAAATAAATTTGGTGACAAAAAAGTCACCAAGAGACCCAAACCCACTTAAGGGATTATACGAGATTTTTTTAATTCCGTACAAATACAAATACAAATTAAGTCGACCAACTACAGGCGTAAGCCCAGCAAGGTTGGTCCAGTCTTTTACGTATACCCTTTTATTTTGTTCCCAATAGGGGAGACTGGGGAGGGATGGGCCACTTTTTCCAAAAATATTTTTTTTAAATTCAGTTTTCTTTGTATAAATTTGAAACTTTCAAAATAACATCTGGAAACATTTTAACATGATTAAAAAATATAATCAATGTGATAGCAAATAAAACTTAAGATTTTTAAACGAATTAAAGTAAGTCTACAATTTGTCCCATCCCACCCCGGGCCGGGATGGGACATATCTTTTTAACCCTTCACTGCACAATTTTTTTGTTTCTTTTGAAAAAAATAATTTAATATCTTCTAACATCCACGAATACAGGAAAAATATTTAAAAAATTCCAGACTTAATTTTTCATTAAGATATATGTTTTTTTATGGTATGGCGCTAACCTAAAAACATTATTTACAGCTGGTGTAATAATTGCTTTTACGAAAAATCAATTTAAATAAGAAGTATATGTTGGTATAAATGTCACTCAATTTACCACGCGGTATTTTCAAGATTTACTGGTAAAAAAAAGATCAATCAAAATCTTTGATTGCATACAAAATGGATGCAAACTGTTTAGGAGACATAAAAACCTAATAATTAGTGAGAAGCTGCCATCTAGATCCACACTGAGTAGTTAATATTATATATATGAATGTTCAAGATGTGGCACAAAACTCAGATAACTTACATTTAACACATGTGGGAAAATTGAGGAGTTTTATTGGTATGTGCCGAATTCGGCACACCATGCAGTGAAGGGTTAAATTAAAATTTATGATTACTTCTTAAATATATGATTAAAAACCACAAAGATGGAAGTATTTTACACATTTTAAAGATTTATTACAAAAACATCTGTTATTTTACCCTATATTTACTTCGAAAATCAAACTTAAGTGAAAAATACAAAATAGTTAAAATTCTTCTTTAATCCAAAAAAATATGTTTTCAACTGCAATACTAATCAGTTTCAAAACAAAGTTATCTAAAGAATTGTGTGCAATAGCTTGTATTTAGGTATTGAGAGGAATTGGGCATGGCCATCCCGGTTGCAACAGTTTTAAAAAATAGGTTCTTACTAAAGTTCTGTGGCTTTTAGGCGTAACTCAACTATATATTCATAAAGAATACATTATTCTGTTTAGAAAACAATATAAACCATTAAGAAAGCAACCAAGAATCAGATTGAAAATTCACTTTGAAAAGTGTAATACTTAGTTACTTTTGCTATTGTGAAACCATCTTTTTCAATCAGAAACTTGTAGGATCTTGCAACTAAAATAGTAAACAGCAACAAGTATGGAGCCATGGTGGCTTTACCTGGTGGAACACTCAAAAACTAATTTTATTTATAATTTTAAGATTTATTGAAGGTGTCCCATCCCACCCAGTGTCTCATCCCTCCCCGGTCTCCCCTAATAAGGTGTAACAAATTGGAAACAACATTAACAGAATGCTCAAGAGCATCAAACTAATACAGTAACGGACCCTTTATCCGGGAACCCAAAATCCGGACGGACCCGAAATCCGGCTCGCGCTTAGAATTTGTTTTTTTATATTTTGAAGAATTTTCAGTGAGTAAATGCTGTTACGACGCGCAATGGTTGCGCGCGCCTTTTGTGACATCGTCTCGGTGCGGAATGGGACGATTCGGCGCAGGCCGACGCGGCCGAATCGTATCGTCCCCGCGCTTAAACGGCCGTTCCAAAATCGGCTGCTGCCTTGCAATCGGTTCTTGCCGCGACGACCCACGTGCTTTGCCGGAAGTTTTTTTGCTGGATCCGTTATGATTGGATGTGCCGCACCTCAGAGGTGCAGAATATGTCCGAACGCCCGAACGATGTTCGGGGGAAATTTAAGCAGCTGTGGGGAAATTTTTCCCCAAGATAGAAAGAAAAACTAAACAAATCCAATATCATTAGATGTTTTGATCAACATCATTAGATATATAAATCAAAACAGATATTTTGTGCTGTGATTGCATCATAACCTCCAATTTCAACGTGAAAACAGCGTAGTTACGGACTCGCGGATGTAGAGCGGGAAAAACTACGGATCTCCGCTAAAAAACCTAATTTTCTAGGTTCTTAACCTGGATGTTGGCTTTTCCTTGCCTTTCGATTGGTATGCAGGAAAAACAATCTATCCGTGGTAGAATGGGTAATTTTCACTATTAATAGCGTTCTCGTTCAATCACATCGATGTTCTTAATTAAAATGTTGAGTTCATTAAGGAGAAATTTACAGGTAGCTCAAATTTGAGAGTAGTAGAAAATATTTCATATTTTAGGGAAAGAGGCACTTTTTGAGCAAAGATTATAAGTGTGTAAGAAAGACTAAAAAATAGTATAAAGATCATCAAAATTTAAATTTATGAATTATGTTAAAATTATTGAATCTGAAAGAAGTTTAAGAACAGAAAAAACTATTTCGTAATGAAATTTCATTTTGGGGGAAATTTTGGAGAAAAAAAATTATGTTCTGGGGAAATTTTAGATCCTGGAACATTTTCTGCACCCCTGCCGCACCTTTTGTATATCGTCTCGGTGAGGAATGGGTCGACTCGACGCGGCCAAATCGTATCGTCCCCGCGCTTAAACGGCCGTTCCAAAATCGGCTGCTGCCTCGCTATCGGTTCTTGCCCACTTGCTTTGCCGGAAGTTTTTTTTAGCTGGATCCGTTACGATTGGAACGGACTATGTCGTTTCAGCGGGTATTTTCGTTTCACTAAAGTTGCTGTGTCTTTAACGGCGTTTTTCTCGGAACGGACCCGAAATCCGGAAAATTCCGAAGTCCGGGATGATGTCGGCCCCAAGCTTGCCGGATAAAGGGTCCGTTACTGTATTAATATTAACTAAATTTGTAATGACTAATTCTATTTTGGTTCTTAGAAAGTTATTTTGATTTTTAAACTTTAATACGAAAGAAAAAGAAACTATAGGATAGTCACACACGTTTGTGAAATTTTCAAAAAACCATAAACAAAATGAATTAGTTAGAAGCAGTTAGATACTTAACTCGGCTCTAAAAATCCAGACTGCAGCTGAATTTGCGATTTTTTTTGTCGCCAAGTGGAAAACCACTGGCCTCTGAGCATCGAATTGTTATCGCCAAATTTGGAGATGAAAATCTGCTGCCTGGATTCGCTTCATTAACCCTTAACTGGCCCGAGATATTCTATTATCCTAAGAAACCAGGTCTGGCACCAAAAATGGAAAAATAGTGGATTCTGGCAATCTAGTTTGAATTGCCTTAGTCACCAATACACAGCACTGGCAAAACCAAATATTGCCCAGGCCTAATTTATCTATTTGGATTGACCAAGATTAAAGTTGTGTTGTGTTGTATGTAATGTTTTTCCGACAAGATAATCAAATATAAAACAATTGTAATGAATTCAAGCAATCGTAAACAATAACTTCCTGAACTTATTAATAGATGTGTCATGAGCAACAGTACTTACAATTTAATTCAAATTCTTCAATTAAACTCTCAATAAATACTATTGCACAAATTTTTTTAAAACAAATAACCAATCATTGCTGTGTTCGATTGTGTGTAGAAAAGGAAACTTGAATCGTTAGAAGAATGTTAATGGGTGTTTACAATTATTCTCATTCGATTTACTCTCTTAAAGTTTAGTATTACTTTTTATGAAAAACATTTACTTCAAGATTAGAAATTAATTTGTTTCCGAGTCTGAAAATCATTAAAATTACTCAAAGGACACAAAGATCAGCGATTTTTAAATTTCAACTTTCGTAGATTTCGCAATCAGAAGTGTAACAGGTTCGACAGAGGATTGATACAAAACTGGAAATGTTAACAAATAATACAAATAAATATCTTTAACTTACTTTTTGTTCTTTCTAATTACAATAAAATATCAAACATTTCATCCTAGTTAGATATTACCATTGCTACCCCGATTAATCATCATCACAAAAAATTATAAAAGATATGAGCTTTGTTGAGTTGTTTTCTATGAATGAATGAGTGGGACGCTGGGATTTAAAGGCATCGTTCATTTGAAAATAGAAATTTTTAAATCTAATTTTTATTAATTATTTTATAAGTCATTCAGCCATAAAAACATCTTAAAATTATTTTTTTTAATATGAAAGAAAATGGAATCACACAACACACAAATAGAAAAAAATAGAAATTTCAATTTAGAAAGATTTTTTTCAAGCATTAAGCCCAAACTGAAAACTTCTATGTTTTACTGTATAACATGGGGCAAAATATAGGTTTAGAGCTTTTCTAATCAATTTTGCTCTTCAAACTTGTTTTCTGATATTCCAGATTTTCCCCCCGTCCTTTTTTTTCTCTAGCTGGAAAAATACATGATGGGAAATGAAGAAATGGTGTATTTTTTTTAAAGAACGTGTTTTACATTCTAGGAAAAAAGACCCATAGAAAACACTGTTTTATTCAACTGAAGAGCGAAAAAGGAAACTTAGTGGTAACTGGCAAACATAATATGAAACATACTTGGGAATGGTAACCCTTGGATAATTTTCTTGCCAAAAGTCACGGTTTTGGAAGACCAAATTTTACTGTGTACGTAAATTTCTTTCCTATTATTTAGTATCACGACACGACCTGATGAATGATGATAAGATCATGATGTTATTCAATATTTAGGAATTTCTAAACAATTTTTCAAAAAAGGTTTATGCTTATGTTTTTTCATTATTTCCCTATTTCTTCGTGAATTAAGCGACGAATTATTAAGGTAAACAATAATTTTAAAAAGGTTTAAATATAAAGTTATATTAAAATTTAAATAGCATTAACAGGTCCAGGACAATCTCAAGGCAAAAGTTTTTACTTTTATATGTAGCCCCTTTATAAGAAAACTCAGATTCCTTATCAAATTTAAATTTGAGAATAGTTTGTAATCGGGTCATGATTGTGATTAGGAAGTTCTCGTTTTCCTCTAGCATCTGATTACTATTGCATGTATGTCAGTATCCTACTTGTGATCTACTTTCAACTCAAGTGCCCTTTCAATTTCCTGGAATGTTGCATCCTTTACCTTGAAAGTCCAAAATTTCTTTAATTAATACTATTCATTTGGGTTTGAAAGATATATGTTCAAAGAATTATTATTTATTACTTGTTTTTTGTAAAATTGGTATTACTAGTTTAAGAAACATGCCTGTCTTTTAGTGTATTTATCCGAGTATTCAAGCTTTTAACATATGTGAAATTATGAAAGTAAGTATAATGTGTTTTACTTTTATAATAGGAATTTCATTTGAGGCATTGTTTGGATTTAATAATGCTTTAGAAGGGTGAAATCTTGGGTACTTGAAGATCAGCTGAGTGCAAGCATTATGGTTAATAACCTTAAGTAATCAAAATTAGAAATAATTAACTGTAATTTGAGTACTTACATATTATACCTTTGACCATTCAGCGACTGTCTAATTCTACAGTACCTTACCTACAGAGATCAGTCAATGGGCTTTGAAAATTGTATTACCCTATATGACATGCCAGAATAATGGCAAAATCCATGTTATCAATTCACAAAAATATATTTTATTTTTCACCAAATTCCCAGAACTTGAACCCTGGCCAAAAAACCTGTATGAACCCCTGTACCATATATTTTACAGATAGTTTGCATTTTCTGACTACATTTTCAACATCTAAAATAGTTAATGTGGTTTTATGGTTCAATTCTCTTAACGCTCTCACTAAATATCACCCAGTTCTTTTGAACACCATATATTCAAGTATCAAAGAATTTTTATTGATATGATTTAACATTTCAATCTATGAGTTAGTTAGAAATTATTTCGCAATATTTCTACTTTTTGATGTCCAAAAGGGCATGGCGAAATTTAGCCGGACCCAGCTACAAGGCACATACATGTGATTCCTCCGCCAGTTTGTTTAGCAAAATTGTAATCCAACAATTTGATTCGCAAAACTATAATTCCACTGTCTTATTCTCCAATCGCTTTTGACTGAAAACTCTGGCTGTGAGTGTTGCCGAGAAATAAATTTTAAGTAGGTAATATCGAAAAAAATATTGAAGTAATATAAAAACTTGTTAATATTTAAGGTGAAAAATATGACTATCATATTGAATCGTAGATTTCGGGAATAGAAGGCCCGGCATGTAAGTTGCCCGATAACTCATATTGGTCTCTAATTTTAAATAAGGACATTCTTTTAAAGTTTCATGTTGCATGACCACAGGTCAAGATTGCTCTTTTTGGCTAAAAATCAGTATAAATTAATGTTGGAGTTGCTAATTGATATTTTGTATTCCCTTTATATATAGCGTGTCTTTTTGGTTCGGGCTGACCTAGTGATGTAAAATTCTCGGTAATAATCTTTTGGAGAATATTCTCCAAGAGTAGAATTTTTGAGAATATTCTCCTAGAAGCTACTAAAATAAGTTTTTTTTGGGAAAAAAAATTTTAGAAGGTATACATTAACTTCAAATCAGGAGAATATTAAAGATCTATATAATCTATTATACAGTGAGAAGCCATCATAAATTTAAAATGTTTTTAAAATCACTAATATTCTTGAGAATATTCTCCTAGAAACTACTAAAATAATGTTTTTTTAAATTTTTTAGCAGGTATATAATATTAACTTCAAATCAGAAGAATATTTAAGATTATACAATGAGGACATCATAAATTAAAATAAGTCAAATTTAATTTAAAAATGTTTTTAAAATCACTATTAAATATGAAAGACAACATGTTTGAAAGGTAAATGCAGAGTAACCAAGATCCAAGATGTATTATATTAACTAAAAATTTTCCGACTATTAGTGTTTTTGAAGAAAATTATGTACATAGAAGTAATTTTGTAGAATCCTAATGAGTATATTCTCATGAAAAAATTAGGAGATGCAATTATACACGAGTGAAAATTTGAAGATCCTTATATTTCAGGGACACACACATAAATTATTGAAATAAATTGTATTGTAATTTTGAGAATATTCTCATGATAGATTTTTCCTCAAATGAAACACTTCAGGAACTTCCCATCCATGAGGAGTTTTGCAGTGGGGGAGTATCAAAATTTTTTTTATTTAATACTGTACAACCAATGCCTCAGTTTTGATATTTTTATTTTTAAAGTATGGGAAAAACGTAATTTCGAACTTGGATATTGTTCCATTAATTATGCTTTGACCTTGACCAATTCTGTGCGCGTCACAAGAGCCTAACAACTTATAGCTTTTTTTACTGAATTTTATTGAGAATATTCTCATGAAGGGGAAAATATATTTGGATCTGAACTTAAAATAATACAAACAAAAAATCTAGCCAAATTATTCTTTCAGAAATAATTTTTATTTTTAAGCAAAAAGTAAAGTGAACTTTTTGAACCCACTTTGAGAATCAATATTCTCATGATAAATTAATTTTATGTATTTCCTGTAAAATAAATATTAAAAAATTGGAAATATTTTTCTCAACAGATATTTCTAATGTGATGTCCCTTTCTTTTAAGAATATTCTCCTGATTTTACAAAGTCTATATATATATTTCTCTAACGTGACGCTCAAATTCGGCGGTATTTGTTTTCTACCGTTGGCAACGGTTGGTTTGTTTTGTTTAAGTTTTGTAAATTTAAAAGCAATCTAAAGATGAATTTAAGTAGAGCTAGAAATTATTTTTCCAATCTATGACGGTTGTATCTCCAAGCAAGAGTATTTACAATTGTGTTTACAAAGAAGTTTTAGATAATAATGTTAGATAAGATAGTTAAATAATGGGGTAAGTAAAAGCACCTATATCAACTTTTAAGTATAACATTTACATGTTAATAGTACTCCATCTGATGTATTTGTTGGCTGATATATAGTGGCTTTTCTTGACTAATGCAACAGTACCCATGAATTTGATAAACACTGTATACATATTTTTCATACACATATTTAATGTTTCCCTGCTGCATATTACTATATATAAAACTCTATTTTAACCAATAAATTTAGTTGGTAATGAAACACATCTAGGCTGTACCAGCGTATGGCAAGCGAGCGTAGCGAGCACAGGATTGCGAAGCAATCCTAGTTATATCAAAATTAGCTAAATATCAGGTTTAAAAGGTCCTTTAGTTTGACAACTATTGCTATTGGTATTACAATTGCTTTCTCAACAACTATATGGACTCCTCTTTTTTGATAAGAGTATTTTCTCCCATTAATACTTGCTTCTAATATACTTTAAAAAATATTTCTTACTCAATGTGAAATTTACTTATTTATTAAAAATAATGCGAAATAATGAAATTACGGTTCAGAGAATATTCTCTAAACTAAAGATGACTTTTTAAGGGTAAGTTTCATCAAAGTGATTATTATTTTTAGGTTTTTAACACTAATACTACATGGCCATTTCATATTATTAAATATATTGACATTTATTTCCATTTATCTGTCAAAAAACAGAATATTCTCGATTATTCTCAAAATTCTTGCCCCTGGAGAATATTCTCGTTCTCAGAGAATATTCTCGCTTTACATCACTAGGCTGACCATTGGTCAATCCAATTAACGTTTTGATACTACTATGCTTTGGCACTGAAGTAGTTCATGTAGGGGCTAAAACCAAATGCCTTGAGACGGGTAACATTTTGGTCTTGACCAGTGGTCAATCCAGTTTTTCTCGCTGTTTCCAGTTTTTCTGACCTTCTCTTTCTGTCTCGCTGTTATTTGGGGGGGTCCCTGACCTTTTGTTATTCCCATTTGACCGTTGGTAACTTTTGAATTTTTCGACTTTATAACTCTATTATTTATCTGCGAGCCTCTCTAACTGCATAATCAGCTGGTCAATAGTCATGGGAACATTTTTCGCTTAAACACAAATTAAAAAATTTTGTTTCCTACTATATTGTCCGGTTCGGTTTAAAAAAAGCTATGAAGTCAAAAAATTCAAAAGTTACCATATGGTCAAAGGGGAATAACGAAAAGTCAGGAACCTCCCCCCCCCCCCGAAATAACAGCCAACGAGACAGAAAGAGAAGGTCTGAAAAACTGAAAACAGCGAGAAAAACTGGATTGACCACTGGCCAAGAGATATTGACCATTGGTCAAGACCAAAATGTTACCCGTCTCAAGGCATTTGGTCATAGCCCCCACATGACCTACTTCACTGCCAAAGCATAGCAGTACCAAAATGTTGACTGGATTGACCAATGGTCAGCCCGAACCAAAAAGACACGCTAAAAATAAAGGGAATACAAAATATCTCAATTAGCAACTCCAACATTAATTTATACTGATTTTTAGCCAAAAAGAGCAATCTTGACCTGTGGAATAGGGTGGTCCTTATATGACCGAAAAAAAAATTTTTTTAATTTCTTCAGTCTCACCCCCTAAAAATGTTCTATCTATTATAGTTAAAATAAGATAGGAAAAATTTGAATGATTAAAAAAATATTTAGAGGTAAATCAAGACTGCTAAAGTTAAGCAATTTCACGTTACAACAGGTAGTAATTACAAAAATAATTTTAATTAAAGTAATAATTTTTAATGTGATATTAAATTGATTCTACATTATAAATAAGACAAAAACATAATATTTAGCAAATAAAAAGTTCAAAAGTGTTGAAAAAAATATTTAGATGTAGCTCAAAACTGCTTAAGTTTAGCAATTTCACATGGAAACCGGTAGTACTTACAAAAAAGAATTTTAATCAAAGAAATTATTTCAAATATGACAGTAAATTAATTATACACTTTAAATAAGACTAAAACAGAATATTTAGCAAATAAAAAGTTCAAAGTGTTCGATGTCCATAACTTGTTTAATTTATTAAATCCATTTTTCTCTTTCTCTGCTTTTAGGATACGCTTTACGATGCTCCTCCACAATTTTTGTCAGGAACTGAAATAGGGTCTCGTTTCTTGTGATAATTCCAATTCTTTGATCAAAGCAATGCCTCTCTCGTAATGATCACTTTGATTGATTTTACTAGTATTTCCAATTCTATTCAAAATTCTCTGTCGCAGAAGTTCACTTGTGTTCAGACTGACTTCTTAATGTCACAGCACAGCCTAAACTCTTTGCAGTTTCAGCTACTACAAAAACTGCCTTTCTATCAGAAACCTTGGTTCCATCCAAAACTGTTGCTAGTTCTGTTCAGGAGTTATGATATCCATACGGCCTCTCTTAGGTAGGGATGGACCAGGATTTGATGCTGCATTTACAACCACTTTCCTTTTAGGATCATATTCTTCATCTCCTTCAGTTTCATCATCATCTGCATTTATTTGAGCTGTCTGTTGTAAAAGACTCAAGTACTGCTACTTTAGTATCCTTCTCTTGTGAACATTTCATTTTTTCTAATCTTTTCCTTAGAAAATTCTTCCTTTTATCAGCTATCAATTCTTTCCGCAGTAGATTTTGACCAATACCAATCATTGATCCTTTACGACCTTCTTCTCGCTGTGCTTGCAAGAAGTCTGTCTTCAGCTATTTTGATTATCTTAAAAGCATCAGCATGAGCTACATCAAACAAGTTGGGTAATTTTGAAGGAAAGGCATCCTCTCTGGCTTTCTGAATAGGGTTTAGCGTCCTTTTAGTTTTCTTTAACAATTTCCATTCTTCAAATAATTCTTCCAATTTTTTTCTGACAATGCTGGGTATCACACATAGGAATTCTTGCCCTCCTCCAAAACTTTGTTATTTCTGCAACTGTGACTTTATAGAGGCTTCTCGCACTGTAGCTTTCAAGTCCTCATGGTGATAAAGCAAAAATCTCAGGGACATGCCTATTAAAGGCAGTTTGTTGCCAGTCATTCCAGTGATTATGATACCAACAATATAGACATTATTTTTAGATCTTATATTCCTATTTTAACTTAAATTTTAAGCAAAAAATATCACATTTAGGGTTTCAGAAGTGAAATAGGTGTGATGTGTTAAACTCGATGGTTGGTTCAAGTCAAATGGCTCAAAATCAAATGGTTGAGTAATTAAATGAAAAGAAGACTTTTAGAATATTTTTAACATAAACAATGAAATCCAAAAACAATCATGATAAAATCTGAAATTAAAAAGAAAGGATACAAGGAAAGAAAATGAATAGCTATGCAGGTGGTAGTCAAAGCACAAAGCTTTTACATTAGTGTATTATTTCAGTTTAATTCTTCAAACAAAACCCCAGTAATATAAATAATAATCCATAAAACAAAATTAAACATAACTGTTTGATTGTTAAAAATAATTAGAAAATATAAGACATTTTGGTTCAATTTTTTCTCAAACTCAAAAATCATGAAACTTTAACCTTATTGAGCTACCAATAAATATCATTTGAAATTGATAAAATTTCACCAGAATTATTTTTAGATATGATAGAACAAATCTAGGGGGTGAGAGCAATAAATTTCAAAACTTCGAAAATAAGGACCACCCTACTGTGGAAATGAAATGACCTGGCCACATAAAACTTTAATAGAATGCCCCTATTTAAAATTAGAGACCAATATGAGTTATCGGGCAACTTACATGCCGGGCATTTGATTGTCGGGGGATTATGGCTGTCGGGCAAGTGGCTTGTCGGGATTTAGGGGTAGAACCAGGAGAAATTGCATCAAACCCCAAAACCAAGGATGTCTGCCTAAAATTGTTCAATTCTGTAAACTGTCCCGTTATAAGACCTCCATTATCTGTCCTTGTGTTCTGATTGTGTATGCTTACATTGACGCTTAACATGTTCCATTTTAAATAAGTGGAATATTTTTCCTGGATTTTTCCAATATTTGGGTTCATTTTTCAGGTTTTTTGCCCTAAACACTATTCACCCCTGCTTTAACCCTTTCAATCCTAAGCCTCCCAATTTTACCCTGGAATCCTATAGAAAATTTGGGGCAGATGAAACTGAAAAGATTGAAATAACCTTTTTTCCCACCATTAAATTAATAGGAAGTTCAAGGATCTTAGAGCAATCCAAGTTGCACCAAGTATATTGATATTTTTTGTTGCCATAAGTGTATGTATATTTTAATTTAATGTGTTGAATATTTTGGTTCTGGTGTTTCAGTAGAACCTTTTTACAATGCCCACATATAGCAGTCCCTATCGATGACCAATAAATAAATTAGTGTTTTTATAATGGTATTGGTATTTGTTAATAAGATTTTTTGTTCAATCCAAAAAGAGTTGTTCTAACAGGGTTCTATTGTATTTCTTTTATTTGGCATCTAAAACAGCTTGAGGATTTTTAACAATAGGTGTAGCGAAAAAATGCTGCAGCTTAAATTTCGTGTTCCCTTTTTACTCATAAGCTATGCTAAATTAATTCTAAAAATGTGAGGCAAAAAAATCTTTGGAGTTCTTTTAGAGTACGTATAATATATAACTCACCCTTTTTATCACCAGCCTAAACTCTCCTGAACTAGTTTTAACAAATTAGGTTTTACGTTAAAGCTTAGAACCTTTGAATGCTCCTTCAAATGTTGTTACTTAAAGCCCTTTACTGGAATGGGCATCTCAAGGTCATGCAATTTCCCAACTCCGGTGTTTTCACTGTACTTACTGCCAGAGTGTTGACAGGTCGGCAGGGTTACTGATTTTTTTTATTGAAAAAAAATGGGATTTATTTGATTTAAATTGGATTTTTTTTATTTTAATGATGAATTACTAGTTCTGAAATTACTGAAACTGGTTAATGATATACTGATATTGTAATTTCAATGTGATATAATAATTTAGCATTTACTTAAATCCCAATTTTGATCTATTTTATGCATTAATTAATCTAATTAATTAAGGGAAACAGTTCACTGCTGTCTACCGATAAGATGCCCATCCTGAAAGGGTGAATAAATAATTGTACCATCAGTTACTAAAATTTTTATCCTTGTTTCTAAAATTATTTTTGCCAAATTTTAAAATTAATATTAGGTATGGAAAATAAATTGGGACAATGATTAATAAAAATACATTGCCTCAATTTTGTGTAAAAATTAAAATACGAGGGTTGTTTTTTAATTAACTTCCGTTTTGCTCCTGTAAAAAAAAGTAGTGAGAATTTCGAAATAATTTTGGTACTGGTAGATAGGTACATCCTTAAGGATCAATTTCCTACTTTACTGGAAAAAATCGGACATTTTTTCTATTATTTATCGAATTTACAAGCGCGACCCTCGAACTTATTTCCCGCCGGCCCATAGAGAATTTATCTTCCTTTAAACTCTGTTCGCATTAACAATAGACAATCGGTAGGCAGGTGATTTTTGCAGAATGCTATTGTGCATGTTTAAAACCATATGTTTTGCATCTGCCAAGTTCCAGGCATTGGGGATTCTGGAGTTACAGCCATAATTAACAAGGCAACATCGATAGATTCGCAGGAAAAGTGTGCGCTGAGGGGGAAAACGGATGTCCGAACCGATACGAAGCTCAACGAAAAATCAAACTTTTCATGAAGCGGGATTGAAAAACTTGTGAAAAGGTACGGTAAATGGTCTTTTTAAAGGTGATTACGTTGAAAAGTAATTAAAGATGTTTGTAACCTTCCGTAATAACCTTATTTTTAATTATTCATTTGTTTTTTTTTATTTTTTAACTATCAAAAAGGGGAAAATTTCGAAAAAGAGGATTTCTCTATGGGTTGGCGGGAAATAAGTTCGACGAGCGCGCTTGTAAATTCGATAAATAATACCAAAAATGTCCGATTTTTTCCAGGAAGGAGGGAAATTGATCCTCAAGGATGTACCTATCTACCTGTAGCAAAATTATTTCAAAATTCCTACCACTTTTTTTTCAGTTGCAAAACGGAAGTTAATTAAAAAACAACCCTCGTAATTCTGAATTATATTGACTCGGTTAAATTAATTTTACTCAAAGTAGTGTATGTTTATTTCTTGAATAATAAGCTAGATAAAAATTAGTTTTAAATAATAATTAGTGAAAAAATAAAAATAATAAGTTACTTATTGAGAGTTGTGAGTCATGTACAGACCACAGAGAATAGGGCTCTATACCCTCTGGTTATGTAATATAAGAAAAAATTAGTTTGGAAAACATGACTAAAATTATAAAAACAATCTTCCAACAAAAATCAACATACTTGTATTTTAAAAATGTGGTACCAGGTAAAAAGAAATTTTAATTCTTGTTTAGTTTATCACAATTATTGATTCCAAACCTTGCTACTTACCCCTTTTCGTCAAAAACTTTTTTGTCATTGGCAGTAAAATTTATTCTTGAAATTGTAAGTAGCCAAAAAAATACATCAAGAGATAGATCATGAACTGATTCTGTATTTCAGAATTTAAACAAAGTTTTCTTATTCCCCATCCCTTTTCCAAGAAAAAGTTTAAAATACTATTAATAACTCTGTTTTTTCAATATAAATAATTTGTTTTTTAAAACAAGAAGTTATTAATTACATACATAAAATTTTACAACTGCCACTTCTTTCCTTACTATTTTTTATGCAGTCATCCTGAAAAAAAAATACAAAGTTTCAGAATACTTCATAACAAATGCATTTAATAAATTATAACAGGAGGTTATTAAGTACACAAATAAACTGTTGTATCTTCACTATGAATTTATTTAATTATGAATAGATCATTCCTGCACCTTTCTTTCTAGAAATGGAGCTCTGGTGAGGTGTATTACCTAAAATCAAGGATAAAGTCAAATAATTAGTTTTTTTACTTCATTTGTAGACTGTTATGTATCTTAGTGTGAAAATTAATTGTTTTAAATTAATAACTAGTAATAATTTTATTTTGAAAGCAATCATAAAACAGTATCACTCAAAACTTGACTAGATGAATTTAAAGTCTTCAAAATCGTTTTCTTGTTTTCCTCAGAGTTAACAATTTGCTTCTTTTTCAGGCCTTCAGGTTTCTCGAGGATTTCCATTCATTTTCTGCTGAATATAAGTGTAGTATAGTATTATAACTAATAATCTAAGGTTAACCTTTTTATACATTTATAGTAATTTCCCTTTCTCAAATATTTTTTATTTTTAATCTTATTTTTATTAGCTTAGCTAAAAAAACAACAAAATATTAATTCTTAAAAAAGGAATAATAAAATGACAGAGGTAATAGTAATTACTGATGATGATTTAGAAGAGGGGGAAATACTTGAGGAAGTAGAGTCAATAGAAGAACCTGTTGTTGAAATCAAACCTAAACCTAGGTGTAAAAAACTCCCACGGCGGTATGTTCTTCACGAAAACAAGGATATAAATTCCAAACACTTAAAACACCATAGGAAAACTGGTCATCATCATAGAAAACACCATAAATGTCCTCGTCATTTAGAACATAGTAAGTTAGGTCCAAACCAATCAAGTTGCAGTAAAATAGGCTCTTCACGTTCCCATCATAGAGAGAGTCCAGCTAGCTCCACTTTATCCTCTCTAAAATCTGCTTTTAAGAACTATTCTAGCCCTCGTAGAGAGCCTGTAAAAAAGCATTGTCGTAGTTCTCAAAAATCTCCAAATAAAGGGATAACTTTACCTCAAATTCCTGTATCTGTACCAACCCATGATAAGCTCAAAGAAAAGGAAGACTCTAAAATCAGTAGTGATGTTTCAAACGAAAGTTCCTTATCAAAACAAGAGAGCAACTCATTAAGTATAAGCAAGCCAGAACCTACAATACAATCTATAAAACTTGATGAATCATATAGACTTGTAAATATTGAGGAAGATGAAGCTGAGGATGAAGATGAAGAAGAACTTAGAAGAATAGCTCTAGCTACATACATAAAAGTACCTGATAGTGATTCTGCACTAGTTTTAGAAAAGTGTACAGTTGATAATAATGTAAATAATGATCTATGCCCTTCCAACAAAGCCATGAACCAACTTTTAAACAATTGTGATATTTATTTGCCTGGTAATAATGAAGTAGTTGATATGGAACTGGACTCGGACTGCTCTACTGAAGATGTGAAATCTGACCTGTTCATAATTGATAAAAATCCATTGAACTCAAATTCGAATCATAATCTTCCTGAACAAAAATTAAACAAAAGCCCTACTGGACCTTATCATGGAGTGAAATCTTCCTCTAATAATGAATTTCTTCTGTTGAATTCTCAAAACCTCTCGACAGATGACATTGAAGAAGCTGCATTACGAGCTCAAGTCATTGCCAGCATGCGTTCTAAACAGCATACAAAAGAAGTTCCACCAAAACCCTTCCCTCCTTTGGCTGTTGGAAATGCAAATAAAGTGCTTCCCCCTCCCAAGAATATAGTACCAGCTGTACAGAATCGTAAAGTTATCAGATCTATACAACCCTATTTCAAATCTTCGGTGAACTTTCTTAATATGACCCGTAAAAGAGTAGTAAACAAGGCAAAGTTAAACTACATGAAATCCCTTAACCATAAACGGAATCCTTTACTACCTCAGAGGAAAATTAATGCAGGTCCTGAGCGTTTGGTGATAACTCTTAACAATGACTCATCAAGTGAAGAATCAGATGAAGAAAATGATCAGGACAAAGGTACTCTGGAAAAGGCTTCTATAGCTAGTATTGAAGCTTTGATTTCTGATGCTAGACAAAAATCTGACTTTGTTAAAAATAATGACTTAACCAACGTATCTTGCCTATCTAAAGCACAACAAGAAGAGTATAATAACTTGAAAAAAATTCTTGCCGAAAAAGAGGTAATGCCAAAGAAAGCTGTAGTTGATGTAAATAAGAAGATGGCTTTACAGTTGAAGGTCTTGTCCAGGGAAGTGTTGACTGCCCAGAATAACTTGGTTAAAGAAATCGATATGTTGACGAACTGTGAAAAGGAACTTATTGAGAAGAAACAAGAATACATAACTTCAAAATTAAAAGCTCAACTTCTTAAAGAACAATTACATGCTGCCGAAGTAGTAAGAGCTGCTAGTTTGGAAGCATGGAAAAAAACTGCTGCAAAACTAGACATACAAAAAAAATCTGTTTCAAAACACAAAGCAATAGTAGATTTACTTCAAAAAAAATTAAGTTCTAAACAATTGCCCCCTGAGAATTCAGCTTTGTCTAGTAAAACAAACCTAAATCTTGCAACATGAAACTATCTGAAATATCTCGGGTGTTTTTGAAAGTGCCTTGATTTTAATACCTCTGCTTGTGATTTTTATTTTTCCATTCTAGTTTTTGTAACTGAATTTTGTCTGAGACTTTGCCAATTCAAAGGTGTGCCATAAAATGTACAAAAATATTTGAAGCCTTCTCTTTATGAAATCCTACGTGTGTTCATTTATGTGATTCATAGAAGTATTATATATTGATAAATATTTCTACCCAAATGAGAAAAAAAATCTGTTTAGTGGGAATCTACATTTTACACTCTCATGGCTTCAAGAATTGTTGTATTTATTGATTGCTCAGTTTTGTATTTATTGGTGTTTTTTTAATAAATTTAGTGTGCAACTAAATATTGGTAGTTTTTGGTGCTCATACCCATTGTAAACACAATTAAATCTAAAACAATACTCTTTATAATACTATAATCTTTATAATACTTATAATATCTATCAATTCTGGGGGATGCATCTTAGCAATGTCGGTGTTCTTCAAAAATATAAACTTTTTAAGAACTTTATATCCTGTCCTTATCACTATCACCTACACCTACACAATTTATTTTCAAGCAAATATCAGTACTGCATTTATTTTGTTCAATAAGTTAAAATTAATTCCTTATCGTGTTCTTCAAAAATTTTAACCCCTCCTTTACTAATCTAATCTTTATCTAAAACGCAAAGTTAAGTAAATGAATTTCTTATGAGACCAAACACTCAGCTTCCAGCAGAAGGAAGGTTGATTTTGAGTGGGTAACACTCAATCACCCCCAAATAGTAAAAACTTTTTTACTGTGCTATAATTAGTCCAACTACAGTTAAAAGCAGGAGTGGCCAGCCCGCGGGCCGCTTTTAAAGTTAAGGCCCCCGAAGTTGCGGCCTTATTCACCGGTAACCTGACCGGCGGTCAGGTCAGGAAACCATGGTTACAGCCTCTGATTGGTGGAAAAGTAATTCAATATTTTCCTTCCACCAATCAGAGGCTGTAACCATGGTTTCCTGACATGACCGCCGGTCAGGTTACCGGTTAATACGGCCGGTACCAAAACAAGTTAAAAACGAAAAACCTGTTAATTAGGGTCGAAATTCTGGGGGAGGACCCCCTTTAGTACTGGGACTCTATTAAGAACAACCATTTAGTATATTAAGTTCATCCAAGAGTGAATCCGACCTGATTTTTGTAGATACATTGAACTAATTGAATTATGCATGGGGGTGAGGATGATTTTGGAGTTTACTTTCCCGGTGCAAATTTGGGCCTCTCCCTTAGTTTCAAGAATTCATAGTGTTTTTAACGGCACCTGCTTAGTTCCCAACTCAAATATATCTGCGGACCACTTCACTTAAATTTAAACCTCCGCGGACCATCTCTATCCCTAACTGTATCTTCAAAGTTTTGACTTTTTTCAGTGTATTCATTCCTCAAGGAGGGTCTAAAATTTTGACTTTTTTTTTCTGAAGTAAGGGAAACCGAGTCTTACAAAAAAAACTGAACCTCAAAGAAAAATTAATATTACATTAATTTTATATCTAATTATTTAAAATATACCTTTTATAAAAGACCATTTAACCATTTTTATCAAGCCTTTTTATCTATTAACCCTGATTGGGTTCACACCTACACAAAAGTTACAGGTTTAAAAAAACAGTATAAAATATAGTTATTTTTTTCTTTTTCATAACTAACAAATAAGGTAATATATGATTAATAGATTTAAATTTGAAAGAAAGTACTTAGCTTTAAATTAAACTGCAGGACGAATGAGATAACCAGGAATTATGATGTTGATCACAAAAAAGGACATGCACTGACTGTGAGTTGTGGCAGTGGAAATTCTATAGGCGCAGGAGGGCGAGGCTGATGTTCTCCCGAAAGAAACCGCGTCATAAATCAATAATTATTTCAAAGGAGCGATTAAAATAGAAAATTATTTATGTATTTTAAACTTTCGCATTTTCGGCAATAAATGTTTCTCATATCTTCGAACAAACCTATTTCACGTGTATCTCAGAAATTTCCTCTTTTCATACCACGATTTCTCGAAGACCCTCTGTCTGACCAAAGCATCCCAGTTTGAAGTATCTTTCAACACTTCCACGCTTCGCTTCATATCAAACCAAGTATAAGTTCAATCATTCTATTCTTTATTAGCCCCACCCCAACGCCTCTCGGTTTTAATTAATCTGATTCAATACTTTTCCACATCATCACATTTCGTTTGTACTCTGTCTGTAATAAACTACTGTTGAATAAAACTGTGCAAAATAATAGAAATGAACAAATGATTCATAGGAGAGAAAGAGAACCTAACCTTTTTTATTTATAAGACGTATGATTTTTTTACTTATGTTTTTGTATATGTAGTGTTTTTACTACTTCCTGGAATATGTGATTAGGAAAACTATTTTTTAAAAATTTCCACGCATGTTTTGTTATTTAAAAAAAATAAGTTATTTAAAAATCTTCTCACGGACCATCTCTGAAAGCTTCACGGACCACCAGTTGTCCGCGGACCACCTGTTGGGAACCACTGGCTACAGAGAAAGTGTTGCTCCTAAAGATCAATTTAAATAAGTATTTTATTTAGGAAACTAGCGCTGACGCGCTAGACCAGCGGGCCTCGCCCGGGTTTCACTTTTTTAATAAATATCTGGTGCTTCTGATGGGTTTCGCCAGTCCATTTTTTTATTTATTCTGGTGTGTTACAGATGGGCTTCACCAATCCAAATGCGGAAATAGTTAAATAAAGGAACCAGTAGCTGATTTCTAAATAGGCTAGCTAGAGCTAGGCTATAGCTACGGCGGCAAATTTTCGACAGCAGAATTTTTTTCTGAATAAAAAAGAAGAGAAAGGAAACACTAAACATAAGCTCTGGAAAGAGGGAGAACATTAGGCTGGGTCGAAAAAAGCAAATTTTCGAAATTCAAAAACATAGGGGTCTCAAAAGTTGCGTCTTGGCTTGCTGATAGTATTATTATTATTTTTTGATGGATCGGTTTCAGTTTTTTTAATTTCAGATCGAGTATGGATAAACCTTAGAAAAAATGGTCCATTCAGGTTCATTTCCCAACTTTGGAAAAAAGTACTCGATACCTATAAGTATTCGATACCTAAAATTATCGATTTTGCCCATCACTAGTTAAGAGTGAAAAATCCATGGGTGTCAAAATCTTATCTCAATAATGATCAGAGGTACTTTCAGAAATGGTTTAAGGCAGCGGTTCTCAAACTGTGGTCCGCGGACCCCTGGGGGTCCGCGGCGCCTTCATAGGGGGTCCGCGAGTTACCTTGAAGAATTCCTCAAGCTACTTATAGAATTCCCAAAAGAGTTTCAAAATTAGATGAAACACTAGTTTTAAGAGGTAAATTTCAAAAATTTTCTGGGGGAGAACCCTCAGCCCCCTCGAAATTTTGACTTCAATGCATAATATTTACCTTGAAATTTCCAGACCCTCACCTCAGAGACAGGGGCGCCCATATGTTAAAACTCAAGGGGGGCCCAAGAAAAATTTTAGGTTTTCAGTCAGACATTTTTTTTTGTTTCGAGGGGAGGAGGGTTTGGTTCAAAGTTATAGAAGTTTGTTTCACTCATGTATTGTGCGTAGTATTTTTTAACACCTTCTAATTATAGTTTTTAATATTTTTACACTTAATGTAGAAATCTACTTGTTCACAATATACCTAGTCGATACTAAAAAGAGGGGGTCTGGGGGTCCTCCCCTTGAAAATTTTTGAAATTATACTCAGGGGTGGAAAATCTGCGCCAACTGCGCCAAACTGCGCCGAAATTGGTTACCTGCGCCAATCTGCTCCAAAAATGGCAAAATTCCGATTTTTGCGCCAAACTGCGCCAACAACGCGATAATCCGTTCAATCTGAATTTGTAACCCTGAAAATCCAACTGATAAGAAAAGAACCAATCCTCAGACACTATGATCGATTCTCTTCCCGCTAGGATCGCTATGAAACGGGGGGCCGGATGCAACTACGTTTTGCGACGATTTTGAGCCCGGTCGAATCCTACTTCCACAGATCGCGTTTGTACGTGGTAGAACGCTTCAGCAAATGAGGAAAACGTCAGCCCGATCGTCGTAGAACCCGTCGTAGAGCCCGATCGTCCGGCGCGGTGGAAATTGAAATAGAACGATTGTAACGGAGTACGTTATGCGTTGATTTGATTTTTGGCCGTGTTTTTCGGTGATAAGCACAGGGTTCGTACGCTCCTTGAAAATTAATTTCATTTTCAAGCACTGGAAACTCCTTGAATTTGGGTTGTACTCCTTAAAAACTTTTAAATTTTCATCTTGAATATTTCTTCTGTAAATTTATTTCCCCTATAAAATAGGTTTCAATCCGCAGCGTTTAGTGCGTTGAAAAGTCGGAAATCGCGATATTTTGCGAAAGTTTCGGGTTTTTTTTTCTTGCGGAATGTCCCGTTCTTCCCCCGACTTTCTTGGACGGCCCGCGGGTGTTGCTGTTGATTCAAGTTGGCTTCTTTATGCGTCATTATTGCGATGAAAAAACAACTTTACCGTGGTTAGAAGCCCACAAGTCCGGTGTTCCGGAAGCCCGAAAAATAGCAATATTTCGGAATTTTTTTTCGGAGTGTTCCGTTTTTTCCGCGACTTTGTTGGACGGCCGTGGGTGCTGATTCAAGTTGGCTTCTTCTTGCGTCATTATTGCGATGTAGAAAAAACAACTTTCCCGTGGTTGGAAGCCAACAAGTCCGGTGTTCCGTCTAAAAAACTAAAACTAAACCATCGGCGCAACAGCCCTAGTGGGCCAAGGCCTACGATGCCCATCTTCGTTTTCGTGACCGTGGGGCCTGGGGTGCTAGGCAAATGTCCCGGTTAGGTGGTCAGCACAACGCGAGACCCCCAGTGTTTAGTTCCCAAGCATGCTTGGTCCTCAGTTTATCGACCCACTGAAGGGATGAAAGGCTGAGTGGACCCTGCCCAGCCCGGGATTTGAACCCCGGACCTGTGGCGTGGAAGTGTGATGCGCTACCACTGCGCCACTGGGCTTCGGTGTTCCGTCTAGTCTTCCGGAAATCGGGAAAATAGCTACTTTTCGCGACAGTTCCGTTTTTCAGGGTGTCCGCTAACCCTGGAAACCGGGAAAACCTGGAATACTCAGGGAATTTGAAAATGCCCTGGAATACTCAGGGAATTACGAAAATATTCTGGAAAAATGTTATTTTGTACGATACGTAACGTTTTCCAGCGTTTCTTTACGTTGTGGAGTTACCATCTCCGGTAATTAGTCAAATCAACGGCATCCTAGCTCGCACGCGCATCGGCACGGCGATGCGATCGCGCGACTCGGCCTGTAAAGGCCCCTTCTCCTCGTTCGTTTACTGTATTACGGAAAAACGACTTTTATTGGAAGAAAGCCGTGTTCATGCTGTTCCTACCATGCAGCCTCAAGATGAGGAGAAGCCTATTTTACGGGGCGTAATCGTCGGCTTCTCGCATTTGGTGTATTGTGGAAAACGGACTTGAGCTTTTTCATGGAGAGATATTCTAAAGTCAAAGACTTGCTTATGAAGTCTTATTTTATTGGTGCTCAAATTAAAATTATTTTGAGTAGAACAATTGAAAGAAACTTTATTGGAAAACTTGAATTACTGCTTAAGTCTTAATTTAAATTTAATAATTTCATAGTTATAGTATGGTTGTGAGTGATAGATAGGTAGTTTTTCCTCCAAAAAATATAACCTGATAAGATTTTCAGCTTATTTATGAAAATATTTTATGAAATTTCTTTATAAGGTAGTCTTTATACACAAATAGGATTCTTTACTTAAAATTGAAGTTTTAATTTTTCTCAGTTAAATTTCTGAATAATTTGATACTTTTTAAGCTCTAGCCTTTTACAGTTAATTTTTACTGAAGGCTCCTGATTATCAATTAAACATTTCTAAATTTTGTTTTTTTAGAATAATTTGAAGATCAAATATAATCTGACTACAGTTTTCATTAAAATAATTTCATTTCGCAAAAATGCACCCCCAAAAATTAAACCTGGAGTACTCCCATTCTAGCCAGTGTATTGTATAGTCATTTCACAAATCTTGTATTCCTTTTGAGCTCTTGCTCAGTCTCAGAATTGGTCGAAGCTTTTCTAGAGAAAAAGAAAACTGATTATTTTTCTCAATGAGTAAAACATCTATAAATTAAATGTCTAATTTTAAAATTAATATATCATTTAACCAATTAATACTAATCTATAGAAGATATTTTTTCAGTTTTTTTATCAAGTTTATTTAATATATGGTATGAATAGAAAATAAATTAAAGTTCCATCTTATCATCAAAAATTTAAAAAAAAACGCCTTAAAGCTTTAGTTTGACCGAACCTGATGCTGATTCACTGTAAACTGATACGGAAATGAAATTTGCGTTGATACAAAACCACTAAAAGCTGATACAAAAATGCATTTTGACTTGATACAAAACTGCCCTAAAGCTGATACAAAAATCATTTTTGGATTTTCCACCCCTGATTATACTTTTAAGAGTAGAGATTTAACTTATTTGGAACACTTTTGGGCAGCAACCTAATAGAATTGTTACCCATGATTTTTCATGATATGAGTAGAATTCAGGATTCCTATATTTTGTTACTGGGGTGGCGGATATGGCAATGTTTCAGTGTATGAAATGTTAGAAAAAATTTTCATATTGCTTTTGAATTAGCTTAAAATCATAATAAAGTATTGATATAGCAGAAAATATAAAATAGAATGCTGAATAAAAATTATGTATTATGGTTAAATGAAGATTTTATGTAAATTTTTCGGATTCCAGGGGGGGGCCCGGGCCCCCCTCTGCCCTTATGTATGGGCGCCCATGCTCAGAGACTTGGAGTAATTCAGGGGAGTAGTAAGGGTGCGTGAAGGGGCCCTGAAATTTGGATTTGGTGTATCAAAACAAGTTAAAACCCTGTTTTTGGGATCAAATCTTCGAAATGGGGGGCACCCCTGAACCCCCTTTAGTAATTGGTAATTTATTATTTAAATTTTTTTTTAAAAGTTCATCAAAATTTTTTAAAAGTTCATCAAAAATCCTACCTAAGAATATATAGTCTGAAATTCGTAACTAAGAAATATAGTTAAAATCCTGTGTGTTTTTAGGGACAAATTTATCTAAAACTTCTCTGAGGATGACCCCCAGATACATTTTTGTTCTTAAAACTCTACTATAAACTATTTTTAACATTAAGTTCATCAAAATGCAAATATTACATAAAAATTTATATTCAAAAAATTTTAACTAGGGGTATTAAAACTATTTAAAATATGTTTTTCTAGTTCAGTTTCCAAAAATTTTCTGGGGGAGGACCCCTCAGACCCCCCTTTGTGGGTAGAACTTAATTACTCATAACCTTTTCATGTTAATTTCCCTAAGATGCAAATTCTACTTAAAAATGTACTAAAAAGCTACTTTGACCTATGAAATATACATGGGGGCGGAGGGATAATTTTGGTTCCTCCCTAAATATTTCTCTGGAGTGGAGTAATTGTAAAATTTATTATAATTTGTATACTATTTTTAATTAATCTTAAACACAGAAAAAAAGTCTGGTTACGGCTTTTGGTGTTGGGGGTCCGCGATGCCTGGCTTCTAACATAAAGGGGGCCGTGACGATAGAAAGTTTGAGAACCGCTGGTTTAAGGCAATACAGGCTGGAAAAGCTCTTTGATATTGCTGTAAATGATCCTGGGTTATTGAGACTATCTCATATTATACTTTTCTGAAAGACCCCCCAAATGCTAATATGTCACCACAGTAGTATAATTTTTACGCACATGGACGACTTTCTGTAGTTACCTAGTTGAGAAGATTAAGATAGGAAACATTAAAAAGATAAAATTAAACTGTGGACAAAGTATTGTGCTCAGTGTTATTCTTAGGATTTTTTTGGAGGAGTAAAAATACTCCTCGACTTTTTTAGAAGGCGTGAAATTCATTTATGAGGAGTGAAATGCGGAAATAGCATTAACTATATACAGGGTGTCCCATAAATGTTGGGTCACACTTCTAGGGGGGATAGTAGGCAGGCACCTAGGAGAGTCAGAATCACATAGGATTTGGGGGTCCCAGACCAAATCCCAGGGAGTTAAAAATGGAGCGACACCCCAAAAAAATTATTGAAAAATTCAATTTGTAGAAGAACTACTATTGGTAAAAATTTAATTATGGTCTTAAAAATTGTGGTTTAATATGATCTTTAAAATTAATTTAAAAGTTTTCAGTTTAAAATTTTTTATTAGAAAAAAAGTTTAAAAACCACAAAAAAATGTGAAAACTCTTCCAAAACTTCATTTTGTATTTTCAAATCCTGTCTTTTGATTTAATAATCAGAAAGATCATAGTCGAAAACCCTAAAGTCCAAAGTGTCATGTAAAAATCATCAATATTAAACGCTTGAGATCCTGTTAATTAAAGTTCGTTATTTGCGTGCGCGAGCTGGTTTCCTATAGCCGTTTCCAAAACGACAGTCTGCGGACGAAAAAACGGACTTATACCGTGCTTTAACAGGATCTGTTGATCCATTGAATATTGATGGTTTTTACGTGACACTTTGGACTTAAGGGTTTACAACTATGATCTTTCAGATTATAAAATCAAAAGAAAGGATTTCGAAATACAAAATGAGGTTTGGGCAGAATTTTCATATTTTTTTGTGTTTTTTAACTTTTTTCATAATAAAAAAATTTTAAGGTGAAGACTTCACCTTAAAATTAAGGTCCAAGATTAGACCTCAGAAAAGATGTTGAGAAGAAGAAATGAAAAGATGTTTTCTTGTTTAATAACAACGATATTTTTGTCTTTATAGGGGAAATTTTGAAGAAAATTTGTAGACATTTTTGGGGGAAAATTTCGGAGAAAATTGACTTCCCTGGAACAATTTCTGCGCCCCTGGAGGGTTCTAACTTAATTATTTAATAAAAAGATGAACGTTTTATATACAATTTTTTTGTAAAACACCTTTTTGTAGACCTCGATGGAACTCTTCTCGAGGCAACCCGGCACCGTATGATTATAGAAAGAGAGAACTGTTTGATAAGGATCTTAACTACTATTTTACGACTTTTGCGTCTCATTTCCGCCGGAGGACCCTAAACCCGCCCATGGCGACTAGGCGTAATATAAAAATAAAAGAATTTTCATGGGAAAAAAGTGTAAGTTCAAAATAGATTTTAAAGTTTTAAGGAGGTTTGATGATCTTTCCCCCAAAAAATTCTGAGTTTTATTTTGATTCCTTTTGTGACCCTTTGCGTTACACTCAAAGAGGACCGCTCCTCTATAAGTCACATAATTTTCAAGAAAAAATAAGCAGTATGAAAATCTATGTCAAAATTTCGGTAGGTGGAACTCTTAATCCCCCTTGCATAAAAAGGAAAAGCTACTCTAAAACGAGTTAAAATCCTGTATTTAGAGTCAAATTTCCAGAAATTTTATGGGGGAGGACCCCCAGATCCCCTTTGGATTTGAAACCCTATTATTTACCACTTTTCTGTAAAAAGTTTGTCGAAATGTAAAAAAGTGGGGTTTTTTACTTAAATTTCCAAAAATTTTATGGGGAAGGACCCCCAGATCCCCCTTTCAGTGGTTGCTGTAGGATAATTCACTAGCTTTTCCGCATTACCATCATTAACAAGAAGATTCAATTGGATTATGAAAATTCTTACCCCCCCCAAACCAAATCCTGGATCCACCACTGTCCATAAGGACACTGTTTCTCTCTTCGGGTTTTATTGCGCTGTATAGGAATCCGGAAATAAATGGGTAAGATCAAGAGAAATAGACGAATTCCTACTGAAAGATAAAACTGACGCAATTTTCATCTTATTCTTTTCATTTCGGCCAGCAAGTGCAAGACCAAAAGGACGAGACAAAGGAGAGACTGAAATAAAATGACGACTAATGCATCATTTTCATTTCATTATGAGGAATTGGTGTATTTTTTTGTCTCTATCAGCGATTTGTCTTGCCGTGTGTGTCCATAATGAAAAAAACAACATAAAAAGCAAAAGTGGAAACGGTCCATTTTAGCGGCACCGCTAGAAAAGGTTTCCGTATTGCCTTCAAACAAAAAAGAATTGGCGTTCGAGTTTCAATATAGCATTAAAAATAAAATTAACGTTTTTTATATGTTAACAATTAAGTTCAGAAATGATTGCTACAATCATTTGGAGTCATTTGTTAAATATTATACATTGATGAAATCGCGAAAGGGTGTGGTCCGGTCCGACAAAAAGATAATTTGGCAAAAATTAGTTTCAGTTTCAAAAAAACAACTTAAAATTTGATATTGTTTTTCGTAGAAGTTTCTCCCTAAAGAAAATGTGACTGCAAAGGTTTGTAATCTCTAAATATGTGAGAAATTAAATGTTTTTGGATGATTTTATTTGTTTTTGTGAGGATTTCAATTCTCAGGGAGGTCCGTAGAAGAAGACAGCTACTGCTTATTTTTTCCCACTCCGGTTGGGGCTTACCACCGGTTACCATCCGCTTTCGCTTTGGGAGAATTGATCAAGTGCAGCTATCTGACGTCATTCTGTGCATGTTCTTTAAACCGTGACAGAAACGTGTTTTTTTGCAACTGAATGAGTAATCCGGCTCACTATTTGTCATCGAACGTCGTCCTTTACATTTAAAAGATTATCTCCCCTCTCAGATAAATAGTCGTGACTCTTTCTAGTTATGGAAGAAATAAACGCCGCAATTAATACCAAAGAAGATACTAGCTTGATTCCCGAATTGTCAAAAAACGATTCTCCTTTATTGGATATGGATGGATTTGACACATTAGATACATCTCCGATCGCATCTAGTGGATTCGGGCCCGACCAAATCCCCGACAAAGACAGTTTCAATATTTTAGGCGACATTTCGCAGTCTGGATTAATTTCCACAACGCGCCCTCTCGTCACAGGGAGCGAAGAAGAAATGTCAGAGTCTGCGGAAAGCGATTTCCAACCCATTCCCACCTCAAATCTGCTCGATTACGGAGGAAAAGACGAAAAGAACTCAGCGTTGGTAGATATTATCAGCGGTGCCGATACTCGAGTGGAAGATTCTTTCCGTGATCCGGTTCCCGAGCCACAACAACAACGCAGCGACGACAGCATATTGATCGGCCAACAAGAAGCCAGTCTGCTGTCCCTAGAACCGGAGCGCACTGCGAGCCCCGCCGAAAGCGAAGACTTTCCGCCAGTTTCATTGAGCAAAGCCTACGAATCTGAGGTTGTCGAGACATTGCCTAAAATTAAAGATCCGAAAATAGTCCCCAAAGCCAAAGTTGAGCCGGATAATTACGAGTCGGGCCTTTGTGCGTATGAGACAGCTGCGCAACCTGTGAAAAGCGAGGTCGCCATGGAGGCTGAAAAGGTTGGAAACGCTGCCGAGAATAATATCGAGTGTGATTGCCCATTTTCCCCAGGTAAATTATCTTACTTTCCTTAAACAATGCCTTTAACACTGATAACCGAGATTGGAAGTGTATAAAATTCTTTACTTAGCGTTGCTTACCTCTATTGGATAAAGACATTCAATCCCCGATTGTAAGGTGATTAGAGAAGTCTTTATGTTAAACTATTACGGGGAATAAACAATAATAAATGAGTGTTTTAATAATTGTTTGAAGTAGAGCTCTACGATATTTCAGTTGCATGTCTAAATTATTGATTACGTGGTTAGGAATGAGTTGGAAGCATAACCTTGTACTGAGTACCTTAGTACGTGTCCATTCTTCTTGCCGCATAGGTGTTAAGTGGTTTAATGAACTTTTTGATTGATGTGATCTAATTTTTCTTATTTGCCTTAAGCATTTTCTTACGTGGAATTTTAAACTTTATTATTATTTTAAAACGAGCATTATGTTTTATAAATTTTTGAAATGGACCAAGAGACGCTAGGTCGTTATTGAGGAGGATGATTTTTAATTCCTGAATAATTAACTTATTTATCTTGCATTTTATTTAAAGTAAGTGAATTTTTAACTGTTCTATCTAATGTAGTGATATCTGGTGTTCGTGTTTAGGGCGGGGGTGATTTTTTATTACCCTGCTTTGAATTATGCATTGATATTAAATTAATGCAACTTTTCTTCCAGGTGCATGGTTCAATCCAGATAAACTGCATCCTGTTGGTAAGATTTTTAGAAATTCACTAAATTTATATTTTGATAGTTTTTGTGTGTCAAGATGTGTAGAAAATTAAGGGCCAAGATTAGTGTAAAAATTTTTCTTTGTTTTAAAAAAGTAATAAATAATTACTTTTAGTAAATATAAAAAGTGAATATATTTTTGGATATATTTCTTTGAATAAAAAAAAGTATTTTTGTAAATCTTTAAAACAACCAAGCTTTGTGGTGCTCTAATCAGTTTCTGTGTCTTGGGTGCAATATTTATTTAACTGATAAAATGCCCCTTTTACTTCTCAATTCCTCCCCTTAATCCTCATTTCACAACTAGATATGGAATTATGTTGAAGACTCTTATTACAAAAACATAAAAATGTGTACAAAACTCACAATTTTTAGCTCTAAAGTTGTGAAAATAAATACCCATTGTCTCAGGACTGCAGTTTTAAGCTCTCATACTTTTGTAGTATATTATTGATTTTTGTTGTTTTGTGAATGACTCATTTGCATTTAAAGGTGTGGCTTCCTCATCCTTTTTTTAAACTGTATTATTTTAGACAGTAATGTAATACATAAAATTAAAGTCAAATTTTTACCTTATAAGATTTTAAATATATACCTACCAAATGAATTTTTTTGGTGTTTTTATTACTAAATGGGAGGGCTTTACTTACTGCCCTTGATATTAAATGAGGTCTTGCATTTCTTTTATAAAATGATCAACTATTATAAAAAGAAAAACTATTTTAAAATTATAAAAGCAGTTCAACTTGTATCAACTACTGATTTTTTATTCTTAAAATTAAATGAAAAAATGCAAGTCAAGTTTTTTAAGATACGCTTTTAAAACTAAGTATCAGGCATGTGATTTTCCCGCTAATTTCAGGGTTATCAGAATTCAGATTTTTTTTAAATTTTATATTCCGCTCAATTGTTTGTGGAATTAATTTTTCCGAGCGGGAAAATCGTAATATTTCGCTTTCGTTTAAAAAATTCCATTTGAAGCAAGTAACGTCATTTGAAGGTGCTATTAAATCAGTTGTTTTCGAAAAATGATGGCTAGGTGTACAGGTAAAACGGTCGTCGTTTGTGATATTTATTTTGCGCACATGAAAATTTGTGGGAGGTCCGGAGTGGATATTCTTAATGTGTACCAAAACGAGTTTAAACAGTTTTTTCGGTCAAATTTCAAGATATATTCTGGGGAAGGAAACCCAAGCCCTTGAACTGTAACTCTAATATTCACAATTGGTTTTTTTATTCAGTTTAGTAAGATGAGAATCCTAAACAAAAGTAGGTACATTAAAAAAGCTTAACTGAACCTATTGTATGGTAGGGGGCTAAGCAATACTTCGGACCCCTCCTAAAATAAATTTCTATACCTACCACTGTAAATAATCTAGACCAGTGGTTCCCAAACCACTGGTCGTCGTGGAACCCCCCAAATTTGTTACCAATGATCGCAGACCCCTGAATATTTTTTAATCAACGATTTTTAAAAATTTAATATGATATTAAATGAAACTAAGTGCAGATCCAGGGAGGGGGGCACTTCCAGACAATCACCTTTACCTTTTGGCAAAAATGTCAAATTCTTGAGTATTTTCTAAAAGTATCACGCAAGATCCCCTTCTGGTACTGCTGGCTGGGGGGTATGCGGGTCCTCCCCCAGAAAAAATTTTGAAATTTGACTTGTAAAAGTAAAGTTGTAACTCATTTTAAGACGATTTTCGGGGCCGAGAGGGGAATTTTCCATCTTTATCTTTTAAAAAATAATGTCAAAATGTTGTGGATTTTCCAAAAAGTATCGCGCAAGATCCCCTTGTGATACCATGGGGGGGTCTGAGGGTCCTCTCCCAGAAACAAATTTTGAAATTCGACTGGTAAAAGTAAGGTTTTAACTCATTTTTTGAGAACATTTTTGGGTTCAACGGGGGCAGCGGTGTCCATTCTTATTTTTCATACCATTCTAATTTTTTTAATGGAATAAAGTTTGTCCCATGGAACGCCTAAATTTTTTCGTGGAACCCACTTTGGGAACCTCTGAACTAGACGCTTCAAAAAATTTCTGATAATGTCTTTCTTGAACAATAGGGCGTATCACGAAAAACTTTTTTTCGAAATTCAAAAAGGCATACTGAAAAAAAGTTGCCTTAGGGGTCACATATTCACCATGAAAAATTTCAGCCCGATCAAAAAATGTTTAGGTCCCCCGGAATTGGGTCAAAGTTTTGGAAATTGCCTCATTTTTCAATAAATTGACCGAAACCTCCAAGATAAAAATTTTATATAAAGTTCATAATTTTTCTAGGATAATCTACTACCAAACCTTATAGTTTGCAGTTGGTTTTATATTTTTACTACTCTTCGTTTAGAAGTAATAATTTTTTTAACAATACGAGATATTCGTGAAGTTGTTTTTCCTGCATTACTAAAGTTACCATAAATAAAGTTATATCTACTCTAGAAAGTTGTAGTTTGTGTCATTTTGATAAGTATTTCATTTTTTAACATATTTTGTGCCCTGCACCAATTATTTTGGTTTTGTTTTACCCGAAACGCCCTGTATAATTATAAAAATAGTACTAATTTTGTCATTTACACTAATATTTTTTAAACTGCTATGATATGAATTTATTAAAAGAACTTTATCCAAAAAATGCTCAAGATCCTCAGATAACAGTACATAATAATTTAACTTTCATATGTTTACTAATAATTCTAGCTATTCTAATTAAATGGAAATTATTTGATTTATCCTTTTTACAGACATTTTTTTTGTAACGAGTGAAAATTCTAACTACAAAGGACAAGTAAAACTAACCAAAAAAGGACAATATTAAAATTACAAATAAAATAACATTTATTTTACATAATTAACAAGTATTTCTATATTAAGTATTAAGGGATACATACACTTACTTATATTACATACATACATTTTTATTACTTTGTTTATGAAGAAGCACCTGAGAAATCCCATTTGTTTCGAACTTGGGAAGGAATTTCCTGTCCAATAACCTGAATTTAATTAATTCATCCCTATTTCTGAACCCACAAACACGAAGGAAAGCTTCAATATGACTTCCTTTACAATTATTCTTTTAGCTGCTTGGGTGTGCGAAGGAATTTTAAACTCCTTTCTATCACTCAATCCAGTTTCAACGATTAGCTCGATTTCTTCTTTTTACTTAAGTTATATAGAAGTGGTGGTTCAGTTTCCGTCCCAGTTTATGATGTCAACAATATAATCCTCCTCGAAATTTACTTCAGGGGGTTTGAAAACCTTTTTTTTCTAGGGAATCTCTTTCTCGAGCTTCCTGTATTTTTTATTTTCCATATACAGAATAGGGTGGGCCGAAAAAAACTTTTTATTTTATTTTGAAACGCTATACCGCGGAAAACTTGCCTCTGGGGTAGAGAAGTAAAATGCAACAAAAATTTTTAAAATCGGTTAAAAATTGCAATAGCGCATTGCACCTTAAGTTTGAAAAAAAAATAGGCTATTTTCATTACTTTTCAAAAAAATCAAATTAAATCAAATAACTTTTATAAAAAGTATCTAAAGGCATATAATAGAATAAAAATGTGGAGAAAACATATTCAACTGAAAAAGGTGGTATTTTACAATTAATTGGTAGTATAATAACATCTAAAAATACACGTTTTTACCAGAAATCCACATATTTCCTATGAAACAAAAAAAATTATGAAAAACAATTTTTCATTACTATACTACCTTTCTAGCTATCACTCAGTAACCCCCTTAACAGTTCGAACATTTTTTATAGTACGCTTCGCGATCGGAGCTCGCTCGTTGCACAACAAACCGCATCACTATCTCTCGCCGAAATTAAAACTTATTTTATATTTTGAAACGCTATACCACTGAAAAATTGCCTCTTGAGTAGAGAAGTAAAATGCAACAAAAATTTTTAAAATCGGTTAAAAATTGCCTTTGTACATTTGTCCTAAAATTTGAAAAAATATGCTATTTTCCTAACTCTTAAAAAATCTATATAAATCTATCTTCTATAAAAAGTATCTAAAGGCATAAATTAGAAGAAAAATGTTAAGAAAAATATATTTAATGAAAAGAAAGATGGTATTTTACAATATAAGGTTGCACTATAAGGTTACACTTGGCATTTCGTCTTTTTTTTCTTCAAAAATAGCATTTTTCGATTGAATTAAAAATTTATTTTTCCTGATGGTGCATAGTTTGATTTGTAACAAAATGTAGTCCTTTACTGGTTATTAACTTCTTTTGGTAGTTTGAAAGAATCTTATGTTCCTCTGTTGGATTATTTATCAGTACTATAACATAAACTGTATTTTAGTACTGCTGATAATCCAACAGATGAACAGAATAATTTATTTTCTTTTATATTAAAATCAAATTAAATCAAATTAATTTGTCTGTATGATTCTTTATTTAGAAAAGTAAATGGTTCTAAATTTGACCTGGTCACGTGTTTAAAGTGATAGAAACATCTAGATTTTTGCCAGAAATGTTATTAGAACTCATTGATCCAACGATTAAACAAAAGACCTTTTCTGCTCATTCTGAAAACTTGCTTTTGGGCATGATCATAGATAAAAGGGATCACATATGACGGAGTTTGGTTTAAAAGAACAATTAAGGCTAGAAACTCAGCTTCTAAAAGAAAGTCAGTTAGGAGTTTCCATCCCCCCAAACCTAATTTCCAAGCTACAGACCATATTGACCATATATGGAACATACGTAGACTATATATTTAGCTGGAATATTGCTTCTCTTTCTCCCCACCTATACTTATACTACCAATACTATTATTATACTACCAATTAATTGTAAAAAACCACCTTTTTTCAAATAAATATGTTTTCTCCATCTTTTTATTCTATTATATGCCTATAGATCGGCAAATCACGAAGAATACTACGAAGATTTGCCGATCAAGAGATATAGTCTATGATAATGACTGGAACTTTGACAGATTCCCATGTCACACACAAGCAGTAGAATGTTGCGTAAAATTAGTAAGACAGAGGGCATCACGAAAAGTCATCGGTATGAATGCCAGGAGATGGGTTTATAAGAACTATTAATCTTTCAAGATCTTTAATGCCGAATTTTTCAATCAAGTCTTCTTTCAAAATACCAAAAGAAGTTAATAACCAGTAAAGGACTACATTTTATTACAAATCAAACTATGCACCATCAGGAAAAATAAATTTTTAATTCAATCGAAAAATGCGATTTTTGAAGAAAAAAAAGACGAAATGCCAAGTGTAACCTTATAGTGCAACCTTATATTGTAAAATATCATCTTTCTTTTCATTAAATATATTTTTTCTTAACATTTTTCTTCTATTTTATGCCTTTAGATACTTTTTACAGAAGATAGATTTATATAGATTTTTAAGAGTTATGAAAATAGCATATTTTTTCAAATTTTAGAACCAATGTACAAAGGCAATTTTTAACCGATTTTAAAAATTTTTGTTGCATTTTACTTCTCTACTCAAGAGGCAAGTTTTCCGTGGTATAGCGTTTCAAAATATAAAATAAGTTTATATTTTGGCGAGGAGATAGTGATGCGGTTTGTTGTGCAACGAGCGAGCTCCGATCGCGAAGCGAACTGTAAAAAATGTTTTAACTATTAAGGGGGTTACTGAGTGATAACTAGAAAGGTAGTATAGTAATGAAAAATTGCTTTCATAATTTTTTTGTTTCATACGAAACATGTGGATTTCTGGTAAAAACGTGTATTTTTAGATGTAATTATACTACCAATTAATTGTAAAATACCACCTTTTTTCAATTAAATATGTTTTCTTCATATTTTTATTCTATTATATGCCTTTAGATACTTTTTATTAGTACCCGCCCATTGGAAATAAAAAAAAAAAAAAAAGATACTTTTTATAAAAGTTATTTGATTTAATTTGATTTTTTTGAAAAGTAATGAAAATAGCCTATTTTTTTCAAACTTTAGGTGCAATGCGCTATTGCAATTTTTAACCGATTTTAAAAATTTTTGTTGCATTTTACTTCTCTACCCCAGAGGCAAGTTTTCCGCGGTATAGCGTTTCAAAATAAAATAAAAAGTTTTTTTCGGCCCACCCTAATACAGAACTAGTGTTTTTTTGAGGGTCAAATAACATTTTAAAAGATTATCTGGGTGCACCATAAAGGTGTTCCTTTGTAAGGTAGATTTAAACACATCGGTTAGATCATATTCTAAGTGCCTTTTGCGAATTACCCAGGAAAAAGGGTTTTTATACCCCCTCAAGTAAATTTCGAGGCGGATGATATCGTAGGCATCATAAACTGGGAGTCTGTGACTGTAACTGAACCACCACTTCTAAATAACTTAAATAAAAAGAAGAAATCGTTGAAACTGGATTGAGTGATAGAAAGGAGTTTAAAATTCCTTCGCACACCCAAGCAGCTAAAAGAATTGTGAAGGAAGTCATATTGAAGCTTTCCTTCGTGTTTGTGGGTTCAGAAATAGGGATGTATTAATTAAATTCAGGTTATTGGACAGGAAATTCCTTCCCAAGTTCGAAACAAATGGGATTTCTCAGGTGCTTCTTCATAAACAAAGTAATAAAAATGTATGTATGTAATATAAGTAAGTGTATGTATCCCTTAATACTTAATATAGAAATACTTGTTAATTATGTAAAATAAATGTTATTTTATTTGTAATTTTAATATTGTCCTTTTTTGGTTAGTTTTACTTGTCCTTTGTAGTTAGAACTTTCACTCGTTACAAAAAAAATGTCTGTAAAAAGGATAAATCAAATAATTTCCATTTAATTAGAATAGCTAGAATTATTAGTAAACATATGAAAGTTAAATTATTATGTACTGTTATCTGAGGATCTTGAGCATTTTTTGGATAAAGTTCTTTTAATAAATTCATATCATAGCAGTTTAAAAAATATTAGTGTAAATGACAAAATTAGTACTATTTTTATAATTATACAGGGCGTTTCGGGTAAAACAAAACCAAAATAATTGGTGCAGGGCACAAAATATGTTAAAAAATGAAATACTTATCAAAATGACACAAACTACAACTTTCTAGAGTAGATATAACTTTATTTATGGTAACTTTAGTAATGCAGGAAAAACAACTTCACGAATATCTCGTATTGTTAAAAAAATTATTACTTCTAAACGAAGAGTAGTAAAAATATAAAACCAACTGCAAACTATAAGGTTTGGTAGTAGATTATCCTAGAAAAATTATGAACTTTATATAAAATTTTTATCTTGGAGGTTTCGGTCAATTTATTGAAAAATGAGGCAATTTCCAAAACTTTGACCCAATTCCGGGGGACCTAAACATTTTTTGATCGGGCTGAAATTTTTCATGGTGAATATGTGACCCCTAAGGCAACTTTTTTTCAGTATGCCTTTTTGAATTTCGAAAAAAAGTTTTTCGTGATACGCCCTATTGAACAATCACATGTCTGAAGTATTCTTTAATCAATAAATAGGTATTAAAATTGTAAATCGGTGGTGGCGGATTTTTATAACACCCAACTTCTTTCCCATCTTTACTTACTGTAGTAAAATTTCCCGACCTTCCTTAGAGTTTCTAGAACAGTAGTTAATAAATACAGGGATGTGTATACTGTGGTCAGTTTTGTTTTGAAATTTTAAGTCCATTAAAGGTCCCATCCACCATTCAAAAAATATTTTAGATTTTAAATTGGCCCTTCACAATATTTTAACCTAAAAATGTAGTGTAACATAATTTTACCATATTATTTGAAATAAACTTTGCAATATCATCCAAATAAGACTGAGTGTAAGAACCTAATTTCATAGCTGCCAATCCTCCCGGTTTACCCGGGAGTTTCCCGGTTTTTCAATCATTTTCCGATTTTTCCGGCCGGAAACTAGTTTTCCCGGTTTTTCACAATTTTCAGGAAATTTCTATATTTTTGTGAGTTTTCTCTATACTTTTTGCTCATTTGAGTCTCAATACAGTCTGCATTTTCAGATACTAATTCTAAGTAATTGATTTTGGCAGAACTGTAAAATCAAGGGGAAAAAGTTGAAATTTAATGAATATGCATATTTTATTGTAAACATTAAAATGTTCCTCATTTCAGTTCTTAGAATACAGATTTTTTAAGTAATATGAATGCGTCCATGTATTTTAAAATCTTCCGGTTTTTATCCAAAATCTTCCGGTTTTCGGACAAACTCAGTTGGCAGCTATGCAATTTAATTCTTAATTTGAGAATACACCAAAATATGAATTTAGATTTTCACAATGCTTCAAAGCATATTCATTTTCAAAAGTCTGCACATACCTCCTATATAATTTATTTCATTATTGTAGCCAGAAAAAAAATTAAGATGGATATAGCTAGTTTTAGTTTTCTGTGGTAAAAAAGGAAAATTTATGTACAGAGTGGATATTAAATAAGTTACCCTATTTCAGTGGTTCCCAAAGTGGGTTCCGCGAAGAAATTTAGGGGTTCCATGGGACAAACTTTATTTCTTTAAAAAAATAGAATGGTGAAATAAGAATGGACAGCTCCACCCCCTTTTACCCAAAAATTTTCTCAAAATGAGTTAAAACCTTACTTTTACCAGTCGAATTTCAAAATTTTTTTCTGGGGGAGTACCCCCAGACCCCCCCCACGCAACTCAAGGGGATCTTGAGCGATACTTTTTGGAAAATCCCTACCATTTTGACATTTTTTGTCAAAAGATAAAGGTTGTGGTCTGGAAAATTCTCCCTTTGGCCCCAAAAAGCTTCTTAAAATGAGTTAAAACTCTACTTTTACAAGTCAAATTTCAAAATTTTTCTGGGGGAGGACCCCCATACCCCCCAGCGGTACTAGAAGGGGATCTTGCGTGATACTTTTAGAAAATCCCCAAGAATTTTACATTTTAGCCAAAAGGTAAAGGTAATTGTGTGGAAAGGTGCCCCCCTGGGCCTGTGCTGGATCCGCGCCTGGTTTCATTTAATGTCATATGTATTAAATTTTGAAAAGTCGTTGATTAAAAAATATGCAGGGTTCCGTGATCATCGGTATCAAATTTGAGGGTTCCATGACCAAATTAGTTTGGGAACCACTGCCCTATTGGAATCTTTGTAGTGTTAATTCTCTCTTAGTGGAGGATGTTGATGAAATATGGTATATTATAGGGCAGGCCATGAGAAATCTTAATCTGTTATAAATTTTTTTAAAAATATTATTGTCTCTTTAGTATTCGAGGATCAGCGGTCTGTCCCAGGCAATTTTACTACTGTATTTCGGTACCTCTACAATTTCACTATCTGATAAGTAGGTACTTTGTAGTAGGTATTGCAGATTTTAAAAAAAAGCAATTTTAAATTGTGTAGGCAGTGTTATTCCTAGGATTTTTTTGGAGGAGTGAAAATACTCCTTGTCTTTTTTAGGAGGAGTGAAATACGGAAATAACTTAAACTATACACCAAATTTTCTATAAAAATATACTTACTTTTTTAATGGACAAAAAATGAAATAGAAAAAATTGAGTATGCTATTTAGTTTTTAACAATTAAAGAATATGTTAAGTATTTGTAGAAAATGTTAAACAAATTAGAAAATATTAAAACAAATAAAAAAACAAAACAATCCAGACAAATGATTAGTAGAAAGTATAAAAGTTGGTGTTTTGAGTAGACAAAAAATATTAGTTGTTTTCGGTAGGGCTCCATGCATTTTTTAAGCTAAACCTTTGTTGAAAATTCAAAGCGTGAAAATACTCCTGGCAAGTTTTTAAAGCGTATTTCCGATTTTCGATGCGTGATATACGCTCTTAAAGGCGTTAAAATTATCTCTGTGTGTAGGAATAAATATGTTAAGAAAATTAAAGGTATGTAAAAAAAATTATGACTTCTCTTTCTTTGCATCCTACAGGAATTTTATGGGCCTTACGATAATCCTGGAACTACAGTTCTATTCTACCAGGATTCAACGTTTTCCTGCTTATAATGTAATATTTCTTGGCAGGGTTGGCACAGTTTAAACCAAATGTTTTTTTTAGAAATTATAAAATATTTTCAGGATTTTTTAAAAAGTAAGTGTTAAGTATAATCTTAAATGGAATACAATAAGTTATAATCTTTTCAGCTTAAGTTCACATTTGATTCATGAAATACTTTGGGGGGGGCTTATAAAAGAAAAAGAAGTTTCTGAAAGTCTGGTTGTGCAGCCCTGTAGTTGACCTAAAATGATTTTTAGGGTCTTATTTTCGAAATTTTTCTGGGGGAAATCCCAACCCCTAAAAGTGGTTGGCCCCCCTGTAAGTCCAGGCTGGATCCGCCACTGAATCGAAGGTTAATATGTCCATGCTTAACAGGAATGTGAACTGAACTTTAATGTTTGTATTTCTTTTCAGTTGCAAAATATGTATATTGGAAGGACCCAAAACAGAGTGGAATCGCTCTTGGTGCATCCCTGGTTCTTCTTCTCTCTTTCAAGTATTTCTCCGTCATTAGTGTTGCCGCATACCTAACTGTGGCTCTACTCAGTGTCACTCTTTCATTCAGAGTTTATAAAAATATTGTTCAAGCTGTCCAGAAGTCCAATGATGGCCATCCTTTCAAGTAAGACCTTTGGCAATAAGTTTGACAGGCATGTGATTTTTCGGCTAATAAGCAGAAATCCGCTAATTTTAGAGGTATTGATTGTTGGAATTCCGATTTTTTGAAATATTATATTCTGCTCAGTTGTGTGCAGAATTTATTTTTCAAAGCGGGAGAAATCGGAATATTTTGTTTCAGTTTTCATTTAAAAATTTCTATTTGAAACAAGAAACGTTATTTGAAGGTACTGTTGAATCAGTTGTTTTCGGAAAATGATGGAAGGCGGAGTGTGTGGGTAAAACGGTCATAATTTGGGATATTTTTTTATTTTCATACATGTGATTCTTCCGCCAATTGGCGGAAATCCACCAATTTGCTTGCAAAATTGAAAGTCCGACAATTCGATTTGCAAGTAGAAGCCAATGGACCCCATCTATTTAAAATGAAGGAAAATCTAGGTGCCATCGAAATTTAAAAAAAATATTTTCAGCCAATTTATTGTCAGAGTAGTCACATATATGTATTTTGCACACTCTGAAAATTCGTGGGAGGTCCGGAGCGGACATAATGTGTACCAAAACGAGTTAAGACCCTGTTTTATGGTCAAATGTCAAAACATTTGTGGGGGAGATTTTCCTTCATATTTGTAACTAGTTGTAACTAGAGTATTCACAATTCTTTTTAGATTGAGTTTAGTAAGATGGGAATCCTATCTAAAAGTATTAAAAAGCTGAATTGAACCTATTGTATGGGAAGGGGCTTAGGAATTTGGGCCCCTCCCGAAATAAATTTCTATACCACTATATCTAGACGCTTCTAAAATTTTCAGATAATTTCTTTCTCGAGCAATCGCATGCCTGGTTTGATTTAGCAGCCATTATTTTGACTTAGTAAACTTAATTCTAATTTTAAATCTTTACCAAAAGGATCCAACTTGATGATGAAGTTGTAATTTTGATGAAGATATGGCAAAACAACTACTGTGCTTGTTGAAGTAAAAAGTACTCTTTAAAAATAACATGGTACTTTTCCGTTAGTCGGGCTCAAAAAATCGCCAAATAATGTAGAATTAGCGACCGTTGACTGTTATGTAATCCACTTCGGGACTCGGCTCGCGTTTGGTTTTCAACTGGCGACATTTGCGCCCGGCTAACGGAAAAGTACCAATAACATTAATTATAAGCAATTCCAAGAATGGCTGAATTTAATGAGCATTTAATTAATTTGACCAATAAAGAATCGAGAAATAATCTAAGGAAAGAGCTTTTCTTGCCAAAAAATGACCAATTTTAATGTTGGTATCTCAGTTTGAAAAAATGCTTATTGTTCTAAATATTTAAGAAATTGCTACAGATAGCTAGTTTTTTTGGGACCTGCAAAGCTTCAAAATTACACAAGTGAAAGCCAGTAAATTTTATTTTCAAAATTAGGTAGAAATTCTGAGGAATTTTTTTCCTTTATTCATGCTTTTGATACTTCTAATTGAATCACACAATTATGATCAGTATCTAATATATTTTCCATGTTTTAGGGAGTACTTGGAAATGGATATCACTTTATCTCAAGATAAAGTCAGTCAAACTGTTGAAACTCTTATTCATCACTTGAACTGTGTTTCTGGGAAACTACGCAGTTTAATTTTGGTGGAAGATTTGGTCGACACCATCAAGGTATATTTGGATTCCATTGATTTTTTACCTATGCTTTATTCCATTGCTATGCTATTGCTATCGTTAAATATCAAATTATTATAGACTTTTCAGATGAGCAATCAATACCTGTTATATAATGAAATGTTTAGTAATAGTGAGCTTTTTTTCATTATTGTTCACAATATATCTTCACATATTTTTTGTTCTTATAGCTTCTTATTTTGGCCTGGTGTATGACCTATGTTGGGGCATGGTTCAATGGATTGACACTGATCATACTAGGTTAGTATATTGGTTTCCCCAATAAGTTGGAAAAATTTGCATCATCATTATTACCACACGATAATTAATATTAAAACTGAGCTTTATACATAAAAACAGAGAAAACCTGATTTCCATTAACATTTCAAACTTAGTTTTAAGTTTAATATATGCTGTAAATTAAACTTTAAAAACAAATATAAAAACAATGTCCTTCACGGCAAGGAATCAATGTTATAAAAATTGTGTGGGCCTTCCTTATATTGATAGATGTTTAGATGTTAGAAGATATGTTTTCTCTTTTTATACATATAAAGCTAAGTGGACTTCCATTTAATGGAATGGAAAAATCTTCACCATAAGTATCCAAATCTGATTAGCTTTTCTGGGTATATTCTGTTATTTCCCATGGGCCCTTATCCATCAGTACAGCTTACAAAAAAAACATCTAGGTAGTTAAAGTTTAAAAAAAACTACTGAAGCTTGAACTTGCTTGTTCCCTTGTAGCTGTAAAAGAATGAAAAATAAAAGTAATAATTTGAATCTTCACATGTTGTGAAAAAATATCTGCAAACACTATTGTAAATGCCAAAGTTAGAAACATCAGAAGCGTTAGAACAGAATAATTTCATAATTTAAGTTATAAAATTATTCTGTTCAGCTAATAGATTAATAATGTATCATAACTACTTAATTGCAATTTTTTAATGAAATTGTTATAATTCAGCTGGGGAGTTAAGGCATGCTAGACTTTTTGGTGAGCTTAAAATCTATTAATGTTACAGATTCCATTAATGGGATGAAATAATTGTAAAATATCTTAAGCATAACTTTTTTGCAACCATAGGTAAAGTTTTCTATTTTGAGACAGAAAAATGCCCTTGCAATTTTCTTCCAAATGAATCTGGAAAAATTAACACACTGGTAATTGAAAAACTATATATTTTCAGGGAATTCAACCCACACCTCTTTCCAAGAAACTCATAATCTTAACCCATATTTCCTAACATGAAGTTTGAAATTCCTGTATAATGGATGAAGGGAAAAATTCAAAATGTTTCAATTTGAGAATGCTGGGAAGAGCAAAAGATTTACTGCCTACCCTTCCTAAAAGTCTTCATTTTTATATTCCCTAAAATTTGTTTGATCTTAGGGGCCATTCATTAATTACGTAAGTCAGAGTTTCTCAAACTGTGGGTCGCGACCCACTGGTGGGTCGTCAGTCAGATTTTGGTGGGTCGCGAGAAGATTTTTAATTTTTCTGAATAATATATGAAGTAATCTTTTTATAATTTTCACAAACGTGTTACTGACTTTTGAATTATCAAAGTATTATTTGAACTTTTGAAATTTATTAAATTACCATATAGTAAAACGAAAAAAAATTTAAGGAAAAACTATACTACTTGGTGTCGAACGGAAAAGGCAATTAATGTAAATACGTACTTTGTGTGTCACTTTAATGTGCCGATAATGCAAATCTAGTCGATTATTCAAATAAGATTTGATAAAAAATATTCAGTGTTTCTCCCCATCCACACCGGGGGGGAGCAATGTAAATTTTAAGAATTTTGTTAGGAAATGATGCAACTGCAATTTATCTCATATTGCTAAAAAACAAGTTAAAACCATGTTTTTAAGGGTTAAATTTTAAAATTTTCTCTGGGGGAGGACCCCCGGACCCCCTTTTTATTGTAGGGATCATTGTTAGCCCACAATTAAACTATTTCATACGCTTATATTCAAATATTTACTTTTAATTTTCTAAAAAGTTAATTTTAAGTCGGTGGGTCGAGTTAGATTTTGTTTCTGAAAAGTGGGTCGCGATGTTAAAAAGTTTGAGAACCCCTGACGTAAGTGATTTTGGCAATTTTTGACCCCCATGTAAAGGTACGTAAGATTTTCAAACCCCTTCCCCTCCCTCTATTCTTATGCAAGATTCCATTTCGTTTTTCAAAATAATAAAAACGTTAGAAAAGGCTCAGTTACACTAAAACTCTCAGTTTGACGTAAATCAAAGATTTTTATTTTTCAACAGATAAGTAATATTCTTGCTGTCAACTACATATTACCAAAATATCATTATCTCTAGTCTTTGGAATTGAATACCATTTATCAGTAGAGATTTAAAAGTAAGTTTTTAAATAATCTTTAACATATAAATCACATTACTGAGATCGTCAGCATTTTTAAGTTTTTCTGGGGTTATTCAATAGTGATTTGATTAGAATAATTGGAATTTGTTTACATTAACTTGGAAAATCTTACGTGAGAATGGGTTTGACCCCCCACCCCCAAGTAAGGGTTAGTAAAGATTTTTCCAACCCCCCTCCCCCTCGGGACCCTTACGTAATTAATGAATGGCCCCTTACCATTACCTTTGTGTTTCTCTTCTCACAATAAATACACAATGCTTTGTTATAAAATTCTGCCCTTCTCAATTTTAAATGCTATTTGCAGGTGTGGTGTCAGCTTTTACATTACCTAAAGTGTATGAGACCAACAAAGTAAGTATTAATTCATTTTGCTTTAAGTAATTTAGCATCTTTATTTCAACCTGATATATTTTATTTTCCTATTATCTGTTCAAATTATTTTAATATTTAAGGTTATTAGTTCTTTTACTTATACTATACAGGGTGTATCTGAAACAAACTTTAATGGATGATAGTTTGCACAAACAAAGTTTCTAGAGCTGTTTGATAGTGCACAAACAGCTCTAGAAAACTGGTTACGCTCGCAAAAAACAAACTTAAACAGGATCTCAAGCGTTAAATATTGATTGTATTTACGTGAAATTTTGGACTTAAGGGTTTTCAACTATCTTTCAGATTATCAAATCAAAAGAAAGGATTTCGAAATACAAAATAAGGCAGTTTTCACATTTTTTTGTGTTTTTTTAACTTTTTTCATAATATAACAAATTTTAAAGTGAAGACTTTTGAGATAATTTTAAAGATCACATTAAACCATAATTTTTTTGAAACCATAATTAAATTTTCACCAATAGTAGTTCTTCTACAAATAGAATTTTTCAATGATTTTTTTGGGGTGTCGCTCCATTTTTAACTCCCTGGGATTTGGTCTGGGACCCCCTAATCCTATGTGATTCTGACTTGTCTAGGTGTCTACTATCATCCCTGAAAGTTTGTTGCACCATTTCAGATATACCCTGTAGTTATACTATATAACGTACTTCACAAGAATATTTTTTTAATCTACAGAGCGTGGTAAAAAACACTAATTTTAGGTTGTAGGTTAATATTAAGAATTTTTTTTCTTTATCCTTTGGTTCTGTTAAAATGTAATTAGTTCTTTAAGTATTCAATAAAGATGAAACATTTGATAAAGCTTTTTAGACTATTTAAAACTTCATTGATTTACAGGACTAAAAATTACTATTTGTTGAGGTATTTGCTTTTTAACCCTTTCAATCCTAAGCACCCAAGATTACCATTGAATCCTATGGAAAATTTGAGGCAGCTAGGAATGAACGAAAGGGTTAAGCCTTTGCGATTGGAAAGACATGACTAACGGCATCATTGCTTTTATTTTTATTGAGGGGTCATTGAGCCTTTTCTAAATTACATTACCTTTTGAAACTATGTTTGTGCCTAAGTCAGACAACAAAGAATATGCTTTGAATTTTTTATGGATCTACAAAAATAGGTTTCTTTACAGGCCCAAATTGATGTGTATGCTGAACTTGTACGCACAAAGGGGAAGGACGTTATTGATATGTAAGTGCACTCAACCTTATTTAGAAGTATTACAATCTAGGTGTCTTTAAGTTGCCATATCACTTTTGCTCTTATTGAATTTGAATTGTTTGTTATTTGTATCTTAAACATGATTATCATTATGCAGGGTTAATGCCAAAATGCCATTGGGGAAGAAGAAGAAAGATCAGTAGTTTTTCACCATTCCTTCTTCATTATTTCTTTTTATAATTGAGGCTGAAAAGACTTGCATGTAATGTACTTATGTGGAGATCATGCTTGAATAAAGTGTTGTAACTAGCCACTTTTTCGTAGGTAGATGATGGACACCTTTTTTATTTCCCCTGCACTAAAAACATGTTTAATAATCTATTTAAAACATTTGTAATTTTTTAAGTGTAAATGCAAGACAATTTATATACTAGTGTAAATGCTACTTGTGGTTCCATCTTTACTTTGACATAGTGTCCATTGTTCAATTGAAAGATTTAGTGATTATAATTGTGATACACACTCATTCGCAGTTGTGATTTATGTGTTGATTTGTGTGTGCATCAATGTATTCCAATTTCACACTATTTACTCATGAAGCTTGTTTCTTATTGCTGGATATGTTGCCATCTTCAGGAATTCTCAGCTTGTTAAATGTTATAATAAATTTTTGTCTAAGCATGTTATGAACTTATTGTAGAGCTCCTTAAAGGTTAAAATAAAGTTGGCTTGTTATACACTTCAAAGTGAAACCTTTAGACTCTTTCTTTCAAATATATTAGAATTCACTGTTCAAACGCTTGATTTATTATGTTGAAACAGAGTAACCTAATATTAAAATATTTTATTCGGTATGTCTCTTATAAAAGTTAATTTTATTATGATAAATTTTTGACAATTTTAATCTTTGTTATTCTGAAAAGTGTAATTTTTTTTAATATTTCCTTCATGCATTATTTTCAATCAATTGCTGTTTTTTATTGCAAAAACGACATAAGTTAAGTGGTTATTACCTTTTATTATTAAGTTGCAATTTCATAGGTGTCTAATTGGAGGTTAAGTACAGATTAAGTTTTTACCAGGCCCTTATAAATTAAAGATGAAGCTTTAAAAAAATCACAAGAGTTGAAATTTTTTATAACATTATTTGAGTTGTCTGATCTGAAGCTCATGCTTTCTCCAAAAGAGCATCTGTTAATAAAAATAAATCCAAAACTACTGGTGGGGGATTTGTAATGCGTTTTGTTCCATTTAATTACAGAAATTTGTCCCTGCAATTTTTTAATAACTGAGAAACTAACATGCATATATTGTGTTTGCTAATAAAGAAGTATTAGGGAGGCTTGAAATTTTTTAAATATTTTCTTATAGATGTACTGCGAGCAATTATGCAATTAAAGTTTGTGGGGCAATTCACCAAAAAATTGGTTGTGTGCATAATTTCAAAAGGTAAGTTCTGTGTAATCAATTTCATAAAATTATACAGTCAAAAAACATACCATAATGTTGGAAATGCTCAAATTGAAAGGAAAGTAAAAGGGGAAAAACTATCAAACAATATAAATTTAATATTCTGCTTTTTACATAACTGCTTTCTGTTTCTGAAAAAAAAATCCAGATTATATGCTACATATAATATAGTATGTTTATTTTAAGAATTCCAGATTTAGTGCAAATTATGCTTAAAACATTCCAATTCACAATAATAAACCTTCTACTTTTGTTACAGACGATTTGTATAATTCACAACATACAGATGAAAATTTGAACTATAAATAACTTTATTTTTCTAAAAATATTTTGGAATGCATGTTTTTCTCTTGATATAGGGGACTTCTTAGATAGGGTGGTCCAGGTAAGGATAATTATATTTTTTAATCACTCTTCAGTTCTCATTTAATACAGTGCACTTAACATGATAAAATAGCTTCATATAGGCTTAAGTTTCAACCCACCTGTTAGCAGACTCAAAATTTATAATTTATTGAGATTTTATAAATATGCTTTTTCTCCCATGTCATTGTGAGGTGTGGGAATGAGATAGTAAAACGAGATTTTTAAATATTAAAGTTTGTAAATGAGAGTTGAAATTATATATTATGTATGTTTAACTATATTTAGAATCGGCTTTCTGTGCATGTAAGACAAGTGTGTACTATATTTCTTAAAGTGTGAGTTACTTATCACCTTCAAGATTGATACTATTTCCTTAACAACATTTGAGAATAGGTGAGTTCACAGGTATAGTTGACAGATATGAGGAGGTTGCAGCAAAATTAAGCTTATTCTAATATAAAAAAGTTGTCTGATATATTCTTCTTTCAAAGGAAAATGCTTTCCTTCCATAATTCATATTTCAGAGGTCCTCGTATTTCAGCTTTTAGGTTGACTGTGTAATGGAATTATAAAGTAAAAATAATTAACTTAATATACTCCTGGATTTAGTTTTATTACTAAATTGAGCTATTTTCTTAAATTTCTTTCCGGCTATTGTAATGTTTTTCCTCAATAATGCTTGTAGTTAATTTATCTTTCCTTTTCCCTATGGTTAGTTCATCAATCAATGGTTTGTTATCCCACACACATCAAACCTTTTATCAATACCACCTCAATTTTAGCTACCACCAAAGAAACTTGAATGTACAGTCAAAACTCTTGTTGATTCTTGCTCCATAAGAAATAACCAAACTTATTTATTTTCTCTACATTTTCATTTATGGATATTTCATAAGTTTTTATAATTTAACACTTTCTGTAATCAGTTTTAAGAATTTAGTTTTCTTAAAAATTCAAAGTAATCTTTCTTGGTAATTTTAGACAAGTTCTTAGGCTTCCAAGGGGCCATCTATGATGTCACTCTTCAATATTTTTAATCCCCTCCCTCCCCTATGTCCAGGGCTCACACACCTGCGCCAAACTGCGCCAAAACCAAACTTTGATACATACTGATACAAATTGCCTATTTTACCAGCTCCTGCGCCTAAACTGCGCCATTTTCAGAGACTACTACTACGGATTCTCCGCAGTTTCTACGGATGCCGTTGTTAAACTACGGACTACGGATAACATCGAAAAAGCTACGGAAAATCGGAAATCTATCATAAAAAGCACTTAGAAGCGCAAGATTTTTCCCAAATACGCTCTATTTTTAGGATATTTTTTCTTGGACGGCCGGCGGGCGCCAAGTTGAAGTTGGCTTCTCACGTTGTTAGTGCGATGTGCAAAAAACAACTTTATAGTGGTTAGAAGCCGTCGTTCGGTGTTTAGGATCGCATTCTGCGGAAAAGTCGAAAAATAGCGATTTTTCGCGCAAGTACCGTTTTTCCAGCACGTAGTTGAAGATGGCTTCTTTTCACATAGCTGCCAAGTTTTACGGATTGTCCGTAAAATTTACGGATTGGCACCAAAATTTACGGTTTTACGGATCGACCCGAAATTTTTACGGAATTTACTTTTTTTTGCATTTTTCCTCCGTGAAAACGTAAACAAATCTTGCTGCGCCAAATTAAAGTCTTGTCTGCCTTTTCTTGGCGTTTGGAAACTGGTAAATCGCGAAAAAAGCCGCGGTTTTTCGCGAAAGTTTCGTTATGTGCGCCGCGTGTTCCGTTCCTTCCGCGACTATTTTCGACGGCCGCGGACGCCAAGTTGAAGTCGGCTTCATCTCGTGTCAGTATTAGAATGCAGGAAAAACTACTTTAACGTGGTCAAAGCCAACATGTCCGATGGTTAGAATCACGATCTTGAATAGCCGAAAAATAGCGATTTTTCGTGTTGTTCGTGTATTTGTCGTAATCAAAATCATGGTTTTCATGTCGTACGAAAAGTTTTACTGATGCAAGTTTAAAATGTAATGAAGGGGAAGCTTTTGTAATTTTAAATAACAAAAGCTTCCCTGCAATCAAATTGCTACAAGACATTTTTTATGCTACAAAACTTGGTTTTACCTGCTACAAAAGACATTTTTTGTGATACAAAACTTGGTTTTATACCTGATACAAAAGACATTTTTTGTGATACAAAACTTGGTTTTACCTGATACAAAAATTTTAAAGTGAGTGTGAGCCCTGCCTATGTCACACCTCCTCCTCCCTTTGCCTTTGTCACATGTCATGCCCTGCTACCAATAAGTTCAGATTGAAGTTGCTAAGAACCTGGGACCAATGTTTTTGTCCACCCCACCTTGTAATTTCAAAATGAACTCTTATTTTGTTAGAATGAATTTTATAACAATGATTTAAACTAATTTTCTAGAAAAATAAGTTAATTTCAATTAATTAATTTAATTAGTTAATTAAAATTAAATTAATTTGTTTAAAAAATAATTTTTGTTTTTAAAATATTCCAATTTGAAAACCTAATATTATTGTAGTGCAGTGGCGTAGCCAGGAAAAAATTTCGGAGGGGGATATTGATATTTCGGGGGGGATATGGGGTATTTTTAGTGGTTTTCTATGGTCAAAAAATGAAAATTTCCAAGTTTCGGGGGGGATATATCCCCAAATCCCCCCCTCTGGCTACGCGCTTGTTGTAGTGAATAAAAATCGTTGTTAATTTATCTTGGATAAATGGTTGAAATAATCAAATATTTATCTTAATTATATATGGATTAATTTATGAACTTAAGAAATTTCTTTAAGAGAAAATTTAATTTTTTTAAATAAGTAGTAAAAGTGAAATGTAAACAACTAATGTTGATTGAAATTGGATAATTGATTGAGATAATTAATCTGATTAAGGAAATCAATGGTTTTTTATTAATTTAGTAAAAAACCAACTGGTTTTTATCTGTTTATAAACAAACCAACTGGTTTTTAGTTTTTATCATTTAAGAAATCGATGGTTTTTTTGAGTAAAAAACCAACTGGTTTTTATGACTGACAAATAAGACAAATTGGTTTTATCAATTAATTAAAAGCCAAGCCATCTTTTATCAGTGAAAAACAGATAACTTTCTTAAATTACTCTTTGAAATAATGTTTCATTTTAAAGGAAATTAATAAATAAACTATCTCTTGCAACATATAAGTTTAACTTAAGCATTTCAGATTATGTTTAGATAGAGAGAATTCAATAATTAAAACCATTAAATTTAAAGATTTCTGATTTTTTTAATCACCTTAAAATGTCAATTTTTTGATAAATCTGGCCTTTTCTGGCCTGGAAAATATTTTATAATTTCTAAAAAAAAACAAATGTTTTTTTTTGGTAAAAAAACATTTGGTTTCCTTTGTTACAGTTTCACATATTTATGAACCCCCTCCCTCCCCTCCAAACTTGACATAATTTATGGATGCCGCCATAGTTATCTAGTCTTGAACAGTAACTATAAGAACTGTCTCCAAAAATTATTTTATAATAGTTCAAGATTAGATTGAATACGTGCGGTCTTTCAGACGAGTGAAGAACTCAAAGTGTTGGTATCAAGGCTAAAGAACAAAGAAAATTCAATTCTTTCGACTCAATTGTTAGGCGCCTTTCTAAAAATCGGTCAGCGCCCGATGCAGGGAGCACGACACCAGGCTGAGACAAAACAAAATCCAAAGGCCTAGGATGAGATGCGAATCATTTCATTAAAAAGAGCAAAATGATTATAACCATTCGATGGAGATGCGATAGTATCAAAATGAAACTCCTTTATTTTTGCCCCCAACCTAGGGATAAGGGGCCCTTCGCCGGGGGCTGTCTTTCACGTTCTATTGTCAACTCGTCTAGGTTATAAAAATTGCGTGTTTTGATTTGACAGTTGCTTTGCCAGTGACCTTCAACCCCTATCTTCTCCATGAAACAAATTCACATTGTCCTTTGTTTGGTAATTAAAAAAGTTCTGATTGCTCCCGATTTTTAATGATTTCTATCAACAAAGCACGGCCCTGCCATTGGTCGCTCAGCTTCTTACGCGTTGCATAATGAGGAATTTCTCCACAGCGGCGTATCGTAGCCTACGGCGGAATACAGGTGTAGGTTACTTCAGAAAGTTGTCATATCACCTCACCGCCGCAGGTTTCCGTTTACTATCCATTTAAGTTGGCAGATCCACATCACAAGGTAGCAAGCTAGGATAAATTTTTGAAAGATGGCTGGCAATAAGGTCAATGCAGATTTGGTTAGAGAACGAAAAAATGCTTCGTTTGACATCGTAGAGTTGACTAACTTTTTGGACGGAAATAAGGAAAAAACTAATAGGAGGAAGGAGCTAGGTAATATTTTTAATTTTTACACCTCGAATTTTTGGCACTTTGATTTTATATTCACTTAAATATTCCGATTTTGTTGATGAAATGATTGATTTTTTGGCTCATGAAATTTTGTCCTTATTAATATAACTTAATTTAAAAGCTTAGAGTTTACTTCCATGACATCACTTTTAAAATATTGATAGAGTTATATCTGTCTGATAACTAAGAATAAAATAAGTTCATCAATTCCATACTGCTATATTTTATTTGCACAGCTACAGCAGTTCTTAAAAGATTAACCTTTTAAGCAGGGCCTGACTTACAAGTTTGGGGGGCCTGGGCAAAAGAACCATTTGGGGGCCCCCGGCATAGCTTAAAAGAAAACTTAAATTTGACTTAAAATAACAAAAATTATCATTTTTAATTCAAGTGTAATTGTTACTGGCAATGTGAATATCCGGGCATCATTAATAATACCCGTGTATATATTTTGGGCAAAGTGATAAGTACTCATTGATAAATGCCATTGAATTTATCACATTACCCACCTCACTTCGGTATTAATAAAGGCCGGTTTATCACTTTGCCCGTAACATAAACACTACACTAAATAAAAATTATTAATTTTAACGCTTTAAAAATTAAATACTAAACTGATTTTAAATCCATTAGTTAAAAATTTTTAAATTATTTTCCCCCATTTTCTTAGCTTTTAAGTGTTTTGGGGGCCCTCTTGAAATGGGGGCCCTGGGCAAGTGCCCCAAATGCCCTCCCAGAAATCAGGCTATGCTTTTAAGGTTATCCTTAATTATTAGAATAAAATATACAAAGTTTTATTTCTAAAACAAGATTTATTACTACCTTTTTATTAAAATACAGTCCTTAACTTTAATTTTGGCATTCTGTTTCCTCAATAATTCTAAATATTACTTTACCTTATTAAAATAGTAAGCTGAATTAATTGGTTTTCGAAATAGGTTTTATAAAAATGATGAACTCGACTTTTCTTTTAATTATGTAATAACTTTGTTAGGAATTTTTCCTTTAGAGTATTGGCATATTTCTCTAAGTTTTTAGGGAATAAAAAAGTGTGATTCATGAATAAATGTTTAATTAAAGTTGCTGCTCTGAGATTGAACCGTCAATAACCTGGATAAGTAAAATTCATTGACAAGTAAAACAAGCCATTCCACTTATCCAGGTTAGTCTGTGTAACACCCCTGATATATTTTATTTTCAGAATATTTGTTTTATAATGATCCTGAGGTTCAAGATTCCATTCCTGTTGATTATTTGACTCATTCTGAGATTTATGAAGATGCTTTGCGGAAATCTCTTCACATTTTTCATAAGGCCATGGAGCTTGCCGATCCTCAAGAAATTTTGTATGTATCATTGAAATTTACCCCAAAATATATTAAAATTATAGAAGTACTAATAGTTAACACTTGATTTCAATTATCTAATTATTCATACATGTGATTCTTCCTCCAATTTGTGGAAATCCACCAATTTGCTTGCAAAATTAAAAGTCTGATAATTCGATTTGCAAAACTCAAATTCCACTTTCTGATTTTCCAATTTTTTTTTTTTACTAAAAACTCTGGCCGCGAAGGTTGCCTAGTAATAAATTTAAAATCAAATCGAAAAAATTATCGAAATTATATGAAAAGCAGTTAATATTTAAGCTAAAAAATATGACGCTAGCATCTTGAATTGTAGATCCTGGGAAGTAGAAGCCAATGGATCCCCTCTATTTAAAATGAAGGAAAATCTAGGTGCCATCGAATTTTTTTTAATATTTTCAGCCAATTTATTGTCAGAGTAATCACATATATGATTATTCTATTATTAATTTTTTTCATTAAAATATAAAATTTAACACCTGATATTGAATTATTATAATTTCCACCTTTGGTATAATCTGGTACTTTTAAAAAATTTCTTAAATCATTCTAAATTTTTTTAAAAATTTGATATAACAAAAACTTCTTTTTGAAAACTAGTTTTGTAAATATTTATATCTAGTAAAATAAATAGTACTTGTATTATAACTGTTCAGTGATGGTAAGATTCAGCTGCTTAATGAGCTTTGATAATGTTTTCGGATTAGTCAGTAATATGGTCAAGGAGCTAGTATATAAATAACATTGAAATTAAGGCTAAAACAAGTACCGGCTTCATATTTCTAAAATGCATTTCTAATTGCAAAGTTCAAAATAGTGCTTTAATAACCTTACCACAATGTTCCTGCAATTCAACTTTGTTCTTTCCTCTTAATAAAATCTGCAATAAAACCTATTATACTGACTGCTTAAAGAATTTACCAATTCATTCAGGTGTTATGTGCCATTAAACTCTAACAAGACCAATTTATTCAATTTAATTCTGTAATCATTCTGTACCTACTTTTAATTTATTTTTAAAAGTATTGTCTTACTCTTCTAAATGAACATCATAATTTTCTAGATCTATTGCTGATGCTATACTTCAGGAAGCATCCCCCCTGACTGTTCATTTTGTCATGTTCATTCCCTCTCTGATGGGTTTAGCTACAGAAGATCAACAAGCAAAATGGCTTCCAGATGCTTTAGAGATGAAAATAATAGGATCATATGCTCAGACAGAGCTTGGACATGGTTTGTGCATTTATAATATCTAATTTCAAATTAAATTAAACTAAGTTGTGATGACATGTCAGGGGTTCATCCAGAATTTTTTGCCAGGGGGCCGTTTTTGGGAATTTTGTGAAAAACGGAATTGAATTTTGTGAAAAATGGAAATGAATTTTGTGAAAAATAATTTTTCATTCTAAAATAAGGTCCCATTTCTGTAAATATATAATTTTTCTAAATAAAATTGCACTTGGGGAGTGCACATAGCTTGATTAAAGTCCGTTTTTGGGAACCGGAATTTTGTGAAGGGCCTGTTTTTGAGGATCGGAATTTTGTGAAGGGGCAGTTTTTGAGGGTCAGAATTTTGTAAAGGGGCCGTTTTTGAGGGTCCGATTTTTGTGAAGGGGCTGTTTTCGGCCCCAATTTCTTTCTAGATGCACCCCTGCATGTAGTCAGATAAAGGGAATTTTTTGGATGGAATTACTATAGGGGTACACGGGGAGATATAGAGTAGAGTAGTTTCTAAAATCTGAATTTTTTTGGGGAGAAGTTTGGAGTGAATAGTTGTTCAAAACTCGTTGAAAGAATTTATATTTTCTTTCAAGTTTAAGTTATTGATTTGATGTTCTTTTTAGGTACATTTCTTCGAGGGTTAGAAACATCTGCTACTTATGATCCCAAGACTCAAGAGTTCGTTGTCAATACACCAACATTGTCTTCAGTAAAATGGTGGCCTGGAAGTTGTAAGTTTTGTTGGATTTTTATTTATTACATGTAAAATTTTTTGATGGTTCCTGAAATTTTTTATCTCCAGCATGTTTTTATAGCAATGTTTATATGGTGTTTCTAGAAATTCCACCTTAAGAATTTAGCTGTTGTAAAGCAATTTTTTTGCATCAAAAGTTAAATGTAAATGGTTAAAAAATAATGTACAATGAATTTATATTCTGTAGTTGAAATAATGAAAGAAATTCTTAAATTACTGTCCTTTAAGTTCTACTTTTATTAAAAGTACTTTTTTTTATCTCGTAGTGGGGAAGACAGCTAACTTTGCTATTGTGTTGGCACAGTTGTATACTAAAGGGCAATGCCATGGTCTGCATCCATTCATGGTTCAAATAAGAAATCGAGATAATCATCAGCCTCTCCCTGGTAACTTTTATTATATTCTTTTTAAAAATCCTCAAAAACAACAATTTCACAACAAATGTATTGCCACACATTGTGTTATAATCTTTTACTTTTTTTTAACCTTTTATCATGAACTCTTAGGAGATTTCTCAATCTGTAATTATAAACTCCTTGTTATTGAAGAATAACAATTACATAATAGATCTTAATGAAGGGTGACTGAAGATAGTTCATGTATGAATATTAACAAGTAGGTCCTATGTTCCTATGTATAGAGAAATAAAAGTATATGATTAAAGAGATGTTAAAAAATATCATGATTTATTTCTTAAAAAGCATTCTACTTTAACTTTGAACTTAAATTAAATTTATTTTTATAAATGTTAAAAAATCTGCTTTAAGGCTCTCAATGATGTAATTTATTATTCAACTTTAAAATTTACAAAGCTGCAGTCAAGACCTACCCAACCACTAAGATTGATTAAAAGTGTTTTCTCAGTATCAATGTATATTTCTTTTAGTGTTAAAAATTATTTTATTTACTTGCAATATCCATTGTCTTGAAGGTATAACTGTTGGAGAAATTGGCCCAAAAGTTGGTTTTCGAGCATCAGATAATGGATTCCTAAAGCTTGATAATGTCCGAATCCCCAGGGAAAATATGCTGATGAAAAATGCTCAGGTATTCAGTTGAGACATTTTGATTACACTTTTCTAGTTTATTTCTTAAAATGATATTTAATCTGGCTAAATATCCTTTTGCCAGATTTTTTACCAAACAAAATTTACTAAATGCAGGGCTCGATTTCAGCCGAAACGGTCCGGAACGCCGTTCCGGAACCTCTTTTTCGGGAAAAAAAATTATATTCTATTTCAGGGGTCTCCTAACTACAGCCCGCGAGACCCATTCATCTGGCCAGCGGATACCTTAGTATGTACGAAAAAAAAAGTCCTAAAATGAATTAAAACCCTGTTTTTACTGTCATATTTCCAAAATTTTTCGGGGGGAGAACCCCCAGACCCCCTTTTTTTACTTTAAACTCAACTTATCAGATTTGTTTTTAGATTAAGTTCATAACAGTAAGAATCCTACCAAAATAATATAAAAAAGGAATGTTTCAAATTTAAAAAAATATTTTTAATGCATTTTTATCTTTTTTGCAAATAACAATATTTGTGATTTAATTGTAAGGTTTTTACTTAATTGTTCTTTTAAAACATGATTGTGAACCTCCATTTGAACTACCCACAATCCGCTCCTGGAGTTGATTCTTTTTTTTAAACCAGATTTGATCGCTGGGAAAATTTGCGACATCTTAAATTCTACCATTTAAGGACTTTAACTACTCATTACATTCTTTAAATTGGCAAAATATACAACACTAATGGTTCATTGATGATAAGCCGTCTCACCTTCTACAAGAGGCACCCCGTTGGAAAAAAAAGCATAACGCACTGTAAAAAAACGAGTATAAAGAGTTCATCGTTTATACAATTAATAATTATGTTAGAACACTCTACTAATCTAGTACAACACATTTGAATTTATTTTATAAATTTAAATTTGAAAATAAATGCTTAAGTTTTGGTATTAAAAAGTATTCGCTTTTTCAGTTTTGATACCAATATAATTTTACCGTTCCGGTACCTCTTTTTTTTTAAATCGAGCCCTGACTAAATGTATTCTCTTTCTTTACATTCTCACTAAATAAACTTTTTCACAGGTAACTCCTCAAGGTGATTATGTAAAGCCTAAAAGTGACAAACTCAATTATGGTACCATGGTGTTTGTCAGAGTATTAATTCTTGATATGGTGTCTTATAATGTTGCTAGAGCAGCTACCATTGCTATTCGATACAGTGCTATTAGGAGACAAGCTCAAATTCTCCCTAGGTAAGGGTTTTAAATTTTTGATGTATCTGTGAAATCTCTTTTAATGTTAGTTCTGTGCTCTGGTATCTCACTTCCCAATCATTTCAATCTTATTTCCTTTCAGTGAACCGGAAGTTCAAATTCTGGATTATCAAGCACAACAATACAAACTTTTACCTATGGTTGCCTTCAGCCATGCTTGCAAAGCAACTTTCATAGCTCTGATGGACACTTATAAAACTGCAACTTATGACATGGAAAAAGGAGACTTGGCTACTCTTCCTGAGGTATATTTAGGTTCATTTTTCATATTTATTAAGTATATGGGGCATCTACTAAAGTAATGATGTGAAATCTGGTTTTAGCTCCATGCTACTTCCTCTGGTTTAAAAGCTTTGTGTACAGACTATGGATGTGCGGCTATTGAAGTTTGCAGACGGGCCTGTGGAGGACATGGTTATTTATTAATCAGTGGAATTCATAGACTCTATGCTACAACTGTTGCTGCGTGTACTTATGAAGGAGAAAATACTGTACTGTATCTTCAGACAGCCAGGTAAGCATATATTTCTCCCAGTTAAGCATTCATCAGATAAAATAGTATTTTCAAGATGGAATGCAACCAATCTACTTTTCAAACCAAACTTAAATTGACTCAAAAGCAGTAGGGACCTTTTCTAACAATGTGCACTAATAAAGCTAAGCTTTTCATATTATTATATTGTATTGTATAACTTGTAAGATCATGCTAAAATTGTTTGGAAAAATTTACATAAATGAAAAGTATCCTTTCTTTTTAGATATCTGATGAAAGTTCTCAAAGGTCAGCAACCAGTTCCAAAGAATTCAGTGTTTGGATATTTATTGGGTGAAAAAAAAACTGTTCCATCATCATTTAGTAATCCACCAACTTTACAGCAACTTGTCCAGTGTTACCGTGCTGTTGCTCAAAAGTATACATTTTCTACACATTTCTTTGATAAATATTTTTATGACTATCTGTATTAAAATAACATAAAAATAGAAGCAATATTTCAATCGTATTTCTACTATAGAACTGAGTCTGCTCTTGTGAATTTGACAAAAAAAAATATTGGATAGAGGTCAAATGAAAATATAGCTAAAAACACTAAACCCGAAAGTTTTTTGAAGCATTGCAGTACTAATTTTATGAATAACCTGTCTCTTAAGCTAAGATTAGTTTACTGTGTTTAATATACAGGGTGTCCAGTCATGAACCGTATCACGGCCTTTACTCCAGAATACCTGGAGCTATTTTCATAAACATGGTGCCTACCCCTAGTAAAACGCCTATGCGCTTTCCGATGGAACCACTTTTAGCGCCCCCTAACGAAAAGTTTAGGAGTTAGCGTGCCTATCTCCAAAACTATTAGAGATACAAGAAAAACTCCAATTACAAAGTTGTAGATAATCATCAATTTAGCACAAAAAGACACCTTGTGCAGAAAAATAACTTAAATAGAACCCCTAAAAAGCATGTTTCTTTATTCTGGTTTTCGTAACATAATATTAAAAGTAAATTATTTCATAATTTAATCTTTCACATAAGTTGGTTACTACAAAAATTACATTCAACTTTTATTGAAGGAAGGTCACATATTTTTAAAGATTGTTTTTAAATTATTTTTAGAAAGTAGGTCCCTAAATTTTTTTAAAAAAAGGTATGATGTTCCATACTTAATAGCATACCAAGCATGCAGATTTGCATATTGAAGCTGTTTGCCCATCAATTAGACTTTTTCGACCATGCGTTAAGTGGGGTTATGTTACGAAAACCAGAATAAAAAAACGTGCTTTTTAGGGATTCTATTTAAGATATTTTTCTGCGCAAGGTGTCTTTTTGTACTAAATTGATGATTTTCTACAACTTTGTAATTGGAGTTTTTCTCGTATCTCTAATAGTTTGGAGATAGGCACGCTAACTCCTAAACTTGTCGTTAGGGGACGCTAAAAGCGGTGCCATCGGAAAGCGCATAGGCATTTTACTAGGGGTAGGCACCATGTTTATGAAAATAGCTCCAGGTATTCCGGAGTAAAGGCTGTGATACGATTCATGACTGGACACCCTGTATACTGTAGTAGTTTCAAAGATATTTTTTTACCCAGTAAAAAACAGGCTAGTTACTTGTTATGTGATTGTAACAATACTATCTTCACAGCTGGATTTTAAGGGGCATGTTATCTCTTTAGTGGTCAGTTATGGAACTTATTTAGTAATCCTAACAGGAAGAAATCCATTATAAATAGCATGTTTCAAAACCTGTTTAGCCTGTATATTTTTAGTAAACCCGACTTTCTCACCTCACAAGTATTGAAAAACCTTTTCACATATATATAATTAACCTGTATTTTTACTCACTAGTTTCTAAATAAGGTTATTTTTGTTAATTAGTTTGTTCTATAATCCCCCAAAATTTCCAGAGTTATTTTAATTCTTTTATAGCAATTTTTTTCAACTTTCTAACACTTAATTTATTTTTCAAATTTAGGATGGTGCTTAAAGCTGCTGCTAGAATTCAAGGTTTTCTTGAAGCTGGGAAAGTTCAAGAAATTGCCTGGAACCTTAGCCATGTTGACTTAATTGCTGCTGCAAAGGTTAGTATGTAAGGGTATTAACCTTTTACAGGCCAAATTCAGATCCAGATATATTTTAATTAATTTTTTTGCATAATTTACCTTCTAATGCTTCAATTAAGAGAAATCATTAATATGAAGGCGGTAAAAAATTTTTAAGTGTGATTTTCGCCATGTTCCCAATTGGGAACATTGGCCACTTCCGACTATACTTCGACCGGGGAAGCAAGCATAGACTAAAATGATAAATAAATCAAATAAAACCCAAATTTCGTGGTATAACTAACAAAATCAATCTTAATTGTAGTTTATCTTTTGGTTTAAGAAGTAGTTTTATAGAAATTTCAGAAATTTGAAAGCAATTTAATGACAATTTCACGTTACACATAAGCAAAATACCAAAACTTTATATCATTATGCTTGTAAATTTTATACACTAGCCTTAAAAATACAATAAAGAATTGGAGATATCTAAAACATCTAAAATATGAGGGACTAATTAATTTTAATTTTCCTAAGCTATCAAAAACCAAGCTATTTTATTATATGCAAGTAATATATTGAAGTTATCGTACATTTATAGATAGGATATAAAATGGATTTTAATAATTAGTACAAAAATAATGATTAAAAATTTGAGTGATAAATAAAATTATTGTTTTTGAATGTACTATTTATAAATTTATAAGAAAATTTTACTGCAATTACTTAAAAAAATCTGAAACATTGTACACTCTTATTTGCTGACATAAAAAGCATTTCGGATCCAATATTTTCGAAATTTATTTCTTATGTATAAGAAATAATAGAATACTAGACGTGTGAATCTACTAACTTTTCTTTTTTTTACAAGAATAAATCATCTGCGATAAGTTATTAACTTTGGAAGCTGACTTATTTAAGGTTTATATACACATTCATCATTTCTCTGAACAAAATCGTAGATTCAAACCGGAAAAAATATTCAACCAAAAGCAAAAACAAACCAGCTACTTCCTTTCTGAAAGGGGACTCCCCTTTAACCCTTTGAGGATCACTATATAAAAAAATTTTTTTACTGGGCAAACAACACCTAAAATCCAATATTAGGGCCTCAAGGAATACATAAAAGCAATTTTTAAAAATTTAGCACTTACTGTTTCTCCAGGGGAGGTGGTTGCACTCTGCAACCAAGGCTCCGCATGGGTCTAGAAAAATGCTGTGTTGCGCATTACCGAAAACATGTGAAAATGGTCTTTCTGCCACCCATTTATGAATGAAACCAGTTAAATAAAGATAATTTAATAGAAATGAAGTAAATATTATTAACTTTTCCCAATTTTTCAAAAATTAAAAATTTTTTTACTCATGAACAATGTTACGAGACTTCCTTGGCAATATCAGTCAGCCTCGGCAATTATATCAACAGTTCCATTCGGAATACTACAGACCCCTTTCTCACCCCCCCCAAAGGCCCTCCACGACCATACCATACTCCATGTTCCCCCATAAAAAATAGAGCAATAAAGAAGTTAACTCAAGAGGTGTGTCGATAAACAAGTTCCTTTTGCGCGCGCGCCGCTGATGGCCTTGGTAGAAAGCCAGACCTATGCGGTTCAGATGCACCAGACTGCAACCACCTTTTTAAGGGGCCTTATGGGGGCGTTAAAAGATCTTTTTGCTGAAATAAAGTATCAATCAAGATGGCCAAGGCCCTGGTAAATATATTTTGAAGGCTAATAAAACGTTTTTTAGCGTCTTTTGTACTTAAAACTGTTAATATTTTTCAAATTTTGAACTCGCTTGCCCAATAGCATTTTTAGAAAAATATGAAACTGTCTGTTGAATTGAGCTGCCATCTATTCGTCTGGAGGAGAATCAAAAGATCGTGTTGCAAAAAAAATTGGGTACTTTGCGACAATTTAAGTCGGAGAAAAAAAATAGCAAAGAGGTGGTTTCGCTTGCTTACAATGATCCGCAAAGGGTTAAGCAATTATATAACCTTTTTATTCTTTACGGAAAAGAAATACCACCCGTTCTATTGAGTTCTATAGTTTAACGCCATACTACAAACTCGGTCTCCCGCGTATAGCGGCGACAGGCCAATGTTCCCAATTGGGAACATGCAAGTTTAACAAGTTACAACAGGTGAGTTTTTGATAATTAGTGTTAATACTCATGATATATTTTCAAGGCAACTATTTTTCAATATCCCTTCCAAATTTTGGGAACCTTGGACGATTTTTCAATTTTTTATGAATTTTTCTGTGTGCCTCTATCAAAAAGCGTAAAAATGGCCAATTTTAAGATTTTTGTAATTTTTTACAATGAAGATAGAAATTTAATTTTAGTTGTAAAAAATCAAGTCATCTTTCAACTTTATATCATAAAATTTTCAATTGTATACCGACACTAGTTATTTTTTTTATAAATTTTTAAACATGATGTTCCCAATTGGGAACATTGGCCTGTAAAAGGTTAAGGTTAAAGTAAAATCTTTACGAGTAAGGTAAATTGTGTGATCTTAACGTAAATTTTTTTCAGGCTCATGTTCAATATTATATTGTGCAAAAGTATGTACAGTGGGTTGAACAAAGCCCCGTAAGCAGTAACCTGAAGACAGTGATAACACAGTTGTGTTATCTGTATTTGCTGCAAAATATATCGGAACAACCAGGACTCTTTTTAATGGTATACTTTTATTCATACTTTGGTTTACTTTTGAATATTCTTGAGTATATTTGAAGACTTGTAAACAAATTTACAGAAATAAGCTTACCTGAGTCATTTTATTAAAATTGACTAATTTAGATGGGCTAATTTTAATTATACTTGAAAAATAATTGAATTAAAACATCTTTTCACTAATAAATGGTAATAATCAAGTAATTCACTTTACTAAAACTTAGGTTAAATACAGCAGGCGTACTACTTCTCTGGGGTACCCCCAGAAATTTGCTTTTTTGACCCATGAATCCCAGAATTCAATTTTTTAATTCAAAAAATAGTGCAGGGCTACAACCTTAACAATGAGAATCCTGTCCCACCATCAGTTTCTAAGTACAATTACATCTGTAAATGTTTTTGGAGAATTCTACTCGGGATTCTGGATAAAAGGTTCATTACTCTAATAGTTTTATGGGATTTTGAGTTGAAGTCAGTAAACATCCCCAGCATGAGCGGATTTAAGGGGGTGCTACGCACCCCAACTTTTTGAGAAAATTCCATTTATATTGGGGAAAATCATGTTTTCAAAGTCATCAGGGGCAGCTTGCACCCCCAAGTTTCCCAGTACGCACCCCTAGGTTTCACCATCTAAATCAGCCCATGATCCCCAGTGAGTTTTTGGATATAAGATGCACCTTACTGGTCTTGAGATAGCTTACCCCAATCTGGTGTGAGGATGATAAAATTCCTCTATTTTAATCAAAATATTTGATTGAAATTTGATATGTATTCTAGGTTGGATTATCTGAAGATTGTTTGACCAAGTTACATAACAACATGTTGGAAATGTTAGCACTTCTGCGACCAAATGCAGTGGCTTTGGTGGATGCTTTCGATTTTCACGACATGGTTTTAAACAGTCCATTGGGTTGCTATGATGGCAATGTTTATGAGAGATTATACGATTTAGCACAAAAAACTCCTATGAATCAGAAACAGGTTTGTAGCCATTTTCTTGTTTATTGTAAGTGTAATTTTTACCTTGAAAGGTTTGAAATACTATCAGTTGCATTTTGACATCAACAAAAATAATGTAATTTAAAATATGAGTGTCATACTTTAAGCTTGTGAGTTAAATGAAAATTTTGTTCCTACTTTAATACAAGATTGCAGTTGAACTTGCTTACTGTGAGGTCAGATTTGAGAACCCAGTTTTAGTACATAAAAAAAGAATTGGTGGTACAATGTTAAATGTGTAGCCAAAAACCACTTAATCTTTGAGATTCTAAAATTGGTGTAAATTTTTTTCTGTCAAAGTTGGAAAAATATCTTACTTTATAACTTTATTTTTAGGTCCACGATTCATATTTTAAGTACCTGCAACCTGTGATGAAAGCAAAACTGTAATAATCTTTCTTCAAAATGATATTAATAATGAACTTTTTCTCTTGGAGATGAAGTTACTTAATATATTCTGTTGTGATAAATGCATATTAAGCTATCTCAAATGAAAAACTCACTATCTTTGTTTAAAGTTATCTATTTCTTAAATTATCTTTAAATCTATTTATAAGAGTTTGAGTATCTAACAGAAATTTAGAATCAATATTGACAATTCTAAATAATTATTTTACTCTGTTTTCTATTTAGTTTTATTTTTGAAACAATTTTGCCTCATTTAATGCATTTTGAGGTTAAATAGATCAATTATAATGAAAATATTTGCCTGACAATCAAATAAATGTTAATACCTTTTCTTAAGATAGAAATTGGATTACATCTTATATGGATTACTACTGGTTATATTATTTGCTACATGTTGTTTCAAAACATGAAAATATCAAACCCTTAAAAAACTTTTTCAATGAATGAATATTTTGGACTTGATTACTTTTTACAAAATTGAGTTTTCCTGATAATTTTTGATAAATTGCATTTTGAATGTGCAATTTCTTATGATACTGGTGAAGGAACAAATGGTGATGTTTAATTTATTTGGCTATAAATACTTATTTTTCTAAATATTTATCATATTTTTATACATGAAAGTATTAGTTTTTACATTCATATTGCAATATATTTTTATAGACTGTAATGTGTTACATTTGAATAAAAAATTGATATTTATGAAAGTATTTAAGATAAATTTTCCTGAAAGAAAATCTGAAAATTTGTGTAGCTGTTTGGTTCCTTTAGGTATGTATTAAATTATTCTATGCATTACTTTGTTACACGTGTTTCAAAACTCTTGGATTGAATTTTTTCAATATCTACTCCTCAAAACATTTTATTTTATTGCTAAAAATTGAGTGAAACCTCTATTTCATTTCATTCAAGGAACTGCAGAAAACAAAAACATGCAGGAAAAATGTTAAGGGGACCAAGACGTTCTCAGCCTTGCAAAATATGCTAATTTTACAATATTTCGAGACTCAAAATTATATGGTAAAAGTTATTCAAATACTATAAAAATTGGTTGCGTTAACTAATAGTCTTTTGTCATCCTAAAATGACAAAAATTAATTCTATATTATCATATATTTTTTTAAAATAGGAAGTCGAAAAAGTATATTATCCTACGAGTCTTCCGATGGATGGGGTTAGAAAGGTTATCCTATAGAAAATTCTATGTTGTTTTTTACCAAAACAAATAGTTTTCCATGTAGAGAAATGTATATTCAATTTAGTGAACTAATTTTTAAAACAATTTAATGATTATTTAAAAAAAATGTTGAACTTAAAATTAAAAAAAACAGCAAATTTTTCTCCTATTTTTGCTTAATTAAAAAATTATATTACAACATAAACTGTAGAAAATGATATTCACTGAATGCACTTATAAAAAACGAATATTTGTACCAAGTTTCATGTAATTTCATTGATTGGAATTTTGTACGGGCTAACCTAAAAATTTCCAATGGTAGGTAATTGAACAGTTACGGATAACAGAGTTCATTGACCAACAGACATGCCGTAATTAGTACTTTCTTCGCGTTACCCAGTGGACACCTGTGGACCGAAGCCACGGAGGTGAAGTACTGTTGCCCACGCCACACGCATTCGCTCGCACAACCCCTTTTTACAGGGGGGCCACATTCATTCATCACACACAAGGACAGAAACTAACATCCATGCCAAACGGGGATTTGAACCCCAGACGTATGGCCTCGCAGTCAGATGCTCCAACCACGACGCCAATACATCGGCACGGGCTTACCTAAAGTTAAAAAAAACAGATTTTGAGAAAAATGCAAAAGAACTAAAAATGGAACATTAGTGGTGGTGATTGTTTACATCTTGTACCCCCATTTTCTGGGGATGTCGGTCCTAAAGGTATATGTATTATACATTTTTGGAATTGTCATGAAACCTACAATTTTATGAAATAAAAATTAAAAAATCAAATTTTGGAACGGTTTAGGACGTCTTGGTCCCCTTAAGTCAGGGTTTCATTGTACACGACTTAAATTTATGTCAATCTTTTTTACGACTACATATAAATGGGTGGATCCTGGGGGAAAGCTGTCCCTGATGGCATTAAAAGCATAATTTACTACTATATAAATGAATATTTTCAAAATGTTCTTGGTGGGTGGGCATTGCTCCCCCCATGACCTCCCTTAAATCTGCCTATGACTATATTACTCTTATGTTTTTTAAGGTGCATTATACCTATATACATGATTAAATCTGGATTAATTATTTCCTTTGAGATAAGAGAATATTTTAATAACCTGATAGGTTCAAATACTTGGTATCCTATTACTTGAACTTTTGCTTTCCTACTAAACCAATTTATTATCACTATTTATGAAGTAATTTGGATTTCAAATATATTTTGTCTTCTAAACTAACGACTTCAAACATGTAATTCAGATTAGTGCCTCATTCTCCAGTGGATTAGGATTAAGAGTTTGGTCAGGCAAAGTACCTTAACACTAGAACGATGGGAGGGGCCATTTTGGCCCCTCGCATAGTTTGTTGTTCAATCAATTTAGCCCTAATTAACCAAATGGCTTGAAATTTTCTGACTTTTCATTATTTGACCCTATTTAAGTAAATACCAAATCATTTTCATTTTAGTCCCATAGGAGCAGAGATATTGAACCGTATACCTAGAACGACGGGGAGGGTCCATTCTGGACTGTGAAGGGATTTTGTCAATGCGCGTTTGAAAATCGTCGTTTCTGGTGATCACTGGAGCGTGAAGATCCCCCCTACTTACCCTGACCTTCAATTCCCTGTTCTTACAGGTGTTTGGGGAGTGGTTGGAATTCCACAAACATTCTCTCTCCCTATCTGTACTATAGAAATAAGAAACCTCCCTACTTTTTGTGAGACTAGAGGTCTATTACTTGTGATAATGGTTTGAAATCGAACAATTTTGTTATTTAGAAGTGTATACTAATAATATATTACCATAAATAATACCATTAATAATAGATAACCACAACTTTTATTCCGACATTGAAAGAGATGCATAGGACACATTAGACTTACTCAAAACGAAGTTAGATATGCTTGATTCAGGTATAAGAGATATTTTATGGTTGATATTTTAAAAAACAATTGGAAAAAATATCACATCAGTACTGTCAAAAAATTAACTTAATTTTAGTAACCCCATTTTGCAAAGCACCGTGCTAAGGCAGAGTCAATACAAGAAATCTAGTTGCACAATTAAAAAACAAATAAAAAGACAGGTAATTTAGCAAATTTACGACAGATATGTGTAAGAGAAAATGTTTAGTGTATTTCAGGATAATTTGAAAGCATTTGGGGGAAAAAGCCCTCGGATGGCAATGCTTGTAATTCATTTCAGTGTTCCCAAAATTATACAAAATGTGAATGATTGAAGTCAGTTTAAAATAATATGCATCCATTGATCAATTATCTGAACGAAGAAAAGGAAATATAATTTCAACTTATTTCATTATCTAGAAAAACGTAAAGTTTGTCTCCACTATGTTCTAACTAAGTTATTTCGTTGATATTTCTAGTTTAGGGATGTTTGAATAATGATACGAACAAAAAAAATCTGCGAAGGTCATTCTGGCCCTCTCCGTCCTTCTAGGTATACGGCTAAGTCCCGTCGTTCTAGGGTTAAGAAATGAAGTTTTTATAATGAAGTTTTAACTGAAGTTAAGTAGTTTTATCAAATAATTATACTTTAATTTTTTAGAGTGTTCTTTAAATTTAAATAATGAATTTCATAATTTTTAGAGTTAACTTTTTTATTGAGATAAGTTCACAGAAAGAAGGAAGGATATAAAAAAATATCTGGTTTTTACATATTATCCCCTCTACCATTCAGCGACCATCAGATTAAGCAGCAGTCTGAGATTTGGTAATGCATTTTTGATTCGACGGCATAATATATAAAGTACCAAGTATTAGTAGATATTAAGCAGGGCAGGGTCTTATCCAAGGGGGGGGGGGGTTGGGGGTTCAAACACCTCCCGAAATTTTCCACCTCCGAATTTCCAAAATTTTTATGGGGGAGGACCTCCCCTTTTACTTAGGATTTACATTTTTACACAATTTTGGAATTTAGTGCACCAAAATTAAAATCTTATGTCCTAATACGAAGTCATCCCACCCGGACCTGGAAAAAGTTGTAACCTTCCCCCGAACATAATAAAATTTACCCAAACCTTATGTATTGATCCCATGGAGCTTGGCAGGGGCTTCCCCCGAACGAGGTTCGTAGGTTCGGGAACTTTTTCCAGGTCTGATCCCACCTAAAACTTAGTATTACTAGGAGATCCTGGTCCTGTCACAGATATGGTGTTTTTCCTGCATATCAATCAAAATGCAAGGAAAAGCCAACTTCTAAGTATTCACCAAGGAAACTATTTTTTCTCCTAACTCTTAACTCCTCGGTTTTCACCAAATTTCCATGGAGAAGAAGTCAGAGGGTATGATTGAGACTGAACGAAAAAAAAATATGCCACCAATAAAAATTGGATTTGTCGAGTTTTTTCATAATAATTTTGGGTAAAATTTCCCCACAGCTGTCTGAATTTCCCTTAAACCTCGTATGGGCATATTCTGCACCCCTGATATTAAGTATTTGCTTTATAAATGTAGTGTAGTCAGTTATTGAAAAATCTTTTTTAGTATCTTTATTAAAATTGCATAAAGAACTGCTTTAAAGAATTTTAAACTATAGCATAAAGAAAACATTAGATAATAGAAAATTAATGGAACAAAATACATATAAGGTTTTTGAAATTCCTCACAGAGTTTTGAATATCCTCATCCTGTCTCAACACCAAAGCTACCAAACTTTTTATTCCAGTCTAAATAATAATTCAAATCATCTTGAGCTACACTGGCCCTAACTTGTCTCAAAGCATCAAGAAAGTCTATGAGCTGGATTGCTCGAACTTGATCCAAAGAAACAGTTTTAATATTTGCTGGGCCTATAGATCTAATAGGTCCCATAGCAGCTTCTTTGCAAAGGTGGGCTACATCAGAACCCGAATACCCTTTCGTTTCATCACAGATCCGATCGAGGTCAGACTCGGAGAGGTTATGCTGGTGGGCACATAATAACTTTTCAACTATTTGTCGCCTAGCAGGTGGATCTGGTAATGGAACGTACAGACGTTTGACGAAACGGCGTCTTGCAGCTTCATCCAACTCGTGGGGTCTGTTGGTTGCTCCTACAACTAATATCCGCTCTTCAGACTGGGTTTTCGCACCATCAAACTGAACCAGGAACTCTGTTTTGAGTTTTCTGGTAAAATCCTGATCTTTGTCACTTCGCTGGGAAAGCAAGGAGTCAATTTCATCAATAAAAATCACAGCAGGTTGGTTAATGCGGGCAACACTAAAGAGGGCTCGGACGAGCTGTTCGCTCTCTCCTACCCACTTGGAGGCCAGAGAAGAGGCACTGATGCAGAAGAAAGTAGAATTTGATTCTGTCGCAATGCATTTCCCTATTAGAGTTTTACCAGTCCCAGGAGGGCCAAACAAAAGTATTCCTCTCGGTGGAGCTCTCAATCCAGTGAATATATCTGGGCGTAGCAAAGGCCAGATGACTATTTCTTGGACTGTTGTTTTTACAAACTCCAAACCGGCTATGTCCGTCCATTTGATATTTGGGCTAAAATCCATTATCTCGTTGAAAATGACGTCCACTATCTTCTTATCAAAGTGTTTTAAAGATTCATCAACATGCTGCTCGGAATCATTACTACATGAAGGTGATGTGTTTTGGGCTTGTTTCGCTTCTTCTTCTACTGCTTTTTTAAGAGGGTTTCGATACATGGAACTTGCAGACACAAATCCAGAAGTTTGGGGTTTGGGAGCTGAAGACGAGGTAGTAGGTTTTGGTTTATTATATGTCCTGTTAAAACTTCTTTTAGATGGATAACTTGGGTTTGAATCTTCTGTTTCATTGGCAGGGCGTTTATTGGGCATACTTGTAAAATTATACTTCTGAGGACGAGAGTTGTTCAGCTTTTGTTCATTATTATTTGCCTCATTGGCAGAACATTTATCGGGCATAGTTGTAAAATTATACTTTTGAGGACGAGAGTTATTCAGCCTTTGTTCATTATAATTAGCAGTTTTAATCTCTGGTTTATTTACTGTAAACAATTTTTTAGAAGAGGGTAAATTGATATCAAGGTTATCTAAATAAGAATTTAACTTTTCTAGTGCATCTTTGGTGATCGATTCACTGATTTGTTCTGAAGCTTTAGTTTTTGAATCACTCTTGTTATCAGGAATTATTGTTAGCAATCCCGAGGGATTTTCACGATCCATTATCTCATGATATTCAGTAAGAAGTTCGATCTTTAATTTTTTAGAACTTTCATCTGATAAATTCAAATGAGCACAGTGAGTGTTTATCTGTTGTATAAGACCACGCAGGACGCATGCAGCTTCTGGTAAATTTTCTTTGGTTTTTAAAAGACGGAAATAAGAATCAACATACAGTCTTTCATTTACATCAGACATTTCTTTTGATTCAGCCATGCTGGAGTGGAAACATTAAACGCACATTGCAAAAACAAATAGAGCACAAGTTTATGCTTCAGAAAGTAAACAAATACTTTTCCCGCTGTTTCGTATTCGTCGGATTTGATTGGTTGTCAAGACCAGAAGCAGAAGGAGTGATTTTTAACATTATTGAAAATATAAATTTTTTTCTTTCAAATTTTAAATTCAATCCAATATAGATGCAATAAAAGACATAAGCTATATTTAAAAACTTTAAGATAAAGTTAATGATTACAGATGTAAATGCAGAATTTTTTAAAATAGTCAGCTGATAGGATAGAAGAGAAGCGAAGAACGAAATTTTGCCAGCCTCATTTGTTTGTTTTTTAATCTTGGAAGCTGAGCCAGAGTTCAGCTTTTTTTTTGCCGGATCGTTATGGTGTAGTAATGACCAGTACTTTTATATCAGTTAATTAGAATTAATTTATATTTTTTTATAGTTTAAATACTGTCTGGTACCAAAATGTCCGACAAAGAACCAAGAAGGAGGAAAAAGAGGAAGGATTCTCAATCTCGAAAAGGTAGGTGATTTATGAAAAAAATAATGTAGCTAATCATAAAATTAAGTTGTTTTACATTGAATAATGCTATTTTATTAATATGTAAATAAAAACTGGGATTCTCCATTTTCAGATATTCTTGTTGTGTTAATATTGGAACTCAAATTAACTTCTCATTCAATCTTCCATTGGAACTCAAATTCTTTATCTTCTCAATCAATCTTTATTTAATTAGATTAATTATGCTATCAAGTTTAGTAATTTATCATAAAAAGTAAACAAGTTTTGCTAAAAATAATTTTTATAACAAATTTTTTTTATGTTTGTAATGTAACTTTTCACTAATTATCAATTTGTAATTAAGTTAAAAGTGAAGCTTAAGTATTTATTAAAAATTGTATCTTAAGACAAATGCATTAACAAATATAGTATTTGATTTAATGCTTTTGTGCATTTCATACGTATCTTCTTGACTGAATTCCTATTTTTCTTTCCTTTGAAAAGCCAAAATTCTAGTATGGATTTATAGGTTGGTATATGTTAAATGTGCTGTGGTGTTAAATGCTCAAAATAAGAGAGAGTAGGGACTTTTTTTCAAAAATAGAAACTAGTTGTGACTAATTTACTAATTCAGGTATTTAAGGAATTTCTAACATATTTTTAAGTGTTGTGTAGTGTTTGGAATTGTAATTTATAAACTTAAAAGTACTGAATTAGAAATATAATATAAGATCCTGCTGGTGGAGAAAATGCTGAGATTTTTTACAGCCTTTATTCGTTTGCTATTCAATGTAGAAGGAGCTACTTTGGCTATGATCCAAAAGTGGGAAACTTCCAATAGCTAAAAATAAGATCCTTCAGGTGAAGCTCTGAAGAACCTAATTGCTCTAGATTCATTTTTTGTTTTATTGTGCCTCATAGTTTTTGGAAAAATTTTTTCCCTTCGTTTTGAAAGTATTAAAAATTTGCTTGCACTTTTTTTAGACTTTACTGTGATAATAATTATTATCAAATAATAATCTAGGAATTTGAAAACATAAATAAATTATACATATAAAAGTAAATTCAGTTGAAATTTCATTTTAATTTTTTGAGTAGCTATCAGGTTACTTTAAAACCAAGCTTATTGCACAGAAATGTTAAATTTTTTACAATTAATAAAAACAACTATTATTTAGTAGGATTCCCTTCCTCAAATGTGAGAATAATCCTAAATAGTTAAATATTTTTAATTTGATTTTTTAATGTATTCGGCTTCATGTCACTTAACTCCTAAGCATTAAAAATGATTTCTGTAAAAAACTATTAGAGTTAAAGATTTTTGCTAAAGGCAAATTTAGGGGAGGAAATATAAGGCTTGCTGTCCCCCTAGAATTGCAAAATTTCTTCCAATTATATAGTACAAAATCCTTTAATAATTTGAATTTTCCCACTTTTTTATGAAAACAGGTGGGAATTTATGATGTTATTTTAAGATAAATACTTTTTTTATGAATTTGAAAATTAAATCCTTTTAAAAGGAGAAAGTTGTGGCAATGTTGGCAGTTCAATTGATGGTCAACAAGATAATATTATTATCTTGTTGACCATCAATTTTGGTGCAACAGTTAATAGGCTTTAGCTAAGCATTTTCATTTTCACTTGCACACTTACAACTTAACCAAGAAAAATAATAGATTTGGTAATTTTTTTCTTAAAACAAGGTTAAAGAAATGTAGGATTCTTTGAACTATTAGTAGACTTGTGATATTTTTACCAATTCCTTTCCCACTCACTTGGTAAGATTCTGTTAGATTTTGTCTAACCCCTTTTTTGATCTCTTATAATTAATAGATGCCTTCTATAAAACTAAATGCCTTTTTTACAATGTAGAAACTTATTCGTTATAAAAGAAAGTGAGTAACTTGGTGGGACAATTTCTTTATCAAGGGTATATACATTCATTAAGTTATTCAGTAATCCCATTTCATTGTGCAACATATGCTTGCTTTAAAATGTTATTATAACTGAAAAGTTGTGGTCATGTGTCCAAGCAATCTGAAAAATAGGCATAGTTCATTTTTCAGATGATGTTCGTTCAGATGACCACTTATTCATGCCATCAAAACCTGAATTTAAAGACTCTGATGCTGATAATGAGGAAGACTATCCAGTTCCTTCTTCTCAACCCAGTGGATTTGCCAAATTTGTCTTTGTGATACTTTTTTCTGGCCTTGTATTATCTATGAGTTTTGTTTTCATTTCTCTTCGTGGTTCTGATCGTAAGTTTTTACTGTTTTTTTTTAAATTTGCGGTACACATATTAAGTTGTCAGCCTTTTCACCTACAAAAATTTTCAAATGTTGCAGATAGCATTTCTACTTTTTACATACTGGCCTTGTTAGAGCATCTGATTGAGAAGCCGTAAAACTAGGTTCAAATCTCTATTAGGCATGGATGTTAGTTTCTGTCCTAGTGTGATGAATAAATGTGCCGCAACCTTAGAGATGGAAAATTTCCGGAAATTTTGGGAAGGCGGAAAAAACCCAGAAAAAAAACGTTTTTTTTTTCCGGAAAAATTGGAAAAGTGGGAAAAATTGACATTTTGCATAGAAAAGAGCAGTTTTTGTATACATATTTTTTGCAAACTAAATAATCATTCATTGTATAATAAATAAATCATTCATAAAATAAAATATAATATAATAAATTAAATTATAGATTAATCATTAAAAATTATATTATAATAGTACTTCCAAAATAAAATTTCAATTTTTCAAGTAAAAATTAACCCATTTCATAAAAAAACATGGGTTATTATATGGTTAAAATTTTATTTTTGAAGTACTGGAAGTAATTGTTCATAAAATTAACAAATTTATCATAATTGTGCAACTGTTCTGTGTTCAATTATATAATTTTGAATGCACATTTTTGTTCATGTAGAAAAATAGGAAGTAATACTAGATGTACATTAAAATTAGTTTATCACTTGCAGCTCTTACATTTTTTAAGTTAAATGTTTTCAAGTGTGACATTAAATATCCAGAGAAAAAGCATTGCAAAGTAACTAATATGTTTCTGAAAATTTTTTTTTTTACAAACTTAAAAATTTTCAGATTTTCCCGAGTGGAATCCAACTTTTTTTGGGAAAAAAATGCTTAATATATGGTTGAAACTTCATTTTTAAGTATTGTATAAGAATATCATCTAAAACATTTTTAATTGATATCGGTTAATTAATTCTGTAAAAAGTATTTGAAATTAACATTTCAATTTTTCCGGAAAGAAATAAACCCTTCGAAAAAAAAACCTGAAAAAAAACGTTTTTTTCCCAAAGTTTCCGTTTTTTTTCCGGCCATTCCCATCTCTACGCAACCTGTAAAAAGGGGTTGTGGGGGCGAATGTGTGTGTGGCACAGGTAGCAGTACGGTACCTCATCTCTAAGGTTCTGGTCTACAGGTGCCTACTGGATAATGCTGAGTAGGTAGTACTTCTTATGCAAGGATGATAAATCCAGTACCTGCCCATTGGAAAAGAAATTTACTTTTTGGCTAATGTTTAGTATTTGTCAGCAACCTGATATGTAATTGCCGAATGGGTTTTGATATTCATTTGTTAATTTAACATATTCACTTTTTTATGGTGTTCAAGAATTTTTGTGGTGAAATGGTTGGCAACCAGATATGTTAATACCTGTTGCTTAAATGTATTATAAAAATGTTCTAATCTAAAAAAACTTTATTTTTTTCCACTTTATAAAATTGATCCAATTCACTCAATTTTTTTCATAGTTGTTAATATATAAATTCCTAAGCCTTGAAGAGATCTTTTTGAGACAACAGCTGGGGTTAATATGCAGTTAATAATTGGATAGCCTTAAATGACATGTTTAGATACACTTTTCATACTCTGATATTATATTTTATTTGTCTAAATAAATTTTGTTCAAGGTAGAAAGACTCGCATATTTAAGAGCCAATTTCAGAAATTATTTTATATTTTATGAGTTTGAAGCTATTTTATTTCCTGCAAGTTTATTTAATTTAAATGGTAATTGACAGCTAAATGCTAAATTTTATCTGTATCATTTTTAGAGGACCTCATTGTTATTCCTGATGGACACACAGAAAACATTCTTGTTCCTGAAACTAATGTTGTCCAAGAAGAGTCTCCTGAGAGTGACGCTGAACCTGAGCCTTGGAGTTTAACTGATGGAATCCAAGGTATGGGAGGGTATTTGCCTTTCAAAATACAATAATATAAGAGATTTTGAAAAAATATTGTATAAAATGTGATTACATTTTGAATCAATGTGTTTTTATCTTGTTCATGACAGTTTATCAATAAATAGTCTTTTTAAACAGAGAGCATTCAAGATTTCTTTCCTAAGATTGGAAGTATTTTGTCCTTCAATAATGAACACATAGAAGAATCTCATACAACTTCAGAAGAAGTGATTGATGATGTTACAAGTGATGCCATAGATGATCAAACTCATGATGTAATGGTTTGTTTTTTATGTATACATTTGTGTTGATTTGATGTTAGAATGTTAGTGTTTTAAGAAGAGTTTTCTAAAGAATTTACTTTAAATTTTTGATTGTACTATTGAAGGAACATCTAAAATATAAATATCTTGAGTTCACAGTTCCCTTTCTTGAGGGTACAAGTCTAAATTAATTTTTTAATTTATACTCTTTTCAGACGCATGAAGACAGTTCTCTTGAATATGACACAACTGATGCTGAAACAAGTACAAATCAAGAAGATACTAGTATGAAGTTTTGAATTCTTAATGCTTTGTTAATTTATATTTATGTTGGTGGATAAATATTAAACTAGCTTTCCAAGACAGATTGACTCTTTAACCGAGAGGGATAATATAACTGTAAGATAGGTAGTATTTATGCTAATTTATTCTACCAGATAATATGATTCAATCAAAGAGAAAAGAAACAGAGAAAAGAAATAGTCATTAAAAGTTAAACTATTAACTCTACTTCACAGCAACGTTTTCTGAACCCTGTACGTCACTATGCAGAAGGAGAAAGTGAGTTAACTAACACAAAGCCTGTTGGGTTAATAGGAAGAATTTCGATATGCGAATTGTGATAAAAAGACACTATTTATACATGGGTTTAACGAAATAATCATATTTTAAAATTGACGTTCTTTGTTTCACTCGAAATTCAGACACCGCGGTGGGAACTACTTTGTTTGTGACGTAGTAGGTTCAACTTAAGTTGCTGTCTAGTATAATACCACAGATTAAAGATAAACAAAGCTTTATCAATATTTAGTTAAGATTTAATTTAGATATAAATATGTATATAATACTGAATGATGTTTTCTTGATATATAAAAATTATACAAAATAGAAAATTATGCAATTTTTAGAAAGATCAGGGGTTAAATTTTGAATATAAATTAGTATTTCATATAGTAGCTTATTTATTTTCATACGTATTTATTTTCCTAAATCCTTTTTTTATATTTTTTTGTTGTAGGTCAAACGGAAGAATATCTAGTCACTCCAGAAATATACATTGAAACTTCAACACAGCCCTTCATAGAAGAACCTGAAGATTCTGTTCTTGAAGAGGAAGAAAAGCCTTCCCTTGAAGAACCAGTGAGCTATTCCCAGGACCCAGTATTAGAACCTGAAGAGGAATTCGAGTACACACCATCTCATCCTTTCGATGAATCTGATTATACATCTCCCTCGCCTGTTACACCAGAACCTGAGCAATCGTATTATAGTGAACCACCTGAGGAGGTTGCTGATCCTGTTCGGGACCCTGCACCTGCTGTTGAGGAGCCTTTTTCTGAGCCAGAACCTGAAACAAAGGAAGAAACATTCCCTTATTATGAGAAAGCTGATATTACCAATGAAGATGATTTTGGAATTCGCAAAGAGTTAGATGACTTAGAGGCAGATTTGATTAAAGTGAGTTTTAAATATTTGTTTTAGATTTAAATCTCTTTAGTAAAGAAACATTTTCTTTCATGACTCAGTGTTTAACATTTTATTGATCTACTTTGAACTTGCTTGAAATTTGTTTAAAATAATATCCTTTGACAATCTGTATACAAAAAGTTATTTGCAGATTTAAAACAAGCCACAATTTTCTTATAACCTTCTTGCTTAATTTTCTGACATATTTCAGCAATTTGGTCTTTAACCCTTTCAATACGGCGAGACCTGCTATCCCATCAATAAATCTAAACATTAGTTTGTAACATCATTGTTGTTGCTGAAACGTTGTTATGGGATTGTTTATGCGTCTCTTAGACCTTCAGACAACAAAGTTATTTCATCGTTATAATCGCTTCAAGGAGATATAACTGTTTCCGTTTATGAAACTCTCTAAACTGATTTTTATGCCGTATTGAAAGGGTTAAATAGCTTTACTTGGATGAACTATCAAAAGTTACTTTATCCTTCACTACTTTTAGCAGTGATAGATTTTTATTCATTTAATCTCTTTTACAAACTTGTTTTTCTGTAGGAACAACAAGATGATGATGATGATGATGATAGTGATGATGATTATGAGGGGGTGGAGGGAACAGATGAATTTGAGTTTTGGCAGTTTTAATCGAATCCCATAACATAAAAATCATCATAACAGCATCATTATTGTAGTGTTTTCATTTAGTTATCACAAAGTTAAAGTTTGGCACATAAAGCTCATAAGATTGTAGGTCCTACTAACTTGCATGAAGGTATTTCAAGCATGTATAGTATAAATTATGTCATGTTTGCTCATGCACATAATTTTTATACACAAGGAAATTCATTCGTATTCATGTGTATGTTTAAAGTGAATGTACTCTTTGGGATTGTTTACTTTTTTAAGTAAAAAACAATTTTTTACTGTTTTTTATAAACTGTAAATGAGAGGGAATATTTTGATTTAGATGTATCAATTTGTCCTGAATGCTTCCATAAAATGGCCTCTAACAGTCTTCTTAAAAATTGTTTTTTATCTAAAAATGATACTCAACAAAATTAGCGAAGTTAAACTGTTTATGACCATGGGTTTTAGTTTAGGTAAGCAACAAGCACTCATACCTTAGGTTAAAATAGCTAAATTTATTGAGAACTTTCTTTTGCTTGAAAAGGTGTATAATCTTTTCAGGTGTTTGTTACATTGGCTACATTTGACCTGCTCCATTATCGATTGGCTTTATAATCATATCATATGTCTGGGTTTTACGGATATGTTTGGTTATTTTCTTAGATTTTCATTCTTAGCCTCTGCTTTTATTATGCATAACAAAACATTTAAAAAAAATTTTCACAATCTAAAGTTCATTCTTTGATCTCACAATATTCATACAACTTCAATCATTAAACTGTAGTAAATTTATGTTGCTCTATGATAAATAAATATTTGTTTTTTTATTTCTTTAAATTTCAAATGATCTTAAAATTTTAATATCTTTTGGTCAAATCTTTTCAATCTTGTGTAGTACTAGTGTCTAAACTTAAACATAGAAAATTTGCTACTTGAGCTCTGCATTGCTGCATGTCTTTATTACTGATGCTTGCATAACATTTTAGAAAATTGCTTGCCTTTTTGTGACTCCCTGTTGTTGTTCCCTACCCAAAGTCTCCAGAACGAATGCTGGCCAAAACCATAAAACTCTTACAACTGCACAAGAAAAGTCCCAGGCTGCTCTATATTAAAGCCCAAGCTTTGGATAAATTGGCTGAGAACTTGAGAAGTAACAAACAATTAGAGGAGGCTATTGCTACCTACCAGGAGGTTATGGCCACCAAAGGGGTACCTGACCAGTTGTATCTACTTGCAGGGAAACGAGCTGCAGACAGGATGCGTTTTAGAGGTATGATTTTGTATTGAGCTGTTTTCTTTGACTAGTGCTGTAAAAATTTAAAAACTGTTTAAAATATTTTTTGTAATTGTAAACAAGTTAGTTGACTCTAGTATAACTTTGTTACCATTATATTTTTCAGTTCTTATCAGGGGCGTCATTTCAGTTTTTGGTTGGGGGGGCAAGGATTTTTTTATCACGCTGTAGTCGTAGTCCTGTCTAGTAGTAACGATCTGAATCAAGCTGTAACTAGACTTTTTTTGGGGGGGTGCCTCAACTTCATTTTTAAGGTATAACGAGCATAGGTTAAGTGTTAGAACACTGAAAAGTAGTATTACATATAATGTTAAAATTTGACAACGTGAACTCCAAAGAAAAATGGGGGGTTCCCCCAGGGAAATTTTGAAAATTTGCCTTTTAAAGTAGTGTTTTAGCTCATTTTGAGACCCTTAGGGCTGCATCCAAAGAGAACAGTTTCTTGTAAACCACAGAATTTTCTAGGGAAAAGAGTTGTAAATAAACGTCAAAGTTTCAAGGGGGCCTCCTCCAGAATTTTTTTTTATAAAATTCACCTTTAAACTAGTGTTTTATCTCTTTTCCAAACTCTTTGGGGAGCTCTTAAAGGGAAAAGCTTCTTGTAAGTGTAAAATTTTAGACGGGGGCTGGGGGTCCTCCCCCGAAATTTTTTTTGAAATTACCAATTTAAACTCGTTTTTATCTCTTTTTCAAACTCTTTGGGGGAGCACTAAAAATGAAAAGCTTCTAGTAAACGGCAGAATTTTCAAAGGGAAAACACTGTTTAACAGAAGTCAAAATTATAGAGGGGGCTGGGGGTATGCCCTTTAAAATTTTTTGAAATTTCCCTTTTAAACTAGTGCTTTATCTATTTCAAACTATTTGGGAAGCTCGTAAAGGGAAAAAGCTTCTTGTAAATGGCAGAATTCTAAGGAGGAAAAATTTGTATAACCACTGACGTAAAAATTTTAGAGGGGGCTGGGGATCCTTCCCCAGAAATTTTTTTCGAAATTAAACCCTCAAAAGTAGTGTTTTAACTCCTTTTGAGACTTTTTGAGTTCCACACAAAGCTCCTTGTAGAAGTTACAGAATTTTCAAGGGACTTGCAGCTATTTTTCACATAACAGTGGAAACCTTGGGGGGGGCGGTTGCCCCCCCCTGCCCCCCCTAAATGACGCCCCTGGTTCTTATGTATTATCCAATCGACTGTCAGTTTTAGCGACACAGTTAATTGGATTTTAGCAAGGTTAAGGGGCAGACCTAGAAAAAGTTGTAACCTTCCCCTGAACCTAATAAAATTTGCCCAAACCGTATGTATTGTTCCTATGGAGCTGGCATGGGCTTCCCCCGAACCAGGTTAGGTTCGGGCACTTTTTCCAGGTCTGTTGAGGGGATAATGTGAAAGTATAGGTATACCACCATGAGAAAACGTTTGACTTAAAATCCATGATAGCCATGTAAATTTTGCACAGAAAATTTTTTCAGTGTTTATGAATTATCGGCCATTTGAAAATGAGTGGAAAATTCTGTTCACATAACAATCGCAACAATATTGTAAGACATCCAAAAGATTTTCTCCTGGCGGTATGACTATACAAGTTTTTATTTAAATTGTAATTCTTACTATGATCTAAAATTCATTGGATCAAGTTTTCGAATATGAGAAGTATTTACTGTATTTCTTTTATTAAAGTGGAACCTCATTAACTTAAACTTTGATATCTTGAAAAATTTGAAATAATTTCCATTTGTTTTAAGTTAATTATGTCCAAAATATTCAATAAAATAACTTGGATGTTTATGCCAACCTATTATTATTTACTAGTCAAATAATTATAGGTTTTATGGGAAAATCTGTTAAATTGTTATTGGAAATGGAGAAAAAGTTCCCTGGAAATGTTGAGTTGAAGAATCTCATAGCTGTTGGGTACTTACTAATTGGCCAAAACAAAGAAGCAAAAAAAGTCTTGCTTGAAGTGAGTAGTTCATGAAAGTTTTCTTCAGTGTATATTTAATTTAGATTAAAGTAGAGATTTGGAAAGCTGACAAATAAATAAATGATCCCTATGCACAAAATGATATTCCAATTCCAAATTTTTTTGTTATAAGGTAGTATTTTTTATTACATTTTTCTTTATGAACTTAGCTTTTAATAATAAAGAGAAAAAGTTTATTGGACATTTTTGTATTTCATTCTTCCTTCTTCATTTATATAACTTAAAATCTGGTTGGAAGGCTAATGTGGTTTTTAATTTACTGATATAGCTTGAGATTTACTGATATAGCTTAGCATACTGTGCATCTCTCAGTTCTGTGCAGCAAAAGTTTTATTTTTGGAAAGAAAAATAGATGTTTTTCTTGATCCACTTAGGTTTTGAAAATAGCACCAGAATCAGGGTTTGCTAAAGTTCATCTTGGGTTCATACTTAAAATAGATGAATCCAACTACAATGAAGCTATCAAATGGATGAGTGAAGGCATAGCATCCAGAGAAGCTGGAGTCATTGATGGGAGATTTTATTTTCACCTGGGGGATGCATTGCATCGCGTGGGAAAGCAAAGAGAAGTAATAATTATTGTTTTTTACTTTCTATGATAGACTTATTAGGTGCATTTGGTTTCATGTATTTGTGATTACTGTTACTTTTGGATACTATTTATTGCATCATTGGTTGTGTATTTTGAAATTATGATAATCTTAGAAAGTCAACTATTTATTTCCAGGTACTAATTCATTTTGAAATTGAAAACTACCATTTTTTAACCCTTTATGTCCTAGCCACCCCAAATTTTTCATAAAATTCAATGGTATTCTCGAGCGGCTTTGGATTAAAATACAGTTTACTTGCATTTTATTTCAAACTTAATCAGAATAATTTAAACTCAATGAAGTCTTAGAATTTGTTCATAACTGGCAAAATTTTTTAGCGTATTTCTGTACGGCACTGAATTTTTTTATCTCAGTCTATTTTAAATTTTGAGTCATTATTTTTTTTATTATACAGGCTATGAAAGTTTACGAGGAAGCTGTGAAAGAAGGTCTGTTTTTGTCAGCATATCAAAGATCATTGTATAATGTAGATGGGTTAACTGGAAAGCCCTGGTGGAATCCTTACTCTACAACATATGCACCTTATTTCAAGGTAATTGTGTTTTAAGTTTTTTTCAATGCTGTTGAATCAAATATTTTTTTTCGTATACTTCAAGTTGGTTATATAAATGAAAGTTAATGAGGAAATCTTTTTGTAAATTAGTTTCCTGTAATAATGTAAATAAATTTTTATGGGGGAAAGAAATGGAAAAATATATTTACTTTACATCAATTTTGAATAACATGCCTTTATAACATACTTTATATGCTGGGTCATAAAAATGTATGGACAAATAGTTTATTTTCTTAAATATTGTTCTTTGACTCGCAAGTTCAATTGCAAGATGTTGTAAAAAAGCAGTTAGGGGCCATTCATTAATTACGTAAGGGTCCTGAGGGGGAGGGGGGGTTGGAAAAATCTCTACATACTCTTACTTGGGGGTGGGGGGGTCAAACCAATTCTTACGTAAGATTTTCTAAGTTAATGTAAACAAATTCCAATCGAATAACTATTGAGTAACCCCAGAAAAACTTAAAAATGCTGCTGATCTTGGTATATTAACGAAGCTTTAATTTAAAAAAAAAAAGGTTTATCAGATGTATCTTTTTTATTCGAATTTAAACCGATTAAACGAAATAGAATCTTACGTAAGAATAGGGGGGGAGGGGTTTGAAAAATCTTACGTACCCTTACATGGGGGTAGGGGGGTCAAAAATTGCCAAAATCATCCTTACGTAATTAATGAATGGCCCCTTACTCCACTGGGGATCTTTTTGGAAAAATGTTGAAACTTGATTTTTATGAAGCTCTAGATTAAAATTTTAAATTAGAAAATTTTTTCTCTCTTAAAATACAGTATACCTGTGTTGCTTAAAATTGTGGTAAAACAATTACAGTATGCAATGCAGTGTGACTGTGTATTCAGTAAATGTTTGAAAAATGCTACTCTAATGAAATTTTTTAAAAATTAACATGATATAGTGATGTATGCAGCTTAACTGCTAACATGCCTTCTTTTTTCCTATTGTTTCAATACTTAGATAAAAATTATGTTTTAGCTCCTGGAAAAGAATTGGTTATCAATCAGAGATGAAGCTTTAGCAATCATCGATGAAAAGGGTTCTGGCTTCACACCTGAAGCTGAAGGATTGCAAGACAAGGGGGATTGGAAGCAGTTTGAATTGTTTGCTAGGGGTAAGTTAATTTAAAATGAATAAATATGTGTATAACTTTTTTTGAAAGAGTTATAAATCATTAAAGAGAGGAAAACTGTCACTTTGACCATCTGTTAGCCCTTTATTTTGTGCTAACAAGTCTGAAAACAATTAATGAACTAAAATGAACTTAATCAAAGTGTAAATGTAGACATGCATTCAATATCGCACTTCTTGTTCCTAAATTTTTATCTCTAATTTAATAATTTAATTAAATTTAAATGCTTTAGGAAGGAGGATTGAAAAAAATTGTCTGAAAGTTCCTAAAACCTGTGACCTGGTTTCTCAAATGCCTGATGCAGCTTCTTGCAAAAGAGGACAGGTAAGATTTTTTAATTAAAGATTTATTCTATTTAAATATGTCTTTGAATAAATATAAAGGAATTTTAAGATTTCATTTAAATGAAAAAATTTTCTTGTCTGTGTTAAGTTTTTTTGCTACTTATGTCTTCCATAAAATGTGCTCTTTATAAGATTAAAATAATTCTTATCTCGATATTATATGATAAATATCAATCCATTTACTTTATTTCAGGTCAAATTTTCCATCATGAGACCCTCAACTCATGTATGGGCTCATACTGGTCCCACCAATTGCCGCCTAAGAGCTCATCTGGGATTAGTTGTTCCAGAAGGTGCTAGCATAAGAGTTGCTGATGAAACAAGGTAATTAAATTATTGATTGCTTTCTAACAATATTCTTCTATTTATTCAATTATTCTTGAAACTTTATTATTATATAATTAATTAAAGTAATATTTAAAAAATATACTTAAATTAAATGCATAAATGGGCAATTCCAGCATTTATTTATTTTTATTCGATAAATGTACCCCTTTAAGCAACGTACGATGCAGGGTTAAAATCAAAGACCATCTATCTCGGCCCTTTGCAACAGAGCGAGGTCTGCGTCAAGGTGACTCCCTTGCATGCCTGCTCTTCAATCTAGCATTGGAGAAATGCATCCGAGATAGCGGATTAGACCGAAGAGGCACTCTTTGGAATAGGTCACTGCAAATACTGGCATATGCAGATGACATCATTGGAAGATCCGAAAGGACAGTAGAAGAGGCCTTCCAAGCCCTAGAAATCTCTGCCACTAATATGGGCCTCACCATTAATGAAGACAAGACAAAGTTTATGGAAGTCTCATCTTCGACCGTGAACTACAACATCCCCTTTTGCATAAACGGTCATACCTTTGAAAAAGTCAGTGAGTTCAAATACCTAGGAACAATTATTAACGATCAAAACAAGCTGAAGGCTGAAATAACCACCAGAATAAAATCTGCTAATAAATGCTTTTTCGGGCAGAAGAAACAATTAAGATCAAAACTTATCAGCCGAAAAACGAAGCTGAGAGTATACAAGACACTCATACTACCTGTGCTTCTGTATGGAAGCGAAACCTGGACACTAAACCTAGATACCCAGCGAGCCCTGGAAATCTTCGAAAGGAAGATACTAAGAACCATCTTCGGGCCTGTACAAGAACAAGGATGCTGGCGAACCAGGTATAATTTCGAGTTATATAGGCTGTATAAACAGCCTCAAATCACTCAAGTCATCAGAAGTAATCGACTAAGATGGCTTGGGCATGTTTGGAGAGGCCCAGAAAACAACCCAACTAGAATATGCACTTTCAAGAAACCCGAGGGATCCCGTACCCGAGGAAGACCGCCAACAAGATGGCTTGATGACATCGAAAACGACATTAAAATATTGAGAATCAAAAACTGGCAAAGAGTTGCGGGGGACAGAATGAGTTGGAAGAGGCGTGCTGTCGAGGCAGCTAAGACCTGCAACAGGTTGTTAAGCTGCTGAAGAAGAAGAAATGTACCCCTAGAGCGAAATGAATGCGCAAAATTTTTTTAATTATGATGATTATTTTTTTTATGTAATTTCAAAGTTTGACTTTAAAAAAGGGCGTTAAAACTAGTGATGGGCAGGTATCGATACCAAATACTTAAGTACTCGATACCTATAGGTATCGAGTGTATTCGATACCCACAAAAGTATCGATACTTTATTGACATATTTCGTTTTGAATTTTTCAATGAAGTAATCTTTATAATACCTACTGTAGATCAAACGCAGCCTGTTTCCGTTTTCATTTTGCAACGCTCAAACCCAAGTCGTTATCATCCGCGAGAGAAATTTGACGCGGCTAGGTTTTTCCCCCGCCAAATCCTTCGCCTCTATCCACCTCCAGGCCCGTAGCTACGGGGCTTTTTGATGGATCGCTTTCATTTTTTTGAATATTAGTCTGATTATGGATAGGCCCTAAAAAAGTTGTCCCTTCAGGTTCATTTCCCGACATTGAAAAAAAGTACTCGATACCTAAAAGTACTCGATACCTATAAGTATTCGATACCAAAGTATTCGATACCTATAAGTATTCGATACCGAAGTATTCGATACCTAAAATTATCGATTTTGCCCATCACTAGTTAAAACGTCAAAATTCAAAATGTGACGTACTTAATCCTATACATTGATTATAAACAATGCTCTAATTGAAAAGAAGAGTTAGTAACTTGAAAGAAGAGACCAGTAACCTCTGGTTAGAGGAATGTGTGAGAAAACTCCAGCTCTCAGCTCCAACCGTGGACCAGTTTCGCCCTTGTTAGGGCTCATCAGCAAGCTGATGAGCCCACTTTGCTGATGAGCCCTAACACGGGCGAAACCGGTCCACTGTTGGAGGCGACGCTTGAGAGCTGGAGTTTTCTCACACATTCCTCTAACCAGAGGTTACTGGTGAAGAACTCTTCATTTCATACCTTGCCTTTCAGGAATTAAATCTGTTCTAGGGAGTGCGCAGTTCATTCTGGCAGATAGTGGAGGACTAATCAATGGTCACCACTTTTTCCGTTATAGTCGGCTAGAGTAAAAGCTCTCCCTCCGCTCTCTTGCGTTACCTTCCTATACTGTGCTGATGAGCCCTAACAAGGGCGAAACCGGTCCACGGTTGGAGGTGACACTTGAGAGCTGGAGTTTTCTCAATGCTTTAATTGTTTAAACAATTCAAAGTCATTGTTGGGTTTCACGTTAAAATAAGGCCGAATCAGTTGTGACATACTTCAATCCTAAACAAAGACAAAGGGCTTGGCCATTTTAATTTTAAATATTTAATTAACTAAATTTTTTTTGAAACTTTTCATGTGGATTTTTGGATTTAGATCTATTTTCTTTACTGGAAAAATGCATTTTTTCTGTTTTAAAAAAATGCTGTCATTTTGCCCATTGAGCTTCTGTGAGTTATCCAAGTTATAAAATTTTAGTTAGAAATTATATATTTGAGATTAGCACACTTTGGGTTTCTTTCTAGATAATTTACTACGTGTGGTTGTAGTTACCTAATTCAAAGGTTTCAGTAACTGACCTGTAGCACAAGTCCCCACAAAAATATTCCCACAGGGATAACACAGAAAACTTTCTGCATCTAAAAACAAGTGTCTATGAACTGAATGTTACTATGCTATCATTCTGAGCAGCTAAATTGCTACTTAGTGGAGAAATTTCTAAGTGGAGGGAACTTATAGCTAATGCTTTAGGGAAGAAATTTCAGAAACATTCTGAACTATAGTGTTAAATCAAAAGCTTTTTTTATCATTAAAAATTTCATTTTGTTTGCTGTTTTTCACAGCATATTAAAATTAAGAAATCTCAAGTAATTATTAACAATAATATTAATTTAAAATATCTTGCGTGATATATCTTTATCTATATCTTTATAATATCTTTATAATAGCGAAAATATCTTTAAGTGAGAAAATAGCATAGCTTCTTGGTCTTACATCTTAGTATACAAGTTTGTATAATAAATATGCATTTCTTTAAATTTTTAATTAGAATATTTTTCTAGAGTATGGGAAGAAGGAAAAGTTCTACTCTTCGATGATTCTTTTGAACATGAAGTATGGCATAATGGTAATGCGTCACGTCTAGTCTTGATTGTTGACTTTTGGCACCCTGAACTGACTGCTTATCAAAAGCGAAGTTTGACTCCAATTTGATACAAGTGCTTGGTTTGTGATATGGAGTGCAAATTAGACATAAGAGCTTCAAGTAAAACAATCAGTAATAGATTATAACTTGTGATACTTCTATAAGGATATTTTTTACTTTAAAAACTAAAGTCATTGCATTTCTGGTTTGAATGTTGTTTTTTATCTAGTGAATTAGTAGGCAATTCAAAAGAGCCAATATCACCAGTTATACAGTTAAAATTGAGCATTTTTCTGTAACAACAAGCCGACTCAACTGCATACATTTAAAAATTTTTTCATTTTAATTTTACATTTACTTAAAAAAAGTTTTATCAATGATGTGTGAGATTATCTAAAAGGATGGATTCTTTTGGTTAAATATACTGGTGTTACATATTTCTTGACTGTTGAAATCTTTTTAACCAAATTGCTTATAAAAAAGAAAGTCTGTTTGCAATGAATTTAGTACCTTAAACATTTGGTGACATGGTACTTAACTTCTAATAGCATTTATTATTTCAAATGCAATAAAAATGTAATTAATCTAAGCACTTATAAAAAAGAGCCAAATATATACTGTTAGCTTTCTTTGGTTGGTAGTGCATTTATTTTTTGGAGACTTATTTGAGTACTCATTAGTAGCAGCTTTATTTAATGTTTGCTGAAAAAACTCCTAGGTATGTGTAGCTTTATTTCACTTCTAGTTTTTACCGCTAAATTATTTGTTGTGAAGACGGAAGTATATTGTTATGTAATATAGTTTCCTGTTGTTTCATTAACTATTTTAACCCTTTAACTATTTTATTTTCTTCTTAAACTTTTAAGTTGGTGTCATAACCTTTATGTATTCTTTAAATGTCAGTTATGTTAGTGCTTTTGCTCTTTTTTCTTTAAGGGGACTCAGTACCAAAAATTTAGTCAAAATTTCGAATTTGAGATTTTGCCATAAAAATGAAGATACTACCCTTAGAATTATAATGATATGAGGTTTTTAAGTATAAGAATTGTGAGGTTTTCTGACCCAAAGATAGGCTTACTGAAGCATAGCTTTCAACCTTTAAACAGGTTTTTCGTAAAACAAGGTTTTTATCGTTTAAAATCCTAAGGTTTTTTTTCTAATTGTCCAAATCACTTAAAACTTGGTAGTCATTATCAGTAATGTATGTTAAACACCTTTACGTATGGATTTTAAAATATATGTATTACAAAATTTTTTACAAAGCAGGAAAGTAGAAACTTAGCATATTTTTTCAACAAAAATGTCATTTCAGATTTTCTTTTATTTTTCCGAAACCCTTGTAGATATTTAAATTTCTATACGTAGAGCTAACAATATACGGTGGATTTATGTTGAGAAAAAATATCAAGTGAAAAGAAAGGAGGAGTAGCATTTTGAAGTAGCGTAATTTTTGGCCACTTTTTTAAAATTTTTTAAATAAATCAATTTTTTAATTTGCTTTTTGTGCTAAATATGAATTAGTATAAAATGCATAATTTAACACCTAAAAAGATAATAAAATCCTGTTAATAGAGTAAAAATGTTTTTGGTACTGAGTCCCCTTAAAATTATCTAACCCATAATTATTTTATGCTGTCAAGTGTAAAAATAATTTAATTGCAAAGCATTAAATTGAAACTTTTCCTTTAATTAGTACCTAAATGTTGGGTATTTAATTGTTTTTCCGTTTTGTTCAAGTTTGGTTCTCTCTTAAAACTACTATAAATGAAAAGCTATTTCATTGAAGTAGGCTTAAAGCCAAATTCATATTTAGAGAGAACTTATTCATTTCTTTACTGTCATAAAACTGAATTGTATTTAAACTGTACCTTAAATTTGTAGTTTTTAATGTAACCAGTTAAGAAACATTTGTCAAATGTGTGTTAATTTTAACCAGGAGAAGTGCCTGGATTATGTGCCAATGAAACAAGTATATCATTTACATTTATTTCATTCAGCGTTTTCATGAGTAGAAATCTAGCCATTTAGTTTGTTAATTCTTTCATAATTTGATACATGTGTCACGTTTTTTCAACTTAAAAAATCTCAAAAGCTTTGATTAATAAATAATTTCAAATGTATCAGAACTTCTCATGATATTTTGGAAAAAGAACATTCTAAACATTTCTGTTGAAAACTTAAAATATAAATTTTTACCTCTCTTAATACACTGTTAAAACTTTAAAAGTTTATAATATGGAAATTCTATGTTAAATGTAAAGATTAACCATCTCCTGATTGTTTTTGAACTTTATAATAAAACATATTTTTCTATGATGCTTATTCCCTTCTTTACTATTTTTTTCAAAAAATGAATTATAAAAACATGGGTGGATTATTGGGTATAGTTAAAGATAAAAATATATATTGTTTGTCTACAAAAACATTGGAAAAATATAGATCTTTTGGGAATACTATGCCTTCGAAAAGTGAAAAATCATCATTTTTAAAGTTCTATTTTTGGGCTGTTTTTCTATATTTGGGACACGATTCTCCAAACAATTGTAACGTTAATTTTGAAGGATGTATCTTTATGAGTACAATGGCTTTTGTTGCATGCATTTAAGTTAAACCAGTAAGGAGAAACGAAAGTTAACAGAAACCCTTACAAACGCAAAAATCAGCATTTTTCGATGGCTGCCATAAAAAATCAAATAAGGATAAAAAATTAAAGATAGTGTTTTTGGACTCTCCAATGACATAAGAATCAACCCTCAAAAAATTATTTGATTCTAAAATGATCGAGCGACCACCTCTGGATCACTTGATATGGATTGACCCTTATGCAATTTCAAGAGGTGTTAAAGATTAAACAAAATATTTTGGTAACATGAGGGTCAAATAATTACCAAAACTTTCTTTCGCTTTTTGTAAACTGCCATAAGAAGTATGTTAATCTGTAAAAGATCATAAAAATTATATAATCTTTCTGAGTTAAAATTTTTTTATAAAACGATTTTATCAATTGTTTATGAAGCCAGGTTATTAATAATAAAATATGCTGAGCTTAACTCCCTTTTTTGAATTAAAGTCTGAAAATTTCTCTCTGCATTTTTTTGTCACTTGCATGTGTCAGATTTTCATAAACATTCAAGTGTTCCCGTATGGTGTTTTGTATGGTAAAATGAAATATCTAGTCAATTTTTCAAAAAAGTGTACAAGTAATTAAATATTTTAATTTAAAAGTGTTTAATTTAAAATTAAATATTTTAATCTATTTTAACGCCGCAGCGCACAGTTTAGGAACTACTGGAATTAGGATACTAAAAGCTGCGAAATCAGAAGCCTTTTTGAAAGGATGCTGAAGAGGAAGATAAGCCTATTGTTGAACGGTCCTAGGAAAGCTCAGAATAAGGTCTTTAGAGATGATACAGAACTGAAAGAGGAGCTTCTGATTAAACGCTTTGTACGTCCTTAAAAATGGATGCTGAAGAACCGAAGGAGCGTCTCGCCATAAAATCCTCTTACGGTAGAGAAAATGCCGATGAGCAAGAGAAACCTTTGAAAGGATGGTAAAGAGGAAGATAAGCCTACAGTTGAGCGGAGAGTCTTAATATGAAATTTTCCATTCAGTCCTTAGGGAAGATATAGCTAACCAAGCAGCTCCATTAGAGTTAGCAAATGTCTCTAGTAAACCAACAAGAACAAGATATAGCTGAAAAAAGATAGGCCTTATGCTGAAGAGCAAGAGAAGATCGTGATAGCACGTACGATTCCTAGGATGCAGAAAAACAAGAGTAGATCCTCTGAATGAAGCTATCAATATGGTCTTTAGAGTAGATACAAAATATTAAGAAAAGCTTTAAAAATGCTACAGAAAATGAAGATAATTGAGCACTGTGTCAAGACCCTCTATATAACTGGTAGTATAGAGGGTCTTGACTGTGTACGGTCTTTAAGGCCTGGTATCACTGGGCGACTTTAATTGCTCGATGCCGTGTCGTAAAGATCGTTATCAAACAGAGGGAAGAAAGAACGGGAGTTGAGGGGCGATGCATTGGAGGTGGAAAGGGGGACACCCGTTTTCCTCCGCTACAATCCTTAAAAAAGGATGCAGAAGAGGAATAAAAAAGGATTTGTATAAGAAAACGGTAATTTAAGATAGCACAGATGATAAAATGAGAATGACTTTAAAAATCAAACGAGATGGATTTTAAATAAAAGTTAAAGGATTTCACGGTCGAACGAATGAACGGGCAAAAATACCGTGGTCTAGTTGTAAAATTTACGTTTGATTTCTTTATCCCCAAAGAAAACCTCTGCAATAGAGGTAAATTTAGCACGAATTGTTGCTTCAACGATTGTTTATTATAAATCAAAGATGGCTTGCAAACAATAAATTATATCCCTTTTTTCAAAATTCACTAATTTTCATTTAAGTTAGATTGGTCTAAATTTTAAAAAATTCTTGTCAGCTATGGCGCGTTGTGAGCTTCCTCTCAAAATTGACAGTAATGGTGGTAAGATTCATAAAATTTTGGTGTAATTATATGAGAATCGAGTAATTTAGTGTTAAGTTAAACATCGAAAGAAAATTTCGATCCCACATCTTATCTGTTCTCTTAATTTGTCACTAACCTTGGCGAACTTTCTAAGTGGCTGCATAGTTACAAAAAAATAATAATCATGAAATTTGAATAATTTTTTGTTTATTGTGTATTTTAAAAATTTTGATATCAAGGTTTTAATTATTACAGTAGTGTGTATCGAGTTCTTTAATCCAGCTTGTACTATGTCATTTTAGGGATTGTTTTGGAGAGTGGTTCCCAAACAACCAAACTTGATGTGCCCTTTTGGGAAAAATTTGTTGTACTATTTTAGTATTACCCGATCGAAAAATTTTTTTTCTGGTGTTCCATAAACCAGTATAATTTGATACTGGTTTATGGAATACCAGAAAAATTTTTGCAATAGGGTAGTCGGGCGCAAATATCTTCAATCGGACTATATTAGCAAAAATTTATATTATTTACTCACACAGATAACAAAAATAAAAGAAACAATGCTAGTTGAGATATTTTATTAATGTTATATTTTAATATTTGATTCTGTTTTGGAATTCCAATTGAATGTTTGGAATTCCAATTGAATCCTGTTTAGAAATGTTTTGGAATTCCAATTTCTTTTCAGGTCAAAAGAGTTTTACAAGTACTCGGGAGACTATGCTGAAACAGCTCAACTCCAGCCTGAAGAAGAAACGAAGGAGGTATAAATTAGCTATTACTAAAATAATAGAAAAATACAATACTTTGCTAAGAAATTGAGGTGCTTGCAGCAGCAAGGCGCCAACTCCAATAAAAATCTGTTGGAGTTAGCTCATTGTTGCTGCCAAACACATCGATTCCATAAAATGACCCGTTAAATATATCCATTAAAACACTATTAAACAAAGCAATAAACCTTTTAAATTTTGTTTCTAAATATTGAAGTAAATTTAAAACTTGTAAACAGTGTTCTTGAAACGCAATATATTTGGGAGTAAAAATAATTCACCAATTATTTTAAACTTGATTTTTAAAATATAAGACGACTTAATTTACCTATTTCTCATGCTACTTAACGAAATTCCATCCAACTGCCTCTAACGTCTAACCTAATTCTTAAACTAGGCCAAACGCACTATGTGTGTAGAAATTTTAAGATGTATTACTAATTTAAAACAATAACTATTGATTAAGCAGTGAAAATTCGTTTCTTAAATCCATGTGGAGATCTAATAGTATAAAGATTAGCCCTGGGGAGGTCGCACTTTAGAAACTATGGTGGTGGAGAAGCTCTTCTTTTCTTATTGTCTCTAGATTGCGCCTGCGATACGCCTGGTTTTGCGCTCTGGATGACCGTTGCCGGGCATTTGGGCAAATGCCCGGAGGGCCGCTACCCACTGAGGACCGTTTTTGGGCCACTGATGACTGCAACTATGAATTTTTAATAACAAATGTTAAATTATAAAAATGAAACAAAAATTTTTTTACTTTTTTTTTTAAAATGTAGGCCAAATGCTGACTTAAAGTTACCTACATAAAGACCTCTACCACCTAAAAAAATTATGTCAAGATCCTGAGATTTTTAGAAATTAAGTTTTAAACTTTACTTTTTTTAACTTGAAATAAATTTCATCCATGCGTTCTAGCTGATGTGCATCCAGTGGTCTCATTGGTTAAGAGCCAGACTTCACTGTCGAAGGTCCCCGGAACAAACTCAGGCGGGATTCTGAGATTTTTATAAATTAAGTTTTCTACTTTGAAAAAAGCTTTATCATCTTAATTTCTTTCCAGTTCTTTATTCTGCATCCGAGTATTGTTTGTACTTATTTTGTGTTTAACGTTCCTTCTTTTACAGTATGTATCCATGTATTTTATTGTTCTTTCTGTTTTGATCTCTGTAAGGCGTAAGGATAATGTCCGTACCGCCATCGCCAGCTGCATTGGAAATAAAAAAACACTTAGAAGCAAGTTTGAACATGAAATTTGCATTTCACCCATTGCCTTCTGGTTGATATGAATCCTTCCCTAGTGGGTTATGTGTCAGCCTTCAGTGCAAAAGGTTCCCGCATCAAATCCTGGCGGGCTTTTGAGATTTTAATAAAATTACATAAGTTTTATACTTAAAGGAAAGCTTTAAAAATTAAATACATTTCTTCCATTGCCTTCTGGCTGATGTGCATCCAGTGGCCAGGTGGGTTAAGTGTCAGTCTTCGGTTCATAAGGTTCCCGGTTCAAACCCTGGTGGGATTTTGCGATTTTAATAAAATTCCCTAAGTTTTATACTTTAGAGCAGGGCTGGCAAAAGGAGTAAAATTATATCCGGAACCTGTGATTTTTACAGATTTTGCTCAATCCTGAACTAAACTCAGTGCTCCTCGGCATTGCAGTTTTGTTCCAGAGCTAAATCAACCATAATTTTGATATTTAGATTTAATCCGGAACCTAATTTAACTTCACTCAAAGCTTTTAGTTTCATCCACAATGAAACCCAAATTTGAAGTCTACGTTTAATTTCCCTCCGGAGCGAAACTCGAGGCTGATGAATGAGTTTATTTTCCTCCCGGAGAAAGCTCGGCGGCTCTTTCACTGTGTCGATCTTATCCGGAGATCTTTTTCAACCTGCTGGCCGAGCATACTTTTCTCCGGATACGCATCCGAGCTTTTTGGTCGAGCAATACTTTTATCCGGATATTCATCCGAGCTTCTGGCCGAGTCTTTGCCTCCAGTCGGAGGCGGTGATGCTGTTTTAAAGAGTGGAATAAAGTTTCCAGGAAAAAATTCATTGGTTTTTAATGGTTTAATTTAGATCCGAATGAAAATTTAAAGCTTTTCAATCCGGTGCATAGGATGTAGTTGTTGGTCCGCCACTTACCGGAAGTGGTCCACAAATTACCGGAAGTGGTCCACGGCTTACCGGAAGTGGTCCGTAACTTACCGGAAGTAGTCCACAACTTACCGGAAGTGGTCCACAACTTTCCGGAAGTGGTCCACAACTTACCGGTAGGTCCGTGACTTACCGGAAGTGGTCCGTAACTTACCGGAAGTGGTCCGTAACTTACCAGAAGTGGTCCGTGACCTACCGGAAGTGGTCCGTGACTTACCGGAAGTGGTCCACAACTTTACGGAGGTGGTCCCCGACTTACCGGAAGTGGTCCATAACTTACCGGAAGTGGTCCACAACTTACCGGAAGTGGTCCGTGACTTACCGGAAGTGGTCCGTAACTTACCGGAAGTGGTCCACAACTTGCCGGAAGTGGTCCGTAACTTACCAGAAGTGGTCCGTAACTTACCGGAAGTGGTCCGTAACTTACCGGAAGTGGTCCACAACTTTACGGAGGTGGTCCGTGACTTACCGGAAGTGGTCCATAACTTATCGGAAGTGGTCCACAACTTGCCGGAAGTGGTCCACAACTGACCTCGAACCCATGAAGGAATCCATTCCGGAATCGAATCGTAATCGAATACTTTGGAATCGATAATCGATTCCGGAATCGAATAATTTGGAATCGATAATCGATTTCGGAATCGAATACTATGGAATTGATAATCGATTCCGGAATCGAATACTTTGGAATCGATAATCGATTCCGGAATCGAATACTGTGGAATTGATAATCGATTCCGGAATTGAATAATTTGGAATCGGTAATCGATTCCGGAATTGAATACTGTGGAATTGATAATCGATTCCGGAATCGAATACTTTGGAATCGATAATCGATTCCGGGATCGAATACTTTGGAATCGATAATCGATTCCGGAATCGAATACTGTGGAATTGATAATCGATTCCGGAATCGAATACTTTGGAATCAATAATCGATTCCGGAATCGAATACTTTGGATTCGATAATCGATTCCGGAATCGAATACTTTGGAATCGATACCAAGTAATTGAATAATTTGGAATCGAAACCAAGGAATCGAACCCATGAAGGAATCGATACCAAGAAATTGAAACCATGAAGGAATCGATTCCGGAATCGAATCGGAATTGACTACTTTGGAATCGATATTTATTAAGAAATCGAAATTTGATACCGGAATCGATACCAATGAATCGAACCCATGAAGGAATCGATTCCGGAATCGAATAATTTGGAATCGATACCAAGGAATCGAATCGGAATCGAATACTTCAAGTAAAGGTCGACCACTTATTACTATTAAATTTCATTCCCGAGCAAAACATATTTCATCTCAACTGTTGATTTTTTATCTTGGAGTTAAATAACAATCAACCCAAACCTTCGAATATTGTCCAAGAGTGAAATCAAACTCCCTGAAGGCGTCGAATTCTAAGCCGGAGCGATATGAACTCGTCTCACAGCCATCAGTCCTTCACCGGATTTTTATTCCACTCTACGAAAAGCCTCACGCCTCCGACTGGATGGATATTACACACTACGAACAGCCTCACGCCTCCGACTGGATCGAAATTACACTCGCCAACTGCTTTGGATAAGTATCCGGATAGAAGCGAGCTCGACCTGCTGCGTTGGATAAATCTCCGGATAAAATGTTAGCTCGATCTTTCTCACTAAGTTGAGCATCGGAGTGAAGCTATCACCAAATAAAGCGTTGTCTTAAGTTCCTGGAGTGTAAGCAAATGTTATTTTGGTGAATGATTTTGTTCCGGATCTCAATTGTGCTTGTTGTTTAGTACTGAACCTTGTACCGGAGAGAGTACAGAAAAGTCATTTTACTCCTTTTGCCAGCCCTGCTTTAGAGAGAGTTTTGAAATAAAATGCACATCATCCATTGCTTTCTTGCTGATGTGGATCCAGTGGCCTGGTTGTTTAGGTGACTGTCATCAGTGCAGAAGGATCTCGGATTTTGAAATAGCGGGATTTTGAAATTTTAATTCAGAAGGTTCCCGGTTCAAACAGTATTATGATTTTAATAAAATTACTTACGTTTTCTATACTTTGAAGAAAGCTTTAAAATAGAATGCACATCCACCATTAAATTAAAATTTAATGGTGGATTTTTCTGCACCTTTGGTGACTTCTGGCCACCCTTTGTCTTCCACTTAGTCTTCTGGGAGTGTTACCCAAACTTTTACTAACATTCTTCAATACATTAAGCCTATGTCCAGCCTTGCACCTCGTCGGCCGTACAGAACATTTATACAAACATTCGAAAATTCGTTTAGTTTTGTACAACCCTTAAAACACAACTTATACTTTTGATAATGCTACATTATCTTTTATTCACACTCTCCTTAAACTGTGCAAATTTTCAACCGATTTATTCAAAATCTCTGTCGCAAGGGACCGCGCGCTGTTTGCATGTTCGACCCCCCCTTTCACACTAAAAGCTTCCACTCCGCCTTCTGGGGTTGGTGACATAAGTTTTCCCATCATCAATCGAATCTGTTCCAGGTGAAATATCTCATGCACCTTATCATTCCCAAAATTTGCATCCAGCTCTCAGTCTATAATTTATTTCTAAGAAAAATTGTGACGAATTAAGATCCAAGTACAATAGAAGGGTCTGGGGGTCCTTCCTCCCCAGAAGATTCTGTGAAATGTGATCCTTAAAACCAGTTTTTTTTAAACTCGTTTTAGGTACATCATTGTCCAAATTTTGGACACAAATTTTTATGTAGGATTTTAATTTTAACGAACTTATTATAAAAATTGACAATAATAAAGTTTCAAGTACAATAGGCAGGGGGTTTTGAGGGTCCTCGCTCAGAAGAATTTCGGAAATTTGACCCAAAATAACATGGTTTTAACTTGTTTTGTTATACGTAGCCCGAATTTCCGGGGGGAGGCAGGGCCCCCTCCTATATACACCCCGGGGTATATGGAATATTTTGTTAACCAATTATATTTTATCATTGTATTCAATGTAAATCTTTGTTTTAAATTTCTGAATATTAAAGCTATCACTTTTTAATCATTATGCCCGAGATGCATGAACAAAGGATTCATACAGAAATCTGTACATCTGTAAATTTTGTTTTCCTAGAAGTTACTTCTTTTGAAATCGAGAGCTGTTTTGGGGGGCTTCTAGACCAGAGGTACAGTGGGCCAAACAAAAAATGGGACACTTTCGATTGTGGGCGAACGGCTCGTCGTAGAAGGACATCCAAGGTACCGTTCTTCAAGTTTCAACGAATTCTATTTAGGGGGGTGTTCAAAATTTTTTTAGGGGGTCATCTACATATTAAAATTGATACCAAGTCCAGAATTTTCTATGGACACCCCCACATTTTATTCGATTTTTGGAAAGAGCACACAAAGTTTACCCAAAATACCAAGTGTCGTTTCAATATGGCAACAATTAAGGGGATGGAGATGGTCGGAATAACAGAAAATTCTATGTAAAAATGGGGGTTAAACGTTTCTACTCTACTCAAAAACTACCAATCGGATCAGCACTAAATTTGGAGGGTAGGTTAATTAAATGTTTCCAAAGATAAATATCATAGTTTTATTAAGATATTCCATGTCTAATTATAAAATAATTAGAAAGTAATTAAGAGCTAAAAAATTAATCATTACTGATTTTGAAATTATTTATACCATTCGATTCAGAATAATTTTTTGAGCAGAAATTCAAAGTTATATAAAATTCTAATGAATAGTTACCCAGAAAATTAAAAATTTATATTTATTTAATTAACAGGCCGTTTATTATTGCAAAAAATTCACTCTTTTATTTTCATTATTATGTTGCATTGTTGTTCAACAATGGTTATAACAATGAGTTCATTTCTTTCCCTGATAAAAAAATGCATTATGCAACGAAATAGTAACATTCGAGGATGTTAATATTTGCCGCCGGGACCGTATCCAAGGGAAATGTGGTGTAAGGGGTTCAAACCTCCCTAAATTTTGGCATAAATTTTATACAGTTTATTTTTTTTATAAAAAATTATACTGACTCACAAGCAGCTGTGTAACCCAAAGGGTCTGAAAATAAGTTAAAACACGTAGTTATAGGGTAAAAATTTCAAAAATTTTCAGGAGGGGGGGAGGACCCCCTACGCCTCCCTAAAATTTTCAAATATATCTAGGGTTTTTTCTTTAAACTTACGCGACTTATGAGTGATCCTCCTTTCGTTTGACATAATGAGGAGGAGTATAAAAATGAATTAAATCATTAATTTTAGGAGCGAATTTTGAAAACTTTTCTGAAGTAGGACCCTTAAACCTCTAAAAATTCTTCTGCTTAAAGTGAGCCGTGCTCTAAAGGTGTACCAAAAAATCCTCAGAAGGAAAAAAATCGCTTAAATTTGTTTAAAACCATATTTAGTTGTAATTTAGCATATTTTCATCTCTCTCTTTTAGTTCATTTTTTTAAAATATATTTTAAAGTTGGGGTTTTTTTGGAACACCCTGTATTTATATGTAGTTAAGTGTATCTTTCTCTTTAAGATTTCTAGTTTAAAGATTTAGTTAGTCTTTTATATAATAATTCATGACTTAAATTTTCATCACTTCAGTGATGAAAAAGGAGGGAAGACGTTGGGAAATAGACCAAATTAATGTAATAAAGTAAGAATTGTAAACCAACTTCCCTAAAAAAAACCTTTTAATATATTAAGTGAACCAACTTTCTCGAGAGGTATTTTAAAGGAACTATTTTAATTAATTTTAAATATTCATTTAATTATTTTTCTGATAATTTTAAATTGGCAATAGTTGAATATTAATGTTCCAAAAGAAATATTTTTATTATTAATGTGATATTTGAAAATGCCTTCGCATGCAAATGACAATATTAAAGGCCAAGTCATTGGCCTACATCTCGCTGGATATTCTATAAGAGAGATTAGTTCGAGACTGCATCTGAGTCGTTCATCTACAGGGAGATGGATAAAAGAGTAAGTTTGTTCTTCTTAATAAATTTACCTGTTAAACTAAGCAACTATTGTTTTTATTTTACTTTACCCTTATCCTCTAAATATACTTTTGCAGTTATCAAATTCAAGGCTGCGTAGCAAGAAAACAGGGTAGCGGACGACTTCCTTGCCTAACCGAAGACGACTGCTACAACATAATTGGAGTGGCTGTGGCTGACCCTTTCACTAACGCAGCAGAAATAAAGAGAATTCTCAACCTTAATGTGAGCTATTATTTACTTTTCTTCCAATTTTTCTACTAGTTTTCTACGCTTCAATTTTTATGATATACAAAAATACGAACTTATATTTTTTAAAAATCGCTGTCATAATTTAATTAAAGGGATATAATTCAAAATTTGCATCTGAATTTTACGCACAAAATTCCAGTATTTTTATACCGGTTAATTACTATTTTTTGTATGTCTGTTAAGATACTGGTAAAAGGCATTTTTTTGCTGGCCTGATCAAAATATTAATGTGCATTTCATTCCAGTGCACAACACAAACAATCAGAAACGTTCTAAAAGAGGCTGGATTGGGCTGCAGAAAGGCTGCTGTAAAACCGAAATTAAATGCAGCACAGAAGGCGGCCAGGATGCAGTTTGCCCTACAGCATGCAAACTGGTCGTCTGAATGGGAGTCCGTCTTGTTCACAGACGAAAGCTGTGTACAGACGTATAACCGGTACACCTCCTCTGTGTACAGACCAAAAGGTATGAACCATTACCTGTATCTGTATCCCCGAATTTTAACTGTAATCTTCCCAAAATCCTGAAAACGGTTTCTTTTAATACTTATGATAAACCTATAACCATCTTTGGCCATTATTGTATTCAATCTTATCTAACTATATATTGTTTCCATCCCTGAAGAAGGTGATCGTAGTTATCCCTGAAACAATGTATAATTTTAAATATTTTTTTAGCTTTTATGTGCTAATAAATGTTTTTTTACACTTTTATCTTGTTTGCAGGCATGAGGTTTGCTCCCCAATACCTGCAGGCAAGCACAAGGAGTGGAAGGGTATCGGTACCAGTGTGGAGCTGCTTCTCCAGTAAAGGTCTAGGTAACCTTGTAAGAATTGATGGATTCCTAGATTCAAGGTCTTACCTAGACATTTTAGAACATGCAATGGTACCTGATATCCTGGATAATCATTTCCTTGATGGGTGTTTCATACTACAGCAAGTAAGTGATTTTTTTGCAGAACCTAAATTGTGATAAAAATGTAAGGAGCCTTGTATTATATTTAAATTCTTTTCAGGACAACTGCCCAGTACATAAAAGCCGAATCGTCCAGGAGTGGATTTCCTATCAAGGACTACAACTCCTGGATTGGCCCAGTAACTCCCCGGACCTCAACCCCATCGAGAACATCTGGGGAAACTGGAAAAGGTTGATCAGCACTCAAAATGTGACGTCCTCTGACGACCTTTTTCAAAGAGGGCTTGCGGCGTGGAATGCTTTAAAGATGAACACCACCCTTATTCCCAACTTAATAAATTCTATGCCAGTAAGGTTGCGATGTGTAATTGCTAACCTAGGGGGAAGTACACGTTTTTAAATGTATCATTTTTAGTGTTCTGTATTTGTTTCATGTTATTGTCTTTCTTTGAATGTGAATAGATCACCTATAAAGCCTTGTAGTAGCAGTAAAGTTTTTATGTCACAGGTGTTTTCTCTGTAAATTTCCTTTTCTAAATCACAATCTGCTTCATTTTGGACCTTATTTTTAATAAGATTTCATTTGTAAACTTGTGAAGTTCTAGTTGAACTTTTAAATTTTTTAATTACTTTTGAGTATTTGCTTTTACATGTTTTTGTGTTTATACTAATTTTATTACATTTTGTTGCTTTTTTTTATTGTCTGGATAGTGTGTCATTATATTTTTCTGGCTCCACTAGAAGGGCTAGGACCACATGGTGATCTATATTGTATGCTCTTTTATTATGAAAGTCTAAATGTAAAAGTCATGTTATTAAATTGACTTGATATAAACTTACTATAGTATCTTAAATTACAGTTTCAATGAAATTGTTAAGAATATAGTTATCTTTTTAACTGATTTCTTGTGGGATCTGTGTGACCGTCACAGCGATTTCCCAGTTTAACACATGATTATAATATGATCGCCACAAAAGTGTCACATATCAGAATTTTTTTAATACGCTAATAATAAGTAATATTCATAAAATAAGTAGTTATTCATAAAAATAGAGCAATACATTTCTTTATTTCTTATCGTAAATGTACCGCAGTTTTTTTTTCCTTCATTTTTAAAAAAATGGTGAATATATGTTTACTAAATATGATCATTAGGACCAAAATCCTGTAAAACTTCGTACTTTTTATATGCTTTTTTCGAATAAAAACTTGATAATTTACTTTTTTTGCACAGTTTGGTTATTAAAAAATGGATCTGTTAATAACGCATAAAAAGATAACAATTGGTTCACTTTATAAATAAAGTGGATACCCTGTGTATTTAAACCATGTAGAAAGCCTAATAACAAAAGTTTCTATGAAGAATGAAAAATGCATAAAAAAAGAAAGAGAAAAAACCTCCCAAAACACAGGGGGAAGACCTATTACATATCTTTCTTTTTAGCATAATATAAAAAAAACCTGCAAATTTATCTAGATTTAGTATAAAAAGTTGTTTACCATTTTCTTAATATCCTTTAAAACTACTATTACCATAATTTCTAAATTGTATGTTTTTCTACAGCTCTCTCCGTCCTCGCAATTAGCTATAAACTCAGAATTTCAAATGATATTTCATTTTTGTTAAAGTAAAGTAAAATAAAATTTATTTATTTCGTTATTCACTAGTCTCAACAATAAAAAAACACACATATTGTTGGTAAAGCTGTAACAATGAGATTTTCAACAATAACCTAAAAATAAAATTTTTCACTTTGGAGACGGCCCCCTAAGGTTCATTTGTTCCAAATTCAACGACACTTGGTATTTTGGGTAAACTTTGTGTGCTCTTCCCAAAAATCGAATAAAATGTGGGGGTGTCCATAGAAAATTCTGGACTTGGTATCAATTTTAATATGTAGATGACTCCCTAAAAACATTTTGAACATCCCCCTAAATAGAATTCGTTGAAACTTGAAGAACGGTACCTTGGATGTCCTTCTACGACGAGCCGTTCGCCCACAATCGAAAGTGTCCCATTTTTTGTTTGGCCCACTGTACATATCGAAATTTATTTACACAGGGGCCCAAAATGATTCCTTATCCCTTCCCATGCCATAGGATCAATGTAGCTCTTTTTATACATTTTTTTGGCAGAATTTGCATCATAAAGAACTTAATATAAGAAACGTTTTGAGTAATTAAGTTCCAAATGCTATAAAGGGGGGGTTGGAAATTTGACTCTACTAAAAACAGGTTTTCACTTGGTTTTGGTACATCTACTCATACAATTTTAAGTAGGATTATGATTTTGCTGAACTTAATAAAAAAAGGTGGAGATTAATAAATTTGCGAGGTGGGGGAGTGGGGTTCCTCGGTGTGCTAATACTATTCGGCGCGGTCGTTTCAGCGGCAGAAATAAAATGAAAATAATTAGAAATTTCATAATTATTCTAAAAATTAGAAGAAGAAAAATTTGGTGCCGAAACGGGCCGGCCCCCAAACGGCCAGCGCCAAATCGTCCCATCCCGGGGGTTCCTCCCTCAGAAAAGGTTGGGAAATTTGACGCTAAAACATGGTTTTAACTTGTTTTGGTAAACCAAAAAAGACCTGTAAAAGACAAAAACCATAAAAAAACTATAATCAACAGACCTCACTTCATTGGAGGCTCCACAACAAATCCACTTAAAATTAAGGGTGATTTTAGAGCTCAAAAAACTTGGGTAGGAAGTAGCAAAAGTAAGTTCTTAACAAGAAACATATGGCAGAAAGTTATTTATATAACATTTCAGAGCAACGCAAATTAGAAATTATCAACGTATTTATTTCAAATTTCTTCGCGGAGCCCCTGGAAATGCTTGGCGGACCCCTAAGGGCTCCGCGGAGCACAGTTTGAGAACCGCTGAGTTAGATGATGCATCTTTTTACTGCCTCTAACAGCAGATATATACTACGGATTCTCCGTAATTTATACTGACAAATTTAAAGGTTTCAGTTAACTTAAAAGTTCGATAGGATTGATTTATACCTTTTTATGCAATAGCATTATTATTTCTGAATAAAACCAACATGATTATAGCTTTTGATATAGCATATACCAAATAATATCTAAAGGTTGGAGTCTCTAACGGTACCTGCACTGCAATCACCACTAAAAAAATTAAGAAAAATATTGGAAGTTGAATAAAACCGCGGTGTGGATATTAGGGGTTGGAGGTGGATGTTTGACTATATTTAATAAGACAATACAAGGTGATTCAGATAAGTGTTTCATAACTTCTAGGGTAGGTAGGGTACATCAAGACGAACAAGAATTGGTACGGAAAGGGGGGCCGCAAATGAGTTTTAACCCTTTATTTACCAAATTCTTTTCGGCGCAAGTTTAGAACTGCTGATGCGCCAAGTTTTTAGCGATAAAAATCACTATACATATACATATAGCTACCCCAACTAATGTTAAGTGAATTATGTGGCTTCTAAATATGGCGCCAAATAGCTAAACTCGCAAACCATCATCAGTACTAAACTTGCGCCAGTGGTACTTACAAGTACCGTCGGTAAATAAAGGGTTAAGGGGAGAAACCCCGGGGTGAAAATCAGGCAAAAAACTTGCATATTTGCGCCGGAAGAGACACAATGGTTTTTTTAACATCAAAATAATAAAACTCGTCCTCTAAAAAGTAATTTAACTGTAACTTTTTTCTGGAAATTATCTTTTCACAGGAAAAGATACGTTTCAATCATATGTTCGATATTGATGTACAATACTGGCAAAAAAAATCGACTCAGACCCTATATCTCCGGAACGGCTTGTGATATAAAGGCAAATAAGGTATCATTTTTCATGATTTGAAGTATTCTATATACAGAAAATTTTTCAAGTTCTTAGGGGGTCGTCTTCATATTAAACGAAGCACCAACTTTCGTTTTTCCTACGGAAACCATCAAAGATTATTCCAGATTCTGAAAGAGCACCCTCTAAAACCCCCCAAAACCAGTTTTATTGCCATTTGGTCCCCAAATGAAGCCAGGAGTGGGGGTTGAAGTTCGTCGAATTTACGTTGAAATCTCGTTTTTTACGTTGAATTCTCGATTTTGATCCTGCGGGGTTGATGGTTGAAAGGATCAAAATCGAGAATTCAACGTAAAAAACGAGATTTCAACGTAAATTCGACGAACTTCAACCCCCACTCCTGGCTTCATTTGGGGACCAAATGGCATGAAAACTGGTTTTGAGGGGTTTTAGAGGGTGCTCTTTCAGAATCTGGAATAATCTTTGATAGTTTCCATAGGAAAAACGAAAGTTGGTGCTTCGTTTAATATGAAGACGACCCCCTAAGAACTTGAAAAATTTTCTGTATATAGAATACTTCAAATCATGAAAAATGATACCTTGTTTGTCTTTATATCACAAGCCGTTCCGGAGATATAGGGTCTGAGTCGATTTTTTTTGCCAGTATTGTACGGTCAACTAAATTTGACAATTTATTATTGATTGATTTTATCCTTGAAAAAAAAAGATTTGGCACGATTTTTTTCGATGCGCATTTTATCTCAGTTGGTAGAGTAACGAGCCGGAATCTTTTAACTCGCAATCGTGAGATTGTGGGTTCTGTCCTGCCTATAATTTTTGGGCAATACACGGAAAGAGGACTATAAAAGGATGTGGGATGTGGGTTGGGGTTTTATGGCACGAGGTCAAAAAATCTGACAAAATTAAAGGATGTGTATTTTGATATTTTTATGGATTTTTCTAAATTGTAGTGTTCTTTACTGCAATTTTTTTTCAGGGGTGAGCACGTGAGAAAAGTTAAAATCAAAAATTGCGTCTTTAACCCGTTAAACGAGCGAAATATAGTGTTTCTGAAGAAACTTCGCTTATGTATTTGGTAAAAACACAGAAATGTTAAAAACACTTAATTTTGATTAAAAACGCAAAGTTTTAAAATTGTCTCTCTTGAATATAGAAGTACCCTCTAAAAAGTTCATGAGAATTATAGTATAACAGGGGAGTGACGGTTAATTAATAAAAAAGCAGCCTAAAAATTTTGTGGAAATATTGGCTTAAGAAGACTCGAAATTGCAAAAATTTAAGAAAGATTAGCATCAGTACTAGAACCTTAAACTGAAACATGTTTGAATAAGAAATATTAAATTTACACAATCTACATTATAACAACATCAACCTTAAACTATCTGAATAAAAAAAATAAAAGTGAGTATTTATGGGATACTTTAAATACTTAAAGTTATCGATTAAACTGCTCAGTTAGTTTGGTATCACATGTATAGTTTATAAATTAAACGTGGTATATTTTAAAAAATTTTAAAAACTGACAAAAATAGGATATACTCACTTTTTCTTTAAAGTGAAGCATTAATTGAATTGGTTTGATTCATATTCATTGGATAAAATTTCAAGAAAGTATTCTATTTTAATCGATAAATTTTTATCGGGAAGTCAAATCAACACATATTTTGGCATCAGGATCTCGGATTTTCTTGAAATTTGGTATATAGGTTCTATTCTATTGATATAGACTCTCATGAAAAAATATTAACACTTAAAGTTCGTTTTTCGCGTGCTCAAACTGGTTTCCTATAGCCGTTTCCAAAACGGCAGTTAGCGGACGCAAAAAACGGACTTAAACCATGCTTTAATAGGATCTCAAGCATTTAATATTGATGGTTTTTACATGACACTTTGGAATTAGGGGTTTTCGGTTTTCGACTATTATCTTTCAGATGATTAAATCAAAGGAAAGGATTTCGAAATACAAAATAAAGTTTTGGCAGAGTTTTCACATTTTTTTGTGGTTTTTAAACTTTTTTGTAATAAAAAAATTTTTAACTGAAAAGTTATAGTTTTAAAGATCATATTGAACCACAATTTTTGCGACCATAATTAAATTTTTACTAATAGTAGTTCTTCTACAAATTGAATTTTTCAATAATTTTTTGGGGTGTCGCTCCATTTTTAACTCCCTGGGATTTGGTCTGGGACCCCCAAATCCTATGTGATTCTGATTCGTCTAGGTGTCTACTATCCCCCCTAGAAGTGTGACCCAACATTTATGGGACACCCTGTATTTCCTTAAAAATTTGAAAAACTAAATTTTGTATTATGGTTGACTATAAATTGTTTTATTATACTTTCAAGAAAACTAACAATTTAAATCTCTTTTAGAACATTTATGGCTTTTCTACAACAATGCAGATTTAACTTAGGTAAGGAACCATTTAAATAGAAGCCTTATTAATAGCCATACTTTCAAATAAGTCAAATAAGAGCTTTTGGGTAATTCCACGGGTAACTGAATGACATTTTCAAAGAAAAGGAATAAGTATTTTGTAATGCACTTCCCAAAAATAAATAAAAAAACACATTTTCCACCCAGTTTATTGCTTTCCTGTTAGCTAAATCTAATGGCACAATTAAATTCTAAAAATATGTTTTTATTTATTTTTGAAAAAAAATTAAACATCATGGTAACCGACTGACATTTATAAAACATTTATGTCAGTCAGTTACCATGTTGTTAGTATAATATTAACTAATGGTTATCTCCAAATAAAATAGTCACAGTGTTTAAGTTTGATGAATTTGCCATGTTACTTAGTTTTTATGCATTTTAGGAAAGTACCTGTACGTATTAATTTAAGATTTTTGATAAGTTACTAAAAAATTTAAAATTACATTTATTAATGAAGCTTGATTTTTAATTCGACTTCTTTTTGTGATCAGTTCAAGAGGTATTCCATGACTACGGTGCTATGTTTGTAAATCAAAGAAGGGAATGGACAATTGCATGGATCGACTTTCCAATCCTTTTCCAGTTCTACTCCAAGTTAAAGCCATATCAAGTAAGCGTGAAGTTAGCGCTTTCAGAATCACTTATTTCTGAAACATGTTAAACGCCATTTTTAAAAAAATGGGTTATTGGTGTCCTGGGTTTCTGTAGGGGTAAACGCACATTTGAGTGTAGGAATAATAAAAATGACGTGATATTAAAAGGCACTGTATATTTGGACGGCTTTTTTCAACTAAACTCTACTCTAATTTCCACGGCTAGGCTACAGCTCGGCGTTTCATTGGTTCAATCACTAAGCGCCGAGACTGCTACGTAATCACGAGACCTACAGCGCATGCGCCACTGGCCGTTTTGGCCGTCCAAATATACACTTCGATTTTAAAATAATTTTCCAACGTGATAGATTTCAACTTAAGTGCAGAAACAAGTCAAGCGGCGTCACTCGTCTGGTTTCTGCACTAAACTGCGGGGAATTTCGTTCATTCCCACTCAAGTTGTTTGGGACTACAGTTTTTTTATTACATGCAAACAATATCCGCTATTCGAAAAGTTTATTATTCTGAAGTTTGGTTTATCAGGCCATAGTAAACACATCTTTTTTAAAGGTTTTGTAAAGGTTTTTGAACTGCAACCATGTTGTAATAATATCAGAAATAGTAAAACCTCGATAACAATGAACTATTTATTTGGTCTATGTTATGTACACTAATTCAATGAATCGGAGATTGCCTAATATTTATTGTATTATTAAGAATTAAAATACTATTTTTATGTTTTGAAGATATTAAGTAGTTAAACATATATCAAAAAGAAAATTTTAAATTAAATATTAGATGTAAAATCTAGAGAGCATTTATATTTTTTATTTCCTTTCTGTCTATAAAATTACTATACATTTACTATCGAAACATCTCTTAATATATAAAAACTATGAAAAGCAAAATTTAAATTTAATTTTTTTAGTATTAATTTTAGTATGCAATTGAAAAATCATGAATAGAGACCATTAAACTCGATTTCATGAGAACATAATTTTAGTTTACGGACTAAAAGAAATATTTAATAACATAAAGAAAGATAAAAAGGGTAGTTGTCAAAGGATTAAAACCATTAGAAATTAGACAGTAGAAAGACGGAAGTTAAAAACAGATAATTTTAGCAGAACAATTACTCCATAATTTTACGTAAAGAAATTTTAATATACTTCGTACGTAAACGTATAATGATTAAACTTTCCTAAAAATAGAGAATAAACCATTTCCCTGGAATGAGTGAAATCTGCAAAAAGAACTTGTTAGCTCAGAACTTGAAGAAGATGATGGATGTTCTACCCCAAAGTTATGATTTCTTTCCTTTAACATTCTGCCTTCCAGATGAGTAAGTTATTAAAACACTTTTGGATTTCATGCTTAATATGTTTTCGTTTTTAATTACATCTGTAAAAATGAAAACATAGGACTAAGAAATATAAAATGATGGTTCATTAAGCCTTTTTTAATGCACTATATGTAATTCCTAAACAAACAATGATAAAGTAGACATATATTTAAGAATTAACTTCTTAAGTATATGCGTGTTTGATTCTCCCTTTAAATTTTTCATTCATTTTTTGTCGAGAAAATGTCCTGAGTTTATCCACTTTATTGCTTTGTTAAAAATTTCGTTAAATGAAATTATAGGGTGATTCAAATACTCAATAAAAACTCGAGGGTAAAAAAGCTACACTGTTAAAAAAGTTTGTCTTTTTACAGTAAATTTTCTCTATTGTTTTTCCCTAAACGTTTCCGTATATTTAGAAAACGTGCCTTTTCCACAACTATATAATTTATGTATAATAAACTCACCACCACTAAAAGAATAAGTTTTAAAAACGAATATACCTATATACAAGTCAAGATTTCTCGTGATTATTTAGTTAAAACTAGGCCAATCCTCTCTTTTGATTCTGTGGTGGGGGAATGAAATGTACTCAGGCGCTTATATTCAAAGTTAGGTATGCAATACGTTTGTCTTTGACATCACCATGTTATTCGGGTTTATGAAATTGGTTACATGAATATTGATTCTTATAAAGGGCGTTTCTTGTAATCTTGTTTTAAGATAAAAATTATCTAAAAGAACTCTCAAGCTTTGTCAAATAATGGAAAGTTTCTCTCATTTGACACAGAAAAGAAAAAACCCAAATATTTCCTATGTACAGAAATTAACCTGCATCAAGTGCCGCCGGTTAATTTCCGTTTTTGAAGAAAGATTTTATACAGTGCATATCTTAAGGTTTTCCTTTTACTTCCAGAGAACGTGATCTTTTGAAGTATTGTCGGAAGAGACCCGATGTGTTCATCCTTAAACCAGATTTAACAAGCCAGGGAGTAGGCATTGAATTAGTGAAAGGTGTCCCTAATACCAGAAGATTCCTTGATGTTGTATGTCAAAAATACATTTCTCCTGTAAGTAGTTAAAATTGTTCAATGCATTTTAACAATCTATTTAGTAAAACTCACTTCAAAATAATAAGCTATTTGGAAAATAATGGTTTTTCGTTTAGGAGTATAAAAATTATAATTAAATTCAAAGCAGCATTAGGGATTTTGCTTTTCATCATCTGATTATAAACTATGAGAATTTTTTAAGGCCCCTTTTTTTCCCGTATTTCATAAGACGCTCATATTTATTTACATCTTCACTTATATTTAAATCAACCTTTTAAAAAATGTAACTAAAAATTACAAAATAAACCAAGCTAAAAGTTTTACTTGAAATTTTTTAAAAATAATCAATAACGTATAGTTTATGACTGTGTGTAAATTTGGTTATTTTTATAAATTCTGTAAATATTTACTTAAGTAAAGATTACTTCTAGTCTTAATTAATATCTTAATATATTGGTTAATATCTTAAATTGAATTAGATTATATTAAGATAATAAATTGCTGTAATGAATAATGTAAAGCAAAGTAAATGCTTTCTATCTTGCTGATAACCAAATTATTGAAATTCAAAAATGTAAGTTAAAAGGATTTACAAGTTGTACTTGTAAAGCCTTTTCTAATATAATAAAATTGAATGTGTATGTGTGTGTGTGTGTGTTTGTCTTCTATACAAATCCACAGTTTACTTCCGATCGGGACCAAACTTGGCATACCTACGTAAAAGAATCACAGAAAAAACATAGGCTATGTTTCGAAAACTAAAATTGACCCCTTGACCCCTTTTTTGTTCTTTTTATGCTCATTTTGCTGAAATAGCTTTATTTCTCCTCCAGAAGAGATCTGTGTTCACCCCATTGTTACAAAAAAAACATAATGCAAAATAACAAGTTTTCAAAAGAAAAGCTATATCTAAAGCTGCTTAAAAATTATATTAATAATCTAAAAATATATTTCAACAAAATTTTAAATTTTAAAACTGGTAAGTATAGTGCAGAATATTTTTATTTGATAGTTTAATTTTTAAATAAAACGTTTCATGGAATAGCATTGTTGTTAAAATAGTCTCCATGGAAACGAGGATGAAAAATCAAATGAAGATCATATTGTTGCTTTTAATAAAGTTGGTTAACAAATAAAAAACTAGAGTAATATTCAAAACCTTTCAAGTGGACCAAAGATATAATAAAATCATGAAAATACGATTAATTAAGGGCTCTAATTGAGAATTTTAAGTGATTTTTGGAAGAATACTTTTCTAATATTTTGTTGTTTTTATGGGAATCATGATGGTAAATGCAGAAATCGTTCAGAATTTAAAATGCTTGATTCGACACCTTTCACTCATTAAAATATAGGCGCGGTTCCAGCACGGTCCAAGAGGGGGGCACTTTTCCACACAAAATCCCCGTTGGTACCATTGAGTATGGGGGTCCTCCCCAGAAAATTTTTTTAATTTGACGTGTAAACGTAGGGTTTAAACATATTTTTAGAAACGTTTTGAGTCTAAGGGGGGCACTTTTCAACACTATTACCTTTACTTTTTCACCCAAAATATCAAAACATTGGGAATTTCCTAAAAATTATATCTGAAGATCCCCTGGTGGCACTAATGGGAGGTATGAGGGTTTTCCCCCAGAAAAAAAAATTGGAAAGTAGACCGGTAAAAGTAGGGTTTTACTCATTTTGACAACCTTTTTGGGTTCCAAAGGGGGGGGGCTGCTGACCAGAGTGCTACCCCTTGGATCCGCGCCTGAAAGGTAGGAAATGAATTTAAAATTTTAAGGAAAAAATCTCCATCTCCACCCGTGCAAGGCCGGGCATACCAGCTAGTTTCTAAATAAAAGTTACGCAGTGAAAAAAATCAACTAAATAGTTGCAGTTAAATCAGCTTACTATTTAAATGTTTTTTCCTTTGAAAGAACTTAAAGCAGTGAAAACAACTTTACATCGGTACAGGGAAGAACGTATCTCCTCCAAAAAAAATTCAGGCGAGGAAAAGAAAATGACAAATGATGGCCATATAAAAGCAAGATGAAAAATCCTGTTCTAAATATTTTAGGACCTTTAAATATTCATAAATTTCTAGATAAAAAATCCGTTAACTATCTCTTTTTAGCCTCTTTTAATGGATGGTTTCAAATTCGATCTTCGACTATACGTATTAGTAACTTCGATATTCCCTTTGAGAGTTTTCATCTACACTGAAGGTCTGGTACGTTTAGCTACTATTCCTTACAGAAAGCCGAAGCCCGAAAACATGGTAAGTGGGATGAAACTTAGCAATCACCACATTCTTATAGTCTCTCTATTCTAAAAAAGGTTTTTGGTGAACGGTTTTCAGGGAAAAAATTTTAATTACACACTGATCCTTATACACATTTTTAGTATCAAAGTGTTCTGATTCTTTTCAGGATTCGGAGTAGGCTATTAGAATTTCTAAAAAAAAAATTCTCAATTTTAAAATAGTTCCATTTTTCTAGGTTACGGATAAGTTTGTAGTTATAACAAGCAACAGTCAAACAACTTATCATCCATCCAATCACGACGACCATCAACTGACGCCATAATTTATGATGAAACAAATTAATTTCACTTTTTAAAAATACTTTCGAAATAAGTTAATTTCAACGACTTATTAAAGTGTTACAGAAACTTACAAATATACGATTTAGTAATAGAATTTCACACATTTTGACTAAAATTTGTAAATTTTAGTCGATGTTGAAATGATGTTGTTCCCTTAAATACTAACAGGTAGTTTCAAATTCATTTCCTATTTCTTAAGAATTAATTGAGAACCCTCATGAGACAAATTTTTTAAGAATTAAAAATAATTTTTTTGAAAACGAACTGCTTAAAAAATCATAGTAATTTTTTAAACAATAAAGTTATTTCATGTACATACACGATGTCATTCTTCTCAATCTAATGACATTATGGGTTATTTAAAAAAGACCTGAAATTGTTGTTTCCGTCCCCCTTGTAATAGTAATAGTAATAGTAATAATAATAATAGTAATACTAGTAATAGTAATAGTAATAATAGTAGTAATTGTAGAAATAGTAGGAATAGTAGTAGTAATAATAGTAATAGTAGTAATAATAATAACTTGAATTTTTTTAAAAGTTTGCTTAATATTTTTATAGAAAGAAAAGAGAATGCATTTAACTAATTATGCAATAAACAGACCAACAAGGAATGACTTAAAAGAAAGGGAAAATGAAATATGTAAAAAGTAAGTAATCGTGTACTTTAATTTTTTTCAACGTCTGATTTCCATAAAATTATTTAGAATACTTGACCATATCATTTAATTGTAGAGGAGAGGAGGGTACTATGGAATAGTTGGGTAATATGGAACACCTGAGTTTCTGTTCCCCCTCGTGTTGCCATCACGTGGCAATGCCACGAAAGTCTTAAAAAATCCTCCATGATGCAGTGCGCAAACAGTTTAGCTTCTTGTTGTTGTCTGATCAGTCGTAGGAAAGCAAAGTGTGTTTTAGGATTTTCGAAAGTTTTTGACGGTAAATATTAAAACCTTTTAACCTACCAGTAACTATGAGACTTTGATTTTGTTGTTAAGCATAATGTACACTTAAAGATCAGTAGTTTCTTATACTGCAGTCATTTTTTTTAGCAATCCATGTTTTATCGGTCAGTAAAAGGGTTCATAGTACACGATGGCCTATCGGGTATTATGGAACATTCTATAAGCAAAGGGTCAGAAAAAGTTCAGGGGTCAAGAAAAGGGTCAGAAAATCCTATATTTAAGCCCCTATTACTTAATTCATAGCAGACACTAGCTGAAATACCTGGCCTTGCACCGACCAGGTATGCACTTTCTTGTCAAATAAGAAAATACAGAACAGTGTAATTTAATAGAAAATAACTACTTTATTGAAATAAGTTCTTTAGTTTTAAAAATATTCCATGGAACCCTAATATCTTTTTAAGTTTCATAGCTCTCTATAGCAGTTTTTAAATTTCATTTAATGTAAATAGCCCAATAAAAATACTTTGGAACAAAAATTTTTTCTATATTATTTCTTTTTTTAGTTATTAAATTTTATACCATCAAATTGTTTGAAAATATGGATTAACAATTTAAAAAAAATTACTCTAGAACTTTACAATGTGTAATCATATTTTCAGTTTCAAAACAACGAAATTCAAAGTTAGATCTATAAATTATTTCTTAGGTTAAATAATTAAATAATGAAAAATTGAAACTTATATTTAAAATATTTTATCTGATATTCTGAGGATTAAATAGAAAATCCAACGGAGTTTTAACTCCTCAATTTTGTGCATATTGGAATGATTTTAGATTTTAGCTATCTTTTGAACTGAAAATGCTACAGAGAATGAATCTTGATTTTTTTATTAGATTTTGATTGTAAATATATTTTCCCATAAATCGCAAAGTCAGAACGAAATACTAAAGAAATAGAGGAGAGGAGGATATTATGTAATAGTCGGGTAATATGGAGCACCTGAGTTTCTGCTCCCCCTCGTGTTGCCATCACGAGGCAATGCCACGAAAGTATTAAGAAATCCCCCATGATGCAATGCCCAAAAAGTTAAAATTCTTGTTGTTGTCTGATCAGCCGCAGCAAAGCAATGTGTGTTTTAGGATTTTCGAAAGTTTTTGACTGTAAATGTTCAAACCTTTTAACCTACCAGTAGCTATGAGACTTTGATTTTGTTATTAAGCATAATGTACACTAAAAGATCAGTAGTTTCTTATACTGCTGTCAGTCATTTTTAGCTATCCATGTTTTATCGGTCATTAAAAGGGTTCATAGTACAAGATGGCCTGTCGGGTATTATGGAACACTAGGTCCATTCTGATGGATCATCTGAAATTGACATCAAGCCACCATTTAAAGAACCGGAAAACAAGGATGCTGAATGTATCTTTTGTAATGAAAAATTTTCCGAAGATCAACGAGGAGAAATTTGGATCCAATGTATTATCTGTTTTCTATGGGCTCATCTTGACTGTACTGGAGCAGAAAAAGACGATTATGTTTGTGACTATTATAAATAAACTCATGAACAAAACTATTTGAACGTAAATTGTTAGATATATTTTTATTGTTAAGATTAGCTATGTTCTCTAAGGTCTAATTAGTTTTCAATAGCTGTAAATCCAACTATTCCATGAAAGGAGTATTTCACCAATTATTGCTGGTTAAGCGGATAACAAGCGTAAACTCACAACTCTCAAGCGTCACCTCCAACCGTGGACCGGTTTCTTCCTTGTTAGGACTCATCAGCACGGTATAGGAAGGTAACGCAAGAGAGCGGAGGGCAAGTACTAGTCTAGCCGACTATAACTGAAAAAGTGGTGACCATTGATTAGTCCTCCACTCATCTGCTGAAATGACACGGCATTCCTAGAACAGATTCCATATTACCCATATTATTCCATATTACCCGACTGTTCCATATTACCCTCCATTTGTAATTTTTTCTTAAAGTACATTTTTTTATTAACAATATAAATGCTGATTTATTTGACCATTGGCCCTTCATTGTCATTAGTAATAGTATGTACTTAAAATGATTCGGTGGATTTTTATTAAAAAACAATAGAGTTATTCTTAAATATATAAAGGGTGTTCCATAATACCCTCATCTCCTCTACATTTAAAAACAGTCGTTCAAGCTTTAACACGCAATTATCTGAGAACGGAGTAACTTTCCATCTGGTCTAGATTTTTAATATTTTTTACACATTTATTTTTAAAAGTGGCACTACAAAGTTAAAATGGAAGAACATTCAATAAAAGTTTACCAAAATTATGTTATACTTGTAAGATCCATGTCTTAATTGCAGTAAAAATAAAGTGCATGACATAATCATATAACGAGAACACCAAGAAAATCCTTTCCACAAAAAACTGCTTCCTTGTTTATGGATGATTTTATTGAACTAACACTGAAATGTCTGTTTTATTTGGGGACTGTAGGAAATATTGTATTCCTATTTTAAAACACAAGCGCTTTTGAAAAAGAGATGTTACCAAATTATCCTAAAATATATTATATAATTAGTTCCGTATTTTGAGCTAACTTTCTTGAACTATTTTTTGTTTGCTGTATCCATACGAAAATAGTAGCACTAAATATTATTGAATCGGTTGCCCTGTATTAAAATAGAAATAGACAAAAAGGATGTGGATGAAACAAGATAATGACTTTTCTCCAGAAACCAACTGACCACAAGATTTGATTATAACTTTCTCCTTTCTCTTCCACATTGAATCACCGGTGGCTATTAGTTAGAAAAACAGTTAAATAAACCACACAATCACACCATTCACTATCCGTTTAACTGTTTTTGAAATGGAAGAGAAACACAACTACTATTATAACAACCTTATCTTCACACTATTTATTTTTGCAGATCTTTCGCGGATTTCGACAAGTTGCTCCTTTCCAAAGGCGTTTCTCCAAAAATTGTGTGGGGAAAAATAGACGACTTGATCGTCAAAACAATAATATCTGCCCAACCACATTTAGAGCACATGTTTCATATGGCTTTTCCAATGGGTCCCGCTATTTCTCCTTGCTTTGAACTGCTCGGATTCGATGTCCTCCTCGATAAAACGTGCAAGCCCTACCTCCTAGAGGTAAGATCTTAGGTAAGGTTTCCGGTTGTAGACTCATCCCTAAAGGGTAAAATAACGAACATAAAATACCAAATCTGGAGTTAAAGATGATAGACCAGTTTAAATTAACCAGTTCCAAATGCATCGCCGGTAAACCGCTACAGATTACGGGGGACGTTTTCCACACTAGGAAATCAATTCCAATCCGAATGCAACTTTGATATTTAAAAGTTACATTAGGGCAAATGCGGAAATTTTTCATATTGATTCAAAATGCTTTTGATAGTTAATAAGAATAATCACAAATATTTTGGGTGCACAAGATGTGGATTTATATTCTTTTGTATGAGAAAATTTTGCATTAACTTTTTCTACAAATTGCTCGTTAGCTGTATTGTTTCTTATAGGCATAATATTCCACTTAACCATTCCCTTAACCATCATTTCAAACCATTTATGTAGAACGCAGACAGATAACGCAGCTTCCCTTAAATCAGAGTGTAGCAACAACGGCTATTTTGTTCTTTGATTGAAAAAGCTATGTTGATGGTGTATAAGGTGGTAAACCATCATATTTTTCCAGACTCATTCCATTAAGGTAACTTATCTCTTACATCTCCTGCGTTGATATGTTAGTCTCCATTAATAATTAAGCCTGATTTCGTATTCAGACATAGTATCCCATCTTCGTTTTTCCTGCGAATTCCCTCGAATGTTCCAGCTCGGTGGAATTAGTCAAGTCTAACTATATTTCATCGCCTACCGCCCAATTACAACCAATGCTAAGCAAAAACCAGCTCATCATCCCTTGTTGATTCCTATTCCGCGGCGGTTTTGAAAGTAATTAATCCAACGTTTTCGGTCTGGTGTTGACAAGAAACCCGGAGGCCGGTCTCGCGACAAGTTGTCGCCACTATGGCGAAATATATCACTTTTTAGGGGTAAATATAATTTTATAGCCTTGGGCGGGCCTGATGTGGGCGGTGAAAGGTGATAGCGAAACCACCGAGAGACGCCTTGGTGTGATTGTGGTTAGGCTGTGTGCTGAAGCAGAAACAAGGGTTGGAGAAGACCAGGCGTTGCAAAATAAACTGTCTGATTCACATCGCTGTATGATAATATAGTTTGTAGCAGTCGTGAAATGGTGGCAGAAATAAAACACCTTTGAATTATTATGTTGTTAAGTAAACAGGATATGATCATTAGATACATTACAAAATTATGTAAAAAAAGTAAAATACGTAATTACGTTTTCAATGTTTTTTGTTATAGATCAAAACCATTTTAATGTTTTCTACGGGTGATGATATATTTATCACAAGCTTCACTTTTTCCAAAAGAGAAAATAAGTAATTTTTTACAGGTAGAACATAAAATTTCTTGGATTATACATCGAATGTCGCTAAGCATATTAGTTGATGAAAGGAGAATTTCACCATTTATTGCTGGTTAAGCGGACAATAGGTGTAATCTCACGACTCTCAAGCGTCCTTCGTCCTTGTTAGGACTCATCAGCACGGTATAGGATGGTAACGCAAGAAAGCGGAGGGAAAGTATACTAGTCTAGCCGACTATAACTGAAAAAGTGGTGACCATTGATCAGTCCTCCACTCATCTGCTGGAATACCGTGCTGCTTATACCGTGCTGATAAGTCCTAACAAGGACGAAACCGATCCACGGTTGGAGGTGACGCTTGAGAGTTGTGAGATTACACATATTAGTTGATATTATTCCACTACTCAATTACTTTTCCCCAGTCTTCAATAAGTAGCTTAACTAGTTTCTTGAATAAACCCGGTTTTACAGAAACCCCCTGAAGAAAAAATCTAGAAAAGAGTCAGCACCAGGAAATGGTTTTTTTCTATAAAATACACTTCAATATCAATAGTAGTGTTCAAATGTTTAAGTTGAATACTAATGATATGCAAAAGGAGTTGCATCTTTTCTAGACTATACGCTCATCTAAACTTAAATTAACGATAAAATTTATCCTGAAATCAATATTTATTTATTTATATACATTGCCAAACAGAAAAGAAATTCCATTTACTTGGCAAGAAAAGACACAAACAGTACAACAGACTTAAATATACAAGGACACAAAATAACTACAAAATATTTGAAACACTTAAACACAAAGAAAAAAACAAAAAATCATGGCAATATTTAAACTGATACTTTTTGTATTCTATTGTAAAACATATTTAAGAATTACAAGAATTTCAAGACATTTTTTTAATCAGACGAGATGTAGTAATAGCTATTAGGGAGTTCTAGCACCTAATTACTCTGGACCCTTGCATAGCCTCTCTTAACTATATTAGTTTCAAAATTCAAGTAAATGTTTCATGTTAAAATATTTAAAAACAGTCGTCCTACTAGCTCTTTTATCTGACGCCTAGAGAATATCTTAAGTTTTAAAAACAATTATGGAAAGAAAACGAAATAGAGTATCTGTAATGCCTATCAGTATATGAAAAACTTAGTTTAAATTATAGTTATAAAACTGTAAAAACACCCACTTTAAATTCCAGACCGAATTGTATTAGCCCCACTCCAACGCGTTGCATAATTTTCTTTAAATTTGGAACTAACGAAACGTCAGCAAAAATGACAAGATTTCAAAAATGTTTCAGTTAGGTTAAGAAAGGCGTGTTTCCTTACCGATATAAATAGTTAAAGATAATTCACAGGGGTTTTTGAATACGTTTCCTGGAAATTTTAAAACGTGCATTTGGAGTTTTCAGTTATATTAAACTAAAGCAGAACTAAGCGAGTCATTATAATTCGTAAGTATACAACTTGCACTGTCCCAAAACTATAATTGCAATGTATTCAGTTTTGGTTTTATTCATATGCGATAATTATTGTTCTTGAGCACGTAGGATAATGTAACCTTCTATCAACACCAAAACGCGTGCATTGTTAAATAACCTAAAATGAATCGGATTCTGAGAAAACCGTCTGAGTTTTAAATTACGTTGACCCCTCATTCCGACCTTATTCCCCAACCGACTTCAACTTGTATAGTAGTTTTTCCTAACATGATCCACGTCACACTTACGGAGGGAAATTACAGTTCAGTTTTACTGAAAAAGTTTTGAAAAATCAAGACTTTTTCCATTAAAACGAAAACTAAGAAATTTACAGAATATATATTAATTACATTAATTATTATAAGGAAAACACTCAGGAAATTAGCTTTTAAAGACAAATATGAAGACGGTATATCCTATTCATATTCAAGAGCGGAAAGAAAAACAACCTTTTTATAATTCCAAAATAACTATGGGGGGCAATCAGAAATATTTTCTCAGGGTGGTGCAACTTATGGAGTTGCATATTATTGCGAAAAATTTGAACGGTATCCAAAAGTTTTACATGTGAAGGGACAAACACACAATTTTTCTAAAAATATTGGGTTGTCCCATAAGTTCTGTTACTTTTTACGAAGTTTTGTCTTTGAAAATTTTTTATGAAAAACTGGTAATAGTTGGAGATTTCAAACAAAGGGGATTTTGATATATGTATATTTATGAACATAATGTGTGATTTTGGTAGTTCTCGTGATATTATTTCTTTTCAAAATGGCGGTTTGAAAAAAAGACCAAAAACGACGATTTTCGTGTAATTTTTTTCTTTTGTTAAAAAAACTAGGAAGAACCCATAATTCATGGCTAAAAAAAGTTTTAGTGCATATTTGAAATGTTTAGATTAAGATGTCATAGTTTCAAGATGATTCGATAAGTTTAAGGTAGGAAATTTTGACGTTAAAACTTCATATATTGGTAATTTCACGTGTTTTTTAAAGCACACCTATTGTTTTTCTAAGCAGCTGGTATGAATCAAGTTAAATGCAGATGTTTTTTGAACCATAAAGCTTGTTTCAACGGTTTAAACATTGAAAGCCTATTTTTATAAGGTCGTTGAAAGCAAATAATTGCTCTGTTCGCTTAGCATAAGTTAAGCGAGTGTAATTCTGATAAGCAAAAACGTTGCGCGCTTGAATATTGCGCACTTCTTTCTGAACTTAACTTCAGATATAATTTAATATATATTGCATATTTTGAATACATGGGTATTTCGTAAGCTTTTTTATTGATTTTGATGCTTTTTTTCGTGAAAATTTATTCGAAATGACTAACATTACTGAGGTAAGTTTCTTGCAAAGATGCTATGTTTGAGACCGAAATTTCCTAATTTAAACTTATCGAATTATCTTGAAACTGTGACATCTTAAACTAAACATTTCAAGCATATAGTACAATTATTTTTACCCATGAATTATGCGTTCTTCCTAGTTTTTTAAACAAAAGAAAAAAATTACCCGAAAATCGTCGTTTGCGGTCTTTTTTTCAAACCACCATTTTGAAAAGTAATAATATCACGAGAACTACCAAAATCACACATTCTGTTCATAAATACACATATATCAAAATCCCCTTTGTTTCAAATCTCCACCTATTGCCAGTTTTCCATAAAAAATTTTCAAACACGAAACTTTGTAAAAAGTAACAGAACTTATGGGACAACCCAATAGTTCATAACCCCTTGGTTTTTCTTAATTGTTCATTGTGTTTTAAATCTTAGAAAAAGGAACTCGAAAGTCTAAATTTTTATAATCAAGCGTATTTACTATTTAATGAGAAAAATGATTAACTGAACGAGCTCTTAAAAATGTGTGAAGTGAATATATTAATTAAGGATAATATTCCTCGTTTTCAGCGGAATGACTTTAACATCTCTATTAGGATTTACATTTATTTTCTCGTTGATATTAGGCTGAGCGCGCACTGGAGACTTTTGTCTCGGAGACTTAAAACACTAGTCACTCGAGAGCAATGCATTTCTATGAGGAAATTCTTGGCTTAGTGATCTAGCCACGAGACCAAGATCACTAGGCCAAGAATTTCTTCATAGAAATGCATTGCTCTCGAGTGACTAGTGTTTTAAGTCTCCGAGACAAAAGTCTCCAGTGCGCGCTCAGCCTTAAGTACCTATATAAAAATATAATCTCTCTATTCTAAAAAAAAGTTTTTAGTGAACGGTTTCCAGAGAAAGGCTTTTTAATTACTGAACCGAATGACACATATATGGTATCAAAATGTCCGGATTCCTTCCGGATTTCCGAGTAAGCCCTTCGATTTTTCAAAAAAATTCTCAATTTTAAAATATTTCCATTTTTTAAGATAACGGATAAGGTCGCAGTTACAAAGCAAGTACTGTCATTCAAATTATTATGCATCCAATCACAACGACCGATTGACGCTATATTTTAAGATGAAACATGTTTATCACCTTTTAAAAAAAGTACTTTCTTGATGAAATATCACTCAAAGACTGATAAAAACAAATTCTAAAAACTTACATGAACGCCATTTCATACTAAAATTTCACAGTTTTTGTCCAATATTTATAATTTTTAGTCTGATTTTATCGAAATTAATTGTAAACATAGAGTGTTGTTTTGTCTCTTTTTATTTTCGATTGCTTAAACGGTATTGTCTGGGTTAACAAGTCTGGGTTTAAAAAAATATGAATGATAAACACTAGGCATATTATACTAACGAGTTATATTAAAATACCGGGTTTTTGTTTGGTTCGAATATTGATAAACAATTAGAAATAGTTATTTTTATATAATCATAGATTAAAAATAATTAAGATGAATATTTTTAAAAACATTTCGTTTAACTTTTTGATAAGTTTGAGTTAATATATATTGAAACTTTTAAGGGAGCTTTATTCATGGAGGGGATTTGGGAAGTATATTCGGAAAGTTGGTTGACGTTTTTTTTGTAAATTGTTTTGTAAAGTGTATTAAGTTCGGCGAGTTAGAATTTGTGGGATTTGCGAAGCAATTCCAAAAGGTCCTGCGTTAGCAGTTTACGGGGGTTGGCGAGCGATAGCGAGCAGGGGGCGGTAGCTCCCTAGTAATTAAAACAATACTAAATGAGGAAAATTAGATTTTGGTATGATGATATCAAAAAGTCAATAAAAATATCAAACTATTTCTTGTACCAGCACAAAAAAAATTAACGAATTTATCGTTATCAGGGTTTTTAAGGATCTATTAATTTTCAAAAAGGACTTTATTTTTTAAATCTATAAATCTTAAAAAAAGTTGTAGAGTTAAATATTAAAGAAATTGTCAATGAAATGAAATATTGAGGAAAAACTAGGAAATTTTATTTACAGAAATATAAATTATAGCCTGTATACATTATGTTCAGTATATCCATCCCAGTCAGCCGTGACTCAATTGATAAAATTTCAATTCTAAAAGCAGACAGTATGAGGTATTCTCACGTTTTGAGATTAAATTTTATTAAAATAGTAGATAAAAAACCATTAAGAATGACGTTTACATCAAGTATATTCGTAGCCTAGTTTTTGAGATATAAATTTTTGAAATTTCGTTTTTTGTTTGGGCCCGAAAACACCTTCGAATCACAAATCATGCGATGTGAGGGCACATCCAATAGAAGCCCGTTTTCTGATAACGTGACTTTTCTGACGTTTTGGCAAAAATAAAATTGAATTTGAAAATTATTTGAAATACATTTTTGAACTTAAAATTCAGAAATTTGGGAGTTTTAGACCATAATGTATCGTAAAAGTATAAAATCAAGCAAATCCCTCACCCATGCAAATACCTCATTGCCAGTATATGATCAAAATAATTTTTCTGGGATTAAATTTCTTATACCATTACGTGTTTTACTTTGCTTGTGCTATTCTGCTATCATTAACGTTTTCCTTCTCTTGAAAGCAGTTGGTATGATTATCTATGTCTTAATACGCCAATGAAACATAACTAACCCATCAATATTAGGAATCAAGTTTTTATTTCTGGGTGTTTTTAAATTGGAAAACTCTCGTAGAGGGAACCCTAATGTCGGGCGAATTTTGTAGGGCTTCATGCTGCGGAACACAAAAGATATTTAAAGAGTTTCACGGCAGAGTATCAAACTGTTCAGATTCTTTTGAGGATGTGCAATAGGCTGGGTCGAAAAAGACAAATTTTCGAATATCGCTTCAGGTCTCAAAAGTTGCGTCTTGGCATGCTGATAGCTGGAAAAATATTCAAAAAATTCCTAAAAATATCCCTGAAGAGCGCATCGGGCCTAAAGTTTGAGAAGAAAATTGAAAATAATAACCTTAAGTTGAAAAAATTCCCGAATTTCGTAAATTGTGTTCATAAACTCCAAGCTAAGTGTAAGTATATCCTTTTAGCTGTCTAAATTCAAATAAAAAGATCTGAAAAGTTTACTTTATTTTTGAAATCTGAAAAGGAGGCCTAAACGTGTTGAATTTTAGTAAAAATGCCTAAAATTTAGCACTTGTAAAATAAAGGCACTATTGAATGTAAAACTCAACATATGCGCTTTTTATTGAAGAACTAACTTCCTTCATATACCCGTTCTTAACCTTTTGGTCATTTTATATGGTGCACAATTAAAAAAAATTAGTTACATCAAGACACAAAATTTCTCCTATGAAGCATGCCTAAATACATTACCATACATACAATATAAACCCCATTTAATCGTAGAAAATATACTTATATCTTATTGAGTCTGTGAAATAGCTTTAAAGTTGGGTTTACAATCAAAATCTGGGGTACAAGATCGTGTGTGAAAACAATGTTGCTTGTAGGAATCCTTATCCATCTTTGTTTTTAATAGCAAACTCCGTCACAAGTGTCACACATTTTTCGACAGCTTACTTGTGGAAAGAATAGTTTAAAAATATAATCAAGATCTTTTACAGCAAGATCGAAGAACACTCACCTACCTGTAGTGCCTTAACCATACTTAGAAAGTTTCTTTGATCTTATTTAAGATCAGTTTTTAATCCATGGATTATTCACTTCAAACTCCTTTGAAAACTATAGTAGGCAGGTGACAGCCAGTTAGTTTGCCAACTGTCCCGTTTTGAAAGTTAATGGTCCTCTAGTTTCCCCATCTAAGTATTGAAACAAATGTCTGAAAAAGAGCTCATAGCAATAAAAAAACACTACTGTGTACGCTGAATTAGGCCCTTACTGTTAGGAACTAATGTCAATTGATGTTCTATCACAACCTACTTCTACCTCCCTCTCCATCAATATAGAAAAAAACTGTTCATTAAGGGGTTAAAAACTGTTATGCCTCCTGCCATTAAATTTTATGCTAATAGATTAGGTTGATTCTCTCCAGTGGACAAACTGTGTGCCCTCTTCCTTACCCATGCTGGAAAACCTGATTTCTGAAGACATATATAAATAAAGTGTGAACAAAGACAAAGTTCGTACCACAATAATATTTTGAAACTATTCTTGCCACAAGTAAGCAGTCGAAAGATGTGTGAAACTTGTGACGGAGTTTGCTAAGGATTCCTACAAGAAACACTGTTTTCACACACGATCTTGTATCCCAGATTTTGATTGTAAACCCAACTTTAAAGCTATTTCACAGACTTAATAAGATATAAGTATATTTTCTACGATTAAATGGGGTTTATATTGTATGTATGGTAATGTATTTAGGCATGCTTCATAGGAGAAATTTTGTGTCTTGATGTAACTAATTTTTTTTAATTGTGCACCATATAAAATGACCAAAAGGTTAAGAACGGGTATATGAAGGAAGTTAGTTCTTCAATAAAAAGCGCATTTGTTGAGTTTTACATTCAATAGTGCCTTTATTTTACAAGTGCTAAATTTTAGGTTTTTTTACTAAAATTCACCACGTTTAGGCCTCCTTTTCGGATTTCAAAAATAAAGTAAACTTTTCAGATATTTTTATTTGAATTCAGACAGCTAAAAGGATATACTTACACTTAGCTTGGAGTTTATGAACACAATTTACGAAATTCGGGAATTTTTTCAACCTAAGGTTATTTTTTTTTCAATTTTCTTCTCAAACTTTAGGCCCGATGCGCTCTTCATGGATATTTTTAGGAATTTTTTGATTATTTTTCCAGTTATCAGCATGCCAAGACGCAACTTTTGAGACCTGAAGCGTTTCGATATTCAAAAATTTGTCTTTTTCGACCCAGCCTAATGTGCAATTAGAAATTCTAAATTAGCCTAATGTGCATTAGAAATTCTAAAAAAATTCTCAATTTTAAAATATTTCTATTTTTTTAGATTACCGAGTTACAAAGAGAGAACTTTGTCAAACAACTTTATTATGCATCCAATCACAACAACCAATTGACGCGATATTTTATGATGAAAAATTTTTTTCACGTTTCAAAAATATACTAATGTGTACTTTCCAAATTAAATATAATATTATTAAAGTATTATAAAAACTTACAAATATGCTATATAGTACTAACATTTCACACATTTTGTCTGAAATTTATTATTTTTAGTCTGATAATCGAAATTAATTGTAAACTTTGAATGCCATGTACATTGTGTCTCGAATTATTTTTAATGGATTAAAAGGTATTGTTTAACAAGTCTGGGTTGAAACAAAAATATGAATGATAAAACACCGAGATACTAAGTACAATATTGAATTTAAAAGATTAATTGGAATACGTTTTTTTTCAGAATGTTAATGTTAATAGTTGCAGGAAAACATTTCGATTATATTTTCGATAAGTTAGAGTTAAAAAATATTCAAACTTTTAAGAGTGTTATTCATGGAGAAGACCAGTAACGTATTTTTCGAAAGTTGGTGAAAGTTCAGTGAGCTGGGTTTTGTGAGGATTGCGAAGCAATCCAAAGGTCCTGCGTAAACAGTTTACGGGGGTTGGTGAGCGGTAGCTCCCTAGTTTATGAAAAATAAATTATCATTTCATATTTCATGATTGCTTGTTTATAGGTGAACAAATCTCCCAGCCTCGGAGGCTCATCTACTTTTGACAGCTTGCTAAAGCGTGATATGGTGAAGAATGTTTTAGACATGGTTCTCCTCACTCCCAAACAAATAGCTTACATCAAAGATGAAGAACACACAAAATCCATTACCCGACTCACCAATAAAACCCTCATAAGGTTTGATTCTATTATTTCAACAAATTTTCAATTAGTATTTAGTATATCATGGACAAGTGTGAAAGGTTAAGATCCACTCTGTGTAAAAATCATTGGTTAAAAAAGAGAACGTATACGCCGTTTGGGGATGCATGGACAAGTGTTTTTTAGCCTTTTTAAGTGGAAGGCGCATTAAAATAGGGAAAATTATAGGGGGCACTCCTAAATAAGTAAATAAGTAAAAGTTTTACTGTAAAAATATTTTATCCGTCTATATATTAGCGTAGATTTTATTTTCGAACTTTCGAAATGTTAAGCTCCCACTCCCCTATAACTTAGTTTCAATTGACGAAACAAAACTATGATTGAAAAATTTTAGCCAAATTTGACATTATTAAGGCGGCTCGCAAACGGCTTTTTGAGTTTTTGGCCATCTTTTTTAAAAAAACAAACAAAACCAAGACTAAATTTTCACATTCCCCCCATTTTTTATGATTAACTTGTTAGCGGTATAATGTCACAGGTTTTTTTTATCACCCCTTATATTTTGGAGTAGTTATTTTTTAATGTTACGCAAATATTGTAAAGTTGTTTTTCCTCCATTTTGAAAACCACTGATACTCTACAACCCCTCAAATTTAAACACATGAAATTGGGATAATTTTGTTCGCAATTTTATTTTTTAAAAAGTGATGTGCATTATTAGAATTTACTTTTTTATTGATGTAACACTATTAATCGTTTTTTTTTCTGTTATGTACATTTAAATCTATATAAATAAGAAAAAAAATAGTTCATATGATTCAAAGATATGCAAAATATTTAAAACACACAATAGATGAAATACATTTTCATCTAGTTTTCTTTAAAAAGATTAGAGCTTCCAAGAACGAGGTGGAAATTTTTTAAAAATGATAGGCGGATATTGCAATATTTTTTCATACAATTTTAAAAATGAAGGTAAAACAATGTATGAATTTAGGAAACTTTTTCAGAGAATACATATTTTCCCTTTCCGAGCATAGGAAAAATTCGGAACTTCGATTGGTTTTGATTGATTTTATTTCAAATGGGAATGTATGAAGTCGTATTTGTAAGAAACAATCGATTCGAATCATGTTTGCATAATAATTTTTATTTTGAGAACAAGGAAACTTATGGAATCCTTTTTTTAGGAGTCTGACACCTCGAGAACAAATTCTTTTTGAACATCAGGAAATATACGAAATGGAAAGAGCCGGTAAATTTCGAAAACTGTATCCAACCTTGGATGGAAAGTATGATGAAGCCTTCGCTGAGACGTACAGATTAGAAGGAAGAGAGAAGCTCATCACCAAAACCACTGCCCCGTTCCAAAATGTTCTCGGTGGGAGAGAAGAACCCGAGCGTACGGTTTCGGAAGAATTGATTGTTTAATTTAAGATGGTGTAAAAGAGAGTGGAGTAATAATGTATTACGTGCGTGTTCATTCGAAAATAGAATAAAACCTTTGGATTTCACCAGTAAAACTTCATCTACTGAAATACACTGTGCTACCACTTGTGACAGGATATTAATCTATCATAAACGCAAATAATTTTTATTCAAATTTTGTTACATTTAAAAATTTTAAATTTGATTAAATAAAAAAAATGAATACTTATACGCCTTTTGTAGACCAACCTACATAAACTTGATTTGAGATATCCTTTACTAAAGTAAAAAATCTTCAAGAGTTCACAAATATCCTTGAATAGATTCACGTTAAAAATTATAAATGTAAAATATACCAGAAAATGTAATACTAAAAATGTGAAATAAGTAGTAGGAATTAAAGATATCTTTATTGAATTTGAAAAGGAATTTTAAGTAGGTTTTTTTTACATAATACATCATGGATATTACTGAAGTTACTTTAATCCTTTATCCACCCTTGGAACATACATGATCCCTGTGGTATTTTGATCGATATTGTTTTCATTGACTGTTAAAACGCATTCTTATCTTTATGAATGTAGAGTAAAGGGAAGTTGTTTTTTTGAAGATCTAGTCTGCAAAATTCTGAAAATTTACGCTAAATTGAAAGTATTATAAAAAGAAGAAAGGAACAGTAAATAAAGGTAAATGATCAAGGAAAAGGCGAAAAGAAATATAACAGAAAAAGTAAAAGTGAAAAATAATTAAAGGTAGCAATGCAAAAAAAGAAAAAGAGATGAACTAGAGAGAAAATGTAAATGAAAAGGAAGTAGATAGAAAGAAAATATAAAGAAAAGATGAGATTTGAGGAAAATTACAGAGTATTAAGGAAAAGATGTTTAATGAAAAAATTGACTCAAAAAAGTGAAAAAGATTAAAGGAGAATGGATTAAAAATGAAAGAAAAAACGGGATAAAAGGAGGAAATGTAATAAAAGAATACAGGAAGAAAATAAATGAATGTAAGGAAAACAATAAGTAAATATGAAAAGAAGATACAGAATGACAAAAAAAACCAGTTAAAGAGTGGGTGAAAAAAGAAGCTGTAGCAGAAAAAGCTGTGCAAAAGAAAGAAAAATATAAGAATATAGGAGAGAAAAGAATATAACAGTAAGACAGGATAGGAGGATTAAAAGAAGAGAAAAATTATGTAAAGGAAAGAAAAGATTATCATGAGAAAGATAAGGGGAAATATGGAAAAACGTGGAGAAAGGAAAAGTGAGGGAGGAAGACTATATGAAAAAAAATGGTAAAACAGGGGCGGGGGGGAACTGAGATGAGAGAACCACGCGAAAAGGATAGTACGTAAAATTTAGAGAAAAGGAAATAAGGGAGTGATGAATGGGAAACGAGAAAGTATGTTAGAGACAGCGGAAATCGAAAAGTAATATGAAAGTAAAATGCAGAAGAAAAAAATTAAAACCGAAAAACGTAAGAAGATTTAATGAAGGGGAAAGAAAAAGGTAGGAAAAGAGCGTGATGGAGAAAGAATGTAATGAAGAAAAGGAATTGAAGAAAGACAAATGAAGAGGAAAGAAAATAGTGCAAAAAAAAGAAAATACAAAGTAGAAAACCTGTAGAAATAAAGGAAAATATAGTAAAATGTGGAATTAAGAATGAAAAAACGGAAAAGAAAATAGATATAAAGAAAAAAAAGATATAAAAGAGAAAAAGAGAGTTATAAAGAAGGAAAAGAGAAATATAATGGAGGAAAAGAGAAATAAAAACAAGGAAAAGAGAGATATAAGGAGAAAAGAAAGATATAAAGGAAAGGATGTATAATATTCAAAGAAAAGGAACGCGTGAGAAAAATGACAAATGAAACAAAGTTAAAGAAAAAGGAGAAAATACCAAAATGACCAAAAGAGAAAATACTAAATATGACAAAAAAGAAAGAGAAAAGCACAAAACTCCAAAAAGGTAAAGAGACGACAAAAAGGAACAGAGAGAGAGAGAGGAGACGGCAAAAGATGAGGGAGAGAGCAAGAAAAAAAGCACGCCGCCCAGCGCCGTGGGCGTGGACTCGGCCCTAACTCTCGCGCGTCGGCCGGCCGGCTCACTACTCAAGCGAGCGATGGCGGCGCTGCTGCTTCTACTCCTCCTCCTCCTTCTCCCGAGCGACTGCCTGGGCGACTGCCCGGCGTGCGAGCGAACCAACAGCACGACGGCCGCGCGCCTCAAGCTCGAAGCCATCCAGCGGCAGATCCTCTCCAAGCTGCACCTGTCCGAGCGCCCCAACATCACGTCGCCGCTGGCCCGCGAGCAGGCGTTGGAAGCGCTGCGGAGGACGCAGGGGCTGCCGCCGGAGGGGTCCGCGACCGCGCGCGACGACCCGCCGCTCCGCGACGACTACTACGCGCGCACGTCGGAGATCATCGCCTTCGCCGAGCCCGGTGAGTGTCTGATGCTTTGATGATGGGTGACGAGCCTGACGCGACGAGTTCAGGTGAGTCCGTGTCTCGAAGGGTGGGTCTCTCTCTAACTCCTCTTCTCCTCATCCTCTATTTCTCCCTTATGATTTGCTCTCTCTCATTCCCAATATCTCGCCCTCATCTAACTTCTAATTCTCGTTTTCTAATGATGGGTCTTTTCTTGGGAGGGTGGTTTGATTCGGCACGAAACACACACTAGTATCGTCCTGAAAATGTTTGGGTTATCTTCTCTGCGATCCGATTCCTCCTCTACCTCTTTTCTCTCCTCATCTAACCTCTTTCTCTATCTAACGGCCGTATTCACCACTAACTTAACCTTAGGTTAACCTGGAATCAAAACTTCTAATTGGTAACTGAAAAAGGGAAACAAGTTTTAAGCCAATCAGAGTGCTTGTTTCCAGGTTAACCTCACGTCAAGTTAGTGGTGAATACCGCCGTAAGTCTCAATTCTTCTCTCTAACGGCTGTATTCACCACTAACTTAACCTAGGATTAACCTGGAATCAAGCTTCTTCGACAGCTCTGATTGGATTAAAAATTGCTTGCCTTTTTCAAATACCAATCAAAGTTGTCGAAGAAGCTTGATTTCAGGTTAATCTTAGGTTAAGTAATTGGTGAATACAGCCTTAATTTTGTCTCTTCAACACTATCCCAGTCATTTTCATTGCCTTAAACTTCTTAAACACCCCGCGTCTGGGAAAAATTTCGGTCCCTTTCTCTCGTCTAACATCATGATCTTCCTTATATTCTGTTTCTATCATTCCCCTTTTTTCTTCCACTATCTCATTCTTCTTCTTTCTCTTGATTTTTCTCTTTATTTCCAATAATTTCGAATGAGGGGGTAGTGGTTCGGTTTGGAACGCAAGCCGGTTAACCCCGTCTGGAAAATACTTTAATTCTTCTCTCTATTTGACTCCTATATTATTTTTCATTATCTTCCTCTTTCCCCCTCTCCTCATTTAACCTCTTCTTCCTCTTCTCCTTCTTCCGCTTACACTGTATCATTATCTGACAGTCATTCTCCCTACTTTTCTCCCTCTATAGTATATCTTTTGAACTTTCTGCTTTTTCTTTTCATATCTAAAGTAAAGTTGAGAGATAAGGGAAGATGCATAGAAGTGTACATAAATTAAAAATAAATATAATTTACTTTCCGTAATGCAAATTGCAAATTCATAATAAAATCACTAAATGGTCCATCCGGTACTAAAGATCCAAGACTAAATCTTCCAACAGAAAAATATTTTTGAATTTCCTGCTATTCTTTCAATCTAAGGTTCATGTGTTGATACTTGGTTCTGATATTTGAAAAATGAGAATACTCTGAAAGACTTCAAAGAGTTTCTTGTCGTAAGCTAAGACTGTCATAAAGTATCTAGTGTTGTCATATACTACCATAGATATGTCTAGACTGTCATATAGTATAGAAAAAATATTTCTCCGTATGTGTCCAATCAACTCAAAGGTCTCCATTAAGATTGGCTATCTGAATTTTAGACTATAGTTAAATATTTTTTTCATTAATGCTAACTTTTCAGCTTTTGTTCATAATCTTTGTTGAATCTTCTCTGCTATCACGAGTGAGAATAACAGAGAGGATGAGAAAAAAAGGATAGAATGTTGGAGAATAAGGAGGAGGGAAAGAGAGGGTGAGAGGAATAGGATGTAAGAGAAGGAAATGAAGAGGAAAGGGAGGGGGTTGTAGATAGAATGCGAGAAACTGAGTGAAAGAGAGGAAAGAGGGAACTACGGTACGCTGTTTTGGAGAATTCCTGCCCAACTAAAGGATCATTCATACTGTTTCACTGTGCATACTGAGTGATTCACTGCTGAGAATCGCTAGTTTACATAGAAAAGAGAAGGAATATAGAGTAAAACGCCAATTCGCACTTTTCAATTCGGAATATTCCTCCAAAATGAACACAAAAAGTGAAAAGCCTTTAAATCACTGCTCATTTTCACTGGATTAAAAAAGCCGCTAGATTCCATTGGGGGTGGATATTAAAAAAAATGGTTTATTTGAGGGGTTTAAAATTAGAAACCGAAAATAAAGTGGTTATCTCTTTTACGCATAAAATGTTGATCTTTTTTTAAACGGTTGGATTTAATAATAGAATGTTTTCTCTTCCGAAATGCTTCTATTCAACTTCAAACTTTACAGGATTCACCCACAGTGACAATGTATGGAAAATTTATCTATTTTTCAAAATTAATTTAAATTACTTGGTTTTTACGTTTTGTTTATTAATTTGTTTAATAATAATTTGTAACCAATAATTTGTCTTTAATTATTGGCATACATATTTTAATTTAAGACTATTGTCTATACAATTTTACAATACAATTACCTTAATTGTACAATTTTGCGTTGCAAATATTGAAACATATAACGAACGGTAAACTGTTAATCTTATGTTTCTAGCATTAACGGCAGTATTCTGTGCTTCTTGATCAGCGGTTTACCACCAATCCAAAAAGGAATCGCCGACTCCGATTGGTGGAATCCTTCTTCGATTGGTGGTAATCCTCAAATTAAAAAGCATAGAATACGGCCCTAAGACTTACAAGGAGAGGATCCCTACTTGTCATCACCGATTTGGAAAATAACATTTTTTGCAAAAATTTTGGTTTTTGGGGAAAACCCTTAGTAAAATAGTCTTGTTTAAGATATTATAGTTTCATTGGTAGTTTTATAGAGTTAAGTCCTTTAAAGAACTGAGTTCTTTTCCTTACAACGTCCGAGAAACGTAAAGCCAATTTGATACATTATCTTTAATAAGGAAAAAACAATGGCTAGCTTAAACAATAGTTCAGAACTAAGCTATTCTGAAGAGAAAAATTTTTGGAAATAGATAAAAAAAATTTTTATCATTATTTTGTGTCATCTTTCAACATAAACTTGTTAAAAATACATTTAAGACATAGAAAATATTAATATATAAAACTTTCACAACACAAATAATTTCAGTTATAAGTTTCAGACAAAATGTTTAAAATTCTAGTGTTAAATAGCACATATGAAAAAGAAAAGAACATTCCTTATCAGTCTTCAAAAGATATATAATTTGGAAAGTATTTTAAGTGCATTTTAAAAACGTGAAAGGAATTTGGTGTACATCATAAAATATGGCGTCAATAAGGAAGTTGCATGTGTCAGATTTTCAAAAACAAACAAGTGTTCCGTATGGTTTTTTGTATGGTAAAATGAAATATCTAGTCAGTTTTTCAAAAAAATGTACAGGGAATTAAATATTTTAATTTAAAAGTCGAGAAAAAAACACGTGACTGAAAACGTTAATTGTTTAAACTACTAGGGGGCTCTGCCCTCTGCTCGCTATCGCTCACCAACCCCCGGAACTGCTTCGCAGTTCTTTGAAGATCGCTTCGCGATCTTAGCGAGCAGAGCTCGCTTGTTTCATCTCAAGTATCCATCAGTAAAACCTGGAACTTGTCTGCTTAGTTAATGATCATTTAAAATCGAAATGTTTTATCTCTCTAACTTATCAATAACTTAATGCGGACCATCACTACAAAAATATCAAAATAAAACTGTTACTAAAATATTCCTTTTTAGCTTACCAATAATTTAATCGAAATGTTTAAAAAAAAGCAAGTCTACTAATTATCATCAACCATCTTAGAGAAAAAAAAATGCCATTAAAAAACTTTTAAATTTATGAAATGCACGTGTGAATCTAGTGAATCATCGGGAATAAGAAATCAGACTCATAAAAATCAGCGGCTGTTTCTCTAGTGAACGACCAGAAAGAGAAGAAAAAATTGAAACTTTGTACCTTAATAATTCTAAAACTAATTCGAATTTTTTTAAAAACGAAACGCCAATCTTTCTATAAAAAATAATTGCATGCGTGTTTAAAATATCATAGTTCTACTGTGATTAGTTTTTCTTTTATAATGAAAAAACTGAAAAAGGGTGAAAAATTTCGAAACTTTAGAATTTAATTACTCCAAAAATAATTCGAAATTTGAAAAAAGGGCGACGAGGTGCACAACTTCATACCTAAGAGAATGTGTCTGCAAAAAATCATGCTTCTGCTGTAAATAGATTTGGCTGGGGGCGAACTCGCAGCAGAAAAAAATAATTTTCGACTTTGACAATGAATAACTCCAGAACTAATTATCTAATTAATTAGGTTTTGGAACCAAAATAACCCTTATACATTTGTCTACCAAAGGTCAAAATTTCATAATATTCCTTCAAATAGTTTCTGCGTAGTGATAGTTCAAAGTGTTCAAAAATAACATTTTCTGAAACAACGGCGGCGGCGGCGGCGGTGACTGTTACTTTTTTTTTAATATAGAGAGATAAGATGACGTCAACAATAATACCATCAACTCCATTGCTTTACAACAATGTTTAGTATAAGATGACGTCACATCCAAACTCTTGGCGTTTTCGCGCGCTTTTAAAAAGGGGATTTTTGTTAATTTTTTTGGCAATCAAAAAATTTCTCGATCGGTCTCAAATATTGGGTAGTTGCTTATTTTTGCAAGAGGAATCGATTAAAAAAAATAAAAAAAATCATGCAACTTCCTCATTGGCCGTTGTGATTAGATGGATAATAAGTTGTTTAACTTTTGCATTCTTTTTAACTGCAACTTTATCCGTAATCTAAAAATATGGAAATATATTTAAATTGATATTTTTTTTAGAAATTTTAATAACACTTTGATACCAAAAAATACGGATCAGTAATTAAAAAGTTTTTCTTTGGAAACCATTTACCAAAAACATTTTTCAGAATAGAGAAACAATAGCAACCTTATTTAAGATATTCATAACTCCACAAACTGTTTTGTATCGTTTCATGTTACTACCGCTAGACAGCTATATCTTTAAGTGAATCTTATAACACTCATAATTTGATCTAATGGTAAGCGAAAAACATAACACAGAGGGAACGAAAATTCCTTAGATTTCAGAAGTTACACACCAGTCTTGTTATTCACAAACCGACGAGGTCTTTTCTAGAAAATTCCACGCTATAAATTTATATCTATCAACCATTTGGTTAACCATGATAAAAATTAGTTATTGACGCTGAATTCCATATACATGACTTAAAAGTGTCTGTCTATATAAAAGCTGTATAAACACACTCTTAAGTAAGGGGAAAATCCGTAATTTTACGAGCTATAAAATTGACTGTCCTCTCAACACTTCATTGATAAGTAGACATTTCTCGGATAAGTGAGGCAGTTTATTGCTTCTTAGAACCAGGCTTTGACCACAAAAGTATTGCTTTTAATCGGTCTAGAAGGAAATAAATGAACCTTTGTTCATGATGAAATAAACTATATAAATAGATTGAAATGTTCATAGTTTTAACCAGTAATTCTTTAAAGGCTGTAGAATCATTCTATGGTTAATCTGCCTTTATAAAAAATTAAACTCTTTAAAATTTGGGTATCTTCGCTCTGAGTTCTGAAGGTTATTTTTCAATGTTGTAAAGGCCTTGAGGAAAATGTTTACCTTTAATTTTAGATTAATGGAAAACGAAATTTCTGTCATCAATTTCGATTATTAAAGGGCGTGGATGAAAAATTATTACTATTCTCGTTTAGAATCTTAATGAAGAGAGCTTTAAATTGTTAGTGCATTAAAATAACATAAGTATTTGGATCAATCATCAATATAATATATGTCCAAGGTCGGCAACTAGCGGTCCGCATCCAGACCGCGTGAGGTTATTTCCTGGACTAGCAAAACATTTTGAAAATCAGTATAATATGTATTCTTACACAAAAAAACTAGTGTGACCCGCTTTTAAAGGGTCAAATTTCACAAAATTTCCAGACCCCCATTTTTAATACAAAAGCTTGTAATATGTAATAACATATCAAGTTCTTAAGGAAAAATTTAATTCAATGGGGTTTTCAATCATATAATTTAAGAGGAGTGCTGAAATATTAGTATCTTTTCAGTCAGTCAACAAGTCAAGGTTTTGCAAATCTTTTCGAGGAGGAATACCAAATATCTTGCCCATTAACCTCAATATTTTCTTAACTTTTGGCCATGGCCATTTGTTTGAGCGAGAACCTCATCAATGTTTTCTAAAATATTTTATAACTAACTTGATTATTATAGTATAGTTTTTTTGAGATTTGAAACGAATTTAATGGCAGTTAACCACAGTATTTTTAATTTAACAATTTAATTAAAAAGATAGCTTGCACAACTCAAATTACAACTTTGTAAAAAATATCTGTGTCTGAAGATAAGAATTTAAAGTAGAAATAAAAACATACTTTTCCGGACCTCGATAGAAATTTTAAAAATTTTTCGGATGCCAAGTAAAATTACTTGATATAGTGTTACAATATTTTTTCCATTTAAAAGAAACTGCTAGAATATTTAACTACGTTAAAAATTTGCATGTTGGGAATGGATAATTTCAGTCAAATTTTTTTAATCTTAATGTGTTCAGAATGGCCTAAAACCTCCAAAAAATGTTTTCATTTGCTTTTCAAAGCCCTAACTTTTAAGTTATTTTCAATTAAAAACAGCATCTTTTGTGTCTGAGCTGAAACAGCTTGTGACGTGAAATGTGCTTTGTTCCCGCTTGTTGCTATAATCCCGCTTTGAAACAATGAGCACTAGTTTTTTTACAGACTAGTGTATCGATGAAAACGGTGTTTCCCACATTTCCACTGGCACATGTGACGTCACATTGTAAGGAGCTTTCTGTATTAAAATATGTCATAATTACCTTTAAAAAATTTGTGGGGAAAGACAAGCATATTTTTGGAATCAGGAGAGAATTTTCAATAAATTAAAATTGAATATTTAGAATTTTAAGATTAGCTGCAATTCTCCATTGTCGTCAAAAGCTAAGAAAAAGAAGTTTTTGCAACAATATTTGTACGTAGAATAGAATTGAAAACAGAGATAGCTTGATTTCGATGGTGACTAAAAACTTATTTTGAGAACGCTAAAATGTATTGTAAATGTTAATATTATGGTACCTACTGTAAATGATCTTTCTTTTAAATAATTTCAATCGAGTAAAAATTTTTAATTGTCGTTGTGAGTGATGTCTGGGAATCAGCGACAACTACGTAAGGCAGAATTTAATGTTTCATTTATGTACTATGATAAACCAGCGACTAAAGAAATCGATAATTTATAAATAAATTAATAATTAAGTTGTAAAATCTTACATTATGGAAAAATTAAACCAAAATTATATATTGAAGTAAAAAAAGTCATTTGGACGGATCAGATTTTTTTCGTTTTACACAAAGTTGACTTGTAGTATTTTGATATATTTTTTCCTGTTTTGCACCAGATTGTGGACTTTTTAGAACCCTTTTCCCTTTGAACCGAGGCTTTTCTTAATATACAGCCATCATTTATTTTTCTAATCTAACGTGGTCCTATGTCTTATTAATCAATCAATAAATTCGTTGAATTACAAATTTTGTTTAACCAAATGTATAATAGGAACGCAAAATCAAAGGAAATTAGCACTACTGGAAGATAAATGATCAACACAACTACTAAAGCGGGTATTATTCTGAAACTTTGTACACACCTGTTTAAATGCAAAAAGTGTTTATAGGAAATGAAAGGTTTTCTCCAGAACGTGATTTAAAATGTAGTTTTAGTCATAAGTTGCGCTTTTATAATATGTTTTGTCTGTTTAAGAAAAATTAGGCAATGAGAATATTTCGAGAAAAAGATAATATGAAGATTGCATCTACAAACATTGCATCTACAAACATTATAAGTTGGGAATATCAGAGATTAAAACTAACATTTTAAAAATTGACACGAACTTAAACTTATTATGACCGAGAAACAAACATTTATGATGACATTGATCATTATGACAGTCATCTTCTCCAATGCTCAACAGGTTGTAACAAAAGAACTAATCGTTCTTTTACAACCTGTTGAGAAGAAAAAGCGGTCGATGTGGGGAAAATGGGCCTTTAAATTCGAGAGTTGTTAAAGAATTGATTGTTTTATTTTCTTTCCTTAGTTCTTTTTAAAACATGATATGATAGATAAAACAAGAATGCTCAATCATAGTATTCTTTGCTATTTTTGATTAAATTAAAAACCAATTTATCTTTATTCCTAATATACTATAAGATGATTAAAACAAGTTCACGATGATTAAACAAGTACGTGGTTTTTAAAATATTAATGTCGATGTTCACAACTTTGGGTGTAGAAAAAACCGATTTGTTACCGAAAAATGTTAAATTATAGGTTAGGTTAGAAAATAAATAAATGTATCTATTAGAGAAATAAAATTAATCATTGAGTATTAGCGAAACTTTCATTTCAATCAAAACAACAGATTAATCAATGAAGTAAAAGTGTTAAACAAAAAAGATCTAACTTAACATTAGTATTAGCAAAATGTTCATTACTTTTTCTGTTGAAATATTTATTAGGATAAAGAATTTAAATTATATATTTGTGCATAAGATAATTTTCTTTTCACTATTTTCTTTTTTAAATTAAAAATGGCTTGAAGATGAATTTTTTAATGATTTATAACCAAACTTTAAAAAACTTTTTACCTTTAAGTAATTTTTGTCTTTCTTTCATAGAGTCTAGCTGCTTTATAATCAATTCTAGAATCTATCAAATAGGCATAGCTAAAAAATGTTTCTTATAACTCAAAGAAAATTCGTAAAACTTATAACATTTAAAGTTTATAAAAATCTAAAAAAAATATGTCAATGGTATAAGTAAAGTAAACACATTAACTTAATTGTATAAAGGTGCGATATTACATATGAATTATAAGATTACTTTTGTACTTAACAATTTTTAGGTAGAAATACTCATGTTACTATTTAAATTTCATTAGACGTTTCTTTAAATTTAGTGGGCTAAAACCCCTTACTTGAAATCCCATGTTTGGAAACACTTCTGTATTTTCTAATTCAATCATGAATAAAATGTATAATCAAAAGGGTATTTGGTGTTTCTGATAAAATAGGACAAATGGATTTCACAAATGAAAATTATTTTTTCGGTTAATTTTTATAATTAAAAGTATGGTAGTTATGATAATAAAGAATAAGATTACTAGCAATTTATTCATACGATAACCAAGGGACACATTTCTGTTTTGGTTTTTGTGACAAATAATTCCACAACCGTTTTGGAAAAGATTTTAAATATGTTAAAAATTTAAAACCTCTAACCATACGCCACGTTGTTTTTTTCCGCATAACCGCATCTTTAAATCGTAATAAAAAACCTGTTTGTATAAAAATATAATTTCTAATAGAAGACCAAACAAAATATATCAAATTCCCAGATTTTAAAAGGAAATTTTTCGCAAGCATTTTTATTTTCTAGCATCTAAATTATTTAATACCTTACCTTTTGAGTTACAAATCCTATATTTAAGCATCTATTACTTATTTCATAGGAGACACTAGCTGAAATACCTGGCCTTGCACCGACCAGGTATGCACTTTCTTGTCAATTTAGAAAATACAGAACAGTTTAATTTAATAGAAAATAACTACTTTATTGAAATAAGTTCTTTAGTTTTAAAAATATTCCATGGAACCCTAATATCTTTTAAAGTTTCATAGCTCTCTATACCAGTTTTTAAATTTCATTTAATGTAAATAGCCAAATAAAAATACTTTGGAACAAAAATGTTTTCTATATTATTTCTTTTTTTAGTTATTAAATTTTATACCATCAAATTGTTTGAAAATATGGATTAACAATTTTAAAAAATTACTCAAGAACTTTACAATGTGTAATCATATTTTCAGTTTCCAAAACAACGAAATTCAAAGTTAGATCTATAAATTATTTTTAGGCTAAATAATTAAATAATGGAAAATTGAAACTATATTCAAAATATTTTATCTGATATTCTGAGGAACAAATAAATCAAACGGAGTTTTAACTCCTCAATTTTGTGCATATTGCAATGATTTTAGATTTTAGCTATCTTTTGAACTGTAAATGCTACAGAGAATGAATCTTGATTTACTATTAGATTTTGATTGTAAATAGATTTTCCCATCAATCGCAAAATCAGAACGAAATACTATAGAAATATAATAAGAAAATAAAAAGTTAAACAACAAAAAGGTTTGGGAAGGGCTTAGAGTTCCACTTATTAAGTGGGGTCTGAGCTCTTAATTAATGCAAGCTTTTACATAATGACTCCTTGTACAGCGAGTGAGGTAGAGTGGACAGAGGGTTGGGCTTCGAGGTCTTTCTCGAGGTGCATTTTCAGTTAACATGTAATTGCATTGTTAAAGGCTCATTTACACTGTTTCACTTTCAATGTTAATCATGAGTGATCCTCACCCAGGAATCACACATTTGCATAGGAGGAGTGAAGGGTGAAAAGACAATTTACTTTTGTCATTTTGGATGATTCCTCCAAAATGAAGATCGAAAGTGAAAAGTCTGAATGAGCCTTCGAGTTTTCTGATCATGATTATAAGAGGAGCTAATCAATAACGTTAACAGTCCAAAAGGGCCTTAGTCGTCCGATTTGTTTCCTTAATAAGTGATTCATCGGAGATGATCACAAAAGAGAAACGCAGAGTAAAAGCTTATTAACACTGTTTCATTTTCTCTGTTCATCCTAAGTTATTCACACTTGTGAATCGTTAGTTTCCACATAAAAGTGAAGGATTAATGATCCTTAAATGAGCCTGTTATCTTAGCGGTATAACGGTGCAATTTTGGGGATTTTTCTTTGTCAACTAATATCGTTTACTCTAAACTTGTTAATAGTGACAATATTTTTTTGACGGAAACATTTTCTCAAATCTTAAAAGCTAATAATTTACGGGTTCCTCAAAAACAGCGACACATTTCATCAAATTGACAAATTACACCAACAAAATGATTTCTCCTCTATAAATAGCTCAATTAAACCCTTACGACGTATTCTAAGCTCCACCCATAACGTGCCCAACGCCCCTGTTGTGACGCAGGTATTATTTCGTCAGGTAGGCTCATTGGTATGCAGACGGGGGCCTCGGTCCAGACATCGGCTTACCTCAAAGCCATCGCGCTCTGGGTGGCACTCTGATGCGGAAGTCAAGAGTCTCCTCTGTCTAGCAAGGGCGTGAGCTCAAAGGGGGGGGGGTCCCGACCCGATGTATATATTCCTATTCTGGGAACGGAAGCTGTGACAAATTGGAGTAATTTGGGAAGAATGTGTCTCCCTTTTGTTGTTGGGATACTTGGAAATTGCTGGGCTCATTTTCATAATTGGGGTACAGTAGCCTTTGTTTCTTAGTAGACCGCTTTTATTTTGGAATTTGTCTTAAAAGCTTTTAGAGGTCTTTTCGGAATTGGGTGTGATTTGATCTGGAGATCACAGTTTAGGGCTTGATGGATTTGGGTTGTCTGAGGATCACATTTATCTATTATGCTATAGAAATTTTATGTTTATCTTCAGGACATAGTGCTTCTCATTTCAAGGCCAACCATAGATTTTGTAGGCCCTTCAGAAAAGATTAGGATGAGCATTTTTTACTGTTGAAAGCTCTTCAAAGAGTAATTTTTTAATTAATTTTTTGAAATGACGATTAGCATTTTAAACAAAACTGTCTGAAAATAGGAAATCGTAAATCTCTCTCCAATCTTTATCTTACTTCTTCTCTTTTCCAATCTCTATAAAAAATTTCTCACCATCTCTCTCAAATTTTTCTTTCTTTCTCTCTTCCTTCAATATCCTCTCTTACTGCCTGTTCTTTTTACTTGCACTTTTTTTCAATCACTTTCCTGCTGTATTTTTCTTCCTTTTCTACAATCTTTCTCTTATTGTTACTTCCCTTCTCTTCCTGAAATATTTATTTTATTTTATTTCCTTCTCTTTCTTAAATCTCTTAATGTATCTCCCCTTTACTTCCTCTAATCTAAATCTCTTACTAACTGTCTCTCCCTTCCTCATTCTCAATTTTACTCACTTAATTTTATCCCTTCTTCTCTTTCTCAAATATTTCTCTCTCTGATTCTCTCTATCATTTTCTTTCTTCATATGTATCTCTTACCGTTCTTCTCTTTCCTCCTTCTGTCTCCCTTCATCTCTTTCTCCAATCTTTCTCTTCCTTCAATCTCATTCTCTTTTTTATTCCTCTCCTCTTCCACCCTCTCTTTCTTTGATCTCCCCCTCTCAATGTATCCCTTTCAGACCTAACCGCCTCAAATATCCAATTGGATTTAATAGTAATCTCGGGTGGCTTAGGGTTGAAAGAGTTAAATCAAGGTGCAGGAATTTAAATAATGAACCAACGAAATTAATATGATAAAAATACTAGTTATCTTGTCCACCCAATATACACTGCGAATAAGGAACCCTTGAACACTGTTAAAAAAACAGTTCAATCTTTCACCAGTTTGTGGTGAAAGGTTGTAGTGTTTAAACACAAGCTGGTTCAAATTTAGCTGCAACCTAGGTTTGGTAACAGGTTTCACCAAGTTTTTGGAACTTTCACTAGTGAAATCAGGTGCTTTCACTAAAGAAAGCATGAAAACTTGGTGAAACCTTTTACCCAGCGTTCGAAATTGTACTGGATTGCTGGTCCGGGACAACCAAAAAACGGCTCGGACAAGTGGAATCAGAAAATCACTGGTCCGCTGGACCAGTGGTGAAAAAATATCCCACCCTCCAGTTTTAGCCTGCAATTTCTCTTTGCTTGAAATCGGGAGAAAGGCAAAAAAAATAATTTCATTAAATAAACCAAATTACAACCAGTTTGTCTACTAACAATGTAAAACTAATTCTAAGTTATGTATTAATTTGTGAGCAATATCATTTGTTCAAGAATAGTTCTTATTTTTGCCAATAAGTGCAATTGTATCCAATTTTTATGTAAAATAGAGAAATGTTATTTAATCAAGAAGATTATTTTATTTGTATGTCAGTTAGTGAAATATTATTTAATCAAGAAAGGTATTTAATTAATAAGATATTTTTAAAGTAATTGATTTTTTGGAGCTATTGCTTATTTCTCATAAATTTATTTTATTAGTACTTACTTTTTATAAATTTCATATTTACAGCTGGTAACTTATAATTGAATATGTATTAATTTTTAGCATTACTATTTGGTACTCGGATTCTGTGCAATGGTTGCTTTATAATAATATTTAAATTGGTCCTTTTTAATTTGTCGGACCAGTAATTTTTGTTGCGGACCAGTAAGATTGGTAAAGCACTGGTCCGCAGGACCAGTGGATTTTTTTCCCAATTTCTAACGCTGCTTTTACCGAACCTAGGTTGCAGCTAAATTTGAACCAATTTGTGGCGAAAGGTTGAACTATTTTTTAACAGTGAACTTAAACAACGAGCCACCCTGGAAAACATTCTTTTACAACACAGGATTGGGCTCGAGCTCAATGCACATACCCCAGGGGTTCACTGAAAACTAAGATGTACTTTTAATAAAAGCAAAAACCGCAATTATATCATCAAAAATCTAAGGGCATTCAAAAAAGGACAAACATTCTCAATCTCAATCAGAAAAACAGCAATGCTCACCCCGTTAAAGACGCACCAACATACCACCAACAGCTTCCCCAAAGCAACAAAAAGACAGATTTCGATTAAGATGTCTACAAAGTACCACACTTACTTACCCAACCCCTCGAGGGCTCAGACGAATCAATCAATCAGCCAACCTCGTTAAGAGGAAAATGAACTGCTTTTTGATTTGTCGGCGGCCCTCTTTTCTTCACATTTAATTAACTAACTAACGCGCTTATGTAAGGCAAGAAAAAGACGCTCTTCTTAATAGAGACGCGTCCAATCGGACATAGGTACTCACACCCCTGTCTGCCTTCTTCTTTTTCTGGGCGCGGTAAGCAGTTTCATTTTAATAACGTCTGTGATACTAGTTATTATTCCGCGCGCTGATTATCTTAGAAGTACCGACAGGGTAAATGGCTACTAGATGCTTTTGAGCTGACCGCTGCTCTTTGAGAAGCCGATAGATTGATGTTTGATGATAGAGGTGGGATGCATGGAAGTAATGCTAGTTAAAGGGGAACTACTGGCAAAGCGATGACAGTTAGTAATTTCTAAAACTATTAAGAGGCATGATTAATCAGTGGGAGCATAGGGTCCAAGTTCAGCACTTCCCCGTGAGAAAATATAGTAAGGATGGAGAGTATGAATAATAAGTATATCGTTTGTGCTTTTTCATGGTTTAGTTTCATTACATAAATTGATGCTTGATTAATAAGGAACCCGTTCATATTTATATTTTATTTTTTCCCCTTGAAATATTTAATCCTTCCAAGTAGAGTCTTAACTGTCTTGTATTTTGTAGTGGTTTTTATTGGTCTCGGACAAACGAAAAAGGGCGAAAATTGCCGACAGCATTAACCCTTTTAGTCCTAGCCGCTCCAAATTTTCTGTAATAGGATTCAATAGAAATATTGGGCACTAACTATTGAGAGAGTTAAAAGAGATTAAATTGTGGGAAATGACTGGAGATAGGATTTTTTTTGACTAGATTGTAAATTTCTCTTAAAATACCATCAATTCAAAGATGGATTCCACCAATCACAGTCGGGATTCCTTCTTTAATTGCTAGTTAACCATTGGTAAGGTAGCATATAATACGGTCGTTATACTTTTAAGGAAGCGACACTTACTTAAGTATTGATTGTACAGTTGAAATAGAGAGAATGAATGTACAACAGTCTGGAAATTGATTGAATATTCAATGATAGAAAGAACTTGTAATATAAGTAAAGTAAATACCTTTAAGTAATATTATCTAACTGAGCATCGATACTTGTATCAACTAATGCTCATTCGCTAAAATGCATTCGAATTTTGCAGTGGTGAAGCTTGATATTAAATTATATGGAGTTTTGTATATGCATGTGTGTAAAAAATCATGTTATTAGTGTTCAATAAACGTTTCATTCTATATTTATTCTTCATGGAACATACATTCACAGTTTTAAAGTTGTAGAATTAAAAGGGTATAATCTCTACTTAAGCAAAATATTGGCACTGCACAAAATCATTGGTTCGTAGAAAATACCTATTAAGGAATGAATGTTAAAATAGCAATGTAAGTGGCCAAATAAAGAAACAAATGTGTGGTACATTATAACACATAAAATTTTACATTTAATTAATGGCGATGAATGAGGCAAACGGCATTTTTTAATTTCTCTTGGTCCTAGACTCCAACGTTTCTTGGCGAGGGGAAAATGAGCTGAGAGCAAACAAAGGAAGTAGTTTCCAGTGCTATGTCCGAACTCCGAATGCCGAGTGAAATTAGGCATTTTAGTTTTTGAATGTAATTGTTAGTTAAATCTATGCATATTTGGGTTTGTTGGGTGATAATTTTCGTAAAATGATAAGTATTTTTAATTTTGCGAGGCGAAGTACATTCATCTATTCGGGCATTATTAATAATGCCCGAAGAGAATTAATAATGCTCGAAGAATTAATAATGCCCGAAGAATTAATAATGCCCGAATTCAATGGAATTTATCAATGACCTCTTTGCCCGAAATGCACAGACATTATTAATAATGCCCGGATTCATCACATTACCCGTAACATAACTACTAATAGTTAAACTCATAAGAATTACACAACAGTTCCCGTCAATTTATTCAAAAAAAATCCACCACACAGGCACTACAAAAGGCATGCAAATATAAGGTTACGAATTTACCTTGATAACTTCGGTTCCGCGGCAAAAGTTATGCACGTGGCGTGCTCTTCCGACCAGACAGCACGTGCGTTAGTTGTGACGGGAGACAGCCTTCAATCGGAATGGATTCTGAGCACGCTTTCAGCCGAGGAGGGGTGGGGGCCGTTACAAATTGCATCGTTTTCTTCTCGCCTGCTGCAATTGAATAGCTACTAAAGTTGCTAATACTATTACACTTAAAGTTTTCTAAATAAGTGTGGATTGTTAAAAACAATGGACTGGACTTTGTTTTTTATAACCAAATAGATATCGTTTAATAACAGTTTCTCATGTTCACCAAAGTTTAAAAATTTTAAAAGGGAGTGGATGATGATGTGAATCAAATTTAAAGTTTACTAAGTGATAAGTAGTTAAAAACAATCTGCTTTATTTTTATTCAACCAAAGAGATTGCTTTTTGTAACACTTTCTCATGTTCATCTAAGTTTAAAAATTTTAAAAGGAATGGATGATGATGAATAAAATTTAAAATTTACTAAGTGATAAGTGGTTAAAAACAATGGACTTTGTTTTTATAACCAAATAGATAGCGTTTTATAACAGTTTTTGATGTTCATTAAAGTTTCAGAACTTTAAAAGGAAGTGAAGGATGATGAATCAAATTTATAGTTTACTAAGTTGAGACTTAAAAACAATGGACTGTGTTTTTTCTGTTTGAACCAAACAGAGAGCGTTTTATAGCAGTTTTCATGTGAAAATATCAGTTTAAAATTTTAAAATGAAGTTAACTATTTTGATATTTTCATTACTTTTTAAAGGGAGGGATACATATAATCCGACCGACACAAGAAAAACTTTTGTCGTCTAACAATATTGTGGCTGTTGTTAAGGAAAAGGATTGTTCACATCAATTTTAGGGGTGATGGTTTTTCATAAACGCTGAAAAAATGTTTTGTGCCAATTCTGAGTGAATATAATTTAGATTTGAACTTTTTTTCAAAGTTTTGTTTTTCTGTCGTGGCGATCAGACTATACGATTTAACTGGTTTCAATTAATGTTAATTTAATTATTTCAAATTTGGAAATTATATTTAAAATACTGTTATCAAATATGTTCCTCCACTAAGTCTTTTAGTTAAAAAACACTTGTCAATACATGAAAATATTTTTCTGATTGAAATATTCTTATATGAAGTTACCCTCTGAGCTTTTCTAGTTGTTAATTATCGACAACAAATTAAATTTTTCAAAATGTGAGTAATTAAATTTGATAATATTTATTGCCAAAGTTGTTTTGTCCGTACGTACAGAGTTTCCAATATTTAAATTTTGTTCGGATCTTTCCATGATTATTTAAGTGTTTTACATTTTATCATAATGCTTTATGAAAAAGTTTTTAACAATCAATATAATGATAACAAATTTCATAATCCCGAATGACATTGTGACATCACCGGCAAACATATTACAACCTAGCTAAAAGAAGATAAGCCTCGTTTTAACCACATGACAACATTGAATTTTGTCTTGAACATACTTATTTTTAAAATGTATTCCTTTAGTGAGGATTTTGTTAAATCCAAATTATCTTTGTGGGAAAATTTACGGAAAAGGTACGTTTTCTAGACACAATAGTGAAACGCCTAGTAAAGTTTTTCACTTCGTATGATTCTTCAAAAATGAATATCAAAAGTGATACGTCTGAATGAGCCTTAAGAACGCAAATAATCAAAGATGAGTAAATTTTTCTTGATAGTTTTTTAATTTTTGGATCCCATATTCCAATTATTATTTTGTGAACATCCCCTTGGGGAGAAACGTAAACATTTCCTACATGACGCTCACTTCAGGAAGTCATGAAATAATGGACTTTTAAAAGTGCATACGCTGAGACTGATATAAGCACCTGAATACATCGAAAGTGGCATCAGATTCTCACCTAAGCAACCATAGCTAACGTGTTTCGACCTTTTTTTGCTTTTTGCATCCAATAAATAGTCTGGCTATATGTATAAAACTCGTATGCCGGGAATCAGGAATGTCGTGATGCCGGCATTTCAATGCAAATGGAACTACAATTCAGTGTTTTAGCCTGGTGACTTATTTATATAGCTGCGCGCCATGCAAAGGCATTGACTACTCTAACCATTTCCTGAATTGTTTCTTGTGCTAGTTAAGATTGGAAACCTGTTTGTGCCTTTGTAGGGAATTATTTATTGTCTTATTTGCGTAACTTGTCACAGTGGAAATGAGAAATGTGTCTGTTTTTCCATTATGTTGTACAGCCGTGAGTTGTAGAGCCATTCTAAATTTTTAATTAATAAATGTAAGACTGTTGTCTTGAAAGGTAGTTTTTTATCTTAGCATTCACGTCGGATAATTTTACGAGGATGTGTCTTTGTAACGTAATATACTACTTTTAAAATTTGCCAACTTAACCACTTTTGCGATAACATCAAAACTATTGCAGTATCATGACTACTATTACGAAAAATTTCTTCACTCTCCCTGATCATTAGAACATAATAGATCTTTTTTGGTTTTACTGGCAAGGAAACTACATGAAAAAAATTCTTCCATTTTAATCATAACTAATTTATTTTAATTATTTTTCCTTAATTATAGATTTAAATATATTTTTATACATGAGTTTATAGTACGTGAATCGAGTTGTTTAAAAAATGTACTTAAATATCAACTTATGATCAATGACAAGGACCATAAAAGTTTAAGATGATAGTATAGTTTTTTTTATTTAAAAGGGTTTCAGTAGTTCATGCTAAATGAAAATCAAAACTCGAAGTCTGATGAAATATAACTGAAAGGAAGTTTATATATACGGAAATATTTTCAAATTATAAATGGTTTCAGCATCATACAGGGTGTTTCAAAAGTTCGTTTCCAGGCTTTTATTTGAAACCAAAGCCCCCAAAGTACTCTCCCTGAGATTTTTGCGCTATCTAATTAAGTTTTTTAATTATATTTTAAAACTTTTTTATTCCGCCGCTAGGGGCGCAAGTCATCTTAATAGATTCTCCAGGGTCACTTACCAAGGGGTAGACCTTACTTCCATGACCCAAGGATGTTTCATAATATTCAGTTACTTTTTTAGGACTCATTAAATCGTTATTTATTTTGAAATAAACATTTTTATTTTTGTAATTTGCTAATTTATATAACTTAGGGGTTCATAAGGGTGTTAATAATCATATCACTTATGAAATAAAAACACATTGCTTTGAATTTTATGTCAATAATATGTGTATCTGCTTTAAAAGCAAAAGAGGATAAATAACTAGTAAATTAATTATAATAAACTAATAACTAGAATTTTGATTTAAGATTTAAAAAATATTTTTTTGTATCAATAACCAAACTAGTTTCATTTTTAAATGTTAATGATGTAGGTGCAAAGTAAAATATATTCTTAAACTGAAATTCGTTATTTTTTTTAGGTAATCTTTTCGATGTGCAAGCAGTCGGGTTTTAAAAAAGCATCGACTGATTGTAATAAAGGAAAGGATTGCCTGAGCTCGATTTCAGTAAGGACATGGCCTCCAGAGGTAGTTTTTAAACATTACTTTTACTTTATCGAGTACACGTCGTGGTATTTTTTAAAATGGTTGAAAATAAGAAAAAAACTAGTGGAGCTTGCGAGTAATTTTTTAGTTTCATATAAAATATTATTTTCAAATAACAGCAGACATATACTATATTCAGAAAATTTAACGTTTTCCCAAAAAATTCATGACACTTAACCTTATTTGACATTTTAAGATGAATTTGTGAATAAGGATAATTATAAATTAGTTAGGAATTAACATACTAGAAACGTATTGAAAAATAAATTGCACTTCTAAAGATTTTTATGAGATCATTTACAAACGACTCACATAGAATTATAAGTTAGAATTTGAAAGCTTATGGGATTTGAAAGTTTTGGTGGTAGAAATAGTGCAATTTCATTTTAATTTTGATAAAAACTTTTCGTACGTTTGATAAGGTAGTATAAAAGAGGAAAGTAATTAACGATCGTAGAAAATTTTCATAATATTTGCATTATTTATGAAAGTTATGTCAATATTTAATAATATCTCTATTCTAAAAAACCTTTTTTGGTAAATTGTTTCCATAGAAAAACTTTCTAATTACTGATCTGCGTATCGTTGTGTATAAAAGTGTTCGAATTATTTTGATAATTCCTAGTATATAAGCTATTAGAATTTTTTTTAAGATATCAATTTTTAAATACTTCCATTTTATTAGATTTCAGATCAGGTTACAGTTACATAGCAAACATCTGACAGACAACTTATTATCTATCCAATCACAACGACCCCGCAATATTTTATGATGAAACAAGTTTTCATGCTTTAAAATTTTACTTTGAAGTACTTTTCTAGTTATATATTTTTCAAAGACTGGTAAAACTATTCTAAAAACTACCATATACTATATTATTTACACTAGAATTTTACATATTTTATTCTGAAATTCGGAGTCATTATTAGTGTACGTTTTTTTTCCAGAGTGCTGATTTACAACTGGAATAAATAGACTCTCTGGATATTTTTAAGTAAAACATATTGATTAAATTATAGATAAATTATTTTTAATAAATATTCAAACGTTTTAGAGAGCGATATTCATGGCGATGACCTGTGACGTATTTTTGGAAAGTTGGTTGATATTTCTTCTGCTAAGTGCTTAGCGATTTGTCAATGAAAAAAGTTCTTTCAAAGTCTTTTCAAATGTTTTAGTAGTAAATGCAATGAGCTGGGTTTTGTGAGGATTGCGAAGCGATCCGAAAGGTACTGTGTAAGCAGTGTACGGGGGTTGGTGAGCGATAGCGAGCAGGGGGCGGTAGCGCCCTAGTAGTATAAATTAGCTAAATTTTAACATTTATCTTTTTACATTCCCGTAATTTAAAATATTCGATAAAATTAAAATGTGAATTTTTCAAAGAAAATATTTTGGCTTATCTTTTGCTACTTGACAAAATGAATAGAAGAATACTGGAAGAAGAATACGAATAAGAATTGCATCCGAATTTTTGTTTAGTTTTTATTATATCTTTACTTTGAAAACACTCCTTTTCAAATCAACTTCCCCTTTACTGAGTAAAAATGAAATTTATTATTTTCAAAAATAATTAACTTTAATTATATTAAGAGGCCAAAGATATATCACCTGAGACTCACCGTTAAAGTCACCGCTTTCTGGCAGGTTAATATAAATATCGAAAATTAACTGTATTTAACAATCGTTTGCTTTTCCGCAACAAAAGAGCTATTGCAAAGAAACTAGTTTTACATGTGTTTCTTTGCATAGTAGGGAAAAAAATCTGCTGTGTGTGAATGCGACGTTCCTGTTCATCCTCGGAATCGTTCTAGTTGCATTCACCATTTTGTTCCTGATATAATTTCCATCCATTGAACTGATTCAATGACGAAATAATTTCCCCCATTTTATGACGGATGATATCCAATTATTGATAACTTTGTATTTTGTAATTTAATTGTTCAAGAAACAGACTTTTAGGCCTAGTTTGATGTAAAAATATCGTCCTTTCTGATTTAAATTAGGAATAGTATTAATTTGTGACTCAGGTAAATGACTAAAAATATTCTTAGTTGATAAAAATGAAAATTTCTTATTTTGCGTTTTCTACCTAATTGAGCTTGCGGTTTAGGGGTTACATTCAAAGCATTTCTCTGCACCAGGTGTCTTTTCATACTAAACAGATGCTGCTCTACAACTTTGTAATTAGCTAATTTAGCAAATATCTTGAAAAGTTTTTAAAATAAAAATTATAACTCCTAACATTGACGCTAGAGGGCGTTGAAAATTGTAGCATCGTATTGGGCATGGTCACTTGATAGATACACAGGACTAGAGAGATAAGCAGAAAGTTTATTTGAATGAGTACTAATACATAGAAAATGGATAAAATAAGTATAAAATCGAGAGTACCCCAAACTATACGTCCTAATAAAGCCCATTCGTCTTTTATCCGGCCCAAAACCCACATTATGCATTACATCCAGGGTTGGCTGGATTGGACCCAATGGGTTTTATCAAAAAAACCCATGTGAAAAAACCCACATTTTGGACCCATTTTTGGGTTTTTTCAAGAAAAATCAAGATTTAGGCAGTTCCTTCAAAATTTAATGTGTTTTTTTTAAGTTTAGGATATTTTTAAAATTTTAATGGGTTTTTTTCAAAATTTAAACTTGGTTTTAAAAATTAAATGGTGTCTTTTCAATTTCAAGGAGTTTTTTTAAAAGTAAAATAGGTTCTTTCATAATTCAGTGGGATTTTTCATTATTGAATGGGTTTTTTTCAAAATTTAGGACGTTTAAAGTTCAAACTAGATATAAAAAATAAAGAAGATATTTTTCAATTTCAGTGGGTTTTTTCAAAGTTGAATAATTTCTTTCAATACTGAATGGGTTTTTCAAAGTTTAGGGTATTTTTTAAATTTTAGTGGGTTTTTCAAAATTTAAACCAGGTTTCAGTAAATAAGGGGTGTTTTACAATTCAGTGGGTTTTTTCAAAGTATAAAAACTTTGAAAAAACACACTAAACTGTAGAAAAACTGACATTATTTTGATAGAACACATTTAACATTGAAAGAACTCACTAAAATTTGAAAAAACCCACTTACTTTACAGGAGAAAACCAATTAATTTTGAAAAAACCCAGTTTTATATGGGTTTTTTCAGGGTTTTATTGAAAAAACCCGAAAAAACCCAACCCACTTGGATTTTTTCAAAAAAACCCGGGTTTTTGCCAACCCTGATTACATCCGAATAGAAAACCTTCATTTTATCAAAATGTACTTGTGATTCTTAAAATGATTACAATAATAATCTACCTGAAAATTCAACTTCTCCTTCCGCACCTTTCAGGTCAAAGCCTAAACGGCCACTACTTACTCGACTTCTACCCCCACGAATATCTCAGCAGCAAACTGCGGGTAACAGCCGCCACACTGTGGATCCAACTCCGCTACTCCCCTTCGCTTCCCGTCGAGAGCCGCGCTCAACTTCGCAACAAACACGTCACCCTGTACGCCTTCCTGGTGGGCAACAGTACGGAACAGCTGTCGCATGTCACCTCTTACCACCAGGGCACGGCCACACCTGGGTGGCGGCGGCTGGATGTAGGGGAAGTGGTCCAGCAGTGGTTGTCTGGTGGGTCCCACCCTCGCCACAAGCTGACATTGCTCGTCGACTGTACGGGATGCAACTCCAAGCTGGAAATGGTGCTGTTCAACGATGATGACGACGATCCGCAGGTAGGCATCCAAAACAAAATTGATTCCCCTCTATTCCAAATGAGAAACTTAACCCTCTCGGCACCAGAACATCAAAAAAGTGAAAAACTTTTTTTCTTCTTCTCAATACATCCAAAATGCCCCTATAATTTGTCTGGAAAAATTTTTCTTTCTTGTGTGCACTCCTTCCTAGTTATTTTTATGAGCCATATGAGGCCATATTTTTTCATTTTAACAGAAAATACTTATTTTAGAGCTCATTAAAAGACATGGTCATAATATTAGAAGGTTACGAAATAAGAAAATATCTACCAACCTATAAAAATGTTCTACAGAAGCTAGTATCTAGCTAGTATTTTCTCTTCAAAAGCATCACAGCTTAAAATGTACACATTGAGGTATAAATCATCTTGCTGCCATTTAAGAACGAATTCAGAAACCATGTAGAAGTCTCATATGTGATCTACATGAATCAGTGAAGTCACTGATGAAAAGAAAATTAATTTGCGTGTTTACATCATACCAAAATTGAGCTCATAAGTAGGAGCCTCATATGAGGCCCAGGGTGGCGAGAGGGTTAAGGTTATGATGCACAAAAGGAACCGCAATAAACCCCTCTTTCGGAAACTGTCATCAGCAATGCAATTTCATAATTCAATTTAAGAGTTCACCAGATAAAAAAAAATTGAAAAAAGTTTTCTTATCATTAAAAATTCAGTCCAACAGTTTGGAGTCTTTCCTTTGTAAAGCTTCAAAAACAGACTGGAATTTCTGTGGCTATTGTATTTTTATGCACTCTATTTACGATGGAAATTCCAGTCCCAGTGCTATGGCTCCTTTGTGGAAAAAAATAAAGGCAGAATGCCAACTAGCCCCAAGTGACAACTATCCCCGGTCTTCCTAACATTTATTGTGATAAAGTGTAGTTTTCATAAACTATAGACCTCTGTGTCCGGTCCAATTAACTACAATATTATCAAAGATCCACAGCTTAAAATTTTTCATCACACTTGGACAAAGGAACAAAAAAATTGTTAATTTTTAAACATTAAAACATTAAAAATTGTTTCCAATAAAAAAATATTGATAAATCGGTAATATCAGCGGTTATTCTTATATTTTCATTTTTATAAAATCGAGCTATCGATAGAGTCAATAGAGGATTCGCACATGACGTTACTTGGTGGTGAAATTTTTTTTAATTTGGCAATTATGATAAAATTCGGGGTAACGCACAATTTTCAGTGGAATTTCCTAACACTTTCTGAAAGAGAACCCCTCCCTACCTTCAATTTCAGTAAAAAACACTCAGTTCTAAAAAGGGTAGGGTTAGATATTTATCATCAGCAATTTTCATAGTGTTACATATAGTATATATAAACTATAGCTTACGTTCTAATAGCCCTTATTTAATTCCCAAAGCTAGAAAAGAAATCTTTAGAAAACACTTCACCTATTTATCCCCAAAACTATCAATAGCTTGCCTAATCACATTAAATCAGAAAAATCTCCTCTAAAATTTAAAAAGCTTTTAAAATTATTTTTATACTCAATAGTTGACATTGAACAATATTTTTAAAACATATGCTCACTAAATAAGATAATCTGAAGCTCACCCTACAGCACCTCACCATCATTTATAATCACAATTAGATTTATGCCTTGAGATTACCCGTATTTTATTAATTATTCATCTAAACCTTTTTTCTTCCTTTCTTTCTATCTTTTTTTTTACTTGAAAACCCATTGATGTATAATTTTCAGTCACCTGTAAGAGTCAATTTGACTCCTTGGTGTCTCATACGTGTATTTTTGTCATTTTCCCTTATATTTTTTTTGTTTTGACCTTAACTATGTATATATATTAGTAAAAATAAATTTTGATTTGATTTGATTTGATTTGATTTGATTTGTATCATCAAAATCAAAGTCTGCCCGGGCTTAGTGGCCCATCAGGTGGTGCCCATCTCCGTTTCTGTAGCCTTTGGGCCTGGGGTGCTAATTTACTAGCGTGTGTCCAGGCCGAGTGGCTAGCCCGACTCTGGACCCCCAGTTGATTCCCCAAGCGAGCTTGGTCCTCATTTATCGACCCCGGAAGGATGAAGGACTGAGTTGACCCATGTTCATAGTGTATACCCTCTAAATAACATTTCTTGAATCCATTCCTTATGGACTTATTCCGCTAATAATGGAAAAATTTTCGTTGTACCTTTTTTGTACATAAACCCATAGTGCACAATGGAGTGGATGTCATAGCTTGTCCACTCCTGTTGCAAGGGCCAAGTCACGTGATTCGTAAAACTCTATTCGATACTGTCGATAGTGGGATTATGCATATTCTCAGATATTGCTCTTTCCGCAGGTGACCGCCGCCCGGCGCATCCGCCACGGCCACGACAACAGCCACTTGCTGAACCTGCGCCCCTTCCTCTCCATAGCAACAGAGACGACAGAGACGCGTCGCAGCCGGCGGCACTCGCGGCGCTGCAGCGAGACCTCCACCCACTGCTGCCGGCAGAACCTCTACGTCAACTTCAAGGACCTCGGCTGGGGGGACTGGATCATCGCCCCCAAGGGGTACTACGCCAACTTCTGCATGGGCAGCTGCAACGGCAGGCGAGGGTACTCCTACCACAACTTCCACACCCACATCATCGAGGAGTACCGCAACCGGAACCCGTACGCGTCCATCCACCCTTGCTGCGCCCCCACGCGACTCTCCTCCATGTCCCTCATCTATTTCGACACCGATCTGAACATCATCAAGACGGACCTGCCCAAGATGATCGTCGAGGAGTGCGGATGCACCTAACTGCACTGTAAAAAAATACGGCACATCGCACAATGAATTGGTGGAAAGAAACTGCCACCATAGTCACAATGGGACCTCCCTCCGAGTCTAGGTGGTAGGCCCACATCATAGTTGGGACCTCCCTCCGAGTCTAGGTGGGATGTCCGAGTCTTAGTGGCAGTGGGACCTCCTTCCGAGTCTAGGCGAAATGACCGTGTCATAGTGGGATCTCCCTCCGAGTCTAGGCGAAATGACCGAGTCGTAGTGGGACCTCCCTCCGAGCCTAGTTGGGAGGTCCCACCGTGTCGTAGTGTAACGTCTCTCAATGCTATGGTGACAATTTCTTTCCACCACTTTATTGTGTAACTTGCCATATTTTTTTACAGTGTGTTGGGGTACTCGCACCCACAGTGGAAAAGCCTTAACAGAGGGTCCAAAACGCTATTTTCAATCGTGTGATAGAGGGCAGCACTGCAGATGTTTATGATTGACATAAGAATAGGCAGTACCACCGAGAAACACCTAACAGAGGGTCCAAAACTCTATTTTCAAAAGTTAGAGGGCAGCACTGAAAAATCAATGATTGACAGAGAGGTAAGCAGTACATTTTGGCGATCACCAGTTGTGATTGAATGGGACGTGTTCATTCGATCTGTCCTTTCGGAAGAGTTATTCAAGGATCAAGCTTTTTTCTCCCCTTCTCGTGACGTGACGGAAGAGACGTGAATTTCATGAGTACTGGATGCGATCCCAGCGCCACTAGAGCCCCTATCACAAGGCATACCCCACGTTTTTTCTATTTCCATTATCACCTATGAGGGCTTTGGACCCTCTGTTCTGGTGTTCTGTGGGTACGGGTAGTATTATTTGAAGATCCCACCTGTGATTGGATGTGACGTGTTCATTCAATGGGAACTCTCGAAAGTGTATTACAGGATTCGACAATTGGGATTTTATTTCTCCCTCTCTTGTGACGTGACAATGGAGGCGAGAGTTTGATGCGATCCTAGGGTCAACATAGCCCCTATCACAAGGCATACCCCATGCTTTTTTGATTTCTATGGCCATGATGGACTCTCTGTTCTGGTACTCTGTGCTCGCGCCCTCACGAGTTCCTCTGAAGCAGGCCTTCGGGTGTACCCGCCGTTCGAAGTTTAGTCACTGCCAAACGTTTTCAAGTGTCATTCCACTGATGAGAAGGGACAGTTTTAAATCTCTACCGCTGCTATAATGCAGCACTACTTGTATGCGCGAAGGATATATAGGAGCTGGATCGTTGTATTGTAGATGCTTTGCTTGAATGCCATACTTCATCAGAATAATAGCACACTCTGTTTTAAGAAAAAGGTATCCCATTTAAATTTGAGTGTTTCCGTACAATAGAATAATTTTCTCTGTGAGAAGGAAGGCTGCAATTCCAAGATTCCTCCAAGTAAACATGTTGCTGACTATTCTCCTCCTGGGAGACAAGCTTTTCACCATTTTCCACCAGTTCTAAACTCTTTAAACTATTTTTAGATAAATAACCTGATGGCATAAATTTTCCTGCCTGATATTTGGTGTTGCTTGCACCAGTGATTTAATTAGAAGCATATATTTTCCGACAGCAACTTTTAAATTCAGATTTTTTCATGAAAACTTTCCTTTCAGCCTTGTGCAGACATGATAACAAATGTTTCCATTGTAGCTAACTTCTAAACTCAACCTCATGGCACGTTTATTTGTAATTGTGGAGTGAAGAAGATAAGAGAAAAACTTAATTTCATAGCACACTAAAGGCCGTATTCACCGATCACCGTTAACCTGACCGGAGGTTAACCTATAGTCAGACTTCCGATTAGCAGTTAAAGAAGGAAAACTAGTTTTCCACTAATCAAAAGTTTGACTGCCGGATAACCGCCGGGTCGCGATATTCCACAATGACTAACTCCCCAGCGCTAGCACCGCCAAGGGTGCCAAACGAGTCACTCGCCCGGTCGCTTTTGGTAACCCTCCCTCGTCCAATGCGGCAACCCGCATTCCACACACAGCAAAGTAAGTACGTTACGTGCGCGCGCTGTTTTGTACTTGTTAGCTCGTCTTTGATCGTGAATTCGTGATGGATTTAAACAGTTTTAAAGAAAATTGTTTGGGTGATTTAAGAAAGGAGTATTGCCTTTTGCAAGATGATGAGAAGTTATGAAATTATACTCAGATAATTCATCTGTGAGTCTATATGTAATTAAAAAAAGAGGTACTTATAACATGTACTTATTTTAGGTATTATATGCAATTAAACGTACAAAGAATGTAATTAGGGAAAATAAGAAGATAATGTAATATTATTTTTTTATTTAATAAATTTTAAAAACATTAAAGAATAATTAAATAAATTGCACACATATATATGTAGCTCAAGGAAATAGTGTCATCATGTAAAATGTTCATTTGAAATTTATTTTTGATTAGGGCTGTGAGTCTATGTAATTAAAAAATGTACTTATAATATGTATATATGCAATTAAACATTACAAAGTATGTACTTTAAATTAGGAAAAATATTAAGGTAATGTAATGCTATTTTTTTAATTCCAAAAACATTAAAAATTCTAAATTTTCAAGTTTTTATAGGAAGTTATTTGAGTAATTTATTTGTGATTTCTCTCTATCAACTTTTTCCACTAACTGAAAAAGTACTGAAAGAACACCTATTAGGTAAAAGTTCGACTGAAATGAGAAACGGGAAATGGAGCCTTTCCAATTGACATTCCTGAATACACAACTTACTATAGCTAAATTTAGCATTGAGTTTTTAGATTTAGATAGCAAATTTAGATGTGCAACTTCGCAAAATTTTTAATTTTTCATAAAATATCCAAAAATAAAATAATATATAGAAAAGGCAAAGGCATGTACCTATATTTATAGCTTAAATATGTAAATAAATTGAAATGTAGGATTTGAGAGAACTCTGCAATATCAGATTTCTGAAAAAACAATACACCTACTTTAAGAAATTTATCTGTGAATTAATACCCTTAAAATAAAATTTAAGTGATTCTACACAAAAATAGGGTTTTGACATAATATGCAGCCTACCACTTTTTAGTTACTTAAAGGTAATTGGCTATATCAACTTTTTAGACAGCTAATTACCTAATGATTAATTAAGAATTAATTGAAAAGCTAACTGATATAAGTTATGCACATAAAATGGAAAGTTAGCATAAATAATAATTTTTATGTTTTTAAAAAACTGAGTTTTATAGTTAGAATTTTAAATAAATTTTGAAATACTCTCTACCCAACCATTTATGAATGGTCAGTAAGAAGGTATCATTTATAGGCGGTTAATAAATTGATTACATATAAGATAATGCACAAAAAAATTGTAACTGGTAATACATGAAAATTTGTAAATAAAACTTAAAACACAGGTATGCGATAATATTTACTTGTAATAATAACAATAATTACATAAGAAATATATTCAAAACGAAAATTTATAACTGTTCTTCAAAGATGGTTAAAAACACTGAACACAACACTCGCACTCCTTTAAACGCGACGCGGTGAAAATAATATTACAGCAAATCTCGTTACGAGAGAAATCGCGAGAGCCGCAAGGTTTGGCGTAGTTGTAAAAGCGACTTGTTTGGCACCCTTGGCGGCGCTAGCGCTGGGGAGTTAGTCATTGTGGAATATCGCCGCCGGGTCAGGTTAGCGGTGAATACGGTTGTAATTTGTAATCGTGGAGAGAAATAAAGGGAAAGAAAATAAAAGTAATTGTGAAAAGGTTGGAGATTTAAAATGAAGGTTAGAAAAGTAGAAAGAATGGCAGAGTAAAAAAGAGAGAAAGAAATAAAACAAAATAATTTTAAAAAAAGGTCCCCTTCCGTTTACAGTCTAATTAAATCACTGGCAAACTCATAGAGTTAATTAACTCATGATGATTATCACCTAAGTTTCTCCTTGCAGTTGTCGAAATTATCCGATATTAATTTTTAGAAAAGGCAGAGGTTAGTGAAAACTCCATGTTGTGACTATTTGGATGCATTTTATATACAGTTTCAGTGCGTGAAATGATGTGTTTTTGTCATAGTCCGTCCTTGCTTGATTAAAGTGACACTTTATAACTCATTTTTGTGATAAAAACTCATCGAAACTTTTTCGCTTCTTTACGTATGAAGTACTGTTATTTGAAGCAAGTTTCACTCACCGTCTAATTGTAGGTATTGGACTCTTCATCTTGGACATTTCCGTTGTTTAGTCAAATGAAGATGAAGATCTTGTGATAAATATTGTATCTTGAGCCTCATTGGGGGAAGAGATGTAAATTCAATTGAGCTTATAAGAATAATACATCTTTCTTCCTGGCTTAAGTGGTATTAAAACGACTGTGATGAGAGAATGCAATCTCAAATTTATGAATATCAACTTGTAAAAGATAAAATATTTGTATTATAGTAGTGCGGAGAAACGCTGAAATAAAGTTCTTTTGTAAAAAAAAAGCATTTAATCTATTTTTCCATCCATATCAGAAACGTCATTGCACAAAACATATAGAAAGATAAGATTTATTTGAAAATTACTTAAATATTTTTAAAATGTTGGATGTGAATATTCTTGGTGAAAATATTTCCAGGGCCATGTGGAAGAAAACCTCCTAAAAATGTTAAACCTTAAAGTGCTTATAAATACAGGGTGTTTGGAACCAAGGTGTCCTAGGATCTAGGAATTAGGGTCTACTCCTATGTAAGTGATCCTGGAAAATTCATTGAGATGACTAATAGCGCCCCTAGTGGCGAAATAAAAAAGTTAAAAAATTTATTTAAAAACTAAGAGAGATAGAGCAAAAACCTCAGGAGAATATTGTCACCAACGTTATGAAGAACTCATCGTAAAAAAATTTCATGGAAATATCGTGAATATTAGCGGAGATATGACAAAATAGCACTTAAAAGAGAAAAAAATCGTAAATTTGCAAATTGTTCAGTATTATTGTGTAGTTTTATGTTTTTCTAGTTGAATGAAGACCAAATTAAGTCCAAAAATAAAAAAACTTTTTTGTGGCCTGAAAAAGTGCTATTTTCTCATGCTAATATCTCCGCGAATATTTACGATATTTTCATGAATTTTTTTTCAATGAGTTCTTCATAACGTTGGGAACAACACTTTCATTGGAACACACTTTCATTCAAAATTATTTTTTTAAACTTTTTTGTTTCGCCACTAGGAGCTCTGTAAGTCATCTCAATGGATTCTCCAGAGTCACTAATCTAGGGGTATACCTTACTTCTGTGACCCTAGAACACCTTATTTCCATATAAAAACTCGAAATGGACTTTTGAAACACCCTTTAAATTAATTAAATTTCTTATCAATGCTTCTATTAAATTGTGAAAAATTTAAAGTTCTTTATAATTGAGTGGAATACAATTTAAGATTAACAATAACTAAATATAAATAGTCACACCAAGTTAGACATGAAACTGCTGGAAATGGGTGTGAAACTCACACACTATTTAATTTTAATTTAATAAAAGGAAATTATCATCCAAATTTTTAATGATATGCTGAGTGTTTTATACAGAGGTTAAAAATTTAATTAATTATAAGCCTATTTATAAAAAGTCGAAATATAACCTTTTCTGAGAAAATCCTTTTTAAAGACATAGAATTCACCATTATCTAATACACATTTAACTATTTTAAATATCATTCAATTTCAAAATTAAATAAAGTCATTTCCAATTCCATGAAATATCTATCAAAGTATTTTTCAATATAAAAGTAGTGTCAAACCATTAATTACCTTTCCTAACATGAATTAACTGAGTATCTTACTTTAAAAAATATATAATATTTCTCAAAATGACAGGGAATTAAAAAAACTTGGCGGATACTTTAAAATTTATTTGTTGCTAATTTTTATTTAATTCAGAATAAGGATGACATTGTAATTTAAAGAAGACTTCCATTGATGTTAAAAAAATTACTAATAAATGTTACGAATAATATAAAAAAGCTGTAAAAATGTTCTAAAGGGTTTTTTAATGATAGTAATATTTAAGGAGATTGGAAAAGAAAAGATTACTGTTCATAAAATTTACCCGTTAAAATCCCAAAAATTTGGAAATGATGAGGCTTAAGCTCTGTAGTTACCCTCTAATTCTAATGCGGGTTTATTTTTAATCTCAAAGAATGGAATAAAGAATGCTTTACAGACATATCAAAACATTTCCAGCTTTATTAGCTAAATTCCTATGTTTTAAGTACATGTATCCAAGAAACGAACGAATAAACAAATAACATATACGTTAAGAGTCTGAAAATATAATTATTTTCCAATGTAACTATCTAACTAAATGTACATTTTGAATATGATATTCTTAAATTTATTCATGATATAGCTAATGAATAATCATCTAAAAAAACTCCCGTGATCCACAAAGAGAGTGTACTCAGCCTTGAATATTTATCAAAATTAAAATATTCAAAACTAATAATAATAATAGCGATGCCTTTCAAGATTTGAATTTAATTTTATCACTATTTAGAAAAAACCTAAATACTTATAGGCTTGAATTTTGTTTTGAAGAAAGCTCATTAAAAACACACAAAGTTTTTGTTATGAACATATTAAAGCAAAAACATCAAAATTATAACGCTTCGGACAAATCTATAAATATATTAATCTGCATTAATCGTACTTAATGAAGTCCCCATCCGTAAGGTTCCTCAAAGGTATCAATGCTTAATTTTTAGGTTATTTCACAAATTACTTACGGTTAACGATACTCTTTCACCCATTATTCACAACCTGTTGTTGTTGTAGTACCTTTAACAGGTAGGATGCTTTGTACTAATTAAGCCATTTAAATTACAAAAATCTCCTTAAAACGCTAATAGCTAGCTCAGTTTTGCACCTATTCCAGAAAGGTGTCGGTCTATGCACATAAATTAGGTGCACAAAAATATTTGGAAATAGCGTTTATCATAAAAAGTAAATTTTGTAAAATTTAAGGACTTTATAATGTTTCGTTTTTACTGGTTGATAGTGAGCCGAAGTGAGTATACAATACAACTGTTAGTTATACTCACTATCTCCTTACAAAATCATAAAAATATTCACGCAATATTTTTTGTTCTCAGTTACAGAGATTCAGTGATAATTTACTAAAATTTTGCCCAAAATGCGCAATCTTTGAAAAATGTAAATTGGTATCGTAAAAAATTTCAAAGAGTTTTTTCATTCCGCATCTATGTGTACCAAACTCATAAAAAATTAATTAAAAGCATGTTTTTTTTAAATGTTTCGAACATAGATAGTCACCTTAAATTATTATGTAATAGAACAATAGTAGTTTAATTAATATACAAAAGAAAAAGAACTAAAAATTTTAATTTTTTAGAAGTTTTTGAAATACAAAAGAAAAAGAAATTATATTAAATTATAAAGTCGTCTTTTAGTACAAATACAATAGATTAAAAATAGTCGAGAGGAATGAGATTCAACATTTATACGCTTCCTCATTTTTTTGTACGGTCCAGGATAATCAAGCCTATAACCTCATCATAGTTTTAACAATGACTAAAATCAAGAACATATTCTATTATTTTAGGACCATATTCCCTAAATTTCTTAACACTGGCTTATAATAAGAAATTGATCCACTTTTATACCAAAACGGCGTTTCCCCAGACAAAAATCAGAAGAGCGTCGCTTCGAAATATCCAGAATGTGGTCATTTAAAGAGTTGATCCCGAATATCTAAAGATGACCTTGCTGATGGGAGGGTGTCATAGCAACTCGATCGATAGAAAACAAAAATGAACTTCTCTATTGTCTCCCTTCTTTTTGGAGAATTGACTCTGAAAATTTTTTTTCGGCCCCTCTTCCGACTTGTCTACAATCGATCCACAACGCGGCGCCAACCACCCTTATTAGTGTCATCCGATCCCATGTCTATCGCCAACTCTTCATTACTTCCGAAAATTCCTTCACCCTGGACTTCCCCTTAAATTGATTACGAGACGGAGTGAAAGTTTTTCGTATATATACGTCAGGAGAAACTTTCGGACCGTTTAGTCTTGTCTGCCGCAAACTTTTCATTGCTCCATGACTCAATGGCTGGCTGGTCGGAGAAGTATCGGTACTACTGTCTTTTTATGGGGCTGTAGTAACGTTTTTTTTTGTAATTTGGTAAAATTTGTTTTTATGTATATGCTTTATTAATGAGTTCACGTCTCAAATTGATTTTTCAAAAAGAATTGAATCACGAAGTTTTGAGAAAATAAAAAAAAAACCCTGTATAAGTAATGGAATTTTCGTTTTATAACCACCAAATTTGTAATGGAAATTCATTACCTTATTTAGAGTACAGAATAGTCATAGAAAAAATATAAGTGTATTCAAAAATATTTCATAGTTGAAAAAAGTCTATGGAAAAAGTCGTCGAAAGTATCGGAGGTTGTCACTCCAGTTTGTTTTATAGCTCAGTGTGGTAGCCAATCTGAAGCGCTCGAGTCAAGTATGTCCATGTAACTAGTTTTTTAAAAAATCTGGCGGGCTGTTCTAGACAAACCACCTACATAAAGATCTTATATTTGGTGGAGTTACTCAAAAGCATGCAAGGTATCCCCCCTTATGATTATCTGACGCGCTCGAGTAAATCCACATTTAGCATCATGGGCTCCCCTACTATAATGTAAAAGCCCTTAAAACGTAAACAGAAAGTTACAAGAAAATTACCTATATCAAAATCTTTAATGACTTACCCAAAAACCTTTTTATATTTTCTACATTCGATAATTCTTTCACTTTAACCGGTCTATAGTAACGCTCTATTTCACCGGTTTTGGTTCTCAAGTATAAAAATTAATTTTTATATAAAATTAATTTGATTTCTATGATCTTAACCAAATTTTAAAAATTCATAACTCATCGAATTTTGGGAGCAATAAACAAGTTTAGAGCTCAAAAATAAAATATTCTCTAAATTACAACAGTATTAAATTTTGCAACGTTAATTCGTTTATTATCTTATTCCTTGAAATTAAAACCTAATTGTTGCCAAATCTTCTTAGAACAATATGAAAAATTGTGGTATGTTCTTTTTTGGTTAAATATTAATCCGCGTTTTTTGGTTTTAGCAGTTTTAGGGCATTTATTCAAATATAACAACCACACAAATACTTAAAACTATTAATATAAACTGTATATTAACATAAAAAACGTTGTTCATGAATTTAAATCGTATTTCCGCTTTTTTTTTTGTTAAAAAAGTTTTCATTGATATTTTCGAGTGATTTGACATGGTAAGTAACATGTAGGATATCTCTTTAACTTTTGAAAATTATTTTCATCAAAAATAATTAAATTACTTTAAATATAATTGATTTATCTTGGCCAGACAATTTGCTATTTTTGCTAAAAACTTAAGGTATACCTGTATTTTACACTAATAAAACTTTATTGAGTTTGTTACCTGAAATAAAACTAAGAGAAAAAATGGATAAAATGAATACTGATGGATACTTTTTTTAAAAATTAGATTATCGTTTGCTCTCAATTCTCAATTAAATTCATTAACGCATCTTTATATATTTTAATTCATCAGACAATTTTTATCGTTATTTCAGCCATTAAAAACTAAATAATGTTAAACTAATTAATAATAAACTAATTAAAGACCACAGAGTAAAGAGTTAACAGAGATTACAAACAGCAGTTTTCCTCATTAGATACTTAATTTAATTCAGCTCGCAGATTATAATTAATTTCACTAGCAGCCAAACAGAGAAGGCGAAATGCGAAAGTGATTCCTGATTGGATATGGAACTTCTATCAAGTGGCATTTTAATTTCATCGGTGCTGCTCTTTTCCCTCCACTTTCGTTTGGATTTGAGTGCCAGCTTCAGTGGGCCAATGACAGAGAGCAGGGGAGTGAAGTAGCAGGAGTGACGTGGAACTATAGGAGGCGGTCCGAAGTACCAGAAGTTTGAAGTTTCTATGGGAAAACCCATGTTAAAAAAGTTGCCATTAGAGTCTATGGAGAGGAATCATGTTAACAATTTGACGTTAAAAATATATTTAAACTGTATTTTTATTTGTATGAATAATTATAATGTTACTGAAGAATTCTCATATCAAAATTTTAAGAAAATAATTGGACATAGTCATTATAAATTTATTTGAATAAATAAGTGCCATGTTGCTTTTAATGCATTTTCAATATTATTATAACCCACATAGGGGCAGCAAGTTAAGATTAGCAGATGCTTAGCGATATTTATTTGGTGCCACACAAAAATTAACAATAATTATATAGTTATATAGGTAGTAGGTATGCATAGTCTGTTCATTTAGAATTGGCACCTGAGACGAAATGTATTAAAAGCAGTTTCTATTGTAATTATATAGGTACCGTAAAACGGGGTGAATCGGATCAATTTTGAAGTTTGAACTGCTGCCAAAAGTTTAATAAAAAATATTTTTGAATGCTTTGAAAACAACATTTCGAGTCCCAATTAATAATTTAAGAACCCATTGAAAAAATTCAATTATCTTGAATGGTTTATTTTATATAAATTTTTAAGTTCCGTGATCCGATTCACCCTCAATGCGGGGTGAATCGGATCACTGCCAGTTTTTGTGGAAAAAGGGCAATTTTTAAGTCTTAAAGTGATACAGGATCCTGAAATTAGCCTTCAAATAGTCTAATAAGGTAAAATGAATACATTTTGCTAAATAATGAACATTTTTAAAAATAAAATATAAGGTTTTCAGAAAAGTTATGATACTTTTTACCAAAGTTTCATGTTTGAAAATTTGTTTTAAAAAACTGGTAATAGGTGGAGATTTCAAACGAAGGTTATTTTGGTTTATGTATATCTAAGAATATAATGTATGGTTTTGGAAGTTCTGGTGGTATTATTTCTTTTCAAAATGGTGGTTAGAAGAGAAGACCGCAAACAACGATTTTCGTCATTTTTTTTCGGCCGCTTTAAAAACTGTGAAGAATGCATTATTCATGGCTAATAAAAGTTTTGCTGTATATTTGCAATGTTTAAATTGAGATGTGAAAGATTTGAGATGATTTGATAAGTTTAAGATAGCAAATTTTGGCTTTAAAACTGCATATAACTGGTAATTTTCAATTGTTCTTTAGCACTTCAGCTCCGTTGAGCAGCTGGTGTATTAAATAAAACCAAGACAGATGTTTTTCTGAAATAAATTAATTATTAAAGCATTCAAAGTTTTCCATAACATTATTATTTTATCTGTTTCCAGTTTCGAACAATAAGTGTTGCTTTTTTTAGTGTTTTCATTTGTAGAAAAAAATCGCTTCGTTCGCTTTACCGTAAGTTTAGCGAGTGGTGCAATTCTCAGAAGCTAAAAAATAATGCGCACTTAAATATCGCACTGATTTCTGCATCTATATTCAAAGTTAATTTAATATACGGCATATTACTAAGCAGCTGGGTCTGTAGGGGAGAGGAGGGAGGAATGGGACAGTGGGAGGAGTGGGACAGCTGAAATTATGGAAAAATAAATCAGTTTATTTTATTTCCAATTTGGTCATTAGATGGCCTTCTTATAGCTTCTTGTTATTTCCTCCATTTAGTTTATCCAGCAGCAAGTTTCTGTTTATAGTTGTAAAAATTTGATTTTCCCACCTCCAAAGTTAATTTCCAGTCTATCTTAAGTTTTATTTCATTTCTCATTTAATTTGTAGAACAAACATTATATAATGCCATTGTAATCTAAAAGATATAATATATGCTAATCTGCAATTTCATAAAGCCTAACACCAGCATAGTTTATGTGACAAGTTATATTTTAAAAGCAATGTGTGGAGGGAGGAATGGGACACTCTGAAAAATGTAAACAAAATCTGCAAAAATGTAAACAAAATTTGAAAATATTAATTTCTGATAGCTTTCTATCGCTTCAATTGAAATGCTTTTCTTTTCTTGAATTAACAATTCCAAGTATTACATTGTATTTCAATTATTGATTCTTAACACCATGAGAAAGAGTTCAAGTGTACTAAATATTTTTTAAAATTATTCTATAATAGATATAAGATTGAAAGCTGTTTAAAAATGTGGGCAAAGGTTAAAAGAATAGTAGGTAAAATACTAGGCCCTTTCTCATTATTACATTTTACTAATTTTCTTTACTTTTCAAAAGTGTCCCACTCCTCCCATACTCATGTCCCACTCCTCCCATACTCATGTCCCACTCCTCCCACCCATGAGGGAGGAATGGGACAAAATTCTTGTTAATTTGAATGATCAAAAGTGATAAAATTAAACAACATTTAAGAACTGTACATTTTAAAAAAATTAAGTTAAAACATGCAAGTTTATTATCCAACCATTTGCATCTATGAATAAGCAGGGGATAATGAATAAAAAAATATTTAGTGAAAATTGTCCCATTCCTCCCTCCTCTCCCCTATGTACGTTTTCTTGTTGATTTTGATGTCGTTTTAGTGAAAATTTCTTTCGAATGACCAACAAATACTGAGAGAGGTTTTTAACAATAGATTTTATGTTTGAGATCAAAATTTCCCATCTAAAACTTATCGGTTAACCTTAAACCTTTGACACATTAATGTAAACATACAGCAAAACTTTTATTAGCCATGAATCATGCATTCTTTCCAGTTTTTGAAGTGGCCAAAAAAATTTAACTAAAATCGTCATTTGATGTCTTCTTTTCTAAGCTCCATTTTGAAAACAAATCATACCACCACAACTACCAAAACCATACATTATATTCTTAAATACACATAAACCCAAATCCCCTTTGTTTGAAAACTCCAACTATCACCAGTTTTTCAAAAAAAAATTTCAAACAAGCATTTGTATGACTGATCCGATTCACCCCGCATCAGTAGTCGGAATGGACTTGTTTTACTAAAAAATTCAGCAAAAATCGGGATAACAATTTATTTAAAATTTGACTGCAAAGAAACCTTTGGAAGAATCGGGACCACACGGGGGATGCCAAAAATTGAGAAAAGAAAGTTATTTTTTTGGTTCAATAAGCAAAGTTTTGACAGCCACGTTTTTGTGACCTTTTTTGTATACAACTTCAAAGCCGTGGTAGACCTAAGATATTATCACAAAATTATTTTTGATGGCTGAAACAACTTCTGAACAATGCGTAGAATAAGTCAGAATTTATCCTGATTTTATAACTCTAACACAACCGGAGCTATGATGGTTTAAAAAACTTTTTTCAAAAGTGATCCGATTCACCCCGCTGATCCGATTCACCCCGTTTTACGGTATCTAGTATATTAAATTAGCGAGCGCATTCTGTTGTTCTTATCCTTATGCATTCTTAACATCTGTTATTCTGAATTTGCACTAACCTTCTCCAGAATAAAAAAAATTGCCTTTAGACTAAATAAAACAAAAACACCCTAATAAGGAAAATGTAAAAATTAAATTTGAAAATTTAATAATTTCTGATTTTTAATAAAAAAATGTATTCATAAATTTTTTTTCTAACTGATTCTTATGAAAATTACATCACGCTGCTGTGTTCATTTTGGAGGAAGTGTCCGAAATGACCAGTGTAAATTTTCGTTTCATTCACCACTCCTCCGATTCTCTTTATGCAAATGCATGATTCCTCGGTGAGGATCACTCATGATGAACAGTGAAAGTGAAACAGTGTGAATCAGCCTTAAGGATAAGCCTGTCAATTTCATTTTAACAGTGGGTCATCTATTGGGACTATTAAGACGGATGTACGAAATTTCCGGTCAATACGAAAACCGGTAATTACAAATTGGTAAAGCTATACATTTTTTTGTTTTTGTGACCGGATTTTGCGTTGACCCATGCAAATGCATGATTCCTCGGTGAGGATCACTCATGATGAACAGTGAAAGTGAAACAGTGTGAATCAGCCTTAAGGATAAGCCTGTCAATTTCATTTTAACAGTGGGTCATCTATTGGGACTATTAAGACGGATGTACGAAATTTCCGGTCAATACGAAAACCGGTAATTACAAATTGGTAAAGCTATACATTTTTTTGTTTTTGTGACCGGATTTTGCGTTGACCCATGCAAATGCATGATTCCTCGGTGAGGATCACTCATGATGAACAGTGAAAGTGAAACAGTGTGAATCAGCCTTAAGAATAAGCCTGTCAATTTCATTTTAACAGTGGGTCATCTATTGGGACTATTAAGACGGATGTACGAAATTTCCGGTCAATACGAAAACCGGTAATTACAAATTGGTAAAGCTATACATTTTTTTGTTTTTGTGACCGGATTTTGCGTTGACCCATGCAAATGCATGATTCCTCGGTGAGGATCACTCATGATGAACAGTGAAAGTGAAACAGTGTGAATCAGCCTTAAGGATAAGCCTGTCAATTTCATTTTAACAGTGGGTCATCTATTGGGACTATTAAGACGGATGTACGAAATTTCCGGTCAATACGAAAACCGGTAATTACAAATTGGTAAAGCTATACATTTTTTTGTTTTTGTGACCGGATTTTGCGTTGACCCATGCAAATGCATGATTCCTCGGTGAGGATCACTCATGATGAACAGCAGGGGCGTAGCGAAGGGGGGGGTCCCCGGGTCCGGACCCCCCCCCCCCATGGGCCCGACCTAAAATTTTTGAACCCTTTTTTAGGCTTTAAATATTCCAGTGCCTACTCAAAAGAGGGCGTCTATGTCCCTTAAAAGTATCTAAAAACCACCTTTTTTGCTTGTTAAAATCTAAAATTTTCCGAGGGATCCCCCGGTTTACCAATAAAAAACGTATTAGTTGAGGGACGATATAAGGGGAGGGGGCGATAAAGGGTACTAAACGAGTAAACCAAACCCTGTTTTTAGGGTCAAATTTCCAAACAAATTTTGGGGGAGTACCCCCAGACCCCCCTTGGGACTTGGAACTTTATTAAACAACTTTTTTAATGATGAGTTCGTCAAAATACAAAAATCCTAGCAAATAATAAATTCCTGAAAATATAATGATCGAAATTCGGATTAGGTGTACCAAAACGAGTTGAAAACCTGCTTTTTAGACTTGAATTTCCAAAAATTTTCTAGGGGAGGTCCCCCAAACCCCCCTTAAGGTAATTCGAGCACGATTATTTTCAACCTTTTTAATATTATATTCGTTGAGGAGATTCAATTTGATTTTCAAAATTTTTAGCCCCCCAAAAAAAAACCGAATCCTGGATCAACTACTGCCTCAGAAACGTCATATTTTTTACTTTTTTCCTAAAAAATTATCTGGCTTACAAGGAGCGATGTTCCTCGGTTATTACCTCATGAATGAAGTGAAAAAACTCCTTTTTAAAATCAAATTTCCAAAAATTATCTGGGGGTGAACCTCCAAACCCCCCCTCTTTAATATGGAGCTACAGAAAACTATGTTTCTCGACGGTCTCTGTACTTAATAAAAAATTATGTGGATCGGAACTTTCAATCGAAGTAATACTTAATCTTAATTATTACACTAATTATTTTATTAATAAATTATTAACTATATTAATTAACACAGAGCAGAAATTAAAAGTAATGTGAAAATTATAACTTTATTTCACTAATTGTGGACTGGACACTTTTTGATATCCATTGGTAAATTTTTCGCACTGGACCCCCCCTTAGGAAAATCCTGGCTACGCCACTGATGAACAGTGAAAGTGAAACAGTGTGAATCAGCCTTAAGGATAAGCCTGTCAATTTCATTTTAACAGTGGGTCATCTATTGGGACTATTAAGACGGATGTACGAAATTTCCGGTCAATACGAAAACCGGTAATTACAAATTGGTAAAGCTATACATTTTTTTGTTTTTGTGACCGGATTTTGCGTTGACCCATGCAAATGCATGATTCCTCGGTGAGGATCACTCATGATGAACAGTGAAAGTGAAACAGTGTGAATCAGCCTTAAGGATAAGCCTGTCAATTTCATTTTAACAGTGGGTCATCTATTGGGACTATTAAGACGGATGTACGAAATTTCCGGTCAATACGAAAACCGGTAATTACAAATTGGTAAAGCTATACATTTTTTTGTTTTTGTGACCGGATTTTGCGTTGACCGGAATTTTCGCGTTACCATTAAGGATCACTACACTTTCGAATGTTCTTAAACTAAAATTTAAAATTAATTAGTATTCTTTTATTAAATATGAAATATTTTTTCAAGGTAAGTAAGGGGTCTATTAAAAACAGTTTAATAGCAACGTCTTTAAAACAAAAAGAGTAAAGAGTGATTATAAAAATAATTTCATCAAAAGATAAGTTCAGTTAATTTTAATATAATCTATTTAAATTTTGAGCCCAAATTTTATTTTGAAAGTAATAAAATTAAAAACTCATTCTTAAAAAAAGTGTTTCGGTTGGTCCTTCCCCTAAATAATTTGAAAAACTCTACCCCTAAAACGGGTTCTAAACTAATTTTTGAACACTTCAGGAATACAACTGAATTAGGACTTTTCTAGCTTGAATGAACATTTGAAGTCTTACTAAGGGCCGCGATATTGACACTTCTACAATACAAACGGACATCATGTTTCGGATATAACCTGTTGATTAAGCAAGGTCATTATAAAAATGCAATAAACCTTTACACATCAGTGGGTAAGCAATAAGGTAACTGCAAGCAATTCAGGCACTCCTTGCAGCGTTTCCATCAGGAGTGAAAGCCATCTCCTGTTCACATGGGACTCGGTAACCTCGCTCCTGAGAGACCTTGGCCATCAGAGCGTTCACATTTGTACTCAATCCACTCTAGGCAATCGCGAAAAAAGAATTGTTTGTATCAAACTCGCTGGGAGTTCCATCGGCACCTTTGAAGGGTCAATCGAATGAAATGTGGGGTGCAGGGAGACTCCCATCCGCCTCCAGATGACCTCCGTCGGCACCTTTTTTCGAAAGTCCATCCCCACCCAGTCTAGACACTAGCGATTACTTTTCTTGCTTTTTTTGTTTCCAGGAGCGCCGAAAATTTTCGGCGTGTGTCCGGTTCAACCTGTTTACGCATTCCATACTGCGCGCAAAACAAGACATCCCAATGACAGATGATGGGCCCATATGGATCTCGAATTAAGAGCACATTGATGAACAACATAAAACTCTTATAACCTCTTCTTTTCTAGTACTCTATCTCATTGTGGTCCAAAAAATCTTTTTCGAAGTTCGATTTGACAAAATTTTTGGGAAAGGCAACCAAACACCCATTTTATAATGGATTTTGGGACCGTTCAAGTATTACTTAAGCATTCTTTTGGTCATTTTTGACCCCCTCTTGTCAGCAAATCTCCAGCCCCGCGCACGTTATAAATTACCCTTTACTCTTTTTGTACAAAGTGTTTAGCCAGTGCCTAGAGTCCAGAAATTTACTGTGCTATATGAATGAATAACTATTGTTATAATTTTCCTTGTGAAGTCGAAACGCTTGATTTTTTCCTCCTAAGTTTATAATCTGTTTGCAAAATTTATTTTTGGTTGAGTTTTGAAATTGTATGTGCAAGAAACAATTTTCGAAAATGCAGTGTTTAAGCACCACTAATTCCCGCTCTCCCCCTTCGTTACCAGGAAAAAGTAAGCTAAGAGCAAACACCCTTCCCCAAAAGATAGAAATTTTCCTTTTTTGATACTTAGAGAGAAATATTCCCCGAGACAAAACCTGATAGCTATACTTCGCTTTAATCTTTATTGTAACTAGACAGAGGGGGTGCCACGGGCCTTTTGCACCCCCAAGCCCCATACTTTTTTCTTTGTGAAATTAAATATTTCAGAATTTCTTTTACTATTCAGAAATTCTACTATTTACTATTCCCCTATTCCCGAAATAAATGCGGATTAGGAACAGCTGCAGCTCCCGCAAAAAAAATTTTAGATTGATTCATCGATGATAGTGTAACGTTTTTTTAGCGGGAGCTGTACACCAAAACTAGTTAAAAACCAGTTTTTTAGGTTCAAATTCAAAAATTTTATGAGGGAGGACCCCCAGACCCCTTTGTACTTGTAACTTTATTATTTGTACAACCTATCTATCTATATATACAGGGTGTATCTTAAATGGTGCAACAAACTTTCAGGGATGATAGTACTCATTAAGACGAACAAGAATCGGTATAGAAAGGGGGGTCCCAGACCAAATCCCAGGGAGTTAAAAATGGAGCGACACCCCAAAAAAATCATTGAAAAATTCAATTTGTAGAAGAACTATTATTGGTAAAAACTTAATTATGATCTCAAAAATTGTGGTTTAATATGATCTTTAAAATTACCTCAAAAGTCTTCACTTTAAAATTTGTTTTATTATGAAAAAAGTTAAAAAAACACAGAAAATGTGAAAACTCTGCCAAAACCTTATTTTGTATTTCGAAATCCTTTCTTTTGATTTGATAATCTGAAAGATCATAGTTGAAAACCCTTAAGTCCAAAGTTTCACGTAAATACAATCAATATCAAACACTTGAGATCCTGTTAAAGTTTGTTTTTTGCGTGCGCTAACAGCTGTTCTGGAAACAGCTCTAAAAAACTGCTTGCGCACCCAAAAAACAAACTTTAAAAGTACCTCAAGCGTTTAATATTGATTGTATTTACGTGAAACTTTGGACTTAAGGGTTTTCAACTATGATCTTTCAGATTATCAAATAAAAAGAAAGGATTTCGAAATACAAAATAAGGTTTTGGCAGAGTTTTCAAATTTTTTTGTTTTTTAACTTTTTTCATAATAAAACAAATTTTTAAGTGAAGACTTTTGAGGTAATTTTGAAGATCATATTAAATCACAATTTTTGAGACCATAATTAAGTTTTTACCAATAGTAGTTCTTCTACAAATTGAATTTTTCAATGATTTTTTGGGGTGTCGCTCCATTTTTAATTCCTTGGGATTTGGTCTGGGACCCCCTTTCTATACCGATTCTTGTTCGTCTTGATGAGTACTATCATCCCTGAAAGTTTGTTGCACCATTTCAGATACACCCTGTATATAAATGAATGTCTGTTTGTTTGTATGTTTGTATGTATGTCCTTTATAGTTTTAAACTTTTCGAACCTACATTAACTATTAAACTATACCACGTTGATCTACTCGCTCCAGGGAAGGTTTCTGAATAAAAATAATTTGAAATCGAAGCGTTCCAACAACTTTTTTGGTCCATTTTATGCTGAAAAACCCATATTTCATGCCTAACTTCAGGGCAAAACAGGGTGGGGAAAAACCCGGGTTTTTTTGAAAAAACCCAAATGGGTAGGGGTTTTTTGGGTTTTTTCAATAAAACCCTGAAAAAACCCATATAAAACTGGGTTTTTCGGAAAAAGTGTGGGTTTTTTCAAAATTAAGTGGTTTTCTCCAACAAAGTAAGTGGGTTTTTTCAAATTCTTTCAGTTCTTTCTATGTTAAATGTGTTCTGTCAAAATAATGTCACTTTTTCCAGAGTTAAGTGGTTTTTTTCAAAGTTTTTATACTTTGAAAAAAAACCCCACTGAAATTGTAAAAACACCCCTTATTTACTGAAACCTGGTTTAAATTTTGAAAAAACCCACTAAAATTTTAAAAAAATTTCCTAAACTTTGAAAAAACCCATTCATTATTGCAAGAAATCTATTCAACTTAGAAAAACCCACTGAAATTTTTTTTAAATCTTTTTATTTTTATATCTAGTTTGAACTTTAAACGCCTTAAATTTTGAAGAAACCCATTGAATAATGAAAGAACCTATTTAACTTTTTTTTAAAACTATCTGAAATTGAAAAAACACCATTTAATTTTTAAAACCTAGTTTAAATTTTGAGAAACCAATTAAAATTTTGAAAATATCATAAACTTTAAAAAAAACATTAAATTTTGAAGGAACTGCCAAAATCTTGATTTTTCTTGAAAAAACCCAAAAATGGGTCCAAAATGTGGGTTTTTTCACATGTTTTTTTTTTAAAAAACCCATTGGGTCCAACCCAATTGGGTCCAATCCGGCCAACCCTGGGGCAAAACCACATTGTTGTAAATATAACAAGAGAAGACGTAACTTTAATTGTTGTAGGCATATTATCGATTGTTGCAGATTGAATTCGATTGTTTTAATTTAAAATCCATTGTTGTAGCATAAAAATGGCTCCTTTATTTAACTATTTCCCCATTTGGACTGGCGAAGCCCATCTGTAACACACCAGAATAATTTTCTTTAAAAATGGACTGGCGAAGCCCATCAGTAACCCACCAGGTGATATTTATTAAAAAACTGAAACCCGGGCGAAGCCCGGGTCTAGCGCGTCGGCGCTAGTCTATATATAAAAATGAATGTTTGTATGTCTGTATGTATGTATTTCCTTTATAGTTTTAAACTTTTCGAACCTACATTAACATTTAAACTATACCACGTTGATCTACTCGCTCCAGGGAAGGTTTATGAATAAAAATAATTTAAAATCGAAGTTTCCTAATAACTTTTTTGGTCCATTTTATGCTGAAAAGCCCATATTTTATGCCTAACTTCAGGGCAAAACCACATTGTTGTAAATATTACTAGAGAAGACGTAACATTAATTGTTGTAGGCATATTCTTGATTGTTGCAGTTTAAAATCCATTGTTGTAGCATAAACATAAAAGTGGCTCCTTATTTAACTATTTCCACATTTGGCCTGGCGAAGCCCATCCGTAACACACCAGAAGAATTTTTTTTAAAATGGACTGGCGAAGCCCATCTGTAACACACCAGAATAATCTTTTTTTAAAATGGACTGGCAAAGCCCATCTGTAACGCTCAAAATGATATTTATAAAAAACCGGAACCCCGGCGCCAAGCCCGAGTCTAGTGCGTCAGCGCTAGTTTTATATGAAGTTAGTCAAAACGTAAAAATTTTACCATAAAACCTGTATCCGAAATTCGGATGAGCAGGGGTAGCAGTGATATTTAAAAAAAAATATAGGATTTTTAAAAATAAAATATAGGAGTGTCAAAAAATCTTGTTTGCGATCACTTTCCATTGATGTGATTGACCAAAAAGCATAGAAGAGGAAATAAAAAATGATATAGTACTTACTTTTTGGTTTTAAATGCTCTTCGGGAAATAATGAAAAGAAGGACGGAGAGAATGTTGGAAGAGACTGCCCAATAGCCCAATATTAATTTCATGTACTAATAAAAACTATAAGAAGACTTCAACTTAAGAAAAAGAAAACCTCGCTCGGAATCCTACGAGACGGGCGAGATCGCTACAAGCGAAGTAGCGTTTGCCTGAGTGCCCCGAACATACGGGGCGGAACGGGATATCCAAACTACTTAAGATTTAGCATAATATTGAAAAAAGTGCTGAATCATTAAGTTCCAAGTGTAATAAAGGAGGGCTGGGGGTCTCAGAAAAAGTGTTTGGAAGTTTAACCCTAAAAAACAGGGTTTTAACTTGTTTTGGACACCCGGTCCGATTTTTTTTGGGGGGGGGGTCCTTGATATCATACTAACAACAGGTTATAATCTAACAAGATTTTTTAAAAACACTGCATTATTATCAAAGTGATCTATCAGTAAAAATTTACAACTTGGGAAATCCAACCCTTTCAGGCCTAGCCGCCCCTAATTTTCCATAGGATTCAATGGCAATCTCGGGCGGCTTAGGATTGAAAGGGTTAAGAAAAATTAGTTGAAAACACTGACTAAAATCGATAAAAACGCGATCTGAGAGGTATCACTACTTATTGGGCTCCTCTGACTACGCTCAAGTTTTTTCTGCATCGTAAATTTACAATGTGAAAAGAAGCCAGCTTCAACTAGGTGCCGGAAAAACGGTACTCACGCAAAAAATCTTTATTTTTCAACTTTTCCGCAGAATGCGATCCTAAAAAATCCTAAGCAACGGACTTGATAACTTCTAACAACTGTTGAGTTGTTTTTCCACAACGCAAAAAGAATCCAACTTCAACTTGGCACCCGCGGCCGTCCAAGAAAGAAGTCGCAAGAAGAACGGAACACTCCGCAAGCAACATGAAACTTCCGTAAAAATCGCGATTTTCCGCTTTAAATCGTCATTTTTCTCGGAAATAACATGCAAAGTAAAAAAAATCTAGGAATTATGGGAGGTTCTTTAAAGAATGGAACGTTTTCAGTAAGAATTTTAACGAGCCAAGCAAAAATATAGGAAATATAGGAGGTTTTTTACTAATTTTTCAAAAATATAGGATTTATATAGGAGGTCTGCGACCCCTGGATGAGGCGTACCATAACGAGTTGAAAAAAGGGTTTTTTACTTATATTTCCAAAACTTTTCGGGGGGAGGACCCCCCTTTTAATAGAGTTGGAGCAGGATAATTCACTACATATATTCCTAATTTAAAAAACAAAGATTAAACCCTCACATTTCGTGAATGATTTTTTATGAACTAATAGATATAATGTTCCAGGTTCCATTTTTTCTATCGCCCCTCTTTCGGTAGTAATAATTTTTTAATGTCATAAGCACTCTTGTAAAGTTGTTTTCCTGCATTTTTAAACAGCGAATAACTCTAGAATTACACCACTTAAAAATCTGAAATCAGTTCCATTTTGTTCATGATTTTATTCTTTGATTTGGTGTGCATCATAACCACGATTTTCTTATTTTTTATTCAAAAAAGTTTGAAAATTTTTTAAATATTTTTTTTAATTTTTAGGAAAGATTAACGCTTTCTAACTCTAAAAATATGCATTTCCACCAAATTTCAAGTTAAAAATAAAATTTAATCGTGTAGAAAAAATAAAAATATTCGAAATTTATGCAAGTCCTTATCCATTCCCTAAAATTATACAGCAAGAGCGATTTACACATTGGAAATTCATAAAATCGCTTGAGGGTGTTCATATGATTCAACAACTGCAAAAAATGTCACAAATTTCAAAAAATACGACCAACACATTCGGTATAAAGTCTTACAGAGCTAGTCCCAAGTTGCATCACATGCATCAATTTCACATGAATATTCCTCAGAAATATGTTTACATCTAATTTTTTTCGTTCTAAAACTTTTTAACTTTGCATGTTTTAAAATTTAAATCGCAAGAACACCCTCAACCGATTTTAAGAATTCTATTTGAGTATATCGCTCTTGCTGTACAATTTTAGGGAATGTTTAGGGACTAGAAGATTTTTTTCTACATATTAGTCCACTGAAAATAGGGCCGAACCTCAAACAAATTGCAATAAAAGGTTTCTCAACGGTTTTCACTTAGAAATGACCTCAATAATAACATACTAAAAATCGGCCAAAATCGGCCGGGCGGAAGTTTATTTTTTTTTCAAATTTTTAAAAAATGGCCGAAAAAAAAATAAAAAAAAAACAATAATATAGACATGTGATGCATGTTTATAGGTTATTTTTGAGTGCTAAAACCGAATATTTAGTTTATATTAGTTTATTATATTAGTTACCGAATTATATTAGTTTGGAAAAAAATTGAAATTTCAATTTTTAAAATTAATTTGAATAATTAGCTATATGAAAAAATTAAAAAAAACCCTAAAAACCTAACAAAAACATCAAAAGAGATAAATCCAACGGTTTTCATTTAGAAATGACCTAAATATAACATACTAAAATTTAAAAATTTTACGAGTTAAAGAAGTTAATTTTTTTTCAAATTTCCATTTTTTTTTCGAAAAATGCATTTTTTTTTCAAATTCGTGCCAAAAACTTTAGAGGCTTTTGAAAAGGTCATTTTTGGGTGGATATTGTCCACAGATAGTTATATAATGGAAAACCGGTGGAATTGACCCTCAATGAATTATCAAATCAAATTTATTATACACATACAAAAAAAATACAAAGATATAAAGAAAAAATCATATCACCTGGGATCGCTGATCCATAAAGGTGAATATAGATAAATATAAAATCTACAGAAAAAAACATACAAATAACACATAACATACAAATAAACAAAAGATGACATAAAGGAAAAAAACACAAGAAATTCAAAATTACAAGGAAAAAGTATTGGAATGGCAAAACGGTGTCAGGTGGTTTATACAATTTTTCAGTCTATTTAAAAGAACTGTTCAATGTCTGTTAATGAAAACAAAAAGTCTTTAAGACATTTTTTAAAAATTTTATCGGTTGTACTGTTTTGAATATCAAGCGGTAAACTATTGTAGAATTTTGGGCCTAAGTATGAAAATGTTTTGCGCATGATTTCTTTAGAGGGATATGGGATTTTATAAATTTCATTTGGTCGCCTTATATTAATATTTAGTTTTTTGTCACAAAAACATGGATTTTTAAAAATAAATAAACATATTTTATATAAATAAAAATATCGTAGTGGCAGGATATTCATTGATTTGTAAATTAAAATGTCAGGATGGTTAAAAGTATTTGTTACAATTTTTAAAAGTTTATTGTGAAGTGAATTTAATACTGAAAAATTGCTTACATAATCACCACCCCACACAGTCAAACCATAAGAAAATATTGGGTGAACCCAAGCATAGTACAACTGAAACAAAAATTTACTATCTGTGTAATAACGCAAATGTTTAAATCTAAAACAGTGGTTCCCAACAGGTGGTCCGCGGACCACTGGTGGTCCGTGAGGCCTTCAGAGGTGGTCCGTGAGATTTTTAAATAGCTTATCCAAAAAATGTATGAAAATTTAAAAAAATAGTTTTCCTAATAATTCCAGAAAATAGTAAAAACACTACATATACAAAAACATAAGTAAAAAATCATACGTCTCATAAATAAAAAAAATTATGTTCTCTTTTTCTCCTATCAATCATTTTGTTCATTTCTATTATTTTGCACAGTTTTATTCAACAGTAGTTTATTACAGATTAGAAATGGATATGTGATGATGTGGAAAAGTACTTCATCAGATTAATTACAGCTGAGAGGCGTCGGGGAGGGGCTAATAAAGAATCGAATGATCGGACTTATACTTGGTTTGATACGAAGCGAAGCCTAGAAGTGTTGAAAGACACTTCAAACTGGGATGCTATGGTCAGACAGAGGGTCTTTGAGAAATCGTGGTATGAAAAAAAGAGGAAATTTCTGAGATACACGTGAAATAGGTTTGTTCGAAGATATGAGAAAAATTTATTGCCGAAAATGCGAAAGTTTTTGAACACATAAATTAGTTTCTATTTTAATCGCTCCTTTGAAATAATTATTGACTTTTGACGCGGTTTCTTTCGGGAGAACAATCAGCCTCACCCTCACCCACCTCACCTATAGAATTTCCTCTGCCACAACTCACAGTCAGTGCATGCAGTGGCGGATCTACGGGGGGGCTTTCGGGCTGAAGCCCCCCCAAAACGTCTAATATTTTACTAAGTTTGCCAAAACGCAAAAAATCTATATTCGAAATTCGGATGAGGCGTACCAAAATCAGTTGAAAAAGTGGGGTTTTTGACATAAATTTCCAAAAGTTTTCTGGGGGAGGACCACCAGACCCCTTTTTAGTGGTTTGTGTAGGATAATTCACTACCTTTTCCGTATTACCATTAACAAGATGATTCAATTGGATTATGAAAATTCTTATCCCCCCCAAAACCAAATCCTGGATCCGCCACTGAGTGCATGCCCAGTGCCCAGTTTGCTTTTTGTGATCAACACAATTCTTGGTTATCTCATTCGTCCTACAGTTTAATTTAAAACTAAGTACTTTCTTTCAAATTTAAATCTACTAATAATATATTACCTTATTTGTTGGTTATGAAGAAGAAAAATAACTATTTTATACCGTTGTTTTTTTAAACCTGTAACTTTTTTTGTAGGTGTGAACCCTTCTAGGGTTAATAGATAAAAAGGCCTAATAAAAATGGTTAAATGGTCTTAAAAGGTATATTTTTAAATAATTATATATAAAATTAATGTAATGTTTATTGAAAAAAGTCAAAATTTTAGACCCTCCATGAGGAATGAATGCACTGAAAAAGAACTTAGAATTTTGAAGATACAGTTAGGGATAGAGATGGTCCGCGGAGGTTCAAATTTAAGTGAAGTGGTCCGCAGACATATTTGAGTTGGGAACCACTGATCTAAAAAGTAAAAATCTTATTTTTTTGATGACAGATTGAAGTAATATGTGTTTTCCATTTTAAGTTAGAATCAATAAAATCGCCAAGATATTTAATTGAGTCGACGTTCTCGAGAGATTTGCATCGACAATTTGAGTCAATAAGACAAGCGTCGTCATGATAAATCAAAGATAAATTCAATTCCGTATTTCTACGTAAATTAAAAGTTAAGAATTTAGTTTTATCAGTATTTAACTTAAGACCATTAATATTAAAAATAATAGTGGACCAAGAACCGTTCCTTGAAAAACTCCACAATTTATAGGAAGTATATCACTATAACTATTGTTGATTTTTACTATTTGCTTGCGGTTAGATTGATATGATTTTAATAAATTGTGATAAGTACCACGAATGCCGATTGTATATAATTTATGTAACAGGATATTGTGATTTACGCTGTCAAAAGCTTTTCTGATATCTAAAAAAATAGCGATTGTAACTTTACTATCGTCTATACTGCGATAAATAAAGTCAGTAAACCTGAGCAAAACTGTTTCAGTACTTTTATTGGGAAAGAATCCATATTGGTTTTGTGAAAAAAAATTAATGTGATTTAAGTAACCAAAAATTTTATCTTTGATGATTCCTTCAAATAATTTCGACAAAAGGGGGCGATACTGGTCTATAGTTGCCAAGTTCTTCAGGGTTACCTTTTTTGTATATGGGAGAAACAATAGATATCTTCAAAGAGTCGGGAAAGATGCCTGAATTTAAAAGATTAAGATTGTTGAAAAGATTAGCAATATGATTAGTTAATTATTTTATTTAAAATTGGTAAAATGTAGTACAAATTTCGAAAGAAGTGAAAAAGGTACATTTTACCAATTTCAAATAAAATAATTAACTAATTCATTGAGGGTCAATTCCACCGGTTTTCCATTATATAACTATCTGTGGACAATATCCACTGAAAAATGACTTTTTCAAAAGCCTCTAAAGTTTTTGGCACGAATTTGAAAAAAAATGAATTTTTCGCAAAAAAAATGGAAATTTGAAAAAAAATTTAACTTCTTTAACTCGTAAAATTTTTAAATCTTAGTATGTTAATATTTAGGTCATTTCTAAATGAAAACCGTTGGATTTATCTCTTTTGATGTTTTTGTTAGGTTTTTAGGGGTTTTTAATTTTTTCATATAGCTAATCATTCAAATTAATTTTAAAAATTGAAATTTCAATTTTTTTTCAAACTAAATGCAATATTCGGTTTCAGCACTCAAAATTAACCTATAAACATGTATCACATGTCTATATTATTGTTTTGGGTTTTTTTCGGCCATTTTTTTTAAATTTGAAAAAAATTAAACTTCCGCCCGGCCGATTTTTAGTATGTTACAGGGGTAGAAGTGACCAAATAAAAAAATATAGGATTTTTCAAAAAAATATATAGGACAAAAATAAATTTTTAATAGTTTGGTACCAGGACTAATGACCCTTTTGTATCAGTTTTAAGCGTTTGGTATTTAGGCTTAAAACCACAAACTTAGTTCTACTTGGCTCCAAAAATTGGCTAGAATAAGAGTCAAACTATATTACAACTAAATACTTTGAATTTCCTAACAAATGATCTTTGAAAACAAAATTAAAGTATTTAATTTAAAAAATCCTTTTAGTAAAACCGTAGTTAAATTAATCTATAATGCAAAAAGTAAAAATGCATAAATGGAAAATCTAAACTAATGTTTTTTTTGGTTAAAAACAAATTCCAGTAATTTTAATATTTAAAAAAAATTATCCAGAAATGATGTTTTAAGATTGTTTTCTTGAAAAAAAACCTATTGAATAATACTACTTTGCCTTCTCACAATAGCAAGCAATTTAAGTGTGGTGTATCTTTTAATATGCCTGCAAAAACTATCCATATATTGGACACATGTAAACACTTCTTCCAAAACCAAGTTTTGAAGTCAAGAATATCGACATGAGACCAAGGGCAGATTTAGGTGGTGAACCCTGGGGGCATACTGGAAAACTTGGCAAGCAGTCCCTGATGGCTTTGGAAACATGATTTTCTCCATAAAAATGTTAGTTTTCCCAAAAAGTTGGGGGGAGGAACATTGCAACCCCTTAAATCTGCCCATGCATGAGACACGAAAATCGCGATCGTGAGAGAATAACGTTGTTTTTTCTGCCCTCATTGAGTCTGAAGAACCAACGTTACAGGCAGAAGCCCAAAGAATAATAGAAAATTCGTTAACTTTCAGAAGAAATCCGGACCGTGATAGGATTTTAGGACTTCTGAATGATCAATAAACATCCTGTAATAATTATAAAGCCATCAAAAATTTAAAATTTCAGGCATTTAGTAAGTATCAAAAATTTTTTCAAGGATATTCAAGACATTAAATTTTGAATACTTGAACTCGATAGTAGGGTTGTTTGATGGAATATAGGATTATTTTTTGAAATATAGGACGCTTTTCCATGTTTTTTGAAAATATAGGATTTATAGGACGACTTCTACCCCTGTATGTTATTATTGAGGTCATTTCTAAGTGAAAACCGTTGAGAAACCTTTTATTGCAATTTGTTTGAGGTCCGGCCCTATTTTTCGCTATTTTCAGTGGACCAATAATTTAACTTTATTATCAACTTGAAATTTGATAGAAATGTTTATTTTAAGAGTTAAAATGCTTTACATTTTCTTTGTTGAAAATGGTGTTAATGATGCACACCAAACCAGAGAATAAAATAACGTAAAATGAGACTGATTTCAGGTTTTTTAAGTGGTTAAGTTCTAGTTATTAGCTGAAAAATGCAAGAAAAACAACTTTACAAGAGTTCTCTTGACATAAAAATTATTACTTTCTAAAGAAGGGTGATAGAAGAATGAAACCTGGAACACTATCTATATTAGTTCCTCATTAATCATGTACAAAATGTGAGGGCCTAATCTTGGATGTTTGTCAAAAATCAGTACTTTTTTGAAACTTTAAGGCCTTTGCGGCACGTGTTATTACTGTTCGAAAGAGCTTAAATTTTTGCATATATTATTTTCTAGTATCACAAAACTAAAGGGATCACTATAATCAAATTTTAAAAAAACATTAATAAGGACCACCCCACTGCACGTGCATACATAATTTTTTAATGGCTAGTACTTGGAAGTACTCCAAAACTAAAATGTTGAGTTAAGAGTTTCAATCATCCAAATGAATATTAAGTTTCACATATTCTTCACAGAGTGGAATGTGTTTTTATTCATTGCCTTCCCCTATTTTCCCCACCAAGTACTCTATTGATCTAATTAGCTACTGAAGTGGGGTTTTAATTTGTTTTTTTATAAAATGATATCTAAAATCATTTCAGTCTAGCTTCAAAAAACTGAAATATTTGCAAACACTGTTAATTTTATTGAGTAAGCATTACAAATCAATGTTCTTGCTCCATGTCCTTTACATAGCATGAGATATTAGCTGAGGAGGCTAAATATCCACATTAACTACGAAGTCCTGCCGTGAGAATATTGTGCAAACACTGAAATGAAAAAGAACATCCTATGCATTCAACAGAAAATTCCCCCGATAAAATACTAAAAACAATTTTATTGAACAATAAAAATAATTTAAAAATGATAATTCATGATTCATGAGTAATTGGAAGGAAAATGAGTTCTACAGTGATACAATGAAATTTTCTAAGTGTTATATCAATAAAGATTATATATAATACATGGTAAAATCAAACAAATTTTGCTCGAGCCAAATTAAAAAATATGAACACTTTGAAAATGCCGAAGTAAAATTTGTAACTGCAAAGCATGGTACTCAATCTATAATTACATGGTTATTCACAGTAAGAGTATCAAGCAAACATATATAACACCTATTTTTGGAAAATACTTCCATTCAACTATGTCCAAATAAGATCTAAATACTGAATGCCAAGAATTACTTCAAACTTTTGTGAGACATTTGACAAAACTGAAATGCGCGTGTGTAGCCAGAATTTAATAAATACATGGTTCAATTTGAGAAACCCCAGCAGAAAAAGTGAAGGCAAAACTAAATGAACACTACTTGCTTTTCAGTATTGTTTAACTCAGAAACTAATATCTGTACAAAAATATTTGATTTCTCACTTCTCTCATTTCAAGAACATTAATTATGTAAATATACAACCATTAAACTGATATCGGAGCATACTGTTAATTAGTATCAATAATAACATTAAAAAATATTCTTCCCTGCAAATGTCTGAAATAGGGGAAAATTCATTATAAACTAAAATGGGCATTACACAATCAGCTTAAAATTGAAACATTAAACCATGTCATTTAGAATAGAAGTCGATTCACTATGAAATTTTATCAAATATTTTAATTCTAATATGGAAATACTGAAAACATACAATTCCAAACTAAACAAAAATACATCACCCACAATAGAACACTAAAACCATCGAATTCCTTTTGTACAAACACAAACTTAAATTTTGTGGTCAAAAATTTTATCTACAAATGCTTAAAGATAAGTTTGGGAAAACAAGCTTTAACAAAACCCATTTATGAAAACCAAAGATGACATTTGGAAATACATTTGGTATTCAGGGCCAAACAGTCAGAAATGTAAACAAGTACAAGATCTGAAGCCTACAAGATACAGAAATTTTAGCTAAAGGGTTATGAATTCAGGAACTTTACGCATTTAGAACACACAATGCATGTACAACTGGTTTTGTAAGAAATGTATCTAATGGAATACTTGGCATTCAATAACAACATAAAAATTTAATAAGAAAACATCAGCATCAGAAGTTAATCATCTCAGTTTAAAATCGAAAACTAACTGTTAACAAAAGTGGTCACTTACAAAATACAGTATATAAGTAAACATTTACAGATTATCAAAATATACATCTGAGATTGAATTTTGAGAATTTTTCTGAACATAACCATCAAACGTAAAGAAGCATGTACAAGTATTCAGCCATCTCTAATGATGTGATATTGAGAGTTGATGATCTCAAAAAAGATGTCAAATGAAATAACCAGAAGCTTCACAGCAGTGGAACCGAACAGAAGTTTTGCGACACTTTTCCATGCGCTTCTCGGAATGTCGTTAGTTTTTTTCTTTCAGATATAAAAAAGTTTCAAGTCTTCTTTTCTCAGCACACTTGAGAGCCCTGATAAGTGTTGATAGCACAACTTGTGACGTTGTCCTAGTGGCCAAACCTGCACTTTCAGTGAGGGTAAGGTCTGCTTTGGTAAGTTTTCAAAACACTTAATAACCAGTTTAGGGTATCTCCTGATGCCAGAAAAGAAACTAAATCCATTGCATATGAGGAATACTGTGCAACTGAAATCTGGTTGGAAGATATTTTCATTAACTGTATGGCATTCTGTAGGATATTTTCAAGTTAAGCATATTTTGGACCCAGAGTGGGGATTCAGCATTTATGTTATCTAAATGCCAGCCAGTAGAATCAGCCAACAAATCATAAAATTGTTGGCATCGGCACAGTCAAGTCCTATGAATCAGGTCCAGTAAAATACAACCTGAAAAGAAAATATCATTTTTAATAAAACAATACCTTATAATCCACTGATAGAATAGAATAAAACATTTCTTCCCTAAGGTGATTTTTGAATCATGATTTTTTTTGGTAAGAACTAATAAAACTAAAAGGTATTTAAACCATTGCTATACAGCTATTTAAATATGCTGGTTACATATAAATTTCAGAGATGTATGGGAAATAATGTTCCAAAATATATACTTAAAGATACCTATTAAATTAGTAACATGAAATTAAAAACTATTACATTTAACAACACTTTCAAATTAACTCACCTTTTTTACTAAGAATCTCCCATAAAGCTATTTAAACTTCTCCACTGTTCTAGCTCTTTAGTTTGCTGTCTTAAAAATAATATCCTGTGAAAAGTTAAAATTATTTTAAACCATTTAGTACATCAGTACTTGAAACAGTCTAATAATTAACACTTGTAAGAAGCACACACATACAAGACTGTGACATTAAAATTCATTAGAAAGAGCAAAATTAATTAAAGAATAAATTTCACATGAAAATGCTTATTATAAATACCTTGCATCTTAAGTTAACTTTGAATTACTTTTATGACAAAATGATTAAAACGGTGAAACTCATGACTTATTTCTAAGCTTGAGGGGATTCTATAGAAACTTAGTTTGGGGATTATAAAAGCATAAGCACAATGAAAAAAGAGAGGGGACTAATTACCTAAATTTTATAGATAAAAGACAGACAGATTAAAAGTATTTTGCGCAAGAGCCTTTTCAGGCTATATCACGTAATACAAGTATAAATCGTTTTCTTTTGCAGTTTAAAATCCTACTCTTTTAAATTGTATTACCTGTGTTTATTGATAAAACCTATATGTTATTGTAAATTCCGCATAATTTTAAAAACAGTATTATATTTGGATGTGGTCCACCGAGCAGAACCCGCAGGTCCGCCCCCGCCTCCCCAATAGATAAAAGAAAAGGGAAATTAGGTTGGAGGGAGCAATATTTCCTAACAACCAATTCACAAGCCCCCACTAAAATAGTAGGGGAGAGTGTTGTACCTATGGACAAAAATCACGTTTGGATTTTTCTAAGACAGGTAAAATCACATTTTGACCATTTAAAGTGTCCAAAAACTTATTGTCCTAACCTTTGTGAGTAGAGATATATTTTTTATTAGTCAAAATTTTGAAAATTGGATTTTTAATCATTTATAATAACTTGGAAAAATTTGTGTCCAAAGGTACAACAACCTGTTGTACCTATGGACAGACCCAGTTGTACCTGTGGACACCCTTAAAAAGGGAAGATTTAGTTGAAAAAAGCTAAGAATGAACATTTTTATTGATGAATTACCTTTTAATAACCTGTTTCAAGCCTTTTTAAAATTGAAAATAGATTTTTTAAAGTAATGTAGTTTTAGATCGTAAATGATCATTAAAACGAAGTTGAATGATAAAAATCTTGATTTTTTACCAAAAACACAAAAATCACATGGTATTTTCAGATCAGAATTTAAGGTAATAGTTTCATCAATCATGCTGATTGATCTGACAACTTCACTGATCCAAAAAAAAACAATTCGATCGACACTTAGTTGTGCAAGCATTTGGTAGTAATAACAATAATAATTTGGTGGTAAATCTTCTTCAGTGGAAATTTTAAGTTTTTTTAATCATCATACTTAAATGCGATAGGGTGCTTAGGGTTTTACACCATATTTTACATTAAATTCCAAGTAGAATCATAAATTTAAAAAAGTAGTTTATATCACAAAATATTAGATTTTTCATCTAAAATTCACTTGAAAATAATCGCTGACAAATAGATTACCATTTAGAAATAGTATAACATTTATTAAAATGTATTCAGTTAAATGAAACCTGATTCTAAAACGCCGATTAGCTACAGACACCCACAAGAACGTGTTCGTAGGTACAACACTCATGGTGTCCGAAGGTACAGCATCAGGTGTTTTTGCATTCAAAGTTCTATAAAAGATAAAAGAATTGAGATCTGACAATTTCTAATATCAAAACTAAAAAGTCAAAATCTCTGGGATTCCCCCATATATCCCATTTTATCATATCATAGAGGAAGAAAATAATTAATGTAGTGATGCACTAAAAAAAACTTTTAGCACCTAAAAACAGTATTTTTATTATAGAAAATTTAAATAATATTTTAAACAGCTGATTTCACGTTAGCAACTAGATAGCATCTGTTTACATTCAAAATCGACCACAAATTCAAATTTACATTTTTTCCCGAATTTTAAAATGAGGTGGCTGAAGGTACAACCGTCCGTAGGTACAACACTCTCCCCTATAAATAACAAGAAGGTAAAATTACACATTCACTTGTCTTACCTCTGTTCTTGTAGCGTGGCTTGAATTTCAGCAAATCTAACAAGGGCTCGAGCCATTTTCAGTTCTGCAGATACCTGTGTGCAATTTAGGCTGCCAATATTATGCGCCTCTTCCCAATATCGATTTGCCTAAAATAAATAATTACAAGCGAAATATTAGAAAAGAGATATCTAACTTAAGCATTCCAAATTTAAAAAAAAGAAATTCAGAAAGAAAGAAAAAAAGAGACCTCCTCTTTAATGTGGTTAAGCACGTGATATAAATTTGAAGCTATTATTAAACTTTTATGCTTTGCTCATGTCTTGCAAAAAGTAGGCTACTATCAGCATAGACATTTATAAAACTGCAGCATGGTAAATACAACAATACTTACAACGATTTACTCAACAAATAAAGCAAACACAAACGCATAAATAGTAATTGTTTAACTTCATGCAGATCATCATAGCTTGATTCTATATATTGATGTACCCAAAATTGCTAATCTAAAATCTTTTAATTATAATCTTATCAAATCTTTTAATCAATATTTTTATAATTTACCTTCTGATTTACATGGAGTCACCACATAACATTAAGAGAAAAAAATTACACATAAAGGACTACTGAAACATCAAATGCAATGAAATGCCTCAGAATTAATGAGTAGGATTTTAAGAGGTTTAAAGAACTTAAGTAGGAAAAGGAATAAAAGAAATGCCTTACTTGACGTTCAGCATGATCGGCCTGCCAACCGGTCACATGAGATATGAGATCTTCTCTATAATAATTGGCTAATGATGGGGTTAATGAAGGGATGGATGGTTTTAGTGCTGCTGTAGCTAATGAACTAGTCCCAGCTGCATTTAAACTGTGAAGACTGCTAACACTAGAAGTTGGGCTGTCATGCCTAGAGGAGGGCGAATAGCATTAAACACTGAATCATATCAAGGTAAAAAAAAGTATCATAATTAAGACAGGTTGTTCTCAAACTTTTTCAAATTGTGCGGCACTAAGCATAAAAAGTTTTTTACCACTGTGCCCTACTGGATTTTAATATGTTTATTTTACTATACAAAAAACTTGGAAGAAAAAAAAATTAATGCATTCAATGTAATGCTAACTCCTGATGACTCCCTAATAACTGCTTGTTTCAAATTCTTGTTAGCTACTAGTTCTTTTTAGTATACCAGCCAGTTAATTTAGCTTCCCCAGAATACAAATTTTTAATTAAATTTTTTTATTATTTTCAGTGTTTAATTTATTAACTAATAATAATGACCATCCATGATATAATCATTTGTGGTTTATTTACTATTACATACCTATTAAACAACAACAAGTACAATATCAATAGAAAAATGACCTTGACAAATGCCTCAAACTTTTTTTAACAGGAATTTAAAAAAAATTTAGACCTAATTAATTGAATTATTTTTAAAAATTATACTTTTAAATTGTTTCTTATTTAGAAGGTAATTATTCAGTTTATTTCAAAAGGAAATCAAGGGAAATACAACTTCTTTTGTAGTTGTTTGGAAGTTTTAAACCAGGCATGGCCAACCCGCGGCCCACGGGCCGCATGCGGCCCTCCGGGTCATTTTGTGCGGCCCGCGAAACTCTCTGAAGACTCTCCAAAAAGTAGCTTCAAAACACTTTTTAGCATGCTAAAATTCAAAATTTTTTCGGGAGAGAACCCCCGACCCCCCCATATACCTCTTAGATCAGGCTTTGCCAGCCCGCGGCCCGCATGCAGCCCATTTTGAAATAATTTTGTGGTCTGCAAGAATTTTTTTAGTCAAAAGTTAAAGTTTTAGGGCAAGTTAAGGTCCTCCCAAATACGGACAAAGTGTACCAAAACACGTTAAAGTCTGTTAATTAGAGTCGTATTTCCAAAATTTTTCTGGGGGTGACCCCCAGGAACTCTATTGTTCACAACTTTTTAGGATATTAGTTCAGTCAGGTGCAAATCGTAACTAAAAATATATTTTAATTTATGCATTGAACCAATTAAATATGATGGGGGCATGAGAGGAAGATTTGGGTGTACTTTTTCCCAATGCAAAAATCAAGCTGCAATTTTTAGAGAAAATTTGGGTCCTCCCGAAATAAATTTCTATAAGCGCCACAGGCTGCTTATAGTTTCGAGTGATTCCAAGTGTTTTTAACGGCACCTGTTTAGTTCCTATATAAATATATACTACAGAAGGTATTCTTGGAGTTTCTCCTTAAGGTAAATTTAAATGAATATTTTATTTAGGAATCTGTCAAACTAAGCAAAGGATCGAAGAAACTCCCTAATTTATATACCTAATTTATTCAATTTACTTCTCTGTCATTGTGAGCACCTAATATCCTAAAATTTTATAAGTGGCCCGCGAGAGTATTGTGGTTTTCCAAAGTGGCCCTCAACAACATTTGGGTTGGCCACCCGTTTTAAACAATGCTTAATTTTTGAAAATTATTTTTTCTAATTAAATGGAACAGTTGTATTCAGTTCCTTAAAATAGTCTATAAACATGTAATAAGTCTCAATTAAATTTTAAACCCTTAAAAAAAACTTGAACAGATTCTGCCAGATTTTCAGCATGGTATCATGTCATTTCCAAATGAAAATTGTTGGAATTACTTCTGCTGCAATTTTTTTTAGGTTTAGTCAGATTCCCTATTTTAGACATTACAGGAATACTTAATTTCAAGGGGGGGAATATTTTTTCGAGACATTGAAGTTGGCAAGAGTATACTGTACTTAAACATAAGTTCAAAAACACAGCTTGGGAACCTCCACAGTACATTTAAAGGAAGAACAAAGAGAGTCACTCACCTTACAGAGTGAGTACTACTATCCGAGTCAGGAGAAGTCCGGTCCTGATCTACTTCCCCCTTCCCATCAGGAAAGTGAGCGGCAGCAGTCGAATAATTGACTTGAAGAGTGGCACTACCAGGTAAACTAACAGCAGTCTGAGCCGGATGATGGTTCACCTGATTTGGTTGACACTGGGCAGGGGAAGCTGAGAGCTTGCTTTGGTGGTGAGCATCTGAAAGGCAAGTCAACAATGAGCCTAATAAGCATCAAGTTTAAGGAAGAGTTTCTGATCATCTTTTTGAGCTTTTCAAAAACTCTTCACTATATAGTTTCAAGTATTAAGTTAAATGTTCTTACCTGTGGCTTGAGACAGATTAGTCACCTGTTTAGTTAACTGTAAAGCTTGCTGTATTGTTCTCAGCGCTAAATATAAGAACATTGCTTCCATTTTAAAAATGCACAAAGTAAAGGGAAAGGTTTCACAGAATTTATTTTGAAAAATAACTAAAAAATTCTGATTAAATGAAAGTGAATCATTATCTAGAAAGTTCAGCTTTATTCTTCTAAGGTTCAGAAAACAAAAATTAAAACTTAGCTGACAGTAAATCAAATCAAAAAATTTGGTTCAAAGGAATTGTTTTAAAGAAATAATTCTCTTTATGTTGATAAAAACCCTATTTAACATTGATAGCAAACTGCCTATCAGGCACGCCTTATTGTCATTAATTAATGTTAATGCCCAAAGCCGGCGATACATTGGCAGTAATGTTGGTATCTGGCCTATCAGGCATGTTATAGAAACATGCCACTTTTATACTCCACTAGAGTTGATTCAAAGCTAGTTTTTTGACTCCCTGAGGTGGTTAAGACAATTTAAAACGAATTAAATATAATTTCTCAAATTATTCCTGCAATACACCCAACCAAATATCTACATTGGAAAATCCCCTTGACCTACCACTGATAAGAGCCCAGAACATCTGTCCAAAAATTTCAAGAGGGATCTAATAATTTTCAGTATGGAAGAAACAGATGCAAAAACTTGACAGAACCAATGACAGTTTAACAACACATAATTCTCCAGAACAGTGTTCCCTGGACCTTACATTCTTTGCTTTTGGTATTGAAGGATGAATGAGCAGACTATACAACAGCAAAATAACTTGCAGCGCAGCAAGTTTTCAGCACGAGATGCGAAACGAAACCTTACAAAAATGGGTCAGTTGGCATAGGATGTATAACATGGCAAGCTTAAGAAGGGGTTAATTATTAAGAAAAATGTTTTAGTATAATTTCCCAACTTAATTCCAAAACCTATGAAAATAAACCAGAATACATAAACAAAGAGAGACCGAAATGGTAGGATAATTTTACCCCAACACCTGGCTTACCTTCCTGAGGCGACAGTTCAGACAAATTAGGCAACCCTTTCGTCCCGGCGAGTTGCGAGATCAGCTTAGGCAAGTTGGATATTGTGACTTGAGAGGGGGAGAGCAGGTGGGCTCCCACCTGAGCGTTGGAAGGACAGGAACTGGAGTTCAAAGCACTCGCCTGAGAGCGGTCGAAGTGGGGGTCACTATTCTCAATTGAGTTGTCAGCATCTTGGGAAGAAGGTATAGCTATTAGTGGTTCTGAGTTGCATGCAGTCCCTTTCTCAAACGTTCAATTTAATTTGATTCAAACAAAATTTTGATTCAGTTAGTAAACAAGAAACATTAAACTGAATTTCAATAGTTATAATGAAATTATCCAGTGTGTCCATCAAAGCGACTTGCAAACAATTTATACGGTAGTTCAAGTGCTGGTGAAAATTGCAACGATGAAAAAAGAAGAGAGTTGGGTAATTTAGTATTTTGGACCTATTTTTAATTTAACATGAATTTTTTTCCCAAGATCCAACAAGTTTTCAGGAACCCTATTGTGATATTTAATTTTGTTAGCCTATGGCATTTTCAGAACCTAATGAACAAAGAAATGTTTTTCTACAAAATATGCATCCAACTATTAGTATCAAGTAAATTGGTTGATATCACAACAAGGCAGGAGCTTTAAATGACAGCAATGGTTTAAAATGCATACGTCGCCACAATTTTTTTTCTCTATGCAAGAGTCAACCTGGTTTTATTCAACTAACCTTGAATGAACCTGATAATAAAAAATCAATTAAAAGTACTAAAGATGATTAAGAATACTTTTTAGCAAAACAAGAAAATACTTCCCATTTAAACTCTTACATTTGTAAACCTACTGAATAATTTTAAGAGAAAACAAATACTGAAATATTTATTCTAACATCATCGTTGAAAAAATTGAGAAAACTGTTAAAAAATATAATATCAATGAAAATTGTTAGGAATGAAGTCGAAAAAATTATTTATTCATTATATAGTTTTCTTAAAATGAATCTAACTATTCACTTGATAATTGAAGACAATAATAAAAAAACAATTGGGAAAGCTGAAAACCAATGATATAGGTTGAATGTTATTATTTTCAACTATTGGTTAGTAGAACTTTGTTTGCAAAGCAATTTGGTTTTTATTTTTTTGGCATTTTCTTATTATACTAAAATATCATATTTGTCACTTTCAATAAGCTAAATGTTTGACATCAAAAAAGCTTTCACTCCTTGGTAATAGAATAAAAATACATGAAAAAATATCACAAAGTCTTAAGTAAATATAAATGACTTAAAAAATTTTTTTAAATGATAAAACAATCACATTAAGAGTAAAACAGGAAATTAAAACCATACTTTTGCTTCCACTAGCTCCAGAAAGTCTTTCATGACTGCGGTCTTTAGAACGGTTAGAATCGTATGCTAAACGATTCAGATTTTGTTGCCTGAAATAAATTACTTTTTAATATATAAATTCAGATATTGTACAAACACTATAAATAAGTTAAAACTAATTTAATATAGACAATGTTAGCTTGGTTAAAAAATAACAGCTGTAAAAACACAATTTAAAAATTTACACCTTTTATTTACATTTTCAATATACACCCCTCTAATAGAATTCTTATACAAGTTCGTGTGAGAATTTTCACATGCTCACTTTTAACTTTTGTTTAATCTTGATATGATGAAGTCGAAGGGCCAGGTAAAAAAAGTTTGAGATAAAAGAGTTTTTGATATAACAAGAAAGGTAAGAAAGGAATAGGGTTGTTATAACCTTTAATGTCATAAGAAAAGACAAGTGGTAAACTCTGTCCAAATTCAGCTCTAATTTTATTTTTATCACAGTAACATTTTTTATAAACAATTAAAATAAAAATCTAAATTAAAATTACAAAACTTTGAACTTAACTTAAAATTTAACTTATGAATTTATAATTTTAAAGCAATTCAGCACACCATAGAAGGCAGATAAATTTTTCAGGATGTTTCTCTGAACTAATTTTTTGATAAGAAAATTAGCAGTCATTCTCTACATTTTCAGATAGTCAGTTAAATCTAAAAGACTGTTACTGAGCAAGGAACATATAAGTGAAAACTCTTGTCATATTATGGAAAGTATCTGCAAATAATACATATGTCTGACATATTTTTGATAGCACACTATACTTTTGTGTAATCTTCACTTTTTAGAGTCATGTCCATGTCCCTTTTTTCTCACAACGAAATTATCACCTTGCTATAGTCACCTTGCTATACCTCAGTGGCGGCTCGTGAGTTAAATAATAGGGTGTTCACACCAATTATATAAAAAATAAAATTTCCATTAATTTAATCCATTTATGTCATAAATGACATCTTTAAATTCTCTTTTAAAGTCCCTTTCTTTTCCTTTTGTAACTTGGGCAATGGTCATCAGATGAGGTTTATTTAAACTTTTTCCAGTGGCAATTGAAAAAAATACAGATGCTTTAATTCAAACACGGAAATTTTACTTAAAGCCATCATTTAAAAATCATCCTAATTAATAACAAGTATTAAAATATTTTGATGAAAAGATTTAAATTGTATTTTAAGAGTGTTCTTACTCGTACTTTCCAATTAGCCGATAAAATCACTTTTATCAGACGTCAAAAAAGAAAGCTGTACCTCATAAGTGAAAGCCTCGGCACACTAAATATGTGCTAACGGAGATCTGCGGCGCGTTGCCGTAAGCTCAAATGATCTCCGGCGAGCGGTCGGGGTTTCCTCGGATTCTCATATTTTTTTCGCTCACACGTGCGCAAAGGGAAAGAAAAATAAGAGTTCAGTCTTTTTTCGATTACTTTCGCGTTTCCGGTAGTAAATTTTTCTTTTTGAGGAGAGAAGGGGGGGGGAGAGAAACATAATTCTAAGTATAAAAAAGAAATTGAGAATAAATTTCCATTGATATTTATTTATCTTTACATTCGATTTTTGTTCTACTTTTTAAGTGGGTGTTCACATGCTCCTGTGCTCCTATGGACGAGCCGCCACTGCTATACCTATCATACGATATATAGATTGCTATACGATATATCACCTTGCTATAGTCTGTGTAATCAAGATAGGTGGTTTGTCACCATGGCAACGCAATAGAAAAGCAATGTGAAATGACTAGTAGCAAACCACCTATTTTATTTACACAGACTATAAATGAGGAGCTGAGAGCCAGGGTGGACCAACCTCAGCAGCTGTTATTTCGAGAAAAATGCTTTACAAAATTGTAGCAATATTTAAACTTTTTGTTTTGAGGTTAGTATTTAATATTTAGTTTTGATCTTCTCGTGATCAATAACACTAGTCGACAGTGGTTTCCTAACAACAACCAAATTACTATTTTTGTTACTAACTCATGTAGCTATTAAAATATCTGCAAGTAAAAAAGTTACACTACGTCCCATTTTTGTGTAACAAAAATTTTCGATTTTCTGCTTTTTTTCTTAATTTTTGCGTTTTAAGCGACATTTTCGTCCAATAGCAACCCTGTAATCCCTTCCAATTAATTTATTTCTAGTATCCCAGTATGTAGACATTCTTTTAAAAGTGTGTCGATGTTTTTGTACTGCAGTTCATTTTGAAAATTTACTAGTTTTTAGTGTAAATTTTGCACATTTATGTACAATACGTTTTGTTTAATTTGGGTACGGTTTAAATTACAATTCAACGGTAATATTATACAGAAAAAGTGAGAAAAGGTTTTCCCCCACTGATTTGGGTCCAAATAGGTGACTAAAATGAAATCTGGGCTCCTCAAGTGTGTTGCAGAAGTTAGAATGTGGCTCTTTTTAAGTGCATGTGAGTCAACAGTAGTTCTATGCAAATTACTATCCCTATAGTATGGGGAGGACATTCAAATTATATAAGTTATTTAATATCAATGACAAATACAGAAAAAAAAGTAATTAAAAGGACTTTTTTCGCCCTTAAGTGAAGGGAAACTCAAAGTCAGTATGAACCTCTAATTAAAAAATAATTCACGACCCTGCTTATGAAGGAAAATTTAATAAAAACGCATTATCAGCTTGAAAATGGTTTTTACATATATGTGACTACTCTGACAATAAATTGGCTGAAAATATTTTTAAAAAATTTGGATGGCACCTAGATTTTCCTTCATTTAAAATAGATGGGGTCCATTGGCTTCTACTTCCCGAGATCTACGATTCGAGATGCTAGCGTCATATTTTTTAGCTTAAATAATAACTGCTTTTCATTTAATTTCGATAATTTTTTTTATTTTATTTTAAATTTATTACTAGGTAACCTTCGCGGCCAGAGTTTTCAGTAAAAAAAAGAATTGGAAAATCAGAAAGTGGAATTTGAGTTTTGCAAATCGAATTGTCAGACTTTTAATTTTGCAAGCCAATTGGCGGATTTCCGCCAATTGGCGGAAGAATCACATGTATGTTTTTAGGAGAGTAGTAAGATGATTTTTAGAAAATAGGACAGATAAAAAAGTTTTAATCCCAATAGAAGGTTCTCTTTAGTCTTACCAAACCATAGAATGTTGAACATCACCCAAAATTCATATTTACATCCACGTTTTAACTTATTTCCGGAAAATATCACTGTAGTCAATCATAAACAAGGATAAAGATTCCCTTAGGACATTAACTCGATACATAGGTCACTGCAAAATAGCAATTTCGGGCTACAGCTCTTGGTTCATTGAAAGAGGAGATTTAACGCCACTTAAGAGACAAAAAGTGATAAAATTGCATCGTATTGAATGAATGCTTGATGACTTTTAGTTTTATATTGTCTGAAACATGTATATAATCTTCATTATGATAGTATTTTATGCTAAAATAATGAGATTAATTGTTAAAATTGAGTGTTTTCAACGCTTTTGTCCGTTTCTTACAGTACTGGTGCCATATTTGTAACAAAAAAACTGTACGTGCTGCAGCTTTTTCACAACTATTTCTGAATTCTACACCCTGAAATTCGTCGGAAATACCTAATCTCATTTTTGTTAGGGAAAAAAAGTTTAAATTTGTCGACTAGTGTAATTAGAGGATCCTGTTGAAAGTCAGAATCAGAATGGACTAAGTGGCTTGATCCATTCTGGCATTAAATTTTTGTGCTATTTTAATTACTAGATTAAACGAAAAAGTGATGCCATGGAAAAAGTGATGCCGATGAGTGTTTTTGTGGGTTGGTCCACTCTGGCTCTCAGCTCCTCAAATAGTGTAACATGTGGAAGTATCATTTTTCGAAACTGCAATATTTCATTAAATCAAGGGTTCTAGTGAAAAGTATTAGACACAAAAACGATAATTAACATTGGAGGAATATCTAATGTCATTTTTAGGGGTTGGTGAGCAAGCAGCAGGCATAGCCCACTAGTTTATTCTAAAACAATAAAAATTTTATGAGATGTAAGGTTAAGTTAAAGATGTGCATGTGCATGCCATTTGATTTTCCCAATATTTTTTGGCACAGGCCAATCAAAATCTTATTCCTTGCAAAAGTTGCAGAAAAACACTTAAAGGAATATCCTCATTAAAAATTTAGATAGAATAACCTTGGCTTACCGTTCATATTCAATTAGTTCCTTGGGCTTTTCCCATTGAGAAACTTCAGTTTTGCAGTTGTAATAGTATTTCTTCCCTGAGGAACTTATGTGTTCAGACCAGTCAATAACTGCACTCCTCTTGTCAGTTTCCTAAAATTAAAATGAAGTTCTATTAGTAAATGAAGCAAGGTTTTTTCTGAAGAGGAAAAACCCACCCATTATTTTGTGTACTTCAAAGCATAAGCATAATCACATAACACTCACAGCATAACCTATAGGGAAGGAATTTTATCAGTGAAAATTACAAATGAGGGGAGTCGTAATTTGAATTTAGGGCTGCCTTATTGGAAGAAAGTTATGAAGAAATGAACCGAAATAAAAATAATTAAAACTGGCCTCTTTTTTAATCTTAAAAAATATTTTATTATAATAGTTTCCTAAGAAATTTTCTTCAAATTTTACTAAATTTAATTACTAAGTAACTATTTCTTAATTATTTAAGTAACTTTAATCAAGAAAAGTAAAATATACCTCCCCCCAAAAGTTCAAAATTTTCTTCAAAAAATTTTATAACTAGCTTTAATGACTTGAATGCACTTAATAATCCTGGGGCTTACCTTTTTAACTAGATTTATATAGCTAGACAGTTTTAATGATGACTTGAAACTAAATACCACTTGTGAAATTTACCTCATTGGTTTACTAGGCGAGACAAACTTATAGACATCAAAACATTTTGCAACAAATTTTGACTTCTGTTCAAATTTGCAAGTTTCTACTTCTTTGTAAACACCTCTTTATAAAAAATGCCTCGGGTATTTTTTAAAAATATTTCAATTCAAATGCTGCACAAATCAGTGTTTTTTTAGTGGAATTTGTTTATGTACACAATGCCCTTATAGAGCAAATAAGGACAATTAAAAATGGAATCTATTTTTGGGAGCAGTATAAAAGGGAGCAGGAAAAATAAGTTACATAAAGACAAAAAAAATTATAGAAGTCAAAGAAATTAAGTGTAAGTAAACAATGACATAATATCATAAAACCTTTCACGAAAAATTAGGAAGTGATAAGTAAAAACTCACTTCAGATGTGTTCCTGTCATGGTTGCTATGGTACCTATCAGAGGAACCATCTCTTTCACAGGAAGACTGAGACTTTAAATCTTTATTTGATCCACTCTTTGAATCACTTTTGACAAGAGGAGACTTATTCGAGTCTGTGTAAAGACACATTATCTTAATTCCAATGCATATGGGGAAAAATCTCAAAACTTATAATATAATTTATGCTCAGCTTATCAAAATACCCGTATGAAATGTGCACAAACTGGGAAAAGTAAATGCTATTTTATAGAGGTATATAACATGTTTTAAGGTTCATGAGTGCACTAAAGGTGCTACTTTTGACTCTATTAATGGTGATCAACAAAGATAAAAAGTCATTTGTCTGGAATTAAAATGGAATACCTCATTAAATTAGCAATAAATAAACTCAAAAGCAGCAAAAACAAAATTTCAAGGATCTTCTACCAATATTATTGTTAATAAATAACCTTTATAGCAAGGGGGAATGTCAAGAGCACCCTGTTCAATCGAGTAGATAAGAATCAAACAGTGGGGATACAATGTTATACATACAGGGAAAAAATCTGGTCATCCAAAACCAAATTAACCAATTACTATAGGTGAACTCCAGCTAACTAGTCACCCGGGTGGAAAAAAATAAACTTTATCAAAACCCCAAGTGTTATACATCATTGGAAAGCTTAAAGTCTATAAAATTAGAAACAAACATTGGTTTTTACAAATATTAGCTCTATTTTGTAGAGGAAGTCATCAAAAAGCATGTATTGAAAAAGTTTTGTTGCTGCTGAAATTACCGACTTTTTACCTTATTACATCTGTAAATTATGCCATCAAAGTTGTTCCAGAGAAGTTTATTATTGACATTAAATCTCTAAATATAAAATAAATGTGTGTTTACAAGTGATTTAATCAAAAACTGCCTAGCTGGGGGTCTATTTGTCGTACCAGGTTGAGCATGTAACGTCTGTTACAAATTTTACTAAAGTATGTCTCACATTGTGAAAAATGGTTTTTAAACTTTTATTCCCACTTTCTACTTTAATTTTAAGGTAACAGAACTAATAACATCAAAATTTGGGAAAAAAAATTATATTACCTGTAAATACAGGTGTAACAGACGTTACATGCGCCTGTTGTAACGGACGTTATAATGTCAATGTAACGTCTGTTACACATATAACTTGGCATAATAAAAGCTTAATAAGGAACCTACTATTAATAAATTAATTGATTGTAATTTATCAATTATATAATTAATTGAAAGTAATAAATTTTAATTAAAAATTAATTATGTCGTAAATTTTATATTTTATCTTACTATGTGTCAACCAAGAATTGCCAATCTATATTTGCAAAACAGAGGCATCCAGGGCACCATGTCAACCATCATGGGTAGGGGGCAATCCCCCTTTTTATGGCAAAAACAATATTTAATTAAATTAAACATTAATAAAACTTTTTCAGCAAATTAGAATTCAAATACTAACTTTCAATAAAGGCATCCTGAGATCCAAGGTGTATAACGATTTTTTCTCAGCAATTTTATTTTAGCCTTTTTTCACGAATAAAAATTATAAGATTAAGTATTTAGGATGCTAATAAATTAAAAACAGTTAACTTCATTTTAGTAACAATTTTAACTTCATTATAATGGCACTTTCAATTTTAAAATGGTTGTCGTAGTGAATTTTTTAACAATGCACTTAAGATTTAATTTATCATTATAACTTAATTTCTAGGTACTTAAAGTTTTAATGTGAAAGTAATGATCATTATTTTACCCTTATTTACCCATTACTTTATCATTACCCTTATTTCCAAGCAGCATAACTAATATAATATTATCAGTATTGGCCATTATTGTACTTAGAAATATCAGTCAATATAGCTTAATTTTGGTTTTGGCTGGCCAATGCTGTTTCTCAGACACATTTTACTTTATTTAAAAGGGTATGTAAAATAATATTATTTTGGTTATTTTTAAAATTGTTCTTTTTTATTTGAAAAGCCACTCATTGCACGATATTTACAGGTATTGGCTAATATCGTAGCATTGGTAAATTATTTTAATTTTAATAAGTTCGTTCATTCATTCATAAAGTCATTTTGAGGGCTGTTAACCTTATTTTTTAGTAATTTAAAGTGCTACACAATGCATAATTTTTTCTTGGTATTTGCAATATTGGCCAATATTGTAGATTTTAACAGATTTAATCATTCAAAATAATTTTTGTATGTTTTTAACCCTTTTACTTTACTAAATTTTAAGCTCTTGACTATGTATGATATTTTTTGATATTTGCGATATTGGCCGATATCGCAACATTGTTTAATTAATAAACTGCATGAAATTTAATTTTAACAGGTTTATTCATTCCAAAATAATATTACTTTGTTTGTCTTTAACCTTGTTTTTTACTAATTTAAAGCTCTGGACAATTTATGACATTTATCGGTATTTGCGATATTGAAGCGTTGTTTAATTAATATAACATGATTATTCATTCAAAATAATGTTATTTTGAGTGTTTTTAACGTTGTTTTTTAGTAATTTAAAGTGCTACACAATGTACGTGATTTATCGGTATTTACGATATTGGCCAATATTGTAACAACCCCAATTGATAATCTTGGAGTACATGAGTGGTTCTTATGAAGTTATGATCCTCCTCTTCAACTTTGACTTAAATATTCAAGGCCTAAATGGTATGCATTTCGTACGACGTAACGTCCGTTACACCATGTAACGTCCGTTACGAAAGTTTAGAATTTTTTAAAAAATACAAAAAATGACTGAATTTTTTAGTCATGCTGTGATATATTGCGTACATGTCTAGTAATGTTATTTAAATTTTTTTAAAACTAAAATGCCTTATAGATTCACAGACTTTTTAAACTGATGACACTAAAGTGTAAAAGGGCTTCCATTTGATGTAACATCCGTTACAAAAACAATAATTTCCCCCCCACTTCAAACCCCCAGAAATAAATTTTCAAACATGTATATCTTTTATTCAGAACTAGTTTAACAAGGAAAAAATATATAATCATTATTATGAGACGTATTTATGCCCTTAAAAATTGTTTAAACATCGAATTTTCGTACGAGTGTAACATCCGTTACGTTGGAATTCACCTATACCCCTTTCATTTTGGTACCTACAGACTTCCACCAGTTTACCAAATAAGCTTCACTAGATGCTTGAGATGGAGTAGTTCCAGACCAGGGGTCAGCAACTGGCAGACCACCAAAACATTTTGAAAATCATTAATATATATTTTAACACCCGAAAAATTAGTTTGACTTGCTTTTCATGGTTGAATTTCAAAAATTTCCAGGGGAAGCTCAGACCCCCATTAACATAAAAACTTCTAATAATATTAAAGTTATTGATTTAATTAAGCAGGTAGCATACTCAAATTACATCTTTTGCAAAATTTTAAGTAGTAACAGTGACCTATTTTTTCTCTAGACCTCAAGGAAAATTTTCAAAATTATTTGGACTCCAAGTAAAATTACATGCCGACCCGTTCTAGGGTTTTCCAAGGGTTCAAAGATGATTATTAAAAAATAAATATAACAAGAGGCACACTTGACACCTGATAATGATAAACTGTAATATAAATGGAACACTAATCGAAAAAGGTTCACAATCCCTGCATTAGAGTTAAGCTGAGCCCTTTTGAACTTTTTATTGAAGAGATGGTAGAAAACAAACTCTTTATATTTTCGTTACAAATTCTTCCTATGCCCCTTTGCCTATTATGTAGTCAGGCCAGGATTAGTATAATTATAAAGAGGGACGAAAGCAATTAGCAAATTGAATGCTGCTACTGAGGTGTTGCAAAAATTCTGGTCAGCGCAAAAACTGGTAAAAAAACAAAAAGAGATATAGCTTTACCAATGCAATAATTTTTTTGGTTGACCAGTTTTTGTATTGACCTGAATTTTGGTACGTCTGCTACAGAGGAGGGAGGCAACAATGCTTGCAATATTTTTGATATGCATAAGAGCAAATAAGTTGAGAAAAAAAGCATAAAATACTCTCAAAAAATTAAAGGGCCGGATGCAACTACGTTTCGTAACGTTCTAGAGAACCATATTTTGTCGTGTTCTTCGGCGTCTGCTCCTGGGCAGACGCTGAACAATGATCGGCCACGGGACTTCCGATGTTCTGTGCGCGCACACCAGTCGCGAAAGGCGCCACGAAAAAGTGCCCAAACCTGGTTCAGGGGAAGCCACTGCCAGCTTCCAAAGGTGCAATACATAAGGTTCGAGTAAATTTTGGTTAGGTTCGGGGGAAGGTTACAACTTTCTCCAGGGCCTGGCCACTCAGAATAGCTGCAGATCACGTGGGTAAGACTATGTGGGACTATGAACCTGTGGCGAAGTTATTCGTTGAAAAAGTTTGACCGGTTTATATGTCGCGTTGTCGCATAACGTAGTTGCATATGGCCCTAACATGGAAATTTTCAATGTTTCTATCAAGAATTTTTTAAAGTGCTCTTGTAAAACTAAGAATTACCAAGTGATTAATCTACTGGAAATTAAGTACAATTACAGTTTCATGCTGTCAGAAAGAAAAATTTAAAATAAGTAAATAAATACCATCATGATGATCTTTGTCTTTCAGCCTTTGGGAACAGGGTCTGTGGTACCGTGGACTGCTTTTATTTTCAGAGCTTTCATTTCTGCCAGAAGCATCAGTATTGCTTGATATAGGTGACCCCTTTAGTTTTTCATTACTCCTATCACTAGATTTGGAATATTTTCCAGAATTCTGAAAAGCAAAACAAGAAAAATATTCTTCTACAAATTTCTTATGGTAGCAAAAAACAGCTCAGAGAAACCCTTTAGTGTTTTGATCAATGAAAACTGAGTGAAAACGAATACTCTATCCTTAATAATCAAGAGTTTTAAACCATCAACTAAATACTGAACAAGTAATGCGGAATAGTGAAATTTCGAAACAGAGATGGATCTGGTAATTTTAAAAATTAGATAGGGTTAAGAAATTTCAATAGAAAACCCCCTTTTAGGATAACATTTCAATTTTAAATTATAGGGAGAAAATTATCTTAGAGCAAAAACATAGCATTAGTAAGAGTAAACTCACAACTCTCGAGCGTCGCCCCCAGCCATGGACCGGTTTTGTCCTTGTTAGGACTCATCAGCACGGCATAGGAAGGCAACGCAAGAGAGCGGAGGGCAAGTACTAGTCTAGCCGACTATAATGGAAAAAAGTGGTGACCATTGATTAGTCCTCCACCCATCTGCTGGAATGTGACTTGGCATTCCTAGAACAGATTTAATTCCCGAAAGGCAAAGTAAATGAAACTCTACTTCATAAATGACACAAACCATACCTATATGTAGTTTATCCCAAATATTTGTTTTATTTTTCATATCTTGAGTTCTATATTGCACATCCTAAATATCACATTTGAATACATTGCAATGTATATGAATATCAAATCTTCAATTAAATCAATGCGAAGATTTGGAACAATTCCTGAAATTTTTGTTAAAATTCGAGAGGTTCAGGTTGAGAATTTTTGGTTAATTTCACATGGAATGGCCCTATTGGCTTATTTAGACACGTCAGGGAATTCAGTAGTGGGGAGAAACTGGATCCAAACAGGTAACAAGCATGCTTTCCCCCTCCAAGCCTTCGCAAGTCCAGAGAAGGCGATGACATTCGGGTAAACATTATCTCTACTTGGATAAAGTAGCAAACCTACCACAAGATAAGAATCTCCCACACGGGGGTTCAAAAGTTGCAAATTTTAAACTAATTAAGATAGTAGAATAATTCTAACATATTTAAAATCGCTGGAAAATTTTAACCCAGTTCCTTATATAATTTAAAGCGTTTTTTTTGCTTTTCCTAGTAAAAAGTACATTATCCCCACCCCTTAACAGGGGTGCATCTAGAAAGAAATTGGGGCCGAAAACGGCCCCTTCACAAGAATCGGACCCTCAAAAACGGCCCCTTCACAAAATTCTGACCCTCAAAAACGGCCCCTTCACAAAATTCCGATCCTCAAAAACAGGCCCTTCACAAAATTCCGATCCTCAAAAACAGGCCCTTCACAAAATTCCGGTTCCCAAAAACGGACTTTAATCAAGCTATATGCACTCCCCAAGAGCAATTTTATTTAGAAAAATAATATATTTACAGAAATGGGACCTTATTTTAGAATGAAAAATTATTTTTCACAAAATTCATTTCCATTTTTCACAAAATTCAATTCCGTTTTTCACAAAATTCCCAAAAACGGCCCCTGGCAAAAAATTCTGGATGAACCCCTGCTTAAGCAAGCTTTTTAACACCCACACTCAGCTGTTTCTTTTACTTCGGTTACGACCCTTGCTCTATTGTTTTCAAGATCTTGTTATCAGATCAGGTTCAGTTCTACACCCTGCTTCCCAGCAGGTAGCAAATTCAGTTGAAATTTCTGTAGTATGTAAATAGGCCCTAATTGGGAATGTTACTTACTTCGTAAGAGTGACTCTGATTTCTGTCGAAATACCTAAAAAATAAAAGATTGACATTAGAACTACCCTATCAAGAGAGCATAAATAACTACGCTAAGTTAGAGGGATCTTTGAGATCAATAAATTAAAAATTTCAACATTGACTTGAAATTACATGAAAGCCTTAATATAATTAGATTGATGAAAATGAATGATAATATGATGATTTGATGAAAATGAGACACATTCACTAACATACTAATTATATTTTGCACATCAGGATTAGATCGTGTTTTCAGTAAGTAGCCTAGCCACCTTAGGAATATAACTTATTATTTTGGGCATAAAACCTCCCAAATAACAAATTTTAAACATTCAGGTTAAAGGATCAGTTATTGACAGTTAATTAAAGATAACTTTTTGAATCACTCTCCTAGATTTAAAATTGATACATTGCATTGAATACTTTTTCATTTCAATACACAAACCAACTAAAGCTTTTAGCCAATTAAATAAATTTGTAATTCATAATTTATTATTTTGAATAACAACTGTTTTGCTAATTAATTAAGCACCCCAGTTCTTTAACTTTTGACTGAAGATATCATTCAAAGAAGTGATTTTCCCTCTGAAATATTTTGTTTAGAGGGCAAAAATAAAACTAGTCCTTAAAACAGGGGTCCCCAACCTTTTTGTACCTAAGAGCACATACCAGAATATCGGTCGAATGGCGGGCACCATTTATTTTTTCAAGATAAATTTATAGTTGGTGGACATAGTTAATAATACACACTACACATAATGCACAAAAAATTTAATTTTAAAAATTAATTTAACATAATGAATAGGTATAATTAGTATTAATATTCTTTTGTAAAATAAGTTACTACTAAATTGCTTGCAAAACATACGAAGTATAAAAATTATTTATAAAATATATAAAATACATTGCATTTGACTGGCCAGCGCTTCATAATTGGGAGAGTATGATGAAATTCTTGCCCGCAAGCTATCGTCAAGGTGTTCATCTGTACGTCGTGATCTATATTTTATTTTATTATATTCATTGTCGAAAATGATTCGTGTGTGAAACTAAAGAACTACTTTATTTTATATGCTGCTCTTTTCAAGAATGGAAATTTATTTCTATCAACTATATTCCAGAATTTCTCACATCTAATCTGATAATAGTTTTGAGGATGATGTCATTCTGAATATCCAAAATTTCTAGTCTCGCCTTACTTGAAGAAATTCTGAAATGTATGTTGCGATTTCATTTATAGAATTTTATGAGATAGTGGAAAACTAAAATATTTATCGTTGGGCACAAGCAGCGGGCGCACCTAGACCGATCGACAGGCGCCATGGTGCCCGCGGGCATAGGGTTGGGGACCCCTGCCTTAAAAGATGGATTTCCATCAGAAGCAGGTTGAAGAAAAAAAATGAGTAATTTATAATATAATCAGAATTTCTTTACGATTTAAAATTTAAGGAAACAGTCAATACAATTAGGATATTTCTATTCCATTAAATACTTCCATGCAGTTTTGAATGCCAAATTTATACTGCTGTTATAAATTTAACTGTAGGTATATTTTAATTTATTGACTTGCAATTTTTGACTTCAGAGTAGCTAGTTTACATTTTTTAAGATAGCTAATTAATAAAGTACCTAACAGTGTGTGATCTGGGTTCCCACTTTTATGAAGAAAAAATCAAGTACTTTTCTGGGGCCCTGAGTATAGCCAAAACAAATTCAAGGACTGTGGGAACCCAGGTGATGTCCTGTTTTTCTCCATAAACCCATTTAATACAAACAAAATAGTTACAAGCACTAAGATTTGATATAAATCAGGGTATAATGTTAAAAAGAATTTTTCTATCAACAATGCTGTTTTATTCGTACATGACAATAAAACAAGCCATAAATCTAAATTATTAGTACAACTAGGCAATTGTTTACTGTATATGAAAATTGAAAAGTAGCATGATAAATAAATCAGAATGCATACAAATGGGTTTAATTCCATTATCCAGATCCTTTAAAAATTGCCAAGATGCTATGGCCACCAAATAACAGAAATATTACTAATTTTTACTGTTGTTATTAGTATAAGTTATCCTACTTAAAGTTCAATTGCAATTTTTGGTGATGATACTACTCTGTTCCAGGAACCTAAAACAGCTTATCAATATTTAACAGGAGACACACAGATAACTGAATTTTACCAACAAATGTTTTGGTTCCAGGTCAAGGGCAACAACTAACAGAAATATCAACAATTTGTATTGTTGTTACCAATATAAGTTAAACTTCACGTTTATTTCCAGTTTTGGGTGATTTTTCTAAGTCAATTAGTTCCCGAAACAGCTTAACAATATTTAACAGGGCAGATAACAGAATTGTACCAACAAAGTTTTAAGGATTCAGGATCAAGCAAGTTTCACTTGATTCAATCTTGTTGAGTCGAGAAAATTTCACTAAATACTACCAAGTCATTAAAGCTTTTTATTATACATCTAGCATCACCATCATTAACATTTAATCATTGGTAATATTTTAGGATTAGCCAGATGCAAGCAAACTAGGATAAAACTAAAACCTTTCTGCGCACAAAATTTTCTTCAAGTACTTTCTGCAAACTAATAAGCACCCCCAGTCCTTTAAATTTTGACTTATGTCAATCACATTATTTACCTATAAAAACTGTGAAAAAGCTACTTGAGCAACAGCAGTAAGGAGAAATTATTGATAAAAAATGTTATTTAAAAATATTTTCTGCAAAATCCCGAAGTTTTCCACCCTTGGTGTGCACGTCTATATTATCCAAGTATGGGCACAAACATTGAGTTTTATGCTAAATTACAAAAAAATAACAAACCGTCAAAATAAAACTCCATTTAAATATCTCAACTAGCAGTGTTTCCAGGGGTCTGTCTAGGATTTTTAAAGAGGTACCTATTTTGTGAAAATTTAGTGCTAATTTGTGAAAATTTTCTATGAATTTGTGAAAATTCTTTTTCAAAATAACAAGTAAAACATTTTTAAACACCAAAAACAAAAGAAAATTTAGTGTAGAATGGATAAAAATTAAACTATTAAGAGAACATAGCTTCCTAGATAACTTTCTTTCAAAAATATATGGTGTGAAAGTACCTTTTTAGCTAAAAGTGAATTTGTGAAGGTACCTTTTTATCAAATGGTGAAATTGTGAAGGTACCGAAAAAGGGTAGTAAAATTGCCTGGGACAAACCACTGGTTTCTTTCACTTTTTGTTATATTTTTATGTGTGAATAGTAAAAAAATGGCTAATATCTCTTGATATATGTATTTGCACCTTGCTACCTAATCTTCAATCACCTTAACAAATCAGTGTTCACTTTGTTTCCAAACCATGTTCCTGCTCAACCGGTTTAATCCCTCTTTATAATCAATGCAAGTAAATATTCATTGGAATATTTCAAACAAATTAGAGAGTTTGCAAGTAATTAATCTAAAGAACTTGAAACAGACCTTGGGATTTTGAGTATTTAATCTTTTGGCGAATTTTGTCGCCAACTTTACTTTGACACTTAAGTGCACTTTGGCAATACTACTTTGCTTGGCGATTGAACCCACTTCTAGTTTAAGCTGTGCTTTGCATATTAAATTACATAAGAGAGTAAATATTTACTAGTAATTGGGGGAAAACAAGTAAGATAATGACTTATTTCCATGAAAATTTAGATTTCAATTGGATACTAAGTTAAATTTTAAAAAATTAGGATTTTTAACTTCAGACGGTATTAGTTAGGTTAATAACAACCTGGATTGTTAGAAAAATGTTAAGAATCAAGAAAAATATTGACTATCAAATTAGCAAAATATTGTTCTGCACTTTACTTCAGCTAAGCCTATAAAAATTAAGCGAAGCAAATTAAATTAAATCACGTTAAAGAATGCACGATCGAATTATCTTTTCCTTTCAAAGATGAAAAACTTTCATTTTCTACATAGAAAGGCGAAGTTCGGAAACCTTACGTGAATCTATTGTTCTTGTTATGCTGAAGTACCATAACAAACAGACGGATATTAGTTACGAAATCAAATCGAACTATTCCTTTAAAACTAGTAAGAATCGGATAGGTTGTGCGAAATCACTAATGTTTACCGAAGTTAGCGAACATAAATTTGTTTTTATTGACATTTTTAACGGCCGTCTGTCAATAACGAATTCACCATACGCATACGCGTCAATGATAATTCACTGTGATTTAAAGAAGAAACTACCTTAATACCCTAATAACAATAAAAGTGACACTAATTAGGGTTTGTTTTGCATGCCTTCATAAGTAGTTCCTAATCATTAATCTTTTAATTTATAAACAAGATAATTATAATGCAGATACCCATCGCTGAGTCTTGGAAGTTTCCTTGCCTGCATTACCATTAATGCTAAGATAATATGAATCCGCCTATACTTAAGTACAACTTTTGATTTTAATTCTTCGATTTCAACAAATATAAATGTCAAATAATTAAAATACTCGATCCCCTTGAAAAGTCAAAATTGACGACCATCACACATCCGGGACCCATAGCAAGAAGGAAATAATGCCATATTGCGTGATAATTATTTTAAGAATGAAAAATTGTCACAAAATTGATAGCATTTAAGAATTAATTGTTGAATAAAATTTACATATTATTTCATTACGATTTTTTTAAACAATCATTTGGGGATAAATTTTAAGAATCAATTTTGGATATTGAATAATAATATTTATTTTGAAGTGTTTTTCATATTTGTGCAGCACACTTATATTTTAAATTTAATATGATGATTTATACTCATTTTTATTTTTGAAACTATTAAATTTTTATTTATTTTAAAATTTTACAGCAGAAGTAAATGCACGTCAGCTGTTTACTTGAAATTACTCATACCCGTAACTGTTAATGTTTTATTTTTCCAGTTTTTGTTTCGATGTTGCGTGCGACGTGCAACTAAACTACATTATCAATACGGATGTTTGCAGTGTGTAGTCGTGATAAATTCTGTGTTTTCATATTCGGCGTTATTTCAGGGCTCTTGAAATTTTGTGTTCACTGGAATTATCTGGGGCAAGCCCCCATGCAATTTTAATTTTGTCCTGCTACTAAAGTAATGAATGATGTCCGTGGGCACAAGTTCTCTACACCATCGGATTTTTTATGCTGCGAGGGATGGAATGGTCATCACCTTGTATGCTCTGCTGGAAAGTGTCGATGAAAGAGAGCTAAATGATTACCTGGAGACACTTGTGGAAGATGAAGGTGAAAAGTGCACGCCTCTATTGACAGCAGCTATGAACGGCAGGGACAATGTTGTCAAAATGCTCCTAAAAAAGTTCCACCCCAACATAGAAGGGGAAGGTGTTGTTATGATTGACGGATATGTGATCGAGGGTGCAACGGCACTCTGGTGCGCGGCCGGAGCCGGACACTTCAATGTGGTCAAGTGCCTTGTGGAGCATGGTGCTGACGTGAACCACGCCACTAAGACGAACTCAACCCCTCTGCGAGCGGCCTGCTTCGACGGACGCATCCCCGTCATCCAGTTCCTGATAGACCATGGAGCAGACATTCACAAAACCAACAAGTATAAAAACACCTGCCTCATGCTGGCTGCCTATAGGGGCCACCTCAATGCAGTGTCCTACCTCCTGAGCCAGAACTCTGACCCCAATGCCCAAGCACAGTGTGGAGCAACTGCTCTGCACCTTGCTGCTGAGCACGGGCACTTGGATATCATGAAGAAGCTTCTGAAAAGTGGAGCGAAAATCCTCAAAAATCGGATGGGCTTGACGCCTCTCCTTGTCGCTGCCGAGCATAGCAAGTCTGAAGTAGTTGAATACTTTATATGCAAGTCTTTAGTTTCCAAGCAGGAATCAGTTGATGCATTAGAGCTCCTTGGTGCATCTTATGCCAATGATAGAGAATACTATGACCTTGAAAAGGTCTATTATTATTTGCATTGGGCTATGACAGAAAGGGAGAATAACCCTGATGTCTATGCTCCGAAGATGTTCCTCCCTCCCATTAAAGCTTATGACAACCACATAGAATGTAGGACAGTTAGTGAGTTAGAATCCATCAAGAACAATAGCAATGCTCTACATATGGAGTCTTTAGTAATTAGAGAACGTATCTTAGGCTCCAGTAATCCTGAAGTTCCCCATCCCGTTGTGTTCCGTGGAGCCTTGTTTGCAGACATTGGACGCTTTGATCGGTGTGTAGAGCTTTGGCTGCATGCAATGCACTTGCGGTACACACACACCTTATCGGTTCGTAAGGACCTGTTGAGGTTTGCTCAGGTGTTTGCACAGATGATGCACACAGGTGTCGAAGTGTCCTATTCGCAGCTGATGCAGGTGCTTGAAGTAACCCTCCACGAGCTGATCCGCAACAAGACATCGCTGAGCCAACCTGCATTAAGTACCTCGAGCGAAGTGACGGAAAATCCTGCTGAAATGCTGGAAGACAACATCGTAACGACTTTGTACTTGATGGTGATTACTACCAAAATAATGAAGGAAAGGCCTCCCGATGAAAAGAATGCCATTCTGAAAGTCATTTACAAAATAGTTAAATTGAACCTGGTCACTAGCAATGGTTCGACTCTGCTACACTTGGCTGTAAACGCAGACACACCAGTGGATGAGTTTCACACCAAATATGTCTGCAAATTTCCCTGTGCTGCAACTGCACGCTTACTTATACAGTGTGGGGCAGATGTGAATCTTGTTGACAAAGCGGGAAATACTCCTTTGCATATAATTGTTGGTTATACCAAACCAATAACTGACTTCATGAATTTGCATGCAATTATCACAAAATTGCTGGAGGCTGGCTCTCACATAGACCAGGTCAACAACAAAGGTGAGTCTCCATTTGATTCGGCCATGACTGCTGTTGCGGAGATTATACTCAAGTCTTTTTATAAGCCAAGTTTGAAATGCATAGCTGCCAGAGCTGTTAGAGAGTACCAGTTACCCTATAAAGGTATTGTTCCTGCTACGTTAGTTCGTTTTACTGATATTCATGGTTCTACTCACTCTCAAAAGAAAGTCAAACTTTAAAATTAATTGCCTAGAATATCAGTTTTAACTGTCAAAATTAATGGGAGAATTATAAAGATGTTGAATTTTTACTTTCAAAATGTTATACTTTTCATATTTTAATCCTAAGGTAACTATTCTACATTTAATTGACACATTGAAAGACTAATTAAGTTTTCAAATTAACATAAAAAATGCATTCTATTATATTGAAGAACTCTTAACATTTTGTTGATTTATAAATCTTTATCAATTATTCAGAAAAAATTTTTGGTCGATTCTTATCTAGTTTAATGCGTTATGTATTTAATGACAAGTAATTCATGAAATTTGTAAGTTGTGCGATTTGATGTTTCTCTTTTCAATCACTAACTTAGCAAAAATTCAGTTTGGGAATACTTTAAACAATAAGTAAAGTCTAAATAGCAGGCTATTTAAAGGCGTTATTACTTTATAAGTTGGATTCAGTTATCTGTCTTGCTAACTCATAAACAAGCTGTTTTAGGTACCAAATATCATTCGATGTTTTATTGTCATTGATGTAACCAGGCCCGTAGCCAGGAATTTCCCTTTGGTGGGGCGCCCACTTTTCCAGGGGGGCAAGGGGGTTTTCAGGAGGTATCATAGGCATAGGTTCAACTGTTTGACTAGGGGACAAAACCCATAAGACCCTCAGGCCTAAGGAGCTGTTAAAAGACTTGTTTCAGGAGGAGTTAGGTCCTAAATTTTTCTAGTTTTACCTTTTCTGTTTTCTTAAATTTTCTTTTTTTAAATTTTAGAAATTTGAAGCTTAAATTATTGTTTTAGCCCATTTTTAGATCCTTTGGGTTAACGTATAGAGGGGGGGCAAATGAAGATGCCAGGGGGGCTCAGCCCCATACTTGTATAATATACACGAACGCGCGAACGGCGTTCGCAGAAAATTTTGCCCTCTGCAGAAAAACTACAAAAAAATTTTTTTTTCAGAAATTTTTCTGCAGAATTTATTTTTGATCGATAAATTTTTCTTATGTTTTTCGTCAAATGCTTCCATCCGCGGAATCGCGATTTTAGGAAGAATTGGAATTGCGAAATCGCAACTTCTCCCGTTAGTTGCGTTTTTGCTCGCGGAGTTCACCGTTTCATCCGCGATGCTTTCTTGTACGGCCGCGGCCGTTAAGGTGAAGTCGGCTTCGTATTGGGTTGTTATTGCGATGTAGAAAAAACAACTTTACCGTAGTTAGAAGCCAACAAGGCTGGAAGTAAAAAAAAATAGCGATTTTTCGCGAAAGTTCCGTTTTTCTGGCTTATGAGGTTTTTTAAGTTGCAAAATTTTTGAAAGGCTAAGCAACTTAAGAAAATAATTCAGTTTTTTTCAATCGTGTTAGATTATAACCTGTATTACATATCTGATATGATTAAGATTCTAATAATACTTTTAAAAATTCATTTGACTTTTTTCTTCACTAAGGAAAAATTTTATTGGTAAAAAAATTCAGTAATTTAATTATATTTAAAGTAATCGATAAATTATCCTAGTATTTAACTGATTTCCTAAATTTTCATCTTATTTTAGTTGCATTTTGGTTATTTTCATGCAAATGAAGATAACGTGAAATATGTATCTTTCTTTGTTTAAAGATATTTTTATCTAGACTATCAATATTAATGACTAGTTTAATGCCAGTTTAAAGTTCTTAAAATCCTCCCGAGTATAACCCAGTAAAATTAAAAATTTTCTTGTTAAAATGATTTGTTTTATACAAAATTATACATAACTAAGCTCACACGCTTTTTCCTCTTTTTTCATGTTTAGATAAACTCATCCCTGCAATTTGGGTATTTCAGTAAAAATGTTTTTTTAGAGAGATATTTAAAAATGTGTAAATCCTTGCAGAAAATTTTTAGGAAAAAATTTAAGTTCGCAGAAAGGTTTTTATTTTATATTGGGTTGTCCCATAAGTTCTGTTACTTTTTACGAAGTTTTGTCTTTGAAAATTTTTTATGAAAAACTGGTAATAGGTGGAGATTTCAAACAAAAGGGATTTTGATATATGTATATTTATGAACATAATGTGTGATTTTGGTAGTTCTCGGGATATTATCTCTTTTCAAAATGGCGGTTTGAAAAAAAGACCAAAAACGACGATTTTCGCGTAATTTTTTTCTTTTGTTTAAAAAACTAGGAAGAACGCATAATTCATGGCTAAAAAAAGTTTTACTGTATATTTGAAATGTTTAGATTACGATGTCATAGTTTCAAGATGATTCGATAAGTTTAAGGTTGGAAATTTTGGCTTTAAAATTTCATATATTGGCAATTTCACGTGTTTTTTAAAGCACGTCTATTGTTTTTCTAAGCAGCTGGTATGAAGTAACTAAAGGCAGGTGTTTTTTGAACCATAATGCTTGTTAATGCACTGAATTGATGCCATTAATGCATTGAAAGTATCTTTTCATAATATCATTCAATTGATTTATTTCTAATTGCCAAGGAGTTGTTTTTATTGTAATGTTTTCGTATGAATCGAAGAAAATTGCTTTGTTCGCTGAGCGTAAGTTCAGAGAGTGTAATTGTGATAAGCTAAAAGGTTGCCCGCTTGCATTGTGCGCACTATTTTCTGAACTTAAGTTCAGTTATAATTTAATATACTGCATATTTTGAATACTTGGGTCTTTCCTAAGCTTTTTTATTGATTTTGATGCTTTTTTTCGTAAAAATATGTTTGAAATGACTAACATTATTGAGGTAATTTTTTTGCAATAGATGTTATGTTTGGGACCGAAATTTCCTAAGTTAAACTTATCGAATTATCTTGAAACTATGACATCTTAAACTAAACATTTCAAATATATAGTAAAACTTTTTTTAGCCCTGAATTATGCGTTCTTCCTAGTTTTTTAAACAAAAGAAAAAAATTACGCGAAAATCGTCGTTTGTGGTCTTTTTTTCAAACTACCATTTTGAAAAGAAATAATATCACGAGAACTACCAAAATCACACATTATGTTCATAAATATACATATATCAAAATCCCTTTTGTTTGAAATCTCCACCTATTACCAGTTTTTCATAAAAAATTTTCAAACACGAAACTTTGTAAAAAGTAACAGAACTTATGGGACAACCCAATACAAGTATGCTCAGCCCCCCCCCTGCCCCCCTGTTGCTACGGGCCTAGATGTAACCATACTTGTATAATATACACGAACCCGCGAATGGCGTTCGCAGAAAATTTTGCCCTCTGCAGAAAATTTTCTGCAAAAAAACTACAAAAAAATTTTTTTTTCAGAAATTTTTCTGCAGAATTTATTTTTGATCGATAAATTTTTCTTATGTTTTTCACCAAATGCTTCCATCCGCGGAATCGCGATTTTAGGAAGAATCGGAATCGCATAAGTCGGGAAATCGCAACTTCTCCCGTTAGTTCCGTTTTTGCTCGCGGAGTTTACCGTTTCATCCGCGATGCTTTCTTGGACGGCCGCGGACGTTATGGTGAAGTCGGCTTCGTATCGCGTTGTTATTGCGATGTCGGTAAAACAACTTTACCGTAGTTAGAAGCCAACAAGTCCGGAAGTAAAAAAATGGCGATTTTTCGCGAAAGTTCCGTTTTTCTGGCTTATGAGGTTTTTGTAAGTTGCAAAATTTTTGAAAGGCTACTTTGAGAAGCAACTTAAGAAAATAATTCAGTTTTTTAATCGAGTTAGATTATAACCTGTATTACATATCTGATATGATTTGAGATTCTAATAATACTTTTAAAAATTCATTTGACTTTTTCTTCACCTAGCAAAAATTTTATTGGTAAAAAAATTCAGTAATTTAATTATATTTAAAGTAATCAATAAGTATTTAACTGATTTCCTAAATTTTCATCTGATTATAGTTATTTTCATGCAAATGAAGATAACGTGAAATATGTATCTTTCTTTGTTTAAAGATATTTTTATCTAGACTATCAATATTAATGACTAGTTTAATGCCAGTTTAAAGTTCTTAAATTCCTCCCGAGTATAACCCAGTTAAATTAAAATTTTTCTTGTTAAAATTATTTGTTTCACATATTAAAAAAAATTATACATAACTAAGTTCACGTGCTTTTTCCATCTTTAGATAAACTCATCCCTGCAATTTGGGTATTTCAGTAATAATGTTTTTTTAGAGAGAGTGATATTTAAAAATGTGTAAATTCTTGCAGAAAAATTTTTGGAAAAAATTTAAGTTCGCAGAAAGGTTTTTATTTTATACAAGTATGGATGTAACTGATATTTAAACTATTGAAATTGGGAATTTTCGGCAATATAAAATAATTCACATCGAAAACAGCGTTTGTTGTACATAATACAGGACGAGAACGGAATTTAACCATATTATAATATCTTATCAAGTAACCCATTTATCTTTGTAGGTTATTTACCTGTTCTTTTTTTAAGCTCAACTTATCTAATAAGAATTACTTGATTTGTAATTTTAAATGAAGATATAGTAAAAAAATTTAGTAGGTTATTGTATCTTTGAAAGTAGGCTACATAAATTGAAACACAACACAAATAATGAAATTAACTCCCGAGTCCAGTGTAGGGGAGAGGAGGGAGGAATGGGACAATTTTCACTAAATATTTTTTTATTCATTATCCCCTGCTTATTCATAGATGCAAATGGTTGGATAATAAACTTTAATGTTTTAACTTAATTTTTTAAAAATGTACAGTTCTTAAATGTTGTTTAATTTTATCACTTTTGATCATTCAAATTAACAAGAATTTTGTCCCATTCCTCCCTCATGGGTGGGAGGAGTGGGACATGAGTATGGGAGGAATGGGACACTTTTGAAAAGTAAAGAAAATTAGTAAAATGTAATAATGAGAAAGGGCCTAGTATTTTACCTACTATTCTTTTAACCTTTGCCCACATTTTTAAACAGCTTTCAATTTTATATCTATTATAGAATAATTTTTAAAAAATATTTAGTACACTTGAACTCTTTCCCATGGTGTTAAGAATCAAAAATTGAAATACAATGTAATACTTGGAATTGTTTATTCAAGAAATGAAAAGCATTTCAAGTGAAGCGATAGAAAGCTATCAGAAATTAATATTTTCAAATTTTGTTTACATTTTTGCAGATTTTGTTTACATTTTTCAGAGTGTCCCATTCCTCCCTCCACACATTGTTTTTAAAATATAACTTGTCACATAAACTATGCTGGTGTTAGGCTTTATGAAATTGCAGATTAGCATAAATTATATCTTTTAGATTACAATGGCATTATATAATGTTTGTTCTACAAATTACATGAGAAATGAAATAAAACTCAAGATAGACTGGATATTAACTTTGGAAGTGGGAAAATCAAATTTTTACAACTATAAACAGAAACTTGCTGCTGGATAAACTAAATGAAGGAAATAACAAGAAGCTATAAGAAGGCCATCTAATGACCAAATTGGAAATAAAATAAACTGATTTATTTTTCCAGAATTTCAGCTGTCCCACTCCTCCCACTGTCCCATTCCTCCCTCCTCTCCCCTAAAGCTGTTTTGAGTTCAAGATTCTTGTTGCTGCTCGTTCCCAATCATTGTTTTTTCTAGAAATGAACAAAATTGTTGAAAATAACAATAGTTATTGTAATGTTTTTTTTTCAAATCAATTTCGGTATCAATTATAAAAGTGACTGAACTTAAAATATCACAGTAGGGTGTGTGGGTTAGAATTCTATTACAACTATTCATTAACAGTTTTTGAAATGAAATCTTCCAGTCCCCATCTCTTAATTGTATCATCCTTAAAAAAATTGTTTAATTTGTTAGAATTTAAGACCTTTTAGAAAGTGTGGAATGAAGAATGTTAAATTTTAAGCAAGTATGAAATTGAAATATACTTATCTTTTTTATTAGGGGAGATTTTTTCCAATGTTTGGTTTGCCCAGTGGCAGGCTTACCATTCGTCTGGGGGTTTCATACATTTAAGATTTTCCAGACATTTTAGGAAAAAATCCCGACAAAGCTGTTAAAAATTGTGCTTTTTTACATTTTCTAACGTCTGTAAGTCAGAAACAACTGACATTTAGTGAATTCTGTGATAAATATTAATTAAATCAAACAATTTTTGAAAAAGTAATGTAAAATGAAAATATAAAATTTGATATTTCTGTTTAAGGTTTATTAGTTTGAATACTTTTTTCTTGTTGTTTTTAATCTTTGGTGGTTTTATATTGCCCTTATTAAGTAATTTCAAAAATATGTCCTGGGTTGGACCCGAGAAAATATGGTAAACCTACCCAGTGGTGTAGCCAGGATTTTGCATTGGGGGGACCGGGGGAATTTAAAAAATTTACAGGGGAAAAAATTTACCTGGATATCAAAAGGTTTCAATTAAATTATGGAAACTTTTTGATATCCATGTTGAAATAAAGTTGTAATTTTCACATTGCTTTTGATTCAATTTTGTCAAATTTTGACTTTTTTTCTGAAGGGAATTAATTGATTCATTGATTATTTTTCTGAAACCTGAATCTTTCCCAAAAAGTACTACTTAACTGCCTTTGGTATCAATGTATGAATAGTACAACTAATTCAACTTTCTAGACACAAGTTAAACCGTGTTTCATGAAATCAATAGTTGAATAAAATTCCAGCCTTTAAAATCACAACAAATAGAATCTCATTTTTTAAAACCAACATAGATGGCTTTGTCTTTTTGCTAATTATGTCACAAATACAAGTATTCATGACATCAGATTTGCATATGCTATTATGTATTGTTAAATTTTGATTTGTAAGATAAAAGCAGCATATTTTCACAAACAGCTTTAGAAAGAGTCCTCCAGTTGCCATGTGTAACCTCAGCAACATGATTTTAAGTGTTGTTGGCATAGACATCTCTCGGTGCAATTAGATCTCTTATATAAAAAATATACTAAATATTCTAATAGTACTACTAAATGTTACTTTATGATCTAATAATAATATTATTATTAATTAGATCTCTATGATTGTCAGTTATCTTTTGAGTTATGTGGGTATTGGTAAATAGGGCAACTGAAGAACTCTTTCCAAAGCTGTACCTATTTCACTACCTGTAAACCTGTTTTAATTATCCATTCTATTCAGTTTTAGAATGTTGATTGGGTTGGTCATGTACAAAAATCTTATCATTTTATATGCAATTGTGGATTAACTAGACCCTTTTGTTGCTAATTTATTCTTTGAATGTGTGATCTGAGATAAGTTCTGAAAACTAGTCATCACTCTTAATATCCAGTATTCTAATGAATACAAAATACCCTTTTATTTGTGAACATTTTCATGGCATTGCTGAGAAGAGAGAAGTAGACTACCTCTAAACCTGATCTCAGAAATAAATTTATGCTACTAAACATAATCTATAAGTTATTAGCAGTATTTCTACATTTTGATTTTGGTTTCCAAAAAAGTATGGTGGTATTTAGTGGGATCGTTAACAGAATTGAACCGTTTTTTTTTAAATAAATTAACACATTTAATGAATAAATCTCTATAAAAAGAAATTATGTGTTTCCATCAATTACTATGTTGATTTTTTATTTATTTCTTGGTCGTGAATTTTGCTTTTTATTGAATATTGTTTGGATCAGTTGAGAGGGAGTCTACTGGTTAAATTCTAACCAGTCTTCCTGTCCCATTAATGGAAATGTCTTGAACCAACTGAAAATTGTTGAGTCCTATGCTAAATCCAATCTCCGTCCTTATTAATTTTGTTTTTAAGATTCTTCCTAAAAAACAAAAAATTACATAAATTGGTATTTTTTCTTTCTATTTTGCAGTTCTATAACTAATGTCTCTTTTTCCAAAAGTTATTTTGGAATTTTCTACTTGTGAAATCACAGTAGATCTAGGTATCCACTATTTTATTATAAAATTTGATAATCTATGCAATTTCATAATACTCTGTGATACTGTTGCTGTAAGTTTTTTTTATATGTTTGAGAAAACTTTCATTATTAAAGTTATGTTGAAAATGCTTGCTGTATTTTATTTTTAAAAAGATTCCAAGTTTCTTTTTTTTTAAATAAATCTATACCACTGCTTCCCATTTATCAACATGAGATATGTGCCCCTTCCTTCCAACTATTTCAGTATGTTCTATTTTCCTTTGGTAAAAGGCATTTGCCAGGGGTTGCACATTTGACTTTTTCTATAATATCTACAAATGCTTTGTACAATTTTAAAAGTGATTAAGTTTGCTGTCGATAAAAACTTTCCCAAGTCTAACTTCTATAATTTAATATGAAACTGAAAATCCACATAGTGGAGAGCGAGAAGGGATAGGAATTTTTTACAAGAATATTTGTTAAAAATTTAGTTTTCCTTGTACAAGTTTGAAACATTTTAACATGTTTAAAAAATATAACCAATGTGATAGCAAACAAAACTTAAGATTTATAAACGAATTAAAGTAACTTTGATGTGTTTTGGTATATCGACTTTTAAGGCCCCCGGAAAGGCCATTAAAATTTATGGTTAAAAATCACAGGGACAGAAGTATTTTAAAGATTTATTGCAAAAGACAACAGTTATTTTATCTTATATAAAATAAGCTTATAAGCTTCGAAAAATATAAGTGAAAAAAACAAAATAGTTAAAATTCCTCTTTAATCTGAAAATATAAGTTTTCAACTGTAATACTAAACGGTTCCAAAACAAAGGTATCTAAAGAATTGTATGCAATTTAATGCAATAGCTTGTATTTAGGTATTGAGAGGAATTGGGCATGTCCCATCTCGCCCCAAGTCATAGTGTCCCATCCCACCCCGATATCAACAGTTTAAAAAAAAATAGGTTCTTACAAAAGAACTGTGGCTTTTAGGCTTAACCCAACTATTTATTCAAAAAGAATACATTATTCCGTTTAGAAAACAATATATACCATTAAGAAAGCAACCAAGAATGAGATTGAAAATTCACTTTAAAAAATGTAATACTTAGTTACTTTTGCTATAGTGAAACCATCTATTTCATTCAAACTTGTAGGAGCTTTCAACTTAAATGGTATACAGCAACAAATATGAAGCTATGGGGGCTTTACCTGGTGGAACACTTAAAAACTAATTTTGTTTTTAATTATTATAAGATTTATTGAAGGTGTCCCATCCCACCCAGTGTCCCATATGCAATGTACGAAAATCATCCAATTTTATTAAAAGTTATGAGTTCTAAAATGCTCTGATCTAAGCCTTTCCCCATTAAACCCTAACTCTTTTTCTTTTCATTATAAAATAATTAAGTTTTGAAAAAAAAGGCTGAATCATTAAATATATTTTTATACCTTAATTCTTGGGAGACTGAAAATTTTTTTTTCTAATTTTGCGTTGCTGCGCATCTGAGGATTTAAAAATCTGGTATTAAAGCCCAAATGCGATTTTATTTTGAACGTGTTCCATAATTCCCGAAACGAAAAGAAACATTCTCCCAAGGAAGCGTGGAAACTGAGTGAGAAAAAACCGTGGGCAGCACGCCCGTCATAAAATGCTGCCTTCAGCTCAAAACATCAAGGCAAACTATTTCGAGGAAGAAAGGACTCGACGTTAACTCTGAGAAAAAATGGTCAACATCTACTTTTTAACACTAAATAGAACATGTAGCTTTGCTATAATCATGTGTTGAATTCTCTGCTTAGGATTCGTTTTCTTAAAGATATGTAAGCTAAGGAGGAAATTAAAAAAAGTTATGCTGGTATTACTTTTACACAGCTTTAGCGTTAATTCCTAAATATTATTCTGCAATGTTAAAATTATCTTTGGACGTTATCAAATATATTATTTGAAAGGTGGAGATATTTTAAATTAAAGCGCCCTATCTCTTTCTTATGTAATAATATTGCACCATTTAAAATCCATTACCTTTATGAGATTTTGTGGAATATTTTAGAGTAATTGTGGTTCAAGAAGAAAATTAAGAAATTTTAGATCAGAATAAAATGATTAAAAGTTAATGGGTTTTTAATAAAAATACGACTTGGTAATTATAAACCACCTTGGCAGCTCCAAAATGTTTCAGAGAAGAAGTTTGTGTCAGTGATGGATGGTGTATCTTTTTGACACACGGACACTTTTTAAAGGACCCATCCGTATTTATTTCCCCCCGAATTTGTTTTAAATAGTTTCTTAAACTTTCCCGAGAAGTTCTAAAAAACTTAACCTATGCAGAAATATTTCCAAGAGAAAAAACAAAGTTTTTGGCTTAAAAGTGTTAGGGTGATTTTAAATTATTCGTACCATTTATTTAAGGTATCTACAATCGAAAAATGAACGTAGAAATATATCTTAAAATTAACTCATTACATTAACTCGAAAAGGTTTTTGCCGTCCGGTGTATGCGCATAAGACCATAAGTGTTACCGATATGTTTTTTCTCCCCCGAACACGCCAATACCACGGAAACCTGTAAAACCATTTTTTCCTTTAACATTCTTTAAAGACAGGAAAGCAAAGTAATGAGTTCGCATCGTAGTTCGTTCTAGGTTCTTAGTTCTTACCTTTCCAAATTATATAAAATGAATTTTTCGAATTTCTTAAAGTTATGAACTGCGTTACAAATCTTCGCCTTTTTTGCCTCCATGATGAAGGTATTAGAAATTTTTAAAAATTTTATTTTCAAGAAAATTGCGTTATTTTGCGTTTTGTAATTGTAATCAGTTTTTTGTTTTTGTGAACTTGTAATGTTATCAAATGTCCCATTTGATTTGAAATGAGTTCTTTCCCCAAGAAAATTGGATTTAATTTTTAGCGTAAGAATTTAGAGAGGTGAAACTTTAGTTTTGAAAAACTAATTTTGCTTTCAATATTTTAAATAATTTTATTTATTTAAACTAAAACATGTGTTTCGTATCGCAGTAACCGTCAAGAATAAAGTCTCGTAGCTTTTCTCTCTTGCCCTATCTTGTGGTTTCCGGACTTGGAGCAACTACCTCCGTCAAAGCCAACTTTCGGCTGGGTCTATTTCGAGATCCTTTGTTCTCTGTATATGATTCCTACCGTTCGAGTTGCACAATTACCGTCTCGGATTCTAATCATGCTTCGAGATTGAGAGAAAAAAAAGTTGATTCCCCACACGGGGCTCTGACGCAATCAGATGACGACTCGTGTTTCTACAAAATTGGTTTCAAATTGGAAATGCTTCTTGAGTAACTAGATGAGTAAAGTTTCATCCAGTTGTGTTCATTTTTAGGAGAAGATAATTCCTAATAATTTTTAGCTGTTCATTTTTGCATTTAAAATGCAGAAAGCTCCATTAATATAACCCCGTTAATGTTCTGTTATAATTTTTTTTTGAAAATTTAATTAAAAATGCAATTATTCCATTGTACTAATTTGATCAATCGCCTGAGGACCCAATAACTTTTATGAGTGTCATAGGCATAGTATGAACATACTATGAACTATAGGCATAGTATGCCTGTAGGCATATGAACATAGGCACGCTCATATTTAGAGTTTCATGTATTATCTTACAATTTTCATGCCACCCTCTTACTTCAACTTTTATTTCTTTAGGAAAAGCAACTTTTTTTGCCTTAGTTCTTATATGGAGTCCACGTTTTTTATTTAACTGATATTAACCCACGATCCACGTTTTCTACAAAAAAAATTCATTGTAAATTCCTTTTTTTAAACCATCCTTTTATTACCAAAATATTGAATAAGTACATTATGAAATGTTCACTATCAAGAAATTGAACATTATATTGAAAGAAGATATATACTTAGACTAAGTATTTTCTTACACACCTTTTCTTGTCCCCCCCTCCTAGAGAAAAAAATCCAAGCTTTTCACCTTACATGATTATGCGCTACAAAATTCTTGAATTATAAATGAGAAACAAAATATTATTGGGGAATGTGCAATACCGATTTCTTCAACCAGCTCTACTTTTACCTCTCGTAAAATCCTCCAGACTATGTATAAAAGGTGGCGCGGAAAAATCCCAAGCCCCATCATCCACAAAACCGAAATATCTTTCACCAGAGGATGGACGCAACGCAATCAGAGAGGAAGTTTAGATTTCGAAAGACCAACACACGTCGCTCGGGCTACCTGCCAAGACCGGGCAATGACTTACTAGAGTTGACTAGCATGATGCGTAAGATTGAGCAGGTGATGTTTTCCACAAGGGCTACGTCGTTTTTAGAAGAGATCAATCCAAGCGTCATTAAGATTGAGCCAACTAAAGGTTAGACGGATGCATTTGAAAAATCAGCATGCCACAGTGAAAACTGGGGGATTTCGTTGCAGATTGGGCATGATTGAGACCGGTTTCGTCATCTTGAGAGGGTTCTCGCTTCTTTGAGTGACGAGCCAGCAGCTGGCAGTGGATTATAATGAGGCCAAATTTAACTATACCAGTCAATCTTCCAGTAAGTTTCCAGTCACGTCATGAAGCGACTATTGTTGTGACTAGCATCGTGTTGACTGGAATGTGAATTCTTCCAGCTACTGGACGTTCCCAGTAAATATGAAAGATTTAAAAAATTTTATCCTTTATAACATTTATATTTAATGGAACGAGATCATCTTGTGGAAGTATGTATACAAAGTTATATTTTATGCTTTGAACTGAATTGATTTTGTATTACTTTTTCTATTATAAAGGCAGTTTAATAAACAATTTCAACTTTAAAGAGATCAAATGAACTACTTTCTAACATGCAAGCATGTGATTTCATCACGTCTCTAGCCTGTGTTTTCAGGAACAAGGAAGAAAAGTGTAGATTTATTTTCATTGGTTGGGATTTTTATGCTTGAACTTCTGATAGGCCCAATATACCACCTTATGGTTCTGAAAATGATATTAAGTAAATCATAAGTATATAGTCCACATTCACCCATATCACAATGTTTCTTGGGAGTACAGGGTGCGTCAAAAGTTCGTGAGAACTTTAAAAATTAATAATAAAAAAACGAAAAGAGATAAAAATGTGCCGTCTGCTGCAATGTTCTTGATTTGGCTTTGGATTTTTTTACACCAAATTTTGAAAATTCGTAGTTCCCCGACCTTTATGTAGATGGCAGCACCACTTTTTTTTCTAAAATAGGGAATTTCGGCCAGCTATGTTCCCCCTTTTTCTTCAGCGTAGGGATCGAATATTGCGATTGAATCGATTTCCGAATCAAATGAAACTCTAATCCTCGGAATCTAATCGTCAAGGCCGGTTTTAAGCCATGCTGATCTTTTAAACATTTGATTATAATGTTAAATTAAGATATTTTATGATCCTTTCTTTGTTTCTCGCACAAATTTAAAATTTTTACGGATGAATTTAGTTCGATCGCGTACAGATAACGGGTCTTAATTTCAATGCTAGTTTTTTTTAATTATTCAGTCTTTAAGAGTGAGAAATCTAGTCTTATCTTAGAAGTTTTCAGATTTCTTTTTTTCCATCTGATTTTCAAGTTATTCTATAACGTTTTAATTGATCAGATTTTTCAAAAAATATTTTAAATGTTAACCTCTCATCTTTTAGTAGGTATGGTAAAATAAAAAAATACAAATAAACAGATAAAATTTCCGTTTACAACTTAGCGAGTAAGAATGATCAGAAAGACAATCAGTGGTCATTTCAGAGATTCGTTTAGGGGGCTAATCTTCTAGCCAACATCTATCGTTTCAGGGAATAGGGAGCTGATTCAAACTATTTCTATAGCCCCCTTCATACCAAGCGTACATGATTAAATCATTAAAGCAGATTGTTAGAAAACTTACTGTAATGATTTAAATCATAGAGTATTAATTACGATTTTGTGCGCAACAAGCTAAGATGAGGGATAAAGCCTCACTGAATAGTTTTGAAATTTTATTCAGAAAGAAATGTCTTAACTTTCTTTTATAAAACCTTTATTGTTTGTCAGAAATGTTTGTCGTTTTTTTTAGAGCTGTGATCATCCCGATCAACCCTTCTTTTGTAACGAGGGATAATTCTAGGTGTACTGTGGTGAATCTAAGTGTAGCCCAACAATAAAAACAAAAAACTTCAAAAATCTGATCATGAATCGTTTTTAAAAATCTATAAATTAAGTTGAAAATCAGATGAGAAAAAGAGAAATCTGAAAACTCTTAAGATTAGATTTCTCTCTCTTAAAGACAGAATAAATAAAAAAAACCTAGCACACAAATAAAGACCCGTTATCACTGTACGCGACCGAACTTAATTCATCCGTAAAAAGTTTAAATTTGTGCAAGAAACAAAGAAAGGATCATAAAATATCTTAACTTAACATTTTAATCAAATGTTTAAAAGATCAGCATGTCTTAAAACCGGCAATGAAGGTTAGATTCCGAGGATCAGCGTTTCATTTGATTCGGAAATCGATTCAATCGTAATATTCGATATATCCCTACGCTAAAGAAAAAGAGGGAACTTAGCTGGCCGAAATTCCCTATTTTAGAAAAAAAGTGGTGCTGCCATCTACATAAAGGTCGGGGAACTACGAATTTTCAAAATTTGGTGTAAAAAAATCCAAAGCCAAATCAAGAACATTGCAGCAGACGGCACATTTTTATCTCTTTTCGTTTTTTTATTATTAATTTTTAAAGTTCTCACGAACTTTTGACGCACCCTGTATATGTTAAGCTGTTTACATTTTTCACTCATCGGAGAATAAAACAATAAAAAGCTTTTAGGTAAGGATTCAACTTTTTTTCCAATTATATTCCAAACCTATTATCTACATCTAGTGTGCTCAAAATCATTCCCTTAAACTAGGTTATTTGCTGAAGAGTTCCAGGAAGTGAAAGAATGCTGAGGCGCATGTTCTTAAATTTTGCCTTTAATAAACACCAGTCTTTTTCTCTGCGTACCCGACATACGACGTAAACATAAAGGGATAGATTTTGTCTTGTTTACTGTTTTTACTGCTAGTCTTAGCTTCGGAAATCCTTGAGCCACTGAGGTGGGCTCTATTTTTAACTCCCATGGCTCTTGACTAATTAGAAAGAAGTTCAAGAACAGTGTTGGCACTAATGTTTAGCAACTGTGTTTTTATAGAAATCTTAAACAAAAGTTTGGGAGGAGCATCTGACTTTAACCATTAGGATAACTTTTTGAAAATTGCGTCAGACTATTAAGATATGTTTAATGTAAAACATTTTATGCCCGCATTTACGTAACACTTCAGCTTAAAGAAAATTACATCCGTTTACAAATAAAATTTAATTTTCGAGATATTCTCATAACTATTAAAAACACAAAATAAACGATTCTTTACAAAATATTACAATGCGTACTGCTTATATTTTGTTGAAAGGTAAAACATTTTCAACAATTTAATTATAATCTGTAATCAATTGTCATCAAATTCCTTTTCTTCACCAGATATTTAATCCTGTGAGGTTTCCAAAAATTTTAATCAAAAGCTACTTTTGTTCCATTTAGAAGGAATTTTGCTTTCTTTAACTTTTATTTCTTGCATTATACAGAAACACATTCGAGGGAATATTTCAAATTTTTCATCTTAGATGTTTTTAAAAATATTTAAAAATAATTTTTAATGCAATGATGAATTCTTGTTATAAAAAAGATAATTAAAACGTAGTCAAACTCCGTATTTTAGGAATTAAAAATCGGACTAAATTTTAAAAAGTTATTTAAAAAAACTGTTTTATATTAGATTTTAGATGTAATTTTTTTACAGACTAAGTTGCTTTTTATTATCAGGCAAATGTATTATCCAGAATGCTTCAAAATCAGGAACGGAAAACCGGTGAAGTGTAATGTTTCTAGTCGTTACGACCGTGGATCGAGAGATCCCTTCATCTACTGAGTAGTATTTTGGTATTTTCTCATTTTTGAATTTGCATATTAACTTTAAATTAAAAGCGTAAACCATCGATGGTTAAATTGACATATGGTATGGTTGGTAAACGCACTCTCACCTAATCCTGAAGGTTGCGGGTTCGATCCTCTGAATTTTTTTCTTTTTTTAAATGGTGAAATATCATCTTCCAAATTAATTTTAGAACTTTACTAGTTGTAAGAACGGAAGGCTCGGTGTGTATGTGTATACCAGCCTAAATGCTTCGAGTCGTAGGGACCGTGGCTCCAACCCCGTCTATCCACTGAGTGGTATTTGTGGGTTTTCCCCTGTTGGTTGCATTACTTCTTATATTTCTCCTAATTTTTTGAGAGGTGACTGAAATACAGAGCTACCGTTAGAGTAAATGGAAATAGGCTTGACTTAAAATATTTATCCAAATTCCTTAAGCGGGGGGGCGACCATGAACCATTCTTTTTTTTTAATTGGGAGAGTCATTATTTCTGTAACAACCTTGTCCTGAACATCTTGAAACGATTAAAAACATATTGATCTAGAAACTTACCTTTTGAATTGTTATACATATTAATAGAAAGTAATCTTATATGTTTAATCTCCGCCGGCTCTCTGATCTTACAAGTTCAATTTAATTTGTTATATTTTTTCTAAATTTCTGAGATCATCGCACAAATATCGCAAGATGAATTGAAACAGATCCTTAACTTTAAAACTTTTTCATGATTCTTTGAGTGGTGACTGTATATTCCTCATATATAACTTGAGGGCACCAGGGGGCTGAAGCCCCCCAAACCAAAATGAAAAGTTTTACACTATATAACATGGCATTTTATTCACAAAAATGAGTTAAAACCCTGTTATTTTAAGGTCAAATTTTCAAAAAATTTTCGGGGGAGGACCCCCAGACCCCCTTGGTACTTTTGTAACACTATTATTACAACTTTATTTTATATTAAGTTCGTAAAAACTCAAAACTTCTACCATAAAATCTATAGGGTGGGTTGGGGTAAAATGGGTCAATTTTAAGGTACCTTCACATTCTAAGTTTTATTTCATCAAAACTATTACTTTTTAATGATTTCTTTCAATTGGATCTTGACACTACAATCCTTGAGAACATTTTCATCTAATTTTATCAAATATTTTTTAGTTATAAGTTGGTTAAACTTAGTATCAAAAGTAATGACCTATTTTACCCCATTGTGGGTAAAATGGGTCTCATTGCAAAAAGATGTCAAAAATATATTTATTACTAAATATACATGAAAGTAAGAAAAAAGGTAATCGGCTTAGCCGTTTTTATCTGAAAAATTTGTTTTAAGTTGCACTTTAATGAAATTGTAAAAGTCCGAAGTTAATGAACATTGTTCAAATTTAGCAATTAAAATACTTCGTTTGGATAAAAAAATAAACTTGTATGACAGTTCATTGTATATTTGAAGGAAATAAGTTAAAAACATTGTTTTACTTAATACAGAAGGCCTCCTAACTATGACCCATTTTACCCCAAGTACAAAATATTGTTATAAAAGATAAAATATTTTATATTTTTCTAAGCTGATTGGCTTGAAATGTCTCTCTCAGACTTTCTTTTATGGAAAAATATTACAAAAGTCTGCTGTAATTTATTACAATATATAGATATTTTGGAAGTTAGTAAACCCTGTTTTTTCGATGACATCATTTACGGTTCAAATTAAACATTTTTTCAGTCATCAAAGTCATAAATATTAATTTTTGACAGCCGTAAAATTTTGCCAACAGATAAAAGATTTCAATACAAAAAAATGAGCGAAAATTATTCAATTTAAATTTGAATTATATCGAGTTAATTAAAACTGACCCATTTTACCCCAACCCACCCTATCCGAAATTTTGATGAGGCGTAACAAAACGAGTTGAAAAAGTGGGTTTTTTACTTTAATTTTCAAAAATTTTCTGGGGGAGGACCCTCGGACCCCCTTGGTACTTGTAACTATTATTACAACTCTATTTTAAGTTCTCCAAACCGCAAAAATTCTACCATCCGAAATTCGGATGAGGCGTATCAAAACGAGTTAAAAAAGTGGGGTTTGTTTACTTACTTTTTTAAAAAATTTCTGTGAGAGGACCCCCAGACCCCTCTTTTAGTAGTTGGAGCAAAATAATTCACTAACTTTTCTTCATATTAAGATAATCAAGAAGATTCAATTGGATTATGAAAATTCTTAGCCCCCCCAAACCAAATCCTGGATCCGCCCTTGCTTGAGGGAAATTCTCAAGAGTGTAAAACTTATTCTTGACTTCTCCTAAGTCTACAAACACACCAAAGAGGGAAACGGCGTTGCAACAATCTCCCGGAATCTCCGTCTCCAATCTCCCGGAGAGCTGACGGCTTAGTTTCGTATAAAACAGAATAGAGTTACTAACATTAAATAGCTCTTAAATATAAGGAAGAGCGTGAGTTTGGCACAAAAAACTCTCCCCCGCTCTTATGGAAGTGCGAAGGATTTGAAAGCCTAGTGTTAACCCAAACTACCGGATTACCAGTATCTGTCAATTTTTTTTCTTCAACTTGATTTTGTGCTTTCTCGTTAAGCTCAAGATTTCTGAAAATTTGCATTAAACCCGGAATTTCAGGATTCCTGCTGTTGAAAAAACTGAATTTGGGGGCTACCCCGGAAAAGTAGCAGTCTTGAATCTCTTACTCTCTACCTGTATTTTATCCAAAAATTCCAGCAGTTATCCCCTTAAAGGATTCCATAGTTCCTCTACTCAGAAACTTACCATTAAAACTGGAAACCTATAAAAGTAACAACGCTAAATGAACCAATATGAAAGATATCCCCCACGAGGTACAAAACTAAAAATATTGGAAAATTGTGAAAGACGGGAGCGGAAAGAAGAGTCAATGCCTTCGGATTATTGCATCACTCTCTGTTCTTCCCTATGCTGATTCATCTCCAAAATAAAAGAAAAAGACCAAAGGTTAATGTTTTTAATACAAATTTTTCCCCCGAATAGACACACACATCAACTTTCCTATGATATTCCTAAATAGATAAATTTAGAATTTAATTGAATTGGTGATTAATGCTTATTACATTACATGAAGTCCGTTTTACGGAGGAAAAAGTTTTTTAGGTCATGGCAGTAGGGGTACCCGTTTGTACTGTACGTTTTTTGTGAAATCGTAAATGCAAATAATTTTCTAACTTCATTTTTCGTTCTATCTCCTTCGTTTTTAATTAAATTCTTAAACTTTTTTTCGTCGCTAGGCAGCATAGGCACTTTTTTATGGGTTTGGGTGTATCTTACTTCTATGCCACTAAGGAAGGTTGTGGCATAGAAGTAAAATCCGTAGAAGTAAAAGCCGTAAAGCGTACTCTTCAAACAATCTAACACCCAATATGTAAATATGGAGTAACATGAAAAATGATAATTTTTCTTTACTTTCAATTTGATTTATTTATTTATTCCAGCCTACTTAGCTCATTTTAACTAAAATAAGCCCGTTATTCTTGGTTGATTCATATATAAAATTCACAGTACTTTTTAATTATGTCAACCTCACTATTGTATTGAAGTTTTTCATTTCTTGCTACACCAATCAAATTCCCCAGGAATGTTCCAAAAGTTGAAGAAAACAAGCTTTTAAGGGTTGATTTCCTAAAATATCTTGAAGAACCCCCTATTTTTTTAAAGGGTACTAGTCTTCCAAAATTTGATTTCTTTTATAATGCACATATTTTGGTCAAAATTTTAAAAACAAATTGTATTGGTAGAAATTTCTGTTTAGATTTGGGGGGAGGGGGCACTTTGAGAAATGTACAGAAATTAATTTTTAATGATGAGGTAATAGTTTCTCTGAGCATTTATTTTAAGTTGTTCAGATTATTTTACTTGATAATAGTATTTAATAAATACACAACCGCCCAAAGTGTTTTAAGAACCAAATTCTGAAAAAAAATCCCCAACCCTTTGTCCTTTGACTAAGAGCTAATTTAGCCATTACAATTATTAATCTTTAAAACACTGAAACTGTGACCTCTTGTTGAGATTTTTAAAAAAAATCTCAGTTTTTTCTTTTCATCTTCAAAATATTGCCAGGTTCAAAATCTCTACTATAATATCCCTGCATTCTAACTTAAAAATAAATTATATGTTTATAGGTGTGTGAAATAAACATAGGTTTAATATAATCAAAATAAATTTTCATTCATACAAATAGGGGGGAGGGTCCATAGTTAAAACAAATTTGACTTGCCTGATCTAAAGTTAACAAAATGAGTACTATATTTTCTTTGTAATAGAGATGCAGAGGAATGTCTCATTTTGAGTTATGTGAACTTGCTTATTTAAATCCAGACCAAGTTTGGAGGTTTCAGGTAAAAAAGGTACATTGCGTAAATTTTATGATCCCCTTATTACCTTCTATTTAGTGATATACATCATTATTACTTCATATCCCCTTACTTTTCTATGTTAATTTTTAAAGTTTAACAAAGACTAAATTTATGAAAAATTTTCTTTGTTTTTAAAAAGAAATCTATAATAATAAAAGAGCTTTACCATTCATCGATCGATCGATTCACCTATCAACGCACAGCAAAATCTACCGGGGCTAAAGACTCGAAACTTGGTGTGGTGAAAGACTTTACGGTGTAAGCGCGCACTAAGAAGGGATTTTTCGAAATTCCTTTTTTCTGACCCACAGGGGTGCTTGGAGTGATTTCTACGTTTTTGAACCTAGCTCCGTCCCAAATGACCCCAGATCTTTGTAATTTAACAGAAAGGTACCTAGATACAATATCTAGAAAGGCATTTTTCAAATTTTCGATATTCGAATTTTAAGGGGTCTAAAAAATTCAAAAACCCAATTTTACTGAGCATAAACAAAGTTTTACATTTTAGAAGAAAAACATACTAATAATTTGTTATTTCGAAGCGACCGGTTGGTATTATCTTCTTAAGAATATTTCAAAGAAAGTAATTTTTGGATTTTTCGATATTTCATTCTGGAGGGGGTGCACGGGGGTTTGAATATTTACTCCGGTTTTTAGTTTTTGCTTTCTATCGCCCACCTTATTAATGCGATTAGCATGAAATTTTAGCATGCTGTTCCTCACACAATCGGGAAGGTTTTCAAAAAAGAATTTTTGAATTCAAACCATTCTAAGCTGTCTTTTTTGGCCCTTTTCTAAATTCTTATACCTAGCTTCAATGTTAAATTGATAACGGTTATTGCTCCTTCCAAGTGACGCAAAACCTCTATTGTTAGAAATATTTATTTAAAAATATTTTATAGCGAGTATTCACGAAATTCCTAAATAAACAAACAACCAACGGAAGTGACGTCACCAGGTAACTCAATCTTCCGGTTTGTCTGATATTTACATTGAACAACATTACACTACGGCGCGTTTGGTTTTTTATAATTTTTCTTTTCTTATTTTAAAGCGTAATTTAAAGGAGAAACTCAAAATATGAGTTCTCCATACTTCCGATCATTATCTGAAAATTGTAAAAAGAGATATCTTGATAAGTTATCTGTGAATGGGATTGATTTACCACACATTTCCTATTCCTATTCACAGCATGGGAAAATGCTTATTTTTGGTGATTTTTATTAAAATAAGAGCCAAAGAAACTTTTAAAACAGTTTATACTGGACACAATTGCGAACATGTTTATAGGTTATCAAGTGTTTTGAATTAGAAAAATAATTTTAACTCAATAATAACCGATCAAAAATATGAACCTTGAGGTCTACAACGATGTGCTCCAATCTCTCCTCTTATTGATTTTAATTACTAACTTGTTTAAATGTAATTAAAACAGCTGCTGATACAAAGAAAACAAAATATTGAGCAAATATTCAATCATGAAAACTTTTCAGAACATTCTTGTTGTGATAAAATTAATATCGCTGTTCTGCTATGTCAAACTTGAATATCCATTGTATCAAAGCAGTTTATTTATTTAGAAACTGAATTTTTATTGTCTTAAAAATATAAAGTACATAAAAATATGAAAAAAACGGGCTAAAATCTAAGAACTAATTAATTTAATTTAATTATGGATTTACTCAAAATTTTAGTGCATTTACCTTTAATGATCCTACTACATTCCAGTCAGCTTGTTTATTTTTATTTGAGATTCAGAAATAGTATTCTTAAAATCGTCTGTCACTTTAATTATCTTTTTAAATATTTTTATGCGTATTTTTTTAAATAAGTGGGTGATTGTATTTATAAGTTTTAAAACAAACTAAATAATGAATTTCAATAATATCAGACCCAATTAATCCTGATGTATCTACGATCTGTTGCAATGGCGTTGATTGTATTAGCTGAGATTTTCGTCCAATGGATCGGGTAAATCAATCGTCCCATTCACAGATAACTTATCAAGATATCTCTTTTTACAATTTTCAGATAATGATCGGAAGTATGGAGAACTCATATTTTGAGTTTCTCCTTTAAATTACGCTTTAAAATAAGAAAAGAAAAATTATAAAAAACCAAACGCGCCGTAGTGTAATGTTGTTCAATGTAAATATCAGACAAACCGGAAGATTGAGTTACCTGGTGACGTCACTTCCGTTGGTTGTTTGTTTATTTAGGAATTTCGTGAATAATTTTTTAAAAATCAGATAAAGAAATAATTTGTGATAAAATAAATTTTTACAATAAATTAAAGCTATTTCACCGAAAATTTTTAACTTTTTTCCATTCAATAGAAATTTAAAATAGCAATATTTCATCAGAAGAATTTTAGATAGTTGATATCAATAATTCAAATGATGTCTACTTTTATTTCATGTTTGAAGGCGATTCTTTAATGAATGAGTTGGTAATAAATCAACCAAGGGGGGTTCAGGGGGTCTCCCCCTGACCTTTTTTTAAATTTTAATTTTAAAAATCGGTTATTAACACTTTAATTCCAAAAACGTTTTTGTCAATCAACCAAGGGGGGTTCAGGGGGTCTCCCCCTGACCTTTTTTTAATTTTAATTTTAAAAATCGGTTATTAACACTTTAATTCCAAAAAAAAAATTTCTGAATCAACCAAGGGGGGTTCAGGGGGTCTCTCCCCGACCTTTTTTAATTTCAATTTTAAAAATTCGGTTATTAACACTTTAATTCAAAAAGTTTTTTTGTTTTGTTTTAGATTTCAGGAAAGTATTTATTTTTTATTTGTTTTGAATTTATGAAAACAGCGGGATGAAGGGGGGTTGATAAATATTAAGTAGGGAAGAAAATAATTCTTATTTATTTTATTACCCAGTTTGAAAATCCTTTTTTTCCCGAGCAACGGCGGGTATATCAGCTAGTCTATAATAATAAAAGAGCTTTACCATTCATCGATCGATCGATTCACCTATCAACGCACAGCAAAATCTACCGGGGCTAAAGACTCGAAACTTGGTGTGGTGAAAGACCTTACGGTGTAAGCGCGCACTAAGAAGGGATTTTTCGAAATTCCTTTTTTCTGACCCACAGGGGTGCTTGGAGTAATTTCTACGTTTTTGAACCTAGCTCCGTCCCAAATGACCCCAGATCTTTGTAATTTAACAGAAAGGTACCTAGATACAATATCTAGAAAGGCATTTTTCAAATTTTCGATATTCGAATTTTAAGGGGTCTAAAAAATTCAAAAACCCAATTTTACTGAGCATAAACAAAGTTTTACATTTTAGAAGAAAAACATACTAATAATTTGTTATTTCGAAGCGACCGGTTGGTATTATCTTCTTAAGAATATTTCAAAGAAAGTAATTTTTGGATTTTTCGATATTTCATTCTGGAGGGGGTGCACGGGGGTTTGAATATTTACTCCGGTTTTTAGTTTTTGCTTTCTATCGCCCACCTTATTAATGCGATTAGCATGAAATTTTAGCATGCTGTTCCTCACACAATCGGGAAGGTTTTCAAAAAAGAATTTTTGAATTCAAACCATTCTAAGCTGTCTTTTTTGGCCCTTTTCTAAATTCTTATACCTAGCTTCAATGTTAAATTGATAACGGTTATTGCTCCTTCCAAGTGACGCAAAACCTCTATTGTTAGAAATATTTATTTAAAAATATTTTATAGCGAGTATAATTTTTTAAAAATCAGATAAAGAAATAATTTGTGATAAAATAAATTTTTACAATAAATTAAAGCTATTTCACCGAAAATTTTTAACTTTTTTCCATTCAATAGAAATTTAAAATAGCAATATTTCATCAGAAGAATTTTAGATAGTTGATATCAATAATTCAAATGATGTCTACTTTTATTTCATGTTTGAAGGCGATTCTTTAATGAATGAGTTGGTAATAAATCAACCAAGGGGGGTTCAGGGGGTCTCCCCCTGACCTTTTTTTAAATTTTAATTTTAAAAATCGGTTATTAACACTTTAATTCCAAAAACGTTTTTGTCAATCAACCAAGGGGGGTTCAGGGGGTCTCCCCCTGACCTTTTTTTAATTTTAATTTTAAAAATCGGTTATTAACACTTTAATTCCAAAAAAAAAATTTCTGAATCAACCAAGGGGGGTTCAGGGGGTCTCTCCCCGACCTTTTTTAATTTTAATTTTAAAAATTCGGTTATTAACACTTTAATTCAAAAAGTTTTTTTGTTTTGTTTTAGATTTCAGGAAAGTATTTATTTTTTATTTGCTTTGAATTTATGAAAACAGCGGGATGAAGGGGGTTGATAAATATTAAGTAGGGAAGAAAATAATTCTTATTTATTTTATTACCCAGTTTGAAAATCCTTTTTTTCCCGAGCAACGGCGGGTATATCAGCTAGTATATATATAAATATGTATAACATATTGAAAATGTTACCAAATGGAATATTCATACCCTGCTCAAATAAAATTATTTACTGCAGAAATTTTGATTAAAATGTAATTTTCATTTTTATTTTTAAAAGATTACAAAGAACAACTATTTGAGATTACATAAATTTGTTTTAATGATAAACTTGATTTAAATGCAAACTGATAAATATAAACAATAATTTAAAGATGAGTTTAGTTTCAATGTCATTTACATTTGAGTTACGTTTTAACTGTCATTTGCAGTTAGTTGAACGAAGACTTTATCTACAAAAAATAACTAATTACATTCATGATAATAATGATAACAACTGAATAAAAATTCTTTTAATGATTCTCCCAAATAAATAATTTTTATGGCTGTTGAAATTTACAATTTGGAGAAAACGTATACAGAGTAACTCTGATACATGTGTTAGAGGTGTACAGTTACTTCTACAAATATGTTTCTCAGTTTGTATTTGCTTCAGGCTCAGCCGCATGCTGTTTGAGGAAATACAAAACAGGTGAGAGTCATATCAGCTTCCAGTGAACGAGTGGATGAGAGATGTTGCCATCCAAAACAAAAAGTGAGAAACATATAAAATGGAATTTGTAGAAATACACAGGCGTCAAAAGCAACAGATCTTTTAGTATCCAGTAAGCTCTGCAAAAGTTTGGTCCAGCTCGTCTGAGATTGCTTTGTATTTCTCCTTCTCTTGGACCAATTCGTCTGAAAGAGAGAAATTATAACATAAGAATTCATAAGTATTTTCATTGATGAAGTATGACATAAATAGGTTTACGATATGTCCAGGGTTTTTAGAACTATCTGGGGAAATGTCTAGGGTTTCATACATTTAAGATTTGCGAGACATTTTTATAAAAAAATAATGACCAAGATGTTTGAAGTATTGAGTTTTTTTGAAGTATTGAGTGAATTTTATGATGAAATTAAGTCAAACAAACATTTTTTGAAAAAGTAATGCCAATTGAATTTTACAAATAAAGAATAAAATTTAATATTTATGTTTAATATTCCTTGGTTCGAATGTTTTTACTTAGGTTTGAATTTTTGATGAATTGATATGGTACTTATTCAGTAATTTCAAAAATATGTCTTATGTTGGACCCAAAAAGAAATATGGTAAGCCTAGACATAAACCATTGAAGTATGGCATTGCATTAAATCAATTTTGAATAAAGATTGCCATTGAGAAATCCCCCAAAATACAAATAGCCTATATTTACTGAACAATACTTTGATTTTGGTATTTTTAAAAAGGCTTAAAGCAGATGTCCATTTTTAGTGTTTTTATTATAAAGATAATCTTATGGTTATGAGCATTGACATTTTGATTAAAGCTTTACTTAAACAACACTAAAAGTTGAATCTAGTGGTTATTTAGAATCATATGGTGTACAAAATACACCACCGAAAATATTTCTGAGTGAATTAGAGCTAATTGTTAAGGGTTAATGATGTGTTTTAATTTCAGTGTAATAGAAATTTGCAAATTAATTCCAATTTTTACATCAGATAAAGTATACGAATTAAAAAAAACATATTTCCCATACCTTCCAGTCTGTCGACTTCCTTCTGCAATTTCTGGACGGATCTCTCAGCAAATTCAGCTCGGGCTTCAGCCTGTAAATTAACTTTTCCGTTAGTTATGTAATTTATTTAAGTTATAATAAAATAAGATAAAAGTAACTGACTTTAAATATAAAATTAAGTCCTTTAATATCTCTAAAAGCCAAAATCTATCATTTTAAATTATAGGTAGAATTATTTATTTTCAAGATGGTTTGGCTAAGTATGTTTATATATGAGAAAATTAATGAATATAATGCAATGAGAAAAGCCTTTATTTATTTTCTTAAAGTGTACTCTTCACATAGATTCAAAGAAATCCTCAAGAGTGAGGTATATAAAAATTAATTAATTTAAAGTTAAATTTTCAACATGAGGCTTTAGTAATTGGAAACAGAAAAATAACAGTATGAAAATTGAATTCAATAATACCACAAAAATAACGGCTACAATTTTAATTTAAATTAATATGAAACAAAACAACTTAACTTCATAACTTAAGTACCTTTAAAATCTCACAAACCTAACATTGAGTTTTTAATGTTAAACTTTTAAAATAGTAATGGTAAAATTAATTAAGATATTAAGTGGTAATTATTAAAGATAACAAGTCTACAGAAATTATAATCAATTTTTGTGAAATAGACAAACGAGAAATACTCCTCTTCTTCAACTGGGAAACTTTTCTTCACAACAATCGGTAGTTTAATTTAATTAAGCAATAAACGCATACCTCTTGAAGCCTCTGTGTCATCTGTCTAATGGTCATTTCGTAAGTTTCTTCTTTCTGCAAAGCCTGTGAGTGGCAAAGGTAAACAAACCGGTTAAATTCAAATAGGTGAAATACTTTCTTACCTGTTGCAAGCGTTCATTCATGCTGCGTTCCTGAGCTTCATAAGCCTCATGTTTCTGTTGGTTCTATAGGTTGGAAATGAAGAGAGTACGCATTGTAGAATTAGTTCAACAGGGAAACTATCTAAAGGACAGTTCTTGATGCCAGGGTTTGAGACAAGGTTTGTACTTTTCAAAAATGAAGTTTTTAACAAAAAGTTGAGTAAAAAGTTATTAAAAATCTTCTTAAAGTAGAAAACAAAAACACTGATTATAAAGATAAAAACAGAAAAATCAAAAAAAAATTTAATGATTCTTATTAAAAATCTGATTGTACAAACCTTGTAGAAAAATACATTTTAACAAAATGTAAATGTATTAAAATAGACTATCTACACAAATTTAAGTCACAAGAACAAAATATAAATACATGCTACTACGTTTAAGGCAAGGTAGATAATTTTCCATTTTAAATGCTCCTTTTTACACAGATGGAATCTATCACTAAAATATTATGAACTATTTCAACGTAAGAAAAATTAACACTTTAAGTCAAAATAGTCAACAGTTGATACTAATTTTTTTAATTGTCTGGTTCATTTTAGGGAAAATTAACTAATTTCTTCAAAGCACTCTTTAATATTTAAGTGATATTTAAATTTATCAAATAAAAGAAATTTGGGTATTATACTAAGTGTTTTTAATTGTTATCAGTGACAAAATTACTGTGATCAAAAATCATAAGTGGGTGTTGATTTCTTTACTAATCTTTGGGTAAAGATGTAAAAGAGGTTGCAAATAACAATGGTGATATTTAAAAAAGAAAAAAAAATGTCTTACCTAAAAGAAATTTTCTATTTTTTAAAACATAAAATAGTAAGATTTTTAGCTTAAAAATTTAGATATCTGATTAAAAGCAGTAAGTGGATTGAAAAAATATCTTTTAAAATGAAGAGTTCAGATACTATTTTTTAAGAATGCAGATCTTATTTTGTTTTTAAAACATTTCTTTAGAAACCCAGCACATAAAAAGGAGCAAGAACTATCTACCAAGCAACAAAATTAACACATACAATGTGGATATTCTTATTTTTTAAAACCTGGCATTTTAATTACAGGATATGAACAGCAGCTACACTAAATCTACAAAAAATTAGGGTGCATGAAATCTCCAATGCTTATTGCAAATGAAAATTGGACCAATGGAGAAAAAAATTTAAAGGTAAACCAAATGGTATTAGTAAGGGATAACATTCAACTACAAAATAGTTTAATAGCAAACAGGGAAGCATCCAGGGTGAGATGCAGTAAGAAGGAATGTTTCTTAAGTGTATTTAAATAATTTTGAAATGTAACAATTGTAACGACAGTACTCTGAAGAATGATGGCTTATGAAACTATCAGTCACACAAATGCAAAAGCAACAAGTTCAAAGAAAATTTTTAAGAAGTACTAATATAAATGCTAATAGAATTATAATTTAAAAAATCTTTAATAATAAATTTAATTAATTGCAAAGTTCTAAAACTTCTTTTAATATCCGTTTCACATAATAAGAATACAGAATAAATATGCATTAAGTTTTAATTATTTTTAAAAGTCCTTTTAAATTTAAGTAATTGCGAAGTTTCAAACTTTCTTTTAATATTCATTTCACATAATAAGAATACAGAATAAATATGCATTAAGTTTTAATTAATTTAAAAGTCCTTAATAATAAACTTAAGTACTTGCAAAGTTTCTAACTTTCCTTTAATATTTATTTCACATAATAAGAATACAGAATAAATATATATTAAGTTTTAAAATAAAGTTACAAAGGTATATTGTAAACTTAATATTTCAAATAGCTTTAATCAGTTATGGTTAGCTAGTGACAGTAAGCAAATCTATTTCATTACTTTATATGAGAATTAAGCAATTTAAATGCATTAATCAAAATTTAATTAGTTAATTAATCATTTTAATATGCCACTTTAAAGCCGAATAGATATTTCAATACAAATATTTAGCTTCATACAATAGCAACAAAAAAGAGCGAAAGTTATTTTGCGTCTACAAAAAACTTGTGTCAATAAAACAGAAGAAAAATAATACTGAACAGCAATTATCCAAAAGCCGAGCAGTCACACACAAAAAAAATATAGGCCCGAGTTGTAAAAAAAAAAGGATAATTCATGGCGAAATGAGTGTCAAAATTGACTTAGATCTTCAAAAAAGAGACATGCCAAAAGGGTCACTCAAAAACCAAGGAGGGTGTGAAAACAAAATGTTTCCTCCAAAGTAGCAAAAACATGCTTCCCAAAAACCCCATTAAAAATGAATTGCTGCTGGCCATATTCAAAAAGATAAAATAAACAGTGTAATGCTTGTGGGTTCCATTTTTTACCTTCTCCTCACTGACTTCCAGAGATTTCAGATTGTTACCGACAACTCTCAACTCTTCTTCAAGCTCAACAATTTTGCTGAAAATTAAAAGATTTGTAACTAAAAAGGCAAAGTTGTATCAAACACATGTTTACAACAATTCAATAGCTTTAAAAGCCATACTTTACCACATTTAAATACAACAGATGGGCATTTAAAAAACTGCTCAACTGGTTCTAGGTGTAATTGCAATTGTTACTTTTGTATAATTACTTGTGTAATTACAAGATAAACACAAAGTAATTCAAGCACAAGATACTTGAATACTATCAATTCAATTGTGTTCTCAAGTTCTTAAGAATAACATTTTCTATTGAAGTTTACATACTCAAACATTATTACTTTTAAATAGAATATCAAATGTTCATCCCCGTATGAAAGTAGATGCTTTCAAATTAGTATAAAAATAGGTGCTAAGATAGGTTCTTACCTAGTTTCCTCATATAACTACAATTATATAGCTATTTTTAAAATCCAATTTGTCAGCAATAAAGTAGAAACATAATTTAAATTAGAATCGGCAAAACTTGGATTTAGAAAGTTGATTAAATAAATTCAATCCATTTAAAATATCTTTTTTAAGGAAAATTAATGTGTTCAATAAAAAGCATATCAATGGTGTTAACAGTTCAAGTATAGAAAATTATAAATAATTTTTGTTACATTAAAATTTTAACTAGATGAAATGTGATGAAAAAAGCTGGATCAAATTTACATACCCTGTGTGAGATGATAATCAGTAAAAATAAATAGATTTTAAAGTGAAAAAAATTGCTTAAAACTTAGATAACACTTAAATACTTCAATTGCTTTAAAAAAAGCTTAGACTTGTAAGAAAATTTTAAAGGTATATAGGTTTAAATATTGTAAGAGAACATCCAAACATAATTTATTTAAATAATAATCTTACTTTTCACCAGTCTCGGCACGCTCCTCAGCACGTTCCAAGTCAGCCTCAACCATGGCCATCTTACGAGCAACCTGAGAGATTTTGGGAAATTTAATAAACACTTTAGGCAATAAAACAAAGTTAAAAACATGCAAGTATGGTAAAAACTGTTTAAAACTCAAAACAACTAATATTTATCACACTTTTACCACACAAGACATGCACACACTGATTTACTTTAACATGAATTAGAAAAGAAAATTGTTACATATGTTGTAAAAGGTAAGTTCTGAGTTTAGAAATTCTTTGAAATGCAGGATAAAAGACACAGTTTTTTGTTACAATTTAGATTTTTTTAAATATTAATTTCGAAAAGTAAATTTTAAGTAAATAAGAAAGGTAAAATAAAATTTTAAATTATTTCACTTACTATATTTTAATTTTCAATCCTTGTAAAACTACTGTGTTGAGTTTATGCAATCTTGAAATTTTAGTGTGCATAAAATCTTTGATGAAACCTTATTGTTACTAAGTTGCAAAAGGATTCATAAAAATATATGAACAAAATAATCATGGTTTTTTAGATTATTGACTGCTTTTAAATACAACTTTAATGTACACTTAACCCAGTTTTAAGCTTTTGAATAAAAGGTAAAAAAATCATACAAAAATTATAAACAGAAATAACAAAAAAAACATTAACTTTCTAAATTGCTGAAAACATTAGGTAATTTTCGAGGCGAATTTTCGAATTAGAGGTAATTTTCGAAATAATTTTGGAATTCTCTTGGATGATGCACACCAATTTTAAACAAATCACTAAAAATTTTTAAAAGTTTAAACTATTTTATTTCATCTAAAACAAGCAACACTTTAAAACTTTTCACTCACGGCAACTGTATTTTTCAAACTACATAAATTCCACTAAAGCCACACATAACACATTTGCACTTTAACACAAAAATTCTAACATAAAAAGTAAAATTTTCAATAAATATTACAAAATATACTCATGCAAGTATCATGCATTAATAGTAAATACTATCATGTTTTGATCGTTAAAATAGCTACTCAATTACCTATAAGCTCTTTGTTATAAATATTCTAGAATTAAAACTAGAAACTTTTGATTAATAAAATTTTATAATATGCTTTGATGAGGTGTAAAATTGTTCAACATTTAAGACCTCAAATGAATTTAAATTCCATAATAAATTACATCATGTTTTGATCTTAAAAATAGCTACTTCTTAGCTAAAAGTGTTCAACATTCAAGGCCTCAAATTAGTTTGTAATTCAATAAAAAATTACATCATGTTTTGATCAATAAAATACTTACTCAATTTCATAAAAGCTGTTATAAATATTCTAGATGTAAAACTAGAAATGTTTGATCGATATAATTTTATAACAGGGGTTTCCAACTTCTAAGTACTCGCGGACCGCAATCGAAAATACAGGTCAAGTGGCGGGCCGCAAAGTAATCTGGCTCCTTTTTAACGATGATAATTTTTTGGGGTGAGAGTCGTCAATATGAAATTTTTCTAGCAAAAGGGGGACGAAGGTTGTTTACATATATGTGTGCACTACTGTATTTTCCAAAATTCTAGAGGATATATGAATTTTTTACTCTTATACAACTCGTAGGAGTACTGTCTGAATATTATAATTAAATGAGAAGGTCTTCCTCAAGAAAATATTTTCAAATTTTCCTTAGAGGTTTGTTTTACCTAATTTTTTGATTCTCCATTTTGTTCCTCCTCATGATAAAGGTTTATATAAAAGCCTTTATACCCCCTTGCTACGCTCAGGGGAAATTTCAGGTTTTACAAACCACCTCTCGAAACTTCAAACTTTTAATTCTTGCACCTTGCACCGTAGAAAACGATCGAAGCTATCCATAATCAAAGAGGCATATGGGGGATCGGGGGTTCTCCCCCGAAAAATTTTTGAATTTTAGTGTGCTAAAAAGTGTTTTGAAAATACTTTTTGGAGGGTTTTCAGAGAGCTTCGCGGGCCGCACAAAATGACCCGGCGGGCCGCATGCGGCCCGCGGGCCACCAGTTGGAAACCCCTGTTTTATAACATGCTTTGATGAGGTGTTAAATTGTTTAACATTTAAGGCCTCAAATCAATTCGATTTCATATTTTGAGAATAGTTATTTGTTGAATGAAATATCAAGCATTAAAATAGCTAATAAAATATAAAACATATTAAGTAAATAAAAAATACAATGATATCAACTAAATTAAAAGTCCAATTCTAAATTATCAATTAGGTGATTGAAAAGATATTGAGCAAGAAAACTATATTTATTAATTGAATTGAATAAAATAATTAAGAGTAAAGATATCACACATTCTTAAGTTATAAAATTAAGATTATAAATATTAAAATATTCCACATATATAAGCTGCCTATATTAAAAAATGTATTAAATTTAGTATTGCTTATCACAACAAATTTAAAAACAAAAGGAGTACATATAAGCTCCTACATGCAATTTTATAAGCTTAAATGCTAGAAAACATAAAATCATATCAAACAAATAAAGAAACTCAAAAATCTTGACTGATGTCCAAAATAAAACAACAGAGACATCCAACGAATAGTCAAACCAACGAGTCCAATCCGCAATATTAGTCTCTTAACGCATGTAAACTTGAAAACCAAAAATATTTCTTTCTCAGACATAATCCATCGTTTCCTTTGGTGATCCTTTTCCTTTGTCTTATCTTAGTGAACTCTGTTGACTGTTCTCAAAATTCATGCAAAAGCAAAAGTAAATGCCTCGCTTATTTTATTGAGCAGGATTCATTCCTGATGGAGCTAATAAGGATATTCAACGTTATTCATTGAAGGCCATGCTCAGTACGAATTCTCAGTCACCTCATCGTATTTGCGGTCAGCTTCTTCAGCCATCAGCCTAGCTTCCTTCAACTGATCTTCCAGAGCATCCATACGCTCTTCATCACTGATGCTCCTGTGCTCAAGCATCTTACGCATACTGCAAGAAAAAAGCAATGGTCAAATATTTATTCCACTTTGATTACTAGATTTAACGATTTAAGGTAAAGATTATAACTTCTTCACCAATATTTTTTCTTATTGTTAGTATACTTAAAAGGAAAATTTAGTGATATCAACAAAAAAAAACCTTAATCAAACATTATGAGTGGAAATAATGCTAATATGGATAGAAAAATATACATGTTGGAGAACATTGAAATTTTAGGGATGTGGAGCAGTTTTGGTTGTTTTTTAAATTAAAAAGTGCCAATTTCAAGAAAATAAACAAACCCTCTAATCTTCAGGAAATTAAATTGATCTCTTTCTCAACTAATCCCAGAAATAAGTAGTTACCCTTTTGATCATTTCAGTCGTATGTAATTATCTTAAGAAAATTTAATATTAAAAGTAAGTAACATTTAAAGTTAAAATATAAGCAAAGTATACATACATTTCTAAAAAAAATGACTATGTTTATAATTGCTTTTAATAAAAAATATATACATTTAATTTCTATCTCTTAGGGGCATTAATGTGTTTTCATGTATATCCCAACTTATAGAAATGAAGAGAAATTTCATGCCTTCTATATCAGGGATTTCCAACTGGCGGCCCGCCTCTCTGAAAACCCTCAAAAAAGTAGCTTCAAAACACTTTTTAGCACACTAAAATTCAAATTTTTTTTTCGGGGGAGAACCCCCGACCCCCCCATATACCTTTTAGATTATGGACTATCTTAGATCCTTTTCTATGGTGCAATAATTAAAAGTTCGAAGTTTCGAGAGGTCGTTTGTAAAACCTGAAATTCCCCCTGAGCGTAGCAAGGGAGTATGAAGGCTTTTATAACCATTATCATGAGGAGGGACAAACTGGAGTATCCAAAAATTAGGTAAAACAATCTTCTAAAGAAAATTTACAAATATTTTCATGAGGAAGACCTTTTCATTTAAGTAATATTCAGAATATTAAATATATTCAGTATTCCTACGAGTTGTATAAGAATAAACAAATTCATATATCCTCTGGAATCGTCCCTCTTTTGCTGGAAAAGTTTCATATTGAAGACTGTCACCCCAAAAAAATTTTCATCGTTAAAAAGGAGCCAGATTACTTTGTGGCCCGCCACTTGACTTGTGATTTCGATTGCGGCCCGCGAGTACTTAGAAGTTGGAAACCCCTGTTCTATATTGTCTACGTTATGGGCAAAGTGATAAACTAGGTATTAATAATAATGCCCAGATTTATCACATTCTCCAGAAAATATATATTTTACAGTAAAAGAGGTAGAGTGCTTGAAATAAGTGTGAAGATACTAGGGTTTCCGATTGTCAAAAAGGTTGACACAATAGTAGGTCAATCTATGAGTGGTAATGTAATTTAAAGGAGATCTTACCGTTCACTCTCATCAGCACTTTGGGAGGCTTCTTCCAGTTTTGCTGAGGCGATTTTAAGACGTTCTTCAGATCGTTCCATTTCATCTTCAATCAGCTGGATACGCCTGTTCAGGGCAGCAACTTCACCTTCAGCCTGTTCATTAAAAGACACTTATTAGAATCCAATACACAAGTCAACATGGAATAAAAATTATATTCAAAAGTGGCTACATTCAGTTTTCATATGTTATCAAATAAGTCAACATTTTATACTTTATCTTTCACGAATTTAGTTTAACAAAATAAGTATTGTAAGATGTTAAATGTAAGTTACAGTAATAGTTTAAATGGTCATTTATAATAGAATGCTTAACTTCATGTTAAAATGAAGCACAAAAAGGCAATTAGACAGAATTCGGTGTTAAATACATAGGTTGATTACATCTTTTTTAAAAAGTATACCCCCATTTTAACTACTACAAATGAAATAGCTTATGCGTTATAGGAAAAAATTGCATTCAGGTGGTATATATTTTGAGAATAATTAATGTAGAATTTTTAGAAATAATTATTGGAGCAGAACTTTTATGTCTGTGTTTTGAATGAAAACCTTGAAAATATGCTGTTTATCTTAAAAAATAACTAATCAATTACCCTTTTCAATTGAACATTCATGATGTTATGAAGCTCATTCGCAATTATACTAAATTTCATTATGGTGCCTGATGAGAATATGGATGCTCCGAAAGCTAGGCCAGGATATCCCGCACTACGCTGTCTATTTCTTCTATTTCTCTCCGCAATGACTTCAGTTTGCACACTAGAGCACCGCAATCGGGCCAATTCTTCGTTTTCCGCGTCATTTTCATTGAAAGGTTCACCAGTATCTTCAGCTCCATCAGCTGTTCGATCTATGATCTCATTTTGCTGCACGGTACTTCTTTCTGGGTTTGAATGGTTTTCTTCATGGTTCGAATTCCTGCTGGGGGTGTTTCTGTTATTTCGGTTGCGTTTTCGATGGGAGCCTTGCATGTTGAGGGCTTGAGGAAAAAATCGGTCGAGTCGTCGATAACAATCTGACACTTGTTTACATCCTTGACACGATCACAACAAACCACACCTTGTCATCGGAACGCGCACTTTCTTGCGACAACTTTTGAAGTCCGTAAAATCTCCAAAAGACATCTTCACCGAAATCGTCGGTCACATTCCGTTCCTGCGATACTTTGCATTTGGAAAATCCTATTTATTTACATTTCGACATGCACCATATGATTTCTGGAGGAAGGCACTTGAAGCAGCTATCTCTAGAAGTCTATGTCTCGCCACAGCGAGAAGCTCCAGGAGTTCTGCCAAGTTCAGAAAAGCGTACATAGGTGGCGCTTCAAAACTCGGAGTCAATCCAAACACCCCTAATATGGCGTAGTTGCTATTTCCGTTCTTCGAAGGGGGCTCCATATCTTTTCCTCTTTCAGCTGCTCGTGAATAGCGAGTTCACCCAAATAGATTTTTCTTGTTAAACAGGTCGTACTGAAATTTATATTTCCAAAGGAACCATAGCTGTTTCAAATGGTTTTACTCAGCAAGATTTTCAAAGCTTCTCCTAAATCCATTGATTTTTTCCATCTCTTTTTTTACAACTTTTAAGTAAAAAATACAGCTTCAAAGCAGTTGATTTTTTTTACTTTAAAAAAATCTTTATTCTTTACACTCTTTATGGATGAATTTGTGGGGATCATAGAGGGCGATGCCCCCAAATTTTTCATGAAGTTCCATTATCTTATTTGTAAATAATGATTTTAGGGTCATCCGGGACAGATTATGCCCCTCCAAAGTTTCTACTACTGTGCTTCCCCCAGAGCATACCCTTCAAATCCACCCTGACACCCAGTACTTTTTTCAAATAGGATGATACTATATTCTTATTAAAGATTTGCTTAAAACTTAAAAATTATCTAGAACGAAATAGGTTTTATGAATCATAGTTTGTTAATCAGCTAGTTTTGGTTATTTTTTTAATTCAGTGAAAACTCAATGAAATTCTCTTCTAAAAATATATATTTGGCTCTTTTAAGTCTATGGCAATTTTGGAGGTAAATAAAAGTTACATTTAATCCCTAATTAAATTTCAAAATGTCAATTCGTATTTCAATTCTTCCTAAGTTTAAGCTAAAGAAAACACCTTTTCATTATTGCCATATTGAAAACTTTTATCCCTTAGATCCCTTTTGGCTGGGATGGGATTATTCTAAAGTTTCTTAAATATCCTTTTTTTCTGAAGTGATTGTGCTCCAGGTTATTTCTTTTAAATTCACCTGAACACAATAAGGAAGTTGCATGCGTCAGATTTTCAAAAACAAACCAGTGTTCCGTATGGTTTTTTGTATGGTAAAATGAAATACCTAGTCAATTTTTCAAAAAAAATGTACAGGTAATTAAATATTTTAATTTAAAATTCGAGAAAAAAAACACGTGACTTGAAACGTTTATTGTTTAAATCGGTAAGATGACATCCATGACATCAACAATCATACCATCAACTCCATTGCTTTGCAACAATGTTTATCGTAAGATGACGTCACATCCCAAACTCTTGGCGTTTTCGCGCGCTTTTAAAAAAGGTATTTTTGTTAATTTTTTTGAAAATCAAAAAATTTCACTATCGGCCTCAAATTTTGGGTAGTTGCTTATTTTTGCAAGAAGAATCGATTAAAAAAAATAAAAAAATCATGCAACTTCCTCATTATTATACTACCTTATTTTTGAGAAAATAATGCCTTACAGACATTAAAAAACAGTCTCAACCCAACATGCATTTTTAAAATTTAAATAAAATTAGGAAATGCAATTAATGAATTCCTTTTCTATTGTGCACTTAAGTAGTTTGAGTAAATTCATATTAATACGCAAGTTTTTTATATTTATAACTTTAAAAAAGAGACTTTCGTGTTTAGTAATTTTTATTTTAATATCTGCTGATAAAAAATTACACTAACAAATCTTGCAAAAAATTTCAGTTGTTAACCAACTGAAAATCAAATGTAGCCACAATAGTTTTCAAACAAAAATTGCATAGAAAAGGTACCTAAAGCATGGCATTTACTGTCACAATTCATCGAAAAAGAGATACTTACCAATGCAAGAGCTTTGTCCTTCTCTTCGAGTTTGTTGTTAGCCTGGGTAAGTTGTTCTTGTACCTGGTCCAAATCATTCTCAATCTGTTGGATCTTTTTCTGCAGGGCGCGGACTTCCTCTTCGGCCTAGTGTGAGAACAGAACAGATTTAGATAAAAGAATAATACGATGCTCTATGATGTGAAATATATATGAGCCACAAGCCTTGGAGGAAAACCCTCACAAGTAAAGAATCTTAAATTAAAATTATTTTGTAAGATGATAAGAAAAGGAATGTGTTTGAAAAAGTTTATATTTTTTAGAAGGTTGATAAAATATTTATTTATATAGTTACCACTCTTTAATTCTTCGTTTCTCTTCTTCATCTAAATTAACTATTTCAAATGGAATACTATTTATACAGGTGGGCCTATTTAAATGGGAATAACACTCTGAAATAGGGTTATTTTAATAGATTAAAGATATTTTTAGAAAAAAAAACTGAAAAGTTTAAAATAGCTTTTATTTTTCATAAAAATATTTTAGTACAATACATGATTTATAAAAGGGTATGTTTGATTTTGCGTTTTTCTGATTTGAATATAACATTGAGTGAGGGTTTTAGGATAAATAATGAATACCTCTCCGAAACTTAAAACTTCTCTTTTTGATGTAAGAAAAAATGTCCCTTATCTCTCCGAATTCCCAATACCCCCTAGAAAACTGTTTTGGCTAAGATGAGCGATGAGGAATTGTTCATTTTATGTTACAGCGTTTGTTACTAACTTGAAAGCGTTTCTTAGAATTAAATTAGTATGAAGTATCTTTAAATGGTAAGCTTTAATAGAATGGTTTTAAATACTGTTAGTTATATAGCTTTCTATACTTAAGAAAAGGTTGCAGAGACTCTCAGTGGGGACATTTTGTCTTTTGAAAAACTGTGAGCAGACTAACACCTAGACCTACCTAGACTAAAAAATCTATTAATTAATTAAATAATTAACCCAATCCGCCCCCCAACCTCTCGGTTTGGGGGGTAATAGGGGGATCGGGATTAGGGTCAGAGCTTTATTAAAACATAAAAAGATTTACAGGCGATTGTACAATAAAATTAATTAATTAAAAAAATCAATTACAATTAAATTAAATTTATCAGTTCAATTAAAAAAATATATTTAAATTTCATTAATTAGTCAATTATATAGAATCTAAAGTGAATAAGTTAGTAAAAAACTAGATGAAAATAAAACAAATGTGTGAAGCCATCCGAACCGCATAGCCTAAAAAACAATCAGTCTACTAATGCCCTGGATGACAAAATATTGCCCAACGCTAATTCTTCACTTTTATACTGACAATTTCATTCGGAATCCTTCGAAGGAAAAAATAACGGGATTATTTTTTTTTATCTATTTTGTGGTCATTTGTAGTAGTTAGTCTGCAAGTTGTTTTTCTTCCATCAAGTGACCTAATGCAGCAAAAACAGTTTTACAGGTGCGTGTGTCGAAAGGTAAAAGTTGCTTTACCTGTCACGAGTCACTAAAATATTCTCGATAAAACTCAAGGGAGAACTTAGAAAAGAACAACACTATCAAAATGTTTATTAAAACTTTGAATAATTGAGATAATACTTCTCAAAATGGGATTACTTCTCAAATACTTCTCAAATGGGAACAGGGTTCGTTTCAATATAGTTTATCTTGAATTTATTAAGAAATTATTATTTGAGAAATAGTTTAAGATCGCATTTTATATAAAGCATCATAATTTGTGAAGGAATTTAAAGGAGTTTATTCCTGAATTTTGGTGATTTTATAAGTGCTCCAAACTAAATGCGTGTTATAAAGATTTCAAGTATTCTTTTTAAGGTTGTTTTAATAATTAAATTAAGATAAAACCATTCATAATTAAATGCAAGCTTTCAGTTTTTTCCATTAAATTTCAAATAAAAAACTTCTAAGAAAAGTAAAAAAATGAATGTTGATACTATATTAATTAATGTGTAAAAATGAAAAAACAAATTACTTTACATTTGGTAAAACTGCGAATGCTTCGAAATGATAATGTTTCTCTGAAACAAATTCTTTGCAAAGCTTAGGAATGATTCAATATAATAGCTTTAAACTGTTTTACTAAAAATAAAATGCAAGCCATTAATGGGAAAATATAGTAAAACATGTAAAATATTTTTTATGAAATGATTTATTTCAAGTGCATGAGGAAATTAGTTTTTTTTAGTTCATAGAGAAGATCCAAGAAAATCCATCATTTTAATTTTACATATTGTAACCTAATTTATCATTTTAGGAAATTTTAAATAACTTAAATGTTAAAATTTTCAAAACTAAATAAAATAAGCTATATTTTTACAAGATATATAATTTTTTCTGCTAAAATTAAAAGTCTAAATTTAAAGTTTGACCGATTTTGACTTTAGACTCAAAGTTAAAAAAAAGCACTTAAATTTTTACACATACATAAAAAAACTTAAACTATTTTTATACTTAAAAAATTGGTTGAGCAAACATTCAAACAATATCTCTACCTTAAAAAAATATATCTGCATTAAACTTTGAAAAGTTATAATTAGTTTCTAAAATGCAATTTTTTATAAATTGTAACCTATATAATATGTAGTATATTAAAAATTCTCTCATTTCAACTCATTTCCTCTACATTTAAAATAAATAATAACACCAAAAACTTATTTTACATGTTTTGCAACTTTTTTCATTAAATGCTCGTCCTTTATTTATGCTTATCTCATTAGAATCCCTCCATGACAATCTTTAAGGTTGTCTCTCTACAAGAAAGCCCTAATTGCACTTCTTAATCCCCCTGTTCCACCCCACTGTCTCAAGGTTGTGGCAACAGCAAAAGGCGAGAATTCCTCTCGACGCTCTGTTCTATTAGGGAGAAGGACCGCGGAAGCGACGAGCATCCGAAATAGGGGAAGCTATTTTCAGAAAGTGCAATCCCAGCGAGAGAAGCGAACATTCTAGGGGGCTGGCGCCAACGGGAGGAATTCTCTAGGAAGAGTTTGGTTACTTAGAAGGGGTTTGACCGAAGGATCGCAAGAACGACTTCTTTTTAACCTAAAGAGGAAACCCAGGGGTTCCTAAAAGTAGAAGAATTTATTGGGAACTCCAAAAACGGAGATGGCAAATATTTTTATAAAAAAAGAGGGGTTCGATTGATAAAAAGGTCCATTCCTAAACTAAAGAGGAAACTCAGTGATCCCTAATAAAAAATTATTAGATTCTCAAAATGAAGAGATGGTTTATTTAATAGTTATATGGTTTTCCTAACCTGAAGAACGAACCTAGTCATCCCTAAATAGAGTTGAAAAAGTTTTAGGGAACCTCTTCAAAATAACGAGTTTATATTTTTTCCAGGAATTTTTGGTTTCAATTACAAATAATTTGAGGCGAGTTCTTAAATCTTGATGTATGATAAAGTTTAACTATGGTCACAGTTTTATCAAATGTAAGACAAAAGACAAGCCTACTCATAAAAATTTTGATAGCTGCCAATGTTTAATTATTAGTGTGAAGTGAAGTGTAAAAATTATGGTTTAAGATAAAATTGTGTAAGACCTAAAATTTGGAATAATTAGTGTGTAAGTTGTAATGCTGTAATGTAATAAATGGGAGAGTAGTTAGTTTATAAATATAATCTCATTTCGTGTGGATATTTAAAATATATTAATTGTTTTATTTCTAAAATAAGTTTTTTCTTTAAAGAAGTTCCTGCAAATTTAATCGTTTTTGCTTGAAGGAAGCTTTTAAATATCAACCTTATGAATGTCCCAAAAACATGAGTTTTTAAAAAGGATTAAGTTAATTAATTTTTAATTTTTATACAGATATGGTGTTTAGAAAATTGTGGTTCTTAAAAAACACATCTTATGTAAATTTTCAATTTTAGTGGATTAAAAATGAAGATAATTCATTAATATTTTCCTATTATATACTTCTTATTTTTAAAAAGTTATATCCCAAGTGACAAGTTAAATTTTTTCATATTTTATTTTCTATTTTATCAATTTGGACTGAATTCTATCGGGTAAAATGAGAAAAATTAATCAGAATCATAACTAATTAAATTATAGCATAAATTTACTGTTTGCCATGCCTATATTATAATTTTTAAGATTGTTTCATGTCTTATCTTCAAACAATAAATTTTTCATAATTATAAAACTAAAATATTAGAACTTTTCTTATGTGGGTGGAAGTTGTAATGCTGGTCGATCAAAGCTCTTTTGTAGGATTTAAACTGACGTTCTCCTTAGATGAAAAATGTAATAACTAAAGTAAAAATGTCTTTAATGTGTCTTTTTCAATTGTATTGATAGCGGTAGAATTTTTGATATGGTTACAATATTAAAATTAGGATTGAAAGATTTTGTAAGAATAGTTAATAGACTCCATGTATAGTCGTCACTAGTAGAATTGATTAGTCCCTTTTATACTAATTGGCACCTCTTTAAGGATTTGAATCAACTGTCTCGCAAGCTGGTGTTAAATTTTAGAAAAATTCTATCCTAAACATTATGAATTTAAAAAAAACGTAGATGTCTGTTAACCTTCGTACACACTTTTGAAAAAGCACTTTCCTTACAACCATTTACTTAGAATATACTTATGATTCCATCCATTTTCGATTACGTTTTGAAAGAAAAACAATCAATTTTCTCAATTTAAAAAAAAGCTCCACTAAAAAACATCGGAGAGGGCTTCTTCTTTTTCTTTGGTGATTTTTCTGGTAAAAAGAATGAACTTAGTAATATTGGCTAGCGTGTGGGTGGAATAGAAAGGAAGTAACAGCGAACTGGATGTAGAGCTCCTGAAGTGTCGCGATAAACAGAGAACGTTCGGAACAATTAATTCTTTGACCGGAGTGTTTTTTCTTCCAGATAAAGGTTTTAATCTAGGGATATATATGGGAAGGGGAATCGCGGCTGCGCTTGAAGAACTGGCACCCTTTGTTGTGTGATCGTTTCAAGTGCCGTTAGCGTGTTGAAATAGTGTTTTTAAAAAGCTTGGGTCTCCTTCCTCGTTCTGTGTGTGAAAATTCGCATTAATATCTACTGATGTTATAAATGTAGTGCATGCAGTTGATTTGAGCTGCTTAGAAAGACAGTTGTTGTTAGTCATACCACCAGGAAAAAAAACTTTGACAGAAAACTTTAAACTCTGAAGTGATAGCCATGCAGATTTTGCACAACAGTTTTTAGGAATTACCATCACCCAATGAAGGGAAAATCCGTTCCCATAACAACCGCAACAATATTGTAAGACGTCAGAAGTTTTTCTCCTGGTGGTATGACTATAAGTCTACCCAGTGGCGTATATAAGGGGGCCCCGAATCCGTATATCCCCCCCCCGAAATCCGGACTTGGTGTACCAAAACAAGCTAAAACCCTGTTTTTTAAGCACAAATTTCCAAAAATTTTCTGGGGGAGGACCCCTAAACCCCCCTTTCTGATTGGCATTTTATTATTCCAAATCTTTTTACAATAAGTTCATCGAAATCCCAATCCTACTTAAAAATATATGTCCAAAATTAAGACTAGGTGTATCAAAACCGAGTAGAATTACTGTTTTTAGGGTCAAATTTCCAAAAACTTTCTGTGGGAGGACCCCCAGATCCCCTTTCCTACTTGGCACTCTATTATTTTCAACTTGTTTTTATATTAAGTTCACCCAAATGCAAATCCTATCTATAAATGGAGGGGGCTCAGAATTAAAATGGACCAAGTCCACTTTTTGTCATTTTTGAGTTAGCAACGCTATAACATGCTTCAACTATGTAAAATTTCAGTGCAACAATGAACCAAGTCCTAGTTCTGATAATATCCGCTTGGCAGCAGCAAGTTCTGTAGGGTTAACATGTAATTTCCTATGAAGCTGTAACTTTAAACGTCTGTAGCTCAAAAGTAGCTAAAGTGGACTTGGTCCATTTCTATTCTGAACCCTCCAAATATAAAACAAAAATTCGGACTGGGTGTACCAAAACCGAGTAGAAATACTGTTTTCAGGGTCAAATTTCCAAAAACTTTCTGTGAGAGGACCCCCAGATACCCTTTCCTACTTGGCACTCTATTATTTTCAACTTGTTTTTATATTAAGTTCACCCAAGAAATTTATTTCGGGAGGGGCCCAAAATTATTTTTCACCCCCTCCTAAGCGTAATAAATTTGCTTGGGAGGGGGTGAAAAATAATTTTGGTCCCCTCCCGAAATAAATTTCTATATACGCCACTGAGTCTACCAAACCTAAGTTTTAAGTACAGTCGAATCAGCTTAATGTGATCACGGTTAATGTTATCAATCGGATAATGTTATCGAAATCGACAGGTCCCGATCATTCCTATTTAATTTAATGTAAATTACATCGTTTAATGTGATCAACTATGGATCATCACTCCGCTTTATATTATCAAAATTTGTGTCTGCTCCATGAGAACATCTGGCGCTTCATATTTCTGAAACTCAGTATGAGTAAGAAAAATAAAACATTCTGCATATTATATTGAAAGATAACAGTTATGGGGGGGGTCCGAATCCATACTTGTGATTGGTTAAAGAAACACCAAGATCCACGCTTTGCAGATGTTTCTGATAAGAGATTTTGATTTTCCCTTGTTTACTGGAATTCAGATTATGTAATAAATAAGTGGTTTATTGGAGTGGAAGGATATAATGGGGTGGAAAAAAGAGAGACGTTTCTATAAAAATACAAAGTAAGTGATTATTTTAATTTTATTAACTGAACTACTCTTATATTTTCCCCTTAAAATTTACCTAGAGTAAAATTAGAATTTCGTATACATTTTATTAGGATTACATGATTTTGATTTTAAAGCAAATAATCTAGTTACACTGTTTGCTGTTTTTTATATGAGATCGCTTATTGTTATCGATCGGATAATGTTATCAGTTTAGTCTCGGACAATTGCGATCACATTAAGCGGACTCGACTGTAGTTGAAAGTTTTATGTAAGGATGAATGTGACGTTCTTATGGGCGGCTATTAAAAGTGAACTCTTGAAGGGAACGATCAAAGAAATATGGGGTCTGAAGTCTGCCAAATCCTTTCTTATCTCGCATTTTGTATTTTTGGATTTACACCTCTGTTATTACAAGTAGCACAATTATGGGCCTCCTAAAATGTTAGCGACTCGGGAAAATTTACTAAGATCTTCAGCTAATAATAGATTTGGTATTACAATAATCTAAGATCAGTTAAATCTATTATTAAATATTTAAGATGGAAAGAAAAAAAGGATAAAATTTTTTGAATAGAAGAACAATTTTCAAAATAAATATATCTTATCCCGTAAAAAAATTAGTCTTATAGTACGTATCACTAGTGTTTCTGAGTTTATGTTGTACTTTTCTTTATAATAAAAAATGTCATAAGAGTAAGATACTTTTGATTCCCCCAAAAATTTTCACAAGGGCTAAGAAAATTCATAAACCCTTATTTATCAAAATCCTAAAAATCCATGTATCTAAAATTTAAAAATATATGTATTAGAGGTAAACTGTAATAAACAAACTAATTAAAACTAATTTGAAAATGTATCGCAAAACCATTATGTCATTCGTCTCCTGTCTCGGTGTCCCACTTTCCCATTCTCACCTGACTATCTCAAATTCTATTTTTAAACAGGAATGTCCGAGTTTTTTCTCGTCTGTAAGAATAGAACAAACGCATCCGTCATGGAATGAAAGCGCTCTTACATGGGTGGTGAAAAAAGAGTCAATATCAGTGCTTAAAAATCGTTTTAACGGAAAAGAAAACATTCGCATAGTGGTTTGTTACAGTGTCTTTCCTGCAATACTCTTCCAGAGGAAGAAACAGGTTCATCCCAACGGATCGAATTACATCTGCACTTTCCTTCCGTTTGTTTATCCCGTATCCTATCGGATGTCAGCTGTGTGTCACTTTATGTGTATCTGATTAAATGTATCCAATCAGTGTGCTTAAGCAATCAAAAACTATTTAGATGGTATCTATGTTAAAAGATATTATTTACACTCTGAAAACTCCAACTATAAGAAAAATAATAAGCTAGAAGTTATAAATTTGCTTCAATTGAAAGTTAAAGATAATTTACTTTATCCTCTTTAGTTATAGTGGATGGGCGAGTTATAAATAACAGGTGTTATTGTTCAATTTTAGATCTTTAATATGTTTTCGTATAATTAAAAATAAATGCAATAAAATAAATCGATTAATATTTAGATTTTTTAATGATCTGGGATAATATCTGTCTGAGACTTGTGGCACATATATACACATATATAAACAAACTTATATGCTAAACATAAAATGTTTAACTAAATTTAAAATCATTTTGAAAATTTATATAAATTTTCTCTGATAAGTTAACTTTGGAAGTTACATATTTACTTTAACTTTCTTTTTATTACTTATTTACTATGTTATAAAATCTCATGCATGCTTTAAAATCTTTAAAAAAATTAAATTACAAAAAAAACGCTTTTAAAACAATTTTTAAAAGTTTTAACACTCAAAAAAAAACTGCAGCACTTAGGTAAAGATAAAAAGAAATATTCTAAAGTAAAGATAAATAAAAGTATGCTAAATTTGTTTTTACTTTAAGTTTTCAAAAACAATAACAATACAAAAAATATGACGATTTTTTTTAGGTTTTTGACAAGACAGTTAACTTTAACCGCGTTTTCGCGGAACTTGCACACACAAAAAATAGGAAGACGGTTAAGAAAATTTTCCTTACTTTGTCGGCACGCAGATTTGCGTCCCGGGACTGGTTCTCCGCCGTCTCTGCCCTGTCGACGGCATTGTCCTTCTCCAACTTCATTCCCTGCATCTTTTTCTTGATGGCCTCCATCTTTGCTGGTCAGTCGATTAGCTTCGAAAAACTTCGGAATAAAAGACGGTTCCCGAGGGAAGAAGAACGGATGACTCGCACCCCACACAGCCAAAGATCCCAGAGAGAATAAACCGCCGGGGGAGAGCCGACTTGAAGAGATTTGCTTCTGACTGAGATAGGATTTCCATGGCTGTTTCTGGAAAGGCTCGCCCGCTCCTGATTGGTCGAGAGTGGCGCTCCAAGGCCGCCAATGGAGAAGATGCCGCGGAGAGTTCGGATTTCTCCCCCCTCCCCCTACCCTTCGTCGAACTACAAAAGTGGGGCAGGGAGAATGGAGGACGATGTTGGAGAATCCAATCGGAAACCGATAAAATTCACGAGATTGACGGATTTGAAACGAGAGACTGTGCTAACTGTGACTGTTTGCCATAAAACAAAGAATGTTGGAAGGGAGTAATACTCTGGAACGGATCTGAATGAGGGATTCTTTTTGTCTAGTGATTGTTTTTGTAGTTTGAGGGGAGAATAAAGAGGGTGTTTATAAAGAAAGTGATGGTATTGTGGGTTAATAAAAAAACTAAAAGAGGGAATTCGTATTTTATCTACACATTTCTTATACTTCTCTCAGTTAATTGAATTTAAAGTAAAAATAAAAAATATATAAGTTATCAAAGGATGAAGAAAGAGAAGTTTTAAGACATTAGAAGTCCCGAAATTTTTTGTATTGATTGTGTTTGTTTGATTGGGAGTATTAAAGGGTGTTTATCAAGAATGTGATGGAATTGTGAGTTAACTTAAAAACTAAAATAGGGAATATGAAGTTTATTTACTTATTTTTTCTACTTCTATCAGTTAGTTAAATTTAAAGTAAAACGAAAAAATATGCACGTTAACAAAAGATGAAGACATAAAAAAAAGATATAAGTTTTATACATAATCTTGTTTATCAAGAAAGTAGTGGAATTCCTGGTTAACAAAAAACACTAATATGGGAATTTGTAGTCTTTTTACGCATTTTTCTACTTCTATCAGTTAATTATTGACATGAAAAAAATATGTAAGTTAAAAAAGATGAAGATATGAAGAAAATAAAAGTTTTAAGACGAGCTTTAAGCCATGATATTTTTTGTAGACAATTTTTTTTGGAAAAGTCAGTACTTTTTTTAAAAGAATATTCATGGTGGGAAACAACATGTTTGAAAATTAACAAAGAGGAATTAGCATGGGGGATGGGTTTAAAGCACTTATGGGAGATTCTCTAGAAATATGAAAAATTACGGTCCAGGGGTCAAAAATCCATGTATTGTCCTAAAATTAATTTTTCTTTCCAACATTCTGATAAATAGCCTTATGATAAGTATGGCACATAAGTATAACAAATTTTGAAAGCAAAATTTAAGGAATTAAAAAACTTGAAAGCTCAAAATTTCATCATTTTGGCTTGTCCCACTACTGACATATGCTCAAATAAAAGGAATTTTAGTGTACTAAAAACATATTTTCACCCGATTTTTTTATATCATATTATTAATCATATCTCATAGTATATGTATTTGTGGAAGAAATTTTTTTAGAATTTTTAAATAACATTTTCGAATTGAAATATGGTTGTCCCAGGCAATAGCGTTATTTACCAGACATGAACATTTTAGTTAATTATGAGGCATATAAAAATGACAGAATAAAGCAACTCTTCTTTTAAATAATTAATTACAATCAGAATAAGTGGATATTCACTTTTAGTGCAATTATAAAGTGTTTTACTTGGAAAGTTTTTGCTTTGAACAGTTCATAACAGAGCGTATGCTTTTAAAACGTCATTATCCTGTCCTCCATATCTCCTAAACTAAAAGGAGTAAAAAATTGAAATTTGGATATGTTAGAGGTATTATGATTTTATGGTGAATGTGAAATTTGTACCCCCAAATATCAAAAAGTAAAAAAATGGCGAAGGAATTACTGATAAAAACGTCATTATCCTGTCCCGTCATTATCCTGTCCTCCATATCTCCTGAACGAAAAGGAATATATTATTGAAATTTGGATATGTTAGAGGTATCATGGTTTTATGGTTATTGTGAAATTTTGGGGTCTAAATCTGAAAAAATAAAGAAATGGCGGGATGCTAAAAATCATCATTTTCCTGGCGCGTCATTATCCTGTCCTCCATATCTTCTAAACGAAAAGGAGTATATTATTGAAACTTGGATATGTTCGAGGTATCATCATTTTATGGTTATTGTGAAATTGTCAGGTCTAAATATGAAGAAATAAATAAATGGCGAAACATTTACTTTCTACGGTGTTATTCTCAAAGTAGCAGCGGGCGCGCAGCCACTCTGACTCGGAGTACCGAAAATGCACATCACGGTTAATCACCGTAAAATTTAGATAGGAATTTTTTTCCCACACTAAATATATTTAAACTTTACTGCCGCTTATTGTATATCAACTAGGACTTGTCCATCTAACATTTTAAAAAAATTCAGAAATTTTGAAAGAAATTTTATTTTACAAAATTTGTGTTTTCATTTTTTTAGATTTCTAGAGAATCACCCTTATATATCTTTATTTTATATAATTATTTAGAAAAATTAGATATTGCTAGTCAAAATATTTTACAGCTAATCAATTAACTTAAAAGGAAAGTATTTTTTTTGTGTGTGGATACATTTTATCTTACTCAGAAGAACCCTTGTACCTCTTATAACCCTGAGTAAACTCCCAAAACTTTTGATGGTGTAACATTAATAAAATAATATCTCCCAACAGTAACAAATGTAAACACGGTATCCAACTCAACTCAGTCTACTGTAGTCTAAAAAAGTTTTATCATTTCAAAAACTTTGGTTAAAAAGGAAAATAGATAATTTAGTGATGTTGCAATTTCAAAAGAAATACCCCTGTATCCATAATACCATACCAACTATAAAAATTTGCTTTAACCTCATATATAACTGAATAATAACAAGATACACTAGCGGAAAAAAAAAATCCCAACACCAAGAAGGAAAGGAGATATCAAAGTCAAATTTATTTCTATGATTGCACATAGTATCAATGTGAATTTCTTAAAAAATCAGCCTTCTTGGATATTAGGGGGCCGAGAAAAACAGGGAGGAGTGTTGTCTCCATAGGTGTCCATTACCGCCGTCACACGTCATGGTATTGAGTGACAGGGGCTCTAAATGACTTTTGAGGGATTGGAGGACCATGTTGCCTCGTCAGGTAGTCCAAATTCTTATGGTGCACCAGCGGAAGTTGCATACCGGGCTAGGTGATTTCTCCTCTTTCTCCGGACTTGTTTTGTGAGTGTTGGTTCTTAGGAACAGGTAGGCCAGGGTAAAAATGCAACATAGGGGGTTAAGAAGAAAGCTTGGACATTGCCTAAAACATGTGTTTGTGCATTTTTGTCTTGAAATTTGTCCCCAGGACAGGTCTGAAGGTAAGGACGGACAACCGGCTAAAAAACCTCAATGAAGCAGCTCTGGTTGGCCAAAGTACCGGTAGATCATACTGAGGACAAGCGGAAGTGGGATGGATGTCGTTTGCAGTACTGCGGATTGTCTGTTTGGTCCGCATAGCTTCTTAAGTCTTTGTCTAAAAACAAGGGGCTGAAAATGGGCGTTTCTGTTTCCAATAGTGCACGAAATAAGGAAATGAAAATCCCAATTTCTTGACATTGTGTTTATGAGAGAATCCTGCTTCGGTTTGGAGCACCACGACGGTTGGATATGAGTTTGAAGACACAATGGAGAGAGCGCACTCAACTGATGATTTTCTAATCGTTCCACGGAGTGATGATGCAAGGTAACGGAGTGGGGATGCATTGTATTCCATTTCTGCAACTCCTGAGTATGGTTCATCAGTACTTTTTCCAACCAGAGCTGCGTTATTGAGGTTTTGCAGCCGGTAGACCACCCTTACCTTCAGACCTGTCTTTGAGACAAATTTCAAGAGAAACATGCACAACCACATGTTGTATGCAAAGTCCAAGCTTTCTTCTTAACCCCCTAGGTTTCATTTTTACCCCGTCTTTCCTGTTCTCTAGAACCAACACCCACAAAACAAGTCCGGTCAATGAGGAGAAATCACCTAGCCCGGTATGCAACGTCCGCTGGTGCACCAAATGAATTTGGACTACCTGAGGAGGCAACATGGTCCTCCAATCCCTCAAAAGGCATTTAGAGCCCCTGTCACTCAATACCATGACGTGTGACGGTGGTAATGGATACCTATGGAGACAACACTCCTCAGCGATTTTCTCGGCCCCCTAACATCCAGGAAGGCTGATTTTTTAATCAATTCACATTGATACTATGTGCAATCATAGAATTAAATTTGAATTTGATATCTCCTTTCCTTCTTGGTGTTGGGATTTTTATTTCCGCTAGTGTATTTAAAGTATTAGCTAAATGTTTTTAGTTTTTTTTATCAAAAAATATCATGGGGTGTATGAACTCAGTTTAGTAGAAGATATATGTAATAAACTGGAAGCTTTGTTTAATTTTCGAGTGTTTATGATAATTTCATTAAACAAAAATTCAAAAGGCCCTTCCTTTATTCAGGATAAAGGGTACACGGCCACCAAGTCTCATCCCGATATTGATACTCCACAGTCATGCCATCCTCTTGAAAGAAAAATCCCTCAATGATATTTTTTTAAAATTAATCTCCTTTACTTTAAAAAAGTAAATTTATAACGCACAATGTTTTTAATATCTTAAAACACACTATTTAAAAAGTACGAAAAATAACATAATTAAAATGATTTTTATGTACAAAACCGATCATTATTGGAAATAATATATCTTTTGAATAAAAACAAACAAAATTAAAATCATAATAGAAAAAAACATTAAAAGACGTCTTTGTTCAAATACCATCTAATCAAAAGAAAAGTTCGTTTTAAACATAACAGTTCTTATGAAAGTTTGTTCAAGTAATAATATTACTTCTAAGAAAATCTTTATCTTTTCACTAGTTCTTAGAACTTAAATCAACCTTCTTAGGAACAAAATGTATAACACCCTACCTTAAAATATAGTTTTCAAAGAAAACAAATACTAAAATTGTTTTTAAAATTTAAAACTTCCAACTAATAAAAAAAATATTATCAAAAGAAAAATATCTAATCTTTATGCATTTTTTCAAAGAATCAAGGGTAATAATGAAAATGGACGATGAAAGTGTTTATCATTAATCTCAAACTAAAATTGCTTTATTCACAATATTTTAAATTGTTACATAATTACAGTCCAAATCCTTGGTAAAAGAATATCTTATGAGAAAAATAAACAAAACCATTTCATGATTTGTTTGCATTAAAAAAAAATAATATAATTCTTTAGTACCAACACATTTATCATTATATTTAGGTAATAAATGTATGGATGGAAGTATGAAGATATACTATTATGAAAAGCTTCATGTTACTAAAAACAAATTTTTATTAATAGTAAAATAAAATATAAAGTGTACTACTTGAAGTAATTTTTAATAAACATAATCCTTTTTATCCTGAAAAAAATGTATAAATATGTAATGATAAATATGTAATAAATTACATAATTAATAATTATAAAATAATTACATATTTAAGATGTATATATTCCAATATGTATTATTTTATCACACGAAGTTAAATTTTAGAATTTTAAACAGTTTATGTTTATAAAATTTCAATTTTCTTGTTTTTGATTGATAAGTTTTGAGATACCTATATCATAGAGTTAAAATTTTAACATTTATTTTGCACGCAATCTCGGAGTATAAAATAATACTTGAATCACAGAGCAAAAACTTTTTATAGCATATAAGAAATGTAAAATAAATTACAATAGTTTATCATTTAAATATTAAAAAGAGCTTTTATTTAAGAAAACTATATTAGTAAGAAAAGGAATTTTCTGGTACATTTGTGTTAAAAGGTAAATCATTTAAGCACTGAAGCAAGTATTGAATATTTCTATATCTTAAATTTCATATTTTTCTGGATAAATTATATTAATTTATTTTAATCATTTAAATCCTGACAGTGTTTGTAAAAATTTGAAATAAATAATACAGTTAATTGCATCAAAAATTTTAAAAAATAACAGAAGTAAAATTTTTTAATGTTAAGCAGAAAATTTAATTAGCTGACTTACTTAAAGATGTCATATGAGTTTTTAAGTGTAATAATAATTTGTCGACTCTTTTCTCTATTTTCAGATGTTTTAAAATATTAAAAACGAGGTAAATTCATCGTTATATCAAAATATTTACCCATTTCAAAATCTTTAAATAGGACAATGAATAATTAAAAGTTGGGTACATGTATATTTTTAAAAAAATACGACCTAAATAAGTCTACTATCACGTTGCTCTTAAATTAAAATTATTATTTTGTTTATTTAGATAAAAATAGTTTAGATCAATGCAAAGATTACAATACTAAAAAGGGTATGTTATTCCATATTTTACTTATACTTTTTCATTTAAACATTATTCACTTTAATGAAAAAAAAAACAGTTGAAAGTATAAAAAAAGCTCAATGTTTATAAATATTAGACATTTTTTAAGTACAGAAAAATATCACTTGAAATATATAGGTAGTAAGACTTTTGTTTTATTAATATAAGAACTTATTAAATATGTTCGAACATACTTTTTTATCAAAGCGTTTTATCTTAAATTCTTCTTGAAAATATTTAAACGAATTTCCAGAACATTTTCTACAGTATAAGAGCAGAAATTTTAAAGCCTTTTTCCAATTGAAACAAATAATCGCTAGAACTCAAATAAAATAGGCTTAACAATACGAGTACTTCTAACACGTGTGTTTTATACAACACACACTGAGAATAACGATAACATTAGTCTGGTCTGTTAACCCAAAAAAAGGACACGTTGGACAAAGTTACTAAACTTTCAAAATTTGTTCCTTAGAACATAAGAAAAGATTTTACTTGAGGATTCATATTAATTAGCCGCCATCTTGGATTTTATGGGCGCCATCTTGGATTGAAGAATTTGCTTTAACTCAAGATTCATTGGACATATAATCATAAACAAAGTATCAAAATATTGTTTTTGGGGTCAACAAAACCGAATATGACATTTTCGAATCATCGAAAGAACAATTAACCATTAAAAAATAAACCTTATATTTTCTGCTACTTGTACATTTAAATTTAACAGCTCAGTTCACTTATTTAAAAAATTACAAAAATTGCCAAACTTATAAAATATGTTATTGTTACCATAAGAAACAATTTTAGAAGAAGAACCACCGGATTTTGATTTTTTTGTCCGCCATATTGGATTAAGAGAACCTGCTGTATCTCAAGTTCCACTGCACATATAATCAAAATCAATGTGTCAAAATGTATGTTTTTTGGATCAAGAAAATCGAAAATGACATTTTCGAACAATTTAGAGAACAATTTAATTGAAAAATTACACCTTCTATTTCTCCTTGAAATTAAACAGCTCAGTTAATCAACTTTTAAGCCAGATAAAAATCCCAAAAATAAGTAATATGTTTGTAACACTATCCTACTACTATTATAATTGTGAATGTTTGTCTGGATGTTTGTTACTCTTTCACGCAAAAACTACTGAATGGATTTTAATGAAATTTTACTATAATGTAGCTGATACATCAGAATAGGACATGGGCTATAATTTATAAAGAGAAAATCAGTCCTTCATTCTTTTTTTCCCGTTTTTCCTGCTTTTTTTCACTTATTTTTCCGTGTTTGAAAACCTGTTTTACCAGTCATACAACGAGTTAAAAATAAAACATTGTTTCAAATGAGACAGATCACTAGACTTTTTCATTTACTAGATCTTTTAGTTTAGTTTTAAACACTGGTTTTAAATTTGTTGATTTGATCACTAGACTTACTAATTTACCAGACTTTTTACTATGGTTACAAATTGGTTATTTGATAAAGGCACCAAGATATTAAACATTATCAGGAACATCGGGATTGTAAAAAGTGACAAGAACACCGGGATTGGAAAATTAGCGAGAACATCGGGATGGAAAAATTACCGGGTTATAAAAATTACCGAGAACACTGGTATAGGAAATTTACCATAAAGACACCCAGAATACCGGAATATAAAAATTACCGTAAACACTGAGATAGGAAAATTACCGGGAACGCCGGGATTAGAAAAATTACCGTGACCACCGGGATAAGATTACCGGGAACACACTGGGATAGGAAAGAGGCGCCTGGGATACCGGGATGATTTGTAATATTGCTAATTTACAAAATTATAAATGTATTTTAAGAAATATTTAAAAAATTAATTTATTCACCCCACCCGTGCAAGGCCGGGTATAACAGCTAGTAATAAATAATTTCAGAAGAATGGTTACCAGATGTAAACGGCCATTTTGAATTTATGACCGCTATATTGAATCATAAATACCTGCTATATCTCGAGATCCACTGCACATATAATCATAAAAAAAGTGTCCAAATATATGTTTTTCGGGTAAAAAAAACCGAATATGTCATTTTACTTCTAAAAGAACAATTTAATTAAAAACATTACACCCTCAATGTCCCATTAAACTTGACAAGCTAATTTTAATCACTACCAAGACGGAAAAAAACCAATATCTCCAAACTCACACAATATGTTCTTTATAAAGTTACGAACAAATATAGAAGGATAGACACTTGAAAAAACGGCCATTTTTAATTCTAGAGCTTCCATTTTGAATTGAAAGGACTTAGTGTAAATCGAGATCCACTACGCATACAACTATAAACTAAATGTCGAAATGTATGGTTCTTGAGTCAAGAAAACCGAATATGACATTTTCGAACTCTAAAAATAATAATTAATTGAAAAGAAAATTGCTTCATTTTACGTCAGAATTACGTATCACAGCTCAATAAAACTCAATACAACAAATCCCAAGCCAGATAAAAACACCAAACTTGCAAAACATGTTCTTTGTAAGGTTAATAACATGTTAGAAGGGTCTCCATTTGAAAAAACGGCCATTTTGAATTTTACAGCAACCATATTCGATTTACAGATCTTTGCGTAACTCGAGTTCTACTGCGCATACAACCGAAAACAAAGTGTCGAAATGTATGTTTTTTGGGGCAAGAAAACCCAATATGTCATTTTTGATAACTCAAAAGAATAATTTAATTGTTAAATCCTCCTTCTAAGTTGCTATAAACTTGAACTAATCCACTGCATGATTAAGCTTTTACAACAATGATACATCAGTTACATTTTATGCCTAGTTTTCACTTGCACTTTTTGATTGTTATTGTTTAATTTTGTCTATTATTATAAGTTGTTATTGGCAGTTTTTTTATATTGGGAGGATACCTTCCACAGAAGAGGGTAAAAAGTTTATTTATAATGTCCTAAAATGTATGTTCCTGGATGTAATGTCTTATCCAGGGTTCCCACGGTCCTTGAAAATTCTTGAAAAGTCTTTGAATTTTTTTCCCGGAAAAGTTCATGATTTTCCTTTGATCCTTGAAAAGTCCTTGAAAAATAATTTACAATTACAATTTTAATTACAGTTTATAAATACAAAAAAACATGTTAGTTTGGTGTTTTTATTCGTGTCGAGAGTTGTTAAAATTAACTATTCAAGTTTAAAAAGAATGAGATGGCGTAATTTTTTCCTTTAAATTGTTCTTTTTAGAGTTCGAAAATGTCATATTCGGTTTTCTTGCCCCAAAAAACATACATTTTGACACTTTGTTTTCGGTTGTATGCGCAGTGGAACTCGAGTTACACAAAGATCTGTAAATCGAATATGGTTGCTGTAAAATTCAAAATGGCCGTTTTTTCAAATGGAGACCCTTCTAACATGTTATTAACCTTACAAAGAACATGTTTTGCAAATTTGGTGTTTTTATCTGGCTTGGGATTTGTTGTATTGAGTTTTATTGAGCTGTGATACGTAATTCTGACGTAAAATGACGCAATTTTCTTTTCAATTAATTATTATTTTTAGAGTTCGAAAATGTCATATTCGGTTTTCTTGACTCAAGAACCATACATTTCGACATTTTGTTTATAGTTGTATGCGTAGTGGATCTCGATTTACACTAAACCCTTTCAATTCAAAATGGAAGCTCTAGAATTAAAAATGGCCGTTTTTTCAAGTGTCTATCCTTCTATATTTGTTCGTAACTTTATTAAGAACATATTGTGTGAGTTTGGAGATATTGGTTTTTTTCCGTCTTGGTAGTGATTAAAATTAGCTTGTCAAGTTTAATGGGACATTAAGGGTGTAATGTTTTTAATTAAATTGTTCTTTTAGAAGTAAAATGACATATTCGGGTTTTTTTTACCCGAAAAACATATATTTGGACACTTTTTTTATGATTATATGTGCAGTGGATCTCGAGATATAGCAGGTATTTATGATTCAATATAGCGGTCATAAATTCAAAATGGCCGTTTACATCTGGTAACCATTCTTCTGAAATTATTTATTATAGTGTTACAAACATATTACTAATTTTTGGGATTTTTATCTGGCTTAAAAGTTGATTAACTGAGCTGTTTAATTTCAAGGAGAAATAGAAGGCGTAATTTATTTAATTAAATTGTTCTCTAAATTGTTCGAAAATGTCATTTTCGATTTTCTTGATCCAAAAAACATACATTTTGACACATTGATTTTGATTATATATGCAGTGGAACTTGAGATACAGCAGGTTCTCTTAATCCAATATGGCGGACAAAAAAATCAAAATCCGGTGGTTCTTCTTCTAAAATTGTTTCTTATGGTAACAATAACATATTTTATAAGTTTGGCAATTTTTGTAATTTTTTAAATAAGTGAACTGAGCTGTTAAATTTAAATGTACGAGTAGCAGAAAATATAAGGTGTATTTTTTAATGGTTAATTGTTCTTTCGATGATTCGAAAATGTCATATTCGGTTTTGTTGACCCCAAAAACATATATTTTGATACTTTGTTTATGATTATATGACCAATGAATTTTGAGTTAAAGCAAATTCTTCAATCCAAGATGGCGCCCATAAAATCCAAGATGGCGGCAAATTAATATGAATCCTCACGTAAAATATTTTCTTATGTTCTAAGGAACAAATTTTGAAAGTTTAGTACCTTTGTCCAATGTGTCCTTTTTTTGGGTTAACAGACCAGACTACATTGTTCACAAGACATTTTAAGAAAATTTTATGAATGATGGCTTTATTTGAAACAATACGCTACGATCAAGGGATACGTTTTTACTACGTAACAAAATTAGAAGAACTGAAGATCCAAATACGTTCTTATTAATGAAAGAGTTGCACAGTCGTTTTAAATGCTGTGGTTAAATGAGGGGAGGTTTTAAAAAGGGAGAGTGTGTGGTAAAAACTTTCAATAATTTTTAAATCTGAACACTAATATTGAAATTATTAATTTATTTTAGCTCTTAACTTATTTTCTTGTATGAAGTTTGGGGTTGTAGCATTTAAATATGTATTTGTACTTAATTTATGTTTTTCGTTTACATTTTCAAATTAAATTTAATATTTTATTGTTTTTTGAAAACATTCAAAACTATTTATATAGGTATTTTCAAGCCTACATAAATCTTAAGTGAATTCTTATCCACGAAGAATTTTTAGTTTTCTTATAAACTACACAATACTATAAAAGAATGCTTTGTTTAGTTTAAGATAAGTTTACTTTCATTATAAAACTAACTCTTCTAAATAGTACAATAAATTTAGTTATGCATATAAAATAAAATTATTGTGGTTTTAAAGTAATATCATATCGTATGTCATATGTATCTTAAAAGACTTTTAACATAGGGAGAGTGTTGTACCTACGGACGGTTGTACCTTCAGCCACCTCATTTTAAAATTCGGGAAAAAAATGTAAATTTGAATTTGTGGTCGATTTTGAATGTAAACAGATGCTATCTAGTTGCTAACGTGAAATCAGCTGTTTAAAATATTATTTAAATTTTCTATAGTAAAAATACTGTTTTTAGGTGCTCAAAGTTTTTTTTAGTGCATCACTACATTAATTATTTTCTTCCTCTATGATTATGATATGATAAAATGGGATATATGAGGGAAATCCCCGAGATATTGACTTTTTAGTTTTGATATTAGAAATCGTCAGATCTCAATCCTTTTATCTTTTATAGAACTTTGAATGCAAAAACACCTGATGCTGTACCTTCGGACACCATAAGTGTTGTACAGTCGTAGAAAAAAAAAGTGAGACAGTTCGCTTTGTGAGCGAACTACTGGGGGTAGGATGATAATTTTTGTGTCATTTTTCATGATTTAACTTCTTCTTGAAAATAATATATAGTTTATATCCTTAGGGGGCCGTCTACATATTAAACGAAGCACCAACTTTTGTTTTTCCTATGGGCGACATCAAAGATTATTCCAGATTCTGAAAGAGCACCCTCTAAAACCCCCAAAAACCAAATTTTGTGTCGATTGGCCCACAAACAAAGCCAGGAAGGGGGTTTGAAAATTTTGGGAAGTTGACTTCTAATAGGAAAGATTGGCAACAATTTTGCTTAATTCTTACGAAAGTTAAAGCAGATTTGGCTACTTATCTGTGTTTTGGCACAATTCATACAAAATTTAAAGCAGATTCGGCTATTTATCGATATTTTGGCGCGATTTCGTCTTTCAATTAGAATACCCTGTAGTGGTAGCCAACTTGGTGGAGTAAGAAGCTCGTGATCAATAGGTTCAGGTTCTGCCCCGCAATTCTGCATGCCTCATTGTTCAAGGTTAACCTATATAGGGATACAGGCAAACTCAAAGATGAATAGATGTTGAATATTTTTTTCAAATCTAAAGCCTTTAAAACAAATTTATAAAATTTTTATTGCCGTTTGTTTACAAATAATAATAATTTATTGATAGTTATTATTTAAAAATAACGTTTTTATAATTCCGGAAAAAAGGGAATAAAAATCTTAATAAAGGTAATAAATAATCACGCTAAATTATGAAAGTGGTTTCGTTGATAAGAGCTAGAAATTTAACTAATTAATGAAACAATAAATCATATTTTTGCGGATCAAAAATTCCTATAAAAATACTTTAATACAGATAGTTTGATTGATTTTTTGAGGTATTTTTAGCATATATTTAATTGATGTTTCTAATAATTTTCAATTTCCACCTACGACAACTAACTTATCTTGAAAAATTAAAGCAATTACAAAGTTTAAAATTTGCAAAATTTGCAATTTAAATAGGAATAGAAAAATTTTCAAATACTGATTTTAATGATTCTGCAGTCGTGTTTATAATAATTAATTACGAGTTATGTTTCATTTGGTTGGATACAGAGTTTATTATTAATTTTTAAGGATAAACATTGAAGTTTCTGAACCTATGTGCTTGATGAATAAGATACCAAAATATCAATATGAAACATGTTGACTAGTCAATCATTAAATTTCAAAGTTAATAAACTTGATTAACTTTAATCATATCGACGATTTGAAGCTTCTTGACATTTTAAACAATTGGGGGTTTAAGGAAAAAATTAAAAATGCATCATCGTGTGGCCATTGATAAATTTTCAATAAATTACCTTCGAATAATTTCAATTAATTTCATTGATAATTTTCTTGAGCCTCAATAAAGATCAGCATATTAATTAATGGTAAATTTTACAAACTCAACCTGTTTAAGTCCCTATTTCTATTTAACCTCATCTATCCCACTTAAACTAGTTTAAAATTGTCAAAATTAGTTTCTAAATCCAGTACCGGTGAGAACCAACGATATCATCCATATGTTTGGTGACAATAGCGGCTGGATCTGCTGTGCTCTCAATTCCAGGTTGAATGCAATAAATGATTGACTATACGTATAAGGAATAACATTAAATTAAAAAGTGGTAGCTAAATTGTTATTATAGTGTTAATCTTTTATTTTATAGTCACCACTATTTTATTTATTATTAGTTAATTATGTAAGTCAACTTTTATTCCCAGCATTGAGCCCTCTGGCTGCGTAAGGTAGTTTTAATACGCATACGCTGTTTGCCTTACCCCTGAAAACTACTGTAGGGGTAGGCGAAGAGATGGTGTAAACCCTGGGGTGCATCATGTGGGAAAGATGTGTGATCCAAAATTCAGCCACTCGATAATATTTCTGTCATGGGTAATTTAATTCATGTCTTGCTAACATGTAATATCAAAGATAAAACGTTTAATTCCTTTTAATAAACAATGCATGCAAGATGAGACCGTTCTTATTCAGTGACGACTTTTCTTGATCTTAGATTTATATTTAAAACCACAAATATCTTTATGAAATCTGTAATTAATTCGAATCTTTATACCGAATACTCTTTTTTCAAACTGTATTCATGTAATTCAAAAACATTTCAAATTTAATGCAGGCGAAATTTTTAGTCGAATAATGTAAAGTATTGTTTCGAAATTTTTTCATCTGAAAAAATTGTAATTTTAAATATTTTTAATTTGTAAACTTTTATTTAAAAATATCATCAAAATTTAAAAACAAATAAAAAATATTGCATGCACAAAAAAGTAGGTTAATTTTCCCTTTTACTGAAATTAATAGTGTAAAAAATAAGAACTTATTAATTCTAACTCTATCGGTAGTTTAAGTTCGACGCATCCACAAACTTCCAAAAGCAAAACAAAAACACGGAAGCTTTGGGGTTCGAACTTGGCTCTAGAGATTTGCGACCAGGCACACTAACCGTTAGACCACACGGCTACGTTCAAAATCAAGGTTTAAACAATAAATGTGTTGATTTCAGTTAGTAGATTATGGTTACCGTAAGGTTACTGTAATTTTCCTAGGTTGTGTGTCTTTGGCGATAGGAGATTGGCGCAAATTTTTCTATTTGAAATTTCCTACAGTGTGCGCGGGGTTAATGGTTGAAAGGATCAAAATCTATGAAAAACGAGATTTCAACGTAATTTCAACGAACTTCAACCCCCACTCCTGGCTTTGTTTGTAGGCCAATTGACACGAAACTTGGTTTTTGGGGGCTTTAGAGGGTGCTCTTTCAGAATCTGGAATAATCTTTGATGTCGCCCATAGGAAAAACAAAAGTTGGTGCTTCGTTTAATATGTAGACGGCCCCCTAAGGACATAAACTATATTTTATTTTTAAGGAGAAGTTAAATCATGAAAAATGACACAAAAAGTATCATCCTAACCCTAGTAGTTCGCTCACAATGTGAACTGTCTCACTTTTTTTTTCTACGACTGTACCTACGGACACGTTCTTGTGGGTGTCTGTAGCTAATCGGCGTTTTAGAATCAGGTTTCATTTAACTGAATACATTTTAATAAATGTTAAATTAATTCTAAATGGTAATCTATTTGTCAGCGATTATTTTCAAGTGAATTTTAGATGAAAAATCAAATATTTTGTGATCTAAACTACTTTTTAAATTTATGATTCTACTTGGAATTATTTTAAAATATGGTGTAAAACCCTAAGCACCCTATCGCATTTAAGTATGATGATTAAAAAAACTTAAAATTTCCACTGAAGAAGATTTACCACCAAATTATTATTGTTATTACCACCAAATGCTTGCACAACTGTCGATCGAATTGGGTGTTTTTTGGATCAGTGAAGTTGTCAGATCAATCAGCATGATTGATAACACTATTACCTTAAATTATGATCTGAAAATACCATATGATTTTTGTGTTTTTGGTAAAAAATCAAGACTTTTATCATTCAACTTCGTTTTAATGATCATTTACGATCTAAAACTACATTACTTTAAAAAATCTATTTTCAATTTTAAAAAGGCTTGAAATAGGTTATTAAAAGGTAATTCATCAATAAAAATGTTCATTCTTAGCTTTTTTCAAGTATAACTTCCCTTTTTAAGGGTGTCCACAGGTACAACTGGGTCTGTCCATAGGTACAACAGGTTGTTGTACCTTTGGACACAAATTTTTCCAAGTTATTATAAATGATTAAAAATCCAATTTTCAAGATTTTGACTAATAAAAAATATCTCTCTACTCACAAAGGTTAGGACTATAGGTTTTGGGCACTTTAAATGGTCAAAATGTGATTTTACCTGTCTTAGAAAAATCCAAACGTGATTTTTGTCCATAGGTACAACACTCTCCCCTACAGATATTTACAAAGGGAAAGGTAATTTCTCCTATCATTTAAAAAGTAACTTAAAAATTTAAAGTTTAAATATTAAGTACTAATTTTAACCTATTTTTTTAAACTACATTAAATAAAAAAATTAAGTAAGATTTTGTCTTTTAAATGTTTTAGTTTTAAATACTAGGGAGCTACCGCCCCATGCTCGACAGATAGAACACATTTTGTGTGCTAGTTCCCAACTAAGTTAATTCAATTTGCATGCATTTCTCATGAAAATTCCTAAGAATCATGTTTATATATAATTGTTTTTACTTTTAACATGTCAAATCAAAGTAAATTAAAAGTTTTAGAACATAAAAAAATTGGATATAAACACATTTCTAAGGAATATTTAGGTAAAATTCATGCAAATTGAATTAACTTAGAGTTGGGAACTAGCACTGTAAGGTTTTGCACCTAATCTGTTAATATTCGTATTTTCTGAAATTTATGTGACATTTTTTGCATGTTTTAAGTCATATGAACAGCCTCAAGGGAGTTTATGAATTTTCTATGAGTGAATATCTCTTGCTGTGTAATTTTAGGGATAGTTTAGACGTTTAGAGACTTTGCCTGAATTTCGAATTTTTTTATTTTTTTTATACATGATTAAATTTTATTTTTAACTTGAAATTTGGTAGTAATGTTCATTTTAAGAGTTGAAAGGTATTTAATATTTTTTCAATATAATTTAATGTTTTTTTTAATATTTTTCTCTTTTTTAAATTTTGAAAAATCTCTTTGAAAACGATGGTCATGATGAACATCAAATCAAAGACAAAAAATTACGAACAAAATGGGACTGATTTCAGGTTAAGTTGTATAGTTCTAGAGTTATTAGCTGTTTAAAAATGCAGAAAAAACAACTTTACAAAATTTCTATTGATTTAAAAAAAATTTATATCTAACGAAACAAGAGTGATAGAAGAATGGAACCTGAAACATTATGTCTATAACTGTATTAGTTCCTCATCAAAAAATCATGAACAATATTTGAGAGTGTAATCTTTGTTTTTTTAGTTGTTTTGTAAAAAAGGCATCCGTTTTTTCAAAGTGCGATGCGGGAGCCTAATATACCATACAATCGAAAAACATATTTTACACCTTCCTTTTTGGACCCAAGTGACACCCTTTCCGCGCTATTAGAAGAACATAAATAAAATATAAAATGTGTTCAATTACCCTTTCTTAAATGATTCTGAGTCGTCTAGGTGTGTTCTACCCCTCCTTGAAGTTTGTCCCATTGATAATGATATACAATCCTATATATTTTCAAATCCTACAAGGTAAGATTATATCTAGAGCTATGATCGGTTAGTTAAAAGGATGTCATTTCCAATAGAATGTGATTTCATATTGGAAATGGCCCTTCGAAGCAGAGGGCGAAAAGTATGGATTGTCGATTTTTTAAATCTTAATGATCATCCTGAGGAACTCACTCCAGTGAATCGCTAGATTGCATAGAAAATTGAGGGAGTAAAGAGTGAAACGCCAATTCACACTTTTCATTTTGGATGATTCCTCCGAAATTAACACAAAAAGTGATAAGTCTGAATGAGCCTTGTGTTTTTTTGTGTTTTGGATGGTTCTTCCAAAAGGAAAAACGAAAGAAGTCTAAATAAGCCTTAAGGAATTTAAATTTATAATTATTTTGAGATTTATAGTTTTGGCGAATCAGATGTATTTTATTACCTTTTCTGAACCTTCTCGTTATGATATTTAAGGGACCCTTTTTAATACCAGAAACTATATAAGATACTGTTGGTTGGGAGAAAAGGGGTCACTTTTTAGGTACTTTCACATTCTAAGTTTTATTTCATTAAAACTGTTACTTTTTAAGGATTTCTTTCAATTGGATCTTGACATTACAATCCATCAGAACATTTTCATTTAATTTTATCAAATATTTTTTAGCTATAAGTTGGTTAAACTTAGCATCAAAAGTGATGACCCATTTCCCCAATGGGGAGGTAATGCCAAAGCTTGCTATTCAATGATATATAGTATTGATGTGCAATGCTTAAAATATCCAGGCGATCTAATGGGAACATACAGTCTCCAAGGACTTTCAGAGCAGCTGCAAAGCAGTGTTCTTCATCTCGAGTTAAAACTGGTGGTCTTCCCGACCCCTTAAGTTCAGGAGGTTTAATTAACCATCATCTCAATGTTTCACAGGATATGCTATACTATTTAATCAAACCTAGTAATTAAAATTGTTCATCTACTTAAACTGTAAGCTTTAATTAAATTGCAAACATCCAAAGTTGATGAACATTGTTGAAATGTAGCAATTTAAATACTTCAGTTAGAGAAAAAATAAATTTGTTTGACAGTTCAATGTATATTTGAAGGAAATAAGTTAAAAACATTGTTTTAACTTAATACAGAACGCATCCTATAAAAAGGAAAAGAATAGATCAGCTATGCCTAACTATGACCCATTTTACCCAAGTGCAAAATATTGTTATAAGAGAAAAAGATAAAGTATTTTATAATTTTCAAAGCTGATTGCCTTGAAATGTCTCTAAGACATTCTTTTATGGAAAAATATTACAAAAGTCTGTTGTAATTTATTACAATGTATAAATATCCCTGTTTAACAGGTAAACCCTGTTTTTTCTATGACATCATTTACGGTTCAAATTAAATATTTTTTCAGTCCTCAAATTCATAAATCTAAATTTTTGACAGTCGGAAAAGGTTGCCAATAGATAAAAAATATAATACAAAAATGGGTAAAAATAATTTAATTTAAATTTTATTTATATCGAGTTTATTAAAACTGACCCAATTTACCCCAACCCACCCTACCCAAAAAACAGAGACATGTTATTTACCAAACATCACACACGCTTTGACTTGGCAGGGCCGACTTTCCGGATGTCTGCCTAACATTGGCGTCATCACCCCTTCTCTCTCCCAGCATGGAAGTTCAAACTCCCAGTAAATTAACAACTCTGCAGATGTTATAAACGTCCATTCTTAAAGTAAGCAACCCCCGCCCTCTTGCTCTTCGATTCACTCAACTTCAAATAATCAAGACTTGCTGAATGGGGAAAACCGCAAGAATAGTTCGTTTTCGTTAGAAATTTATTCTGCAGATGTTGAAAATGAATCTCTTTTAATTTATTACTGAAGAATGTTGTGTTTATACACAAATTCCTAGATTATATTTAGTCAAGGTTGGGTTGGTTCATAAAAACCAGATGAAATATCTGGGAAATTAAAATAATATAAGAGAATAAGCAAAAAGAATTTACAGAAAAATAAATCATCGTGAATAAAACAAATTCTTTTGGACAAAGGATTTTGTTTCAATTCTGTCTTGAAAATACCTTGGAATGCGTTAGATCTTATGAAAAAAAACTGTATTTAATAATGTTACTTTTTTTTTCAATTATTGATTTAGATTATCGTAAAAAATATCCGCAATTACTAATATGATATTTCTGATGAAATTCTGATTTAAATCATGTAATTAATGCTCAATTTTAAGTTTTGTTCTACAATAATTTCTGTGACAAAAACTATCAAAGTTCGAAATTTTAATATCACGTAATAATCTGTCATGTATTGTATTAAGTCAAACTAGACTGTAACGTTACTGGACCCTGGCTGAGAGCAAACAAAGAAAGTAGTTCCCAGCGCGGTGCCTGAATTTTGAGTGAAATTATGAACTTCATTTTAGAAATATGATTATAGTTTGTTAAACCCATGTATTATAGCCTCTTTTTATCACGATTTGCGTATTGAAACTCCTCCTTGCACACCAACTGCTTTTCTGTTTACCCAGTTTTTCCTTCCTTGAAGTGACGTCATAGGGTCAAGATGCCTAGTATAGAAGCCATAGTATAGTATATAGCCATATATACCAGTATAGCTAGTATACAGGGTGATTCAGAAATAATCATCAATAATTGGGAGGGAGGTAGAGGGGCCCTAGACAAGCATATTTCGAGTAGGGATGGTGGGGCGCAGCCTTACCGTTAAAGAGCTAGGACCTAATGTAGTGCGAGCGCGTTTCAAAAGGCCGTTTTTAGAAGGCCCGTGTGACGAAACAAAACATAATAAAATGAAAAACATTATTGCATAAGGTAAGGAAGTATCCCTACTACTTACACCATGAATTCGATAGAATTTGAACCACTTTCTAAACCGTGGGGTGAGGTTAAAAACGTGCAATATTAATCTCTTAGTCAAACAATGGAGTTCCCTTAATGGTATTTAGAAAAATGATGATTGGGGAAGGAATTTTCAATGACCGTAACATTGATAACTGAAACTGTTTGATCATTGAAAATTCCTTCCCCGATCATCATTTTTCTAAATACCATTAAGGGAACTCCATTCTTATTCCAAATATTAATATTGCACTTATATATATGGGTAAATATTTGTTTTGAAAAGAAAAATTTCAATAACTAAAATTATGAATTAAAAAATAGTTAGAAACCTCAGAACAAAGCACAATGAAACACTTCCAGGCGGAGTAAAGGAATATCCGAATATCTTACTTCATACCATGAGTGACTTCATTTGTATTTGGGGTCTTTCTCTACATGAATTCTTCGTAATATTTATGATAGTAGGTTAGGCTATAACAGTGTAAAGCACTTATAGGGGAGAGGAGGGAGGAATGGGACAATTTTCACTAAATATTTTTTTATTCATTATCTCCTGCTTATTCATAGATGCAAATGGTTGGATAATAAACTTACATGTTTTAACTTAATTTTTTAAAAATGTACAGTTCTTAAATGTTGTTTAATTTTATCACTTTTGATCATTCAAATTAACAAGAATTTTGTCCCATTCCTCCCTCATGGGTGGGAGGAGTGGGACATGAGTATGGGAGGAATGGGACACTTTTGAAAAGTAAAGAAAATTAGTAAAATGTAATAATGAGAAAGGGCCTAGTATTTTACCTACTATTCTTTTAACCTTTGCCCACATTTTTAAACAGCTTTCAATTTTATATCTATTATAGAATAATTTTTAAAAAATATTTAGTACACTTGAACTCTTTCCCATGGTGTTAAGAATCAAAAATTGAAATACAATGTAATACTTGGAATTGTTTATTCAAGAAAAGAAAAGCATTTCAATTGAAGCGATAGAAAGCTATCAGAAATTAATATTTTCAAATTTTGTTTACATTTTTGCAGATTTTGTTTACATTTTTCAGAGTGTCCCATTCCTCCCTCCACACATTGCTTTTAAAATATAACTTGTCACATAAACTATGCTGGTGTTAGGCTTTATGAAATTGCAGATTAGCATACATTATATCTTTTAGATTACAATGGCATTATATAATGTTTGTTCTACAAATTACATGAGAAATGAAATAAAACTCAAGATAGACTGGATATTAACTTTGGAAGTGGGAAAATCAAATTTTTACAACTATAAACAGAAACTTGCTGCTGGATAAACTAAATGAAGGAAAGAACAAGAAGCTATAAGAAGGCCATCTAATGACTAAATTGGAAATAAAATAAACTGATTTATTTTTCCAGAATTTCAGCTGTCCCACTCCTCCCACTGTCCCATTCCTCCCTCCTCTCCCCTACTGTAAAAATCTATTGTTTTACCTGAAACCACCAAGGTCCTTTGGTAAAAAATATTGCATTGCTATATTTTTAAATAAATTATTTTTATTCTTACTTGGCTTTTAATTAATGAGTAAAACGAAAGATTTTACAACTTTATAGAAACATAAATTAAACATAAGAAGCATAATAATTTCATTCAAATACACATATTTCCCTTATTTCTATTTGAAACAAATCAGGGTATAATTAATCAGTATTCTGAAAATCCTCTTGGTGATTTTGATTGGTAGGAATCGTAACTGTAGATAATAGATCAGAAAAGTCCGAATCAGTTTTAAGAACACGGATGATGTGAGAAGGGAATATTTTTTTACGTTTTTCTTTGTTTCCATACATTCCAGCTACATTTAGCACTTCAGCCGTCAAATTTTCTAAAACTGCACTCATATAAACAGCAGCATCCCCTTTAACAGCTGCGCCTTTCGCAGATATCTTTAATCGTCTGTAGAACTCTTCCGTTGGAAATAACACCGTTCCATTGAGGCACGAGAAGTTTTCTGATTTCTTTAACTTCGAAGACATAAAGAGTGCAATAGCCGTTGGTTTAAAAGTCACAAATAACTTCTGATAAAAGCACAGAGAAAAATAACTGTGTTAAAAAATATTTAACCTATATCAAAATATAGTATTACCATGAATAAAATATCGTTTGAATAAAAAATAGCTTATAAAATCACTTGTAAATTGATGTGAACATGTGATCTGGAATTCAAATTAATTTTTTCTCTTCGATAAACAAACAATTCAAATAATTTCTGGTATTGCCACTTAGTATGTTAATGAGGAAGTTGCATGATTTTTTTTTATTTTTTTAATCGATTCCTCTTGCAAAAGTAAGCAACTACCCAAAATTTGAGGCCGATCGAGAAATTTTTTGATTGTCAAAAAAATTAACAAAAATCCTCTTTTTAAAAGCGCGCGAAAACGCCAAGAGTTTGGATGTGACGTCATCTTATACTAAACATTGTTGTAAAGCAATGGAGTTGATGGTATTATTGTTGACGTCATCTTATAGTTTAAACAATAAACGTTTTCAGTCACGTGTTTTTTTCTCGACTTTTAAATTAAAATATTTAATTACCTGTACATTTTTTTGAAAAACTGACTAGATATTTCATTTTACCATACAAAAAATCATACGGAACACTTGTTTGTTTTTGAAAATCTGACACATGCAACTTCCTTATTACCACGAAATATTATTTCTTCAAATCGGTTAAATTATCCTTGTGTTAAAAATATTTTTTTATGTCAAATAAATAAATACGTTTAAAAAAATTGTACTTTAAGAAATACTTATCTGAATTATATTTAAAAATAATTAAAATAATTTAGAATTTGGGGATCTTAAAAAATATTTTTTTTTCATTTGAAATTTCTTTTTTATTTTCGAATGTAGCTTTTTTTACTAGTGTTTATTTTGTTAGCAATTTTATGTTATAAAGTTTTAATAATTTTAACGAAGTGTGTATTTGGACGGCCCAAACGGCCTCCCAACTCGGCCGTGCAACGTCATAACTTTCACTCATCTTTGACGTCACTCCATAGACTTAACATGGCAATTTTCACTCACGTTTGACGTCATCGTCTGGAGTTGGGTGGCCATCAAACGGCCCGTGGCGCATGCGCTGTAGGTCTCGTGGTTACGTAGCAGTCTTGGCGCTTAGTGATAGAACCAATGGAACGCCGGGCCGTGGAAATTAGAGTAGAAGTTTTAGAATAAAAAGAGTAAAAAAATATTTAATATTACCGTAAAACGGGGTGAATCGGATCAGCAGGGTGAATCGGATCACTTTTGAAAAAAGTTTTTTAAACCATCATAGCTCCGGTTGTGTTAGAGTTATAAAATCAGGATAAATTCTGACTTATTCTATGCATTGTTAAGAAGTTGTTTCAGCCATCAAAAATTATTTTGCGATAATATCTTAGATCTACCAAGGCTTTGAAGTTGAATACAAAAAAAGTCACAAAAACGTGGCTGTCAAAACTTTGCTTATTGAACCAAGAAAATAACTTTCTTTTCTCAATTTTCGGTATCCCCCGTGTGGTCCCGATTCTTCCAAAGAATTCTTTGCAGTCAAATTTTAAATAAATGGTAATTCTGATTTTTGCTGAATTTTTTAGTAAAACAAGTCCATTCCGACTACTGATGCGGGGTGAATCGGATCAGTCATAAAAATGCGTGTTTGAAATTTTTTTTTGAAAAACTGGTGATAGTTGGAGATTTCAAACAAAGGGGATTTTGGTTTATGTATATTTAAGAATATAATGTATGGTTTTGGTAGTTGTGGTGGTATTATTTCTTTTCAAAATGGAGGTTAGAAAAGAAGACCGCAAATGACGATTTTAGTTAAATGTTTTTGGTCGCTTTAAAAATTGGAAAGAATGCATGATTCATGGCTAATAAAAGTTTTGCTGTATGTTTACATCAATGTGTCAAAGTTTTAAGGTTAACCGATAAGTTTTAGATGGGAAATTTTGATCTCAAACAAAATATATTGCGAAAAACCTCTCTCAGTATTTGTTGGTCATTCGAAAGAAATTTTCACTAAAATGACATCAAAATCAACAAGAAAACGTACATATAGACCCAGCTGTTTATTAATATGCCGTATATTAAATTATCTTTGAATATAAGTGCAGAAATCAGTGCGATATTTAAGAGCGCATTATTTTTTAGCTTCTGAGAATTGCACTACTCGCTAAACTTACGGTAAAGCGAACGAAGCTATTGTTTTCTACATATGAAAACTCTAAAAAAAGCAACACTTATTGTTCGAAACTGGAAACAGATAAAACAATAATGTTGTGGAAAAACTTTCAATGCTTTAATAATTAATTTATTTCAAAAAAACATCTGCCTTGATTTTATTTCATACACCAGCTGCTCAACGGAGCGAGTGAAGTGCTAAAGAACTATGGAAAATTACCAGTTATATGCAGTTTTAAAGCCAAAATTTGCTATCTTAAACTTATCAAATCATCTCAAATCTTTCACTTCTTAATTTAAACATTGCAAATATACAGCAAAACTTTTATTAGCCATAAATAATGCATTCTTCACAGTTTTTAAAGCGGCCGAATAAAATTTACGAAAATAGTTGGCAGTCTTCTTTTTTAACTATCATTTTGAAAAGAAATAATACCACCAGAACTTCCTAAAACATACATTATATTCTTAAATATACATAAACTAAAATAACCTTCGTTTGAAATCTCCACCTATTACCAGTGTTTTGAAAAAAATTCAAACATGAAACTTTGGTAAAAAAGTATCATAACTTTTCTGAAAACCTTATATTTTATTTTTAAAAATGTTCATTATTTAGTAAAATGTATTAATTTTACCTTATTAGACTATTTGAAGGCTAATTTCAGGATCCTGTATCACTTCAAGACGTAAAAACAGCGTTTTTTCCACAAAAACTGGCAGTGATCCGATTCACCCCGCATTGAGGGTGAATCGGATCACGGCACTTAAAAATTTATATAAAATAAACCGTTCAAGATAATTAAATTTTTTCAACGGGTTCTTAAAGTATTAATTGGGACTCGAAATATTATTTTCAAAGCATTCCAAAATCTTTATTATTAAACTTTCGGCAGCAGTTCAAAGTTCAAAATTGATCCGATTCACCCCGTTTTACGGTATATTATGATTTGTTAAGGCTTCCTTCCACTGGCCCTTTTGAAGAAATGTTTCTTTTGAGAACCCTTGGCAAGTCGTTTTAGACAGTTTTAGAGACTCACGATAAGTTTTCTTTTGTGAAAATTTACAAATTTCTAACATTTCCAAGTAAGTTAGAGCCCTAAAAATTTACACTCATAGTAATATTGATTAATTAATATGATAATCGTCTGGTCCACAAAGAAGAAAAGTATTCAGTTAAAAAGTGAGTTATTTCCCCGTACTACAAGGTGTGTCCCAAAAGTAATGAGACTGAATTTTTTACGCAAAGCAGAAAGGCAATAGAGCAGATTTGTTTGGTGGTATGGTTGTGTGGGATCCCATCTACAATGTTTGTCAGATGGTTTCAGGAGTCTTAATATTGTCAGTCGAGCTCCAAAAGCACAGGCATGTTTGAAAGCGGCGTTACGTTTTTTTGCAAGGTCTTTGAGATGTAAAAGCGACTAAATTTTTAGCTGAATTTTAAATCAGGTAATAGAAATATGTCCTATGGGAACACATTAGGGTTGTAGAATGTTTGGGAGAGCATTTCCAACTCATTTATTGTACTTCACCAGGAACTCATTCAAAGAGTCAGAGTTGGGCGGATGCATGCGATATCGATTCCTCAATCTTTGAACCAATTCGATTTAAAAAAATTAGATTATGGCTAAGCGCGCACTAGAGACTTCCGTCGCGGTGAAACATAACTGTCACTCGAGAGAAATGCATCTCTATGGCGAGATTCTTGGCAATCAGTCAAGAGTCTCGTCGCCTAATGCACGCGCTCTAGCTTCTTGCAATAGCCAGGGTGATAATTTTGTCTCAGTCGCCGTGATGAAAGTCTCTAGTGCGCGCTTAGCCTAATTGTCTATCTCGGGACACAAACTTTAAACACAGTCTTTTCTATGTGTTAAAAGAGCAATGCGTATGGACTTCAGCCTTAATTCGTTTATTCGGGCTTTCTTTTGACAATAACATTGGGTAGTCTTCCCTTGAGTTTTAAAAGGCATGGTACCACCTAAACACTTGAGACTTGGACACAAAATCCTTCCCAAAGGCTTCTTTCAACATGGCAATAGTCTGAGAAGCCGATTTGTTTTTTACACACAAAAAATTATTGTGAATTGCTGTTCGACACTTCCCTGCATTCTGAAAACGTAACGCCTCTTCCAAACATGCATCTGCTTTTGGAGCTCGCATGACCATACAAAGACTCCAGGCCTGAAACCATCTGCCAAACATCGTAGCTGGGATCCCGGACAGCCATAGACATACAACCATTACCACCAAACAAATCTGCTCAATCTGGCTCTATCGCCTTTCTACTTCGCGTAAAAAGTGCAGTTTCATTACTTTTGGCACACCTTGTATATTTATAACTCTAAAAGTTCTTAATTAACAGTTCGGACTAATTGATATTATTGGGTAAGTTTTACTTTCCTTATACAGGGTGTTTCAAAATTGCGTTGCACGGCTTTTATTCGAAACCAGCGCCTCCTAGGGTCATGGAAGTAAGGTCTACCCCTAGGTAAGTGACCCTGGAGAATCCATTGAGATGACTTACAGCGCCCCTAGCGGCGAAATTAAAAAGTTAAAAAAATTAATTTAAAAACTAAAGGAGATAGAGCAAAAACCTCAGTGAGAGTATTGTTGCCAACGTCAAGAAGAACTCTTTGAAAAAAATTTGATCAAAATATCTTGAATATTCGCGGAGATATTAGCATGTGAAAATAGCACTTTTTCGGGGGTCAAAAAGGAAAAAGTTCGCATATTTGCAAATTTTTCAGTGTTATTGTGTAGTTTTGTGTTTTTTTAGTTGAAAGAACACAAAATTTTATCAAAAATTCAAAAAAATTTGCAAATATGCGAACTTTTTCCTTTTTGACCCCCGAAAAAGTGCTATTTTCACATGCTAATATCTCCGCGAATATTCAAAATATTTTGATCAAATTTTTTTCAATGAGTTCTTCGTGACGTTGGCAACAATACTCTCCCTGAGGTTTTTGCTCTATCTCCTTTAGCTTTTAAATTAATTTTTTTAACTTTTTAATTTCGCCGCTAGGGGCGCTGTAAGTCATCTCAATGGATTCTCCAGGGTCACTTACCTAGGGGTAGACCTTACTTCCATGACCCTAGGAGGCGTTGGTTTCGAATAAAAGCCGTGAAACGCAATTTTGAAACACCCTGTATATATTGAATTGAAAGTATATTCTCGATATGACAAAGTGAAAAACACTGGTAAAAAGTTTAAAGATAAAAAGGTTTTCACTTTTCAGCGTAACAAGTTAAGTCTCAAAAAATTAGAAAACTGGAAAATGTGGTTATATCGAGTCATAAAAAGATATTGTAAATAGTAAAACTTCTAAATTCAGCTTTAATTTTAGTTTTATTACAGTGACACATAATATTTTGAAAAAAAAAATAGAAATTATTTTTAACATTGTATTTTCACAACTTTGTGTTTAAATTAAAATTAGCTTACCCGCTTTATAATTTCCTTAAAAATTTCAGCAGAGTATAGATGTCGGATAAACTTTTAAGGAATGTTTCTGAATGAATATTTCGATACAAAGGAACTGTGCATTCATCAATTATAATCAAATTATTCACCTATTCGTTCTTCGATTGTCAACTTAACATGTTTTTAGTTAACTGAGCAACTAACTTACGCGAAAAACCCATTGGCCGCTATGATTGGCCAATTAGGGGAAACATCTGCTAATAGGACAGATGTCCGACAGATTTTTCATCTTTTCATAGCATACCATACGTATATATGGTAAATGTGGATTAACCATAGGACTAACACAACCTGGGACTAACCGGACTAACGGGGTGGATAGGTGTATGGAGTAAAAGAGTCGAGTTTATGAAAAATGATGATGAAAATTAGGTAGATTGCCTTAGATTCTGTTTATAAAAGGATGGTCTCGATGTTCAAAGCTGAAGAATACCTGGGTTAGACCATTTACAAACTCATTAATTTTAGTTATATTGTCTACTTCAAAGATTCATGACCCACTAGGTCCTAAGAGGTAAATACGGGACCTAACCGGAATTTTTCGGTGTCCTTTTCGACCCTTTTTTATTGTATTCATATTTTACTTCCAGCGAATGAAAATTAATGGAATTAATAAGTACAGCCAATACAATGAAAGAAAATAGTTTCACTGTTTGAAATGTTTATTTCAGTAAAGATAGCCGTAATTAAAAAAAATAAAGCATGGGAAATCACGATAACAAAACTATAAGTAATCCAATCATGAATCAACCATGATTATGATGATAACGTGTTTAAGACGAATTTTAAATTTTGTCCCGTATGAAGATGCTGGCGCAGATCCCAAGGGTGGCACTCCAAAGTTTCTCAAAATGGGTTTAAACCCTTCTTTTTGAGGTAAAATTTCAAAAAAAATTCTGGGGGAGGACCCCCTGCAGTACTCTTCTAGTGTTATCCAAAAGGTCCCAAAATGAGTTAAAACACTATATATTTAAGAATCAAGTTTCAAAAATTTTCTAGGCGTAAGACCCTCAAACCTCCTCCGCCTTGGAGATTTTAAAGTATATTTATAAACTCCTTTTTCCCGTGGAAATTCTGCGGCTTAAATTTGACTGAATTGCTTTGACTTCGGTTTTATGCTAATTATGCGCTTAAGGTGATGAAAAAATAGTTATTTAGGGTCTAAATCCCAAACATTTTCGAGGTGGATTATATGATTATATTTTTAATTACGTATACAGGGTGTCCCACGAGAAGTGGCCCAACCCCTTTAACTTTTGAACCCCTACAGATATAGTCATGAAAGTGGGGTCTAGGTATAGTAAAGTGGCCATGCTCTATCCAATGAGGCTACTTCTACCGCCCTCTAGCGGAAACTTTAGGAGTTATAATTTTTATTTTAAAAACTATTTGAGGTATGTGAAAAAAGTCAATGACTAAGTTGTAGAGCAGCATCGATTCAGTAGGAAAAGACACCTTAATGAGAAAAATATCTTGAATAAAACCCCTAAAACGCACGCTCAACTAGATAGAATTTACGTAGTTTTTACCTCTTAAAACGCTCCTAACAAGGCGAAAATGAGAAATTTTCATTTTTATACTTAAGTAAATGACTAAAAGTATTCTTTGTTTATTAAATTGAAAAATTCTCATTTTCGCCTCGTGAGGAGCGTTTTAAGACGTAAAATCTACGTAAATTCAACCTAATTGAGCGTGCATTTTAGGGGTTTTATTCAAGATATTTTTCTCATTAAGGTGTCCTTTCCTACTGAATCGATGCTGCTCTACAACTTAGTCATTGACTTTTTTCACATACCTCAAATAGTTTTTAAAATAAAAATTATAACTCCTAAAGTTTCCGCTAGAGGGCGTTAGAAGTTGCCTCATTGGATAGGGCATGGTCACTTTACTATACCTATACCCCACTTTCATGACTATATCTGTAGGGGTTCAAAAGTTAAAGGGGTTGGGCCACTTCTCGTGGGACACCCTGTATAAGGGGGAACAGGGATACTTTTTAGAAAAGAAAATTTGGATTTTTTGCATCTAAAGTTAAAGTGTGATGGTCTGAAAAAGTGCCCCCTCTTGGGGCCTTAAGATGACAGCCCTCCTTTGCAATCTTCAGTTCATATTTTTGTCGTAGCGGTTACACAGACAATAAGAGACAGACCGGTCAATGGGCGGTCTACGACACGAACGCCCTCAACCCACGGTACCTGCACTAAAACTGTGGTTACAGTTAAGCTTTTAGATCTGGCAACCATGGAGACGTTTTGCGAAGACGTAATCCATAGACCATATAATCAACAGGATCGCGATCCTTGGCGATCACATAAACCCATTAAATGGTTTTTAAAATTAAAAAATATCTTTTTTTTTCAACAATTTTTTAAAATTTGCTATTATAATAGAAAATTTAAATTAAATCATTAAGGTTTGTTCATCAACAAAATTTCGTGATCGCATATGATGAAAAACTCGATTGTAAAAATACAAGCTTAAATATAAAGCAATCAAGAATCACACAAGTAAATAATGAATCTAAATGATTTTATTAAATCTCTCTCATATTCCAATAACTACAAATATTTGTTATAACCCCTTGGCCTTTTAAGACAAACATGATGTGTAAATGAAGTTGCAATCCTCGTGAATCTAAACGCACATCTTTTGCAAATACGAATCCCAGATCCCAGGCACATTTGAAATGAATTCTTGACAATAAAAATATATAATACTAGTATACATTTTCATCTGAATTAAATACATACGCCTATAATTAACGCGAATTATACTGAATTCTATCAGGCTTAAAAATCAAGTTCAAGAATGCAACACAGATTTTCCAATGGATTGCAAAATAGAGAAGAAACGAGATAAAATGTGCCTTAATGCAATAAGACACTGTTAAAATGATTTATAAATCTTGAAAACAATTGAAAAGAGTACGATTAAAAACAATTTACACAAACTTCATGTTTACTTTCGAAATCGAATAATGCAAGTTTCGTCAACAAAAAAATGTATAAGGATTTCGATTAAAAAATATTAAATTAATCGATTAATGCCGGTACCACTTGTCGCAGGCGCCACTTGAGCTCTCTGGATAAGCCCCGCCTATTGACCGGTCTGTCTCTTATTGTCTGTGGCGGTTAGTTCTCAAAAACAAGAGGCCGATCCTCAGCAGATGAGATAGATGGCTATTAAGGCAGTTCAGAAGGACTGGCAGTTCAGTAGGACTGGTGGTTCAAAATTGAGTCCTCTACCTCTACATTAATAGAAAGAGTATCAATCTGAGGAGGCGGGCGAGGGGACATAATGCCACGTTGTAGATCTTTTAGCCACTAAAAAGTGTTACCAGGTGCACCGACGCGACGGGAAGGTAGACATGAACTATGTTCATGTGAACTTTGTTACAGTTTTTTTTATCTTGTCTTCTGGTGTTCTTTTTTGCTGTAACTCTTCAAGAACATACCATTAGAAATTAAAAAAACATTTAAAAGAGTTATCTGTCATGGTTTTCAATAAATAAATGAGGTTCCTAAGCTAAAAACCTTTAGAGAGATCCCTCTTCTAATATTATCTCTTATCAACTCTTCTGGCCCAATGCCTCCTCTCTCCTCTCAACCACCATTTCATCTTGCACCTAATTAGCAAACGGATGAATTTCAATCGCTGGAATAAACAACCGAATGCAGAATCTTCCACCTACTCAGGATGAACATATTCCAATCCGGACATGCTGGTTATGAGACCTTCCTGTTTTCCCTACATCTCCCGCCAAGATCTTGGCTGGGACGAAGGAAAAAGTCCGGAATTTCGGGAAGCCTCTCTCCTACTTCCATACCTATACTTCCCACCCCCGCCATTTGCTTTCAGTCTGCCTTTTGTTCGAAGCGGCTGGGGACCCCGAAATAGAAGACGGTTGCTCCCACTGCTACGTCATGGAGCAACAGTTCGTTGTGTGGATTGGAATGAAGTTGGGTAGTTTTGAAAAAAAAGTCATTAATGGTGTTATTTTAGAAATCATTGGATCTGTTTACATTTCCTTTGGGGTAAGGTTTATGTATTCCGGCCATTGGAAATAGAAAAAACCTTCTTACCTATGTTCTTCTTCTTTGATTGCCCTACAACCCTTGATGGGCCTTGGCCTGCTGTACTACCTTATTCCAGGCTACTCTATTACACGCCTTTTTTCCAGTTGGTTATTTTCATTGTTCTAAGATCTTTAAGAACATCATTCAACCCTCTCATTTTGGGTCTCCCTCTAGGTCTATTGCTCATTGGCTTCTTACCTATGTACTGGGGAAATTTGTCAAGGTCTCCCTTCCCTTATTTGAACTTGAAACTTACAAAAGTCATCAGAATAATATTAATAGTGGTAAAACTTTATACAGGGTGTCCCGAGATAAGAGGCCACACCCTTTAACTTTTTAACCCCTACAGATATAGTCATGGAAGTGGGATCTAGGTACAGTAAAGTAACCATGCCCTGCCCTATCCGAAGCAACAACTTTCAACCCCCTCTAGCGGAAATTTTAAGAGTTATAAATTTTGTATTTAAAACTGTTTGAGATTTGCTAAAATAGTCCTTTATAAAGTTGTAGAGCAGCATCGATTTAGTAGGAAAAGACAGATTGAAAAGAAAGAAAAATGTCTTGAATGAAACCCTTAAAACGCACGCTCAAAAAGGTAGAATTAATGTAATTTTTCATCTTAAAACACTCCTCACAAGGCAAAAATTGGAAATTTTCATTTTTCTGGCTTAAGTAAATGAATAAAAGTATTCTTAGATCATTAAATTAAAAATTTCTCATTTTTGCTTCGTGAAGAGTGTTTTAAGACTTAAAATCTACGTAAATTCAACCTAATTGAGCGTGCGTTTTAAGGGTTTTATTCAAGATATTTTTCTACTTAAGGTGTCTTTCCCTACTAAATCGATGCTTCTCTACAACTTAGTATGTGACTAATTTAGCAAATCTCTAATAGTGTTTAAAATAAAAATTATAACTCCTTAAAGTTCCGCTAGAGGGCATTGAAAGTTAATGCATTGGATAAGGGCATGGTACCTTTACTATACCTAGACCCCACTTTCATGACTTTATCTGTAGGGGTTCAAAAGTTAAAGGAAGTGGCCACTTATCTTGGAACACCCTGTATGCATGGGCGGATTTAGATGGTGAACCCTGGGGGTGCGTACTGGAAAACTTGGGGGTGCAAGCTGCCCCTGATGACTTTTAAAACATGATTTTCCCCTATAAAATGGAATTTTTTCAAAAAGTTGGGAGTGCGTTGCACCCCCATGCACTCCCTTAAATCCCCCCATGCCTGTATGTGTTTGCGTATATGCTACTCCTCAATAATTATTTACCAGAATAACCCCTTTTCAAAACCATTAACAGAATTCAAAAGTTTTCATATGGCGGGACTGAAAATCAAGCTCTGCATTACCCTTAGGATCAGAGTTTTCTCTTCAGGTATTTCTGTCTATCTCTATCTATTTTTTCCTTTCCAGCATTAAAGAATAGTTAAGTTTGGTAGTGGTTTTATGGCGCAAAAATCACGCTAGACAAAAGAATGGAATAGAATGAATATCAAACTTACAGCGTCCAATATTTTTGTTAATAGAGTTAAACCTCTTTTTCTTTTCATGGTCTTCATTTTACAAGAGCAATTGATGTTATACACATACGCTATAATTATCTATCGACCTTAGTAACTTGTTTCATTGATAATATTTCCTAACATGTTTCCTAATGTTAACTTTTCCCTTCTTATTGCTCAGTTATTTATTAAATCAGAAATTATTAATTTTTTACGCAATATAACTCGTGTTATTGCTTGAATGATTCAGTGAATATACTCCAAGTTAAACCAGATTTTCACATATTACCTAAAACCATAAGTGAAAATAGCTAAAACCATAACGATGCCCAAAAGAAAAATCTCCCCAATATGACACGGTGGTCTTAATTAAATATTTACGAAATCGGACTTGTCAGTTGTGTTTCAATAGTGCATGACAAAAGAAACAGACCTTACTACATTTTTTGGCAAGCTCTGCTTTGGCGAACTTAACTGCTTCAGAAGGGATAAGTGCCAACTGGGACACCAAACCAAGCTAACGAAACTACTTGTTACTGTTAGTTGTTTAGAGAGATTTCTGGAATCTTTTGGATGGAAAGGAATTTTCCTCGATAGCAAGAAATTTTTTTTGGCATTTTTCCTCGTTTAAAAAACACATTCGAGTAAAGAATCACTTCTGAATACAATTCATTCAGTTTTTTCATTCCGTAGTAGAACCAAATTACATACTCCATTTCCATAGACCAACATTCCTCCAGGATATTTATTGAAATTTATTTTATTTTGTGATGAAAAAACTTAATTTTGTTTTACTCCATGATCTGCTGAACTCGAGATAGGGATTTTACCGATTAAAATTTTTTAATCAATTATTCCTTTACTCGATTTACTACTAAGTTTGAGCTATTATTATTATTGATGTTACGTATGAGCGATGTTCCAGGAAATATTTGAGACTCGGTTTTGGCCGGTGTCTTTCTCTCTGTCCATTTGTCTCGTTCTTTACAGGCTAAGAACTAGCTGGCAGAATCCTTACCGGCAGAATTTAATGAAATTTGGTTTTCGGGGATGCTCTCTCCGAAAAATAATTGAAGTTTTCCATGTAATAAAAGTTAAGCGTTGTCCTTTCCATGGTGAACATTGTCCTCTTGTGGACACAATTTACATTTGCGGACAGGAGTTCCTATGAAAATCTTGTTTGTCATGGCATGACAGAACTGCATGCTGAGTTAGGCAAGGACCTTTAGTATATCTACCAAATAATCTGCAAGAACCTTGTATATCTGTATATCTACAATAAAAGAAGGTGTATATCTGCAAGAACTCTGTATGTCTACGCATGCTCCTTCAAGGGGCTACATCCCCGACCCTGGTGTTATTTCCCGTTCGATACCCCTCCCGATGCGAGGACGGAAGAGAGTCTGTCGCATCTCAATAAACAATAGGAATCAAAGCAAGGACAATCCCGCATTCATCTGCTCAATGTCACGGAGCAGCGAGGTTTAAAAAAGTCTCCTCGGGAATCCGCCCGTAGAGAGAGAGAGAACGCGTGTATAAATATATCCGACTCTCTTATTTATTCCGAGGTGCAGGTTCTTCGGTTCGACCATTAACAACTTGCTCTCGGTTGAGATGGAAGTGCTATCGTAAATGTGATGGGGGAATGGGTTCTCTAGGAATAGCTGTGAGGGTAAGGAGAGGGAGTTCTCTCTGATATCAACTTGATCGTAAAATTTGTCGTTAGCTGATGAAGCTTCCTTCAGGATCTAACTTTTTATTCATCTTTTTTAGCCCGTGGGCCACCAATGGTTAATAGGTCCCGACTGATAGATATAAATTCCCCTCATTGAACAGTTCTAGCAGCTCTAATTAATACTAGTTGAAATGGGAAGTGAATAAAAAAGATGAGGATAAAATTTTTCCGACCAAAATACAATTGAATACAAGACATCAAAAACAGGCTAAGTCCTAAAAATAAAAAATATATTAGTTCTTCCTCCTTTTTATTTTTTAAAGCGTATCCTTGTAAATAGTAAGTCTTGTTATTTCCTTTATTCGGATCATTCTCAGTATCCTAGGAGTATCCTCAGGAGCCTAGTTAGTGAGCCATTATGGACCAAATTAACAATTCATTGCCACTGGAGATTCCAACCTATTTTATTTTAATGTTGGTTGTTCATTTGAGACCGGTGAATAGGTCCATTATAACCGAAAAGTTCTCTAAATATAGTTTCTTTAGTTTAGTAAAATGTAGTAGTTCTTTATAATGATTCTCATTTTTAAGAGAACTTATTAAAATAGAATAAATACTTTCCTTTTTTCTTAAATGTTGGCAAGTTTCCCTAAATTAAAAATTATTGGTGTTTGTAACAAATGGGAGATTTTTTGCATGAATGTTGATTCATCAGATACTAATAAGGAAAAGGGACAAATTGATGACAGCTAACATAATTAAGGATAGAAGGAATGCGATTTTTAAATTTAAAATTTCCCAATTTGAAACAGTAGTTTAGTCTTAGTGGGCCTTAGAGGTAGTATTTGTTCCATTAATAAGTAACTTATTTTATTAATCTGGAAACCAAACACAGGAGTAAATAATATTCATTTAGTTATCAAGAATAGCAAAATTTTTGATGCCTCTTTTCATGCAGTAAGTAGAGCTAAATACTAGTTTTGTTATCTTGTCTTCGTCGAAAGTCGAAGTCGAGTACGTTGTCAAGAAGAGAGATTTAAAGATCATTATTGCCCGAAGTGAAGTGTAGAATAGGGAGAGAAAATTTGAAAAGGTCCCTTTCTGTCTAGACTAGACGCTTTAAAAAATCTTAACTTCCCCATGTGAACTTTCCAAAACGGTTTATTATACTTTTTGAGTTGTTTACCAGGAAGACATCTTTAGAAAGTGACTCAATACAGCAGAAAAGTTAACAACTTTTTACATAGTAACTTTTTTACAACTGCCCTCAGTTGCTTAATGAATATTATAAGTTATATCGGAATATTTAAAAATTCATTTAGGAGTAGTACTAGAAGAACATTTCAAAATCGAGCGTCGTATTTTTCCTTAAAAATATTTAAACAAGTATAGTTTAAAATGCTGTTTTAAATGTTTTATTTCATGATATTTAACTCCATTTTTTATAAAAATATTATTGAAAGCTCTGTTTACCTTCTTTCGAACTGCAAACAGAAATCAGTTCCACAGCAAACAAGTTCAGCAAACAGAAATCAGACACCGCTGAAGACCCATCGAGTATATGCGGAATACGTGCTCTTTAAATCTGTGAGTCCGAAAGTCTTGTGGTCGGTCGCAGCAGTTTACCATGGGTCCAGGTCTTCTGGTGACTATTTCCCTCCCCTTCAGAGACATGGCAAAATTGTGGAGGTGGTGATAGATGGTGGCAGCATCTATCATCCATGCAAAAAATAAAATAAAGAGAGACGAAGCGGCTCATCTTAGAGTAAGCAAATGTCTCCTAAATTTTTCAACTAAAGAACCAACTAAGAAATCAGTTGAATCAATATTTGAAACGTAAAGCATTTCTACTCGGTTTTATTTTTTCAAACCAACCATCATTAAGGTGTAAAGGGAATTCGCACCAAATTTTAAACGCTTTGTAAGTAGAATTTAATAAAAAAATCAAAATCAAGGGTCTGGAGTTAATTCAGTAATAATTTACTATCGATTTGGGGAGTATATTTTGTTGGGAAATTATTGCAATGGAATAGAGAGTAGCTGTAGAGTTTGGGACAAGCAAAAATGCTTAAATTCCCAATATTTATCAAAATAACTTTATTTTTAAATAATCTAAAATTAGTTTTAATAACGAAATTTATAGTTACATCTTTATTCTTATCGTTGAAGTAACCCCTTAGTTATATTCTTTCTATGTGAGCACCCTTAGAAAAAGTGCATTGAGAGACACCTCCAGGAACGTATCTAGAAAATGGTGTTTGTTTAAAAAAAAGGGGGGGTAAAAATAAAGCACTTTTTCTCTTTAAAATATTTAAGACAGTGATATAACCACAAAAAATTGGATGATGTAATTAGAACCGCAAGCATTGGCGGATTCAGACACTTGATTAGGAAAGGGACATTCTGTCCTAGATTCAGTCCAATCTTTCTTTTTGGGGGATTAGCTCACAAAATTACTTTTATGTTTCCCCTCAAGTTTGCATAAAAGAAATGTAGAAATTTTTTAGGAGCGCTGGACGAACACAAAAGGGTCTTTGAAAGAGGATACAAAATAGTTTTTGTCCCGTTGACCCCAATTTCATGGATATATCCCTGAAGGAATGGTTCAAATCTATATCTTAGTGAACTGAATGTAAAAGTTTTGTAGTTTTCAGCAATAATGTGGATCTGGGGGCCCTCCTCCAGAAAAATATCAATTCAATTTTGCTTCTAGAAATTAGTGTTTTAACGCATTTTTGACTCCACATCTGGGGCTTTTGTGGTAACCAACTATGTACGCAGAGTGGGTGAGTGGGTCTGTCATCTGTTGGGGGGGGGCAATCGCCCCAATGCCCCCTGTAGATCTGCAACTGATCACATAAGGGGAAGGTTTGCTTTTGATGGCATGGGATAGTTTTATCCCATATAGCAGGGGAAACTCATATAGATAGTATAGATAGGTTAGGTTACAATTAGGGGAAACCTTCTGGGGGTATGTCCCAATATCTGCTCTCCAGCTCATTTGGACGCCTTTTGCTGCTCTAGAAGCCCACACTGTAAAAAAAAAACTGTAGAAAAACAGAAATTTCAATAACAGTGACTTTATGTTTACAGAGATATTCTGTCATGTAACATTCCCACCGCACTTCTATTTATTTTATGTAAAATAACAGCTTTTACCTAGTTTTTTAGCTTATCTGTACTTAAACAGAAACTTACTGCATTGAAAACCAATACAGCTATTGGCAACGGTATACTGAATCTTCTTTGGTTCAGTGGATAGCGTGCGTGCTTAGCATGCGGTAGGTCGCGGGTTCTATTCCCGGATATTAATTAAAATTAAAAAAACTCTACTAAAATAAGTGCATGCGCACAAGCAGAAAATTACTGAGAGGCAACAGAAAATCTGAAACAGAAATGACAGAAAGTTCCTTTTTACAGCATTTACCTGTAGGTTACAGCTTTTTTCTGTTTACAGGATTTTTCAACCTACAGATTTTTTCTGGCAACTTTTGCTGCCAGAAATTTTCTGTTTTTTTGCAGGATTATTTTTTACAGTGCAGCTCATTCCAAACATGTCAAGTTTACGTAGCTGCAACTACAAGTAAACGAAATTTGGCCAAATAACGCGTGACAAAAAACTGGACGAATCTTGAATATGTGTGCTGCTAGAGTGGCTAACATCCCGTTTTGATCCACCGACCCTGACCGCCGCTGTAATCGCGTAAACAAATCTAGTCAAAACACAGAGGGTATACCCCCATAGCGCATGGAACGAGAAAAGGCCCGCCGAAGCAACAGCGGCATCGAATATAGGTTGCGAGTGGGCCGAGGAGCGAGCGAGAAGGCGTATTTTAAGTAAAAGAGCACGGGTATCTTTGCGGGGCTAAAAATACGCCGGGGAAAGGCAAGAGTAGGTATGGGGCCATCCCAAAGTGGTCTTATTTGGGATCTCCGGAAATCGGAACTCTTCCCGCCTGCTGCTGCCCCCTTCCTGGAATACTGATTCTGGGCCGGTCAGGTGGGGGTGGTGGGGGATATTGACAGGTTTAGGAGTTACTTCATCCGGTCCGTTGGAAGATCTGTACTTTCCGCACACTTAATCCATTGTGCAGTCTTTTGTAATGTTTCTTATGTGTGCCCGTATCATACGCTTTACGAATTTGAAGAAATTTCATATTTTCCTCGTGTCTTTCTAGATGATGAATTGATTTCCATAAATGAAGATTTCATGTTCTAATGCTGACTGAGATAGTTAGATGGAACGGTTTTATCTCTATTGGGGCTGCGTTTCAGTGCCTCAAAAGTGTTTTCAAAACCCCTAAGAAAGAAGAGGAAATATTGAAATTCCTGCTTTCATAACAAGGAAACGTTCCCAGGCTAAACTCACAAAAACGGATGAAAATTTACAGGCATAAAATTTAATTAGAAAGAAAATTACCAGTGGAATTTCATTAGAAAAGGAGTAAATTAATATTGAAAATTATGTTCTGAGTTGCCGAACCTATTCAGTTAGCACCATTGGTTGATTTAAACTGCTTCAGAGAACAAGCGGCCAGTTCATTTAAAAATTTAGTGGTTTCTCTGCATTTCTCGCCCCTAGTAGGGCTGAATTTGGCGTTAAAAAGATTTTAAAAAATTTTATAGCTTTTCTATAGGGATTCCGTAGCCAATTTTTTCACAGTAAGTGTTTTGAGCCATATTGTAAAATTTTCGTCCATTTCTATGAGTTGAGCTTGGAAACGTTTCCTTGTAAGTAAAATATCCAGTTATGGACAAAAGATATGCTTACTGACCCTGAATTACTTGTTTGGTTAATATCTCCATGATGAAGAGTAGACTTAAATCATGCCCTTTCCAGCTTTAGAATCTTTTCAGCGTATATCTCTACACTACTTAACAAAGACAATAAAATTCGCTCACAGTAGATGTATACGAATTTCGTCCTTTCCAATATCCTACAAACCATCCCTCAAAAACAATCCACAAACAATTTGTATGGCTTAAAACAAGAACAAAACACCTATTTTTCGTATTAACATCAAAATCTTTATTCAAATCGTTTGTGAAATGCTTGAAACCATCACTCGTCTCCCTTCAAGGTATGAAAATGTCTTCTTGTTGGGAAAACCGAATGAACCGTTCTCTATTACTCCAGTACTCTTCCCGCTCTTTCACAAAACGATGGAGATCTTTGGCTATTCGAAGAGCTTTCTTCGTGAAGGGGGTATTCGCTTTCCGAAGACCTGAGAAAGACAACTCTGTTGATAAATAAAAGCACTTAATCCAACACTCGTGGACATGTGGATTTGGACACACTCGTGTCCAAAAATTAAGGATAATTTAGTTTTATGGGAATAATAACTAAAATCTTAATTCTTGTAATGTAGTTTTCTGGGTCCTCAGGCATAAGTAAAGTACTACTAAAGTAATAAGTACATATGAGATCTTCAAAAAATACGGTATTATCACCTACTAATAAAGGATCCAAGATCTAAAATCCGCCTTAAATAAAGATTGAGGAAGTGTCACTTAACATCATCTAATTGCATACATAAAGGTATTCTTCAAGCATGAAATCATGCATGTAGTTCAGGAATACCATATTCTTTACACAAATAACAGTTAATTTTTTCAAAATGACACTCATGTAAATATTCTGCTACCGTTCCAAATGTGTGTTGAATTCCTTTATCAATAGAGGGCAGGGTTGGCTGGATTGGACCCAATTGGGTTGGACCCAATGGGTTTTTTCAAAAAAACCCATGTGAAAAAACCCACATTTTGGACCCATTTTTGGGTTTTTTCAAGAAAAATCAAGATTTTGGCAGTTCCTTCAAAACTTAATGGGATTCTTTTTCTAAGTTTAGGATATTTTTAAAATTTTGATGGTTTTTTTCAAAATTTAAGCTAGGTTTTAAAAATTAAATGGTGTTTTTTCAATTTCAGGGAGTTTTTAAAAAAAGTTAAATAAGTTCTTTCATTCTCAGTGGGTTTTTTCATTATTGAATGGGTTTTTTTCAAAATTTAGGACGTTTAAAGTTCAAACTAGATATAAAAAATAAGGAAGATTTTTTAAATTTCAGTGGGTTTTTTCAAAGTTTAGGATATTTTTTAAATTATAGTGGGTTTTTTCAAAATTTAAACCAGGTTTCAGTAAATAAGGGGTGTTTTTACAATTTCAGTGGGTTTTTTCAAAGTATAAAAACTTTGAAAAAACCCACTTAACTGTGGAAAAACTGACACTATTTTGACAGAACACATTTAACATAGAAAGAACTCACTAAAATTTGAAAAAACCCACTTACATTATAGGAGAAAACCACTTAATTTTGAAAAAACCCACACTTTTTCCGAAAAAACCCAGTTTTATATGGGTTTTTTCAGGGTTTTATTGAAAAAACCCGAAAAAACCCAACCCACTTGGGTTTTTTTAAAAAAAACCGGGTTTTTGCCAACCCTGATAGAGGGCCTCTGTACCCCCCCTTAAACTGGGTGATTTGATTTTGAAGCACATATTTCCACTCTTTGAAAACCCTATGGCAGGAATTTCATTGATAAGTAACTACTAAGGTTTGTGTCATTATATTAAAATAAAATCATCCTTAATTCTTAAACACGAGTTACGTAGATTTGTATTCATAAGGTAAGCAAAGATTTAAGGATTGTAGTGAAATTACATAGTCAATCCCTCAAATCCCTTTCTTACCTCTGTTTTTCAAAATGCTCTCTAAAAAGGTTCGGTCCTTTTCCAGAGAAGCCGCCACTTTGGGCCCAATGCAACTTGTGGGCCTGGGCTTAATGGGTTCCCTCCTTTTGGGTCGCCTCTTCTTCCCGGATTTACGGCGAACCTTCTCGGACTGCCTTATCGATGATGAAGAAGAGTCTTCCCCTGAACTTGAGATGCACTTTCGCAAGGAATCGGATAACGACTCATCGCTTGGTGAGCTTCTCCCTGATAAAAGACACAGAAGGTTCCTTAACATTTTGTTACTACTAATGTTTATTAGTTACAGACATGTACTTGAAAGGCAGACATATTTAGTAAGTTATTGTGATTTGAAACAATGGCAGTGGTCCGATAGATCATTTAAAGGTGAGAAGCTACACTTCTAAAAAATTAATGGTCACCTATACTCTGTTCATGTAGAATTGGCGCCTGAGAAATAGTGCTTTCCCCCTCGCTAGAAGCGTAACCATAGTTACTCTCTTCGCGCAGCCAATAGTAAGCCTTCTTCGTCACTTTGACGAGGATAGTTGCTATGGTTCCCGATCGGTGGTGGGGGAAGGAAATATTTTCAGGAGCCTATTCAAAATGAATAGAGTATAGCTAGAGGAACTAAATTATCCGTGCTTGACAGCCATGCACAAGAAAACATATAGAGGAAAGGAGGTTTTTAATGTGATTTTTTAACATATTTTCGTTAAGACTTACATATTTTGAGGTTGGGTCAATAAACTTGCGTTCGATAAATTTTTGAGGATTTAGCTTTTAATTTCTCAATTTCAATAGCCCGAAATCATTTTTCAGCCCCTCTCAAAATCTTTTGGAGAAGGGATCAATGTACTCTTTCTTACCTACAGATAAGCGAAGCGATTGTAAAGGGCAATGAGCTGCTGAAGAGTAAAGAGATACTAAAAGAACAGATGTGGGGAACACTACAAGTTGCAAAAGTGATTCGGAGAAACAGAAAGATGCTGAAGTACAGAGAGAGGCTCAAGAACAAAAGGATTCGGAGAAACTAAACGACACTCAAGAGCAGTGATGCTATAAAGACCAAAAAAATACGCAGCAGAAAAGCTTAGGAGCAAAGAGTTTCCGAGGAACAAAAAGATGCTGAAGGAAATACAGCAAAAGGATTCCAATAATGTTAAGAGTATAGATGCAACGTTAGTTAACTACTAATTGCAGCTTTTTCCAATTAATTTATAAAACTAATGCTGAAACACAGCGACCATTTCTATAACTTACCGTGCAATCTGAGGCTGGAGCCCGACTGAGGGGACACGCTCAGGAACTGCTGAGACCCCCTCCGCTCCGGAACCTCCTCCTTCAAACGATCTCTGGATGGACTGAGGGTGGAGGAGCGCAGACGCTGACCGACGGCCGTTTTCGGACGGGGGAGGGAACTCCGGGCAGTTTCGCTGCTGGTTTTGGTCTCTGAGGTTGGCTGAAAGAAGAGCAAGCGAGAAAATTGTTACGATGATGTACTAACATTAACGTTATACTGCTAAAAAATCGATATGTTGTCAGAGCAAAAAATAAACTTTAAAAGAAAGGCTAAACTATAATAGTTTTCACAACAGACATTCATTAATAGAGACACATTAATTTCTTCCGTTTGTAACTCAGGTTTCAACTCAAAAGATCGAGTAATTTAATGGAATTATGACGATGATACCTTAAAAATGTTTGAAAGAAAATTTCAAACGGTTCTGTATTACCGAAATACTTTAAATACTAATTATAATGGATGGTAATGTTTCCTTGCAGATAAAAGATTTAAATTTCTAGTGGTATACCTAATAGTGTAATAGTATGTAGTTATTAATAGTGATATTATTTGAAGAATTAGTAATTCATTAGTATATACAGGGTTTCCCAAAAAAGACTGACACATTTTAAAAATCAATGACTTAACTCAAAAACTAAAAAAGATAAAAATACGTGATTTGTTGCATCCTACTTCCGAGACTTTCAAGAGTAGGATGCAACAAACCACACATATTTATCTTTTTTAGTTTTTGAGTCATTAGTTACTGATTTTTAAAATGTGTTAGTCTTTTTTGGGATACCCTGTGTTTATTTGGTTGCTCGACTTTTATTTGATGTGGTGCGATCTAGATAATATGAACTGATTAGATAATTTTCAGATTGCAGTATATTACAAACAATATTTACTTCAAACGTAAATAAAGTAAGAGTTAAGTAGCAAATACTTTAATAAGTAATTAAATAATTTTGTATTCACTCGAAGAAAACTGATTTTAAAAACTAAAATTGTCAGTAATCCATTATATTTAATCTCATATCAGTGTAATTGCTAACAACTGTCAGTGGAGAATTTCAGTACATTTTTAGTGCTGATTTTTGACAGCAAAAAATGAAACTCCGCCAAAGTATCCATCATACCATTCTCATGAGGACCAGCTTACTATACTCCGACTTCCTTTGTCCAGCTGGTCGGGTGGATCGGATCTTGGCGATGTCTTCGTCTTCTGAAGACAAAGTGGACGAATTTTCGTCCGGGGACAGACGACGACTAGATCCCCCTGCGCTGGATTTGGTAGAAAGGAGGGATTTCACCGGAGAGGACAAGATGCGATCTTTAGCCTGTTATAAAAAAAAGGATAAGATTTTATGCAAGTCCTCCACGGCGACCACCAACTGTAGCTGCGGCTATTTGGCCTGTCTCCTGTTTTAAGCAACTATCACCCCTTTTTGCCATTGAAGACTTGCATCGAATCTGTTCCTAAACACAATAAGCAGTTCAGAAAAAAGAGTTAATTTCTATAAAAAAATTTCAGAGTTTCTGAAGTTCTTTTATAAATTGTGGTTATATCAGGAGGTTGAATGACTCCATCAGTAGGTCTCTTTTGGGTAAACTTTCTCAGTCTTTTTATTCAAAATCAAGGTCTTTACTGACTTTTCCCCAGTTTCTCCAAGTGTTTCGGAGGTTTAGAAACTCGGACTTCAGGCTCCCATACAGACGATCAACTTGGTTGTCAACATGGGATGTTAACCAGGTTGAAAACTTCGTTGACCAACCGAATCATAATATACATAAAATTAAAATGGTCAAATGAATGTTTTTTTATATTTTGTGCACTTTGAATATAAAAAAACTGTCTGATCATATAATATTTCCCGCGTGTTAAATTATATTATTTTTCATCTTTAAATTCTTAGTTCATTTATTTCCTCACCAAGATGTTCCAATTAAGCTCCGACCACCAAGAATGCAAAGTTGACAACCAATTAGTCAACCTGAAATTTCGACCAACTTCTTTACAGAAGAGCAACTTGGTTGAAAACATCGCAGGTTGTCAACCAGGTTCAGTAGCGGATTTCTAACTAGGCTAACTAGGCTATAGCCTACGGCGGCAAATTTTTGGCAGCATAATTTTTTTCTGAATAAAAAAGGAGAAGAGAAAGACACACTAAACATAAGCTCTGGAAAGACGGAGAACGTCCTTTCAGAAACTGTCTCTGTCCTGTAACTCTATTATTACTACTTTATTTAAATTAAGTTCGTCAAAACGCATAAATTCTACTATAAAATCTATATCCGAAATTCGGATGAGGCGTTCCAAAACGAGTTGCAAAAGTGGGTTTTTATACTTAAATTTAAGAAAATTTTCTGGGGGAGAACCCCCAGACCCGCCTTTTAGTAGCCTTTTCCATATTAAGATCATCAAGAAGATTAAATTCGATTATGAAAATTCATACCCCCCAAAAAAAACAAATCCTGGATCCACCCTTTCCGCCCCCCCCCAAAAAAAATAAACCAAAAGTCAAGTCACGGCGTGTACCAAACCCACTCAAAAATTTTTGCCCCCCACCCAACCAAAAACTGAAATGACGCCCCTGGTCAATTTTTTAAGATATATGGCATATAGGCGGCAAAAATTTTGGTTCATCCTATAGGCGGCACATTTGGAAATCCGCCTCTGACCAGGTTGACAACTAAGTTGACCGTCCGTGGGAGCCGTTAGTCACGAGAAGAAAATGTCTTATTTACCTCCTGAATTAAAATTCCTATTCTACTGTACAAAAAATTTTTTCATGAAATGTACCTATTTATTAGTAATACCCCATTTTATAGTGTAGTAAACTTAAAATTGGGGATACTACCCCTTCAAGTATATAGTTAACTTTCATGAGAACCTTATTGTTTATATAAAAAAGATGAACTAAATTAGTAAAAGCTCTTACAGATTTACTTCTCTTGAACTTAGTTTTTCTTTTAGGAATGGCTATCGAAGCTCGATAAGCTGAAAGGTAAGATTTCAAAGAATTATGCACAAATCAGTATTTTTAGATAATCATCATGATTTTCAGAGTATCCTACCTTTACCATATTTATTTGCCTTACAATTTTTTTTTCATAATTTATTTATATGTTATCTGGCAACTAAAGGTTGTTTATCTTTTTTAAATTCTATAAGTAAGAACCTTACAAATTTTATAATGAATCCTAACGCAAATTATAGTTTTATTCAGGAATAAAAATAAAGTCCAACACACTCCTGTTTTTGTTACTACTTTCAATATTTTACTATACCTACCAGAGATTTCTTCCAGAGCCATTCGAACTTTATGAACTCCTTTTATACAATCAACATTGTCGGGTCTTAGTCGCCTTCCTTCGACAAAACATAGCATGGATCTTTCTAAATCCCACATGGAGAAAAGAATTTCTCCTTTTAGTAACAAGGCCTGAAAAAAGAGGATAACCATGCAATGGTTTATTAACGTATGGTTTAATGGTTATTTTTCCTTAATCAAATTTTATACAGAAATATTTTATGGAATTTTCTTTTGTACTTAATTTCTCTTGTATTTCTAGATTTAATTTCGTACATTCAAAGATTTAAAAAAAACTGTCCCAAAACTCTTTATTCTAAATAACCATGTAAAGGAAAGTGCAAATAAATAAATGTTCTTGAATTTTAAAATTTCATAAAAATAGTTTATTTTTATGCATAAACTTTTTTTAATTTTATACAACTCAAAAATTATGTATTTCCACTATAAAGAAGTGTAATTAGTTCAGGCTTGCAAATCAACAAAAAGAAATGTTGTGCGTTCCCTATTTAAGGGTGCTTACTGACGCAAACCTAAATAATAAAATATCTGAACCTCCCTTCCATACTTGAACATTGTTTTAAACATCCAACTATAAGAAAATTCTTTTAAAAAATCATTTTACTACAGTTTTCTATTAACAATGCCATGAAATCTTAGTTTATAATAGGTATATCTTTCACGAAATATTCTGCATTAAAATTTCTATCAATAGCCTCCCTATCTGCCTGTATTGAATGAGCAAGAGCAGTATAAAATGTGTGTGTGTGCGCCATTGAGACTCACTTGAAAATACTTAGGATCATTTCTAATCACTTCGTCAATGTGTTCCAAGGCGATTTCAGGTTGAAGCATTTTGAAATAACAATAACTTCTTTCAGTTAACCATTCTTTTCTTTGAGGATCCACTTCCACTGACTGAAAAGAAACTAGGTTTTACTATCACTCAAATTGGATTTCCATGTAATCATTTTTCCTGATCTTTAAGAATAATTTAACAAGGTAGAAGTTAGTATAAACAACGTTTATAATCCACAATCAACATAAATAAAATTGGCAGACAATTGTTTCGGGGATCAATGGATCCCTTTCGTCAATACTAAAAGCTAAAAAGTTGTAAAACAGTTGACAAGTATCGGTATACATACAGAATCAAAGACAACCTCCAGGGAAAAGGGGGAAAACCTTTCCCTTTTTACCCCTATGGGACTTACTCAGATTGTAAAATTCATTATTCGGTTTTTATAATTTTGTTTTAAGTGTGTAGAGAGAGGAGAGTATAGAACGAGATACAGAGATTATAGAGTTTAAGAGTATGCAAACTCATACGAATGATTTAATCATCCAAGATAGCATACTGTTAAAGTACTGTAATTTAGAAACCTCAATAAAGGAGGGGGTTCAGGGGAAATACATAAAATTACCTTATTGATAAGCCCGACAGCCTCCTTATATCTCCCCTGATGCACCAAGAACTTGGCCTGCTGGAAGAAAATGGCGGCGCTCCTTGCTTCAGGAGTCTTCCTGAAGATCTCCACTGCCTTCTTCCTATCCAGCGCCTCCTTGATGTCCTTGGTGCCGATGACCACGGTGGCCGCGCGGGACTTGTCCGTGAAGACCTCTTCGGGCCTCCCTACGGTCTCTTCGCCCCCTTCGTCCGATGACCCCCCGCTCATTATCTTGGTGAGCTGCGACTCGGCGTCAGCGAACATGCTCTGGCGTCGCTGACTCTCCTCTTCGCTGACGTTGCTGACGGTGCCCTTGCCCGACTTGAGGTCCGAGATGGCGTTCCATTCTGGAGTGTCGTGGAAGGAGATGGACATCTTGCGCTGGGTTGCTTCTTGCGGCGCGAGCATGGTGGGTGAGGGTTGGTCGGCACTGATGGGAAAGAAGTTTGCTGAATCAAAAAGGAGTAAATGAAAGGAGAATTTCACCATTTATTTGCTGGTTAAGCGGATAATAGGTGTAAACTCACAACTCTGCGTCACCTCCAACCGTGGACCGGTTTTGTCCTTGTTAGGACTCATCAGCACGGTATAGGATGGATAAGTACTAGTCTAGCCGACTATAACTGAAAAAGTGGTGACCATTGATTAGTCCTCCACTCATCTGCTGGAATGACAATGGCATTCCTAGGACAGATTTAATTCCAGAAAGGCAAGGTAAATGAAAGGAGAATTTCACCATTTATTTGCTGGTTAAGCGGATAATAGGTGTAAACTCACATCCTATAACGTGCTGATGAGTCCTAACAAGGACGAAACCGGTCCACGGTTGGAGGTGACGCTTGAGAGTTGTGAGTTTACACCAATCAAAAAGGAGTGTTTTCGCTTTTGGTATAGTCTCAAGAAGCTGCTGTTACGATATTTTGGCGAATTCATTTGCACTTAGTGTTTCATCAAGCCCTTGAGTGGAGATTGAAATTGAGTTGTTTGCAGCAACAAAGAGCTAACTTTAATGTAAAACTGTCGGAGCTAGCTCTTTGTTAGAGAAAACACCTGGATTTCCCAGAGGTCTGCCTTTCTAACTCATAGTTTTAGAAAGAATTGGGACAGAAAAATAGGGGACGTCATGTCTGGTATACACAAAAAAACAATTGTAAAATAAGGATATTTGCATATGCTCGCAAGACGTTAAAAATATCCACCGCACATATCGGGGCATGCATGAGAGTGTCGTTGAATGAGAAAGTATTGAAGTTTCTTTTTGTACATGGGATATAACATGGTACATTTTTCTCAAAAAAAACTTTCAGATAACCCTTATTAGTCTAATTAAACAAGTTATTAGTCTAATTATGATAAATTAAATTAAATAATGTATAAAACATTAAAATATTGCCTCTCTGTCACCATTGATCTACCGCTTATTCACTTCCGTCCTCTATCACCCTAATTTTTTACCCCGTTCTCTTTCTCAAAGTTTTTTTATCTTCCCCATCATTCTCTTTCCTCATCTAGTTCTTTCTCTTTTATAATCACTCTCTTTTTTCTCCTTAAACCTATGCTTAAACTATTCTTTCTAAAGAAAATATCAAGAAAATGAATGAAATTGATTAAAGGATTATCCACATCAGATTTACGCAACGCATCCACACAATATCGTGCATTCCGAAAAATATAGTTTTCCCCTTTAACCACCAATTGGTTCTGTAAATCCGTTTCACCGCAAGAGCAGTCTTGCTGCGGAAAAACCAACTACCTCTATGTGTACGCAACAAAAACCTTCTTCCGTATTTCTTTAATGTGTGGGCTTTATTTGAGGCGGAACGCACCGGAACAGCGTTCTGATGGTACCTCCGTTCCTCCTGAGAAAAGATATTACGGAATTAAAATATATTTACTTAAAAATTTTCATTTCTTAGTGAGTGAGTTTTTTTCGCAAAGCTTTTTTTCTATGATTTTTAAAAAAAAAACTACAATAGAGATTCAATTCAGACAACTGACACCCCTGATTATGGTCTAATACTAAAAATATAGAAATCATTTTAACATTCAAACTCTCACAGCTTAAGTAAACATCCAAAAATAACATAGTTGTTCGCAAGAGAAGTCAAACTTTCAAAACTTACCTCACCTGAAAACAGCAAAGAGATGAAAGAACTGGTCATTAAGATAGAGATTTCACCGTCCACTTCGTTTTTCTTCAGGTTCCCATAGTAACAAGACGGGAGCATCGGATGTATGAACAAGTTTTACGAATCACGCAATATTAGAATTCAGTAATAGCATGTATTATACCAAAGGTTTTTGTTTTTAATGTGATCCATAAGTAATTTATCGCCAGACAGAGGACTTCCCATACTACATTTTTTACTCCATATTAAAGTTGGGAGAAAATCGAAAACAGACAGCATACGTATTTTTGGTGTGAGAAATATTTTCTCCAAGATTTTTTTTTTGATACGAAGGGGATTGTAGAAATTCGTCTACTAATGGTTTCAAAGGGTCTGTCTTCAAAGTTTACTTTAAAAAGTATCGCAAATAAAGATTCTAAACCGTTTGTAAGAAACTTCATTTTTCACTGATGAAAAGAGAGCGAGTAAATTTTCCACATAAAAATTTATTGCAGCTGAGAAAACTGTTTAATATAGTAAATGTAAATATAAACTGAAACATATTTTGAGCTTTTAAAAAATTCCCCGATTTTAATCTTAAAGGGTTTTATCTATTAGGTTCACTGGTTTTGATGAAAGACTTATTTAAACCAAGGGGGATTGGAGATATATCCCCCAAAAAATTGAGAAATTTTTATCTTTTGACTATAGAAAGGCACTAAACATACCATATCCTCCTATAAAATAACATTATTCTACTCTGTAAATTTTTTTTCCGGTTTTTTACTCCGGTGATTGAAGATTCCATATTATGAGGAAGAAGGATTTAATTGAATGCAATTAAAATATTCGCTAAACCTCTAGAAGCTGGAGAATCGTTGTCCATACTTTATCTCCACTAGACTTTAAAATTGACACATTTTATTTCAGTGTTACCAAATAGCGCATTAATTAATTACATTATAAACTTATAACGTGTATTCTCTCAGCCTATTTTTTAGATTAGGGAAAAGGAATTGTCCAAGAACGGGAGCTTTTAATGTTAACGTACTTTCGTACACAAAAATCTTTGTCAGCTTTAAAGGAGCGTGTATCATAGATATTTCAGAAGCAATATGCTGAACTAGAGTTTGCTAAGAATATCGGTTACAAGCTAGTTGAAACATGGCGTCATCGTACTGCATTGACATGAAGGTTCAGCTTGCTTGTTCGTTATAGAAGAAGTCTATTTTCACTTTTGCGAAAGGTTTTCCGTCGAAGCAAAGATGTTTTGCAATAAAAAATTGTTTATACAGCCGACCGTTCAGCAGCCGCTAAATTCAGCGTCACAGTTATACAACAGTCCAGGGCTCGATTTCAGCCAGAACGGCGTTCCGAAACCTCTTTTTCGGAAAAAAAAATTATATTCTATTTCAGGGGTCTCCTATCTACTGCTCGCGAGACCCTTTCATCAGGCCCACGGATATACCTTTCTATGAATGAAAAAAATCCTAAAATGAATTAAAACCATGTTTTTATTGTCAAATTTCCAAAATTTTTCTGGGGGAGGACCCCCAGAACCCCCTTTTTGTACTTAGAATTCAACTAATCACATTTTTTTTTCAGATTAAGTTTAAAAAAGTGAGAATTCTACCAAAAAATATTTAAAAAGGCATATTTCATAATAAAAAATTAAATGCATTTTTATCTTTTTGCAAATAACAATAATTATGATTTAATTGTAAGGTTTCTACTTAATTGTTCTTTTAAAACATAATTATGAACCTCCATTTGAACTACCCACAATCCGCTCCTGTTGTTATTCTTTTTTATTTGAACCAGATTTGCCAGATTGCTGGTCGAATTTGCAAAGAAAATTTGCAACATCTTAAATTCTACCATTTAAGAACTTAACGAAACTACGCATTCTATTCCAAAAATTAGTAGAACATATACAACTCTTATGGTTCATTGATGATAATCCATCCCGCCTCCTACAAGAGGCCCCCTTACAAAAAAATTGTATAAATAGTTCATCGTCTTATGCCTCTTATACAATAATTAAGTTAGAATACTCCTAATCTAGTACAACACATTTGAATTTATTTTTTAAATTTAAATTTGAAAATTAAATGCTAAAGTTTTTGTATTAAAAAGTATTCGCTTTTTCAGTTTTGAGACCAATAATTTTACCGTTACGGTACCTCTTTTTTTAGAAATCGAGCCCTGCAACAGTCAATAACTTCGATAACGTTTTCAAATTCAGCGCCACGGCCGACGGGATTATACGTAAGAACTTAAATTTGTTCAATTATTTTAAGTATTATTTTTATATTAAGTACACATTTAAAAAATATTATTGTGTGAGTGACCTTTGAACTTAAAAAAACTCATTTATTCAGAAATTATGTTGGGTGGTTTTAAAACTCAATGGTCATAAAACCAATTGTGACATTTTCGCATCAAATATGTACTTGGCATCAATTTATCTTAATTTTTTGGTGTGCTGGTGCATATAGAGTGTTCCTAAATAGTGAAAAATAAATTCTGAGTGAAAATACTTCAGAAATGAAATGAAATGAACAAATTTGAGGGATCCCTAATTATAACTCATTTCCTCTGATTTTGCATGTATTTTCTGTTCATTGAATTTTATACACAAATATATAAAGTTGGTTGTCTGTAAAAAAATAAAAATTGCCAAAGTTTATGGAAGGTTTTTTCTCTAAAAAATTTTAAATTCTGACAGACATGACAAGGATTTTGTAATAATTTTGCTTTGCTTATTTGTTTTCAATAACTAATATTTGTTAATTTTCTTTTAACTGATTTTAAAGTAATCAAGTTTACATTTGGCAAATATTACAACTGACAGACATGACATTTAAACTTTTATATTTGAATCAATTTTAACTTTTTTTTATTCTGAACTACTTCTTATGGTACAAGGAAAAAGGAAATTAACCTTTTAAACGCCGCATTTCAAATTTCAAATTAAAGGTTCTGATTTTTGGCTTAAATGGCTTGTTTTATCATTACTAAAACCGTTCTAATCATTTTTTGGCGGAAAAAAAATCCTAAGTATGATTTTGAGGATGTTCCCATTTGGGAACATCGGCGTTTGGGGTGAAGTTTTTAGGGGGATTTCCAAAAGGCACATATTTTACAATTAATTCAAATAAAATGCTTGAAATAGGTTTCTACTCAATAATTATGAACTTTTTTATGATTGTGGACAGTTTTTTCATTTTTATTATCCATACTTGGAAGATTAAGTAACATTTTCATAGATTTTCACAAGAAAAAATTGACATGTTTATTACGTCGTGAAGCTTTTCAGTAAATTTTTCTTGCACAGAGGGTAATATTTTGGTGTAAAAAATACAAAAGAGTGTTCCCATGTTCTTCAAAGCTTAACAGTTACGTTTCTGTGAGAAAAATTAGTTTTAATTTCGGTTTTATAGGGATATCTAGCATAAAATTCACTAATTGCATTCAAATCTAATTAGCTTTCAAAAGTGATAATCATAATTATCTCCATTGATTCATTAAATCTGTGTTTCTCATGGAAGATTCCGAACTGAACCACATATATCTTATATCCAACTTACGTTAGAAGAGTGTTTTTAGATGTACGCACTTTTCCTTATTTTCAAAATTCTTCAATTTTATTCCTAAAATTTTTATGTAAAAAAGTACTTGAACATAAATATGTACGCAAATCCTCAGAAGCACTCAAAATATGCTCTTTGCATAACTTTTATTGATAATTACTGAAAATTAATCGATCGGGGAGTTAGAAAAATATATAAGTGTAAGAATCTGCTATAAAGATTTGGAATTTATTTCTCCATAAATCAGGAGAAAAAATAAAAATAACATATTTTTGAATTTAAAACATCATTTTTAACCTGTTTAGATCCTTTGAGACAAAAAAAGTTCAAAAAATTAAAGAAAATAGGAAATAACTTGAATTTTTGCATGTTATAAAAATCCCCTCAAATACTATACCCCAAACGCCGATGTTCCCATTTGGGAACATATACGTTGTATTGGTAATTACTCTCCAAAATTAGAATGTAAAGCTATTCTGTCAAGCCAAATGGGAAGATGTGTACTTAAGCTACCAAAACACAGCAAAATTATTTAAAACTAAATTTATTTAAAATTTTCACAAGTTGAAACTTGTGCAACTTTTGGAAGAGCCAAAAATCTCTAATTTTGATGTAAATTCTACAAAAAGGATTTAATTGCACGTGAAAAACTTTTGCATGTAAAATAACCTCATATCTTTGAGTTGCTTTCTACCAAGTATCAAATTCTTGCATGAAAAATTAAGTGGTGAAAAAATTACTTAAAATGATGTTCCCATTTGGGAACATCGGCAGGTAAAAGGTTAACCTTATTCACCTCATGCTAAGTACTGTTATATGTAATAATAATTAATAAAAGATTAGGTATTGAAGATTATGAAGGAAAATAAATCAAGATGTGGTTAAAATTTATTAGTATTTTCTATGTATATAGAGCTACAAATTTTTTTCGGAATATAGTAAATTGAAGTAGGGTTGACAGTTTTTCTGACTTAAAATTTCTAGGAGTAGGAAAATTTTTAAAATGTAATTTTTTTAAATATAAGAGTAAAATCAGTCATGCTAAATCTAATAAATTTTTGAAATGATTTTAAATTCTTGTATTAAAATGATGTATTAAAATTCATGTGTGTCTTGAACAATGAATTATAGGAATTCTAAATAAATTTTAAACCAAATCACATTTAAAGAAGAAACTAATTATTTATGACATAACATAGATTTCATTTTATTACTTCACTATACTTCCAATAAAAACGAAACATAAAATACTTTACTGGCTTGGCAATGCAATCAAATACTTTACAAGCACTGTTTGTTTGAGAAAATAGACACTTTATTAAACAGAAAACTTACAACAAAATAAATGCTTTAGTGAAGGTTACAACAAGTACAGTGTGAAAACAATTATAACATATAAATATAAAATATGGTATCAAAATTCATTCATGTATATTGAATGCTTAAAATTCACATAATCAAGGCTCTTGTAAAAATTAGTAGCAAAACACAATGATAAATATGATTTACATAATTTTTCAGTTTCTTCAAAATTCAATATCATTCCCCATAGAGACAAAGAAACATTTCCTCTTACAAAAATTGCAATCTGAAAGGATGCAGAATATTAGAAATAATTCAAAAAACAATAAAACTTTGAAGTTTATCACAGCTTTTACACCAATTTTAAAGGGGTACCTGTAGTATTACTTCTATATTTTAAAAAGTCTACACTATTTTTCTTTATTGTTAATAATGAATCTCAGAAATAATCAAAATAATAGAATATTTTAAGGGTTAAAATTATGTAACTATTAACAAGATCAAAAAAGGAAAACCTTTATTTGCACATTTTATTGCAAATCTTTAAAGATGTGAGAGTAAACATTGTTTTATCTTTTATCTTGTTATCAACTTTGCACGATGGATTTTGTCACTAGACAATAGATTAAAGTCACTGAAATTAAATGACGTGATCTGCATACTTTTTCTTGAACCAAATAAATTAAAATAGGAATTCCTTTTTTTCTTCAATATTTTAAAACAAGATTTGAGGTCAAAAAATTGTTTTGGCCAATCTTCTTTGAATGCTCATTACATGCTACTTACTACTACCTAATATAAACAGGTTTTTAAAATTAAAATAAGACATTTATAAATAAAAGCTGAAAAGTAAAGAGAATGTCTACATACATTTTTTAATTGTCCTAAAATTACCTTTTTATAATGAAGCTTTACTGAAAGCAGGTGTAAGAAGTTGGAGAACATCATCAGATGCAGATATAATGTGATCTTCCATATACTTTCTGCTATTGGTTTCAGTTTCTCCAAGGTAATACCTAATTAAAAGTTAACATATTCAAATAAGTCAAATAAATTAATGGTAAAAAATTTAATTGATTTTGAAATTATGTTATAAAGATTTTACCTGTAGTTCACCATCATCCCACAAGAGTTGTCCAGACCACGGGGAGAAAGATCAGCAGCCCAGTTTAAACGCCACAGAACCGCACCATTTCTCAAATGGAAATGAGCTAAAACGTAAAAAATGCGTGAAATGTATTAAATTAACAAATTATTTGGAGTAATGTGTATGTTTCAGTTAATCAGCAAAAGAAACATGAAAAGAAAAAGATTAACTATGTGTGAAAAATTAAACACATGCTTATCACCATCTGATTTAATACTTGTTAAAGTGTTACTGCAGTAGTTAAAAATTGGTTTTTAACTAAAAATATCTTGTAAATCTAACTCAAAATATAATTATGTTTCTTATAAACGTATAAATAGCAGTCATTAATCAGAGCTCAATTTCTACTAAGGCAGGAGCTGGAACTGCAAATTTTTGTGGGTGGGTGGTAGTATTCCAAATTAGGGTAATAGTAGTAAGTGCTTTAATTAAAGAAGGCTAGTTTTTGGTTAAGTTTAGTTTAACAATTTATAACTCATAGCAAATCTTATGTGGCAAAAGGCAGTTATTTTTTTTATCACAAATATAATGTGTGCTCTTACCAACACTGTTCAAAGCATTAGATCGCCTTTTCTCTGTATACAAGTAGTGAGCACAAATTTTCATCAAAGGTTTCTGCAAAAATTTCTTAGTTGCTTCCTCATTCACCCATCTGTTGGATTGAATTAAGGATTGGAATGCTTTCCAAACATCCTCATTGGGAAAGAGCCCCTTCAAAACTTTGAGATCATTCTCCGAGAAGTAAGATAGGATTACTGAATTCCCTGAAAAGAAAAGGAACAGAATTTTCTCTACTAACAAAACTATTTTGCTTCTTGTTCATTTATTTTTGAACAGTTGGATGAATGACAAACAAATACAACTTTATTTTTTTAGTTAATTTTAAAAATACTTCTGCTTATTTTTAAGATTTATATCAAATGCATACTTCGTTAGCTTCAATTTCTGTTGTTCTCTGATCAATCAATATTCAACTACATGAACTCAAATATTGATTACTAGAAAAAACTCATCAGGTGATTCAAGATGCATATTTTAGGGAACATTTTCTACTAGATCATATTGCTTAAAAGATATCTTATCTATAACATCAAAAAGTTACTTATTTTTCACATTGATTTACCATTTTGAATCTTCTTTATTTCCATTAAAAACCAGTCTCTAAACCCAGGGATTGGTGAAAGAGATGATAATTTAGAGATATGGGGGAATTCAGACAGAACTTCTTGAACAACCTTCTTTATCAACTGGTTACCCAATTCAATACCATGCAATCCTGAAAAAAAAAAGTGATTTAACAAATCTGATTTTGATTTTAATGTAAATGAAAGCAATTTTATTGTGATAATTTTCAATTTTAGAGTATTTTTCAAATAAACTCAGTTTTAAATACTCTTCCTAACATTAAACTTGGAAGAATTTAAAAATCTTTCACAACTGAAATTAGATATGTTCTGTAGATAAAATTAAAAATATCTAAAAACAGGATTTAGAAAGAGAAGAGCATAATAGGGGGGGGGAAACACTTGTTTCCTTGTGTTTAAATAGAATCATAGATGCAACTGAAATTATTGGGTTGTCCCATAAGTTCTGTTACTTTTTACAAAGTTTCGTGTTTGAAAAATTTTTATGAAAAACTGGCAATAGGTGGAGATTTCAAACAAAGAGGATTTTGATATATGTATATTTATGAACATAATGTGTGATTTTGGTAGTTCTCGTGATATTATTTCTTTTCAAAATGGGGATTTGAAAAAAAGACCGCAAACGACGATTTTTGCGTAATTTTTTTCTTTTGTTTAAAAAACTAGGAAGAACGCATAATTCATGGCTAAAAAAAGTTTTACTGTATGTTTGAAATGTTTAGTTTAATATGTCATAGTTTCAAGATAATAAGGAAGTTGCATGTGTCAGATTTTCAAAAACAAACAAGTGTTCCGTATGGTTTTTTGTATGGTAAAATGAAATATCTAGTCAGTTTTTCAAAAAAATGTACAGGTAATTAAATATTTTAATTTAAAAGTCGAGAAAAAAACACGTGACTGAAAACGTTTATTGTTAAAACTATAAGATGACGTCAACAATCATACCATCAACTCCATTGCTTTACAAGAATGTTTAGTATAAGATGACGTCACATCCAAACTCTTGGCGTTTTCGCGCGCTTTTAAAAAGGGGATTTTTTTTTGACAATCAAAGAATTTCTCGATCGGCCTCAAATTTTGGGTAGTTGCTTATTTTTGCAAGAGGAATCGAATAAAAAAATTTTAAAAAATCATGCAACTTCCTCATTCGATAAGTTTAACTTGGGAAATTTTGGTCTCAAACATAACATCTATTGCAAAAAATTTACCTCAGTAATGTTAGTCATTTCAAAGAAATTTTCACGAAAAAAAGCATCAAAATCAATTAAAAAGCTCACTAAATACCCAAGTATTCAAAATATGCAGCATATTAAATTATATCTGAACTTAAGTTCAGAAAGTAGTGCACACAATTCAAGCGTGCAACGTTTTAGCTTATCAGAATAACACTCGCTGAACGAAGCAATGCTAAGCGAACAAAGCAGTTATTTGCTTCATACGAAAACACTACAATAAAAACAACTGGTTGGAATTTAGAAATAAATCAATTCAACGATATTATGAAAAGAGGCTTTCAATGTTAAACCGTTGAAACAAGCATTATGGTTCAAAAAACATCTTCCTTTAATTTGCTTCATACCAGCTGCTTAGAAAAACAATGTGTGCTCTAAAAAACACGTGAAATTACCAATACAGTCGAATCCGCTTAATGTGATCACGGTTAATGTTATCAATCGGATAATGTTATCGGAATCGACAGGTCCCGATCATTCCTATTTAATTTAATGTAAAATACATCGTTTAATGTGATCAACTATGGATCATCACTCCGCTTAATATTATCAAAATTTGTCCATTTCTCCTTTAAAACGACCGCTTTTGAGTTCGAGTTTCATTTTGAAGGTCAATTTTAACAAGTAAATAATCTGCTCCATGAGAACATCTGCCGCTTCATATTTCTGAAACTCAGGATGAGTAAGAAAAATAAAACATTCGTCATATTATATTGAAAGAAAACAGTTATGGGGGGGGGTCCGAATCCATACTTGTGATTGGTTAAAGAAACACCAAGATCCACGCTTTGCAGATGTTTCTGATAAGAGATTTTGATTTTCCTTGTTTACTGGAATTCAGATTATGTAATAAATAAGTGGTTTATTGGAGTGGAAGGATATAAAGGAGCGTTAAAAGGGAGACCTTTCTATAAAAATACAAAGTAAGTGATTATTTTAATTTTATTAACTGAACTGCTCTTATATTTTCCCCTTAAAATTTTACCCAGAGTAAAATAATAGTTTTTCGTATACATTTATTACGATTACACTATTTTGATTTTAAAGCAAACAATCTAGTTACACTGTTTGCTGTTTTTTTATGAGATCGCTTATTGTTATCGATCGGATAATGTTATCAGTTTAGTCTTGGACAATTGCGATCACATTAAGCGGACTCGACTGTATATGAAGGTTTAAAGTCAAAATTTCCCACCTTAAACTTATCGAATCATCTTGAAACTTTGACATCGTAATCTTAACATTTCAAATATACAGTAAAACTTTTTTTAGCCATGAATTATGCGTTCTTTCTAACTTTTTAAACAAAAGAAAAAAATAACACGAAAATCGTCGTTTTTGGTCTTTTTTTCAAACCGCCATTTAGAAAAGAAATAATATCCCGAGAACTACCAAAATCACACATTATGTTCATAAATATACAAAAGACAAAACTTCATAAAAAGTAACAGAACTTATGGGACAACCCAATAGTAATAAAATGCAAAATTGTAGATTTACCATTTATGTGTGTGAATAAACATTTTTACATCAATAGAAACAAAAAGGTGTGAAAATTTAAAAAGTCAATATCATGCATTAAGTATTTTTAATTGCAATTATGAAAGAAACTAGTTTCAGTACCTTTCTGAGTAGAAGTAATGGAATAAAAAATAGCAGCATGTATTTTTTGTGGATCTTCAATTTCATACCCTGGATTTTCTTTAGAGGATTTATTTGGCTTCATTAATTTCTGAAAGAAAAATAGTTTGAACAATAGCTAAACTATAAACAGGAATAATTTATTCCATTTTCCGGGATGGATGGCCGTGTTTGTGGAAATTTATTTCCAAACATTTCACTCTCTGCTTCGGAGAGCATCCTCAGTGGCAAAAAATCAACAGATAAAAATTGAAAACAAAAAACAAATACCAAACAATTACAGCGTGAATGCTAACGTGGAATGAAAATGAGATCAGATACTAATACTATTGTTGTGCTGGCGTGTTAACGTGGAATTTTCATTCCACGTTAGCATTCACGCTGTAATTGTTTGGTATTTGTTTTTTGTTTTCAATTTTTATCAGTTGATTTTTTGCCACTGAGGATGCTCTCCGAAGCAGAGAATGAAACGTTTGGAAATAAATTTCCACAAACACGGCCATCCATCCCGGAAAATGGAATAAATTACTCTTCAGGTCGTGGAAGTTTTCATCAATTTATATTAACAAGAAGTTCATACTATCAAAATTACCACACAATATTAAAATAAACTTTTATAATACTTACAGACACATCAGAAGATATGTCATTTGTTAAGGCAGTGTGTAGAACTACAATTGGTTCTTTAGGCATGGAACTGTGAGTAAATACATAGCATCTTCTATAAGGACCAACTCGATACTTTATATCTGTCCAATTTCTCACAGGATGAACTGCTTCATATTCAGAGATCTATATAGAAGTTGAACAATTAAGGAAATGAGTTGAGAAATGCAGATTTAGGCAGTAGAATTCATTATTTCAGAACTTTTTAGAATTCAAAGAACTTTTTTATAAAAATAAATACAGAGTTCAGGTACCAAGTATACAATACCTTTTCCAGCATATAACAGGATGAATCCCATGTAATTCTTTCCAATCTTAAAAAGCCAACATTGAAAGCAAATGATAGCACTTCTTTTAAATAATTGTTCAAGCCTTTCAAATGGTAAGTAGAGTCATCATTGAGTTCTAGGGTAGGCAAAATGTTCTAAAAGATGTAATAAGATAACAAATTAAAATGCAATGTAATAAATAGATTAATTATAATATCCATCTATATCACACACAAGCTCACTTCCCTATTTTGAATCATACTTAAAGCAAAATTTTGTACAAAAAATTTATGTCAACAGTAATTTCAGAACATATCATTTTGTAAGATAAAAAAAGTAACAGAAAAGGAAGTACAAATAGAAAACTAGTACAAAGAAAAGTACAAAATAGATTAAATATAATTTGGAAACATAAGCATACAACTACCACTGTTTCCAAGCTAAGGTAAAAAGTATTTACATATAAAAACTATGCATAGTTCCAAATATTATCATTATTTAAGAATTAGAAAAAAGCAAAATTCATCTAAAGATCCAATATAATAAATATAACAAAATGAAAAGACACATACCAAAAGGTCTTTTCTCATGTCAACTAAAAATTTGACACCACCATCAATCTTCCTTATTCTGTTAAAAGCAAGGGAATATGAGGGACATAAAGTATTTTTCAACCTTTCAGCAGCTTTCAAATGCACTCCAGTGCCTTTTTCCTGTAAAATTAAAACATTACAGTAACTTAAAAAAGATATTTTACTAATTTATTTTATCTATTTGAGTAATATTGCTAAATTTTTTAACTTAAGTTGGTAAAAAATTTCCTTAAAATAACCTCAGATCTGGGAGTACAATAAATTAAAAAAACTAATAAAAAAACAGCTGTATGCTAGGATTTTATTTTAAATTTGGGTATACTTACATATTATTATTATATTACATATTAGCCCTTCAACCATTCTGCTGAGCCAAAACATCAAAGCAAGTTAACTGTGCTATAGCCATGCTACCGAATCTGGCAGTCACTGTATAGCTGAGGGGATGATATATAAATACCTAAATTTATGATTGACATATTTTTGTCATTTTTTAACTATACACAAAGTATTTCTTTTATCTGTTGTTTCAGCTTTGGAGACATGAGATGAAATATAAAAAGTGAAATTTGAATTAAAATAACCTTTATAATATTCCTTAATGCATCACTAATATACAAGCAAAATATATACAGACCTGTAGAGAGATATAAGACTCTGCTGCTTTTATGGTAGATTCTTTGTCAAAGTCATATTTCACAGCTAATTCTTTTAATATATCACACTTACTATTCAGGGGAAGGCTGTTATATTCTCTACAGAATTCATAAGCTTTTGACTGTAAAAAAATTAAATTAATGGAAAATTAAATTCTAAATGACACTTCAATGTTTAATACTCTTATTTGACTAAATTTATGTAGCATTACCTCCAAAGGAATATCATTATGTTGTATAAGAAACTCAAGGGGTGTTCTTAATGATGCCATCATCTTGCTTTGAGGGGCCATTTTTGCAAGCAGTCTCAAAGATTTTGAGCACAGGAGAGATGATTTTACCTACAACAAAATCTCACTTTGAACATAAATAAGCAAAAAGTCAAAAGTAAAGTTGTTTTTGACACTATATTTTACCAACCACTTTTACTAATAATCCATATAATGTAACCTAAAAAATTTATTTTCCGGCACTTGTGTTAAACAAGATTTAAATATTATCAATTGTTAATATTTCCCTCCCCTTCAGATACATGGCAAAATTGTGGAGGTGGCGATAGATAGTGCAGGGGTGCATCCAGGATTTTTTGCCAGGGGCCGTTTTTGGGAATTTTGTGAAAAACAGAATTGAATTTTGTGAAAAATGGTATTGAATTTTGTGAAAAACAGAGTTGAATTTTGTGAAAAACCGAATTGAATTTTGTGAAAATAAATTTTCATTCTAAAATAAGGTCCTATTTCTGTAAATATGTTATTTTTTAAATAAAATTACACTTAGCGAGTGCATATAGCTTGATTAAAGTCCGTTTTTGGGAACCGGAATTTTGTGAAGGATGCGTTTTCGGCCCCAATTTCTTTCTAGATGCACCCCTGTAGTGGCAGCATCTATCATCTCATGAGGTAGAAGTCGGACTCCTGCCATTTATGGGGCCGCACCCCCTTGCCTTGAATCCTTGTGGTGCTTTGGTATTCCAAGTGGCACACGACAAAACCATCAATATTACTCTAGCTTAAGATAGAGATATATACCAAATAATTACATTTCTTCTTAATACATAGCTCTGAAAATACCAAAAAAAAATTTTATACACTTTCGTTTAATCCCATTAACCGTTCAGCAGCCGTTAAATTCAGAGTCACAGATATAGAACAGGGTTCAATTCCGTTAGCGTTCCCGCTTAATATCACCAATTTTTTTTATTGTTATATATTTAAAAATTGACTAATTTTTCTGATTTTTAATGATAAACTGAACAGTTATTGATCTAATTGCACATTTTAATCTATGAGTTTGAAATATTTCAGTAATATTTCTACTTTTTGGTGTCTAAAAGAGCATGGCGGTATTTAGCAGGAACCTATACAGAGTTGATGGCCGCGGTTGTGTAGTGGTTAGCATGTCTGGCTAAGAGCATCACCGACCCAGGTTCGATGCCTCGCGGCTCCTGCTTGGGTAGCTGGTCCAGGGATGCAGAATATGTCCGATCCGGCGATCGGGGGAAATTTTAGCCATCTGGGGAAATTTTGTGGAAAAGTATACTATTGAATTTCAGTACAGTAATAAAAATTTGTGTGGCGATTCGTGTCATTATACTTTTTAACAGATTTTTGATACCGACGATAATTCAGAATTTTTGAAGATCTTTATAATTTTTTAAAATTTTGGAGAAATTTTTGTATGGATTGGGGGAAATCTTGAAGGTAAAAACAATTTCTGCATCCCTGAGCTGGTCATGGGTCAACTCAGCCCTTTATCCTTCCCGGGTCGATAAATGAGGACCAAGCTTGCTTGGGGAATCAACTGGGGTTCAGCGTTGGGCTAGCCACTCGGCCTGGACACAAGCTAAGTAATTAGCACCCTAGGCCCAAAGGCTAATGAAAAGGAGATGGGCACCGCCTGATAGGCCTGGGCAGATTTGATTTTTTAAAAACCGAATTGAACCTAGAACAGTCAATTTACGTTTATGAATTCAGCACCACGGTCAACAGAATAATACTTAATAACCCAATTTTTGTATTTTCAGTTAAGCAGGTAATTTCAAGTTCATGATCACAACTCATAAACAAAACTCTTTGAGAGATTAATTAAATAGCATAGCAACAATAAATTAAATTATTTGGTTCAATTCATGTTAACTATCCCATGAAATATGGCTATACTGTTTTGTACAGCAAAAAAATAAAAAATATTGCCAATAAAGTTATATCAATGACAACCCATAAAAATTTGGCGATATCGGAATATTTGGCGTCTAAAGCAGTTTGACGGACAGTAAACGGAATTGAACCAATTAGTCTTTTATAGTCAGACTACAAACACTTACTAAGGAAAACATTTTCCCAATGCACGTAATGAAAAACTAATTAGTAAAATAAAGCCTGTATGTTTATTGATCGTTCAGTAAACGAAAATTAAATATCAGCTTTCGTTTTTACACTACAAAATCCTTTAACACAAGAAAATCGAATTCATTTTAAAATTTCACAGGAACACTTTAATTTCTTAAAATAATATTTATATTATTCCGCTACAAATGACTTAAACTTTCCCACATATGCAAATAACGATAATTTTTCCACCAACTACACAGCTAATTAATGAGAAACTCAAAGGACACTTGTCACAAACCGTACATTTCGAAACTTATTCGATCAACAAATCAGATATTATTTGTTTATATTTACATCTATTCCCGAAACGGTCACAGTTTAGACTTTTTGATAAATTCACATTTTACGGGATTCGATCAAGGGATTCGATGATTGCTTACCTTGTTAGAAAAGAACACCTTTTGTTCATTTGGGACCCAATCAAAGAGTCCTTAAGCTTGTCACGCTATTGTATAGATTAATTGCCTCATAAACAAAGCTGGTTTTTCCACTTTCCTTGTTCTTAATGTAGAGCAATGTCATCCCTCAGCCAGGCCACGCCAAAACCTTCAATCGATATTTTTTGTTTTGTTTTTTAGTTTCACTTTCGTGGGGGTAGTTTGTGTACATGCCTGAGCTGTTAAGGTTGTGATATTTTAAAAAACCAGGAAAGAAAACTATAATTTCTTTATTTCATCAGGACTATGTTTTCTTACAAATGACCATTTTTAGTTCATTATGGAGCGAAGTATAGTCGAGTATTTTTCTCAACATGAGGGATACAAGTGCGGGTATTGTCGTTCGACAAATACCTGTTATTCACATGGTAAATCGTACTTAAAACATTCCATTTCTATTAATTACTCAGTTAATTTAAGTAATACAACTCTTGAAGAAATTACTATGGGCGTCGGGGATTTAAAAGAGGAAACTATCATAGTCTCTTAATCAAACCTCGTGATTGCACGCCGATTGTTCTTTATGTTGGACATGATTATTTACAAAACGCCTTGACTATACATTTTACCACTCACATTTTTGTGCACGTAACGAGAAAATTTAAACACTAAAGTAAACACTTTTTGTAACAGCTGCATTTCTAACTATGACTGATTCTTGTAAGCTGATCCTGAGTTACAGTATTATACCATGACAACAAATGTTCCAGGTGTAAGTTCTAATCATCACTAAAAAGATACAGAGACAACACATGTGCTCATGTCCGTAGTACTTTGGGTTTGTGTCACCTTGTGTTACTTTTCTTTTACCGACTTCAGCATTAAATTTAGGTCTGAAAATATCACAAGTTTGAACAACAAATTAGGTTTCATGCTAAGATTGGGTGCCACTTGTTTATTTGGCAATTGCCAAATAAATTGATTATTTTCTAGTACTCTGGCAGATATTAAGTTATGGTTGAGGCATTTTAATGCATTTAAGTGTAATAACTTTCTTTATTTCTATTTGTTTGTGTAACTTATGTATTGAAAATAGATTTCAATCATAGTAGGTGTTTTACTACTTCTTACCCGTGAATTTCTGTTCCTAAATTTAGTTGCTTTGTGCACTAGCTCATTTCTTATGCCGTATAAGGCTCTGCATGTGCTATATACAGGAGGCCATAGACCTGGAAAACCTTTAAAACCTGGAATTGTCAGGGAAAATTAAAAAACCTGGAAAAATCAGGGAATCTAAGAAAATTTGAAAGTTATAGGGAAATTTTGGAAATCTGCCTGGTTTTAAAAATAAATTCAAAAAAATTCTGATTTTGAAGTCTTTAAATATGTGCATTTCCATTCTCCTTCCTACAAAATAACATCTTGAATCCATAAAAATTGGTGTTGTCACAAATGTTTAAAACGCCTTTCTTAGGGTTACTTTGTAATATAAAAGTCTGAAAATAATCACATTTATATTCCTTCTTTCTCAACAATTTTTACAGTCATTCTCCCGTTTTCTAGAAGATAAAAATTTACTATATATATATATATATAAAAATATCAGGGAAAACCTGGAATTATCAGGAAATTTTGAAATAAGTTTGCCCCCTGTATATAAAAACTGCTGCTTACTCGACTGCTCAAAAATTTGATTGATTTGTAAACTTGCATCCTTCAAGAACAAAAACCTGCAGTCCATTGTGGTTGAGTGATCTGAAACTATAACTGTTTTCTTGCAAAGGAGTTTAAACCTTCCCTTTTTTTCAAGAATAAATTGAAATAAACAAAGTCCTAATTCTAATTCTTAAATAAAAATCTTCAAATAAATTTTTCTTTTCAGGAATGTGGGCTCATAAACTTACCCCCTTAAATTATCAAAACCTCATTGATCGAGGATGGAGGAGGTAAGCATGAAAAATATACTGATTGTCAATTTTATTCTGTGCAACTTATTCAGGTAGTACAATGATTTTGGGCTGAGAAACTGTTTAAAATTTAATTTATTTTTTACTGATGAGTTATTTAGGTGCTTTGTTATAAATTGTGCTTCAATGTCATTCATCCCTCCAAAATGTTTTAATTTGGTTAATAAGTTATCAGCTAACTGTTGTGCAGTAAAAGCATTAATACATATCTCGTTGCTTAAGGCGCAAAATGACATAACTGACATTTTGAGTTATGCATCAATCTTTATGCAAATCCCGGCCCCGAATCACCTGGCACCAACGATTTTGCGAAAAAATGACTCAAATCGCTGCAATCGTCAATTTTGTCATTTTAGCATAACTGCATTCGTAAGGCAAAATGACATAATTGCACGCCTTTCATTGATATTGTTAGGGACGCAGCCACAGAGAAGCGTTTCATCTCAATCCCCGGTCAAAAAGGCCTAAAATGAAGGTTTAAAACTATAATATTATTATTTTCTTTAATTAATAGCCAAACTGTTTTTTTCATCTCCTGCAAAATAGGGAAAATGCAGTTATGTCATTTTGCGCCTTAAGCGACGATCTACTATTTTTTAATGAGTAGGCTGTTAAGTTGACCTACCTACTTTTTATTATTAATTTTTTTACAGGAGTGGGAAGTATTGTTATAAGCCTACCATGTCAAAAACTTGTTGCCCACTTTACACCATAAGGTAACCATCAGTATTTATGCCTTTTTTAAACTTTTAGTGGTTATTACACATTATTTACTTTTAAGATACTTGCAGTTTTAGTCTAGTTAAAAATATTTGAGATGATACAGCCTCCATTATTTCATGAAGTCATTTAATAAAATTTTAGCCTGGCAAATGGGGAAGGATGCCTGATTGTCTTATGTTTCAATTAAGATTTAACTAGATTTTACATTATTTGATCTGAATTATTTTTAATTCCCATGTTTAGTTGATTTTCTGAGTTTCTCTCACTGAATTAACCATGCTTAGTTAAAATTTCTTAGTTTTTCCTCATGGCTTATAAGTTATATTTAAATATTTTCACTCTTGATGCATATTTGTACAATAATATAAGAAAGTATAGTCACTACAAAAAAAATGATTTCTTAAATTCTTGAGTTAAATTTAGCAGTTTGATTTTTACTGAAAATTTCATCTCTAAAATCTCCAGATTCCATTTATCTTATTACACTAAATTCATTTTTATATACAGATGTGAAGCCTTGAAGTTTACTCCTACAAGATCTCAGAAAAAGGTTCTAAAGAGAGTTCACAAGTTTTTAGCTTATGGAAAAGAAGAAAAAGTAAATTATTTTCCATTAATACATGCCCTTGAGCATTGTTCTATACAGGAGAGCAGGGTTAGTTGGCATAATTTTTGTATTTTGATGCATTAATCTTTTTCTATAATAGGTACTTATAGAGAATCAGTTTCTGGCTGTGGATAGGTTAACCTTTGAGCTAAAAATATACATTGGGTTCATTATTTTTATCATCTGCGTTTTTATTAACCTAAAAGTTAGTTCAAAAATTAGCTCTTGACTTCCTCCTCACCTGGGACGAATTGGCATAAGCAGGGCTCGTACATGTCCTAATATTCCTTAATTTCCTGAAATCTCAAAAAGCGTCCTGAAAAAACGTAATTTACCCCGATTTTCCTGATATTTTTTCGAAAATCTAAATATCAATTGTATACCGAGACTTATTTTCGATTTACTTTCGGTATATCCCGGTAGATACTAATGATCACATCATTTCTAAGAATCTTAACATTGGATTGAAAGAACTTTACTTTCTTCATGCGTAGAGTTAATTGTGCGAGATCTATATGTTTATCAGGAATTTTTATGTGATATTTTAAACACATTATGGAGTGCATAACCTAATGCTTAGTAAGTAACTGGCAGAAAAAAACTTAAGTTTATTAATATTTGTTTTGAAGGAAAAGTACTCAAGTTTTATGTTGGTGATTTTATAATCAAGATTGAAATAAAAAAACGCCTTTATGCAAAAAAGAATTCTAATTTTGTTAGTTATGTAGTTCTTGTTAATAATTTTGTTTACAGAGGCCTGGGCGAATTTATGGCGAGCTCAGTTGAGCTGACAGGTCCTTAGGGTTGAAATTAATACATTCTCAAAAGGGTAGGAGTTTCAGTGGGTTTCTTCATCTTAAGACCCTGCTTGCTTTGTTTGTCATGCTTGCCATAAAACTTAGGGAACGTACCCATACTACGTGACCCATTCAGGGGAGGGAGGTGGTCTTGTTGGAATATCCAATATGGAATTATCAGGGAATTTGAAACTTCTGGAAAAGTCAGGGAAATATCGGAATTTTGAAGAAAATCAGGGAAATCCGGAAATCTCTAGTGTTTTCCTGACATCATACAAATTAGACCAATCAGTTGGTTGAATAGCGTATAATTTTTTTATTTCTAAAGGGGGATGAATAAATAAATCTGAATTATGATCGGATTCACTTTTGTTTTCAAAAGCGAAGGTTTGCCGACAGCTTGGCGGTAAAAGGAGTGCTCACATTTTGGAGGAAAAGTTCCTGCATCGCGATACAAGCGACAAGCCTTGTGTAAAATCGTCTCATCTTTCTAAAATTAATCTGAATTTTAAGAACAGGACTATTATTATTTTATTTTCATAGTAGTTCTGGACAAATTAGGTTTGTTAGTGTAATTTGTATTATTTGCACTTAATTCTAAAGATTATATATTTTTAAATTTTAATTTTTATAACATTTATTTATTTTGCTATAAGATAAGAGCTATTTTTTAACGGGACTAAATCTGGGTTTCAAAGTTAATCATTAATTTATTAATATTTCAAATTGAATTTTTAAACTATTTTTACAAAATTCTAATTTGTATAAAAATAACTTTTTTGTTGTGATAAAGAGTCAAGCATTTAATAGTGTACAACCAGGGAAAATTTAGTTAAAACCTGGAATTATCAGGGGAAAATTACTAAGCTCAGTTGGTGGCCACCCTGAATTAGCCAAATTATTGATTAAAATTACACAAATCAAGCCAAATTAAGTTTTTTAAACTTTCAGTTTGCAAAAAATGATTGAGAACCGTATTTATGATTTAATTTTACCGTATGAGAACCGTATTTATGATTACGTGAAAACTAGAGGGGGAGGGGGGGTCTTGGCATATACTACGGATGGTCACCAAGGGGGGAGGGGGGTAAAAAGTAGTAAAAAATGGGTCACGTAGTATGGGTACGATCCCTTACCAGCTTCCAAAGTAAGTCTGGAGTGTACTTTGAACTAACTATAAATATTACTTTTAAAATTAAGAGAGTTTAGGTAGTTTTTAATTTTACACACATGATGGACAATATTCTGGTTAAGGAAAAAGTAAACGCTTCATTATAATACCCAAAATGTCCTGAAATTTTGTCCTGAATTTTTTATAAAAATGTGTCCTGAAATTTTTTGAGGGTCTGTACGAGGCCTGCATAAGCTATTATTTTGTTATTATTGCTATATTATTTTGTTTGTTAATACTTCATTAACAAGGTGATTTTTGGAGATCAATTTTATGCAATGCTGTATTTTTAGATGTTTTTCTTTTTCAATATTTGCTTTAATCCTCTGCCTAGCTTTATAAACCTTTAAAAGCTTTGTGGCTGCCTTGCTCTTTTCAGCCGCATTTTATATCCTCAATAAATGTGCTTGTTATAATAGCAGTAATCTTCTATTTAGCTTCAATTGATATTGATGTCACTGTAACAGCTATGCCAACTGATCTCATATGAAACAGTGCAAACTAGCCCCACGGCAATATCCAAAACAAAATTGATTCCTCCCAATCCCAAACATTTGAAACTTAAGGTTATGATACATGGATGGAACCGCAGTAAACCCCTCTTTCAGAAGCTCATCAGCAATCCTTTAGTTCAATCTACAAGTTCACCAGATAAAAAAACTAAATATGAAAAAGGATGAAGTTTTGTTAGAAAGTTTATTTTTATTTACTCTAACTCACCACTAAAATTCCAGTGCTCTAACTAAAAAAAGAAGGCAGAATGCCAACTGACCCTAGTCTCCCCTTAGCTTAAACTGGCTACATTTTTTTACTCTTTGGGTTTGGTAATATTTTAAATAAATTTTGATAAAAGACTTTACATATGTTAAACGTCACTGACAATTGTCATTGTACTAAATTTTAATCCCTCAATCATAGAAGTGAATAATTTTCTGGTAGTTATAATGAAAAAAATTGAGGTGAACATTTAGGCATTACTTATTGAAATGGACAATATGACTGCAATGTTTTTTACCTCTACCTTAAGTGCAGTGGCGTGCGGTGACATTTTTCCTAGGGCAAGCAACGGGTATATATTTCTTGTAAAATTGAAATTTTTTTATCGCATGATTGTTGGCGTTATACCCGAGAAACACCACGAGGAGGTCAACATGCTTGTTTCTCAAAGAGAGTCAGAGATTTAATCATAATGGCAGGCCCACTTGCCTACTGCCTGTTCCAACTGACATGGGAACTATCCAACTGACATTTTAATACAGTAAACTCTCGTTAGTACGCCCCAGCTTAGTGGGACGTCCCGCATATTACGTCGTTTTTCTCCGGTCCCTGGTACCAATAGGCCTTTTATCATTAAAAACTATACGCTTATAGCGCCCCCGCTTATTACGACTTCCCGCATATTTCGACGCTTTTCTCCAGTCCCCCGAAGAAAAATCCCGGTTATTGCATCGTTGAGTTCCTTTCAAATAATGTATGGAACTACAGAACTGTTAAAAACGCGAGTAGAACAATATGGTAGAACTGGTTTTTGGTTTTTCCAACCTTTCCCCTTTTCCCCCGAACGGCCCCCGTTGAGCCCTCGAAAACAAGGATGACCAGTGTCTCGCAGGGCACGTGGGTTGTCCCGTGACAAATCAGAACACTCCCTGAATTTCTTGGAAATTCTCCCCCTCTCCTCCAATTCGACTTCCACATTCCCTAGCGCAGTGTTCAGTCCACTCCACTGTTATGGAAGTTTAGATACCGTATTCAGTATCCATTCTTTCTCTACATTCATTGTAGATATATACCAATAAAAGATGTAAAGGTAAGAATGTTTGTTCTGTTTTTAGAAGTTGTTCTTTCGTTTCTATTTTAGTGATAAAATCCCGCTTAAAAAGGTTTCTATATAAGAAACCTTTTTAAGGTATATCTATAGGTAAGATTAGGTATTACGGGTTTTAGGTATGTTGCACACCGAAACACGTTGTTTTATGGAATTCCGCTTATAGCGTCTTACCGCTTATTACGACGTTTTCACAAATCCCCTTGAACGGCGTACTAACGGGAGTTTACTGTAGTTTTGAAAAACCAAATGGTAATTTAGTATTTGACTGAAAGACACATTTTTTAAAGAATCTAAAATGCATCAAGACATCTTTTCACTTTAACTTGGTCAGCCGATAGACGGCTCTGCACATCATGGAAAGCAAAATCTGGATTGCTTACAGGTGAAAAATTTAAATGACGACATTTTCCCTAAAAACACTAATTCAAAAACGAAATCAAGATAAATTTAGAGTTTAAACTACAAGTACTTACAAATTATTCACATTAACTTGGTCAGCCGATTGATGGCTCTGCAAATCATGGATAGCAAAATCCGGATTGCTTACAGGTGAAAAATTTAAATGACAACATTTTCCCTAAAAACGCTAATTTAAAAACGAAATCAAATCAAGATAAATTTAGAGTTTAAACTACAAGTACTTACAAATTCTGCCAAAGGTTTTCTCCAATTCACACTTTAAAAGCTTCAAAAAAAGTAGTCTAACGAGATCACAAATACAGGAAACCACGCTAGGGCAGAAGCAATTCTTGAAATGCTTACAATGTAAGGGGAGATGAGGGTACTGTTTCTCCCCCGCCCCGGGAAAGAGACCTCGATGGAACTTTCCTCGAGGCAGCCCGGCACCGTATGGTTATAGAAAGATAGAAGAGGCTATAAAATAAAATGTTGCAAAATTAAATTTATTTCTTGGTGTGGAATTTTCAAGAAAAGCTTTATATTTTTAGGCAAGCAATGCTTACATTGCTTATATGGATGGCACACCACTGCTTAAGTGGTAACTTAATACTTATAAAGAACACTAGTTATTTTTTGCCAATTTATTTTATCCTTAATTTTTAGTTAAATTGTTTTTAACACTTTTAATTTAAATTGTATTAAATAATCTACAATCAATTACTTATGGTTACTTTGATTTATATGTAGCCTAAACAAGACCCCTCTAGCTCAACTAAAGATCCAGAAGAGGGCATGGATGTAGAATGTCCTCAAGAAATAGATGTTCAAAGTTATCAACAAATAAAGAAAATTAAAACTATCTCAGATAGTGTTCTTGAAATAGATAGTGGTAGGTTTTTTTAATAGTTTAAATTTATAGCTAATGTCTTTATTTTATCTTGTATGGTCTTTTTATGTAACAAATGTTTTCTTTAAGCAGAGGTTTTAGACTCAAAAAGTGATTTACAATCTGAAACAAAAGAAACCTGTGATAAACCATCTTCATCTCATTGTTCTCCTAGTCATTCAAGTAATCATACCTCTGAAACTGGTTCTCCTCTGAAATCTAGTAAGTTTGAACATTGTGCTCAGGCCCCTGTTAAAACATGAATTCACCCTTTTGCAGTTTATAATTTTTATTGAGTAGTATCTATTGGTTTAGTATAAATGGTGATATGTTTTTTAAATATGTAATATAAATGTTTTTAGATTAGTTGGAAAAAATTTAGTTACACTTTGTATGAAATTGGTTATTTTTCTGTATATTTACTAAAGAGGAAATACCAAGGTCAATTACATAATCTATCCTGTTAAAAATCACTAAAATATTTTGAATGATTAGTATTCAAATAAGAGTCAAATTTCCAAAAAGGAAGACCCCCAGACCCCCTTTTTACACTTGGAACATTATTATTTGCAACTTTTTACATTAAGTTCATCTAAATGCCAAATCCTACCTAATAATATCTATCCAAAATTAGGCCTAAGAGTACCACACACACAAAGCTAGTTAAAACAATTGTATTTTAGAGTCAAATTTTCTAATCAATTTTTCTCCAGATCCCCTTTGAACTTAATTATTCACTACTTTCTTTATATCAAGTTCTTTAAGACGTAAAGTTTACCTCAAATGTATTTAAAGTTTCATTTAACCTCTTAAATATGTATGCAAAGGGGCGAGGAATAATTTTGGGCCCCTCCCTAAATAAATTTCTATATATGCCACTGATTTGACATTAGAAACAGCTTGGGGATATTTATGAGAGAGATAATGTCATTAAACCAATATCCTGTTGAAAGTTTCCTGGTAGTAATTTAATCTATAAAGGCATTTAAAAAAAACTTTTAGTGTGTTGAAATGCTATGCCTTTATAATATTTGAAAGCAGTACTTGACTGCTGTCAGTATCTTGCCCTTTTAAAAGTCCAATACCATTTTCTAATTTTATTAGACATTAGTATCCATCCAATTTATAATCGAATGGTTTACAAGGATCATTGAAATTTTTTTTGTATCTACCTGAAAACATTCAAATAATATTGGTTTAAAATGAAAATTGTTTTGATAAAAGATTGGTATTTAGCGTAAACTTAAACTTAAACTCAAAAAGAATGAATATTCTTTTTGAGCTACTTAATGAATAAATTGAACATGAGTTTTCTAGTTTTTGTAACATAACCACATAAGAACAAATAGGCCAAAAATTTCTAAATCTAAATTCTAATTTTATTACATGCATGATAAAACAAGAGTCCAAAAACTAAGGTCATGCATTTTTTAATCAAAAACTTTGAGGAAATGTATCTGGATATTCCCTGTTTACATCTTTTTATAATTTTGTCAGTATTTTGTTTTTAAAAAACATGTACTGTTAAAAATATTGCAAACTCAGGATATACTCTTTCGTATCAACTATGTTATGCCATCAATACAGTGGCGGATCCAGCGGGGGGGCCATGGGGGCCATGGCCCCCCCCCCCCCGAGAAAATTTCAAAAATAGTTAAAAACCCTTTTTTCAGAGCTAAAATTGAAAAAAAAATTCCTTGTAATTCATGAAGTGTCTGACAAGAATAAAAACAACGCAAGGGGGGGCCATGCTCATCCCGAGAAAAATTCCAAAATAGTTAAAACCCCTTTCGAGAGCTAAAACTCAAAAAATTGTCCCCTTATAATTCATGCGAAGTCTTAATTCTTAGGTATGGTACGTTGCTCATATAGCCAGTGGCGGATCTATGGAGCTGGCTATAGGGGCTATGGCCCCCCAGTGGACTAAGTTCAGACTAGATAAAATTGAAGTTTTTCAAACAAATTTTTGAAAAATTTTAAACCTTTTCAAAAAATTTTTGTAGCTCTTTTACATTTCAAACGGCCCAAAGAGGTTTATTTCATAATCATTAGCCCCTTCTAAGATCTTAGGCCCCTGAAAATTTGTAGAATCAATGCACAATTATAGGGAAAGTGGGTTTTTGCTCTTTACATTTTTGTAGACAATTAATTCACTAATATTTAAGGAGTTTAAGAGTTTTAGCCCCTACAAAGCATTTAGTCCCCTGCATGTTTGTAGAATTAATTTGCAATTTAAAGGATTCAGTGAGCCCCTTCGAAATATATATTAGCCCATTTCATGATCTTAAGCCCCCTACAAAACATTAGCCTATTTCATGATCTTTAGCTCCTATAAAGCATTAGTCCCCTTGTATTTTTTATATTTGGTTCATATCAACTTGATGAGCTTTTAGTCCCCTCCAAGATAGATGAGCTTTAGCCCTCTCTGCTCTTTTATAAACATGTAATTCATAACTTCAAAGAAAAAAGTTGTAATGTGCTTTAACCACTACAAAATCTTTAGCTTCCCTGCATTTTTATAGATTCGATTCACAATTTAAATGGAACAATGAGCTTTAGCCTTCTTGCGTTTTTAATTTAAAAAGCTTTAGCTCGTTACCGATTTATAGTCCCCTATACTTTAGTTTTTGCAGATTCGATTCACAATTTAAAGGGGCCTCTCAGTTTTAGCCCCTATAAAAAATTAGCATGTTCACAATTCAATGAGCTTTAGCTTAAACTCAGCATTAGCCCCCTCCACTATTGGATTCAGGGGGGCTCGGGCTAGGGGGCTCAAGCCCCCCTCAAAAAAATGAAAAGTTTTACTCTATACAGGGTGTCCCATAAATAATGGGTCACACTTCTAGGGTGGATAGTAGACACCTAGACGAGTCAGAATCACTTAGGATTTGGGGGTCCCAGACCAAATCCCAAGGAGTTAAAAATGGAGCGACACCCCAAAACAATTATTGAAAAATTCAATTTGTAGAAGAACTACTACTGGTAAAAATTTAATCATGGTCTCAAATTTTGTGGTTTAATATGATTTTTAAAATTATGCTGAGAGTTTTCACTTTAAAATTTTTTTCTACAAAAAAAAGTCAAAAAACCACAAAAAATGTGAAAAATCTGCCAAAACTTTATTTTGTATTTGGAAATCCTTTCTTTTGATTTGATAATCTGAAAGATTATCCTGTTAAAGTCTGTTTTTTGAGTGCGAAAACAGCTCCAGAAAACGAACGTTCAGGGAGAATCTACGAGTTACGGAAAGATAATCGCTAACTTTCTTTTCTCTCCCAGTTTGGCGAAACATACCAAGCTTCTACAGATCGCCAAGACAGCTTGGGCGATCTGTTGTTGGCGAAAGTTGGCGAGGAATCTCGTATCGCAAATAATGGCGAGAAATTTAGCGAGCATCAATCCGTAATTCGTAGATTTTCCCTCAACGTTTCTTTTCTGGATCTGTTTTCGCAAGCAAAAATCAAACTTTAATTAGATCTCAAGCGTTTAATATTGATGGTATTTACGTGAAACTTTGGACTTAAGGGTTTTCAACTATGATCTTTCAGATTATCAAATCAAAAGAAAGAATTTCTAAATCCAAAAAAAGTTTTGGCAGATTTTTCACATATTTTTGTGGTTTTTGACTTTTTTTCGTAGCAAAAAAATTTTTAAAATGAAAACTTTTAAAATGATTTTAAAGATCATGTTAAACCAGAAAATTTGAGACCATGATTAAGTTTTTACCAATAGTAGTTCTTCTACAGATTGAATTTTTCAATAATTGTTTTGTGGTGTCCCTCCATTTTTAGCTCCCTGGGATTTGGGGGCTGGGACCCCCAAACCCTATGTGATTCTGACTCGTCTAGGTGTCTACTATCCCCCCTAAAAGTGTGACCCAACATTTATGGGACACCCTGTATAATAGGACATTTTATGCACCAAAATGAATTAATCCTGTTTTTTAAGGTCAAATTTTTGAAAATTTTCTGGGGGAGGACCCCCAGACCCCCCTGCCCATTGTAACCCTGTTATTACAACTATAATTTGCTAAGTTTGTGTCAAAACGCAAAACATTTGGTAAAAATTCTAGAAGTGTGTTCGGGTTGGCGCCTCTTGGCGAATTTTTAGTCGACAACTTTACTTTGATACTTTTGGTGCTACTACTTCACTTGGCGATTGAAACCACTTCTAGATTTAAGCCAAAAATCTATATCCGAAATTCTGATGAGGTGTACCAAAAAGAGTTGAAAAAGTGTTGTTTTTGACCTAAATTTCCAATAATTTTCTGGGGGGGAAAAATTTTCAAATGGCCCCCCCCGAAAATTTGGTCTGGATCCGCCCCTGCATCAATAAGCAATATTTTTTTCAAGTTTTTCACGCAATTTTTTCTTTAGGTAGTGTGAGTAATACTGTACCCCAGTTTCGAAAAGCAAAGTTTTTAAGGCAAGAAAGAAAGATGCAGAAGCTGTTAGAGAAGGGTATGTCAGCTGAAGAAGCTTCTGCATCTCTTCAGGTAAGTTACTTCTAACTACCTACTAATCTTTGAATTAGTTTCAAAAATATTTTCTTAAACACACTTGCATTATGTTCAAGGGTTTTCTTAAAGATTTGCTGTCTACCATCTACATTATTTTGCTTGAAAGGATTAGATAAATTATGAATGTTTGGTTGTTACTTATGGAAATATTCGGATATTTCAATACTTATGAAAAAGTTGCATTTTGTTCCTTTCTTAAGATGCAAATCTCTTTCAGAGTTGAAGGATTACATTTTTCTCAGTGTGTTCCAGCTAAACTAAACTATTGCTGCTAATGGTTTTACATCTGTTTTCTTAATTGCTTTAAATTTTGCTTTCTTCTTAATAAAATATTATAAAAATCTCAGTAGTTTTTTGTTTAAAGAACTACCTTGAGGTGATTTAAATTGAACAAATCAATTTCTTTATTGTTTATTTAATAAAAATAATCTTTTGAAGCATGAGGCTTTTTTAACATGATCCACTTTTTGAATTTCAACAGAAAAAAGCTTCGGATCCTAAGAGCATTGAAGATTTCTTAAATGAACCTTTTCCTCCTAATCCTGCTCATAAACTTGAGGTAAATAATTTTTTCTTAATTCTTGAAAATGAAATAGAAAATATTTTTTATAGTACTAATTGTTATAAGATGCACAATATGCTCTTGTGAAGTGGGATTTCTTTTTACTTTTAAAAACTTAAGTATTTGTTGTTTTGGATTACCTTAAATTTATTGAAACTATTTTATAAAATGCAATTTTATTTTATTTTAGTTAACCTTAATGTGCCCTTTAAAATAGTTTTCTTTTAAAGTACACACTCTTTATACTTTCTTAGTTACATTGTTATTATTATGCATTTACAATATTCATGTTTAATAATAATTCAAAATATATAAGTAAAATAAATTCATTCACTCTAGTTTCCTTACCAGATAAAGATGAGGCAAAAAATACTATTCCTTAAAATGAAAGTTGGTTATTTTATAAGGTATTAGAAGACTAAAAACTAGACGCATATCTCATAGTTCTTTCTTTCAATATATACTGTTTACTAAGAATGCTAACAAGTTTACAAGTTTTTATCAGGAAAACATTTATTGCATGAAATACAAGAGTTTAAGAAATTGTTTTCATTGCATATAGATTTTAAAAAAGTGTTTAACCAGCTAAAGCAACTAAACTCAACCATCTAACAGCTGAAGCAACCATGATTGCCTAAAGCTTCACTTTAACTCTTTGGGTGATTTTAGCCATTTAAGTGCTAAAAGTTAGTTTACAGCCAAAGTTTGCTTTTTACTCAGATATAGGGACTTAGCAACTATTAGAGTTGAGTGATTCTTGCAATTCATGTAAGAAAATTTTAATAATACTATTAATTTCGTTAACATAAGACTAACTGAAATATAAGAGTGTTGTCTGTCTTCCTCGCGGTGTTGCCTGCATGTCATTGAAATGTGTTGTCTGTACCCTGAAATTATTTTAAACAAATGTTTTAGTCTGAACTGGAATTTTTGTTGAAAGGCAGTTTAATTTTGCTTTCAGCTCAGATTGGTTCCTTCAACCCTAGAAAATCCCCAATTTAGTCAAACTTATGAAGAATCTTACAGTTTATACAAAAAATATCAGATGGCTATTCATGGAGATCCAGCTGAGAGGTGCTCTACTAAACAGTACAATCGCTTTTTGGTGACCAATCCTTTTCAGGTAAAATTAATCAGCCCCTGTCAGTTACTCTTTGGGTACCCTGTGTTGTGTGTTCACTGAAGTTTTTGGTTATTCTTTCATCTGCTTTTTTTCAGTCTTTCAAATTCTTTAGTGTGCATTCTCCTCTCCTCAAAGTTTGATGGGGGAAATCTTTTTTTTAAATAATTTCTTGTTCTTCAGTTTTTGAAACTCAGTTTCTCAATATTTTGAAATGGAAATTTATTTTTGATGAAAGAAGTTATGCTGCAAGAACTTTTTCTTTGATGAATCAGTTTAATTTTTTTTTCAATTACTTCAAACTATGAATTCCCTCTATTTTAAAACTGCTTTATAGTGCTTCTGGCTTCATTGCAGTTCAAAGTACCAGTGCTTCTGGGTGCTATAAGATAACCAGTCGGAAATGTACAAAAAGAGTCGGAAAAGGACTTAATGAAGTAAAAGTAAAGCTATAACAAAATCAAGGCAGCTATAGAAAATTCAGACTCAGTGAAGTAAGGGGACATCCATAAATTACGTGAAGTCAAAAAGGGGGTCCAGCAAAATCTCACCAAAACCCATCATAGGGGAGGGGGGAGTCAATTAACCCCTTAACTGCCACGGAAATCTGCAGCAAGTGGCTCCCCAGTGCCAGCGTTTTTCTCCCGCGCGCGCGTACTTACACTTTTGCAGAGCGCGTGTTTCTTTTTCAACTCGTTAACTACTCAAAAGGCTGTTTATTTCGTTCATATAAAGAAATTGCACCCTCTCAATGTATGGAGTACCAGTTAAAACCAGAATCATGACCTAATAAAGAAAAAATAGTAGAAAATAAGAAGTAAATCAAATTGATCCGTTATAAGCATTTTTCTTATATCCTTGCAGACAAACAAATTAAAAAAAATAAAAATCCATTTTCTATGCAAAGGGAACTAAAACGGAAGTGTTAGACACAAAATATAGCATAAAAAAGAATAAAAAACTCAAAAAGAAACACAGGCCATAACTTAACAGCTTTTATTTTTATCGGTAAAGAAAAAAACACAGTTCTAATTCATCCCCCCTACTTCAGAGAAATAAGAAATTCCTTTGGAAACACTGTCAAGGTTATTCCTGGTGTTATTTTTGGTAAAAACACAATGCAACACATCGTACTTTTAAAAAGCGTAAATATACGCCATTGGCACTTAATACTCGGGATTTCCAAACCGTACATTTACGTTGACGGCAGTTAAGGGGTTAAAAACTCTCGTCAACTTTTAAGTTAGAAAATATAATATTTTTCTCTTAGCAAGTTTAGGAAAAATGCGCAGATGAGCCAGATAGTCATGATAATTACAAGTGAAAACCGTGTTTTGGATTCCAACATGGGTTTTTATCAAAGCTTTTGGAATGTGTATGCTAAGTGTGATGCTGATGAAACGAAACAAATATGGCTAGACAATATCAAAAAAATTAAAATATTTAAAAGTGATAGGGAAATCTCACATGATAATTTGAAGGGGGTCCAGCAAAATATCACTAAATCTCACCTAGGGAGAGGGAGGGGTTCAAAATTTTGAAAAAAACACCTCTTGTACCACCACCATGGACGTCCCCTAAGATATTGTATAAGAAAAGATCAATCTAATTTTATTACGTTCCTAAAGCTTTTCAGTCATCCTTTAAGACCTTTGGAAGGGAAATTATATTAAGCTCAGATTCCCTTTTGAATATAAAAAAACTATTGAGTGTCCTGACTTTTTAGCATAGGAAGATAAAAATGAGTAAAAGTAAAAACTTAACAAACATTTTCTTGAAGACCTCCCTGTTTACGTACTATTTAGTATTAAAAGTTGTACAGGGTAAAATAATTATATCCTCTGAATTTGTAGATACAGTAATACCTTCACAATATGTATATAACCTTCGTTACTCTTTCGCTGGAGAAGTTACATTTTAAAGACTCTTCCCCCTAAAAAAATTATCATGGATAAAACAGGAGCTAGATTATTTTGGGACCCACCACTTGATTTGTGATTTCGATTCCATCCCTCGAGTACTTAGAAGTTGGAAACCCCTGATATAACAGAAGTTTCTTTTCATTGTATGCTAAAAAAATCATCTTTACTTCTAACTCATTTTTGAAAGATATTTCTACTCACCTTAACCCTTTTTTAATATCAAAGTCAAATATTTTCTTGAGGTATCATCAAGTTAAATTAAGCTGGTACACCAAATTACATTAGCTGCACCTAATATTCAAGCCTGCAACTTAGCTCTTTAATTTCCCTACTGGAACTGATCTTATGAATGAAAAATGTCCTTGTTAATAGTATCTTCATTCACGCTTTGTAGCAATACGATTCTGTGTATGTTTACATGAGGAAATATCTGAAATCTGACGATGAATTGTTGGAAAAGGCTGCATTTCAAAAAATTCCAGTTCAGACCCACAACCTCAATCTTCTATGCTTCATAAGTGTTTCATCATTCAGTTTAGATTAGTGAGTGTAGACTCAGACGAGTTTGATTCTACTCTTGATGAATCGTACAACGTTTTTAAGAAGTACCAAATGAAGATTCATAACGAAACAGAAGAAGAATGCCAACTAGAGTTTTACGAAAACTTTTTAGTTGAAACTCCTTTTGAGGTAGAACTTGCTTTATTCTGATGAGTTATTTAAAGAGAAAAGAATTTTCTCTACAAAATATGATTATAGGATAAACATTCTGAAATTTTAGTTGATAGCTTTCTTTCATTAACTTCTCTATCAAAATTAAATTTATTAGATTCTCTGTGGTTAGCATAAAGCATTCTTGAAATGGATTGATCTAGAAAATCTCCTTAGTTCCATGTTTTTTACAGCTCTATTCAGGGGCCGCGCTAACCATTCGCCAATTCGCCAAATGCGAGTAAATCGCGAAAATGGCGAGAAAAAAGTAATTTTGGCGAAAGTACTGGCGAATACTTTTTCCGTTTTAGTGAATTTCCAAAAGTAATCGATAAATTTCAGAAATTAACTTTCGTTTTTAAAAGTCGCCCGTGTGCGATTACTCGCCAAAAATGGTTTGGCTGTACAGCCGCGAGCATTCGCGGAACGGTCTACTACTATTCGGCGCGGCCGTTTGGGCGCGGCTGTTTCGGCGCTGGCCGTTTGGGCGCGGGCCGTTTCGGCGCCAGAAATAAAATGAAAGTAAATAGAACTCTTTCATAATGCTTCTAAAAATTCGAAGAAAAAATTTTTGTCTCGCGCCAAAACGGGCCGGCGCCCAAACGGCCCGCGCCGAATCGTCCCATTCCGTTCGCGGAATGCGGTTGGCTTGAAATCGTATTTCCGCGTGCACCGCGCCCGCGCTACGAGCACCGAAACAACCGTTCGCGGCTGAACATAATTAAAAAATAATCATAATTTTATGTTATTAAGATTCTCAGGTTCTAATACTCTTTTAATATTTAAATACTCCATTGAAAATTCCGACGATTAAAAAAGATTGCGAAAAAAAGAATTTTGTTTAACGAGCTGCCTCATATTGGAAGGCATGCATTTATTTCTGAGGGAGCATTAGTATTATTTAAGTACTTGTTGATAGAGTAAAAAAAATAATCGATCTTGAGCAAAAAGCTTGCTGTATAGATTATTATCTTAATGATTTAGAATCTTTTTACATAATTAATGAGCCGATTGACTTGGATTTAAAAAGTATCTTTTTAACTGATTTTGAGAATCGAAACCTGTCTAGTAGATAAGCGATAAATACCACAGAGTAGAGAGCTTAACAGAGATATACAGCGCCATCATATAGATGGCGCTGTATTTATCGCTTATTATTATTTATTAGCTGTTTTATGTAATGAAGCTACGTTAATACCGGTTTTACCCGATATCCGATTACGCCGGCGCCAGCCACGGACTGCCCGCGAACGCTTTAATTTTTGGATGGAGTAACTTAAAAAAATCATGCAATTAGATTTTACTAAAAAAATATGGCTAATAGCTAATAAATTTGGCTAATAAATTTATGATTTGACTAATTCATTGGCGAATGTTTTGAAAACCTTAGCGCGGCCCCTGCTATTGAAAATTAAATATACAACTAAATCTACTAAGTAACTAAAATTTATATTATGAATGTGTATGTTATTGAAATATAGTTATTTCTTTTAAAATTGGTTTTGTTTTAGTACTAAAATGTAAACTTTCTATCGTCACGGACCCCTTTATGTAGCAGCCAGACATTGCAGACCCCCAACATTTTAAACACCCAAAGCTTTAACCAGTCTTTTGTTTTGAGTTTTAGATTAATCAATTTAGATTAAAAATTTTACAATTACTCCATATATAGAAATTTATTTTGGGAGGGGACAAAAATTATTCTTTGGCTTCCCATGTATATTTCATAGGTCCTTGGCTTTTTGTAAATTTTTAAGTAGAATTTGTGTCTTGGGGAACTTAACATAAAAAAGTTATGAGTAATGAAGTTGTAACTACCAAAGGCGGGTCTGGGGGTCCTCCCCTTAGAAAATTTTTGGAAATTGGACTCGAAAAACAGGTTTTTAATTTGTTTTGATACCCCTAGTTAGAATTTTTTTAATATAAATTTTTATGTAAGATTTGCATTTTGATAAACTTAATGTTAAAAATTGTTTATAATAGTTTTAACAACAAAAAGGTGTCTGAGGGGTCATTCCCAAAAAAGTTTTAGAAATTTGACCCTAAAAACAAAAAGGGTTTTAACTTGGTTTTGATACGCTTCGTCCGAATTTCAGACTATTCTTAGGTAGGATTTCGATTTTGGTGAACTTATTTTAAAAAGGTTTTTAATAAAGTACCAAGCACTAAAGCGGGTTTGAGGGTCCTCCCTCAGAAAATTTTTGGAGATTTGACCCAAAAAACAGGGTTTTAACTTGTTTTGATACACCAAGTCCAAATTTCAGGAGGGGACAGGGCCCCTTCACCCCCCTTATATACACCCCTGAATTACTCCAAGTTTGTGAGGGTTTGGGGTCTCACCCAGAAAAAGTTTGACAATTGGCCTTAAAAAGTAGTGTTTATGCTCATTTTAAGGCACGTTTTTGGTTACACTTGAAAAGAAGTTCCTTGTTAACCATATAAAATTTCAAGGAAAAAATTATGCATTGAAGTCAAAATTTTGAGGGGGCTGAGGATTCTCCCTAAGAAATTTTTTTTGAAATTTGCCTCTTAAAACTAGTGTTTCATCTCATTTTAAAACTCTTTGGGGAATTCTAAAAGTAACTTAAGGAATTCCCCAAGGTAACTTGCGGACCCCCTAGGAAGGCGCTTGGAAGGACCCCTAAGGAAATAATTCACCTTAATGCAAATGGCTGATTTTGATTGCAGAAATTTTGATATTCATTGGATCATACATCATTTAAGGATACAAATAGTATTTGAAGTTGTTTGGCATTAACTGTAAACTTTATACATCTAAAAGAAGATATTGCATTTAAAAATATTTTTCAAGATAGAAATAAAATATTAATCATAGTTTAAATAATATAAAAATTTAAACAAGTGTAGAACAAATATTATACGGTTGAACCTGCTAATAAAAAGCATGATGGAATGCCAATCTGTTTGCTAAATCTGGGTTGTTAGAATCTCATTTCTATTGTTTGTATTTAATACAGGTTTTCACACTTAAAAACCAAAATTTGAAAATAAAAGAACAGGTAAAAAAATTTTTAAGAAAACCTAGTTTTTAGTTAGTGCAGAAATATTATTTTGCTTTACATGGTATGTGTGTAAGGCAATAAAAAATATACTTCATACATGAATTTGCAACTTAATTTTTATCTAGTACAGGGGTCCCCAACCTTTTTGTATCTAAGAGCACATATACCAGAATATCGGTTGAATGGCGGGCACCATTTATTTTTTCAAGTTAAATTTATAGTTGGTGGACATAGTTAATAATACACCCTACATATAATGCACAAAAAAATTAATTTTAAAAATTAATTTAACATATGAATATTATTAGTATTAATATTATTTTGTAAAAAATAAATGATTACTTAATTTTCTTACACTTACTTACTTTATTACACTTATTTTCTTGCTTTGATTTACTTAATTTTTATACGAAGTATAAAAATTATTTATAAAATATATAAAATACAGTCAATGTGATCTTTGGCATTACATTTCACTAGCCAGTGCTTCATAATTGGGAAAATATGATGAAATTCCTGCTCGCAAACAATCGTCAAGGCGTTCATCTGTAATTCGTGATCTATATTTTGATTCATTGTCGAAAATAATGATTCACACAAGTATGTTGAACCAAAAAACGACTTTATTTTATATGCTGCTCTTTTTCTGGTTTTTTCTATTTTGGTTGTGTTTATCATGAATATTAAAAGAGCAAAAAAAATTGCATTGTATTTTATGGGATAATGGAAAATTGAAATACATAATAGTTTTTTGCATAAGCAGGCGGGCGCACCTAAACCGATCGACGGGCGCCATGGTGCCCGCGGGCATAGGGTTGGGGACCCCTGATCTAGTAGCTTGACCTGGGTTCTGGATATATCCATCGCACTATCAGTGGGTTCAACTGTATAAAAAGATAGCATTCCTAAATTTTTTGGTACAAAACTAATTGTAAAAATAATTTATGTATTTAAAATTTTGATTTATATAAGTATCATGTAAGCAAAATATGTGCCCTGTATCTTATCTAAATTATTTGCATATCAGATTATATTATGGAGTTGTTACCAAATTAAAAAAATATTTTTCGTACTTTAAAACATTGAATTCTTCAATGATTCTGTAAATATTCATTATATGTTTAGTTTATTTTCTTGTTTTCAGAATGTGCAAGAAAATGCTTCAAAACCCGGTTATGGATCATACCACCAGCAATATTGGCTTGATGATAAACTTATTGCTGTAGGAGTTATTGATATTTTGCCCTACTGTTTATCGTCTGTTTATTTTTATTATGATCCAGATTATTGTTTCCTATCCCTAGGAACCTATGCTGCACTTAGGTAATTATTCCTATTTGAAACTACATAGTGCAAAAAATTTTTTTCAAAAATATCTTGGGTAAAGGAAACTATTATAATAATGTCTCTTATTTTGAATACTTGAATATGATTAATAGGTACTTAAAATTACTTTAAATTATATCTGCATTGAAACAGACACAGATCCAGCATGGCATCAAGGGGAGAGAACTTTCTACGTATCAATGTTTTTTTAAAATCATTATTCTTTAAATTAGAAACTTGTTAGAAAAATTGTTAATTCTTGTAAAATTTTTGTAGACAAAATATAATGATGTTAGAGGGGTCTGGGGTCCTCCCCCAGAAATTTGTTCTGGAATACGACTCTTAAAAACTTGTCTTATATCATCTCAAGTGCTTGATTAACGTAACTAAAGTCAAGAGTTCTATCGCATTTTCATTGGAATTTACTTTTGCTTATCTAGAATTTAAAAAAAAAACTTAATTAGGTCGAAAGAGTTTAAATAACTACGTGGGGAAAGTGCCAAACTCCCTGAACTAAAAAAAGAAAGGGAAAAGAGAAAATGGGGAGTGAAAGGGGTTAAAAGATGAATAAAATGAAAAAATAGATAAATTTGAATAAACTAGAAAAATAATTCAAAATTAACTTTTTTTTTCATTTTCCTATATTTTTTTTAAATCTCTAGACATTTTAGGAAGGGGCACTTTCCTGAGTACCCCTCTTGTACCTGCATTGAAGTAAATCTCCATTCATTGTAGAAATTTTATGATACAATTTCTAAATTCAAAAGTTGTGTTTTCAAATATCTTATCACCTCATTTTATGAAAACAATTTATTTCAACTGGTTGACTTATGGTATTTTATATTTTCAGGGAAATAGCTTTTACACGTGAGCTTAATACCAAATACCCAGATTTGCAATATTATTACATGGGTTATTATATTCATTCATGCATTAAGATGAGGTACAAGGTAAGCAATTTATAGTTTATGATGTCCTTGGCTATATTGCTCATTTGTCTAATGATTAAATTTTGAATACTAAATTGAGTGTCAAATTTCATTGCAGGGTCAGTATGTACCTTCATTTTTACTCTGTCCTGAAACTTACATTTTTCAACCAATTGAAAAGAGCAAGAAAAAACTGGATATTACCAAGTATAATAGACTAGAAGATGATCCTATAAAAGGTATTAATATGCTACTTACTCTGGTTTAGTATTAGTTATTTCCAATGTAAAACTGTTTGAATATTAGAGCTCATAAATGGACTAGGTTTACAATTTGTAATACATGGCTTGAAAAGAATTCTTTCTCCTATATCTTTTATTTCTTTTTTAGAAGACGCTGATGGCGAAATAAACCTAAAAGAAGTTCTAATACTTTATAATAAAACTAAAATGAGCTATCCACAGTACCGGCATTTGAGAAAGAAAGCTAATGATGAAGATGAAGTGAAACAGTATGCTGGCTTCGTAGGGAAAAAATGCTATCAAAGTATGCTACTGTACAGAGAATGAATACCTGCCTCTTTGTCCTGGTTTTTTATAACTCAATCAAATTTTTCAGACAAGAACTGAGAATTTTGTATTTCAGCTACTAAAATTTAGCTCTTCTGGACTTGTTGAAATAATCAGTTAAATTTATTTTATGTCAATTGACTGTTCATTTGGTTTAGTGTGATGTGTATATCTTGTCTACTAGAATGGAATTGGATTTATAATGTTAATAAAAAAATTTTTATCTATATGGATCTCACTCCTAATATAAATCTAATTATTACACTTATTTCTATTTCACTTTAAAAGTAAGTTACAAAAAATAAATACTGGATAGTTTTTCATGGTCATGAAATAAATTTTCACTGCATTTAAAAAAACAATCTCCTTTAATATAACTATAATGCATGGATTTTTTTAGCTGCGGTAGTGTAGTGGTTAGCGTGTCTGGCCACGAGCATTACCAGGGGTGCATCCAGGATATTTTGCCAGGGTCTGTTTTTGGGAATTTTGTGAAAAACTGAATTGAATTTTGTGAAAATAATTTTTTATTCTAAAATAAGGTCCCATTTCTGTAAATATCTTATTTTTTTAATAAAATTACACTTAGCGAGTGCGTATAATTCTCAAACGGCGGCTCGGAATTTTGTGAAAAGTCCGTTTTTGGGAACCGGAATTTTGTGAAGGGGCCGTTTTTGAGGATCATAATTTTGTGAAAGGACCGTTTTCGGCCCCAATTTCTTTCTAGATGCACCCCTGATTACCGACCCAGGTTGGATGCCTCGCGGCTCCTGCTTGGGTAGCTGGTCATGGGTCAACTCAGCCCTTCATCCTTCCGGGGTCAATAAATGAGGACCAAGCTTGCTTGGGGAATCAACTGGGGGTTCAGCATCAGGCTAGCCACTCGGCCTGGACACAAGCTAAGTAATTAGCACCCCAGGCCCAAAAGGCTAATGAAACAGAGATGGGCACCGCCTGATAGGCTACTAGGCTTGGGCAGATTTGATTTTATTGAATGCATTGGATTTAAAAATAGAAATAGTAGTTCAATTAGGGCCAATTAAAAGTGGGGCGCTTGTTGAAAATCCCTGGGTCAACATGGCTATTTATATCTTCCTTTTACCTTGTGCAGATTATGTTCGATGTAATTTACTTTATAAAAATATTTGTGACTTGATATAGCTTTATTATCACCTAAAATAAATAATTTACAAGAGACAGCTGCATAAGAAAATATTACTTGGGTAGTAAAAATATGTCTTTTATTTGATCCTAATGAAATTAAATGCCTAAAAATGAAAATATATCACGAGTACTAGAACTTAACATAAAGAGAATACATCATAAAGTTGTACGAACAAGTGATTTCAGGAATTTTTATTTCCTTTTAAGATCATATAAAACACCCTCAAAACTGAAGGCACAAAAATAGCATCAACAACTTATTTTGAGATAATTATTGCTGATTGAAAATGTGATTGTTTCCTAGATACATTTCATAACACTCAGTGACAGAAAAGCTCTACATGAAATTAAGCAGAATAGTGCCACAACTTGAAACATTAAAAGTGCTTACAACTCAGAATCTGAACAGTCTAGATAGAAAAAGTGCATCGCTATTAAACAGGGGTGACTTGGGGCTTTTTCTCCAGTCCATATTATTTAACTCGTGCTGGTAAACATTACTTATAAAATAGGAATAAAACTATCATTAATTTTATAAATTATTTAGGCTCAAATGGTTAATTATTCTAGTAAGAGATAGTACTGCTTTAAAGGACTAATAGATAGTTTCTAAAACAAATTACAGTATAGGACCCCGTATCCGGCTCGCTCGGGACCGGCATCAGTCCGGTTTACGGGAAAATCCGGTTTTCGGAACAATTCCCGAAAAAAGAGCTCAGAAAGACCGCGTTTGTTCGTAAGACGCGATCGTAACGAAAATACGCGCAATCTGCAGGGTCGCGCGAGAGGGCAAAATAAATAAACAAACAATCTTGCGCGGCCCCTGGTATCCCCCTCGGCGCCGAAATGCGTTTTTTCGGCGTGCGTTTTTGGAGGTCACGTGAGTCCTACGGACCAATGGCTAGGCGTATTCAACCGGCATGCCGAAGCCGGTTTTCGGCCCGGCATGGATGGACTTTTTCTCGGCGCTGGAAAAACGTAAGCGTCACGTGATTAAAATCAATTACTTTAAAGATTTTGTACTAAAATAGTTCTTTAGTATCTATTAAAATAAACTTAAGACTAAAGAAATTAAAAGCTGAACTCACCTGATCGGACCGATTCGGTTTTGATACGATGCCGATTTTCGGCACCGAACGTGTTTTTTCCGCGCGACTTTGGTTGCCAAAGTTTATCCCTTTTTGATTGAAAAAAGGGACTACGTCATCCGCGTGCCGATTTTCGGCGCCGAAAATCGGAGTACATCGGTCGGAACTCACTGGATCCTTTCGGAGCACGGATTTGGAACTTGAAAAAAAAATTTTTAATTTTGGAAAAACCGCCGGTTTTCGGAACACTCCGGTTATCGGGACGCCGGATACGGGATCCGATACTGTATAGCCACTTTGATAAAGTGGGGTTTGAGCTAATTGGAAAATATTTGGATGGATTATATTCTGGTCACACTTAATACAAAGTTGAATTATGTTTAAAAAGTGTAGTTTTATAATACATTTTAAGATTGTTAATCTGAGTAGAGCTTGACTACCCATCCTAAGCTTTTCTGTCACTGTAAACTTCAAACAAACAAAGACACACACTAATGCATATAAAAACTGGAATGTAACAAATAGATGTTAAACATTTGTACTACTTTGGCCACTTATATATTGACTGGTATTGAGTCTAAACATTATTGTCAAGACTGCCAGAATGCAGCAAGCTGAACTGGAATAATTTCTATTCATTTTGTTTTCTGGACAACGTTTGCACCTTAAAGAGAAAATGTTATTAAAGTAACTTAAGATCTATTTTTTATTTTTATAACCTTCATTAATACAATCTATATAAAGTGTTTAAGTCATATTTTAAGCCTGGAATTTTTTTAATATTTCCCAGTGTTTACTCATTAAATTGGTGTGAAAAACAAAAGAAAAAATTATCTCAAATAATACTAATACATTTTTCAATACATTCAAACCTATAATTACAATTATGATTCCAAAGCTTTGTAAGAAATTAAAATATGAATTCAAGAATTGTTGCATACCTACCAATGAAATTTAATCAAAACACATTATGTAATTAAAAAAGCAATGGTCTCCTTAGTTGATTACATAACCTTAATCCCATAGTAAATAACACTGATTTATATAGCTTTCACTTTTTTCGAGCAACTAATGCTAACATGATAGCTATTTGATATTTTTACCATTATTATATTAGAATCAAGGTTTTGTGGGACCATAACTCTGAATTGTTAAATAAAATCCTTAAATACTTAATTTTACCTTTGCTTTATAAAATACCTGATAAATTTAAACCTTGTGTTTATGTATCCAATGTTACTCTTTTATTTATTCATGATACTTCATTCATCAGCTCTTACTGAAATATTAAATAATAAAAGTACCATGAATATCTTTACTTTACAATGCAGTCTAGTTTCTTAAAAGGTAAACATATTAGAATTTTATATACAGTGGGCCCTTGCATATTCGCGGTTGAGCAATGTCCTCAATAAGCGAAATCCTCAAATATGCGGGGTACCCCGCATATTTGAGGATTTCAATCTCAAAGTTTTTTAGCAATGAAACTTGCATATTTGGCAGAAAAGATATTATTGTTCGATTCCGGTATTTAAAATGTAAAACCATTTTGAAAAATGTAACTTCTTCTACTAAGCAAGTTTTCTAACTAGTAACCCTTTTGGTATTTACTACAAATTACATATTACCAGTTTTTACAATTATTTACAGTTAAAACTACTTTTTGTATGAACCAGTTTCATGTTATAAATGACGGAATCAAACCATTATATCTGTTATATTATCATATATGCGCGTTTTAAAACTGGGTTGGTTATTCGCAGTATATTTTGGAATGTAACTACAGCGAATAATGAAGGGACACTGTATGCTCATATGAGCTAAATGGCATTTAAATGCTTGTTGGGGCTTTTGTAATGAAACAAATAATACATATTTATTAAGAATATAGTAAAAAGAAACAAGTTGTTTCTGCAGCAAAATATACAAAAATAAGTAGGTAATAAAGATATCACATGGTTTTGTGGGAAAAAGGACACGTAAGCTTTGTAATATGTCATTCAAAAAGAACTAATCAACCACAGTTATGTTCGAAAAATATTCTAATAAAATACTTACTCCAGAAAATTGTGTTTATCTTTTCACCAATGAGATACATGGTAAAAATAACTCCTATGCATGCAATGATAAAGAAGAACCTTTGTGTCCAATCCAAAATCCGCAAGATAGGGTACACCCAAATATCCATAGTAAGACCCAAATACAGCACCCTAAAAAACAAATGTAAATTAATATAACCCATTGAAAAACAGTTCTGTTTTTTCATTCAGTTAATATCTCAATTAAGCTGAGCTCTTAGGTGCAAAACACACTAGAGAGAAATGGATGCTAGTACTAGGGCTATTCTTCTAGGGACTAGGCTTTCTCCATGCTTTTTTAATGGAGATTGATCGTTCTCACGACTGTTTTCTGGCGTAGTGTGTTCCAAGCCTTACATTGACCAAAGAATATTATTTTATCTCATTATTTATATTTATTATATTATTGGAATATTTTTTTTAGAAAATTGACTGTATTTAGTCTGTGCTTAGGGCATGATGTAATAGTGAACATCTTTAAATCCTTTTATATGGAAATCAAGATCAGAAATATCAATAAAAAAAAAGAGAACAAAATGATCAGCTTTATTAGATTACGCTGCTAATCACATGTATCTGTAGAGTAGCTTACCAAATAATGTACGCAAGCCCAAAAGCTGTAGTGAGAACGAGTCCATCCTTTCTGCAAGGATGCCTGTGCTTCAAGATGTAGGTTTCAAGGAGGAGGGCTGGTAATATCACAGTATGCTATAAAAGGGTATTCAAAAGTTAACATAAGTAAATTTTAAGATTTTATACAAAGTTCTTAAGTAAAATAAATCATGAATTAAGAACAACTCCACCTAGGTGGTGAAAACAAAGATTTCTAATACTAGCCATTGAATAATATTTTCAAGTAAATACAATTATGAAAAACTTCCTTGACCATAATCGTTAATATAAAGGGAATTTCTTAATTATTTCAATCAATTGATGATGGTTATTATTTACTAGTGAGGATCCCCTCTGAAGTAGAGGGTGAAAACTACTGGGGCTAGTTTCCATGAACCACTGCATATAATCTAAGGAATTTATTTAATAAATATTAATATTATTTTGAAGATTTCCATTTCAGTTTTAAAATAGCACTCTCAAAATTAATATTTAAATCAAATATGTTATGCCAATATTCAAATATTCATCACATTATTTAAGGGGTGTAGGAAGGGGTGAGTCTTTAAATATTGTTTAAGGCAAAGAGCAACATCAGACAAGCAGTCTGAGGTCATTTTTAAAGGAAATTATGTAAAAAGTGACACTACAATTTTTAATGCATCAAATGTGGGTGTAAATACACATTTCCCATTAGATTACAACTACTCAAAATGAAGATGGCAGTTATTTTGTATAATCCAAGTACAATAAAATTTTAAAACTTACTGAAACATGATTCAACCAAGATGGAAACATGGTATCCAAGATTCGAGGAAATATAAGTTCTCTGTCAATGGCATATAGTCCCCAAAACATTGAAAATACAAACTGGAATAAAATTTCAATTACTAAACAAATAAGCTTTATGTGAAACCTTAGTTTAATGACCTTTTTAAACTGGCATTTACCATTTCTTTTAACTCAAAACACAGGGATTATTTATTGAAAGACAATATATATCATTATATCTTACCACACCATAAGGCAAAACAATGCCCCCATACACTTTGTCCCTTAGCCTGGTAACTTTATTATAATTGACGGATGGGGACTTCATTAGGTCTATCACACAGGAGACAGCAAAGAAGAGAAATTGAACAATCTGAAATGAACAAAAGTCTAATTAGATACACTCGTAGAGTTTAATAGAATCCATCTTATTATAGCAACCATGCCATCATCTTTTGCCCATTTGGCTAAAATATTCAGACACAAAATTATTTCGTCTATGTTTGAGAGACCTCCCTGACATGTATCACAACATATCAATACAATTATCACATTAATTTTAAAATTCAATTTAATAATTTTAACTTTCAAATTAATCAATTTTCCTTATCAAAATCAAAATAGTATTATTTAGTAATTAAATTGTCCTTTATAAGTAAAAAAATTAATGAATAAATTTTGATAGTCATTTATTACAAACATTAAAAGATTGATTGATAATATATATGGATAGTTAACACTGCTTTGTCTAATCTTATCATACCTTGTGATTAAAGTTGCTTAGGCAGCAAACAGCTGTAATCATAAACTTTTGTATACTTATGCAATAAAAAGGGATATTTAGATTAGGTCTATTTAGAAATACATTTTCATATGTACACCAAGATTAATAAGTGTAACAAGTGGATACTGTAAATGGTGTAGTTTTGTATAATTCTGTTGACCCATGCCACTGAACACGAAATGTGTATTTAAATATATTTTAAGGAAATCACACTAAATCATTAGGGTGAATCCTGGGGGATGGGCTATGGGGCTACAGCCCCCCTTAGAATTAAAATACTCTTACAATTTTAGTAATGTTTCCTTCAATAAATTGAATTTTTCCCACTCTTATGAAAACAGGTAGTGACAGGGAATTTATGATGTTACCAGGAGTAGATCCAGGTTTTATTTTTCGGGGCCCATTTGTGTGAAAAATAAATTGGTTTTGTGAAAAATTGAAGAGGTGATAGTTAGTAGATCAGTGCGTGAAAGTAATATTGACTCACAAACCAAGAAAATCTTGAAAAAATCAAATATTTTGTGAATGTTTTCTTGCAAATAATTATTAAATTTAATTTGAATTTTGTGAAAGGGTCGTTTTTATGAATGAATTTTGAGAAGGGGCAGCAAAAGGCCCCAATTTTTGTCTGGATTGACCCGTGTTTACCTCAAGAGAAATCCTTTAAAATTTGAAAATTAAATCTTTTTAAAACAAGAAAGTCATGGTAATATACACATTTTAGGTACTTCAGCTCCCTAGACAAAAATTCTGGATTATCATTCCTTCCAATACAAGAATAGGCAGATTAACGTCATGGGGAGTAATGCCTTTCCTACCTTCCCAAGATATTCTAAGTTTTTTAATGGTAAAGGATGTTTCTAATGTAATATCGGGTAGCATGTTCCTCCTAGTTTTCCCATGAATTGCAAGTATACATGGTATTGAACATACATGCAAATGTACTCACTTAGTAGGCTTTGCATACTTTAAAATAATTGGCATCATAATCTTTTGGTTTTTACAGAAATCAATTAGTAAAAAGACACTCAAAAAATTGTTCATCCCAAAACTAATTTAGAAAATACACTATGCAAAATAATTACCAGATTCCAATAAGTGAGATACTTGAAACGTCCAGCAAAATGCTCATGGCTTTTAGTATGTGGCATAGGTGGCAGGTACTCATATCTTACCAATGCACAAAAGTACATTACAGTGGTAAACACATGAAAGAAAAGACGAAACATAGTCTTGGAGTTCATACTGAAGGTGGCAATGTACCAAGACCTAGAAAATATCATTCCATTTAGCATGCAGTAAATTCACAAGTTGGTATTATTGAGCACAATGAAGTTGTTGATACTTAATATGACTAATAATTTTATAGTAATTCTATAATTCAGCAGTTCTTAAACTGTGGTCCGCTGCGTCTTTCTTCGGGTCATGGGCGGATTTAGATGGTGAACCCTGGGGGTGCAAGCTGTCCCTGATGACTTTGAAAACCTGATTTTCCTCTATATAAGTTTATCAAAATGTAAATCTTACACACACATAAAAATTTATATATTCAAAAAATTCTAACTAGGGGTATTGAAACTAATTAAAAACCTGTTTTACTAGTTGAATTTCCAAAACTTTCTGGGGGAGGACCCCCAGATCCCCCTTTGGTAGCTAGAACTTAATTACTCATATCATAACCTTTTTATATTAAGTTCCCTAAGACACAAATTCTTCTTAAAAATGTATACTAAAAAGCTACTTGGACCTATAAAATATAAATGGGGGCTTAGAGATAATTTTTGTCCCCTCACGAAATAAATTTCTATATACGCCTTTGGAGTAATTGAACAATTTATTATAATTTATTTACTAATTTTAATAAGTTTAAAACTCAAAACAAAGGTCTGGTTACGGCTTTTTGTGTTTAAAATGTTGGGGGGCCGCGATGTCTGGCTGCTACATAAAGGGGTCCGTGACGATATAAAGTTTAAGAACCGCTGCTATTATTGAAATTATCTATGAATTGATAATTATTCTTTTCAATTTTTAAACTTTCATTCCATAAATCTAAGCTAAAATAATTCTAAAGCTTAAAAAAGTGAAGCATTACACTTGCTCAGAAGATAAAATATAACACGCTAAGCTAAACTTTATGAAATTTCGGCCAGTGTAATAATATCCAGATGATTTCATATAACAATAGCGGCGAGGGAGCCGAATTTTACTTACTTATCCGGTCTCGAAAAAAGATCAAGGTAAGAACTAATAATAGAATTAACTGCATACAATCTATATCAATAGCATAATAAAAATCATTAAGAGGAAGTAAAGAAAACAAATGAGACAATATCAGGATGATCAAGGATAATTCAAGTTCCAGAAATAAGATGGTGAAAATGATAATATGCAGCCTCGAGATGTTTGCACATTTGATCGGTAATTCTAATTAAATAGCAATAGATCGATAAAAGTTCCAGGAAATTGGACTAATTGTATTGAATACCTACTTAGATGATGAACAAGTTTTCAACTTAGCGCATCTGTCAATGATCAATACCAGCAAGAGCCTATACAAAGTCAGCAGTCAGCTAAACACGATACGAAATGAAAACAAACACAGCGTAGCGGCGGCGTGCTGAACTTCACACCTAGCAATCCCAGGGCCGCAAACGTTATTAACCAATAGGATTTCAGAATACAAATTATAATGATTCAAGCTCATTATCAGCATAAGAAATGGCTTTTTATTAAGATATTTTAATAGATTAAAGAAGAAACCTGAAATATTAAAATTCTGGATATTTTTTTAGTTCTACAATTGTCGCTGGATCTTAGTCTTAGGACTCCGTCTGTATGAATTCGAAGATCATGAATAAATTATGTCAAAATCAAAATGATGATCAAAAGACCACATATTGCACTTTCATCATTCAAAAATTTTTAAAAATTTTATTTGGTCCGACACAGAGGTCCAGAAGGAATTTATTTGGGGTCAAACTGGTCAAACCAGTCAGACTTGACTAGACGTAATTTTAGAAAACCGAAAACACTAATAGTAGTTTGGGTTTCTGTGTTTGCCGTTTTTGGAGAGGGGACGTTTTTTGCTTCTCTAGCGGACAACTTTTTATCAGGGGTAATTATTATTATTTTTTAAATATCCAACGAGGTATCTTCAAGTAAAGTTTTAAAGTTACTTTTGGGGTTTTAAGATGGTCTAGAAAAAGTGCCTGTGATTAACATCATGAGTTGCATGTGTATATTAATCAAGTAGAAGATTTAAATGTGTTTAACTGCTACTCAGAAAATTAAGTAAAATCGGAAGGATACACAGGAGTCTAAAATCGGGCACCCCCTATGGATTGTTTATATTCCTTGAATATAAAGAAGCCCCATAACAAGTGTGGTAGATTTATCCGGTGTGTAACTATTTTGTCATAAGCGACATGATCATACTTCAATAGCATAAATATTATACGACATCTACACCTATATAGGGGAGATCCGTGCCTAGGGCCACCCCACTTTATTTACCCCTTTCGCACCGGCTGGGACATATGCTGTCCCACGTTGGAAAAATTTTGAAATTACGACTGAGGTCCATTACATTATGTCCCAGTTGCTGAAAAACTTCAAAGAACAGAATAAAATGCTCCTTTTGGGCCTCCAAACACATCATGATCTAATGGATATCTCATCGCAGTTGCCCCCCAGGAGCTCAAACAAGTGCGAAAATTGCACTTTTCTGATTCCCTTGCCGTATTGAAAGGGTTAAATAATATTTAATTTTAAGTATTCTTTCTCAGATGGGTGAATTGAGAACTCCAATTGTCATGTTATGATCAATTTTTAAATCTTTCAGGAGAATGTTGTGGCTAGTTTTTGGTAAAAATAGTTTTTTATAGGTGTAAAGTTACTTTTTGAAGCTTAGCTCTTATTGTAATTTTTTCAAGGGTAAGTCAAATAATTTTCTACTTATATTTTTAATTTTTTTTATAAAAAGTACTGAAAATAAATATACTCCTGTTCATAAAAAATGCAACACCAAGAAGGAATTGTCCGATCAACTTGAAATTTTCAGGGTATGTTTATTATGGTTTGATTATCAAATGATACCAAATTCAGAGCTATAGCGCATGCGCGAGCTGAGCAGTGTCTTCTCAACCACTGATTTATTCGTATATTTGGGGGTCTATAACGGGTTGTTAAAGGCTTGTAAGAAAGTTGTTTACCGTTGATTATCTTGTCATTAGATGTTATTATACCCCTTAGACCTTAACTGATGTCATATGAAAATTTAACAGAGTTTTAAAAAGGATTAATGTTAGGCCTCCCGGAGGGGTGTTTTTCACACTGTTTTACCGCTGGTCAGATGAAGGGAAACCGGACAATATTGATATGGGTTTGAAAGCAGAGGTCCAAAAAGGGTGAGGCGAGTTGAAAATTGGGGTCTGGACCCCTTATAGTCACGTCAACACGGTATAAAAGAGGCTCATTCGCATGGCAGTGCCGGATCATTGAGTGACTTTTCTTAAGTTTCAAACTGTTAGAATACTGTTACAGGTCTATCATTGTCTGCTTCATCAGTTAATCGGTCGCAATTGCACCAAAATTCACCAAGTATCGTTTTTTTACAGCGCTCCATCGATGTAATTCCATCGGTGCATAAAGCTACCATGGGATCCACAAAAAAATATTTTCGCAAGATTACTGATAACAAATGGTCCTTTTAAAGAAATCCCCCATCAATTTTGGTTAACATGACACCTAAATTGGGTTTGGACGCTATGCCGAAAATCGCAATTTTTGGAGTGTTTTATCTTGAGTCTGTGGTGAAGAAGAGAAGTGTTTTGACCTTGAGCACTATTGGGTACCATGGGCAACCTCATTAGATAAAAAATGAGGGCAATCTCATTTCTTAAAAAATTTCTAAAAAATTTTTGGAGTCAAAAGTTATACCCTACATTTGAAGCGATCCTGAAGCAGTAATTCATCAGAACAAATCCCGCACACATGTTTTTTGGAATGTTCCAAACTTACTTTACATTCAATAAAGACAGTTTCTTTCTCGACAAATTTCTTCATCCAAAATTTCACCTATGGAGCTCGACTAAAATTTCGTTGGTTTGTCCTCATGCTTAAAATGCTTGTTATGTTGCCAATATTGGCAAACTTTGGGTTTGGGATGAATCTTAGATGAAATTCACCTCCTCTGTCAAAATTTCAATATGTTTGATTCGATGACCTGTCGTATAGAATAGAGGCTCTCATTGCAGCGCGTATGCAAGACATTAAACACCGATTTTCGATATTAAATTTTATTCCTTTGTTCTGAAAATTATATCATTTATTTGTATCCACAAAGATCACTTGCTGTGTAAATTTCATCAAAATCTAACAAGTCCTTCATGGTGTTGCATTTTTTATGAACAGGAGTATAATTTCATTTCAAAACTCACGTATGTATCTTTCTTTACCAATATTTTTAATGTGTACTTTACTTTTATGCGGTGGCCCTTGGTACAAAAGCTACCGGACCTAGGTAAATAAGAAAATGTACCTAAGGTCATTTTTGAAATAAAAAAAGCTTCCTGCTTCAATGTATTTCTTATAAATAATGAGTATTTAATAATCAAAATGATAAGTAAAAAATGTGAGGATGCGTGCAACCAGTGGCGGATCTAGAACGTGGGCAAGAGGGGGCTAACATATAATCAGATTGAAGTTGATACTTCCCATGCGTTTTTGCCATTATGTCTTGAATTATATAGGTAGTTATTAATATTTACTAGTTTAATCAAATATAAGTAATTAATTTATTAGTAATTAAATTAATGAATAGTTAAATTTGTATCAAAATTAATATTAATGGTGTGTCAACCTAACGTTTTACGATGAATAGAGACCGATGGTAAAAAATTATTAGATTTTTATTGTATACCTTTATTCATCTCCTAATCGAAAGGAGAAATAGAGATACGCCTTAACGCAAATTTTGTTTTTGATAGTTTCTGCCATATATTTTTCAAAACTATCTATCTCAATTATATTTTAGGTAGCTATCATGCATTTAATTTCAAAGTTCAGCGATTAATATCTAGATTAAAGGGGATTAAAGGGTCTGGGGGTCCTCCCCCAGAAATTTTTTTCTAATTTGTCCTGAAAAAGTAGCTTTTTTTTAAATTTTGGTCATTTGGAAACCTCTGAATGACACCAGAAAAGAATGTTTTCTGTCCGAAGAGAAAAATTGGATATACGTAAATATGGTTATAATTTCAAGGGGGGTGGTTTGAACACCTGACTTACTCTATTATTTTTCTACTTTACTCTCTACTTTATAATTTCTTAAAATAGATCACTAGAAGTACCGCAAACAAGTAGCTAAAACTATTTGTTATGAAGCGAAATGGATCATTCCAATTATGAAAACGACGTTAAACATCCTCCTAGAGAGACCCCCATCGGAACATTTAAAAAGTAAGTTTTGTAAAAACCAGGTGGAAGATGATAAAGATCTTGGACTAAATCTCATTGGCCTTGGCCCCTTTTAATTTTGAATCGAATCTATAAAAGTGTAAAGGGTTAAAGATTTTGGAGGGGGCTTATGCTCTATAGTGGTTAAAGCTCATTGGAATCTAAAATCTTTATGTTGTGAAAAGCATCTATAGGGTTACTTGGGGTAAGTGGGTCACTGGGGTAAGTGGGTCACCCCCCTAAAACTATAATATATACAGGAAATTTCACACTTACTCGCATTGATTATGTTACAGCTTGTCACACCGATGAGTTTTGCATTTATTTGAGATTTGTTTAATTTATTTTTAAAATTATAGAAATAATTTAAAATAGATTCCCAGAATGGATTTTTTGGTGAGTTCAAGATGTATTTTTCAAAGAAGTATTTCCAGGTAAGTTTTCATTGCATTTTAATGTTTATTGAACTGTTTTGCAGAGTTTGACCTAAATTACATACGGCAATTTGAAATTTTTCAAAATTTTTAATTTTGAAGTGTTTAACAGGGGGGGTCCCACTTACCCCATAGTTTTAGCATGGTTGGGGTAAGTGGGACCCCTCAGTGTGGGGTAAGTGGGACCCTTTATTATGATATAAGTGGTTCTAGATGGTTCCATATGATATAGGAACTACTACTGAAGACATGGGCGGATTTTAGGGGGGTCATAGGGACAATTTCCCCCCAATATTTTCAGAAAATTTCGATTTATAGTAGCAAGTATCAAGACCTTTTACTCACCACTTCAAAATTCATTAAAATTTATAAATAGTTTGATCGACATTTTATATCAAATTTGCGTTTTAATTTAAGTTATGGTGAGTAAAGTGAAATACCTCATCAATAGTGTTCATTCTCATTTAGTGTGTATGCTTTCTTTTTTTGTCTTACAATGTGTATTAAAGTGTCAAAATAAATCTTAATCAACCTTATTATGTTTTTCAACACTATTTTACATGCTAAAGTAAAACATATCCCTTTGGCCTTTCAAAACATTCTTTAAAATACTTATTTTGCTTTTCATTCTATTCTTACCTTGTCACATTGATTTTGATGTGAGTATATTTCTCACTCATGGACACAGTTACAATAAAATATTTTATATTGAAATTTACTGTACTTTTTCAAGTAAGACCCACTTACTTCTCTTTAAGTTTTTCTTGCTTTAAATAAAAAATAAAGAGGGGGTGACCCACTTACCCCATCTCTTGGGGTAAGTGGGTCACCCATCTCATTTTTGATAAAAAGACCTGTTGAGAAAAATGTAAAGCTTTATTTTAGAAACTAATGATAAATATTTGTTTATCGATAGACTCTTTAACGAAATTAGTCAACAAGTACAAAATAAACCCTTTCAAATTTTTTCTATAAAGCTCCAAAAATGTACTAGGCCAAAAAGGGGTCCCACTTACCCCAAGTGACCCTATATAAAAAGCGCAGAGGCTAAAAATTTTTTAGGGGGTTAGTGCTGGTGTTTGGGCTAAAGCTCATTAAATTGTGAATGGGCTAATTCTTTACAAAGGGTCTCGGAAGCCTCTTTAAATTGTGAATTGAATGTGCAAAATATAAGTAGAGGCTATAAAACATTAACGGGCTAAGGATTTTTAAATTAAAATACAGAAAAACGCAAGAAGGCTAAATCTTATTGGGCCTTTAAAATTGTGAATCGAATCTATAAAAATGTAAGGGGGCTAAAGATTTTGTAGTTAAAGCTCATTGGAACCTTTTTTTAAAGTTATGAATTCCATTTTTATAAAAGAGCAGATAGGACTAAAGCTCATCTATCTTGGAGGGGGCTAAATCAAGCCAGTGGCGGCTCGATGGTAAAATTATAAGGGGTGCTGCTCCGGAGGTATCAAGTTGGCAACGTATTTTAAGCGATATAATGCCAAATAATATTTCACAAAAACGTGAAAAGATGGGAACAATATAAAATTTTGATCTCACTCTTAATAAGCATTCAAAAACTGTCACTTACCTATATTTAGCTGATTATTACGAATATGAAGAATCAAAGAATGAAACTAAAATCAACATTTCGAATTAGAATTGTTCATTATAAAAAGAAATAGAAACTTGGCTACAAAAAATTAAACATAAATCTTTATTGACTTGCCGAAACATCAGAAAAGATTTTTTTCTCTCTCTGTTGAAAAGAAAAAAAGAAGCCACATAAATAAAAAATTAAAACAGCGTTGGAGGTAGTGGTAGAAAGCTAAAAAGCCAATAAGATTTATTAGTAGTAGAAACGTTTATTTTTCTTCTTCACTTAGTTTTTTTTTCACAGCTCTCTCAAGAGAAAAAAGCTATCATTCTTTTGGTCGGGGCTGCTGAAAAGCAGCCCCATTTCTCCTAACAGATTCGCATGCTAAATTCTTGATATTTTGATGTGATATGAAAGAGCTAGTGTTTTATACCACGATTGGTATATCTGCGGGGGCTGATCGACCCGGAAAGAAATCTGTTGTCAAGACGGCATAGCAGAGAATTATTAATAGAAAAAGGATTATAAAGGACAAAGATTAAAGGGGAAAATAGATAATTTTTTAAATATTGTAAAGCAAATAAAAATTGGAATTTCGGGGAATTTTGGTTGGGGGTGCTGCAGCCCCGCAGCCCCTATGGACGAGCCGCCACTGAATCAAGCTCATCAAGTTGTGAACCAAATCTATAAATATTTAAGGGAACTAATGCTTTATAGGGGCTAAAGCTCATTGGCCTCTCTAAATTCTTAATTTAATGTACAAAAACGCAGGTGCTGAAAGTTTTGCAGGGACTAATGTTTCGTAGGGGGCTAAAGATTATTGAATACTTTAAATTGCAAATTGCAACTCAAATCTACTAACATACCGGGGGCTAAATGCTATGCAAGGGCTAAAACTCTTGAACTCCTTAAATATTAGTGAATTGATTCTATAAAAATTCAAGGAGAAAAAACCCACTTTCCTCTAATATGTACAGTGCATTGATTCTACAAAAACACAGGTGCTAGAAAAATGTCATAAGAAAAAAATCTTAAAAGGAGCTAATGTTTATGAGATAAAGAAAACTCTTTGGACCGTTAAAAAATACAATTTTTTTTTTGAATTTTTCGAAAAATTTCCATTTTATCTAGAGTGAACTTAAGTCCTAAGGGGGGGCTATAGCCCCCATAGATCCGCCACTGCGTGCAACCAACTGCATATCAGTTTCATAGCTTAAAACAAGTTTTGGGAATTAGTTTAGGGGGTGTTGAAAATAGGTGGCCCTAGGTACGAGGATATCCCCTACCTTATTATTTATATCACCTTTTATTAAAAGTCTTATCTAGAGAAAAACTTCTAGTTTAGCAAACAAATTAAACTTAGCGACGGATTTTTCCTTTCCCTGATTTAAAATAATTACTTTTAAAACAAATTTGCAGGTATTTAACATTGAAATAATAGGTATTACCAATACATTTTTTAAAAGTAACATTTAACTTAAACTACATATTATATAAATGAAAGGAGAATTTCACCATTTATTGCTGGTTAAGCGGACAATGGGTGTAAACTCTCAACTCTCAAGCGTCACCTCCAACCGTGGACCGGTTTCGTCCTTGTTAGGACTCATCCGCACGGTATAGGATGGTAACGCAAGAGAGAGGAGGGCAAGTACTAGTCTAGCCGACTATAACTGAAAAAGTGGTGACCATTGATTAGTCCTCCACTCAAATTCTCCTTTCATTTACCTTGCCTTTCTGGAATTAAATATGTCCTAGGAATGCCATTGTCATTCCAGCAGATGAGTGGAGGACTAATCAATGGTCACCACTTTTTCAGTTATAGTCGGCTAGACTAGTACTTGCCCTCCTCTCTCTTGCGTTACCATCCTATACCGTGCTGATGAGTCCTAACAAGGACGAAACCGGTCCACGGTTGGAGGTGACGCTTGAGAGTTGAGAGTTTACACCTACATATTATATACTATTCGTAACTTTTTAAACGGTACATTTTATCCCAAATCTGGAGTATTTAAAACACATTTTGTAAACCTATGGAGATACAACAGAAGAATTTTGTTAGGATTTTATATTTTCACTGGGATGTCTACTAAACAAGTGGCTGTATACTGGAAATCTTTTTGAGTTATTAGAAATTTAAAAGGATAAGATTATGTAATTATAAAAGCTACTCAAATGTTCTCAAGTGATTTGAAAACTTGTGTTGTTAAGATCGAAACATGGGAAAGGTCATTTTTCCTTATCTCTTGTTTCTTATATGTATAATTATATAAATAGTTTCAAAATTAACCAAAAACAAATTTTACAAAAAAAATTACACTAGGAAAAAAATCAAGCATTTTGTCTTCACGAGGGAAATTTTAACGTTATTAAGTGTTCATGGAGATTAAAAAATTTGTACAAAAAAAGAACAAGGGGGAGGGTAGTTTTCTAAAACGAGGGGGGTTTAGGTTTGCTTATCTTTGCTGAAAAGGGACGAGGGGGTTATAAGTGACCAAAAATATTCTTACGTAATATTTGAACGTGCCCTGCGCGGGTGATGAACTTTTATATAAGAAAAATCAGTAACTTTCGTTGCGCTGAAAAATCATTAAGAAGCTGTTTGAAAACTGAATCTCGTTTACATATAAATGAAATTATTTACTTCAGTAGAAGTATAAGTTGTAAACGAGTTGAACAGTCCCAAATAAATAAAAGTAAGTAACGAACTCGAATTTTTATTCGATTTATTCAGTTTCAAACGCTTGGACTCCTGAATTTAGAAGTAGTTGGATGATTGAGATTGAGCCAGTGGCGGATCCAGCCTGGACTTACGGGGGGGGCAACCACATTTTAAGAAGGTTGAGGATTCTCCCTCAGAAACATTTTGAAAATGTGACCCTAAAAACCCATTTTAGGTCCTCTACTCTACACTCTACCTGTACAGGTACACACTACGACTATACGACTACAGGGCCGTAGGCCGTACAAACCCAACCCGACTTTTGTTTTTCAGAAAGGGTTTTGACTCCCAATTTTTTTTTCTAAAGGTTCCCCACCCGAGTATTTTATGGATCCTATGTGATACTTCTCTGAAAAAATTATGTAAGTTTTATTAACGATGCTTAGCCTAAGGAAAGAAAGAAGGGGTCTGGGGGGTCCTCCCCCAGAAATAAAAAAAATATACTTTAAAAAGTCTTTTGAGTGATTTTTGAACACATTTAAGACGGGATCGGAGGAGGGGACCTTAATTAAGGTGCCCTCATAAGTTCAAGGTAGCTTTTAAATACATTTTTAGATATGGAACCCCTATTTGACGTCTTTCAAGCAGGGGCGTCATTTCAGTTTTTCGTTGGGGGGGCAAGGAATTTTTTTAAAAATGGGTCTGGACCAGTGGCGGATCTGCGGGGGGGGGCTTTCGGGCTGAAGCCCCCCCGAAAACGTCTAATATTTTACTACGTTTGGCATTACGCAAAATATCTATATCCGAAATTCGGTTGATGCGTACCAAAACGAGTTGAAAAAGAGGGGTTTTTGACTTAAATCTCCAAAAATCTTCTGGGGGAGGGCCCCCAGACCCCCCACTTAGTGGTTTGAATTGGATAATTCACTACCTCTTCCGTATTACCATTAACAAGAACATTCAATTGGATTATGAAAATTCTTAGCCCTCCCCAAAACCAAATCCTGGATCCGCCACTGGTCTGGACCTTGCTGTAACTAGTTTTTTTTTGGCGGGGGTTGCCTCAACTTCATTTTTAAGGTAATATCATGTCAAAATTTGACAACGTGAACACCAAGGAAAAATGGGGGTTCTGGGGGTTCACCCTCAGGAAAATTTTGAAAATTTGGCTCTTAAAGTAGTGCTCGTTTTCGTTTTCAGAGAATGAGAATGAAAGAACCTTTATTTAACCAACACGGCAAATAATGAGCTCAGATCTTTATGTACAGGATGAACTCTACGTTAACAATCTATACACACTAAATTCAGATTATTCGGTTTCACGTTTTGAGACCCTTTGGGCTGCATCCAAAGAGAACAGTTTCTTGTAAACCACATAAAGGGGAAAAAGTTGTAAATAAACGTCAAAGTTTTAAGGGGGCTAGGGGTCCTCCCCCCAGGAATTTTAATTACCCTTTAAACTAGTGTTTTATCTCTTTTTCAAACTCTTTGGGGAGCTTCTAAAGAGAAAAGGTTATTGTAAGAGGAATAGTTTTCAAGGGGGAATACACTGAATAAGAGAAGTGGAAATTTTAGTGGGGGGCTGGGGGTCCTCCCCCAGAAATATTATGAAATTGAACCCCCAAAAGTAATGTTTTAACTCCTTTTGAGACATTTTGAGTTGCACCCAAAGCTCCTTGTGGAAGTTACAGAATTTTCAAGGGACTTGCAGCTATTTTTCATATTACAGTGGAAACCTTGGGGGGGACGGTTTCCCCCCCTGCCCCCCATAAATGACGCCCCTGCAAGGGACAAAGAAAATTATCATTATATGCGAGAAAACGCTGTATCCAAACAATAACTTAACACTGAATAAGTTGTACACAAGTACGTTACAAAATCAAAGGGAAGAATCTGGTAATTAAAATACACTTTAGTTTTTGAAAGACAATAATAAGCCTCAAGATCTGAGAGGGAATTTTTAAATACTTTATTTTCTTTAAATGGGGAAGGGGATTTTTTCAAATTTCGGAGGGACCGTATTTTGTAATTTATAAATCTTGATTAGGGTAGGTGGGGGTAAAAACCCGCACGGGGCAAAACCACGCACCGCGATTTTTAATTGTTAATAATCTATTTAAAAGTTGAAAACCAGGTGGTTGGTTTGTCTTACTGTGACCTATCTTTCTACGAAAGTTCGTACCCCTAAGTCACTCACGAGTTGAAAAAATGCTGTAAGTTTGTTTTTCATCATTTTGATGTATAATTTTTCTGATATTTTACTTAAACATAACATAAAATAGGGCTTCCAGTGGCGAATCCAGGATTTTCGTCTGGGGGGGCTGAGTTTCACAAATAATTTAATTGCTATTAGGGGCTGTTCAAATATTATGTAAGCAACTGAAGAGGGGGTTGCCAGTGCAGTAGCTAGATTTTTGTTTAGGGCGTTACTCGACATCTTTTCGGAGGTCTAACCTTAGGAATACTAAGTTTTAGGTGAGATGACTTCGTAAGGTTTTAATTTTGGTGCACTAAATTTCAAAATTGTGTAAAAATGTCAACTCCAAGTAAAAGGGGGGTCTGGGGGTCCTCCCCCAGAAAATTTTGGAAATTTGCCCCTCAAACTAGTGTTTTTAGCTCATTTTGAAGCCGCTTAGATTCCACCCAAACAGCACAACTCATTGTAAGCGGCAGAATTTTCAAGGAAAATAGTTTATGATATTATGAATTGGAAAATTTCTAGGGGGTTTAGGGGTTCCTATTCCAGAAATTTTTTTAATTTTGCCCCTAAAAGAGGCCTTTGAACTCACGTTGAGACACTTTAGATTACATCAAAGAGGATCATTTTTTGTAAATCCCTAAAATTTCAAGGAAAAACTGACTTATTAGATTCCAAAATTTCGAGGGGGCTTGGGGGTCTTCCCCCAGAAAATTTTGGAATTTTTACCCTTAAAAGTAGGGTTCCGATTCATTTTGAGACCCTTTGGGCAACACCATCGAATATCCACAACGTGTTGAAATTTTTTTTCGACTTCACTACTATTACCAAAACTTGAATGTCTTATTCCTGGGGGGGGGGCTGCAGCCCCACAGCCCCCCCCTCTGGATTCGCCACTGAGGGCTTCAGAAGAATTACAAACAAATAAGCCAATGATAAGATAGCATTTGAACTTCACTTTCGTCTTGAAAGAATTTCCTTAACATGTCTCTAAAAATAATAAGGCTTGTTTTTCAAAATAAAGTGAAACGGGGCAAATACCCGCATCTTCAAAACTTTGGGAATTCGCCCCAAAAGGAAATTAGAACCTACAGGATCCCTAAACAGTTGAATAAAGGTTTCCGAGATGTCAATCCTCAAACTGAAACCCTTTTTTCTCCCCTTTGAAAGATATTGGGCACTTTGAAATGAGTTGCTACAACAGATTGACAATTTTCATTAAAACGGATTATATTTATGTTTAACTAGCTGATATGCCCGGCCTTGCACGGGTGAAGAGTATAAATTTATTATTTATGGCGTTTGCTATCAAAACCAGCACATTCCTTATTTTTTTGAAATCCCCTTTTTTGCATGTTTTGAAAATTTAGGGGGTCCTTCATAACCTGGCGAAGGGATATAGCTCAAATCCAGCTCATTCCAACCCAAAATTAGATTAAAGGGTGAAAACTATGATATCTAATGTGAAATTTTGGATCATTTGAAAAAGTTAAGTGAATGTCATTTATTTAAACTCGTAAAGACACAAATATTAACTGGTAAATTGTAAAAAACCAATTTCACACAACTTAATTGAACAAAAAAAACTGAAAAAAAAGCATGAAAAATCATGTTTTTGCATCAAAATCAGCTCATTCCAACCTAATTAGTGTAATTACGGCCAAGGTAATGTAACTGGAATGAAAATGAAAACTAATCAAATTCTAGGTGGTTGTACCTACAATTAAAAATTTAAAAAACAAATTTAGCTTTAGAACTGTGGACGTGAGAAGTTTTTTGTCTCTCCTGTAAAATTTCCAAAAATGGAATAAGCTGGTTTTGATAGCAAACGCCTCATTTTTAAGTTTTCCCAAATACATTACTAATTTTAGATAATCAGCATTTACCAATCATCCCGGTATCCTAGGCGTCTTTTTTTCATACTCCAGTGTTCCCGGTAACTTTTCCTATCCCGGTGTTCCTAGGAATTTTTCTTATCCTAGTGTTCCCAGATGGATTAAAATTCCTTCGGTTCTCAAGCAATATAATTTTTGAATGATTACCACATTTACATGGGAAAAATATATATAAAAAGTATTTAAAATTACTTAGATCCCTTGATTAATCATATCTTCAGGAATTAACATTTTCGGTGAAATTATTCAATAATTAAAGCTTATTCCATTTTGCAAATTAAGAAAAAAAATCAATCTTTTCTAGTTGAAAGGGAGTTTTTTAGCTTTTTGTTTGTTAACCAACTTTCTTAAAAGCTAAAATATTATCACCTTTTAATTTTACATCCTCGTTTCCATGGAGACTGTTTTAACAACAATGGCATTCCATAAAGCTTTTAAAATATAAAAATTAGATAAAATCTCAAATAAAAATATGGTTAACTGTATTTAACTTTTAAATTTCATGGAAATAGATTTTTAAATTAGTAATATAATTTTTAAATTGACTTGTACCTAGTGTTTCTATTAAAAACTTGTTGTTTAGCATTAAGTTTTCTTTGTAACAATGGAGTAAACAGATCTCTTCTTGAGGAGAAATAAAGCTATTTCAGCAAAATGACCATAAAAAGGGTCAAAAGAGGGTCAAGGGGTCATTAAAAGTTTTCGAAACATAGCCTATGTTTTTTCTGGAGTTTTTTTACGTAGGTATACCAAGTTTGGTGCAGATCGGAATGAAACATAGTTTTTATGCTGAGATATTTTGTTTCGGTGTTTTCACCTCATTTTTAGTCTTTTTTCGGGTTATTCGTGATTTTAGCTATCCGCGGTACCCTTGCCACCCAATTCCGCGGATAATAGGGGCTCTACTGTATTAAGATGATTATTTCTAGTGTTTTTATAATGAAACATTTTGTTTATCCATGTTTATTTCACTTGGACACGAAGATTCAAAAGTGCGTGTCTTTGCCCCATTTTTCGAGGCAAAGACCCGCAATTTTTTTTTCAACTAAATTGTCAATTTCTCTTGAAATACTATCAATAAGAGTATAAATTTGGATTGGTTTTGTAGGTAACATCTCAATCTAACACCTCCAATTGAAATTTCGGGATTATCTACCTCCTTTCGATCACAATGTTAAAAATACTAAAAACTGCGGGGCTTTGCCCCCACCTACCCTATATAGATAGAATTTCGAAGGAAGATACAGGGTGTTTCAAAATTGCGTTGCACGGCTTTTATTCGGAACCAACGCCTTCTAGGGTCATGGAAGTAAGGTCTATCCCTAGGTAAGTGAGTCTGGCGAATGCACTGAAATGACTTACAGCGCCCCTAGCGGCGAAATTAAGAAGTTCAAAAAATTAATTTAAAAACTAAAAGAGATAGAGCAAAAACGTCAATGAGAGTATTGCTGCCAACATCAAGAAGAACTCACTGAAAAAAATTTGATCAAAATATCTTGAATATTCGCGGAGATATTAGCATATGAAAATAGCATTTTTTCAGGTGTCAAAAAATAAAAAGTTCACATATTTGCAAATTTTTTTTATTTTTTGATTAAATTTCGTGTTCTTTCAACTAAAAAAACACAAAACCACACAATAACACTGAAAAATTTGGAAATATGCGAACTTTTTCATTTTTGACCCCTGAAAAAGTGCTATTTTCACATGCTAATATCTCCGCGAATATTGAAGATATTTAGATCACATTTTTTCAGTGAGTTCTTCTTGACGTTGGCAACAATACTCTCACTGAGGTTTTTGTTCTATCTCCTTTAGTTTTTAAATTAATTTTTTTAACTTTTAAATTTCGCCGCTAGGGGCGCTGTAAGTCATCTCAATGGATTCTCCATGGTCACTTACCTAGGGGTAGACCTTAGTTCAATGACCCTAGGAGGCGTTGGTTCCGAATAAAAGCCGTGCAACGCAATTTTGAAACACCCTGTATATTGGATAATTAAGGTTTTGACTCTTGATGTTCAGGAGGAATAGAAGATACGATGTATCACGCATATCTTTCAAGGGAATATTTTAAAAATATCCTTCCCTTCCTATTTGATATATTCCTAAGTAGGGGGGATTCGTACCCCGCAACGTTAAAAAAAACTTTTTACAGTTACATTATAATATTTTGAATAAATTACATAATAAATAAAAATCATAAAAAATTTAATGCTTTTCTTTCTCTCTATGTTTATTCATTTCGGTCTGGATCTCCTTGAAAACTTGTAGACCACCGTAATTAAAGAATGGTGGGAAATTGAACACCAGTTAGACTGACTAGGTTCCAAGAGTGAATCCAGGATTTGTATCTAGGGGGGTGCTAAGGTACCTAAAAAATGTATAGGGGAGAACGGGGCACATTCGCACAAAAAATGCATTTCGGCATATTTCTCTGGATCTAGATGAGATATTGAAACAAACTAGGATTCAAATGAAAGTTAAGATCTTTCCCGATACTTTAAAACGATAACTGGTCGCATTCATCTAGAATTTCTAACCTATATCATCAATCTAAAAAACGAGAAATTTCGTGCGAATGTGCCCCATGGGTGGGGCAGTTTCGCACACGTGTGGGGCACATTCGTACACATGCAAAAAAATTATAAAATAATTATTTTTACAAACTAAAAAGTTTATTGTACTTTAAAGTAAGAATAATTAAACGAAATATTTGGAACTTCTACATATTTTTCCTCTAATTTGAAGATTTTTTTACTAAAAGAAAACAGCTTCAGAAAATATTGAACATCTAAGTTTTTTATGAGGAAAACAATTGTAGTAATGAAGAGTATAGAAGAAAAGAAGCACATTGACATACTTCACATAATATAATTAGTTAGAAAAAGTTCAACTAATGTTTTAACTGTCAGGTTTTATTCGAAAAGAAAAGTGAACCAACAGCTCGCTTATTAACACCTGAAACTGACAGGTTGGGAACTTTTAATACGATATTATCTTTTTGTATGAATGTTGAATCATTACTTACTGGGAAAATAAAAGTTTCGTCATAAATTTTAAAGTTCTTCATCATTAATTTTAAATAAGCACCATTCAATTCCAAATTTTCTATTGGACCAACATAACAAAATTTTCTTTTTAGTAGTAAATTCTACTAGAATAAAATCCCTTAAGTCCAAGTCAATTGGTATGAAACAATTATCAGGGATATTTATTTCTTCAATGTTTAAATCTGGGTCTAAATTCCTTAAAACTGAAACTTTCTTTAAGATGTTATTTTCTATTATCACCAAATTTTGAAACAATTACAATAAAATACAATTAAACTTCAAGTTATTAAATACACTGTACTTATAAACATATAAATCACTTTCATAATCAAAAAGGAAAAAGATGAGGCACATTCGCACTGTCTGAATCTGCCCCATGTTTTGGTGTACGAATGTGCCCCACCCATTTACCAGTTCAAGCTTACCACGTCCCAACAAGATATTTATAATTAAAGCAGGGAAATAAAACCTTTCTAGAAACTTACTTTAGTAGTGCCTCTACTGAATAAAATGCTGAATGTCCACTTGAGAATTATTTTTGATTGATATTTTACGCCAACAAAATGACAAGAAAATTTACTTTGCTGCTTCTAACGCTAGCAAATTTCTAGTACGCATACAACAAAATGGCTCAGAGCTTTGAAAATTCATGCAAGAGGTGGTAGTCATGCTTCCATCTACTGGTATTTTTTTCAGATTTTTAAATTAATAATTACTAGGGGAAATGCCGTCTGTCCGAATGTGCCCCATGTGCGAAATAGCCCCACTCTCCCCTATTGCCATTAAATTTTAAAGGATTTCTCTTTTTAAAAAAAGATCAAATTACTGAAGGAATTTATAGAAAAAATTAGGAATTTTTTTTAATTCTGCAGAAATTAGCGTCGTGATTGGCTAAGCTGTTTCTTTTGAGTTCCAAAGTGTAGGGGAGTCAGCCATGGATAGCGTTAAGAGGGGGCATTCTGTCTCTGAATTCATTGAAAACATTGCCTTTAATAATTTAAAAGTTAGAAAAGTTAAAGCAAGGTGAACCCTCTAATAACAACATTCCGGTTTTAATTTCCCGTAGGATTCCACAGCAAGTGGCGATGTCGTGGCCCAATGCAGTAGACCCGAGATCGATTCCCAGTGTTGACGGTTGCTTTACAAAATTTATAGAATCTCAGTGGAGGAGTGGTAGTGCTTCGAGCTGACAGTCCACAGCCCTGGTTGGACAGGCAGACTCAGCCTTTCTCCCTCCGGGGTAAATGAGGACCAAGTTCCCTTGGGGAAACTGGGGGCTAAGCCACTGAACTGATTATGACTTTCAGTCACACTCTCTTCAACAGCTCTGCTTATGGTCTCAACCAGTGAAGCTGGTTATATTAAAATTTGAAGGTCTCAAGGATTTAGATATTACTTCAAGTATCCCCCCCTTGTTTTTTCTACAGCGAGAAACATAACATGAAACACTAGTCAATTTTCTAGCATTGCAAAAAAATGGAAAGAAACAATCACTTCGATTCGAGTGCAATAATAATAAGAGGGCGTCTCGCTCGAGCTGATACCACAAAGTTTTCTTCAGGTTGGTGAAATCGGGGTCAAACACGTGCTAAACACCGTCCCTCTCAAGTGTGAGTGTGAGAGACACATGGCTCTGGATAAAACGATGATGATGATGATGAAGTCTGCCGGGGGGTGTATTTTTATCCTATGCCTTTGTTTCTCCTCCTCTTGTGCATTTCTAATGCAGCAGGGGTTGGATAGCGAAGGTCAGTGGCACAGAGAGAGAGAGAGAGAGTTCGTTGTAGAGAAAGGTGACTGAGGATTTTGATTTTAATGGTTGTGCCCCCCTGGTAGCCTACTAGCGGTAGCACATATGCACAAGAATATTGGTTGAACTAAAACTGCCCACCCAAAGGGTCGAACTACAACACTAATTTTGAGGGTCATATTTAAAAGAATTTTCTAGGGAAAACCCCCTCCTCTTCAAAATTTTGTTATCCAGTGTGTTTTTTCAATTAATAATTCTACTCAATGGCGTATACAAGACCCCCCCGTAATATGGACTAGATGAACCAAAACAAGTTAAAATCCTGTTTTTAAGGTCAAATTTTCAAAATTGGGGAGCTTTTTGTTTGTTTTAAAGAAAAATTTCAAAATACGAATAATAACAATGTGTAAGTCCAAAATTCGCGCGGACAAGACAAAACAAGTTGAAAACCAGTTTTTGATGTAAATTCTACCTAAAAACTTATTAAAAAGCAAAATTGGACCTATTAAATATGCATTGAAGGGGAAGAAATAATTTTGGACCCCTTTTGAAATAAGTTTCTATGTGTTTTTCTTCTTCTTACTTATATCATATCCTCCACTTTATTATATAAGTTATTATTAAGTTAAAGTTTCTATATACCCCCAATGAAACGGTTCCCTTTAAGTGTGCCCAAAGAGTTTCAAATTAAAATAAAACGCTAGTTTAAAGGGTTAACAATTAAAAAAAAATTCAAATATTCTCTAAAGAAAGTCAGTTTACAAACCCTCATGCATGGCCGTAGCTAGATTTTTGCTACTGAGGGAATGACCACCCAAAATTTCCCTTAAAATTAACTGAGGTAATTTTGAGGGTAATTTTTGTAACATGTAAATGAATGTGTTATTTTGAGGGTAGTAGTAGGTAATCGTAAAAATTACCTGTTTCAACCTAACCTGAATGTATTAGGTTAAAAAATAGCTTTCAGGACATTTTTTGGAAGAATTTGGTTTTTAATTAATTTTAAAAAAATTACCCCCATTTTACATGATGTTAACATGATAAAATTTTGGTATTATTTGCAATATAATTCAATTGCTATTTTACAGTGATTTAAAATATAACGCATAAATGCAATTGGGCTATTCTACGCGGGTAAACTGACTGACATTTTTAAAGAAAAACACTTGTATTTTGTAATTTTCTTTCCAAAAATAAATTATAAAAAAACATTTTCCACCCAATTTAGTGCTTTCCTGTTAGTTAAATCTAATGGCACAATTAAATTTTCAAAATATGTTTTTTTATATTTTAAACAACATGGTAACTGACTGACATAAATTTGTCATAAATTTCAGTTTATAAAACACACGTTTTTTAATAAAATTATACTGAACTTTGATTACTGCTAAGATTAAGAAAGACGTATAAATTTATAAGCATTTTTTCGCTCTTTAGAATTCCATAAATTCGGAGTTATGTGATAACCCTAAAATTTACATTTTCCTCAGAATAGGGATTTTATACTACTGTATACTATGGTGGGCCGAAAAAACTCATTTTTTTATTTCGAAGTTGTAATAGCGCGGAAAAGTTGCGAATTATATAGACAAAGAAAAAGAAAAAAAAAATTTCAAAATCGTTTAATATCTTCCGATCGCGCATAGGCCCCAAAGTTTGACAATTGAGGGTGTTCATATGACTTAAAACATGTAAAAAATGTCACATAAATTTCAGAAAATAAGACAATTAACAGATTGGGTTCAAAATCTTACAATGCTAGTTCCCAACTCTTAGTTAATTCAATTTGCATGAATTTTACCTGAATATTCCTTAGAAATGCGTTTATATCCAATTTTTTAAGTTCTAAAACTTTTAATTTACTTTGATTTGACTTGTTAAAAGTAAAAACAATTAGATATAAACATAATTCTTAGAAATTTTCAGGAGAAATGCATAAAAATTGAATTAACTTAACTAGCACTGTAAGATTGTGTACTGAATCTATTAATTGTCGTAATTTCTGAAATTAATGTGACATTTTTACATGTTAAGTCATATAAACACCCTCAAGCGAGTTTATGAATTTTCCATGAGTGAATCGCTCTTGATGTATAATTTTAGGGATAGTTTAGGGACTTGCCTAAATTTCGATTATTTTTATTTTTTTATACATGATAAAAATTTTATTTTCAACTTGAAATTGGGTAGTTATGTTCATTTTAAGAGTTAAAAGGCTATTAATATTTTTTCAAAAGAAAATTAAAAAAAATTTTATTAAATTTTTTTTCGCTTTTTTCAAATTTTTAAAAAAACTTTTTGAAAATGATGATCATGATGGGCACCAAATCAACTACAAAAAAATTTACGAACAAAATGGGATTGATTTCAGATTCTTAAGTTGAATAGTTCTAGAGTTATTAGCAGGAGAAACAACTTTACAAAATTTGTATGAACATTAAAAAATTATATCTAACGAAACAAGAGTGATAGAAGAATGGAACCTGAAAGATTATGTCTATAACTATATTAGTTCCTCATAAAAAATCATGAACAATATTTGATAGTTTAATCTTTGATTTGGTTAAAAAAATAATCGCAAAAATGAAGTTTTTTCATATTTTGTCAAACTTTGGGGCCTATGCGCGATCGGAAGATATTAACCGATTTTGAAATTTTTTTTTCTTTTTCTTTGCCTATATAATTCGCAACTTTTCTGCGCTATTGCAACTTCGAAATAAAAAAAATGAGTTTTTTCGGCCCACCCTACTGTATACTCTGTTTTGATCAGATATATATCCATACCTTTTTTATATATTTTTATCCAAAATTTCTGCTGAAGTTTGCAAAATTGTTAGCTGTTCTTTTTTTGGACAACTAAGTAGACAACAGTTAATATCTTAATTATCAGATGCAAAAAGTCTTTAAAGATGACACCTTACACGATGGGAACCCCTCTTTGTAAAAGGGGAGGGGTACACCCCCTAAAACCCCTAATGTTTTATTACATTAAATTTTATAAATCATATGTTAATAGTGATTAAATACCCCAGTTTCATGATGATACGATCTTTTTTCTCTTTTTAATGCTTATTTTACCTACCAAAGTCATGCCGCGAAGCTTAAAATTAGTGAAGAATTCTAACATTTTATTTTTTAAACATATGATCCCAAAGAGATACCATTCTGAAAATTTTTAGAGAGCATAATAAAACCAATATAAATAACTGAAATTTTTTGAAAATTTAAAATTATATACTTTTTATTTTAGTAATAAAATTTGGAAATTTTAAAGTTAAAATTTTTTAACCAAAATTTTAAATTAAACTATTGTATTTTACTTTCTGTGTCTTTATTGTATCTTTACATAATTTTAAAGCTTGTTTCATTGTCTTTAAAACGGTATAAATTTTTTGCAGAGAAATGATTTGTTACTAAAATATGTGGAAATTACAAAAGCTTGTTCAACCAAAATTTCAAAATTTTCGCAACTTTGTAACCCCATAAATAAAAAACTATGGGATAAAAATTAAAAAAAAATCCCTAAGTGGTTTTTTCAAGGTGTTCTCTTAGTGTACCAAATAAGAAAAGAATCAAAAATTGTGAGGGAAAAGTCATTGGTTTACTTGACGTGGACCCAGAATAGGGTGTCCCTTATTTGGGCGTTTTTTTCAAAAAGTCAGGGAAACTTTTGCTCCACCCCCCAATTTTTTTCCATTTGGTACCCTAAGATTGTGTGCAAAATCTTAAATGGATCAGATAATATTAACACGTGCCCCAAACGGCCTAAAGTTAGAAAATATTGACTTTTTTCTAATTTTTTTGAAAATTTTAAAAATATGTTTAAAAAATCCATGTCCAAATAATAGGGCTCTAACACATTTAAACAATAATATTTGACCGTTTTTCATTGCTAGTTAGGCCAAAATGCCCAGTTTGTAACCTAGTCATCAATCAGAAAATCATCAAATTTGTCCATTTTATACTGAGAATAGAAGAATCAAAAGGCAGTGGTAAACGACTTAAAACCACAAAATTCCACGGCTAAACACCATTTGTAGACCATATTGATGTGGATATAAATTTTCTGGAGCTCAAATTAATTATGGGTTGCTTAATTACAGACGCCATATTGGGTTGAATTAAAACAAAAAAAATCTGTAAAAAAGGTATGGGCATGTTTGATATCGGGTAACGAGTTTTTGAGGTTTCTAAACTCAATTAAGACTGATAAATTTCTCTTAGACAACTTTTTAAACCTCTTTACGCAATTGTAAGGGGCAGCATATCTCCTAATACAAGTGGAAGCCATGTTTTCAGAACTATAGATATGGTAATAAATTCTAAACACGTAAAACTGGCAAGAGAAATTCTGGAAACAAGTTAAAAAACAGACTTCAGTGTGTCCACGAGTATTTTGTTCCATAAGTTAATTGAAAAACTGAAGTTGTTACAAAATTAACCCACTCTTTATAATAATTGAGTTATAATACTATCAGAAGGTAAGCAATTAACCATATTTATAGAGACTGTTCTTCCTATTTTATCATAATTTTATACATTAATATAAAAATACCAGCAGTTCAACATATTAGTGTGTCATTAAAACAATTAAACACTGTTATTTTTTCCGTAGCTGTAAGAAAGTTAAATATTAACTACAGTTTTTATAACTCTTCTACTTTAACCTTAGTTTTTATTCGCACTGTCAACCTTTTATCAGTAAACGTCCTTGAAGAAGTACTAAGGTTTCGAGTAAATGTTTTCGTGAAAATTGTTTATGGAATTAAATTATTTTAAAATGTCGGAGCCTTCTTTGAGAATATAGAGGTAGGAAACTTAAAGCGAAGAATAGCTGACTTCCAAAAAGACTTTAAAGAAGGAATGATTTTAAGAAACTGTTAATTATATTTGTGATATTTAAATATCCTATATAATTGTCTTAGATTTTAATGACTCTAATTTGTTGAATTGCAGGTATTTTTTATGTTAACGAATAAAATTATGATGAAATAGAAGAACAGTCTCTATAAACATGGGTTAATTGCTTACGTTCTGATAGTATAACTCAATTAATATGAAGAGCGGTTTAATCTTGTATTAACTTCAGCTTTTCAATTAACTTACGGAATAAAATACTTGTGAACACATGGAGTCAGATTTTTAACTTGTTTCCAGAATTTCTCTTGACAGTTTTATATATTTAGAATTTATTACCATATCTATAGTTCTGAAACCATTGTGTGCACTTGTATTAGATCTGCTGGGCCTTTTAATTGCGTAAAGAGCTTTAAAAAGTTGTCTAAAATAATTCTATTAGTCTTAATTGAGTATAGAAACCTCAAACACCCATTTCCCGATATTAAACATGCCCATACCTTTTTTTTAGAATTTGTTTTAGTTTTAATGAAATCCAATATGGCGTCTGTAATTAAGCAACCAATAATTAATTTGAGCTCCATAAAATTTATCTCCACATCAATATGCTTTACAAATGATGTTTAGTTATGGAATTTTGCGGTTTTGAGTCGTTTATTACAGCCTTTTGATTCTTCTACTCTCAGTATAAAATGGACAAATTTGATGATTTTCTGATTGGTGGCTAGGTTACAAACTGGGCATTTTGGCCTAACTACCAATGAAAAACGGTCAAATATTATTGTTTAAATGTGTTAGAGCCCTATTATTGGGAAACGGATTTTTTAAACATATTTTTAAAAATTTTCAAAAAAATTAGAAAAAAGTCAAAATTTTCTAACTTTAGGCCGTTTGGGGCACGTGTTAATATTATCTGATCGATTTAAGATTTTGCACACAGTCTTAGGGTACCAAAAGGAAAAAAATTGGGGGATGGAGCAAAAGTTTCCCCGAACTTCGATTTTAAGGGACACCCTAACCCAGAAGCATTTTTGAAGACTTCCCTTTTTATCTAGTTGTTCTATCTCATTTTCGAACTCTGTTACTCTTTAAGAAACACCCAAAGGTTAAAGCTTCTTGTAAGCGGCAGAATTTTCAAGGGAAAACACTGTACAGCAGACGCCGAAATTTTATAAGGGGGTTTAAGGGTTCTACCCCAGAAAATGTTTTGAAATTTGCCTCTTAAAGTAGTGTCAGGCCAATAGCTACGGGGGCATTTGCCCCCCTAGAAAATTTTCACAAACTCTATCAACAAGCACAGCCATGGGGGCAGGGAGGGGCAGCTGGCCCCTTCTTCTTTATTTCCTTCTAGCTAAGTTAAAACCCAGTTTTTAGGGTCAAATTTTCAAAAATTTTCTGGGGGAGGGACCCCATACCCCCCATTTGTACTTAAATCTTTATAATTCACAATTTTTTTTAATAACAAGTTCATCAAAATCAAAATTTGACTTAAAAATATATGTCCGAATTTTGGTCTACAAGTATCAAAAGCAGTTTAAAACCCTGTTTTTAGGGTTAAGTTTCCAAAAATTTTCTGGGGGAGGACCCCCAGACCACTTTTTGATACTTGTATCACCCATTATAATGGGGGATACAAGTATCAAAGGTATTACGAAAAAAATTGTTCTTATATTAATATAAGAACAGATCACACGATTTAATGAAGTTCTCTTAGATGAAAATTCCATCCCCAAATGTAAACTACATTAAATCTATTAAGTATGCATGGCAGGGGCTGACTAATATTTTTAGGCCCCTACCGAAATAAACTTCTATATACCCTAGCACTGACTGAAAAGGGAGATTAGGTTGACACCCTAAAATTATGTCAATTTAAAGATTAACAAGACGTGATCAAACTCTATTTTCGAGTTTTCCTTTTCAATTCTGGAGCTTACATGGAGCAATTCCTTCAATACTTTAACCCAAAGAATCTAAAAATGGGCTAAACCTACTTTAAGCTTCAAATTTTTTTTAAAATTTAAAAAAGGAAAACTTAAGATAAGAATAAAACTAGAAAAGTGTAGGACCTAACTCCTCCTGAAACAAATGTCTTGTAACAGCTCCTTAGGCTTGAGGGTCTTATGGGTTGATACCTATGATACCTTATATGCCTCCTTATGCCTATGATACCTCCTGAAAGCTGGAAACCCCCTTGCCCTGCCCCCACCCCTGAAAAAGTGGGCGCCCCACCAAAGGGAAATTCCTGGCTACGGGCCTGAGTAGAGTTTATGCTCAATTTGAGGCCCTTAGGGTCACATCCAAAGATAACAGATCCTTGTAATTTTTTGGAGTTTCAAGGGATAAAAGCTCTAAATAATGGTCTTGAGGGGGCTGGGGGTCCCCTCCTAGAAAATTTTCTGAAAATTCCCCTTTAAACTATAGTGTTTTATCTCCGTTTAAAACTCATTGGGGAACAGCCATGAGAACCGCTTCTGGTAAGCGGCAGAATTATCAAGGTGAAAACACTGTATATCAGGCGTTGAACTTTTAAAGGGGATTTGGAGGTTCTCCCCCAGTATGGTATTTTCTTTTGCTTATCTTTGCTGACAAAGGGGGTAAAAATGACCAAAAATATGCTTACGTAATACTGAACGGCTCATATAGAGAAAAAATGTAAAAAAATATTTTTGCATAATTTTACGTTTAACATAAAATAGCGAGTAATAAAAGCGCTTGTTTTTTAGTTTAAACATTTTAGGAAAACTACGGACAAAAACCTCATACATCTTCCCCACACACTTTTCTATTTTTCACATCATTTCTATTAAAAAAAACACAACTTTTTTTACTTTTCTATAATTAGATAATGTGGAGCTATTACGAGACCCTAAGAATGGAACAACAACAAACAAAACCAATATGTAAAGGTTTCTTCCCAAAAGCTCTCCCCGAGATCCCAAAATAAACAGGGAGTCCGGATAAAAAAACGAACAAGAAGCGAACAGTCGCCAAACGCGGCAACCCCAGCTTTATCACCTGACAACCCATGGCGGCGAGGGATATCCTTCAACCTCGTTCGCGATTTGGCGGGTGTTCATGACGTCACCAGCGCTCAAGGTTGTATACAGTTCGTCGTAGACGGGGTATACATCTCGCAGAAGGAAGGATGGGCTCTATTTTTTTAAAGTTGTTAGTCATTTAGATGTTTACTTGGTTAGTTCCATTCCACCAGTCGCTCGTGTGTGATGTGAAAGCCCCGATGTCGTCGGAATTCTGCCGCCGGAGCAGCGAACTGGGCTGAGAGAACGTCGGAATCCACCAGCAGCGCAGCCGTGATTATGCCACGTAAGAAACAGGGCCATAGCAGAGAGAGTGGTGAGTAGCTCATTGAACAACATTGCATGCTTGTGGTCGTTTCCAGCAGACGGCCCGCTCTCGTTATCTGTTTGGTTGGCTTGGGTCAGACGCGTACTTTTGTCCGCATGTTTATGTCCATTTTTTCGAAGGGAATTTTTCCGCTTCTCTACAGCTTCCACATGGTTGAAAAAAAATTGATTTTCTGTTTTTATATGATTTAAAAAATATTTTAATTATTAAATTAAAATCATTAGTAATTATTTAATTATTAAATAAATTTTATTCGAACTTAATGGATATAAACATGGGAAATGATAATGTGTGTTTACAGGTTTTGTGTTTAATTGATTGTTGTAAGTTTCAAGATCTACCTACTTGAAAAGTCGAAGATTATTTTAGGTTAGATAATTATGCCCAAAATATATATTTATATATGATGAATAAAATCAATGCTAGGAATAAATAAATTTATTTATTAATATCGAGAAAAAGGTCCTTCCATTGATCGGAGTACATCCCCTTATAAAACATAAACTTTATCCGCATAAAAGATGTAGATATTTTCAATTCGCTTAAAGGGCGTAAGAAATGTCTCTGTTGTAATTATAAAAATGATATACGAACATAATTCTTTTAACGAAATATTTCCATATAGTTTCTAAGTTTTCCCTTTTTAAAAAAATTGTAAGGAGGATATATTATAAGATATTAGTTTCAAATAAACTTTATAGCGCATGAAAGTAATATTCCCTTGAATCCTTACAACTGTTGTGTTAACTGAAATAATAATAATTAAGAGAAGTTTTTCTTGAATGGAATTTTTTCTATATTACTCCTTAACCTATTCGTCCTTTTACCGCATATCAAAAATGTAATGCGATTATTTCAATGGGTACTTATTTTTATTTCTGCCATAACTTGATATATACGTTCCCATTTTTATGGTATCTCCTAATCCCGTTGACGTCATAACTTCAATATCTCCGTAGATATCGGTTTGAGAATGAACTGTTCAACTTCCACTGTGGCAAAAACACTTTCAAGATACTACACAGATGGGATAAACGATAATGCCGTCTGCTGTTTTTGTATTGGTATTTTTCAAAACATTCACGGCTATCTCATGGCGCATGTGCATATTTTAGAAACAAGATCGATAGGGGGATAAAATCAATTCATTAATCCCCCAAGACAAAAAACAAAACATCTCTTTATCTGTTTTTATCTACCTATCCAGCACTTTTCTATGATTGGGATTGAAACACTCCCCTTTTTAGTTGCTGCTTCACGTTCTTGTGTAGTCGTGTTGGTGTTTTTTTCTCTGTGTGACTTACATAATGATAAAATACAGCTATGGTGAAAAATGAGCGAGTTTCCCCTACTCGATTCATCTAACTTTTTAGGTTTAAATTTTCCACCATGGAGTGTTCCCGAAGGTAGTATCGAAATGTAGGGGGGAAAGGTCAGTTCCGAGTTGGGAAACACCATCACTTTCGGTGTAAACATCGTTCCGCCCTGCACACGCCGATTTTTCTCCCTCGCGTTCAGGGAATCCCCCTGCATTCCTAATCCACCTGCTTCCCCCCTGACCTTGACTCAGCGCGGAGGGAGGACTTCCCTCAATTCCCGCTACGCTTTCTTCATTCCTACCTGAGCTGATGATGATTTTTGTGCACCGCCCCAGGACTTTCTTTTCTTTTTTCTTGTTTCCTCTTCCAAGGTGTGCGTCCATTGTGAGACGTTCCCGCTTGCCCTCGGAATACCTCTTTCTTGTAGTAGACGATTCGCGAACGAGTTTGCGTTCGAAAGTGACTGTATCGTATCGTTTGGGGAGAAGTGTTGAGTTGGATCTGTTGTTTGGAACTGATAGAACGGGTGTTTTTTTATTGCTCGTTTTTTTCTTCAGTTAATTGCGGAGTTGCTGAACTGTACTTCTCGTCGTCATTTATTTGGGATATTTCCCTCTTCTAGAAAAAGGCTGAAATTTCGAAATAGTATAACGAAGTGAAATGATACTTACGTATTTTTATTTTTTTAAAAATAAACCGAAAACGAGATATTACGAACATTCCAATTGGTTCTAAGTAAAGGGTTTAACTAGAACATAATTAAGCAAAAAAAATTAAACTTGATAAAAAACATGGTTAAATCTTAGGTGATAAATCACTGGCATTTGGTTAACACGTAAGTACCAATGATAATAACTTCTTTACCATTCCATACAATTTTAATAGGGTTTCCATAAAGCACATTCCAGCTCAGATTTTGCTCTCCAAAAAGAGGCTAACATTTTAGTTTTGTGAAAACTCACCAAAAATATTTAGTTTAAAATATTGATCACGATCTTATGGTAATAATTTCTGGGGGGTTGACAGAGGTCGTTTTGTGGCCCCTTCACAAGATTTTAATTGGCATTATTAGTGACTATTTGGAAAAACACGTTTCCAAAATCTTTGGATTTATTAGGTTTGTTTGCTATGGGCAGATTTTACCATTATTTACAAACAGATCTGCTTTGGCAGCTAGCGCTACTCGACCTGTAAAGGCGGCTTCTTCTCGTTTGTTGGTTGCATTGCGCGGAGAACGGCTTTTGTTGAATGTGCTTGCCTTTCCCGCAATGCAATCTGAAGATAGGGAGAAGCCGACTTTACAGGGCCGTCCTATCGTTAAAGTCAGCTTCCCGCGTTTATTGTATTGTGGGAAAAACCGACCTAAATTCATTGGAGGATAGATTTTCTAATTTAATGGCTTACTCACATGAAGTTATATCTGTAATTAATTACTCAAATAAAAAGCTATTATAATTTAAAAATTAGAAGGAAAATCGGGAATTATGGCTGAAGGCATAATTTAAGGTTTTGGCTATACCAGGGGTCGGCAAGTAATTTTACGTGGAGTCCAAATAATTTTGAAAATTTTCATCGAGGTCCGGAGAAAAAAACAAGTTACTATTACTACTTTAAATAGTTATCTTCCAAATCACATAATTTTTACAACGATGTAATTTGAGTATGCTACCCGCTTGTTTTAATACTATTAGAAGTTTTCACATTAAAAATGGGGGTCTGGGGGGTTTCCCCAGGTAATTTTTTGAAATTTGGGGCTTAATAAGCGGGTCAAACTAACTTTTGAAGTGTAAAAATACAAATTAATGATTTTTAAAACGTTTTGGCGGTCCGCAAAATAACCGACCGCTGGGCTATACTGTATGAAAAATAATAAAAGATTGTGTTATAACCATTTTTAAATTAATTAAAATGTTATCAGATTTAAAAAAAATACAAAATAAAACCTTGTGAAATGTCAAGTACTTAAACATTTTTAAAACCCAAAATAAAATTGAAAATATATCTTAAATGCTGCAATTTTGTGGTTCCCCCTGAACATTCCCATCCTATTACTCGTAATTCCCTTGTTCAAAGGAATTTTCAAAAGAGGAAACATATAGGTTTGCTTAGAATTTTGTTAATGATATTATTTATTGTAAACTCCTTCTTACAATTTTCCTTATTTTTTAAAAATAATCTAAAATGTACCAAATTCCCACTCTCAACAAGGTTCCCACAGGCAAGACCCTCTATATACATGGCCATCCAACTCCGGGTGATGACGTCAGACGTGGGTGAAAATTGCCATGTTAAGTCTATGGAGTGACGTCAAAGATGAGTGAAAGTTATGACGTTGCACGGCCGAGTTGGGAGGCCTTTATATAGAGGGTCTTGCCACAGGTCAGGGAAAACCTGGAAAAGTCAGGGAAAATTGTTTAATCATACAGAATACCTGGAAAAGGATAAATTTTTAATTTTTGCGTCTAATTTTTTGCTCAAGAAAGTAAGCAAGGTAGTCTTCATTGAAAATATGTGTAGTCCAGTAACTTGGTAGTTTTTTCAGGAAAAAAATACAGAAGTTTTTTTCTCGACGGTTTTATATGTTTTCGAGGGTGCTGAATCCGAATCTGAACTTTGCATACAAAATTTCGAATGGCATTTTGGTGAAAATTCGAAAAAACGCTGAAATTTCACCTCATTTTTTGATTTTTTGTTTGTAGAACGGAAAGTATGGGTTTCTCATGAAAATGTTAAATTCAAAAAATAAAGATGATAAAACAAGCTACAAAATTGTCAATTACAACTTTTTCGTCAGACTAATAGTTCGGCCGCTAGAGCGCTTTGAAAATAGGGCAAAATTTGCGCCTGCGGGTAAAAATCCAGAAAATCGAACTTTCATCTAAAAAATAAAGTATTTTTTTAAATAAGGTACTTTAAAAACTAGTTTTATAATCTTTCACATGAAATAAACCATCTATTTAGTCTATTAATTAGTATTTAAATGCATTTTCCTCAGCAATTTTCCTTAATAACGCAGTTTCAATAGAAGACAATAGTGTAATGATAAGTAAGTCGCTTGTTGAAGAAAACATACAGAAGTTTTTTTCTCAACGGTTTTATATGTTTTCGAGGGTGCTGCATCCAAATCTGAACTTTGCATACAAAATATCGAATGGCATTTTGGTGAAAATTTGAAAAAACGCTAAAATTTCACCCCATTTTTTGTTGTTTTGCTTGTAGAACGGAAAGTATGGGTTTCTTGTGAAAATGTTAAAAGTAAAAAATAAAGATGATAAAACAAGCAATAAAATTGTCATTTACAATTATTTTGTCCGACTAATAGTTTGGCCACTAGAGAGCGTTGAAAAAAGGGCAAAATTCGCCTTAGCGGTGGAAAATCCCGAAAATGATCCTTATATTCCTAAAAAAGTCATATTTCGATTTAGATAACTAAGAAACTACATTTATAATTTCTTACATGATATACCCCATTCCCGAATGGAGAAAACCATTATGTTCATCACTTTAAAGAAAATACTAGAATAATTTTCTGTGACCATGTAATTTTATATTATAACCAAGCTATGCTTAATTTTATCTCTAACAAATCAATTGGATTCACGTTCCTGGGTGTAGAAACTGATAAATAAATATTATAATTGCACGTTTCAAGAAGTTATTGTGAATTTTGGTATCATTACTAATCATCATGCAAGGAGTTTTTATAATCTACAACAGAAAATTATAGTTTTCCAGAAAGAAAAATTATTCATAGATTTTATAAATTTGTGAGCAGGAGAGGATAATATAAAAAGCAATGAGCGTAGTAGATAAAAAATTAACTTTTAATGCTTAACAAAAGTTTTCATTGAGAATCGGTGCATAGGACAAAAAGAAAATAACAACTGGATTTTTCTTTGCCTAAAAAACCTGCGTTTTTGGGAGGGAATTCCTAAAGAACATTCATTGAATAAATAATATTTGAGATAAATAGTAGGATTATATCATGTAAGAAATTATAAATGTAGTTTTTCTTAGTTATCTAAATCGAAATATGACTTTTTTAGGAATATAAGGGTCATTTTCTGGATTTTTCCACCGCTAGGGCAAATTTTGCCCTTTTTTCAACGGTCTCTAGTGGCCAAACTATTAGTCGGACAAAATAATTGTAAATGACAGTTTTATTGCTTGTTTTATCATCTTTATTTTTTACTTTTAACATTTTCACGAGAAACCCATACTTTCCGTTCTACAAGCAAAAAACCAAAAAATGGGGTGAAATTTCAGCGTTTTCTCGAATTTTCACCAAAATGCCATTCGAAATTTTGTATGCAAAGTTCAGATTTGGATTCAGCACCCCATCGAAAACATATAAAACCGTTGAGAAAAAAACTTCTGTATGTTTTCTTCAACAAGCGACTTACTTATCATCACACTATTGTCTTCTATTGAAACTGCGTTCTTAAGAAAAATTGCTGAGGAAATTGCATTTAAGTACTAATTAATAGACTAAATAGATGGTTTATTTCATGTGAAACATTATAAACCTTGTTTTTAAAGTACCTTATTTTAAAAAATACTTTATTTTTTAGATGAAAGTTCGATTTTCTCGATTTTTACCCGCAGGCGCAAATTTTGCCCTATTTTCAACGCGCTCTAGCGGCCGAACTATTAGTCTGACGAAAAAGTTGTAATTGACAATTTTGTAGCTTGTTTTATCATCTTTATTTTTTGCATTTAACATTTTCATGAGAAACCCATACTTTCCGTTCTACAAACAAAAAATCAAAAAATGAGGTGAAATTTCAGCGTTTTTTCGAATTTTCACCAAAATGCCATTCGAAATTTTGTATGCAAAGTTCAGATTCGGATTCAGCACCCTCGAAAACATATAAAACCGTCGAGAAAAAAACTATTTTTTTCCTGAAACACCCTATTTTTGACACCAAGTTACTGGACTAGTGTTTAAAAAATACGGTGAATTGCTAGTTTTTTGAGCGAAAAAATCATCAAAATTGACCTGGAAAAGTCAGAGAATTTTATTTCTAAAATTGAGTGGGAACCCTGTCTCAAATATTCGTTCAAAACTCATCCCGCCCACTTGGTTTTAATCCCTCCCATCCAAGAAAGATGTACTGGCTGGTGAACTGAAAGAAGAAATTCCCACCTCAACAATTGATGGCCAATGGCCATTCTTACGGGGGACACCTCTCACGCCCTTACCTGTTTCTCGACCCCGGTTCATGGAAACTGGACGAAATAATACCTTCCAAGAAGAATGGGATGCCACGGGCTATTCTCTTGAGGGATGTAGACCTATGGGGGGTAAGGGATTTTAGGGGAGGTGGTGTCAGTAGAAACCAGACTAGCATTTCGGTTTGTCCTCTTCTGTGGAGTTCGACGCTTCTCTGGCGAAATTTTTCGAGTGTGCATCATTTTCCTCTACTGTAGAATACAGTTGCGTTTTCCTTGTGTGGTTTCTGAAAAATTAGGAGAAATTATTATCAATGATACCTGTAAAGAGTAGAAATGGAGAAGGTAAGAGTGATTTGGGCTTGATTTTGAATTATCGCCCTGCATTTGAGTTTGTTTTTTCTACCCTGTAGACCAGCGGATGGATGTGGATGACTAAAATGGATTCTGTAGCCTACCCGTGACTGTGAGCTGTTTTTCTACACCGGCAAAATCGTCACTCTTTTAAGGCTATCTGTTCTTAAATATTGACTCGTACTTTAAGGTTTTCGAAATCGAAGATCAAATAGTTGGAGAGAAAACTAAAATAATTGGTACTGTGGTACCTAACTCTTAGATATCAGAGTACTGTTCAATACCAGAGTCATTTTTACCGTGTTAAAAGAGAAGCTTTGAAAACCATTTTGTAACGTAATAAAAATCAGTTTGAAATGAAATAAAAATTAAAATAGTTATTCTAAAATAACAGTTTTGAAGTACGTTTGATTTTAAAAATAATTCGTGGCGTCCAATTTTAATTATTCATAAATATGTGTGGTTCTTTCATTATTTTCTAAGTAAAGTGAAAGTGATGTTGCGACCCTAAAGTTATGGGAATTTAACAAAACGTATGCGTTTAAGTTTTTTTAAACCATAAACGCTTGTTAATAATTTAAGTTTTTCAGTCGCAAACGTGCATTACTTCTCTATTAACTCCTCTACCAATGCGATTTTCAAGAAATGCCTATAAATGTGATTCAGTGCGTTAGTTTTGAGATCAAAATAAGTTTAGTGAGCTTATACTTTTTTCTTTGAATGTACTTGTTTGAGTTCTGTAGTAGTATAACTGGTCTGAGTATACTCTGTGTCATCTTTCAATGAGTCAGCATTCCGCTTTCTGGAATATACTTGTATTACTCCTTAAAAATTTCACGAATCATTTCTGGCCTTGAAAGTCTGCTTTTATTTCCATTACAAAATAAAGGATGGTGAAATTTTTTCGTGACTTCTACCACTGTTGTGGTTTTAATTTTAAGAGAAAAAGTTTCGAAGTAGCCTTTTCAGTTTATCAGCATTTAAGAAAATAATTATTAATATAGAACTGTTTTAAGTCGTCAATTAACTCTACAGCCTAACTGTTTTCTGATGGACAAGGTTTTGAAAAATAAATCAGCACTTATTCATAAGATATTTGATTAATTTCAAAACTTTATTTTGCATTTAACAAAAAGCATGTACTGAAACCTACAACAAGCAATGTTATTAGCTAAATAAATAAAATTTAAATCCCTTTAAACCGAGTAAACCAAACATTAAGTGATGGTTCCATAGGTTTCTCCTCCATATGGTTTTCGTCCATTTTTACGAAATATGTTCTCCATTCTATTTTCTTCCAGTCTGAATTAATTTTAAACAACCGGAGAGCTTCAGTAAATCTTCCATTCCGGCCGCATTCGAAATTCTCCATTTTAATTAACGCTTTTCTCCTCAACCCTCGCCTAATCCCGAAAATGGCTTCTCGAAAAACTCGGGAAAAGTACCTGGAGAACATGTTGAATGAGAAGTTTAAAGGTTGAGAGTTAATAAAAAAATCTGGCTCTTCCGCGAAGGAGAAATACCCGCTTAATAAGAATATCGACCGCCCAGCTCTCTGGTGCTAGGGGTATGGGTAGTGTTGGTAAACACTGGTACGGTTTCTTCTCCGGCACTGGGCTGATCAATAATATTTCTCTCTCTTGTGCTAGGACTAACGTCCAATGCTTTTCATCCTCCTCTACGGCCTGTTACCGAGGCCTTTACTATTTTAAGTAAGTTTGTTCCATGGTATTGGCAACGTTAACTAGATCGTTTGTGTTTTTTTGGCGGGAAAGTAGAGAATTTGTTTCAAAGGAAATTTCCTGGTCCTAAGGGGAAAATCGTTCTTTTAAATTAAGCTGTTGGCGTTGAATTGAGAATTTTTTTTATTTTGTGGATTTCCTTGGATTAATAACGTGGATAATCTTGCTATGATTTTTCAAGATAAGTTCTTTGCTAAGATTTAAGTTTTAATTAAGTTGAAATTCTAAAACTTTTCCTTTAGAATATCGTTATATTTCTATTTGTCTACTTTCAGTAATGGGGATATTTTCTAAACTTGATTACTAAAGAAGTAGAAAAATACTTGGAAAAAAGATATAGGTTCTGGTCAAAATATCAAATTTTTGAAGTAGCTATCTTCTGACGGCTGAAAGCAAGTCTTAAAAATTCATTATGTCATATTTTATTATTTTTCTGTTATTATTTCCAAACAGGGAACGCGCTGTAAGTTGATTTTTTTGTTAGAAATTTAATTATTATAGTCATTAAAGAACTAGTTCTTAAAATTTCAACCTTTTCAATAATGTCCAAATCAGGGTCGAGAATTTGAGAGGGGCATTGAGATAAGGGTAGTATGAAAATTTTTGAAGGGTAGTTATATCTACCACATGTAATATTTTATGTTTAAAAAGAGAAGCCGAGTTATATAAAGAATCCCGATGGTATAAGTTGGTGTAGTGTAGATGTAGTTCAATTGTTTTTGTAAGCTCATATCCATCACCCTGTTTCTTTCAATGCAGATAGGAGTAGAACAAAACAGCATAAGAAATTGATAGCATTTCAATTTTTATTAACAAAACTTTGTGGTTGTTTTTATTGCACACACCACGTTTTATAATAATTTCGTAACGTTTCTCTTGATAAGTTTGTACCTCAGGACAGATTTTTGCCTTTTTTTCCACGTCATGGTAGTGGCATTAAAAATAATATCCTGAAGATTTGAACAATGCATGCGTAGTCAGTTGATACGGTTCCGCTTTTCGGAACTGATAATAATGAGACACCGTGTCTCCGAGAGGAATTACATTTTGCAATAAAATGCTGTGGCTTCTCGTGTTCGTAAACAGGGTGCTGCAGAGATACGGAGCGATACTTGTGATTGTGACGATAAGAAATGTGAAGATGAATAATCACATTATTATTGCTTTTTTGGAAGTTTATTTCCTTGTCTTTCCTCCGGAGAGTGTCACTTTGAAGGCTAAGTATTCCCTCTGACATGAACCTCCGCGACGTACGTACTATTTCCCCCTTTTAATCTGAAACTGTTTATCAAAATAATACTAAGTAAAACTGCAAGGGCGAACCCTGGGGCTGAAACTTCTCCCTAGATTTAAAAATTCCTTATTGCAGTCTTAGTTCAAATTCCTTCAAATCTTTAATTTTTTTCCATTTTATTCATGAAAGCAGGTATTAACAGGGAGTTTATGATGCTACTTTAAGAGTAAAACCATTTTCAAAATTTAAAAATTACATCCTTTCAAAACGAAAAAGTCATGCCAATGTAGGGTACCTCAGACCTCTTCTTAGACAAAAATCCTGGATTCGCTGCTACTGTATTATGCACATCCCAGCTAGCAAGCAACCTTGCGGTTAACCTTTTTTTTCTATTGTCATTGGGTTGCCAAAAAAAAGGTTAGCAAAAACCCTTTCTTTAACATTAGAAAACGGCGGTCTTTTAAAACCTCTCTCGACTCAATATCAACACAACCCACCTTCACCCTTTTCCGGAAAGAAGAGAATGCGCACGTGACTGTCGCCTACTTGCGCATGCGTATTAGCAATATTTTTCGCACCCGGAACCAGCGCGGAGGGATCCAGTTCAGCCTTGCCGGTACAGAGGAGTTTCCGTAGGGGTACGCTCGACGCTCGCTGGCTTCGGATCGGTAAGTAGGCTTAATTCATTGTTACCATAAGTACCGATTTAGACGTATAATCCCGCCTAATCTTTCTCTTTTATTATAAAGTTTCTTTTTTTCAGCTCTAAAACACATGATACCGATTTGATAAATTTAATATGATGATCAGACGTTCTTTCTTAGGATTTAGATTATTCCGGTTTATGTTTTACTATGTGTTTAGGTTAGATGTATTGCCGTGTTTACGCTATGTCCTCGGTTGTAAAAATTCCTTTTCAGCAAGTGTTTCAACCGATACTTTGATCGCAAAATTAGTTTATTTTATTAATCTAAGGTTTCTTTCTCTTTCAGCTTCAGTTCTGAACTGATTGGTGAAAAACTGTATTCCCTACATGGTCAAAAATTGCAATTGTCAAGTTAATTGTAAGGTTTATGTAAGGTAATATGTTTAATGCTATTTACTTTTAAATGACGGCTTTATTTCCCCATTTGATTAACTATTCTATATTAACTATTCTATAGTTATGTTATTGTCCTATATATGTTTTCTGATTAGATTTTATAGATGTCAACATTGTTTACTAAACAATCTAGTACATTAGATACATGCATGCTGTGTAAAATTAAGTTACATTTTGTCTAAACTTAATGTAATACATCCTTCAATAATTTTAAGCTTTGATTTAATTTTTTGTTGCCTGGTTGGTTGTTTAGCGACAGAATTTTCTTCCGAGTCGCAGGGTAGGATTGGGAGGGAATAAATACTGGGGTCTTGTATTTGATCATTCAACTTGGACATTGTACCTTACGGTGAAAATCTAGAAGTGGGTTTGGGTTGGCGCCTCTTGGTGAATTTTTAATCGCTGACTTCACTTTGATACTACTTTGTCGCTAGTACTTCGCTTGGTGTTTGAACCCTCTTTTAGATTGAAGCCTCTTTTAGACCTTACATACCTTGGTCACTGAAATGAGCAGGGATCTGTCTAGGATTTTTAGCCAACTGCCTATTTTGTGAAAATTTTAAAATAATTTGTGAAAAAAAATTTTAGTTTGTGGAAATAAAATACGCGTAATAAAATGAATTGAAAAATATGTTTTTAAAAATCACTTTACATATACATTTTAAGGGAGGTTAAAGTTTTCAAAAAAAAGTATTATTAGTTTAGCAATAATTTGAAAAAATTTTAAATTTGTGAAGCTATCGTTTTAATGATCGGCAAATTTGTAAAGCTACTATAAAAGAGTAGTAAATTTGTCCTGGACAGATCCCTGATAAGTGAGCTTTGTTGGCCTTGCTCTTCATGGACTAGTGTTCTTATGACATGTTTAATCTTTTCTTAATTCAAAGTCTTGAATAAGTATCAGCATCTCTTCAACTGAAGTAATAGTGGTTCACCCGCTAAATATTGTCATGCTCTTTTGGACACCAAAAAGTAGAAATATTACTAAATAATTTCAAACTCATGGATAAAAATGTTAAGTCAGATCACACACAATATCTGCTTAGTTTATCAATTAAAATCAAGAAAACTTGTCAATATTTAAATGTATGGTGTCTAAAAAAGCTTGGCAATATTGAGCGGGAAACGTTAACGGAATTGAATCTATCAGTCAACAAATATCATTTAGCCTTTCTTGCCACGGAGTTAGTGTAATCCAAAACAAGTCAGGCCATTCTCTTCCTAAGGTTGTAGAGGTAAGAGATGGAGGGTTAAATCAGTTACTTTTTACCACTAACCCCCTTTCCCTCTTCAAAAAGAATGTGCTTCAGTAGCCTAGCTCGCTACCTTGATTTCCCGCATCCCTACTCGAAGTTTGATTTCTCTCTTTCTAACTGCCTGGCAAAAAAAAGAATAGCGAGTCATTTCACTTGCCATTTACTGTTTACTTATTTTGTGTATTGTACTAAGAAAGTTTGTTGTAATAGATTTTAACAGTGACGTGCCGTCCATATAAGCAATGTAAGCATTGCTTGCCTAAAAATATTTAAAGATTTTCTTTAAAATTACACACCAAAAATATAAATTTAATTTTGCAACATTTTATTTTTATATCCTCTTCTCTCTTTCTTTAACCATACGGTGCCGGGCTGCCTCGAGGAGAATTCCATCGCGAGGTCAGTCTTTTCCGGCATGGGGGAGAAACAGTACCCTCATCTCCCCTTACATTGTAAGCATTTCGAGAATTGCTTCTGCCCTAGCATGGTTTACACTGTATTTCAGATCTCGGTAGACTACTTTTTTTTCGTAGCTCTTAAAGTGTGAATTGGAGAAAACTTTTGGCAGAATTTGTTAGTACTTGTAGTTTAAACTCGCAATTCATCTTTATTTCGTTTTTAAATGAGCGTTTAAGGGAAAATGTGGTCATTTAAATTTTTCACTTGTAAGCAATCCGGATTTTGCTTTCCATGATTTGCAGAGCCATCTATCAGCGTATTGGCTGACCAAGTTAACGTGAAACGATGTCTTGCTGCATTTTAGATTCTTAAAAAAAATGTGTCCTTCAGTTAAATACTAATTTCCATTCATTAGTTTTTCAAAACTATTAAAATGTCATTCGATATTTCCCATGTCAGTTGGAACTGACCTCCTCTTGGTGTTTCTCGGGTAACGCCAACAATCATGCGAAAAAAATTAAATTTTATTAGAAATATATACCCGATTGCTTGACCTAGGAAAAATGTCACCGCACGCCACTGGATTTGAAACAGGTCTTACCCTATGTACAGTAACCATAAACGTGATGACTGCTCTACAGCAGCACCAATTTGACTGCTGTACAGATCTTTTGGCCATCTCCCTACTAACAGTGAAATCTATTCCAGTTTGTCACTCAAATAATATAATTATTAGAGTTTTCAACAACTTACATAGCACTAAGTTTGTTTAATATTTTAGTTCAATTCTGTTAACGTTCCCGCTAAATAATGCCAAGCTTTTTTGAACACCCATCATGTGTATTAAAATGACAAATTTTTCTGATTTTTATTGATAAACTAAACAGTTATTGATCTAAAATTTTAAATTTATGAGTTTGAATTTATTTTGAAATATTTCCACTGTTTGGTGTTCTTGAGATCATGGCAGTATTTAGTAGGAACATTAATGGAATTGAACCAAAATTTTAAAGCAATTTGTGCAATTCAATTCAGTTAATGTTCCCATTAAATATCGGCATGCTGTTATAGACACCAATAAGTAGAAATATTTCTAAAATACTTCCAACTCACTGTTTAAATTTTAATTTAGATAAGATCAATGTTCAGTTTATCATTAAAAATAAAAAAAATTGTTGTTGATATTAGAATGTATGGCATACAAAACAGATTTGCGTTATTTAGTGTGAATGTTAAAGGAATTGAACCCAATTTTTAGATACTCTAATTAAATATTTTTGTCGCTGCTTTATGAATAAAAAGGGTGTCTGGGAACAGAGTAGCATCAGGCTTTAACTCATCTTTTTTTTTTCAGCAGCAAGAGCTGCCGCCGCCGCAGTTCCAGTAATTTCTCCAATGTACCCTGACCAATGCCGAGACCTTGTGCCATGTCTGAATCTGCTCACCGCTTGCATCCAATTCCATTGTAAGTTTCTGTTTTTAGAATTACCTATTCTATACTGTCATATGACCCAGTAATCAGTAAAACCGTACAGCTTTAGAAAGAAAAGTCGCCAATTTGCCACTGTCTCATGGCTGACAGGCTTGTAATCGTGGCTCAATCTCGCCACCCGCCATGTTTAGTCACTACTAAACGCGTGTAAATTATTTGGATGGGATTTCGCTTGTATTAGTTGGAAAGTAATGTTTGAGAAATCAAATAATTGGATAAATTCGATATTTTATAATTTGAAGGTTAAAATTTAATTTTTTTTATAATTCCTTCAGCTTTGAGTTCAATTCTGAGGGCTAGTCATTAGCTTCCCAGCCAATGCCAGCACGGGCATCGTTCCCGGGGGGAACGATGTTTAGAATTAGGAACATTGTTTAGAACAACTTTATTTTTAACTTTAGAGGAAGGACCTAAAATTTTCTGAATGTGTTTTTCCAACCTTCAATCATAAAGCATGGTGCCAATTTACCAATGGCACCTAACATAAGAGATGCACAGGGGCATAGCCAGATTTTGGGATTGATCCCCTCCGAAACTCGGAAAATATCCTTTTTTGACCATAGAAAACCACTAAAATTCACTCGTATCCCCTCCCAAAATACTTCCAGTGATTTTTTGCATCAAATTATAAATATCTACATACTAAATTATTTAATTCTTTATAAAAACATTTTTTGCTCACATGAGAGTTTAATGTGTCTTTTAACTTGATGTCCCACACCTGACTCCCTTGGTGCCCCACTTAACACTTTGAATGTTAAGCTTAATTACTCTTTTAGATTTACAAAAGCTTTCTCGTTATTTTCTAAAATATTTGTGAATACACATATTTTAATTTCATTTTAATTGTAATAACATAAATACACTTCATCATATATTTAAAAAAATGTTTTCGAAACTAAATGTGATTGTAACTTTGCATTGCACAAAACCAGATAACATGTAAATGTTGATGAATAGATTTTAGCACAAGTTCATAATTATAAAATTGAGTCTGCCCACCATGGGACACACCACTTTTCAATGTCCCAAAGTGCCCCACTCTCCCCTACTGTTAATTTAAACATTTGTTGTTGGCACTTTCAAGTATTTTCTTATCTCTTGAGATATTTTATTATGAAGTGGCACGTTTAACAGGGTATTGCATAATTAGGTGTAAACTCACAACAGTGAAATTCTCCTTTCATTTATTGCATAATTACTTTTTTAAATAGTTAAATAAATTGTTTATATTTTTTTGCAGGAGCTGTCAAGTCTGGTTACGATGTACCCTGTAAAATTTTCTTTGAAGCACTTTTTGTAGACTAATTTTCCATAAATATGTAAATTAAATAAGTTTCATAGTATATTTCCCTTCATTTTTGATGAATTTAGGGAATTGATTACATTTATATTTTATCTATATAATTTTTTTTGTATGACTCTTTTTTTACCTTGAGTCCTGTAGTGCTTGAAGGCTGTTTGTAAAATTTTCCTTCTTTGTAAATTAATCAGTCCAATAAACTTAAGGATTTTTCTTGCATTCAATGTCTTGAATAATTTTTTGGAATGAAAATTTGCCTGTTCCTCCTTTCTAGATTAAAAAATTAAAAAGGTAAGTTTTTATCAGTGCTTTAAGAGCCTAAATTAAACCAAGTTATTGTAGAAATTGAAAAAAAAGTGTGTTTCAATAAACTAAAGGATTTTTCTTGCATTCAATGTTTTAAAATAATTTTTTGGAATGAAAATTTGGCCTGTTCCCTTAAAAGGTAAGTTTTTTAAAAAAAAGGTAAAGTAAAAAAGGTAAGTTTTTTATCAGTGCTTCAAGAGCCTAAATTAAAGTTAGTGTAGAAATTTAAAAAAAAATATTTTTTAAATAATTTAAATTTATTATTTAAATTAAAATTTTATTACTGTACCTATAAATCTTAATTTTATATAGACACTGTTCTGTAATTATACTGTGAATAAATTCTAGTTAATTTTTGTTAAAGATTGGGTTTAATAAAAAGTAGGGATAAATTAGTGTTATTTTTGTCAGTTATAAGTTAAGTATCGCACTTTTTATTTTTCATAATTTCTTTGTTGAATTATATGAAGTAAAAATATTCCTGAAAATATGTACTAAGTGTAGCGCATAATTTCAGGAATAATTTTTTTACGTCGTATAGTTCAACCAAGAACTTTCGAAAAAAATATATATAAAACGATTCTAAACCTAGAACTCTGAAAAAAATTTTGTAAACCCAACAAAAACCTAAAAAAAGCAAAACCTATATAAGCAATATCGCGAATTAAGGTTTTTTGGAAACCTTAAATAAACCTATTTAAGCTATATTGCGGTAAGGTTTTTTTTGCATTGGTTGCTGCAGTGTACACGAAAAAATATTGTGGTGATGTTAACTTAAGGTTAAACCAACCTTAAACAACCTTGCTCAAAAGCATTAAAACAGGATTTTTTAGTCTAACCTTTCAAAAACCTACGTTTTTAACCTTTTCCTAAGGTTTTTCTCCAAGGTTACGCAAAAGGTTTCAAGCGTCAACTAGTGCACCTATGCCTAAGGTTTTGTTGAGATAATCCTTGGGTTGCAAGGTTTTCTAGTAAAACCTTAAAAACATCTTTTTTGGGTTGCACTTCAGGGTTGAAAAAACCTTAAAAAAACCTTACATTGCTGACTGGGATGTTACTAAAGTGGTTTTGTTTTTAATTTAATTGTAAATTAGGATTTTTCCTGTTTCTCATTGAAATGAGATGGTAGAGGAAGCTTCTAGCAAAATCTTTTGGACCAATTGGTACCAATATTATTCTGATTCTCTTTGAATGAAGACATTTTAAAAGAATCCCTTCTTGTGATTTACCGAATGTAGACTAAAATGCAATGTTTGAAAACTTCTCGAAATGTACCTATTATTTTGAAAGATAAATTATCCAATTTTTTTCTCCGGATATTTCCACGAAAGATCACTATCTAAAATATTATTAATTTATTTACACAAAATAAAAATACCACATGATTTTGCATCAAAATCAAGAGTGCCCATTTTTATGATAGGTTGTAAGTAAGGGCCCTAATTATACATGAAGTCGAAGACATGTAAAAAATATCAATGATGCCGAAAACTTCTGGGATATACCCAACCAATGCAAGTTTAGAAACGAGTTGCGAGAGTATTATTTTGTGTCGTCTCTTGGTGAATGACTGCGCGTAGTATTCTTGGGACGCCACCAGCCGGTTTGAGGGACTATCTAATTAAAAATGCATTTCTTCGTAGGTCAAATCAAGCGCCGCCGGTTTTCTGTGTTTTCTCCCCTCTGGATTTATGTTTATTGGGGTATCGAACATTTTTGAAAATCTGTGTTTAAGACCTTAGTTCTCAAAGCTGTAGAAAATACTGTTGTAAGTATAGGCAGGTGGCAATTAAGTATTTTTACAATCTCTTATTTAAAAAAAACTGGGAACATTGGTAGGAATATAATTTAAATTTTTACTAAAATGTTAACGTCGAATCTAAAAGTGTGCAATGTTTTAATCATTCATTTTTGTACTTTTGAAGAGTTAAATCAACGTATGTTGAATTTATCTTTTTCTTTCTTATAATAGAACAAAATTAGTTATTGGGGATATAAGGTTTATGTGATTTTCGGGCATTTACTAAAATAATTGAGGAATGACCCCTTATACTTCGCATTCTATTTTAGTAGAAAAAGCGAGAGGTTTTTGCCCTTAGATTAACAAAATAACACCCAAAATCTTCCTCATTGAGGGTATTTTAAGCAGTTGCAGATAACTTTTCCAGGGTGGGAACGTGACGATTTTTATATGATGTTTAATCACAATATAACGAAGGAAGGAAGGACCGAATCGAAAAACATTTCCCTTGATGGTGGCTTCCCTGCCTCTCTCCTCCGGTTGAATCGCACTGATGTTCCCTGTATCTTGTTTTGCTGGAATGCCTGGCGCCTGCCTGGCTGCATGCCCCAGTGAAAGAAGCCTTCTGGTTCTTTTATTTTGTTTTCGCGGCTTTTCTTTCTTTTTCTTTACTCCTACTTTTACTTACCCCCACCTGCCATCGACGACACAGCTATGCAGGGTTGCCGGGGATATACCGTCGCCAACGGCTTGATTAAAATCGCCAATGGATCTATCTTGCGCTTCTTTTATTTTGCGAATTTTCCATGACTGACTTGCAATTTTTTTCTGTAGTGAGTTAGAAAAAAAATAGCTCTGTTGTGGGTCTAATTTTTTTCAGCTTTGTGTATTTACCAATTTCATTTTCTCACGTCCCTGTATTTTTCATGATTTTGTTCAGATAATCAAGTTGAACATGTTTTTTTAATTATAAGAAAAAGTTTAAAATTCATTACAGTGTGTGCTTATTAAGGATTAAAGACTGATGTTCCATTTTTAATAGGAGTGAATTTCGTACTCCCTCATCCCACATGTTAGGTGATACGTAATATTACGTAAATAAATATTATTGACTATTAAACATACTTTCTCCCAAATCGTACCTGAAGAAAAAATCCTTTTTCGATTTCGGTTCAACTCACCATCAAAAGGGTTTATGAACTCCAGATAAGAAAGATAAATGGAGATTTATTTTCCTTTGGAATAAATCTAATGACATCTTTCTCTACCGAGTAAAAACATAGCTTGCGCTACCTGGGCATTACTCTGGTAGTATTTAAGAGCTTGTTATCTCCAAAACTCCAAGTTCTCGATCCTTCTGCGAGTTGTGCAATTTTATCCAGTCCGGATGGTGTTCGACATCAGAAAACGAACGGTCACGTTTTTCCTGCGTCACGTAATGCCGCAGCTGACCCGAAAAAAAAGGGTGGTATCATATCATAGGCAAATAGCTTTCCATTTTTTCCCTCTCGTCGACAGTGGGTTACCGTGCTTATTATTATTATTGTTATTATTTCGTCTTTCCCTCTTTTGGTGACCCGCGAGTATATCAACCTGTGTGTCGTTCGTTTCGCAACCACACCACCGGCCGGTCATTCTCTGACGTTGGTTCGTAAAGCGATTACCTCAACGCTGCTTGCTGCCGTTTGGAAATCCAGCAGAGGTAATCCTCGGCTTGGTGGAATTTCAAATGCGCGCACGATTCCTATGTATTACGTGCGCCGTTTTCTTTTGTTTGTCGCTTTATTACAGCTCGTTCTGTCACTTTTTTTCTCGGTCGTTGGATGGAGTAATTTTTCATGCGTAACTAGGCGGTGTTTTGTTTGCTCTGTTAGGCGGTGGTATTCATTTTATTTTAGGTAATAGTTTCCTAAACCCTGGATGCTACAAATTGGAAATACTAAAAAAGCAAGGGGGATACTTGAGTCGTTAGACGTTCTTCTTCTTTATCCCTCTGGTCTGGATCACATGAGATAGTTCTTTTTTAAATTCTCCAAAACAAAACCAGGATTTTTATGGAGTTTCTCCTTCGTCATTCCCATACAATCCAAAAGGTGTTTGGTAGTGGCCTCCCCCAAATTGCACATAGTGCAATTAGTTAGTGTTAGACGTTCTAACTTAGTTTAACCAGCCTCACTGTGTGAGGCCATTAGCAAATCTGTTACATAACATGTGACTGAGAGTCACGGTCGGCTAAGGCAAAGCTCCTTGTTTCTTTCCCCAAGTAAACTTGATCCTCATTTTGTCGACCCCGGAAAGACTGAATCTGCCTTTTCTTTACAAATTATGCTTCTAATGATATTCCCATATTCCACCATATGCTCGTAGTTCTCGGCAAAGTTTTCATATTTTTTTCTACGAATTGCCTGTGAAGCTAGTGCGTGCGCTGCTTGCACTTTGACCTTAGCTTCTCCTCCCGTTAAGGTTGCGCGTCGGAAAAAACAACTTAACATTGTTTGGAAATTTGTTTCAAAAAACTAGTTTTCGAGGTTTTCGAGATTTCATGCATTTAAAAAAAGTGTTATAAAAACATATATTTAGGTCAAACATTTCAACAAAAATTTCAGAATTTAAATGGAATACAAAATCAGTTTATAAACTGAAATTTTCAACTAAAAACTACTTAATTTTTTTGTGAATGTTCTTGGTTTTGCGGATCTTTCCTATGGTTAACTTTCATATTTGAGGCAACTAAATAATTTTATTTGGTTTGGTTTACGAACTTCTTATCGATTCTTGCAGTTTTCAGACTTTTTGCTTTTTTGTCAATCTCATCCCTGAACTTTACTGGGTTTTTGGGATTGTTGACTAATAAAAAATGATCCGTCATTCAGATATTTTCAGCACAGGAGTAGGTCCCATTGGAGTAAGGGAACCAACATTTCATTCTTTCCTAGTGCCATGACCTTAATGTAATCTTTCCATTCCTAGTGCAACAAATTTCGCAATTGACGTGTAAGGGAGCTGCACTGCATCATAAGAGGTGATGATCACCTTTTCCTCACCCCATTATTTATTTCTTGACAGTTTGAAAAATCGAACTCCTTAGCAGTCATTCATGCATCTTCCAACTTTCTTAGGACCTCTCCATGTTTCCTGTTTTATCTTACTGCGTGTTGAAATACTCTTTTTACTGGCATGCATGATAGTTATTTATCTTCCTCCTTTTTTAAGTTCTGGTGATCCTATACAGTTGCAATATACCTTTACACTGGTAGACATTCGGATAGGGGGTACAGGTACAGTATAACTATAACTAAATACACCTATTTTTTTTTAAGATTATCCCTTCTCTCTTTTATTCATTCATGGAAAAAAATTCTTCAATGCTTATATTTATTTCATCTCTTTATGCTTTAAGTTATTATTTAGTTTAAAGGTTTATCAATTAAGTTTTATTTTTGAGGGGGTAATTAAATCTACCCTTCCCCCTGTATTTTTCGTGTGTTTTGACCTTTTGATGCTGTGCTGAGGCGCGAATGAGGTAAAGAACTCAAACAAAATCTAATACAGGCGCGGATCCAGCACGGCTCCAAGGGGGGCACTATTCCAGACAAGATCCCCTTGTGGTACCATTGGGGGTATGGGGGTCCTCCCTCAGAAAAAAATTGAAATTCGATGTGTAAAAGTAGGGTTTTAACTCATTTTTAGAAACGTTTTGAGTCTAAGGGGGGACTTTTCATTATTACCTTTACTTTTTGACCCAAAATTCTGACATTTTGGGGATTTCCTAAAAATAAAACGGAATACCCCATTTTGATACTAATGGGGGGGTATGGAGGTCCTCCCCCAGAAAAAATTTTGAAATTAGACCTGTAAAAGTTGGGTTTTTACTCATTTTGAGAACCTTTTTGGGTCTCCAAGGGGGGGCACTTTCCAGAGTGCCACCCCCTGGATCCGCCGCTGATCTAATAACAGAGTATTGAAAAAGAAATATATAATATTACCCTATGATATACATAACATAAACTACTCTTTCAAACTTTACCTAAGCTCAAAGTCTTAATACAATACGTTTAATAACACTAATTCCTCTACTCCATTAAATGTATCTTTTTTTCAGCATTTTTAATGAGGAATTTTAAGTAACTACCTTTCGATTTTTGTACGACCGTGGCTTGCTCTTTTTGTTGATAAATGTGATGGTAAAAAAAGATCTCATACGTATATAAGGTTTAACAACACTAATTAAGTTCATAAGATCTTAAAGGCTAAAATCGATGCTTTATTACCTTATGGTATCGATAAAGTTGTATAAACATTATTTAAAGTACAGGTACTGCTTTGGCTTCTTTATTTCTATCATCACGCAAGTAATATCTGTCATACTAAAGAGAGTAGTGAGTAGGTGAAGGTTTTTTCCCCATTCAACAACGTTCCATCAAGTGATCAACCCTGTCTTCGAACTTCAGAGCGGTATTATCCCAGATATGCAACACACACAACGCCGATTGTATAACTAGTCTCAACTCCCTCTGTTTTTCACAGATCCGCTGGTTATCCAACAAGCAGCCTGTTTTGCTCGCCCAGGCAAATAACCTAACAACACCTGTTTCTCTGCAAGGGCGCAGTCTGGGCTGGCGTCAGCGCTCGTCAAGGTTTTCTCAGGTACGACCTTGGGGGACGAAAATGAGACCACTGCTTTTTTAACCGCTCGGGTGGTGTTTTTTGCCCGGCCGAACGCCCCGTTGTTGCGGAAGTGTTGTTCCTTGTTTTTCTCCTTCTGCCCCGTCTGCTCCATTGTTTTTTTTGCCCCGCGCTGCGCACTTGCTTTTTTGGGGGGGGGTTCTTGGGGATCGTCCATTCATTAAGGAGATTCTCGTTAGAGGGGTTTATTAATACGCGTCCTTGAGGGTCTTTGGAATTTTGTTGCAAGGTCGTCATGTGTCGATATGGAGGGGAAGAGTAAGATATATGTTTTGAAATGTGATTTAGTTGGCTCGGGATGAAATATTTCCGGATAATATTGAATTTATTTTCTCTTTGCCCCTCTCCTCATCTCTCTCTTTTTTTCCAAAATAAGGTGCAAGGACAAGGAGGTCAAACAGGAAAGTATTAACTCTATTATAAATTTTTTTAACTAAGTGTTATTTATATTGCGCACGTAGTATCATAGCCCCCTAAAGCAGTAGAGGGGAGTTAGAGGAACAGTAGTTAGCCCCTGCACTTTTTAGTACGAAAAGCATTTTTAACTGAAATAATTATACAAGATTTTTTTTGAAAAAACAAAATAAGGTTCTCTTAATTCCTCAACACTGCACATGTTTTACTGGAAAAAAGGAGAAACTCGCTTTAGTATTCTACATTAAACTCTAGTGAAAAGAATTACCATCCCAAGAGATATCTAAGTTTTTAGGTTCTAAAACTGAAAAAAAACTAGTACTGTTTTCCCTCATTAATTAATATCAGGGTGAATTTGCAGGGAGTAGTCAAGGGAGGGAAATCAGAAATCCCAGGAAATCAGAAATTTTCTCTTTTAACCTATAAAAAAGAAAACAAATTCCATAACCTCATCCCAAATATTTTGCTGGCTACGCCATGACTCATTTGTGTTGGAAAAATGTTGTATAAACTATTTTATTTGAAACTCGTTAACCAGGAATTTAAATTTCGAATTATTATCTGGAATATCTATCGCTTCTCCCTTTCATTCATACATTCACGGAAAAACGCCTCCCAATATTTCCCGAAAACGCCAGCCCGCGGCTTCCTCCTTGCGTCATCCCAACCGCATCTGTTATCTCAAAACAAGATTCTGGGATCGCTGATGAGTTTCAGCAGCAGCCACCACTGTAAAATTTTCACAATGCAGTAGAACGGCGCTTTTTATTATTGAATCGAATCCCTCACTTCCCACCTTGCTGTTGCCGTGTTGCTTGCTCTCATTGACTTGACTGCAGCAGAGCAATTAATCATCCTCTGTCACCCGCTCGGTCTCGCCAAGGAGGGCTTTCCTCGCCAAAGGGTTGCCGTAATCTAAAAGCGGCGCGATTGTCGTTTGCTGAGACTGCTGTGTTCGAAGCGCGGGGGAGGGGAATGGGCAGAAAAAACAAGACAAAGGAAATAAACATGATATATTCCGAAGACGGGCGTTTTCGGAGAACCCGCACGTGGTCCCAATACATAATTTAGCGCCTGCGCTTGAAAATGCCTTAAAAAGTCCTTAATGAGTGGGTTCTGCAGGAAATGGAACGATAAATTTTAATTTCTCTCTTTAGATTTTGAATTTTGTGTTCACTTGTTGAATCATAAGGTGTTCTTAAAATGTAATTGCGTTTCGATCTCATCGATCTGCTTCAGGACAATTATGTTGGTTATTTTAAATTTTATGGAATTTTACTTTATTTTTCGGGAAGGTTTATATAATTCCCACTCCCACTTGATTGGTATCGAAACATATTAGTTTTTTCCCTCTATTGTTTGTATTATTCATACTTTCAAAGCATGAAAATTCCAACTTAACAGTCCATTTTATTTTGAATGAATTTTATTGATTTTAAATTTATGTTAATTTGTGAGGCGACTTTTGTAAAAATTATGTTCTCTGTACCAATACAGTATTCACTGTTTCCATGACTTGAGGATGTACTTGGGAGGCTATTTCACATTTTAATAATTTATTAATGAGCTATTACTTGTTATTTTCAATTTTTTCATGCGATTATCTCTCCTTTACTTGCCCATGATCAACTGATCATCTCCTGGATCTCATTTATTTTCGATTGATCACCATTGCATAAAAACGACTCATACCGCCATCCTTTGCCCGTACAATACCACTTTGTCATATCTCTTGAATATGTGTAAAAACACAATTCCCCCTTGTAGCATCCTGCGTTTATGGCTGGTGCAAGTCACGCTCCTTTGGTCACAGCTCAACCGGTCCGTCCAGTCACTACTCCTTCCGTAGAATAATACTACACGCTCTCACGTGTTGGTCCCTTTGTTGGGGATCTATCTGTCTTGTGAACGAATGGAATGAATCCATCCGTTCCGCTTTTGCTTCCCGTAATGTCTCGATTCGAGAATGCATTGTGTTTCCGACTTTCTGTTTTTTATGTGCGTATCATCACTAAAAATATCTCAGATAACTGCATGTTAGGTGGATTAATACTCCCTATTCGTTCAGGAGATAGCTTAATTTTGATTTATTCTTTGTAATTAGATAAAAACTCAAAAATGAGAAGTTTCTAAAAATGTTTTTTTTATGCAAATAAAAGGGTGAATTAGGGGTGTGCAGAGCGGACCTGGAAAAAGTTGTAACCTTCCCCCGAACCTAATAAAATTTGCCCATACCTTATGTATTGCTCCTATGGAGCTGGCAGGGGCTTCCCCCGAACCAGGTTCGTATAGGTTCGGGCACTTTTTCCTGGTCTGGGTGTAAGAAGTTAAGACAGTTTGACATGTAAATAATATCACACCATTTTGCATAATTAGTTTATATTTGTTTTTCGCTCGTAATTATTCAGTTATTCCAATATTAATTATAAAAAAGTCTGGTAAGAATGGGAAGGTTTTGTCATGGACACTCTGGGGGCACACTAGAAGTCCCTGTAGCTCTGCAAAAATAATTTTCCAATTAAAAATTTTTATTTCCTGAGAGGGTTGAAGGGGTATTGCCCCCTATCATCCCCCCATAATTTAACCATGCTGGGAAATCCTGAAAAGAAAAACCCTTATGAAGTTAATGGTTAAATTATTATTGTCGTAAAGGAATTCTGGGTGTTAAATCCTCCTGTTCTCTGATTTTATTTTTTAAATTTACATCTTTGAAAAAACTCTCGGACCCCACAGTTTGATTTTTTTCTTCAAAGGTTAATGAAAATACAACCCAAAGAAGAGAATATCCAGAAATTTTCCTCTTGCAAAAATACTACCCTCTTCTTACAGCCCTTCTCTTTCATCATATACGGAAGTTTAGATGAATCATTTCTTCTGTTTGTGGGGAGTTTTTATTTGAATCGAAAGGACTCAAGAGTGGCCAGACTGTCTCTCCATAATCATCGTGGAACGGTCGCATGTCTGGTCAGAATTGGTCATTTGTGTGCAAAATGACACTCAAGCAGATTGCTGTGCCTCTTTTAAGTGCACAGTTGAGTACGAGGATATAAGCCCGACCTTAGGATTCATGGGCCCCAAGGCAGATTTTCTGGATTGACCGGCTCTTATTAAACTTGTGGCTTATGCGAGTTTTTCCGTTTCTAGGAAAATAAAACGAATTGCACGACTGTTAGCAACGCATATATTTGGGTTATAGACTTAAATATTGCGGTTCTTCTCTTTTTACTGTGGTTTTGTTAAGAGTATTTAGAAAAGTTTGAATTGGTTTGCAAAAATATCTGGTAAAAACTCTTTAACTCAAATTTAAAAATGAATGAAGTAGATAATGGAAAACTTTTAAGGTTTTAAGTATAATCTTCTTATCCTCGTCGCGCCAAGGCCTCGAGTCTCTTCTCCAAGCACCCCTGGCCTCCTCCCATCCATTTAATTTTGCTCTGCCTAGATTTTATGCAGCATTCTGCACAGAAGTATAATATTTTATATTTATTTGGATAGCATATAAAACAGTAACCTGAATAGTTAGTAATTTACAAAATCAAAACATTAAGTGCTTTACTCTCATTTTTCGTGATTTGTAATAAAATGATAATTTAAGAAAGAAATATAATTTACTAAGTAGTTCAGTATACTATCGATAAAAGACATGATACGAACTTCTTTTTTCGAAACCCTCTACTTTTCGGAAAAATATTTTCTCCTATAAGTTAATGTACTCCTATAACTTAACTTATGCCGAAAACTCTATCTCAAAATTTTTACCCGTCCCTTCGACTTCGTCACATATCGAGAGTATTTTGAACTACCAGAAAATAACAAAGGATGTTCGTGCGTCTCAAATTAATTGAAGGGCTTGGTGGATAAAGGGGCTATGTTACAAAGGCCTGTCCCAAAAGTAACGAGACTGAATTTTAGTCAGAATTAGGGAATTCAGTCTCGTTACTTTTGGGACAGGCCTTGTTACATAGACCCTTCATCTACCAAGCCCTTCAATTATGAAACGTTTACTGGATAACTTAAATCCAATAGTATGTTACATTAGTGGTCTACTGGTAAAGTATAATAAAATTCAGGTTTATAAATACACTTAAGTGTTTAAAATTTAATAATCCAGTTTGTAAGTCGTCATTTCACAAGAAACCAATTTTGACATGGATGTCAATCATAAATATAAAGAAACTCCTGTTTGATCTGATGATCCACCTACTCACTCGATGCGCATTGAATCAAAGACGTTATCACTTCGATCTTCCTTCTGCGGTCGAATCAATCACCTCCCGTCAACAGGTGAGAGCCGGGCACGTGTCTGGTGTTCGACGGCATTTTCCCGATCAGCCCGCCCCGAAGAATTTCTTCCCGGTCATCGCGATGCCTCTGCGGTATCATAAAAACTGTCGCGCCTTGGAAACAGCTGCACACAGTGAACGTCAATTGCGGTCGAAAATGCTATCTCTGGCATGCATGCCAGCTTGCAATTTTATAGGTTGAGAATGAAACTTTTAATACATTTTAGGTAAAATTTACGTCTTAGAGAAGGGCAATTCCACGGGTAACTGACTGACATTTTTAAAGAAAAACGCTTAGTATTTTGTAATTTTCTTCCCAAAAATAAATGATAAAAAAATACTTTCCACCCAGATTATTGCTTTCTTGTTAGCTTAATCTAATGGCACAATTAAATTTTCAAAATATGTTTTCATTGATTTTTTAAAAATTTTCAACGACATGGTAACTGACTGACATTTGTGAAACATTTATGTCAGTCAGTTACCTTGTTGTTTAAAATTTTCTAAAAATCAATAAAAACATATTTAGAAAATTTAATTGTGCCATTAGATTAAGCTAACAAGAAAGCAATAATCTGGGTGGAAAGTATTTTTTTATCATTTATTTTTGGGAAGAAAATTACAAAATACTAAGCGTTTTTCTTAAAAAATGTCAGTCAGTTACCCGTGGAATTGCCCAGAACTAAATATAATAGGAGTTGTGAATGATTAAGTCGAAGTAACAAAGGGGGGTCTGGGGTCCCTTCCCCAGAATATTTCAGAAAAATTGACTCTAAAAAACAAGTTTTTAACTAACTTTTGGTACCTCAAGCCCTGATTTTGGATGTGCATTTTCAAGTAGGATTTGCATTTTGATGAACTTAATGTGAACAAGTTGTTAATAATTAAGTTCCAAGTACAAAAAAGGGGTTCTGGAAAATTTTTTGGGAATTAAACCCTAAAAAGCAGGGTTTTACCTTGTTTTTGTATAGGTACCCAGTCCAAAATTCGGTGGGGAGGGCCCCCCTTATATACGCCTTTGGGATATTGTATTAGCATTGGACATTTTTGGCGAGGTCTATAATTAATATTGAAGGATGGATGGTTGTCGACTTGTCGTAGGAAAAGGGCCCCTCTTAGAATTAATTCCACATTATTCGTGAACAAATGAATGTTTGAAATTTTCCAGTTAAATTTTTGCTATGTTATTTTTTGTTTCAGTATACATTTATAATTTACTGAAATATTTTTGGGTTTTGGTCCCAATTTTTTCCAAGATATTAAGTGTAGGTGTGCTGGTTAAGTCTAAAACATTAATAAAACACCGTTTTTAAACGTAAACTCTTCAGAATTTTAAAGGAAAGAACCCTCGAGCCTTTTTACCGTAGTAGTCCACTGAAAATAGAGTTGAACCTCGGACAAATTGCAATAAAAGGTTTCCCAACGGTTTTCACTTAGGAATGACCTCAATAATAACATACTAAAAATCGGCCAAAATCGGCCGGGGGGAAGTTTAATTTTTTTTTTAATTTTTAAAAAATGGCCGAAAAAAAATTTAAAAAAAAAACCAAAACAATAATATAGACATGTGATACATGTTCATATGTTACTTTTGAGTTTTGAAACCGAATATTGCCTTTAGTTTTGAAAAAAATTGAAATTTCAATTTTTAAAATTAATTTGAAAAATAAAATAAGTAAAAAAAAGATTTTTTAAAAAACGCTTTTATTGAAGTGTTCTAAAAGGTCAAAAATAATTTTTTCGGTTTGACAAATAATTTATTGGGAAGTAGAAAATAACTTTTTGGTAAGTAAAAAAACTGATTTTCTAATCACTAAAAATAAAAGCGTGGGCGCTAGTAATTTTTAATATTTTTTAAATTTAATTTTTTTTTACAGGACAGTGACACTAACATCCTTGCCAAACGGGAATTCGAACCCCAGACGTACGGCTTTGCATCAGTCAGATGCTCTAACGACCAGGCCATTACGTCGGCATTTATGTATAATTTTATATAAATAAAAATACCTAACAGAGAATTTAAAGTGAATCCATCCCACTCAAAACTCATGAATGAGAAATTTGTAAATCTAACGTCATAGAACATAGAATAAAGAAGTTAGAATATATATAGTGATTTAAGAATGACTAGCGCCCACGCTTTTATTTTTAGTGATTAGAAAATCAGTTTTTTTACTTACCAAAAAGTTATTTTCTACTTCCCAATAAATTATTTGTCAAACCGAAAAAATTATTTTTGACCTTTTAGAACACTTCAATAAAAGCGTTTTTTAAAAAATCTTTTTTTTACTTATTTTATTTTCTACTTTTTAGTCATGGTACTTTTTAACAAAAACTCACAAGAAAAAATGTATTTATTTCAACCATATTTAATGTTATGTTAGGATGGAATTTTAGTTTCATGTATAACAAAAAATTTTCACATATCTGACAAAGTAGAACAATCCTCTGACGACTCAGCAGGACAATCAACTCCAAAGTTAATTTTAAAATCTATTTAATTTTGCTGGGTACGTTATAATAACAGAGCTGGGCAAGAAAAATACCTCGCACAAAGAATATATTCCTCGAACCGCTCAATCACCGATGAAATCCATCGATATCAAAAAGATTCATAATAAAAAGAAAGCATTCAATAAAATAAAAAAAACAATCGTAAGAAACTCAGAATTAGTGTGTGTGTATCAAAGAGCAAACAATACCATCCAGTCTTTTCAGTAGTCAATAAATTATAAAAGAACATATTTTTCTTCTCGGCGATTTTCGGCGATATTTTCGGCGATTTCTCGCTCTTCTGGCGATTTCTTTCTCGCGGTTATTATCTTAAATCGCTAATTATCTGAATTGTTAATTGGAAGGTAAAAAATCACGTTTTGAAGATTAAATATTGTAGTTATATACTTAGTATATTATCTTACAGGTTTTGGGAGCCATTGGCTTCACGGAATGTCTCAAATATGAATTAAAAGGATAACTAAAAACACTCGTTAATTACCTAAATTACGGAGGTTTTGACTAGTTGATGATTGAATATTGCATTGTCATCGAGTTTCCCCCACGGCGCAAAGTTTCAGAACTTTATATCGTTTGGAAGTGCCTGAAATATTATGTACAAGCATCCAGAAAGAAAAAAGTGATTATTCGTCTATAATTATCGTAATTACTGGGCAATTCTCGTTTTGACTTTTGAATATGATGAAGTTATGCCTTATAAACAATTGTGCACGGTTTAGGGAGAATAGCCCCTTGGGAAAGGTATCAAATTCTGGTTTTTCTGTTAATTAAAAATACTCGTTAATTAACTTAATCCTTTGGTTGTTTGACTAGATAATGGTTGGATATTGGAGTGTCATGAGGGTTACACCGATGTGTAAAGTTTCGGGGCCCTGACATATCGGGAAGTGCCCGAAAATCGAGTTTTAAAATTCCACGCGTAAAACGCCGCCAAAAGCAAGTAGAATAAAAGCGTTTAATGAGCTATATGAAAAAATTAAAACCCCCCTAAAAACCTAACAAAAACATTAAAAGAAATAAATCCAACGGTTTTCATTTAGAAATGACCTAAATATTAACATACTAAAATTTAAAAATTTTACGAGTTAAAGAAGTTGAATTTTTTTTCAAATTGCCATTTTTTTTTGCAAAAAATGCATTTTTTTTTCAAATTCGTGCCAAAAACTTTAGAGGCTTTGAAAAGGTCATTTTTCGGTGGATATTGTCCACAGATAGTTATATAATGGAAAACCGGTGAAATTAACCCTCAATGAATTAGTTAATTATTTTATTTAAAATTTTGAAATTGGTAAAATGTAGTAAAAAGTGAAAAAAAGGTAATACTTTGGCATATTTACATCAGAATTTAAAATAATTAACTAATTCATTGAGGGTCAATTCCACCGGTTTTCCATTATATAACTATCTGTGGACAATATCCACCGAAAAATGACCTTTTCAAAAGTCTCTAAAGATTTTGGCACGAATTTAAAAAAAAATGCATTCTTCGCAAAAAAAAATGGAAATTTGAAAAAAAATTTAACTTCTTTAACTCGTAAAATTTTTAAATTTTAGTATGTTAATATTTAGGTCATTTCTAAATGAAAACCGTTGGATTTATTTCTTTTAATGTTTTTGTTAGGTTTTTAGGGGGGTTTTAATTTTTTCATATAGCTCATTTTTCAAATTAATTTTAAAAATTGAAATTTCAATTTTTTTCAAAACTAAAGGCAATATTCGGTTTCAAAACTCAAAAGTAACATATGAACATGTATCACATGTCTATATTATTGTTTTGGGTTTTTTTTTAAATTTTTTTCGGCCATTTTTTAAAAATTAAAAAAAAATTAAACTTCCCCCCGGCCGATTTTGGCCGATTTTTAGTATGTTATTATTGAGGTCATTCCTAAGTGAAAACCGTTGAGAAACCTTTTATTGCAATTTGTCCGAGGTTCGGCCCTTTTTTTCGCTATTTTCAGTGGACTATACACTGTTAGAAAAAAAGTTCAACCTTTCACCTGAAAAGCGGTTCAAAAAAGTTGCAACCGGAATGTTAGAGAAAATTTGAACCATGTTTTCGGTGCCCTACCTAGCACGGCGGGAATGGTAGAAGTTTGAACCGAAATCAGCGATAGGGAAGAACCGGGTCTGCGGTGACAGATTGAACCGAAATCAGCGATAAAGGTTGAACCGAGATCGAAAGTTTGACAGGAACCGGAACCAGGGTGAGATATTGAACCGAGATTAGCGATATGAGAGCACCGGCTCTGCGGTAAATGCTAGCACTAAATTAAGGTTTTTTAAACGCCCTGAATTACATTTTACATTGTATTTAAAAAATTAGAGACAACAATTTCTTTTACATTCTTTTTACTCGAATTTTCTACACAACATTTTAAATTCCAATAATAATATTAAACCATACTGAAAAAGAAATATTTTTGAATTTTCAAATGTTAAACAAGTAACTCACTTTAATAGTAATCCCCAGAAAATATTTAAAATGTCTATACCAAATTTCTAAGTATCAAGTTATGAAAAAAACGGTTTCTTTTTTTATTTATATAAAGTAATGGTAGCAAAATATAAGTAATAAAAAATACCCTTTTACAATAAGAGAAAATTTATTTAGAAATTCACACAATATCTCAATCTTCAAGAAAGAAAGTATTTTAACAGAGAGGAGAGAGAGAAAAGAGGTACACATGTCAACTTAAAATTGGCTTGCAATTGAGATCATTAAATAGGGGCCGTTCAAATATTACGTAAGCACCTAAGGGGGGGGAGGGGGTTTGCTCTTTGCTTATTTTTCCTGACAAGGGGGGAGGGGGGTTATGAGTGATGCTTACGTAAGATACTGCATTTTCGAAAATATCTTGTTTCTTGCATAAATAATTTCAAAAATCAACCAAAAATAAATTTAACAAAAATTTTAGTTAGGAAATCTGATGTAAGCACTTTTTTCTGAGGATTTTTAAATTTTAACCCCGAAAAGTAGTGTTTTGACCCATTTTTGAACCCTTAGGGTTACACCCAAAAAGGACAGCTCCTTGTATAAGTCGCCGAATTTTCAAGGCGAAAAAAATACAGTACTTACTAAAAGTATGTAAAAATTTCGGGGGGGGGGGTCCGGCAGTTTCTTACGTAATTATGGTGGGGGGGTTGAGGTTTGCTTATCTTTGCTGACAAGGGGGGAGGGGGGGTTAAAATTGACCAAAAAAGTGCTTACGTAATATTTGAACGGCCCCATAGTGAGTATATTTTAATCAGAAAACTAAGTTTTTGAGAAAAGTTTTTTTTATTTAAGAAACAGAAAATTCATACAAAAACAAATATGAACACAGTAATATGATAAATACATCACAAAAATTTCAACCCATAAGACAGTGCTCTGCTTTTAAAGTACATGTGCAAAAATACTACAGTACACTCAAGTAATTTAACACTCAAGGGACCTTCAAAAAGTGCCATTCAAATTTAAAAGCCTTCGTTTATGAAATGGGACAATTTATAACAAAATCAAGCATTCAAAAAATTTGTATCAAAAGGACAATTTACATACTATACAAAAGCAACATTACTTAAAATAAAAAGCAATATATTTTATATTTGGCATTATTGCCCCCACAGAACAGCCAGAGAAAATAATACACCCATTCAACTGCAAAGTAGTTTCACATGTTGGTTCACAACTGATTTTAAATTATTAAGCGTAAAAAGTTGCATTTACTTATAATTACAGATCGTTTTCAAATTTTATGGTTCCTTAAAATAGTCAAAAATTACACAAGACATGAATTATCTTAGTTTGAAAGTGAAACTGTATATATGTCACGGGCAATGTGAAAAATCGGGCATTATTAATAATGCCTAAAGTGGAGGAATAAATTCATTGGCATTAATCAATAAAATTTATCACTTTGCCCTCCTCCACTCTGGGCATTATTAATTATGCCCAATTAATCACTTTGCCCATAACAACATATACACTAACAGGGGGTGGCCACAGAAAACTTATTCCAAAATTCCCTGATAATTCCAGGTTTTCCCTGACATTTTACTCATCTAGAAAACCAGAGATTGACTGTAAAAATCGCAGAAAGCAGGAGAAATAATATAAACAAGATTTAGATAGGAATATAAAATAAGATTATTTTAAGACTTTTCACATGGAACCTTAGGAAGCCTTTTTTGAACATTTGCAATTACACAAATTTATAGGGGAGACCGGGGAGGGATGGGACATTTTTTACAAGAATATTTTTTAAATTCAGTTTTCCTTGTATAAATTTGAAACTTTCAAAATAACATCTTAAAACATTTTAACATGTTTAAAAAATATAACCAGTGTGATAGCAAATAAAACTTAAGATTTAAAAACAAATTAAGTAAAAATATCCCGTCCCACCTCGGTCCGGGGTGGGATGGGACTAATACCTTAATAACTTTATTTTCAAACAACTTGTATCCTTATTTGGGAACACTGTGAGAGTTAAATGTACGACACACAAACATAGCTGCTTCTCTTTACACAATCAACAATTTTAGAAAAAACAGGCTTATCCTTTTCAAATTTTTCTAGCACGTACAAGCCAAATTAGTATTTTATACCATTATTAACCTCTGCACTTGACACAACATAAAAATCAGAAAACTTATTTTAGATCTAATTTGAGCTGTAGGTAAACATGGCGGCTGGTCGACTCTTGTCGAAGCTGTGCTAAAATTTTCCCAACAGCATAAAAAACAACAAAACACTTTCTCTCCTCTCCCCCTACATCATACGTTTCAAGACTCAAGAAGAAAAAAACCATTCAAGAAACTGAAAAGTAGTAACATCAAAAACCAAAAAGAAAAACAATAAAATCTCAAGAAATTAAATGTAAACCCCCCTTGTTAAAGCTTGGCCAAACAACATTAAAACATCAAAACAAAAGTAATACACAAACTATTAAAAAAATTCAAAGCATTCCATTTTAGGAAACATATTTTCATCACCAAATCCAAAAATGTGATCACCCCATACAACATTTAACTTTCAAATGAGAATCATTAACCAAACCCAAAAGTGTAATCAAAATTACAATATATTCAACTGAAAGAATAATTAAAACATTCTAATTAATTCTCAAAACAAAACTGAATATTATAATTTAAGGTTACATCTTTTCGAGAAACATTTATAATACTTACTTAAAAAATCAATTAAAGTTTTAACTTAAAACAATATCCAAACTCAAATTATAATTTCACTAATACTTAAATCATTCTTAGATGAACATACTTGAAGATCTTTAATTTTTTTTTTGTAGTGGAGGAGAAATGGGAATGTTCTTTCACGTTGGGCAGACGAAAATGAGCCGGACAGGCATGTCCGCTCCGATCGGTGAACGCATCACCGAAAAAACCTAGAGTGGGCAGCTGCAGGAGGACCACAGTGGTCCAGGGAAAACGAGAACAGGATGTTCTCAAAGGCACACTTGGCCTCACGGTCCGTGTGACTGTACACACAGACAGGGTGTCCATCGACAAAACAAAAGATTTTTTCCCTCCTGACCGGCAATCACAGCAGTCGGTCACAGCAGGCACGCTAGGCCTACTCTTCACACAACACCGGGAAACACATCGGTCAACAAAGGGGCACTGGGTAAATTTCTGCCACAACTGACGGTAGAGCTACATGAGGAACTGCTGTTGCCTGGAAAAAAAACAATTCTTTAATGCACAATGCAACTCATTTTTCAAACTTTCAGTCCCACAATAAATAAAAAGTTTTAATTTATGATAGCACAGTAAAACAGCAATAAAAACAAGAAAAGTAATGTAGAAATGAAAATGAAAAACATGGTGCATTACACATGGCATTCATTGATATTACAAGATGCCCAAGAAACAGAAACCACCATGTGTTGACATTCTATGTCACGAAAGCTTTAAAACATAAAAATACAAAATATGTATTAGCCAACGTATGTTTTAGGAGAAAATGAGTTATAGGTTAATTAATGAAGAATTCAAACAGTGGCTGAAAAATATTGTCCAAGCCGAACTGCTGTTGATATCCATAACAAATGCAGAAAACTAATTGAGAATATTTCATGACACAATTAACATTTATAGAGATATGCACATACCCAGGATCTTTTCAGGGGAGCACTTTTATTCCAAGCCACTTGTCAAGCAATAGGAGGATAGAGCAGAGGTCTCCAAATGAGGGCCCGAGAGGGCCCTAAATAACTTCACCCATCCGGCTCCATAACTTCATCCATCAGAGATAGCATTTATACGGCCCGCAGATAACTTTCTTCCTACAAAAAAATTATCCCATTAAATAAAAGATCAATAATCCTTCCTAAAAAAATGAAAGGGTACAAAATGAGCTAAAACTATGTTTTCTTAAGGTCGAATTTCCAAAAGTTTTCTGAGGGAAAAGCCCCTGCCCCAGACCCCCCATTTTGTACTATTAACTCATGTAATAACATTTTAGCTTCTTGAAGAGTAGTGGCTGAAAATATCGTTGTTCCCGTTTATTCGGTAGTTCAGGTAAATCGAAGAAATTCGAACGAAAATGACTAGACAACTTAAAATTTAGAAGTTGAATTAAATGAGATAGAAAGACACGTTCGGTACTTCTAAAAGCTAATTGCGAAAGCTAAAATCTAAAGTTGCGTGGGAGCAAGAAGAAAAGAAAAGTTTATAAGCATACTCGTTGATTAATTTACGATGGTTGCGGTGCCGATCGGCCAGCCGCTATCGTCTAAGCCTAAACTGCTTACCGATAACCTTTCAATATAAATGTTTCATGGTAAATTTAAGCTAACAAAAACATGAAATTCATGCTACACTTCATTAGTAATTTCAAATACTTACTATTTAATAGAATCCACAGACCACAGCAACACAGGACTTCCTTCATTTTCAGCTACACCCACAACAACAACATGAACCGGCGATAAACAAGATGGAGGAAGGAAGAAGTGGTTGAACCGGAATCTTCGTTCAGTGAGGCTGAACCGGCAACCCTGAGATGTAGAACCGGGATCTCCGTTCAACCAGTTTTTCATTAATGGCAACGATTTTACATTGAACCGAAATTTCAGTTCAAACCTGAAAAACTCAAGCATTTCACCACTATTCTGGTGAAATATTGAACTGTTTTTTTTAACAGTGTAGGTAGAAAGTTGAAAAGATATATTTTTAAGAATTTCTCCAAAGAATATTTTGTATTCACACCATTGTCAATTTGTTAATGCCATGTCATGTCTCTAACATCTTGATCCTTAGGAGAACGTATGAATTGCATTTCTAAGTTGGATACTTTATTAGAAATGATGGGTGTTTATGGTGTTTTATGGACATGGACATGGGTAAGGGTTGGACATGGACACAGATACTCTATTCTCCTTTAAGCGTTCATTATTTTTGTAAAGGTTTTGAAATTAAAAATCATTGATTAACTTTTACGGCGAATTTATTAAATTATTAATTTTAATTTAATTAATTTTAAAGTATTAATTTAGTTTAATTTCTATATTTGATCAAATTTTATACAAAAGTATAAATAAAGTTTTTCTCCTTCAATTTATTCCACACCTCCTTTCTTCTAATTTGATTGAGAGGCGAATGCATGATGACTAGATGCGATAATTCACGATAATCCATACTGCAAATGCCGGCGGCCACACTGCATTTGCCTGTGGTAATTAAAATCATGACGCGATTCTTACGTTACGGGGCCTTCTGACGCAGGCTCGCTGATGGTAATAAATTGATTCGATTTGACGCCATAGACCTTGGAATTGATAGACGGAGCAAGCGGGCTTGGCCTGCGTTGAAACATGTTCTGCCGTTTTCCCCATTCCACGTGACCTAGTAGGTATAGATATTGGAGAATTTCAATCAAGTGACGCCGATCACGTGATAAAGCCAGCTGGCCAGAATCAAACCGACGAATCCCGTTCCCAGAGCTCCTATTACACGTGATCTTGGGATGGGAGATGTTTCAACACAAGCACTAGCTCACCGCTATGGGGATGCGCGCGCATGTTCCGTCTATCTCTGTTCTAAGGTCGATGTTTGACGCACTTCGGGGGAGGAAGATTGATGGGGGGTAGTGGAAAAGGAGTGACGTCGAACATTATTATATGTGCTGCTGGAATGTGACATCGTTTTCTGTGTCTCAGTTCGCTTTTAAAAAGTAAAGCGCAGTCTGATATTGTTTTATAGTTAATGGGACTATTTTTTATTACCTTCATCTCTGGGACTTTAATGGTGTTCTGGCAAAGAAACTGTGTTTACGTGTTATTCCGTCGCTTTGCTTTTGCAGATTGTTCAGCATCAGCACCTTTACCTTACCTTAAATAAGTGGCGTATATTTTTTATTCGGGGAGGGGAGGGCCCAAATATTCATCACCATCGTCAGACCATCAGCTAGATATTTTCTCTTGGGGAGGACCTCCCGAAGCCCTTCCATGCATTCATATTTGGTTAAAAAAGTGGAGAGTTTTTTTAGAATATATTATGTATATTTTTTATTAACTTACTCTAAGCTGGTATAGAAATCCGCAGGTATATAAGCTTGAATCTGGGGGTCCTCTCACAGAAAACTTTTTTTTATTCTCCTAGTCCGAATAACGGGGGGTGGCCTATTCGCCCCCCCCCCCCCCCCTAAAAAATAGATCTCTGCCGCTTATGAAAATAAGATCCCGTTGTAAACAGTTGGTATCATAAACTAAAATCTTAAACATATTAGAAATTTCTTTTGCAATTCGACGAGATTGGACATCTGATAATATTTCGTTTGGTTTACTATTCCATTCATGATTGGACGCATGATATCTTTGATGATGGCTTGTTTACTATTGTCTATTTACAGAACATTGTTTAACGTACCTAACTATCCGTAACCTTTTCCCAATTATTATTGAAGGATAAAACCTTTAAGTGTCAATATTGTAGTAGTCCAAATTAGAAGATGAGATGTGACCAAAACTTAAGACGCTTTGTATATAATTTCCTATTTGATTCAAACATGATGAAATGTTTTTACGGCTCCCTGTTCCTCCAAAAAATACCTCCAAATAGTAGCTAAATTTAGTTTAGGTTTCTAAGCTCGCAAATTGCTGGATCATCGATTACTAATCAACGATTGCCTCTGATTATCTTAAACTTGTTTTAAAATTTAAAAGTAGTTCATTGATAATTTATTACGAGATCTCTACGGAGAACTCATATAAGAAAACCTCTAAGTTCAGGGACACAAAAATAAAGGGACGCTTCGAGGAAAAGTAATGAATCGTTATCGTTCAAATCGTTAATTAACTTTGAATTGTGCTTTTTCTCTTCAATACTATTGGGTTGCACCACTTCTGTGTCCACCAGACTGCAATAAGAATTACTAGATATGCATTCTGTTTTGGTCATGACTTTCCTGGTTGGAAAGAGGTCGAAGTTAGTTTCTTAAATTGGTAGTTCATTTCAATTTGGATGCGATTTGATTACACACCTTCTCTATCAGAAATTTCATTTTTGTCTCATGAATTTTTTTAAGCTTGGTGTTCTCCCCAGAAAAATTTTAAGGTTTTCCCCTTTAAACTAGTGTTTTATCACATTTTGAAACCCCTTCTTTGAAAAACTCAAAAGGAACTGATTCTTGTAAGCGGCAGAATTTTCAAAGGAAAGGCACTATAAAAAACGTCAAAATTTTGAAGTGGGGTACTTTTTGGGGGTGTTGAACCCCTAATCGTTGGATAGATCCATGATTGATACCCTCATTGCTCGCCTTTAATTGTATAAACTGGAAACGTTCGCTAAATACACAGAACCTTATTCAATACATGCCAACAAGCTCTCAACCATTTCTTTGAATTGTGCATTGTTCTGCCTAGTACTACATAATTCAGTTCGCCTCGTAAAGGTAACTTTCCTTTTGCTTTATGCGATTCCGACATCAACGTATATCTATAATGCATTTCCGAAATGTCGAAGGTTCAAATATGTGTTTTCCATCAATTTTTGATGATATCTATAAGCATTTCAATCGCTAGAGCACGAAGCAATACCGTCGTGGTGGATCACCATGCATCCATAGATCGAGAGGAGGCGAATATCTCCCTTTCTTCACCTTAACCTAAGTCGTACTTGTATATCAGCGTTATTTTAAGACTTCTATATCGACATCTGTTTAAACACGCCCCGGGAGCGTTTCTTGGAGCTGGCTGCCACTTTTCAAAGTAAAATTTTTTTCTCTCAAAGACAGACTGGTGACGCCATTTGTTTAGTTAGTATCACTTCGGAGGCGAATGTGTTCAGCAGCAAGCAACAAGACGCAGCAGATTCGTTCTGTCGGGTATCGTAATAATAAAAATAGTACGTTCACTAGGACAGCTCGGCCTTTATCCTGTGTCCATCAGGCAATTGGAACGGAAACTCCTTTCGTTACGAGACTGATATATTACATCCGTATTGATGTGGACCGTCAAAGCTGATTACTCGGTAACCTATGTGTGGAAGTGTTTTTGTTGATTTACTACGCTTCTTTAAGACGCACTTTCGAGGGAGATACATAGTAAACACTGCACGATGACTGTTTACCTATTGGTTCATTGTATTCCCCTCCTTACTTCCAGCTTTAGTGATTGTCATTCTAACTAGTAGTAGCCTACATGGGTTATCGAAGTTTGTAAGAAGAGCAGTTATCCGAGTTGTAGTACATTGACAGAATAACAAAACTGCAAATCTAAATGGTAAAGTCATACACACATATTCAGCACAAAACGTTATTGCAGCGTTTATGAATCACCATAACCCCTAAAATTGAGGGGAATAATAATCTCCTCAATATTGTACGACGGACGTCAAGTTTTTCTCTTGGCGGTCAGACTATATTCTATAGGTCCTACTAGCTCATTTCTAATGTATTCAGAGTAAAGCAACTTATCTGGAGGAAATCGTTTTACTTAATTCATTTTGTGGTGACTTTTTCAGCATACCTACTTTTTTGATTCGACTGAGGCTGGCTGACCTTTGCCATCGATTCTTAATGGCAAATGTTGGTTATAATGTATGTTTCTCTTTAATCCCGGAAGGGTTAAAAATTATTTGACAAAATGAGTAATAAACAGATAATTATTTGAATGAGTTTTACAGCTATTTGGAGATTTCTTTCACTTACAGGAGAAATTAAACCCTAACCTATACCTACTCGTTAGCACGGGCTTTTATTAATCATCCTTGGCATCTGTTAGATTTTCAGGGTCATCCGGGATCCCTTATGAACAACATCTCAAAACAAATAGATGCTAATTAGGAGTAGGCGGTAGTTTTTGTAGAAATATCCTGCCACCTTGACGTGGGAATGTGAAACCCCCCTGCTATGTTTAGGACCAAAAGAACACTTTGTCAAACCACATTGCATCGCGAATTTTTAAGTGAAAACCATTCTATATTTACTTCAGCCAGCGTCCCGTTATAATGGTGATCACGTGTCTCGCTTTCACCTGAGGAAGAAAAAAAAGCAGCAAGACACGCCGGAGTTGCTCTGGACGCTCGAATGACTTCATATATTCGGCAAGCCACCAAGGAATTCGGTCTCGGTGCCATCCCACTTTCTTTTCTGCGGGATTTGGTAGAAGAGAGAACACGACAGACAAGTCTTTACGCCATCTTTCGTTTCACAACAATAGGTCTATGACTGATGACGTCATGGCTCCTTTTCGAGGAAACTGGGGAATCTCCCAAGTATTCCGCTTTGCCTTTTCGCTGAAGTCAGCGCGTTTTTCGCGATCGTTTTTTATTTCGCCGCGAGCGGAGCGGCTCGTTTTAATTTTTTTCTGTCTCTTTCCTGCATTGGCGCCTGTCGTTTCGTCACGTGACGAGGCTGGAATAACCTTCCACTTGGCAAACAGCTGTTGGTTTCTCTGAAGCCGAACGTTGAAAAACATCCTCCGGTGTTGCGAAAAGTGTTGTGGGTCTGCAGAACGGTTTTTTAAATGCTTCAATGATCGGTGAGATCGAACGGGTTATTGGTAACCTGTCTGTCGTTGGCTATCAAATTCTTCTGCTAGGAGTAATCGAGTTCCACGGAATTGCTAGTTTGATAAACCTATCAGTTAACACATGCTGTTTCCAAACTGTATTATGTTGACAAAATCGGATTTTCCTATCATTTTAGTTTTCTATTTGGTACGGAATTCCTTATTAACCCATAAATACTTTGAAATGAAAGCCAGATTTTACAAAGTGATAGTTGTTGTTTTTGGAGACATATTTTCAGGTCTGTGTGCTTGATCTCAAAGATCCGCTTATGAACCTTCGTCAAAGTAAGACAGACACAACCAGAATATTTACTGACACACAGGGAGAGAAAATACACCCAGGGCAAGGCCGGAATTGAACAGCGACAAACAGTGGCCTTAAACACAAACAACACTCCCGTCTCCCGAAAATTCCACCTTTTCTACATTATTATTTGCAAACTGTTCTCTTATAACAATTCGGTATAACTATTTTAGATTTATGATGGCTGATAAACCAAAACAGGTACTCTTTCAGTACTCTCACAGTTTAAAATTATCTTTAACGTATACATTTCTCTGCATACGGCGGTTATCGTGTATCCAAAATGTATATGTTACGGGCAAAGTTATTGATTTGGTATTATTAATAATGCCCTGAGCGGGGGCGGGCAAAGTGATAAATTTCATTGATAAATGCCATTGAATTTATCACATTGGCCTCTTCCACTTCGGGCATTATTAACAATGCCCGATTTATCACATTGCCCGTAACATATATGCAGCGACATCCTAATGTTTTTTTGCTTTTCGTAAAATGTTTATTTCAGATGATGCGGAACCATTCAAACAAACCATCAACTTTTGTACAGACTCCCAACAAATTTCGTATCAAAAATCCGGAAAGCTCCGAACAACTAGTTTCACTCTTTCCGTTGGATGTTAAAATCTTAGTAAAACAGTTTTGTTGTTTGTTTCGACTTAACATTTTATTTGTTAAACATTTTATTAGTTAAATGTAAATATGTTGGGCCACTTTTATATTAATACCGGAAAAGCATGGGTGGGATCCAGCATCCGCAATGCAGGGGCCAAAAAAGAGAACTGATGGAGTTGACAGTATTATTTCACGGCATTTGTGGATTTATATTACAGGCATATCTTTATCTAGAGGACGATTTTATTAACATTATTAGATAATGGAAGCCAGTGGCATAACCAAAAAAAAATTCGGGTGGGTGGGATGAATTTAACCATTCTCCATGGTGAAATTAAGATTTCTGGCTTTCGGGGGGATGTATCCCCAACCTCCCTCTAGCTGCGTCCCTGATGGAAGCCCTATTTGTTTTTAAAATCTTGATCTCTCTATAAACGGATAGGCTTCTTCCGAAATGAATTCTTATAAATTTGTCTTGGGCTGATTGATGGTAGGGTAAGGGGCTCTGCTGTGTCCCTCGGCCACTTTAATGTGTCTATAACTTTTTTTTGAAACTAATAAAGGTGGATTTTAGTAGAAGGCCGCGTTTGTTCTCTCCCTTCCTTCCTGTATTCGCCTCTATCCAGAACCAACGTACAAAAACGTTGTAAAATGACTCCCAAAATCATTAGCATTTCTCATTGATGATAAATAATCATCAAGCCAACAGTGTTGAGCATGCCACTCGACAACATCAAAAAGCTGCTAACTCCTTCGAAACAATAATACAGCGTCTTGAATTATGAGCCGCCCGGAGTTAAATATATATCGGTGCCTACACGCGGGAGGGTTTTTTTGTCTTCAGGTGCCTGCTCAGACGTCCCAGCGCTCACAGACGGCTTCTGGGGGTTGTTGTTTTGGACAGGGTCCAACATTCTTCGTAGTTTTGACAATGAGTTCAGGAGTAGAAAGCGTGGATAGTTTCTCAATGTCCTTACTCCCTGAGTCTGGTGTATGTATGTACCCATTGCGTTTGAAAGGAAAGCTGGGATAGAGTCACTGAGATCGATTAAAATGTCAATGCTGGAGCTCATCTTTCGTTTTTGAAAAGAAGGTGGTTTGTGGGATGTTGCAAAAATCGGAGTTTCTTTTTTCTTGACGATGGGAAATGACCAAAACAACCATCCCCCCATCCAGAATTTTTTTTTGTTTGGTCGTCAGTGGCTGCTTAAATCTGGCCACTAAATGGAAAGGCTAATAAAAGTCGAGTGACGACGACGAGGTATCAATAATTATAGAGCTGCAATTTAAAATTTACTAAAGGTAGAAAAATTTTGATTCTTGCTAATCTTGTTATTATGGTGTTACGTATCATCTTTTTTAGAACTAATTACTGATTGATTTTCCCCGGGTGAATTTATTTGGAGGATGTATCGAATTGAAATGTAGTCATTTATAGAGTCCTTTTACATTAAAATAAAATGTCAGAAACAAAATTTATGCTTTACATATTTATCTGGTAGTGACATCGTATTATCGTTTTTTTAATACTGCAGGTATTAATACTGAAGGAATGACACTTTTTTTATCTCTAAAGATTAATGGAGACACTCTAATCCTTGATAATTCTTGTCTCTTCCTGCTAGAAGGAGTCCATCGTGGAGTATTGGGGGGGCAGTTTATATCTTGATTATCCCTACTCACTTTGGTGAAAGGGGATTTCCTGTGGTAGTCCTCGAACACCTTTTCTCCTCATGGATGAATAAGGGAGGATCTCTCAAATCACGATTCTTTTTATTTCTTGCGAGCAATTAGTGATGCGCATTCTCCGGAACAGCTTTAGAAAGAGTCCTCCAGTCGTCATGGTTACCCACAACGATGACTGACAACAATTAGAGATCTAATTATTAATATTATTATTGGATCCTAAAATAATCTAATAATTATTATTACTTTAGGATCTAGTTATACTAATATTAGAAATTAGATCTCTATGGTTGTTAGTCATCATTTGAGTTGTGGGTAAACATGGCAGCTGGAGGACTCTTTCTAAAGCTGTACCCATTCTCCTCTATCAAACATTTCTATTCCCACTCAGCAATTTATTTTTAAACTCAAACAAGCAATTTGTTGCCCTTTGAAGATTTCATCTGGATAACGTGGAAGTATAGTATCTCTAATCACAAGACCGACGGCATGACGCGAGGGAAAAGTCCCCATCAGGGTGCGATTGCGATAATGCTGTAAATCTGGGGTTTTATCAGCTGCTGGTAAACACCTTAGGTGAGGTGTTTTCGATATGTCGCTCCTCCTCACCTTTGATCAACTTGGCAGGAGGCATATTGTGCTGCGGCGATAAGGTCCGGCGTCACCGCGGCGCTGATGCTGATTCATTCCGTCGAGATATATGGAGCTGTCATTGTTTACCGAGACGTTTTTTTTAATCTCCCCGTATGCTCATCGGTTAGCAAGGTGGTTGTAATATATCTTTTTTCTGATCATCAACTCGGGATGATAGATGTAGTACTGGTGAATCCCGAAGTCTTGGGGCTGAGGCATGAGGGCGAATATTCGGAATGGAAAATGCGCTAACATACCTTAACGTTATTCCGAACGAGTACATACGTTTAATTTAAATTACTTAATAGTACTGTTTAAATTATGTTCCATTTTACAATTACTCCAAGTATAGTTTGTCTCCTCGATCGCTAGGCGGTCAGTGCAATCCTAAACGTGCCTTCCACAATACGAGATTTCGCGATAAGAGCCGCCTAGCGAAGATAGACAAACTATAGTCATGGTGGTCTTCCCCCAGAAAAATTTCGAAAATTTGCGTCAAAAAGTAGCTTTACCTCATCTTTTGGTTGCACACGATAAGAACAGCTCCTTGTAACCACACGAATTTCAAGGGATAAATTGTAAATAGAAGTTAAAATTTCAAGGGGGACTGGTGGTCCTACTACTGAAAATATGTTCTCTAGTGTCCCTTTTAAACAAGTGTTTTATCTCAATTTGAAACTCTTTGGGTTACACGCAAAGGTAACTCGCGGACCCCCTAGGAAGGCACTGGGACCACCGGGGGTCCGTGGACCACACTTTAAGAACCGCTGATACTGCTTTGCATCCCTAGGAGGGTCCCTCACCTAAATCCGCCATGTCATTGGTGAGGGATAGGGTTCTGATTGTTTAGGTTTAGGACAGCATTTATCATTAAAGAATAGAGTATCCTGAAAAGAGTGAGGGAACAATAGCTTCCTATGATGACCCCCAGTCAGTTAAACCATGTAGATCCATCAGGGACAACTTGCTCCCCCCTTAGGTTTCTATTCCCCAAGGATGTTGCTTTCTAATCCACCATATGGGGGAGTGAGAGTGAAGCAATGTCCACAACCCTTTTGAGTGTTTTAATCCTATTGGTTAGCCCACCCATGTCTTCCTTCTATATCTGCTCATGTAAAGTCTGAGCAGACTTTCCATTATGTTGACCTAATCTTTTAAGTAGCCCCCCTCAAAGGATATACGGGAACTGAAAATGAGAATTAGGGGAGGTCGGAACTCAGTTGCGTATATAAAGGGGAGATCACTATAAGTGTACCAAAACGAGTTAAAACCCTGTGTTTTATGGTTAAATTTCCAGAAATTGTAGGGGGGAGGACCCCCACACCTAGGTAGTTAGAACACAATTGAATCGTCAGTTTGAAAGAAGGGAATAAGTCCAAAAATGACAAATTGACTTTTGTGCTCAAAACAATCTCCAAGCTTTGCTCTACCTACACATGGGTGAAAAGAGGGGGAAAACAGCTAACCCCCTATAGGGAGATATCGCCCCTTGAAGTTGTGAAATCGATGTCCATTCATTGTATTTTTTAAGTTAATTTAGAATTAAAGTTAATTCGTCTTTCTTTTCATATTCTTTGTGCTGTAAACTAAGTTAAAATAAAATTTTCTCTTAATTTAAATTTTTTTCGAACTTTTTTTATGCAGGGAATTTTTGACTCCATTCATATTCACTCACTCCATTAATACTGTTATAATAACTCAGTTTCACTATAATTTAGAATTGTATCTGTCTTATTCTTTTAAATAGGGTTCCGAACTTCCAGTAAAAATTTGGTGGTTATACATTGAAAATTCCATTACGTATACAGGTTTTTTTCGATTTTCTCAAAACTTGGTTTTTATTCCCTTCTTCCAACTGACGATTCAATTATTCATGACCTTTTAATATTATGTTCGTTGAGAAGATTAAATTTGATTTTTAAAATACATAAGCCCCCCAAAAACCAAATCCTGGTTCTGCCACTGGTTCCCTGTGTATATTTAAGAAGGTTGATAGGTGTAATGATTTTAATAAATCAAGAATCTTACCATGGGTTGCTTGGGAGACAGCTTTGCAATGGTTTTTGTGGTGTTACTTCTTTCTTTTTGTATAATTAAGTTGCATCTTAATTGAACCAAAAGGCGTGTTTTGTGAGAAAAAGTTTCGTATTTTAATAATTAATTTATAACAATTTTCTCCGCTTCTTTTGATCTTGAGATCTGTGGTGGGATGGGGCGATGCGCTACTATCTAGGACATATCGTGAGGAGATATTATTCCTCAATCCTCTAAGCTTCCCTCTTACAGTCTAAACTGGAACTTCCCTTGTAACTTCCTTTTGTAAAAAATACATAGTAATTAATATGCATTACTTTTATAACTGTTTAAATATGTATAATAAGCTGTTAAACATCAAAGAGTCAGGTATCTATTATTTGTTTGTGAATCAAATATGCATTCAGATAATCTTAAAAAGTTTAATTATCATTTGTAAGGGTTTTTTTTGATTGATTTAGTTATGTGTTTTCAAGTTTGGTAAATATGTATTGCAATACAATGTTTCAGGATTAAGCATATACACACCCATTTTTAATCAAATCTATTTTAATTACAATATTAGTCTTGTTAAATTTAGGTCATAGGTAAAAATAAACTGTCTGTTGAAATTTACTATCATTTTATATTTATAAACTGCCTCGTTATAACAACTTTTATTAAACATCTGATGCACACACATTTATTGTCCATGCCACAAAATGCATTAAGAAAGCATGTTTGGTTATTCAAAGTGATGTTTTAAGGTTTTGCTGAAAGGATGTATGTTTTACAGGAGTCATGCTTGAAATCGTTGAAAGTCGTTGAGGGATTTTGAGCAAGTGTGTGCTTCTGAAACAACCGATATCATTAATAAAATAAATCACAATAAAATAAGCAGCAATTCGATTACAGACAAATCTATAAGCCGTCTTTTATTTTTCTTTTAATTTTTCCTTTTTTGTATGATTTAGTCATTTATTGAAAGGTAGTTCCCCTAGTTTATATGTATGATTTGTATTATACGTTTTTATTTTGTTATTTTGTAAGCATTTTGTGCCCTTGTTGTTATCCCTATCTAATCTGGATGCATATATGCTTCTAAAACAAATGCTTATTCTCATGCTTTTGCATAGCTGCCTCCTTACCTTCAACTATCGCCCTATCAAAATTCTTTTTAAGCCTTTGTTTTGTCCACCTGTTGCAATTAACTTCATTCAGAAGCTTGTTACAGCACCCCCATACTAACTGCAAAATTCCTATTGCTTTCCATTAATTGGTATTTCAATTCCTGTGTTGGCAGCTATGCTATTTGGAATTATAAAAAAATCTGTATAAAATTTGCTTATCACAGTCTTATAATATTTTTTAATTACCCTTTCAGCTACTGGTGGCTACTTAAAGAAGAAAACTGACCCTGGTCTCATTCTTATTCCAAACGAATCTCTCAAACACTTCCCAGTCAATAATGAGTTGGTTTTCAAAATCAAAAAGACTGTGTCTTCCAATATTCCTCTTTCTGCTAGTAATGAAAAAAATGATCGAGAACACATAGAAGCTACAAAATCCCTCAATGATAATAATAAGGTGTCACAGCATGAAGTAAATAATAACTTGATCGAACTTACACCAATTCAAGATGGAAACAATAATCCACAGTCCTCAAAGTCTGAGGTAAACTTTGAAAAGAATGGGAACAAATTCCTTCAATCGGTTAAAGTATCCGGTTCTTACTCCACATCAAGAGTAATGAATGTATCTGTTAATAACTCTTTGTCTGCAGTATTTCCCAAACATGAGCAAAGCAGTGCACCATCACCTGACAAAAAGTCATCTGTCCCTAAGAATGATGCTTATCAATCCACCCTTCAAGTCAATAATAACTGGAAGCCAACCTCGAGGTCATCAGCTGCTTCTCCTAAACCAGGAGAAGCCAGAAGTGGTCGTTCTAAGGAGGAGACTGTAGAGGTACAGAACCAACAGTTAAGTGAGATGTCGGGTACAGTAGCAGTTTCTAGTAGTCATTCAGGGATTGAGAACAAAGCTGAAACGCAAGCCAGTTATCGGGTATCATCATCAGAGAAGCTAAGTAATGGGTTTAAAGATGCTGCTAATCCTGTGCTAGAGCAGAATTGCCAACTTCCAAGTTCTGTTTACGGTAAATCTGCCTCAAGCATTGAAAATGTTCTCACCGGTCTTCAGGTCCCTGACAAAGGTAAAGAAAACGATTCACAGCCATTTGGAAAAACTAGTTACCTTCAAGAGATCTTAGAGAAAAAAACACAAAGGGGAACCTACCTCAGCAAAAGCCATTCGGAAGTTTCCATTTGTAACGATACTGTCATACAGTCAGATTCCAAATCAGCAGCTCATTTGGCTGAGAACAAAGTCCAACCAAAAGCAGAATCCAAGTTGAAGTTGAGAATACCCGATGTTCCGGTTAACGAAGATTCTAACTCTCTTGCTTCAGCTGAGTCCCAAAAGTCTTTGAAATTTAACAAAATAACTAGTCCTCAAAATTTAGAGCAGCACATAAGCAAAATTATCTCTGAAAATGCTGCCATAGTTGATACCATTGATCCTATCTGGAATCGACGCTACTATAAACAAACAAGCCTTACTGGTAGTGACACTGAATCGAAGAAAACGGAAAGAAAGGTGAGCAGGGTGAGTGAAGAAAAAAGTAATTCTTCTCACAACTCTTACGAAACTTCTAACAAATCAAAACTTCAGTCAGCATTGCTTGGAGGTTGTGAAGAACTGAATCCTCAAATATTTTCCCCTGTGCCATCTTTAAAAGAGAAAAGTACCTCCAAATATAGCAACTCTCTCGATGCCCCACTTCCTAGCAATGTGTTTTCCAAGTCAGCTTTTTCGGTTTCTGAGGATGAATTGAAAGGAAGTGCCATTAAGAGTCTTCTGAGTTTTAAGCAAAGTAGGAACTCAAAGCCCAAAAAGAGTTTTGACTTTGATCAGGATGTGTACCACCAGCATCCACAAAACCCTGAAAGAAGCATCATCAAAGACTTGCTGCTGAAGAGTAAGTCGTCAGAGGAATCGAAAACTAAGTCAGAAGCAGATGAAAAACTGAGTTCACAGTTTGACAGTCATTCAGCTTTTACAGAATTCTCCTATAAGCACAACTTTGAACCACACCCCCATTATAATGATTCCACTAGTTCATTGCTTTCTCTCAGGGACTCGGCTGAAAAGTTCAGATTTAAAGACACAAGCGCACAAGCCAAGCCTTTAGACGATCTGAATTTTCAGTACAAAATAAGAAGGCAGACTTGGACAGCACCGAACACCCATTCGTCTGTAGACAGCGACGAAGGCGTGGGGAAAATATTGAAGAAAGAGCTGCTCAAAACCAGCTCTCCCAATAAGCGCAGGAAACTGACAGACTCTGGCGCATCTCTCCTGAAAGATTCTTACCAATGTTTTAAGGACATAACCGACTACAAAGCTTTTCCATCCAACCTTACCAGTGATCTGGAGCTGTCCCCTCACAGAGGTCGCTCGCAGAGTGTACATTTATATGGAGGCGAAGTTCAAGTCTTGGATGGGTCAAAGACTAAGAAAATCAAGATTAAAACCCCAATATCTCGTGCCTTTCCCATGTTTGACAAGTTTTCTAGCTCTGCAGCGAAGAAACTCAAGTCTGACGATTCCGAGATGGAAAGGGATCCCAATTTAGCTGGTGTCGTTGTAACTATTGCTCAACCTGCTCACAACAATGGTGGTACAGTTCACATGTCATCCAGGAAGCCAGTGCCCAGCATATCTCCCGTTTCCTACTCTTCCGATATCTCTGCCCCTAGCGCTAAGTATTCTAAAATGGAAGTTGCCTCCCCAGCTGCCAGCCTATCCAAAATCAGCCAACTCTCGGACAGGGTCAACTCGTCTCTCGAGAAAGCTCAAAACCTGTCATATCCCTACGACTTTTTCCCTGGGCCCGACTCAAAGCCAACTCTCCAGAAGTTAAGTGTCCCTTTTGAAATGAAAGCCCTTGCTGTGGACTCAGTCATGGACATTCCTCCGTCATCCTTGAAAGTGACCCTTTCCCCGGGCACCAAGCCCTTCTATTCTCCCATATTTTCGGGCAGTGAGAAAAGCTTTGACTTGTCTGTAGGGGATAATCCAAAAGAAAAGAACAGTACAGTCCAACGAGTCGTGCCCACAGTCCTCTTTACCCCTAGCAGCCCCACGCATCCTTCTACTGATGACGCAACTGCCACATCAGAACCTGTGAAGAAATTCCTCGCCCCTGCTAGACCCACATCTTTGCCTCTGAAAAAGAAGCCGTTCACCATGGTCAGCTCAACCTTGGTTAGTCCCGAGACTCCTAGACCCAAAAAGAGTTGTGTTCAGCTTTACTTGAATGGTCACGCCTATACATATTTAGGGCTGAAGTGTTCCACCCGATCAACCTACTGTTGCATTTACCGTCCGCAGCCCATGTTCGTATCCCAGGAGACCAACCCTAAGTTATCCATGTATTCAAATTGGCAAGTGATGCCATCTAAGGAAGAACTTTCAGGACTTACGCCTGGGCAGATGATTTCGTTTTATAACTCAAAGCAGAAAAGGGAATCTAAACTCCTGACCACCAATTCGAAAGTAGGAGAGCCGTTGATATTTACTCACTCAAGCTACTGGACGTACAGATCCCAAGATCATTCTGACGAGAAGAGTAAAAGCAAGCCTCAATCTGATGCCTCTGCCAATCAGATTGAAGACTCTACTCCTGCCTCAGAATACATTCAGGTAATCAATCTGCTCTCAATTTAAGCTTACATAGCTACACTGGGAAATATTCTACTCAAAGAGGGTAGCAAACCAAAGTTTTCTGTACGGCTTTGGGCATTTAAACATTTATATAAGGTTCTGGTTTCAAAAATTTCTGTAATGTATTATCATGTGAAAGAATGAAAATCTTCAACTCAAAATTTAAAGATCTGAGAAAAAGTGTCAAAAAGTATTTTTAAAAATTGAAAATCGCATAAGAATATTTGGCCATCCTCTTTCTTCCAAAATGAAGTTGCTGTTTCAATGTTGTAATTTGTAGCACCCATATCAATTTAAAATAAATTGTTTAGGCAGAATTAAACATTTTATAATCAGAACCACTCGAAAGGGCTATATAGATTAATGCCATGCAATGGAGTTTTGATGATGGTGTGTGTATATGTGTGTGCTGGATCTTGATTGTAGATATTTATATTGCAGGGTTGGAAAAAAAACGGGTTTTTTTAAACCCCCCCCAAAAAACCGGGTTTTTTTTGGTTTAAACCAAGTTTTTTTTAGAATTTTTTTTCAGAATAAGTTATTTTAGTAGTGAAGTTAGAAATTGAGTTGTAAATGAGACATTTATTTCAGGGGTTGTTTATAATTGATAAATGATTTGTATATTTCAATTAATTAATTTAATTAGTTAATTAAAATTAAATTAATTTGTTTTAAAAATCATTTTTGTTTTTAAAATATTCCAATTTGAATAATATTGTAGTGAATAAATATCAGTGTTAATTTATCTTGGATAAATGGTTGAAATAATCAAATTACACTGTTTAACAAATTTGACCTTCAACATTTTTCCTTGATGAAAATAGTCATATCTTATAGATTTTGGGTAGCTGAATACGAAAATCGCCATTAAAATTCTCAATTGACTCAGGATTTTCGGGGAACAGCCCCTCCTCCTTTTACGTTTTTCAACGACTTTATAACTTTAAACTCGATTTTCAGGGTCAAAAAGCATTGCTTTAGTCTTCAAATTGCACCAAAGGGAACAAGAAAGGTTCAAATTAATAAATTATGATAAATTTACAACAAATGGATAGGTTTAAGGGGTAATTACCCCCTAAAAACGCAAAAAATCGTTAAAAATAGTAGGATTTGTTATACCCTATTTATGTTGCTTATTTTTTACTCAATTCCTCTTTGAAGGGTCCTAACCCTTCCCCAAGGACCCAAATTTAATCACAATATGCAGCAATAATTTTTACTAAAAGCGGCTGAGGTGTTAGCCTCCCAGAAGCCCCCGCGGAAGAGTTCGGAAGACTTCCAAAATCGCGAAGGTGCTCGCGAGCTCAGGAATTTATATTAATGATTTTGAAAAGATTACAAATGACGTTTTTCTAATATTTTGGGTCTATCCTAAAAGTAGAAACTTTCCAGTTCTTTAAAAACTGACCGGTTTTAGGGAGTGAGGATTCCATGTTTCAAGCTGTTAATAGATGCACGGCTGTGGATAACAATTAGGGGGCGTCCCCTTGAAAACTGAGGGTGATGGAGGAAAATGGGTGTTATATTTGAATTCAGCAGGTCATTTTACCCAAGAATCAGCTAAAATTCAGTCGGTGGCATTTTGACTTTTTTTTGTACAGCAGTTTAACTCTAAGTGCGGTATTGGAACCCTATAGGGGAGTACGGGGCACATTCGCACAAAAAGTGCATTTCGTCATATTTCTCTGGATCTAGATGAGATATTGAAACAAACTCGGATTCAAATGAAAGTTAAAACCGTTCCCGATATTTTAGAACCAGAATTGGTCGCATTCATCTAGAATTTCTAACCTATATCATCAATCTAAAAAACGAAAAATTTCGTGCGAATGTGCCCCATGGGTGGGGCAGTTTCGCACACGTGTGGGGCACATTCGTACACATGCAAAAAAATTATACAATAATTATTTTTACAAACTAAAAAGTTTATATAACTTTAAAGTAAGATAATTAAACGAAATATTTGGCACTTTTACATATTTTTCCACTAAATTGAAGATTTTTAGAAAAAGAAAATAGCTTCAGAAAATATTGAACATCTAATTTTTTGATGAGGAAAAAATTGTAGTAATGAAGAGTATATTACACATTGACATACTTCACATAATATAATTAGTTAGAAAAAGTCCAACCAATATTTTAACTGTCAGGTTTTATTCGAAAAGTAAAGTGAACCAACAGCTCGCATATTAACACTTGAAACTGACGGTTGCGGAACTTTTAATACGAGATTATCTTTTTGTATGAATGTTGAATCATTACTTACTGGGAAAATAAAAGTTTTGTCATTAATTTTAAAGTTTTTAAAGTTTTTCATCATTAACTTTAAAAAGCATCATTTAATTCAAAAATTTTCTACTTGACCAACATAACAAAATTTTCTTTTTAGTAGCAAATTCTTCTAGAATAAAATCACTTAAGTCCAAGTCAATTGGTATTAAATAATTATCAGGGACATTTATTTCTTCAATATTTAAATCTAGGTCTAAATTCCTTAAAACTAAAGCTTTCTTTAAGGTGTTATTTTCTATTATCACCGAGTTTTGAAACAATTACAATAAAAAACAATTAAGCTTCAAGTTATTAAATACACTGCACTTACAAACATATAAATCACTTTCATAATCAAAAATGGGAAGGATGAGGAACATTTGCAATGTCCGAATCTGCCCCATCTTTTGGTGTACGAATGTGCCCCATCTACCAGTTCAAGCTTACCACGTCCCAACAAGATATTTATAATTAAAGCAGGGAAATAAAACCTTTCTAGAAACTTACTTTAGTAGAGCCTCTACTGAATAAAATTCTGAATGTCCACTCCACTTGAGAGTTATTTTTGATTGATATTTTACGCCAACAAAATGACAAAATTTACTTTGCTGCTTCTTACGCTAGCAAATTTCTAGTATGTATACAACAAAATGGCTCAGGGCTTTGAAAATTCATGCAGGAGTTGGTAGTCATGCTTCCATCTACTGGTATTTTTTCAGATTTTTGAATTAATAATTACTAGGGGAAATGCCGTCTGTCCGAATGTGCCCCATGTGCGAAATAGCCCCACTCTCCCCTACCTTTGGTGCTTTGGGGACGTTAATACTTGAACCGCTTTTAGTAAAAATCATTGCTGCATATTGCCATCAAATTTGGGTTTGAAGGGGTTAGGACCCTTCAAACGTGAATTGCGTAAAAAATAAGAGGAAAAAATAGCGTATAAAAACCTCTACAATTTTAAGCAATTTTTTGAGGGGTAATAACCCCTTAAACCTATCCATTTGCTACACAATTTCATATTTTACAAATTTCAACCTTACTTGTTCCTTTGGATGTAACTTAAAGACTAAAGTAATGCTTTTTGACCCTGAAAATAGAATTCAAAGTCATTAAGTCACTGAAAAACGTAAAAAGGGGGAGGGGTTGTTCCCCGAAAATCCTGAGTCAATTGAGAATTTTAATGGTTATTTTCGTATTCAGCGACCCAAAATCTATAAGAAATGACTTTTTTCATCAATGAAATTTTTTCATTGTTGAACAGTGTTATTTATCTTAATTATACATGGATTAATTTATGAACTTAAGAAAGAGAAAATTTTATTTTTTAAATAAGAAGTAAAAATGAAATGTAAACAACTAATGTTAATCGAAATTGGATAATAGATTGAGATAATTAATTTGAATAATTATTAAATGGTAAAATAATCAAATTAATTATCTTAATGATATGGATTAATTTATGAACTTAAGAAATTTCTTTAGAAAGAGAAAATTTAATTTTTTAAATAAAATAAAAGTGAAATGTAAGCAACTAATGTTAATTGAAATTGCATAAATGATTGAGATAATTAATCCAATTAAGGAAATCAACAGTTTTTTATTAACTTAGTAAAAAACACAACTGGTTTTTATCTGTTTATAAACAACCAACTGATTTTTAGTTTTTATCATTAAAGAAATCAACGGTTTTTATTAATTTAGTTAAAAACCCAACTGGTTTTTAATACTGACAAATAAGACGAATTGCTTTTATCAATTAATTAAAATCCACACAAGCCATCTTTTTTGAGTGAAAAAGAGATAACTTTTGTGTATCTTTAGTTACTCTTTGAAATAATGTTTCATTTTAAAGGAAATTAATAAATAAACTATTTCTTGCAACATATAATAAGTTTAACTTAATCATTTAAGGTTAAGTTTAGAGAGAATTCAATAATTAAAACCATTAAATTAAAAGATTTCTGATTTTTAATCACCTTAAAATGTCAATTTTTTTATAAATCTGACCTTTTAATTTTGTGCAAAAGATTATACTTAATAACACTTTCTTTAAAAAAATCCTGAAAATATTTTATAATTTCTAAAAAAACCCAAAAAAACCAAGTGGTTTTTTGGTAAAAATACCATTTGGTTTAAACCGGCCAACCCTGTTATATTGCTTGATATAAAATTAATTAAGTACATATTTTTTAAGTAATTCAACAATTTTTGAAGAATTGGTTACTAACTAAAGTAGTATAAACCAACAAAGTCTTGAATATAACTCCATGCTCTATGTAAAAACGCCTTGACCCTAAAATTAGCTGCTTAAATTTACCGGGGAATTTCGGCTAGCGGTTAATAGAATCAATGCCTTTAATGTGGGTGAAGATATAGTGTTACATTAGTATATGCAATATTCTCTGATTTACAACTTTAAATAAATTGGAGTATTATGTTGGAAATTTTAAACTGGTATCTTTTTTATGTTTATAATATCACTTTCTTTTCAATAGAATATTACCATCTCTTTTAATATTTTGTGAAAAAAGTTTATGCTTAAAAACAGTGATACTGTTGAGTTAAATTTTTAACAACTTTTTTGTAGGTATCAGTATCTGAAAATACCCGAAAAGAATCTGTGATTTCATCTGTAGGCATCAGGCCTGAAAAAGTGATACTAAGTGCAAGTGATTCGAATTCATGTCTGGAACCAGATAATACTGTTTCAGAAGCTGAAGAAGTAAGTTTAACCATTTAATAAATATTATCTGTTCTGTTAAGTACTTCCAAAGTAGCAATGTGACTAACAAGATCATTCAAAAATCTTGCAAAAATGTATTTTTATAACGTTTTTCAAAAAGGAATATTCTAGTGCTGATGCGTTTAAAACAGTGGTTTCCAACTAGGAGATATCTGCAGACAATTTTACCTTAAAAAGAATCTAATTAATTTTTTTGATTCATAACTCCTTGGAGGTTCTGGCCTGTTAAAAGCCTTGGCTATAAAATGTATAAAAATCAATGTTTGCGTGTGTCCTTTTATTATTTCCCAATCCCATACCATAAATCTAGTTAAGATGAAACTTAATCTTGTTTCACATACAATTGAGAAGGTTTGAATTTTTTTTGGGGGAATCAAAGCATTCCTTTCATAAATTTTAGTTCTTTTCTAAATCTTGTTTTTTGCCCTTGTGTTTTACATAATACCAATTAATCTTCAAGAAAATATTACAATCAAAAAGCTAAATTAAAATAATTAAAGCATAGCAACTTTTAAAGGGTTAGCAGTTAAAAAAATCCCATTTATTACAATTTTTTTATGTGTGCTGGGGTTCTTGGAACCTATGGCCAGGCTTCACCCAAGGTTTTCTTGGACCACTTGTTCGAATCCACTGACTCATTATAAAAAAAGAGCGAATTAAATACAATGTTTTGTAAATGCCGAGATACTCTCCTTAAAAGTGTATTTCTTTAAGATTTATTTTATTGGATTTGTTTTTATTATGTTATATAAATTACTTTATCTGTATTGCATTATTATTACCTCATAAAAATGATACGTTCAAAATTCTAAAAGAAATATAATGTCTGCTATTATACCCACCCTTATTCAAACATCATATAGCTAAGTCATTTTTTATTCACTTGTTAATTAAAAAGTGATATAAACCTGAATAATTTCTAAAATGAGAGAATACGTACATGAGGGTCAGTTACTTGTAGCTGTTGTATAAAAATAACTAATGTTATTTCATATTAAAATTCATAGACCCCCGGGATGTTTTGAGTACTTTAACCCTATTGAAAGCCTGCATTAAAGGTTAAAAAATATTGACCAGTAGATAGCCGACTTTTTTTTTGATGTGATTTGAAATGAATTATCTGTCAATTGAATTAAGAATTTCAGGAGCTTTGAAGAGAGTAGTTATTGAGTATTCATTGTGCATTACAACTTGCAGCTCAATAATTCTAATGAAGAGGACGATGATTGTCAAGATGATGGAACGGAATCTTTGACTGATTCTAGTCAGCCCCAACCTCCGAAACGGGTCAAAATTTGTGAAGGAGGCTTTAAGTCCAACGAAGACTACACTTATGTTAGAGGCCGAGGCAGGGGGAAGTATGTGTGCGAAGAGTGCGGCATTCGCTGCAAGAAGCCTAGTATGCTGAAGAAGCACATCCGCACCCACACCGATCTCAGACCGTACAAATGCAGGCACTGTTCGTTCGCCTTCAAAACAAAGGGCAATCTGACAAAGCATATGAAATCGAAAGCTCACCACAAGAAGTGCACAGAGCTTGGTATCATTCCTGTCCCCACCACGACTGATGACTCTCAGATTGATGAGGAGGCATTAGCTAAGCAGGTGAGTGGATGTCAAATGAGTGTTGTTGTTTGTTGGTCGTCTTGTCGGTCCTTTCAGGTTCGTAGGCTGGTCGTGAAACGCTGCAGGATTTACAACACTTTAATGTTTTAATGTGGCCGCGGTAGTGTAGTGGTTGGCGTGTCTGGGTACAAGCATTACTGACCTATCTCCGATGTCTTGCAGCTCCGGCTTGGGTAGCTGGTCATGGGTCAACTCAGCCCATTATCCTTCTGGGTCGAAAAATGAGGATCTAGCTTGCTTGGGGAATCAACTGCGGGTTCAGCGTCAAGCTAGCCACTCGGCCTGGACACAAGCTAAATAATTAGCACCCCGGGCCTTAAGGCTACTGAAACGGAGATGGGCACCGCATGATAGGCCACTAGGCCTGGGCAGATTTTTTTTTGTTTTAATAGAACCAACTGCAAGTAATTGGAATTTATTGAGGATAGAACACCAAATATTAGGGTTTAATGGCATAACTATGCACTCTTAAAAATAAATGTTATATACACAAATGAATAAATGATTTGTGGTGGGCTGGCTGCAAGAGTACCAACGGTGTAGTGCACTATCCCCAGTTTTTCTTAAAGACCAATAGCAGAAACAAATTTCAGCAGTTGTCTTGCGGGAATACAAGGTAGTTACCACGTTTTGATCAAATGCTGCCAAGATGTTCAAATCTTTTGGCTAAATAATAGTTGCATTCGCAGAGTATTCGTTCGCAAAATTAAAATAATTCTCAAATATAATAACCTTAGCAAGGTGCGGGTTTTGTGTTTTTTCGCTGCCTTCAGTACTAAATATTGTGCCTTAAAGCTCTAGTTAGATTAGTACAACTCAATATTACCCCAATAGTGTATGTTAAAAGAGTAACTAAAAATACTCATTTATTTAATTAGGTTCTATAAGGTCAAACTTCTAGCAGTCTGCGCACAGTACCTGGTGTAAAGTAAAGAACCCAGTGTTCGTTTTTTGACCTTGCTCTGGGTGTATTTTTTTTCTGTGCCAGAAAAAGTTTTGTTTGTGTTTGTCTTACTTGACGAAGGTTTATAAGCAAATCCTTGAGATCAAGCACACTAGCCGGAGAATATATGTGACCAATCCCAATTTGCTGGTCTTGGAACACAGTATGTAAGCTTGATCTTGTGACATGAAAAGGTTATCATCAGAGAGCTAAGAAAGTAAATAAAGCTAGTGCGAGTAGATAGAAGTGTTAACTGATACTATTTTTATTTTTAGTCTCAAGTAACTTGTTTTTAATATTTTGAATTTGTTATTTTTGTGAGGTAAATAAATGTGCAGTTTATATGAGCCCTGACTGGTTTGAACTTCAGGAATATAATGATTGTTTGAATTTTCAGATTGAAAATAAAAAGAATCAAATTTCGGATGGTGAAGATGCTGATGATGATGATGATGAAGATAGTGGTGATGAAAGTGAAGATGAATGCGAGAGTGATTCTAGTAGCATGATTTCATCTAACCAAGCAAAGTATGTTGTAAATAAAGTTATCATCTTTCCAATATTTCCCTAATACTATTTAACTAAGATTATGAAAATCTTTTTTAATGCAAAGTGTTAAAGGTGTTTTAAAAATGTCTATATATTTTTAATGGTATTAATCAATTATGTTTTGAAATACATTATAAAATAAATTTTATTAATAATATCTTATTAATTTCATAAAAATAAGCAAATATTTAATATCACCTGAATTTTATAAATTTTTAAGACTTATTGGAATCGTAGATAGTTGTAATAATAATCCTGATTTTGCTTCAATTTAGAATGCTGTCTAATGGTCATTCTAAACCAACTAATTCACAAGAAAAGCCAAGTACTGTCAGCTCAGAAGAATCGGTCAAAGCAAGAGAACCTGTTTCGCAACATACTCTAGAACAAGAAGTTGCTAGCAGTCTACTAAATTTATCTAGTTTTGGAGAGCCTAGCCAGTGGTCTACTAGTACAGGTAGGTCTCATTACAAATGTTTTTCAAGATCGAAATTTTTTAAGCTTCTTAAGTACATATGAGTCAAGAAATGTATGTACAGTCGAGTCCGCTTAATGTGATCGCAATTGTCCGAGACTAAACTGGTAACATTATCCGATCGATAACAATAAGCAATCGCATATAAAAAACAGCAAACAGTGTAAACAGTTTGCTTTAAAATCAAAATCATGTACCAAATCGTAGTAAATATATTCAAAACTCTATTTTTACACTAGGTAAAATTTTAAGGGGAAAATATAAGAGTAGTTCAGTCAATAAAAATTCAATAATCTCTTGCTTTGTATATTTAAAGAAAGGTCTCTCTTTCTTCCACCCCATTATATCCTTCCACTCCAATAAACCACTTATTTATTACATAATCTGAATTCCAGTAAACAAGGGAAAATCAAAATCTCTTATCAGAAACTTCTGCAAAACCTGGATCTTGGCATTTCTTTAACCAATCACAAGTATGGATTCGGACCCCCCCATAACCGCTTTCATTCAATATGATATGCGGAATGTTTTATTTTTCTTACTTTATGAGTTTCAGAAAAAAGAAGCGCCAGATGTTCTCATGGAGCAGATGTTTACTTGTAAAAATTGACCTTCAACATGAAACTAGAACTCAAAAGCGGTCGTTTTAAAGGGGATATGGACAAATTTTGATAACATTAAGCGGAGTGATGATTCATAGTTGATCACATTAAACAATTTTTTTACATTAAATTAAATAGGAATGATCGGGACCTGTCGATTTCGATAACATTATCCGATTGATAACATTAACCGTGATCACATTAAGCGGATTCGACTGTACTACCATGTAAAAATTTTAAGTTCTAAAAGTAACTTTAATCAATTGATCATATTTGTGCATGTTTACCAGCTTGTTTAAGTTTTAAATAGGATGTTCTCAGCCTTCATTCAAAATTTGTGGAAATATTTTTTTAGTAATTTTATTTATGTAAGTTGGTTTTCTTTTAGGCGACCTCACTGACGTGACTTCGTCTGGTGAAACTGAAACGGGATCCGTTCCTCTGCGTTCCGATCAGTCATTGCTGTCCCCTTCCCAGTTTTCTTCACAATCTGTCGCTGGAGTGATAGCCTCAGTAGCCAGATCCAAAAACATGACTGAGCAGTGGCTCTCAACAGAAACTTTGGGCCACCGTCCCCGCTCCTATTCTGCCGACATACCCCTGAGTGGAGGCAAGGAGAGCCTCTCCAAGTACAAACTAGCCAAGGCTCTGAATTCCGAAAATGCCAGGACAACGCCCGTGGAAGAGTCTTCTGAATTCGGCATTCGAGAGCAGTTCTCCCGGAGGTACTCCATATCAGTGGCCAGAGAAGCAAGGAGGCCGAGGCTTTTGACCCCCCCTGATTGGGTCCGTACCGCTCACAAGTGGTTGCAGATGGGCGAGACTGATCAGCCCATGGACCTTAGCATCACCCGAGATCTTAGCAAATGCAAAACCATGTATGATGGTGGTATATCAGACTCTTTGTTGGGTATTGTCACTCAAGAGGAAAGTGGGTCTGAAGCAAGCCTGGCTTCTTCTCTCGACCCTTATGGAGAGTCCTACCAATTGAAATCTTTGCCTGTACTTTCACCGCAAGTACTTGCTGAGTATGAATCGGGTGGGGACGGAACACATGCTGAGCCAAACTTAATTTCTAGCAGTGAAGAACAGCCTTCTTTCGGAGAGGCAGCAGCTTCTCGCCCCATGTTTTATGTACAGGATGTTCCCGGAGCGGAACCTGCCTCTAGTAGGCGAGAGGGTGAATCTATCGAAGACCCGCCTAGTCCCGACATAGCTGACTATGCTGTGAACTCTCCGAACTCTCCATCAAATCTGGAAGATAACCCCTATTATTACCCTCAGGAAAACGCTGCTCAGTCTGCGAACCCTGAAGAAGGAAGTTCGTCTAAAATCCGAGCAGAATTCATCGTGCCAAATTCGTCCTCTTCCGGCAGCATGGAGGAAGGGAAATGCGTCTGTCGAATTTGCAATAAGATATTTGCGAAATCGAGCCACCTGAGGTTGCACGTCAACATTCACTACTTTGAGCGACCGTTTCGGTGCGAAAACTGTGCTGTGTCGTTTCGCACCAAGGGCCACTTGCAGAAGCATAAGCGCTCTGTCAGTCACTACAACAAAGTGAACATGAACATGACTTTTGGAACACCCACCGTGGACAACCCGCGGCCTTTCAAGTGCGGGGATTGCAAAATTGCCTTCCGCATCCACGGCCACTTAGCAAAGCATTTGAGATCCAAAATGCACATCATGAAGCTGGAGTGCCTGGGCAAGCTCCCTTTTGGAATGTATGCCGAGATGGAGCGGTCAGGGGTGAGCCTGAACGAGATTGACACCACGGATTGCAACAACTCTCTGGAGAGTCTTCAGGCTATGGCCCAGAAGCTCTATCAGAGGGACCCTCGAAGAATGAGATGGCAGGAAAACGAACAAATTTCCGATACAGGCTGTGTTATACCTGCAGCTCCAGCAGCTGCCTCACTCATAGAGACGATACTTCCCGCCAGCGAGCCGCTCGCTGCTAGTTTCGATCCGTCTTGTTCGACTATCAGCTTGCCTGTCTCCACTCTTCCAAGCTCTATCGGCTTGCCCGTCTCCTCTCTTCCACCCTCACTGACCCTCCCCGACAGTGAGGAGGTCAAGCAAGAACTCTCTGAAGCAGAGGCGTTTCGCATGTCATCCATTTACAACGATGCTGACAGTGCTATTTCATCCCTAACTCAATACATAATTCCTCAGCCCAGTACAACAGCCACTACGATAGTGACACCTGTCAACGCGAGTCCAGAGATGACCCAACGTGCGGAAGGCAACTCCGAAAAGGACTCCGCGTCTTTGCACCGTTCTTGTACTTGCCACATCTGTGGCCGCCTCTTCAAAAGTGCAAAGTTTTTACAAGTACATTTGTATTCAGATCATCTAACTTGGAACTCCTCACTTCCAAATGAGGCATCCTCATCAAATACTTCTGTTTCATCGGTTTCAAGCTCACCAGAGCTACCTTGTGATCTTTGTGGGAAACAGTTTCCAAATCAAAAAGCATTGCAACAAGTGAGAGTTTATTTAAATTTGCATTAACTTATCCTCTGGATCTTAATTCCAGATATTTTCCCTTTAATATCTAATGGTCTAAAAAATTTTTGTATCTGTTCCAAGTTTTTAATATTCAAGTCATCTGTAGATTATTATTTTCACTTCAAACACTTTCACCATTATGTTTTACTCAAACATGTACAAGATATAGTTATAGTTTTGGCTATTGAGTCATTTAATGAATTCTATTAATTTAAAACTGATAATGGTTTAAAATTTTTTGTTGTCAGTAGAATCTAAATCAAAGCTAAAAAAACTTTTAATATCTTAATAATATTAATAATAATAACTTTATTGACATGCATTAAGTTATCTGTGCCTGTCCCTTATACATTGAGTTTTTTACACTATTTTTTCTTGAGATTACATCTTTGGAGAGTTCATGCACCTTAGCCATTATTTTATTTATACAACAGAGTGTTTCATAACTTCTAGGAAGGGTAGGGCACACCTAGACGACTCGGAATAATAAAGAAAAGGTGGGTCGGAAATGTGCCCTTAGCCATACTTGTATAATATACACGAACGCGCGAACAGCGTTCGCAGAAAGTTTTGCCCTCTGCAGAAAAACTACAAAAAAAAATTTTTCAGAAATTTTTCTGCAGAAAAACTACTAAACAAATTTTTTTTTTGAAATTTTTCTGCAGAACTGGATGGATTTTAATACCTTTCACCTAGTAAAATTAGGTATAAAATACATTGAAAAATTTAAAAAAGAAATCCTAAAGCCATAACTCCACCCGTGCAAGACTGGGCATATCAGCTAGTTGATTATATTTTTCAATCCTGACGATCTATCAAAGATATTACACAGGGCCGTATCCAAGGGGGGGTTTTGGGGGTTCAAACCCCCCCCCCCCCGAAATTTTGACATCCATTTTTATTTTTTACTTTACTGTTTTTCCTTAAAAATTCGCCTTAAAATGCTTAAAACCCCTACTTTTTAAGGTTCAAAATTCAAAATTTTTCTTGGGGAGAACCCCCAACCCCCCCTTGCCTTAAAATTTAGAAATCTATTATATAACAGTTGTTCCTTGAAAATTTTTGGACTTACAAGGAGTGGTCCTATTCGGGTTAGTGTAAAAATGAGTGAAATCATAAAGGGGAAGTATCCAAGGTGAGTTAGGAGTTCTACTCACACTAACGGATCCAGGGTGGCTAGGTGACTTAAGTCCCCCTTCCCAAAAGGAATAAGAACTAACAGTGAGAAAATGGGGAAGTGGGAACTGAGGGGTGTAAAAAAGGGGAAAAGCGACTCTAAAACTAGTTAAAATCCTGTTTTAAGGGTCAAATTTCCAGAAATTTTCTAGGGCAGGACCCCCAGACCCCCCTTTGGAATTTCGGTCCCTATTATTTACCACTTTTCTTTAAAAAGTTCGTCGAAATGCAAAAATCCTACTAAAATGTAAATTAAATTCTTGAAAATGTATGTCCGAAATCTGGATTAGGAGTACCAAAAACGAGTTGAAAATCTGCTTTTTAGACTTAAATTTCCAAAAAATTCCCCAGACCCCCCCTCAGGATATTAGAAGAGGATTTTGATATTGCAAATTTTTAGTCCCCAAATACCAAATCCTGGATGCGCTGCTGTCCTCTTACCAACAAAATCGAACTAAAGTTTCAAGAAAATTTTCTGCCAAACCCCCCCCCCCCGAAAAAAAAGTCTAGTTACGGCCCTGATATTACATCTTTCATTTTTAGATAGAGCAGTAATTAGGAATTTCCAATTATAATAAAAAATAAAATGATGTTTATTATTTAAAAGTTTTAAAATCACTTAAAATGATTATGGTCCCAATTTGTGTATTTCAGTAAATGTTTTTTTGAGAGAGAGAGATTTAAAAATGTGTAAATTCTTGCAGAAAATTTTTTGGAAAAAATTTAAGTTCGCAGAAAGGTTTTCATTTTATACAAGTATGCCCCTAGCGACCTAGACCTAGTGGTTTTTATAAGCCGGCATGGGAGGTTGTATAATCTACAGCGAAAATTGATGCGTAACCTTTTAAAATTGATATAAAACCAGCAAAATCGTTCTATTCAGAAATTTGCTACTAAACCAATTGAAATTTCTCTTTAATTGGTTTTATGGAATAAAAACCTGTATCAAGATGGTTTTAATTCTATCTTTAAAGGTTAAGTTACAGGGAAATTTACTTCCCATGCCCGCTTATAAAAACCCCTAGCTTGTTAGTGTTGCATTTCCGACCCCTTTCCCATGTGATTCTGAGTCGTCTAGATGTGTCCCCTCCTATGGGCATATTTTTGATTGTTCAGTACATTTGTTATTTTATTATCTTTCTGTAACTTTAAAACGTAACTTTTCCCCACAGCACCTGTTATCCCATGCTCAACCTCGTCCTTTTGTGTGCGAGTTATGTGATGCTGGTTTCACTTCATCTTCATCTCTTGTTGCCCACAAAGCAACTCATCAAAATAATTCATTTGCATCTACCGGGACTGAAAATCAAACGGCGCATATGAAATAAAAGTTGCAGGTAACTGATTGTCGGCTCACTAAAAAAAAACTTAAAACTTGCTAGACTTTGTTGCTGTTCATATATATGCATGGTTAAACCACCAAACGCTTTTAAAGCTTTAAAATTATTTTATGATGCATTTGCTGACTCCTATTTTATTTTGAACCCAAATTAAGGCTTGTTTTGCATTTGAAGTTGTGATTTATTTTCCCGATCACAGTATACTCTGGATATGATGAAGTCGGAGGGATGGGTAAAAAGTTCGAAAGAAGAGTTTTCAGCGTAACGAGGAAGAGTTCAAAAACTTTAAAAATTATTAAATGTGGTTATTATCTAGGGGCCATTCATTAATTGCGTAAGGATGATTTTGGCAATTTTTGACTCCCCTCCCCCCATGTAAGGGTACGTAAGATTTTTCAAACCCCTCCCCCCCATTCTTACGTAAGATTCCATTATGTTTTTCAAAACAATAAAATGTTAGAAAACTCTCCGTTTGACGTAAATCAAATATTTTTCAACAGATAAGTAATATTCTTGCTGTCAACTACATATTACTATTATATTATTATCTCTTGATTAGAATAATTGGAATTTGTTTATATTAACTAGGAAAATCTTACGTAAGAATTGGTTTGACCCCCCTACCCCCAAGTACGGGTATGTAGAGATTTTTCCAACCCCCCCTCCCCCTCGGGACCCTTACGTAATTAATGAATGGCCCCCTATAATTTCATATGAAGATATATTGTAAAATTTCTAAATTAAACTTTAATTTTATTTATAATACAGTAACATATTTTTTTAGAAAGGCATTAGAAATATAATTGAAATAAAATTATTGTAAATTTAAATTTCAAAACTTCAAGCTTAAATTAAAATTTAACTTGCACATTTATAATTTTTATTCAAAAATTCTGCTCAACATAGTCATACATTTTTTTCAGAATGCTTTGTGAAAAAATCTACAAATGGGGCATATATGTGTGACAAATTTTTATAGTACCTCTATGGATACTATTCTTTTTGTTTACTCTTCCTCTTTTTAAACATCACAAGTCCATTCTTTAACAAATTTATAATGCTATGTGTGTAGAAAAATCTATTTCCACAAGTTTTTTAGGAAAAGTATTTGACATAAGAATGGTAATTAACATTAGAGGAATATCTAATGTCTAAGGGAAAATATTTGTATCTAGAAACAGTTGTTAGACGTAACAATGTTAATCATATTGAAGGTATACTGTAATAATTTTCAATTATTCTATTAATCAAATTTTTGCACTTCATGTTTTTATTGTACTTTTTAGGAAAGTTTTTAAATTTTTTGTGTGCATTTAAACACATTTAATGTTTTCTTTTGAACAAGTATAAAAATTCCTGTTATGCACTATACTTATTTTATACCTGCTTTGAATAATATTGCTGGTTTAATACTTACTAATATTGAAAGCATACTTAATTGTTTTGAGGATTGCTGAATCTCTTTCGGTGGTTAGTGCTGAATCTAAATATTTTCTCAATATTTCAAAGTACAGTTAAGTTATTAAGATAAGCAGATTTAAAAATTCCGGATTTTCAAGACATTAAAGCTTAGGTCTCTGTTTAGAAAACATTTTGGTCTGTTTTTGGACACAAAATATTTAATCTAAAAAACAGACCATTTACAAAATATTTTACCTTAAAAATAAACCCTTCACAAAGTATTATAGCCTTTAAACACACACTTTTTTTTCACAATTCTAAAAATATGAGACTTATTTTCAGATTCACACAAACTGAAAAAAACTAATGCTAACTACAAATTCTCAAATTTATGAGTAAATTTCCACAAATTTCGCAAAAAAAACAGATCCTACACAAAAAGTCTTGAGCAACCCCTGTTAGGATATTAAAGATATACTGCTGTGTACTTTTTCTCAGAATTCAAAAATACCTAAACTGTCTTATTTCATTCCTTGTAGGACATGGCATCCTGAGTGCTGTGAAAGGTACCCAAGATCTTAGCCATCTGCTTTTTGTGTTGGAGGACTGCTCTGGGTGCTATTTGATTCATCTTGGATGATGTGTGTACAATCTGCCACTTTGTGGAAGCATGTTATGCATTGCTGTTTATCAGTCAATAATGTGCATCACTAAAGTTTAACTATTGTTGGATGTTGTTACGGCCAATGCCAAAAGTAGAACGCACAATTTTAATCGTTTTCTGGACAAGTTCTACTAATTGAATTTTCGTTTCATCCTCATCTTGTAAAAAGAACTTATTCCAAGTTGGATACGTTGTTATCATTTTCCCTTTGAAGTATTAATGTATATGTGACTAAGAAAGCTTATGTCTTGGATGGTTCACATGTTTTTCATTTTTTATTAAAACTCATTTCTTTGTTGGAAACTTAAAAGATATATTATTGTTTTATTTATGTTAGTTAAATCTGGGAAATTGATAGTTTGTTTTCATCTTTTATCCTCATTGCCATTTTAATTGTTAATATGCATTTCCTCTTTCTTAGAAAAGAGGTCTTCTCATGTTTTAACCCATTCAGAACTGAAATCAGAGTAGGAATAATTTCCTACATTATCACTGTTCATGTTGTTTACTTACCTGTTCTAGACATTAGAAAATGTCTGTTAGTCTTGCATATAATGATGTGTAGGACAGTTACTCATGATCAGACATGATTGACTTATCATGACTGTATTGTCTTAGAAAAATACTGGTTATCAATTGTTAAACTTGTTAATTTCTCAGGAATTTCAGCATTCATGAGATAGGATATTGTTGGACGACTTGACATAGTTTCATAATGAATTAAAACGTGAAAATTGTGAAGTGGACTAATTTAATTCTGCCGAAAAATTGAATTTAAATTATATGATATCATTAACTGCTTTTCCAAAGAAACTTTTAAATTATGCTAAAACATGCAGCTCAAATTTCTTAGTAGGTAAATTTTACATTTTTTAGCCATTACAGTCAAATAAAAATATTTAATCTGAGCTAGTTTTATTTTTTTACAATTCAGTTGCACTTTTCCAAAATTTTATTTAAGATTAATTTGATAGAAGTAAAATGCAAATGGTTTTTTCCATGTAATCCTCTATTGGTAAAAAGCACATCATACATAAGTGGTGCATCATAAATTACACAAAAGTGAATACATGCAAAAAGTTCTTAAATAATTACAGTATTTGACTGCTGTTAACTCCAGTTTTAATGACTGAGGAATGGCATGTTACCATAGCATCTCTTTCCCTGCTCTAAGACAATCCTTTCATGATTAGGTCATTTTCTTGTAAAGTTGTTTAAATGTCTTCTTGTAAGAGCTGTTCTTATACACTCATAAGTGAAAAGCAAAATCTTTTACTGCACTTGTTACTTTATTATGAATGGTATTTTGTAGAGAGAAACCTCAGCCTTACACTGAGTAAATACCAAGTTTTTGAAGTTTTGCTTGCACTTTTAATTTTAGGAAATTTTGAGTTAAATAATACAATAAGGTAATTTTTTTGCAGTTATAACAGTTTCTAACATTAACTGCAGAGCATTTGTGTTTTTATAATAATTTCATTCAAGATTGTGTAGCTGTACAAAAATAAAGTACAAAAGTTTCAACTTATAAAAATGTCAAATTCACCCCACCTTTTGTAATTCACCATGTAAATATATTTGTTGTTACATAGTTTATTGTGATAAGCTTCTAACTAAGCTGTTGTCTTTTTAAAGTTCTTATAAGTTTTTGTTTTGTTTGATACTCTGAATTTCCTTAAGTTTCCATATTTTTGTGCAATTTTTAGATAAAATGTAATGTCACATTGAAAAGTTTTAAAATGAAGTATTGGCATTTAAAGTATTTTAGTCCTTTCCCAGTACCTGTTAATTATGCAATTAATTCCAAAAAAAAATCAAAATATTCCAAAATGAAGTTAAGAATTTAATCTGTTATAAAATTATGATGTTAATTACCATATTGTCTTTTCTAGTCAATATTTAATTCTTCCTAGAATTCTTAAGGGTTTAAAATTTAAACTCTACCCTGTTGGTATTATGTGTATTATTGTTGTTTGATTCAACAGATTATAAAAGAGGTTAATACCATTAAATGAATTTTATTTATGAAATCCATGTGTTATTTAAACCAGATTTGTGGAAGAAAAATATTCAAACCAAGCATCTTTAAAACAGCTTTGAAAGACTCCATCTAGTTATGTTATATGCTAATGTCTGAATGTGTTGATCATTAACCAAGAGTGTATTCTAGATTGTTTGAGGCAAAAGATGGATCATCATCATGATTTACTTCCCCCTCTTATGGTGGTTATGTATATATTTTCAATGAAATAGGGTTTTAATGAAATATTGGTTTAAAGGTTTTAAAGGTTTTTGATTTCTCTAGACTTTGTGATGGTTTTCACTTTTTGTATCAAGTTACAAGTTGTTTTGTGGTCGAAATATAAAAATTTTTGATCCCAAATAGAAGAATTTTATTTCACATGGTTCTCTGAAGTTCTTTTAACCCAGTATTTAAATTCATATCAGAGAACTGAAAGAACTAGGTTTTAATGTGAAATTGTTACACTTTTCTATGCATGCTTGCACTAACATTTAAACTCTTAGTACCTGAAACTACAAATTTTGTATCTTTTTGTAAGTAAAATATTTTGAAACACAGTATTTTTTAAAGGTTACTGTATTCTCTTTTAACTAGAGAATCGTAAAACCTTGTAACAGTAAGCATTTATAATAGTATATATGCAAGAATTATTTGTCCAGTTCAAGTTTATTTCTTTCTATTTTCTGTGTGCTACATTTACCAGTTTTGCTTTTACCATGCATTAATTTCGATATTCTAACTTAAATTCTTAATTCCAAGTTTTTGTGTCCAGTCGACTCATTAGATCTATTGTTTTGTGCTTTTGATTTGTATGGTAAAACATGCACTTATAAAAATGACTCAATTACTAATCAATGAGAGTATTCTTATAAAATAGCATGGACTCTTTAATGCTACTCGATATTTTACTTCTAAATTTTAATAAGATATCTTGTTTAGGTTATTAATAGTCGACTGTTCACTTTTAAACTAAATGGGATGCTGCACAATATTAAAACTATCCCAAAATATATTCTAAAAGCATTATTGTATTCACAAGTATCACTCTGCTTTTATAGAAATGATTAACATAAAGTAACTGTACATTTAAAAATTTATATTAAACTATCAATATAAAATATTGTACTTTTTTATCTGAAATAAATGTTTAAATACCAGTGTCTAAATGTTCTCAAGTGCAAAGATAATTCAGGTGTCTGTTTATTGTCCACTTTTTATACATAGAATACATATTACAAAGTAAATCGCTTTTTCTCTCAAGTATAGTTTTCTACCCTGTGCCTGTCTTCCACGATTTGTTGAAACCCTTCTTCCTGTAATGTGTGATTGTGTGGCCAGTTGATAATGCCATGTGAGATTTAGTTAACAGTGCATCTATCAATTAGTGATTTAAAGGTACAACTTAGCCCTTTAACTGTAGAAATCTATTCCTTTCCTGAAAAATTGCTTAGATTAGGTATGATTTCTATGCTTCTCTTTATTTTTTATTAAATATGACTCATCTATTACATTATTTAATTTACTTAGTTTCTTTGTTAATATGATTTAAAGAAAAAAACCATTCAAACTATTTGTAGGCTGAAAAATTTAAAAATTTTGTGGGAGTATTGCATTTATTCTAAGATATTTTTAATTTTTATTTAGAAATTGTTTCTTTATTTTTGATAAAAAAATATAACGGTGGTAAAATAACTAAACTTAACATGTGTAATATATAGTGCAAATACAGCCTAACTGTTAAAACTCACTTTTGTTTTTTTTTTTATCCCGGAAAATGAAATAAATTACTCTTCAGGTCGTGAAAGTTTTCATCAATTTATATCACTTTTGTTTTGTTTCTCATTTTATAAAATCCTTTTCTTGTCTGTGCAAAATTCCTTCATACTTTCCATTTTTAAGGGCCATCTTGTTGTGAAAACATTATTTATAATAAAAGTTAGAATTTTGTGTTTTTTACTGCATTCCCTCCCTATCATCTGATTTTAATTAATATAAATTTAAGTATTCTATACTAATTACCTTTTTAATTTTTTCTTGATTAAAAACATGTTGATTATTGAATTAGATTCAGTGTCAATATCAATGTTCAGCATTTACTTCTTAAAACCTTTAAATCACTGTTTGAATCCATTTCCATATACTGTGTTATGTAAATGATTTTGTAACAATTTGTATATATTGTAAAGCTGTAAATAGCAGCATTTTTTTGTTGTCCAATATGCAGCATAGTTGCTTGTTGTTGTTTATATTAATTAAATATTATGGTGTTGGACCTGTGTCAAAGGCTCAAAATTATTAAAAGTCTTTAAAACAATTTGTTTTTATTTCTCCATATACTTAATGCCACAGGCAGGAAGTCGACTGTGGCTTAAGCCACACCCCTCTGACCAGCTACGCACAGGCTCCGCCCAGCGGGGACAGCTCTACAGAAGTCAGAAGCCCGGAGAGGGCTAGGCACTTCAGTCATGTGTTCCCCCTCTCATGATATACTTAATGATCTTAACAATGCCTTTTTAAAAATCAAATTTAACCAATTTAAATTATTCATTGTAGGGGCAAAGAGAGGAAAGCAAGGGTTAAGAGGGAAAACTTATAAAAACCATCTCTGAAATGTTTGTTCAATATCTTTGAAAGGGGAAAATTGATTTATTCATTGTTGAATCCTTTACAAAAGGATTTTTTAGGAGTGAACAGGGATTGTGATGTTTTTTATTGAGGTACATCTAATTTAATAATTAATCAGGCAGTAAGCATAAAATGTCTTTAGTCATTAGCTAGGTAATTGTTTTTGGGTAGAAAAAATAATTTAACCTGCACTTAGACTTAGCGGGCTTAAGTAAGTATGCATGTTCCAAACATATACTGAAGTATTTTTCGTTTATAAATTAATAGATCATTGAAATTCATAGAAAAGTAGTCTGAAAATAGAGTAATTAATAATTATCACGAGATTAAAATTTTCTTCATTAATTTCTCCCTTCTAAATTTTACAACTTAGGTACTAGGCCATTCATTTCGTCCATGTGTTTTGCATTGCCTGAACTGGGTTGAATAATTTAAAGATGTGTTTGTGTGAATTAAAAAAAAGATTGTACGGCAAATAAAATTATCTGGATTTGGTGCTTTTAAAGACATTATCTCCTGACTAAGGAGACTGATCTGAGTTAGTAGGTTTTATCGCTTCCAATGTTTTCTAAGAAAATGGAAAATCTAAAAGGTAAAAGTTAGGAACGTTTCATTATCTGCCAATAACAAAAGTAATTTTTCAATAAATTGTGAGGCGCTGTGCACTTATTAATTAGCAGCTATTCGACGTTAGCTTAGCTAAAAGTTGTTTATCAATATGTCAATCAAATAATCATAGAAAAAGACCAAGCGCTTCAAAAGCAGCTTAACGTACAAGATTCTTTAGTTCGTTTCGTGTATGGCCAAATTTCGTTTGCAAACACGTAATCATGACATATTTAGTATCAGCTGTGCTACTAGTAGGGTGTTCCCGGGCACGGGCACCACGAACTCTACTGCAAATATTCAGATTTTTTAATTTAAAACATCACCCCTCATAATCTAAAACCCTTTTTTACAACTTAAATTGTTAGTCTAGGGCAGGGGTCGGCAACCTGCGGCTCGCGAGCCGCATGCGGCTCTTTCGATGTAAAGTTGCGGCTCTCCAGTTGAATACGAAAAAGTTACTAATTTACTATCAAAACTTTTAAAAAATCAGAAAATATGTATTTTCAAGTTCTCAAGATAAATCAAATTCAAAACTCTACTTTTAAGGATAAGAATTCCAAACAATTTTTGGGAGAGAACTCCTAAACACTCCTAAAAATTTTGGAATGTGTGCTGATTTTCCTTGAAAATTATGTGACTTATGATCCTTATTTGGTCGTTACAGAAGTACTAAAAACTAATTATAACACTATTATTAGGGGCAAATTTCTAAAATTTTTCTGAACTGGGATCCACACCCCCCTCAAAATTTTGCTGTTTATTATAACTGTACTATTTTTCCTTGAAAATTCTGCCACTTAAATAATGAGAGGTGCTCTTAGGGTGCAATCGAAAAAGACAAAAATGAGCTAAAACGCGATTTTGAAGGGGAAATTTCCAAAAAACTTTCTGAGGGAGAACCGTCAGACCATCTTATTTTTTCTGGACTTCACATTGTTAACAAAATTTTGAAATTAAGTTCTCTAAAATTATTTCATAATGTGTACGTAAGTCATCCAAAACTTGATCTAAAAAAGTTTCCTACCCGAAAGGAGGTAGTACCCCAGAAAAAATGTTGGGATTAAATGCTCCCCACCGAAAATCACCCTCTCAATCTTAAATTAAATATACAGTATAAGCTTATATTATGACATTGAAGCAAAAAAAATTAGTGGCTCTTTAAAAACTGGGAAATTTTGTAAACTGTTACTTTTGGCTCTTCCGTTTCAAAAGGTTGCCGACCCCTGGTCTAGGGCAAGGGAACCGTGAGGCGAAAATGTTTGGGAACACTGCTCAAGAATATGGAGCTTGCATGTGTTAGATGTTCATTAAAATAAACGTGTTCCTGATAGATGTTCATTGAAATAAATGTGTTCCTGATAAAGATAGCCAAGCTGGTACCGAAAATTAAGCTGAAATTTCTAACAGATATTCAATTAATTTTTAATTAAAAATCTAGGATATCTGACATCATTTTGCATGCTCTCGTTTGTTTACATCATTGCCTGGACGCCTGGATGACTATTAAAAAACTAGTTTAGTTCGTTAAAAATAAGCTGAACTGGAAAGTGTAGCGCTAACGTGGTTTACCAAGACCCTCTATATAAAGGCCTCCCAACTCGGCCGTGCAACGTCATAACTTTCACTCATCTTTGACGTCACTCCATAGACTTATCATGGCAATTTTCACTCACGTTTGACGTCATCGTCTGGAGTTGGGTGGCCATGTATATAGAGGGTCTTGGGTTTACACCTATCATGCACAGGGACGTCAAACGCTTTTAAAAATACAATTTTAATAAAATATTTTTAAATTGCAAAATTTATTTAACAACTTGAAATTTTGCAAGATATTCTAATTTTACATGAAGAATCAGATAAAAATATTTGAGAAATTCTGAACACTTCACATTTTTGTTCACGTTTTATTACACCATTTGGTTTCAACCTCTGTGGTTTCAACCAATATACATGGCCACCCAACTCCGGACGATGACGTCAAACGTGAGTGAAAATTGCCATGTTAAGTCTATGGAGTGACGTCAAAGATGAGTGAAAGTTATGACGTTGCACGGCCGAGTTGGGAGGCCTTTATATACGAGTAGAGGGTCTTGTTTCAACAGGCAACCTGTTTTCCAAAACTTCACTTATTACCACATGGTGTCGCTACTAAATACTGACCGAGAACCAAAACGTTATATACAGAGTAGTCAACCTGGTTTAATTTGTTTACCTTTCTTTGTTGATCAGTTTTTGGGCGCAAGTTTCCTTTAGCATCCGCTTGGCGACTTTCAACCAAATAGTAGTATTACTAGAGATATAGCGCCTAATGTGGCAACCTTGTTGCCACATTAGGCGCTATACTCCTGAGCTCTCTATATGGGCGATAAGTAGCTGCTATTTCTGTTATTTTAATCAGTTGCTTATTCAAAGGTTGTGAATATTTTACTGTTAAGAATGTGCTGCCCTCTTTTCTCCGTTTTCGCGGACAAGTTGGTGTTTGTTTTATTTTTAACATTGGATAAATTTAAAAATTCTGAACTCTGGAAATAATGAAATTTTTTTTAGGTAAAATTAATATGAAGATTAAATAAAAATGTGTTGTTTTTAATTGTATCAGGTTAGGTACTTAAAAACTTTTCACATTTTTCTAATAATAAAAGGTTAATTAAAATTATTAGGGAAATATATTTACCAATGCTGTGAATACTTATTGCTTTAAGAATAGCTGATTAGAAATTACTATAACTCAATAATTAGATAACGTAGACACATTATCATGAAAGAATTTTTTTAAATTAGTATATTTTTGAATGAAATTTATTTTTTATTTTGTTATGTTTCAACAAAATGTTAGAAATATACATACAATATTAAATTTTTTCAACAAGTTATATGTTTAAACCTTGTTTTTTGTTGTTTTTCAAAACCTTTTAAAAAGGCTCAGGCTCTTTAATGCAGATAAGGAGTTTTTAAAATTGATTTTGAAAAATAAATTTTATATTTGAAGTGGTAATTTAGTGATTTAATTTAGGTAATGTACTACTGCAGTTTCATTTCATTGTAAACATTTTTATGTTCATATTTTAAAAACTAAAATTTATTTGTTATACGTATTGTGAATGAAAGATTTTATTTTATTCAATTAAAAGAGATAATATATCTTTTGAATCCTTGAAATTAGAAACTAAAAATGTTTTAAAAATGAGCTATTCCATAAAAGAATGATAAATTTACTTTAATCAAAAGAAAGATCTATTCCATTAACAGAGAACATTTTTTTAATCTTGAAATTAGAAACAAAAACTAAAAAATGAATTTTATTTATTTTAAATAAAGTCTTTCTAATCACACCAAACACAAAAAAGATCCATTCATTTTTTTCTCAAAAATACTTGAAACTCTGAAATTCAAATTTTTGCATTTACTGAAATTTTTAATCACACCTTTGACATCATTTAAAGATTGAAAAAAATTAAAGTTTTATTTTTGCTTGAATATTGAAATGCATGACAAAATACAGTAAAAATGTTTTTCAGGGATGAGTTTAAATACAATCTTTAAAATTGTGTCTTAATTTTATACCCATCACAGTGGAAATCATCAAAAGAAAATTAATTAGGGAGAAAATATATCAAGTCTGAACAAGAAAACCCCAAGAATTTAATTAAGATTTTTAGTATTGGGGCTTTTTTCAATAAGTTTTTAAAACTTTTATTTTTTAACTGAGTTTTAATACACTGTGTTTACTGTAGCAGGACTGTACTGAACACCAGATATCTTTATTCCTTAAAATGCTGATAGTACTTTTCTCGGAAATTTTTTTAGATTTCATTTTCTTTGGGATGTGTGGAGTCAATAGAAAATTCTAATATATATCTTTAAAATCAGTGACTTAACTGAGTGACTGAAAATGGAGAGTATAAGAAAAAAAATTTCTGGACAAAAAAAAATTCCAAATGTGTCATAAAAACTGGAAGATGTTACTTTTTTGTCCAAAGTTTATGAAATCATCTGAAGAATTATGAATCTATCTAAACTTCTAAACATTTCTAAAATAAGGTTGGTGTAGTAGTAATTTGGTACTCCATAGATCATAATTTGATATTACTCATTACAAGGCTGTAAAGTGTATATTTCTTCAGAAAATGTAAATGATAATACAATTTTAAACCAGACAAGGTTGATTTTGTTTCTGAATGAGTAAATTTAACAAAAATTTTCTAAAGTATTAACTGTAAGTTAATTGTTGTATGTCTAGTAAATTATCCAAAATTTAAATATAAAAGATGCATAAAGGGTGATCTTTTTATGATTGCTTAAAAGATCAAAAGGTTGCTTAATAGATCAATTTAAAAGTTAATTTATTTAGCTTTTCAAGGCAAGAACTTAAATTGTCTTTGAAAATTCAATTAAAATATGTTAAATAGCTTTCAAAATAAAATAAATTAATAAACGCATATCTATTTTGTGTTAAGTTCTATTTAAAATACCTTAATTATTTAATTTCTTTCCTTTGCATACAAAAGTAATAATCTAAATAGGGTAAAAGGGTCGAGGTCAATTTTATATGATGAACACATTGATACTTTCAATATCCCAACAAACTGACTGTTTAAAAATTGCCTTTATGCACATAATAAGCATTACATATCAAATCGTTATGCTCAGCAGTAAATCTAAAGGTTTTAGTAATAGAAACTAAATTTTATTCATCAAAAACTTCCCCAAGTAAATTTTTAGGTAAATTGTTTAAAACTTTATTGCCTATAAAACCTATTTTATTTTGAATACAGAGATCACAGATCATCAAATTCCAAAAATAAGTTCATCATTCACTCTTCAAAAAGGAATTTACTTAAATATTAAATAACCATTGACTGACACTTATTGATTTTTCCTGATTGGTTTCAGAAAATTGAGTCTTTTTTCATATATATTTAGGAAAGTGAAGTATCTTTGAATGAACTCAAAAAATTGGTTTAAATTGTGTTGTATCAAATAACTCTGGCTCTCCCCTAAGTATATAATTTTACCCAACTGTGAAAATATGTTTCTTAAATTTTAAATATCCAGTCCTTTAATTTTATATTTCATCCCTTTAATCTTTTTTGTGAAAACAATTTTATTAAAGCCTCTTTTGTTTATTGAAAAACATCGGCTTTACGGATAAAAATAATGTAGCAACTTTAGTTCTTAAACTAGCACTTCTCGGAAATATTAAAATAATGAAGTCCCTTTGATTTCTAAGTATATCTAAATAAGCATGCATCCCTCCATTGATGTCAGCTTTAGAAATTATTTCAATGTGATTTTCAAATAGTTTCATTACGTGCATATAGAATTAAAAAATTTCATTTAGTTTTTAAATTATAAGTAAACTACACTGTAGTTTAAAATATTTACATTTTTTTAATCACATTTTACATTGGTTTGATTAAGCTGCATTTGTGTTTATGTAAAGTCAAAGTAAATGCTATTTTTTCTGGGTTAATTTTAGGGGAAGGAATGATTATTGGGCCAAACACTTTTTATTTTGTTTGAAACTCCATTTGAAACTAAACTACTGATATTCTAAAAAACAATTATTAGCCTAACTTTATAACTTTTTACAATCAAATAAATTACTGAAAATATGAATTTTGATTTTATGCATTAAGTTTTTAAAATTCTTATGAATATTAGTTTATTAGAAGTTTTAAATAGAAAATGTAGTTTTTTATATAGTGCTTCCGTCGATTTACCGGGGGAAAGTCTCTCTCCTCACCCCTTCTTAGTTATCCAGCACCAATAAGCTAAGCCACGCCTTAGGATGCAATCCATTGGTCAAGGTGTCACATTATGTTCCACAAATGCCAACATACCAAACAAGCTTGAGGGGAAGCAGACAAGAAAGGGGACAGTTGACTCCGTTTGACCTCAAGGTCGGTTTGGGTTCTGGGAACTGGGAATAGGTTCTCGTTTAAGCAGAAATTAAACAACTATAAGGCAGTGCAAAGCATTTACACTAATTATTAGTGGGTAATCAAAAATCTCAATATCGTTCGCTTATTTTTTATCTGCAATGAAAATTTTGAATAACACAGGTCTGCAATGAAAAAGCTATTTGAATAATTTTAGCGGTTTCCTATGTGTGGAATTTATTTAAAATTTAAAAGGGTTATTTAAGTTCATCAAAAAAGTTGGGTAAAAGAAAAGTTACCAAATCAGTAGAAGCTATGAATTGTAATAAACATTTAATCAACAAAAATTTCACGACAGAACTGTAGTTGTGTCTATGAATTTAGAAATTTAGAACTCAATTTTGATAATTAAAGTACCTAACCTCTTAAAAAATCATCTCCTTTGGATATTATACTAATTTAGAAATGGATCTTTTACCTGTAAATCAGTAAAATCTTAAACACTTCTTGCTCTTTCATTTATAAAACGTTGTGAATCGATTATTTTTAAGAATGCTTTTCTCTTTACTAATTAATTATTAGCAGTAGACTAATTTTCATTTTAAGAATAAATCTTCAAACTAAAAAAGTAAGAAATAATTTGTTTTAAGTTTAAATTTTATAAATAGGAACGTCATGCAAAATTGTGTTTAAATTGTAACATATAAAAAAGTAAGTTAATGAGACCCAGTAAAAATTCTTGCGTTGCTTTTTAAATGTAAGAAAGATATTTCTTGAGTAAAATACACCTTTATAAATGAAGTATGTGGGTCATTCCCCAAAAAACCGTACATTTGGTGTTCAAAACTTTGAAAAATAAGTATCGAATTATTTCAAAAAAATTTTGCCTAAATATCAGCTAAAATTCTAAGCTTTTCAGTGATAAAAAGTTTAACTTGGTTAAAATAATAATTTTATGTATTTTGAAATGTTTTGATCAGAGAAGTGAAAGGTTTTTTTCCACTCTGTTACATGAAGAGAATTTGATTTTTTAATGGTAATAAAAGTTGATTGATTGTAATTGCCTTAATATCTTTGAATATGCTTTGCTTTGTTAGTACTCTTGCGCTTTATTTTATTTGTAAATTTTGAAACTGTTTTGTGAAAGAATAGTGCAAAAAATTTTTAAAATGTGAAATATACCTGGATGAAAGTTTATTCCATGGGATTATATTCTTATTTAAAAAATATTATTATTATTCCTGTAATAGCTAGTGTTGTTCAAAATTGTAGGGGACACTTTTAATAAAATTTTTAGAATAATTTTACACTCGAATGCAAAAAAAGTGTGATGTAACAGAGTGCAAAATCTTACATTCTTGGGAGAAAAATACCATGATTTTGTAGTAAAAATCAATTCAATCATTTTACTTGCAATCTACATTTTATTAGTAACACCAGAAGATATGAAACTGTTTTGGTTGGACCACACTGAATTAGAATAAAAAATTAATATTTTTAAGAATACTGCTTTCATTTTTTATGAAAAATTGCCCTATCTATATCATAAAACTGTGGTGTCTTAAAAATCAAACGAGGTCATTTTCGTTTTCAGCACGCCCAAAAAACATAAAAAAATTATTTTCAGGTAAAGTGTGAATTTAAAAATAATATTTTTAAATAAATTTTCATTTTTCTAGAAAAAAATTTTCATTTTTTTCCTGAATAGCAAGAAATGTGAAGTTCTATGATATAACTGAGGTCAGTTTTATATTCATTACATCGAAAAACAATAGAAATGATATTATGGTAAAAACTTAAGTTAAAAATTTAGTACAGGTAATGAGTCCATTTTCCAAAATTTTATGGAATTCCACAATTGAACATTAAAACCTGATTAGTCTGAAAACGTATGTACTTTTTTACGTATGTATTCCAAGTTTAGTGTAGATCGGAAGAAAACTGTAAATTTGTATATAAGACACACAAACAAAAACGCGCACACACATCATACATTGACTTTTGTTATATAAAATTACAACCTCTGGCTTGTTTCAATTGAAAAATGTAATTGTTCAGAAAAGAAAATTACATTCAAAAATGTAAGCACTACTAAATAGTTGGAGTAAGTTTCATATAATATCCGTATATCCTTACGGTGATAATCATATTTTTTAAATCTAAATAAGAATATTGAAAAATAGTACTCATGGTTTATATTTCTGAGATAGATGAGATTTTTTCTAACGTTTTTGACTCAGAACTGCAATTTTTTTATATGAGTTGATTTCTTTACTTGTAATATACTACTATATATATTCTCTATAGATAGAAAATTCTTTGAATTTCGAATTTTTCGAATTTGCTGCAATTTAATAACACATCTAAAGATTTTCATGTGGTTTGCAGCTTTGAAATAAAAACGCATTTCGGAATATTTGAACTACAGTAAAGCACCGTTTATACGTCTCTCATTTATACGTCTTTTACATTTATACGTCGTTGCCGCCAAGTCCCAATTAATTCAAATAATCAAAATTGTTTTCAATTATACGTCTTTTCATTTATACGCCGTTTTACGTCGGTCCCTTGAAAGACGTATAAACGATGCTTTACTGTACTTAGGTTTGACATATCATAATATCCATTCTACTATTTTTAAAAGTAGTACCTACATTTTTAGTTTTATTTCATCCTTTTTTAAGTAAAAACTTGTAAGTTGATAAGGCAGTCTAGTTAGTGATTCAAATTTTATTCACTTTTTAGTCCATACTTTCGGTATAATTTTACTCTATGGTATTTTTTAAATTACTGTTACAAGTAACTGACTTTTTATACCTAATAAGTAGTTCTTTTTATTTTATTTTTGGCCCACATAAGTTAAATATTGCCTGTTGGATCCGCATTGTAAAAAAATTTCATGAAAAGGAACTTTTATTATAAATGTCTATTTGCTTTAGATAAATTAAAATTGCAGTATTAGATTTAAACGTATTAGCTATACAAACCCCACTGCAAGGTCTATAGAAACTTGGTAGTGAGACCTCATGTTGTATACTCGAAGTAATCTTGGTGTTTTTTAATTGGATTTCCTTAAACTCCCTTTTGGTCAAATGGTTTTCCCATTATGGGAGTCAATAACGATCATTTTCAACTTAAATATTCTCTCTATTCTAAAAAAAAGTTTTTAGTGAACGGTTTCCAGAGAAAGGCTTTTTAATTACTGAACCGAATGACACATATATGGTATCAAAATGTCCGGATTCCTTCCGGATTTCCGAGTAAGCCCTTCGATTTTTCAAAAAAATTCTCAATTTTTAAATATTTCCATTTTTTAAGATAACGGATAAGGTCGCAGTTACAAAGCAAGTACTGTCATTCAAATTATTATGCATCCAATCACAAAGACCGATTGACGCTATATTTTAAGATGAAACATGTTTTTCACCTTTTAAAAAAAGTACTTTCTTGATGAAATATCACTCAAAGACTGATAAAAACATATTCTAAAAACTTACATGAACGCCATTTCATACTAAAATTTCACAGTTTTTGTCCAATATTTATAATTTTTAGTCTGATTTTATCGAAATTAATTGTAAACATAGAGTGATGTTTTGTCTCTTATTATTTTCGATTGCTTAAACGCTATTGTCTGGGCTTAAAAAAATATGAATGATAAACACTAGGTATATTATACTAACGAGTTATTTTAAAATAACGGGTTTTTGTTTGGTTCGAATATTGATAAACAATTAGAAATAGTTATTTTTATATAATCACAGATTAAAAATAATTAAGATGAATATTTTTAAAAACATTTCGTTTAAATTTTTGATAAGTTCGAGTTAATATATATTTAAACTTTTAAGGGAGCTTTATTCATGGAGGGGATTTGGTGAAGTATATTCGGGAAGTTGGTTGACGTTTTTTTGTAAATTGTTTAATTGTTTTGTAAAGTGTATTAAGTTCGGCGAGTTGGAATTTGTGGGAATTGCGAAGCAATTCCAAAAGGTCCTGCGTCAGCAGTTTACGGGGGTTGGCGAGCGATAGCGAGCAGGGGGCGGTAGCTCCCTAGTATTTAAAAATTATTATAAAATTTTATTACAAAAGATTTAATAAAATCAGTTTACTTGCTTTATTTTATTTTTAGGAAAAAACATATAAAACTAATATATTATTGGATGCACAACTCTTTTGATTTTCAACTATAATAAAGGAAACAAAAGCTGAGCGGAAATTTAAATTTACTTAAATTGTCTGTGTCATAGTCTCACCAAAGTATCTGAAATTTTAATCAGTTGCAAAATTTAACATTCACAAGGCTAGGCTACAACCTCGTTTTTTGAACAAACTAAAAATCATGAAGTAATTTCTCCAAGTTCAATAATGTTTAATAATGTTAAGATACTGTTTAAAAATAGTAGTTTAAACTGTATAATGAATCGAAACTAAAGGTTTTTAAAAAATTGTTTGTTTTATTGAAATTTAAAAATATATTTTTATTTAAATTGATTAGATAAGAGGTTTCTCCATGTTTTTTTTATTTTTACTTTCTTTATTTCAGAGAATTAAAAGTACAGAACAAAATTTGAAAATAAAATATAATTATCACCTGGGATCAGTTGATTCATATAAGTAAACAAGTAATATGTAAATACATAAATACAAAATTGAACACATAAACAATAAAATACACAATATACAAACAATGAAAAAGAGCATAACAGTAAATTAAAATAACAAATAATATCCTGGCAAACAGGGTGTCTTAAGATATGTTTCTTTTGTTTCATCAACTACCAAGTGACCAGTAATAGATATTATACAAAAAAAAATCTCGATTTCATTAATTGAAAAAAGGAACTTTCTTAATTTCTTCTTAAATATATGTTTTGATGGGCTATTTTGGATAACTATAGGTAATGTAATAAAAAATTTAGGAGCTAAGTAAAAGAACTGTTTACAAAAAATTTAAAAAAATTTTAGGTACAATGTATCACACAATGGGTCTTCGCGGATTAACTACGTTACGCTTCGTACAAGTATTTGGATTTAAATAGAGATGAAGATTTGTTTTATATTAAAAAAAGGTAGCGAACGGGGAAAATGTTTAGTAGTTTGAAGTTATTTATATTAATGGAGTATACTGATGGCGATAAAAATCTGACAAATTTTTCTACTCTTTTTAAGTTTACCTAGTCTCCTCCGAAAATCGTAAGACCGTAGTCAATCCGCGATTGTACCCAAGAGTGATAAAGATTAATGAGAAAATTGTTGCTCACTTTTGACTTTAAATGGTAAAAATTCAACATTAATACGCGCAATATATTTACAATGAGATTTCCACTTCAAGTTACTATCAATATAGAATCCAAGATATTTAAATGTGTCGACTTTTTCATTTAATTTGCAATTGCAATATTTAATAAAATCTAATAATAAATGTTTAGGGCTAGTAAATGTAAGTTGAAAAAGGGACACATTTGAACAAAAAGTACATTTTTGATTAATTTCCGGTATAGGATATTGAAACACTCAAAACCTGATTAATTTATCAATATACACTATTCCTGCAATTTTTTTGCTATTTGATATTTTATCACGTATTTTTGACTTGAATCATCATTTGGAGAAATGAGGATTTTTTCACATTTGTGTGAAAAAATCTTGTTTAATATATTTGAAAAAATTTAACTAAATTTAAAACTTCTTAAAATACTGCATTTAACATCTAAATTAATTGCGCTCAAAATCAAGAAAATGAACTAAAAGACACATTTAAGCTGTTAAAATTTGACCCAACCTTTTTGCGTTCAAATGTGTCCTATTTACCATCTTAAGCTTTAAATGTAAAAAGTATTTATTTTTAATTGAAATTGGTTTACAAAACGTTTTTGGACTTAACTTTACTGATGCCACCATAGAGTGCAAGGAAAATTTTTATTCAAAAATCTTTTTTTAATAATTGGTTACTTTTTTCATATTTGTGAATTTATTTTAACTTAGAAGAATGTGTATTGTGTTCTAATATGCCTCCCCCATTGCTTTTGGAGCCTAAAAGGTTTAATTAGGAGAAACGTTTTCCGTTCACTCGATTGATTAATTGATTTTGATAATCAGCATAAATATGAAGGGTAAGGGATGAGACATTTTTTGATCGATTTTTCCTATCTTCAGAAACGGTGGGAATACTATGAATAAGGTAAATACTATTTTATTTATTTTAATAATTAACGAACCCGGAACACACTGCTTTTAAGAAAAAAATATCAAAATCGACCATTCATTCAAGAAAGCAGGGAGAGACGAATGAATTCTTCCACACCGCAGGTTTAGTCTAAGCGGTACAACTTGAAACACTGCACTTTTTGATGACGGTATGAAACTTGGTACAATGATTCTAGGGACCTAATAAATGAGTTTTCGATCAGGACCCAAAAAAAATTTCCCTTAGAATTTAAAATTTTTAACTTTTTATAAAATTTCAATTTTTGCGATTAACACGATATATATCATACTTTTTATCATGTTTGGTAGTAATTCTATACAATTCGAGGGCGTAGAGTACGATTTTGAGGTCAAAAGTTGTATTGGAGTGAATTTTATTAATTTTTTCTTAAAAATTTAAAATTTTAAAGTTAAATTATTTTTAAAAATAGTCTTAAAACTTACTGATATTATTGAACTTTCTACCACAGATGAAGACATAGATCTCCTAAAATTTCTAAGCCTTATCTTTATTTTTAGCCGAGAAATGGGACTTAAAAGTTTGACGATTTTCAAAATGGCGGCCATATTTGATTTGGCGGTAGGCTAAGTCGTACCACTTGTACCCCTGCAAATATTGATCATGCTTTGAAACTTGGTACAGTCATTCTAGAGACGTAATAAATGAGTTTTCGATCAGGACCCAATAAAAATATAACTTAGAATTTAAAATTTTAAACTTTTTAAAAATTTTCAAATTTGGCTCCCTATTTGTGAATTGTAATATTTTTAGTAACGTTTTGTGACGATTCAGTACAATTTGATGTCGTAGAATGCGATTTCAATGCCCAAACTGAAGTTAACGGGTTTAAAAATATTTTTTCCTTAAAAACTCTAATTTTTTGTTCTATTATAGCGAGACAACTTGAAACGCTGCAAATATTGATCATGCTTTGAAACTTGGTACGGTCCTTCTAGGGACCTAATAAATGAGTTTTAAATCAGGACCCAATAAAAATATCCTAATAATAAATAAATAAATTTCCTTCAGAGAAAGACTATCAGTTTGTTCTACCTCTAGCTACGATAGAATTTTGCCTCCTTCTGAGCTCCCTCATCCGTCCGAGAGAGATGCTATCACAATAATAAAATTTAATCTCACTGTTACTGATGGTTTCCCTTTGGTATTATTCACTGATGGTAGTAAATTGGGTGGCAAGGTTGGTTTTGGATTTGCAGTTTTTGCAAACGGCTCTGAGATTGAGCATTATCAATTTAGAATCAGGGATGAATGCACTGTTTTTTTGGCGGAACTCTTGTGCTTGAAGTTTGCGATTAGGTGGATCTCGGAGCAAGATTTTCCTATTTTGAAATATCTTATTTGTACCGATTCCCTTTCATCCTTAGACGCTCTAAAAAACATAAATTCTTTTAACGATATAATCACAGACATACAACGGCAACTAAAATCTTTGAGAGATCATGGGACTCTTGTGTATTTTTCTTTCGTTCGAGGGCATACGGGCGTGATTGGAAACGAAAGGGCAGATGTTTTGGCTAAGTCCGCAACAGATTTAAGTATTGAGTTTGAACATGCTAATATACCGAAGTCATATTACAAAAGGATTATGAAGGAGAGCATTATAGAAACCTGGTCAGATGAATACGGTGGTTCAGAGAAGGGTGAATTAACAAGGAAATATTTCCCGACTATTGGCCATCGTATGTCTTGTGCTCATTTCTATGCTAACTTTAAAATAACTCAATTTCTAACTGGTCATGGAGGGTTCAGGAGGTATCTTCATCGTTTTGGTTTGGCTCATTCTTCGTCTTGTGACTGTGGTTTTGGTGAAGAAGATGTCCATCATATTGTTTATGATTGCCCTAGATTTTCATCCCAAAGAAAAGTTTTGAGATTGGCCTTGAGAAAAATGCACATTAATTGGCCAGCATCTCCTTTTGCTATGATATCTAATAGAGAAACTTTTACATTATTTGTTAATTTTGTTGAAAGTGTCTTTTGATTCTGTTGTTTTGTTCTGATTATTATTTTTATTTGAGATTGTAACTTACTTCTGTAAGCCCCATGTTATACTCTGTGGAGCATGGGGAGATTTTAAATTCAATTAAAAAAAAAAAAATATCCCTTAGAAATTTAAAATTTTAAACTTTTAAAAAAATTTTTAAATTTGGCTCCCATTTGTGAATTATAATATTTTTAGTAACGTTTTGTGACGATTCTATACAATTTGATGCCGTAGGATGCGATTTCAATGTCCAAACGGAAGTTAACCGGTTTAAAAATATTTTTTTCCTAAAAAAACCTAATTTTTTGGTCTATTATATAGCGAGACAACGTGAAACGCTGCAAATATTGATCATGCTTTGAAACTTGGTACAGTCATTCTAGGTACATTATAAATGAGTGTGCTATGGGGAGACAATAGAAATATCTCTTAGAATTTAAAATTTTGAACTTTTAAAAACACTAAATTTTTTTTGACGATTTTGTTGTTAAATAACACATGCATAAATTTTTTTCTCAGGTATTTAAAATTTTTAGGGAAATTTGGGATATATACAAAAGTTTGAAAGGATTCTATTTAGCCTTAGAGCGAGAACATATAATGAAGTTAGTTCTCAAAATTTGGACCATTTTCCTTATATTTGAGGCCCATCGTTAATTAACATAAATGGTGGTAAAAAAACAAGTTTCAGCAGACTACGAAATTTCAAGATTAATTGGATGTAATACCCGGATATTTCAGGAATACTTTAAAAAAAAGTTGTAAAACATTATTTAATTCTTAATTATAATGCATTATTCTAAACTTTTAAAGCATATAAAACTTACTATAGTCGGTTAATTTAGAAAAGGCGCCTGAGAGGACGAAATGTATTACAATCATGTACTACTGTAATGAAAAATTTTTCTTCTGCAATGACAAGGCAGCCTAAACAGAAGTGGTTAAAATACTGTAAAAGAATCGGTCACTGAAGTTGCGTGATGAGCGTTATCAGGTGTTATTAAGCGTTTTTGATCCTGTTTCAGGCACCTATTGACCTATTCTAATTGAACAGACTATAATAACAAAAGAAAAACCAACCACTGGACTATGAAATTTCAGGGAATACAGAAAGTTTCAAATACATAGATAAAACTTTGGAAAGAACATTTCTCTGTCAAGGTATTTTTTGTGCATGTGCAGTGTTTTTTTTTCGAACCTTAAATTTCAGTTTGCAAATTAGAATCGTATTCTACGGCCTTAAATTATACAGAATCGTCAACAAACATAACAAAAAATATTATATTTCTTAAATAAAGAACCCAATTTGAGTTTTAAAAAAGTTTAAAATTTTAAATTCTGAGAGATATTTCTATTGTCTCCCCATAGAACACTCATTTATAATGTCCCTAGAATGACTGTACAGAGTTTCATAGCATAATCAATATTTGCAGCGTTTCAAGATGTATCGCTATACTAGACAAAAAATTAGGTTTTTTAAGGAAAAAATATTTTTAAACCCGTTACCTTCCGTTTGGACATTGAAATCGCATTCTACGACATCAAATTGTATAGAATCGTCACAAAACGTTACTAAAAATATTATAATTCACAAATGGGAGCCAAACTTAAAAATTTTTAAAAAGTTTAAAATTTTAAATTCTAAGGGATATTTTTATTGGGTCCTGATCGAAAACTTATTTATTAGGTGTCTAGAAGGACCGTACCAAGTTTCAAAGCATGATCAATATTTGCAGCGTTTCAAGTTGTCTCGCTATAATAGACCAAAAAATTAGGTTTTTTACGGAAAAAATATTTTTAAACCCTTTCACTTCAGTTTTGGCATTGAAATCGCATTTTACGACACCAAATTGTATAGAATCGTCACAAAACATTTCTAAAAATATTACAATTCCCAAATAGGGAGCCAAATTTGAAAATTTTAAAAAAGTTTAAAATTTTAAATTCTAAGGGATATTTTTATTGGGTCCTGATCGAAAACTCATTTATTACGTCCCTAGAATGACTGTACCAAGTTTCAAAGCATGATCAATATTTGCAGGGGTACAAGTGGTACGACTTAGCCTACCGCCAAATCAAATATGGCCGCCATTTTGAAAATCGTCAAACTTCTAAGTCCCGTTACTCGGCTAAAAATAAAGATAAGGCTTAGAAATTTTAGATTTAGAACAACGATCTATGTCTTCATCTGTGTTAGAAAGTTCAAATATATCAGTAATTTTTAAGATTATTTTTTAAAATAATTTAACTTTAAAATTTTAAATTTTTAAGAAAAAATAAATAAAATTCACTCCAATACAACTTTTGACCTCAAAATCGTACTCTACGCCCTCGAATTGTATAGAATTACTACCAAACATGATAAAAAGTATGATATATATCGTGTTAATCGCAAAAATTGAAATTTTATAAAAAGTTAAAAATTTTAAATTCTAAGGGAAATTTTTTTTGGGTCCTGATCGAAAACTCATTTATTAGGTCCCTAGAATCATTGTACCAAGTTTCATACCGTCATCAAAAAGTGCAGTGTTTCGCCGAAATTCGGGTTGTACCGCTTAGACTAGTTGTCTGTGAAGGGCAGAGAAAACGGCGAGGGTTGTAAAAATCAATCAAAGTCACAACCTGCTCTGCTGACAGCGGAAAAGGGGGAGATACGGAGATACGATACCGATACAGGATACTGTTATCTTTATTTCTCATCAGTCACAGGTGTCCAGTGATTAATGGCCACCCATTTAACAACATTGAAAAAGTTGCCTGTGGTTTGAGTGTTTCTACCCTGCCCCCAACTTTTTCCGAATATTTCAATTAAGAAGTTATGTTCAAATTTGTTCTACTGGATTGAATGCCTGCATTAGGGTGTCCCTTATTTAGGCGTTTTTTCAAAAAGTCGGGGAAACTTTTGCGACACCCCCCAATTTTTTTCCTTTTGGTACCCTAAGAAAGTGTGCAAAATCTTAAATCAATCAGATAATATTAACACGTGCCCCAAACGCCCTAAAGTTAGAAAAATTAATATTTTTTCTCATTTTTTCGAAAATTTTTAAAAATGTGTTTAAAAAATCCATGGCAAAATAATAGTGCTCTAACACATTTAAACAATCTTATTTGACGGTTTTTCAGTACTAGTTAGGCCAAAATGCCCAGTTTGTAACCTTGCCATCAAACAGAAAATCATCAAATTTGTCCATTTTATGCTGAGAATAGAAGAATAAAAAAGCAGTGGTAAATGACTTAAAACCGCAAAATTCCATGATTAAACACCATTTGTAGACCATATTGATGTGGAGATAAATTATCTGGAGCTCAAATTAATTATGGGTTGCTTAATTACAGACGCCATATTGGATTGCATTAAAACTATAAAAAATTCTAGAAAAACGGTATGGGCATGTTTGATATCGGGTAATGGGTGAATGAGGTTTCTAAACTCAATTAAGACTAATAAAATCCTCTTAAACTACTTTTTAAGGCTCTTTACCCAATTGTAAGGGCCATCATATCTCCTAATACAAGTGCAAACCATGATTTCAGAACTATAGATGGTAATAAATTCTATACACATAAAATCGGCAAGAGAAATTCTGGATATTAGTTAATAATAAGACTCCACAGTGTGTCCACGAGTATTTTATTCCGTAAGTTAGTTTAAAAGCTGAAGAAGATACAAAATTAACCCGTTCATCATTATGATTGAGTTATACTCTGTGGAGATAAGCAATTAACCAGGTTTTTAGAGACTATTCTTGTATTTTATAATAAATTTATACATTAACATTAAAATACCTGCAATTCAACAAATTAGGCTCTTTAAAAACTAAGAAACTTAAATTGGCTACGTGAATATCATAAATATTAACAACAGTTTCTGAAAATCCTTCCTTTTTTAAAGTCTGTTTTTAAGTTAGAGCTATTCTTCGCTCTAAGTTTCCTACCTCTACATTCTCAAAGAAGGCTTTGAGGGTTTAAAATAATTTAATTTCATAAACAATTTTCATGAAAGACTTACTCGAAATCTAAGTACTTCTTCAAGGACGTTTACTGATGATAAGTTGACAGCGCGAAGAAGAACTAAGGATATAGTAGAAGAGTTATAGAAACTGAAGTTTATATTTAACATATTCTTACAGCCTCAAACAAGATATCAGTGTTTAATTGTTTTAATGACGCTGATTTGTTAAATTGCAGGTATTTTTTATGTTTATGTATAAATTTATGATAAAATACAAGAACAATCTCTATAAACATGGTTAATTGCTTATCTTCACAGACTATAACTCAATCATTATGATGAACGGGTTAATTTTGCATCTTCTTCAGCTTTTAAACTAACGGAATAAAATACTCGTGGACACACTGTGGAGTCTTATTATTAACTTATTTCCAGATTTTCTCTTGCCAGTTTTATGTGTATAGAATTTATTACCATCTATAGTTCTGAAATCATGGTTTGCACTTGTATTAGGAGATCTGATGGCCCTTTATAATTGCGTAAAGAGCTTTAAAAAGTTGAGTAAAAGGATTTTATTAGTCTTAATTGAGTTTAGAAACCTCATACACCCATAACCCGATATCAAACATGCCCATACCGTTTTTCTAGAATTTTTTATAGTTTTAATGCAACCCAATATGGCGTCTGTAATTAAGCAACCCATAATTAATTTGAGCTCCAGATAATTTATCTCCACATCAATATGGTCTACAAATGGTGTTTAATCATGGATGGAATTTTGCGGTTTTAAGTAATTTACCACTGCTTCTTGATTCTTCTATTCTCAGTGTAAAATGGACAAATTTGAGGATTTTCTGATTGATGGCTAGGTTAAAAACTGGGCATTTTGGCCTAACTAGTAATGAAAAACGGTCAAATAAGATTGTTTAAATGTGTTAGAGCCCTATTATTTGGCAACGGATTTATTAAACACATTTTTAAAAATTTTCGAAAAAATGAGAAAAAAGTCAAATTTTTCTAACTTTAGGCCGTTTGGGGCACGTGTTAATATTATCTGATCGATTTAAGATTTTGCACACAGTCTTAGGGTACCAAAAGGAAAAAAATTAGGGGGTGTCGCAAAAGTTTCCCCGACCTTCGATTTTAAGGGACACTCTAGCCTGCATACATAATACAAAATTCATTGTGCATTTAAAGTACTATAGATTCATTTAATTTAAAGTATGGCAATCAATAAAGCTGGAAAATTTGATAGTTTTGGGATTTTTCTTCAATTTCATAGATTTTTACATCTAGAAAAAATTTCAACGAATTTTTACTGCACATGAAGTATAATGAGGAATTGATTTGAAACAAAAAATCCAATGAATATGCTGCTGATGAAGAAACGTCCGTCTATCTGTCTGTTCGGGGGAATTTAGTAATAAAACAAATAAAATTTTCTAATTATTTTAGGGAATAATTATGCAGTATTGATCTAATTGTGTTTTGCATTGCTTAAATTTTGTGTAAAATTATTTTTATCGGAATGTCAGCATCTAAAATCAATATTTAGAACTGCTTGTTTTAAAGGTTAATTTGTTAATGAAAATATATGTTTTATTTTGAAAATAAAAAAAAATTAATTAGTTTTTACAACTTTTTTGTTACTCATAAAATTTATAGTAAACATGAAATAAAGTGTTTAAATCAATATAATTATATTTATATTCATGAATAACTGAACGCTTATACACATGTAGCGTGAGTTACAAACAGCTTTCTATATTTTATTTTATTTCTGATTTTCTTAAGTATTTCCAGTAAAACTGTTTGCTATTTTAGAATGAGGGAAGTATAGGGTGGGTTGGGGTAAAATGGGTCAATTTTAAGGTACTTTCACATTCTAAGTTTTATTTCATCAAAACTATTTCTTTTTAAGGATCGAGAAATTTTTTGATTGTCAAAAAAATTAACAAAAATCCCCTTTTTAAAAGCGCGCGAAAACGCCAAGAGTTTGGATGTGACGTCATCTTATACTAAACATTGTTGTAAAGCAATGGAGTTGATGGCATTATTGTTGACGTCATCTTATAGTTTAAACAATAAACGTTTTCAGTCACGTGTTTTTTTCTCGTTTTTTAAATTAAAATATTTAATTAACTGTACATTTTTTTGAAAAACTGACTAGATATTTCATTTTACCATACAAAAAACCATACGGAACACATGTTTGTATTTGAAAATCTGACACATGCAACTTCCTTATTGGATCTTGACATTACAATCCTTCAGAACATTTTCATCTAATTTTATCAAATACTTTTTAGTTATTAGTTGGTTAAACTTAGCATCAAAAGTGACCTATTTTACCCCAACGTGGGGTAAAATGGGTCTCATTGCAAAAAGATGTAAAAAATATATTTATTACTAAATATACATTAAAATAAGAAAAATGGCAATCGGCTAAGCCGTTTTTATCTGAAAATATTTGTTTTAGGTTGTACTTTAATGAAATTGTAAACGTCTGAAGTTAATGACCATTGTTCCAAATGTAGCAATTGAAATACTTCATTTGGAGAAAAAATAAACTTGCTTGACAGTTCAATGTATATTTGAAGGAAATAAGTTAAAAACATTGTTTTTACTTAATACAGAATGCCTCTCAACTATGACCCATTTTACCCCAAGTACAAAATATCGTTATAAAAGATAAAATATTTTATATTTTTCTAAGCTGATTGGCTTGAAATGTTTCTCATACTTTCTTTTATGAAAAACTATCATAAAAGTCTGTTGTAATTTTTTACATGTATAGTTATTTCTATATTAAAAAATTATTTAAAATTGCAATTTTGAAAAAAAATGTAGCGTGGGTTACGGTGGAATTGCCCTTTTTAGTTTTATTAAAAAGAGAAAGGAATCGGGGTACTTAAAGGCAGGATATCATAGTAAATAAATTTTGTTGGTTTTTAAATTATTTTCCTTCAGTCTCTTTTTTCTTCGTAAAAAATACTTACTTTTTAAATATAAACCTTTATGTAAAGCTGGACTCTATTATACTCTCTCTAAACTTATTTTTAAAAGAAAAAAATTACCTATTCGGATACAGTTTGTTCTACAAATCAAAAGTAATAGTAATTAATAACAAAAGTTTGGGGAAATATTAATAAACGTTCTTTTATTGACAGAGATCATAAGCAATTTTGCATCACCCTTTTAATTATATGTATTTATAATAAATTTATTTAAATATATTGGTAATATATTTTCAATTAAAAACCTTCAGGGATAAAAAAATAAATGGTATCTTAAAACAAATCTAATTTTGTTAATAAGATACAATTTTAAGGGAGATTGTTTTTATTAACCTGAATAAAATACAAAGGTATATGTATTTGGAAAACCATTGGGAAATTCCAAAACTGGTTAGTTTTTGACCGTTTGTTGTGGTAGTGCTATTTTGCCACAGTTTTTAACTAATATTTTTTAAAATTATTCATTATCGTTACCCCTATAAAAGTACTAAAAACATTCCAGATGTTTCAAAGATCCAAAATTTCATCGTTTGATCAGGTGTTTATTTACTGCCTTATTCAATATAGAAAATATCCCTGAATATTAATTTCTATTCATAGAAAAAAATCTTTACCTTCTTGAATATTTATTTTTTACAATATTTTTATTAGGTCGTTATCTATCTGTCTGTTCGGGTGGAATTTAGTTTTAAATTTTAAACTAACTTCCCGATTTTGAACATAGTTCAAATCTGGATGACAATGCGAAATTATCTCGTTAGTTATGTTAAATTTGATGCCCCTGAACCCCCAGAGGGTGAATTAAAGTTTAAAAGTTCAACCTACGACCTTACTGTTAAAAAATCATTGTTGTGCAGTTAGCCTCTCGTTATTGAGATGGCTTTAAAAGTGTTGTTAAAAACATCAGTAAAATGAAAATTTGTAAGAATAGAAGTACTACACAGCACATTACTTTATGCAAATTTTGTATCGGTAAAACATCTAAGAAACTTAGTTTAATTAATTAGTCAAGTCTGTCACCCAAGGTTAGTCAGTCACCAATATATTTTTCAAAATCACACCTTTTCCTATTACTAGTGTTTTTAATTTACAACGGCATCTGAACAACTAAGGGCAAAATCTGTATAAGAATGACTTTAACAGAAATAATAGTACATCCATTTGTGTTATAGTTAATTCTTTTTAGAAATTTTTTTTTAGTTTTATTAAAATGAGAAAGAAATCAAATCCCTTGAAAGCCATTCTGGCCGAATTCGAAACTTTACATAAGCAAAACTGAAAAGCAGAAAATAATTATTGAAATAAAAAACCTTTTAAAAAGCAACGGTTTTAAAATGAACTAAAAAGTAAAAAATAACTTTTTGAAACTCTTTGTAAAACGAAAAACGTGGGTAGGTGTGGGGATCCTACCTATCCTATCTAGGTGGGGTTGCCTATCTATCCACAGTAAAAAATAAATTTAAACAATTATGAAAGCTGATAAATTTAATACCCAATGCATGATTCCCACGTTTAATTAGGAGTGGTGGGAATTTCACTTATTGGTTTTGGGGGTCTTTTCGTGTGCTCTTTTGAAATAGGGAATCCAAATTCCATAGAAAAAGGAACAGGTTGCGTTGTAATAAGATGACCTGCTCTTAGAAAAAAGGTCAATAATATATTTCTAGAATACGTTAAGGTTAAACCATGAAAATCTACGTTTAAAGTAACTTTAACCCCATTCGTTCGCCCACTATATCCACTGTAACAATTAAAATTTTTCTGTACTGATGTACTAAATACTGCGCACATAAAGAAAAAAAAGGAAGATAAGGGCGAGTAATTCTGCCCTTAAGAGTCCTCTTCCTTCAATTTAGATTTAAAAATGATCTGAGGTAATTTAAAAAAATAAAATCTTATTTTTAGATTAAGTATTCCGAAATACCATGTAGTGCAGTTATACGTATGACTAATTTTGTAAATAATCTTATATCTTTGTTGAGAAGATTTGCTTGAAAGAGAAGTAAAATAATACAAATTTTCGTACCCCAGCGGGGAATCCCTTCGACGGAGCCGTATTTTTTGGAACTTTATATCTAAATAGCAACACCATAATAAAACTACTTAATTTCTATATATTTCTATTGGGGGTTGCTGGATATTTTTTTTGTTTTCGGCAAAAGAGAATGTCAACTAACTGGTTTTCTGTTAGCTACTGTTACATTTACATCTATGTTTCTAAGGTAAAAACAATCTAAACCACTAATAAATCACTCAGAGAAAAAAAAGAATTTAAAACTTTACTAAATAGTAGTTTAAACAAGTAGTTTAAATAGGCATAAGTACATACAAGTAGTCTAATAAATGCATCAGTTATAAATGCTTCTCCAAAATTAACTTTTTTCCTCTTTCATTTAATCAATGAATTTTCATTGTTGAACATCTTGAAAAGTTTTAAATCTTTTAGGAAGAAAAAGCTGAAAAAAAGACTTACCTCTTTTGTAAATTCTTTTTTTAAGACCAACTTCAAAAAACATCCTTTTGATATTGTTTATGTTAAAAAGTGTAATAATTGCATTATTTTGACAAAAAATTAGATGGTGATAGTTTTTGTTCTACTTTTTTGGCAGATTTGAGTCAAATTCCTAAATGGCCCTGTAATCTTATATTGAAAAATTCAATTCAAAATATTTTAGACTTTTTTCATCATGTTCTCTCAAGAAAAAAATTCGTTAAAACTCAAATTGCTAGCGTTATTTAGATTGATCTGCTAATTCATGTTTTTTTATTTTAATTCTTTTTTCTTTTCTTTATTTTTTGCAGCTTAACATTTAGATTTAGACTACTCAAATATTTAAAATAGATTGAAATTTAAAATTTTGCAGCAATCTTGTTGAGGAAAGTATTAAAACAAATCTTTCAGGCTTTTTATGTTATTCAATGCCTTTGAATTTACCATTGATAAAAGAAGTAAGAAATTCATCTAAGTTAAGAAACACTATTTTTGCCAGCCAATATTTTGCTACTAAAACTATGTTAATTAATGAATTTGTTCCACCTGAAGAAAAAAGAAAAAAAACCTTGCAAACCCTGTTTTGCCTTGTAATAGGCTATAACGTAATCCAATCATCCTCAATGTATTTTAGTACTTAAGTGGGATTATTAATTAAACTAAGGAAAAAGTGAAAAGTCTAGATGATGTGTCTAGTGCTGGGAATATCTTCATCTCTGACAAAAACCTTACGATAAAAGAATTCTGTAATGATTTTTTATTGAATGAAAATAACAATTATAATCAGACAAACAATCTGAATTTTATTTTAATTAAGAATACAAGAATATTAGCTGTCCTTGCAAAATGCTTTGTAATACTATTCTGAGTAATCTAAAACATATTAAAAGAAAATGTTCGTTTCAGGGTGTAAAATTTTGCAAGGACAGCTAATACAGGGTGGATGCAGAATCTGAGGAACATATTTCCCTGACTATAATTTTAAAATTTCCCTGATATACATCTTAAGAGTTTTCGGCTTTTCCTATTAATTTAAACACTTTCAGCTAGTTACTTCACACAAAGATATACTTCTATCAAATATATGTTTAAAATAAAAAAATAATTATATAACTTTTAAAATAATTAATAATGTAAAATATTAATTATAAGGATATAATATTTTTATATGAAAATAAATAAACTACTATCAAATATGATTAGATATGAGTGTTTTTTTTCTTTTAAATTTTCAGCAATGAAAAGTTAACTAACTAGTATATTGTGAATTGGAAATAGAATTTATTCATTCATTAATAAGTACTAGACTTTGGTTTAAAAGGGATTACCTGACATTTTTTAGGGTACAAGTGTACGTCAAGTTTTATATGACTTGTACATCGTATATTAATTTTGGTGAATTTAATTAAAAATTTTGTATAAACAATGGAAATTCCCAATAAAATTGGAGGCTCTAGGGGTCCTCCACCAGAAAAATTTTTGGAAATTTCCCTCTCGAAAAAGCATTTTTATCAGGAGCATTTAGCTCATTTTAAAACTTTTGGACTACACCACAAGTGCACCGCTCAATGAGGAGCAGCATAATTATCAATGTAACCCAGCATAGAATAATAAATTGCAAAATTTTGAGGGGAGTTTGGGGGTCCTATTTCAGAAAAATTTGGAATTTTGTCCCTTAAAGTTATGTTTTAATTCATTTTTAAATCCTATATATTACACAAAATAAAGATCACTCCTCATAAATCACAGAATTTTCAAGGAAAATCAGATCATAATATATATTTATTTAAAAATTTTGAGGGGGTCTGGGCTGGGCGTCTGGGGTTTCTCCCCCAGAAAATGTTTGGAATTTTTACCCTTAGAAGTAGTGTTTCGACTCATTTTCAATGCAATCTAAATGGTTTCTAAATGACTCATTTAGAAACCATTTAGATAGCATTGCTCCACGTGAGTCAATTATTTAAAATTTCCCTGATTTTTAAATTTTTTTAAGAATTTCCCAGACTTATCCAGATGAAAGAAATTCCCTGATCTGTAACCAACCTGTAATATTCTTGCTAATATTCACTGCAATGTCCCCTTTTCTAAGATAGGATAAATGAAATATTTTAAAATCATTAAAAAATATCCTGCTAAAGTTGGCGCAGCAAGAAACGTGTTTTCCTCTCTTCCTCCTGTACATGGGAGCTTGAAGGTCAAGGTCAGCATTCAGCACTTTCTCCTCCCACCCCACCCCTCACCAAGGGGGGCTAACTCGGCGCCTTCTTCCACCTCCAGAGTGTCTCGGTCTCCCATTTCCTCCATCCACTCTCTTTGTCTCGTTCCGACGCTGGCTGTACATGGCACGTAAGTATGTAAGTATCTGGTAAATATTAAAATTTTAACAAGAAGTGGGAAGGTGAGACATATAGAACACTTAAGTAGTATTCTAGCCAGGTATAGAGGTAAGGTAGTAAAAATTACACGTTGTTTTAGTTAAGGCAATTTCAAAATCTAGGTTTGATTCCAGCAGATTTAAAGAAGAACAAACTGAGAAGAAAACAGGCTAAATAACAAGTCAGACCTTTTGTAACTTGAGGGCAACTTCCATTCTTCATGTTTTTGTAGTCAGCTACAACTAAAAAACCCTTGTAATTGAGGCCTCATAGAGAGGACAACAAAAACAAGGGTTTTTTAGTCAGAAATATCTGAAAGGAAAAGTTTTAACGCAGATTCAATTAAATATATAATATAATCTGAGGATGAATATTCTTCATGAATTGATCCACTGAGGAAATTTCCTTGCAATTACCTAACCTTACAGCTAATTATTACTTTATAACTAGGGCTGGGATTTCCATGCAATACATCATTTCAGAAATTTGATAAAGCAGAGAGCTCTCTAATACTACACGTTTTAAGGGATTTTTTTTCACATTTCGGTTAATCCATGTGATTTTACATATTTGAGCTATTATAAATATATATTTTTCTACATATTCATAAACTTTTAGATTTTCCAAAAGTAATCCTGAGTTTTCGTATTTTTTTAAAGAATAAATTGTAACGCTCTTAGGGTCCGGTTTAAAATGTACTTTTGAAACTTCAGATCCTTCTTTACTTTCCCACTTTTTTTAATTCATGTATATCGTTCCTTATCCTTCATGGGCACCCAGGTTCCAGAGGTATTACTCGATTGATGATTATTTGATTAACCTTTTGCCATTGTCCCCATTCCAAAAATAAGTTATATTACCTGTATTTGAAAATACTATCCTCAAGAAGAACCTTTTATCTTTAAGGGTTGGATAAAATCTGAAATATCACTCAATTACTCTGAAATATTACATAATTCTCAATGCTATAACAATTTTAAAATTGAGTTAGAGTTAAAGTTGGAAGCATGCGGCACAGGAAACTACTAATTAGGAAAATAAAAGAATTATTCTATCCACATTAAAAGCTGCTATTAATAATGTCTCACGTTACCAAGAATAAATTATTACTTGAAGAGCATTTATTAGTAATTCATTAAAGAGTGCATTAAAACAGCAAAACACGGAAATCAAAAACAATAATGATTAAGACGCATTCCTTTATTCTTGATATTGCCCGGATCATTGCCCGTAATTTATATGAGCAATTATAAATTTGAGTAAAGAAGTCAAAACTTTTATCTAGTTAATATTTTATCACGTACTCAAATTATACATTTTAGTTTAGTTTAAATCATAAAATTCCTCTCCTATGTAAATATAGTGTAAAAAGGCAGTAAAAAAGCGTTTTCTTTCAAAGGGAATTTCGTTCCAGAAAATTGAAAATTTTATATAAAAATACTGTATTTAGAATTTTATCTTAACTAAAAAAAGTTTTAGTTGATATTCTTATATAATTTAGTGCTTAAAAATAAAGTTTTAATAAAATAATAAGCATTTCCCCCCAAAAAAATTTCATTCCTCGATTTCATTGGCACAGAAAAAAATTGAAATTCTGAAATAAAAATGTCAACATCAAATAAATTCTGTGTGCAAATTAATTTACAAAATAATAAGCTTTGATTATCATGTAATCTATGTAATAAATATTTTAAACAACATTAAAAGTAACACTCCAATTTGCAGTGAGTTGTTTTTTATCACAGTGTTATGATTCAAAGGATCGCTGAGTTCGCTTACTGTAAGTAATTTTGATGGATATACAAAATATCAAGTCAATGCAAAAATCGTTCAATAAAAACAAATTTATTACATGTGTTAAGCTATGAGTTTTTTTTTTGTTTTATGAACGGTTTTTGCATAGAATGGATTTTTCGTGTCATCGTTCTGATAACTTGCTTTAAAGTGTCTTGAAACTATGATATCTTAATTAAGCATTGCCCGTATTCTGCAAAACTTAGCCATCCATGAACTCTTAGCAGATTTTAAAGAGAGAGAGAAAGTAAAATTTTGCAAAAATCGCCATTTGCAGTCTTTTTTTTTCAAATGACTATTTTGAAAAGAAATGATATTACCATACTACCAAAATCATACAATAATTAATACATAGGGGAGAGTTGTACCTTCGGACAAAAATCACGTTTGTATTTTTCTAAGACAGGTGAAATCTCATTTTGACTATTTAAAGTGCCCAACCTATAGTCCTAACCTTTGTGAGTAGGGGTATATTTTTTATTAGCTAAAATCTTGAAAATTGGATTTTTAATAACTTGAAAAAATTTCTATCCAAAGGTAAATCAGGGGATAGACCCAGTTGTACCTGTGGACACCCTTAAAAAGGGAAGTTTTTTCAATAGATTTTTTAAAGTAATGTATTTTTAGATCGTAAATGATCATTAAAACGAAGTTGATTGATAAAAGTCTTGATTTTTTACCAAAAATACATAAATCACATGGATTTTCGGATCCAAATTTAAGGTAATAGTTTCATCAATCATGCTGATTGATCTGATCACTTCATTGATAAAAAACAATTCGATCGACACTTAGTTGTGCAAGCATTTGGTGGTAAAAACTTTCGCAAATCTTCTTCGGTGGATATTTTAAGATTTTTTGTAATCATCATAACTTAATACGATAGGGTGCTTAAGATTTTACACCATATTTTACATTAAATGCCAAGTAGCATCAAGAATTTTAAAAAAGTAGCTTAGATCACAAAATATTTGATTTTTTTTATCTAAAAATCACTTGAAAATAATCGCAGACAAATGGATAACCATTTAAAATTAATTTAACATGCATCAAAATGTATTCACTTTAATGAAACCCGATTCAATAACGCCAATTAGCTACATGCACCCACAAGAACGTGTCCGTAGGTAACATGTGTCCGAAGGTACAACATCAGGTGTTTTTGCATTCAAAGTTATATAAAAAATAAAAGAATTGAGATCCGACAATTTCTAATATAAAACTAAAAATTCAAAATCTCGGGGATTCACCCCATATATCCCACTTTATCATGTCATAATTAAAGGGGAAGAAAAGTTTTAATGTAGTTATGCACTAAAAAACAGTAAATTTATTATATAAAATTTAAATAATATTTTAAAGAGCTTATTTTAAGTTAGCAACTAGATAGCATCTGTTTACATTCGAAATCGACCACAATTTCAAATTTACATTTTTTACCGAATTTTAAAATGTGATGGCCGAAGGTACAACCGTCCGTAGGTACAACACTCTCCCCTATACCTAAATCAAAATCCTCTCTATTTAGTCCCCACCTATTTACCCCTTCGAAAAATAATTTCAAACACGAAACTTTGCAAACTTGCTATAGCTGTTGTTCCTCAAATATCTAGAAAATTCTATTAATTGGATTGCTGCAAGTTACAAGTAGAAAAAGGGGCTTGATTAGTACTGCATTAATGAAAGCTGTAGCTTAACATTACTCTCTATATTTAAAAAAAAGTATTTAAGTGACCGCCACCGATTTTGAAATTTTTATTTGCGCGCAATTTGAACTCTCGTAAAAACTATTCGATGGTATAATTTGAAATTATTTGTAGAGAAATGTATGAGGATAATTTTCGTTCCAAAAGGTAATAGATGACATAATTAGTTCTTGAGTTATATCTAGAAACCTTTTTATTTTCACCTAGAAAAATATATTATTAACATTAACAGTAGAATGATATTTTTTAAAAATTTCAACATCCTCGCTCTTTTTTGAACTAATTTTGAAGTAATTAAATTTTGAAGTATTGAAATTTTATACCCTTATTCAGTTTTTCAGCTATAAAAGAAAAACCAATCGTGTGGTGTGAGAAGAGATAGGAATGGCCGGAAAAAACAGGAAACTTACCAAAGGGGGGCTTCTTCCGGAAAAATTGAAAGTTTATAAGTTAAAGGATTTAAACTAATAGTGTTTTATAATTGACCTTATATAATTTAGTACTTATAAACGAAGTTTTAACCATAAGCTTTTCCCCCAAGAAAGTTTGATTCCTCGATTTCATTGACTCGGCAAAAATGGATATTAAATTAACATATTTTTTTTACTTAAAACAATAATGTACATGCAGAATTATATTAGTGAAAACAGAAAAGTTACACAGAAAAACGTATAAGTTTATATTCTAATATACACACAGTTATATTACATCAGGTAGGCAGAGATATTTTTAACGCCTCTGATGAGAGCGTATTTCGCGCATTAAAAATCGGAAATACGCTATTAAAAACTAGCAAGGCGTATTTTCACGCTTTGAACTTTTAACAAAGGTTTGGCTAAAAAATGCATGGCACCTAAATCTAAAATTAATATTTTTTCTACTTAAATTTGTTTTATTAAAATAAATTATTTTATTTATAATCAGGGTTCATACAAATTTTCACAAACCAAAATCAAGGAGTATTCAAGGAGTGTTTTTAAAAAATTCAAGGGAGTCTCCTTTTCACATAATTTAAGACATAATTTTTTTTACACAACTTAAAACACACACTTTGCCAATTTAATTCCTGAATCAAGTTTTAAAACCACTCTTAAAGTCTAAACGTACTAAATGCAAATAAAAATACACTAAATAAGTGAATAGAATAATTAAATAGTTATTTTAGTAATAATTGCAAAAATATTGGTCAAAATATTTAAGTTAAGTAAAAAAGTAAGAAATTAGTATTTTTTATGGCATTTTAGGATCTAAAATCAGATCAGATACCTAATACTACAGGCTATAATCTTATCTAGCAAGATTAAAAAAAATAGATTTTTGCGGCCATCAGAGAAAGTTGCAGGAACCACGAAACACTCCACAAAAAAACCCCTAAACTTTCGCAAAGAATCTTGATTTTTAACGGATTAAAATCTGCTGATTGAATCCATTTTTATCGGGGAGAAATTTATAAAAGAAATGTATATATGATGAAAATCAAGGAGTACAACCAAATTCAAGGAGTTTCCATAGTGCTTGAAAATTAGAATAATTTTCAAGGAGCGTATGAACCCTGTATAATGTTTAATATTTTCTAATAATTAACAGATGCTATAATTGTTAAAAACCAAAAAGCATCCTCCATTTTTCTATTAGATTTTGTTCATTTAAAAAAAAGGAATTTCATGCCTCTTAAAAAAGTCAAGGAGTATTTTAATTCCTCCTAAAAAAATCCTAAGAACAACACTGCCGGTAGGTATTTAAATTATTATAAGCTTGGCATCCAGTAAAATGTTAACCATATTTTCCAGGTTTTTTATACAAATGGGTTTATTTCCATTTGGAAAAAATTGAATTAATGATAATTGATTTATTTTTTATACAATGAATGATTATTTAGTTTATTTAAATATGTTAAATTAATGGTTATTCAGTTTCAAAAAAATAAGAGCGCAAAAACCCTTACATGGAAAAAATATTGTATTTGACTCACCCAGTCACTAGAGTTGCTCCTCGACAAAATGATCAGCGGGCGGAGTTTGTATGGGGGGAGGGAGAGACGAGAGAGAAAAGGATATTCGCTTCTCTTAAAAGGGAAAAAAGTGCCATCTAGGGGATTTAACTGGAAGTGAAATTTCACATTATAACTATTAAGATTAAATGTTCTCCTTGGTATCTTGGTTGTTGGATAATTTTTTAGTTGACTGGGGATGAAGTAATTGATTCAAAATATTTAATTTTATTTTGTAGATATCAACTTCTGTAGAACTTAAACCAAATACCTTACTTGTTCAGGCAAGGTTTTTTAAAATTTTATTTACTGTTGAAGTAAAATTAAAATCTAAAAATATTTCAAAAAATTTGTAGTAAAAAAGATAAAATTCTTTCCAATATTTTCATCCTAGATCAATTAATTATAATTTTACATAAACAAATACAATTTCATATATACCAATATACCTTTTTGTTTCTCAACAAATCTAATCACCAAAAAAGTAGGCACAAACTTGAAATATTTGAAAGAAATATATTCAGAAACGAAAAGAAACCGAGTGATATAAGAAATATAAATTCTGTGCAAAAAATTATATTTGGATATTAAAATTCGTTTGGTTATTTTTATGGAGTAATATTAATAAAAACAATCAAAACTTAAAATCATTTTCCTAAAATTCTTTAAAAAAAATTAAAGCGTTATAGTCCTTATCCTTTTTTATATTAACACGATATACACACGATTTTAGATTAACATGATATATTTGAATCGGCAGTACTTTCAAACGGGAAAAGAAACACAAGCAACGTAAGTTCTAACAACCTGCTTTTTAGTAAGAATAAAAGCACAGCTAACAAGTAGCAAGTAGCAACGAAATACTACAAGAAGGCAACTGAACGCACCACTCATTAAAGCAACCCTTCCACTAACGCCAACCTATACAGTCATACTCGCCAAATCGCCAAGCGGATGCTAATGGAAACTTGCGCCAGTTTTTGTTTTAGAGATATATTTAACTAAAATTTTAGACCCATATTTAAGTGAAACGTAGTGAATATTTAATTCACATTTAAAGTTGATGAACGTTTTTGACTTTTTACTCTGTGTATAACTTTTGTAACTCTGTGTATAACTTTTCTCAAAATATTTGAGTCCTACCGGCGTGTTTATGAAACTCTACCTCTTTCATATAAACATATCTCTCCCCCATGTGTTGAAAATCGAAGCATAAAATAATTTCTCTACTGTTTTTTAGGTTTGTCTGTCATAAGTTTATTTATTTACGGTATATTTGTTTACATTCGAAGTTGTCTGGTAAATGCGGCTAAATTTCGTAATTATTCGATAGATTTTACTTTTAAATTTACTTATAATTTATATTACTTTGACTGCAGTTAATGTTTCGGTTGATTTCAAAATATTTAGTTTCGAAGTTCATGACGTTTTAAGAATTCTTTCCCGTTTTTTCCGACAAAACAAAAAAGACGAATTGAAGATTTCTTTAATATATACCGGATGCTCGAGATACTGTGCAATTCTCACATCGGCTTATTTTTGCATTCGAAAAACAATAGCTCCCATAGTTTGTTTACTTTTACTATTATCAGATTTGTAAAAAATGTTGTTCGAAAAATGAACAAAATTTTCTTTGATCTATATTTTTTGAAACTTATCGTGTACTTTCCAAAGTTTAACTGACGACTTCGTTGTCTTGTAAGAAAAATAACACTGATCAATCTATGTTGGCTTTACTATTAGTTACACGCTTCGACGCGTTCTTCTCGTTCTAAAGTCAAAACTCGAATAAAATTTCCTTCTAGGTTAGCTTTGTGTAGTTGATGCAATGTTGTTTAAGCTAATTGATGTAATTTTTGTTGACTTCTAATAAGAATATTTATATTTTTGATGTCAAACATTCTACTCTTAATATCTTATTATTCCAAATTCTTAATCAAGCTCTATTAATGTAATATTTAATATATGAATTACAAAGTAGGTACTAATCTTGATGCACAGTTTACTCCTACTGAATTAATTTATATTTTTATTTCTTACAGAAGCAAAAATTCATAGGATTGTCATTTTTGTTATAGGCCACCATGTGGATTATAAGTATGTATATAGTACCATAAAGAAATATTATACCAATATATAAGATTTAATACTTTGAATTTTTTATATCATTGGATACTGTGAAGTAATATTGTGCCCCTCTTTTGCCAATTTACTATTCTTGCAATGAACTGAGTATGGTATAAGATCATTATACTCTTTTTTCAAAATGCAAAATATGTATTCAGAATTTTCCTTGACATGCAAAAGAAATAGTAACCATTTAAAAATGCTTGTTATTAGTTTATGATCGAAATGTTTATGAGTAATAACTTATGAATATACCATTATTCCTTGAGTTACCCTTAAACTACCATACTTGTATAATATAGAAAAACTACAAAAAAAATTTTCTTAAAATCCTCCCGAGTATAACCCAGTTAAATAAATTTTTTTCTTGTTAAAATAAAATTATTTGTTTCACACATTAAAAAATGATACATAACTAAGCTCACACGCTTTTTCCTCTTTTTTCATCTTTTGATAAACTCATCCCTGCAATTTGGGTAATTCAGTAATAATGTTTATTTTTAGAGAGAGATATTTAAAAATGTGGAAATTCTTGCAGAAAATTTTTTGGAAAAAATTTAAGTTTGCAGAAAGGTTTTAATTTTATACAAGTATGTAAACTAAGGTAGTTTACATACTTACCTGAGCTAAGGTACCTTATTTAGGATCTGTCATATGAAAAAAATAAAGGATGTATGTTTAATCTCATTCTAAATGACATTCAAAATCTACTTTGTGCCCTTCTCTAATGGATTATTAAAATGTTCTATGATGATGATATTGGCTAAACATTTGAGATATGAGCCAGAGTTTTAAAGAAGTTTATTCTTAGTCTTTAATTTTCAGTTTGTTCCTCAGACTGACTAAAAGTTCAGTTATATTAAATTTTAAATTTAATTTGGTAGTTAAGCATTTTCTTTGCATCATTTTGTTCCTTTACTATTGAATTTTTTAAATTTTCCTAAAAATTTTATGTTCTGTATTTGCTGGTTTTATGATAATCATCCAGGTTTAAGAATCTTTCAAAAAAAAAACTGGAAATAGAAGAAAAGAACAAAAGAGTTGAGTAAATACTCAAAATATATAAAATTTTTAAACATGATTTAAATTAAATTAATATCAAATTTTAATTGAAATTTAAGATAGCAATTGAATTTTTATAAAAATAAATGGTACTTAAGGATTAGTTGAGTGCTAATATATCTGACCTTGGCAGTGTTCTAGGAATTACTTAATAAAAAATTTAAAAAATCAAAAGCAACACTGTTAATTGAGATTTTGTGATTGTTTTTTATTTTAATTGCTTATTTTTTGGGATTTAACCGTACACTTGGCTTTTGCACTTAATTAATCCTATAAGTACCACAAATAATTCACTTTTAATCAGAAATTCCAGGTTAAGAATGTTATTTGGGGTTAGTTGTTTATACTACATACTTAAAAAAAAGGATCAAGTGTGTATAAGGATCACAAATTTTTTATGGTTATTCTGTTTTGGAAGAAACATGCTAACCTTTTGATAAATTTTCCCACTGTAGTATTAGTATATTTATTGTATCTTTTATGATTTCTTCTATTTCTTCATCTAGAACAGTGGTTTCCAACTCAAATATGTCTGGGGACCACTTCAAATAAATTTGAACCTTGTGCGGACCATCCCTATCCCTAACTTTATCATCATCATCAAATTTTAACCTTTTTTCAATACATTCATTCCTCACAGAGGGTCTGAAGTTTGACTTTTTCCTGAGCTAAGAGAAACCGAGTCTTGAATATGTTTTTTAAATGGAACTGAAAATTAAATAATCTATTAAACTTAAAAGAAAAATTAACATTAATTAATTGTTTATTTAATTCAGTAAAACTAAGTTAGGAAATATAAGAGAAATGCTTTTTTCAGCAGTAAAATATACATACCCTTCAGACGCAGATCCAGCACGGCTCCAAGGGGGGGGCACTTTTCCAGACAAGATCCCTTTGTCCCATTGATTTCCCACAAGATCCCTTTGTCCCAGACAAGATCCCATTGGGGGTATGGGGGTCCTCCCCCAGAAAAAAATTGAAATTTGACTTGTAATAGTAGGGTTTTAACTCATTATTAGAAACGTTTTGAGTCTAAGGGGGCACTTTTTAACACTATTACCTTTACTTTTTGACCCAAAATGTCAAAATTTTGGGGATTTCCTAAAAATAAACACTGAATGCCCCATTTTGATACTAATGGGGGGTATGGGGGCAAGGTTAATAGAATAAGATAAGGTTGGCTCTTCACATAGAGATGAAAATTCGACTGACGTATGCTCTTCCATCCAAATACGAGTTCCTCGTCATAATGACCAATCCGCAATAACCAATCACTTTTATTATGGGCATGACTTTGGTATGAGTTGCTCTGCGCGGTATAGGTTAGGGATTTTTTTGATAAAATAAGAGGGATATATATATATATATATATATATATATATATATATATATATATATATACAGGGTGTCCCATAAATAATGGGTCACACTTCTAGGGTGGATAGTAGACACCTAGACGAGTCAGAATCACATAGGGTTTGGGGGTCCCAGACCAAATCCCAAGGAGTTAAAAATGGAGCGACACCCTAAAACAATTATTGAAAAATTCAATTTGTAGAAGAACAACTATTGGTAAAAATTTAATCATGGTCTCAAATTTTGTAGCTTAATATGATTTTTAAAATTTTGCTGAAAGTTTTCACTTTAAAATTTTTTTCTATGAAAAAAAGTCAAAAAACCACAAAAAAATGTGAAAAATATGCCAAAACTTTATTTTGTATTTGGAAATCCTTTCTTTTGATTTTATAATCTGAAAGATCATATTTTAAAACCCTTAAGTCCAAAGTTTCACGTAAATACCATCAATATTAAACGCTTGAGATCCTGTTAAAGTTTGTTTTTTGAGTGCGAAAACAGCTCCAGAAAACGAACGTTCAGGGAGAATCTACGAGTTACGGATAGATAATCGCTAACTTTCTTTTCTCTCCCAGTTTGGCGAAACATACCAAGCTCCTACAGATCGCCAAGACAGCTTGGGCGATTTGTTGTTGGCGAAAGTTGGCGAGGAATCTCGAATCGCAAATAATGGCGAGAAATTTAGCTAGCATCAATCCGTAATTCGTAGATTTTCCCTCAACGTTTCTTTTCTGGATCTGTTTTCGCAAGCAAAAATCAAACTTTAATTAGATCTCAAGCGTTTAATATTGATGGTATTGACGTGAAACTTTGGACTTAAGGGTTTTCAACTATGATCTTTCAGATTATCAAATCAAAAGAAAGGATTTCTAAATACAAAATAAAGTTTTGGCAGATTTTTCACATATTTTTGTGGTTTTTGGCTTTATTTCGTAGTAAAAAAATTTTTAAAATGAAAACTTTTACAATGATTTTAAAGATCATGTTAAACCACAAAATTTGAGACCATGATTAAGTTTTTACCAATAGTAGTTCTTCTACAGATAGAATTTTTCAATAATTGTTTTGTGGTGTCGCTCCATTTTTAACTCCCTGGGATTTGGTCTGGGACCCCCGATTCCTATGTGATTCTGACTCGTCTAGGTGTCTACTATCCCCTCTAGAAGTGTGGCCCACTATTTATGGGACACCCTGTATATATATATATATATATATATATATATATATATATATATATATATATATATATATATATTGATCTTTGATTCAACAGGTTCAAGTTTGAAATAGTGCAGCATTTCAGTTAAGAAATCAAAAAGTGTTTTCGATTTAGACTAAGTGATTGAATAAATATTATATTTCCGTGTAATTATCTGTGGCTAATTTGAAGATGCCCACAAGTTTGAAAAGTGCAGCATTTCAGTTAAGAAATCAAAAAGTGTTTTCGATTTAGATTTGAATGATTGAATAAATATTATATTTCCGTGTTAGTTATCTGAGGCTAATTTGAAGATGCACACAAAAAGTACATAGTTCCAGATACATAAGAAATTTATTGATTGATTTCTTGACATCAGATATATTTAGAAATCGGGAGGGAGGATGTATTTGGAGAGGTGTAATACAACTAAATATTTAATCTTTGAAGGGATCTTGATATAAGCTCGCTTGTTGATTCTCGTTTATTATTAAAAACGTGTAAAATGTCTCGTTGGGCTGTTTCAGTTTGTAAAAACTATTGGCATAAGACTCGAAATTCTGTTTCTTATCATTGGTTCCCGAATGATCCTTATCTTCAAAATATTGGATTGAAAAGTGTCATACGGGAGACAAAATTAATCCATCAACTTTAATTAACAAAATTAATCCATCAATAAAATTTTAATAAAATGCCTTTAAAGATTTTTTGTACTATCTGTATTTAGAAGTTTCTAGCAGAAAGGTATTAGGAATGTTTGCAACCTTATATATAAAAATGTTCAAAATTAAATAAGTTATGAATCCTTCTAATTATGTATTGCAATCAGTCTTAAATTTCATGATTTTATTCAATACACTATTTTATTAGCTAGAAACTATTTCGTTGTTAAATTAGAAGTAAAAACGAAATACTCATAATTTAATATGATATAAAACTTGTATTAGTTTTCACCAAGAATAAGTTTAAAATAAATTATCCCATGGAGATCGCAAGCGTTGCTTTAAATTTGACTGGACTGCGTTATTTGTGGGGTATGCAGCAGCCGGACGCTGCTGCTTTAAATTTATAATTTGTTTCCTTAAGTGTCCGCTCTACAGCTCTATATTTCCCCGCATATTATTTTAATCCCTTTCTACTCAAGAAGAAGCTACGCGATTTCCCTAAGTAACCCTGATTGGTCAGTACGCTTAGTTAACACGTCAAAGCGTCAACGCCTACCATCCGATTACGTCATCTTGGATGGTAACAATTCTGATAGCCTGATGGGCCCCCCCTGGGGTATGGGGGTTCTACCCCAGAAAAATTTTTGAAATTAGACCTGTAAAAGTTAGGTTTTTACTCATTTTGAGAACCTCTAAGGGTCTCCAAGGGGGGCACTTTCCAGAGTGCCACCCCCCTGGATCTTAAAAATACCCACTGATACCCTTAAAAATAAAAATTTCAATATATAATATTCATATGAGAAGCTTAACCAAGTACACTTTTTTAATTCTTTTATATAAGTATATAGAGGAGGATAATGTACTTAACAAATCATAATAATTAATAATAATTGTTCGAGTGAATGGAAATGGTGTTGGTGTGAACCAATCCCAGTGGCTGCTCATTAGGGCGTATCACGAAAAACTTTTTTTCGAAATTCAAAAAGGCATACTGAAAAAAAGTTGCCTTAGGGGTCACATATTCACCATGAAAAATTTCAGCCCGATCAAAAAATGTTTAGGTCCCCCGGAATTGGGTCAAAGGTTTGGAAATTGCCTCATTTTTCAATAAATTGACCGAAACCTCCAAGATAAAATTTTTATATCAAGTTCATAATTTTTCTAGGATAATCTACTACCAAACCTTATAGTTTGCAGTTAGTTTTATATTTTTACTACTCTTCGTTTAGAATATCGTGAAGTTGTTTTTCCTGCATTACTAAAGTTACCATAAATAAAGTTCTATCTACTCTAGAAAGTTGTAGTTTGTGTCATTTTGATAAGTATTTTATTTTTTAACATATTTTGTGCCCTGAACGAATTATTTTGGTTTTGTTTTACCCGAAACTCCCTGTATAATTATAAAAATAGTACTAATTTTGTCGTTTACACTAATATTTTTTAAACTGCTATAATATGAATTTATTAAAAGAAATTTATCCATAAAAATGCTCAAGATTCTCAGATAATAGTACATAATAATTTAACTTTCATATGTTTACTAATAATTCTAGCTATTCTATAATAAAAGGGAAATTATTTGATTTATCCTTTTTTAAGACAATTTTTTTTGGTACAGAGTTAAAATTCTAACTACAAAGGACAAGTAAAACTGACAAAAAAGTACAATATTAAAAATTAATAATAAAGTAACATTTATTTTACATAATTATCAAGTATTTCTATATCAAGTATTAAGGGATACATACACTTACTTATATTTTACATACATATATTTTTATTACTTTTTTTTATGAAGAAGCACCTGAGAAATCCCATTTTTTCGAACTTGGGAAGGAATTTCCTGTCCAATAATCTGGATTTAATTAATACATCAATATTTCTGAACCCACAAACACGAAGGGAAAAGCTTCAGTGGATTTCCTTCACAATTCTTTTAGCTGCTTGGGTAAACTGCTTTCTATCACTCAATCCAGTTTCAACGATTTCTTCATTTTATTTAAGTTATTTAGAAGTGGTTGGTCAGTTACAGTCATAGACTCCCAGTTTATGATGCCTACGATATCATCCCCCTCGAAATTTACTTGAGGTGGTATGAAAACCATTTTTCTTGGTAATTCGCATAAGGCACTTAGAATATGATCTAATCGATGCGTTTAAATCTACCTTACAAAGGAATGCCTTTATGGTGCACCCAGATCATCTTCTTTTAGAAACGTTATTTAAAATAAATTAGTTCTCAAAAAAATATTAGTTCTGTATATGGCAAATAAAAAATACAGGAAGCTCGAGAAAGAGATTCCCTAGAAAAAAGGTTTTCAAACCCCCTGAAGTAAATTTCGAGGAGGATGATATCATTGACATCCTAAACTGGGACGAAAACTGAACCACCACTTCTAAATAACTTAAGTAAAAAGAAGAAATCGAGCTAATCGTTGAAACTGGATTGAGTGATAGAAAGGAGTTTAAAATTCCTTCGCACACCCAAGCAGCTAAAAGAATTGTGAAGTAAATCATACTGAAGCGTCCCTTCGTGTTTGTGGGTTCAGAAATAGGGATGTATTAATTAAATCCAGATTATTGGACAGGAAATTCCTTCCCAAGTTCGAAAAAAATGGGATTTCTCAAGTGCTTCTTCATAAAAAAGTAATAAAAATATATGTATGTAAAATATAAGTAAGTGTATGTATCCCTTAATACTCGATATAGAAATACTTGGTAATTATGTAAAATAAATGTTACTTTATTATTAATTTTTAATATTGTACTTTTTTTGTTAGTTTTACTTGTCCTTTGTAGTTAGAATTTTAACTCTGTACCAAAACAATTGTCTTAAAAAAGGATAAATCAAATAATTTCCCTTTTATTATAGAATAGCTAGAATTATTAGTAAACATATGAAAGTTAAATTATTATGCACTGTTATCTGAGGATCTTGAGCATTTTTATGGATAAATGTCTTTTAATAAATTCATATTATAACAGTTTAAAAAATATTAGTGTAAACGACAAAATTAGTACTATTTTTATAATTATACAGGGAGTTTCGGGTAAAACAAAACCAAAATAATTCGTTCAGGGCACAAAATATGTTAAAAAATAAAATACTCATCAAAATGACACAAACTACAACTTTCTAGAGTAGATAGAACTTTATTTATGGTACATTTAGTAATGCAGGAAAAACAACTTCACGAATATCTCGTATTGTTAAAAAAATTATTACTTCTAAACGAAGAGTAGTAAAAATATAAAACCAACTGCAAACTATAAGGTTTGGTAGTAGATTATCCTAGAAAAATTATGAACTTGATATAAAAATTTTATCTTGGAGGTTTCGGTCAATTTATTGAAAAATGAGGCAATTTCCAAACCTTTGACCCAATTCCGGGGGACCTAAACATTTTTTGATCGGGCTGAAATTTTTCATGGTGAATATGTGACCCCTAAGGCAACTTTTTTTCAGTATGCCTTTTTGAATTTCGAAAAAAAGTTTTTCGTGATACGCCCTACTGCTCATGGATCGATTAACCATGGAAGGGTCCACTTAGCACACCAAAATACATTTTTTCTGTGAAAGTTATTAGAAGTTTTATGTCAATTAGTACAATATATTAAGAAAAGAACTTATTAAATAAAATATTTACTAATTTTTTTTATTTATTTAGTTTGTTTTGTTTTTATTAATTGCTAGTATTCACTTTAGGGAACATACCCATACTACGTGACCCATTTTTTACCATTTTTGACCCCCCTCCCCCCCTTGGTGACCATCGGTAGTATATGCCAAGACCCCCCTCCCCCTCTAGTTTTCACGTAGTAATTCTTAAATACGGTTTTCAATCATTTTTTGCAAACAGAAAGTTGAAAAAAATTAATTTGGCTTAATTTGTCTAATTTTAATAATTAATTTGTCTTAATTTGGCAAATTTCAATAATTTATTTGGCTTAATTTTGTCGTATTGACTAGAGGAAATTGCAGGGTTCGTACGCCTCCTAAAATTCCTAAAATTTGCTTTATTTTTCTAAGGGCCCTTATAACTCCTGAAAAATTATGTTTTTTCTCCTGAATTTACCCTCTGACTCCTGAAAAACATCTGTCTAAGAGTAAATCAAAGATCTATTATCGATTTGGAAAAATAATTACTTTTTTTAATCAATAAAATTCCGTTTAAATGTGAAATTCTAACAACTTTTGCAATTCCTTGCTCCATACTTCATTCTGAACTCATTCTACTCGTAACATGCAAAGTTGTTTAAGGTTAATAATTACTCACATTACCTCCTGATTTTTTGGTAATTTACTCCTGAAAAACTCCTTTAACCCGGGAGCAGTCGCACCTATGAAACGAACGCGGGCACTCGCGGGTGGGTATGTGATACCCAGGGATGGATTCTCGCGTTTTAGCACTCAACCTGCTTGCTTTTACAAATAATATTACTTTAAATAAGACAAAAACAATAAACTATCATTTGTGTATCTTAAATGAATATAATTAACTCACATTTATTCGTGCAATCCTTACAATTTGGAGTTATGTGTTCCATACAAATGTATTTCTGGAACCTTTCACATTAGCGTTTTATTTTCAAGTCCCTTTTGCTAAAGCAATCCCTACATATTTTGTATCCCGTTTTTCCATAATTTTGGAATTGTTTCCTTCTTCTGAGGTAGTTTCTGATGATGTATCAAAAGCATTTTTTGATTGCGTCTTAGTAGGCGCTCGAGAACCACTTGTATTTTCAGGGATTTTATTTATAATATTTTTCACCGCCACTCTGACGTTGGTTCTAAACTTCTCTTTCATCCATTTTGTTCCTCTTTTACCGAGCTAATATTCTCCATTTTCCGGAGAATCAAGATTTTTTGAACTTTCTTCATCAATTTCATCACACATTCTTCGGCCACTTCAATTGTTTACTCATCACATTAAACATCATAATCTCCAATATCTTAATTTTAACTAAAAAATCAAAATCATCAGTAAAAACTGTCTAAAGCAAAGAACGAAGCCGCCATACCGAACAATCGAACGTAATCCACAGCCAAATCTGACACCTCTACCGGCACGCGCGCGGGTATCTCATACCCAAAAGCCTCAATTCCCGGAAACCGCGTATTCCCGAATTTTTATCTAACCTTGAAACTTGAAGAATGTGACCTTGAACTCAGCTACATGAGACCCCACACATTTTGAAAAAAAAGGGGGAACGCTATGAGACTAAGAATGCGCGCCTGGGTATGAGATACCCAGTGCGAGTGCTCCCGGGTTAAGACTCCTGAATTTTTCTATGTAAGATAGAGTATGAACCCTGAAATTGACTATGTGACGAAACCCTAAGCCCCCCTCCCCCTGTGACCGAGTGTGGTATTTTGAAGACCCCCTCCCCCCTGAAAGGGTCACGTAGTATGGGTACGTTCCCTTAAATGCAAAAAATTTACTTTAACAAAAATCAAAATATGTCCTATTTAATTTGGTGGATCAGTCATTTTGGTTGAGGACCAGTAGGTTTTTTTTCATGATTTCTAATGCTGATTACAGAGTTGGCAAGTTTATTCCAAAATTAGAAAAACTCTGAAAAAAATTGAGTGAAAGAAACCTTTTTAGGATTGACAGATAAGTTTTAATTTATGATATAAAATGTTCTTATTTAGAGTATAAAAGATTTCATATAACTTTCTAAAATATAATGACTAAGTTAATTTTTACACTCGATGGATATTTGATATATTACCAATTTATTTAAAAATATAAATAAATTCAATATAATTTTTTTATTAAATAGATTTATCTTTATCCAGAGCTTAGGCAGCTCATAAAACATAAATGGATAATCTTAAATGTTATTCAAAATTTTCATGAAATTCTCATATTTTAAAATTAATGTTATAGAAAAAATATAATTGAATAGTTTGAGTGACAAACAAAACAACAAAGTTTTGAATTAAATGTTCTTAAAAGTCAAAAAATAATTATTTTAAATGTATACTTTATTTTCTTGAAAATTTGGCATTTGTACTTAAATTGTCAAGAAAGATGAAGTCCTATGATAAAACAGAGGTCAATTTTAGATTCAGCACATTAAAATACCCAAGAAATGATTTTATGGAAAAATTTGATTAAAAACTTTTGACCAATGAGTCAATTTTTCAAAATTTTAAGGCATTTCCCAATAAAATTTAAAAACCTGAATTGGCAAAAAATGGGCTGTGAATATGGGTGTTAAAGTATTAAAATGCATTTTTTTAGCAAAATAATAGTTTCTAATTCATTGGATCTAATTTTAGATATCAAGAATAAGTTCTAAATTCCTCTCCGAAGATTAGGCCAAACCATGGAGGCCCCCTGCTACTGCACCAATCACGACAGTGAACTGACCTTCTCTTCCCCAGACCCAATGGGGCTGAACGCAGCCTTGCAAGAACTACAACAGCTCTCTTACGTGCCTGAGCCAGAGCAGCCGAAACCCAAGTTTTTCAATTTCATACTGGGGGAGCCTCCAAGTGAACCCGAGGTGAAGAAAGGTCCATATCCTTGTGGTTACAGAAAGTGGAGGAAACGATTTAGGGAACTTTCCAAGCCATACAATCTGCCTGGTCGGTCGACGTTAAAAGACCTTGTGCTTCAGAACCTACCTAATGCTGGGACTGTGGCTGCTACTTCTGCCACTACGGAACGTGCTAGCTCCCCTGTGGTGTCTCGTCAGGACAGTGGTAATAAGTCTAATCCGAGTAGTCCAGTGAAAAGCCAAAAATCTCTAAGCAGCTCAGATGTCACGTTAGTTCGCTCACGTTCCTTAGACGACTTGGATATAAGCAAGTTGGTTTTGGAGGATCGTGAAACTAAAGGCAGCTGTTATAGTAGTAGGTTTGATATAGACAATGTTTCTCAGCGGATAAGCAAGCTTCATGTTAATTGAAATAGTGAGTGACTCGTATTTAAAAAATTGACTGATCTTGGGAGGTAGGCTTCGTTTTGAGTTGGTTTATATTTGTGTGTGTTAAAAGTTGTGTTGATGTTTGTATTTTTTGTTTTGTTTGTATTTTCTGTACTTTAGTTTCAAAAGGGTCAGCTGTATGCAAATGCTCCAAGTTTTGGAGAATTAAACAAATAGATACTTTCTATTTCTAAACATAGCTTATATATCCTTAACAAAGATGCTATTTTGTTGATGTGGACAGCATGGGTGATTGTGTTCCAGGGTACCCTGGATTTTTGGTTTTTAGACTGACACATCCGGTATTTAGGTTTTTGGTATTTTATGTACTCTTCTGGGGTTACCCCTGGATTTACCCAGCTTACCAAAGTTCAGGGTTCATCTGCCACTATAGTGCAGATGACAAGAGGCGGCTTTGAGCATGTTCAACCTCAGAGTAGAAAGCCATTCCCGAGATCACAAAAAGGCAGAGTTCTTCCGAACCTGCAGAGTGAAGAGGACTATGCAATGTAGGGTGTCGAGGGATCCAGGGCAAAAAAGCTTAATGTTATCTTCTGGGAAGGCAAGTGCTGTAGAGTGATTCTGATCCAAAATAGTTTTTTTATCCATCTATAAAAATCTTTTTTTCATTTGGAAAGAATTTTTGGAAGGATTCTGAATTTGTTGTGTGTTTCCAGATTTGGGTCATTTTCCCAGGCTATTAATCCTTGGTCACAATCACCAATGGAAAATGTTAACCCTTTCAAAACCTAAGGCACCTGAGTTTACCATTGAATCATGTAGAAAACTTGGGGCGGCTGGGTGTGAAAGGGTTAAACAATTAGGTTTTGAAAGTATGTACTTCGAAAAATACCTTGTTAACTAATACCCTGGAAATGCTAATGAATTTGTTTTGAGTTAAACAAAGGAAGATAAATTCTGTTTATTTTCCAAATTTACAAAACCCTAAAACGTTTTTTTTTGCATTTACCCAAGTCGTTTTATTTCCTTACCTTAATGTCAAACAACACTACACAAGTTCAATCTTCAAAACCAGAAGATTTGTAGAAAGACCTTCAACAAGTTACCTGTCAAAATTGGTAAAGTGCATAATTATAGCACTTAATGAGACACATTGGTTACCAATTTAAAGACTGATTTTAATGGTATATTGGTAAAAACTATTCTGTATTTACAAAATTGTTTTATCGCAATGAGGCAACCTCTGTATGTGGAGGTTTATCTTAACAAATTTTGCATTGGCTGGTGAGACTGGCAAAATGTCTAGAAATTGCTAGACTTAGGTTGTGAATGAACTTTTAGATAGTATTGTTTGATGCTAAGGTGAGCCAAACTTGTATGCTAAAGATGATCTTAATTTTTAAGCATTTCTCATACTGTGACTATGCTTTTGACCACTTTCTACTATAGTTCCTGATGTGCCAATTTTATGTGGTGACAGCTATATAGTTATTAGTATGAACTATATTTTTCTTACTCGATTTGTTTTGGTTTAATTTTACAAACTGCTTGAATTTAATATTAAAATTTGACTTAACTTCTCGTAAAATTGCACAAGAGCACTTTTTCAGAGGCTTGTCACCATGTATTGTGAAGAAATTTTTATTTTGTTACTTAAAACAATCTAAAAAAATATAAAATAACACTTTCTTTAAAAATTATGACACTTAAGATTTCCTAAACTTGTATGATGAAACTGAAAACTAACTGTTTTCTACATTGTTATACCAAGGGTTATAAAGTGTAACTAATGCTCAAGTTGAGTTACTTTTTTGTGCGTATTGACAGCAGTTTTCATTTTAAACTAAACAAACACCTCTTCAAGATATCAATTATTGTAAAATTACTATGTGATGAAAATTTGTTTATTTCACGTTTATTCTGTATTCTTCATGCATCTAAATAAAATATTAATTTAATTTATTAAATAAAGGCATCTATCTCAAAACCAATACACTATGGTGACAGCTTTTATTATAGACTTCAGGATAACTTGTTTTGATGAGTTTAATCAAGGAAAAGTTGTTTTCTTAAAAGCCTTAATCAAGTTTAAAGTATAAGAAATTATAAAGCCTTTCAAACTTATTTCAATTTTAACTGTACTACATTAATTTACTCGTTAATGTAGTATTTCTTTTACTTTTATTCAGGGGCTATCTCTATAACTGACTGAAGTTCAAAGTATCAAATTTTCAACTAATATAACTTTTTTAGTTGTTATTTGTTGTGTATAATTTTATTCATGACAAAACTTATGTGTCTTGTTTAAGTTGTATACCTTAAGTAAGAGGCTAAAGTTTTAATTTATTCACTAAAGTTAACTAACATTAAATTAATATCACCTAGTTATATATGTTTTAAATGCACTGGTCCTCTTCTTTAGTACTTGCATTAAATAAGAAAATAATAATATGTATAATTTTTTACTTGGTATATCCTTGTTTATCATAATTATTAAAAATTTTAAAAGCATCATTGAAATTTATCTCTTTCCAGTTTAGTAATATAATTTTTGCTAATTTATTCTGCATATGTTTAGTTTGTTTCAGCTAGTGTTTTTAAATGGATCTTCGTTATTTTATTTTTTTATATATTTTTGACAATATTTTAACTATTGGAACATTTTTTTAATACACCTTGAATATTTTTTGTTTCAGGAGGAATTTTAACAGTTTTTATTGGTTTAATTATTATAAAACAAAATGTTTATTTTATTTGAATTGATTGGTTGAAAAATGCATACAAGTTTTGAGAATTGTTTGTTGGAACTAATTAGTTTTGTTTTTAGAGGGCTAGTGCTTTGTAAATTTTTTTTGTGTACGTGTATGTACATACAGTTATTTAGCTGTGATTTAGTTTAGTGTATAAACTTTTTCAAAAATTACTTCTTTGTTTATTCTTACCATTTCATTGGAATGAGTGTTTTTTGTTTAAAAAAAAGATTCTTAATAGTATACATACTTATCAAATATTATGAAAGGTCAGTTTAGAAATTATAAATAACGTTCCTTTTTTATTTTCACGAATGAGGTAACACAAAAACTAAAGCAAGTTTTAGAAGGTTATAAGACTATCATCTCCTGTTGTGATTCAAACCCACAATGTCTAGTCTTTATCTTCAATGGTCTTGCAATGTCATTGAACTATTATTCCTCAGGAATAGGATTTTGAATAATTTATTTCCAAATCTGGGTGTTCAAAAAGAGAAATCCCATCCCCTTTGTTATATTTTGAAACCAACTTATGAATGATAAGTTTTGTATAACTCTTATAATGAATATAATGTCAAAGTAAAATATTATTGTATTAAAACTAAAATTAAGTATTATTTTGTGTACTTGATATTCCTTGAAAATTACCTGAATTAAACAAAATGTAGTTACGAGCATACAAATTTTTGAAACAAAACTTTCTAAGAAGTACTGTACTAAAATTGAACTATCAAATCAGATGATAGGGTTTGGTTTTGACATTTGCGTATTTTGAGAGTGAAAGCCGCAACAAAACTATAATTGTTAATTGCTTATAAACTAATACAAATACTATATTTATTAAATATCATAAGACAATTACAAACTAATTTGTGCATTTTTAAAAATTATTGCATTGCGTATGAAACATTTTAAAATGGAAGTTTTGATAGCATTGAGGAGTATGTTAATATTTTTTCGTAAAATTTTCATAATTTAAAATTGGTATTTAGGTCATTTGGGGGTATGCAAGGTGATTAAAAATTGTCTATTAACATTTTGATAAAATCCTTAGTTGAAATTGCACAAACAGTTTTAGCCGTTGGTATTTAATTATTAGCCTACCCCGTACCTCTTTATATATTTATTAGAAGACCCCCCAAAACATTAAATGGGTTAGTTAGTTTCATGAACCAAAGTGAAGGAGAAATAATAACAATAAGTAATTGCATGAAAATGTTATTAATCGTTCCTATCAGTTTAAAAAATCAAGTTCCATTTGTATGTAAACACTTTATTTTGCATAAAATACACTTAAAAATCCACCTTAAAAAATTTTGCTTGATATAGATACTAAGCACAGGCAATTTTCATGACACACTTCATATATATTACATTGATTTCTCTTGCATTTCTTTATCATACAATTACAAATATATGTACAATATTCAACAACGTCGGTTTTAATTCTTAAAAACCACACATTACCTGTTACTTTTGTTTGCAGATTCAAATCCCACCACCCTTTGAAGGAATATGTTATGCTTTTGTGATCAGTATAATTTTATTCCATGGCTACGTTACATTACATGTGAAACCTCCAGTAGTGATACTAATACTCTTTGTTTAAGATTTTCACTAAATTTTAGTAAGACTTGAAATTTTATAAGTGATATGTTGAAAAATATTGACTGACTTTTCTGATTTGATTCAGCCAAATTTTAGTGTTCGTAATGAAAAGATAAATATACGTATTTTCATCGGGCCATTTAATGCTCAATGTATTTTTTAATATTTTGGATGATTTTATGTGATAAGAGTAATGGAACATTTTTTAACATTTATAATTCTTATATGGGTTTCAATACATTTGTAACCAAAATTGTTTATCTAGGAGTGCAAAATGCACACTATGCATTGCGTATTCACAAATTTTTACACGAAAGCGTTTGACAGAGAAACAGCTGATCCAAATAGTACCAGGTTTGCCTAATTAGTCAAAAAGCCAGTATTTCTGAGCTAAGCTTTTGAGAGTTAATGCAGACTTATGTTATTCTTTGAGATTAATTAATGCACTGAAGTTTTTAAAGATAAATAGATGCATTTGGAATCATTATAATAAAAAGTTCTTTGAGATTTATGAATTCTTATGAAAAGGGATGATAGTCATGTATTTATAATCCGATTCCTTTACAACTATCCTTCTGACTGATTTAACTCTTAGGCATGCACACATTTCTAGCCTTATCTTGGGTCTTCTCCCCAGAAGAATTGTTTTGCCTTGATTCTGATCTAGGATATATTTGTATTGATTACAGTTAGTTAAGCAGCATTAACTCTCTAAGACTACGCTCAATCTGGTACTGCCTTTTTGACTAGGTTGGCAGTGTTGGCAAGAACCACCGATTTCCAGTAGCACCGAACTGAAATATTCGTGGTTATTAAGAGAGTTAGGAATTACAAACGCACACAAAAAATTGTCCTAACGTAGTTTGAAAACCAGCAGTTCATTTGCAGTCTCCCACTGACTATTCAGGGTCCATTGTGGGAAAAATTAAGTTCGTGACAATGTAGGCTTTCTTCTACAAGTGCTGGGTTTTTTAACGTTTAGTGCCATTTGCTGGCGTAGAGCTCTTTGCGCTGGTAGTATCCGTAGTGTTGAGGGGCAGTTCGCAGTCGTCCGTAAATTCTGGAATAATCGTCTTCGCTTGATCCTGTATGGCCGTCAGACTCTGAAAACGGAAATTGTCAATTTTAAGATCCTAGAAATGTTTCAAAGTCAATTCTTTGTGCTAGTGCAAAGTTAATTTTGTGTCCAAGAAAGATTTTAGAGGGACGAGATTACAGCTTTTCACATTGAATTTCTCTCTAGAAAATGGTTGTTTTAGAATGTATTTTTCATATTTTATGGAGTTACTAATTTGATAAGACTTCTCAATGCTTTTATTTATGTGTTAAAACTAGTAATATGCACCCAGTAAAACAAGTCTGTTGAAACAAGTAAGCGGATTTACTCACTTTTTAATGTAGAATTTTAGTTCTAAAATTGAAACATTTTTGGTTATAAAATATTTTTATTTGTACCCACTATTTTTTACACACAAAATATTTTTTGCTTATTTTTTCACATTTTGATTACTTCTCCATTTTATGTCAAAATCTTTAATACAATTTTAGTTCCATATTTATCCCAAATGCATCAAATATGTTTCCCTTCTTTCTCCTACTTTGAAAAATTGTTACTCATGGCGCAACACAGGATTTGATGCAAAGGATCTTGATTAAAACTAAGTGTTCTGTACAATGTATTTTCAGAATAGAGTTTTCATAATTATTAACATTAGAATAATACTGCCGTCCTAAGCTAGAACGTCCTAAGTCCATTTTTTCACTTTTTTAGATAAGGACGTGGTCTTGTAGATCTCGGTCACGCGCATCTTTTGAGCTAGTCTAGAAAGTCCTATGTGCATGAGGAAGCCATAAAAATTTACTTTGTCCTATGTCCATTTCATTAAATTTGCTGGCTGCCTTGCTATAAAAACTCGATTATCTCAAAACTTGAAAAATGGACTTAGGACGTTTTAGCTTAGGACGGCAGAATAGTACGTCAAATTTTGTTTAATTTTAATATTATTAGCACAAAATATATTATTTTCTATTTTGAATTGCAGAGTTAACTTGGTGTTTTTTGAGGTGTAACTTAGTTCTCAAACTTTTTCAAGTGGTGTGGAGAACGAAAATTTTCCAATTTTTAAATCCCTTGCCAGCAAAATAATAACAAACACCATTGCATTAACAGAAACAAAACAGTTTATTTTTCAACTTATTCATTAACATAGGCAACATCTCATTAATGTGGTCCAATCAGGAACCATCGAGTACAGAATACCGTGTTAGTTTTTTTCAAAGGCAAAATAGGGTCTCTAGTAATGTCCCATAACAGTTTTCCCATCCAGAGTCAGTGCAGTATCTGATCAATATACAGTAACAAAGAACAATCCTGGCCTGGAGCTATATTTTTAGTATAAAACGTGAATGAGAAATTGCATTGTGAAATTGTGAATGAAAATTGCATTTTAAGAATACAGGTAATGCGGTATTTTATATCTAATGGTTTGAGGAGGCAACATACCCCTGTTCCCTGTATTGGAAACGCAAGACAAATAAGTGAGGGTTGTACTACCACTGAGACTTTTGCAAGAAATGGTAAAGTTTCTTAATCTTAAAATTTCCATCGTTAGAATTGAGCCTGGAGGTTATGACGTATGGCCTCCAAATAGAGACAGTATATGCTAATAGTAACAGACTGTGCCAAATAAGCCATTGGGATACGTTCACTGATTAATTTGAGAATACAGGTTATTTTGTTTCAATTTAATTTCTTACATTACAAAAAAAGTAAAATTTCATAGCTTGAATCGAACCTAAATGTTAGGAAATTTTAAGTTATTCTATCACCAATACAAGTAAGTAAGAGACTTTACCACCAGGGTACGAACACACCACAATGGCCTTACTGTTGTATTTTGAGATTTATTTTTCATTCACTTTAGAATTAGAACTTTTTAGGGACTTTTTGTATAAGAGGTGAGGCAAGTGCTTTTACAATCACAGGATGTCCTTTGTAAATTTTAAGATTATGCACTGACTCTTGACTTTTGCATTAACCCTTTCAGTCCTTTGCAGATCCAATTCTCCATAGGATTCAATGAATCTCGGGCGTTTTAGGATAAAAGGGTTAAGACAAACACCTCATGATGAGGACCATAGGCGGAATTAGATGGAAGACTTGGGTTATATGCTCAACCTGATCGCTTTAGAAACATCATTTATCGTTAGGAGCAAAGGAATATTCTGAAAGGTCCATGCCATGCATTGGAACTATCCATGTCCATCGACGAATCCGTCCATATAAAGGACCAAGTGGTTTTGAATTCTTTAGCTATGAAATGATCTTGATTCTAAATCCTGATAAGCTGTTTTAAAATTAGTCGCTAATGCATTCTACCAACTGGTATTTACCCAGGTTGTAGTCTTACTCCCATAATTTACTTTGCACACCTTACGGCTGTATTCACTTCTAATTTGGCCCAAGGTTAACCTGAAAGCAACTTTTTCGACAACTCTGATTGGCTCAAAACGTTGTTTTCATTTTTCAACTACCAATTGGAAGTTCTGATTCCAGGTTAACCTTAATGGTGAATACGCCCGTTAGTAATGCAATTATACATATCAAAGGAAAGAATGGATGAAACACGTTCAGTAGATATTAGTTCTTAAAAGTATTTTTGAACTGGCGTTTTCATTTCAGAATCAAGATACTCGCTCATTGCTTTCTCAAAATCACTTGGTGTTGTATCGGTATTTGTTCTGTTTCTCGTCCCATACTATTTTCCTGTTAGGGTTGTCGTGCATAGAGTGGAGGCAAAGCGCTGTACCTAAACCGGAATCATAGGGCCGGATGAGACTAAGATAACTACCGCTGTGGGCTTTACGCAGGGGCGTGTGCAAACCGTTCATGTGGGGCGGAGGCAGCTTTTTGCCGAACTTGGGCACCCTGGCGCTCATGCCGCAGTAGTAGGGATCATCTGGAAGAGAGGAGATGACGTTAGTGGAGGTGTAAGAGACATTGAACACTGAGAGAAATAACGGTTACAAATCTGAGTAAATTTTGATGCGAAAATTTTCAGATGAATGCTTTCAATTTTGAAATACCAAACATACTCAGTTTCAAACAATTCAATAATCACCATTCAACTTATATTTATCTTTTAATTTATGTTTAAAAATAGTAATAATTGGAAAGTTCTCAGAAAAATAAGTTAAGAGAAGATGGATAGAGAAAACTGACCAGAAACATTTATTATTGATTTAAAGTTTAAATTTCAAAAATTAATACACAGTAATTATTTGTTCTCTTGTTAAGAATTAATGGATCAGTAACCGAATGTCTGGCATGCTGGTGTTTAAATTTTTTAAAAAATTAAGATATGCAGCTATTATTTGTTCTTTTTGGTAGTGAGTCAATGGCTCAGTGGATAGAGAAGTTTGTTGCATGCTGTGGTCCCCGGTTCAAGTCCGGCCTGATTTTTAATTTAATTTTAAGAGAAATGAAATTGGCAGCTATACTATTTGTTCCCGTAGGTATGTGAGTGAATGGCTTAGTAGTTAGAGGAGTGATTTGCATGCTGTGGTCCCCGGTTCAAGTCCGGCCTGATTTTAAATTTAATTTGAAAGGAAATTGGCAGCTATTATTTGTTCCCGTAGGTATGTGAGTGAATGGCTCAGTGGATAGAGGAGTTATTTGCATGCTGTGGTCCTCGGTTCAAGTCCGGCTTGATTTTAAATTTAATTTCAAAAGAAATGAAATAGGCAGCTATTATTTGTTTTCGTAGGTATGTGAGTGAATGGATTAGTAGATAGAGGAGTGATTTGCGTGCTGTGGTCCCCGGTTCAAGCCCGGCTTGATTTTAAATTTGATTTAAAAAGAAATGAAATTGGTAGCTATTATTTGTTCTCGTATGTATGTGAGTGAATGGCTCAGTGGATAGAGGAGTGATTTGCATGCTGTGGTCCTCGGTTCAAGTCCAGCTTGATTTTAAATTTAATTTAAAAGGAAATGAAATTGGCAGCTATTATTTGTTCTTGTAGGTATGTGAGTGAATGACTCAGTAGATAGAGGAGTGATTTGCATGCTGTGGTCCCCGGTTCAAGTCCGGCTTGATTTTAAATTTAATTTAAAAGGAAATGAAATTGGCAGCTGTTATTTGTTCTCGTAGGTATATGAGCCAATGGCTCAGTGGATGCGTGCGTGGCTACCGTGCTCCATTCGTTGGAACGACCCTTGGAGTTTGGTTCCAATAATGCGCTTAATTTATTCGATTAACTGACAGATACGGTTACAGTTAACTAGTGCACTTAATTTTTTGACGAAAATAGTTTGGTTTTGGATGTTGCAAAAAAGGGTTAGGCTTAGCAAAAAAACGCAACCTGATAAATTGACAGTTACGGTTACAGTTAACCTATTTTACAAAACAGCAAAACCGACTCCCCAACGGACCCTTCTCTGCTATGCCCCCGGAGCCCTTGGTAACACTGGGGGCGTCCATCCTAAACCCCCAGGCCACCAATTCGTCCAAGGGGAGCAAATAAGGTCCGTCAGGGCGACCCCAACTGGTCACCGGATTCCTCCCCTAGGCCAGTGGAAATCAGGTACTCAAGAAGGATATAAATTAAAGTATTTATGTATAAATTACAAGTTAGTATTTATTACAAGTTAGATTATATTTAGTTAAATTTAACAACTATTTTTATAGTAAGGAAAGAGGTTATAAGGTTAGTGGGGTTTGAACTGAGTACCTTCCGCACACTGGCCACGACTCTATCAACTGAGCCATCAGGGCACACAAACGCCCAATTTATTTGTTTATTTCGGATTACGGAATATTTCCCTTTTATTTAGAATTAATTTAATATTTGAACAAAAGTAAATCCCCGTGGATGGAACAGAACCCAGGACTACCGTTACGATCTCTAGATACGTCACTATGCAACAGACTATACCAACTGAGCCATCGGGGTGCATCCACTTTAGAGTTATTTATTACTTTAAGGTTACAAATTTTACTTCAATTGGAAATATTTTTAGAAAAATTAAATTTCTAAAGCCGGAATCGAACCTAGAATTCCAGGCACCTAACTATAGACAGTTTGCAATAAGCTAGACGCTACACTCTACTAAATGAGCCATCGGGTGATACATTCATTTGGGATTTATTTATTAATTTGAGGTTACAGATTATTTTTACTGAATTTAAATTCTACAGCTGGGAAGCTTTGAGGTTATGGCACATCAACCAACCTGATAAGTATGCTATCATGATAAGCGACAGAGACTTAACCAACTAGGCCAGTGGACAAGAGCAGAGTCTGCTCTGATTGGTTAGTTGAAATTTCTCTGAAGGTAAGATTTTTTAATATAAAATAATAACCGGGGACAGAACCCACGAACTGCCTTGGGTAAACTTTTGACGCAGGCGCAGAAAGGAATTTTAGCAATTGCCTGGCTGATATACTAGATATCTCCCAGGGTTGCAGCAACCCCTACAAAATGGATCAACTGCTACTCAACCTTAAAAATTCTTTGGACCTATACCAAGGAGATTTTTATTTGAGCTCTTCGTTTGTCTTTGAGTATATTTAACAAACCATATGAATCATACAATAATAGGTTTTTAACAGTTCTAATATCATTGAGAGACGTTACACCGCGACACGGAGGGAGGATACCTCTCATTGAGTCACAGTGGGACCTCCCTCAGATGATATGGTAACAGTTACTTTCCACCACTTTATTGTGTAACAATTCTTTTTTTTTTCATCGGATATATTTAAAAAAATCTTACCGTATATGCTTGGGTTCCTGCTGTGGTTATTGTTGTTATGGTGGTTGTTTCCGTTGTGGTGCTTGTTTTGGGGGAAGTCAAAATGGCCGTCGTCCTTGTCTTCGTAGTCAGGCTGGAGGGGAGAAAGTTTAATTAGCGTTGTTAACGAGTTAAATTTTTTTCCGAGAATAGAAACTTGATAATTCAATTATTTGGAACCTTTGACTATCCCTCTAAAGAAATATTGGATAAGGTTTTTACTTTTCAGTTCCGTGGCATCAATTGGTACAACTAAAGCAGGATAAAGCAGGCTCTCTAGGATAAAGGATATTGTGTTTCTGCCAAATACTTGTACTTTCAACTCAAAATAGTCCGACTGCCAAGAGAAAAACTTAAGACGTTGTAAAATATTGGTGCAATTGTTATGGGAACGGGTTATTCCCCTCAATTTTTTAACTGATGGTAAGTCATAAATGGTGAAAACACGTTTTGTTTCAAATCTCTGTGAATGTCATCTAGATTTGAACTTTTCAAAGTTTTTCTCCTGGCGTTCAGACTTATACTAGACTACAACGTTTCCTGTCAGTGACGTCACTGGTTGACGTAAGAAGACGCTACGCTTTCTAGATACCTTGGCGTGTCAGATTAACTCTCGATCGCTTTTTCGTCATTTAGATAGCTGAAAAGTGTGGAGTCTTCTTACGTCAACCCGTGACGTCACTGACAGGAAACATTGTAATCTAGTATAGTTGGGGAGTAAAAACTCTTTACTAAATCTAGAAATAGGCCTTGGTATAGCAGAGCTTTGCTTCAATATTTTCTACTATAGAAGAAGCCAATTTCTCAGGAGGGGACATCTCCTTAAAAACTCACCGTGGGGACGGGCACCCTGGGTATGTCCCTGGGCGGCAGCTTGGGGGGCTTGGGGTCTCCCAGCACGCCGTAGATGGAGCTCCTGGAGGTGAGGCCGGGCAGGCTGTAGGGGTCCTCCTCGTTGATGCGGTTTCCGTTCCGCAGGGGGCGCTGCTCGAAGATGCTGGCCAGGTTGGGCGCGCTCGGCCGTTTAGACATCATGGCTGAGGATGGACAGGAGGAGTTAGTATCGAACACGAGATATAGAGTAGACCACAGAAAAAAAGCCTAACAGAGTGTCCAAAACGCTATTTTCAAATGCAAACTCATGATAGAGGGCAGCACTAAAAATGTCTATGATTAGCAGAAGCATAGGCGAGTATAATTTGGAAATCGCAGTTGTGATTGGCTGAGATGTGTTCCTTCAATCTGTCACTCTGGAAAGGGTATTAGAGATTGGGATTCTATTTCCCCACCCCTCGAGACGTTACAAGGAAAGAGTAAGTTGGATGCGATCCCAGCGCCAAAAAGGACCAAATTACATGACAAACCCCATGCTTTTTCTATTTCCTTTATCGCCTATGGTCATGGATTCTCTGTTTTGGTACTCTGTGGAGTACTACTACACTATCAAATGACCATTTCTAACAACAATAGTTTCAATAGTCACTTTTGCCTTTCTAAGATTTTTTCTCAAATCGGGTAAGGGAAGCAGTGCTTAAGAGGTTTTGTAGGATCTGAAGTTTTCATGCTGTATGGAAGTAGTTAATGTTGACTTCATTGCATTCTTCTAACTTTACTTCGAGCACTTAATTTTAGAATGGAAGAGGAGGGAGAAAGAAAGAATATAAAATTGACAAAATTATTTTCTCCATCTCATTTCATCAATCTAAAGAAAAGAGAGGAGAGAGAATATGTTTGCATCTGTCCTTAGTAGCACATGGTATAAACCGCACTGTAAAAAATAATTGTCTAAAAATGGCATCAAAAGATGCCACAGAGCTATTCTGAACCAAGGGATTTCTCTGTCGACTTAAACATTCAAAAATGCAAGAATCTTCTGTCAGCTTTTTCTGCCAAAGCATTTAGGGACATACCCCACTAACATTTCCGAAGTTGGGGAAAAAAGGAAACACTAGTTTGCCTAGAGCAGTGGTTCCCAAAGTGGGTTCCGCGGAACCCTGGGATTCCACTAAAAAATTTAGGGGTTCCATAGGACAAACTTAATTTCATTAAAAAAATTAGAATGGTGTAAAAATATAAGAATGGACAGCGCCGCCCCCCTTGTACCCAAAAATGTTCTCAAAATGAGTTAAAACCTTACTTTTTTCAGTCGAATTTCAAATTTTGTTTCTGGGGGAGGACCCCCAGACCCCCCCATGGTATCACAAGGGGATCTTGTGCGACACTTTTTGGAAAATCAACAACATTTTGACATTTTTTGTCAAAATATAAAGGTTATGGTCTGAACAATTCTCCTCTTGGACCCAAAAAGCTTCTTAAAATGAGTTAAAACTCTACTTTTACAAGTCAAATTTCAAAATTTTTCTGGGGGAGGACCCCCATACCCCCCAGCGGTAACAGAAGGGGATCTTGCGTGATACTTTTAGATAATCTCCAAGAATTTGACATTTTTACTAAAAAGGAAAGGGGATTGTCTGGAAAAGTGCCCCCACCACTGGACCCGCGCCTGGTTTCATTTAATATCATATATTAAATTTTGAAGAGTCGTTGATTAAAAAATATTCAGAATTCCGCGATCATTGGTAACAAATTTGGGGGTTCCACGACCAAAATAGTTTGGGAACCACTGGCCTAGATAATATGCGTAACATAATATTTCTGCTGGCTAAGTTCCCAAAAAGTGTAAAAAGATCTTAGTTTACAGAAAAAGTTCAGTCTACAGAGAAATCCCTTGGAAAGGAAAGCTCTGGCGACTACTGTTGCTACCACAGAGTATAGAGCTAGCAGAGGGACCAAGTGACACTATTCTTCTTTAAGTCATTAATTTAATTCTAGCTCGTAGATTATAATTCAGTTCACTAGCAGCCAATCAGAAGAAGGCAAAATGCAAAAGTGATTCCTGATTGGATATGGAATACCAGGCATACTTCTATACCAGGCGTTGCATTTTAATTTAATCGGCGCAGCTCTTTTTCCCCTAGGTGGTATGCTTTTCTCCTAAACTAGTTAAATTATCCCCGGCGGGAATAAATTTTCCTTCACTTTTTAAACTTTGATTGTTTATTTTTTGTTTTAATGAAAGCTTTTCCCCACCACTTCCGATTTGAGTGACAGCTTCAGTTGGAGAGAGACAGAGACGTAGCAGGGGCGAGGTGGAGCAATAGGAGGCGGTCCGAAGTGACTATGGGAAAATCAATGCTTTAAAAGTTGCCATTAGCGTCTATGGAGATGGACCCTCTGTCAGCTCTATCACTCTGTGGTTGCTGCCAGAGCTTTTTACTTTATTCAACGATTACTTTGTACAGTGATACTACCGAACCATCGACTGCACTCACTTGGCGGCAGCTTGGACTTGAGCATGTCGAGGGCGACAATGTTGACGATCATGACCCAGCAGGGGAGGTCCAGGAGCTCTTGGGCGTCCTTGACGAAGCCCACGACGCAGATGCACTGCGTCTCCAGCTTGCGGCGGTCGGGGTAAGCGCGCCGCAGCTCCCGCGACACCTGCTGCTGGAAGCGCTTCATGTCGAACATCTATAAGAGAGAGAGAAGCTTGTCATGATTGGTTTTGCAGCGTACAGTTAGTTAGGTAAAACTGGTAAAGACGATTCGGAGTATCAAAGAACAGGGGTTAGCAAGCAATCTGCTGATAGTTGTGTTTTCTGAAATTTATGGGAAATTTAAATCATAATGAACAACCTTTTAGCAATTTTATGACTTCTCTTTGAGTGAGTCGATCTTGTTGTATAATTTAGGGACTTAAAAAAAGTTTTTCTTGCATTAAAAATTACTACTACTATTCTCTATTCATTTCGAATTGGCGCTTGAGAAATAGTGCTTTCCCCCATGCTAGAAGCGTAACCATAGTTACGCTCTTCTAGGAGCCAATAGTAAGCCTTCTTCGTCACTTTGACGAGGCTAGTTGCTATGGTTACTGATCGGTGGTGGGGAAGGAAATATTTTCAAGCGCCAGTTCAAAATGAACAGTGTATAAACGAGGGGCGATAGAAAATCATGAACAAAATGTGAGGGTTTAATCTTTGGTTTGTTAGTTGTTTTGTAAAAAAGGCCGTAGTTACTAATTTACATAAAGAATATATAAAAATTTCCAAATTTATTTCGTAGAGTTTTGACGAATATGAGTAATTGCTAAGAAAAACTTTAAATTAAAATGTAATAAAATATAAAACAAAACTAAAATCAAGGAATGAAGATAACTAGCGAACATAATAACAAGCGAACTAAAATCGTCCGAAACATTCAAGCTTCGAGATATTCACACAGCAGACCTTAAAACCCTAACCTTAATCTTATTTTTTCGACCCCTTAAAATAAAACCTCATGTTCAATAATGCCATAAATATTTGCAACAATTTTCAATCAATAACTTTCCAACTTTCCCATTGTGAAACGTTACATTCATATTGCACAATAACTAAAATACTGCCATGCGAAACAAAAAATGGAGATATATGCCCATAAAAAGCCTTACTTTGACAGGCTTTTCGAAGTCGAGCTGACCTTGAAGCCTCTGGATGTCAGACGATAGACAACTCTCTTCTTGTGTGCTGACATCCTTTACGTATACTGCGTTCTTGCTGGCTCGCTTGATGATGATGTTTCCTGCATCGTCCATCTTGATTTTAACACCCTGTTTGTGAAGAAACATTGGTTAGAATTAGTTTTTTTACCCTATTCCCTTTATTTAATTTCATTTAAAACCGCTTTAGAGAGCGTCACTGTTTCAAGCGATCGCCGTTAGGTAGCAGCACCACAATGGTTTGGGGTACCGGCTACAGATGGCAGCACCACAATTAATGAAAAGGACGGAGTGTTCCGTGCTTCAACTTGTTTCTCGGGATCGGCCGATAGTCTTAGATGACTTACACAAAGGATTTTAATTTCGGTACAATAAATTTCAAATTGCATTAAAAAAATGAATCACAAGTAAAACTTGGGGGTTTTGAGGGGTCCTCCCACAGAAAAAGTTTTGGAAATTTTCCTCTAACAGATTTTTTGCTCATTTTGAGACCATTTAGATCGCACCCAAAGAGCACTGCTCATTGTAATGGTCAGAATATTCAAGAAAAAAATCAGTATAGTATGATTGGCAAAATTACAGGAGGGGTTTGGTGGGCCCTTAACCCCCCCTTCTCGAGACATGTACAACATTATACAAATAAACAGTGTAAACTTTTTAATATCCCCCAAATTTTTTTGAATAATTTAGTGCTTATTGTTTCTAACAGTTGTCAAGTTCTTGCGAAGTTTTCTGATTTCAGAGAAAGCAAATTTAATCGAAACAACAAGATAATATTCTATTGTCATCCAGATCTACACTATAGTCAAAATTTCAAGTATCTAGCTCACTAGGAAGTAAGTTTAAAATTGATTACTAAATTCCACTAGAACAAACAAATGCATAGAAAAGATTAAAAGCAACTTGTAATAAAGAAGTTCTTCAACCTCTATCAAAAAGGAGAAGATGCTTCATTCAAAATAATGTATGAAACGCATTTATAACATCAATTCATCTTGACTGCTCGAAAACCAAAAGAAAGGAGAAGTAACTTAATCCCAAATAAAACAAGCTGGAAACTATTGGAGCACTCAGAATCCTCACTTTCAAAAAGGCAATTCAAGACATATTTTTAGCATCCTCTCTCTAAAGAAAGTAAGTAAGCGGTCTGGCATATGCATACACACACACACACCCATGTCTCACTAATCACCATACTCTTACAACAACGGAGAGCGGAGTTTCATTTGGGCAATCGGATTAGATAAAGTCCGATGCATTTCGTGAGCGCGACCCATTTTACCTTTCTCCAAAATAAATTAGCCGCTTCGAGGAAAGCATTGATATAGAAGACGAGCCAGTTTCTGTCTGTGTGTGTGTGTGTGGCTTCGAAACAACAGGAATAATTTATAGTTATTTCGGAGGTTTTGATACGATTGTATAACATTAAAAACGTTATTGTTATCTGAATTCAATCTCTGTTTCTTTGAAAACAATATAGTAGTTGGTTTACAGAAGAAAGGCACCTTATTAAAAAGGGTCGAAATTCAATATGCCGAATTTAACAAATTATAAACGATGCTTTAAAAATTATCTTTTTTACACTAAATTTTCCATTGTTTCAACGAAAATTTTCCGTATGCCTAGAAATTGTGCTTTTCCCGTTATTTCTTACACGAAGATAATTAAGATTTAATAAATCACCACTAAATAATAAATTTTTAAATCAAATGAATGGATCCTGATCGTTAAGTTATGGCAAAATATATCATCATTATGCCGGGTTTGTAATTTGTTTGTGGGAGACATTACAATGTCATTTGGGTCTATAAAATTTGCCAGATTTATACTGATTGTTATAGAGAGGCCGCCTCCTTTAACTTATCTAACAGAACTCTAAACATTTTCAAGTAACGTAAAGTTTTCCTTATTTGACAGAAAAAGAAAAAAACATACTTCCTTAAGGTACATAAATTAATTAGGTCCTACTGGTTAATTTCTGTCATTTGAAGAAATAATTTTTTACAATGTAGTGCTTTTAAATAGTTTTATAACATAGGAATGTGTAAAGATAAAGTATGCGCTGAAAATACACTACTCTTGCTTAGAACAGTGCAGAATCTCTTTGCAATCAAGTCTAATCTGTAATCTCCTTAAACAGTTTTACTCTTTTTAAGGCAACCCACTGAAATGAGTTCAGCAACTCATCATACGAGAGTCAAAAAGACGCCGAAACAAATCCAGGCAGTCTCATTAATGACTAATTGTGTTTTTTTGAGAGCGTGGGCTGAAACAACAAGGCATCCCGCGCATACCCAATGAGGGCTGGGTAGCAATAATTTTGTATGTCAGTCGTTGAGAACGTGAGGACAGGTCGACGGAAAAAGTTCGTGGCGTTCACCTCTATGGGACAGATGAAACCGATATTGAGTAAAGTATAGCGTGTGCCGCTAGTTTTATTGTTGTCGGCATGTCGTTAACATTAAAAAAGTTGTTTTTGAGGTATTTGTGTAGTCGTTTCTGGATAAAAAAACTTGTTTACTTAGTAAAGCAAATAATGATCAGAGAGGAAAAAGAGATTGTGAATCTCTGAGATGTAGAGACTCAAAACAATTTTTGAATGGAATCTTGTAGCGTTCTATATCTTTGAAGAGTTTGGGTTTCCTTTGGGGCGACTTGCGAAACTTTTTATAAAAATTATTTTTCTATTTTTTGTACAATTATATTTTTTTCTAATACAACTCAGATACCTATTTAATATAAGCATTTGGGAATCAAATATATGTTTTTTCACCATTTACATTTTCAGGGAATTCCAGACACACCAAAGGCTTCAAAGCACGTTGAAAAGTAGATTTCAGGGTCCTTTATTAGTAACCGATAAGCATGAGTTCATAATTGTAAAATTACGTCTGAAAAGGGAGATATCCCAAGGCGCCTAACTCTCCCCTACTAAACTTAAAATTCACAAATTGGTGATTAAAAACGTTGAAATGGTGGTGAAGTAAAAAGTTACATAAAAAGTGCACGAGATATTTAGTCATTTTCAATGCTATCAGTTCATTAACGGATTTTAATAACAGTTCCCTTAAAGATTCCATACACATCTATAACTTCAACAGACCCATTTCGGTTAAAATTCTCTTTTACCATGTTACTTTCGTTAAGCAAGTGCCTAATTCGTTTCGAAAGGTTCAATAAATTCTACCCACTCTTACTTAAAAAAATACCCAAACAATTATAAGCATTAAACTTCACTCCAGTTTCGAAACGACCACCTTCAAACGATAAGAATTCAGAACGTGGTCTGTGGCAACGACGATCGGAAATCCTCTCTTCACTTCGCAACCTCCGACGCATTTCGTTGCCAGTTCTTTCCTCCTCAACTTCAGAAAAAAAATACATTTCGTCACGAGAAGACGAAGATTTATTAATATAACAGGGACACTCAAATCACTGTTTCACACGAGGGCCAACGGGTCGCTCAACTTTTGATTTCCCCACAATCCGTTCTTATATAGAAAGAAAAAAATATGACAGCCCCCACTTGTTGCATAACTACGATGAAGCAATTGGGGATGCTGTAAAAAGGAGAAATAACGCGCGCGGCTTTAATGATGTCGTAAAGGTCGTTCATCAGGTTCAACGACAAGCCTGAAATTGAGAGTGCCTTTGAGATAATTGGATCGGATCACAAAACCGTAGATATGCACCCATAACTATATATTATTTTAATGTGGTCTTTTATGGGATCTCTGAATGATAGTGAGTTTTGATGAATGTCTCGATGGAATTATGTCATCTCATCTATCAAATGTGGTGTTACGGAAACAGCGAAGTCCCTTTCAGGAATTGAGTTGTAATCTTCTACAATAGCTTCCCCACTGAGGAGGACTCAGAAGAAGAATGGGGTCAACAGGGAGCTAATCAAAAGTGAGGTGGAGCGGAAAAAACTAGGGGTGCCGATAGGGGATAGTTCCTGAGGGGTTAATTCAGTCCCTTAGCTGCCAAGTACTCCGATTTTAATCTTTACTCCGATAATCAGATTATTTTCCCTTTATGAGACTCCCATTATTCAAAATTGATATTAATATTGCGTTAAAAGGAAATAAGGAAATTATAATTAGATGGGTAAGTGTACTCTTATTAGATAAACGAGGACAAGATGAAAAAAAAAGGAGTAACTCCATTAAAATCTGGGTATTTGGCAGCTAAGATTCACATTTGCGTTTATACTACCTAGAGTAGATTCCTTCCAGAGTAAACTTATTTCAAACCAGGCTTTCCCTAACAATAGAAGTCTATAGGTACGAAAAATACCCAATGGAGTAATGAATTCAATCGTTCTTAAGCAAATTTTATGGAGCAGCAAAGAAATAATAGCATCTTGGTTTTAATCAATTTAAGATGATATGCTTTTACCATTTATCTGAATAATTTAATGAAATTCATCTATATAAGACTGCTAAAGAAGTAAGAAAATTTTACATAAAAAATGAATTAATTCAGGCAAAAGACACGAAATTTCAAGCAAAGTTATAAGGTCCTGGAATGATTTTCTACGAAACTGAAATGAACCATAAAAATGTCTGAGCAATAATATATTAAAAAAATATGTTAAATAAGCCAAATGAGGGAGAAAAATTTCAACCAGATGCATATCAAATTTCAAAGAGATCCCCCCGAATTATCAGTGCTTTTGAGGTATTAAAAGCACGCTTTACATAAAATTTTTGCAATGAAATATATGAGTTTTTAATGAAGTTATCTTTCAAACGGTCAAAACTGCTAAAAAGTCCAAATACCATTCGAACAACTTCTATCCAGCACTATAAAAATGAATGGATAAAAATAATTTGTCGAATGGAATCCATCAACGTCAGAATTCAGGGTTAATCGTACAGAAAGCTCTTAAAGGACTCCAGCATTATCTTCTTGTCCCAAAGGAAGTTATCGTCCAAGCGCCTAAGAGGTGGATGATAATGTCTCATGTAAAGGATCTTATATGGCATCATAACACCTCACACTAACGCAATCGAGAAAAAATTGCCATCCGACAGTAGAAACCTGTGGGAGTGAGTCCGTGGGTCGCGGGACCTACGCACAGGTGACTGACCCCTGGTCAATCAACCCCTTCCCAAAGTGAGAGTTTCTCGCTCCGTGAGCATTTGGGTAATACTCCGATTGGTGAAAGGTCGTCTAATTGGTGTTCTGAGGTTACGAATCAATTAAACGCGAAAGTTTTAGGGTCGCATCTGATGGACGTGATTTGTGATGCATAAAGTGCGATGTTTGTTTCTATTAGTTCGGGGTGGTAATTGAGCTATTGTTGGTGTGACTCTGGAGCAGAGGGCTGTGTTTGTACAGTTAAGTGGATGAGTGCGTAAAGTGTGCATGCGGAATGAGATATTTTTGGAACGAATGGTGTTGAACTATGCGGAATGTTTTAGGTTATCAAGTCAGAATTTTCATTAGTGAATCTACTCAATTGGTTTCATAAATAATTGCTGTTATTATTAATAATAAAAGTATCAAGATTAAAATTTTTCCGGCAAAAATACTGAGGTCTCGTTGTAAAAATTGCGAACGTTTCGTCCAAAGCTGTGTTGAACATCATCAATCATTAAGACGATCTTTGCGAATTTTAAAGCGCTGATAATGTTCATTGGAAAAGCTTTACTCGAAACGTTCGCAATTTTACAACGAGATTATTTTTGCCGGAAAACTTTTAATCTTAAAATAAAAGTATCACCTAAAATATTCGAGATAATTACATGAATGCACTAGAAATATGCAAACAAATTTAGGTGACTTAGGATTTAATGGTTTATTTGAAGATAAATTAGTTAAACCTTTTACATTCACAAAGTTCACGTTGAATTTAAGAAACTAAGAAAAAATTAGAGGAGGTTCTTCAAAAAAAAAGTTTGGCTATACAACTAAGGTGGCAACTAAGATGTTGCTTGCTACACACAAGAATCCTTAAATTTGCAAATTACCTCTAATCTAAGTTTAGCTTTAAAAAGTTATTTGACCCAAAAACCAACGAGAAACTAAATCACATTTACACGTGCCAGTCACCTCCAAAAAAGAACGACGGAACCAACTGTTCCCGGAGTTTGGGAATTGAACTGAAACAAATTGCTCAAAAAGCCCCGACGGCAAATTGAGATCAGAAAACTGGCAACGCCAAATGATGTGTGGTTCGCACACAAAATTGTTAGTTTGTAGTTTGCATTGATTTTACCACTTTGTTCCATAAGCAAAGCAAATTGAATATATGTTTGCGTGTTAGGCGTGAGTAATAGATAGTTGTCTAGTCAACTTGGTATGCAAATGGGTTTGAGATAAGTAAAATTGAAAATGCCCTTAGTTAAGATTCGTTTTTGTTAGAAGGAACAATTTTAAAGACAATGTTTATGATATCCTACATTTTGGTTAATGTGGTCGTTTATACTATCGGCAGCGTAAAATGTTCTTGTTTTGATTTTACTAACTCTATTTTATTCGTCGTACACTCATAAATAGTATAATTATGATAGATAATAGAAAAACCAGAAGCTTTGCAATTTCACGGTTTTTGATTTAAACTACAAGTTAAGGAAGCAATCTAAAACACTATGGAAAACTTTCTCAAAAACACATTTTAAATTATGTCCTCTATTTACCGTTTTATGAAGATGTCAGGCCTGCCAACGCTTCTACTTTAGAAGTATCTATGAGTTTGGTCAACCTTATACAGGGTGTTTCAAAATTGCGTTGCACGGCTTTTATGCGGAACCAACGCCTCTTAGGGTCATGGAAGTAAGGTCTACCCCTAGGTAAGTGACCCTGGAGAATTCATTGAGATGACTTACAGCGCCTCTAGCGGCGAAATTAAAAAGTTAAAAAAATTAATTTAAAAACTAAAGGAGATAGAGCAAAAACCTTAGTGATAGTATTGTTGCCAACGTTATGAAAAACTCACTGAAAAAAATTTGATCAAAATATCTTGAATATTCGCGGAGATATTAGCATGTGAAAATAGCACTTTTTCAGGGGTTAAAAAAGAAAAAGTTCGCATATTTCCAAATTTTTCATTGTTATTGTGTAGTTTTGTGTTTTTTTAGTGTAAATAACCCAAAATTTAATCAAAATATCAAAAAAATTTGCAAATATGCGAATTTTTTATTTTTTGACCCCTGAAAAAGTGCTATTTTCACATGCTAATATCTCCGCGAATATTCAAGATATTTTGATCAAATTTTTTTCAGTGAGTTTTTCTTGACGTTAGCAACAATACTCTCACTGTGGTTTTTGCTCTATCTCCTTTAGTTTTTAAATTAATTTTTTTAACTTTTTAATTTCGCCACTAGAGGCGCTGTAATTTATCTCACTGGGTTCTCCAGGGTCACTTACCTAGGGGTAGACCTTACTTCCATGACCCTAGGAGGCGTTGGTTCCGAATAAAAGCCGTGCAACGCAATTTTGAAACACCCTGTATATAGATGTATATTGCATATATGCAATATACATCTATATACAGGGTGTTTGTATATGGTGTATGTACAGGGTTGTGAAACCTATATATATATAGGTTTCTTATAAAAACATTCTTACCCGTCACACATTTTTATAGTAACTGTTAAATGAAAAAATTAAAAGCTTTTAATTACGTAAATATTATAAAGAATGGCATTGGAAAAAAGTCTGCTAACTTGAAATTTGTAAAAAAATCTTTAATAGTTAAACGGAACAAAATGTGCATGTGCAATTTCAGTTATTTCTATTCACAATTCAATTACTCTTAAATGAAAAGTTCAATGTTTTCAATTAAATGTGGTGTTGGAAAAAATTATGTATTTGGAATTAAAAAAATACTTCTAACTGCTAATCGGAAATAAATGTGTATTGTACATGTAGTATGTGGTTCCGAATTTTTTTATGATTCTCCAGAGAACTAATAGTGTTGCCAAGTCACTGACCTGAAACAATAGAGGCTTCATTAACCTATAGGTGGTGAGAAAGAGGAGAAAAAAATACTCACGTGTCCTATGTGTCTTTTGGCATCTTCGGTTTTAGGGTCTCTCATGGGGTTTTCAAATCCATTAAGACCGATTCTGGAAAAGAAACAAACTCAAATTACTCTTGGTTACTTGACTCCATTTTAAGTTTTAGAATTTTGGTATGAAACGCATAAAATTACAAGTACTTTTTCAATGAATACTTGAATCAAAGGTCATTGACAAAGATCTCGGTATTACCTAAACGTTCAAAGGAAAAAATTACCATGCTTTCCAGCATCAGCTTAGCCAAGTTAGTAGAACATATCTGCATCAAAAATTATGTATAGAGTAAAAATTACTGGTTATTAAAATTTTTTTGTTTGATATGACTGTTCAATTATTCATTTATCTTACGTAGAAAAGGGAAATTCACAGAGACAACGAAACAGTCAAACGTAACTTATGAAGGTATGTGTTACATCAGTTTCATGACACTGTTTAGTTTAGACTTTGAAGCTAAGTACTAATGGGTTCAAACTATAAACACATTCATAGTAATTAATTAGTTCAGATATAGAAAGTTGCTATTCATAAGGTCATTGACCTAGTGTAAGAGTGCACAAGCACATGCTGAAAGCTTTACCCCAAACAAGTTTTTTATTCCCTAAAAAGTGCTCATTAGAAAATTTCGCTGAAAACTTTGAAAAATTGACAAACAGTTACTTCTGATACAGTAATCTTATTTATTTTTAGTACGATGTAGAGAAATATATCCAACTAACTATGACCGATTGCTCAGTTTTCTTAAGCAGTTTAACTATTTATCCATGTATCTCGTAACTGGGAAATAACCATTTGTCCTTTTAAAAAGCTATTTCCCCATATTGTATTACATTACTCAGTTATCGACTCAATTCGTCAGAATAGCAGCAGAACCCCAATCAGCAGCGAATCTGGATCGAATTCCTCCTCCACCAAATTAGCATTCCTGCGCCCAAACAAAAGCCCCGCTTTCACCGTAATGTCGAAACGCGATTAAGGCTCTCTCTCTCGCATTTATCCACTTAGGAATAACAAAACCAGCAGCAAAACCTGACCCATATATCCTATTACGATTCGGAAAAAGGCGGGGGTAATTTCCGGAGTGCGCGCACAAAGGATTACGCGTTCGGATAGAAAGAAACGAACACAAAACGCCTGCCTGGCTCTTTCTTATTATATGATTGCGAATAAGTGGAACGGGCGACATCTCAGACTTTGTTGCAGTCAGTTGGTCGTAAGGAGGGAAGATCGTTTTTGACGGTTTGTTGGCGGGGGTTGTAGTCATGTTGTTGGGTGTTGACCCGGTTGTTGTTTGCGAGGTTGCCGCCCAGGATCGAAGGACGTTGCGTGGACGGATTGGAGAAAGTTTTGTGGAAAGTGTTGTTTTCTGGGGATTTGGTGGGGATTTTTATTGGGTTAGGTGGAAAGGGAGATGTGGAAGGGAATGATGTGAAAGAAATGAGAAGGAAGAGTGAGATATGAAATGAGAAGGAAAAGGATGGTATGGACGAGGATGAGATGAAAGAAATGAGAAGGAAATGTGAGATATGAAAGAAATGAGAAGGAAGATAATGATATGAAAGGGAGGTGAAAGAAATGAGGTAGAAGAGGGAGATACGAAATGGGGTAAGGTGAAGGTAATGAGAAGGAAAAGGATGGTATGGACGAGGGTGAGATGAAAGAAATGATAAGGAAATGTGAGATATGAAAGAAATGAGAAGGAAGATAATGATATGAAAGGGAGGTGAACAGGGGCGTCATTTCAGTTTTTGGTTGGGGGGGGCAAGGAATTTTTTTTAATTGGGTCTATACCTTGCTGTAACTAGGGTTTTTTTTCGCGGGAGTTGCCTGAACTTCATTTTTAAGGTAATATCATGTCAAAATTTCACAACGTGAACTCCAAAGAAAAAGGGGGGTCTGGGGGTTCACCCCCAGAAAAATTTTGAAAATTTGGCTCTTAAAGTAGTGTTTTAGCTCGTTTTGAGACCCTTTGGGCTGCATCCAAAGAGAACAGTTTCTTGTAAACCACATAATTTTCTAGGGAAAAGAGTAGCAAATAAACGTCAAAGTTTTAAGGGGGCTAGGGGTCCTCCCCCAGGAATTTTAATTCCCCTTTACACTAGTGTTTTATCTCTTTTTCAAACTCTTTGGGGGAACTTCGTAAGAAAAAATCTTCTTGTAAAATGAATGGTTTTCAAGGATGAAAACACTAAATAAGAGACATGAAAATTTTAGAGGGGGTCTGGGGGTCCTCCCCCAGAAAATTTTTGAAATTGAACCCTCAAAAGTAATGTTTTAACTCATTTTGAGACATTTTGAGTTGCACCCAAAGCTCCTTGTGGAAGTTACAGAATTTTCAAGGGACTTGCAGCTATTTTTCACATTACAGTGGAAACCTTGGGGGGGGGCGGTTGCCCCCCCCTGCCCCCCCTAAATGACGCCCCTGGAGGTGAAAGAAATGAGGTGGAAGAGGGAGATACAAAATGGGGTAAGGTGAAGGAAATGAAAAGGAAAAGGATGGTATGGACGAGGGAGAGATGAAAGAAATGAGAAGGAAGAGAATGATATGAAAGGGAGGTGAAAGAAATGAGGTAGAAGAGGGAGATACGAAATGGGGTAAGGTGAAGGAAATGAGAAGGAAGAGGATGGTATGGACTAGAATGAGATACAAGAAATGATAAGAAAAAGGGAGGTATGAAAGAAATGAGAAGGAAGATAATGATATGTAAGGGAGGTGAAAGAAATGAGGTGGAAGAGGGAGATACAAAATGGTGTAAGGTGAAGGAAATGAGAAGGAAGAGGATGGTATGGACGAGGATGAGATACAAGAAATGAGAAGGAAAAGGGGGATATGAAGGAAATGAGAAGGAAGAGGATGATATGAAAAGTAGTGGTGAAATAAATGAGAAGGGAGAGCGAGGTATGAAAGGGGGTGACTTGAAAGAAATGAGAAGGGAGAGAGGAAATGGACGAGAGATAGGACGGTGAGAGAAAAGGTGAGAGGGTGAGAAAGAGGAGGAGTGAAGAAAATGTGGAAGATGTAAAAAGAGATGGGGAAAAGAAGAAGGGGGAAGGAGAGATGAAAAGAAAACCAGGCAGAAAAAGAGAGTGAGACAAATGTGTAAAAGAGAAAGGGAGAGAAAAGGATGGATGAGAGTTAGTGAAAAGAGAAAGAAGGGATAAACAGAGAGGAGATAGAGATGGATGAAAACATTGAAAAAAAAAGACGGAGAGAGAGAAAATTGAAGTAAAAGAAGTAAGAAAAAATTGGTAAAAAAGAAGTAAAAAGAATGAAAGGAAGGAATATAAAAGTACATTAATTAGAATAGGAAATGAAGAAAAAAAAGGCAGATTATATACGAAGGAAGAAAATCAAAAGATTAGAGGAGAAGGAAGAAGAGAAAGGTTAAACGATAAGAGGAGGTTAAATCATTTAAAAATTTAATTTAAGAAAAATAAATTTCTTATTGAACTTGTTTATTTAATTTTTGCTTGTTCAACTCATCTTATGTTAATGTAACTAGAGTTCTTTTACCTCCATTTTCTAAAGCTTTCAAAATGAGAAAAATTTTGGAAATAGCAGAAAAATTCGCATTGCAAAACACTCATTTTTACTCGTCCTATTTGGACCCAAAAAAGTAACCGAGCTCTGAATTAGTATAAAAAACACCTCAACTCTTACCCACCGCAACACCTTAACCTCTTTATTCCCCAGAGAACCCACCAACTTTCCTCGCTAATTAAGGAGTTTCCATTTCGCAAAGATTCGCTCCAAATTACACCACCGAAAACATTCCGGCACCAGCGGGGTAGCTCCACATATCCCGAAAAATGCATTATGGATGGTATATCATCCGATTTTGAAAGCAAAGGGGGAAACTATCCCTCTCTGTAGTAATTTATCGTTATTTCCTGTGCAGGAGTTGGCTAACTCGAGAGTTAGGAGGTTTTTTCATGTGGAAACTGAGTGTGCTTAGGGGATTAGCTCCTGCTCATTAGTTTGTGTGTTAAGTGCCTCGTAATTTCCTCATTGAGAGCGCCGTTCTATGGAGTTACGCTGCTCACACTTGGATAGTTATTTAACGTGAGTTCTGGTAATGGAGAGTTGATGAAGTAATGAAGGAAGTTGATTTATTGAGCTTGGTTGTTGTTGGATATCGGCTATTTTTTGTCGGTGATGATTTGTTTGTTTCAAAATTTCTGCTTAAATGCGTATAAGTTGAACAAGATGAAAAGGGCGATGATGAGTAAGATAGTGATAAGGGGCTAACCGTTAAAATATTTTTTAGCCTGGGTGAAGTAATGTAATAATTTAGATTGAGAAAAATAAATTTGTGTGGTGCATAACCGTACATAAACACAGAAATCGTCTCAAGTAGGATGCTACGGAATTCTAGGTTTGGAGAAAGGAAAATTTTATTAATCTAGGCTAGGTTAATCTTGTTCATTAATCTATAGAACTTTATACTAATTGTATTGTTTACTTTTAGGTTAATATTTTCTTAAACGCTTTGTACAATTTATTGTAAAAACTAGTCAAAGAAAATTCTTGATATATTGATACGATCAAGCACTCTTTGAGTGATAAATTTTGAACTGCAAAGATAACACATTCTTTGGTTTAAAGTTCAAAATTTTAAATTTTTTAACCTCAGTTGCTATATCTACATCAAGTTCTTTCAAATAGATTAACATAATACAAAATTTTCTTTAATATAACCTTTATAAGCACCTCTAACCAAATTATGAACAATTCGTTATCATTCAAAATTTTTGAAAATTTTTAAATGCATACGCATAAATTTTATTTATGTTTATCTTGCAAAAAATTGTCATATTATTTTGTTAATTTTCTCCTCATTTCCAGATAGCTTCTACATAAGAACTTAATTTAACAGCAGTAAAGATAAAAAAATTTAAAACATCAAATCATTTTGTGAAAAGTTGTTAACCTCATATGAGAAGAGATATATGGTTCACAAACATTTTTGTATAGAGAACGTTAGGATGAAAAGGTAACCATGGATCCAAGGTCTTCGAATAGAGATGCGAAGACAATTGGTAAAAATATGGTGTCCTGTTCAGCATTTTTATGTGATACCACCCTGATAGCTTTTGAAAACAAATTATAAGTCATTTATAATTCTACTCGTACGAAGAAGCCTGAATTCAAACAATTCAATATTAATATAAAAAAATTATTTATTCAGATATCAAAAGTGATACCAAAAAATTTACATAATGGAGGTAGATGATAGTGCATATTAATTTCTTAAACTAATTATATAACGTTAATTGCAATATAAAGATAAATCTAAGACTAGTACAATCGATCAAATGCAATTATTTTCTGCAAAGATGAAAGTGATGGAATAATAACGATGAACAAGCGCTGCCAATACTTCCTATCAAACTATCGATACTATTGATAAAAGAGCAAACGATAATTATGATTTTAAATTACAAATAGTATTCAAGGATCTTTCAAGGACTAGAGCGAGTTATTATCATGCCAGAGCAGCTGCAACGACTCTATTTCTATTCGCTTCATTTCAGGAGTTATCCCACCGTTCTTATTCTGTTAAAAAATGTCACCTGCAAGTTAATTTATGGGACAGGAAAACCAAGCAGCGCTGTGTTTTGAAACCTTTAGCGTAGGAGATATTAATCAAGTTAACTGTCACCGCGTTCCCTTTCCACCACTTTTACTCTTTCTTGTTCGAAAATACCACACGATACGTGATTGCATTTCTGATTAAGCATCTCTTGTGAATTGTCCTGGAAAAAATATCTGTTTGTGGAAAATATGCTTGTTGCCAAAATAAACAACTTGACACTTTTTTTTAATTTAATGACCCGTTGAATAATTTACTAACGATGTTAATTTACTATGTCCTTCATTAGGTGTGACTGAAAGCCACTTAAGAAGAGAAAAACATTTTATACGCTCAATGAGAAGCTTCTATAACAACTTTCTTGAGATAAAGCAAGTAACTAATGTCCTCCTTGGGGAATCAGGATATCTAAATAATGATGTATCCAGTAAAAAAGGGAAAATTTTTTTGGGGTTACACAAACAACGTCAAGAAAGCATTTACCTATTGTTTTTTTAAGTCTAAGCTTATACAATAAGTAAAAAAGGTAATCTTATTAATACTATGTGACGAAGATAGTAAAATGGAAGATAGGAAGTGGTTAGGATACTATTGATATGGGATTAAGGTCAATGTAAGAAAATGTAAACGGTAAGGAAGTGTAAACATCTATTAAAATATTAATACTATAGATATCTTTAAGAAGACGAATTTAGAAACATAAAGTAACGTTGAAATTGGAAAATAGAGGTGTAAAAACTACATTCAACGCCATTTCATAACATCTTAATTTTTGTTATTTACATTTATCGAATATACGTGTCCCCTCTATCTACCTTCACAATGAGCACTTAAATAACTTTTTCAGGTTAAAAAAGGGGTACTCTATAAAAATCATACTTTCATAATACTTTTGAATCATATTTGTCTTTAGTCTTCCAATTTTTTATTTTTGTGCTGTGATCTTAGCAAAAGTATAATTTAATTGTTAATTTAAGGGTTTTTTGAGATTTTTCAACTTTCAGCAAAATTTTTACAACTGTACAATATTTTTGAGTATAACTTATATTTTTTCGAGGATTTTGCTGTATTCTCAATAGGATCCTGAATTTCCAGTAAAAAATTTCGTGGTAATACAATAAAAGTTCCGTTACTTATCCATTTTACAGTTTATATGCACTCTTATACAGTCTTTTTTTTTCATTTTTTTCAAAACTTGGTTTTTGACTTATTCCTTTTTTCAAACTGACGATTCATATTATAATTAGCATTAGTATTAGATGCTGTTGATGTATATTCGAATGCATATCTCACTTGTATCCGTCGAACCCGTCCGCGGAGCCGTTGACTGTGAGGACGGGGGTGCGTGCGTAGGCCTTGGCCACCCTCCTGTTGCGCTCCATGCAGATGATTTTGGCCCAGATCTCATCATCGATCTGCTCCCACTTGTTCAGCACCTCTTGGATGTGGTCCTGCAAATAACAGAACGTTTTAAACGTTTGAATATACTCAAATACTTAATACACTAATTTTACCATTTCTAACACGTTGAATAGCACGTATGCAATAAAAGTGAGCAAAAGTTGAAAGTCCGAAAACTTTTATTCCGAGCTTTGGAGAAGAATGTGTCTTAAGACTATTTTCATGAAATTATTTGTTTGAAGTCAAAATATTGGCATGCTTATTTTATTGCTTAAAATTTCAAATAAAAAAATTTATTGGAGTTTATAATAAAGCCCTGGATACTCTACCTTCTAAGGTAGAGTATCCAGGGCTTTAGTATATAACAGTTATTTTAAAAGGCGGAAAAACTAAGATGTGTGTACTATAAATATTTGATCTTAGAACGACTAAAATATTTTCATTCAAATATACCGAAAACATACATATTATTTTTCTAGTGAAGAAAATAATACCTTAAATTACCTAATTACAATATATGAGGAAAAACATTAGGTACTTCATATATACTTATATGAAGTACCATACTTATATGTACCATACTTATATGTAACCATACTTATATGCTGTCTTCGAATTTACACTCTTAAAACGATAGTCTCAAAACTTAGTAAAAATTACTCAAACAGGCTGCGATCCAAATTTAATCAAATTTGAGAACATAAATGTACTCATTTCTGAAAATTTGCATACTCAAAAATGAAAGATCATGAGCTTATTTTTGAGGTGGTGCATGGCATTCTTATGAATCAAGCTCATGCTGAACGTTGAACGTAAAGGATAAAACCATCAATAACGGCAAGCAGAATTTACAGAGTTTCACAGAATACAGAGAATACACAGAGTTTCTAAAATCGAGATGCATGTAAGAACAATTTGAAACACCTTGGAGATCTTTTTCATACTCAAAAGACCTAAACCATCTATTGAACACGGTCAAATCTATGAATTTAGATAAATCATTTGGACATACGATTGTTCGTAACAAAAGATAAATGGCAATTTGTCATAAAACAATCTTTTTTGTGGTAAGAAATACGCATAGGGGATACAAAAAGTCTGTAAGGAATTCTATGTTATAATATATGATAGCCATAACTTCTTGGATCTCGGAAAAAGTAAGTTTAGGAATATGTTCAAGTTCATGTATCAATATAATATGATATATCATAATATGAGCTTAAGAATTAAGAACCCATTTTTATGCTTGTACAATACTTAATTCATTAAATTAAATTTCATGAAATCAATTAAAAAGAATGCTCAATCCTTTGAAGTACAAATTTGTATTTCATTTAACAGATGTGTTACACTTCTAGAGTTTTCTTAAACGAATGAATATCTTTCGTCGGAGGTTGGACTGTTGCAGCTAACTGTTAAAATTTAAAACAAATTCCCAACCTGCATTTCAGACTTTTAGAGTTTCATTATATGAAATTATTTAAAGTTTATCCACATTTATAGCTTTAAAACATTTTCCCCCAATAACAATGGTTTCTAAATCTTTTGAGCCTTTGAGAGTACTACTTTCAAAAAAAATTTGTCTCAGACATTTTTCAATTAAATCAAAGTAGTTTGAAATAATAATAGCACAAGCCTATATAATATTGCACAGTCATAAAAACTTGTAAAAACAGCCCTTATATAAAACCTAGAAATTACTTCCCATAGTTAAGTGGAACCCTCCAATTTAGCCGCAGTAAACAAAAAACTAGGTTTCACGGTCTCTGCCTAAGTATAGAGAGATCTCCCAAAAACAAAACTGGAAGATTGAACCAAAAGAAACAGACTGTCCTATCATTACACCTTTCGTGATTAAATGACCATCAGACATCGCGTGACAGTCGTCACTGGGATAAGGTCGAAACCATTTCCTCTCCCAACGTTCTAAATTTAATTCTTAGTTGAATTTTTTTTGCCTTCAGAAGGAGGATTCGTCTTTTTGCGGAAAAGACTCCGTTTTCATAACGGTTGCAGTGATCCACGAGGAAATTGTCAGACGATCATCGTGGTGTTGCCAGATGAGCCGGTGCGAGCAGTGGACCGAAAAATGGCGGCCTTCCGAACGATTCTGTTTGTTTTTGGAAAGGTTTTTCAGGTTTTATTGCTTTATAAGAGCTTAAGGATAAAAAGAAACGGTTAAATATATCGATGGAGGATGATTTCTTTAACAGGAGTCTTTTTAATGATACACATCCTACTTAGAAAATTGGCCAATTATCAATACCTACAAATTCTCGTTCAAATATTATTGTAAATATGGGATTAGATAAATGCTACAAGGTTTTGAGATTATTGGTATTCTATCATTCCGAAATGCGATTAGACGTGCTAATATCATTTTAAGCTGAATCTAAATATAGAATACCAAGTAGCATATGTATTAAGGATATAGTTTTTAAAACTTTTCTTTTAAAAGTCAGATGCAAACTTCTTTTAAAACGAGCTGTGTTATTTCCTAAAGATCAAGTTTTGTCAGTTCTAAACCTCTAAAATAACTTATGATTACATATCATTTTAAATAATTTTCCTAATCATAATGAAAATTTCGAGATTTTGTCATGTGGATATAAAACGTATTGTCCCTTGATTAAAATCTCTGATTAACTACTGTTTTGGTTTTAAGATTAGCAAACATGTATACCTAAATTTGAGTTAGAAATAGAACTTTGCTATAGACTATGACAATGGAGTCAGTTTAGTATAAGCTGAGAGACAACGAAGAAAGTAGTTCTAAAGGCAATGTTCGAATAATTAGGCACTTTACTTTATAAATTTGATTAGTTTGTTAAATCCATGCAAACATTGTGTTTCTGGGTCTTAATTTTCGTAAAATGTTAAGTATTTTCAATTTTGCGGCGTAATATACATTTATTTGGAATTGCATACGCCAGCAAATGAAAAAGCTCACAGACGATATGTTAACATTGTTAATTCAGTTTTCTTCCGCTGTCATAACGTCATTGGCAAGAAAGATAATAATGTAGTATAGTCTCAGTCTCTTTAGTTTTATCAACTTTTTAATTATGAATTCTTCATTGAACTATATCTATGATCTAATTTGCATACCAAACATCACAGTCTCTATGACGCAGAGCAATTTAAAGTTTTTTCTTCTTTGTCAGGCCTAATCATCATCATCAGCGACAACATTTAACCCAGAAGAACAAATATAAAAGGAAACGCAACCCTTTTAAACGTACAACCCAAAAGCGTACATCTGAAGCCATTCGTGACAGTTAACATCTCAAACCATGATTGCCCCTTAACAGCAGTCCACCGACGGACGCCTCATTGTTATAGAAGGTTTCTGAATCACGAACAGGCATCTCTCTGCTAATAGTAGTTCGGTCTCAATCAGAACACGACAGCTGCTTTTTTTTAAAAGGGATATATCTCCCCGAACAATAATGTTAAGCAGTTCAAAGAACGCCCTCGAAGGTTAACTTTCATATTATAAAAGGTTATGGTCGCCGCGGTGGCAGCACCGAAGAATCGTTTGCGGGTTGTATATTTTTAACCGGTCTGACCTTATATTAAAAATAGATTAGAGTGCGTTTGAATATAGGGGAAAGGAACTGTCGATCATTTAATAATCCAAATAGGCATTATTGTATTTTTGGCTGCGGGCGAACAAAGAAGGAGGGACGAATTATGGACGATATTTGGATGAATGGTGACTCACTCAGTCACACTGCTGGCTATTTTGGTACGACAAATGTCGGGATTGAAGATATGTTTGGAATGATTCATTCATAAAACAAAAGAGGAAAAAGACTGGTGTGTATTATAAGGCAATCACCGATATGTTTAGCTTGAAGATAATTCAATTATGTGCCTCGACATAATGTCCCATAATTGTCGCAATGGTGATTGGTCATTGTTAGCTGTAGTGCTCTTTTGAATCTATTCATATCAACGAGATATTTTTAATTCGAATAATTAGCATAGCTCATTTTGTCCATTTATTCATCATTGGATCATAAAATTAGCCTTGTTATTGAACTCTATACTATAATAATATTAAATCATCGATATCGAATCCGGATATTTGAACCAAGGTGAATTTAAAAATCTAGAAATATGGTACCGAATAAAATCAACTGTGCAAAGTTGTATAAATTTAAGGGAAATGGCGGTGGTTCATTTTGAACAAAAAATATAAAATTAAAAACATAGTACAAGTTTGTTTCGAGAATACTTGGATCCTCTTCGTCAGTATCCTTTTACGAAGTTAATTTTATTATTTTTTGTGCGAAATAAACCACCGTCGCGTTTCCCTTATTATATCTATAATTGATTTTTATTTAGGATGCATGGGTTTTGTTTGCTTTTCCCTTGATTTCTATAGGTATTTAGTGCAGTGAAGCAGTTATAAATCAAAGAGCACAGATGTTGTCTAAATTAAAGTTTCAGATGGGCGAATTTCAGGGGGTAATAGGGGAAATGCCCCCCCCAACCTTTTGAGGAAATTCTGTTTTTGTAAGAGAAAATCATGTTTCTAAAGCTATCTGGGACAACTTGCCCCCCCAATTTTCCAAAGTGTTTCCCCAGGGTCCACCACCTAAATCCGCCCATGAGTTTCAGTTGGAACTTAAAACTTATCCCACCCCTCTGAAAGAATATTTTCACACATAAGTTGTACTCCTTTAATTTTCACTCATTCTTATAAATTTGTAATAATGCTAGTAGTTCTTCACAACATTTTGTCTGCTTCAAATAAAGTATTAATCCTTTGAAACAAACATCCCGTTTCTAAGCCTTCCACTTCGATTTTAAGCCATTTGCATACAACAACGAATGCATAAAATTGATTTGAATAGCACTGTCCTTTCCCCTTCTCGTCGCAAGCGTAGGAGTGAGATAAGACAGAACTGAGGAACGGAGCTGTTTCTTATCGCTTAAGTATCGAATGTTAGGCATAGGAGAACAAAGAAATTTGCATGGATAAAACAAGCACATTTGCCCTAACTACAAAACACGAACATAAGCAAACAGTCTTTTGTTGGTGTTTACAATAAATAATCGCATCGCTTCAGTCGCTTCACTTGAATTTAAATGAGGGAACCCGGGATTATCGTTTGACATTTCCATGGAGAATCTGAGAGGAGATCAAACTGAAACCTTATTTTGACTACGCAAAGAACAATGTCTGTAGTAAGTAAATAACAAAAAACCGAATTTTCTTGCCTTGAGAATCGCTCAACGACCTCTGAAGGATTGCTCTCTTTTTTAGTATTCTTTTTCCCTACAACCGTGACCTCGTTTCGAGCGAGCAGCCAGCGAACACGGTTGCAGTCAGAAAAAATAATTGAAGTTTAAACATTCTTACACCTGACAATAGGGCTGGTTTCTCCAGTCCGTCGAATTTTCGCTGAAAGGTCGTCATGTTTATCTTCCGATCATGATATTATTTTCTCCCTTTAATTTCTCCCGCGCTGATTAATGGCTGTTGCCATATTCGCGCGTCACGACAATCGTTTGCAGGTAAAATTAGAACAGCAGCGCATCGGCGACCGTGAAAAAAAATGGCGGCTCTCGATTGTTCGAAATTCTTCAGCGAAAACATTGTGTTCGAAAGAGCGACTGACCTCGAGAGGGAGTGGATGAATGAATTAAAATGTGGATGAAAGTTTTCACTTCCAATTATGGGAAGAGGTTCGCTGCATTGTTGAGGAATGGGAATAATAAGAATACGTAATTGTGTTATTGAATCAGTGTGAATGCACAATGGAAAATTAAAAGTAATGCTTTTCTCTGTCTAGTGTATTCCTATTCAAGTGAATGGTGGTAAATTTTATTTCTATAAAAGGAAAGTGTTGAATTCGAAATTTTATTCAACGCTTTTAAAAGGATGGATTTCAGATTTCATAAAACTATAAAATGGGGAATTGAATAGAAAATAGCATCAAAAAAGAACTAGATCTTCTGTGCATAAGTTGGTTATTGTTTCTTCTTATTTATCTTATTATTCTTATTTTCTTCTTATTTATGATTTTACAATACGACTCAATTATATGAAGTCTAAATAATTTTTTTGGTTACTTGAATTCTAAGGTAAGGAAGTTTTATAATACATCAGTTGACTAACAATCTGGGCTTTGAATTACTTATATTTCAAAGGTTATTCTGGAAAATTTAGTTTTTTTTGTTTACTTAGAGTCCAAAGTACTTACACTATTATTATAACTATAACGTAATTGCATGATTCCATTATCAATATTAATGTAAACGTTCATTCTAATTAAAAAAAAGTATAATTAAAAGTAACATTTCAAAACAAAACACTTTCTTGGGAACACGCTGTTCATCCATCGCCTCTCAATCTCATATCTTGGATTGTATTGGTGCCTCCAAGAGGCAGCTGTTGAATGAGGGGGATGAAATTTAATTTTGCGACATTGTCTTTTGGACTTGGTTTAGTTGATCTAGGCCTAGGGGGATGATAAACAACACTTTCCTGCTTTGAAAACTCAATTGAGCTTAAGATCTTTACATCTTCTATGAACATTTAAATTGGATCCTATTAGTATTTTCAAACAATTTTATGGTAATATTGACGATTTTTATGTAATAGGTAGATTCAAATATCGAAAAATTACTTTTAATGGGGAAGGTTGTTCCAAATCTTAAAATTGATCCCAAATGAGCATTAGGTGTTAGACAGATACCACTTTACATTAAACTATTATGAAATCTTTCTGCTATTACTTTTCACCTATTTCCATCAATTATTCTTCTATAATATCACACTTAGGTAACTCATTTTCACAACACGACAGAAATTACGTTACCACAAGCACAATGCTAATTGCTGAAGCCACCAGGCGTATTATCAACACTCCGAATAATACGCAATACTGCGGTAATAAAAGAGAAATTGTTCATTACTTTTTAAAATTTCCCCACTTTCATCATCATCATCATCCACACTCTTTTTTTCGCTATCCTTGTTTCAGACTGTCAAACATTCCCCTATTTATTTATACTTCATTCTCCCTTCCATTCAAAACGTTCCGAAAGCATGTGCCGACCGCCTTTTGTGCAGAACACGAGGTCGAAGATTTTTTTCTATCTCTCTCTTCTCCCTTAATCCTATTCATTGGCATTGTCGCCAAAATATTCCGTTATTATATTTTCTGACCTCCCTTTCTTTGAAAGTGCGTTGAATCGCTGATGCTTTCGACACTCGATTCTATTCAACAGACACCTGCTTGTTGTGTTCCGGTATTCTCCGATTCTCTTATACGCGGTTTGGAGAGTCGGTAAAATGGCGATTTGTAAAACGATTCTTTTTTTTTTGCTTTTTCGTGACTGGCAACGGGTAGTTATCGTTTACAAGGAAATGGGAGTTTTAGGGGTTTTCCTCTCAAACGAATGGAATTTCGATTATTTTTATATGTTTTTGGAATGTCGTTGTTTGAGGGTGAAATAGAAATTTCTCTTGTCGAATAGTTTTTGCTCTTATAATTTCCTTAACCACAATGGGTTAGCTAACCATATTTCTCGATACATTTTCTAATACTATATAGATAAAGTTTTGTATCCGAACCTCTAAGTACAACTAAACCCTTTATTTTCCAGAGGATTAAAAGTAATTATTATTTTTACAACTCCAAAAAATTAACCTTTTCTACAATCTTTCTAAGACAGTAAAAGTTAATTTTTACTTATTTTTTATGGCTTTAAAAGTAATTAGGTATAAAGAATATTAATGCTACTTGCATTTCTTTCCAATAAATTTATAATTTGAATAATTAAAAAAAAGAAAATGATGTTCCAAGCTATTTTGTAAAAGTAAGATTTTTCCATGTTTAATTTAGTGTTTTAAAATTCTAGTTTATTTTTCCCTTAATAAATATAAATCCATATCAGAGTTGTAAAATTAATACATTAAAGAAAAAAAGTGATAAGAATTATAAAGAGTCCATGACGTGAAAATGAAGAACTGTGCTCATAAAGTAAAATGAAGTTTGATTACGTACTAAAACACTCTAGAAGATAATAACAATTATACTCATTTGAACACTCTATGGTACTAATTAAGATAACCCACTACAAGCCCTTAATTGTTCAGAAACCAATGCTTTGATAATTTATACCCCATGCCGTCGATGAAAAATTTCAGTTTTGCATTAGAGATATTGAGAGCGCGAACAATAGTCAAAGCGAAGCGAGTGTATTTGGTCCAATTTACACAGCCGGCATTACATCACAATAACATAATGGAGCGCCGATCTTAATCCAAGTGCGGTGTTTCCATTCAAATCAATTGTGTTCCTCAGCTTGTAAATATTTAGGTGGCGTTGCGATGCATAATGCATAATGTCTCTTCTGTTCCCCAATCGAAAACACGTGTGGCACTTTTCACACACGAACATGAGAATTGGAATATTGCTAGGATAGTTCATACTTTAATATTAAGTTGTTTGAATAAAAATCGAATTATTTAAAAAAAATGGAGGCATGTTAGCTGTTGAAGTTGGACCAGCATTACAAATAGGATTTATGTATGAACTATGTTGCGAGAGAAAACCATGAAAAGGTTTTTCACTTTTCTCTTAGGCGTACCTTGGCATTTTGGAATCAAGTTTATATTAAAAGAAATTCATGTCCTAAAATGTCAATAACGTGTAGCGGGATTGGGTAGTACAATATAAGGAAGTACTATTTCATTTCTCAAAACTTTCAATCGTATTTAGGAAAAATTGTCTGATTCACTTGTGATCATCTTTAAAGTTCATCAAGGTCCTCTTGCTATCTTTAAGTTTTTAACTAAACTTTAGTTTTTTCTTGTTAGAATAAGTTTAAGAAAACTAAGCATAGAGAAATTATGTGTATAGGGTGTGTATGTATTCAATGTATCAATTACACTGTTCAACAAATTTGACCTTCAAAATTTTTTCCTTGATGAAAATAGTCATTTCTTATAGATTTTGGGTCGCTGAATACGAAAATCACCATTAAAATTTTCAATTGACTCAGGATTTTCGGGGAACAGCCCCTCCCCCTTTTTACGTTTTTCGACGACTTTATAACTTTAAACTGGATTTTCAAGGTCAAAAAGCATTGTTTTAGTCTTCAAATTGCCCCCCAGGTAACAAGAAATGCTTAAATTAATAAAACATGATAAATTTATAACAAATGAATAGGTTTAAGGGGTAATTACCCCCCTTAAAATACAAAAAATAGCTAAAAATTATAGAGGTTTCTATACGCTATTTTTCTTCTTATTTTTTACGCAGTTCTCGTTTGAAAGGTCCTAACCCTTCCCCAAGGAACCAAATTTGATGACAATATGCAGCAATAATTTTTACTAAAAGCGGCTGAAAAGCGGCTAGCCTCCCAGAAGCCCCCGCGGAAGAATCGCGAAGGCGCTCGCGAGCTCAAGAATTAATATTGATGATTTTGAAAAGATTAAAAATGACGTTATTCTTATATTTTTGGTCTATCCTAAGTAGAAAATCTTCAGTTCTTTAAAAACTGACCGGTTTTAGGGAGTGAGGATTCCATGTTTCAAGATGTTAATAGATGCACGGCTGTGGATAACAATTAGGGGGCCTTTCCCTTAAAAACTGAGGGTGATGGAGGAAAATGGGTGTCATACTATTTGAATTCAGCAGATCATTTTACACAAAAATTAGCTGAAATTCAGTTAGTGGCTTCAAAGTTTTTTTTTGTACAGCACTGTTTAAGGGGGTCCGGGACACGTCAGAAAAAAATTTTTATTTATAAGTTTAAATTTTGAAATTTTTTGTGAAGATAAAACTTCGGTTTCATTGTAAAATTCACTCCTCAAAAATTTTCAGAAAAATTTTGAAAAATTTTAAATTCCATTTTTGTCAAAAAAAGAGGGGTAGCTTAAAATTGATATAAGTCAAAATATTATTAATCAATTTTCAAAATTTTTTCACTAAATCAAACAGAAACATATTATCTTTATTTGAGATTCAGCATTTTAAGAAATATTGATAATTTGGAAAAATATAAACAATTATGTAAAAAATTCTTGAAATTTTTAAGTTACCTTTTTTAAAAAATTCATATTTTAAAAACTAAACAATTTTTTTTAATTTGCTGAATCACAATTAAAGTAAAATGTATGAATAGCATGTGTTTCAAATTTCAACTCTCTATCTTGAACTGTTCTTGACTTATATCAATTTAAAGATGAGAAACAGTGAAAAAACGCATCATAGAGAAAAACGGATTTGAATGCAGAACATATAATGCTAGACTACCAAAGCAGCCGGCAACAAAGGATTGTATCTCTGGTTCTATTTATGATAGAAACATAATAAAAGCATCATTTTAAGCAGGAAAAAACTAGTTTACATTTTAAAAGCAAAAATTTTTTTGAAAAATCTGACGATTTTCGTGTCCTGGACCCCCTTAACTCTAAGTGCCGCATTGAACCCTTCCGTGGGTGCTTTGGGGGTGCTCTCACCTCAACCGCTTTTAGTAAAAATCATTGCTGCATATTGCCATCAAATTTGGGTCCTTGGGGAAGGGTTAGGACCCTTCAAACATGAATTGCGTAAAAAATAAGGGGAGAAAATAGCGTATAAAAACCTCTAATATTTTAGCTTTTTTGCATTTTTAGGGGGGTAATTGACCCCTAAACCTATCCATTTGTTATAAATTTATCATATTTTATTAATTTGAACCTTTCTTGTCTCCTGGGGGGCAATTTGAAGACTAAAGCAATGCTTTTTGACCCTGAAAATCGAGTTTAAAAATAAAGTCGCCAAAATCGTAAAAAGGGGGAGGGGCTGTTCCCCGAAAATCCTGAGTCAATTGAGAATTTTGATGGTGATTTTCGTATTCAGCGACCCAAAATCTATAACAAATGACTATTTTCATCAAGGAAATTTTTTCATTGTTGAACAGTGTTATCAATGTAATCAATTGTACTGCCCTGAGTCGTAGTCCTTTTGAAATCAGTGGTACATATCGCTACCACAGAGCAACAGTGAGACATCTTCCCTTTTTTGTGTTTTAAGGTTATGATGGTGTTCAAGTATATTGCAGATGTGGATTTCAGTGCAAAAGTAGCATGTTTTGTAGATGTCTCACTGTTGCTCTGAGGTAGCGATATATGAATATGACTCCCAACAGCACCTAAGCAGAATGGATGAAAATCGTATAACAAAAAAGATTTTCTCGGCCAGACCAGTTGTAGATGTCCCACTGTTGCTCTGAGGTAGCGATATATGTTCGAAATTTTACTAGAGATTTATTCCTGACCGTCAATTCTAAAAATCTATACTATAAATATAAAATTATATAAAAAATTTGATTGTGTAAGTATTTTTTGCGATCATTTTTGTATTTAAGTATGAATCAATGAGAAAAATTTAATCACTGAGCATCCCATATAAACTGTCCAATGTATTCAACAGCATATTCATCGAAAGGGACACAGGGAATCCACATAAACTGCCCAATGTATTCAACAGCATATTCATCGAAAGGGACACAGGGAATCCACATAAACTGCCCAATGTATTCAACAGCATATTCATCGAAAGCGACACAGGGAATCCCTCCGGGGTGGACAATCTCTGCATTGATTGTTCATGACCCACATCTCTCTGATTAGGATGCAGAGGCGGGTGGCAAGAGAACAAAGCCTTCGACACCCTTAATGACGAAAATCAGGCCTTGTCTTTTGCAGCTTTCGACACTCCCTTACTGCCCGTACTTCCTGCACCCTGTGCGTTATGGCAGGGGGTTAGGTGGTATCTTTGATCGGTTAGTAACATTGTGGATTAGTTTATTGTTCATAAGCATAACTATTTGAATACACTTGGGTATAGCGGACTTTTGGAATTTAAATCCGGCCTGTATAGGAAAGGTATGTAGTCTCTGATAGATTTGAGAAATGTAATTCTAATGGAGCCTGACAGGGAAATTTTAGAGACTGTTCAGATGTATAAAAGTTTAGCGATCGAAGTTTTGCGGAATGTCAATATGAAAGTCATACAATTAAAAAGAATTACCCTGCAATTATAATAGTTTCAGCTGGCCTTTATACTGCATTTAAATTACTTGTCCTTTGCAGTGGCGAGTGTGGTCTTCACAAAAGTTAATATTAACAATTTTAATCTATGAAAGAATTTGTTTTTCTAATCTTTGATAAAAGGAATCATTGTATTTTTTCTTATAGATAATGCATAGAACATTTTATGTTACTTAGAATTTCCAATTTAAGTCATAATTAATTATATCATAATAATAATTTGTAACTGGTAAGGTAATAACGTTGTTAAAACGCTATAGAACACATTTTATAATTTCTTTTCAGAGTGAGAGTTTGTAATAACGTAATTTGTGTAACGTTTTAATGTTTTAAAATAGATCATTCTTAAAAAATATTTACTTAAAATGAGTTTATTAGTTATTTTCCTAATACAGTTGTTATATTTACAGTAAAAATTAAAAGTAAAAGAAACTAATGAATGCAACTTTCAAATCCATTAAATGTGTTCTTGGAAAAAATTACCTTTATTTAATATAATTTAGGCTTATTATGGCTTATAAAAAAATAAAAATAATTAAATATATGATGAAACAAATTTCTAATATTTTTAATTTTAAAGATAACATTACTTGAATTATTTTTTCTTTGTATTGTAAAAACTTTTTTTAATAATACTAGGGAGCTACCGCCCCCTGCTCGCTATCGCTCGCCAACCCCCGTAAACTGCTGACGCAGGACCTTTTGGAATTGCTTCCCAATTCCCACAAATTCCAACTCGCTGAACTTAATACACTTTTTAAAACAATTAAACAATTTACAGAAAAAAAGTCAAACAACTTTCCAAAAATACGTCACCAAATCCCCTCCATGAATACATCTCCCTTAAAAAGGTTTCAATATATATTATCTCGAACTTATCAAAAATTTAAACGAAAGGTTTCTTAATTATTTTTAATCTATGATTATAAAAATAACTAATTCTAATTGTTTATCAATATTAGGACCAAACAAAAACCATTATTTTTAAAGTAACTCGTTAGTATAACATGCCTAGTGTTTATCATTCATATTTTTTTAAACCCAGACTTGTTAAACAATACCGTTTAAGCAATTGAAAATAATAAGAGACAAAACATCACTCTATGTTTACAATTAATTTCGATAAAATCAGACTAAAAATTATAAATATTGGACAAAAAGTGTGAAATATTAGTATAAAAGGGCGTACATGTAAGTTTTTAGAATATGTTTTTATCAGTCTTTGAATGATATTTCATCAAGAAAGTACTTTTTTAAAAGTTGAAAAAACATGTTTCATCTTAAAATATAGCGTCAATCGGTCGTTGTGATTGGATGCATAATAATTTGATCGACAGTACTTGCTTTGTAACTGCGACCTTATCCGTTATCTAAAAAAATGGAAATATTTTAAAATTGAGAATTTTTTTGAAAAATCAAAGGGCCTACTCGGAAATCCGGAAAGAATCCGGACATTTTGATACCATATATGTGTCATTCGGTTCAGTAATTAAAAAGCCTTTCTCTGGAAACCGTTCACCAAAAACTTTTTTTTAGAATAGAGAGATAAGATTTCACATGTTTATTGTTAGTTGATTTGCCTTACAATTTTATTAAATCTTTCCTCCTATTTGTTTTCATATTTAAGAAAAGCATATGCTGAAAAAATTAATACTTAACAAGAGTACAAGAGAGAAAATACTTAACAAGAGTAGTAATATGTATTATCAAAAGTATTAATAAATGCATTTTGTCTCAAACTATATTTTATATTCTTTAAAGTATCCCAATTAACTATTTATTTCTTTTATTTAAATAGTTTTTATTTAAAGAAAGAACCTATTCCCCAACGTTTTGAAGAAATGATTCTAAATAAAAAAACAATTACTAAAAAGTAATTACTGAATAACTATAGTAATATTATTTAGGTTTTTTAAAGAGTTCATTTCTTTTTAATAATTAACATTTATGTTAGTTTCATGATGTTTTTAATTTACATGAGAGAGATAGAAACTTTTAATATAGTATTAGGCATGAAAAGAACAATCGGTGTTTTAAATTAGTAAATAGTGTTATGATTTCTTTAGACACATCTTTCTCTCAAGAAGATAGACTATTGAAATTGTAACCTGATAGCTATATAGACTGTTGCCCTTACTACCTTTTAATTTCTATTTTATATTAAAATTTATCATTATCATTATAATTATAATAATTATACTGTCTGATTAATTAATGAAACATTCTTATATACAAAACACATACTTATATCAAAAATGCTAAAATTCTAACCCATGTTGATTGATCACAAAAAGATTTACCCCAAAAAGTTAAAATTCATAATATTATTAAATTGAATTATTATAAAAATAATTTTTATTCAGTAGAGTTAATATATACAAATTATTAATTCACTTTTAAACTCAGAAAAAAATGATTACCTATACACATTTAATTTTTTTTATTTCAAGTCAGTATATCACTATCAAAATTTACATTAATCTGAAGTTATACACACTTCTGATAAATTATTTTTATCAAAATGTTTATAAATATTATACTTAGAATTGCAAGTTTTAAATGGCTTAGTTTATAATTTTTATTTTCATTAAAATACCTTCTTTGTGTTTACCTTTTTATATCAAAGTATTTACTATTTAGTTTTACTTAATAAATGCATACAGTTTTAGTTTTCAGAAATTAGGTGTTTTTAGTTAATATTACAAAAGTTAAAATTAAGTAATTTTCGCTTCTAAATTTAACATATCTAAACTTTTAGTACTTGAATGATCAAGTAATAGACTTTATATTTTATGTAAAATGTTTAAAAATATATGAAGTTTTATTTTGCGACAAATCTTGCAGTTTTATCAAATTAATTCTAACACAAAACATTTTGATAGCACTTTCTTAAAGCAAAATCTAGATAATTATCAACCGCAATAGTTTGATAATACATATATAATATCCATACATCAAATTACTCTCTCACAATCTACTTGTATACAACAAACCATACCGTGCAATTTACTTAAAAAAGCTTTCAATCATTCGTTTCCTTTTTTAATAAAAAAACACCGAACAGTCTTCTTCATGAATAAAGGGACATGGAGATAAACGAATTAAAAACAATAGACTCCACTTTCTTTACCTCCGACTCATTCATCGATTTCCCTGTCATTTACAATTACAACAAGACGATTAGAATCTTTTGTAAACTTTTATCTGTTTTTCTTTGGTTTTTAATCTATGCGGGACGACTTCAATTCCACTTCCTATTTCCTCCTAAAGTCGTCGCGTTATACCACTTGGTGCGCTGTTAGAAAGGAAAGCGATTATGGGTTGTTGAATGTGATAATTGCTCGTATCAATAGCTTAAGAGGGTATCGCGTTATTGTACCGTTATGCAGGGATTTATAATTATAATTGTTTCGTATTATCAAATGGAAAGGGCGTCGGTTACCTAGGAAGTGGTATTCTGTTATGGATGATGTTGTAAGTGTGTGGGAATTGGTTGATTCACAGTTGTTTCAAAAAGGTTATGTTTTTTTCTTAAAGGTTGGGTTTCATACATTAAAAAGGCTTGGGTTACAGAAGTACAGTGTAACTTACATAAAAATAAATTGAAAGAATAGTGTGAAATATAATAAAAACTTTCGAAAGGTGTTTGTTTAGTTATAGGGATAGGAAACCACACGCGTTTGAAAGTTAATATTTATAATAACTATCGCGACATTAGTTTGGATTATGAAAATATGATAAAAGGTTCTATTGATTTAACATTAAACTGATAATTTAAAACAAAAAAAATTTACCAATTTATTTAAAAGGAAATAATTCAACATATTTTTCCACTATGCAAAAATTAATTTTCATTTAAACTAGTTTTAGGTACATGATTTTATAAATTTAAAAGACATATTATTAAGGATTAAAATCGTTTCTTTAAATTAACTAATATAAAACGAACATTTAAAAAACCTTTCTGTTAACTAACCATGAATTATAATTAATTCCGAGAAGTAATTTATAAGTGTGTAGTTCAAAAGACATGCCATAAAATATTATTTTCTTTTCTCACTTAACTTAAATATTTTAATTTTCTATCCTCGAAAACTAAAAGAAAATCTACCAGTACAATTAATTATACTTTAAAACCGAACAAAACAACCATAATGAACACCCCAAAATAAATGAATTACTTAATTCTGAATAATTAATTCACGCTGATCCCCAACACCTATAAAAATACTTTCATGTCTAAAGCTTTCTTCCTAATAAATCAACCCTTCACCAATTAAACAAAAAAGTGAGATCACCCAAGCCCAATTTCACCCTAGCAGGTGCAAGAGAGAAAATTGCTCTTATTCGCAATTACCCTCTGCTGGGGAGGGGGTAGGTAGAACGTAATTTATTGTTGCATGATTTAGGTGGCGGTCCTCTCCCACTATTTTGAATATGCGTGGAGCATGATGGATGCAACATCCTGCGTTTGCTTTGGGCTTATTGTTTTATTAATTTGAGAAAGTGAGGTTTGGATTGAAGAGTGGGTTTTGAACTACTAGGTGGTATTGTTCATTTATATTAGGCAGGTGTGGTTTCGATGTTAGGATGTGTGGTTTTGGGTTTATATAATGAAAGAGAATGGGAGGATTCATTGATGTGGTAATATCAAAAGTACTGAAAGATATTTAAGTGGAAGTGAATTAATTTGAATTGCAAAAATATTGATAAATAAGAATTATATAATTTTCATTTTTTTTGACAGAAAAAGAACTTTTGGTATAGTTAGAAGAAAAGGGAATTTTTCAAAAAGTTTGTTTTGAAAATTTAACTGTTCAATTGCCATGTGTAAGACTTTATCTGAACAATTTTCATAGCATGAATTTGAAAGCTATCTGAAAATAATGATAAATAATAAATATTTTGATACAAAATATTTAATGATCAGTAATATTATAAGATAATTGATACAAGAAAATCATGTGATTGATTCAAAAAAATTATGCAATTGATTCAAAAAAATTATGCAATTGAGGTAATTTTTTCAGCACATGCACAAACTTGGCCCTTACAACTTATCACTATAAATAATTAGATGTGATTAATGAATATCATAACTATGGGGATAGATTATAAAAAAGTAAGAAAACGCATAAAATACCCTAAATGAAAAATTATAGTTATATTTTCCCTCAAAATGTTTAACTTACGACTTAAATGTTAACAAAATGTTAAATGTTAGTTAAAAACTGACGATTCGTTTTATAAAGAAAATTACCCCGCCTGTACGAGGAAACTTCGCAAGATAAACTTTTACAATCCCGATTAATAATAATAGGGATACTAGGATAAACAACTTCTTTAAAGCCTGTGTTTACGAATATCAGCTTTTTCTAAGCAGCAGTTCTTTGTTTAAAAAGGTGTGTCTCTTGAATATTTAGGACAATGGCCTTGCACTTTCTATTTTACTCAACAGAGTGGAAAAGCAAGTATTTTTTTTAAAGTACATACCTTTATGAAAAATGTAGATTTGTAGATCATATGAATGATAACTTTATAACCGAAGTATTATGCTTAAAGACTCAAGTAAAAGAGTGTGACAACTTTTTATATTATAAAAATTAAAAAAATGATTTGATGCAAAAAAGGTTATAGAAATTTTTTCGAGAATTTTTCTTAAAATATACCTGAAGTTTTTCATTTGGAACTTGTATATATACATGTCAGGAAAATATAATAGTATTTTTAAACATTTATAGTACAATAAACAATATAGTAAGACAAACAATATAGTATAGTTTTTTTACCTAACAATACTTACAGAAAGTAGAAAAGAACATATTTTGTGTCTAATATTCCAACATTTACTTAATTTAAATCAAAATAAAGAAGCGTATAGTCATAAAACTACAAAAAATGACGTAGTTTACTTTATTGAATTCAAAATTGCTGCCAAGATGGATAAATAAAGTGGTTTATTGTTTAAAAACTTTTCTTCTAATTTTTAATGAGATAAATCATGATTGTGAAAATGAAAACATCCACAATTTAATGAACCGACGTGTTTCTACTTCAAACGTCCACTTTATAACAAAGAAATAACAAAAAATTGCAATTTCCAAACATTAAAAGAACATCAAGATTCATCCCAGAACAAAATAACAACAAGAGAATAAAAGAACGGAAACCCCTTATTGAAAAGGGGTCCTAAACGTGAGAATTCCAATAAATAAATCCTCACACACAGTTGAAGAAAGTGCCCTTCGCTTAACAAGAGGCAAGTGTGTGTGTTCTAGCGTGAAGAAATCATACGAAAGTGATACTGAAGAAACAATAGTCAGCTCTGCAGACGCTTTTGAAACATTGGTATCATTTATCACTAGTAGTTTTCTCCCCTTAACTCGTCAGGTCTATCAGCGCAAGCGATCTGCACTGCTGGGCAGCCGGGTTTCGTAAGAAAGCGATTCGAGAATTTGAACGATGGCAGTTTTTTTTGTGTAACTGTAACTGCTTCCCGGCAATTAGAAGAAGAAATGGAAAGTGATAGGGAATCATAGAGGGGATGATGATTGAGAAAAAAAAGTGTCCCCTGTTTATAGAATAAAAATAAATTAAAAAAAAGATTTTGTTTATACAAATTACATTTGTTCAGAGACATAGATAAAATATAATTAGACCTGAGTTTTTTTTAAATTGTTGGTATAAAATAAAATTCTTTTTCTTTTTTTCTTTTTAAATTTAATTGTTTTTCGTTAACTGCATTACGAGAAAGGTTGAATTAAATGTTTAATCAACATCATTTCAGTAATCAACAAAATTTCTACATGGCTAAAAATTTATTTAATTTCTAAAACTTTGGGCGTAGTGCAATTGCAATTATAAAAATTATTACGAAAAGGTAATTTTCTTATGAAGAAGAGTTTTATTTGCAAAATATTAGAAGGAGTATTGTGCGCATTTAGTAACATAATTTACTCTCTTAGGTGTTTTCAAAAATAATTCTACTTTTAAATAGATTATTTTTCAAATTCCAATTAATCTAAACTAACCCCAAATTATTTTGCTTAAAGGTGCTTTCAACGTAAAGGATTAAAGTTATGTAAAAGCAAAAATTAACACAAAATAATTATGATAACCATAGAATACAGTACTTTCAATACAGTTAAGCCAACCATACATATAAATTTCTTAATTATTCTTCAATACTTTATCTGTTCATTATGAAAAAATGCTATTGAAAAGCTTCAATGAGTTAAGTAGCAATATTAAATGTTTGTACTACTGTCTCATTAAGTTATCATATTCTTTTATTGATGATTCTAAACAAACAATAGGCACGTAATTAAATATATTGCATAAGATTTTATGAGATAACATATGACACTAAACCTAAATACATTGTTTGCATACTTGTATGCGTGAGAAAGAGTTTTCTGTGATGGGGTAGGTAATAGTTCCTCTTTAGTAAGAAGTCCTTTAAAAAATGAGCATCAATCATCAATTCAAAAATAAAATTCATTCATGAATAAGATTGAATTATGAAAATGAACTTAAAACATTTTCAGAAGGAAGTGAAGACAGAATTTTTTACCAAGCGGAAAACGAAAATTTATGAATCGAAAATCACTCTCAAATTACCTTCCGCCAAGTCAAGTTAATTAAAAAACACTGCCCTCATTGCATTTTAAAGCCTCCAACGAGAAGAAAAATGATGAGGCAAATTTGGGTTACGAGGTTTTGCTTGTTTACTAAAATCTCAACAAAAGAATACGGCGTGTTCTAAAAAAGAAAAAAAAACCTAACTTCTTCCTTTCGAGTTTTCACTGCGCTTTTATCGGAAAGAGAGTTGAGTTGTTTCTCGATCTGAATCGTCTGCCGAAATGCCATTTCCTCGTTCGAACACCTGAGTTAAGTGGAGGGTGATCTTTTTTGTTCGAAAAGAGAACAAAAAATCGTTTTTTTCCCCTTGTTCGTTCTTCGATTTGTTTGCGTCTTAACGCGCACGCTATATCGTTTACTTAATATACGGAAGGGCGGAGTACGAGGTAGAGAGAAACAACGTGTTTTTATTTTCGTTTCCGTATATTGTTTTGGCGTTAGGTACGCTCGTGACCATACGTGGGGATTTTAAGAGTAATTTTATTTCCAAACACAACACGCCCTAGACGTAAAAGGATTCGACTTTCTCTCAAAAACTAGAACGGAAGTATAGGGTCTTGTTAGTTTCGGAGTTCGTCGTTTTCAACCACTATCATCAGCTAAAGGATGATTCACACTGTTTCACTTTCACTGTTCATCATGAGTGATCCTCACTGAAGGTGGATACAAATTGGAGCCGAGCGGCGTAGCGAACAGCCACGAACACGCTCTGCGCAAGCGCCGCTCTTAGAGCCTCCGAGTTGCGCGTGCGCAGAGCGTGTTCGTGGCTGTTCGCCTTCGCCGCTCGGCTCCAATTTGTGTCCACCTTGAGGTATCACGCATTTGCATAGGAAATAGGAGGAGGGAAAGGTGAAACGACAATTTACATCCAAAATGGAGATCGAAAGTGAAAAGTTTAAAAGATCCTTGAGGTTTTATGATCATTATTATAAGAGGAGCTAATCAATAACTTTGAAGAAATTTCGATACACCAAAAATTTTATCCTTAAACTTAGCATCCAAAGATAATTAAAACTAAAAAGAAATTTCTAAATTAAAATAAATTTATCATTTTCTTTTAGAATCACGTTTAATACCAGAAGAAAACTAAAATTAGAAAAATAGAAATTTAAATATGTGCTATAATTTATGTTTATCTACTCTTGGAAAATCATAAATGTTAGAAAACTTTACCAGGATATCCAAGCGTATGTATTTGTAGCGCTCTATTCTGCTTCCTGTAATAAAAGCTTCAAAATATAAGCCTATTGTAGGTAAAAAAACACGGAAAATATATAACTTCTTAAATAGGTTCTAAATGTTTTAAAAATGTTTTACATAAAATTAAATTGTATTTCAAATAATTAAGAACTATCTTTATTTTAAGTATCCTTTAGTTTCACAGTAATTTTGTTATACGTTACATAAATATTTATGATGTTCTATTCATGATATATCATGCACTCAATATTCCCTTATTTATAAACTTGTTTACGATGTTTACATTAAGAAAATGTTTTTCTTAACTTCTAAAATTAGATTTTTCTACCTTGAATAAAGTAAAACAAGAATCTACATTAAATTTATGTTAAAACTTATTAGCAAAATCCTTGAAAACAAATTCTTTACTAAATTAATTCAACAATTTCAACGAACTGCTCACTTGTTAAAACTAGTCAAAACCACTGGTTCAAAATGCATTATCGTAGTACATGAGTGTCGTTTTTGTTTAGAAAACAAAAAATAAAGTTCGAAAGAAAGATGAAAGAAAAAGACTTAACTACATTTAATGTAAATAGATAGCTAAAGTAATTCACTGTAAAAAAAGAATATCAAAACCAACCCTTTAATGGTTCCCAAATTATTCCAATGGAATCTTGGAATCAATTTCATTAACAACCTTGAGACACGGATTCTAACTTAACCATTTTAATTGGTCACATTCATTGTAAACAGACCTTGGAAAATAGGAGCCACCTTATAATTTAACGGAAAAAGAAAAATGCATGCATAAATTAGAATACCTAAATCTGTCATACTTCCTTCAGAGAAGGGAAGATTGCATTCAGATCTAACGGTAGATAACACCAATTGTAATTGAATACAACAACATCGTGGGTAATGCAAAGGTAACGTTTCATCTTCGGAAAAATATTGGAACGAATTTATTTCCGGATGATGTGTCAGAAAAATTGAAAATAAATCAACAAATAATAATAGAATAGTTTAATTCTTCGTGGAAGAACAAAAAAAAATTCGTTTATTTAAGTAGTTCAAGGCTAACCACAAAATCTCTTTTTGAAAATCAAGGCTGAGAGGATGACATTGAACAATGCGATCCAAGGAATATTAACATGGAAGACATTTTTTATGAAATGGTTGTTCTTGATGGAATAAGAAAGTTATTACTTTTTGATTGTGTAGTTTTAAACTTTTTTTCAAACAAACAACTTTATTACAATATAAACAAATAATAAAAGAATGCGAATTAAGGGAAGACATTTCATCAAAATATTTGTAAATAAAAAAAAGGTTTACAATTATGGGTAGTAAGTTCCTAAACTTTTGTTTGATTATCGCTGATTTGTTAGCAACACACAGGGGGAAAAGGTTCCTGTAAATCCCAATTTCCAGCAATAATGCATTCATGGCAGGAAAGCAAATGCAGAGAGTTCTATGAAATTTCTATTTTTGACAGAGTTATTTTTACTCATTTAAAATAAAAAAAGGTATTTGATGCATTAAGCTATGAAAGGTTCACATACAACTGAAGAAAAAAAGGGGAAAATCTAAATGAAATAGTATTAGTGATATTAAATTTTGTTTAACAAATTTTTAAAAATGATACATTTACCCTAAAAAGCTTATAAAAGGTTGATATCCCAATGTATAAGATATTTAAAATTTGAAAGGATTTGTAACTTGAATCTCCTTGTTAATTGGTGTACTTAAAATATTAAGTGAAAAAAGTTTGAAGCAAATTAAAAAAATATTATATCATTAGTTAATTCTAATAGTAATAGTGATTTTAGCTAAGTTTTAAGGAACAAAGTCGAAACATTCAAATAGAAACGAAAAATAAAGATATAATAGGCTTTCATACTTTGTAAATATTTAGTTTTAACAAATTGTACCAATTATTGATGTCCTAGTCCAAACGCATGTTTACAAGAAAAGCATGGATAAAATTTATTGCATACATAAAAAAAGTAAAAGAAAAAATCGTATTGGGTCTCTCGAGGAATAAGCGTATAACTTAATAACTAAGTTGTCAAACTTCATAAAAATCATAACAATCCGTAACAAATGCCCAAAATACTCCTTCATAATACATCTTGACAAAAATCCTATTTCGCGAAAACAATAATTATCCAACTTTCAATAATTGACTGAGAAAGTCCCAAAACACCTGCTGCCCAGACATCTGATTACCCAGAGCTAACAGAAAAAATACTATGATGGAACAAAACGACAAAAGAACCAAAATAATGTAGCAGACCAGGCGACCTTCGACCCAAGAGGCACTCGACACAGAAGGTGAACAGCTTCACTCGCCCCTTCCAATTCGTTTTTAATCCCACTGATGTATTCTTTTCTTTCTTTCCCCAGGAAACTAGACGGCCTTCACGGGTGCAAGGCCGCCTTTGCACGCCGCGGCGTAGAGTGTGAAGTGGATAGGGTTAGCATCGAGACGCTTTTCGCCGTTGAAATGACCGTAGACGTTTGACCAAGCGTTTGATTGACTGAACTGATTCTGATTGCTTTTTTGGTTGAATAGTTTACTTCGTTTTTGGATGTGGAGTTTAGATAAACAAATGTAAAAGCCTACATTTGTGATGGAAACTGGCTAGATATAACAATTTTCCATTAAAAAAAGTTTAATTATGAAAAAAGTAATTAAAAGACAGGCAAGTTTACTTTTAGCACAGTTCCAAATCTAACTTTAATTTTTTTAATTTAATGAACAAAGCGACATTTTTTCTCCAAATTTTGGTTAAAAGTACATAGTTCATTGTTGGATTGTTAGTTGTTGGTTATGTCGATACATTTTCAACTATATGATCCTTATGAAAGCGAAAGCTTTTATAAGAAAACAGGCAATTAGCTAATTTTTCCAAACATACATTTCCAAACGTCTTCTACATTTCCTTTTTTTTATTGAACACACATAAAGTTCCCCGTGTACCACCAAGTATTACATTTCCTTTTACTATCCAAAGAAACAAGAATACTAATAGAAGGGTTTATTTACACATTAAAAATAAATTCAAATAATTTATGACCGAAAAAAACCAGACCCCCCATCATATAAGCCAACCTACATAAATAAAAGTTTTAAATATATAATGCAAAAGTACAACAAAAATTTAAATTGATACATAATACGATACAACTTGTAAAGTGTTACCATGTTAAACAAATTGATAAAAAATGTTAAAAAATATGTTACATCGAAAGAGCAAAGCTGAGATGTAATTATAACGCAATTTTATCTCATTTATAAATATTTTTATTTCCCTCATTCAATCGTTTTTCTTAAACGAACGATTTTTCTGCCATTTTATAGGCATATTTTCTTTTTAAAAGCTCTCAACAACTCGCAAGGATGCAGTCTACACGTGCTCTACTCCCTCCTTATCTCTACGAACAGCGTAGGCTAGTTTTCTTTCTTTCTCGCGGTATCTCGTTAATTTACGAGATCGGAGTGGTACAGAAGGATTGAAATAATTAAGGCACCATTGGGGGCGTTTTGGAACTGTGCAGGGATGCATATTCATTAGGGCCTGTAATCTGTTCCACAGGGGGGTTCGGTGAAAAACCCAGAGTGCACTGTCTTATGACGAAAGTGTTTGTCTCTTTAGGTATGTGACGGGAGTCAAGGAGGTCAAGTTGAGGTGTTTGTTATTTTGAGTGGAGAAACTCAAGTAGTATGCTGAGTATGTTAGTTGGTATGGAAATCGGAGTAAAAACCGAGAAATTATACAAAAACAAGGCTAAAGCACTTATAGAATCTCTTTAAACTGGTTTAGTTTCCTCTCCGCTTGAAGCTTTTTATCTTGATGTTTTAATTCTACTAGTGCCCAACTTTTTGTATTTATACTTTTAAACGTATAATTTAGGATCTGCTTTGCATGATTGGAATTTTCTAAAATATAGAACACTGTTTCTTTTTACTATTCATAGAAAGAATCTTTTTCTTTATCCATAACGGTATTTAGAATACAGTATTCAATAAGTTTTAATGTTAGGTGACAGAACCATTTAAAGATTTAAATACTTTATTTTAAAAAACTGTACGTTTTAATACTGTACCTCCTCATTCAAAATGATTTGATATTAGTAATTTTTTTAACATAAGTATGTATTTCCCCATCTTCAATAATTTTTACTTCTCATATTAAAAACAAAAGGACTTAAAAATATAATTTAATCACTTTCATCGATAACATTTCACACTGTAAAATTTATTACCTAATTTTCATAAAAACATAACCAAACCTTTCTCGCATCTCACAATATTTATAATTTTACATGCATGAGAACTCCTCTTCCTAATTCCTCAAAGCCAGCGAAGAAACTCAACTCAAGCATTCCGAAAATCTCCATACACCTCTGCATTCAATCAATGTCTTCACTTCAGTTTTCGTTTCGCGACACACCAGTGATTTCATATATCGTCTGCTTCAAACGGATGACTTCGAATTCTCACATTACTCATCCCCAACGTGGGAATGCTCCAAACCTTGATCTGAATAGGGAATTAATAAACGGCAAATTCGGAGGAAACCTCGCAAAAAATATAAATATTCCACGTATTTCATATGTATGTTTCCTACTACTCTGAAAGGGGTTATATATATTTTTACTACACTTTTTAAAACATCCTTGAAGACGTGTGTGACAGAGTTTTTCACGCAATATGAAATATTTTTCCTTGTGTTGACATAAAAAGGTAGGAAATTATTTGTGAAAGTTTTCATACATTGCATGAAAACAATTTTCTCAAAAGTAGAATCTAGTTCCTTTAACCCAGGGTTGATCAACCTTTTGTATTCTATTCATAAGAAATTTTCGTTTATCTTGTTTCTAATAACATAATTTTGGATTTAATCAATAGATTTATCACACTAAATGAAACATTTTAGGTGATTACTTGTAAGATATCATTGGGTTACAACTAAAGCTGCCTTAAGAGAATTCCCTTTAAATATAAATTTATCAAGATATAATAAAATATTCAGTTTACATATCCATATTTAACAGTATTCATGTCCTAAAATTGATAGTTAACTGTTATAAAATTCAATTAAGAGTTTCGTACAGTTTTTATAACAGTTTTTCTCTTGTTAGTACCAATCCTTCATTTATATACATATTATAATTTTACTTTTGGAATTTAATTTGAGTTTTAGGTAACATATACATGGTTATTTGGTATATTTTATAAAACATGGGTGGGTACCATTCCCAAGGGGAATGTTTAGGGGGGAAGCCCCCCCTCGTGTTGGCTGAAAGAAATTATTATTGAAATAAAAACCGGAACTTTATCCCTATTGTATTCTACCTCATCAATACTTAACGTTCAAAATCAAATCAAATCTGGCCAGGCCTAGTGGCCTATCAGGTGGGGCCCATCTCCTTTTCATAAGCCTTTGCGCCTGGGGGGCTAATTACTTAGCTTTTGTCCAGGCCGAGTGGCTAGCCCGACACTGAACCCCCAGTTGATTCCCCAAGAGAGCTTGGTCCTCATTTATCGACCCCGGAAGGATGAAGGGCTGAGTTGAACCATGACTAGCTACTCAAGAAGAAGCCGCAAGGCATCGAACCTGGGTTGGTAATGCTCGTAGCCAGACACGCTAACCACTACACCACCGCGTTAGTAATCTTTTAATTTTATAAAATTTAAATTTGGTAGTCTTAATATAATTCATCAAACATGTTAGTGTATATTCTATAAAAATTAAAACCATGGACATATTAGTCAGAGGAATAACCTTAAGGCCTTATGACCTACTCAAGAAGCACTAACGCCCCCAAAACTAGGTGATATAGTTTGATGGCACAAAGGTGTGAACCATAACTAACACTAGCATTAAAACGAAGAAAATTTTCGAATTTCCCACAGTTTCCCAGAATTTTATTCTCATCCAATTTAATAACTTTTCAAAAAACCTATTCAACCCGGTTGTGAGAAACTTCCCACCATTGAAAATAAAACCGCATTAATTTTAACCTACTTTAACTAAGTCCAACGCAAAGCTCTCGGCGATTTTAAAAGACAGGCATATGAACTTTTCAAAGAACAGACAATGATGAAAAGAAACAAAGAATTCAACCCGAATACTACACTCACAGTATACACAACCCGTTTCCCTCTGTCCGAACTGACCGCTACGTAAACTTATACGTGACCAAAAAAGAAATAAAACCGTCGAATTAATAACCCCAACTTGCCGCCATATCATATCCAAAAGCAAACTAACCCATCTATCCAGCCTTACGCAAGCGAAAAGGGACTAACTAGGTGACCCCTAGCCCGCGGGAAAAAGCTCAGCTTTCATTGGATATGGAACGAGTTTTCTTCTCGCAGCCGATTCCGAAGTATCTTCTTTTGCGTTGCCAATCGCTAATTGCTTAATATCGATACTATTAATCCGGAGTTAAATCCCACCGACATCGACAGTTAAATCATTGTCGTACTCTTAAACCCTTTGTTTGAGTAGTAGATCGTAATTTTGCTTCGTGAGAAATCTTCTTTCGGGTTGTGTGTGAATTAGGTCTTCGCGAGTAATCGCGCGTGGCGATGAAACGATTTTTTAATCGATAAAACTACGTGGAGGGCTGTTGGAAAGTAACTTCCTATTCGATAATGTAATGGGGGATTAGTAGTTCAGGTTTTTTTGAAGGGTGAGAACACTTTAAATCCGCACAAAGGAACATTGTCTAGGCTTTTAGAATCATAATGATGCCAGATGGTGGTTTATTAAATAAGGTTATTGATTCGTTTCAACAAATTGAATTTCCTTCATGAAAAGTTATCAATTTTGCTGTCGTCCATTGTGGTGAAACCATTAGAAGATAAATGGAGTTTTACTGACAAAAATTCCATGAAATTTTTCATTGTTTGTTTTTAATAAATGATTCTTGGATTGATATTCTTTGCCTCAAAGCTCTTTAAAATGTCGGGCTTTTAAAACTGCGTAATAAAATCAGCTAGATTGTTTTACAGTTGAAAAAGGAGAAATAAAATGAATAATTTGGTTGCTCTTTAAAAATGTATACTGTACGTGTACAGATACAGTCAATACCATATTAAGACAGGTTAGCTAACCATGCTACATATCAGTATGGTTAAGATAAATACATACTGTTATAAGGTATAACTTTAAAGTTATTCTCATAATAATCTAATTTTAGTTTAAATTTTACTACTTTTTAATTTATAGATACACATATATTCTAATAGAAGTATAATTATTTGTAAAAAGGAAGATAAAACTGTAAATGAACGATAGTTTATATTTATTCTAAGGTATTTAGCTAAACCAACCTGTCATGTTTATACTAACTTTCAACAGATCAATTTCAAGAGTTGAATCATGAGAAACTTTTTGAAAGAGGAATATTTGTCTACTTAAAATACTGCACACCCTCATTAAAGGTCATTTTTTATTTTTTTACAGTTTGTACAATGAAGATTCATTAATTTGCCCACACACTTCTTAAACATCCCCACATCGCTACAAAATGCCCCCAAGGCCCAAATTAATCATCCTAACTCTCCCCTTTAATCACAAACCAAATTGTTTACCCGCAAAATAAACACCCAATAAGCCATCCCTCCACAACAAGCCAAAAACTAGCCTTTAAGGCACTTAAACCATTAACAACCCCGGAATGCACCTCACCAACGCCTCTCTTCTTTTAAATAAAAACCATTACAATTTTCCCCTAAACGAACCGTACGTCTTTTTACATGTTACAGGTGCAATTATCGTGAAGAAGAAAACAGATGGTCCTGTTTATTGACACGTTCTGATGAAGGGGGGTTTGGAGCAGACGATGAGGCTGTTGGCGCCTACGCCCACGGAAAGAGCGACGTTCCCGGGGCGTGGGTCTTGTCGGGATCTCCACCCTTTGGTCTCGACACCCACGGGAGAAAGTGGAAGGGTTGCTGGACTTGGCGGAACATCGGAAAAGTGAGGACCAGGTGAAGTGAAGGGATTGCTTGGAGTTATAACTTTTAAGAGGCTGAATTAGGTAAAGATCTTTTTAATGCAGTCGAGTTAATTTGATCACACTTGTCCAAGGTTATAGACTAATAAAAATATCATATTGATGATGATAATAATAAGCGATTTGATTCCATAAAAAGTGGAAAGCAGTGTAACTCGAGTGGCTGCATTAAAATCACAAGTATGTAGTCCTAATAGAAGTATTTTAACCCTTTCGCACCGGCTGGGACATATGCTGTCCCACGGTGGAAAAATTTTGAAATTACGACTGAGACAACATATGTCCCAGGTGCTGAAAAGCAAAGCGTTATATAGTTAAGCGAAGACAATTCAATGGGACGACCAGTCGCTTTTTTTCTAGTGGCGTCCTCTAGCGAGCGTGCGAGGAGTTACAGAAATCTCAGAGCTCAAAATTTGCCGCCATTTTTTCCCCATGTCGTCACTCAATTGAATCGAAAGAGGCGAGTATTGTTTTGATTAATCATTAGTTTCAGATCAACATAAAAAATTATAGACTAGCTCAGGTCAATTCAAGATTGGAATTACGAAGGTAAATATTTTGAATATTTAATATTTTTTAGATCCCAGTGAAAGTTATCTTACTCGACAAATTATATATTTATTAGCAGCTGTTGTTTACTTTGTTTTAAATGGAGCTTTTTATTGTTTTTTCAGTTGTAAAAAAAATAAGAGATCGTTTCTTTTAAATTTTGTGTAAGATATTTTTTGCCATAGTTATAAATTACGTATTACTTGTAATTCTTAATTGAAACAGGGATAAAAATATTTATCATTTTGACTGTTTTTCTCGTTCTTATTTAGCTAAATTACGCATTTTTCTAGAATTAGGAAATCCCATATTTTAAGAATTCTTATTCGCTTGTTTTTTGTTCAACTAGAAGTACTGTAGTATCTTTCTTTCGCATCTTTCTGTATCTTTCGCATGAAAGTTTTTATCTTCAGGAGATTAAATTTAGAAATTTACACCAAGATAAAAATATCATTGAATGCAAATAAGTAAACCTTTCATACTTCAATGAGTCATTTAATATAGCAATCAGTAAATTAGTATAATGTTAAATTTTTTCCTGTAATTACTATTTCGATGTTGTAATCGCTTGCTATAATAATTGTTTTTTTAATTTCATATAAAATGCTGTTTTTTGTAAATCCATGAAACGAATATTGAAAAGGGCAGATTGTGAAGAATTTAAAAATGATGTAACTTAATAAAATGTCATGTATTTCAAGAATTAGTGTCGATTAATGTAGTCAAATAAACATTTTTCCTTTTGATAAATTCTCTTCATTTCTGAGTTATCTTTTGATGACAATAACCATTCTGATAGTGAAAAACAGATCACTGTATTTAGTAATTTTAAAAAATATTTTTCCTTAGAATTGTGACCATCAAATAGTGACAATTCAACTATATTTAAGTCATTGAATAAACATTGAATAATTGATAAATTGTTGTGCTAACATTCTTACAGTTCAGAACCTTCTTGTAATTAGAAGATATTTTTTTTCCCAAGATTTAGTTTATATAATTTTAAAGTTTTACAAGTTACTCCAGGTGTCTGTTTAAGGATAATTTACTACATTTTATTGGTACCTTCACAAAATAAATTTCTATAGGAAAGTTCTCTGATATAAGCTGTTTTATCCTATATTTAAAATTAATTAGTCATTCTAAACAAAATTCTTATTATTTTTTTGATCTTTTGAAGATTATGTATATGTGCATGTTAATTTATACACTATCATTTTAATTTTTTTCCAAGTGGATTTAAATTTTCCCAAAATATGTAGTTTTAAAAAAATCCTAGACAGACTCACTTTTTTCTTATTTCCAAACTGGAGTATTAAGAATGTGTTTGTAAAATCTGCCCCATCACCTTACATATTGTAAATAACTTTCCAGTTTTCTTTAAAGGGACATTTTAAATTTCTTTGCAAGGATTTAGGTTTTGATTATAGAATTATTTCTATTAGAAGTAAGAGATGAAATATTTTGATATTGTCAACCAACCAAAAATTTGCAAATGCAACACTATCAATCTTGCCTTTAAGCTAGCTAAATTCGAGAAAAAATACCTATATCTAATTGATAATTGAAGAAAATGTCCACTTAAAAGATAAGCTTTAAGTACGAAAGGAAGATTAAAATAGGGTATAATTTTATTAAAATTTTTATCCATGAATTATGTGAAAAAAATGAAACTTAAAGAATTTCAGTAACTGAATCAACTTGGTATTATTTTACAATAAAATCTTCTTTTGGAGGAAACAATTATGTTCCTGCACCAATGAAATATCCTATTAAGAATATTTGGATACATAAAAATGTACAATAATCCTAATTTTTTAATTTTTAATATCATTAACGATTTTATGTATTCTGTGAAAACAGAATAAAGTTGCTAAACAAAACCATATACTATTGCAGTTTTAGTTTTTTTTAATTAAAAAAATTAACATTTTATGTCTTAACTTAAAGGCTAGATTTTATTGTTTTTAATGATTTAATGTGATGAAATTAAAAAAAATGGTTTCAAATTAAAAGGTTTTTTCATATATGTTTCAATATTTATTATATTTTATAATCAGCAATGATACGTTAATAAAAATGATCAAATTTATGGGAACCCCAATTTATTTTATTTCTTCAACAAGACTAAACAAAATAAATTTTAAGGAATGGCAATCAATGCTAAGGAAGGTATAACCACGCATGCGCGGGCAGCCCTACGTCACCGGCTAACTCCTCGCACGTTCGCCAGGAGGAAAATTGGCGCTGCGATCGCTCAGAAAGTTGCGACCGCTGTTACCATGGGAGCGTCGTTGCTTAAGTGTTGATAGCTTTGCTGAAAAGCTTCAAGGAACAGAATAAAATGCTCCTTTGTGCCTCCAAACACATCATGATCTAATGGATATCTCATCGCAGTTGCCCCCAGGAGCTCAAACGAGTGCAAAAATTGCGCTTTTCTGATTCCCTTGTCGTATTGAAAGGGTTAAACGATTATCTAGTATATGAAATTTGGAACTTCATTATTAAAGAAAAGTATACGAGTGGATCACATAGTACTGATAAGTTAACGACTGCTTTATGTCCATGTATTGGCCTTCTAACGAGAAAAAAGGATGATTTTAGGGGATTCCAACTAGTTTTGATATCATTAAACGATATATTATGCGTTAAATAGAAGTGATCGGGACCAGTCAATTTCGATTACAATATCCGATTGATAACATTAACCGCGTTTATATTAAGCGGAGTTGACTGTACCACTATTTGATATTAACCAAGAGGAATTCTAAGCTTAAGGTTTGATGCTTTCTTGTAACTGAAGGGTTGAGTGAAAGAAGGTATGTGACATTAAAAAAGGAGTTATAGTAGTGAATGAATAGGTACGATTAACTTACAATTTAGAACATTATTTTAGAACTACAAAATAGTTCTTATAAGTCAACAGAGAGAAATTCCTTAAAGTTTTGAGTCACAATTATGTTCAAAATAAATTAAGCATGTTTAGTAATTTGATGGACATTTTAAAGACACCTTCAAAAATAAATTGAGGAATTAGCTGTAAACATGTCTGTGGTATTGACATGTAGACATTACAAACAAAATCAAAACACAAATTAGAATCTACATCATGAGAAGTTTTTGTAATACCTCTCAAACCAGAACCTACCCACTCAAATTCAAACCAGATTCACTCAAAAACCTCCACATAATTTAATATGCAAAACACAACGTAAGTTCGTCACGCTTCATCCCAAAACTTTCAACCAACACAACACCTCAACTTTCACACTCATCAACAAAAACAGCTGATTGGTGTCAGAACATCCCTCCATACCTCTAGGGACTCCACGTGGAGCACAGTTTGTAGGTCTTAAGTCCAAGAAAAGGTCATCGAACATCATACACTTCCCAGTACTTAGTAATTCCTATCATTCAATGGATGTGCGCTACCCCTTCTTTGAGAATACTTCCTCTTTGACCCCGGTTATGACCCCTGCGCGTGCCTAAGGGTCCGAGATCTCCCCAAAAAAATAAAATGTTCGACCTCAATAGCCTCTTAACCAGATTTTTAGAACGACGTGAGCTCTTTTCTATCCTTTTATCTTATGCTAATTTCTCGGTGAAGCTACTTCGTTGTGTAAATACCGGAAAGGGAATCGAGGGATTTTGAGGGATCGTCAATAAATTATGCATCATGAATTTCGTGTTATTTCAACCGATATGTATCTCAATGTTTCTCATACAGTCTTACCACTTGGAGAAAAATTTTGACACACAAAGCTAAACGATAGCCTTAAAGATTTGGCACAAAGCATTTTTCAGCGTTTATGAATTACCCCCAAAATTGAGTGGAAAAATCCGTTACCTTAGCAACCGCCAAAATATTGTACGACATCTAATGTTTTTCTCGAGATGGTCTGGTGATAATGTATTTTGCCATACAGTGTACCAATTTTTACAATACAATTACCAATTTTTATTCAGAAATCATAGCAAAAGTTCTAAATATAAAGATAATATAAGATAGAACCAGGGGTGTAGAAAATGTTTCAGGACCCAAAATTTCCCCAGAACACAATTTGTTTTCTCCAAAATTTCCCCAAAAATTAAACTTCATTAAATTTTTTTTATTCAATTATTAAATTTTCAGATTCAATACTCTTCACATAATCCAAAAATTTAAATTTTAATGATCTTCATAATCTTTTAGTCTTTCTTAACACTTGTAATCTTAGCTCAAAACTGCCCCTTTTCTCAAAACATGAAAAATTGTCTAATTTTCTCAAATTTGAGCTACCTACAATTTTCTCCTTCATTAACTCAACTTTTTCGTTAAGAACATCGATATGATTTAACAAGAACGCAATATATAGTGAAAATTACCACTCCTGATCCTACCACGGAGATTGTTTTTCCTGCACACCAATAAAACAGTAAGGAAAAGCAAACACTTAGGTATTAACCTAGAAAATTAAGTTTTTAAACACAGATCCGTAGTTTTTCCCACTCTATATCCGTAACTCCGCTGTTTTCACCTGATTTCCCTTGAAAGTGGAGGTTATGATGCAGTCCCTACACAAAATATCTGTTTGTCAGCTAATGATAATTAGATTCTTTAGTTTTTGATTCTATCTTGGGGAAAATTTCCCAGAGCTGCTTGAATTTCCCCCGAACATCGTTCGAGCATTCGGACATATTCTGCACCTCTGGATAGAACTAATTGGTTTCAAAAGCATAAAAGAAAGGATTTTAGGGAACAATTAAATGTGCCACAAGTTTCTTAAATGTCAAACTAAAAAGGATGAAGAAATTATACTTTGTGTCCTCATTAATTGAAAATGACAGCAATGTTTATAAAGCAAACAATTAAAAAAAATCAGCTAATAGTTTTTTCGGGGATTCTCCTATTCCCCCGTCATCGGTGTTTAAAGATTGACCCTAGAAGCACATATCATACCAAATAAGTCAATTTTACGTATGACTGCTAGACGTAAACGAAATTCGGCCATGACAAAAATAGTTCGTACCTTGAACGTCTGTGCTGCTTGGTAATATAACTTGATATAGACCCTAGGAATGACTGAGGTTATAAAGGATAACAGACCTTTGATAAACACATGATTTTTTATGCATGATTTCATAGTTCTACGTTTTATATGTTACATTAAAATAAAACATGTATTATTATAAAGTTATAAACATAATTCTAAAACTTCTTGAGTTGGGGATGAAAAACATTAAGATACAATTCAATATAGTCCTGAAACATTTCCTTATCTTCTCTATACACGTATTCCAAACACTAATTTCTAGATATAAACTTAATTTCCCAACTCCCTCCCATTTTAATTTATTCATCCCTAAAATTTTTACTGGCCGTTAACTAATACTTTATTTTTAAATCCACAAACATAAAAATCTTATTTGACACGCCAGTTAAAACAGAGAACCTAAATTTCTCCCTTTAGAAAAGAATCATTCTTAAAAAGTTTATTTAAAAAATTCTCGTAGATAATAATAGGACGTAGAAAATAATGTAATTTAAGAATGATCTCTGAGACCCCAAACCCGAATCACAAAGTGGGTGGGTTCGGCGGACCCGTACTATCCCAGTTGATGCTCCCATTAGATGTGGCTAGTGCCCGTGTGCCAGGAAATTGAGTTAAACGAAATGAACGCCCATTTAAAAGGAACTGTTACGTTACAATGAGGTCTGAATCTCTTCGGAATACCAAATGGGGTGTTTGAGGGAGAGGATATGCTTTGTTTTAAAGAGAGAAGAAGATATTTGATAAGGGTGTGAAGGTGGAGGTGTAATATCAGTTACATAAAGCATGGGATTGGCACTGAGCGCTCAGAATTTAAAAATTCAGGTCGGGATGATTAAGAGGATATTTTTCATATTCATGATGAGTTTTTATCATTATAATGGTGAACCTTTAACGTTGAGGGTATTAATGTAATGATTATTGGAGTTGTGGAGATGAATTAGCTCTGTTGTTTAGGGTGTTGGTAACCTAAAAAACGTGTCAGATGAGGGTTTGTATTCAGTGACACCAAAAAACAAGTTGAGTAACATAAAATTTAATTATTATTTCTAGTAATCTTTAAGAAATGCTAACATCTAAAGAGAAGTGTATTTCTCTTTCAGCAAATTGTATGCCACATAATGTTTTACATAGAATGTTGAATTTGAAATCATTAGATTTTTGCTGTTAAAAATGAAAGGTTTTAAGTAGTATCTTATCTATTAAAGATATAAAAAACGATTTAGGTGAAAGATGTAAAACTGTCATGTATGCTGTTTTTACTGAAAATAATGACAGATTTTTTTTACTAAGATAACGATGTTAAAAAGAAGTTTATCGAACTGATAGAAAAAGCCTTCTTCCCTTCTTTGAGTTAAAATATGTAACGCGAAACAAACTCGACTTTACTTTTCAACTGATTTTGAAGAAATCAGACAAACAACAATATAAAAAACATAATTCCCATAATTCTTCCCTTTGTAAACTAAGTCAAAGGAGAGGGAGGCAACTGCTACACTTCTAAGAAAATGTTCTCCCGAACAACTGGGAAATGATACGAGTAACATGGAGTTCTTGTGTTTTATAACACGGTTAATAGATAAATATCCAGATGATAAATCAAAGCTAACTATAGACTTCAAACTAGATAATACCTGAGAAATTCCAAATGCATTGCATGTTAGTCGAGTGTCACCAAACGAGCTACGCCACCCAAACCAGATCATTTCTCAACTCCGAAAGTCGTAAAATACCCTAAAAAGCCAACCGCAAAGAATAGAAAGAGAAGAAAAATCCCCACATTCCATCCAGAAGACACGCGTCAGAAGAAAGTATTCCAAAGGCCGTTAAACGGAATGGCAAGATGGGGCTGATTTCGCAGATTTTATCATCACTGTCTAACCTTGACGGTCCATTGACCGTCGAGTTTCGCAAAATGTCGCTAAACGTCCTCTAATGAGGGGACTTTTCACACTGTTAAGTCTCGAAGCGTTTTCACACCTTGGTGATAATCACCATATCGCTTTATTCCGACCCAAATCGCGCCTATAAATGTCCTATGGTCCATTTGATGCAGTGCCTTAAATGGGATGCTGATTCTATCGCTCGTCGTCTTCACTAGTTATACTGTGATTTTTGTTCATCCTTTGCAACAGTTATTACGCATATAACGGGTTGAAGATTGTTTGATAGCTCTTAATAGACCATGATGATCAATTGAAGTGTCATCTTTGTTTAATGGACTTTGACCACTGACTTTTAAAAGCTTACGACAATCGAACTCAATTACAAAGTACGCATTTTTTCCATGTTATTTAGATTTGTTATTTTTTAAACATTTATACTGAGAAATAAGCCAAAACAATTTAGTTTTTTATTATTTATTTCTCGAACTCTTGTTTTTTACGAGGGTTAATAAATATATATAAATTTGGAGTTCTTACTAATAATAAGTTAATACTCCTAAATCTTTTTACGAAAAAAGTTTCACTTTTTAACTCGCCAAAGCACTCTAAACTTTTAAAGCAGATACTTCTTTAAAATAAAAAAATGCTGTAGCCAGGACAGTATCGCTTACAACTAGCGACCAGTAAAGAAAAGGGAAGAATTAGAGGGCTTTACATATTTTAAATGCGAAAAAAAGTTATAATTATTTTATTATAAATAAATAGGAATGGGATGCTTTTAAAACTGCTTTAATAAGCATGACCGCCCGACTTTTCCATAGGATTCAATGACAATCTCTGGCGGTCCAGGGTGAAAGGATTAAGCTTTGAAATTACATGGAAGACATTGATAGTTATATTTAGATAAGTTGGTTATAGTAAAAAAGAGGAGGAAGCGTTGTGGTTTACGGTACACAGACTACAAAGGCAATCGGTAAGCCTATTTAATCCTTTGAAATTACACATTACGTTTTTCGACCACTTACGACAACTAAATCACCCACCTAGAATGTAAAACGGAAATATCAAACATAACAACAAAAGATTCTTTTACTAACGGGATGCAGTACCACTCTACCCCCCTCAACCGAAATTCGACTGGTTAGTTTATTCAACTTCACGCACCACTCGTTTAAAAACGTATTGTTCGTCGGAGGCAAGACACAACAATGACCAATCTCGCTTTTTACCTCTTAACCGATAAAGCAAAGAGGAGAAAGTGCGGCTAAAAAGCTGCTGAGGATTTCTCGCTTTGATAGTGTGCTGTGTTGAGTTATGGCGGTGATAAGGCTTATTTGCTGCTATAACAGGAATTTCCGAAGCATTATTTCTCGCCGACCAGGAAAAGGGAATAATTGTTGTAGGAGTTTTTATTTTGCATGTGGAGGGGGTTTGTTGTGATCTGATAGGGAGAACGTTGGAGGAAATGGGGAATGGGAAGAGAGGGAAGTTGCTATTGTTGAATGTTTGTCTCATTTTTTATGTGTTTGAATGAATGTTTAGGGAAAACTGAGATGTAGTTTTTCTGATTAATGTAGTTTTGTTTGGTTTTAAGGAATATCGTGAAGAGTGTGTATGAGAGAGGAAGAGGAAATCTGCTAATATAGTTGAATAAAACATTAATTAAATTAATTTAAATAAATCGTCAGTACCACTTAAATTAATCGGTCAGTTCTGCTAACTGTCCGCTTAAATATCGCCCAGCTGTTTTGGACTCCAAAAATTATAAATTTTGCAAAAGATTTCAAACTGACTGATAAAAATGTCTAGTTATATCAATACTTGGCATTCATAACAGCTAGAGGATATTTGACGAGACAGTTATCGGAAATGAACTAATTAATGAGGAAGTTGCATGATTTTTTTTGGTTTTTTTAATCGATTCTTCTTGCAAAAATAAGCAACTACCCGAAATTTGAGGCCGATTGAGAAATTTTTTGATTGCCAAAAAAATTAACAAAAATACACTTTTTAAAAGCGGGCGAAAACGCCAAGAGTTTGGGATCATCGTATGTTGACGTCATCATACGATAAACATTGTTGGAAAGCAATGGAGTTGATGGTATGATTGTTGACATCTTTAAACTATAAGCGTTTTCAGTCACGTGTTTTTTCTCGACTTTTAAATTAAAATATTTAATTACCTGCACATTTTTTTGAAAAATTGACTAGATATTTCATTTTACCATACAGAAAACCATACAGAACACTTGTTTGTTTTTGAAAATCTGACACATGCAACTTCCTTATTGAAACGTTAAATACTTCAAGGACAAGAAGGTACGAGTATAATTCTACAATATAGATCACTGAATATAAATAAAAAAATTACTTTAGTAAAGGAATAAAAAAACAAATGGAACCCTATTAATGTAACTCTATTATTTTTTTATTTCTTTATATTTTTAATACAATTTAAAGTACATTGGATCTAGTCACAATGGGTGCAGATATCAGTATAAGTTTTAAAATTTTATTACTTTTAGCAATCATAAAGGAAAACTTAACGCCTTAGCATATGTGTTAAATAAAATAAAAAATAATCAAATTAATTAATAATTATTTTAAAGATCCTAACAGTAAAAAACAGCGAATATTTTAAAATTTTATTCTGATTTTTAATGGTAGAAATTAATGCATCGTGCACTTTCTCTGCCATTTTTACTCATATCTGCTCATTAGAGCAAACACGGGTTATGTAAGTCCCCTCTGGCGTTATGAGTAGGCGTCTAAGTATAGCTATAATGGCTGTAGTTCAAGTTATGAAATGTCCATGTAGTACTTACCGTCAAATTAATAACTTATGATTAAAATCATGTATATGATGTATTCTTGTATAAATTTGTCACCACACTATTAAGAAATGCTAATAACTTGAATACGATTTCACCTCTTGGAATAGACTAACTAAAAGATAAATAGAACCTTTTATAAGACAAAGCAGTAAGGAAAATTAAGTATTTTGTTAAACCCAATAATTTATCTAATCAAACATAAATATGTATGACGCAACTTAATTAGCAAATGTGAGTGCATTTTTTTTGTTTCAACAGCTATTACAAATATGGCAAAACCAGACAATTTTCCTATATTCCACTTAAATAAATGAGCTCATAAGGTTTAATGATTCTGAAAGAAACATCACATTATAGTTTTTTTTATAATTAAAGAACTCTAGGTTTCTTTGTTTTAAAAATCTATTCTAGGAAGAAAAGAATTAAACCTTATTACTTTGAAATTAGTAACTTTGAAAGTGGTAGGAAAAGTGGGTATATAAAGGTGAAAAATAAACTTTCAACAGAACAGAAAGAAAGTGCCCGTTGGCGATAATTTGGCGACTGTTTTTGGATGTTTTCCACCTAAATTAATGGAAGTCGAAGTTTTGTTTTTCTATCGTATTAGGGTCATTGTAGTCGCGCTTGTTAGGAAACTGTGAAAAGAGTTCTCCACCTCTTATTTAAAGATTTACTTCTTTTACTTGTACGTTTTTTTCAGAGAATGAATCATAGTAGAAAATGTTTTCTTTAGGTTGTAAAAGGACTTCCAAGGTCTTATCTAGTTTCTTGTTTAGAGAAATAGGGTGAATTTTCGATGCAAAAAGAGAAGTAGAATAATTTCTAAATTATGTATTGATGTTTTAGAGTAGACCAATATCAGCCTTAATTATGTTTGTTTTTACAAGTAAAAAGGGAATTACATCTTACGACTTGTGTATTAGCGATAAAAATAATTTTTGTAGTATAAGATGGTTTTTTATGGTTTTTGTATATGAGATTTGTTATATTTCAAACACATTTCTTATTACAATTTTATCTGAAGATTGTAGCAAATATATAATGCAAAAGCAACTTTATTAGGAATGATTTTGTATAATTCAACATTTTTTGGAAGCATTTGTTGAATGTATATTTGTTGAATATTGTTGAATGAGAACGTTCAGTAAAATTATTAGAATTTTATTTTCCTGGTTAGAAAACTAATATTTTAGATACTGGAACAAATTTAATAGACAAAAAATACTTAAAAATAAAAATAATTAAAAGATAAATACAACATTTTACAACAAAATACAATAACCTACCATGACTAAATAGTGACAGTTTAAAGCTAAAGTTTGCAACATTAAGTATGATTTTATTCATAAATTCTTATAACTACAATTAAATTTTTTGTCTGTGCATCTGCGTTTTCTGTATTTCTATGTAATACGCATTTTTTATGCCGGTATTGTAAATAGATGTATTCTGTACGTCAGCGTAAATAAATAAAAAAAAATAATAAAACTGTTCATAAGTTGGTATATTTGAAACGCTTATTTGGTGGTCCCCATTTGAAAAAAAAGAAGCACGTGTAGGTTGTATATTATTCCCAACACCAATCCCTTATTTTGTCTCAAATAAATTCCCATGCAGACGATAAGAAAACGGATGGAGCAAGACATCTTCGGCGACACATGCCTTACAATCCCGCCAACCTCAAAGGCTATCTAGATGGAAAGTTCTGTCGATGACCCATTCGAAAAACTGCCCTCTGCCCACCTGACGCTGAAAGAAATCCCACGGACAGTTCTGTTAAACCTGTGGGCGAATCAAAGGGAACAGCAGAGATGCGGCGAGGAATCTCCATCTCTCTCAAAACAATAAACTGCCATTGTGGGTGTGAGAGTGGAGTTTAGATGTCGAAAGCTTTCTGACAGCCTCGTAATTTCACCTTTTTATCGGTAATGGGACGAATAATCGCTTTCTAAAGTGAATGTCCGAGACGAGCATTGTTTATTTGATAAATAATCACGTGATTGCGGATGAAGCGACGCCCATTGAGTGATTTAGGAATTGGAATTTTTGGAGCGATTGTTGTTTTAATGGGGCTTGTTGTCGGGTTCGAGAGATTAGTTGTTTGTGAGGGAGAATGTTGTGAAAGCGGAGTTGTCAAAGGTCGCAAGAAGCTACGCCCATTATCCGTTTTTTGAGATAAGAACCAAAATGACAACAAGGCCGGAAAATATTTCAATTTTTTTAAGGTAGTTTTTTTATCTTCTTTGACAAGCTCAGGGTACCCTTAATTGCAAATGCTACAGGAACACAAATTTGGAACAATGTGTTAATCATTTCGTATAGCAGTAATTTCTTTTCAGAAATTCTAGCATCTCATTTCCATCTCAAAGATAATTACTATAGACTGTTTTAAACCGGCCTATTAGGTACTGAGTGTAAACCAGTTAAATAGAATTTTCGTTAAAAGAAGATATGAAATACATAAAGAGTTCTAGGATCTACACTGTTTAAATGATAAAAGATTTATGGCAGTTCTGGTTAAATTTAAATGCTTTTGTAGAAAATAAAGAAATGCAGATAGTCTACCATACTTCTGGTTTTAGGTATACATTTTCTGGTATACAATCTGGGTTTTAGGTTATATGAAATAGGTCAGAAAACCTACCTATCAGGTACTTGATGTATTGTAAAAGAAAATTAAAATGATTTGGAAATGTTTTCTAAAAAAAATGTTCTGAAATAAAGTGCTTGTTAATGAAACGGTTCTAGCTGATAACCTTTCACCACGAGTAGTTTAAAACTGGAATACCGATTCAATATACCTGACTCCTTGACTGGGTTTTAAGGAGTCCAAGGACCACCGGGTAGGAACTACAAACAAATAACTTTTAAAATGTCAGTTTAGGGTCGTGGAATAACACATTTTAAATATTTCCACTTTCTTAAAGTATGACAATACCTTTCAAAGAGCACTTAAGTATCAAATAACCACATTTTTGAATGCGCCAAACCCATTAGCACTGAACTACCAAGGTCAAGTTCTTTTGATCTCGCCACTTAAAAACATCACATCGAATTTAAATAATTCCAATCTCTCCGCCTAGATAAAATTACTCTGCCCACCTCGTTGAATTAAATAGGCAAAGTATCAAGAAAATGTTATAGTTGTCAAACACAAAAAGGGAGTTACAGTCCGATCACTCTCTCTGTCCATTAGACTCTCAGCAGCAGCCAATGCCGAAATGCGTTTATAGGCCAGACTTCCTCTGGGTTGCTAGTTATGCATTATGCATTGCTTTCGTTTCTTTTCCTATGAGACCCGTACCTTGGGTGCGAAGGTCTGGTTCACATGTCAGTCATTTTTATCGGTAGGAAAGAGTGCTCTCAGGACCCACTGCCCTCGAAAAGAAACATCATGGAAGATGGTTGTTATTAGTGGGAGAATAGTGTCCAGTTGATAACTGCTTGTGTGGTCGTCATGGAAACGTAATATTACTAAAGGTTAATGGTATGGTAATCTTAGAGTCTAAATAGTTAAGTTGTAAAATATAAATACAACAGATGAAAATGTTATACAACAGTGATGTCTACTTTAATCATCTGCTCTTATACCTTGTTTGTCTCTCATGAATAAAGGAGTTTAGCATGAAACAAAAGTATGGGAGTAGATAATAAGGTTCTGTCTTCACCGAATGTTATACACGCAGGGAAAATAATGTATTTTAATGTATAAAAACCGCGATAGCTTATACCTAAACATCTCAAGCACCGAAGATATTTGCTGAAAAAATTCTCTAAAAACGGGTGTCTTAAATATGAAAGTATAACAATTCTCACCTCATGGTAAAATTTAGGGTTTACGATTAAAAATTAGTATTAAAAGTAAGTTTAAGAATTTTTAATGACACTTGGGAAATTTATGTAAATTTTAGAGGTCGAAATTTGAGAAATCGTAGATTATCTTTCAAAAACAATTTTGATACTTCTAAATTTATCTCCTTTCTATTTTTTTTCAAATTATTTAAGATTTTCTTGGAACCTTTTCAAAATATAGCACTGAATATAATATATAGTTGCTGACACTGAAAATAATGCCATTCGAATCTAGTTTGTAAAGAAGCTTATCAACTTATCATCTAAGTATTAACTCTTATAAAAAACCCAGAATAATAAAAAAATAGCAACTTACAAACTTATAACAATGAGATTTTGAAGAACTTAAAGGACTACCGTTCTACATAATTAATGAAAAAAACCTTTTTAAAGAACAACGTTTCTAAAATGCACTAAAAAGTATAAAATAATTTTTTGCAACTCCTTGTAAAACGAAAAATGTGGGGATCATGCAATAATATTTACAGCCACTACTCTTGTCACTCTATTTACCATTATATCCACAGTTAAAAATTATTTAAATGAATGATGAAATTAAGTTGGATTAATTACCTAATGCATGATCCCCACGTTTTTCGTTTTACAAGGAGTTGCAAAAAATTATTTTATACTTTTTAGTGCATTTTAGAAACGTTGTTCTTTAAAAAGGTTTTTTTTCATTAATTATTTTTTGGTTTTTAGTTTTGTTGTGTAAAGTTTAGAATTCGCGACCTGAACCCCTGAACGCCTTCCAAGAATTTGATTCCTTTCTCTTTTTAATAAAACTAAAAAGTGTTTTTTTCTGAACTTTAACTATAACACATGGCTTTACTCTGTTTTGTTAAAATCATTGCACAGTTTTTGCCTCTAGCTATTATTCAGATAACGTTGGAAATTTTTGAAACACTAGTAATATAAAAAAGTGTTTTAAAAGATATATTGGTGACAAACTTTTCAGTAACTAATTAATAAAGTCAGTCCCTTAGATGTATTACAAATACAAAACTTGCATGAAGTACTGCTCTGTGTATTACTTTTATTCTTACAAATTTTCATTTTACTAATATTTTATACAACACTTCTAAAGCCATCTTGATAACGAGAGGAGGCAAACTGCACAACAATGATTTTTTAACAATAAGGTCCTATAGTTGAACTTCTAAACTTTAAGTCCCCCTGGGGGTTCAGGGACAGCAAATTGAACCGAACTAACGAGATAATATCGTATTGTCATCCAGATCTGAACTATGTTCAAAATTTCAAGTCTCTAGCTCATGGGGAAGTATGTTTAAAATTGATTACTAAATTCCTCCCGAACAGACAGATAGACGGACGGACGGACGGACGGACGGACGGACGGACGGACGGACGGACGGACGGACGGACAGACAAGATTGAAAGCGACCTAATAAAAACGTTGTAAAAAAGAAGAGGCTTAAGAGATTACAAGAAATACCAGAGAACTCAGGAGAAAGATTTTCTTGTTTGCTTCTTCTTCTAATAACCTTAATTTCAATAACAGATTTTTATACTACCAGTATTTTCCTTCATAATTCCAGATTGAAAAATATTAAGAAAATTGAAAAATTTTATGAAAGTTTCTTTTTGAGGATAAAGTAAGAATAAAAAGTTTTATAAATTTTCAGTTTATACACAAATTTTGTGCAAAAAAGCAACTATTCTTTCAAATAACAAAAAAAACCTATTACATCAGTTAGTTAAAAATTTAGAAAATAGTGGAATTCACTTCCCGTATAATCATTGAAACATTATTAGCCTCAATTGCCTAAAATTTACTGGTGTTTTTTTTTAGTTTTTTAAGCTTTATTTTTATGTTTCAATTAAAGAGTGGAGCTGATGAAAACATATGAAAAGAATGAAATAGGTTATAAAATGATTACTATAACTAATTTTGAATTCTTCTTCGCTCTCTTCCACTTTAAATGAAATTTGATTGCACTTTAACGACTACAACTCAACCATTATATTCTATGCGTAAAATCTATTTAGAATTTTTTCGCATTTTAAAAACGAACCAGGTAATCTAAACCTCTTCTAAAATAACAAACCTCACGGACCGGATAGCATCTGTCACGAACGAGGTTACAGTTAACTGCCGTGCGCTATGGAATACCGAAACATCTAATCGAGTCATCTGTTGCGAGCCCAACTTTCCCTGCTTACCTCCGCTCACAATCAAAGAAGGTAGCAAACGATCGTGTTAAGATTGTTGCCAGATTGGGATATTTCCGAAACAAATGCATAATTGGAGCGATATGATTGGATCAGAGTAGGAATTTCCGCTTCACTTACAGTAACCTTTTCTTCCGCCTAAAAAGCCAATACAATAACCTAAAGAAGGTGATATTATCTGCTTGAAAAAAGTGATTTCTATGTTGGGAGCATAAACACCATTCAATAGTTGGTGAATTTTAAAGATGGCGGATGCGGAAAACAGATTCGAATCTAAATTCGTTTCTAAAAAAATTTGATTGGGCATTTTGACATGATTTTTTTCTTTTAGAAAGTGTTTTCTAGGCAAATTTAATCTAAATAAAGATTTAGTTAAACAATTGGTTTCAGATAGTGTAGTATTGTTTTAAAAATAAGTAGAATAATAGTCCTGTGTTGTTTTTCCCCTTAAAATTTTTAAAATATTAATTTACGTAACTATAGATTTACAGGAGTAAATGAAGAAAAATATCCATGTCATTCAGCTAAAGTTTTTTTTTTTCAAAAACCTCGATTTTTTAGATGTTAATACACAACTTATTAAGATCTACCAGAAATAGTTGGGTCTTATTATATTTAATGATTAATTAATTTATTAACTTAATAATTAATTAGAAATTTTTCTTCAAATGTAAAATTATATTTTTCTATCAAAACTCCTACATATTAATCGAAGTTTAACGCACTGCAAGATTTATAGTTCCTTTGAAAATAAATATTATTAACACTATTACTTATCTCAACAGAGCAAAAATGAAAAGCATGATTAAATTAACAATTGAAATAAAGTTTTCTTCCTTTTCAAAAAATCGTCACTAATATAAAATGTTTTAGACATCATTTTAAAATAAAAACATATTTCCTAATTATCTATAGTAATCAAGTTTTTAATAAAAGCTTTTCAAATGTTCTATGAAACGTGAAATTTTGGTTAGACGGATTAGTTAATTGGCTTCTTTAAGCTTTTAATACAACAGCTTTCAAAGAACGTAGAAATGTAAATCTAATTGAAAAGTGTGACTAAAAAATTCAACATAATACGAATATTAAGTGTTCAATACAATATGACATCACACCAATTATGGTGCGTATGACATCATCAAAGGCCAGTAAAACAACCAAATCCGGAAAGTTCTACGTGACTGTCATACATCAAGATGATTATTTTACCTCAAAAGATTATGCTGTCCAGTGGTCAACAAATTTGGGGATCCACGTAGAGAGATACAATAAAGAAAACCCTTCTAGTTGAAGTAATCTATTTTCACCTTGAATATGAATACGGCTTACAATCGAAACCACGCCGTATGACAAGTCTTCAAGCCTCAAAAATGTTTTTTAATATAAACTTCTTTCCTTTAACCCTTTTCGCTTATCATATAAATATTTTCAGTTAAATAAGATAAGTAATAATTTAGTTTTAGGGTTTCCTTTAAAACTTTTAGTCTACAATTAACTTAAGTCTTAGTCTAACTTATAGTTTTTAAAAAGTACTGATTTTCTTGGTTTTTAAAAATGAAGCACCTTACTCTTTGAAATGAAAGATAGAACGGGAATTTGAAATGTATGAGAGAGGGAAGGAAAGAAGGGTAACGAAAGATGAAGAGGGGTGTGAGAATGATGGTGAGGGGGGAAGCTAGAAGGAGAGGATGTGAAAGATAGGCAGAGAGAAAATGGAAAAAATTATACAAGAAGAGACACTGACAGAGAAGATGGGGGATGAACAGAGGTTGAGAGAAAGTGAAAAATATAGAGAGAAAGGAGAGAATGTATGATATGTAGAGAAAGCAGGAGAGAATGTAGGGATATGTACAGATAACGAAAGAAAGTGAAACATGTAGCGAGAAAGGAGAGAATGTGTGATACGAAGAGAAAGCAGAAGAAAATGTAGGGATATGTAGAGAAAGCAGGAGAAAATGTAGGGATATGTAGAGATAAGGAAAAAATATTGGCAATAAATGAAAATGAGACAATGTGTTAGATATACATAGAAAAGGGGAGAATGTAACTACGGTGATAAAGGGATTGTGAGGTATGTGGAGAGAAGGAGAGAATGTATGAACAGAGATAGAGGGAATGTGAGGTATGTGGAGAGAAGGAGAGAATGTAGCAACAGAGATATAGAGGAATTGTGAGGTATGTGGAGAGAAGGTGATAATGTAGCAACGGAGAGATTGAGGGAATGTGAGGTATGTGGAGAGAAGGATAGAATGTATCAACAGAGATAGAGGGAATGTGAGATATGTGAAGAGACGGAGAAAATGTGAGGTATGTTAAATTGTTGAGGTACAGAAAGAACAACTTCATTATCTCTACAATTTAAACACTATATATTGTAGAGAATATGAGATGCAAATAGTAGAAAAGAAAAGAATGTGGCATTTATAGAGTGTAGGCAGAATGGTGTGTTCCATGTAGAGGACAAAAAATACAGTGAAACAGAAACAGTAAATTCGAAAATTAGAGGAAAGCAGACATCGTCCCTGCCCGACTGAGTAATTCCTCATAAACATGGGTGCCAACTACACACCACTGATTCATCCACCTTTTCGCTCTCTCCCATTGATAAACATAGCCTCTCCAGACTCGCTTCCTCACAAAATTTGCCATCAGCGTCAACACCAACCAACCCACCGGCCTCAGTGGGCGAACCTGGTGAATCACGACGTAAGGTCGACATGTAGGCAGCGGGACAAGGATGTTGGGATCTCGCTTTCCGAGTACTTTTACCGTGAGTAGGGGCCCTGAAGTCCCACTCGTCGAGGTGAAAAGACGGTGACGTCGAGCAGTGGGTGTCGGGACCTCTGGGGTCGGTGTCGTGTCCCGTTGTTGCTGTTGTCGTTGACCGATGGTTGACCTCGCATGGGGAGACAGCGGGAGTCGCCAAGTGCGGTAGGAGAGAAGGTGTCCAGTGGGTGGTTTCTGTGTCTGGTAGCAGCATGGTAATTTCGTAATGGGACGCTCAGATATCCCGATTTGCCGAACAAGGGTTTATAGTCTCCGCTTAATGTCATCACCTTTTTCCAAGATTAGACTTATAACAATATCCGATTGACTGACAATACGCGAGTCAGTACTAAAATTATGCAAACAGTGTGTAACTGGAGTATTTTCATTAAAATCACGGCCATGTTGTTCCAATGAAAGTATTTAAAACGATTCCCGAGTATGCATTTTTCAGCTTAAACATTCTTAACCCTTTGTGTCCCGACGGGACTTGTAAGTCCACTTCCCAATGTTCCAAATTCGTCCAATTTTCTTCATGTAAGGCCAAATTTAGTTTACTTATAGTTGCAGTTACGTAAACTTGACATATTTTGGATGAGGATGAGGAAAATAATTTGGGGCATAAAGGGTTAAAGAAAAATATAAGAGTGGACAAAAGTACCACTAATAAATTAATGACTCATTTTGTATGCTTATGTATTAAAATTAACCTTCAATAAGCAAAATAGGAGGTTTTATGGGGATTTTGACACATTTTGATAACATTAAAGCGATATATTGATAACATAAGAAGATATATTTTGATTTAAGTTAAATAGGAATATTTTGTACCTGTCAGTTTTGATAACATTAACCGTGATTACATTAGGCGGAGTTTACTCTATTTAAGAAAAGCAAAAAAAAGTAACCAGAAATATGGTTTTATAGCGGTAGTGGAGTAACTACTACATTTAATATTCTTTTGAGAAAGTGAAACTCTAAAATGTTGAAATTTATGGGGTTATTCACTGCTACCTGACCAAGATCATCCATTGAAGAAGGATTCCACCCATCAGAGTAAGCGAAAAGAACCTTTTCTCACTTTAGATGCTCGTTTAACGCTGGTTAAGTGGTATTAAATAAGGTTGTCAAAAGTATTATAAGTATTTTCCGTGACTTTATAATCATTAAATATTATCTGTGCCAGATGGTTTGGGGCTTCAAAACTAATAAAACAATTTCAAAGAGTACTTTTCGTTTTCATAATACGTTTCATGCATATAAAGGTAAAATTGTTGAAAATACAGCTATATGCATGGGAGTTTCAAAGAATGGATAATTTTATTACAAAAGACCGAATACATTGACGAAAAATTTTTTTAAGGGCTGATCCATGCGATGCATATTTGAAATTATAAAAACAGCTTTTAACTGACCATTCAAAAGACCATCATGCCATTCAAAAGGCCTTGATTCACCTACCTTTTCTTTTGGGTCTGAAGTATATCCACATATCTGAAGTATATCCACATATATTTGTGCCATACATCCATCACCAAAAACAATTCCCATGCAAAGAGTATGAAGGAGAAACAAACTTACCCTAAATAATCTTTCTTTTGTGAACCAAGCGTCTTCGTCATCTTCTAAACCTAAATCGACGTTAAGTTCATCCCTTGAACGGGATAGTATTTTCCGTCGGCTAATCATTATTCTGAAAAGAAGAAAAATAACAATTAAGTATTTAGTTACGCAAATTATTCAAAATTTTAATATATCGTGAATAAAATCATGTAAAAACTATCACCATCATGATATCTGTATAACTCGTCATTGAGAAGTAAAATAAGTTTTAAAAATGGTGGTTATATAGCTTACTGCTAAACCTGAACTAACTTCCCCTAAAGTAACATTGACCTTGTAATAAGATATAATTTCTGTGGAAAATAATAAACACCAAATTTATATAAGTCTACTAGTTGTAAAGAAAACCCCCAATCAATTAAAAAGTAGAAAAATAGTTTTAACACATCTATAAAATGTGAACAAATTAATTTACCGGATGAAAAGGCGGCGTTTCTCGTAAATATTTTCTACAAATAATGCATACGGGAAAAACATAAGGGATATAGGAACCGTAAGGAGTATAACATAGAGGAGATATAACAGTGGAGTGAGCAATGGCAAACCTTAACAGTGGCAAACATCGTTTAACATTAAGGCAATGGGAAAACGTCACTTCCGCCGCCAAAACGTCACATCCGCCGCCAATACGTCACACCGCCACCGCCCAACCGCTCGCCAATCCACTTGAGCTCGAAATTGCCGCCGTCGCCATTTTTTTCCATGTTACTCAAATCGACGGCGAGCTTTTGTTTTTATTTTTAGTTGAAATCAGTTTCAGATCAAGAATTCTGAATAGACTTGCAAAGTCAATTCAAGATTGGAATTAAGAAGGTAAATATTCAATATTTTTTTAAATTCAGTGAAAGTTATATTTTACTACTTTTTATATGTTTGTTAGCTTTGTTTACTTTGCTTCTCAGTTCTCAATTAAGTTTTTTCATATTTATTTCAGTTGTAAGAAATACGATATTGTTCGTGCTTTAAATTCCTATAACATTATATTTTGCCCAGATTATAAATTACGAATAACTTGTAATTTTTGATTGAATATGTCTTTTTTAAGTATTTTGTTTGTTCTTATTCAGCTTAATTACGCATTTTCTCTTGCATTATGAAATCCCATATTTTAAGAATTCTTATTCTCTCGCTTTCCATTTAACTATATAATAATTTTTTTGAGCAAGAAGGTTTTTTCGTTTTAAATTGAATTGGAATTTAATTAAATTAAGAAATTTATAATGAAATAAAAAATTAATGGGAATACGAATTATAAACACTTCAATGTGTCATTAAACAGTAATAAAATAACTGTTAATTTTTTCTCGTAATTATATACATTTTATGTGATCACATACTAATAATTATTTTTTTATTTCATATAAATGCTGTTCTTTGTGAATACATGAAAGAAATATTGAAGAGATCCAACTGTGTTTGTAAAATTATGTACTAACTTCATTGATGGCGTGTATTTGAAGAATTACTGTCAAGTAGTGAAGAAGTCATCTTAAAATTTTTCTATTAATTCTGAGTTATCTTTTGAGGAAAATAACCATTCTATAAGATGGAAATTAATAAATTCATCATCTGCTAAATTGTTTTGAAGTAAAGTTATACTGTATTTTGTAATCTATATAAAAATATTCTTCCGAGGACAATGACCATCAAATAGTGACAATCCATACTATGTTTAAATCAAAAGGTACCAACTAAATGTAAATAACTACTAGATTTGGAGATACTGTTTATAAATGACAAATTTTTTGCTTTTTTATTGCTAAATCTTTGTAATTTGAGAGTTGTTCTTTTTTTAATTTAGTTCCTAGAATATACTTTTTAATTTTTACAAGCTACACTTTTGGTAAGTGTAAATTGTAGTATTAAAAAAATGTAAAATCTGCCCTACTCTCTTATACATATTGTAAATAATTTTAGGGATTTTTTATGAATATTCTTTGTAAGGATTTAGGTTTTGATTATAAAATTTAGTAATTTAAATTAGAAGTTGGAGTTATAACATTTTGTTATTGAAGTCTAACATAATATTGCATATGCCCAACTTTGACAATCTTGCATATTTTTACAACCTTACATTTCTTTAAGGAAATTACAGAATGTAAAATTACCATGCATTTTAATTACTTCTGCATCCATTCAGATTTGTACTAACTTAGATTTTTACTAATTTAGTCTTGCATGATTTTGGATTATAACAAAAGTTCTTAGCTTTACTTGAAAAAACGAACTGTATTCAAGTGTTCAGAATTTGGATACTCTAATTAATTTTTATGGTTTAAATTTTTAATCAAGGTTCTTGTGAATTTTTTTTCTTTGTCACCTAATTTAGTTACAGTAAAAATTTTAATTTTACTTTCAAATGTCCCAGAGGGAATTTGTTCGAACTCCCAAACGAGATAGAAAATTAAAGACATATTTTGTCTAGTGACGAGGGAAGTTCACTTTTCTAAGATTTTCGATTGATATTGTACTTCAAGAACCTTAACCTTTTTGAAAACTTGAAATGTGTATTTTAAATTGTAAAAGTGTTAACTTCTTATTTGATTGACTTTTTACTAAAATTTCCTGTTACATTTTAATAAAAATTGTGTTTCAATTATATTTTATTATTTCAGCATCAAAAGAATGTTGCACATAAGAAAATACAGTAGGGGAGATTGGGGGAAGAATGGGACCTTTAAATTTTTTATGTATTAACTTCACTTTAAATGTTTTATATTCCAAGCAGAATATAGTGATTTCTACACCATTTAATAAATTGTATTAACACCAGCTTCCATTATTGTGTTAACAGGACAACTAAATGTTTTTTCTTACACCAAAAATAAATATTTAGTCTTCTTTCTTTAAATTTAATTTAAAAAATGAACTAATGCTGAAATTTTTACTCTATATTAAATTTTACTTGTATATTTTATAATTTATATGGTAAACATTTATGGTTATTTTCTAAGCTTATTTTAAGTTTTCTAGAAATAAGTAGGTATGAGAATGAATAAGACAAGAGCTGTAAGGATGAATGGAACAGTTCAATCATCTCTTCATTTTCTGGCTTTAAAACTTTACTTTAAAAAAGCTTGCTATACAACTCATTTATTAATTTTTAATTTAAGTAAACTAAAATTGGATGTATTTGATGTAATATTTATAAAAATTTCCTTTATTTAATGTTTCAAACTTAAGAAATTATTAAATGTGAAAATACATGCAACTTTCATCTTACATTTGGTATTTAGTAGCCATTTTTTAGACTAAGCTGGCATTTATTCTCAAATTTAAAGAAAAATTCCTTTAGGGTGGCAAGAAAGTGCATGAAATCATAATTGCATGAAATAAATCACTTTCGAGATTTTTGTCTGGACATCAAGAAATACTAATTCGCTCTCTTTGCTCTTTGGGTTTCATCTAAAATAAACTGCAGCACTATATCGAGGAGCAAATAAAAAAACACAGAATGAAAAGAGCAAAGAGAAAATGTTCTTCATTCCAACTCCTCCCCTAAAATATCTTTAATAAAATTATCCTTGTGGGCTGTGCACATTCAGTTTGCTTAATTTTTAACCCCTATCACTGATATTGAAAAATTTTGTTAATATTTTTGAAAATGCCAAAATGATTTTAGAGAGGTAAAATACTTTTCTCAAAAATTATAATCATTTGAATTCTAAGTAAAACACTAAAATGGAATATAATGATTCTTAATTACACACAATAAAATAAAACATCCAATGTAAGGTCAAGACCTATTTTATTCAATATATCTCTACTTTTAAAAGTTAGTAAATTAGAAAAAAAACTACAATAAAAATATTTAGAGTTTCTGCATAATCACTACAAAACTATCACGAAATTTTTAAAATCATTTTATGACCTCTTATTAGTTTTGAAACTGCCAATAAAGCGATAACGCGCCAATCGTCGCCAGGAGCCCATACCGATGATGGTTACTCTTTTTTGAAGGCGATTCAATGGGAAAGCTCACTCCATTGTTATATCTCCTCTATGGAGTATAAACATGTGAAGCGTAAAATATGTCATAAAAAATCCTGCAACAACAATCAGGTATTCTCACGTTTTGAGATTATATTTTATTAAAATCTAATATAATAAAAGTCAATGTGTGTGTATAATGTATGTGGTTGCGTATATTTGTCTTCTATACAAATCCACAGTTTTCTTCCGATCTGAACCAAACTTGGTGTAGTATATACGTAAAAGAATCCCAGAAAAAACATAGGCTATGTTTCAAAGTTCTAGAATGACCCCTTGACCCTCTTTCGACCCTTTTTATGGTCATTTTGCTGAAATAGCTTTATTTCTCCTCCAGAAGAGATCTGTTCACCCCATTGTTACAAAAAAAACATAATGCAAAATAGCAAGTTTAAAAAAGAAAAATTAGATATAAGTCTAATTAAAAATTATAACTATAATCTAAAAACATAATTAAATGAAATTTAAAATTTTAAAACATGATATTAAGTATAGTACAAAATATTATTATCTGAGAGTAGTTTTTAAATAAAAAATTTCATGGAATAGCATTGTTGTTAAAATAATCTCCATGGAAACGAGGATGAAAAATCAAATGATGATCATAGTGTAGCTTTTAAGAAAGTTGGTTAACAGACCAAAAACTAGAGTTAATATTAAAAACCAGAGGAAATATTGTATTTTTGCAGGAATAATGTTTTATTTATTAAATTTTATACCAAAGATATAATAAAATCATGAAAATACGATTAACTAAGAGCTCTGATTGAGCATTTTAAGTGATTTTGGAAAGGTTTTTTTTATTTTGATTGGTTTTTTATGGCACATGATCCACGTCAGGATATGATTTTGGGAAGAATATTTTTCTAATATTTTATTGTTTTTTATGGGAATCATGTGGTAAATGCAGAAATCGTTCAGAATTTAAAATGCTTGATTCGACACCTTTCACTCATCAAAATATAGGCACAGATCCAGCACGCCTCCAAGAGGGGGGCACTTTTCCAGACAAGATTCCCATTGGGGTATAGGGGTCCTCCCCCAGAAAAAATTAGAAATTCGACGTGTAAAAGTAGGGTTTAAACTCGCGTTTTTAGAAACGTTTTGAGTCTAAGGGGGGGGGCACTTTTCAACAGTATTATCTTTACTTTTTTACCCATAATGTTAAAATATTGAGGATTTCCTAAAAATTATCACTGAAGATCCTCTGGTGGTACTAATGGGAGGTATGGGGGTCCTTCACCAGAAAAAAAAATTGGAAAATTAGACCAGTAAAAGTAGGGTTTTACTCCTTTTGACAACCTTTTTGGGTCCCCAAGAAGGGGGTGCTGTCCAGAGTGCTACCCCCTGGAAGGTAGAAATGAATGATTGATTTAAACATTTTAAAGAAAAAAATCTCCATCTTCACCCGTGCAAGGCCGGGCATATCAGCTAGTAGTAGATAAAAACCATGAAGAAAGACGTTTACATCAAGTATTTTCGTAGCCTAGTTTCTGAGATATAAATTTTTGAAATTTCGTATTTTTTTTGGGCGCGAAAACACTATCGAATCACAAATCATGCGCTGTGATGTCACATCCAATAGAAGCTCGTTTTCTGATCATGTGGAAACAGTTAACACAATGGTTTTCATGCGCTGTGATGTCACATCCAATAGAAGCCCGTTTTCTGATAACGTGACTTTTCTGACGTTTTGGCAAAAATAAAATTGAATTTTAAATTATTTAAAACACATTTTTGAACTTAAAAATTAGAAATTCGGGAGTTTTAAACCCTAATGTATCAAAAAAGTATAAAATCAAGCAAATCCCTCACTCATGCAAATACCTCATTTATTCAGCATAAAAACAGCAGCTTCCCATTCAAAATGTTTACCAAATAAAATGAACTAATTCCCTACATAAAAAAGCTAAATTTAATATTAATCTTATTTAAGTGCAACATCTTCCATTATAATGAATAGGATTACCCAAACTCCCATCCCTATTTCTTCCTCCAAAGAACATAAGACCCTTGATCTAGGTCTTCATCCGATTACCAACTATTTCGGTCTCTCAATGATAGATCTGGTTGATATTTGATTTTAACCGACCCTTCCTATTTACAAAGAGTTCAAAAAGAGTATATCCTTATAAGCTTTTAGTGGGAAAAACCTCGACTTTTGTGAGAAAGTTTAAAGGTTATGAGATTGGGAAGGGGGAATTTATAATATTACCCTCTTTACTGAAACTATTGAAAAATGGTAAAGTGGTACACAGACCTATATGAATTACATTTATGCGAGTTTTAAAAAGTATTTAAAATTTGAAATAAGTATTCATAATAACTTTCAGCTTGATATTTTATGAAACACTTTTTTTACTTTTTACGATGATTAGATGCATTAATTATAGAGTTAATCAAGTTATATTTATGAAAATAATAATTTAGAAATAAGTTTTTTTTAAATTTTAAAATTTAAATTTAGGAATATAATTTATATGTAAATTTAGAGGTTTTTAAAATTTTTTAAGCTTACATTTTATAAGTTCAAAATAAGGTCGATGAGCCTTAAGTCCATGAACTCTTTTTTAAATGGTACAAACTATGCAATATTTTTGAATATTTTTTTTATGATTGTTCAGTATTGTAAATAGGGATCTCAATTTCCAGCAAAAATTTAGTGGTTATACAAGGAAAATTCTATATTATTAGTACAGTTTGTCTTCAATTTTCACAAAATGTTTAATTTAAACAAGTGTTTTACTATTTATTTATGTATACCTTCCTTTTCTAAGGACCTTCAATAATTCTTTTGGCGTTCAATAGTAATTTACAGTTTCGTAAGTCTTTTTACGATGTCAGTGCTGTTAGGTTTGTTATCTTATTACATAGCCCTAATAGTCCAAGATCCCAGAGCCCCCAGACATTTCTTATTTTCTCACGAAAAAAATATATGGGATAATGTAGTGTTAGTGTAAACTTTGAGTGTGTGCGTAACCGCTAGCTTGGCCTGCCGGCCAATCTTTAGGTACCACGTGCTAAAGGTAGGAAAAAACAGTGCTAACTTTTCTCATTTTCTCAAGGCTGATTTTTACATATGTTTTAAAACATATTGTCAAACATTAGTAATCAATACTGCCAGACACATTCCATCGGCCATAATTTTTAACAGACACCTTAAAGCTCCCAAAAAAATATGGTAACCTTTCTCATTTTCTCAAGCTTGATTTTTTATATAGGATACTCGGTGAGCTATTTTAATATATTTTGTAAGCAGCCAGACAAATCGGATGGGCCAAACATCCCCCCAGACGCACCTAAAGGGTTGCTAGCGTATAAGTGCAACAGGAATGCATTGTGATAAAAATATGGTAACTTTTCTCATTTTCTCAAGCTTGATTTTTTATATAGGATACTCGGTGAGCTATTTCAATATATTTTGTAAGCAGCCAGACAAATCGGATGGGCCAAACATCCCCCCAGACGCACCTAAAGGGTTGCTAGCGTATAAGTGCAACAGGAATGCATTGTGATAAAAATATGGTAACTTTTCTCATTTTCTCAAGCTTGATTTTTTATATAGGATACTCGGTGAGCTATTTCAATATATTTTGTAAGCAGCCAGACAAATCGGATGGGCCAAACATCCCCCCAGACGCACCTAAAGGGTTGCTAGCGTATAAGTGCAACAGGAATGCATTGTGATAAAAATATGGTAACTTTTCTCATTTTCTCAAGCTTGATTTTTTATATAGGATACTCGGTGAGCTATTTCAATATATTTTGTAAGCAGCCAGACAAATCGGATGGGCCAAACATCCCCCCAGACGCACCTAAAGGGTTGCTAGCGTATAAGTGCAACAGGAATGCATTGTGATAAAAATATGGTAACTTTTCTCATTTTCTCAAGCTTGATTTTTTATATAGGATACTCGGTGAGCTATTTTAATATATTTTGTAAGCTAATTTTCGGCACTAGTTAACTAAAAGTAGTTGAAAAGTAGTTAACTACTAGTTGCAACTACTAGTTAACTAGTAGTTCAACTACTTTTGGTTTAGAGTAGTTGAACTAGTAGTTTAACTACTTTTTTCACCAACTACTAGTTCCAACTACTTTCAAAAAGTTCAACTACTTCAAAAAATATTGATAGATCAAAATTTTAAAAAATATGTTACATCTACTAACAATGCCATTTTTCGTGATACATTTTCATATTTAGCAACCTTGAAATATATTTCATTCCAGCAATTGACATATAAATGCAACCCTTTTTTGAAATCCTCTCTAGAAATTAGGGATAGTTCAGGGTTTTCTCTCCTGGAAATTCCAGCACTTTGAAAAGCGATTTTAGACTAGGTTTACGAGGATTCTAGATGTTTTTCCTGCATTAAATATTAGTAAGACAATACTTAAAGTTAACTGCCCAATTTTGTGCTTAAAATATTGTTGTTCAGGCTAAGGGGGTTTAGAACCCTTAACCCCCCTTATATACGACACTGTACTGACTAATATAAATACAACTTAAAAACTTTAAGACACCAAAAACTTGTAGGGGAGAGTGGGGAAAGACGGAAAGACGGCATTTCCCCTAGTAATTATAAATTTAAAAATCTGAAAAAAAATACCAGTAGATGGAAGCATGACTACCACCTCCTGCATGAATTTTTAAAGCCCTGGGCCATTTTGTTGTATATACGTACTAGAAAAGAAATTTGCTAGCGTTTGAATAAGCAACAAAGTAAATTTTCTTGTCATTTTGTTGGCGTAAAATATCAATCAAAAATAACTCTCAAGTGGACATTCAGCATTTTATTCAGTAGAGGCACTACTAAAGTAAGCTTGTAGAACGGGTTTATTTCCCTGAACTTTAATTATAAATATCTTGTTGGGACGTGGTAAGCTTGAACTGGTAGATGGGGCACATTCGTACACATAAGATGGGGCAGATTCGGACAGTGCGAATGTGCCTCATCTTTCCCATTTTTGATTATGAAAGTAACTTATACGTTTATAAGTGCAGTATATTTAATAACTTGAAGTTTAATTGTTTCTTATTGTAATTGTTTCAAAATTTGGTGATAATAGAAAATAACATCTTAAAGAAAGTTTCAGTTTTAAGGAATTTAGACCCAGATTTAAATATTGAAGAAATAAATGTCCCTGATAATTGTTTAATGCCAATTGACTTGGACCTAAGTGATTTTATTCTGGTAGAATTTGCTACTAAAAAGAAAATTTTGTTCTGTTGGTCAAATAGAAAATTTGGAATTGAATGATGCTAATTTAAAATTAATGATGAAAAACTTTAAAATTAATGACGAAATTTTTATTTTCCCAGTAAGTAAGGGGCCATCCATAAATTACGTGATGTGTTTTTCCCAAAATCTGGACCCCCCCTCCCCCCTTGGTGAGATTTAGTGAGATTTCGCTGGACCCCCCTCCCCCCCAAGTGAGATTTACCTACAACCTTTAAAAATAATTTTCTATCCAATTCGTTTGCATTTTGTGCTTCACAGAAACTAAAACTTTTCTATTATTAATGATGTGGGGGAAAGGGACATTATTCCACCTAAAAATCACCACAGTATCTTATATGTGGGTATTATTCCTTTCTCAAACTTAAAAAAATCGTTAATTTCTAACTTATAAAGTTGACGTGAGATTTTAATCGACCCCCCCTCCCCCTTGGTGAGATTTGGTGAGATTTTTCCAAACCCCTCCTCCCCCTTTTTGACCTCACGTAATTCATGGATGTCCCCTAATGATTCAACATTCATACAAAAAGATAATATCTTATTAAAAGTTCCCCAACCGTCAGTTTCAGGTGTTAATAAGCGAACTGTTGGTTCACTTTCCTTTGGAATAAAACCTGACAGTTAAAATATTGGTTGGACTTTTTCTAACTAATTATATTATGTGAAGTATGTCAATAAGCAATATACTCTTCATTACTACATTTGTTTTCCTCATCAAAAACTTAGATGTTCAATATTTCTAAAGCTGTTTTCTTTCTCTCTATATTAAAAAAAAGTAACAGTCACCGCCGCCGCCGTTTCAGAAAATGATATTTTTGAACACTTTGAATTATCACTACGCAAAAACTATTTGAAGGAATATTATGAAATTTTGACCATTGATAGACAAATGTATGAGGGTCATTTCAGTTTCCAAACCTAATTAATTAGATAATTAGTTCTGGAGTTATTTAATGTCAAAGTCGAAAATTATTTTTTTCGGCTGCGAGTTCGCCCCCAGCAAAATCTATTTACAGCAGAAACATGATTTTTTGCAGACACATACTCTTAGGTATGAAGTTGTGCACCTCGTCGCCCTTTTTTTGAATTTCGAAGTATTCTGGGAGTAATTAAATTCTAAAGTTTCGAAATTGTTTACCCTTTTTCGGTTTTTTCGTTATAATAGAAAAACTAATCACAGTAGAACTATGATATTTTAAACACGCATACAAATATTTTTTATAGAAAGATTGGCGTTTCATTTTTTAAAAAATTCGAATTAGTTTTAGAATTATTAAGATACCAAGTTTCAATTTTTTCTTCTCTTTCTGGTCGTTCACTAGAGAAACAGGCGATTATTTTTATGAGTCTGATTTCTTATTCCCGATGATTCACTAGATACAGACGTGCATTTTATAAATTTAAAAGCTTTTTAATGGCATGTTTTTTTTCTCTAAGATGGGTGATGATAATTAGTAGACTTGCTGGATATTTTTGAAAACATTTCGGTTAAATTATTGGTAAACTAAAAAGGAATATTTTAGTAACAGTTTTATTTTGATATTTTTGTAGTTATGGTCCGCATTAAGTTATTGGTAAGTTAGAGAGATAAAAGGTTTCGATTTTAAAGGATCATTAACTAAGCAGACAAGTTCCAGGTTTTACTGGATAGTTGAGATGAAACAAGCGAGCTCTGCTCGCTAAGATCGCGAAGCGATCTTCATAGAACTGCAAAGCAGTTCCGGGGGTTGGTGAGCGATAGCGAGCAGGGGGCAGAGCCCCCTAGTACAATAAAATATAAACTCGCTTTCGGAAATTTTGAACTTTTGCATTTATTTTTTACAATAATTGTTATTTTTATATCCTTTTGAAAGTATGTTTTTTAAGGTAGTAAAATGTAACTCTTTATTTTATAATGCCAAAATGCAAACAACTAGATAACACGTGTGAATGTATTAGAAAAAAATATAAAAATTGAAAATGTTGGAAGTCTAGACATTCGGTGTCATTGCTATGACACAACTTCGACGTTTGTTTGTTCTTATGAAGATAAAATTCTAAATTTTTGCGATGTTTACGATAATTACTACATTTTTCACGGTCAATCATTACAAATTTTAAGAAAGTTAAATTTATTCCTGAGGTGTTTCAGTGCTTCTTAATGGATCTGTGAAAAAACATTACCTTGGGGAAATGGTTAAAAGAATGTTTACATAGCTCTGTTGTTAATTTTCTTGGAATTATAAGACGATCCGCCAATTCATGTTACCATAAAGGAACTGTTAAAATTCCGCCACTGAATAAATATCCGCCATTTTTTAAAGAATACCCCGGAGAAGTACTACCCCTGTTTTAAGAATGTTTTATAAAGTGAATAAGTGCAGTGAGCTGGGTTTTGTGAGGAATTGCGAAGCGGTCCAAAAGTTTCTGCGTAAGCAGTTAACGGGGGTTGGCGAGCGATAGCGAGCAGGGGGCGGTAGCTCCCTAGTTTTGTAAAAAATCTTCAATTTAGAGGAAAAATCTGTTAAAGTGCCAACTATTTCGTTTAATTATTCCTACTTTAAAGTGCAATAAACTTTTAAATTTGTAAAAATAATTATTGTATAATTTTTGCATGTGCACGAATGTGCCCCACACGTGTGCGAAACTGCCCCACCCATAGGTCACATTCGCACGAAATTTCTCGTTTTTAGATTGATGATATAGGTAAGAAATTCTAGATGAATGCGACCAATTATCGTTCTAAAATATCGGGAAAGGTCATAACTTTCATTTGAATCCGAGTTTGTTTCAATATCTCATCTAGATCCAGAGAAATATGCCGAAATGCACTTTGTGTGTGTGTGTGTGTGTGTGTGTGTGTGTGTGTGTGTGTGTGTGTGTGTGTGTGTGTGTGTGTGTGTGTGTGTGTGTGTGTGTGTGTGTGTGTGTGTGTGTGTGTGTGTGTGTGTGTGTGTGTGTGTGTGTGTGTGTGTGTGTGCGCGAATGTGCCCCACTCTCCCCTATACCTATCAAAAATTGGCGAATCTTTAGCTATGATATTTTTGCTATAGGTAAGAAAAAGTTATCGAAAATTTGGGGAAAAATATCTTATGAAATTAAATAGACTAGTTAACTAGTAGTTAACTACTTTGGGAAATAATTAACTACTAGTTACAACTACTTCCAAGAAAAAGTAGTTAACTAGTAGTTACAACTACTTTTGCCCAGACTAGTTGGTAGTTGGTAGTTAACTACTTTTTGACCAGTAGTTGCCGAACACTATTGTAAGCAGCCAGACAAATCGGATGAGCCAAACATCCCCCCAGACGCACCTAAAGGGTTGCTAGCGTATAAGCGCAACAGGAATGCATTGTGATAAAAATATGGTAACTTTTCTCATTTTCTCATTCTTGATTTTTTATATAGGATACTCGGTAAGCTATTTCAATATATTTTGTAAGCAGCCAGACAAATCGGATGGGCCAAACATCCCCCCAGACTCACGTAAAGGGTTGCTAGCGTATAAGTGCAACAGGAATGCATTGTGATAAAAATATGGTAACTTTTCTCATTTTTTCAAGCTTGATTTTTTATATAGGATACTCGGGGAGCTATTTCAATATATTATTTCATATATTTTTTTAACGAATAATTCTAATGTGATATTGTATTTTCTTTTCTTTTTATAATATTCTAATTTTACAAAATTCTATCAAAATTAGCTTTATGTCAGGTTTAAAAGGCCCTTCCCAGTTTGAAAATCATTGGTACTTTTTCTTTCAACAAATAGATATGAAAAGAATTTATACTCCTCTTTCAATTGTATGAGTTTTTTGTCCCACTAAAACTTGCTTCAAATTATTTTAAAAATATATTCTATTCAATGAAATGAACTTATTTAAAAAAATCTAGGGAAATAATGAAATAACACTTCAGGGAATATTCTCTGAACAAAAGATGACTTTTTAAAGGTAAGTTCCATCAAAGTAATTATTACAATATTTTCAGGTTTTTAGCACTTATTCCACATGACCATTTCATATTATCAAACACATCTACATTTATTACCATTTATCAGTGAAAAAATAGAATATTCTCGATTATTCTCATAATTCTCGCCCCCAGGAGAATATTCTCGTTCTCCGAGAATATTCTCGCTTCACATCACTATAGATGAGTATAGTCTGTGTAAATAAAATTCGCAGTTCACTACAGTAGTCATTTTACACCCACTAATCACAATGCATTCCTGTTGCACTTATACGCTAGCAACCCTTTAGGTGCGTCTGGGGGGATGTTTGGCCCATCCGATTTGTCTGGCTGCTTACAAAATATATTGAAATAGCTCACCGAGTATCCTATATAAAAAATCAAGCTTGAGAAAATGAGAAAAGTTACCATATTTTTATCACAATGGATTCCTGTTGCACTTATACGCTAGCAACCCTTTAGGTGCGTCTGGGGGGATGTTTGGCCCATCCGATTTGTCTGGCTGCTTACAAAATATATTGAAATAGCTCACCGAGTATCCTATATAAAAAATCAAGCTTGAGAAAATGAGAAAAGTTACCATATTTTTATCACAATGCTTTCCTGTTGCACTTATAAGCTAGCAACCCTTTAGGTGCGTCTGGGGGGATGTTTGGCCCATCCGATTTGTCTGGCTGCTTACAAAATATATTGAAATAGCTCACCGAGTATCCTATATAAAAAATCAAGCTTGAGAAAATGAGAAAAGTTACCATATTTTTATCACAATGCATTCCTGTTGCACTTATACGCTAGCAACCCTTTAGGTGCGTCTGGGGGGATGTTTGGCCCATCCGATTTGTCTGGCTGCTTACAAAATATATTGAAATAGCTCACCGAGTATCCTATATAAAAAATCAAGCTTGAGAAAATGAGAAAAGTTACCATATTTTTATCACAATGCATTCCTGTTGCACTTATACGCTAGCAACCCTTTAGGTGCGTCTGGGGGGATGTTTGGCCTATCCGATTTGTCTGGCTGCTTACAAAATATATTGAAATAGCTCACCGAGTATCCTATATAAAAAATCAAGCTTGAGAAAATGAGAAAAGTTACCATATTTTTATCACAATGCATTCCTGTTGCACTTATACGCTAGCAACCCTTTAGGTGCGTCTGGGGGGATGTTTGGCCCATCCGATTTGTCTGGCTGCTTACAAAATATATTAAAATAGCTCACCGAGTATCCTATATAAAAAATCAAGCTTGAGAAAATGAGAAAAGTTACCATATTTTTATCACAATGGATTCCTGTTGCACTTATACGCTAGCAACCCTTTAGGTGCGTCTGGGGGGATGTTTGGCCCATCCGATTTGTCTGGCTGCTTACAAAATATATTGAAATAGCTCACCGAGTATCCTATATAAAAAATCAAGCTTGAGAAAATGAGAAAAGTTACCATATTTTTATCACAATGCTTTCCTGTTGCACTTATAAGCTAGCAACCCTTTAGGTGCGTCTGGGGGGATGTTTGGCCCATCCGATTTGTCTGGCTGCTTACAAAATATATTGAAATAGCTCACCGAGTATCCTATATAAAAAATCAAGCTTGAGAAAATGAGAAAAGTTACCATATTTTTATCACAATGCATTCCTGTTGCACTTATACGCTAGCAACCCTTTAGGTGCGTCTGGGGGGATGTTTGGCCCATCCGATTTGTCTGGCTGCTTACAAAATATATTGAAATAGCTCACCGAGTATCCTATATAAAAAATCAAGCTTGAGAAAATGAGAAAAGTTACCATATTTTTATCACAATGCATTCCTGTTGCACTTATACGCTAGCAACCCTTTAGGTGCGTCTGGGGGGATGTTTGGCCTATCCGATTTGTCTGGCTGCTTACAAAATATATTGAAATAGCTCACCGAGTATCCTATATAAAAAATCAAGCTTGAGAAAATGAGAAAAGTTACCATATTTTTATCACAATGCATTCCTGTTGCACTTATACGCTAGCAACCCTTTAGGTGCGTCTGGGGGGATGTTTGGCCCATCCGATTTGTCTGGCTGCTTACAAAATATATTAAAATAGCTCACCGAGTATCCTATATAAAAAATCAAGCTTGAGAAAATGAGAAAGGTTACCATATTTTTTTGGGAGCTTTAAGGTGTCTGTTAAAAATTATGGCCGATGGAATGTGTCTGGCAGTATTGATTACTAATGTTTGACAATATGTTTTAAAACATATGTAAAAATCAGCCTTGAGAAAATGAGAAAAGTTAGCACTGTTTTTTCCTACCTTTAGCACGTGGTACCTAAAGATTGGCCGGCAGGCCAAGCTAGCGGTTACGCACACACTCAAAGTTTACACTAACACTACATTATCCCATATATTTTTTTCGTGAGAAAATAAGAAATGTCTGGGGGCTCTGGGATCTTCATCTATAATGAAGGCCATAAGGTTAAGCAACAGTGATTTGAAAAAAGAACTAATATTAACCATAATAATTAATGCTCATCTAACTAACAATTAACTTTCTCCAACACATCCGCAAGCAGAAAAAAAGAACAAAATGCAAACGATTTCGAACATCTTCGGCACACGTTAAGTCACGTTCCACCTGGCAACCGGAAACGTAGTGCACAATGGTTACCGTTAATCACAGAGAACCTGCGCGACCTCGCGTGCAGAAAACGATAATAATCGCGAGACAAAATATACTCTCGGACCCGGGAGCGATTAACTGGATTCGTTCCATTAGGACAAGACGATTTCGCGGGTAATGAATCTGGCTGCATTGTGTTCGACAGATAGAAAAAAGTTTCGAATGACAAAGGTGTATCTGCGTTGATATTGTGACGGAGAATAAAGAGGCATTACGAATATATGGAGTAGCTTTGTAACGAGTGGTTTTGTTCGAATTCTGATGAAGACTGGGTGGAATTTTTCAGTGTTTCATGTAGAATTATGTATTTTTTCGTATTTTTCTATTGTTCGGTTTGTTACAGATTGTTCTATATTGTATAGAGGGTGGTATGGGGATGGTTTTTCAATGTTTCATTTTAAAGAAATAAAAACAGCAAGGCGTGGTTTAAAATTTTTGTGTTCATATCTTTAAATTAGGTGGTGCTTTAAAGTTTAAACGAATAGTGGATCCTAGTTATACTAGAGATGTTACTATAGTTTAAATTAAACATACAAAGTATAGGATATTGCTTAATTAAAGCAACCATTAAAATTGCAATGGTAGGTTAATTGTTCGTGAAAAAAAATTCTATCCATGTTTATTTATTTCTTAATAAAAGTAATAACAAGTTTTAACTTAAAACAATGCTCTGAATAAAAATTTTAATATGAATATGATTTCCTTATTTAAAGAAAAACATACACATTGACAAAAAAGCCATAATTAATATTAACTTTTAATCAAAATCAACTATGGAATGAAATGTATTAAACTAATAAAATTTACACATGATTGAATAAAAGTTTATCAAACTGATATGCATTCAAAATTTTGCTACAATTAACTACCAAAGATATTTATAAAATCTTACACTATAAAAGCAAAACTAATAATAATGTATATAAGTATTAATATTTATCAATTTTAATATTTTTAATTTAATAAAATAATTTGTTTTATAAATTAAAATAAATAAGTCTGAGATAAAAATAAAATTGATTTAAGATAATCTTATGTAAAACGTCTAGTTTTAAAATTATAAAATATTTAATGAATTTATTGGAAAATTTTAATCAAAAAAAATGGAGGGGAAGTTACACCGTTTCCCAAGTTGTTTAATAGTAAAAATTATTTAAATTCAGATGTTATATAAATTCGAAGTATTAAACAACTTAAAAATACTTTAACTACAAATAGTTCAGTAAACAAGGTTCAATATTGCGTTTTAAATAAGTAACTAAAAATTTCGAAATTTTCCAACATCTTCTTATATCTCAAACAGTCACATACAATTCTTATATATCTATATTTAGAAAACAATTATGCTATTCCTGTAACAGACGAAAAAAAGCTTTTGAGAATCAATGCAATCCCTACAAATTTATGCTAGTAGTTTATGTAAACAGCAATTTCCCAAATGTTCTACAGACAATCACAAAAAGGTTCCTGAAGACGTTACACGGCATAAAAAACCAATCGCTACTTCAAATTAATAAGACAAAACACAACAGAAAGCTTCCTTCTACAAGGCAACACCACCACTTGCGCAACATTAGAATTGAATCTCAAGAAAACACAAAACGCACAGTTGTAAACGGAACCCACACACAGAGGCAAGGCTTCCAGGTAGCGCATGTAATTTTATCCATTTCGGTTTAAAGTTTCGCTCCTCCCAGTGGCAACAGGCGCTGCGCAATCCGCGTAACTGTTCTTTCTATGAAGAACAATGACTGACTTGCTTTTTTTTAAATAAAAGAAGGTCGTTACTTCTGGGGACATGCGGGAGATGATATTCAGAGATTAAGGGCTAGTTTTGGACTGGACACAAGGATCTACGGCAGGTCCGTTTAGAATTCGTACTGGGCTATTATGGGATTGAGTTGTTTTTTGGGAAATTGAATGGTGAAATTTTGAATTGATATGCGGTAAGTTTATGCAAATTGGGCTTGAACTGTAGTTTTGTACTTTATGTGGGGGTTACTGATTTTTCTTTTCAGCTTTGTGCGGTTTTATGCTTGTTAAGGATTGAAGTTTGGAATACGTTTTATTTCAGTCTTTGTAATTTGTGTTCAGAATTTAAATGAGGTAATGGTGAAGTAGATACTAACCAGTACTAGACAGATTTTTTAAAGATAAATTTGTGTGGTTACAGTTTAGGCTCAGCACATTAAATGTAAAGACGTATTTCTACGAATGTAAACGTAATTTCATATTATACAAACCATATATCGATCCAACCAAATTTTCACTATTGGGTACGATCACTTTTAACCACCTTTACTTTTAGTATAAAATGTGATCGTAAGTATATAAACAATTTTACTATGTGGATTTTAAGAGGAATGAATTGATATTTCTGGGGAAGAAGATACTTCATGAGGGAATAATGTCCCCACTTTTACAGAACATTCCATTTTTTAATACAGTGAAACCCCGTTAAAACGAATACCGATACAACGAACAATCCCATTATTACGAAAGTCCTGAAAGGCCCTAACCGTTTTTATTTGAATTATCGAAATACCGTTACAACGAAGAATTTTTACGGTCCCGTGAAGTTCTTACTAACGAGATTTTACTACTAAAGGGTGTTTTCAATGCAATCTGGGACATAATGCCCTAACAAATATCTAGTTAGCAAAAAATCTTTAGTTTGCCCTCCCAGGGTCTTCAACCTAAATCCGTCCACGTACTTTGTCAAGAAGATTAATTCCTTCTCAAGAATTCCCAAAACGGTGATCGATAGAAAATGTTTAAGTGCGCACAATTAAAAACCTTGAGCAACAAACTGTGACTATTTTTACCTGATAGAATTACTGTTATTGATATAAAAATGACAAATTAGTCTGATTGATAAAATATTATAGTTTGAAGAGAGCTTAGATTGATTGATAGTCACCAAGCATGCTTAATTTTTAAACTCTGAAAAAGGCTTCACTAAAACTTATTACATAAAAAAAACTACATTATTCCATTAAAAATAAAGTGATGCTTAGAAAAACACAAGATTTTTGTTCACTATAAAGTTTAATATACCCCCGTCTGCGCAACGTCTGTTCCAACTTTGAATAAAGCTTCCTTCTAGGCAAGTGTCCTATTACCAAATACCACCCACTTTCCCCCTCTAAAGCCCATCACTTAAACATGCACACAAGTATGCTAAAAGCCGAAGAATTTACGTAACGTCCTCAACCACCATTACCACACACGACATCCCGGAGTCCCCTCTATTACAACCTCAAACAAAGTATTGTTTAGTCGGTACACATCCTTTTTCTCCAAAGGGTCATCGCTGCTTCCACCGAAGTGATCGAGCGGCTAAGGCCAGCCTTGGACAAATCCCCAACTCACAATGCCCCAACAATTAGCCGGACTTATGGGGAAGAATGGAAAAAGGCAGAGGTTGCGGCCTTAGCGTTTTAGAGTCTTTATGCTACGACTGTAAAAATGGCGGTGAATGGCTAAAGAGAATGGTTATTGGTCGCTGACCGTTTGAATGAGTGTTTTTTTTTATGTGTGGGGGAGATTATTTTTGTAGGCTTTTTTATTTTTGGAGGTGAAAGTTGGCGTTTAGGGGCTGTTAAGAAACGTGTAATTTGGGAGTTTTTTGTGGTCCATATAGGGATTTGAAGTAAGGATCTGTAATTTTCGGGGAAATGGGACGTGTTTTGGGTAATGGGGTGGGAGATTACGTGTTGGAAGCAGTGGTAGAAAGATTGTGAAAGGGAATTATAATATTGTTGTAGAAAACTGTCTGGCTTTAGTGGGTTTCAGGAATTTTTTGGTTTTGGAAGAATTGAGGTTTTTAGAGATATTTTGAGTTTAGAATGTGAAAGTTGAGTGAGATGAATGAAAGAAGTTTTTGAAAAAAGAAGAGAACAATTTTACGAGCTAGAAACAGCTATAAAATTTGATATCATGTAAAAATTATAAAAAATTACTTAAATTGTGTGAAAGTAAGAACTTATTACCGAATGGGATAAAAATAACATTTTTAAGTTTGCGTAATTAGAAATTGCGAAATCGATTTTAAGGCCTTTTCTTTGAATCACAACATACAAGATCCTCACTGTTTAAACAACTTTTCATTACATCTTTAGGTAATTAATACTAGCAAATTTTTAATTTTTAAAGCAGACAGAACAATGAAGTCTTTATTTTAAACATTTAAAATCAGAAAACCACATGAAGTCTTTAATCTAATTCTAAAGGCAGTTAAGCGTCTTTACTTCTTTTGATAAACTGTGCCTTATGCTAAAACAACTAAAAATATACTTTCAAAATTGGAGAAAATACTGCATTGCTATGAGAAAAAACTAGAAATTTTAACCCTCATATTATGGTAAGACATTACTTGTATTTTCTAGGTAAATCAGTATTTATAACTTCGTAAAAGGAAAACTAAAATTTTTATGAACCTTTCATATTATTTCCCTTTAACCCTTTTTACTATTTTAAGATACCATAAACAGTTTAAAAAGAAGTGAAACTCATGACCTCCATTCCAGAGTTAGAAAAACACAAACTGGTAACAGAATTAATGTTAAAACTGGTTGAGTAATACACGTTAACTTTCATCGTTTCTTGAACCTGTTTTAAAGGGTTTTCCCTTAAGGAATGAAATTCTGAGTAGTTTGAGGATTTTGTGGAAAGTGGAACATTTTTTATGAATACGTTTAAATATCGTAACTACTATTTAGTTGGATTTTAATAACAGTAATTTTTTGAATTCTCAATGCCAACCATCATTGTTAGAGAATTATTTAGATAATCAACATTAGGTGCTGTTTAATAAGTTTTTAAATTAAAATAATCTATTTTTGAGGAAGATAATAGATTATTAATTATAAGTTCAAACATAAAGTGAATAAGATCACACTAAAAAGTTATCGGAATGAAAATTTAAAAACTATTTGCAAGTATTGAATAAATATTAAATAGTTTCGAAATTTTGATAACATATATTAATACATTCTGTAACTTTAAGTAAATAATTGTATATTTATAGGTTTTTATTTAAAGTCCATTATTTTTTTAAATATCCATTCAATTTATCTAGCTTTTAATAACAACATTTCAAAAAGAAAAAGACAGACTTAGTTTTCTCTTAAAAATAAATTATTTCTCGTTTTTAGTAAGGTTTAAGGCCATAATTTTTTAATCATAGAACGAAATGTTAGGTGTAAGTTTAGAAAAAAGATATTTTGTGAAGCTGAGATGGATTTATAATTGAGGAGTTAAAACTTACTCATAAGGAAACGAAAATATTTTCATAGACAAAACCACTATTGGTGAAACGAGATAGCAAAAAAAAACGAGGAGAAGGTTGGGAATAACCCCCTCTCTTGCATAAGATAAAGGAATTTCAGTCAGAAAGTTCGTAAGGTCTCATAAACACACTATCACCATCTTTCAAAGTAATTGCCATTCGTGGAACACTTCCATCGCCCAGGTAACCTAATTCAATAACCTCCACCAACATTTATTTAAGATAATACGTAGCGAAAGGGTGTAATTAAGTAAATCCTATGTAAAACAGACGAGCCAATCCCTGGAACAACCCATTTATATATGATCTTCACAAAAAAACCCGAGCGCCATCATTTAAAAAGAAATATGTATCAAGAGGGCAACGAAAGTGTTCTGGATCTTCTCTAGTACTATTAACAGCAAAAGGGTTTCATCAATACACTTCACTTCAAAAAAAATTGCTGAGCAAATAAAAAAATAGCTGTCGTCTATAACGAATAATAAATCACACACCCAAAAGGATCGGATCTTGAAGACACACCCCCAGAGCTCCAAACTATAATTACCTCTTATGGAACCCATCACCTCGGATTCGATATTGAATTTCAGGGGATAAAAGAGCGGGAAAAATTGGATGAGCTCCTATTTATTTTATGCAAACGAGGCGTACGGAATGGTTCAATGCACTTTTCTTTTAATATGATATTTCTTACAGTTAACGTATTATATTTGGGAAGCCTTTCAGATAAAGGATGTGTCTTAATAAAGATTTTTTTATTGGAAGTAACCTGAAAATGAGTTAGATGTTTTATCTGTTGTAAGTATGCGTAGAAAGTTCAAAATGAATCTGCTTTATGTGAATTCTTTTAAAAATGATTAATAAATGTGATATTTATCTTTGAAATATATCTTGATTCATGAAATTTCAGTACGTGTTGACTATCAAGCAAAATCGATCCAAACTAAGGAAGGCAAACGAATTTCAAAAGCTTATTGTATTTTTAGAGTGGTTAAGTAACTGTAATTTTAACTTTTTCTCTCACACCTCAAAATTGTCTTCAATTCTATAGATGAAAAGAAAATGATACATTTTTCTAAGTTCTATTTATAAAAGAAAAGATAATAGTCAAATTTTTACTTATAGAGATCGAAACAACTTAACCATCACTGACACCAATGTAGGGAATAAAAATAATTAAGTAGCATAGTTAGCAAATAGAGGAAATTATTTATGTTATTTCAACAAAATGATTTTATCAATTAAAATGCAATCAGCAATTTAGTAACACTTTTTAGTTATTATTTAATTTATTAAATAAGTAATCAATCAATTATTTAAAGTTATTCCAACTAGATTTAAATGTGCTAGTAGGTTCTGCACTATATTTTAACTTAGGATAGCAAACATTTATCAAAATCTTTATACTTTTCATACTTATAAATATTTAATTTATGATAAAAAATATTAGCTTTTTTATACTTTTAAATTTATAACATAATATCATGTTAAATAGTAGTACTTAATTTATCAACGGAAGTCTGAATTTTACCATAAATTAAACTTAACGTTTACGAAGAAAAAAAAAGAAACAACTTATTAGAATTGCTTAAATTAATATTCAGTCCCCAAATTAAAGTTTAAATCCTACAAGAAAACTTTATTATTAGGTTAGTTTAAAAGATAAGCATAGGTGCAATTCAATAAGGAAGTTGCATGTGTCAGATTTTCAAAAACAAACAAGTGTTCCGTATGGTTTTTTGTATGGTAAAATGAAATATCTAGTCAGTTTTTCAAAAAAAACTTACAGGTAATTAAATATTTTAATTTAAAAGTCGAGAAAAAAAACACGTGACTGAAAACGTTTATTGGACGTCAACAATAATACCATCAACTCCATTGCTTTACAACAATGTTTAGTATAAGATGACGTCACATCCAAACTCTTGGCGTTTTCGCGCGCTTTTAAAAAGGGGATTTTTGTTAATTTTTTTGATAATCAAAAAATTTCTCGATCGGCCTCAAATTTTGGGTAGTTGCTTATTTTTGCAAGAGGAATCGATTAAAAAAATAAAAAAAAATCAAGCAACTTCCTCATTTTGATCTTTGAAGTTCAGTCACATATATTTTCACTGGAATGGGATAATTTTTTATGATGACATTGAATTTAAAATTCACCTTACAAAAAAACATTCACAGTACAAAGCACTCGTTACCTGACTAAACAAACACTTAAATTAACATTCCTACTGTCAATGAAAATTTTGAAATCTCAATATTGGCCTTTTAACAAATTTGCTAGTTTCTCTCTCCTGCTTCAGTACTGTTAATATTTTTTCAGAGGATTCGTTGAAAAGATAATTAAAATTGTATTTAGAATCGTAGTGAAACATAGAATAAGTTTTTTCTCGCCCTTGAAATACTTTTAAGAAACAAGTAAAATAAACAAAGGGAACTAATATAACAAAAAGCATGAAAAAAGCTACAAGCTATAAATTTTTTATAATTCAAACGCTGATTGAATAACAATAAAAGTTTTTGAATGCATAAAACTTAACATTCCATAATGTTTTCAAACGAAAAAAAAAGTCCATTATTTCCATTACATAGCGAGAGACCGTTCATCGTTTAAGCCATTAAACGCTCGAAAAAATCGCATTTCACTTTGCTGACCTAAATTCGTTTGGCTTGGTGTGAAAAAGAAAATACTATACAACCGGACGAGCGAGATTTAAGAAGGTCGAATGGCAACAACGAGAAATGAAAGGAGCTCCCGAGGCTAATAACTATAACCATGAGCGACAACAAAACCAACTCCGTTTCTTCCAGGTGAAAGGAAAGTTTTTAAATATATCGCTGTGAATATTTTATTTTAAGATGAAGGATTTTTTCCTTGATATTTTTCTTTGAAAAGAGTTTCTCTAGTTTCATTGAACTGTTTCTAAAGCTTTATTTTTAATATTAAAATGAAGGTAATGCTATTAAGAAATTTTTACACTTTAAAGTATGCCCCGTTTAAAATATAAAAATGTTGCTAACATTATAGTAAATCTTAAACAGATTATGACGAGGGACAGTAATTTAATACAAACACACAAGGGAATAAATTACAATGATGAAATAATGAAAAAAGCAGACATAAATTTAACCGAATCTATGCTACAATACCCGCAGAAATACAAATTAAAAAAATCACTCTAGAAAATTTGTATTTACTTGTACGTTTCCATTTCAACATTCAAACAGATAATATGTGTAAAATAAAATAGAAAAAAAGAAGAATTAAAAAAAATTTCAGGGGATTGAAACAAAAATATCTCATTATTAACTTGGTAGTATCTTTTAATATGTATAAAGAAACTTATCAAGTTCTTTGAAAGAGAAGATAAATTTAAAAGCCCAATCAAAACAAATTTATTTACTGCGTAATTTAAAAACTGCAGCTATAATTTTTATAGTTATTTCAATTCAATTTATTATTTTATAGAGTGTTTTTATCTTAACAAACTTATAGCAACTTTACTTAACAATCTACGTAGTCAAGAATCTACAATCAAGAATCAACAATCTACGAGTCAAGAAAATTTCAATTTTAAACTGAAAAATTTTATGCAACATACAAAAGAAAGTTCTAAAAATTTGCAAAAAAAACCCCATTGAATTATGTAATTGTTAGGATTCAATATGTTTTAAATTAATTTAATTATAAAGATTCATTAATTATCTTTTAAAATGTTTTCTATTAATATCAACTCTGCACGAAAATAAAATTAAAAGTTTAGTTTACCTGCATGGTTTTTTTTATGAAAATACACCCTAGATTGAAAATAAAAAATTAAGTGCATATTTTAAAGAATTTTTGTTTTATCTCTATACTGAGAATGATATTTAATACCTAAATTTCTTTACTTTGAGTTTAAATATTGGAAATAAATTAATGACTGTGTTTCTCCAAGAAAGATTTGCCACACGAAAAATTATGTTTCCTATACTAACTCCCATTTAAGCTATTTTTATTTTATTTATTAGTAATTTCCGTTCTAAAACCATAAAAAACTAATTTAGTGTAAATTAAATTTTAATACCATGTATAAATCCTCCGTATTTATAGTTGTTTTGTGACGGATCAACATAATAAATGTTAAAAAAATCATGAGAATGCTCATAAGATTTAAAAAAAGAGATCTAATTTTCAATTCCCGTCCAAACGCCAAACCTGATCCACATACGGAAACAAAAAAGAATACATCCTGAGGGCATAAAAAGCGCGAATCCTTAGCCTGAAGGTAAGGATGATCAATCTGAGAGGGCATTTCCTCCATCCAAACAAGAGCAGTCGCGTTTCGAGGACTTCTGGGCATCTGTGTCCCTCCCTTGGTGGGTATCAAAGTCGGTCACATTGGGAAAAAGCGCGAGGAAATGGAACTTAGGGAAAGGTGGACTTTTATGAAATTCTATGGGCTGGATTGAGAGCATGGAGATTTTTTTTCGCTCTGTGATCATTCAGATTTTAAATAGAAAGATTTCTAGAGTTCAGTGAATGGTTTGTATCATAAAACAATCTATGCTTACTTTTTTTAAATTAAGGTTTAAGTTTTGTGGAAGAATTTGTTGGGTCATAAAAAATATCACGAATCCAAAACAGGTATTACAAATTTTATTTACAGTAGCACTGTATTTAGCAAAGAATTCCAAAAATATAATACAAAGAAATGTTTCATAAATATATTTATCTTAAAACAACTGTGTAAGGTTCTCAATATTAAAAAATAAAAATAATTAAAAATTAAAAAGTGTAAGAAAAGTATCAGAATAGTTTAAAATTATGTATTTAGGTGGTATAGTTTACACAATAATATAACTGTAATAAATGTACAAACATTTGAATTAATAAATATAGTTTATAATTTTTCACTTATCCATTTATTTTGAATACCTTACGATTTCATTAGTCTACAAAATTATACTTTATTTAATATGATTTTCAAATTTATATCTACACCTTATTAATGAAATATATTGGGTTGTCCCATAAGTTCTGTTACTTTTTACCAAGTTTTGTCTTTGAAAATTTTTTATGAAAAACTGGTAATAGGTGGAGATTTCAAACAAAAGGGATTTTGATATATGCATATTTATGAACATAATGTGTGATTTTGGTAGTTCTCGTGATATTATTTCTTTTCAAAATGGCGGTTTGAAAAAAAGACCAAAAACGACGATTTTTCCGTAATTTTTTTCTTTTGCTTAAAAAACTAGGAAGAACGCATAATTCATGGCTAAAAAAAGTTTTACTGTATATTCGAAATGTTAAGATTAAGATGTAAAAGTTTCAAGATGATTCGATAAGTTTAAGGTAGGAAATTTTGACTTTAAAACTTCATATATTGGCAATTTCACGTGTTTTTAAAGCACACCTATTGTTTTTCTAAGCAGCTGGTATGAAGCAAATTAAAGGCAGATGTTTTTTGAACCATAATGCTTGTTTCAACGGTTTAAACATAGAAAGCCTCTTTTCATAATATTTTTGAATTGATTTATTTCTAAATCCCAACAAGTTGTTTTTATTGTAGTGTTTTCGTATACGAAGCAAATAATTGCTTTGTTCACTTAGCATAAGTTCAGCGAGTGTAATTCTGATAAGCTAAAACTTTGCGCGGCTTGCATTGTGCGCACTACTTTCTGAACATAAGTTCATATATAATTTAATATACTACATATTTTGAATACTTGGTTCTTTCCTAAGCTTTTTTATTGATTTTGATATTTTTTTCGGGAAAATTTCTTTGAAATGACTAACATTACTGAGGTAAGCTTTTTGCAAAACATGTTATGTTTGAGACCGAAATTTCCTAAGTTAAACTTATCGAATTATCTTGAAACTATGACATCTTGAACTAAACATTTCAAACATACAGTAAAACTTTTTTTAGCCATGAATTATGCATTCTTCCTAGATTTTTAAACAAAAGAAAAAATTTGAGTGAAAATGGTCGTTTGCGGTCTTTCTTTCAAACCACCATTTTGAAAAGAAATAATATCACGAGAACTACTAAAATCACACATTATGTTCATAAATATACATACATCAAAATCCCTTTTGTTTGAAATCTCTACCTATTGCCATTTTTTCATAAAAAATTTTCAAACACAAAACTTTGTAAAAAGTAACAGAACTTATGGGACAACCCAATATTATCATCTCATTTGATCAAATAGACAATAACTGTCATACATTCATAAACATGCATGTTTCCCAAAAATAAATCCTTCAAATACATTTAAAGGTTCCTTAAAATAAAAAATCGTCTGAACACATGAACAGAACAAAGGATAATAATTGAAAAAATTCTTAAATTTTGAATAAAAGCCCCATTTAATAAGAATCCATCAAAAATATTTTACATTCCTTGGTCCCATAGAGAAAGGTTTATACTACGAATAGCCCTAACTATTCTTTTGAATTCTTTTCATTCTCTATTTCATTTTAGAGTGATTTAGGGATTATCCTATACAATTATCAATTTATCGATGCACTAAAATACAATATTTACTTTACAGCCCCATTCTCGATACCCTAAGTACCTTAAATAAGCCTTTAACTGCCAAAATTAGACAACTTCTTGCACGAAATTACCTCTTTACTTACGTGGCAAGTCGGCAACCCCATTAAAAAAAGGACCCTTGCACCTGTACCGCGGCTCCCTCAGAACCAACCATAGTATAATTAGCGTCTCTTAAAAAGACCTTCCGTTTAATTAATTGCCGACCCACCGCGGATCCACGACCCTTTCAAGGCCGACCATAGGATAAAGAGCTCAGGCATGCATAAAAAACACCCGTTAACACACACACGAAAAGAAAAAGCCCTGTACCCATCTTCGATCCGTTCGTTATCGAACAAAGAACGGGGGCTTTGGCGAATACTAAGAGGGGGGCACGATATCAATTTTCGAAGGTGGTGCAAGAGGTTTTCTAACCCATTAACTGGTGGAAAGAAGCCATTAATATTTCGAGGGTGGTACGTGAGGGGATTCTTAAGATCTTCTACGGTCCAGTTTCTTGCGAAATGCTCTGAGGGTCTTGTTGGGTGTTGATTTATCGGAGATGGTACTAAAGGTTTGCAACACTTTCACTTCTTGAGAAATACAAATGCCTCTGCCTACAACGGTTTGGACAAAATATTGTTATCTGTTTGAAAAGTGACGGTTATATTGGTGGTGGGGTAAGATGGGTGAAAGCAATCTTGCTTTCGCAAGGGTTTAAAAGCCTATAACTTTCGTTTATTTTTTGAAAAATGGAGGAAAGTTTTGCTGGTTGAGGAATTTTAATTAATGTCTGGAAGTTTCAAGAGTAACTTAGCTGGGCTGTAAAAAAGCCATAAATTTTAAAGTTACTAAACGGTTGTCAAATAATACATAGTTCTGTAAAAGGACCCTAATTAAATACAGCTTGAAAGCTTGATAGATATAGGTTTTTTAATCATTACACATTAGACATTTTTTGACCTGATATTAGTATCAATAATCAATATGTTTTTAATAAGGATAATTACGGTTTACAACTAAACATTTTGATTTAATGATGAAATATTATTTTGATATTTTACTTCCAATAAATATAAAGTATATGATTTATGCAACATCATATCGTTCGTAGCTTCATAATAATTTTCGCGAATAAAAAAAATTCAAATGGTTTTCAAAACATTCAAAATTGAATTTTTTTCACAGTTTTAAGTTCTTACTTATGTTTTCAATCTTATTCATAATTATCAATCACATCAATTCGTTTTCAATGCAAACATTTAATTTACATGGAAGAGTTTTTCTATCTCAAAGTAAATTAACATATACAACATACGTCTAAAGTTGTTCTTTACTTACAAATCCAATTACCTACGGTTCAATTCCGTTATGTGTCCCGTTAAATATTGCCAAGCTGTTTTGAACGCTATTATAAATATTGCTAATAATTGATAGGAAACAAATAGATAAAAATATAAATTATAATGACAATTAATTATATGCGTTAATGAGTTATATCAATGACAACCATAAAAATATGGCGATAAATGAATATTTGGTGTCCAAAGAAGCTTGGTGATATTTAGTGGGACACTTAACGGAATTGAACCATATAACAGTATTTTATCAAGTTATTTTATAATCTTTAGTGATATTCTGTTATTTGGCACCGAAAAGAGCTTGTCGATTTTCAACGGAACAGATAATGGAATCTATCCTTATCTACTTCTAAAGTGGATTTTTAAACTTTATTTATTCAAATAAATGTTCTGAATTTTAATCTTTATTATCATAGCATAATAATAAAAATTAAACAAAATACCCGATTTTAGAAATAGGTTTTACTCAATCCCTTTTAGTATTAAAATAAAAAAGATAGTTCAATATTCATGCGTAAAAGAACCTAAGGGTATATAATTGGTATAATGACCTACAAGATTAAGCAAATAACCTTTCAACTAGTAGTGCATTAACTCATTACATTACCTATCATTAATTCTCATATATGCAACTTATTCACGGTAGTAATTCAATGATTAAGTGACATTAAAAGAAATTATTACTCAATACATAAGTAAACAAACAAGCATTATTAGGATAAACTTCAAAAGAGATAGAGTACTTAACATAATTTTACCCAAAGTTTCAAAAAATAAACTCAGTTACGAAACATGCCTGATTTGGAAAGGTTACTGGCACAAAGCAATTACTCTTTATGGAATTATCATGTCACATCAATTACAAAAGACGAACCCTTTAACGCGTCTAATAAAAAAAACCTCGTTAACTCTCACATGCATGTCTCGAACCTAATCATTTGGAACTACCTAATTACAGAAGCGTTTTACATTTCTGTATCTTCGTCTGTTTTAAACGGAATTATAATGAGGAGGACTGAAGGAGGCCATCTTTAGACGGATTGAAGAAAGCTTCGGGCATAACTCATTTTACCCACGGAATTGGGTTAATGCCAATGCTTTTATTTTTTAATAGTTTTTTTAATGTCTAACTAGTTACAGTTGTATTTTGCTTTAAAGGGGATTCGATTTGAAGCGTTTTAAATACCCACTATAAAAACAACAAAATATGAATAAGATTCCGTAAAGCTTAAATTATGCTTCAAATGTTGTTGTTACTAATCCCAATTGGTCTAATAAAGTTAGACCAATTCCAGGAGTCCATGAACTTTCAAGAAGTCTAGAAATAAAAATCTGTTGGAAAGAACCTCGTCTAGTTTAAAATAAAATAAACTGATGTTTTAAATGTGTAAAATTATACTATAAAAAGTACCTTGAATGAATTTAAATCGTATAAAAAAGTGGCATTGGTGAAATTTGTACTTAATCTCTCATATTGCGGTTTTTACTATATGTAAGATGTTTACACCTTGTGTGATGAAAATCCACTGCACGATCAAACATTAAAAAATGCTATTACCACTTAAGAGATAGCCATGACCTTCCCATAATAATTAATTTACATTTTAAGAAACTTAACTAATTATTATTTATGTAACGGGAAACAAAAACTCCGCATTCCAAATAATTTATTATCAAAGGTTTTTAAGTATATGTATTTTGACATGTTGTTATACTTTTAAAAAAAGATAATAAAAAATCTGAACGAATGCTATTTCTAGCGCTAAATAGAGCCATTTTTTACCCAGAAGACAAAATTTATCATATCAAAAGAAACAATGACGTTTTCGTGAGATTATAGTTAAAATTCAAAGAATGAATTTTTTAACCGGCGCGGCGTTTATTATAGACTCTCAAGAGATCAAAATTTGTTTGAATAACTTTCTTCGGACACATGAAAAATAAACATAAAAATGTGTAACAAATTGTATGCTTGAAACTTTAAAATTCCTTTAAAATTATTATCTAATTCTGAACAATATATTTCAAAAACTTATGTTTCCAACTACGTACGGTTTCGCAGTTAGAATTGAATAGTTTATAATTTAAAATACAAAAATGGATTTTTCTATGGTTACGTGATTTTTAAAATAATATAGACGATTATAAGTGAAGAAAATTGAAATCCCGTATTTTATAATTTATCATAAATCAGGCTTATTTCAAAGCAAGTTGATTTTTTAAAAACTTTGAAACTTGTAATTCAAATAATCCTTTTAAATCAAACAAATGAAATCGATCATTTTATTTACTTTATCCTGAAAAATATTTTACACATTTATCGTATTATTTATTTTATCCAGAAAAATATTTTACATTTATCGTATTATTTATTTTATCCAGATAAATGGTTTTTCATTTTACATATGACATGTACATTTAAATACTTTACTTATGTACGTCATTTGGAGCACGGTCTCCTGCGACGACAACATTATGATCATTCCATTCCTTTACGCTTCAGAAGTTGCCATACCAACAAAAAATTTATTTGTGAAGATATTTACTTTTTGATGCGTATCTTTTGAAGCTCTTCCTACCATCCGCATAACGTGTAATCCAAATAAATATATCATTATCTTTACAGATTAGAATATCTTTGAATCCGCATTCAGAAATTAAAACAATTTCATTATATTAATGCTAATAAAACGTAGAATATATTTTCATTATTAATGTAGGTTTTAAAGTAAATACGACATTTGTTTACATAAGTTATAATAGGTATTCACCTTTTGTTGGTTTAACACTAAAAATTAACTTTAAATGAAGTTCTACCTCATTTTATTTTTATGTGATAATTTTTCTAAAAAACAGCTGTAAAAATAGTTTAGCAATTCTGTTTTTAAAAAAACCTTTACAGTTTAAGTCACAATTTAAAACGAGTAATTGAATAAACAATGAAACTTAAAAATACCATTGAAATATCAGTGAAATGTAATAATGAAGTTCTACCTCATTTTATGTGATAAGTTTGCTAAAAAACAGTTGTACAAATAGTTTAACAGTTCTTTTTAATAAAAATCCTTACAGTTTAAGTCACAATTTAAAAACGAGTAATTGAATAAACAATGAGAAATTTAAAAATACCGTTGAAATCCCTATGATCCCCTAATAAAGTTATAAATTAGGATTGGTTTTTAAAAATTGTTTTTATGTCTAAATTTAAAAATATAAATATGTTTGTCCATTATAAAGTTGTCTTAACTTTTAGAATATAGGTACTTAAAAAACACCTACAACTATACGTAATCATTTCAAAATTCTACAAAAACAATTTTAGATGCATTTTACCAAATAATTATTAAAATTGCTTATTTTAAAACATAACGGGAATTAATTACCATTTTTGATTGATTGCTGCCGTAGTGAAACTCCGGAATAGAGTAGGAAAAATCATGAATATTTATTTAGTTATTTATTCTTGAATAGAACGCACCTTAACTTTGACCCGAGTTTATGTAAGACCGTGAACGTTTTCAACCTTAAGAATTGGAATCATTCCAAATGGGACAATAAACCAGTAAATATTACGGTAAAAGAAAGTGTCGAAAGGGAGGTATTTCAACAAAAATACTACTTAATAATTTTTTCCTACTTTATAAAGTGGAAAATATTGTACACAGTTAAACTGTTTTTGAGAGGATTTTAAATTAGTTACAATGTTTTATAAAACGAAAAATACTATAAATAATTATTTAAAAAAGGTTTTGGATTTTTTTTAAATGTTGTATTTTGTTTATTTTTATGTAATCGATATACTTTTTTTTACATGAGGTTGGTTTTTTGCTATTATGCGTTATTGATAAAAAACAAAGTTTCACTGTCTCTTGGCTTGTAAAAGGTAGTTTAGTAGCAGTGATAAACCAAAATATAGACTATCAAGCGTCACAAAAATTTTTTAGATTAAATTTTCAGGATTCCATTTCTCTTCGCCTACTCAATTAATGTTTTTCACCTCTTTTTGAGGATTTTAATTTAGAAATTGTTTCAAACATAAAAGATTCATTTATATTCAGGTGAAAGCAAAACAATTTTATATTTTTTATGCAAAACATAAATAAACACTTATTCTTTTTAGTAATGTAACTCATGAAGTAAATTTGAAACTTTTTATAAAATCTATAAAATAATTTGAATCAAAATAATTTTTAAAAAAGTTGTAGAGCTAGGAGAGTGCGAGGTCAGCGGTGCTGGATCGGCGGGGGTGGAGGGGTGTGCTGTGGCGGCCTCATGCACCACATTGGTGTAAAGATATTCAAGACAAGTCAAGTCATTAAAAATATTGATGGAGGAAACGGAAAAGGTACATGAAAATTTAAATTATGTTTCTTTTCAATCACCATTTTAAAATATTTGATTGTTTTAAATTAAATTTAATTAAACCTTCAAAAATTAAACTTTGTAGTAAAAAAACCTACTTTATAATAATTATTAAAATTAAAAAGTTCTCGAAACTTCTGCTTTAAAGAAACGGCACAGCTGGGATATAGGTCTATATGCCAAATGGGAGCTGAGGTCGCCAAATGGAAGACTAGTTGGCGCTGTATCACGGCCGAGATGCCGATCGCCCGTTCCGGCCACCATGTTTCACCACGACTCACTCAAATGAAGATCAACCCAAGAAAAAGGATGTTATAACAAGTTATTACGATTTCAGTATTTTGATGCACGCTCTGTATCTGGGAGATACATATTTCGATCTCCGGCAATTATGTAATTTAAAAATAAGAACAAAATTATATTTTGGACGTGAAGATTTGACGCATGCGTATTTCTGAAGGTTTTCAGGATCCGAAATAAAGGAAGAGAAAGATTATAAATATAATATCATAAAATTTAGTTGATTTAATAATTAAATACAATACATCAAACTAGTTTTTATTTATTTTAATTTAATCATCCGGGAATAGTGACGGTGACAACGTTCTGATGAGCAGTCACGTTGTTAAAAGATCTTGTTTGTTGTGATAATGCGGAAGTAAGCAGCGTAGAAATCGGTGAGAGTAACGTTATTTCTTTGAATTCTCTAAATTTTACTAATCGCTTCTTATTTCTTGTTATGATTATTAAGATAATAAAATAAGAACATAATTATATTTTGGATATGAAGATATAACGCATGCGCATTCCGAGCCCGAGGGTTTTCTAGATCTGATATTCGAAGTAAAGGAAGATCAATATCATAAATATAATTATTAATCACATAATTTAATTGATTTAATAATTAAAAAAATTAATTAATCAATCCAGGTTTTGTCTTTTTATTTTAATCATCCCGGAATAGTGACGACGTTCTGCGCAGTCCCGCAGTCTCGTTAATAGATCTTGTTTATTGTGGTAATGCTAGTATGAATAAGTATGCAGCGTAGAAATCGGTAAGCGAAACGTTATTTCTCTGAATTATCTACTTATATCTAGCCATAATTTGATTAAGAATAACATTTAATGTACTTTTGTTATTGCATGCATATTGTGCCTTTTGTTATCGCATGATATTTTACTTAAGAGTCATTTTAATAACGATATATGACAATGCGTGATACAATGTTAAGTTGCACGTTTATTTTTTTAGTACCATGCTTTATACAATTTGCGAAAGTCTTATTTACAAGCCTAGTGTATTTCTTCTTTAAATCGGAGCCATCGTAATGCATTGAAGTGTTATCGTTTAAGTCGTGGTAAAACATGGCGGCCGGCCGCCATGCCCGTTCTAACCCGAGCGGCCGATCGCCCGTTCCGTTCTAGCCGGAACGGGAGATCGGCCGCGATAAGCGCCAACTAGTTGGCGACCGCGTGAAGTGGTCACCAAGTTATAGACTCATATCCCAGCTGTGCCAAAGAAACTAACAATATTGAATTAAATCATAAAAAATTTGAATTTAATTTTTCTTTAATTACTCAATTAAGATAAAAAAATTAATTTAATTAAAATCAAAAGATAAAATTTTAATGAAAAATTATAAATAATGGCAAAATAAATGAATTTATTTAGCCATTTTTTTATTAAAGGAATTTATTTATTTTAGAATGAATTTATTTATTAAAAAGTCAGATAACGTTTCAATTTATCATGTTGCATTAAATAACATAAGGTAATCAATAATTGGGAAAAATTAAGAAGATGATAATTCGAGATAGTACCTATACATAATTGTAACAATCAAATTATTTTATGCATGCCAAAAATTTATGATAGAAATGACTTCCCCAATACATAATACAGAATTAAATACTTTTGAATACTAAATTGATTTTAATACAATAAAATTTAAAAAAAAAGCACAATCTTTCTCATCAAACTAATGTTACATCCCAACAATATTAAATTTTTTATAGCACTTACCTAAAATAGGTATTCCACACACACAAACAAACTAGTCCCTAAACTCCAATATCCACGGCACAAGAAATAAATAGTAGACGAACCAATAATAACAACAATCACACACTGAAAGTCTCGAATAGGGTCATGTCCACTGTACACTCACACCACACAAGACACAGAGATGCTGACCTCGACAGTGCCTGCTCGGGCACTGATGGAACGCACGAGGGACGAAGAAACCCACTTTCGAAAAGTCCGGCAGAGCAACAGGTTACCGATCTTCAAGACGGTCTTTTTCGCCAAGGTTCACCGCCAAGGAACTGAAACCCAAACTACTGAGAATATGAGGTTTTTTGTGTGGTGCGCTTTTTCATAGGAAACGGGAATTGCTGAAATTGAGTGTTCTTTTGTGAAATATTGGTTTTTCACTGATTGCTAAAAAAATATATTTTTACTTGGTTAGGTTTGGTTATTGTTGTTTTCTGGCGCAAGAACCAGGTGAGATCAAATTGCGCTATTTTACTAGGTTAAATAGGATACTTTGTAGGCATTTGATGGGTTACTCTTTGGTTTTGCTGTAACAGTAGGGTAACCAGACTTTTTTATCGGTTAAGTCCCGCTTTTTGCTTGTCTGTCCCATTGGACGAATGTTCCGCCTAAATGTCCCACTTTTTTGACTAAGTTCGGCCAAACGAGAAAAATGTACACAAAAAATTTATAGGCTGAATTATTTAAAACGAATTGATTTTGTATAAAATATTATATTGCAGGAGGGTGCGTGTATCAGGGTCTGATTTATGCGATGTTCTTATAAGATAACTCCTACCGAAGTTTTGACTATCAGTTCAGTACCACAAGTTTTTCCTTTAAAATTCTGTTGCATGAAGGCGGACAGTCGCAAGTGTCTGAAAACAGTTGAAATGTCACCAGTAAAGTTTGAAACGCCGTCATAGTATAAAATGCAGGCGTAACAGAAACACTATTTGAAAAAGTCATATCTAATGTTTTTTAGGGGAGGGCCCCAAGACCCCTCTTTTTAAGCATGTGATTTTAAATAATACCCTAAAATTGTTTAAACTTAATACAAAGTTCGCATAAATTATATCTTTTAAGATCTAAAAAGACCCTATTATGTGTGTTGGGGGATCAGTTTAAAATGATTTGGGTAAATCCTCACTCCGAAACACTAGTTATGAGTCAGGTATGTTTCGTACAAATTTATTTCTCACGTGAGATCTAAAAAACCCTCGTGTCAGTGACTTGAATTTTATTGAACGTCTGAAAAATGTTTTAGGTTGAAATATCTGGCCACATTATGTAACAGGAAACCTAAATTCGGGTGAAACCCCACTCTTATATAAGGAAGTTACACAAACCCCTCCAGCTGGCTTTTGCCAACAAAGCGTTTCTTCTAGGACCCCTGATATTCACATTTTTTTACAGAAGATGTATTGTCAGTGCCTATTACGTAAAGGAGGATCTTTGAAGCCAGGACTGCCCGTGGTCCCCAAACTGTATTCAAAGATATACCGACATTTCTTCAGTAAAGTTCGAGATTTAAATTACCATTTTCAGCAAAAGGTTTTATGGATCTCTCAGAACGACGCTTTTGTTGGTAAGCGGCTTCTGTATTTTTCGGTTTACAAAGGCCAGATAGGTTATGTAATTTTCTTTTCTTAGGTTACATCACTACACTCTTAGAAATGCCCAAGCTATTGGATTCAGAAGAGGGGTAAAACATGAAGAGTTTAGATTAAAACGAGTAAATTTAAACTTTAAAAGGAAGACATGTTTAAAAATTAAAAAAAAGAACTTTTGACGCAAGAGTGGTGTGAAAGAAATAAAATATGATCGGTATTTTGTTCTTAAATTATATATTAATCAGGGTTCTTTTAATTATCTAAGAATTCTAATAGCCATTCATCTACTTTTTTATCATCAGAAACTGATTTCTAGATAGTTTTGCCTGAAGTAGTTATGATTTTTTCTAAGGTGATACATTTTTAAAATACCTATAAAATAGAAAAAAGTAGGATTTAATAATCTGTATCTGTAACATTCAATATGAATTTTTTTCATAGAGGAAACTTTCCTCTATGAAATTGGAATATTGATACATTTTTTATTAAATTTTTTTTGTGAAATTACTCTTTTTTAAGTCACTAGGGAGCTACCGCCCCCTGCTCGCTATCGCTCGCCAACCCCCGTTAACTGCTGACGCAGGGCCTTTCGGATCGCTTCACAATCCCCACAAAACCCTGCTCACTAAAATTATTTATTTATAAAACATTCGTTATAACAATTAGTAGAAAAAACGTCAACCAACTTTCCAGAAGCACACTCTCTTAAAAGTTAGAATATTTATTGGTTAAATTATCAATAATTTAATCAACACGTTTTCCTTCAAAGTATCCATCAAGTCTGCTCGTGCTATTGTTATTCAATATTTACAAAAACGTTCAGCAATGAATCTGTTAAATTTAATATAGTACCTAGTAACTCGTCAAAATATCTAGTGTTTTATCTTTCAAGTTTTAGTTTTGAAACAGACTTTTTAAACAATACGATTTAAGCTATTAAAAATATTAAGAGACAAAATCTACATTGCACTCAATGTTTACAAACAATTAATTTTGGTGTGTGAAATTCTATACTTGAAAAGCGACTCCCCATAGTCAGCACATGTCTCTATTATAGAACTTGAACTTGAACTTGAACTATACTTGAATAGTAGATCTGTGAGTTTCTGGAAAACTCTTATCAGTCTTTTAAAAATATTTTATTTAGAAAGTACATATTTTGAAGCGCATTTTTAAAGCGTGAAAGGAATTATTTTCATCATTAATGAATAGCGTCGGTTGGTCATTGTGATTGGAGGTATAATAAATTGTACGACAGTTTCTTGCTGTTAACTTCAACCTTATCCGTAATCCAGAAAAATGGAAATATCTTAGAATTGATAATTTTTTTAGAAATTCTAAAGGCACTTTGCACATCCTCAAAAGAATCCGAACAGTTTGATACCAAAAGCACGTTATACGGATCAGTAATTAAAAAGCCTTTCTCTGGAAACCATTTACAAAAACTTTTTTTTAGAATAGAGAGATTCAGGCAGCACTTGTGGATTCAGCATTAGTAGCATTTGTGCAACAGACGAAATTTTTTCTGAGCTATTATCTCCTTTTAGCGAATTAATACAAAAAACAAATTTAAAAATTCATACAAACACATAAAAGGTTCCTAAAATAGTAAATTGAGGCGCTTGTAGCAACAAGCTGACTCCAATAGTTTTATATTGAAGTTAGCTTTTGAATTTTGGTAATTCAAAGTAGTGTCATTTATTAGTGCTTTTAAGCAGCATAAGTGCAGTTCATAACTGCAAAATTAAGTCAAAAAATTGAAGTATTCGAAGGTGCGTTCGCCATGTTTACGAGCCAAAACTTAAAAGGTTATTCTTAATTTTGTGTAAAAGCTTTTTACACTCCTTTTTACAGCATAAGATCCTAATAGTTGGAGCTTAGGATAAGATAGACATAGAGAATGGTAAGAGAAGGATGAAGCAGATTAAGTTATAATAATACCATTTTAACATAGCAGAACACTTCCTGAAAACTCGGTTCTAAATGTTTCTGAATTGTTTAAAAAAAATGAAAAAGCTGGGTCCGTTACTTTAACTTTACAAGTTTTAATTTACAGACGTTTGTTTTAATTTATTTAACTTTAAAGTTACTAATTTTAATTTAACAATACAAGCTAATCACAAGAAAAAAACCCGAAAGACTGTCATTGTAAAATACAAGGTCAAATTTTAGGGAGCAAAGCTCTCTTACAAATCTAACCACACACAGGAATGCGTGAAATCTTCAAGATGGTAGACCACAGGAATCCGTCCACTTTCTCTGGTTATAACTTTTTTAATGTTTTTAACGCTTTCCTTGGCCAATGAGGTTAAAGCATTGATAGCGGTACAGAATAAGTTTTATTTTTTAAGGAACTAGGGAGCTACCGCCCCCTGCTTGCTATCACTTACCAACTCACTTTAAAAATATTCGTAAAAACAATTAGCAGAAGAAACGAAAAAAAAACACCTTTCTAAAAATACATCTCAGGTCATCTCTATGAATAACACTCTTTTAAAAGTTAGAATATTTATTGGTATAATAATTTAATCATTTTGTCTATTAATAGATGTTCAACATTCTGAAAAAAAAATACTTGTTAAACAATACTTTTTCATCCATTAAAAATAAGAGACAAAACCTTTTTTTTTGGTTTACAATTAATTTCGATTATCAGAATTAAAATTACAAATTTCAGACAAAATGTACGGAATTTCAGTATGAAATAGCATATTTGTAAGTTTTAAGAATGCTTTTATCGGTCTTTTAATGATATTTAATTTAAAAAGAACTTTTTTAAAACGGAAAAAATTGTTCTATTTTCAAATATGGCGTCATTTGGCATTTGGGCTTTGTGTTTGATTGCATAATAAGTTGTTTGACATAAGTTGTTTACTTGCCTTGTAACTGCGACCTTTTAGCCGTAATCTAAAAAAAAGGAAATATTTTAAATTTGAGAACTTTTTAAAGAAATTCAATAGCTTATATACTCGGAAATCCGGAAAGAATCCGGATGTTTTGATACCAAAAACGTGTTATACGGATCAGTAATAAAAAAGTTTTTCTCACAAGATCATAATGTATCAGTATCAAACTATTAACATACACTCACTGTAAAAAATATTCGTCTTTTACACTAAATTTTCATTGTAGTTTCACGAAAATTTTCGGTATATGCCTAAAAAACGGACTTTGTACTCGAGTTCTTCCACAAAAGAATTTAGATTTAATAAAGCAACTCCTAAACGGAATTTAAAAAAAAAGTATGGACATTATGTCAAAATGGATCATGATCGTTTTGTTGAAAGGAAGCCTATCTTCTTTTAGCTAAAGCCCTGGATAGCAAAGCTTAAAGTAAAGTAGCTTCATCCACAGCTTTACTTTTAGCTAGTTGTGCAATATGATTGCCGGTGACGTCACAATGTTAATCGGGTCTATAAAATTAATTATAGTCATGCAGGCTTTCTCCTGTATCTGATTTAAAAGAATACTAAAGTTTGTTTAAATAACGAAAGGTTATCCTCATTTGACAGAATAAAAAAATCCAGACGTTTCTTCAAAGTACGGAAATTAACTGGCAACAGTGCTGCCGGATAATTTCCGTTTCTTTAAGAAATAATTTTTACAGTGTATATAGCTCGCTAATTACAGCAATTTAAAAGAAATTAATGAATTACAACCATGACTTTCACGTTTCCAACTTTCCCCGCTCTTCTTCAGCGATGAACAGCCAAAGAAAGCACACCGGCAAGTTCAAAGCAACCTGACGTCACCCTCAATCCTTTTAAGGATAACTCCAACGACTGATCCTCCGAATCTTGCCGAAAGGAGAAAACGAAAAGAAAGAATCATCCGAAAACTTCTTCCTCGTGATATATCGTATCAACGTCGGGAGAGGTTTTCGGCTCCATTTCACCTGAGCGTGAATTAGTTATGCATTGTTCGAGCAGCCACGCTTCGGCTGATCTTCGAATCGATTTTTTTTTCGATATGAATGATTTTTTCTCTTTTTTTTCTCTCAGCACAATCGTTCCGGAATTCGAATATGTAATTGAATATTTTCACTCTATTTGTGATGGGAAGGATTGTGTTGGATCTATCGGGCCTTTTTCGGCGTTTGTTATAATCTCGAGATCTGTGTTAAAGGATTTAAGTTTTTTATTTACATTGTTTTTTATGTATGTCAGTTGTTATTATGTTTTTCTGTTATCGGTTCAAGAAAACTGAAAAAATCGATCTAAATGAAAGTGTTTCCTTTCTCCAAGAGTGATTCAATCCATCTGTTTTGAAATAAATGGGTTAACTTTAGTGTCAATCTTCAATGAGAGGTCAAGATCTGTTCCCCAAAATCTGCAAGACTACTCATTAAAAAATTTATGGGAATCATACTTTTAATCATCCATATGGTCCTTTTTACGCCAGTCTGGCGCATAAGGATTTGATCATACTTTTAATGGAGGATTGATATCATCTTTGTCATTCTTGAATAGATATCTTTTATAATACATATCGAATAACGACATTAGACCATAACAACACTTTATCACTTTTTAAGTAAAAACTCCAGTATACAGAATTTATACTATCGATAGTATTAGTACCATAATTATCAAAATCTTTTGTTATAATAAGACAAAAAAATTATCTAGGTATTGTCTTCTTTTGTCACAAACAATATTCCATCATACAAATTACCTACAGTATAAGGGCCAGGAACATTTCCTATTTCAGAAATGTTCCTAACAACCTTACCATTTATTTCAATAATTTGTGTTCAGTTTTATTATAAAGTTATCTTATTTTCTGCAGAGTGATTTAAGTCATGTACTAAAAATCCCACGATCGATCATCATAAGTAGTAAAAAAGTTAACGTCCAATTTATGTATTTAAAATAACTTCCAGCATTTTTCAATCCACAATCAAGGAAAGTGGAATTTCAATTGTTTCCTATACATATCAATCATTTGGATAACAATGACAATCTAATTTATTGAAAGCACACATTCCCCACTATCTAGTAGAAATCACATTCCTTACTACGACCTTTAAACGCCCAATATAATATTACTTCGATCTTATAAATGCAAAGTAGTATTAATGAACACGACTCCAGAACAATTGAGCCGGTTAGGTGTGAGAAAAATGGCCGGCCTTGCCAGCTACAAGAGCGCAAACGATGACAAAAGAAATTTCATTTTTATTGCGAGTTCAAGCACGCTTAAACACTAATTAATTCCCTCGACGATCAGAAGCGTTCTGCTAAAGGACTTTAATTTCGATTTCCCAGGACCCCACCCCATCTTAAGCCTACAAGATTTAGGTCGCACCTTCAAAAAAGTGCGGAAAAAAGAAATTCCTCGCGAAACGGAATGGGAAATAAAATAATAATACAACATAAAACTGTAACAATGGGATTTCGGGTGTGGCAACAGCAGTGGAGCACAGAATCGCCATGGAAGTACCTCGACATCTTTCTTGAACAAACACGCGTTCCGCCATTTTCTCTTTTTCTCGCACATTATGTCAACGCGCAGTCTTCACAAAAGTATGGAGGTATTATCCTCTTACTGTGTCACAAGGTGACCCAAACAACGTTCGATCCCGTGTTTACGATTTTGTTCGAAATCGAGTCGGAAGGAGGATATTTGGGAACGTTTCGGACGCGAGAAGAGAACGTTCCGTGTCGCACGCGAGGCGGTTTGCTCGATCCCGTAGTGTTGACACGTGAGAAAGACAATAAAAAGATTATTCGAATTAGCTGTGAAGTGAGCTATGACAAATGGTGTACTAGGCTTCCGTGGTGAATCTGTCAATATGCTCAGAATTTGAATTTCGCATTATTTCAAAGCGATTTTTCAGTTTCCTAGAAAATTGAAAATGGAATGTGTAAAATTCCATATTTAAAAAACTCAAGAAAGGAAAATGTTATTTGAGATGGAAAATAAAAATTTATGCTGATCATTAAAGAGGCAACCATATGAAATTCCAACTATTTACCGGGGTTGGTAATATCTATACAAAAATTAAAGAATTCCTTCACCATTTACATATTCTTCCCTTCTTTTAATAATCCCTTCACCTTTTTATAAATTACACAAGTAAATAAACTGTGAATCTATCTTTTAAAAGTAATGAAATTTCCAAATAAAATTTTTAGTTTTTAGATTTTAATTCAAAGACGCAAATTTATATATAAACTAAGAAACCAAGTATAAAAAATAAAATAAAAAAAAAACCTTATGTGAAAAACTATTTCTTGAAAAACTAAATTATATGTAATTTAAATTTGCTGGTTAACTACATAAAAGTGAATCATTATGGTTTTGGTTAACCACATAAAAGTGAATCACACAAAAGTGAATCCCTGCATCCCTGCACCCTGGCCTCTTGCATTCTGTAGTGAATCGTCCAGTAACTTGGTGTCAAAAAAGGGGTATTTCAAGAAAAAAATACAGTAGTTGTTTTTTCAACGGTTTTATATGTTTTCGAGGGTGCTGAATCCGAATCTGAACTTTGCATACAAAATTTCCTAGTGCGTTTTAAGAAAATTCGAAAAAACCCTGAAATTTCACCTCATTTTTTGATTTTTGTTTGTAGAACGGAAAGTATGGGTCTCTCATGAAAATGTTAAATACAAAAAATAAAGAAGATAAAACAAGCTACAAAATTGCCAATTACAACTTTTTTGTCAGACTAATAGTTTGGCAGCTAGAGCGTGCTGAAAATAGGGCATATTTCGCTCTGGCGGCGAAAAATCCAGAAAATGAAACTTGCATCTAAAAAAAGTATTTTTTTTCCTGTTGTGAATACTAGTGAAACTTTGAACGGAACTAGTGTTTTAAATTAATTTTAATAGAATTAATAGAAACTGAATTTTTTATTACCTAAAAAACCTGCGTTTTGGGGAGGAAATTCCTAAAGAACATTCATTTTATTAATAATTATTGGGATAAAAAGTAGGATTATAACATGTAAGACATTATTAAAGTAGTTTATCTTAGTTATCTAAATCAAAATCTGACTTTTTAAGGAAGATATGGGTCATTTTCTGGATTGCGAAATATGCCCTACTTTCAGCGAGCTCTAGCTGCCAAACTATTAGTCTGACAAAAAAGTTGTAATTGACAATTTTGTAGCTTGTTTTATCTTCTTTATTTTTTCTGCTCAAGATTTTCATGAGAAATCCATACTTTCCGTTCCACAAGCAAAAAACCAAAAATTAGGGGGGGATTTTTGCGTATTTTCGAATTTTCACCAAAATTCCATTTGAAATTTTGTATGAAAAGTTCAGATTCGGATTCAGCACCCTCGAAAACATATAAAACCGTTGAGAAAAAACTTCTGTATGTTTTCTTCAACAAGCGACTTCCTTATTATATATAGTACTATTATCTTCTATTGAAACTGCGTTCATAAGAAAAATTGCTGAGGAAAATGTATTTAAATACTAATTACTAGAGTAAATAGAGGGTTTATTTCCTGTGAAACAATATTAAACTACTTTTTAAAGGTTTCTTATTAAAAAAACAACTTTTTTAGATGCAAGTTCGATTTTCCTGATTTTTCGACGCCAGGGCGATATATGCCCTATTTTCAGCGCGCTCTAGCTTCCCAACTATTAGTCTGATAAAAACGTTGTAATTGACAATTCTGTAGCTTGTTTTATTTTCTTTATTTTTTGAATTTAACATTTTCATGAGAGACCCATACTTTCCGTTCTACAAACAAGAAATCAAAAAATGAGGTGAAATTTCAGGGTTTTTTCGAATTTTCTTAAAACGCACTAGGAAATTTTGTATGCAAAGTTCAGATTCGGATTCAACACCCTCGAAAACATATAAAACCGTTGAAAAAACAACTACTGTATTTTTTTCCTGGAAAAACTACCAAGTTACTGGACTATATGCATATGATTAACTTTTAATTTTTACTTAAATTCAAATATAAATTAAAAATAACTAGCAGAAAATTTGGAAGTAAATTTAACTAAAATTAAAAATACCTGAGAAAATGAAATGTTAATTAAGAAAGGAAAGGAAAATATGTTATTTGATAAAGTAACCTTATAAAATGTAAATCTGTACATTTTACAAGTTGTAAAATGTAAATCCGTGGGTAGGTAGTACCTAGAACCATCAGTTACCCCTTGCATGTTGCGAAACATATAAATAATTCATGTTTCTTATTACATTTCTTAAGTAAACATATACATTTGATCACAATCATCATCATTACGTGGGAAATGCATTAAATGCTTATCAACCAAGATCTGATATTTTATCAAGATCTATATCAAAATGAGACACATAGTTTGGAACCAAAAGCAACGAAATTGTTCACAAATGGAAATAGTTTTTAAGGTAATTTGTTAGTTTGAGCTAAAGAAACCTTGAGAATTCCTGAAACAAGAAACTCAATATGATGTCGCTTCCATTTTGGTGTTGAAATGAGGTTTTTGACAATTCAGTCCTTGGATGAATCTGGTTATTTGATCAAAGAGCCGAAGTCGTAGCAATTTTATCTCAGATATCCATTGTGGAGAAAATGTATTATTATGATACAATTTTTTAGGTGGTCTGATTGAACAAATGTATTTATTCCTTAGTAACGATCAAGTTCTAATGAGTTACCTTCAATGGTAAGATATTTGGCCTTCAAGAAAAGTACCGAAAATTATCGATGTTTTTTGAAGAAAAATATTGATTAGTTTATATGTGCTTGGAAGGAAGATAAAAGATGAAGAATAAAATAGTGATATAAAATGTGTTATTTGGGAACGCTTGGAATTTCATTACAACCATAATACAAAACGTGTTAAGAAGGACATTAAAATTCTTAAATTAATATAGGATTTATAGTAATGAACAAATATTAGTTAGATGTAATAGGGTAATAAATTTACAATGTAAGTAAAATTACAAATTACATTTTAAGGGATTAGCACACAAATAAACTGAAAATTTTTGATTAAGTACTTAAGTGTTTTATATTTTGCTTTATTATAGTTAGTTTTCAGTAGGTATACCATTATTTACATTTATCGAAATTTTTATATTAAAAGTGAAAACTTCACAAGATTCAAGAAATAAAGAAATTTTAAGTGTTTGTTTAAACTAGTTAAAAGTTTTAAAGTGTAATGTTAGAACTCATATTTCTCCTCATAACTTTAATTGGAAGATAAAAATTAAAAACTAAATGAATAAATGAAACTTATCTGAGAAAGACTTTGTCACAAAACAGTTTATTTCTTAGATTTACATTTTAGTTACGATGAAATAAATTTTGTTACAAAATCTTAAGTGTCCATTTTTCTACAATGAAAATTTCCATTCATGAACAAAGAAATATAGTAAGTATTTAATGACAATCTTGAGCGATCTAGGGTTAGGGAAAAGGTTAATTTTTATTGAAAGGGTTAATATTTATCAGAAAATAAAACATTTGCTAGAATTTTGAACAGTCAATTTTAAGAGCTATTTTAATGGTGATCAAGCGGAAAAAAACATCTAAAGATAGTAGTTATTTTCTAAGTGATGTGAATTTATGTATAAATTTTAAAAAATAACAGTAAAAGGTACTTATTTCAAACAAAAATTTAACGACTTTTAGAAAAATATAATATGATTGAGAATATTAAAGTGATTAATAATTACAAAATAAACATTGTTTTATTTTCATTAAGTTATTCGAGGGATCATTGCATGACTTTGATTAACGTAAAAAAAAACAAGTTAGTACTAAAAAGGTTTTAAAAATGATGAAAAAAAATCGTTTTTAAAATTATTACAAAAGTTGATTAAACGTAATAAATTTTTATTGGAAAATATCTCATGTCAACAGGAAATAGCTCAAATAAAACTTAAGGCATTAAATAAATAAGTGAATGAAGTTATATGCATTTTTTTCAGTAAAATTGTTACTCAGATAAAAAAAATCTTACTGTTATCTGTTAATTTTAAAGGTTATAGTTGTTGCTCTTAAGAATGTAAAGATATCTTCTGGTGAAATTGGGGGAAGTAAAAAAACCTTGCTAGTTTTGAGATGTTATTGGCACATAAACTTCTTCTGCTTATTAGAATATACCCCTCTCTTGTTCAGAGATTCAGAATTATTACAAATAATTATGCCAAGATAGCAGATAACGCTTTCGTGATCTAATGAAGTTGAGTTTTAGTTGAAAGCAATGTTACAAACACTAGTTTTCTCCTCTCCCGCTACTCGTATAATGTAATTTAAATAATGATATCTCAAATCTTCAAATTGAGATTTCCGTTTTCATTGTTGTTCCACGCACAAAACGTAATTCGTCCACTTTACTCAAATAAAAAGCAAGAAAAAATGCCAAGATGAAATCACGAAATGCAATTAATGACCCTAACAAGACGTTCTTCAAACAATATACTCCCCTTATTACAAGTTAGATAAAAAAACAACCCACACAAAAGGGGGGCTGCTGCAGCATTTAAACTGATTACCATAGTCCACAAAGTAAAGATAACAGAACGAACCAGATCAGACACGCTATCTACTACAACCCATTTACATTCACTCCTTTCATTGAAACGTGAATTAAAAGGATAGTATTTCGTACGAAAGGCAAGAACCAACCATTAAGAAAAATCCAGTTGTTACTTTGACCGATCCCCTCCAATTAGTCAACAAAAAATAAGTGTGTTCCATCCTTGTTTTTCGTTCTCTTAAAACACCATCTCCAACACGCCCTTCCACTCAAGCTGTTGGCTAAACACTGCAATTTGCCAAGATATTCACCATTATTGCTATAATTACACCAGGGTCCGGCCATCTTGGACGCTACTGATGAGAGATCGGAGTTGGAGATTCCGTTTGCTCTCTAGCGCCATTTCTTTTTGTATCGTTTGTCTTACAGTTAGTGGGAGATGGGTGTCTCGATAAAAAGGAGATTCGATGTGAATTCGGAGGTGATTAAGGAACGAATGTGACTGATGTGTGTTCGTGAGACAAAGTACCTTTGGGGAATTTGATGGTCTGAATATATAAACACAGATGGGTAATGACGAGTTTTTTGATTAATTGTCTGATTAAAAATGGGTTATTGGCGCAAGAAGTTCAAGGACCGTGTGCGTGATTTGGTTACTTTCATTTTTTGCTAAGAGTGAAAATGATTTTAGAAAGATTCGTGCATTAATCTCTTTGAAAAATATTTGCATAAATTTACGTTACATTTTACTTAACCCTCTATTGCCCTCTACCAGTAATAACAATGGAAAAAATTATTTTTTTTCTTTATTCATGTAGTTTGGAGCCAAATAAAACAAAAAAAATGCTAAAAAAATTAATTTTTTTATTTAAAATACTTGATTGAAAATTTTAAAAAATTTGAAAAGGTTCAATTATTGCTGCAATAACTTAAAAACATGTTGAAAACTGAAGCTTAACTTATGGTAGCATGTTAGCTACCATGAGAAGTAGAAGGAGATTAAGCACAGAAAAAAAATTACAGCTATACCGTTCTTTATATTTCTAAACTAGAATTTTTAAGATCTGAAATATTTTGGTGCTCTTTATTTAAAAGGTAACTTCTATTCCTACTAGTAAACTATTATAACTATTCTTGCTCGTAAAAATACTACTATCTCGAGTCCGTTTATAAAGAAAGAGAAATTGTAACCTCACACATGTCTATGTTATTCCCTTAATAAAACTAGCAGGAGCAAAATAAAAACAAAAAACAGAAGTTTATTCGTTTTAACAAGAAATAAAAATTTATCAATGTGATTAAAAAACTGCATACCTTCCACCTCTTTTAGGGAGAAAAATATTGGACATAATATACTTAATTGGGAAGTATTTAACACTGAAATATGAGTTTAAAAATATGTTTAGGTTCATAATCTAACTTTATTTTTAATTTTTTTAGGAAATTGGAAAGAAATTATATCCCTCTGAGCGAAAAGCATGAAGATTTCCAGATATTTTGAAAAGGGTTTAAATTTTGCATTTCTCGAATCCGTACACGAATTGTTTGAAATCAATAAATCATTCAAACATAAAAAGATGATAGAGAAAATTACAGAATCTATAATCACAAAATTCAAGATCGTCTTCAAAGCAAAGAAAGCAGGTTGAAAGTTTAAAACCCACTGGCATTAAGATTGTTTGGTGAGCATTTTAAGGAGCTTAAGTTGTATACTCATCTTACAAGAAGATTTCCAGCAGGAAATCTACTATAATGAGGTTATAAGTGTTGCGGATGGGATGTATCTTTTGAATTCAGAGTAACATATTTAAGACAATGTGTTTTAACCGTTTTATACCTAAACCGCCCGAGATTCCCATTGAATTTTATGGAAAATTTTGGGTTTCTAGGACTGAAAAAAAAGATGAAAGCGCACAAAAGCGGAACGCAGAGTAATTAACACTTTGGGGGCACGGTAACAAAATAGAGGATAACACAAATAAAATTAAGTTAATCTCTTAAGAAGTATTTGTCCGTTATTTATGAATTCGTCTTAAGCAATGAAAAAAGAAGAAATCTATGTGTGGAACAGGAGTTTCTAGAAAGGAATGGCATATGTTTGTAAATAGTTTCAATCCTATTATGAGTTAAATGATAATTCGACATTGTATGAGAAAAATATTTTTGTAAAAAAATTGATTGCATTAAGTTTTTTTATCTTTTACGTGTTATTTTTACCCTTATGTATTTAGTTTTCTTATTTTATAAGGAATTTCATCATGGGTGAAGCTGCCTTGATGTTTCGTTGTTGAGTAAATGAGACCTCTTGAGAATATAATAAAATGGTACCCCCCGAAATAAAAAAATCAGATGTGGGTTATTGGAATAAGAGGGAAAGTTTTAGTTGATTTGTGTTGTTAAAGTAGAAAGGTATTTGAGCTTTGACTCCTTCTTAGGTAACTTCTTCGGTCTAAGGAAGGATAAAGTGTTTTAAAAAACATCTCTGTGTCGAGCTTAACAAACTCAAACTAGTTGTAAAGGAAAAGCTTCTTTTTCTACTTTATACAAGAAGGAACGATAAAAATGAAACCAATCATAATTTCTTTAAAATAATAACAATAATGAAATGGGAAAACCCATAACCTACACCTTGAAAATGACAATCCCAATGACTCACTTCATCCAATCCCCTTGAAACGATACATTATCACCTACATATCCCACAGACTCACCCTATGCACACATGCTAATCGAAAGGGCATCATTCACGCTGCCGTGCTGCTTAATCACCAATCAAATGGAGGACTGTCCTTTTCATAACAACTGATAGGCCCAGTCCTCGAGTCGAAAGTGAGAAAATGTAGAGTGTACATCGGTGGTAAGCCTGTGGAGCCACCGTGTCAAAAGAAAAAACGCTGAAGATGGGAAAAACGTTGGTGTAGGTAAGTCTTTCTTTCTAATGGAGAGACTATCAGATGGAATTGCTTTCTCCACATGCGTGTGATAGAGAGAGTAAGGATATAGATAAATAAAAAGAGAGAAAAGATATAATAAATAGAGAGAGGGAGAGAGAAAGTGAGAGAGAGAGGAGAGAGAGAGAGAGAGAGAGGGGGGGAGAGAGAAATAGAGAGAGCAATGATATAGAGAGATATATTAATTTCTATAATTAAGTTTGCATTCGGTGGTTTAAAGAAAGGATCAAGGATTTTGTTTGAGTGGTGTTCTCTTTAAGGATTTTGTTTGGTTGTTTTGGTATACAATTTTATTATTATTATTATTGATTTGAGGTATGTGAAATAAACTTTGATTTTGAATAACTATTGATTAATCGAGTATTCCGGCATATTTATAGGTGAGTTATAGTTTTTTTAGTAATTGATGATACGAAATACATTTGGTGACTTCTTGAAGCTTTGCAATTGGCATGTATGTTTACATTTTCTTGAATCGCCATATCATAAGTAAAGTATCTTTTAAGAAATTAGGAATATGATTGATTTTCAACTCTTCTAATGCCAGTTAGTAAAATCAACCGTCAAAAATAAAATAAAAATCCCAACTGAAACATATTATAAAAATTATCTAATTGAGGCAAACAAGGACGCTTCAAGTGTCAGGAATACTAGAGAAAGAGAGCAAGTACGCACTCTAATCCTTGTAGTTCTGCGATTCAGTCCCAACGCCCTTCGACTTGAAAAATGTAGGACATCCCTGAGACTTCCTCATAAATAACGAAGGTGGGATTTACCCAGTCAATTTGAGTAGGAAGTGTCTTTTTTACGGCTTTTAGGTGATCGTAAATCGGGACTCCTCCACCGTACTGAAATGTGCGACAGCGTAACTCATACCCGAGAGTTAAGGTTAGGTTGTGTTGTCGTATACAAAGTACATCTTGTTCTGTGAACGCATAAAAAACGGGCTAGGACAGTAGAGTCGTTGTGAAGGTTGTTGAAATGTAATATATTGGGAGGAATATTGTCTTGATTGCGTTGGATAGGTTTGTTGTTTATGCACCTGGCTTGTTTGTTCATTTTGAAAAATGTAGCAAAAGAAAGAAACAAGAGAATTTCTTTGGGCAGTAGAAATTTGTTTGTTCAAGTTGGAAAAAATTTCATTGAAAGATTTGAGAAATTCATATCAAGCCCTATTGAATTCCATTCTTTTACGCATACTCGATGTTTTATGGAACCTTCAAACTTTATAGCTACATCTAGCTAACAGGAAAATTTTATATGGATTTTACTAAATGTCTCAACACTTATTGGCTAAATACGTAATGTATTCAATTCCTAAAAGCGTACTATGCTCAAGTATATTTACCTTTTCCTGTGGAAAAATTTAGGTTGAATGGTTTTATTAAAATATTTTGCTTCAAAATCGGAAAATTCCTTCGAACATTGAAGGATAATAATTAAAAAAAAGGAACTACAATCAAGGTATTTCATAGCTTAAAAAATATGATTAGTTAAGAAATATTTTTCAGATTTTTTATCTAGTGAATGTGGTTATCCTTCTGGGGGGCACGTGCCCCTATGCAATCTTTCTGGACCCACCTCTGCAGGTGAAGTCCTATTCCTGAAGTATCCCATGGATCAATGGAGTTCAAACTAACAAAATCAATACTTTAAAATGATTGATACGAATAGTATAATAGCGTACACCTCGTTAACTCAGCGTAATAGGGTGCCGTTAGTTCAGCTCTCCTACATTAAGCAAAGCAAACTCAGAAACGAGACCGTAGCGATTGATTCCCCACGCAAAGGCACCGAAGAGCCAACTTTCTTCAAAGAAAAGACGCCTAGTGGGTCTAAGAAAAGGTGGGTTTGGGAGTCCTTTTGACTCCGATGACCTTGTAAGTTCATACTGTGAATTAGTAAGAGTTTAAGATCTTCACTTGAAACAATAAAAATTTCTGAGTCATGGATTTGCAAGATGAGTTCACAAGTTTTTACGAGGGTTTCAGTTCAGTGAAGGTGGATAATTCAATCTCCGTGGTATGAGGCACCCACTTAAGAAGATAGTACTTAAAATAATGAGTGTGGAACAACCTTTTGCTCTAATACCTTTTTAATTTTATGATTAATTGATTCATTACAAAGTAACAACTTTTTATGCTTTTTTTTAATTCTAAGAGTTTATTAGAGAGATTTCTATGTAAATAAATATATTAGCATTATAAAAAATAAAATTTTTTCTTTTTCCTTAACAGTTATCATGTGTTTTATTATAATTTTGTATGTATGTTTTGCCGGTTTTGTATGTATGTATTTTATTATATTTACTCAAAAGTAAGTTTTCTAAATATAACTCCAGGAATATATTATAAAACACATCTCATCACTCCTAGAAAATTTCTTAGTGAATATTATACAGTTTGTTGTATTGTTTTACAGTATTACAGTATTGGTTTTACAGTAGATATTGAAGTCAGAAATAAAATATTTTAGCCCTTTAATATGAATGACGATCCTTTTCAATTGTAATTCTTCTATGTGAAGGAAGTTAAGTAATATTTCTTTTCTTAAACTACTTATAAAAAGATATATGAAATCCAGTGTATTATGGCATTGATTTTCTAATAAAACTTGCTATAGTGATGCATTTTTTATAGCAAAAGTATAAAAATTAATACATTTTAAAAATTTGTTGAAATATTATTTTTCTTGTAATTCAGAAAACTTTTTTATAAAATAGAAACAGTTAAAAGCACATTTTAGAAAAACTGGAAGAAGGCCATGGTCAGTTTTTCAGAGAGAGAAAGTGCTAAAGCGTGAATAGAACATAAAACTCAGATGGATTATCTCTATAAGTCTTGTAGAAAAGGGTTGTAAAAACAGGGGTGTATCCGCAACAGAAACCTTTGACCCTCTGCATCCTCGAAATCGTAACCTTCGAATTCGTTACAGAATTTGGAAACTTCTGCTCATAAGTAAAACGGTTTTTCTGGTCTTCATGGAAGAAAAAAAGTGAAACAATCATGAAAAGGAAATTATTGCAAAATACAATAAGCTCATTTAGACCTTCTTAAAAGAGAAAGTATGTTTCAAACCTCACGTTAATTGTTTTTTGTTGTTCAAATAAGAGTAATACAAATTTAAAGGTTTGAGAGTTATATCATGGAGATGTTACAAATTTGTTTCATAACAGAGATTTATTGATTCTCTCTCAATATCCTTATCAGGATATAAAACATGTACTATTGTCTAAGAATTTTAACTCATGCGCTTTTCTAAAGCGAAAACAATGAAGGAGAAAACTATATTTGAGGAAGAAAAAAATAAAAAATAATAAAATATCTCATCATAATTTACCTTTGTAGCTAGAGACAAAAAGTTTCCTTTCTGTGCCTTAAGCAAAGAGCAACTGTATAAAACTCGACACCAAGTTTCTATTTCCAATGATTATAATTAGATTAATGACTTTTAATTGTTGCTTTCACGAAAACATTTCAGTCCATAAGTACGTATACAACATGTTACGGGAAAAGTGTTAAATTGATTATTGATAAATCCCATTGAATTCATCACATTGGCCGCCTCCACTACAAGCATTATTAATAATGCCTGGTTAATCATGATCACATTGCCCTTAAGATATACATATTGACAGCCACGTTGCAAAAGCCTGTAAGTGCAAAACCTCAAATTTTTCAGGAGACAAAACTGCATAATTTGATCAGTCTATTTCGCAACACATTAACAATGGGTTTGATGATAAGCATTTTAAAATAACGCTATATACTCACATTTTTCTGAGGACGACACGGCTTCCCCTTAGCGTCACTGCAACTTACAGAGTTTTGCTTGGTGATAGGGAGGTTCAAAACTTACAGGTTATTAAAAATCTTCATGGAGAAGTTTTGAAGCGTCTTTGGCCGATTTTGGTGGCACTGAGATGTGCGCAAGGCCATCGTTAACAAGTACAACTCAAAACCTTATTTTCGCCAAAAAATGTTCTTACAGGCTTTTGCAACGTGGCTGTCGATATAATACATAGATTCAATTTTTCTTCTGAGTACAGTGAGTTTGAATAAAATTTCATAAGGAATATAATGGGGTAGGCAGAGAAATAGGAAAAAGATTTAAGGTGAAAAATGAGGTCCCTTGCCAAATATTCACATACTAGTGTTTAAACTCGCAAAAATGATTTTGAAAAATTGCTTGAAAAAATTTTGAAAAATTGAAAACACAATAATTGTGTATTGATAGAAAAAACATTTTATTTACAATATTTAAATGCTATTAATTCCTTTTAATTTTTTTTCAAAACTAAATTTGAAGTTAGTTTTTCAGATTTCATTTAGTTAGCGTCTATGACTTTGAAATTATTTAGCAATATTTATACTTTTTGGTGTTTCAAAAGAGCAATAAACGGAACGGCGTTAACGGAATTCAACCGAAAAAAGTTCAAAAAAGCATTTTTTAAGTTATGCATATAAAGGGTTACAGAAAGCTGAATAATTAATGCCTTCTTTCACTATTTCTTACTCATAAAATATAAGAACTTCCTAAACGACCAACCGCTGTGCACACACACATTTCTTATTTGAGAATTTTCAATGAATTTCAGTATTCGTCGGGACCACAAAAAATCACAAACGACATTATTTTAAAACCTTCTTTCAACATCTTCTCCAGCGAAGAATCCGATTCCCGGGGAGAACCTTGGTCGATGAAGCGAACAACGTTGACGTTATGTATGGTTAAGTTATGAAACGTCCTAAAAAATCTCTTTGGGCATTGTCATAGCGGTTTTTTCTCAGTGTCTGGCCGGCGAAGGCCTCATGCGTCATGGGAGTGGAGAAAGTGAGGAATTTGATGGAAAGCTGGATTGCCTCTGATTGCGCTTTGAGATCCGTATTGTGTTGAGCAAGATTGTTGAGTCCGGGAGTTGGGGCAATTCAAGGGTAATACTGATTCAAGCCTTTTTCCGTGGTGTCACGTCTATAAGGTGGGGCATTCCCCCATTAGACAGCTAATGGGAGTAACCTTTACTTTAAACGGTTTGGGAGATTGGGTAAATTAGAGAGCATTCAACTTTAATTGCTTTTGACGCCTTCTCACGTATTGTTGGTCAACTTCATAAAAGTCCTGTTTAATTTTACTCTGAAGCAATGGGGGAGTTGGTTAGAATGAAAATGGTGTAAGTAATCCCAGCTTAGTTCGGAGGATTTTATTGATATGTTTGTTTGTTGTTTCTATTAGGTAGAGAACTTTGCAAGTCTTTTACTTTAGGAATATTTTACTTTCTATATTATTTACTTACAATATTTTAGGAAAAACAACCTTATTATTGGTACTCAAACACAATTTAAATACTACTTTATCATTTTATGAACGGTTAAAGAAAATATATTGCTTAAAAATAAATTGAAAGATGATTAAAAAACTTAATAATTGAGGTGTTTGCTGCGACAAGGATTTTCATAAAATGAGTGAATCTCGGAAAGATCGTTGCAAAAGGGGGCACTCTATGTCTACAGAATTATACAAATACAAATAATTTCAGCCATGTTTAACCACTGCTCAGATGCTGATAGTGGTGCAATTTTCTACCACAATTAGTCAGGAGAACAAAATTACTTTTGTGAATTTGTAAGGACAAGAGGAGATTATTATTTGGAATTTCTTGGTTTTAATTACCTTCTTAGGTTGTTCATAAGTTATTTCGAAACTTTATTCATTCATCTAGTTGTGTGTTTTAATATTTCATGTATTTTGCTTTTGTTTTATGGTTCTCTTTGAGAGAAATAAAGTTGTGTTTCCCCTTAACAAACTTATTTAAGATGATATTAAGGTACAGATCTTCAAGTTTTTTCGGATCACACAAGACGAACACTCAAAATGGAAAGAACCTTTTTACAAGTAAATTTGATTTCTTAAAGCTAAATTAAATATCTTAACAAAAATTACTTTAATCAGTTTTAAAATTATAATTTTGCAATCGTAATTCTTAAAAATTTAAATATTTAGATTTAAAATCTTCAATAATCGCTCACGAGTACCTAACTGCAAAACTTTCACTTTTCTAATCCTAGAACTTTGTTTTGCGGTAGGAAAAAATGGCGATCACATCCACCAACCCAGTACTGGTTATACAATATACATGGCCCTAAAACATTGCCACCTTGATAACTATCGCCGGTTCTCGCCAAGATGGCGACTTCTGATATTAATTTTGATTTTGAAGTTAACTCCTTGTTGCAGCAACTGAAGCGAAAGATAATTTGAACCAAATGAAATGTTTTACCTTTTGTGAGAAACCACAAAATGAACTTTTCTCATAGAAACCTTGAGACGTGGTAAAATCCACGTCACCATCAAAACGACCTATCTTTCTCCGTCCTTGCTAACAGGACATAGAACCCTCGACAGTACAATTCCTTCCCTCCCAGATGACGCATTGGGTACACTTTCGACACCCCAAGTACGTGCCCAAAGATCACCCTAAGGAAGACCTCAAAATATGATGAAACATCGATCTAATACCAATCCCATACGACATTTCCACCTACTAGCAGAAAACTCGTATCGCGTCACCGAACTGCCCATTGCTCAATAACTTCCGATGCTATGTATCTATCAACAACCACTTTCACCACGACACTTTCAATAGCAACAAACCGAGCATAATATGCCAGGAATGCAATCTTTGGGTTTTCCGCTCGTAGAAAAAGGTGGACGATGGCTGGAGCAGAATTTCCTATGACCCAGATCGGGTGCCCGCGCGTCCTTGGCTTACTTCAGGCCGAAAATATTTCTCGAGTCTTCTTTGTTTCCATGGCTGCCCTTTGCGTCTTTTGTTCTCAGATCGTAAATAATGAAGCATTATCCCGGGTCTCCATTCCATTATTTGGCGGTGTTGCCACTTGCAAATATAGAATCTCATTTGGGTGGAATATATTTGGTATTCATTCTCTCTGTGGGGTGTTCCACAATGCGTGATGATGGAGAGGGAACAAGAGGCTTCTTCTTTGTGCACCGCCATTAGGATTTTATATAGAAAAGTGAAAGCTTACATTGTGTTCGCTTCTCTCTGCGGTCTGGAAATTACGAGTTCAACAACTGATGTCGTTTAAGAAGAAACGTTTTTGTTTTTCACGAATGCAATAAACCACTGTTGGGTTTGCCTGGAGCAGGTATTACCTTAAAACTGATTTGTATATGCATGGAAATCGTGTTTTGATGCCTAAATCAGCTCTGACTGAAGAATCCTTTTCGTGTTGCTAGTGGAAGATTAGGTAAATCGCGATAAATTTAAATGATGCAAATAAATATGGATTATCTAATTGCCGTTCGTGTGCAGATAGTTGTAAGAACATCTGGTAGTTCCTAAGGCAATCTTCCAAACATGCGGAAGAAGAAAGATAGAAATCAGCAGATAATATGACTAGTTTTGTATGTGATATCTCAAAGAAAAAAGGAATATGCTTATTTAAAAGAATTGCAGAAATTTCCACGGTGTAATAAAGAAGAAACTATTTCTAAGGCCATTGCTGAAATCAGAGTTAAAAAAAACTACATATAAAATTCCTAAACAGTTCCATTCATAAAAATACTCAAAAAATTTTTTAGATACCTCAAAGCACTCAATATTTAAAAATATTCACCACTCTTTAAAAAGTTATGCAGTTAAGTTATAATGAAAAAAGATGTATATAAAAAAGTGAAGGAGAAATAAGAGAACAACTTTAATAATATCTAATAATACTAGACAGCACAAAAAAATACCCCAGCAGAGATAACCTTAAAAAACCTAGGAGAGAATTAACTTGAAATCAAATTACAGTCGAATCCGCTTAATGTGATCGCATTTGTCCGATATTAAACTGATAACATTATCCGATTGATAACAATAAGCGATTTACTATATAAAAAAGTAGCATACAGGGTAACTAGATTATTTGCTTTAATATTAAAATTATGTAACCCTAATTGATGTTTTCAAAACAATTTTACACTATATATGTACTTAGCAACTTAAAAGTTTTATGGTAAAATATAAGAGCAGTCCAAGTAGTCCTATTAATAAAAATTAATAATCACTTATCTTGTATTTTCATTTATGTTAGCACTATACCTATGCAATTCCGCTCATAAATTTGTTTTCTTTTGACTTCCAGACAAGATACATAAAATATCATCGGTATTTTTCAAAATTTTACATAGAAAAGGCTCAGAAAAATAAATAACCACTGTAATTCATCTGAATTCCACTTAACAAAAAAATCAAAAATCTCTAATCAGAAACAAACCTTGAAAAACCTTGGTCATATCCAATGACAAGCATGGATTCACCTCCCCCCCTTTAACTGTTTTCTTTCAATGTATGAGGTAGGAGAACATAGAAAGAAAAGAAACATAACAGTGCAAACTGTGAACTGATTCTGAGTTTCAGAAAAAATAAATTGACCTTCAAAAAAAACTCGAAAGCGGGCGTTTTTTAGGGGATATGGACAAATTTCGATAACATTAAGCGGCGTGTTGATCCACAGTTGATCACAATAAACGATGCATTTTCCATTAAATTAAATAGGAATGATCGGGACCTGTAGATTTCGATAACATTATCCGATTGATAACATTAACCGTGATCACATTAAGCGGATTCGACTGTATAAATTTTCACCAGAAAAAAGAGAAGGGTTAATCTTTTAACTGACTCCTAGAAATTTTTCAAATCTGTAGTTGCCAAAAATTCAATATAGCCACAAGTTTCTAAGTGTTGCCCAATCATGCCACAAGAACTCTTAAAGTAAACCCACAAAGAACCACCGCCACGAAAAATCCGCTTTCGTTTAAAAGTTTAAGAGTCCATTGTTTCGTAAAATCAGGCAAGGTCAACAAGCAAACACCGCTAAACCCTCCCGAAAACACTATTTATAAACCTGATGCAGGAAAACCTTTCAAACAATACGCATCAATTAGAAAACCCGTTAACTCTCAGATGATGGTTAAGTGAACGCACATGAGCATAAGCCCACCTCACTCGACCTTGCCACGGTTGAAACGAGCGGGTCATGCTCGGAGCTAATGTCAAAATTTCAGTTACAGTTTTCGGTCATAATCACAGACACATGATTCACTGTCCCATTGACCCTCTTCAAGTGTAGTAATTTGCTTAAAAAACGGACCAATATTCATCATTATCATGATTCTTAAGGTCAAACGCAGAATGACCGGATGGGGCTCAACCCGCCGCCGCAATGGGGCCATTCTGTGGCGCAAGAGGGGGTGGTTTCATCCATCGGCTTTTCTGGAACACATGCTTCTGGTGTTCGTCTTCACTTTCGTTTCGAAAGAGATGTTTTTTCTCTCTTCTTCGATGTCGTTGACGAATGGGGTCAGTCCCACCCGTGAATAGCAGGGCGCAACGAAAGGGAATGTTGTCCTTTTTTTTAAGGTTGTTGTTTGGTTCTGACGGAAGCCGGTCGCTCACGTAACCGTTACCGTGAAAAATCGGAAGACGTGTCATCATCCTCGTATACACGGTCATTTTTCTTAATGGATTCAATTTAATAATTCCATAAATTGTTGTTGTTCTTCTTTAAACATTCAGAGCTCTTGTTCCATAAGTGTATCTGAAACACACTTGGATCATAGTAGTACTTTAAAAGCTTTTCATTAATATATGGAGCTCTTGTTTATAGGTTCACTTGACTTTACTGGATCACAGTATTCTAAAGGAGTAAAAGCATACACACAAATAAAAGATACAAAATACTAATCTTTATAATTTAGGCCAGTGGTTCCCAACCTCTTTTGGTCTATGCCCCACCAAAGCCTTTCAAAATTTTCCATGGCCCCCATGTCATTTTTTTTTTCGAAAATCCTTTTTGTTCCTTGGAAAATCCTTTGGTGTTCCATGCACCACCTGGGAGGTAATTTGGTTAAAAATTTTCAAATTGCCCCCCCCTAGAAAATCATATTGCCCCCGGTGGGGCGTACGCCCCACGTTGGGACACACTGATTTAGGCCCTAAAGTATAGATGAGTATTTTGTGTCTTTTATTCGTGTATAAATAAGGATGATAAGGGATCTAAAGTGTCGTGTGATGATTGGTAAATAGACTCATTCACACTGTTTCACTTTCACTGTTCATCCTTAGTGATTCACTCCTTGAATTGTTAGTTTCCATAGAGATGGGAAGGAGAAAAGAGTGAAATGCCAATTCACACTTTTCTCTATAGATGATTTCTCCAAAATGAACACAAAAAAGTAGCATGTTGCCCCCACAAAGTGATAAGTTTGAATGAGAATTTAGTTTAAATTTTCATACCAATTTAATCATTCCTTTAGAAGTAGCAAAAAATTCTTACAATCTGAATTTAGAATTCATAAGTAGAAAAAATAGATTTCCGTATTACTAGTCCTCATAGCACAAGTGCATCACTTTTATACATTTTCGCGAGGTGAAATTTAACAAGGTGCAAGAATAACTATAAAATTATTGTGATTCTGAGTTTATCTATAATTCGGTTCGGCCTTTTTTATGAGTGGAGGTAGCAGAAATGCATTTAAGAGACTTTTGACATTAAAGGGTGAAAACACTCTTCATTATAAAATGGTTAATAAAGGTTTCATATGTTTTCGGGGGTGCTGAATCTGAATCTTAACTTTGCATACAAAATTTCGAAGTGCATTTTGGTAAAATTCGAAAAAACCCTTAAATTTCACCTTATTTTTTGATTTTTTGTTTGTAGAACGGAAAGTATGGGTTTCTCATGAAAATATTAAATACAAAAATTAAAGAAAATAAAACAAGCTACACAATTGTCCATTACAACTTTTTTGTCAGACTAATAGTTTGGCAGCTAGAGCGTGCTGAAAATGGTATAATTCACCCTGGTATAGAAAAATCCAGAAAATCGAACTTGCATCTAACAAAAGTATTTTTTTAAATATCACACTAATAATAATATTGTTCTTTATTATTTTTCACATGAAATAAACACTTTATATACTCTATTTAGTATTTAAATACATTTTAGTCAGTAATTTTCCTTAAGAACGCAGTTTGAATAGAAGACAATAGTATATGAATAGGTAATGATAAGTAAGTCGCTTGTTGAAGAAAACATACAGAAGTTTTTTTCTCAACGGCTTTATATGTTTTCGAGGGTGCTGAATTCGAATATGAGCTTTGAATACAAAATTTCAAATGACATTTTGGTGAAAATTCGAAAAAATGCTAAAATTATGCCCTATTTTCAGCGCGCTCTAGCTGCCAAACTATTAGTCTGACAAAAAAGTTTTAATTGACAATTTTGTAGCTTGTTTTATCTCCTTTATATTTTGTGATTTATATTTTCATGAGAAACCCGTACTTTCCGCTATACAAACAAAAAATAAAAAAAATAAGGTGAAATTTACGGGTTTTTTCGAATTTTACCAAAATGCACTTCAAAATTTTGTATGCAAAGTTAAGATTCGGGTTCAGCACCCCCGAAAACATATAAAACCGTTGAGAAAAAAAACTACTGTATTTTTTTCTGAAACACCCCTTTTTTGACACCAAGTCACTGGACTATTTTGTGAAAGCTTCAAACGGCACTATGCTTAGGTTATGCTTATTTAAACATGAAGGAAAAGCAAGATGCCTGCTCTAAAGGAATAAAATTTCGATACTGAATAAAAGAATTTAATTGCGTACCTATCACAACATAGATATTACAATTAAATACCGATTACTTGTCTTGTTTAACTCTTATAGCACCGACAAAGGGGATCTAAAGATCCCCGAAACAATTGTATGATTTTAAATTTTAAACTCATCGTGCAATAAATAAAGGTTTTTTTGTTTTCCTTCTTTTTATCACACTTTTAACAGTCCCGAAGAGTTATTTAACCCGATGAGTTTTGTAAGTACATTACCGCAAGCAACAGACCCCTTCCATATTGGCATAAAATTACCGATAGTATAACCCCTTTTATGACATCAGACCAGAGTTATAAGAGATGATCTTTTGATAATAATACCATCATCACGCTCTTTGCATTACTCTTCCGTCATGAACAATCTTCATTTTCATTTCTCAACTTCCAATATCGTGACGACAAGTGGCCTCGGAACATCCCCCCATCCCCCACAAAAAAACACAACTTTTTCCATTCGAACGGACGGACACTTGGGGGGGGGACGTCAAGGTTCGGTCAACCCAATCATCAGAAAAGTCACTTTTAATTTTGGAAGGCCTTGTCGGTGTTTCTCCATCACCGAGTATTGTTTACAGGGGTTGCTCCGAACAATGGTCGTTCGATTCTGGAACAAAAACGAAATAGTTCTCGGTTCTTTTATGCGGTGGAAGCGATAATTACGGCCGAGTTTTTTTCTTCTTGGAGAGAGAGTGTCATGGAGAGTGATACAAGAGTGACATGTTTTCAATAGCAAAAAGAATAAGTAATGAATACGGAGGCTCGGGCTATTATTACTATTGGATTGGGTTGCAAAGACCGTGAGCTCAGGTTTATGAGGATGAAAAATGGCATATTACATTGTTTGAAAAATGTGGAGTTTATACAATGCTCTGTTAATACACTTTCTAACTGGTATGTGTGGACGGGCTGTAATCTGTATGAACTCGACTAAGAACTCGAGAAATTTTCAAAACTGTTGTGTTGTTTGATAAGAGCTCTTCTACGTTTTGAAAAGATTTTAGGAATGAAATATTTATTTAAAATAGTTCTCTACTAGTTTGGTACCAGAAGTCAAGGATAGATTGGTTTTAAGTTCTTTACCTTACAAAATAACTCAAGATTTTAGAAAGAAAAAAACTTTTGTGTTTATTTTTTATTTCTAAGTTTACATCCTTGATACGATAATCTTCGCGTCAGTTTCCTTTACCACTCTAAAAGTTGAAGAACGCAAGCAAATTTTAAAGCAAAAGCTAGTTCAAAATATTGATAAGATTGAATTAGATAATGAGGTAAACGTAAAAAAAACCCCTCTGACTTAAATGAGATTTTAAAAGAGTAAAAGTGATAAATACAATAAGAAAATACATCCTTAAATTAGGCTCCATTCTAAGCAGTAAGATTTTTCTTTAAGTGGTCTTTAAAGAATCATTTACTAAATAAGGCACTAGGAAAAATTTTTGATATGGTTGAGAATTCAGAATATAATCAGTTTATTCTAGAAAGTTTAAGAACTCATCGTTCTCTTAAAGATATTATAAATCTAGGGCTTGAGTTCTTTCTCACTGGGTTCATATTCCTAGGAGAACACATAGGTTTTCCAAAATTCCCACTTCTAAGATTCATTAGCTAATAAGTGAATATAGTTAATAAATTTTGTGTCACAGTGAGAATTCTACACATTTGTATTAATTTGTGCCTACATTACGTTTCTTTTCCAAAAAAATGCTAAAATAAAAAAGAAGTTAATTAAAAAAATCAAAATTTGCTTTATAAAAGTTAAGGGGATACGTTACCCGTACAAGCCTTTAAGATTTGCCAGTAAGAGGCAATGGGCAATACCACCATTTTTTGAAAACAGAAAAAATGCATTTTTCCAGTAAAAGGAATAGATATAAATTAAAATTTGTTTTATGAAAAGTTTAAAAAAAATTTAGTTAATTCAATACTATTTTAAACTAAAAATTGATAATCCCTTTGCATTTGTTTGGGATTGAATGACATCAGATCTGTTTTGGCCTTACTTTAAAATAAAAACCAACAATATCTTTGAATTGCTTAAACAATGCATTGTTTAAAATGGGCATTACCAGCATTTTATTTTATTTTTTTTATTCAACAGAGGTATCCTAGAGCGGAATATACGCGCAAAATTTTTTTAATTACGATGATTATTTATTTTTTATGTAATTTCAAAGTTTGATTTTAAAAAAGGGCGTTAAATCGTCCAACTTCCCAATGTGACGTACTTCTATCCTATACATTGATTTTAAACAATGCTTTAATAGTTTAAACAAATAAAAAAAACAAATCAAAGTCATTGTTGGGTTTCACGTTAAAGTCTGGCCGAATCAGTTGTGACGTACTTCTATCCTATACAAAGACAAAGGGCTTGGCGATTTTAATTTTAAATATTTAATTAACTAAATTTTTTTGAAACTTTTTATGTGGATTTTTAGATTTAGATCTATTTCCTTTACTGGAAAAATGCATTTTTTTCTGTTTTCAAAAAAATGCTGGTATTGCCCATTAATGTTCAGGATTAAATGACGTCACATTTTAATATTTGACGTTTTCACGCCCTTTTTTAAAGTTAAACTTTAAAATTATATCATAAAATAAATAATCATCGTAATAATTAAAACATTTTAGAGCGTATATTCCTCTCTTGGATACATCTATCGAATAAAAAATAAAATAAAAACACTGGACTTGCCCATAGTCATTAATTCCCTGGAAAATTAACGAGAGATGAATCCTGTCACCAACCCACCATGTCCAAATAATTTTAACTAGTAAATAAAAACATAACACTCTATTAAACTTAAAAATTAAAGCATATTAATCACTTTCACCTAATGAGTTTATTCTAAAGTATACGAGTCTCTTCTTAAATAGAAATTCCAATGGCAACAAAAAAAAAATAAAAGAAATTTAATACCTATACAGGCGTTAATGAAACGTGTTTAAGATGGACAAGTACAAACTTCCCTAGCGTTCAAAGGGACATTAAATTAATTGAATCGCAGCAGTCCCTTCCGATTAAAGAGTTCATAATTTTATTCAGTATCTATTTAAATGTAAAGAGAAAAGAGAGATTCCTTGATTTCCCATCTGTTCAACGATCAATCAGCTTAATTGCCTCTAAAGTCGAAACTGTGATTGAAGTTGAATGTCAAGAGTCATTTTTAGGTAGATCAGGTTTGTAATGAGAAAACCGTAAATAACCCCCCTCAAACTTAAAGAAGTAGATTTTAAGAGTGTAAAAGAGTTTTATACATCCTTAAATTAAGCCCCATTCTAAGGAGTAAGATTCTTATTTAAGTAGTCTTTAAAGAAGGCACTGTGAAAAATTTCATGATATGGTTGAGAATTCAGAATATATACCTAATCAGTTCATTCTGGAAAGTTTTTGAACTTATCATTCTCTTAACCTTTTAAACACCGCAATTCAAATTTCGAATTAAAGATTCTAATTTTTGGCTTAAATGGCTTGTTTCATCATATTTAAAACCATTCTAGTCACTTTTTGGCTGAAAAAAATCCTAAGTATAATTTTGAGGATGTTCCCATTTGGGAACATCGGCGTTTGGGGTGAAGTTTTTATGGGGATTTCCAAAAGGCACATATTTTACAATTAATTCAAATAAAATGATTGAAATAGGTTTCTACTCAATAATTATGAACATTGTTGTGATAGTGGACGGTTTTTATTTTTATTATGCATATTTTGACGATTAAGTAACATTTTATAGATTTTCATAAGAAAAAATTGACATGTGTATTACGTACGCGTAGTTTTTCTGTACATTTTTCTTGCACAATGGGTAATATTTTGGTATAAAAAGTACATAAGAGTGTTCCCATGCGGTTCAAAGCTAAACAGTTACGTTTCTTTGAGAAAATTAGTTTTAATTACGGTTCTATGTTCTATACGGATATCTAGCATAAAATCCACTAATTGCATTCAAATCTAATTAGCTTTCAAAAGTGATAATCATAATTATCTCCATTGATTCATTAAAGATGTGTTTCTCATGGAAGATTCCGAACTGAACCACATTTCTCTTACATCCAACTTACGTTAGAAGAGTGTTTTTAGATGTACACACGTTTCCTTATTTTCAAAATTCTTCAATTTTATTCCTAAAATGTTTAGGTATAAAAATTACTTGAACAAAATATACACGCAAATCTTCAGAAGCACTCCAAATATGCTCTTTGCATAACCCCTAATGATAATTACTGAAAATTAATTGATCGGGGAGTTAGAAAAATATACAAGTGTAAGAATCTGCTATAAAGATTTGGCATTTATTTCTCCATAAATCAGGTGAAAAAAAAATAAAATTACAGATTTTTGAATTTAAACATCATTCTTAACCTGTTTAGATGTTTTAAGACAATAAAGGTTAAAAAAATTACAGAAAATAGGAAATAACATGAATTTTTGCATGTAAGAAAAATCCCCTCAAATACTATACCTCAAACGCCGATGTTCCCATTTGGGAACATATACGTTGTTTTGATAATTACTCTCCAAAATTGGAATATGAAGCTATTCTGTCAAGCCAAATGGGAAGATGTGTACTTAAGCTACCTAAACAGAGCAAAATTATTTAAAATTTTCACAAGTTGAAACTTGTGCAACTTTTGGAAGACACAAAAATCTCTAATTTTGATGTAAATTCTACAAAAAGGATTAAATTGCACGTGAAAAAATTGTTCATGTAAAATAACTTCATATCTTTGAGTTGCTTTCTACCAAGTATCAAATTCCTGCATGAAAACTTAAGTGGTTAAAAAATTCCTTAAAATGATGTTCCCATTTGGGAACATCGGCAGGTGAAAGGTATAAATCTAAGGCTTAAGTTCTTTCTCACTGGGTTCATATTCCTAGGAGAACGCAGGGGTTTTCAAAAATTCCCACTTCTAAGATTATTCACTAATGAATTGATACATAAGAATGGAATTTTGTTTTCCAATAGAAAATTTAAAATTTAAGATGTTAAGGATTTTTTATGCCGCGTGTAACTACCTTAGCTTAGATATACCTCTGACATTTTTCCGTGTTTAGGATTCGGATAATAAGAATTTCACGCTGTTCATGCTCATATAAACTTTGATTAGGTTTTCGAGAAAATATTGACTTTTGATTTTTTTTGTAAAAATTTTAAAAAAGTGAAATTAACAAATAAAGTGCAAGTGCCACCCCTCGTTTTAAAGATAATTTCATGAGATTCATGCTCATGTAAAGTTTGATTAGGCTTTCGAGAAAACATTGACTTTTTTTCTTAAAATTTTGAAAAAAATTTAAATTTACGAATAAAGTGAAAGTGTCACCCCTCGTTTTAAAGCTAATTTGACAAGGTTCTTGCTCATATAAATTTTCAATACTTTTCAGAGAAAATATTAATTTTTGATTTTTTTCCTTATAATTTTAAAATATTGTAATATACGAATAAAGTTTAAGTGTCGCCTCTTATTTTAGATTAATTACCAGCCTTTTTGTTCCACTGGACTTTCTTTTTTACTTAAATATAACTTTTGAATAGTGTATTTATTTCTAGGCAGGGATTAACCATGACCACCATTAATTTAAGGCCACACATTATGTTTTTATGTATCATTGAGCTTTAAATCAACAAATAAAAATATGCACCATTTAAGTATAAAGGTGACAGAATTTTTTTTTGATGTGGATTCAAACATCCAAAATGTTTTTTAAAGGTAAAATTGAAGTAATTCCAAGTTATAAATTGAATTTGAAAATATAAAGGATAATGTTAAAAATGCAATGGGCATTGCACTTGCATGTTATTTAATAATGTAAGTTAAGAAGTAAATATCAAAGCGTAGGTGCAGGGCTACCAAATCATTTACATCATATATGTAATAATCAATGATGTTTCTTAAGAACATTCACTTTCAAGGGTCGCAAATATCCTCCTACTGTTTAGTGACGTACTCAAGTTTCCAAAAAAAATTCCATAGCAATTCAAATCGCACGGGAGGTCTAAAAAGTGAATGGAAACGTCTCCATCAAAAACCACAAGTATCACATCCCCTGTGGATCCTTGGGATATTAGAAATAATTGAAATGCAACCCCCTACAGTGGGTTTATTTTCCTCATAAATTGCAAGGTACCAGTCACACAGTATCCACAAAAAAGGGTTGGGTGCAGGAGATGTAGTTTCAATTATTTATGTTGCTTGTGTGGCAACGGTGTCGTTGGCTTTAGGAAACATTCCACCTCTGCATTAATTAGTAGATCTGACTTTTTTAGATATGGCTGTTGCAATGAAAACGGATACTTTAATGATATAAAAGATAAAAAATCTAAAATTTAATATTTTTATAAAAGAATCCCTCTGAGGATTCGACAATTTGAATCTAATGGGAATATGGAATCTAATTCCACAAGTATTGTTTCATTTTCGAAATGATTATTAACGAAACAGGAAGCAAAACAGTAACACTTTTTTAGGTTTGAATAACATTAAAATTCTCACAGCCAACGGCATCGGTGTTAACTAGCACCTAAAGAAAGAAAAATTAGATCTTAGCTGACTCTGATTGGAATATCTTTCATTGACCAAGGATTTGGTACCGACGCTGATGGCTGCGAATATGGCGGTTAGTCTTATAATAACTAATGTAAATAACTCAATAATTTATAAAAAGTAAGAGATATAAGATTACTTATCATTCTTAAATGAATAAGTTTAATGTTATACAGCATTCCAGCATTTTCCAAGTTATAAGTCAATAAAAGAAAATTAAGAAGCACTTATCAGAAAGTTAGAAAACATTAACAGATAACATCACAACATCCGCTTTCTTGATATGCAAGGGAAAACTTTCTGGAAAACAATTTTGTGATTTCTCAAAACTTAAACTATAGTTCCATGAGTAAAACTAGTTATTGACTCAGTTAAGAAATACTAATAAGAGACATCTTAATTATGAAATTTCAATTATGTGTTTCAAAAAAATTTGTTTGACTATCTGATTTCGAGATTACCATTATTCTTTTCACAGAACATACAAGGTTAGGATGTACCATCGACATGCAAACTAATATCCGATTTTTTACCTAATGAAACAAAACTTTACCTTCATGTGCCGTCAACAATAGAGAAACAATACGGTAAAGACAAAGAAGCTATTGTGTCTCTTCATTTTATAACGTGAATAAGGATGTTTATTAAAGTTTGAAATTTAGGAAAACCACAGTCCGGAAATGCTACAAACCCATGTGTGGATTGTATTTCTAACTGTAAAAATGGACTGCAATAGGATATTACCCAAGATAACTCTACGGAATGTATATGAACAACCCTTTCTTAAGAAATTTTTTTTCATCCACGTCGTTTTTTCTTGGATTTCATGTAGTATACTGCAAGCTCTTTTCAATTTTTCATTTCTAATCATGAGAGCGTTTATGGATAGGCTAAGAATCCTAGGCCAACCAAAAAAATGTTTTCATACGAAATAAGAACGACTTCATACAACAGTGTCTCATGTCATTGTTTTTATGCAGTATAGGGGATAGTTCTTTACAGTGTATTATAGGATCTGACTTTGAACAGTTATTTTAAAACCAACTTAATTCGTCAAAAATGTTAAAGATCCAAGTTTTAGTCTTGCGAATTTCGTATAAATAGTTTAAAATGACTTACCTCAATCGCATATTCTAGTCTTGTATAATCTTTAAAAAACGTTCAATTTATACCGTTGAATAATCTAAAAAAAAGGAAAGCAACAAGTTGAATCGTTCAGACTCTGAATGAAGTTCTTCCAAGTTTTTTTATATCAACAACTTCCGGTCACTTAATTTAAATCTTTCGTAATTTCGAATTTTATTTTTTCTAAATTTCAAGTTCAAAAATGATTTGAATTTAATCATTAAAATTAAAAAGAAAAAGTTAGAATACACTACATAAGAAAATAAATAAATAAATTTAAATTCTCACAATTGTCTACTTTTATTTCTAAATTATTTTCAAAAACACTGTTCTAAAACAGTAAACACTTATTTTACGAAAATTAAAATGCGACAGAAAAAAGAAAATAAAATTAAGTGGCAACACTGAAAGAAATTTTGAAGCAGTTTAAATGCGGTTTTCAAGAGTTAGAGCGATAAATTATTTTAATTACACCAATTATTAAATTTCTAATTTATATACGTAGTTAAACTAACATTCAAACGGGATAACGGGATACGCGAAAATACGTGTTCATTCAGACAACTATTTGCTATTTTAAATAACTTGAGTTTTGTATTGTTTAAAAACTTTTATGTTCGGATAGTTACTTACTCGTATATTTAATTTTTATTACTATTTTAATTTTAATAGAATTAAAAAAAAGATTTCGTGTAAAACCAATTCCCCCCCCCCACACACATTATTCACATTGTAATCTGAATTTTGTGAGAGGGTTTTTACTATGGCGAAATAAATTTATCCCCAAACACTTTATAAATAGCAATTTCTATGACTGAAATAAAATAAACTTTTAAGGACAGAATATTGATAAATGCATCCGAAGTGTAAAAAAGCAAAAGAAACTAGGTGACGACTTTCTGCATGTATTTAACTTATGACTGAAACAGCAACAAGAAGAAAAGCAAACAAGATTTCTTTGGATACTGCAGTCTATTTCCATAGAAACCCTATCCATCGCTTTAAACAAAAGGTTCGTTTCGTACTACCTGTCCATTTGAGTCGACATTTCACAATCCGAAACAGCAATTCTAACACAGAATCTTTGTTTCCCTGCACTTGGTTAAAAAATGTTAGTTTGACAATGCTGGGAATGCTTGAAAACACCTAAATCTTTCTGATATGTAGGGAGATGATGTAGATTGAAGTGGCTTCGTTAATCAATAAGAAAAACCTCTTGAATGGGTTTTATGTAAAAATCATTAAGTACTACTTACTGACTGTGATTTCTCTCTATAAATCTTCTCTTGTTATGTTTATTAAACATTTTCAGAGCACTCCGTTCAATGGTAAAAAAACCATGCATACTACTGCATTAAAAAGTTCACAAAGGTTATTCTTAAAAATGAGGAATGAGCTGGTTTTGCTATCAAAACCAGCTGGAGAGACAAAAAACTTCTCACGTCCACAGTTCTAAAGCTAAATTTGTTTTATGAATTTTTAATTGAACCGCCTAAAATTTGATAAGTTTTCATTTTCATTCCAGGTGCATTTCCTTGGTCGTAATTACACTAATTAGGTTGGAATGAGCTGATTTTGATGCAAAAACACGATTTTCATGTTTTTTTGTTCAATTAAGTTGTGTAAAATTGTTTTTTTCCGGTTTATATTTGTGTCTTTACGAGTTTTAAACAAATGACATCCACTTAAATTTTTCAAATGATCTGAAATTTCACAGTTGATATCACAGTTTTCACCTTTTCATCTAATTTTGGGTTGGAATGAGCTGGATTTGAGCTATATCCCTTCGTCAGGTTATGAAGGACCCTCTAAACTTTCAAAATATGCAAAAAAGTGGATTTCAGAAAAATATGGAATGAGCTGGTTTTGATAGCAAACGCTTCAAATAATCTTTATGAAAAATTTTTCTCTCTTTTTTCTTAAAATATTCAACTCTTTATCCGAATTTCATAAACTGTGCTACGTTCTTAGATTTAAATTAATTTAAAGTTATGATTATTTGTCCCCCTAGGAGTTATATAAATTTTCCACAAAGAACGCCCCCCGCCTTTCTCAAAAGATAAAAAAAGATCACTTATCTTTCATACTTAGAAAAACGTAGTTCTGAATACGAGTCTTAAAAACTAATATAATATTGCTGATATCAACATTATAAAAGGAACAAATTGTCTAAAGGTGTTAAGATTTTATTAATTACAACTTTTAATTATTTAATACAATTTTTATGATGGTAATTACAATTCAAATGATTTAGCTAATTACAATTTTACATGATTAAACAAATTACATTTTTACACGACTTAACCAATCACAATGTTAAATGATTTAATGTAAAATATAATACAAACCAGTATATCACACAAGTACAAAACAGTAGTTATCGCTCGTTAATCAACAAGGGGCTAGCATAAAAATCAGGAACGATCACAAAAAACAATGATGCTAATGTACTTAAGTATGACAAAAGTAAAGACAGAGTTGACAAGAAATTTATGCTTGAAAATATTAACAAGCTTAAAGACTTTTTAACAAGTTCTCACAGGATTGTCAAGTAGGGAAATTAAGTTTTTACTCTCAGATTATTATCAAACAAATCAAAAGGTTTCAACAGCAGCTTTTGAAAAAACCTAAATACCTAATGAGTAATTATTTCACTCATTACTAACAATAGAATCTTAAAACTTGAATATTTAACTTAGTAAATAGATTTGTTTGATTTTCCAGAAAAATAATATTACGATTATGATCAACAGTAGGTATAGTGTACAACAAACCATACCTATTGGAAGTAACATGTTGAAAAACACAAAAAATGAGGAGGTTTTAAGAAATAATAAGTATATAAAAATAAGAAGTTTAAAAAGTCTCTTAAAAGTATCTCTTTAAAAGTCCTTAAGGACTTCTAAAAAATATCTACCCATAAGAGTATTTGAAAAACATATCTTGATTAACAAAGTCTAAAATTAAGTGCACATTTTTTACTGAAACTATATAAAAATTATAGTAGACTAGCCCCTACAAATCATCATACACCTCGGACTAGTTTCATCTGTCAAAAGCCAACCCGAACTGCGCCATCAGGCTGAAGTGGTCCGAACCCAGGACCTCATTGGGCAACCCTCCCACCAGATCCGCTCTGGAAGGGAAGGGCAGGGTGTACGTGTACAACAGCCGCAGTTTCCCTTCGCAGTACCGATGCTCATCGTATTTCCTGGCAGCGTTGTAGAAGATGTGGTCCACGCAAGTGGACTCCTTCTTATTCATCGAGGACACGGGCATGTCCTTACTGCGGTCCCAGAAGTGGTACTGGTACGCAGGGGCCAACTTCAAAAGGTGGACGAAAGCAGGTACCTCGTCCTCTCCCGATTCCGACGACTCGGTCGAGTCCGTCTCCTCCTTCAAGTCCCCGTTCAGAAGACTTTCGTCGAACCTCGTTGAGTAGTCGATACCCATTTCGAGCATGGAGAGTTCTTCGAGATCCACCTGCTTTCCCCTACCCTTGCCCTCTTCCTGACCCGACAGATCCCCGTTCTGGGTCTTCGAATCGACCACGAACTGACCCTCCTCGACGAACTTGTAAAGGGGGGAGAAGGGCTCGAAGTTGAAGTCCCCGCACAGCACGATGGGCTGGTACTGTCTGTGACCATCCTCCTTTTCTCGCTTGAAAGCCATCCGCTCCAGCTCGGCCAGCAAGTACCGAATCTGGCAGAGCTTCACGTCCCCTCGTCTGGGGTTGTACACCAAGTGGGTGGTGGCAACGTGCAGAAGAGTGTCCCGAGAGCCAGGGTGGTTCGGCTTCAGCACGGCGATCATCGCCACGTTGTCCCGGTTCAGCAACGGATGTTCTTTGGTCTTCAGCTCCAAGTCCTTGTGTTGCACCAAGTCGAACATCTTCCTGCGCCACAAGATGGCACAACCGTCGCTATTGTCACCCGTGCGACGCTTGTAGAGGGCCGAGAACCCCTTGTTGTTCAAGGGCTTGCGGATCCGGGTCTCGAACAGGTGCTGTTCCACCTCCTGCAGGCAGATGATGTCGCTGGGGGACCTCAGGATCTCGGGGACGATCCGCGAGATGCGGAAGTCCTCGCTGAGGCAGTGGCGGTTGTAGTAGAGGTTGCGGTGCCGCTCGAGGGCGTTCTGGCTCAGGATGTTGTAGGTCATGACGGTGAACTGGAAGTCGAATTTTTGCGGGGCGTGGCGGGTGAGTTTGGACTTTGCCCACCGCCGCACCCGTTGCATCTTCTTCATGAGGAGCTCTTCCACGCCGAGGGCACCTTGGCGAGCCATCGCGGTTCAAAAGGCGATTACCATCTGCAATTTAAAAAAGAGGTTGTTAATCTTTTAGAATGTATGGTTCACGACAAATAAAGATCCAAATTCAACAACTGAATTTAAAATGTGATAACTTAAGTGTGATAAAATGTGATACATTAATATGAAAGCTCTTGAGAACACTCGATACTGAATCAGGGGCGGATGCAGGTTTAAGTTCTGGTACACCAAGACTTTAAAAACATCCTCCGCAGTAAAAACTACGATATTTTAACAGAATATTGAATGGTCATATACATTAAAGTTTCAAAATTACGTGTTATTTAGAAATTATATTTGGATGTAATTTTTCCATAACTTTTTTTCATTCTGGCGAGGGCAAGTGCCCCCTTGTCACCCCCTGGATTCGCTACTGGTTCTGATGAGTTGATGAGATTTTACAAGACCTGTCAACTATTGTTAACTATATTTGTCGGCATAGAGCCTTATTTACTGCCACTTATCCAGCAGCTAGAAAGAGAAAATAAGCTTTTCGCGGACTTCGATATGTGGAATGAATCTTCCTTTAAACAATTAGTAGTTTAATGCTGGTCAGATAACAGTTATAGTCTGTTCATTTAGAATTGGCGCCTGCCGCAGGATCAAAAACGCTTAATAACACCTAATAACGCTTATCATTCAACTTCAATGACCGATTCTTTTACAGTTTTTTAACTACCACTGTTAAGGCTGCCTTATCATTGCACAAGAAATTTTTTTTGATGATGATTACAATAGTAACTGCTTCTAATACATTTTGGCTCGGGCGCCAATTCTAAATGAACAGGCTATAATAAGGTCAATAGTAGGGACTAGTTTAATATTTAATAATATTAAGCTAGTTTGTAGCAGCTTCCTAATATCTTAAAAACCTTTACATTTCTAAGTAAACATAATAAAAGCTAGTCATCTCACATCCCAAGGAGCCCAAGTCTAAGGTTGCATACCAATAGCGTCCCTTGGCTATAATTTAATGGGGGAATGCTACATTAGGAAACGTTTGGTTTCTCTTTGAAATGCTGAAAAACACATTAAAAAGAGAATTCCCAATAATTCGATAAAATAATTAGAGTGAAAATCAATAACTCTGACAGTTAAATCTTAATATTTCCCTTAAAAAATTTGATTTTAATTCATTCTTATCGTTTTAACTTATGTGAAAATATTAATAGTTTTGAACAATTTTAAAGGTCTTTCTTTATTGGTTTAGCATGTATAAGTGAATTGAAAATGTGCTTTGTATGATATTTCTAGTTAAAATCTGGCATAGTATGAGTTGATGTGTAAAAGAACTTGAAGTCATTTCATTCAGAATTTTTTCATCAGTCCCAATACTTCTCTTTGCATTTTTGCAAGAAAATATTGTATAGAAAATTTAGGAGACTATTGTAATTTTTTAATTGGTTTGTGAACTGTGATGGAACTTTAATCATAAAGATGAAAGTAAACTACCTACTTAAAGCTTTGTGAGATATACTGAAAACGAGTTCCCAACTATTACAAAAATTTTTTTGTTCTGTTTTGATAAAATGAAAACTAGTTGAGTTAAGCCATGCATTTCAAACCTACGTAGAAATACTTACAAGCAAAATACTATATCAAGATAGCATTTTAGGCTAATAAAAAGTTTAAGATGATAAAAAAACTATTTTGGAATTTGAATTATAACATTTTATGAGCATATAACGATATTGTTTTTTTAAAACAAGGACTATGCTTTAAATCTTATACTAAATCACTTAACTACTTCTTTTAAGTCATTTGCTTCGATAAAAGTTTAAGTAACTTTCCTCTTTGTATGATTGAAATGTTGAATAAAATACCTGTTTTAAAATTGATTTATAAAACAATATTTATAATTTTTCAATGCAATTCCAAAGTATACCATTTCCTAAATTTTACTCTGTTTTTACTATAGCATGCAAAATTGAACAGCAGAGAAAATCGTTGGAAAAAGACGTCTAACTACACAGGATTTAGCTACGTATAAGCTTTTTTTTTAAAGTTAGTGCTTAACTCAAACAGAAGTTTCATTACTTTGTTGTTCATATTTTCGTTTTATTTAGTACTACACTGTTTAGGTTCTTACTTTTTTATTTACTTTTGAAAACCTCAAAACAGTACATTTTCCAACAGTTTTAGTAAGGATATTCTGGACACCTTTTTGAGTACATATTTTTTTTTTAGAAATAAAACTTAATTCCCCCAAACCCCCGCTACTTACAAATATTTATTAATAGCTTCTCAAATAGATAACAACGATTTTACTGTAGATAAATATCTATTGAGATCATATCCTTTAACTTTCATCGCTAATTTACTAAATAAAGTTTTTAAGTTTAAAAAAATACATCTTTTACCTTAATTTTACTTATCTCTATGGATGTTTATATTTCAATATCTTGAATTTTCTTTCAACCATTTTGTATTAGTTTGATAAACACAAGGGTGCCAGAATGAAAGAACAAGAATACAAAATCAAATTTTTAATAACAATTTTCTCTAACAATTTACAAATGTATACTTTCACAATTAAAAAAAATGTACATGAACACGTGGAAACCAAACAGCGGCTAATACATTATACACAATTATGGCCAATTTTGAAGACAATTACAATTAATTAAATTTTTAAAAAAATTACAGACATTGTCAGTACACCTTTCTTTTTATCCTAAAGCTAGTAGAAGATATGAATGCCCAAAGGAACTGTTCAAGAGGCCGTTCAGGGTAAGGATGATTAAAGATTTCAGGGGGAGGATTTTTAGCCCACACCAAAACATTTCACTTTTTGATCACAAGTTTCTTACACTTAAGACCGATCCATAATCATTATCTACGAAAATCTAATCCAAATTGAGCCATGAGGCAGATATGGTCCGAACCCAGGAGTTCATTGGGCAAGCTTCCCAGTTCTTTCCCTTCCGCAGGGGACGGCAAAGTATAAGTGTACATCAACCGAAGTTTACCCTCGGTGTAGGAACCCCCATCCTTTTTTTCCCTCACAGTGTAGAAGATGTGGTCCACCGTACTGAACGTTTTCTTCGTCATCGACGTGAAAGGCAAGTCCTCGATCTCTTCTTCTGTGAATTTATAGGCTGGGGCGAACTTTATGTCATGGCGGAACGTCGTTTCCTTTTCACCGGATGACTCATCCACGTCTTCTGCTTTAACTTTCTTTTCACTAGACGGCTTCAAGTCGCCCTTCTCTAACCTCGTCGTAACACCAATTCCCAGTTTGTGCAAGGACAGTTCTTTGGGGATCGCGAGCTTTCCCTTACCCTTGCCTTCGGCTTGCCCGGCCAAATCCCCGTACAAGGTCTTGTCGCCCACTTCTAGTTTCCCCTCTTGGACGAACCTATACAGAGGGGAGAACGGCTCGAAGTTGAAGTCCCCGCACAGCACAATGGGGTGGTACTGTCTGTCCCCATCAGGAGTTTCTCGCTTGAAAGCCATCTGCTCCAGCTCGGCCACCAACCATCTTAACTGGCACAGCTTCACATCCCCTCGCTTGGGGTTGTACAGCAAGTGGGTTGTAGCCACATGCAGAAGCGTGTCTCTACAGTCTGGATGGCGAGGCCTGAGGACAGCAACCAGCGCCACATTGTCCCTATCCAGGAGCTTGTGGTCGGCAGTCTTCAGCTCCAGGTCCCAGTAGTCCACCAGGTCGAACATGTGTCTGCGCCACAAGATGGCGCAACCGTCGCTCTTGTCCCCCGTTCGGCGCTTGTAGAGGGCCGAGAACCCTTCAGCGTCCATCTCCGGCTTGATGCAGTGCTCGAAGAGATCTTCTTCGACTTCCTGCAGGCAGACGATGCTGCAGGAGCTGCTGCGGATCTCTGGGATGATCCGCGAGATCCTGTACCTTTCACCCAGACACTTGCTATTCTTGTAGAGGTAGCGGTGGTTGTTGAGGGCCGTCTGGCTCAGGATGTTGTAGGTCATGACGGTGAACTGGAAGTCGAATCCCCTGCGATGGCGGGAGGTGCGCGCTATCAGTCTCGTTTTCTTCCACTTTCGCATCCTGCTTAGTTTCTGCAGGAGCCGATCCTCGATGCTGTTGCAGCTGGGTTGTTCGCCTTGGAGATTCATCATCTTTTGTCCCAAACGGTGATGGTCAACCTTCGCAAGGAAGAAGAACAAATATGAGCGTCAATATAATTCTTCATGGTTCATATACTCCGTCTAACATAGAAAAATTCCGGAGTCTTTAAGGATTAAATTACAAAAAAAATTCAAAGTAACGCGAATAATTATTAACCTTACACTACGTAATATATTCACATCAAATTCTGCCCATGCCTAGTGGCTGATCACCGTTTCATTAGCCTTTGGGGCTGGGGTGCTAATTACTTAGCTTGTGTCCAGGATGAATGGCTAATACGAAGCTGGATCCCCAGTTGATTTTCAAGGGAGCTTGATCCTCGTTTTATCGACCCCGGAAGGATGAATGGCCAGGTTGACCCATAACTAACTACCCAAGCAGAAGCCACAAGGCATCGAATCTGGGTCGGAAATGGTCGTAGCCAGACACGCTGACCACCACACCACCGCGGCTAGTAAGTCCTGCTAAGATACTATATTATCAGACCTCTTTATTTTTTCAAACCTCTTCCCTCTTCAGTACAAACCAACATATATACTTCAACCCTCTACCTTCACCACAAAACGAGCAATTACGACTGATAACTCCCAACATAGAAACAACATATAAATCAAAATACACACTATCACCCCCACTAACACGATAAATTAAACTAAATTTGCACTCCCAAAAAGGAAACTGCATTCTTCCTCCAAACACAACATGAACCATTTCCTACCTCGCGAAAAATCATAATAATAACGGGAGGTCTCAAAAAATGCCATCATCGGTTTATTTTTTACCTCCATGTCGCAGACGTTGTTTGAAGAAAATTTCTCGCTTCATTTAACGCTATACGCGTTTCCTTTTCCCTGTAGTAGCAGAAGCCTCCTTTCCTGGTGGGCCAATGGGTACTCATATGCGTCTGTTGCTAATGGGTTCCGATATCCCTTCCTTCCGATGACAGGTGGTCGCATGGGAAGGAATATTAATAAGCGTGCTCACTGGTCCGGAGGACATCGTCGCGTTTTTGACGAGCGAATGACCTGGTTTGTGGTCACTTCGAGGCATGGATGTGGCATTGCAGATGGATGCTTCTTTGGATCTGGATGGATCTTTGGATGCTTTCCGTATAAAGATGAACATGAGAGATGAACCTAAAGACACACCCGCTACAAGGTATTTTCGTGGTTTTACCAAGAAAACTATGAAATGATGAAGAGTAGTCAACAATCCTCATTGTAGCTAATCAAAGAGGGGGTTGAGGCATTAAAATTTCAAATGTAGAGATTACATAAGAATAAAATTCTGGTTAGGCTCTATGACGGTGTCGCAACTCCATCCAACGAATTCGCCACGGAATCTTCCCGAAATTTTTATAAAAATGAAAGATAGCATTCTCCCAAAGGTTTGACAGAGAAAAAGCTATGGGTCTTTATGGTAAGCTTATTTTGAAAAATGAAATCATGATCTTTCTATATGAAACTGAAAAGTTTTCTGGAAATCAGTGAAGTTGGAACACAATCCGATACAGACAACTTTTCACAGAGATTTCTATCGTAAGCTTACATCCATATGATATGTACTACATAAAACAGGAAAATAATATTTTATTTCTTTCTTATTAGGGAATTTCACATTACCACTGAAATACCTTTAGAGAAAACCATCAGCATTTAACGATTAATGCTATTTTTATCTGTTCGGTTTTTTCGCAGAAGGAAAATTCAATGCAATAGTATCAGCCCAACCTATTCTTAAAATCTGAAGTAACAAAATTGCTTTCTAATCCCAAACCTTTATGGAAATTCGATCACATTAAGGAGTCAACCACAGAGTAAACTACCTAATTATAATCCAACTTTACTACACAAAGAATCGACATCCCCTCCCGCGAGTATCATATTATGAAAAGCGACATTAATCACCATAAAAAAACACATCTCACCCACAGTTGTCTCCAATTTCGGATTACAATAGATGCGGAACTGTGATAAAACCGGGGCAAACGGACAGGTTCATCAACCGCTCATTTGATTTGCAATCGGAGAGAAATAAGCAAATTTGTTTTCGTGGAGAGAAAAAAAACTGAGAAGGAGTTGGTGGGCGATCTTCATCTATCCCGTCCACTTTCGGTTTTTTGCCAAGGTCATTGTCACCTGATGTTCCGTTCGGGTGCGTGTGGACGACCTTGCCGAGTCGGTCCGATCGCCCACGAGTGCGGTCAGATCGGAATCGGAAAATGCGTCGGTGCTACTTGACTTCAACTCCAAATACCGGAAAACTATTGATGTAGCAATCCTTTTATCCGATAAATCAAATTCCGAAATACGGAACGGAGATTTTTAAAATATTTTTTCTTGTTCTGTTGGTATTTTCCCCTCAAAACTTACGGCGTGCCGGAAGAACCAATGGGACTTCAGAACGGTCGGGAATGTATCAATTACAGCTGCACTGTTGAGCTCGAAATTCAAATTGAAACTTATTTACAAAAAAAATCAATTAAAGGAAACACACAAAAACAGAAAGTATCACACAAAGGAAAGGAATGAAATTGCTTGCAATTTCTAAAAATGAAGCCAGCCGAAAACTAATAGGCTCAGATTTTTTTTCAAGAAATTGAAAACAAAAAACTAATAACAAAAATATATAAATAATTTTTTTCGACAAAACTCAGAACTCCGGGTTTCATGCTGTTAAAAAAACTGAATTGCCGGGATTACCCTGGAAAATTAGTATACCCCTGCAGATGTTGGAAATTTGTGATCAGGAAAAATTCGATAGATTACTTGAGGTCCATGGACCGTGGGCAGGGAACCACAGCCTAATGCAAGTCATCCAGCCTGTAGACTTTTTCTTTTAATATTTTACAACCAGATAATATCCCGTTTTTGGATGGTAAGTTGACGAGGTTTTATGGTGCAACTGCTAGCCATTCTCCCATTTTTGGACAAGGCGTTTTGCTGTAACATGACTTTTCAAAAAGTAACGAAGAAAATCAATGATAAATGTTTTAAAATATCAAATATACTTTTCCAATTACAGCTATGGTAGTAAGAAGCTTGTTAAGCATCAAAAACTCAAGCCTACATGCAAACATAAAGCTCTACCCAGTGTTTTGACGTTTTATGACCAATAAATTTTTAAGTACGTCTATTGAAGTAAGTTATATCATGCTTAATAAGCTTTAACTTTTAAATACCTACCATCAGATGTCAAGAGGTTGAGTGACCATGAATACATAATGATTTCTATAGGTAATATTAAATACTGGAGGAGAAGTAGAGAGTATATGGATTATTACTTCTCTTGATAGGGTTTTCATAACGATGTGGTTATATTTTACTGGAGAGGAAAAGGATTCAGCTTGTTTTACGTTTAAGAGTTTAACATTAAAGGATATTTCACTCAAGTTAAGTTTTTATTAAACCTGATGGAAATAAGAAGCATAGGAAATTGTCCTTTTGCTCGCGAAATTCGAGTCTTCGTTATAACTGGGTTTAAAAAACTAATAGATACAGGCTTTTTTTTAACTCAAAAGTGTATTAGAAAACATTAAACAAAATCGAAAGCAACTTTTGAAAAGATGACATGGAACCCTGTCATAAAAATGGCTAAGAAACGGTAAAGGTTCAATAAAAACGCACAGACAAACCATCAGATCGTATGATAGGATTCAAAAACAATAATCAGTCACAACCGATACATCGCAAGAAATCTTATCAATCTAAAAACCACCACTTACAAGCAGGTGAATCACCCAAAAGATCATCTGACATAATTTCCTAATCAGAATTGAAGATTCCCTCACCAAAACAAAACAGACTTCAACGTCCAAAATCACTCAAAAATCGCGCAATTCCCAATCAACCCAGCAGGGGAAACCATGTCGTCATCATCCACCCACCAACTTGCAACAGAAGACCAAAAGGCATACCTCAACCAATTTAACTGCAACCACCAATCCTCCACCCGAGAGAGTTGGCGTTGAGCAAACAGCCTTACAAAAACAGCAACAGCCACCCACCACCCTAGTAAATGCCGGAAGACGTTGAACATTAGTCACGAAACTGTCACTCCTGATGCCATAGGACCCAAGCCCCGGCTTTGTATATGCAATTAGAGGAATTGGTAATTACTGCAAATGAGGCAAGTGCCAATGGGATTTGCGGGAGGTATACGCCCGAGCAAGAAAAATGCGGAAATTTTGGAATGATCTGATTTTGGGTTTGTCGGTTCATTGTTTTTGAGTGAGCTAGCCTCAAGGTCAATGCCACTGAAGGTGCTTTGAGAAAATATGCTATTGTTGGTTTGGGAATGAAAAGAATATCAATTATTTTTTAAAAATTCATCAAAGATAAGGATTTTGGGAGACCGGGTGGGCGTATTTTTATTTTACGGGTATTCTTTTGACGAGAGGTTGTCAACCTTATTGACTTTATATATCTTTTATGGGTGGTTTTTAAGACGGATTTTAAATTTCTTCATGAAATATGAAGAAAAATTGGGGTGTGTGAGAGATGTCTTGCAAACGCAGTGTTTAAACTAACATGTGGATTTTTTTTCTCTTAAAGGTGGAACGAAGTTTAGAGGTGAACTTCTATTGAGGTAGTGCAGGATAAACAACATGAAGTCATTGACACTTAGTCTATAAGACCTAAAACAGCATTGCCTTTTACTCTAATGTCTATGTACTCCAAGAATACATAGATAAATACCTCAATCCCCTATTTCCATAATTTGCACTCAGAAACCTTTTAACAGTACGAAAGATTGAATGTTTTATAAATTAGCAAGAAAAGAGGATCATAACATTCAGTAGCAATTTGGATCGAGGAAGCAACGAAAGTGAAATCCATGTCCAATGGCACGTAATCAAACAACCACGATACTGCAGTGGTAACAATCATCACTTGGTAGCAGGAACATTGGTTTCCATGTTCCAGATGAAGATTCCAGATTAGTACAGCTTTTATGCAACCCCCCTGAATAACGCTTAAGAAAAAAATTAGAAACTATACCCAAATAGCTTGAAGACATTCATATTACTCATCAACAAACTAATTCGGGGAACCCCCAGATAGATACCACAGCATGACGTATAAAAAATTAATCTGTCACCCCCTTGATACGGGGCTAGACCTCTCCCCCTTCGCCTATCACGTACGTATCATCAAAGAACATCTCATTGCATTTAAATGAGAAAGAAAACCACAAAGACCATACACGATATCAATACAGCACTTATCTACCTACATATGCGCCCCCTTCATCAAACAAGGATTACACACTATCTATGCTCGGAGCCCAAACGAAAGTGCGCGTCCTCAGGGGGTTGGGTCATGCCCAAAGAATGCCACCTGATCGACAGAAACCGCAACATCTCTCTCGCAATTAGGACGTGAGGTAAAGGCTGATATATTACCTTAGCAGAGCACGCATTTAGGCACTTTTACACGCCTCGCTAGGCGACTTAAATCCTGCTGCGTCCAAACATGGAGACTCGCTCTTTGGGAAGGCTTCTGCCGTGACTTATGTGGCAAAAGTAAACATCTTGATGGATTTTCGGTTCGAATAAAGAGTAGATTTTATGCTATTGGTATGCTGTAGCCTGTAGCGCTAGTGTGATCTTAGCATAGAAATAACAAACATTAAAGTAAATAAGAGTGACTATGTTCATCGTTCACTATATAAAATTTGTTCGGCACTTTCCAAGGAAAAACTGGGCAGCTGAGTTATTCATTTTTCCAAGTTTATTTCCTGGAAAATACTACTTAGAAACGCTTAGGTAAAAATTCAAAAAAGTTCCTAAAAATACCGGTTCTAGGTGCTTCTGAGGAATGTTTTACCGTAAAAAGTTGTTACCGTAACGTTCTTGTTATTTTCCAGGAAAATTACTTTAAAAATATGGGCAGGGTTGCCAACCTGAGACAACGCTCATCCGTAATCACCCCCACCCCACCCACAAAAAAAATCCGGCGTGACGCGTGGCTTGGAAAATAAGGCCTTTTTTTCTCCCCATGAATCAATCATTCGTGCATTAGAATATTCCAAATTCAGATTGATTCCCCCTTCTTATTGCCCATCTCATCAGTTACTAGTGACCAGCGTTATCGTTTTTATTCGCAATTCTAAGTAAAAAATATGCATTATTAGGATTGAAGGCTAAAAACAGAGAATTAAGAAGAAAAATTTAATACATTGTCTTTAAATTCAAGCAGCGTGGTTTCCGTAGTTTTTCTAGCTTTATCCGTAATTGCGGAATTCGGGGCCAAAATGCGGAATGATTCCGCAAAATCCGGAATGGTTGGCATCTCTGTATGGGCAACCCAACTGCCCAGTTTTTCCAAGGAAAGTGACAGGAATTTTTACAGTGTAGATGTGAAAAGCTGCTTAATATTTACGTAATTTTTTAAAGATTTAGCACTGGATATTAGTGGATGATCCCTCATAAATCAGTGTCTCCATGATAACCCACACATCTTGGAAGTAATACCATAAATAAAACTTACTATAAAGACACAACAATCTTTTTTGTTCCCATATAGTAGAAAGTTTTAAGGGTTTTAAAAGGTTTATTTAAAAGTAGTTTTACGAATTTTTAATTTCTTTCATTTTCAGAAAAAAATAGTAGAATGGGTATGAAAAATGCTACAAGATATCAAATACTCTGATTTCACACCAAGTATAGAAGCTATTATATCCTGAATGTATTATTGGTACCTTATAGAGTACAAACTTTGGCCCACTTGATTACAAGTTTACATCATCCTAAGGTACGTCGAACCGCACTTATTTCAGAGGACCAAATCGTAATAGTGCGGAAAAGTTGCCTACCCATAACAGTAACTTATGTGTGAAATTTTAGCCCTATCAAATAATATCTTCTGTCCCTTTTTTTGGCCTAAAGTTTTGACTTTTTACCAAAAATTTGCTATTTTGTAGTATTTTTTACAGTTCTGTGGCTTTCTGATGCTCAGATTTTTTTCAAGAAGTGTGGTAGGGGTCTAGGGTGATTATTCCGTGAACTTCATCCTCATACCTTCCTTTCCCCCAACGGGAGCTGGGGTTTTGTGGGCGAGCGTGCTGGTAGTAATGTTGTTGTTGGCTTTCCCTCCAAACGCCATCGCTAAGCCCTCCTCCGTTGCCCGTTTTGTGCATCAAAATCTCACATAACTAAATTTTTTTCATCAGTGACCCTGAATCCACCCCTGAGTAGTATCTTTCCATCAGGTTCCCTGTATTTTTTGTTATTTTTTTAATTTTTCGTTTACTTTAATTCAAAACTTGCAAACAATTATTTTTTTACAATATACGCTTTTACAAACTGGGAATTGCCATAAAGATGTCTATGGGGATGTAGTGCGTCTAAATTATTGCTTTTATACAGTCTGATTTCGTCTTAGGCAGCTCTTTCATTTATTTAAGGGTGACTCATATTCCAACAAAAATACATATAAATGTGGCTAGATGGCGGAAAGAGGGTAAACCCCACTTGAAAATTGTAAGACGTGATTTGTGAATGACCCATTTCGAATAACCAATCATAAATTTAAGACACAGATTATTATATTATCTGTTTAGCTGTAGCAGTGTCCCCTATATATATTACCTTAATATTTACCTCTTCAGTTTCGGGAAATTCTCGACATAGGCTTTAGATATTAATTTTTTTGCATTACCAGAAATCATCTAGCTTAGTATGATGACTTATTAGAGGATATCTTACAGAAAACACCCTTAAAAATTTTGTTGAGAAGAGAAGGGAAAAGTATGCACTTTAGAAGTAGGTGGAGTACTTTATAATCATACACCAGATATAATTTCAAAGTGATATCTTAATCACTACATGTGTATTGTCAAAAGAGAAGAGGTAAAATTAACAAACTTATTTTCATCGATTGCTATTTCTAGAAATTCCAACTTTATTTTATCTAGATTCACAGATGTACCTCAACAGCCGACGGGGAGTCTGGGACCGACCCCGTTTATGACATATACTTACTCCTTACTGTTGTATATGCTTCACTATGGTTCAATATTATACTTCAGAAATTCATTAAAGACGGTTAGAGGCATTTCTTTGATTCAGTCATAGGCACGAGATATTAGCCTCTTCAGTTTCGGGAAAGTCTCGACAAATGCATTAGATATTCATTTTTAGCATAACCAGAAATCCTTTAGCTTAGCATGAAGACTGATTAGAGGATATCTTAGAGAAAACGCCGTTAAAAATTTTGTTGAGAAGAGAACAAAAAATTTATTACAAGTGCTCAAAACTTAGGCATAATGTTAATTTCTTCTTATTTACAATTTCAAAGCTGCGCGCTATGTTTAAATGATATTACTGGGAAAGTGCTCTGATACAGTTCTTAGGAACTGAATCATGAGAACAGTGACAAAGGGACAAACAAAGTGCTCACACAGGACAGTGTGAAGTGGAAGTTCTTGACGTTACCAGCATACACAGATAGTGGAGAAAAAAGTAAAATTAGTTACTAGAGTTTCCAGCAAGGTGTGTGGTACTACGGGTGTAATCAAGATAGGGGAATATATTTCCTTTTTTAAAAAACAGAAAACACTAGAAATTTACTCAAATTCTCCTTAAAATATAAATATTCTTGGGAATTTTATTTTGGTTTTATACCATTGGGTGCTTTATACCATACGCACTACATCCCCCCATCTCCATTATGGCAATTCCCAGTTTGTAAAAGCGTATATTGTAAAAAAATAATTGTTTGCAAGTTTTGAATTAAAGTAAACGAAAAATTAAAAAAATAACAAAAAATACAGGGAACCTGATGGAAAGATACTACTCAGGGGTGGATTCAGGGTCACTGATGAAAAAAATTTAGTTATGTGAGATTTTGATGCACAAAACGGGCAACGGAGGAGGGCTTAGCGATGGCGTTTGGAGGGAAAGCCAACAACAACATTACTACCAGCACGCTCGCCCACAAAACCCCAGCTCCCGTTGGGGGAAAGGAAGGTATGAGGATGAAGTTCACGGAATAATCACCCTAGACCCCTACCACACTTCTTGAAAAAAATCTGAGCATCAGAAAGCCACAGAACTGTAAAAAATACTACAAAATAGCAAATTTTTGGTAAAAAGTCAAAACTTTAGGCCAAAAAAAGGGACAGAAGATATTATTTGATAGGGCTAAAATTTCACACATAAGTTACTGTTATGGGTAGGCAACTTTTCCGCACTATTACGATTTGGTCCTCTGAAATAAGTGCGGTTCGACGTACCTTAACATCATACTGAAAACCCCAAAGGTTCACATTTTTAGTAAAACTTCAAATTATAATAGAAGATATACATGGCTATTTTATTTCCTTTAAAATAAAAATGAAATAATGGCATTTAAAATAAAGTCGTAAACCTCCACTCAAGAAAAATAATGTATCTTCTTAAGACAGACATCACTTTGTAAAAATGTACTGTATCCTACTAAGTTCTGGTCTCGTAAAGGGTAAGCAAAATAAAAAGCCACTGAACAAGTTCAGTAGATCTAAACGGTGTTTCCAGTAACTTTCACACCCATCCAGTAACTTTCACAAGTTAATAAATTTTTTCCCGTATGAAACAATAAGAGCAACAAATCAGCCAACCGAAAAAAAGGGACTACGCATTGTTCCAGAAGTGATGCACTCCCATAAGACAACCCTAAACCCCACATTAAAACAAAAAACGATCGACCACTGGGCGGAGCACCCCAAAAAATCCTGTTACTATTTCGCAAAAGAGGCCTCAATTAAAAAGCGCCAGCAAACAATAGGGCATTGATTCGGCCCGATTTTTTCACAACAGCGAACCCATAACCGCACTAGAATATAGCTCTCGAAAAAAGGGTTTAATGGAACCGATTAACGAGAACGCCCTTTCTTAAAGAATTCGAAAACATCCCCAGGAGTAGCAAAGCCAAGGCCAGGGAGGGCGGCGGCGTTTGGGCGAGCGAATGGAGTGAGTGTGCCCTTGGTGGTTTTTAAAAAAGTTCGATGCCTGACAGCAGCCAACACACACCTTCTCTTGCAGCAAGCCTTTAGGTGTAACTTTTGCAGCAGATACGGTTTACGCAGTGAAGGGTATTTGAGTAGTCACCACTAAATAGGCAGCAGTAGTCGTCATAAATATCGACTTCTTCAGCACCTTAATAGCTTTCAACCTGAGTGAGTGGCAGAGTTTAGGTTGGAAAAAATAGAGAAAAGAACCCCAAAGGTCGTCCCTGCAAATATGTTTTCCAACTGCTGCACTAGGGCGTAGTTGGGAAACGATACTAGTTTTTGAACTGATAGACACGTTGAATTGTCAATCACAGTCAAAAACTATCGAAGAGTTCAATTGGCCGTCATTCCAAATTACATTTAGTCTTTTTTTGGTGAAAGTTTACAGAAAACACTCTAAGTGTTAACACTGAGACAAACACGATTTAACTAACAGTTCCTTTCAAACACTAGGATGACGACGGTAAAAAGGAATAGGACCATTATAAGCATGCAAAAAAGCCCAGACTGAACAACACAGATCGTAGGTTTTCATGAGAACTTTCCTAGCAATTTTACTTTGTTCTTAATCTATGCTTAATCGTTCTTTGAACCGAACCGGAACTTAAAACATCAGCTAATGACGCATCGAAAATACCTTCCTGAGTGCATGAACCCAGAGCGTCCGACAAGCTCAGAAAACCTAACTATTCACCATGAGTAACGACAAGCACATGATGAATCTCAAGGGATGGTTTATCCCCTTATGGGTGAACATCGACCTTAAAAACCCTCCCAGGAAAAAAATCAATTAACATTATTCGTATGCAGTGTCTGTGCAAGTGCCAAGAGCTGAACTTTGAACCCGAATCGGGGTGGGTCGTTTATGGTCAATGTATCACACTTTTATTGCCCGGGATATACTGTTGGGGTTCGGCTTTTTACATCATTATTTGGGTGGGATTGATCCAGTCCCGGCGTCTGGACACACCTATATGGGTTCCATCAGATCTGTTACAGTTGAGGAACACAATGAGAACGTTTAACGAGAGTCGAAAAAACATTGCCTCTTATGTTCTTCAGGAAAAATAATATAATAGGGTAGGTGGGGGCAAAGCCACGCAATTTTCAGTATTTTTAACATTGTCATCGAAAGGGGGTAGATAATCCCGAAATTTCAATTGGAGATATTAGATTGAGATCCTACCTACAAAACCAATCCAATTTTAAACTCTTATCGATGGTATTTTAGGAGAAATTTACAATTTAGTAGAAAAAAAATTCGCGGGGCTTTGCCTCGCAAAATGGGGCAAAGACACGCACTTGCAAATCTTGGTGCCCAAATGAAATAAACAGTGATAAACAGAATTTTTCATTATAAAAACACTAAAAATAATGATCTTAATGTTGTTTTAATATTTCTAAGCCAACCAACAATATTAAATATAAATATGATCAGTTTTAATGAAAATTGTCAATCTGTTGTAGCAATTCATTTCAGATTGGCCAGATATCTTTCAAAAGGGGGAAAGGATGGTTTCAGGTAGAGGGTTGGCATCTTGGACACCTTTATTAACCTCTTTAGAGATCAAGTAGTCCCATTTTCCTTTTGGGACGAATTCCTGAGATTTTTAAACTGCGTGGATTTGCCCCGTTTTACTTTATCTTGAAAAACAAGCCTTATTATTTTTAGAGACATGTTGAGGCAATTCTTTCCAAATGAAACTGAAGTTGAATTGCTATCTTATCATAGGGCTATTTGTTTGTATTTCTCCTCAAGCCCTATTTTATGTAATTTTTAAGTAAAAGATCAGAAAAATTACATCAAAATGATGAAAAACAAACTTACAGCATTTTTAAACTTATGAGTGACTTAGGGGTACGAACTTTCGCAGAACAATAGGTCACAGTAAGACAAACCAACCATCTGGTTTTCAACTTTTGAATCGATCATTAACAATTAAAAATCGCGGTGCGTGGTTTTGCCTCGTGCGGGTTTTTACCCCCACCTACCCTATGCCTAGATACCGATTAACTATTTGCTGTCAATCTCTCACTGACTTAAAAATACCAAGTGCGTACTGGTAGAATAACACAATTTGGTTTCAGTAGTTTTCCTTCAGAAATTGAATTTTATAAAGTTTTAATGATTTCCCAATTTAAATAGGTATTCATAAACCAGGCCTAAGGGGTCATCCATATATTACGTGAGGCTTTTTTTCCAAAATCTGGACCTCCCCGCCCCCTTGGTGAGATTTAGTGAGATTTTGCTGGACCCCCCCTCCCCCCCAAGTGAGATTTACCTAAAACTTTTTAAAAATAATTTGCAGTATCTTATCTGTTTCTCATACTTAAAAAAAGAAAATCGTATAATTTCTAACTTAAAAAGTTGACGTGAGATTTTAATCGACCACCCCTCCCCCCTTGGTGAGATTTTTCCAAACCCCTCCCCCCTCTTTTTGACCTCAAGTAATTTATGGATGACCCCTAAAAGACTACACGAAACGAAGTTGACCAAAAGTATTACACTTCATCAAGCAACAAACTTTTTATAAGGTATTAAACGTCGCTATCTACCTAATCAAAATCAAACTAAAAAGTAGTATTCCGCTCTAACTGAATTAATACTAATATATTTTAACTCTTTTTTGGGTATCTTCGACCAGGACTCTGTCCACCTTGTCCAAATTTCAAGGAGGGGAGGCTCGCCCCCCCACACATACGCCTCTGCTCCAAAATAAAAATTCCTTGTTTGTTTTTGACAGTTAACTTTCAGCAATTCCATCATCAGCACTTACCCTCTGTGATATTATCGTAGTTAAATGCAATAGTAAACTTAAAAAATGAACTTACAAAGAAAAGGATGTGCGAATTCTTCAGTGTTTTACTGGGGAAAGATATCTGTCCACCACTATGAGCCAATGAACATTGCTGCCATCTACAGTTAATAAGGAAACTTTAATTTCTCTGTAATTAAACAATATAACAGAAATAAGCAAAATTTTGCAACAATAATTATCAACTAAAATTGTTATATAAAACTGATTTTAAAAACATAATTTTCCGAATTTTTAAAAGTGATCATTTTGTTTGTAAACCCCCTTTGGATCAGTCAGTATGTTAAACACAAACATTATAATGCATGAAAATTACAATTAGAACATGAATGCTAATTGATAAAACTACTATAATTATTCTTATCTACACCTGACAACTTTGAAAATATAAAATTATTGGTGACAGCGTAAGTGGATTTCTTAACCAAAAATCTTTCATTCATTTTTTAATCAGAAAATTTAGGGAAATTTATTTTAAATAGGAAATTTTCGAAGGCTTTGAAATTATGGAGTGTCCAGAAAGAATATAGGCAACTAATAAAAAATACTTGACGATTACCATAGGAAAAACGTTGTTACTCAGCATAAAAGTCAATAGTTAGTGTTCTGGAGAAGTAAATTAAATATATTACAACTGAATGGGAAATGAGAGATAGCAAAAATTGTTAAGCATTCACAAATTTGCAGATTTCGCGACATTGCATTAGGGATTGTTTCCCGGGATCCCGTAGAATTTTTAGGCCGGGACACGTCCCGGGATTCCCTCAAAGTTTTAAATTTCTTTAACCCTGCTAAAACGCTTGAAAATCGTTCCTGATGGCATGGAACAAATATTTCCTTTCCTTGGAAGATACTTTTAAATTAGTGGAAGTGAGGTGGTTTAAGTCAATCATCTGCTGAATTAAATTATCTCCCACTCCTAGAACTTTAGAGCTAAAAGGCAATAAACAAGGAACTTGTCGATTTGTATTGTATATACATACAATGCCCGCATGTTGGCATAAATGGTGAAAACTTGGTTACTCATCTCCAACGATTTTTACTCATTATACTAATGTTCATTTAGAACTTTTCATTGGATACGTAATGTATTAGAAACAGTTACTACTGTAATTATCGTCGAAAAATTTTTCTTATGCAATAAGAAGGCGGCTGAAGTTGAACAGTTAATATACTGCAAAAAAATCGGTCGTTGAAGTTGTGTGATGAGCGTTATTAAGCATTATTGAGCTTTTTTTATCCTATTTTAGGCGCCAATTCTAAATGAACAGACTATAGTATGTTAGTTAGGGTGTCTCAAAAAAAGCCTTTTTTCGAAAAACCTCGCTCCCCAGGGCTTTTCCCATTCCTTTTGGTCCCAACAGATAGTGTGTGAAGTTTTAGCCCCCTAAGTTAACTCTAGGGTTTGCCTGTAGAGCCCCAAAGTTTGAAAAAAGTGGAAAAAATGACCAATTTTCAGAATTTTTAAAAATTATGTTTAAGATTAATAATGCTAATAAAACTGGTTCAAATACGTCTATAAGACTTATTTAGATGGAATATATTTATTTATGTGTATTAACTGTACCCTATAGCCCCTATTATTTAAGATTAAAACGTACTACTTCGGGGCGTTGCACACGCCAAAGCTTATAATGCACTACCGCTGGACGAAATGAATTAAATCCGAATTTCTTCGAAGGAACTCCTTCAAATGATGCCTTTTGGGGCTAAAATGATATTATAAATTATAAACACCAGTGAAATAACAGTTTTGAGCCCTTCCACTGAGCTTTTAATGTAATAAGTGCTTTTCTTCAAAATTTCTCGTTTCCAGCTGATGAAACCCAAACCTTACACTAAAAAAGGAGTTTGCTTAACTTTTTTAGATACCAAACATTGGAACCTTTATAGGGGTTTAATTTTTTCAAGTAGAATTAAATTTTAAACAACACAGATCGGAAATTACATGAATATTTCCTATACCTGAAGTGAAAATCGATTTTCTTTTTTCAAAGTTAGGAAAATAGTTAAATACTTGTGGAATCTTGGTTGAAATGTTAAAGAAAGACGTTTTTAATTAAAACTTTCCCCTAACACTTTAAAAGTAAGTAATTTTCCAAACTTAAAAAAGAAAATAGATCTTCACGTCTGGTATAGGAAATATCCATGTCATTTCCGATCTGAGCGCTATAAAATTTAATTCTACTTATTAAAAATGAAACCTCTATAAAGATTTCAAAGTTTGGTATTTAAAAAATACATCAACCCCCCTTTTTTAGTATAAATTTTGGGTTTTATCAGCTGGAAACGAGAAATTTGAAGAAAAACCATTTTTTCATTAAAAGCTCAGTGGAAGGGCCAAAAACTATTATTTCACTGGTTTTTATAATTTATAATATTATTTTAGCTCCAAATGGCATGATTTGATGGAGTTCCTTCGAAGAAATTCGGATTTAATTCATTTCGTCCACCGGTAGTGCATTATAAGCTTTGGCGTGTGCAACGCCCCGAAGTAGTACGTTTTAATCTTAAATAATAGGGGCTATAGGGTACAGTTAATACACATAAATAAATATATTCCATCTAAATAAGTCCTATAGACGCATTTGAACCAGTTTTATTAGCATTATTAATCTTAAACATAATTTTTAAAAATTCTGAAAATTGGTCATTTTTTCCACTTTTTTCAAACTTTGGGGCTCTACAGGCAAACCCTAGAGTTAACTTAGGGGGCTAAAACTTCACACACTATCTTTTGGGACCAAAAGGAATGGGAAAAGCCCTGGGGACCGAGGTTTTTCGAAAAAAAGTTTTTTTTGAGACACCCTAATGTTAGTGATAAGAGATACAAATCGTAATAACTCCCATCACGAGGCCATTTTCAAACGCAAAGCATTGATTGTAATTCTAATAGATATGTTAGAAACTCGTAATCTTTATTTATGTGATGAATAATTATTTACGAGGATAGTTTGAACCTTATTTCCGAATGACCACAGTACTCGTGATCTCAATAAGTCGTCAGCATTTAAAGTGATTATACGTTTTTAAAATCGGGCGGAGAATATTGTGGTGTTGTATTATGGCAGAAAAAGCTATTACATATATGCATGGGAGCACTTCATAATAAGACCGAACTCTGAAGCAAAATGCAAAAAGTGTTCTTTGATAATTAAGTGTAAAGGTGGTTTCACGAGTGGTTTACTCCGACATTAAAAAACATACATTCCATTGAGAAGCCGATCCTTGCAATACATATTTATAAGGGAATTCAAAAGCATTTTTAGGGTAAGTAAACTTTTAACTTGAGTATTTTTAAAACAAATTTAAAATATTAAGTTTGTGTCATTTCATAAGGTTTTAAGGGATATATGTGTGTGTACTATTATAATATAATAAGGTGAATATAAAATTGCAAAAAATATTTTAATATCATATAAGAAATTTTAAAGCATAGAACTGAAAAATTGTGGCATTAAAAATTAATAATTTCTTCCCATAATTTTTTCTAACTTCATATTTATGCAAGTTTTGATTTTAAATCCAAAAATTTTTTTTTCTTGAAATTCTGGCATAAATTAAATTTTCGGGATTTCCCGGGAAGATGTCGAATTTTATCCCGAAATCCCGGGATGACCAAAATGCCCTAAAACGACAATCCCTACATTGATGTAGATAGAAGACCACTCAAATGTGGTGCTGCCATCTATTAAAACATTCTGAAACTATCTTTGTATCTCAACAGCACCTATCTAACATAAGAACGGAAAAAGAACAATATGCTACAATAAGTACTGGGGGAAATGGCAACTTTTGGAAAATTTAAAACCGGAATTTTTTCAATCAAAATTGTAAAATTTCCAGGCCATTTTACTTTTTACGAGGGTGTCAATTAATTTGTCATATAAAAAAATTGCTAGGAGAAAGTAAGGTTCTTGATAATTGCATGTATGAAAAAAGTTAATGGTTAATATTTAAACTGAATTGGAAAACCTATTTGTGTGATGATACAGTTCATTCTTTGTTGAAATCACAAGTTTTTTTTATCCTCATATGTTTTTAACCACTTTCATTGGCATTTTAAGTTAAATATCATAATAGAAAATTAGATTTTTTCCACAATTAGACAAGTTGGTGGATGCTAATGAAACATTTTGAGGCACCTTAAGTCTCACTAATATACCCCCTTGAGATAAAAAAACTATACTACCAGAAACAGACATTTCCTCAGTTTATACAGGAAATCCAATAAAAAAAAGATCAGTCCAGTCTATTTGCTTTCCAAAAATACAAGGAAACGGTGTTAGTTCGTGAGAACCCCCAACCCTTACGAAACACTTCGAGTGAGTCAAAACAGGTTTCGATTCCGAAGGACGATTCTGGAGCTAGGTCGACCCTCGGCGCCAAAAAAAACCTGTGAAGAGTCGTTCCAATGTAAAAAGCACACACGAGTCCCCAATCGCAAACATAAAATTTCATGAAATATCAAAGCGTCATTCTCTGACAATCGTACCGGAAACCCACCAGGAACACGTGGTGCATTGTGATAACGTGAGAGTGAAATTAGCAATCGGTAATTCCCTCTAATCACTGTCAAAAAAATAATCTGCTCGAGCGGCATTCAGAGACTGGTTTGAATTGAAAGTGGGAAAAGTATGGACGACGCTGAGTGGCATGCTTCATGTGAGTATATATTGAATTTTTAAAAATTTAAATAACCTAATTTAACGGTTGAGCTCTCTGAAAAAACCCAAAGGAAAATGACTCAGTACTTATTAAAATCTTTTATTCACTTTGGAGATAGGGAACTGGTTGTAGAAAAGGGGTAATGATGAACCACCAAACAACTGCATAAGGAGACGGCGGCGGTTATAGAAATTTATTTCGGAAGGGTAGGGTCGTATCCAGGGGAAGGGGTTTGGGGGTTCAACCCCCCCCCACGAAATTTTAACGTCAATTTTTTACTTACTGTTTTTCCTAAAAAATTCGTATTAAAATGCATAAAACCCCTACTTTTGAGGGTCAAAATTTTTCTTGGGGGGTAGTACCCCCAAACCCGCTATAAATTTTGAAATATAGTCGTTCCTTGAAAGTTTTGGGACTTACAAGGAGTGGTCCTCTTCGGGTTGCTTTTAACCCCCCCAATAGGAATAAGCACTACAGTGAGAAAGAGGGGAAGTGGGAACTCTGGAGAGGAAAAAAAAAGGAAAAGCGACTCCTGTTTTAAATCGAATAAGCGAATCCTGTTAAAATCCTGTTTTAAGGGTCAAATTTTCTTGGGGAACCCCCAGACCCCCCTTTGGAACTCTATTATTTACAATTTTTTGTAAAAAGTTCGTGAAAATGCAAAAATTTAACCAAACTGGAAATTAAATTCTTGAAAATGTATGTCCGAAATCCGTATTATGGAGGATTTACACCACTGCTGTAAAAGAGACATCAGCGATATTTTCGGAAGAAACGGGAATTGTTATTCCAATAAACCAATTGACGAGCGCCATCTTTTGTGAGTAGCGGGTACTAAAATATGCCGAAAATATAGCTGATGTCTCTTTTACAGCAGTGGTGTAAATCCTCCATTAGGTTACCAAGACGAGTTTAAAATCTGCTTTTTAGACATAAATTTCCAAAAAATTTCTGGCGGAGGACCCCCACACCCCCTTGAGAGAATTTTTGTATTGAAAATTCTTAGCCCCCCCTAAAAACCAAATCCTGGATCCTTAGCTGTCTACTTACCTTGGTCACCAACAAAATCGAACTAAAGTTTCAAGAAAATTTTATGCCACCCCCCGAAAAAAAGTCTAGTTACGGCCCTGCGGGAGGGTCCAAATAACTCTCTAAAATTTTTTTCACCAAGCTACATTTTGGCACCAAGGGGTACATATGGGCTAAAGGGCACATATAATCTGTGTAAATAAAATTGGCGGCTCACTACTAGTCATTTCCCATTGCGTTGCCATGGTGAAATTTTATTTACAAACACGGACTATAAGCTCCTTTCATACATAATTAATAGGTTCAATGTATAGCTTTTTAATACATTTTTAGGTAGGATTAGCATGTTTATGAACTCAATATTGAAAAAGTTGTGGATAAAAGAGTTCAAAGTACCAAAGGGGGATCTGGGGGTCCTTCCCCAGAAATTTTTGGGAAATGTGACCCTAGAAAGCATTGCTTTATTAACATGTTGTGGTACTAGTCTAAATTTCGGGGGCTTCTTATATACGTCCCTGATAAGAGTGAAAGCAAGATAAATTAGCACAAAAAACCACCTATCCCTTGCCGAATATAGGAGGAAGGCCTCTGTCCTCCAACTGAAGTTGAGCTTTTTTTTCGAGATTCTAATAAAAATTTCTTCATCAATTTTAAATTTAATATTACTTGATTTCGTAAAAAAGCATCAATACAAGGATGAAGAAATCAAGTCCCGTAAATTAAATTTTAAAAAATCAGAAAATCCTCTGGGCTAGTACTCCATTGCAGTGGCGGTAGCTAGCCTAAGTGTCACCCGGGGGGAAGCTCTCGGTGTCACCCCCTTTTGAATTAGGTTATAAAAAAATAATAAATATTAATTTGCGACACCAGTCTAGAACTGAGGGTTTCAGGTGGCACCACAATTTAAATTTCAATAATAGGGCATTTAATTTATGATTTAAAAATTTCAAAATTGAAGGTTTTAATTTACCATTGCCTTTAATTTTCCAACTTTGCAACAACGAGTTATGATGCAAGTTATTTTCCTGTCCTAACTAGTGTCTTATACAGAAATTTATTTCGGGAAGGGCCCAAAATTATTTCTCAGTCCATTTTTCTTTAATAAACAGGTTTTTAACTAGTTTCGAAGCCTTTAGCTCGAGTTTTGGTTTTTAGGTGGGATTTGCATATTGACTAAAGTTCCAAGTACGAAAGAGAGTCTGGGTTTCCTCTCCCAGGAAATTTTTGGAAATTTGACCCAAAAAACTGGATTTTAACTTGTTTTTGTATACCTAGTCCGAATTTCGGGGATTAGGGGGCAGGGACCAATTTTATACGCTCTTGGTCAGCATATTCGAATAATTCAATCCATAGGGGTACATGGAAATTTCTTTCGGGAGGGGCCTAAAATGTTATTCCTAAAGCATTTTTGATAGGCTCAATCTAGTCTTTTCATACATTAATTGTAGGTAAAATTTGCATTTTGCTGAACATAATATAAAAAATTGCAGATAATAGAGTTCCAAGTAACCAAAGGTCTGAGGGCCCTCCCACAGAAATTTTTTTTAAATGTGATCTTTAAATATAGTGTGAACTTATGTTTGGATATTTGTGAGACTGTATGTGGGTGATACCCCTAATAAACCCCTTCTTATGCGGTAAAAATTTTCAAATGATGAACTCTAGTGACTAGCGAAACCAGAAGATGAAACAGTTGGGGTATTCAGAGTTTTCCTGAGATAAATGTGAATTTAAAATTTACTTGTTTAAGATTGTAAAAATTAAATATCTTATGGACTTTTTTCTCTGCCAACCCTTTACTTTGGTTTTTAAAACTATTCAGACGATAGAGTTTGAATGTCACCTCCCAACTAGCTGAATGGGTGACACCGGGGTTGAAGGGTTGATATCGTCGGATTACAGGCGAAAGTCACTTTTGGCAGATCTTTTGAAAGCGGTGAAACAGCGCCAACGAACGAGCGGAGTCTTGGTTCATCTCTAAAATATCGCCAAACTGGAAAGCTTTTTCAGAGGAAGCACCAGATGCACGAAAAGCTTGCACAGGCTATAAGCATGACAAGGATAACCAATCCGAAAAATGTTTAAAGTCTAACCCAGGCATGGCCAACCCGCGGCCCTCCGGGTCATTTTGTGCGGCCCGCGAAGCTCTCTGAAAACTCTCCAAAAAGTAGCTTCAAATCACTTTTTAGCACACTAAAGTTCAAAATTTTTTCGGGGGAGAACCCCTGACCCCCAATATACCTCTTAGATCAGGCCTTGCCAACCCACGGCCCGCATGCGGCCCGTTTTGAAAAATTTTTGTGGTCCACAAGAATTCTTTTAGTCAAAAGTTAAAGTTTTAGGGTAAGTTAAGGCCCCCCCAAATTCGGACAAAGGGTACCAAAACTTTTTAAAGCAGGGTTGGCCGGTTTAAACCATTTGGTTTAAACCATGGTTTTTTTACCATGGTTTTTTTACCAAAAAAACCACTTGGTTTTTTTGGTTTTTTTAGAAATTATAAAATATTTTCAGGATTTTTTAAAGAAAGTGTTATTAAGTATAATCTTTTGCACAAAATTAAAAGGTCAGATTTATAAAAAAATTGACATTTTAAGGTGATTAAAAATCAGAAATCTTTTAATTTAATGGTTTTAATTATTGAATTCTCTCTAAACTTAACCTTAAATGCTTAAGTTAAACTTATTATATTTTGCAAGAGATAGTTCATTTATTAATTTCCTTTAAAATGAAGCATTATTTCAAAGAGTAACTAAACATACACAAAAGTTATCTGTTTTTCCACTGATAAAATATGGCTTGGATTTTAATTAATTAATAAAACCAATTTGTCTTATTTGTCAGTCATAAAACCAGTTGGTTTTTTTAGTAAATTAATAAAAACCGTTGATTTCTTTAATGATAAAAATTAAAAACCAGTTGGTTTGTTTATAAACAGATAAAAACCAGTTGGGTTTTTTTACTAAATTAATAAAAACTGTTAATTTCCTTAATCGGATTAATTATCTCAATCATTTATCCAATTTCAATTAACATAGTTGCATACATTTCCCTTTTATTTATTAAAAAAGTTAAATTTTCTCTTTCTAAAGAAATTTCTAAGTTCATAAATAATCCATATAATTAATTTGATTATTTTACCATTTAATAATTAATCAAATTAATTATCTTTATCAATTATCCAATTTCAATTAACATTAGTTGTTTACATTTCACTTTTACTTCTCATTTAAAAAATAAAATTTTCTCTTTCTAAAGAAATTTCTTAAGTTCATAAATTAATCCATATATAATTAAGATAAATAATTTGATTATTTCAACCATTTATCCAAGATAAATTAACACTGATTTTTATTCACTACAATAATATTAGATATTCAAATTGGAATATTTTAGAAACAAAAATTATTTTTAAAACAAATTAATTTAATTTTAATTAATTAATTGAAATATACAAATCATTTATCAATTATAAACAACCCCTGAAATAAATGTCTCATTTACAACTCAATTTTAAACATCAATCAATGCTAAAATAACTTATTCTGATAAAAAAAAATTCTAAAAAAACTTGGTTTAAACCAAAAAAACCTGGTTTAAACCAAAAAAACCAAATAAACCCGGTTTTTTTGGTTTTTTAAAAAAACCCGGTTTTTTGCCAACCCTGCTTTAAAGTATGTTAATTAGAGTCGTATTTCCAAAAATTTTTCTGGAGGAAGACCCCCAGATCCCCCTTTAGTACTAGGAACTCTATTGTTCACAACTTTTTTATAGGATATTAGTTCAGTCAGGTGCAAATCCTAATTGAACCAATTAAATATGCATGGGGGCATGAGAGGAAGATTTGGGTGTACTTTTTCCCGATGTAAAAATCTAGCTGCAATTTTTAGAGAAAATTTGGGTCCTCCAGAAATAAATTTAAGGTAAATTAAATAAGGTTAATTACCTAGCTCCTTAAGGTAAATTTAAAAGAATATTTTATTTAGGAATCTGTCAAACTAAGCAAAGGATCTAAGAAACTCCCTAATTTATAAACCAAATTTATTCAATTTACTTCACTGTCATTCTGTGCCCCTAATGTCCTAAAATTTTATATGCGCCCTGCGAGAGTATTGTGGTTTTCCAAAGTGGCCCTCAACAACATTTGGGTTGGCCACCCCTGGTTTAACCCCTATCTTATACCTCTTTCTCTAAAAATATCAATACTCACATCTAAATTGCGCACATCCATCACAATGAGTAAAGTACAATTTACACTTCAAATTAATTAAATTTGAACGAAAAACGTTTTAATAATTTTCACCCTCTCTCTCTTTGTGTACGGGGCTGCTTTGTGACATTTCGATTCCCGGCCTTGCTCTAGGTGTATTTTTTCTCTATGTAGCAGTAAAAATTCTGTTTGTCTGTATTACTCGATAGATCAAGCCCACAAGGCAGGGAATATGCGTAAACAAATCCAATTCAATCCACCAGCTTTTAAATATAAAATACTTTCCAAAATTTAAAAACTTTAATTTATTTTAAACTTCTCTTCTACACTATATCAAGAATGGTAACGGTAAAATGATTGCCAAACTTGGCATAACCTCATATATGGAGTATTTGAGCAGAAAGTGACTTAGTGCCTTTCGCCTGTAATCTGACGATACGATATCCCATAGCAGTTTTCAGTTGAATTTGTTTTGTTGAACTAATTGGAAAACTTTGATGTCCTCCCTATCAAAAGGGGTGACACCCCTTTCAAAACGGGTTGATAACCCATTTAATAATTGTTTTTTTTGTTTAAAACATTTTTGTGTAAACGATCGAGAAAATTCGTATCATTCGTTGAACTCTAAATAAAGATCACGGGTGACACCCCAGTTCATACCCCTAAAAACTGTTACCTATTTAAATCAATTCTTACACTTCCATTTCTTCTTAAATTCTTACATTTACATTTAAAACTATGTTTGAAATTTTTAAGCTTGGGAGGGTGTCAGGTGTCACCCCTCATAGGTATAGCCAAATGTCTGTTTTCCAGGATGATCAATTTTTTTTGCTCAAGGAAGGCATATTTACCAACTTAGGGGAAAATTCGAAGACCCCGGTCCAGGGTTGGGTTTTTCCCGTCCAAAACTAGTTTTTCCCATACCACTGGGAAAAACTGGTAAATACCGGGAAAAAGTGGGAAAAACTGGTAAATACCGGGAAAAAGTGGGAAAAACTGGTAAATACTGGGAAAAACTTCTAATTGACAAAATAATGGAAGTATTAGGTTATGGCCTTTTTAAACATATTATAAAAACTTTTAGTTAAAAATGAAATTTTTGAAGGGGGTTAAAATTATTAGGTGGGAAAAATATAAGTGAGCAAGAGAGTTATGACATTTAACATAAAATTTGCATATATTTTTTATATTAATGAATTTCTCAAATAAAAATAGAGAATATTTTAAAACAAATTTACTTATAATATCTGTGTCGTTAAGAGAAGCATTATGTATAATTTTTTAAAAGTAAATAAAAACGTAAATGTAAATCTTGATTGCAAGATAACTTTTTGAAGTAACAAGGTATGATAATCCGATGAAAAGGGCATAACCATCAAAAGATGACATTCCTCAGACACATGATAAAACCCATATTCATAACATAGGATAAAACTTATTTAAGGTCATTTTTCTAAAAAAAGGCTGTAAAAACTTTTAAAACATTCATCTATGAACAGAATAAATTCAATAAATAATAAGTTTTTCCCAGGACGGTAAATACCGGTTTTTACCATGGTATTTACCGGGGGTGGGAAAAACCTTGCCAACCCTGCGGTAGTCACTTCCCAGATAGTCTGATGGGTGACACTCGATTTGTTATACCCTAATTTTTTTCAAGGAAAGCATACAACTTGAAAAAAGTGCCAAGTTCACTAGTTAGGGTGTCACCTCTTTGGGGTGACACCAGGGGCAGACCGCCCCCCCTAGCTACGTCACTGCTCCATTGTGAAAAATGAGACTTCTTTTTAAATGTATTTTCACTAATGTGAGATAATGAAATTTTAAAAAACCCAATTAATTAAATTAGTATTACACATTGTCAGGTCACGGGAGTTGATTGCATGCATATAAGAGCTCAATCCACTATGTTGGATATATCTAATCAAAATTTACCTTTTTTTTTGTTTCAAACACAAAAGGAATGTTATAAAGTTTATAATAAAAAAGCTGCTGATGATTCACAAAGAAAAATTCTCACATACTCCAGTCAGTCTAATCTGGAAACACATGGACAATATGATTATTTTATTTATTTATTAAGCACACACAACAGGTCAGCGACCCAATTACAGTGTGGAGAATATGTTTTGATCAGCATCTGTTTTATATAAGGTGGTTTAACCCTTTATCTACTGCATTATGAATTTCTGCAATTTTTTTCACGCAATTTTTTTTGAGTCACTGAATTTTGAAAAATAAATAAAATATTCATCTTTGGAAAATTTAATCCTCTACAGCTAATTAATTAAATTGATACTTTTGAGTACCGTCAGTACACTGAGGGTTAAAATATTCTCACAATACAAAAAAAAACATTTGACTTTTATCACAGTTTTAAGCGGACCAGGAAAAAGGGCCCGAACCTACAAACCTGGTTCGGGGGAAGCCCCTGCCAGCTCCATAGGAGCAATACATAAGGTTTGGGGAAATTTTATTAGGTTCGGGGGAAGGTTACAGTTTTTTCCAGGTCCAGAGTTGCCAACCTGAGACAACGCTCATCTGTAATTGCCCCCCCACCCGAAAAAAAAGAAGAAAAGAAAAATCAGGCGTGACACGCGGCTTGCCTACCAATGCCACGCCTTCTGCATGTAGAATAATGCCCCAATCTTTTAATAAGTTTTAGAAAAGTCCTGAAAACGCAAATATTTGAGAAAATAAGGCCTTTTTTTCTCCCCATGAATCAATCATCCGTGCAAATTAGAATATTCCGAATGATTCCCCCTTCTTATTGCCCATCTTATCAGTTACTAGCGTTATCGTTTTCATTCGCAATTCAAGTAAAAAAAATATGCATTATAAGTATTGAAGGCTAAAAACAGAGAATTAAGAAGAAACATTTAATACATTGTCTTTAAAATACAAGCAGCGTAGTTTCCGTAGTTTTTCTAGCTTTATCCGAAATTGCGGAATTCGGGGCCAAAATGCGGAATGATTCCGCAAAATCCGGAATGGTTGGCATCTCTGCAGGTCCGGTTTTAAGTCTTAAAAAATAATACACTTTCCTTTTGACTTGAACTACTTTTGAAGGAACAAAAATGACAAACCTGGGAATCCGACAAAATAGCAGCTGACAACTTCAATTTTAAATCTATTCACATTTCCCACTAAAATATTCACCTTAGAACCCATGCTGCCATTTATATCCTAGAAGAGTAAAACTAAAAGAGGGATCCTGCAAAGTATCGTCAGTATATTCGTAAAGATGGTTACTCTATGTAATTTTGAAGTTGGTGGGACTTTTAAGTACTGTCACCACGATTAGATTTTACTCTTGATGAATCAACACCACGTGATGTCTCAATGTATTAACTATCTAACCATTTCACTGATACTGATTCATGGCAAAATAGTATAAGTGCACTATAAATGCTTATCACGATGTTTTTTTTATCAACCAACTCTAACTTTATTTTTTCCAGATTTAAATCAATGAATATCCCTATTCGTTTTTTCAAAAATTGAACATCCGGCAATGGGCAATGGCCATTTATTTGAATTTTGGGCAATTTGAATTTTATGAAGGGGCAGCAAGAGGTCCTTAATTTCCAGCTGGATTGACTCCTGATTATCTAGGTTTAAAATTCAAATGATATTTTTTTAAACTTGTCACTTCTAGTTTTTGCTAAAATAACCATAAAACAGGGTGAATCAGACCACTTTTGAACTTCCGGCAAACTTCCTGTAGGAAGTTTTTATTTTTAAGTGTCATGATCCGATTTATCCTCAATGCATGGTAAATCGGACCACTGCCAGTTTTAGTGGAAAAAATGCAATTTTGACGTCTATAAGTGATAAAGGATCCCAAAAGTAAGCTTTAAATAGTCCAATAAGGTAAAATGAATAAATTTTCATCATGAAATTTTAAGAACATTTTTTCTTAAATTATTTTTTTTTAAATCTACCCCAGACCAAACATCTAGCAAGTACAATTGTAATCTAATGTTTGGTTCAAACTGTAAATATGTGTGTTCGTTGTAATCACAAAACCCGGAAAATATATGTAAAGCCAATCCATCCATGTGTGTTTGTTTTGATTCATGGTGGTCGTAGGAAGAAAGATTTTAGATCTTTTTTGAATTAACTGAATGGTAACTTACATTTGATCCCCTTGAGATTTATAAAAGATATATTTTTGATAATTCTTGTCAATTATATAGTTGCAACGTAATAAAATTATCTTTGTTTACATGTGTTGGTTGGTTGGTTGGTTGGTTGGTTTAGTTGCTCTGGTTTTTGCTATGCGCTTATACCAGGTATCCTTTTTTTTTTTTTTTTCCTTGAGTCAAAGTTTCAACTTTCTGTGTCTCTTGTTATTTTCCTCTTAAAACCTATTTATTTCTTTGAAGAACTTTTTTAATACTCTTGCTTTTGTTTCCCCTTCATCTTCGAAGGATGCCAGCCATCCGAAAGATAATGGCGTTATTCCTATACTTTTTCTCATTTGATTTCTTTCGTTTTCATATAATGGGCATGATAATAGAATGTGTTCTAAATTTTCTGTTTCTCTTCCACATGTATTGGGTTGTCCCATAAGTTCTGTTACTTTTTACGAAGTTTCGTGTTTGAAAATTTTTTATGAAAAACTGGTAATAGGTGGAGATTTCAAACAAAAGGGTTTTTAATCTATGTATACTTAGGAACATTATCTGTGATTTTGGTCGTTCTTGTGATATTATTTCTTTTCAAAATGGAGGTTTGAAAATAAGACCACAAACGACGATTTTCGCGTAATTTTTTTCTTTTGTTTAAAAAACTAGGAAGAACGCATAATTCATGGCTAAAAAAAATTTTACTTAGTGTTTGAAATGTTTATATTAAGATGTCATAGTTTCAAGATAATTCGATAAGTTTAACTTAGGAAATTTCGGTCTCAAACATAACATCAATTGCAAAAAACTTTCCTCAGTAATGTTAGTCTTTTCAAAGAAATTCTCACAAAAAATCATCAAAAACAATAAAAAAGCTTACAGATAGACCCCAGTATTCAAAATATGCAGTATATTAAATTATCTCTGTAATTAAGTTAAGAAAGTAGTGCGCACTATTCAAGCGCGCAACATTTTAACTTATCCGAATAACACTCGCTGAACTTATACGCTATGCGAACAAAGCAATTATTTGTTTCATACGAAAACACTACAATAAAAACAACTCGTCGGAATTTAGAAATAAATCTATTCAACTATAATATGAAAAGATGCTTTCAATGTTTAAACAGTGTAAAAAAGCATTATGGTTCAAAAAACATCTGCCTTTTATTTGCTTCATACCAGCTGCTTAGAAAAACAATGGGCGTGCTTTAAAAAACACGTGAAATTAGCAATATATGAAGTTTTAAAGCCAAAATTTCCTACCTTAAACTTATCGAATCATCTTGAAATTATGACACCTTAATCGAAACATTTCAAATATACAGTAAAACTTTTTTTAGCCATGAATTATGCGTTCTTCCTAGTTTTTTAAACAAAAGAAAAAAATTACGCAAAAATCGTCGTTTGCGGTCTTTTTTTCAAACCGCCATTTTGAAAAGAAATAATATCACGAGAACTACCAAAGTCACACGTTATGTTTATAAATATACATAGATCAAAATCCCTTTTGTTTGAAATCTCCACCTATTACCAGTTTTTCATGAAAAAATTTCAAACACGAAATTTCGTGAAAAGTAACAGAACTTATGGGACAACCCAATACATTCATCCTTTTCTGCTAGTCCAATTTTTTTCAATATTCCATTTGTGGGCAAGGTTTTTGTTCGTATTCTAGTTAATAGAACATCCTGTTTTCTGTTGTTTCCTATCTTTTTCTTTGTTCTTTTATCTAATTTTGTTAGGTTTGGGTGGGTCATAGTGTATTTGCTTTTCTCCCATTCTTCTATCATTGCATTTCTTGTTCTTCTTTTAATTTCTTGTGCTATGTCTTCTGGGACAATCCATCTTAGGATTGTTCCTTTGTTGCGTGCTTCCTTTGCCACCTTGTCTGCTATTTCATTGATTTTTAAATTTGAATGTCCCGGAATCCATATTAGGTTTATTTGGTTACAAATCTGACTAGATTTTTCTATTGCCCAGCTTAATCTTTCTATTACTGTGCTTTTCCTCTCTTGTCCGCTTTTCAACGCCGACAGCACCGATAAGCTATCAGTGAATATATAAAGTTCTTCTTGTCTTTTAGCATACTTTTCTATAGCAATTATTATGGCTATGGCTTCTCCTGAGAAAATTGAATTGATTTGATGAATTGTCCCACTTAGTTTGGTTTGTGTCCTAAAATTTATTATGGCTACAGCACAGTTTTCTTTTGATTTCGATGCATCTGTTGCTATTACTGTCGCAGTCTTAGGCATTGTATTTAGATAATCGTTCAGTAAATGTTGGATTCCCTCATGGGGATTTCTCTTTGGTACTTGAAATTGTAGGTTGTCCGTATATATGTTGAGATTTTTTATTGATTCAAGGTTTTTTGTAGTGCTTGCTTGTAGAATATTTCTTTTCTCCACTTTCAATTCCCTTAGTTTTTGTTCTATTTCCAGGCAGAAAGACGTTTTTTGGAAAACGCTATTTGTGCAATGATCCTTTATTTGTTCCATTTCTTCCACAATTGGCGATCTATTCTTGATGAGATTTATATGGGCAGTTAGGTTTCTTTGTTTTATTCTTTCTGTAAGATTTGGTTGGCCTGATTCCGCATATAAAACAGGCATTGGAGTCCATTTTGGTAACCCCAATGCTTGTCTGAGCATGTTGTTGTATATTGTTTCTAGTTTTTTCCTGCATGTTTTTGATGCATTCATGATGATCTGTGGTGCATATTCCAGGTTGCTTCTTATGCAGGAATTCGCAATTGTCAGCAAGTGGTCACTGCGGACTCCCCATCCAACCCCTCCAATAGCTCTTAGTAGATTTATTTGCTTGCTTGCTTTTTCGCATGTTTTCTTGATGTGGTGATTGAATAAAAGATTGGGGGTAAACCATATTCCTAAAATCTTAACCTCGGAGCTCCAGGGGATTGTCTCTCCTTTTAGTATCGTGTCAAAACTGGGGTTGTTTAAACCTTTCGACATGTTGATTATGACCGATTTTTTTGTTTGCAAAGTTAGTTTCCATTTGTCGCACCATTTGCTTATTGAATCTATTGCTTCCTGGCAATTTGCTTTTATCTCTTCTGTGGTATTTCCCGATACTATCATATTTATATCATCTGCAAAGACTACAATCTGGGTGTTTTCAGGTACATTTTCGAATACGTCGTGCATGAATATCGTGAATAGGATAGGGCTAATGACACTACCCTGAGGTACACCTCTATTCTGTACTCTTTCTTCTGAAAGTGTTCCTCTCCATCTCACTTTTATTTTCCTTTTTTTGATGAACTCATGAGTCCATTGTGTGATTTCTGTGGGTAAACCCATTTTTATCATTTTCATCATAAGGCCCGATGGCCACACAGAGTCGTAAGCCTCTTTGAGGTCTAAAGAGATTAGCACTACTTTTTTTTGATTTATTCTGGTGTTTAGAATTTTAGTGAATATGGTGACCTGTGCTTCTTCACAACCTCGATTTCTTAAAAACCCATAGTGGTATGGGTTTAGTAGGTTATTTTTAGTTATGTGTTTAGTGATTCTTGTCACAATTAGTTTTTCAAAGGTTTTGCTCAGGATTGACGTCAATGCAATGGGTCTGTATGAATCAATATCTTCCCGGTTTTTATTTGGTTTCCTGATTGGCACTACCGTGGTTCTTTTGAATTCATCCGGTACTTCACCTTTTTCCCATAGGTTGTTGTAGAGATCTAGTAGTTTTTTTAAGTTATCTTCTGACAACTGCTTTATCATTTTTGTTGATATGTTGTCCGGACCCGGGGATCGATTTTTCATTTTTCTTATTACTTCTTGTAGTTCGGTTAATTTGAACTTTTCTTTCAGGTTTTCTCCAGTCTTGTTATAGTTTAGTAGGACTTCGGGAAGATCACTACTTCTTGTATATTTCATCACAAACGCGTTTGCTTGTGCTAGGGGTGTAAATAGTTCTATATTTTTAATTTTTATTACATGATTGCTGGAACCAGTGTTTAGATTTTTCTCTTTTATTGTTTTCAGGATCTTGTATATTCTTCCGTTCTCTCCAGCCTCTTTACATATGTTATCCCAATACTTTTCCTTCAAATCTTTTATTAGTTTTCTTAGTTGAGCTGCTGCTTTTTTGTAGTTATTCCATGTTGTGTTATTTATATTTCTCTTAGCTTCTTTAAATAAATATCTTTTTTTTTGTAACAATGCGTTACATTTGAGTGTCCAATATGGGGGAGCTTTTTCATAAACTTTAGTTTTTGATTGTAGGCTTTCATCTTTGGCTTCTCTGATCGTTTTGGTTAAATCTTCCATGGATGTCAGATTGTCTTTGTTGTTCAAGGAGGTATTAATGTTTTCTTGAAATCTTTTCCAATGGATTCTTTTTACCTCTAAGCATTCTGTCTTCTTGAATAATCTTAGCTGCGGTTTGATTTGAATTGGGTAATGATCACTGTCATATAACTCTTCTAGAACCATTAGATCTGTATGTAGCCCCAAATCTTTTGAGCCCAAGGTCAGGTCCAATAAGGCTTGGGAGTTCCTTGAGAAGTGGGTTGGTTGTTTAGTATTCAACAAGACTAATTCGTTATCCATAATCCAGTCCATTACCCTATCCCCATCTTGGGATTTGTTGGGGCTTCCCAAATGGGGGTGATGGATGTTGAAATCACCCACTAGGTAGGTGTGATCATGTATTTGTTTGGTAACATAGTTAAGCCAGTTCTTTGTAAATCGGCCCTTAGGGGAGTATATATTTACAAATGTTGTCCATTTCCCTCCTATGTTTACCTTAACACATAAAATTTCATTTTCTGAGGTTGGTGGATTTAAATTTACCTTTTGAGAAGGTAACTTTTTGTTGATTGCTGTTAGTAGACCTCCACCTCTTGAAGGTCTGTCCTCTCTATACGTAACTTTGTTTTTTATATTCAAATTGTCTTCAGGAGTTAAGAAGGTTTCCTGTATTAACAAAATATCTGCATTTTCGAATATAGATTGATTTAACCAGAAGCCTTTATTTTTTATGCTTCTAGCATTCCATTGTATAAAATACACATTGTTGTCACTTATATTAAGGTTCATTTTTTTGTTTGCTTTTGTTGGTATTTGTTTATTTTTTGTCCGTTTCTGTTGATTCTTCGCTACACGTTATATAAGTGATCAGGGCTCCCTCCAGGTGAGAGATCATATGTGTCATCCATTTTTTCAACCTGAAGGTTTCCAACTTTTTGTTCTAGATTATCTACTGTTTGGGCTAACTTTTCTATTTTTGACGTTAATTCCAAGATCGGTTGTGCTGCTGATTTGATAACTTGTCCCAAGTCTTTTTTTGCTTTCTCCTTTTCGAATTCCCTTATGGCAAAACTCTGGTCTCCTGTTTGTTTACTTCCACTTTCGTGGTGTTTCAATCTGTCTTCTTTTGTGTGGCTTAGGATTTGTTCTGTTACTTCCTTAAGATCCTTTACTACCTCTTTGAGTTCTGTCAATTCTTTGAGATTTTTAACTACCTCTTTTAGTTCCTTGACTATTTCAGTTAGCTCATTCGTTTGGGGTTTTTCGATTGATCCCACTGTTTTGGGGGTCGTGTTTCCTGCAACTACTTTCGCATAGGTATTTCCCTCGATCGCTTTCCTGGCCTCTGTAAATGTTATGTTTTCGTTTCTCACTTTATTGAGTATTTTTCTTTCCGTTTGTATTTTGGTGCAGGTTGTTTCGATTGCTGTATGTCCTTTTATTCCGCATCTAAAACAAGCTGGATTTTCTTCTGTACATTCGCTAGGTGCGTGTTTTCCGCCACATTTGTAGCATTTTTGTTGAGTGTCTCTGCAGGTTTTCTCAAAATGTCCTAGTCTCAGGCATTTATGACAGATCTTAGGTTTTTCTTCAAAGGTGTTTACATTGTGGTATATGTTGTCTATCTTTATCTTTTTTCTTTCTGCCACTCCCAATTCTTTAACTAATATTGTTGGTGATAGATCCCCTTTTTTGTTGTTAAATCTTATGATTTTTCTTACTCGTATTCCTTGGTGTTTCAGGCTTTCTGCTATATCTTCGAGTGATATATCTTGGTCCACGTCGTGTATTATGTATTGGGATGTGAAGGAATCCTCAAAAGTAGTTACTTTGACTCTGACTTCGTTGATTTTTTCCAATTCTAATATCTTCCTTATTGTATCCTCGCTTTGGGTGGTAATGATTAGACGCTTTGCCCTTGTGACTATTATTTCATCTTCTTTTTTTAGTATATTACAAAACGTATTTTTCAGGATCGTGTGTTTAGTTGGTATTTCAGTTTCGATCCCTGATATTCCGAATTTTATGGTCTTGCTTCCGTTTTTCTTCGCTGTCTTGATTTGGTCTTCAGTAGGTTCTTGATTAATATAAACTCTTTCTGTTTTCTTTATCTTAGATTGTCTTTGATCATTTTGTAAATCTGTCTCCTCGTCTAGAGAGTGCTTACCCGCCATTCTTTGAGGGGTAAAGCCCTAGTCGACACATCCGACTTGGATTGTCGGTAAACACAAACTTTAAGGAAAATTAAAAACTTCTTTTAGCTCTCTTGCTAGAAACAAAATACTTCCAACTCAATCTACTTCCAACCCTAGTCTTCTCCTAAACGGAATTCTAACTTAGAAAACCACTGAAAACAACGTATCACATCAGCACTCAAAACATCCAACCCTCCTCGTTCTACATGTGTTTGAAAACTGATTATTTATTTTCCGTTAATTTTGTTGCCGAACGGAAGAATGATATTTAGAAAAATATTAAATTTTGCAGAACCCTTTGAAATGTTAAAAAAACTTTTAAGACCTACAAATAATTTCGTGAGAACAGTATATGCTATTAAAAAAGTAATTAATGTAACATTAGTAAAGCAGTAAACACGTTGTGTTGTTGGTGTTGTTCAGTGTTGCTTCGAATTTCTCTGGCTGATGGCATCGCCACTTGTTGTTGTCATGTGATTTTCGTTTCATTTTATTGTCAGAGAGCAAAATTATTGAAATATTGTAAAATTGAAGAAATAAAAACCTTTCTCTTGTAATCATGGAACTTCATCCAAATACGAAGTTGTCTACTTTATCTGATGATATTGAAAAAGAAGGTTTGTATTCTTGTAATTACAAAGAGGTCATGTTTTCATCACCTACCTGGATGTTTTTTGGCCATTCCTGATTATTTGTTTTAAAATTTTCTATAAAAAAATTTTTGCTGACACTAATTTATCAATGGTGTTATTTTCTGCAGTGTATTCTTTCTTTATAAATTTTTATAAATGTTATATTTCAAATCAAACTATTATTGTAGGGTCAACTGCAGGGTTTTTAAGTTAAACATGGGTAAAATCCTATGAGAGCCCACACCCTTGGCAACAAACTGAAATAAAGCGCCAAACCAGAACAAGATGGCGCCAAGCGCAATCTAGTGTATTAAAGTAGGGTTACCAAGATGGCCGAATTATCGCAAACTTTGGCAAGGGTGTGGGCTCTGTTAGGATCCAACCTAAACATGTTTAAAACAAAGCAGAAAAACCATTGTTTAAAACATGTATTTTTTGAAAGTTGTACCTTTTGATACTTCCTCGCTTGGGTGTTTTCTCTCTCCGTAGCATACATCAAACCTCTTTACCTTTATTTACGCAACAAACTCGCTATTTTCATGTGTGGATCACCCAGGGCTTAAAAATTTAGTGTGGATCAGGGGCGTAGCGAAGGGGGGGGTCCCCGGGTCCGGACCCCCCCCTTGGGCCCAACCCAAAATTTTTTAACCCTTTTTATGCGTTAAATATTCCAGTGCCTACTCAAAAGAGGGCGTCTATGTCCTTTAAAAGTGTCTAAAAACTACCTTTTTTGCATGTTAAAATCTAAAATTTTCCGGGGGATCCCCCGGTTTCCCCATAACAAACGTATTAATTGAGGGACGATATAAGGGGAGGGGGTGATAAAGGGTACTAAACGAGTAAACCAAACCCTGTTTTTAGGGTCAAATTTCCAACAAATTTTGGGGGAGTACCCCCAGACCCCCCTTGGGACTTGGAACTTTATTATAAACACATTTTTTTATGATGAGTTCGTCAAAATACAAAACTCCTAGCAAATAAAAAATTCCTGAAAATATAATGTTCGAAATTAGGATTAGGTGTATCAAAACGAGTTGAAAACCTGCTTTTTAGACTTGAATTTCCAAAAATTTTCTGGGGGAGGTCCCCCAAACCCCCTTAAGGTAATTCGAAACAATTATTTTCAACCTTTTTAATATTGTATTCGTTGAGAAGATTATTCAATTTGATTTTCATAATTTTTAGCACTCCCCAAAACCGAATCCTGGATCAACTACTGCCTCAGAAACGTCAGATTTCTATTTTTTTCCTTAAAAATTATCTGGCTTACAAGGAGCGGTGCTCCTCGGTTATTACCTTATAAATGAAGTAAAAAACATCCTTTTCAAAATCAAATTTCTAAAAATTTTCTGGGGGTGGACCCCCCTTTTTAATATGGAGCTACTGAAAACTCTTTATCTGTTTTTTAACGGTCTCTGTACTTAATAAAAAAATTATGTGGATCAGAACTTTCAATCGAATTAATACTTAATCTGAATTATTACACTAATTTATATTAATTAATACAGAGAAGAAATTAAAAGTAAAGTGAAAATTATAACTTTATTTCACTAATTGTAGAAACTTTTTGATATCCAATGGTAAATTTTTCGCACTGGACCCCCCCATGGGAAAATCCTGGCTACGCCGCTGGTGTGGATAATAAGGCTTGGGTACAAACCATCAAATCGCCAGGACATAGGCAGTACATTGCTTGATAAAGAGCATGATTCTGTGTGGAAAACTTACAAAAAAATGGTAAATGCAGCGAAACCAGCCCGCAAGCTGAATTTGGCGATTTTTTTGTCGCCAAGTGGAAAACCGACGGCATCTGAGCATTGAATTGTTATTTCCAAATTTGGCGCTGAAAATCTGCGGGCCGGATTCGCTTCATCGCCGTGTATTTAAAAGTACCTATAGTTTTGGATTCATATCCGCTAACGTTCCCGCTAAATAGAACCAAGCTATTTTGAACGCCAAGTATTCAAGTATCAAAAAGTATTTCTGATTTTTATTGATAAACTGAACAGATATTGATCTAATTAAACATTTCGATCTATGTGTTGGAAATTAGTATTTAGCAATATTTCTACTTTTTGGTGTACAAAAGAGCATATAGGTATTCATTCCCCTATAATATACACAAATCCTCAAATGGCGTTCGCAGAAAATTTTCTGGAAGAAAAACAAAAAAAAGAGATATTACTGGAAAGTGAGGGGGAAATCGCCAACTTGGCGAGATAGAACACCCATCGATTTGGGTTAAACTGCCCCCATATGGCATGTCGCGATCAAGGATCAGCCGAACGAAGCATCTTATGATCAAGACTATCAAAATAAAAAAAGATCAGGTAGAAAGTATTATTAAAAACCAACAGAAAATTACTAGCAAGTTTTGGAAAACACAGGGTTTAAAGTTGAATCATCAGAATTGCCAAAAAACACATTTTTAACAAATGAATAATTTTTTTAGGGAATAAATTTGATGAGAGTGATGACACCCATCGATTTGGGTTAAACCGCCCCCATGCGACATGTCAGGTGAATTTTTTTAAAAAACTTTTTTAATCCTTTCATACCTAAAGCGCCCGAGATTACCATTGGATCCTATGGGAAATCAGGGCGGCTAGGTCTGAAAGGGTTAAAGTAATGTTTTTTTTCCAACCCTGATCAACTGTGGTGATTCAATAACATTCTAATAATAATACATGAACTATTAAGGCTAGAGTTGTAATATTTTTTAGTATAAAATAAGCACAATATTAGCAACAGTTCTACCATTTTGGTTTTCATTATGACTGGCTTACATTTTAAGTAATTAGAATTAATAGGTCTTTATTAAGAACCCAATAAACAGAGTATTTCTTGGAATCAAAAATTGCTCCAAGTATAACGTGTACAAGGATTTTACTGTAAAAAAATCTTGATTATTTTTTATTCAAATGCTGTTGTACTACATAGTTTTTCACAAAATTCCAAGAACTGTGCAGCCAAAAATTTGTACTAAGTCGAGGTAATTTAGCAAAACTTAATTATATAAATAAAAAAAGTTCTACTTACATTTATATTAATCATTGAGTAATTGGTTATATGAATAGGATATTCATAGTTGGGTTTTGTAAAAATATTGAGCGAAAGTATGATTTTAGATAACTTTCTTTATCAAGGTGTGGAAATGTATAGTTGCCCATGTTATTATTTTAAAAGTAGTTCAAGTGAAAAGTAAGATTTTAGGTAACTTGAAAATGTGTTTATTTTTCTCCAGGTGTTTTAGATGCTACTGGTGCTTTACAACAACGAGCCAATGAAATACGTTCCCAAATGGTTAACTGGATGTCATATATGCAGTAAGTTTCAAAATTTTTCCGGAAAAAGGTATTTTTTAGCCTATTAACTATTTTGTGACTGTCAGATTCAGCAGCACAGATCTAGGACAGTTAATGGGCTTTAATAAGGTTATCGAATTTTGCAGAATGGTCAATGGGTTAATGCATACCAGAAAAAAATAATAGCACTATATTCTATTTTGTATTTTATACTATCATGTATAATTGCTTTAGAATTTTTTATTCCAAATTAGCTTTCTCCAGTTTTAAAGAATGAATAAGCCTGGGGGAAGAAGGAAGCTCAAAAATTCTAAGCTTTAGTAAACTTGATTTTATCATGCCTTGAACTTTTATTCATGGGAGACTTGAGTTTATTCCATGTATAATTTGTAAGAGGAAAATTTACAAGCAATGCTCTTAAGTGATTCAATTTCAATCCAATCTTAATTTAAAAGGTTTGAGTACATTTGTGGCATGAGTGAGAATTTTCTGTCTGGTAAGGGAAATCAGTCCTAGTTATTTTCTTCAGGATGAAAAAATTACCTCAGAGGTTTTTATAATGTACAGGTAATGAGCTTATAAAAATACCACACGTTTTTAATGTTAGATTTAATCAGATTCCGTCCTGGAAATTTTCCGAATTTCACACATGATTGGGGGCTCAACCCTTGACTCCCTATTGTTTTAAGTTATTTTTGGTGACAATTTTAAAATAGTTAATGACTTAATTAATGTAACCTAAATAATACTACATTATTTTGTTATAGGAGCAATATGATATCTCAAGATGACTACAACTTCATCATAGCTTTTGATAAAGCTAAGGACAAAAAATCAAGAGATGCTATTTTGGAAAAAGAAGCCAATCAGTGTTCAAAAACATTTCTCAATCTTCTTGGCCATATTTCTAGGGACCAAACCTTGCAATACATCTTGATTATGATTGATGATATGCTGCAGGTAAGAAATCTTGTTTTCTGATGATTGATCTTGGTTGTAGTTTCTTACCCTAACTTTTAAATATTAATTTTTAGGAAGATAAATCCAGAGTTGAACTTTTCAAACCAACCAAGCATTCAAAGAAAAAGAGTGATTCACTTTGGAGTCCTTTTCTCACTCTTCTGAATCGACCTGATGGATTTATTACCAATATGGTAAGGGTGTTCTCTCTCTCTCTCTCTCAATCATCATGTTGCTTTATCTATTCAAGGGTCAATCCAGGTTTAACTTAAAAAAAGAAGTGGTGATAGCAACCAGGGGTGCATCCAGGATTTTTTGCCAGGGGCTGTTTTTGGGAATTTTGTGAAAAACAGAATTGAATTTTGTGAAAATAATTTTGCATTTTTAAGTAAGGTCCTATTTCTGTAAATATATTATTTTTTTTTATAAAATTACACTTAGCGAGTGCATATAATTCTCAAACGGCGGCTCGGAATTTGTGAAAAGTCCGTTTTTGGGTTCCGGAATTTTGTGAAGGGGCCTTTTTGAGGATCAGAATTTTGTGAAGGGGCCGTTTTCAGCCCCAATTTCTTTCTAGTTGCACCCCTGGCAACTGATCAGTGTGGAAGTAGAAAAAGCTGACCCACAAACCAAGAAAATCTTGAAAAGTTCAAATATTTTGTGAATGTTTTCTTGCAAATAAGCATTCAAGCTGATTTGAATTTTGTGAAGGGGCAGATTTTAGGAGGGGAATTCTGAGAAAGGGCGTGCAGTCAAAAGACCCCAATTTTCAACTGGATTGACCCCTGCTATTGTTTGCTGAAACTGTTTTACTCTTACTGTTACATGTTTCTACTCATTAAATGATAGAATAGTCATAATAGTTTTTTCAATCTACTTTCTAGTTTGTGTTAATAAAAGTTACTGCGAATTTACAGCACCGTGGCAAAAGTGGCATTACGGCCAGCAGATGAAGCTTACAGACCAGCCAAAAGTGGGCGCTTGAAGCTTTTTGCATCAAAAGCGGCTCGCAGAAGTTCCTGCCTTCATTTTATTTCCCGTTGCTTGATTTGTTTCTGTCTCATTCTGTCTATATTGAATAGAATAGAGCTTGATTGAAGCATTGTCACTGATGGTTAGGCTTTGGAATCGGCAAAATAACCATTGTCATCAGCGGCTAATGTTTTCCCGAGGCTTCCGTTTGGTTCTTTTGAAAACTTGATCACTGTTAAAGCCGCAAACAGCTTTTGTTGCGTTTCTGCCATAAAAGGTTTCCTCCCCTCAAATCGCATCTATCATAAATGCAAGAAAAAGAGAAAGGCTATTTAAATGAGTAGTAAGGAATTCCAATTGTATTGCATTTTAAGTAACTACCTTTTTGAAGTACTGAAATTGAAATAAAAATGAGTAGAACAGGTTTGGTGTAGGTCTTGCATATAGCAAAGACGGTGATAGTTGCCATGAGTTTGAGACTGAACAAATGGTCATTGTCATAGAGTAGTCTTCCAAGTTGGTGACTGCTTTATTTGACAGTTGCCAATAAGATTCTGTTTGATGCAGTGTACCCTAATAGGATCCATGTATCATAAAACTCCAAACCAAATCATAAGATTGTAAATTTAAAATATTTCTGGTTTAGTTTGATTTTATTATTTTAAAAAATCAACATGATAGATTATTTTTATATACATGATGTTTTAAATAATGAATAAGTTATTTGAATTAAGTGTTCTAATTGTTATGATTTACAGACCAGCAGAATTATTGCAAAACTAGCCTGCTGGAGTAAAGAACTAATGGATGGATCTGATTTGAATTTCTACCTCACATGGTTAAAAGACCAGCTACGTCAACCAGTAAGTAATTTTTTCACGGGTCAGAGTTGTCCCATATTTTTCTAACTGCCTTATATGTCCCATCTCTTGTTACTTGTAAATTGTTTTCACCATGATTAAATGAAAGTTTCCACTTTTTTCATTTTAAGGTTATTGGAAAACTTTTTAAATAAACTGGCCTTAATATATCCGGATTTTTTTTCTTAATTTATCATGTATATTAAGATTTATGTTGATTCCTTTGTAACATGCAGATTCATTATTAGAAATGCTTAGTTTACAGGCATGTATTAGTATTTTGGCACTACGTAGAAAGATTTGTATTCTAATGTGTTTTAAGTAATACTTTTTCACTAGAATTTAATTGGAAATTTAAAATTCAATTCCAGTATTGCATGTTTGTAATCTCTCTTAACTTTCTGATTTTTTATTCAAGAACAACGAATACATCCAGTCAGTTGCTAGGTGTTTGCAAATGATGCTTCGAATTGATGAATATAGACTGGCATTTGTTGCAGTGGATGGTATTTCCAAGTAAGTTTTAGACTTTCCCAACATTTCCCAAAAAAGACCTACCGCATGTTCCGTTAATTTTTCTATCTAGGATGCGTATTACCACACTTCACTTTGATAAAGCCCCTGTTAAATTTTTAGCTTTTTGGTCAGGATAACCAGCTGTCAGTCATTCTCTTTTACGGCAGATGAAAAAGAATATTTTCTTCTATTTGGGTTGTATCAAAGTGCAGTTTGGTAATACGCATCTAGGATAACATCACTTGAGCTACATGCATGTGGGGTGTGGTCGCTAAAAATGTTTGGTTCGATAATAAATTGCCTGCATTCAAAGGTTGAATAAATGAAACTTTTTTATATAGAAAATTAAAAGATGGGATTTGAATCTAAAGCAAATGATATTGTAAAACTTTTTTGAGAGCAACAATGAGTTCACGTTAAAAGGGAGGTTCTGGTAGTTCTCCCTCAATTAAAATTGAGTTTTAAAGTTTTCATAAATATAGATCAGACTTTGTACCAAACCTGGAAAAAATGCTCGAAGCTACAAACCTGGTTCGGGGGAAGCCCCTGCCAGCTCCATAGGAGCAATGCATAAGGTTTGGGTAAATTTTATTACATTCGGGGGAAGGTTACAACTTTTTCCAGGTACACTTTGTATTGATATTACATAGGTTCTTGTAGAAACCTTTTAATCAAATTATTGTTTTTTTTATTCATACAAACATGTGTTAAAATTTGAATGTGAGTGTAAAAGGTCTAAATACTTCAAATTTTTATAGTTATGATTCCTCATTAAAATAGAGATAATCAACTTTTGTGCCATTGTTCATTATGTTGCTATTGTTTTCTGATATTTAGGCTTGTAACAGTGTTAGCTGGAAAAGGAAATTACCAAATCCAGTATCAACTAATATTCTGTGTATGGGTCATGACATTTAATGTTACTCTAGCTGAAAAGATGAACAAGTGAGTGCATTTTAGTTGTTTTTCAATGTAATAAAGTATAATACCCTGAGTTCTAATAGCCAGGTTTCCTGAACTAATTTATTTTATGACTTATTATTGAAAATTTCCAAGTTAACTCTTAAATGCTGAATTTATTTTAGATTCAATGTGATACCTATTCTGTCTGACATTTTAAGTGAATGTCCAAAAGAAAAAGTGACCAGAATTATTTTGGCTACTCTCAAGGTAAGGATCTGTATAGACACTTTTGGTGAATAATATTTATTTTTATTTGTCTTTTGCATTTAAAACCTGTGCAAATCATAATGTAATAGAATAATCCTGTATTATTTTAAAATCTCTATAAAACGTTACAAACCCACTTTAAACCCTTTTGCCTTTGAGGTAGAAAGGAATTAAGTTAAAATTTGGGGGTGTTTACTGATTTAGTTTTTTAATTTATTCTTAATAATGGGAAGATGATTCTGATATCAGACAAAATTTGTAGAACTTTTTAGACTTTCGGGCCAGTTTGTAAACATCCTGATTAATTTATCATTGGTAAATTTACCATGTGTTCAAACAGCACAAGCTGAAGAAAATGCTTTATCCATAGTAGGACCAATATCAGTATATTTACATAAGTATTTAAGTTGCCTATAAAAGTCTTAAAATATCCCACTTTTTGTGACTATGTTTTTGATCTTAATGAAATTTTTTTTATTATTCCTCTTTTTCATAAAGAATCTGATAGAAAAGCCTGAGGAAAAGTCTATTAGCAGAGATAATGCTATTGCTATGGTCCAATGCAAAGTGTTAAAGCAGCTTGATATCTTACAAAGCAGGAGGTTTGATGATCCTGACGTTAATGAAGATCTAGACTTTCTGACTGAAACACTGCAGGCCAGTGTAATTGATTTGAGGTAATAAAATAAAATAATTTGTTTTCATTATTCATTACTTATCATTTCATGTGTATTTAATCGCTAAATAACCTAATTTGTAATTTTATTTTATAATTTTCAATATATACTCTTTATTTTTTGTAACACAGATTAAAATCATAATTATAGTTGTGCAATGTGCCTATAGTTGGTTTCTATCAGCATAAACTTAATATTTGGCAGAGGATAAACTTAAATCAATTAATGTATGTAATTTCCCCTCATTTATTTTTATGCATGCTCTTTAGCTCTTTTGATGAGTATTCTACTGAAATCAAGTCTGGCCGATTAGAGTGGAGTCCTGTGCACTACTCAGAAAAGTTTTGGAGAGAAAACACTCCCAAACTCAATGAAAAGAATTATGAGTTACTGAAGTAAGATCTTTGTAAAAAAAGCATCATTCTTGCTATGATTGGGTGTATTGAATTTTTGTTTACTTATTTTTGTTAATAAAAAATTATTTTCTGCAGGATTCTCATTTTCCTCTTGGAGTCGAGCAAAGATCCTTTGGTGTTAAGTGTTGCTGCCCACGATATTGGAGAATATGTGCGTCATTACCCACGAGGAAAACAGTAAGCTAATTTTAATGTTTTGAAGCGGATACACAGGGTTCGTACGGGTTATGGAATTTCATTTTTCATTTTCTGGGCCTGGAAAAGTCATGGAATTTGAAAATTTTCATGAAAGTCATGAAAAATCTGTAAAAGTCAAACTTGGCACAACGGCTAAAATTCGCTTCAGAAGCGTTCATACTAACGCGAAGCAAAATTTCCTTGCGTAGTGTAATGAAATCAGGCCCTTGTTAACTCAACTTGCCACTATGGCGGCTGAAGAATAAACAAACACTCACAGTTCCTTTGCGTTTAAGTTCTTGAGAAGTACTTAACTAGCCCATTTCCCAGTCTTTCTGACTGAGCCAATGAGAAGTCTCAATATTTAGATTTCTTTTAAATTGCAACCATCTCATTGGATCTGAAAGACTCTGGGAAAGAGGCTAAATAACAACACGCGAGTTCATACTTCGCCAAAGCAGCTTATTTAAATCCTTAAGAAGTCATGGAATTTTTTTTATCTTAAGAGTATGAACCCTGGATACAGATTGTTATTAAATTTCAAAATAAAGCTCATGTATTATGTAAATTCTATTATATATGCAAGGGTCTAGCAATGGTCTTTTTAAATGTATTTGATATTGTCTTATTAATCCATGCATAATTAAAGAATTAATTTATAAATGTTAACAATTTTCATCTAATAAATAGTTTTCTTATACTTTCAACAATTTTTCTTTCTTTTTGGTTTTGATTTTCTAAATCCATATATACTTACTTACGTCTCTTTACGCTTATGTGGCGCATGAGGCGGCCAGCACAGCCCTCCACCCCCGCCGATCCAGCGCCGCTGACCTCGTGTTCCCCAGCTCAGCCACCCGAGAGAATTTCTTTCCTTAAGCACCATTTGCCGCCAGGTGTATTTTGGCCTGCCTCTCTTTCTCTTTACATCTGGGGCCCAAGTTAAAGCCATGCGGGTCGGATCTGCTGGAGGCATCCGCAGAACGAGCCCTATCCACTTCCATCTATGATATCTTATTGTTATTGTAGTGGGTTTGCTGTTAAAAATATTATGTAATTCGAAATTTGATATCTTCTTAGGCCAATATATTTTGAGGAGTTTTCTAGGAGTCGAGTTTAGCTTCTTGGTGCTTGCTAAGCTTCCATGTCTCGCAACCATATAATAGGACTGATTTAACGGTAGCTCTGAAAATCTGGAACTTAAGTTTCAGACTGATACTGCCCGAGCTCCATATCTTGTGCAGCGTCTTGAAAGCGCATTGTGCTTTCCTTATTCTAGCATCGATACCTTTGTCTGTTCCTCCCTCGGTTTAGACATTGGCCCCAAGATACACAAAAGAATCAGTTTCCTCAATTACCTTTCCATTTATAGAAATATTTTCTCTTCTATTGCTGTTAAGTTTCATTACTTTGGTCTTTGCTTCATTTATTTTTAATCCAATCTGCTTTGCATTTTCTTCCAGTCTTTTTGCTTTCAGTAACATGTCTTCTAGCCTTGATGACAAGAGCACTATGTCATCTGCATAATCTAAGTCTTCAAGGTGACTGTCTAGGTTCCAGCGAATTCCAGATTTGACATTTCTCAGTGTCTTCCTCATTATATAATCTATTGTTATATTGAAAAGTAATCCAGACATTACGCAACCCTGCTTCACTCCAGTTTTGATATTAAACTTTTCAGTAGTTGTTCCATTAACCAACACACAGCCGCTACTTCCATGATAGAGAGCTTTCATTATGTTGATTATTTTTTGTGGTATCCCATAAAATTTTAAAATTTTCCATAGGGAATCTCTGTTAATGCTATCGAAAGCCTTTGCAAAATCAATAAACTTGAGGTATAAGGTTGAGTTAAATTCAATGCTTTGTTCAACAATGTTTCTTAAGATGAAGATTTGGTTGATGGTACTTCTTCCTCCTCTAAAGCCGGACTAAAGTTCAAAAGGTATTGTTTATATGTTATTGAATTATTTTCCTTTACAGTGTTATTGAAGGACTAGGAGGCAAACAGCAAGTTATGCTGCTGCTATCTCATGATGATCCTAATGTGAGGTATCAAGCTCTGCTTTGTGTTCAAAAACTCATGGTGCACAACTGGTTAGTTTCACTTTTATTTATCTCAGAAAAAAAAAGGAAATTCAAAATTGTTAAATACAAGTTAATGTGATTTTTGTCATGTTTTTTTAAATTTCAGTTATAATTTCTGTCAAACACACTAGGTCTGAACACTAAGTCCTCTTTATTGCAGCTTTAGTAATGATCTTTATGCGGTGTTAAAAAACCATTATGACTTGGTCCTGGTTTCTAGTTATTTATTTTCTTAACCCTTTAAATACCGTAATTAAAATTTTAAGGTTAAGGTTCCATTTTTTGGCTGATTAGAAAAGTCTATCTGATATAAAGATATGTCAATTATTCCAGGTGAAAAAATCAAATTTTTGCTATTAATTTTGGTGAAAAAATAAAAGATCCAAAAACTAGTAAATTTGACAAAAATTCTACAAGGAGGGTTATATAGTTTTTGAAAAGTAGTTGCATGTTAAATGAATTCATATCTTAGTGTTACTTTCTAGCAAGTATTACTTTACTTTCCTGCATGAAAAATCAAGTGGGAAATTTGGGAACATCGGCTGATGACAGGTTAATTATATTCAGAAATCCTTTGCTTAGATACCTTTTTAATTATCTACATTCAATACATCTGTGTTAATTTTATAGCAGTACAGCACCATTTATATGTCATTCATGGGGGGGAATCATTGATTATTGTGTTTTTAATACAGTAAAGCACCGTTTATACGTCTCGCATTTATACGTCTTTTACATTTATACGTCGTTTTCGCTAAGTCCCAATTCATTCAAATAATCAAAATTGTTTTCAATTATACGTCTTTTCATTTATACGCCGTTTTACGTCGGTCCCTTGGAAGACGTATAAACGGTGCTTTACTGTACTTCGATTGCAAATTACGTATAAATACACTGCTCAAAACAAAACATGTATATAAATAGAAAAGTTGTATAATCAAGAAACATATAAACAGTGCTTTACTGTATTTCTATTTTTGGAAGTAGCCCCTCTCGTCATGCTTAGATCTAGTTGTTTAAAACAGATTTTCTCTCTCAGGTTTTAATCCCCAGTAACATAAATGTACTCTCCTTCACATTTTAAAACCATATGTTTAGTTAAAGTAATTACCTTCTGTTATGTATATTTTTTTGCTCATTGACATCCAATTGGAAATGTGTTTATAAACAAAATTAATAGAACTTCTAAAATGCTAACTTAATAAAAATTTATAGGGATTATATCAAAACTATTTATTGATATAAGTAAGCATTAAAAGCTGAATTTATAAATCAAACTATTCTTTATTTTAAATATATTTTTACTGTATAAGATCATTGCATAAGAAACTTTTTCTATAAGACTTCCTGTAAAATAAGAATAATGTGAAATAATTTTATAATTTTAGTTAAAATAAAATTGATAATTTAAATCTCTCTTATCTTAATCTTATCTTAATCTTATCTTAAATTCTCAAAGAATATACTTATGATTTCCTTTTTATGTATCTATAATTACAGTAACAATAGTTTTACAGTAAGTGCTCACGCTTGATAAAAGTTAGGAATTACAGGACGATTTAAAACAAGACTTAAAAAATGCTAATAGGGGTAGCAGAGATGCCAACCATTCCGGATTTTGCGGAATCATTCCGCATTTCGGCCCCGAATTCCGCAATTACGGATAAAGCTAGAAAAACTACGGAAACTACGTTAATTATATTTTAACGAGAATGTATTAAATTTTCTTCTCATTACTCTGTTTTTAGCTTCAATCCTTACACAATACATATATTTTTTTACTTAGAATTGCGAATAAAAACAATAGCGCTAGATGCTAGTAACTGATGAGATGGGCAATAAGAAGGGGGAATCAATCGGAATTTGGAATATTCTAATCTGCATGGATGATTGATTCATGGGAGAAAGAAAGACCTTCTTTTCTCAAATATTTGGGTTTTCAGGACTTTTCTAAAACTTATCAAAATATTATGCCATTTTTTTACGTGCAGAAAGCGTGGCGTCGGTCGGCAAGCCACGCGTCACGCCGGATTTTTTTTTTACGCGGGGGGGGGCGATTACGGATAAGCGTTGTCTCAGGTTGGCAACCCTGGGGTAGATACATTTAGGTGATGCAGAATCAATTAGAAATAAGCAGTTGGAAATACTCCCCTAACAAGCTGATGGTTTTATGAAGGGGTATGGGAGGTTGTATAATTCCTAGCGGAAATTTGCAGATTATAAGATTTATAATCCGCAGGGGAGTTTATAAGATTAGATTAAAACCAACAAACTTGTTTGATTCTGGATTTTAATACAGAAAGCCAATTTAAGTGTTGAAAATATAGTTGTCTAATATACCTATCCAATTGTAATTTCACTGTCCTAAGACCTAAAATAAGATTAAAATTAATCATAGATCATTATTTAATATTAAGAAATTTCGATTGGCCTGGTCAAACATTTACTTAAATTGCAGCTTTAAAATTGGTTTTATGTAATAAATGTTGGAATCAAATGATTTTTCTTAAAAGGAGTAAATCTAGTGTCCAGATTCCAAGGTTGAACCCACAGTGAACCCAGGTTGTTAGGGGTTTATTTCTGACCCCACATTTATATGGGATTCTGAGTCATCTGGGCATACCCTTCCCTTCCTAGCACATTTCCTCCCTTTCTAGTTTTGAATTATTCTGTGGTAACTTATTCATACATGTGATTCATCCACCAATTGGCTGAAATCCGCCAATTTGTTAAGCAAAATTAAAATCCGCCAATTTGATTTGCAAAACTATAATTCCACTTTCTTATTTTCCAATCGTTTTTTACTGAAAACTGGCCGCGAGTGTTGCCTAGTAACAGGCATGAGTTTCTTCCGCGGAATCTTGATGTTCCGCTTTTTCCATTTTATTTGCTTTTAGTTTCATTTTGGATATTTTTATGCAGATTAGTTGAAATATACATTTCATGTATAGAGATATTAATTTGGCTAATATCAATAACTAGTTTTATGCAAGTTAAAAGTTATTAGAATCCCCCATTATATAACCCAGGTAAATTAAAATTTGTTAATTGTTAAAATTATTCCTGTCACGCTAAAAATAATTGAACAAAATTAAGCTCTTGCGCTTTTTCCTCTTTTTTCATCTTGGACAAACTCATCCCTGTAGTAATAAATTTTAAGTAAAATTGAAAAAACATTTAAGTTATGTGAAAACTAGTTAATATTTAAGATGAAAAATATAACTATCATATCAAATCGTATGATCTCGGGAAGTAGAAGCTGATGGGCCCCTCTACTAAAAATGAAGAAAAATTTAGGTGCCGTAGAATTTTTTTATAAATATTTTCCGCCAATTTATTGTCAGAGTAATCGCATGTATGTATATTGATTTGTATATAGAGTTTCTTATTAATTTTGTGTTTTCAAATTCTATTTTAAACTATAGCATTTTGTTTGTATGTAAAGTTGTATTGATATGATAGCAAATATCTATAGTTAGAATTTAAAATTTTAGCAGCAAAGTTCATGGTGTTTTTGCCTAGGTATTAAAATGTTTCTGCATTCAATTTTTTTATCGCATTACTTTCTTTAAAGGTTAATTACTGCACTCTGCTTATCACCCAATGCCCTTACTAAACCCAAACCCAAACATTTGCTTTGAAATCTCATTTATGCATTGCTATATTTTTCTCCTGCTTTTTTGCCACTATCTTGGTGTTGGAATCAGTGCCTTGTTGTGTTTTTGTGTTATTTTGTTGTTGTTTTTTTGAGGTCTAAATGGAATTCAATATCTTCTTTGTTGTCTCCCTTTAGATAGTATATGCTGATCTCTTCCTCCTGACTGGAACAAACTTAGCTCAAAAATTTTACTCGAGTATAAATTACGCATGTGTCCAAAATTTAAGGATAATTTTATTTTTTAGGAGTAATGACATACAAGTTCCTTGACAATGAAATTCATTCCATAGGATCTTACGTGGAATATATGGTCAGGGATTAAATTACCCTAACTGTAAATTAGGTTAATGGCACAGAGGGTAATCTAATTGGGTAATTTAATCCTAATGTAATAGGCTAATGCAGTGGTTCCCAAAGTGGGTTCCGCGGAACCCTGGGGTTCCACGAAAAAATTTAGGAATTCCATGGGACAAATTTTATTAAAAAAATTAGAATGGTGTAAAAAAATAACAATGGACAGCGCCGCCCCCCTTAGACCCAAAAATGTTCTCAAAATGAGTTAAAACCTTACTTTTACCAGTGATTGTCTGGAAAAGTGCCCCCTCTGGATCCGCGCCTGGTTTCATTTAATATCATACACTAAATTTAGAAAAATCGTTGATTAAATAATATTCAGGGTTCCGCGATCATTGGTAACAAATTTGGTGGTACCGCGACCAAAATAGTTTGGGAACCACTGGGCTAATGGCACAGAGGCCATTCATTGATAATGGCGTTTTGTACACATTCAAAGAGGTAGCTAAGAAATGTTCACGTAAGAGTTTGTTAGCATGAAAAAACTTCATTATCTGTAAAAGGATATGATACTTGTGAACTTATGTTTGATTTTAATTGCGTGGAATACCTTCAAGTAGGATTTTTGAGCAGTATTTTTATTGGAAGATGGTAACCTTATTTTTTGAAGCTCCCGTATGCAATGAGGTATTTGCTTGATTTCATGCTTTTTTGATACATTATGGTTTAAAACTCCCAAATTTCTGATTTTTAAGTTCAAAAATGTATTTTAAATAATTTAAAATTCAATTTTATTTTTGCCGAAATGTCAGAAAAGTCACGTTATCAGAAAACGGGCTTCTATTGGATGTGACATCACAGCGCATGAAAACCATTGTGTTTTCTGTTTTCATGTGATCAGAAAACGGGCTTCTATTGAATGTGACCTCACAGCGCATGATTTGTGATTCGAAAGTGTTTTCGCGCCCAAACAAAAAACGAAATTTCAAAAATTTATATCTCAGAAACTAGGCTACGAAATACTTGATCTAAACATCATTCTTCATGGTTTTTTATCTACTATTTTAATAAAATTTAATCTCAAAACGTGAGAATACCTCATTGTGCCAACTTATGTCTGGGGACTCTTTGTCATTATTCCCAAAATAATCAAATTTTCCTTGGTTCTTAAACGAATGTATTTTTACATTGCCAAAAGAAGCACTAAGAATGTGATTTCCCTTCTGCCTGTTAGAGTTAGCAACTAAGGAGATATTGAGTGCTTTCTATTTAGTCTGCTTGTTTTGCATGCATCCCGCTTATTGTCCATTCCTTTGTTCATTTGTGTTCTGATGTTTCTTACCCTAGGGCTAGCTTGTGTTTAAAGTGTAGTGGACTTAACTTAAAAGCTCGAACTGGTACATCAAAATCCTGTGTAGGAAATTGTTTTTTTAAAACTGAATTATCTTCTAATAAGGATAAGCTTTTAGAAAAACCAAAATAGTGCTTGCTATTTTCTAGAAGGTATGTTATGCAATTAGTTTTTTTATTTTTGCTTTATTATTTTCCTTAATTAGTTTTTTTAAGCTGTTATTTCTGCTTAGAAAATTATCATTTTTATCATTCATTATCATCATTCATTTTTGTTCATAGAATATGCATTAATTTGTCAAATTTCCTATTAAAAGTATATTTTATGGAGGGTTTTAAGAAAAATACTACTACTGTAAACTGTATTTAGAGACTAAAGAAAATTATAGAGAATTAATATTAATTTTATATTATACATAAAGTTATGTGCTTTATTTCCTATTCATTGTCCAAAATCTTAATGTATTTTTTGCATGGCGTGGTACTCAATTATAGGTCAATTTCTGTATTTTGTAGCTATGAAAATAGATTAATGCTCAAGATCTTTAATGAAATTTACTATCATTTATCATAGATTATATTTTCAACCAATTATATATTTTATTTATAGATTATGGACTAAACTATTTTAAAAGCTTTTTCTCTATAATGTAATGTAATGCTTACATGTTTGCACCAAATAATTATAAATTTTAATTGATGCACTCACATCAAACGCTGTTTTCGTTCCTTTCGTGGAAAGTTCTGGAATTTTAAATTGGATTTTCAAGGCCTGGAATGTACTGAAAGTATTTTTTATGCTAAGAGCCTTAAAGAAATTCCTAAAATTTAATTTCTAAAAGGCTTATTACAGTCTAAAATTTCCATGAATGATCGCAAATATTCATTTATGCTTCCAGACTTTTGCTTGTAAAGTAGGCTTTGTGTATTTCTACAGCCGGTAGAAAAAACAACGTAACAGTCACAATCACGATTTGCTATTTTTTTAAAATTTCTTTAGCTTTAAAAGCTTGTTTTTGAAAGCTTGTTTTATAGCAGTCAATGAAATTTGAATGATATATAGCTAGCAAATTAAAAAAGTAAAAGAAAAAAAGTAACTTATGTTATTCCCATCTATGAAAGGGATTTATATTAAGTATTCTTGAAAAGTCATAGAAAGCATTATATTTACAGTTTAAATATAAATTGCATTCAAGAAGGTCCTAAAAAGTTTTCAAAATGTCCTCAAAAAGTACTTAATTTTACCCTTTAAACGTCTGTACAAACCCTGCATTTAGTAAATTATCATTGTAGTGGTGTTAAGTTATCCGTTCCTTTCTTGACTTCCACCTTAGGGGAATAATGAACTTTAGACATTTTTCAGTGATATTATATTATAGTTGTTCATTACTAATCCTAACTTATTAAATTTTAGGGAATATTTAGGAAAACAGCTTGAAAAGGAGGCAGGTCAGGCTGTTTCTGCCAAGGGATAAAATGAGGTGATACCTGCTTTGTTGAAAGTTTCAAAGTTTGGTTCTAAAATTATAAGGTTTTTGATTGTTGGAAAAGTTTGTTTCTTCTTATGTAGCCCAGATTGTGGATGGACTAGTAGACTGTGTCTATTGATGTTTGAAACCTAAATTTTAATATGGCTGCTACCATATACATTCCAGATCTTTATGCTTGAAAGATGTACTGTAAGTAACGTTATTTCAATAATGTATTAGGTGGCTAGGTTGTTTTATAATTTATTTATATATTCATTCTGCTATATGTCACATTTAGACATAGCGGACTAGTCATGGAAAAATAGTATAAATGTGAAATGTGTGTATTTTACCTAAAGCTTTATACTTATCCTGTTTTAAATTCTTCACAAGATACTAAAATTAAGCAATGAATTAGGTTATCTTCTAAAGAGATATTTTTATTTCATTGTAAAAAGACTTGTCTATATGAATCAAGTAAAATGCTGTACAGTGTTGAAGCATAGTAATTTTTCTTTGTGTATTGACAATTTTGAAGTTATGAATTTGATTGGAACAAATCTTTGAATTCAATGTAAATGTTCTGTGATGTTATTTTCATTAATTAAATTGTAGATATTTTTATTCAAGATAAATAAACAATTAAAGATCCATTTCCTTTGATTAAATCCATCTGTTTCTTTTCAACTTTTAAATTTGTTAGGAGAATAAACTTTTATCATTTATTACCTAAGCAGTTATTCTTTTGAGTTTTCATTAGTACTTTAGAATTAATTATGCATTTATGAGGTTATTATTTAAGACCGTAAATTAATCTTGTATGAATGTAGAAAACATATGAATGAAATACAAAGGTTAAGAACAAAAGTACATTTTATTGCAGCAAAAAATCTGCCATAGTTTACAACTTCTGCCAGTGTGTAGGAACCATTCAGGCAACTTATGTACATTTTTTCTGGGTGAAATTTTAAGAAGACAAAAAGGCACATAATGCTTCAATAACAATAGGAAGCTTTTTCAATTTTTGAAAAGTTTTTTAATACATAATGCTTTTAATTAAACATAATCATTCAAAAAATAATCTGGTAAAGTTTTTATTATAAAAGCTATAAAAGAGAAATATGCATTGAAAATAGAATAATTAATATATCTTGAAGCTCATATTTTAAGCTGCAAGTATAGCTTTCAGTGCATTTTCAAGGGTTTATTGATAATCCTTAAAAAGTGGACTTAGCTTAGAATTAGATGTTTGGTTGAGATTTTGGTTTAACTTTGAGGGAAAAATCCTGTACTTTTGTTTGGGATTTAATAATCGAATTAAAGGTTTATCGGTTTTCTTGTTCACCTTTTTGGGCAGTTGGCAGAGGCAATCACAGCTGCAGCTTTTCAAATTAAGCTTTAATTGGTTGATTCGTCTTTGATATGTATATCAAAGAACAGTATGAAACAAGCACTTGCAATGCTGGGTTTATATACAAGCTGATTTTCATGCTTGGTTCATTTTGGCATTTGAATAATAAAATCACTAACAACCTAAAGGTTAGGTTATTCATTTGATTTCAAAGAGAACTACATGCTTATAGGGAGACATGGTAAGAAATTCTGTAAGAGTATCATCATAACTTAAAAAATGGAAAACAAATAGTGCATTTAAATAATTAAAAGGATTCACTTAAGTGAATTCTTCACCATATGGGGTGTGCTTATAAAGTGCTTAACATGCTGGCACTTTGTCTAATACCTTTACTAAAAATAATCGATTCAGAAGTATTCACTAAGTCAAATATTAGAAGCTAATTGGAATAGATTTCATTATAGGGAATCTGAATTTTGTCAAACAAGTTCTCAGAATACTTGATATTCAAATACTTTTTAGGAAAAGTAAAAGTATTTGAATGTCAATTGAATCGATTAGCAACGAAGAAGAAAAATGATTAAATCTGAAAGAAGGGTTAATATTTAAATCAAGCGTGGTGTAACTCAAAAGCTATTCAAGGTCCAGGTAGCTTGGACCTTTTAAAGTAGTTTAGATACGACATGGAGAATTGCTAAAAATTAATGTCATAGCACTTGAGATCCTTTGACTTTTCTAAAATCTAGCTATATATGACTAGGTGTGATAGACTTGCTAATAAGTGATTTTAAAAATTCGAATGTATTGGCTGTATTGTTTCCTCTATTATTAGTTTTAAAAAAGTTGGATTGGATTTTAGGTGCTGTTAAAATCCGGTCAAGGTAAAAATTGGTCAGTAAAATTCAATCAAAAATACAAATAGCTTTACCGGAATTTACTAACTGATTTTTAGATTGACCAGAATTTTCGTTTAACCTGAATTTTAAGAGTTCGGCACGCTTGAGTTAAACATTGAATCCATACCGATAAGAATAACCGGCCGCAATCGAATCGAAAAATGTAGAATCACTCCACATCATTCGATTCAATCGCTACTGTCCGGAACTTCTCCATAAAAAACCGATGACATCATTTCCCCAGTAGTAGGTACAGGGAAAAAAATCAGTTCTTAGATGAAAGCTCTATTTCTTGAAGGCGAAGTAGTCTCCGGTGGGATCCTCGATCCAGGGGTAGTTCTGCGGGCACTCCATGCAGGTGTGCAGGCGGATGGTCTCCCCAGGGAGCTCCCGGGTGGTCAGTGGGCAAGCGTTGGGCAGAGAGCAATAGGCCTGTCCCTTGACGTCACACTTTTCCTTCCATGGGGCGAAGTCCCGGATGGATGAGAGCTCGGTGGGGGACTGCATCCACTGCAGCACCTGGGTCATGGTGACGAAGTAGACGTCGTTCTTGCCCAGGGTTTCGTCCATCCACTGCACCAGGGCGTCCAGGTAGTCCTGGTTTAGACGCAGCCATCCGGCGTGGAAGTACAGGCCTGGAAGGGAATGATATTTAAGTTGGGTATTTCATTGAGGTAGTAAACTAACTGTAATCATGGCTGGAAGGCTAGTTTCATTTATTTTTTCCTTCAATGTTTCAAGGAAATTTGTAAATAGTTATGTCGGTTTTGAATTGGTTTGAATTTGGCCACTGAAAATATTTCCCCCACCACCGAATCAGTAACCATGGCAACTACCAACGCCAAAGCGACGAAGAAGGCTCACTACTTTTTTCCCACCTGACCATCTAAACCCATAGGGTATAGAGCTAACAGAGGATCCATCTCCATTGACACTAATAACTTTTTACAGCATTGATTTTCCCATAGACGGGCGTTGCTAAGTTTGCAACGCCTCCTATACTCTGTTCATTTTGAACTGGCGCTTGAAAATGTTTCCTTCCCCCACCACCGATCGGTAACCATAGCAACTATCCACGTCAAAGTGACGAAGAAGGCTTACTATTGGCTGCTTGAAGAGCGTAACTATGGTTACGCTTCTAGCGTGGGGGAAAGCACTATTTCTCAAGCGCCAATTCTAAATGAATAGAGTATAGCTCTTAGACAGCCTATAATAGCTCGAGCTCACTCCTGCCACGATACTGCCACTCAAATCGGCAGTGGAGGGAAAAGAGCAGCGCCGCCCCGATGAAATTATAATGCCGCCTGATAAAAGTTCCATATCCAATCAGGAATCACTTTCGCCTATTTCGCCCTCTCTGATTGGCGGCTGTGTCTCGAGAGAGGAAAACTGCCACTTGGACTCTCTGTTAGCTCTTTATTCTGTGCGTGAACCGGTAAAATATAAACATTTCCCAAAGATGCTCCTTATATTTTCTAGCCAGCCTCCAACTGCAGTAGAAAAATACAACCAAGGAATGAGTTTCTAAGGTTGCGTGAAGAGCGTAGCTATGGTTACGCTTTTGGCGAGGGGAAAGCACTATTTTTCAGGCGCCAATTCTAAATGAACATAGTATAGCTATACCCGTTTACTCTTGAAGCTGTGTCGTTACAGCACATTAAATTCCATTATTACTGCTTGTCTGACCATTTGGGGGCTTTATAACACAAATTTATCGATGATAGCGAAACTTACCCAGTGGAGCTCTGTTGGTCCTGTAATGCCTATCGAGGTTGTGGTTGAGGAAGTTGTAGAACTGCTCTCCGGAGATGATGTTGCTGCAACTGTCCACCATGGCGCATCCGGCGAGTTCCTCGTCGAAGTTAGGGTCGTCTCGTCTATCCAACTCGTTCATCACCATTTCCCAGACAGCGTGAGATCTGTAGGAGAAATGCTTTTGAGTTGATTCCATGGAAAAACACGACTAGAACCTGACAGATTGAATCTCAATATATTAATTAATCCCTTGAAAGTTATTTAAATAGTCTGTTTATTTAATTTTACTACAGATGGTGGTTTCTCTATCCCAAATATCTCCAATTTTCCCGATCCATAACAGCTAAGTTTGCTTCTTATACGATGTTTATTGTCATAAAAACATTTTTAATGTATTCGAATTTTTTATTTTTCTCATCATGCTGGGGTAAATCTGCTACGTTTTAAGTTACTGATTAGGGTAGGGTGGGGTATAAAGTGTGATACAGGGTAAAATGGGCCATTTATAATTGACTCGATGTAAATCAAATTTAAATTGAATTTATTTCTCCAATTTTTTTGTTTTTGATATTTTAATCATCTGTTAATAACATTTTCTATAAATATAGATTTATCATTATAACAATTTTAAAAATATTGATTTCAAACTGAATTTTAGTACATAGTTTACAAACTTCAGAAAATCACTATATTTTAATAAACTAAGTTTCAACATTCAATTATTTTCTCATAACAGAAGATTTGGAGAAAATTTTAAGCCAATCAAGTTAAAATGATGTTAATATTTTCAGTTTTATATCTACATCTGCTACATAATTAGGCTTTATACTCTTAGGACATGCCCGAAACCTATGTCAACTGAAGAACCTGTAGGATAAGATACCGAACTCTTGTTGAATTGGGAAAAAAATTTGGGTGATGAATTTTTTAGTGTTATCCCTATGGAAACTGCACAGAATACCTTACCTTCACCCTATCCTCATTCACATCGCTAGTTCCCTTTACTCTATTCATTTTGAATAGGCGGCTGAAAATATTTCCTTCCCCCACCACAGAATTAGTAACCATGACAACTATCAACTTCACAGCAACGAAGAAGCTTACTATCGGCTGCGCGAAGAGCGTAACTATGGTTACGCTTCTAGCGAGGGGGAAAGCACTATTTTTCAGGCGCCTATTCAAAATGAACAGAGTATAATATATAGTAACAAGCAAGAGTCTACTACTTACCGTGTGGGACAGTTCTGTCCGTTACCGTGGCACTTGTGTGGCATCCTGAAGTAGAGGGTGTAGGGCCAGAGTGGGGGGTTGCTTAGGGGTGCTGTGAGGGTAGAGTCGTAGAGGAAGGCCTGCTCCTCCATCATGGAGAACTGGCTGTTGCCGCCCACCCTGAGGTAAGGGGACCTCACCCCCACGATGGAGTTGTCGGTGATGTTGCCGAAGCGTTCCAGGATCAGCCTCACGCCGGCCATTTCCTTAGCCCAGGTGTCAAGGCTGGCCTCGGTCCAGTACTTCTCGATGTTGCGGTGACTGCAGAGGGAGAGAAAGAATGGATTAGGTTGGTTGGTCACGGCTTACTGGATACTCTTCAACAGGGGTTCTCATGAAAAGAGGAGTATTTCACCAGCACCTCTGGTTAGCGGACAATAAGTGTTAACTCACAAGTCTCAAGCGTCACCTCCAGCCATGGACCGGTTTCGTCCTTGTTAGGACTCATCAGCACGGCATAGGATAGCTTAAGAGCTGGAGTTTTCTCACAGGGGTTCTCATGTTCTCAAACTTTTTAACACTGCGACCCACTTTTTATAAACAAAATCTAACGTGATCCACCTCATCATCTTCAGTTAATTTTCTCATGAGCCCCTATGAGACTTAAGCATTGTGCGAGCGTTACAATAATAAGTAACTAATGCATTTATTAGAAATTAAATTAACTTTTTTTAAATAGAGCTTTTCGCGATGACGTCATGATCAGTTATTTTCACAGAATCTAGTTATTTTCACGATCGTGGAGGGCACCCGTATGGTGGAAAACAATAGCATGTGCAAATGTGCATGCACTGAGCATGCGCCTGGTTCTCCAAACCTGTTGCTAGGTGGGGGTCACGTGATGTGAAAAGCTGTATTAAAAGAAAGGATTTAAACCTTAGCGTATCAAATTGTTGCCCCCTTTGTCTTAATTCCTGTACCCCTTGCGGATGGAGTTTGGATATTCCAAGTGGCATAAGAAACAACAACATAAGTGTTGTATCATATACCTTATTCTACAATGAGAAAGAGAGAGAAATTGAGGATAAGAAATAAGAGAGAGGGTATTGTGGTGTATGTAAAGAGAAAAAATGACAAAAAGAAAATAATGGGTGGAAATGTTTAGGAAACATTAGAAAGGAGAGAAAACAGGAGACAAATTGGCCGAAAGATGAGAAAAAGGAGGAAATTTTATGGAGGTAGAAAGTAAGAGTAACCCGAGGGGGTAATATTGAAATTGTAATTACCATGCTTTCTAATTAAGGGATTTACAACTGGAGGCCCGCCCAATCATTTTGTGGAAAAGCCCTATTTGAAAATATAGTTGTGCCTTCACATTATGTAAATAACTTTTGCCCATCTCTCGCTGGAAAAGTATCATATTAAAGACTCTCCCCCCGAAAAATATTTCATGTATAAAAAGGAGCCAATTACATTGAAGCCCGCCAACCGACTTGTGCTTTCGATTGCGGCCCATAATGTACTTGGAAGTGGGAAACCCCTGTTCTAATTGAAACAAAAAAGAACCTAAGGAAATATACCCAGCCAGCAAAAAACCTTTAAGCGATGGTTTATACGTTGGTTACCTACTATACATATTACATACATATATTTGAGGAAATAACCAAGGAAAATATTACGAAATCGTACAAAAAACAAACTGTCGGAAAGTCAAACGAAGAAAAGGAAACTCAATCGTCTTAATTAGTCCAACAATAATTTCCGTTCCGTTTCTGACATCCCTGCCCTTTTGAAAACATATCCAGTACCGAGATAATTGTCTCGGATTTTAAGGTTAATTACGACTTTTTGTCTCCATTCTGTGTCATCTCGAAGAATTGTCAGAAAAAAAGAGCGATCGCTTTCCTTTCTTCACCGAAATCTTTTGGGTCACCAAGGCTATTAAAAGTAGGCGTGTGCCTTTTCCTTTTGCTGTCATGGAGGAGCATCGTTGTCGCCATCGTGTTGTCTTTCATCCAGGCTCGTTTAAAGTCGCTTTTTTTATTGCCATCTGTCATGATGGATGATCACGGTGGTCCCATTTGGGGAATTCCATTCATTCATTGCCTTGTGTTTAAGAAGGAAAAGGGAAAGTTGGGAAATTTTTCATTGCCAATCATTCTTTCTGTCGAAGAGGATTAAAAAAAGGTATGTTTTTTAAGAAATAGATTTAGGGGTTCCAGAAGGGTGTTTCCTTTGTAACAACTCACAGGGTTCAAATCTGTTAACTGTCCAGCTAAATTTTTTCATGGTGTCTTGAGCTCCAAATATTAGAAAAACTGCCAAAATTATCAAACTTATCTATTAAAATACACAGTTATATCTAGGAAAACCCTAAAAATTTGACGATGTTTGAATATTTGGCGTCTGAAACAACATGTTGATATATTTAACGGGACAGTTAACGGAAGTGAACCTACTTCAGAAAATATGGCTGATGATGACTTTATTTTTGTTATAAGCAGTATGCCCTTGTTATCTAGAACTTTGAAACCTTGAAAACCTTTACATCTCGGAAAATTATTTCCCTCCTTGAAATTAAGTGTTTTTCTATATTTCCTATCTAGTCATCTCAAAAACTTAGGTGAAAAAGGAACGTCACTAAAGGTCTTCAGCGCAACTTCATTTTGTTAAGATGAAGACTGAAAAGAGATGGAAGGACTACCCAGACAAGTATTTTTTATACTAGAAAAACTTAAGAATAGTTTCTAAAAGGAAGGGTAACAGGGCAAGACTTCCTAAGATCAGGACTGTCTAGCCGATGTTGCCTGCTGATTAGGATGATTCAACGAGATCTTTCGTAATAGCAATTCGGATAGTAGTAACAGGCAGAACAGGAGCTTAGGGCAGCTCTTCTCAAACTGTAGGCTGAACCCTCAGAAGGGGTATATACTCCACTCACCACTGGAATTCCAGTGCCCTAGCTCCCTTATGGCAAAACAATAAAAGAATACCAACTAACCCTGGTCTCCCACATTGTAATGTACTAATATGAAATCATCGAAATATTACTAGGGTCGGTGCAGTTAAGGATAGTCTTTATCCTTCATTTATAGCAATTAATTCGCTTCCGAATACCGAGCAGGTTTTTTGGGTTGAGTCATGAAATCCAGACAGAAAGATTCTCTATAAATACACCACCCCCTAACATACTCTTGATTGTTTGGGATTTGCTCTCTACTCTTTTGGTTCACTGCTGGTGTAACTGGTGGTTACTGGTCCACTACTACTTTAGGGTCTATGCGTCCATGGTATCATGGATTTTATCTAGTAGACAGCAGTGTTTTCTGACCCTATGACCTCACTACGCGGAAGGAAAAACTGAGTAAACAGAAAGCCTGTTGGGTTGCTCAGTACGCTCTCAGCCTTGTCAAGAAACTTTGCTGTCTGGTCTAGATCTGAAGGATTGGACACAACAACAACAATACGATGTCAATAGATCATATAGGATCTCCACGACCTAACTAGATTGTTGAACACTTGGGCAAACAGAATATGGGAAACAGGGTGTTTCAGATAAATGTTTCATAACTTCTAGGTGAGGTAGGGCACACCTAGAAGACTCAGAATCACCTATGAATGAGGGGTCGGAAATCCACCTCTAGTGACTTAGGGTTTCTTATAAGCCGGCATGAGAGGTTATATAATCCACAGTGGAAATTCATGCACAACCTTTTATGATTGGATTAAAACCAGCAAAATGGTTCGATTCCGGCATTTGTTACATAAAAACCAATTTAGGAGCTGAAATTTCTGCTCTTTAATTGGTTTTATGGAACAAATACCTGTGATCGATGGTTTTAATTCTATCTTAAAAGGTTACGTGTCCATTTCTACTGGGAATTTTACAACTTCCCATGCCCGCTTATAAAAACCCTTAGGTCCTTAGGAGTGCATTTCCAACCCCCCCTTCTTATGTTATTCTGAGTAATCTAGGTGTTTCCTACCCCTCCTAGAAGTTAAGAAACACTTATCTGAAACACCTTGCATGTAGGGGAGAGTGGGGCTATTTCGCACATGGGGCACATTCAGACAGACGGCATTTCCCCTAGTAATTATTAATTTAAAAATCTGAAAAAAATACCAGTAGATGGAAGCATGACTACCACCTCTTGCATGAATTTTCAAAGCTCTGAGCCATTTTGTTGTATACGTACTAGAAATTTGCTAGCGTTAGAAGCAGCAAAGTAAATTTTCTTGTCATTTTGTTGGCGTAAAATATCAATCAAAAATAGTTCTCAAGTGGACATTCAGCATTTTATTCAGTAGAGGAACTACTAAAGTAAGTTTCTAGAAAGGTTTTATTTCCCTGCTTTAATTATAAATATCTTGTTGGGACGTGGTAAGCTTGAACTGGTAGATGGGGCACATTCGTACGCCAAAACATGGGGCAGATTCAGACAGTGCGAATGTGCCTCATCTTTCCCATTTTTGATTATGAAAGTGATTTATATGTTTATAAGTGCAGTATATTTAATAACTTGAAGTTTAATTGTTTTTTATTGTAATTTTTTCAAAATTTGGTGATAATAGAAAATAACATCTTAAAGAAAGCTTCAGTTTTAAGGAATTTAGACCCAGATTTAAACATTGAAGAAATAATTATCCCTGATAATTGTTTAATACCAATTGACTTGAACTTAAGTGATTTTATTCTAGTAGAATTTGCTACTAAAAAGAAAATTTTGTTATGTTGGTCAAATAGAAAATTTGGAATTCAATGGTGCTTATTTAAAATTAATGATGAAGAACTTTAAAATTAATGACGAAACTTTTATTTTCCCAGTAAGTAATGATTCAACATTCATACAAAAAGATAATATCGTATTAAAAGTTCCCCAACCGTCAGTTTCAGGTGTTAATAAGCGAGCTGTTGGTTCACTTTTCTTTTCGAATAAAACCTGACAGTTAAAACATTAGTTGAACCTTTTCTAACTAATTATATTATGTGAAGTATGTCAATGTACTTCTTTACTTCAATACTCTTCATTACTACAATTGTTTTCCTCATAAAAAACTTAGATGTTCAATATTTTCTGAAGCTGTTTTCTTTTTGTAAAAAAAATCTTCAAATTAGAGGAAAAATATGTAAAAGTGCCAAATATTTCGTTTAATTATCCTTACTTTAAAGTACAATAAACTTTTTAGTTTGTAAAAATAATTATTTTATAATTTTTTTGCATGTGTACGAATGTGCCCCACACGTGTGCGAAACTGCCCTACCCATGGGGCACATTCGCACGAAATTTCTCGTTTTTTAGATTGATGATATAGGTTAGAAATTCTAGATGAATGCGACCAGTTATCGTTTTAAAATATCGGGAAAAGTCTTAACTTTCATTTGAATCCGAGTTTGTTTCAATATCTCATCTAGATCCAGAGAAATATGCCGAAATGCACTTTTTGTGCGAATGTGCCCCGTTCTCCCCTATTAGTAATACGAAATCAATGTATCCTTACGTGATGGAGTGAGCTGCGATCTCGTGCCCCTTCCTGTGCAACTCCTGCACGGCTGAGTAGTTAGTGTACTTGTGGGAGACGAAGAAGGTTCCCTTGGCGGAGCATCCGTTGGGATTGCTGCGGCCGTCCTTGAAAATGCGCTCGTACACGATGATGTTGTTGTTGTTGACGGCATCGTCGAAGGTGATGGTGATCATCTGGGGCACGGTGTTGGGCTCCAGCTTCCCGGGGATCTGCGTGCCGTCTGGGGAGCAGAAACAGTCGGGGAGCACGCACTGGGAGTGGTCGCAGGGGGGCGCGCGGTTGGGGTCGCGGTCCACGGCTGAAAGAAGGAGGGAAAGGGGAGGTTAGTGTTGGTTGGGCCATAGAGGAGATATTGTATTGGAGTGAGCATTCCTACTGAATCGACTCCGTAAATTATACTCTATTCATTTTGATTTGGCGCCTGAGTACATTTCCTTCCCCCACTGCTGAATCGGTAACCATGGCAACTATCAACGTCAAAGTGGCGAAGAAGGCTTACTATTGGCTGCTCAAAGAGCGTTACCATGGTTACGCTTTTACCGAGGGGGAAAGCACTATTTCCCAGACGCCTATTCAAAATGAACAGAGTATTGAGCAGGGCTTCTGGCGATGAGTTGGCGCGTTATCGCTTGCTTAAGCAATTTCAAAACTGTTACAGGCATGCAGTAGCGGATCTAAGGAGGTGGCATGGAGGCACGTTCCCTCTGAAGAGTAAACGTTTATTGTTTATTGGATAAAACAACATCTTAAGATAATTTCTAAAAAATATCGTAATTTTGAAACTTTTTAAATGCTTTAATGTAGCTTTATGGCCTAAAAGGGACAGGGATGTGCTAAAGCTTGTCGACGCCAAGAATCTACTCATTAGCAACACTGCATGGTATAAAAATTCGGCAGTGAAAACAATTTCCACCGTCAAGTGACGGTGGTCATGTTAGGGGTCATAACCTGACTGTGGTCTTTCTGGATATTATCTTAACCACTCTTTTGGGTTACCAATTACCATTGCCCACTCTGCTTGCTTTATAGAAAACACTGCATAAGTGAAAAAACATTTTATACTCATAGTATCAAGCTTAAAGAGCCGTACTTTGTAGAGATCCTCTTCACAAAAGTATAGAAGAGTAGCTAATCTATGTTTTCACAAAATGTTTCGCGATTTGTTTTTTCCCACATAGAAAAAGATAAAAGACAGTACTCACTGCAAGCGTTTTCATCGGAGCCATCGCTGCAGTCGGGCAGACCGTTGCAGAAGAGTTCTCTGTCGATGCAGTCTCCGTTGCCGCAGGCCAGCTTGCCGGTCTCACACAGAGGCTCATCGGTCGCCAGCAGGGGAGTAGCCAACCGGGGCTCTAGAAAAACACTCGACCAGTTAGACATTGGAAAAACACATGTTGTGAGTCTTCCCTGTTTGTTTCATCAAATTACTGCCTTTCTTAAAGCACGGGAAGAATTATAAAACTTGTTTTAAATTTTATAATTTTAATTTCATTTTCAAAAGTGTGAAAGGAGATAAATTGTGTCCTTCTTTTCAGTAGAGAAAATCTTTTTTTTGCTTTTTAAAAATAATAATGATAAAAGTTGCAAAAAAAAGTTTTTTTACTTAAATCTGGATGCAAATTTTAGCTGTGTTTTTTAATCATTGGAGTAATAACAAAATTAACATTTCCTTAGTGCATAGCTAAACAATATTATAGCTGTAAAATTCTTTACTTAGGTATAGATATATTAGAGTGTACTTTTATATACGAAATGATCCTACTGTTTATTTTTGTTTATTACATAACAGTTCATAAGTTTAATCACTGTGTACATAATCTTATTGAGTTCTAAATATGTTTTCCCCATGAAAAATGCACTAACACATTTAATAAACAATAACTGTCCAATGGAGACTATCCCCGCTTCACCACTGTTTAAAAAACAATTATCCTATCCCTCTTAATAAGATGCTCCCTAAGTGCAATCGCTCCTTAAGGGTTTTCTCTAGAATATTCAGTTTATATTCATGGGAGAGTATTTATGGGGTGTCGTAGGTGGCAATGCCCCCTCCCAACCTTTTTTTTGGGGGAAAATTCAATTTTCTCATTGGTAAATAATATTTTCAGATCCATCAGAGGTAGCTATCCCCCCAAAATATCTGCTGTGATGTACACCTCCAGGATATCTAACTTAAATCCGCCCACATTTATATGGTGGGTGGTGTAGAAGAAAATAAAGGTAAATAAAAGAAAGGGAACTTGTAATTGAGGGATGTTGGAGATATCGGATGGATATATACTGCTGAACCAACGATAGTAAAAGGGTCACGTGATTTGGACAACGCTGGAACTAGTATTTCGGAGGGGAGACAGGTGGAAGTTGAGGGGCAGTTTATCGAAAGAGGAAGAGACATTTGCTTGTATATAGAAAGAAGCAAGACCCCGACTATCACCGGTTACCCAACTATGGCCGTGCAAAGTCTGTAAAAATCACGTGACCCTTTTACTATCGATGGGTGATCAGTAGGAGATGGTGAATCTTTTGACTAAAACCACCCAAAACCCCACAGCTGACAGGTAAATGACAACTCCTGCTGATGAAGGTTTTTAGAGGAATAAAATACTAAGTGTCCACTCACTCTCTAGCTGCTCGCAGTTCTTGACGTTGTTCTTCCAGTCGCAGGTCTGCTTGTCGATGTCGAAGGCCAGCCCCGAGGGACATCTGAGCGCCAGCAGTCCCTGCACGGAGCATCGGACGACGTCGCGGCAGTCGTCTTCCGACGTCAGACGGAAGTAGTCGCTGGGGGAGCGGTTCTTGCATAGCTCCGCGTCGTTCTGACTGTCGGTCTGCCGTTTCACGATCGAAACGCACAGCGCTGTAAAGAAACGATGGAGAGTTTATAGTTATACTACGTTCAAACATGAAAGGTTAAATTAGTTTAACTTAAGAGAGAAGTTAAGATATCAATGGTCACCACTTTTTCAGTTATAGTCGGCTAGACTATTATAGTCTGTGTAATTAGAATAGGCGGTTGAAAAGTCGCGTGATTTCCCCAGTCTCCACACCTTTCCCCTGTGCGTTGCCATGGTTTCCACCAGTCATTTTTTCCACATCACGCCAAGCCCACAACCGACCGAGATTGTCGTGTCGCAGCAGCCAATGAAATAATCGGAACACTTTTTTCGTTATAAAAGAAAAACTAATCATGGTAGAAGTACAAAATTTTAAACAAATATACAATTTTTTTTTCAAAAAGATTGTCGTTTCGCTTTTTGAAAAAATTCGAATTAGTTTAATAATTATTAAGATTCAAAGTTTCGATTTAATTTCACGCCCTGCCCTAAATGATGTGCAAAAATAAAGCAGAACCGCTTACGTTTTCTCTTTCGTTACCAAGGCGACGAACTTCAACTGATGACGTCCAACCGCCTATTTAAATTACACAGACTATAAATAGTACTTGCCCTCCGCTCTCTTGCTTTACCTTCCTATACCGTGCTGATGAGTCCTAACAAGGACGAAACCGGTCCATGGTTGGAGGCGACGCTTGAGAGTTGTGAGTTTACACTTATTAAGATATCTTAACTTAAACTATCTTATTTTGCCCGTTCACACTACAACTATCTTAAACCCAGATGACGCTACGAGTAAAAAAATGGCAGCCGTCCAAGAGCTCGTCTCTAAGCCTAAACATTATACTTGAAACTTTTTTACTTTGGACTTATACTTGCAAAATACCAATTTCTCTTCTTGTCTTGTCCAATTTGTTTTTCGAAATGTATTGTAATAGTGTAATGTAAATCTTTAAATTGATGTATGTCAAGAGCCGTTCAAGAACGAGTTAAAATGTAAAAGACACACTTTTTATATATTTTACTTTCATTTTGATTCAGCAAATTTGAAAATTTTGTTTACTTTTTAAAAATATGAATGTTTATGAATATGATGTTGATGTAAATATAAATATGCTTAAGAAAAAAAATCACAAGAAAATAATATAGAAATATGCTTAAGTAAAAAAAATTACATGAAAATTTCAATGCTTGTACCTTTTACAATATCTTCAAAAAATGTCTCGTTATGATGAACAGAAAGAAAAAAAATGGTCTGCATTGAAATTTTATATAAATTATGATGCAACTAAGTTTTGACTTCCCTCACCAAATTCATTCTCGCTCTAAATTTCTGACGCAATTTATGGATAGTCCCTCGACCCCCCACCAACACAAGTAAACACCCCATACCATACCCACAACATATTTCTTTCTCTTTTTTTTTCATTTATAAAAATGGGAGGAAAACCGCAAATATCCAGGACTGAAAGGGACACTATGCCGTTTTCCCGCAATCTAACTACCCTCGTGGTAAAAGTGGTTTTACAGGTATTTATATTTTCTTGGTGTAATGCAGGGGTGCCTGATTAAACGCCATCGATGAAGCCTGGAATCTACGTGTAACTTTCTACTCATGTAAATTTTGACTAACTTAAATAACTTATAATAAGATATGTTAAAACAAAAAATTTTTTTTGCTTAAGGATTTTTTACGACTTTTTGGCCATAATGTCTAAAATCTTATATTTTATTCAGGGCACATATGCGCTGAATCTACCGTGTTTGGTCAATATAGTTAGTTGCGTTCATTATTAATTCGATTTTATGTACGACTTTAAATTGAAACCTATTAACACATAGTTATAAAAAGTCTCATGTAATTAAAGTTTGGATTTAAACTCCAATTTTTAAGTGTTATTTCATCCAAACACCTCTAAACATCCTACAAAGCGTACCATGAAAAAATTATGTTAACAAAATTGTGTATATTAGAACACGACATTACAAAAATACTGGTACATGTTCCTTATATTCCGTATTTTTGGAATTTTACCGCAACGAGAAAAAACTTTGAAAATAAGTTCAAATCAAAATTATAGTCACACAGATTTGGCATAAAGCGCTTTTACAGCGTTTATGAATTACCACCCCACCAAAAATAAGGGAAAAATCCATTTCCGTAACAATCGCTTCAATTGTATGACGTCAAAAGGTTTTCTCGTGGAGGTCTGACTTTTTCAAAGAAACGGTAAACCGCTTTTCAGGTGAAAGTGCTCTGATGACACAATATAGTTTTAGCTACATGATTTACACACAACCGACTTTCATTAACACGTTTCCTATAACCGATCGGAAGCAATTTCCATCGCAAACCCTCCAGACAAATCACAGCACCGCCCCCATTTAACCAATTCCACTCACTACTAGCCGTCCACCTCGCTGACCTTATCTATAAATAGCCCCATCCTCGGAAGACAAGAAGCGAGAGTTTCCTCAACACCGGGGGAAAGTCGGGTCCCGCCTGGAACTAGGGCACGGGGAAAAAACCACCAGGGAAAGCAACCACCAACCCGCCCTTGCGCCCTGGGCGAATTCCTGGTGGGCAAGGAAGAACAATAAAAAAAGCGTCTCCAGAAGTGACGTCTGACATAGATCGGAGGGCGTTCTGGTCCTTTCCTCGTCGAAAATGTCCCCACTTTCTTCTGCTAAACCTGTTTTGCATGTGTGTCAGGGAAGGCATGCCGCCATCTTTGAAGCTTCGCCGGTCTGTTATTTTCGAGAGGGGAATTGGGTCTTGAGGATCACGTGATCAGATGGGAATTTTAAGTCCTCTTCTTGCGTCACCTCTGGAGATGGTAATACACGTGGATTCTCCAGTAAGAGTGGATGGCCTTAACCTGTGCGGCGGGACCCTCTCCGGAAATTTACCGACTTTTGCTGATCAAACCGGCTTTGAATTTAGGCCTGAAAGATTTCGTATTCTTGTTTTTTTAATGGGAAACTGGTGGTATTTTTCTTTTCTAGACTTGATAGGGAGTTATGTAGGTCGTAAGATGCACCGAAAGCAAAAATATTTAACAGTCATTAGAACCTCGATTACGGTTTGCTATGAGTTTCATCAACAAGTAATGAAAAATTCCAAGTAGTATTGCACTTGTATTACTAAGCAGATCTCTCCAGTCTCAATCTAATTACCCCACTGAAAATGATGTGGTATCACAAATACATCAGTATAAAACTTCTTTAAAACGCTGAGGATATATTTAGTAATTGAACCGTAAGGACCTTAACTACCTTGAAAAAACCTATAGAACTACAGAAAATGTTTCAAAAATGCCATTAATAAAGCATGTATAAAATATGATACAGTGAATAAAGCTAAAAAATTTAATAAGCGAGTTCTTTTTCGTTCATTCTTCTCACATGCAAGGTAAAAAGAGATACAATTAAAGGATTTAAAAACAATAGGAATAATGTGTGTTTAAAACAATTTTGTAACATTTTAATTAATTAAATTGACGTTTTCTTTCCCGTCCGTAAATAGATATAGTTTTTTTCCACGTAAAAATTAAATGAATAGCTAAAGCAACGGAAAAATCCAGTTAATATTGATATTAAAAGAGTGTATTTGTGACCTTAAACTATTTAGGAATGTTTTGCATAAATAAAAGCACAATAGTGATTGTTGAAATATTATTTTGTTTTTTTACAGGTTTGGTTTACATTCAAAAAATGTTTTGAAACTTCTAGTGCATTGTTTCCTTAGCGTTTATCATAACTTATTCTTCTGAGAAAATCAATGGTTTATTAAAAATATTTTTTCGACAGTTTTATATGAGCAACTATAAGTGCCGAAAGCTCTTAAAACAAATGAAAATGTTTCGAAGCATTAATAAGGGGAAAACGCCAAAATATTTCCCTACTATGTGTTTTTAAAAGTTTGGTAAAATATTATTTTTCTTAAGATTAAGATTAAAATTCACTGTGAAATGTTGATAACAAGATAAAATATAAACAAAGTTTTTATTCTCACATAAAAATTCTTAAAACAATAATAAAATATTCTTTAAACTTACAATATTCTTTAAACGTTTACTCTTGTCTCTCTTACTAAATGTTAATTTTACAACTACCCACATTCTTTTATGATATAGGTAACAAAAATTTCCTTAAGTAACTCTCCATAGATCCAATAAATTTATAAGTGTTTCTCGGAAATAATTACGAACTTCTAAGAACAATGTTATCAATCGACAGTTCATCATTATAATCTTTTCACTCTCACGTGGATGAGTAATGAAGAACGAGAATATTTATTGCAAACTGAATACATGTACAATTAACGATACCTGAAGGAGATGGAAACTTTCTATCATAATAAGCGCATACATATGCATTAAGATAAGGGCCCATGGATATCATTATCGTATAATTATATAGATTCTATCTTTGAAAGATGAATGATCATTAGAGTTTATCATTCTAATGTTAGGTTGTCATTTCCTAAATGAAAGTAAAAGTATTTTCTATGCTTTATTTGTTTATTAAATAGGAGTGGTTTTTTAAGCTTTCTTTCTCGGAATATGATGCCGTTCTTGAGGTTTTGAAGTAAAAATTATTATATGAGTTTTTTAATAAGTGACTCAAATTAAAAAATGATACTAGCCCCATGTAATTAATAAACATTGCGCTTTTTTATTTTTTCCTAGTATTCAGAATTCATTAATATGATTTTAAACTCATTAATCAATTAAAAAGAGAATGTATATTATATTTTGTATTCTTGGTTTAAAATGTGCATTTTTATTTATAGTATATTACAGGTAAACTTCTTTCGACTCTCTGAAAGGGAGTTTCTCCAAGGCAGCTAATACATATTTTTGTATTTTTTATGTACTAGGGAGCTACCGCCCCCTGCTCGCTATCGCTCGCCAACCCCCGTAAACTGCTGACGCAGGACCTTTTGGAATTGCTTCGCAATTCCCACAAATTCCAACTCGTTGAACTTAACACACTTTATAAAACAATTAAACAATTTACAGAAAAAACGTCAACCAACTTATTAAAAATACTTCAAATCCCCTCCATGAATAAATCTCCCTTAAAAGTTTGAGTATATATTAACTCGAACTTATCAAAAATTTAAACGAAATGTTTTTAAAAATATTCATCTTAATTATTTTTAATCTATGATTATAAAAATAACTAATTCTAATTGTTTATCAATATTCGGACCAAACAAAAAATGTTATTTTAAAGTAACTCGATAGTATAATATGCCTAGTGTTTATCATTCAAATTTTTTTTAAACCCAGACTTGTTAAACAATACCGTTTAAGCAATTGAAAACAATAAGAGACAAAACATCACTATATGTTTACAATTAATTTCGATAAAATCAGAATAAAAATTATAAATATTGGACAAAAAGTGTGAAATTTTAGTATAAAATGGCGTTCATGTAAGTTTTTAGAATATGTTTTTATCAGTCTTTGAGTGATATTTCATCAAGAAAGTACTTTTTTTAAAAGGTGAAAAAACATGTTTCATCTTAAAATAAAGCGTCAATCGGACGTTGTGATTGGATGCATAATAATTTGATTGACAGTACTTGATTTATAACTGCGACCTTATCCGTTATCTAAAAAAATGGAAATATTTTAAAATTGAGAATTTTTTTGAAAAATCGAAGGGCTTACTCGGAAATACGGAAAGAATCCGGACATTTTTATACCATATATGTGTCATTCGGTTCAGTAATTAAAAAGCCTTTCTCTGGAAACCGTTCACTAAAAACTTTTTTTTAGAATAGAGAGATTTTTAACTGATAATAATGTTATTATTAAGTCATTATTTATTTTCATGCATTTGACCTCAGCTTAGTATTTGTTATTAAACTGTGGATACTCTCCATGTGTATTTTATTAATATAATTTATTCTACCTCAGTATGTATGTTACGGGCAAAGTGATTAATTGGGCATTATTAATAATGCCCAGAGTGGAGGCGGGCAAAGTGATAAATTTCATTTATAAATTCCATTGAATTTATCTTATTGCCCGGGCATTATTATTAATGCCCGATTTATCACACTGCCTGTAACATGAATACTTATTAAATATTTACCGTGACAAACATAACGTAAACAAACTACGTAATTGTCAGAGGAAAATTAGAAAAATCAAGGCAGATATTCTACATTTGTTAAACATGTAATAATAATTTAATTGGTTAATTGTGAATACTGATACATCATAACAACTCGAGGGTAGCCTATGAGTCCCATTGACTTTGGTCCAATTTCATCGCGTTTACCGCAAAAGGTTAGTTAACGAGAACACCTTTTTCCATTCATTCATTAATATTCACACACCTCAGCGAAATTTATATACAGGATGCAAGCAAATAGTCAAGGAATCCGATGAAAACACTAACAATCTAGGTCTCAACCCCAGTGGCAAATAGGTTACCACTCTGATGGACTAGAAATATACATTCCCTTCTTGTTGTTTTCTTCAATCTCGGGAAAAAATGTCTTCCGCATTTTTACTGATCTTTTTTACATGGAAGGAAAGTGATCGGCGGAAATGGTTCGATTTATTTGAGTAACTCGGATACCGGTTCGGTCCTCATCGCTTTAGGAAAGAGTGAGAATACCGGCTCTAATTATTTATTATTACTCGAAGCGGGTTGCAGTTAATGGATTTCTCAGGTAAACAGAATAATTGTTAACGACAGGACGTGATGAGAATGAAGAAGTGCGGAATTAGTATTATTAAGCCTCGAGTCACTGATGGGAAATTTGTCAACAGACTGAGTCGTTCGATAGCCGCTGGGGGATTCTTAATTTGAATCGTTTAAGATAAGTGATAGCGTAATTGGAAAGTGGTTTTGATAGAGAGTGGCGATTGTTAATGCTTAAAGCTGATGACCATCTTGCTGGGTCAGTTAGTTGATTTGTAACAAAGCGGATACTGATTAGTTATGCAAAGAAAATATACTTAAACATTAAGTACGTTTAGTAATAAAGAAATAATAAAATTTAACACATAATAGGTACATAAAACAATATTAAAGAGGGTATGTGATGTGGGATCTACATATTTAAAACCCAGAAACTAAAATAAGTTGTATTATTTATTATTCAAATAATTATGTTACACACACCGCATGCGATAAAAAAACAAAATAGCAATATAAAACTATTCAATGAGGGTTCTCTCTAGAAAATTTGTTTTCTATCACCTTTACTTTCCAAACAACCCTTTTAAAATAAAAAAAGCAAAAAGGTACATTAAAAAATAGTGCTATTATTATGCAAAATAACTAAAGTTTAAAATATCATATTAGCTAAAAAATAATAATAACTGTGTTTCATAATTTTGATATTCTAAAAAATAAATTAGCTATAAAATTTTACAAAAAGGTTTAAATTGTTTTCATCTGATTTTTTTATAAAAGGACTTATTATTACAATCAATCATTTCTTATTAAAACTATTCAAATTATCTTGAATAACGAAAATAACATACAATTACTGTGATCAAGTTTGAAATTAAATAAATTATCCATTCATTAAGTTATTTTGCTTTTTTAAATTATAAGTCACGCTTCGATGGTAAAGTTTTTCTCTTTTGCATAAGATAGCTGCTAAGGATTTTTTAAAGCTTGTATCAGATGTGAAGTATAAATAATGTTACGTTATTTAAAAGCTGACCTTTAAAAAGAGCATAAAATCTTAATTTAAAAACATGGAATAGAATTGTAAATTTAAAAAATCGAAACAGCTTTATGAATGTCATGCATGATGCCATTCCCCCCCCCCATTTCAGTATCGACGTTACTGTATATTTAAGGCCTGTTTTAAACTATTCAAATTAACAAAGGCTTAGAAAATCATCTCAGGATCTCTACCACACCACTGAAGACACAGCGGAAGCAGTTGGTAAAAGTGAGCGTCCTTCTAAAAAAGAAACCGGTGGCGAAACTTGATGTTCCTTGTTGTTGAAGAAAGGGCTTTCGCGAGAACAAGGCTATATTACAGACTCGTAATTGTCCGAAACAAGCAAATAGGTACTATTTCAAACGATAAAAGCCGAAAATGACAGGTATTAGGTGAAAAGCTTTCAACAGAAGAAAGAAAACACTACTTGTTAGACAAATAACAAAGAAAAAAATACTAAGAGGAAAGTGTTTTGACACGATGATCAGACGAACGGTTCTTTTCGGTTTTAACAGGTTTTGGAATTAAAAAACTAAGTTTAAGAAAACAAGTTTTCGGGAGTTTGAAATTAATGGCGACTTAATCAAACGCTGAAAGTGAAATATAAATTTTGATATTTTTAAGGAATAATAGTAACACTATTTGTTTAATATTTAAATTTTAGGTGGACATTTTTAACGTTTTTTTTCTTTCCGACTCGAAACAATGCAGGATATATGTTTTGTTATTTTTTAATCTAGTCAATAAACGTTATTTATATTTTTAGCAGTGTATTATATTCAACGAATTTCTATAACACAATTCATTTAAAAAAACTCAAGTTATAAAACTGATAAATTTAGAACGGTTCCATAAACAGTTTTATTTCTGGCATAATACGACAGTTGTTTTGGTATTTATTTTAAAAAATAATTTTAAATATTTCTGTATACTATTAAAAGAGGGAAATGGCTGCTTTACTTCTTGGTGGAAAATGCCTTCAAAGTTAGTCGGATAAATAAAAATAAATTATAAAACTGAACTTTTGTACTAAAACTTTATTATTGTCTGTACAGATAAATTCATCTTTTTTCTAAGTAAGTCATTTGAATAGTAAAAAATTTAAAGAATGAATATTTATATTATCAAAATGAAATAATTTTAAAAGAAATAAAGATAACTACATAAAGTAAGATATAAAACAAACTACTATGTGATCTGAATGATTAACATACAAGCTTGCTAAAAAAAGCAATTCAATACATTTGTGCAAGCCATGGATTTAAACATTATTTTGAGATATTGAATTTTTAATGTCGATATTATCCAAATAGTTCCAAAAATTATATAATCCGCATACTAGGAGTTACTTTAGGTATTTTTTAAGAGAAGTCCTATAACTTTCTGAACTATAAAGTCAGAAAAATATGAAATTAAAAAATGATATATTGACTTCATAATGAAACAAAGGTCATAAACGAAGCATTTGATCCAATTCCCATCATCATCAAAAAATACTAACAAATGTTACGATCTACACATGCTCAAACGGATTCACTTGAATGCCAACGAGCTCAAGGAATTCAATTTTCGGCTTCAGTAAGTCTTACTCGTGAAAACAATAACGTCTGGGGAGAGCGAACTCGGTCAAGTTCAAAACAATAGGAAGAGGTGCCTGATGGAGAAAATAGCGCCCAACACGGATGCATACAGCCTTCCCAAATGAGGGCACAAACATGCACCAGCCATAAACACTACTGAATAATGAGAAGGACACGTTTTTGTTCGAACATCACGTCTCAGTTTTGAGGAACGTCGAAGATTACGATGGCATGTTCCAGAAAAAGTAATTGATTCTTAACCGAATCGGATTTGGAGTCGAGAGTAAAATGGAAAGCTGTGATTCAGCGACCGTGTCAATATTCACTCTTTTGTGCTCTTAAGACTTTAATGGACTGTTATTCTAATAAAGGTGTAACCCCTATATCATTAGGTCGTTGAATTGTTTGATTGCTTAGAACGGTGTTATGCAAACTTTTTTCTGTGTTAGAAAACTCTTTAAACATGGAAAACCCCATCAAATCCTTAGATGAAAGATAAGTTTAAGGATGTATTTTTATATGTGTAATACCTATATAACGTATAAAAATAACACTAATAAAAATATCTAATTAAATTGATAAAATGAATCATTCACATTTATCTGCATTATATATCTGAGTAAATTGGACGTTAACTTAGGCTGAGAAGAATAAAGGCGTTGTTGTACAAATGTACTAAATTGGAGAGAAAAAGGGTTCAAATTATGAAATCAAAGCTAAAATCATTTGTCAAATCCATTCACTATCACTATTGGGATTTTCAGTGCAAAACTAAGTAATACATAGTGGTATAAAAGAAAATATTTCATATTTCATGATGATAGTTATAACACACTAAATTAATATCATTATAAATCTGAGTAAATTAGACGTTAACTTAGGCTGAGAAGAATAAAGGCGTTATCGTACAAATCTAAATTGGAAAGAAAAGGTGTTTAAATTATGAAATCAAAAGGAAAATATATAGTCAATTCATCTAATATGAATATTGGGATTTTCAGTGCAAAACTAAGTGATGCAATGTGGTAAAAAAATTAAATATATCATGATGAGAGTTACAACTTATTGAAGATTGTTTACGATGGAAATATTCAAAACCTTACATAAGCGTGTACAGAATTTTAAGTAAAAAAGTTAATTTTATTTGTATTTAAAAAAGAGGTTGTTTTATCTGCATAAAGATTCGATAAAAATAACTCTTCCTATCATGGGACTGAATAAGTTTGAATTTTAAAAATATATCTGAAAAAAATTTAAAAGTCAAAATTATATAAAGATACAAAATTACTGGCAATAATTTTTTATTCTTAGTTATTAACAGTTAATGCACAAAAAGTTCAAAGATATTAAACTCCAGCAAGTTACCTTCAAAAATCGAGTGAATGTAATGTTATACATGGAAAAAGAATTACAGGTCATGCTGGGTGAATCATGAATAACCCCATATCAGTATTTCATGCAAATGTTAGCGCACAGCATCACGAGACATCGAATAGTCCTTGGAAAGGATTAATGAAACCGTCTAGCGATAGGCGAATCCGTGAATATAAAACAGATATATACTACCCCCTGAAAAACCTGAATACCACACTGGAAATAAACCCATTAATAAGTAAGTAATTACCCCATTAAAAAATACAAGACTCCGCAAGGGTATTCCAATCGTTATTTTATATTCCAAGGTTGTTTGGATATTCCAAGGCACGGAATACCCCGGCTGAACATGAACTTACGTAAGAGGTTTGGATTAGCCGATTTAAACTGAAGGCGGATGGCCATAGCTTGGCGAACACAGCGCGATTCAAATACTATAGACTTTTTGTTTACTGGGTAGACTCAAAATTTATTTATAGGCAATGTCCACCCTCTTATATGTCTTACATTATTGGTTAAATGTAGCTTTTTGGAATATTTAAGGTAGGATTAGAAATTTTTTTCATTTAATGTTAAAAATTTTTGGTCAAGGAAAATATTTAACATTAACATTTACAAGGAATTGAGGAGTTCAGGATAATAGGAACCAATTTGATGGTCTCCAAACCTGTTGTTAATAGTTGTTATAAAAAGTATCAAAGCAAAGAGGAGGTCTGTCTTTCCTCTTTCTGAGAAAGTTTTAAAATGATTCTTAAATATAGTGTCTGAACTCCTTTTTGGATATTCAGGACCCATTGTATGACACTCAAAGAGAACAAAGCTTTTTACCCAGCACCATTTTTATGGAAAAGCAGTTTATAAATAAAAAAATAGCTAGGAAAATTTGAGGGTTGAATCTCCTACATCCTTAGGATAAGGCTTGGTTCCCCATCATTAATTTTTAGCCCTATTACGTAGAAACGTTAAACGCTAAGATGTCTATATTACAGGAAAAGTGATGAACCGGGCATTAACAGCAATGCCCGAAGTGAGCCGGAGAATTTAATAATATTTATTAACCTTTGGAAAAAATAAGGCCCCTGACTTCTATTTTGGGAGGGTTTTGACTCAACATTAAGATTTTGATGACTTATCGGATTTAGATTTTGGAGCATTTAATTTGAAAATAATGTTTATACTGTGAATCCAAAGTCCACCTCCAGAAAAATTTTGGAAATTTCCCCCTCAAAATGGTGGTTTAGCTCATTTTGATGCCTGTTGGATTGCACCCAAATAGCATCAATTATTCTAAGAAACTCATTTTCAAGGGAAAAAGTCACCATAAAAATTCATGTCAAAATTTCGGGAGGGGTTTAAATCCCTAACTCCCTCCTTTTATATGGCCCTGGCAAAAATATGGTGTTAAATGTTACGGGGTATTATATTATGGGGATATGGGGGAGTATTATATTTCGGTTATTAAATTATGGGGTTAAAATCTATGGAGTGTTTATCACTTTTCCCGAAATACACAGGCTTCAATCACATTGGTGTGAATCTTGCTGCTTTTGCCGATGCATGGCCATCCGCCCTTAAATTAATCCTACTGATTTTGCAGGAAGCGTTATTTGGAGGAAGTGGAGGGTGCGTAGTATGAGCAGACCGGAACATTTCGTGACGAGAATTACCTGACGAAGAATCGAAAACTTCCTTGACCTGAATAGGAGGAGATAGAGAATGGGTACGGAGCAATAAGAAAGGGAAATATTTTTTTTTCTCGCCGGGTGGTTATACTGCATGGTTTGCGGTTTTGAACGGATTAAATTTTAATGGATGGGAGATGGTTTGTAGCAGTAGCGAATCCAGGATTTCTGTCTGGGGGGTCTGAGTTACCAAAACTGTGTATATTGTCACGACTGTCTCGTTTTAAAAAGATTTATTTTCGAATTTTAAAGTATTTTTCTTAAAGTAACATCATAAATTCCCTATTATTACCTGTTTTCATGGAAAAAGGGAAGAATCCAAATTACCTAAAGGGATTTTTACCATAATTGGGAGAAATTTTGCAATTCTAAGGGGGGTTTCAGCCCCATAGCCCCTCCCCCTTGGCTTGTAGTTAAACAGTTTGGAAAGAAAACTTTCATTTTTTTTGTAATTCATCCCATATTTTGTTTAAAATAAAAGTGCGAAACTTTAAGGTTGAGTCACAATTTTTGTTTTTGCTTTAGTGATTCAGAGAGCCTTATTAAAAATTACTTTTCTCTGCTTAGTATAGTATTTACATATTTTTTATTTTATTTTAATTTGTTCTCTGGAATATTGATAGTGAATTTGATGGATCTATCAGTTGCTCTCATGCCAGGATTCTTCTAAATCAAGTTAACACTAATATTGGTTAATTATAGCTCGACTCTCAGAAAACACTCTGGTCCTTTAAGATATTTTTTAAACTAAGGTTTTCATTTAAACCGTGTACTGAACAACTGCATTTATAACTAGACAGCTATTTCCCATTTAGGTTAAAACAACCATCATAAAGATATAGGCAATTCTCATAATCCATTTTCTGCAGTATACCAGACAAGTGTCCTGATAACTAGACAGCTATTGCCCGTTTCTGGAAGGACCAAAAGACCATAAGATAGGCAATGCCTGATAATCCATTTGAGGGTAAACCAAAAGGTTCAACTTTGTACTTGACAACAGTCCTGATAACTACCCTGTTATTCCCCTTAATACCAAGTTGAAAAAGACCATGATCAGGCAATACCTGATAATCCATTTGATTCGAGGTTCGAGAGTAAACCAAAAGGTTCAACTGTGTGCTAGCTATTCGTCCTAGCTTTCCTACTGATAACGAGCCATATATGCCATCTATGAAGATTGAAAATATGCTTTATATATCTTAGTAAAGCTAGGAATTAAGGGAGAACATGTGATTTGATTTGTAGGATGGATTTCATTGATACCAAACTTTCACAACTCCGCCTCATAAACCAAGATTACTTAGTTCTTCTTGCACTGGCATTTATAATTACCATTCATTGCAAGGTGATTACGATTCAATCCTTCGGTATCACACTATTTTTATCCGTCGGTTCGGGGGCGTTGACCGTAAGGGTCTGGGCGTCTCCTGAAGATCCCATTTCGCCCGAGGCCCGGGCGTTCACATCCGGATGGGAAAGTTCGAGGAACCGAAACCGAGAGTTTTCGCAGGCGGCGAAAGAGGTGGATGTGTTGTTGTTTCGGGATAGGTGGGCGGTGTTTGTATTGGATGGAACCGATTGGGATAGATTGGAACCGATTGCGTGGAACTGGGTGGATGGGTTAGCGTGGGTGGAGTCTATCGAGTGTGTATGCTTTTGAATGTTGCTGGGTGAATTTGAATGGATGTGTGCTATTGTGAGATACACACTGTGCATGCTAGAGAGATGTAGAAGGTGATGTTTCCAACCGGCATTTTTCAGAGATTGGCACAAAATAAAATGATTGTATGTCTGATCATGACTCACTAGATTAATACAGGCAAGCCGATTCTTGGGAAAAACATTTGACAACTTTTTCCGATAGGATCGCCTCATACCCTACCCAACCAATAGCATAACATACTGACCAATAAGGAAAATTAAGGTGGGTTTTCATGTCATAACTGCTGAATTTTGGTGATTGTGAGCCTATCTTGGCAAACTTTGTTATGACAAGAACCTATTACATCTAGGTAACAATAAATTCTTTTTTAGTAGATCCTATGTTCCCTTTTCTCGCCAAAGACATATTTTCAAGCCATGAAGCTCAACTACTTGGAATTGGTTTGCTAGATGTAAGCTATTTCCATCTATCGCTTTAATGGTTCCTGTATCTCGGATAGCTAGTAGTATTCAGTTAGCCGTGGTCTGATGGCCAGACAGGCAGAGGGAGTTTTGTCACCCATATTTTTTTAGGATATTCTATTATACCTGATTGTAAATAATGCTTGCAAAGTTATCAGGAACATTTTTTTTCATTCTGATATGAATCTTACCCTCCCCCACAGGTATTTCTCCAAAACCAGCCTCTATAAACATAGATAAGATTGTTATATTATAATCTTGGTAAATAATCCAAAAGGTTATTCTGATAGCACAATGAGACAAATGAATATTTAGTTCTCAAATGAGTATTTCCACGGAATATACATAAAAAAGTTCACGGACACTAAAATGTGTCTTAGATTACAAATTAGGAATGTTATTCATTTAGACATTAAATTCCTTTTCATTGTATCTGCATAAAAAGGAGTGCATTTCAGAGATAATATTGATCTATGTGAGTGTAGATAATGTAGAAAATATTGAAGATTGCCTAACCATCATTCATGCTCTGTTTGCCTCTGTTATCAAAAGGGGTCAGGGGTGATGCCAATCAATTTTTTCAATAATTTACTAAATTTATGTTAAGACTTTAAGCATGTTAAATGTAAAATATCCGTAACTTAATAAACTGAAACGTTTCAATGCTTTGTATTTAGTTCAATATAAATAGTGATGGTTTGTATGCATAAAATCACAATTCCAAAATTAGATTTTATGGGAGATAAGAAAATAGTAGTACAACATACTTATAATGTGAAGTATATATTCCCACCTAAAAATGCGGTGAAATGATCTAATAATAACATGAGTAATCTTTTAGATTGTTTATTTTCTGGTATTACATTCCAGTAAATGAGAACGGATACCATTTTGGCTCAATTTCACAGTTCAGTATAAAAATTACACCCAGCAGTTAGCGAAGAAAGTTGTAGTATAAAAACAAGTAAGGGTGATAAACCACTAATATCATCTACATGGTGAATGAAAATTAGAATGTTATTATTTTACTTGATTAGTTTTTTTCTTTAAATTACACACCCAGAATACTTATTCTTTATATTTAACAATTATGAACTCAAATAAATACCATTAACAGTTTTAAACAAAAAGTTTTAATCATAAGAGATATTATGATATTTTAGTTGCATGAATAACCAGTAATGTAATAATCCTCTTATCCATTCTATTAGCACACTATATTAACCGGTACTGTACTGCTGTGATACCAAACGCTATTACATCGTCCCAATATCAGGCAACATCGGTTAATATCATGTGCTTCTAGGGATATGTAAACTTTTTCTGAAACTCTCGCACAAGATGGACTTTTTACAGTTTCAGCTCAAATTATAAAATTATTCTTCAAAAATACACAGAAATATTCAGACAAACATCAATAATTAATAATGCACAGTTCGAATGTTGTCAACACCGGCAAAGCCGGTCCCTCGTTGCTCAACATTCTCAATTCCAACCATCAATCACAAAAACGAGCCCTTCGGGATCAATTCGTCCCGATATAAAGAAAAAAAAATGGCCGATCCTTACCTCCAGTGACTAGAAGCGCTGCCCAAACTATCCTTGTTGTTCCTCTCATTGTGGCAACGGTTTGAAACTGGATTCTGGGACCCATTTTCACTTTATATGAGGGAAGGTTTCGGATGGATGACGTCTGGCGGCGGACGTCACTGACCTACCTGACTGCATGCTCATGATGATGATGATGATTCGCTGCCGGCTGAGGGGTGCGTTTTGTGGAGCACTGTGTTAGGGTGGATGGACAGCGGGCATAAATTTTTTTATCGGGTGAGGGTCTTTATAAGAGCCTTCTGGAAAATGTGTCTGAAAAAAATTGAGTGACATCGAGGTGTTATTCGCATTGACATTGTCACTGTGGCTTAAGGCTCATTCAGACTCAGAGGCGGATTCAGATGAGTTCTGGTAGAGGACAAGATTTTTAAAACGTTTTTTACAGTAAAAACTGCGATATTTCAAAGTAATGTTGAACGATAATATACATTTTTGGCCCTAAAGCTACACATTTAATCAGTTCAAAGCTTCAAAATTACGTTTTGTTTAGAAATTATCTCTACACTGTAAAAAAAGCTGTAGAAAAACAGAAATTTCAATAACAGTGACTTTATGTTTACAGAGATATTCTGTCATGTAACATTCCCACCGCACTTCTATTTATTTTATGTAAAATAACAGCTTTTACCTAGTTTTTTAGCTTATCTGTACTTAAACAGAAACTTACTGCATTGAAAACCAATACAGCTATTGGCAACGTTATTCTGAATCTTCTTTGGTTCAGTGGTAGCGTGCGTGCTTAGCATGCGGTAGTTCGCGGGTTCTATCCCCGGATATCAATTAATTAAAATTAAAAAAACTCTACTAAAATAAGTGCATGCGCACAAGCAGAAAATTACTGAGAGGCAACAGAAAAATCTGTAGCCCACTTGACAGAAAGTTCCTTTTTTACAGCATTTACCTGTAGGGTAGGTTACAGCTTTTTTCTGTTAACAGGATTTTTCAACCTACAGATTTTTTCTGGCAACTTTTGCTGCCAGAAATTTTCTGTTTTTTTGCAGGATTATTTTTTACAGTGTAGATGTCATTTTTCTAATGAATTTTTTTTCATTCTGGGAGGGGGCACGTGCCTTTCAATACAGTGCTGACGCAAACGAATGTGTACAACACTACTAATATTAAAGAGGGTGTGTATAATTTTAAGGACTCTAGCTCAAGTTGTCTTGGTGCTGTTAAATAAGTCGGTTCTTCTTGTTATTGATAATTTTTTAACTACTCCTGGCACCATATACTACTAGCCAGCAAACTAGACGGAATGGTAGAATTTTTAAATTTTATTTTAGTTGGGGGTACCAAGAAAGCAGTCGGTACCCTTAATGAAAAATTAAAACATTAAAATTAAATAATTGAAAGTTGGGAACCACCGAAGAACTGCTACAGGGGTTTACCTCAGGTGGATATCCAAGTGATGGATCTTTTATGTAGGATGTAGGAGGTCGATTTCCAAAAGGTGTAAACTGGCACCCCCGTGACTCGAAGATGCAGAGGTTCCAAACGATTGAAATACGAAAAAAAATACTAGATTTATGATGCTTCTTTCTCAAAGTCATCCGCAGGGCCCCTTATTTGGGCGAGCAAACCTACGACGGACTCTGCGCCATGAAAAAATATCTGATTGACATTTGCATAATTATTTATCAAATCTGCCCGAACAGTACCAGGGTGATTATCTAGATATGTGATAAAATGATGACTCGAATTTTTAAAAAAATTAAATTTCCTTAAAAAAAACTTCTGAATTTTTTTGAAATGTTCATGTCAGGAGAACAACGCTGTTTGCTGGGACAACCATATTTCATTTCTAAAAGGTAATTTATAAGTTCTAATATTATTGTCATCCACATATTACATATACTATAAGATGAGATTTTTGTTCCTGTAGGTGAAATAAATCTGTTATTAGGTAATTATATATTAGGTAAAAAAATTTGGAAAATATATGATTTTAGTGTACTAAATATCTTTTTATTTGAGCATATATTGTAGTGGGACAAGTTAAATGATGAAATTTCGAACTTTCAAATTTCTTGATTATTGCTTTTCAAAATTGTTATAAATATGTGCAATACTTATACTAAGGCTATTTTTCAGAACATTGGAAAGAAAAATTAATTTTATGGCATTTCATAGATTTGTGAACCGTGTGGGTAGCAATTTTTCACATTTCCAGAGAATCACCCACCATTACTCGCGAATATTCACGATATTTTCATGAATTTTTCCCACTGACTTTTTATTAATATTGGAAACTGTATTCGTACTGAAAAGTTTTTGCTATGCCTCCTTTAGTTTTTTAAAATTTTTATTTCGCTGCTAGGGTAGCTGTAAGTCATATTAATGGATTACCAAGGTCACTTACCAAGGGGTAGACTTTACTTCCATGACCCTAGGAGACGTCGTTTCTAAATAAAAGCCGCGTAAGGGATTTTATAAAGTCCCTGTATAGTATATGCAATATTAATAAGTCAAATTCTAAAAATCTTGAAAGTACATGGTAAAATGGAGAAAGAGGGATATCGGGCATGTATTTTTCGCCATGCCCTATTTTAATTTTACACATTATCAAACACTGGAAGAAAACAAGCTCAACGAAACTGACATATTTTCTTTCATTTAAAAACAAAAAAAAATTCAATGTCAACAACCAACATCAGACATGACTCACACTCACCGATTTTCCTTTAAAAATTAAAGTTTTCTTTATCTAAATCCGAACACGCACTGAAAGTTAATCCATCTCTTCACTGTTATTCAAGATGTCACCGCGAAATTTGCATACGAGATTCTAATCGGATTAGAGAGTAATTTTGCTTTCGGAGTCGCCTCGATGACAACCACTTTCTTTCGTCCTCGACAGTGAAAGTTCATATACACGTGTGTATAACTCACAATGTTAACTCACAAGTCTGTAAATATTAATACGTATCCCTTTAGGTTGAGTAAAATACAATAAGGAAGTTGCATGTGTCAGATTTTCAAAAGCAAACAAATGTTTCTTATGGTGTTTTGCATGGTAAAATGAAATATCTAGTCAGTTTTTCAAAAAAAAATGCACAGGTAATTAAATATTTTAATTTAAAAGTCCAGAAAAAACACGTGACTGAAAACGTTTATTGTTAAAATCGTAGGATGACGTCAACAATCATACCATCAACTCCATTGCTTTTCAACAATGCCTATCGTAAGATGACCACATCCAAACTCTTGGCGTTTTCGCGCGCTTTTAAAAAGGGGATTTTTGTTAATTTTTTTGGCAATCAAAATATTTCTCGATCGGCCTCAAATTTTGGGTAGTTGCTTATTTTTGCAAGAAGAATCGATTAAAAAAATCATGCAACTTCCTCATTGCCGAAAACTGTTTAAAACCCTTTATCTACTGATGGTACTTGCAAGTCCCACCAACTTTAAAATTACATAGAATAACCATCCTTAACTAATATACGGACGATACTCTGCAGGAACACTCTTTTCGTTTTACTCAAAAACTATCTAAGAGCCAAAATGTAAGTTTTCTGCAATTGATCATTTTAAATTTGATTCCCCATAGGAATAAAAACATAAAAAGCCGACTTTATAGGTTGTTGGAGATGATACTTACTTAGATTGTTTTTTCGGGTTTAACTCATATTTTTTAGTTTCGGCACTTAGCTTCTTTTTGAAGTCCAGTCCTCAATTGTAGCACGGATTTTATGATGAGTATTTTAGCGGGAAATAAGGATAGATTTAAAACTGAAGTTGTGATTTCAGCTGCCATCTTGATCGGATTCCCATGGTTGTCATTTTTCATCCATCAAAAATAGTTAAATCAAAAAGTTTATTTTTTAAAAGACTTAACCTTGAGATAAAAATCCATATGGTTGTTTTGTATTGTGAGAATATTTTAGCCTTCAGTGTACTGACGGTACTCAAAAGTTTAAATTTAATTTATTTCTTCTAGCAGATAAAATTTTCCAACGATGATAATTTAATCTGTGTACCTAGGTCGGTTAAACTTTCTAAGTTCAGTATAACCAAACTAGCCTATCTGGGTGAGGCTATAAGCACTGAGCAGAGCCCTTAACCAGTGACTAAATGGCTTACACCATAGAGGAGATATAACAGCTCCTCTGTCTTACGCTGTTATATCTCCTCTATGGCTTACACTGCTGAAAACGGCTCAGTTGATGTTTGATTTGGACTCGTCGTGGACACGACATCATAATCATCATCAACAACAACGGCTTAGTTTGTAAACTTTATCAATTGTTTTGTCATATAATACGAAAATGAAAAAGAAATTAAAGCACTTTTACTGAACTACTATAATTGTGAATTTTTATCAAATATTTATGTGTTTTAAGGGAAAAAATAATAGGATTCCCACTCTTAAAAAGTTTGAACTGAAATCTAGTGTGTTCTTTGAAAAAAACCCTAAACAATAACTTATCACAATGAAGAAAATAACTGCAATTTTAGAGATATTTCTAGGTAAGTGTTTAAAATAAAGAGCGTTTGTTTAATTCATAAAATTGATATTCGGTCATTATAGTCATTCATGTGAGAAACATTTAAATAAGCCTTTCATCTAATGGATTTTTTCTGCCGCATCACAAGATTATTTTATAAATTAAATCAAGACACGAACAAAAGTGGTAATAACCTTTGAAGATTTTAATGAATATTCATAAATATCTTACGCCTGGTTTTTGAAGACACAAAACAGTTTGACATCACAAAAAGAAATGAATACAAAATGCAAAAATAATATCCTTGAAAATTTTGAATGAATTCTTGATGATTCGGGAAATAAAAAAATATTGTCTGGATGGTATTTCTTGAAACTTGATCCCCCAAACAAGTATTTCCAATGAAGGATATATTAATTAAATATTGTTTCCTTATTATCTTTTATGTTTACTGCGTAAAAATCATTCTGTTCGTTTATTCAAAAAATTTTTTTCACTCATAAAATCTAGGTTCAGAGTAGAGCTTTTAATTTTTTAATCGAAATTGTATGTCATTACAGATTTCATGAACTCATTTATTGTCAAAATGACGTTTTTTTAAATGAAATAAGGAATTACATTTAACTAAATCCTTTTAAGGATTAATTTTTCGTATTTATACAAAACTCGAAATCTTGAAGTCATTCCAGAACTATTGGACCAGGAATTATTAACTTCATAATTTCCCCTCTTCAATACATGATTTTCTTTTAGCGTAATGTATTTTTTAAACTAAAAGATGATTCGATATTCAGTGGCACTTTTCTCTTGCACTACCAATCATCAATTACTTTAAAAATCAATTCTCTGTGGCTGATTGCATATACACGGGGACTTTTAGATACTGTGAATTTAGGACATGGGTGAGCTAAATACCCAAAATTCTAGGGGCTTTTTAAGGGTGCACCTCGCCTCATAGATTACAAATTCCACATTCCCACGCCGCCCCTCAGTTGTCTCTAACTTTCAAAAATCCAGACATACCGGCCATTCGTTCCAATCTGACCTAAATGTCCTTGAAATCATCTTAGATGAACCCGTTTTATCTGATTTAGAACTTTCCCCACCAGTGGCGCAAGTGAATTCTCCACCGCATAGCCCGAGGGAGAAGAGAATCTTGGAACTCAAAAAGATGTGGGACGAATAAAAATTACCGTCATCTGCCATTCGGAGACGTCGATATGAGCAAATTTTTACCATCATCTGGAATTTCGCTCATCACGTATTCGAGAAGCATGTGATCGATCATCATGCGCAGCGTCCTTCGGGTTTTTGTTCTCCATTCGAGTTCTTCGCGAAGTGCAATTCTGTGTAATTCTTTGGCATGGAATCACTTAGTAGAGGGAATGTTATCAGAGAGTGGCCTCAATTGAGCTAACCTTACGAAAATTTCGCCCAAACTTGATGCCGGGACGATTTCTAGTTTTTAAGTGTGATAAGGCCGAATGAATTAAATATATGACGTCACTAAGGAAATCGGAAGAGAGGTTTCCACGTGCAAGAAATAAAACAACGCAATTTTTTTAATAGAAAATTTCCGAAACGAAAAATTAACCTTGCAATCTAAAAATAGTTATATGCCTTCCATTCTGTATGCATGCTCTTTCTAAAAAAAGTACTTTTAACGCCCTTCCCTGGTCTTACACAGGTAAAAGAAATAAGAGTACTATTAAGTTTATGATAAGGATCAACAAAATTAGCAAGTTTGAAAATTACTTATTTCTTTAAACATCAACCCAAAATAATAAATAAAAAAAATATTTAAAATGTGTATGCAATGTTCTTTACTGTCTCCCTTAAATCCCTTTTCATATACCTCTTCTTTATAAAAATTTATTTCCATGCCATGAATGATTAAAAAGAAAATTAAGTGCCATTATGAAAATTCAACTCATATTTTAAATAATTAATTTATATGCTACATAAATAAGCATAAAATTAGTAGCTGGCAAAAATAGTCCCTGCTAGAGTCTAAAAAATAGTATATGCATCACGTAAACTTAAGTTCCTTTATATATGCTTTTTAAAGTCACATGAATTTAAATTATTCCATTTATCATTTCATCGTGGGATTCATTGCAAATGATAGCCATGCTGAGAATTTTAATTAATCTAAATAACATTTTTTAATTTTTCTTTTATCTAAGAAGTGATTCTTCTATATATCCTAAGATCCATTAAAAAATTATTTCTCACAATATTAGGAGATTTCATGCATTTTTCTATGCCTTTGTCTCAAGTTGTCCTTTTAAAGTGACTCCTTTTTAAAAATAAAACTTTTTAAATTTTTAATAAACACATCGAATAACTGAATCTATATTCCTAATTCCATATAGATTGTTTTTGTGTTTAATGATACCCAGCTTTTTTTGCCAACCTCTTTTTTGTGTGATTTTTGTTGTTTTTTCTGTTGCGTATTCTTTTATTTCCAGTTGTATAATTAATGTATCAATTTCTATTACTCATGGAGGGGAATGTTTTTGTTTTCCCTTGGAGCATCATATATTATTCTAAATTAAAAAAAAATTTTTTTGACATTTTTCTATTAAAAATTATTAATTTAATATATATTAAAGAGGTATCATCACATAATTAAACTACCTCCTCAAAAAAGAACGAGTTTCCTCTAATAAAGGGAACGCGTTTTACCTATCTTGCATTTTTGTGTATAAAAAAAGAGAACCACACTTTCATTCTTCGTTGTGGGTGTGAAAGTCTTCCGCACATTCCCTACACCACAACTGCTTTCACTCAATCTGACGCAACCATCGAAAAATGGGGACACACAACAGGCGTTACACTATCAGTGGCAATGTCACGGCATACGAAGTCACTAATGCACTGAAAACCCCAAACCCATCTCAAACCATCATTATTACCTTAACTAATAAACCTATCTACCTAAAAGCCACGACCTTTGAAGAAACAATGCTATTTATCCATGATGAGAGTTCGGTCTCCCTCTGTTCCAAATCTCGAACCTAATCTCCGCCGTTTTCTTGTTCTTTGGGGTTGATCTTCGACCCCTACCTCTGAACTACTGGAGGATGGTGAACAACAATCTTGCCGGTCCGGTTGGAAGCAGAAGAAGAATCGAGGTCGGTGTAGGAACGGGCCACCCTACCCCACTTCCCTGTGCTCTTGATACGACCTGAGCACGGGAGGTGTTATATAATTTATTACGCAGTGTAGTTTGTTATGATGAGGTTTTTAGGCTCTCAAACACCAAAAATGTCAACTATGAATTGTTCGTTCTTGTGTAGCTTTGGGAAGATAAATTGCTATAACTCTGAAGGAATTTCACCATTGATCGCTGGTTAAGCGGACAATAAGTGTAAACTCGACCTCCAACCGTGGACCGGTTTCGTCCTTGTTAGGACTCATCAGCACGGTATAGGATGGAATATACCGTGCAGATGAGTCCTAAAAAGGACGAAACCAGTCCACGGTTGGAGGTAGCGCTTGAGAGTTTTGAGATGTAAATGTTGGTTTGGAGGACCAAATACACGCGGTGTAATATTAAAAAAAATCTGAAAAAACCACACTAAAAAAATCTGAACAAACCAACCACGGTTGACTACTTTGTATACATGACCCCTTGAGCATTCGTTCTTTCCCCACACGTTCAATAAACGTTTTTCATATGATTGACTCCCCAGCAAAAAAACAAGTCCAAAATTCCTTCAAAAAGGGTCAAAAGTGCAATGCTCTCAAAGAAGTCTGTAGTTATTTTATAGCAATAGGACTTCAGCATGTAAGTCTGCAGTTTTTTACAGCAGTTTAGAATACATTCTAAAGCGGTCTTATAAGAAAACTACAGAGTTTCTGAATAAAACTGTAGATTTCCTAAAGAAAACTGCAGACCAAGTGTCCAATTTACCATCACTTTTTTGAAGAATTTTTGCTGATTTTTTTCGCTGGGTCGTTTTGGAATCTGGTCTCTAATCATTCTGATAGGAAAAAATCAAAAAATCAAAAGAGTTTTCGATAAATCATTATAATTCCATGATACTCAATTCAAAACGTATAACTTCTGATAAAAAGAACTAAGATTGTTTTCGGAAATCTAGACTGTTTTCAATTATAAACAGGATATTATAACGTTTAAATACTTGTTGTTCATAATTTAATTTAATCAAAAATAAGTACATGCACATATTTTTCTCATATTTTAAAGCCGAGACAATGCAGCTTGGTCATCATTCCTCACGTGAAGTTTTAAAAACATACTTATTTTGTCAAGTCTCCTCTCTTATATAATTTTCCTTAAAACATAATGAAAATTTTTTTCCACTTTAAATTCATCCCAGCAATCAAAGCAAGATGCACACTTTAAGAAACGGAAGAAAGACGGAAGCATATGGTGGCTTAAGAAAATCCTTATATTTGTTTTATCAAAAGGTCATTGTTTTCTATGGGAAAGGGTTTTCTGGCGAAAAGCTCGTGCTTTTTATGCACATGAGAAAAAGTGTGGAGCTTTGTTATTGTTCATGGGAGCCTTAGAGAAGGTATTCTTATCTATTGTTCTACTGGGTATTGAGAAAGATGGTGATCCATGCATGTGATTGAATCGGTGTTCGAAATAAACTATATTCTTTTATAACCTACCTGGTGATAAAAATACTGCATCTCAAAACGCTGTGCTGTGTCTATTCGTAAAAAATTACAGGTATGCAAAAAAAAATGTTTTAAAAAAATCAATCTTAAGTTGTAGATTTTAAGCATTTAGGTATTACATGTAAAAAAACTGATATTATCTTGTTGAGTGTATGAGTAGCCAGTTAATTTATTAGAGGTAAAATTATCTCTAAACAGGCATAAAAGAAATTATTAAGTATAATTTGAATTAGAAAAATAAGTATTTGAATACCTTATTTTTTAGTTCCAAATTGTCACCCACCACAGAGAGTAGCATTTGCTAATTATTTTAGCATAAAGGTGATTAAATAAAGCTACCAGATAGCTTTATATTTTCCATTCACTAATTTTATTTTTGTTTATTTCATGTCGTACTCTTTCAAACAGAATGTAAACAATTAGGATCTTGCGTAAAAAGCTGTCATCGAATTAATTTGTTTTGTATTAATTTATCATTGTACAGTTGTACACGGATGTTGAGAATATTTCACTCTGTAAAACGTTTTATTTTAAAACAAAGCAAGTCCACTGAAAATTGATTAAAACAAATCGGGTTTGATTTCTTCCATGTTTGTATTTATGAGCCCTCAAACAGTAAACCGATTGTTCATGAAAAATTTGTAAACAATGAAACAATGACCTCTCTATGAATCACAAAAATGTCTCCTGCATTGCAATCGCATTTTTGTCTCCATTTCAAAAAAGACACTAATTTCACGTCCGTGAAGTAGTTATATTGAAGGTTAAATATTCCTTCTACCAAACGGTAAAACCAGAATTATTACTTACAGGGAAAATCGCCTGATGCCTCCTAAAGGATTTTAATACATTTTGCATGTCAAGGCCTAATTTTCAAGAACTTTTAGTTCTGCTTTTTAATTTGTTGTCTAATTGTAAGCAGGATCTTCTATTTGAAAACTTAATATTTGAATAAATTAAATTTCATTGATAAGTTGAAATAGTTTGTTCCACTTAATATTTTAGAATGAACAAAACATACACCTCTAATATTAGTTAGTATTTAACAATTTCATAATGAAGTTCTCACAGTTTCTTCTTTAAGAAAATCGATATTTTACAAATAGTAGTTCGACCTTTTCACTGTCTTTTTTAGAAAACGATCATAGCATTCGCAGTTTGAAGTTAAATGTGTAAAAAAGCGTTTGTGAAATTAATTCAAGAAAAAACTTATTTCTCTTAATATGCAATGATACAATTGAGTAAGGGTTTATTATAGAAACTTCTAGATTGAAATATTGTAATAAACTTGTAATAGTGAATTTTTTCTAATAAAGATTTGAATAGCGCAGCACCACAGGAAACGTCTTAAGAGATTACATACAGGGTGTCCCACGAGAAGTGGCCCAACCCCTTTAACTTTTGAACCCCTACAGATATAGTCATGGAAGTGGGGTCTAGGTATAGTAAAGTGACCATGCTCTATCCGATGAGATAACTTTCAACGCCCTCTAGCGGAAACTTCAGGAGTTATAATTTTTATTTTAAAAACTATTTGACGTATGTGAAAAAAGTCAATGACTAAGTTGTAGAGCAGCATCGATTCAGTAGGAAAAGACACCTTAAGCATAAAAATATCTTGAATAAAACCCCTAAAACGCACGCTCAATTAGGTTGAATTTACGTAGTTTTTACGTCTTAAGACGCTCCTCACGAGGTGAAAATGAGAAATTTTTATTTTTATGATTTAAGTAAACGACTAAAAGTATTCTTAGTTCATTAAATTGAAAATTTCTCATTTTCGCCTCGTGAGGAGCGTTTTAAGACTAAAATCTACGTAAATTCAACCTATTTGAGCGTGCGTTTTGGGGTTTTTATTCAAGATATTTTTCTGCTTAAGGTGTCTTTTCCTACTAAATCGATGATGCTCTACAACTTAGTCATTGACTTTTTTCACATACCTCAAATAGTTTTTAAAATAAAAATTATAACTCCTAAAGTTTCCGCTAGAGGGCGTTGAAAGTTGTCTCATCGGATAGGGCATGGTCACTTTACTATACCTAAACCCCACTTTGATGACTATATCTGTAGGAGTTCAAAAGTTAAAGGGGTTGGGCCACTTCTCGTGGGACACCCTGTATATTAAAACTATTTTTAGGACTTCCTGTTATGAGTGATAAATTTTCCAGCAATATATTTTCGCTATCTCTCCTGTTTTTTCTGTTCTAAAACCATAATCTAAATGAATACATTACAATTAATTTTAAACGCCTCAATTAATAAAACATGCCATCATCCTCAAATATTGAAAGTTGAATTTCTGAGGAAATAAAACTTCATTTTTGTTTCACATATTATTTTTAGCTGCGGCGGCGTCCAAAAAATCAAAACAAAGAAACGATTCCGATATCGTGTGACCATCGAAGCCGAAAAATTCAGTTTGAGGCCACATGTCACATGAAAAAGATTCCCTTTTGATGCTGACATTTGTAGGCAGTGTTCTTCCCCGTCCAATTCACAGCTCTTAGTCACGCAACCACGAAACAGAAAAAACATCTGAATATCTATTACCCACGGTTCAGCTTCCTATGTCCACCGGAATAGTGCCACCGTAACTTTTTATTTGTGATAGAGCCAAGTCACACAGACGTGAACTTATTCTTGTAATGAGGTGTTTATTGTGCTAATGTGACTTCGCATTCTGTAAACGCTGGGAGGAAATTTTTTCCGGTGTATTGTTATAGGAGTGAAGTTGTGGTGGAGTTAGTGTACGACCGTAACGTTCTACTTGTTTTCTTTAGGATCGTGGAAAATGTTAGATTTTAGGAATAGTCCTCATAGGTTGCATTTTCAGTTCTTGCTGAAAACACATGAACTGAAAGTATGCTCATGCTCATTCAATCTCTGTCAAACGCTTTGGACACGCATTATGTTGGAAACGCCTTATGTTCAGTAAAAAATGTTTGGTTTTAAAATTGACAGCAAACTTATTAATTATAAACGATTCCTTCACACTAAAGCAAAAAACATACAATGTCTTGCTGAAAACACTGGAGGTGTATACCTACTGTAAAAAATACGTATTTTTAGGTAGGTGTGTGATATGTGTACTGGTGGTGACTTCACAGTGTCCATTCGGGTCTATAAAATTATTTATAATTATGTTGATTGCTAGAAAATGGCCGAATCTTGTTATTAATCTGAAAGAACTTAGAAGTTTTTACAATTAGCGGAAACTTTTTCTCATTTGACAGCAAATGAAAAAAAACAGATATTCCCCAAAATACAAAAATTAACCGGTGAGAGTAATACCGGTTAATTTTCGTTACTTGAATAAATAATTTTTTACGGAGTGTATGCTAAGTCATTAATTTCTAAATTTATGCATAAAGAATGAGAGTCCATCATGTCCATTTGGCCAATAAAAAATAATTCCCAGGAATGAACTCCAAAGATCTTGCTCGGCGCTCAAGGTATTACTATTCCCTTCCTTCACTCCTGGATGTTGTTCTTCAAGGTGTGAGTGCATTCATTAGCTGAAACCAATTTGCGACATTCGAATACCAAGTAAGCAGGAAATGGGCGTTCGCGACATTGAGCGATGAATGACGAATTTTTCAAAGAGTCAAATGTGTCACCAAAGTGGGAGAAATCAAATATCGGGACTGAATTTCAAATACACTAGAACTCTAATTATCCGAATTAACTGGGTCCAGACTTGATTCAGATAATGAAATCATAAAGTGGTAGTATTTTCGTTTAGTATTAGGTATGTTCTCCATTTTAAGAAGAATTTTGGGTATATGGACATGGGGATTGTTTTCACACCATGGACATTTTAAGGAATTCCTAGTTGAGTATCGGCTGATACGTAGTTTATTGATGTCATGAACTTCTTGAGGAATATCGTTTTCTTTTTTACTAACTTTTTAGAGAGATAGACAAGAGATTTAACTAATAGACATTTCCAGATCCAGAAAAGTTGCACTTTTATTAACGATGTGGTATGAATCAGTATCCTTAAGTTTTTCCCCTTTATACACTCTCGACAGTCTCAAAACTGAGTAAAAATTACTCAAACTGGCTCCGAATCAAATTTTATCATATTTGAAAACATGAATATACCATTTCTGAAAATGTGCATACTCAAAAATGAAACCTCATGAGCTTATTTTTGAGTTGGTGCATGGCATTCTTATGAATCAATGAATTTTGAGTATGCACATATTCAGAAATGAGTTCGTTCATGTTTTCAAATTTGAGTAAATTTGATTTGGAGCCAGTTTGAGTAATTTTTACTCAGTTTTGAGACTGTCGTTTTAAGAGTGTACCAATAAAATATATAAGTAACCAATATTATCATATCTCTTAAAGTATATAATTTTCGTAAAATTGCACAACATATTTCAAACTCTATATTCAGAAACAGGATTTTACCATTTTCTCAATAAAATAACGCATAAATATCATGATTCCACGGTATGGAATTATAGCATAAAAAACGTGTTAGCATACTTAATTCTTTTTTCAGGAAAAACTCAAATATATAACAAAGCTTCTTCTTTTGTTTTATAAATCAATGAAGAGAATCGGAATATCGTTCTAATCTTTTCTTCTCTTCGAAAACTGTTTTCCTATTTTGTATACCGAATGGCATCGAGGTGTAACATCAAACCCAATTTTACACAGCGGGATAAAAATTATTTTTCCATCGTGTCTTTTGTTCTGACCTCCTGAAGTCTATTGCACCTTGTTTCGAATTCGTTTTCCAAATTACTGACCGGTTGACCTTATTAGCTTCAGAGCACACAATTGTGGAGCGCGAAAAACTTTCCTTTGACCTTCAGGAAGTCTGGGATCAGAAGAAAAGTTAATGAAAAACCACATCCGGTAAGAGCAGTCGTCGTCCTCATTACGGTTTTTTAATGAAACTGAAACTTATCGTAAAATTTATACTATTTCATACCTTTCAGAAATTTTTGAGTGAAACTTTAAAAATTATTATATTCAAATACCAACATTATTAGGTTACACGTTACAATATTGAAGTGATATTTTATTAACTAGATTTAGAACAGAGGAGGAATGAAAATTTTCTAAGAAGTATTAATTTGACTGAATTTGGCCACTCAGGGCATTATTTTCAGGAAGTGGACTCCCAGAACCCCAATTTTACCCAATATTCACATCGTTTACTAACTTTTCAAATTAAGTGGGGTTCAACGTCGGGCTAGACACTCGGCCGTGACACAATATAAGTAATTAGCACCCCCCTCTAAGCTCGAAGGCTAATGAACCGGAGATGGGTATTGCCTGGCAGGCCACTAGGCCTGGACAGAATTTGATTTGATTTTGACTCCCAGAATTTCAATTTTTCCTGAGTTTCACATTGTTCACAATTTTTAAAATTAAGTGAACCAAAATTAAGATTCTACATGTGTAATAACACAATGTAGAAATAAAATTCTGGTTACGGCCTTGATGCCACCTAAAGATCTCTTGTCTTGGAGTTTTTCTATAGAAAAATCATTTTAAAAGTTTCGTTAAAAATTAGAAGATTGCTATAATTGCAGTAGGTAGATAGTATAATAGGAAAGAGTGGGAAAGGGTTAATGAAAAAAATGGTAAATCAAGTAACAAAATGGAGATTGAATGAAAAAGATGATGATCCCAAGCAGCACAAACGTTCAAAATTTGTCCAATTTTGTTGGCATGTATGTGGTAAACCGTTTTTTTCTAGTCGCAGTTGCTTACTTTTAACATATTTGTAATGAGCTCTACTACTAGGGGTATAGAAAGAATAATATAAACTTTTATATTCATCAGATACACTCGTTCTGACTCCACTAAATCTCAGGAAGGAATACAATCATTCAGTTGCAAAAGACCTCAAAAGAATTTTTCTCGATGATATATGAACCACCGAGCTTAAAAGTGGACCACATTTTGAAGCAACATGAGGAAAGCACTATTCCTAAAAATTCCAACTCCGCCCGCATAAATCCTCTCAAACAACAGCCCTGTCCTCCCCATTCGAACATTCTGTACCGATTCCAGAGCAGTTCTTTTTTTTGCGGTTCGAAAAGCACCCGCTGAGTTCACTTGGGTGGAGGAGCCCTTTCGCTTTCGAACGGAACGCCCGTGAGTGGGATCGAGTGGGCCCGTTATTAACCCCCTCCCGTTTTGTGATTGCAGCTCTGATGCTCTCTGATCAGCCGTCTCAAGGTTTAGGATGAAGTTAGGTTGATGACAGAGCACTTAAGGGCAGGTAGAGATATGTGAATGAATCGCTAAAGCATGACTGATGAGATGAGTATGGAACACTTCATCATTTGCTTGATAATGACTTCTCTGCTTCATGATACCAATTGGGACGACTCAAGGAATTTGTATATGCTGTCAAATTGATGGTAGTCAATTGAATAGCCAAAAATATAGTAGTTTTGGCCTTTATGTGTATAGTTATAAATGAAAATCCTCAAATTTTCAAGGCAAATACTATTTTCTAATCCTAATAGTATTTGCCTTGATTTTGAGTCTTTGATACTAGTCGCTCATTTTTGTAGCTATTAAATTTATATTTAGGCAATACGAGATCACGCAAAGGGTGTATACTTTAAATACCTAAAAAAATGCCATTCAGAGGGACTGTCCCTAGTCACACATCACTTATACTCTGACATCATCATTTTAAAAATATTAAAAAAATAGTTAGCATTTATTTTAAAACTATACTCAAATATGTTAGACATAGTTGGAGTAAAAGAGATAAAAGGGGAAAAAATCTATAATAGTATAGCTGTTACATAAAAGTTAAAATTAATAAGTTCAGAAATTCCTTGAACAGAAAACTAGGTCTGTAGATTAAAAATCATCTGGTTCATGACAATCAGTGCTAGACCACAAAAAATGTCTTCAAAGAAACCAAGAATCCCCTTAGGATGCATTAAACACTTTCTTGACATCTGCAATTTTCTTGTGGTTCATGGCAACATTTTTTTCAGAACATACTATCTTTACTGGTAGTAGGCTTTTCAGGGTAAAGGGGATCCCCCCTTTTAACTTCTGTAAGATTCTTGAGTGACTCTTCAAATAATAAATAATAGATAAGGTTTAATTTAACCCTCATAATAAGTGATTTCTTAGCATTGCACAAAGAGTAAAGGTGACCTAATAAAGATTGACCGAACCTTTAAACCGTAACCAAAGGTTTACAGAATTTCATAACTCAACTTTCTTAGTCATGAAACAAATAGTAAACAGTGTTTCCTATCAGCATGCAACTGCTTTTTCATCTGTCTCTTAGAAATGTAACCGCAAACTCCATTGCTCAATGCTTATTTTTTTTCTTTTGAAAATTTTCAAATGCCAATGAACAGGGGGAAATTTAAATTGCTTAAAAATTTTTCATCCAAAAAACATTATATTAACTAAAAATGTTTTAATAGCAGTTAATAAAAATACTATTCACGCATGTTAGTGGGTTTATTTATGTACTATAAATTACCTACTATATTTATAGCTTTTTATGCGTGTTTTCATACAAAGAGAACTTATATCTTCTTAGAGTTTTCTAGGATCTTTACATGTATTCCGTATGGTTTTGGGAAATTTTAATAGAATGAGAATGCATAAAAAACGAATCTTTTAAATCTCTAAAAACCACTGTAGAGAAGACTCAGAGTAAAACATTTCTTAGTAAAAAATAAGACGGCTCAGAATAAAAGCTCAAAAATTTGTGAGCTCTTTTCTTTTAGTTATGAATGACTTAAAATAGCCCCCACGAGATTTAGTCGTGTAAGTTTACTAATGTTAAGTTTTTGAGACTGGCAGGAGGGAAAGTGCCAAATAGTTTATAGTCAAGTGTAGTTCGTGTGTCATTCGGTGTTCTTATTTTCCATTACATATATCAAAAGTACATTTCTAAATTGCGTGAATTGAATGGCATTTTTGGGTACTCCACTATAAGAATTTAAAAATTCATATCTTTGAACTGGAAGAGGATGATTCTTGAGATACCCTTCGGAATTGACAAGAAAATTCACCACTCAAGTATCAGAAATAAATCAAAAACATATTCACACAAAGCAAAATATAGTCAACCCTTACAACCAGGTGATCGAATTGTGACTCCATTGTGACGGTCAGATAGGCGTCGTAAGATGAACGTGAAGTCACAGGGGAAGTCGCTGTGACTGACAAATGTCCGGATTTTGTGACTGAAATCTGTGACTTCTTTTAGACTTCACTGTGATGTCATTGAGAAGGTACATTTGTGACAGGTCACACGAAGACTTTCCTGTGACAGAGCAGAGTCGTCACTCAATACTGGTCTTTGTGTGACTTCCAAGTTAAGTCATATTTCGGTAACTAAGAGATTTGTGACAAGTGTGACCCTCAATAAAGTTGTAGTGACATAACTGTAACTTATATGTTGTGAGGGAAAATTTTCGAATTGTCCAAACATTTTTTAAGATATTGTTTAATCATTGTAAAATGAAATGTTAAGCTCAAAACCATTTACAGTTTAAGGTTGGTTGGTTGGTGATGTTTTATGGTGCAAGGGCCATATTTGGCCATTTTGCACCAAATACAAGATCACTTTATTCCTTATATATGTTAAATTTAAAAACTAGATGTGATTTATTAAGTCGATATCATTAAAAAATAACTTTCTATGGTGAGTTTCTCAAAGAATATCTTATAGTAATGGATTGACCCCATTAAATCTCCGCTGTCTTATTAGTCAACATAACTCAACATTAGTCAACGTAGGAGTACTTGAACATAATGTAACTGATAAATGAGCATCACAAGATGCACAGGTCGGTGAAGGATCTCTATGAAAGATGATTAAGATACTTTTATGAAGATTGTTTGAAAAATACTGTATATCACAATCTTTTAAAGACTTGTATATCAGAAATATATATAAGTTTTAAAAACATGATGAAAAACATGTAAACTATAAATAAAATTTTTGATTTAGGGCCTCAAAACAACAATCTTAAATAAATTGTTGTCCCCCTTAATCAGTAAAAATATTTCTTGCTCGGTGCAGTGAAAGACCAAAGAAAATAACCTGTTGCATAAAGAAGAAAATGCTCAAAAACTCGTTCGGTACAACAAGAGAAAGTCCTCACTTGAGAACATTTCATTTTCCCTTAACAAAAGAAAGGTAAAGGTAGACAATACAGGTCTTCTTCAAATTGGAAAAATCTAAGACGAAAAATTTGAAGATTCAAACGTGTTAAACCGGACTCCTAGGCTCCAATGGTGAAAGGTGGGTTGAATGTTTTCATGGAAGCGTTCAACCCTTTTCCTTTCTGGCCTCCTGGAGATATTTGCAAGGAAGTATTATTTTCTAATTGTAAATGCTTGCAAAATGCTGATTTGTAGATGATGTCAAGCTATTTTGTGGCTTTTGAGTAGAAATGATAATTATTTTGTGGTTAAGTAAGCGGTTTATTTTGGTTTGCTTCATGTTTATCCATACAATAGGGAAAGTAAAAGAGCTGTGGCTGATTTAAGATTGGAGAAATCAGTAAAAGTAACAAGAATAATAATTACATTTCTATTTTTCTTGCTAGAGTTTTCAAAGAAGTATTTTAATTGCTCAGGAAATCGTTATAATTGAAAAGGATTGTTTGAATAAAAACCAGACATAATATAATAAAAAATTATTCCCATAAAAATTATTTATGGAAAATGCCTAACCAAATTCGAAATACTTTGACAAATTGCAAAAATACATTGAAAATGAGCAAAGATAACAGTTGATAGAAATATGATAAAATATTGCCTCGTGAGTATTTCTTCTAAAAACCATCTAATTATTTATTTATAAATATAATAATATTAAGAAGATTCCAAAACTGCCAATTATGAACTACTTATAAAAATTACATGTTAGTAATTTTAGTCCAACAGTTCTAAAACATCCTTAAGAGTATTCAGAAACAAGTAAACATTTGGAAATAAATTCTTTGAAAAATAAGAGTTGTTGATGTATGAAAACGCTCTCAAAAATTCAAAATGATAAACAAAATTACAAATATATATTGTTATCCTTATAAATACAATTTAAAGATAATTATGTATAGGATACGTTTTAAATCTCAGTTCAAATACTTTTTAAATATCAATTTAGCTTTATTTACAATCAATTATCCAGTATTTTCCAACTTATTTTTTAGAAATGAAAGAAAAGAGTAAATTGATGACTACCTTATCTATTCTCAGATGAATTCGAAAACAAGAAAGTATCAAACAAAATGATCGCTTGAAATGGACAATTAACTTGCGATACAAAAAAAAGAACAGAACGATTTTAAATATACCTAGGATTTATCGGCTTTATCTTTATAAAATAGTTTGCATTTATTTCCGGTTCCTATTTTAAATGTAATAATAATGATTTAAAACTCTTTTTAAAATACTACTTCAGATTAATAAATTTTAATTTCAAAAGTTTTAAATAACGATTATTATCTTATTTTGTTTTAAATCCTGTATTTTAATAAATTTCCATAAAACTAAAAATCTAAAAACAATAAGGGATTTTTAAAATTTCTTTTTACCATACTTGGAAAAGTTTTAAAGTGATATGATCGATTTCTTCATGATAAAATGATAATTAATTAGATATCTTATTACCCTGTTATTACCCAACTACAAAGGTAAAATTGGTTTTAATATTTTAAAATAATGATCATTATTTATATTAGCTGTATCAACACACTCCAATTTAAGAATGCTTCAAACTTCAAACCTATTTTTTCCTTATGTAGTATTTATTCATTAGATATTCCAGCGTTTACATTAGATTTATTACATCAACTTAAAACAGTTGTATACTAACAGTTGTGTACTAAGTGTATACTCTTTTGCACGTATAATAAAAATTTTTCCGACAAATGATCTCTTTTAGGGAATTCATAACAATAAATTTTCAAAAATTCTTTTTTAATATCCCAAGGTTCCCAACACTTGAGTGTCTCAAGGTGCCTGACTCTTTGGATATATTAAACTTAATTACTCTTTTAGGTTTAGCAAAACATTTTTTCTTTCTTTTCTAAAATATTAGTGGGTACACTAATATTTTAATCTTGATATTCAATTATAATAACAGAAAATCATGTAGTGCTTTAAAAAAGGATTTTCAATAGACAGAGTTATTGTAACTTTGCACCACGCAAAATAAGAAAACTGATGTAAATAATTATCCAGACGCAACAAAGATTCCAAAGCACGTTGAAGAGTAGATTTTTGGGCTACTTATTATTATCTATAAGAACAAACTATATTAACTATAAAATTGATTAAAAAAGGGAATTTCCTAGGTGGGTCATGTCTCAGGGTGCCCCATTCTCCCCTACTAAAGTATTTGTTTCTTGTTTATCCCGCACATTTTCCGATTATTACTTTTCAAAATTCAAACATAAAAATAATTGTTCCAAACTTCGGTTCTCAAATAAATTCACATCCGAAAATCTGTCGGTACAATTATTCAAGACCTAAGGTCATTGAATAGTTTTATTGCCCGAGAGCACACGAAAAAGGGGGAATTGAGCTCAGCACCGCTTTTGCCCTTTGTGGTCATCGGTGGCATCCCCATTCCTTTGACCGTTGGGAACTCCTGCCTAGCGATACCGGGTCACAGTAAATAAATTCAGCAGCTTTTGGAAAATCAGCAGTGACACACTTTAACCTGCGAAACGCTTCGTTTTTTTGGATGATGTTTGTTGTGTTTTCATCTTAAAAGAAGCTTGTTTTATATCACTTCGAGTGCACACAAAAGGGGTGATGGAAAGTTGAAGTTCTTACAAAAATTAGCTTGTTTTGTTTGTGATAGTAGTGCATGCTAGTTTAACCGGTATGATCTATTTCTGGAAATGATTTTACTTTTACTGAATCCTTTTCAAGAACAAAAATTATGCATTTAAGCCAATACTACGATAAATCTTTATCTAACTAAACTATGATGATTTTGACTATACGTTTTACGTTATATAAATATTATTCTATCTAGATTTCATCCTGAAAGGATGAAACCTTTCTATTATGAATATCAACAAATTTTAAAATATACGAAGGCTGGGTCCAGAAAAATAAACCCTTTTTTTTTAAAAGTTGACATCGTAACTAAAACCAACTACTTTTGTTACTACCTTTGAATTTTTCAGAAGACAAAATTTATCTGAAACTCAGAATGATGGGGTGCCAAAATTTACTATGTAACATCATCATAGTAAAACTAAATTTGAGTTCTAACATGTATTATAGATACCAAGAATACAAATCTACATGCAGTCTATTAATGAATATTCAATTCATGCAGTTAAAATTAAAACTTCATTTCATGAAAACTCAGAGAAAAGGAGAGGAAACCAACTTGACCTTAGTAAAAGGTTTTTCCAGATAGACGCTTTAAAAATACACAAAATATTTTTACTAAAAGATACTTTGGTATTATCTTTGAACCTTTCTTCATTTTCCTTGTCGTTCTCTTCAGTCGTCAGCCCATAGAGCCGGATGGTCTCTGCATTCAAACTTAGGCAATGGTCTTTTGGGACCTTAATAATGATATTTTCTTTTCTTTTGGAAGAGCTTGGAAGAACTCATCCTAAAAGGGTCTGATTTCTGGGAGAAAAGAGTTGCGGCTTGTTGAAAATTGTGAATGAGTTACAGAAAGCGATGTGAGGACGGGCATTATAACAGAAGAATCACAATTATTCTGCGAAGCTTTATTTTTACTGCTTTTTGGTATGAAGGCTGGCCGAGTGGTCATTTAGATTTTTCAAATAAAACATATCTTCCTTTCTGGACAGCCCTCGTAACCGCTAGTAAAAGCATCATCGCGTGGAAAAATTTTGTTTCAGAAGTCGTACATCAAAGACTAGTGAGTGGTGAAGCTTCAGAATTGCATTTTTATTTAAAACTAGCGGATATGCCCGGCCTTGCACGGGTGGAGTGTATAAGTATTTTTATTTTGAGTTTTCTTAAAATACATTTATTATTATGTAAATCAGCAATAACCAATCTTCCCGGTATCCCAGGAGCCTCTCTCCTATCCCAGTGTTCCCGGTAATTTTAAAATCCCGGTGTTCACGGTAATTTTTTCCTGTCCCGGTGTTCCCGGTAAATTTTCTTATCCCGGTGTTCACGGTAATTTTTTCCTGTCCCGGTGTTCCCGGTAAATTTTCTTATCCCGATGTTCCCGATAATTTTCCTATCCCGGTGTTCCCGGTAAATTTTCTTATCTCGATGATGTTCCCGGTACTTTTCCTATCCCGATGTTCCCGATAATTTTCCTATCCCGCTGATCAAGGTAATTTTTATGTCCCGGTAATCCCGGTACTTTTTTTTTCCTATCCCGATGTTCCCGGTAATTTTTCTTTTCCCGGTATTCTCGGCAATGTTTCCTAGTAAATTAAAGAGTCTAGTGAACAAAAATAACAAATTTGAAACAATAATAAAAGATCTAGTAAATTGAAAAGTCTAGTGAACCGCTTCATTTGAAACAATGTTTTATTTTCAAGTCGTTTTCCATGAAGAAAATTTACACTTTTCCATTAATATTTCTATTTTAAAGGAAGATATCTTAAAATAGGGGAAACTAACGTTTCAAAATTAATTATTTGAATTTATTTTGGTGTTTTTACAACTGATATAGTTTTTAAATGGACAATTATCGAGTTTTTCCTGTTAAAATATTTGATATTTGAAGGTTTTCATCTCGTTAACAATAGTGAGTCGAGCAGATCTGCTCTAGTAGAGAAATGGAGAAATAAGCGTTTTCGGCTATAAATTCGTTAACTACTCGTAATTATTCGATTTTCGAGCTTTGAAAACTATCCCAAGTTACTCCCCGACTCGGAATACGTCTATACGTCGAGTTTGGTTTCGGTCCGTGGCCTATTTCAAGAGATTACCCCGGACATACCCACACACACACATACATACATACACACATACATCGCCCGTTAGCCTTTTATTTATACAGAGATGTCGAAAATTTTTTCTCTTCGGGTGCGGAATCTGAAGAATGAAACTTTACTAGTGTCATATCAGAAGGTGGACTTCCAATTCTAGTTTTAATATTCCCTTCAAGATGGCACCACCACGGTGGTTTCACTGCTTTTTTTTAGGGAGCTAGTTGTTTTTCCATCATTACAAGGTTTGAAATTTATTATTTAACAAAAATAAAGAGTGTCTTAAAAAAGATAATATCTAAATTATTATCATACCTAATTGTAATATAGGTGCTAAAAGATATCTCTGTCTTAAAATTTTCTTAATAGGTAGATATGGAAACTAATGTATCCACTCCATAAAACTAATACACACTCCATAAGTGTATAGAAGTGAGTAATGGAGTGTATAGAAATCATGATGCAGCAAAAACAGGATACGTATTTATCTGAAATCAAAGTACTAAAAGGTAACTGAACAGTTGATACAGGTGGTACAGGTTTTGATAGGTACAATATTGATAAAGTTGAAATAGGTACAGATTTAAAATATCTTTAAAAAAATATTTAATCTTATGAGATAAAAATGATTGATCTTTATCGTCCCCTCAATATGTAAAAAAACTCGATTGTATGACAATTAATTAATCTGTCCGAGGTATATTTACCCCTGAAATAATGTTATCATTGCCTTATCATTACATTTAAAACAATTTATCATCCTGTTAGTTATCAAGTGAGTTTCCGCTTTTGAAACACTCGATCTGTAGGAGGAGGGACTGGTAGACTTCTTTTTTTAGCCATATCAGTAACCGTGTTGAGTAGGGAGCTAATAATCTTTTCCTGTGTCCGAGTCCATCAATATTCAAAATGCTAAAGGGTGCGTTGGTCGTACTAGTGGCGAGTGTGGTATTTGGTTACTTTGTAGGACCTCCGCAGGTTATAGATCCTGTTGATTACAGGTAAATATAAATGCAGACTTGTGTATTCTTTTCTCAATTTTTATTACAACTTTCAACAACACTGAGCTATAATAATAACCTGTGGTGCAAACTCATGTTAGAATGTATCTATACGCCTAGGGGACAATAGTTATATTTGAAGGTCAAGTTCCGCGTGTTGGTTGTCTGTATAACTTTAACAAGTGACTTATCACCTAATACTCGAAACTGGTTTATTTATTTGATGAGATGGAACGCAAAAGCAGCTATAGAACGATATATTTATAAAGTTTCTTTTGAAAATCGGTTAAAAAACAGCAGAGTAGGTAAAATAGAATTTTTTATGGGAGTATTTTCGATATCCGCTTGCCTTGTTTTAGCATTAATTTTTTGCCCCTTTTAGCAAATTTTTATCCATACGTAGAGGCAAAAGTATAGGAAGTTTGCACTCCAGGTTTATATAGCTCAGAATTCAGTTCTAGACTGCAATATCCGTGAAATAGCCGTAGATAACCGTGAAATAGCCGTACATAGAAGATTTAGGGAAGTCAGGACTGAAAAGTTAAACATTTTATGAACTGACTCTACATGTCGAAGATACAAAAAATTAAAAAAAGGATTCTGGGTTCTCTATAGCAACGACCAACACAAACTCGGTGTAAAAAATAGATAATTTGTTCTTAAATTGGTTTTATGGAGATGTAAAAATTCTCGCATACTAAGTAAGATAAAAATAGTCCTCCTATTGTGTTCTATTTTTCATTGACGTAAGATCTTTTTTTTCCAGTATTAAACTTCCAAAGTTTGAAGGACCTCTTACCACAAACGATGCGTTAGATAAAACTGAGCGTCTACATGAAAACTCAATACAATGGCCAGATGCATTCGCAGTTTTTAAAAGTAAGAACATTTTGTGTTCTTGATAAGGTTTTTTGATGAAATTTCTATTAACTTAATTGTGTATAATTTCTTAAGTCAATAAATGCGGGCAAAGTGATAAACCGGTGTATGATTAATGATGCCCGAAGTGAGGCGGGCATTGAGATAAACTCAATGGCATTTATCAATATGAGAATTTATTACATTGTTTGTAACAGATATATGCCCATATCGGTTGAACTATGTATTTATTCTAATTTTAATTTTATTAAAATACATTGTGTGAATGAAACAGAAAAGTAAATCAAATAGAACTTAATGGTTGAAGGCTTGTGTTTTTATTTCTGATTTAACATTTTAGATAGAATATACACTGGAGTTGGAGATGGAAGAATCGTTGAAGTTAGTGGAGAAAAGGTCACTGAGGTTGTTCGAACGGGAGAAAATTGTGGTAGGTAGATTTAAAAAAAATAAAACTGTTTTGATTGCACTTTTAAATCAAGTCGATGAATTCATACGCTTTAGTCAAGACCCTCTATTAGTTCGGACGTGTAACGTAAAACATAAGGCGAAGTTTAAGATTAAGTCTATGAAGCATAAAAATTTACTTAAGATAGTTTAAGTTCAATGGAAATATCAAGATTTTTGGTACGATTTTGAACGTTCATGTATATGGCTTGAAGAGATACATAACTCTAGGGGTTGGAATAGAAAGTTTTTGTGCTTCGTAGACTTGTAACATTGCAAATTCACCAATTTTGCCCTACGTTTGAAGTCACAGTTCTCGATTGTGAGGCCCCCTCTAAAGGTCTACAGTCTACGACTGCAGACTGTAATAGTATGTGTTTGAGTAGAAACATCTGTATAAACATATGGAAGGGCTATATAACGTTTGTTCTTCCAATTTTCTGGTTTGATGTTTGTGTTTTGGTGTATGGGCTAGTGGGCCTTTTTGCCAATAAAATATATATAATTTTTTATTATTATTACATAACGTTTGATTACCAGTGTCTAAAAGAGGCACAGATTTAAATGTAAAACAATTAGTATATAACGTCTTATGTATGAAACTCAATGTTTCTCATTTTGTTTTCTCAACTGTTTCATTAAATAAAAATAAACTATTTTATGTGTATACCAATAAAACAAAGTTTATTGGTAGCAATTTTTGAGTGTTTTATAACATTACCATACCATTTTTAAAAAGTCTGAGGAATGGTATTAAATTCCTTACCTTTTTGCTACAAACTTATTTTAACTCTTTTATCTGTGCGTATATTTTAATAATATCATAAAATCTTCTTGCCGAAATTATGACACATTATCTATATTGTTTTTCAATGACCCACAGACTTACCACATGAAGAGCACATATGCGGCCGTCCACTGGGAATGCAATTCAACAAGGCTGGTAAACTTTATGTGGTAGACGGTTATCTGGGTCTTTTCTCTGTTGATGTCAAAACAGGTAAGTTTCACAGTACCTTCCAAATATATTTTTCCTCTAAAAATGGTTGTTTTTAACATTTTATCTTTAACTAATATTATTATTGGGGTTCTAACGGCCGTATTCACCGCTAACCTGGCCGACAGTTAACCGATAGTAAATTTCTGGTTGAAAGAAGCGGGACCAAACAAGAAAGAATGGAAAGATGCTCTGCTCACCTAATATTGGGTTATGAGATGCATGGGTTTACCTTATTTGAACCAGTACCAAACAGTCGTAGAAACTGTTTTGACAATTTTACTAATTAAAATGAAAAACATTTCCGATAACTCTCCCGGTATAAACCTAGAATCTATTTTGAAAGTCAAATGGACACGATTCCCGCATTTTATTATTATTTTATTCGATAGAGGTTTGAAAAATGACATTTGTCGCAAAAATTTGCTGATTTTGATGCTTAATTATAATTTTTTTATTAAATTCAAAATTTATATTTTAAAATGGGCTCGAAAACAGCTGCTACATCACAAATAGTTGTGTGACGTCAGTGTGTACGGTACAAACAACAGTACGAATAGCCTATCAAGAATAATCCTTTCGGCGAATCTCGATGGCTCTTTTTATCAACTACGTCACAGTTTGTTTCGAGGGCAACTCAAATTTAGCTTTTTTTTATTTTCAAGTATCTAATTAATTATTTTTTTATATTTTAATGCTATTGTTTGAAATTAGAACAATTTAACTTCCTGAAAAATGGATTGTTTCCATTTTTTTAAAAATATGGGATTTTCCATTTTCTGATATTCATTATTATACATTAGTATAAGTAACATATTTTCATTGATAGATTTAAAACTTCAAGCCAATCCATCCTTAATTCCAATCCTTGGCGTTCAAAACTACTTAGCGAATTTTGGAAGAACATTAGATGTAACACTTAAAATAATATTACTTGCTTCCATCATTGTGTACAAAATTTATTTGAGATTCAATTAAAATAATTGAAACCAATGACAGATAAAAACTTGGTTAACAAAAATATTTATTTCGAAAATTCATTCAAAAGACCACGCATAAAAGGTTACAGAAAGCTCTAAATACCAATATTCATAAGCGCTTTTGAAAACGTTGACGAAAATTTTACGTTTAATGTTTTACAGGCAAGAAGGAAAATCTCGTACCTTCGAATAAGCTTGTTGACGGCCAGCGTCTGACATTTCTCAATTCTATTGCTTTGGATGAAGACGAAACTGCCGTTTATTTCACACAGTCGAGCACAAGGTGGAATTATAGCCAGTCTTTTTTGAGTTTCCTTGACCATGACCAGACTGGGAGGTAAGACATGATATAATCTTCATAGTCGGTTAGTCTTAATTATGTTTAGTCTGGTACATAAATAAAAATACATTTTTTAATTATTATATTTTCACAGTCCTTAAAAGTTTATATTCATGTTAAATATTTATATCCTTTTTAAATTTATAATCATTTTATTATTTAAGTTTTTCTAATCTATATTCTTTCATAAAACTTATATTCAGCAATTAGAAACAACAATTTTTACGCTCATACCTTTATAATAAATTTAACGCAACAATTAAGTTGACCAATAATATTCCTGGATTTAAATCCGGAATACATGATTTTATTTCAGGACAACAAGATATTGAAACCTTATTCAAAATTCTAAAGTAATTAAGCGCAGCTTTTTGCCACTAGGTAGTTTGCTAGTCTTTTAGGTACCTGGGAACCTGGGATGAGCCCTCGGCTCTTTACTACATACCTAAATTATTATATTTGTTGATTTAATATGTTTATATTTATTATTTTATTTTTATAATTACTTTTACGTATATATGTGTACATGTTATGTGTATGTATTGTTTTATATGTTTCTAGTTTTGTATTTTTTCTTGTTTCATGTGCAATAAATGAAAATTCTAATCAATGTTTAAGTACAACGTAGATATTAGACATTTGACGGATTCACCCATTTTGAATCTACTTACATTTCTCTTGCTAAGTTCTACTTTTGTTGTAACTAATTAATTGGATACAGGGTATTTTTGACAATGTATTTGGACAGATATTTTTAAAATTAATATACATGGTAGTTCAATAACTGTTAAACATTTTTACAGATTGCTAAGGTATGACTTGAAATCTAAATCAGTGTCTGTTCTTCTGAAAGAACAATCTTTTCCGAATGGATTAGCATTAACTCATGACGGAACAGCTCTATTGATTGCTGTTGGCAACTCCAACCAGATTTTCAAGTAAATTTCCCTCTGTGTTTCATAGTACATTTGTATGATACCCTCCTTATGGAAAACCATTTCATTTTGAAATAATGTTTATGAAATTTCAAATCAATGAAGGCCATTAAACTATTTTGTTACCAGTTATTTATTTTTACCTTAAGTTAGCACGCTTTCTAGATAATTTGCATTTTAGTTATGAAGGGATAATTTGGATTTCGTGTTAATTTTATGAGACTTCGAAATTCTAAAGTAATTTTATTATGAAAATAAAATTATTGATTTATTTAAGAATTTTATTGATTAATAGGCACGATATTCTACAGCTATGTATTTCCATCAGTCTATTTCACTTTCTTAAATTCGTGATTTTCCCTCAAGCCTAAAGTATTAAGTGTTTGAAAAAAACTAAATTTCTTGAAACAAGCAGCCATATCTAGAGGCCGAATTTTCAACTAAAATATTTCCTTTTTATGCAAGTCCCCATAATTTTGCAGTTTTTCTGTAACAACCCGTTACCCACACCAATATCCTATAACCTGAAGATAGACCACAAACAGTTGTAAAATTGTACGATAATTCCCTTATATTGGCATTTTTCCCTTTGGCAGGTACTACATCAAAGGTCCCAAGAAAGGAAATAGTGAGGACCTCCCCTTGCTGCTTCCAGGAGAGCCGGACAACATCACCCCTTCTCCTCGAGGCACCTACTGGGTGAGCATACTGGTTGCCCGCAGCGAGCCCAACCTGTTCGATAAGCTCAGCGAAGTGACCTGGGTTAGGAAAGCCTTCTTGCACAAGCACAGGTGTTGCCCTTTCGTCAATGGCTTCAAGCTTTTCCCTCATAAGCTGGTCAAGAAGTGGGGATTTGAGGTAGGTCATACAGGTCTTCTAATACGTCGCAGTCATACGTCTTTTAATACGGTTAAGGCATTGGCTTTGGGATCGGAGGATCCCGGGTTCGATTCCGGACACCACCAATGACCCACCGAGTATATGCGGAGAACGTGCTCGTTAAATCTGTGGGTCCTTAAGTCCTGTTTTCGGTCATGGCGCAATTTACCATGGTTCCAGGTCTCTGTAGACTATTTCCCTCCGATGGCAGGATAGATGGTGGCAGCATCTATCATCCAAGCAAAAAATAAATTAATTAATAAATAGAGAGAGAGAGGTGAAGCGGCACATCTTAGAGTAAGCAAATGTCTCCTAAACTCTCCAACTAAGAACTATATTGAATGTATTGTTGAAATATTTGTAACTCTTTTCCCCGAAAAAGGTTTTGCAGAATAAACCATAAAAAAGGAAGTCTGGAAAGCCTGATGAATTTTAATGAGACGTTAGGTAAAAAGATCAAGAAACCTGCAAAATTTCGTTGTGGCCTTTTATAGACCTTACACGACGTAGTGTTTCAGAGTTCAGGAACCATTTACAAATTTCAATAATGATAGAAAAATCCAAAAGCAGTCAATTAGAAACAATAACTAAAAAAGGGAACTAATCTAATTTAATATCGTTTCTTGAAGAAGCCACTCGTATCGATGATACATTTAAAAACCGAGTTTATTTTAATTTGTGACGATGTTCTTCACTATTTAGTTCCATTATGAGGTAAATTTTCCCTATTAGAGTTACTCTTTTAAACTAGGTCATCAGATACTCCTTTATAAAAACTTCTTTAAATTTAATGCTTTGTAAAAGATAAAAATTCCTTTGTGTGTGTTTATATTCTTCGAAGGACAAACACGAACCAGTTGGTATATTAATAATCATTTTCTCTTCTTTATTAAAGTGCAAGGGGGTATCTTGAAAAGGGGGTATATTTAAGCCAAATGGTATGGTGTAGTGTATGGTCTAGATAAGAAGCCTTTTGAAGCTGCGTTGCAAAAGAGGCGAGAGTTTACCACTAGATTAATTAAAATAATGTGTCATTCAAAGGTGAGGTGATATGATTTATGTTTCTGAAAAATTAGTAATGGAAAACAAAAGAAGCACACATTTTTATTCTTAGATAAAATTTCCAATTTCATAAATTTTAAACAATTTCTCCTTTTTTTAGCTGGAAACTATTCGCTTCCTTGCTGATTACGTCCCCGTGCGAAGCATGGTGGTTGAAATCGACGATTCCGGGAAGATTCTGAGGAGTCTGCAGTCTTCTACTGGAAAAGTGAAGCACATCACAGAAGCAAGGGAACACGGAGGACACTTGTACTTGGGATCATGGAGAAATCACTTCGTAGGAAAACTGAAGCTATAAAACAATTTCTCCCGTAATAGAAGTTATAGTTGACTTTCCTCATTTTTACAATTGTTAAGTTTTAAACCAGGGCACTTGAAGATTTTTCTTGATGCAACCGTCTTAATAAAGTCTATTTTGTTACATTTGAGCACAAGGTGTGTTGATTTCATTAATATTGCTTTTGTAATCTACTTCCATTTTATGCACAGATAAAAATGATTTTTTACTGTTCTTGTTAGAAAAGAAGAGTGTAAAAGTGTTATTTAATATATTAGGAACAAAAAATATGCACTTATAGTGTTGTTGAGATTCAAATTTAAAAACATTTTCAGATTCTAAACATGTTTGCTACACTATTTTTACTAGATCGCATTTCTGGATTGAACACTAAAAAAGTGCACTTTTTGTTTTTCTAATTTAAATTGTTTTTGTTTTATTTTCGTATTTGTACTTTTTACTGTTGGCTAGCATCAACATGGTATAGCAGCAGCTGTAAACGTTGAACTCTGCCGTACACATTTAAGATAAAATTTTTTAATCCTTAATTTTAATCTTGAATTTAAATAATTTTCTGGAGTGAATAGAACATATTTCCAACACTTTTTCAACACAATTTGTAAAATAGAACAACACAATAAGGAGTAAAAAAGTATTCTACCTAACAAAAAAACTTATGTGTCGCAAATTTGGGGACAAAAAAAGTGTTACATTAAATGTGTTTATTTTTGCGTGGTGCCTTTTCAGTGTAGTGGACAAAATTTTTATTCTCAAGAACTCATTCAAGACAATTATTTAATTTTCTTTAATTTATATAAACACTCCTTCATTTTTTTTATCTTAGTAACAATTAATATGTAATAATTAGAATGCATCCCATAAAAATGAAAGAGAAGATAAGTTCGTAAAAATTTAAGAATTAATGGAATCTTTCGTTTTTTTTAAAAATAAATCATGGATAGCATTAAAAAATCTTTAAAAGAACGAAGTTATTAAGAATTTATTTTATTCATTCTAAATCGTATATATTCGATGATAATAATAGTATATATAGTGGTGTTTAAAAATTCAAATTTTGGCACAAGAAATAAATTGGGTTAAAAAAAACGGTAAAAGATGTTACAAAAAATTTCATTTCGCATAATGTGTTTTTTTCGCTTATTTCTTTGATGGTTTAATTCCTCTAACAACCCGACTCAAGATTTAGTTCTATATGTTTCTCATAGACAGCAGCACCACAATTCATTCAGTTCTTTAACTAAGAAAACCTGGCTTTTCTATTCACTTTGTATTGAATGCGTGTCTATTTTAGTTAATAATTTCACATTAAAATGTTTTAAAATATTATATGTACAAAGTTTTATGAGAAAACGTAAACAGCTAGTTATCTTGCTAGCCAGTCCATTCTTGTCTAAGGAGAAGATAGAGAAAACGACATTATTATTAAAAAAATCTGATAACACTTTCTTCAAACGAACGTCAAATATTTCATAACTTCTAACTCTAGATTTGATAAGAGTGTCAGAGTTTTAATTCATTTTCTCTGTTCTAAGAACTAAACCTGCGGAAAATAATTTTTTTGCCATATAATGCCACCACGGAGAGTGGGAATCATTGGTTATGGCGTTCTAGGTAAGAACAACATTTTTAATAGTTATCTAGAGAGCTTGTGTGGTTAAAAATACCCATTTTTCATAGAAGCGGGGTTCAGCACGCGGGCCGCATGTGTCCCTCGACTAGATTTTCATGGCACTCAGCAACAAAATTAAAAATTTATTCAAAGTACATTGAATATAATCCAATCGGTTTTTATGACAGAAAATGCCTAAAAACTATTTTCTCCAGGTCTAATTTTAAAAAAATTTCTGGGAAGAACTCCTAAACCCCTTAGAAGTGTTTTTGACTAGGGATTCAAAAGGGACATTAAAATAACATCAGTAGAAAATCCAGTTGGAGGAAATAGTTCATACAATTTAAATTGGATCTCCATTTCTTGCTTTATGAGGTTTCAGCATAACTGATTAGTTTTTCTTAAAAAGTATACAAAAGATCAAAATGAAAAGAGCTATCAAATCATTAGATACTGTAAGTTATAATTAACATTTAATGTACAAGTATTATTTCAGAAATTCGTTTAGAACAAAAATAATCGTCCAACTATTATATATTTGAACCTAAGTGTTTTGTACTTTTTTCTAACCTCTTAAGAAAAGAAAACCTGCCTACCTTTACTAAAAACTAACTTAAACAATCAAACCTGAATACTTAAACCTGTAAACTTAAAATCACTCATTGCTCTTTCATTTTAAAAACGTTGTGAATTTCCTCATTTCTAAGAAAGTTTATTCTTTTTTCTTTGGATTAACTATTATTTTAAAAAATATATTTAATTTGATTAACCAAAAACCATTGTTTTAAATTAAACAAAATAAATATGTAATTCAAGAATATTAGTATTGAAAATGTGACATAAACTATATCACCTTAAGAAAATAAATAGTGTTTTAATGACCCAGCCAATATTTTGTATTGCATTTTCGGAGCGAAAAAATCTTTAAGAAATTCATCTAATCGTAATCGAAATTTAGTTTATTTCAAAATTCCAAGTTTATTTCACAATTCCAGTGTTGAAATAAAGTTAACTTCTCTGTATTAATATTTATCAACTCAGAATTATTTTCTTTTTACTACCTTTGACACTAGCCTCGATTTAAAAAGTTTAATTGACCCTCGGGTGACTAAAGGTTAGACAGACTTACTGTATAAAAATAATTAAAATTCTTGTTAAAACCAAGTCAAATTTCACATGAAATTAAAGCTTGTAAAATTCTCTTTAAAACGATGGGAGACACACACACATTTTATAATTAAATTTTTTCATTTAAAAATTACTATTTTTTAAAATCACAAATTTTTTTTTATAATAAAATGTTGTGTTGTAATTTGTAATAATATGTCATTTGTCCATATAATTTCTTTTTCGCCTGTACGGGAAGTTTCTTCCCCTTGGCGAATCACATTGTCTTACTTTTCTGTGTTTGTATAATGAATGTCTAATAAAGTTATTATTATTAAAAAAAATAGGTGAAATTTTGTGTAAAATTAAAGCTTGTAAAATTATCATATTCGAAGTGTTCCCAAAGATTAATGTTACAACTCGAAAGTAGATTCAGGTGGTCCTTATTGACTGTTTGAATCAATATTAGCATTTCTTTTTAAATTTTCATTGGTTTCTTACTGTAGGAAAATACCTTGTTTCTCAAATCAATGCTGATCCGAATCATGAGCTGTCTTTCGTCTGGAACCGCACCCGATCTGTTTTAGAGGGGTCCGTGGACTCATCCTTGATATTAAACGACTTGAACGACTTCGCTGCATTTTCTCCCGACATTGTTGTGGAAGTTGCCCATCCCGTAATAACGAAAACTTACGGAAAACTAGTTTTACAGCACTGTGACTATATGGTAAGTATATACAGTGTGTTTCAGGGTCGTATCCAAAGGGGGGAGTCCAAAGCCCCCTCAAAATTTTGAAGTCAATTTTATATTGTGTTTTTTTCCTTGAAAATTATTTGACTCACAAGGAGTGATCCTTTTCGAGTGTAACCCAAGGGGTCTTAATATGAGTGAACCCATTTTGAAGCCTTAAAATTTATTTCATACGAATTTTCCTTGAAAATTTTGTGACTTACAAGGAGTGGTCTTCTTAGGGTGTAAACTAAAGAATGTAAATAAGTGAATGAGTTGAATGGTTTTGAAAGTTTGCTTTCAGGAGCGAATTTCCAAAAGAGTAAGTAGTAAGTAAGAGTGAGTAAGACCCCCTAAGACCCCTCTAAATCTTTCCGATTATTTTACTATACCGAAACAAAAGTCTAGTTACGGCCCTGGGGTGTTTCAAAGTCCGCTAAAAAACTCTGCACGATCAAATTCCTTGCGTGGAATAGAACATAAAATGTACCCTGAGAACCGTACCTCTACAATGTACTATTTCAGGTTGGATCCCCAACTGCTTTGTGTGAGAAAAGTTTATTGAGCGACTTGTTGCATGCAGCGACTGACCACAGCATTTACATTCCGAGTGGAGCATTTTGGGGAGCTGAAGACATAAAGAAAATGTCTGATTCGGGAGGTTTAAAGGTAAGAATGTATTATATTATTTCAAAATCCTTTGTAAGTTATTCCTTTTGGTTATTTATGTTATTTTATGTCAGTTGATGACCAAATTTGGTAAATGGGGATATTCTCTAAACATTTACAGACGTTATTATATTAGGTAAAAGACACTACAAATCGGAATATTAAATATTAAAATTCAATACTGCTTTTCCCTGACCTTTCAAATTTTCTTATTCTTTTTTCATTGAAATAGTCTTTAAAAGTGACCATGGTAAAGCATCCGAGCAGCTTAAAACTGGAGGGATACCTCAAGGAGAAAAATGCATTAGTAACAGACAAAGCTGTCACTTTGTATCAAGGTAGGAAATACCATTTTGCTAACAATAACTATATTATAATTTATCGAATCTTATTCAATATAATCTTTTTGAAAATAATTCTTTTCCAAGAAATATTTCTCAACAAAGAGTTTTCAATCGAAGATATCAATGTAATTTTTATGTGAATTATGTTTTTAAAAAGTAGGTTGCATTGCAATAAAAACCTGTCCACGTATCTAGATGTTATGAAAATTTCCAATATCCTTTTAATACAGCACAACTATCAGTACATGACTTAAATATTTATAGTGGATGGCATTGGTGAGAAGTCCCCAATGAGTAGCTTACTATCATACCGTATTTTCTCAAATTCATGTCATTCTTAGATCATATATCAGCTTATGATCTCAAAATAATCGCACTAAGTATATTAAGCATTTTGATTTTGATAAAATAGATGCTATCCATGAGAGAACACATCTATTAGACATTGTAAATTATTTATAAGAATAATTATTATTGCAGGATGTGTACGAGGAGTCTGTGGCTTTGCACCAAACAATACTAATATCATGGCTGTTGCTGCTTTAGCAGCTAAAGATCTGGGCTTTGACGGAGTAATAGGTTGCTTAATTTCAGATCCCGAGTAAGCTATGAAATTAAAAATAGTTGCTTCATTGGGCCTTCACCTGCCCTTTTCTCCCTACTTTTAATAAATATCCACTTGATTCAATGACTCATAAAATTTTCATTGGAAATATTTTAATTTATTAAAGTTTAGCTTTATATACCAGTGTACCTAATAATTGTAATTATTTCATTTAAAAGAGAGAAGAAATGTTTAGTTAAACAGTTTTTATGAAATAATACAAAGAAATGATTGACTGCCGTTGCGTTAGAGATAAAAGTGAATACAAGCTATTCCTTTTTTCCTATCCCTTGACGATATAAGTTTTCCCTTTTTAATTATGATAATATATCTAATGTTTTCCAGTCTTCTGAACTATCATATAGTCGAAGTCGAGGCTTACGGCCATCCGAATTCCGATGGATCGTGTTTTCATGTTCACACCATTCGAAAGAACCCAGCTTCAAAAGGAAGTGTCACTGGACAAGCTACCTTTGCGTCTCTTTTCCAAAGCCTAAAAAGTAAATAACGTTAGAAAACTTTTTTGACATTCGAGATGAATAAAAACACTTGTTATTATAACCATAATCAATCCTTTCACTCATATACCAACATGAAGGTAGTTGACGTTACCGAATTTTAAATCTATAATAATTTCCTTTCCTAAAAACAGCAATCATTAGTAATATCAACCGTTCTGTATAATTTTAATTTTAAAGTTTAATAGAAAACTATTACAAAATAATAATTGCACTTGGACCGTAAAAAATTATAAGGTTTCATATTTTGAATCACAGTGTTATACAAAACAGGTTATATCAATCAAGGTTTTTTAAAAGAAAGATTAGTTGATTCTATTTCAAATTTGCTCAACTCAATCAAATACTTTTTTCACTGGAAATTAATGATAATTTTATTTGAAAAGAAATAATTATTATTTTTCCTTATTAATTATAAATTCCTTAGTAATAACTTTCTGTGTGATGAACAAATGTGCTAATTCTGATTTGATAAATTTCAAATTTTAAGGATTTTGTGATTTAGTTTAAATGGCTGGCTTTCATATTTAGTAATCATTTTATTTGCTATGTTTTCAGGAGCCCAGGGAAAAGGACCAGGACTACAATTGTGCTAAAGCATTTTAAATGGACATTAAATATTTTTTCATTGTACTTCATTGAAATATTCACTGAAAAAAACCTAACTCATTAAAATTAAATCCTAACCCTTTAGTGCGCAGCTTATCATATATGCAAATCGATGTATCCAAGCTAATTCTCCCCCTCCTTTTAAACTTAGATGCTCAAATGCGCGGTTACCACATCTGTAAAGCAGTGTTTTTAAATGTATGGAATGAGTTTGCTAATTTATGGCTTTACACTCAAGTATAAGGCCAACAGTATTGAAGATTGCGGAAATCACAGATTACCGATTTCGGGCTAATTTGATTGCAATTAAAAGTTAGTAAAAGTGTTCAGATAGATGTGATAATTTTTTATATCAAAATTTGGACTTTTCTTGTCATATATTTGGCTTTGAATCTTCAAAGTGAGTATTTCTTGATTCTCTAGGGCCGAATTTAACCACTTATCATATCTGCAAAGGTGCGCATTTAGGTTGCTTTTCACATTTCATTTTTAGATATTTGTCTCAATGTTTCTATGCATCTATTTTATTATTTTAGGCAAATTTTACATGGTTTATGGGTTGTATCGTTGGAATATATTTTTAATACCGATACTAGTTTTCTTGAGGGTGGATAATATTTTTTTGTAAGAACTTTTAATTTGTTTCCTTTTATAAAAAATTTAGTTAATTAAAAATTTTAATTTTTTACCACCATTTGTTAACAAGTTCCAGAGGGGGTAAATATAACCGTAAGCCCCTCTGGATCCACCAGTGTAAGAATTATAGTTATTAACTCATTATCGCCCAGCCAGGGGGCATATTTCTAGAACACTAGACATAGTGTGAAAGATGCACTGAATTTATCCCATGAGAATGAAACTTCACACGTGGCAAGACAAAACATTCCTTCAGAGGTTAAGAGGTTTCTTTTCAGGTTGTTATGATTTCTTTATATTTTTTCTCTTTTTTTATTCTGCTATAGCAGTGGTTCCCAACTCAAATATGTCTACGGACCACTTTACTTAAATTTGAACCTCTGCGGACCATCTTTATCCCTAACTTTATCTTCAAAATTTTAACTTTTTTTCAGTGCATTCATTTCTCATAGAGGGTCTAAAATTTTGACTTTTTTCTGAAGTAAGGGAAACCGAGTCTTACATTGTTTCTAAATGGAATGAAAATCAAATAATCTACTTAAAAGAAAAATTAACATTACATTAATTTTATATCTAATGATTTAAAAATATACCTTTTATAAAAGACATTTAACCATTTTTATCAAGCTCTCACGAAATTCAACAGATAAAATAGAATCCATAATTAATTACGATTGTTTATTTAATTCCGTAAAACTAAATTAGGAAATATAATAAGAAGATTCTTTTTTTTCAGCAATATATCTGAAAAATAAAAACTTCAATTTATCACATAGGAGAGGCTTAACCATGTAACTTTCTTCATCTTTTATGTATGCATGAAGAGGATAATACTTTACAAATGACAATAATTGTTCAGATGAGTGGAAATGGTGTTGGTTTTAATCAATCCCAGTGTCCTCTCATGGATCTATTAACCCTGGAAGGGTTCACACCGACATATAGGTTGCAGGTTTAAAAAACAACAGTATAAAATAGTTATTTTTTTCTTTTCATGACCAACAAAAAAGGTAATATTATATTATTAGCAGAATTAAATTTTAAAGAAAGTACTTAGCTTGAAATCAAACGGCAGGACAAATGAGTAGGAATTGTGTTGATCACAAAAAAGCAAACTGGACATGTACTGAATGTGAGTTGTGGCAAAGGACATATAGGCGAGGACATTCTATGGGCGAGGCGGGCGAGACTAACTGATGTTCCCCCGAAAGAAACCTCGACGAAGTCAATAATTATTTCAAAGGAGCGATTCAAATAGAAAATAATTTATGTGTTCAAAAACTTTCGTATTTTCGACAGTACATTTTTCGTATATCTTCGAACAAACCTATTTCACTTGTATCTCAGAAATTTCCTCTTTTCATACCACGATTTCTAGGAGACCCTCTGTCTGACCATTTGCATCCCAGTTTGAAGTATCTTTCAATACTTCCACCTTCCACCCTTCGCTTCGACCGTATCAAACCAAGTATAAGTCCGATCATTCGATTCTTTATTTGCCCCCCCGACGCCTCTGACTTTTAATTAATCTGATGCAATATTTTTCCACATCCTCAAATTTTGTTTCTACTCTTTAATATACTGTTGAATAAAACTGTGGAAAATAAGAGAAATGAACAAATGATTTATAGGAGAGAAAGAAAACTTTTTAGTTATGAGACGTATGATTTTTTTACTATTATATGTTTTTACATCTGTGGTGTTTTTACTATTTCCTGGAATGTGTGATTAGGAAAACTATTTTTTTAAAATTTCCACACATTTTTTAATAAGTTTAAAAATCTTCTCACGGACCACCTCTAAAGGCTTCATGGACCACTAGTGGTCCGCGGACCACCTGTTGGGAACCACTGTGCTACAGTGATGATAGCGGAGCGTTTGTCTGAGTCTGATGGTTTCGTTTTGATGTTTTTTGTGTGTGTAAAAAAGAGCAAATTGACTCTGGGTGGTTTATTGAGTTTTATTTTTTATCAATGTAGCTATAATACTGTGTTATAACGTGGTTATTCTGAAAAAATTAATATTTTTAGTAAAATTACAGGTTGAAATGTAGATAAATAGCTGGGCGTTGGATCCACGTTTTTTCTGTACTACTAACTGTTAGTGAACATAATATTAGGAAAAATACAGGATTTAATATTCCTAAGTTCGCATTAAACACATTAGAGTTTAGTTTTCTCAAAAAAATATCCAATAGACTTGTTTCAAAATCCTTGAAAAATTGACCCTGACAACCGAAAAAAAGCCAGACCCCGATGTACAGACAGGTCTTAAGTCTAAAATTAAGTATAAATAAAGATAATAAGTGATTAAAAGCTTTAAACAAGTTGAAATAAGTATTTTTGTGCTTAAATAAAAAAAGTTTCATTCTAACTCCATTGTTTTTAATAGTGTGTTCAAAATAGACCCATATGCGCAGCTTTGCATATATGCAAAGACTAAATAATTGCCGATAATTAAAAAAATAATTAAGAGGGAATTTTTTTAGTATTTTTCCTAGTGTTTGGGGCCAATAAGTAATCAATAAAAAAATATTGACATTAATTGGAAAATGTGCGCACTAAAGGGCTAATACATCAAAACATATTTTACTATTATCCTTTAAAATGATGTTATTTGCGCTTAAAATAACGGCTGTCTATCAAAAGTAAGGTTATACAGTGATCTGCTTATTTTTATCTAATGCTTATCATTTTATTTGCCAAGAGTTTGAATAAAAATATACTTTAGAGTTTATATATCTTATCGTTACTTATCTTTGCTAACGTGTCTAGGAATAGAAAATTTTATAACTAATTTAAGGTTAGATATTTATAGCTTATCAATAACAATAATACATATACAGACCAGGAGGAGAGGTATAGGAAATTAAATTAATTAACATATTTTAAAAGTATCTGTTTAGTTGATGTTATTAAAACTAACCTTTGTAATTTACTTTAGTGGGATCGAATTCACCATCTCCCAGAATTGTTTATTACTCTGGAGCTAAGAGTTAATTTATGGGAAAGTATTTAAAAAAATAAAAACTATCTCAAAAACAATTGAAAATTTTTAGCTCATTAAAAAAAACTTTTTGAAACGTATTATTATGTTTTTAATTAGCTTCAGTGAGAATTTTTCAATAAATATAATCATAAATGCTTCTTACATATTTTTCTAAGAGTTAAGGAAGTTATATCATTTCGAGTACATTAAATTTTTATTATTAACTTTATCTTGATAGACTCAAATAAAGAATCTTATCAAAGTATCTCTAAATAACTTATTTTTCTCAGAATAGAGAATTGTTTCCTTATGTTATATCATAACACTTTGACACACCCCCTAGAAATTTTGAATTGTGCATTTATTTAAAGTTTCCAAAGAGAATTGCATAAAAATTGAAATCATTAAAAAAGACTAAATTTTCTTCTGGAAATGTAGTTTAAAACATTAAATAAGAGATTACTTTGTTATGAGATTATAAGGTGGGAAACTTGAACAAAAATTTTGGTCACGGATTCTTATCAATCAACCTTATTCTAAACATAATATTGGAAGCTGAGAGTTACATGTGAGAGACAAAGGGGGGAGGGGGTATTGGGAAGTTTGACACTTAGTGACATATTAGAGGAAAGGGGTAAAAAAAGTGACATTATTAACGGATGGTACCACGGTGTTCGTTTTCTTCTCTCTTTCTTGAATGAAAAACTAAAAATGAGAAAAACCCCAGCCATCACCAGGCTCCAAACTTATTTTGAAAACCATGTAGTAAAAAATTCCGAAAGATTTCTCGCCAAAAACTGCCCAACCGAGCAGAAAAAAAAATTACTTGGCGGCAAACACATAAACCAGTTCTACCAGTTGGGATTCATTGACACTAAAAATTAAGTCTTCAACTTTCACAAATCCACTATAAAACACAACTTGAGATCCAAATTCAAACGCTAAAATCTCATTTCTGAACGTCACAACCATTGTTCATGCGCCCGAGGCCGATGAGAGACCAAATTTCCTCTTGAAATCGAGTTATCACTTTTCCTTATCATTATAGCTACTAGTTTATCCTCTTCTCGTCTAATCTATAGGAATCCAATCCAGTTTCTTCCTCGACCGCTGGCCCCTAGCGAAGAGGCTCGCTCGGGTAGTGGAAAGTTATCTTTTTTCGTTTTTTTTTGTTTGGTGTGTGGAAGAGTGTCTTTCTTCCTTCCCTTCACCTGTGGTGTTGTTCTAGTCCGTCGATCGTCATGATGATGAAAAGTGCGCTGGTGGTACTAGTGGTGGGACTGGTGTATGCTTACTTGGTACCACCGAAGCAGGTTATTGATCCTGTAGCGTACAGGTAAATTGTTTGTTTTTAAGTTTATTTTAGTATATGTTTTCCTTAAAAGTGAGTTTGCCGGGCCGGCGCTTTTCAAATTTAAATCATATTATGGAAGCGTTATGAAGTTTTGTAGAATTTATTTAAGAAAAAGTAACAATGAAAATTTCAAAATTAATATTTTAATGAACTAGTGTTAACGTAGACTGATTACCTATTACCCCCCAGGATTTTAGGGTCCGTTTAAATATTACGTAAGCACCTAAGGGGGAGGGGGTTTACTCCTTGCTTGTTTTTCTTACGTCAATCAGTAACATCCCTGACAAGAAATGTTGTATATAAAGATTTTTGTTGATGCAACCGTCTTAATAAAGTGTATTTTGTTACATTTAAGCACAAGGAGTGGTGCTTTGAATAATTTTGCTGTTGTAATTTGCTTACATTTTATGTACAGTTAAAACGAATTTATATTGTTCATGTTAGAAAAGAAGTAATAAAAGTGTAAAAATGTTTTTTGTTTTTTTAAAAATGTTTTGTGTTAAATATTATGTTTTAATTTGCTTACATTTTATGTACAGTTAAAACGAATTTATATTGTTCATGTTGGAAAAGAGGTAATAAAAGTGTAAAAATGTTTTTTTGTTTTTAGTGTTTTTTACGTAAGCTGTTACAAATATTTAATTTTCCAAAAAATAAGAACTAGTTGGAAGAACTTTAGTTCCACTCCCCATTATTATTTTGTTTCTAATACTTTCATAAATAAAAACAAGATTTCAGTTTTAAACAAATGTAACAATTTTTCCGTATTTTTTAAAAAAAGGAGTGACACGCTAATTTGAGGTTCACTCGTTTTGTTACAATATTGCTAATTTTTTTTAACTCTTATAACTTTTTTAATCTATTTCTCAAGTTAAGAAACGTATTATCATAATTGTTATTATGCTATTAAATAATTCTAGAATATTTTTTTACTTCTGAAATCTTTTTAACTATACTTGCAAATGTTAAACATTTCGAGTAGTTCCCTAGATTCAAAGCTTTGAATCATGATTCACAAGCATATCATCAAAACATAACCTTCATACATTAAACCAATAAATTATATCAGTTGAAGAAATAATCTCATCATAATAACTTCATGCTTGAATTCGATCATCGTAATGTGTTATAGCAGTTATTTGTTATTCACGTGTTTTTTCTTGTAAAGAAAAAACCAAGGACTTTCTCTAGATTTACACCCAATTATGAGGACAGAAATTATTACCATAATTATTTGTATATCAGGAAATACTTATAAGATGTTCATAAAAACAAGACAAGTAACTTTTGAAAATGCGTCTTAAGTTAAAGTTAGGTGTTCTGTTCATCGCTAAATTGCGTATTTTATGCGTACAGGGTTTAAAAAAATTTGTTCGAGTATAAGACAATGAACATCTATCCCCAGGTTTGAAGTTTGGTATTTTTACTTTGTCACCGGTTAAAAAAATCTCCCTCGAGTTGATTAACATGAAATTAAACTGAAAATAAAACTACCACTTTTAAATAGCTAAACAATACTTACTTTTTACAAAAGATAACTGCAATAAAAGAAACAATAAGAAGGAAGCTTAGAAACTTAAAACTTTAGAAATTTATTGACCCTTCAAAGAGATAAATGTGTAGAAAACTTTGTGCAAGCTAAATAATTGAAGAAAAACCAACGTGTATAGGCTGCACAATTAAGTTGACGAAAAAGCTGGCATAGATCCTGGGTATCTCCGAAACAGCTGTATCCCAACTTTTCCGTCAACTTATTTGTGCATACATACGTTGGTTTTTCATCAATTATCCTTTTGGAGATATTACTATTGTGACCTTGCAGGGGCGTCATTTAGGGGGGGGGGGCAGGGGGGGGCAACGGCCCCCCCCAAGGTTTCCACTGTAATGTGAAAAATAGCTGCAAGTCCCTTGAAAATTTTGTAACTTCCACAAGGAGCTTTGGGTGCAACTCAAAATGTCTCAAAAGGAGTTAAAACATTACTTTTGAGGGTTCAATTTCAAAAATTTTCTGGGGAAGGACCCCCAGCCCCCCTCTAAAATTTTCACGTCCCTTATTTAGTGTTTTCCCCCTTAAACTATTCCTGTTACAAGAAGCTTTTCTCTTTAGAAGCTCCCCAAAGAGTTTGAAAAAGAGATAAAACACTAGTTTAAAGGGGAATTAAAATTCTCGGGGGAGGACCCCTAGCCACCCTTAAAACTTTGACGTTTATTTACAACTATTTTCCCTAGAAAATAATGTGGTTTACAAGAAACTGTTCTCTTTGGATGCAGCCCAAAGGGTCTCAAAACGAACTAAAACACTACTTAAAGAGCCAAATTTTCAAAATTTTCCTGGGGGTGAACCCCCAGACCCCCCTTTTTTTTGGAGTTCACCTTGTCAAATTTTGACATGATATATTACCTTAAAAATTAAGTTCAGGCAACCCCGCCAAAAAAAATTAGTTACAGCAAGGGCCAGACCCATTTAAAAAAATTCCTTGCCCTACCCAACCAAAAACTGAAATGACTCCCCTGTGACCTTGTGTTTCGAAATAACATTCTTTTTTAACCCCCCGGGCTTCTTTTTGACAAATATATCACCTTTTGGTATTGCAAGATCTGAATAACTTACTTATCGCGTGAGAATATAGTAAGAAGAAAATGGAGAAATACCTTCTCTAGTTTCTATCACAGAACTTTGACTTCGTAAAATGTTATCAATTTCTGTTGAATATGCATCCAAATAAGGTTCTAAATTCCCAATTTTAAATACATTCTTTTTATTTGATTTTTATAAACGTTTTACCCTCTTATATACATCTTTTTTAAAATTGCATCATTTTTTTTAAATTTCAGTTTTCTTAACACTGAGTGCTTATATTTAAAATTTAATTTGTGGTTACATATGATTGGTTAAAATTTCATTCTTTTCCAAGTATTTTAAGAGTTACCACAAATTATTTGTTTGACTTTTTTAATATGAATAAGTGAATTGAATTTTGAAGCATTTTATTTAAACAATGAAATAAAAAAACAATAATTAAATTACCACATTTTTACTAACTACATCCGTTTACAAGCCTGAACTTATAAATTAGAATATAATAATATTGAGTTTCTCTATTCAAGATAAAATTAAATCTAAAAAAGCTATACGTTTGTTGATTTTTTTTTCAGTATTACACTGCCAAAATTTGAAGGACCTCTCGCACCAAACAATGCATTAGATAAGGCTGAACATCTTCATGAAAACTCGCTACAATGGCCAGAATCTTTTGCAGTTTTTAAGAGTGAGATAATTTTGCCTTTTCTTAGAACGTTATTGTTAAAAGAAAGATAAGTTTTTTTACATATAAGTCAATAAATCTATGTGATTGTCTTAAATGACTATAAAATTTAGAATGGAATATAAAATCATACATTTTTTGTAAATTAAAAGTAACCGTGTCATTTGGAATTGGATATCCGTTCCCTTTAGAAATAAAATGAATCCCTTTTTATTTTTAAAGATCAAATATACACTGGAATTGGCGATGGAAGAATTGTTAAAGTTACTGACAAAAAGATTATTGAGATTGTCCGCACTGGTGAAAACTGTGGTAAGTTCCTTTTAAAAATCATAATTTCTTTATCCTTAGATGATAAGTAATTTATTAAATATTTGTTTTTAATGTAGTCAGTGATAATTTTAACGCCTCTGAGAGCGTATTTCACGCATTGAAAATAGGAAATACGCTTTTAAAAACTAGCCAGGCGTATTTTCACGCTTTGAATTTTTAATAAACGTTTTGCTTAAAAAATGGGCACCCCACCGAAATCAAAAAAAATTTCTATTCAAATTTGTAATAAATTAATATTTTATTTATAACGCTTAATGTAAAATAAATTAATTTTATTTATAATGTTTAATATTTTCTACTTATATTAACAGATGCTGTAATTGTTAAAAACCAAAATAGCGTCCTCATTTTTTTATTTCAGTTTGTTCATTAAAAAGCATTTTTATAAAAAATTTGTCTCTTTATATATAGTTTATGCTATTTCCGGAATTTCCCTCCTCATAAATGAATTTCACGCCTCCTAAAAAAGTCGAGGAGTATTTTCCAAAAAAATCCTAAGAATAACACTGAATGTAGTAATGAATTACATCATATTAAAATTTATTCATAGTAAAATTATTCCTAATTTTATAGTTCTTGGGTTCCTTATAAAAGTTCTTCAAAATCACATAAAATACAACAACAAAATTTAATCAGTCATTCCAACATCAATAAACATAAAATATATAATACTAAATTTGTTTTTCAAGCAAATGAGGGTAAGGCAATTTAAAATTAATAACCTAAAATTAAAATCGAATTAAAGGGAACCTACATACTCTATTATGAAATACATCAACTTACCAATTCATTGCGGCTTAGAACTCCATCTTCATGGTATTTTGGTGACAGAGGATATAAATTATGATTAAGTTAAATGCCATTTATAGTAAGCACATAGCAGATTTGACCATATCTTTCTCGTAATTATGAAAATAAGAACACTCAAACGCTAATGTATCTTGGATAAATGGTCCAGACTACACTATTACTAAACACAAGAGTTCAAATTTTTTTCACAAAAAAATACTACAAAGCAACAGTTAATCTGTGTAGTTAATCATTTTATTACACCTAATTGCTTATAATATCTCGTTCATTGAAAACTTAAAATACATGCTCTGAAACTTTCTTCCTTATTCGTAGTATCCTATATTCCATAATATATGCCAACATTTCATATAATACTTGAGCTTTAATATTAATTGCTTTGAATAATAGAATTACAACATGAAGAGCGCATTTGTGGCCGTCCGTTGGGAATGCAGTTTAACAAGGCAGGGAATCTCTTTGTCGTGGATGGTTATCTAGGTCTTTTCGCCGTTAATGCCAAAACAAGTAAGTATTTCTATCATTCAATCTTGATTCCTCTATACAAACACTAAAACTTATTTATAACTAAATGCATGCGACCACTGGAAAACTTCTTCAGGGGTGCAGTATCCAACGGCCGTATACCGAGTCACCTTTCTGTATGGAGCAGATCCGTAAATGCAGAATGAATACTGCACATGACTGTTGTATACTGCACCCCTGAAGAAGTTGTCAAGGGGTCGCATGCATTTAGTTATAAATAAGGTTTAGTGTTTGTACTTGATTGATTTCTCTTTTGGTATTTAGAAGCTTTAAGCGTTGGTACAGAGTGGAATTTTCAATACTTTTAATAATTGTAATTATCAAAATATCTATTCTTGATTCCTCTGCAACAGTTTTTCTACACAATGTCATGTGATTTATCAAATTTCAAATGAATACCTCATCCTTTATTTTTAAGAGCTGCTATTAAGGGTCGTTCAATATTACGTAAGCATGTTGTTGGTAATTTTTGACCTCCTTCCCCCCTTGTCAGCAAAGAGCAAACTCCCTTCCTCCTTTAGGTGCTTACGTAATATTTGAACGGCTCCTTACTATTAACCATGCTTTTATTTTTACACTCACTTCCAAAAGTTAAGCACGGAACTGTTTTTTCAACCTAATACCTGGTAGAATTATTTTTCATACATGAAAATCATACCACAAGATGTTCAACTAGTGGGAATACAGGGCCCGAGAACAAATTTTCCCTACCAATAATTCAAGGGGGTTATTGGGCCCTCCATTGATAATGGAGTTCCATTACACATTTGGAGCAGTGACAGAAACGTCTATGTGAGAGGTATTTAATGGAAAATTTTATGTTTTTTCTGAAGAATATTGTTATTCCTAAACTCAACGCATGTTTTCAAACGTGTGTGCTAACTTTAACTGGATTTTTTATGGACAAGTTTTACTGGGAGATATCGGTCTAATCATCATTTTTGGCAAGTTTTAGCGTCTGGGTCATTTTTGGCAAGTGGTATTAGATCGTCAACCATGTTATTTAGTAGCTCTCACATGTGCTTAAATTCGTTTAGGTCTGCGAACCCAGAAAGTACCCTTATTCTTTCAATATCATAACAAATGAAAAACTTTAAGATAGCCAGATTGTGATTTTTTGCAGCTTTTTCACTCTTAAAGATAAATCCTCGACCCGATATGTGTTCTAAAGGAGCAAATGGGACATGAGAACACATGTAAACGATTGCAGACATCAGTGAATAGCTCTGCGGCATATAGGGAGTGTTGAAACAGCAATAGTTTCAGAGAAGAAATTCGATCTCTTAAAAACTCATTTTAAAAAAAGAGTCGAGTTATTTTTAGAGATATTTCTTTTTTTCTCTATAACTAAAATAACACTAAAAATGTTCTTTTTTTGAACGTTAATAACAGATGACATTGCTGTAAAACTATACAATTTTTTGTGCCGTTTCAACACCCCCTATATGCCACAGAGCTCTTCACTAATGTCTACAAGTGTATACATGTGTTCTCATGTCCCATTTCTCCTTTTAGAAGCTATTTTGGGTCAGGGATTTATCTTTAAGAGTGAAAAAGCTGCAAAAAATCACAATTTGGCTATCTTAAAGTTTTTTAAAAGTAACGATATTGTAAGAATAAGGGTACTTTCCGGGTCACCAGACCTAAACGCCTTCAAGCGCATGTAAGAGCTACTAAGTAACATAGTTGACGGTCTGATACCCCTTACCAAAAATGACCCAGAGGCTAAAACTTGCCAAAAATGATGATTAGACATATATCTCCCAATAAAACCTTAAAAAAGCCATTTACAGTTAGCACACACGTTTGAAAACATGCGTTGAGTTTAGGAATAACAATATTCTTTGGAAAAAACATAAAATTTTCCATTAAATACCTCTCACATAGACGTTTCTGTCACTGCTCCAAATGTGTAATGGAACTCCATTGTGTAATGGAACTCCATTATCAATGGAGGGCCCATTTACCCCCTTAAATTATTGGTAGGGAAAATTTGCTCTCAGGCCCTGTATTCACACAAGTTGAACATCTTGTGGCATGATTTACATGTATGAAAAATAATTCTACTAGATGTTAGGTTGAAAAAACAATTCCATGCTTAACTTTTGGAAGTGAGTGTAAAAATAAAAAACATTAATTTAAAAAAATTAATTTGGAACATTTTTATTAAAAACGTTGTTTCAAATATATTTTTTATGATACAATTTTTAGATTGGGTGTGTATTCCAGTGAAAAGATAGTGATTCGAAAATTCAACAACACTTTTTTTATATTATGTTTATTCCTCCTTCTCCCTTAGTCACAAGCTCTTTTCATTTCTGAACACTCCTCTATATTAATCACTGGTTTTTAATGTTTTAATTTCCATACATCTCATAGAAAAGTCTTGAAATAGCTTGGTGATTTTTTAGTTAAAAAACGAATATTTTAAGTATATAGCTTCAGAAATAAATATTCAATGACATTCCTCAGTATTAAAATTTTCATCCCTTGCAATTAAGCATAAGAAACAGATAATGATGATTTAAATGGATATTTGCATTTGGCGTTTAATGTTTTACAGGCAAGAAAGAAAATCTCATAACGTCAAATAAAGTTGTGGACGGCCAACGTTTGACATTTCTGAATTCTATTGCTTTGAACGATGACGAATCAGCAGTTTATTTCACACAGTCAAGCACAAGATGGAACTTGAGTCAATCTCTTTTGAGTATCGTGGACCACGATCAAACTGGGAGGTAAGGCTTGATTTTCAATAAAGATCCCCTCTCCCAGAGTTAAAACGTGATTGTAAATGCACTGTACTTTCGCAAAATGTTTTGCAAGCATTTTTAATTTTTGATCTCTGTATTGTAATTTAATTTTGCATTTCTATAATTTCCACAGATTGCTGAAGTATGACCTGAAATCTAAAGCAGTGTCTGTAGTCCTGAAAGATCTTTCTTTTCCAAATGGATTAGCATTAACTCATGATGGAACAGCTCTATTGGTTGCCATAGGTAACTCCAACAAGATCTTCAAGTAATTTTCTTTTTGATATCAGGAGAAGTATTTAATTTAATTTACAATACAATTGATTCGTGAAAAAAATAGTTATAAAGTAAATTTCTTTTGAGGCTGCTCATATTCAAATAGTACAAAAGTATGTTATTTTCGGGTGATTTTTAGCCCCTGTAAAAATAAGAAAATTATAAACTCCTCTAATAGTTACCACAAATTGCCCGACCCCCTAGTTTTTTTTTCAAAAATATTTAAGTATACTGACCTAATTTGAAAAATTTAAGACCTAATTTTAACAGGATGGCCACAGAAAAATTATTTTAAAGTTCCCTGGTAATTCCTGATAAATTGGTATGGTTTTCGCTGATATTTTATAAGTATGGTAATTTCTAATGTTTTAGATAGTGGAAGAATGAAGGTAATAAGGAAGTTGCATGTGTCAGATTTTCAAAAACAAACAAGTGTTCCGTACGGTTTTTTGTATGGTAAAATGAAATATCTAGTCAATTTTTCAAAAAAATGTACAGGTAATTAAATATTTAAATTTAAAAGTCGAGAAAAAACACGTGACTGAAAACGCTTATTGTTTAAAGTTGTCAACAATCATACCATCAACTCCATTGCTTTCCAACAATGTTTATCGTATGATGACGTCAACATACGATGATTCCAAACTCTTGGCGTTTTCGCGCGCTTTTTAAAAGTGGATTTTTGTTAATTTTTTTGGCAATCAAAAAATTTCTCGATCGGCGTCAAATTTTGGGTAGTTGCTTATTTTTGCAAGAAGAATCGATTAAAAAAATAAAAAAAATCATGCAACTTCCTCATTGGGAAGTGTGAGAAAGAATTCAAAATCTGTCTCCTGCCTAAATCGTGAGGTCTTGAAACTCCGGCAAAACAACAAAAAGGAGACTATTTCTACACTTATATCACAAAGGAACCCTCAGAAGCCTTTTTTGAACATTTGCAACAGCATTCACGATTTTATTTTGTAGGAAGGAGAACGGAAATGCACTTTTAAAAAATTGAAAATGAGAAAAATACTTAATCTTTTTACGAAACTTCCCAGATTTCCCTAGTTAGAACTATCATCTGATTTTCTAAAATTCCCTGATTATAATTCCAGGTTTTTAAGGTTTTCCAGGTTTGACCAAATTATTTAATGAAAAATAAACTTACGTGAAACGAAAAACTCACCTAACAAATAGTAAAAACATTTCATTCATTTCTTATCTCTCCTGCAGGCACTACATAAAAGGTCCTAAGAAAGGCACCAGTGAGGACCTTCCCTTGGTCCTCCCAGGAGAGCCGGACAACATCACCCCTACTCCTCGCGGCACCTACTGGGTGGGGGTCCCCGCCGCCCGCAGCGAACCTTCCCTTGTGGACCAGCTCAGCGAACAGACACAGCTCAGGAAAGCCATTCTGCACACGCACAGGATGTGCCCTGCCGTGCACGTACTCAACAACATCCCGCACAAGCAGGCCAAGAACTGGGGATTCGAGGTAAAAAAAGTAAATTATTTTTATAAGGGAAATAATCATTACAAAACATATTATCATTAGTATACACAGGGTGTTCCAAAAGGCTATTTCCTAAAATATTTCCCCTAGAGCCATTCTTTCAATTGCAAATTTACATTAAATGAGGTGACAAATTAGATAATAGTTTCAACCCCGTGGGGGTCTATTTTAGAAGATGCGGAAAATAAACTTTTATACGGTCCTTGTAGATTAAAAACTAGTACGAGAAAAATTTTCTTCATTCATCAGTTAACAAGATTTGAAAAAAAAATTTCGATATCATCAAACCCACAGAGATAGCAAGCCAGGTGGGTACAGGGAAGAGCAGCTATCCTCCAAAGTAATGGGTTATTTCTTTAATTTTAGTTTTAACAAGTTGAAATTAATTTTCAAAAAGAAAAAGAGTTATGAAAACTAGATCACTTTATCGTAGACTTTCTTCACAGAAGATTGAAAATAATAAATGAGAACTCCCATCACAACACCCAGGGCCATATGAAAGTGTCGGTTAGGGATCTCAATCCCTGTTATATAATTCTTGTGACTTTTTTATCCGAGTAATACTGCTTACTTAGAAAAATAATTTTCAAAATTAAACTTTTGATTATTTCTTACAGTTGGAATCTGTTCGATTCATTGTTGATTATGTTCCCATGCAAAGCATGGTAGTTGAATTCGATGATTCCGGGAAGATCCTGAGGAGTCTGCAGTCTTCTACTGGGAAAGTGAAGCACATATCAGAAGCACTGGAACATGAAGGACATTTGTATTTGGGATCATGGAGAAATCACTTCGTAGGAAAACTAAAGCTATGAAACTAATTCCCTTTTAGAATGACAATAAATTGAATGAATATTTTGAAAAATGCAAGAACCAGATACCTCCAGTTCAAAAACCAAGAAACTTAAGTGATTTTTTTATTTGCCAAATTACAAGTTTTTAAATTTGAATAGAACAAAACCACATAAATATAGTTTAAAAAATCAACAACTATTTTATGTCCATCAAGAAAAAAGTTTTTTTATTTCATTAGAGAAAGAGTAAATGAGAAGTGAAAAGCCAGCAAACTTTTAAAAATATAATAGAAAATTGAATTTTAATATTTAATAGAAAAAAGAATTATTAAATGGTGATGTCTGAACAGACACCCTCTTATTTGTTGTTTCAACCAACTAGTGTTCCTAAATAGGTCTGTTCCCTATTAATTAAAAGCAAGGACTTTTACTTGAACAAATCCAATAATCAAACTTTCAGTGGAGACATGATAGCATTTGTATCCCCAAGATAAAGCATCTCAAGATAAAATTCGAGTAGTTTCCTAAGTGGAGCCAACTTTTATTAATAATGTTCATAATTTTAATTTACCATGTTCACTCATTTTAAAAGCTTGTAGTAATATTGATATGCTCAAGGATTTTAATTTTTAAAATCTTTAAACTCTGTCATATATTATCAAGACACATACACCTGTTTTTGTAACTAACTAACCCACTTTTAGATTATTTTATAATTTATATTATTTAAACTTAATTATTTTGTTATCCTATCCATCTACAAATTTAAAAAAAAGGTACACAATATTTCAGTTAAATGAACATTATTTTAAGTACATTAACTTTATCTGTATGGGATTTCAATAAAGTCTGTTTATTATGTTGTTTCCATATCTATTTGTAATAAACATAGCACATCAATAAAGGAATTAAAATATATCTTACTAGCTGTTATACCCGGCCTTGCACGAGTGTGGGGTGTATAAATTTATTTTTAAAAATATTTCTTAAAATACATTTATAATTTTGTAAATTAGTAATATTACAAATCATCCCGGTATCCCAGGCACCTCTTTCCTATCCCAGTGTTCCCGGTAATCTTATCCCGGTGGTCACGGTAATTTTTCTCATCCAGGCGGTCCCGGCAATTTTCCTATCTCAGTGTTTACGGTAATTTTTATATTCCGGTATTCCCGGTGTCTTTATGGTAAATTTCCTATCCCAGTGTTCTCGGTAATTTTTATAACCCGGTAATATTTTCCATCCCGATGTTCTCGCTAATTTTCCAATCCCGGTGTTCTTGTCACTTTTTACAATCCCGATGTTCCTGATAATGTTTAATATCTTGGTGCCTTTATAAAATAACAAACTTGAAACCATAATAAAAAGTGTAGTAAATTAGTAAGCCTAGTGAACAAAATAACAAATTTAAAACCAGTGTTTAAAACTAAAATAAAAGATCTAGTAAATGAAAAAGTCTAGTGATCTGTCTCATTTGAAACAATGTTTTATTTTTAACTCGTTGTATGACTGGTAAAACAGGTTTTCAAACACGGAAAAATAAGAGAAAAAAGAAGGAAAATGGGAAAAGAAGAATGAAGGACTAATTTTCTCTTTATAAATTATAGCCTATGTGTTATTCTGATGTATAAGCTACATTATTGTAAAATTTCATTAAAATCCATTCAGTAGTTTTTGCGTGAAAGAGTAACAAACATCTAGACAAACATTTCACAATTATAATAGTAGTAGGATTAGATTAGATTTTAAATGTAATGCAAAACAGAAAAGTAATAGTTTGTATCAAATGTTAGTTTTCCTAAACTAATTAGGATAAATAAATTGAATTTTAGAACTAATGTTTTAAAAGCATTATCTGTTCTGTTACTGTTTAATAATGGGTTTTTAATGTGTTGATGATAATTAATAACCTTAGAAGCGTAAATAAACACACAAATAACATAAATTTTACTTGCACTTTACCATTATTTAACTTATAAGCGGACCTGGAAAAAGTGCCCGAACCTGGTTCGGGGGAAGCCACTGCCAGCTTCCATAGGTGCAATACATAAGGTTCGGGTAAATTTCGGTTAGGTTCAGGGGAAGGTTACAACTTTTTCCAGGTCCGCTTATAAGCCTTATAAACAGACAAAAATAAGTTAAAAAACAAAAGCTGGTGCTATATTAAATTTTTCAAATGGCATTGATATTATAAATTACCATACTTTACTTAACCAAACAAACGTTTCATAAACTTTGAAAAAATTTCTCAATAGAGATAAACATAAGAAAAACGCAAGCTGAAAAATAAAATAGTAAGCATAAACTTTAAGTACTGCCACATCTTATCAATGATAAAAGTATACACCATACCTTTTAAATAATGCTTAAGAGTTGTCATATTTTGAAATCTTTTGTAGTTTTGACTAAAGGATCTTATATGAAAAGTAAAGGAATAATTACCACAAAACCAAAATTTAGCTGCAAATTTTTATTTACATTTTTACAAAAATATAACAACTATAATCTTTGATATGCAATATAAAATTGGAATTTTTTAATATATATTTTACAATGGCACAGTTAATAGTAGCTGTAACAAATAAATGCAGATAGAAAGAGAAAAATACTACACTGCTCTAATTCTTTTCATAGCTATCCAAAGGGTAATGCTCATGGTACTGCTCCACATGTGATTTAATTTCTTCTAGTTGCTCTTGTAAATGAGGAGGCATTTCATCATATACATCTTTCAGCATTTCATCTAAGGGAGCTCTTTTGAGTTTCTCAGCCTTTACTACAGTTTGCATGACCTAATAATTGCAAAGAATATAACATTTGAAATATAACAAGAACTTAATGGTGGTGAGATAATCATAATGATTTTTGGCTTCTTCGAAATATTTTATTATGGCATATTCACTGCTAACCTGAACAGCAGTTAACTGGAGTCAAACCTCATGTCCTAACTGCCAATCAGAAGTTTGACTGCTGGTTAACCTCCAGTCCAGGGTAGCAGTACACCATGCCTTTTAAAAAATGCCAGTCAGGTTAGGAACTGTAATAAATCTTTCTATCCCTCTCATGTGGAGTTTTTAATGAATTTTCTCATTGGAATATAGAAAGTGCTTCCAACATAAATGCCCCGGTAGTCTAAAAGAGTTTAGTAAGCAAACTTTGCTTATTTAACTACTATGGAACTTTTCTGAAAAGGCAAGACATGCTAACTACTTATAATAGAAAAACATCCTTTTTTATAACAGTAGTTAAGTAAAAAAATATGTAGGAAAATATAACATTAATTTAGAGGTTGAAAAACTGATTTTTAAAAATTTATTCTTATTTGGTATAAAAAGAAATATTTTTATTATGGATATCTTAAAATACAAGGCAAGTTAGGCTTAACTATATTTCAATTTGATGATTGGTTGATTGTTTGGGGTTTTATGACAAAATTCCCCTGTTAGGACAATTTGCATCAAATTCAATTTGATGAATTTGATTAGAAATAACATGAAAATGATTGAAAAGTAATGGTTTTTATATAGAAAAGATAATTTTACTATTCTGTGCCATAACCATTTTAAAGAGGCTCCTCATATTTTAGATATGTTTTACAAATAGCTCGTCTTACTGAAAATTCATAGCAGTGCTCGATGTATAATGGCAAACTGCTCAAAATATAGAAGCATAATTTAAAAGAGCAATGAGCTGTTAAAATTTAAAAATCATTAACTGAATATCTTAAAATAACCTCTATAACTTTTATAAAAACTTACTTGTTTTTTAGTTTCCTCTTTCCAATCTTTTTCTTTGGTTTCATCCCACCATCCTTGATTTTCCATGTATTTCCTCAATCGAGAAATGGGATGATCTTTTTGGTGCCAAAATCTAACTTCATCCACTGATCTATAAGCACTGCTGTCATCTGAAGTGCTGTGATGGCCAATCCTGTAAAATATTTAACCAAGTAAACCATTAATCAGTAAAAACATTACTTATTTGTAAACTTTTGTTGGAATTTTTCACTTTGTTCCTACTTAGATAAAAAAACCCTCACAATTTGTGTGTATGAACTGAGAGAAAGGGCAAATTTAATGTACACTCAGGTAGGTTGAAACTATTTAGAAAAAAATCATTTTTTAACTGATACAATTTTATAGTTTGTAACCATTTGGATTCAAATAATAATTAATCTATTGGTTATTGGCTTAAAAGCATGTATTTTTATGCCAATAAAAATGCACATTTTTATGCACAGCTTTTATAGTGGTAGGTGAATAAAAGAAAGCTAAACTTAAGTGCTAAAGAAAGCTCCATAGCTGTTTCAAAATTGCCTGAACACAGCATTAATTTCTGTGCGCATAATCTAGGGATCTTGATACTAGTTTACAGAGTAATTATTCTTTTAGTGATTTATAATAATGGATTAGTAATAATTTACAAAGATAACTACTTTTGGAAACACTGAAATGAGTTAAAAGCTACACTAAAAAGTTTCATTCAGAAATACAGTTAGCCAATAAAGTATTTGTACACCTAGAGCAATGGTTCCCAACAGGTGGTCCATGCGAAAGTTATTTAACTCATGCAAAAAATGTGCGGAAAATTTGAAAAAATAGTTTTTGTGAGGAATAAAGGTTAAAGATGAAGTAGGGTATAGAGATGGTCCTTACGAGGTTCAAATTTAAGTAAACTGGTCCGCAGATATATTTGAGTTGGGAACCACTGACCCAGAGAGACAAATGATTTTAAAATATCAAAGTTCCCAACTCAGTTTTAATTTTAAAGAAACATTACAGTTTACTTTACATTATGTCATAGTTTTTATTTGAAAAGTAAACAGGAAATAAACTAAAAATAAGTCCACTAATAAACAAACAAATATTGCAAACTATTCCCTTATTGAGCAAACAGAAACATCTGCACCCAATTACGTTATCAAGAAGAATAATGCCTGAAAATTCTTTAATACTGACAAATATAAATAATAATAAAAAAATGTCCAAAATATCGATTAACTAATAAAAAGGAAAAAAATAACATTACAATATTATTACCTGTATGTCATGGCTTCAATAAGAACAGGTTTTGACTCTTCTACAGCAACTTGGCGAGCTGCTTTGGTCACATTATAAACAGCTAGAATGTCATTGCCATCGACTCTTATAGAAGGTATACCATATGCAGGGCCTCTAGCAGCTACAAGTTTAAAACAACAGATTAGTTCATTTATTATTTAAAGATTAACATATACCTAAAGAAGAACTAATAGCTTAGATTTGAGTATAAAAAACAGCCAATACAAATACAGTTAGCCAATAAGGTATTCATACAACTAATAGTTTTAAAAGAATATCCTCGATAGATTATATCGTAGTAAATCAGAAAGAATGCCTAGCTTTCTTTCCACCCAAGTAATACCTGTTTGTGTGGGAAAGACAATTGTGTGGATTGTATTTTTCCTTTAAAATGAGTTTCAAATCAAATTATTTAAGCTTAGACTGCCTCACTCCAATAGCGAGTAAATTTTTAGACAGAGTCAGGCTAATATCTTTAGAAATAAAATTCCATGCTCTGAAATAAACAACATAACTTAATATCACAAATAAATCAGGCATTAACAGGCAACTAACTATTGAGTAACAAGAAATAAGCATACCAATGCCATCCCCTTTGTACTGTTCATGAGTAGGAGTTGAAATGGCATAACCGTTATTTCGACTGAAAAAAAAATAACACCGTATAAAAGTTTGCACTATAACATAATAGTACGGGAGCTGGCGTTAAAATGAAAAATTCATCTGCTCGTACACGATTTTAATATGACAGGATAGTGTTGGTGGTGCTGATCACGGAAACAAGCGTCAGCTGATCAGGTAGCGGTGGGTTGAGCGTGGGGAGGGGGTCAAAGTTGCAAAAAAAGTAAAAAATAAATGCATCTGTTCGTGTATGAAACTTGGTGGAGATGGTAGTTTAGACGTTCTTGATTATAAAAATGACCGGCAGCTGGCTGGGTGGTCGTGGAATGACCGTCAGCTGGTCTCGTAAACTTGCAAACAAAAAATTTATCTGACAATGCATGGAACTTGGTAGGGTTGTCAATCTCTATTACATGGAGTAATAACGAGTTACTAGTCTTCAACTTACATTAGCAACTCATGAATTAATGTCTATTGTACAAGTAACTCGTTATTATTTACGTAACAAAGATTGATTTCCTACCAAGTTTCTTGCTTTGTCAGATAAATTTTTTGTTTGCAAGTTCACGTGCCCAGCTGAAGGTCATTCCACCGCCACCCAGCCAGCTGACGGACATTTTTGTAATCAGGAACGTCTTAACTACCATCTCCACCAAGTTTCTTACACGAGCAGATGAATTTATTTTTCTTTTTTTGTACCTTTGACCCCCTCCCCACGCTTAACCCACCACTACCTGACCAGCTGACGCTCGATTCCGTGATCAGCACCACTAACACTATCCTGTAAAATTAAAATCGTGTACGAGCAGATGAATTCTTGAAATTTAACGCCAGCTCCCGTACTATAAATAAATGAGTAACTATTTGTTTCCTTTCCCAACTTGAAAACAGCTGAAAATTTTTTTGTGAATCGAGAAAAGTAGTCTAACATTAAGAGAATAGAGGGAAAATTGGTTCCTTTAATAACTCGTAATTATAGTAGGTGGATATTGCACAGGGGGGTTTCTCACTGATGTTTCACTGTAGTTGAGACAGTAGTACTACCATTGAGAAGTAAACACATTTAGATAATAATTCTTTAAAAATTCCATATTTTCTTAATATACAGTAGAATTAGGATATAGCAATCACCTACTGGACCAAACTATAGGGCCGTTATAACAAATTAGGGAAACAACCCAAACAGAACAACAAAGAAATAAAACATGGATATGTTACAGTTAAAGTCCGGAAATCAGTTAATTTACAGATAACCTAGGTAATTTGCAGATTCACGAGGGTGATCCGTTAAAGAGCGAATTTTTTTTCAATTTCTAAGATTACCTAGGTAATCTTGAAATTACCTAGGTATTCTGCACCCTACCGACTAGACACTCGTTAATCTGCATACTACCTGTAATCAGTTATTTTACATATTAACGAGGGTGATCCGTTAAAGTACAAAATTTTATTTTATTTTATAAAAAGTTTAAGGAGGTTGGGGGGGCTGCCGCCCCCCCAAACCCCCCTGCCCTAACTATAACCAAACTCGTTTTGGGGGAAAACAGTAACAATGACGAATCAAAAAAGGGGGGTCGGTACTTTTTTCATAATACACAAAACACGCAAATCCCACAAAAATAGTAATGAAATAGCAATTTAAAAACTAGAATATAAAAACAATAATAATAGAATATTAAAGTACCAACTGAGATTTGTATCAAGTGTGGTTTTCGATCTCGATTTGACAGCGTATTTCAAAGAGCACTTAAACTAGCAAATCTTAATGAAAGCGCGGTGTAATCGGCTGGCAGCCTGCACTGAACTATTGCTAGAATTCGCGATCGATTACATATGTTAAACCCTTGCCCAGGTTCCAGCGATTGTTGAATTAACGTTTGTTGAAAAGATATTTCAACAGCTGGGACATTTGCTTTCGTTAAAAGAAATCTCTGTCACTCTGAAGTCGGAGCTTCAACACAATTGTTTCAAAATACCCGTTTTAGTAGTAATATACTGTACTTAATCATGTAAATTTACAGTACTTACTTGCTTGTATTATTTTGTTTTAACATTCAACATGACAACTACCAGTGCTACGCTCTAAATTTGAAATCAAAACACCAAATATGACAACAAACTACGTATTGAAACCCAACTGCGCAGGGTTAAGCGCATGGCGCAGTAAGCACCTCAACATTTTAACAGAAAGTATTGAACGAAACAAACTATTTTGAACTTTAACGATCAAGAGGCCGTTATAGTGTAGAATCCCTAGGTAAAATGCGAAAAACTCAAAAATCCGCACATTAACGACAGAAATCAGTTAATCTTAAGTTTACCTAGGTATTCTTCAGATTAACTAATTATCAACTTTAGCGGTAACAGATACACTAACTCCAATATCATATTCTCAACAGATGCAAAATATAAAGCAATCAATGCAAACATTCTGACACAATAATAATGCTATCCTTCGGAATAATTTGGTAATTAGAAATTCTCCCAATATCCCTTTTCTTCTGTTCTAGCCTCTTAAGTCCATTTTTACAAATTGTGACAGAAATTTGGGGTCACTAATAACAAAACTGTGTTGTTGAAATGAATTAAAATAACATTATTCATAGGATAAAAAAATTGGTCAATGTAACAAAGGGATAGTTATATTGGGGGATCATTACAGAGGTTCTACTGTACTTGTAAAACAAGCCGAAAGCCATCTTAAAAACACTAATGTAATGGGAAATCCAAGAAAAGTTTCGCTCACCAGAAGAAAATAACAGGACAGCTGAGAGTTGCAGCAAAATTAAGAGCAGCATGAGCATCTCCCTCACTGGATGCACCTTCTCCAAAGTAGCAGATAACGCACAATCCACTTTGGGATCTTTTCAAAGCATAAGCACTTCCAACAGCTAAAAAAAACATTAATTGACATTTGACATTAACATACATTTGACTGTTTTTCAAACAAATCTTTGAAAACCAGTCAAATAGACAAGGTGCCATAACAGTTTAATGAGCTGTAACAGATTCAGAGAAAAAAGAGTTCTTGCATATTATCTCGTCGACCATGCCGCTAAATTTGGAAACGTTATCGAAGTCTATTGATTGGTGTAAAGCTGTGATGCTGAATTTAACTGCTGCTGGACGGTCGACAATATAATATGTAAGTACCGAAAAAAGTTCATGAATGGTTAAAATTAAATCCCCTATAAAATTTTTACAAAGTTGGCTAGACAGAGAGTGGAAAGAAATGGTGGGCTTAAGTTTGAAGGTTGACATCTCTTAGGGTTATGGAAGTAAGGTGTACACTTAGGTAAATGACCATGCTGAATCCATACAGTGCCCCTAGCATCTAAATAAGAGTTTTAAAATTAATTCAAAACTAGAAATAACAAAAATTTAAAGAAGAAAATTAATTGCAGCATAACATCTTAAAAATTTCATGTTAATATTTTTAATATTTGAGGAGATACTTAGCAAGTGAAAATAGCACTTTACCAGGAAAAGAGAAAGCGTTTGGATACTTACGAGTTTTAACTTTCTAAAACTTGTTTTTATTTAACAAATAACCCTAACTACATGATAAAACCGAAAAATTTGCAATTTTGAGAATTGTTTCTTTGTTCAGACCTGAATATGTGCTATTTTTGCATGTTAATTTCACCTTGAAGTTTTAAGATATTTTATGAAGGTTTTTCTCTGTGCATTTTTAATGGTATTGCAAACAATTTTTCTCACTGAAGTGTTTGGTCTATCTGATTTATTTTCTGATTTTTTTTTCTAAAACTTTCTTATTTCACTGTTAGGGGTGCTGAAAGCCATCTCGATGGATTTAGCACGGTCACATCCTAGAGGTGCATCCTATTTCTATGCCCTAAGATATTTCATGAAATTCCTCTACAGAGGGTTCTCTTGGTCCCAAGCTTGGGATAGAAAGAGAACTAAGGATGCTACTTTTGAGGTTAATATAATAAGAGAGATTTTGTTTGTGTTGGAGAGAAAGATATATGAAAACAGTGTGTTGTGTTGCTTGGGCGACGGATATCATTTTTAAACTTCAATAGCTTTGTAAATAAAGTTATCTAAATTATCTACCAAGCCTTGGTCTTTTGAGTACTAAGCTGTCTCCCGATACATGAAAAAAGCAGTAAAACGGATCTTTGAAACACCCTGTATAAGAAATTAATTTCATTAAATTTTCTATTTTTTAACATCTTTTATTTTAATCCTAAGATTTAAAAATTGTATTGGTGCCTTTATGTGGCAGCTGTTGAAGGAGGAGGATGATATTTTTAATTTAATTTTGTGACATGGTCTGTTGGACTTGGTTTAGTTGATCTAGGCCAATAAAAAAATCAATTTTGAATACTGCTATAAACACATAAACATTAATTTTACTTACCTTGAGGCATCTGAGTGGCTAATGGGGATGATATTGATACAAAATTCAGTTTCTTTAAGCCATAGTGAACAGGCATTTGACGACCCTTAGAAACATCTCCTTTGTTGCCATAACATTGATTAACAAACTGCTCTAAAGTGAAACCTCTGTACATCAAGACACCTAAGTATCAGAATTCTACATTATTAGCAATCAAAATAAACTACAAAAACACTAAAAAGCATACAAACTACTAGTTAAATGGATTTATAACAATAAGTTTCAAGAATCAAAACACAATGCAAAAAAAAAATTAAAATTTTTAAACTTTTTATGGTTTAAAAAACTTTTTAAACTTTTCAAAAACACTAATGTTTTAAAGAAGCTTTTGTACCATGGCTTATAAAGATAGCAAGAAAGGTAGTATTCAGTATCAGTTTATTAGAATTAGACTACACATGTGTTCACAAAGAAGAGGACCCTGGGGGCAAGCTAGACTTTGGGGATGCTTGATATCCCTGATAGATTTGAATGAAGCTTTTAACCTGAAAATACGGAATACCATGAACAAGTTGATGAGTGGCATTAGTTTTCAAGACTGCTCCAGACCGGTCTTTATCCATCTATGTGAGTTCTGGGAATTGCAAATAGTTATTTGCTCAAAAACACCTGTTACGAGCATTTTTTGTTATTAACATAACTGATTTACTGATTTTGACTTAATGTTGGGAGAGGTTGTAAAACTGATAAAACAGGATACTTCAAATTCCAAAAAGTATTAAGCTTCAAATTATTTTCCAGTAGAAGATTTTGAATCAAAATGGCCCACACAGTTGTTTTAAATATAAAGTGTTAAAAATAAAAATCATTTACTAACAGATAATTGTTAACAATGATTTAATAAAAGACAATTTTTTGATAAAAATGATATCAAATGGAATCAATTTGGATCAAATTGACTTATTCTGCAGTTCTAGTATTAACTTTTATATCATTATTAAAAGTGTTATATTTTTATTATATTTTATTTGAAATTTTAACACCTCTGTAAGACATCAGAAGACTACATAAATTAACAATAAAAAACTAAAGCAAAAGCTAAGCCATAAGAGTGAATCAATTGCTTCAAAATTTAACTGTAGCACATGATCTTATTCAACAAATGAATACCTGCTTCTCTATATTGTCCATAAATCATATCTTGGGGATCTAATGCAGCTGCACTTCCAAAGTGTGTCCCTTCTTCACCAAAGCTTGTCATGTAGAATGATATACGACCCTGCCTTTGAGATTCATAGAGGATCCGATCCATGGTGTTCAAAAGGGTCATGCCTTTGTACAGTTTGGTGATGGTTTCTTGGCCAAGCTATGGACACAAAACATTTAATGTAAGGTACCAAATAAGTATTTTATTTGCTTATGTGAATACTGATAATTTAAATTTAACATAATATTATATCAAAATAAATATTGATGTGTTAAAAAAAGGTATAATACATTTTTAAATATAGTTTAAAACTTTCAAGATTATGCTTTTTGATTACCAAACAAAATAGTAAAGTATTTTATTAATGGAAATGTTGGTGTTTTGACAGTTTTTAAATCCTTGGTAATGATAGCATAGTGATTATTATTTTATCACAAAAAAAACCCAAAGAATACAGCAGCAAATAGTTTCTTTTTTTAATTCAAAAATATAAATTATTAAGACAACTATTTAAGATTCAATAGGGGGAAAATATTAATATGGAGTTATTAATTGCCCTCCTAACCATTATTTTTATATTCTCGTCAATTTTCCCTTCACTAGAAAAAGGCTTAAAATTTTAAAACGGGGTTCTGACATTACAGACTTGTGATCCATCAGTTTTTGAGGCATAGTCTCCCAACTAATATCCAAGTACCCCTCCCCTAAAAAATAATTATATTTCCCTCATATTTCAGGGATGAGATTGACAAAAAATCAAAATGTATGAAAAACTGCCCAAACAACATTTTCCAATATATTTTTAGATAGAATTTGCATGTTAATGAACTTAATATAAAAAAAATATTTTAAAAACAGAGTTCCAAGTACTTAAAGGGGGGCTTGAGGGTACTCCCCCTGAAAATTTTTGGAAATTTGATCCTAAAATTTTCAAGGTTTGAGCTTTTTTTTAACACTTACCCGAATTATTTGCGGTGGGAAGTTTGTCGAAAAAAATCGGAAAATCTGACAAAAATCGGAAGAATCTCATGCCTGATATTTAATCCAGAGAAATGCAAAAGTTTTTTCAAGATTCAAATAAAAAAAATTAAATAGATTTTAAACAAATACATCAACTTTTTCTAATGGCAAAACTTTACATTTTCAACTAATTGGAATTTAGATTGCTTATTTAACAGGTTTGGAAAATTACTTCTATTATAGCTTACTTTGGGGTCATGTGAAGGATCAATAATGTCACCATCTCTATTCATGGTTCTGTAGACAGGAATGCCATCATATATGTCAGATCTAACAAATTCCAGTTTTTCTGTCCACCGAGATTGCGAGCCAGGAAACTGGGGTCGATCAAAATCTTCTATTTTAGGAATGTGTTGAGAGGTACTTTCAAACTAAAAAAGAAGGATATTTTTCTAAAATACTAATGTGAAAATATCTTATTAAAAGGGCAAACTTTTAAAGAAATCATCTTTATTTTACACCAGTAAAATTATTATTAGATTTAATATAATTGAAATTAGGGTCTCCCAATTTCCTTAAGCCATTTATTGAGAAACTGATGATATTTTTGATAGAAGGTTTATTGAAAATTGAAGGAAACTATACATTGTGATTCATTATGGATAGCTAAAGATCAAGATAACATCTGAATCATCTCTTTACAAAATCAAGATCGACTCTGTAATGCACCGTATTGATCCCTTTTTTATTAAAACTATTGTTAACTACAGCCGAATCCGCTTAATGTGATCACGGTTAATGTTATCAATCGGATAATGTTATCGAAATCAACAGGTCCCGATCCTTCCTATTTAATGTAATGTAAAATACATCGTTTAATGTGATCAACTATGAATCGTCACTTTGCTTAATGTTATCAAAATTTGTCCATATCCCCTTTAAAACGACCCCTTTTAAGTTCTAGTTTCATGTTGAAGGTCAATTTTTACAAGTAAACATCTTCTCCATGAGAACATCTGGAGCTTCTTTTTTCTGAAACTCAGTATAAGTAAGAAAAAACAAAACATTCCGCATATTTTATTGAAAGAAAGCGATGTTAGGGGTGGGGGGTTCGAATCCATACTTGTGATTGGTTAAAGAAACACCAAGATCCAGGCTTTGCAGATGTTTCTGATAAGAGATTTTGATTATCCCTCGTTAACTGGAATTCAGATTATGTAATAAATAAGTGGTTTATTGGAGTGGAAGGATATAATGGGGCGGAAAAAAGAGATACCTTTCCTCAAAAATACAAAGTGATTATTTAAATTTTATTAACTGAACTACTCTTATATTTCCCCCTTAAAATTTTACCCAGTGTAAAAATATAGTTTGGGATACATTTATTACGATTACATGATTTTGAGTTTAAAGCAAACAATTCTAGTTACACTGTTTGCTGTTTTTTATATGAGATCGCTTATTGTTATCGATCGGATGTTATCAGTTTAGTCTCGGATAATTGCGATCACATTAAGCGGACTCGACTGTATTAGGAATTTTTAAATAAAAGTAATCCTCCAAAATCAAGTTTTACCCGAACACTTCGAGGATTTTGCCGAACATCGGAAACAAGGGAGAGAAGTTTGCAAACGGAAAGTTTTTGTTTATGCAACGATGTAAGAATACTCGATGAAGCTCTCAATACAACAGCCATTTTATAATCAATTAATGTAATTAAAATTTAAGCTGGTCAAACACTCGTAATCACTCGTAATGTTATGGCCAATTAAGGAAAAATTACTTAAACTTTTGCTAAATCAAAACAACTTGTTTGGTTGCCACTTGCTATTCCAATCAAAGTGCAATTTCATTATAAAAAAAACGTAAGTTGTAGTCACAGAGTGGCAGAACAGAGAGTCCACGGGCATACAAGAATCTGTATTCCTTGTCAAACCTATCATCACATCTCTTCTCATTGATTGAATGAAATAATTTTATGAATTTTTCAGAGAACTTCAACCAATCACCGTACACATCAGGATTGGTTTAAAACCAAAAAAATCGAAAATGAAAAAAACATTTGGTATTATACACAGAGTGCTAGAATAGAACAGAAAGTCCGTGACCATTGGCCGCTACGAAGTGTATATTTGGACGGCCCAAACCAAGACCCTCTATATACATGGCCACCCAACTCCAGACGATGACGTCAAACGTGAGTGAAAATTGCCATGTTAAGGGCCATATGCAACTCCGTTTTACGACGATTTGGTTGACGGTTGAAGCTGGTCGAATCCTACTTCCAAACAACTCAACTATCGTTTTCTTTAGTCATTTGCCCAGCTTGCCGCTGATTGGTTGGAATAAATAAATGGAGCTACGTCATCGGGCATTTCAACCAATCAGAGGAAAACGGCAGCGGATGAAACGGCCGACGCCTGCTCCTGACCTGACGTTACCGTTGTACGGTGGATGACGGTGAAATACGGTTCCTTAGAACGTAACGAAACGGAGTTGCATCCGGCCCTAAGTCTATGGAGTGACGTCAAAGATGAGTGAAAGTTATGACGTTGCACGGCCGAGTTGGGAGGCCTTTATATAGAAGGTCTTGCCCAAACGGCCCGTGGCGCATGCGCTGTAGGTCTCGTGGTTACGTAGCAGTCTCGGCGCTTAGTGATGGAACCAATGGAACGCCGGGCCGTGGAAATTAGAGTAGAGTTTAGTTGAAAAAAGGCCGTCCAAATATACAGTGCCTAGGCGCTAATAGAAATCAAAAAGTTGGATTGATGTGGGCTTTTTTGGCGCTGCTGGGATCGCATCTACGGGAGGCGGAGAAAAAGTCTGATTGGGTTGGAAAAACTTTTTTTCCTTCTCCTTCGAAAATAGCAGATTGAACGACAGCCAATCACAGATTGGGTCACCAAAATGTACTGCCGATCTCCAATCATTTATTGTTTCTCGTGGCACCCTCACATCCATCAAACTTCTAAATTATCGTTTTGGACTCTGTTAGGATTTTTCTCTGAGGTATTATATCTCTTGTGGAAAAATATCAATCAATCACAATCTTCCAAATACACTTCGGAAAGTCTAACAGAGTAACCAGATTGAATGTTTAACGAGTGAGATGTTTAACAAGTAAAGGTGGACACAAATTGGAGCCGAGCGGCGAAGGCGAACAGCCACGAACACGCTCTGCGCACGCGCAACTCGGAGGCTCTAAGAGCGGCGCTTGCGCAGAGCGTGTTCGTGGCTGTTCGCTACGCCGCTCGGCTCCAATTTGTGTCCACCTTAACAGATTGAATGTTTTGCTCTGTGAGCCACTGAGCTATAAAACAAAGTGGAGTGACAACCTCCGATACCATAACAAACGACCAAACGTGCCGGCGCGGAAGGTTAAATTGCCCCGATTGCTCGCAGCAATCGGGGGCATTCAGGGCTAGAAGCAATCGGGGCAATCCCCACATGACCCCCTTTTAATCCGCCCATGCCTGTTTTTTAAAATATTATGAGCAAAATTTAGAATGGTAGTTTCATTCTGTGTATACAACTGGCCTAACAGATGGGGAAAATTAAAAGAAGATGGAAATCCTTTCCGTGGTGTGATGCGGTTTCAGCACCCTCACTAGTCACTCCAGTTTGTTTTATACAGGGTGTATCTGAAATGGTGCAACAAACTTTCTGGGATGATAGTACTCATCAAGACGAACAAGAATCGGTATAGAAAGGGGGGTCCCAGATCAAATCTCAGGGAGTTAAAAATGGAGCGACACCCCAAAAAAATCATTGAAAAATTCAATTTGTAGAAGAACTACTATTATTAAAAACTTAATTATGGTCTCAAAAATTGTGGTTTAATATGATCTTTAAAATTATCTCAAAAGTCTTCACTTTAAAATTTGTTTTATTATGAAAAAAGTTAAAAAACACAAAAAATGTGAAAACTCTGCCAAAACCTTATTTTGTATTTCGAAATCCGTTCTTTTGATTTGATAATCTGAAAGATCATAGTTGAAAACCCTTAAGTCCAAAGTTTCACGTAAATACAATCAATATTGAACGCTTGAGATCATGTTAAAGTTTGTTTTTTTGCGTGCAAAAACAGCTATTCTGGAAACAACTCTGGAAAACTGCTAGCGCAAGCAAAAAACAAACTTTAACAGGATCTCAAGCGTTCAATATTGATTGTATTTACGTGAAACTTTGAACTTGTGGGTTTTCAACTATGATCTTTCAGATTATGAAATCAAAAGAAATGATTTCGAAATACAAAATAAGGTTTTGGCAGAGTTTTCACATTTTTTGTATTTTTTAACTTTTTTCATAATAAAACAAATTTTAAAGTGAAGACTTTTGAGATAAGTTTAAAGATCATATTAAACTACAATTTTTGAGACCATAATTAAGTTTTTACTAATAGTAGTTCTTCTACAAATTGAATTTTTCAATAATTTTTTGGGGTGTCGCTCCATTTTTAACTCCCTGGGATTTGGTCTGGGACCCCCTTTCTATACCGATTCTTGTTCGTCTTGATGAGTACTATCATCCCTGAAAGTTTGTTGCACCATTTCAGATACACCCTGTATAGCTCAGTGCTGTGAGCATCAAAGTATTTTGAACATTTGGACATGAGATCTTGGTACTCTATGGGTGGCTCAGGTTAAAAAGTATCAGACATCATAGAAATAATTTTTGTGGCAGCCGGTGGCAGCACTCATTGCAGACGGGAACATCTTGAGTTGAAGACGGGGGGAATTTGAGGTGGGGGTGGAATTAAAGGACGTAACCTGCACTTTTGTTAGGTATAGGTAAGATTTTTTAAGTGTTCATGGCCTGTTTATATTATATGTTGCATATGTTTCACAATAGTTTGATATACCTTTTAAGAACTTTATTAATATGACAAGTAAATAATGCAGTTAGTAGTGATGAAGACGAAGCATGAGTTGGGAAGCATATGCATAACGTACTAATGAAAATTTGGATGCTGTAAAATATTAAAAAAATCCATCGTGAAGTTTGAAACAGGTCCATGGCAAAAAGGGCCGAGTCGCCAATAACGGGAGACCAGCCACTGCCATATAGAGCAGTCACCCTGTTGGTGACTGATCAACTGATCTATTTGGCTATCTCTATAGGAGACTTATTTCAAACCTGTTTAAAATCTGTAATATAAATTTTTGAAAAATAGTGTAATAAGAGAATCGTTACTGAAAAGTAAAATATCAAAATATATTATTAAATCAGCCGACATCCGTATTCCAATTAGACTAGATCGCATGTGGGGGGGAACATTTTCAAATTCATATCAGGGTTTTTCAGTGCTGGCTTTATTAATTTTATTCAAGTGTAATCAGAAGTCTTAAAATTGCTTTGGTTGGATCCTAGCAGAGCCCACACCCTTGCCAGAGTTGGTGATAATTCTGCCATCTTGGTAACCCTACTTTAATACACTACATGGCGCTTGGCGCCATCTTGTTCTGATTTGGCGCTTTATTTCGGTTTGTCGCCAAGGGTGTGGGCTCTCCTAGGATTTTACCATTGCTTTCATTGAAAATCATGTACAAAAGTGCCCTTTGTTTTTTTAATAATCGAACCTTTGTTTTAATATACATTGTATGCACACGATGGTTTTATGATCTATTCATAGTAGATTCCCGTAAAACACGCTATCTTGGTGCAAAATATGATTAGATCATACTTTACTCTTGCGCCTTAAAACGAAAACCCAACCAAACCAGTAAAACGCGATTAATGTGTTTTAGGAAGGTGCGTTCCATGAAGTCGATGAAAAATTTGAGAAAAAAGTAATTACGCATAACGCGTATTTTGGGCTTAAGTTCTTATAGCTAGCTAATAGCTGGAACTCGAGGAGGCTGACGGGTAATCAGTCGTCTAGAATACAGGCGCAGATCCAGCACAGCTCCAAGGGGAGGATTTCCAGACCATTGTAGCTTTTGACACAAAAATTTGACATATTTTAATGAGATTTATGCAGATTCTCAAACTTATAAAAGTTACTTATATAATGTTAATTACACAAAACTAAAAAAAATTAAGGAAATATTGAAGATTAGTACCTTAAGATCGCGCGCGTTCTAAATAGTAATTTCGAAATAAAATATTCAGTATTAAAAAATCTAATTGGCTCAAATCGTCACCTTAGAATCAAAAACTGCTATCTCCATTCGGCAGCCTTCGGGAATCCCGATCCTTGGCGATTAGATCGGTGGAAAAGCTCGTTTTTTGGTTTGTAAGAGCTGACATGATCGAGTAGAAAAGATCAAAACCAATCAAATTATTTTCTCCAACGATCTAAACGCCAAGAATCGGGATTCCCGAAGTTTGCCGAATGGAGATAGTAGTTTTTGATTCTAAGGTGACGAAATAAAAAAAATGTCAGTTTATCTTCCTACTTTGATCGCTAAAGAAATCGATCTCATTAACTTGACATTGTGATTATTAGTTTTCCGGTTTTTGTGATTTTTTTTGCTGCGTTATTACTTTGGATGATTTAATTTATGCGTTTAGTGTTTTGCTTAAGATTTTATTTTCTGACTACGTGTAGCACGATATTTACTGATGTCGATAGAGATAAAGGTTCATAGTTATTCAAATCCTAGTAAACAAAAAACGCAGCTTTTAGTTTCATTTAAGTGTACTATTTTGAAGTTCCTAATAGATTATGGATTTGGCTCGTTTATAGCAAGGGTTTTTTCAACTAAGATTCAGGTTAAATAAAAATAAGAAAAACAAGTACATCGCTACCGTAAGAACTGATAGTCGTAAAATATAGAAATCCAGCTTTACTTTAAAATAATCCTTCAATCTAACTTACTATTAAACGAAAGTAAATTAATAAAAAACATTGCCACTATGATCAAGCAAAGATGGAAATTAAAAATAAGAAGAGGCAAATGTGAATTACCATCGTGTTTTAAGATCATCATTGTGTCACTAAAATAATAGTTTCCCTAGATCATATCTTAGCCCCGATTTCTTGCGGTAAAACTTTTGCTATGATCAGCATCTGGGCCGTGGTTAGACAATGGTGAGATTATCTGACTTGCTGGACTGCCCAATTGTATGAGCCATAAAACAGTACCGCATTGGCAATAATTACGAGCTTAATGGCGATGAATTTACGAATATTTGATTTTATGGAGTTAGCTAATTGTTGCAGGAAACACATCAATTGGGGCGGTGTCTAGAATAATTTAAAGTTAATACTTAAAACAACTGATTGCAGTGCTTGGGGTGTTTATAAGCGGGTGTGGGAGGTTGTATAATCCCAAGTGGAAATTGACACGTAACCTTTTACAGTGTTAAAAAAACAATTTAACTTTCACCAGTTTGTGGTGAAAAGTTGGGCTAACCTAAGTTGGGCCAACCTGTAGTACAACCAGCTTCACTAGTGAAGCACCGAAAACTTGGTGAAACCTGTTACCGAACCTTAGGTTGCAACAAAATTCGAATCACGTTTGTGGTGAAAGGTTGAATTTTTTTAACAGTGTAAGATTGGAATAAAACCAGCGAAATTGTTCGATTCAAGCGTTCATTCCATAAAACCAATTTCAAGGATGTAATTTCAATCGGAATTTCTCAGTTCTTAGACTTTATCTTACTACAAGCTTATAGATTGAAAAATTTCGATTGGTTTCGTTAAACATTGAAATTTTAGCTCTTAACTTGGTTTTTAATGTAATAAATGCTTGAATCGAACGATGCTGCTAGTTTTAATTCAACGGCGGTTTTTATTCTGACGGAATAACAGCTTACAAAAATGATGCAGTTTATTGAGAAATATTTAATAAAATTGGTAAAGCATGTATTCATTTTAAATGCGAGATTGTTTTAATTTTCAGGATGTGAGGGGATATGCAGACCCTCAAATGATGTCTTTTAGTGTTTTCATGACGTTTTGATGAACTGTTTATGAGATTATACTTGTGAAGGGAGTCATGATGAGGATAAGTCAATATGACGTCAGGACCTGTGAAGAAAACTACTTTTAAAGTGAGTATAAACCTTGAATCTTTTGATTTAAACGTAAAAAATAATTTATTGGGAATCGTTTTTTAAATCGGACTTTTTTAACATTTTATTTAAAGGGGATAGAACTGAGTTATGCGTGCCGTGTGTTGCCTAATCTATTTAAAGGGGTAGGTGCATGCAGCTAAATCCCTATCTCCGTAATGTTAAAACTGATGATTTTTAAAGTACATTTTAAAAAAATCTACAGAATTAAAGTTCCCAAATTTTTTTCTGAGTGTTCCCTGAACTATATTACATACTTTAACATGAGCTTTTTGGGATATTATGTATGATTATTTTTTAAATATTGTCTGAAAGAACTTACGTTTTTTCTCAAAAAGACTAGATTTCATGATGTTTTATGCTATAACTTCAGTTAAAAGGACTTTGGAGAAACCCCTGTGTTAAATTATGTAACATAGTGTCATTAATAATGATACCAAGTTATAAGTTGTTTGCTATAATAGATTTTGAGAAAATGTTCTTTTTATGGTAAAAAATTCAGTTTTGAGAAAAATGGAAATTTAGTAAAAATCATATTTTGTGCATTAATTACTAAGCATATTTTGAGCATTAATTATTTCCACAAAAAAATAATTAAAAATACTTCTAATCCGCTTAGATTAATAATTTTGATGTCGTTTGAAGCGTAAAATGTAATACTTCACGAAAATGCAAATATTGAAAAATGTTTTTTTTGGTCGAAAGTTGTGCACCTACCCCCTCAATCAATTATTATTCCAAGCCCAGAAAAAACCCAGAATATTTACTTTTTTGTTGATTATTGCTTTTGTGGTTTTTATTATTAGTTTTCTTCTTTAATTAGATTAAAATAATTAATTTAACACAAGGATTTCGGAACATGGGAACAAAAAGAATTGAACAATTATACCGACCCTAACTTAGATAATAAACGTAGCTGATTTGAGGTTAAATCAGTTTCAGGACCATGCAGCAGTCCAACCTCATAGCTGATTTGAGTATCAAAATTATTTTTTTTTCGGAGCGTTAATAAATTAAACTCTTTTAAAATGAAAAGGTACGATGGTACATGTTTCTTTGTTTATTTAAAAAAAATATACCGTAGAACGGGGTGAATCAAGACCCTCTATATAAAGGCCTCCCAACTCGGCCGTGCAACGTCATAACTTTCACTCATCTTTGACGTCACTCCATAGACTTAACATGGCAATTTTCACTCACGTTTGACGTCATCGTCCGGAGTTGGGTGGCTATGTATATAGAGGGTCTTGGGTGAATCGGATCAATTTTGAACTTTGAACTACTGCCAAAAGTTTACTAATAAATATTTCGGAATGCTTTAAAAAGAATATTTTGAGTCCTAATTAATACTGTAAGAAACCGTTGAAAAAATTCAATTATCTTGAACGGTTTGTTTTATACAAATTTTTAAGTGCCGTGTTTAAGTTTATTCACCCTCACTGCGGGGTGAATCGGATAACTGCCAATTTTTGTCGAAAAAACGCAATTTTTACGTCTTTAGGGGACATCCATAAATTACGTGAGTAGTTTTTTTCCAAAATCTGGATCCCGCCCCTCCCCCCTTGGTGAGATTTAGTGAGATTTTGCTGGACCCCCCCTCCCCCCACGTGAGATTTACCTAAAACTTTTTAAAAATAATTTGTAGTATCTTATCTGTGTGTATTCCTTTTCATACTTAAAAAAAGAAAATCGTATAATTTCTAACTTAAAAAGTTGACGTGAGATTTTATCGACCCCCCTCCCCCCTTGGTGAGATTTGGTGAGATTTTTCCCAAACCCCTCCCCCCTTTTTGATTTCACGTATTTTATGGATGTTCCCTTAAGGGATACAGGATCCTGAAATTAGCCTAGTAAGGTAAAATGAATAAATTTTACTAAAATAATGAACATTTAAAAAATAAAATAAATGCATCACAAGAATATCGTTTGAGGGGAATTATGCTCCCATTGTATCGAATCATGACTTGAGGGGTTGATAATAAATAATAGAAACCAGAAAAAGGATTAAAGGTAGAAAACTTGGCATTTTTATGATTTATCCGATTCATCCCCGCATCAGTAGACGGAATGGACTTGTTTTACTAAAAAATTATGCAAATATCAAAATTACCATTTATTTTAAATTTGATGCAACGAAACCTTTTGAAGAATAAGGGAGTACACGGGGGTTACCGAAAATTGAGAAAATAAAGTTATTTTTTGGTGTAATGAGCAAAGTTTTGAGAGCCAAATTTTTGTGACCTTTTTTGAATTCAACTTCAAAGCCGAGGGAGACCTAATATATTCTCGTAAAATGATTTTTGATGGCTTTAACAACTTCTAAACAATGTGTGATCACAACCGAAGCTATGATGGTTTAAAAAACGTGTTTCAAAAGTGATCTGATTCACCCCGTTTTACGGTAACTAGGGGGCTCTGCCCCCTGCTCGCTATCGCTCACCAACCCCCGGAACTGCTTCGCAGTTCTTTGAAGATCGCTTCGCGATCTTAGCGAGCAGAGCTCGCTTGTTTCATCTCAACAATCCAGTTAAACCTGAAACTTTTCTGCTTAGTTAATGATCATTTAAAATCGAAACCTTTTATCTCTCTAACTTATCAATAACTTAATGCGGACCATTTCTATAAAAATATCAAAATAAAACTGTTACTAAAATATTCCTTTTTAGTTTACCAATAATTTAACCGAAATGTTTTCAAAAATATCCAGCAAGTCTACTAAATATCATCAACCATCTTAGAGAAAAAACACATACCATTAAAAAAAACTTTCAAATTTATAAAATGCACGTGTGTATCTAGTGAATCATTGGGAATAAGAAATCAGACTCTTAAAAATAATCTCCTGTTTCTCTAGTGAACGACCAGAAAGGGAAGAAAAAATTGAAACTTGGTATCTTAATAATTCTAAAACTAATTCGAATTTTTTAAAAAAGGAAACGCCAATCTTTCTATAAAAAATAATTGTATGCGTGTTTAAAATATCATATTTCTACTGTGATTAGTTTTTGTATTAAAACGAAAAAACCGAAAAAGAGTAAAAAATTTCGAAACTTAAGAATTTAATTACTCCAAAAATAATTCGAAATTCGAAAAAAGGGCGACGAGGTGCAAAACTTCATACCTAAGAGTATGTGTCTGCAAAAAATCATGTTTCTGCTGTAAATAGATTTTTCTGGGGGCGAACTCGCAGCCGAAAAAAATAATTTTCGACTTTGACATTAAATAACTCCAGAACTAATTATCTAATTAATTAGGTCTGGAAACTGAAATGACCCTCATACATTTGTCTACCAACGGTCAAAATTTCATAATATTCCTTCAAATAGTTTTTGCGTAGTGATAGTTCAAAGTGTTAAAAAATAAAATTTTCAAAATCAGCGGCGGCGGCGGTGACGGCGGCGGCGGTGACGGCGACGGCGGTGACGGTCACTGTTACTTTTTTTTAATATAGAGAGATTATATTTTTAAGGTTAAAATCCCTATTGCATTTACAGACTTAATATCTTGTATTATTAAATCTTTAAATATGAAAAACAAGAATAAAAAATTTGACTACTTTAGGATCTATGAGTTCATGTGTATTTAGGAGTTCATGAGTAGTAGATGCGATCCCAGCGCCATCGGAAAGCCTATCACTGTTTTTTTGATTTCCATTATCGGGTTATGACCATGGACTCTGTTCTGGTACTTTGTAGAACCTTATGCCATAAAACCCAAACCAACCAACCTTTTCTTAAAATAAAATTTTAGTTCTATAGACCTTAAATTTCGATTTCGGTTAGAGGGTAAGATATAAAAACGATATAAAAACTTTAAACTATTAAATCCTTCCATTAATTAACCATTTATTCGGCCCAGTAGTGAAAATTCTAAGTTTCTGAATTATTTTAATGTACAAATTGCTATAGATTACACTTTTATACTCAATTGCAACGTAAGTTGAGCCTTTGACTTCATGGCCGCGCGGAAGAAAATCTGAGTTAACAGAAAGCCTGCTGGGTTGCTAGAAGCTCTTATTGGCTGGCGAGTTTGAGAAAGAGTTGTACTACTACACGTTACGCTACTTGAAGAAATAATAATACTGAACATTTTATGCAAATCGAGATGAATAACACTGTTCAACAAAGAAAAAATTTCCTTGATGAAAATAGTCATTTCTTATAGATTTTGGGTCGCTGAATACGAAAACCACCATTAAAATTCTCAATTGACTCAGGATTTTCGGGGAACAGCCCCTCCCCCTTTTTACGCTTTTCGACGATTTTATAACTTTAAACTCGATTTTCAGGGTCAAAAAGCATCCTTCAAGAGCAAACCTTCAAATTGCCCCCCAGGGGACAAGAAAGGTTCAAATGAATAAAATATGATAAATTCATAACAAATGGATAGGTTTAAGGGGTAATTACCCCCTAAAAATGCAAAAAATAAGCTAAAAATTACAGAGGTTTTAATACGCTATTTTTTTCCTCTTATTTTTTACGCAATTCACGTTTGAAGGGTCCTAACCCTTCCCCAAGGACACAAATTTGATGGCAATATGCAGCAATGGTTTTTACTAAAAGCGGTAGAGGTGAGAGCGCCCCCAAAGCACCCATGGAAGGGTTCAATGTCGCACATAGAGTTAAACTGTGCTGTACAAAAAAGAATTTGAAGCCACTAACTGAATTTCAGCTGATTCTTGTGTAAAATGATCTGCTGAATTCAAATATGATACCCATTTTCCTCCATCACCCTCAGTTTTTAAGGGGATGCCCCCTAATTGTTATCCACAGCTGTGCATCTATTAACATCTTGAAAATGTAATCCTCACTCCCTAAAACCGGTCAGTTTTTAAAGAACTGAAGAGTTTCTTCTTAGAATAGACCCAAAATATAAGAAAAACGTCATTTGTAATATTTTCAAAATCATCAATCAATATTAATTCCTGAGCTCGCAAGCGCCTTTGCGATTCTGGAAGTCTTCCGAACTCTTCCGCGGGGGCTTCTGGGAGGCTAACACCTCAGCCGCTTTTAGTAAAATTAATTGCTGCATATTGTCATCAAATTTGGGTCCTTGGGGAAGGGTTAGGACCCTTCAAACGGGAATTGCGTAAAAAATAAGAGGAAAAAATAGCATATAGAAACCTCTATAATTTTAGCTATTTTTTGTATTTTTAGGGGGGTAATTACCCCTTAAACCTATCCATTTATTATAAATTTATCATATTTTATTAATTTGAACATTTCTTGTTACCTGGGAGGCAATTTGAAGACTAAAACAATCCTTTTTGACCCTGAAAATCGAGTTTAAAGTTATAAAGTCGTCGAAAACGTAAAAAGGGGGAGGGGCTGTTCCCCGAAAATCCCGAGTTAATTGAAAATTTAAATGGTGATTTTCGTATTCAGCGACCCTAAATCTATAAGAAATGACTATTTTCATCAAGGAAAAAATTTTGAAGGTCAAATTTGTTGAACAGTGTAATCATAATAATATACATCGATTTAAAAAACTAATCATACTTTAAAATTGAATTTCTTAATTTCAACCGCAAATTCCGACACCGCACGGGGAACTACTTTATTTGGTTGCTCTCAGCATATTTCTACAGGATCAAGTTAAGTTGAAATTGAGTATAGGCAACTCAGACTATCTCTAAATAATAAATTTAGTGCAAAAACAAAATTTACAATGCCTTATATGAAAGATAAATAACACTGTTCTACACTGAAAAAATTTCCTTGATGAAAATAGTCATTTCTTATAGATTTTGGGTCGCTGAATACGAAAATCACCATTAAAATTCTCAATTGACTCAGGATTTTCGGTGAACAGCCCCTCCCCCTTTTCACGTTTTTTAACGACTTTATAACTTTGAACTCGATTTTCAGGGTCAAAAAGCATTGCTTTAATCTTCAAATTGCCCCCCAGGGGACAAGAAATGTTCAAATTAATAAAATATGATAAATTTATAACAAATGGATAGGTTTAAGGGGTAGTTAACCCCCTAAGAATGCAAAATATTAGCTAAAAATTATAGAGGTTTTTATACGCTATTTTTTCCTCTTATTTTATACGCAATTCACGTTTGAAGGGTCCTAACCCTTCCCGAAGGACCCAAATTTGATGGCAATATGCAGCAATGATTTTTGCTAAAATCGGTTGAGGTGAGAGCGCCCCCAGAGCACCCACGGAAGGGTTCAATGCCGCACTTAGAGTTTAACTGTGCTGTACAAAAAATAATTTGAAGCCACTTACTGAATTTCAGCTGATTCTTGTGTAAAATGATCTGCTGAATTCAAATATGACACCCATTTTCCTCCATCACCCTCAGTTTTTAAGGGGATGGCCCCTAATTGTTATCCACAGCCGTGCATCTATTAACATCTTGAAACATGGAATCCTCACTCCCGAAAACCGGTCAGTTTTTAAAGAACTGAAGAGTTCCTACTTAGGATACACCCAAAATATAAGAAAAACGTCATTTGTAATCTTTTCAAAATCATCGATATTAATTCTTGAACTCGCGAGTGCCTTCGCGATTCTGGAAGTCTTCCGAACTCTTCCGCGGGGACTTCTGGGAGGCTAACACCTCAACCGCTTTTAGTAAAAATTATTGCTGCATATTGTCATCAAATTTGGGTCCTTGGGGAAGGGTTAGGACCCTTCAAACGGGATTTGCGTAAAAAATAAGATTAAAAAATAGCGTATAGAAACCTCTTTAATTTTTAGCTATTTTTTTGTATTTTTTGGGGGGTAATTACCCCTTAACCCTATCCATTTGTTATAAATTTATCATATTTTATTAATTTAAACATTTCTTGTTAACTGGGGAGCAATTTGAAGACTAAAATAATGCTTTTTGACCCTGAAAATCGAGTTTAAAGTTATAAGGTCGTCGAAAAACGTAAAAAGGGGGAGGGGCTGTTCCCCGAAAATCCTGAGTCAATTGAGAATTTTAATGGTGATTTTCGTATTCAGCGACCCAAAATCTATAATAATTGACTATTTTCATCAAGGAAAAAATTTTGAAGGTCGAATTTGTAGAACAGTGTAACTGTTACAGAAGGTAAAATTTCACCCCCACTTAGAATTTTCTGTTTTGACTGCACAACTTTATGAATGTTTATAATTTTTGTTTTGATATGTAGCGGGTAAGTTAAACACTTGAGCTTCATTTGTGATTTTCCTTTTTTGCAGGTTTTTCCCAGATGAGAATGGATAGAAGATTTGATTATCTTGAAAATTTTCTCTTTGTAACTTCTCTCAAACTAGGCATGTTTAATCAGTGCTTTGACACCCTTGGCTGTAAATATTGAAACAGTTGTAACCCTTCTTGGTTCCCCCAATAAAATGTTTCACTGAAATGAGTATTTATTTCTAATTATTTACATTTCTACTTGGGTCACGTCGCTCAGAGTGAGAATGCGCGTGGACTTAGTATAATACAGGACGCGCATGTATACTTAAAGCGCATGCGCGAACTAGCCAAGATGTTCCAGACATAAAGGAAGTTTCTAAGTGTCAAGACTTAATATTGACTGGTTTGATTAGGTATCTAGAATTCAAAGAGCATAAGTTGAACTTGGTTGACTAGTCTATGTATTTATGGTTTTCTATAAGTTCTAAGTAGATTTCAAAGTTCATATTAGGTCTTAATACTAACTATTGAACTTTGAAATCTACTTAGAACTTATAGAAAACCATAAACACATAGACTAGTCAACCAAGTTCAACTTATGCTCTTTGAATTCTAGATACCTAATCAAACCAAAGTTAAGTCTTGACACTTAGAAACTTCCTTTATGTCTGGAACATCTTGGCTAGTTCGCGCATGCGCTTTAAGTATACATGCGCGTCCTGTATATACTAAGTCCACGCGCATCCTCACTCTGAGCGACGTGACCCAAGTAGCAATACCTATGGAAACAGACATACGCAAATAACAAACCAGATTAGATGACATTGACTTTTATTACGGTTAAAATAAGTTACATGTTTTTACACAACAGCGCAGCTGACAAATTAGAGCATTCTTGATGAGACGATCATATGACCATGCAAGTGCACATAAGTTGGAAGGTCCAGTGATGAAACTTTGGGCAATCTGAAAATATAATAAAAGTAAACTAAATATACATTCATATACACATTTTTTGACAGTCATAATACAGTGAGATTTACTGAAAAACATTTTTGAATACACGGCGAATAAAAGTCTTGAAGTATAACAACCGGAGGTTACCTCAATCGATACCTTTTTCATTTAAATTTACAAATTTTTATCCTTGGTAGGTTAAGAAAAATATAAATTACCCTGAGATTGTTATGTCGAAATATTTTGTGGACTACTCAAAACCATGTCATGGTCCTCCTATCATTGGTCGAGAAAGGCAGTTTTATCTATGAAATACAGTGAATCAAAATTCGTGACAAGACTAAAAAGAAAGTCAATAAAAGCAATGAGAAATTTGTTATTGTGGGCAAACGGTTAGGGTTAGAAAGGTTCAATTCCATTACCTATTCCCGTTAAACATTGCCAAGCCGTTTTAAATTCTAAAGATAAGAAATATCTAACAAATTTACAAACCAATCAATTCAAATATACGGCTATATTAATAACAAGAGTAAAAGTTTGGAAATATTGCGTAATTTTAAATACATAATTTTTTTTATAAAAAGTAAAAAATGATGATTGACATTGAAATTTATTCCTAACCCTAACCGTTTATCCACAATAATCCATTTTCATAGCTATTTGCAATTTTTGTCCGCACCCAAAACCGGACAATATTTTTCGACTACTAAAGCTTTTCTAGTGGCGGCGATCTGGCTACATATGGTTTTACTTTTTTGTGGAAGTATAAATAGTCAATTAGCTTAAGTTTTAAGAACCTAATTTAATCTAAAATTGATAAGTTACAAATAAAAGGGTTAATTAAATATTTAACATTGATGTTAGACCAGAATACCCAATAATATGAAACTTTTCTTTTAAACAGCAAACTGCATTTAAATAATGAATCTAGAAAGATTTTAGTGCGGGGTGGCAGTTTTTACCGCAATGCTTTAAACTTCTGTAAAACAAGTTTTTCCTTTAATAGAGTCTTTCTGCAAAGAAAACAACTTGCAAGACATTTACGGTTAATTATGCTAACAATCCATTGGCATTATTTGAGAATCTAGATGGTTTTATGAACGGGGTGGGGTAATCTGAAAAAAAAACTTCTTGGATAATAGTTTTAGAAATAGATGTCCTAACGACAAAAAAAATTACTTAATTTTTCAAATGATAGAAAGAATAATTAGTTATAGGTACTAAACCCTTTATTTACCGACGGTACTTACAAGTACCGCCAACTTTAAAATTACATAGAATAACCATCCTTGCGAATATATTGACGATAATTTACAGGAACAGTCTTTCAGTTATCCTCTTTCAGGATAAAAAGCAGCGAAGGTTCTATGATGAGTATTTTAGCGGGAAATGCGAATAGATTTAACTGAAGTTGTAAGTTCAGCTGCCACTTCGATCAGATTCATATGATTGTCATTTTTGTTCCCGCAAAAAAGTAGTTAAAGTCAAAAGTTAAGTGTATTATTTTTTAAGACTTATTACTGCGATAAAAAAGCTATGTTTTTCTTGTATTGTGAGAATATTTTAGCACTCCGTGTACTGACAGTACCCAAAAGTATCAATTTAAGTAATTGGCTCCAGCGGATTCAATTTTCCAAAGATGATTATTTTATTTATGTACTAGCTGATATGCCCGGCCTTGCACGGGTGAAGAGTATAAATTTATTATTTGAGGCCTTTGCTATCAAAACCAGCTCATTCCATATTTTTCTAAAATTCACTTTTTTGCATATTTTGAAAGTTTAGAGGGTCTTTCATAACCTGGCGAAGGGATATAGCTCAAACCCAGCTCATTCCAACCCAATAAACTGGAAAAAAACACTTCACAACTTAATTGAACAAAAAATACTGAAAAAAGTATGAAAAATCGTGTTTATGCATCAAAGTCAGCTCATTCTAACCTAATTAGCGTAATTACGCCCAAGGTAATGCAACTGAAAGGAAAATGAAAAACTAATCGAATTCTACCTACAGTTAAAAATTTAAAAAACATATTTAGCTTTAGAACTGTGGACGTGAGAAGTTTTTTGTCTCTCCTGTAAAATTTCCAAAAATGGAATAAGCTGGTTTTGATAGCAAACGCCTCATTTTTAAGTTTTCCCAAATACATTACTAATTTTAGATAATCAGCATTTACCAATCATCCCGGTATCCTAGGCGTCTTTTTCATACTCCAGTGTTCCTGGTAACTTTTCCTATCCCGGTGTTCTTAGTAATTTTTCTTATCCCAGTGTTCCCAGATGGATTAAAATTCCTTTAGTTCTCAAGCAATATAATTTTTGAATGATTTCCACATTTACATGGGAAAAATTAATCTAAAAAGTATTTAAAATTGCTTAGATCCCTTGATTAATCATATCTTCAGGAATTAACGTTTTCGGTAAAATTATTCAATAACTAAAGCTTATTCCATTTTGCAAATTAAGAAAAAAAAATCAATCTTTTCTAGTTGAAAGGGAGTTTTAATAGTTTTTTATTTGTTAACCAACTTTCTTAAAAGCTAAAATATTATCACCTTTTAATTTTACATCCTCGTTTCCATAGAGACTATTTTAACAACAATGGTATTCCATAAAGCTTTTAAAATATAAAAATTAGATAAAATCTCAAATAAAAATATGGTTAACTATATTTAACTTTTAAATTTCGTGGAAATAGATTTTTAAATTAGTAATATAATTTTTAAATAGACTTGTACCTAGTGTTTCTATTAAAAACTTGTTGTTTAGCATTAAGTTTTCTTTGTAACAATGGAGTAATCAGATCTCTTCTTGAGGAGAAATAAAGCTATTTCAGCAAAATGACCATAAAAAGGGTCAAAAGAGGGTCAAGGGGTCATTAAAAGTTTTCGAAACATAGCCTATGTTTTTTCTGGAGTTTTTTTACGTATGTATACCAAGTTTGGTGCAGATCGGAAGAAAACTGTGGATTTGTATAAAAGACAAACACACATACCCACACTTGATTTTATTATATTAGATATCCTTTAATTTTCAATTTAGTGACCCAAAAAAAGTATTTGCACGAAAAAAATTGTAGCGAATCATAATGCGGTAAATAAAGGGTTAAACGGCGGAATTGGCTCAAAAATTACTTTTGTGGTACATGTCAAAAATACAATATTAATTTTAAAAATATTAAATTGTTTTTGCCGAAAAATTGAGATTTGTCCGATTTTGATTGGTTTCGGAAGATATCAGTTGAAATTATTTGAGGGGATTCTTTAAAACTACCATGGTTAGATTTATAAAAAAATCAATTATTTTACAAGATAAAATTGTTTATTTGATGATTAAATAATAAAAATCATTAATAAATATCACACTAAACTTCCTCGTAATTAATAAAATTTTAAAAGAGAGTAGCGATTTCAAAAAGAAATATTATGGTTTTAATGAATTTTTACATGATTATAGCAAAAAAGTCAGGTGAAAGGGTGATAAGTATAAAGAAAAATATAGTTAAGAGTTATTTAATATTTATATCCATTGTACTACATTTCTGGAGATGTACTTGAAATGATTGAGCATTTCAAATAATTTTTAAAATCTGATAAAACATTTAAACAATCCAAAATTTCATTTAAGGCGTTATTTTGTGGAAAAATTGAAAAAAAAACCCCACCATGATACGAGGTTAATGAATTCCCTATAATGTATTTCACAAGTCCAATGGTGGTTCACCTAAAATGAGGCTTGCTGTTATAAAGCATTGACAATTCGTTACACTGTTTCAAAGGCATTTTAATTAGAACGGGAAATAATTTTAAGTTTTAAAAACATTTAATTTTCAAAAAGTTTATTTTTTATTGTTTTTAATACAAATTCCCCAGATGATAGTTATAGAATATATTGTTGGTATTAGTGAAATCCCATTTTAAAAGTTATCACCAATTACATTAAATGAAAAGATAAATAAATCGGGAATAAAATTTATTCTTGTTATTCTATTATTTACTATAGATAGAGGTACATAAAAAATTTAGATCTCACCCTTTTGAAGGCTACACTTTGGCCAGTTGACATTTCTAAAATCCCTGGAAAAGTATTGTTTCGGAATGGGACATTTCACAAGGGAAAAACACTTCCTTGACTTGGATCTTTCACTGGTCTCCTGGCTTTATGTGAACTATTTAGCTCTTTGGTAGCAGAATCTCAAGTTAATGCATTAGCCGATACGACTGGAGTCGACAAAACTAAGGACGCATCATACCACAGATCTTTCGAGTCAGTCAAAACCTGTAAACCAGAAGGAAAAGAAAAAAGTTTTATCAGTGGATATTTCTTCAGTATTAGAGGTTTAATTATGGCTTTGAAAGGAACTGAGTTACACAAATACAATCAAACCTTCTTTTGTGCGGTGGATAGGTATCGTATAAAAGAAAACGCATAAAAAATCATCGCAAAAAACTTCATGAGTAGCTATAAAAATAATTTTAGCAACACAATTAAATATTATTTTTTATGCGGTGGATAGGGACCGCATAAAAAGTATAACGTAGAACCGTAGCAAAAATCCCCCCGTATAGCTGAATTGAAAAATCCTTTATGTTCGGACCTCGCAACCTCCACCCTATTGAGACACCGTTTCTATACGGACCGTAGAATTTTTCAGTTACCGTGTAGTCGGTGATGACTTGTTTCACTAGACCATTGTATGTCTCGGTAGCCAGATAGAAAATATTTTTGTTCTATGTTCAAATTTGATTGAAATTTTAATATACCGCACAAAGTCGCAGAAAAAAATCGCACGAACAAAAAAGAGCAAAAAAAGGACCGCACAAAAACAGGTTTCAGGTAATGTGAATAGAGAAAACTCCAGGTAGTGGTGAAGCACTCCCTTTTCATAAATGTGAATAGAGCCCCCCCCTATTCAGTATCTGCATCAATGTTTAAAACTAATTGAATATAAATTAAGACTTCTGTGTTAGCCTCATCTATTCCAATACAAAAAAATCAATCGTTTAAAACGGACACAATCCCATTGAAAATATACTTCCCACGTGTTTTTTCAAGCTACACTAGCGGAAATAAAAATCCCAACACCATGAAGGAAAGGAGATATCAAAGTCAAATTTATTTCTATGATTGCACATAGTATCAATGTTAATTGATTAAAAAATCAGCCTTCCTGGATGTTAGGGGGCCGAGAAAACCAGGGAGGAGTGTTGTCTCCATAGGTGTCCATTACCGCTGTCACACGTCATGGTATTGAGTGACAGGGGATCTAAATGACTTTTGAGGGATTGGAGGACCATGTTGCCTCCTCGGGTAGTCCGAATTCATATGGTGCACCAGCGGACGCTGCATACCGGGCTAGGTGATTTCTCCTCATTAACCGGACATGTTTTGTGGGTGTTGGTTCTAGAGAACGGGTAAGACGGGGTAAAAATGCAACCTAGGGGGGTGAAGAAGAAAGCTTGGACATTGCATACAACATGTGGTTGTGCATGTTTCTCTTGAAATTTGTCCCCAGGACAGGTCTGAAGGTAAGGGCGGACAACCGGCTAAAGAACCTCAATGACGCAGGTCTGGTTGGAGAAAGTACTGGTGAATCATACTCAGGAGTTGCAGAAAGGGAATCCAATGCATCCCCACTCCGTTACCCTGCATCACCACTCAGTGGAACGATTAGAAAATCATCAGCTGAGTGCGCTCTCTCCATTGTGTCTTCAAACTCATACCCAACCGTCGTGGTGCTCCAAACCGAAGCAGGATTCTCTCATAAACACAATGTCATGAAATTGGGATTTTCATTTCCTTACTTCGTGCACTAGAGGAAACAGAAAGGCCCATTTTCAGCTCCTTGTTTGTAGACAAAGATGTAAGAAGCTATGCAGACCAAACGGACAATCCGCAGTACTGCAAACGACATCCATCCCACTGCCGCTTGTCCTCAGTATGATCTACCGGTACTTTGGCCAACCAGAGCTGCTTCATTGAGGTTTTTTAGCCGGTTGTCCGTTCTTACCTTCAGACCTGTCCTGGGGACAAATTTCAAGAGAAAAATGCACAAACACATGCTTTATGCAATGTCCAAGCTTTCTTCTTAACCCCCTATGTTGCATTTTTACCCTGGCCTATCCGTTCGTAAGAACCAACGCTCACAAAACATGTCCGGAGAAAGAGGAGAAATCACCTAGCCCGGTATGCAACGTCCGCTGGTGCACCATATGAATTTGGACTACCCGAGGAGGCAACATGGTCCTCCAATCCCTCAAAAGTCATTTAGATCCCATGTCACTCATACCATGACGTGTGACGGCGGTAATGGACACCTATGGAGACAACACTCCTCCCTGGTTTTCTCGGCCCCCTAATATCCAGGAAGGCTGATTTTTTAAGCAATTCACATTGATACTATGTGCAATCATAGAAATAAATTTGACTTTGATATCTCCTTTCCTTCTTGGTGTTGGGATTTTTATTTCCGCAAGTGTATTTTAATCTGAAAGTTGTACTAAAGCTAGAATGCATAGACCAGGGAGAACTTAAAAAATTCCTTTAAAATTGATATCAAGAGGAATTGTGATTTTGAATTGTTGAAAATTTCAAATTTATCATATTTGCCAACTCCTCTGATTTAGCAATAAGATTTCCAATTTTTATTGAATTTTTCAATTATTGTCTGAGGTAAAAAGTATGAAATCTGAAGAACCAGAAACTGGGAATAATCGAAGATATGGATAAAACAAAAAGAAAAAGATTCGCTATTAAAAAACGGAATTATTTTTGCTAAATCTGGAGAATTGGTAGCTTTGTTTTGTTAATCTTAATTAAGCAAACGTTTAGGCTTTAAATTTGTAGTGAAGTTAAAGTGGTGCAATTTTCATTCCATTTACTAAACTCTTTTCCCTATCCCCTTTAATCTATTTAATTTAAGTAATTTTGAGCAAAGAATTTTTTTCAAAGAATTATTAGGTTGACATATTAAATCTTTTTTCAACTTTCATGATGCTTTAAAATGTTAAATACTTAAACTTTAATTAATGGACACCAATAAATCACTTATTTCACAAAAGTTTCCATTTCTTCCGTATTTCTTTGCGGGAATATTGATTTAAAAACTACAGACCTCCCCTTCTATAAAGGATCACAGTCGGCTTCGCTTAATGTGATCACGGTTAATGTTATCATTTGGATAATGTTATCGAAGTTGATTGGTCCCAATTACTTCTACTTAATTTAATACAAAATGTTCATAATAACTTTTAATGTTATCAAATTTTTGTAAAATTAAAAAATTGGGGGGGAACATTTTTTTTCAGTTTGAAGGCCAATTTTATTTACATAAACATAACAAATGAGTCAAATATATTTAGAAGTGTAATACAGGGTGTTTCACAAAGAGCCCCCGATTTTAAAAATTAATAACGAAAAAGCGAAAAGAGATAAAAATACGCCGTCTGCGGCATCCTGCTTAAAAGATCAGAGAATTTTCGTACACAAATTTTTGAAAATTCGTAGTTCTCCAGTCAATTTATAGATGGAAGCACTGCTTCATTTGATGTTTAGGGAAAGCTATCCTCAAATTCCTTATTTTCGTTTGTCATAGGGAAATCAAATTTTGGGAAAGAATCGATTCATGAATCGAATTAGAATCAAATAACTTGAAATCGAACCCTCGTTTTCCAGTCCGCAGCTCTAGTAGCACGGCTCATTCCAAATAGATGATGTTTTTATATAACTGATGCAACTAGAAGTAAACGAAATTTGGCCATACATGACAAAAATTGGACGTATCTTGAACGTTTGTGCTGCTTGGGAGAAACGGCTCTCAGCCAATTTTAAAGATTAGATCAAACTAATTTAGGAACATCAATTAATTAAGTTATAATCTAGGTTAAATTTCGTAGTACTATTTCGTTATCTATCCCATAAAAAGTTACATTTTTAAAAGATAATCAGTGGATAGAGTGCAAATTTATTAACCTCTGAGATACAGAAATTTCGACATTTTAACTTCTAACAAAATCTTTGTAAAATGTAGGTTTTAAAAATCTGTTGGCATTAAAAACTACGGATTGCTTCGAAGAGCTCAGAACGATTATGTTTATCTATAATCAGCGAATGAATATTATTATACCATTGATCCATCTAATAGTTATAAGCTTCAGCTATAATGTATTCTTTAGAGGAGAAGATATTCTTAGTATTGGAGTATCACAGATTAAACCATAGCCCTATTGCCACAAAGCGGAGTTTCCAAGACCGATTCGGAGTTAAAAAAGGACCAGCGGAGAAGACAATTCGTGAACTATTTCAGAAATTTCAACAGACGGGCAGCGTGACTGATGTCTTAGTGGGAAATGTGGGTCCCAAACACTCTGTCGTAACATCCAATAATGCAACGACACTTGCTGCAGCTATCGAGAAGAACCCAAATAAATCTGTACGCAAACTTTCAGCTGAGTCCGGCATCAGCCCATCCAGCACATATAGAATCCTTAGGAAAACATTAAAGATGTTTCCATACAAAACTCAATGCAGGCATGCTATACCTCTTCGAGCTGAACAACAACGAGAGGTATTTGCTAAAAAAATGCTCGAAATGATTGATGGCGCAAGTTTCGATGTAGGGCAAATATGGTTCTCGGATGAAGCCCATTTTTATCTACATCTCTTATTTTATGGTCAACAGACAAAATTGGCGTTTTTGGGGAACTGAAAACCCTCATTTGTCTCAAGCGCAACCACTCCACTCTCCAAAACTAACTGTTTGGGCTGCTATCTCCAGAAAAGGAATTATCGGCCCCTTTTTCTTGCGAGATACCGTTACTGCAGGTCGTTATATTGCACTCTTGAATCAATTTGTCGAGTACCAATAAGCGTTGGACGATCATCCTGACACGGCATGGTTCATGCAAGATGGCGCTCGCCCACACCGAACCCAAGAAGTGTTTGACGTTTTGGACGAATATTTTAATGACAGAGTAATTGCATTGGAGTACTTTAAATTCAAAGGAAAAGGTTTTGACTGGCCCCCGTATTCTCCCGACCTTACCCCGTGCGACTACTTTCTATGGGGCACACTTAAGGACAAAGTTAACGGCACTAACCCTTCAACCATCAAAGAACTGGAAAATGCAATTCAACAAGCTTGTGTGTCGATTTCCAGTGACACATTGCACAAAGTCACCAAAAACTTCGTTCTTCGTTTGAGACATGTCTGTGCAGTAAAAGGGGCGCATTTTGAGTCAATTTTAATGTGAATGTTTTTTTAAATAAATGTGTTACTTGTTTTAAATGCTTTTATCATCTTTTTGAAGTTATTAATTAATGTTTGGAGTTCATTCGTGAACCCTAGAACATGGTCAACATGGAATCTATGTTCTAATCCCTTAATTAGTAGATTTAAGTTTTTGATGCTTCCTTGAATACAGTTTTTTAACTTGTTAATATTAATTAAAGGTAGTTTAAATTTTTATAAAGCCCATTTTCTTAAGAGTTTAAATCGGGTTTTTAATAAACTCCTCCAGTGCTAAAAAGTTTTAGACAAATAAATTCAGTAAAATAAATTTGAGGAAATATTCTGAACTACTCGTAAGAAATTTCTGCAAGGATAAGTTGATTATTGTATTTAAAACAACAAATACAGGGTGTCCCATAAATGTTGGGTCACACTTCTAGGGGGGATAGTAGACACCTAGACGAGTCAGAATCACATAGGGTTTGGGGGTCCCAGACCAAATCCCAGGGAGCTAAAAATGAAGCGACACCACAAAACAATTATTGAAAAATTCAATCTGTAGAAGAACTACTATTGGTAAAAACTTAATCATGGTCTCAAATTTTGTGGTTTAACATGATCTTTAAAATCATTTTAAAAGTTTTCATTTTAAAAATTTTTTTACTACGAAAAAAAGTCAAAAACCACAAAAATATGTGAAAAATCTGCCAAAACTTTATTTTGTATTTAGAAATTCTTTCTTTTGATTTGATAATCTGAAAGATCATAGTTGAAAACCCTTATGTCCAAAGATTCACGTAAATACCATCAATATTAAACGCTTGAGATCTAATTAAAGTTTGATTTTTGCTTGCGAAAACAGATCAAGAAAAGAAACGTTGAGGGAAAATCTACGAATTACGGATTGATGCTCGCTAAATTTCTCGCCATTATTTGTGATACGAGATTCCTCGCCAACAACAGATCACCAAGCTGTCTTGGCGATCTGTAGGAGCTTGGTATGTTTCGCCAAACTGGGAGAGAAAAGAAAGTTAGCGATTATCTATCCGTAACTCGTAGATTCTCCCTGAACGTTCGTTTTCTGGAGCTGTTTTCGCACTCAAAAAACAAACTTTAACAGGATATCAAGCGTTTAATATTGATGGTATTTACGTGAAATTTTGGACTTAAGGGTTTTAAAATATGATCTTTCAGATTATCAAATCAAAAGAAAGGATTTCCAAATACAAAATAAAGTTTTGGCAGATTTTTCACATTTTTTGTGGTTTTTTGACTTTTTTTGTAGAAAAAAATTTTAAAGTGAAAACTTTCAGCATAATTTTAAAAATCATATTAAACCACAAAATTTGAGACCATGATTAAATTTTTACCAATAGTAGTTCTTCTACAAATTGAATTTTTCAATAATTGTTTTGGGGTGTCGCTCCATTTTTAACTCCTTGGGATTTGGTCTGGGACCCCCGAATCCTATGTGATTCTGACTCGTCTAGGTGTCTACTATCCACCCTAGAAGTGTGACCCATTATTTATGGGACACCCTGTATATAAAAGATTTGCCTTACAAACTCTATTAGATCTTTTAAATTAAACTCAACATGCATTTTCTTTGATTATTTAGTTAGAAGCTTAATCGATCAGATTAACCCGTTTCTGCTGACTGGGAACAAAGGTTTGATTCCAAATTATTTTATTCTAATTCGATTCATGACTCGATAAACTCGATTTCCCTATGACAAACGAAAATAGGGACTTTGAGGAAAGCTTTCCCTAGATATCAAATGAAGCAGTGCTTCCATCTATAAATTGACTGGAGAACTACGAATTTTCAAAAATTTGTGTACGAAAATTCTTTGATCTTTTAAGTAGGATGCCGCAGACGGCGTATTTTTATCTCTTTTCGCTTTTTTGTTATTAATTTTTAAAATCGGGGGCTCTTTGTGAAACACCCTGTATGATCCTCTCTATAATTTTCTTCAAAAATGTTTATGTTGCAAAATACATACCAGTGGAAATAGTTTTTAATACTTCAATGAGAACTTTACAGTCCAGATTTTACAGAAAACACTCGAATTATACTGTTTGCCACATTTTTATATAGAATCGTTTATTATTATCAATCTAATATTGTTATCTTTCAGATCTTGGACAAATATGATTACATTAAGCGGAGTCGACTGTACCAACAAGAAATAAAAATATTAGTTTTTACCACGAATATCAAAGTATCAAAACTTGTCTATTTTCTTACACTCTCCAATCACTGATATAAGACGTTGACCATCGTGAATAGAAAATGGCTACTACCAAAATCACACATGGCATGAGAATAGTTCCAGGACAGATTTTTAAATGATATATAAGGGGCAGCACTTTTTTTCAGGGATCACTGACGCGGGTTTGATCAAATTTATTTTTAGCTATCAATTTTATGTGTGCACAATACGAGACAAAATTAAAAAGTACGACTTTGATCCTTAATATTTAAAGTTTGGGGGAGATATTTATTTTTAAAGATAAAGGATGTCAGGGGACATTTTCCTACGAAATTTCTCTCGTATACAAGGCTTAGACTAATTTTTGGTTATTTACATTTAAGTTCACCAAAGTATTTTTAAGCAACATTTTGGGAAGGGCATGGCTGCTATACCCCTTCCTGAAACCACCAATGATAGTTTATTACTAGTTTTATAAAATGTTAAATTCTTCCAACTTTTTGCATTTATGATCACTTTGATCTATCAAGATCTTAGATCCAAACAAATACATCACAGTTTAACATGGAGAAATCTAAAAGTGGCTAAGAATTCTTGACCAAATAATCTTTACATTTAATTCAGCATTGTCACCATAAGGTAAAAAGAGGAAAGACCACTTTTAGAAGGTCTTTCGATACAAATAGCTTCAAACTAATTTTGACAGTGTAAAATACGTAAGAACTAAAAATCAACCGTTTTAAAAAATAAACCTAGATTATTTTAATGAGCCAATCTTTTTTCTAAAATTTTATTTTAAAAGCTACTAAGTGAGAGATTTCGCCTGTAGTTGATAACACTCATGCCAGCAATTGACAGTTTCCAGTGTCCAAAAAGCAATTTTATATTGCACCACAGGTTCTGCCGATGAGTTTTTTCATTATCTAGTTAAATTGTTAGTTAATCAAAAATAACTTTTATTTAACCTAAAACAACCATTATAATAACGTGCATATCGCAAGTGATAAACCATTAGAAAAACTGGAATGGTGTGATCAAATATTAAACCAAAAATATATCACCATAATCAATAGTAACAGCTCTTGCTTTAAAGCTCTTGATTACTTTTTAAAAATATCTCGGTGTGTATTGTAAAAAAAACTTCTGACTTGAGTGTTGGAAAAAAATATACATTTTTTACATTTAAACCTTATAAAAAATTAATGATATTATCAACTTGGGGTAAAATGGGTCTCATTGCAAAAAGATGTCAAAAATATATTTATTACTAAATATACATGAAAATAAGAAAAAAGGCAATCGGCTAAGCCGTTTTTATCTGAAAAAATTTGTTTTAAGTTGTACTTTAATGAAATTGTAAAAGTCCGAAGTTAATGAACATTGTTCAAATGTAGCAATTAAAATACTTCATTTGGATAAAAAATAAACTTGTATGACAGTTCAATGTATATTTGAAGGAAATAAGTTAAAAAAATTGTTTTTACTTAATACAGAAGGCCTCCTAACTATGACCCATTTTACCCCAAGTACAAAATATTGTTATAAAATATAAAATATTTTATATTTTTCTAAGCTGATTGGCTTGAAATGTATCTCGAACTTTCTTTTATGGAAAAATATTACAAAAGTCTGCTGTAATTTATTACAACATATAGATATTTTGGAAGTTAGTAGACCCTGTTTTTTCGACAACGCCATTTACCATTCAAATAAAATATTTTTTCAGTTCTTAAATTCATGAATATAAATTTTTGACAGTCGGTATAATACAAAAAAATGAGCGAAAATAATTCAATTTAAATTTAACTTATATCGAGTTAATTAAAACTGACCCATTTTACCCCAACCCACCCTACTCACAATTTAGTATACGTTTTAGTGCACAATAAGCCTAAATTTATATTATTCGGATGTTTTATTAAAGGGCGCTTTTTTATAAACCACAAAGCAATAAAAAAGGTAATTATATAATAAAAATACTGAAGATTCATAAAGCATGGTGCAACTTACATCGAAGAAAATAAATCTTACCTTCAACATCCAATATTCAGATCCATCGGCATTACAGGTCCACTAAATTTTACGTTTAAGTTGGAGTTGAGACTCATAGATTAGTTGACATACTACAGTTTAACATTACCAGAAATATCACAGAGTAAAGATTATTCAGAGAGTCCAAAACGCGATTTTACTAAAATAGTTCTACAGTTATCGCATAGTGGCGTTTCGACCCTCCAGCTGTCAATCATTGGTGTGGGCGGGGACTAAAGGAAACGATTGATTCTCATTGGACTTACAACTTTGTATGGAGGCTGCATTTGAATTTCTCAATCACTTCTTTTTTTCCCCTGATCAATGAAACTTTTCCCCTATGGTTGCAAACTTTCCCTGACAGTAACTTAACTTTCCCTATTATAAACATTGATATAGTTTGTTCTGGCTTTTAATATCTCTTATCAGTGATTGTAGTCGCAGAAAGGATCATTAAATGTGTAGTTATATGTTTAAATTGTATTAAATGTGGACTTGGAGTTGTGAGTTCGATTCCAGAGGAGCTCACGACCAATCGTCACTTTAAAGAAGATGCGAGAACGCGAGATAGTGACGTCACGAGCAGATCAAGAATATATAAGCCAGCGAGAAATCTGCGCTGGCCAGAACATTAGGTGAGTCCCTGGGAGAGCATGACATCAGAGAAACTTGTGATGTCTAAGAAATTATCCCCAGCGCATGCTCGAAAGAAAAATACACGCAACTGTTTTAATAACCGGGAAAATATATAAAATATTTTTCCCTCTTTAGCGATTTGAAAGTGGGCGGGGTTAATTAAGAGAATGTATGCGGCTGTAGCTCGATTGTAGAGAGTCAACAACGTTACGTCATATTTTCTGGTTAGTTCCACCGTTATCACATAGAAACGCCAACGTCTATGGGAAAACCCATGTTAAAAAAGTTGCCATTAGCTTCTATGGAAATGGACTCTCTGATTAATCTTTTCTCTGTGAGAAATATATTGATTGATTTATTGGTTTTATGAATTAGGTTATGTCGCATATCTGTACAGGGTGGACATGAAAAAACGACCCTACTTTAAAATTCGCTACAGACGAAAAATATTAGCCCCCAAAAATTTGAAATTTTAAAGAGGCCATTTTGAAAGGATTACCTATATTTTTGCTTGGGATTTCAGACCGTCACCAGAAGTCTTAGAGGTAAATGTTTATTTTAACTATCAAATCAGGCACTAAAAACAAGATAAATTATAATCATCCCTTTGCTTAACGAAATCGGGTACTTTTTTGTAGGGATAATCATTATTTATTTCTCTTATGGTGTTTTTTTCTTGCTAGTTTGAATAAACATTTACTTTAAATTCTCATGATGGTTTGAAACGTTTGAAAACCAAGGCAAAAATTTAGGTTAAGCGCTATCTATAAAGGGGAAAATATACAATTTTTTTTTATTTTGAAAAAAAAAAAATTAAATTTCCATCTCTTCAAAATACCCTCTTTGAAATTTCAGGTTTTTTTTACCAATAGTTCTTCTGTAGGTAATTTTAAAGTGGGATCGTTATTTTATGACCACCCTGTATATATCTACAAAAATAGTTCGGGAACGCTTTGTTCAATCCCGAAGAAAATAATCAGCGTATTAACCCTTTATTTACCGACGGTACTTGTAAGTACCACTTCCCAATGTTCCAAATTCGTCCAATTTTCGTCATGTAAGGCCAAATTTAGTTTGCTTATAGTTGCAGTTACATAAACTTGACATATTTTGGAGGAGGACGAGGAAAATAATTTGGTAAATAAAGAGTTAAGGAATTGAATCGTCAGTTTGAAGAATGGAAAAAGTCCTAAAACCAAGTTTTGAGAAAATTGAAAAAAACTGTATAAGTAATAGAATTTTCATTGTATAATCACCAAATTTTTACTGGAAGTTCACAACCCTATTTAGAAAACAGAGCAACCATCAAAACAATTATAAGTATATTCAAAAATATTTTACAGTCAAAATAAGTTGATGGACTTATTCCCTTCTTCAACCTTATGAAATTTTTCTGATGAAAAAATCTTAAAGAACCCTTAAATTCACATTTAAATTATATTTCTCCTTAGTTTACACCACAAAAGGGTGAAATAAAAGGAATAAGACAAATAAAATTCAAAATTATAGTGAAACTTAGTTATTAGAGCAGTATCAATGGAGTGAGTGAATATGAATGGAGTTAAACATTCCCTGCATAAAAAAAAGTTTAAAAAAATTTTAAATTAAAAGAAAATTTCATTTTAACTTAGTTTACAGATCAAAGAATGGGAAAAGAAAGACAAATTAACTTAAACTCCAAATTAACTTGAAAAATACAATGAATGGACATCGATTTCACAACTTCAAGGGGGGATAACTTCCCTATAGGGGTTAGTTATGCTCCCCCTCTTTTCACCCATGTGTAAAGCAAAGCTTGGAGAATTTTTTTGAGCACAAAAAGTCAATTTGTCATTTTTTGGACTTATTCCCTTCTTCAAACTGACGATTCAATTTTGGTTCGAAGAAAAAGTCGAGTGTCCTATTTTTGGCTGAAATGCTAACTTCTAAAAGAATTACAATAACATTTAAAACAAGACAACGGATTAAACTGGTTTAAACTAATCTAAATAATTTTTATATTTTGGTTCCTAGAGAAAATAGCTAAATTTTCGTTAAAATAGTTAAATAATAGAACTTATTTAGTACCTGAAGACGAGTATTTAATTAATAATTTGCAATTGAAATGTTTATCTTTTTAAAAACTGTGATTAAAAATACTTTTAACAGTATCTTTTTTAAAGTAGTAGGTGCAGTGTTTTCAGGTAATGTCACGACCAGTTATTTTCCTTGCTGTAGGTCAAACAGTCTGTTGCTAAGGCAGTCGGCGGTATCTGTTGCTGTCATGTGATTTCAAATGATCCAATAGAAGCTTTCCATTACCAGTTATATTTTAACTGTTAACTGCAGTAGGTCTGTTGCTAAGGCCGCTGCTTGGTCCGAGTCATGTGATTGAAAATGCTCTATTAGAAAAATTTTAAATTGGAATTTTATTTTACTTAAAATATTGTAAAATTTAAGCAAGGCAAGAACAAGAGATAAAAAAGAATGCATCAAACACTGTACTCTACAGTCACTTTATTTTTACAAGTACACTGAATATCTTCTCTTATTAATTTCATTCCATACTTTTCACTGTCATTTAAATTTAAATGCGAATAATTTCACCAACTGGAAAGTTAGTCCGTGATGACATAATGTTCATCCGCAAATTCAATTTGATGCGATTGAACTGACTGAAAACGGTAGAAAGTAATCATCGGTGAATAATTAAAATGAACACTTACAAAGAGATTATTTTGAATAACTTCTGTAAAAGTTGGTAGAACAATCGACTGTTGTTTTGAACACTTTTACACTCTTGGTTGACTCATCCAAGATAGTTTCAATAAATTGAGATGAACCAAATTTCAAAATGTGTTTTCAAAACCTTTATTAAGTAAATTTATTTTTCGATATGAATAAAAGATAAGATTTAAAATCACATTTGGATGAATAAATTTAAAATATAACTAGACTTTCCTTATAATCCTTAATATTTATCCATGTAATATGGTTTACAACCATTAAACGAATAGGATTGGATAAAATTACATCTAAATACATTTATAATACAGATAACAGTTTATTAAGAAAATAAAACAAATTTTGAGGAAATTCGGCCCGTTTCAGCCCGAAAAAAAAAAATTTTCTACTAATTTTTAGAAGGATTATGAAAGAGTTCTATTTACTTTCATTTTATTTCTGGCGCCGAAACGGCCGCGCCGAATAGTAGTATACCAAACGTATTGGGACTTCGAAAAAGAAGGTAAAAAATATATTCGGTTATTGTTACTTTTTTTAAAAACAAAATCTTCAAGCTTCAAAATATATTTTACAATATTTTTATTATTATTATGGTCCATAAATACAATATATAAATATAATATTTATTTTTAGTATTACTATATTTATAACTTGTTTAAAATTTCACACTACGTCAAAAAATTTAAAACTATCTCGTAAAATCTGTTTGAACCTTGGTCCATATTTAACACTTAAGGTCTGTATTGTTACTGTTTTAAAAGTTAGTTTTAGTTGAAGTATTTTAATAATTTAAACATATATCAGACAGATAATCTATATTAAACCATGCTGCCCCTTGTATAAGGGTAAAGTGAGAGTTTTCTACAATAAAATTTCAAAAAATAACGATAGTTAAATTTATGCTAAGTTTTTTTGTTATTTTATATGTGTCTAGAGTTATATAGGTTATAATTTGTTACATATTTCTCTAATATAGAAGAAAATTTTTAATTACAATACCTAATAATAGTTATTTGTACCATTTACCTAAAATGTATTTAATATCCGTAAACTTTTTTTCTAACCTAAACTACAGAGATGGAAGATAATGAATTTTAGTCTATAAGGCAATTGTTTTAGAGCTTTGAGTGTAAACGGTCGATTTCGTCAAATTTCTTTTCTACGAAAAACTGAAAATGTTGACGAAACCAGCATATTTTTAGCAGCTTTTAAAACGGCTGAGAATTCCTTAGTTTTTCTGATTTTCTACTACAACTGTTACAGAAGTTTTACAACTTTAGAAGTATGTTCCTGAAGCTACGAGTCACATATTTTAAATAGCCTACAGTATAAAATACAAGCTCGGATGTAGGTTTGGTATTTATATGTACATAAGCGAATTTTGTTCACTTTTATGATACGAAAAAGCACTTTAAGAAAACACGGCCATTCCTCTAACTCCAAAAGCATTACTTTGATACGTTATAAATACTGGGACGTCGATACACTATTTTTTTTTATCAATGTAAGAAAATTAATGGGATAAGCTTTACAAAATAAAGTAATTCGTGATTCAAACAGTTCCACAATGAAAACGTCAGTTTAAAAATTAATATCCAATTAGTAAATATTAGTAAAAGTGATTTTGTCAAGTGGTTATTTTTCTGACATTCAAATAGACAACTAAAATATATAAAAATTTTACCATCCATTATTTAAGGTTCCTTTTTAAAAGAAAGATATAAAAATAATGAAATATAAAGCATGCAATTATTTTGTTTGTTAGTTTTAGAATAAAAGCATATTATTATTACTTTAAATGAATAATTAATAAGTTTTAATCTTTTAACGAAGAAAATCTCAAATTCTAATTTTAAATTCTCATTTAAGCATGATAATGAAACAAATTATAACCAAAACTTTCAATATTATCGTAAGTTATTAAATGTTCTTTGCAAAAAAACGACTTAAAAGTAATTTATGTTTATTATAAGTAAACACATTTTGTTAAAAATAAATAATTGAAAAAAACCCTTGGTAAATACTTTTTTAACTAAATTATTTTGAACATAAAAATAAATGGGTTCAAGGGACTTAATTGATGTAATGATGATGCCCTTACTAATTTTGGGTACTTCAAGTTTTACTGAACAACTTTGGGGAAGGGATTATTAATAGAAGGAATAAATAAGAACATTACACCAGTTTTAAATTTGTTACATATTAACCAGTGCTAAGATTATTTGAAACGCTATTTCTAAGTCCATTTTCACATAATTTTAGAGATAGTGTAGAAAAAAAAGACCTACAAACATTCTATTATTCCCGATTAAAAGTTATGACAAATAACTTTTAACCACTTTTTTGAATAACTGGCATTTATGCATTTGTGTGTGACTAAACCAACTTTGATTAAAAAGTTGTTTTAATCCACTTAATGAGGTATTTGCATGAGTGAGGGATTTGCTTGATTTTATACTTTTTCGATACATTATGGTCTAAAACTCCCAAATTTCTGATTTTTAAGTTCAAAAATGCGTTTTAAATAATTTTAAATTCAATTTTATTTTTGCCAAAACGTCAGAAAAGTCACGTTATCAGAAAACGGGCTTCTATTGGATGTGACGTCACAGCGCATGAAAACCGTTGTGTTTTCTGTTTTCACGTGATCAGAAAACGGGCTCCTATTGGATGTGACCTCACAGCGCATGATTTGTGATTCGGAAGTGTTTTCGCGTAAAAACAAAAAACGAAATTTCAAAAATTTATATCTCAGAAACTAGGCTACGAAAAGACATGATGTAAACGTCACTCTTCATGGTTTTTAATCTACTATTTTAATAAAATTTAATCCCAAAACGTGAGAATACCTCATTCTGCTGTCTCCAAGCTAAGAACGTGTTTTATAGTAACATTTCTCTTTTCTCGATGGAATTACAAACATTATTGAAGAAGAAAAAGAAATCATAAGATATTTTACCCGTCTTTAGGAAACTTGTGTTGCATCAACTGCAATATCAACTTTCTAAAACACAATATTGTGTGTTACATAGTCTACAAATGATACTGAAAACGTAGAGATCACACATTTTAAAATGTGAAAGGCTTTATAACAGTGCACAATCTAAAAAAACCAGTGGATTTTAAGGTGAGATTACTACGTTACCGAAACTAGCAAATGTGGGTTCTACAACTCTGAGGATAATTTTTATAAATTAGATAGAAAGTCATTTAGAACTGATTATTTTTTAAAAACAAACATGGATTATTAAGTTGTTCAGACGATTCCTTAAAGTGTTAAAGGTAATAAGTTTCAAAGTATATGCGATTGTAACTGTATCAAAAAACCCAGAATATCATTTTCAAAATACTAAAATACTAAAAAATTGTTCAAATTAACTATAATTCAATTTCAGTATAGAAATTGCATAACATGTTATTTTTTGTTCCTTTGCCATGCGTACTAAGCGATAAATTTTTAAGTTTCTTTCATGTAATCTTGAATAAATCAAATAAATTAATAAAATAATTCAATACAGAATTTTCATGTCAAGATACCAACTTATTTTTATTGGTGATTGAAGAATATAAGTCAACTTCATATATCAACTGAACTTAAAATTTTTTATTAAAATACTCAAGCATAAGTTTGTATTTTTTATAATTTATTATTTTTCCCCATTTGATTTCTTGTTTAGTTTTATTATCGTAAATGTTAAACAAAACGGTCACCAACATGGACCAAGCAATCCATGGTGACAATGAATGTATTTCCAGAGTGTTGTGGTTATGTGTACAGTAAATAAATAAAAAAGTCCATAAATACAAACCTGACAACATTTTAATTTTATATAAAAGAAGTTAAATCACAAAAATTTTTAGAGCTTTTATCTCAAAAGTAATGAGAAATTATATTTACAATTATACCTATATGTCCTTCTAATTTTCCTAAAAAAATACGAAGGGACATTTCTCGAAATAAAATCATCCCAAGTATGTCCCAGCATTTACACCCGCAGTCGTACAAAAGATTTCCGCTCGATCTCGTAGAATGGCGAACGCAAAACTGGGTGTAATAAAATAGAGATCAGCCGGAGAGGAAAAGATCGTGAGATGATATGAAGAAACGCTTGTTGTCAAAGCAGATGACACTAAACAAATGACTAGCACATGAAAGGAACGCCTTCTCTGACACAGAACACTTCGCTGGTTCGCTTTTCCACCACTGGGGGGCGCGCACAGCTTCTGAGAGGGAATGATGAGATGATGATGATGTTTATGCACTGATCTATATAAAAACCTGGAGTGCAATCTCAGCATGCAAAAATTAAATGCATCATTATGCCAAGGAGGCAAAGGTTATTTGAAGGTCGAGTTCCCCGTATTGGTTGTATGTTAATAGAATCGAACTTAACGCGCTTATTTATTTGATGAGATGGAGTGCAAAAGTTAAGGAACGATATATTTACAAATTTTTTTAAAATAACAACAGAGTTAAATAAATATTCGAGTTTTTTAGGGAACTATTTTCAGTATACGCTTACCTTGTTTTAGCATTCATGTTTTGCCCTTTAAGCAGATTTGTAACCCTATGCAGTGACATGATTTTTTAAATGTTAAAGTAAAGGGCGTTTGCACTCCAGGTGTATTTATAGCTCTGTGTATTTATGATGATGGTTTGGTTCACAGAGTAGTTTGGTTAGGCTTTCAATGCACCTTGTGGAAAGCGAGTCTACTTCTCAAAGGATATTAAAAATATATTTTTTCACGAATATAATCAAACTATGAGGATTATAGTCTTCTAAATCTTCCAGTCTAGGATGTTTGTGTAAAATGCACTATTTTCTTTCATAATTGAGTTTGTTTTAGGTTTACTTAGAATGGAATAGAAAAATAAGAATATAATTCCTAATTTGTTCCTTTTAAGCAGGGACAGATCCATGGGCTAACTAGAAGGGCATTGACCCAATAAATGTGTTGAACGTTCTGAGGATAAAATTACTACCTTTGTTATGTTTTTCTCAAAACAGTACCAGTGGATCCCTATAACTATTATCTAAAGGTTTTCAATATGATTAATGGGGTTTCATTGGGCCCCAGTTTTAAATAAGAAAGTATAGTCAGACTTCTAATGAACCAAAAAAATTCAAATCCGGATTTGCTACTGTATATTTGAACCCTCTGTTTAAAATCTAAGTGTAAAGCTTTGTCGAAAATGATAAAATTTGTGACGTTAATAGTTGGATTCAAATTGAAATTTTGTTAAGAGTTTATATCATGCATTCTCTACATGGTTTTCTCGCTATGTGATTGGTGAATTCAAAATTAGTGCTCATGAAGGAATTGTGCGACTTATAACTTTAAGAGGATTTAGTTTATTAAGAGTTTGGTTCGTACATTCTCTACATCGTTTTCTGGTAATGTGATTGGTTAATTCAAAATTTGTGCTTAAAGGATTTGTGCGACCGATTGCTCTATAAGGGCGGGATCAGGTCTTTCGCTCGCGTTACGCGGTTTGACGGAACCGGGCGTTCGCGTTCGACCGCTCATCTGAGCTAAGTAATTTTTTGGGTACTGATTGATTTTATTTTTCTGGATTATACTTGGAACCTAACTATATCTATCGAGGTAGGAATAGCTCTAGCTCGCGGAACCTGCAGGTATTATTCGCGAATTGCATTTCAATTGTGTGTGCGCTCTAACCTAAAGATACTTAAATTCGTCTATTTTAAATTTCATCTAAGTAGAGATAAGATTATCCCAAAGTTCAAAAGAGTGCTAAAAAGAAATTTTGATAGTTATGACATATTATATGGAATGCACGATTCAATTACTTAAGAATGAAGATATAATTACATTAAAAAATTAAATTTTTACTGCTGAAAATTTGGAAGATAAATTTTTACTTATAAATAGGGCCTTTTTTAACAAGTTCATTACCTGCTGTCCAAAGCAGCGCCGATAATCAAGATTCGTCCAATTTTTGTCATGTATGGCTAGATTTTGTTTACTTTTAGTTGCATTAGTTACGTAAACTTGACATATTTGGTATGAGCTGTGTTAGCATACTTTTTAGGTATACAAGGTGCATTGTAAGCTTCACACAAACATACAGGGACTCGTTAAATATAACTTCATCTAATCTTTCTGACCATACCGCCACGGTACAAGCGAAAACATTTATATAAATACGAACATATGCATATACAAAAACTTCACTTCTCACAAGACAAATATTCATGTAATATGTATGTATAATATTTATGTATATGTATAAATATATAATTTCAAACAGAGCGGCCCCGGAGCGGCGTGTCTTCCGAAAAAAAATGTCTCCGTGGCCGATGTAAGGTCCAGTGCCGGACACTGTCCAAGTCCGGTTTGTCCGGCTACGAGTGGAGCTAAAAATGGAGGAGTGTGTGAGCTCGGAGTCGATCCACCTTATCCATCAGGTCGGTGAACCAGTGGTGTGTGGCGCACTTGTTTAGCGGCAGCAATTCGGAAGAACACTCGGAAAATTCTTGGAATTTTTTCCGTTCAAAATAACCTCTGGGTGTATATGTATATATTGGAACAAAAACATTTCCGACTCGGAGACTATCGGTAAAAATGAGGGCCTGAATAACCGTGATTTCCAGGAAAAAATTCAGTAGGATTTTTTTGCTTAAAAATTTTAAATGTAGACCGTTTGAGAATCATCTGAATGATCTCGTAAAGTATTAAAATACAATGTAAAATCATTAAATTTCAAATGAGTCCAAGGGATTGATAAACACGTTGTAGCCAAATTAGTGGTACTACATGCGTTAAGAAAGGGTGATAGAACATACATATACATGCAAGAATTATCCTATACAAACTACAGACTATGGTCAGAATATGACAAATAGGTAACCGTCATCCCCACCATAGATGGTGTGTAATAATGGAACCATATTGTGAAAACTGATGGCGGTCACAGTTTTTGTGATGGGTCATTTGAAGTTGTTAAATTTGTAAGATTACAGAGCCTTATTTTCATGTATGTCATATCACCTAGTTTTTGTTTTTACCATTATATTACCTACACATCGTATCATCTTCTAGAATGACGCCAATCTTGGCCCTTAGGGTTGTACGGTAAATTATGCTTTTATAGATGTGTTCTATCACCCCAGAAATATTATTACCTTGAGTTTCGTTTATTTATGGCAGTTTATTTAATCATTTACTGGTGTAATAGAAATTGGTAAGATAGAAGCAGAAAAAAATAATTTTCCTTAATTTTTAATTTTCCTTTTTTTGCATATATTTTTTCCATGCTGGTATTTTTAATTAAAAAAATATAAGATCCTTGTTCTAGTAGCACATTGTATTGACCAATATTGCTCTGATATCAGCCGCTATTTCATCGCTATAAGTATCAAACATCATCGGCTAGTACCATGTGGTACAAGGCTAGTAAACGTCGTATTCTTCGCTACCTGATCAGTGGTTAATTAGCAGTCATAGAAGGATTTCGCCAATCATGGCAGTGTCATGTATGGATCAGTACTGGTATCTGGTTAGGAGATCGGAGATTATAATTCCAACGAACGTAAGCGAAACCGCCAACGACCCCAGAAGGGACAGACACCATTTGTTGTTGATTTTGTGGAGTCATTTAATAAGGTTTCCCCTATGTTCGATGGGATGCCAATTACGGATCGCCCTATCAGATACCAGTGTTAGCCATACTTGACATTACCTTCAGAGTTGATGATTCCTACTTAGCTAGTTAACCGCTGGTACGATAGCAGAGAAAACGGAAGTTTTTTTGTACACCCAATGACAATACGCTGGAAATCACGGTTAGATAAAAAAAGGAAAGTATTCTCCATAGTTGGGCCTGGTTGGCCAGATTGACAAAAATGTTTTTGTAAGCGTTTCGTGGATAGGTGCTGGGGTTGCCAGAAATCGCAGAGCCATCCTTTGCGACTCATCTCCAACCAGTCCCAACTACGGAGGAATGGACAATTCCAGCATTTTTATTTTGAAAACCGAAATAAATGCATTTAAACCTAATACCAAGTTTCTATGAATTACGCCACATGCTATTTTCGACCCCCTTTTTAAAAGTCGAACTTTGAAATTGGGAAGTAAATGGTCTTAAAAAATTCATATTTTCAAGTATAAGAAAACAAAATAATGTGGTTTTTTAAACACCAATTTTTTTTTTGATATTTTTTAATCACTAAATTATTTTTAATTAATTTTTAAACCATGGGTTTGCTAAAAAAGAGCGTGCTTACGTGTGACGAAAAGGTTGTGCATTGCTTGGAACTTGTTGGAACACTATAAAATGAAAATATGAAAGAATAAACGTATCACTTAATGTAAGTTTTGTCTTTTTATATGACCTATAAGTAATTTTGTTCTATTAAATGTTAAGTTTGCCAATAAAATATTTTAAAATTATTATTCTTCGAACGTTACCATCTAGTCTAAAAGATTTCCAAAGCCATCCTAATTAACAAGAAGCAAAATAAACATAACAATGGCACTCGTTGTCGATACGGCACAACCTTTACGTCATGCGCTGAGCTACTGAGCATGTAGTCTTTAAATTATTATTTAAAAAGCAGCCAATGATAACATATCAAAATTGGTTTTACAGATGATCTTCTTAAGTGAACATCTATCTGGAAAAAAACCTTTACATCCCAATTATATTTAAAATTAAACAATCTTCCCAATCAAAAAATTTTCGCGGTCTCTCGGACATCTTCATCCACGAAACAAAAATGCTGGGAACTGCCCATTCTGTACGGGGGGGTGGTGGTGTGTGGTTATTCCTCCTTGTCGTCGCGCAGCAGGTAGGTGGTCCAGTAGAGCAGGTTAAAGAAGGCGAAGGCGAGGGGGAAGCAGATGCGCGAGATGACGTCGATGCGCTTGGAGCGGGTGGGGAAGCGAGTGAACCACCACTTGCCGCACATGAAGTAGCCCCGCCGCTTCTCCGCCATGTCCAGCGGCAGGTGAACCTCGCAGTCACCGCTTCGGAACTTGATGTCGCCCACCAGCACCTTCTGAAAGAGACAACAACTCTTTCCTCAACGGAGAACGATACAGGAGCATACATAGATAAATTAACGGCCGTATTCACCGGTAACTTGACCGGTGGTTAACAGGGAGTCAATTAAATGAAAGGAGAATTTCACCATTATAACCAGCGATAATGGTGAAATTCTCCTTTCATTTACTTCACTTTTCTGGAATTAAATTCGTCCTAGGAATGCCATTGTCATTCCAGCAGAAATGAGTGGAGGACTAATCAATGGTCACCACTTTTTCAGTTAGTCGGCTATACTCTATTCATTTAGAATTGGCGCTTGAGAAAAAGTGTTTTCCCCCACGCTAGAAGCGTAACCATAGTTACGCTCTTCGCGCAGCCAATAGTAAGCCTTCTTCGTCACTTTGACGAGAATAGTTGCTATGGTTACCGATCGGTGGTGGGGGAAGGAAATATTTTGAAGCGCCAGTTCAAAATGAACAGAGTAGTACTTGCTTGATTAGTATACTTGCCCTCCGCTCTCTTGCGTTACCTTCCTATACCGTGCTGATGAGTCGTAACAAGGACGAAACCGGTCCACGGTTGGAGGCGATGCTTGAGAGTTGTGAGGTTACACTTAGGGAGTCAATTGATCGGATGAGAGACTGTACGGCGGAAACAAGTTTTCTTTTTGTAAACTGCCAATCGTTAGTTTGACTGCCCGTTAAACGTCGGTCATGTTAGCGGCGAATACGGCCGTGAATGAATCACCAGTTTGCAAAAGGTGATAACTCTGAAATAGGGTAAATTGACTTTTTGTGCTGAAAAAATTGTGTGAAAGAAATTTCAAGCCAAAATTTGGTGGTTATACATTGAAAAGTTCATTAATTTAGTTATTTTTGAGTTTCTAAACATTTGGTTTTTGGACTTATTCCCTTTTTTAGACTGACTATTCAACTATTAACTCTTTCTCAATTCCTATCCTTAGCTTAAATATGACTCTTAGTTAATTCTGAAACGTAGAAAATTAAATAACAGGTTAAAAGATCATATATGACCTTTATCTCAGTTTAGAAAAAAATGTTAGCACGTTTAAAACCTAAATATGACAATTTCTTCCATTGAAAATAGTATAATGTAAGGAATAAAGCCGCAATATTAAATTTTACTCCTTCGTCAATCACCGCAACTTCAGAAAAAAAGAAAACATAGAAACATAAACCCTCCTTCTAATTCTAACATTAGAAGATTGAATAGAATGCTTCCATGACTTAATAACAACTAGTTATTTACACTGTATCAGTGATGATGAAGATCATCACACCCAAGGATGATGACGCAATTTAAAAGTTTATAAATTTTCGTTAATGTTTTACAGGCACTTTATGATATTCCAAGTAATGAGTTGCTCTTTTTTTGTAAAGACTTTGACTGTAAATTCTTTAAGTTTGAAGGTTTGGGGAAGGCTACTTATCATTTTACCTCATTGTCTATTTCAGGAGGGCTTGAAAATGAACCAGGCCTGTACTGATACCTTGACTTGTACAGTGCCTTAACTTGTGTAGGTACCTGACCCTGAAAGAGAGACGTCCAGTTAGTAAAAAGAAAAATTTCTACTACTACATCGAAATTATACCTTAAAAGGTAATGGGCTCAAGTTATACAATACTGCCTTAACTGGCAAATATACAGGGTGTTTCAAATAGGGTGTAACAATAGGCTATTTCCTAAAACATTCCCCTGACACATACTACCAATTGTAATTTTTCTTTTTAACTGGTGAAAAATTAGATGGAACTTGTTTCAACTTCATCGGGGTTCAAATGCAGGATACAGAAAATGAATTTTTATACGGTCCTCTCGTAGTTTAAAATTTCCAATCATTAAAACTTGCTTTAATATTTCCTGATAAGACACAAAAAACTAATTAAAACTAATAACTTAAATTCAATGAGGTATTAAAAAATTTAAAATTTTTGACCTACACAACTTTATCACACCCTTTTTGAAAACAAAAAAGGGTTCAACCACAAATTTAAGTTAACCTAGCCTTAGGCTACGCGCGCACTAGAGACTTTCGTCACGGCGACTGAGACAAAATTGCGTTGCTCTCGAGTGACAGTAATGTTCCAGTCACCGAGACAAAAGTATCCAGTGCGTGCCAGGCCTTACTCTGGCCGTTTCCTCAAATGATGGAAACAATCGTTTTACTATTGAAGAAGAAATTTGTGTCTCACCATGCCGAATGTAGTGGTCTGGTCGTCGAGCCTCTCTGCCTCGAGTGCTGCCGCCCTCTCGAGGTCCCACTTGCGCTGCACGGCCAGCTTTTTGTGGTCTTCGTTGCGCGACGCGTAGTTCACCAGCGCGAACTCCAGCAGCGCTCCGAACACGAACGTCAGGCACACACCCGTCCAGATGTCTATGGCCTAAGACAAAGAAATCTTGCACATTTTTTTTACGATTTCTTAATGTTTAACTACTATAGTCAGTTCATTTAGAATTGGCGCCTGAAACAGGATAAAAATCACCTAATAACGCTCATCACACAACTTTAAGGACCGATTTTTTACAGTATTTTATTACAGGAGTAACTGCTTCTAATACATTACGTCTCAGGCGCCAATTCTAAATGAACAGAGTATAGTGATAGAGATATAATGATACGGGTTTCGTTTTTTTATCACCCCTCAGTAATATTTTTTAGTTTTAAGCAAATATTGTATAGTTTTTTTTTCCTGCATTTTGAAAAAAAAATGATACTCTACAACCTCCTTAACTTAAATACATGAAATTTGGATAATTTTGTTCGTTATTTAAATCTGTTTAAATTGATGTGTATTATAACCAATTTCCTTTTCCAAAATATTAACAATTCGAAAAGTGAAAAAAAATTAAAAAGATAATTTTTAAGAAATTTTTGAAGCAAAACATTTTTTTGCTCTTAATTTCCAAATATCAAGTCGAAAGTTGGATTTTGTCACATTGGAAATAAAGGAATTATTTGGTAAGTCTTAAAACAGCCCCCTAATATTAATCTATTGTAAAAATTTCGAAAATTTTAAAATAAAGGCCAATCTACTATCCATCTATGGGTGAAATTTATGAAAGTATACAATTGGGGATTTAATTATATTTAAAAGAAAATGATCTTTTTATTCTTAACTTCCTCCCATAGTTAATCTTTCAGTCTTGAAGAGCATTGCTTGGACTATAATTTCCCATGGCGACATTCAAAATGTATTTTGCATCGAAATACATTACAGTAGGAGTTGCAAGGAACCACTCACTTTTGTGTAGGATACAGGGGGCAGCGAGGCGTTGATGCCCGATATCTGGGTTGCCATAGTCAGGAGGGTGGTGACGCCAAGTGAGACTCTCGCGGGGATAGCATTCGGGTCCAACCAGAAAGACACCCAACTCACGATGACCAGCATGCAGCATGGGATGTAGATCTGGATCAGGTAGTAGCTGAACTCGCGCTTGAACAGCAAGTCCACTTTCAGGCAACTGTACTCGCCTGGATAGGAGGGAAAATAATATCTTCACTGCTGAGCCAGGAGAAGAAAGCCGGGTCACGTGGTGTTGAAGGACGAGCCGATTGTGTTTTAGGGGAGAAAGAAAGTTTAGATCGTGCGGGGGCAGAGGTTCGAAGTGGCTGAAGATTCATTTACGCTGTTTTATTTAGAAGAGTGAAAAGACCATTCAAAGTCTTACTCACACTGTTTCACTTTCACTGTTCATCCTGAGTGATTCACTTCTGTTAATCTCTAGTTTGTGTAGAAAAGTGAAGGAGTTAAGAAAGAAACGCCATTTCACACTTTTCACTTAAGATGAATCCTTCGAGTCACAAAAAGTTATAAGTCTGAATGAGACATCACACTTGTCAATGATGAGTAAAAGTTTACTATGAGAGGTGGATAAAATTGGAAGTATTAAAAATTTCCTGCAACAAACTTTTGTTGGGTGCAGGGGAAGATCCAGGTTTCACAAAATTTCTCAAACTACTTTGTATACGGAAGTTATTTGGCATGATTTGTTCCCATTGGCTTTTAACAAGCTCATATGCATTTAAACTGAATATTTTTTCAATGTTCCTTCGAATATTTCCTTCGGTTTAAACTAAAATATAAAATTTTTGAGAAAAAATCCTGTCAAAAGTTAAAATTTTTTTTTCTCACAAAAATCGTCTATTTTTACACATTTGGGATTGTGCTAAAAGTAGGATTAGCAGTAATCCAGCTTTTAAAATCTGAGAACAGCTTAATTTAAAAAGTATGAGTAAGGGAAATCTAATTAAATTTGACAGCAACATTTCAAGGGGAATGTTACTTAGTGGGTATTATACTTCATTTAAATGCGGCTACTTCGAATTGAATCCTTGCATTAACAATTCTTTTTAATGAGAACACGAAATCTACCAGTCAGAGTAAGTTTTCTTAATCACAATCCCAAAACAAGTCAACTTAATGCAGTTTACTATAGAGCTAAAATACATCTACTGAGAATGATTGCCAACAAAAACAACAATGAAATCCCTTCCGTTAATCCTTAACTCAAGAGTAAAGTTCTAACAAATTATCCTAATAGCATTCGGAGAGTTTAAAGGACAAAATAACTCCAAATAATCCTGCTACTTGGGGGAATCTGTTTTGTTTCACAACATTAATTTAAGAATGAGACACAAAAATAATGTTATTGCGAGAATCCCAAGCTTATGAAAGGGAAGATATACTTCATTATTTGGGAGAAGAATAAATGAGAAACAACTCCCCCGTGGGATATGTTTAACTTTCTTCACTTGTTTTTGGTAGGTATATTTAATTTCACCGACTTACTTACTACAATTCCGTCGGGTTTACCTGTGTTTGTTCTACTGGTGCAGTAATCTGTGAGAAAAGCTTCTAATGTGAACCTTGGGAGATGTAATGTCTTGACTAACTGGACTGGTTCTTCCTTTTTCCATAAAAATACAAGATCTTCAGTAGTATAGCCGTCTAAAAAGGCATAAGAGAGAGCCTATGTTGACAAAGGATATGTTTCATTACACAACAAATGAATAAGTGCTACAGATATCCTTTTGAATGAAGATAATTCAGTATGTATATTAGGGTGTCTCATTTTTTCGAACTTTGGAAATCTTATCGGGCCGTGTCCCAAAAAGTTTCCTTTTGGCACCAATAAACTTCCCTGAAATTTTTAAAGTTGTGGTACAACCCTAACTATTGCCTCAAAGCGGTTGAAGTTACGGGAAAAGCCTGGTCTAGGCTGCAGCTCTAGCTTTACTTCATAACGAGACCTATTACGCAACTACTTGCTTTTGCTTACCTTTTTTATGCCATTTTTAGACTGTTTGGATTGAGATAGTGTAATAATAATATTCATATAATACATGCCTTTAATATATGTTTTTTATTGCACTAAAATATACACTTTCTATGTTTATGCTACATGATAATTTTAAAATTCATGAACTAAAGTAGTCTTATCTGTCTTAGAAAACTTAGCGCGATATTTATTGACAGTTTGTTGGAGATTTTTCCTCTGTGCTTCAGTTTTCAATCTAGGGAGGTATACTCTTATGTTAGGGCCACTCCTAGCTCTGCGACATCATAGGTGACCGCCAAGTTGTTGAAAAAATCTCGGCACCACTTGAATTCGTCTAAGCTTTCCCATTCAGTAGGAGACTTTAAAATGAAACTTATAGGTAATCCAATCCAAATCTTTGAAATAAATTCAAAGTTAAGTTGTTCCATGGGGGGGGGGTTAAAAGCTCGCTTTGACCGAAAAAGGAGAATGCTCGCAGGCGCTCGCGGCGGGAGCTGGATGAAGGCCTCACATGGAGGTTTTATTGAATATTTTTCCTATTTTACTTCAGCTGGCATCACCTGATAGTCTTGTATCTCAGTTTTGGGAAGAAAAACCCTATGTGAGGCCTTCATCCAGCTCCCGTCGCAAGCGCCGGCGAGCATTCTCTTTTTTCGGTCAAACCGCGCTTTCAAACCCCATGGAACGTCCCCCAGTAGGTTCTATTGAATGTTTTTCCAATAGGATCTTGAGACAATGGTATCCCAAAGATAATGTATGGGATTTAATTCGATATTGAGTGCGTTCAGGCTCATAAAATTGAAAAGAGCCAAAAATGACGATATTTTCAATATTTTCCCTATACTTTAACATGAGAAACCTACTTATGAAGGGCGTGGGGGTCAAAAATTGTCCTAAAGACCTGAAAATTTACAGGTAATAATGTATCTGGAAAATTTTACAAAAAGAATTCCCCATAGACTTTTGAAACACCTAAATGTCTCACTCTCGCAGAGAAGCAACCCACTCCTACTTTCCCCTGGTGTTATGGAATGTTTACATTCAAGATACGAATAAAATATGATACCGTAGAAAAAATAATTTTATCTATCATGCAGTAGATGTCTAATTAAGTGTTTTCTTTCAGAAGTTGTTTTTATTACTTTTTCAACGTTTCGTTTGGATCTTAATGCCATTATTGGAATGTTAACCTCTGGTTTTGGGGTATTCCCATGAAATCCAAATCTTTTTATTTGCTAAGTTTGATGTTTTGAGTTGAAAATTTGGTCAACAGTGACAGTTTTTCAAGGTCATTGCGATGCGTAAGTGTTTTAGTGGTAGAGGTTGCTTGCCTCTCATTATAGAGATTTCGCTCTCGTTGAGGCAATAGTTAGAGTGAACAGAATTAGTTTTAATTTTGCAACTGACCTTCTAACACCAAAAGGAAACTTTTTAGCTAACGGCCCGATCACTTTTCAAAATTTTCCAAAAAAACGCACTTTTTGAGACACCCTAATGTATATATGTAATTACCATGTAATAACTTATAAATGTACACTGTTAAAAAAATTTTTCAACCTTCCACCTGTTTAGTGGTGAAAGGTTGGGAAGTTTCACCTGAAAGCGGTTCAACAAAAGCTGCAATCGAAATGTAGCGAAAATTCGAACCATGTTATCGGTGCATGAAACCACCGAAAACTTGATAAAAAGCACCAAAAACCAGTTTTTGGTGTTTTAAAACACCGAAAATGTGGTTCAACTTTTCGCGACATTTCAGTTTTTTAACAGTGTACTTTTAAAGTACTAAGTTTGGTTTACTGCCTTTATTTTTTATTTATACTTATTTTTAATACTTAACATTAATAAGTATCTGGTACCAAAAAATTTCAGTATATTTAAGTCAAATTTAACTTCAGAATCAAGCTATTTATACCTAAATTATAATCAGTTTTTTCTCAAATAAAACATCTTAAAAAGGTACGTAGAATACAAACATCATGCTGCAGAAAAAAGGAAAATGGCAAAGCAGAAAATATTAACTATTATAATATTAAAATATAATTATAATCAGCTTCTTATGTAAAACAATTTAATAATATCACCTGAAATACAACACAACTTGCTGAAAAAATCAAAATTAGCAGAAAATATTTAAAAAACGCAATTTAAGCTGATGATTATCTGAAATAAATTAGGGTCCCAAAAATAGCTCATTATATGATGTCTATAATTAATTGAGGGGATTTACATATCCAATTTAATTTCAACATTTTTAGATTTACATAGCTTTAAAAGGAAATATCGTAAGTACCTTTTTTCTTATTGATAAAAGTAAAAGGCATTGCAGCCGTTACATAAAAGCTTTCGATTCATCCCAGACAAATAATGGTAATTATAATATTTTTGTGACGGAAGAATCATGCAATAAGAAAACTAATATTATTATTTCTTCTATTTTCTCAACCCTCAGTTTTTTAAGAATTTTTTCTTTTCACTCATTAGAATACTTTATTTTTAATCTTATATTTGAGGAATATAATTGGTGTTCTTCCTGAATCCCGGCGCAAGCGATAAAGTTGTCAATAATGATGCAACCAGCGCCAAACGGAATATCTGTTTCGGAAGATCTTGTGTGAGCTGTCACCAAAAAATCTGCTTGGCGAGATTTGCGCCGGGATTCTGGAAGAGTACCATATAATTATATAATTCGCATTATGACGAGGCAGATATGACATCCTGAGCTCATTTATGAGTTAAAGCTCAAGATGTTTCATTTTTGACTGTGCACATTTTTAGAAATGAGTACCATCATGTTTTCAAATTTGAGTACTTTTTTTACTCAGTTTTGAGACTGTCTTTTTAAGAATGTGGATCTTTATATTGAATTTTTCGAAACTTTTATAATCAAACTCAATAATTTTCTGTAAGATTTTCAGTGTTTCCGAGTATTCATAAAGTAAATTTTTTTTAAATGCCTTATATAATTATGAATATTTATAATTAAATCAGAGTGCGTATTTTTCTTCTGATAAACAAAAATGCAATAAATAGTTTTTGCTAAATAATAACTTAAGTTTCATTAATTTCTTTAAGAAGTGAAAAGGTTTTCCCACCTTCACAAAACTATTCGGACGTTATCTTTACACGACTTGAAAGATTTTCAAAATTTTCTCTGCACAATCTTCTTATGTATTTTTTACACAATTACATAAATTAGTATATTTGTTCATATTTTGGGATGAAATATTTCATAAAATTGCACAACTCAAAATGACCAATAACTCAACATTTTAGACTTTAAAATAAAACACAAAAAATATTTAAGGTTCGTGAAAGAAAAAAAAATTCTCAAATTTACCAAAACCCTGCGTGACCAACAGTGACTTATCACGACAGGACGTCACAACACAAATTCCATATTTCCCCCACAAAGTCATAAAAAAGAACTTAACGACACAACAATTGAAAAACATTGCCTCCAGACAAAAATCACAAACAAGCAAATAAAAAAACAACATTCCACGCTTGGTTGTAAATATCTCAAAAGCCACAATTTTAAAAAAAAGTAAGAGAAAAAGCCACACTTACAGCTGACCATAGTAATAGAGCACGTCTGCTTGTCAAGAGGATAGTACTTTAGATCCATAGGGCACGACAAGACCAGTGAGATCCTACGGGAACAAAGAGGGAAACATCAATAATAGTGGGGGAGCTGACGTTTTTATGATTTTTTAGAGCAATAAAAGTGAATTGATAACGTTTAGTTGTGGGGATAGCTGCTTTCTTTATCTTATTGCTTTCCCCTGGCTGGAAAAATTGATCGCGGTGTTGTTTGTACGGGCGCGAGGATTTGGTAATGATGAAAAATTGCCGGAGAGACTTTTTTCTGTGGAGGGAGAATTTTCAGGGATGCAGTTTATGTGTGGGTAAGATGATCTGATGTTGTGAGTTAAGGTAGACTGTGGCGGATATATGAGTGAGATATTCAGTTAAATTTTTCTGGGGTAGCACGAATTCATTTTTTAACCTTTTAAACGCCGCAATTCAAATTTCGAATAAAAGGTTCTGATTTTTGGCTTAAATGGCTTGTTTCATCATTACTAAAACCATTCTAGTCATTTTTTGGCGAAAAAAAAATCCTAAGTATGATTTTGAGGATGTTCCCAAATGGGAACATCGGCGTTTGGGGTGAAGTTTTTAGGGGGATTTCCAAAAGGCACATAGTTTGCAATTAATTAAAAAAAATGATTGAAATCGGTTTCTACTCAATAATTATGAACATTTTTATGATTGTGGACGGTTTTTTTCATTTTATTATCCATACTTGGACGATTGAGCAACATTTTACAGATTTTCAAAAGAAAAAATTGACATGCTTATTACGTACGCGAAGCTTTTCCGTAAATTTTTCTTGCACTATGAGTAATATTTTGGTGTAAAAAATACATAAGAGTGTTCCCATGCTCTTTAAAGCTAAAAAGTTACGGTTCTGTGAGAAAAATTAGTTTTAATTACGGTTCTATACGGATATCTAGCATAAAATCCACTAATTGCATTCAAATCTAATTAGCTTTCAAAATTGATAATCATAGTTATCTCCATTGATTTATTAAAGCTCTGTTTCTCATGGAAGATTCCAAACCGAACCAAATATATCTTACATCCATCTTACTTTAGAAGAGTGTTTTTAGATGTACGCACTTTTCCTTATTTTCAAAATTCTTCAATTTTTTTCCTAAAATGTTGATGTAAAAAGTACTTGAACAAAAATATATACGCAAATCCTCAGAATCACTCCAAATATGCTCTTTGCATAACCCCTATTGATAATTACTGAAAGTAAATCGATCGGGGAGTTAGAAATATATACAAGTGTAAGAATCTGCTATAAAGATTTGGAATTTATTTCCCCATAAATCAGGTGAAAAAATAAAAATTACATATTTTTGAATTTAAAACATCATTCTTAACCTGTTTAGATCCTTTGAGACATAAAAGGTTCAAAAAATTAAAGAAAATAGGAAATAACTTGAAATTTTGCATGTTATAAAAATCCCCTCAAATACTATACCTCAAACGCCGATGTTCCCATTTGGGAACATATACGTTGTATAGGTAATTACTCTCCAAAATTAAAATATGAAGCTATTCCGTCAAGCCAAATCGGAAGATGTGTACTTAAGCTACCTAAATATAGCAAAATTATTTAAAAATAAATTTATTTAAAATTTTTACAAGTTGGAACTTTTGGAAGAGCCAAAAATCTCTAATTTTGATGTAAATTCTACAAAAAGGATTAAATTGCACATGAAAAACTTTTGCATGTAAAATAACTTTATATCTTTGAGTTGCTTTCTACCAAGTATTAAATTCCTGCATGAAAAATTAAGCTGTGAAAAAATTCCTTAAAATGATGTTCCCATTTGGGAACATCGGCAGGTAAAAGGTTAATACACTTCAGTGGTTTTCAAGTCAATGGGGGGAAATTTACAGTACGGGTAGAGTACGCACAAAAATGATTTTGGGGTATAAAACTGAGTATTTTAAATCCAGAGTTACAAAAATTTACGGTAGGTACCAGTGTATTAATTTTCTATTTATAAGTCTTCATTGACTCGCCCTCAAATTCACTGCAATTAAATTGTAACGATGACCTGTTCTTCAGAAGGAAGTGTACCTCACATTGTTATTTACTTTCAAATCAATCCTTAGTTCTTTATTTACAAAAAGTTAAGATTCCATCACAGGAAAATTAGATGAACTGAAGGAAACAATATTTTACCTGATAAATAAAATACAAAAGCATGCAAATAATGACTTAATTTTCTTTTTTACGATTGCGTATGATAGCATTTTTTGTAGCTTATAGTGTTATGCACGGGGATTGTTATTAGAGACATTGCATTGGTAGAACCATTGGGACATTGCATTCTCTTCCCCCTGGACACTCTTAACAGTTTTCTCATAAAGCACTAGGCATATAGTTATATAATGAGGTTACATTAGGATAAAACCATTACAATAAATAATACCTTTAAGCAATTAATTTAATAAAATTATTAAAAAGTTAATATCATTATGAGATTCAAGCCAGTTTAAAAAAATTAAAAATATTTACGCCATAACGAATCATTAAAACACTCTTCCATTACCTTGTAAAAGCATTAAAAATATATTCTGCGAAATATAGGCTATTAAAATTTTATGTGATAGGAAATTCGCGTCTCCAGTTAATTAAATGACATTCTTTACTTTATTCATTAAACACAACTTCAGGGCTTTTAAAGGCAGTATAAAGAAAGAAGGGCTGAATTTTTAATCAAATCGGGATACTTCACCGCTACCGAGCTCTTTAATGGTGCAGTGATTAGGAAGCAGCCATTTTGCGCCGATAACCAAAGGGACGGGTAATTTTAATTGTTCAGTATCTCTAATTGCTCTAAAATGTAGATACTTTTATTGCTTGATAAGTTGGAATATTCATAAAATTAATGAGCTAAGATGATAACGAAGGACATCGGTGTTCAAGATGAATATTAAAATCAATTAAACAGAGATATAAGGTTTTATAAGAGTTCAATTTATGGCTTTTATTTGGATCCAACGTCTCTTAGGGTCATGGAAGTAAGGTTAGGCCTCATGTAAGTGATCATGCTTCAAATTATTTTAATACTATAACTTTAAAGAGAAAATTGTACGCACTATCATGACAAACGCACAGAAGGAAGTTCGTGAAAATTTCTTAAATATTCGAGGAGATATTAGCATGGGAAAATACCAACTCTCACTGTGCAATTTTTTCAGTGTTGTCATGTAAATTTGCGTGTTTTAGTTAAGTAAAGTATTTTTTAAATAATCAATGAAATCTGCAGAGATTTATGAACTTTTTCTTTTTTAAGTCTCAAAAATTGGCATTTTCACATGCTAATGTCTCCCCGAATATTTAAGATACTTTCGTGAAACTTTTTTCTGACCGTTCCTCACGATATTGTAAACAATTTTTCATTTGAATTTTGCTACGGAACAAATATTACCCAAACTAGATCTTTAAATTTAAATGATAATAACACCTATATTTGAAAACGAACCATTAATATGAAAAGCACAAGGTAGGTTTATTCAAATAGTTTTTGTATAAAGAAATTTCCAAAACCTTATTACTGTTTATTACGCTATCAAGTCTCTGCCAAAATTGTTCATGTTATTCAAAAACACGCTATCAAGTTACAAATATAAATTATTTATAAACAAATGATAGTTATTTGAAAATAAACGGTCATTCTTAAAAACAACGCAGAGAAAGAAAATTATAAAACACACTTGTGTATTCAAAGACATTTTCAAAACAATTATTGTTTTATGAAAAATGCAGTCTAAAAACCAAAAATCCATTCAAAAACATATTTTTGAGTTTTATATAGAAGTTCATTTGAATTAATTTCTATACTTTTTTATTTAAATAATTCAAAAGCAGGAAAAAAGTAAAAGCATTTAAGAAAGATATTATTTTAATTATGAAATAATTTTCATCATGTACATAAAATAATACTTGATTTTACATTATAGTAAATATTAAATATGCTCTTTAACTTATTCTAAAGTAGTTTTGTAAATGTTTCAAATGCAGTTTTCATGGTTTATTTTATGAAATAAAGTCTTAAAAACTAAAGGCCTTTAATAATTTTATTGAATCCTGAGAGAAAAACCTATAAACTGCCTAAAAGAGACGAAAAAATCCTGCAAAAAGGTCAAATAAAAATTTAGGTTACATTAAAAATGTTCTTACGCTTAAAAGGAGTGGCATAACTTGTACTAAATTTAAACACAAAAACTGAAATACTTTAATTATTTTCCAAGTGCACATTGGTACATGACGCATCACCTGAAGTGACTGAAACTTTCTTTATTAAATCCCTAAGTAGTATATAAAACATCCCAAAAACTTAACCCAATGAAAATAAGACTTCAAAGCAGCTTCGAACACTAATAAAACAGCCGGAAATTAAGCATCTAAATGTCAAGGGCATTGATTAATTATATGAGCCAGGAGGGAAAGTGCCCATTTGCATATTTGAGTAACGTTTTCCAAGCTGCTTAAACAAGACTTAGGCTCAACTTTCCCGGGTGTTTTAAACAGCTTTTTCGAGTGCTGCTGAAAGAACAAGAACTTGAGCCGAACCTACCTAATCCTGTTCTTTCGAAGTTTCGGGAACTTATTAGACTTCCTGTCTTTACGTGTCAAAGGAGTGTTTTTCATTTCGCGAAGGTTTTTTTTTCTGTTATTGGCTGTGAAATTTCTCTGGTTTTAGAAGGAACATGGAGTTTTATGTCGGTAAAGTCGGTTGAGTTTGGGATGGATTAAATACCTTAGCTTGCATTTTAGTTAGGTACTGAAACGATTGGGGTACGAAATAAGCGGTTTTAATGGTAAAACATGAAAAGTAAATACGGAATATACTATTTGCTAATGTTAAGTAACTCAACAAACGGTTTTAGTCTATCTCTTCTGAAAAAAAGTTTTTGGTGAACGGTCTCAAGTGAAAAACTTTTTAGTTACTGACCCGTGTAACACATTTTTTGTAACAAAGTGTTATAATTCTTTTGAGAATTCCGAGTAAATTGTTAGAATTTCTAAAAAAAAAATCACAATTATCAATTTTAAAATGTTCTTCTTTTTATATTACGGATAAAGTTGCAGTTACATAGCAAGCAGCTGTCAAGCAACTTATTATCCATCCAATCACAGCTACCAATTGACGTAATATTTTTCGATGAAACAAATTTCTTTCAAGTCTTAAAAGTGCATGATAAGCAGTTTAAGGGGGTTGGTGAGCGATAGAGAGCAGGGCGCGGTAGCTCCTTAATTTATAAAAATAAAATAGTTTATTTAAACAGAATTGTTTCTTTCCAGAACTTGGTAATATTTGAATCTACTAATAATATAATATTTAAGAAAAAAATAATTTTACATGAACTAAATAATAAGTAAAAGGATAGTTTTTTTACATATATTTGGCAAAAAGAAATGTAGTACTTAAAAAGATAATTTAAAAGTGTATTTCGATAATAGATAAAAAATCGTTCCATGTTAAACACAAGCTTCCCAAAATGGTTCGTAATAAAGATAAAAAATTTAAAATTATAAAACACAGTTGTATCTTACGAAAAATTTGCTCTCAAAAAACCAAAATATTATATTCACAAGGAAATGTGGTTAGTTTGAAATGAATAGAAAATGTTTTAAATTTGACTTATGATTTCAACAATTTCTAGGGGAGAAAATACCCTAAAACTATTGTTGTTTCCTTTTATAATTTTACTCAAACAGTTTCTAGATATAACCCGAAAGTAAATGGAATTTTCGTAACATTTTCATAATATATTTAATATCATATAAATGTTTAAATTATTTTACTGCTTTTAATAGGATAAATAAACGTTTCAATTAACCCCTAGAATATTTTTATCAAGTAAAAGGGAAAATATCTAATCATTTGCACCAAAACAAGAGAAATCATAACAAAAAGTGTTGCATCATTTTTTCTGACAACACCAGTATGATTCTAAAAAATACTTTAAAAGGAATTGCGTAGTTCTCTTCATCAGTTCAGCGTAAAGTTAGCACTATAAGGCACGAAATAATAGGGCTTCTTCGTAAACAGAACTATTTTCGAAAGAAAGCTTTCTTTCAAAACACTTTCATCTTTAGGATTTGCAGGACCGTTGGTGTAAAAAGATTGCTGTCACACTATGCTTAAGCCCAAAAGGATTTGTTTCTGAAGTTCAATAGATGTAAGCAAATAGCGTAAGATCCCATCATAGTAGAGCCATCGATTCACACCAGGCACAAATTCGTTGTTATTTGACGTTGCTGGTTTTTACTTTCTTGTTTACGCGAAAACAGTTTTTTTTTCATAATCTCATTATACTAGTCTTAGTGTATGGAAAGTATATTTTCTTAGGCAGATTTTTTTACTCTGTAAGGAATAATTTATCTCTTAGATTTACGCTTGAATGTAAACTACTCGTGGTAACCAGAAATATTTTTTTTTGTTTTAATTACCCGAATAGTTCAGTTTTTGCTTTTGAAAGATTTATAATTACTTTAAATAACATTTAATTTCAAGGGCGTCAACGACTCGGTGTTACATAATATTTCATACATAGAGTATATAGTTATCGCGGTACATGGTAATTTGGGTATGTTAATTAATGTACACACAATATATATAATTATGAATGATGTATAGACAGGGAGATAATAAAATAATTTCATCTATTCAAGAGCTCCTTACCATACCATTCATTCGAACTGAAGGAAATTTTGATGGAAGATATTTTGACGGATGTGGACGAAGAATTATATGGAGCAATTAAATTCTATCTGTTACGCTTTTAGTGAGAAATATAAAACAAATCATAATCTAACCTCCGTTTTCTATTCTCGTAATGTGACCTTTGAAGTGGAAAAACACAAAAGGTGGAAAAATGGTACCTGTAGGATGTAAACGCGCCCCCTAGGGAGACAAATGAAAACGGCTATAGGGCCCGACAGTAGAACGTAGTCATTGGTTCTAAAAAAGCTTAAAAATTAAAAACAACCAATAGAGAGTTAAACATTTTTATTGTGTTTCCAAAATGTTCTAAACAATCTCCTATGAAAATGATGACACTGGAAAATGGTGGTTTGTGATGAAGCTCTAGTAAATCAAGTAGAAGTATTTTCTATGCAAAAAATATTATAAATAATTTGTTTTCTTTCCCTAAAAGAGTGTCTTCAAAAGTATATGATCTTCAATAAAAAATAAATAACTTGCAATAAAGTTATCACTTAAAAAATGGTAAAAAAGAAGAAATGGAAGAGGTTTTTTTAAAAAAAACTTAAGATATAGCAATACCTCAATTAAAATGTAATAGATCTAACATCGACCTCTACTAATATTCATAAAATCAATAAAAATTTAATCCCACTTTGACATATTGGCTTAAAAATATATTGCCAACACCTTCTTTTATAAAAGAAGCAAAATTCCCATAAACGCGCACAAAAATATCTACCTCCCATATCTATACAAACCATATATGTACCTCCCACAGTCATATCCATAGAAAAATACCCCCCAAAAAATCCGGACTTTTCGAAAGTTGTTTTGCCGTCAGGTAACACTTTTTGAAAGGGAGCGGGAATAAAGGATTTATTTCTATCCTGATTTATCTTTCTATTGCAGTTTTTTGTTCGCTCTGCCGTCTTTCAAGAGATGTCTGAAATTGAAAAATTTGTTCTTTCCTGAGAGGACTTACCCGGGTGTTTATATTACAACGGGGCTCTTGGCTTCATGAGATTGAGGCAGAGCATTGTGGCCAACGCATCTGTTTCGCAGTAGCTTTGTGAATAAATGAAACGCCATTTTTTCCCTGGTTTTGGGAGTTCAAGGGGATATCAAAGACTAACCGGTTCAACCGGAACCCCGTTTTTGGTAAGCAGTTATTTTCTTTAGTTTGATTAACCTGCGTTCGTGCTGCTGTTATTTTTAACTTTAAAAAATTGAAAACAAATAATAAAAGAATCAAAAGTTTCTGTTAGAAAAAAAATCAGATCATTTTTTTAAGGTATGATAATACCGGAGAATCGTTAAAATATTCAAAAATTAAAATACATTTAGCGAATAAAGAGTAACTTGATAAAACAATTGAATAGAGCTAAACATGTTGGAGAAATGAGGGATGCTTAAGAGATGTATAAATAGTAAAAGGGAGCTTAAGAGTAGAGATATTCCCGAGCGTAAAGAAAATCCTAGTGGGCAAAAAGAGCAGAAAGGATCAGAAGCAAATGGATGCTGTAAATGTTAATGGATGAAAGGTAATTTAAATCTGTAGAAATTTCTAAATGAAAGAATAATAAATGACAAGCTTTGTTGGGGAGCTTGGATATTCCAAGTGGCATAATACAACAACAACAACAACAATGAATGACAAAAAATAAAACAATTTAACTTGCATCTCTCTCTTTTTCTACTTTACCTCGGTCAATAATTATAAAATATATCAAATTCCTTTAAAGCTTAAATTCAGAATTATGATTCTATATGTACTATACATTAAGCATTTAACTTTATTTGTTCTTGAACGTGGAGTGAAAAAAAAATACGAATTTAGCTGAAATTTGAATAAATTTATGTTATATTGAACAAAATATGGGTACGTTGGATAAGAAAACTTTCTTTACCTTGTGTGGTAAACTCCAAAAAGGAAAAAATATCATTTGACTATCAATCAAATATTATTCTTAAACTAAATCAAAGCATGTTTTAATTTAAAGGAAGAGAATGAACTCCTATTTTCTTATCCTTAGTTTGTGCAATTGAAGATAGATGGCGACGCAAAGCAACAAGTGCTAATCAGAATAGGAGGTCACAGACCCTTTACGAAAGAAGAAATTATTTTCAAAACTAATGATTTATTTCTGCTATCTGCTATCTAAGTCCTAGCCAAACTAATAAGTCCTCATTCACATAAAAGAATAAAACAAATATCTGAATTAATTAATCAGATTCAAGATAGCAAACATACAAATACTTTCTGTAAATTCTTAAAGTTGTCTCAAATATTAAAATGGTGCTTAGTTTTCTTGGATCAATTTATTACAAGATTTTATTTTATCTTCTCTTCTTGAAATTTCGTTCGACGTGATGTTAAGTAACAAACACAAAATAAGTAAGAAATATTTCGGATTAAAGTTTATGTTTGCTTTTTAAAGTGGAAGCCTGCTTTAATGTTCAAGTTTATATAACGTGTAGAATTTATTTTATTCACCGTTTTGTGTATATGTAATGCTGTCTTAAAAATTATAATAACAGGTTGCACTTTTGAATAAAGGTAAAGTGAAAATCTTGGTTTTGCTGCCAAACATGATTGTCTGTAAAACTGTTTCACTGCACATGGTCTTAAAATGCAGTGAAAAAAATAAACTGATATTTTGTAGTTTAGGTTTTATGATACACACATGCGGTTAACGTTAACGTAATACATTGTAATTAATAAAGAATTGAATTTGTATTTTTATTTTTTAAATATTGACGGGTTTATGTTTGTAAAATAAGCTAAAAATTTTATATACCTATAATAATGTCGAACTAACAGTCGGACAAAAATGTGGGTTTTCTCTATGTCTTAAAATAAACTTTTAAATTTTATTTAAAAATTTTGATAATAATATATAGAACAAAATTTGTGTGTGTTTGTTTATAAATAATATCATAAAGCCTTTGAGTTTTTCCAGGGTATTCTATAACATTGAAGATAAATGGTGTTTTCGATTTGATTTACTATACAGGGTGTTCGGAAACACAGTGGACAAACTTTGAGGGGTGGTAGAGGGTACCTAGACAAGCATATTTTGAATAGGAATGGGGGTCGCAAATTCACCGTTAAAGAGCTAGAACCTCTAATGTGGTGCGAGGACGTTACAAAAGGCGGTTTTCTTAAGGCCCGTTTTACTAAATAAAACATAATAGATTGAAAAAATTATTGCATGAGGTATACAGCAGTATCCATACTACTTCCACCATAAATTTGAACAAAATTGGACCACTTGTTAACACGTGGGGTGAGTTATAAAACTTGCAATATTTGTTCCCTTCTTAGTGTAATGGTATTTTTTATGGAAAGTTGGTTTAAAAAATACCATTACACAAAGTGATGGTGGAAGTAGTATGGATACTGCTGTATGAATGCAATAATTTTTTTCATTCTCTTATGTTTTGTTTCGTAAAACGGGCCTTTGGAAAACCTCCTTTTTTAACGCCCTCGCACTAAATTATGGGTTCTAATTCTTAAACGGTGCATCTACGACCCCCCATTCCTATTCGAAATATGCTTGTTTAGGTCTCCTCTACCACCCCTCACACGGTCCACGGTGTTTCCGTGTGTATAGGTCGAAGTAAATCTACGTGGGCTTTAGGATGCCACACAGTTGAACTCCCCCTACAGGTAATAAAAGAAGTAAACACCTTCATTATGAGGGGAATCGGCCAGTGATTCTTCGTTTTTATCACGCTGACTCACCTTATACTGTAGAGCACGCCGCCGTTGGGGTATATTCTGAGCAGCACGTTGGGCATGATGATGTTGTGGAAGTGACCCTCCTTTTCGTTCGAGAAGAAGAGATCCGGCTTCCAAATCTTGTCCGGGTCCGTCAGGGTCAGGTAACGGACTCGGCCATTTTGGTCGTCGAACTGCATCCGCTCGTCGGTCCACTGTTCGCGGAGGGTCATCTGGACGCTGTACTCCTACCAAAAAAACAGATTAAAAAGAACGAAAATTGTTGTTACTTTGATAGTGTTTTACCGTAGTTGGTATAGTAACTGTAGTTTTACAGGACTTTATTGTATTACATGCGTGTGATTATACAGACAAAAAATTGGCGGGAAAAAAATTAGGTACCTAACCTTTTCTTCATTTTAAGTAGAGGGGGTCCATCGGCTTCTAATTCCCGACCCGATACCTAGGTTGGTTGGGTTTTTATGGCGCATGACCCAAGATAGGACCCGAGATCTAGGATTCGATACGCTAGATTCATGGAATTTTAGCTTAAATCTTAACTAATTTTCATATTACTTCGATATTTTTTTAAATTTTTCCTCCCGATTTTTCTTTAAATTTAGTACTAGGCCACACTAGCGGTCAGAGTTTTCAGTATAAAACGATTGGAAAATAAGAATGTGGAATTTCAGTTTTGCAAATCGAATTGTCGGATTTTATTTTTACTAAGCAAATTGTCGGATTTCCTCCAATTGGCGGAAGAATCACATGTATGGTATTATCCCATTATTTTATTGAAGTATCACTTGATATATCGTATCACATGTATAAAAGAACAGATTAAAATGAATGAAAATCAGGATGATACGGTACTAGTGATTTACGCCTTAGTAACTGTGGTATACCACAGGACTTTACTGTAGTATTGCAGTTTTTTTTTATATTATTACGGGAATTTAGTGTAGTATCATAGGATTTATCGTATCACATATTTAAAACATCGTAAAAAATATATTAAAATGAATGAAAATAAGGATAAGGATGTTACTTTAATAGTGATTAACCGTTGTTGGCATAGTAACTGTGGTATCACAGGACTTTTCTGTAGTATTACATGACTTTTTTGTATTATCACAGGATTTATCGTAATCACATACTGTATAAAAACATATTAAAATGAATGAAAATAAGGATGCTACGTTAATAGTGATTTACTATAGTTGGTATAGTATCTGTGGCATCACAGTAATTTACTGTAGTATTACAGAACTTTATTGTATTATAACAGGATTTATCGCGTATCACATGTATGAAAAAACATTGTATAAGAAACAGATTAAAATAAAGGATGTTACTTTAATAATGATTTATCGTAGTTAACATGGTAGCTGCAAAGCCCTGGATACTCTACCTTAAGTAGCGAAATCACGCTCAATCGGCCGCCATTATGGGGAGAACTCACTACTAGTCTGGATAGTCTTGCTTATCGTCACTAGTAGTGAGTTCTCCCCATAATGGCGGCCGATTGAGCGTGATGTCGCTACTTAAGGTAGAGGATCTAGTGCTTTAGGTAGCTGTAGTATCACAAGGACTTTAATGTAATATCACAGATATTTGTTTTAGGATCACACAACTTTATTGTAGTATCACAGGACTTAACAGTGGTATCACATAACTTTAGAGATAAGGAGATAGACAATGATACTAATTATGATACCTTGGAAAAATGACTTTGTGATTTTTAAAAGAAATTTTCTAGAATTTAAAGAACATAATAAAATTTAAATATTTTTAAAATATATTTTGTATTTTTTCAATTTATTTATTTTTGAAATGTTTTTTTACCGAATATTGTCAAAATATTTTATGTGTTACTTGATTGAAAGATTTTACCGGTATCTTCAGAGTTAATTTTAATTAATTAATTAATAAACTAATGATTTAATCATCAATCGTTATTTTTTGTTTTATAGATTTATAACTAAACAAAAAGGTCGATTTTTGAGGCCAAAAAAGAAAAAACTATCCTTTTTACTGTCTGATTTTCTTCTAATTTTAGTAGGTCATTATTAAAAAAATTTCCAATTGAAAACCGCTTAAATTATTTTTTGGTTTTGAGCGATGTTTAATTTTTTCGATTATCCAAATCTAATATAATAAAATCAAGTGTGGGTATATGGGTATGTATGTTTGTCTTTTATACAAATCCACAGTTTTCTTTTGATCTGCACGAAACTTGGTATACATACGTAAAAAAACTCCAGAAAAAACATAGGCTATGTTTCGAAAACTTTTAATGACCCCTTGACCCTCTTTCGACCCTTTTTATGGTCATTTTGCTGAAATAGCTTTATTTCTCCTCAAGAAGAGATCTGCTTACTCCATTGTTACAAAGAAAACTTAATGCTAAACAACAAGTTTTTAATAGAAACACTAGGTACAAGTCTACTCAAAAATCATAACTATAATCTAAAAGTATAATTAAATGAAATTTAAAATTTTAAAACTGGTAAGTATAGTACAAAATATTTTTATTTGAGAGTAATTTTTAAATAAAAAGTTTTGTGGAATAGCATTGTTGTTAAAATAATCTCCATGGAAACGAGGATGAAAAATCAAATGATGATCATATTGTAGCCTTTGAAAGTTGGTTAACAGACCAAAAACTAGAGTTAATATTCAAAACCCTTTTAAGTGAAAATATGGTATTTTTCCTTAAATTGCAGGAATATGTTTTATTTATTAAATTTTATACCAAAGATATAATAAAATCATGAAAATACGATTAATTAAGGGTTCTAATTGAGCATTTTAAGTTATTTTTGGAAGAATATTTTTCTAATATTTTGTTGTTTTTTATGGGAATCATGTGGTAAATGCAGAAATGGTTCAGAATTTAAAATGCTTGATTCGACACCTTTCACTCATCAAAATATAGGCACGGATCCAGCACGCCTCCAAGAGGGGGGCACTTTTCCAGACAAGATCCCCATTGGTACCATTGAGGGTATAGGGGTCCTCCCCCAGAAAAAAAATTTAATTTGACGTGTAAAAGTAGGGTTTAAACTTGCGTTTTTGGAAACGTTTTGAGTCTACTTTTCAACACTATAACGTTTACTTTTTCACCCAAAATGTCAAAATATTGGGGATTTCCTAAAAATTATCACTGAAGATCCCCTGGTGGTACTAATGGGAGGTATGGGGGTCCTCCCCCAGAAAAAAAATTGGAAATTAGACCGGTAAAAGTAGGGTTTTACTCATTTTGACAACCTTTTTGTCCAGAGTGCTAATTTTAAAGAAAAAAAAATCTCCATCTCCACCCGTGCAAGGCCGGGCATATCAGCTAGTTTTTAATAAATTTTTAAAAACTGATATTTTAAATTTTTTTTACATAAATAGTGTATCCGTATTTAGCACTGAAAAATAGCCTATAAAAATGCATCATAAGTTTCGATTAATATAATTTGATTTTTTTGAAAAAAGTTTTCTGCCATTTAAAAAAAATAACTTTCCGCGAACCCGATTTTGTCCGTTTTTTAGTATGTTATTATTGACGTCATTCCCAAGTGAAAACCGTTGAAAAACCAAATATTGCAAATTTTTACTGGTTGGGCCCTTTTTTCAGTAGATTTACTGGACTATAAGTAATTTTCTTGTACTTCGAAATACTGCTGTGGTCCAGTTATTGTAATGCTGAAAATTTCGAAATCGATTAATTTTTTATGAAATGTTCCAACTTTACATTTCGAGAAGGTTAAAAATTTTTTTCAACAGAGTTCGTATTATTTTGAAAAATAAAATGTCCGATGATATTGCTTTTAAAATGGGAACATAATTTCTAAGCTTTACGTCATAAATTATTGCACGTCATATAATTTGGGTCACTAAATAATAAGAGATAAAAGTAAAGTTGCGGTAAAATGATAATATTTTAAAATTATTTCTTTATTTTCCACTTATGGCCCACCTTTGTCGTTATTCCTTATCAAATTCCTGTTTTTTGCATTATTCGTTCATTTAAAAAACGAAAGATAATTTAATGTGAAAGACCAAGCGAAATGTTTCATTAACGCATTAATTAGGATAAAAAAATATGAAACAAAATCTCAAAATTATGCGTTCTCTACTAAAACACTTAAAATCCACTGACAAGTTGTATTTCGAAGAAGAAGGTGTTTTTTAGCATAAAAATTTAAATATTCAAAGAAAATAGAACATCTTTTAGATTTACGAGAATCTTCTTATACAGTAACGGACCCTTTATCCGGCAAGCATGGGGCCGACATCATCCCGGACTTCGGAATTTTCCGGATTTTGGGTCCGTTCAGGAAAAAACGCCGTTAAAGACGCAGCTGCTTTAGTGAAACGAAAATACCCGCTGAAACGACATAGTCCGTTCCAATCGTAACGGATCCAGCAAAAAAAAACTTCCAGCAAAGCACGTGGGCAAGAACCGATAGCGAGGCAGCAGCCGATTTTGGAACAGTCGTTTAAGCGCGGGGACGATACGATTCGGCCGCGTCGAATCGTCCCATTCCGCACCGAGACGATGTCACAAAAGGTGCGGCGCATCCAATCGTAACGGATCCAGCAAAAAAATTCCGGCAAAGCACGTGCGTCGCGGCAAGAACCGATTGCGAGGCAGCAGCCGATTTTGGAACGGCCGTTTAAGCGCGGGGACGATATGATTCGGCCGCGTCGGCCCGCACCGAATCGTCCCATTCCGCACCGAGACGATGTCGCAAAAGGCGCGCGCAACCATTGCGCGTCGTAACAGCATTTACTCACTAAAAATTCTCCAAAATATAAAAAAACAAATTATAAACGCGAGCCGGATTTCGGGTCCGTCCGGATTTCGGGTTCCCGGATAAAGGGTCCGTTACTGTACTCAATTCTCTAATGACGCACATGGTAAAAAATATTCGAAACGTTTGCTTCGTTTATGTTTTATTTGCACGGTCAAGTGAAGAGTTTTCAGAGATATATCTATTTAATTCAATCCATGAATGGAGATAATTTTTTAGAGAGGTGACTAGGTATTTTAAATACTTTTTCTTTTAGAGTTGAAGTGTTTTTAGTTCTTTTCCTACAAATTCTTATTTCAAACTCTGAGGAATTTTTTAAACATCGATAATTTTGTCACGAACTTGTTTGAATACTTTTACGAGGCAGTTAAAATCTAAATTAAAACTTTGATTCATTGTATGTATTGTAACAATAAACATCTTTGGAGTTTCTGAAAAGTAGTTATTTTTCAAGCCTAAAACTACCAAAAGTTCATTTTTTATTCATTCTATGACTAAGGTGGATTAACGATTAATCAATTACTGTTTTTCCCGCATTTATTACTTTTAGATTATATTTAATTTTATATAAAAATGCATAGTATTCACACACACACATTAAAAAGATTTAATTAACATTTTTAATTGTTTTAAAACACTGAATCCTCTAAAAAATTTAGCATCTTTTAATTTCAATATATGTTTTAAAAATTAAGTTAATTGAAAAATTTAATTATAATTACTTTAACCAGACTGGTGGTATTTTAAACCTCATAAGAAGTAAAGGGGAAAAGACCACCAACGATAGAATATAATGTAGCACAGTTGTAAACCTTTTTGAAATTAATCCAAGATTTTTGCTAAAATTTTCAATTACATTTACTTTTTTAATTACTAAGCTTGATAAAAATTAGCAAGTGAATTTGAAACTAATAAAGAAAAATCAGTAGCACGCTTCTAATAAGTTTAAAGCATGTTATAGTTTTTATAAGAGATATTCAAATGAGAATTATCAATCAAGTAAAACTAGACGAAATGAATACTGTAATTTCATTTCTTTTTATAACGAGTAAAAATGTTTTGGAATGAAAATATTTTTGGATAGTTAACTTAATAAATGGGTTTAAATGTTAAAAGCATATTTTCTTGAAACTAATTACATTTTTTTTAAAATTTACCATTATAAAACAAAACAACTAATTTTGACTGTTTAAAAATAAATTTACATTTAACTTCTTTTTAAGTACTTTTGCCTATTTATGTAGTTATTAAGAAGTGCAAAGAATGCACTTTTGAAAATTCAATAAAAAAATTAAGAATGAATTTATAAGAACAAGAGTAAGAACTTATTTGAACTATAAAGTAAAACCCTTAATACTTTAAATGTGTTCTTCAGTGAAATGTTTAACTTTTCTTTTGGAACTTATTCTTCTTTAAAAGTATTAAAGTTTTGAAAAGATAAAGTTTCTAAAGATAAAAAAAAAGTTAATTTCTGATGAAGATGGAAAAAGACGTAAGCTATGAAATTTTCGTAATCCCCAAAATCATCAAACTTTCAAGACTACCGCGTGTTTTTTGGTTCAATAAAATTAAATTACGATAATTTTAAAAATTGATTAAATTTTTACTTTAAAATCCTTTAAAGACGTAAACAGTTACTCAAAACCAAATTTTATTTCCCCTTTTCTATTTTTACCTTCATGAATGTTTAAATATTTATTATTTTTTTGGTAAATAAGATTAATTGTGTATATTTTGTCACGTAAATATTGGTTTTATAGAAATACCAATTCATAAATTCTTTAGTTTTTCTCTACGAGCAAGAATTCGGAGAATTTCACTTGAATATTATAAAAATTGTTCAAGTGTATTAATTAGCTAATTAAATTAAATTTCAAGATACTTATAAGAGTCTACATTCGATATTTAAGTAGCACCACAAAACCATTACATCTACAAAAAAACCACGACGTTTAAATAGATTATCCACGCAGATCAGATCACGAGGGGTCTAAGTCAGATTCAAAATATCTTAACTGCCATGTTTTATTTAGGGTAGCATTCAAATGTAATCTAGACCAAACTTTCTAAGCCGTATTTTTCCAGTAATTCTTTCTGAGTATTGAAATGGATAGTGAGGTATTGAGATATTGAATATTCTGAGGATATTGAAATGGATTAAGCTAGAAGATTATTGTTTAAAAATAATTTGTTAACGTTTTTCAATACTTTGAAAACTAAGTTTAAATTTTACATTAAGTGAATAAAATACATATGATCTATTGATAGATACACATTTAAAGGAAATAAGATCCAGCTGCACTATACTCCACAATTCTGGTTTACTTCCAACGAAACACTAATGAACGTCTTTGCTAAAAAATACTATATACACTAAAAAAACTACAGTAGAAATTTGTTTTTCAACGAATACAATATAGCGGTTCCTTTGTAAGGAAAACACGTGATAAAAATATAATTAAAAAATGGTTATAATACCTTTTCTTTATAACGACCGTGTGTTTGTAAGACCCACCTAGGGGATACTTAATCCAAGTTCTACTGCATCCCGTTATGAAATAGTAGTACACTCAACTTTCACGAACTTTTGTTGGGATTTCAACAACTCTTTCCGAAGCACTTTCATTTCCTCAAACAATGGGCAATTCCAGAATTCTAAGAGATGAATATACTCTCTAAAATGTTTTAATTACGATTATTCTTTATATTTTAGTTTAATTTTAAAATTTGACTTTAAAAAAGGACGCGAAAACGTCAAATGTCTAAATATGACGTCATTTAATCCTAAACATTGGGAAAAATGGCTCAATTGTCAAATCAATTCAAATGGATTGTTAATTTTCACTAAAAAGTAAGGCCAAAAGAGATCTGTCGTCATTTAAACCTAAACAAAAGCGAAGGGATAGTCGATTTTTATTTTAAAATATTGTATTTTAACTAAATTTCTTTGAAACTTTATTGAATTAAGATCATTTCTTGAATTTTTTTATCATGGATTTCCATAAAATGCTGGAAATGCCCATATCAATTTATTAAAGTCAGAAACAAATTATTCTATATAAACAAATATCCAAACATAATGAATCTCTCTAACTCAGACTTGCACCACTATATTTCTCACCACCCCTCGAAAATCCCTCTCACAGACAGACACGGCCAAAAAAACAACAGCCTCCTCACAACCACTATGCAGAGACACAAGACCATAAGAGCACCCTTCGATTTTTATTATCATCATCGTCCGATACAATACAACTCAATTCGTCTTATTCTTAACCCTTTTAGTTCTCAGCGCCCAAATTTTACATAGGATTCAATGGTAATCTCAGGCGGCTTAGGATTAAAAGGGTTAAGAACTTAATATAGATTGTTAAATTAATTCCAGACAAACTCTGACATTTCATTAGAAAGATGCATTCGTCTTTTTGCCGCTTCCGCGGGGCTTATTATGAACTCTCAGGGATGATTTTTTCCCCTCTCTAAGGTGGTAATTAATTGCAGTTCTCTTTTCTGGAGGCTCATGTTTTATTACTTTGCCCCTAATGTCCCCCCTCGGGGAGATTAAAATCTTCTGGAATCGGGAGATGATGAGTTTTGTTTTAAAAATCCATTCGCCCGGTGAGAGGTAGGGCGACTGCTGATGCTTTTTTTGCAAGTGCTAATTGGAAGGTGAGGAATGAACGGTTTTGATGGGGATAGACAGGGGCTTTGACGTATGTGTCCAATAAGGGGTTTTCGATGAATTGTGTCATCTTGTTTGTGATTAAAACTATCATTTGAAGTTATCTCTTGTCATATTTGTTACAATGTTTCCAAGAACCGTATTTCAAATTGTCCAAAGATGTAAGAAAAGCAAAACAGCTATTTCAATTACGGGTATCTACGTTTTGGATACATGCAAAATAGTTGCTTTAACCCTTTATTTACCGACGGTACTTGTAAGTACCACTGGCTCAAGTTTAGAACTGCTGATGGTTGGCGAGTTTTGGCTCTTTGGCGCCATATTTAGAAGCCACATAATTCCCTTAACATTAGTAGGGGTAACTATATAGTGATTTTTATCGCTAAAAACTTGGTGCATCAGCAGTACTAAACTTGCGCCGAAAATAATTTGGTAAATAAAGGGTTAAAATACACATTCTTTACTTTATGATACGTAATATAACTTATTCTGTATCTGAAAATACAATGTACAAATGTAATGAGGATCATTACTACAATTTTTTGTTTGCCTTTGAAATCATAAAATTATCAATTTTGATTAAGCACTTTAAGAAGGAATGAGAAAGTAAGTAACGATACAAAGAAGGAAAAAATTTAGAGTGATATGGGAAATACGTAGCATAACTTTTTCTCATATTCTGTATCTGCATTGTACAAATACTGTAACAGAATTGGGGTAGTAAAGGAATTTTGTAGTGATACGACGTTTTTTTTGTTTGCATTTTAAAAATGTGAATTTTGATTAAAAAATTGAAGTTTAAGAGAGTATAAGAAAAGGCAATAACAAATAAAGGGAAAAAGGTTTATAAAGTGCGTGCATAAGTAAGTATAAAAATAATTGAGGGATACTTTTTACAAGCACATTTTTATTATTTAGCGTATTTTAGAAAATTATAATTGACCCTTTTTCTTTTTGAGACTATTTTTATATGAAACACAACGCAGCAAGTTTGTTTTATATGGTCCCTAAGGACGTCATTTAAAAAAGTTAGGAGCAATAGAAATTCCAAAATTTACCACCGAAAGTGAAAAAAAAGTTAATTAAGATTATTTGCATGAATACAATTTTAGTTAGTGCCGGTTGTTTAAGGTAGTTTTTCTAGGCTTTTAAAGAAGTAACATCATAAAAATGAGGAGTAAAATATATAAATAAACTTGAAATTAAGTAAAAAGCAAAAAAAAATGATGATAAAGAATGTTGGTAAAAAAGTAAGAATTTGAAACAATGTCTTTTTATTTCTTTTTTATAACACACAATGTTTAGGTATTTCAAGTGAAAAACAAGTGTAAAAACAGTTATACGGCTAGGTTTTAGAATTCCTATAAAATTTCCGGATTTTAAATGATCAATGAGAACCTAGTAAAAGTAAAATCCACCAATGTTTCTACCTTGAAACTTGAACTACATTGTTTTCCCTACTTTCGTTAAGTACATGGTTTCAAGTTATACGATTTAAAAAGTCTTCGTTTTACTGACTGAGATATCTTATGATGTTTCCTGTTTAAAGCAGGATATCTTACTGTATGTTATCTTTGATACACTTTAGAATTGTCACTCTTGTCTAAAATATTTTCATTTTATTTTTAACAGAACTTTTATGCCCCTTGCCCCCTTTCGCAATCCAATAAAAGAAAACCCATGGGTTGAAAACACATAAACTTTGTGTCCTGTTTCAGAATAGGAAAGAGTATTACCAGTTTTATATGAGACTGCTAAAGAATTCAAACCTATCTAAATTTGTTTTTGTAAGAAAAGTTGTAGGTTAAAATATTTTTACCATCAAAGTTGTATAGAAAGTTGTGAAATATCATCTAAGAATATTTTGACTTTACACAGAAATACGTCCTTTATATTAAATATGTAAGGTCTTTTTATAGAAAATGTTCTGGAAAGTTATATAAAATATGCGGTGGATAAAAGGAAGTAGCAAGAAAATGCAGAATGAAGGAGCAAAAGTACAAAGAGATAATATCTATAGAGAACGTAGTAGACAGATTATGTAATTAAAAATGAGTAGGAATGAAGGACAAAAAAGAAGAAGGACGGGACTTGAAAGACACAGGGAATTTATGAAAAATAATTGACGTAGAAGGAGCTAGATGAGGCAGACAGGAGACTAGAAAATGTAAAATAAAGGATAAATATAAGAAAATTCCAGTATGGAATTTTCATTGAAGTTTAAAAAGAATACAAGCCCAGAGCAAGAGTGTCAGAGAAAAGGAATAAAAATTATTTGAAGAAATATGTTACAATAAGCTGTCATAGTTTTTGTAAAAAAAGAAAGTCCTGTGTTGGAAAAAGAGAGAAAAATTAAGTACCTTTGTGCAGAAAAAAAAGATAAGTATTATGTGTTAAGTATAACACATAAGGCGGTGGTATTAGTTATAACTTTACTAAATCAAAAATCGATCCCTCCAGGTCATGATATCTACAAATATTCATATCATATTCAAATGATTTTACGAATTAATAAGTAAATTTAATTGGCTACAGTTGTTGCAAACTGAAGTGTTTTCAACTGGTTTTAAATGCTTATTGCTGTTCTCTTGTTCACAGCACAATCTGTATACTTGTTTCCTAAATAATATATTCAACATGATTAATTAATTACTGTATTATGATAAAATGTGATATTTAGGGAGAATACTGCACATTTCCATTAACCTAAGAGGTTTAGAATTGAATTCCCTTGATTGATAATGTAGTGCAACCTTCAGTGCATTATTCATATCTAAATATATACTAATTATCAACATGCCTTTTGTTAAGTAGATTAATTATGTAAAGTAGTCAAAAGATCCCATGTCATAGAACTTTAAAATGAAAGGACATATTATTTTTTATTAAAATATTTTTCCTTTTCTAGAATTTATGATAATAAGATTATTTGTTCAACGCTTGAATACTGTGAATGGTTATTTAAATAAATAATAATAATTTATTAGAAGTCAGATAATATTAGGTAGAGTAACAAAGATTGCTTAGTGAATGGATTTTAGATGTATTTTTTGCCATGCCTTTTCAGAATATAAACTGAAAAAAAATAGCTTGCCGTTATATAAAGAAAATGATTGTGTGTTGTATGATTGACACTCAAAGAAAAATGTTTTATAAACATGGAAAGCTCTACCATAGCCAATGATCCACGTTTCACCGATTTTAAGAAATTTGAGATGCAACACAAAATCTTACAATTTCTAATACCACGTGAAAGTGAAAAATTCTGATTAAACCTATAAAAAATACCCTAATCTTACTGATCTCTGCACCTTTTCCAGTGCTTTTCCTGTTTACTAGTTCTTTAATTTTTTTGTATAAATTACTTAGTTAAGTAGAACGGCATAATTTAGCATTGTTTTTATCATCTCTCTATTCTAAAAAAAAGTTTTTGGTGAACGGTTTCCAGAGAAAGGCTTTTTAACTACTGATCCGTATAACACATATTTGGTATCAAACTGTCCGGATTCTTTTGAGGATGTGCAAAGTGCCTTTAGAATTTCTAAAAAAAATCTCAATTTTAAAATATTTCCATTTTTTTAGATTTCGGATAAGGTCGCAGTTACAAAGCAAGAAACTATGAATTTTAAAACAATTGAAAACATATTTCACTGGTTTTTTAATATTCAAATAGATTAAATTATCATCTTTCTATTTATAACACGAATTTAAAAAATATATTTTGTGTTATTTTTAACAATATTTATATTTTTTTTGTTCAAACGGTTTTCATTATATTTTAAACTTATATATAATTAATTTATTTTTTAAATAACAAATTAATATTTTTATATTTATCTTTGTAGTTGTGGCAACCTAATCATTACTATATTTACAATAAAATATACACTCGCTTTCGGAAATTTTGAATTTTGCATTTATTTTGCAAGTATGTTTTTTAAGGTAGTAAAATGTAGCTCTTTATTTCATAATGACAAAACGCAAACAACTAAATAACACGGGTGAATGTTTTAGAAATAAGGATGAAAATGTTGGAAGTCTTGACATTCGGTTTCGTTGCTATGAAAATGACACAACTTCGAAGTTTGTTTCTCATGAAGATAAAATTCTAAATTTTCGCGATGTTTAAGATAATTACTACATTTTTAACAGTCAATCATTACAAATTTTAAGAAAGTTAAATTTATTCCTGAGATATTTCAATGCTTCCCTTAATGTATCTGTGAAAAAACATTACCATAGGGAAATGGGTAAAAGAATGTTTACATTGCTTTGTTGTTAATTTTTTTGGGGTTCAATTCCCTTATAGTTCCCGCTAAATATCGCCAATCTCTTTCGAACGCTCACTATTGAAATGTAAACCAATTTTTCTAATTTTTAATGATAAACTGAATAGTTATAGATCTAATTAAACACTTTAATCTATGAATTTGAAAAAATTTAGCAATATTTATACTTTATAGTGTCCAAAAGAGATTAGTGATATTTAGCGGGAACTATAACGGAATTCAGCCCCAAGAAAATTAACAACTGAGCAATGTAAACATTTTTTACCCATTTCCCTAAGGTAATGTGTTTTTCACAGATACATTAAGGGAAGCACTGAAACATTAAGGGAAGGTTCATATTTAGCGGGAACTATATTATGAACCTTTCTTGGAATTATAAAGCGATCCGCCAATTCATGTTACCATAAAGGAAATGATAAAATTTCACCACTGAATAAATATTCGCCATTTTTGAAAGAATACCACGGAGAAGTGCTACCCCTGTGTTAAGAATGTTTTATAAAGTGAGTAAGTGCAGTGAGCTGGGTTTTGTGGGAAATTGTGAAGCGGTCCAAAAGTTACTACGTCAGCAGTTAACGGGGGTTGGCGAGCGATAGCGAGCAGGGGGCAGTAGCCCCCTAGTTTTTAAAATAATGAAAATTTGTATGATTTTGATAATCCGGGAACTTATATTAATTCCTTACATTCAATATTCGATAATGCGTATGGGAAGATATATTTCCCAAACACTCCGATTAATCTTATTCCTACTCGATTTTTTCGTTTGTACTGGAATATGTAGTTTTCAGGGAGAGATAAGGGGGATACATATCTTTTCCACCTTCCGTAAAATATTGAAACGTTCAGCAAAAATACCAGTGAGCTATCTGTGAAATATCTGGAACGTTGCTGAAAAATACTGAAACATTACGCTAACAATAAATTCAGCATTAAATAAAGTAATCACGACCGGGATTCGATCCGAGGAGCTATCGAATGAGAAGCAAACGCTTCATCGCTGAGCCAGCGACTCTCAATGATATACACACTCCACATAAAATATTACTTAAAATTAAGATCCAAGTCTGGAAATTCGATCGGTTGATACTTTGGGAAAATTTTGAAAATTAGATACAAAAGACGTTTTAGTTGAACATTAAGGCAGCAAAAAATATTTGTAAAAAGGTTTGGATGCAGGCATGACAGGTGCACCGCACTAACTATCCGCTTCCAGCAGAATTCAGTGGGATTCAGAAACGTTTCCGACAGAAAACCAGAATTTTCAAGGAAAGTGTTAAACTGCTGTAAAAACTCATAAAAAGCAGGAACGTTTCTGAAATTCATGCGAAACTTTACTAATATTTTTTTTGCAGTGCAGGTCTACCCCAACAACTTTAAAACCTAAAAAAAACCCTTCAAACTTACACAACACCCAATATTCACCCAACTTTCCAATGATGTTATGCGTTTTCACCAAGAGGAATGCCTCCCATGTGAATCCGAACCCCACACACGATAAGGGGAATAACCCCCCCATTTCAACACCCACAGTAGTATTGAGAGTTCACAACCGGAAATTCCTCGAATGCCAGTTCCCTGACACGGGAATCAATAAGCGGGGAGCAGGTTGGAGAAACGGAAAAAAAGTATTGACCCGAGGATTTGGAAATCTTCTGTGAAATCGGCTCCGTGCATATATCCCTATGCTGCTTCTGCTGCAGTGTCAATAAGAAAAGGGAGGTGACAATATATTGGGGTGAGGGAGGCTCTATTTTGGACTAACGCGTGAGGAGATGAAGTTAAGAGAGTTCGTAGATGGGAGAGGTTTAGAGTATTTTTTCCTTTAAGATTTTTATTTAGTTCAGCAAAGAAACATCTATTTTAAATACGAACATTAATATTTTCGTATGAGCTATGACTCAATCTGGTTACAAAATTTAAAAAATAATCAATTACAATGAGGTATTCTCACGTTTTGAGATTACATTTTATTATAATAGTAGATAAAAAAACCATGAAGAATGACGTTTACATCAAGTATTTTCGTAGCCTAGTTAGTTTCTGAGATATAAATTTTTGAAATTTCATTTTTTGTTTGGGCGCGAAAACACTTTCGAATCACAAATCATGGGATGTGAGGTCACATCCAATAGAAGCCCGTTTTCTGATCACGTGAAAACAGAAAACACAATGGTTTTCATGCGTTGTGATGTCACATCCTATAGAAGTCCGTTTTCTGATAACGTGACTTTACTGGCGTTTTGGCAAAAATAAAACTGAATTTTAAATTATTTAAAACACATTTTTGAACTTAAAAATCAGGAATTCGGGAGTTTTAAACCATAATGTATCCAAAAAAGTATAAACTCAAGCAAATCCCTCACTCATGCAAATACTTCATTAGGTTATAATTAGAAATTGGAGGGAAAAATTAGATATCAAGGTTTTGAGATAACAAGGTAACTAGGGTAACTAATACTTAATTCTTGGGGAAATACTTTTTTCGAGATTTAAAAGTTGTCAAGGTATCAAAGTTCGAGAAAACGAAGATGGTATTAACGATGGTAAGTTAGAATGGAATTACTATATTCAACAGCTACGTTTCCTGAACCCAGTACGTCACTCACTACGCGGAAGGAGAAAGTGGGTAAACACAAAGCCTGTTGGGTTGATAGGTGGAGTTTTGGTACGCAAATCGTTATAAAAAGACACTATATAGGTGACTTATAGGTTTAACGAAATAATCGTATTTTAAAATTTATGTTCTTAGTTTCACTCGCAATTCAGACACCGCGATGGGAACTTCTTTGTTTGTTAGTGAAGTCGTAGGGTCAACTAGTTGTCTAGTATAGAAAATCCCCCAAAGCGAGAAAAGCAAAAAAAAATTTTTTTCTTAAAGGTAGATTAGGAAATCTTTAGGTTCCCTTTATCCACCCATCTTTTAAATCCACCCATCCTTTCATCTTATCCGTAAGGAGCATTGCAGTTGATGCGACATCATGTGTAAATCCATATAGTTGGCAGTAAAATGTTGAGGGTAACTTACCGTAGTAGAATTGATACAAAAAACAACGTCCCTACGTTTAGTGTCTTTTTTGTAAATATCTGTTGTACAAACTTCTTAGAATAATATTTGAACAACTTTACTGATTTCTTTAGCTAAATATTTTGCTGTTAGTTATTGCTCGTCATAAAAATGTAAAGTTCAAATACTATATAATTTTCTTCCAGTTGTAATAATTTGTACAGTAGTACTAGCTGCCATATTTCTGTCCAAAATTTGTCTTAAAACCATTCAAATGATTGACATAATTGAAATTACTATTTTTTTCCGTTAATAAAACAATATATTTTAGTTTATATCTCAAAGTAAGTAATGTACAGCAAGCCGTAAAAGTTCTCGAAGTTACAGCATCCTCAACAGTAAAGAACTATAAGATAGATAAATATGATTTTCTAAAATCTTACCATTTTAACATCATCGATTTTACTAATACTTCGAATGAACATATTGACTCGTACAACTGCTGGTCCATCTGAAAGAAAAAAATAATTAAGACAATGTTAAAATACAAAATAAATGTTAACAAGTAATTTTTTAAAACTTGATATTTATAAAAACACAGTCCGGTTAAGCAAGGGAAGTTAGGGGGTCACGTACCTTTTAAAATGTTGAAAATGAAAAAAAAAAAACAAGTGAGAAGCTTAAATAAGTGCTGTAATTTTTAGATTATTTCTTATTTGATTGGAATATTTGGTTTTGTGATTAATGAGTCATTATAAATTCAGATAGTAATTAATTAATTGCAGTTAATCCTAAAATTCATTATTTAATGAATGATTTTATGATATATTTAATAAATCATTAGTTTTTTCATTATTTTTTTTCATCTAATTTTCAATAAACTTTCAAAAAAGGTCAGAAAATGCTGGGAAAAAAACTCACCCTATTAAGCTTTAAGAGGAGAAAGTAAACACATTAATTAGTTCGACATTTGAGGAATCTAAATTAGAAAATGGAACTAATTGCGATTAATGTTTCACTTGTTGTTTCTAATTGGGCCGTAAACTATTTAGGACTACACTTGATTTGATTACGTAAGTCAAGATGGGTGTCGGTTTCGTGAACTTGAGAGTGATTTAACATTTTATGCGTTTCGTAACATCTAATTTCGCTTTCTCATTGACACTATAAAAACTGCAGTGCAGTTATTTTATTCTGTGCTTTTCTGTGGTTATTTGTAGTAATTGAAAAGGATTTTTAAACAATGATCCAATCAAAAGGTTTCCAAGGATTTAGAATAAAAACAATCACTGCATGCGTTTATTTCAATAATTTCTATTTTGAATAGTTAAAAATACTTGAGTTCTACAGTTTAATTAGCTAAAACCAACTGCAATAACTGTTTTTGCAGTATGTAGTGTTGGATAGATGAATTTTTAAATTAAAAATGTATTTAGTAGATTGAGCATTTATTTAAAAAAAACTTACAAAATGAACGAGAACCCATAACTTATACCCAATAATAGAATCCGTTTTCTGTATACTCCCCACTTCACCTTATAAATATTTTATCAATTAATTTTAGAATTTTTAGAATTGAGCACATTTATATAATACTTTCACCAATTAACCTTGTATTTAACATAAATACCGATACACCAGGGAAAGGTGTAGCCCCAATCACTGATTTATAAAACAAACTGGGACCCTAACACCAGCTACCGTGACAACTTGTCACTTGTGATAACTCCTACTTATCACGTCGATGACGTCACGTATCACTCGGAAGGCAAAAAACCCTAACATGAAGTCCCCGTGACAACTCAGCCAGTGACAACTTGTCACTTTTTTTGTCCGCATCTCTGAAGCTGGTGAAACCTTATCACCAGTTTAAAATAATTATTGTTCGCTTAAAATAGTGGATATAATTTAATTATTGGATTTTGTTTAGTAATAAACATTCGTGAAAATGCTTTTCCAACACATAAATCGAACTATAATATTTATTTACTCGCAGAACTATTTTCCCAAGGAGTAAGAACAAAGTGTAACGCGTCAAAGCTTTTTGAGTTGAATCGCCGCCATCTTATAAAGATATTAATTAAGAATACAAGTCATTGGACAGTAATAATGATATAGTTCGAGTCTTATACTGTTAAAATTTATTGTTACAAGAGTTGATTAGAAATCCATTCAGTAAAATAGCTAGAATTCCGATTAAAATAATTAGTAAAAAATAAAATAGAGTCCGCTTGTAATTCACTGTTCTATTCATAGATGGCAGCACGACTGTTTAATACTTCGTAGTTATTTGAATTTTTATCCCGGAAAAATTAATTAAAATGAGATTAAATTAATTAACCAGTGCTTGAAAAATAAATTTAAAGCAGGAATTTTTTTAAAATAGAGAAATTCACGCTTTTTTATCAGCATAATTATTTTCCTTGAGTTAATTTTAATTTAAAGTAATATTTAACACAATGATAAAGACCGCCATTAAATTTCTTTCCGTGAAAAGCTGCTCTTCTCTGATTGGTTCAAACGTTGTCACCGTGGAAACCATCGTGATAGTGATAAAGTTGTCACTTTTGAGCTGGTGTTAGGGTTTTATTGAAGATGTGACTATTTTATCACTGATTCAGAGTTGTCACTGGTGACAAGTTGTCGGTGAGAACTAAGCCGCATATGATGGTGTTAGAGTGACTAGTTAGCGTGCCGAAACCGCATCACACGGCGGAAAGGATTTCCATCTTCGTTTTTTCCCCATCTGTTAGCAGAGTTGTGTGCACAGAATGAAACGACCATTTTAAATTTTGCTCATAATATTTTGAAAAACAGGCATGGTTGGATTAAAGGGGGAAATGCTCTTCCAACTTTGCTTTCAGCTTGCCACGATTGCTTAAGCAATCGTGGCAATTTAACCTTCCGCTCTGGCACGATCAATCGCTTGTTATAGTATCGGAGGTTGTCACTCTAGTTTGTTTTATAGCTCAGTGGCCCCAATATCCCTTCTAGTGATTTACTTCGAACATTTTTTTATTGAAATGCAATGAATGTGATTCAATGCAAGATAAATTAAGTACTAAATTTTAAATTCATTACAATTATAATGCATTATAATTTTTAATACGATCTTACACTTAAAATTAAAGTATAAATTGCATAATTTCTCTCATTAGATATAATTTATAAGTACTTTAACGTATTTTCAATTCTAAGAACCTATAAGTAATAAAATATAAATCATTTCATATAAAAATTATATAAAGGTCTGAAATCAAGATCGAAACATTTAAAAATAATACAAAAACCTTATTGCTTTACTTATTAAAGATTACCTTTATTTTATCCATTAAATATGTTTATTACCCCCCTCGAGTATAAAGCTGATTTTCCTTTTCAATATAATGTAGTACTACAGCTCAAACTCTTTATAAGTCATACTAAAGCAGTTACTCAAAACACTCTTCTTCGATAAAACACACAAATATATTCAAACGTCCCATTTTACATAGAAATTTTACTATTTACTCTAACTTCAAACCCTTTTATATAAATCCCGCTTCTAAAACCTAAACTGAAAACGCTTTAAAACCCCAAGTCTTTATCCCACCATCTATCTCTTCCAAACTAGGACCCACCTCTAAAAGCCTTTTAAACAAACTCAGGAAAATTCCTGGAAATTTTCCCGATCCAGAAATAAAAGCCCGAGTAACATCAGACACGAAGAAACAGCATCATCAAAAGCAGCAAAAATCAGACACAAATCACGCCTAGGCGAAACCCAACAGCTCGGGCTATTTCGGGTAGTAGTCTGTCAGCCAAAATTCACACGTACTATATACGCTTCTTCTTCAATGAGTATTTCTTTCGGTCGCCATGGAAACGAGCGAACCTGTTGCCAGGCAACGCGTCTCGAATTACGCGAAGAAACTTGAGGCGGCGGCGCGCGAACTGATAAGGCAAACGATAATTAAGGCAGGACCTAAAGAATTAAACACCTTCGTGTCTGCTGTGTAATTACATTTGTACGTTTGTTTTCGCAAATCAGAATGGTGGAGTGTTTGCCCGTTCTCCTTTCCCAAAAAAGAGCTTGGAACAATTTGGGGGGACGTGTTTGGATAGTAGTAGTTTTTTTTCTGTTCCTGGTCCGGGTTAATGTGTTCGAATAGAAAAGAGTTGGTAGTTTTCTTCGATTTATCTTCTGAGGTAATGAAGTGACGATGCCACCGATGGAGCGAGAAAAAATGGTGAGGATCAAAATTAGAAACCTATTTTTGGAATGTTTTTCTTTTGGCTAATAATGAAAGAGCAAAAACCGTTTCTAAGTGGAGAAAAAAGAGTTTTCACATCTTTTTCTGGCAAACAACCCTATATTAAACGGTCCAATTAGCTTATTTTGCTCTATAAAAGACTAGTAACCTGGAGGAATTTTTTCTTTATGTTCAAACTAACATTAGAAAAATGATGATAAACTTTTTAAATGGGACATTTTTTGAATGAAAAAGAAAACACAAGTTGAAAATCATTTATGCGTCTTAACCCTTTATTTACCGACGGTACTTAGAAGTACCGCCAACTTTAAAATTACATAGAATAACCATCCTTGCGAATATACAGGGTGTATCTGAAATGGTGCAACAAACTTTCAGGGATGATAGTACTCATCAAGACGAACAAGAATTGGTATAGAGAGGGGGTCGCAAATGAGTTTTCAGGGGTGAAACCCCGGGGTGAAAATCAGCAAAAAAACTTGCATATTTGTGCAGGAAGAGACACAATTGTTCGATTCCGTAATTTTTTACACCAAAAAATAGAACCCGTACTTGCAAAAAGAAATTTTAACTGTAACTTTTCAGGAAGTTATCTTTTAGTAGCGAAAGATTTATTCGATCAGTCTCTTTTTTAATGCATGTTCAACCAAATTTGGCAACTTATTAGCCATTTGGCGCAATTTTTTCGTTTCCTATTTTATCTTTAAAACGGTAGCTCAACTTGGTAGAGTAATGAGCCGGAATCTTTTAACTCATAATCGTAAGATTGTGGATTCTGTCATGTCAATAATTTTTGGGCAATACACGGAAAGAGTACTATTAAAGGATGTGGGTTGGGGTCTTATGGCTTGAGGTTCAAAAATCGGACAAAATTAAAGGATGTGTAACAGTATTTTGAGAATTTTTATTGATTTTTCTAAATTGTAGTGTTTTTCTTTACGGTAATTTTTTTTCAGGTAATTACAATGCTTTAAATCGCATTTTGTTTCAACGCAAAACTTTGACAGGTGTTTAAAATTTTTCACACGAATTTTTGAAAATTGATAGTTCAAAAAAATTTAGCAACACAAACTTTTGTGAAATGAAGGAAAAGCAATCCTTGAAATCCCTGTTTTTAAATCAACGATCAATTAATTAGATTACAAAGTATTTGATTCTCATTTTATTCGGAAATCGTTTCTTCCGTAAATTTTATTTCCCTACAATGTATGATAAGGATTTCGAGGACTGCTTTTCCTTCGTTTCACAAAATATTGTTCTGCCATGTATTAATTTTTTTAATCTACCGATTTAAAATAAATTGTATCAAGAATTTCTTTAGTCTAAAAAAAGACATTTCAGATCACGGGGTATTTTATCTTGTTTTGTCTATTTGTTATTAGTTTTTAAACTAGGGAGCTCTGTGAAACACCCTTTATGAACATGTAATGATGACTCAAATTTTGTATGAAACATATGTGTTAATAGAAAAAAGAAGAGTTTAAAAACCTAAGCATTTTATACAGTTTTATACTTAAATTCTCTTATTCTAGATGTGACTACATAATTATAACTGTTATTTTCATGACGAGACAAAACTAAAAAAATTACAAGTTCGAGCAATACACGGTCGAGATGGGTTGCGAGCTCGGCCATTTTAGTATTTCTTTGTGCTGAAGGAGGGGAGGGGGTTAGCTTAGGGCAGGGATGGCGAACCTTTTTCGACCAGTGTGCCATTTATATTACGGTTTATAATTTTCAGGTGTCAAGTGTGCCACTTGTTATTTTTTAATAAATTATCTTTAAACCCTAGGAAAATGAAATCCTCCTTTGAGTGTCGATAGTTTAGAACAGGAGTTTCTAAGTGCTCAAGTGGTGAGTGGTGGGCCGTAAAGTCTGTGGTGTATATAGAAATTTATTTTTTGAGGGGCCAAAAATTTTTCCTTAGTCCCTCCCATGCATCTTTAATACGTTTAATGCAGATTTTTAATACATTTTAGGTAGAATTGGCATTTTCTAGAATTTAATCTAAGAAAAATGTTAATAATGAAGTTCCAATTAAAGGGGGTCTGGGGGTCCTCCCCAGATAATTTTTGGAAATTTGACCCTAAAAACAGGGTTTTGAACAAGTTTTTGGTGCATCTAAGTCCGAATTTCGGACATTTTTAGGTAGGATTTTGATTTTCATGAGTATTATAAAAAAAGTTTGAAGTAGAAAAGGGGGGTTTGGGGCTACTCCCCCAAAAAATGTTTCAAAATTTAACCCGAAGAAACTGGGTTTTAACTTGTTTTGGTATACCTTGTCCGAATTTCGGAGGGGGGCAGGGCCCCTTTCGCCCCCCCTTATATGCCCCCTTTTGCGTAAAGTAATCAGGCTCCTTTTGCATTCATGATTTGGTTTTCTAACGGCTTAATGTCAGTTTCCTTACGTAATTATTATAAGGGCGGTTGGGATTTGCTTTGCTTACCTTGCTGACAAAAGGGGAGGAGGGAGTCCAAAATGACCAAGAAAATGTTGTTACGTAATATTTGAACGGCCCAACGGCACCTAAGAGGTGAGTGGGGGGTTCGGGGGTCCTCCCCCGAAAATGTTTTGAATTTCAGCTAGCTAAAAAGTTTTCTGAATCTGGTTTTGGGGATCTGGTAGTACTTAAGTTTTGTCATTTATAGTGAATGTCGCGTGCCACCGAAATACCGGTCGCGTGCCACCCAGTGGCACGCGTGCCATAGGTTCGCCATCCCTGGCTTAGGGTTTTGTCTCGTAGTCAATTTCCTCTTGTCAATACGAAAAAATTAAGCCAAATTAATTATTAGGATTAGACAAATTAAGCCGAATTAATTTTTAAAATTTTCTGTTTGAAAAAAATATAATTGAAAACCGTATTTATGAATTACTACGTGAAAACTAGAAGGGGATGGGAGGTTTTTGGCATGTACTGTACTACGTGTGGACACCAAAATGAGGTAGGGAGTCAAAAATAGAAAATAAATGGGTAACGTAGTACGGGCACTTTCCATAAGGGGTTTACGTTATCCGCCTTCGAGGACAGACAAATTGTTTTAACCTATGAGCCTCAAACGCACCGACACCCTAGGAGCGGATTGTACAGCCCATCCTCAGTACACAGACAAAGTCATTTAAAATTAATTGACAGAGTGGTGACTTAATTAAAACTAGTTTTTAGTAAAATTAATACTATTTTAGTGATGTTTCACCCTCTCCTCCAATTTTTGTGTTTAAATTTATTTTTCCTTTAAAACTTCAGCTATCAGTTTTTGGCATAAATCCTTCTTCCTCCTACCTAACAAATCATGGCTTTTCCAATCACTCCATCATTTCCTAAATTATTCAATCAAAATTATTCGATTTCGCTTGGCCGTCAGTCTGTTAATCTTTCCCCACTTCTCCAAATCTCTTGTAGAAATCAATTTCTTTATTCAATTCTTATTTAGACTGTAGGCATTACCTTCAAAATGCTAAATTTCTTCACGTTAAAAAACGAGCCAGCTGGATGGCTCAGCTGCAATCTACCACTTTTAAAATAATTTTCTCTTGTTTATTATCGCTATGAATCCTTACGGTGTCACAGCAGCTAGCTCGATAGCAGTACTCATGCATTGCTTATTGGAGTTAGCTACCAATCTCCTAGGGTTTGTGCGAGTGCTACGCTTGTTCCATCCAGGGCTTTAACTGACCCCTGGGTGCGAAACTGCGGGCAAATGCACAGCTGAGAAGGGAGTGCTGCTTTCACAGACTAAGGCTTAAAGGACGTGTTTGTCTTTAAAAGCTGTGCATTGTCCTGAATTGCATAAATAGTACAAATAATGAATTAAAAATGCAGGGATCTCTAATTCTACATTTTGTGTTAGTATTTTACTTCTAAAGGTACGATATTAATTAATCAATATGTTTCTATTTAAAAAAACACTTATTTAGTATAGCTAAAAAAATTTATTTAAAAGGGACCAAATGAAATCTTAATACTTTAAAACATGTTGCAATGTCTTTCAAACTATAGCTTTCAAAAAAATTATATGAATTTAAAAACGAACAACTTCATACAGTAGGACAGAACTCGCAATCTTACGATTGCAAGATTGTTACGCTACCAACTAAGCTATAATTTAATCATTAATGGCACTACTACATAGAAATTTGAGTTTCCGTAAGAATCACAAAAAAAGTATTTGGCGATCACGGATTGGCGAAGTTTTTTTTCCTGTCGACTGCAAAAGTGTTACTGGTGGAAAAACTAGCTTAGTAATATTTGAAGTTGTTTTACAAAATAACTACCGGAATCGAACCATTGTGTCTCTTCCTACACAAATATGCAAGTTTTTTAGCAGATTTTCACCCCGGGGTTTCACCCCTTAAAACTCATTTGCGACCCCCCTTTCTATACCAATTCTTGTTCGTCTTGATGAGTACTATCATCCCTGAAAGTTTGTTGCACCATTTCAGATACACCCTGTATTGACGATAACTTGCAGGAACACTCTTTCAGTTATCCTCTTCCAGGATAAAAAGCAGCGAAGGTTCTATGATGAGTATTTTTGCGGAAAATGCGAATAGATTTAACTGAAGTTGTAAGTTTAGCTGCCATTTTGATCGGATTCACATGATTGTCATTTTTGTTCCCTCAAAAAAGTAGTTAAAATCAAAAGTTAAGTGTATTATTTTTTAAGACTCATTACTGCGATAAAAAAAGCTATGTTTTTCTTGTATTGTGAGAATATTTTAGCACTCCGTGTACTGACAGTACCCAAAAGTATCAATTTAAGTAATTGGCTCTAGCGGATTCAATTTTCCAAAGATGATTATTTTATTTATGTATATCCCTAAATTTTCAATTTAGTGACTCAAAAAAAGTATTTGCCCGAAAAAAATTGCAGCGAATCATAATGCGGTAAATAAAGGGTTAATTGACCTTTTGAGTATGTTTTTCAAATAGCTTGGGATATTTTAAAAGTTTGAAATTGCGGGGGTCCGCTCTAGTCCGAGACTGCTCGGACCACTTTGGTCAAAAAATCACTGGTCCGCCGGACCAGTAGCAAAAAAAATATCCCACTCTCCAGTTCTAGCCACGCTCTTTTTTTTGCTATGAAACTAATTAGAAGTTTTATGCTAATTAGTGCAATATTAACATTTAATTAAGAAAAGTACTTAATAAATAGGATGTTTTCTAATTTATTTGTTCATTCAGTAAGTTTATTTTTCAGTTTTATTTTTTAAAAGTAATTATTCGTATTCATTTTATATGTATCACTAGTTAATTTAAGAAATTAAAACATGTCATTTTTAATTTGGCGGGCCAGTCATTTTGGCTAAGGACGAGGAAGGTTTGCAAAGTAGTGGTCCGAAGTAGTTTTTCCAAATTTCTAACGCCGAATATTAACAACATTTGGTACATTGAACGCTAAAAACATTTGGTAAGGTAATTTAAAGTTTCTGTAATTTTGTATTAAATTTTGTAGCATCTTAAAGTGAGTAGGTAAATAGATAAAACTATACATTCATTAATGTTTTTTAAGATGAGGGAATTTTTAATAAATATTTAGTATTTTTTGAATTTTTGTTACATGATTTTTTTATTTAAAACGCCTTAATTTGATAAAGTGGAAATAATCTTTAAAATAGGTAATTACCATACTGTTTAAATGGTTTTCTTAACCATTAATCAATGTTTAAAGAAGTATATTTATTACAAAATATTTAATACATTTTAAATTTATTCCGATTAGGTTCATATCGTTCTAAGGTAGATCAAATATCACTTGAATGTGTTATTTTATGAAAGAAAAGTATGGGGGGATTTAAAAAGCAGTATTAAAATTTAAAACAACATTAAAAGTACTAAAAATATAAACTTCAGTTTTAGTTTTAACCATAAATTCTCAGTCTAGACTATGCATTATAAATGTCTGGATCAGACCAAACTTTCTAAAATGAAAACATGCTTAGACAACAATTAATAAATAATGTATAACGGATAATTTTATTGGAAAAACAATGATTTTGAAAATATTCAGAGAAAATTAATGTATTATTCTAAAAACCTTAAAAGGCTTAGTATTTTAATGAAACTCTTAATTAATCGACATCACAAAAACTATTCTTTAGAAAACTAGTTCTAATTCTTAACTTTTATTGGACATTATTTAAAATTTTATCTAACGTTTTTAAGAACTTTTATTTTGTTTACGAATTTCTTCTTATTAAAAATTTAATTTTTTACTTTAATATTTTGAAAGTCTTTCTGGCAACATTTTCATAAAGGTAAAACAAATTGAAATTCATCTGAACTGAAATTAATTAAAAAAAAAATAAATAATGAATATTTCTATCTTATAAAGAGATATGCGGAGTAAAATAAAACTTTTTAACTGAATTTTTTTTTTTGGGGGGGGAGGTTAAACTTATTAATTTATTTGTTTTACTGATACACTTATTCATCGTTATTTAAACTTTAGGAAATAATTTTGAAAAATAAATAATTTAACTAAAGAATACATATTTTTTATGAAAAAAAAACCTAATTATTAAACCAATAAACATTTGAAATAGTTATAAATTAACCCTTTATTTACCGACGGTACTTACAAGTACCGCCAACTTTAAAATTACATAGAATAACCATCCTTGCGAATATATTGACGATAACTTGCAGGAACACTCTTTCAGTTATTCTCTTCCAGGATAAAAAGCAGCGAAGGTTCTATGATGAGTATTTTAGCGGGAAATGCGAATAGATTTAACTGAAGTTGTAAGTTAAGCTGCCATTTCGATCGGATTCACATGATTGTCATTTTTGTTCCCGCAAAAAACTAGTTAAAGTCAAAAGTTAAGTGTATTATTTTTTAAGACTTATTACTGCGATAAAAAAAGCTATGTTTTTCTTGTATTGTGAGAATATTTTAGCACTCCGTGTACTGACAGTACCCAAAAGTATCAATTTAAGTAATTGGCTCTAGCTGATTCAATTTTCCAAAGATGATTATTTTATTTATGTATATCCCTTAATTTTCAATTTAGTGACTCAAAAAAAGTATTTGCACGAAAAAAATTGCAGCGAATCATAATGCGGTAAATAAAGGGTTAAAGTTTGTGGAACAGCCTTAAAACTTATAATTTGTTCACTATTTGTACTATAGAGGACAGGGAAACATTTGGTTATGATTTTTTAGATTATATTTTAACCTTTATGTGCTAAACTCACGTTAACTGCTTTGATCAGTCTGCTTACTACGGAACCGAAAACTGTAATAAAAATTTTTAACTGTAAACATTATTTTGAATATCAACAACAAGAATATTGGGGATGACTTTCTCAAAACCTTATTTACAAATAAAGACAAATATTGATTTTAATAAATCTTCAAAAATAAAAAGTATGAACGTACCTTAATTATATCAAAAAGTATTTTGAAAGTAATAAACCAATGAGGGATTTAAAACAAGAAAGCAATAATGAAAGAAACACAATTTTCTTCAGAAAAATAAATTACTCATTTATCATGCACCCAAAAATATAATAAAGATAAAGAAAAGAAACAAATATCGTAAGCGACATGTCTTAAATATAAATGAGTATTTTTTCTTGAAATACACTAAATTATGTAAAATCATAAAAACATATTTACATAGTTTGAATTTTAAAACTTTAATAAAATATAATAACTAAATCAATAAATAAAAGTTCTTCTTAAAAGCTTTCAAATTTGACACAAAAACACATTAAATCTTAGTTTAATAAATATAGGTATATTTGTTATCATCAGAATCAATATTTTTTAACAGGGGAGCGTAGAAATTAAGAACCATAAATATTCTAAAATATTCATGCTGCTTAAATCCTTGAATTAATAATTTTCGGATATTGCTACTATTTTTTCATGCCTTTGTATCATATTATTCAATTTTGATTTAGAAAAATAGTTTAGGTAATATCTTTTTAAAATTTTTCCTCATTATACGTTATTTAAGATTAATTTATTTTTTAAAAGGTACACAGAAGTGTTTTTTTAAACTCTTAACGCTTATTTTTAATATAAAAACGGGATAAAAATAAAAATAAAGACCATTACAAATAACTATTTTTCATATGAAATAAATTTAAAAAATTAATGCTAATTACATGCATTTTAAAACAGTTAAAAGAATATTTGTACTAAAGCTATATCAGGGGATATAGTTTATTTTAATTTAAAGAAATAATACTTTTCATAAATTGAAGAGCTTGAAATTTTTTAAATTTTTTCTAACATAAATTAAATACGCATATTGAAATCTGAATTTGTGAAGGAATAAAATAAATCACCACATTAATTAACCGGTTTTATCAGGAATTTTCATCATGAACTCTAACACCTAAAGGGAGTAACTATCAAAATAATTATTGTGTACGGTAAAATAAGTAGGGATATGATGATAAATAGTTTTTATAATCAAAACATTTCTTAGCATGTAAATATGTAACAGCTGGACATTCTTCACACGCTTGTACTAATTTACACTGGTTTCATCTATTCTCGCGCTATAAATCTAATATTGAAGTCTAGTTATATAAATCCTGAAGCGCACTAAATAAAGTAAAAGCAAACATATTTTAGTTCTTTTATATACAAACATATTTAGTTTTAAATTTAGTTCCACCCAGTGGATAACATTTTGATAATTAAATATTAGTGTTATATAATGCTTAAAAGACAACTGCTCATTTAATCCTTAGTGTATACTATTTCAGTTTCAACGAATTTCAATACTTCCTAACACATTCTTTCTGGAAATGTGATTCAAACTACAAAAAGAAAATAATTAATTTTATACTAACACCATGCAAAATTTATTGGTTATTTTAATCACACAAATTACCTGAGAGCAAAATAACTTCAACAGACAGAGGCTCAACCAGATGGATTCCATGATCACATCTGATCATGTAAACAACAAACAAAACATCACCCTAGCAAGTATTGACGATCTAGGTAATTTCTTGTTTTCTCCTATTAAAAATACAGACTCCCCTTCTGTTGACCTAACTGTTATGCATGTTAATATACAAAGTGTCAGATCTAACTTTGATAGTTTAAAAATTCTTTTATCTGAAATTAAATTCAAAATTGATGTACTAATATTAACTGAAAGTTGGATATGTGACTCAGAAATTGATTTTTATAAGCTAGATAATTACAAAATGTTTCATTTTTGCCGTGCTTACAACCGCTCTGGTGGTGTTATTGTCTATATAAAGGATGTATACGATTTTCTAAATCTAAATATTTCTATGATTACTTCTGAATGTGTTTTAATTTACAGTTCTAATCTTAATTTTGCTATCTATGCCATATATCGATCGCATACTTTTCCAGTAAATGAATTTAACCATGAGCTTGAAACAATACTTAAAAGATCGAATCATAATAATATTATTCTAATAGGTGACCTCAATATAAATATCTTAACTGAGACAAAAAGCTCCACTGACTTTATAAATATACTACATGAATATGGTTTTAGATGCACGTTTTCAAGTATTTCTAGGTTAAGTTCAGATACATGCATTGATCATATCTGGCATAGAGATGTTAAGTCAAACTGTACTGATTTTTACACAGCACGCCTTATTTATAGTCTGACTGACCACCTTCCTATATTTTGCAAAATTAGTCTCAAAACCGCTAAAATAGTATCCCAGCCAGAACAAAAACTTTCACGACATTTAGACACAAATTCCCTTGCTAATTATCTCAGAGCTTATAATTTTGACATAAGTAACGAAAACACCGATCCCAGCGATCAGTTTAATGAATTCCACAATAAAATTATTGCAATTAAAAATAATTTCTCTTTTATTAAGGTTAAATCATTAAATGTTACAAAAAAAGATTGGTTGAACGATAACATTCTTAGTTTGGTTAAAATCAAAGAAAAATTATATAAAAAACATATTAGATATCCAGGTGATACTTTCTATAAAGTAGCATATAAAACAACTGTTAATGTCCTAAAAAATAAAATTAAAGAAGCTAAAAACGCGTTTTTTATCAATAAATTTAACACGCTCAAAAATTCCAAAGAGCAATGGCTTTTCATTAATGATATTTTAGGTATTGAAAGGAAAAATCGTACGTTACCTTCTACAAAAAACGATCTAATTTTGGCAAACTCTTTTAATGATTATTTTGTCTCAAGCATTAGTTCTGACAATTCATGTTACATAAACTATAAATCTTATATCCTGCCTCAATCTAGTTCTTTTTCATGTCAGGACATTAGTCCTCAAGATATCCTACGTTATGTAAAAAGGCTTAATCCAAAGGTTAGTTCGGGTTTTGACAATATCAACGCGAAAACTTTAAAAATTTTAACTAATTTACATTCCAATCATATTGCTAGTCTTTTCAACAATCTTTTAAATTCAGGCATCTTTCCCGACTCTTTGAAGATATCTATTGTTTCTCCCATATACAAAAAAGGTAACCCTGAAGAACTTGGTAACTATAGACCAGTATCAGTATTGCCCCTTTTATCGAAATTATTTGAAGGAATCATCAAAGATAAAATTTTTGGTTACTTAAATCACATTAAATTTTTTTCACAAAACCAATATGGATTCTTACCCAACAAAAGTACTGAAACAGTTTTGCTCAGGTTTACTGACTTTATTTATCGCAGTATAGACGACAGTAAAGTTACAATCGCTATTTTTTTAGATATCAGAAAAGCTTTTGACAGCGTAAATCACAATATCCTGTTACATAAATTATATACAATCGGCATTCGTGGTACTTATCACAATTTATTAAAATCATATCTATCTAACCGCAAACAAATAGTAAAAATCAATAATAGTTATAGTGATATACTTCCTATAAATTGTGGAGTTTTCCAAGGAACGGTTCTTGGTCCACTATTATTTTTAATATTCATTAATGATCTTTGTGACTTGAAACTAAACGGAAAAATCTTGACATTTGCTGATGATACAGCTTTGCTTTACAGTTTTGAAAAGCAACAAAATTATACCCGATTGATAAATGATGACTTAATTACCATCAGATCTTGGTTCATAAACAATGGTCTCAAATTAAATACTGATAAAACTAAATTCTTAACTTTTAATTTACGTAGAAATACTGAATTGAATTTATCTTTGATTTATCATGACGACGCTTGTCTTATTGACTCAAACTGTCGATGCAAATCTCTTGAGAATGTCGACTCAATTAAATATCTTGGCGTTTTTATTGATTCTAACTTAAAATGGAAAACACATATTACTTCTGTCATCAAAAAATTAAGATTTTTGCTCTTTAGATTTAAACATTTGCGTTATTACACAGATAGTGAATTTTTGTTTCAGTTGTACTATGCTTGGGTTCACCCAATATTTTCTTATGGTTTGACTGTGTGGGGTGGTGATTATGTAAGCAATTTTTCAGTATTAAATTCACTTCACAATAAACTTTTAAAAATTGTAACAAATACTTTTAACCATTCTGACATTTTAATTTACAAATCAATGAATATCCTGCCACTACGATATTTTTATTTATATAAAATATGTTTATTTATTTTTAAAAATCCATGTTTTTGTGACAAAAAACTAAATATTAATATAAGGCGACCAAATGAAATTTATAAAATCCCATATCCCTCTAAAGAAATCATGCGCAAAACATTTTCATACTTAGGCCCAAAATTCTACAATAGTTTACCCCTTGATATTCAAAACAGTACAACCGATAAAATTTTCAAAAAACGTCTTAAAGACTTTTTATTTTCATTAACAGACATTAAACAGTTCTTTTAAATAGACTGAAAAATTATATAAACCACCTGACACCGTTTTGCCATTCCAATAGTAATTGTTTTTCCTTGTAATTTTGAATTTCTTGTGTTTTTTTTTCCTTTATGTCATCTTTTGTTTTATTTGTATGTTATGTGTTATTTGTAAGTTTTTTTCTGTAGATTTTATATTTATCTATATTCACCTTTATGGATCAGCGATCCCAGGTGATATGATTTTTCTTTATATCTTTGTATTTTTTTTTGTATGTGTATAATAAATTTGATTTGACTTGACTTAGACAACTAAGAAGTAAGGTAATAAACTATCGCACATAAGAATTGAAAATTCTGCAACAGTGTTAAAGAAATTAAATTCATTAAACTTTCCCCACTTCAACACCATTAAACTATGCAAATACATTCAAAACACGTCTCAAGCGAGACCCCGATTATAAAACTATCGAAAATTTAACCAAATCACTTAATAACCTTCTCTCAATGAAATTAACTGACAAAATTAAGTCAACTAACCTAAAGTAAGTTTAGTAACTAAACTTTCCTAACCACATCATGACGTACCCGAAAAAGTTATCATACAATACTTCCCGTCATAAAAATCCAATCAAACATCCCTTTATGCACGCTAACTTCTCTGTAAAAAACTTCCCTGTGGTAAGTTTATACGGAAACCCATTAATCTGATAGCCCTGATAGCGTTCTCATATTCCCCCCATAGATATCAGGTGCTTCAGAAGACGCGGTTCGCTCGTGCAACACTGCGCTGTGAAAAGGAAACTTTGCTGTAATTACGCTGTTTAATTGCGTTCCGTAAGTGTAGTTAATTGCCCATCGTGTTCAATTACGCGTCTTTGGGAGTGTATCGGGAGGTTTTTAAACGGGGTTGTGGGGTAACTTTGTTTAGGGGGGGTTTGTTTGTGATTTTGTGGGAAGATGCAATGAACATGTGATTTTTTTCTGAATGAAGTAATGACTTTGAAATATCTTGTAATTTGTAACATGAAAGCTTTTACTTCAAATATCTACGTTTGGTGAAACTTCATACACATACAAACTTTATACATTGATTTTTTCATACGTTATTAATCAAGTTACCTATTTACTAAGTTTGCAGTGGATTTCTTTAAAGAATACTTTTTGCTATCATGAGATGCAGTTTTAACTATGTTCAATTATTCATAAGGACCTCGTGAATTTGTTTTTTGAAATAATTTTATGCAAACAATATTAACATGCGGCTTAAATTGAGGGTCAAAATCAAATCTCTAGTTAACTGTCAAAAAATTATGTTATTCACTGCAATTTTAGAAAATGACGAGACTATGAATGTCTTAGTTGAACATGCCAGAAATGTTACGACCTTTAGTAATTTATCCAACGTTGGTGTACTTTAAAAGGAGATTTTCCATCGGTGGGGGTTGAACAAATAAACTTTTTATTTGGCTGCTACTTGACTAATTCCGGAAATAAGAAAAATAATAGTGAAAATATCGAAAACTTTACAGCTTCTCGGTATACACTTAAATGATACTCCTTTATTGGAAATGTGTGTAAAAAAGCTGGTAACACTTTCACAAAGCAAGAATTTAATTTCTCCCACCAAAAGCAAGGGATTCCAGTAAAGACTTATGATTTTGTACAGCCTCATGCAGGAAAGTCTACGCCTCCTACCTTAAGCCCGTGACGTCACCAATAGAGCGGGCCGAACACACACTTTATTTTTTATTCATGTTATAATAGCGCGGGAAGGGTGCCACTTGGGTCCAATAAGGACGGTGTAAAATATTTTTTCGATTGGATAATCCCGCATCGCCCTTAAATTTTGAAAACTTGATGACTTTTTTACAAAACAACTAAAAAACCATAGGTAGATTAAACTCTCAAATATTGTTCATGATTTTTATGAGGAAATAATATACTAGTTTTGACATAATGTTTCAGGTTCCATTCTTCTATCACTCTTGTTTCGTTAGATATAATTTTTTAATGTTCAAAGAAATCGTGTAAAGTTGTTTTTCCTGCATTTTTAAACAGCTAATAACTCTAGAACTATACAACTTAAAAACCTGAAATAAGGAAGTTGCATGTGTCAGATTTTTAAAAACAAACAAGTGTTCCGTATGGTTTTTTGTATGGTAAAATGAAATATCTAGTCAGTTTTTCAAAAAAATGTACAGGTTCTTAAATATTTTAATTTAAAAGTCGAGAAAAAAACACGTGACTGAAAACGTTTATTGTTTAAACTATAAGATGACGTCAACAATAATACCATCAACTCCATTGCTTTACAACAATGTTTAGTATAAGATGACGTCACATCCACACTCTTGGCGTTTTCGCGCGCTTTTAAAAAGGGGATTTTTGTTAATTTTTTTGGCAATCAAAAAATTTCTCGATCGGCCTCAAATTTTGGGTAGTTGCTTATTTTTGCAAGAGGAATCGATTAAAAAAATTAAAAAAAATCATGCTACTTCCTCATTAGACCCATTCGGTTCGTAATCTTTTCGTCTTTGATTTTGTCTGCATCATGACCATCATTTTCTAAAAATTTTTTTCAAAATTTAAAAAAAAAGTGAAAAAAAAAAATAAAAAAATCTTTTTGAAAAAAAAAATAAAAAAATATTTTTGAAAAAAATTTAAAATCCTTTTGACTCATAAAATGAACATTACTACCAAATTTCAAGTTGGAAATAAAATTTAATCATGTATAAAAAAATTAAAAAATTCGAAATTTAGGCAAGTCCCTAAACACAGGGATATGATTGACCAAAAAGCAAAAAAGAGGAAATCCCAAAATATGTTCTTACTTTTTTGGTGTTTAATTTTAAGATTTTGTTTAATAGATAAAAAGTTGTTAATTATAGAGATCCAAGCACAAAGAGGGTCTGGGGGGTCCCCTCCAAGAAATTTTTTTTTGAAATTTGACCCTTAAAAACAGTTTAACTTAGGTCCCCTGCCATCCCCCTTGATATCATATCTAAAACAGGTTATAATCTAACAAGATTTTCTAAAAAAACTGCAATATTATTTTACCTAGCTTCAAAATGATCTATCAATAAAAATTTACATCTTAGGAAATCCTTAAGAAAAATTATCTAAAAACACTCACTGAAATCGATAAAAACGCTATCTGAAACGTATCACTAGGCTTATTAGGCTCCTTTGACTACGCTTAAGTTTTTTCTGCATCACAACTACAATGTGAAATGATGTCAGCTTCAACTAGGTGCCGAAAAACGGTTCTTACGCGAAAAATCGCTATTTTTCGACTTTTCTCGCAGAATGTGATCCTAAAGACCAGACTTCATGGCTTCTAACCACTGTTAACTTGTTTTTCCACACATCGCACAAACAACGCAAGAAGAAGCCGACTTCAACTTGGCACCCGCGGCCGTTCAAGAAAGAAGTCGCGGGAAGAAAACATTCCGCAAGCAACACGAAACTTACGTGAAAAATCGCGATTTTTCCAACTTTTTCCGTTTTAAATCGTCATTTCGGAAATAATAGGCAAAGTAAAAAAAAACTATGGATTATCTGGAAAAATCCAAATTAGTTCACAGGCCGTAAACAGGAGCTTCGGAATGAAAGAACCGTCGACCTCTTTCGCTTGCAATAGCCGACGTTTCTCGGAAAACGGCCCGCTTTCGAACTCCTGCCGTTCAGTCAGATTTTCATGGAAAGCGGAAGAATCACATCCCTGTGTCCAGATCGAAGAGGAATTTTTTTCTCTGTGGAAATTTCTTCCGCGGAAGTTAGTTTGAGGAAAATTGTTAAAAAAAGCGGAACATAATACAAAGTCACAAAACGCGGAATTCCGCGGATCCGCGGAAAAATCACATCCCTGTTTGATTGTCCCTGTTTGAACAATATTTGAGAGTTTAATCTATGGTTTTTTAGTTGTTTTGTAAAAAAGTCATCCATTTTTCAAACTTTAAGTGCGATGCGGGAGCCTAAGATATTATTCAATAGAAAAAATATTTCTATTGACGGTGTGATATAATATATATCACACCGTCCTTATTGGACCCAAGTGGCACCCTTTCCGCACTATTAGAACATGAATAAAAATAAAGTGTTTTCGGCCCACCCTAGTCACCAACAAGAAACGTTGTAACCTAGTATAGTAGCAAATATGAATTCATAAATTTAGAAGAAGAAAGTTCATCAAACACAGGAAGCGTAAGAGGGGGAGACTTCTAAGAAAGTTCATAAGCACACACACACCAACGAGTTTTCCATGTCTCCCCAAAACCAATTTCACAGTAACTGCAAGCCAACTCGGAAAATATTAGACCTACAACAATAGATAAACTAATAACACACACATCCATCTCTATATTTAGCAGCAGCACAGCGGCAGTGCCTCATCAAAGAGCAACCGGATTTAATTAAACGAGTAAATATTTATCTGGGGGACGAAAGGGAACAAATCAGGGGAGGGCTTCATAAAGACAAGAGGCCCTCCTCGTCTAGTCACAGTGACGGACCTATAATTGGGAAAGTAAATGGTTATTTCGATGCTTCTTTTCTCAGCGTGACTTAAACCCTTTCGATCTAAGCCGCCCGAGATTACCATTGAATTGAATGTGAAATTTGGGGCGGCTAGGTCTGAATGGGTTCAGAGTGCCGAGGAAGTATGTGCGTTGTTTGCACGCGTTATATTATATCGGAAGGGAAGTTTAGTGCGGTGCTGTATTAGTATCGTTTGGTTAGTAGCGTTATGAGGGGAGTTTTGGTTGTTGTGTGGAGTTGGAGTTAGTGGAAATGTTGCGGTGTTTAGTTTAATAATCAATTTTCGCTGGGAGATTATTTCGTTATGTATTTTCTAATCAAATATTTGTGTTTGAAGTTAGTTAAGTATGCATTTCAATTAAATTGATTTGGAAATTCAGGTATTTTTGTAAGCGGTAGGATTTAGAAACGAACTTTGATGAATGTTAGAAGTTAACTAAGTATATATTTCAATGAAGTTATTTGGAAGTTTATGTAGGTATATTTGTAAGCCCTAAGAGAGGATTTAGAAACAATTATTTAATGAGGTTTGAACTGTATTTTGTAGTAGTACGTAGATGCAGAATATCTTACCTTAGTTGTGTTTTTTATTTCAAACATTTGAGTTACGCTTTTTGAAACTTCATAGTATCAAATCGCTTATTGTTATCAATCTACTCTTGAACAAAAGTGATCACATTAAACGGAGTACCCAGTATTTAAATTGTTGCAGTTATTTCGTTAGCCCCACCAACAATCCTCAGCTAGAAGTCACCTCAATCCCAACACCCCTCCAAACTCCAAAACAACATCCCTATCCCCGTCGCAGGAAAACCCATCCGCCCAGAAACAACCCCCCAAACGCATTACTTCCACCTAAAACCGAGCCCGGGGTGCGACCGGAACCACCCACCCAAACAAACAATTAACATCACCAACAACCCCTCTCCACCTCTCGATTCCGATTAAAAATCGATTCCACATCCAACAACAACACCAACAAAAAACAGCCCCATTAAAAAATCTCCAAACAGTTATGGACTCATCTCCTCCACTCTTTAAAAACTTAACAATCATTCCCCAACTCTAGTAATAGATTTCCCGGTCCTGCAGTCCTCGGGGCGGATTTTGTAATTGAACGTCGTTACGCTTCGAGAGATGCAATTAAGTGCGGCCCTCGTACCGCCCCGGGTGAAGCCCCCCCTTTCGAAATATGCCCCCCCTCAGTGAAGCCCCCTTTGGAAATATGCCTCTGTCTCCAGCTATGGACTCCTTGAGTTTATTAAGTGGATATTTTATAAATAGCTCTTCCGACTGATTAAGATGGTTTAGGGTTTAATTGCTTTCTGGGTTTCTCTTGGGGCGGCAGTAGTATCTTTTTACGGGGGGGCTGCCTGTTGCACAAACAGGGTTCGATTAATAAATTCCCGGATTTAATTTATTTTGTGTAATAGTCTGTTGGGTTTGTGATAAAAAGTGATGAATCAGCGTGTGTTCGTCGTTGAGATGTTTTTGAAGTCAGCAGATGGGCGGTGGATAAGTTATCGCCTTGGTGAGAGGGGTGTCTATTTTCGTTTCTGCTGAATATACTTGTCAGCGAAATAACTAATGGACATGATTTATTGCTAGGAGTTATTTTTTGAATTGCAAATTTTCACGCTCGGAAAGTTACTTACGTCATGAGAGTGATGGGTAATAGCTCTGCTGGTTTTATAACCAGCTTCGAATAGTTTTGAGGTTTTCGTGTTCCTAATATCGTTTAGAAAACTTCGGGTTCGGAATTGCATTTTCTCAACGTGATGATTTAATTTATTCTATGAGTAGTACATAAATCGTTAACGTTAATAACACTGGTAAAAAAAGGTTTTTGGCACAAGATACTTTTATAGTGTTTCTAGGGTAATTTGTAAAGCTAATTTCAAATCTGCAATCAGAATTTTTCCATCAGCCTCAGATTTTGCACCATTCAAATTTTTATACTATATTGCTTCATTGTTCTTAGCAACTTTTCTCAAGAATAACTAATAAATACAAAATAGTATTTCATATTATTTATTTGATGATTATGGATGGATGTTATTGATATCTACTATAAAAACCCTGTTTCTTTATTTCAATTGGCTTTTAGAAAGTAATTTCGGTCCAATTTTTCTCTCTAAAGGTAACAGTGCTTCGCCAATCATACTGTGGCTATCTCGAGAGTCAAGATATTGAATGAATGAACTTAACTTAAGGATCCTAAGACCTACATTCAATCAAGATCATACGAGACCTGAAACTATGATTATGACCAGTCCTTATTCCACCCACCAGGGTGGAGTAAGTTGAATACCATCTATTTATAGTATAGTAGAATAGTCTAAGTCGAAGACTATCAAGTCTATAAGTCAATCCTATGGGAAAAACATGTCGGCTAGGACTAAAAACGGTTAAATAAGATGGAGGGAAGTTTTCCATTTGCGTATCTTTATTGACAGGAGGGAGGGTGATATGAAGGATGCTTACATATAAGACATTAGAAACACTGAATTTTAAGAACATATTATCGTTTGCAAACATAGCTTATTAAATTATAATTAATTAGCGATTTATTTATTTTTCCTAAGAAGGGGAGATAAAGATTAAAAATATAAAACATATGCTTACGTAGTATTTGAATGCAGTTGGGTTCAATTGGTGCAGGCATCAATTATACAAAAAACTAATAGAATGAGTAAAATTCTACTATGCGTCAAAAAATTCTCAGATTCATGTATATTATGTTGAGAAGAAATTATTTAAGTATTTTTGCAGCTTTTAACGGGAAAGAAAAGAAATTGCTTCACTAAAATAACTCAAATCAACTTAGCAATCAATATATATAGTAATACTAGCGATGACGCGCTAGACCCGGGCTTCGCTCGGGTTTCAGTTTTTTTATAAATATCATCTGGTGCGTTACAGATGGGCTTCGCCAGTCCATTAAAAAAAATTCTTCTGGTGTGTTACAGATGGGCTTCGCCAGTCAAATGTAGAAATAGTTAAATAAAGGAGCCACTTTAATGTTTATGCTACAACAATGCATTTTAAACTGCAGCAATCGAATATGCCTACAACAATTAAAGTTACATCTTCTATGATATTTACAACAATGGAGGTTTCCATGAAGTTAGGCATGAAATATGGGTTTTTAAACATAAAATTGACCAAAAAAGTTATTGGGATGCATCGATTTTAAATTATTTTTATTCAGAAACCTTCTCTGGGAGCGAATAGATCAACGTGGTATAGTTTAATAGTTAATGTAGGTTCGAAAAGTTTAAAACTATAAAGGACATACATACAGACAGACAGACATTGATTTTTATAAATATAGATTATCATTATCATATTTATGAAACAAAAAACCCTGTAATTCTAAACTTTATAATTCAAATATTTAACTCTGAGATAAAGAGAATATAATTATATACTTCCATTTCAAAATTAACTCCCCTTAAGGGTATTATCTAATATAAAGCGCTTTTTTCCTTCCATTTTAAATGACTCACCATAAGACCTTTAACCAACAATTTACTCCTAAATACTCTTTAAAAGATGATTGCGGCATTTTTTAACCAACAACAAATTAAAAATGAACTGCCTTAACTCAGCAGTTTCAAGCCCTCATTTAAGTACAATTACAAAAAGGAAGCTAAGTAGCATCGGAACCGTTTTAAAAACTACAAACCTTCAAGAGGTATATAATAAAAAGGACGGAACTGTTTAAACAAGCTGAATTCCTCTCTCCTCTCATTACAAATGCTTTCCTTTTTCCAGAAATTTTCTTAATATTTCATGAGTAAAAGTGCTGTGAGTTAGGGGAAAAATGTTTGCTTAGTTTTTCCCACTTCTTTCAGCAAACGTTTCGCTTTAAAATAGAATGCATTAATGAAGAACCAGTAGGGATAACTTCTTCTCTGAAAAGTAATTACATTAATCCCCGGGACGAAGAAAAACACCCGGGAATATTTTTTTTGAATAGAGAAATTCTGCAAAAAAAACAGCAAAAAAGTAGTAGAGGCTCCAGCGTTAATTGTTGTAGAAATTATGTCTGAAGCAGATATTAATGGCATTAATATTCAAAAGATTTTTCCTTGCTTCTTGTGAAGTCTGAAGGAAAATAAAATTAAGTAAAATTTAATTTCTCTGCAAGAAGGGGATAGCTCAGGGGGGAGAGAAATATTGCAGTTTTCGGCTCGATAATAATTAATTATAATGATGGAGAGGATCGGACAAAAAAATGTTTTATGCTATCTGCAACAATTGAAATTTAAGGCCCGAGGATGCTTACGTTGGTAATTAATGTAAGAATCATGGAGATTGGGATGTTGAGGTTTTATAAAGGGGTATTATGAATAATAAAAATACTTAATCATTGACTTATTTTAAAAGTTTAATGGGAATTGCTCTTTTTACTATCTTTTTGAGTTGGTATTGTAGTCCTTCAAAATTAGTGAAAGGAATTTCATAAATTTAAAAATTCACTATTGACGTCACTATTGATAGCTACTTTTCAACAATAATCCGATTCACTCTGTAACCTTTTATTTTCCAAGCTTTTTTACAAACCTTACTCGGTAAGATTCTTAAAAACCAATCAGAGGATTCGCATAGTAACTGATACTACTCCTTGTGACAAAAATAGGATTTATTGGGTGAAGCATGGGAGATTTTAATGCAAAGTTGAGTTGTTAAGAAGAAACTATCAATCGTGTCGCCTAGGATATCTATCACAGGTCACATTGTCGAGCTCGGCCTTAATATTTGTCTAGTATGGCCTAGTTAATTGGAACAGATGATGGTAATGGTACAAGTATAATTTTTAGTTAAGTTAAGGATTTATTTTAATGTTAGCATAAAACATGAGCTAATATTAGGCGTAGTTGCAACCCTCCAATTTTAGCTATGATTTCGTTTTTTAAGTTTGTTGATAGTGTATGTGGATTTACTGATTGATTGCTTACTAAAATACAATATCTTCGTTCAGTTACTACGTCACCATCTAACAGAACCAGTAAAAAGCAGTAAGCCGTACATTACATCAAGCCAGGGCCGTAACTAGACTTTCTTTTCGGGGGGGGGTTTTGGCAGAAAATTTTCTTTAAACTTTAGTTCGATTTTGTTGGTAAGAAGACAGCGGCGGATCCGGGATTTGGTATTTCAGGACTAAAAATTTTCAATATCAAAATCATCTTCTAATATCCTAAAAGGGGGGTCTGGGGGTCCTCCCCCAGAAAATGTTTGGAAATTTAAGTCTAAAAAACAGATTTTCAACTCGTTTTTGGTACTTACACCAAATCCGGATTTCGGACATACATTTTCAAGAATTTAATTAACATTTTAGTAGGATTTTTGCATTTCGTCGAACTTTTTATAGAAAAGTGGTAAATAATAGGGTCCCAAATTCCAAAGGGGGTCTGGGGTCTTCCCCCAGAAAATTTCTGGAAATTTCACCCTTAAAACAGGATTTTAACTAGTTTTAGAGTCGATTTTCTCTTTTCACACCCCTGAGTTCCCACTTCCCCTTTTTCTCACTGTTAGTTCTTATTCCTTTTGGGAAGGGGGACTTAAGTCACCTAGCCACCCTGGATCCGTTAGTGTGAGTAGAACTCCTTACTCACCTTGGCTACTTTCCCTTTATGATTTCACTCATTTTTACACTAACCCGAAGAGGACCACTCCTTGTAAGTCCAAAAATTTTCAAGGAACAACTGTTATAATAGATTTCTAAATTTCAAGGGGGGTTGGGGTTTCTCCCCAAGAAAAATTTTGAATTTTGAACCTTAAGAGTAGGAATTTTAAGCATTTTAAGGCGAATTTTTAAGGAAAAACAGTAAAGTAAAAATAGGATGTCGAAATTTCGGGGGGGGGGTTTGAACCCCCCAAACCCCCCCCCCCCTTGGATACGGCCCTGCATCAAGCTAACATGAAAGCTCTCCGAATTTTAACAGAATCCCACTACTCAACCAAATCCCTTAAAACAATACAAACAAGATCAAAATCCATTCCAAACCATCAACAACTCCCCATCATAAATCAAACAATGCCCCAACCAAAAACCACCAAACAGTACCTACCCATCAATTATTCAAATTCGAAAAAAATAAAGCACCTTTCATCCTCTCCCATTCATCAGCGAGTTGGAACCGGTCCACCCCAAGACAATCGGAGATGAACTGAAGGGAAAAAGAGTCCCTTCTGTCCTCATAATGGAATTCAATGAGGCGGGAGAGGCCTTTGTATCCTCACCTGGGGAGTTTCCCATGCGGACGCCTTCTGACCTTCTTATCCGTCCGCCTTTTTCCGCTGCCGTGCCCCCTTTCTATATGGAAAGATTGCGGATTAGGGATGGGCTATTAGATGGATGCTTATTAATAACTAGCTGGGTGGAGATAGGGTTGTGTTTCTGATGGTCCCGGCGTTTAGGGTGTGAGGAAAATTATTTTAGGACATTGCGTTTAAGGAAGTTAAAGTGGGGTTTGAGCCCTTATTACACAAGGAAAGTTCATATTTATTATGTAATTTATACTCTCCTATTATTATTCTGGCACTACAGCCAATTTCCCCAGCCAAGGCTGTCTCAGTTAGCTTAAACCTATTGTCTGTCTATTGCTATTAGTTTTGTGGATCTGCTGAGCTTAGTGAGATGGCGCTGTGTGCCTGAGTGCTGTGGCATCGATGTTGAACCGCGCATGCCCGATTAAAGACTCTCTTCTATAAAGCCAAGCGTTTAGACGAAATTTGAAGCTTCATCCTTTATTTCACTTTTAGCATTTCAACTAACCGTATCTTGTTAAGTTTGTTGTTAATAAGTTGTTATTTGAATGTTAAACGAGCACGCCTAGTAATTTCTAAACAACGTACACTTCTGCACTCCACAGTTTCTATAGAAACTTTGATGGAAAAATGGATGAGAAATATTGGCGTCAATAAGATACCCATGGGTATCTATTGACGCCAATATTTCTCATCCATTTTTTGATATAGTCATTCCATCTTGTATGAGGGGCCTTCCTCTTCAGAAAATTATTACTACTTTGAGTAACACTCTAAACTAAAGCTTTTAGTAACCAATTCATACTTTGGTTATTCCTAATATACTTGGTTGGATAAGCTTAGGTATCCTAAAAAGGTCAGTATTGACCCCCAGGAGGGGTCATTGAGATTTTCAAACGGGTTCGAAGAAGCCCAAGAAATTGATGAAAGATTAAGTTACTATTGAATTGCCATCCTAATTAAGCTTTAAGCTTTCAATCCTACTTTTCCCAAGATTCCCATTTAATCCAATGGAAAATTTTTGGCGGCTAGGTCTCAAATAAACCTTATGTAAATGTTTTTTTTTCTTTCAAATCCGTAAGAGTGAGAGAAGAGAATAAAATTTATTGGAAATTATTATTTTCTTTCGTATTATTATTCTTATACCGATTCGGATGGTGAGTGGACAATTTGTGATACTATCATTATTTTGTTGGTGTGGCATTTTAGGCAGATAAAGTGGAAAAAATCAGATTGGGATCGATGCTATGTGTAGTAGACCTATTTACGTTTATACTTGTAAGGAATTTTTACAGTTTACATTTAACTAAAGAGAAAACTGGCTTAACAATTAAAAATGGAGTACGATTGAAGGTTTAGTTTTTCTGTTAGGTGTATGCGATAGTTGTACACTGTAAAAAAACTGTAGAAAAACAGAAGTTTCAATAAAAATGACTTTATGTTTACAGGGATATTCTGTCATGTAACATTCCCACCGCACTTCTATTTATTTTATGTAAAAACAGCTTTTTTCTAGTTTTATAGCTTATCTGTGTACTTAAACAGAAAGTTTCAGTTCGTGGATAAAGAAAGATCATCTTCGGATAATTTCTACTTTTCATGAATCCTCGTTGGAGCAGCGGTAGCGTGCGTGCTTAGCATGCGGTAGGTAGTGGGTTCTATCCCCGGTTATTGATTTATTAAAATTTCAAAAAAACCCAGCTAAAATAAATCGACACGCATGCGCACAAGCAGAAAATTACTGTGAGGCAACAGAAAAAATATGTAGCTCACTTGACAGAAAGTTTCTTTTTACAGCATTTACCTGTAGGTTACAGCTTTTTTTCTGTTTACAGGATTTTTCTGCTTACAAAACTTTTCTGGCAACTTCTGCTGCCAGAAATTTTCTGTTTTTTACAGGATTATTTTTTACAGTGTACATTAATTATTATTGTAAGCTCAGTAAATTATTTGCATCGAAAATGAAATGAACAGAAGACATAGGGTGTTTAAAAACTCTATTTTACGGCTTTTATCAGGAACCAACGTCTCTTAGGGTCAAGGAAGTAAGGTTTATCCCTAGGTAAGTGAACATGTTGAATGTATTCAGACGGCTTACAGTTGCCCTAACAGCAAAAAAAGAAAGTTAAAGAATATTTAAAAAGTAAATGAGATAGAAAAAAAACTAATGAGAAAATTGTTTGCAATACAGTGTCATGAAAACGCAGAGAAAAGTTTCTTGAAAATATCTTTTAATACCAGAGAAGATATTAGCAAGTTAAAAATAGCACTTTTTAAGGCACCAAAAAAGAAAATTATAACTAAAGAATTTTTAAATTAAAATTTGTCATTATTTAATAACAAAAACGCAAAATTACATATCGCACTTACCTAGGAGTGCACTTTACTTCCAAGACCCTAGGAGACGCGTTGGTCCCAAATAAAAGCCATGAAACGGGCTTTTGAAACTCCCATCCCTGTATACAAAATTAACACCATCAATGTCTAGATGGAATAACGTGTACAAAGACATAAAATTTAAGTGTGTTCCAACCTCCATATTATCTCTAGCCTAATTCAAAACTTCTTGTGTATTTTTATCATGAACCATCCAACAACTATTAATACTATTCCAAAGAATAACTTCTGAAAAATACATCGATCATTTTATTGAAGTCTTTAGTTAACAGTTACTTTCACAAACATGTTTTAAAATTCCTTTGAATATCATCCCTTTTTTATATACTTAAAAACAAATACAACTCTTCAATCTTGCCATCAGCAAAAACTTTAATTTAAAGTTTTAGTTAAGGATATTCCCTTAGGAGACAGTTTTCAATCAATAAAGTTTTCCTTCCATAGCAGGCTCTTATGGTCAAAATCCCAACTACGTTCAAGGGATTTTTCAATTAGTTTAGAATAAAGAAATAGAAATAATATTTTTAGAGTAAAAATAAAGATCTGGAGAAGTAAGGTTTTTTCCGTGAAAGTGAATTTCGAAAATATCAGTATTTTCGAAGCGTAGACATTACAAAACTAAATAAGCATTTAATAAAATATTAGTTAATATATTTTCAGAACATTAAAACTTAGCCATGTTGTTTTTCATGTAGTAAGTAAAATTAATTTCTGGCTGAGAATTTAAAACGACTTTGGTTATTAGAGGTGCAGAAAGTAAAGCAGTAAAAACAAGAGATGATAATAGTTAAGGATATTAAATAATTGTTTAGTAGTCTAGTTTATTCCACAGAAGTGAAATAACTATTTGATGGTTATTTAACTTCTGTAGAATAACTTTTGAAAAAGGAACTCAATTCCAAAATATTTTACTGATTTCTTTTTTTAATAATAAGGTTCTAAAAGTTTAGATGTTTAAGATGTTAGAGATAAAAGTTTTTAAGAAGTGTTTTTTACTAAATTGCGAATTCCACTTATAGTTCTAAATTGAGCTAAAATTTTAAGTGTTTTTCTTCAAATTGAAGTCAAATACTAAACCAAACTTCATCATTAATCATTTGATTATTTTTCAGAGTATCTGTAATTGTCCCAGAGAGACAAAAAAACGGAGTTCTGAAAAGTCCTTTAATTTGAATCACGTATAACTTTCTAAGGAACTAAAATTATATCGATCAGTCAGAGAAAAGTGGTTTCGTAAATTAATGACAGACAATAAAAAAATTTTATTTCACTTTTCCTCGTAAACTGTTAAATGACTACGATATATTTATATTTTTTTATCCTAAATTAATTAACAAGTTTTTTTATTGCATAAGTTGTCTATATTAAAGCCCAAATTTAGTGCCTGAGATTCAAAAAAAAATATTCTGATGCTTAATTATCAATAATAGTTTAGTCAATAATTAATATAAAATGCAACTTAAAAAATGCGGTAATTGTCCATTAGATATTAGCAATCACGATTCCACTTGCAAACTGACGCAATATATTGTTACCCCCACGCCAAAAACACGAATCTTTTATTAATGACGGGATCAAGTTTAGAAATGCGTCCAGTCGCCAAGCGAAGTAGTAGCACCAATGTGAGCCTAAGTATCAAGGTAATGTTGGCGACAAAAATTCACCAAGAGGTGCCAACCCGAACCCATATCTAGGATTTTACTTAATTACGAATGCAGATTCGCGTTTTTGGCGTGGTGGTAACGATATGTTCTCTCTGCAATCTACGCCTGCATCCATTTGACCATACACCCTTCGGAATCCCTCACCAGCGATCAGTTTTTGACGGGCATAACCCAACCCCCCATTGATTGTCCAAGCAGGGGAAACATCCAAGGATGGCCGGAGGAAAAATATACCAGGAGGAAAAATAAATAAGCGACTGTCTTATCCCAGAGAAAAAGGGAATTTCTATCAGGGGGGTTGATTTCAGGGGGATTCTATTCGACCAGACTTCTTATTGTCGTACCGTTTTTCAGGGCTGTTTATTTATTTATTAATGGCCGGCGGTACAGGGTTGATTGGTCGGATTGCTGTTTTTTTCTTTCACTGGGGGACGTGTCTGGGGATTTAGTATTAAGGGGAAGGAAAGGTTCTTTTATTCTGTTGGGGGGTATAATGGATAGTTTTAGTTGCTTTTTTTCTTGAGCGAGAAAGTTTGGAGTGTTTAGGAAATGTCAATGGGTGGTATGTGTGTGAGTTAAAAGGGGGATGGTGTGAAAGGGGGTATTAGGTGGGGTTTCTCTTTGAAAAGAGCCGTTGAGGTTTCACTTGTTGATTAGTTGGGCTGTCTTTGTTTGGATCAGGCGAAGGGAGTTTAAAGTTTAGTTTATGGGTTTGTTTATGTTGGGTTTTCTTTCAGGGGAGTAATTAGTGTGGATGGATTTATTCTGGCTTAGACTGGGAAGTCAACTGATGGTGGGAGAAGGGGTTTTGATTTTGTGGCCATTTATCGAGCTAGAGGAAAATCGTTTATTTTTTCCGGCTTAAAAACCCTGAGAAGTATTAGTATTATATCAGTTGGCATATGCGTAATTAAAAAAAGACTTTTATTACCTCAAAAATATACCGCCCCATTTATTAAGACATTTGAGAATTATTTTAAACTAAGTAAGAGAAAGTTGGGGAGGTAAAATGTTTTTATTCTGTATTTTTTTCAATTAACAGACCTTCAAATTGCTTTGAATAACCATATGGAATAACCGTAAGGCTAAGAGCGCACTAGAGACTTTTGTCACGGTGACAGAGACAAAATTATCACCCTGGCTATTGCAAGAAGCTAGAGCGAGCGCACAGGCGACGAGACTCTTGGCCGATTGCCAAGAATATCTCCATTGAAATGCATTGCTCTCGAGTGACTAGTGTTTTAAGTCGCCGTGACGGAAGTCTCTAGTGCGCGCTTAGCCTAATAAAAGGCATATGAGGTAATTTATTAAAAGATGTTTTTAAAAGACGAAGCAGGTGAATGTGTAAGGACAAAAGCAAACGATTATCCTTACAAGATGTGTTACAATATATAATATTTATAACAGTTAACAAATTTAATATAAATTTTATCCAACTTGTTTAAAGAGTTATTAACCATCCGACGTTTTCAACCAGCAATAAGTTTCGAAAATGGAGAATAGCAAGCATGAGAGTACCAGCAAAGTCTATTATGCAATGATGCGCATTGATATAATTCAGAAAGTAACGCATTAAGGTTTGAACTCATGGTATGCTTTGTGTAAGAGCTGTAATGTAGCCTATGGAGTTAACACATAATATAAGAACCTATCATGAATGCATATTTATCATGTCACCAGTAACTTCAACCAATCTTTTAGTTTCGGATTTATTTATACTCTGTGTAAACAGAATAGGCGGCTTGTCACCATGGCAACGCAATAGAAATGCAATAAGACATGACTAGTAGTGAGCCGCCGATTCAAAACTACACAGACTATAAGAGTAGAATTTTGATTTTCTCAACAACGTTGAATACGATGAATAGTTTCAACTCTCACGGGTTCATGATTCACTAGACCTCGCTACTAAAGCAGACTGCGAGTTTATCAGGGTTAGAGATCGCACTGGATCCTTCGAATGCCTCATCAGATCAATTAAACGACAGTAACTCAAAGTCCCGTGCCGGCTTAAGCAAGCGATAAACTAATCAAATAACAGATAACGTCAGGTATTCAGGTGGCGTGATTTAACACTTGCAACCTTAGAAGGGGGCTCTGAATGCGTGTGCGGAGCCGGAAACGGAAGCCGGAGTTTGGTGGGAGCATAATGAGGCACTTGGATCGAGAAATTGGAAGTGAGTTTAGTAGAGGCAACATATAGTCCGGTGCTTCTAATGGTTAGAGGAACATAAGTAGAGTTATATAAGATGTACGAAGTATTTCAGTGCTTTTTATCACGGTTTACTGGATTCATACAGGCTAGCCATTTCTTGAATTGTAAGAAACATTTGAACAATTTTTCCGCTAGGAAAGCCACATACCTACTTACTATAAAGGTACGTTTGCAAGACGTATAGCCTATCTTGGGAAACTAGTTACCATGACAACCTTTTACATATAGGTAACAGCAAATTTTCGAATCAAAACAAACAACTTAGTAAACTTCAAAAGCATCTTTGGACATGGGGAATGTATAGTCAAAGATGTTTATCAATAATTCTGCATTCATGAAGGTAGTATTCTGCTGATATCAACTGATTTAGTACGAAAATTTGTGTAGAAAATAAAATTGCACCTTCAGCTACAATTTTGTAAACAAATTAGCCATTTAATCTTCACATAAAATTTGAAAGGATCAAAGCCACTGCATAAATGGCTCGTAAAAGGATGTCTCGAACTTTAATGAGTTTTGATCATACGTTTTCAGTTATAAAACGAATTCCTAAGCACCTATAGAGTTCTGATATTCTGATCATCATTATGATGATACCTTTAATATGAGTGGTATATCATTACCACGCTTTACGTTCAATATTAATTAACTTATTAGTTAGTGGGATAATTTCGGATTATAAACCATTAATGTTTACGAAATTGTTCTCGAAATATATTCCAACGGCATTAAATATTCCTCCATATAATAATAGGATTGAACTTGGTATTAAATCTAAGCAATGAGGGTGTTTCTTAAGTAGTTGTGTATGATAATACAGTCGAATCCGCTTAATGTGATCGCATTTGTCCGATATTAAACTGATAACATTATCCGATTGATAACAATAAGCGATTTCCTATCAAAAAGTAGAAAACAAAGTAACTAGATTATTTGCTTTAATATTAAAGTTATGTAACCGTAATTAATGTTTCCAAAACAATTTTACATCATATATGTACTTTGCAACTTCAAATTTTTAGGGTAAAATATAAGTGTAATTAATAAAAATAAATTTTAGCTTCCTTTGTAATTTCATTTATGTTAACTTTACATCTATTAGATTCCGCTCATAAATTTGTTTTCTTTCGACTTCTTGACGAGATATCATACATATTTTTCAAAATTTTACATAGAAAAGGCTCAGAAACAAAAAAAGACCATTGAAATTCATCTGAATTCCACTAAACAAGAAAAAAAATCAAAAATATCTTATCAGAAACATCTGCAAGGCCCCAATGGTGATATCCAATGACAAGCATGGATTCGCTCCCCCGTTTTCTTTCAATGTATGAGGTCGGAGAACATCCAATGTTTTATTTTTCTTACATTCAAAGTAAAGAAACATAACAGTGCAACTGTGAACTTACACTGAGTTTCAGAAAAAAAAATTAACCTTCAAAACTAAACTCGAAAGCATGCTTTTGTTAGGGGACATGGACAAATTTCGATAACATTAAGCGGCCTGTTGATCCATAGTTGATCACAATAAACGATGCATTTTACATTAAATTTAATAGGAATGATCGGTACCTGTTGATTTCGATAACATTATCCGATTGATAACATTAACCGTGATCACATTAAGCGGACTCGACTGTACTACAATAGAAAACTAGGCGACAGCCATGAACTTATGTAGTACAATAACATTAACAGGAATTCCTTTCAGTGATTATAAAAGTTGATTTTTTCGTGAAGTTTTTTACTTACTAACTATATATTCCGTCGCTGTGAAATCCAACCGGCATATCGCTAAGTTGAATAAAACTCCGTCAGATCGCGTTGGACCGGTATGCATGTAATCGGGAATAGCCATTTTGTTTATCAGAAGACAGATCTATTGCGCAATACACCAGTTGCTTCAAAACCTTCAAGGTGGAAAGATGTCCATCATCTAAGTAAAACTGAACTATCTCACAATATTAAATTTTTATTATTATTTTAAGTATCCCATGCGAAAAATTTAAAGCGCTCTAGTGAAAAATGTGCCTTTTGCAGATATGCATTATTTAGAACTGATTTGTTACTTCTTATGAGTTATTTTTAAAATAACAAAGTCCCCCCCCTTATAATGTTTATACTTATTTGAATAGAGAAGTGATTGAATAAAAAAATATCAGTAGGGTATTCCTTGACTTTACGAAGGATTTATAGGTAGAATAAAACAATTAGTTAAAACCTTGACAGTAACATGGAGATATATTCACAATATTAAGCGAGAAATGTTTTGTAAATAATTCCTGGTAAATAAATGAGTTTGACAACCGGAAAAATGTATAAACCAATGCTAAAATTCCGAACACAACGTTACTCACTCGTTGCGTTCTTCATGCCCAACGGTCGTATCCGACTGTCATATCGTCCTGGACCAATTATGCTGTCCAGGATTTTCTTTTCGATAGCTCTGAAGTTGGGCTTTTCTCTGAAAAATAACAAAAGGATTATTTCATTAGTTCATGAAAGTCAACTTGAAAAATCATTTTAAATATATTTAAGATAAATATAATCTTAGTTTACAAATTTATTTTTATCTTAGTGTACAAATATGAAGTATTTTAGTGTTCTTAGATTTATAATGCGTAAAGAATAGTGTACTATATCGAATATTGCGAATAACTTTGAAGCATGAGATGTTAAAATTTACTTCAAATGACGTTGGCTGAAGTACACATACAAGTAGTTGATATAAAAGAAAAATGGTCGAATGTAATAAAATACCTTTTCTTTCTTTTAACAGTTTTGATCTTGTGATTGAAGTATATAAAATTCAGGTATGACAATTCCTTTTGAGTGAATTGAATAATGGACGAACATTTTTACAGAGGAAATTAGATGTTGTTAACATCACGACAAAAACACGAATCTTTTATTATACTCTATTCATTTAGAATTGGCGCTTGAGAAATAGTGCTTTCCCCCACGCTAGAAGCGTAACTATAGTTACGCTCTTCGAGCAGCCAATAGTAAGCCTTCTTCGTCACTTTGACGTGGATAGTTGCTATGGTTAGTTGGACGTGATAGTTGCTATGATCGGTGGTGGAGAAGGAAATATTTTCAAGCGCCTGTTCAAAATGAACAGAGTATAATCACGAATGCAGATTAGCGTTTTTGACGTGAAGTAACGATGTGATGAAACACAGTAAAAAATAGCAGGGAAATTACATTGGAATAGTTGTAAAACATTCTTTAAAATCCTCATTTTGAACGTCAAATGTAACTGTACTGGAAGAGAAATGTAGAGAAAGCTCCAAACGATTAAATAAATCTGCAACGTTTTCTGATAAGTAGTTTAAATCAGCCAATCAGGAAAGGTTCATCAAATACAAGCCAAGTCGCAACTCAGAACCCAATTTTTAAAATTAATTTAACTACCTCCTTATGAAATACCGCAAATTTTTTTCACATTTAGTATTTTGAGTCGATCTCTTATGCCAGCAAAATTTTCGTCCATTTCTGTGAGTTTAGCCTTGGAACGTTTCCTTGTAAGCCCCACTGAGTACCAGAATAAAGTGCATGGGTATAGGTGATAATGGAAATCGAAAAAGCATGAGAGGTTATGCCCTGTGATAGGGGTAGGGTTCTAAATATTTCTGAAAGAATCAATTCCGGAAACAAATCGGAATCGATACCAAAGAATCGATTCCTGTTGGAATCGATTCTTTGGTTGGAATCGTACTTAATTTTCTAATTATGATAGTTATTAACAATTTTGTTCCCTAATTAATTAATATTTTGATAATTAATGATTATTTTGAAGCAGGAATCGAATCTTATGAATCGTACTTAATTTTCTAATACATATAATTAAAAATTTGGTTCACTAATTAATTATTATGTCGATAATTATTTAAAATTTTATGGTTAGTAATTAAATTAATAACAATTACCTATTATCTTTGATTTGTAATTAAAATAGATAAGTTCGATTCTACTTTTTCGATTCCAGGTTGGAATCGAACCTCAGGAACTGAATCCAAGAATCGAACCTCAGGAATCGATTCCGGAATCGAATCGATCGATTTTTTAGATCCCTAGATAGGGGACTTGTTGGTGGTAGAATTGCATTACACTCACACCTCCCTTTTCTCGTCACAAGAGGCGGAGAAATGGAAACCCAATAGTCGAATCTTTTAAAAAGTGATAGATTGAGAGTGATAGATTGAATGAACACGTCAAAGGTAGTCCCAGCTGTGATCTTCAAATTGTGCTGCAAACATGTCTGTCAATCATAGACATTTGCAGTGCTGTCCCCTATCACGCGATGGCATTTGAAAATAAATAAAGATCTGTTAAGATTTGTTTTCTGAGGTAAGCCCCAAATCAAATAATTTCCAATTAAGCCAAAATCTTCTTTCGGTCTGAACATCGAAGTAGCCAAAAATCATTCCACTTCAAAGTATACATATGTATATCCACAATGAAAGCCACAGAGTATAGAGCTTACAGAGATGTCAAACGGTAGTTTTCCTCCTTAGGTACTTAATTTAATTCCTGCTCCCAGATTATAATCAATTTCACTAGCAGCCAATCAGAGAAGGCGAAATGCGAAAGTGATTCCTGATTGGATATGGAACTTCTATCAAGCGGCATTTAAATTTCATAGTTTTTTTTTCTCCAGTTCCAATTTGGATTTGAGTGACAGCTTCAGTGGGCGAATGACAGAATTAGCAAAATAATTGGTATTAAAGGAGGTGGATCGTTTGGCTCGAAGTTTGTCTATGGGAAAAACCCTGTTAAAAAAGTTGCCATTAGCGCCTATGGAGATGAATACTCTGTTAAGTTCTATACTCTGTGATGATAACACTCAATTATAAAGTTTCAATATCTAACTACACCGTAGCCAAAAATCATTAAAGTATCCCCAGTGAAAACACTCAAATCTTAAGTTTTAATAATTAATTACACCCCACACAGCACCCTTCCTTCGAAGCAACTCAATACATGCACCTATGCCAAATCGCGTGCCAATGATCATTACGGGGCAGTGCATACGGGAGGAGAGACCATAACGAGGCATTCATCCTCTGATTGACAGCACTCCCAAGGTATGCATTAAGAGATGGTAATCGGCCTCTTATTCGCTTAACGAGCGATGGTCAGAAAGTCACTCATTATGACGACCTCCTCTCCTATTTCCTTATTATTTGATCATTATGGACGCCCTATTATTGGGGGGATAAATAAGAGGCTTGTTTTAAGGGTAATTTTGGGAGGTTGAAGATAGATTGATTGATTGATTTATCTTTGTTGGGGGAGGGATTGGAGATTTCGTTTGGTGTGTGATTGATGTGGTCGATTTGAATATTGGATTGTGGGCTACAAATTAAGTTTGCTGCAAAATTGCATCACATTGCATTTGAATGTGTTATGTTTTCTGGTCATAAAACAAGCACTATACTCAGTTGCTACTTAACTTGAACCTGTAGAAATATGCTGAGAGCAACCAAATAAAGTAGTTCCCCACGAGGTGTCTGAATTTTGAGTGAAATTTAGAGCTTCAATTTTAAATAATGATTAGTTTTTTTAAATCCACGTATATTAAGCATCTTTTCATCGCGATATTCATAAAATGTTCAGTATTATTATTTTTTTAAAGGGGCGTAACGCGTAGTAATACAACTCGTTCTCGAACTCGCCAGCCAATAAGAGCTTTTAGCAACCCGGCAGGCTTTCTGTTTATTCAGATTTTCTTCCCCGTGGTCATGATGCCAGGCTCAACTTAAGTTGCATTCGAGTATATAGTGGAGTACCCAATGTCGAAAAAAAGGGCTTCGTAAAAAGTTCTTGTTAATTTTGTACACTAATGTTTTTTGGATTACTTATAGTATAAGGAACATAAAAAAGTTTGGTACCAATTTTTCAATCAACTTTTAAGACTAATTAAACAAATTACAAGGTCAAGTAATAACTTTTAAAATATGATGGATCTTTTAACATAATGAGCTTATTTATTACCTTACAAATATGAAATTTTTAATATAGACGAAATACTGAGTAGATACTCTAAATATGTTTTCAATTTTTGAAAAAAAATAATTAGAATTTTAATTAATTAAAAAATATTAATTTTTTCAAAATTTCAAAATTTTTACTTTGCAGTTGAAATTTTTGTACTTTTTTGTAATTTTCCAACTTATTATTTAAAAGCACCTCTTCAGTTAACTTTTTGATGGATTGAAGATTTTAATTAATGGTTAATTAATGAGATTCAATTAAAAATACCTAAGCACTTAAACTTACTGATTAAAATGTATATTTCTGGCAAGAAAATAAATATTAATACGAAGTATATCTCGAATTATAGTTACTCAGGTAAATGTAAAACATTTTATAATTACCTTTAAAATAATTTCTTTTCTTAATGAACTTTTAAAGGAATTTCTTAAAATATCCCAAGGTCTTCAAAGTCAAGAGTTTTTTCTAACTCACTTTTGCCAAGATCCAACATCCCGTCAAGTTTTATTTGTTATAATAATAAATTTAAGAAAAATATTTCGTTGATTGCATAATTTTGCACCTAAATCATCACAGAAGTAGTTCATCTTAAAAGTGTGGGATAATAATAAAAAGAAAATTATTAACTATCACAGTTTGAGGAGTCGCTGTCTGATGCATCCACAGTCCACATAAAAGAGTTCTTGCATTTTTTTTCATCCCCTTCACATTTGCACATTTCTGTGTATGGTAACTAAGCAGCAACACAATAACATCCCCCATTAGTGCATTTATTTTCGCTACAACCAAACAGTAAGTTCAACTACTAAAGCTTCAGGAGCAGGTGGCAAATCAGTTATAATTGGAACAAAGGTTTTATTTTCTTTTTTCCAACCATCAAACTCAGGTGAAGGAAAGGATGGGGTTTGTTCAACATCTTTGGTCCATACTAGAGCTTGATAATGCACTCTAAGTGTATGGTGTTTAAGACAAGAGCGGCTTGGGTTAGAGGTAGGCTCTTCGATTCAGTTTCCAATCTCTTGAAGAGGTACCAACGAAGATCTTAAGTGTTCTTTATGTCTTTAGAGCATTTGTATAACCTACAAACGAACTCTTTAAGAGCAATGAAATTTTTATCTAATATTTTTTGCGCTTTTCCAAGAGATGCAAATGCTTCAATGACATGAGGTTGAACTTCTATAAAAGCTTTCCAACATGTTAATTTTCCTTTTCCATTGAACCTCCCGGTTGTGTCACAGCCAGTAAAACTATGAAAGCCTGGAATGGCATCAATTAGTTCTACTTCTAAACAATCATAAATAGGTTTGAGAGAAACAATTTTTGTTCCGGCCCCTATTCCAGTTATGACACAGGGCCTAAAAGGGGTTACCGTCTCAGGGCCAGAATGAAAATATTTGTATCTGGTGACAAGATGTGTTCAGTGTATCCCATAGTAGTAGCATAAATAGCATGGTATATTGTTATGGTGTCTGCTTCTTCATAATTTGTTTTCAAATTATCGTAAATCTTGGTATTTGATTGAACTATGGTTTCAGTAGATACAATTAACTCTTTCTCTAATCCTTTGTAATGATTTTGTAATGATAGTATTTTTATTGAAAGATATTCGATTAGGCTTGCTTTTGTTTTAGAGTTTAGTTTTTATAATCACTGCTTAGTATAATCAGATATTGATGAACAAGACCCTTACATGAGTTGACATTTTCGCTAATTTGCCGAACTAAAATCATGCCATCTATTACTATAGCTTTAATCTCCAAATATGGAAGTGTATAATTTGACCCTTGATATTGACCTCTACTCCAGGAAAGTGAATAGAAAAATTGGTATCAAAGATTTTCTGACTCTCCATACCCTAAAGAACCAAAATAACCTTGGTACCATAAATTTACAAAAATATTTTACAAATTTACATTAGAGACTCCACTAGTGGACACCGTCAGGAGAGCGCCTGTTGGTTTGCTTCGTGCTGCGCGCGCTTTTTGGTCAACCTCACCTCAAAGAAAACATTAACTATAACCATTTTTTTTAAACATAGACTATCAAACACAATTTTATAGACAAATGGTAGTATTCTTACAAAATTAAACTTTCTTAGGAAACCAAACAGCAAAAATGATATTTTCCCATTTTAATTAATTAATTAATTTAATTTAATTCATATTTGATGCTTTTTAAACTTATAAACTTTTTTACTTTATTGCCACCAATTTCCAATAATTTAAAAGGTTTTTCAACTGAATTATACCTTCTTAATCGTCAAAATATGGAAGTGCATAATTTGACCTTTGATTTGACCTCTACACCAGGAAAGTGAATAGAAAAATTGGTACCAAAGATTTTCTGACTCTCCATACCCTAAAGAACCAAAATAACCTTGGTACCATAAATTAAAAAAAATTTTTTACAAATTTACATTGGAGACTCCACTAATAGTTGACATAACCATAGCAAATTCAGGTGTTTTTGTCTAGGGGGTTGAGGTACTTAAAACATGCATATTGACATGACTTTCTCGTTTTAAAGTAATTTATTTTTTAAAAGCATTTCTCTTAGTAACACCATAAATTAACAATTAATATCTGTTTTCATCAAAAAAGTGGTTACAATTCAAGATATTGAAGGAATTTTTACTAAAATGGGTAGAATTTTTTAATTCTAGAAGGGCTGCAAGCTCAATAGCCCTTACCCCTGGATTAGCCCTTGGCATTGACTGGTATTCCAGAGAAATAAGTCTGGTTTTGTTGTATAATTCATTGCATAAAACATTTCCATTGGGAAATTAAATGTCTAACCAATATCCGGTCATGAAAAGTCAGGAATTCTCAATTTAATAGTGTACGTAAAGCTTACGGAAACTCTTTATTGGACTCTAGGGTATTCAGAATAATGCAATAGTTTTCTTCTACAAAAGTATATTATTTCTTTTAATTTCTTCCAACACGTAATTAATATGAAGTAAAAGAATGGATTAGGACCACTTGCTAGGAGTAATGTATAGTGGTGTCCTTTAAAAAAACCCACTTTTTCACTTTTCCTTCATTAAAAGCTTAAAAAATATGATAATTAAATCGAACAAAATGGTGTTGTAACGGCTCATCCTCCCCTACATTTTAGTGCTTAGTATTTTTAATTCCAACTCTCCGTTACAAATTGGCAGACAATTGAGTAAGAATCCAAAAAAAACCCAATTTTCCTAAAAAAAACCCCATGTACCCTAAAAAAAACCCCGCTTGAAAATACTCAAAAAATTAATAAAAAATATGATTGAAAGGTTTATTTTGATAGAAAAGAGAATAATTAAAATAATAAAAACCAAATTCATTACAGATTATTTCTAAAATTAAAATTGGGAAAAGTTTTTCTACTCAAGAATTTTGCCTTCAAAATACAACGACAATAGCGTTTTTATTGTTGTATTTTGATGAAAACGACCTATTAAATACAAATACTTCATACAATTTTTATAAAAAAAGCTTAAAAACGGTAATTGGAACTGATATTTTATTTTAAACCCCCAACTATCAACTCTCTAAACCCATTTTCGAGTAAAACTCGGTAAAATGCTATTTTTCACGGAAAATGGCTGTTTTTGGTATCATTGAATTTTTATCAAAAATACTGAAAAAAACCTCGAGAATTACTGAAACAACTATTCTATTTGAGTAATTAGTTGTATATCATGAATAATATTAAAAATTTTGCATAATTTTTTATTTATTTTATCATTTATTACGAAAGGAAAAGTGAGTTTTTTTAGGCACACTATGGGTTTTTTTCACCTCTCATTTCAAAGACTGCCGTAAGGTCCCTAATTGTCGGACTGAGCTGAAATTTTAGTATTTTATTCTCATAATAACGGGATAACACAAAAACACGTGAAAAATGCTTTAAAGTCTTTATAACATATATTTTTACAGCATCAAAATCTGCATAACTAAATCATATTTTTAGCCCAAAATCGACATTTTCTATTTATTCAAATAAATAAGTAAATAAACGGTTCTTTGACATGCTTTCAAGTTCCCTGCCACTCTAAATGGCTTAGGAAGACAGGGGACATGAGAATTTAAAATTATTTTAATTATTTATTTAAAATATCTCGATGGGTTTTTTTAGGGTACAATTTGGAGTGGGTTTTTTTAAAGGACACCACTATACGGTCCCTACTAGTAATTGAAAAAAAATTATGGACACCTTTCGACCTCGTTTTTTTAAGAACTCTTTCAATATCAGATTTAACAACCCACTTTATGCAGATCTTGATAAAGCCAAAAGAGAGGTGAAAATGACCCCTTTGCGCTACAAGAGATAAGTTAACCCTTTATTAACCAAATTATTTTCGGAGCAAGTTTAGTACTGATGAGTCTCCAAGTTTTTAGCGATAAAAATCACTATATAGTTACCCCAACTAATATTACGTGAATTATGTGGCTTCTAAATATGGCGCCAAATAGCCAAAACTCGCCAACCATCAGCAGTTCTAAACTTGAGCCTGTGGTACTTACAAGTACCGTCGGTAAATAAAGGGTTAAAACTGTATTTCTTACCATCTTTAAACCTATTAAAGCCATCTTTTCATACCATGCCTCTCTCTTCCAAAGTGAAATATGAGTTGTCCCTAAAGTAAGTCACCGTAAAAAACAAAATAAGACCTTCTCCCTGAATCTTTTAAGGAGCATAATTCCATACCATTACAAAACAAGATCCATTCTTTCTTACAACAACACAACTCTTTCGAACAAAGTTCAGTAACCCCCCCCCCTGCACCCCAACAGAGAGAGACAATCCCTTTACAAATCCTATTGTTTTTATTCAAACGAAAATCTTATTCCATCATTATAATTTCCTCACGGGAAATCTCAAGAAACTCCGGGATTCATGACTTCAGTGATGTGAAGCAAAAAAAGAGATGGACGCCACCAGATTCAAAAACTTCCAATTTGCACCATAGAAGAAGCTTGATCATTATTTCCTGGAGGAAGAAGTGTCGGAAAAGGTGTTATCCTGTCGAGGAATGAAAAATGAAATGTTTTCGTCTCTGCTCTGTATATTGAGTGATATATCGAAGTTTTGCTGCTTATTGTTCCGTTGTAATCGAATATTTATCAACATGGTGCGTCTCGGGTTTTGTGATTTTCATTGTTTTGAGTGGGTTCTGTTAAGTAAGTTTTGAGATGAATAATCTATGGGAATTTCGATGTTTATGATGGCGACATATGGAAGTTTTTAAACAATTTATATAGGATAATTTGTCGTAAAACGTTTCCCAGACGATGGGAAATTTTAGATTATTTTATTCAAAAATACGTTTACAGCCAAAGAAAAGTTAGTATACCTGGTATTAGTTAAATACTAATATCAGGTACGGTTAAATAATGAAACCTTAATCTTAGAATCTGTAATTTATGTTTTGTTATGCATATTTGTTATTTTGTTAAAATCACAACTTTAATATTATTTTAAAAATATAAATTAAAAAATATCATGTTTTGATATTTAGGGACTTTGATTTTTTGTCTCCTGTTTATTTTGTTTTGAAAAAAAAACATGCAGATTTTTTATGATATAACTATAATAAAAAATATCAATTTTCCATACATTCATTCACATTTTTCATTAGCACTTCAACATTTGTAAATGAACTAAAATTATATTTACAGTTTTTCTTTGTCTTCGTACCTTTTTTCGTTTCTGTTTCTTGGCTGTAACCCCCTGCTCTCCCCTTAAATAGGCCACAATATTTCAAATAAATAAATTAAAGACCCAACAGGGTGCACCCCCATTAGAATGCAAGGTTAAAAACAATTCCCAGAAAAACCGTCTGGCGGGATAGAGATCCCCTAGACTCCTGAAAGATCATTGAACCCATAGATTACTCTTAATTTTATTTGAGATAGATATTTTTGTTTTATATCATAATAGCAGCCTGGAGATAAATATACACTCTTGAGAATAACACACTCTCACACAAACATTTTACCCTCCCTCCATTCTCATCGGTCATCGGAATCCCATTAAGATACATTTGAGAAATCCGAAACGCCCTAATCAACGAATCCCACAAACACAATACTATCGACGCCCCACGCTAAAAGCCCTCGCAGGGGCTCCATGAAAAACGAGGGGCGTTGCACTCCCCGGGCGTTATGGACGACCCGTATACGAAACCCTGGCATTCAATTATAACTACACAGCTCAAGAGGGTGGGACAAAACAACGAGATATTGATCACCTATCGTGTATGCATGGGGGAAGATTAAACGCGTGGGGATATTCTCGGGAAATCCGATGCATGGGACATTCGTGGTTTTTTTTATCGTGATGAACTGCTTGTGTTCGGTTGGATGTAATGTATGTTTTGAGGGGGTGTTGGGATGGGTTTTTTGAAGGGGTGTGTTCTCTTTTCGAATGGAGTTGTGGGTTGTCGTTTGTCATGTTTTGTCGAACTTCCGGGTTTTTGAGTGGGGGGTTGGTGACGGTTTGCGTGATTTAGATGTGGAGGAATTTGTGTTTTGACGGTATGAGTTGGTTACGGGTGGTTTTCATGTTGTTTCACTTTTTTTGTTTTGTCTTATACAGGTCGACTCCGTTATTTGGGATCACGGTTAATGTTATCAATCGGATAATGTTATCGAAATTGACTGGTCCCATGCACTCCTATTTAAATGAACGAAAAATGTATCGTTTTATTTGATAAACAGTTTATTGTTATCAAAATTCGGTAAAATCCCTTTAAAACCCTCCTTTTTCCAATTGTGTAAGGCCAATTTGAATGCATAAACATACAAAATACTATACTCAGTACTACTAAGTACTGAGTTGTACTAAGTACTGAGTTGTACTAAGTACTACTAAGTACTGAGTTGTACTAAGTACTACTAAGTACTGAGTTGTACTAAGTACTACTAAGTACTGAGTTGTACTAAGTACTACTAAGTACTGAGTTGTACTAAGTACTGAGTTGTACTAAGTACTAAGTTGTACTGGGTTGTACTAAGTACTACTCAGTTGCAACTTAACTTGAGCCTGTAGAAATATGCTGAGAGCAATCAAAGAAAGTAGTTCCCCGCGAGGTGTATGAATTTTGAGTGAAATTTAGAGCTTCAATTTTGAATAATGATTAGTTTTTTAAATCCACGTATATTAAGCATCTTTTCATCCCGATATGTATAAAATGTTCATTATTATTATTTTTTAAAGTGGCGTAGCGCGTAGTAGTACAACTCGCTCTCAAACTCGCCAGCCAATTAGAGCTTCTAGCAACACAGCAGGCTTTCTGTTTACTCAGATTTTCTTTGGCGTGGCCCTGACGTCAGGCTCAACTTAAGTTGCAATCGAGTAGAGTAGTGTTATATGATCTGCATATATATTTTTCTTTAAGATATTTAAGTTGCAAAACACATACTAGAAAATCGTTTAAATATTTCAATGAATACTATACAAAGTCGTGATTTTAATGCAAACACTCATGTTACACTGCATGCTCATTTTTATAATGGAACAGCTTATTGTTATAAATCGGGCATTGTTATCATTCTGATCTTGGACAAATGTGATCACATCTGCGTAGTCGACTGCATTTCGAAAATTAGTTATTTAATGTGCTATTCGCAATTTCCAACGCTTTTATCATTTTTGTACTCGAAATGTATGCAACATATGATTTGGTGGAAGTGTCTTGATTATTATATGTTTGGTTCAATTCCGTTATAGTTCCTGCTAAATATCGTCAATCTCTTTTGGATACTATAAAGTATAAATATTGCTAAATAATTTCCAAATCACAGATTAAAATGTTTAATTATATATATATAACTGTTCAGTTTATTATTAAAAACAATAAAAATTTGTTTACATTTGAATATTGAGCGTTCGAAAGAGAGTGGCGATATTAAGCGGAAACTATAACGGAATTGACCCTTATATTGTGTTAATTTTTCTTTAGAAATAATTTAAAACTTTTCAAAACTGTGAAAAATCCATGTTTTTTGCTGTAAAGACTGTGTAAAATCGTTTTCTAAGTCATACACTACTGAAACTATGAGACATTAGTTTTTTACATTAAAAATTAAAAGGAATGTTTAATTCGATTTTAGATTTAAAATTAACATATTCTTGTTTTCTATTGCACCTTTTACATAAAAATAACTTCAAAATAATCTCATGTGATCATATTTGATTTTCGAGCCATAAAAATAATTAAACCAATCAAAATAATCTCAGACTTTTTACGTTAGTTTTCCAACAACGATACGTTACATAAATTCCGGACTATTTTGGTAAAATTACATTAAAATTTTCTTAATCTTAATTTCGTGTAGTAAACTTTATTGATTGATGGATTGATTATAGATTTTAAAAAATCAAAAGGAGAAATTTCATTTCCTTCCCTTAATAAATAAAAACATGGTATGAGAAAAAAGAAAAACCACTTTATGCCATTTTAAATTTGTTCTGTTAAAAAAGTTTTTTAAATTATGTAAAACTAGGGAACAAGAGTAAAAAAATGATAAAATCCTCCTTTTTTGAATGTATTAAAAGGTTCCCTCGTAAATACTGATAGTTTCAGTCAGTAATGCATGAAGATGTTCTTTAATTTTCTTAAGTTTAGTTTATAATTAAAATGCATTTTTTAGGCTGCTAAAAACTTTGTTCGCATTTTAAGTTGTTACTTGAAAAGTATAAAATTAAGAATGCAGTTTTACAAAATATTTTAAGCACTAATAAATATTTTTCTTACTAAAAGATAGACAAAAAAACTAACCTCCATCTAATATTTTGTATTCTATATGGATATTTTTTTACTTAGGCATAAGTATTTTCTAGCTGAAGTAGCAGTAAAATGTTTTAGCTAAAAATGGTACTAATAAAATGAAATTATCTTTAACATAATTATATGTGTAGAGTTGTTGTTAAAACCGTTAAAATAACCGTTGGGAATAATTAACCTCCAAACTGTTAAATTTTTCAAAGAATAAGAGTATTAATGTTTTCATAAACTGAATAAAAATTATATCAATTTGAAAAAAGAGATCACACGATTGAATCACCAGTCGCCATTCCACATTCCTTTTCGTAATGAGATACCCTTTTAAAAATCTTAAATATTTAATACCTCAAAAATCACACAAAGTTAAATAAAAAAAACCATAATCTAACAAAAGCGCCATCTAACTTTATTATGAGGTTTGTCATCACAAACCCATATCCCAACAAAATTCCACCAATTTCCCCACTTAAAAATCATGGTTCATAAAAATAAACGACTTTAACAAGGGCATTTTACGAGGAAATATTTAGGGCCGTAAAACCCACTAACCCACAGCGTTTTAAAGGATACAGGTAATACTAATAAACATTTAATGCCGATACTTGATGATACTTGATGCACAAATCCCTCATCTCACACTACCTTATCGGAATGAATTTGCAGCAATTTAGTTTTTTTCAAACATAAGTCATATATTTTTACGATGAAAATCAACGGCTGTTAAACGACAAGTGAAGGTGGAAAGTAATGCTACTGAAGGGCAGGCACGTTGTGAACAATACTGGCGTAAGTTAAATTTGAATGATAGTTACTGGAGTTTAGATTGGAGGAAACTGGGGTACTATTTTCTCTCTTCAAAATGTTAGTTCATTTTTTCAAAGATATGCTTCTTAGCTTTTTAAGTGATTCAAATACGAAAAATAACTAACTTTTTTGTGAGAAAAAGTTACACTCTTAAAACTACTTTAAATTCTTAACATTGGAATTGCTATTTAACGAATTTCATCAATAATATTTTTTGCAGTCATGTAAACTTTGGAAAAAGAAAAAAAAATAGATTTCAAAATAAAATGAGCATCTTCTTTTAAAAGTAACTCTTACGAAAAGAAACACAGACAAAATTCCTAGTTAAAGGTTAAAATGAACAATAAAACCAAAACTACAATTTTAATTGATTTTAGTTTAATTTATTAAATCCATTTTTCAATGAAATCTCTAATCGTAAGATGCCCTAAACACTACACATATGAAAATGCGTGTTTCGCGAACATAGGAAAACAAATATTAAAATTAAAGTTATTTTAATGTTTATTAAGCCTTTAAACAATTTGAAGCTATAAATCTATCTGCCACCATTGGGATCTCGCACGGAGTAAACATTAGTGAACAAAAAATCTGCTCGTCTTTCAAAAAATAAAAACAAAACTACAGTGCAAAATAATGAAAAATTCCACGACCTTAACAGTTACTGTTTATTCCATTTTCTGGGATTAATGGTCGTCGTTTGATATATTCCCCCAAACGAAAATAGTGCAATAGTACCAGATTTCATACCTTGTTTTCACTTGGAGCAATCATGCAGTAGTTGTTTGTTATCTATTGAATCTAATTTATAAGTAGTTAATAGTGTTTTTCCCACTAAGGTTGCGCTCCGAAGAAAAGGGTGAAACGTTTGGAGGAAAACGACACGGCCCTCAATCCCGGAAAAGGTAATAAATAAAAAACTGCTGTGGTTTATAAATTTATGAGTTAGTGCGATCACAGAAATAATCCATTTTGATCGACATAATTCATTTAATAACCACTTTAATACACCATTATTAACAGAAAATATACGGACTTAATCTACCTTAGAATTTGTCGTAATTCTATTATCAAAAATCTTAAAGAAATATCGTGAAATAATTCCCTTTTAACAACGATAACGCTTCAATCAAATTCAACACACACACTTTATTCAACCCGCAATTACTTCGGGATTCCAAATCATCACGATTACTCTCCCCACCACATTCCCGAATTTAACCTCACCCCCAGAACTCAATATATATCCCTAATGAAGCATTTCTCCGAACCGTTAACGTCAAGAATAATAACTCCCCGAGACACGACTTCAAGAAACATTCAAACAGCAACCAAGCAGAAACAACCGGCTTTTAATTCCTTCAAAACTGCGAATACGAACACATAAGCATAACTCCCCCTCGAACCCCCTCCGGCGTAACCCCGTCATCTTTCAAAAACACCCAATACGATCATCATCATTTCAAAAATCATCATCGGTCTAGTCGTAATCCCTGAGATGTAGTCGACTTGATCCACTGTGGATCTCAATTCAGGGAAATCGCTGAGAGTTGTCGCCGAGATTAGGCTCTCTTTTGGCTCTTGGCGGGGGGGGGATATCCCCGCATAATGGCGATCATGCCCGGGCTTTATTCGCGAATATAGAGTGTTGTAGTATACATGAGCTGCCGGACGTCTCTTCAAGAAGGGGTAATGAAATGGAGTGGAGGAAAAAATCATCGGCCACTGTTGGTGATTTCATGCTGTGGGAAACTCCGTGGAAGGGAATGCCAAGCCCGTCGTCATCTTCTAGGCAGACATTTTTGGTCACTGATGTTGCTGAGTGGCATGACAGTTTATGAATATTTTAGCTGGAGTGTCTGAGTTGCCAGAAGATGCACCGAAATGATTTTATTTTTTAGAATTTCTGTGGATAAGGCAGTCGGTTTAGAGTGAAGCTGTTAAGGAATTTTACGTATGTGAAAGGTTGCATCGTTATTAAGATTTTAATAATTTTCCTGTGGACGTGTTTCAACGAGTATGTACTGATTAATTGGTACGGAAAATTATAAAGTGTTAGATAATATGATAATATTATTCATATCATAAGAATAATTTGAAATCGAATTGAATTATTTTGATATCGAATTAAATTATTTTGATATCGAATTTAATTCAAATTAAATTTAGTAAAATTACCCGCAAAAGGCTAATTTCATTCATGGGCTAATTTTCAGAAGATGCCTTTCTTAAATGCCCCCTAAAAATTACATTCATTCATTTTCACGGATCAATAAAATTAAAAAAATATCTTAGTAGGTAGCTTTAAAAGTATAATTTTATCAACATATTTTATGTTCTTATTTTCGTGGAAACACTGCATTATTTGTTACAAAATTAAGGTAGGTAGGTATATGAAAGGTTTATGGCGTATGCATAATAACAATATAATTTTTTAAATGAGATACACAATTTCTAGAAAGAGATGTCCTAGAACGTTAAACCTTGTGTAGGGTTGCCAAAAAAATTTTACTTTTAGCATCTTAATAATCTAACTGCATAAAAAAGCAGTGAAAAATTTTGTGTATTAAAATCCTAAGATTTTGTTTTGAAATTAAAAAAATATGCCACACACACAATTCCTGGAATTCTAGAACACGGAATAATTCCACTAACTCATGGTGCTCTTCTAAGTATAGTATTGAATTTTCTTTGATAATTTTTTAGGAATAATAGACCTGAAGCATTTCTACCGGTTGTCTTAATTGTATGGTTATCCTATATGGTTTAATGAACTTGAGAAAAAAACTAAGCGAAAAAGGTGGTTATTGTAACAATAGTTGTGAACTACCCTCGCTTAGAAAAAATTTAATTAAATAATTATATTAAAATACTTTATTTTTCTGAAGAGGATACATCCATATTAAATTATGTTCAATAATTTTTTTAAAATTAAAAACCCACGCACAACATTTTAATTCTTGTTGTTTTTTTAGTTTATTTGTTTTCGTCCTTTTGGAGAAAGTTAATATTCAATTAGATGACATGCTAAAAAGGGTTTCAGTTTTATTGAAATTAATAACTAATTTCAACTATAAAATACTTTTATGTATCTAAATTTGGTATTAAACTTTTCGTAAAGCTTAAATGTGTCATATAAATAAAGATTCTATACGCTATCAAATTTAAAGAAATGTAACAAGGTAAAATAAAATTTTTAAGAAAATATTATAATATTTTTCATATAATCAAACTTTTGTTTGCCAAGCAACATCACATCACAATGCGGTACTTTTTGTAAATTCATCACTAAAAGAGTAAAAAGAAAATATTTCTTTAAATGACTGATCTTATCAATGCCGTTTTTAATTTGTTTACAATGTGAGATAGAAAGATTTAAAAAAGATTTATGTTCTTTTCATGGAAAATGGTGAAACCTCACTATCCTGAATATGTTGCATCATCATGATTAAAGTTTAAAATAACATTATAATATTCCCCGAGATTAAATATTAACAATGTCTTAAATAAACGTGTGATGGCAACGCTGATATTATTTTTTAACTTTAACTCTTAAAATAAATCAACTAAACAAGTAGTGAAATTTTATGTTACTACATAAACATATAGTTATTCATAAAAGATGTAACTTAAGAAGATATTACGTAAGACTCTAGGGCCTAGGCAATCAATTAAGCCATTTAACAAAAAAGGGAAGTAATTTTGTCAAGAATGCTGGAAGGAATTTCTTTTAAATCACCCAGTTTAAAGAAGATTGCGAATTATATATTTTTACAAAAGGTAAGGTTTCGTATGATTAAAAATTTAAATTCTTCTCGAGAATATTTCAATTACTTAAAATGTTTTTTATTTTTTAGAAATGAGAGTCATCTAAGGCAATGGTAAATTAAGGGACTGACAGAGATTCAACATTTATAGCCAACGAATTGATAACCTCCTCCTTTTTGTAGTCGGAAAACATTAAGTTTGATTACATAAACCGAAATAAATTATTAAAAACAATAAAATGAGTTCCAAAGTGTCCTAATACTTCACTGCGAGTAAACAACTTTGTATAAGTATATTCATCTGTTTCATCTTGTCTCTGCGTATATCCGTATAGGTTCTAAGCAAGACATTTTTGCGTTTGTTAACCAAGACAGCATTTTGCAAGTCAATTCCGGTGTACTTCTAATGAGCTTTCTTCAAAACCATCTACTACTCCTCTTACTTCCAAAATGCACTCCCGAGGCGCATTTGCAGATGGAAGTAAAGTTTCGAAAGCCACTGAAACTCTACCAGTTTCCTCAGAGCTGTGTTTACCTTGCTCAAAAATGGGGGAGAGCTCATTTTGTAAGCAATACCAACTTTTGTGCAGAGGATTTGTTATTATGTAGAGCAGTGGTGCTTTATGGAATAGCTTACGGTTGCTCCTGTTAAGGACTATTGCCTTTGTGGGAGACTACTTTCAATGGAAAGTTACTTGGTAGAGCAGAATGATTTGGTTAAATAGTGAGTGTAGGTAGAGGGCAAATAGAAATTTTTATATGTTAGAAAATGGGTTAAAAATTAAACTAGTAGTGCAAGTTAATTCTAAGTTACAGAGAAGTGTACCGAGTGTTTAAAACAGATTTACAGATACCAATAGGATATTTCATAAAATATTTCTCCTAGACATTTCCAATTGCAAATTTTCATTTTAAGAAGCGAAACATTAAATGAGAGTAGTTTAAACTCCATGGGGATCTACCATCTGCTTAAGAAAGGCAGAATATAAATTCTTACACGCCCCCCAAAAGGGTGTTATAAAGTGGTGTAAGTCACCAATTTTACATTTTAATATCGCAGTAAGATTTGAAGATATTGAGATATAATTTTTTGATTCTTATTCAGGAAATAAATAAAAGTACTTTATAATTAAAAATTTTAAAATGCATACCATCTAACAAACTTTCAAAATAACTCATCTTGGAATTATTACCTGCTAAGAAATAATGAAGTGTTGAAATTCTAAATAAAAAAGATGGATTTGTGATGAAAAATATCGGACCGAATTTCTCAAAACATTTAATTAATATATGACTTCCTGGTATTTTGTAAAATGCGATAAATGATGAATAGATTAATATCCTTTACTCTACTTACACAACTTTATGTTCCTTCATCTAGTTTCATGGAATTGAAATTCTGAACCCTTTATTGCATCATGTCCACTCTAGTGGACAAAAGTTTAAATTTTTTTGCTATTCCCTAAATGCCTTTACAGATTTCATTTCAGTTTTTTTTACCTTCTACATTATTTGAGCTTGCAGTACGCATATTTCCGATTTCAGCATGAGAAGCGCAACAATGTACCGATCGACCAATATGATTCAATGATTGCCGTATTTTAGCACCTCCCTTCAACTACGTCATGTAAAATAAAAAAGGGATCGAAATAAGAAACGTGATACACAAGTATGTTCTTATTTTTTAATGAGACGGGGTTTGTGCATTAAATTTAAAAGTTGTGAATGAAGAGTCATTCTTTTACTTCTTTTTTGTTCTGATACCTTTTTTTACAATATTTTTAATTATGGATCAAGTATATTATGACCAATTCTCTGAAAATTCATTCATTTAATAATTTAATTCAATATAAATAGTACTAAATCGTTTAAGTGGGCCGTATTCACCGGTAACCTGACCGGCGGTCAGGTCAGGAAACCATGGTTACAGCCTCTGATTGGTGGAAGGAAAATATTGAATTATTTTTCCACCAATCAGAGGATGTAACCATGGTTTCCTGACCTGACCGCCGGTCAGGTTACCGGTGAATACGGCCGTAGTTTTTGAAATCTCGTTTGTCCTGATAAGAAATTTACTGTACAGATTTCTTTCATATGTTCTAAAAAGGTTTATTCTATAAATTAATATAATTTTAAAATAGAAACTCTTTATTTTTCCAAAGCATGCTTATCTCAAAAGAGAATTAGAGATACTCAGCTGTACAAGTTAAAATCAAAGTTCTAATGAAAATTAAACGAATCCAAAAATATATTTTTTATTTGGAAACTTTAAACTTTCGTCTTTTCATGCTCTCCTGACCGGATGTAGTTACATATTATTATATTCATAATTTAAGAGAAATACGAAATGGAAAATTCTGACACAAAAGGAAATTGAGAAGTATTTAAATGATGATTTTCCAATTAGAAGTTATTATGAAAATTTGGAAAGTGATAGTGAGGAAGAGGAATATATATCGGCACCCATTCATGCTGACTCTGAAGTCTATTTATGCATTGTTGGAAAATCTGACTGTTTTTACCATTTTCACCACTAAAATTGTAAAAACTAAAATTCTGATAAAAGCTTACGCATAATGTGTATATGCATACTGTCCACTGTAGTGGACAAACTGTAACTCTTAATTAAAACGAAATCTGGATAAAATTATTTTTTATATTATTTTTAAGACTACTTTAAAAAGAGAAAATGCATGTATATTCTTTTAACTTCTCCAGATTATTTGTATGCAACAAAGGGTTAACTTCGGTCTGGAATGTATGTATTTCTATATATCATAAGATTGAAATACATGTCAATTAGATGTAAAATGATGATTTGTTTACCTTTTTAGAAACTGACACTAAAAAGGATTACGTAAAACAACTATATTTAAAAGTGACAAAAATTTAATTTAATTAATTAAATTTTTTTTAAGATGAGTTGTTATCTGTAATTATCTATAAGAACAAAATATATTGTTTTAACATGTTATTATAAACATATTTTACAATTTTTTTATTCTTAAAAGGGGACTCATTACCAACAACATTTTTTACTCTGTTAACAGGATTTTATTATCTTTTTAGGTGTTAAATTATGTATTTACTTTATACTAATTCATATTTAGCCCAAAAAAGCAAATTCAAAAATTGATTTATTTCAAAAATTAAAAAAAAGTGGCCAAAATTACCCTTTTTCAAAATGCTACTCCTCCTTTAATATACACTCCTTTCACTTGATATTTTTTCTCAACATAAATCCACCATTTATTGTTAGCTCTACGTATGGAAATTTAAATATCTACAAGGGTTTCGGAAAAATAAAAGAAAATCTGAAATTTGACATTTTTTTGAGAAAATATGCTAAGTTTCGACTTTCTTGCTTTGTAAAAAGTTTTGTAATAAATATATTTTAAAATCCATGCGTATAGGTGTTTAACATACATTACTGATAATGACTACCAAGTTTTAAGTGATTTGGACAATTAGAAAAAAAGCCTTAGGATTTTAAACGATAAAAACCTTGTTTTACGAAAAACCCGTTTAAAGGTTGAAAGCTATGCTTCAGTAAGCCTTATTTTGGGCCAGAAAACCTCACAATTCTTATATTTAAAAACCTTATGTCATTATAATTCTAAGGGTAGTATCTTCATTTTTATGGCAAAATCGCAAATTCGAAATTTTGACTAAATTTTTGGTACTGAGTCCCCTTTTAAGATATTAATAAGCATTGAAGTTTATCATAAATACCATTAAAATAATTATTTAAAATAAACACAGTATTTTCTAAAAAAAAGTTATAAACATTTTAAGAGGATTTTAAACAAAATTTAAGCAGAAGTTTTTATCGGGAGGAATTTTGTCAAAGAAAATACATCTATCAAATAAAAAGGGATGCTCAAATAGAGAAACATTGTAATACAAAGAAACGAACGTGTTTAGGAAAAGATTAAAAGCAGTGGTTAGTTTTTACTATGGTTAACGAAATATTAATTTAAAAATTTCAAAAGAACCAACCCAACTTAAATGGGACTAAACAATACGAAAAAGAAGGTTTTTAAAAAATAAAATGTGATAAATTGTACTTTAAAAACTAGAAACTTTGGAACGAAAAATGAACCTCGCGGGAATTTTATTAATAAAAGATAATATACTGTTTTGTATAGAGAAACTTTATTAGGTTAAAACAACCACAAAACAATAATAAGAAATATCAAAATGAGTTTTTATATTCATTATTATTTTTATTCCATTGCAGACTTTAAACGAGACTTATTCAAAATTATCACAGTTAGGATTGAATATTTTATTGAAAACAGAGTAAAGATAAGTACTCTTTTAAAGAGTTTTCAACTAAATAGTACTAAGAAGATAAGAGGTTCATAATACCTAAAACGAAAAATTTTTGCGGAAATACTTACACGTCCATTAAATTAATTAATAACAGAGTTCTCTAGATTTACTAAAAATACGTCCTCAATAAATATCAAAAACTAAAGTTCAGACTCCACTAAGAGAAAAACTATTAAAGAGCAGTAGTTCTTTGAAGATAAGACCGTTAAAACTAAAAGCGACTCATGTTTTAACACTGAAACTACATTTTCGAATAAATTAACTCGACATTCCAGTAATTTACAATTATTTATTTATGAATTTTAAATGAGTAGGGATTAGAAAGTTGCACATACAAAGAAAGGTCTAAAACGAAGTTAGAGGTTTTAAACTGAAGAAATTTTTTTTGTTAATTAATTAAATCTAACATAGAAGTTTCTGTAAAACCAGGGATGAGATTGACAAACAAGCAAAAAGTCTGAAAACCTGTGTGAACGACATTTTCAATATTGTTTTCCAATATATTTTAGGTAGAATTTGCATGTTAATGCACAATATAAAAAATATCTGAAAAAATAGAGTTCCAAGTACTAAAACGGGGGGTTTGGGGTTCCTCCCCCAGAAAATTATTGGAAATTTGATCCTAAAATTCAAGGTTTAAGCTTGTTTTTAACACCTTGTCCAAATTTTTTTGCGGTGGGAAAAAAATCCGATAACTCTCAGAAAAATCGTAAAAAGTCGGAAAATCTGACAAAAATTGGAAGAATCTCATGCCTGGTAAAACAAACCGTCTTTCAATAATACGGTAGAGTTGTAAAACATTCTATGCAATCATAAAACAATATACTTAAGATTACTTGTAGTATTCATATTTTAAACTCTTATGTTTAACCAGAACCAGTGTGTTAAATTTTTAAAAAGTTTTTTTGTGTGTATGATAAAACTATTTTTTTAAGTAAATCTTGATGAATCTTTAGATCAGTTAAACTGGATCGAATCATGATACGTAAAACCCCAAAAGAATTTTTCATAACATTTATGTGACTTAATTTTAAACCGGTATTGCTAAATTGAACTTTTATGAAGTTGAGTTTATATCTCATCATTTGTTTTAAATGTTAATAATTAAGATGTCAGCAAGGATATGAAGTTACATGCTCAACTCAAGCTTAGGATATCACAGTGTTTCTAGTCAACATTAAGTAGGAATATGTACATCCAGGAATAATTACTCGGGTATACTTTTTGTTTTTCTCAATTTTAATGAAGGGATACAGTTTTGTATAAGATTCCCATAATGTTCTTTGCATTTATTTTTATTTGTGTATGGAATAAAATGATTTGACCTTAAAAATATTTCTAGAGGAATTCAAATCCCCCAGTGACTGAAAAACATAGTTATAAATATTAAAAAACTGTACTAAATATGAATATTAATTTCTTAAATATCTTATAAGTATTTGGTATTGCATACCATGAACATAACTATGAGATTGCAAGAAAATTTATGTAATACCTGAGCAAAATATCCCAAGGGTATTCATAAAAAGCTTATTTAACGTTAAATTATAAAAATAGATAGGGGCAAAATCCAGGGAACTAAAAGATGAAAAACTGTGTTTTTTCACTGTATAATGTTAAGTGAGCTATTTGAACACTCTCAAAAATGTCTCTTGTGTATCCAATACCAACTATTTTTCTAATGAGTCTGATCCTAAAAATAAAACTGAAGGAGCAAAAACTATTAATGTTCCAGAGAACGTTTAATGAAAATCAGTATGACTGCAGCTTTTTATCGCATAGTTAGAATTAATAAAATACTTATTTTGAATATTTGCAATGACATAAAAAAGCAAAGCATTTCAAAAGAAATTTTCGTTTTTTAAAGAAGACGGCAACGATATGTCTTGTGTTTTTCAATTTGTCTTTTAATGAGAAAAATTCAGGTTTTTTTTCTGCTAAATGTAGTGTGAGAGATATGCCTTAAATATAACATGTTTTCCACAAAAAAGATTCTTTTCAGCTTCTTACTTTGAAACAATAGGAAAAAAATTATCTTCGTTATTGAAATTACACTGGATTCTTACAACACTATAAATTCACAATGAGTGCAAAAAATTAACATTTTTAAAAACTTTTTGCGATTAATTCAAGTACATAATAAACAGCATCGAAGAGAAGTTTCGCCTTGCTAAAAAATTCTGAAATGAGTTTGAATCTAACCTAAATTTCTTGTTATGGATGTTCTAATGGAAACTCTAAACTAAAGAAAAAACGTGGAAAACTATACACTGTCTTTGTGGACTTTAAGGGAGCCTTCGATAATATTGATCACGTGTTACTCTGGTCCGAACTTCGAAAAATCAATCTGAGTCCAAAATTCATTCGAATCCTTACTGACATTTATGATAAAGCTTATGCTAAAGTCCGTTCATCCACTGGCTTAACAAACCCTTTTAAAATAAATTCCGGAGTTTTGCAGGGAGAGGTTTTAAGTCCTATCCTCTTTTCTCTTTTTCTTAATGAACTAATCAATAGATTAAATAACTCTGGAATTTCGGATATTACTTTATATAATGGATCTCCTGTAAACATCCTATTATATGCCGATGATGCTGTCATCATGGCGGACTCTCCTATCAATCTTAATAAAAAATTAAGAATTTTGGAAAAATTTTGCTCAGAATTTAAACTTACAGTTAACACTGCAAAGACAAAGGCTATGGTTTTTCGCAAAGGGGGTAGGCTATCAAAGCATGCCAATTTCTACTATCAATCATGTAAACTGGAAATTGTAAATAGCTACACTTATCTAGGGGTACCGTTCTCCTCCTCGGGTTCTTTTTCTGCTGCAAAAAATCATTTTATGAATAAATCGATCTCTGCTATTCACGCGATGTGGCCAATCCTTACTGGTGGAAGGATAGGCTCTCCAATACACTGGTTTAAACTTTTTCACTCACTGGTACTTTCTGTTTTAAGCTATGGCTCTCCTATATGGTCAGTAACACTCTTCAATCATTTAGAACATATACAAAATTATTTTATTCGAAAACTGTTCAATCTCTCGATTTATACTCCAGGATATCTTTTACGTCTGGAACTTGGGCAATCTAACCTTTCAATTATAATTATAAAACTGATACTAAAATTCTGGATTCGAATTTTGAAAATGCCAGACAATAGATTGACAAAAACAGCTTATTTTCAATACTATTACAACCAATCTGATCCAATTAAATTTAACTGGTCCCTAAATATTAAATCTATTCTAGATAACTCTGGTTTTTCTTTTGTATGGTTTTCCCAAGACCATGAAGTCGCTTTAAAATTCTTACCTCACATAATTACGAATTATATTGACCAGTATGCACAATTAGATACGAATAGCATGAATAATAGTACATTTTATCCACACTATAAACATATTAAACATAACCCTTTCATCGAAGATTACATTACTGCAGCAATTGATTTATCATCCAAGAGAATTTTATTCCAATTAAGATCAAACCAAGATTCATTATATTTTGAAGGCAAAATTTTTAAAATACACCCTGACCGTTTATGCCAATTCTGTAATCTTAAGAACTTTGAAACATGGGAGCACGTGTTCTTCGAGTGCTCAACTTATGATTTCTATCGCACTAAATACCTATCATCTCTAACTCATTTCCATAATAACTTTTCTAATTTTCTTACCTACTCACATCGTAAATTTTATTTAATAGCAAATTTTATTAAATCTGCACAGGGTTTGAACAGGTTTTTATTGGAGAGTCTGTCCTTAGAAGTTTAATCTGATTTTAAGATTTTTGTTTTGAAAATGTTTTATTTATTCCTTGAAACGAAACCTTTTTTTGAAAATGTTATGAAAGAAAATTTGTTGTTTAAATTTGTTGTTGAAAGAAAATTGCTTGTTACTTTTGTTTGTTTATATGTATTTGTATTTGTATTTGCCACTTTTGTTAGCGGGCTTCGGCCTGAAAACAATAAAATTTCTTCTTCTTCTTCTTCTTCTTCTTCTAATGGAAACCAAACAAAATATAGAAGAAACTTTCCAATTTTTTAAACTACTTAAAAATTCAGCACCATAAAAAACCCTTGTCACAGGAATTTTTTAAATTTCAATATGTTGTCAGCGTATTTAATTAAAAGTACTTTAACAAAGCATATTTAACATATAATAAGATTACATTTCATAGAAATTACGTAATTAATAGTAGTTACTGAATAAAATTGTATAAGCTAGTAATATTTATTTATAGTGGATTAAAAACGGTAAAATATTTTATTGTCACTGACTAAAATAAGAAAATGCTGCACTAGCTCTTTTTCAAAGCTATTTCTAAGTATTGGAAAACAGTTTGGAGGGTAGTCTATTTGATACAGCTTCTATAATAATGATAGTGAAACGACTGAAGTCAGTATAAATTTAGTTATAGTATTCAATCGGTTTTTTCACAATTATCTGGAATAAAGTAAAAATAATCTTATTTTGTTTAACCCTAACAGTTATGATAGTTTAACATGTTTTTAGTTCGATACCAAAATTTTTCCCATAAAATATTTAACTTTTTGACAAAAAGCTTAATGGTTCATTTTACAACTTTACCTAGTTCCATATCCCTCACGAGGAAACATTCTGGAGAGAAAACCCATATCCAGTCAAACCGACATCGACCATGCATCAACTCAGTATGTATTATCATCCTACCGGTCAATTTTAGTCGCAAGCCAAGGTATCAAAATATCAAATTATTGTAAAACCAAAGTTTAAATTTCACTCTATTTCCTGGCATTGGTGTCAATCGGGCAAATAAGTGTTTATGTATTTAAATGGAGACAGACAGACAGACAGACAGACAGACAGACAGACAGACAGACAGACAGACAGACAGACAGACAGACAGATAAGATAGATAAGATATACAGAGAGAGCGTAACACTTTATTCACACTGTTTCAGTTTCACTGTTAATTTTAGGTGAATTACATGCTGAGGAATCATCAAAAGTAAAAAGCTTGAATTGAAGTTTCACTCGATACTCTTTCACTTTTCTATGGAAACTAGCAATTCACAGGAGTAAAACACTCAGGATTAACAGTGAAAGTGAAACAGCATGAATGGGCCTTAAAGGAGAAAAGAGTAAACGCCAATTCATACATTTAACTTAGAAGAATTTCTCAAGAATGAACAACCTAACCTAAGGTTAACCTGGAATAAAGCTTTTACGACGACTCTGATTGGCTTTTAAAACTTGTTTCCCTTTTCAACTACAGATCAGAAGTTTCAATTCCAGGTAGGTAAAGTTAGTGGGGATACAGCCATTATGGAGTCTATACACTTATCCCTTTTGAACTGTTACGGCACTCCTATGGGTCCAATAAACGAATCTTGCATAAACAAAAGAACGGATCTGCCTTTCCGCGATCCATCCAATGATCCAATCCGTCTCCCCGGATTGTCTTAACGCAATAAATGGAATCGCCGCTTTACTTTCACATTCTTCCACGTTCAATGCTTTCCAAAACCATTTCACAACACGTCCCCTCAATCCACCACAACACGTCATTCCACGTGAAATCGTGCTCGGGGCGAAATGTCATCTTCCAATTACCTTCGAAACGTCCTTCAACGGAACACGTTTGTGTGAAGTTCCACGTTTGAATGTTGCGGGCTAACGGCCACTTGCTCTTAAAAGCCCTTTCCATCATCCTTCGGGGTTCATTTCGGAAGCTGGAATAATCTCTACCGTGGATTTCATCAGTTTGATTGCTCGAGTATTGGTGACAGTACTCTAGGATAATCCCTTAACTGGATGTAATGGGGGGATTGGGGAAGTATAAAGTATTATTTGGTTGAGTTTTTAAGGATTATTGGGTCACAAATCGTGTTTAAGTTGTCAATTAAAATAGATAGGGGATGTAGAATTGGATCCGTCACTAGTGGTTAGAAAATTAATGTTTAATAAACATAACAAGAGAAAATATACAGGGTGTTTCAAAATTGCGTTGCACGGCATTAATTCGGAACCAACGCCTCCTAGGGTCATGGAAGTAAGGTCTACCCTTTGTTAAGGGAGCCTGGAGAATACACTGAAATGACTTACAGCGCCCCTAGCGGCGAAATAAAAAAGTTAAAAAATTAATTAAAAAACTAAAACAGAAAGAGCAAAAACTTCAATAAGAATATTGTTGCCAACGTCATGAAGAACTCACTGAAAAAAATTCATGAAAATATCTTGAATATTCGCCGAGATATCAACATGTGAAAATAGCACTTTTTCAGGGGTCAAAAAATAAAAAGGTTCGCATATTTGCTGCGTGTGTTTGAACTCTAGGTCATGCTAAGATAGTACTAACTTTGATAGAAGATAAAATGAAAATAACATCATTCTATACTGACAACTAGATAGATAAGTAATTAATGATAGTTAAGACAATCCGGGGAGACGGATTGGATCATTGGATGGATCGCGGAAAGGAAGATCCGTTCTTTTGTTTATGCAACATTCGTTTATTGGACCCATAGGAGTGCCGTGACAGTGCAAAAGGGATAAGTGTATAGACTCCATAATGGCTGCATTCCCCACTAACTTTACCTACCTGGAATCAAACCTTCTGATTGGTAGTTGAAAAGGGAAACAAGTTTTAAAAGCCAATCAGAGTTGTCATAAAAGCTTTATTCCAGGTTAACCTTAGGTTAGGTTGTTCATTCTTGAGAAATTGGCGTTTATTCTTTTCTCCTTTAAGGCCCATTCATGCTGTTAGTTATTAATAGGGCGTTGTAAAATTTTTTGGGGTAATTTCCCAGGTACCCCCTTTGCACTTGAGAAAATGGTATCCCAAAGATGATATATATGTTTTAAACTCAATATTGGAAGCGTTCAGGCTTAAAAAATTAAAAACAACAAAATTGAGATATTTTTAAGATTTTTCCTATACTTAAACATGGGAAAACTACTTTTGAAAAACATGGGGTCAAAAATTGTCCTAGAGATCTGCAAATTTGCAGGTTATAATGTTTCAGTATTTGTAACAACATGAGAGGGGGAAACCTGGGAAATTAAAAAAAATCCACATACTTTTGCAACGCCCTCAATGAGAAAGGGATAAGTAGTAAATAACTGTAAATTTAGGGAATTGTAAGTATAGAAAGAAATTCAAAAAAGAGACGAAGCATACCATATGAAATAAAAATCAAGTAAATACGTCTTAGGTATAGTTGTGGTTATTCATTACGCATGTTTGAAAATTACAACTAATTAAGTGAGAACAAATACAAAACATCTTAAATTAATACATGCTCAGATCAATAATGATACAATATCTAAACACCTAAACAAAAAAACCCCTTCCAAATATTCCCTTTTTCTCGATTTGTTTGCCTTTCAATTAATTTCAATCATTCGCATCTCGAAGTAATTTCGCTAATTACTAACACGAACAAAGGAGTTACTACTCTTTTTAAGCAGTCCCGTGCTGCTCCACCTGTAAACAAACTACCTCTGCTAACAAAACATAAAAAATATCGATTTATCTTATATTTGTTAACTTCTGTTTAACTAAAACAATGAGCAGAGCACACGCAAAAAAAGCTGCCTTTCGTTTAGAAGGGAAATCTCAGAGCTCTGGCATTCCGTGACTTGTATCTTTTTTTTGTAGTTTTCGAAGTGTTAAGTAGGAGTTAGGTAATGAATACGCGTGAGAAGCTTTTTATGGGAAAGGGAGAAGCTAAATGATTGCATTCTTAATGAAGGTATTGAGCTTGATATGATCAGTATTTTTTACCACTTTGTTCATCAATCAGGATAGATGATCTGCATTCTAGTCAATATTTGCTGGGAACTGTTGGAAAGAATGCGTGATATTTAGTAAAAAAGTCAATAGGAAATAAAAGTTGAAAACATTTAATATACGTAGAATAAAAAAAAACTCCATAATAGTATTTCAGTACCGGAAGTCAATTAGTTAAAAGCGAGCCCATACCTGAATTATGTGATCGATCATTTTATGAATTTTCAAAGTTTTATCAAAATTTCATAGTTTTACCCAAATTAAAAAAATGCATTAGAGATATTTTGAAAAAATTCTAAAAGTGAAATTTAGGAGTTTCGAAAGCTTAGCTTGTTAAGAAAACAATGTTTAGCAGATTTGAGGTTAACTAATCTTTAATAGTTTACTTATATACCTCATTAAAGATTGCCATGAACTACTACATCGTAATTTTACAAAAACTAGATTAAGGTTGTATTCTGATATTTTTTGCAAATGTCTTCCATTTATCTCTTGTCTTTCCAGTATTTGTGCTTTCTTTGCGTTGAGCAGTGACAACCTATCAGTACAACGAAAGTTGAGGTACCAAAGCTCAACAAGGGGTCGTACATGCCCCCAAAGAGGGCATGTACGACCCCTTTTCACCAGTGAGTACATTTATCCATCTCAAACCCAAAAGAAAGGTCAAGCGAAGATTTTAAGATTTAGGGCTATGAAATAGAGAATTTAAAAGCTAGAGCCTCAAAATGTTACTGAATGTAAGTTTATTGACTCACAAATCAAACTTCAATAGTTTTGGCGTTAGCGAAAATATGTTTAAAATCACGAAGAAAATGAAAAAATTGAATGCCTACTTTTACCTGACGACGTGGCGGGTATAATTATTATAATCAATCAAATTCTGCCCAGGTCTAGTGGCCCATCAAGCGAGGTACCCATCTCCGTTTCATTTGCCTTGGGGTCTGGGGTGCTTATTACTTAGCTTGTGTCCAGGCCGAGTTGCTAGCCCGACGTTGGACCCCCAGTTGACTCCCCAAGCAAGTTTGGTGCTCATTTTTATCGACCCTGGAAGGATGAAGGGCTGAGTTGACCCATGACCACGACCAGCCACCCAATCAGAAGCCGAAAGGCATCGAACATGGGCCGGTAATGCTCGTAGCTAGACACGGTGTCCACTTCACCACCATAGCCGCTAACAAATCACTATAACCCCCCAATAAAACATAGCAATCTACAAATAAAATGCCCAACACCGAAAACAACTCTCTTCTAACCCTAGTTTGGACTTAAAGCGAATCCTTATACACGCTCTCAACTCTAAGGGGCAGCAGCATCTCCCCCATTGACTTCGCCGATGGTCATCAATTATGGCGTCCATCCCTAATGCACGCATCAATATTTAGGCAATACAGTCGTCTGCATTCATTCGACTATCACTGATGATAATTATCCGGGATTATCATATCTCTCTGTTGAATGACGGTAGCAAAATATTTTGCCGCTAATCTATAAACCCTACATATTACTGTCTGTACATAAATCAGCAGCTGTGTAATTAGGCATGTTGCGGATCATAATGCTCTGACGGAGGTTATCCTTTGGCGGAGAGGGGGGATTTGATTGTCTTGGGTTAACATGCGGATTATTGGATGATCATCAATCATGGTGGGTTTTTGCTGTTTTTCTAGATGGTGTCATTGGGGAAGTATTGTACAGTGGAGCAGGATAATTTTTTTGTAGGCAAGTGTTGTGATTTATGATGTTGACCGTCAAATCGAATATGAAACTTAAGGTTTTATTTTTGTGTTGTATAAAAATTATTTTGGTTTTTATCAAGTAAAATATTTGTAGTTTGTTTCATTAACAGTTCGGAATTAGAAAAGTAAAATAATTAATTAACCAAGAAGTTCATAACGGTTTTCAATTTGGAGTTTATTTATAAATAATACCAGCTCATGAATTAATTAAGTCCCAATTATAAACTTGTTTTAATTAGTTGTTGAATCATTGAGCGACTTACAGGTTTGAAGGCTCAAGGTAAAAGAACAAGTTTGGGGCCTCAAGATGTTTTAACGTAAAACTTAAATTCATTCGACCTAAAATAACAAAATTAATCGCTTTTAATCGAAGTGTAAAAATAATTTTTTGAAAGCTTTTTTAGCTTTATATATTGATTTTAATTTCATTAGTTAATAAATTTATTTTACACTTTTCCCATTTTATTAGCTTTTTAAGAGTTTTTTGAGGGGGCTGGATCATTTATTGTCGATTGCCATTTTATTGTCAAACGCATGATTGTCATTTTATTGCAAGATTAATCTATTTAGCTTGACAATGAATTGTAAATAGTTCTCCTAACTTTGTGTAATTGGGAATTTTCCGGATAAAAATCGAGCCAAAAAATAAATTTATAACGGAAAAGAGTTATAATAATTATAATAGTGAAATAAAATGATTAATTTTCCCTCGCAGTATTAAATTTTTTACAATAGTTTCAAATATTAAATTACTTGTTCTGATAAATAAAACTGAAATAATTAAGAATAATGGCAGTCAAATGGCAATTAAATCACAGGCAGTCCCTAATTAAAACTATTCCTTTGCCCTACAGGCTAACAACACCTAAATAATCAACGAATTGTTAAATTTTCGGAAGATGTAATTTGAAAACTATTATCCTTTGCAAAGTTTATCCACAGAATAAATGTAAGCAAGTTAAAAATATATTTCTTTATATCTTACAATGAGGGAAAATCATTTCAGAAAGTGAAAAATAAATCGCAGCTGCCAATTGCAATAAAAAACAAAGGTGTTGCCGAAATTTTAGTTTAACTAATTATGAATGAACAGCAAAACACAAATGCATTCCACTTCAATTAAAGAATAGAAGCGAACAAATTAGTTCAGCCTGTATGGGTATACGAAAAAAGGGTAATCGAAATCATAATTATCAGCTTTGTATATGCATTACTTCTGGTCTTCTTATAAAATAAAATGAAAGAAAATGACTGTTACCTTTAACATTTAACCTGATGTATTAATTTTAGCAAAGTAGGTTTTTCTTTGTTCCCGTTATTCTTTAATTTTATTATTTAAATGTATTGAGAGAGAAACTTCCTTTAATTATTTGTAGATGAATTATTTTCTAACGATTGAGAAAGACTAAATGCTTGCATAACTTAAATAATCTCAAGAAGGAATCGATCGATTGGAGTTATGTAAAACTAAAAAAAGTCATACAAAAGTCAAGATTTTGAGGGATTTCACCATTTCTTAATATTAAACGATACACGATTATATAAAACAGTCAATATCGATAAAATAATCCGACTGATAACTAACACTGATCAAATTAAGCGAAATAGACTGTATTAAACAATCTGATCACTTTTGAGATACCAACTAAACCAGGTTTAGTTATGCATCCAATTACCTCGAAAAGCACAAGTTTAAGAAACTTCACAAAACCTAAGAGAAAAAATGACAGATTTTATATTTAAGTATCGGAATGCTATTATTGCCTTCTCACCTCAACCATTTTATCACAAAATCCTTTGAATAATAACTTAAAATAAAAAGAGCGCAAAAGCTTGTCTTTTGAGGTTCACAGTTCCATTGATATATTCCGTTCAAAAATAAACATTTTATGTAGACGATATACATATTATGTTATTCCAGCTTTTCTGTTTTCTTAACGGCATCAAACATTTGTGACTCGCAGAAACGCATCTGCTGCCTTCTCAGAAGGATTTACATAAAGCTTCCCCTATTTTCAAAGTAATAAGGAAGTACAAAAACATATTCACTGTATGGTATAGGTGAAAATAAAATGTATGTCACTAGACTTATAATTGCCAAAATCTTTCGGAGAATGAAATAAAAAGTTTTTATTACCATAAGGAACAATTACATGGGATTTTAAAGTTAGTCAAGCATATATTGGATAGTAAATATGCATTAAAAGTAGTAAATATTTTATTCCATTCAGTGTTTTATTGTCAAAATATTGCGAGTGTTATCCACTTATTATTAAGCTAATGGTGTGTTTACATTTATGCTACTTTATTACCTAAAGTAGATTTTGAATTCGCACCTTGATATAATTTTTCAGTTGCTCGGAACCTTGGTTCATTGTCAGCACTTAAAAAATATTTTTTAAAACTCTTTATTACTTATTAATATTTCTTTATTAATTTAAAAATTTCTTCCATAACTATCACTTGATTATTTGGGCTTGATGGTACAGATGAAGACAACTTATTTGGAATTATACATCATGTTTGAATCATGTAAAATCAAACAAATTTAGAACACCTCTTTACATTAAAATATTTTATATTAAAAACATGTTTCATAACTAGAAAATTTAATAAAATTAACTAGAAAGTTAATAAAATTAAAATAATCGCTTGCTGTGTATTTTTATAGAAAGGTCTCTCTTTTTTCTGCTCCATTATATCCTTCCACTCCAATTAACCACTTATTTATTACATAATTTGAATTTCATTAAACAAGGGAAAATCAAAATATCTTATCAGAAACATCTGCAAAGCGTGGATCTTGGTGTATCTTTAACCAATCACAAGTATGGATTCGGACCCCCCCATAACTGTTTTCTTTCAATATAATATACGGAAGGATTTATTTTTCTTACCCATACTGAATTTCAGAAAAAAGAAGCGCCAGATGTTCTCATGGAGAAGATGTTTACTTGTAAAAATTGACCTTCAAAATGAAACTCGACCCCAAAAGCGGTCGTTTTAAAGGAGATATGGACAAATTTTGATAATATTAAGCGGAGTGATGATTCATAGTTGATCACATTAAACGATGTATTTTACATTAAATTAAATAGGAATGATCGGGACCTTTCGATTCCGATAACATTATCCGATTGATAACATTAACCGTGATCACATTAAGCGGATTCGACTGTAGTACTTATCTGATATATTATACTGCTTTCTTGGCTAATGCAACAGTACGCATGAATTTTATAAAAACTGTATACATATTTTCATACACTGTATTTAATGTTTCCCTGCTGCATATTACTATTTATAAAACTATCTTTTCACCAATAAATTAAGTTGGTAATGAATCTCAGCTAGGCTGTACCAGCGTATGGCGAGCGAGCGTAGCGAGCACAGGATTGCGAAGCAATCCTAGGGGAACTGCGTCAGCAGTTCCCGGGGGTTGGCGAGCGATAGCGAGCAGGAGGCGATAGCCCCCTGTGTTAAAAAAGAAGCATCAATGAAACTATCGCTCAAACGGATAGGCGTAGTCAGTTCAGCTAGGGAGTGTCGAGAGGGATTTCCAAGAATTGAGGATTCCTCTCCGAAAGGATTTCCGAAACATTAATTTATTAACTAGTACTTGTTTATTCCACAATATTCTCCAAGCTAATATTAAAATATGCTTTTAATCAAGACAGAAACAAGTTTCACAAAAAGTAGTAATTTCAAGTTCATTTACTTTTAAAACTAAGTTTTGATGAAATAAAAAAGAAATATTTAATAGTTTTAAATGTGAAAGCAACCACCTTTCAATCCCATTTCTTTCTTCGATGTCTCAGTTTAAGGATTCATACAACCGGAAGTGATCCTGCAGTAGAAACTTGAACATCGCCCTTCCACATAAATATATTTCTATTTCTGGATGAAAAAATAAAAGTAATTGAAAATCCGAATCTATTTTCGTGTCCGATCTATCCCTTCCTGTTTACCCTTTATTCAGGCAGAGCCATTTTTCTACGCATCAAATAAAAAAAAGTTTTAGGGGAAAACTTATTTCAAAATATAATCTCGAACAAACAACAGAATACAAACTAAAAGACACTTCCGTTCCAAAATACATTTATTAATAAGTGGAAACTTTCATGAATAAGTTAAGAGATGAAAGAAGTATCAAAAAGAGGATTGAAAAATAGCGAATCAGAGAACTCTCACAAAGAAATTATCTTATATCGCATTAAGAGAACAGCTCCAGATTCAAACCGTGACACTAAAAACATGATTATCTCTCATAGAAGGGGGAGGGAAATGATACAAAATCCTGGAAATGATATAAAATAAACTTTTTTCCGACTTCAAACACTTCCCAGATATTTATAATTTCATCAGTTGATCCCTTTTCAATGTAGGCAAAAGATTTAAAAGAATTCCCATTCTTGAAGAGAAATAACCTCAAGAAATCCATTGGTGAAATTAGATTAGGAAGGAACAGCATCAAAGCAAAGGACGAGTTTAGAAAATAATCCGCACGTAAGAAAAAGTGATGCTCATTTAAAATTAAATTAGGTTTTTTTTTCTGCCTCGCCCCTTTTCAAAAGCGTAATAAGATTTTCCATTTAGTTGAGCCGTCTAAACGCCTGGAAGAGTGTTCCTGCCGTCTTTTCGGCCTCGTCAACGCAAATTAAGTTATGAGATGGTCTAACTACATTTATGAATGGAAGGTATCTGGATGCATGAGAAATTTTTAGTCCCGTAGCTGCAGCTTCGCTTTACTCCTGTGGACGTTTAGCGTAAAACGTCTGATGACATCTTAGGTTTCCAAGTAAAAGCAAAGCTATGTTCTGAGCGATAATTTAGGATAAATCTTTCATTATACTGAAAGAGTTCGTCTTTTTGCACTAAATTTTCTATTGTTTTTGACAAAATTTTCTTTAAGTCCAGAAAACGTGCCTTTTTCGGGATTTTTTCCACAAAGATAATTTATATTTATCTAACCCACACTAAAAGAATAAACTTTTAAAAAAAAATAAGTATCAAAATTTCTCATGATCATTAAGTTTAAATTAGGCTTTTATTAGCTAGGTGTGTAAAATCAACTTTGAACAAAATATGACACTTTGTACTAAGAATAAGCGTAATTAAAGTTCACACAAATAAAAATTGTTTAAAAGAAGAAATTTGATAGTATTAGTATCCATTAAAATTATCTCGGTGTTATTCAATAAAGCTTTTGCATTTAAGAACAATTAATTTATTATTGTGATTCTTTTATAATACCACTTTGTCTACTTGTATGCTATGGCAATTTGACTCTTCTCCAGTGTTAATAGTAAATTGGAAACAAAATTTATTAATTGTCCTTAACTGATAGAACAAAATTCTATCAGGAAAACAAAGATCAAAATCAAATATGAAATTGTATAACACTGGAGAACAATTTTTAACATAATTTCTGTTCAGATCGATTTTTTGCTGTTTTAGAGTTCAATGATTGCGTCCCTGAAGCGCCAGAGAGTCTTTCGAACCCTTCCGCGGGTGCTTCGGGGACGCTAACACCTCAACCGCTTTTAGTAAAAATCATTTCTGCCTATTTTCCATAAATTTGGGTCCTTGGGGAAGGTTTAAGACCATTTAAAGAGAAATTGCGTAAAAAATAAGGGAAAAAAATAGCGTAAAATAACCTTTATAATTTTAACGTTTTTTTTTCTTATTTTAGGGGGGTAGTTACCACTTAAACCTATCCATTTTCTACAAAAACTTTTATATTTTAGAAACTTTAACCTCTCTTGTCCTCTCGGGTGTAATTTAAAGACTAAAGTAATGGTTTTTGACCCTGAACATCGAATTCAAAGTCATTTATTTTGCTTTTTATGCACATTTAGGGAGTACCCTGAATCTTAAAAAGTCGACGTGACAGACAAAAACTACAGTTACTTTAAGATAGATTCAGGGGCTAAAAGGGTTTAAAAATAAGTCACAGTTCTAAGACAACAAAATTGCTGTTCCTGTTCCCCAGTGTAATATGAGTCCTGGGCTATCAGGACACAATCCAAAGCAAAACTAATTTCAAAATAACTTCCTTATAATGAAGACCACTTAATTAAAAGGTAAAATTTATTCATTACTCAAAGGAAAAAGTGAATGAACAGTAAATAGCTATTAATTTCATTCAGTTATTAAAATGTATTTCTGGAGCTTCCTAAACACTTTTTAGAAACATGTATCATTGTTATAGGTAATACATCAAGCGAATGTAAATCCAATTCGTGCTATGAGATTACCACAAAAATACAGTATTATTTAATTACCACTCTCGCTAATTAAATGCTTTAATTGGACCACACAATATTTGCTTATTCCTTAGCATTTCCCCGCATGATCCCAAACATCTCCCTCCCTAATTTAGAACGAAATAATCATATCTGCATCCAAAACACCCAAATAATTAATTAGAAAACCTTCGCGCATTCATTCGAGGTTTCTATTTAACTAAACGCTTTCCCCAAATACTTCTCATCTTTCTTGGGTGAGTAATCATATACCCTTATTCTTCTTCTCACAAAAGCTAAGGTGAAGCAAGTTTCGATCACTTTATTAATTAACTTAAAAACCCACGAGCAAAAAACGCATGGATACGCGTGACATTCGCTGTATTCTGGATTTCAACTAGCACGTAGGTTTTAAATACTAGAGTGAACCGCCTGAGTAATTCAGTTGCCTTGTTACTTTTCTGGAGACGTCAGATGATATTAATTATAATTTCACTCTTGGCTTGGCCGCTGATTTTCAGAAGAGCAATTCGTCAAGCGTCCGGTTTTCTTTATATAAAGCGAGGAGTATGCGAGAGATAGCTCGGGTAGCGTTAAATTGGATGCATTAGAGTGGTGGATGTGTTTAATTTTATGCAAATTTAACTCATGTTCAGGAGTAGATGCATAAAGTGGGGCATATTTTCTCTTTTATAATCACATTAGAGTTCGGTAGTGCTGCAGGTTTTAAGAAAATTTCCTTTTTTGGGGGTTAGTTAAAATATAAGGCTTTAACACATGTTTTTTTTTTCTGTTTTCAAGTAAGCATATCGTTTCACGCAAGTTTTAAAAAGGAAATACTTGATATGGAAATTTAAAACATTAGGCGTTAAAAGATGCTGAGTCTATCAGGATATATAAGATTGAAATATCAAAACTCAGGAAATTAATGTTAAAAGCAATTCATAACACAAGTTCATAATTTTTAAAAAAATTAATTTCTTTAATGATTTTTTAGAGAGCAAAATGTTTATCAACTTTACATTTTTATCGAGCTTAATGATATATCTTACCCTAAAAATATGCGGTTGCATTTTAGTTTCATCACACTTAATTTAATGCTTGAGTAAAAACGTTTCAAATTTTTTTATTTAAGTTATTGATGTCACACACAAGGAAAACCGCAATTTAAAAGCACGATTCAGTGAAAAAATACCTCATCTCTGTTCAACAAAACACTATTTCCATAAAATGTTTTGATAGTAAACAAACTCCTTCTTACCCAGCATATTTAGGAAAAATTAAAGCTATCACCCTTAATGGATTTCATTTATCCACTTACTTCTTTCTATTCTTACACTAATTTAGTATTATGAACAGATCATAAACAGCTTAATTAAGGAAATAGCTGTAGCCGACATCTGTCCTTTGTTTGGAATTTTAAAAAACCAGATTTACCGATTATTGTGCGTTTGCGTTTCTAAATTTAGCCTGTGCTCCTAAAAATGGATTATTAATGAACTTACACAAGAATATTTAAATTTATGTTCTTTAATAACATAGTTTTTTTTAAGGTGGAATTGAAAAATGGCTTTTGCAGTCATTATTTGCATGCTAGAGAACACTTAACGTTTAAGACAATGTTTAATGTACTTAAATATTTCCATCAATGGTTCAAATTGTAATGTAGTTATTAGACTGCGAAGCCGTTCGTCTTGCTTTTGGAGTTTGGATCCCCGTTTGGAATGGGTGTTAGTTTCTGTCTTTGTGTGATGAATGAATGTGCGTACCCCCGTTAAAAGGGGTTGTGTGAGCGAACGTGGGTGTGGTGTAGGAAGCAGTAGCTAACCTATGTGACTCTGGTCAACAGGAAACCTGAGTGGGTAAATCTTAGGGAAATTTAAGGGTTAAAGATGATAAGTCCAAAAAACCAGCCCATTGGCTAAAAAATGTAGTTGTTACTAGTTATCTAAATTAGTATTACATATTGGTATTATTTTGCAATGAATTAATTGAATTTTAAAGTTCATTTCAGTTTTTTTCGGAGAAGCATTTTGATAAAGCCGTAAATACCTTGAATTTTAACGTTCTTTAAAAAAATATTCTTCTTCAATGTTAAAAAATTACTCTCACAATTATTATTACTCTCATGACCGTAACATAATGGTTTAGAAGTTTAGATAAAAACGTGCTTTGATTTTGTGAGTAAAGTATAGGTTAAGCTACTTTTTTTTCATTCTTATCATTATAAACAGTTAATAGATGTGTCAGCCATATGTTTGATTTTAAAGTATTTTATTTATGTTTAAAAGAGCAGTTGAGTTCTCACTCTTTTTGTCTAATTTTAAAATCTGTACTCTAATAAACAGTACTACATTTCCTTATTTCTTACTTCTAAATAAATATGTATTTTCTTAATGGCTGCACAATAGGTCAGAACAAAGAATACTTAAACCTTCCTACTACCTTCTGATGAAATCAAGAGTTTATTTTAAAGCTTAAATACAGCAACAGAGAAACTAAATTGCAACTCACTCACTAAGGAAAACTGTTAAGACACAACGTCGCTCTAAATGAGTTTCCCAGTTACACCCAACTCCCCCCCCCCTTCAGTCTAAAAGAAGGATCAATTCAGAGATTAAAAGCGATTGTTCCAAATAAAAGTCACCTTTGTCTTCATTTTAAACCTTCCTCTGCTTTCAGACCTACCCCGGAACCAAGGTGTGTCTTCCCAAAAGTTTCGCTTTTGTTGCTGGAAACATCAGCGCTCTCTTAATTTTGATTACGACAACTCCGGCAAACAAAGCCCTTCAAACGGCAGCTCTAAAGGCCTCTCTATAGATTAGCATAGTTACTCGCAGGAGAAGTTATAAGTTCCTCAGTGAATTAATTATTATTGGAGATGGAGGGTGTTTCCAAGAAGACGGAATGAAGAACTGCCTCCATTTTAAACTGTTTACGAACTTTATATAAGGAGCTGTTAGCTTTTCGCATAATCACGAAGTTTCGTAAGGGGTGTATTGTATTGATTGTTAGGAGAGTGATTGCTTCTGCAAATATTGAGCAACTAGTTTCGATGGAATAGATTGAAAAGGGATCGTTTGCGTTGCTGTGTTTTACCCAATCACGGAATGATCTCTGTAATTTACCGTTTCTTTCATTCAAAACTCAGTTGGAATGCTACTTTGTATTTGGTTTGTACGTATATCTTATTTCAATTTGCTTATACAGGGCGTTTCAACAAGTATGTCTTAACTCAGAACAGGATTCCTTTGGTGGAGTTTGTGGTCATATCCGATATAATAAGTTTATTATTTAAACTTTGCTGTACGCGCATGCATGCAATGCTGATATTTTAAAAATATTCGCGCTCAATATGTATCCAAATAAGTATGTTTACGTTTTCTAGAAATATTTTTAGCGTAAACCATATATGACGTCATTAATTTTTCTGTCGCAATTTCCTCAAAATCTATGGGTTTTATAAGCATAGTTCTTTATATTTATTTGCTGTACTCGTACTGTGTGAAAAGAATATGGTAGTGCAGAGTTAAGCTAAGCACGCACTAGAGACTTCTGTCGCCGGCGACTATAACACTTGATCACTCGAGAGCTATGTATTTCAATGGTGAAATTCTTGGCAATGAGCCAAGTGTCTCGTCGCCTGTGCGCGCGCTCTAGCTTCTTGCAATAGCCAGGGTGATAATTTTGTCTCTGTCGCCGAGACAAAAGTATCTAGTGCGCGCTTAGCCTTATAGTGAACTCTTTTAAACACTTAATTCCTCAAATTTAGCTATGTTACTGTTGAGTTATAATTACAATGCAAATTATTTAATTATTATATTCTGTTGACTAACGATTGAAAAAAGGAAACAAATAACTGAAAAATGCATTCAGACGTGCCCCAAGCAGCACAAACGCTCACAATTCGTCCAACTTTTGTAATGAATAGTACATTTATCTCACTTCTATATTGTCGTCTTCTATTCTCTTGTATCTTCTATTCTCACGCTATTGAGTAAACTCGATATATTTACTATGATCCGTACAACTAGGGGTTCTCTATTACCCGTTTATAACAAAGCAGAGAATAGTTAAGGTTCAATATTTTCCCTCATATTAAAATGCAAATGTGCATACAAATGATCATCTTCTCGCTCAGACAGAGAACATCATGCATGCTCAGTTTAGAAAAGAATCAATTACCTAGAGAAGCTAGGGATATTCTCCATATCCCATAACAATGGCGACCCTAGTGTAGACATAAGCTCTGGAAGTCAGGGCACCTTGCTTTAATTTGCATGCTATTAATTAGAACATAATGTTTATTTAGATAATCACCTGAAGCCGTTCCAGTGAATTTAGATTCAGAGCTGGTTAGAACTATTGTCTGTTTATACTGCTGCAGAGGAGAACATCGATATCAGATTTAAAGGTGGACCGGGAAGTTCCTGGTGTTTATGTTGGAACAGTTGTTTGTGATTGCTATCCACCCTTAGGTGGGATTCCTTTCCTGCTACTAGATTATGTTATTGGAAAGGGACAGACTGTAGTTCTAATACGGTGGAGTATGATGGATATATAGAGCTTTGAGTAGTTAACTTTTTGTTATAGACGTTTGCTGTGGAATGAAGTATTGTGCTATTATGTGGTATCAGCAGGGAATTGTAAAATGACCAGTAGTCAGACATTCGAGTTGAGAATAAAATTTTTCATAGATGTACATAAAAATATATTTTTTACTTTTTTTATAATTTTGAAAGAGATAATGAATTGAATGAATTTGGCTTCTCTTGTTATAGCAGGATTTTCATTGATGCTCGTCCTCTCTCTAATGATATCTTTTATTTTATCTGGTGTATTTTTTTTAAAGTGAATTAATTATATTAGGTATTTGCATGCAAACAGTTTATAAATAAATATTAAAAATTTCAATCAGGACAACTTAGGACATCTTTTATTACCTTATCTTAAAATAAGAGGGCAACGTCAGCAAATGAGAACAAGATACATCATAGTATTGACTCCAAAAGTGGTTCTCTTTCATGGTTCTCTAAAGTTTTAAAGGGAATATATGTAAAATTTAGAGATATATACGAGGTCCTGTCTTCTGATAAGGGAAAAATCAATATAGAGGAGAAGAGGGTATTATGAAATAGTCGGATAATATGGAACATCCGAGTTTCTGCTCCCCCTCGTGCTGTTATCACATGACTATGCCACGAAAGTATTAAGAAATCCCCCATGATGCAGTGCGCAAAGAGTTAAGCATCTTGTTGTTGTCTGATCAGTCGCAGCAAAGCAAAGTGTGTTTTAGGATTTTCGAAAGTTTTTGACGGTAAATGTTCAAACCTTTTAACCTACCAGTAACTATGAGACATTGATTTTGTTGTTAAGCATAATGTACACTAAAAGATTAGTAGTTTCTTATACTGCTGTCGTTTTTTAGCAATCCATGTTTAATCGGTCAGTAAAAGGGTTCATAGTACAAGATGGTCTGTCGGGTATTATGGAACATTCGATAAGCAAAGGGCCAGAAAAAGACGATTATGTTTGTGGCTATTGTAAATAGACTCATGAACAAAACTATTTGAACATAAATTGTTAAATAAAATTTTATAGTTAAGATTAACTATGTTCTCTAAGGTCTAATTAGTTTTCAATAGCTGTAAATCCAACTATTTCATATTTCCCGACTGTTCCATTTTACCCTCCATTCGTAACTTTTTCTTAAAGTAAATTTTTTGATTAAAAAATATAAATGCTGATTTATTTGACCATTGGCCCTTCATTGTCATTATTTATAGTATGTAGGGGAAAGTCGGCCAAAATCGGGACTCATCATTTATTTGTTGAATATTCATTTTATGTGCGATCAAAACAGTCGAAATTGGTGCTAAAACGATAAATTGGCTCCTTATGAATAAAAAAATACCAAATACATCATAACCAATAGCAAATATAGATCAGAAAACCACATTTTTCAGATGAGTAAAAAGTCCCGGTTTTATCCGACCTTGTCGGACAAAACCGGGAAAATGGTAGAATTATCAAAATCAAATAGTAACTTAGCAAAAACATTATTTATTGAAAGAAAATTTGCTGGGCTTTAGCCTAAGGGACTTTTAGGAATTTTTTAAAAACAAAAATCACAAATAAAATTTGGGCCTTGTTTTTCCGAATTGCTGCATGCTTCGTGTGTATTTTTCAAAAATTAAAAGTCGTCGTAGAGTTATAGTTCTTTGGGCGTTTTTGATGTTCAAGGAATTTTGTAGTGTTTGGGTGGAATTTTTGAAACACCCACTAGATTCCAGTACAATAAAAGTGAGCATTTTCATTTTATTACCCAACGGAGAAGCATTTCTTTTTGTAAACGCTTCCAAAAGATTTCCATTTCTAACTAAGAAACGCTTTTCCACAATATACACTCTCATCGCCATCAGGGACACAAAAGCCCCTCCATACATTTACGGCTGTATTCACCACTAACCTAACCTAAGGTTAACCTGGAAGTAAGCTTTTAATTGGTTGTTGAAAAAGGGAAACAAGTTTTAAGCCAATCGGAGTTGTCAAAAGAGCTTGATTCCAGGTTAACCTTAGGTTAAGTTAGTGGTGAATATGGCCGTCAGTAGCTGCGAAACCCAGAGCACTGAAGCAGCTTTCTCAACACTTTCATAATGAGATTGCCGGGGACCGAGAAATAGACCGCAGAAAAGCTCGTTTTCGACTCAGAGAAAAGCCTTTTGGGCCGCCTCGCCACAAAAGGCGATTCCCAGTTTCTGTCCGGAAAACGGGATCAGGAAAGCGTGTCCGAGCGTCTTGTCTCTTAGCGTTGTTGCAAGTAAATGCATTGTTGATTTCCAGGGGAAGAATTAGTATGGATGCAATGGATAGAAGTTTTGGTGTGAGCCGTAATATTGAAGAAGCTACTACTTGTGTTTCGCACACACCCGATGCCTTGTATAATAACTTTATATATAGTATTAATAACTTTATTGAAAAAATAGATATCTAAATAGTATAATTTCTTATACCTACAACAAGTATCGGATCCAGCGGTTAGCACGGGGGCACGTCTACACCAAAAAGGTGAAAGTTTATTGAATAAAATGACTTCGGAAGATAATTTATAAAAAAATTGTAGTTTGTTGATGCTTTTAAATGATTCCTTTCCAAAAAAGTAGGTTAAGATATTAGTAGAGAGTAAGAGTAAGATTTCAAAAAAGTATATTATTCTCTAATATTGTTATTATCCTTTACATTTAATCCCCCGTTCCGCTGCTAGATGTTTAAAAATCTTTATGACCCCCTGGAAGTCAAACCGTATGTTTTCTTTTTTTTTTATCCATTTTACAATAACAGATACTTCATCCCGTTTAATTATTAAATTATAAATTTATAGTTTCATTCATTCATATTATTTACTATTTTTCGTTCATTCACATAAAAAATAGCTATTATTTATTTTACAAATACCCAATTGATATATTGTTTTAAAAAAAGCTTTATTCGAGGGAATTATATACATAAAAAACCGTAAAGCTGTCATGCAAAAAATATTCGAAATTTCTCTTTTTCTCTAAGAAAATTTATCCACAACACTTTAACATAAAGACCTATAGAGAAAAACGATAGCTTATACCGTACCAAGCACACATCCCCTTTCAAAGTATATCCCAAAAATGTATCCATACAAACTCCTTTGAGTTCATTCTGAAAACCAATTCTCATAGAGAACGCATTAACTTGAAAAAGCACATCAAGGAATCGAAAACATCCACTAAAAATCCATCATCAAAGAACATTGAAACGAAAGTCACAAGATCAACAACCTCACAATGCGAATTCGAATCTACATAAAGCGTCATACGATATTTCAAACACATCCTCAGAAAAGGCACACACATAATAAAAAGATTAATAACATCGCTATAAAAAATTATCCGAAACTCGAGAGAAAACACGATCTAAGACAACCTCATTTCTAGTGATGGAAGATACATTAGTTTTTCATGCACCTCCAAGAATTAAAAAAGAAAAAGCCCCATTTGCTGCGATAAATTAGGTTTCACCCCTAGGCATTTCGATAAGATGATGCGTTAGAAATAAACAAATCCCATGCAGTCCTTTTGAGCATCAACAACATCCTGCTAGTTTGAAATAAGTAACCTTTTTGTCATTATTGAGTTATAAGTCGAGTCTATATCTTGCGGAGTTGAAAGCCTCGGTGAGAGAGATGTGAACTGGGTTCTGTCATTGTTTACGGAAATTGGATTTGTATCTTTGGTCCGAAGGGGACACTGGGTATTTCTGATGAATTAGGGTGAAATAGAGATGGTTGTTTTTTCCCCATCATGTTGCATTTATGCCAGGGACAAATTTCGGCGGGAATGTTGATATGGTATTTATTCTGACAAGGAAAATTTCCCTACTCACAGAAATATGGACTTGGACAGACATTTTATATGACTTAAGACACTTGTTGTGGAAATTTAGCTGCAGTGTTACAGTAGAAAAGCTTTAAAATATTCTTTGAAATAGCCATTTGTAACACTAAAAACCAGAGTTAAGCGCTAACAGAGGTCCCAAACGGAAGTTTTCCTCTTTAGGTACTTAATTCAATTCATGCTCGCAGATTATAATTAATTTCACTAGCAGCCAATAAGAGAAGGCGAAATGCGAAAGGGATTCCTGATTGGATATGGAACTTCTATCAAGCGGAATTTTAATTTCATCGGTGCTGCTATTTTCCCTCCACTTCCGATTCGGATTTGAGTGACAGCTTCAGAGTGCGAATGACAGCGAACAGGATCTACGTAGCAGGAGTGACGTGGAATTATAGGAGGCGGTCCGAAGTACCAGAAGTTGTCTATGGGAAAATCTATGTTAAAAAAAAGTTACCATTAGCGTCTATGGAGATGAATCCTCTGTTAAGCTCTATACTCTGTGCTAAAAAAACCATACTACGCTAGAGAAATGCAGAGAACCCATCAAGTTATTAAAATGAACTGAATCCTTTTTTCTCCAAAGCTAATAAAATAATAATAAAATATAATAATTAAATAAATAATTAATAAACAAAATAAATAAAATAATAACTAAATAAAGTAATAAATAAATAAAATAATTAAATTAATAAAATAATAAAAATAAATAATAAAATAAAGATTCGTTAATAATAATAAAATAATTAAATTAATAAAATAATAAAAATAAATAATAAAATAAAGATTCGTTAATAAAAAATAAATTCATTAAATGAACGCTAAGTCGCCAAGTGGTGCTAACTGAATGGGGTTCTGCAATTCAAAACCCAATTTTCAAAAGTAACTTACTCATCTCCTAATGAAATTACGAAGCGAATTTTTTCACAGTAAGTTTTTTGAGTCATCTTTTTCTGCCTTTAAAATGCTCGTCCATTTTTGTGAGTTTTCCTTGTGAGAGTATAGTGCACCACAAAGTTCTTTATGATTGTGTGTGAAAGTTAAACAGCATAAATGAATGCAAGATGCTGTTAAATTTAGGTTTCATTTTTATTCTCAAAACAGGACTTTACAATGGTGGAAGGATTATGAACAGAATCGTGACAACCTGAGGCACCATTTCCTAAAAATCCTGTGACGCAATTTTAAAATGCCCCCAGTTACTACAACACCACGTCACAGAACCATTTAGAGAACTTTCATTCAATCCAAACTCCAATAACAAGACGTCAACACTTTCATTGAACCGCGCTCAAAATCCCAGGAATAACTCCCTTCCAAAACTGCTGCCAATCCAAGTAAAACGAACTTCTTAATTCCGATAATGGCGGTCCGATTCGCCAAATATTTGTCCGCTAATCCCTCCCTCCCAAACATCCCGATAGATGCGGCCGCTAAAAGCCCTGTTTACGCGGCCATCAAATATTCACTCGTCGCTAATGGAAGCGCGCGACGCAAAAATGCTAATTAGAGCCTCGGCTTATAAATAGCGAGATCGGCGCTTTCGGCGGCGGGCGGCGGACAATGATGGGTTATTGCAGGTGCCACTGTGTGATGCGCAGGACGGTTTTGAGGGCCCGGGATAGTATAAGATAGGATAAAATATTTGAGGGAAAGTAGGTGGGTGTAGTTACCTATCGTCGCTTAAGGCGCAACATGATTTTCCCATTTTTACAGGAGACGAAACAACTTTGTATCTCCTAATAAAAAGCATGTGCGTATGATAGTTTGTAAACCTTTATTTTAATAATTTTAGATCGGGGTTTGAGATGAAATACTTTGCTGTGCCGGCGTCCCTAACGACGTCAATGAAGGCCTGAAATTATGCCAGTTTGCCTTACGTTTGCAGTTATGCTAAAATGAGAAAATTGACGATTTCAGCGATTTGAGTCATTTTTTCGCAAAACCGTTTGTGCCAGGTGATCCGGGGTCGATATTTACTTTAAGTTTGATGAATAACTCAAAATGGCCAAAATGTCAGTTATGTCATGTTGCGCCTTAAGCGACGCTATGCTTTATGTTTATAAATCCTTGTTGTTGCTGTTTTATGCCAGTTGGAATATCCTAGCTTCACCGCAGAGCTCACAAGATTCAAGACAAAGGAGGTGCGGCTCCTGAGAAAGTGAGACCCATGAATGGCAAGAGTCCGACTTAAGCCTCGGATGATAGATGCCGCCACCTCTACAATTTTGCTATGTCTCTAAAGGGGAGGGAAATAGTCTTCAGATGATCTGGACCAATGGTAAACTGCACCATGACCGACCACAGGACATTCGGACCCCAGATTTAACGAGAACGCACTCCGCATATACTCGGTGGGTTTCCAGTGGTGTCGGGAATCAAACCCGGGATCCTCCGATCTCGAAACACATGCCTTAACCAATAGGCTCCCCACGGCCAAAAAACAGGAGATAGAACTCTGGAACTGCCTCATGCTAAGCAAGCGTTCACCGCAGGGGAGATTCTTACATTGATATATGAGATAAAACTCAGTAGGAACTTGTTTAGAGGACAATTCACGCATTTTTACTACATTTTTCATTTGATACAGAAGGTTGAAATAAATTGGCACATTTTTTTATTTCGATGATTATTTTTTATTTAATTTCAAAGATAGTCTTCAAAACGGTTATAATTAAGAATAATGGGATTTCAGCGATTCTCAGTGTTTGTTTGTAACACGGGCATTTTGAGGCCGAATCAAATATGTCTATTTTCATTTCAAATACCTATAATTAAATAATTTTTTGAAACTTTTAATGCTCATTTTTCAAATTGGAATCATTGTTTTACCGGAAAACCATTTCTTGGCTACAGTACAACAACTGAATAAACCCTTACATAAACCACCACTGCAACCAACCCCATCAAAACCATCGCTACACCCCATCTGGATATAAGCAGATCCGCCCTTTGGAAAAAGAAGGCAAACAAACAAAGACCGCTCCAGAAGGCAAACTTCGTTTCCAGAAAGGCAAAAGCGAGCAATCGCCACGAATTTCAATGCAGGAACTCCTTTCAAGGAAGAGCAACACGTCCTCTGCAACGTTCTTATCAAAAGGGACGAGAGGAGGGATCTTTTCATTCTGGATCTTGGCCACAGCTGGCTGGATCTGGGGGGTCGGTGACAAATTGCGATCGATGCTCTAGGGGGCTTTTTGTGGAATTCGTGGGGGGGTGGGGATGATTTATGTGGATTTGGAATGGATTGGGTATCATGCAGCGGTGGGGGAGGGCAGCGTTTTTGCTATGGTCGATGCTTTTGTTGTAAAATGATGTTGGTGTGTCAGATATGGATCTGGTATTCGTGGTGTGTGAGACGGCTTGGGTGGAATTTCGAATTCAAAGTTTTTTTTTCAAATCTTGGGTACACTCAAACCTATTTTTGTGCGGTGTATAGGGACCGCATAAAAGAAGACGCATAAAAAACACGAAACTTCACGAGTAGGTATAAAAAATCGTTTTCGCAACACAATTAAGAATAATTGTTTTTTTTGCGGTAGATAGGGACCGCATAAAAAGTCTCACGTAGGGCCGTACCAAAATCCATCCGTGTAGCTGAATCGAAAAACCCTTTATATATTCGGACCGTAACGCAATCTCCGTCCTATAGCTAAATTGAGAAACCGTTCCTACACGGATAGTAGACTTTTTTCTGTTACCATGTAGTTCGACTGTTTTTTTCACTAGACCCTTGTATTTGTCTCGGTAGCCTAATATACAATATTTTTTTTCTAATTTGAAATTTTCATACACCGCACATACCGTAGCTGAAATAAAAAATCCCACAAAAACAGGTTTGACTGTATATTTTCCTTTTTTACCTTAGCCGAGATATTTTGTCCTCCATCTTTTTTGATAAACCACTTCGTTTCTGAACGATATTGTTATGCAATTCTAACGATATTTCGTAATATTGTGGGAACAAAATATTCTTATACAGGGTGTCTCAAAAGGTCTAGTACAAACTTGGAGGGATGATAGTACTCATCAAGACGAACAAGAATTGGTATAGAAAGGGGGGTCGCAAATGAGTTTTAAGGGGTGAAACCCCGGGGTGAAAATCCGGGTGAAACCCGGGGCAAAACTTCCATATTTATGCAGAAACAGATACAATTGTTCGATTCCGGCATTTATTACATTCAACTAATTCCAATACTTTGTACAAAAGTATTATGAAAATGTTAATTTCATTAAAAAAATAGACCAATAAATGCAACAGGCATTCGTTATAGGTAGATTAAAGTTAAAATTGTTCCTTTGTTTTTTGTCCGACTCTTGTTCCTTGTGCGATAAAACTAAAAACAACCAACCAACCAACCAACCAACCAACCAACCAACCAACCAACCAACCAACCAACCAACCAACCAACCAACCAACCAACCAACCAACTAGACTCTAGTATTAAAATTTTTTCGTTGTGGCATTTTCTTTTGCAGTCTATCTACCTACAACGCATGCCTGTTGCATTTATTGGTCTGTTTTTTAGTGAAATTAACATTTTCATAATACTTTTATACAAAGTATTAGAATTGGTTGAATGTAATAAATGCCGGAATCGAACAATTGTATCTGTTTCTGCACAAATATGGAAGTTTTTTTGCTGATTTTCACCCCTTTAAACTCATTTGCGACCCCCTTTCTATACCAAATTCTTGTTCGTCTTGATGAGTACTATCATCCCTCGAAGTTTGTACTAGACCTTTTGAGACACCCTGTAATTATAGTGGCTATACGGAAAAATACTTTCCTTTGTTTTAAAGGCTTAAGTTTGAGTTTTGGACTTTTGTAATGCTTTGTTTTTTTATGAATTTTAGTTTTATTATTAATTGGGACATGCACGCACGCACACACATCTCTGAATCCTAACAGGTCCAAACTATATCGAAGATAATAAATAGTAATACATGAGTCAATGAAAGAGGGAAAACGCTTATACTATACGACGGTGGATAATATAATAAATAAATAATAATAAATAAATAATTTTATTGAACAAACAAAAGAACAGAACAGAAAAAAATACAAACGTAGGTGATCCAGTACCTGCATATCCCAAAGGAGCTACCGCTCGTCCATGGGGTCACAGAATATCTTTGTTAAAAGTAAGATAAAAAAAAAGAAAAAAGTCGATTTGGTTTATAGTGGAAGAAGTTGTTTTGCTTTAACACTAGACACTTAAAAAAGAATTGTATATACAAAAACAAAAAATAAGAAAAGGAAAACAAAATGGCTTGGCTGGCAATTTCTAAGTTTATAGAGAAGAAAATGAATAAATGATGATATTTAAACCTGACAAAATTAGAATAAGGACTCAATGCTATTTAGATTCAAAATATATGCAATGCACAATTTCTTAAAGTACTAGGGAGCTACCGCCCCCTGCTCGCTATCGCTCGCCAACCCCCGTTAACTGCTGACGCTGATACTTAAGGATCTCTTTGCCATCCTCACAAAACACATCTCACAGCACTTACTCATTTTATAAAACATTCTTATAACATGGGAACTACTTCTCTGGGGGTATTCTTTCAAAAAAGGGGAATATTCATTCAGCGGCGAAATTTTAACAGTTCCTTTATGGCAATATGAATTGGTGGATTGCCATTTAATTCCAAGAAAATTAGCTACAAAGCAGTGTAAACTTTCTTTTACCATTTCCCCAAGGTAATGTTTTTCTCACACAGATCCATTCAGAAGCACTGAAACATCTCCGGAATAAATTTTACTTTCTTAAAATTTGTAATGATTTTCATTGATTGTCTGTGAAAAATGTAGTAATTATCGTAAACATCACGAAAATTTAGAATTTTGCTTCATGAGAACAAATAAACATCGAAATTGTGTCAGTTTCATAGCAATGACACGAATGTTCTGACTTTCGATTTTTATCTTTATTTCTAAAACATTCCCCGCCATATCTAGTTTTGCGTTTTGGCATTATAAAAAAAGTTACCTTTTACTACCTTAAATAATATAACTTGCAAAAGGATATAAAAATAATTATTATTGTAATAAATAAATGCAAAAGTTCAAAATTTCTGAAAGCGAGTTTATTTTTTATTGTAAATATGGTAATGATTAGGTTGCCACAACGACAAAGATAAATATATAAATATGAATTAATTATTTAAAAATAAAAGATAAATTAATTATACATTAGTTTTAAATATAATTAAAATCGTTTGAACAGCAAAAATATAAATATTGTTAAAAAGAATCCAATATATATTTTTTAAATTAGTGTGATAAATAGAAAGATGATTATTTAATGTATTTGAATGTTAAAAAACCAGTGAAATATATTTTCAATTGTTTTAAAATTCATAGTTTCTTGCTTTGTAACTGCGACCTTATCCGAAATCTAAAAAAATGGAAATATTTTAAAATTAAGAATTTTTTTGAAAAATCGAAGGGCTTACTCGGAAATCCGGAAAGAATTCGGACATTTTGATACCATATATGTGTCATTTGGTTCAGTAATTAAAAAGCCTTTCTCTGGAAACCGTTCACCAAAAACTTTTTTTTAGAATAGAGAGATTTAATGTTAGTTTGAGATTGAATTTCGCTTGGAAGTTTATTAAAAAAAGTGACTGAAAGATATTGGAAGTGTTTTTTGTATATTTCTTTGTGAGGAATAGGTATATTATAGTAGTTATGATTGGCGAAGGTTATAGGAAAAATTTTGGTTTATCGTGGCATAGCCAGGATATTTCTTCAGAAAAATAAGGCAATTGAGAACATATAACTGACGTGCGTTTAAAAGATTATTAAGAGGAAAGTGACGTAAAAATTTCTTTTGTATAGTAAGCAAAGGCTTGATATTTGAATAAAAGTCACCACCCCAAATCAAAATTCCATATTGTATACGAGATTGAACCCAAGCAAAATATATTCTCAAAAGCAAATCAGAATTAATATATTTTTTTAGGTGATAAAACCTGAACAAAATGTATCTTAACTTACTACCTATTGAATTTATATGATCTTTAAATTTCCAGTTTTTATTATATTTGCACGTAATTAGGATCAAAATGAGAAGCAGCGCTGGATTTGAGGCAGTACGCCATTTTATAACTTTACTTTTGAATTTTTAACATAACCATTTAATTTTAAGGGATACCCTTCAATGAAATACACCCACCTCTAAAAGGAAACTTTAAGTTCTGGCACCCAACTATTTCTAGAAATCAATCTCTTATTCTATGAAATAATTAAAAGGGTTCCAAGAAATCATATAATGAACGTATCTAATAAGAGGAGCAAACAATCAAACCATGCTTTCTCCTTCAAATACAAATTTTCAGGAAACACAAAAAACTAATAACTTAAAAAATAACTAATTTAAAAACCTAATTATCGTTTGTTTAGTTCTATAACGAGTAACTGAGAATATTTGTAGTCATAATTTACCTAAAAATCTTAAAATTAATTATTAAAAAATGCATTTGAAATTTGGAGAAATCACGTTTTGATCGAACACATAGGAGGAAACATGGTTTGAATGTTTCCAACATGGACAAAACACTTTTTTAATGAAAAAAATTAATCCTACTCTTCTCAAAAACTATTCTTTTTATTTCTGATATACAATGTAAATTTTTAAAATAAACATTAGGTGATTTCGTATCAAAAAGTCCCACCAATATTTTAACATCACCAACTTCACGCTGACAAATGAGTGGGTCACGTGACGAGTAAGAACAGCTATGATTGGATGTGACTGGAGGAATCACTGTTTGACTGAAAACAGGCTCTGGAGAAAACACTTTTTGATTAAAACATCAATTTTCTAAGTAGTTTTAGAATAGGTTAAAACTTGTTTTAGTTGAAGATAATAGCATTATTTTGTGCAGTTTAATGTAGAGATCATGAAAATAGCAGTAACTCATTTTTAATTTTTTTTGAAGAAAACACGGTTTGACTGTTTGCTCCTCATATAATAAAAGTCAATGTGTGTGTATGTTTGCGTGTTTGTATGTTTGTCTTCTATACAAATCAATAGTTTTCTTTCGATCTGCGCCAAACTTGAGAAACATACCTAAAAAGTTCAAGAAAAAACAGGCTGCTTCGAAAAAAATGAATGACCCCTTGACCACCCTCTTTTAACCCTTTTTATGGTCAGTTTGCTGAAGTAGCTTTATTTCTCCTTAAGAAGAGATCTGCTCATCCTAATGTAACAAAGAAAACAAAATGCATTAAAAAGAAAAACTAGATGTAAAGCTTATATATTTAAAAAAATATATTATTAATCTAAAAATCTATGTAAATGAAATTTAGAATTTTAAAACTGGTATGCATACAAAATATTTTATTTGAAAGTTCATGTAATTTTTAAATAAAAAGTTTCAGGGAATTGCGTTTCCATGGTGACGAGCCGCCAATTTTATTTACACGGACTATAAAAAGATTGTTTTTTTTCTTAAATTTCAAAATTAAATATGCTTTAATTAATTGAAAAATTTCTCCCAAAAAGTTAACTGAAATTCGGAAGTTAATACTTACTAATCAATTGATCTGAATGAGCATATTTTAAATAATTTCTTGGAGTATACTTTTCAAATAATTTTGATGTTATAATGGGGATCATTGGCAAATGTAGAGTCCGTTAAAAATGTAATGCTAATACTTTTGCAATAAAAAATTTTAAAGAAGAAAATTATCTACCCGTTCAAGGCCGGGCATATAGCTAGTGTTATATAAAGTTGTTAAAAAATAAAATAATTGACAAATTTTAAGTACAATACTGGAAAAAAAATCGACTCAGACCCTATATCTCCAGAACGGCTTGTGATATAAAGACAAATAAGGTATCATTTTTCATGATTTGAAGTATTCTACATACAGAAAATTTTTCAAGTTCTTAGGGGGTCGTCTTCATATTAAACGAAGCCCCAACTTTCGTTTTTCCTATGGAAACCATCAAAGATTATTCCAGATCCTGAAAGAGCACCCTCTAAAACCCCCAAAACCAGTTTTCATGTCATTTGGTCCCCAAATGAAGCCAGAAGTGGGGGTTGAAGTTCGTCAAATTTACGTTGAAATCTCGTTTTTTAAGTTGATTTTTCGATTTTGATCCTGCGGGGTTAATGGTTGAAAGGATCAACATCGAGAATTCAACGTAAAAAACGAGATTTCAACGTAAATTCAACGAACTTCAAATGACATGAAAACTGGTTTTGAGGGGTTTTAGAGGGTGCTCTTTCAGAATCTGGAATAATCTTTGATGATTTCCATAGGAAAAACGAAAGTTGGGGCTTCGTTTAATATGAAGATGACCCCCTAAGAACTTGAAAATTTTTCTATATATAGAATACTTCAAATCATGAAAAATGATACCTTATTTGTTTTTATATCACAAGCCGTTCCGGAGATATAGGGTCTGAGTAGATTTTTTTTCCACTATTGTACATTATTTTATCATAGCTAAAATTGCACACACAAAATCATCTTTAAAGAAAACATTCAGTGATTTTAAGAACGGCGTACATGATAGACGTTTTTAACGAGAAAAGGGTTTTTCCCTGCTTACATTATGCTACTGTAAAACTAGTTTTTCCTTTAAATTTGTTAGCATGCAGAAAAAACAAATTCGACGTAAATTGACATGTAGTCTATAGACCAGTGGTTCCCAACAGGTGGTCCGCGGACCACTGGTGGTTCGTGAGGCCTTCAGAGGTGGTCCGTGAGAAGATTTTTAAATGACTTATCAAAAAAATGTGTGGAAATTAAAAAAAATAGTTTTCCTAATCACACATTCAAGGAAATAGTAAAAACGCTACAGATACAAAAACATAAGTAAAAAAATCATACGTCTCATAATAAAAAAAATTATGTTCTCTTTCTCTCCTATGAATCATTTGTTCATTTCTATTATTTTTCACAGTTTTATTCAACAGTAGTTTATTACAGAGTAGAAACGAAATGTGATGATGTGGAAAAGTATTGCATCAGATTAATTAAAACTGAGAGGCGTCGGGGTGGGGCAAAAAAAGAATAGAATGATTGGACTTATACTTGGTTTGATACGAAACGAAGTGTGGGAGTGTTGAAAGATAATTCAAACTGGGATGCTATAATATGGTCAGACAGAGGGTCTTCGAGAAATCGTGGTATGAAAAGAGGAAATTTCTGAGATACAAGTGAAATAGGTTTGCTCGAAGATATGAGACAAATTTACTGCCGAAAATGCGAAATTTTTTTGAACACATAAATTATTTTCTATATTTATTTCTCCTTTGAAATAATTGTTGACTTTTAACACGGTTTCTTTCGGGAAAACATCAGCTTCGCCCGCCTGGCCTATAGAATTTCCTCTGCCGCTACTCACAGTCAGTGCATGTCCAGTTTGCTTTTTTGTGATCAACAGAGTTCCTGGTTATCTCATTTTTCCTGCAGTTTAATTTCAAGCTAAGTACTTTCTTTCAAATTTAAATCTACTAATAATATAATATTACCTTATTTGTTGGTTATGAAAAAGAAGAAAAATTACTATATTATAGTGTTGATTCTTTACACCTGTAACTTTTGTATAGGTGTGTGAACCCTTCCAGGGTTAATAGATAAAAATAGTTAAATGTCTTTTATAAAAGGTATATTTTTAAATAATTAGATTTAAAATTAATGTAATGTTAATTTTTCATTGAAGTTTAACAGATTATTTGATTTTCTAAGTTCAATTTAGAAAAATTGTAAGAGTCGATTTCCCTTACTTCAGAAAAAAAGTCAAAACTTTAGACCCTCCATGAGGAAGAAATGCACTAAAAAAAATTAAAATTTTGAAGATATAGTTATGGATAGAGATGGTCCGCAGAGGTTCAAATTTAAGTGAAGTGGTCTGCAGACATATTTGAGTTGAGAACCACTGCTATAGACAAATAAAATACTATGATAGCAATTGGAATAAAATCTGATTAACGCCTTTGTAGAAAATTCAAGGAAACTAACTACTTATAGCACTTTACTTAACTTTTAGAAACCAATGTGTAATCTAATGTGAGAGAACTTTTATACAAGGTGTTTCAAAAATTCGTTTCCCGGCTTTTATTTGGAACCAGCGTCTCCTAGGGTCATGGGAGTAAGGTCCATTAGGATTTATTTCGATTTATTGTATAATCCGTGTTTAACTATTGCTTTATTTGGCACTAAAACAAAGTAGATTTCTCCACCTTAATATGGGATGCTTCAAAGTCATTACAAAAGAACCTAACAATAGGTAATAAGACAATAACAATAGGTACCCAGCAAAAAAAATCAGCATGAAACCTTCAAAAAAAACCTGCAGGTTTCCTGCAGGGAATTCGGACAAATAAACCTGCAAGAAACCTGTAGATTTTGACTGAAGGTTACCTGCAGTTAGGTTGTCCGAATTTCATGCAGAAAACCTGCAGGTTTTTTGAAGGTTTCATGCTGATTTTTTTAAAGGTTTCATGCAGATTTTTTGACTGCAGGTTTCCTGCAGTTAATTTGTCCGAATTTCATGCAGAAAACCTGCAGGTTTTTTTGAAGGTTCCATGCAGGTTTTTTTGAAGGTTTCATGCTGATTTTTTTGACTGCAGGTTTCCTGCAGTTAATTTGTCCGAATTTCATGCAGAAAACCTTCAGATATTTATGAAGGTTTCATGCTGATTTCTTTGACTGCAGGTTTCCTGCAGTTAAGTTGTCCGAATTTCATGCAGAAAACCTGCAGGTTTTTTGAAGGTTTCATGCTGATTTCTTTGACTGCATTTTTCCTGCAGTTAAGTTGTCCGAATTTCCTTCAGAAAACCTGCAGTGTTGTTTTTGAAGGTTTTATGCTGATTTTTCTTGGATTTTTGAAAAGGATTTTTGACTATTTTTATGTTGGGTACGGTTAAACTGCATCCATCAACAACAAAAATCAGCCAACTGGTATGAAAAATCAACATAATAAAATGTAACATACGCATGAATAAAAAAACATTTGTTGAATTTTTGAATTTTAAAAAAATTTTCGTATCAAATGTTAATTAGGCCGTATCAACGTTTTTAGCAGCAGAACAGTAAAATTCTACAATCATCAACAAACATTATCTAGGGAAAAAGAAGTTTAGTGTATTGAATGTCATCCATATAAAGAGAGTTAGCTCAAATTGAAAGATTTCTCAACTACCTAAAATATTTTAGTCTAGTTTTAGGAGTTTTATTAACATCCTGGTTTGATAAGAGTTTAATGGCACTAAACCCTATGATGGCAACTGAAAAACACGAACAATCTTTAATAACTTTGATTTTCATAATGTTACCTAATTCTCGCATCCCAAAAAGGGCCAAGCATAAAGTTATGATACGCTGAAATGGGCTTACTCTATAGCGGGAAAGCAAAGGTGGAAATTTTGATTCTGCTTTTTATAGAAAAATCAAGCTTTTAGCAAAATAAATTCAATTTCAATTTTTAAGCAAAATAAATTAATGCTCCAACTATTTCTAAAAAATAATAGATTTTAATTTACTTACCACTTATTATTATATTGAACAGTGAACCAAAACATAATCATTGACACAAACCTGGCTTACGTTTGACTGCTAACACTTGTGTATTTCCCTAATTTTATCCCAAAACATTTAATAAATGCATGTACCCATTTCGTAAAATTTTCAAACGGCAGATGCGATCGGGAAAATAAAGACAACCAATATACATTGTCATCAAACTTCTCCGATTGCCATCAAAATTAACGCGTGATTTTCATGCCTGCAAATGTTTCCTTTGTATAAATTTTGGCAGATCCGATCATTTGGCGCTATGCATACCGGCCGCCATGTTTCACCCTTGCTCAAATGATAACACTCAAGTGCTTTACGAGGACTCCGATTTAAGTGAAAAGAAATACGGCACAGCTTCGATAAGAGTCGACCAGCTGCCATATTTACCCACAGCTCAAATTAGATCTATATGGTCCTGTGTCATCATTTGAGCTGTGGGTAAACATGGCGGCTGGTCGACTCTTATCGAAGCTGATCCAGAAAGGCAATAAGCTTGTAAATAATACTTTGCAAAATGTATAAAGCACGGTACCAAAGCAACAAATAAATCAGTCATTTAAAATACGATACCTGACAATGCATAAGTAAAATAGCATGCAATTACAAATGACAAATTTTGATGAGTATATAAAAGAATATTAATCATATTACACCAAGAAATAAGTATGGAATCATAAAATTCAGAGAAATAACTTTCCGCTCACCAATTTCAACGCTGCTTCCTTTATACCGCCATTATCTCAATAAAACAGATCTTTTTGTAACGCGATTGCGCAGAACGTCTTCACTATTCCGGGATGATTAAAATAAAGACAAAAACTGGTTTGATTAATTTTATTTAATTATTAAATCAATTAAATTATGTGATTAATAAAATTATATTAATCATAAAAATGTTCTTACTTTATTTCGGATATCGGATCCAGCAAACCCTTGGAAATGCGCATGCGTCAAATCTTCGTCCAAAATAAAATTAATAAAAACTGAAGGTTTTATGAAGGAAAAGTAAAGTTTTAAATCTTCATTATTTGCTCTGTAGAAAAACTGCAGTTTTTGTGAAGGGAAAATAGCACTGCATAAAACCTGCAATATGTCTTCACAAAACCTGCATTTTTCTTTAAGGAAACATTAAGTTCAAAATCTTCATTTAATATTCTGCATATAAACTGCAGTTTTTGTGAAGGGAAAATTGCGCTCCATAAAACTTTCACAATGCCTTCAAAAACACTGCACATTACCTTTATAAAACCTGCATGGATCTGGCTGCCTTCAAAAAAACTGCAGGTAACTTCATGAAACCTTTAAAAGGGGTACTTTTTTGAAGGTTTTATGCTGATTTTTTTTGCTGGGTAACAATAGGTAATATAAGAGACAAGGGTGGATCCAGGTTTGACTTCTAGGGGAGATACAAGGACTTTTTAAACATATCTAGCAGCGGAACGGGGGATTAAATGTAAAGGATAATAACAATATTAACCTTCCTACCCTCTTGAAAAAATAGTCACATATTCCCCTCGTGGGGTCTAATAAGACCCCATGCGTAAAACATGCCTATGACTCTAATAAAGGTTAAAAATTCCTTAAATGGAGAAGAATTATCATTTTTTATTTCTAGAAAGATGCTTCAGAAAAATTTATCCATTTTTTTTGGTATTTTTCTAATTTTTTTTGTTTTATTACGGCGTAATTGGGTTTCTTTTGATACACGTTTTTTAATTTAGTAGTTTATTTTAAACGATTTATGAAGTAGCATATATTCTCTATTCTGCATTATCAGCTACCTGTCACCCCAGATTAATTTATTTAGTAATATGAAACATGTAAAGTGTGGATTCTCCTTTTTAAAATTGAAATAATACGAAAAAAAAAAAGATCGGTTCAGATTTCTTAGTGAAAACAGTATCTCGTTTGCTTATGTAAGTTTTAACGCAAAATTGATTTTTTTTCTTGATAATTCTTCGAAGTCACATTCTGGACTTCCGTAAATACTCATAAATATTTGAAAGCATTCTTATTTTTCAAAGAAGACTGAATATAAAAACCTATTTACAATCAACCATGAATTTATATAGTTTTTGTAAAGAATGTGTTCAACAGGAAGCCATGGCGACTGTTGTCTGAGTTTTTTTGCTGCAACTGTTAGATACTCAAAAGATTTCTATAAATAGCATATTTTTCTTAGAATGTGAATAAAAAATTTAAGAAATAGCGAGTGATTCAATGTATTAAGCCGCAATCTTCTTTTTGTAAAAAAAATGACAATTTCTACGAAAATGTCTTTCTAATATTTCTCCAAACGTTCTAAAAAAACATATAAACCTTTTTTTATCTATAATACAACAAAAAATAAAATACTAAACTTTATTTGATACTGTTTTAACGTCATTCATGCCTGGGGTCTCAGAAGACCCCAGAGGGGGAATATGTGACTATTTCTCCCAAGACACTTAAAAATGGAATAATAACTCCAAAATTTTTACCCATTGTAAAACTTTGCGTAATGAAGGAATAGTAGCATCGGAAATTGTCAAAACAAAAATGCATGGGAGATATCAAGCGTCAAAGTACGTCTGGGGTCGAAATAGACCCCAAAGGGGTAGGAAGGTTAAAGGATAATATACTTTTTTGGCATCTTATACTCTTTATTAATAACTTTACTTATTTTTTTGTAATTCAAGCATTTAAAAGCTTAAAAACTGCGATTTTTTTGTAGTTACCATCAGAAGTAATTTTATTCCTTCTTCGATCATCATTTTTCTAAATACCATTACACTAATTAAAAGGAACTCCATTCTTTGGCTAAAAGATTAATACTGCGCGTTTTAAAACTCACCCCACGGTTTAGCAAGTGGTCCAATTTCTATCAAATTTATGGTGTAAGTAGTACGGATACTTCTGTACCTCATGCAATATTTTTTTCATTTTATTATGTTTTTTTTTCGTTAAACGGGCCTTGAGAAAACCGCCTTTTGTAACGCCCTCGCACTACATTAGGCCCTAGCTCTTAAACGGTGCATCTGCGTCCCTTCTAGTTTTTCAAAATATGCTTGTCTAGGTCCCCTCTACCCCCATGAGAAGTTTTTCCACGTAATTTCCAATCACCCTGCATAGGAAAATAATGTTACACTAAACTTAAAGAAATTATATTGTAAGAAAAAACGTTTCATAAAACTGTTTAGAGTTTAAAAAGCTTTCTAGACAGTATAAAAGCATCAATATTAGATATCTTCAAAGAAAATTCTTAATACTTACCTCTTTTAAATTTTCCATATCCAAATGGGCAAAAAAAAATTTTTCCATCACACAACACTCCTTTCTACCCCCAAAAAAAGATTTCACAAAAGGACCCTTTACAGACAAAATATTAGGGTCGTAGAAAACCAACACAGAAAACAATTCTCTCAGGTATATTCCAACTCCGAGCAAAACATATCTCCAACCATCTCTTATATAAGCAGATGCTAACCTTTCGAAAAAAACCCAACATGGCCGACGCTCTCGTCAAACGCCTCATAAATTCGAAAATAGAACCTCGTTCCAAACGATAAAAAACGTGTTTTCCCTTTGTCGGGGACTCGCGAAACGCGATGCCATTTTATCCTCTCAAATTCGAAGAGCAGAAATATAAAGCAGCCCTTATTTAAGACCCCGGGTTCTTTCCCGCCATTTCCTTTTTTTTGTTCTACAAAAACCTCGTGTATCAAACAGACTGGTGTTCCTCAGGAATATGGCCACGCACAGAAAAGAGAGAGTGGAAGTAGGAGTATTTATTCGGAATGATCTGTCGCCATGGTTACGACACGTCCGAGTTCCGAACAATAGGCAACAGCCCGCTTTGGAAAGAGAGAGAGAGCCTGGAATTCTATTTTACTTAAAATGGTGGGATTTCCTTCTTTTCCATTTCTTAAGGTTTTCTTATTCTTGATGCAGGGATCTTTCGTGTGTCGGAAGGTGTTCATCGTGGTTGCATGTTTGAAATCGAAGGGTAATTAGAGTGGGAATTGATAGGTTGTTGAGGTTATTGTGTATTAACTGTGTGGCGGAAATAGTTTTTATTTGATTTTGTTATTTTGAATTTAGGTAAATTATTGATACGTGGAAATTCATTAACACAATATAAAAATTTTCTATCAATCAACACTTAATGGGATTAAAGGACTAATTACTACATAAAGAATCGCATTAATAATTACAGTAAAACCTCTTTATCTCAAACTTTGCGATCTTGAAAACGTGTAAATATCTAAAAAATATTTACCCCATTGTAATAACATTTATATCTGGTTACTTTCGATATCAATTTATCAATGCTCGCCTCGAACCAGGTGACGGAAATAATAAGGGAACTTTCATGGTTACAGATCTTTATTCGGCATAAGAGATACAGCTCGTATCAGAAGAGTAGTTGAATAGTCGAGTAATATCAGATATACAGTTAAATATATATGCGTCTGCCCTGGAGGCAATCAGATAAAACATAAAATTTGCATGAATAAAACATAATATACAGATGGGTCACTTAAGTGTGACCAATCAAAGTTATATGCTGTTCTAAATTGTAGTACATCTAGGGTTATGAATTAGAGTATTGCCAAATATCGATTGTATAGTGATAGGATAATAATAAGAGACAGTCCCTTAATTTTTAATAAATTCATTTTAAAAAATTATCCAAAAATATATACACTGTAAAAATAATACTGCAAAAAAACAGAAAAATTCTGGCAGCAAAAGTTGCCAGAAAATTTCTGTAGGCCGAAAAATCCTGTAAACAGAAAAAAGCTGTTACCTACAGGTAAATGCTGTAAAAAGAAACTTTCTGTCAAGTGAGCTACAGATTTTTCTGTTGCCTCTCAGTAATTTTCTGCTTGTGCGCATGCACTTATTTTAGTAGAGTTTTTTTAATTTTAATTAATTAATATCCGGGGATAGAACCCACGACCTACCGCATGCTAAGCACGCACGCTACCACTGAACCAACGAAGATTCAGTATAATGTTGCCAATAGCTGTATTCATTTTCGATGCAGTAAGTTGCTTTTTAAGTACAGATAAGCTAAAAAACTAGATAAAAGCTGTTATTTTACATAAAATAAATAGAAATGCGGTGGGAATGTTACATGACAGAATATCTCTGTAAACATAAAGTCATTGTTATTGAAAATTTCTGTTTTTCTACAGTTTTTTTTACAGTGTAGAAAAAGATATAAATATAAAGGAATGGTTTTCATAGGATAGAAATGGAGCCATTTATAAATGTGGAGTGAAAAAAACGTGATTTTCAGAAAGCTTATTAAAAGTTTCACTTAACAGATAAGATTTTTTATCGCTTCCTCAAAGGCCAGTTACTTAAAACGTAAACTTAGTTCATAAATCCAGTTATTAAAAGACAAAAATAACTTGAAAGCGCTTGATACCATAAAAATATTCATGAAGATCCATTAAAAGTTATGTAAAGTAAAATAAATTGCTCTAACGGTTAAGAAACTACGCGCCCACGTGCCAAATTTTACACTTTAAAACGTTCCCCTTTTTATTTAAAGTTCACTGGAGATTTAAAAAATAAAACCCTATTGTACAAAAAGTATTCATGTATAAAGGACGTTAATATGACATCCATCCTCCATCCTGTTGGATAAAACAAATGCATTTTAACTTTATATTAATACTTAAACTTTTTAAACCGTCTTTAACTTCTGTGAAGATGCACACAAAAAATTCACACCAAAGTTTTACATGTATAATTAATTAAACACCTTCATAGATCAAAGAAAAGAATTAAGTTGATTGAAGCTATAAATAGCTATACTTCATTTTAAAAAAGAAGGGATGTGTTTACCTATTTTAAAGGGAAATTATATTAGTAGTATGTTTTTAAGGATTAAAAGCTCGGAAAACAAATAAATATATTCGTGATAGTTTGAAGAATCGTGTGTTTTTGCTGCTCTACCTAAAAGAATATGTTTCGCAAGTGATTTTTAGAAAATATTTAAAAAGAGAGGAAAATATTGTTTCTCACTTTTTTTTATAATTTCCCATACTACAGTTTAACTTTAATATAAAGTAAATTATTTAAATGGTTAATAATAGTATTTACTTATCATTTTTATCACTACTGAAACATTCTAAAACATTTAGTCGTATCAAATTAGTGAAAACACTTTCATTGGTATTTTAAAATTGAAACTCGTCAACACAACTATTAAAAAAAATTTCTCATGAGTTAGTGAGGAGATGGGTTCAAGGAAAAGAGTGGGGAAATTTTCGTGTATGAGATATACTAAAAGATATAATTCACACAAAATCAAGTTTTTAACTTCCAAACAAACCATCTTATCTGAATATGGAAACGCATTGTAATCTACTGTGATTTTGGTATTTTCCCGACTTACCACGTATTCAGAAGATTTTCCCTTCATTGCCACTTAATCCGTTTGACTTCTAAACCCCTCATCTCAAGAGGTAAGATGAATTCAGCAGATCTTTTAATTTGCACTGTATTATAAAGCATAAGACAACCATTTTATGTAAGTACGCTCTTTATGGAAACATGAGAACTTAAGTCAATAGAGTTGTTTTGAATTTACATTAATCTGAATAAAGTTCATTGAAAGATTTCCATTCATGTAATTGAGCTAGTTAGAATGAACGTGGTGTAGTCCACTGGACGTAGTTTTGAATTGATAATAATGTTGTTGTTGTTGTTGTGGTGGTTGTTGTGGTTGTGGTTGTTGTGGTTGTGGTGGTTGTTCTTGTTGTTGTTGTTGTTATTATTATTATAGAATAAAAAAGAGATAGGTTCGATTTTAATTTTTCGATACTGGCCCTAAGGAATCGATACCAGGTGGGAATCGAATAAAAAAATCGAACCTCTGGAATCAAATCGAGCGTTTAATTAGATCTCGACTTGTGTTGTTCTTATGGAGAAGGTTTTTTGTAGGCATCGCTTACAGGTCACTTATTTAGTTTTTGACTTACGCAACAATACTATAGGGGAGAATGGGGCACATTCGCACAAAAAGTGCATTTCGGCATATTTCTCTGGATCTAGATGAGATATTGAAACAAACTCGGATTCAAATGAAAGTTAAGACCTTTCCCGATATTTTAGATCGATAACTGGTCGCATTCATCTAGAGAATTTCTAACCTATATCATCAATCTAAAAAACGAGAAATTTCGTGCGAATGTCCCCCATGGGTGGGGCAGTTTTGCACACGTGTGGGGCACATTCGTACACATGCAAAAAATTATACAATAATTATTTTTACAAACTGAAAAGTTTATTGTACTTTAAAGTAAGGATAATTAAACGAAATATTTGGCACTTTTACATATTTTTCCTCTAAATTGAAGATTTTTTTACTAAAAGAAAACAGCTTCAGAAAATATTGAACATCTACGTTTTTTATGAGGAAAACAATTGTAGTAATGAAGAGTATAGTGCACATTGACATACTTCACATAATATAATTAGTTGGAAAAAGTGCAACCAATATTTTAACTGTCAGGTTTTATTCGAAAAGAAAAGTGAACCAACAGCTCGCTTATTAACACCTGACACTGACGGTTGGGGAACTTTTAATACGATATTATCTTTTTGTATGAATGTTGAATCATTACTTACTGGGAAAATAAAAGTTTCGTCATTAATTTTAAAGTTTTTCATCATTAATTTTAAATAAGCACCATTCAATTCCAAATTTTCTATTTGACCAACATAACAAAATTTTCTTTTTAGTAGCAAATTATACTAGAATAAAATCACTTAAGTCCAAGTCAATTGGTATTAAACAATTATCAGGGACATTTATTTATTCAATGGTTCGAAATGAAATCTATTAATTATCGATTAAAATAAAGTTATAATCTTATATATAAAAATACACGAACTTAAATTTTTGAAGGAGTAATAGTAAACAAAATTGAAGCTTATATTAATAATACATAATTTCATTTGACTAAGATTAATATTTTTCCTTTAACATAAGGCTAGCTTTATCCATTGTTAAAATTTCATGATAAAAGGCTAAGTACACCTTTTTAAAGGAGAAAGCAACTTTGGAGTTACAATTGAATCGAATGATTTATTATTTTTTATAATGTTTAAAAATAAAAATGTAAAAACAACAACACCAAACCCACAATTTTTATAGCAATACAAATATTTAAGACCAAAAATAGCCCGGGATACCAGTTTTAAAAAAATAATTAAGTCATAGAATTATTTATATTATATTTATCTATCGAAAGTGGCAACGATATACAATCCTTCCATGATAAATTCAGCCGGTTTGCGGTGGATTTTTAACTGCTTCTAAGAAACAAACGGGAATCAAAGTAACCAGAGAGATCCTGGTCTCAGGTTGAAAGTCTGACCAGCAAATTAAAAGCCTGACTGACTCCTGGGTGCCGAAGTAGCAGGAATTAATGATTCTCGAAAGGAGAATAAAAAACTTCAAGGAACTATTCTCCAATCCCTTAAGGGCACGGATGGAGTCAGACGAAGGGAAAGAAAGCTGTTTAGAACTGCCTGTGATACGTGATGAGCCCGCAAAGAGTATTTTTCGGTTTACTCAACAAACAATTTTCTTAACTATTACTTTTTTGTATACAGAGTATCAGAGTTAACTTTGAGTAAAGATAACAAAGTAAATGACGAACTTCAGTTTAAGTACTTTTAAATAATACATCAAAGAAAATCCCTACAGTTTTACTTTGGTTTTTGCTCAGCTACTGAAATTTTAACTATAAAAGGAAATTGAGATTTGAAACTCATATAAGGAGTTAAATATAGTTTTCGAAGAATTTAACTATTTTAGTTATTTTCGTAGTAGGATATTTTTTAACTGAGAAGGTTTAACGTGCCAGACGTTAATTTTGGTTACATAATATGGCTTATTCCCTGAATTTGAATAAAACTTTTCTCATGTAAATTGAAATATGAGCTTCGTGTTCAAAATATTTGAGCCAAAAATCCGATTTTCAAATAAAAGAATACGTTACTAAAAATTACTTATAGAAATTCTACGATTATTTTTAAGTAACTTTCAACTTGTGAAAATTAAAATATACTGTTCCAGTAGGATATTTGCTTTTATCAAATCCTAGTTATCTGAGTGCTTTTAAACATATTGTTTTATCAAAGTATACATTAAAATTTAAAAGATTATCGGAGAAAAAGATGATGGCCGTTGAAGAAGGAAAACTAGTTTTCCACCAATAAGAGGTTTGACTCCCGGTTAACCGCTGGTCATGTTACCTGTGAATACGGCCGTTAGTGTACTGTTTGTAACTGCATGGTTTTATGTAACTGTATGTTTTTTTAAGTATTTTTACATAACAACATCCAAAAAGCTTCAGCCGTAAAAAAATAAAATTCGAATAAAAAAATATTTGTTTAATTAAATACCTAATTATTTAGGTAAATATCTATCTATAAAAAGAAAAATGCATTACAATAAGGATATGCGAAGTACTCATAAGGGTATGTAACTTTTTTTTAGTAGTTTTTTCCTGTGTAAAAATGCCAAATAAAACCAATCTTTATAATGCACCGAGTATTCTTATAAATCGGTTTCTTTTCATTCGCTAAACATAGCGATCACAGCCTTTTCAACATAACAAATGCTACTGATTTTTTGAAACCCTTAACGAAACACTTTGTGTTAAAAAAGAATCAAAGGTACTCACAATCCATGAGCTCTGTGAACAGAAATCACAGTTACAATCACAAAGAGCCGAGCTATCAATCGACGAGTCATGGCGTGATTTTAGGAAGAACATTCAAAACCTGGAAAATAAAAGAACATGGATAGTTAAAATCAACAAGGATCAATTGCCAAAAATAAAACTTTTATAAAGATGTAAGTGTGAGTTAGTCGCCAATTTAATAAGATAATATGTCCAAAAAATGACAAATTAACTTTTTGTGCTCAAAACAATCTCCAAACTTTGCTCTACACATGAGTGAAAATAGGGGGAAATTACTACCCAGAATAGGGAGATATAGCCCCTTGAAGTTGCGATATCGATGTCCATTCATTGTGTTTTTACAGTTAACTTCACATTAAAGTTGATTTGCCTTTCTGTTCTTATTCTTTATGGTGTAAACTAGGCCAAAATAAATTTATTTTTAGTTTAACCCATTACTGCCTGACGTCCCTTTTTAGGGACGTTTTTTAAAAATCCTCCTATTTCTACAAAAATAGTTCCTTTGAATCAAAATTTGCACTGATGTATCTCTGATCTTCATAGAACATAAAGAACACAAGAAGAAAGCAGAATTTAATTTTTTTTTACTTTTTTTAAAGTTGGAAGATAGAATTTTTCAGAAAAGTGCATTTTAAAAATTTTAAAAGAAAAAGCTTAAAAATCCTAGTTGTTATTTAAAAAAAATTTCGATGCTGATATATATTACTGTTTATACATTAAATCAGTTGGGGTGTTTTTTTATTTTTCCAAAATATTTTATTTTCACCTTATTTTGGACCCTCGAAAAGCGTCCCTAAAAAGGGACGTCAGGCACGAATGCCCCCGTGGTTTTCCCCATAGTGAAATGCTAGTGTTTCCATATTTTTTTCATCAAAACGCGTTCGTTTCTTATGATATGAATTAAATAACTGTCATTTGTAAAATTACTTTATTTTTAGAAATTATTTTTATTTTATAATTTTGTTTATTTTTTTTTGGAAAATACTGTTATTTCTGCTAAATTAATTGAATAAAAAGTCTTAAATTATAAGGAATTAATTAATATGCATTAATTAAAGGGAATAAATTAATTATTTTACTATATTTATTACTTATGCAAATATATTCCTGTTATATTTTAATTAAAAGTTTAATAATTATTAGTTATAATGACTTTTTGTCATTAAAATTGATAAAAAAGTCGCTTTTGTGATAAATTTTCGGCTTTTTTCCTAATTAGATGTGGCTAATCATTGTGTTCTATACTGCAGATCAATCTGTATCATCTGGCTTGTTAATACACATCCAACTAAGGCTTGATTTTTGGGGAGAAATTTGTGTTCCGCACAATAAAATTATATAAAATGGAAAAAGTATGGGCATTTGAAAGACTTAAACCTCACAAATTGAGATATTCTAATTCTAATGGATTTGAAGTGTGTAAAAGTAATTATTACTTAATATTAGGTAACATATAAACAAAGAATGCCTTTTTCAATTAAAAATATTAATTAATTTGCAATTAACATAGATTTGGGAGGAAAAAACATGTTTTAGAGCATAAAAATGCTCAAATTACGTTAATTTAGGTTAATTTTACGGTTAATTCAATAAATAATTAATGTTTTTTGTTCCTTTTGATGTTACAGTATCGTTCCGATCACTTTTGCTACACTTAATAAGGTAGAAAATGTTTTTGAGGCTTTAAAAAAAGTTTTCTACCATGCGCTTACTATAGAGAAAAACAACGGGGGCATTCGTGCCTGACGTCCCTTTTTAGGGACGTTTTTTAATTTTGGGGAAGAAATTAAAATTTTTACCTGGAATTTTTTTCACTATTTTTCCAGTTGTTTTGGGGCTATTTACTATGTTTTTACCTAATATTTAAGAAAAATAAAAAGTTGGGCATTAATGGGTTAAAAGTGTTTTCAACATTTTTTTATCCGGGAAATGTTTGACTCAATTCATATTACTTATTCTGTTGACACTATTTATGACTCAGTTTCATAATAATTTTTAAATTTTATTTGTCTTAATATCTCTGTATCTGTATTTCTCACTTTGTATTGCTCAGTAGAAATGTAATTTAAACCTCAATTAAAGTATTTTTTAAGATTTTTATTCACTTGAAATTTCATAAGGTGAAAAAGGGAAAAAGTCAATAAATTTTTTTAACTGTAAAATACTTTTGAATGTACTTATATGTGTTCCAATAATTGTCCTTTTTAATGGAGTCCTAAATTTCCAGCAAAAATTTGGTGGTTATACAACGAAAATGCCATTATTTATACAGTTTTTCGATTTTCTCAAAACTTGGTTTTTGGATTTATTCCCTTTTTTATTCTGAAGATTCAATTTTAGTTGTTATACACTATAATCTCTCTATAAGACGAACTTTGTTTGGTCGAAAACCTCTGTTTTTTTAAACAAAAAATTATTTCCCTAGACGTTAAGTATTTCCCCTATTTATTCGTAATGCCGAAAACTCTAAACCTCGAAATTTTTTACTCGTCCCTTCGACTTTGTCGTATCGAGAGTGAACTGTTATACAGGGTGTCCCATAAATGTTGGGTCACACTTCTAGGGGGGATAGTAGACACCTAGACGAGTCAGAATAACATATGATTTGGGGGTCCCAGATCAAATCCCAGGGAGTTAAAAATGGAGCGACACCCCAAAAAAATTATTGAAAAATTCAATTTGTAGAAGAACTACTATTGGTAAAAATTTAATTATGGTCTAAAAAATTGTGGTTTAATATGATCTTTAAAACTATCTTAAAAGTTTTCAGTTTAAAATGTTTTTTATTGCAAAAAAGTTTAAAAACCACAAAAGAATGTGAAAACTCTGCCAAAACTTTATTTTGTATTTCGAAATCCTTTCTTTTGATTTAATAATCTGAAAGATCACAGTTGAAAACCCTTAAGTCCAAAGTTTCACGTAAAAACCATCAATATTAAATGCTTGAGATCCTGTTAAAGCATGGTTTAAGTCCGTTTTTTTCGTCCGCTAACTGCCGTTTTGGAAACGGCTATAGGAAACACGTTTGCGCACACAAAAAACGAACTTTAACATGATCTCAAGCGTTTATTATTGATGGTTTTTACGTGAGGGGTTTACAACTATGATCTTTCAGATTATAAAATCAAAAGAAAGGATTTCGAAATACAAAATAAGGTTTTGGCAGAATTTTCACATTTTTGGGGTTTTTAAAATTTTTTTTATAATAAAACAAATTTTAAAGTGAAGACTTTTGAGATAATTTTTAAGATCATATTAAAATACAATTTTTGAGACCATAATTAAATTTTTACCAATAGTATTTCTTCTAAAAATTGAATTTTTCAATAATTTTTTGAGGTGTCGCTCCATTTTTAACTCCCTGGGATTTGGTCTGGGACCCCCAAATCCTATGTGATTCTGACTCGTCTAGGTGTCTACTATCCCCCCTAGAAGTGTGACCCATTATTTATGGGACACCCTGTATAGACACATTATTATGTTAAGTAACTTAAGACGATATTATTTAATGGAGGATTATCATGAACTAGCTTGAATAGCTTACTTTCTTGATAAAACGTGAATTTTTCTTGGCTGAAACGGAATATGATATAATATAATTTATTCTAACTCTATAACAAAAACTATCTAGAAAGGTAGTTTTAGACATTTATTTTAAGAATCCAACCGTAATTTTCTGTAGCACTACGTAGTTATACTCTATTCATTTTGAATAAGCACCTGGAAATATTTCCTTCTCCCACCACCGAATCAGTAACCATGGCAACTTTCAACGTCAAAGCGACGAGGAAGGCTTACTATTGGCTGCGCGAAGAGCGTTACTGTGGTTACGCTTCCAGCGAGGGGAAAAACACTATTATTCAGGCGCCAGAGTATAGTTACAGTATACCCTTATACCTTTTTTCCGCGTTCTTAAAAATATAGAAAATATTTTACAAAAATAGGATGCCATGTTCACTTTACATTTTTTCATAAGAACAGTTAGGGTAAACCAAATCTATGAATATAATTTTTTCAGTATTTTAAATAGTTTTTAAAAAGTTCCTGGGCTAATCACTAAAATATTTTTTCATAATTACTCAACAATAATTAAAAAACTTATAACATACGAATCAATGCCCTATTGACTTTTTTTACTCATAGAAATCGCGCTTCACATTATTGTCTATTTGATAGATAAGTACTCTATCTATAACCATCAATGGAAGAACTAAACTTTATTCATAAGTAAATTTAGCTTTGATAAGGCAAAACTTAAAGTAGAAATAGTAGTGTTGTTGTTGTTGTCGTGTGCCACTTGGAATACCCAAGCTCCACAAGGATTCAAGGCAAAGGGGGTGCGGCTCCTGAGAAAGTGAGGCCCATAAATGGAAGGAGTCCGACTTCTGCCTCATGAGATGATAGATACTGCCACTATCTATCGCCACCTCCACAATTTTGCCATGTTTCTGAAGGGGAGGGAAATAGTCTCCAGACACCTGGACCCGTGGCAAACTGCGCCATGACGGACCACAGGTCTTTCGGAACCACAGATTTAAAGAGCACGTACTCCGCATATACTCGGTGGGTCTTTAGCGGTGTCGGGAATCGAACCCGGGACCCTCCGATCCCGAAGCCGATGCCTTAACCACTAGGCTCCCCACCGCCTATACTTACCTACAGTAGTGTAAAAACATAAGGTAAAGACAATTCAAATTTAATATCAAGTCAAAAATAGTGTAGAAAATTTTATTTTGCTATAGAGAAACGTATAAGGGACGAGAATTGTGATGAAAAAGCAACAAAATGGAACAAAGCAAAAATATATTATCTCCACAAATCTTTCTTTTCTTTCATATCTTGCCTAAACTGATAGTCCGAGAGCTGGCTACATGAGAGTTTAACCGGAAAAACATATTTCTGAAAATTTTATAATAGATTGGGCACTTATTAATAAACAAAATTCGCTCGGTCAGCATGCGCAAAGCGGTTGCTTTCGAGGGGTCAGCTCGGGTCAAAATAGCCAAAAATTGCATCGAGTTTAACCGGAAAAACGTATACATGATTTTTACGTCATTCGAAAGGCTTCGACCCCCTGAACACAAATATGCTGGTCAGCCGGCCGAAAGCGGTTGCTTTCGAGGGGTCAGCTCGGGTCAAAATAACCAAAAATTGCATCGAATTTAACCAGGAAAACGTATACATGATTTTTACGTCATTCGAAAGCTTACGACCCCCTGAACACAAATATGCTGGTCAGCCGGCCGAAAGCGGTTGCTTTCGAGGGGTCAGCTCGGGTCAAAGTTGCAAAAACCCTATTCAAACCTATGTAATCCTGTTTATTGTTTTTTATAAAAGAAGTACTTGCAGCGACCAACTTTCTAAAAATATCTTAGTTTTCAAATGGTTTATATGGGTTTTCCCATTGGGATGTCTGAAATGGAGATAGTCTACAAGAATTTTTAAAATGGTGTAATTCTTTAGCAAATGTTTCTTTCAATGAGATTTTTGGAGAAATTATTTCGAAAATAATTTATTATTCAAAACATATCCAACAAAACATTTTTTAAAAATAATTTGTGTTTGAAAAATCGCTTTAAGTACTTGGTAGTTTTTAGGCCAATTTTTTACTGCGCGCAGCTTTTTTAAGAAAAGTAAATGATATTTTTCCGCTGTTTCTTTTTCTGAACATTCAAAAGACATTTTTCTTTAAATTAACGAAGAACGAAAAACTTATTTAAATTATTTCACCATTATTAAAATTTTCAAAGTTAAATTTTCAAATTTTTAGAAAAAAACCCGTGATATTAATTGTTTGTAAATTGGAATGCATTGATCAAAATTTCAAACCCGTACATTAATTTGAAGATACATATGCAAGGAAGATACTGTAAAAGTTTTGGACTATTTGATTGAATAGTTATAGAGATTTTGTGCGCGCAGTACGAAAAGATGATACTTTTCACCACGCCACATTTAAACAATCCACTTCGTCCATATTGACCCGGATATTCAATATAACAGGCAGAAAATTGGTGTAAATGTAGAGGATAATGTCCTTATTGATATCCTGAAATTCCCAAAAATTATGTGTAGGAGAAAATCCGCCATTTTTGAAAAATATCGCCATCTTGGATTGAGTTTTCAAGCATAGTGACTGAACCAAGAACCCGATTGAGTTCGTTTTTGTCCTGAATTGCTTAATAATGTGAATTCAACAACAAAACATTCGAAATAAAAAGCTTAATTTAATTATTATTAATATTTATAGAATAAATTCTTTGCTGGATTAAAATGTTGGAAGAAATTAAAAATAACAAGCTGAAAATTTATGGAAACGTAGAAGATAGTGTCCTGATGGATATTCCAAAATTCCTAAAAAATCCCTTCAGGGGAAAATCCACCACTTTCAAAACACCGTCATCTTGGACTCTCAATTTAAGCATAATGATAGTGCTTTACACAACAATGAAATTTCCGCAAAAAGGATTACATGGGTTTGAATAGGGTTTTTGCAACTTTGAACCGAGCTGACCCCACGAAAGCAACCGCTTTCGGCCGGCTGACCAGCATATCTGTGTTCAGGGGGTCGTAAGCTTTCGAATGATGTAAAAATCATGTATACGTTTTTCCGGTTAAATTCGATGCAATTTTTGGCTATTTTGACCCAAGCTGACCCCTCGAAAGCAACCGCTTTCGGCCGGCTGACCAGCATATTTGTGTTCAGGGGGTCGAAGCCTTTCGAATGACGTGAAAATCATGTATACGTTTTTCTGGTTAAACTCGATGCAATTTTTGGCTATTTTGACCCGAGCTGACCCCTCGAAAGCAACCGCTTTGCGCAGGCTGACCGAGCGAATTTTGTTTATTAAGAAGTGCCCAATCTATTATAAATAGATTATAGTGCCCAATCTATTATTCTGAAATTCCAACCTTTTCTAAAACATATTTTGTTACAACTTCTTTATCTAGCACCTTAAATACAATAACATATCTATTGATTTAATTCACATCAATACCCCACTAAAAAAATTCTGCAGTTTTTCTTCAAAAAAAATCTGCAGACCATCTGCAGTTATTTGCGGAATGGGACGATTCGGCGCGGCCGTTTGGGCGCGGCCGATTTGGCGCGGCCGTTTGGGCGCGGGCCGTTTGGGCGCCGGCCCGTTTCGGCGCGAGACAAAATTTTTTTTCTTCGAATTTTTAGAAGGATTATGAAAGAGTTCTATTTATTTTCATTTTATTTCTGGCGCCGAAACGGCCAGCGCCGAATCGGCCCGCGCCCAAACGGCCGCGCCGAAACGGCCCCGCGCCCAAACGGCCAGCGCCGAAACGGCCGCGCCCAAACGGCCGCGCCGAATAGTAGTAGACCGAGTTATTTGGCCCCTTCATTCTGAAGAAAATCTTAAGATAACGTTCTTCAGAAAATCTTTAGATTATGGTTTCTAAAGAATTTCTTCAAAAAGAAGGGCCCAAATAACTGCAGATAGTCTGCAGATTTTTTTCTGAAGAAAATCTTAAGACTACTAAATCTTAAGCCTAAGGCCTAAGCCTACTTCCCACATGCAACCTTCTAACAGAGGGGTTTCCAACTGGCGGCCCGCGGGCCGCATGCAGCCCGCCGGGTCATTTTGTGCGGCCCGCGAAGCTCTCTGAAAACCCTTGTGGCAAGTGCGAGCCACGGGGCGATACCGATCCGGTCATACGACTCAAAAGTATACTTCGGAGTTATAATCACTTCAGTCGGTATTTATACCCCATTTGAATTATTTGACTATTATACTGGTGACTAAGTTCGCCACACCCTCCAAAAGTAGCTTCAAAACACTTTTTAGAACACTAAAATTCAAAATTTTTTCGGGGGTGGTCCCCCGACCCCCCCCCATTTACCTCTTTGATTATGGGTTGCTTCGATTGTTTTCTATGGTGCAAGAATTAAAAGTTTGAAGTTTCGATAGGTGATTTGTAAAATCTGAAATTCCCCCTGAGCGTAGCAAGGGGGTATGAAGGCTTTTATATAACCTTTATCATGAGGAGGGAGAAAATGGAGTATCAAAAAATTAGGTTAAACAAACTTCTAAGGCAAATTTACAAACATTTCCTTGAGGAAGACCTTTTCATTTAAGTATAATATTCAGAATATTAAGTATATTCAGTATTCCTAATTGTATAAGAGTAAAAAAATTCATATATCCTCTGGAATTTTGGAAAGTACAGTTGTCGATTTCCTGAAGAATTCCCTGTAGTACCGACAAATTCTTTTTAGTTCCGGGCGGAAGCTCTCAGTGGTAGAGTGAAATAGTGGATAAAAAGAGAAATCAATCGTTTAAAAAAGCCAAGATTTAATTAAGATAATTTAGTAGTAGTGAGTTATAAGTACAGCCACAATAAAATTGCTTTTAAGTTACCAGCCAAAAAAATACACAATCTAATTCATATCCAAAACAGAATCTGATTCTAATCATTTTAAAATAACATATCATATCTAACTAGTTGCCAAAACTGTTCACAACAGTAATATAAAAATAAATGTAAACAGTCCAGTTTACTAGTTCCATAATTTCAATCCCTTTCACTAGTTCCATATTTTCAGACACTAGCCCATTTTTCACACTCCCCACCTTGAGTTTCCGTTTAATAAATGAAATCTCAACACTCAAGGCGAGGTCATTTAACATCAATATCTAATAGTCGTTGAACAGTCCACTTCCGTAGTCACGTCCAACTCCAAATCATCTCAGCTTTCCATTTGATAAACTTTCTTCCAATTTTTACTCTTTCAGGTCTTTTCATTTCAAATTTTTGTATTTCTGATCCAGGAACTTCAAGTTTCACTTTCCTAGGTCTGTGATCCCCAGGCGTGGGAGGGTGTGGAGGCGCTGTAGTACCTCCGTCTAAAGTACCTGTAGTACCTCCGCTGTAGTTCCTCTGCTGTGGTACCTCCGCTGTATCTAGAGTACCTCCGTCTGATCTTCTCTTCTTTTGCTTAGACTTCCTCGGTCTCATGAGTTTGCCTTCCGAGACAAAATTTCTTCCGTCTTGTCTTAGTTTTTCATAATCAGGATCAATGCTTTCAGACGGGACTCTGTTCGATCTTCCTTTCCTTCTATCCTTTTCTAGTTTGGATGGAATTCCTTCGTCCCTTTCTTCTCTATCTTCAATCTTGTTCTGTTCCTCACTTCCATGATCCTCTATTTTCTTTTCTTGTCCTTGTTTTTTCGTTTCCAGCTGTGTCTTGTTTATCTTTCCAACATCATCTTTCTGCTTAAATTGCTCTCCTTTGGTCACTATATTTCTGTTAGATTCTTTGTCATCCCAGTGATCCTTCACATCGTCGTCTTCATCTTCTCCTTCCCATCTGTCGGTGTGGAGAATGGGCTTTGTAACGAGTGTTGGCTCGAATTCTTCATTCTCCCAATCCGCTTCACCATCCGCCATGATTACTTCGGAGGAGCAAGTCTTATTCGCTAATAGGCAGGCTTTATCTTCTAAATCGGCCTTTGAAGTCGAAGGGTAATTTTCATTTTCCGGACACATTATCAAAAAATGCCTTCTAGAGCATTTGTTACATTTTATCATTTTATTGCATTTGGAAGCTATATGCCTCGGTTTAAGACAGATGAAACAACATCCTTTTCGAGACAGCAGTTCTTTTCTCTCCGGTAACGTCAGGTAAGAACTCTGGGCACACTCATCCCTAGTAGCACCGTTCGTTGGCCCAACGATGGGAAATGGTCGGCACTGTTGGCAAACGGTTGGTAGTTTTGCCATCAATTACCCAACAACATCCCAACCATAGCATATGGTGGTTGGCAACGGTTGGCAGAAACTCCATTGGCCCAACGTTGATTTCCCGTTGGGAAAAATGACAATTACAAAATGGGAAAATTGTCGTGGATATTTTTTAAATAGTGGGATATAGTGTGATCCCGATAATTATTTCGTGATTTTTCCTGAAAAACCTCCCAAACCACCATGTAAACAGTCGTTGGCCAAACGTTGGGAAATGGTCGGCACTGTTGTCAGTTTTGCCATCAATTACCCAACTCAATCCCAACCAAAGCTTATTGTGGTTGGCAAAGGTTGACAGAAACTCCATTGGCCCAATACTGATTTCCCGTTGGGAAAAATAAACAATTACAAAATGGGAAAATGGTCGTGGATATTTTTTAAATAGTGGGATATAGTGTGAATAGTGTGATCCCGATAATTATTTCGGGATTTTTCCTGAAAAACCTATTCCAAAAACTCCGTTTTTCACAGATTACACCCAAACCGCTTGTTCCAGGCTTCTGAAATTTTGGTATAATGCACCCTAAAACTAGGAATTGAACCATCTAAACCATGTATCGCATTAGGGGGTGGGTCAAAATCAAAATTCCTTCTTTTTTCCCGCCAAAATGCCCCCGGACCATTTTCTTTTTTTTTTCCAGGACGCTCCGGACAGTGAAGTAGCACTTTTCTAAAGCCATTCGGTCCCAAAAATTCGAATTTTTTAATTTCTTTAGCTCTACCCTGCTTGGTTCCAGAGAAATTTACAAAAAACCTCCCAAGTAACACAGTCGTTGGCCCAACGTTGGGAAATGGTCGCCACTGTAGTCAGTTTTGCCATCAATTACCCAACTCAATCCCAACCATAGCTTATTGTGGTTAGAAAAGGTTGACAGAAACTCCATTGGCCCAACATTGATTTCCCGTTGGGAAAAATAAACAATTAAAAACTGGGAAAATAGTCGTGGATATTTTTTAAATAGTGTGATTAAATGATAATTTTGGATCCAAGACCATTTTTTAATTTTTTAACAAGTAAAATAATATTTTCAATGTATTTTTGGTCCTAAACTTTTAATTAACTTGCCCGAACCGCTTGTTCCAGGCTTCTGAAATTTTGGTATATTATATGCACCCTAAAACTAAGTAATTGAACCATCTAAACCATGTATCGCTTTAGGGGGTAGGTCAAAATCGAAATTCCTTCTTTTTCCCGCCAAAATGCTCCCGGACCATTTTCTCCTTTTCCAGGACGCTCCGGACAGTGCAGTAGCACTTTTCTAAAGCCATTCGGTCCCAAAAATCAGAATTTTTTAAATTCTAAGCTTTACCCTGCTTGGTTCCAGAGAAATTTACAAAAAACCTCCCTAGTAACACAGTCGTTGACCCAACGTTGGGAAATGGTCAGTACTGCTTGCAGTTTTACCATCAATTATACCCAACTAAATCCCAACTATAGCTTATTGTGATTGGCAACGGTTGACAGAAAGTTCATTGGCCCAACATTGATTTCCCGTTGGGAAAAATAACAATGACAAAATGGAAAAACCTTCGTGGTTGTTTTTTTAAATAGTGTGATTATAAATGATAATTTTGGATCCAAGACCATTTTTTTTTTAATTTTTAACTAGTAATATAATTTTTTCAATATACATTTGGACCTAAATAATATAACTTTATTTAACTTTTAGCAATTTTTTTAAAATAAAGTGGTAATCACTTTTCTTTAATATCACTGTTCGCCCCCCCCCCTCACTTAAAAAAATAAGGGGTGAAATATCCTTATATCTTTTTCAATGTACAGGTCAACTTTGAATGATTTGAACTTTAAAAAAATACCCTTGCACTTGAAAGTAATTCTTCAAAAACTAAGTCGGGAAGCACATTAACACCGGAACACATATTTTCGACGATATAAGCTTCTAAGAAAATTATACCCTCCTCTTAAATACCGGCTGATATAGGCTAGTACCGTAGACCGCAGATTATTGATAGAGCTGTTGAATTTTCGGATTTCCGTGTTTTAAACAATTTTCATCGGGTCGGTGGCAATCTCTTTCACCTTTATTTCACTACATTCCCATAAGCTCTCAGAATCTGGAATTCTATTAATTTGCGACAAAAATTAAGGTCCCTAGACCTGTGCGTAAGTCGCACTAAAGTCGCAATTTTTACCAAAATCAAAAAACGATATCGCGTTTTTGACCTCAAAATCATAAAATATACCCTACCATACACCTCATATTCGATTTTGGTTAAAATCGGTTGCTAATTAAGACAGTGATTAGACTTTGAAAAAAAGTTCAGATTTTGACGAAAAAACACAAGTCCAAAGAAAGCTTTTAAATCCGAAAATATTAATATTAAATTTTTTTTGAATTTTTTTTGTAGTAACTAATAGTTATGGCAAAGTTTTTCCAGAATTACGGGAATCCACGGTGATTTTTTCGTCATCCAGGATTTTCAGAAGAAGATTTTGGGCTACTTATATTTAACGCCAAACACTCCACTTTTTGGGGCAAGTCGTGTCAGGAGAGTTACGGAAAAAATTAGATTCCATCCCAAGTGTCTTATATGAGTAAATTGGGAATTTTTCACAGATTACAAATATGTAAATCATTAAGATGTGAGATAGTTAAATCAAGAGTTTTTCCTAAAAAAACGATATTCCTAAAACTCCGTTTTTCCCGGATTACATCCGAACCGCTTGTTCCAGGCTTCTGAAATTTTGGTATATATGCACCCTAAAACTAAGGAATTGAACCATCTAAACCATGTATCGCATTAGGGGGTGGGTCAAAATCAAAATTCCTTCTTTTTTCCCGCCAAAATGCTCCCGTACCATTTCCTTCTTTTTCAGGACGCTCCGGACAGTGCAGTACCATTTTTTTAAAGCCATTCGGTCCCAAAAATTCGAATTTTTTAATTTCTTAGCTCTACCCTGCTTGGTTCCAGAGAAATTTACAAAAAACCTCCCAAGTAACACAGTCGTTGGCCCAACGTTGGGAAATGGTCGGCACTGCTTGCAGTTTTGCCATCAATTCCCCAACTAAATCCCAACCATAGCTTATTGTGGTTGGCAACGGGTGACAGAAACTCCATTGGCCCAACATTGATTTCCCGTTGGGAAAAATGACCATTACAAAATGGGAAAAATCGTCGTGGTTATTTTTTAAATAGTGTGATTATAAATGATAGTTGTGGATCCCAGAAAATTTTATAATTTTTTAACTAGCAAAATAATTTTTTCAATGTATTTTTGGTCCTAAACTTTTATTTAATTTGCCCGAACCGCTTGTTCCAGGCTTCTGAAATTTTGGTATATATGCACCCTAAAACTAAGGAATTGAACCATCTAAACCATGTATCGCATTAGGGGATGGGTCAAAATCAAAATTCCTTCTTTTTTTCCCGCCAAAATGCTCCCGGACCATTTTCTCCTTTTCCAGGACGCTCCGGATAATGCAGTAGCACTTTTCTAAAGCCATTCGGTCCCAAAAATTCGATTTTTTTAAACTCTAAGCTCTACCCTGCTTGGTTCCAGAGAAATTTACAAAAAACCATCCAAGTAACACAGTCGTTGGCCCAACGTTGGGAAAAGGTTGGCACTGCTTGCAGTTTTGCCATCAATTACCCAACTAAATCCCAACCATAGCTTATTGTGATTGGCAACGGTTGACAGAAAGTCCATTGGCCCAACATTGATTTCCCGTTGGGAAAAATAACAATGACAAAATGGGAAAGCCTTCGTGGTTATATTTGAAATAGTGTGATTAAATGATAATTTTGGATCCAAGACCATTTTTTAATTTTTTAACAAGTAAAATAATTTTTTCAATATATTTTTGGACCTAAATAATATAACTTTATTTAACTTTTAGCAATTTTTAAAAAAATAAAGTTATAATCACTTTTCTTTAATATCTCTAATCGCCCCTCTCACTTAAAAAAAATAAGGGGTGAAATATCCCCTTCTATCTTTTTCAATGTACATGTCATTTTTGTGTGTTTTGAACTTTAAAAAAATACCCTTGCACTTGAATGTAATTTTTCAAAAACTAAGTCGGGAGTTGACCGCAGATTATTGATAGAGCTGTTGAATTTTCAGAATTCCGTGTTTTAAACTGTTTTCATCGGGTCGGTGGCAATCTCTTTCACCTTTCTTTCACTACATTCCCATAAGCTCTCAGAATCTGGAATTCCATTAATTTGCGACAAAAATTAAGGTCCCTAGACCTGTTTGTAAGTCGCAATAAAGTCGCAATTTTTACCAAAATCAAAAAAGGATATCGCGTTTTTGACCTTAAAATCTTAAAATATACCCTACCATACACTTCATATTTGATTTTGGTTAAAATCGGTTGCTAATTAAGACAGTGATTAGACTTTGAAAAAAGTTCAGATTTCGACGAAAAAACACAAGTCCAAAGAAAGCTTTTAAATCCGAAAAATATTAATATTAAAATTTTTTTGAATTTTTTTTGTAGTAACTAATAGTTATGGCAAAGTTTTTCCAGAATTACGGGAATTCACGGTGATTTTTTCGTCATCCAGGATTTTCAGAACAAAATTTTAGGGCTACTTATATTTAACGCCAATTACTCCATTTTTTGGGGCAAGTTGGGTCTGGAGAGTTACGGAAAAAATTAGACTCCACCCCAAGTGTCTTATATGGGTAAATTGGGAATTTTTCACAGATTACAAATATGTAAACCGTTAAGATGTGAGATTGTTAAATCAAGAGTTTTTCCTAAAAAACCGATTTTCCTAAAACTCCGTTTTTCCCGGATTACATCCGAACCGCTTGCTTTAGACTTCTGAAATTTCGGTATATGTGCATCCTAAAATTAAGGAATCGAACGCGGTATTGCATTAGGTTGTGAGTCAAAATTAGGATTCCCACTTTTTTCCCGCCAAAACGTTCCCGGACCATTTTCCACTTTTTAAGGACGCTCCGGAGAGTGAAGTAACACTTTTCTGAAGCAATTCGTTCCAAAAAATTTGAATTTTTTTAACTCTAAGCTCTACCTTGCTTAGTTCCAGAAAAATTTACAAAAAAATATCTCTTTTTGACCATTTTAGCCATTTTCTTAAAATATCGTTTTCAATGTAAAAAACCGCACACTAATATTGACTTTGATTCTTTAATAAATTTCTAATCGTTCCAAATGTCCCCCAACCCCCCCTTAAAAAAAATTAACGTGCCAAAACCACTGAGCTATAAAACGAACTGGAGTGTCAACCTCCGATACTCTAACAAGCGATTGATCATGCCAACGCGGAAGGTTACAATGCACCGATTGCTCTCAGCAATCGGGGCAAGCTTGAAGCAAAGTTGGAAGAGCATTTCCCCCTTTAATCCGCCCATGCCTGTTTTTCAAAATATTATGAGCAAAATTTAGAATGGTCGTTTCAATCTGTGCATACAACTGTGCTTATTCACCGAATTTTTTTATAAAAATAATTTGTGAGAATAAATTGGAGAACCGCACGCCTATCACCCCAAAACCGTTAGAGTGGCCCAACGTTGGGAAATGGTTGGCAAGGAAACTTCAACTTCTACTTCTGTTGTTTTCGTTTTGTTTAGTTTTGTTCACTGAGCTATAATATAAACTGGAGGGCGCTCTTCCTATTGCATAGCATTATTGAAATCATGCCGGGCGTATGGATACAGTTCTCGAAATCGTCTGCTTCTAGGGGGCAAAACATTGGAAGTGCGCAATGTTAGTCAATGGCGTTTTGTCGTTCTTGATTCAAATATTAATTATTTTAAACTATAAATGAAATTAACAGTGTTATAAAACTAACTATATGAAAAGGGAGAAGTCTTGTTGTGGATATGGGGCGGCAATTGGTATGGAAAGCTTCGTAAGAATTGTGAAAAACTACAATTTCATCAGTAAGTACCGGGCCACAGGTCCGGATTTTTTCATCATTATCTCACTCATAGTTATATTTGTATATTCGGATTTAGGCTGTATATTATATAAATATTAAATTCCTTACTTACAAATTTTGTGGATTATTTTGTATTTTGGCATTTGAATTTCATGCAGTTTTTTAAAATGTTCAAAATAAATGGATGTGTGTAATTTAATGTATGATGTATAACTTCTAATATTCTTAAAGCATAATAATTTTTGTGATAGAATTATTTTCTTAAAGTGCATCGATATTTGCCTGCACTCAGTTTAGTTTAGTTTTTTAGTTTAGTATTTTAAAATTCTGAAGCACAATACCTCTCGGGTTTGTTTGTCTTTCGCGCCAAATATATCGCCAAGCCTTTAGAGAAAACTGAATATTCCTTTATGTATAATATGTTGTACCATTTAAATAGTGAAAAGATGAATTTGAAAAAAAAATTTTTTTTGATAGCCTAGATGTTTTTAATTTTCCAAGGAATTGGAGTATTTTATATGCATATTTTTAAAATGACTGAATTAAATTCTAAGTTTACTGGCTGAACTAGGAAGATACCAGTCAATTTCTTGCTTTAATATTTTACTAAAGAAGTTCTTAATTCTATTATTAATGTGCCTTATTTACTTTAAGGTTACAAAAGTTAATTTTTTTTGTCTACGTCCCACTTAGTCCGAAGGTGATGTTCCTCAGATGTAAATATTGGAACAATGGGGATGATCCAAAGGTGTACCAAAAGTACAAGGCCCAGGGACGTCTGTTATGGGGCAAGCCATGGCCACAGGAGATCTTGCATAACTGGTCCATATTTTGGATTCGTCTTATTATTATTATGAATAAGTTAGCTTTTCATTTCATTGATCCACCATGAGAAATGTAAAATTTTGCTTACTTAAAGTAGTGTAAAAATTTGGAAACTAACAAAACAAGATACATGCTTCTTGTTTAGGTTTTTTTTGTGACTAACACGAGTAGTCATAAAATGTCTAGAACAGTGGTTCCCAACCTTGGGGCGATCGCCCCCAGGTGGGCGATAAATAAGTGTGGGGCGATAAGTACTCGAAGGGAGAAAGTAAAATTGTACTATATACTGACAGACTGTATAAGTAAATTCCTGTTTAACCACGGCCCAATTTCTGTTAAGTGTTTTTCTGTTATAAGGGAGTCTCTTAATCCCGCTTAAATGCCTAATTGCCTATTCAGTCATAAAGTGTCTTGGTGTTTGAAAAATGAAAGTAATAATTGACCATGTTTTTATTGAAATTACTATGTACTGTCGAACCAACGATAGTTACAACGTGATTTTGACATACTCGGAGGGGGAGAAGCTGAGGGGCAGTTGATTGAAAGAGGAAGATACATTTACTCCCTCTAACCTCGGTATATTTTAAATAAAATTAAAAATATTGAAGCACAACATTACGTATCCCTTTAACTATCGTTGGTTCGACAGTACCTATTCACTTCACATATGATTTCATAAAAAAGCAGAAAACAATAAAATTGTGAAAATAGCAGAATAAAGACTGAAAGTGCATCCCACAAGACTAAAAAATGTTTTTCTTTGGTGACCACTTCATGTGATGTGGCATCAATTTGAAATGTTTTTTGGTTGATGATGCTGGGAGTATCATAAATGCTCAAGGATAAATGTTCAAGTATCCTGACAGGCTGCAAAGTTAAGATCCTTAAGTGGCTTTGAAGACATGTAATTTTTTATTTATTTAAACAAACTAATTTTGTGGTTTTTATAGTATATGATATAGTTATCTTTTTTCTAGATGACATAACATTTAAGTCATTTTCTATCTTTTGATTAAAGAAATTTTTTAAATTGGTCATGATTGTGCAATTTTTATACTGTCTATGCTATGTTTTGTTATGAGTTTTTGCAGATATTACAAAAATCAATCCGTAATTATATTCTTCTAGGGCTGAGCATATATTTTCAAGCCTTTTTACAAACTAACAATTGTTTTTGCTGTGCTGCAATGCTTTTTATGTTGTCTTAGTTATTCCCGATTCCAAAATTTTGTGAACTTATATTATTCTTGATATGTGACCTTTCTATTCTTAAAAAATCTTGCCTATTTTGATTGTTTTAGATTTATTATTAAACTTGCCATGATAATTTGTATAACAAATAATTAAATATGTTTTAAAAGTCGCCTATAGTTAAAAAATTGTTTCTGTTTAAATATTTTTTATGAAATAAAAATTTATGTTTATTATAAAAATGGATCTCTTTATTATCATGAAATTAGGAAACAAGTATTTTTTAGGGGTTTATTTTATGAACAAGTATTTAAAAAAATTTACACTAGTACACATAGTATTTTTCTGAATAAAGAATTGATGTAAACTCAGGCTTTCACTGCCGGAATTATTAATTGAATTCATAAAATCAAACATTTCTGGGATATAATACAGTGTTATATTTTTATTCGTATCAAACGTTTCATCCCTCTCTGTGGAGGACATCATCGGTGAAAACATTATAAAAATTTTTGAAAACACAACAATAATGCAGCGTTCACAGCAAAGCATGATTTACGACGGCTACTAGAAAGATAAAAGTTCAAGTAGAAGTGGAAATTAAAATACTATACCCAAACAGCACAGACGTTCAAAATTCGTCCAATTTTTATCATATACGGCCAAATTTCGTTCACTTCTAGTTGAAGCTACGTAACCTTGACAAATTTTGTGTGAGCTGTGCTATTAGGGTAGTGACCAATTAATTTTCATCTGGGCAAAAATAGAACACGGCCTTATATCCTGGAAATGTTTGATTTTATGAATTCTAAAGAATTGATGGATTTTGTCTTTCAGAAAATTTAGTTTTTCTTTTTATGGAAAAATATGAATGAATATCTTCATATGAAGTTTCAAGAAATTTTAAGGTTGGGGATTTTTATACAGCATGAAAAAAATAGGTTTTAAGTTGATGGATTTTTATTGTTTTTCCTTAGTCTCAAGTTTTAGGAAATGAAAACTAATCTATAACATTTAAAAAAAATGATAGTGCTATTTCGAAGAACAATTTAAGTAGAAGATTTGGAATTTCCTGTTCTTTTACTCCTATAATTGTAATAAAAGTAAAATATAAAAATATCTTAAATCCTTGAAGCTTTTTTTCAGAAAAATGAGCCTAGTATTTTTGTTGTGTACTCGTTAAATGTAGGTATCTTATAATTATTAGTTCAAAATATAGTTTTTTAAACCTAAGCAATTCTATAATTATGTCTACTTCGTTAACTAAGATGGAAAAATATTCGATTTGGAAAAATTAAAATTTAAGCACTGAGTTCAAGCAATTATAAATACCTGATTAAAGTTTTAAGTAACATTTCCTAACCATATTTTGAAAGTATTTATATGCAATAAGAAATGTGTATGTAATTTAGACCAATTAAGGTCAGATGAAAATAAATTTTGACGTAAGAAATAAAATAGTAAAAACATCTTTTGAGACTAATTACTACGAGAATTATCCGAGGTGCTCGAACTGTAAAGTGATGGATGGAATTTCCTCGTTTCGAATCGGATAGTAAGTTCAGTCATTATCGCCAAAAAGAGCGAGCGACGCCGGAAAAAAGTAAGCTAAGTACGATAAATAGTTCTCACGAAAAAAATTAATATTTAGTTACTTATATGGTTTTTAATAAAAAAATTTAAAGAGAACTCGTTGAATCAATGCTATAAAGCTTTTTCTCTAGTTATGAATCTTTATAGTTATAAAACTATGCCTGTAGAAATACCTTTCGACAATAGTAAGCCTATGGAGATTTTGCCTTTTGCCCCCTTGGCGGAAGGATGCGATGAGAAGTGTGTGATAAGGACGCCACGCTCTGATATCCCTCCAGTTTACTCTATAGCTCAGTGGTTTTGTTAGTGTAGTGGTGATGTGTGTGATTGCAGTCGGTGGAAGTGGAGCCTGCAGTATGGATTTCAGATTGCATTGGGGTTAGTTATTTCATTTCTGTAATATTTTTATATTTATCTTTTAATCAACTTTGTTTTTATTTTCAAATCAAAATTATTGTAATTTTTATAAAAGTTGTTACAAGATACATCGCTGGCTATGGGTTGTGCAAAAACGAAAGCAGATGAAATCAACGTGTGATATTTAATGGCATGAAATATTTATCCAATTAAATAATATATTTTCTCTGATTGTATAGGAAATTGATATTCTTCTAGACCATGTTTCATGTACTGGAATTCGATGATGGAAGTATTGCGTGTTTCCTAAGCAGTGACAACCAATTTGAGCATTGGGATCTGCTCTGCATGGTATATTCTGCGGGCCGGATTCGCTTAATTAACCCGTTTTTCAAAGTAATCTCACCAATAAGACAATTTTACAACTTTTATCTGTTCTTTGAGTTGTAAATATGAATGGAGGTTGCAAAATTAGTACCTATTGTTTTTTGCCATAATATTTTAGCAATGATAGAGTGTTATGATAGGATGAAGGATGATAGTACTCCAGAGATATATGAATTACCAGGTTTTTTACTGAACCTTTATGGGTTTTACTTTTTATAAGTGTTTAAAATATCAAAACAATTTTCAATAGCTGTGCTTAGTTTAATTGGCATTTGTGTTTTGATTTTGAATGGACATTCACAAACATATGCTCTGATTTGATAGGTTAGTTGTAATTTTCTGTCTTTCAAACTTATGGTACTTTTCCGTTAGCCAAGTGCAAATGTCGCCAATTGTGGACCAAACGCAAGCCAAGTTGCCAAGCGAAGCGAATGACGGTTGTAAGAAATTTGCCGGAGTTCTACATTATTTGGTGGTTTTCCGCCTGCGCCTGACTAACGGGAGAATTACCTAAATCCTCTAAAAGTTTGTTCAGATCTAAATTTTAGATTTAAAAGTTGTTTCTGAAAAATATATTTTATAAATATTTTCAGATGATATTGCAATTAGTGCATAAAAGGTTGAATGTGGAATCAGCTGCAGAAAGCTCAGCACAGGTCTCTGAGCAGGAAGACCCTCCATTTGAAGAAGGAAGAACAGAAACTAGCTTTAGCCATGAAGAGGACACTTCAGAGGAAGATTTCCCTCCCAGATTCCCCCTTCCAGTTCAAGTTGGCCAAACTTCCTGAAGAACTGGTAGAAGAGTTGAGAGGTACAATATTTTCGATACTTATATTAGGTCTACCTACCCGAAAGTTTCACTTTCAGAAAATTTCCTAACATTAATCGTTATGTTCATTAACCACCATCACATTAAGCAATGTTGGAATATAATGGTTTCAATTTATGGAGAAGTGCTGAAAACGTATAAACAGACGCACCCTTAAGTGACTAAACTTTCAGGTAGACCTAATATTCTTAAATGTATACGATTATCACGAAATAAATCAAATAAAGTAAATTTTTTGTTTTGATATTAAATATATTTTTTCCTACAGATACATCATCATTAGAAGTGGACGGCTTGGAAGCAACTCTTCCCCCGCGCTCGCCTTGACATCTTCCATGGGAATCGGAATCTGCATCCGTTGACGTGTGACTCTTCCACCGCGCTTTCTCTGACCGTGCAACTCAGAGCCCCCCAGCACCCCGTACAAGCATTTTCTTCCTCCAAAGCCATTACTGACTCTGACTACCAAAAGTACAAAACCAATCAGAAGGGAGTCCTGAACCAAGTACTCACTACCCTTGGAAGGAAGTCCCGCGGGGGCCTAAATTGTTATTCTGTCTATTCACAGCGTTTCTGCATTCCGCCTTTTTTGCTCAAAATAGTGCAGAAACAGAAATGGACTACCCTTATGGACTGAAATTCCACTCAAGGTGTGTGTTTTTGATTAACTCTTTATTTTATAAGTGTAATTCTAATATTAGTCCTGGATTGTATGAGAATTCCATTCCATCTGTTCATTTTTTTAATTTGCCATATTTGAATGTTTATTTTTATCTTCCGGTCTGGGTACAGCTTCGATAAGAGTCTACCAGCCATCATGTTTACTCACAGCTCATATGATGACACACATAACCATATAGATCTAACTATTAATGTCATTATTATTGGATCCTAAGGTATATAATATATTTAGTAGTAGATCATTATTTTAGGATCAAAAGTTAAATCTCTATGGTTGTCAGTCATCATTTGAGCTGTGGGTAAACATGACAGCTGGTAGACTCTTATCGAAGCTGTGCCCGGTCTGTTATGTGTCATCTCTACATCTATTGATTTGGATAGTATTTAGAATTGGTCATGATTTGAATGTTCATTTTTATCTTCCAATCTGTTATATGTCATCTCTAAGTCTGTTGATTTGGATAGTATTTAGAATTTTAAGTTAGCTAATGTTAAAAGGAAATCCATGAATCATAGTCTATCTAATATTAGTCTTATTAATTTGATAGGGGTGAAAAAATTACTTCCATTTTGATATCCAATTAGTGTTTTATTCTGACAATAATTTCTTTAGTTTGCATATAAAAGTTTTTCTGAATTATTTATGAATTACAGTCAAGTCCGCTTAATGTGATCGCAATTGTCCGAGACTAAACTGATAATATTATCCGATCGATAACAATAAGCGATCTCATATAAAAAAACAGCAAACAGTGTAACTAGATTGTTTGCTTTAAAATCAAAATAATGTAATCGTAATAAATGTATTCAAAACTCTATTTTTACACTAGGTAAACATTTTAAGGAGAAAATATAAGAGGTATTTTTGACCTTTTAGAACACTTCAATAAAAGCGTTTTTTAAAAAATCTTTTTTTTTTACTTATTTTATTCCGCTCCATTTACATAATCTGAATTCCAGTAAACAAGAGAAAATCAGAAACATCTGCAAAGCGTGGATCTTGGTGTTTATTTATAACCAATCACAATTCGGACCCCCCCCATAACCGTTTTCTTTCAATATAATATGGGGAATGTTTTATTTTTCTTACTCATACTGAGTTTCTGAAAAAAGAATCGCCAGATGTTCTCATGGAGCACATGTTTACTTATTGGTAAAAATTGACCTTCAAAATGAATCTCGAACTCAAAAGCGGTCGTTTTAAAGGGGATATGGACAAATTTTGATAATATTAAGCGGAGTTATGATTATTAGTTGATCACATTAAACGATTTATTTTACATTAAATTAAATAGGAATGATCGGGACCTCTCGATTTCGATAACATTATCCGATTGATAACATTAACCGTGATCACATTAAGCGGATTCGACTGTAGTACAATATTCCATTTATTTCGTAGTGTTGATTTCTTAATAATGAGTTATTTTTGCTTGAAAAAATAATTATGTGGCTAATGTGTAGTATGTTTAGTAATTCTAGCTTATCACTAGTAATATTTTCTTTTGAGGTTAATTTTTATTTCAGAGTATTATAGTGTTAAAATATTTTTGGGCTGTTGCCTTATTGCTGCGGACATGGGAGGTCACATCCGTACCAGGATGGCCGAGTTGTTGGGATTGGCTTCCGCCAAACACCCTCTCACGCTAACAGAGTGCAACCCTAGCAAATAGTTGTGTTGTGAGTAAACACAGGGATCTGTCTAGGATTTTTTGCCAACTACCTATTTTGTGAAAATTTAAAAATAACTTGTGAAAAAAATTTTAATTTGTGAAAATAAAATATGCGTAATAAAATGAATTGAAATATATGTTTTTAAAAATCACTTTACATATACATTTTAAGGGGAGTTAAGGTTTTCAAATATTAGTATTATTAGTTAAGTAATAATTTGTGAAAATTCAGTTATAAATTGTGAAAATTTAGCACTTAATTGTGAAAATAAGAAGTTTTAAAATTATGAAGAAGTTTTAAAATTAGGATCGGCGAATTTGTGAAGCTACCGTAAAACGGTAGTAAATTTGTCCTGGACAGATCCCTGAGATAGTTGATACGAGAGGGCGATGCAAATAGTCTGCATGCATGAATGCAATGATAATGTTGTTTAATTATTGATTTGATTATGATGTTAGCTCTCTTTTGCTTAAATTTAAATGTAATTTTTATCGTCCCTGTTCGTCCTTGCCCCTAGTTATAGATTTGTTTCCTCAAAGTGTGCAGTTCCCTCATATATAAAATTTCAAGTGTATTGAATAGAAATTTTTTTTCTTGAAGTTTTATTATTTTTCCTTAAAATCAAAGAAGGTAGAGGCTTGAATGTATCATGAACTTAAATTTATGTTTTAACTGTTGGTGACTAGTTGAGGGTTGAAGCAGTGATAATTTATGAAAAGAATGATAAGAAACATTTAATTTGAAATGTTAAAGCAATTGTCAAATTACTACTTGTAATAGTACTTGTTTTACGATTTTCTTGTAAATTAGTTAACTGATTAATAAAATGTGTGATGCTATAATTTGTATATTTTATTTACAAGTGAGAATTTTGCACGTATTCGTTTAAATTTGCAACTAAAGACTAATGTGTACTTTTCATTTTATGTCCCATATAAACAAGTATTAAATTAAAATTTTCTTATTAAAATATAGACTATTGTAGAATTATACAAGAAGTCTGCAAATATAATGTGACCCAATAGATCTTCTAAACTGTTCATGATAAATGCCAACTTGTTTAAAAAAAATGTTCCAAATGAAGTAAATTATTAGAGTTTTTATATAAGGGTTTTGGCCAAAAAATATTGACAAGGTCTTCACAGGTACACATTCTATTTTATTAAGAAATAATTTCGAAAGTTATGATTTTTTTACTTCATTTAGAACATATATGTTCTAAATGAAGTAAAAAAATCATAACTTTCGAAATTATTTCTAAATAAAATCGAAATTTGGTTGGGCCATTGTTGGTTGAATAGTATTTGTTGGTTGGGCCATTGTTGGCAGGTATGGTAAAACTTGGTTGGGCCATCGTTGACAGGTATCGTAAAACTTGGTTGGGCCATCGTTGGCAGGTATGGTAAAACTTGGTTGGGCCAACTGTTGGCCCATCGTTGGGCATGGGTTAGTTGGGTAACTGATGGCAACATACAAGTTGTCCAACCGTGGAAGGAAACAAAGGGCCAACGTTATGCCAACGATTTAAACTTGGTTGGGCCATTGTTGGCATGTATGGGTAAACTTGGTTGGGCCAACTGTTGGCCCATCGTTGGGTATGGGTTAGTTGGGTAACTGATGGCAAGTGTGCCAAATCATACAAGTTGTCCAACCGTGGAAGGAAACAAAGGGCCAACGTTATGCCAACGATTTAAACTTGGTTGGGCCATTGTTGGCATGTATGGGTAAACGTGGTTGGGCCAACTGTTGGCCCATCGTTGGGTATGGGTTAGTTGGGTAACTGATGGCAAGTGTGCCAAATCATGCAAGTTGTCCAACCGTGGAAGGAAACAAAGGGCCAACGTTATGCCAACGATTTTTGCTACTTGGGATTCGACTGGTGATGGTCTTCACAAAAAATACAACGGTACCTAGAGTTTTGATCCATTACCAAAAGGTCAGTTGTGGTAAATTTCGTTTCACGGAGATCCTCTCTTACTTGAGTTTGCTTCTTTCCCTGGGATACATTTTTCTCCACTTCCTTCCTATACATTGCTGTTTTTTCCCGGAGCTCTATTTCTTCCTTTAGAAACTCAAGTAACTTAGTAATATCCCACTGATCATTTCTTTCAAATCGTTTCCGATTGAAGTCCAACATGATATCTTCTGGGATCCGTTGTGCCAACACCGTGAAAAGAAGACTTCCGTAACTCTTGGTCTCTACGCCTAAAGCCTCTAAACTTCTGACGTGGATCATACAGGTTTCATAAAAGTTACGTAATTCTCTAATACTTGAAGTTTTATTCAATGGATTCAAAGTTAATAGTTTCTTCATATGAGAATTGATGGCAATATCTTTTTGGTCGTATCTGTCTGTTAGAATCTTTATTGCAATATCATAATTTTTCTCTGTCACAACCAAACCATCTAATGATTTTAAACTGGAACCTTGTAATAGCATCTTTAAGTAATTAAATTTGGATATTTTCGTTAAATTTCTATTGTTGTGTATGGCTGATTCAAATTGGCTCCAGAACTCCGGCCATTTTTCTATATCTCCCTGGAATTTAGCAATTTCAAGTTTTGGTAGTTTAATGTGACTGGTACTGGTTCTTAGTTCTTCGTTAGACCCTCTTACGCTCTCTTCCCTTATGGAATAGTTATCGAGTTCGGAAATCTTGTCGTTAACAACCGACGAGGATCTGTTGTAAAAGGAATTAATCCGTTTTTTAGACATTCTTATAACACGGAAAATCTTCTCTTTATACTCATTGGCTGTTTCTATTTCTTTGATAAGCTCCTCCTCACTCGATATCTCTCTTTCATATTCGCTGTCAAGGGAGAGCAGCGTATCCCGTTTGTTAGAGAGTTCTTCTACACATAACTCTAAATTGTCAATTTCTACTTCTGGCTTTTCTAATTCCTCTTCTAATCTTCGGATAAGTTTAGATACCGCCGTTCGTGCTACGGTTCTTTTGACCTTTACCCTAGTCTTTAAATCCATAGTTATTCTTCTTAAGTACTTCTTTATTCTTAAGTTTAAATTTTAGTAATTCATTTTCCAAACTACTTTTCAACTTCTATAGTACATAAGAAGATCTTACTTAGAGCTTTCAATCCGGGCAAGGGATGCCATGTCGATTTCCTGAAGAATTCCCTGTAGTACCGACAAATTCTTTTTAGTTCCGGGCGGAAGCTCTCAGTGGTAGAGTGAAATAGTGGATAAAAAGAGAAATCAATCGTTTAAAAAAGCCAAGATTTAATTAAGATAATTTAGTAGTAGTGAGTTATAAGTACAGCCACAATAAAATTGCTTTTAAGTTACCAGCCAAAAAAATACACAATCTAATTCATATCCAAAACAGAATCTGATTCTAATCATTTTAAAATAACATATCATATCTAACTAGTTGCCAAAACTGTTCACAACAGTAATATAAAAATAAATGTAAACAGTCCAGTTTACTAGTTCCATAATTTCAATCCCTTTCACTAGTTCCATATTTTCAGACACTAGCCCATTTTTCACAACAGTAGTGCATACATATATTTAAACAACCTTCGTCCCTCTTTTGCTGGAAAAGTTTCATATTGAAGACTCTCACCCCAAAAAAATATCATCGTTAAAAAGGAGCCAGATTATTTTGCGGCCCGCCACTTGACTTGTGTTTTCGATTGCGGCCCGCGAGTACTTAGAAGTTGGAAACCCCTGTTCTAACATATGCTTGCGTTTGCACTTTGCAGTAGTCTTGCATCTTTGAACAAATAAAATTTTCAACCACAATATAAATAAAGGACATTTGGTAAATTAAATCATACTATATTGTTAGGTAGCCCCATAATTATCAGGAAAATTTATAATTCAAATCAGCATTCATTCAGGAACGCAACTAATGTTGAAAACAAAACGTAAACATTGTTCTATCGATTCGATTCTGCAATCGATTCTCTAGGTTAGATTCGATTCGTTTGATCTCTGATGTCGATTCGGTTCCCGAAGATTTGATTACCTAATTCTCTCATATGAAGTCAGATTTAAATGAGAAAGTAGTTTTCTCGCTATGAAATATTAACATCACAAATACAATCTTAAAATAATTAAAATTTTAAATTAACCGTACAATATTAAAACTTTGATCGAGTTCTAGGAATCGATTCTTTTAAGATTTAGTTTCTTTTGAAATCGATTACAAGGCATTCGATATCAGTTTTATTCATTCTGTACGTAAAATGATAAAATTTTGTAAAGTTTAATATATTTTGAAGACAATTTGAAGATTCTGTTCAATCTGAAAAATGTCTGAATAACCGTCTTAAAAATTTCTGAAGATATATCTTGTCTTTAAAACATCTGTAAATTGTCTGCAAAAATTCTGAAGACAATTTAAAGTTAATGCTATGTCTGCGAAATGTCTGTTAGTTGTCTTCAAAAATTCTGAAGATAGTTTAAAGACAAGGCAAAATCTGCAAAATATCTTACAATTTTTGTAGAATTTCTGTAGAAAGTGGCTTTTTCTGAAGAAAATCTTCAGATTATTTTTAGTGGGGTAGTTACACTATCTTTAAAGAAATCTATTTGAATTGTTAATGTAAATGACCTGGATCTATATTTCGCACTCCATTGAAGAATGATTTTGGGGTAACATGCTCTTACACAGCCTTTTTCCAGTCTATATCTATATTTGTTTACCTAGCTTTCTTTTTCCCCGTTGTATAATTGAATCGTCAGTTTGAAAAATGCAATAAGTCCAAAAACCAAGTTTTGAGAAAATTGAGAAAAAAATGCATAAATAATGTAATTTTCGTTGCATAACCACTAAATTTTTACTGGGAATTCAGAACCCTATTTAGGAAAATGGACAATCATCGAAACAAATATAAGTACATTCAAACGTATTGATGGAATTGATGGAATAATTCCTTTTTTCAATCTTATAAAATTTCAAGTGAAGAAAAATTTCTAAAACCACATTAATATTCGATTAAATAATATATGTCTGCTTAGTTCACAACACAAAAGTTAGAAATAGAAACATTAAGATAAATGAAGTTTTAAAATTATTATGAAACTGAGCATGGCCACCTAAACACTCAAGGCCGTAGAAGCTCGAAATCCTGAGTGACGTCATGCCTACTACTTCGCGTCATCGACGCGCTTAAGACAACAGCGCAACTCCAGTCTGAAATCTTGCTCGCCCCACCCCTACAGCCTGATTGGTCTCCTCACCTACGGTGAAAACGTCACTTGAATAAGACACACCGACACACGTGCGGCGTTTCAGCGGAACTGAAGCTAATAACGTTATATTTCTTACACATAAGTAATTAAAATATGTTTAAAACTATAAATATAAATTTTAACTTACATGTTACTAAAGACGGAGGATTTTGGAACTAAAAATAATAAAATTTAAAAAATGGAATTTTAATAAAAATATCTTATTTGATATTTAATTATTTCTTCATAAGTATTAAACGTTTTTCAAATTCAGTTTATGCACATAGAGATCGAAAACTAAAAGAAAAAAATGCTAGTAACTCAGGATCGCTAAGGAATACTCTACTAATGAAAGATGGGGTTAAAGAGCAGAATAATCCTCATCTGAAATTTGCACCCAATCCTTGGATTGGACACTTAAGAAGATTGAACCTAAAACCAGCAAAATATTTCTGTTGATGCATTTATTACGTAAAACTGATCGAAAAGATGAAACACCAGTTAATATTTAACCCCCTCCATTGTAATCGTAATTTTTAAAGCTGAAAATATGTCCGATCATGAGTTTTAAGCCTTAAACCAGGCCCGACTTTTACAATTTTACTCAAAATTTAATCATTAAACTAGATTTTAGTGATCAAATATGATCATTAAAATCAAACTGCTTAAAACCATTTTCAGGTCTTATGGCGAAACCTCTTTTTCGTTGTGCAAAGCGAAACTACACAACATGAAATTGCTTTATAATAGAGCACGGAATCAACTTGAAGTTCGCGATCTCTAATTCACTTTCTCTCATCTTAAATATTCGACACGTGTGTCGGTGTGTCTAATTCAAGTGACGTTTTCACCGTAGTTTAGGAGACCAATCAGGCTGTAGGGGTGGGGCGAGCAAGATTTCAGACTGGAGTTGCGCTGTTGTCTTAAACGCGTCGATGACGCGAGATAGTAGGCATGACGTCACTCAGGATTTCGAGCTTCTACGGCCTTGAGTGTTTAGGTGGCCATGAACTGAGTCATTAAAGCAGTATCAATGGAGTAAGTGAACATGAATGGAGTCAAACATTCCAATGAATAAAAATAGTTAAAACACTTTTAAATTAAAAGCAAATTTATTTTAATTACAGAATTAAAAATAAACTTTAATTCCAAATTACCTGAAAAAATACAATAAACAGACATCGATTTCTCAACTTCCAGGAACTATATCTCCTTATAGGGGGTAGTTATTTTCCCCTCTTTCACCTCATAGGTAGAGCAAAGCTTGGAGATTTTTTTGAGCCCAAAAAGTCAATTTGTCATTTTTTGGCCTTATTCCTTTTCACAAACTGGCGATTTAATTCATTTTATTATTTCTTTTACACCTGGATGAGATTTCTTCATTTCCCCGTATCGTATCATATGGTCCCTGTTTTCATTTTGCATTTGTTTTATTTTTGTTAGTAAAGATTAAAATTATTATTATTATTATTAAAATATGTTATTATATTTTAACATCAATATTGATTTTAAAAAAATATCAAATTGTGGAAGATCCCCCCATTTTTAGCAAACAAATATAAAACTTTAACAAAGTAAAAACAAATATATTACGTAAACCTTTAAAAACACTCAAAAAAATATACTTTGTTGAGTGCAACTGAGTTACTTGTGCACAATCATTGTTAGTTTTTCTAGGTAATAATGTGTTAAACTTTCGTGCAATCTAGGAAAGAAACTACAAAAATTTCACCACAATGTGTATTACATTTTACGCACGTAATCAAATATTTCACAAGGTTCTACACCGCACAATCAGACGTAAGAACAAACACACCATACATTTGTGAAGCGTTTGATACTGAAACCATCAAGCCCAATTTTTGCAATAACTAGAGCATAAAGCTGCCCTGGCTCACTCCCAAAGCCTTGATATACTCATCCACACCACGTTTAAACTCCTATAATTATTTCCCACCGAGTACCAGATTTGCATTATCCTTTGTGCTTCTAATGATAGGTTCGGCTAATTGGCCTATTAATATTTATCACAAATAGGAATTATTTTGCATACGCAGGGATATATAATCTATTTTTCTCACAAATGATGCATGAAAACTGAAAGCTGCGTATATATTAAATATTTATACTTTTGCAGCATTACCATTTTTAATATTTCCAGATAACGAGCTACATTCTTTGGAAACGGAATGTATGTTTTAAGGGAAGTTAAATGGCGTCAATGTGCCACGGCTTCTTTCATGATAGTGAACCGTAATAAGTATAAAAAATATTTATTGTCCTTTAATCCATTGCTTTTCAATTTGGCATTGAATTGGAGGAATTGATTAATAAATTGATGTATTCTATAGTTTATTCTTTATTTCAATGTAAGGAAATCAACCTGGGGTAAAAAATACACATGAATGCGTCTTGAGCATTCTTAAGTTTAAATATTCATATTAGTCATTCAATGAAAGTAATACAATTAGTAAAATCAATAGTTCTGTTTTACTAAAATAAATTGGCTTAACACCACAATAAAAATATATTAATTTCATAGAAGTACTATTAACAATGACATGATCAAATGAAGTCTAAGAACACACCATACATTTGTGAGAGTTTGACGCTGAAATCATCATGTCCAATTTCCAAGTATACGTTAATTTGAATGTTTTCTTGTTTGATTTGTGTTTTTTAAAGAAATTTTTAAGAATTCCAAAGTTATGTTCCCAGTTTTTTAAAAATTACCACACATTCTATTTTAGAAAACAAAATATATAAAATTATTTCCTAATTAGTATAGTAAAATATAAATTACTAAACTAGAAAGTATTATCGAATGACATAAACTTTACTCCATAACTGAAACTTTTCCTGGTTCCAAAACGCAATGCCTACTTAAATTATTTTTTAGAAAAATATGACAAAAAACTTTATACAAAATTTCGATTAATGAATAATATATTACTTCACATAAATTGTATCACAAGACGTTCCAGTAATATTCTTCTTTGGTCATGAAGTAGATAATATTCCACACGGAATATGTCAGAAAAATTTCTTACTCACACGTACTAAAAAACTAACATTTTCGCTACTAGTTTCAAAACTGTCCCAGTTAGCATATCTCACGATTCCAGCCTTCCCGACATGCATACGTATCGCCGGTATTATCTCGCAAGCACGTATAAACACAAAACATCTTTGTCTTTTCATCATCCAATTTCCTATTCATGACTTTAAGACATGTTTTATGCATAAAAGACATTTTCAGGGTTTTGGCAATCGCCGGGATCACGTACGGGGACAAAACGAAAACAGCAGAACGGAAGAACAAACTGCTCTTTACCCCAATAATAAAAACATTTTCGTTTTTCCTCTCTCATTCTCGCGTATCCAAATGCGGTCCGACTAAAACAATTTAGACGCATTCGTAACTGTATTCGGGAAAATGATGTTTGCGGAATCCCTCCGCCATCTTGAAAAACGAATAAAAACAAATAAAATGGCGCAGGGGGAAACGACTCAAAAAAGAACGGATGGCCAACAGTTTTCGGGAGAACAGGCAATTGATTCAGACCCAAATCGCTTTGAAGTCCTTTATTTTTTTTTCTCTTTTTACGAGCTACCTCAAACCTTTTTACGATCGTTCTGCCAGTTCGTGAATAAATAATGGCGACGATCAAAGGGAATGTTTCGGACCTTATTTTCTGTCCCGTTGTTATGTGAAGCAGGGGGTGAACAACTAAACTTGAGTTTGACGGAATGGACGATTCCTACTGCGAGCATCATTCGTTTCTAACTTTCCTGGACAAATAAAAGTATAGTATTCCCGATGTCCTGGCTTCTAGAAAGAAACTACTAAAGTTTTGAATAGTCTTTGTCTCTTAAAGCATAGCTGCAGAGTGCCAAGTACTCTGATTTTATCGGAGTTACTTCGGATTTTTATCTTTACACCGATGACCATATTTTCCCCTTAAAACTCCAATCTTTTTGAAATTTGAAAAAGGAAATAGGGATTAGAAATTTAAGTGTACTTTCATCGGGTTATCGGAGAAAAGATGAAAATTGGAGTACTTGATAGCTCAGGTTAGCAGCTATGCTTAAAGTATGTTTATTGTTTACACATAAATTTTCCGTTAATTTCCGTTGAATAACGCGTGGAAAAGTCCAAGGGTCCTATTTACTTACATAGTTTTTTGTGCGACGTGATTCACGCGTTCCGGCCTATGATTGGTTCTTGGCGTTTGACGCTTTGACTTAATAGCAACAAGAATCAGTGATATAGCAGAGAACGCGTAAAGTTAATTAAATTAATCGGGTTATCGGAGAAAAGATGAAAATTGGAGTACTTGATAGCTCAGGTTGGCAGCTATGCTTAAAGTCTGTTTATTGCTTACACATAAATTTTCCGTTAAAACGTCCGAAATGTGAATACGTAGAAAGTAGATTAGAGTTGGAGTTTAAGATCAAAGTTTCAGTACATATAAGGAATGGTTTGTAATAATTTACTATATTCTCAAAATGTATAAGTTACATGATTTCATATAAACAAGTTTTTTTATGAAAATTATAATATTTTTCCTCAAATGTTACACAATTTCATTTATTTAACTGCTTATGTAAACACATAGTTAATATAACCATTCAGGCATTAGGGTTGAAGCAAATATTTATTATCATTAATTTTTAATTGGTAGTAAATTTGAATGATGTAATAAATGAACTAATGAAGCTGTACACAATGCAATGGATGAAACTAATGTAACTTCTTTAGATGAATAAATTATATTTGATGGACCCTTACATTATAACGGTTTATAAAAAAATATTAATGTTATTAAAATTAATGACTTTCCCAAAAACTAGCGAAAGTATTTATTTATGTATAAAGTTTTTTATGAATAATATTAGTTAAGAGTTTAAATTATTTCAATTCAAACTTCAAGTAGTGTTAATATTAATTTTAAATCGTTAAAAGAAGTTTTGCGTGTTCAAAATTCAATGAAAATTTTTCAATAGAGTAATAATACTTAACATCTAAACTACTAGGGGAAAGGAGTGTCCTGTGTACTTTCCCTCGCCACTTTGGGTAAAAGTACATATTCGATCGTATTTTTCCTTTTTGAATTTTAACATATTTTCATTAAAGGCAAGATTTAGTTTTTGATTTATGAGTCAATAAACATAGCATCAGTAAATTTTTATTTCTCGATTTTATAGTCCAAAATCGTTTTTAGTAATTTTACCCTTTTTTCCCCTATCAACTTTTAGGCAATAATCCCATTAGATTAGTTTATTCAATTCATAGCTATTCAAATTTGAATTTTAAAGGAAATAAAATAAGAAAACTATGTTATTATTATAATTCAGTTATAATTATCAGAGTAACAAAACAAATTAAATGTTTTATTGAGATATGCTTTTAGTCATACATTAAAGTTTTTTTTTCTCATAAATTGTAATCCAAAAATAGTAAATATTATTTTTTAAACAAATATAATAGTTTTTAAAGCAATCTTCTCGCTACATAAAGCTAGATACTTAAAAATAATTATCAACAGATTATGTGTGTTCCTATATGAAACCAAATTTATCTTTTCAGATTTCATAATTTATGAGCTACTAAACAGCAATAAATTAAACTTTCATGAAAGAGATAAAGATACTCAAATCTAAAAATAAATTTCCCATTTGTTGCTCAGGGGTATGCAAATCATTTGGATAATATTTACGGAGGACTTGAGATGAGCCATTAAAACGGGTGTTAGTGGTTTATCCCCAAAAATTCCAGAGATATTTTTAAAAATAATTATTTTTATAAAGATACCCAAGGTTACTTTGAAATATTTCTGTTATCTGAAGGTAAATAGAGTGTGTCAACATGGAGAGGAATTTTAAGGGTTTGGACGGAATTTTTTATTTTGTTAGTTATTAAAATCATCTTTAAAAAATAGAGTTATTATTTTATTCACTTTTAAAACAGCAATATGTGCGCTGAATTATGGAAATTTCAATGGTTTTATGTGTTGAAGAAAAACATAAAAAATATATATATTTATATAAGGCTACTATCAAAGCATTTTCTAGCAAAAATTTCTAAGATACAGCCATACAGCCAGGAGAAGAGCTTTGAACAGGGTTGCCGTGAGTAGACAATTTCAAAAGAATAGATAAGATGGTATGAATTGAACTGCAATATTTAACATTTTAAGCGTACATTTGGCGAATGTGATAACTTTTATTAAAATTTTATTTAACTACATTAAATTATTGATCATCTTTGAAATTCCTTGTCAATAAAAATCTGAAATACTTCTTCGCATGATAACTGTTTTACCATTTAGCATGCCTTTATATTGCTATTTTAACCCGGTGGGACTCGCGCCTCCCGGACGAACGTTGAGACTCGCGGGGGTTATGGAATAGCCCCAACCTTTTTCGCTCTTTTTTTACATAGTTAAAAATATTTTTTTTCAATGGGAACAACTTATTTTTAGACATTAAAACTTAACTGATTACGAAACTTATAATCTGCAATATTTTCTACGCTGAGAAATAATTTTTGAGTTTGATATTAATTTTTCTTATTACACAATACACACATATGAAACAAAAGAATACAAATCATTTCAATGTAAAAATTAATTTAATTACTTCAAAATGACAATTATCACAGATTGTATTAACGTGCGATTTGCAAAAAATTTAAACAAAAATTAGACACAAGTAGTTTTTCTACCCCTAAAACTCTACTTCCAACCTTTGTGTCCTAACACTCAAACTTTGGTATTTTTCTTCGAAAACTTGTTATCTCAATACACTTTCCTAGCTCCTTCCCCATTCAATACAAAAGCAAAGAATGTAAGGGGCGGGGTACAGTGGGCTGGTGAATTTTAAGTCATAAAACTGTCACGGGGACCAGTATTGAAAGTACTTGTACTTGCACCTGTGTCTTCCTTTTCTTTGTACTAAAATGCAATAGAACCCCCTGTGATTTTCTTGAAATTTGTTTACCAATGTTTTGGGCCCTTATCAGTGGGTTTTAGGGAAGGCGGAGTACAAAAGAACGGACGCGCAGCACTAACGAAAAGACTCGCGGGGGTCATTCCATTACCCCAAAAGCTAACAAAATGCGTCTGGGGGGCGGAAAAATAAACCGAACTCTACGAAACTACTCAGGCATGTAGATAAGGGTCAGAAACCCAGCTACTGAGAAGTAAAGAATCCCAAGGTGTTTAGTTTTCCGTTAAATGGAATGTTTGTGTGAGCTTGGGGTTATAAAATGACCCCGCGAGTCCCAACGGGTTAAGGGAATTATTAGTATTCAGTTTTATATAGCTGATATAAATTTTATAACTTAATCATCATACTTGTGAAATTTAAATATGGAGTTAGAAACTTTTGAAGGATTTCCGGATTTATCCCGACATAATTATCTAGTGAGTCTAATGAATCAGAGACAAAATTGTTTTAATTTAGTGTTTTCTAATAGTCCATTTGTCTCTTCAGATCCTCATACAGCTACATTAAGCTAACATTTCGTCAGAATCAGATGGGAAAACTGCACCCTCATGAATTTTTATTGGCTATGAAAATAATCAATCAAAAAGAAAATATAGCGTTTAGGATAATAAAATTGAATACGGTGATTGAAAAAATTTAACAATCGCCAGCAGTCTCCACATTTCTCATAAACCCCTAGTCAATTCTGCAGAAGAAGCTCCCATTCTGAGGTAGAGGCACGTCTGCACCGCGTATTTCAACATATCCAAGACAGCTGCGGCATGACGAGGAGAATGGAAATGGAGGACAGACTTTATTCCGGGGCGGTCGTGATCGGAATGGATCCGGAGATCTTTTTTTGGTCCCAAATATCAATTACGGTTCTGGAATGCCGATTGGACTGCGGAAGGGATACGTTAAAGTGCGTGTTGGTGCACTGGACACGAAAATGTCAGAAAAAATAACAGAAAAAACTGTCAGCCAGGACGCCAGTTGATTTTTATTAATTTCACAGGTATCTTCTGTGATTTTTCACAGATTTTATATTTTAAATAGTGTATTTCGGTCAATGTTTTAGAATATTTTAACTAATTTCAGAAATTAACATATAAAATCAGTTTATGTAACAAATAAATCAATTACAATATTTTTTAAACAATAAGCAATGGGGTATATTCATCGCCAGAGGGCGTTAGTATTGATTATCACGTGATACTATGCTGCTATACTCGATTGCAACTTAAGTTGGGCCTCCTGACGTCATGACCACGCGGAAGCAGATCTGAGTAAACAGAAAGCCTTCTGGGTTGCTAGAAGCTCTTACTGGCTAGCGAGTTTGAGAGCTAGTTGTATTACTATGCTTTACGCCACTTTAAAAAATAATAATACTGAACATTTTATGTATATCGGGATGAATAGATGTTTAATATACGTGAATTTAAAAAACTAACCATTATTCAAAATTGAAGCTATAAATTGAATCGTCAGTTTGAAGAAGGGAATAAGTCCAAAAATCAAGTTTTGAGAAAATCGAAAAAATCGAAATTTTCATTGTATGGACATCGATTTCACAACTTCAAGGGGCGATATCTCCCTATAGGGGTTAGTTATTTTCTCCCTCTTTTCACCCATGTGTAGGACAAAGCTTGGAGATTGTTTTGAGCACAAAAAGTCATTTTGTCATTTTTTGGACTTATTCCCTTCTTCAAACTGACGATTCAATTTCACTCAAAATTCAGACACTGCGCGGGGACTATTTTCTTTGGTTGCTCTCGGTATATTTCTACAGGCTCAAGTTAAGTTGCAACTGAGTATAGTAAAGTATTCACTAGTAAACAAAGCTAGAAATATAGCTATCATGTGATCGATGACGTCCCGTGAATTTAGCCCATTGTTATATACGACTTAGGGCCGTATTTGGAAACTTTCGATGGGAAAAACACGAGATGGGAATGAGAACGGGACGTAAACGAGAGATTTTAAACGAGAGATATTTCTACTCCACAGCTGTCGTCCGCCATATTGTTCTGATATTCGAAGCGCATTCCGTTTGCTTTTACAATTTTTGTGGTCCGTTTAATAGTTCCAAAAAATCTAACACAGCTATTAATTACCAAAATAAGTCCTCAGACATTAATATATTACGAAAGTAATGGACATCTATAATGCTTGAAAAATTTGTATTATCAGTGTATAGTTATTTGTGACGTTTTTCGACAGATGGCAGCATGAACGCTCGAGCTCTCGAAACGGTCTCTTCCGAGTGGCCGTGGATTTTTCAACGTTTCCGTCTCGTTTCCATCTCGTGTTACAGTAAAGTAAAGCAGTACGGATGATGAAAGAGCATTACTGCTAAGGTGATCCGACAATGTAGGAAACCGAAGAGGATATCAGCTGCTTTATTATGTCTTCTTTGTGGACTAAAACCAATTACATAAAAAGTATGATACCTTACGAACGGTTTTTTTCCATTAAAAAATATGGGCAATAATGAGAGATTTACAGATATTTTTTACAATTTGATTGTCTGAGGCAGTTGGAGGGGGTTGTTTGTCTGTTTATGAAGAGTATTCAAAATTTGAAGAAATATTTATTCACGAAAATTGACATTTCAAGTCAATGCAAAATGTGCGATTTCGATACTGTTTTCAGGGTGCAACCTATAACATTAGTCTGTAGTGTTTGTGACAATGTTTTTCAAATATGAGATCCTTCATTGTTTTCTTAGCAAACGCTGAATGATCGCATATCCGAAAGACCTTACCTCTACTCTTTACTCCCCCATCTTACTTTCATCTTCATATCCTCTTCCCATCTTCTCATTCTATTTCCTCTCTTCATCTACTCATTCTAATCTTCTTCAACTTCATATTTATTCATCTTAAATACCACATCCATCCTTTTCTCCTACTACATCATCTTATTCTCCATCTTCTAATTCCGTTCTCTTCTTAAATGTTTTTTTCATTCTCATCTAATCCTCGCCCACCCTATTTTTTAGTACTTTATCATCAACTTTATTATCTGATAATTGCCTTCTTTATTTATCTCCTAATCTTCGTCCAACCTCTTTATTCAACCTCCTTCATCTTTTTCAATTAATCACTACTCATTTCTTCTCCTCTTCTTAATATTTTACTGTCTCCCCTCATCTCTCTTTTTTATACCATTTCCATCCTCTCCTTATTCTTACACGATCCAACACCCATTTCTTTTCTTTTCCTTCTTTATTAACTTATTAAACTCTTCCATCCTTATCTGATGAGAGAAAACCTGTCAAGTAGTACTTTTATTTAATTTAGGATCATTAGTTTGAATCCATAACAAACATATTTATTTACAACCGTGATAGCATTTGACATTACGGGTAACCTTCTCTTTTCATTGCCATTGGGTTTTCCAAAACAAGATAAACCTTAGCACAATACTATATAAGGGTTTGCTTCTAGAGGTTAATGAAAAAATGATCGAAAAACCCTAGAAAAAACCTTCTTAAAACTCATTACTTCAGTCTTCAGTTTCTCTCTCTCTCTCTAACCATGTTTTAATGTTTCTCCACCACTAACCGTATAGGTGTAAACTAGAGCAGGTTGTAATAACCTCGTTGCAAGGTTACAGTTAGTCAAGGAAAACCTTAAATAAGTTAAAAGGTGGGTGCTTTTATGCCATCAGGGGACAATTATTTGATACTTTTGGTGCCAATCACCTTGCTCGTCCACACAACTTTCTTACGTAAAAAAATAACACCAGAATCATTAAACCCCGCCAACCCTACGACACCAACAAAACATCAAATCCCACCCCTCCACCAAACTCTTCAAGATCCACCCGATGCCACCGCACCAAAAGAAAAACACTTTTTTTTATTATGACGCAACAACTACGTCAGGGGTTTCTATTACCCTGTCCACTGAAGCGGACGGCTCCGCGATATGATTTATTGAAACTCTAGCGGCTTAGTGAGTCGTCGAGAGAGCCCGGCTTAGTCAGTCGCGAGTGTCCAGATCCAATTTTTAGAGCTTGTTTATGAGAGGCAGGGAGCATGCCCGAACATGCCCCGCGTCTCTTAATTTACCGCTCGACTTCAGCTTTCATGAGTCCCGCCGTCGAAGATAAGTTCAGAGTCCAATGGGCGTAAAGCTTTGGAAATGTGGGTTTAGGACGAGGGGCCAAATTGGATGAGGCGGATATATTTGGAGCGCCCGCTTGGAGGGATATTTAGGGTTGGTCGACTGTGGATTATATTTAGGGGGTGGTCTTTTTTTTTCGTCGATCTGGTCGATCTTTTCGAGTTTTATGCCCATAAAATGGGTGTTATGTGGGTACATCAAAGGGAAGATGAAGCGTTTATTTCGGTGGGATGGGGTTGGAGTGTTTCATGGCGGGAATTCCTCCGAATTATCATTCTAAGTGTGAATGCAATTTACCTTTTGTAGGAGAGTTAATTTTCTAAATTTTTTACAGCGGAGAAGGGAGGTACAGATTTTAACAAAAAATAATGTACCGTTTGTAAATATTTTAGTGGGATACTAATTCAAAACATGTTTTTTTATAAAATTTTACTCCAAGATATAGGTATAGCGTTTGGTTGTATGTATCAAACTATTTATAAGATCATGTAAATTGCAATGCAATATTTTAATTAAAGAGGAAAGCATGGATTTTAGTTTTTTTAAATCATTAAAAATAATTGCTAAATGCATGATTTAATTTAAAAGTTCAATAATTTAAAGTCCTTTTTAAAAGGTTTTGTAGTTAAGTTGTATTTACCCCATTTCAATACATAGGAACAATAAATTTATCTTGCATTTAATTTTAACCTTCCAGCGGGCTCACGTATCTGAGAAATACACTCGAGGGGCCATTCATTAATTACGTAAGGATTATTTTGGCAATTTTTGACCCCCCTAAGTTGACGTATATCAAATATTTTTATTTTTCACCAGATAAGTAATATTCTTGCTGTCAACTACATATTACAATTATATTATCTCTTGATTAGAGTAATTGGAATTTGTTTACACTAACTTGGAAAATCTTACGTAAGAATGGGTTTGACCCCCAAGTAAAGGTATGTGGAGATTTTTCCAACCCCCCACCCCTTCGGGACCCTTACGTAATTCATGAATGGCCCCTAATGGGTCTTGGAAAACCTGCTGTTCATATTTTAGAGATAAATACGACTGTTCCTGGAAGTATTTAGTATTTTAGAATTTTTGGTAATTATAAAATTTAGTTTTTGTGTTTTGGTCCTAAACATTGTAACTTAATGTATTTTCAGTTCAGTCTTTCAGCTATTTTCATATGAATCTTCTGAAATAGTTCAGCCAAAATACCAGTGATTGATTTCACATCTTTCAGGTTGCTTCCTATATCTTTAGTTCTGTTATGTTGTTTTTGTGTATTATAATTACTTTTGGTCAGCTCTTTTTGAAATAATATTGATTTAAATAAAATATACTCATTAACCAAATACTTATTACAACTTTGTTTTTAAATTACATGCTTGAAAATTTGAATTTGACAATTGTGTATCTAGGAGATACGCGCGCCCTTTCGTGTTAGTATAGAAGGCGCGATAAAAATGTTATAAGATAAACAGTTTGTTTAATTCATTTGAAAACTTGATAAATTCCAAGTAGTAGATCAGCTGATATGTAAAAAATGCATCTATATAAAAAATGTCTATGAATATTACCTCGTTACATAATCAAAGTTTTTCTCAACTACTAATTGTGAATTTCCTCAAGTTAATAAGACACTGCCAGCTCACAAGATCACCCACAAACTCGTCAGTAAATAAGATATCCCTCATCCCCCATAAAACAATCACTTTCAATGCAATAAAACGGTCCAAGGAGCCGGAGCACTTTAGGAACCCGAGCCGGGCACAATACAACACCGCGCCTCTCTAAATAATAATAATACGCAATTTTTGAGTAAATGGCCGCCATCAGAGCCCAGATTTATAGCCGAAACTTCGGATCGCTTACCTAGGACAGATAAAATGCATTAAAACTTCACATTTTCCGATGGGAGGAGAGAGAAGAGGAAAAAAAGTTATACGTCCCTCCATATTGTCCTCCCGAAAATTCAATGAATAATTCATCCACCGATGCGGACGGATGATGAAGGGGAATATAAAAATATATCGGTAATTCTTCCTTCCGGGTATTCCCTGTTTAGGTAAATCTGTGGGGAAACACAGTGGATGCTTTGCGCGCTTTTAGGGAATTATGGGGTTTGCTGGGACTTGGAGAGTAAAGTGGGGATTGGTAATTAGTGGGGATAATAAGTAAGATAAATGCCCATAAATTGACGTCGATGCGTTTTTTGTGCTTTTATTTATTGGCTTTTTATGAAGGATTTGGAGGGATTATATTTATAACGAGAGATTGGGTAGTAATTAGCTTTGTATTTACTAGGAAGCACACGTAATTAACTGATATTGGCTGATAGTTTGACGATATAATACCTACCTAGAACGTAGAAGCAATCTTAATTGTTTAGTTTACATTCATGGATTAAAATGTAAATTATTGTCGTCATTAAATTAGGGACAATATCATGATGTTTATGATATTTCGAATTGATTGTTTAAAGAGATTCCATTACAAAAATGTCTTCTTTTAAGTATTAAATATAATTTAAGTATGGATATAAGTCTCATATACTGGATCCGATCAGAATACCTCATATATTCCATCTAAATATTCCTAGGTAGAGGGAAGTTAGTTTTGTGAAAAAAACATTTCCAAAATTGACCGATAGAAATGGCCGTACTTGTTATAACCCCTTGAGATGGATTTAAAAGGGGGAATGATTGTTTTACCAAATGATCTTGCCCTTTAGTTTATTTCTTTTAGTACAGCCTTTTTAAATCGCAGCTTTACAGGTGTAGTTTAAAAAAAGAAAACAAAAATCATTCACCTCAAAATAAAACTTTACATCCACTACTCTAGGGTCTATGTCTTCAGGAGGATATAATAACATAGCTTATAAATACGAATAAAACACTATGGATATGAATGTTATTAAATTTCATTTCACATTTTTTAAAACGTCAAAAGACACATCCAGACAGTGTTAACAAGAGTTAGCCAATAATCTTTCTAAGTGATAGTTACTTTATATCTATAAACGTTTATGTTTCACAATCAACATTTTTACTGTTTACATTAAATTAAACTAATTACACATACTTACAGATAATTAGTGTTATTATTTACAAATACGTTCCAAATTCAAATTCACTAAAGCGTTTACCACTTTACAAAGCCAGTAGCATTCAGACCTAAATTATCCAGAGCTGTCATAAAACATACACTTAGGAGCTACAATGCAGAGGACCATTCAAGATTATTATTGGCATTTGGTAGTAATTGGATGAGAGAATAGATCCTACACCATAGTGGCACTTATGAGCACATGTAATTCCCTTCTAATGTTATGGGATCCAGGACATAACCTAATTGCACCGTTTAGATGTTTCAAGACAGCTTTAAACCTCGTTAACATACTCAGTATGAGTAGGAATTCACAAAATTCATTACGATATTATTCATTATTTAGTATGTGAATAAAAATTTGTGTGGTAACATTTCATTTAAAAATGTAAATATGCAGTGTAAAAAACTTATTTTTACAACAATAAATAAGAACAGTATAAAGTGTAAGCGTCTTAAAATATTTTATAGTTCTATGAATTTCGAGTAATTAATTTTCATTGAAATCTACAATGAAATGCTTAAATTCTAACTATTAAAAATTAGACAACTTAAACATGGGAGGTTCATGTGCTGAGTTTGAGCGCACTTGTTGAAAGATCTATTGGAATGTTTCGAATTTTTAGCAGAATTCTGAAATGGTGGTTTTTAAAGTATCTCAGATTAAGGTTAAATGTTTCATGTGTGGTAAAAGCTTACTAAATTTAAAAAGATGCAATTTCTCGAATTTTCAAAACTACTGAAACATTCTACAGAGCTCTAACCGTGCTATCACTATTAAGTTAAAAATATTTTCCAGTTCAAAAAACGTGTTATGTTCAATATAAACGTGTTATTCAAAATTTAAGGAAAAATCTAACTTTTCATGGTACTTTTTTTCTTTTTAAAACTAATTACACATACCCTTCTTTTCACAACTTACCTTATTGATTAGTAACACATTATTCTAAGTCTAAAGTGATTGTTACCAAACATGACAAATGTTATTTCTACAACAAAAAAACGAATGTCCCAAGCCAAGAAGAACTACCATCAAAGACAACACACTAAATACAAATATCATACTCCAACACTCCCCCACATAATTCAATTATTCGGCTTTGTTATTGCATTAACACTTTCGACGCAAAATATATTCGGTCCATTACAATACAAAAGTCCCCAGTCAGTTTTCAACCCGTTTCTTTCTCGACTTGAAATTCGACCATCACTTTTTTGTCGTTCATGCTCCAATCGCCCTTTCACTACCTGTTTCGGAGCCATTAATTGGTTTAGGCTTAAATCCCGTCGTCCAATAAAATCGCTCAACCGGTCCACGTTTTTTTTCCCTGTAACGACCAATAAGTGAAAATAACGCTGCTACAGAGAGAAATCGCTTCGAGAACGGAAGAAAAAGTCGCTAGAATCGTATCATTAGTTTTCCATGGAGAAGTCATTTAGTTTTCTTCGGCGAACCGCTTTGTAATGCAATTAATGAATGTGAAATAACTGACTGAAAAGGTTTATTTGATTATCTCGGTGGGCGGCGTTATTTTTCTCGGTTCTGAAAAATACGTTACCTCTTCTTACAAATGGTGAAAGACGGTATTTGATTTCCCACTTGATTCTGGGTTCTCTAATGGCCATGTGTTTGTTTGACTTTCGATTTAAGTTGAAATGCTTAAAACCTTTTGAGGTAATTATTTTGTAATAATGGAAGAGGAAATTCGATTACTTCATAAATTTAAGCTGCAGATTCATTTAAAGTTTTATTCTTGCATAATATGGGAACTATTTGGGCTCTTGGGATATTAAAGAATTAAAGGGTAATAAATATGACTGGACAGATTAAATTATTAATTAGAAAATTCAACAAATTTTCTTTTTTAACTAAGTCGTTGTACTATATTCTGTAAGTAAGTGGTAGACTCCCAAGTTGGTTCTGTAGTCTTAAGTGGGTAAGAAAATGGAGCCTGAAGACAATTAAAATAAGTAAAAGTTGTACGCGTTGTTTGAAATATGAAGTTATATTTTTAGAAATTGATACTTATTGCGATGATAAACATAATAATTAAAAATACTGGTTCAATTACATAATACCTTAGAAAGACAAATAAATTTAGATCTACTAAAACTTAAAGATTGGTTTCTAAAAAATGATTGGTCAATAAATAGTAACAAAACGAAATATATTAACTTCAGTTTAATTTACAGAAATAGTTTAGATCTTAATATAAAATATCATGATTGTTTCAATATCCTACTACTATTATAATTGTGAATGTTTGTCCGGATGTTTGTTACTCTTTCACGCAAAAACTACTGAATGGATTTTAATGAAATTTTACCATAATGTAGCTTATACATCAGAATAACACATAGGCTATAATTTATAAAGAGAAAATCAGTCCTTCATTCTTTTTTTCCCGTTTTTCCTGCTTTTTTTCACTTATTTTTCCGTGTTTGAAAACCTGTTTTACCAGTCATACAACGAGTTAAAAATAAAACATTGTTTCAAATGAGACACAGATCACTAGACTTTTTCATTTACTAGATCTTTTATTTTAGTTTTAAACACTGGTTTTAAATTTCTTAATTTGTTCACTAGACTTTTTACTACGGTTTCAAATTTGTTATTTTATAAAGGCACCAAGATATTATTAAACATTATCAGAAACATCGGAATTGTAAAAAGTGACAAGAACACCGGGATTGGAAAATTAGCGAGAACATCGGGAAGGAAAAATTACCGAGAACACTGGGATAGGAAATTTACCATAAAGACACCCAGAATACCGGAATATAAAAATTACCGTAAACACTGAGATAGGAAAATTACCGGGAACGCAGCCGGGATTAGAAAAATTACCATGATCACCGGGCAACGGGATAAGATTACCGGGAACACTGGGATAGGAAAGAGGCGCCTGGGATACCGGGATGATTTGTAATATTGCTAATTTACAAAATTATAAATGTATTTTAAGAAATATTTTAAAAAATAAATTTATACACCCCACCCGTGCAAGGCCGGGTATAACAGCTAGTTGTTAATAATTGTAATTGTCTGAACCTTGAACGAGTAAGTAGCTTTAAATATTTAGGATTACACATCGACCAAAACTTAAAATATGCATCACACATAGAATTGTTAATAAATAAACTCCGTTATTATTTATTTATCTTTTATCACTTGAAAAATTATGTAGATAGATCCTTTTTAAAAATCTTATACTATTCATGGATACAATCTATTTTACAATATGGAATTATTTTTTGGGAGGGTGATTATTTGCCAAATTTGCTACCTTTAATAAACTTACAAAAAAGATTACTTAAATATTTAAATGATGATAATCTTTTCTCCATAAAGAAACTTTCTTACTATAGAGTAGTGATGGGCAAAATTGATAATTTTAGGTATCGAATACTTATAGGTATCGAATACTGTGGTATCGAATACTTATAGGTATCGAGTACTTTTAGGTATCGAGTACTTTTTTTCAATGTCGGGAAATGAACCTGAAGGGACAATTTTTTTAGGGCCTATCCATAATCAGACTAATATTCAAAAAACTGAAAGCGATCCATCAAAAAGCCCCGTAGCTACGGGCCTGGAGGTGGATAGAGGCGAAGGATTTGGCGGGGGAAAAACCTAGCCGCGTCAAATTTCTCTCGCGGATGATAACGACTTGGGTTTGAGCGTTGCAAAATGAAAACGGAATTAGGCTGCGTTTGATCTACAGTAGGTATTATAAAGATTACTTCATTGAAAAATTTAAAATGAAATATGTCAATAAAGTATCGATACTTTTGTGGGTATCGAATACACTCGATACCTATAGGTATCGAGTACTTAAGTATTTGGTATCGATACCTGCCCATCACTACTATAGAGCATTACTTTATATTCATAACAACTTTATTTCGTTTGAAAGCTCAAATACCAATTATAATCTTAGAAAACCTCCTCTTCTAAATATTCCGAAACCAAACAAAGAAATTCTTCATAAAAGTTTTATCTACCAGGGTCCTTTCTACTATAACAAATTACCTACACAATTGACTACACTACTCCAATAAATTTTCTTTTAAAAGGGAATTATTCAATTTTTTATTAAACTCAGATGAATTTTTTTTTCGTGATTAACATTTCACCATTTGCCTATTTATTTCTCCGCCCAAGATCTTTATCCAGTGTCTTAATATATATATTTTTTTCGAGGTGTGTTAGTGTGTTTATATCATTCATTTAAATTGGGTTGTATTTTGTGTGGAGCCATATGAATATTGTAATTTTCTGGGCTGTCCTCTTGCCAAATTACTTATTTTTGTATTTTTACATTTATGTACTTAATTTCTTTTTTCTCTCTTTTTTTCCTTATATATAAGTGTTTCATAGTAAATTTTTGTTTCACTTGGAAGGGCCAATTTGGCCCCTTAGTGAGCAATATGTTTTTTTTTTCTCTTTTGACTATTTCCTTTTAATGTTTTGTATTTTGTAAATGTTTCAGAATGTTTCAGAATTCCGTTTAAGGTCACACTAAATATGATCAAGTTTTTATGAACGCCATATATTCAAATATCGACACATTTTCCTGATTTTTATAGATACTAGGGAGCTACCGTCCCCTAACTGCCTACGCAGGACCTTTTGGAATTGCTTCGCGAAATTCCAACTAGCTGAACTTAATACACTTTATATTAACAATTAAACAATTTGCAGAAAAAACGTCAACCAACTTTCCAAAAATACATCCCCAAAACCCCTCCATGAATTAATCTCCCTTAAAAGTTTGAATATATATTAACTCTAACTTTTCAAAAATTTAAACGAAATGTTTTTAAAAATATTCAGCTTAATTATTTTTAATCTATTATTATAAAAATAAGTATTTCTAATTGTTAATCAATATTCTGACCAAACAAAAACCATTATTTTAAATTAATCGTTAGTATATGCCTAGTGTTTATCATTCATATTTTTGTTTAAACCCAGACTTGTTAAACAATACCGTTTAAGCAATTGAAAATAATAAGAGACAAAACATCACTCTATGTTTACAATTCATTTCGATAAAATTGGACTGAAAATTATAAATAATGGACAAAAAGTGTGAAATTTCAGTATGAAATGGCGTACATGTAAGTTTTTAGAATAGGTTTTTATCAGTATTTGAATAATATTTCATTTAGAAAGTACTTTTTTAAAAGGTTAAAAACATGTTTCATCTTAAAATATGGCGTCGATCGGTCGTTGTGATTGGATGCATAATAATTTGTTTGAAAGTACTTGCTTTGTAACTGCGACCTTATCCATTATCTAAAAAAATGGAAATATTTAAAAATTGAGAATTTTTTTTGAAAAATTGAAGGGCCTACTCGGAAATCCGGAAAGAATTCGGACATTTCGATACCTATTACGTGTCATTCGGTTCAGTAATTAAAAAGCCTTTTTCTGGAAACCGTTCACCAAAAACTTTTTTTAGAATAGAGGAAAACTGAACAGTTATTGATTTAACAAAACATTTTAATATATGAGTTTGAAATCATATAGCAATAATTTTACTTCTTGGTGACCAAAAGAGCATGGCGGTATTTAGCGGGACCTTTAACGGAATTGAACCAAAATACTTTTCCTTGTAAATCAGAGGTTAGACAGTCTGGTCCCTACCGCCTATAACAAGGAGATATTTTAGGTTAGACGTAAAATCTTTCGTCCAATACACTTTGAATTTTTTAAATTGAATAGGCTGAATATCAAATTTGCAGCCGTCTATCCTATAATGTAATTCCATCAGACCTTTATGCTTCTATGCGTATGACTACTTATAAAAAGTGCAAACGAAAATATTTAATTTAACGACAATAGGTCATTAAACCCTTTCGTTCCTAGCCAGCTCAAATAAACCTTAAGATTCAATAGATATCCCGAGAGATCCGTAACTGAAAGGTTTAGCTAAGATTTATTCTGCTTAAATTAGCATAATTGCAGTGTTAAAAGTGTGTTCGGGCAGTAATTAATTTTATTATTTTAACTTTTGTAACTAAAATCAATAACTTTATTAAAAATTACTTAATTAATCACTATTACTATGTAACCAATGTGCAATAAAAAATTTTATAGCTAACAGAGGCACAAATCTAGGCGGTGGTTATACACTGCTCACAACAATTAAAGGATATTGGTAGTTTTGGTACATATTGGCAAGCAAATAAAATATTTGCAGTGGTTCAAGCATTTTTCATTAACTTAGGGCCATTTAAAAGCTAAATCCATGCAGTTATCAAAATAAAATTTTTATTTTACTTTTTTTTTTATCAAAATTGGAAAATGCACATTTTGTGTAGTTAAACAAAAAAAGTGAAAAGTCAATCAATACTTAATTGAAAACCAATTTCGCTTAGGGTATGTTTTCTCCTGACTTAAAACAACGTTTTGGGTCTGTTTGCAAGGAGGTTTGTTTAGTTTTTTATGAGGGGATGGGGTATTTTCTCCATTTTCCCCTTTTAGAGCATTTTTCAGCACCTGAACTGGTTGGGAGGTATTGGAAGGGCAGCAAATCGTTTCTCAAGCATGTCCTAGACTTGTTCTATTGGATTCATGTTGAGAGAACGTGCCGGTCAATCCCTTTCTAGCGATTTCTTCATCTTGAAGAAAATCTTTAACTAGGGTAGCACAATGTTTTCTGCAATTAGCATCCCTGAAAGTTAAATTATCCCTGATTTCTCCTGCATGAGGGGCAACCAGATGTGTAAGAATATTATTGACCTTATTAACCTGAACCACCAGAAATGGTTCATTTGACTGTGAGGGGTCTTTATTCCATAGATAGAGATGGTGCTCTATATCATCACTCCATATCTTCAAATCTGACTATCAGTTCATCCTGATAACTTCTGATTTTTGCCTGCAGGGTAAAAGGAACACAAAATAACCCCTTTTTTGTGCATGAGGAAGTCAGATTTGAAGATCGGGAGTGATGATATAGAGCACCATCTCTATCTATTAAAATGACATCATCCGATAACAATATATAAATGAAACCACGCTGTCGACAGAAAACAAACTGAAAATTACACAACTCCACCACAACTTTTCTCTAATAAACCCAAATCCAAACACATCAGAAAGGCACCGAAAAGTTACCAAAAGGGCCTTAAACAGATTTCCAAGAAGAATCTCAAGCCTAATCCCATCCCCATCAACTAACTTTACCGAGAGCTCAACAATATTCGTTAGCACTTGCAAATCAGATCGAGAAGGTAGGAAGTCTTTAAAGAAGACATAAATGAAGCAACGAGTGCTGATGGGCTTCCCAGTGTGTAGCTAACAGGGTTAAAACGGCGTCTTCGTACGATCTTTTAAATACGTAATTCCGCTCCCTCTTACTTCCTGAGTAAATGAGATTAAACTTCCTCGGATTTGGTTTGCTTATTTCTGCAGTTAGGAATCGCTTTGAATGTGGTGAGGAAGTTGAGGGGGTGTTATCATTATTTGGGGGAGTAAGTGGAGTAATTTTTAATGGAATGAGTAGTGTGCTTAATTCTTGTGATAGAGGTGTTTTGTTTGAAGGGATTTGGGGAGTTGCATAACGTGTGCAGAAAATTAGTTGTTGGAAACTTTTTCTTCCGAAGTTATTTAGAGGAATTCAGGACTTAATTGTATAAATGGTTTAAATTGGCCAAAACCTATATTATAGGGGATATCCGTGTACCTTGGGTCACCTTTTTTTTCAAAGCCCCCAAACTGAGCCACAAAACTTGCTATAAGATGTGAAATTTATATGCACACTTCCTCACACTATTTACCATTTTGATTATCAAATACTCATTATGTAAGAATTATATTAAAACGTAAAGCTTTTTAAAGTTTAGCAGCACTCTAAAAATATTGGTGAACAAAGATACACACTTAAATTTTGAAATAAAATAATTTATTTTTAGTACTTCGTAGTAAAAAATCACAAAATTTAAAAATTTATTCGACTTAATAGTGTGAAAAATAATGCACAAGTTGCATACATACATAATTTAGAACCCAAAACCGACTGAAATGCTAAAAATTCTGTTAATCTGCCAAAATAACAGTTCCTGGAGAAAAAATCAACTCAATCCCTAATTTTGAAGTAAAAGCTCGTCATAGAAAGAGAAATAAAGTGTATTTTACCTGTTTAACAAAGTGTTTAGAATATCCTTGTTTAGATCGTATTCTGAAACTCTTTTTCCTAAATATTTTTCCTCGGATCTGTCTATCAATAAAAGTAGAGATCGAAAAAAGCGATAAAAATCTTTCAATAAAAATAGAGATTAGGGATCACCTGACCAGTTCTTTTACGCCTTAATAATTCCTACCATCCCTCAAAATTTGTTGCATGATTTCAGATACACACTAACCTTTTCTTATAGAATTACAATCTGAAAGCAAAACTTAACGATTATTTATTTGTGACATTGATTCATACAGAATATGACTGTGGTTGTACTTAGGGCCGGGCCTAGGTGCAAGGAACACATGTGACCCAAAATTTACGCAATTTTGTACAAAATATTTATTTTGAAAAACTTCGTGGAGTAAGAACTAAGAACTTCTTCAATATCTAATTTTATTTCTAACTTGGAAAGCGAAATTATGCTAAAAATTAAATTAAATTACTTGAATTAGATTTGGCAAAATATTATGAGCATATATAACTTCAAAAAGTAACTTTACACAGATCTATTAAAAACTTCTTGTCAAAAACTAGCCACAAAATTCTCCTGCAAGATTTTAAAATGGATCTTAACATGACAATTGGTGTTTAAAATCATCCAGCTGAGAAAGAATAGTTAAAATTAAATATTAAAATTAATTGGGGTGGTCCTAGGTACAAGAATCTCCCCTACCCTAGTTTTTTAATATTTTTGTGGGAGACACACTTCAAAAGAAAAATTTTTACTGGGGAGGTATTTTTCATATGGGAAATATAATATAATGTTTTAATAATATAATGTTATAAGGTTTTGTTGTTGTTTAATAATGTAATTACAAACGAATGGAGCCAACAAACGTAGTTTGAACTTTTAAATTTAACATAATGTCTTTAGTTTTCCCATATCATAGTTAAGTGTCCATATCAGTTACTTTCTATTATACGAGCTTCAAGATAGCATGTGTGATGAAGTAGGGATAAAACAAAAAATTTTCCCATTAAATATCTTCTAACCCAATTTTCTCTATTAATATGATAAATATGTAATTATTAATATGTTAATATGTCCTATTAATATGTCTGGTTAAAGATCATTTTAATAACACGAGATTTCAATCGCCATTCCAATATTTCAAACCCCCACTTTTTTATATTATAGTATGTACTAAATATTCTCCAGACATACTTATGAAAGTATTACGACTAATACTTTTTAATCAATAAAATATCTGCTGCCTCAAAATAGGTACGCAAAACCTTTCATAGGTTAAAACTTTAAAAAAAGTTTTGATAACAATTGAAGTATTCTGTAAATAACTTTACTTAAGATATATTGAAAAGAGAAAAAAAATACATTACATCCTTGCTTACCCAGAGCTTTCCGAAATCTGCACTCACAAAGAAACAATCCAAAAGCAAAAGCTCCTACAATCCACTGCTGATGATGTCTAGCGAATCCCATCGTACGATGCATTTGCCAACAACAAAGCTATGTCTATCTACAGGGGTACATAAAAAACATCATCCCTAATAAAAAGATAAAAATCCCTGTTTACTAGCTGTATACATTGATATCATGTCCGGTATCGCCCGGTGCTATATTTCCCCAAAAGGAACTAAAATCTCCTATCATCTCCTGGCGAAAAAAACCTCTTCTACTGGCAACATAAAAAAGCCTTTGCTAATAAAAAGAAAGGGGCCCTGTGCTTTTTATTCCATACTTGATAACTCATTAGCTACCCTGTCGGATATGGCAACAAACATAACCCTCCCCGTCGTAACCATGGTAACGATCGGTCTTCGATTCCAATAATTCCTTACTGTCCCATTTGTCATTAGAAGGCCGGTATTCTACGTGACGTTTTTTCACTCCAACTGCTAAAAGGTGTAAGGACAGCCAATGAATATTACAGTTGACAATCTTGTTGGTCCTTTTTATTCTGTCGTTCCTTTTTTTTATCAACCTTCGGTTAGAGGCGTTGAGCATGCATAGTTTAATAATGTGTTCTTTAAATTAATGAGGTGATCTAGGGGTCTATTTGTAGGATCGTTATAAGTGATTTATAAACCATTAACTGCGATGAAAGACCCGCGTGGAGTGACAATTTTTCGCCTTCTGTTACCACATAGAATAAATTATTCCGTGGGGCGATGAATTTTGTAGATGACAATCTTGTTATGTCATTTGATTTTACACGCTTCAGTGAGGAAAACATGGTAACATTATCCTACCATAAAATGACATTTTTTTAACTGATTTTTTGTCGTGAAATGTTATTACTAAACAGAAAAACAATGAAATGAAAGTGGGGGTTTTATTACTTCAGATAATTTTTTTCTGTATATCCTACAAGGGGTTTCAAAAGTCCATTTCACAGCTTTTATTTGAACCAACGTTACTTATGGCCGTATTCACCACCAACCTAACTTAAGGTTAACCTGGAATCAGAACATCTAACGGCCATATTTACCACTAACTTGACCTACGATTAACTAGGAATCAAGCTTTTTATACAACTCTCTTTGGTTTAAAACTTGCCTTCCTTCTTGAACTACCAATTACGGCCGTATTCACCCCTAACCTAACCTAGGTTAACCGGGCATTAAAACTTCCAATTGGTAGTTGAAAAAGGAAAATAAGTTTTAAGTAAATCAGAGTTGGCAGAAAGCTTGTTTCCAGGGTAACCTTAGGTTACGTTAGTGGTGAATACAGAAGTTAGATGTTTTAATTCCAGGTTATCCTTAGGTTGTTAGTGGTAAATACAGCCGTGTAATTGGTAGTCGAAAAAGGGAAACAAGTTTTAAGCCAATCACAGTTGCCGAAACAGCTTGATTCCAGGTTAACCTTAGGTTGGGTTAGTGATGAATACTGACGTTAGGGTAATAGAAATAAGGCGTACCCTTAGGTAGTGACCAAACGGGAATCCCTTAAGACCACTTACGTCTCTAGTGGTGAAATAAGATAGTTAAAAAGTTAATTAAAAAACTAATGGAGACAAACGATAACCTCAGTAAGAAAATTTTTTTGTAAAAGAGAGAGAGAGATTTCATGTACTATCTCCTCAAATATTTAGGACATTTTTGTGGATGTAAGATCCTTCGAAGTATTATTAGGTAAATTCTCTTCCACATAACTACTTTACTTCCATATAACTACTTTACTAGATACTTTTAAAATAAGTATTGAGGAAAAACACGGGAAACTTGGTGGATCTTAAAGGGTGGTTTTTCTAGCTTTAAAATGCATAGTTTTGTGGTTTTTAATATGTATTTTTTATTTAAGAATTTATTATTTGTTAAAAAATTACTTGCAACTCTTAATAAATATTCCATTACTATTCACGTAATCACGTAATTTAAAATATCCTCTTTCAAATTTTTTTCAATGGAAAACAGAAATTTGTAGTAAGGAAAACATATTTTAAGAGCCTTGAAAATTAAATACTAGGAAACAACAATTTTTTAAATATATTTATAAGTAACTAGAAGAACTAAAGAATGACTGGATAATTGAATTTAAAATAATCATAATTTTCCTCTTGATTCTTTCCTAAATAAATTATTTTTGAAAATTTTTAATAAAGATATATTTGCTGGGACATACTTTTATCATTCTGCCATTTTTTGTTCTTCATTTATCAAAACATTTGAAGAAAACATACAACAGGATATTAAGAGATTTTAGAACGAAAAAATATCTCAGAACCAGACGGTTCAGGTCTATCGGCACACGCACCGAACTTGTTGCCAACGTCATCTGAACAAAAGATTGCTTTGTGCACACGATGTAGAAACACGAAAAAAAATCATCAACAAATAATGGCGAAGGATTTGTTTAGTTCATCCCAAAAATGACTCGAAAATGAAATAAGGGAATGTGTTCGGAGAGGACCTAAAAAAAAGAACGCTATCCAGAAACAAATGGAGAATTTTGCTTAGAGCGCATTTTAAAAAGCCCAAAATGCGTTAGCGTACTCCTGAGTGCGCTGTCAGCTATTAAGTTCCAAATACTTTTTTTAAATGTCTCAGCTGTGCAGATGATTTTTGCTCGTTTTGGTGAAAAACATAATGTGAGGAAAGTATTCAAGTTCATTTATGCTCTGTGTTTAGGTGATAATGGACAAAAGAGAGGTGAAAATTTGTTTAACGTTTCGTGTTGTATATGAATTTAAGGTAACACGCATATAATTAGAATCCTCGCATTACTTTGAGTTTAAATTAATTCCTTTTTCTAGTTCTAATGGGATTTTGCTAAGGTCTACAACTTCTACTTTCTTTTTTAACTAAGAGAACCTTATTGCAATTTCTCATTAGTATGCATTAAAGGCAAGATAATTTATTTTAAAACATTATGATTAACTATAATATTACAGTTTTTACATTGAAACAACACATCGTTTCGTGAAATAATCACCTAAATGTAGAGAACAATTAATAAGCTGAATTGTAGTTTTCCATATAAAAATTTCATAGTCATCATTCATTAATTTTTTATAAAACTAGAAGAAATGTTGAAACATTGTGTTCTTATCTTTCACAAAAATTAATAATATTATTGACTATTAGAAGAAAAATAATAATAACCTTACTCTTTTTATTACAACTTTTGTGTTACTAGGGTACACAATTTAAATATTTTTTATCTTCAATAGTTTTCCTAAAAAAAATTAAGAACTCTTAAATTTCTCCCAAAACGTATTGTTAGTTTATATATTTTGAACTCATAGTTTACTTAAGTGATAACTTATATGGGAGAGTGTTGTACCTTTGTACAAAAATCACGTTTGGATTTTTTCCAAGACAGGTAAAATCACATTTTTACCATTTAAAGTGCCCAACCTATAGTCCAAACCTTTGTGAGAATGGGGATATTTTTTTTAAGCTAAAATCTTGAAAATTGTATTTTTAATTAATTTTAATAACTTGAAAAATTTTGTGTCCATAGGTACGACAACGTGCTCTGCCTATGGATAGACCCAGTTGTACCTGTGGACACCCTTAAAAAGGGGAGTTTTAGTTGATAAAAGCTAAAAATGAACATTTTTATTAATGCATTACCTTTTCAAAACACATTTTAAGCCTTCTTAAAATTGGAAATATATTTTTTAAAGTAATGTAGTTTTAGATCGTTCATTAAAACGAAAATTTATTATATAAATTTAAATATTATTTTAAAGACCTGATTTTACGTTAGCAACTAAATAGCATCTGTTTACATTCAAAATCGAACCCAAATTCAAATTTACATTTTTTCCCGAATTTTAAAATGAGGTGGCTGAAGGTACAACCGTCCCCTTAGGTGCAACACTCTTCCCTAAGGATTAAAAAATCATATAAAGATTTAAAGGTTTTAAATGGGGTATACTACAGCAACTAAACTATTTCATTTAATAAATCTGAAAAAGCTTTAAATGACACAACTTGACATATTTTAAACTCTTGAGAAAAACAATTCACATGTAACATTACGCTACATTACATTAAAAAAAATATTACCTCCTCTAGAGAAAATATATCATTTCTTCAAGTAAATAACAAATCGAACACACATGGAAGCAACTTCCTTCCCATCCCTCCCCCTAAATAACACTCTTCATTAACATCTTCGCAACATCTCAACAGCGTCACGGAAGAACCCAATGGTCCCTAACAACAACTTACTCGAATTAATTAAGGCTACTTACCATCCCCAGAATCTGCCTTTTCATAGCTAAAAATAAAAACTCATTCATTTTGTAACAGGATAAAGGATGTATCAATCCTTATTTTGCAGCCTATCGTGAGGTTAGTAATTAGATCGCACCCGATAACGTATCTCTTTTTTTTCGAATATGCGAACTCGCCATCTAATGGAAAGGACTATGATGTCATTGCCGTAAGAGAGTTGCTCGGCAATCTTGACTAATTGGCCCCTCCTTTTGTTTTGCATCATTGGAGATTGCTGTTTTGGCGATGGGGGAAGAAGATAAAGGTTTTCTTAAGTTTGTAAATATGAATCCTTTGCCGTCTTTTAATTAGCTACTGCATAAATTCCGTAAGATTTCGGTTGTTGGAAATGCTAAAAGCTATTTAGGGTTTATACGATTCTGGGTTTGGTAGTAAAAATTAATTTTGATGTATCTCTTTCATTGGGTATAGTTGTTTGATAGTTTTAGGTTCTACTTAACTTTTTGTAGTGTTTTTTTTATTTAAGAATGTTTATAGGGTGTTTCAATGGCTTTTGTTTGAAACCAACCCGTCTTTTAAAGCGATATTCACATCTATAAGCGTGTTAACCAGCAACTAAAGAGAGAAAAAAGATTTTTTAAAAAACGCTTTTATTGAAGTGTTCTAAAAGGTCAAAAATAATTTTTTCGGTTTGACAAATAATTTATTGGGAAGTAGAAAATAACTTTTTGGTAAGTAAAAAAAACTGATTTTCTAATCACTAAAAATAAAAGCGTGGGAGCTAGTAATTTTTAAATTTAATTTTTTTACAGGACAGTGACACTAACATCCTTGCCAAACGGGGATTCGAACCCCAGACGTACGGCTTTGCATCAGTCAGATGCTCTAACTACCAGGCCATTACGTCGGCATTTATGTATAATTTTATATAAATAAAAATACCTAACAGAGAATTTAAAGTGAATCCATCCCACTCAAAACTCATGAATGAGAAATTTGTAAATCTAACGTCATAGAACATAGAATAAAGAAGTTAGAATATATAGTGAATTAAGAATGACTAGCGCCCACGCTTTTATTTTTAGTGATTAGAAAATCAGTTTTTTTTACTTACCAAAAAGTTATTTTCTACTTCCCAATAAATTATTTGTCAAACCGAAAAAATTATTTTTGACCTTTTAGAACACTTCAATAAAAGCGTTTTTTAAAAAATCTTTTTTTACTTATTTTATTTTCTACTTTTTAGTCATGGTACTTCTTAACAAAAACTCACAAGAAAAAATGTATTTATTTCAACTATATTTAATCTTATGTTAGGATGGAATTTTAGTTTCATGTATAAAAAAATTTTTTCACATATCTGACAAAGTAGAACAATCCTCTGACGACTCAGCAGGACAATCAACTCCAAAGTTAATTTTAAAATCTATTTAATTTTGCTGGGTACGTTATAATAACAGAGCTGAGCAAGAAAATACCTCGCACAAAGAATATATTCCTCGCATCCGCTCAATGACCGATGAAATCCATCGATATCAAAAAGATTCACAATAAAAAGAAAGCATTCAATAAAATTAAAAAAACAATCGTAAAAAACTCAGAATTAGTGTGTGTGTATCAAGGAGCAAACAGTACCATCCAGTCTTTTCAGTAGTCAATAAATTATAAAAGAACATATTTTTCTTCTCGGCGATTTTCGGCGATATTTTCGGCGATTTCTCGCTCTTCTGGCGATTTCTTTCTCGCGGTTATTATCTTAAATCGCTAATTATCTTAATTGTTAATTGGAAGGTAAAAATCACGTTTTGAAGATTAAATATTGTAGTTATATACTTAGTATATTATCTTACAGGTTTTGGGAGCCATTGGCTTCACGGAAGTGTCTCAAATATGAATTAAAAGGATAACTAAAAACACTCGTTAATTACCTAAATTACGGAGGTTTTGACTAGTTGATGATTGAATATTGCATTGTCATCGAGTTTCCACCACGGTGCAAAGTTTCAGAACTTTATATCGTTTGGAAGTGCCTGAAATATTATGTACAAGCATCCAGAAAGAAAAAAGTGATTATTCGTCTATAATTATCGTAATTACTGGGCAATTCTCGTTTTGACTTTTGAATATGATGAAGTTATGCCTTATAAACAATTGTGCACGGTTTAGGGAGAATAGCCCCTTGGGAAAGGTATCAAATTCTGGTTTTTCTGTTAATTAAAAATACTCGTTAATTAACTTAATCCTTTGGTTGTTTGACTAGATAATGGTTGGATATTGGAGTGTCATGAGGGTTACACCGATGTGTAAAGTTTCGGGGCCCTGACATATCGGGAAGTGCCCGAAAATCGAGTTTTAAAATTCCATGCGTAAAACGCCGCCAAAAGCAAGTAGAATAAAAGCGTTTAAAAATTAGCTTTTTCCTGACTCTGATTAGTGGAATCCTTCTTTGACCTAGCATATAAAACCGATGCTGATGGCAGTGAATGTGATATGGCAGTCATGGAAGTAAGGTGTACCCCTTAGTAAGTGTTCATGTTTAATCCATTGAGATCGATTACCAGCGTCCCGAACTGTGAAATAAGAAAGTTTTAAAATTATTTTAAAAAGAAGATAGAAATAAAGCTTCACTGAGAAAATTATTTGAAGTATCTTGACAAACGCACAGAAAAAAGTTCAATAAATATATCTTAATATTTTAGGAGATAGAATCATGGGAAAACAGCCTTAATCTATCTATGAGTTGTGGTTTTTAATAAAAGTCGTGAATGAAAATTTGAAACACCCAGTATACGTACCATTTATCAATATATTTTGTAAATCAGGAAACAATATAACGAAATAAATGAAACCTTGTATAGACATAATATTTTAAGCATGTTACATTTATAATGGCAATGTATACTTTACCGAACTTTTATTTGATACAATTATATTTCTGAAATTATTGAAAAGAAGTAAAATCATATTTATTTTATGTAAAGATATCCTTCTTTTTAACATTACTAAATAGCACGAGCGCGTTCAAACTTTAATTCCAGAGATTCCTTGTGCCTTTTGAAAGGAAGTTCTAAGAAATCATTTTGAAAATAAATTTTTACCGATTTCTGACAAAAAAGATATTAATGAGTTAAAGAATGAATGAAAAATTAAAGCTGATTCTTAAAATACATTTAAAATAATTAACGAAGACACTAATTATAAAACGGAGAAGTTACGAAAAGAATGCTCGTAAGTTGTTTTCTGCGCTGAAAGACTCTTATAGCTGAAAAGCAACATTGCCGGTTGGTTTGTTTTGCAGTGAAGTCAGCCGAATAAGTTTTAAATATACAGAAGACGGTTTTGTTTTCCATAATCCTCCTTATTATTTCCAACAAATGAGAAAAAAAATTTCTTCGGAATTATGATCATTAAAGCCATATTTTTCGTTTTTATTGTTGTAAAGAAAAATATCTAATCTAATATCCAAAAGCAATACACGTGTTAAGTTAAAATAATAAAAACATGTTTATGATAGAACCGTCGATAAGATAAATATTAATTATTAAAAGAAAGTGTGAATGTAAAAATAGAACAATGGTGTTTTTTCTGAAGTGTTCCAAAGATCCTCTAATAGCACAAGGTCTCAGAGACCACTGAAAAATATTTGAAGAATTTCGAACAGTTGTACTAGTCAAAACCATAGAGGTAGTACAAATATAGAGACAACTTGCTCTTCTCCGTAAAGCAACCCTGCATGTCGAAAACTGTCGGATCTGTTTGGGTGGCAGAAAGAAATTTTTAACATGGGAAGTCCCATAGGCGGGTGGATTTTGGGGCATAAAAACTGCTCTTCCTCACAGAAATTAGAGGAGAAAATGATACCGACAATTTTCCATTCGAGAAAAACCAATGACGAATTGTTTAGTGAAGAAAAAATTTCTCTATCTTAATTAGTTTTTTATCTGTGATTTTTTTAAGCTCCGCGGATTCGGAAAAAACAATTTAAACTGTATTTTTATGATGTTTCTGGGGGAATTTCTTTAATAAAAGCTTCACATTATATAATATGAACCCTCCTGATTTGATACGAGTCCTTTTCAATTCGTTTAAACGAGTATTTAAGGGAGAAATTTACTGATTTTGTGGCCGAGGTAGAAACTGGAAGTTGGCATAGCTAGGCGGTTTGAGCTTGGCGCGCATTTTTGCCGTAGTTTCTTTACGTGGTCATGCGAAATAACTTACTGATTTGATTTTGATTTATGAAGGCCATAATTATCTGAAATACTTCTGCATCTCGACGCATAAATGCTAAATTAGCTTTAATTTTGTTAAATTTTTATTTTAGTTTTTAATTCTTACAACTTATCTTCTTTTACAATTCTTTATTTTATTTTTGATAGGGGGAAATTTTCAGCGAAGTAATCTTTGTTAATAATTTTTTTCCATGGTATCACGCAATATTTAAAAAAACGCTATGGACAAATTTTCTATGCTAAGGATTTTCTTTTTTAACTTACTTCATAGTTAAACTAATAAACAGAAACATAAAGAGGAGTTTGGACTTAATTTAAGAACAGTCATACTAATAACCTTCCTTACCTTAAAAAGTTCAAGACATAGTGTATTCCTTGAACTTATTTCTATGGATTTTCCCGCCAATCTAAGGTACAAAGAAGCTGGGCAGCTGTAATTCTCTACTTACACCAGGTGGTAGTTGGTGAAATCTGACCACAAGACCAATCATCGGGCTTTAAATTTGGGAATTATGAGCTTTGTTTAAATCCATCACACGTTTCTCTCATATTCCTAGTAAAATGGTAAAAAGTTGCTGTGCTTTTAACTGCTCAGAAAGTGCCACAAAAAACTCCGCGTATTCGTTTCACCGGTAAAAACTTATTTTGATATTATTATTTTTTAAATTTTATCTAACAAATTTTAATACAAAAATAGCTTGACTGTCAATAGACTCTATGAATATACATTTTGTTTTAGAACTTTGTTTAGTAACATTTAATAAATAATAGTATTTTCTAATATGTTTAACTGATTCCTCAGTTTCACTTATGAATTTAAGTGTTAAAAACATTAGTTATTACTTAATAAAAAAAATAACTTTTTTCCGAAGTTATAAATAATATAATTTCAATTTTAAATTTTTCTTGTGTGTATCAAGATAAAACAAACGTTAAAAAGGTGCGAGTCATCTGCGCGGGCCCGTTGGTTGGGAACAACTTCTATTAAGCGATCGAAAAAAGCAAGCACACGAAAAACCAGAAACGCCAAAAGAAGGATTTAGAGGCCAAATTGGCAAGGTAAAAAAACCTATTTTGGGTGGCGGCGAAACGAAAAACCGACACGCTTAGGACAATGGAGCAGATGTTCCAAGCTGTCTCTATATTAGTATACTAACTCTATGGTCAAAACATGCTGATAAGAAGAGGTCAGTGCCAAGGTCACGAAAGGTGAATCTATGGAAGAATCTATTCAATTTTAACAAGTATGGGGTAGGGGAGGGGATGAAAATATTGGTCGGTCTGGGAGACCAGATATCCCCTGTTTTGGGTTAAGACTGACACTTCTGTTATGAAAACTCAAAATCATTTTTAACATTAATATAATGAGGTATTTGCATGCGTGAGGAATTTACTGGATTTTATACTTTTTTGATACATTATGGTTTAAAACTCCCAAATTTCTGATTTTTCAGTTCAAAAATGTGTTTTAAATAATTAAAAAATCAATTTTATTTTTGTCCAAACGCCAGAAAAGTCACGTTTTCAGAAAACGGGCTTCTATTGGATGTGACATCACAGCGCATGAAAACCATTGTGTTTACTGTTTTCACGTGATCAGAAAACGGGCTTCTATTGGATGTGACCTCACAGCGCATGATTTGTGATTCGAAAGTGTTTCCGCGCCCAAACAAAAAATGAAATTTCAAAAATTTATATCTCAGAAACTAGGCTACAAAAATACTTGATGTAAACCTCATTCTTTATGGTTTTTTATCTACTATTTTAAGAAAATTTAATCTCAAAATATGAGAATACCTCATTATTAACAAATCAAATTAATAATATGTGAATCATGATGCTTGTGACGTCAAATATAGGGATTTTAAGGCTATATATACATGAAGGTCTTGGTTATTTGAAGTAAGCAATCTAATTTCCTGCTACCAAGTAAAAAGTTTTCTACTGCATAGTTACATCTAAAAATAGCCGCGAGAAAGCAATCCATACTTCTTAACAATCTCATTCCACAGAATGTTTTTCGCAACAAACTACTATCATGATAGGAAACATTCTTACCTTTCGATACAATACATTTCAATAAGCTAATGAGCAAGGCATGATCATTCAAACAAACACGGCTCGACAAATAAATTTGCGTGGGTGTTCTACTCAACACACAACTCCTAAAAACAACACTCATTACGGATCCAGCCCTCAGCTGCGTTTCACAGTTATCTCAAAACCCCTCATTACTCCCTCAAAAGCACAAGAAAAAAAATTCCTAACTATAAAAACTACACAAAAGACCACCCTCTATGACCTGGGACAAAAGCACAAAACACCTCACGAAGCCATATAACATCTCGCAATGAGAAACATGCCCGGACATGCTTCTTTAACGGCAATAACAAGACGTCATTAAGGAGATTTCTCGGTCTCTTGTTACTGTTGTTAAGCCGGCTGTTATTAGGGGACAATGTTTTCTCCGAGGGCAAGGCAACCGTCGTTTTACTAATAAGTAGTTAGGCTTAAGGAGATCCTGACTTTCGACTATGGTGAAAGATGTTTTGGGGTGGAAAGAGATCGTGGTAAGGAGTTGGGTATTTTGGGAAAGTATGACTGATCATATAACTGAAGATGTATTTTGGGAGGGTAACTGATATTATCAGAGGTATAATTACCCTAGCATAGTTTTTCGTCACAAAATGCCTTAAAATCGACGTCATTTTTTACGTTGAATATCCAATTCGAAGACGTCATAAATGACGTGAATTTGATGTCATATATAACGGATTTCTGACGTGATGTTCTGACGTGATTTTGAAGTTATAAATGACGTCAGGCGACCACTTGGGTAGGTAGGTGTTTACTTTACTTAGTAGTTAAGTAGGTGTTTACTTACTTATTTCGACCCGAAATAATTTAACAAAACAAACTTGCATAAGAAAAACTTAACTTTTTTAAGACAATTTTAACTTTTAAAACAAAGAGTTAAATGAATAAAAGGTTTCTAAATATTTTAAATTGTTTCAACAAAACTTTATTTATGTACTAGCTGTTATACCCGGCCTTGCACGGGTGGGGTGAATAAATTAATTTTTTAAAATATTTCTTAACATACATTTATAATTTTGTAAATTAGCAATATTACAAATCATCCCGGTATCCCAGGCGCCTCTTTCCTATCCCAGTGTGTTCCCGGTAATCTTATCCCGGTGGTCACGGTAATTTTTCTAATCCCGGCGTTCCCGGTAAATTTCCTATCCCAGTGTTCTCGGTAATTTTTATAACCCGGTAATTTTTCCATCCCGATGTTCTCGCTAATTTTCCAATCCCGGTGTTCTTGTCACTTTTTACAATCCCGATGTTCCTGATACTTTTTAATATCTTGGTGCCTTTATAAAATAACCAATTTGTAACCATAGTAAAAAGTCTGGTAAATTAGTAAGTCTAGTGAACAAATTAACAAATTTAAAACCAGTGTTTAAAACTAAACTAAAAGATCTAGTAAATGAAAAAGTCTAGTGGTCTGTCTCATTTGAAACAATGTTTTATTTTTAACTCGTTGTATGACTGGTAAAACAGGTTTTCAAACACGGAAAAATAAGTGAAAAAAAAGCAGGAAAAACGGGAAAAAAGAATGAAGGACTGATTTTCTCTTTATAAATTATAGCCCATGTCCTATTCTGATGTATCAGCTACATTATGGTAGAATTTCATTAAAATCCATTCAGTAGTTTTTGCGTGAAAGAGTAACAAACATCCAGACAAACATTCACAATTATAATAGTAGTAGGAAGTGATTATTTGGCAATGAGGAAGTTGCATGATTTTTTTTTATTTTTTTAATCGATTCCTCTTGCAAAAATAAGCAACTACCCAAAATTTGAGGCCGATCGAGAAATTTTTTGATTGCCAAAAAAATTAACAAAAATCCCCTTTTTAAAAGCGCGCGAAAACGCCAAGAGTTTGGATGTGACGTCATCTTATATTAAACATTGTTGTAAAGTAATGGAGATGATGGTATTATTGTTGACGTCATCTTATAGTTTAAACAATAAACGTTTTCAGTCACGTGTTTTTTTCTCGACTTTTAAATTAAAATATTTAATTACCTGTACATTTTTTGAAAAACTGACTAGATATTTCATTTTACCATAAAAAAACCATACGGAACACTTGTTTGTTTTTGAAAATATGACACATGCAACTTCCTTATTTACAATGATTATAACAGTGTTTCCCAACTTGGGGCGCACGCCCTACCGGGGGGCAATACGATTTTCCAGGAGGGCAATTTGAGAAATTTTATTTAACTTGCCCCCCTGGTGGGGCATGTACTACCAGATTTTATCCACTTTTAAAGAAGGATCTTTAAAAAAATATAATGGGGGCACAGAACAATTAGAAAGGCTTTGGTGGGGCAAGGACCAAAAAAGGTTTGGGAACACTGGATTATAAGGATCTAGTTAGCAGGGGCGAGGGGCGATACCTTTCCCGAAATTCGGACTAGGTATTTTAGCCCTGGGTTTTAGGGTCAATTTTCCAAATATTTTTTCTGGGGTAGGACAACCTCTTTTGTTCTTAGAACTCTACTATTAACGACGTTTTATCTTAATAAGTTCATTAAGTTGCAAATCCTACCTAAGAATTATTAAAGGCTAGCATTGAACCTATTAAATAAGCATAGGAGTGGACTTAGGAATAATTTGTCTCCTCTTCCACTATCCAAAAGACTAGCTTTGGACCTGATTATGATTACATTTTTTAGAGGATATGTGATCCTCTACCAAAATAAATTTTTATTCTTATTTATTTTTGATTTTCGTTTTTTTTTTCATTCTAGGAACTCTATGTGAAGTTGATTTCTGGTTATGATTCCGAATTGGTAGTTTTTTGTACCATGTTGCATCGTCTTCATTAGGTATTGACTTGATGGCCGCAATTTGGTCTATTTTGCGTATGCAATAGGTAAAAAGTTTGTGTGAAAGTTTCCTTCTTTGTGTGTGATTACAAATAACATTAATTAGGTTAAAGAATTCCCTCTAAAATACTGTTTCCGGTGAAACTTTAAAAGGTAATGTGATGCCAAGTTTGATGATTATAAGGGCACTTTCTTCCTTTTTGTAAAACAGCATTTTTATAAGCAAATATCGTCTTGCAAATCAGTTAGGTACGTTTTTTTTATTCAAATAGTTTAGAATCTATTTTCTTCCCAAGACAAATCGATGTATTTCTATCCACCTCATAACAGCCTAAATTTAATGAGGAAATAATAAAAAAAAGCATCCATATTTGTATAAACACTTCCGCTGCACACGATCTTAAACTTCAAATCCCCCCTTCTCAATACAACAGAAACACCCACATCCCACCAAAAATCCCTTTCTAATTAGAACAAAAGATCACACGCCCCCAATGTTATTAAAACCACTCTACACCAAAACGGACATTTCATTACATCTCAACAGCTGGCTTTCTTCCTGCACCATTCGAAATTAAGCACCCTTAATTGCAACCCCAGATCCCTATAAAATTTCCATCGAGGTCCGCAGTTCTATTGGTAGGGGATGGCCACTTATCTTCCCTTCCAATAGGAATAAATAAACTAGCATCCTTCCTAATGAATGATCTTCGTGAGATTACTTCTAATTAATCTGGGGTCTGGCGTCAGATTATGTCCGGGAGATTAACAGTGGGCCGGACTTGAAAGTTGACTGATGACGTAGGGGAGGGACTGAGCAAGGGAAACTGCTGGGATGTGTTTAATTAAAAGGGTGGAACTAGTACTAGAACAGAGGGTCCGTGGCCGTAGGCCCTAATGGAAATAAAAAAGTTGGATGGATTTGGGGCTTTTATGGCGCTGGGATCGCATCTACGTCACGGGAGGCGGGGAAAAAAGCCGGATTGAACAAAAAAACTTTTTTCCTTCTCCTTCAAAAATAGCAGATACGTCATAGCCAATCACAGGTTTGGTCACCAAAATATCTCAGTCAATCATTTATAGTTCCTCGTGGTGTCCTCACATCCATCCAGAATTGGAAAATATCGTTTTGGACCCTCTGTTGTGATTTTTCTCTGGGAGTGGAAGTTGGCAATTGGATTTTGGGGTTGCTTGGGTATGGTGATTTTTTTTGTTAGGGAGGTGTTACACACAGGTTTTGGTGGGTGTTGCTTCTTGTTTTCTTAATTTTTCTTAATTTAACTTATTATTTTTTACTTTATTATTCATTTTTTAATAATTATGTTTTTGTATTATATAATTTTTATTACTTTTTTCTTTAATATTAGTCCTTAATTTTTATTAGTTTGCATTGTATGACATAATTTACAGTTTTATTTACTTTTACCACATATTCCAGGAGTCACATATCGATAAAATTTCTTTGTTCTTGGACTAGTGATGATAGTAAAACAGAAAGACATCTTAAACAGAAATGGAATAAAATATATCTTCGCACCATAAAACTTTAGCTTTTTAGGAACGTTTTTAGAAAAAAAATAAAGGTTTTTTAAAAATTTGAATCATACCGTATATACTCGACTATAGATAAAAAGTACCTAAAACAACTATAATAAGTGTTATAACTTTTATCTTTCCTTGGAATTAAATATGTATTCCTTTTAAGTCTAGAAAGTACACAACGGACAGGTCTTTTCTGTTGAAATTTTATTTTTAAAACACTTTTTAGATTTTGATTTAAAGCATTTAGTGTCATATTAATTACATATAGCACTCATGCAAGTATTAACATTATTATCTCGACTACATTATAAATAATTTCAAATTTCAATTATGTATATGTATAGTTATTGTAAAAAAGCCGTGCAATAAAGTTTTAGAGCAGGGAGGTAGGTTTTCACTATAGTCAAAGTAAAAAAATGAGTCTGATAAAATATGAAAGAACAAGTGAATGGAAGCTAAATACAGAAAGCATCATAGAAGTAAAGTGAAAACTATAAGTAAATTGATAGCTAGCTAAAAGGAATTCTTATAATAATAGGAATAAACTGTTAAGGTTTTATTTTGTAAATGTTATCATACAACCTATCCATATGTCCTCTCTCTTTCTTACCCATCCTTTTTTACCCTTTTCTGTTTCCTTTTTCTTATCTATTTCACTATCTCTAGTTTTCTTTAACCTTCTCTTTCTTTTTCTCTTATTCTAATCATTATTCCATCTACTCCACTTTCCCTTTTTCCTCCTTCATCTCAAAGAGTAAGTCATTTAATTGCTATATACTATTTTCAAAATAAAAAAATATGTTCTTATTTCCTCACATACGACCATTAACTTCACTTCTTCGAATTTCACCTCTTTCCACGAGTTTTTGGCTGTAACGTTTGCTCGGTTCTTGAGCCACAATGATCTCAGAAACTCGATCTCGCCAAGGAAAAAAAATCGAGTTTTAGTCAAAGCAATTCGATCTCACAGTCCCTAAACAATCACTTTCTAAATGTTCTTTGAAAGAAATTCGATGTTTTCTTGGAAACGCTTCCAGTTCAAAGCTGTTTCAGCCTCTGTAATTCAAGGATAATTGTTAAAAATACAATTGATGGTATTTACTGCCTGGCTATAATAGTTATTAGCTTGGTTTCAGCCAAAATGATCATTTATTTACTAAGCTTTTTAAAATATATGTACAGGGAATAACAAAATAAATGTAATTTATTTCCATACTTTTTATTGCAACCTTACTTTTATTAAAACACCAATGTATATTAAAATTTCGATTACTTTATTGTGAAAATCGAAATAAATTTTCAAATTTTGAATCGGAACAAACTATTTAGAAATAATTCAATTTTTTATTAATGGGACGATTATTAACTATGTATGAAACAACATAAACAAGACTGGGGGAGATAACTTGATGTTTTTCTTTCATACAAAAAAATGAAGTGTAAACGTTGGATATAAAATTTAAATTATAAATAAAGTAAAAAAAAGTTGCTTAGTTCCATTCCCAATGCATCTCATTTTTGTGATTTTCTTCTTTTCTCCTACAAATGAAAGTGCTAAGATTTTAGCAATATAAAAACTAAAAAGAAACGTTTTCCTAAAATTCCTATAATTCCTTTAAGCTTAAAGATTTCCTGAAATTCCTTTCCGTTTAGAGCATTCCTAAAATTATTAGTTTTCACCTAGTTGGCAGACTAGTTAGTAGTTGGTAGTACTGATCTATAAAACAAACTGTAGTGACGAGTGATCATGCCGAAAAAGTGCATCACACCTTACCGAAGTTTGTATGCTATTGTATGGAGAAATAGGTTTGTTTTGCCTCGATTGATGAGAGCAATTGGGTTATTTTGTAACCTTCCGCGAGGCACGTCCGGTCGCTTGTAATAGTCTCGGCGGTTGTCACTCCAGTTTGTTTTATAGCTCAGTTGTTGGTAAACTATTTTTTGACTACTAGCTGCCGAACACTAACAACTTTAGGAAAGCTTTAAACTAAAAGGAATCTAAGGAACACTGGGAGGCCTGCGGAGCGGTTAGGTAAAAATTCAAAAACGTTCCCGAAAAATATAAATTCCAGCTATTTCTGAGAAACGGTTTAAAATTTTTACCGTAACTTTCCTATATTTTTCCACGAACATCACTCCCGAAAAATGGGGAATCCAGCAGCCAAGTTTTTCCCAGAAGAGTAACATGATTTTTTTACAATGCAGAAAATCATTCAAATATTAAATTACTACAAAATTCTTTATGTGATAAATTAAAAAAGTAACAAATAAGCTCAAGGCGTTTATTGAGAAAACGTGATATAGCAAACTTAAAAACGAACCGGCCCTATAACTAAACCACCCTTTGAAGCGAAAAACACACACATAGGAAAATAAAATACCCACCAAACTACACCAGTGTGACACCCCTTTACCAGAAAAAAAATCGATTCACTTCACTTTCGATAAGATTATGCTCGTCTCGTTCATCTCCGCAAACTACAGCTCCGGGAATCGAAGCGTTGCCATTTAAGAAAACGGAATACGTGATACTTTTCCCAACGCCCAGGATTGTAAGTAACTTCTGGAGGGCTCTCACAATATTTCTCGGCGTTGGTTCATGGGAAAAAACAGCGTCAAGATCAAAGCGTAATAAAATGCTGCCATACCCGATATAATAATATATTCTCGTGTGCAATCAAGGAAAAGTTTGAGCGTAATAGGGTTTTTCGATGGTAAAATACCTATGGGGAGTTAGTTATATAAACGCTGCTAACTGACGTTTTAATGAAAGGGTTTCATGCAAAGTTATTGATGTGATAAAGGATATTAAATTGTGATTTGAGCCGAAAAGAAGTTTTCGTATTTTAATGAAAATGAATGGGTACTTCGTTAAGTGCTTTAAAGGAAAATGTAATTTGCATGGTCTAGGTGTCAAGGATGTATGGATGGAAAAACTTAATGCAAAGTTTGTGATTTGAAGGGATATATCGTGGTTATGTAAGTGTTTAATCCTGCCAAAAGTTTTCAATTAGGAAAAGGCTTGAAGTGAAGTAGCACCTGAGTAATTTATTCGCATCTAGTTCCAGACAGATTGCATCGAATTAATTTGTTTTGTATCTTGGTTTCAAACATAGCGAGTTTCTAATATAGCATTTTAAAAAGTATGGATTTTATATTAATATGGTTATAAGGTAAATTGTTTTACCAGTTCTTTTCATGCTTTTTATATGGTCCTGAATCTATAGTATTACCCCTGAATGGTGAAAATGCACGCCTTTTGCCTTTGCCGATTTTATAAAGATTTATCAAAAGAAAGATCAGAAAAGTATAAATGGAGAAAAGGTTTCACAAAGTGTTATCAAACTCTAGGATGATCTAAAAATCCTCATTAACGGCCAATATTACTTTTAAATATTTAATATCTATTACTGTTTAGTGAATTTTAAATTCTCTATAAGGTTGGTTTAGGAAAGACGTTTTAACCTTATCAACCTCAAAGAAATTATTCATGGTTGGTTTGTTGGATTGATTTATATGGACACAAGATATATGGATTAGGCCATATGGATATATATTCTAGATGGCCAAGAAATATGGATTAGGTCATTCTATGCCAAGAAATTATTCTTGGGGTTCACTTGTAGTTTTTAGCTGTTTTATTCATAGTAGAGACAGTAAATCAAGGGCAGTTTTTCATGTCGAGGTGGCATTTCTAATATTTTTATGTTATCAATCTTGAACGACAAACGCAATCAAACTTCAAATCGTCTCATAAAAGGCTCATAGTTTCCCAGCACCAACATAGAAATTTCCTCTCCTCCATTCTTTCAAATGACAATCTCCCATCGAAATTCCTGAACAGAGGGCAATCGGTCCCAAGAACAAGCCGCACCAAGTCATGCAGCAGGTGGCAAACAACTCATCTCAACCTTTCTCTCGAAGAAACCCGATAAAAAGAATCGATAAGACGATACACAGCGGGACCAACTTTTCTCCAAAACCTCTTCATTGTTGACGGGGGATCAATGGACAACAATGAAGCGATTTTCCCGCCAAAAAGAGAGAGTATAATTATAACGAGTTCGATAAGCAGGGTCGAATTCCCTTTCTTGGTGATTTGTTCCGAGGGAGAACTTGCCCGATAGTTGCCTGAGTTTCTTGACAGATATGGGGTGACTCTTAAAACGCAGTTATCATTTGGAGGGGGAGTTCGATTGGGTAAAAGGAATGGATGTGGGAGGGATCGAAGTAAAGTGAAAGTGTGAAAAAGAATGATTCGATTGTTGTCGGGAATGAGTTTTGGATGGAAGTGTGGATGGGAAGTCCCTTGGAATGAGGCTGGTGACGGTTGTGACGTCATTTGATTGGTGGGAGGTCAGTGTTAATTTTCATCTTAAAAGCAGTATGGAATTAAGGAGATCCCAAATTTTTCGGTTTCGATAATGGTTATGGATCTCATAAATCTACATGAAATTTATTTAACCCTTTATAAGGCCGTGGAAGTTACTTCCCACCAACATCATTAATTTTTAAATGTCGATGGGAAGCTATTATCCGTTTATGCTCAACTAAAGCACATGAGAAGAGAACAAGCTATGTAGGTTCAGCTTGAAATGTCCCACTATCTGTAGATTCCTGTTTTCTGAAATTACATGGAAAATAATAGGTATAAATTTTTAAATTTTTGAATACAAAATATATCTAATTTATAATTCCTTTTTTATATAGATTTTAGTGTTTTAAAATTTTATTTTATAATTATATCTTGTAATGCAATATAAAAAGAAGTGCAAAATATAAGATGTCATACCTTTGAATAGCTCGCTGTGAGCGGTGGGAAACATACTTCCGACAAAAAATATCTTAAAAATGAAATTAAATTTAGGTAAGCTAAATGAATTGATTTTAAAAATCAATCTCAATTCCAAAATATATAATTACGTAAAAATACTAGAAAAATGACCCTATAAAGGGTTAAGGAAGGATCATTCTCTTGGAATGATCCTTATCACTCTTGATATTCATTTTTGAGGTACCCTCAAAAGTTAAAAGTGTGAATCGGAGTTTCACTCTGTAATCCTTCACTTTTCTATACCAACTAGCGATTCACAGGATGAATCACTCAGGATAAATAGGAAAGTAAAAAGTGTGAATGGATCTTTAGGTCTCATTTAGTTTCTCATTTCTATTTAAGGAATTTTTTCTATGGAATGAACTTGTTCAGTAAACAACGATTTTTTTCTACGAAAATACTTAGGGACAAAACCCACTAAAATTTCCGAAGTTGGGAAAAATGAGACACCTGTCAGTAAAGAGACAATATGTAGTTAAAAATAAATTATTACGAAGGATACGATTAACCCTTAAGTTGATAAACGATCGTAGCATACAGAAAAAGTACAGTCGACAGAGAAATTATCTAGAAAGGGAAGCTGGAACATATTTTTCTGCCAAAGCTTTTCTGTCTCTGTACGATTATTTTTTGCAGTGTTTTTTTGTGTTTAAATGTTTCTTTATTTTTTAAAAAACTAACATATTACATGCATATTGCATATAATATCGAAACAGGAGAAATACAACATTTGAAATTATAATAACAAATGATATTGAAAATAGCATTACAATTGGACGTTATCTTTAAATAACAAGTAATTCCCCTCCCCCCCAAAAAAAATTCACGAACCAGTATCAACTCTTTTTACATCTCCAGAGTATAAACAGTACGGAATTACATTGTTTCACACACCCTAGTAAACACCTAGAAATACAAACCAACTGATCTATTCTAGAGTGACAAAATGTCCATCCAGATCCAGATAAGTCACCGGGGAATCCCCCAGAGCCCTCAACCAAATGAATAATGCATAGAAGGCCCTACAGATAGATACGGCCAGAAAAACAAACAGCTTATTCCTTATTCACTTTTGGTGTATCTCTAATAAACACAAGATCTCTTTAATTTCGTTTTCCAAAGATTAAGCTAATGCCAACAAGGAAGCTAATTTGGATGGCGTGACGAGGGTAAAGATTGTACGCTGTTTCTTTTATCGTGGATCGTTGGGTTTTTTCTCCTTATGTCCAGGGTAATGGTGCCTTGAGGGATGGATACCTTTCATTATCTCCCGATGTATTAAGTGGTACAAAAATTTTTTAAGGAGTACGGAGAGAACGTAGATAAGTGTCATCAATATAAATGGAAACACTAAGCGCTCAATCAGTGATTATTCATTGTATACTAATAATTTTTATTGATTATATCATTTCATATTTTCAATAAAGTATAGTCCAGGTCAACCTATTTATTGAAATTATTAACAGTTGACTCCGCCTAATATCATAAATTTTGTTCAAGTGTAGACAACATTTGATTTATAATAATGAGTGGTGAATGCTAGAAAGCTTCAAACAGCGTTTAACTGGAGTGTTTGCTTTAAAATCACAAGTTTGTAGTCCTAAGTGAAGTATTTAAAACGATTATTTTGCAACTTTTACAGAAAAATATAAAAGTGGAACTTAGCACTAATAAATTTATATTCTGATTCTGAGAAGCTATAATTTTAAGATAGATTTTCATTAATCAGAAATTGAATTTATTAAGAACTAGAAGGAAATATCTATTTTACAAATTATGAACAAAATTAGAGGGTTTGATCTTTGGATTTTTAGTTGTTTTGTATAAAAATATTCGAATTTCTATTTTTTTACTCCTCTTGGTCATCGACTTCTAATTCGAATGCAGAGTTGAAATTTTGGCTGTGAGCTTCTATTAGCTGTTCGATAAAAAGTAAAGGGTGTCCAGAACTCTACTTGAAGAAAGTGCTTTGGGCCACCCTACTATATATTCGCAAATAATTTTATGATATTCGTAATAATTGGAGGGCTCAGAATTAAAATGGATCAAGTCCACTTTTTGTTATTTTTGAGTTAGCAACGCTATAACATGCACCAACTATGTAAAATTTCAGTGCAATAGTGAACCAAGTCCTAGTTCTGATAATATCCGCTTGGCAGCAGCAAGTTCTGTTGCATTAACATGTAATTTCCTATGAAGCTTTAACTTTTAACGTCTGTAGCTCAAAAGTAGCTAAAGTGGACTTGGTTTATTTCTATTCTGAACCCTCCAATTTAAGGACTTGATATTCGTAAATAATTTTATGACTAAAAAAATTCATACTAATCTAGCTTTGAAAATCAAACAAATGTAGGTACAGCTTAATTTAAATAAATACTAAATATATTTTATATCGTTGAGGGATACTTTATAAGTTTTGAGTTAATTAAATTATTTTAATTATTTGTATTTGGAAAATTTAATCAAGCAGAAAATTATTCCTTCAAAAATCCGTCGAAATATCTCAATTTAGATAAACATTAGTCCAAAATAGGCAATACACTTTTCATAGGAATCATATTTAACCTTCCTACCCTCTTGAAAAAATAGTCACATATTCCCCTCGTGGGGTCTAATAAGACCCCATGCGTAAAACATGCCTATGACTCTAATAAAGGTTAAAAATTCCTTAAATGGAGAAGAATTGTCATTTTTTATTTCTAGAAAGATGCTTCAGAAAAATTTATCCATTTTTTTTGGTATTTTTCTAATTTTTTTTGTTTTATTACGGCGTAATTGGGTTTCTTTTGATACACGTTTTTTATAACACCTGGACCTTCAAACAAGAATTAAATTACAGAAATGAACTACAATGAAATTGTTTTACTTAAAATATTTATAATCACACTGTTTAAAGCATACTAGTTGATATACCCGGTCTTGCACGGGTAGAATTTAGTAGTTTATTTTAAACGATTTATGAAGTTGCATATATTCTCTATTCTGCATTATCAGCTACCTGTCACCCCAGATTAATTTATTTAGTAATATGAAACATGTAAAGTGTGGATTCTCCTTTTTAAAATTGAAATAATACGAAAAAAAAAGATCGGTTCAGATTTCTTAGTGAAAACAGTATCTCGTTTGCTTATGTAAGTTTTAACGCAAAATTGTTTTTTTTTTCTTGATAATTCTTCGAAATCACATTCTGGACTTCCGTAAATACTCATAAATATTTGAAAGCATTCTTATTTTTCAAAGAAGACTGAATATAAAAACCTATTTACAATCAACCATGAATTTATATTGTTTTTGTAAAGAATGTGTTCAACAGGAAGTAATGGCGACAGTTGTCTGAGTTTTTTTTGCTGCAACTGTTAGATACTCAAAAGATTTCTATAAATAGCATATTTTTCTTAGAATGTGAATAAAAAATTTAAGAAATAGCGAGTGATTCAATGTATTAAGCCACAATCTTCTTTTTGTAAAAAAAATGACAATTTCTACGAAAATGTCTTTCTAATATTTCTCCAAACGTTCTAAAAAAACATATAAACCTTTTTTTATCTATAATACAACATAAAATAAAATACTAAACTTTATTTGATACTGTTTTAACGCCATTCATGCCTGGGGTCTCAAAAGACCCCAGAGGGGGAATATGTGACTATTTCTCCCAAGACACTTAAAAATGGAATAATAACTCCAAAATTTTTACCCATTGTAAAACTTTGCGTAATGAAGGAATAGTAGCATCGGAAATTGTCAAAACAAAAATGCATGGGAGATATCAAGCGTCAAAGTACGTCTGGGGTCGAAATAGACCCCAAAGGGGTAGGAAAATAACATTACCTATATAAATAAAAAAATGTAGGATTTAAAAGAAGGCAATAACATAAGTGAATTAAGACAACTCCGACCCCCCATTTCTAGGTGATTTTGAGCCGTCTAACAAGGAGAGGATCCCTACTGTCCATCACCGATTTGGCTCATTTTTGGTGGGCGAGTAGTACATGACTAGGACAAATATTAAGAAGCACTTTTCAGAAATTTTAGAGAAAATTGCGATTAAAAAGTTTAACATCAATTTATATATTCAAGAAGATTCGCATCTTGCAAGCGGATCGTGGTATAGCTAAAAGAGATACGATTCCCAACCCAAAGGTCCCGGGATCGAGTCTCACTGCATGCCATGTTTTCTTTTTTATTTTTCCACGCAATTAAGACCACAGATATGATATAAACTTCTAATAATATTAATTATTTTTTGGGGAAATATAAGGAATAAAAATATTTTTTCAAAACAAAAAAATAATTTTCATTTTTATAGATGAAACTTTACCTGAATTTATCCCTAACTATCCCCAAGAATTATAATAATGTATTTATAAATATAGTTTTCATATTATCCAGACATAAAAATTGTATAATTTGAGGAAAATTTTATCTGTCCCACAAAGGAAAATTTTTTTTTTAAATTTTTGAATTGATAATTAAATATTAGTATGTATGTACTACTTTATTCCATATCTGTACTCTTAATTGTGAGGAAAAATAAAATAAAAAACGTGGCATGCAGTGAAATTCGATCCCGGGACCTTTGGGTTGGGAATCGTATCTCTTACCACTACACCATGATCCGATTGCAAGATGCGAATCTTATTAGATATATAACTAAATGTTAAATTTTTTAATCGCGATTTTCTCTAAAATTTCTGAAAAGTGCTTCTTGATATTTGTCAGAAATTGATGTCCAAGTCATGCACTACTCGCCAACCAAAAATGAACCAAATCGGTGATGGACAGTAGGGATCCTCTCCTTGTAAGTATGTTCTACACCTTCTAGAAGTTATTAAACACTTATCTGAAACACCCTGTATAAACATAGAGTGTTAACTTCCTATTACTTTAAAATTATGAAAATAGTGCCGTTTTTTGCTTGTGATTTGCCGTCGTGTAAGGGATACAAATTTTCTCAAAGGAGCAAAACATTAATGCTAAAACAAGATAAGCGTTTATTAAAAATACTTCCCTACAAAAACTAACTCTAATATTAACTTAACTCTGTTGCTTTTCATAGTAAATTTTGTAAATATATTGTTCTAGAGCTTTTGAGCTCCATTTAATCAAGTAAACAAACGTGTAGATTCAGTTAACATTACCAACCAGTACTTTGTAAGTAGAACTTTGAATAACCTTTTCACTCTTGGCGTAATGATACAGTTAAATTTTGAACCCTGAGATTCCACTCCAGGTAATTATATAGCTCAGTGGTTGATTCAGTACCAATTAAAGGGAATTACAAATAATAAGCATTAAAAATGAAGAAGATTTTTTGTTTAACACTTGTAGGTTTGCTAATTAAAAAAATAAGATAAAACCTGTTTCATTACCTAACAGTTAATATTTAAAAATAAATAAAATCCGTCCCTTCATTTAAAACCAAAAATATGTTTATTTAATATACTTTATTATTTAATAGATCTCATCACATCGACAACCATATTTTTAGTTGAAAAATCTATATACTTTGACTTAATTTAGTCATAGCATTCCATGCATTATAACTAGAATATTAGGTATGATACAAAAAGCATATTTTTTTCTAAATGTGGTTATAAAGTTTTTTTGTTACATTTATTTCCTTTTAAATGAACGTAGGGTTTTTATTTGCAGCTTTTTTATAAATTCATAAGATTTTATGAAATATATCAAGAGGGAGGGTATTAACACACAGGCCTTGTTTAAAAATATGCTTTAAAACATTTAAAGAGTAATAGATTAAAAAACCAATTTTCGTTAGGGTATTTTAAAATAGGAACCCAAAATTTTTATAATTTTTTTTCTTTTAAACATCATTTTAGAATTAATGTTAAACACACACAAAAATTTATGAAAACGCAATAAAATGAAATAAAACTATGATGTATTAAAATTAAAAATATGCTTCTTTAATTGTATTAAGCCGCTTTCTATTTAGTATTATATGCCCCCTTTAGCATAACAAATTGTAGCACATTTAATAATTACTCTTGAGATGGAAAAAAAACTCTTCACCAAAGGGGGGTATAAAACGGACCAAAGTTTACCCTAAATGAAACTTAGCAGATGGCCTCAAAGAAAAAACGTAAGCAAACAAAATATTTCGGGTAGAAATTTATACCAAAGGATGAAAAAGATGGACATTTGCTTTGGAAAGAAAGGATAACAGCTCTACACGTCTTGCAGAAGTTAAAGTTTGCGGAAAAGTTAATCAAACGTAATTGCCAAGAGTTGTGAAGATTTTTTCTCTCTTTCTCAAAAGAAATGGTTTTTCCTCATTCGCTTTGAAAGAAGAGCTTGGAACATATTTTTATCTCCCGCCATCTTAGCGCAGAGCAATTATTAGAAAGAGATCAGGTCATTCAAGCGAAGCTGATGCCACCACTTTCCATCTAAAGAAGTAAATAATCATTTTTTTAATAGTCTTCGCTAAGACCAGGAATAACCTCAAGGATATTTGCATACCAAGTTCGTTAGCTTTAATATTATTCTTGAAAGATGTCCATGTGCATCACTTTTTAGAGGATGATAAAAAGTTGTTTTTTAATTTTTTTTTCGTGAGGCGTTGAAGAAGAAGAGGAAATCTGACTTCGAAGGATTTCCCTGCTCAAAGAATTTTATTTGTAAACTAATACTCTTGGATATAAATACCTGGGGGAAGGAAAATCATCGGCAATGTAGTTCAATTTTTTTCGATTTATGCCGGTTTGGTGATGATTGTGAGTTTATTTGGAAAATGGAACACCGGTGAATTTGAAAATAAATGAGATACATCTCAAAGAACGTTTGCAGCGCAAATTGATTGAATGCATAATGCTAATACATGCCGATAAAATAATACAAACATGTTTGGCACTAAAAGCAATAAGGAGATGGAAATATTTTCAATGAAATATTCCAATCCTTCTCTACCAGTTGGGTATTTTTAAAAGCGATTTTTATACATGTGGAAGTCAATTCTCAATGATTGTTGCAAATGTTTTCTTGATAAATTTAAAAGCGTCACCTATTTTTTCTTCCCCTCATCATAAAATGTTTTTCTGTTTCAGTAGCTCTTTAGATGGCAGATTACGAAATGAATTTATAATATCAACCTTTTCCATTTTTATTAAAGCTCATTTTGAATATTTTCTTTTCTCCAGGGCAACACCTTTCGGATTGAAACGGTTTCCTAAAATATCTAATAAACATTATGAATTGAAGTAGAATCACTTACAATATAAGAATTCAGATTTGTGAAGTAAACATTTGATGAGATTACATCTCATTGATGCTATTTCCAATGGTATAAAAACCTTTTAAGAGAAATTTTCGTAATGTCATTCTGATTATTCTGGTTTTTATTTCACAGGGGTAGCTAGTACACAACTTGTTATGAAAAGATAAGATTGCATACAAATATTTCTTAAAGATAATATCGTAGTCAGGAAACTTTCAGCATTCATGTTTTTGTAGTTGAACAACTGTAATAGACAACACTAATGTAATGTAATGTAATGTCAACACTAATAGATGTTCCTTTTGTAATCTACACAAAAACGAAACATGGAATCACATATTTAATTCCTGTCCCCTCTACAATTTCAACAGAAAGAAATATTTAGTGAACCTGAAACATTTTCTTATTTTAAATGAAAGAAATTTGCACATTTTTAGTATTTTTGGTTTTGTTATCTCTGTCTTAAAACTTCGCCGTGACATAATGGTAGAATCGAGTTAGTTCCTGATCCCGTGTACGAACTATGTGATATTCTCTTTTTATTGATATTTGGTGTTATTTTTATATTTTTATATTTGTAACTAACCTTAAAAAAATGAAAAAAATTGGACCTTTTGTATGTATGTATTTTGTATGTATGTATTTTTTGTATGTATAAAGTAATAATGTAAATGTGTAAACTGGCACACGCCCATTACAATAAAGTTTATTGATATTGATATTCATTGATAGTTGAACAACTTTATAAATACAAGAATTATCCTAAAAATCTCTGACAAGCTTTTTCCCATAATACAGGGTATCCCACAAAAAGTGGTCCAACCCCTGTAACTTTTGAACCCCTACAGAAAGTTGGGTCTAGGTATAGTAAAAAGACCATGCCCTATCCGATTAGACAACTTTCAACGCCCTCTATTGGAAACTTTAGGATTTATGATTTTTATTTTAAAAACTATTTGAGGTATGTGAAAAAAGTCAGTGACTAAGTTGTAGAGCAGCCTCGATTCAGTAGGAAAATGTACCTTAAGCAGAAAAATATCTTGAATAAAACCCCTAAAACGCACGCTCAATTAGGTTGAATGAGGTATTCTCACGTTTTGAGATTAAATTTTATTAAAATAGTCGATAAAAAACCATGAAGAATGACGTTTACATCAAGTATTTTCGTAGCCTAGTTTCTGTGATAAAATTTTTTGAAATTTCGTTCTTTGTTTGGGCGCGAAAACACTCTCGAAACACAAATCATGCGCTGTGAGGTCACATCCAATAGAAGCCCATTTTATGATAACGGGACTGTTCTGACGTTTTGGAAAAAATAAAATTGAATTTTAAGTTATTTAAAACACATTTTTGAACTTAAAAATCAGAAATTTGTGGGTTTTAAACCATATAATGTATCAAAAAAGTATAAAATCAAGCAAATCCCTCACTCATGCAAATACCTCATTAACGTTGTTTTTGCGTCTTAAAACTCTCCTCTATAGGCGAAAAAATAACTCCTAAAAAAACTAATAACTCCTAAAAAAACTTAACTGGAAAAAAACAAAATGTTTCCTTTAAGTTTAAATCATAATGTAACTGGATGTATTATGATTTAAACTTAAAGGAAACATTTTGTTTTTTTCCAGTTAAGTTTTTTTTATTTTTGCTGAGTTTTGCTCCACATATTCACGAAATTAAGGTTCTGATAAAACATTGGTAGCATTTTGGACGGAACTAAGATTTCATTACTCCTTCTTTTAATTAAGTAGATGGGAAGCGCACAAGTATACAGATGGCGAAGTGTGAAACATTTACCATAAGTGGCAGATACATCGTTAATACCGTAATATGAAATATTTACTAAACGTCTGGAGTGTTTTCTATTCTGTACTTTAATTTATAAATCACTGAAACTTAACTTAGCATTGGAAATCATGGGTCAGTAAAGCTTTTTAATTTAAATACTCAAAATAAAAAAAATCTTCAAATTTGGGAACCCACCTAGGTTACAGAAGTTATTGAGCATTTTCCCTATACTCTTAACCCACTCTATCAAGAATTTCTCCATTCTTGAGATAGCAGCATGTATGCCAGTCAAATATTAAAACATATTCAGTTAACTTTTCAAAACCCTCCTTTTGAAACGACAAGGATTCATCCAAAAAAATTACCGACCAACAATGCTATCTCCATAATAGGGGATTTCATACTACAACTGGCAGTCAATAAGGAAGTTGCATGTGTCAGATTTTCAAAAACAAACAAGTGTTCCGTATGGTTTTTTGTATGGTAAAATGAAATATCTAGTCAGTTTTTCAAAAAAATGTACAGGTAATTAAATATTTTAATTTAAAAGTCGAGAAAAAACACGTGACTGAAAACGTTTATTGTTTAAACTATAAGATGACGTCAACAATAATACCATCAACTCCATTGCTTTACAACAATGTTTAGTATAAGATGACGTCACATCCAAACTCTTGGCGTTTTCGCGTGCTTTTAAAAAGGGGATTTTTGTTAATTTTTTTGGCAATCAAAAAATTTCTCGATCGGCCTCAAATTTTGGGTAGTTGCTTATTTTTGCAAGAGGAATCGATTAAAAAAATTAAAAAAAATCATGCAACTTCCTCATTGTTATTTTTGGTATTTGAAATTTGGGCGATAATTCTTTTTCTTGCAACCCGGTGGATATACTGGATAAGTGGATTATGATGCCAAGAGTAAGTTGTGCCAAAAGAGTTGCCAAGAAGAGTGGCACCCGGTTGTAATATAGCACCTAATAGGGTTATACAACACTCACACACCGTATTCAATACCCTTCTTACCATAATATGATTTTACAACACTCATATACCGTATTATACCTCAAACAAGTTGTCAAACAACCACTCAACACTCCGACGATTCAGCAAAAATCGAACACGGGGAGCAACTGGTCCATCGGTCCAAAGGGTTGAAGGTCCAACAAGAAGCGGAGGAGATTCCCTGGTTAACAGGTGGTCCATTTATCAGAGGGCTTGGACTCTTGCCAAAAGTCGATCCAGCGGGAGCACTTGTTGCACCACCATCCCGCTAATGGGGAAGGAATGGGAGGGAGAAGATGCCCTCCTTGCAAACGATCCGGAGAAAAAGCGACCTCCCCTCTTTAAGAACTTAATGAAGTGGGCTGTTGTTTGTTTATGCGGGATGGAGATTTGAAATTCAGATGGAGTTGGGTGGGTCGGTATTGTTGTTTAGGACTTTTTTGTTTTTTTTAGTTGAGTGGAGTTTTTGAAAGGGAGTTAATACTCATATGCATGGGGTGAAGTTTTCGGTGTTGGGTAAAGTTTGTGTGTTCTTGGAGAAGGATTGTTTGGGAAAAATGGCTTTGTGTCTGGAAGTGTTTGTTAGTGCGGAAGCTAGCTTGACAGGGGTTTGACATTAAGGATTGTTTTCTATCGTGTCATGTAAATTAGTACAGGTCTTTTGATGGATGATTTATTTTTGGGTTAGTAGAGTATTAGGTCTGTGGACTTTAAACATACGTCGTTGCTGTGAAATTAAACCGTCATATCTGCAAAATGCACATATTTCACTAGAGCGCTTTAAAGTTTTCACATGTGATACTTAAAGTAATAATAAAAATGTAGTATTGTGAGATAGTTCAGTTTTACTTAGATGATGTGCATCTTTCCACCTTCAAGGATTTGAATAACTGGTGTATTGCGCAATACATCTGTGTTTGATAAACAAAATGGCTATTCCCGATATGAATGGCATACCGGTCCAAAGTGATCTGACGGAGTTTTATTCAACGTAGCAATATGCTGGTTCGACACAAAAATAGACGAAAAAAAAAGGGAATTTTTTGACACCAATAACTCAAAAACTCAATTTTTGCAGATATGCCGGTTTGATTTCCCAGCGAGAACATGTTTTTGAAATTGTGTTTGAGGTCAATATTAGAATATAGTCATACCACCAGGAGAAAAATCTTAACAGAAAAAGCAAAACTATGAAAAGGAGTACAATGCCAGGATAGTCACGCAGATTTTGCACAACACGTTTGTACATCGTTTATGAATGTCACCCCTGAAAAATGAGTGGAAAAATACTTTTCCATAACAAGCGCAATATTGTAAGACGTCAAAAGTTTTTCTCCTGGCGGTATGACTATAACAAATTTCATGGAAAACAAAATGCTTTCATATCCCCGCATATGGATTTTTCCAAAAATACCTACTATGCATCTTTTAAAAGATGCAGTTTTAAGAAAATGGCTTCCATATTAAAATAAAACACAGTCTATTACATAATATTCGTACTGTATTATTTATTCATTTACGAAGGAGTTAATTTACCATTTTATCTCGTTCTCTCATCATTTCTCATTACAATTAGGAGGTAATAAGTTTGGTTCTGAAATATATTCTCTCAAAAGTATTTAAACCATTTCTACTCCAACACAACTCAACTTGTATTATCCGATATTTGAATGAAGAAAATACTTTAAACAGTACAAACAAAGTTTCAAAGTTTAGAAATACAAAGTTTCCAACAAAAATTATTAATTCAAAATCATTTTTATCCTCATAGTCATAGATACCCTCAAACCCGAAGTATAACACGTTTATTTTATTTCCACAACTCGCGCTACGCACAATAAAACCAAACCTCCTTCAAACTATTCCATCAAGGACATCTTGGGTAATTTGCCCACAGCTGTACAAATTACTAATATCCATTCATCTGAGTCATTTTCTTTAAAACTCCCACGAAAGTTTCTGAGAGAGAAACCCGAGATTTATTTCCTTCAGCCTAATTGAGCATCAATCTTATCTTAAGACAATAAAAACCCCATCATCTTGGAAGAATTTCTCCAAAGTAATACGAATTTCTACGGTTCACTGGTAATCAAACCCTTCCTTTGGAAAAATACCGGCCGACATATTAGAAGAATAAAAGAACCAATCACAGTAAATATAACAAGAAAAAACTATAAGGATCCTGGCAACTTTAGATGCATTAATTGCTTAGAGATTTGCATACATCATAGCGTTGAAAAATAAACATTTGGTTCCTACCCAGGATACATGAGCGTTGATTTAGAGTGGTTGATCTTTCTTTATCCCGAGATGATTCAAAACGAGAATCATCTAGAGAAAATAATTAATGTTCGATCCCTTTGTCAATATGTACTCTATTTCAGGGGGATGGCTGGATAAACATGCTTATTTAATTAATTAGAAATTTTTCAAGGTGATTTATTATGCTTCATTGGGCTTGCTGGAGTTTAGAAAAGTTTGTGAAAAATGAAATGTTTGAATGAAAGGCGAAGTTTGAATTAAAACTTAGCAATAGTTTAATTTTTTTAAGTAATATTCCTTTTGGATTGATAAATAGTTTGGTACAGTTTAAGTTTTGAATTAAAAGTTCTCAAATACGACACATATTGAGACATCTCGTAAACTTCAAAGGACATTACTCGGTTGGTTTTTTTTGTTGTTTACTTGATTTTATGGAGCTAGACCTGAAGCATTTATTCAATTAATGTAATTAATTTAATTTACTTTATAAATGAATTAATATAGATATAATACCATTATCGTGATATCAGTGTAGAGTGATCATTCAAGACTATTGTTTACCACATCGAATTAAAACTGTTTATGTAGTTAAAGTGTTTAATTATACAAATAAAAAAATTCAACCCTCCAATTTGCAAAATAACTTATACATTAGAGGTAATTCTTGTAAGTTTAAAAAATTAAAGGATAAAATTAGATTATTAAATATGGATAATCTAATCCAATATTTTATAAGGGAATAGTTCTATTAAATTTATAACTTTTGTAACCCTGCCTACTACTTATTAAACTTCTAAATTTCATTCGTAGGATCCCTTATAGACCATTTCGTGTGGATGAACTTCCGTTTAAAAACTTCAAGGTTTGAAAGATAAACTAGCATCCGAGTTTTAACTAAAGCTAATTTGGAACCAAACATATTTTTAGAGTAGAGAGACAACGATTATTGGAAAGCTATTTAATGATACATACTGATTGATCTATTTCAAAGGGCGCAACTTGATAAAACATATTTTAGAACAGAGCTGTCATAAGTGTATTCAGAAAACAATTAATCTTTCAATCGTGAAACAGGTATGAAACCCATTATGATACTCGATACATCAAATTAGCCCCCATGATTCTAGACCTCTTAACCCTTTATTTACCGATGGTACTTGTGAGTACCACTAGCTGAAGTTTAGAACTGCTGATGGTTGGCGAGTTTTGGCTCTTTGGCGTCATATTTAGAAGCCACATAATTTACTTAACATTAGTTGGGGTAACTATATAGTGATTTTTATCGCTAAAAACTTGGCGCATCACCAGCACTAAACTTGCGCCAAAAATAATTTGGTAAATAAAGGGTTAAAGATTTTTTTATTTTAAAAATCCAAAAATTATCAGGATGGATGGAAAAAATGAGTTTGAGATGTAACATCAAGGCCCGATGCTGTGTTTAAGAATTCGTCATATGACGGATGCGCAGTACCAACGAGCTTGGCGACAGTCATATTACGATCCGTATAACCTTCAAATTTTAATACCGAACCATATCCTAGGCCAACAGCCTAGGCTGGCCTAGGCAGTATATGGCCTGCACCTCAGAACTTAATGCCCCCCTATTGGAATTCAGGTTGGCACCGATGCTATTTTTGATTATTTTGGTTTTCTTGTAATTTTTCAGTTCCCCATTTTTGTACAAAATTATCGAGTTTAGATATGATATGACGTCATATGAAGGTCAGGTAGCCACGGTCTGCTAGATTTATCCATTCATATATAACAATTCTATAAATCTTACGTGAAAAATAACACTTCCGAAAACCCCATTAATAATCAGGGTTGTTTCTTATACAGAAAACAATAAAAGAAAAAAAATTTAAAAATCATAAGGTTTTGATATTTTCTATATTTGCCAAGAACTGGTATTTGAATTCTTACATAAAATACTACATGCGAGAAGGCAGGTTTAGGTTTTGTTAGATTTGATAAAACTTGAAACCCTTTTCAAAAACATTAGGTAATAGACTTTCAGGCTGAATGTTGATTTATGAACTCGAACTGTGAAGTTGAAATGAGTAATCTGCATTATTTGGATTGCTCATATCAGTTTCAATCTTCCATGAAACTTCTTCGAAATTGCCCACACAACCCTTCCACTCCAAGAACTATATTCTTAACAAGTAACTAACTACTCCACAAGAATATTAATTTAATTTAAAAATGATACGGATGTTTAATGAGTTTATAACCACCGTGGCAAAAGTAATTGACCTATTCAAATGATTTTGTTTATTTTTTAGATTTTGTTTATTAATTTTCAAGACACTAATCTATACGGTGAGCCTAGTGTCTTTAATTTTTTTCTTATTTATCACTTTTTCACTGGAGTTTAACTGAAATCACAGGTAAATGATACATTTTTATGCCTTAAATAGACTGAGCATGCACTCTACGCCATTTTTAGTGCATCAATTTATTACCGTACCAAGGCTGCAAGTTATTCAAGCTTAGTAGTAGCGAGATAACAATAAATTTCTAAACTGAAGGAATTAATCTCTGTTGAGTATTTATGAAGGTAAAAATTTGTGAAATGAGTCTTTATTATACAGCTGTTTTAGCTCTGAACGTAAATTCATATTCTCTTGAATGCTAAATCATAGATACCTGTTCCAGCAGTAAAATATCGTTTTCTGTGGAAAAACTCCAGTATCTGAACATAAATTTAACTATTTACTGTTGTCTTATCTTGTATGTTCTATAATACTTAATTGACATCAGTTTGCTGGAACCAACCCTACGTTGGTTCAAACAGGTTAGCTTATATCAAAACCAAAACAACTCTTGTTTTTACTTTATTCATTTTTGATAAAGGCAAGACCGGGCTGACCTTAGGACTTAATTTTTTAAAAAATTGATTTTATTTGGTAAATAAATCCGTGAATTGAATTGTGGGGCTTCAGTATAAGTCACCCAAGGATCTGACAACAAAATACAGAGAATGATTTAAATTTCTCTCGAATAAAATAGAGTATAACTTCTGCAATATCACTTAATTGAAAAGAATTTTCGGTTCTTATGAATTATCCCGTTGACAGTTTAATTCAGCGGCATAGCTATAAAAAGTCAATTACATTCTGTGGTTCGGTCGACGGGATAATACGTAAGAACCAAAATTTTCGTTGGAAATTTAACCTTTTTAAAAAGCTTTACTTACTATTTTTTACACTCGAATGTGATGTTTTAATTCAAATAATTATACTCTAACAAAAAAGTGCACCGTTTTTAAGTAATGAGGTATTTGCATGAGTGAGGGATTTGCTTGATTTTATACTTTTTCGATACATTATGGTCTAAAACTCCCAAATTTCTTATTTTTAAGTTCAAAAATGTGTTTTAAATAATTTAAAATTCAATTTTATTTTTGCTAAAACGTCAGAAAAGTCACGTTATCAGAAAACGGGCTTCTATTGGATGTGACGTCACAGCGCATGAAAACCATTGTGTTTTCTGTTTTTACGTGATCAGAAAACGGGCTCCTATTGGATGTGACCTCACAGCGCATGATTTGTGATTCGAAAGTGTTTTCGCGCCAAAACAAAAAACGAAATTTCAAAAATTTATATCTCAGAAACTAGGCTACGAAAATACATGATGTAAACGTCATTCTTCATTGTTTTTTATCTTCTATTTTAATAAAATTTAATCCCAAAACGTGAGAATGCCTCATTGCGGATACTTGATAAAGGACAAAAAAACATTCCCATTGATACAATGCTCAAAATGCATATTTTTCAGATGGACATCAATCACATGGTGACTAGACTCAATCAGTTGGAAGATGTAAGTTTATTTGAATTTTTCCATGAAATATCTTTGCTAGTTTTTATTTAATGGGAGAAAATATAATCAAATCACTTAGTCATCTATCCCATTTTGAATTGTGATCCATGATACAAAAGCCGACGGAATGAAAACAGACGAGGGAAGCTGATATCGAAGATACTCAAATTTTTAATTTGGTTGAAATTTGATATTTTACCCGATCTGTTACCATCGGGATGAAAATATAATGTGTATTTTTTAGTTTAAAAACATTTAAAGAGTTTTGGCTGCATTTTGGGCGAATCGTTGATCAACTTTTGAGTTACAGACACGGAATAAAGTAATTTTCATGCAATTTATTGTAAAATTATGCATTTAGAGTAATTCGGATTTAATCAAAATAATAGCATTAAATAATGCAAATAATAGCATTACTATAGCATCAGGTACCACTGATCAGTTTAGCGGTGAATACGGCTATAATTTGTAGTTGAAAAAGGGAAACAAGTTTTAAGCTAGAGTTGTTGAAAAAGCTTGATTGCAAGTGAACCTTAGGTAACGTTAGTGATAAATACAACCATAAGTGTCATTGATGTGTTATTGACATTAGAATGGGCTGGGGTTTTAAATTTGATGTTAATATCAGCCGTTAAAAAATCTAAAATATGGAAAATAACCCATGGCACGATTCTCTTTAATTCTAAATTTTTCATTTTTGTAGGAAGTACCAAATGACTACGATGTGTTTGAACCACTTAGAAGAATACCACAGTGGTCAGTAGTGATACTGTCTGAATTGCTAATTTTATACTTCTGGACTGTATTCTATATATTTGAAAAAATCGTGGAAGTTTTACCTTGGAACTTCTTTTAATTTAGTACACCAATCAATCTTAGTCAGGCAGTCAACTGAAAAGGACTCTTTTAACACTCTTATTCAGACAATTCTTTTACATTAAGTTTTCTGTTTGAAATATCCGACTGGCTCAGCTGATATTGTTGAAATTGTGCCATGAACTTTTGAAATTGAGGATTATTGTTTTTAAAAATGACTTTTTAAAATAAAAAATGTATACCGAATGTGTTGTTTATTAAATCCAATAAAATTTTCAGCATATATGTGTGTTATACTTAATAGGATGATTTAGGGGCTATTCGGGGTTGTAGAAGTGAAGTAAGTAATCATGGCAAAGATTTATTACTTTTAAAAATTAATTTAAATAGAGTATACTTAATAAGCATGTTTAATAGATAGCGTTCCCTCGGTATTTGTAGTAATTACGTTCTAAAATATACCGCGAAATCCGCGAATAACGAACCCAGTTTTAAAACGCGCATATACACTAGCGGAAATAAAAATCCCAACAATAAGAAGGAAAGGAGATATCAAAGTAAAATTTATTTCTATGATTGCACATAGTATTAATGTGAATTCATTAAAAAATCAGCCTTTCTGGATGTTAGGGGGCCGAGAAAATCGGTGAGGAGTGTTGTCTCCATAGGTGTCCATTACCGCCGTCACACGTCATGGTATTGAGTGACAGGGGATCTAAACGACTTTTGAGGGATTGGAGGTTCATGTAGCCTCCTCAGGTAGTCCAAATTCATATGGTGCACCAATGGACGTTGCATACCGGGCTAGGTGATTTCTCCTCATTGACCGGACTTGTTTTGTGGGTGTTGGTTCTAGAGAACGGGAAAGACGGGGTAAAAATGCAAACAAGGGAGTTAAGAAGAAAGCTTGGACATTGCATACAATATCTGGTTGTGCATGTTTCTCTTGAAATTTGTCCCCAGGACAGGTCTGAAGGTAAGGACGGTCTACCGGCTGCAAAATCTCAATGACGCAACTCTGGTTGGAAAAAGTACTGGTGAATCATACTCAGGAGTTGCAGAAATGGAATCCAATGCATCCCCACTCCGTTACTCTGCATCAACACTCCGTGGAACGATTAGAAAATCACTAGCTGAGTGCGCTCTCTCCATTGTGTCTTCAAACTCATACCCAACCGTCGTGGTGCTCCAAACCGAATCAGGATTCTCTCATAAACACAATATCATGAAATTGGGATTTTCATTTCCTTATTTCGTGCACTATTGGAAACAGAAATGCCCATTTTCAGCCCCTTGTTTATAGACAAAGATGTAAGAAGCTATGCGGACCGAACGGACGATCCGCAGTACTGCAAACGACATCCATCCCACTGTCGCTTGTCCTCAGTATGATCTACCGGTATTTTGATCAACCAGAGCTGCTTCATTGAGGTTTTTTAACCGGTTGTTGGTCCTTACCTTCAGACCTGTCCTAGGGACAAATTTCAAGAGACAAATTCACAAACACATGTTTCATGCAATGTCCAAGCTTTCTTCTTAACCCCCTATGTTGCATTTTTACCCTGGCCAATCCGTTCGTAAGAACCAACACTCACAAAACATGTCCGGAGAAAGAGGAGAAATCACCTAGCCCGGTATGCAACGTCCGCTGGTGCACCATATGAATTTGGACTACCTGAGGAGGCAACATGGTCCTCCAATCCCTCAAAAGTCATTTAGAGCCCCTGTCACTCAATACCATGACGTGTGACGGTGGTAATGGACACCTATGGAGACAACACTTCTCACCGATTTTCTCGGCCCCCTAACATCAAGGAAGGCTGATTTTTTAAGCAGTTTACATTGATACTATGTTCAATCATAGAAATAAATTTGACTTTGTTATCTCCTTTCCTTCTTGGTGTTGGGATTTTTATTTCCGCTAGTGTATGACAATATAACAGATATAATGGTTCGATTCAGTCATTTATTAGATAAAACTAATAAAACTGGTTCATGCAAAAAGTAGTTTTAACTGTAAATTTCCTTTTTCCCCCCGTCGATTACCAAAAGGGTTACTAGTTAGAAAACTTGCTTAGTAGAAATTACATTTTTCAAAATGGTTTTTTCAGCTGTAGGATGGGGATTGCGTTATGGTCTGAAAATAAAGAGTTTTTCCAATTCAGCTATGCTGAGGGATTTTCGCTATGGTCCTACCTGAAACTTTTTTTATGCGGTCCTTATTCGCCGAATAAAAAAAGGATTTTTTAAATGTGCTACGAAAACTATTTTTTATAGTTACTCGCGAAGTTTGGTTTTTTAATGCGATTTTTTTGTGCGGTCCCTATTCCTCGCACAAAAACAGGTTTGACTGTATACGTATTTTTTTGTGATTTTCAAACTTAAAACACACAACTGAAGTTTTTGATTTTGTTAGTGTTTGAGACAAATTTAGTTATGTGGTGTATAATATATATTATGACATCTAAACACCTTAACTATTGCCTAAAATAGGTTTAAAAGTAATTGGTGGAAAAACTCTTCATTTGTGTAATGTCTTTTGGGTATGTTTTACAAAGTCCTTCAATTCCAAATAATTAGGCTATGGAAAGTAAGTTTTACATTTATAGTACCTGTAAATTACATTTTTCACCACTTTATATTTAAACAAGTTCTTTATTTTATACAAATTATAAAATATTATTTAAAGGATCATATGTTAAAATTAACAAACTGTAACCAATATATTGCAGAAAAATAAAAATGGTTTAAAAGATATAACAACGGAACTGTTATAAAAAATAAAGATTTGAAGAACTTACCCAAAATAAGAGTGCTTCAGTTCCACGTTTTGAGCAAATCCTGCACTCGAGTTCTAAAATTTTTACAGTCCATAGCGCATGTTTTATTAAATCTGAAAAAAAGGTTATATGAAATAAATAATTTTGGAATAGTGTTTGTTATGAATATTATTTCAATTTACTCAAATATTTCTGTGTACCATAGCTTTAACCCTTTATGTCCCGACGGGACTTGTAAGTCCCACTTCCCAATGTTCCAAATTCGTCATGTAAGGCCAAATTTAGTTTACCTATAGTTGCAGTTACATAAACTTGACATATTTTGGATGAGTATGAGGAAAATAATTTGAGGCATAAAGGGTAAAAAAAGAATTAAGCTAGAAAATCAAAAATTAAGTTTTTAAACTTCTAATAGTAGTCCAGTAACTTTGTCGTTTTTTACCATAGGGTAGTATGCGTCAAATCCGGTAGTTCTGATTTTTTGCAGACTTTTTTATGATGTTGGCCTAATGAATAATCCAAGTTTGTGACCTCGAGCGCCAAACGGAACTTTTTCAAAAATCGAAAAAACCAAGAAAAAATAGATTTTTTTCAAATTTTGGCGATTTTAACCCTAAACGACTAGTTTTTGAAAAAACTTTCTTATTACAAAGTTAAAGCAAACAAAATTTCCTACAAAATGCACTCATCAACTTTGATTCTGTGAAGAGTGGTTTTGCCGCTAGAGCGCGCTGAAAAACGTCGATTTTTTGGCCTTTCAGCAAAAAAAAGGAAAATGGGTGCTTCTATCATCTACAAAATGAAAACTATTCAAGTTATCAACAAAAATTATATACCACGTGAAAGAGCATTTAATTTTCTATTAATAACGTGCTTTTTATTATCATTTTTTTAGAAGAGGGGAGGGAGTGAAGAGAAGATCGTAATAAAACTGTTACACCTCGCAGACCAAACGGACTTATGCGGTTGTAAACATTCAATCAGCGCTTTATTTCCGGTATATTACCAATAAAATGGGTTGTTTTGGATTCATTGATGACTAAGCATGCTTAAAAAAATAAATTTTTAAATTTATTTATTAAATATTAGGCGTTTTAGGCGAAAGTTCGATCAATATTTTAAATTCATATATTAAATTATGGGAGTGTTTTAATTAACGAATTTATATGTGTTTTGCATCGCTAAATCCAAATTTAAAGTGTATTTTCATTTTGAAAGTCATCTTCACATCAAAAATTGCACAAAAACTCAAATTTTTGCTCTTTTTTTTCGGTTTTTCAGCAATTTTCGAAGCAAATATTCCTTTTACGAAAAATATCACGAAACCAAATTAAAGAACGTAGAATTTCCAATCAGATACATTGGTTAATTTTTTTTTGCGAAGAGCGGTGTACGTTTTATAGCGTTTTGAAGTGTAGCAATTTTTTTGTTTTTCTACAAAAAAGTAGTGAACGCTCGATTTACCCCACTACAGCTCTACATAAAACAAGTTACGGAAAAATAGTTTATACCACATGAAAGTACATTTAATTTTCTACAAAATGCACTACTTAACTTTGATTTTATGATGAAAGGTATTGATGTTAGAGCGCGCTAAACTACAGCGGTTTCTTGACGTCACACAAAAACATGAAACTTGCTTTTTTTCAAAACGCTATAAAATGTACACCTCTCTTTGCAAAAGAAAAATGAACCAACGTATCTGATAGGAAATTTTACGTTCTTTAATTTGATTTCATGATATTTTTCGTAAAAGGAATATTTATTTCAAAAATTGATGAAAAACCGAAAAAAAGAGCAAAAATTTGAGATTTTTTGCAATTTTTAATGTGAAGATGACTTTTGAAATGAAAATAATCTTTAAATTCGGATTTAGCGATGCAAAACATATATAAATTCGTTCATTAAATCACTCCCATAATTTAATATATGAATTTAAAATATTGATCGAAATTCTGCCTAAAACGCCCAATATTTCATAAATAAATTTAAAAATTTATTTTTTTAAGCATGCTTAATCATCAATGAATCCAAAACAACCCATTTTATTTGTAATATACCGGAAATGAAGCGCTGATTGCATATTTACAACCGCATAAGTCCGTTTGGTCTGCGAGGTGTAACAGTTTTATTATCGATCTTTTCCTCACTCCCTCCCCTCTTCTAAAAAAATGATAATAAAAAGCACGTTATTTACAGAAAATTAAATGCTCTTTCACGTGGTATAACATTTTCGTTGATAACTTGAATAGTTTTCATTTTGTAGATGGTAGAAACACCCATTTTCCTTTTTTTTGCTGAAAGGCCAAAAAATCGATGTTTTTCAGCGCGCTCTAGCGGCAAAACCACTCTTCATAAAATCAAAGTTGATGAGTGCATTTTGTAGGAAATTTTGTTTGCTTTAACTTTGTAATCCGAAAGTTTTTTCAAAAACTAGTCGTTTAGGGTTAAAATCGCCAAAATTTGAAAAAAAATCTATTTTTTCTTGGTTTTTTCAATTTTTGAAAAAGTTCCGTTTGGCGCTCGAGGTCACAAACTTGGATTATTCATTAGGCCTACATCATAAACAAGTCTGCAAAAAATCAGAACTACCGGATTTGACGCATACTGTAAATGTATAAAGTTACTGGACTATAGGGTAATTGTCAGCACATTTTCTTATTAAAAATATTTTATTTCAAGGAAAACATTGTGTACTTCACTAACTTCATCATTCAACGTTTCTTTCATTTTTATTATGTCAAATCCTAATTTCAATCATGTGAGTATGTAAAAAAACCTTTAAATTTATATAAGTTCATCATAAAGTACTTAAGAAATAAGTAGAGAGGCAATCAAAAATTAGTTAAAGATAATGAAATTAAGAAAAATTAGGAATGTTTCACTTACTAGACTAGAACGGAGAAAATATCGAAATAGTTTATCTTATAGATAAATTTAATAAAAGGTTAATAATACAAACTATTACTATCACTATAAAGTACTTAAATAAACACTTTTATACAGAGTAAAAAGTGTTTTTGTTTCTTGATAAATATGAGAGTCTGTTGTATACATTGTGCAAATTTATAAATCGTATTACACTTTCGCAATAAATATTTCTCTCTAGTAGATCAAACAGCACAAAAACTACTCCGCACAAAACAATCTTAAAAACGCTCTAAAATTGAATTCCCCACATCATCGACGAAGCAAGATAGTTTTATGCAACGCAACTCTTTACAACATTGCATATGCAACACTAAGGCTAGGTGCGCACTGAAGACTTTCGTCGCGGCGACCGGAACATAAATGTCACTCGAGAGCAATGGCTTTCTATGACTAGATTCTTGGCAATGGGCCAAGTCTCGTCGCCAAATGCGCAAGCTCTAGCTTCTTGCCATAGCCCGAGCGACAATTATGTTCCAGTGGCCGCGACAAAAGTCTTCAGTGCGCGCCTAGCCTTACTCGTCACAAATAGGATAGAAGTATGAAAACATCACAATAAAAATCAAGCACATCCGTAATGAAATCAACTCAACGAGCGAAACAAGGCAACTGATAATTTCTTTTCAGAATTGGCAACGGAGAAATCCGTAAATTGGAGTCGCTTTTGCGCGACGCAAAAAAAATTAGGAAACACCATGAAGAAAATTAACATTCTATTTCCCTCTCACTTCTGATCTCAAACAATCGACGATTTATTTTTTCACTAGTCCATCCATCGCCAAATCGACTCTTCTGATTTGAATAACAAATGCATCTGGCAACAAAAATTCCGCCTTGGCGAGTTTTTCGAGAACGATGAAGAATTTATTCTTTCAGAACTGGTAATCTACTTAAGGAATGACGATGTCGACAGCGAAGACGATTCTCAAGGGGTATTCAAGTATGGGAGAGCGAAATATCGTTTGCGTTATGTTTTGGGGAATATAAGATGCCATTTATGTTTGTTGATATAAAGAAAGTATTCCGGACTAAAATCTAAGTGAAAAGTTTTCCGCAGCGGAATGTTTTTGCGTTGAGTCGAAGGGGCAATAAATATTCAAAAGCCATAGCTTTCGATTTTCGAACAAATTATTTGGGGAAATTTTTCCGGCGATCGTCATGAGGACGGGAGTTTTATTTTTTGTCGATGTGAAAGTTAGTTATGGATGAAGGGCATTTGAGGCTATTTTAGGCTTTCATCTTCCCATTAAATATTAATGATGCAGTTTTCTTTTTGTGGTAGTTAAAGATTTGATTTTGTTTTAATTATAGGCTCCACTAAAAATGTATGAGGTAGGTACTAGATTGGTAGTAAATTCTAGTGTGCTCCAATATTCCAGCACCACGAAAATATTCTTTTAAACTTGCATCTCTTTAAACGAGTTTTATAGGTTTTATTTAAATTAAGAGAAGTTACTTAGATGGATAGCATAGAGAGAAAAAATTAGTGACTACAAAAAGAAAAAGAATAATCTTTGTGAATCCATGAAATAAAACGTGTCATCAGTAGCTTCACGAGAAGAAAACAAGGAATTGAAAAATAGAAAGGGACAGACTCAATAGATATGACATTGGAAACATTGAAATTTGATATTATTTAAAAAGGAAACAAGTGATTTCATGTGACATTTCGCAAGAACTTCACTAAACACTGCTTATTAGGAAATTATTATCTTATATACACATCCTTTTCTCTAGTCTGAACAGGATACAGGATATTTGAATGTTTTAAAGCTTACGGTTACGAAATAGGAATAGTAACTACCTGATATTTATCAAGTTTGCTAAGGGATATATGATTTAGTTTTATATTTCTTGTTTTATTTTATCTTTATTTTTGTCATTATAATTATTTTCTCTTATTATTACTTTTATCAATCACCAAGTCATGCTTAAACTCTTCTTTTAAACTAAATTAAATAAGTGTCAGATTTTAAAGTGGCTCAACTGGCTTGATTACAAAATATAAATAAGAAACTGATGAATAATAGGTAGATATGTTTTACGCATGTTATTTTAGTACAAAAAGACTAACTAAACATCCTTGAACAATTTACAATTTACTTATTTATAAGAACATGAGTAAAAATAGTAATTGTGAAATGAAATGAACAGTTATTAAGATTTTGACAGATGATTATTTCCAAGTTCATTAACTAAATACAAAAGTTGGGGTAAAAAATAAGCATGGTTTTTAGTGTACATAACACTAAATAAGTTTTAGGGTTATTTCACTGTGCATAATATCATTAAGGCAGAGTCATTAAGTACTTAATCATATAATTTATTTAAAAAAGAATTATGGTAAGATGACAAGGCTAAAAAAGTTTGAAGTTTCGAATTTTCCATAACTTAAAGATATTACAAGCCATAGACTCGCCAAAATGACACAAAATACCGATACCTATTTTACGAAGCCCATACTTGTAAAAGTGGTCGCGGCGGTGTAGTGATCAGCGTGTCTGGCTACAAGCATTGCCGACCCAGGTTCATTGTCTTGCGGCTTCTGCTTGGGTTGGCCATGGGTCAACTCAGTCCTTCATCCTTCCGGGTTCGATAAAATGAGGACCTAGCTAGCTCATGGAATCGACTGCGTTGGGAAAGCTAAGTAATTTGCACCCCAGGCTCAAAGGCTAATGGAACGGAGACGGGTAACGCCTGATGAGCCACTAGGCCTGGACAAAATTTGATTTTGATTGGTACTTGTAAAAAAGCCTTTATTTGTACTACAAGACTAGTGTAGTTTTTTTAGTGCGATTCTAATAAAAATATCTCGACTCAATAAGAGTTTTTTCTACTTCAAACATTTTAAGAATTCAGTTAATAGCTATTTTATTTCTATTTCCCTAATGATCATTACTTTGTTTTCAATCCCCAATAAAAAAACTAATCCCTATCCATGCATAGCAAAGTTATTGGTCTTTATCACACCATCAACCTTTTCATAATAAAATAAAAGGTTTTTTTTAGCTAATATCAGTTGAAAATCCATCACAAAAAATAAAAATAATAACCCCATCTTTATACATTTTTCAAGCCGCAAATTACAGCCTTTCATACAACGAGATCAAATTTCATAACCGAAGGGACATATTGACAAACTATAATTGATCCCTCCTAACTCATTCAAAGCTCATTCATCACATCGAATCGATACGATAACCATCGAATGGGCTTCGTCTTCTTGATTCAATGGAAAATGATTCCACTTATTATCGCTCCACCGACCCGTAATTTATTAATATGTTTGCCAATATTGGGGGGATATCGCTTGAAATTTCATAGCGGATTTTGTGATGATGAATAAGGAGGGTTTCGCCACAGATGCTAAATTAAATTTTGAGCTACAAATTGGGTCTCTCTCTCTCTCATCAATAGATCTCATTCATTGATCCATCTATTTAATTTGCTCTTTTGATACCTCTTAGTTTCTATGTTCTGCTGTAGAATGAACTTTAATATAATGCACGTACTACCTACACCCTCAAAGACTTCCGATGTGTTTACATTTTGCAAGTAAATGAGCTGCTCAGTATGAATGTGGTATAAGTCTAAAATTGCAAAATTTGAGAAAAGCATATCTTTGGATTTCTTTGAAGACCCTTTATACCTGATGCGCTAGTAAACAAAGTTGAAAACTCAAATAATTGGCCCGTAAGATCTGCCTACCCCATAGAACCAACACACGTTGCGTTTGAGAAAACCTTTAATTACTTAAAACTACACTTTACATAGAATTATACCATTTTCATTCAAACCAGCTCTGTTTGATCTCTTCAACTGCCTGTGTTTGAATTGGAAAATTCCATTTAATATCATAATTTTGAACAACAAAATAAGGTTAAATAAAGTAATTTATCAATCCTGATTACCCTATTAAAAAGAAGGGATTTAGTAACACAAAGGTTGTTTTCAAATGGTTAACTAAATGTATGAATCAATAAGTAAAATTTATTAAAGGTAATTTAATTTGAAAACCTAAATATACTATAATGATTTTAATAATATTTTAAAACTTTAAATGTTAATCAATAGTTTTAAGAGTTGGAATGTTAATTCCAACATTAATATCATTCCAAATTTTTGAAGATCTATATATATAATTCCCTTACGTGACGTCCAGATTCCGTTGTATTTCTTTAACTCGGTTGGCATCAATAAATTTGTTTACAAAATGAGTGCATTGTTTTGGATTTGATTTTTTCCGATTTCAGTCTCTAATGATATTATTAGCTGTTCAAATATGTTAAGAGGGATTAAATGTTACCATTTTATTAATTTACTGTTAAATTATTATTTTTATATGCGTGTTAATAGTACTTATCTGATAAAAATTTAATGCTTATGGTGGTTTTTCTTGGCTAATGCAACAGTAACCATGAATTTTATAAACGTTGGATACATATTTTTCCATACACTGTATTTAATGTTTCCCTGCTGCATATTACTATTTATAAAACTACATTTTCACCAATAAATTTAGTTGGGGTTCAATTACGTTAAATTTCCCGCTAAATATCACCAATCTCTTTTGAAAGATTAATATTCAAATATAAAATTTTTTTAATGATAAACTGAACAGTTATAGATCTAATTAAACATTTTAAGGCTCAATTCCGTTAGAGTTCCCGCTAAATAATCGCCTACCTCTTTTGGACACCAAAAAAAATATTGCTAAATAATTTTAAATTTATAAATTAATATAGTTAATTAGATGTTTACCTAACTGTTCAGTTTATCATTAAAAATTTTTAAAAATTTGTTTATATTTGAAAATTAAGCTTTCAAAAGAGATAGATGATATTTAGCAGGGACTCTAACGGAATTGAACCCATTTTAATATATGAATTTGAAATTATTTAGTAATATTTATACTTTTTGGTGTTCAAAAGAGATTGGCGATATTAAGCGGTAACTCTAACGGAATTGAACCTTTAGTTGGGAATGAATCTCAGCTAGGCTGTACCAGCGTATGGCGAGCGAGCGTAGTGAGCACAGGATTGCGAAGCAATCCTATGGGAACTGCGTCAGCAGTTCCCGGGGGTTGGAGAGCGATAGCGAGCAGGGGGCGATAGCCCCCTAGTTGTTAATAATACCAAATGTAACATCCTTTGCTTAACCTTTTTAATCCACCTTTCATGATTGATTTTTTAATTTGACTCTTTTTATCCTAGCTTTCAATGATATTTTTAGTTGATTAATATATATATATATATATATATATATATATATATATATATATATATATATATATATATATATATATATATATATATATATATATATATATATATATATATATATATATATATATATATATATATATAAAGTTGATAATTAGTTATCCTGAAGAATACCTAGGTAAACTTAAGTTTAACTGATTTCTGTCGTTAATGTGCGGATTTTTGAGTTTTTCGCATTTTACCTAGGGAATCTACACTCTAACGGCCTCTTGATAGTTAAAGTTCAAAATAGTTTGTTTCGTTCAATACTTTCTGTTAAAATGTTGAGGTGCTCACTGCGACATGCGCTTACCCCTGCGCAGTTGGGTTTCAATACGTAGTTTGTTGTCATATTTGGTGTTTTGATTTCAAATTTAGTGCGTAGCACTGGTAGTTGTCATGTTGAATGTTAAAACAAAATAATACAAGCAAGTAAGTACTGTAAATTTACATGATTAAGTGCAGTATATTACTACTAAAACGGGTATTCTGAAACAATTGTGTTGAAGCTCCGACTTCAGAGTGACAGAGATTACTTTTAACGAAAGCAAATGTCCCAGCTGTTGAAATATCTTTTCAACAAACGTTAATTCAACAATCGCTGGAACCTGTAAAAGGGTTTAACATATGTAATCGATCGCGAATCCTAGCAATAGTTCAGGGCAGGCTGCCAGCCGATTACACCGCGCTTTCATTAAGATTTGCTAGTTTAAGTGCTCATTGAAATACGCTGTCAAATCGAGATCGAAAACCACAATTGATACAAATCTCAGTTGGTACTTTAATATTCTATTATTATTGTTTTTATATTCTAGTTTTAAAATTGCTATTTCATTACTATTTTTGTGGGATTTGCGTGTTTTGTGTAATATGAAAAAAGTACCGATCCCCCTTTTTTGATTCGTCATTGTTACTGTTTACCCCCAAAACGAGTTTGGTTATAGTTAGGGCAGGGAGGTTTGGGGGGGCGGCAGCCCCCCCAACCTCCTTAAACTTTTTATAAAATAAAATAAAATTTTGTACTTTAACGGATCACCCTCGTTAATATGTAAAATAACTGATTACAGGTAGTATGCAGATTAACGAGTGTCTAGTCGGTAGGGTGCAGAATACCTAGGTAATTTCAAGATTACCTAGGTAATCTTAGAAATTGAAAAAAAATTCGCTCTTTAACGGATCACCCTCGTTAATCTGCAAATTACCTAGGTTATCTGTAAATTAACTGATTTCCGGACTTTAACTGTAACATATATATATATATATATATATATATATATATATATATATATATATATATATATATATATATATATATATATATATATATATATATATATATATATATATATATATATATATATATATATATATATATATATATATATATATATATATATATATATATATATAGCGGAGAGTGTTGTACCTAAGGACGGTTGTACCTTCAGCCACCTCATTTTTAAATTCGGGAAAAAATGTAAATTTGAATTTGTGGTCGATTTTGAATGTAAACAGATGCTATCTAGTTGCAAACGTGAAATCAGCTCTTTAAAATATTATTTAAATTTTATATAATAAATTTACTGTTTTTAGGTGCTCAAAGTTTTTTTCAGTGCATCACTACATTAACTCTTTTTTTCCCCTTTAATTATGACATGATGAAATGGGATACATGGGGGGAATCCCCGAGATTTTAACTTTTATTTTTGATATTAGAAATCGTCAGATCTCAATTCTTTTATCTTTTATAGAACTTTAAATGCAAAAACACCTCATGTTGTACCTTCGGACATCATAAGTGTTGTACCTACGGACACGTTCTTGTGGGTGTCTTTAGCTAATCGGCGTTTTAGAATCAGGTTTCATTTAACTGAATACATTTTAATAAATGTTCAATTAATTCTAAATGGTAATCTATTTGTCAGCGATTATTTTCAAGTGAATTTTAGATGAAAAATCAAATATTTTGTGATCTTAACTACTTTTTTAAATTTATGATTCTACTTGGAATTTATTGTTAAATATGGTGTTAAATCCTAAAAACCCTATCGCATTTAAGTATGATGATTAAAAAAACTTGAAATTTCCACTGAAGAAGATTTACCACCAAATTATTATTGTTATTACCACCAAATGCTTGCACAACTAAGTGTTGATAGAATTGTTTTTTTTTGGGGGGGATCAGTGAAGTTGTCAGATCAATCAGCATGATTGATGAAACTATTATCTTAAATTCTGATCTGAAAATACCATGTGATTTTTGTGTTTTTGGTAAAAAATCAAGACTTTTATCATTCAACTTCGTTTTAATGATCATTTACGATCTAAAACTACATTACTTTAAAAAATCTATTTTCAATTTTAAAAAGGCTTGAAATAGGTTATTAAAAGGTAATGCATCAATAAAAATATTAATTCTTAGCTTTTTTCAACTAAAATTTCCCTTTTTAAGGGTGTCTACAGGTACAACTGGGTCTGTCCATAGGTACAAAAGGTTGTTGTACCTTTGGACACAAATTTTTCCATGTTATTATAAATGATTAAAAATTCAATTTTCAAGATTTTGGCTAGTAAAAAATATCTCCGTACTCACTAAGGTTAGGACTATAGGTTGGGCACTTTAAATGGTCAAAATGTGATTTTACCTGTTTAGAAAAATCCAAATGTGATTTTTGGCCAGAGGTACAACACTCTCCCCTATATATTAACTGATGATTCAATCATCATTTATATGATTTTCAACTTATGAAATAATAACATATTAACTTATGAACGTATGCTACCTACATGTGTAGTATAGGCAATTGATAACATTTCATTCAATTAAAAATTGTGGTATCGGGTTACTAATACGTAATTATTACTAGTTTTACTGCTTGGAAAAATGCTTTCCCGAAACCCTCATAAGAGTGAGTTACACTATGATTTATCAACACTATGAAACATTAACCCATTACTGCCTGACGTCCCTTTTTAGGGACGTTTTTTAAAAATCCTCCTATTTATACAAAAATTGTTCCTTTGAATCAAAATTTGCACTGATGTATCTCTGATCTTCATAGAACATAAAGAACACACGAAGAAAGCAGAATTTTAAAAAATTTTACTTTTTTTAAAGTTGGAAGATAGAATTTTTCAGAAAAGTGCTTTTTTAAAAATTTTAAAAGAAGAAGCTTAAAAATCCTAGTTGTTATTTAAAAAAAAATTCAATGCTGATATACAGGGTGTTTCAAAATTGCGTTGCACGGCTTTTATTCGGAACCAGCTCCTCCTAGGGTCATGGAAGTAAGGTCTACCCCTAGGTAAGTGACCCTGGAGAACTCATTGAGATGACTTACAGCGCCCCTAGCGGTGAAATTAAAAAGTTAAAAAAATTAATTTAAAAACTAAAGGAGATAGAGCAAAAAGCCCAGTGAAAGTATTGTTGCTAACGTCAAGAAGAACTCACTGAAAAATATTTGATCAAAATATCTTAAATATTCGCGGAGATATTAGCATGTGAAAATAGCACTTTTTCAGGGGTCAAAAAGTAAAAAGTTGGCATATTTGCAAATTTTTTTGATTTTTTGATTAAATTTTGTGTTCTTTCAACTAAAAAAACACAAAACTACACAAAAACACTGAAAAATTTGCAAATATGCGAACTTTTTACTTTTTGACCCCTGAAAAAGTGCTATTTTCACATGCTAATATCTCCGCGAATATTCAAGATATTTTGATCAAATTTTTTTCAGTGAGTTTTTCTTGACGTTAGCAACAATACTTTCATTGGGATTTTTGCTCTATCTCCTTTAGTTTTTAAATTAATTTTTTTAACTTTTTACTTTCGCCGCTAGGGGCGCTGTAAGTCATCTCTATGGATTCTCCAGGGTCACTTACCTAGGGGTAGACCTTACTTCCATGACCCTAGGAGGAGCTGGTTCCGAATAAAAGCCGTGCAACGCAATTTTGAAACACCCTGTATATTACTGTTTATACATTAAATCAGTTGGGTTGTTTTTTTATTTTTCCAAAATATTTTATCTTGACCTTATTTTGGACCCTCGAAAAGCGTCCCTAAAAAGGGACGTCAGGCACGAATGCCCCCGTGGTTTTCCCCATAGTGAAATGCTAGTGTTTCCTTATTTTTTTCATCAAAACTGGTTCGATTCTTATGATATGAATTAAATAACTGATATTTATAAAATTACTTTAATTTTAGCTACTAAATTTATTATTTTTGTTTATTTTTTTATGAAAATACTGTTATTTCTGCTAAATTAATGGAATAAAAAGTCTTAAATTATAAGGAATTAATTAATTTGTATTAAATAAAGGGAATAAATTAATTATTTTACTATATTTATTACTTATGCAAATATATTCCGGTTATACTTTAATTAAAAGTTTAATAATTATTAGTTATAATGACTTTTTATCATTCAAATTGCCAAAAAAGCCGCTTTTGTGATAAATTTTCGGCTTTTTTCCTAATTAGATGTGGCTAATCATTGTGTTCTATACTGCAGATCAATCTGTATCATCTGGCTTGCTAATGCACATCCACTAAGGCTTAATTTTTGGGGAGAAATTTGTGTTCCGCACAATAAAATTAAATAAAATGAAAAAGTATGGGCATTTGAAAGACTTAAACTTCACAAATTGAGATATTCTGATGGATTTGAGGTGTGTAAAAGTAATTATTACTTAATATTAGGTAATATATAAACAAAGAATGCCTTTTTCAATTAAAAATACTATTTAATTTGCAATTAAAATAGATTTGGGAGGAAAAAAACGTGTTTTAGAGCATAAAAATGCTCAAATTACGTTAATTAAGGTTAATTTTACGGTTAATTGGATAAATAATTACTGTTTTTTGTTCCTTTTGTTGTTACAGTATCGTTCCGTTCACTTTTGCTGCACTTAATTAGGTAGAAAATGTTTTTGAGGCTTTAAAAAAGTTTTCTACCATGCGCTTTCTATAGAGAAAAACAACGGGGGCATTCGTGCCTGACGTCCCTTTTTAGGGACGTTTTTTAATTTTGGTGTGGAAATTAAAATTTTAACCTGGAATTGTTTTCACTATTTTTCCAGTTGTTTTGGGGCTATTTACTATGTTTTTACCAAATATTAAAGAAAAATAAAAAGTTGGGCATTAATGGGTTAAGGGCACATTCTATTAGGAACTTGATTACAAATTGTACCGAATAACTTCGTTTGGGAATAGCTGAAAAATGGGAGAACTTTATCTCTACTTAAAATTCATGACACATAATACTCAAATGGAATTTCTCAACTTTTAATAAATCAGAACCACATATGTTACCATTAAACTCCGGAAATAACATTTTAAATTTATACCCGAGCATAAAAAGAGAAAAATATTTTCCTCATCTTATTCACGAAGCTCCATCAAATAAACCAGGCACCCGTCTCATGAAAATCAAAACCCTGCGTTGAAATGTCACTTTTTCGGCCAACCGCCAACAAACCGTTTGAATCTCAAAACCTCAATTTGCCTCAAGCACGCATATCATTCGCTTGTTGCTGTTGGCAACAGTAGGTGTACTCAGTCAGAAAGATTTCTCTCACGTCTTCCTAACCGACTACTTCCTCTCATTCATAAAGTTCTACTGAGTTTGCTGTTCATTTTGAGTCGAAAGTTAATGACGATTTTTTAGTTAGTATTCGTGCTTAAGAGACCTCCCTACATTGTAGCTGATGACCCTTGTTGTTCTTGAGAAACTTAATCACGTTCCAGAATGGATGGATTTTTAAAAGAATAAGTGTGATATGTTGTTTAGTCACAAGGAGAGTTATTGCGAATATTTTGGTTTCAAGAGAAAATTTATGCATGGTAAAAATAAATATTATCATACTGCTTAGTTAATGAGTCATATATCCGAAGTCCTATGCTAAAACTTGGGAATTCATGATATTCAGACATTCCAGCAAAATAGTTTGACGCTTAGTTATCAAACCTCCAATAATTGTTTTAAAGAGTTTTCTTTTTCATGATGATGCCATTCTTTCTAAGATTATAGGTTCAGATTAAAAACTACATATCTATCTTACATAAAATTAAATTTAGATTTTGTCTTACGTATTTACTTTTAAAAATGCGATACATGGTATGAAATCATAACTTTCCAAACCTAGTAAGTTTTCCCCTTTGTAAGGCCGAACCTTCAATACCTTAATCAAGGAAACTAACATAGTAATTACTAATCCCAAGATATATCAACTCATCATCAATTTTTTTTCTTAAAAAAGGAAGTCTTACGAAGATATGACAAGAAGGCAAATCAAGAACAAAAATACTATTTTCAATGTGGTTTTATAATGATTTTTGTGATGACCGAGATTTTGATACTGATGCAAACTCTATTTGAAAAGAACTAACAAAAAAAGATGAAAAGTATTTCTATTCTCCTCTGCAAAATACTAAAATATATTCCTAATAGACAATTTAAAACAAAAAAACCTTAACTCTAGAAAAAAGCATCCTTATTCTTTGAATGAATTAAAACGAAATATACCTTTATAGTCATCTCCACAAAACAATAACCTCCATAGAATTTCATAATCAACAAAGCAAAGAAAAACACTTTCGCTTTTCTACTCAAACCATTATTTCCAAAAGATGTATACTAATCAACATTTACACTCATTAAACAAACATAAAACAAAAACACCCAAATACAAGACGCTATTTCAGTCTTCAAAACCCATTGCAATCGAAAATCCCACAAGAAAATTTTAAAGCTTTGAACCATTTTGAGTTTGCACTTCAACTTCCATTTTCATCCGGATCCTGAAACCGAATGAACAGCACGGATGAGTGAGAGTGAAAGCACTTATGTTTGAAAACGATCGCTTATTAGTTTTTCGTCGATGGCAACGGTACTTCTCGAGAGCGCAGCGCCACGTTAGTCTTAAGAAGTGCTTACGGAGGAGCATTAAAATATCATAATTTAAATGTCCATTTTTAAGAGAAACAAACCGATGTAACAGAAAGTGCCATTAAGAACCATTAGTATTAGTTTCAGAGTCATAAATCCATTAGGTTTTGAGATTTGAAGGAGTCCTGGTTTCTTTTTTTTCGAAAAAGGGACTTTAATCAACCTAGTAAATATATAGAGTACCTACTAAATGAAACGAACTGAAAAGGGCAGACTCTTCTCGAGGTCAATCATTTAGTTTATTAAACGTTATGCAATGTTTACTTCTCAAGACATAATTTAATTACATTACATTGCGCTTCAAGTGATATTATACAAATATTAAGAGTCGTGTTAAATTAAAATAACATGAGAAGCCAACTTTTTTACGAGAGAAATAATTACTCAAAAATAAAATATGTTTTTTTAAGTCATTTAACTTTTAATAAACAGAAAAAGACCCATTTGCATCTACTCGAGATTTAGCAAAAAAATTCTGTCTTCAAAAAATATTTTAATACTTAAATTAAATTTCAAAATAAACAAATCAACTTCATAACATTGAGACTGACTAGAAGCTTATTAAAAACTATGAATTCTTGAAATATGATTAAGAAAAGAATGCAGCATTTTAATTATGTTTAAAATGCTAAGGTTTATTAGATTTTTTTCTTTCATTAAATGGGTTTACCAATTATAATATTTTACGGCAAAACTTTAATATTTTTGTCATACTCAAGATTTTTTTGATACTCCTTAAAAGCACCAGCTATTAAAATTTATTCTGTCTTCTTAGACTCCTACTACCTAATATGAATTTCACAAGAATATATTTTTCTTACTGTAAACAAGAAAATAAAAGGTGTTTTAATTACTCAAAAACATTTCCGAAATTTTAAGGCAAATATTTTAATAACTAAATACACCATTATTATTAATTCATATTTTTACAAAAATAAATTAAATATTAAGTTATTTTTCTTCAAGCATATTTATAACTCGTTTAATAGGTAAAAAAATTCATAAAAATAAGTTGCTTCATCCTAAAACTAAACTTTTTATATCTCTATAGACAGACACGAGAGGGAAATTTTAAACACAATCTGAATGAAAAACCCATAAACTCATCTAAAGCACCTACGCATTGAAGTACCATTCATCTTGAAAATACCACACACTGCAAAACCAAATGAATGGGTAACATTCTTTTCACAGTCATTTTGGATGTACAGAAATAAAATCTGGTCACAGACAAAAGATTAATGTTACTCTGAAGTCATGGCAATCTGCCCACCACGGAACTAGACCGCAGACACAGTTTAGCCCTATTTCCTACCCACAGCACGAAACCCCGAACTACATTAAACTACTTTGGCTCGGTACTTTTGACTGTGGGTCTTCCTTTCTACATTTATCAATGGGAAAACCCAAAAAAAAGAAGCGCTAATTCCTCTTAGCTGCCCTAATAAAACTTTCATCAAAATTAAGGTGTCAGTTAAAAAACTACGTACCGTAAAACCGGGTGAATCTGATAACTTTTAAACGTTGAACTGCTGAACTTTAAAAATAATATTTCTAGTTCAAGTTAGTTTTAGTATTTAAGAACCCTTTGAAAAAAAATTTAATAATCTTGAATAGTTGATTTTATACATATTTTTAAGAAGTGTCATGTGGTCCGATTAACACTCAATGCGAAGAGAAAAGGACCACTGCCCGTTTTTGTCGAAAAAATGCAATTTTGAGGTCTTTAAAATGGTGTATATAGCATTTTAAAATTACACACACACGCACTCATATTTCATGCTCTAACTATACTCTTCTATTCATTTAGAATTGGCGCTTGAGAAATAGTGCTTTCCCCCACGCTAGAAGCGTAACCATAGTTACGCTCTTCGAGCAGCCAATAGTAAGCCTTCTTCGTCACTTTGACGAGGATAGTTGCTATGGTTACCGATCGGTGGTGGGGGAAGGAAATATTTTCAAGCGCCAGTTCAAAATGAACAGACTATATAGTCCGAGAGCTGGCTACATGAGAGTTTAACCGGAAAAACATATTTCTGAAAATTTTATAATAGATTGGGCACTTCTTAATAAACAAAATTCGCTCGGTCAGACTGCGCAAAGCGGTTGCTTTCGAGGGGTCAGCTCGGGTCAAAATAGCCAAAAATTGCATCGAGTTTAACCGGAAAAACGTATACATGATTTTTACGTCATTCGAAAGGCTTCGACCCCCTGAACACAAATATGCTGGTCAGCCGGCCAAAAGCGGTTGCTTTCGAGGGGTCAGCTCGGGTCAAAATAGCCAAAAATTGCATCGAATCTAACCGGAAAAACGTATACATGATTTTTACGTCATTCGAAAGCTTACGACCCCCTGAAAACAGATATGCTGGTCAGCCGGCCGAAAGCGGTTGCTTTCGAGTGGTCAGCTCGGTTCAAAGTTGCAAAAACTCTATTCAAACCTATGTAATCCTTTTTGCGGAATTTTCATTGTTGTGTAAAGCACTATCATTCTGCTTAAATTGAGAGTCCAAGATGATGGTGGTGTTTTGAAAGTGGTGGATTTTCCCCTGAAGGGATTTTTTAGGAATTTTGGAATATCGATCAGGACACTATCTTCTACGTTTCCACCAATTTTCAGCTTGTTATTTTTAATTTCAACCGACATTTCAACCCAGCAAACAATTTATACAATAAATATTAATAATAATTAAATAAAGTTTTTCATTTCGAACTTTTACACGTTGTTGCTTAAAATTCGCATTATTAAGCAATTCAGGACAAAACTGAACTTAATCGGGTTCTTGGTTCAGTCGCTATGCTTGAAAACTCAATCCAAGATGGCGGTGGTTTTTTCCAAAATGGCGGATTTCTCCCACACAGAATTTTTGCGAATTTCAGGATATCAATAAGGAGATTATCCTCTACATTTCCACTAATTTTCAGCCTGTTATATTGAATATCCGGGTCAATATGGACTAAGTGGATTGTTTAAATGTGGCGTGGTGAAAAGTATCATCTTTTCGCACTGCGCGCACAATATCCTTATAACTATTCAATCAAATTGTCCAAAACTTTTACAGTATCTTCCTTGCATATGTATCTTCAAATTAATGTACGGGTTTGAAATTTTGATCAATGCATTCCAATTTACAAACAATTAAAATCAGGTGTTTTTTCTCAAAATTTGAAAATTTAACTTTGAAAATTTTAATAATGTTGTAATAATTTAAATAAGTTTTTCGTTCTTCGTTAATTTAAAGATAAGTGTCTTTTAAATGTTCAGAAAAAGAAACAGCGGAAAAATATCATTTACTTTTCTTAAAAAGCTGCGCGCAGTAAAAATATGGCCTAAAAACTACCAAGTACTTAAAGCGATTTTTCAAACACAAATTATTTTTAAAAAATGTTATGTTGGATATGTTTTGAATAAGAAAGTATTTTCGAAATAATTTCTCCTAAATCTCATTGAAGGAAACATTTGCTAAAGACTTACATCATCTTAAAAATTCTTGTAGACTATCTCCATTTCAGACATCCCAATGGGAAAACCCATACTAACCATTTGAAAACTAAGATATTTTTAGAAAGTTGGTCGCTGCAAGTATTTCTTTTATAAAAAACAATAAACAGGATTACATAGGTTTGAATAGGGTTTTTGCAACTTTGACCCGAGCTGACCAATCGAAAGCAACCGCTTTCGGCCGGCTGACCAGCATATCTGTGTTCAGGGGGTCGTAAGCTTTCGAATGATGTAAAAATCATGTATACGTTTTTCCGGTTAAATTCGATGCAGTTTTTGGCTATTTTGACCCGAGCTGACCCCTCGAAAGCAACCGCTTTGCGCAGGCTGACCGAGCAAATTTTGTCTATTAAGAAGTGCCCAATCTATTATAAAATTTTCAGAAATATGTTTTTCCGGTTAAACTCTCATGTAGCCAGCTCTCGGACTAATATAGTTCGTAGTTCATCGCAATCGGACGTCGTACGAAATTTTTTTAGGTAAAATAGAAAGATAAAATATGCATCCCGCAATCGGAAAGGTTTTTTAATTCAGTGAAATATATAAATTTCGAAGGTTCCAAAACTTTTACAATCGTTTTTACTCTAAATTGTAAATACGCAGTGTTTGAGTTTAAAAAAACTAACGCACACGACAGAGAAATGAAAAAACACTTCTTGTACTCTCAATTTCGACTTCTAAAGTATACTTGTTTTCCTTAAATAGGAGCATTATGTATTAAACCTAAATAGCCATTTTAATAGGAAACCCAAATGTGAAAAACAAAAACCAAAACTCATTTAAAACAGAATCTTCCATCGAATGAAGTGGAACTTTCTCAGAGAGGAAAAAAATATCCGAGCAAAAAAATAACACATGTCGAATAGGAATAAACATAGTAATAATTGTTTTTCTTCTCCAACACGGTTTTGCTGTTATTTTTGGACTTTTTATCGTCATGTTCTTTCGAATCGAACATCGTTACAATGTCAGAACTTTCTTTTTCATTTTTTTCTACGAGAAAAAAAATGGCAAAGCCGACGGGTAAGAAAAACTAACGAAAACGGGTAAATTATGTACGTTTTTTTATAGTTCATAAGACTATTTTTTCTTTGAAAATCCGTATTCGTTTGTACAGAAAGTGTAGTAGTTTTGAAGAAGGAAGGGTGTTTTTTTTCCAGTGATATCTTTTTATTTCAATCCCTCGCCTTAAAATAATTGGCCTGTCGACTTCATATGTTTTGCCACTGGTATCTCATGGCTAGAAAGATTTAAAGCATAGTTTAACACAGGAGAATATTTCAAGACATATGTTATTGTGTATAAGAGCCTTTTTACATCGTTTTTTTGTTCTAGTAAATTTCTTACCCTGTCTAATTAATTTTTACGGGGTTTTTAACGGTGTAAAAAAACCCTTCAACCACGATTCATTGTCTTAGGGGCTGAAGTTTTCTAGATAGCTGTTTCAGAAACCCTGAACGCGAAAAACATAATGTTTTGATTAAGTGAGATTCACAAATAATGAGGTACCTTATTTTTTATGAACTTGTTTTTTTGTACCGAGATTATAAAGTCAGATGATTTTTGAAGTAGTCAATTTTTTGTGTTGTTTCGATTTTTTTACTTACCATACATGGACCTAAAGAATTTTCTTTGCCCCGAAAAATATTTAATAACGCTGTAGTTTTTTCTGCTCCTTGCTTAGGGGATCTTAAAAACTTAATGGCTGAATGATGAGTTTTAAATATAGCTCATTTAAGAGGTTAAGGAAGTTATTTTTCCTATATACTGGGTTGGTGTATACTTGGTTGAGTAATACATTTATGGGTGATCTAGAAAACTTTCACAAGCTGTGCTTTTTAAAGTTATCTTGAATATACAGTTTATTACATAAATTTTATAACGATAAATTTTACATCAGTAGTTGACCAGCACCTTCAAGTTTTGTTAAGTATTGGCTAGGATATATTGTGTTTTGAGAATTGGTGAATTTTTATGCAAATTTTAACAATAATCATGAATTTTTCAATTAGAACGAAAGTATAGGTTTTTGAAATAATTTTTTATATGTTTGTAGGTATGTATTGCTTGAATTCTGAAAAAGGTACTTACCGATACAGAATATTCATCCGAAATATTTATTAGTTTTGAAATGTCCCTTTTTATATTGAGTTTATTGGAATTTTTATACTTGAATAGAAGACATAGTTTGGAACAGATGTAAAATACAACCTATAAAACTTTAATTACTGCAGATTTTGAAAATAAAATTTGTTGGTAATTGGTTGATTCTTAATAAAGTAAAATATTGTTGATAAATTTCAGAGTCTCCAAGACAAATGTTTAAAAAATGAAAAGAGAGAAAATGTAGTTTGTAATGGTTGTTGTAGTTAACACTACATCAATATCCATATCTTCATCACGATATTACATTTATATCCTTGGTTTTTATCCTTATAATAATTTAAAATATTCATAAAAAGACATAACAAAGTTGTTTTAAGGGTATTTCTTTACATTTAATATAAATTAGCTTTGAAAATTCTGAAGATAATAGTTGATTTTGAAGATACTAAACAAAATTCACAACCCAAACAAGGTAAAGAAAAAAATAAAAATTAATTTTGGCCTAAACCCCACTTTTATCCGATTCCAGTAACCTGGAAAATTGCACTAATCTGTGCCTTAAACCACCGGAAATATGGTGCGTTAAATCATAAAAGTAACTGAACTAAAGTCAAGATGTCCAGAAAAATCAAGGAATTCCCAGTGGAACTAGTCACGATCGTAGAGAATTAAATTACTCTTTTTCTTACAAAACAAAAGTGTTCCTAGTTCTTTTAGTGAGTTTCAGGTTTCTCCTCGTGGATATCTGAACTTTCGCTGCAAAACCTTTTTGAGATCAGATGTTATCAATTAAATTTATTGTGTTTTAGGCTTAGGGTTTTTTTACCTTATGAGAAATCTGCGAAACGATAAAGTTATATTTTTTGCTTGCAGTATCATTGTTAGATTAAATACTATAATTCACAGATTATTACATAGTATAATTCAATTTAAAAGTAGCATTTTGATAGAAATTTACTTTCACTTACACTACTCTCAATAAATAGTCGGAGTTTTTTTTTACCTTTTTGAGGGTTTTTAAAGGGACAATATCCAATTATTCACTCGTCTCTGTAAATCTCCAAAATAAAAAAATCATGAACAACGCAGTTGGGAGAAAAATTACTATTCACTATAAATTGTTTTTACGAATATTAACAATTTTATGTTCCTAAATGAGTTTATTCTAAGTCTCCCTTTTCATCAAAAAGACGATATATAAAATACAAATAGGTACAAAATGCTATAAATAGCAACGAAAGATACATCCTCTTTGAAGTAAAACACCTTTTTAAACTTGTAAACCAATTTCATGTTATTGTTTATGGATTAATGGATTTCTTTCTTAATTCTTTATGGATTTACCCGCAAAGAATAACGTAATATCGATCAACTGTAATTTTAAAAATAAGAAAGCAACACTCGCTAATTTCCGATTTTATACAGCAGAAAATAAATATACTAGTGACGTCAAGGGATGCCCGTAAGAAGACGCCCCACTTCCAGCTACCTAATTGGCGAAAAAGGCAGAGAGCGGAAATCATCTCTGACTCGACAATTAGGTGGCTGTAGAAAGTGGGACGTCTTTCTTATGTGACGTCACTGAAAAGAAACGCTGTAATCTAGTATATATTTTTAGTATTTATCTAATTACTAGCTGATATGCCCGGCCTTGCACGGGTGGAGTGTATATATATTTTTTTAAAATTAAATTTTTTAAAATATATTTATAATTTTTAAATCAGCAATTACCAATCATCCCGGTATCCCAGACGTCTTTTTCCTATCCGTGTTCCCGGTAATTTTCCTATCCCGATGTTCCCGGTACTTTTCCTATCCCGATGTTCCCGGTACTTTTCCTATCCCGATGTTCCCGGTACTTTTCCTATCCCGATGTTCCCGATACTTTTCCTATCCCGATGTTCCCGGTAATTTTCCTATCCCGATGTTCCCGATAATTTTCCTATCCCGATGTTCCCTGTAATTTTCCTATCCCAATGTTCCCGATAATTTTCCTATCCCGATGTTCCCGATAATTTTCTTATCCCGATGTTCCCGATAATTTTCTTATCCCGATGTTCTCGGTAATTTTTCTTTTCCCGATGTTCTCGGCAATGTTTCCTAGTAAATTAATGAGTCTAGTGAACAAAAATAACAAATTTGAAACAATAATAAAAGATCTAGTAAATTGAAAAGTCTAGTGAACCGCTTCATTTGAAACAATGTTTTGTTTTGAAGTCCTCTTCCATGAAAATAAAATTTACAATTTTCCATAAATATTTAAATTTTAAAGGAAAATATCTTAAAATAGGGGAAAGTAACGTTTCAAAATAAATTTTTTGAATTTATTTTGATGTTTTTACAACTGATATAGGGTGAATCGACCAGTAATTGACCAGTTAGTGGAAATTCCTCCAAGTTTTATTTTTCTTTCTTAGAAAAAAAATTTCTAAAAAAATTGACACTGGTTTAATATCAATGAAAGTATGAGGAATAATAACTAATAATCATTTTTCCTTTCATTTTTATAGAATTTTTTTTATTTATTTTAAAAGCAATTAATTGAGATTTTGCCAGTAGTTGACCACCTACATCCAGTATTTGAACACCATTATTCCAGTAATTGACCATTGCCATATTCACCATTTCCAGAATAAAAATCAAATATACAGCTCAAGCACAAATCAACCAACTGATCCACAACGCAACCTATCATTTGCAAAAGAGCTATTTATTCGAGTCCCACTTCTTTAAAACAGGGCTAAGGGTAAGTTGGCTGAAAAAAATACGCAACGGAGACGTTTGAAGAAAACGTTTCAGAAACACTTACACAAACTTTCATTCAATCTGATGATTATAAAATTCTCTCACAAAAATTAAGAATTGGCAAATTTTAGTAAATTTTTAAGTTTATAGTTTTTCTTGACAGTTTTAAGCGAAAAAATCAATTGTTTTATTGAATGGTATAAAAATTTTGAACTTAATATTCCATTCTTATTAACACCCGTGTCTTTTGGCAGAAAATCCTATGATCTGAAAACCAACTGTTCCAATCCTACTAAAATTTCTTTCATTTGTTGAATACGTCTTAGAAAATTCTTAAAAGCTTTATTCAATCAGCAATCAATAAATTAAACTCTGGAAGAGAACACGGAAAATTGTTCCTATTTATTAATTCTCATACTTTATTAATATTAAATCACTGTCAATTTAAAATATATTTTGTTGGAAAAAATATATCTACTTTATTAGTAATTATAATGATTTTTAAGATGTATTGCAAAATCTTATGTATTTTAAGCAAGAAGTAGAAAATTTTTTTTATTGTTTAACCTTTTAAAACCAGACTGTAAACCAGCACGATTTGCCACCTAGGCCACCTAGCGAGCGCTTGCACCGCGAACCGTTCGATTCCACCGTTTACTACAGAAGGCTATCTAAAAAACTAAAAATGCGTATATGTCTGACAACCAACCAACCAACTACCCGTAGGTAGTTGTTTAAGGGCTTAGCGAGAGGAGCGACATATTTTAAAAGCGCAGGTGTTGGAAATTTGAAGAACCAATGAAAGAGGTATATTGAATAAAGAGTCCCTATTAACAATACTGGTTAATTACTGGAAATGTAACTTTTTTTACAGTAAATCTAAGCAAAAATTGTACTGCAGGTAAAAATCTTTAAGATCGCTCTTAGTTTAAAAAGAAATCTTAAAAGCAAATAAAATCCAGTAGTTGACCACTTTGGTCAAATACTAGCACTTTTTCTATTTTAGACAGCCAGTGGTTGACCACCCCTCAAATATCAAATTAAATGGTTAATATACAAATAATGATAGTTTTATTTAATTCAACTAAACATATAGGACCTAAATACATCAATCAATAAAATATTGGAATAAAAACTAGCTGGATGATTTGAGATTGAACTAAATACTCCATACCATTATTGCTAGTAGTGAGAGCGCATGCTTTGAAGCTTTGTTGATAACTTTTTTTTAACTATTTATTGTGTCTTTTAAGAACAATACTAGAACTTTACACTATGCATGAGCTTTTAATAAAATGTCAGCTATGTTTTCAACGCAACAGATTCGAAATAAACACACAACAGTTCTTGTTTTCTTCAAAATTATGCTCAATTGGTCAACTACTGGTAGGTGGTCAACTACTGGTCGGTTCACCCTAGTTTTTAAATGGACAATTATCGAGTTTTTTCTGTTAAAATATTTAATTTTTGAAGGTTTTAATCTAGTTAACAATAGTGAGTCGAGCAGTCTACTCTAGTAGAGAAATGGAGAAATAAGCGTTTCGGGCTATAAATTCGTTAATTACTCGTAATTATTCGATTTTAAAGATTTGAAAACTATCTTAAGTTACTCCCCGACTCGGAATACGTCTATACGTCGAGTTTGGTTTCGCTCCGTGGCCTATTTCAAGAGATTACCCCGGACATACCCACATACACACACACACACATATATACCCACACACACACATCGCCCGTTAGCTTTTTATTTATACAGAGACTAGCTGATTTGCCCGGCCTTGCACGGGTGGAGAGTATAAGTATTTTTATTTTGTGTTTTCTTAAAATACATTTATTATTATGTAAATCAGCAATAACCAATCTTCCCGGTATCCCAGGCGCCTCTCTCCTATCCCAGTGTTCCCAGTAATTTTTCCTCTCCCGATGTTCCCGGTAATTTTTCCTCTCCCGATGTTCCCGGTAATTTTTCCTCTACCGATGTTCCTGGTAATTTTTTCCTTTCCCGGTGTTCCCAGTAATTTTTCCTCTCCCGATGTTCCCGGTAATTTTTCCTCTCCTGATGTTCCCGGTAATTTTTCCTCTCCCGATGTTCCCGGTACGTTTTCCTATCCCAGTGTTACCAGTAATTTTTAAATCACAGTGTTCCCGCTCTAGTAAATTAATAAATCTAGTGAACAAAGTAAAAAAACTGAAACTATATAAAGCGGATATGCCCGGCCTTGCACGGGTGGAGAGTATATATATTTTTTTAAAATTAAAATTTTTAAAAATATATTTATAATTTTTAAATCAGCAATTACCAATCATCCCGGTATCCCAGACGTCTTTTTCCTATCCCGGTGTTCCCGGTAATTTTCCTATCCCGCTGTTCCCGGTAATTTTCCTATCCCGATGTTCCCGGTACTTTTCCTATCCCGATGTTCCCGATAATTTTTCTATCCCGATGTTCCCGGTAATTTTCCTTTTCCCGGTGTTCTCGGCAATGTTTCCTAGTAAATTAAAGAGTCTAATGAACAAAAATAACAAACTTGAAACAATAATAAAAGATCTAGTAAATTGAAAAGTCTAGTGAACCGCTTCATTTGAAACAATGTTTTATTTTCAAGTCGTTTTCCATGAAGAAAATTTACACTTTTCCATAAATATTTAAATTTGAAAATATCTTAAAATAGGGGAAACTAACGTTTCAAAATTAATTATTTGAATTTATTTTGGTGTTTTTACAACTGATATAGTTTTTAAATGGACAATTTTCGAGTTTTTCCTGTTAAAATATTAAATGTTTGAAGGTTTTAATCTAGTTAACAATAGTGAGTCGAGCAGTCTACTCTAGTAGAGAAATGGAGAAATAAGCGTTTTCGGCTATAAATTAGCTAATTACTCGTAATTATTCGATTTTAAAGCTTTGAAAACTATCTTAAGTTACTCCCCGACTCGGAATACGTCTGTACGTCGAGTTTGGTTTCGGTCCGTGGCCTATTTCAAGAGATTACCCCGGACATACATACACACATACACACATCGCCCGTTAGCCTTTTATTTATACAGAGACTAGCGGATATGCCCGGCCTTGCACGGGTAGAGTGTATAGTTTTTTTTTTAATTAAATTTTCCCAAAATACATTTATAATTATTAAATCAGAAATTACCAATCAACCCGATATCCAAGACGCCTTTTTCCTATCCCGGTGTTCCCGGTAATTTTTAATATACCTGTGTTCCCGATAATTTTCCTATCCCCATGTTCCCGATAATTTTCCCTATCCCGATTTTCCCGATAATTTTCCTATCCCGATGATCGAGGTAATTTTTATGTCCCGGTAATCCCGGTACTTTTTTTTCCTATCCCGATGTTCCCGGTAATTTTCCTTTTCCCGGTGTTCTCGGCAATGTTACCTAGTAACTGTTCGGTACTTTTCCAATCCCGATGTTCCCGGTACTTTTCCTATCCCGATATTCCCGGTACTTTTCCTATCCCGATGTTCCCGATAATTTTCCTATCCCGCTGATCGAGGTAATTTTTATGTCCCGGTAATCCCGGTACTTTTTTTTTCCTATCCCGATGTTCCCGGTAATTTTCCTTTTCCCGGTGTTCTCGGCAATGTTTCCTAGTAAATTAATGAGTCTAGTGAACAAAAATAACAAATTTGAAACAATAATAAAAGATCTAGTAAATTGAAAAGTCTAGTGAACCGCTTCATTGGAAACAATGTTTTATTTTCAAGTCGTTTTCCATGAAAAAATAATTTAAAATTTTTCATTAATATTTAAATATTAAAGGAAAATATCTTAAAATAGGGGAAACTAACGTTTCAAAATTAATTATTTGAATTTATTTTGGTGTTTTTACAACTGATATAGTTTTTAAATGGACAATTATCGAGTTTTTCCTGTTAAAATATTTAATTTTTGAGGTTTTAATCTCGTTTACAATAGTGAGTCGAGCAGATCTGCCTGGTAGAGAAATGGAGAAATAAGCGTTTTCGACTATAAATTCGTTAATTACTCGTAATTATTCGATTTTCGAGCTTTGAAAACTATCTTAAGTTACTCCCCGACTCGGAATACGTCTATACGTCGAGTTTGGTTTCGGTCCGTGGCCTATTTCAAGAGATTACCCCGGACATACCCACATACACACACATATATACACACATACACACATCGCCCGTTAGCCTTTTATTTATACAGAGACTAGCTGATATGCCCGGCCTTGCACGGGTGGAGTGTATAAATTTTTTAAATTAAATTTTCTCAAAATATATTTATAATTTTTAAATCAGCAATTACCAATCATCCCGGTATCCCAGACGCCTTTTTCCTATCCCGGTGTTCCCGGTAATTTTTCATATCCCGATGTTCCCGGTTATTTTCCTTATCCCGATGTTCCCGATCATTTTCCTTATCCCGATGTTCCCGATAATTTTCCTATCCCGATGTTCCCGATAATTTTCCTATCCCGATGTTCCCGATAATTTTCCTATCCCGATGTTCCCGATAATTTTCCTATCCCGATGTTCCCGATAATTTTCCTATCCCGATGTTCCCGATAATTTTCCTATCCCGATGTTCCCGGTAATTTTTCATATCCCGATGTTCCCGGTTATTTTCCTTATCCCGATGTTCCCGATAATTTTCCTATCCCGATGTTCCCGATAATTTTCCTATCCCGATGTTCCCGATAATTTTCCTATCCCGCTGATCGAGGTAATTTTTATGTCCCGGTAATCCCGGTACTTTTTTTTCCTATCCCGATGTTCCTGGTAATTTTCCTTTTCCCGGTGTTCTCGGCAATGTTTCCTAGTAAATTAATGAGTCTAGTGAACAAAATTAACAAATTTGAAACAATAATAAAAGATCTAGTAAATTGAAAAGTCTAGTGAACCGCTTCATTTGAAACAATGTTTTATTTTTAAGTCGTTTTCCATGAAGAAAATTTACACTTTTCCATAAATATTTAAATTTTAAAGGAAAAAATCTTAAAATAAAAGAAAATAAAGTCACGAAATTAATTATTTGAATTTATTTTGGTGTTTTTACAACTGATATAGTTTTTAAATGGACAAATTATCGAGTTTTTCCTGTTAAAATATTTGATATTTGAAGGTTTTCATCTCGTTAAACAATAGTGAGTCGAGCAGATCTGCTCTAGTAGAGAAATGGAGAAATAAGCGTTTCGGGCTATAAATTCGTTAATTACTCGTAATTATTCGATTTTAAAGCTTTGAAAACTATCCCAAGTTACTCCCCGACTCGGAATACGTCTATACGTCGAGTTTGGTTTCGGTCCGTGGCCTATTTCAAGAGATTACCCCGGACATACCCACACACATACCCACATACATACATCGCCCGTTAGCCTTTTATTTATACAGAGATTAAATATCTGAAACAAACAGTTTCATTAGTAAGTGGAAAGCAGCAATAAGAATACATAAATTTCAATCAAAGAAGTTCAGATTCACACATTAGTTTATGCTTACAGAAAAATAACTAGAGCAGCATCAATAAGACATCTGATTTGACACGAACGAATCTGATTGCACGACTCTTAAACTACCAACCTGTTAGACTTCCCGACAACCCATTCTCCCGAATACACCGCGTCCAATCAAATATCGCAAAGTTAACAACACCCCAAAGATAGTCTTCAATCACCCAGAAATCCGGAATATCTGAGAATTCCGGACAAGAGACCACCTGCCCTTAGATTCTAATCCACGGGGCAACACAATTAGAAGGAAAGCGTGGTCATTTGAATTACTACTGCCTTGACGATCCGTTTGCGTGATTTCGGAAAGCACCGAAAACACAATCACAGGTCTTTAATGAGACTTCATTTTTGGGACCGGAAAGGACGCGAACTCGCTTAATGCTCCGGTTGCTGTGTTACGCCGGATGTCGGATTTTTACTGGGTCAGGACTTCTCTGCCGGGAGTTTGAACTTTGTTGTTGAGTGTTTGATGCAGGGAGGTTTCGTATCGAGTTGAAAAGTTGTGTTGTTATATCGTGTTTTAAAATGGTGTAGTACTAGATAATGGCAAAACTCAAAAACCCTTCATCTTTAGAATAAGAGTAATAAAAGTAATATAATTGTATATTTTCAAATGGGAAAAGTCGGAAATATATTTCTTTTTTTCTAATTTGTTTTGAGAAAATTGGGAAAAAAACTCTTAATAAGTTCACTTTTATTTATAACCATGTTTAAATTTTTATTGTAATTCCTTGTGTAACAATGAGGTATTCTCACGTTTTGAGATTAAATTTTATTAAAATAGTAGGTAAAAAACCATGAAGAATGACGTTTACATCAAGTATTTTCGTAGCCTAGTTTCTGAGATATAAATTTTTGAAATTTCGTTTTTTGTTTGGGCGCGAAAACACTCTCGAATCACAAATCATGCGCTGTGATGTCACATCCAATAGGAGCCCGTTTTCTGATAACGTGACTTTTCTGACGTTTTGGCAAAAATAAAGTTGAATTTTAAATTATTTAAAACACATTTTTGAACTTAAAAATCAGAAATTTAGGAGTTTTAAACCATAATGTATCAAAAAAGTATAAAATCAAGCAAATCCCTCACTCATGCAAATACCTCATTGTAACCAACTGTTTGTTCACCTACATGGATCGTTCTACGATCCCAGGTGATATAATATTTTCTTTTCTTTGTTTGTAAAAAGAAATAAAAAAATAAAAATAATAAAAAAAGTAATGCATTTTCATTGTAGAGCTACAAAATTCTTTGTGTAAATTAAGGAACCTATTTATAAAACTGAGCAACCAATCGAAAAACGTTCAAAAATACTGTTTAGTTGAAAAAATGGATGACTTTCTCCATTTTTCTAGATTATGAAATTTCAGCCGACAAAAATCTCAAAAATAACTTAAATAAAGAATCAATTGTTACAGTTCACAGACCAAAAGGGAGAAATTAGGAAGAGTAAGATAAATAAGTTCTAAAGTACAGGGTTCATTTTCTATCTCAGTAGTCCCCAACCTTTTTACCGCCACGGACAGGTCAACGTTTGTTTATTTTACCGCGGCCCGCTGGGGGGGGCGTTGATTGTTTACATTCTAGATTATTTTGATTTATTAATTTTAATTTAATTGTATTAAACATGCTTTCAAAATAAAATACAGTTACACCAAAAAATAAAAACAAAGGGATTTATAATTCATTTCATTCATTAATTTGGAGTATCAAACTAGGAATTTAAATTCATTTTCAATGAAATGGTCGGCCCGCGGCCCGGTACCATTTGATCCACGGACCGGCACCGGTCCGAGGACCGGGGGTTGGAGACCACTACTAACAGAAAAACTCAGGAGTCTGTAAGAAGTTTTTCAGGAGTAAATTCATAAAAAGTCAAGAGGTAATGTGAATAATTATTAACCTTATACAACTTAGCTTGTACAAGAAGAATAAGTTTAGAGTGAAGTATGGAACAAGGAATTGCAAAAGTGGTTAGAATTATATATAATATTATTATATATAATTTATATATTATATAATATTTATTTATAATATTTCAACAGAATATTATAAATTAAAAACAATTATTTCCTCAAATAGATAATAAATCTTCGTTTTACTCTTAGACAGCTGTTTATCAGGAGTCAGAGACTAAATTCAGGAGAAAAAGCTTAATTTTCAGGAGATATAAGGGCTCTTAGACAAACAAAGCAATTTTAAGGAGTTTTCCCAGGAAATTCAGGAGGCTTATCCGAACCCTGAAAGAATTATGAAACCGAGTCATTAAAGTGAATACCAACCCAAGCAGCACAAACGTTCAAGATTCGTCCAATTTTCATCATGAACGGCCAAATTTCGTTAACTTCTAGGTGGAGTTACGTAAACTCGACATATTTGGTACGAACTGTGCTACTAGGGAATAGAGATAGAGTCCACCATTCACTGGATAACAAAAAGTAGAATCACTTTATAGAATACAACAGAGAAAAATAATGCGCTTTGAAAGAAACCGAGAAAAGATGGAGTATGAGATTTGGAAGAGAAAAACGAAAGAAAATTTAAAAAGGAGGAAATAGCTTTTTTTCGTCTTTCCTTTTTCCATCTTTTTTCTTTGTCCATCTCATGATGCGCTTTCTTTTCTTTTTTGAAGACCAAGTAAAGTCAGCTCAATCAAATCAGTAAAATTAAGATACCTCAATAGAAAACATAGCTTTAAAGTACTCGAAGTTCGATGAGTAAAATGCATAATGTATTACTAAACCAAATATTAGAGAGGCTAAAAAATATCATTGAAAATAGGTTCATTTAGCAATTAAGTAAATTTACTCAGATAGCAAATTCACTAAAAGAAAATGTGTAATAATTTGGATCATAAACAAAGTGTAACATATTTTTCCGCAGCTAACACTTTCAAAAGACTTTCCACTAGGCAATCTATCATTTTGATAGGACTGCATAGCAGAAAAGTAGGACCTAATTCATAAACTAGCTGTCAAAAGTTTTCTCACTAGAAGAACGTTTTTTTAGAGAAACGTAACTGTTGAAGAGTTTGTATTTAATAAACAGAACTTCAGCGCTTAGCGGGAAAGTAACATCTATTTACACTTGTTAAATCTTCACTTAAAAAATCCCTAAAATTCAAAGTTTTACCCTAATAACTCTACTTTGAAGATGCTTGAAAAATACGTTAAAAGTTTGAAGCGAAGATAAATTGTCGAACAAATTAGATCTTGTTAATTACAGAACATTTTTCTACTTCAATCTACCTATATGCAAGAAACTATAACGCCATCCTTCATTTTAATTATAAAGACGACAAATCCATAGAGGTAAAACCTTCTTTTCAACTCTCGCTGAAGAGGGATGAGTTTCAGTAATTTACAGTTAAATAGTCACTGATCATAGTGGTCATTAAGGGGATGACAGAAAATGTGCTGAAAGAAAATTCCTTCCTAATCCCCACGGTTTCATGAAACAGACTCATAGGCGAAAATGGGGTAAAACCTAAATGAACCGCTAGTAGCTCAGCTTGTACCAAGTTTAAAACTAAAAGTCAACGAAATTCGGCCATACATGACAAAAACTCGACGAATCTTAAACGTTTGTACAGCTATGGATATTTTCAAACGCACGTAATACTTGCCATCTTACTACTTGTATTTATGAATTAGTTATGAGATATGTTTATCAAGACGTAAATATTGCAAGATTCCTTTTGATTAGATGAATTCGTTCAATCTAACCTAAGTAACATAAATATTTTCTTTTAAAGAACATTCTGCTACCTGAACAACATATTAGGGTTCTAGAATATTTCATATTTATAAAATTTCCTAAAAAGTGCATGCAAAGTTACTATAATATATTAATGAATCTTAATATATTCAAAGATTTCGTCAGATTTTATCAAGACGTTTGTCATAAATATTTCGTTTCAAAGTTTAAACATGAGATACATTACAAGAAAACAATTAAAATAAGTGCAATAATTTTTCTTCAAGCTTAAAACTTAATGGACAGGAATTTAAAAGAAGGAAAACCTAAAAAAACTGATTGTTTCTACAAACAGCAAGAGTCTTAAATGAATCTTAAAACTTTAAAAGTTCGTTTCCCTAATGAACATTGCATTTAAGATGCAATACGTATCCAATTTGAATAAAGGGAACATATTGAAACAAAACTAAGATAAAATTGACTAGTTGGACTGTTACATGAAATGGAAATAATAAAGAAACACAGATGTGTGTCAAGAGAAGCTTTATTATATTTTAAAACTCTTTATAAACGTCCAACCTTAATACACTTTATAAACCATTTCTTTTTTCTTAATTGCCATAGAATTAAATGATCGGAAAACCATGTATGCCTGTTAAGACTTTCTACAATGGAATGGAATGGGATTTTTATATCATATATTTGATTCAAAGTAACCTAAAGCTTATATTTGTTAGACAAATGAATCATCGCTCGTGGAGTAGTATTATAAAGTCATCAACAAAATGTAAGCCGTCCGTATCCAGAATTGATAGTTTCTGGATGAAGGCATTCGTCCATCGTCCTTACAAGACAAAAGTTTTCATTCTTAACATAAGCGAACGATACGACGGAAAAGAGATAAAAAACACACCAAAGGTGTAGCTCCACCCAGTTCATCCTTATTAAAGAACATCTTCCTTTCACCAATAGATCCAAATCCTTCATTTCAATCCATTCCAACACCATCAAAACTAGAACTAGGAAAAATAAAAATCGCACCTTTTCAAAACGCCTCTATTTTTAGCAACCTCCTCTATCTCCCCTCATTGATTCCAACGACCACCCCCCACCCCCTCTCAATTCTCAATCCCTTCCACCTCCTCAGCCAATAACAATAACTATAACAAGGCAACACGGATTTCCAAGAACTTTTCCGTCAGAAGATCCCCGAAGGGCGATCGTTAAGAACTCCCCTCTTATCTCCTTCCCTTTATTATTCCATAAAAGATCATTAATTTCCACCGAGATGGTTTTTTTTGGCGATAACTCGGACCATAATCATTGCCACTATCAATTAACACCATTATTTTCGGATCGTGCGAATTCTCAGGGGTTGGCTGGATTTTTTTATCGCCGTTTTCGGCGGAGGTTGTGACGTTGGAGATCGATGGGCCACGTGTTGCCAGCGGAGGGAAAAAATCTTTATGTATTGTCAAAGGACGGGTCTCTGTCAGCAGTTAGTGGACTGAGAAAAGTAGTTGGATGAATGGGGTTTCCTGGGCGCTAATTTGGGAATGAAGTGTTTTAGGGTTCTTGTTAGGAGTAATTAGATATTTCTTGGTGGGTTTTAAGCCTTCAGGGTCAATTCGCTATGCCATTATATTCTTTCTTATCTGGAATCAAAGAAAAATGCAATTGAAAGGTACTAAAAGGTTTTGGTATTAAAAGGATACTCATATTCTACGCCTTTATTGAAGGCGCATCTTTTATTCTATGCGGTAAGTAAATACTGGTTTTAACCCTTTCAGGCCTGACAACCCCAAATTTTCATAGAATACAGTTGTAATCTTTCGGTCGGATTGAAAGGATTAAATAAAAGTGAGTGAAATTAAAATAAATTAACTATAAATAAAATATCTCCAAAGAGATGGGTTTGAAATTTTTGAATAATTAATTAATAGTAACAACTTGCATTATAAAATAATCTGACTTTATCAGGATCGCTCCGAAAAAATAGCAAAAATTTTAAACCAATCTGGGCTTAATGTCGAAAATTTTGAGGCTCCTGATTCAAAGCATAAAAAGTATTGAGCCATAAATGAATTGGAGTGCCACTTAAACCATTAGAAATAATACAAAGCTTTTATAGATTTTTTAGTCGATAAAGTACACCGCCAATTCTTCAGCTTAAAAACAACCTTGATAACAAAAATACGAGATTATTCAATAATTAAATATATCAAAAAGTAATTCTATAGCACTAATCTGTAGAATACTTCATACACATGAAAGCGCCATATATATTACTACTTTCCATAACATTCTACTTCATATAATGACATAATTTTTTCTAAACCAATTTATTATCCAATAAGGAAGCAGCTATCGATTCCCTAAACTCACTCAAAAACCCTTAAAGTCAACACAGATTATTACCAAAGCTCGGCCATGGCATGTTACGCACGTATAAACGCTTTTAAGTTGTCCAGATCCAAAGTAGTCAAAAGAATTAAAGCAATAAACGTTAAGCCGTGTTTTTTATCGCTAGTTAACCTAATCTGTCTCAGCGCACAGGAGAGAAAAAATTGCTATAAACACTATTTAACCATCATGGTTTTAGCGTAAAGCTACCTTAATTAGCACAGAATCCCCCTTTTTTTTTACAAAAGCCGGTCTTTTTAAAGCCCTGGGAGGTTTTAAAGGTCGGTAAAAAACTTACCGAGCTCGTTAATCTTTGAACGGGAATTCCTCTTTTTTTCACTCTCACTTGTCCCAATTTAGAGATCCTCTTTACCTCCAGGTTCTTAAAAGTGTAAGTGGGTTTTGCCGGAATTTATTTTGCCCTTGTTTTAACTTCCAATTTCGTTCCAGATTGGGACCATTTCCCCTCTTTTTATTCCATTTCAGCCGGCTGATCTCGGATTCCTGGAAAAATGAAAGTTTTAACTGCTGGATGGCATCACACAAGGGAAGGGGGAAAAAGAAGAAATTCCCTATCGTGGGGGAAAATTATTTCGCTTTCCGTCGTAGTTTTCCATATGTATGCAAATTTCAAAAGTTTTCCGCTTTTCAAAGGGTCCGCGACCAGATGTAAAAACAGAGGATGTATTATTCTTCTGATTTATTTCCCTTTTTAAGACCCAGGAAAGGGGAAAAAAGACATATCTGTTACTATAAAGGAGAAAATCTTTTGATAAACGCACGCTTCAGAGCAAGAGAGAACCAAGTCAATTTGCCTTAGATATTTATAAACAGTGAGTGAGTATTTAGACTTCAATTTGTGACTGAGTTTACAAAAAGAGTACTACGTGGGTTTTGTTGATCTTCTTGATATAGGATACTTGGTTGCAATGCTTCTTGACTCTATTACGTCACTACACGGAAATAAAACTGAGTAAACACTAAACATAAAGCCTGTTGGGTTGCTAGGATGTGTTTCGGTACTCAAATCATGATAAAATAACGCTATCTATTACACGCGGGTTTAAAAGACTAATCCTAATTTGAAATTCTTAATTTTACTTTTTTTAAGAAAATGGAGAACTGCTTTCTTTGATTGCTCTCATCCAGGTCAGGTTCAAGTAACGTTGCAGTCTAGTTTAGTTTTTATTGGAGGTAGCGTACTTGTCTGGGACCCCAAATTGGCGATATCAGAAGCTTACAATATTAAATTGCAACCCCATAGTTTTTATGTACTATTAAGTAATCTTTAAGAAATGAACATTTAAGTCCTTCAAATTTATTTTAGTAGCTGATATTTCCAAGTGTTTTGGATAATCGTTCCTAATCTGTTTTTACATCCAAAAGGTGTGTATACTTTTTATGAATGCAGTAAAGTAATACCTTAAAATATAACTCTACAGTACCTATACCCTCGATATGACGAAGTCAAAAGGACGGGTAAACAGTTTCAAGATACAAGTTAAATTGGAAATCATCTAGTTTTATTAGGTTTCGGCATAACAAGTTAAATTAGAGAAATAACTAACGTCTGGGGGGAAAATATTTTTTTAGAACAATAGATGATTTCGACATTATGAAGTTCGTCTTATCGAGAGTATGCTGTAATATAATTCAAACAGGGTTTACATTTCTATAAAATTACACTATCCAATTAGATTTAACATTAGTTTGACTGAAATATTAACACTTGCCGTATACCCCACAAATTACATCCCCATTATATATCATCAGCCTCGTCATTGTCCCAGCCAGAGATTCCTAAAATTCCATCTTAATTTAACTTCATTGTCACAGGAATTTGCATTTTAATTTAAAACTTTAATTAATAAATGTAAATTTAGTTTCAGTGAGAGATTTAAGCTACGATGACTTAAACTGTCCTAAATGTCTTGCAATTAAAGTTATCATAATTTTTGAGAGCAAAATATAATAAAGCAGAACACCATGGGAGAAGCAACATTCCAAACATGAGATAATATTTTTAAGAGGTGTGAAATACTTTAAAAACCCCGGAACACTTTTCCTCTCTAATAAATAATGTTAGATAAATTAGGGGACATCAATAAATTACGTGAGGTCAAAAAGGGGGGAGGGGTTTGGAAAAATCTCACTAAATCACACCAAGGGGGGAGGGGGGTCGATTAAAATCTCACGTCAACTTTTTAAATTAGAAATTATACGATTTTCTTAAGTATGAATAAGGAATAATACCCACAGATAAGACACTGTGGTGATTTTTAGGCGGAATAATGTCCTTTTCCCCAACATCATTAACCCATTAATGCCCAACTTTTTATTTTTCTTAAATATTTGGTAAAAACATAGTAAATAGCCCCAAAACAAATGGAAAAATAGTGAAAAAAATTCCAGGTTAAAATTTTAATTTCTACACCAAAATTAAAAAACGTCCCTAAAAAGGGACGTCAGGCACGAATGCCCCCGTTGTTTTTCCCTATAGTAAACGCATGGTAGAAAACTCTTTTAAAGCCTCAAAAACATCTTCTACCTTTTTAAGTGCAGCAAAAGTGATCGGAACCATACTGTAACATGAAGATAAACAAAAAATATTAATTATTTATCCAATTAACTGTAAAATTAACCCTAATTAACGAAGTTTGAGCATTTTTTAAGCTCTAAAACATGTGTTTTTTCCTCCCAAATCTATGTTAATTGCAAATTAATTAAGGTTTTTAATTGAAAAAGGCATTCTTTGTTTATATGTTACCTAATATTAAGTATTAATTACTTTTACACACTTCAAATCTATCAGAATATCTCAATTTGTGAAGTTTAAGTCTTTCAAATGCCCGTACTTTTTTCATTTTATTTAATTTAATTGTGCGGAACACGAATTTCTCCCCAAAAATCAAGCATTAGTGGGATGTGCATTAGCAAGCCAGATGATATTGATTGATCTGCAGTATAGAACACAATGATTAGCGACATCTAATTAGAAAAAAGCCGAAAATGTATCACAAAAGCGACTTTTTTGGCAATTTTAATGACAAAAGGTCATTATAACTAATAATTATTAAACTTATAATTAAAATTTAACCGGAATATATTTGCATAAGTAATAAATGTAGTAAAATAATTAATTTATTCCTTTTAATTAATACAAATTAATTAATTCCTTATAATTTAAGACTTTTTATTCCATTAATTTAGCAGAAATAACAGTATTTTCCAAAAAAATAAACAAAAATAATAAACTTATTAGCTAAAATTAAATTAATTTTATAAATATAAGTTATTTAATTCATTTCATAAGAATCGAAAGAGTTTTTATGAAAAAATGGAGGAAACACTAGCATTTCACTATGTGGAAAACCACGGGGGCATTCGTGCCTGACGTCCCTTTTTAGGGACGCTTTTCGATGGTCTAAAATAAGGTCAAGATAAAATATTTTGGAAAAATAAAAAAACACCCCAACTGATTTAATGTATAAACAGTAATATATATCGGCATTGAAATATTTTTCAAATAACAACTAGGATTTTTAAGCTTTTTCTTTTAAAATATTTTAAAAAGCACTTTTCTGAAAAATTCTATCTTCCAACTTTAAAAAGAGTGAAATTTTTTTAAAATTCTGCTTTCTTCTTGTATTCTTTATGTTCTATGAAGATCAGAGATACATCTGTGCAATTTTTGATTGAAAGGAACAATTTTTGTAGAAATAGGAGGATTTTTAAAAAACGTCCCTAAAAAGGGACGTCAGGCAGTAATGGGTTAATAATGGAAAAGTTTTGGGTGCTGTGAAGCACAAAATGCAAACGAATAGGATAGAAAATTATTTTTAAAAGTTTTAGGTATATCTCAAGTTGGGGGGAGGGGGTCTAGCAAAATCTCACTAAATCTCACCAAGGGGAGAGAGGGGGTCCAGATTTTGGAAAAAACACCTCACGTAATTTATGGATGTCCCCTTATAAACAATCAAGTTTAATGGATTTAATGTCAGAATCTGAATTTGCTGTTAAAAACTTTTTCTCATTTTCAAGATTATCTTCATGTCTTAACAAAAACAAAAAGTTACTCATATCACTCACTATCTCTTTTTAAATGTTTCTCCTTTTCAGGGAAGGAAATACCCTTGAGGAAGACGGAGTTTCCCGAAAAGCAAATTGTATGGCTATACCTAACTGCATTTCCACTTTTCAATGTTGAAAAAGTTTAAGACAGGATTTATTTATTTATTTTGTTTATTCCTAAATAGAGCGATTAGCATAACACTAATGGCTGGAGGCGACGCTTGAGAGCTGGAATTTTCTCACTATTCAGGATGTAAATGTAAGAGTATTTAAAAATTTCAAAAAGGCAAAAAGAAATCCAATAAATATTTGGTTAAATAAACGGATTTTTTCGGTTAATTCCTGAAAGAAGAGTGCTAAAATTCTGTAATACGTATAGACAAAAATACAACATTTCTTATGTAAAAAAATTACAGACAATATCTGTGAATAAACTAGCGTGCTTGCTGACAGTATTTTCTGTAAATTCAACATATTTTTCATAGTGTATTGGAAAAAATTGAGATTTATTATACTTCAATTGAACCTATAGTACAGAGTTGTCCCTCTTGCCGCTCTCGACCATAGCCTTCGAGAGCGAGGAGGCCGTGACAGAAGGAGGATGAGTCATCCCTTCCGTCGAATTGCGTTCCCATAGACGCGTCGATTTTGGAGGGTGAAAATCGCTATAAATCATAAACAAATGATCGGAAAAAGAAAAAAAGACCTGTATGTGATGTAGGAAACGAATACTAATGATTCTGATTGAAAATGTTTACATTACCGCGGAAATATTTTGATAGATGGGATTTTAAAGAAACCATGCTCAGAGTACAATCGACTTTCACAACCTTTATTCGATTAGATTCGGCATAATTACAGTTAAATTACTTCTTGTATTATAAAATGAACATTTTTTGTTAGATTGTATTCGTTTTTGAGTAATTCAAACCAATATTCACATTCGAAAATTTGCTGTTAAGAAGTTGAGACTCGAAACTAGCTCCTTCGGGGTATTAAAAAATGTTTTTTTTTTATAATTCCAAAAATCATGTTCTTATTTTATCTACTAAATCATGTCACATCTTTAATATTTTTAATCCTTTCAGAAATATTAACCCGCGCCTTGTAGCTTTAAGATTTAAATATCCAGACGGTATTCAAAATCAGCTGATCTCTGTCTAGTATACTATACTATCTCCCTTATGGTTTACAACCCTATCCTCTAATATGTGAATTATCTAATATTTGAAATGGTTAAATATGATTTCCATTTTCAGTCTATAAAATATACTTATTTATAAACTTTTAAAAGGTAAAACGTGAAATGCAAATAACTGTACTAGTAAATTATAAATAGATGTATGGGGTAATACAACATTGGGTAAAATAATGACTGAAAAGCTTAACTTTACCAGAACATATTTTTCTTACTGTGTCTCAAACGACAGAACCTTTGGAAGGAGCAAATTTGGATCTCAGAATTTTCCTGATCCATAACTTCCTTCAACCCGTCTTTGGGAAAATTAAAAACCATCACATTACTTGCTTCTTTGGTGTAGTTGCTCTTACATCCAGGCACACAGCAATGCTTAGGCATAGTCAAAATATGGGTGTGAAAGAGCCCGGGAAACACGAGAAAAGCGCGGTTATTCCAGGTTCGCGCGTACGCTCACAGCGAATCTATCGACGCCTTGAATGACTCATTGCGCCGGAGACGCGGAATTGGCCAGGCCTCCTCGTTCTAGAAGGCTATGTCTCGACTTACCAAACACAATAAAAAAATCCAAAATAATTCCTAGTCGGTATCAAACCCATCATGCTTTTCATGATACTCAGGCCCTCCATTTTATCTTAATTTAAAAATAAGTTTAAATCTAAATGATTCACATGTAGATTTGGTATCACCCACAAAATTGAGTAGAATAATCCCTGTTTCCACAACAATCAACACAAAATTATCATCAAAAACTTTTCTCGTGGCAGTCAGACAATAGCATACCAAGCACCAAAAATTAGCTTTCAATCAGAAAAATTGGGATAGTGGATATACTATCCAGTTCAACCTTAAGTACAGACTTATCCCTCTTGCGCTCTCAACTTACCAAACACGCACAAAAATAAATCCAAACAAATAATTCCTAGCTTTTCCCAAGATCAAACCCAAGCTTCTCCATGATACTCAAGGCCATCCATTTTATTATACACGGATATTTGACTGGAGCATGCGACTCTCTCTCTCTCTCTCATTGTGCTCAGCTCCACAGAAACGGGATTTTAAAAGTCTTTCACATGAGACTCATTTTCGGGGATTCCGCAATATGTTTTCGTGGGGTAACAAGAAGGACTCTCCGAGAGGACCAAAGAAGACGCATTCAAGAAGAAAAGCGGATTTAAAGAAAGTATTTTCGGAATGTCTCTTAACAAGGGACTTTTCGAAGAGGGGGGACGGAAGAGTTATCCTTCTTCTTTTGTTAGGGAGGGGGGGACGGAGCAACAACCCGTCGCAAAAATGTTTGCGCAGTTTATTATAGAGTCGAGCGTTTAAAAATTTTTCTTCATTGTTTCCCGTTGTAAACTTTTCCGTCCGTGCCTCTTCTTCTTCTTACGGGCAGATAACGGCTTGCGAAAATAGCCCACGTTCGTTTTTGAGGGGTATTTTTAGGAAAGCGGCCCATCGATTTTGTCTTTGTTTTGCCGGTAATGGCTCCCTGAGGAGAGCGTCAAGACTCGATTTGCTGGCGTCGTGAAAAGGAAGGACGGGAAATTATTGTGGGTGCTTTTCGTAATGCAATAAGTAGGATTAAATTATGGAGAAATTAGACGAACTGTTCCTAGCAGTGTGCTCTTAAGGTATCTGCCTACCCCTAAAATGACGATTTTCGACTTTTTCGTCGAAAATTTTTTTCTTACTTTTTCGAGTAGTTTAGACTTTTATCTTTCCAAAACTGTTTTCATTTTACTTGTAGGTGAATTAGAAAAGAAATTACAGCATTTTTTAAAACAGATAGTCGTGTGTGATCGTATACAAATATAAACTTTAAAGCTGATTTTCTCAGAACTAAGTTTTGCATAAAAACCCTCCACTATTTACATGATTACTCAAAAACTATCCAAGATATTCACTCCAAATTTTAACAGTATATTAATCATACTGTTATTAACCAGATGGACCACAGATTTTTATGTAAGTTTATTATTTTTGTTTTTATTGATGTTTTTTTGTTAAATGGTAGTAGAAATTTTGAAATTTTTCATTTACCTTTACATTTTATGCTGTAAAACAATTACTTTTCAAAATATGTCTTAGAAAATGGTCCATTCTGAAATTAAGTGTTATAGAATACTTGTGTCCAAAGGAAATTTATATAGGGGTAATAGTTTTTGGGCAAGAGTGAGAGGGGTTTTATAAAAATTCACTTAAATTTTACACTAATTACCCCATATTTTAGAAAGTAATATAATTAATTTTGTTTTTTTCAGCATTGATCAAGGTTTTGATGTACATTTAAACTAAAAAGTAAAAAATAAAATTTGTAAATCAAGTATTTCAAAAAAATGGTCTCAAAGGTAGGCGGATACCTTAACTTACGTTATTTTCTATAAATCGAGTTAAATATGCGATGTAAGAAAATAGTCTTTTTGTATTGTATTTTCCAATGTATTTTGAGGACAATTATCCGTATGCCTAAAAAACGGGCTTTTTTCCGTTAATTCTTCGAAAAGAAGTATTTAGATTTAATCAAATCACATCTAACTGAAGTTTCATCAAATATCAGAAATTTTCTCCCATATGACAGAAAAACTAGACTAGTCCACTTTAGTCCGTGTAAATAAATATGGCGGCTCATCTCCATGCAACCCAATAGAAATGCAATTGTAAATGACTAATAGTAAGCCGCCAATTTTATTTACACAGACTATAGTACCTTTCCATCCGTTTGGCACTAAAACCAAACTCTAGGATTTCAAACTTTGTAGGACGCAGAAGCTATAGTATATTGTCTTTCAAGTACAAAAAGGGCTATAAAAATTGAACCTATCACAAACTCATTTTTATGGAAATTGAACAGAAGAGAAAGAACGTATTCCACTTTAGTATAATTAATTAAAAGGGATTATTATCAAAATTAACACTTATAAGGGGATGAAGAAGAGTCTTGTAAGTTAAGCATAAAGTGACCGCGACACTTCTACATGCAGTATTTTACTGATGTTGCATTTATATAGGCGCTTTCATAGAGGCATGCTCACTTCTTTAACTTTTCTTCATCCATAGTTCTCAGTGAGGATGATAGTGAAAAAATTGAAATGGTGAATTTGAGTTCCGTTTTAAAGTTTTAAAATGTGACATCGCAACGAGATGAGTTCTCACAATGCAACATGGTGCTAACCCTCTCCCCCCCAAAAAAAGTGTTAATTAATTTCTGGATGACCCCTTAGTGAGAGCTGAAGCCTAAAATCGGAAAATTGATCCCGTGGTAACCTCCGAATCTCCCAACTTGCGAGTAAGGCAGGGTTTTTAAGCAGCGATTAGAGCGACGCGACTGGTCCAACGAATGATGACATAACTACTATGCCACTGGACCAATGACAAGGCAAGATTCCAACTCAATGAGGATACTACGGGAAATTTTTGACCGTTTTTCCCATGCCGTCCCAGTCTCGAATCACTGCATGTAAAACCACCCTAACGACACCAGAAAAAGAGTTATACAAGTGAATCAAAAAGCGTCGCTGAATGGTCAATATCCCATTCGATTGAAATGGATTATTGACCAGACCGAGAATGGCAGAGCCAGAGTGTCAGAGCAAACATGCTCTCTGTCATGATTAGAACGGCCATTTTCATAAATCTGGAACGAATTCCCGATCGCTGATGGTACGATTAAGGGCGTGGCTGCTATGGAGGGTGTGGATCTCTGGCACGGGTTGAGTTGTCTGCCAGCTGGATGAGGAGTTTATTTATGAGCGCATCAATTTTGAGGTTTCGAAGATCAGAAGGACGACTGAGGTTTATCTTGATTTCGGCTCTGTTATATAGATAGATAGGGTAATAGCGTTTTGATGTCCTGGATGTGTTGATATTTACCGTTAGAAATGGGCGGGGGGAATGTTGGTTTTTTGAGCTTTTGGCTTTTATTCTTGCGTTGGGATTTTATAAAAATGTTAGTACCAAATTAAGTGATGATGTTCCTAAATAACTACCAGCAAGATTAGATGGAGTAGTTTTAATTATTACTAATTTGTATTACCTATCATAAGTGATTCAAGTTTATCAGAAAATAAAGTAATCCTGTAAGTATACAAATCAATAATTTAATAAATTCCATCATATGTATTAGAAAACAGTAACGTAATTTGTAATTTTTATTGTTTAAGGGGACTCGGTACCAAAAAAATTTATTTTTGAGTTTTTTTTATTAGTTCTTGGTGCCAAATTATCTGTTACCATCATGTAATGGAATATTAAACACAAAAAGTTAAAAAAAAAATTATTGTTCTTAATATTAATAATAAACAACAAAAATTTCACTAAATTTCGAAACGCTACTCCTCCTTCATTTTTCCTTTTTTTACTAGCTTTTTCATTTTCATGTTAAATATGTTCTGTAGTATAATTCTATATGGGGGAGTTTGGATAATCATAATAGTTTTTGAGGAAAAAAACTTTTCGGTTATTCCCATTTTAAAACGTGAAAATTCTATGTTTTTTACCCTATTTTGCATGATCAAAAAATTCTGGACCAAAATCATTAAATTTTGGAACATACATTTGATAAAATTACCCTATTGACCAAGTTTCATAACATTTGGTTCAGTAGAAAAAAATCCTTATGGTTTTAAGTGCTAAAAAAGAAGTTTTGAGAAATATTTATTTAAAAAAATATGTGGTTACAATGCTCCATAAACATTGGAAATTTGTGATGCTTAGAATTAGTGCATCACAATGAAATTTGCTGAATCAATTTATGAGTATAAACATCGATTTGAGAGCAAAATCCTAAACTTGATATTTTGACCGATTTGGAGGTACTGAGGCCCCTTAATTGTATCAAAAAACAACGGTGAAAAAATTATTGATACATTTGATTGCTAAAACTTGGTTCTTTCTATACCTACTATATGATAAAACTACAAAAAATCTAAATGATTAAAAAAGCATGCACATGCTTTTGTTTTTAATTACAATAACATTGTTTTCAATAAAATATCTTGAATTGAATAAATGAATTCAGTGTAAATGCTTCAAGAATTTGCCGATGTAGTTAATGTATAACAATTACAGTAACATTTCTGAACATTTACAAATTTCCATACATCAGGTCATGTTATAAATGCAGCATAATAATGTTATTATGGCTAAAATAATAAAAGTATTTAAAAATTTTAATAAGAATGAATTAAGCAAAAAATAAGAAGTGTTCATGCAAGAAAGCATTTATCAAGCCATACGACGTATTGATCCTAGTTGGTTTTAACATAATCTCAGCAACGGTCTATTAAACTAATTCCCACTTTCATCAATGTCTTTTAGAGAACCATTTGCCAAGCTAAATTGAGAGGTCCATTTTTCAGTCTAGCAAAGGAGAGAAAAGAGATCTAAAGAGAGAAAAACTAAATTGTTCTTTATTGAGATATCATGTTTATTTTTTACAACCTTTTGCATTGATAAAAGTTCTGATGGAATAAAAACTATAAAATTCAAGAATTTTACCCATGTGTTGTAAAATACAGATAATAGCTATGACGATATGTAACCGACGCTTGTAATTTTGAGGTGCTATTTTGAAAAATTTTTAGTTCATTAGTGCTTCGATCCTTCATAATTTGATTAAATAAATGTGATTAGTATATAGTACAGGTATTAAAAGAGGAATACTTATAAAATAAATTGAGGTGCTTCGAGACATTTAGTTAAAAGGTGACCGTTAATAGGAAATAATTATCAACTCTATGGTACACAATATGAAGTACCATGGACGATCTTATTGCTTGCTCTTTTGTATACTTCAAATTCAATTTACTTTTCTATATATGTTTTTGTGTATATCATATTTTATTTCCTCCCTCTCTTTCACTGTCTGGGTTTTGAGTGTTTGTTAAGTTGAATGTTTCATTAAATGTTCATGTTCAATTTCAATAAAAGTAGTCTGTCGTACTTCTTAAACTTTGCATTTTATATAATTTTCTAGTCCCAAAAAAATCTTCTCCCCACAAACAATTATTTTCCCTAGTAACACTTTACATCACCCAACGTTACAGTTAATTGCACCAACTTCTAACCAACCCAATAAACCCACCAATTAGAAACAGAGTCATCCAAGCATACCCGTTTGTTTACGACCTAACCAACCAAACATGGCCAATCCCCCTCCACCAAGGCCGTCGAACCAAACCTCATTTGAGCCAAAACAAGTCCTCTTCTAAGCAGGTCCTCCACCCCACCTTAATAACATTACCCATTCGATTCGTAACGGAAGTCCTCCCTCTTTATTTTCCCAAAATCGAATCTCCCCTAAGGAACCCCCTAAACAACCCTCATTCATAACTAACACAGCAGCAGACCCAATCAATCGCAATTAGAGCTTTCTTTAGGTTTTCGAAGAACTTCAAAGAGGTGTGCAAAAGATCAAAGGGGGAGGGAGAGAAGCGAATTTAATTAAGTTCAATTACGCATCAAAGGTTCTTGTATAATTGCCGAAGAAGATCATCAGGAGGGGATGGAATTAAACATTTATGGAATCGTTAAGTCCCGGTAATTGAAAAATGTACTTCTGCTGGCGCTAATAAATATATCGCCCGGGTTTCGAGTGTTTTAGTGCAGGTCCTACAGGTTTATTTAATTGCGTTTGCTGAGACGGGGGTGGTGTGGAGGGCTTTGTTACGGAGTTGTTATGTGTTTCGTTCATAGTTTGGAGATATTTCTCTTTTGCGCTGTAGTCTTATGGTGTAGTTAGGATTAGTTAAGCAGTCCGTTTAGGGGTAGATTATTTTTTTTATGCAATGTTTTTAAGAGAAGATTGTGTAGGTTGATAGGACTGCAGTTAGACTAGGCATGGGTACTAGAGTAAAACCCATGATATAGTAAAAAGTTATATATTTATACATAATACCAGATATTAAAATGCTTTGCTGATGTGTTGCAAAATAAGATTTGAATCTCCCCCCGTTAGAAGTAAACAAAAATATTAGTAAGAAATTAGAAGTATTGTGTTAATTAAAAATGATAGAGAAAAATACTGAGGTTTTTTTAGAAACCTACACAATTTGATTATATCCCTTTGATAGTATCACATAAGATATTTGTATAAAGATTTTTTTCTATCATTTAAGGTATTTGATACCATATCTTGTATAATAGAGAAAATATTGAGGTTTTCTTTAGAAACCTTCACAATTTGATACTATATATCTTTTAGAAAAAAAATACAAGACAATTTTAAAATCCTTTGATCAACAGCATATAAGATGGAAAAACGTTTGAAAGTATAAATGTCTAACAAACCTAATAAAATTTTTGTTTGCATTTATTTCAACTTGCTATTATTTATCCAAGTTTCTCCTTTCTCCCTGAAAAGGAGCAACCTCAACACATAAAATAATTGGCTTAAACATTTTTACCCGGATCAGTTCGAGAAACCTTTTTAAAATATTCATCAACAATGTATCATTCTTTTGTATCATACCAAATATCTTACAAATTTCATAAAAATGTATGCAATTTATTGATTTGAAAGTTTAAGAACCGACGTAGATAATATTTAAAATTTAAAGCATCCACAGGAGAGTACAATAGTACAATTAAATAAATTCAAAATAGTTTTCATTTAGTAGGAGGCATTTGTTGATAATCTTGGCTGTCCTTTTTTTCAAATATGCCTAAAAGCGTTATGATTTTACGTTTTACCATTAAAACATGAACGTACATACATAACGAAGACAAAATTAATAGTACCAAAGACTTTTTATAGAAACGCAAAGAAAAACCTCAGTTCTAAAATTATGTCTGGAATTAAAAAACAAAAAGCTTAAAGCTATTTTAACGCTTATCAGGACAAAAAAAATTACTTTTCGAAAGAGCTAAAAACTTTCCAATAATGATGCAGTTTCAAATAAATGCCGCTCACACGTAGACGTTCATACAACTGTTTCCGCAGCAAAAACTCTCGCTTGCGTTAAAATGTGTTGTTTAAATTATTTTCCACACGCAGAGGCCGAAGAAAAAAAATCGCTTTTTTATCTTCTTTCAAATTGAATACAGAAGGGGGAAAAATTTCTCGCTATCTAAATGGAATCCCGTACTTCTCTCATTGAAGGAAGGGGGAGGTTTTCCATTTTTCCCGATTTCTGTCGAAAGAGAGAGAAAAAAAGTTATCCCGAAATGCAGCTTGTTATTTGGGGCGGGGAACAGATGTAGAACAACCCCCCGATTGGCGATTTTTCGCCAAGCCATCAAAGCAATCGCCAGAAAATGTGTCAGATTGAATTTTTTATAATGGAATTTAGAATCATTCACATTAATTCACAGATGAATGTAAACAACACGCATCATCAGTGAGAGGTTACTTTTAAAACTTATTCAAAGAAAAATTTTAAAAAGTCTAACCGCCACAAAAAAAACTTAGTAAAGAAGTTCAAATTTAAATAAGAATTATACAGATTTGGCTCAGAACGTTTTTTCAGCGTTTATGAAATACCCCCAAAATTTAGTGGAATAACCCGTTTCTTAAACAACTATTACAATATTGCACAATGTCAAATAGTTTTCTCATGACTGTCGGACTATACTTAATAAGATTTACACATTAATAATCTGCATTGTATAAATTGAAGCTTAAGTGAGCATAATTTTTTTTAAAGTCTGAACATTTTGGATATTTTATTTTGTTGTTTCGAAAAAACCTCTCATTAAAGTAATCTTTATAATACTCCTCATTCTTAACAAATGTATCTTAAAGACTGGAAATCATTTAAGTATTATCCTTTATTTGTTCTTCTAATTTTATCGAGTTTTAATCCCTATTACTTTTTACAGTAGTTTCATAATAATAGCTAATACCTTAAGTAATTTTAATCCGTAGGTAAAAAGAATTAATGTACTATTTTTATATTATAATATTTACATTAACATTAACGCTTTGGGGAATAGTAAAATCATGGAAATTAGATAAAAGTTAATAAAAAAATCTACATTAAAATATGATGCAACCATTTAATCCTTCACCACATTTCATAGTGGAAAATCATGTTGAGAGAGAGAGAGAAAGAGAGAGAGAGAGAGAGAGAGAGAGAGAGAGAGAGAGAGAGAGAGAGAGAGAGAGAGAGAGAGAGAGAGAGAGAGAGAGAGAGAGAGAGAGAGAGAGAGAGAGAGAGAGAGATTACACTCGATTTTTAATTAAATTATTATTTTTTTTAATTCTAATGTAGTCAAGTTCTGGACCCAGTCATATCTTTTTATCGATACTAATAAAGTACTGAAAATAAAGAAATATGTTAATTTTAGTTTTTTAAGCTATAACTGCATCCCTTGGTTTGAATAAAATCAAACAAAAATGTTCTGCTTATTTACAAACATATTGCAAAGTAAAAAATGAAATTCACACTTATAATGACCCTATCAATCCTAAGCCGCCCGAGATTACTGTTTAATACAATGGGAAATTTTAAGCGGCTAGGTCTGAAAGGATTAAAACACACAAAACAAAAGGACTTCGCTGAACATCCAACTCCACTCTTGCCAAAACTGGCGCTAAAGAAGATTCCAACACAGCCCTTACACATAGGGGGAAAACGTGAAGTGAGTTCGGGAACAGGAGAACTATATTCTAAAGTAAAAAGGAGGGAGTTTAGTTGAAAGGGTAAACCGGGCAAAATGGAATCCGCAATACCCAGGGTGGCGCGAGATATTTGGATTCAAAAATAGGAGTAGTACCTGTGTGCGTTGCTACGAGCGACCTTTTTGGAATGCTGTGAGCCTCTGTATATTCGCACAAAATATCAATATGATGTATGATTTCGGTCGGGGATGCATTCCGTCATATTGAGGAGCGGTTAAGTGGAGGAGGAACTGGTTTTGTAAATGGAACTGGTTTTTTCTCGAATAAAGGGAATCTCAGTTCGGAGGGAAAAAGCCATTTCTCAATTTGTTAAGTCAGTCTGGTGGAATTTGAATTTTGAATAGTATGCGCTTTTTGTCGGAGATAGGAGTTTTCCTTGATATATGGAAGGTTTATGAAACTGTATTAACTTCCTTTTTATACAACCTTATATTGGCATTGTAGCTTTGAATTTTCAAAATCCTTTATAAATAAATGAGTTGGGGATGAAATGGCAGAAAAGAATATGCACGATAATTTTTCCTTGTTGTTAAAGTACGTTTTTGGTGATTAATTACAAGATTATCAATTGAGTTAAATGTTCTCAAATTAAAATTCAGGATACAAAATTAAATTATGTTCCTGACAATCACGTCTTGTTATAAGTTTCATAAATTTTCCTCGGAAACTTTAAACAGTTTTAAATTTTTTCTAGTCTTAACTCTTAAACTATCCTAATATTTACTCTTAAACGAATAAAAAATTTTAAAAATACAATTTAAAATTTTTAATACTTTTGTAAAATGCTTTAAAAGTTCCACAAATATTTATTTCCTGAATACTTTTCCATTTTCATTTAAAATACTCCATAACTTTTGAATTAATCAACAATTTTTAGTTTAGAGATATCTTGCAGACCCCTGTTTGATTAGTTTCTCTTCTAATTTTCCACCATTCCAATACACCATCACTTACATTAACATCACCACCCCACAAATAAACCATGGAAGACTCACGCCATCAAACAAACCCAACCCACAAAGTCACAACAACCCAACCACCCCCCCCAAAACAAACCCCATCACCTGTGATGCCCCTACCCTCCCTCAAAACTCCAAAACCGGTCCTAATTGCTCTATTAAAATCTCGGCCGGACGCCCCATAAATTAGCCCCGGCAAATTGACGTCACGGGGCTTAACGGGTCCTTAAATGGAAAACGGCCGGATAATGGCCTGACCATTCGGGAAAATTCGGAGGGACTCGGGAAGAAGCCTGATGCTTCGTTCCGTCTCGGTCGGCTCGCTGTTTGATGAGCCGCTTTAAATGGCTTTCTCGTGTCGTTTTACGTCGGGACTGGTGAATGGATGTATCAATTTAGGTGTGATGGTTGGAAGGGGGATTTCAGTGATTGGAGTTGTCTGGAGTTATTTTCTTTTGGGGAAAGTTCTGCTATTATTACTTTCACTAGTTATCTTTTCACGTATTTTTCTAATTGAAGTCGAGTGAAAACCTATTGTATTACTTATTACAATATTAAGGATTTCGTTTATATCAACTGAGACGGGGGTATGTAAGAATACTTTATTACTATAGGAGGATTTTATTGATTACAATTCAAGCCTCAGAGAAAAGTAATCAGGAAAGTAAGCAAATCCAGTTACACACATCAAGTACTTTCCTAGATTTCACCACTGCGTATAGTATATTACTGATTGGAATTATATGTTTCTTACGCAGATGTAAATACTTTAGTACTAATCATAACTGATTACTAACCGGGAAAGTATCTTGAAAGAAAAATATATTACAATTTTCACCATTAGTTCCCTATAGATTTTATATTTTGTAGTTTTATTTCTAGGAAATTCACAAATACTCAATCATACATATTATTACTAAAGATTTTATATTTATTAATAGAAGTTTTCTTAAGAAAAACCTAGTGGTTTACTGGTTAAAAATGATGATCTGAAAATGAACCTATACTAATAATAAAGAATATTATTACTATTATATTGGAATAAAATATAATAATTTGTGAGACAGTATTAAAAGCAAATGAGTATTTCCCAAATGAAACATATCCTTTGTAAAAACGGGTGAAGTCCAGCCATCAGAATGACTTAAATCTCTCCATCTCATTCTTCATTTTTAAACGTACATGGAAAACGTGTGCTGAACTGATTAAGATGTTTTGTTAGTAGAGGGTACAACGAACCCTATATTATAGTGTATTTTTCATAGAAGGTTTTGTACTGTGAAAAAAAATTGTGTTACAATATCAACTAATATTTCTCGAACACATCAGTACCATGATAGAAATGGATCAATTCCAGCAATATAAGCAGACGTGAATACAAGTTAAAAGTTTTCCGTGCTCAAATCTTTCTTCAAATTAAGCACCCCAGTTCTTAAAATCTTGATTCGTTATGACAGTCACATTACTCACCTAAACATTGCAATAATACTTCTTGAACAACAACAACAGTGGGGATGATAAATCAAATTCATTTGTCTAAAATCAAATTATTCCAAAAGATTTTCTGCCAAATCATATACCTGCGTTTTCTAAGTTAGGATATAAGAAGCTCTATCTCTCCTCAACACAAAGAACATTGTAGAGTTTGACTCTTCCCGCATTAGAATAACTCAAATAATATTCTTCTACAATGTTGTCGTTGTTATCATCGTTGCACTCAAAATTCAACAATATTATCTCAACACAAACAACCCAAAAATAAACCCCACCACATCCCCCTCCCCTCCAAAAACACGACAATACCCCCCCAAAAAAACATACACGCAATCATTCCCTCGGACCAATCACAGCCTCTCATCAAGACGCATTATTTATCCCAAAAACGGGAGACGTCATACCCTGTTAGCGTACCGGCGTCCTTCCCTCGAGAAGAAAAAAAAAGGAGGAGGCAGCCTACCGGGGCAGAAAATGAAACTAGGCTGCCTACCCTCGCGACGCCACTGGAAGAAAGATAAATTGAAACCCATCTCTCGATATAATGTCAGCTGTCATATCCAGTCAGACCCCCGAAGGTTTTTGCTCTCTGTGGAGTAATGGAGTGGTGTATATGGATGGAGGTAATGCGAGCTGGAGGTGGCCTTTCTGGTTCTTATGCCGACGCAGGATGGATGATGTTTTGATTGCGATCGTGAAGGGGTTTTGGATGGATGGAGTCTTGTGTTCGATTGAAGGGGAGTTTATTGTCTTCTTGATGCAGATTTATAGTGGGGGTATGAATCGAGGGTGTATTTGCAGTTTTAAATGTCAATTTTGATGTCCGTTGTAACTCATCCTCCGCTCAAGTTCGTGATTGTTAAGAAATATGTGAGCTGGTTAGAATAGCAGAGACTAAAAAATTAAAATAGGTCTTATAGCCATAGATGCTAATGGACACTTTTAAAGCATTGATTTTCCCAAAGACACTTCGGAAAGTAGGACCCGCCTCCTAGCTCCACGTCACATCCTGCTACGTCTGTGTACGAGAGCTTGTGTTGTTCCTATGGAGAAGGCTTTTTTAAGGCAGCTCTTACACGCCACTTATTGAACGTTTGACTTCGGCGACTACCGCACTAGGAGGTAAAGGACATCCACACTTATCTCAAATTTTTCGTTTTTGAACTTATGCCACTTTCCTCCATAGCAACTCATGTAGCCTCTAAATTATAGATTGTGACATTTCTTTAAATGCATCAGAAGTTCAATGCAAATGCATCCTGATTCCGTCGCTGAATTCCTTTCTTTGCTGCGTTTCTCCTATTCATATTTGATTGTTCGTAATTAGCGATTATTTGGACACGCGTTTTGTTGCCTCAAAAATGTGTATATTATAAAAATTGTGTGGGTTCTCGGAGTATAATCCCCATAATTATTGGTTTATACATGGAGGAGAGAGTAAAGACGAGGCGAAATATGCATGCGCATTGCGCAGTAGCGCACATTTAAAGCAGGCGGTTTTCCTTTGTGGGCATCACAATCCCAGAACCCCTCGTGCGGCCGGTCTAATGAATTGATCAAATTCCGCGACCGAGTGGGAGGAGGGAGGTGACGAAATATACGTCACTTTTCAACGGAGCGAATGACGTTCCTTTTTTGCATCTCCTCGCGTAGTCCCTTTCTCCTCGCGCAATGCATCTTGGGAACGAAAATCCAGAGCTATAATGCGCAAAACTGGCCGAACGGAGTCGCCAGTACTTCATTCGCTCAGTGGTATATTTTGCCTCTTGATTACTCTATCCTCCCTGGGTTTGACATGGATGCCAGGATAGTATCCTCGAGTATTCGCCATTGGCGGGAAAAAAATTATATGCTTTATTTCAAAAAATCTCAAAAGAATGTACTGGATTCCATATTAATTCAAACCCTAAACAAAATTTTACTTACTAAAAAATATTGGAGCTTAATTTAAATGTATTTTAAGTATTTTTAGACCTTTACCATAGTTGTAGCCTTTTTTAATTTCAGGAAAAGCACTTTATTCCAAGTTCTATGAGAAAGGTCATGCCATAAGTGAGTTTAAACTTATTTCCCGCTTACACTCGTAACTATCATTCCAGTTTGTAGACAAATTTTCTCTCAGCTTATTGACAAGAAGGAAAGAGGAAAGATAAATTTCAATACTTATATTTAGTCACATAAATTCAAACTCATTTTAAATAATCTAGTAAAATTTATATTAAAACTTAATATATTATATATTTTTAAGTTTTCCATCCTTCTTTTTCATTCTGACATGTTTTTCGTGTATAATGTAACATTTCAAGGTAAAGTTACTCAAAATGTTACTCTAAAATAAATTGGATTTTCACCGTAATAAAAAACAAATACTAACTACGCAAGTTCCGTCAAAAACTGGAAATCTTCCTATAAAATATTAATGACTAACACACGTATAAAATGACACGGATATTTAATGATTACTTTTTTCCTCGAAAATCTAAAAAATCACATTATTTATTTGCATAGAGCGGCAGTTGAAAAAGCATACTGCATTTTCCTTTTGATTCACAACTTTGAAATAGTAGTAGAATCGTAATTGCGAAGAGAAAAATTTAGTAATGTCAAGAAATCAATTTATTTCATTCGGGGTACATAAATTTCTTATGATTATTCTTCTGAAGAAGTGATTAAGTAAAAATCAAAGATTACTTTAGGAAAATAAATTTAAGATGCTGATAAAAGACCTATTTAAGTAGGAAAATATTCTTCTTATCTAATATTCAAACGAGTTTCTGATTTATTGCCTATTCTTTTTTAAATAATTTTAGTAAACAATCTTTTTATCAACTTATTAACTTTTCATATCACAGTTTAGTTTGAATTCTGTTATCACAATGAATTGATAAATCTTTGAATGCATATATACTAAAAAACTCAAGTATTAAAAAAGAGAGGACACACTAGTAAAACATGAATAATTGAATAATTTAGTGTATACTCATTTAAACATTGTATGCTAAAGTATTTTACTCCGAAGGAGCTAAAGGCAAATAAATGAATAAATTCTATTTTTTTCTGATGTTCTCCAAAAAACTCTTCTCAAAATAAGTTCTATTAGTATTGCAGTTAATGAAAATGTCCAGAGGTTAGAAATATTTTTTTTGTATTCAAGGGACACTGTTCACTAGGTATGGATTTTATGAAAGTGTGTATTTCTATTGTCTATCTTTAAAGACTTCTATTAAAAAGAGAATAATGATTTAGATATAATATTACACTTTATCTTGATCTTTAATAGCTTGGACACCTTTAAGTCCCGAAAAATATTTTCCTCCTTAAAATAAAGTATTTCTCTGTTTTTCCTTAATTTCTCGAAAACTCGCTACATCGAAAAATTGTTCTTGTTCCTTCTATTTCAAGATATTGAAGTTACACTGTAATTAAAGAATAAAAGAATGCAGAGATATCCCATCAAAATAAAGTCGTCACGGATCTATTTTTGGAACTAGCATAAATCGATAAAAACTCTTACTCTTTACTTTTACTCTTAAACCATCCTTTAAACTCCTTTAAAGAATAAAAACAACTACTACTCTCACCGCTCCCAAACCACCATTAAAGTCTTCAAACAACAACTCCCAGTCCGTTCCAGAACCTTCTAGAATTACGGCCATCCCCCTCGCCTGATTTTGTATTGTTCCCTTCAGCGCGACTTAAAAATCCAAAGTTATATCCCACAAGTGATCCCAAACCCTATTCTCTTAATGGAGCGAGCAGTCCGACCCAACTGGCCCAAGACATTGTCAAACCTTAATGGATATGAAAGCTTAAGTGCACAGGAGGGACAAAAGTCAGCTTCTTGATTGGACCATCGAACTCAGAGTTAGTTTGAGCGCTCCACAGGGACGAAGAATTCCTAAAACACACAAAGAATACGTTCTTATTCCGCTTCTTTCTTCTTTAATTTATTCCAATTTCTTCTCTCCCACAGCATCTGTTTTGTTTTTCTGTTGGTACGGAGATATTTTTTGTTGTTGCTCGATGTTTACCTCCAGGGTTGGTTTGTGTGGTAATTGGAATCTCAAAAACGGTCTCTTGATGTTCTTGTATGTGATTAGTGGAACTTGATTAGGGGAGGAGAGAAGGACGGGAGACAGTGAAAAAAACGGCGTTACGGTTGCAGTTATGCGTCGTTGCAATTATGGAAAGCTGAGAAAAAAGCTTATTGCGTTTTGCTGGGATTTCAATAATAATAATTTCACGTTTTTTTAATGAAAGATTTGAGATGGAAACATTAAGGTTCTTTAGAAATGGGCGTTAAAATATGACTATTTTAATGACTTCTAGGTGCGGTTTGGGAGTTGAAAACATGAGTGGTTGTGTATTTTATTTGCATACTGTTAGTTTTTTATGTCTGACTGATAAATATTTTATGTATGTCTCGAAGCTATAAATAGATTTCATACAGATTGAACTAGATGCGGACTCATTCATGTTTCGAAAGGTTTCTTAGAAAGCATCTGGGTAATTTTAGATTTCGTGTCGGATATAAATGTTATACAATTACTGTTCCCAAGATCTGTTTAATGAGTTAAGAGAAAATTTGGTAAGTATCCAACATATTTTGTTATAAACTTTCATCAGTAATTTTTATCGTTCATGTCCTGCATAAAAACAAATCGAGTTAAGAGTAAAAAAAATCAAATGAACACTGAATAGTTTGAATTCGAGCTTTCACCGAAATGCATAAGTTAAGATTATGCTATTAAAACGAACTTTGAAACTTGGTAGAGAACCATTTCACCAAAAAGCAGTTTAGAACTAGAAAATTCTTGACACCTTCCATTGAAAAGCTTTAAAAATACTTCGATAAAACGCCTACCCTTCATTAAGTGAAAAGGAGAAGAAAATATTCAAATGTTTAAAAGCCGTAACATTTCTTCAGGAAACGTCTCGTTGATTCACCCAAAACCAGGAAATTTTCGAGCGGGAAATCCATCCAAACCACTTAGGCGGACCAATATAATTTTACGATTTGCTTCAATAAACTCGTCCATAAACCTTCCTACTCTGCAGAAAAAAAATTTAATGACCACACCTTGAATAACCCCAAGATGTCAACCTCTCAGGGTCCCGGATAGCCATCCGGCTATATCTCATCCGTGCACTTTCCACCCATAGAATTACTATAAAAAAGACTTTGAATTTCATCACCGACGTAGAAGGGGAAATAGAGTGAACATACGCTGGCATCTTTGCGTGGTCGATGTGAATAGCGTAAAAACTGAATTCCAAAACATACTCAACATGAAACATAGCTCCTTGATATAAAGCAAGGATTGTAAATGGTGTGTAAGATTCACCAGCGGTTTGTAAGATCGTTGAAAGCGGTCCGCGATAAGGCGAGATTATGTTCATCCAGAAAAAGGTTGTTGGGGCACAGGGCCGTATCCAAGGGGGGGGTTTGGGGGTTCAAACCCCCCCCGAAATTTTGACATCAATTTTTTACTTACTGTTTTTCCTTAAAAATTCGCCTTAAAATGCATAAAACCCCTACTTTTAAGGTTAAAAATTCAAAACTTTTCTTGGGGAGAACCCCCAACCCCCTTGAAATTTAGAAATATATTATAACAGTTGTTCCTTGAAAATTTTTGGACTTACAAGGAGTGGTCCTCTTCGGGTTAGTGTAAAAATGAGTAAAATCATAAAGGGGAAGAATCCAAGGTGAGTTAGGAGTTCTACTCACACTAACGGATCCAGGGTGGCTAGGTGACTTAAGTCACCCTTCCCAAAAGGAATAAGAACTAACAGTGAGAAAAAGGGGTAGTGGGAACTCAGGGGTGTAAAAAAGGGAAAAGCGACTCTAAAATTAGTTAAAATCCTGTTTTAAGGATCAAATTTCCAGAAATTTTCTGGGGGTGGACCCCCACTACCCCCCCTTGGAATTTGGGACCCTATTATTTACCACTTTTCTTTAAAAAGTTCGTTAACCCTACAGTGCATACTGATGCCATTTGGCAACACGACATTTTTCCCCATTTCCTACTCGAACTTTCATTTCCAAACGGCAACACCATGCAATAAGTACAATAGATATAACATTTCATTGTATTAGCACTTTAGACTGCCAGTAGATCACAGCAGGGGTACTATTTTGAGACATTTGTTAGTAGCTAGTGAAACGAAAGTCAAGACACAGAAAACACCAAAATAAAAGGACCATATAAATTAAAATAAAAAAATTTTCAGCTTGAAAGAAAAATGTTTTGAAAAGATAAGTTGTTTTTTTATATTTTTAGAGCATTTGGTTTTATTTCACTTCACAATTAATTTCACAAGAGACACAAATTAATTTCACAAGCACAAAGTTTTTTGCCAATAAAAAGTAGAAAAAAATTAAATTAAATTTTTTTAGTATTTTTTTACTAATGTACATAATAATAGAAGTCACATAAATGATTTTCAAGTGAATTGAAAAAATCATGCATTGTAGGGTTAAAATGCAAAAATCCTACTAAAATGTAAATTAAATTCTTGAAAATGTATAACCGAAATCCGGATTAGGTGTACCAAAAACGAGTTGAAAATCTGCTTTTTGGACTTAAATTTCCAAAAATTTTCTGGGGGAGGACCCTCAGAACCCCCCATTCAGGATATTAGAAGAGAATTTTGATATTGAAGATTTTTAGTCCCTAAATACCAAATTCTGGATCCGCCTCTGTCTTCTTACCTTAGGTCACCAACAAAATCGAACTAAAGTATCAAGAAAATTTTCTGCCAAACCCCCCCCCCGAAAAAAAAGTCTAGTTACGGCCCTGTATGGGGCATCTTGAAAAATTACGATATCAATACGATACGAGGCAGAAATACATAGGTATAAATGAAATTTAATCAAGGTTCAAATGCTCAATGGGGACAAAGGGATTTTCAAGAGCAAATATATGTTTTAAAGTAATGGAATGCTGTAGAAATAGTCTCGAGAGAAAAACTATGCCCAAGAGTAAAAGGGTGCTTGAGCAGAGGAGAGAAAGGGAGAGAGAGAGAAAAAATGCAAACACTTTTATGCAGGGCTCGATTTCAGCCGGAACGGTCCGGAACGCCGTTCCGGAACCTCTTTTCCGGAAAAAAAAATTATATTCTATTTCAGGGGTCTCCTAACTACGGCCCGCGAGACCCATTCATCAGGCCAGCAGATACCTTTCTAATATGTACGAAAAAAGTCCTAAAATGAATTAAAACCATGTTTTTATAGTCAAATTTCCAAAATTATTCGGGGGAGAACCCCCAGATCCCCTTTTTGTACTTAGAACTCAACTTATCATATTTGTTTTCAGATTAAGTTCATAACAGTAAAAATCCTACCAAAAAATATAAAAAAGGCATATCTCAAAAAATATTTTTAATGCATTTTTATTTTTCTTGCAAATAACAATATTTGTGATTTAATTGTAAGGTTTTTACTTAATTTTTCTTTTTAAACATGATTGTTAAACCCCATTTGAACTACCCACAATTCGCTCCTGGTGTTGATTCTATTTTATTTGAACCAGATTTGCCAGATCGCTGGGCAAATCTGCCAAATCTGCAAAGAAAATTTGCGACATCTTAAATTCTAACATTTAAGGACTTGATTATGATGATGATGATGTCGTATCCACGACGAGTCCAAATCAAAAATCAAAGATTTCCATGAATGGAGATGACAGCCCTTGCAATTAAAGGACTTAAACTACGCATTATATTCCTTAAATTGGCAAAATATACAACACTAATGGTTCATTGATGATAAGCCGTCTCACCTCCTACAAGAGGCACCCTGTTGGAAAAGAAAAGTATTACCCACTGTAAAGAAGGTGTATAAAGAGTTCATCGTCAATCAATAATTAAGTTAGAACACTCTTCCTAATCTAGTACAACACATTTGAATTTATTTCATTAATTTAAATTTGAAAATAAATGCTTAAGTTTTGGTATTAAAAAGTATTCGCCTTTTCAGTTTTGATACCAATAATTTTACCGTTCCGGTACCTCTTTTTTTTGAAATCGAGCCCTGCTTTTATGGATATTTTTCTGTTCTTTTGGGCCAGATTGCATTTCGAAAAAAGTGCTTTGAATTAAACCATTTTTTCTGTGAAACATTTATTATTCGTCAATTTGTTATTAATATAGTTGCGCATAGTTCTTGATTGGAAAAAGCGCCAATAAGGTCAGTTTTAATCAGATGCGGGCTCATATATTCAATTAAAAATATCCTACCTACTGTGAAAAGATCGAATTCGCCCTTCTGTTAATTAATAATAACCATCAAAATCATAAAAAACCGGTACTAAAATTACCGTACACGCACTTTTAGGGGCAAGACAACTCAACCCCACATTTTATAAACGATGAAAAAACTTTCCATTCGCTCTCTACCCCTTCACACTCTACGATCTCCGTCGAGCGAGAGGGAGAAAAAAATAAATACGGCCATAACATCAAAGGTGCGAACAAAAAAACAAGCAGCGGGGGAAAGTTTTCCGCTTCAAAAGTGATCTAAAAAGAAACTATGGCCGAGAGCTTTATTATGCCGCCTACATTTTACAAAGAGGGGGTTATGAAGTCTTGTTCCCAGAAAAGCAATTTTCGCCCCGGCGTCGTCTTTATGGGTCCGGAAAGGGCGTTCGCTCCAGTGTTTAGATAGCCCTCCATTTTTTTCTTCATACACTCGGCCCCGGCACTTCGGGGTGCAGTGGTGTGGGTCCGAGAGTATCGGAGCTTTTAATAAATGCGAAAAGAAACGACGTGAAACGGCCGTGTTAAAAAGGTGTTTTTTTATCCTGGGCGCCGCCATGTTAGGCTTAATATCTCCGGAGCTTGTTATTTGAGTCAATATTGAAATTAATGAATTCTATATCGGAGAGATTCGGTTCTGATATTAGGGTGTCGCAATAAAAAGGGGTATAAAGGACTCGGAGTGCAATGGAAAATATAATTTTTTGGTTTAAGAGTTTTGTTGGAGTGGAAAGAAGTAATTTGAAGGTTGTTCGTTGCAGATATAAGGTCAAATATTGTGTTTTCTTTTTCACATGATCTGTGTTATTAAAACGTATTTTTAGATAGAAAAAATTAAGAAATTGATAAGTAAAAAAATATAAAAGCACGTAGGGGATTGATTTTATGTTTTTTCTATTTAATAATCTGAACAGGTTCCACAGTTATTAAATTTATTAGCTGAAAGGCAAGTCACCAGTTTAAACACTTTAAACATTTTTCTTTGAGAGATTTGCACAGAAATGTTTTATGACTCCTTTTAAAACGAAAATATTATCTTTATCAATAAAAGTATAATCATTTTTTGCTTGTGAGAATAGAGTTTACATACAGTTTTAAATTAATTTAATCCTTCTTACGTAAAAATGGCGAGTTAATTTTTTATTTAAATATATTTGTTGTACTCCTTTAACATCTGTACTATTTCTTTAACCTTATCTCGAACATAAAAAGATAAATAACTTACAGGAAGAAAATACAAATATAAAATCAGTGGGGGGGCGGAAAAGTAACTAATTAAATTGAGATTCAGTTAATGTCTGAAAATTCACGATTTGTCATTATTTAGATTTAGATTTAAAACTGTTTAATTTTAAGTTTGTTTTAGTCCAAGAAAGTTAAGGGTTGAGGTGGAACAAATTGTAAAAGGAAGTTTGATGGGTGATTCTTATAGGAAATTTTCCGTAGAAAACGATGGTGAAAAGTATACCAAAATTAACCTCGTCCTTTAGCCAATATGGCGGATTTTCCAAAATGGTGGACAATCGTTTTTAACTTATAACTTCCTAAAAAATGTTTATAAAATTATAAATTTTGCAGTAAATGATTAGAATTTAGTAGCAAAAACAATGGGACACTGTTTTTTTCTCTTACGATTTGTCATTTATCCAATATGGCGGATTTTCCAAAATGGCGTCCACTAATATTTATAATAAAAAAAATTATGATGATAAATTCGTAATTTTTTCAGGATGTGGTAAGAATTAAGTCATAATAATATTCATATCAATTTCCTTTCCTCAATGTATCAAATATGGCGGATTTTTCAAAATGGCGGACAATCGTGTTTTACTAATATGCTAAAATTCGTTAATAAAATAAAACTTTTGCTGTAAATTATTAGAATTTAGTAGCAAAAATAATGTGGAATTGTTTTTTGTCTCTTACGATAAGTCATTTATCCAATATGGCGGATTTTCCAAAATGGCGTCCACCTAATGTTTAAAATAAATAAATTATGATAATTAATTCGTAATTTTTACAGGATATGGTAAACATTAAGTCATAATAATATTCATATCAGTTTCCTCCCCCTCAATGTATCAAATATGGCGGATTTTTCCAAAAGGGCGGCCACTTATTTAGAGCCTTTTTAATTTTTAATTTTTTTTTCGCAATAATTAGAAATATTAAATGTTATTTGGTAAAATATAAGCAGAATACTTATATTTTACTAAAATTTACTGGTAAATAATGTTTAAGGTAGGTAGAAATTCAAAAATTACCATTTACCACTAAGTTTGAAATATGGGGCCGTCTTTTTGGAAATTATTTCTATGTATCGCAAAATCTTGGTTAATATACTATTTTATAGGTAATTTAATATATAAATACTTATGTTATGCCAAAATAAAATTTATTTATATGTAAAAACGTTAAAAATAAAAAGGCTCTAAATATGTGGCCACCATTTTGGAAAATCCGCCATATTGGATAAATGACAAATCGTAAGAGAAAAAAACAGTGTCCCATTGTTTTTGCTACTAAATTCTAATCATTTACTGCAAAATTTATAATTTTATTAACATTTTTTAGGAAGTTATAAGTTAAAAACGATTGTCCGCCATTTTGGAAAATCCGCCATATTGGCTAAAGGACGAGGTTAATTTTAGTATACGTTTCACCATCGTTTTCTACGAAAAATTTCCTATAAGAATCACCCATCAAACTTTCTTTTACAATTTGTTCCACCTCAACCCCTTTTTTGAGCTAACTTTCTTGGACTATTTTCTCATTTTTGATTTATGAATGCAAACAATGATACATGTATTTTAATAGGGTTGAAATACATAAAGGAAAGAATACATTAGTTTTTTAAGGGGTCATAGGACTCTTAAAACTCAGTGCAGTGAAAAAAACTTTACATTTTCCAAAAATATTAATAACTTTTTTTTCTAATTTATGAAAAGACTCGGTTTAAACATATTTTTAATCCTCATTTCTTAAACTTTATGTAAAAAAATAATTGAATACTTAATAGACATAGTTAAGTTCATACATTGAGTCGAAAAAAAGCAGCTTTGGCGGTTAAATGTTAGGATGCCGTGGCTTCCATGTAAGATAACTTTTAACTAACTTTTAAATGAAAATTCAAAATTTCAATTCACATATATACTTTATGAGCGTGCAATTAACCCCTAGCAGAAATTTTGAGTTTGACAGTCAATTAATATTTTTTATTATAATTTGAACTTAGGTGTCAAAAACACAACAAAATTATAAGTTTACTATCTCAGAAAATAATGAAATATAGGTTCAAAACTCTAAAAACTGCTACGGGTTTATTGTCACTACTTATTATTGATGCTCTCAAAGTTTCAAAGATATATTCTTATTACTTCAAATTTTATCATGCATGGAAGCTAACATTTAACTGTCAAAGTTGCTTTTTTTCGACTCGATGTATAAACTTAACTATGTATATTAAGTATTCAATTATTTTTTTACATAAATTTTAAGAAATGAGGATTAAAATATGTTTAAACCGAGTCTTTTCATAAATAAGAAAAAAGTTATTAATATTTTTGGAAAATATACAGTTTTTTCACTGCACTGAGTTTTAAGTCATGTGACCCCTTAAATTGAGGTGGTACACAGTAATACATATTTTCATTATATCATCTACTAGCTGATTTGCCCGGCCTTGCACGGGTGGAGTGTATTAATTCCTTTTTTAAAGTTCTCCCAAGTTATATGTCCGATTTTTCGAATCACCAATAACCCCGGTGTCCCCAGTACTTTTTCATATTCTCGATAGTTCCCGATAGCTTCATTTCCGATTTTCATGTTCCCGATAGTTTTCATAACCCGGTTTTCCCGGTACCTTTTTATCCGGATGTTCCCGGTACCTTTTCATGTCCCAGGTTTCCCGGTACCTTTACATACCCCCAGTTCCCGATAATTTTCATATCCAGGTGTTTCCAATAATTTTCATCCCGGTATTCCCGGTTCCTTTTCCCCGTCCCAGTTCCAACTGTGACACCTCATTCCATCAAATATTTATCCTTTCCATGTGATAAAAAAATCACATTGAAATCATCTCTTTTTAGTCCACTGAAAATAGAGTTGAACCTCGGACAAATTGCAATAAAAGATTTCTCAACGGTTTTCACTTAGGAATAACCTCAATAATAACATACTAAAAATCGGCCAAAATCGGCCGGGGGGAAGTTTAATCTTTTTTAAATTTTTAAAAATGGCGGAAAAAAATTAAAAAAAAAAACAAAACAATAATATGGACATGTGATACATGTTTATAGGTTATTTTTGAGTTTTGAAACCGAATATTGCCTTTAGTTTTGAAAAAAAATTGAAATTTCAATTTTTAAAATTAATTTGAAATATGAGCTATATGAAAAAATTAAAACCCCCATAAAAACCTAACAAAAACATCAAAAGAGATAAATCCAACGGTTTTCATTTAGAAATGACCTAAATATTAATATACTAAAATTTAAAAATTTTACGAGTTTAAGAAGTTTAATTTTTTTTCAAATTTCCAATTTTTTTTGTGAAAAATGCATTTTTTTTTCAAATTCGTGCCAAAAACTTTAGAGGCTTTTGAAAAGGTCATTTTTCGGTGGATATTGTCCACAGATAGTTATATAATGGAAATCCGGTGGAATTGACCCTCTATGAATTAGTTAATTTTTTTAAATTCTGATGTAAACATGCCAAAGTATTACCTTTTTTCACTTTTTACTACATTTTACCAATTTCGAAATTTTAAATAAAATAATTAACTAATTCAATTAGGGTCAATTCCACCGGTTTTCAATATATAACTATCTGTGGACAATATCCACCGAAAAATGACCTTTTCAAAAGCCTCTAAAGTTTTTGGCACGAATTTGAAAAAAAAAATGCATTTTTCGCAAAAAAAATTGGAAATTTGAAAAAAAATTAAACTTCTTAAACTCGTAAAATTTTTAAATTTTAGTATGTTAATATTTAGGTCATTTCTAAATGAAAACCGTTGTATTTATCTCTTTTGATGTTTTTGTTAGGTTTTTAGGGGGGGGTTTAATTTTTTCATATAGCTCATTTTTCAAATTAATTTTAAAAATTGAAATTGAAATTTTTTTTCAAAACTAAAGGCAATATTCGGTTTCAAAACTCAAAAATAACCTATAAACATGTATCACATGTCCATATTATTGTTTTGGTTTTTTTTAAATTTTTTTCGGCCATTTTTTAAAAATTAAAAAAAAATTAATTTTCCCCCCGGCCGATTTTGGCCGATTTTTAGTATGTTATTATTGAGGTCATTCCTAAGTGAAAACCGTTGAGAAACCTTTTATTGCAATTTGTCCGAGGTTCAGCCCTTTTTTTCGCTATTTTCAGTGGACTATTTTTTAAATCTAGTGTTTAAAATGTACCTTTTAAAGTGTACCTTTTCATATCCGGATGTTCCCGCTACCTTTTCATATCCCGGTCTTCTCGGTACCTTTTCATAACCCGGTGTTCCCGATAATTTAAATGTCCCGGTTTTCCCGATAATTTTCATAACCCGGTGTTCCCGATAATTTTCAGAATCCGGTGTACCCGATAATTTTCATCTCAGTATTCCATGTGCCTTTTTCTCATCCCAGTTCCAACTGTGATATCTCATTCCATCCCGATTTTTTGTCTATTAAACATTTATCCTTCTACTTGAAATCGTCTCTGTCATTTGAAATCTAGTGTTTAAAATCTTAAACAGAATTTTCTTAAAGTATTCCCGCTATCCTTTTAAAATTCCGCAAAAAATAAATTTCCAAATAAAATAAATTTCAAAAATCCCTCGATAAAAAGTTATCAAGTAAGCTTGTCTTCTTTTTAATAAAACCAACTTCTTTAAAAGCTTCTCTGAAAGAGTAAAAACAGATTGCTAGTTATAATAAAAATCTAGTGATTATAGTCTAGTAAACCAATTCTGCTATGAAGCAATAAAATTTTAGCTCTGTTTCTTTGGAAACTTTTAAATTCTTGCTATTTAAATATATTTTTTTGAGAAATTAAAATATTAAAGAAAGTAAATTAATTATTTTAATTTACTTCGGTTTTCTGAAAACTGTTATAATATTTAAATACAGATATTCACACTGTTTTTCTTCATAAATTTTGTTGTAAATAATAAAATATGTATAAATGTTAATCAGTTATATTCATTCAAGAGAGGCAAGACGTCGCCATAAGATAGAGAAGTAAACCCTGCATTTTATGCATTTCAACAATGTATAATGCTATTTCAATGGGTAAAACGGGGTCGAAAAAGCGCCGAAAAACAGGGAAGGAGTCGTTCGATTTTAAAATCGTTTCTTAGTGCGCGTCTAATGGCTGAGAGGAAGGTCTCTGTCAAATTTCAAGCCAATCGGTCCGGCAGTTTTGGAGATTTCGTGATGAGTGTTATGAATGATGATGAATGAATGAATCACCCGTATTTGGATTTTATATATATAGATTGTATATCATCTCTCTATATTAAAAAAAAGTTACCGTCACCGCGGCCGCCGCGGTCGCCGCCGCCGCCGCCGCTGTTTCAGAAAATTTTATTTTTCAACTTTTTGAACTCTCATAACGCAAAAACTACTTGATAGAAATTTATGAAATTTGAAACGTTTGTAGAGGAATATTTGGGGCACATTCTCGAACAAAAAGCTAACTGATGTGATAATTAATACTGGGGTATTTTTATGGTCAAAGTTGAAGTTTTTGTTTTTTCGCCGCGTAATCCAGTTCAGCGAAATCTATTAGCAGCAGAACTATGATTTTTTGCAGCCTAATACTCTAAAGTATGAAGATGTGCACTACGTCGCCCTTTTTTCGAATTTCGAATTTGGTTTAGAGTAATTAATTTTTTAATTTTCGAAATTTTTGACACTTTTTCGGTTTTTTCGATCCAAAATGAAAACTAACCGTGGTATCAATATGATTTTTCAAACACTTATACTCTTATTTTTAGGAAAGAGATTGGTGTTTAATTCTTTAAAAAATTCTAATTAGTTTTGGAATTATTAAGCATCAAGGTTTCATTTTGTTCATAGTTTTAATAGGTCTTTATCAGACGTGTTTAATGTTTATTTAATGTTTTAAATTTTATACTTGCATGATCACTAGATTTTCACGAGCACGGATATTAAATTTAAAAGTTTTATAGCTGCACATTTTTGCTCTGAGTTTACTAGCGATATAGTATAGACTTGGTTAATAATCTTTTAAAGATATTCCGATATTTTTTGAACTACTAGAGCAATAAATAGTTTAGCTTTTTTGAGTGCTATTTGTGCCGATGAAAGATAGAGGATTTTCGGTAAGTTAGTTTTACTCTGCTAAAGATCGATAGCAGAGATTACAGATCGCGAAGCGATCTGTAAAGAGCTGCATAGCAGTTACGAGGGTTGGTGAGCGTAAGCGAGCAGGGGGCGGTAGCCCCCCATCCATTCAATTATTGATTAGTTAAAAAGGAATATTTCAGTAACAGTTTTATTTTGATATTTTTGTGGTAATGATCCGAATTAAAGTATTGAAAAGTTTGAGAGATAAAAAGTTTCGAAAATAAATTATCATTAACTAACATAAGCAGACAAGTTCCAGGTGGTACTGGATAGTTGAGATGTAACAAGCAAGCTCTGCTCGCTAAGATCGCGAAGCGATCTTCAAAGAACTGCGAAGCAGTTCCGGGGGTTGGTGAGCGATAGCGAGCAGGGGGCAGAGCCCCCTAGTATATTAAAACATTTGAGTAATTATTTAAGTTCGTAGGAAAATACGGTGTTGAAAAACGAACTTAAATTGTTAGAAGTTTTCCACCTTTACTTTCCCTTTTCCTTAAATTTTAAATCTCCTTGAATGGATTAATTTCTTAATTTAATCCCTCGTTCAAACAAATTAGAAAAAAGGCTATTATAAAGATTACTTGATAAAACACATATATAAAATTTATTGAATCCAAAATGTGAAATGAGCTTTCTTAATGCGCAAAATTAAGATGTTCTTACATTTTAAAGAGAGTTCGAGGAACACCAAATTTGCAATAAAATTAATTATGCACAACGTTAATGTGAAGTAGCTGTAAAACTTAATATATTGCTTAAAATAAACATTTCATTATCATCAAACACAACAGTAAAAACCATTTCTCCAAACAGACCATTAACCATTTAATCCTTTGAGTGAAACCAACCCCAAATCCTAAGTAAGCCCTTTCCCGAAATGCCTAATACTCTGCCATAGTAGTATTCATTTACGCAAGGCTGCAGTGAGCAGCATAATATATAGTGTATCGACGTATCCAAATAATCACCCTATAGTTCCGATTTACAGATTGGGTTGCATTAATTATTCAATCCGTCCACTCGATATGCCAACAATTCCATCTTTCGGAGCCGATATATTGCTCCCGCGAAACTTTCAAGGTTTCATCAGTCAGCGAGCCCTCCCTCCATTGGAGTATGCCTTCATTGAAAATTATAATTAGGCTGGAAATTAACTCAATTATGAAAATCCAGTAATTTATTATACGCGATGTGGTCTCACTTGGCTATTATTGGAGATTCTCTATTTGTGCGCTATAGCTGGCCTTGCAGTTAATTTGCAATTGACTGCAATTATTGATTGACTGCAATAATTGACTTTGCAGTTAATTTGCGTAGTAGTTTTGCTGAGTAAATGTTTTGTAGTTCAGAAGTAGTTTTATTAAATTAGCATAACTAATTGTAATGTCAAACTAATACAGGGTGATTCAGAAATAATCATCAATAATTGGGGGGAGGAAGAGGGGCCCTAGACAAGCATATTTCGAATAGGGATGGTGGGGCGCAGCCTTACCAAAGAGCTAGGACCTAATGCAGTGCGAGCGCTTTTCATAAGGGTGTTTTTAGAAGGCCCGTGTCGCGAAACAAAAGATAATAAAATAAAAAACATTGTTGCATGAGGTACAGGAGTATCCATACTATTTAAATCCTCAATGTGATAGAAATTGGACCACTTTCTAAACCAATGGTTCCCAACTCACATGTCTGCTGACCACTTCACTGAAATTTGAGCCTCTTGTGGACCATTCCCATCCCAAACTTTACTTTTAATATTTACTATTAGTCCAGTAACTTGGTGTCAAAAATAGGGTGTTTCAGGAAAAAAATACAGAAGTTTTTTTCTCGACGGTTTTATATGTTTTCGAAGGTGCTGAATCCGAATCTGAACTTTGCATACAAAATTTCGAATGGCATTTTGGTGAAAATTCGAAAAAACCCTGAAATTTCACCTCATTTTTTGGTTTTTTGTTTGTAGAACGGAAGGTATGGGTTTCTCATGAAAATATTAAATACAAAAAATAAAGATGATAAAACAAGCTACAAAATTGTCAAATACAACTTTTTTGTCAGACTAATAGTTCGGCCGCTAGAGCGCGTTGAAAATAGGGCAAAATTTGCACCTGCTGGTAAAAATCCAGAAAATCGAACTTTCATCTAAAAAATTAAGTATTTTTTTAAATAAGGTACTTTAAAAACTAATTACATAATGTTTCACATGAAATAAACCATCTATTTAGTCTATTAATTAGTATTTAAATGCATTTTCCTCAGCATTTTTCCTTAAGAACGCAGTTTCAATAGAAGACAATAGTGCAATGATAAGTAAGTCGCTTGTTGAAGAAAACATACAGAAGTTTTTTTCTCAACGGTTTTATATGTTTTCGAGGGTGCTGAATACGAATCTGAACTTTGCATACAAAATTTCGAATGGCATTTTGGTGAAAATTCGAAAAAACCCTGAAATTTCACCTCATTTTTTGGTTTTTTGTTTGTACAACGGAAAGTATGGGTTTCTCATAAAAATGTTAAATACAAAAAATAAAGATGATAAAACAAGCTACAAAATTGTCAATTACAACTTTTTTGTCAGACAAATAGTTTGGCCACTAGAGCGCGTTGACAAAAGGGCAAAATTCCCTTATGATTCCCAATGACCCTTATATTCCTAAAAAAGTCATATTTCGATTTAGATAACTAAGAAAAACTACATTTATAATTTCTTACATGATATAATATTACTATTTATCTCAAATACTATTTATTCAATGAATGTTCTTCAGGAATTACCTCCCAAAAACGCAGGTTTTTTAAGCAAAGAAAAATCCATTTGTTATTTTCTTTTTTGTCCTAGGCACCAATTCCCAATGAAAACTTTTGTTAAGCATTAAAAGTTAATTTTTTATCTACTACACTCATTGCTTTTTTATATTATCCTCTCCTGCTCACAAACTTATAAAATCTATAATTTTTCTTTCTGGAAAACTATAGTTTTCTGTTGTAGATTATAAAAACTCCTGGCATGATTATTAGTAATGATACCAAAATTCACTATAACTTCTTGACACGTGCAATTAAAATATTTATTTATCAGTTTCTACACCCAGGAACGTCAATCCAATTGATTTGTTAATAATAAAATTAAGCATAACTTATAATATAAAATTACATGGTCACAGAAAATTATCCTAATATATTCTTTAAAGTGATGAACATAATGGTTCCCATTCGGGAATGGGGTTATATCATGTAAGAAATTATAAAAGTAGTTTTTCTTAGTTATCTAAATCGAAATATGACTTTTTTAGGAATATAAGGGTCATTTTCTGGATTTTTCCACCGCCAGGGTGAATTTTGCCCTTTTTTCAACGCGCTCTAGTGGCCAAACTATTTGTCTGACAAAAAAGTTGTAATTGACAATTTTGTAGCTTGTTTTATCATCTTTATTATTTGTATTTAACATTTTCATGAGAAACCCATACTTTCCGTTGTACAAACAAAAAACCAAAAAATGAGGTGAAATTTCAGGGTTTTTTCGAATTTTCACCAAAATGCCATACGAAATTTTGCATGCAAAGTTCAGATTCGGATTCAGCACCCTCGAAAACATATAAAACCGTTGAGAAAAAAACTTCTGTATGTTTTCTTCAACAAGCGACTTACTTATCATTACACTATTGTCTTCTATTGAAACTGCGTTCTTAAGGAAAAATGCTGAGGAAAATGCATTTAAATACTAATTAATAGACTAAATAGATGGTTTATTTCATGTGAAACATTATATAATTAGTTTTTAAAGTACCTTATTTAAAAAAATACTTAATTTTTTAGATGAAAGTTCGATTTTCTTGATTTTTACCAGCAGGTGCAAATTTTGCCCTATTTTCAACGCGCTCTAGCAGCCGAACTATTCGTCTGACATAAAAGTTGTAATTGACAATTTTGTAGCTTGTTTTATCATCTTAATTTTTCGTATTTAACATTTTCATGAGAAACCCATACCTTCCGTTCTACAAACAAAAAACCAAAAAATGAGGTGAAATTTCAGGGTTTTTTCGATTTTTCACCAAAATGCCATTCGAAATTTTGTATGCAAAGTTCAGATTCGGATTCAGCACCCTCGAAAACATATAAAACCGTTGAGAAAAAAACTTCTGTATTTTTTTCCTAAAAAAACTACCAAGTTACTGGACTATATTTATATTACTTAATTATATTTTAATAATATTACTTTAAATAATTTAACCTTTTTTCAATGCATTCATTCCTCACAGAGGGTCTGTAATTTTACTTTTTTTTCTTAAGTAAGGGAAATCCAGTCTTAAATACTACAGGTTTCCTAATGTAACCGAAAATCAAATACAACTAAAAAGAAAAATTTACATTTCTTTTATTTTATATCCAATTATTAAAAGATAATACCTTTTATAAAAGACATTTAACCATCCTAAAATCAAGCTCTCACTAAACTCAACAATTTAAAGCTATTTTTTTAAATTTACACATTTTTTTGATAAGTTTAAAAACCTTCTCACGGTTCACCTCCAATGGCCTCACGGACCACCAGTGGTCCGCGGACCACCTGTTGGGAACCACTGTTCTAAACCGAGGAGTGAGTTTCAAAAGTGCAATATTAATCTTTTAGTCAAGGAATGGAGTTCCCTTAATATTTTCAATGATCGTAACATTGGTCATTGAAACTATTTGATCATTGAAAATTCCTTCCCCGATCATCATTTTTCTAAATACCATTAAGGGAACTCCATTGTTTGACTAAGAGATTAAATTGCACGCTTTAAAACTCACCCCACGGTTTAGAAAGTGGTCCAATTCCTATCACATTGAGGATTTAAGTAGTACGGATACTCCTGTACCTCATACAATAATGGTTTTCATTTTATTATATTTTGTTTCGTTACACGGGCCTTCTAAAAACGGCCTTTTGAAACGCACTCGCACTACATTAGGTCCTAGCTCTTTAACGGTAAGGCTGCGCCCCACCATCTCTATTCGAAATATGCTTGTCTAGGGCCCCTTTACCCCCCCAATTGTTGATGATTATTTCTGAATGACCCTGTAGTGTCCAGATACAAAGAATAACGTTTAAAAAAAGGGGTTATTTGCGTCACTCTAATCTTGACTTTTTAAAGAGAACATCACACATAACTTAACCTTCAATAAAGATTTTCCATCTTTCCTATAGAATTCTTATCCTTAATAAAAACAGAAAAATACCGATAAGAATAAAGAAAGCCCAGATATTATGTGGTTATATTTATTTTCAAATGAGTTTCATGTATTTATATATTCTATCAAAAAATTAAGTTTAAAGCTAGTGGATTTAAATTATAAACCTGATTAAGTTTTATTAGCATTCTTACACCATAAAACACAAAGAAATACCATGGCACAGATTCACAAGCTTGAGATCAGCGTCTCTCTACAAATTTGTTCTCTTTTATTCATTTCAATTTTTATACAATATCTACATTAGTCTATTAATTGCACATTAAGGACAGGTACAAGGAGGTATAGCGTAAAAGCAAGTTAGAATAAACTAAAACATCATCTACCAAGCTTTAACTTTTCAAACAAAATATAAATGCCATACCGGTGCACACACTTTTTCTCGTTATACGAAGCCTCACCACTCAAACATATAAAAAGAAATGCTTTTAGGGGATACAAAGATTCCAAACCAACTAACTACTCTAAACAAAATAAAAGAAATCACAGACATCAGCTCTACAACAACATCATCAAAAACTTAACCCAAACACTCACTCAGTCGCTACAAAACTACCTCCCGACTCACTCCCTCACATCTCGACTTGAAAAACACCTCAGGAAAAAAGAGTCGAGCAAGAGCCAAATTACCCATCCATTCTCCAACCCGACGTCATTACTCACGGCCCTCGGCCCCACTCGGCACGCCCGAAAGAAAAGCGATCGTTACTCGGTTAAGATCGTTTCTTCCTTTTTGGATAACGTCCGAGTCGATGAATCAAGGCGGCAACAAGTCTTTAGGCAGTAAATAACGCACTTTGCTGTTATTGTTATTATTGTTGCTATTTCTTTGGGTAACGGCTCGGTTCCGCTTTAACGGTGGGATGGATACTTTTGGAGGGTAAAGGGGTGAGATAAGAATTTATCGCCTGTTGGGATGAATAGCATATGGTGGGGCTTTATCAGTCATAGTTTTTCCAAAACTTTTTTTGCTTTAAATCCACTGCAGGAAGGGTCGCCTGAGGAATATCTAAAATTATATTCTATTAATAGAGGGCAAAAAGAAAGATACTGTTTAAACATAAACTGATATAATACATTGGGGATACTTTAGTAGAGGCTAGATCCGCTTCGAACAAAATATAAATAGTATAAGTTTTTATAGGGTTCAACCACGATTGTAATACCTTCCTATAATATAATTGAGCATCTTTTCTGGGATAAGTTTCACTAGTGAAAGGTATTTTTTATGAAATAATTTTTTTTCAGAAATGCAATTCGGGTTAACTCTCCCAAACTTGACAGATGTTTGAAGAGTACATAAATAAAAACATTTTATCGTGATGAAGATAATTTCTAACTCTCTTTTTAATTCATGCGATGGAACTCTTTCTTCTTAAAATACAATGTAAAAGTGAAATTTATGCTTTTGATTATTATAATATTCAAATAAATAAAATTTTAATTCCAATACACAACACATTTCAGCTCCTTTTATAGCTAAAAGTACAGTATGCATTTTATGCAAAAAGTAGTTAGTTAATTTTTTCATAATTAAAATTGAATTAATTTCAACTATCTGTAATCGAAATCAGTACGAATAACAATATTTTTAAAGAACAATCCCAATGAGCTAAAACAATCATAAAAATATTTTCATATCCATCTGTTTCGATAAATTCGAACTAAAAATTCTTCAACCATCTTGTCCAATCAAAAAGACAAAAAGGGAAAAAAAAACCTAAATTATAATTCCAAATAAAAAATATTATCTCCCTTAATAAATTAATCCCACAGATAAAATTAAAAAACAGGGAACTGGAATTGCATTCAAATCCCGATGAAAACAATCAAATGCAAGTCCTAACTTTACGAAACAGAACGGTTCTGAAAATAGACTTAATTTCATGTCACGCAATAGATTCAAAACAGAGAGAATTGAAAGGAGAATCAAGAACAAAGCTCGATCAATTTTAAAGATTTTTTGGATCAGAGCCAGATTCCTAGCAGAGCAACAAGTAACAGATCAATTACGAAGTTTCTTTCATGATGAGAAAAGAAAGTAAATGGAGATTTTACAATTACTGTTCGAAATTGAAATACTCCGTATTTGTAATAAGCTCCTTGCAGTTTTTGTAACTCAAATAAAATATAAAGGCTGATGATTTGTGTGTGGAACTGTTAATAAAGCCTGGCACTGACTTTATCATTTAACATTAAAAGAAGTCAATAATTATAAACTCTAAAAGTATTTAAAACGAATGGCTGTTTAATTGCTTATCATTATTAATAAAGTGGGTTATTATAATAAAAATATATTGAAACACAATTATTTTTCGTTGTGTGTGTCAGATTTTTTATGGAAGAAAATTTGAGAAAAATATCCCCATGTCTGTTTTGAGAATCTTTTAGTTCGTTCCTCCCCAAGAGCTTAAGAAACTAAGAACTCTTTGATATGTGAATACTCTTTTTTATTCAATGATTTGATGAATTACATCAAAAACATAACATAGTGCATAAAGTTTTTGAAATTTCAATAATTTCAAAAGCTTGTTTCTATTTATAATCCAGCTTAAAGAAATAGTCAATACATTAATAATTTATATATAAAATTTCCATTCTAGAGTATAAAAATATTATCTTGGAATCGTTGAATGCATAAAATAGCATCTTTCATATCAACTCTAAAGAAGGAAATCATAAAATTCGGTTTTAACAGTATAAGCCTTAAAAAGTTACATTTCTCTAATATAGTATTTATTCTAGTATATAAAGGATATACACAGTTTATTGACCACTAACATTTGCTAGCGTTCATGATTTAGTAATTGCAGAAATAGCTATTTTGCATCTAAATTTGCATAAAGCCGCATCTAAATTTACATATGGATTACTCGTCATTATTAAATTTGCATTGCATGATGTGTTACAATTCAAAATTGCTGAAAGAATTTTATTTCATTAAGAATATTATCTTCTAAGTTTAAGCTCATTCTTGATTCTAACAATCATAACCATTAATAATAATGTGATAATAAAACTTTTTTTAATATAAAACTTGAAACTATTTTAAATGGTTTAAATGAAAAGTCTGTTAAAAGGATAAATAGAGATTTACTCATATAGTAGGAAAATAATAGCCACAACATGCACTAAAAATTATTCAAATTTCCACTTCAAATCATCATAAATGATCCAAAATTCCAAAAAAATCAATTACTCACACAAGTTTATCGTAAAAAAAATAATACAGTTCTAGTTTCTTCATAAAAATATTTTTTAAGATAAAATTTACTTATGTTTTCAAACCATTAAAGACGATGATCATAATTAAACTAAAAATAAGTCATTAAACTATTCTTAGAAACTTTTAAAAGCAAATAATTTTTCCAAACAATTACCAATTTTTTTATCAACCAAAAACAATTTTTCGACAGCATTTCAATGCAAATTTCCTATCATCCCATCACGACCAAAACCCCATCTGCCAAAAGCCCTTTCCACAATTACTTCATTACCCTAAAACACAAACATATAGACTCCAAATTATTACATCCATCCCCCCAAAACGAAAAAAAAACCCTCACAACTTATCGAATTACTCCACCACCACACAGAACTCTCCTGGAGGGCATATTAAATTTTCTGGGGAACAAATTTCTTGTTGCCGTTATTTTTGGCAGCCCTTCGGATATCTGGTATTTTTCAGATAACCCACCCACTGAGCTCATTTCTCCCTTAACTTCTTTGAAGTGCCATCCGAACCCCCGACAGATTTTCGAAGGACATCTAAGCGGATTTGCAGAAACTTGTTATCCCGATCCTTCCAGGGCTTTGGGAAGCGTTCCGAAGGGAAGGATCATTGTTACGAACTTTCCTGGATTAGAAACCGCCATTGAGAGTATACTGATGGAAGTATCTACAACACTGGGTGGATAAGAGATAGGTTTGACTTCTATTCTATATATAAAAGTTGTCTTAGGCACCACCAGTTCCTTGGCATTATTATATCCGAATTTTAAGACTGTATTGGCAACGTTTTAGGCAGTTAGTACACTAGACAAACTGGTAGATTTATTAAGGGGAAGATATTTTTAGGTATGGATAATACCTACACATTGGATAAATTGCCTAGTGTTTTCCCCTTAATTTAGAGTAGTAAATGTAAAACCTTTTACGATATATAACTTACATTTGATCCCTTAAAGATTCTTCGGAAGTAATTTTAACGCTTTCAATCCTAGCCACCCCAAATTTTGCATAAGGTTTAAGGGAAATTTCGGGTGGGTGAGGATTGTAAGGGTTAAAAGAAATAATTAAAAAAAAGAATAAATGTTAAACTTGAAAGCAAATAGTTTAAATATTAGACCGCATTTTTCGAAAAAACTAAATGTTGTAAGAAGTGATCATTGTTATTCTATCACTAAATATTTTCATACAAATAAAATTTAAATTTTAAATTCTTGAAATGTTTAATTATTTTTGCGTGAAACAAGTGAGTAGGCGAAAAACTTCAAAACACATGATGGAAATTGAAACACAGAACCTGAAGTTTTTATATCCCCCCCTGCAGACCATGTTTTACAATTCCCTTCATACTTTAAAAACGTATTTGAAGCATTTTTTGTAATGGGGAATGAATTCCTTACATTAATAAACCTCATACAGGTTGTTGAACATAAAACCATAAATTAGCACATGTTTAATCCCTCTATAAACTGTGATTACCTCGATTAAATGCATAGAGAAAACACCACATAAATATATTAATTAATATTTTTACGATCAATTGAAGTCAGTAAAAACCTTAAAACAAAACACATTACTTGTTCTCCTTCATCCCACTCCTTATCGTGTCGAAAATTTACGTCCTCGACTACCATTTATACATCCCGTACCCAAAAATATACCGACATTAACGCAAATATCCCAAAAATGCTAAACCAGGAGATAAACCGGGATTTTTCAGTAGAAACCCCACATTGTCCATTATGGGTCTCCCGGTGCCAGCCTTATAGGAGACCCAAGGGCCTCCTTAAAGTTTACCCCCATCCATAATAAACCGAGTCGAGCTGTTCTTTGTCTGCGTTTGATTTATGCTGCGCGGCGGTTAAAGTTAGAGAGGGCGTTTAGTGCCTAATTGCCCGACTGGGAGGTTTGTGGTGGAGTTTAGTTGTGGTAGTAATAACCAGGATGCACCGGGTGGGGGGAAAATGTGCCGTTGCAATCAGGACTGGCTGATTTGTTTGGGGGTTGGAAGATTGTTGTTTGAAAGGTAGTATAGGTTAGGATGAAATGGTTTATCTTTCTAAACAGCCTCACGATGCGGTATTTACAAACTAAAATTTCCAACATACGTATAAATTTAAAATTGTTTTTATACATTCTTTATTAATGTAGTTGTCCACTGAATAATATCCATGTTTGATGCTTTCTACTTTCCGTCATTAGAAAAGTGATAAAAATAGGTAATATCTATTACCTAAAAAATAGATAGGTGAAAAAGACCATTTAAAACTAATTGTTCATGCTTTATATTTAGAACGCCCCCCATTGAAAGATTCAAGTACTGTTTGCGAAAAAAAATCATTCTGCAAATAATAAAAATAACCTATGTAGGTAATAATTAGATAGTCTTGGTGTATCTTAATACATAATTACAATACTTAAAATTATTAAAACTTCTCCCTTAACTAAAAATAAATCTTATATCAATAGGTACAAAAATAATTCAACTTTCAGGTAAAAAAGTGAAAATTTAACTGCACAGGAATTAAGTTTTGGCGATTTATAATTGTTTCTGTACAGAGAAGTGACTTTAACTTCGACTATGATAAACTGTGATACATACAGGATGACGATGACATGTAGAGAATCTTCTCAGTCTTGGGTTTTGGTTTCTTCTTGTGCTGTGTATTTATTTTGTTATGTGTCTATATAAAGTTTTATTCTTTTCCTAAAGTCATGAATATTAATTTACCTTATCCCTGAAAGGTTTTTAAAGTATTCTCAGTAAACGATAGTAAACATAACCTAAATACTTTCTTTTCAATCAATTTTATTATGTAAGTTTCTAAAAGCATTCAACGTGATATACAAGTTTTGTAGAAAGAAATAAGGAGTATTCAAAATATAGTCGACTCCGCTTATTGTTATCACGGTTAATTTGATCAATCGGATAATGTTATCAAAATTGACTGGTCCCTACCACTCCAATTTAAACTTAATGAAAATGTATCGTTTCATGCGATCAATATATCGCTTAATGTTATCAAAATCTAGTGAAATCCCCTAAATATCTTCTTTACTTCCCGTTTGAAGGCCAGTTTTAATATCCACTCTTATCCAATCTCATATTTTTCTTTAAGAATGCAAAAGTTGCAAAATACATCCGATGTAATCGTTTAAATACTTCAATAAGAACTACATAGTTGTAATTTTTAAGCTAGCACATATTCTGTTCACGCACAACAAAATTTTTCTCGCATGTCTATATAAAACCTTCGCTTCCACCCTTTAAAACACGTTTCTTCCCAAAGACAATTTGCTTGTAAGGACTTTTCAGGTGATCTCTACACCACGTAACAAATCCTGACACGCGGCAAGTAACTCATCTTGCGAAAAAGAAATAACGCCGTAAAAACACAACTAAAAATCGTAAAGCGAAACGGGAATAACCCGAAGACAGTTTTCTCTCCAATGCTGGAGAACATAAAGAAAAAAAATAGCGTTTTTAAAAGCCGAATGCAGGAGGGGGGTAGAGTATTAAGCCTCGCATGCGATGGTTTTAGAACACAAAAGGTGTCACAGTTTCCATGGAAGTGTTTTCACTTGACATTTGGACGTTTCTTTTTTTGCGAAGGAACGAAAAAAATGTTCTTAAAAAGACTAAGACTGTGAGAAAAAATAGAACTATGAAATTTTATGTGCCCCCAAAAGGGTTTGTATAAGCGTTTGTGGTTTTAAGAAACCGGTTATCTAGACGCAGTATTTTGCAATCAAGCTGTTTAAATGTATTTTTTTCCAATTTATGATGAACATGAAAAGAATTTAATCTACATCCTGATTAAAATTTTTTGTAGTGTACTTCATTTTATGTTGGACATTTAGAAAACAATGTCGTGTTCAGTCGTTTCTAAGGTTCGTAAGCGAAAAATTATAATGGAAAAACAAGAAGGAACCAAAAAAATCGTATTAAACTTTTACTGAAAATAACAGACTGCAATTGTATATTAAAAGATAATAAAATAATACTTTAGCTTTATAGTTATTAAAGCAATATCATTATAGTGACAAAAAAAAATTTATGTTTATAAGAATTCAGTAAATATAAATCTCAACATAATATGTTGGCCCTTGTATATAAATTACCCTTACTAAAATTTAGTTTTTATCATTTTATTTATGAAAATATACAATTTCAAAATTGAAATATAAGCTTATTGATAAAATAAGCACATCATATTTCATTTTAGTAATATTTGTTAGAAAAATCTATCATTTTTCATAGAATTTTCTGTTATAATTTTTCCAATTACTTCTCTGACTAGTGAACATCACTATAAAAAGAAAATTATTAATTTAAACTTTCTACGTAATGGGAAGTTTTTCGAAATTATGCTCTTGTTGAAATCAAATCATATACTAGAAAAGAACCCAACAATTTTATTAACTCCAATTTCATTCAGGTAAAACTTAACTAGAATCAGTACAATACATGGATTATTCTTTGAAGTTTTTAAAATTTAATCAAAATGCAAAATATATAAAGTTAGTTTTAAATGTAATTGTGTGTTTGGACTTAAGGGTATATATCACTGTATTTTAACTAGCATTTGATAAATAGAAATAACATTTAAAAATATTTTCTTAATACGTAAATTATATTCATATGCTTTTCTAAGAAACCCTATGAAGATTTCTCTATAACCCCTTATAATATTATTTATTTTGTTAAAAGTTATAGTTCCATTGAACTTCTAACTGTTAAAAAGCGCATAAAAGTATAATTTATTCAACGTTTTAAAGTACTTTATAACTAAAATCTTGAAATATTTTAAACTGAATTTCATATTGATTTACCTGGTTCACATTAGTAAAACTGTAAATTTCATTACTTACAGATACTAGCTAATTCTAACCAAAGCTACAAAATAATTTCCATTATTTTTTTTTTCAAAATTTTACACAGCAAGGAAATAATTTGGTTTGAAAAACGCATTGCATAAACTAGCAAGAAAATGAAACAAAATAACAATAGACACAATTTATAAAAATTTGTAAAAAGTTTCAAATCCAAGGAACATAGTTCTACTTAAAACACCTTTATTCAAAGGTAGACTGAATATTTCAAATCACAATTCTGACAATTCCTTTCTACGTAATTAAACTTAAATATTCAAACCCATTGTGCCCGAATAGAAAAGGGGAAAAATTTAGCAATTATAAAAGTATAAATATTATATTCATCCTCAAATCTCAAATTACGTTCGAAAGCAATCATTTTGCATAACTTAAACTTCTGGCACACATAGGAATAGGCAATTTCCAACCAAATCGTTCCCGGGATCAGTGTGAAACAATATACGATGTAACAGCAGTAGGTAAGTGCCTTTCCTTACTAATCTGTCAACGGTTATGCATACATAAAATTCGCTTTTCCTCCATTTTGATGGAACGCCAAACAAGGAACGGATTCCAAGGCTATCGTTATTTAAATGACGCAATGACTGAAGGGAAGTGAAGAAATTCCATAGCAACGGCGCGAGTCATAACATTCATTCTGGGAAACTAACGACTCTTCTCCGGGCGGCTATTTACCGTTTGACAAAGCGTCATTTTTCTTCGGAATTTGCATTTTTGTTGCCAAACTCTCTGCATGGAAAATATTACGAAAACGATTTGAAAGCACAAGCAATATTCTTATAAATTTGTAGACTTAACCTTAAAAACAAACACCTAAAGAAAACTTATGAATGATGAAGATCATTAAAGGTTATAAAACAAAACGTATAAAGATTCTACAATAATTTTCCATTAAAAGACTATTATCTTCCGTTTATTTTTAATAAATTTCAACGATTTCTTGGACAAAAACTCATTACCTTTTTAAAATGAACATACTCTAATAAAAATGTTTGCATTGTTTTTAAAGAACATTAAATTAAGGTTTGTATACATATTTTTTTCAATAAAAGTATTATACATTAATTATTTTCCTTAACAATCAAAGCATCTAACATAAAACTTAAATTAGGGAAATTGAATTAACTCTAGCTTAACCATGACTTTTTAAAAAAATCCTATCTTAACACTCCTTGTATAATTGTATGAAATACGATATTATCGAAATTTAAATCCAAGCAGTTATTAGTTTAGAGGGCTTATATCTGTACATAATTCTTTAGATTGTCAAGAAATTTCTGTAATTATTTGTTTTCTCTTAAATATTACACTTAAGCTTATTCTTTTGTAAATATACAACAAGTAAACTTCATTCATCACTTTAACATTTTAAAGAAAGCATCTGGAAGAGTTTTGAAAAGGTAAGATGGGAGTTGATTTTACCTCAATGTATAAAAAGTATTTGTGTAACCAATTTCTAATGAAAAGTAGCACTTAGTGAAACGGAATAACATCTTAGAGAACAATGTTTTTATACATAGTAGATAACAGTAACATTTCCCAAAAGAGATTTTCCCCAGAAGAGAGTAATTTTCGTTATCAGGCAAATATTTTCATTTCATTCATCGAACTGAACAATAGAATGTAAAACTTCAATTAATACTTCTGAATAAAAGTACGTTTTAATCAAAATATCATCCGACTAATTTTGAAAGTATTTAAAGAAATTACAAACTGGGCATGCAATTTGGGGATTTAATTAATTTTTTTACATTGAACACCAATAGAAGGGGTGATAAGGATTCGCAGAAAAAAAACAATTAAAAATTCTGATTTCAACACCGGGTAAGAAGTGAAAGGAGATAAAGGGAAGGAATAAACTTACTTAAAGTGACGTATCTTGTGTAGTGATAAATAATAGTTATTTTTTTTCGTTCTTGTGAAGTTCAGTAATTTATTTCTTTAGTAATTTGTACGTCCTGTCGGAAGCTCTTGTCGATATAAATCGCTGAGACCGGGGTATCATCTGAAATTTAAGCAAAAAGAAATTGAAAACATGAAAGCACACAATCAGGTTGAGGAAAAAGTAGTTTTTCAGAACAAAAACACACCATATCTGCATGACAACAATAATTACAAATGAGAGATTTCTATGACCCTTATACAGTCGAGATTAATATGATTACAGTTAATGTTATCAATATCGGATAATGTTATTGAAATCCCGTTTCCTTTATTTAACACAAAATATATCGTTTAATGCTATTAATATTTGGTGAAATCCCATGAATACTGTAATTAATTTAGTAGCGGTATATAATCCCCTCTATATTTTTCTTTAAAAATGCTGAGTTTGCAAAACACATAATAGAAAATCGTTTAAAATACTTAATTTATAGGACTACACACACAGTCGTGGTTTTAATGCAAATAATCGATTAACACTGGTTGTCACATTTTAGCATAGAATAGCTTAATATTATCAATCGGATATTGTTATCATTCTGATCTTGGACAAATGTGATCACTTGTGTGAGGTCAAATGTGAGTCACCAAACTTTGTTAGAACTCTTTTTATAAATATATTTTACTCTAATAGTAAAAATTTAGATACATATTATGTTTGGCCAAACCGTTTAAATTTTTTATTTTTTTAAGTTACAACACATATTTTTGTAAGTTTTCTAAAGCCAGATAGTTCTTAAAAATATAAAATGCGCTTCAAAATATGTACTTTCTAAATAAAATATTTTTAAAAGACTGATAAGAGTTTTCCAGAAACTCACAGATCTACTATTCAAGTATAGAATTTCACACACCAAAATTAATTGTTTGTAAACATTGAGTGCAATGTAGATTTTGTCTCTTATCATTTTTAATAGCTTAAATAGTATTGTTTAAAAAGTCTGTTTTAAAACTAAAACTTGAATGATAAAACACTAGATATTTTGACGAGTTACTAGGTACTATATTAAATTCAAACTTTTAAGAGAGTGTGCTTCAAGAAAGTTGGTTGAAGTTTTTTCTACTAATTGTTATAACGAATGTTTTATAAATGAATAATTTTAGTGAGCAGGGTTTTGTGGGGATTGCGAAGCGATCCGAAAGGCCCTGCGTCAGCAGTTAACGGGGGTTGGCGAGCGATAGCGAGCAGGGGGCGGTAGCTCCCTAGTATATAAAATAAACATAATGATTAGAAAATTTAAGCATGAGGCAAATAAGAGATTGAAAATGTACCATCTTGTTCAACAGTTATTCCGAGAAATTATGAAAATTGCAGATATTCAAGAAGTGACAACGATTCAATTTACTATCCGCAACCGCAACTTTATTCTCCATAGAGTAATACATAGTCATCCCTACAAATACGTAAAGCAATTTCACAACGAAGTATTCTAAGAAATGTATCTTAAATTTCTGAAGAAATCTGAGATTGCCAGGAAATATCCAGAGGATTTCAACATTCTCTGTCCAGGTTTTGAAGCCTTACATTCAAACTATTTTTATTAATAAGTTTTCTCGGTAAAATGCAGGCGTTTCTAAGTAATGATAGACCTTTGAAGATAGCGGTTTTACTACTTTAAATTTTTGATCATGGTAATAAACTCTACTATACATAAATTATTACGATATAAAAAGTTTATTTTTTACTTAAACTTAACGTTTGAGCGTTTTGATTTCCACAACATATTTTTCCACATTAGATGCTATTATGTTTTCTAATATTCACAAGGTAAGGGATATACATATATTTAAAACCAGCTTAAAAATTTCCAGATACGGTTTTTAATGTATTATGTGTACCACAAAATATATCTCTGAATGTAATGAGCTTATAATTAAAGAAAAATCGAAGTTCATATTAGATTGAAATCTAGAATTCACAGCAGAAACACATTTTAAAATTGGAAAAAATATGTAAAATTCTAAGTCTATTTTTTCAAAAGTTTCCCTTTTAAAAAACACGCGTAGGAGTTTTTTTGTTTAATTCTCATTACGAAACAATTAGTTTTTTTTAATTTATGCAATAGGTACTAAATGGAAAATTATTAGCAGATAACATTTTCTAAAAAAGAATAATAAATGTGCTAATAAAATAATAATAAAGAAAATAAATGTGCTAATTATAGATACTTTGAAAGCGTACTTGAAAATTTATAACTTATTGCAAAGGAATGCGTTACAAATATTCTTTCAAAACTCAAAAAGAAAAGTTTTCCAGTGTTGTATTCACTTCAACTAACCCTTTAAGTCCTAAAATCCCCATATTTTCAATAGAATTCAATGGTAATCTCTGGCGGCTTAAAATTAAAAGGAATAAATCGAGAGTTAAACATTTTATTTTGTAATAGTGAATTGAATTTATATAACTAAGTCTATAGTGGTGCAAAAAATATGGTTCATAAAAACGCATTTAATGGCATGATGATGCTAAAGCAAATTATAAAATATAACAAAACAACGTTATTTATTACACAATGAGTTTGAATTAAGAAAAATACATTCGATTGTTTGCATCTTTGAATGCGTTTAATGATTTCATTTTATTGATTTTTATTCAATCTTAACCTATTGATTTACTCAACTCTATTTTTTATCCAATTTTTCATATAGTCGAAACAGGGAATACTTAAACTCAAACAGAGTCATACGTCATATAGAAGATTCAAACCTTCATTAAAAAACGATTTTACTATACTTAAATTCTAGTATTATATGCTTAATGTTTCAAGGTACAACGAACAATTCATACCGCTTTTCTCAAAGTATCTCGTTGAAGTAATAGGACGATTTTGGGAAGGAAGCAGATGTCAGAGGACGAATTCTAATTATACTCACATTTCGAGGGACTAGATTCAGGTTGAGTGGGCATGAAAGCACTCTCGTCATAGAAGCCATCAGAAAATCTGCCACCCTGTATCTTTCAGAGCACCTGCTTGCTTATGAATTAAACACGGCTTCAGCGGCGTGTCTTTTAGTAAATAATTACTAAAACATTTTTAAGGTACCGACTTTTTTGTTCTGATGAGGTGCCTACCTTTTCTTTCTTTCTTTTTTACCCCCATTTGATGTTGTTACTTCAAGTTGAAATAACGATAATAGTATATTTGTGAGTTTATTTTGGGTATTTAATAATGCTCCAAACTTAGTTTGTATAGAAATGGCGCTAAAGTGTCCATCATTACTTGTTCGGTAAGGAGACTTTATGCCTTAGAATGTTTAGAAGGTTTTACGGCATCCATTACTTAAAAATCAGTTTTAAGTATAATTTAAAGTAAAAAAAAACATTTTAAGTATATAAAAAGAGTAATATAACAGGAATCCTCCCAGTATTCTCCTCTCTAATTTTTACTCTCGATGACATAGATTAGAGGAATTATTGTCATAAATGTGTAAAACTCCTTGAAACAAAACCACTAGATAGGCCTCACTAAAGCTTAAAGAGAGATACCGTAAAAAAAGATAACTTGATACTTCTTAGTTTGAGCAAATTAACATTTTCTGAATTACTAAGTTGTGTTTCATAGAAAAGTCAGATTATATTTCATTTTGTCAAAATAAACGGTGGAATGTTTGAGACCGTAGCGTATAAATGTGAAATTAAACCTTATTCGGTTCTATTTCGTCGGATTTAGTACTAAATATTTGAGAAACATGTTGAAGCAATTATATTCATGGAGGAAAAATAAAAAAAATAATTACTTTATAAACATAAACTGTTTTGGATCTATTTTGTATTCTGACTACGCTTATAGTGTCAGTTTGTAGAAGTAATCAAATCTACTTTAGTTACAAGCTAGTGATTAGAAAGTAATCGTGAAAATCCCTAGACGTTCAGAAATTATAGTCTAACTATTCATCTAGTATCTCATTGTACTTGAACGTCACGTCAAACTATTGTACTATCCCTTTTTTGCCTTGCTATAAGCTGTCTCTACTTTCACGTCAATTCAGTAGAATCAATTCTGCTGTTCGAACAGGCAGTCAGTAATTTGACGTCATGCCAGACTGCATATAACTTTTATGCGCCTAGTATAGAAATCTGGCCTCTTATACTCAGGTATCCAAAAGTGTCAGATAGAAATAATTGAAAGATCTGACAGCTGTTTTCGCGTTTAATATAATACAAAATTGTATACTTAAAGATAAATAATCCACTGTGCAAATTTTATAACAAGATAGAATGGGAGAGAAATGTTTATTTGCTCATAAAAACTTTTAAAAATATGTAAAGAGTGGAATTGTTTCGAGGATAACCTCGATCCCTTTCGAACCTTTGACCCTCTTCGGCCATTTTTGTATTTAACTTTTTGTCAACTGTATTTAATTTCACTAGTGTTCGGCAACTACTGGTCAAAAAGTAGTTAACTACTAACTACCAACTAGTCTGGGCAAAAGTAGTTGTAACTACTAGTTAACTACTTTTTCTTGGAAGTAGTTGTAACTAGTAGTTGATTATTTCCCAAAGTAGTTAACTACTAGTTAACTAGTCTATTTAATTTCATAAGATATTTTTCCCCAAATTTTCGATTACTTTTCACCTATAGCAAAAATATCATGGCTAAAGATTCGCCAATTTTTGATAGGTATAGGGGAGAGTGGGGCTATTTCGCACATGGGGCACAATCGGAGAGACGGCATTTCCTCTAGTAATTATTAATTTAAAAATCTGAAAAAAATACCAGGAGATGGAAGCATGACTACCACCTCCTGCATGAATTTTCAAAGCCCTGGGTCATTTTGTTGTATACGTACTAGAAATTTGCTAGCGTTAGAAGCAGCAAAGTAAATTTTCTTGTTATTTTGTTGGCGTAAAATATCAATCAAAAATAACTCTCAAGTGGACATTCAGCATTTTATTCAGTTAAGGCACTACTTAAGTAAGTTTCTAGAAAGGTTTTATTTCCCTGCTTTAATTATAAATATCTTGTTGGGACGTGGTAAGCTTAAACTGGTAGAAAGGGGCACATTCGTACACCAAAAGATGGGGCAGATTCGGACAGTGCGAATGTGCCTCATCTTTCCCATTTTTGATTATGAAAGTGATTTATAAGTTTATTAGTGCAGTATATTTAATAACTTGAAGTTTATTGTTTTTTATTGTAATTGTTTCAAAATTTGGTGATAATAGAAAATAACATCTTAAAGAAAGCTTCAGTTTTAAGGAATTTAGACCCAGATTTAAACATTGGAGAAATAAAAATGTCCCTGATAATTGTTTATTACCAATTAACTTGGACTTAGGTGATTTTATTCTAGTAGAATTTGCTACTAAAAAGAAAATTTTGTTACGTTGGTCAAATAGAAAATTTGGAATTGAATGGTGCTTATTTAAAATTAATGATGAAAAACTTTAAAAGTAATGACGAAAATTCTATTTTCCCAGTAAGTAATGATTCAACATTCATAAAAAAAAGATAATATTCTATTACAAGTTCCCCAACCGTCAGTTTCAGGTGTTAATAAGTGAGCTGTTGGTTCACTTTTCTTTTCGAATAAAACCTGACAGTTAAAATATTGGTTAAACTTTTTCTAACTAATTATATTATGTGAAGTATGTCAATGTGAAATATACTCTTCATTACTACAATTGTTTTCCTCATCAAAAACTTAGATGTTTAGTATTTTCTGAAGCTGTTTTCTTTTTGTAAAAAAATCTTTAATTTAGAGGAAAAATATGTAAAGTGCCAAATATTTCGATTAATTATCCTTACTTTAAAGTGCCATAAACTTTTTAGTTCGTAAAAATAATTATTGTATAATTTTTTGCATGTGTACGAATGTGCCCCACACGTGTGCGATACAGTGTCGTATATAAGGGGGGTTAAGGGTTCTAAACCCCCTTAGCCTTAACAACAATATTTTAAGCACAAAATTGGACCGTTAACTTTAAGTAATGCCTTACTAATTTTTAATGCAGGAAAAACATCTAGAATCCTCGTAAACCAATCCTAAAATCGCTTTTCAAAGTGCTGGAATTTCCAGGAGAGAAAACCCTGAACTCCCTAATTTCTAGAGAGGATTTCAAAAAAGGGTTGCATTTATATGTCAATTGCTGGATGAAATATATATCAAGGTTGCCAAATATGAAAATGTATCACGAAAAATGGCATTGTAAGTAGATGTAACATATATTTAAAAATTTTGATCTTTCAATATTTTTTGAAGTAGTTTAACTTTTTGAAAGTAGTTGGAACTAGTAGTTGGTGAAAAAAGTAGTTAAACTACTAGTTCAACTACTCTTAACCAAAAGTAGTTGAACTACTAGTTAACTAGTAGTTGCAACTAGTAGTTAACTACTTTTCAACTACTTTTAGTTAACTAGTGCCGAACATTAAATTTCACCCTAACCGTCGCTTTCAATTTTCTGAATAAATTTTATGTCTGGCCATATCAAAGGGGATCGAAGTTATCCCCGAAACAGTTGTACTTTTAATCTATTTTTTAATTTTTATGAGCAAATAAACGTTGTTCTTTCATTCCATCTTGTTATAGTTCGTGTAAATAAATTGGCCAATCGTCACCAAGGCAACGCAATAGAAATGCATTGGCAAATGACTAGTAGTGATCCACCCATTTTATTTACACCTACCATTATTATTACTTACTAGCTGTTATACCCGGCCTTGCACGGGTGGGGTGAATAAATTAATTTTTTAAATATTTCTTAAAATACATTTATAATTTTGTAAATTAGCAATATTACAAATCATCCCGGTATCCCAGGTGCCTCTTTCCTATCCCAGTGTGTTCCCGGTAATCTTATCCCGGTGGTCACGGTAATTTTTCTAATCCCGGCGGTCCCGGTAATTTTCCTATCTCAGTGTTTTAGGTAATTTTTATATTCCGGTATTCTGGGTGTCTTTATGGTAAATTTCCTATCCCAGTGTTCTCGGTAATTTTTATAACCCGGTAATTTTTCCATCCCGATGTTCTCGCTAATTTTCCAATCCCGGTGTTCTTGTCACTTTTTACAATCCCGGCATCCCGATGTTCCTGATAATGTTTAATATCTTGGTGCCTTTATAAAATAGCCAATTTGTAACCATAGTATAGTGACACCATAGTAAAAAGTCTGGTAAATTAGTAAGTCTAGTGAACAAATTTAAATCCAGTGTTTAAAACTAAACTAAAAGATCTAGTAAATGAAAAAGTCTAGTGATCTGTCTCATTTGAAACAATGTTTTATTTTTAACTCGTTGTATGACTGGTAAAACAGGTTTTCAAACACGGAAAAATAAGTGAAAAAAAGCAGGAAAAACGGGAAAAAAAGAATGAAGGACTGATTTTCTCTTTATAAATTATAGCCCATGTCCTATTCTGATGTATCAGCTACATTATGGTAGAATTTCATTAAAATCCATTCAGCAGTTTTTGCGTGAAAGAGTAACAAACATCCAGACAAACATTCACAATTATAATAGTAGTAGGATTACTTATTATTACTTATTTCCATTACAGTGTACTTTTAGTTTACATTATCTTGTTTTACCTCACAAATCAATCTTTTTCAAAGGAATCAAACAAAAATATCCCAACCCAGATCAATCAAAATCCCGTTTTTATACCAGGCCATCCACGCACAACCCAAGCAAAAACGACCATAAAAAAGCAAAGGAAAAGCTCCGCATTCCAAAAGCGTTTCACGAGTTTATCACCAAACAGCACAGGATCTTTTTCGGAAGCTTTCTCTCCCTAAAATCAGATGCCCCTCTCATTCCTACGTGTGAATAACTCTCCCGCATAAAGGGATTTCAAGGGAATCCGTATTTTCCCTGTGTAGGGATTCGTTTATGCCGCCACTATGGCTATAGAAAGAAGGCGTATTGGGAAATATGGCTTAGCATTGCGAAGCCCCGCTATGGTGTGAGGTTAGAGGTTTCTTTGCATTAAGCATGCTAAGTATATCGTATGTTTATGTATGCGTTGTGTAGTGTATGTATCGTATGTTTATGGGTATAAATGAATGGAGTTGTGTGGAGATGCACGGGTTTTGCCGGTATGGGATGGAGGGAAATTTAGTTTTGTACTTTGTTGAAGGGAAAGGTGGTGAATGCTTTAGGTTTTGGGCATGGTAGTGCTCTTAGATTCTAAAATAACCTGAAAGGAGGGTGCAGGTTGCAAAAATGTTTGAGGCGTGAAGCTGTGCAAGTTTTATTGAACTGAAAGTACTCGGACTATCCTGTAGCTCGATACGTTTGTAGCAAATTTATAGAATTAAGAATGACCTTTTAAAAGAGTTTTGGGAAAATAAAAGTGTTTTTATTAAGGATCTTTGATGGGAAAAGCTATAATGTTTTTTCATGTAGGATAATTTCTAAAAAGCAAGTAATTCCTTAAAAACAAGTTATTGATTATTATTACAATACAAGATATTATTTAGGTTGACAGGCGACAGTTAAAAACTAATTATTTTCATGCGTATTGTAAAAGTGCAACAGTATTTAAAATTTCATGCTTAAAATTTTTTTTAAATTAATTCACTCGGGTATTCTTATATTGAATAATTTCTTTAACTCTTATATAATATCGTCTTTAGGCCTATCAATAAATTTGAGATAATGTATGACGATATACAAAACTGTAGAATGTCCTAATTATGAACAATCAAATGAACAACTATAGGACCTTATTGTTAAAAAATCATTGTTGTGCAGTTTGCCTCTCGTTATCAAGATGGCTTTAGAAGTGTTGTATAAAATATTAGTGAACTGAAAATTTTTAAGAATAAAAGTAATACACAGTATGTACATACAAGTACATGCAGTACTTCATGCAAGTTTTGTATTTGTAATACATCTAATGGACTGAGCTTTATTAATTAGTTACTGACAAGTTTGTCACCAATATATTTTTTAAAACACTTTTTTATATTATTAGTGTTTTAAAAATTTCCGACGCCATCTGAATAATAACTAGAGGCAAAAACTGTGGAATGATTTTAACAAAACAGAGTAAAGCCATGTGTTAAAGTTCAGAAAAAACACTTTTTAGTTTTATTAAAAAGAGAAAGGAATCAAATTTTCTTGGAAGGCGTTCAGGTCGCGAATTCTAAACTTTACACAACAAAACTAAAAACCAGAAAATAATTAATGAAAAAAAAAACCTTTTTAAAGAACAACGTTTTTAAAATGCACTAAAAAGTATAAAATAATGTTTTTTTTTTTCATTAATTGTATTAAAATAATCTTGCAACACGGCATTTTGCTTTGATTTACTATATATGCTGTAATCGTATCTGATACATTTGTGAAGATATATTCCTAGATTCTTTTTTTTTTATTTTTCCTGCCATGTTTGGCGAGGAAGAACATAGCGATGGTGTCAGGAGAAAACCTCGTATAATCAAAATCCAGCTGCTTTTCAATAGATACAGTATAAGTGAGCGAGATTAGTTTTCTTGCCAAGAAAAGTTTTTGCAGACAACAGGTAGAGAGTGAATTTTAATGAGCTGAAAGCAAAAAAACAGGTGTTATCTCTCACAAGAAGACTGATTTTTTGTTCCAGCTGGCTTGGCCAAACCACTAGTAAGAGAGAACAACTCTATGGAAAGAACTGTTTTATTTTTTAGATGCGAAGAAAATTTTTAGTTAAATGCAGGTGTGAAATCAAAGCAAAACGCTTCACTGCTCTTAGGGTTACAGGATGATACTGGTGTTCCCCAGTGGAATTGATTTAACCCTTGTTTTGGCGTTAATGACTTGACACTCGTAAATAAATTTGGTTGTAAGTAATTCCTCATTGGCTTATTTGGCGCAAACACACACTCGCCAATCTAGAATACAGTATTTATCCTGACTGCGATTTTAAGGGATTGTACGAGGTTTTCTCCTGGTGCCATCGATAAGAAGAAAGAATATTTCAGTTTATCTCCAAACGACTCTAACAAAAAAACTATGAAATACTATAACGACAGGGTGCATTTGTAACAAAATTTTTTGAAACAGAACAAAACATACCTCAAAAGGAATATACTTAAAAATGCATACAAAATATACATTATTCGATAAATGTCATTTTTATTAATCAAATTAAAAAGAATTTAAAGACTTTTTATACTTGTACTACAATCTTTCTATACTTGGTACAATCTATTCTAAATTAGGGCATAACTTGCTACACATCTGGTTATTTAAGTAATATTAAACCTCTACTACATCTACAAAATAAATTATTTTCTCATTTCAATAATTTTCAGCAACCAATAACATTTCTAACTGTATGCCAGCATTTTTTATAGGTTATTAATTTTTATTTTTAAGAATAAAAACTTTTACGAACTAAATCCAGTACACTATTTAACAAGAGGTACAAAAGGCAATTATTTTATTCCTAAATCTTGTAAAGAAATTTTTCATAAATCACATGTACTCTTAGGTCCTTATTTATTCAATAAATTAAATGAAGCTGCTGAATTCACGAATAATTATGCAGATTTTAAAACAAATATAACCAAATTCATAGAAGCACAAGGCACAATAGAAAATATTTTCTAAATAAATCGCGTTGTCAATAACCACAGGAATATACATTGTTGATTTCATGTACGAGTAGCTCTTATGATATCACACAATTTTAAAAATATTTTCCTTTTATTTTATTTATTTATTGGTACTTATTCGTTTACTTTTATTATTTTTTACTTTAATTTATTTAATTATATATATATATATATATTTTCTCTGTGGGGGTATTATATTTCCTATGTATTTTGTCAATAAAGAATTGTTTGCTTGATTAAAGGAAACAGTAAAACTGATACGTTTACCGGTTTTGTGAAAAACAAAAAACTGTCTCCTTTCAAAAGTTCAAACGTTTAAGGACTATAAAAACCCTACCCCAAGAAACCAGAAAAAAGTCCTCTGTCAACACATATAAGAAAAACTACCCCTAAAGTATAGATCATAAAGAAAAGAGCATTTTCTTAAGACACTCCGATGCATCATTTATGAGGGAACCCCCCCTGGGTTATTAAGGGGGAGTAATTTGAGGTCCAGGGGCATCGTTTGTTATAGAAGAGAGGAGTCTATATCCGGGGGTATCCGCCCCTAAAAGAGAAGTTTTAGGCGGCCCAATCGATGGTATAACTTGACGCCAAAAATGCATTTTTCTTTGATGGATGCTCCTCGAGTTAATGCATGGTGATTGGGCGTGGGGATTTTGGAAAGGGGGAGTCTTGGCTTAGGGGGTCAGGGGGGTCTTCTGAATGTGAATTCGATATCGGTTTGACGGTGGGGGTGGTTCTGTTAATTTCGACCGCGGTGGTGGCGCACAATGGGTAATGGAAGTTTTTGTGTGGAAGTTGGCGAGGAAAGTTTTGTTTCAGGTAATTTTTGTTGGTGTATTTGCTAGGAAAGAAAGTGGAGGCCATCATTAGATGGGTAGCTTTAGTTGAGACTATAAATAGGTGGTTCTATTTTCAGAGTGCAAAAGTTTGAAGAAGTCTCCCTTAAGTGGAGGTTCTCCATTTTACTACTATATGCGTTTGCCCTTTATCAAACTGAGTGATATGGATCCAGAGTTTTATTTTCAAGTGTTAGTTTGAGATCGTTTTATATCTTTCTTAGCATGAGGGATTGGAGATGGAGTTTTACGAAATATAAATTCAATTTCTGTGAAGTATTTTCAATCGCTGTATTCTCATGCAAGTTAAGTTCATCCGATCTTTTGAGTTTCTCTGTAAAATTTTTTTCATTTTTGCAATTGATATCCTTTTTGTAATTAAAATACTTATTAACTGAATGGCTGCTTACATGGAAAATCACTGCGGGGTAAATTTATAAAAATGATCTAATATTTTACTCTTAATTTTAATTCTCTAATTTTACTCTTTGGTGTTTTTTAAAACTAAATGAACTATTTCCTTCAACTTAGTTATTGATATTTTTCAGTATTCCTAAGATTATTTTTAACTCCACAGTTATTCATCAATGGTCGTTGTAATTTTTTAGATATTCCAAACCTTTTAAAACACATAGATCACTCTATATCGATATAAGATGAAAGAACAAAGATTTAAAATAAATTACTTTTTAGGTCGATGAAAATTGAGATGTTTAACAACTTGAAAATTTTCGAAAGTTCTGTTTCTAATGTTAAGTACTGTACTTTCCCCTTTATTGCAAGATGCCAAACTTAACTTATACACAATTACCAAATCTTAACATTGGAAGACCTTATTTTCGGCTGACTATTCATGGGGCTTTTACCATGATAAACAAACTCACAAAACCTTAAAAATGTGTCATAGTTTAGAGAACCAACCAAAGTAGGAATGCGCAAAATGCTGTTATCTGACAAAAGATAATAGATAGTATACACTCGTATCCAAAAACTAAGGATAATTTCATGTTTGGGGAATAACAACACAAATCTTAGTTCCTGTAATGCGATTTTCAGGGTCACCAGACATAAGTCAAAACAAACACATATGAGAGCTTTGAAAAATATGTTTACAACTGGCCAAAAAGGAATACCAAAAGCTAAAATCCGCCCAGAATGTAGTTTGAGGACTTGGAGGTGTCACTTATATCGCCAAAAAATCATGCTTAAAGGTATTCCACGAACTAGAAATTCTGCGTGGAGTTTGGTTATATATTGTTTACAAATAACATGAAATTGTTTGCTAAACGACCCTCATATGAACGATTCTGCTACCGTTCCGATAGAGTCTCTCACCAACGCCTCTCATCCAAATCAACACAGACGCCTGCAACGCGCACCTAATCCGAACACCAACCAACCTTCAAAGGCATCCATCTCCCAAGAAAAGCGTCTGGCAAAGCCCTCCGCTAATTAGAAAGGCATTTTTCAGCCCGTTCGGCGGGAATTAAAACCCCGTTTGACGGAGTGTCTCCCCTAATTTTTGAAATAAAGCCGTTTTGGGTGCAAATTGCCGCACAAAGCCCCTGGACTGACGCGAGGTTTATTGAGTAATTATTTACGGGGGGCGTGTTTATTGAATGGCTGTAGTGATGGCTTTTAGCTCTTATGTAATTTTGTGAGAGGGAAGAAGAATGGGTCTTTCAATCAGCTTTGTGTGTATGTGTGTTTGTAATCGACGTTAGGTTAATGTGCAGTTTTGTTTGGTGGTAGTCTACATTGTCTCCACCAACCATTACCGACAGCACTGTCGCTGGGTAATTCCTGTACTTTGTAGAAAAATCTGGGATTTTTTTCTATTCCTGTCGTATGAGAGAAACTTTCCCGTTATTTGAAAAAACTTCAGAGTTCTTTTAGATCAGGGTCTTTATAACAATCAATAAAATTAAATCTAATTTTATAGCCCCGAATGGAATTGTGATGTCATCTGCAAACATCAAACCTAGCTTAAAGAAGACTGGCTTTGTTTTATTGGTTAAGGTCGCCTGGAGACTATTTCCCTCCCCTTCACAGATATTAAAAATTGTGGAAAAGCATCTATCCTTCGAAGCTTAATTAGGACTTCAGCCATTTATGGGTCTCACTTTTCCAGGAGCCGCCTTCTATGTCTTAATTCCTGTAAGCCTTTGCGGCTGGAGCTTGGATAGGCCAAGAAAAACACATATGTAGCACAAAAATTAAATTCGCTTTTTGAGTGATAAAAACGGTCATAACCCTACCCTACTGGCTTTGAATAAGATTATAATATCGATTAGGAAGTATGAGATTTTTACGATTTGTAACGTTATTGCAGAAAAACCGCATACAATTCTTAAAATTTTCATTTGATTAAATTTTTTGACTTCACAACTGGGTAAAAAGGCCACATTTTACTTCTTTGTACATTCTAAATTTGATAATTTTTTAAAACTATTAAGTGGCGATAGTTTTTGTTGTTCTACGATTTAGTATTGAGTTTCAGTTCACTTTTTTAAATGTAATGACTAGTCTAAGATAAACTATTACCAAACTTCAAAGCTTTATACAAAGTGATATCAAATTTATTATAATTATACAAAGTGATATCGGACATTTATTTTTGAAATTCCTGTAACCCATGGATGAGTAATTTCTCTTTTGGGATAAAAAAAAATTATGGGTCAATGTATTTTCCCCCTTTTTTCTATCTTCTTTTCTTTTTTGCATACTTTTTGTCATAGTGTTTTTTATTTTGTTTACTAAGGGGCTCTGCCCCTGATCGCTATCGCTCACCAACCCCCGGAACTGCTTTGCCGTTCTTTTCAGATCGCTTCGCGATCTTAGTGAGCAGAGCTCGCTTATTTCATCTCAACAGTCCAGCACAATCCCGGGCTCGTCGGCTAGTTAATGCTCCTTTAAAACTGAAAATATCTATCTCTTTAGCTTATCAATAATTTAATTCAGACCACTACCTTGAAAATATCAAAATAAAACTACTACTGAAATATCCCTTTTTATACTTATTAATAATGTTTTCAAAGAATATCCAGCAAGTCTACTAATTATCATAAACTATCTTAGAGAAAAAGCACGCTAAAAAACTTTTAAGTTTATAAAATGCACTTGTGTATCTAGTAAATCGTCGGAAATAAAAGAAATCCAAGAAATCAGACACAAATCGGCTGTTTTTCTAGTGTACGACCAGAAAGGGAAAAAAAATTGATACTTTGAATCTTAATAATTCTAAAATTAATTCGAATTTTTTAAAAATAGAAACGCCAAACTTTTTACAAAATATTTGTATGTGTGTTTTAAATATCATAGTGTTCTTCTACTGAAATTTGAAATACCTTTCGGATATTGATACCGTTCAGAGAGCTATTTCAATACCGTTTAAGCTATTGAAAACAGTAAAAGACAAAACCTACATTACACTCAATGTTTACAAACAATTGATTTTGGTGTGTGAAATTCTATGTTTAAATAGTATTGTAAGTTTCTGGAAAACTCTTATCAGTCTTTTAAAGATATTTTATTTAGAAAGTATTTTGAAGCGCATTTTTAAAGCGTGAAAGGCATCATTTTCATCATAAAATATGGCGTCGATTGGTCGTTGTGATTGGAGGGATAATAAATTGTACGACAGTTTCTTGCTGTTAACTGCAACCTTATCCGTAATCCAGAAAAATTGAAATATTTTAGAATTGAGAATTTTTTTTAGAAATTCTAAAGGTACTACTCTAGAATCCCGGCGCAAGCGATAAAGTCGCCAATAATGGTGCAACCGCTGGTAACCCTTGTTTCTGTTTCGGAAGGTCATGTGTGAGCAGCTGTTGTCAAAAAATCTGTATGGCGTGATTTGCGCCGGTATTCTAGAGGAATACCAGTTTTTTCAAGCACTCGCAACTGAAAATTGTTCTAAATAGAAATGGAACTGTTTATAAGGGTCCAATCCCGTAACGTCCCCGCTAAATACCGCCATGCTCTTTCGAATACCGAAAAGTAGAAAACCTGCTAAATTATTTCGGTACTACTCCAGAATCCCGGCGCAAGCGATAAAGTTGCCAATAATGATGTAACCAGCTCCAAACGGAATATCACCACTTGTAACCCTTTGCTTGTAAAAAATAACAACAATGGCATTCCATGAAACTTTTTATTTAAAAATTAAACACTCAAATAAAAATATTTTAAACCATACTTACCAGTTTTAAAATTTTAAATTTCGTTGAAATATATTTTAAGATAATTAATATGATTTTTTAACAGACTTATATAGTTTTTCTTTTAATAACTTGTTATTTACATTATGTTTTTTTGTAACAATGGGGTGGTAAGCAGATCTCTTTTTGAGCAGAAATAAAGCTATTTTAGAAAAATAGCTTTATTTGAGCTACTAGGGAGCTACCGCCCCCTGCTCGCTATCGCTCACCAACCCCCGTAAACTGCTGACGCAGGATCTTTTGGAATTGCTTCGCAATTCCCACAAATTCCAACTCGAAAAAACGTCAACCAACTTTCCAAAAATACGTCACCAAATCCCATCCATGAATAAATCTCCCTTAAAAGTTTGAATATATATTAACTCGAACTTAGAAAAAATTTAAACGAAATGTTTTAAAAAATATTCATCTTATTTTTAATCTATGATTATAAAAATAACTAATTCGAATTGTTTATCAATATTCGAACCAAACAAAAGCCATTATTTTAAAGAAACTCGTTAGTATAATATGCCTAGTGTTAACCATTCATATTTTTTTTAATCCCAGACTTGTTAAACAATACCGTTTAAGCAATTGAAAATAATAAGAGACTAAACATCACTATGTTTACAATTAATTTCGATAAAATCAGACTAAAAATTATAAATATTAGACAAAAAGTGTGAAATTCTAGTATAAAATGGCGTACATGTAAGTTTTTAGAGTATGTTTTTATCAGTCTTTGAGTGATATTTCATCAAGAAAGTACTTTTTTAAAAGGTGAAAAAACATGTTTCATCTTAACCCATTAAGGACGACTTTAAAATAATGAAAATAAGTAACTTTTTCTTTCATATTTTGTTCATTTGGACCAAATATAGTAAGAAATGCCCATTTTCAGATTTTTCAAAAAATAATTTTTAGGATTTTTTTAACTGGCAACTTTTCTTGCCAACCGTCCTTAGTGGGGTCCAAACTCTGACAAATGAAAAGGAAAAAACTAATTAGAATGTTTACGATTTTGATAATAATATGTTTTTATACATAATTTAAAGAAATAGTACAAAAATAAAAGTGAATGGGGACTATACTGCTGATAGGGGTCCTAGAAAGGGTATATTACTCCTAATGAACAGGGCCTGTTCCCTGTTCAGTCCAAAATATTCATATTCACCTAATTTCAGGCATTAAAAATAGCCGAACTAGTACTTTTTAAGTCGGAACGGTTAGAACCCTTTGATTTCAGCACTTTAGCTAACTTTCAGGTTAAAATAGTTTTATTTATATCTCCCAGTCTGGGACATAGGGACTTTTTTTACCTGCCAGTCTTATATTTTCTCAACTTACGTTTTTTTATACCTTTGGTTAATTTGTTTGCCTTCTGAAGCTTTTTCTCTTGTTGGAATTTTACGTTCTTGTTATTCATTCTCTATCAAAAAGTCATCATAATTACAATATTCATCTTTATGGCTCCAGATTTCGCATATTCCCCACAGAAAATGTTAAAGATTACTCATCAACTCGATAAAAACTAGGTATTGGCCCATTCAAAATAGGCTAAATAACTCCAGTGATATTTTATTTTATTTTTTGACTACTGTAAGTTTCCATAAAACCCTTCCAAGGAAAATAAATGTATCCAGAAATGATTTAGTGTGAGATTGAACCAATAATTGTGTTAGGAATCGGTAAAAATCTAAAATCTATAAAAAAACCCCACTAAAATTATGATCCAAGGGAAACATTTCATCATACTAAAGTATCAATAAGATCTACATTTATGATAAGAACTAAAAAAAGCATTAAAAATAATTAATTTGCAAAAGCTTCTTATGAGTAACTCGTAAAAGTTTAGACCACACATCGAACGATTGGCAACAAAAGTTGCCAGTAGAAGAAAACTCTTGCTATTGGTAATTTAAATACCCTCTTCCAACTGTAATTGGTAATAATATTTAGAATGGGATCATGTGAATATGCTGCAATGGGAACAAGTCACAAAAATAATCAAAACATTAGATTATTTTGGCGTTTTCCAAATGATCTCCCATCTATCTCCAAAATGTAGTGAAACGCTTTCATTCTAACAGCGATTTTACCACCAAAACGGCATTGAAGGTATAAATTTCTATTTTTATCTGAATAAATACATTCTTCAGAAGCTGTTATCATGCACTTAAACTTTTAATGTCCTCTATTATAGTCAGTAAAAAATTAAATGTCGGCAACTTTTCTTACCAAGCGTCCTTAATGGGTTAAAATATAGCGTCAATCGGTCGTTTTGATTGGATGCATAATAATTTGATTGACAATACTTGCCTTGTAACTGCGACCTTATCCGTTATCTAAAAAAATGGAAATATTTTAAAATTGAGAATTTTTTTGAAAAATCAAAGGGCCTACTCGGAAATTCGGAAAGAATCCGGACATTTTGATACCATATATGTGTCATTTGGTTCAGTAATTAAAAAGCCTTTCTCTGGAAACAGTTCACCAAAAACTTTTTTTTAGAATAGAGAGATTCAGCTTTTCGGAAGGCCATGTGTGAGCTGTCGCCAAAAAATCTGCTTGGCGAGATTTACGCCGGCTTTCTAGAGAAGTACCATTCTAAAGGCTTATTGCACATCCTCAGAAGAATCCGAACAGTTTGATACCAAAAACATGTTATACGGATCAGTAATTAAAAAGACTTTCTCTGGAAACCATTTACCAAAACTTTTTTTAGAATGGAGAGATTGTAATAATAAATTTGATTTGAATTTGAATTTTATTTTACATGAAATGTGAAATTTTGTAAACTTAAAGTTTTTTTAAGTTCATTAGGATAACAACCAAAGTTAGGTGTTCTTTGATCCATCTATTTTGAGAAATTTGTTTGTAATAAAAATAAATTATTCAGTTTATCATAAAAAGTGAAAGCAATCATGTCAATGAAATAACAATTTCAAACTATTAAAACTACACATTGAAAGGGAAAGACATATGAAACATTACATACAAAACACTTTCAATCAAATCGCTATCATTTTAAAGGATTTTCCACGCGAAACCACAATAAAAATCAACCACCAAAATCACGTCTCAGCTAGTAAAAGCTCATTTCAAATCCACCGGAAATAAAACACTCGTATACCTCAGCAGCAGAAAACAAACAACACAACCGGATCAGTTCACATTATACCTGAGCATTGCGAACTACAAAGTGCTCCACAACGAAAAATTCCAAAAATAGAGCCGGAATATGGATAAAAGTAACTAAAGCTTCTAAAACAAAGACAGAGAAATGCTCTGGAGCTCTGCTGTGCTTTCCAGCATAAATATACAACTCTCCTCTAGTGTATAAAAAGGGTTTCCTTGCATTCCGAAATCCCATATCTTTACCAGTACACTAGTTTTGAGTGGGGATTTCGTTCTTTCTGCTTTCGCCATTGGAATCGGTCTGATATATTGGGCTTAAATAAAGGAGTTCATAGAAGTGTATTGTGCTTTTTAATACGGAAACTGCAGTTCTGATATTATTATATTGGTTTTATGAAAGTTAATTGGATTATAGAAATTTGAAAAGATACAATTTCATCGGATTTGGGATGGCTTGACTGCATACACTAATATTATACTTATATAAAAAATCAGAAAAGAATATACTATATGTTGAGGTGTGTTTATTCTGTTAAGGATTTCTTTTGCAATCTACAAGATCAAAATGTTAACTTCTGCTGTTTACTAGTTACGCTTCCTTAAAAAATCAAATAACAATAGTTCTTATAAAAACATTTTGAAATAAACGAAATTCTTACAAATGGCTTTACATTATTGTTTAGATGTAAGAATATTAAAAATAACAAAGGAGAACTTATATAGATTTTTTAATTTTAGTTTCTTTACAAGATCTTATGACTCGTAAATTCTTAGTATCTTTTGTTCAACTAAATATTCTTGGCAGTTATAATCTATTTTCAATGTATGAGACAGTTAAATGTAAAGTATGGTTATAAAATAGTGTGGAGAGACAAAACTGCATAATGTAACTATATTAAAATAACTCAACAACAAATTGTATTCAAAGGTTAATATTACTTCTTAAAGATTATGTTCTTTGCACATTATTCTCGATAAGTGTTTTCAATATACCTTTATCAACCTATTGATGCTTTTGATTCATGCATTATTTCTCTTAGCCAGAATTCAAAAAGTGAACGCAATACTTACCACAAATAGGACAATGATTCTTTGTAAATGCTATTATTCAAAACGCAACAGCTTATAAGAATATATATTTAAAATACCAATATACAACCTAATCTAACCCAAATAAAAATTTCCGATATTTCTAGCATAAAATTATAGAAAATTGAATCAGATAATGTATATACTTTTTTTAATTTTATGTTTTATAAAACTTCGCACTTGGAAGTCTTTAAAATAACCTTCACTTTCAAAATGTTAACTTTTAATTGAGACCTAAAAATAACAAACCCTTAAAAGTATTTGTACTAAAAAAACTTTTAGTCTATTTAACATACGTTGCACATTCTAAATTAATTGTTTCAATTCAAAATTCCTTGCACGAGCATACCCTGCAATGCATTCTCTTAATCCATGCACTAATACAACCAAAGTTGTGTCACTAAACATACCCCAGATAAGCTTATATTTCTTTATTTGCAATCTTGAGTAATCTCTTAACTTGACATTGATTCTATCTTTACTAATGAAAAGGGATCTAATACTACTTCGAGACGGATAATAATTAAGTTTATTCTAGGGGAAATCTAAGTTATTTCCTGAGGGAATATCATAAACCCTCCAATTTGTAAATCTTTGGAAATTGTAAGGATCTTACACAATTCATTATGTTCTAATTAATGAAAATAAGTCTCGAGAAGAATATCTCAACTTATATTATTGAAAGACATAGTTTTTTTTTGAAAAATGGGTGGTTTAATAAACTATTTTATGGTCTGTCAGTTTTTTGTTCGAGTGATTTCAGTTTTAGCACAATTAAAGATGTCGGAAATTACATCATTACGAAATATGTAAACAAAAATCTTTTGAGAGCTTTGTTAAAAATGCAGGCTTATTCTCATTACATCTGGTACATGTTACATCATGATATAATAATAAAAACAGCATTTTACTTTTTACCATACTATTATTTTATATTATTTTTATGAGTTTATAAAGCATTAGCATAAGCCTTTACACTTTTCAATTTTTTTCTAGTTTAGAAATTTTCTAATAAACACAAATACATACTAATTATATTCGTGCTCATAATCAACGTGTATATCTTATACTTAAGTTTCATCTCTCAGAGTAACATATAAAGTCAGTTGGGAAGATAAAAACAGAAAACAATTATGTAATTTTTAATTTTTTTTGTAGGGCTAAGAAAAAAATATCATACAACGAATTCTAATTTTCATTGCATAACGTAATATTTCCTAAACGGAGTTATGTGTTTTGTGTTATGCATGCTATTTACATACAAAAATCGAGTTTTTTTAATAAAAAGGTGGCTTTATTTTCACAAGAACAATAAAAAACTCTTGTTTGCTAAACACTAGTATGTTTTGGGTTCATTTCTTAAGGAACAAATTTTCTTGGGAATTAGTTTAAGAATTTACAGAAGGAGTACTTAGCATAGTTCTAAATTATAAATATATTCTTGTGCATTAAATTATTCACAAATGTTTAAGATTCGTAATATTTTTTTAGTACTGTATGTAAGACCTTCATGGTTGTTCTGAAGTTACTAAGCATGTTTGCTAGTTTAACTTCATTTCATTTTCTCTAATGTATAAATTTAAAGCTTTTTTTCCCATGTCCCCAACCCTAAAGTTATTCTTTACCCATTCATTTGCTTCTCACTTTCCCCCCTAACTGATCCGAAATAACGAACTAGACTCAAAATCAATCTCTATGACAAATAAACAATAGTTAAACTCCAAAGTGATATTTCAACTCTTGAAGTTCATGAACACTTGTTATGGTGACTACATATTTCAAAACTTGGACCTTTTTAGTGGAAGCATACACAGAGCTAAAAGCGGAAAAAGGTTTGTCACTCGCAATAACTAATATTTTCAAGTGCTCCTGACAGAAAGTCGATAATTTCTTCACACCAACCATCGGAGAAATTGATAAAGGCTGTCCATCAAAGCATAAGTGAGTCAAGAACAATAAAAAATTGTTCCAGCGAGGCCCTAAAAAAGATTTTTTTATCTTGGAAGTTAAGCAAAGGTTTCAATCAGGAAAATTGTATGGTATATTGGTTCAATTCCGTTAACTGTTAGGTTAAATATCACCAAGCTGTTTTCAATGTCAAAATATTAGAAATATCACCTTAAATTGCAAACTGAGTTATAGATTTCTACAGTTATATCAATGACAACCATTATAAAAAGTTGGTGATATTTTTTTACCACAATGTATCGAACGGGGCTTACAAAAGTAATTAAAATATGACAAGAAAAACACTAGAATACATATAAAATAAAAAGGTTTGAATTTCTAGAAGGTTAAAATTAGAAAAACGACGTTTCATTTGCACATTGTTTATTTAAAGATGTTAAAATCAGACATGTTTCGAGGGTGTATTGAACCCTCTTCGTCAGTGAAATGACGATGTAAGAAAAAATTTACCCATGGCATCAGTAATATATATAGGCAACAAGAAACACAGTTACAGTTAATACAGAAACATATTTAAATTGAAAAGAAAACTATGAAAATACAGATACAGAAAAATTTTATGGTGATTCACGACATCCAAATTTCAGAGAAAAAAGGTGCACTTGACAGGTCATTTACAAGATCATTAGAGAACTGATTAATGTAGAAACTTTCAAAAAAATCAAGGTCAAGTGTTGAATTACAGTTTTTAATAAGGGTAGCGGAAGAAAAGTTAAACGTATGGTTATTTTCCCAAACATGCCGGGCAATGGATGACTTGTCAAATTCTTGTTTTTTAACATAATTGATGTGTTCTTTAATTCTAAATTTTAGGGCGCGTCTAGTCTGACCAACATAGGATAACCCACATTCACAAAATATTCTGTAAATACCCCAATTATTGAGCGTAGGAATCGGATCCTTCAAGTTAGAAAATTTAATTTTATTTGTAGGGGAAAAAACAGTCGAAAAGCCAAATTTTATAAGGATATTAGATAGTTTGAAATTAATTTTAGAAAAATATGGAAGAACAATTAATTTGTTTGGGATTTCTTTAGTACATTCAACAGGGTTCTTTTTTAAAATTCTACCAAGTATCCGGTCTATCATGGTATGGCAAAAGCCACGATCAACAGCAACAGCCTTTAAGTAATTTATCTCAATTTTAAGTAAATCATTATTGGAGCATGTGTTGACAGCTCGGAAAACAAAAGAATTAAAAGCAGCCTCTTTCTGATTCAAGGGATGATTAGATTTATTATGAGGGGGCAATGAAACAGCAAATGATTTGCGATAAACCGTGGTCAAGAAAACATTATCATTACGCATGATCAAAACGTCTAAAAATGCCAATCGGCGATTATCCTCGATTTCACAAGTAAATTGTATAACGGGTCAATTGAATTAACAATAGAAAGAACCTCGTCTATATTCAGGTCAGGATTTAATAGAACAAAACAATCATCAACATATCGAACATAAAAAGGGAATTGAATTAATTTAAACATCTTAATCTCAAAAAAATTCATATAAATATCGCTCAAAATAGGGCTTAAGGGGTTTCCCATAGCCAAACCGTTGTTCATACAGTAAAATTTATCATCAAACACAAAAGTACTTTGTTCAAGACATAAACTAGTGAGCCGCAACAAGTTCTCGATCTCAAATTGAGAAAAATGGAACTCGTGTAACCTGGTTGATAAACATACCAAGGCTCCGTCCACAGGGACATTAGTAAACAGGGATTTCACATCAAAAGAAACCATAATGTGATCGTTAAGCTGGATTTCGCGAATTTTCGATATAAACTGGAGAGAGTTTTTAACTGTAAAAGGGTTATCATCCATTAGGGGAGAAAATATGGTAGCCAAATGTTTAGCCAATTTATACGATGCCGTGCCAATATTAGAGACAATTGGTCTGAACGGAATGTCGGGTTTGTGGACCTTCGGTAGGGCGTAAAGTCTTGCACAATTTGCAACCGACGGAATGAGAGTTTTTTTAAGGGAATCAGGGATTAAAGAGGAAGATTTTATACCAATTTTGATTTTAGTGAGTTCAGTAGGTGAAGGGTCCTTTTTTAAGGGTAAATAAGGGCCTTCATTGATTAATTTATAAACACCCGTGACATAGTCAACCTTATTTAAGACAACGACTTGTCCTCCTTTATCCGCTTTGGTAACGACCACACTAGGGTTAGACATTATAGATTTTAAACAGGCTTTTTCCGACTTATTTAAGTTATCTTTATGAGTTGAAAAATTAGAGTCCAAAGTATCTTTTACCAAATACCTGAGGGTCTCCTTTTGCGAAGACGACAAAACAGAGAATTTAAACGATCTCTCAATAGGAGCTACTAACTGTGGAAGTGATGGTCTACACGCTATGGCAAAATTGTGATTGAGCTTGAGTAAGTCCAAACTTGACTTGTCAAGAGGAAGGTCCGACAAGTTTAAAACAGCGCCGCTGTTAACTACAGGCAAGTCCTTAGGTATTTTGGGAGTCGAGTTCCGAAGAAGCCTGGAGAATTTTCTGTTTAGTGTCTCTCTGTGCAGACGGGCACACTTGTTAGCTCTGAACCACGACATATTGTCAAGTGAAACGAAACTGGAACTGGACACACTAGCACACTCTAAGTGGAGGTGGTACAGTTTCTTTTCAACAAAAGACAACCGGCTGCGAAAATCTTGAATTGTGCTCCTAAGTAAGGAAAGCTGGAACCGTGCAATTGATCTGTTCACTCTGATGGAAGGTCTAAGACTGCAAAAAGTTGTGATGAACGATGGGATGATTCCATGTCGTCTGCATCTTGTTAAAAATTGAAGGTGGTTCAAAAATCGGAGGCGTTTAATTCGCAGGTTGCAAAAACTATTTAATACTGAAGCCATGTGAGATGAAAATGCCAAAAATGCCCGTTGCAGCAATTGATCAAATATAGTTGGCAAACTGTGCAAAATAGGATAAAATTAGAAAAACGACGTTTCATTTGCACATTGTTTATTTAAAGATGTTAAAATCAGACATGTTTCGAGGGTGTATTGAACCCTCTTCGTCAGTGAAATGACGATGTAAGAAAATCATCATTAATGTAATGATGTAAGCAAATCATTTGCTGTTTCATTGCCCCCTCATAATAAATCTAATCATCCCTTGAATCAGAAAGAGGCTGCTTTTAATTCTTTTGTTTTCCGAGCTGTCAACACATGCTCCAATAATGATTTACTTAAAATTGAGATAAATTACTTAAAGGCTGTTGCTGTTGATCGTGGCTTTTGCCATACCATGATAGACCGGATACTTGGTAGAATTTTAAAAAAGAACCCTGTTGAATGTACTAAAGAAATCCCAAACAAATTAATTGTTCTTCCATATTTTTCTAAAATTAATTTCAAACTATCTAATATCCTTACAAAATTTGGCTTTTCGACTGTTTTTTCCCCTACAAATAAAATTAAATTTTCTAACTTGAAGGATCCGATTCCTACGCTCAATAATTGGGGTATTTACAGAATATTTTGTGAATGTGGGTTATCCTATGTTGGTCAGACTAGACGCGCCCTAAAATTTAGAATTAAAGAACACATCAATTATGTTAAAAAACAAGAATTTGACAAGTCATCCATTGCCCGGCATGTTTGGGAAAATAACCATACGTTTAACTTTTCTTCCGCTACCCTTATTAAAAACTGTAATTCAACACTTGACCTTGATTTTTTTGAAAGTTTCTACATTAATCAGTTCTCTAATGATCTTGTGAATGACCTGTCAAGTGCACCTTTTTTCTCTGAAATTTGGATGTCGTGAATCACCATAAAATTTTTCTGTATCTGTATTTTCATAGTTTTCTTTTCAATTTAAATATGTTTCTGTATTAACTGTAACTGTGTTTCTTGTTGCCTATATATATTACTGATGCCATGGGTAAATTTTTTCTTACATCGTCATTTCACTGACGAAGAGGGTTCAATACACCCTCGAAACATGTCTGATTTTAACATCTTTAAATAAACAATGTGCAAATGAAACGTCGTTTTTCTAATTTTATCCTATTTTGCACAGTTTGCCAACTATATTTGATCAATTTCTAGAAGGTATTTAGATACTTAGCGATATTAACGGGGTTTAACGGAATTGAACTGGATTTTGGAAAAAATAATGTATAGTATAAATCTTTTTTAGCATTTTTAAAACATAATTTAACATGATATAGAACCCAGTTTTCTTTTGAAATCATAAAATGTACGTTTCTATAACAAAATCGAAAGAAAATTCGGAATATTTGTTTCATTATTTTTAACATTTTCTTTTGTTTGGGATTGTTGTTTTTAGGTAAGGTCATTTTACATCCTTTGCTGTTTCCCAATTATTTCCCTTCCTTTAAATCGTTGGAACTAAATTACAGATATTCTATCAAAAATTTCATGGATAGTAAATCTTCCTTAGATAAATTTCTTATTTTGCTTAAAATTATCCCATAAATAATGCTTTAGTATCTTATTTTTTCATGCTTATTTTTAATCGTATGTTCGTATTATTTTTAAAAATATAGACTGGTTATGATAAAAGGCGATTTATAACTAAGTAATTCTTGGCATTTTTCATGAACTTTAAGCGTCTTTCCTCTCTTAAAACTTCAAAACAATCTGATCATATAATAATTGCTCAGCTTTTGTCAAGCCTCAAAACTATCACTGAGGCCCAACTGGTCACAAGCATCTTCATTTTACATATTTTAGTTTTTTATTGGGCGGTTTATAATACTTTCAATCCTAAGCCACTCGAGATAACCATTGAATCTATAAGGAAATTTGGTGCCTCTAAATCTGAGAAGGTTAATAAATAATAGGGGAGAGAGGGGATGAATGGGACAAATTTCACATTTTTGCTAAAATTGAAAAAAATATACATTTTTCAATCCTGTAACAAGTTTAAAACCAATAATTGAACGAAAAGTTTTTATGAACTCATGTATTTAGTCCCATTCATCCCCGTGGTGGGGATGGATGGGACACCGAGTGGGGATGAATGGGACAGTTAAAAAAGTTCACAAATTTACAAAATAACAAAGTTATTTTAAATATTGCACAACGTTTAGCTTTTTAAAGGAACAACACACTTCTATTTTCCAAAGAAAAAAATTAAAAAGGCATTTAAAGGGCAAAAACAGCCTACATTTATTCAACTTTATGACGAGTAAAATTAACACATAAACTGAAGCAAATCCTTTTGTTCTTTCAGCTCAGTGGTTGAAGCTGGTGTTATTTCTATTAATGTTACTCGCTTTTTATGGGTTTGTACTTCGAGCTTTGAAATTATAAAGTCTATGGGTGACACAAATGATAAGATTGAAATTGCTTTATTGAATTGCTGGATTAATAACTGCCATCTTAAATTTTTCTCTGTACAAAATCCACCCAATAACAAACCCAACCTTGATTTAATTGATGTCCACAGAAGGACTGTGGTAATTGGCGATTTTAATGCTCATTCTCAAAAATGGGGATACAGAGATAGGAATTTGGCAGGAGATGTTGTTGAAGACTTTTTGTGTTCCAACAATTTGGAGCTGGTTTTCGACATCCATGATAGACCAACTTTTCTACACTACAGCGGTGTATCCAGTAACCCAGATTTGTTGATGGTTTCAACTGATATTATAGACTCTACTCGCAGAAGTGTTATGGAGGATTGCGGTAGTGGCCTCCGCATGGTGCTAGCTAACATAGACCTTCCAGCACACTGGGTATTACGCCACTGCAACAGAGTGTCCTGGAATTTTCGCAAAGCGAATTGGTCGGCTTTTAAGGATTTCTTAGACAAAAACCTAGATGAATTTAAAACATATTTTAATCAACACCCCGACAAAATGTTGCTTGTGTCAACAACATTCTTATCAATGCTGCCAAGAAGTTCATCCCTCGTGGTAGGCAGAGAGTTTTCAGCTGTTTTTGGAATGATAACCTCACAAAGCTTAAGAAGGAATGTGATGAACTTAAAGGGATAAAGCCCAGGAAACACAAGATCCCCAGGTAGCGATTGATTGGAGAAGAAGTAATGCAACCTTGAAGAGAGAGATCACTGGGGCAAAACGAGCTGCCTTTAGTCAGTTCATCTCTAAAGTAAATTATTAAACAGAGGCACTAAAAACAATAAGACCTTATGCAATGAACATGAGATTACAAATGCATTTGTTAAACTCTTTGCCTCAAAACAAAGGAAATCTGTATACATGAAACAGAGAGACAAATTTGCTAAGAGACACAATGTTCTGGTTAAGACTGTGGATGACTCTGCTGGGGATATGTGCAATAATATTTTTACTGAGTTTGAGCTTGAATTAGCGATCTCCCAGATGAGTCTGGGGAAGTCACCTGGTCCAGACCTTGTTTTTACCGAATTCATTCACCATACTGGAGAGAGAGCGAGAAAGACAATTCTAAGGCTTTTTAATAAAATTTGGAATGAAAAGGATGCTGTTCCGTCCTTATGGAAAAAGGCTACAATCACCCCTTTATTAAAGAAAGATAAACCAGCTTCTGACTTTAATAGTTATCGGCCGATCTCTTTGACTTGCACATTGGCAAAATTAATGGAAAGACTTGTTATCAATAGATTAAAATTTCATCTCGAGACTAAAGGGCTGTTGCATCATGCTAAGGGTGGTTTTAGGAAAAACCGTTCCACTGATGAGCTTGTCACCACCTTCTCTCAGAGTATTAAGGATAGTCTTGATAAGGGTAACATCGTGGGGGCTGTTTTCGTGGATTTCAAAGGAGCATATGACACTGTTTGGAAAAACAAGCTCATATATAAACTAGCTACTAAACATATATCGGGAAATATGCTACGTTGGTTTAGTGATTTCCTTGATCAGCGCCTTATAAATATCCGATATGGAACCGAGCAGTCTAGTTTTAGGAGTCTACAAACTGGCCTTCCACAGGGAGCAGTGTCAAGTTGTTTGCTGTTCGATGTCTATGTTGATGATCTAATCTACTCATTGTCTGATGAAAATACCGGTGTATTTATGTATGCTGATGATCTTGTCATATGGTCATCAACGCCTAAGAGCAAGGCAAGGGATAGACTCGAATCTACTTTAAATAATGCAATGTCCAGACTCCATTCCTGGTGTTTGGAAAACACCATTTTTGGTGATTTTTAACACAGAGAAAACAACCTATCAGACTTTTTCACTATGCCATCAACCATTACAGCTGCATATATCTTATAATAATATAGCTCTTCCGTTTAGTGATAGTACCAAGTACCTAGGAGTCATATTTGATCGTAAACTCAATTGGAAATTATATATTGATGATATCAAGCAACGTACTGAAAAGTGTATGTTTCTGCTTAAACGTCTTGCAGGAGTTAGATGGGGCTGTGCTACCACAACTCTACTTGCTACGTATAAGACCTTCATAAAACCAATCATGACTTATTGTAACGCTCCTCTTATTACAGTGTCCGAGGTAGGTATAAACAGACTGTAACGAATACAAAATAATGCCCTTCGTCTTGTCACTGGTGCTGTTAAGACCACACCTATTGACGCTCTGATGTTGTATACCAATGAAACCCCTATTCGTCTTGAAATAAAGAAATCTGCTTTGAAGCTCTATCAGAAACTGATTCGCCTACCCCATGGAGATATGTGGGCCCTATCTGGACCTCGCAGGCTGAAAACTCAGGACGGCTTTCTTCAAGCTGTATTAAAGGAGATGAATGGTCTTGGTATACCATCCCGTATTGAGCCTTTGCTTCCCCCCTTAAACCCCATGGAAGCTGATAGAATACTATACCATCTGGACCTTTTGAGTCCTGCTTTAAAATCCCAGGATTGTACTGCAGCTTTGTTCAGCGCAGGGATGGAGACTATTTACAACCGGTTTCCTCCCAAAGCATGGCTACACATCTATACTGATGGTTCAAAGCTTGAGATGGATAGTGTGGCCGGGGCTGGTATATATTGTGAGCATTTCTCTCATTACATTTCACTGGGAATGGTGAAGACCGCATTCGATGGTGAAGTTGAGGCAATCAGGGTAGCCCTGGCCCATCTGGATGCTCGTCCTTCTCTTGCCGAACAGGCTGTAATTTTCTCTGATTCCCAAGCTGCAATTCTTGCCATTGCCAACTGCTCTCAGGCCCCTAGATCTTTGGCTGTAGAGCAATGTAGAACTTTAATGCGAGGGATACGCGAAAAGCACATAATGATTTTCTTACAATGGATCCCATCCCATTGCGGTATCCCTGGCAACGAAAAGGCGGATTCGCTGGCCAAGAGGGGTTGTCTTGTCCACCAAGCTCCATGTAGTCTCATTAGCTACAAGTCCGCGGCTACAATGATAGACCAAGCACTTAGAACAACGCATACAACACTTCTAAAAGAGCGTACAAGAGAAAAATCGTGGAGACATTCCATCCTAAATCTCCCTGACTATCCCAGAAGCAGTGCTGTAGCTGCCTTCCGTTTAACAACTAGACATGACTGTCTATATGCCCATCTATGCCAACTTAGGATCGTGGATAGCCCTTCCTGCCCCCCTCTGCCGCAGTGGTGTGCTGATGGATGCTGACCATCTCCCCGTCTGTTCTGCCCTTACGCAGAACTGTATTTACTCCCGATACTGGGAAGCCAGAGACCTTTTGAACAATTTATCATCTTAATTTTCCCTCCAGTTGTGTGTTTTGATTGTACTTATTTTGTGTTTAACGTTCCTTCCTTAACAGTATGTATCCATGTATTTTATTGTTTTTTTCTGTTTTGATCTCTGTATGGCGTAAGGATAATGTCCGTACCGCCAGCTGCATTGGAAATAAAAAAACTTTTAGGAGTGCAAATAGATAGTTTTTGATGCCTAGACCTGACCCCCAAAGTCATTCTTCTCCTGCAGTAACATTTTCCCTGCCATTTTCAAGGAACTTTTCATAAAAATAGAGCATAAAAACCTAACTTGTTTGAATGATTTTTTAACCATAACATATTTGAGATGACAGTTGCAACTATTTGCTCAATAAGACTTTGCATATTCACACATGAGTTTGGAACATAAAACACAAGTTTAAACATAAATTTTTGCACCCTATTTTAGTAAACTTTATCAGAAATTACTTAAATGAGTTGAATATAGCAAGCTATTGATGGGAAGTTTTGGAAACAAGAAATGAAGTGATGATGGAACTGTCCCATTCATCCCCGTACCCACTCATTTTTGAAAAAGTAAAATTAGACTAGGAAAAAATCCATGGATTTTCTTCATTTAAATTGGAAACTATACTAATATAAGTACCCTTTCAAAATACTGTAAAAATTATAGCTTTAGTTAAATTATCTCTGTATAAATAAAAGGCTAACGGGCGATGTATGTATGTGGGTATGTGTGTATGTATGTCCGGGGTAATCTCTTGAAATAGGCCACGGACCGAAACCAAACTCCACGTATAGACGTATTCCGAGTCGGGGAGTAACTTGGGATAGTTTTCAAAGCTTTAAAATCGAATAATTACGAGTAATTAGCGAATTTATAGTCGAAAACGCTTATTTCTCCATTTCTCTATAGAGTAGATCTGCTCGACTCACTATTGTTAACGAGATGAAAACCTTCAAATATCAAATATTTTAACAGGAAAAACTCGATAATTGTCCATTTAAAAACTAAATCAGTTGTAAAAACACAAAAATTAAATCAAATAATTTATTTTCAAACGTTATTTTCTTTTATTTTAAGATTTTTTCCCTTAAAATTTAAATATTTATGGAAAAGTGAAATTTTTTTTTCATGGAAAACGACTTGAAAATAAAACATTGTTTCAAATGAAGCGGTTCACTAGACTTTTCAATTTACTAGATCTTTTATTATTGTTTCAAATTTGTTATTTTTGTTCACTAGACTCATTAATTTACTAGGAAACATTGCCGAGAACATCGGGAAAAGGAAAATTACCGGGAACATCGGGATAGGAAAAAAAAAGTACCGGGATTACCGGGACATAAAAATTACCTCGATCAGCGGGATAGGAAAATTATCGGGAACATCGGGATAAGAAAAGTATCGGGAACATCGGGATAGGAAAATTACCGGGAACATCGGGATAGGAAAATTACCGGGAACACCGGGATAGGAAAAAGGGGTCTGGGATACCGGGATGATTGGTAATTGCTGATTTAAAAATTATAAATATATTTTGAGAAAATTAATTTAAAAAAATTATACACTCCACCCGTGCAAGGCCGGGCATATCCGCTAGTGTTTTAATAAATAATTATTAAAGTAAAACGATAAAAGTTATTTTTGGTATGGGAAAACACATTTAGTAGTCCTTTTTATACAAAAATGGAAGCTGATGTCAATGAACACAATTTGTTGAATGGGCTAGGTACTACTATCTTATGGCTGAAATAACAAAAATTTAAAGTGAAGTTAAGATACAAAAAATGGAGCTGTCCCGTTCTCCCCTACTAATCTCTCTATTCTAAAAAAAAGTTTTAGGTGAACGGTTTCCAGGGAAAGGCTTTTTAATTAATGATCCGTATAACACATATTTGGTACCAAACTGTCCGGATTCTTTTGAGGATGTGCAAAGTGCCTTTAGAATTTCTAAAAAAAAATCTCAATTTTAAAATATTTCCATTTTTTTAGATTACGAATAAGGTTGCAGTTATAAAGCAAGAAACTATGAATTTCAAAAAAAATTGAAAACATATTTCACTGGTATTTAATATTCAAATAAATTAAATAATCATCTTTCTATTTATAACACGAATTTAAAAAATATATTTTGGGTTATTTTTAACAATATTTATATTTCTGTTGTTTAAACGGTTTTAATTATATTTAAAACTTATGTATAAATAATTTATCTTTTATCTCTCTATTCAAAAAAAAGTTTTTGGTGACAGTTTCCAGAGAAAGGCTTTTTAATTACAGATCCGTATAACACATATTTGGTATCAAACTGTCCGGATTCTTTTGAGGATGTGCAAAGTGCCTTTAGAATTTCTAAAAAAAATCTCAATTTTAAAATATTTCCATTTTTTTAGATTTCGGATAAGGTCGCAGTTACAAAGCAAGAAACTATGGATTTTAAAACAATTGAAAACAATATTTCACTGGTTTTTTAATATTCAAATACACTGCTCACAACAATTAAAGGATATTGGTGGTTTTGGTACATATTGGCAAGCAAATAAAAAATTTGCAGTGGTTCAAGAATTTTTCATAAACTTTGGGCCATTTCAAAGCTAAATCCATGCAGCTATCAAAATAAAAATTTTATTTTTACTTTTTTTTTTATCAAAATTGGAAAATGCACATTTTGTGTAGTTAAGCAAAAAAACTGAAAAATCTATCAATACTTAATTAAAACCCCATTTCGCTTGGGGTATGCTTTCTCCTGACTTAAAACAACGTTGTGGGACTGCTTGCCACCAGGTTTGTTTGTTTATTTTTGAGGGGCTGGGGTGTTTTCTCCATTTTCCCCATTTAGAGCATTTTTCAGCACCTGAGCTGTTTGGGAGGTATTGGATGGGCAGAAATTGGTTTCTCAAGCATGTCCTAGACTTGTTCTATTGGATTCATGTCGAGAGAACGTGCTGGTTGATCCCTTTCTAGCGATTTCTTCATCCTGAAGAAAATCATTAACTAAGGTAGCACAATGTTTTCTGCAATTACCATCCCTGAAAGTTAAATTATCACCGATTTCTCCTGCATGAGGGGCAACCAGATGTGTAAGGATATTGACCTTATTATCCTGAACTACCAGAAACGGCCCCTTTAGCTGGGGGGGTCTTTATTCCATAGATAGAGATGGTGCTCTATTTCATCACTCCACATCTTCAAATCTGACTCTCAGTTCATCCTGATAACTTCTGAATTTTGTCTGGTGGGTACAAGGAACATAAAATAACCCTTTTTTTGTACATGAAGAAGTCATATTTGAAGATGTGGAGTGATGAAATAGAGCACCATCTCTATCTATGGAATAAAGACCCCCCCAGCTAAAGGGGCCGTTTCTGGTAGTTCAGAATAATAAGGTCAGTATCCTTACACATCTGGTTGCCCCTCATGCAGGAGAAATCGGTGATAATTTAACTTTCAGGGATGATAATTACAGAAAACATTGTGCTACCTTAGTTAATGATTTTCTTCAGGATGAGGAAATCACTAGAAAGGGATCAACCAGCACGTTTTCTCTACAGGAATCCAATAGAACAAGTCTAGCACATGCTTGAGAAACCAATTTCTGCCCATCAAATACCTCCCAAACAGCTCAGGTGCTGAAAAATGCTCTAAAAGGGGAAAATGAAGAAAACACCCCAGCCCCTCAAAAATAAACAAACAAACCTGGTGGCAAACAGTCCCACAACGTTGTTTTAAGTCAGGAGAAAGCATACCCCAAGCGAAATGGGGTTTCAATTAAGTATTGATAGATTTTTCAGTTGTTTTGCTTAACTACACAAAATGTGCATTTTCCAATTTTGATAAAAAAAAAGTAAAAATAAAATTTTTATTTTGATAACGGCATGGATTTAGCTTTGAAATGGCCCAAAGTTAATGAAAAATACTTGAACCATTGCAAATTTTTTATTTGCTTGCCAATATGTACCAAAACCACCAATATCCTTTAATTGTTGTGAGCAGTGTAGATTAAATAATCATCTTTCTATTTATAACACGAATTTAAAAAATATATTTTGTGTTATTTTTAACAATATTTATATTTTTGTTGTTCACAAAGGGTTTAATTGTTGTTCAAACGGTTTTCATTATATTTTAAACTAATATATAATTAATTTATTTTTTATTTTTTAAATAACAAATTAATATTTTTATATTTATTTTTGTAGTTGTGGCAACCTAATCATTACTATATTTACAATAAAATATACACTCGCTTTCGGAAATTTTGAATTTTGCATTTATTTTTTATATCCTTTTGCAAGTATGTTTTTAAGGTAGTAAAATGTAACTCTTTATTTCATAATGACAAAACGCAAACAACTAAATAACACGGGTGAATGTTTTAGAAATAAGGATGAAAATGTTAGAAGTCTTGACATTCGGTGTCGTTGCTATGAAAATGACACAACTTCGAAGTTTGTTTCTCATGAAGATAAATTCTAAATTTTCGCGATGTTTAAGATAATTACTACATTTTTAACAGTCAATCATTACAAATTTTAAGAAAGTTAAATTTATTCCTGAGATATTTCAATGCTTCCCTTAATGTATCTGTGAAAAAACATTACCTTAGGGAAATGGGTAAAAGAATGTTTACATTGCTTTGTTGTTAATTTTCTTGGGGTTCAATTCCGTTATAGTTCCCGCTAAATATCGCCAATCTCTTTCGAACGCTCAATATTCAAATGTAAACCAATTTTTCTAATTTTTAATGATAAACTGAATAATTGTAGATCTAATTAAACACTTTAATCTATGAATTTGAAACAATTTAGCAATATTTATACTTTATAGTGTCCAAAAGAGATTAGTGATATTTAGCGGGAACTATAACGGAATTCAACCCCAAGAAAATTAACAGAGCAATGTAAACATTTTTTTACCCATTTCCCTAAGGTAATGTGTTTTTCACAGATACATTAAGGGAAGCACTGAAACATTAAGGGAAGGTTCATATTTAGCGGGAACTATATATGGACCTTTCTTGGAATTATAAAGCGATCCGCCAATTCATGTTACCATAAAGGAAATGATAAAATTCCACCACTGAATAAATATTCGCCATTTTTGAAAGAGTACCACCGAGAAGTACTACCCCTGTGTTAAGAATGTTTTATAGAGTGAGTATAAGTGCAGTGAGCTGGGTTTTGTGGGGAATTGTGAAGCGGTCCAAAAGTTACTGTGTCAGCAGTTAACGGGGGTTGGCGAGCGATAGCGAGCAGGGGGCGGTAGCCCCCTAGTTTTTTAAATAACAAATTAATATTTTTACATTTATCTTTGTCGTTGTGGCAACCTAATCATTACCATATTTACAACAAAATATAAACTCGCTTTCGGAAATTTTGAACTTTTGCATTTATTTTTTACAATTATTATAATTTTTATATACTTTTGCAAGTATGTTTTTTAAGGTAGTAAAATGTGACACCTTATTTCATAATGCCAAAACGCAAACAACTAGATAACACGGGGGACTGTTTTAGAAATTAAGATAAAAATCGAAAATGTTTGAAGTCTAAATATTCGTGTCATTGCTATGAAACTGACACAACTTCGACGTTTGTTTGTTCTCATGAAGATAAAATTCTAAATTTTCGTGATGTTTACGGTAATTACTACAATTTTCACAGCCAATCGATGAAAATAGTTACAAATTTTAAGAACGTTAAATTAATTCCTGAGATGTTTCAGTGCTTCTTAATGGATCTGTGAAAAAACATTACCTTGGGGAAATGGTAAAGGAATGTTACATTGCACTGTTGTTAATTTTCTTGGAATTATAAGGCGACCCGCCAATTAATGTTACCATAAAGGAACTGTTAAATTTCCGCTACTGAATGTATATCCATCACCATTTTCGAAAGAATACCCCGGAGAAGTACTAACCCTGTTTTAAGAATGTTTTATAAAGTGAGTAAGTGCAGTGAGCAGGGTTTTGTGAGGAATTGCGAAGCGGTTCAAACGTGTCTGCGTCAGCAGTTAACGGGGGTTGGCGAGCGATAGCAAGCAGGGGACGGTAGCTCCCTAGTATTTAAAGAAAATAAAATAATCGTAAATAGGATTACGTGAATAGGATTATCGTGAATAGGATTAGATTTAATTCTATCTCTAATAAGATACCAGTAAGTGTTATGGTACATTCGTATTAGCCCGTCCATTCGCCAACAGGGGCGATAAGTCGCCAAGTCTGCAACACTACCCCGCAACACTACCGTTGATTCTGGTAACCCTGGAAAACGTAGCGAAATCGCGCTAGTTTCGATCGCTGGCGCAAGCGCGCGCAATTTAAATCGGTACGCCCATGGGTGAAATAATGTGTGCGCACCGCGCTGGTTGTTTTGAACGTAAATTCAACAGTGTTTACAAGGTAAGAACGAAGACTGCATCTGAAAGGTAGGAGTCTAAATGCTTTCGTGTCGTTCCACGGTGCGCCATTTTGCCGAGCCCGAGTCTTTCAATGTTTTGCGTATGCACGCCGGTGGTAGGATCGACACAGGATCGCCGGTGGTAGGATCGACAAAGGATCGTCGGTGGTAGGATCTACCATTTTGCAAGTAAGTTAGTGCAAGAAAAATTATTTTTATGCTCTTACCGAGTGATATCCATAGTTTTGGTACATACAAGAATACTGATTCCCCTTTTTCTGAATCCTTACTGTTTCTGATTCCCCCACAACGAGTTTGGTTATAGTTAGGGCAGGGGGGGTTTGGGGGGGGCGGCAGCCCCCCCCCCAACCACATGAAACTTTTATTTTTTATTTTCTGATGTTATAAAGATGTTTCTGATGTTAAAAAATTTGTTTTTCGGCGATTATGATGAAATCCCGTATTTTGGCGCGTTTTGGCGAAATTTGGCGAAGTTGGCGAAAACGATGGACGGGCTAATACGAAAGTACCAGTGTTATTTAGAAAGGTTTTCACTACAGTCTAGACTGTATGTCTTCCACTTGTTAACATTTCATGGTCTGGTTTCATTGCTAGGGTCAGGTTTCTTACACACTTACACTTGTTCCATTTAAAGATAGTAAATAGTTTATCATATTGGTCAAGAAAAATAAAAACTTTAAATAAATTAAAACATAAGAGTTGGCTTAAATATAAACATTCTTGCTATTAAAGTAAGGGGTGTAAGGAAACCAGTTAGGAAGTGTCCATCACAGCAAGGTTCAAGGGGAAATCCGTATTCTGATATCTGTATTTCAATATAGAAGGGGTTCCCAACTTTTTTCTTAAAAGAATCTAACGTGACCTACCATACCTTCAGTTATTTTTCCCATGCCCCCTACATGATGATAAGTTTTAAGCTCCATGCGAGCAGGGTCTGTAGCCAAAAAATATTTGTTAAAATGATAAATTATATTGCATGCATTGGTGATTAATGTATTTTTTTATAAAAATAAAAGGCAGGATTTTTTTCAACTCTAGAGTATCAAATTATAAGTTTTTAGAATAACAACGAGGCCCACGTTAAAAAGAAAGGTGTCTGATGATCCTCTCTGAAAGAAATTTTTGAAATTTGACTCATAAAACAGGGTTTCAATTCAGTTACAACACATCACTTCTTAAGAAAATTATCGAAATTTGTAATAGCTCCCGGTAGAAAGGGAACTTTGGGGCCGTTCAAATAAGGCGGGAGGGGGTTTGCTCTTTGCTTATTTTTCCTGACAAGGGAGAGGGGGGTATGAGTGATGCTTACGTAAGATACTGCATTTTCGAAAATACCTTGTTTCTTACATAAACTATATCAAAACTCAACCAAAAATAAATTTAACAAAAAATTGAATTAGGAAATCGGACGTAAGCACTTTTTTCTGGGGATGGATCCCCAAACATTTAGAAATTTTAACCTCGAAATATTGTTTCGACTCATATTTGAACCCTTAAGGTTACACCCAAAAAGAACAGCTCCTTGTATAAGTCACCTAATTTTCAAGGAGAAAAAAAACAGTTCTCACTAAAGGGGATGTCAAAATTTCGGGGGGGGGGGGGTCCGGCAGTTTCTTACGTAATTATGGTGGGGGGGTTTGAGGTTTGCTTATCTTTGCTGACAAGGGGGAAGGGGGGTTAAAAATGACCAAAAAAGTGCTTACGTAATATTTGAACGGCCCTTTTCTTCAAATTTCTCTTATGAATAACAAATTTTTCAATATCAGCACATTGAAATGAGACTATACATTTAACTTTACTTAATTTGTGTTGAACCCAAACCAGGATATTTTAAATCATTTATTTTTATTGTTTTTACTAAGTATATGCTATGTGAATAATTAAAAAAGCAAACGTGACGTTAGTAAAAATTGTAAAAAAATATATGTATATCAACAGGTTCACAAAATCTTTTCACGACCCTCAATTGATAACCTCTGTACTAGAGCATTCTTATGATTTCAAACTCTGATTTCTATAAGTGCGTTTCTCAAACAGCATCCCTTATAGTCACGAATAATAGACTCAGTTCCGACTGCAGCAATCGCCAACAGGATACCATTCACAATCACTATCATCCTATCCCTGTTTACGTGAAACCCTCTCTCCCAGTATACTTCGCAGCTTCAAATCCCTCGCACCAGCAGATACGGTTTACAGTTAGCATCGCACGCGATTCCAGTCAAAGCTACCGATTCAGCCACCATTGTTGCAAATTCGCTTTAGCAAGCTGCGTGAGGCCAGCTAATAGCTTCGACGTCTCTCTCTTCCTCTGTGACAGTGATGGATCGGATGGACAGGTGGAGTGTCGAGAATGGGTTCACATGTTTTTTTTTGTTCTATTTGAGGGGGTGATGAAGAAGATTGAAGAGCATAGATTGATTAGGCTGGAAAATTCGTGGTTTCTTACACGGGTTTGTGTGTTACATAGGTTGTTATATTTAATAGAGATTTATTTTGATAGGTTCTCCAGCAGCACAGCTCGTACTAAATATGTCAAGTTTATGTAAATGCAACAAGTTGTGAACGAAATTTGGATATACGGGACAAAAATGAAACAAATCCTGGAGAGTTGGCCTGTTTGCATTAAAGATGAAGAAAGAAAGTCAGCTTTGATGGAATTAATCGGGAGGGTATAAATAGTTTTGGATTTTTATGGGAATCATTAAGAAAGGTTTTGTCACCTATTCATTAGCTCAAGGTACAAATTTTCGTCTCGGCATTGGCGGTAAAATATTTAAACCTGGATAGTAAATTTCATCCATAAAGTGTTTGGTTTTAAATCAAACTATTATTTACCACAATTACTCAAACTATTATAAATTTATCATGGGGAAACAAAAGTTTCACCATGGGAATAATAGAAAGGATTTTATATTATGGTACTCCGCATATAAACATCAGTGTTCATATTTAGGGAACAGCTTGTCAGTTTTTCTTTTTCTAAATTTTATTGCATTTGTTTTTTAAAAGATGAAATAAAAAACTTATTGGAACTCAAAACATTTGGGTTCACCTACTCGAAAGTTAAAAAAATTTAAATATGACTAATTCATAAAGTTTGCAGTGCGAGAGAATAGCATATTTTTCAACTAATCATCTACTTGGATAGGAATAATTTTAAAAATATACCAAAATGATGAGTTTTAAGTTTATATTTCATTTCAAAAACACTTATAAGCAATAAAAAAATTAGACCTCAATCAGATTTTATAGTTTGCTTTTTTTAAAGAAGCTTTTGGCATTTGTTTGAGAGGGATGTGGGTTATTTTTATATGATACTTTAATTTCAACTGATTTAATTTCGTAAGTAGAAAAATAAATGTTGGATTAAAATTTTTCAAACAATTAAAAATTTTCAAAAATATTTTCTTGATCTAAAAGGGTAGTTTTTAGGCTAAGATTATGCTTAATAATTGAAGAATATTTCATATTATTAATCTTAATTAGATTTTACTATTTCGTGACAGCCTATGTGACAATTAATTTAAACTACTACAACAGAACCTATTAAAATCAGCATATTTATATTTCTTGGAAAATCAAAAATTGTCAAAATTAATTTCCAATAAGTTCGATTGAAGACATGCATTATTTATAAATAAGAAATTAGCGTTAACTTCAAAAGCTTTATAATGTGATTTATATTTTTATCATAATGATGCAGTTAGAGAAGCAACATAAATATATGCCAGCAACTATTTTCAAACCAGTCAGGAGAATGGTGTGGCCAGTTATTATTTAAAATATTTCATCTTAGGTCTAAAGTTGGATTTTGAGGTTATAGATCTTTTATCATTTTACAAAAATCAGTCGAATACTTTTCTTTATATTTTAGTCATAATTTTGTTTCTTAGGTTAGGTAAAAAATGAGATATATTAAGGTAGTTCCCACTCCATGTGGTTTTATAAAATTGTGAGTTTTTTTGTAAAATTGCTTACTTTGTACCTATAGGGCTACATTGTTTCCTTGTTCCTAGGGCCGGCCCTAAATACAAAGTTAAAATTTTTTTCAATACTAACATGTTTCTATTTATGAGTAGGGTTTTTTGAGATAGGTAGAAAGAAAATTTTATTTTAGAATAAACAAACTCTAAATGTGTTTGAGTTTCAGAACATTTATTTAAATTAGCTTTTTTAAAGCACTATTGTAAATTTGCCAAAATGTTGCGCTTTTTTCTTTAAAAACACTTTAAATAAAGTATTAAATTGATATTGAAGTGTGCCCTCTTTGGCTATTAATTTTTGTGTAATTTTAAATTTTTGGGCTGTGGCCCTCCTAGACACAATTTATAACTGTAGGGCCTAGGGCCATTTCCATGCATTTTAAAACCTTCTACTACGATTAATATCCATATTGGAATTAAAAAGGTAAGTAATTGATATTTCAATATGTACATAATAAATTTAATGGCTTAAAACACGTTTTTGAATTAGTTTTTGACGACTAAAAAATACAGTCCTAGGTACAATAATCTCCCCTATATTATTTTTACTGTCTGAAGAAATTCACAGCCTGGTAAGAAGAGAGAAAACAACCCTTTTATTTAGAATTTTTAAAAATTACACTTAATGTTTTAAATTTTGAAAAGTTGTAAATAAATAATCTTTTAAGTCTAAGTTAGAATAAAGAAATATATTTTGTTTACAATCCAAGTGTAAGTAAAGAGGTTGAGAGAAAAAAAGCTGAGTATATTAATTGCAAATTGAGGTAGTTTTAGTTATTGTTGCGTATGAGTGTTTTTTATCTAGGGTCTATAAAACGTATTCATTTTATTCTTCTTGTCATTAAATTTAACTCTAATATAAAAAAAGACAAGGGATGAACCACACATTTGTTTCTGTAAAATGATGTGGGGCACTTGGGCTTTACTGCATAGTAAATACTCTAGTAACAAAGATAGTTTTACAGGGACGTTGCGTTTCACTGCATACGTTTAAGCCAAGTAAGGAAACCTGATGTACAGGGAAGACAAATGTAAGATCAGGGAGAGAAAAAAACTCACAGGTTTGATATTTATGAAATCGGGTTTTTTATTGCAAGATAAAAATGTTTGGAATTTTTAAATTTGAAATTGCGTATAAATTTTGTTAATGATTTTTTTTAAATTAGGTTTCACAAAGGTTATTTTTTTGTGTATAATATGTGTGGAAGATATTTAAATGGTATAATTATTTGTAATTTTATACATCAAGAATAATGAAGGTAATTTGCGCATGAATAAAATGTTTTCAGTCATTCAACTATTTCTATAACTGAAATAAAATTAAAAAAAATTATAATTAAAAAAACATGGGAATAAATCACTAATTAATTTTTTACCCCAGAAATTAGTTCGAAAAAATAAATTAGAAAATTACACCGAAAAAGCAGAAAATAATCCTGCTTTTAACACAAATACACAAACCCAAGACCAAATTGGATATCGAAACTCCTCTCCCACCGGTGAACAACTAAACATTACGAAACCCATCGCCATATTCCACCACTCCACAACAAAACAAACAAAAGCCGCTCCTCTCCTCAGCAGAACCAAACCTACATCCGAACATACACAAAATCACAAACAACTTACCGCCATATCTGTACTAATTCCATCCGCTTTCCCATCCACAAACCACCACACAACGGCGGAGAACAAAAAAACACCACCGGCACTCAACAGTTAAAAACGTGTCACATATGGCGGCATAGCTGACACCGGAATTCTAACAGCCGCGCGTAGAACTCACTACGCCGAAGAGTTTCGGAATCTGGCTCCTCGCTCCAAGCTGCACGCTCACTCCCCTTCTCATCCGGGATCTCGGCGGCTCCGCCAATCAGCGAGCCGCCGCCATGCAGCCATCCATCTGCGTCGCTCGCCTATCGATGAAATCGCGAATCAAATAATCGATTACGCCGGCGATATGATAGCTGCTTTTGTTTTGGAGTTCTCCTTCCTGTTGAGCCAGCCGCTGGGTGATGAGTGGAGGCCGACGTTTTGGAATGGAATGGCTTTTGAAAACTTGCTGGCTTAGAGCACGGTCACACTGAGCGCAGGATAAGGCGTATCTCCCCAATCTCTTTGTGTGGTTAGGTGAGGTCAATTAGCGAACAAAAGAGTGGGGTAGATATCCACTGCCCGATAAGATCCTCCTGTTGATACGCCTGGTTCTGCGCTCAGGGTAACCGTGGCCTTAGATGGATGTTATCTGTAAAGGCTCATTCAGATTTATTCATTTTTGTGTTCATTATGGATGATTCATCTAAAGTGAAAAGTATGAATTGTTCTTCTACACTTTTCTATTGAACTGGTGATTCACAAAAGTGAAGCATTCGTGATGAGCAGTGAAAGTCAAAGAATGTGAATCACTTTCGAGGTTCATCCTATGGGATTCCCTCCTGTGAATCGCTAGTTTGTATAAAAAGTGAAGGAGTAGAGAGTGAAACGCCAATTCACACTTTTCACTCTGGATTATTCCTCTAAAATGAAGATCAAAAGTGAAAAGTTTGAATAATTCTTTAATTAAGGAGGTGATGGTTCGAGAATTTATATCACAGTGCTGCTACAGAGACATACGGTATACATACTGTATACTGTATACATACTGTACATACTGTATACTGTATACTGTATACATACTGTACATACTGTATACTGTATACTGTATACATACTGTACATACTGTATACATACTGTACATACTGTATACTGTATACTGTATACATACTGTACATACTGTATACTGTATACATACTGTACATACTGTATACTGTATACATACTGTACATACTGTATACTGTATACTGTATACATACTGTATACTGTATACATACTGTATACTGTATACATACTGTATACTGTATACATACTGTACATACTGTATACTGTATACATACTGTACATACTGTATACTGTATACATACTGTACATACTGTATACTGTATACTGTATACATACTGTATACTGTAGCGTTGCTACACTGCAATTAACACAAAAACAAACACGTTATAAACATTTTTGGTTCATTTCCGTTAAAGTTCCCGCTTCCTCTCTCTTACCGCCATTACCTCTTACACACCGAAAAGTAGAAATATTGCTAAAGTATTTCAAACCCATTGATTAAAATGCTTAATTAGATCAGTTTATCATTGAAAATCAGAAAAATTTGTCGATATTTGAAAATATGGCATTAAAAAGATATTGGCAATATTTAGCGGGAACGTTAACGGAATTGAACCACATTTTCCCCCTCAAATTAAAAAAGCTTTTGTGGGGTTGTCCGGTAGTACATTTTTAACACCTTATTGTGTTATGATAGTTTTCAGTATGTCTGGGAAGTGTTCGAAATATTTTCCATCCAGAAATGTGAAAGTAGTGTTTTATAATGTGTTTAGAATCTAAAAGTGTTCTTAAATGTGGATCTATATAAACACTATAATAAAGAACACATTTCCTGACTCTTAAATTCTATAGTAATTATTTTTAAACACTATCTTTTCTCCCACCATATATTCCCAACATAATCGCAATCGAGTAGAAATAGAATCGAGTAGAAATCGAATAGAATAATCGAGAATAGAATAATCGAAGAATATTCGAGAATAGAATTTCGAATAGAATAATCGAGAATAGAATTTCGAATAGAATAATCGAGTAGAAATAGAATACAGACAGAATTCACAATAGAATGTAAATAATTTGATTAAAAGTGTTCATTATTGTGTTGCGCTACAAAAGTGTTTCCTTCATTTGCAGTTTGTGATTTAATTTTTATCCATTACATCCACCAAGTATGTTATTGTCTTATTATACTCCTGTTCATAAAAAATGCAACACCAAGAAGGAATTGTCCGATCAACTTGAAATTTTCAGGGTATGTTCATTAGGGTTTGATTATTTGATGATATCAAATTCAGAGCTATAGCGCATGCTCGAGCTGAGCAGTGTCTTCTCAACCACTGATTTATTCGTATATTTGGGGGCCTGTAACGGAACGTTAAGGGCTTGTAAGAAGGTTGTCTACCGTTGATTATCTTGTCATTCGATGTTACTATACCCCTTAGACCTTAACGGATGTTATATGAACATTTAACAGAGTTTTAAAGAGGATTAATGTTAGGCCTCCCGGAGGGGTGTTTTTCACACTGTTTTACCGCTGGTCAGATGAACTGAAACTGGACAATATTGATATGGGTTTGAAAGCAGAGGTCCAAAAAGGGTAAGGCGAGTTGAAAATTGGGGTCTGGACCCCTTATAGTCACGTCAGCACGGAATGAAAGAGGCTTCATTCACATGGCAGTACCGTATCATTGAGTGACTTTTCGACATGTTTCAAATTGTTAGAATACTGCTACAGGTCTATCATTGTCTGCTCCATCAGTTAATCGGTCGTCATTGCACCAAAATTCACCAAGTATCGTTTTTTTACAGCGCTCCATCGGTGGAATTCCATCGGTGCATAAAGCTACCATGGGATCCACAAAAAAATATTTTCGCATGATTACTGATAACAAATGGTCCTTTTAAAGAAATCCCCCTTCAATTTTGGTTAACATGACACCTAAATTGAGTTTGGACGCTATGCCGAAAATCGCAATTTTTGGAGGGTTTTATCTTGAGTCTGTGGTGAAGAAGAGAAGTGTTTTGATCTGGAGCACTATTGGGTACCATGGGCAACCTCATTAGATAAAAAATGAGGGCAATCTCATTTCTTAAAAAAATTACTAAAAATTTTCGGAGCCAAAAGTTATACCCTACCTTTGAAACGATCCTGAAACTGTAATTCATCAGAACAAATCCCGTACACATGTTTTTGGAATGTTTCAAACTTACTTTACATCCAATAAAGACAGTTTCTTTCTCGACAAATTTCTTCGTTCAAAATTTCCCCTATGGAGCTCGACTAAAATTTCGTTGGTTTGTCTTCATGCTTAAAATGCTTGTTATGTTGCCAATATTGTCAAACTTTGGGTTTGGGATGAATCTTAGATGAAAGTCACCTCCTCAGTCAAAATTTCAATCTGTTTGATTCGATGACCGGTCGCATAGAGGCTCTCATTGCAGCGCGGCGCGTATGGAAGACATAAAACACCGATTTTCGATATTAAATTTTATTCCTTTGTTCTGAAAATTATATAATTTATTTGTATCCACAAAGATCACTCGCTGTGTAAATTTCATAAAAATCTAACAAGTCCTTCATGGTGTTGCATTTTTATGAACAGGAGTATATAAAGAGACAAGGGACACAAAGGAATATAAAGATATTTTGAGGGGAAGAATAAAAGACATAAAGTAATGAAAGTTTATTAGATTTATTTAAATAATTTTTTAGATTCGTTCGTAATGTTTTTGGTGATTGTAGTTCAGCTGTAATGAGGTATTTGCATGAGTGAGGGATATGCTTGATTTTATACTTTTTCGATACATTATGGTCTAAAACTCCCAAATTTCTAATTCTTAAGTTCAAAAATGTGTTTTAAATAATTTAATATTCAATTTCATTTTTGCCAAAACGTCAGAAAAGTCACGTGATCAGAAAACGGGCTTCTATTGGATGTGACTTCACAGCGCATGATTTGGGATTCGAAAGTGTTTTCGCGCCCAAACAAAAAACGGAATTTCAAAACTTTATGTATCAGAAACTAGGCTACGAAAACACTTGATGTAAACGTCATTCTTCATGGTTTTTTATATATTATTTTAATAAAATTTAATCTCAAAACGTGAAAATACCTCATTTATATGGACTTTTAATGAGCAAAATAAAATTCACGGTAAAATGTTTGATCATGTAATATTTTTTAATAAAACTAGGGGGCTCTGCCCCCTGCTCGCTATCCCTCACCAACCCCCGGAACTGCTTCGCAGTTCTTTGAAGATCGCTTCGCGATCTTAGCGAGCAGAGCTCGCTTGTTTCATCTCAACTATCCAGTAAAACCTGGAACTTGTCGGCTTAGTTTATGATCATTTAAAATCGAAACTTTTTATCTCTCGAACTTATCAATAACTTAATTCGGACCATAACTACAAAAATATCAAAATAAAACTGCAACTGAAATATCCTTGTTTTAACTTGTCAATAATTTAATCGAAATGTTTTTTAAAATATCCAGCAAGTCTACTAATTATCATCGACTATCTTAGAGAAAAAAGCATGCCATTAATATCTTTTTAATTTATAAAATGCACGTGTATCTAGTGAATTGTTGGAAATGAAAGAAATCAGACTCGCATAAAAATCGGCTATTACCAGAAAGAGATGAAAAAATTGAAACTTTGAATCCTAATAACTCTAAAAATAATTCGAATTTTTTAAAAAATGAAACGCCAAATTTTTTATAAAAAATAATTGTATGTGTGTTTATAATATCATATTTCTACTGTGATTAGTTTTTCTGTTATAACTAAAAAACCGAAAAAGGGTAAAAAATTTCGAAACTTTAGAATTTAATTTCTCAAAAAATAATTCGAAATTCGAAAAAAGGGCGACGAGGTGCAAAACTTCATACCTAAGAGTATGTGTCTGCAAAAAATCATGTTTCTGCTGTAAATAGATTTTGCTGGAGGCGAACTCGCAACAGAAAAAAATAATTTTCGACTTTGACATTAAATAACTCCAAAACTAATTATCTAATTAATTAGGTTTGGAAACTGAAATGACCATCATGCATTTGTCTACCAATGGTCAAAATTTCATAATATTCCTTCACATAGTTTTTGCGTAGTGATAGTTCAAAGTGTTCAAAAATAAAATTTTCAAAATCAGCGGTGACGGCGGCGGTGACGGCGGTGACGGCGGCGGTCACTGTTACTATTTTTTAATATAGAGAGATATATATAATAATAAATATATAAAATAATTTTTTAGATTCCTTCGTAATGTTTTTTGGTGATTGTAGTTTAGCTGTAATTTAATATGGACTTTTAATGAGAAAAATAAAATTCACGGTAAAATGTTTGATCATGTAATATTTTTTAATAAAATATATATAATAATAAATATATAAAATAATTTTTTAGATTCGTTCGTAATATTTTTGGTGATTGTAGTTTAGCTGTAATTTAATATGGACTTTTAATGAGCAAAATAACATTCACGGTAAAATGTTTGATCATGTAATATTTTTTTATTATATTAAGGCATCTTTAAAGCATAAAGAGGTTGAAAGAGGAAGACTGAAAGTGGAGAAATATATACTAAAAAAGTGTTGGATTTTTAAGAATATTTTACCTTCTTTTTTATGTCACATTCTATAATTATACAAGGTGTGGCTATTAAATAACGAGACTCATGTTCTTATAGAAAAACTGAGAATGGGGCCGTTCAAATATTACGTAAGCACCTAAGGGGGGAGGGGGGTTTGCTCTTTGCTTATTTTTGCTGACAAGGGGGGAGGGAGGATATGAGTGATGCTTACGTAAATGGCGCATTTTTCGAAAATATCTTGTTTCTTGCATAAATAATTTAAAACTCAACCAAAAATAAATTTAACAAAACATTTAATTAGAAAATCTGACGAGGGCACTTTTTTCTGGGGATGGACCCCCAAACAGTTTGAAATTTTAACCCCGAAAAGTAGTGTTCGATTAATTTTTGAACCCTTAAAAAGAACAGCTTCTTGTATAAGTCACCTAATTTTCAAGAAAAAAAACAGTACTTACTAAAAGGAAAGTCAAAATTTCGGGGAGCGATCCGGCAGTTTCTTACGTAATTTTAGTAAGGGGTTGTTGAGGTTTGCTTATCTTTGCTGACAAGGGGGGAGGGGGGTTAAAAATGACCAAAAAAAGTGCTTACGTAATATTTGAAAGGCCCCAAAATGACAAATTTGAACATTATGTTAAGCAATTTCCGTGTTTGTCAACTAATTAGTATTCCTGTACACTGTTAAAAAAATTTCAACCTTTCACCACAAACGTGGTTCAAATTAGTTGCAACAGAAATGTCGCGAAAAGTTGAACCATATTTTCAGAGTTTTCAAACACCAAAAACTTGTTTTGGTGCTTTTTATCAAAAAATTTACGCTACTTTTCGGTTGCAACTAATTTGAACCACGTTTGTGGTGAAACTGACCAACCTTTCACCCCTAAATTGAACCCTTGAACTCCTTTTAACAGTGTAGTGTATGTTTAAATAAAGGCGTATTGTTCAACTGGAAAATGGTAAATTGCATAGTAATAGAGCAAAAAATTCTTGTCACATTTCACACAGAACTAATTTTTTATTAAAATACGTATATGGAAATAAATATTTGTCTTGTACACGAGTATTTGAGGTGTTTAAATGATTTTAAGATGTCTGTGAAGATGTAGAAAAGGATTTAAATGCAAAAATACCTTTCTCGTCAAAAAATGGTTGAATTTATTAAAAGTTTTGTTAATATTATTCAATTTTACAGTAGTTTATGTATTTGTGCATTGCTGAAACTGTTTGAATCGACAAATAATGTGCACGACAAATTTTGCATAAAAATTCTAACTCTCAAGTCATGGAATCTCCATGAAGACTTCGGGCCGGCACAATTTGCATTATCTTTCAAGACGTTTCTTGCCAAATCCCAGAATAAAACCATCCACATTTTTCATCTGAACTTGCTCCATGGGATTTTTATCTAACTCCCAAGGTCAAATCTGGAATTTTAAAAACATGATTTCAGTGCATTAAGGCCCTGAAAGAAAATCCGGCAAAAGTCAGAAAGGAGCTCATTGACGATGACTTCCATATTATTTTCAAACTGTAGGAAATTCACAAAAAGTGGTCTTGGGATAGAGGAGGAATGTATGTTAGAGGATAATAATTAAATATAAATAAACATAAAAATTCTATGATTTACAGCATCAGTCTCATACTTTTCTGGTAATAGTTTATTAATTTTAATGAGAATAAAACTATGACTCCCTTTTTACTAGTAAAAAAATAGCATCCAGAAAGGGAAAACTTAATTCATTTCAATTTGGTCCAAGCTTATTGGTTTTTAATCTTGCATACGTATGAAAGAAACAATTTTTAGATCGTGTATTGATACTTAAAACAAAAATGCAAGTCAGATAAAAGAATTGTTTATCTCACGAAGAACCTGAACAATAGCACGTTGGTAAAAACGTTGGAAAATATTATGTACTGTATTATCTCCTGTAGTAAATGCACATAATCATTTTTTAGAATTCGTTAACATGATAATAAAAATGCAAATGCCCTTATTATTATTCATCTGTGTTCAACGGATCTAATAGAGCATCTACGACGTGCAAATGGGTTTTAGGAATGAAAAAGTTTCTGTACAGGGAAATGCTAAGTGAAAAGTAATTGCAGCTACATAATCCAACTACTTGCAAGGATGAAAGCGTCCTCTCTTATTTATAGTCTAGAACGTCTTTTGAGTTTTATCCACGCCCTGAAAGATTAAACACGTTTCCGCCTGTGCTTAAACTCTTTGGAAAAAGGAAGTTTAGAAATGGAGGATAAAAGTTGTTATTAAAGTTTTTCTCACGTATCTCAATATATATTTTTTACGTTAATTAAAGTAAAAAAGGTACAATAAATGCTTTTATATCCCGAGTCGAACTCTATACTAATATTGCATAGAATGCTGTCTATACTTACCCTACAATTCTAATTCGGCTTTTGTGGATATGTATAACCAGGGCTCGATTTCTAAAAAAAGAGGTACCGGAACGGTAAAATCATTGGTATCAAAACTGAAAAAGCGAATAATACCAAAACTTGAGCATTTATTTTCAAATTTAAATTTAAAAATAAATTCAAATGTGTTGTTGTAGATTAGGAAGAGTGCTCTAACTTAATTATTGTATAAGAAGATGAACTCTTTATATACACCTTTTTTTACCGTGAGTTATACTTTGTTTCCAACTGGGTGCCATCTTAAAGTAGGCGGGACGCCTTATCATCAATGAACCATCATTAGACTTCCAGACAGCAAAATCATTTCATCGTAATAATAACTTGGAGAAGAAATAACTGTTTTCGGTAACGAAACCCTCTAAACTGATTTTTTTGCCGTTTTGAAAAGAGTTAAAAGAGGAAAATGTTATACTAGATGACTACCTTTCCTGTCAGTGACGTCACCGACTGACGTAAGATCACGCCACCTAACTACCTAATTGGCTAAAAAGACACAGCGAAGAGGAGTCATCTCTGACTTGCCAATTAGGTACCTAGAAAGTGTGGTGTGATCTTACGTCAAACGATGACGTCACTGACAGGAAAAGTTGTCATCTAGTATAATAGTGTCTAACCGAGGGCATCCTTTGAAACATAAATATGAGAAACTAAAAATTTTATTAAAAGTATAGAATCTAAAAATATTATGAGATAGGAAATTATTTAAATAAATGCCAAAATATTTTAAGTGGAAACTAGCTGTTACAACCCGGCAAAGCCGGGTCTTACAGCTAGCCTTCTTTGGCGCCGATGCGAGATTCGCTCGTTACTACCTGTTCGTGTTAGTATTTGTTTGTTTGGGGACATAAATTTTCAGGTCTGTGTGCTTGATCTCAAGGATCCGCTTATAAACCCTCGTCAATTAAGACAACACAAATAGAATTTTACTGACACATAGAGAGAGAGAAAATACACCCAGGGCTGGGCTAGGCTAGGCCGGAATCGAACCGACGACGGTACAGCGAGCAGGCTGCTAGCGTGGTGGGCAGCGAGTAAACCAACCAGGCTAATCCGTCCCCTTCGTGTTAGTATTTATTTACACATTCCCTATCATTAAATAACAGTTTTAATTCATTATCTTCGGAAGGCGTTTTATCTTTGATTTCACATTGAATTATCGCAATTTTATCACATTGAAATAATTGTCATTTAATTTCGACCGGTCGTCAGCCCAATCCACCGAACCGGATCTGTACAAACATGTTCTTAAATGAAATCTTACTACCCCTAGTCTACCCCCTTACGCCCTAACTACCCCCTTACGCCTTTATACTGCCCTTACCACCCAGTCTATGTGTCATTCTCCCAAAACCATTCATTTTTAAATTATTATTTTATTTTAATTTGCCTCATAGCTTGAAGATAATATACGTTTTTTATTGTAATACCACTTCTGAAGAGAAAGTGACAATATTACAGAGATTGCAAGGGCGGTCATCTCCGCCCATGGCAGTATTTAATTTGGACTCGTCGTGGACACGACATCATCATCATTAATTTTTTATGAAGTCAATATGCCTAGTATTCTGTTGCGATAAATCTAGTAACCCGTCAAAACTTTTAACTTTAACTTCAAAGTATATTTACTTCACGCTCTTTAAAAGTCGTTTTGCCAGTGTTGGTAAAAATATTAAATAAAAAAATGGGGAAAATTGAAAAAAATTTCTAATTTATGAATGGAATGATTTGGAGGAACGTGTTATATTATTGGCTCATCTAGGGAGGGAAAGCATCCGTTTAAGACCGAGTTTGTCCAAATCGGTTCGGGGGTTTGGACTGGCGGCCGGCCGAAAGGAACCTCTCCATAGACTTATCATGGGAGCAAAATTAAAAGAACGCATAATTTGAAAATGGAAGGTTTTCGAGAAACGTGTTATATTATTAACTCATCTAGGGGTGGAAAGCTTTCGATGAAGAACAAGTTTGTGGAAATCGGTTTAGGGGTTCGGTCTGGCGACCGGCGGAAAGGAACCTCTCCATAGACTTAACATGGGAGCAAAACTAAAAGAACGCATAATTATGGAAGGATTTGGAGGAACGTGTTATATTATTGGCTCATCTAGGGGTCAAAAGCTTTCGATCGAGACCGAGTTTGGCGAAATCGGTCAAGGGGTTCGGCCTGGCGGCCGGCCGAAAGAAAAACCCAATCATTTTAATATATAAGACTAGCTGTTACAACCCGGCAAAGCCAGATCTTACAGCTAGCCTTCTTTGGCGCTAATGCGAGATTCGCACTTTACTACCTGTTCGTATTTATTTACACATTCCTTAACATTAAATATGCAGTTTTAATTCATTATCTTCGAAAGGCGTTTTGCCTCTGATTTCACATTGAAATATCACAAATTTATTACATTGAAATAATTGTCGTTTAATTTCGGCCGGCCCCCAGTCCAAACCACCGAACCGATCTAGACAAACTTATTCTTAAATGAAATCTTACTACCCCTATACTATAACTCATTTTAAGTGGCATTCTCCCAAAACCTTCCATTTTTAAATTTTTATTTGATTTTAATTTGCCTCATATGTTTATCTTTTTTATTGTAACACTTCGTGTAAAGGGAAAAAAGAAATACCTCAACCAAACATGTACCAGTAATTTTTTATAAATTCAATACGGCTCTAGAATCCCGTTGGGATAAATCTAGTGAACCGCAAAAACTATGAAGTTTGATAAAGGGGCCTACAGACGAGCAATCTGGTCATCAATCTGGGTTGATGATCTAGTTGATGATTTTTCCAAGGATCACCAATCTGGTTGACAACCAAAATGTAAACAATGAGAGAAAAATAATCAGATTGTAACAAATTATAATATATTTTGGTAGTACTTTAAATGAAAAATTATATTTTATTTAATTATTTTCTCGTGCTTTAATTATATTTTTTTAATTTTTAATGCTTAGTTTTTTTATTTTCCTAATAACATGTTCCGATTAAGCTCCGCCCACCAAATTGATGATCAGATCATCAACCTGAAATTAAATCATCAATTTCCCCACAGACGGCCAATTCGGTTGAAAGTTTAGCAAATTGATGACTAGATTGATGACCAAGTTGCTCGTCTGTGGGCCCCTTAAGTTCAAAGTAGATTTTCTTCACGCTCTTTGAAGGACGTTTTGCCTGTGATGGTAAAAATATTAACTGAAAACAATGGGGCAAATTGAAATAAATTTCTAATTTTAAAATGGAATGCTTTAGAGCAGTGGTGCCCAACCTACGGCCCGCGGGCCAAATGTGGCCCGCGAGGCTGATCCATGTGGCCCGCGGACTCGTTAAATGTTAAAAACAAAAACCATTTTCAGAAATCTTCCAAGAAAACCACGAAATCGTGCGAGACATTTTGGCACTTCCATTTAAAAAAAGATGATAAAAAAGGGATTCTTCAACATCCAATAAAAAATTTTTTCTTTACTTCTTTGTTTTGGGTTTTTCTAGATACGGAGAATTCGCCATTGGATAAATATTTTTCCTATATACAGTATCAGTTATCCATTTGAATTCAGTTTATAAGGATCTTTTTAGAACCAAACTTCGAAAATATGTCCGATCGTAAAAAGTTGAAGATTCAATCGGAATGCCAAAACTTTCATGAAAAGTGGAAAAAATCATATTTCTTCATACAGCGAGAAAATAAACTATTGTGTCTTATATGCAAGGAGACTGTGGACAAACTGTGTGTTTTGGAACAAACATTATCTGTTCTGAAAAGAACAAAAACCAGTATTCGATCTCGACTTACAGATCACTTACAGACTTACTCACCTTAATTCAGTTTTAAGGATAAGTGTTACAAATTTGGAGCCGAATTTAAAAGAACCAGTATCCTCCAAACAGATGCAATTTTATTGAAAACTGGTATTTTTCTTTATGTTTAAAAAATTCTTAAAAGTGTTTTTTATGTGGCCCGCGAGATAAATTTTCTTAAGCAAATTGGCCCTCGTGAAAAAAAAGGTTGGGCACCACTGCTTTAGAGGAATGAGACTTAAAACTGGCTCATCTAGGGGTGGAAAGCTTTCGTTAAAGATCGAGTTTGGTCAAATCGGTTCGGGGTTTCCGGCTGGAGGCCGGCCGAAAGGAAGCTCCCCATAGACTTAACCCTACAGAGCATACTGCTGCCATTTGGCAACACGACATTTTCCCCCATTTTCTACTCGAACTTCCATTTCCAAACGACAACACCATTCAATAAGTACAATAAATATAACATTTCATGGTATTCGCAATTTAGATTGCCAGTAAATGGCAGCAGGGGTACTTTTTTGAGACATTTGTTAGTAGCTAGTGAGACGAAAGTCAAGACACAGAAAACGCCAAAATAAAAGGACCATATAACTTAAAATAAAAAAATTCCAGCTTGAAATGAAATTGTTTTGAAAAGATAAGATGTTTTTTCATATTTTTGGAGCATTTGGTTGTATTTCACTTCGCAATTAATTTCACAAGGGACATAAATTAATTTCACAAGGACAAAGTCTTTGTCAATTAAAAGTAGAAAAAAATTAAATTAATTTTTTTAGTATTTTTTACTAATTTACATCATAATAGAAGACACATAAAAAATTTTCAAGTGAATTTAAAAAACCATGGATTGTAGGGTTAAACTTAGACATAGAAAACGAAAAGAACGTATAATTTTAAAATGGAAGGTTTTGGAGGAATTAACACTTAAATATGGCTCATCTAGAGGCGGAAAGCTTTCGTTTAATACCAAGTTTGTCCGAATCGGTTCTGTGGTTCGGGCTGGGGGCTGGTGGAAAGCTCCCTCATAGCTCCTTAGGTTAACATTAGAGAAAAGTGAAAAGAACGTATAATTTTATAATGGAATGCTTTGGAGAAACGCGACCTAAAATGGGCTCATCTAGGGGTGGAATTCTTTCGATCAAGGCCGAGTTTGTCCAAATCGGTTTAGGGGTTCAGCCTGGCGGCCGGCGGAACGGAACCTTTCCTTAGAGTTAACATTACAGAAAAGTGAAAAGAACGAACAATTTTAAAATGGAAGGTTTTGGAGGAATGCGACCTAAAATGGGCTCATCTAGGGGTAAAAATCTTTCGATAGAGACCGAGTTTGTCGAAATCGGTCCGGGGGTTCGGCCTGGCGGCCGGCGGAACGGAACCTCTCCATAGACTTACCATGGGGGCAAAACGAAAAGAACGCATAATTTTTAAACGGAAGGTTTTGGAGGGATGCGACCTAAAATGGACTCATCTATGGGTGGAAAGCTTTCGATCGAGACCGAGTTTGTCTAAATCGATTAGGGGGTTCGGCCTGGCGGCCGGCGGAAAGAAAAACCCAATTATTTTAATAATATAAGATTATGAATATTTATTCCTGGCAGTACAAAATCTGTTTAACTACTATATAAAAAACTACATTTTCTTCAAAAAAAATTAATTCGCAATGTTTTCAAATTGGTAGACTCGTAGAGAAGTATTAGTCTTGGTCCACAGTTTTAGCTCATTAAAAAAAGGAATCCTTAATCCTTCATTATCATTAACTATGATTCCCCGGCAGTGAAAATTATAATAAAGTATTTTTTACATTAACTTCCTTACTACAGAAATTAATGCATATTAAAATGTTCTGTGCATTAATTAAAATTTAGTGGTTATGCATCTAAATATTTCACGTTAAAGTAATAATTGAAATAGTAGTTTTCCAAAACGAATTTGCATTCAAACCTAGTACACTTGAAAACATCTTAAGGTATTTTCAAATTCTTAGACTCTGTTCTTGGAATAAATACTGTGTTTTTGGAATAAATACTGATTAAGTAGAATTTAAACTGTGCATTATTGAGGAAAGGTCACTACATTTAATTTAAATCGTAAAGTGAATATCAAGTAATTCCTGCTAGACTTAAGAATACAATTTAGTAAACTTTATTTCTACAACACTTTAATATCCAATTTTTAGATAAGTTAGATAAAAAGATATACAGGGTTTATCTGAAATGGTGCAACAAACTTTCAGGGATGATAGTAGACACCTAGACGAGTCAGAATCACATAGGATTTGGGGTCACAGACAAAATCCCAGGGAGTTAAAAATGGAGCAACACCCCAAAAAAATCATTGAAAAATTCAATTTGTAGAAGAACTACTATTGGTAAAAATTTAGTTATGGTCTTAAAAATTGTATAGTTTAATGTGATCTTTAAAATTATCTCAAAAGTATTCACTTTAAAATTTTTTTTATTATGAAAAAAGTTAAAAAACTAGCAACAGCTGTTCTGGAAATAGCTTTAGAAAACTGTTTGCGTACGCAAAAAAACAAACTTTAACAGGATCTCAAGCGTTTAATATTGATTGTATATTTATGTGAAACTTTGGATATTAGGGTTTTCGACTATGCTCTTTCAGATTTTTAAATCCAAAGAAAGGATTTCTAAATACAAATAAAGTTTTGACATATTTTTCACATTTTTTGTGGTTTTTTGACTTTTTTTCGTAGTAAAAAAATTTTAAAGTGAAAACTTTAATTATTTGTTCATCTATTACTACTGTTACAACTCAACTCTGGGTTTGTAATTGTTTTAAAATATCTTTAGAACAGTAACCGGATTCCTTTGGCTTGTCTTACATTAATAAACGTATATTCTTATACTTGAGTGTTCTGCCCATTTCCGATACTTAAGATGGTGTCAGAAGAAACTGGAGTTAATAAATAGCAATCTTTTCTTCAAACTGATCATAATTATTGTTTCAAACTGATCATTTATTGTTTCTAATCTTTATTAATGACTTGTGTACTTTGAATTTACATGGTAGATTGATAAGCTTCGCTGATGATACTGTGCTACTGTATTCCGGAGATTCAGTTAATGAATTAAACTTAAAGATGCTTGAAGATCTTGAGAGGATTCGAAACTTGTGTGCCGATAATTGTTTAGATTTAAATATTGATAAGACAAAGTACATGATTTTTAACCTAAAGCAAAATTCATCAGATAATCTATCTTTAGTGTATCATGATAAAAATTGTAACCATCATACATGTAGCTATAAAATTATTGAAAAAGTTTCATCAATTAAATATTTAGGTATTCATATCGACTCTGACTTAAAATGGAAAAGTCATACTAAATCAATTTCAGATAAGTTAAGATTCATAATGCTCAATTTCTATTATTTAAAACAAAAAGTAAGCAGTAAATTCTTAATTAATATATACTACTCTTGGATCCATTCACAAATAAACTATGGCTTGATTGTATGGGGAGGAGACTATTACGTTACTCTAAAAATAATTGATAAACTTCAGAAAAGATTTATAAAACTAATATTAAACTACCAGCATACAGTTCACCTACCTCATTTTCAGTCATTAAATATTCTCCCTATTCGCCATCTTTTCTTTTATAAAATATGTCTTAATTTATACTGCAATCCAAATCTATGTAAAAAACGTCACAACATCAACCCAAGAAGAATTAACGAAATTTATAACATCCCAATGCCAAAAAAATCTATTTTCTATAGAAGTTTTTCATTTTTAGCACCCAAATTTTATAATTCCTTGCCATATGAACTTCAAAACTGTCAGTCTAAATACATATTTAAAAAGAAACTTAAAGAATATTTATTTTCAATAGATACAGTGGAACAGTTTTTTCTTTAGCAGTAAAATCTCTACAGCATCTTATAACCATATTGTTTATCATTCATTTATGTATATATTTGATGTACTGAAATTGTTACATATTTTAAAAGACACCCTGTTTGCCACACCTTATTGTATGTATTTTTTATGAGTTGTTTATTTCATTGTCGTTTTCTCTATCGAAAATGTAGATAAATTTTTTTCAAAGGTCACCAATACGGATCAAATGATCCCTGGTGGCTATAAGTGTTTTTTTCTTTGTCTTTTTATGTTTCTATGTAACCTTATATGTGTGTAATAAAAAAAAAATTTTGTCAAGCTAAAGCATGAATACTATTCTAGAAAAGATAAAGCCCTTCGTAGCAGGCGCCAATCCATCTGAATCGTGGCGTTTCTGGAGGCAAGACTTTCTGGATTTTATGGGAGCATCAGACTTCATAGATTATCCAGAAAGGAAAAAGACAGCCGTGTTTCGACATGTTTGCGGTGAGGAGCTAAAAACTCTCTACAGGACGTTGAGTTTTAAACCGATTCCCCCGGAAACTGAGATAACTCTCAACCAAATCCTCACAAAATTTGATCAACAGTTTGAAAATTATCAGAATGAAATATTCGCGTCATTCCTGTTCTTGGAAATACAACAAAAACAAGGTGAGAAGTTTCAAGACTTTTTTTTCTAGATTTAAGCTTGCTGTTGAAGACTGCAATTATGGTACAAATACTGATCGCATGCTAAGGAATAAGATTATCCACAGATTGCAGGACAAATCTTTACAAGAAAGATTACTTAGGGAGACTAGCACGGAGCAGTCAAGGAGTCAGCCGTCGGCAATGAATAAACACAACGATATTCATGTTATGGTATCAAACCATAAAGAGAACTATCTAAAGAAACACGACTCGTGTAGAAACTGTGGTCGTATTCATGAGTACAGGAACTGTCCCGCATTCAACACAACGTGTAATAACTGTGGGAAGAAAAATCATTGGGCAGAATTTTGTCGATCTAAAGCAGTGTTTCCCAACGTGGGGCGCACGCCCCACCGGGGGGCAATATCACTTTCTAGGGGGGCAATTTGAAAATTTTCAACTAAATTGCCCCCCCAGGTGGGGCCAATACAGGGGAAAAATTTAAGAAACTTTTTAAAAAGAAGTTTATAAAAATCTGATCCTATTATCCTATCTGAGAATGTATGTCTGAAATCTGGACCAGTATGTATCAAAACCCTGTTTTTAGAGTCTAATTTCCAAACCTTTTCTGGGGGATGACCCAAGATCTCTTTGTTTTTAGAACGCTTTGTTTTAGAATATTTGAAACTCTTTTACATTAGTTTCATCAAAATGCAAATCTTACTCAAAAATTTATATCCAAAATTTCCCAACTAGGAGTACCAAACTAGTTAAAAACCTGCTTTCTAGAGTCAAATTTCCGAAAATTTGCTGGGGAAGGACCCACATACCCCCCTTGGTACTTAGAACTTAATTACTCAGTACTTCATTTAGTTATTTAGCATGCAAATTCTACCTAAAAGTGTTCTGAAAAGCTTCACTTGACTTATTAAATATACATAGGACAGAGGGGCTAAGAAATAAATTTGGCTCCTTCTCAAAATATATTTCTATATATGACACCGAGACCGGGGGGACATGGAAAATTTAGAAAGGCTTTGGTGGGGCATGGACCAGAAAAGGTTGGGAAACACTGATCTAAAGCAAAGCCTTTCAAAGGAAGTCCAAAACAATAGAGACGAGTCCATGCTCTTGAGCCTGATGCTGATTTAAGTCGTGGTGAGTTGACGATAAACGAAGTTTCTACTCCTAACGACAAAGAGTGGTCATTAGGGTGGTTACAAAAACACCGACTTCCGAATTTCTACAGGGGGACCCCCCTAAAATGTGACAATGGGCTAGAAAATAAGATTGGCAAAGTTTAAGCTCAATCAGATAATATTAAGACCCGCCTCATTGAGGTCAAAGTTCAGAAAAAAAGCGAAAAAACGTAGTTTTTTGCCCATTAAATCGGAACTATGCGTTCTAAAAATATAGTTCGCATCTCATTTCATAGTAAATTTTATTGGCTTGAAGATAGATTGCCTAAACTTTTTTTATTAAAATTTCTAGAGTGAAATATCAACATCTTTGTCAGGTAAGGTTGAAGAACTCCCTGTAAAGTTAGCTTTTCAGCAAAGTCGTAAAATCTTCTAATTATTGAATTAAAAAGGTTTTTTGGTGTTTTTCACTTTGTGCATCAATAAGTGTTCTTCAGTTAGAAGCATGGACGGATTTGAGGGGGCTCATGGGGGGCAGTGCCCCCCCCCCCAATTTTCTCAGGTAATTCCGTTTTTATAATGGAATATCATGCTTCCAAAGCCATCGGGGACATATTGCCCCCCTCAAGGTTTCCAGTGTGCCCCCCCAGGGTCCACCACCTAAATCCGCCCATGGTTATAAGTATTTTCAAAAGAATATGCAACAAATAATTAATTCAAAGTAGTAAAATTAGCAGTAAAAAAGAGGAAATGTAAATGTGGGAAATAACTTTAGGTAATAAAATATATTGAAGGAGATTAACACTTATTTAATTATAAAAACAATTTGATCAGTAGGATAAGTTGAAATAAATACAAACGAAATTTCAAACGAAAATAAAAGATAAGAAATAATATATTCAGTTTTTTAGATTTTTCTCTTGGTATTTTTCATTCTTCACTTAGAGATATTTTCAAAAAATATGCTACAACATATAAGTTTAAGGGGATGGTGGACCTTCAAATAAGGCAAAATCGAACAAATTTCGGCAAAAAATATTGTTTGATTTTATAATACTTAAAACTAATCCAAATAAGTATCTGAAAACGAAATTTAAAAAAGTGAATAAATAAAAAAGTTATAGCAGTTTAAAGTTTAGCTTCACGTGTTAAAACACGTACCGAATCACCTTCGAACAGCTTTTTCTTGCATAGTAAGTTTTTGTAATATTCCCGCCTTTAAAACGTTCCTTGCGACGGAGTTTTCAAGGAAATCAAACGAAACTTTCAACATAGCTTCCTAACGATTAGTTGAAATAAAATTAGTATTTTTTAAGTAATTGATAAACATTAAGTTTGTCAAATTCTGGCTTTAGCTCCAGAAAAAGTGAAATTTTTATAAAATTTGAGTGTAAGTGTAAAAAATATTTTCTAGCAAAAAAACTACTGAACCAAATAACTAAATAATACGAATTTTTGTTATTTATGTACTTTTGAACAATTATTTAATAAAAGTAAGAAGAAATGTAAAAAATTATGTCGCAAGAGATAGTTTAAAAATTTGTCATAAAATTTTCGTTTTTTTAATATAAAAAATTTATTTTTTATTTTTTTATAAAATTTTAAATCGATATGACGTTTTTATACTGTACTGCATTTATATACCAAACATGAGAATCCTAAAGCAATAAATAGAAAAAAAAGTTTTGAAGGTCCACTATCCCCTTAAGATTGGATTGTAAAACCAGGGGGGAAAGGCGAAGAGAAAGAGAAATTACAAAATGTTTTCTGGATGGTAGCGTTTCCAGGTCTCCCTCTTGCTGAAGACTTAACCCCACCACGGAGTATCATCGAGCCCCTAGAACTATTTTCTAGATATATTCGCCTTTACTAGCCCCCAGAACTATTTTCCCGTTGCTCTATCTCTCTGGGACCAATGGGTTCAGGTTTTCTGAGATTCTAGGAAGTAGACTGCAGGTTTCGATTTATCGTTATCCGTGGGACTTGAATTTCCACGCCTGTTCTGCATCTAACTCTAGTGTGGAGTAGATTATCAATACCGGCCCTACTTGACCAGGAGGAGTTCATATAAAAAAGCAAGACTCTCCCTTTCAAAAATAATTAAGTAAAAAGAGAGGAGAGGATCAAAAACCTTTTACTGCTTTTCGCGTAGTGTGAGAGGAAAATAACGACCTCGGCGAGGCGATTTGACTCCCTTGACCACCCTGGTCCCAGAGAGATAGAGCAACGGGAAAATAGTCCTGGGGGCTAGTAAAGGCGAATACATCAAAATAGTTCTAGGGGCTCGATGATACTCCGTGGTGGGGTTAAGCCTTCAGCAAGAGGAAGACCTGGAAACGCTACCATCCAGGACACATTTTGTAATTTCTCTTTCTCTTCGCCTTTCCCCCCTGGTTTTACAATCTTAAACTTATATATGTTATAGCATATTTTTTTGAAAATATCTCTAAGTGAAGCCTTTTTAATGCACAAAATGAAAAATACCAAGAGAAAAATCTAAAAAACTGAATATATTATTTCGTATCTTTTATTTTCGTTTGTATTTATTTCAACTTATCCTACTGATCAAATTGTTTTTCTAATTAAATAAATGTTAATATCCTTCAATATATTTGATTACTTGAAGTTATTTCCCACATTTACGTTTCCTCTTTTTCACTGCTAATTTTACTACTTTGAATTAATTATTTGTTGCATATTCTTTTGAAAATACTTATAACCAAGGGCGGATTTAGGTGGTGGACCCTGGGGGGGGCACACTGGAAACCTTGAGGGGGGCAATATGTCCCCGATGGCTTTGGAAGCATGATATTCCATTATAAAAACGGAATTACCTGAGAAAATTGGGGGGGCACTGCCCCCCATGAGCCCCCTCAAATCCGTCCATGCTTCTAACTGAAGAACACTTATTGATGCACAAAGTGAAAAACACCAAAAAACCTTTTTAATTCAATAATTAGAAGATTTTACGACTTTGCTGAAAAGCTAACTTTACAGGGAGTTCTTCAACCTTACCTGACAAAGATGTTGATATTTCGCTCTAGAAATTTTAATAAAAAAAGTTTAGGCGATCTATCTTCAAGCCAATAAAATTTACTATGAAATGAGATGCGAACTATATTTTTTAGGAAGCATAGTTCCGATTTAATGGGCAAAAAACTACTTTTTTCGCTTTTTTCTGAACTTTGACCTCAATGAGGCGGGTCTTAATATTATCCGATTGAGTTTAAACTTTGCCAATCTTATTTTCTAGCCCATTGTCACATTTTAGGGGGGTCCCACCTAAGAAATTCGGAAGTCGGTGTTTTTGTAACCACCCTAGTGGTCATACAAGATGCTTGTCAATGGGACAAAAGTTAACTTTAAGCTTGACACAGGAGCACAAGTAAACGTGCTGCCCAATAGTCTCTTTGATAAATTAAAGGAAAATCCTGTTGTTCGACCTTACGGAATTCAAATACTGGAATACAACAAGAGTCCAATCCCTGTCCTTGGCGTGTGCATTCTTCTCTGCAAGAACAGATTTCATAAAAACTCTAAGAGATTAGATTTCATTATAACGAGTCTAGATTCATCTGCAATTCTTGGGTTGTAAGCATGCGAAAGTCTGGGCCTGATCAAGAGATTGTACAATCTGAAAACAACACTAACGAATCATACTTCAGAGTCTCCTTTGCAGACAGTAGAAGAATTTATGGAAGAGTTCAAAGATGTTTTTACTGGAATGGGAAGGCTTGACAGGAAAGTAAGCATCCGATTAAAGCCAGATGCTGTACCACACATAGCAGCACCTAGGAAAATCCCTTTGGCACTTCATGAAAAGGTCAAACAGATGCTATCAGCTGGGGTCGTTACAGATTTTTAGTCGTTCCATTTGGTCTTAACAATGCTTCGGAAGAATTTCAGCGAGCTATGGAAGAAATCTTTGAAAAGGAATCTCAAATCCAACCTTACTTCGATGATATCGCCTTAAGCTCTAAAAATAATTCAAGAGCATTGCACCCTGTTAAAGAGAGCGCTGACAATAGCCAGGAAAGCAAATCTTACATTTAATCCGTCGAAAGCTCAAATTGCTAAGTCTTCTATCAATTATCTTGGTCACGTTATATTAAAATATGGAATTCAACCTGATACTATCAAAGTTAAAGGAATTCAAGACTTCCCAACTCCAAACAACAAGGAAGCATTGCAGAGATATCTGGGAATGGTAACCTATCAACCAAAGTTTACTAACCACTTATCGGATCTTACCTATTCACTGAGACAACTCTTAAGGGGGTCCGGGACACGTCAGAAAAAAATTTTTATTTATAAGTTTAAAATTTTGAAATTATTTGTGAAGATAAACCATCGGTTTCATTGTAAAATTCACTCCTCAAAACTTTTCAGAAAAATTTTGAAAAATTTTAAATTCCATTTTTGTCAAAAAAAGAGGGGTAGCTTAAAATTGATATAACTCAAAATATTATTAATCAATTTTCAAAATTGTTTCACTAAATCAAACAGAAACATATTATCTTTATTTGAGATTCAGCATTTTAAGAAATATTGATAATTTGGAAAAATATAAACAATTATGTAAAAAATTCTTGAAATTTTTAAGTTACCTTTTTTAAAAATTCATATTTTAAAAACTAAACAAATTTTTTTAATTTGCTGAATCACAATTAAAGTAAAATGTATGAATAGCATGTGTTTCAAATTTCAACTCTCTATCTTGAACTGTTCTTGACTTATATCAATTTAAAGATGAGAAACAGTGAAAAAACGCATCATAGAGAAAAACGGATTTGAATGCAGAACATATAATGCTAGACTACCAAAGCAGCCGGCAACAAAGTATTGTATCTCTGGTTTTATTTATGATAGAAACATAATAAACGCGTCATTTTAAGCAGGGAAAAACTTGTTTACATTTTAAAAGCAAAATTTTTTTTTGAAAATCTGACGATTTTCGTGTCCCGGACCCCCTTAAGAAAATTGAATTGCTCAAATTGAAAAGGAGCTTCTAGCAACCAGATATGACTGCTAAGGATAGTGTTGAAACTCTGTGTGTGTGTGTGTGTGTGTGTGTGTGTGTGTGTGTGTGTGTGTGTGTGTGTGTGTGTGTGTGTGTGTGTGTGTGTGTGTGTGTGTGTGTGTGTGTGTGTGTGTGTGTGTGTGTGTGTGTGTGTGTGTGTGTGTGTGTGTGTGTGTGTGTGTGTGTGTGTGTGTGTGTGTGTGTGTGTGTGTGTGTGTGTGTGTGTGTGTGTGTGTGTGTGTGTGTGTGTGTGTGTGTGTGTGTGTGTGTGTGTGTGTGTGTGTGTGTGTGTGTGTGTGTGTGTGTGTGTGTGTGTGTGTGTGTGTGTGTGTGTGTGTGTGTGTGTGTGTGTGTGTGTGTGTGTGTGTGTGTGTGTGTGTGTGTGTGTGTGTGTGTGTGTGTGTGTGTGTGTGTGTGTGTGTGTGTGTGTGTGTGTGTGTGTGTGTGTGTGTGTGTGTGTGTGTGTGTGTGTGTGTGTGTGTGTGTGTGTGTGTGTGTGTGTTAATCTTGAGTTATTATATTACGTATGAAATAAGTATTAAGAAGAGTATTTTGATTCTACTCTTTTATTGTATTATTATCCTTACTTGAAAAATATTCTACATAAATGTATACCCATATATTTTTATAAAACATTTTATATGGTAAAAACAGTTACTTTCACCTTGAAGAAGGTAACAAAAATTTAAATTAAGTGACCTACCCAATGGCTATTTGCGTTATTACCGTCTTTTACAAAACTGCTTCTGCTCAGCAACCTAATTATTTCATAAATATCACATCGACAACAGTCAGAGTAGCCTAAAATTAATATTACATAATAGGCAGCTTAAATATTCTAAAAAACGTAACGTGATACTTCCTAGCATAAATCATTAGTATTCATTACCATACCTTTTAGGCTTTAGCCGAAGCAACGGGATACTGTACCGATAATTACTTATGAGAATAATGGCTTACCTCATAGGATTTTCCGGTTATATTTTCTAGGGAAACAATAGCCAAAACTCCATAATAAAAAGGAGCGATAGGTATAAATTTAAATATCCATTTGTATGTTAATATTGAGAAAAACTGATTCCAGAATGGGCGATAAAGTTGAAGGAGTACTAAGTTTTGTAAAAGCTGTATCCAATTATTTTTGAGAGAGAATAATTTTTTTTCTTTATTGAAATTTGCTTTCCATGAATGTAAGACTTTGTTCATCGCCAATGCGCAATGTTCTATTTATTAAACAAATAAGTTAATTACTTCTTTGTTGTACTAAGGTAAATGTGGGTATAGTGGACACTGTACCAATAGTGGACACATAGCTGATTAATTTTAAATAGAACGAGTTAGAGGCATCAAACAGCGTCAAAATTCATAGGCATAGTAGATTGTGCTATCAGGTAAGCTGGTAAATTACCACCGATACCACAGATCAGCATGGGAAGGATATTTAAATATTTGAAAATAACAACATCGGCCGAGTGATTGAAATTTGATTTTCCTTATTGAATCGCGTAAGGAAACGGGTATTTCGGAACTGATTTTTTTGTATTTATTACCGTTTGATTGACTTTTAAATTTATAATTAGATAAAGAAGAGTGTAAAAAATGATACTGAATAAAATTTATTTGAAAATTTTGACTTTACGAGGATTTATAGATGTGTCCACTTTACCAACACATAATCTTAGATTTTCCAATAGTGGCCACTGCAATGGCTTCTAAAAGAAACATAAATAATATTTAATTTGAATCAGTTTTTCTTCATAAACTGTTGATTGTGCTTTAAAATGAGTATTGTATGAATTTGGTTTCATTCTGGCTTCGGGAACCAAGGTTTCTAAAACATTGAATTACATGCTAAATTCCTCTCAAATCAGCTACAGCGTAGGCTTTGGGTCGGAAACTATCAAATATTTTATTCTAAATAAAAAATAAAGATAATTTGATTTTATCTGAAGTATATTTCGTTGGGAAGGAAGATTTAATTAGAACTAAACAACTATACCTTCTCAATTTCATGCATAAACCCCTCATATAGGCAGAAAAAGAGAGGTGTCCACTTTAGATACAAGACGTGTCCACCATAGAAGCAACAGCTACATCTATGTGGCCACTATAGATGCAATTTGGAGTGGTTTTTAAAAATTAATTAAAAATACTTTACCCAATCTAATTACAATTTTTAATGGTAAAATTGAAAGAAGAAGATCCAATTAACATAAAAATAGGATGATAACCGTTTCCAAGCAAATATGTTGGTATTTATCGAGAATTTAAGCAAAATTCTCCTTAAAGTGTCCACTATACCCACATTTACCTTAATGCGGTTTTTTATTTAAAACAATGCACGCAAATAATTTTGTAGAACTTTCAATTTAGATATGGGTATTGTTAGATGATAAAAAATATTAAAATATAGGTAAAGGGAAAGTAAAACACTATATTATTTTTTGTATGTAGGGGAGGGTGGGGACGATTGTAACAAAAAATTTTATTTGATCTCAAACTAAGCCATTTTTATGTTAGAGTTATGAAAATTGGTATACAAATAGGTTGATACATCCCAATTACAATTTTGTTATGAAAGCTGTCCGGTGGACATGCATTATAATATAGTAAATAAAACAGCGAAAATCGAAAATTGTTACAATCGACCCCACCTCAAAGGTCAATTGTAACACACTACAAATTTAACACAAATTCATAAAAATCGATAGAAGATCATACAGATTTATTAACAATATATCTCTTTTTTAAAATAATAATTAAATACATAGACTAAGAATGGCAATAATGAATTTTCCACTCAAATAATGAGTTATAAATTATAATGAATAAGTATGAGTAAATAATAGTGAAAAATTATTGAGAAAGCAATTAGGTTATTTTATAAATGAATTTCTCTATAGTACAACAAACGTAGGACCATTTTTTGCTCTAAAAAGGGTCCTGTAGCATGTTACAATCGTCGCCAGATGAAGTGTTACAATCGAACCTACGTCACCATTTTTAATTCAACCCTCGTTTTTAACGAAACTAACAACACTATCATCTTGAAACTAAGCAGAATAAAACTAGGATACATGTACATTAGGGTGTATCGAAAAAAACCTTTTTTCGATTTTGATGACGTAATAGTGCGGAAAAGTTGTCTAAGGTGCCAGAGAGTACCTGTGAATTTTTTCAGAATTTTTGGATAATTTCTTAAGATGCCACATTGGCCCTGAAGTTCCCCATGTTAATCCAATGGGGCGCGCCGCCAAAAAGGCCGAAAATTGGTTTTTCGCCCCTCATTTCTACCCTTATCACACGACGAATGTCTCGTCTCGAGTTATGGACTCTATATGATCTGGCTATCCGACAAAACTTGAATAATAGCCTAAATATCTATATTACGTTTTTTTGTATGCTCAAATTTCGTCGAAAATCGCGTATTTCCTCGTTCAAATCAGAGCCCACAATCAACATAATATAGAGATTTAAGTTATTATTCAAGTTTTTTCGGGTAGCATACATCATATAGAGTCCATAACTCGAGACGAGACATTCGTCGTGTGATTAGGGTAGAAATGAGGGGCGAAAAACCGATTTTCGGCCTTTTTGGCGGCGCGCCCCATTGGATTAACATGGGGAACTTCAGGGCCAATGTGGCACCTTAAGAAATTATCCAAAAATTCTGAAAAAATTCACAGGTACTCTCTGGCACCTTAGACAACTTTTCCGCACTATTACGTCATCAAAATCGAAAAAAAGTTTTTTTCGATACACCCTAATGTACATACAATACATAAAATCAGTGTTGTTGTGCTTCATACCTGCAGTGCAGGAGAAGAAAGTTACACTCAAATAGAAATTTACATCGATGCTCGAAAAGCACTCTTTTCTCAATTACACAGCCACAACTCAAATGTCAGCCTTGGAAAATCTCTGATATTCTTTCATACACCTGCCATTAGGGTGTCTCAAAAAAAACTTTTTTTTGAAAAACCTCGCTCCCCAGGGCTTTTCCCATTCCTTTTGATCCCAAAAGATAGTGTGTGAAGTTTCAGCCCCCTAAGTTAACTCTAGGGTTTGCCTGTAGAGCCCCAAAGTTTGAAAAAAGTGGAAAAAATGACTAAATTTCAGAATTTTCAAAAAATTTATTTTATGAGTGAAACTGGATAAAAATGGTTCAGATGTGTTACTTAGGACTTATTTAGATGGGTTATATTTATTTATGTGTAATAATTTTACCCTATAGCCCCTGCAATTTAAGATTAAAACGCACTACTTTAGGGTCGTCGCGCTCACCAAACCTTATAATGCACTACCGGTGGACGAATTGAATTGAATCCGAATTTATTTGAAGGAACTCCCTCAAATGATGCCATTTGGTGCTAAATTGATATTATAAACTGTAAAAGCTAGTGAAATAACAATAATGAGGCCCTCCACTGAGCTTAAAATGTAAAAAGTGTTTTTCTTCAAGATTGTTTGTATCCAGCTGATCAAACCCAAAATTTGTACTAAATAGGGGGTTGTTGTACTTTTTTAGATACCAAACTTTAAAACCTTTATAGGGGTTTCATTTTTAATAAGTAGAACTATGTTTTAACAGCACAGATCGGAAATGGCATGGATATTTCCTATACCAGAAGTGAAAATCGGTTTTCTTTTTTTAAGTTAGGAAAATTACTCCCTTTTAACATATTAGTGGTAAGTTTTATTATAAAACTTCTTTCTTAACATTTCAACCAAGATTCACACGTATTAAACTATTTTCCTAACTTTAAAAAAAGAAAATCTATTTTAACTTCTGGTATTGGAGATATCCGTATTATTTTCGATCTGTAGGGTTTAAAATTAACTTCTACTTATAAAAAATGAAGCCCCTATAAAGCTTTCAAAGTTTGGTATCTAAAAAAGTACAACAACCCCCTTTTTTAGTATATATTTTGGGTTTGATCAGCTGGAAACGAGAAATTTTAAAGAAAATCACTTTTTACATTATAAGCTCAGTGGAGGGCCTCATTATTGTTATTTCACTAGCTTTTACAGTTTATAATATCAATTTAGCACCAAATGGCATCATTTGAGGGAGTTCCTTCAAATAAATTCGGATTCAATTCAATTCGTCCACCGGTAGTGCATTATAAGGTTTGGTGAGCGCGACGTCCCTAAGTAGTACGTTTTAATCTTAAATTGCAGGGGCTATAGGGTAAAATTATTACACATAAATAAATATAACCCATCTAAATAAGTCCTAAGTAACACATTTGAACCATTTTTATCCAGTTTCACTCATAAAATAAATTTTTTGAAAATTCTGAAATTTAGTCATTTTTTCCACTTTTTTCAAACTTTGGGGCTCTACAGGCAAACCCTAGAGTTAACTTAAGGGGCTGAAACTTCACACACTATCTTTTGGGACCAAAAGGAATGGGAAAAGCTCTGGGGAGCGAGGTTTTTCGAAAAAAAGTTTTTTTTGAGACACCCTAACCTGCCATGTACGTACTGTCATCTCCTTTTCGCCCAGGCAGCCTCTCATTTTGAGGAAATCAAAGTGTTACAATTGCCCCGTGTTACAATCGTCCCCACCCTCCCCTAAAACATGATTACTTGAAAAAAAGATGATAAATCATTAAAATTAAATATACAGTTTTTAAAAATTAGTATTTAGTAAAAAAAATTTGAAAAATAAAAAAACTGAAGGAATAGTTTTTTGAGAAAAACTTCTTCCTTCTCTCAGTTTATTATTTCCGTATTAAGCAATAAGTTTCAAAAGACCTTGTTTCTATTTTTTTAAACTTTCTTCATAATAACTGTCATAAGAAGCTTTTAATTCAGTTTTTGGGAACTAATAATCTATTTTATACCTTTCGAAATTAAAATCCAGAAGGTTAAAACTAAGACTACTTCGTTCATTTATATATTCTTTGGTTTATGTTTTGATTGTCTTAATTTCCCAGTAGAATCAGTAGCGAATTTGCGTAAGGTATTCCCATAAGGCCAAACTGCAATACAAAAAACAAGACTTTTAATCTGTTAATTACGACCATTAGTTTAACAATAATTCTAATAACAGAAACAAACAAAAAGGGATAATATTGAGTCGATTTTATGAATTTATGATGGCGAGCATGTAATCTCTAAACTTTTTCAAAATAATAGGATTTAAATATTTCCATTCTAAACAATGCACTTCTATTCTCATATCCTCGATTCCCTCGAGATTATAGAAAATATAAAACGTGGAGTAAGAGTTAATTTGAATGAAATGTTCCATTGCATTAAGCATCATTACTTGAGGATTAACATTAAATCAGTAAAGATTTGAATGCAACAAAAAGCTTTTTGAAATTCCGGTTTATGGGATGTTGCGATAGGAATGTTTATTAAGTACGTTAATAGTGAATATTAAATTAGGAATGTGGATGTGTGTGCCAAGTGAAAAGAAATATAGATAACCATTAAAATCAAATTTTCATTTTATGCATGTCTCATTGTGCAAAATGTTTAATAGAATACTTAGGTAGAATGAATATTAAACTAGAATTCAATTGTGGTAAAAACTGATTAAGGGGGTTCAGTAACCCCTATGTCGACAATGTTAAAAAGGTATATTTCGATGTACTTTTCTTTAAAAAAGTATTAAAGATACAGCTTTCAAGCTTTTTTAAGGGTATAAAATACATATTTTAAATTATACTGAAATAAGCTTTAAGTAATTGCATTGCATCTCTAAAGTTTTTGAAACATTGCATTTTTTTCATGATAAAAGTGATACTTTAAAAGAATTTACAGATACAATATTTTTAATAGCTCATTTCAGTATAACAGCTACCTCATAACAGGAATGTGTGCAAAAAAACATGATGGTTCAACTGTTAGTTTTCTAGAAAAGGTACATCGAAGGTTTAAAAACACAATTGAGATATTTGCATTCGAAGGGATAATTTCGGTTTATTTACATTTTTTAAAGTAAGTTTTAGTATGTTTTAAAACCGATTACAGGCAAAACTAATAAACCGTTGGAAAGCTAAATGTTTGCTCTTTTATAATTTATCAAAATCTCAAAATCGATTTTTTTAAGGTGTTGGGGTACTGAACCCCCTGAATCATACTTGATTGTAGTTAACAATTTTCAGAGTTTTAATAAAACGATATAATTGTGATATCACAATTATTGTTACTAAGAAAAAACTTTGCATAAAATAAATCTAAAATACAAAATTAAATTGGAAGAAAAATTCTTAAGCTAAATAGGTTTCATTGTATTATTGAATAATAATTTTGAAGTAATTAATTTTTTTAATTAAACAGGGTGTCTAAAAAGTCCAATTGACGGCTTTTATTTAAAAACGTCTTCAAGGCTCGTGGGAGTAACTCTACCCCTAGGTAAAAGATACAGCGAGCGCCTCAGGCAGTAAAATAAGAAAGTATAAAAATTGATTCAAAACTGAAGAAGATAGAACAAAAACCTCATTGATCGTATCGGTTCCAATGTTATGGAAAACTCGCTGGAAAAAACTTCATGAAGATGTAAATATTTGACGAGATACTAGCATATGTGAAAATGACACTTTTTAAGGTGGTTGCCTACCTATGGAGGCTTTTTTTAATAATTAAAATGTTGACCTAATTTGTCATTTATACAATTAAATGCATCTAAAAACTATGAATAATACAAAAAATAATTAAATATTAATTTTAATTTTCATATTATTGAAGAATTAATGCATAAAAATCACAATAAGCAGCCTTTCTGCAAAACATCATAACTCAAATTTATATGAAGATATTTTTGTTTTGTTAACTTTATTATCCTCGTAAACACATATTTTAAGAGGCCTACTATTTTTATGTATGAATTATTTTAATATCAAAAGTTATAGCACAAAACTTCAAAAATAAAAAAAACACCAAAGTTCGGAAAAGTTTGAAGTTATACTATTCGTAAAATAAAAAATATTACACCCACAGCCAAAAAAATAGTAGGACTCCTAAATCATATTATGTCAAGTATTGTGCCCAAGTTTTATAGAAATTCCCTTATAATATTTTGAGTTATGTAGTTTTGCGGAGAAGGAAAATATCAAAAATGTGATTCTGAGAAAAACGCGAATTTCTTTATCCTTTCCTTAATAAAATGCCTTTTTAGTTTTAAGTAAAATTTCTGTAACTTTGGTTCTAGGAAATATAAAGACAAAATTTAAACTGATTTGGAAAGCGAAAGATGTGTTTTTTGAAATAAGATAATAATTTTTTTTTGAAATTTTTGGTCCGAAACGGCATTTTTAGGTCTTAAGGGCTCTTAAAAAAGATACAAATACAAATCAAGTCGACCAACTACAGGCGTAAGCCCAGCAAGGTTGGTCCAGTCTTTTTAACCCAAACTACCGGAATCAAAGTATCTGTCAATTTTCCTCTTGAACTCGTTTACCCCACTTGAATTTACAAATTGTTTCAGACAACGCATTCCATCTATCCACTACCCTACCTTCGCAAGAAGTAAGTTTTTAAATTTTTTTAAATAAATTTTGTTTTTATTTAACTAAAAGAACACACAACTACATAATGTCATTGAAAAACGTCCAAATTTGGAAACCTTATCTTTTTTACCTGAGTTTTTATAGCATTGGAAAAAATACTCTATTTGAGGTTTTTCCTCTTCTCATTCGGTTCTTTAATTAATTTCTTTAACTTTTTTAAATTGCCTCCAGGGGCGTTGTAAGTAATCTCTGTGGATTCTCCATGGTCACTTACCTAGGGGTAGACCTTATTTCCATGAACCTAGGAGACATTGGTTCCATATAAAAGCCGGGCAAAGGACTTTTGAAACAACCTATATTTACATCGTTTCTTTCTGTCCTCAGTATTTTTCAAATGCTTGCATTTACTTATGTAAAAGCATAGTTTTAGATTACGTTTGTTCCCACTTTGCCGTTGTATTTCGGAAAATAAAACAATGTCTCACACTAAACTTACACCCTATATTTTGAACACCCTATAGTTTGTATTAATCTTTATTTAAGGTTGGAAACTATTTCTGAATTTAAATAAATATTTCTGAAGTTTTGGTAAATTTAAGAGTAGATTCTATAACTTTAACAGAAGCACATATATTTCTTTTCAACAGTCTATTTTGGATTTGATAAGTCATTAACTTAAAAAATAAAGTCAAGTTATAACACCATTTCTTAAACTATCTCTTGCATTGAAAATCTTCGAAGACTCTTAGCTCAAAAACCACACTCCAATTTCACGAGCAGTTGACTTCAGGGTGAAATCAAGCGGAGGACAATTAGTTTTAATTAACAACGTTTCATTTACGACATTTATCAAAAGCGAAGGGGCGTATGTCGCGTGTTTTTTCCTCACAGGCCTTAGCTTGTCGTTTAAAATAGAAAGAAGATTGAGGTGAATTTGATTTTATAAAAAAAACTATCATGGAAGTCAAAAATGATCTTAAATGAAATATGTGATCTACTTAACGCAGAAATAAAACATATCTTAGATGAGCCGAAATTTTTTTACACTTTTTTTGCGCACGTTTAATGCTTTTTACATTTGTTGCCTTTTTATGGGGAAACGATTTTTTAAATCATCTATACACAGGTGTCGAATACTTTAATGTTTTCAATATTTAGGTTAGAATATCTTTAAGTTTCATTTGAATAGTTAAGGGGTTTACAAACTTATCTAAGAGAGTCTCTCTTTTACCTCACTATTTTTTACAAATATACAGGGTGTCCCGGGTGTCCACCCGCTTTAATTTTGAACGTCTATAGGAATTAATAGTCATAAAAGTGGTGTATGTGTAGTAAAGTTACCATATGTGCTATCCAATGTGATAACTTTAAACGCCCCAAGCGGCAATGTTAAGAGTAGCATTTTAACCCTACAGTGCATACTGTTGCCATTTTGCAACACGACATTTTCCCCCATTTCCTACTCGATCTTCCATTTCCAAACGGCAACACCATGCAATAAGTACAATAAATATAACATTTCATTGTATTAGCACTTTAGACTGCCAGTAGATTGCAGCAGGGGCAATATTTTGAGACATTTGTTTGTAGCTAGTGAGACGAAAGTCAAGGCACAGAAAACGCCAAAATAAAAGGACCTTATAAATTAAAATAAAAAAATTTCAGCTTGAAACAAAATTGTTTTGAAAAGATAAGTTGTTTTTTTATATTTTTAGAGCATTTGGTTTTATTTCACTTCACGATTAATTTCACAAGGGACACAAATTAATTTAACAATGACAAAGTTTTTTGTCAATTAAAAGTAGAAAAAAATTAAATTTATTTCGTATTTTTTTACTAATTTACACCATAATAGAAGTCAAATAAATGATTTTCAAGTGAATTTAAAAATCATGCATTGTAGGGTTAAAACCTTTTAGAGTTTTTTTAATTAGTCATTTACAGAGTTGTAGAGTACAGCATCGATTTAGTATGAAAAGACACCTTGTGCAGAGAAATGCCTTGAATAGAACTCCTAAAAATACTTTTTACCTCCTAAAACGCTCGTGTTAAAAGTTATCGTATCGGATAGCACATGGTCACTTTACTATATCAAGACACCACTTTTATGATTATACCTTAGGTGTTTAACAGTTAAAGGGGTCGACACCCCCTTTAACTTTTAAACGCCTGTTACTGTTAATCAGTTAAAGGGGGTATCTTGGGAAAACCTGTATAATATTTGAAGTGCACCTTCTGAATTGAATTCCCTGGAATGTGTGAAGCAATTGAATATCCTAAAACCTATTTAATCAGTCGGGTGGTCCTAATAGCTTAAAATGACAATGGCTAACTCGAAAAAAAAACAGAGAAAGAAACTAAAATTCATCTCTGGGGGAACGAAATAACCAATATGGTTTCTTTAATTTTCCTAAATGCAGAGTTTTACAAATTAGCAATTTACTAATCCCTATGGAAAATCTTTTTTAAAAAAAATCCCCACATACCTAAGAAATTAGATGCATTAAAACCCTCTTAAAAACTAGACTTTCAGCGTTAAGAAAGTTACAAGTTGAAACTTCCACGTAACAGTAAATTTGCATAGAATCGATTGACTTTTAACAAGAAAAGAGGTCTTTTCGTTCTTATTATGCAGAACCGAAGAAAATCTCAGCTTCCCTTCCTCAAACAATGACTAGCTCCAAAAGTCCTCGCTTTTTTTTTCTTCTCGAGTCTTAGGTTCTCCGGTACCTAGGATCTTTTACCCAAATAATTATACGCAAACAAAAATCTTTTTTTTAAATTTCGCCGACCACTTTTCTTGTTTGTTGCATGTTGATTTTGGGATTTTCTTTGGGAGTCTCGCATGTGCTCATGCTTGCGCCTTATTAAAAACAAAGTGGGACGAGGGGGGGAAAAAGAGGACTTTCCATAACTAACTTGATTTGTTGCTTTTGTTTAGTTTTGGCGAGAGAGAAAAAAAGACGCACGTCTTTAACCTCTTAATTAACTAAAAGTGCAACGATGTCGACGAACATAACTAGTTCCTAAATCATTATATTTTTCTAACCAAATATTATAATCATCAATCAATAGTAAAAAAGAGTCGTTTAGATTTTGTTAACACATAGTCAGATTTGTTGACTTACAAAAATTCTTTGATTAAATACTTTACTTTTACTATAAGTTTCAAAGGAAGTCAACAAGTAAATTAGTGATAGTCAAGCCCGTGTATTTTCTTATTTAACTTTCAACGTACTACGTTATATTGATTAATAAGGTTTGGTTGCTTAAATTACTTAAAAATAACTGTTGCTTTTAGTGTCATGCTAAATAGTATGTAAATGTTGATAGAAAGAGTTGAGAATACATTTTTTTAGTATATTTATCATGGCACAGATAATAGTTTTAAGAAAATATCATAGTATTTATTTTGCTTTAATTTCTGCAAACAGTAAAACTTTTTTAGAACATTCAATTTGCTTACTACTGATAATATATGCCGTTTCATCAAAGATATAATTATAACCATAATCAAAGGCATAATTATTAGCAGATAACAAAACAATATTAAAATTTCTCCCAACTAGGGAGCTACCGCCCCCTGCTCGCTATCGCTCGCCAACCCCCGTTAATTGCTGACGCAGGACCTTTTGGAATTGCTTCGCAATTCCAACAAATTCCAATTCGCTGAACTTAAAACACTTTATAAAACAATTTAAAAATTCGCAGAAAAAATGTCAACGAACTTTCCAAAAATACTTCACCAAATCCCCTCCATAAATAAATCTCCTTTAAAAGTTTGAATATATATGAACTCAAACTTATGAAAAATAATCTTAATTATTTTTAATCTATGATTATAAAAATAACTAATTCTAACTGTTTATCAATATTCGGACCAAACAAAAACCATTATTATAAAGTAACTCGTTAGTATAATATGCCTAGTGTTTATCATTCATATTTTTGTTTAAACCCAGACTTGTTAAACAATACAGTTTAAGCAATTGAAAATAAAAAGAGACAAAATATCACTCTATGTTTACAATTAATTTCGATAAAATCAGACTAAAAATTATAAATATTGGACAAAAATGGTGAAATTTTAGTATGAAATGGCGTACATGTAAGTTTTTAGAATGTTTTTATCAGTCTTAGAGTGATATTTCATCAAGAAAGTACTTTTTTAAATGGTGAAAAAACATGTTTCATCTTAAAATATAGCTCCAATCGGTCGTTGTGATTGGATGCATAATAATTTGAATGACAGTATTTGCTTTGTAACTGCGACCTTATCCGTTATCTAAAAAAATGGAAATATTTTAAAATTGAGAATTTTTTTGAAAAATCGAAGGGCCTACTCGGAAATCCGGAAAGAATCCGGACATTTTGATACCATATATGTGTCATTCGGTTCAGTAATTAAAAAGCCTTTCTCTGGAAACCGTTCACCAAAAACTTTTTTTTAGAATAGAGAGATATATTAAATCCATACATGGATAATTGCAGTCAAATTTTTTTAAACTTTAATGTGTTCAGAATGGCCTAAAACCTCCAAAAAATGTTTTCATTTGCTTTTCAAAGCCCTAAATTTTAAGTTATTTTCAATTGAAAACAGTCTCTTTTGTGTCTGAGCTGAAACAGCTTGTGACGTGAAATGTGCTTTGTTCCCGCTTGTTGCTATAATCCCGCTTTGAAACAATGAGCACTAGTTTTTTTTACAGACTAGTGTATCGATGAAAACGGTGTTTCCCACATTTCCAATGGCACATGTGACGTCACATTGTTAGAAGCTTTCTGCATTAAAATATGTCATAATTACCTTAAAAAAATTTGTGGGGAAAGACAAGCGTATTTTTGGAATCAGGAGATAATTTTTAATAAATTAAAATTGAATATTTAGAATTTTAAGATTTGCTGCAATTCTCCATTAATAACGGAAATTAGGATTTTCTAGAAAAAACCGAAGTATTTTAAAATCCTTTACTAATAGAAATGAAAACAAACAGATTATTATTCTAATCTCAAACGATTTATAAGTAATAAGCACTCACTCTCTATTTTTAACAATAATACTTCACTGCTGTTTCTTTCAAGGACGCATGCATTGGAGGGCTTAAAACAAGTCTGAGGCCATCTTTTCCCTAACCACCAATAGAAAACGTCGCTTACGAAGTCTCTAAAAAGCGATTTCGTCACTTAAGTCCTACTTAAATTGGAGCGTTAAGGTGCTTTAGTTCTCGTTTTTCTTTCCGAGTGCAACGGAATTTTACCAGATATTCTGTGCTTACCCATTTGCATAAGCGTGCGTTAAGATTAAAATTCTTGCTTGAAACTGGTGGTATTTGGTCGAAAGGCCGAGAGGGAAATATGCTCAGAGCACTTATCTTCATACTTATGTTTGAGCAATTCAAACTAGTAGTTTAGAGTACGATGGAATATTTCATTTCGTGTACAATTTATACTTTTCTTCAAATTCACACAGAAACGGTTTTGTAACATTAGCTCTTAATTAGTTAACATGCCAAAATTATTATTTGATAGAGATGTTCAACTTGAAAGTTGTTGAAGTTTTTCTAAGTTTATGTTCTTATTTTCATATTCATAAAAAACTCTAAGGAATAATAAATTTTCAAAACCACACATGGCAGCAAATATACCTGTAAAATAAAAATTGCTTAAAGGCAAACGTTTTAAATAATGCATGAGCTTACTTCCTTAAAAACGGTATAAAAATCAGTTATACGGAAGTAAGCTTTTTCTTACTGTTAATAGGAAAATAAAGTAATGAAAGTTAAAAAAACATTTTAATCAGGAGATAAAGGTTTTAAGGGCTCAAAATAAAGCAGTACAGTTGCCTTCTCATTACGAAATCCATTTTTGGTAATTATAAAGGAAGGGGGACTTTTTAGCATTTATATTTTAAAGTTTAAAGGATTAAATAAGATATTCCCCATACCACTTTTGAAATCAATGAGAAAAACCTTTTTTATCTATTTTTACCACAAAAATAACAGTATCATAAGTATTTAGTGAAAAATAATTAAATTGAATAATAAACTGCTTAATTTCGAAATCCAATGCAATAAATGACTGAACATAAAATGTGCATTACAGTATTTTTTTCCTATCTATTTTCAGTTTGAAATCGGTTCGTAAAGAATAATCACAAGGATTTATAATTTTTTTTCTGTGCGAATCGCCATCTTGGCTTTAGATTCTTCTTTCGTTAATTAATTTTGCTTTCATTACAATCTTGAATTTTACAATGAGTAAGAAACAAAAATACTTAATCTAACAACGTTTCTTGTATCGAAAGCAATTAAGGGAAATGCAACCGCAGCTGGAAAGGAAATAAATATTCTCCAATGATACAAATTAAGAACAGAAAAGTTTTTAGGGCTTAAAATTTTTCCATGAGGATTACTTATTAGTAAAACATCATTATGTTTCAGGATTTCGCTATGCCTCGGTTCGATATTTATTAATGAACTTAAACAAAAGAAGTATAAAAAGTTCAGAACACTAATGGGATATTTTTCTTGAGCAGAAATTTATTCAAAAGGTTTTCCCAAAACGTAAAAACATATCGGTGGTTTGTAATGCAAAATACAGGAATTATAATTCATGAAAAATATTTATTCAACAAAGATTTTACCAAAACGTTTTTTAGTTGTCGTGTAATAGCTATTTTTAATTATATACCCCATCATTGTGATAACTTTACATTTTTGCTTACGTTTTATAACTACATTCGTTGTATTTTTTTGAATTTAACTTCGATTTTAACGAACTCATTTTTATAAGAATTAGGATTTTATTAAGAATTCCTTTTGCTTCATCATAGATTTTAGATTCTGTTGATAAAAAGTGGGTAGTGATGTTTCGCTTTCTAGAGATAGCAAATCACTGATCTAGCCGAAATCTCTAAAAAAAAGTTTTTGGTGAACGGTTTCAGAGACAGCCTTTTGAATTACTGATCTGAATAACACATTTTTGGTATCAAACTGTTAGGATTCTTTTGATGATGTGCAATATGCCGTTAGAATTTCAAAAAAATTATCAATTTTAAAATAGTTCCATTTTTTTAGATTACCGATAAGGTCGCAGTTACAAAGTATTATGCAGTATATTACAACCTATTATGCATCCAATCACAATGACCAATTGACGCCATATTTTATGATGAAAAAATTTTTTTATGTTTCAAAAATATACTTTAGAGCCCTTTCCAAATTAAATATCATTCAAAGATTGATAAATGTATTCTAAAAACTTACATATATGATATTTCATACTAAAATTTAGCACATTTTTTCTGAAATTTATAAATTTTAGTCGGAGAAGCGAAATTAATAGTAAACATTGGTTGGTTGGTTGGTGTCGTGTCATGGTCAGAGATTATATAGGACCGAAGGTCCTATAAACTAAAGCCCTGGATGAAGCTACGTTACTTAAGTAGCGACATGAGTTCAAATCGTCCGCCATTTTGGGTTTTTTCCGTAAGTCCGCTATGAGGAAACGGAGTTGCAATAGTTGAAATGCAACAATCAGAAAATGGAGATAATTAAAAAAATAATAAAAGGAGTCTTCCGCAAAGCTTCTCTGCTATATTTAGGGATTTTTTGGTTTGTTAAATTCATAAAAAAATATTTATTTAGTTTTTGGTATATCAGCCATAGTTCAATTCTATTAAATATTTTTGTGTTTTAAATCATAAAACCTACCTTTTCTCTCTTGAAGCTAACTAAAGTCAAACTAAGTTAAGAATTTAAATAAAAAGAAACAGAAACTGTTAATAAAATGTAATACTTATTTAAAATATAACTAGATGGTGCAAGGAATATAAGGTGCCTGTTTAAAATTGAAGATACGTCACACACACATATATTTTACAGTATTCAATTTCTTTATTATTTTAACAGTAAAATTTAATATATTACTTTAGTAGTAATGGAATATTTTTAAATGTATGAAAACATACTTAAAATATAAATATATTTTAACTTACAGCTACTTAATTTCTGATGCTGATAATTTCCTGCTCTTACTCGATAATGATTCTGGTAATTTCCAATGCTCTTACTCCTGCATTTTTTTATTTTTCTTGATTTCATACATTGATTTTTATTTTTAATTAAAAAGTGAACTCTTTGGGTCACTAAATTTCTTATTGCAAGCTTTTCCATTAAATTACAGGACGTGGGCAAGTTTTTGAAATGATCACAGGCAGAACTAATCATCAAAGATTTTAAAATTTTCGTATCAAAATCTTCCTTCAAAATTCGTTCTTCATTCGCCCGAAAAAAAATTTCTATGTGAAGTAGAATGCAGTATACCTCCTGAGAAACATAAACTGGATTCGATTTATCTTTATGAAACTATCTCAGTTTGGAATTAGTGTTACAGAGTTTATGATTGAGAGTTTCAATACAAGTTTGGCAAAGGTTTCCTCGTTTAATTACAGTCTTCCCAACACATCCACACAAATAATATAATGCGCTTTCTTCGATTTATGACAAATCCCTCTCAACAATTTCAGAATAAATTTCTATATTCATCTTTTCAGAATCTATATCAAAGCTTAGTTTTTCATGATATGATACATTCAAAACATCAAAATTAAGAATTTCTTCATCATACAAAAATAATTTTAATATTTTTCTAAAAACAATTTTGTGCTGCTAGGGAACTAATGCTTTTCATTAACCAAAGAGGAACTGCATGAAATATTCATTAAGATTATGTATATTTCTACAAAGATATATTAAAATAATGAGCTCATTAAAAACGTATAAAATTAACTTCAGTTATTAACAATTTTATTACCATTTGGAAAATCAACATAATTTTTCTATAATATATATGATGGTTTTCTTGACCCTTGTATAGAGAAACATGTAGGAACTGCATTTGCTTCAGAAGGCGCCTGTTATCATCTTCATGATTTTCAAACTTGTCCTCCGTAAAATGGACCTAGATAAAAATTTATAATAAGGTATGTATTGTAAACAATTATGTATTACTATCGACCGCGAAGCACAAGTGGTGCTTTACAAATTGGTACTTTAGGATCAGCTAGGCACAAGCGTCGAGGTTTGTTAAATCGCCAAAAAAATCTATATTAACACCATTAAAATATCTCAACTAGCAGTGTTTCTTTCAATTATTATTACATTTTCATTTGGGAAATAATATGCATAGCCATTATAGTCCGATTGAAGAGGTGTGCCGGTTAATCCTAAAATATTTTTCTTTAAATACATGTGGAGAATCTGTTTAGACAGTAACAGTTTAGGGAAAAAACTGTTTTTTACATTATCTCTACGAGAAGTTGGTTATTTTGAAAGAAATAATAATTATTACTCAGACTGTGTTTTATAACTTTAACTTTATTATGGAAAACGATTTTAAGATACTGGATGGATATTATTGTTTACTATGTATTTTTAAGGATATTTTATATTAGTTTTTTTAGGATACACGAAATGCATATTAAATCTGCCACATATGTGTGTTATAAACATTAATCAAAAATGCGTAATGAAAACTGTGTTACTTTTTATAATGACCGGATCACCTTACAACATCAATACGGGTTTATTAATTTAACGAGTGAGTATAATAAATGCAATACATAACTTGAGCAACATAACTAATAAAACCATAAAACTTGATTTGGATAAATATAATTAAATGATTTTTATAAACTTACCTCACACACTTTGCAGTGGTCATTTGGTTTCCACTTTTCTCTCCCGATGTTATGCAGCCAGACTTTTCGTCTTCCTTCGTAAAATTTCCCAGCAGGTAATCGATTGAACTTGTAGCCACCGGTTCAATTATTTATACACCCAAAAGCATAACAACTTGGCATCTTTAATAACTATACAATCGCAAATTAAATTATCAAAGGTGTTTCCGTATGAAAATCTATCGCACTGGCTCGGAGCTTGAAAAACCCATAATGGCGGCTGTTTACATGCGTGACTGTGAACGTCCAATCAAAATCGGAAGCGGCAACATAAAAGTGAATCGCTACTTAAGCTTTGCTATCCAGGGCTTTACTATAAACAGCTTCCGCGATCTGAAATAGTAAACATAGTAAACATTGAGTGTCATGTATGTTTTCTCTCCTATTATTTTTAAAGGTAGTGTTCAACACACACAAATCTGTATTGAAACAAAAATATAAATAATGAAACAGGTATAAACTAACGAGTTACTGGTACAATATTGAATTTAAATGATTCATTGTGTACGGTTTTTTAATGTTGATGAACGAGAATTATTTGTAAACTTGCTGGATACTTTAACGGAAAACATTTTAATTAAATTATTGAGTTAGTTAGATCCAATTAATATTCTAATTTTTAAAATAGGGTTATTTATAAAGATGACTTGGGACGCATTTTTGGAAAGTTGGTTGACGTTTCTTCTGCTAATTGTTATAATGAATGTTTTATAAATTGAGTAATTTCACAGTGAAAAGCTTTGTGATGATTGAGAAGAGTTCTAAAAGGCCTGTGTAAGCAGCTTACGGGGGTTTGTGAGCGATAACTAGTAGGGGGCGGTAATTCCCTAGTATTTTCCCTAGTAAATCCCTAGTAAAACATTTTTTCTGACCAAAAATGGAAACTTTTTCGCTCAATCATGTTTGGATTATTCAAACTTCGTTTTTTTCTCTCCACCCTACTGGACATCCTGTATAAGATTATAATTTTTTTAAATACTCTTTCCATATAATTCATACTATACTAGTACAACGTTTCTTTTCAGTGATGACGTCAGGGGTTGATGTAAATTATATCTATCTAATTGGAGAAAAAGACACAGCGAGCGAGAATTATCTCAGACTCAGACTGGCCAATTAGGTGACTAGAAAGTGTGGCGTCATCTTACGTCAACATGTGACTTCACTGACAGGAAAAGTTGCAATCTATACTTGGTTACAGTTTACAGTGTTTCTTGACCTTATGACGTCACAACGCGGAAGGGGGGGATAAGTAAACAGAAAACCTATTGGGTTGCTAGGAAGATTTTCAGTACGCAAATCGGGTTTAAAAGATGTTAAATATACATGAGTTAAACAAACTAGTCATACTTTTTAATTGAAGTTCTTAATTTCACTCAAAATTCAGACACCACGATTGGAACTACTTTCTCTCTTTGCTCTCAGCTTGTTTCTCTAGGGTCAAGTACTGTCTGTCTGCCTCAAGTTGAGCTCTGGCTGTGGCTAGTTCACATCAGCGGTGGTATGGTTTAGAATGATAAATCGTAAATTTCGAGATCACGATCATGAATCACGATCATGAAAAATCATAAATTTTTATTTTTATGACTTAGGTAAATGACTAAAAGTGTTCTTACATCATAAAAACAAAATTTTTTTAAAAATCCTTATGACCGCTCATGAGAACTAGCGACGGCCAGAGCTCAACTTGAGGCAGACAAACAATTGCGTCACACTATATTATAGTACGCTGCTGTGCAAAAATTAGGGACGGGACAGTTTTTTCAACGTAACACCTAGTAGAATTATTGTTCATCCATGAAAATCCTACCAAAAGATGTTTATTAGGTGAGAATACAGGGCCCGAGAACAAATTTTCCCTATCAATATTTTACGGGTGTTAATGGGCCCTCCATAGATAATGGAGTTCCATTACACATAAGAGCAGAGACAGAAACGTAAATGTAAGAGGCATTTAACCAAGAAATTTAAACTTTTTGCATTGAATATGATAATTCCTGAACTCAATACATATTTTTAAACTTATGTGCTGCCTTTAAATGGTATTTATTATTTTTTATTGAGAGATATTGGTCTATTTATCATTTTTGGCAAGTTTTAGCTTCTGGGTCATTTTTGGTAAGTGGTACCGTACCATTAACCATGTTTTCAGTAGGTCTCACATATGCCTGATTGCGTTTAGGTCTGTTTCTTATGAAAAATTTTGAGACAGTCAAATTGCGATTTTCTGCAGCTTTTTCACTAATAAAGAGAAATCCTTGACCCGATATGTCTTCTAAAAGAAGCAAAAGGGCCATGAGAATACAGGTATGCAATTGCAGGTATCAGGGAAAATCTCTTTTGAGTATAGGGGGTGTTGAAATGTCTATAAGGATAATACAGACTCAAAGGAGAAATTCGATCTCTCAAAACTTCATTTTAATGATAATGGAGATATTTTTACAGATATAACTTTCTTTTCAGACATGTATAAGTCCATAAACACTAAAAATACTTTTTTTGAACGTTAATATCAGATGTCCTTTCTGTAAAACTATGCAATTATTTCTGCCGTTTCAGCACCCCTTAGACAGCACAGAAATTTTCAGTGATATCTGCAGTTGCATACCTGTGTTCTCATGTCCCTTTACATCTTTTAAAAGACCTCTCGGGACAAATATTTCTCTTTATTAGTTAAAAAGCTGCAGAAAATCACAATTTCGCTAACTTAAAGTTGTTCATAAGTAACGATATTGAAAGAATAAAGTTACTTTTAAGATCATCGGACCCAAATGCAATTAGACACATGTGAGACCTACTAAAAACATGGTTAACGCTAAGATACCACTTACCAAAAATGACCCACACTGTAAAAAATAATCCTGTAATGGCAGCAAAAGTTGCCAGAAAATTTCTGTAGGCCGAAAAATCCTGTAAGCAGAAAAAAGCTGTTACCTACAGGTAAATGTTGTAAAAAGAAACTTTCTGTCAAGTGAGCTACAGATTTTTCTGTTGCCTCTCAATAATTTTCTGCTTGAGCGCATGCACTTATTTTAGTAGAGTTTTTTCTAATTTTAATTAATTAATATCCGGGGATAGAACCCACGACCTACCGCATGCTAAGCACGCACGCTACCACTGAACCAACGAAGATTCAGTATAATGTTGCCAATAGCTGTATTCGTTTTCGATGCAGTAAGTTTCTGTTTAAGTACAGATAAGCTAAAAAACTAGATAAAAGCTGTTATTTTACATAAAATAAGTAGAAGTGCGGTGGGAATGTTACATGATAGAATATCTCTGTAAACATAAAGTCATTGTTTTTGAAAATTTCTGTTTTTCTACAGTTTTTTTTTACAGTGCAGAAGCTAAAACTTGCCAAAAATGATGATTAGATCTCTCAATAAAACCTAAAAAATACCAGTTAAAAACAGCGAAAACATTTAAAAAATATGCATTGAGTTAAGGTATAATCATATTCATTGCAAAAAACTTAAATTTCTCGGTTTTATACCTCTTACATAGACGTTTCTGTCACTGCTTCAAATGTGTAATGGAACTCCATTATCAATGGAAGGTCCATTTACTCCCTTAAAATATTGATAGGGAAAATTTGTTTTCAGGCCCTGTATTTTCACCCAATAAACATCTTTTGGTATGATTTTCATGGATGAACAATAATTCTACTAGGTGTTACGTTGAAAAAACTGTCCAATCCTTCAATTTTGCACAGCAGTGTATTACTGTATTTACTTACACCTTTTGTTATCTGAGGCTATGTTTAATATATTTCTCATAGTAGAGCCAGCATGTCTTACGTTTAGCAATATATATTAATCCCGCAATCTAAATTGCTATTTTCTAATAATAATAATAATAATAATAATAATAATAATAATAATAATAATAATAATAATAATAATAATAATAATAATAATAATAATAATAATAATAATAATAATAATAATAAGAATAAGAATAATAATAATAATAATAATAATAATAATAATAATAATAATAATAAGAATAAGAATAAGAATAATAAGAATAATAATAATAACAATAACAATAACAATAACAATAACAATAACAATAACAATAACAATAACAATGATAATAATAATAATTTATTGACAATTAATGGGTAGAAACACATAAGATATTTTTTCTTCTATTCTTAATGCTACTTACTCATCTATTTATCCTCCATGATAATTGTATCTAACCATCCCAGAAAAGGATAACATTACTTTCAGGCTCTATAACCCCACTAACCCAACAGACCCAATCTGCCCACACCATCTATTTCGATCCAGGGATCGTCTCTACTGACAACTCTATCTCAGATCGGGTCCTTACAGGGAACCCGTTACTACAGTTCTTCATTGATCCATCCCACGATAACACGCGATAGAGATCCAAGCCTCCGCAATCAGCCGATATAGCCGCCCGTGATGAAATTTCCGTTAATTGATACTGCGGCTCGTTAATTCAGGGGCCGGACCGACCTACCTGGAATAGCAGCAGCTAGTGCATGGTAGTATTGGAGGGCCGTGTGTGTGGATTATGCTAATTTTAAAACCCGCAGGTAGGTCCGGGTTTAGTGTCGCTTTGTGAGCAGATTACGTCGTGGGCAGGTTATGGGGTAGTTATGGGTGAGGTGAAATTTAGAGTGAAGGATTGATTTATGCTGGACGTATATACAGGGTGTTTCAAAATTGCGTTGCACGGCTTTTATTCGGAACCAGTGCCTCCTAGGGTCATGGAAGTAAGGTCTGCCCCTAGGTAAGTGACCCTGGAGAATCCATTGAGATGACTTACAGCGCCCCTAGCGGCTAAATTAAAAAGTTAAAAAAATTAATTTAAAAACTAAAGGAGATAGAGCAAAAACCTCAGTGAGAGTATTGTTGCCAACGTCACGAAGAACTCATTGAAAAAAATTTGATCAAAATATCTTGAATATTCGCGGAGATATTAGCATGTGAAAATAGCACTTTTTCGAAGGTCAAAAAGTGAAAAGTTCGCATATTTGCAAATTTTTTTGATTTTTTAATAAAATTTTGTGTTCTTTCAACTAAAAAAACACAAAACTACACAATAACACTGAAAAATTTGCAAATATGCGAACTTTTTCCTTTTTGACCCCCGAAAAAGTGCTATTTTCACATGCTAATATCTCCGGGAATATTCAAGATATTTTGATCAAATTTTTTTCAATGAGTTCTTCTTGACGTTGGCAACAATACTCTCACTGAGGTTTTTGCTCTATCTCCTTTAGTTTTTAAATTAATTTTTTTAACTTTTTAATTTCGCTGCTAGGGGGCGCTGTAAGTCATCTCAACGGATTCTCCAGGGTCACTTATCTAGGGGTAGACCTTACTTCCATGACCCTAGGAGGCGCTGGTTTCGAATAAAAGCCGTGCAACGCAATTTTGAAACACCCTGTATATAACGTTTCGGGTATGTATGGTGGGACTGGGTGTAATGAAATCGCGGGGTTTCTACTCTCGGGGAAACCTATTACCCTTTATGTATCTCAAATTTTGAATACTGCGCGTTTCAAAGTGAGCATAAATTAGGGGGAGCAGTTTAAACATCATTGTTAAAAAGTACGGCACTTGACACAAAAAGTGGTGGATAAAATTTACCTGCATATATTGAGAGATGTTACACCACGATACGGAGGGACCACCCATCCAGACTCGAGGGAGGTCCTTCAGTAATGGGACCTTCCTCTGACTCTAGGTGGGTGGTACAGTCGCAGAAAAAAAAAGTGAGACAGTTCGCATTGTGAGCGAACTACTGGGGTTAGGATGATAATTTTTGTGTCATTTTTCATGATTTAACTTCTTCTTTAAAATAAAATATAGTTTATGTCCTTAGGGGGCCGTCTACATATTAAACGAAGCACCAACTTTTGTTTTTCCTATGGGCGACATCAAAGATTATTCCAGATTCTGAAAGAGCACCCCCTAAAACCCCCAAAACTAATTTTCATGTAATTTGGTCCCCAAATAAAGCCAGGAGTTGGGGTTGAAGTTCGTCGAATTTGCGTTGAAATCTCGTTTTTCACGTTGAATTCTCGTGCGGGGTTGATGGTTGTAAGGATCAAAATCGAGAATTCAACGTAAAAAACGAGATTTCAACGTAAATTCGACGAACTTCAACCCCCAATCCTGGCTTTATTCGGGGACCAAATGACATAAGAATTGGTATTGGGGGGTTTTAGGGGGTGCTCTTTCAGAATCTGGAGTGATCTTTGATGTCGCCTATAGGAGAAACGAAAGTTGGTGCTTCGTTTAATATGTAGACGGCCCCCTAAGGACATAAACTATATTTCATTTTCAAGAAGAAGTTAAATCATGAAAAATGACACAAAAATTATCATCCTAACCCCAGTAGTACGCTCACAATACGAACTGTCCCATTTTTTTTTCTGCGACTGTACAAACGTAGAAAAAAAACTGATACAGTTCGCATTGTAAGCGAACTACTGGGGTTAGAAAGATACTGTAAACGCCAATTTTCATGATTTAACGTCTACTTTAAAAAAAGCTATAGTTTATATAGTTTATGTCCTTAGGGGGCACTCTACATATTAAACCAAGCACCAACTTTCGTTTTTCCTATGGGCGACATCAAATATTATTCCCGATTCTGAAAGAGCACCCTCCAAAACCAATTTTCATGTCATTTGGTCCCCAAATAAAGCCAGGATGGGGGTTGAAGTTCGTCGAATTTACGTTGAAATCTTGTTCTTTACGTTGAATTCTCGATTTCAACCCCCACTCCTGGCTTTATTTGGGGACCAAATGACATGAAAATCGGTTTTGGGGGGTTTTAGAGGGTGCTCTTTCAAAATCGGGAATAGTATTTGATGTCGCCCATAGGAAAAACGAAAGTTGGTGCTTGGTTTAAAATGTAGCTAATAACTCTAGAACTATACAACTTAAAAACTTTAAATCAGTCCCATTTTGTTCGTAAATTTTTTGTCGTTCATTAGGTTTCCATCATGATCATCATTTTCAAATAATTTTTTTAAAAATTTGAAAAAAGTTTTAAAAAATTCAATAAAAAAATTTTTTTAATTTTCTTTTGAAAAAATATTAATAGCCTTTTAACTCTTAAAATGAACATAACTACCCAATTTCAAGTTGAAAATAAAATTTAATCATGTTTAAAAAATAAAAATAACCGTAATTTAGTCAAATCCCTAAACATTCCCTAAAAATTATACACCAAGAGCGATTCACTCATGGAAAATTTATCAAATCACTTGAGGGTGTTCATATGACTTAAAACATGTAAAAAATGTCACATAAATTTCCGAAAATAAGACCATTAACAGATTCGGTTCGAAATCTTACAATGCTAGTTCCCAACCCTAAGTTCATTCAATTTGCATTAATTTTACTTGAATGTAATTTACTTAGAAATGTGTTTATAACCAATTTTTTATGTTCTAAAACTTTAAATTGACTTTGATTTGACTTGTTAAAAGTAAAAACAATTAGATATAAACATAATTCTTAGAAATTTTCAGGAGAAATGCATGCAAATTGAATTAACTTAACTAAATATGAAAATGTGAAATTTTCAATATTTTGGCAAATTTTGGGGCTTATGCGCGATCGGATTATATTAACTGATCTAAACCAAATTAAAACACAATGTTTTTAGGCTCTATTTGAAGACGTTGCAAACTATTACGTTACGAAAACATCAAATTAAAAAAAATAAACGCAAAAATCAAGTTTTTTCATATTTAGTTAATTCAATTTGCATGCATTTCTCCTGAAAATTTCTAAGAATTATGTTTATATCTAATTGTTTTTACTTTTAACAAGTCAAATCAAAGTAAATTTAAAGTTTTAGAACATAAAAAATTGGTTATAAACACATTTCTAAGGAATATTCAAGTAAAATTAATGCAAATTGAATGAACTTAGAGTTGGGAACTAGCATTGTAAGATTTTGAACCGAATCTGTTAATGGTCTTATTTTCGGAAATTTATGTGACATTTTTTACATGCTTTAAGTCATATGAACACCCTCAAGTGATTTGATAAATTTTCCATGAGTGAATCGCTCTTGGTGTATAATTTTAGGGAATGTTTAGGGATTTGACTAAATTACGGTTATTTTTATTTTTTTATACATGATTAAATTTTATTTCCAACTTGAAATTGGGTAGTTATGTTCACTTTAATAGTAAAAAGGCTATTAATATTTTTAAAACAAAATTAAAAAAAAATTTTTTTTATTAAATTTTTTTTACTTTTTTCAAATTTTTAAAAAAAAATTTGAAAATGATGATCATAATGCACACCTAATGAACGACAAAAAATTTACGAACAAAATGGGACTGATTTCAAGTTTTTAAGTTGTATAGTTCTAAAGTTATTAGCTGTTTAAAAATGCAGAAAAAACAACTTTACAAAATTTGTATGAGAACATTAAAAAAATTATATCTAACGAAAAAAAAGTGATAGAAGAATGGAACCTGACCGATTATGTCTATAACTATATTAGTTCCACATAAAAAAATCATGAACAATATTTGATTCGGTCCTTCTTTTCATTATTTCTCGAAGAGCATCACGGGTCCTTTGCTCCGAGAGAAGAGCTTTTAAGTTCTTTCCTTGGAACCCGATGCGGTGGTGGTCGTCGTCCGCACATTCCCAAATCGCGTGTTCAAACTTTGGGGCCTATGCGCGATCGGAAGATATTAACCGATTTTGATTTTTTTTTCTTTTTCTTTGTCTATATGATTCGCAACTTTTCCGCGCTATTACAACTTCGAAAAAAATAAAAGGTTTCTTCGGCCCACCCTACTGTATATGCCGGTAAATTCTTTTCACCAGTGCCGTACTTTTTTACAGTGCATTCGTGTCCAAAAAATAAGGATCTTTTGTTTTTTTGGAATTATGATATAATAGTTTCTTATCAGTGAAATTCCTGCCATGGGACAATCTAAGAGTGAGAATATGTGGGTCGAGATCTAATTACTCATGTAAGAGTATTTTACGAAACATTTCCCTGTTAATTCCGAGCTCTCCAAGGGATGTGTAATACCTTTCAGTATGATTTTTTAAGCGATATTGGGTAACAATCTGCTCAAACTTCATTATTGAAGTTGGAAAATCCTTCTTCGGAAGGTACGATATTTTGACAAGAGCAGAAATAATCCCGGAAATTCCGCAATTAGTGGAAGTCCCCTCAGGGGTCGCTTGACATCAAAAGTGGACACGCGAATCCCTCTTCCCAAAGCCCATTTCATTTCTCAAGTCCAATTGGGCCACGAGGCATTCTTTCAACGGTTGACACAAAATAAAAACCAATACAACGAAAGAATCCGAGTAAAAAGTAAAGCTCATATCAAAAGAAAAGGGTCTTTTTCTTCCTCGTCGGGAGATTATTGTGGGAATTGTCCTGACAGATAAGATTATTATTTGCTATCGGATGCCCGTTGAGTGAGGAGAGGGTGATGTCTGGGGCGGTTTACTGGCCGGCAGACTGGTAGCATTGCTAAGAATGAGATGTATCGACAGGAGGTTGTTTTGAATGTTTTATTTTAATTAGTTTGTATAGTTTGCTGGGTAAACTGAAAGTTCGTTTTTAATATTAGTTGGTGTAGAGAGTCAATTTTTTAATCGTTTTTGTTAAGTTTAGAGTACAATATGTTTTAGTTTTATGTATTAATTACTAAGGTAACTTTAAAAATTACGTTTTTGCTTATTCTACTTATTTTTAATTGTTTTTCCTTTTAATCATTACGATGCTGTTGTACAGGGTGTTTCAACAAGTCCACCTTAACTCTAAACAACTAATGTCATTCCACGGTGATAATGCATATCTTGTTATGAGTATTAGATATTTTTACCATTTAGGTTGGAAAACATATGCTGATAACAATGTTCTTGCTTTCCATAACCACTTTTTCAGAAATCAGGATATGACATTAATCGGGTTTTTAACACATTTTTCTCGTAAACTTACATGGTAGAGAAGAGTCCTTTTGGAATTTTAATGTACTCCACTCCAGGAAAAGGCTGGGCAAACTTGCTGTGAAACACCTTACACACTATAATTTTCTTTTATACTCAAAAGAATATCTTGAGTACCTATTGATAATAATATATAAGCAATATATCAAAATTTATTTCATACACTCCATCGAAGGATTTCCAGGAGTCGTGAAGTTTTAAAGCCTTCATTAAAGCATTGATGCGTTAGAAAATAGATAAATGCAGTCAGTTTATTATCCACCTAACCATTTAGCTCACCTCTAAAGAAGATGCTCGCTTCACAGGACTAAATTTCAACTGATTAACTTTGAACAATAACCCCGCAACAAAATAATTGAATTTTAAAGCGAAGCCTCCGCAAACTGCCCACACTCAAAATTAAATTCCATCATCACCAACTCTTCCCTCAACAACAGAGGATATTTCAGTAGACCCCAACAGTCCACACCACTCCCGAAGAAATAATCGAATAACGGCGCTATTGACAGCTCTGTGACAATCTTTCCAGTCATCCTTCAATTAGTGTTCCTTTTTGAATCTCCCCTCAAAACCTGAACGGGGGTTTAGATTAAAACGGCCGATCTGCGAAATAACCAGGGTTTGCGGAATCCGAGATTTAATTACGTGTGGAGAGGGAAATTGGGAAATTAACTTCAGTTCAAGAAATCTATTTTAGTGGAAAGACAATGGCGGATGCAGTGTGGCGTAGGGATTGTTGCTGTTATGAGTTTTGAAGTGTTTTTGAAATTATCGGGTCATTTTTCTATCTTTCGTTGTTCACTTGGTTTGGCGATTGAGAGGTTATTTGGGGCGTTTTAAATATTTCACTGTCTCAAATTGAGGGGAATATGTGGGTCTAGGGGAAGTACGTAAACTCGTTTTGTGGGGTGTTTTGGAGTTAGCTGTATTTGTGAAGTATGGTTGAATATAGAAAGCACGGACATATACTGTTAATCAATGGCAGAGGGATTTTCAGGTTTACACGGCTCTTATTTGGAACCAAGGTCTGCTGTCATGAAAGTAAGGTAAGTCCTTGGTAAGTGACTGAAGACTCCATTGAGATGAATTACCGTGCCCCTAGCAACGAAATAAAAAGTTTTAAAAGTAATTAAAACTAAAGGTGATATGACAAAAACCATATCGATAGTATTCTTGCCAATGTTAAGAAATACTCTCTGAAATATCAGGAATATTCGCGGAGATATTAGGCAGTAAAATTTTAAAACCTTTTCATGCCTCAAAAACAGAAACTTTTCGTTAATGGTCAAGGTTTTTTTATTTTTTAAATAAATTTTGTCTTTACTTAACTCAAAAACACAAAACTACGTAATAACACTGACCCTAGTAAACGTTGGTTTCAAATAAAAGCTGGTAAAAGTGACTTTTGAAACATTAGGTATATTAAAGATGTTATTTCATTGTTTAGGTCACAAATGGGCAACCTACGGCCCGCGGGCTGGATCCAGCCCGGCTCACTATTTGTTCCGGTCCGAGAAACATTTTAAAGGTTGTACTCTAAAATCACTCTGATTTTCATAAATAATAGCGAGGGGAACTTTCCCTTGAAAAGAGCTTAATTTTTGAAGTTATACTTGCTGCACAACTATGTTGAGCTGTATTTATTCTGATCGTCACTTCAAAGAATCGTTGGATCTACAGCAGGGGTTCTGAAAGTGGGTGGTACCGCCCCTTAGGCGGCATTGAATAGTTCTAGGGGTGGTGATGATTTGATAGAAAATCTGGGGGAGTTATTAGAATTAAAGGAGGCTTTGACTATTTTTAAACTGTTGTTTATAGTCGTTTCTTCTCACAAAAAAACGTTTCAAAATCCCATAAAAATAGCATATAATCACTTTTTAACATGCTAAACTTTAAAAAATTCCCGGAGGAGACCCCCGGGAAGCAATTTTGCAGATACATTGGCTCGTTAGATGAGTGTAGATAATTGTAAATGCTTTCAACTATTATATTTTTTCAAGCCATTTATAAAGATAAAAATATACATTTAGGTATTAAATAAAACTGTTTAAATGTCTTCGGAATATTAATATTCAATGGGAAAATCTTTCATTTACACTCAAAAATAGTTGAAACTGCATTACAACATCAAATTAAATCTAAAGAAAATTTTAATACCACAATACTTTGTAAAGAGAAATAGGAATTAAAAGTTTATATCAAATGCAAATATAAGTACTATATATACTACAGCACGCCTGATTTATAAATTCTACTAATCATTCTCGTTTCTAATTAAAAAAACAACTCTACTTTAAGTCATTCATCCACCATTACATTTACATTCTATCAGTTCTGAGAAATGTTAGTAAACTATTTTTAAATCCAGCTAATTAAATTTTCCTCGAAATTAGGATTATGTTTATACAATGATCTGAAAATAATCTATTCATAATGTTAATTTATGATGCGGTATTTAGCAACATGATTGATTCATTGAAACTTATTCTTGTCTTACTGAGAAATTAAACTAATTGAATTATGGTGTATATGTTACAGTTAAAGTCCGGAAATCAGTTAATTTACAGATAACCTAGGTAATTTGCAGATTAACGAGGGTGATCCGTTAAAGAGCGAATTTTTTTTCAATTTCTAAGATTACCTAGGTAATCTTGAAATTACCTAGGTATTCTGCACCCTACCGACTAGACACTCGTTAATCTGCATACTACCTGTAATCAGTTATTTTACATATTAACGAGGGTGATCCGTTAAAGTACAAAATTTTATTTTATTTTATAAAAAGTTTAAGGAGGTTGGGGGGGCTGAACTCGTTTTGGGGGTAAACAGTAACAATGACGAATCAAAAAAGGGGGATCGGTACTTTTTTCATATTACACAAAACACGCAAATCCCACAAAAATAGTAATGAAATAGCAATTTTAAAACTAGAATATAAAAACAATAATAATAGAATATTAAAGTACCAACTGAGATTTGTATCAATTGTGGTTTTCGATCTCGATTTGACAGCGTATTTCAATGAGCACTTAACCTAGCAAATCTTAATGAAAGCGCGGTGTAATCGGCTGGCAGCCTGCCCTGAACTATTGATAGGATTCGCGATCGATTACATATGTTAAACCCTTGCCCAGGTTCCAGCGATTGTTGAATTAACGTTTGTTGAAAAGATATTTCAACAGCTGGGAAATTTGCTTTCGTTAAAAGAAATCTCTGCCACTCTGAAGTCGGAGCTTCAACACAATTGTTTCAAAATACCCGTTTTAGTAGTAATATACTGTACTTAATCATGTAAATTTACAGTACTTACTTGCTTGTATTATTTTGTTTTAACATTCAACATGACAACTACCAGTGCTACGCACTAAATTTGAAATCAAAACACCAAATATGACAACAAACTACGTATTGAAACCCAACTGCGCAGGGGTAAGCGCATGTCGCAGTGAGCACCTCAACATTTTAACAGAAAGTATTGAACGAAACAAACTATTTTGAACTTTAACTATCAAGAGGCCGTTATAGTGTAGATTCCCTAGGTAAAATGTGAAAAACTCAAAAATCCGCACATTAACGACAGAAATCAGTTAATCTTAAGTTTACCTAGGTATTCTTCAGAATAACTAATTATCAACTTTAGCGGTAACATATATATTAACGAAAGATTTGACTTGAATAACCGGTATTTGCTTATCCGGGAGGCCTAGATTGAAAAAACCATAATGTGAATAACTTAATGTTTGGGGAAAAAACTGATACATGTAGTTTTAACTGACGAAGAAATTTGAAGAATATTTTAGGGATGATATTGCAGAGGAAGAAGATGTTGAAAAAAAGGAAAAAAAAGTCCTTTAAATAATATTGAACTAATTTATATTAATTAATATTAATAATATTAATTAATTACTAACCAAGAGGTGTTATTTCTAACTATATGTAAGAGGTTATAAGAGGAACATAGGGGGGGGGCAAGTAGATGTATGACTAAAAATAACATGTTAAAGCTCTGGCGTTTGCCAGTACAACTCCCAGTTTATAAGTCCATCATGTTTATTCAGGCCCTTTAAAAATTTCAGGCCCTTTAAAAATTTCCCAAAGCAATGAGTTTAATAGCAGCAGACCATTCTTAAAGCTCTTTTAAAATTAATATGACAGTTAATGGTCAGTCATAAGATCTTTTCAGAGAAGAATAGGGTACCTTGTTATATTAGAAAGACCTATCAAAGTTGTCTATTGACAGACTAGTGTTTGGACTAACAATATCCTTAAAAGTTTTCCAATTTGATACTTAAACTTTGCTTTATCTAGTCCAAAAGACTACATAATTTCAAAATGGCCTTTGATTCTGTTCATTTATTTATCGCTTATTTTCAGAAAACAGGTATCACAGTTGATAGCATACCATTCTAACTGCATCAAATGGTAATCTAATTATTAAAAGGCTTGGTGAAATTAAAGCCCTAGATCCTCTACCTTTAGAGGTAGAATATCCAGGGCTTTAGGTGAAATGACTGCTTTAAAGGACATTTTTATCCTAAGTTTTCAGCATTATATGTGAGTTTTATTCACTTACCTAGAGGTTATTATTTAATTTTTGTTCACTTAATGTTTTATTCATTCAGCTCAACACTATATTCATTTGGTGCATATTTTTATGATAAGAGTTATGCATTAAATATCATTGTATTTTGAGAATCGTGTATAATGGATATCATACCTTAAGAAAAACTAGTTATACTGTGTACTAATTTTCTTAATTTACCTGAATTGATAACTTCTTGAAACACGCCACACTAATTATTACTCAAAAACGGTAGCGCACGAAAATTTTCTTTCATTTTTTGTCACATCTCCAAAAACCTTAATTAAAAACGTCACAGTAAGAGCCCGCGAAAAGACGCCTCCGAAATTACTTTTGATGGAAATCACGTTCTATTAAATGCACACCGCCGTCATTTAAGCCTACAAACAGACCTGTCATATACCTCTCCCCGAAAAAATACAAAAACAAACAAAAATTAATTTGAAACGCAGAAATTTTCATTTACTTCAACACAATTTTTTTTCAGAAATCCAACTGTTCCCCCAAAAACCACAGCGGAAAAAACCCAACGAAAAAGCTCTGTATAGTAATGGAAAATTCCCCTTTAAAAAAACTCTTCTAATTATACACCTAAAGAGGGCATGTTAGATAAACGTATTAAAAGTCGGGACGGCTTGTCTTAGAAAGAATATTAGCGCAGCTGAGGGTTTTATGTCTAGAAGAAAAAAACTATCACCCCTGAGTTGTAATCTAAACGCGTTTTTAGGCTCGGAAGAGTTTTTAATACAGGAGATTATGCCAGATTTAAGTTTCAAGCAAACTCTACATCTGGTTCTCCCTTATCCTCTTAAGCCTCAACATCTTTAATAACTTAGCGCGGGAGATTTAAGACTTTAATTCAGGTTTTCCCTGGGAAGAAAATTAAAATCGCCTTTAGACACAAGGGGAGTGCCGTCGTTGCTTTTATTAAGTGAGGGAATCTTTTATGTTGATTACGAAAATCGATTTGAGGGCAATTCCTCCGTGTTGTTTAATATTGATGTCCGAAGCTAGATTTGCTGCGATGAATTGCTCGTTTTGCCTGTCGTGTGTGCGATGGGGTTATATTGAAAATGAAGTCTCGTGGCCTTGTTTTTAAAATGTCATTAGGTTGTTGAGGTAATGTCTTCTTGAGGAAAATGAAATGGTGGATGGGGAGGGGAATATTCAAAACTGTGATTTGAGCGTTATGGAATATTTTGTTGGCGTTTAATCAATTTGTGAGATTGGCTGTTTTGAAATTCATGTAGTAATCTATGGAACTTTGTAAAATCAAAATGTCTGTGAATTTCGAAAGATGAACTGAAGCACAGACAAAAATTCATATCCTCATACCGAAAATTGCATTTAGTGGGAGCTATTCAGAAACTGCACCAGAAAATTTTCAGGAGATCTTCGTTACTTAAGTCACAAGTTCTTATTTTTCAAAAACCCTCTCCCCTCGAAAGAGGGGATATAATATTTTTGATATTTTAACATTAAATTTGATTGATTTTAATACCTTTAAATGTTGTATCTATAGATTTAGATTTTTTTTGTAAATCAAATGAAAGATAACATTTAAGAAATGTGTAATTTACCGTGAATGCAATAAAAACGTTTTTTATAAGTGTGACTGCATCATTCAAAATAGCCTGGTTACATCTTAAACCTTTTAATCATTGACTTCCCGAGATTGCCATATTGAATTCTATGGAAAACTTAGAACGGCTAAGACTGAAAGGGTTAAGATGTAGGTAGATCTTTTATCCTCTAATTGTCTAAATACAATCGTTTATCACAAACATTACTTTAAAACTTCCCCTCTGCATACAAAACTAAGGTTTTTAGCTTTTAGCTGTTTAATCATACAACAGCTAAAAGCTATAAAACCTTAATTACACATCCTTTAAAACTAATCCGTAATTAAAAAACTATTACACTTCATAAGACCCTGCTCGTTACCAGTTGATTTTGCTATTTCAATGCAAACATGAAAACATCCAAAATTTATTCTAATTACTCCTCTATACTTTAAAATTTTATTTACTTGCAATTACTTGAAGTATTTTAAATATGTTTTGGAATACTATAATCCACAGTCGACGGCCCGTTTTTTAGTGATAAATAACAGGGAATCTCCGTGAGTCCAATCGACATGTTTCCCGCATTCGCACACTGTAAAAAATAATCGTACAAAAACAGAAAATATCTGGCAGCAAAAGTTGCCAGAGCTTTCCTTTCCACGGAATTTCTCTGTTGACTGAACTTTTTCCGTGTGCTACGACCGTTTCGAAACTTTTGGGAACTATTCCAACGGAAATATTCAATTTTTTTAAATACATATTTTGTCTCTCTTCAGACTGGTCTCTTTTTTCCCAACATCGGAAATATTAGTGGGTTATTTTCCTAATTATTATCGCAGGAAAAGTCGTTGTTTACAGAACAAGTTCAGTCAACAGAGAAATTCTGTGGAAAGGATAGCTCTGGCAACTTTTGCTGCCAGAGCTTTTCTGTTTATCTACGATTATTTTTTGCAGTGCATCAGTTTATTAGTTAACCTCTCTTGAGTTTTTCCGCTGAGAAAAATTGTTGTGCGTCTCGACGAAACAAGGCGACTCACACAGATTCAGCTTGCTATCTATAATAATAAAAGAGCTTTAATATAAAGAGCTTTTTTTCATTCACCGATTCATCGGTTCATTGGTTCACCTATCAACGCACAGCAAAATCTACCGGGGCTAAAGAGTCGAAACTTGGTGTGGTGGAAGACTTTACGGTGAATACGCGCACTAAGAAGGGATTTTTCGAAATTCTTTTTTCCTGACCCACAGGGGTGCTTGGAGTGTTTTCTACGTTTTTGAGCCTAGCACCGTCCCAAATGACCCTAGATCTTCGTAACTTCGCAGGAAGGTACCTATTCAGAATATCTAGAAAGGCATTTTTCGAATTTTTGATATTCGAATTTTAAGGGGTCTAAAAATTTCCAAAACCCAATTTTACTGAGCATAAACAAAGTTTTACATTTTAGAAGAAAAACATACTAATAATTTGATATTTCGAAGCGACCGGTTAGTATATATTCTAAAGAATATTTCAAAGAAAGTAATTTCTGGATTTTTCGATACTTCATTCTGGAGGGGGTGCACGGGGGTTTGAATATTTACTCCGGTTTTTAGTTTTTGCTTTCTATCACCCACCTTATTAATGCGATTGGTATGAAATTTTAGCATGTTGTTCTTCACATAATTGGGAAGGTTCTCCAAAAAGAATTTTTAAAATCAAAGCATTCCAAGCAGTCTTTTTTGGCCCTTTTCTAAATTCCTATGCGTAGCTTCAATGTTAAATTGATAACGGTTATTGCTCATTCCAGGTGACGCAAAACCTCTATTGTTAGAAATATTTATTTAAAAATATTTTATAGTGAGTTAGTGAGTAGAATTTAAAGAAAAAATCTGATAAAGAAATAATTTGCGATAAAATAATATTTTACAATAAATTAAAACTATTTAACCCATTCAATAAAAATTTAAAATAACAATATTTCATCAGAAGCATTTTAGATGGTTGATGAAATGATGTCTACTTTTATTTCATGTTTGAAAACGATTTCTTTAATGAATGAGTTAGTAATAAGTTAACCAAGGGGGGTTCAGGGGGTCTCCCCTTGACCTTTTTTTAAATTTCAATTTTAAAAACCGGTTATTAACACTGTAATTTGAAAAGCTTTTTTTAGGTTTTGTTTTAGATTTCAGGAAAGTATTTATTTTTATTTGCTTTGCATTTTATGAAAACAGCGGGATGAAGGGGGGAATAAATATTAAGTCAGTAGAAATTAGCTGTTTAAAAATAGACCTTTACTTCCATTTTGAAGTTGGAAGAATTTGCTTAACAAGGCATTACCAATTGGAGAAAAGGATGGAGTGAACAACGGATATTGAAGAGAACAAAGATATAACACCTTTAAATAGGGGGTTAAAAAGGGGCTCCTTGCAACATTTTTAAATTTTAAAATATCACTCTTAAAATAGGGCATTTCACACATTAATTCTAAACAGGTGGTAATTTTAAAGCTTTTTACATCTTAAGGAAGTATAGCATCAAAGAAGAACCCCAGTGGGAAGGCAGTCGACCCTATTGCCCCTAAATGACGCCCGCCCTGTAAGGGAATATAGTGAAGAAACTAATTCTTATTTATTTTAACACACAATTTGAAAAGCCTTTTCCCCCGAGCAACGGCGGGTATATCAGTTAGTTAATTACTAAAAAAACAAGCGGTGGACTGAGAACTACTATTTTGAGGGTTGATAAGGTTTATTCCCATTATTCGACTAATTTACACCTCCCATTCACATAGGAAATTCAAGTTTATTTGTGACTTACTCCATCCATACCTTTCTCCTATGATTTTAAGCAAACCAACACTACATTTTGTCGATAACCAATCCACCAAAGCCTAACAAATGCTTGATACCACAGTCCCATCCTTCAGAAACACACCCCAATTAGTCACTTAGTATCAGTCTCAAAGCATCCCTCACCCCGAATCCCCTAAAACCCTCCCCCAAATCACTACAAATCAATCCCCCAACCCCCCAAAAACCTCCCCTCCTTTTCAACCGTCCCTCTGATAGATTTCAGATAGCTCTCTCCAAAAGAAAGCCCCCAAATCTATCGCTATTGAGTATTCCGTCCTCCAAAAAAAAGAACCCCCTCCCACCGTTCGATCAACCCCCTCTTCCTTCCTTCCCTCTGGAACCTTAGTATCCAAGAACACAGCAAGATGTTTACCCAGGGCTCTGGCATGGGAACCCATAGTAAACCCAGCTGAGAAGTTTCCTCCATATCATATATAGAGGCTTCCCTCCCCTTGCCCAATCAATATCTTCTCTGTTTCTTTTGTTTCCGAGGAGAGGTTTTTTGCCCCTTCTTTGTGTTTCGGCTCTTGTCTGTCTTTTTTTTTTAAGATTCAGTCGTCGGAATCCGCAAGGATTAGGAATGTGATATGTCCTGTGAGGAGTTTTTTTTGTGTGTGTGGGTTCGGTTTTCCTGAAGTGTCGGTCGGACATCAGTTGGTTGGAGAGGAAGGATTGGGGTTTGTCGATTATTGGGTTGTGGGGGGGTGAGGTTGGGTAATGAGGAGGTGAAGTGTGAAGGAGGTGGGTTTGGTTTGTTTTTCATTGAGGGGGATATTGATGGGATTCTACTGTGGAATATCTACTGTTTTGTATAACTTTTAACTTACAAATACTATTTCCTGTAATGAATGTTTTTAAATACCACAGAGTACCAGAACAGAGAGTCCATGACCATAGGCGATAACACTGAGCTATAAAACAAACTGGAGTGACTAGTGTGCGTGCTGAAACCGCATCACACCACGGAAAGGATTTCCATCTTCTTTTAATTTTTCCCATCTGTTAAACCAGTTGTATACGCAGAATGAAACGACCATTCTAAATTTTGCTCATAATATTTTAAAAAACAGGCATGGGCGGATTAAAAGATGGTCATGCGGGGATTGCCCCGATTGCTTTTATCCCCAAATGCCCCGATTGCTGCTAGCAATCGGGGCACTTTAACCTTCCGCCCCGGCACGTTTGGTCGCTTGTTATAGTATCGGAGGTTGTCACTCCAGTTTGTTTTATAGCTCAGTGGGCGATAATGGAAATCGAAAAAGCATGTGGTATGCCTTAATAGAACCCTTTTGGGGCTGGGATAGCTTCTAGCTCGCGCCTCAGAGGTGGAGAAATATAATCCCAATCGTTGAATCATTTAATACCTCTTTCAAGAGTGACATATTGAATGAATCCGTCACAGCCAATCACAGCTGTGATCTATAAATTGTACTTCTGTCAATGATTAACATTTATACTGCTGCACTCTTTCATACAAAGGCATTTGAAAATAGCGTTTTGGACAGTCCGTTAAGCTTTTTCTCAGTGTTAAATATTTTAACTTTGTTATGTTTCTGGAGACTATTTCCCTCCCCATCACAGACATGGCAAAATTGTGGAGATAGCGATAGTTGGTGGCAGTATCCATCATCCGAGGCTTAATTGGGCTGGTACCATTTATTGGTCTCACTTTCTTAAAAGTCGGTAACCTTTGTCTAAATTCCTGTACGTTTTTGTTGATATTAGTAACAACAACAAAAAGCATGGGAAAAAATTGATTAGAATGTTTGTATACTACCCAAAAAGTTTAGAATCACTCAGGTATGGAGGGTCCGTGAAGCAATCCTGAGGCACTAGAGTGCAGAGAAAATTTGCTAGAGGTATTTATAAAGATCGGTGATAAAGTGATGAAAACAAAATTTTTATGCGAATTTTCATGTTATCTTATTTATCAAAACTGTATACATTTGTTTCCTTAGAATATCATCTTTTAAATATGACAATAAAAGTTGCTTTAGTAAGAAAGCTATTACTGTTTAGCATGTTAATACACTAGTGGTACTATCAATCACTAATAACATCAATGCACGAATATAGCCCTTAGAGAGGAATCTAGAAAAACTAGTAGAACATACATCCATAATTGAAAACATATTTGATCTACTATAGAATAAATAATCAGTAGAGTCACTGGAAGTAGATATACATGCAAAGTAATGAGATACTTAATAGTGGTACATGAGAGTTGTAGCAAAGAATAAAAGTCAGTGACGTCAAAGGTGGTATGGTTATAGTTTGACGCGTGACGTCACAAATCTTGAATTGCAATGCTTAACACTACATAGATAGAGGATCTTGGTAAGAACAGGATAAGAGCTGACTCTTCACTGCACCCTCAGACACCTAGATACGAAATTCACGCTTTAAAAGAATTCAACCCAAAAGTCTCACCGAAGAGAAGTACCTTAAGAAGTCCCCCAAAAGATCACACCAAGAGAAAACCCTTCCACTCTTTCAAATCAAAGTGATCCTTAACCCTCCCTTTCATCCCAGCGACGTCAACGGAGGCAAAGGCGATTACCGAGGAGAAAGGGCCGGAACAATGCGCATAATATTCCAAGGGCTTCTTTAAAAGTCCGGGGCCAATCCCCCGGAGTAGCTCGCGCGAAGAGTTTGCATTTTGCGCTCGCCGAAATCCTTGATTTGTCTATCTCTATTTTAAGAGATCTTTAAGCCTCGGAAGGGGAAGTCTTAATACGGATCTTTCTGTGAAGGGGAAATTGAATTTCTGTGGGGATTTCTCTCCTCAACAGGTCGGCTGGATGGGGAGGTTAGTTGTTTTTGCTGGAATTTGGAGGGTGTTTTCTGGGAAGGATTGGCGTGTGGTCTTTCCACCCTTTCATCCTCAGACCGCTCGAAATTGTCATTTAATCCTATGGAAAATTTCAGGCGGCTAGGACGGAAAGGGTTTAGCGAGAACAAATCACGAGTTTAAAAATCTGAGATATCTTCCTCTTTCCAGTTTTTGTTTTTGCATAGGTAGAAACGGAATTTTAACCACAAACATGACCGTATTAACCGATAACTTGACCGGCGGTTAATTGGCAGTTCAACTTTTGATTGTCAGTTAAGGATGGAAAACTGGTTTTCCACTAAGCAGAAGTTTGACTGCCGCTTAACCGCCGGTCAAGTTAGCGGTTCATATGGCTGCTAAGGCTAATTCACACTGTGAGCCGATGCAACTACGTTCTGCGGCGATTTTGGGACCGGTCGAATCCTACTTTCAACTATCGTTGTCCTGAGTCATTTTTCCAGCATGCCGCTGATTGGTTTTCAAGAACGTCACGAACTACGTCATTGAACCACGTGCATTTGATTGTACCCTGCCTTTCCCGCTCTCTGCACGTCTTGCTACGTAATGGAACCCTTCAACCAATCAGGAGGAAAACGATACCCCGATCATCGTAGAACGCCACCTCCTGAGCAGGCGTTCTTGGGCGATCATAATTAGGTGATATACGGTTCTTTAGCACGTCGCAGAACGTAGTTGCATCCGGCCCTGTGTCCCTTTCGCTGTTTATCCTAAGTGATTCACTCCTGCGAGTCATTTAGTTAGCATATAGAAAAGCGAAGGAGTAAAGAGTGAAACTTCAATTCACACTTTTCACTTTGGATGGATCTTCGAAAATGAAGATCAAATCTGAAAAATCTGATTGAACCTTTATAGTCTTTAAGAAGAGAGTACTTAAAGGTTAAATTAAGATTAGGTACTTAATTGAAATGACGCGAAGTCATCCCACCAGCCAATGGCGAGAATCCAGGATTTTTGTCTGGAAGGGGGGCTGAGTTTCACAAATAACTTAATTGATATTATGGGCTGTTCAAATATTAATGTAAGTAACTGAAAGGGGGAGGGGGTTGCCAGTGCCGTAGGCAGATTTTTGTTTAGGGTCAACATCTTTTCTGATGTTTAACTCGACATCTTTTCTGAGGTCTAATCTTAGAAATACTAAGTTTTAGGTGAGATGACTTCGTAAGGTTTTAATATTTTGGTGCACTAAATTTCAATTACCAAAATACTAAATAGTAATAAAATTAATTTCTAAATAAGTAAGTTTTAAGAATACTTTTATCAGTCCTTGAATAATATTTTATTTAGAAAGTACTTTTTTAAAAGGTGAAAAAACATGTTTCATCTTAAAATATGGTGTGAATCGGTCGTTGTGATTGGTTGCTTATTAATTTGTTTGACATTACTTGCTTTTTAACTGCGACCTTATCCGTTTTCTAAAAAATGGAAATATTTTAAAAATTAGATTTTTTTTTTGAAAAATCGAAGGGCCTACTCGGAAATCCGTAAAGATTCAGACATTTTGATACCATGTATATGTCATTCGGTTCAGAAATTAAAAAGCCTTTCTCTGGAAACCATTCACCAAAAACTTTTTTTTAGAATAGAGGGATAAGTTTTCCTTCGACTAGGGTGAACCGACCAGTAGTTGACCACCTACCAGTAGTTGACCATTTGAGCATAAGTTTGCAAAAAACAAGAACTGTTGTGTGTTTATTTCGAATCTGTTGCTTTGAAAACATAGTTAACATTTTATTAAAAGCTCATGCACAGTCTAAAGTTCCAGTATTGTTCTTAAAAGACGCAATAAATAGTTGAAAACACAGTTATCAACGAAGCTTCAAAGCATGCGCTCTCACTACTAGCTGTAATGGTATGGAGTATTTAGTTCAATCTCAAATCATCCAGCTAGTTTTTATTCCAATAGTTTATTGATTGATGTATTTAGGTTCTATATATTTAGTTTAATTAAATAAAACTATCATTATTTGTATAATAACCATTTAATTTGATATTTGAGGGGTGGTCAACCACTGGCTGTCTAAAATAGAAAAAGTGCTAGTATTTGACCAAAGTGGTCAACCACTGGATTTTATTCGCTTTTAAGATTTCTTTTTAAACCAAGAGCGATCTTAAAGATTTTTACCTGCAGTACAATTTTTGCTTAGATTTACTGTAAAAAAAGTTACATTTCCAGTAATTAACCAGTATTGTTAATAGGGACTCTTTATTCAATATAACTCTTTCATTGGTTCTTCACATTTCCAACACCTGCGCTTTGAAAATATGTCACTCCTCTCGCTAAGCCCTAAAATACGTACTACGGGTAGTTGGTTGGTTGGTTGTCAGACATATACGCATTTTTAGTTTTTTAGATAGCCTTCTGTAGTAAACGCTGGAATCGAACGATTCGCGGTGCAAGCGCTCGCTAGGTGGCGAATCGTACTGGTTTACAGTCTGGTTTCAAAAGGTTAAACAATAAAAACACATGTTCTACTTCTTGTTTTAGTATCAATATTTTATTTAAAACTCATATTTCTCCCGAGATCTTAGTTTTATGTAACTTAAAAAAATGATTGAAAAAAAAATGAAAATTTCAAACCCTTCTTGGGTGTCTGTAGACCTGATTGAATAAAAAATTTTAAGAATTTCTAAGATGTATTCAACAAATGTAAGATATTTTAGAAGGATTCGAAAAAACAGTTGGTTTTCAGATCATAGGATTTTCTGCCAAAAGGCCCGGGTGTTTTTATAAGAATGGAATATTAGATAAGTTAAAAACTTTAAAACCATTCCGTATAAAATTGTTAAGAAAAACTATAAACTTAAAAGTTTGCTAAAATTTAACATTCTTTATTTTTGTGAGTTAATTCTATAATCATCAGATTAAATGAAAGTTTGTGTAAGGGTTTCTGAAACGTTTTCTTCAAACGTCTCCGTTGCATATTTATTTTCCAGCCAACTTTAGGAAGAACACCCTGTTTTAAAGAAATGGGGAAAACTTCAGTAGGACTTAAAAAAATAGCTCTTTTGGAAATGATAGGTTGCGTTGTGGATCAGTTGGTTGATTTGTGCTTGAGCTGTATATTTTGATTTTTTTCTGGAAATGGTGAATATGGCAATGGTCAATTACTGGAATAATGGTGGTCAAATACCGGATGTAAGTGGTCAACTACTGGCAAAATCTCAATTAATTGCTTTTAAAATAAATAAATAAAATTCTATAAAAGTGAAAGGAAAAATGATTATCAGTAATTATTCCTCATACCTTCATTGATATTAAACCACTGTCAATTTTTTTAGAAATTTTTTTTTCGTAGAAATAAAAATAAAAATTGGAGGAATTTCCACTAACTGGTCAATTACTGGTCGATTCACCCTATAATGCAGTATTTTTGAGCTACACTTACAAAGTACGTGTGCGCCTTTTGGGGTACAATATTTTTGTAAAATTTTTTTAAAGGTTGTTGGAATAATAATTTAGAACATGTTAAGAAATATGCCACCCAAAACATTCTATCGTCCCAAATATTTTTAAAATATTCACAAAAACAAAGATCCCTCCTTCTAAGTTAAGTCCTCCTTCATCATAGTCATTGAACTAATGGATGGCGTCTGACTTCATCATATCAAGTGAAGGATAAACAACAACAAAATATTCCTGAAAATTTCAATTTTTTTTGTGCACAAATTCATCTCTTAACGCTGTTATTTCCTTATAACAACATACAAATATCCCAAGGATCAAAAGTAGTATTTCCGAGAAGGACGCTCCTGGATTTACTGGAAAGTGAAAACATGAACAACATTTTTTCATTTTACTATTCTACATTCAACTTTATCATTCACAATTTCTTTTCAAATTAAGTTCATCAAGATGCAGAAGATTTTTCCCCACTGATTGGACCTAAAAACGATTTAAATAGTTGCATTTAGCCTATTAAATAAGCAGGAGGCTTAGGGGAGATTTTGGGTCCTCTCAATCAGTCCAAAAATTTAATTGGGGGTTATATATGACTAAATTTTTTGAGTGTATTTGGGCCCCTTCACAAATAAAAATGTCTGCATTTAAATCTCTTATCGGTAGAAAACTAGGTTTTCTCTTTTTTTTTATCAGAAGTTTAACTGATCGTTAATCACCAGTCAGGATAGCGGTGAATATGCACGTACGTCTAGGTCTCCGGGCTTAGTAAACACAAAAACAGTCAGTATAAAATGTTTGTGTTATGGATTCATGGCCAGGTTTAACTACTGTTTTCTGTCAGTCAAAAACAAAAACCCTTTCACGAACTTTGTAAAACCACAACAAAACAGAGCAGCAAAGCACTCGATAAATGTAATTTTTCCGATATTCTTCCAAAACAAACGACTGCCAATAGCCAAGAATTTCTCCAACACCCCTACAACTCCTCCTCCGTTTTTCCTGTATCGACACTCCACGTCAAGGGCAGTTCGTTGTTCAATTCTCTTTTCCCGAACTCTGTTCCCTAAACTCAACAACTCAATAGAATGTATGTCCAGAAGAAGTAGAGGAGACGGAAAAAATAAAAGTCCTCTCCATGTGGATTCCATTGACGCTTTAAAGTGGATTTATTTTCAACCGGCTAAAACGCACTGATGGAGGACTATATATACCTCTCCGAAGTCTGGAATTCCAGCTCCATAGAAATGTGACTTTCAAGTCAGAAACTTCTTCCTAAGTGTTTCTTTTCCTAGGGAGAGGAAAAAAAGAAGAAACGAAGGCCCCCTCAAAGGAAGGAATTCTTTTTAAAATCGATTAAAAAGGGAAGAGCCTGCTTACAACGGCGGTTCGCCTGTTGAGAATTTAGGCTTAGTGGTAATGGTTGCTTAAAATCAAAACCCGCGACTCGGTGTGGAACAAAGAAATCAAATCTGCCCGTTACTTTGTTTACTTTTTCTATTGGGGGTTTGAGTGGATTTTGAAATAGTCCCCCGGAGCAAATAGTTTTTGGGAGTTAAGTAAATATGCGTGGAGGACGAGCGCATGGAAATCATTTACAAACATGGCGAGAAAGTTCTTTCATTCCATTGTGTCGATTCGTTTATGGAGAGTTGGCGAGAAAGTGTTTTCAATTGGAATTTAAATGCTTTGTAAAGCGTTCGGATTTAACGGTTCGTTTCGGCGTTTTATTTGGGAGTTTCATATGAAGTAATTGGTTTTTCTTGGAAAATTTTATTTGTCTGGGAAGACGGAAAAAGAGTGTTCGGCTTCGAGATTCAATTATTCCTTACGCGTGAGAAGTTTTGGTAAACCAGTTTTGTTAAAAGGGGGTTTTCTATCAAATGTTTGTTAATGACATCATTTTTATGAAGCTCATCGAGCGTATGAATGATTATTTTAAAAGATAATTCACCCTATATATAAAAGGTTGAAAGAACAAGCTACTTCGTTTCTATCATCCACTTCAATGATTTATCTGTTTAAAAGCAGTATGAGTTTATTTTGAAACACATTTTTTGATATTTGTATTTCGCTACAAATTGTTTCAACTAGAATAAATTTACTACCATGTTGAATAAAAGTTTTTAGATAACGAAATACTGATTTCTATAATGTCTTATGCTATATGTGGTATCAAAGGGTATTGTGTGCAGCATGTGCAATGATATAAAAACAAATGAAAGCTGATTACTAATTTAGTATTTTATTGAGGTTCACTATTTTGTAAATTTCTGAATTTATAATGAGTTCTAAGAGCACGAGGCTCATCCACGGTACCCAGAGAAATGCTTTTAAAAGCAACAAAGCTGCATTATTTTCTTGTTTTAGAAATAACTTTTCAAGGTTCAATTCCGTGAACTGTCTCGTTTAATATCACCAAGCTGCTTTGGACTTCAAAATTAAGAAATATATCGCCGCAAATTGCAAAGGGACCAACTCATGTTCTTATAGAATTACAACTAAAACCCAAGCATTCTATAAGACGTATTGTTATTGGATTCAAAACTACCTAGCAAAAATCCATGTCCAAAATTCCTTCAAAAAAGCGTCAAAAGTGCAGTTTTCTCTAAGAAGTCTGTAGTTATTTTGTAGCAATAGGACTTCAGCACATAAGTCTGCAGTTTTTTTACAGCAAATTTGAATGTATTCTAAAGGCATTTCAGCGGTCTTACAAAAAAACTACAGATTCCATAAAGAAAACTGCAGACAAAGTGTCCAAATTATCTTCACTTTTTTGAAGAAATTGTGGTGATTTTTTTGCTGGGTAACTATCCCAAAGCGTAGAACATTTCGAGGAAGCGACCAAAGATACCTCCCATGCTAATCCAGAACCAAGTCTTAAAAGAGACATCTTCCATCCTAGCAAAAGCGAAATTGCTTTCTGCCTCCCTAAGATTCTTTATTACCCTTTCGACGAACTTTTATATTCAATCCATTTGCTGCTCTTCTCCGATATTTACCTTCCCTTCCTCCATGCAAGAGGGGAAAAAATACATAAATTACTATCCGACTCTCCAACAGGGACGAGAGAAAGACAGAAAAAACAATACTTCTCCCCATTGCCGTTTGATAGCTAACGTCGAGAGCTTCAGGCTCAGCGGTGCATATAAAATTCAATATACTCCTCTCCGCCGAGAATAATTCCCTGTAGTTTTTCTACGGGAGAGCCTAAACAAAGTTTGGGAGTTAGAGGGAAAATTTTTAAACATATTTTCCCATTTTCCTCTCTCGAAATGAAAGATAAGAAAATAATATATCGAAGCCAGGCCAGACCAAAAGAACGGGTTCCGATTCTGTACAATTGAAAGTACCCGAGTTGGAGATATTAAAACTTAGGAATACGCCAGTTTTTCTCCCTTGTTCTATTTATCGGTATGGATATATATTTTTACCCCAGTAATATATTCTTTTATATGCATGAGAAAATGGTGGTTTGAATATTGCATTATGTGGATACTTGTATTATGTATATGCGGATGGCATCGTATCGAGATGTTTAAAGGAGTTGAATACTATAGAGATATCTTAAAGGGAAATTTTAGGCCTGTTTCAAAAGCAAGATCGTCGTCCTTAAGTCATGGAAGGAGTTGCTCGTATAGATGTGTGAGGAATTTTGCCCCGTTTGAGTTGCTCGACTTGTTTTGCTTTGGGTAGTCGATATGTATTTATTCACAACTTCTTCGTGATGTTCACGTTTTTTTTGCTGATCCAACAGGCTTTTCTGGGAATATATTATTTAGGAAACGTTTGAAGGAATTTTTGGATAAGCTTCAAAATCCTTCTGAAGTATTTTACGTGACGTACTTCAAAGTGCTTTTTGGCCAAGGATAGATTTATTTACAGCTTTCGTCTCTCGTGACAGAAATTTACCTTCTGCGTTCATCAATATATCATTGCACTATAAGAGCGTACTTTTGTATCGAAACATCGGAAACTTTACCAATTTTTCGCAAAGAGAATTTTGTGTGAAATTTTTCATAAATATTTTTGAGAGTTCTAAATTTGAGAGTCATCTTTCCCAGTTTTGGGTTCTCACTTAAATTTCAACTCTTCTTCGTGTTCTAAATTTTTAAAATAGGCTAGGGTTCAACGATCCAAAGCAGATAGTGTCGTTAAATGCTATTAAAATGATTTCGATTGGCATCAGGTCGTAGATCGCCAAGGATCGGGATTCCGGCAGTTTATCAAACGGTTAGTATTTGATATTAACATGACGACTTTTGAATAGTATGAATTCCCGCAGATTACCATAACAGAGTCCATGGACCATAGGTGGTAATGGGAATTGAATAAGCATGGGGATATGGGATTGCATCAAACTCACACCTTCCTTGTCACAGGAGGCGGAGAAATAGAATCCCAAAAGTCGAAACCTCTAATACCCATTGGAGAGTGACAGATTGAATGAACACGTCACAGCCAATCACAGCCGTGATATCCAATTGCACTGCCTACTTTTCTGATGTCAATCATACACATTTGCAGTGCTGCCCTCTATCACACGATTGAAAACAGGGTTTTGAATAGGCTTTTTGTCTGTGGGTATCCCCCCGTGTTTCGCAGCTGTCACAAGAGATCCCAAAGAGTTTTTGTCAACCCTGTTATCCGGAACCACACGAAACGCGTCACGGGACAAACATATGAGGACCATGGAGGACGGACACTGGTCACTCCCCCGCTCGACCCTCCCGAGCGTGAAACGCGATTAGGAGCGGCCGTGTGTTTATTAATATCGCATTACACGCACACGGTTGTCCACTTGGCCGGACAGCCGCTAATTAGGAAGGAGATGTCTGGCCGCCCGGAAGCTCATAAAGGACCTCCAATCGATGCAAGGGATTGACAAGCATGCGGTTCGAGGGTGTGGGCGTCATACATTGTGGTATGGTATGGTTTCTAATGGGAAATACGGGTATTTTTTGAAAACACAAAAAAAGCATTTTTTCCAGTAAAAGAAAAGGTCGTAAATCAAAAATCGACATGAAAAATTCCAAAAAAAATTAGTTTATTCGATATTTTAAAATAAAAATCGGCAATCCCTTAGTACTTGTTCACATACACTTTGTGTTTTTACTTAGTACATTTTATGGTGTTAAATACTTGAGAATGATAACCATTAAGAGAGAAATCACTTATTTCACAAAAATTCCGTTTTCCGATATTTCTTTGGCAGAGTGGAGAAGAATTATTTCACAACTCCAGACCTCCCTTTTTATAAAGAAGCATTCAACCAACTTAGAAGAATAAAAATATTAATTTTTACCAGGAATCGCACAATATCAAAACTAGTAAAAATGCGTTTTCCAGTAAAAGAAAATTGTTCTAAATTCAAAAATCGACTTGAAAAGTTTAAAAATAGTTTTCCAACAATACTTTAAAATAAGATAGACAATCCTTTTGTGATCTATTTTGGCCCTACTTTAAATGGATAATTGCAGTGAAATTTTTTTAAAAATCTTTATGTGTTCAGAATGGCTTAAAACCTCCAAAAAAACATTTTAATTTACTTTCAAAGCCCTAAATTTTAAGTTATTTTCAATTAAAAATAGCTTATTTTCCGTCTGAGCTGAAACAAATGTTTCGGATGCTGTTTTCCCGCCCTTTTTTAAAGTTATAACAACAAACTGGTCCACTTGGAAGACCGCATGAGGTTCCCTTTAACTTAGGTTCCCTTTTCTTTCACTAGGTTCATTCGAGTCCATATGACAACAAATTTTGTCAATTTGGAAACGAAATTGGCGAAATTTTTTTGCTATAACCGCAATGAGTTCTTTAAGAAAGAAAAACATTACCTACCTATATAACATTTTTGGCAAAATAGTTTTTTTTTATTTTAAAAAACTCTAAGATACTTTTCAGACATCGATGGGTTGGCTGGCAAGGAAACTTCTTCCACATATGCTATGTCATCTGCTTCCTTCGAGGTAAAGGATGTTTCTACAGTTTTCCCCAGAGACACCCTACTAAATATACCCATGCTGCTTTCAGAATGTCTCCGTCGAATTATTTTCATGACAGTCTCGAAATATAAGTTCAAATATTTTATTGACATATAAAATGGTTTACTATTTCTTGGCTAAAAATATCCAAGTAATGGTAAGTAAATAGTAAGTAAATTCTATATGGAATTTGAAGCATTTATCTAACACTTCTGTAAATAGATAGAATTTCTAGAGAAAGATGATAAGTTAAATGGTTAAATAAGTACGAGTAAAATCTCAATTTTCCATTATATGTATACAAATATTCGTAACTTTTTTTTTTGTTTATGGACATTAAATTAGTAATATAACAGAGTATGTTGAGTTTTATTTGAAATGATGTCCGTTACTTTGAGTTATATGCAATGGATCAATGTACTCCGTATATATCAGATCCCTAAAAGTGCTTGATACATTATAGGTACTCTAATAAAAAGCCTCGGCCTTGCACATACGTTATTTTTGTCTACTGTCACAATAGTTCATGACAAAGGAAATAATATTAAGAAATATGGCAACTCCCACTAACGGCATGCTAACAGAATACTTTTCTGGTCTAAATTTGAATTACGTTACAAGGGTTTAGTTTTTCCTCAATTTTCCACTTATAGGTATATTCCATATTTTTAATTTGAAATTGGTAGTTCACTTAATAAGTTAACAAAATAATAATACCTTTCAAATAATTTGACTCAAAAATATCCCCATAACCACTTTAAAACCTGTCAAACATACCTAGAAAACTGATTGCCATTAAAATAAATTAAAACAAAGAAACAAAATTTTAATCTCACTAATTGGTTATCGTTCCTTCAAAGACTAGTCTCAAATTTCAGGTAGTGTAATCTCTTACCTAATCTTTATAATATTTTTGTAAACAAGCTGACTCAGTAAACCCACAAAATCTCAGTAATCTCAGTAATCTCACAAAACCCAGACATTGAAAGGAGACACTCCAGGCGTTTACAGAAAAATGAATAAAATTGATAGAAACATTCAGAAAAAGGTAATTGCGTTTAATCTGATACTTAGAAACAGTAATTCCCAAACTTACGCAGTGTCTGAATCTGAAACCAAGTTCTTAACTGCATAAGTCAATACATAATTTTGCTTTTAAATATGAACAAACATGTTTAATTGAAACAATAAATTATAGTTTAAAAAAGTAATGTGTTAGTAAAATTTTGGTTAACAACAAATTGTGTGAAAGACGCCCCTGAATTGTATCGTTGTACTACTGATTTAACTTTAGTACCTTGAATTTAAAATAAGTTTAAAAAATCATGTTAAATTTTGGAGTATTTTTTTATTTAGTGTGTTCCTTATTTTGTAAATTGACTTGGATATTTTTATACTATAATCTCATTATTACATTTTTGTGACATTCATGAGTCACATCGGAATTATATTTACTGCCTTGGGTATCCTGAAAACATATTTCCACATGTATCACTGATAACATAATTTTTCAGTGTTATCTTTAATGACCGAGTATCTAAGGATTAAAAAATGTTCTTTATATAAGTAACCCAATACAAAGGTATTAATTGAGGAATCCTCCATCTTTAGTTTGACAAACTAAAGTAAGTAATGTAAGGTTTTTAACCTTATGAAAAAACCTTAAAAAAGTTATAAACTGAGGTATTTTGTTTTGAGACGGTTTTTATACCATTTACACTGCACCTCCCCCCTTTTATACTAACCTTAATATAGTAGGTTTTCCAGCCAACCTTGTTTTGGAAAAACCCAATGACTATAAAAAAAGCAGGTTAACAGTAAGATTATATGCTATCTGTGGTTAAAAGCTAGATTAAAATTAATTTTATAAAAAGTGTGAATAACTTAAATAATATCTTTAAAAAAATATCATTCTAAAATCTAAGCGTTTAAATTAACGTACTGGAAGTAAAGCATGCCTTCTTAAGAAAATTTCCGCATCTGTATCCTTCTCATTACTTTCTCATGACTTTCAGTCTTTTCATTTTTCTGTTATAATTCCCAAATCCATTTCAACAAAGAAAACCCAGATATTTCATTTCAAATTAGCATCACAACCAGTTCTAACCCTAAACTCACCAACAACTATTCAGTTCCTTTTCACGGTTCACGGAACCGACACAAAAAAAGTCGACATCGGTCAGAATGATCTTTCACCACCTCCAATAAGAAGGATTAGGATGTATCTAAGTAGATCGAAAGATTCCCTATTTTCTTCAACTCCCACACCGTAATAAAAAAGAAGTTCCTTTCACCAGTTCATTCGGAGGTGGAACCGATTGAGTATTCATCCGACTGCCGGATTCTTATTATCCAACATTATGCCACCTGACAAAAGTGCCGAAATCCTGAACGGACTTCGGCAGCAGGGAATTTCCTCCTCCACAAAGAACTCTTTTTACCCCTAGGTTCCCCCAGAAATCCTTTTAAGGCTTTTAGTGTTAAAAGGTGAAGGCACGTGAAATTAAAGAGGGGAGGGAGGGAAAAATACAGGGCGTTTTTCCGTGAGGCTTTTTTGTTTCCGGGATAGCAATTTTCTAAGTGATTTTCCGTCCCGTTTTGCGCGATGGAAGTTTATAATACGGTTGTGTGTTTGGTGGGAGAGAGAGGAAAAAATCGGGTTTGCCATTCTTCATTAAGAACCTTTAATGGATTGTGACGAAACAAAGGCTAAGGGGAGATTAGTCAGGGACTTGTTCGCATGAAGCGGGATTTTGTATTTTTCAGGTGAAGATTGGTGGTTTATTATTTTTTTTATAAAAGGTGGTTCTTTGATAGTTTGTTTCGAATTAGGAAGCATTGGGGGAAATATCTCGAACAGGGGATTACTAAATTTTTAAGGGTCGTTATTTTTCTTCTGGCGTCACTGGACTCCATTTCTGGGATTTTTATTCAACTTCCTGTTCCTGCTGAAGATATGCATTTTTTTCAATTTCAGCATTCAAAAGTTAACAATGGTTGTAAGTAGTAAAAAGTATGTATGAAAAGAAAGTAAGTATGCAAGCTAAAATAGCAAGTATACTGTTTTTTGAAGGTTTCAAAACTTTTGACTTTTTAAATTACAAGGGAGCTAACGCCCCTGCTCGCTATTGAATTTTTTGTGGTATTTTAATTTTATTTAGCCCTAACTAGTACATAAATAAGAAAAAAAAATTCCATTATTATTTCTGGAAGTAGGCATTATAGGGTTAAATGCAGGCACCAATATTTAGCTGTTTAGGGTGACAATATTAAAAGGAAAATGGGTATGAGTATCGACTAATTAGGAACCACAGAGTAAAGAACTAACAGAGAGTCCAAGTGGCAGTTTTCCTCCCTCTCTTTTTCTCCTCCCGCCAATCAGAGAGGGCGAAATGTCGAAAGTGATTCCTGATTGGATATGGAACTTCTTATCACGTGGCATTTTAGTTTCATTGGGGCAGCGCTGCTCTTTTCCCTCTCTGCAGCCTATTTGAGTGACGTAGAGTGCAAGTGACGTAGCAGGAGTGAGGTCGAGCTATTATAGGCTGTCTAAGAGGTAGGAGGCGTTGCAAACTTTGCAACGCCCGTCTATGTGAAAATCAATGCAATAAAAAGTTGCCATTAGCGTCTATGGAGATGATTCCTCTGTTAGCTCTAAACTCTGTGTTAGGAATCACTGGCTTATCTATCAATACCGTTCCTTTTCAATTCGATTCAGAGGCATAAAACGTATCGATCTCCTCTGAATCTTTAAGTACCCCTTCCCAGCAAAATAGAGAACAAAAACATATCAAAGTCAAAACTTTTAATTTCCCTCCATTACTTCCCGTGTCGCACTCACTCGCAAAGTGTCGTGAAACGAGTGTCGGTTTGGTGGCGTCCGCTAAGTGCTTTTTAAACGTCGCGACCCATGTTTGTTTCGTGGAGATTTTTAAGTGCGACGTCCTGTGGGGGCTGATGGTGGATTTACATGCAGCGACAAGAGCTACGCGACCAAAAACATGGTTCATACTTCATGGTTAAGGAGTTTTTCAGGAGTTAATTTTAAAACAGATCAAGAGATAAAACGTGAATAAACATCAACCTTATACTATTTTATAAGCAAAATGATTTGAAAATGAAGTTAGAGCAATGAATTGAAAAAGAGGTTATAATTTCTAATTCCAAGGGATTTTTATTGAATTAAAAAATAATTACATCGGCCAATCAAATGTCGTTTCTCTCTCGGATAGATGTTTTAGAGGAGTGAGAGTGAATAATCTGGAGAAAAAACATAATTTTCAGTATTTATAAAGCCTTTTAGAAAAACAAAGTTTTTAGAAATATCAGGAGATTAAGAACTTTGTTTGCTCTCTCTTGTTTCTCCAGCGTGAAGTAACGTTGCAGTCTAGGATTATACTCTATTCATTTAGAATTGGCGCTTGAGAAATAGTGCTTTCCCCCACTCTAGAAGCGTAACCATAGTTACTCTCTTCGAGCAGCCAATAGTAAGCCTTCTTTGTCACTTTGACGTGGATAGTTGCTATGGTTACCGATCGTTGGTTTGGGAAGGAAATATTTTTAAGCGCCAGTTCAAAATGAACAGCGTATAGACCACTACTCTAGTATAACTAGCCTCACTGGGTGAGACCATGGGCACAGTTGATGTGACTGAAAGTAACAGTCGGCAAAGCCCATTGTTTCTCCAAGTTGACTTGGCCCTCATATTATCAACCACGAAGGGATGAAAGGCTGAGTCTTCGTTGTACAAACCGAGAACAAATCTCGGGCCTGTGGAGTGGCAGCGAGATGCACTACTGCTACGTCACTGGGCTTCAAAAGGGCTCTAAAAAAGCAGCGACCTATTTTGAAGGTCCCTAACATTAATGAATATCCTAACAAAATTGATGCTGCTTCTCGTCATAAGATAAAATTAAATGTATCTCAAAATAGTTAGGTTTCACTTTATTACATTAATTTGCTTTCTTAGTTGGGGAGAATGGTTTCAGCTTGCAGTGAGTGAGGATGAAGAATCTTAAGTTAATATAAACTACTTATATGCCTTATTGCCTTATTAATATAAACGGGTAGTCCGTGGATATTTCAAAGTTAGGCTTGTGATGCTCATTCACACTGCTTCACTTCCACCGTTCATTCTGAGTGATTCATACCTACACTGTTAAAACGATTGTATCAAAATTGAGTAAAAAGTACTCAAAAAGGCTCCAATCCAATAAGTACTCAAATTTGAATACATGAATATACTCATTTCTGAAAATGTGCATACTCAAAAATGAAACATCTTGAGCTTGAATTCAAAAATGAGCTCACGATGTTTCATTTTTAAGTATGCACATTTCAGAATTAGCAATGAATATGCTAATTTGAGTACTTCAAATCAAATTTGAGTACTTATTGGATTGGAGCCTTTTTGAGTACTTTTTACTCAATTTTGATACAATCGTTTTAAGAGTGTATGAATCGTTCGAATAGAAAAGTGAAAGAGTATAGAGTGAATTCCACACTTTTTACTTCGGACGATTCCTCCAAAACGGAGATCAAGAGTGAAAAGGCTGAATGATCCTTCAGTCGTCCCCGGACTTCTAGTAGGAACTATTGACTGGTATTTAGACAAAGACGTAACCAAAAAAAAAGAACCAATGGAAAAAAGTGATTGTTCAATTATGTGAGGACATAGACCTTGTGGGAGGAGAACGATAGGAAACTTTCTATCATTTTCCCCTCTATGTGCGGGTTGCGTTGCTTAGGCCTCTGCATGTAGACCCACCCTGAATCGGGTGAGTATCGCGTTTCAGAGTTGGGGAGAGGTATATTCGATTAGCTGTCTCGGGAAAGAGTTTTGATTGAAAAGCTAAAAGAGAACTAAAAGATCTTGTAGTGTTTGTTGTTTTAAGTGTTTTAATGGGTTGTTATTTAAATTATTTGAAAAAAAAACTCGCAAGGTGCGTTAAAAGCTTGAGGATTTTATGGTTATATAAAAGAAGAGCTTTTTGGGAATTCAATTTTTAAAAAAACAACCGGAAAACGGCACTGTTAGATTTATCTTATGTTCATTTTAACTTCGATTTAGAGACCAATTTTTTACTGGGATGCCAGACGGTGCTGCCAGTTTTGGCCATTTACTACCTTCTGATACATAAAAAAGAAGAAAAAAATCATACGACATGACTGCTGAACCAACGATAGTAAAAGGGTCATGTGATTTTGACAACGCTGGAACAAGTATTTTGGAGGGGAGACAGGTGGAAGTTGAGGGGCAGCTTATCAAAAGAGGAAGAGACATTTGCTTGTATACAGGGTGTATCTGAAATGGTGCAAATAACTTTCAGGGATGATAGTACTCATCAAGACGAACAAGAATCGCTATAGAAAGGGGGGTCCCAGACCAAATCCCAGGGAGTTAAAAATGGAGCGACACCCCAAAAAATCATTGAAAAATTCAATTTGTAGAAGAACTACTATTGGTAAAAACTTAATTATGGTCTCAAAAATTGTGGTTTATTATGATCTTTAAAATTACCTCAAAAGTCTTCTCTTTAAAAAATTTTTATTATGAAAAAAGTTAAAAAACACAAAAAATGTGAAAACTCTGCCAAAACCTTATTTTGTATTTCGAAATCCTTTCTTTTGATTTGATAATCTGAAAGATCATAGTTGAAAACCCTTAAGTCCAAAGTTTCACGTAAATACAATCAATATTAAACGCTTGAGATTCTGTTAAAGTTCGTTTTTTGCGTGCGCTAACAGCTGTTCTGGAAACAGCTCTAAAAAACTGCTTGCGCACCCAAAATACAAACTTTAAAAGGATCTCAAGCGTTTAATATTGATTGTATTTACGTGAAACTTTGGACTTAAGGGTTTTCAACTATGATCTTTCAGATTATCAAATCAAAAGAAAGGATTTCGAAATACAAAATAAGGTTTTGGCAAAGTTTTCACATTTTTTGTGTTTTTTAACTTTTTTCATAATAAACTAGGGGGCTCTGCCCCCTGCTCGCTATCGCTCACCAACCCCCGGAATTGCTTCGCAGTTTTTTGAAAATCGCTTCGCGATCTTAGCGAGCAGAGCTCGCTTGTTTCATCTCAACTATTCTATAACGTGGAACTTTTCTGCTTATATAGTATGTTTATTTAGAATAGGTGCCTGAAACAGGAACAAAAACGCTCAATAATGCTTAATAACGCTCATCAGACAACTTCAGTGACCGATTTTTTTACAGTATTTTAACTACTTCTGCTTAAGCAGCCTTGTCAAATTTCAAGAAGAAAATTTTTTCGACGATAATTAGAATAATAACTCTTCTAATACATTACGTCTAGGCGCTAATTGTAAATGAACAGAGTATAGTTAGTTAATGACCATTTAATATCGAAACTTTTTATCCCTCAAACTTTTGAATTGAAAAATTGAATTCGGATCATTACCACGAAAATATCAAAATAAAACTCTTGCTGAAATATTCCTTTTTAAATTATCAATAATTTAACGGATAGGGGGCTACCGCCCCCTGCTCGCTTACGCTCACCAACCCCCGTAACTGCGATACAGCTCTTTACAGATCGCGAATAATAATAACTGCTATCGATCTTAAGCAGAGTAAAACAAACTTCCCGAAAATTCTCTTCCTTTCATCGGCACAAATAACACTCAAAAAAGCTAAATTATTTATTTCTCTAGTAGTTAAAAAATATTGAAATATCTTTAAAAAGATTGTTAACCAAGTCTGTACTACTATCGGTAGCAAACTTAGAGAAAAAACGTGCACATACAAAACTTTTAAATTTAAATATCCGTGCTCGTGACAATCTAGTGAACAGGCAAATATAAAATTTAAAAACATCAAACACGTCTGATAAAGACCTACTAAAACAACGAAAAAAATGAAACTTTGATGCTTAATAATTCCAAAACTACTTAGAATTTTTCAAAGAATGAAGCGCCAATCTCTTTCTTAAAAATAAGAGTATAAGTGGTTAAAAAATCATATTGATAGCGTGGTTAGTTTTCACTTTAGATCGAAAAAACCGAAAAAGTGTCAAAAATTTCGAAAATAAAAAAATTAATAACTCTAAACCAAATTCGAAATTCGAAAAAAGGGCGACATAGTGCACATCTTCATACTTCAGAGTATTAGGCTGCAAAAAATCATAGTTCTGCTGCAAATAGATTTCGCTGAACTGGATTACGCGGCTAAAAAACAAAAACTTCAACTTTGACCTTAAAAATACCCCAGAACTAATTATCACATCAGTTAGTTTTTTGTTCGAGAATGTGCCCCAAATATTCCTCTTCAAACCTTTCAAATTTCATAAATTTCTATCAAGTAGTTTTTTCGTTATGAGAGTTCAAAGAGTTGAAAAATTTAATTTTCTGAAACAGCGGCGGCGGCAGCGGCGGCAGCGGTGACAGTAACTTTTTTTTAATATAGAGAGAAAAAATTTTAAAGTGAAGACTTTTGAAGTAATTTTAAAGATCATAATAAACCACAATTTTTGAGACCATAATTAAGTTTTTACCAATAGTAGTTCTTCTGCAAATTGAATTTTTCAATGATTTTTTGGGGTGTCGCTCCATTTTTAACTCCCTGGGATTTGGTCTGGGACCCCCTTTCTATAGCAATTCTTGTTCGTCTTGATGAGTACTATCATCCCTGAAAGTTTGTTGCACCATTTCAGATACACCCTTTATAGAAGCAAGACCCCAACTATCACCGGTTTACCCAACTATAAGCCGTGCAAAGTCTGTTAAAATCACGTGACCTTTTTACTATCGTTGGCTGATCAGTAACAGGTTATTACTACTGTTATTGTCAGTTTTGTGGATTTTTTTTAAAAAAATATTTCACCTTGCACAATAAATTTAGTTAGATATGCGAGTTATTAATATCTATGAAATAAACAAAGGTAAATTAGGTATACTTGAGGGAAATGAGTAACTGTCAATTAAAGAGAAAGGATAAGGGATTAAGACATCATATTATTTTATTATGTCATACTTTTTTACTTGATAAATATGTGTCAGATCCACTAAGGACTTGCCCCCTCCTAAATCTAGAGTTGAAATTGGACTTCAGTTATGATATCATTCATGCCTCAGATGTTTTGAAAAACATCTAAATTAAAAATAATATTGTATTTGTGAAGACACGAAGGGAAGTATAAAAGTAGAGTTGAATACAATTTTGAATTTTTATGATAGTTGTACTAATAGTGGGTTCTAAAGCAAACCCCTCCCCTTGTCAAGAGTTCAGAATTCAAATACAAAGTAAAGAATTATAACTGACTAAATTATGTAGTCTTCACAATGTAAACTTTTTCAAACAAACTACCTATTTGAGAAAACTCCAGCTCTCAAGCGTCGCCTCCAACCGTGGACCGGTTTTGCCCTTGTTTGGGCTCATCAGCACGGTATAGGAAGGTAACGCAAGAGAGCGGAGGGAGAGCTTTTAGTCTAGCCGACTATAACGGAAAAAGTGTTGACTATTGACCAGTCCTCCACTATCTGCCGGAATGAACTGCGCATTCCATAGAACAGATTTAATTCCCGAAAGGACATAGGTATGAAAAGGGAGTATTTTACCACTACCTCTGGTTAGAGGAATATGTGAGAAAACTCCAGCTCTCAAGCGTCGCCTCCAACAGTGGACCGGTTTTGCCCTTGTTTGGGCTCATCAGCACGGTATAGGAAGGTAACGCAAGAGAGCGGAGGGAGAGCTTTTAGTCTAGCCGACTATAACGGAAAAAGTGGTGACTATTGACTAGTCCTCCACTATCTGCCGGAATGAACTGCGCATTCCATAGAACAGATTTAATTCCCGAAAGGACACAGGTATGAAAAGGGAGTATTTTACCACTACCTCTGGTTAGAGGAATATGTGAGAAAACATTCCTCACATATTCCTTTCCTCCTTTCGGGAATTAAATCTGTTCTATGGAATGCGCAGTTCATTCCGGCAGATAGTGGAGGACTAGTCAATAGTCACCACTTTTTCCGTTATAGTCGGCTTAAAGAGAAAGGATAAGGGATTAAGACATCATATTATTTTATTATGTCATACTTTCTTACTTGATAAATATGTGTCAGATCCACTAAGGACTTGCCCCCTCCTAAATCTAGAGTTGAAATTGGACTAGAGTTGAAGCTAGACTAAAAGCTCTCCCTCCGCTCTCTTGCGTTACCTTCCTATACCGTGCTGATGAGCCCAAACAAGGGCGAAACCGGTCCACGGTTGGAGGCGACGCTTGAGAGCTGGAGTTCTCTCACATATTCCTCTAACCAGAGTTAGTGGTAAAATACTAAAATACTCCCTTTTCAAACTACCTATTCTTCACTAAAAAGGTGTGTTCTTAAAAACGCTCTTTCACAAAACCTATTCTAACTTTCTTCTTACAACCAACCTGAACACATAGTACAGCTTCCACCAAAAGTAACAACACTAAGCAACCCTACTGCCCCTCAGGTCTTTTGTTACTAGAGGAATTTCGTCAAAGGCTCTAATGACTAAGCCCCTCCACAAAAATAAGAACCGTCTCGACATGAGCGATTAAGGCCCATCCGGAGGCGATCAATAACCCGCTATAACACGTCAATACAGGAGCCTCTTTAAAAGACTCCTGATAAGGACGTGGGGTGATAATCTTGTTATTCTGAAGAAGGATATTTCTTTTTCTTTAAGTTATTTTGGTTCGAGGACGTGGTGGTAGTATAAAGCGTTTTTAATTAATTTTTCGTGCTGTGGGGGGTCTAAGGGCTATTTTGGCGGGTGTGGGAGGAATATAAATAAGGGGAATGGGTTGTTTTATTGTCTTAATATGGGGATTATCTTGAGTGTGGGTGTTTTTCATTTGTATAGCCTACGATTTCCTTTGTCATTGCTTCATCTGTTGTGAATATTACATTCAGTATCGTTTCAGTTCAGTTCAGGACCAACAAAAGAATTAATACATTGGTGTCTAGTACGCATAGACAAGGTAGTTGTGATTTTTGTAGAGATAATAATTTACCTTCTCTTACTCTTCACTACATGAGATTTATCTGTTACATGCTTAAACTCTCCATTTACAAGCTTTAAACACATATAAAACTAAAAAATAGCTCATGTAAGATCCTATAGGAAAGAAACACCATATGGTTTTTATTGAGCTTTCAAAAAGATTAAACTCCTTGTGCGAATAATGCTTCCAATTCATATTATCTTTCAAAAAATTTCTATCATCTTCTTTTCTCCCCTTTTTCGCTTTCTCTCCCACTATTTCTCTCACTTTTCTCCACTTTTCTTGCCTCTTTTCAACTTTCCATTCCTATTCCTGTTTCACTTTCTTCCACCAATGCTTCACCTTTCATTATAACACGACTTGCCTTCCCTGATATTTCCCATAGCCTCCCCCAAAACTTCCCTTAACACCCACCAAAACGATTCCCACATTGATCGTCCTATCCAAAATCGCCGTAAATGCACTTCAAAGCCGCCGCCCAAAACACTTCCCCCTCCTCAACAATTTGATATTAATCGATTCTCCCCCTTTCCTCCCTGTGCAAATCCCCCAAATGAGAAATCAGACCCGAAATAAATTCAACGAATTTCTATCAGCAGGTTTTGCAGGTTTTGCACCCGCGATCCCTGATAGTTATTCTCCGGAATGTCCTGGAAACGGAGGGAAGGATTTAAGGCATAAGTCAACAGGTATTCGCGGTGTTTCGGAAGAGGGGGTCATTCACAAACTTAAATATTTCCCTGGTTTCTTCTATAGCAAGGGTCGGCAACTGGCGAACCGCATCCGGGCAGCAAGGGAATCCATGAGGCTATTTCAAGGACAATCAAAACGTTTTGAAAATCACTAATAATAAGTATTCTTACACAACAGAATACTTACAAAATACGCATACGTACTGGCTTAGTGGTCAGAGGTTAGAGAAGGGATTGCCAACCCGAGCCTCTCCAGTGACACGAGTAGGTATTGAGAAAATTTGAGAAAATGTTTTCAGGCGTCATCAATGACAGATGCATTGAGCGATTGAGCGCAGTTTGCGTTGCCTTGCTTTGATTAAATCATATGTGAGGCGGAAAGCGAAAAGGGACCTCTTGCCGGCGATCGTCGAAAAAAATGGAGTTATTAATATTAAACTTAAAGACCTTAAACTTTCAAAATGCTACCCTCTCATTATTTTTCAGAGTTAAGGAATGATTCCAACAGCTAAAATTCGGTTCTAAAGGGTCCAAGGATCGATAAACTCGAGAGAAAAAAATTCGATAGTTTTGACCTTTTTCCGGTTTTTTGGCTTTTTCTCGAAATCAACTTTGCCGACAAGAGGTCCCTTTTCGCTTTCTGCCTCACATATCATCATATATTTCTATATATTTCCCTATTACAAAGGTTCTTATGTGTATCACAAAAATATGAGTTTATTTTTTTATTTGGTAAAAAAGCATTTAGTTAATCTAGGGAATGGAAAAAATATTTGAATAAATCAAAAGATTTTGTAATAAAACTACTTCCGAATTAAGTGAAAAATGAGAACTTTAAAATTCAATCTCGTGTTCTTGTATTAAGAGAAAGTACTGTGTATTTAATTAGTTTTTCCACTGAGTACTGATTTTGAATATTTATTTTGATTAAATTTTACAATCATAGCCTAAAATCTCATCTAACACTTTTTTTTATTCATCTCATCTAACACAACTTTCAGATGAAATTTAAAACTTGTTTTTACAAAATGTGTACCTATTTCTCCTGTATAAATAAATGCATAAGAGACGTATTAAAATAATGAATTCTTTATGCAGTTTAAATGAATTAATTTTAAAAAAAGTATGGAAGTTTTTTACATTTGGAATTAACCTCTGACTTATTTAGCTCACAATAGTTCTCCTATGCTTTAAAAGTTTACTTTTTGAGTCTTAAATCTCTAATTTTAGAGAAATAATGAACTTTAAGATAGTTTTTTAGGTAGAAAGAAAAATTTTGTTCCCTTTCAAAAATTAAAGGTGTAGGGAGAGGACGAATTTTTCCACACATTTTTCTGAGTAAATTTTTTTAACCCAAGTGAAACTAAACAATACATTTATATTAAGATAAACCTGATCTTTTTACCAAAACCTTAAGATAACTTCTTACAAAAGATGCTGTGACAAAATTATTCCCATAAAAACGGTGTTTTTAGCTTAGAAATTCCACATACTCTTGCATCTCAATTTTTTTTCGGTAAAAAACTTCTTTGTATTCTTCGAAATTAGTTTTCTAAAAAGTTCTCAAATTTCTCGCTGTAGTTCGTAGGCTTTAATTAGCTTAATGTACAGGGTGTTTCAAAATTCCGTTTCGTGGCTTTTATTTGAAACCAACGCGTTTCCTAGGGTCATGGAAGTAAGGTCTACCTTTAGGAAAGTCAACCTGAAGAATCCATTGAGATGACTTACAGCGCCCATAGCGGCGAAATGAAAAAGTTTAAAAAATTAATTAAAAAAGGAGATAGGGCAAAAATCTAAATGAGATAATTGTTTTCATCATTATGAATAACTCATTGTAAAAAAAACTTCATGAAAATATCGTGAATATTCAAGATGTGAAAATAGCACTTTTTCAGGCCTCAAAAAAGAAAAAGTACACAAAATTGCAAAATTTTCAATTGTGTTATGTAGTTTTATGTTGTTTAGTTAAATAAAGACAAAATTTAATAAAAAATTTAAAAAACTTGTACATTTGTAATTTTTTTTTCTTTTTTGAAGCCTGAAAATGTGCTATTTTCAAATGCTAATATTTCCATGAATATTCACGATATTTTCATGAAATCTTTTTCAATAAGTTATTAATAACGGTGGCAAAGATACTCTAATTGAGGTTTTTGCTGTTTCTCCTTTAGTTTTTGAATTATTTTTTTAACTTTTTCAATGGCTTCTCCAGGATCACTTACCTAGGGGTAGACCTTACTTCCATGACCCTAGGAGACGATGGTTTCAATAAGGAAGTCGCATGTGTCAGATTTTCAAAAACAAACAAGTGTTCCGTCTGGTTTTTGTATGGTAAAATGAAATATCTAGTCAATTTTCAAAAAAATGTACAGGTAATTAAATATTTTAATTTAAAAGTCGAGAAAAAAACACGTGACTGAAAACGTTTATTGTTTAAAAAGTAACGATCAGGTCAACAATCACACCATCAACTCCATTGCTTCCCAACAATGCTTATCGTACGATGACGTCACATCCCAAACTCTTGGCGTTTTCGCGCGCTTTTAAAAAGGGGATTTTTGTTAATTTTTTATCAGGCAATCAAAAAATTTCTCGATCGGCCTCAAATTTTGGGTAGTTGCTTATTTTTGCAAGAAGAATCGATTAAAAAAATAAAAAGAAATCATGCAACTTCCTCATTAAAAGCCGCGAAACGGACTTTTGAAACAACCCTGTATAAACCTCGCAATGTATAAAAAAAAGCTGAGTATTCCTTTTAATAATTGCAAAAGCATTCATTTTGATGCAATTTATTAGTGTTATTTCTAGATTTGTTTTTTAATATGCAAAATATTTTGCCCTTTTTAATTTGTGTGATAAATTGAAATTCCACAATGTTTTTGAGATCAAAATGTATAACGTTGAACAACAAGATGATTTTTATATTTTATACCATGATGTATCTGAAAAACGTAGTAAGGTGAACTCTGTCTTATCAAAAAGAAGCTATTCTATTGCTAAGCATGTTTGGGGTGAAAATCATACGTTTAATTTTTTTTCAGCTGTTATAATTAAGAATTGCAACTCTGTTGTTGATCTTGATTTTTTCGAGGCATATTATATAAATAAATATTCTGAAGTTTTAATTAATGATTTAAATAGTGTACCTTATTTTTCACCTGATGTTTGGAAATCTTAATTGTTCGTAATTTAACCATGTTCCTTTTTATTTTTCCTCTGGTAATTCGATTTAACTGTAACCTATTTGGCTTTCTTGTTCCTTGTCTAGAGGTCTCTTTCTGTTTGTATTTATACCGATCGCCTGTCTATAATTGTTACTTTTAGCACTGATGAAGGGGATCCTTTGATCCCCAAAACAATTGTCTGCTTTTTAAATGTTTTATTGTGGATTAAACGTTGTTTTTACATTATTAGTTTACCTGATGGTATGAAAAGAAGTTTTAGCGATTTGATTCTAATTTTAGATACTAATAATTACTCATTAATTTCACTTTTTAATTTTAATTTAACCCAAAAGAATTTTATGCTTATGCAGGGGAGAACAACAAGTTAAGCTCTACCTTGGGGCCATTAAAATTAGGAGAGGACACATTTATTCAGGATGATATAGGTATGGCAAAGGTGTTAAATGATTTTTTCATGGAGGTCTTTAATAAGAATTTTAAATTAACGGGGGACTATGCATTAGAATATAATGGAAGTGTGGATATTCCGGACTGTTGTTTTAATAGGGAGGAAATAATACATCTTTTAAGAAGCATAAAGCCATCTAAAGCTCCAGGACCGGATGATGTTTATCCAAAAGTGCTTGTGGAATGCGCAGAGGAATTAGGGGACGTAATAATGACAATTTTTAAATCAACATACGATTCGGGTTTGGTGCCAATAGATTGGAAATTAGCTAATGTAACTCCAATATATAAGAAGGGACCGAAATGGGATCCAGGCAATTATAGACCAGTAAGCTTAACATCAGTCATTTGTAAGATTTTCGAAACCATACTTAAAAAGCATATAATGTTATACTTGGAGGAGGGTAACTTACTTTCAGACAATCAGTTTGGATTCAGGAAGGGTAGATCCTGTCAAACTAATCTTTTAAAGTTCTATGACGGAGTAACAAAGGATTTGGATCAAAAACATAGTGTAGACATATTTTACATCGATTTTCAAAAAGCATTTGATAAGGTTCCACACGAGGCATTGCTACTGAAGTTAGAAAAATTGGGTATCAGGGGTAAAACATTATTGTGGATTAGGAATTGGTTGATAGGTAGGAAACAGAGGGTGCAAGTCAAGGGTAATTATTCACAGTGGGCAGAGGTCATGAGTGGGGTGCCACAGGGGTCAGTATTGGGGCCAATTCTCTTTATAATTTTCATTAACGATATTAGTCAGGACATTAGGAACAAAATCAGCATCTTTGCTGATGACTTAAAAATTTGGGGTAGGGTAGATACTCAGGAGCAGGTACAAAATTTACAAAGGGATCTTGATATTATATCGCAATGGGCTGAAAAATGGGGTATGTCCTTTAACATAAGTAAATGTCAGGTACTTCATATGGGTCGGGGGAATGGTAGGGCAGAATTTTATCTGCAAGGGGACAAAGTTAAAGAAGGTAATATGATCAAAGATTTAGGGGTGATAGTAAATGAGGACTTTAAATGGGTTCATCAGGGTTCATCTGCGAGTAAAAAGGCTAATAGGATATTGGGATATATTAGAAAAACTGTTTCTTCAAGGTCCGAGGATATTATTTTACCACTATACAGAGGCTTGGTGAGACCTCATCTAGAGTATGCTGTTCAGTTTTGGTCTCCATACTTAAAAAAAGATATTGATGCAATAGAAAGGGTTCAGCATAGGGCTACTAAAATGGTCAAGGGTATATCCAGTTTAAGTTATGAGGGAAGATTAAAGAAGCTAAATATGTTCACTCTAGAGAGAAGAAGGATTAGAGGGGATTTGATTCAACTATTTAAAATGGTAAAGCAAGGGGACACAGAGGGACTAGATTTCAATATGGGTAATAGAACAAGGGGTCACAATTTCAAATTGAATAAAGTAAAATTTAAGACGGATTGTAGAAAGCATTATTTCTTTAATAGGGTAGTGGATAGATGGAATGCGTTGCCTGAAACAATCGTAAATTCAAGTGGGGTAAACGAGTTCAAGGGGAAAATTGACAGATACTGGGATTCTGGTAGTTTGGGTTAAAAAGACTGGACCAACCTTGCTGGGCTTACGCCTGTAGTTGGTCGACTTAATTTGTATTTGTATTTGTATTTGTATATAAATTTAAACCAAATTTTTAGTAAAACTTGGAAAATAAATATGATGGCAACTAATTTATGGGCGGAACTAGCTTAGTTAAAAGTGGTTCATGTGATTGGATTAAATCTTAATTTATATGGTTAAGGTCATAGTATATTTTCAAACTTTAGCAACAAATATTAGTATTATTCTACCACTAATTAGCATTTACCACAATCATTGGAACCGAATTATTTTACCAAATTATTGGAACCAAAATATTTTACCCAATCATTGGAACTAAAATATTTTACCCAATCATTGGAACCAAAATATTTTACCAAATCATTGGAAAGATGGTTGATCTATCGTTGTTTTTTATTCCTTCCCAAAACACATCAATATAAAATTAAAAATTCAAAAACAAGATAAAAGTTAGGATCTATAATAATGTCATCCTTTATGATGCAGCGTTCGTATAATTTTATCTCCAAGAAAACAAATACACCTAGGATAGGTTTTGTTTTCCTATGGTTTTGTTCAAGGCTATAAAATATTTAACTGCCTTCCAAAAGGCTCCATCAATGATGTACTTTATTGCTTGACACTAGTGTGGTTTGTGGTTTTACGACGCTTTGTATAATGTCAAGCATGAAAGGGATATCAACGGTTTTATAAAGGAGCCCTACATGGATGCATAGAGAAGTAGTAATTAAAAAGATAAATCTCACATAACGGAACGGGTGAAAATGTAATAAAAAATAGAAATAAATGATTACCCAAAAAAGAATTCGTGTGTCAATCGTTTCTGTATTTGATATATATAGTAATTAGTAATACTTACATTAGGTAGATTTTTTTTCTCTAGCAATAGGTCACACACGCAGACATCCAATACCCTCTCTCCTTATAGTCTTAGTTACTATAAATACACTCATTATCTCTCATGAATAGTTTTATCATCTTGATTGAGTTATTAAAATATGCTATGTTAAAATTAGGGCTATGTTAAAATTAGAGTTAAACGAGAGAGAATACAACTTAACTTTTTATCTACTGCAATTTTTTTCGTGCAAATATTTTTTGAGTCACTAAATTGAAAATTAAGAGATATACATAAAAATAATCATGCACTCTTAAAACGAAGGTCTCAAAACTGAGTAAAAAAGTACTCAAACGGGCTCCGATCCAAAAATACTCAAATTTGAGAACATGAATGTACTCATTTCTGAATTCGTGCGTACTCAAAAATGAAACATCTTGAGCAGCTGGAAGCACTACATCATTTTCAAATATATACTCATTTTCCACTAATATACTCACAGAACCTGTGCTGACTTTTTTATCTAGGAAGAGGAAAACTAAAAAATGTTCCTGCAAAATTTCGTCAGTATATTCGTAAGGATGGTTATTCTACGTAATTTTAAAATTGGGTGGGCAAGTACCGTCTGTAGATAAAGGGTTAATGAGTAGGGTAAAGGGGGGCTAATGGGACGAATGTATTGTTTTCCTCGTAATAAATATTTTAGTAAAGATATATTATTTATAATTACTAAGATTTGTAAAAGATCTAGTAACCATGTGTGGCATGTAATATCAGTCAGGATGACATATTTTTGCTGGGTATAAAAAAGCAATCTGGTTGTACAGTGGATTAACTGGTTGGAATACCTTGTATAGTAGGTATATTTCTCTTATGTTAAATAAAAATTCTAGATAAGATATGCCAAGCTTGTCATAAAATAAAGGCAGCGAGTATTCATTAAAGGAAGAAACCAATTTTTAACTGAAAATTTCAGCAACTTTAAGAAAGCAGCCCTGTTATTTATAACTTTCCTCTGATAAATTTTCTGAAAATTTCAAAATAATAAAAGAGCTTAGAGGAAATATTGACTAGACACAGATCAATCCATAACGCTCATTATATTTTAAAAGGATTCGAAATCGTCTAGGTTTTTAAAACAAGCCTCCATTCAAATACCCCAATCAACACTGCATATCAACAACAAAAAAATGTCTAGACATTCTCTCGGGGGTAGTGTCCCTAATTTTGTGTAGTGTTTTTTTTCTTTGATGCACGTTTAATGGGATAATGGGAATGTATTTGGAATTGAACTATGGATTCATTTAGTAGAAAACTCAATAAAAATCACAAAGTTTCATGAGATCATAAAAGGAATTAAACTGGTAATAAATAGGCCTAGTTAGGTAATAGTTAGGATTTATGTTTCATTTCATGAAAAAAAATATTTTTTACTTATAAAAAAATTAACGATAAGAAGGGTTGAATTACATTTCTTCCAAATAGGAATGTAAATTAATTAACTCGAGTTAATTCAAACTCTTGCATTGATCATTTGATACTTCGGGGTTCTGATGTTAGTGCTGAATCTGTCTTTTTTAAAAATAGCCTAACGGACCATTACCCGATTGCCTGTAAATTAAAATATAGAGCTTCCAGTAGTTTAAACCGAACAGCTAAGACCTCAAAGACAAAGATTTCAAGAGTTGATTATGATAAGGTAAATACTTTTCTGCTTAATTATACTTTTTCTTTAAATCCTAATGCTGAAGATATGGATTTATTGTATGATGGTTTTGCAGATGTATTAAGGAATATCCTATTTAATTTTACTCACTGCTTTTATCAACAAAACAGCAAAACAAATAAAAACTGGATTAATCTGGAAATCTTAAAATTAATTAAAGCTAAAGAAAAATTGTATATAAAACATAAAAAATACCCCTTCGATATAATTTACGAACAAAATTACAAAGCTTTACAAAAAGAACTGAAAATAAAAATTAAAAACGCAAAGCATAACTATTTTGTGCCTGAATTTTCAAAGTGCAAAAATGTTAAAAAGCAATGGGAATTTGTAAATCAAATTACAAACTCTAACATCTCTGTATGAATAAAAGGCTAACGGGCGATGTATGTATGTATGTATGTCCGGGGTAATCTCTTGAAATAGGCCACGGACCGAAACCAAACTCGACGTATAGACGTATTCCGAGTCGGGGAGTAACTTAGGATAGTTTTATAACCTCGAAAATCGAATAATTAAGAGTAATTAGCGAATTTATAGCCGAAAACGCTTATTTCTCCATTTCTCTACCAGGCAGATCTGCTCGACTCACTATTGTTAACGAGATGAAAACCTTCAAATATCAAATATTTTAACATGAAAAACTCGATAATTGTCCATTTAAAAACTATATCAGATGTAAAAACACTGAATTAAATTCAAATAATTAATTTTGAAACGTTATTTTCCTTTATTTCAAGATGTTTTCCTTTAAAATTTAAATATTTATGGAAAAGTGTAAATTTTCTTCATGGAAAACGACTTGAAAATAAAACATTGTTTCAAATGAAGCGGTTCACTAGACTTTTCAATTTACTAGATCTTTTATTATTGTTTCAAATTTGTTTATTTTAGTTCACTAGACTCATTAATTTACTAGGAAACATTGCCGAGAACACCGGGAAAAGGAAAATTACCGGGAACATCGGGATAGGAAAAAAAAGTACCAGGACATAAAAATTACCTCGATCAGCGGGATAGGAAAATTATCGGAAACATCGGGATAGGAAAATTATCGGGAACATCGGGATAGGAAAATTATCGGGAACATCGGGATAGGAAAATTATCGGGAACATCGGGATAGGAAAATTACCGGGAACATCGGGATAGGAAAAGTACCGGGAACATCGGGATAGGAAAAGTACCGGGAACATCGGGATAGGAAAAGTATCGGGAACATCGGGATAGGAAAATTACCGGGAACATCGGGATAGGAGAATTACCTGGAACACGGATAGGAAAAAGACGTCTGGGAAACCGGGATGATTGGTAATTGCTGATTTAAAAAATATAAATATATTTTTAAAAAAATTAATTTAAAAAAAATATATGCACTCCACCCGTGCAAGGCCGGGCATATCCGCTAGTCTCTGTATAAATAAAAGGCTAACGGGCGATGTGTGTGTGTATGTATGTCCGGGGTAATCTCTTGAAATAGGCCACGGACCGAAACCAAACTCGACGTATAGACGTATTCCGAGTCGGGGAGTAACTTGGGATAGTTTTCAAAGCTTTAAAATCGAACGTTTTCGAGTAATTAACGAATTTATAGCCCGAAACGCTTATTTCTCCATTTCTCTACCAGAGTAGATCTGCTCGACTCACTATTGTTAACGAGATGGAAACCTCCAAAAATCAAATATTTTAACAGGAAAAACTCTATAATTGTCCATTTAAAAAGGATATAAGTTGTGAAAAAGCTAAAATAAATTCAAATAATTTATTTTCAAACGTTACTTTCCTTTATTTCAAGATTTTTTTCCTTTAAAATTTAAATATTTATGGAAAAGTGAAAATTTTTTTTCATGGAAAACGACTTGAATGTTTCCAATGAAGCGGTTCACTAGACTTTTTAAATTTACTAGATCTTTTATTATTGTTTCAAATTTATTATTTTTGTTCGCTAGACTCTTTAATTTACTAGGAAACATTGCCGAGAATACCGGGAAAAGAAAAATTACCGAGAACATCGGGATAGGAAAAAAAGTACCGGGATTACCGGGACATAAAATTACCTCGATCATAGGGATAGAAAAATTATCGGGAACATCGGGATAGGAAAATTATCGGGAACATCGGGATAAGGAAAATTACCGGGAACACCGGGATAGGAAAAAGGCGTCTGGGATACCGGGATGATTGGTAATTGCTTATTTAAAAATTATAAATATATTTTGAGAAAATTTAATTTAAAAAAAATTATACACTCCACCCGTGCAAGGCCGGGCATATCCGCTAGTACAAGATAAAAAAACCTTCATCCAACAATAATGAACTATTAGCAGAAAATATCAACAAGTTTTTTATAAATATGGGATCAAGCGCTATGCTTACAGATAATGGTAATTACAAAAGGTATTTAACAAGTCAATTAAACACTTTCTTTCTCACTGAGATTACTGATCTAGAAACCCATAAAATTATACACTCTCTAGATCAGTGGTTCCCAACAGGTGGTCCGCGGACCACTGGTGGTCCGTGAGGCCTTCAGAGGTGGTCCGTGAGAAGATTTTTAAATAACTTATCAAAAAAAGTGTGAAAAATTTTAAAAATATTTTTCCTAATCACGCATTCTAGGAAATAGTAGAAACACTACAGATACAAAAACATAAGTAAAAAATCATTCGTCTCTTAAATAAAAAATGTTGTATCCCCTTTCTCTCCTATGAATCATTTGTTGATTTCTATTATTTTGCACAGATTCAACAGTAGTTTATTACAGAGTAGAAGCGAAATGTGATGATGTGGATAAGTATTTCATCATATTAATTAAAACTGAGATGTGTCGGGGTGGGGCTAGTAAAGAATCGAATGATCGGACTTATAGTACTTGGTTTGATACCAAGCGAAGCGTGGAAGTGTTGAAAGATACTTCAAACTGGGATGCTATGGTCAGACAGAGGTAAATCGTGGTATGAAAAGAGGAAATTTCTGAGATACACGTGAAATAGGTTTGTTCGAAGATTTGAGAAAAATGTATCGCTGAAAATGCGAAAGTTTTTGAACGCATAAATTGTTTTCTATTTTAATCGCTCCTTTGAAATAATTATTGACTTTTGACGCGGTTTCTTTCGGGAGAACATTATCCTCTCCCCCCTCGCCAATAGAATTTCCTCTGCCACAACTCACAGTCAGTGCATGTCCAGTTTGCTTTTTTGTGATCAACAGAATTCCTGGTTTTCTCATTCGCCCTGCAGTTTAATTTAAAGCTAAGTACTTTCTTTCAAATTTAAATCTACTAATAATATATTACCTTATTTGTTAGTTATGAGAAAGAAGAAAAATAAATATTTTATACTGTTGTTTTTTAAACCTGTAACTTTTGTGTAGGTGTGAAGACAAAAGGTTTCATAAAAATGGTTAAATTCTTTTATAAAAGGTATATTTTTAAATAATTAGGTATAAAATTAATGTAATGTTAATTTTTCTTTTAAGTTTAATAAATTATTTGATTTTCTAAGTTCTATTTAGAAACATTGTAAGACTCGGTTTCCCTTACTTCAGAAAAAAAAAGTCAAAATTTTAGACCCTCCATGAATGAATGCACTGAAAAAAAGTTAAAATTTTGAAGATACAGTTAGGGATAGAGTTGGTCCGTGGAGGTACAAGTTTAAGCGAAGTGGTCCGCAGACATATTTGAGTTGGGAACCACTGCTCTAGATGATAAAAAATCTCCTGGTTATGACAGAATAACGACAAAACTTCTTAAATTAGTGGCTAACCATCATATATCTGTCATCACAAAAATTATTAAGCTATCCCTTTTAAAAGTTGTTTTCCTTCATCCCTAAAAACCGCAACACTAATAAAATAATACATTTCATAAATCTGGTGATATTAATGACTTTTCAAATTATCGACCTATTTCCCTTCTACCGGTTTTTTCTAAGTTCTAGAAAAAATAGTGCATATATATACTAGACTTTATGGCTATTTGAAAACTTTCAAAATCATCTCTGAAAACCAATTCGGCTTCATTCCAGGCCTTAGTACTGAAAACGCATTATTAGCTTTTACAAAATATAATTTCAATAACATAGACAAAAATTAGAAATCAGCTGCTGTATTTCTAGACATTTCCAAGGCTTTGACAGTGTAAATCACGACATTTTAATTGATAAATTATACTCTATTGGAATTCGAGGAGCTGTAATTGGTTGGTTCATTTCTTACTTAACTAATCGAAAGCAGTTTGTAAGATTGGAAGATTATGAAAGTAAACTTTTAAATATAAAATCTGGCGTGCCACAAGGTTCAATCCTTGGACCTTTATTATTCATCATATACTAATGACTTCTGTAAATTAAAAATCAACGGTAAAATCATAACTTATGCTGATGACAGGGTAATTTTGTATTCAAGTTCTAATTATGAAGATTTACAAAGTCATATAAATGAAGACCTTTTAGCAATTAATCACTGGTTTAACGCCAATAAACTTTCTATAAACATAAATAAAACTAAATTTATAAACTTTAGTATCTATGGTCCATCTGAATCTCTTAGTCTCTGTTATCATCTCAACGATAGTAATGTTGCTGATTGCAAATGCCCCCCTCTCAAGTTACATCCATAAAATACCTTGGATTATTCGTTGATTCAAACTTAAAATGGAAATCACACGTGATTTATCTAACATATAAACTTCGTTATATTCTCTATAAACTTTATTACATAAAAAATCATAAATAGGAATTTTCTGTTACAGTTATATTATTCTTGGGTAAACTTAATCATAAGTTATGGGCTTGTTATTTGGGGTGGTGATTACTTGGAAAATATTAATCCTGCAATAAAAATTCAAAACAAAATTATTAAGTTTTTAAGTTGTATGTAACCAGCCAACTTTAATTGATTTATACCGAAAATTGAATATTTTGCCAATTCGCCACCTTTTTTTCTTTAAAACTATAATTTACTTTGTTAAACAGGACAATAGCTCTGAATTACGAAACCTTAGTTATAATTTGCGATCAAAAAACCTATATACCGTGCCTAAATCAAAAAAAGAAATATTTAATAAAAATTTTGTTTATTTATCACCTAAATTCTTTAATGCTTTACCTGAAGACCTAATCAGAAAGATAGGATATTATAATCAGATGAAGAAGATAATAATCAGATGAAGAAAATCAGAAATATATCTTTTTAAATTTAAGAAACAACTAAAACTCTTTGTTATGACAATAGATAAAATTGAGGATTTTTTTTATTTTTTCCCCACAAACGCTCTTATTATTCTGAGTTATAATACTGAAGCTCACCTCGCGAGAGTTTTCACTTGTATTTAAATATATAATTTTTAAATAATATCTTAAATTGTATTTATAATTTAAAAATAATTTCAATTTTTTAATTAAATAGTTTTAGTTACTCGTATGGGTCACTGCGCTGACCCCTGAGTAATACAAACAACTCTATTAATATTTTTTTCTCTATTGTTTATAGTATATATGTATTCTTATGTACATTTTTAGTTTCTGTGTTTTGTTCGTTCCTTTTATGTTCAATGTAAAATTGCTATATAAAATAATAAACGTTATGTTATGTTAAAATTAACAGTAATGAATAATCATCGTGAAGGGAAATTTTTAAACTTGGGTAAGACTTTAAAATCATAATAGGACTAAGCTCCCGTTTTGCTCTAAGGATTTGGGATATAAATAAATTTCTGTCAGGGGTTGCATATTTTAAAATATTAAAATCGACATAAAAACAGAGAAACTGAATAATACGATATTTCTCCCTGGTTCGTGGCACTGTCAACACCAACAATGGCAAACAGTCGATAACTCTAATCTGTCTATACACTATATTTTCTCAACCCTTACATTATATCGCATAGACAAGCTTCACTGCAATGGCACGAAATCATAGACTGATAAAAACGCTTTAAGATGAAGATATCCTGGCAACTCCCTCAGATAGAGCCATATTCACAACATCCATTATAATGCGACCTGCCTATCAAGGAACCTACACAAACAGGACAGGGTAAAAAAAGGAAAGAAAATATCCCCACCGAAAGAAGGACTTACGTGAGCTCACGGGAAGAGAGAACAAAAACGCACTTCAGAATGATGAAAAAGATGTCATAGGCGCATAAAGGGAAAAAATACCACTATGATTGATGCTACTTGATAGCATGGGACCTTCCGGGGTGTCAGGGATTCTGTAGTAATCAATGTATTTTGTTGGACAAAGATGGTGCAAATAAGTCAACATGATTGGGGTAAACATTTTTTTATTGCAATTATTTTAAGCCCATCCTGAGATTGCCGTAGAATCGATATCGTTTTGAAAAACGCTGTTTTTTTATATTTTTTTGGAGTTTGGATGGTAGACGAATGAAGTTTAAATTTGATAACGTAGTTGTCGGGTTGTTCAATTATATACCTACTTCTAAAAAGTAGTATGTTATTGTTAACATAATTTAGGTTTGGATATTTCAATGAATGTTTATGCAAAATTTTGGATTTATCATACATGATAATATACTTTTTCTTTCAGAGTTTTTATTGAAAAGAACTTATTCCAACGACACACATAAAACAGACCCTCTAATATCTTTTCATTGAATAATCTATAAAAATTGACATTTTTGAAAAGAACGCTGTCTTATTTCCACCAGTTTTCAAAATAGCAATAAGTTGAATTATTTTGTAGTAAAGTAACTTCTTATAAATAGAGTGAAGCTAGTAATTTTTAGGAATAATACTACGAAGATGAATGAAGTTAATTTTTGAAATGCATAAAATATTCATATAAAATCATTATCCCTTTACAAAAAAGCAAATGAAAATATAATTTTACTTTTAAAAAGTTCAGACTATAGTGCCTAGAATGGGGTTCCATTCTAGGCACTATAGTCTGAACTTTTTAAAAGTAAAATTACTTTTTACTCTCATGGAACCCTTTTGAAAATAACCACGTTCCAGGAACCTTAGATTCCATATTACACTGGCGTATATAGAAATTTATTTTGGAAGGGGCCCAAAACTATTACTCAACCCCTCCAATGCATATTTAAAATAGGTTTAACGTTGCTTTTTAATGCATTTTTATGTGAAATTTGCATCCAAGAGAACTTAATATAATAAAAATTTTAATTACTAAAGTTCCAAGTAGGAAGGGGGTTTGGGGTGCTCTCCCAGAAAATTTTTAGAAATTTGACCCATAAAATTAGGCTTTAACTCGTTTTGTGTACATTCAGTTCAAAATTCGGACATGCATTTTTAGGTAGGTTTTTAATTTTCATGAAAGTATTAGAAAAAATTGAGAGTAATACAATTTCATGTACTAAAGGGGGGATTTGGGGACCCTCCCCCAGAAATTTTTTGAAAACTTGACCCTAAATAACAGGGTTTTAACTTGTTTTAGTATGCCTAGTCCGAATTTCGGGGAAGGCCAGGGGAAGGCCCCCTTATTTACGCCACTGGCATGTAACAATATTTTTTCTTGCTATTTTGTCCTCCCTTAGAATTTATTTTGAAAATTTCCCTTTAAACTAGTGTTTTATCTCCTTTCAAACTTTTTATCCTGTGGAACACCCAAGGAGAAAAGCTTCTTAAGACAGCAGAATGTTCAAGAGAAAATCGCTGTATAACAGACGTCAAAACTTTAGATAGAAGTTGGGAGTTCTCCCTAGAAATTTATCGAAATTTGCCTGTAGAGTTTCAGTGTATTTTAACCCTACAGTGCATACTGTTGCCATTTGGAAACACGATATTTTTCTTCATTTCCTACTCGAACTTTCATTTCCAAAAGGCAACACCATGCAATAAGTACAATAGATATAACATTTCATTGTATTAGCACTTTAGACTGGCAGTAGATCACAGCAGGGGTACTATTTTGAGACATTTGTTAGTAGCTAGTCAGACGAAAGTCAAGACACAGAAAACGCCAAAATAAAAGGACCATATAAATTAAAATAAAAAAAAATTTCAGCTTGAAAAAAAATGTTTTGAAAAGATAAGTTGTTTTTTATATTTTTACAGCATTTGGTTTTATTTCACTTCACAATTAATTTCACAAAAGACACAAATTAATTTCACAAGGACAAAGTTTTTTGTAAATAAAAAGTAGAAAAAAATTAAATTAATTTTTTTAGTGTTTTTTTACTAATTTACACCATAATAGAAGTCACATAAATGATTTTAAGGTGAATTTAAAAAATCATGCATTGTAGGGTTAAGACCCTTTGGGTTACATCTGAAAAGAACAGTTCCTAGTAAAACATAGAATTTTCAAGGGGAAAATATAATTAGCTCCAAAATTTCAAGGGGGACAGGGGTCCTCCCTTCAAACTAGTGTTTATTTTCTTTTCAAACTCTTCGTAGAACACCCAAGGGCTACAGAAGAAAATATTCAACGGAAAAAACACTTGCTCACATTCGGATGGCTAATGGCTAATTTGTTTTGGGTTATTATAAAATGTAAACCAGGAACAAAAAAAAGATTTTCGGATCCCTCGCGGAAGCCTCGCGGAACCCCGGTTGGGAAATGCTGGCCTAAACTAACCAAGCATATTTCTCAACATATTTTATCTGAAAAAAAGCATTTATAAACGTGTTTTTGTCTCTCAAGTCCCAAAAATATCTCATGACAGCAAACCCCTCTTTAAAAACATCTTCTGGACAAAAGGGGAATTCTGAAATAGCGTTATCTTTACCAAAAATTTTTCAACTCGCAGAACCGTTTGTTATTTTTGAAAATGAAAGTTATTCTTATCCCCTCTTTTTAAATCAATAGATCAATTTTTCAAACGTCGAAAGGAATTGAAAACGCTTCAGGTGATAAAGCTATAACTTGTTGGAGGAAAAAACCCTACATTTTTCTCCCTCTCTATACCAATTTTGAGTGAAGCGAAAAAAAAAGAATTCATGATAAAATAAGCTTTTTTGTGGAAGTTATTTCGAGTTGGACGGCCGTTTCAAACCCTTAAAATAAAGTGTTCACTGACGCTTTATTTCTTAAGTAAAGATTTTAATGATGCTTCTGGGGCGCTGTTATTGTCAAGAGAATTAGAGAGTAAGAAGATGGGTGATAAAGAACGCTTTTTTTATTATTTATGAGAGGTTTAGAAGGCTTTAATTAGAAAGGAAATGGGATACATATTTCATTCAAGTAGTCTCCTTTTGATTTACTTGGTTAAAAAAACATACCTAAAAACATTAAATCGAATCTATAAATTCCATTTCTAAATCTATAAATTCCTACATTTTTGTCATTCATAAACGCCAAAAAAAACGTGTAGGGTCAAACCTGTGTGTGTTTAGGTTTGTACTTTTTTTCAAACGCTTGTTTCTCTGTAAAACTTTTCCTCGTGGCGGTAAGACTATATTTGGGCATGATAATCATTGTTAACCTATATTTTCAGAAACCTATCGGTGTCAGATAGTTTCAAAAAATAAAGAGTTTAAGGGGCTTGGAGTTAGAAGTTAAAAAAGTATTTTTCAATGCTTAAGACCCATTTAGAGCTTAGGGTATATAGCAATGGAGTTATCTTAAACACGCTTATTTCAATTCTTTTTAGAGCTACCTCAGGAAACATTTTATTCCTTGCAAAACCCAATTTTATTTAAAGCCTAATGAAGCAAATCGAATGAATATAAAAATTAAGAATGATAGAGGAAAACTATATTCTAAATGAAGAAGATCTTTTAAGTAAAAATTCAATATTAAACGAAAGGAAATAATATTTGGTGACAAGAAGTGGAATTAATAAAGACGTTTGAGAACCCTTGATTTTGATTTTCTTTATAATACGCAATGTAGAAAAGTAAAATATCACAGCATACTTTCTATAACTTCATTACTGCTTATGCAACAGGCAAGACCAACTAAGCAACAGCAATACCCATTCATCTATCTTTCATAGAGCTCAAGAATTCCAGTAACCGGTTTCATTTATTAAACGGTTCTCTCGAGACTAACTGAAAGAAATACTTAATTGATTTACCCTTTCCACCTTCGGCGTATCTATACATCAACCTTAAAACAACAAAACGCATTGAGCTTGAAAATTGAAACTTCTGCTCGAAAATAAGATCCAAGGGAGTTAGAACACAGAGAGGGAAGATAGAAGTGAATAGAGAACTCTATCTACACTTATGTCAACAGTAAAGCTCTTTAGATATAGATGATACTGCTAAAGGATGATTTAAGGTATAGGAACACGGACGAGAATGCTTTTATAGATATATGGGGTTTAGTTTAATTTCTATCATAGGCTGAGATGCTCGACAATATCCAACTAAATAGGATTTATTTTTCTTTGATGTTGTTTTAATGCTGGTGTTATTAGGATTAAGCCCTTATTGGGTTTTCCGCAGCTTTTTAGTTTGAATTAGCCCGAAAGTAAGCAATTCTGATATTTGATTGATAAATAGATGGATTGATAGAGAGATAACTAAAGAGACAGATAGGTAGAGAGATAGATGATGGATAGAATGAGAAAACTGATTTAAATTATTATATATTCGTTATAGTTCGATTCAATTAATTATTTTTTTACAAAGAACGAGCTTTCATACAATAAAGTTTTTTTATAAAAATCAAATGACAAACATATTTTAAATTATTTTTTTCAGTTAAATGAATCTTAAGAGTTGAAAGCACATGCATTAAATCTAATACGAATTTTGATAAAACACTTCATGGGCAGTGGCGTCTACAATGAATTTAAATATTCAAATAAATGCATATTTATTTTGAGGAAATTCGTTTTTCAGACATAAAATTTCTGAACTGGAATGAAGTAAAAATATTTATTACATGTTATTTGGCAAATTTCAAAATTTCAGTGTTGCATTTTTATATTTGCAATATTATACACATATTTCTGATGTATTAGTTTAGGCTTTCTTTAATTAACTAAACAATATTTTGAGCATGTAAGTAGACATGTAACAGATTTCGTCTGCATCAGTAAACTCTACTTCATACTAAGAATCTTTGAATATACGGAATCAAAAGTTATTTAACAAGAAAGAAAACGCAAAACCTATCACAAAAGGCTTGATAAATAACATATATCTTAACATTCACCTTTCATAGCTTTATTCTGACGATTTTATCTTACGCATAATAAACTCAAAGTAACAGATATTGGATAGACGTGCTGAAGAAAAAATCCTATCTAATTTTCACCTAAAGATAATTAGAAAAACTTGTTTTCCAAGAGGGCATCGCTAAACTTAAGAAGGTCCTGGAAATTTTGTAAGTAAAACAACGCAGCTAAAATAAAGAGCATGAATATTTATGCCTGAAAGGAGAGGTACCTATATTATTTATGAAACGTCTTTGTTGGAAAATGCGTCAAAATATCAAAATTTCTCATGATAAGATGAACACTTCAAAAAGAGAATACCTTCTTCCCCATTAAAAAATTCGCGTTCTTAAACTTAAAAACAAAGAAAGATTCAAAAGTAAAAAAAATATGAATTGAAGAAAATGATAATGATCAAATTTTTCTAATAAATTCAATAATACTTAAAGGGAGTTGAAACTGAAATCCTTATGTAGTATTTTTACATAAAAAATATGTGTTTATAACTTTATGTTATTATAAGTAGATTCTGTATCTCTTGTTTTTGTTTTTGTTGTTGTTATTGTCGTGTCCTTGGAGATCAGATAGAGTGGTGTTTTTGAATGAGTTCTGCAATGGCGACTGCTGATTCTGAATATGTCCTCTTCGGCAATCTCTCAGCAATTCTGTATCTCTTTACTTTAGTTATTGAATTTTGAACGCAAAAGTGTATCGATAAACGTTCAGTCAATTAAAAAAGAAGGTGACTGAAAATTTTCAGTTTCAAAAGCGTACCTTACAAGTTTTATGTCAAATATGAATAAAAGAAGTGTTTGAAATGGGATATGGTTAATGTATCAATTCAATATTGTATATATTCAAATATTATCCAAAACAGAAAAATTTCTTTTAACGTAATAATCCTAATTAAAATCTCAGGTTTAGGTTAGCAGTATTGGATCCTCTAGCTTCTGCTAATTACGGCCGTAGTCACCGGTAAATTGACTGTTGGTTAATCGGGAGTCAAGCTTCTGATTGGCAGTTGTAGAAAAGGAAAACTGGTTTTCCACCAATCAGAGTTTTGACTCCCGGTTAACAGCCAGTTTTATTTTCTATTAATAAGGTTTCTTTCGGTATTCCCTATTTCTTTTAACATAATTTTTATATGATTAATTTAAATAATTAGAGATGTTTAGTACTTTCCCATCATCTATCCCACAAAAAATCTTTCCCAAGCAGTTTTAATCACCAAAGACTAAAACTATAACTAAATATTGCAAATTAACTGCTTAAAATAAGTTACGTTAATGACTACAAAAAAAATTTTTGATGTTTGAATACTTGACCCTCAAAACATTTTGGCAAATTTTAACATGATACACAACAGGATTTTATCTACCGATTATCTCAATTATTTCTTAAATTCCTTGCACCAAATATCGCTGACTCTGTACAAAAAAAACAGCAATTTCTTTTCATTGATAAAAGCCGCCATTTACAAGAAAGCACACGGAATAATTTCTAAATAAATCACTGATCTGCTCTGTCACATAACGTAAGTTACGTCGATAATTTACTTAGACGACAATCGCTCACATAAACGACCAAGCCATATTTCTCTATAAATGATCTCATTCCTACCAGGTCAGTGTCAACTCACTGTCACGGTCATAATTTCTATATCCCCCTCATCTACTTTTTATATATATCCCTTTCGGTTGTTTCTTACTGAGAAGAGAGAGCTCATACACAAAACTCTTCGACCTTTCTCCGTATCTCTCTATGCAACTACCTACATCTTTAATGTCCACATCCCAGAGGAGTCTATTAGGAGAATTATTATGTGCTTTGGTAATATTCCAAGAACAGAAGATCCTCCATTGCGTTTGATCGATGCATGATGACGTAACAAATTGGTCACGCAATCAGGAGAAAGGGAAAAACAGTATATTAAGTTTCTTTTTCTCGTGCAGATCTCTTGTTGTTTATCCTTTTGTGTCTGGAAACTTGATTCCCTTTTATTTTTATAGTTCTTGATGAGCATTATCATGTTATACCTTGAGAAATATAATCGTATCGTGGAAACAATGATTTTAGGGTAATTAAATATCGCAAAGCCAACCTATTTCTAAACCAAGATATAATTCATTTCATTATTTAATTTTAGATATCATACATGGTTTAAAATGTAAAATAGTCCTTAAAATATTTGCGTATTATGGAGATTAAGTATTCAAATCAATATTATTTTAAGAGTTATTAATTATAGTTTAGAATAAAGAATATAAAAGCAAATTTTTTGCATATATGTTGATAGAGGTTTTGAAAATTATTTTGTGCTTATCTCCTTATATAAAGGAAGTAATTTTCTTGGAAGATTTTTTTTTATTTCCCTTCTAAAATTAATTTTCTAAGATTTAACATAACCATGAAAATAAAACTAATGTGGAAATAATTATTTTTCCTTTTATGAAGCATTTTTAATAAGAAAAAACTTCTTGGCTATCAAAAAATAAGTTAAAATGGTTTTAAAAATGTTTTCCTATAGGGCTTATAAGTTATAGTAACTTTTTTACTCGGGCTTAACAATTTTAAATATTTCTTTTTAATAAGGTGGTAAATATGCTTATGCAAATACAATTTAAACAATTAGCTTGAAACCATACAGTTTCGAAGGTTATTAAAACCTTTTTAAAAGAAGATTTTAGAAGCACAACAATGCTTGAAATATGTCTCTCATAATTCCAATTGAAAATATTCATAAACTGTTCAAATACCAGAGTAGTTGTGCATATGTTTGAATAATCAACCCTCCTTCATGCCCCAAATGCTTAATTTTCTATTTTAAGTCCAATGCACCCGTTTACGAAATTAATTAAACTGAATAGTATATACACTCAAGTTTAATATGAAGCCCTTTTAAATTATTATAAAACATTATGTACACGTACTTATACATTCTTAGGATTATAATATTATTTTGCATGACAACTATTATTAAATATTATAAGTGTTTAGAGACGTTCTTAATGCATTATTAAGTTGTTAGCTGATGTTCTTTCTATCCTTTAACCCTTTTAGTCCAAGCCGGCCCAAATTTTCCATAGAATTCATTGTAAATCTTGGGTGCTTAAGAGAGAAAGGGTTAACTCATAAATAAATGACAATCCTAACTTCGGTCTTTAACTTGTTAAACATTAATTTAAGGTGAAGAAAGATTGATTAAAGGGAATAGCTGATTTTTTTTAAATGTTTTCAAATCAAAACTTCTGATTGGTTGTTGAAAAAGTGAAACAAGCTTTAACCCATTACTGCCTGACGTCCCTTTTTAGGGACGTTTTTTAAAAATCCTCTTATTTCTACAAAAATTGTTCCTTTGAATCAAAATTTGCACTGATGTATCTCTGATCTTCATAGAACATAAAGAACACAAGAAGAAAGCAGAATTTTAAAAATTTTTCACTTTTTAAAGTTGGAAGATAGAATTTTTCAGAAAAGTGCTTTTTTAAAAATTTTAAAAGAAAAAGCTTAAAATTCCTAGTTGTTATTTTAAAAAATGTTCAATGCCGATATATATTATTGTTTATACATTAAATCAGTTGGGGTGTTTTTTTATTTTTCCAAAATATTTTATCTTGACCTTATTTTGGACCCTCGAAAAGCGTCCCTAAAAAGGGACGTCAGGCACGAATGCCCCCGTGGTTTTCCCCATAGTGAAATGCTAGTGTTTCCTTATTTTTTTCATAAAAACGAGTTCCATTCTTATGAAATGAATTAAATAACTGATATTTATAAAATTACTTAAATTTTAGCTAATAAATTTATTATTTTTGTTTATTTTTTTAAAAATACTGTTATTTTTGATAAATTAATAGAATAAAAAGCCTTAAATTATAAGGAATTAATTAATTTGTATTAATTAAAAGGAATAAATTAATTATTTTACTATATTTATTACTTATGCAAATATATCCCGGTAATATTTTAATTAAAAGTTTAATAATTATTAGTTATAATGACTTTTTGTCATTAAAATTGCCAAAAAAGTCGCTTTTGTGATAAATTTTCGGCTTTTTTTCTAATTAGATGTCACTAATCATTGTGTTCTATACTGCAGATCAATCTATATCATCTGGCCTGCTATTTCACATCCCCCTAATGCTTGATTTTTGGGGAGAAATTCGTGTTCCGCACAATTAAATTAAATAAAATGAAAAAAGTATGGGCATTTGAAAGACTTAAACTTCACAAATTGAGATATTCTGATGGATTTGAGGTGTGTAAAAGTAATTAATACTTAATATTAGGTAACATATAAACAAAGAATGCCTTTTTCAATTAAAAACCTTAATTAATTTGCAATTAACATAGATTTGGGAGGAAAAAACGTGTTTTAGAGCATAAAAAATGCTCAAATTACGTTAATTAGGGTTAATTTTACAGTTAATTGGCTAAATAATTTATATTTTTTGTTCATATTCATGTTACAGTATGGTTACGACCACTTTTGCTGCACTTAAAAAGGTAGAAGATGTTTTTGAGGCTTTAAAAAAGTTTTCTACCATGCGTTTACTATAGGGAAAAACAACGGGGGCATTCGTGCCTGACGTCCCTTTTTAGGGAAGTTTTTTAATTTTGGTGTAGAAATTAAAATTTTAACCTGGAATTTTTTTCATTATTTTTCCAGTTGTTTTGGGGCTATTTACTATGTTTTTACCAAATATTTAAGAAAAATAAAAAGTTGGGCATTAATGGGTTAATTCAATTACAATAAGGAAGTTGCATGTGTCAGATTTTCAAAAACAAACAAGTGTTCCGTATGGTTTTTTATACGGTAAAATGAAATATCTAGTCAGTTTTTCAAAAAAATGTACAGGTAATTAAATATTTTAATTTAAAAATCGAGAAAAAAACACGTGACTGAAAACGTTTATTGTTTAAACTATAAGATGACGTAAACAATAATACCATCAACTCCATTGCTTTACAACAATGTTTAGTATAAGATGACGTCACATCCAAACTCTTGGCGTTTTCGAGCGCTTTTAAAAAGGGGATTTTTGTTAATTTTTTTGTCAATCAAAAAATTTCTCGATCGCCCTCAAATTTTGGGTAGTTTCTTATTTTTGCAAGAGGAATCGATTAAAAAAAATTAAAAAAAATCATGCAACTTCCTCATTGTCCAAAATTTTGATTACAGGTTGACCATAGGTAGAGTTAGTGGTGAATATAGCCGAACTGTTTTTCCATGACCATAGGAAAATCTATTGCCCATGGCTGTTCTGTTTCTAATATACTGCTGAACCAACGATAGTAAAATGGTCACGTGATTTTGACAACGCTGGAACTAGTATTTCAGAGGGGAGACAGGTGGAAGTTGAGGGGCAGTTGATCGAAAGAGGAAGAGACATTTGCTTGTATTTTATTATCGTTGGCTGATCAGTATCTTAATATCATTGCCTCATCTTCTAATAAACTCCTTTTTCATTCTTCTAACTCTCCTTACCTCTCGTTTGTACGGCCCTTTACACAAAAAAAAGTGGTGGATAAAAATTACCTCCCTACATTGATAGATGTTACACCTCGATACGGAGGGCCCTCCCACTTGGACTAGAGGAGGTCCCTCAGTAGTGGAGTCCCCCTTCCAAGAGTGGGACCTTCCGCCGAGTCTGGCTAGGAAGGTCCCTCAGTATCTCGGTGTTACATCTCTCAATGTATAGAGGTAATTTTTATCAGCCACTTTTTTTGTGTAAAGGGACGTATTTTTTACGGTGAATGTAGACTGCAAAACTGAATAATTTTTACACCAAAAGCTTCGCGACGAGAGTATCTCTCCATTCTCCTTCAGTTCAACTGATTTTATATCACAAGCCTGATCAATTCCCCTTTCACAAAGCACACTTCTTCCCTAACTTATTATTTAAGAACCATAAACAGCTCATCGCGACGTCGTAATCACAGCATTCAGACGTCTCACGCATTAAGCATGAGCCGGCGAACAACCAACCTACCGAAAACAGAGCGAAACCCTCGTCAAAACCGTCATTAACTTATTAATACCCTCGATCCCAGCGCCGTTATTACCGCTCTCCGCCATCTTGGCCCGTTATTATTCCATAAAATTGGACGCCCTCTATTAATCACGAGCGCGCGCGTTGCCAACAAACCGAGAATAAATACGTGATGAGCGCGACGCCGTCAAATAATTATATCGCTCTAAATGACTTCCGCCTCTGCGCTCAAACAAACAAGCAAGCAAGAGGGGCCGTAGTCGCACCTCCCCCGAAAGGATGCAGGGGTGTAATAAATCCTGAAAATAATTGTTCTCGCGCGCCGCAATAAATCACTTTGTTGACCGCTCGGCGCGCCCCCTGGGGAGCGCTTTCGCCACTTCATTCGTCAATGGCGGGGTGATGGATTCGCGCCTAAATTACCTCACCTGGTAACTTCGCCGAGGAAATGCATCTTTGTCAGGTGGGGTTAATTTAATTTATTTCCAGCAGGGGGAAATTCGGAAGCATGTTATGCAACAGTCAACAAGGCTATTTTTAACTGTCGGGCGGGACTGACACTTTATCAATGGGTTGAGGCTCGGTCCTTTTAAGAAACAATAGAATGATTCAAATAGGGGGTATTTCGTCGTGTGTACGATTTTGAGCCGTTTGTAGTGATTGTGTCGCATTGTTATTTCGTTTTGCAATCTCTTCGCATTTATGCAGTGGTATATTTATGTCGAAATTATGTTATGTTTAAGGGTCTTTTCCTCTCACAATCTCGTTTTTTCTTTTAATTATCCTCTTCTTCTGATAACCTCTTCCTCCATTCGTCTTGTTCTCATTATATCGCTTTTTTAAAGTAAGGTACGGTGTGTTTAAAAAAACTAAAGAAGCAGTAACAAACCGTAGCAGATGCAGGAGTGTGGCATGTGTCCCTTCCACCAGAATGAAAAACTTTGATTGGGAAAAAGAACATCTATAGATAATATCTAAATAAAACGTACTTTTGAGGCTTTAAAAAGGTTAAATGTGTAGCTTTAAGGTCAAACATCCACATTACCATTCAATATTCTTTTTAAATATCGCAGTTTTTACTGCGGAACATGTTTTAAAAATCTTGGTTCCCCCCCTCCCCTCCCAGAACTCTTGGATCTGCCCCTGGAAACAAAGACTCAGGTTTTCTAATACAGTAAACACACTTGAAGAGATAGTTAGAAACAGCTAACAATGAACATATTATAACACAAAGTATAAAACTTAGCCTGCGCACGCGTAAACACTGATTTAAAATAGCCACCGAAGTGTAAACAAATTCAGAATAATTATCAATGTTTTATCATACTACTATTTAAACTTCTCTGCTGGAAGCCCCAATTAAGAACTCAATAACACTTATGTCTCCTGTAGAAATATTTCTATCATTCTATCCTAGCAAAAAGATACCTAAAGCCTTGTTATGAAAGACAAAAAGTGTGCGCATGTTGAAAACTAAATTTTAAACCAAACCATTCTATTCTAATACTTGAAGCTTAAGGTTACTGAAGAGATAAATTTGTAAAAGAATTAGTTTCGTAAATTGCTTAAGATATTTTTCATAATAGAAACAGATCATTTTTAAACTCGTTCATTTATTGTGTTGTATTTAAATATAACGCTTATAGGGTAAATATAACTCCTTGGAAAAACTATCAAATATCTGGCTACCCCTACCTTTAAATATCTAAAATTATCCTTAATAATATGTATCTCTCTATTCTAAAAAAAAATTTTGTAAATGGTTTCCAGAGAAAGGCTTTTTAATTACTGATCCGTATAACACGTTTTTGGTATCAAACCGTTCGGATTCTTTTGAGGATGTGCAATAAGCCTTTAGAATTTCTAAAAAAAATTCTCAATTCTAAAATATTTCCATTTTTCTGGATTACGGATAAGGTTGCAGTTAACAGCAAGAAACTGTCGTACAATTTATTATACAATCACAATGACCAACCGACGCTATTCATTACTGATGAAAATATATGTACTTTCTAAATAAAATATTTTTAAAATACTGATAAGAGTTTTCCAGAAACTCACAGATATAATATTTAAGTATAGAATTTCACACACCAAAATCCTAATCATGTTATGTGTTTGTAAACATTGAGTGTAATGTAGGTTTGGTCTCTTATTATTTTCAATAGCTTAACTTGTATTGTTTAAAAAGTCTGTTTTAAAACAAAAACTTGAATGATAAAACACTAGACATTTTGATGAGTTACTAGGAACTATATTAAATTTAACAGATTCATTGTTAAACTTTTTTGTAAATATTGAATAACAATAGTTACGAGCAGACTTGATGGCTATTTTTAAGGAAAACGTGTTGATTAAATTATTGATAATTTACAACCAATAAATATTCTAACCTTTGAGAGAGTGTGCTTTTGGAAAGTTGGTTGACGTTTCTTCTACTAATTGAACGAATGTTTTATAAATAAGTAATTTTAGTGAGCATGGTTTTGTGGGGATTGCGAAGCGATCCGAAAGGCCCTGCGTCAGCAGTTAACGGGGGTTGGTGAGCGATAGCGAGCAGGGGGCGGTAGCTCCCTAGTGTTTTTAAAAATAATTTTTAAAAACATTAAGCCATTAAATTTTACAATTTATGATACTCACATTGCACCAGAGTATCCGACCATCTTACCCCAATCTTCCTGAAGATATTCTACTTGGAATAGAGATATCTGTAAATTTAAAAAAAGTTTGTCCTTCTTACCAATAGGGGGTATCTTTAAATTTAAAATAACCTTTGCCAACTTTTTTAAATAAAGGTGTTTGTTCAAAAACAACAAATGAGGCAAACTGATACACTTGGAAGTGGGGTACTTGATATACACTCGTGGGGCGCATTCATACACATAAAATTTCTATATTTTGCGTTGGGAGATAAATATCTCTCAGCATTTTAAAAAAAATCAGTTGAGGGTAAGTTAGACCTATAAGGAAGGATATTTTTATGTCAATTTTTTGTCTGGGTTGTTTAAGTGTTTTTAGATTGGAAACTGCTTGCATTGTAGCTATAGGCATTTATAAAAGAAAATGCAGTTTATGTTTATAAATACCTGACCAAATGATGGAACCAGGGACTCTGAAGCATCTGAGAAGTTCTTTGCACTATTACAGATAACAAAGAACTGTAAACTGTATTTAAAAAACCTGTGAAAAAGTAGTACTATAAAAGGCCAAAAACTAACCTGTTAATAATTGTCGTATTTATTTTTTAATTTATAGATGATTTTCGACCAAGATACCTTTTAATTTTATTCAACTAATTCAGGAGCAAGTATACCTATAACAATAAGGAAATTGCATGTGTCAGATTTTCATAAACACTCAAGTGTTCCGTATGGTTTTTTGTGTAGTGAAATGAAATATCTAGCCAATATTTAAAAAATGTACAAGTAATTAAATATTTTAATTTAAAAGTCAAGAAAAAAACACGTGACTGAAAACTCGTATTGTTTAAAACGTACGATGACGTCAACAATCATACAATCAACTCCGTGGCTTTCCAACAATGGTCACAGTACGATGACGTCACATCCCAAACTCTTGGTGTTTTCGCGCGCTTTGAAAAAGGGGATTTTTTTTGCATGAAAAATCGATTAAAAAATTTTAAAAATCATGCAACTTCCTCATTAGCATCTTATTTCCTTAAGTAAAGATTGGTTAAAAATTACCATTTGTCAAATTCTTTAATTATTTTCATTTCTGAATGTTTAAAGGAAAAAATTATTTTTATGCTTAAAAAAGGTGTTAAAAATATGCTTCAGATACAACTCAATAAAGGTACATTTTTTATTTTTCAAAGCTTTTGTTATTAATTACTATTTTTGAGCAATTTGATCACTTATCAGAATACCCCGTGTTATGTATCAACAGCTTTTCACAAAAGTCGATACATTATAATTTTCATGTAACTTACATTTTTTCTAATTGGTTTCATAAAATCGAAAAAAAAGTATCCGAATAAATCATTTTTTAAACTCAAATAATTTTGCTGCATCAAATTGCCCCTTTTTCTCCTACCTATTATTCAAGTTTTGGGGGATTTTTCTGATGTATATATTTTTATCCATAATTTTTACGAATTTTTAGCAATGACATAAAGTTTTAAGTCTTTTGTTTCTTATTCTGATTAATTAAAGTCGCTTTGGATGATAACTGATGTGTTTTCATCCGAAAGCTTCATGTTTTACTGCTTTAACATAAGCCAGGGGTCCCCAACCCTATGCCCGCGGGCACCATGGCACCCGTCGATCGGTCTAGGTGCGCCCGCTGCTTGTGCCCAAGGATAAAATATTCCACTATCCCATAAAATTCTAGAAATGAAATATCAACATGCATTTCAGAATTTCTTCAAGTAAGGCGAGAATAGAAATTTTGGATCTTCAGAATGACATTATCCTCAAAACTATTATCAGATGATATGAGAAATTCTGGAATATAGTTGATAGAAATAAATTTCCATTCTAAGGTACCTGACTACGTTCAAAACCTATTTTCGACCAAAATTTCGAAAAAAATTTATGTGGTAATATAAAAATTTAGACATTCCCCTTTCTAAAACAGTCTTTTGTTTGTCTCTAGTCAATCTAGAAGCTGAGATATTTGGATTTGAAAAAGCCTTTTTGCCAGCTTGTTGCCAGCTTTTCCAACTTAATGCGTTTTTCTCTAAATGTTGTTTTTGACCAAATTGACTCACCGTAACAATGATTACTTCAAATATAATTAATATATTTTTATGAAAATTTGTATGATGGTTCATATAGATTTTTAGTAGTGACTGAAGCAGGTTTTTGTGTTTTACTTCAATAGAAAAAATTTTGGAAGACCTTTTCCATTTTATCATTGTTGTGAAAAATTTCGAAGTTGCATTTAGTATTTACGTAATCATTTCAATCGTTAGGTAAAAAAGAATTCAACTTTAATCCTGCTTCATCCACTAACATATATTATGAAGACTATAAATACACATTTTTATGTTAAATATTTGGAATATTTTGAAAATTAGAGCATTCTTCGTACATACTGTTTTTTGATGAAAAAATGACAGTTTTTGGGATTTAAAAAGAAAAAATAATTTTATATTCGCAAATTTTTTTTGGTTTAAAATGTGTTTTTAAGTTCATTTAACTGTTTTATAGAGTAAAATTTGATGTGTGAGAAAAAGGGAGGAAAAAGCCCCCCGAACGTAGTCAGATACCTTAAAAAGTGCAGCATATAAAATAGTTTTTCGACAATGAATATAATAAAATAAAAATATATAGATCATGATGTTGTACAGATGAACACCTTGACGATAGCCTGCGGGCAAGTATTTTCATCATAATCTCCCAATTACGAAGCGCTGGCCAGTGAAATGCAATGCATTTTATAAATAATTTTTATACTTCGTATGTTTTGATAGTAATTTAGTAATAATTTATTTTACAAAAGAATATTAATACTAATTATATTCACTATGTTAAATTAATTCTTAAAATTAATTTTTTTGTACATTATATGTAGTGTGTATTACTAACTATGTCTGGCGCCCCCCATTCGACCGATATTCTGGTATGTGCTCTTAGGTACAAAAAGGTTGGGGACCCCTGACATAAGCTATTTCAAAACTGACTAATAATTCTTCCGATGTTTATAGACATGTTCTCTCAATTCCTTTCAATAATATAGCGGATAAATAAATATTTAATTCCCCTACTTATTCCAAAGCATAAGAGAAGAAATGAGATACAATAATGCTATATTATAAAAGTAAAATCCAAAATTAAATGTTTCTTTGAATACGTAACAGCAAATTATATATTAAAAGTGATACCAAATATAAACTGAAAGTACAAAATATATAAGCCTCTGAAACGTACCCCATTCCTTGCATGGCCGTTGAAACAACTGAATGCATTTAACCAATTAATTATAATCTTCCCCACAGCAATAACCCAAACCATTTGCGATGAATATAAAGTGCTAATCTCCTTTCATCCTTTCAAAGATCAGAATTAATCATAGATTTTCGAATGGAATCCATTTAGGTGTAATTAGCCCCATCAGTCCTCAATGTGATATAATAATAATTCGAAAATATGATCGAAAGGTATGAAAGAGCGAATGTTGAGTTTAATTACAGCTCTCAATCAGGCTGGGAAAATGGCTAATGAAAAGGAGTTATTTTAATACCCAGTTGGTCCCGCCCTCTTTTGTCATGGCTGCTGCCAATTTTTTTTCAAGAAAAAAAAAGGAAATCCATTAACTTGGAGAAAATGTGTTTTAATGAAACTTTTTTCTTTTATTTTAAAACTATTCGGGATAAAAGTTGTGAGAAAAAATTAATAACTATCACCCGAAGAAGCTCATCAATTTGAGTTTTATGGTTTAGAAATATTATCAGGCCTTCGAAAGTTTTATTTTTGTGAACAATCTGCTTTCGGTGAAGATGTTTCACGATGAAAGCTCCCGAGGCTTAATTTTACCGTCATCTAAGTTTTAATTATGGGAGCTTAAATGAGTTAATGTGCGTTGCAATATTTTTGGATTGATAATAGGATTTTGTTTAACATTTAATTGTTTTTAGCTCGATGTTATTTCTAAAGGTTATTGCATTTGTTGACTTTAAATTACCCAAAGAACTGGGTGTATAAATTATAAATACCTTTATCATAAGGCCAAAGCACCAATATTTAAAATGTCACTTAAAAAGAGATCCATTTAGAACATGCATCCTAAGATAAAAATACCTCTGGACATGTTCCAACACGTAAAATGATATTTTCAATGTATATTTAAGGCAGAGGTTCTCAAACTGTGGGTAGCGACCAACTGGTGGGTCTCCAGTCAGTTTTTGGTGGGTCGTGGCAAGATTTTGAATTTTCCAAGAACCCCTTCTTATTGTGTAGCTTTATTGCTCCCATTACCAAACAATTTTATACGCTCAGAGGATCAGGTATCTTTTATCAGGTTATCTTTTTTTTAGTTTTCTAAAAAGTTAGTTATCATTAGTTAGTATGGATGCAATTTATTACTGTAACAAAAAAATTGGTGACCCAACCCCACCCGCTCGAAGCTTAACGGCCGAATTCACCACCAACTTAACCTAAGGTTAACCTGAAATCAAGCTTTTTAGACAACTCTGATTGGCTTAAAACTTGTTTCCGTTTTTCAACAACCAATAAAAAGCTTGATTCCAGGTTAACCTTGGGTTAAGTTAGTGGTGAATACAGCCGTAAGTCCTGTAGGGGGATTATGAGAAAATTGACTGAAGAGATAAGGTGGGTCGCGTTAGAGTGTTTATTAAAGTGGTTCAAAATATTGAAAAGTTTGAGAACCCCTTATTTAAGGGATTCAAAGGGGTAAACAGACATAAGAAGTAATGCAACTTGTCAAAATAGGAAGTTCACCATAAAATATTAGTCGCTATTTCTACTGCTTACATGATCTAAAGAAAAAGAAAATTTAAATGTGAAAAGCAATTTACTATAAATGCTTAACTTGTTGAATTTTTCTTTACTTAATCTCTGCAATACTTTGCAAAATTTTATGACCGTGAAAGGGAATTTCATAATGTATAATTCTAGTAAAAGGGAGTATGATACAGCAAATATTTTACTTTGAACTTGAATACTCAATATCGGTTAAATGAGTGTTATATCATTTTCATGATTTCTTTAAGGGGTCATAGGACTGTTAAAACGTACATTTTCCAAAAAAATTAATATCTTTTTTCTTTATGAAAAGACTCGGTTTAAACATATTTTTAATCCTTATTTCTTAAATTTTATGTAAAAAAATAATTGAATACTTAATAGAGATAGTTAAGTTTAAGTTTATACATTGAGTCGAAAAAAAAGCAACTTTGACGTTTAAATGTTAGTATGCAGTGGCTTTCATGTAAGATAATTAACTATTTATTAAATGGAAATTCAAAATTTGAATTAACATATATACTATATGAGTATACAATCAAGCCCTACCAGATATTTTGAGTTTGACAGTCAATTAATATTTTTTATTATAATTTGATTTTAGGTGTCAAAAACACAAAAAAATTATAAGTTCACAATCTCAAAAAATAATGAAATATAGGTTCAAAACTCTAAAAAGAGGTAGGGCTTTATTGTTACTACTAAATATTGATGATCTCAAAGTTTCAAGGATATATTCTTATTACTTCAAATTTTATCGTGCATGGAACACAAAAAAATCACATTTTGAGAGAAATGACCTCAAAGTTTTTTTTAGTAATCTCCATGGGTTTCTTGTTTCAGAATTTTAGCCATAACTTCTGAAATAATACGAATTTTTGCATGCGGTTTGTTTTAAATTGTTAAGAAATATCTAGGCTATCACATATATTTTTTTTTCAAAAAATCGATTTTTTGATGATTTAGCAGTCCTATGACCCCTTAAATGTTATTTAAAATTATCTTCTTTTGAATATCAACTTCTTTATCTATAAAAACTATGGGGGGTAATCCAAAGCTAGGGAATTTTAATATAAAGAACTAGAGAAATTGAGTTTCTGTAACGCAACTCTAGGAGCATATTTGTGTTTATGATAGCGTAAAATCTGAAATTTCAAGTTAACTATAAAACTACTTTGGATAATGAAAAGATAGTTGAAAGGATTATTTTATTCATAAATGTTTTAAGTACACAATTATCAAAAGTGCAAATTCTTTCGCCTTACCTTTCATTTTAATATCAGTATCTGAAGTATGAAAAGATAAAATTTCACCACAAAATCTCCTCTAAGGCCTGCACATTTAAGAGTAACTTTCCCTGCTTAACACCCTAGAAAATATTTCCGTATCTCTTAAAAATATAACACTCTCCCAGCCGCTTGATCACAATACCCAAAGCTCCAATGAAATATAGTTTTTTTACGGGAAGATCCCAAAACTTCCACAGCAATGATTATGCGGCTTCTGTAATTAAGCCCTCTTTTCTTAAAGATTCTGGATCAAACCAGATAAAACCAACTCAACTCAACTTGCTTTATCTCTCGCGCTTCAGAAAATGTCAACAGTTTCCATGGGAACGACGGGAACCGTGACGTCAGAGAGTAGCAAACTTCTGCTGCTACAGAAGAAGAGAAAAGTTATGATATACCTCCGTATTTCCTAGGCTTGCTTTCTTTGGCAAAGTTTCGTGTGGTAAACAGTTGAGAGAAAAGGGGTTTCGGGCAATCTAAGAGAAAAAGGGAACTCATAATAAATTGATTTGATGGAGATAGGCTATTGTCGTGACCGCTTTTCTCAGAGAAGTTAGTGGAGAGTTACATAAAGGCTCAGTAAAAAGTTTTGAAATATTGAGGGGAGGATGTACTTTTGAATAAGATATTTTCAGATTTTAGTGATGTATTATGATTCCAGGTTTTTGATGAATACAAGCTTTGTATACTTTTGACCAATACAAGCTTTCTCCTCTGTCAAGGTATTTATTTTATTCAATAAAGAATATCAAAATTGAAGAATGCATAAATTGAGATAAAATAGAGCAGCCTCAAGAAAAACTATTCATTAATAGACACATTTTTGACCTTCATGCTCGGACAGGGGTTGAATAAATTACTTATGCAGTTATCCCATTTTTTACAAAGTAAACCCCATTCATATCATAGTCATTCTCTACTTAAATTCATAGTCATTCATAGTCAAGTTTTATGGTCAATTTTAATCATATGTGTTCATAGTCAATTGGCATGGTCAATTTTAGTCAATTCATAGTCGAGGTATATTTGCAGTCATGTCCTATTTATAGACATAGTAATTTATATTCATGTTCTTTTTGTTGTCACAATCATACTTTTTCGGTAATTTGAACCCCCTAAAATTTTTTTTTCTTTTCATACGATGAATATAAACATCTTCATACTTTCGAAATATATCGAGAATCTGAATTCTCAATGATTAACACTGAAAATCTTATTAAACCAGCTATAAATTTAAATCCCACTAACCCACTCCTTCTTAAATATTAATTTCCACCCATTGATAACCTTAAACATAACCACCAGCTTCAACCCTACTCTTCCATTAAGAAGAATTAAGGCGCCTCACCTTTGCGCTACCTCCCTGTGGGAACAGAAGACCGAGGTTTCCAACGGAAATGTTGACTTTCAACTTGCTTCGAAGGCGGACTTTGTAGGAAGAGAGAGTAATGTAAAGAAGCCGTCTACTTCCAGAACCTTTGAACTTTCGTTACTTCTATCAGAAGGGAAAGTGCAAAGGTTCCAGGAGAAAAATAATAATTTCTCCGGCTTCCCCCTGTCACTTTGGTTTACTCGGTATGTATTGAGATTTCCTCCTGTATCTGTTAACCACACTCGAGAGGATTTGCAGAGAGGAGTATTTTAACTTTAAAGTTATACTGATTTTAGGTTCAGTAGAGGTGTCTGACTATCTAATATACAGGGTGTATCTGAAATGGTGCAACAAACTTTCAGGGATGATAGTACTTATCAAGACGAAAAAGAATCGGTATAGAAAGGGGGTCCCAGACCAAATCCCAGGGAGTTAAAAATGGAGCGACACCCCAAAAAATTATTGAAAAATTCAATTTGTAGAAGAACTACTATTAGTAAAAACTTAATTATGGTCTCAAAAATTGTGGTTTTATATGATCTTTAAAATTATCTCAAAAGTCTTCACTTTAAAATTTGTTTTATTATGAAAAAAGTTAAAAAACACAAAAAATGTGAAAACTCTGCCAAAACCTTATTTTGTATTTCGAAATCCTTTCTTTTGATTTGATAATCTTAAAGATCATAGTTGAAAACCCTTAAGTCCAAAGTTTCACGTAAATACAATCAATATTGAACGCTTGAGATCCTGTTTAAGTTTGTTTTTTGCGTGCGCTAGCAGTTTTCCAGAGTTGTTTCCAGAACAGCTGTTTTCGCACGCAAAAAACAAACTTTAACAGGATCTCAAGCGTTCAATATTGATGGTATTTACGTGAAACTTTGGACTTAAGGGTTTTCAACTATGATCTTTCAGATTATCAAATCAAAAGAAAGGATTTCGAAATACAAAATAAGGTTTTGGCAGAGTTTTCACATTTTTTGTGTTTTTTATCTTTTTTCATAATAAAACAAATTTTAAAGTGAAGACTTTTGAGATAATTTTAAAGATCAAATTAAACCACAATTTTTGAGACCATAATTAAGTTTTTACTAATAGTAGTTGTTCTACAAATTGAATTTTTCAATGATTTTTTGGGGTGTCGATCCATTTTTAACTCCCTGGGATTTGGTCTGGGATCCCCCTTTCTATACAGATTCTTGTTCGTCTTGATGAGTACTATCATCCCTGAAAGTTTGTTGCACCATTTCAGATACACCCTGTAAACTATTTTGTATTAACCACACACGCGATAAATTGGAGAAAGAGGCATTATAAGCTTACTGATTTTAGGTTCAGTAATAGGTTGCTGAAATTGGATCTTTGTAATGAAGTAAACAAATGAAGTAAATTATTTTGCAACTGCAATCAGAAGATTACGACACATATTATATAAATGTGCATTAAATTAAAATATATTTGAGTCGGTGAAGATATAAATATACAGGGTGGCTCAAAAAAGACTGACACATTTTAAAATTCAATAACTAATAACTTAAAAACTAAAAAAGATTAAAATACGCAGTTTGTTACATCCCAAGGTTAATAGAATAAGATAAGGTTGGCTCTTCACATAGAGATGAAAATTCAACTGACGTATGCTCTTCCATCCAAATACGTAGTTCCTCGTGATAATGACCAATCCGCAATAACCAATCACTTTTATTATGGGCGTGACTTTGGTAAGTTGCTCTGCGCGGTATAGGTTAGGGATTTTTTGATAAAATATAAGAGGGATATTTGATCTTTGATTCAACAGGTTCAAGTTTGAAATAGTGCAGCATTTCAGTTAAGAAATCAAAGTGTGTTTTAGATTTCGATTGAGTGATTGAATAAATATTATATTTCCGTGTAATTATCTGTGGCTAATTTGAAGATGCACACAAGTTTGAAAAGTGCAGCATTTCAGTTAAGAAATCAAAAAGTGTTTTCGATTTAGATTGAATGATTGAATAAATATTATATTTCCGTGTTAATTATCTGTGGCTATTTGGAGATGCACACAAAAAGTACATAGTTCCAGATACAAAAGAAATTTATTGATTGATTTCTTGACATCAGATATATTTAGAAATCGGGAGGGAGGATATATTTGGAGAGGTGTAATGCAACTAAGTATTTAATCTTTGAAGGGATCTTGATATAAGCTCGCTTGTTGATTCTCGTCTATCATTAAAAACGTGTACAAAGTCTCGTTGCGCTGTTTCAGTTTGTAAAAACTATTGGCATAAGACTCGAAATTCTGTTTCTTATCATCGGTTCCCGAATGACCCTTATCTTCAAAATATTTGGATTGAAAAGTGTCATACGGAAGACAAAATTAATCCATCAACTTTAATTAACAAAATTAATCCATCAATAAAGTTTTAATAAAATGCTTTTAAAGATTTTTTGTATTTGTATTTAGAAGTTTCTAAGAGAAAGGTATTAGGAATGTTTGAAACATTATATATAAAAACATTCAAAATTAAATAAATTATAAATCCTTCTAATTACGTATTGAAATCAGTCATAAATTTCATGATTTTATTCAATACACTATTTTATTAGCTAGAAACTATTTCGTTGTTAAATTAGAAGGAAAAACGAAATACTCATAATTTAATATGATGTAAAACTTGTATTAGTTTTCACCAAGAATAAGTTTAAAATAAATTATCCCATGGAGATCGCAAGCGTTGCTTTAAATTTGACTGGATTGCGTTATTTATGGGGTACGCAGCAGCCGGAGGCTGCTGCTTTAAATTTATGATTTGTTGCCTTAAGTGGCTACTCTACAGCTCTATATTTCACCGCATATTATTTTAATCCCTTTCTACTCAAGAAGAAGCTACGCGATTTCCTTAAGTAACCCTGATTGGTCAGTCCACTTAGTTAACACGTCAAAGCGTCAACGCCTACCATCCAATTACGTCATCTTGGATGGTAACAATTCTGATAGCCTGATGGGCCCCCCTGGTTACATCCTACTCCTAGGAGTCTTAGGTGTAGGATGCAATAAACTGCGTATTTTTTATCTTTATTAGTTTTTGAGTTATTAGTTATTTAATTTTAAAATGTGTCAGTCTTTTTTGAGACATCCTCTACTTACATTATCAATCAAGCAGGAGGGTTTGTTTCATCCACGTTTTGATGCATCTATTCCCCTCGTACAAAAAGAAATATAGATGTTAAAACAGGGTACTTTCTTGTAATAAACTAACACTAAATTAACACGTTCCTATTCTATTTATAAAACAGAAAATTTATGAAGGCTTGCACAATTTAATCTTCATGCAGTAGTCAATGAATTAAATAAAACAGGTGATGTAATGCATACTTTCTCCTTGTACATTTTAAAGATAATAGAAATATAACCAGTAAAATGTTATCAGATAGTTGAAATTTTAAATCAGATTAACTAAATTGAGGCTGTTATTTCTTTTCGTTCATATTTTGTTAAAAACATCTTAACAATCGACTGGGAAAAAGTATCAAAAATGCGTAGAAATAACTATCCAACATCCCACTTATAAATTGCTACTGTAAAACAGATGACAAATCAATGTTACTATATTCTGCAGATATCGGAAATGGAGGTGATCCATTAAAACTCTTTTGAATACCTTTTCTGCAAATGAAAAGAGCGTTTTGCATTAGAGAATCAATATCGCTGTACCCATAAGAGTAAATATTCAGCCACTTCTAAAACTGTCTCACAGAATAACAATTGCATGTTGCAATTTCGAGTTTCTTTTCCTTGAGAGAAGAGAAAACTAGTATTTTTCTTTCTCTCTTCTCCGCGCATCTAAAAATACTTTCATGATAATTTTTCTTTTCGGCATTAAAGTTATAGCAATTTCTTTTGAAGTAACTTTTTGATGGAGGAATATAATGCACTCTTTCGAAAAACTGAATGGGCTTTTTTTTACCTTCCATTTATGCTTTTACCCTTTGGAGGTAAAGTCTTAAAGGTAAAAGTTATAATTAAATGAAGACTTCGCTTTAAAATAACTAGAATAGAAAGAATGCGGTTTTTTTTCTTTTGGGAGCATAACATAACGAGGCAGTTGTTTCTTTTAAGTTATTTTAGGTTCCATGGAATAGATGCATACTGAATATTTTAAGTGTGTATGTTAGTTTGTCTTTGATTATGTTCTATCGTAATAGCGTCAACAACTCAAGTGACTTGAAACCTTAATAAAGGAGGTTATTGGAGAATTAAACGTTCCTTCAACTTTATTAAATCTCTAAAAAAGAGAAATAGTATCGAGTTTTTTTAAGTAGCATTAATAAATCGGCGGATGTACTTTAACAAACTTTTATAGGTGTATTTAATAAGTTTCTTTCAATGCCAGTTTAGGAAAAAAGCTTTTAAAATAACTAAAACTTGTATTTTAGAAGATAAAGCACGCAATAAAAAGGAATGAGAAAAGAGAGTTAGTATTATTGAATATCTAATTTTAGAAAAGTTATAAAAGCTCCTTACTTATCTTCAGTGCTAGCAATTGAAATTATTTCAAGAAACATATAAGTATTAGATTGAAAGCAATGCATAAGAACCGTAGTATAGTTTCCTGTGTGCTAAACATATCTATTTTTAACTAACCTTTAACCATATCCATGAACTTTAAATGAATCACATTTAGAGACATATATCATAAAACTTTTAAAGAACAGAAAAAAATCTTCTCTTTATTCTGAAAGTGTTTTAATTCTAACTTTATTTTAAAAATTGAAAGTTCTAATTTTTTTTAGCTATTTCTCCACCAACCACTGTTCTTAGTTGCTAAATTCATTTATAATACACTTGCATAATAATCAGTAATTAAAAGGTAAACTTTGGAAAACATTTTTATTAAAAAAATAATTCTAAACCAGCGGTTTGCATGCGACCGTCAAAGCAATTTTGTGTGACCCGCCACCTCTTAGAGAAAATATGTATCTATAATTGTAAATGGTTTAAAATGTAATTCAACTAGTTTTAATGAAAATTAAAGTTTCTAACATTTATGGGGAAGTTACTTTGTCTTAGATTACTTAAAAAGAGCAACTGAAACCTCCTAAAGCAAACTCAATAATGCACCGTTTAGCAACTCTTCTATAATGATGGTAGGGACCCTACGGTGATTAATGATTTCAGCGAGTTCACAAAAGTCCGAGAAACTACTTCAAAAACGTGTATACTTTCCCAGTGATGTATCCAAAGAAATCTAAATTACGACGCATATCATCCACAACACAGGCAAGAATTCATCCTTCACTCCAAAGCAGAAAGATAAAAGAAACACAAAAGCATCTCACAAGAAGAACTCACAATTAAATCCGTACAACATGCTATTCAGACATTACAACACAAAACTTTATTTCCACCATGAGAATGGAAGTTCAAAACTCTTTCCTTCCTCTCCAAAGAAATATTTTTATGATCCCCGTTTTGTTGGTGGTGGGGAATTTCGGCAGAGACTCATTCATCAGGAGGATGTTTTCAAAGCTGCCACGATAAAACCCCTTCTGACGTCACGCAGGAGCCATTTATTTTGAGTTAGTGGGGGATACAAAGCTGTTTTGTGACAATTTATAGCTGGGGGAAACACTTCTAGGCCGATAAACAAAACGCTTCCAGTCATCTTAAAGTGAGAATGAAAGACATTTTGAGGGGACGCTTTAGCCTGTAATGTATGTGAGGTATTTTCTCAGGTATTAACCCTTTCTATACTAAGCCGCCCGAGACTACTATTAAATCCTATGGAAAACTTCGAACGGCTAGGACTGAAAGAGATAAATGCGTTGAGATGTTTAGATGTCAGTCATTAATTTTTCCTGCTGGGTTGAGTTGAAACATGCTTCTGTTGTTTTTGTCTGTCATCAAGAGAAATTTTACTTTCATATTGGATTAAATAGTCTGGCAGGTCGTTATTTGCTGAGCCATTTCATATAATCTTATTTAAAAATGCTTAAGCTTGATGTGCCTTTTCTATTTTGCATAATTAGAATTGCTTTTTATGTATTAGCTGGGATTTTTGGGGAAAATTTAAACAGTGTGAATGAATGATTTCAAAATTAAGTGGATTGATAGTGCCTGAAAAACTATTTAATTATTCTCGCTACTTTAAAACTCTCCTTTATCGTCATTTTTTAGAGAAGACAAAAAGAAATTATCAGGGAACATTACAAGTAGCTTAGAAAATAAACTTAACATGCTTCGAGTTGAAACTATCACTAGTGCCTTAAGGAATGTAAAGAATTTAATGGAAACACAATTGAGAGATATATTCTGAATTCATTGTTAAAATGGTTTTAATGTATTTAACTCGACCAAAACTAATTTTAAAATGATTTATTACTAGCTCAGTATTCTAAAGTTAATTATTCGGTAAATTATTTATAAGCGAATGTTAAAACCTAAAACCGTATTAGCAGAGTTTTTAAATGAGGTAAGTGCACAGGAAAAATAATCTTTCCAGAGTAGTATTACACATTGTAAAAAAGTATCTTTTACACAAAAATATGATTGCCTAACACCAACGTTTAAGGCTAGGCACGCACTGAAACTTTTGTCGTGGTGACTTGTCACTAGAACAATGGCAATCAGCCAAGAGTCTCGTCGCCTAATGCTCGCGCTCTAGCTTCTTGCTATGTCCCAACTGACAGTTATGTTTCCAGTCACCGCGACAAAAGTTTCAATGCGCCCCTAGCCTAAGTGAATGAAAAAATCGGGCAAAGTGATAAACCGGGCATTATTAATAATGGCAGAAGTAACGAAGGCAATGTGATAAATTTATCTATGAATATTTATCACTTTGCTCGAAATACGCGGGCAATAATGCTCGGATTTATCACATAGCCTGTAACATAAACTGTAAACAAAGCTTCTATCAACTGAAATATTAACACAAATTAATTTAAAATAGAAATTTAGCAATTTAAATAAACACGTTTTTACTGTAATAGGTAAGTAATTTAATTAGTTCTTAGTAATGTAAACAAACTCAATAAACGTTGCATTGAAGTAACTTGGTTTTAAGTACAAAAAATCTGATAAAGTGGGAAGAAAAATTCTTAATTAAATTTTATTTTCCCCAATTAAACTCTTCACAAAATAGTTCCAACTGATTTCAATTCAAATGGAAGAGACATCATATCCCTACTAAATAAAAAAAAGTAAGGAAAGAAAATCCGAGGTAACGAGCAGTATCGGGACTGCATGAAAGAAAATATATGAGTCGTAACACAGTTCCTCCATTTTTTATTTCGCCAGTTCAATATTTTTTAACTCCCACCGGATCCGCTCGTCATTATTTTTAGAATTACACTTTCCCAGCACTGCAGACAACACAACTCCACTTTAAAACTCGAGTACAAAAGAACTCTTGGCGAAACCTGTTGGGAAGCTTACTATTTAATTAGCCTGTGCCAGTTGAAAACTAAAATTAATTACATCGAAAGAAGAAAAGAAAAAAAATAACAATCCGCAAATTCAGAATTGGGTTTGGGCTTCCAAATCATACTAATTAAAATGACTGAATCTTCCTCTAATTTGGAATTCCTTCGAATTCTGTTTGGTCAGGTTCTTTTTTTTTCATTAATTATTATTGATCCCTTCTTCTGTGTCTTCAGAGATTTCATATTTTCGGTGGAGTTTTTCTAATTGCACATCATGAGACTTACTTCGTAATGACTTCGGGGAGCTATGCAAACTAATTGAATTCACGTAGGGAATCTTTGATGAACATTTTTAGCAAGGGTGGAAGCAGATTATAAAAATCTTATTTAAAAATTTTAGTTTTCAAACAAAAAAATAATTATCGGCTGTGTAGTGTTTGATGAGATTTTCGTTTGTGTTTCTTTCAGGAGAGGCTTAATTGATTCAACTGAAAAACAACAGCTGGGGAATAAAATCAGAAGAATCGCTTCAAAAATTTCATTCCTCTTGTGACTAATTAAACGCTCGTAATTTCGTGATGGAATACATTTTTAATAGATTTTCTACTAAAATTAAGAAGATTAAAAACTTATAAAGCTCCTTTGGAAGATTTTGTGACACTCCCCATCGACATTGAAGATAAGCTTTGGTTTTCATACAAACTATCGAAAATAAAAAATGTCCAGGCACGCACTTAAATAAAAAAAAATTACCCACGATCTCAAATAAATACGATGAAACTTGAATAGTAGAGCATTTGTTCAAGACTCTATATAAATGGCCTCACAACTCGGGCGTGCAACGTCATCACTTTCACTCATCTTTGACGTCAAAAGTATATTCCGGTACAAGATTTTCCCATACGTTTGACCTCATCGTGACGTAGTTGTGAAGCTTTACATACAGAGGGTGGTGATTTGTTAAAACTTACGATAATAGCGCTGCAAAAATAATCAGTGTTCTATGCTGAAGTTAAGTAAAAATAAACTTTACTAAGAATATCTCAAACTGTGTGTCAACAACTGAAATGGCGATAGCTTAAAAAAGGTGGCTATTTTTGGCCTTTCCAGTGAAAAATCTGTTTAAGAACGGAATTAGAAAAATAAAAACTACAGATATTCATATTTAACCCTAATTTATTATATGCAAGACCTTGGCATGAAGCTTGGTACTTGGTGGAAAAAAATGGCATATTTTTTGCTGCATAGCATAAATAGAAGACTGCTTATTTTGGCTACAATTTCTACTTTCTTGAGTTTTTAACTTTAAGTTATAACTTAAGCGTAGTTAGAACGTAGGTTATTTAAACAGCTTCCCAAATAATTTTTTTTGCAAACCCCTATAGAGTCAATAGGCAATTACGATTTGAATTGTTGGTATTTAATTAACCCGCGAGGACGCGCGCGGGGTCTGCGAGACCCCAACGCTTAAATAAACCTTCATAAAAACTCTAATTTTTAATGAAAATATATGAAACTCCGTGTAGCTGCTTAAAAGGTTTCCACCTATCACCTCATGAAGTTTAAATAAAGTAGGTATGTTATTTTCCGAGTTAGGTTGTTGTTTTTAAGGAAAAGCTTCCAAAACTGTGAGGATTGGTGCGAGTTAAATAGCCAAAGAGGTTTCCAAAAGTAAGGAAGAGGTAACTATAATCCATAATTTTTCTTGCAAAAAAAGAAATTAGTAAATAAAGGATTTTAGAAAATAAACATCGGTTCAGTTTAGCCAAAGAAATTCGTTAGCTCCGCTCATATTCCATTGCATTTCCTGTTTTCCTAGTCTTATATTATATCTTAATAAGAAGCAGTCAACTAATAATGCACATTAAACAATTAAATTATATATTTAAACTATCCGTGATAAAAATTTTGCATGCACTGAACGTTTAGAACGGAAAACGGTTTGTGGGGTCTGAGAGACCCCGCGCGCGTTCCCGTGTTACAGAAAGTAGCGCGCGTCCTCCCGGGTTAAATACCAATAAGCAAATAAGCCACAAATATAAATTATTAACTACCAGTAACATGTGATTTTTCCAGGAAATAAAGGTATTAACATGAACCTGTAAATATACTATAATAAACTCATTTATAATTCCAAGGAGTTGACCATCTCCCTTATTTAACCATTTAATTAATTTAATAATGTAAAAAAACGCGAAGTCAGTGCCAAAGAATGTCACTTTCTTCCAAAAAAATTATTATAAGGTAACCATGTAGTTTCAAATGCAATTTCTGATGGGTTGGTGCCAAAGCAGAAAAACTTTTTATCGGAGATAATATTACAATCAAAAGGTATGCAAAAGTCAAGTTTTAAAATTTATGGACAAGCATATCTTACTTAGACATGCACCATACAACTATTCAACTCTGCAATTATAACAAAAATATTATCTTTATTCGTCTCTATTTATTAGTATTCTTCTTGACAATATCAAACCAATAGCAAACTATCAATTAAAAACATTATACACTAGTTTCTTAACCAATGTTTCTTCTATAGAGCTGACGCAAACTGTTTACAGCAATGAAATCCGAAAACAAACCATCTGCTTCCCCACACAAGAATGAACAGATTTCGTGACAGTCGAGAGCGCACGATCGTCACAAGAGAAAAAAACCGAAATCTCAGCTCACGAGATACAAAATCGTTCAGATAGATAAAAACAGACTGATGGCGATAAAAAAATAAGGAGACGCCATTTTGACGGAAAAGTGTTTTTCTGCTTTCGGATTCACATGCAGCGGGAAACGTCCGCGAGGAATCACGTAAATCTGTCGTTTCCTCAGTGACGGATGACGTTAAACTTCGAAGGGGAGATTGTTTTTGTCTCCGAGCTCCCAAATCTTTTTTGCTCTGATGTGGAACTGTTGAGCGTATGGAGACCCGCAGAGGGAGTCCACGAAAGAATGTTTTCTTTTGTGAGTTCTGTCAGGTTTCGAGTAGTAATGTCTTTCTAATGTTGTTTAATTTAGTTTAAATGTTTCATAGATTTGACGGTTGAGTTTTAATGGTGTTTTCAACCTCTGTTCTCTGCAGTTGGGGGTTTTCACAGTGACAAAGAAACAATAGAGAATCCAACGGTTTTTCAGGTTTAATTTATTTCAATAAAGCTTCTTTAAAAAAATTTTTAATAAAAAATCTAAAAATTTGAAGAAATGCGTTTTACAAGCCCGTCAATGATTTTCTATATTCTATATATAAATCTTGATATATCTTATACATAAATATTGATATATCTAAATATATAATCTTTCCTATATTCTATATATAAGTCTTGAATTTCCACAATTGTTGTATTCCCTATTGAGGTGCTTGCAGCAACGATGAGCTAGCTCTAACAGCTTTACATAGGAGTTAGCTCATTGTTGCCTAAACCTCAATTGGCACATAATTACAGTACTCAGTTTATATTTTATATTATGTAATAGTGATGGAAAGAGAACGTGAGAGAGAGAGAGAGAGAGAGAGAGAGAGAGAGAGAAATTGAAAATAAGATATTGGGGGTAATTGGAGATAAAATTGGGGGAAATTGGAGATAATATTGAGATTGTAAATGATGCATAATTTTGTGTAGTTATGCATAATTAGTATAGGTGTAGATTTTTTAACTAGCAATTATTGCGGTGTGGGGAGAAATGTGATGAAGATAGAGTAGCATAGTAAGAGTGAAGCTGAAGTGAATATTTGTAGGGAGAGTGAGTGAGATTGAAAGTTTTAGGGCCGTATTCAGAAACTTTAACACGAGATGGAAACGAGATGAGAACGAGATGGAAACTAGAACGTTATGGAAACGATGAATTTGAAACGATATTTTCCCGAAACACTAACGGGAGTTTCCGATCCTTTCCCTCATTGGATAAAATCTCCTACGTCACCAAGCAGACCAAGACGAGATTTTTTTTTCAGCCAATCAGAGTCAGCTAAATTTCTCGCTTTTGAAGAGACGGGTGCTCTTGAACGACCATTTCCAATTTATCGTTTCGTGATTGTTACGTGAGATTTTGCAACGTTTCATCTCGTTCTCATCTCGTTTCCATCTCGTGTTAAAGTTTCTGAATACGGCCCTTAAGGTGCCTGCCTTACTAAAAAACGCGGTTTTGGACCCAAAATTCAAAAATATTTTATTATCTTATTTCAAACAACACATCTTTAGCTTTCCAAATCAGTTTAAATTTTGTCTTTATCTTTCCTAGAACTAAAGTTACAGAAATTTTACTTACAGCTAAATAGGCATTTTATTAAGGAAAAAATAAAGATAAAATTTTAAGTTATACTACTCATAAAATAAAAAATATTACACCCACAACCAAAAAAATAGTAGGGCTCCTAAATCATATTATGTCAAGTATTTTCCCCAATTTTTATAGAAATTCATTCATAATATTTTGAGTTATGCAGTTTTGCGGAGAAGGGAAATAGCAAAAATGTGATTCTGAGAAAAATGCGAATTTCTTTATTTTTTCCTTAATAAAATGCCTATTTAGCTGTAAGTAAAATTTCTGTAACTTTAGTTCTAGGAAAGATAAAGACAAAATTTAAACTGATTTGGAAAGCTAAAGATGTGTTGTTTGAAATAAGATAATAAAATATTTTTGAATTTTGGGTCCAAAACCGCGTTTTTTAGGTAGGCAGGCACCTTAAGGGCCGTATTCAGAAACTTTAACACGAGATGGAAACGAGATGAGAACGAGATGGAAACGTTGCAAAATCTCACGTAACAATCACGAAACGATAAATTGGAAATGGTCGTTCAAGAGCACCCGTCTCTTCAAAAGCGAGAAATTTAGCTGACTCTGATTGGCTGAAAAAAAAATCTCGTCTTGGTCTGCTTGGTGACGTAGGAGATTTTATCCAATGAGGGAAAGGATCGGAAACTCCCGTTAGTGTTTCGGGAAAATATCGTTTCAAATTCATCGTTTCCATAACGTTCTAGTTTCCATCTCGTTCTCATCTCGTTTCCATCTCGTGTTAAAGTTTCTGAATACGGCCCTAAAACTTTCAATCTCACTCACTCTCCCTACAAATATTCACTTCAGCTTCACTCTTACTATGCTACTCTATCTTCATCACATTTCTCCCCACACCGCAATAATTGCTAGTTAAAAAATCTACACCTATACTAATTATGCATAACTACACAAAATTATGCATCATTTACAATCTCAATATTATCTCCAATTTCCCCCAATTTTATCTCCAATTACCCCCAATATCTTATTTTCAATTTCTCTCTCTCTCTCTCTCTCTCTCTCTCACGTTCTCTTTCCATCACTATTACATAATATAAAATATAAACTGAGTACTGTAATTATGTGCCAATTGAGGTTTAGGCAACAATGAGCTAACTCCTATGTAAAGCTGTTAGAGCTAGCTCATCGTTGCTGCAAGCACCTCAATAGGGAATACAACAATTGTGGAAATTCAAGACTTATATATAGAATATAGGAAAGATTATATATTTAGATATATCAATATTTATGTATAAGATATATCAAGATTTTTATATAGAATATAGAAAATCATTGACGGGCTTGTAAAACGCATTTCTTCAAATTTTTAGATTTTTTATTAAAAATTTTTTTAAAGAAGCTTTATTGAAATAAATTAAACCTGAAAAACCGTTGGATTCTCTATTGTTTCTTTGTCACTGTGAAAACCCCCAACTGCAGAGAACAGAGGTTGAAAACACCATTAAAACTCAACCGTCAAATCTATGAAACATTTAAACTAAATTAAACAACATTAGAAAGACATTACTACTCGAAACCTGACAGAACTCACAAAAGAAAACATTCTTTCGTGGACTCCCTCTGCGGGTCTCCATACGCTCAACAGTTCCACATCAGAGCAAAAAAGATTTGGGAGCTCGGAGACAAAAACAATCTCCCCTTCGAAGTTTAACGTCATCCGTCACTGAGGAAACGACAGATTTACGTGATTCCTCGCGGACGTTTCCCGCTGCATGTGAATCCGAAAGCAGAAAAACACTTTTCCGTCAAAATGGCGTCTCCTTATTTTTTTATCGCCATCAGTCTGTTTTTATCTATCTGAACGATTTTGTATCTCGTGAGCTGAGATTTCGTTTTTTTTTCTCTTGTGACGATCGTGCGCTCTCGACTGTCACGAAATCTGTTCATTCTTGTGTGGGGAAGCAGATGGTTTGTTTTCTGATTTCATTGCTGTAAACAGTTTGCGTTAGCTCTATAGAAGAAACATTGGTTAAGAAACTAGTGTATATTGTTTTTAAATGATAGTTTGCTATTGGTTTGATATTGTCAAGAAGAATACTAATAAATAGAGACGAATAAAGATAATATTTTTGTTATAATTGCAGAGTTGAATAGTTGTATGGTGCATGTCTAAGTAAGATATGCTTGTCCATAAATTTTAAAACTTGACTTTTGCATACCTTTTGATTGTAATATTATCTCCGATAAAAAGTTTTTCTGCTTTGGCACCAACCCATCAGAAATTGCATTTGAAACTACATGGTTACCTTATAATAATTTTTTTGGAAGAAAGTGACATTCTTTGGCACTGACTTCGCGTTTTTTTACATTATTAAATTAATTAAATGGTTAAATAAGGGAGATGGTCAACTCCTTGGAATTATAAATGAGTTTATTATAGTATATTTACAGGTTCATGTTAATACCTTTATTTCGCATTTTTCTCAGAATCACATTTTTGCTATTTCCCTTCTCCGCAAAACTGCATAACTCAAAATATTATGAATGAATTTCTATAAAAATTGGGGAAAATACTTGACATAATATGATTTAGGAGCCCTACTATTTTTTTGGTTGTGGGTGTAATATTTTTTATTTTATGAGTAGTATAACTTAAAATTTTACTGAATTTTGTTGGGTTTTTTTTTCATTTTTCACGTTTGGTTCTGTAACTTTTGATATTAAATAAATTTAGACATAAAAGTAGTAGGCCTCCTAAAATATAAGTTCACGAGGATAACAAAGTTTACAAAACAAAAATATCTTCAAATGAATTTGAGTTATGTTGATTTGCGGAAAGGCGTTTTTTTGTGATTTTCATGCATAAATTCTTCAATAATATAAAAATTTTAATCAATATTTAAATTTTTTTTATGTTATTCATAGTTTTTAGATACATTTAATTGTATTAACCACAAATTAGGTCAAAATTTTAATTATTATAAAAAAAGCCTCTATAGGTAGGCAGGCACCTTAAGTATTATAAAACGAGAAAGTAAATTAAATCATCAGGGGGAGATAATTTTTAAAAGGATGAAAAGAGAAACTTTTAGAGTGAATAAAAGGGGTATTAATAAGGGATAAAGGGAATAAAAGGGAAAAGTATTGCTATATTTTTTCATAATTCACTATATTTCTCATGCATTTAACTTCACCTCTGTAGGAGAAACAGTTATTTTACTGTATGATATATTATGTGTAGTATTTTTGTATATGAGACGGGCAATGTAATAAATCTGGGCATTATTAGTAATACCCGCGTATTATGAGGAGAGTGGTATATACTCATTGATAAATGCCATTGAATTGCCCGTAACATATACACAATGATGTTTTACTTTGACTACAGTTATCATTATTTCTTCCGTTCTCTTATTTCCAAAAAAAACATTCCGACCTCCCAAAACAGGTCCAACCAACCCCCTACTAATTCCCCGTCCACTCACCCCCCAACGAAATCGCTTCCCAATACCCATCAGACTCCCCAACAAGAAGAAGAAAAAAATCCCTCAAATCGACCTCTCAGACCTGCAAACGACGCATAATCCCTTCCGTCAGCGACGCAACAGAGAATTCCCGTCGTTTAACAGCCATCGCCAGCGACATTAAAACCACATCAAGATGCGATTTCGAACCCGGAGTAATCGAATCAAAGTGGTCCCGTGATCGGAACAGCGATTTCTTATTCGGCTGTTTGCTGGATTTGCATTTTTTGGATGGATTTCAGGGATATTTCGGATGAGTGCCAATTATGGGAACCATTAGATTCGGGTCGGGATTTTTTTTTGGGGGGGCTGAATTTTAAGCACAGTAAACACTCGATGCTAAATTATTTTCAGTTTGCAGTGTGGAAATCGACTGTTTGTATCAATTTGTTCGTGAAGTGTGGTTTTTATTTGAGAGATGTGTTTTTGATTGGTGGCTGGAAATTACATCATGTACTTCATAGTGAAAAAGCCGAACAGTGGTCCAAAACGCTGTTTGCAAATCCCATCTTATGGTAGAGAGCAGTACTGCCAAATTTGTCAATCATAATTTATTGTGATTGATACATTGGTGGGCCCGGCAGTATCATTTAATGGTAACAAGCTGTTATTGGATGCCAATGTGTTCATTCAATCTGCCTTTTGGAGGGCTATTAGAGGATCAAGGTTCTTTTCCTCTGCTTCTCGTGACGTGACGACATAAGCGTGAGTTATATGCATGGATAGTGGATGTGATCCTAGAGCCCCTATCAAAAGGCACACACCATGTTTTTCCGATTTACGTTATCGCCTATAGCTTTGAACACTCTGTTCTGGTAATCTGTGGATTATTTAGTATACTATGAACTAAACTGAACGACAAGAGACTGAAATTTCTCCTGGAATTTTCTAAAAAAAAACATCAAATCGGGAATCAAACACTCCGATAATTTTTTTTCTGCTGGAAGAACCACTTCCTTTCTTATTATGTTGATGATTTCATTTTCATTCATATAGTTTTTGGAAACGATGAGGGTTCGTTTTTAAAGTATATGAACCAGGTAATATTCAATGAAACAGTTTTTAATCTAAAGTTAGTCATCAGCTTCTTACAGAAAAATGACAAATACACATAAAAAGCACAATGTTAGATCTTTTAATTTTCCCAATGCAATTCTCAAAAACCTCAAAATAATGGGCCTACAATGTAAGCAAGTGTTTCAGTTTAGAAAGTTCAAAATTCTTTCATTTTCAATAGTGAGAACTAACAAAAGATACGGCAAATAACAACGAAATACAAATAAAAGAGGGAAAAAGTTTCCCAAAATTCAAAATATCTAAAATAACTCCCAAAGAGCTAATTATTATTTGAATTGTTAAAAAAGAACTTGGAAGACCCTTATTAAAGGAAACTTGAAAAAGCTTGAACAACTCAGAAAACTGCACCACACAAAATATTTTCAAGATTACCTAAAAAATCTACCGGATTTCCCTCCCTTCATACTCTACAAACTATCCTCATTCAAGTCAAAACACATTCAAACCAAATACGGTCTATAAGAAAGAAAATCAGAAGAAAAGCTCTTATATAGCTTTTCTTTCGCGATTCCATAACGTATTTAACCTCATTTTCTAAAGGTTTCACATCACACCTGTCTCATTCTATGTTACATTCCATTTGCTACAATACAAAAATAGGCGTCTAACAAATCAGGTCTGACGCATCCTGGGAAGGCATGATGAGAATTCTCAAGATGGTTAAGTCGCCATATTCTATGTGAGGGAGGGAAAAATAAAGCTAGAGTAGTTTTTTGTATTGCAAAGGTATTCTGACATGAGCGTGGTTTTGTTTTTGTCTCTGGCTAGAAAAAAATTTCGGTTGTTATAAGGAGTATGTTTCTATTTTGACAAAGAATATCGCTTAAGAATGTTACCTGTCTTTGAGGTATGCGGAGTCTAAATTAAATTTTGATGTTTCTGAAATACTTGTGAGATATGTATGTAATATAGTGGTTGAAGCTTGAAGAACTTCCTATTATACAACACGGTTTGAGAAAAATGTTTTATAAATTCTTCTTTGCTTCAAAGTTAAATAAAATTTAATGCTTATGCCTAGTACATATTTTTTATTTCTATAGGTTATGGTAGTTTAACTTACTTAGTATTCGTGAATTAACTACAACAGCTCTCAAAAGAGTATTAATTTATTTCCTACAAAATTTATTTTGCTACAAACATAATTAAATGGTTGCAATGTAATGCGAAAATTTTCAACTAAAGAGAAAAATTAAAGGAAGAAAAATAAAACTTATTCAGCAAAAATTTTTTAATGTAAGAAATCTGTAACCTCTGAAGTTGCCTACTGTTAAAATATTTAGTTAAGTAGTATTTCACAAAAATTGTAACAATAAAAGATAAAAAAAGCATTATGTGGTCTCTTAAAAACTAAATAACATTGATAAAACAAAGCAGCCTCTGAAAGGATGAAAGTTTAATGAATACAACCACACACACGTAATGTTATTTTAACTGGAACGTACTAAAAGCAAAAACCTTTGCGTCATCATTTTTCAATATTTCCTAGCTTGAAGAGATCTCGTAAAAAACGAAAAATTCGTTTGTACTCCAAAATGTATTTTATCGCTTTCCTGTACACAACATATTATGAAGGAGAAAACAGTTTTACAGGAAAGTTTTCCTATAGCATAGCTTTACCGCACACAAAGTCATTCAAAGGAAAAAATCGTTTTACAGAGTAATCAAGTCGGGTTGGCTTTTCTGCATGCAGGTGTGTGATCCAGTCACAATATAAAAGGTGGTGATCCAGTCACAATGTAACATGGGTTGATGTAGAAACACAGCGGACGTGGAGTTAAAACTTTCCTGATAGTGATGGTGATGGCTACAAAAATCACCAAATCTACTCGGATCGGGAATTTTAAGGCAACCCTTCGTTCCCATCTTCCCGAAGTGTATTTTTGTTTCCGTTATCCATAATTTTAAGCTCAGAAGTATTATTATATAATTTTTTTGGGGGGGGAATTGTTTTTTACATAAAAATTTTTTAAAGTATGCCTTGTGTATTAATTAGCTGGGAATATTTGAAATAACACAGATAATTCAAAATAACATGAAGAATCAACAACTTACACAGAGTACTAGAACAGAGAGTCCGTCGCCATAGGAGCTATTGGAAATCGAAAAGTTGGATGAGTGTGGGGCTATTTTGGCGCTGCGATCGCATCAACGTCACGAGAGGCGGGACGGAAAAGCCTGATTGATTGAGAAAAACTTTTTCCTTCTCCTTCGAAAATAGAAGATTGAGTGACAGCCAATCACAGGTTTGATCTCTCTGTCAATCATTTAGTTCATCGTGGCGCCTCCAAACCATCCAACTTTTGAATATATCGTTTTGGACCCTCTGTTAGGATTTTTCTCTGTGCAACTTACGATCGTAACAATTTACGTACGTCCAACGTCGCGTCGTAGATTATATGAAAAGCAATCACAATTTGTGGACTATCCCGCAGTCCAACGCTATATGGCTGCATGGAGATTTTTTTGTTATGCAGTTCCTTATCTTCCTGTCCTTATTTGCCTCAATATTTTCTTCAAGTTCTTGGTAAACAATGTAATATTTTGTGCTTAAATTGGAAGTTCTGGAATCTTTTTTGTGCAAATTTAACTTTGCTGTACTTAAACTCGGGATTCTAAGAGAAAGTGAAAGTTTTTATAGAGAACACGTAGCAGGAAAAGAACTCGCACCCTTCAAATATTTTTTTTTTGAGAAAATAGGTTAATATCGAAGTTATTTTAAACTTATCATAAACTTTTATATAATGTAAAATGTAAGCTGATGTTTTGTTTCGGACACGTTTCGGATATCAAGGTCCGAAACTGAAATGTTCCATTAGCAGTCTCAGTCAATATGCTCATTTTCAAGTTTCATGTGTATGCTGGTTTCGGGAAAAAATTACTGGTGCTAGGTCAAAGCCACATAAATTGGAATGCCTTTGACTTACGAAGTGTATATTTGGACGGCCCAAACGGCCCGTGGCGCATGCGCTGTAGGTCTCGTGGTTACGTAGCAGTCTCGGCGCTTAGTGATGGAACCAATGGAACGCCGAGCCGTGGAAATTAGAGTAGAGTTTAGTTGAAAAAAGGCCGTCCAAATATACAGTGCCTTTGACATAAATTATGATTCGTACCACAGAGAAAAATCCTAACAGAGGGTCCAAACCGATGTATTCACAAGTTGGATGGATGTGAGGGCGCCACGAGGAACTGTAAATGATTGACTGAGAGATCGGCAGTACATTTTGGTGACCGAACCCTGTGATTGGCTGTCACTCAATCTTCTATTTTCGAAGGAGAAGGAAAAAGTTTTTCACAACCAATCAGGTTTTCTTCCCCCGCCTCCCGTGACGTAGATGCGATCCCAGCGCCAAAAAAGCCCCACATCCATCCAACTTTTCGATTTCCATTAGCGCCTATGGCCACGGACTCTCTGTTCTAGTACTCTGTGATTCGTACTTGGATCGATGTAACAATTCTTATTGGTTGAAGTATTTTAGGGAAGTTATTTAAAGAGATCACTCTTAGTACACTAATTACTTCAAACTGCCAAGGTAAGTCATCTAAATTTTGTAGTTTTTACTCTAACTTGAGATTGGTATGGTCTATGAAAGTTAAGAATTTTAACTGAATAGCGAAATCCTTTTTAATTTAAAATCTGGTTTCTCTTCCAACTTAGGATTCAATAGATAGACTGATAGAGGATTAACTACAAATCTTAAGAATTATTTAAAATTAAACGAAAGTCTGTAGTCATCAATCAACTTGTGTTAAAAAGTATTAATGCAAGTTTAGATTATTGTACTTAGTGATTTAAAACAGTATTTTCTTAGAACCTCGTTTTCTTTTCAGCGAGAGAAACAAGAAAAGATGCAGCTGAACTTTTATATGCTTCTACTAGATTCAGGATTCAGCTTAAATAAAGGATGATGCATTGACCTTACCTTATAAATCCTGTGTGCATGATACCAGGTGCGTTTGTGGTAGTATTTAATGTTATGCCAGGCTCAGACTTTAATGACTGACTGTGAGATTTTAAGTTCTGGCACGGAATTGTTAATTATACATGATAATCTTAACTTCTTAAGTACTCGGGTTTTTAAATGTTTTCAGCTTGCAGGAAAAAAAGCCCTATGTCACTTAAGGAGAATCTTATGAATGCGTTAAATCACCAACGGAAAGGTTGATTTCCGAAATCTTGCAAAGCTGAAAAGCAATCGGTATGTAGATGAAAAGAAAGCAATAGAATATCGCCAAATTTAGCGCAACCAAAGGATTTAATGCTTTTCACAGGCTAGGTAAAGATCAGTAGGATTCTTGCTCTATTGAACCAAACTAACAATGCTTTTTTATACAGGAATCAAATTTTATATTAACCCATTAATGCCCAACTTTTTACTCAATATTTTTCTTAACTATTTGGTAAATTCATAGTAAATAGCCCCAAAACAACTGGAGAAATTGTGAAAAAATCCCAGGTTAAAATTTTAATTTTTACACCAAAATTAAAAAACGTCCCTAAAAAGAGACACAAGGAAGGAATGCCCCTGTGTTTTTCCCTATAGTAAATGCATGGTAGAAAACTGTTTTTAAAGCCTAAAAAACATTTTCTACCTTATTAAGTGCAGTAAAAGTGATCTGAACGATACTAACATGAAAATGAACATAAAACATTAATTATTTATTCAATGAACTGTAAAATTAACCCTAATTAACATAATTTGAGCATTTTTATGCTCTAAAACAATTTTTTGCCCCCCCCAAAATCTATATAGATTACAAATTAATATGATTTTTAACTGAAAAAGGAATTCTTTTCTTATGTAACCCAATATTAAGTAATAATTACTTTTACACACCTAAAATCCATCAGAATATTTCAATTTTTAAAGTTGAAGTCTGTCAAATGCCCATACTTTCTTTCATTTTATTTAATTTTATTGTGAGGAACACAAATTTCTCCCCAAAAATCAAGCATTAGTAGGATGCGCATTAGCAAGCCAGATTATATAGATTGATCTGCAGTATACAATAGGGTGTCCCTTATTTAGGCGTTTTTTCAAAAAGTCGGGGAAACTTTTGCTCCACCCCCCCAATTTTTTTCCTTTTGGTACCCTAAGAAGGTGTGCAAAATCTTAAACCAATCAGATAATATTAACACGTGCCCCAAACGGCCTAAAGTTAGAAAAATTTGACTTTTTTCTCATTTTTTCAAAAATTTTTAAAAATTTGTTTAAAAAATCCGCTGCCGAATAATAGGGCTCTAACACATTTAAACAATCTTATTTGACCGTTTTTCATTACTACCAAGGCCAAAATGCCCAGTTTGTATCCTAGTCATCAATTAGAAAATCATCAAATTTGTCCATTTTATACTGAGAATTGAAGAATCAAAAGGCAGTGGTAAATGACTTAAAACCGCAAAATTCCATGACTAAACACCATTTGCAGACCATATTGATGTGGAAATAAATTATCTGGAGCTCAAATTAATTATGGGTTGCTAATTACGGATGCCATGTTGGATTGCATTAAAACTTTTTAAAAATTCTTAAAAACGGTATGGGCATGTGTGATATCGGGTAATGGTTGTTTGAGGTTTCTAAACTCAATTAAGACTAATAAAATTATCTTACATAACTTTTTAAAGCTCTTTACGCAATTATAAGTGTCAGCAGATCTCCTAATACAAGTGCAAACAATGATTTCAGAACTATTGATAGCAATAAATTCGAAACACATAAAACCAGCAAGAGAAATTCTGGAAACAAGTTAAAAATAAGACTCCAGTGTGTCCTCAAGTATTTTATTCCATAAGTTAGTTGAAAAGCTGCAGTAAATACAAAATTAACCCGTTCTTCATAATGATTGAGTTTCACTCTCAGAAGATAAGCAATTAACCATGCTTATAGAAACTGTTCATGTGTTCATGTATTTTACCATAAATTTATACATTAACATAAAAAATACATGCAATTCAACAAATTAGTGTCATTAAAAACTAAGACACTTATATTGGCTATGTATATATCATAAATTTTAGTAACAGTTTCTTAAAATCCTATCTTCTTTAAAGTCTGTGTTTAAGTCAGAGCTATCCTTCGCTCTGTAAGTTTAATACTTCTACATTCTCAAAAAAGGCTTTGCGGGTTTAAAATAATTTAATTTCATAAACAATTTTCACGAAACATTTACTCGAAACCTCATTTCTTCTTTATGGACGTTTACTGATAAAAAGTTGAGAGTGCGAAGAAAAACAAAGGGTATAGTATAGAAGAGTTATAGAAACTGTAGTTAATATTTAACGTATTTTTATACAGCCATTGTTAATACAGCCAAATTACCAGTGCTTAATTGTTTTAATGACACTAATTTGTGGTATTTTTTATGTTAATGTATAAATATATGATAAAATACAAGAACAGTTTCTATGAACATGGAAAAATTGCGTATCTTTTGAGAGTATAACTCAATCATTATGAAAACGGGTTAATTTTGTATTTACTTCAGCTTTTCAACTAACTTACGGAATAAAATTCTCGTGAATACACTGGAGTCTTATTTTTAACTTGTTTCCAGAATTTATCTTGCTGGTTTTATGTGTTTCGAATTTATTACTATCAATAGTTCTGAAATTATTGTTTGCACTTGTATTAGGAGATCTGATGACACTTATAATTGCATAAAGAGCTTTAAAAAGTTGTGCAAGATAATTTTATTAGTCTTACTCGAGTTTAGAAACCTCAAACAACCATTACCCGATATCAAACATGCCCTTACCGTTTTTCTAGAATTTTTAAAATGTTTTAATGCAATCCAACATGGCGTCCGTAATTAAGCAACCCATAATTAATTTGATCTCCAGATAATTTATCTCCACATCAATATGGTCTACAAATGGTGTTTAGTCATGGAATTTCGCGGTCTTAAGTCATTTACCACTGACTTTTGTATTCTCTATTCTCAGTGTAAAATGTACAAATTTGATGATTTTCCGATTGATGGCCAGGCTAAAAGCTGGGTAACTTGGCCTAGCTAAGAATGAAAAACGGTCCAATATGAATATTTAGATGTTTTAAAGCAATATTACTCGCCAAAAAAATAGTTTAACATATTTTTAAAAATTTTTGAAAAAATGAGAAAAAAGTGAAATTTTTCTAACTTTAGGTCGTTTGGGGCACGTGTTAATATTATCTGATCGGTTTAAGATTTTGCACACCTTCTAAGGATACCAAAAGGAAAAAAATTGGGGGGTGGAGCAAAAGTTTCCCCGACCTTCGATTTTAAGGGACACCCTAGTATACAACACAGTGATTAGTGACATCTAATTAGAAAAAGATCCAAAAATGTATCGCAAATGCGACTTTTCTTTTTCAATTTTAATGACAAGTCTTAATAACTAATAATTATTAAACTTTTGATTAAAATATAACCTAGTATATTTACATAAGTAATAAATATATAGTAAAATAAATTATTTATTCCTTTTAATTCCTTAAATTTAAGACTTTTATAACTATTTAAGACTTATTAATTTAGCAAAAAATTACAGTGTTTTCCAAAAAAATTGAACAAAAATAACGAATTTATAAGCTAAAATGAAAGTAATTTTGTATCAGTTATTTAATTCATTTCATAAGAATCAAACGCGTTTTTATGAAATAAATAAGGAAACAATATTATTTCACTTTGGGGGAAAAACATGGGGGCATTCGTGCCTAACGTCCCTTTTTAGGGAAGATTTTTGAGGGTCCAAAACAAGGTCAAGATAAAATATTTTGGGAAAATAAAAACACCCCAACTGATTTAATGTACTTGCACAAACAGTAATATATATGGCATTGAAAATTTAAATAAAAAAACTAGGATTTTTATGCTTTTTTTTAATTTTTATAAAAGCACTTTTCTGAAAAATTCCATCTTCCAACTTTAAAAAAAGTGAAAAAAATTTAAATTCTGTTTTTTTCTTGTCTCACTGTTCTATGAAGATCAGAGATACATTGGTGCAAAGTTTGATTCAAAGGAACAATATTTGTAGAAATATTAGGATTTTAAAAAAACATCCCTAAAAAGGGATGCCAGGCAGTAATAGGTTAATCAAATTGTTATTATAGGGTGATCCATGCATAATACTTCAATTATAAATAAATAAATGAATGTTTAGGTACAAGCAACTGTTGTAAATTGTTTCTAAATAAAATCAAAACTACAATTCTTAATATTTATTCAGATTTTAATTGGAGGCCAAGAAGATTTTTATAACAAGGGGAAAGAACACTTAATAAATATCATAGTTTTCTAAAAATAGCTTTCAATCATTATAAATCTAATTAAAACCTAGAGTGTTTGTAGCAATTTTCTTAATTTTAGTTCATTAATATAAAATCCTATAATGCATATTCTATTGTTACAGAATTATGACGAATAATGAACTCTTTGTATTGTATCAGAATCTATCACTTGCATTATCATTAAACAATAATTTAATATTCTATTTCAATCTAGAATAGTATATAAAATATATAAATAACTTGGAGACTTGATAGAAACTTAAAAAATAAGCTCTAGATTTGAGTTTACTATAAAAAGATTCTTTTGTGTATTTAATGATTTGCACTTTTTAAAAATTTAAATTCAGACAGGTTTTATTTTATTAATGATATTTATTTTTTATCCCTTTTCCTAGTTTTTTCTGGGCCCCTATTATATTTAACTCTTTTATACAATCCTGCCACTTTGAATAATTTTATTTAAAAAAAACATTATAGGAAACATTAATAGTGATGAAATAGTCTCCAGGTTAAAATAAATATCCAGGTTCTCCAGGTCCAAACTAATCTTACAAAGTAAGAGTAGTTTGCTTTCAATTCTGATAATTAAGGGGTCTTTTCATGATTTTGAAAACGATTGTAGCGGCTTGGAAGTAGCAAGATATGTTCTCGCCAAGTAAGAAATGTGCCAAGGGGGAAAGAAAAATAAGTTTTAAGAAAACTAGTTTATGTGCACTTTCCCTTAGGATGGCAGTAGTGTGTTCCATAGTTGAAATTAATGAATTAGAATTAATGAATAAGAATTAAATAAGCTTTTGTTTTTTTTGTCATAATTTGTCATTGGGAATATTTACAGTGAGGATATAAGTTGAACAGAGTAAAAACTCTTTACAACCCCAATATAGTCACCCCTACATTACATTGACTGGTAATAAAAACACATTGTTTTAATAGAGTAATAGTAATTATTAAAATAAAAATATTTTAACATCCTTTTATTAAAACGATTGTATTGTTGGTTTCCCCAAAGGGTCACCATCAAGGTTATGTAAACTATTGATAACTAACTCCTCTTCCCCCACTTAGTATATTCTTTTTTTATTTAAACTGTTTAGCATTTTACTAAACAGCTAACAAATAATAAATACAGCACCACAAGTTAAAAATATATTTAGAAAAATAGAAACAATTTTGAGGTATATGGGCCAATATTTTCGGATATATGTTATTGATCAGTGGTTCCGTTTTTGTTTTATATGCTCTAAACTCATGCATCTGTGATGCATGGGATCCAATGATGTAAAGTAAAGTGCTTTTGCAATAAAAATTTTTTTGGATACTTAGATGCTTTTACTTATTAATGGATTAAAATTAAAGATTATTTATTTGAGGAAATTATGATTCAGAATAAAGGCTGCAGTATATAACTGTTTAAAGCACAAAAGTGTCCCTTTTCATTCAAAGGTGATCAGTGGCTCAAACAGCTGCCACTTTGTCTACATATATTGCTGTAAATTAATTAAAATTTATAATAGTAGCTTATAACCAAGACTGTAAAGAGGAATTATTATCAGCTATACAAAATCAACAAAATTATTTTTATCCCATTTTATTTACCAAGGTTTTAGTGAAGAAAATTTGAAATAAAGGTTAAATTGAATACAATAATGTTATATTTACCATGTTTTAGCAACATTTTCCATTCTAACTACTTCTCTTGTACTACACTTAAATAACCTTTATAGTTTTTTAATGAGAAAGTTGTATCCCAAGATCAATTTATTTAATTAGTTATGCATTTATTTATCAGAAAAATCTTAATTTTATTTATTTTTTAAGTCCAGACAAAACAAAAGTATCAAACATGTGTATGTATTATTTAAAGCAATATGAAGTCAATTTACAAAGGCTTGTTTTGCAAATATATTCAGACAATTTGAAAAATAATTAAACGAATTTCAAATGTTTATTAAATGAATATGATCTATGTATGCTTTTTAAGCTACATTTGAAAAGTACCTGATTTACAATCTACCTGGCATAAATATTAAATGCCAAACCATGAAGGAACATCTGCTCTTTCCCAATTAGATCTTCTTTGTTTAACTAAATCTTTAGATTGTTCTATGAGCCTTTTCTGAGTCTTGTCGTATTCTTCTTTCTTGTCTTGAGGGAAAATATCAGGAAACTTGAAAGTTTGACCTTCAGGCTTTAAAAGAAATTATACAAATTTAGTAAAAGTTCTTAAACTTAAGATATTGTTTATCCATACAAACTGAAAAAACCACATGCACACAAATATTTTCATGAGCAGGCAAGAATGAAAAAGGGGGAAAATTTTCTTCACACAAAATGAATATTTTCCACACACCCAGTCCTTTGATTTTAAACAAAGACTATTCTTAAAAGTAATGTGATATTACTTCAACAACACTTTAGAGGGGTTAATATTTATCAAAAGCTAAATCCTAATTTTCTACCCTTGGAGTGCACATTTTATGGAAAAATATTAACAGTATAGAAAACCATATTCAGTATATTTAGAGTGGAAGAAATTTGATTCCTTTGATTAAACCCTTAATATTTTTGGACTCTGTTGGACTTTAACAAGGCCCTTGTTAAAATTTTTAAAGCAGAAAAACCTTAAACCTTTTTGCTTATTTCGCAAAAAAAATTAGAAGGTTTGTACCAATTTCCCAAAGAAAAATATCATGTAAAAAATGTGATAAAATTAAGGGCAGCTATACAATGAGGTAGTATGAAGTATTGAATCAAATAAAAAGTACATTTCACAATGTTATGATAGTGGAGTCTCCAATGTAAATTTGTAAAAATTTTTTGTTAATTTATGGTACCAAGGTTATTTTGGTTCTTTAGGGTATGGAGAGTCAGAAAATCTTTGGTACCAATTTTTCTATTCACTTTCCTGGTGTAGAGGTCAAATCAAAGGTCAAATTATGCACTTCAGTATTTTGACGATTAAGCAGGTATAATTCAGTTCAAAAACCTTTTAAATTATTGTTAATTGGTGGAAATAAAGTAATAAAAGTTTCTAAGCTTAAAAATTATCAAATATTAATTAAATTTAATTAATTAATTAAAATGCGAAAAATATCATTTTTGCTGTTTTGTTTCCTAGGAAGTTTAATTTGGTAAAAATACTGCCATTTGTCTATAAAATGGTATTGGATAGTCTATGTTAAATAAAAATTTGGTTAGTTAATGTTTGTGTACACTAGTGGAGTCTCTAATGTAAATTTGTAAAATATTTTGTAAATTTATGATACCAAGGTTATTTTGGTTCTTTTGGGTATGGAGAGTCAGAAAATCTTTGGTACCAATTTTTCTATTAATTAACTTTTCTGGTGTAGAGGTCAAATAAAAAGGTCACTTCCATATTTTGACGATTAAGCTGCTAGAGTAATAGATGACATGGTTTTAGTTCGGCAAATTAGTGGAAATGTCAACTCATGTAAGGATCTTGTTAATCTATATTTGATTATGTTAAACAGTGTAACTGAAAACTATAACACCATTACCCTAGTTTTGACCATTACTCTGTGGATTCATCACTAAAAACAGCAACACGTAATAGGCATCAAGGAAAGAAAATTGATGACAGAACTTTTATTTGCAGAGATAAGATGCCAATTAAAATTATATTCTAATTTTCTTGATAACTCTTAAAACAAAAACAAGCCTTACCGAATATCTTTCAATAAAAATACTCCATCATTACAATCATAGAGAAAGAGATAATTGTATCTACTGAAACCATAGTTCAATCAAATACCAAGATTTACGCGATAATTTGAAAACAGATCATGAAGAAGTAGACACCATAATAATATACCATGCTATTTATGCTACTACAGTCGAATCCGCTTAATGTGATCACGGTTAATGTTATCAATCGGATAATGTTATCGAAATCGAATGGTCCCGATCATTTCTATTTAATTTAATGTAAAATACATCGTTTAATGTGATCAACTATGAATCATCACTCCGCTTAATATTATCAAAATTTGTCCATATCCCCTTTAAAACGACCGCTTTTGAGTTGGGGTTTCATTTTGAAGGTCAATTTTTACAAGTAAACATCTGCCCCATGAGAGCCCCCCATCCGGCGCTTCTTTTTTCTGAAACTCAGTATCAGTAAGAAAAAGAAAATATTCCGCAAAATTAATAATGAAAGAAAACAGTTATGGGGGATCCGAATCCATGCTTGTGATTGGTTAAAGAAACCACCAAGATTGACACTTTGCAGAAGTCTGATAAGAGATTTGAATTTTCACTTTTTTTTACTGGAATTTAGATTCTGTATTAGGTACTAAATAAGTAGTTTACTGGAGTGGAAGGATATAAAGGAGAGGAAAAAAGAGAGACCTTTCTATACAAATAAATATACAAAGTAAGCGATTATTTTACTATAATTAATTGAACTACTCTTATATTTTCCCCTTGAAATTTTACCTAGTTTAGAAATAGTGTTTTGAATACATTTATTACGATTACATGATATTGATTTTAAAGCAAACAATCTAGTTACACTGTTTGCTGCTTTTGATATGAGATCGCTTATTGTTATCAATCGGATAATGTTATCAGTTTAGTCTCGGACAAATGCGATCACATTAAGCGGACTCGACTGTACTTTGGGATACACTGTACACATCTAGTCACCAGATACAAATGTTTTCATTCTGGCCTTGAGACGGTACCCCCTTTTAGGCCCTGTGTCATAACTGGAATAGGGGCCGGAAAACGATTTGTTTCTCTCAAACATATTTATGATCGATACCCTGTTCATCATCACATCATGTTCACACTATTCATGATCGTTTAGGAGCAGAACTAGTTGATGCTCTTCCAGGCTTTCATAGTTTTACTGGCTGTTCACAACCGGGAGGTTCAATGGAAAAGGAAAATTAACATGCTGGAAAGAAGTTCAACCTCATGTCATTGAATAAACACTTGCATCCCTTGGAACAGGGCAAAATATATTAGATAAACATTTCATTGCCCTTGAAGAGTTCTTTTGTAGGTTATACAGATGCTCTAAAGAAATAAAGAACGCTAAAGATCTTAGTTGGTACCTTTTTAAGAGATTGCAAGCTGAATCGGAAAGCCTACCTCCAACCCAAGCCGCTCTGAAACACCATGAACTCATTATCAAGCTCTAGTATGGACCAAAGATGTTGAACAAACCCCCATACCGTCCTTCACTAGAGTTTTATGGTTGGAAAAAGAAAATAAAACCTTTTTTCCAATATTATAACTGATTTGCCACCTGCTCCTGAAGCTTTAGTTGAACTTACTGTGTATGGTTGTAGCAAAAGTAAATGCACAAATGGTAGATGTTCTTGTGCTGGTGCACAGCTACCATGCACACTGCACAGAAATGTGCAAAATGTGAAGGGGATGAAGAAAAATGTAAGAACTCTTTTAAATGAACTATGAATGCAGCAGACAGCGACTCCTCGGACTGTGATAAATAATTAATACTTTTCTTTTTATTATTATCTACACGTTCAAGATGAACTACTTTTGTAATGATTTAGGTGAAAAATCATGCAATTAACGAAATATTTTTCTTAAATTAATTATTACAACAAATATATTTTGACGGGATGATGAACCTTGGCAAAAGTGAGTTAGAAAATACTCTTGACTTTGAAGACCCCGGGATATTTCAAGAAATTCCTTTAAAAGTTCATTAAGAAAAGAAATTATTTTAAAGGTAATTATAAAATGTTTTATATTTACCTGAGTAACTATAATTTGGGATATATTTCGTATTGATATTTATTTTCTTGCAAGAAATACATTTACAGTTTAAGTGCTTTGATACTTTTAATTAAATATCATTAATTAACCGCTAATTAAAATATTGAATCCATCGAAAAGTTAACTGAATAAGTGTTTTCAAGTAATAAGTTGAAAAATTACAAAAAAGTAAAAAAATTTCAATTGCAAAGTAAAAATTTTGAAATTTTGAAAAAATTAATATTTTTTAATTAATTAAAATTTTAATTATTTTTTTAAAAAATTGAAAAGATATTTCGAGTATTTACTCAGTATTTCGTCTACATTACAAATTTCATATTTCTAAGGTAATTAATAAGCTCATTATGTTAAAAGATCCAAAATTATTACTTGACCTTGTAATTAGCTTAATTAGTCTTAAAAGTTGATTAAAAAATTGGTACCAAACTTTTTTATATTTCTTATACCATAAGTAATCCAAAAAACATTAGTATACAAAATTAACAAGAACTTTTTACGAAGCCCTTTTTTTCGACATTGGAGACTCCACTATGAGCCTTTATTTAAAAATAACAGTAGTGTAACCAGAAACTTTTTTTTCTGGGAGGGGTCTTACTTATCCCAAAATAGGAATGAGATTCTCTACTTTTCAAAATTGTTTTTGTAATGAATAAAACATAAAAAGAAACTCTAATTCCCTCCCTTAGATCTGCCCCAACTTTTAGGTAATTGTTTCATTCAAATTTCTTCAACATCAAAATATTTCATGCATAAATTTTTACACCAACATTTTTTTAAATTTAAAAACACTATTGGAAATTTTTTTCAGGAATTAATATCTGCATGATTTCCATTAAATAAAAATTAGCAGTGTGTCAGATGTGTCCTTAAGTATTATAACAAAAAATTAATGAAAGAATAGTTATTAATGTGCAATGTCAAAAATTTTAAACTCTTTATAACCCTCCTTGTCACATACATAAACCTCTGTCCTGATGTAATTTGTGAATGGTCCCTTAGATAAAAATTGATCTTAAAGGATTTTTTAGATGATAATGGAAGTTAAATGAAGATTTCAGGTATAAAGAAACAATTAAAAATAATGGTCAGCTAGATCAAAGTTTTGAAGATGCTTTATTTGCATCAGTTAAGAAAAATATTTATATCATGATTTTTTTAAAAAAATTAAAGATTTAGTGTATTACCAGGGGTCATTCCAGACTTTTTGTGAAGGGTCCGGTTTTGTAAAAATTGTGAAAATGTACTCATAATTTTGTGAATTTTAGTTAGCATTAAAATAGTTCTTTTCAGCCTGGAGCCTGTTTTTGTGAAAATAAGATCAAAATTTTCAGTTTTGTGAAAAATAGTGTCTATTTAAAGGCCAAAATACTTTGTGAAGGGTCCGTTTTTAAGGTAAAATACTTTGTGAAAGGTCCGTTTGCACAATGACACATTTTGTGAAGGGTCCAAAAACGAACCCAAATTTCTTCTAAACAGACCCCTGATTACAATCAAATATTGATATATCACAATGGTGACTTCAAAACAAAATTAATAAAATGTTTTTTTTTAAATTATCATTAAATTGTAGCTAAGTTAAAATAAATTAGAAAATGTACATATGTGACAGTATATTTAACATGATGCATCTTAGCAACAAAATATATTGTTGAGTTTATAATTAAAGTTTATAATAGAGGGGACCAGAACCATGGCTTGTGCATGCAATATAAGAAAATATGAGCATAATGATGATGAGATATAATTGTCAATGCAGGGTGTGAAAGGTTTAAAATAAAGAATTTGTTAATTAATAAAGAGTTAGTACACACATATGATTAATGCAGCTGGTCAAAAGAAAGTAAAATGATTTCAAATGACAATTTTAACCCTTTCAATCCTAAGCTGCCCGAGATTACCATTGAATCCAATGCGAAATTTGGGGTGGCTAGGTCTGAAAGGGTTAAAAAATACAAAAAAAATAGATTTGTTTAAAAAAATTTTCTTTAATTTTTGAATAGCTGGGTGCATATCTTGTTAATTGCACTTTAATGGCAAAAATTTACAAATTACACATATAAATAGAAACACATTAAAAGCAACACTGTTGGTTGAAATATTTGGATTATTATTGATTTTGATATACTTGGGACTTGGGGTTGATTTGTTGTAATAAAAAATACTCTAACTTTAAAAAGGAACTTTTAAAATTATGAAAAATGATAATAAGTCAATTTGTATACTTACTAAAGTCACAGTAACATATTTATAGTCTGGATCTTTTACTAAATAGTTCTTATGGTTCTTTCTAATCTTACCTGAAAAATTGTAAAAAGCCACAATAATTAATATCCTTCTTCCAAAATATCTAAGCATATAAATATCGTTTACAAAAGTATTATATTTAGATTTATATATTTCTTAATGGTTATACATTGGAACACACAAATTAGAAGGTCTAAAATAATATATCCATTTTACAGTTGGTGGTGGTAGTAATATAATTCAATAATCGATTTACAAATTAAACTTTGGTTTTAAAGATCGATTGACTTGAAATTATTCACCCATTATACACCATATAGGACCCATAACTCGAGTGAAGACATTTGTTGTGTGATTAGAGTAGGAATGAGGGACAAAAAAACAATTTTCGGCCTTTTTGGCTTGCCCGCTCTATAGGATAACCCGGGGAACCTTCAAGGCCAATGCGGCAACTAAAGATATTATCAGAAAATTCTGAAAAAACTCACAGGTAGGGTAGGTAGGAGTAATTGTCCGCATGGGGTAATGGTCCGCACGACCATTTTTTGATGATAATATTCCATTATATTGACTGCATCAATACAGTAGGTTTCTTTCACAAACCCCAAATGGCTGTGAAAACTTCAGAGGAGTAGCGTGTCCATTGTCCAAAAAAATGAGGTAGGTCAGTTTTTTTAGTCAGTAGGTAGAGTATTTTTCTCACCTTTTCTTTATATTATGGTAGAATAGTTATATTTATTCAATCCATCTGTTTTTTTTGCCAAAAAGGTCTTTATTTATTTTTGAAATTATATCACTATACTCATGTTTACTTTCGTTTTCAAAAATCAGTACCACTTTGTTGTTGTCATCATGACATGGGGTAACTCTCTGCATTTATTTTGGGGTAAATGTCCGCAATTGAAAAAGTGTGGAATGTTCTCAGAAACTCCATCAGAAGAAGCTTTTGTTGATAAGAAAGACAGTTCTAAACCTTTCCAACCCTAATGAAATCCATTACGCAAGGTTTCATGAAACGATAAGTTTTCGTGAAAATTTGCCGATTTTACACTTTATTAGAACCAGTAAAAGGATTGACTTTGTAACTTGTGGAGTAACTTTGTTCCATGCAGAAAAAAATTATGGAAACAGGGATTAAAATTTTAAAATCCTACTTTTAAAATCTAGATTACTATCTTTACCATCAAATATGGTCTTTATTTTGCTTGGAATATCTAATAATTCTCTTATTTTATTCTATTAGGGTAATTATATGCACTGCAGATACTTGCCCCGAAAAATGGGGAAAATGTCCGCAATTTTTTTTTCTTTTCTAACTTGAATATTTCTAAAAATATTTGCAGCTCAAGGCTGGAAAAAATATGAATTGATAGGTCACATCCTAAGCTTTAGATTCCATACCAGAAACTTATTAAAATAATCAAACTGTGGGCCAGAAAAATTAGAAACAAAAAACTGCGGACAATTACCCCCACCTAACCTACTGACTGCCACATTAGACAACTTTTCCGCACTAATGCATCATCAAAATCCAAAAAAAGGTTTTTCGATACACCCTTATCCCCATGGTGGGGATGTATGAACCATGTGGAAAGGGTGCTTGAAACAACTCTAAATACACACTAAAGCAAAATTTCTTAATCTATTTTAAAAAAAAAACAATAATAAATTGATAATTTGACACCATATAAATTTAAAATATTGCATCAGTTGTTAATCATTTATGATACTATTAAAACTTTGAAAATGTAGTTCTAAAAAGAGCTAAGAAGAAAAAAGCATTTTAAAAAGTAAAGTGACAAGTAAATAACCTTGTATATAAGTTACTTTTTTCTTTGACTATAATTTTTACCACAAGATTTGCTATGGATCAAGTATCCCCACTCTAACGGCCATATTCTACTCAAACGTTGTAACTCATTATCATGTGATTAACCGTGTTTTTTGGACTTTTTCGTATTCTACTCCTCCTAAAACCGCGTTTATTCGTGGTTGATTGTAATCCGGTAAATTTGGGCGGTAAGTTGAATAACCGTGTTCTAGGGCTAGTATCAACAAAGTTTACAATGTCTTTCATGAAATAAATACATTATTTTCAGATTAATAGCTCTTGTACATCAAAAAGCGCTCTTAGAAATTAATATTCAACATCTAGATGAAACAACATCTTTATTTTGCAAAGGAGCTATGTTTTCTGTGCGTAGGTAACTGCACTGTAAACAGGCAGTTCGCCGCCATCTTAAATCTATTACTACGATTGTGGATTAATATTTTATTCATTAAAATATTCGTCATTGGGTACTTGTTATGATGGAATATTTTTCTTTCATTGTAAAAAAGTGTTTTTACAAGATTAAAGGTTATATTAATGTAATTAAAATAGTGTGCTGGAGTTACAATAACCTGAAGTGGTTTCATTTAGCATTCTGATTTATAGATGGCAGCCCAAGCTTGATGGAAGTAAATGATATTTTCATTTTTAACCAATATTGTAGGTAGTTTAATCAGTTTTTTGTATTGTTTGAAGAGTTTTTAGGTCCATGAAATGTATTTTAATTATTGAAACTACCTTATAATAGTCAGATTAGTTATTTCTGTTAGGACAGACAAAATGGCGACCAAGATTGAGTTTTGGAAAGCCAGTTACCACCGTAGTAAGTTCATCATAGGCAGTAGAATACTGATTTTTAACACACTCTGAAACACAATCTCATAGGGTTTCACTTACCACGAGATTAACTCAATAGAGTAGAATACGGCTGTAACGCCCGTATTCTACTCCATTGAGTTTACGATGTTGTAACCATACCACATGATTCCGTGTTACGACGTGTAGTATAAAAATTGATATTCTAATCCATCTGTTTTGCATCTGGTAAACTTACTCGGGTTGTAAGTTGGCGGCCGCATGTCGTAAAATTGGCGATAAAAATAAGAAGCTGTGATTATTAACTAATCTGACTATTATAAGGTAGTTTCAATAATTATAACATATTTCATGAACTTAAAAACTCTTCAAACAATAAAAAAACTGATTTTGGTACAGAGAATATTGGTTAAAAATTAAAACATTATTTATTTCAATCAGCAGTCGTGCTGCCATCTGTAAATCAGAAAGCTAAATGAAATCCCTTCTGATTATTGGAACTCCAGCAGACTATTTTAAATACATTAATATAACCTTTAATCTTCTAAAAACACTTTTTTACAATGAAAGAAAAAACTACTTTCAACTGTTGCTTTATTGAAGCGATATCTGCTTCGGAAGTTGAATTCGTCCATTACATCCAGATCCTGTATTCTAGATGAATGAACAAGCCGAGACCGCCGATCGACGTAATCTAATAATTGTAAAAGAAAAAATATCATCAATGTCATCTTCGATGTCAAACACGGAACTCCTAAAACGACTGAAATCCATTTAATTTTAATTTTAGACTCCGATAAGTTTAAAGATATTTTCAATACCATTGCAAGCGCCTCCATTGAAGTTTACGGCTTCAACCAATGAGCGTCATTCTCGCCAAATATCGTCTTTATCACGCATGCCCGGGAACGTCGTAATTCAACTTACCGCCCGAATTTACGAGATTAGGTTTACCACCATGATTTGTGGTTTTATGGGAGGAGTAGAATACGAAAAAGTCCTAAAATCACATGAAACCACATGATATTGAGTTACGACGTTTGTGTAGAATACGGCCGTAAGTGGCTTAAGTACAAACCAGCACCCTTTACCCCCGCCAGCTTCGTATAAGGGGATTATACATAATAATTTGTCCCTATTTTTAATGAACTTATGAATTCAAAATTAACCTGATATTATAAATTTAATTCTATTGATGTTGTTCCAGATAAAAACAAAACTTTCATTAGAAAAAAATTCTAGATAGGTCTAGATAGGAATTCTAGATAGGAAATTCAGATATGTAAAAAACAATTTATGGTCACTATACCTCTAAAATGGTACCCAGGTATGTGATTTTTTCATCAAATGTAGAATATAATAAAAACATGTTCACATCACCAGAATTGGAACAAAAAAATATCATGCAAAAGAAGAAAAGAGGTGGCTCAAGTATCCCTATCTCCCCTATAATAAGCAAGTACCACCTTAAGATTACACAGCTTATTTATACAAAATATTAAAGTGTTTTATGTTACTCATTGTGATCCAATTATTAATATTGTTGAACCATAAAATAATAATAATAAATAGATTATTATTAGAGATCTATACAAGGAGATACTGGAGGACTCTTTCCAAAGCTGTTCCTTAATTTTATGTATTCCTTGCCCAGTTACTCTACTTGCACTTAACCAAATTGATCGATATGAGTATGAAAACATTTACATACCCATTGTCATTACGCTCTTTATTTCTGCAACATCAACTTTGTAAATCTTTTCCAAGTAATTCTTTGCATCTGTTTGAGACATTTCCACTGGAGTAATGAAGTTTACTTGGTTTGATGGTATATTTTCAGCAGATTTGACCAATTTCATCCAAAAGTTGGGTAAGAAAATCCTCAAATGAGGGTTTCCTTTGATATACTTTGGGTAGCTAAAATTAGAAAGAATGGAGTACACATATAACTGTATAGTATAGATAAATACTGATATTAATTCATTTGTTTTATGTGAAAAGTTTGTGATTCATTAAATTAGATCAAGATTATTCGAATAAAGCTTACGCTCTAAAAGACATAATGCGTCTGATAAAATTTAACAAAACTAGTACGGCTTATTAAAAAAGTTTTAAGAAATGCAAATTAAATTTTTATTCTTAAATGCAAGAATGCATATCACATGGAATCTATTTTTTTGTGTCCGAAGTCCCCGAAATCCGATCGGGATGGTAAATAAACAAGCGATTCGGAAAATTCTGAGAAAAGTTTAGATGATTACTGCTTCAGTGATATTAGAAATAATGTATGGCGCAAGTTCAGAGTTGCACCTGCGCCAAGTTTTTAGCGTTAAAGATGACTAATATGGTAACCCTAACTCATGTTAAAAGAGTCATTTGGCTTCTAAATGTGCCGTTAAACAGCCAAAAATCGCCAAGCAGGTGCAACTCTGAACTTGCGCCTAATAAATTTTCATGCTGTATTTTCAAAAAGAAGTGCATTTCAAAACTCTGAAATTTCAATTCCATCATGTTTTGGGGTCAAACTTGAAAATCAAAATTTAATTAAGATTTAACACTTTTTGTCATTAAATGTTTCCGGTTTCGAAACCAAAATTATGAGTGGCAACATTACTGTTGTTTATTTTCTGCTTCAACCAACGTTCCCGCTGTCTTTGTAAACAAGTATGCTGTGTTGGTTATTTCTATTTGATTTTGCATAATTTAAAGTAAAATTCTAGAAATTTAATAAATATTTTGCTTTTATTAAGTTTATTCTAAACATGTATTGTGATTAATATAGTTGATTGCGATTTTCGAATGTCGAACATATGAACGACAGTAATACTAATATCGGACCATTTGCGATTTAGCGTTCCAATATTACTCTGATTTCTTTTTTGGATTTTTAAAATTATGACTTATTAAAATAGTAGTAGTGGGGGATAGTTAAATTAAATGATTTTGAACAGGTCTTTTAAGAAGACTGGTCTCTCGTTTTTTTTACCCATAGACTTTTAACCAATTTAAAACATGTTTTAAATCTGTTACGTTCTGATGAAGATAAAGGTCTAAAATAATAGTAATTTTTAAAACTTCCCCTGGTATTTTAGAATAAATGTAGTGAGTTTCTAAATGGTGAATACTTGGTACTTAAATACTACATTGTCAGCTGTACTGCTACTAAATTAAGGAAAACTAGGGGGCTGCCGCCCCCTGCTCGCTATCGCTCGCCAACCCCCGCGAACTGCGATCCTGGCTCGCTTTGCTCGCTAAGCGGTCACTAACTTTGTTAGTCTAGCACAAATCATCGTTTAGTGAATGGGTTTAAATTATATGTGTACAAACAGTTCCCCTTAAAATTCAACATAACTTCTTTTATAGTGCAAGGCCGAAATAAGAGCATATATAGCACCAAGCAAATAATATGGTACAAATGATTAAATCCTTAAAATCAAAATTTTTCACACGTTGCAAATAGTAAGTAAATTTGTACCCCTTTATGTGAAGAATGAGCAAGTTAAACACTGTCCATGAAAGTTACATAATTTCTTAATATGACTGGATAACTCCACCAAAAACTATTACACTTTAACACCCTTAAAAGTAAACCGTGTTACTTTTCCCCCACTTGTTTCCAACTTGTGCTTTGTCACTTATATGAACGGTTTTCTACCCTCCTAATGATAGTATTCATTAATAATAGTTACCATTTGTACAACACCAAAACTGCATTCGACTATCCTGTGCAAAAAGTTTTTTATCCAGCTGAATCACAGAAAACTTTGTCTATACTTGGTTGCAACTTATCTTGAGCCTGTAAAAATATGCTGAGAGAAACCAAAGAAAGTAGTTCCTCATGCGGTGTCGGAATTTTGAGTGAAATTAAGAGATTTAATTTAAAAATATGATTAGTTTTTTTAATTCCACGTATATTAAGCGTCTTTTCATCCCGATTTGCAAAATGTTGAGTATTAATATTTTTTCAAGTCGAATAAAACTCTCCAGCCAATAAGAGCCCACAAAGCCTAGAAAGCTTTCCGTTTACTCAAATTTTCTTCCACGTCGCCCTGATGTCAGGCTCAAATTAAGTTGCTATCGAGTATAGTGTAGAATAATTCAGGTTTTGCAGCTATACTGCAAAATTGACTCAACAGACCATCCTGTCGGTGAAAATACCACTTACCTACAGCTGTATGATTAAATAACATTCGATTGTTTCTGCAAAATAATCGTGGGTGTACGCTATTTACCACACACTCAAGTGTTTCCAAATTGTGCTTTGCTATTGATGTGTATGGTTCTCTACCTTTAATATTTTTAAGTTTTCCGTAAATAAAGGGCTACACTTTAGGAAGGATTACTCATATTTTTATTGCAGTGACCTGTGTTTTTTGAAGTATAGGCAATTTTAGGCCACACTGTTAGTGATTCATGCTTGCAAAAGTGGAGAAATTTTTAATTTTGCTTATACTTAACCTTGGCTTAACCAATGCGTGTTGCCGACTTACCTTGATCGCCATCAAAATTACCGACGTACCTCGATCGCCATCAAAATCACCGTGCTTTTTCTACGCCTAAAAATATTTCATCCTTACAGCTTTTTCAACTAAAAACATTAATATGGAAACATTTTATAGCTAATTCTCCGCAATGATGCTCCGTGAACAATGAAATTTCAGGAATGTTAGTTGCCGCACGCCGCAATCCATCAGACTCGGTCCGATTAGTTCTGCGAATACTCGCTTGCTCGGGAGTTTCCATTACTTCTCGAGATTCTTCTACGTTTGTTATTACGAAAATAAATTGCTGCTATACAAAAATCCATGCACAACTTAAAAGTTGAAAGGTGTCGTGAATCGGAAGACGCGGAAAACATAAACACGAATTCGCAAAGTGTAAACAAATCGATCGTTGCCAACGGCGGGTAAGTAATAAGGGCCTTTTTTCCTGCCACGTACCACGCTAAGCGTAATATATATATAGATTCCCAATGCCCATTAACTCTACTGCTGGATCCAAAAACGTTGCCAACGAGAATACTAGATGTTGCAAACATAGGGATATCAAATTTACTTTATTGATCAACAAAAATTAACTTAATGCGAGCTTCAAAAATGCTTTAATAAAAAATAACAATTATTTGTTAGGACTTAACTCTTTAAAATCGTTTAAAAAAGAAATATTTCTATTTTTATTAAATATTTATAAAGATTGTAATATTTGGCAAATCCCATTTTCTATTTATCCAATTTCTAATTTTTGATTTACAAGTTTTAAATGAAACTAAAAACCTCGCCTTGTTTTGGGGAAACTGCATCATCTGGTAATAAATTCGATTCTTCTTTGTCTTATGATGTCACTGACCTTATACTATTGGCGTTAAAGACACTTTTTGGTGACTTCAGCAACATTTTCTGATTCAGTGGCACAGGCGGACCTGGAAAAAGTGCCCAAACTAACGAACCTGGTTCAGGGGAAAGCCCCTGCCAGCTCCATAGGAGCAATACATAAGGTTTGGGGAAATTCTATTAGGTTCGGGGGAAGGTTACAGCTTTTTCCAGGTCCGGGCACAGGTTAACAGCGTAGTACCATTTACTGTAAGCAGCTTCAAAATAATAGTCATGAATACTTTCCTTACATTTGAATTAACAAACAAAAATTCAAAAGAAAAATTTGATGGTGTTAAGATGTTTTACACCAAATCATATACCACTTGCTTGTTTAAATCTAGTTTAACAAGATAATATTACTGTTATTAAACAATTTATGCCATTATTTTACATTTTATTTGCAGGAATTAAAACTTATAGTCCACCAAGAAAGTTTTGTAAGGATGGTAAGACTTGAATTTAGTTATATTCTTAAATTTTATGCCAGTTTATGGAGCAAAGTACAGTCGACCCTGCTTAACGTGATCTAGTTTGTCCGATATTAAACTGATAACATTATCATATCTGATTGGCGAATAATCTCGCCTGTCTTGTAGTCCCAGGTGGTGCCTGGACGGGGTCCTGCATGGCAGAGCGGGGGGCTTTCCCGAGGCCACTGCTGGCTGTTGACTTTGGGGCTAGCCCCACTAAACTGGTCCTCTGGAAGTTGGGAAGGGATTTTCCTCCTCCCTCCCTCCCTTCAAAAAATTATGGAAGTTCAAAAAAATGATTCGGGTCAAAACGCAGAACCCAAAATCCCCAACCCCTCTCCTTCTGAGCATGGTGGTGAGTCCACCAACCCCTCTCCTTCAGTGGAGCAACCAAAAAAATTAGTTGTAGCAAATGCAAAATTCTTTATCATTAAAAGAAAAGATGGAACATTTAAAGATACGTCTCCTATTCTAATTCACAAGAGTATTCTCGGTATGGTCGGAAACGTTAAAAATATTAAAAAAACAGCTGGTGGTGATTTGTTAATCGAAGTCGAAAACGAAAATCAAGCGAAACTTATTATGAATCTCGAAAATATGGGAAATATGGAAGTCGTTGTATCACCGCACAGATCCTTAAATTTAAGCAAAGGTGTAATCTCTGATCCAGAATTGTATAATGACACTGAAAATGATATCTTATCTGAGCTAGAAAATCAAAAAGTAATAGATGTGAAAAGAATAGTTATCAAGAAAAAAGACCATGTGATTAAAACCAAACATATAATACTAACATTTAATACTACTGAGCTCCCCAAATCTGTGAAAATAGCCTATCTCAATATCCCAGTCCGCCGATATATCCCTAACCCCTCACGCTGCTTTAAATGCCAGAAATTTGGACACTCGGCTCGAATTTGTCGTGGTATAGCGAGGTGTGGCGAGTGCGGGAGTCAGAAACACGTTTCTGACAACTGCGACTCAGAGACTGCCCGCTGTGCCAACTGTGAAGGCAACCATCCTGCCTACGACAGAACATGCCCCAGATGGATAATAGAAAAAGAAATTGTCACTCTCAAATACGAACAAAATATATCTTTCCCAGAAGCCCGTAAAATAGTCCAAGACAGAACACCCAAGCCTTATGTTTCCTACTCCTCGGCAGTTAAATCAACTAACACTAGAGGCACCCAGACAAATATGATCTTCAATAAAAGTTTCATCCTTAAACCATCAACAGAAACAAAAAGCAATCAAAACTTACCTTCAGTCCAGTCAATTAGCTCATCTCAATCCTCTGCAAACCCAAATCATTCTGAAAATAGCGCAAATAAAAACAATATCAACAACAATAGCTCTATACCTAAAACAACTAGCCCATCTCACAGCTTGCAAAACCACCGACAACCTGAAAATAATGCGAATAAAAACCATACCTCTAATAGAAATAGTTCAACTAACACTGCACCTCTAAAAATCAATAGAATGAACGCGAAACAAAAAGCAAGCTCTAATTCAAATTTGGAAGCCGATGAAGAGGATAATTTAAATTCTAAAGGCGGCGCAAGTCGAAACAAGTCGAAAAAACCTAAATTATAGGGACCAGTATTCTAAATTGGAATTGTCATGGTTTTTACACTCACCTTGACGATATCAAATCATTGATTAACATTTTTAATCCTATCATCTTTACATTACAAGAGACTTACCTACTCCCTCACAATTCATCAAGACTGAAAAACTACCAGCTGTACCGAAAAGATCATACAGATGGTAGTCGAGCTTCAGGTGGCACAGCACTCCTCGCAAACAATAGCTTACCTTCCTCAGCTCTCAATCTGCAAACAAACATCCAAGCAGTCGCCATTCAAATTAAATTAAACACATTAACCACCATATGCTCTATATACTTACCTCCAAATGAAGACATTAATCAGCAGGACCTCAATAACCTCATTGCACAATTGCCATCACCTCTCATACTACTGGGAGACTTTAATGGACACAACCCCATTTGGGGAAGCAATGACATTAACAATAGGGGTAGACTTGTCGAAAATCTTATAGATGACTATGGGCTCTGCGTTTTAAACGACGCAACCCCAACATATTTTCATTTCCCATCACGAACATACCATCACCTTGATTTAGCATTATGTTCGCCATCATTGTTACCATTATTGAATTTTAGAGTCCATGACGATCTACATAATAGTGACCACTTCCCTCTCATTCTGTCAGTTTTATGTAATGATCTGACACCATCTAGGAGGCCACAGAGATTCATTTTAGCCAAAGCAGACTGGGAATTTTTTCAGACACTAGCTATTATTACTCCTGACATGACCAATATTGGTTCTATAGATGAAGCTGTAGAGAGGGTGACATCTGTCATTCTCGCGGCAGCCGAAATGACAATTCCCAAAACGTCAGGGAGACAAACAAAAATTAATAAGCCTTACTGGAACGAAGAGTGCAAAGACGCTCTGAAGAAACAAAAGAAATCATGGTCTATTTTTAGAAGATACCCGACAACTAATAATTTCATCTCGTTTAAACGGGCGAAGGCGGAGTTCCGCAAGGTGAGAAGGAGAGCCCAGAGAGAGTCCTGGGAAAAATATATATCCTCAATTCAGGGAAAGGTCTCGTCGAAAGTCCTCTGGGAAAAGGTTAAAAAGATTTCGGGCCGCTTTATCTCACAGTCCATCTCGTCCTTAAAAATCAATAATGACATAATATACGATGTCAAAACGATTGCGGATACTCTCGGGAACGCTTTCTCCAGAGTGTCGCATGAAATCTCATATCCATCAGATTTTATTATTTACAAACGAAGTGAAGAGCTGAAATCTCTCGACTTTAACACGACGTCCTCCTTCGACTATAATAAAGATTTTAGTATCATAGAACTCAAACATTCACTGCATAAGTCACACCCAACATCACCTGGTCCTGATCACATCCATTATGACATGTTTAAACATCTAAACGAAGACTCATTGCTCAACATCCTATCATTATTTAATAGAATCTGGAACGAGGGTGTTTTCCCGAATTCATGGAGGAGGGCTACTGTTGTAGCTATCCCAAAACCTGGGAAAGATGCTTCTGACCCTAACAATTACCGACCCATAGCCTTGACAAGTTGCATGTGCAAGCTATTGGAAAGAATGATCAATGCAAGATTAGTTTATTTTTTAGAGAAAGGACGACACTTGTCAAATTATCAAAGTGGATTTCGTTTAGGGCGCAGCACAAACGACAATATGATTTTATTAGAATCTGCTATCAGAGAGGCGTTCGTCAGAAATCGCCACTTAATATCAATATTTTTCGACATGGAAAAAGCATATGACCGAACATGGCGATATGGTATTTTACGTGATCTTTACAATATGGGTTTGAGAGAGAACCTCCCCACTTTCATCCATAACTTCTTACAGACAAGAACTTTCAACGTTCGCATCAATGACATATATTCAGATGATTGCTTTCAAGAGGAAGGAGTGCCCCAGGGGAGTGTGCTGAGTGTCACTCTCTTTATTATCAAAATTAATGATATCGTCAACCAATTACCACCTGGAGTCAACGGCACTCTTTTTGTCGACGACTTCCAAATTTTTTGCAGTGGAACTGACATTGATTCTATACAAAGACTTTTGCAAACTGCAGTAAACAATATTAACGCTTGGACGAACAAAAATGGATTTGTGATATCACCCCAGAAATCTGTGTGTATCAATTTTACTAGAAAACGAGGGATCTTTCCTGAACCCAGAGTCTTGCTGAATGGTAACCCTATCCCTGTTGAGACTCAGGGACGGTTCTTGGGTGTAATCTTCGATTCTAAACTGACGTTTAAGCCCCATATTAATACACTTAAACGGAACTGCACGAAAGCATTGAATATTTTAAAATTTTTGACAAGTACATCTTGGGGAGCAAATTCTAAATACCTTTTAAAGATTTATGACGCCACTGTTCGTTCCAAACTTGACTATGGTTGCTCTGTTTATGGGTCTGCCTCTAAAACTGCTTTGAAAAGCCTCGACACAATCCATCACCAAGGATTACGACTGTCCTTGGGAGCCTTTAGGACCTCCCCTGTCCACAGTCTTTACGTCATGGCTGGTCAACCTAGTTTACAGTTAAGACGAGCAAGTATCCAATTGCGATACTATTTTAAAATAAAGTCAAATCCTTTACATCCCCTGTTTCAAGCAATAGAGTATCCCAGATTTAAAAACCATTTTTCATTAAAATCATCCTTTACCCCCACATTTGGCATTCGAATGCCGAACTTACTGTCGCTATTAGACATTGAGAATTTGAACCCTTTGAAACACAGCCTAAAAATTTCACCCTGGGAACCGAGAGATTTAGATTTCATTCTTGACTTTTGTGAGTGGAGGAAATCCACCACATGCAATATCGTTTTTAACTCTCTTTTTAAGACACATAGACAAGTTTACTCCAACTATGCTGAAATATATACTGACGGATCTAAAACTAATACCCATGTTGGGTGTGCAGCAATTTTTGACAACGGAGTTATATCCAGGAAACTTGACAAGCGGTGTTCTGTGTTCACATCTGAGAGCTGGGCTATCCTCCTGGCTCTGAATAAACTAAAATACTCTCATCGGAAAAATTTCATTTTATACTCGGATTCTAGAAGCTGTTTGGATGCCATTCGTAACTATAATCAAAAGAGCCACCCTATCGTATTACAAATCATTAACACCTATTCAGACTTAAAGGACAGGGGATTTTCAATTAAATTCTGCTGGATACCTGGACATACGGGCATTCCCGGCAACGACAAAGCAGACTTTGCTGCAAAAACAGCCACTCTACAAAACAGCTCTTTCATCCCATTCTGTGATATTTTGACATGTATTAGAAACTCAATTAAATCAACCTGGCAATACTCATGGGAACTAGAATTTAGAAACAAACTGTATGATATCAAACCCTATGTAACTGGGTTTCCTGAAACAAAACTAAATAGATTTTTAGATGTAAAGTTGACAAGGCTCCGAATTGGACACGCTTATTTTACACACAAGCACCTCTTTCATGGAGAACCTCCGCCTACATGCCAGTCTTGTAATGTTATTTTATCTGTCAAACATATATTATCAGAGTGTCCGAGATTTCGAGTAATTAGGCGACTGAGACTAGGCGTAGAATATCCAACGCTAGCTGATATTATAGGTGACGAGTACCACAAAAATATCTTTCATTTTCTATGTGATATAAACTTCATAAATCGTGTATAATTTTAAAGTCTAGAGTATAAATGTCTTGTGTTTGGCGCGGAATGGCCAAATATGGCTCTTGCGCCATAAAACCCCACCAACCAACCAACCAACCATATCTGATTGGTAACAATAACTGATATCCTATAAAAAATTAGCAAACAGTGCAATGCAACTAGAATAATTGCTTTAATTTTAAAATTTTTTAACCGTAATTAATGTTTTTTAAAACAATGTTACAACACTATGTACTTGGCAACTTAAAAGTTTTAGGATAAAATATAAGAGTAGTCCAATTATTTAAACTAAAATAATCGCTTACTTTGTATATTTTCATTTATGTTGGCACTACACCATGTGATTCTGCTCATTTAAATTTGTTTTCTTTCGATTTCCAGACAATATATCATCGCTATTTTTCAAAATTTTACATCTAAAAAAGGCTCAGAAACATAAATAACCTCTAAAATTCATCTGAATTCCACGAACCGTTAACCGTTTTCATTCAATGTATGGTGTATGGGGATGGAGAGCATCAAATGTTTTCTTTTTCTTACAATCAAAAAATGTGACAGTGCAACTGTAAAATTGACCTACAAAACGAAATTCGAAAGCAGGCATTTTTAGGGGATATGGACAAATTTTGATAACTTTAAGCAGCATGTTGATCCATTGTTGAACTCAATAAACAATGTATTTTACATTAAATTAAATAGCAGAACCTGTTGATTTCAATAACATTATTGATTGATAACATTAACCATGATCACATTAAGTGGTTTCGACTGTATTAATTTTCAGTATTTAATAAATTATGTTATGAACAAAAATTCAAGTTAACTTTAAGATTAGCTGAGTGCAAGTACATTATTGTTCTAATGAATTTTCTATAAAAAATGTCATTTTTAAACTTTTCAAAGCATTAAATTAATTTCTTGAGCGCACGTGTGCCAGACAGTCTTCCAAACCCTTCCGCGGGTGCTTGGGGGATACTAACACCTCAACTATTTTTAGTAAAAATCCTTGCAGCCTATATTCATTAAATTTGGGTCCTTGGAGAAGAGCTAAGACCTTTTAAAGATGAATTGTGTAAAAAATAAGTGAAAAATAGCGTAAAAAAACCTCTATCATTTAAACCTATCCATTTGCTACAAATTTTCATATTTTAGAAACTTTTACCTTTCTTGTCCTCTCTGTTTTGGCGGACCCTGTATTTTAAAAAGTTGACATGACAGACAAAAATTACAATTACTTTTAGAATTAGGTGTCTGAAGTGATTCAAATATAAATCACAGCTCTAAGACAACAAAATTGCTGTTCTCCAGTGTAATCAAGGCCCGTTCAATGTCAGTTATTTGGGTTTATATTTATTAAGGGGCATAGGCAAGAAGAGGCCCTGAGAAAACTTAAGGGATTTATCCTAAAAATTCAAGATAATTTCTTTTTTTCACCAGAAATGAGTAAAATTACCCCAATACCCCTGATATACCAATATTCTCCTCAAATTTTTTTTACTGGTTATGCCAAGACACCTTGTTTAATTTATTTTCTTATTTAAGTACACAGATTTTCCCTTCTAACTTTTGGTTTACTGAAAACTTTGGATCCTAACAAATAATAATTTAAAAAGAAGAAATGAAACCAATGCAGAGCAACACAATAAAACAGAAATGAAAGCTAAAAGCTTACAGCCGTTTTGGCGGTATGAAACAACCGCCTTCATCAGAGCTAAAAAGGGTCAAGAAACAGGAAATACATCGTTCATCGATCGCCGAGCACTCTTGGAGTGCCGGCCACAGGTTTGATTTCGATTCCGCTAGCATCATCCTGATTCTCCTTCTGAGCTTGATTTTTATGAGACTTTCCACATAAGAAAAAACGCGGATCAACTAGTTAATGACCTATCTGTGGTTCCAACGCTTCACCCCGCCTGGTTGGACGTACTTGAGTTGCGCGGTTCTTAATGGTTTCCATTTCTCATTGTTTTCATTTCTCACTGTAACTTTGTTTGGTTTTTCGTTGTCCTGGTTTGTTAGGTGTTTTTATGTTGTATTTCCCTTTTTCGCTCTGATGAAGGTGGTTGTTTCATACCGCCGAAACGGCTGTAAGCTTTTAGCTTTCATTTCTGTTTTATTGTGTTGCTCTGCGTTCGTTTCATTTCTTCTTTTTAACTTTTCAACACAAGTTTGAACATTTTACTATATAATAATAATTTATTTGTATTTGAAAGCAAAATTGTACCCTGACTTACACTAATTCTACAATCAATAATGATTTTTGCTGGATTCCGAGCTTATGTAGGGTATTGTGTATAAAAAATTGGTTCTATTTCCGTATTATAATATCCCACTGAAAATGAAAATTTATGTAACTTAAGCCCATTCACTGTCCCAGTGAGCAATAGAATAATATGTAAAATATTATACATTATTATTGAACTTTTGTTTGAAGACAATTAATTTTTTTCATTGTGTAATACTTTATTTTTAATATCCAAGAACAAAGAATTCAACATATAAAATTTAAAAAGTAATTAGTTTTTGTTAACATTCCCTTCAATGTGTTTTCTCTTTGTTTTTCAGTATTCTGTTATATTCAAGCAAGAACAGGGTAATTAGTGTTAATATTCATGTTTTGATATGACTGTTAAAAACATAATTATTCATTTTCATTTAAATATTCTTTTGATGCAGTCATAAGATTGTGTTATATTTTGTAATTTGTATAATTTCTAATATTTTTTTCATGAGCTATATATATTACTTTAAAACTATCAACCAATATCTACTAAGGTTAGGTTATACTTTCTTTAAACAAATGTCATGAGCTGAAAAAGTATTTTAGTACCTTGATGAACACTAATTTGATATTATATAAATGCTCTCTTTATTGAATTTATTACATTTATTTTTATTTATTTGTTTTTGAAAATATTAAAATAAATAAAAATGTTCTAACAAGTATATTTCAAGTTTTTCCAACTATTGAATACAAACTGTTTCAAAACCATCTCAATACCTTTTATTATTTTTCAAGTTTTTATACTTTACCAAAGGTATTAATCATGTTAAATTGTTTTTTAAAAAGATAGTGCTTTATAACGCTGAAATTATTATTTTTCAGCACATGATGACAGCATTTGGTGTTGTGCTTGGAAGAAAGGAGAAACTGATGGCATTAATCACATTGTTACCGGGGGAGTAGATGACATGGTAAAATCATGGAAATGGTAAGAAAACATGTATAGTATTTAAAATTGTGATGAATTTATTCTATTTAACTGACCAATGCAACTGACATAGGGGCTACTGGGACATTTCTCAAGGATCTTAATAAAAATGCATTTTTATTGCTGCTGTATAACTTTTATTACTGTTACAGCTTCCCTGTATGACATTAATTACATTTTAGTTTAAATGATTTATTTACTTCAAAATTAGGCTATATGAAGATCAAGAAACTTGACTCTTTTTACATAAGAAATGAGTGATTGGGAATTTTCTATCTTCGATGCTAGATTCTCATGTGTCGCAGATAATGCTAAATAGAAACATGTTGTGGGACCAGAGAATTTTCCGAAGAAGGGGATTTCCCAATCCTGCAGTGATCATGATTTTGAACGTCTTACAAAACTTTTTTTCAAAGAGAGTGATATAAGCAAGATTTTATTAAAGTGGAAATATTTATTCAAAAATATAATAGTCTAGTTTGTTCCTGTTTATAGTCAGGTATCTACATTTTAAAACTATGCTTAACACAAAAATTAATTCATATTATCATCTTTAAAATGAAGATATCTTCAAATGAATCAATATTAGCTCTCCCCTTTACAAAAATAGTAGGAAATAAAATATGCTAAAGAAATACCTTTCAATCATTAAAAAAGGGAAACTTCTGGAAAATCTTGCAATAATTTATATCACATTACATACTGTTTGCTTATCAGAAACTATTGTTTTACTTTGTTTTGGTACCATATAACCCAATGAGCTAAGCAAAAAGAATTGAGATTTTTGATGAATACATCAATTTATGAATAAAATATGCATTATTTGTATAGTTTGGTTTTTAACTTAACTTAAGGATTTGTGTCTTTTAAGTGGATTTCCCAATAAACTGTAGTGTCTAACTATGGCATGCAATGTATTTTCATGTTTGTTTGAACATACTGTTTGCTTTAAGTTAGATTTTCATCTTTCAGGGACGAGGAGAAATTGGATCTCAGGCATGTGTTTGAAGGACATGCTTTAGGGGTTGTATCTGTTGATATAAATGGTGATGGATCAGGTATGTTCAAAGATGCAATGGATGATTTAGGATTAAACTCAACACAATTACTTTATCTACATTTGTTGCAAGAAAAAATATACTGTTAAAAGTTTCCATATTGTTTAACAGTTGTATATCCAAAAGAAAAATATCCTGTTCCTTGCAGTTGTGTCTGTAATTCCTTTAATTTAATGAAAAAGAATATTATATCACTTTACGGTAATTAAAAGATAAAGTTAACTCTTAATTAGATAATAAACTATTCAAAGATATAATCAGTACCCTTATAATTAACACAACTCAATTTCAAATAGTTCAGAAAATTATCCTCAAGGGTAAAAAAAAGTATCAGCTTACCAGAAGAGCATTTATCTGTTAAATTTATATGATCCGCAAAATTATTTTTCCTCAGTTACGCTATAAAACCAACCAGCTATGCATTTGAATGGTTAATACAGATCTTGCATGAGCTATATGTTTAATTATATCCACTAATATTGGCTACTAACATCTAACACTTCAAATATTTTTATTTTCTAATAGTTGCTGCATCTAGCTCTTTAGACAGTCACATTCGACTCTGGGAGCTTCATTCTGGTCAAGAAATGAAAAGCATTGATGCTGGACCTGGTAAGAAACTTAAATTTCTTGCTCTCAGCTCATGAATATTTTCATTATTTCTTTTGCACTATTCTTTTGAAACAGTGTTATAAATTTCTAAAATGGAATTGACTTGTAAAATTTTTAGATTTTATCCAAATACGTCAGCTGGACATTTTTCTTTTTAGTGGATGCCTGGACTGTTACATTTTCGCCAGATTCTAGGTTTTTGGCAACTGGTAGCCATGCCGGTAAAATTAACCTGTATGGAGTTGAAAGTGGCAAATTAGAATCATTTTTAGAAACTAAGAAATTCACCCTCAGTATTGCATTTGTAAGTATACCAACCATTATTTTCATGAATTGTAAGAAAAAAGAAATGGTTTCCTAAGTTCCTTGGCTTAGTTTTGAAATGTCTTCATATGTAAAATGCAAACTTCTTTTTTAACATACAATGTCCGCATCTAAAATATTTCATGATAGAAAATTTTAATAAGATAATCTGAGCATGTTTTATAGCCGTACTTATCCCTGCTTATAGATTTAGCTGTTTCAATTTTGATGTTGCAGTCTTTTTTTATATTAAGATAAAATACTTAAAGGCTGGGTTTAGAGAATTCTCTCACCCGCAAAAACTGGAAAATTTGTACTTGAAAAATGGTTTTAACACATTTTTTAGAAAAGTAATCCTGAAAAATAATAACAAACTTTAGTAAAATAATAACAAACAATCTAGGACAATGTTAGCTTCTTATAGATAAGATTAACTTGCAACATTAACATCAATTTCTTCATTAATTGTAACCCCCCCCCTAAATTGAACTATTTCAATACCCTGGGTCATAAAATATCCATTTCATTCTTTTCTGGTTTAAAGTATAATTTAACATTATAATGTTTTATAAACCTTCTCTTTTTAGAGTCCTGATGGAAAATACCTTGCCAGTGGAGCTATTGATGGGATAATCAAAGTATTTGACATATCTGCTGGAAAATTGGTCCATACTCTTGAAGGTATAAAGATAAAGCATGGTTTATTAGTGTTTTTGCAACTCTTAATTCAAGTTTTAACTATTTTCTTGACCTAGATTCACTGTATGCATTAAATGTTAATAAATTCTTTAGTTAAGGTACTCAGTTATATAAATAATTTTTATGTTATGAAGTTTTTAAACTAAAAACCACATGACTATGTATTTTAGCTGTATTGTAACAATAATAGTAATTTTGAAAGAATCCTATTTTTTCAGGTCATGCTATGCCAATTCGTTCCTTGACTTTTTCAAAAGACTCATCTATGTTAATAACAGCTTCTGATGATTGTCACATAAAAATTTATGATGTGTAAGTTTTATTAATATTTATCTTCTTTTGATCATTATTTATCTTTCCTATTGCTTTCCTGCCAATTAATTGACACATTTATAATTTTTATGCTTTCATCTCAATTTGACTTAACATAATTCCTGCATATTTGAGGAAATTATCATATTTCTATTTGTTAACTCCATTTAATTTTCACTTAATTTCACATTGGTGAAGATGGTAAATGATAATTCTGTATTGTAAAATTAAGAGGTTAGGGGTTCAAACTTACGCATTGTTTGTCACATTGATAAATTTAGTTTTTCCACCTATTTGTTTTTAATGCACCTTTGTTTACTAATGCCAAGCATTGCTATGAAGAAGTGAATGACAAAACAAAAAAGTAGATTGCATTAATTAGATTTTACTTAACTGGATTACAAATATATCATTGTAATATTTCCAAAGCTTTGAATGTGTCTACTTTTTTTAAGATTACATTTTGTTTGGTAAAACACAGTTATTTGAATTTGGTATACTCTGTGGTATATTTCATTTTAGATTACATAAAAAAATTGATGCAAATTTTTTTTTACTAATAGACTGGGTTTTCCCCCTTCTTTCCAACTTGAAACCACCAGTAATATAAGAAATTAACCATACATATAAGGGGTGTTCCTCCCAAAAAATATTTGATTATGGGGTTGTTTCAATTAATATTTACTGTAAAAAATAAGAAACTCTGTATGTATTGAAAGGCACATTGCCCTTGCTTAAGCTAGATCTTGATTGTTACTTTTGCTTTTAGGCAACATGCAAATCTCATAGGAACATTATCTGGTCATGGATCATGGGTATTAAGTGTTGATTGTTCTCCCGACAACAAACATTTTGTTTCTAGGTAAGTGTTTTAAAAGTTTAAGCTCAACTATAGTTTAATCATTGCATAAGTAGTCTTGTGGTGTGCAAAAAATACATGAACTATCTTTTCTCCTAAAATAATTATCAAAATATATTTTCAAAATCTTTGTAGAAACCAATTTGTGGTTATATTAATTTAAAAATTATACAAGTAAAAACAGTTTTTGGTAAAGAAAGTTTTATTCCAAAATTATGAATTGATTTTCAGTTATGGGTATGCATATAACCTTCTTATATTGTTTAAGATGCCAGTTAAAATACGCCTTCTTTAAAAAACCTAAAAAAGTGTACAAAGATTATAAAATTAAAATACACACATGAACTCTTTATCACATGATTGTTTCATCAGTTCCAATTAGTTTCTTATCTTCTTTCCTAAAACAAAAAGGTTTTTGTTAATGGTAGCTAAATAAAATATTTTCACCTTATACAAGACTAGCTTAAGAGATATAAGTTCTTAAACAACTTGTATTGGGTTTTCTAATGGTGTTATATCTAACACTTTGTCATCTTTATGCTTATTTTTTTAATCATTAAAGATTTTAATCACAAAAATTGGAAATTTTACAAACCATTTGCTGAAATTATTACTAACAGTATCGTAACTGAAAGGATGTCCTTTATTAAATAAAATTAATTTATATGGGTTTCTTATCTGTTTCAGTTCTTCAGACAAAACTGTCAAAGTTTGGGAAATTGCTACCAGGGAATGTATTCAGACATTTTGTGAACACTCAGATCAAGTGTGGTGTGCAAAATATAATCACAACGGTAGTAAAGTGGTCTCAGTTTCAGAGGACAAGACTATAAATGTTTATGATTGTCCTTTGTAAGATTTGCCAAGCTAAATCACATGCATTTGTAAATGGATTTGTATAATAAATATATAATATTCACACTCTTGTAATTTTCCTTTGACATATTTCTTTCCTTGGTTTTTCTTACTATTAAGACTTCCTTCTTTCCTCATTTCTTTCTACATATTTATATGAACTATATTTTATTGTAAAATCTTCAATCTTAAATATTTCAGTATCATACATGCATTATGTTATCATTGATTTTGCAGCTCTGTCCTCTTTAAATGTCCAGTCTTTGTTTTAGCCATGTAGTTTAATGTAGTTGAGTCATTAGTAAAACATTGCCATTGGTTAAGTTCTAAAATGAGAACTGTTTCCTCCATGCTTTAGTAGTTAACTGAACAGCTATGTTTTCTTAGGGAGTTTTAAAGATTACCACATCAGCTTTTTAAAGTATTAAATTTAAACACAAAAAAATTTCTGCTCATTAAAATTTAAATAATACTACTACATCTTTTTAAAGTATTAATTGTAAACAAAAAAGTTTTGCTCATCAAAATACTAATTACTTAATCTTTGCCATTTTTAAATAACTACAGTAATATTTTATTTATAAATTATTCTCCAGTTTATAATAGTGTATTTTAAATTTACCTATTGGTGGATGTGGCTTCTCCCAATGTGTTTGGCACTGAAATATTATTTGTCTCTGGCAGAAATGCCACCAAAGCTCCTCCTATCACAGCTAGGACACCAAATACCACTTGTGGCACTGCTGGGTGAGTAAAATGGCTCTAGAATAAACACATGAACACAATGTGAGAGATGGATGTTACAATCATGCTTAAAAAGAACTTGTGCTCATATCCTTATTATTATTTTTCAATTTACCAGTAAAAAATTTTTCAAAAAGTTCTTTATTCATATAAATTGGGATTTCAATATACCATGTATATAGGTAGCCAATTTTTTACCATTTTCGTAAGTAGTTGAGGTCCTTTTTAATGTTCTAGCACTTAAGCTTATTACTATGTAGTACACCAATCTAAACTCTTATTATGTTTAGCTATTTCAGACCTAGCCGCCCCAAATCTCCCATTGGATTCAATAGTTCAGGCGGCTTAGGGTTAAACAATGTTGATAAAAGTCTTCTGTCCATTTTATATATTGGTGCTAATTGATAAAGCACTTCGAAGCACAGTTTCTAAACTAGAAAACTAACGATCACTAGTACATCAGAAGATTCTTTGCAGTCACCAAGAGCTACAATTTTCTATCAAGAGGTGAACTGACTATACAATTAAGTTTAAAGGTATGAGTAGATTAGATAACCTATTTGTTTCTATTCATTATCTAAATGTGGGTGAAATATATTTCTTATTAAGAACAGATACTTTATGGGAATTAATTTCTCAACTTACCAGCTCTCTTTCTCAATTAATTAATTTCTCAACTTACTTAATTCTCAACTTACCAGCTCTCTCACAAAAGGTGCTATGACTGAACCAAGTCTACCACTCATAGATGCTGCCCCCAAGCTAATTGCTCTAACTGATGTTGGAAAAATTTCTGCTGTGTAAACATACAGAATTCCGAAAGCAGATGATATGCAAAACTTTCCTATCATGCTCATTGTTACTCCTAACCACCATGGTTCTAAAAGAAAAAAAATTAGATGAATAGTATTTACAATCTTTACATCTTCTCTGTGTCTTAAAAAACTGACAGATGAAGGTAAACAATTTTACTGTTTTTATTAGTGTCCAAATTTATAAATTATTTGTTGTTTTTTTGTGGTAATCTTAACTTTTAAATGTTGTTTTCTACTGAACTTTTAATTAAATTGATATATTCCCTTGTGCATAGATAATATTATTTCCATAACTATAGTTGAAATGATGGCATGAGATTTTAACTAAAAGGTCACCTTAATCCACCAAATCCATAGGGACACCTTGATTTTTAAGTAATCCATGAAGACCCAATCAGAGTCAATTATACCTAGTTCTTTTTTGGCAAACTTTAACCATCATTAACTTAACCATCATGAATTATCCAAACTTAAATGTACTTAAACACGGCTCTTAAATCTGGCCGGTTATTTGATGGGTGTTTTATGCCCCAAGGCCAGTAACAGGACATCTGGCACGATTGATACTAGTTGACGAATGCAGTCAAATGAATTCAAATCAAGAAATAATTGTCGGATTGTCATTCAAAACAAACGTTTCCTTATTTTGAGAATTCAAAATACTTATGTCTCTAATGCTAATGAATCTGGAATGTCTTACCTTGTGGAACAATAATCATGATGAGGCAAGCGATGCCCGAGCACCCCAGACTAACGCCCTGGGGCCCTTTGCGCCCCAGGGAGGCGATGACGAAGAGAGTGATGGTGTAGGCGGGGACCTCGATGGCCCCCGAAGCGGCGAAGTTGATGAAGGGGTCCCCTGCCAGCTCGTTCGTGTTGTACGACAATCCGTAGTATACGAAGGCGATCACGAACCTGTTGGGAAGAGACGCTTGGGTATTACACAGATTTACTAGTACATCCCTTACTTTTTCCTTATTTGGCACTGAAAGTTAAATATTAAGAGTAGTGATGGGCAGGTATCGATACCAAATACTTAAGTACTCGATACCTATAGGTATCGAGTGTATTCGATACCCACAAAAGTATCGATACTTTATTGACATATTTCGTTTTAAATTTTTCAATGAAGTAATCTTTATAATACCTACTGTAGATCAAACGCAGCCTGTTTCCGTTTTCATTTTGCAACGCTCAAACCCAAGTCGTTATCATCCGCGAGAGAAATTTGACGCGGCTGGGTTTTCCCCCGCCAAATCCTTCACCTCTATCCACCTCCAGGCCCGTAGCTACGGGGCTTTTTGATGGATCGCTTTCAGTTTTTTTAATATTAGTCTGATTATGGATAGTTCCTAAAAAAATTGTCCCTTCAGTCATTTCCCGACATTGAAAAAAAGTACTCGATACCTACAAGTATTCGATACCAAAGTATTCGATACCTATAAGTATTCGATACCAAAGTATTCGATACCAAAGTATTCGATACCTATAAGTATTCGATACCAAAGTATTCGATACCTAAAATTATCGATTTTGCCCATCACTAATTAAGAGCATTTTTTGTACAAATCGATATTTTTGTGTGACTTAGAGTTCAAATGATATTTTACAATGCAACAACTAAAAATTTTATCATTTATCGCTACACACAATGACAGATCCTCATTATAAGGATATAAAATACTACTCATAAAGAGAGCCTGACTCATGGACGGATTTAAGTGATGAACCCTAAATCCGCCCATGCCTGACATGAATTTTAACTCGGCTGTATGAGTTATTAACTTGGATTAGATATAGGCAAGTTAAAAATAAATTTTTACCACAAGTAAAATATGACGAGCGTTTGCTTCCAAATTCCTGAACTTTTAACAAGATGAAGTATGCTACCATACGAATGCTTCACTTCGTAAACCTAGAAAAGATAAAATTAGCAAAGGTGAAATGTGTACATTTTCCTGCTTTTTTTTCAATAAGACAGACCTGTGTAAAATGCAGCCCACCATCAATCTTTCTATGGTTAGATATTGATGCTTCAATGTGATTTAAAAAGTTAATGTGGTTAAGGAAATAAAATTTAAAGATGCATTTATTTATAAATTACCTAGGACTTCAAAATAATTCTCCTATTGAAAAATAATGAATTGTTTATGTAAGCATGAAGACTTTCACAGCCGGTTTGATTAATGAAATTCATTTCTTTCGGGCTTGTAGGCCGTGGTCTAAAATAAAATAAAAAGATTTAAAGAGAGTTCGCCAAGTCTACTAACGGCCGTATTTTGAAGCCTCTGGCAACCTCCAATCCAAACCAAACTTATTGAATCGGTGAACTAACGCTGTTTTATTTCCACTGATGATGTCGGACACAGCTTCCGACGAAACGTCTGGACCTTTTATTTTATTTCAGACCACGGCCTACAAGCCCGAAAGAAATGAATTTCATTAATGAATTGTTTAGTTAACAAATTACAAATGCGATTTCATCGAAATTATAATATAGCAAAATCATAAACACGTAGAACAAATTTCATGAAAATAACTTCAGTATTCCAACAGATGTTATATAGCCATCAAAGGTGGCATTTTTTTTTCAATCTTGGGGGAGCGATTAAATTATAATCCTGATATAATCCCTGGCCCTCCCCTAAAATTCACACTAGGTGCACCAAAACAAGAAAAAACACTTTTTATGGTCAAATTTCCAAAGATTTTCAGGGGGAGGACTCCCAGACCCCCCTTTAGTACTTTGAACTTTATTATTAACAACTTTTTCATTAATAAAACTATCAAATTCCCAAAATTATGTCTAAAATTCGAACTTGATGATGGTTAGCCATTTGGCTATGTAGGGACATTTGCCTACTCTTTCGAGTTGCTTCGTCCTCGTCTTCTTCATATGTTTTCCGTTTTATTTAGAAAGATTCCATAATTTGGTTTAGCTTAGCTGTTTTTCTATGCTTTTTAGAAACTCTGATAGTGCCTTTATTTTTTTGTCTTTATTTTCGTTATTTATGTCAAGTATATCCGAAACAGCATTTGATTTGACGTTTATGTCTTCCATAAGTTTTTTCTTTGTTTGCTGTACTTTTTGCAGTGCAGTAGTAAATGGTCATTTGTGTCTATGATTTTGCATGTATTGCATATGGAGTCTGGGGCTACAAATTCGAACTAATTGTATCAAGAACAAGTTAAAAATCCTGTTTTTTTTCCTGTTTTAATTTACGAAAAATTTCTGGGTTTACGATGAAAATTCTACCTTAAAATGTATTAAATAGACCTATTAAGTCTGGAAGGGACTGAGGAGGAGTAATTTTGTACCCCTCCCCAAATAAATTTCAATATACACCACTGATGTTACACGCTTGTGAGAGGAAGCCTTTGAAAAAATTAGAACAGGAACCTCCCTTTTAAAACAAAGGAAGGTCTAATAAAATTGAAAGTTCCTTGTTGGGTAACCGTTTTACCTTACTTGTTTTTGACAAAGCTCCCTTCATTTCGTCATGCAAGTCGGTCAGAACCAGTCCATTCCTTTTTCCCGCGGCTAAAAGAGTTCGGAGAGCTTTTTCCTCTTCACCTCTAGTCAGCAGCCATCGTGGGGACTCTGGAATCAGCCTGACGAATATATTTTTTTTGCTTTAGCGTTTGAAAAGAAAAAAACTATGGTCAAACACTCAAATATTTTGCAGAGAATCCTCAGTTTTAATGTTTACTTACACGTAAGGGGCCGTTTAAATATCACGTAAGGCATCCAAGGGGAGAGGGGGTTTCCCCCTTCTTATTTTCCCTGACAAGTGGGAGGGGTTATGAGTATTGCTTACGTAAGGTCTGACAAACTCTTTTCGAAACTATCTTTCTTGCAAAAATAATTAAAAAATTTAACCAAAAATAAATTTACAAAACTATTTGAACTAAGAAAAAAATCAATTGTTTTGACTTCACAAGGAAAATTTGAACGATAGTTGTTCATGGAACACAATGATTCTTTTTTTGGAAACTAAGCACTTCTTAATATTTTGTACAAAAAAAAACAAAGGGGAGTCGGGCAGTTTCCAGTTCTGCGAGTCACTGAAGGCTAAATAACGAAAGTTGGAAAAACATACAAAACAAATGTGTGAAAGGGAAAATTTATAAAGAGAGGGGGGAGAGGATTGGCAAGCGTGTGAAAGAGAGAATAAGATAAATATTTAATAAAATAGAGAAGGAATAAAAGATTGCGAACGGAGATAATTTTAAAAAGTCAGTCTTATAGAAAAGTCGGTATAGGAACCTTACCACCAATTGGAGAGAAGCAATACACTAGGGACCGTAATGACAAGCTGTATCCAGAACCAGTCTTTTATTAACCATACAATGAGTGGGAGCATGACATAACCAACGCACCAACCAAAGCTGATGGCTATACCGTAGTACGATCTGTACTTAGGACCTAACACTTCCATCACTGAAAATAAAAAATCATTGATAAAATTAGAGTACCTCTGGAACTCCTACTGGTATTCCTTAAAAACAGTAGAGGAAGGTGAGGCCAATTGAAATATCGGACACCTTAATTTTCATACTTTATTTTTCAGGTTTATACCAGTTCTTGCGCTTATTTTAATACTAAAATCATCTTTTATATGTACTTGTGAGTGTTTGATGTGTTTGTGTAAAGAAAACTTATGTTTTTTTTTTAGTATGGTGTCAGTATTATCCTCTACCCATAGTTTAAAAAAAATTTTTTTTCATTACAGAATTGTATCTATAGTGCAATCATGTTGAGATTAAATTACGGCGCGCAGGTTGGGACAGTTTAAATTTCTGTTATAACTTGTTAGTAAATATTTTATTTTTGTTTTTATCAACTATAAATTTGTTATAGTTATACACGAAAATTAGGAAAATAATTCAATCAAAAGTGTCTCCAAGTTCCCCATTTATCCTATTAGTAAAATGTTTCCATCTAATTAAAACAAAAAAAATTGATAAAATGTGATAAGGATTCATATTTTCCATGCTCAGATATACATACATGATGTGTACATGATAAAAGATTAATAAAAAAATATATGATACATGTTAAACTATTTTCTAATTTATTTAAAAATTTATTCCTGACTTTTATTAACTGAATTTTAAATTGAATCATCATGAAAACCCATAACTCAAAAGGAAAATTATTTAAGACAAACGATTATCATTTGCAACAAATGTCGATTGCGCGAAAACTTTTCAAGAGTAAAAAATTAGTGGCATCAATTTATTAATTTGATTTGAGTCCGAAAATCGTTTGATTGTTCCATTTCTCTCTTTGCAATTGAAACGTGAACACGCGTCTGGTCTCTCTCTCTCATTGTTACGTTCCACCTGCATTCCTTTGTTTATATCGGGCTATCGAACAAACGGTATATTATCCGGAAAGGTTAGCCTAATGCATTAGCTTTTTTTCTTTATTTATTTGTGCGCTTTTGTCTGAATTTAATTTTTAAATGTGTTGTTGCTTTTCAAATTTCGTATTTGAAACGGCGGGGATTTGGAACATTTGATTTTGTTTGTCACTGGTTCTAGTGAGCTTTTCTGAGAGGGAATTTTCCTGGCAGGGTCCCTCAAGCCGGGCATGCCATTCCATATTTTGACCTTTTGCCAAAACAAACGGGAACTCAGACTCTCGTCCAACTGACTGAAGAAAAAATCTGTAGTAGAAAGTGGCTTGAATTGGAGAATAGTAGACATTGGAATTAATATATTTTTGTTGTAGAAAAATAAAAAAAAGCGATAGAAGTTCCCAAGTAATTTAACCATGTTTTAGATAGAGTTGCATTTGTGAAGAATTCCCTTACAAATTACTGGCATGGTGAATTCTCTCATAGATTAATATCATTCCCATCAACTGTTAAAATTAACTATACAAAATGCCAGAGAGATGTTTTATAATTAGCATTATAATTAATTTAGTAAAAAAAGCTGAAATGAAATGTTTCATTTAAGATTCGTTATTGAAAATGCATGATATACGTTTGAAAGGAGGAATCTAGGAAGATGTAGTTGCTATATAATAGGATTACAGAGCGTTTATTTTTAAGACTGAATTATATATTCTTGAAGTAAATTGGTCTTGTGTGTAGATGTTTGCAATTCACACATGGGTCGTTGCTGCAGTGTCTTGGGATTGAGAGTCGTTTCGGGGACCTTTCGACAGCTTGAGACGACTGTTGCTTTCGCAACAGGACACTCGGCGGTTGATTGGGATCCGGGCTTCTCTCTGTATCCACACTCACTGTGTATCCTTCAGTTTTTTACTTTGTGCAAAGGCTTTGCATCGAATATAGTCACAAGGAAACATGTTAAATGTCGTCGGAAAGTGAACGAAAATGTACTTAGTGAAACCTTTGAACTTCGTGAAGGTCATTATAAAGAATTAATCCGCATAGAATGCTTGCATAAACTTCATTGCAATGTTAAAACTAGTTTAAGATTTTGTATGGCGCAGCATGTCTGTATCAAGACCCTGCGCTATTAAATTCGAATCAACCAACCAAACTTGTCTTATTTATTTTATGAGTGACTAGAAATGTCCATGAACTTCGAAATACAATATTTTATTGAGTAAATAACTAAAAATCTACAGGGGGAGAAACGAGATGGATTTTTCCTTGGTATATATACTACGCATTAATTGGAAATAATAAGAAAATTAAAGACAACATCTTCAATACAATACTTCTTCCTTAAATAAATTAAGTCATATTATTAGAATTTTACGTACAACAGAACACAGATCTCAGTTGCTTGAACTGAAAATAACTAGAAAACTTGTCAAGGGAAGGATATTTGTCAACATTGTGTTGATGTTTTATTTTGATTCAGTCTGATTTATTTACGAAATTTTAAATCTTGGATTGAATTATTTTCAAATAATTTGAACTAAAAACAGTTCCAGTCTGGTCCCTTCTCATATTATAGAAAAACACCGCATTTCTAAATGCATAGAAATAGAGAAAAAACAACTTGCCTACACTCTAGAAAAAATTACTTTTATACCCATCCTTCTATACAAATAATTTTGTTTACAGTCATTAAATATTTATATTTTGCAGACAATGTGTCTAAAATCTTGCAGAGTTTTTTTTAGTTGTGTATATAAAAAACCTTATTTTTTTAGTTGAAGATTCTATGGTTTATAGAGTTATATGTAGATTATATAAACGTATAGAACGTTTGGGGACCTTTTGGCTTCCTGAGATGACCTTTGACTGTCGACTCGGTGGTTTCTAATTAGGAAACTCAATATCTCTGCCCCACTTTTTAAGCACTCTCTAGTTTCCACCATAGGGGTAATTTTTCCGCTTTGAGAAAGGGTGAAAAGTCAAATATTACAAGTAAATGTTATTCAAAGTCAGGGGGTGAGCTTTAAAACACTATTTAAAAGGGACTTTGATTTTCTTAAAATCGTGGGGATGACCAAATGTTTGTTAGGAAAAAAATACCGAAATGAAATTGATTTGAGATGTGTGTGTATAATGCCCTGTTTGGCGCAAGATGGTCAAATTTGGCTGTGGCGCTATTATAGATAATAAAAAAGAAATCCATGGAGTTATAAGAATTTGCTGTTTGAAGCAAAAGTTTTTTTTTCCTCCATGAAGGCATCTTGATTAAAAACGATTAAAACCATCTACATTAGAAATTTCGCTTGAGGCTCACAGTGAGGGAGCATCCTATTTCTACTTACGTTTGAATCACTTGAGCGGTATGCTTGAGTGCTTTATTCTGCTTCTGATAAGAAAACGTAGAATAAGACACACATTCGCTCGCTCAACCCCTTTTTATAGGGGGGCCACATGTATTCATCACACTAGGACAGAAACTAACATTCATGCAAAACGGGATTCGAACCCGGGAAGTACGGCTTCACACTCAGATGATCTAACCCCTAGACCAGTACGTCGGCAATTTAGTCGGCTAGAATATTTTGAGTAGTAATTTTAGAACGAGTATAAAACTCTCACATTTTACAAATCCAATTCACTTGTCGAAAATTATTTACCTATTGTATCTATTCAGCTCCAAGATTTATTAAAAGAATCTTTGGCAAATAGTGGCTTTACAGCAACACCAGAACGGCTTTTCCACTTTTTTAAACAAAAGAAGTTTTACTGGGCATAGAAAAACCACACAAATAGATTTTCCTACATTACCTTCTTCTTTAGAGTTTTCTTGAAAATTTCTTTCTCACCTTTATAGTTTCGCTTCCTTACATTCGCCGCACTGTTCAACATTTAATTAATTGAAACTAAGGTCAGTACGTTCTCTGTGAGCCCAGTTCTCATTGAATTATTGCTGGCATGAAAATAAAGGAAAATGCGGTAACATTTAAATAAAATTTGCTGAAAACAATTTTGGAATTCGAAATGCATCAGTAGCTTTGCGCTGAGCAAAAATAAGGCTTTCCTCCCCCTTACAGAAACGGGAACGATTCTATATTTGCTTCAGTAAATAAATACTCACTGAGAACGAAACTCGTGTTGTAAGATCCAGCCACTCCCACAGCTATGAAGAACCTGCATACCGCAAACATCAGGAAACTCGAGGAAAACGCGCAGATGACGGCGAAGACAACCGCGATGATATTGCATACAGAAATAATAGGTTTGCGTCCATATCTAAAATGCATTGAAATTAGCACTGCTGTAAATAACTTGTGTTTTAGCTATGTGCATTGACAGAATAGGATAGGAAGTATATCAAAGCCACAGAAAAAATCCTAACAGGGGGTCCAAAACGCTATTTATCATGTGATAGAGGACATCCTTTCAAATCTTTATGATTGACAGAAGGGTAGGGAGGGCAATTTGAAGGTCTCAACTGTGATTGGCCTTGATTTTTCATTCAATCTGTTAATTTGTAAGGATTATTAGAATATTTAGATTCTATTACCCCGCCTCTCGTGATAGAAGGCGTGAGTTAAATATGCCTAAACCAGGGCCCCTATCATAATTCCCCTATCACAAGTTTTCGATTTTCATAACCGCCTATGGCCCCGGACTCTTTGTTCTGGTTAAATTCTCATGAAATCGAAAACTTTTTCGAATGGTGTTGTCTGAAGACAACTTAAAACACTACAGAATAATGCAATATAATCTTCAACTCTTTTTATATTTTTAATAATGGTAAACTTTTATAAATTTCCTTGCTTCTCTTTATATTAATAGCTTATAAATGAAGGGTAGGTTGGTCCTTATATGACAAAAAAAATTTAATTTCTTCAGTCTCACCCCCTTAAAATGTTCTATTATAGTTAAAAATAAGGGTGGAAAAATTTGAATGATTAAAATAAATATTTAGAGGTAGCTCAAGACTGCTAAAGTTTAGCAATTTCACGTTAAAACAGGTAGTAATTACAAAAAGAATTTTAATCCTGAGTAATAATTTTTAATATGACAGTAAATTAATTATACACCCTAAATAAGACAAAAACAGAATATTAAGCATCTAAAAAGTTCAAAGTAATGAAAAAAAATATTTAGAGGTAGCTCAAAACAGCTAAAGTTTAGCAATTTCACGTGAAAACTGGTAGTACTTACAAAAAAGAATTTTAATTAAAGTAATAATTTTAAATATGACAGTAAATTAATTAATACACTTTAAATACGACAAAAACAGAAAACTTAGCATATAAAAAGTTAAGTGTTCGATGTCCATAACTAGTTTAAGTTATTAAATCCATTTTTCTGCTTTTAGGATACGCTTTACGATGCTCCTCCACAATTTTTGTCAAGAACTGAAATTGGGGCTCTTTTCTGGTGATAATTCCAATATATTAATAGATCAAAGCGATGCCTCTCTTGGCATGATCATTCACCACTTTGATTGATTTTACTATTTCCAATACAATGTTGTAATCGGTTAGAGATTCATTTTTCTGGATCTTCCTTTAAGAATGATACCTATATTAATTTCTATGAAAAGTTCCAAAAGATTCATTAGAAACACAGTATTCAAAGTTCTTCTTATGGAAGTTTTCAATAGATACAGTTATTCTCTTTTCGTGATTTGTAGCTTTTTTTACTCAAAAGAGCTTCAAGCACCCTTCTTTTAGTTGAGAAAGGTACAATGGCTATCAAAAAGAGACAGTCCAGAAAAATCTTCTGATAAATACCAGAGTTGATTTGAAAATTTTTCCAAGGCAGACTGCTATTTTCTTATGTATTTTTGAGTACTCTAATAAATTATTTATTAATTTGAAGTCATTATAGGGAGATGTTTCTGGAACTTAAGCAATAAACCAAGCTTTGAAATATATATATATATTCTTACAATAAAAACACAAACATCACGAAGACCTCTATCTTCTTTTTCAGTAAGTTTGAACTGGAAACATAAAATCCTTCAGATAATATCACTTTAGACATCCATCGGGCATGATGTTGATGCATAGCCCCTGGAACCCTGAATCGAATTCCTCCGATGGATATTTCTCCTATAATAATTATAACAAGCTCAACAAATTCTAGATAATCATCTCTCAGTCCAGGTGTTGACAATGATTTGTCTCGTGGCAAACTCCAAAATTTTATCCTTTATATCTTGTAAAAGAACTTCAATATCATCTTCTTTCAAGCCTGTTTCAAAATTTTCTTTATCTATAAATCCCCAGTACTCTTGAAAACGCTTGAATAAAAGCACTTCTGGATTTGATGAAATTCCCAACGAAATATTAAACACTTTTCCAATCATGAGTTCCATGATATGATGACGGCAGGCAAATTTTTCTGACAATGATGAGGATCACGCATATGAATTCTTGCCCTCAACCAACTTTATTATTTCTGCATCTATGACTTTAGAGGCTTCTTGCAGCTTTCACGTCCTTATGATGATAGAGGAAAAATTTCAGGGACGGCCTATTGAAGGCAGTTTGTTGCCAGTCATTTCAGTGATTACACTACCAACAACATAGACATTGTTTTCAGGTCTTATATTCATATTTTAACTTAAATTTTAAGCAAAAAAACTCACATTTAGGTCTTTAGAAATGAAATAGGTGGGATGTCTTAACTCAATGGTTGGTTCAAGTCAAATGGATCAAAAATCAAATGGTTGAGTAATTAAATAAAAAGATGACTTTAGAATATTTTTAGCATTAACAATGAACAAAGGAAATCCAAAAACAATCATGATAACAGCTGAAATTAAAAAGAAAGGACGTGCAAGCAAAGAAAATGAATATGATGGTGATAGTCAAAGCACAAAGTTTTTAATTACACAGTGTGTTATTTCAGTTTTAATTCTGAATACAAAAACCCAGTAATATGAATAATAATTCATAAAACAAAAGTAAACATAACTGTTTGCTTGATAAAAATAATTAGAAAGTAAGTATAAGACATTTTGGTTAAATTTTTTCCCGCAAACTCAAATCATGAAACTTTAACCTCATTGAGCTACCAATAAATATCATTTGAAAGTGATCAAATTTCACCAAAATTATTTTTCGATATGATAGAAAAAATTTAGGGGGTGAGAGCAATAAATTTTAAAACTTCGAAAATAAGGACCACCCTAATGAAGGGCATGTAAAAGCAGTACAGCCAGTCTTATATATAAATGACGCGTATTATAAGAACTGAAAAAGATACCATTCGTACTTATCGGCGAAGTATCCAAACACTATGACGGAAAACAAATATCCACAGATGAAGATCGATTTAGACATAGAAACCAACCACTCTCTATTACATACTAGATTCCACTGGAAAATAATATGAAAAGAAAATTAGTTTTGGGTTTTCACTCGAAATTCTCAGAAATATGTTCTTCTTTACTAATTAAAATGGTAAAGAATTAGAACATAATTAATACTCATTTCCAAAAAAAAGTGTTCCTCAGAAAAGCAAATTTTCTCTTTATTACAACACAGTCTTTTAAGCGTATTATCAAGAGACCTAAAACTAATCGGTTTTATAGAAATTTAAAATATTTGAAAATTATATTGGGAGAGTAAAAGTTATTTAATTCTAAGCCAACGTCTCCCTAAATAAACTTCTCTCCAGAATAAACACTAAAACCAAACGTTAAAACGATGGATTGAAGTAAGAATTTACCGAACTTACTTTACTTAAGAGTGTAGAGCCGTAAAGTGTTTCATCATATTCCCAAGAATCACACTCGATGACCTTAAGTGTTGAACCTTTAACATCCTTTGAGAGATCAGCGAAGTTGTAAATATCGTACCTATTCAAACAAAAGATGGTTTTCAATATATATATAAACCATATCTGATTTATCATATCATTTAGAAGAGTGAAAAATTTGAGTAATATATTTGAGAGAAATAAAAGGATTGAGAGGAAAAAATTAGAAATTGAGAGAGAAACCCTGATCTATTCTAGGCTGATAACACTAGAAGCATTTTTTCTTAATTTTTGCATTTTAAGCGTCATTTTTCTCCATTAGCAACCCTGCAATCCCATGCAAAGTATCCCAGTATATAAACATTTTTTTAAAAGTGTGGCTATGTTTTTGTACTGCAGTCCATTTTGAAAATTGGTTTTGAGGGTAGATTTTACACATTTATGCACAATACGTTTTCCTAAATATGGGTACTGTTTAAATTACAATTCATCGGTAATATTTAACAGAAAAATTGGGAAAAGGTTTTTTCATCTGATTGGGGTCCAAATAGGTGACTAAAATGAAATATGGGCTCCTCACGTGTGTTCCTAGAGGTTAGAATGTGGCTCTTTTAAGTGCGTAAGAGTCAACAGTAGTTCTATGCAAATTACTGTCTCTATAGTATGGGGAAGACATTCAAATTATCTTGGTTGTATATCAATGACAAATTCAGAAAAAAAATATTTCAAAAAGTATTTAACCTCTTCAGACCCGAGGTATAAAAAAATTCTTTCAACTCAAATTTTTTTCTTAAAATGGTATTAAAATGCTTCACAAAGTTCATAAAAATCTTCAATTCAAGAAAATGTTTTTTAGGGGGCTTACAATTTAAGGTCCACCCTGGTGGACCTCGGTTCTAAACGTAGTAAAACATGACACAATTCCTATGGTATAAAATTGTTACTTTCTATAATTATAATTTAAATAAATGAAGTATTTATAATTTTTTTGTCATAGTAGGTTATTTGAAGGTTGTAACTTAATTTCCTTTTTAAAATAAATAATTTTTTAGAAAATTTAATTTTTTAAAAATTCAAAAATTCATTTTTAGGGGCATAGAAAACTTTTTGTGCATGTTTTTAACATTTTTATGCAATAATCAAAGTAAATGTACATTTATACTGTAGAAAATAGTATTCATTTTGAGTTTTACAGAATTTATTTTAAAAAATTTTGAAAAATTGAAAAAATTTTGAAAAAAAAATTTTTTTAATTTGTTTTTTCTATATGAAATTCAAAATTTTAAATGACAAATATAATAATTATCATTTAAATTATAAAAAAAGTTTTTTAAATTCTCAAAATAGCTTATTTACCTGCTTTTTATTAATTTTTACTCCTACACAATTACCATCGTTAAGAACCGAGTTCCACCCTGGTGGACCTCTCTATATCTTGCTCTCCAAAACTCAAAATTTGTTGGATTTCCTTACAAACTGTTTTGTTCTACTTGAAAGGAAACTAATTAATAAAACTAGTCAAATTAAGTCTCATAAATTTATTAATTTAGGTTTAAATTAATTAATATTCCCAAGTTTTAGATAGGACGCCATTTTTTCCAAAATCCTCTTTTTAAACATGTGCTGTGAGCAAAATTGTGTTTTAAAGCGCCATCTCTCGATTGAAATAGGAAGTAAAAACATCAAATAATACATATTTCAGCTTTTAGCTGATAATTTTCAATAAAAAGTTTGTTTTTGAGGGGGTAAGCGAAGGTCCACCACGGTGGAACTGGGGCGTGAAGAGGTTAAAAGTACTTTTTTCCGCCCTTAAGTGAAGGAAAACTCAAAGTCAGTATGAACCTCTGATTAAAAAAGAATTCTCACAAGGAAAATTTAATAAAAACTCATTATTATGAGCTAAGAAATGGTTTTTAGGAGAGTGGTAAGATGATTTTTAAAAAATAGGACCGATAAAAGTGTTTTAATCCCAATATAAGGTTCTCTTTAGCAGGGCCGCCCATAGGGGGCAGCAACCCCGACAAATGTCGGAGGGCCCGGAGCTTTAAGGGGCCCGGGCCCACGAGTTCCACTTTGTTTTTTTAGTCAAAGTCTGTACAAGATGTTTTTTTTATTTTCCAAATAAAAATTGAACTCGCTGAATTCATATCATATATTTAGCATATTCAGTTCCCGAAACGGACGGGGTCGTCAAAAGTGGTCGGTCTCTTTTTCAGAAGTTTCATCTCCAATCAAATTCTGAAACATGAGATACACAACCCCTTCCCCACGTGACCACTTCCCGCACAATGGAAAAAGCTACCAATATTTCTTGCCATGGCATTTTATGCACCAAAATGAGTTAAAACCAGGGGTGGCAAATTGAACGGAACTCTCAGGTTTCACTCCTTCTTGACCGAAACTAATACTCATTTACATTTAAATTTTTTCTCCGGGATGAAAAAGAAACTTCAATATGAGATTGCGCTTCCTCCGGATAAAAACCCAATTCATTTTGACTTTTGATTTTGTTCCTGGAAATAAAGTATCACGAATTAAAATTTCAGTTTCGTTCTTGATCAAAACTAAAGCGATCTCTATATTTTAATTTTGTCCCGGATCCAAATAATTTCCCTTTGCAAAACTCTAGTTTCCTCCTGAACCAAATCAAACAATACTTCGACTTTTCAGTTTTTCTCCGGATCAAAAGTCAACGCAACTTTGAAACCAAGATTTCCCCTCGGAACCGAACTAAACACGGTCTCGGCAGTTTTGCTCCGAGCAAAATTCAAGGCAGCTTTGGGGATTTAGTTTCGTTCCCGAACCTAATTACACACGGCGGCTACACTTAACTTTGGCTCCGTATATAATTTTAGCGGGGTTTAATTAGTTGGAATCGCTCTGGAACAAAATTAAATGTGCATAGAATGCTTTCATTTTGTTCCTAAGGCAACATTTTTTTCTAATTAATAATATTTTTTACATTATTTGATAAATTTCAAAGTGAAGTTAAGAAAAATCAAATAATCAATATTTAAAATATTTTGTGTCTTGTTTTTCACACAGCCAAAATCCTGGCAGTCGATATTCAGACAGCCATTATCCAGACAGTCCAGAATATTAAAAACTGAAATCTCTACAAACGAAATGCCGTCGGTCCAAAATCCCAAGAAACAAAATCCCGACAGCATGGAATCTTCTCAGTATAAAATCCCAACTAAAGAAATCCTGACTCTCCGAAATTCCAAAAATTTAAATCCCAACAGCCCAAAATCCCGTCAGTTTGAAATCCCAAGAAACAAATACCGATCAGTCATTATTAATTTATCACAAATTTTAGCTATTTATAACATCTTAAAAACTAAGGTACCTGTGCCTAATATGGACACCCTAAGGAAAATGTATTTTTTTCACCCCCTTGTACACGTCATAGGACTCCAAAAATGTATGACCACTAACTTTGGAATGTTGACTATCATTATTAAAATTAGCGACCTTGTAATTATTCGGGTTTAATTTCAATGATAAAAACAAAAAATGTTTGCAAGTGTCCATATTAGGAACCACCTGTCCCTATTATGGACAGGTGGCCATTATTGACCTTCTACACAAGGTGTATGGAATAACCACTCTTTCAAGGGATTTTAGAGGAGAGGGGACAAAAAAATATTTCTTAAAGTATTTCGGGGGAGGGGGGCACAGTAAATATCTTCAGAACATGCACTCCTTAATTTTATGTACGGATACTATAATTAAGATTAAAAATACTTATAAACATTAATTTATTATGAATTAGCTAAATAAAATAACATAAAACAGATAATTATTTTACAAATTTCTGAATCTGAAGATTCACTTGCTGTACTTCCAATGTAGACATAAGGTGTCCATAATAGGATCAAGGCGTAGTTTTACTTAATCTTGTAATAAATAAACAAAGAAAACATTTTTAAGGAATATGCGCAATAGCAAACGAAAATATGTTTTATCCGCTTTCTAAAACACTCAACTTTTTAATATTTAAAGTAATTTTGCCATATCTAACAAGAATTTAAACTTAACCTGTAATTAAGATCAGCACACCATGAAAACACAAATTTCCTTCAAAATGGCGAACAGCGCGCTTTTTTGCACTTTACACACTAAATTATCTTTTAAAATGCTTTTCTTAACGGACCTGTAGCGTCAAGTCTCGATCAAGTTTCTTACTTTTTAAGATATTAGGGGTGTCCATATTGAGAGCCCTGTCCATATTGGGTACAAGTAACCTTATATAAAATTCTTTCTTGAATTTTGAATTCTCTCTCTCTCAAACACAACAAACTAAACTACTTCTAGCCCCCCGTAACTGTTCGTCAGTTTGCTTAAGTTTAAATAAATTTAAAGCCTCTTTTAATAAACTTTACTCATTATTACAAATTAATTAAAATTAATTACAGATGATTATTTTTTTATTCACTCATTTTCATAAGGTTATTATTTTGGTTGAGACTCGCCTTAGGCATTCATTTTGATAGAAAGCTGGAAATTGAAGTCATTTGACGACAATACTATTGTGTAATATTAAATATATTGTGTGTAGTATTTAAATTAGAAACAATAAATATCATCTTCGGAACCAAATTTAAGTATTTCACTCACATTTATTGTTGTTCCGGATCGAAACTCAAGTTTTTTAAACCCGGTAAAAAATTTTCGGAGCAAAGTAAAGGGTTTCCTCCGTGTTGAATTTGGTTCCGGAACGAAAGTAAATAATCAGAGTTGCCTTGAATTTTTCTTGGAGCAAAACTGTCGAGACGGTGTTTAGTATGGTTCCGAGAGGAAATCTTGGTATCAAAGCTGCGTTGACTTATGATCCGGAGAAAAAATGAGAAGTTAAAGCCGTGTTTTATTTCGTTACGGAGGGCACAGTTTAGGCTGATTTAAGATCCGTATGAAAATTAAAACATAAAGAATCCCAAAGATTTGTTCCAGGAAAAAACTCAACTTCAATTCGTTTTAAGTGTAGTTCCAGGAACAAAATCCAATTTCAAAAGGTATTTGGTTCTAATCCGGAGGAAACGAAATATCAAATTTTAAGTTTGCTTTTATCGCGGAGAAAATAAAAATTTTTAGGCTGTTGAACTTTGTTCCGGGAGGAAATAAATACCTTAAAATCACAGTTTCTGAGTTTAGTTTCGTTCTTTTTGCCATCCCTGGTTAAAACCCTGTTATTTTAAGGTGAAATTTTGAAAAATTTTCTGGGGGAGAACCCCCAGACCCCCTTGGTACTTGTAACTCTATTATTACAACCTTATTTTATATTAAGTTCGTCAAAACGCGGAAATTCTACCATAAAACCTATATCCGAAATTCGGATGAGGCGTATCAAAACGAGTTGAAAAAGAGGGTTTTTTTACTTTAATTTCCAAAAATTTCCGGTCCGTTTAAAAAAAGTGCCGGTCCGTGTTTTTAATTTAAAAAGTTTAAAGTGCCGGTCCGTGGATCAAATGGTACAGGGCCGCGGGCCGACCATTTCATTGAAAATGAATTTAAATTCCTAGTTTTATACTCCAAATTAATGAATGAAATGAATTATAAATCACTTTATATTTATTTTTTGGTGTAACTGTATTTTATTTTGAAAGCATGTTTAAATAGAATTAAATTAAAATTAATAAATCAAAGTAATCTAGAATGTAAACAATATGCGCCCCCCCAGCGGGCCGCGGTAATATTATCAAACGTTGACCGGTCCGTGGTGGTAAAAAGGTTGGGGACCACTGCTCTAGCGGACTTAGGTTCCTATGAAAATCTTGTTGGTCATGGCATGACAGACATGCATGCTAATTTTCTACGCGACCTTTTGAGATACTCTGTATATTTTACTTAAGGGATACTTTGTGAAATGTAAATTCCTTATCATACTGCAAAAAATTAAAAAGTTAGGGGGCCCGTGAAAAAATTTTGTCGGGGGGCCCAGTAGAGTTATGGGCGGCCCTGCTCTTTAGTCTTACCAAGCCTTACCTCTTCAATTTAGTCTACCTTATCTGAGAGAATCACTCAAAATTCATATTTTACATCCACGTTTGAACTTATTTTCGGAAAATCTCTCTGTATTCAATCATTAACAAGGGTAAAGATTCCCTTAGGACATTAACTCAATACATAGGCCACTGAGAAATATCAATTTTGGGCTACAGCTCTTGGTTCATTGAAAGAGGATATTAAACGCCACTTAAGAGACAAAAAGGGGTAAAATCGCATCGTATTTAATGAATTTTTAATGATTTTTAGTTTTATATAATGTCTGAAACATGCATATTATCTTAATTATGATAGTATTTTATGCTAAAATAATGAGATTAACTGTTAAAAATGAGTGTTTTCAACGGTTTTGTCCATTTCTTACAATACTGGTGCCATATTTGTAACAAAAAAACTGTACGTGTTGCAGCTTTTTCACAACTATTTCTGAATTCTACACCCTAAAATTAGTCGGAAATACCTAATCTCATTTTATTTAGGGAAAAAGTTTAATTTTGTAGACTAGTGTAAGTTGACATTCTTACCTGGAACACTTCTGGTCATGCTGTGGCAGCCCGTAATTCTTCCAATCGTTCAAAGTCCAGTTCGACCCCTCTGGCCTAGAGCACCAGTGGTCAAGGTTAGGGGCGTAGAATGTCATTATGAGATTGTGCAGGGCGAGGGGCATACCAAAGAGGGTGACCACACCGACAATAATCCACTGCCAGGGCCCGTTTCCTCCAACCATGTCCACAATGTCTCCATGTTGGGTCGTATCCTTTTTTGTCATGACTACAATAAAGAAGAGTATCCGTTAGAGACAGTGGCGGATCTACGGGGGGGGGGCTTTCGGGCTGAAGCCCCCCCCAAAACGTCTAATATTTTACTAAGTTTGTCAAAACGCAAAAAATCTATATCCGAAATTCGGATGAGGCGTACCAAAACGAGTTGAAAAAGTGGGGTTTTTGACTTAAATTTCCAAAAGTTGTCTGGGGGAGGACACCCAGACCCCCCCTTTTAGTGGTTTCAGTAGGATAATTCACTACCTTTCCCGTATTACCATTAACAAGAAGATTCAATTGGATTATGAAAATTCTTATCCCCTCCCAAAACCAAATCCTGGATCCGCCACTGGTCAGAGATTATATTTATAATAATAATCTCGATTTGAAAAAGTCAAGAAACTGAGAAAGTTACGAATTATAGTTATACTATGGTGTCATAAGAAGGCATAGTATGGTAAAATGTCTAAATTAATCTTTAATTTAATTTCAGATAAAATGACACATAAATTTTTAGGAAAACGAAATGAAAATTTTAATTGAAATAAAATAGTTTTAATAAACAGTGGTTAGATAACTTTTAAAGATTTTTCTGAACTAAATTTTTACGTGCCATTAGCCCAATCTTATAAACAAAACATAACAGAATTACCACCAAGTTAAATAGTTCTACAAATAAATATTTCAAAATTCCTTTGGTATGCGAAAAAAATAACGTTTAAACAAGGGTCTTTGTGAAAAGTCTTCAACATAAGAATGATGATCACCCTTAGTGAAATAAGTACCTAATGTCAAGAGAAAATATTTCTTCGAGAAATAGAGGTTTTCAGCATAACTGAGTTCGTTATATCCAGCAGGCCTCCCGGTGTTCCTAAAACTTCAAAATTCCTTTTAGAGTTTGAGGCTCTTCTAAAATTCCTAAAACTATAAGTATAAAATTTTATTATCATCCTAAAATTTTGAAATAAAGGCTCTTTGTTTTCAAAAAAAATTATCTGTTATTTATAAGTAAGTTAGAACACACCAAAATAGCGGATGTTTCTCGCTGGCTGTGATTGAGGTGTGTTACTAAAACATGATTTTGGTTCAGTTTGCCTGTATCTCTATTTCAATTAGAGTGCTATCATATTTTGATTGTTTTTATGTTTCGTTCTTTTTTGCACTATACAATATACCGAAAGTCAAGACAAAGTTCCAGGATATCTGGTTAAGCAAAAAACTCGACGGTGTATTGTTTAAATAATGGTGTTCTGCCACCGAGAAATATGCAACCCCACTGCCTTCTAATATGTAATGAAACATATGTATCAAACAGTCGATTAACTCCAGTAAATTCGTATCATAAAGGAAAAAAACATACGATTGTTTTTAACAATTGTTTCAAAAACAAATAAATAACAAAGTTGAAATAGTGCAATTTTATGTTGTATGTGCAGTAGTTTTTTTGTTTGCAAAAGTAACTTATTGCAGTATCATGTAATTGCAAAGTGAAAAACTAATTCCTGGAGTATTCCCTAAAACTTTTTAAAAATTCCAATTCCTCCTTAATAATTTCAATGAGTTCACAATGAGCCCTGAGATAGTATTCTTATATATACTTGGACAATTGAAAACCTTTCATGAGAAAAAAAACATTCAAAAAGAACAACCTTCTATCTGTATACATACACACTACTAAGGTGTCTCAAAAAGTGCATTTTTTTGGTAAAAGTTCTAAAAGTGATTGAGTTATATGCTAAAATCTTTCCTTTTGGTGTTAGAAGGTTAGTAGCAAAAAAATTAGAACAATTTCCATCCACTCTAACAATTGCCTCAACAGGAACAAAATCTTTATGAAGAGAGGTAGGCAGCCATTAACATTAAAAACACTAACGCAACGCATTGGCATTGAAGAACTGTCCCCAAATTTCCCCTCAAATATCGAAGTTAACAAAGATGAAAGGTTTACAAATTCATGAGAATGCAACAAAACCTGAGAAATTTCAGGGATGACATTCCAATTATCGCCTTAGTTTTAGATCCGACCAAAACATTGTAAAAGTTTTAAAGAAAGAAAATTCTTAATTAGATCTACCACATGATAGGTAAAATTCATGTGTGTCTTTTGCATGACATAATGTGGCTATTTTTCAGTGTATGGGAGACAACAGAAGTTCTATGCATATTACTATCCTCCTAGTTTGGAGATGTCTTTCAAACCATCTTGATTATTGTTATACCTATGATGACGATTACCGAAAAATATTTCCAAAGTATTTAAAAGGGACTTTTTTACCATCAAGCGAAGGTAAACTCTAAGTTAATAAAAACATCTGATTAGAAAAGGAATCACGAACCTGGTTTTGAAGGAAAGTTTAATCAAAGCACATTATAAACTTATAAAGAGGTTTGTTGGTGAGTAGTAAAATGATTTCTAGGAAAAAAATGACCGGTAAAATTTTTAAAAACCTAATAGAAGGTTTTCTGAATTTCCTATTTTATATCCAATTCATTTCATGAAAATATCACTAAATAATTTATCATGAACTAGGGAACACATTCCCTTTGAACATTAATTCTATGCATATTGCTTAGGCCATTGAGAATTAGCAACTTCGGGGGACAGCTCTTGGTTTTTTAAAAGCAGGAATATTGAATCCTAGTAATAGAAAAAAAGGTACAACATCTCATCCTTTTTTTTAAATCTTTATTCGGCTCTTTCTTGGGGTGAGCTGTTGCTCTCGCCTGGTTTGGGCGCCCCACTCTCCCGGGTCCTCCCTATGACCCCATAAACCGCAAGGTTGGGGGGGGTTGGCTCGGGTTGCCCAATTTCATTTGCCCAACATATCATCGTATACTATGATGAATGTTTAATGGTTTTGAGTTTCATATTATGAGATTAATAGTTACGAAATGAGTGGTTTCCACTCTGTTGTCGGTGCCATATTTGTAACAGAAAAACTGTACGCGATGCACCTTTTTTATAATAATTTCTCTATTCCACGACGTAAAATTAGTTTGAAATAGCTAGTCTCATTTTTGTTTGGGAAACAAGTTTATTAATTGTTATTTAGAAATTTTGAATAACTAGAGATGTGTGTGTGGGTTATCTGAATTTTTAACAAAAGATTTCTTTTAGTTTTTGTTTTGTTTAAAGTGTGAGTAAGTGAAAAATTAAAACAATTTGTAATAAAATTTCAAATTGTCCTTAATACATTCAACCTTCCCCTAAATTACACTATTTTTAATGCATTGTTACAAAAGTATGTGGCCTAAGAAAAATTTAATTTTGTAAGAATCGTGTCTTCTGAGAACCTCAACAAATGTGAAAAGGCACATTGAAAAAAAATAGGATAAACACCGAGTACCTGCTAGTAAAAACATAAGAATATAATTTTTAAAACATATTATAAGTTACTTAGTCATTCACGCAAATTTTAAAGTATATTTTTCGTCACACCGATTTGAAGAACTGTGGTTTCTTCTACTTTCGTTGTATCCCATCTCTTTTCCCTTTTTGAATGCAGATCAACTACAGTTCAGACCAAGATGATCTCTTGACCCAAATATTATCCATCCCTGGAACAGGTGAAATCAGGTTCTGAAATATGTCCAGCATTGCAATTAATGGGTGATATTGGGAACGGAATATTTATGTGGCTACTCCAAATGGGATTGGTATAACCAGAGTAAAAGTGAAATTAGAATTGTATCTATATTAGTATTGAGTACCGTAAAATGAGGTAACTTTGGCCCTTGAGGGAAACTTTGGCCCAATCATCTGAAAGAGATTATGCGTGCTGTATCTATCTATATGAAAGAATGGGATTATCACTTATCCAATGCTAGGGCGAATGGGTAGAATTGTTGTTATATCTACCAAGTGGTGTCTTGATATTTCAAAAATACGATTAGTATAGGAGTCTTCCAACAAGAGTAGTATCAAAATGTAGTGTTCGGCAACTACTGGTCAAAAAGTAGTTAACTACCAACTAGTCTGGGCAAAAGTAGTTGTAACTACTAGTTAACTACTTTTTCTTGGAAGTAGTTGTAACTAGTAGTTGATTATTTCCCAAAGTAGTTAACTACTAGTTAACTAGTCTATTTAATTTCATAAGATATTTTCCCCAAATTTTCTATTACTTTTTCTTACCTGTAGCAAAAATACAGGGGCGTCATATAGGGGGGGCAACCGCCCCCCTAAGGTTTCTACTGTTATGTGAAAAATAGCTGCTAGTCCCTTGAAAATTCTGTAACTTCCACAAGGAGCTTTGGGTGCAACTTAAAAAGTCTTAAAAGGAGTTAAAACACTACCTTTAAGGGTTAAATTTCAAAAAAAAATTCTGGGGAAGGATCCCCAGCCCCGCTCTAAAATTTTACTTCGGTGGTTATACTGTTTTTTCCTCCTTAGAATTCTGCCATTTACAAGAAACTTTTCCCTTTACGAGCTCCACAAGTTTAAAGGGGAAATTTCAAAAAATTTTCTTGGGCATACCCCCAGCCCCCCTCTATAATTTTGACCTCTGTTAAACAGTGTTTTCCCCTTGAAAATTCTGCCGCTTTCAAGAAGCTTATCCTTTTTAGTGCTCCCCAAAGAGTTTGAAAAAGAGATAAAAAACGAGTTTAAAGTGGTAATTTCAAAAAAATTTTTTTGGGGGAACCCCAGCTCCCCTCTAAAATTTTTACGTCGGTTACACAGTTTTTCCCCTTTAGAATTTTGCCACTCTCAAGAAGCTTTTCCCTTTGGGGACATCCATAAATTACGTGAGGTCAAAAGGGGGGGGAGGGGTTTGGAAAAATCTCACCTAGGGGGGAGGGGGGGGTCGATTAAAATCTCACGTTAACTTTTTAAGTTAGAAATTATAGGATTTTCTTTTTTTAAGTAGGAGGAAGTAATATATAAGAAGGAAGGAGAATAATTTAAAGGTTGTAGGTAAATCTCACGTGAGGGGGAGGGGGGTCCAGATTTTGGAAAAAACACCTCACGTAATTTATGGATGTCCCCTTTAAGAGCTCCCCAAAGAGTTTGAAAAAGAGATAAAACACTAGTTTAAAGGGGAATTTTAAAAAAAAAATTCTGGGGAGGCCCCTTGATACTTGCGTTTATTTACAACTCTTTTCCCTAAAAAATTTTGTGGTTTACAAGAAACTGTTCTCTTTGGATGCAGTCCATAGGATCTCAAAATGAGCCAAAACACTACTTTAAAAGGCAAATTTTCAAAATTTTCCTCGGGGCGAACCCCCAGACCCACTTTTTCCTTGGAGTTCATGTCAAATTTTGACATTATATGTAATATCATTCAAATACTATTTTTCAGTGTTCTAACACTTAACCTATAAATGTGCTCGTTAGGGGATACCTTAAAAATGAAGTTAAGGCAACCCCCCAAAAAAAGTTAGTTACAGAGTGATTCAGACCCATTTAAAAATATCCTTGCCCCCCCCAACCAAAAACTGAAATGACGCCCCTGCAAAATATCATGGCTAAAGATTCGCCAATTTTTGATAGGTAAACAGGTTTTTGGTGTCTTAAAGTTAGTTGTTAAAGTCTAAATGTTGTATTTATATTAGTTAGTACAGTGTCGTATATAAGGGGGGTAAAGGGTTTTAAACCCCCTTAGCCTGAACAACAATATTTTAAGCACGAAATTGGGCCGTTAACATTAAGTATTGCCTTACTAATTTTTAATGCAGGAAAAGCATCTAGAATCCTCGTAAACCTAGCCTAAAATCGCTTTTCAAAGTGCTGGAATTTCCAGGAGAGAAAACCCTGAACCCCCTAATTTCTAGAGAGGATTTCGAAAAGGGTTGCATTTATATGTCAATTGCTGGGATGAAATATATTTCAAGGTTGCCAAATATGAAAATGTATCACGAAAAATGGCATTGTTAGTAGATGTAACATATTTTTTAAAATTTTGATCTTTCAATATTTTTTGAAGTAGTTGAACTTTTTGAAAGTAGTTGGAACTAGTAGTTGGTGAAAAAAGTAGTTAAACTACTAGTTCAACTACTCTAAACCAAAAGTAGTTGAACTACTAGTTAACTAGTAGTTGCAACTAGTAGTTAACTACTTTTAGTTAACTAGTGCCGAACATTATCAAAATGTCGATTTTTGTTCACCTTACAACTTTTCTTTAGAAAGGCAATAAAGAACATGATCCAAACAGCTAGGTCATATTTTTATGTCTGTTATATAGTCCTCTAACAATCTTCAATGTCATTATTTTGTTTCACTTCGTTGCTTGACAATTATTAAGGTTTTATTACGTTGCGGTAATGTGACCCTATGGTATCTGCTTAAACAAGTAAAATACTCATGAAGTTTAAGGAAGGAGTGGTCAAATATGGATGAAAAATTAACTCTAAACACGAAATACATCCAAATTATTAATAAACAAACCTTAAAAACAGAATAGTGAAATATCATCATTATAAAATCGATGGTGTTCCAAGAAATATCGTTTTTTTGTTTCAAAAGTGAATTTTTTTTCCTCAATTAAATCAACCAATTGATCAAACTATAGACCAAGGATGTTAAAATGCTGTTTACTGCTCATCTGTCTTTTCCTTAAAAATTTCTTTAAGTAACTCTAAAATGAAATCAGTTTTGTATAGGAAAACATGGTTTATTGCTTCTTATAAATTAAACTTGAAAGGATCTTGTAATATATTATTACTATTGTTAGGTATCTTAGCAGCACATCTAAACAGTACAGCATTGGTTAAGATCACTCAAAGCTTTAAATGTTTGTTTTTTGAGGTCTGGGCCAAAGTTATCCCAATTGAGGAAAACTTTGCCCCAAAATTTCAAATTTTATTTAAAACATAAATCACGCCTTAAAAGTTGTTACCATAGTAGTTGAACATGTTGAAAATATTATAAACCACTGACTTTGTCAATTTTTTTCGATTAACTACTTTTACTTGCTTTTAATGTGTAAAAAACACTCCATTTGGGCAAATTTACCATATGTATTTTGTTTTACTTCTAAAATAATTTAGGGAAACAGAATTTAGGAATTTTGTTTGGTATTCCACAAGAATTTTTATCCTTGCGAATTCTTTGAATTTTCAAGGAAATTAACGGATTCAGTCTCTTTTTTTTCATTTCGAAATTTTTCATTAAAATGTTTCCTTTACCAAGAAGAGGAGGATATTAAAATAAAGTTGATGAAGGTATTTTAATTAAAACCATGAAACTGGATTTACCTCTGGAAGGGGAGGGCTGAAGCCTTTTTACAAAGTTATGTGTTGTATGTTTATTAGAATAATGAAAACGCGTTTCTAATAAGTTTTTACTTAAGCTTGTTTGATATTTCAAATTACAATTGCACTGAAGATATTTTCGTGAAGGTTCAATAAATCGAACAAAGGTGTCATAGGAAAAAAGTAATGCAACTTGGATTTGCTATTTTGAATATTAATGACTACTCCATAACCATGATTCTCAAAGGAATATCATACATAAGAGGAGAAAATAATAAAATTAAAACATGACTTTAACGTAAACTTTGCATGTAAACTTTACATGACTTTTACATGTAAACTTTAGAATAAGATAAGCAAAAAATAAAATAATCCTTAAATTTTCTTTAATATAAAAAATTATCTACAAAGCTTGATTGTCCACTATTTGTACTACACAATATTAACTTAATTAAAATTGAAGAGAACCAAAATTAATTGCGAGATATAGAGTTTTGGCGGAACTAAGATTCACAAAATATTAGAAGAATAGTATTTTATTTCAAGGGGGAAATATATTTAGATTAATAAATGTTTTTTAAAGATATGAAGTTTAAAGATAACGAGGTTTTTAGTGCTTTTTTTAGCAATGTACTTAGTTTCTGTTGGGATATACTTTGGTATTAGAATAAACAACTAGTAGATAACAAGAAGTGTTGGAGAAGGTTATTTTAATAACGATACATATTATTTAAGTGTTCAAATTATTATTAAAAAAAAAGCGTCATTACAGCGTTTTAACACCATAACTAGAGTCCGTAATAGACGTAGGGGGTTCCACGTTAAAATAGCTTAAAAAACCTGACGTAAAATTATTTCTCTTTCCCTTAGATGGAAAAGTATATAAAGAAATATCTTCCGTTTGGAATTTGTTTTCGCACTGTTCAGTTTTTTTGTATTAAAAACGTGTGCTTTAAGCATTAATTGCATCATGCAAAATTACCACTGCATGTTCAATATGTATGCTACTCTTCCTTAAAGTTAAGTTTAACTAAAGGAAACGTCACTTTGTTAAAGGGATTAGAGAGTCGACTATCCTAATGAATAATTGCATTCAAATTTTTTTAACGTTTATGTCTAATGGATAATTGCAGTCAAATTTTTTTTAAACGTTTATGTATTCAGAATGGCTTAAAACCTACAAAAAACATTTTAATTCACTTTTCAAAGCCCTAAAGTTTAAGTTATTTTCAATTAAATATAGCTTATTTTTTGTCTGAGATGAAACAGCTTGAGACGTCAAATGTGCCTTGTTTAGTTTACTATCATTCCGCTTTAAAATATTACTGAGCACTAGTTTTTTTTATAGTCTAGTGTAGTGTCGCCGTTTCGATGAAAACGGCGTTCCTCACATTTCCGAGAGGCACTGTTAGGCGCTTTCTGTAATAAAATATCTCATACTTAACTGAAAAAAAATTCGTGGGAAAGGACCAGCATATTTTTGGAATCAGAAGAGAGTTTTTAATAATTTAAAATTGAATATTCAGAATTTTAAGAGATGCTGCAATTATCCATTGTTGCATAATGCTCAAAGTTACCTAATAATAACAGAAACGATTTCAGGTAATAACTTTTTCTAAAAAATATTATTCCTCTTTGGAGTCATGTCACTACGTTTTACTGATGCACCCCTTTTGTTATTCTTTTATGTTTTTATTACTTTTTGAATTTAGTTTTTGTATGACCTAATGGGGTTTTGGGCCATTAAACTCTTACCAAACCAAACAAGTAATTATTTTGATGAAAATTTTAAAATGACATGGTTGTAATTTTCGTAAAGAAATATACGATAAACGAGCAAAAGAAAAACTGGATCCTAACTATTTTCACTAATATTTTTTATTTTAAGGAGGTGAAAAAGAACAATAGTCGTTATTATCCTAAGTTTGGAAATAATATTAAAAATCCCCACAATATTGAAAGTGTTTTTAAATAGTTTTCAAACGTAAAAATTTTAAATGAACTAACCCCTTTCAAAAGCACCAGTTAGACGCATACAGAAGAGTTTCATAAACACAAATAAAGCCATGTGTTTAAGAAAATACGAGGACAAAACCGCATTAAATAAATGGGATTTCATTTGAAAACATAATTTGAATTCCCGCTTTTATGGGATCTTGAATAGAAATACAAGCCAGCGGCTCCAAAAAAATATATCGATTAAATTGTGACTAACCTTTTGAACGATCGTGGAGCAGGCCCGTGCTGGGCCGCCGGGACGCCGGGACGTTTCCCGGTGCGCCCTCCAGCTTGGAAATTTTTGACGCCCCCGAAACTGATCAGTTTTACGACGAGGCTTATCGTCGATATTGTTAAGCGGCCAAGTTGAGTGTTGCGACTATATAGGCTACTACCGTGGCTACTACTGAATAGAGGCAGAGCCGTTGCGGAGGGGGGGCGCTGGCCGTTCGTGCACGGGGGCGATGTGGTTTCAAGGAATCCGCCGTCGTTGCCCGCCGCTAATGTGTAAGAAAAGAACTCTGTTGTAAAGAGGGCATATGCGGTTAAAAATGATTTTAAAAGGCTCCACCATAGTTGATAACGAAACCTAAATCAAAATTACGAAGGGCGCCCCTAGAGAACGAGTCTAAAGGAATCCCTCGGGACTGGTACTGAGTTAGAAAATTTCAGAGGCGCTCATTAAAAAAATTAAAAAGGTAACCAACTAAAAGAAAACTGCAAAAGGCCCCCCAATAGAGCGAATCTGATGGAGCCGCCCATATATATTTAAAAATTTCAGAGGCGCCCATTAAAAAAATTAAAAAGGTAACCAACTGAAAGAAAACTGCAAAAGGCGTCCCCATAGAGCGAGTTTGATGGACCCGCCCATGCATATTTAAAAATTTCAGAGGCGCCCATTAAAAAAATTAAAAAGGTAACCAACTTAATGAAAACTGCAAAAGGCGTCCCCATAGAGCGAGTCTGATGGAGCCGCCCATGTATATTTAAAAATTTCAGAGGCGCCCATTAAAAAAATTAAAAAGGTAACCAACTTAAAGAAAACTGCAAAAGGCGTCCCCATACAGCGAGTCTGATGGAGCCGCCAATGTATATTTAAAAATTTCAGAGCCGCCCAGGGTTTGCAGAGTTGTACCTACATGTGTCAAATTTCAAGCGGCTGTTTCTTCCTTTCCAATTCAGGTATACACTTGAAATTTTAATAATGACAGTGAATTTATCTAGTCTATAAAATTTTCAGGGTCCGGGGACAAATAGGGGATCGTATACAAACTGAAAACCATTCAATATAGAAAAAAGGCGAGAAATTTTCACACGCCACATTAGTTTGATAATAAGTTCAAAGCGTCACTTTGAGTTGTACTACAACAAATTAAAATTTCATCAAAATCGGTTGGCAAGTTTTTAAACTGGAATTTTTTTAAATATTTAAATACACCGGATGTAATTAGACAAATTAAGGGACTTTCCATTTACCTTCCTTACTTATTACTTCCTTACTTACTATTCCTTACTTATTTGGAGTAATATTTTTATTCCAAAAAAGTTTTGTAATAAGTTCATTAAAACCAAAATTCTACCTAAAAATATGTGTCCAAATTTGGGTTTACGTGTACCAAAAAACAGTTTAAAACCATGTTCTTAGGGTCAAATTTCCAAAAATTTTCTGGGGGAGGACCCCCAGACCCCCCTTTTGTATTTGCCATTATTATCACATCTTATACTCAAGTTATATCAAAATTCAAATATGTATTGTAAAGTTACATTATTTTATCTATAAAATGTGCGGCTTACAGAAAATTTGGGGGGGATCTCTCCTAGCAAAAATATACTCTTAGGCTTTCTGCATAATATCAACATTTTTTAGACGATATTTGGGCTCCTCCCGAAATAGATTTCTATAGACAGCAGAAAATTAATTTTTTAGGTTAACTGATAAATATTACAACGGCGGCGCCCTTTCACCCTTTGTCCACCGCCCTCTGAAGGTACCCAGCACGGGCCTGTCGTGGAGAGGATCACAGAATCATCAGCACCTTTCGATCATTGGTTCCAAATTCGACGTGAATGAAATTGTGACCGAGAACATTGTTTTTCCTGCCAAGCAAATGACCTAGTCGGCTCGGCTGAAGAGAAGTGACGTTTGTTTTGACGGTCACGTGACCGGATGTCATGTGATCGTTTTCTCCAGAAAATAATTAGGGAGCGCGTACTGCGCGTACGCAGTTTCAAAAAGGGGAAGAGTCGATTAGACTCGAATGGTTCTTAGAATGACTATTTGGGGAGCATGGAGGAGAGAATCACTTGCGGATACAGAGGGGAGGCTAGGGGGCTTGAGCCTCCTCCAAAATGAAAAGAACCAAAATGAATGAACAAAATGAAAGCTACATTATAAGGAATTTTATGCGCAAAATTAGTTAAAACCCTGTTATTTTAAGGTCAAATTTTCAAAATTGTTATGGGGGAGAACCCCTAAACCCCCTTTTAGTAGTTGAGGCTGGATAATTCACTTCCTTTTACGTATAAAGATCATCAAGAAGATTCAAATGGATTTTAAAAATTCTTAGCCCCCCCTGAAAAACCAAATCCTGGATCCGCCCCTGGAGCGAAATGAATAAAAGTTAAAGGAAGTTAGGAATAAATATGTTAAATAACTGCCGAACTCTGTTTCATAAAAGTTGGAAGTCCAAAAATGAAGATTCACTTACTATTCTATAAACAAAATATTTATTGGATAATAATATCAACATTGCCTTCAAAGTGAACTAAAAAATGTGCAAAAACATAAACAATGATAGAACACTTTTCCTTTATTTCATTTACCGTATTATTCTGAAAATCTGAATTTCACATTATCTTTCGTGAAAAATGCTTTATCTTCAGTATAAAAGTGACGAAGTGATCTTCAGTTTAAAACTTTCCTCACAGATGGCAGCTTGAGCTTGTAAAACTTTTATGATAACTATATTTATAAGGGTGAGGAAGAATTCTTTTATCAAAATTTAAAATTTTTCAATTATTTTATTCCATTCACTCATCATATTCTTTCATTTTTGTGGATGGGTATGAATTTAATCATTTCTATGGCTAATAGCTTGCATAGGTTCATTCAATACAAAGAAATATCAGAATTCTTATTACACTTTTTTAAAGCTTATAAAACTACTCTTTGCAAAGTAAACTAACAAAAGGCAACCTCCGTAAATAAAATTGCTTGATGTTTTTTACAGGAAGAAATATAATTATTGTATTAGATATTGTCACAGATATTACCATGTAATATACTTTTTTAAAAATAAATTTTGTGATGAAAAAACAATTTTATAAAAAAATTAACTCAGTTGAATCTAAGAATAAACAGAGGAAGAAAAGATTATAAGATAAAAATAAGATATATTTATGTATATGGGAAATTTAGTATATGGTAACGTAAGATATAAGGAAAAATTATGGAAAAAACAAAAAGTATACCAGAGGGAATAAGAGTAGTTCTTAGCAAATGGAGAGGATTGGAGAATTTAATATTTTCGCTAAGATATGGAGGAACACATATTTAAACGAGATGGGGATCTTTAAACACAACACAAACATCAACACGAGTTTCATGGATGGAGGAGGTAAATTACACAATTACACATTCCTTACACATATTTACACAAGTTGGGGGGGGGGTCATCAAACACTACACAAACACCAACACGAGTTTCATGGATGGAGGAGGTAAATTACACAATTACACATTCCTTACACATATGCACACTAGTATCACTACACGAGTTGGGGGGGGTCATCAAACACTACACAAACACCAACACGAGTTTCATGGATGGAGGAGGTAAATTACACATTCCTTACACATATGTACACGAGTATCACTACACCAGTTGAGGGGGGGTCTTCAAACACTACACAAACACCAACACGAGTTTCATGGATGGAGGAGGTAAATTACACAATTACACATTCCTTACACATATTTACACGAGTTGGGGGGGTCATCAAACACTACACAAACACCAACACGAGTTTCATGGATGGAGGAGGTTAGTTACACAATTACACATTCCTTACACATATTTACACGAGTATCACTACACGAGTTGGGGGAGGGTCATCAAACAATACACAAAAACCAACACGAGTTTCATGGATAGAGGAGGTAAATAACACATTCCTTACACATATTTACACGAGTAAAAATACACGAGTTTGGGGGGTCATCAAACACTACACAAACACCAACACGAGTTTCATGGATGACGGAGGTAAATTACACAATTACATATTCCTTTCACATATTTACACGAGTTGGGGGGGGGGATCATTAAACACTACACAAACACCAACACGAGTTTCATGGATGGAGGAGGTAAATTACACAATTACACATAACGTACACATATTTACACGAGTTCGGGGGTCTTCAAACACAACACAAACACTAACACGAGTTTCATGGATGGAGGAGGTTAATTACACATTACACATTCCTTACACATATTTACACGAGTTGGGGGGTCTTCAAACACTACACAAACACCAACACGAGTTTCATGGATGGAGGAGGTAAATTACACAATTACACATTCCTTACACATATTTACACGAGTATCACTTCACGAGTTGGGGGGGTCTTCAAACACTACACAAACACCAACACGAGTTTCATGGATGGAGGAGGTAAATTACACAATTACACATTCCTTACACATATTTACACGAGTTGGGGGGGTCATCAAACACTACACAAACACCAACACGAGTTTCATGGATGGAGGAGGTTAATTACACAATTACACATTCCTTACACATATTTACACAAGTTGGGGGGGTCATCAAACACTACACAAACACCAACACGAGTTTCATGGATGGAGGAGGTAAATTACACATTCCTTACACATATGTACACGAGTATCACTACACGAGTTGGGGGGGGTCTTCAAACACTACACAAACACCAACACGAGTTTCATGGATGGAGGAGGTAAATTACACAATTACACATTCCTTACACATATTTACACGAGTTGGGGGGGTCATCAAACACTACACAAACACCAACACGAGTTTCATGGATGGAGGAGGTTAGTTACACAATTACACATTCCTTACACATATTTACACGAGTAAAAATACACGAGTTGGGGGGGTCATCAAGCACTACACAAACACCAACACGAGTTTCATGGATGACGGAGGTAAATTACACAATTACACATTCCTTTCACATATTTACACGAGTTGGGGGGGGGTCATTAAACACTACACAAACACCAACACGAGTTTCATGGATGGAGGAGGTTAATTACACAATTACACATTCCTTACACATATTTACACGAGTATTACTACACGAGTTTGGGGGGTCATCAAACACTACTTAAACACCAACACGAGTTTCATGGATGGAGGAGGTAAATTACACTGTTACACATTCCTTACACATTTTTACACGAGTATCACTACACGAGTTGGGGGGTCTTCAAACACTACACAAACACCAACACGAGTTTCATGGATGGAGGAGGTAAATTACACAATTACACATAACGTACACATATTTACACGAGTTCGGGGGTCTTCAAACACTACACAAACTCTAACACGAGTTTCATGGATGGAGGAGGTTAATTACACATTACACATTCCTTACACATATTTACACGAGTTGGGGGGTCTTCAAACACTACACAAACACCAACACGAGTTTCATGGATGGAGGAGGTAAATTCCACAATTACACATTCCTTACACATATTTACACGAGTTGGGGGGGTCATCAAACACTACACAAACACCAACACGAGTTTCATGGATGGAGGAGGTTAGTTACACAATTACACATTCCTTACACATATTTACACGAGTATCACTACACGAGTTGGGGGAGGGTCATCAAACAATACACAAACACCAACACGAGTTTCATGGATAGAGGAGGTAAATAACACATTCCTTACACATATTTACACGAGTAAAAATACACGAGTTGGGGGGGGTCATCAAACACTACACAAACACCAACACGAGTTTCATGGATGACGGAGGTAAATTACACATTCCTTTCACATATTTACACGAGTTGGGGGGGGGTCATTAAACACTACACAAACACCAACACGAGTTTCATGGATGGAGGAGGTTAATTACACAATTACACATTCCTTACACATATTTACACGAGTATTACTACACGAGTTTGGGGGGTCATCAAACACTACTTAAACACCAACACGAGTTTCATGGATGGAGGAGGTAAATTACACTGTTACACATTCCTTACACATATTTACACGAGTATCACTACACGAGTTGGGGGGGGTCTTCAAACTCTACACAAACACCAACACGAGTTTCATGGATGGAGGAGGTAAATTACACAATTACACATAACGTACACATATTTACACGAGTTCGGGGGTCTTCAAACACTACACAAACACTAACACGAGTTTCATGGATGGAGGAGATTAATTACACATTACACATTCCTTACACATATTTACACGAGTTGGGGGGTCTTCAAACACTACACAAACACCAACACGAGTTTCATGGATGGAGGAGGTAAATTACACAATTACTCATTCCTTACACATATTTACGCGAGTAAAAATACACGAGTTGGGGGGGGTCATCAAACACTACACAAACACCAACACGAGTTTCATGGATGACGGAGGTAAATTACACATTCCTTTCACATATTTACACGAGTTGGGGGGGGGTCATTAAACACTACACAAACACCAACACGAGTTTCATGGATGGAGGAGGTTAATTACACAATTACACATTCCTTACACATATTTACACGAGTATTACTACACGAGTTTGGGGGGTCATCAAACACTACTTAAACACCAACACGAGTTTCATGGATGGAGGAGGTAAATTACACTGTTACACATTCCTTACACATATTTACACGAGTATCACTACACGAGTTGGGGGGGGTCTTCAAACACTACACAAACACCAACACGAGTTTCATGGATGGAGGAGGTAAATTACACAATTACACATAACGTACACATATTTACACGAGTTCGGGGGTCTTCAAACACTACACAAACACTAACACGAGTTTCATGGATGGAGGAGGTTAATTACACATTACACATTCCTTACACATATTTACACGAGTTGGGGGGTCTTCAAACACTACACAAACACCAACACGAGTTTCATGGATGGAGGAGGTGAATTACACAATTACACATAACGTACACATATTTACACGAGTTCGGGGGTCTTCAAACACTACACAAACACTAACACGAGTTTCATGGATGGAGGAGGTGGATTACACAATTACACATTTCTTACACATATTTACGCGAGTTTCAATACACACGAGTTGGGGGGAGTCATCAAACACTACACAAACACCGACACGAGTTTCATGGATGGAGTAGGTGGATTACACAATTACACATAACGTACACATATTTACACGAGTTCGGGGGTCTTCAAACACTACACAAACACTAACACGAGTTTCATGGATGGAGGAGGTGGATTACTCAATTACACATTCCTTACACATATTTATACGAGTATCACTACACGAGTTGGGGGGTCTTCAAACACTACACAAACACCAACACGAGTTTCATGGATGGAGGAGGTGAATTACACAATTACACATTCCTTACACATATTTACACGAGTGTCATACACGAGTTGGGGGGGGGTCATCAAACACTACACAAACACCAACACGAGTTTCATGGATGGAGGAGGTAAATTACACAATTACACATTCCTTACACATATTTACACGAGTATCACTACACGAGTTGGGGGGGGTCTTCAAACACTACACAAACACCAACACGAGTTTCATGGATGGAGGAGGTAAATTACACAATTACACATTCCTTACACATATTTACACGAGTATCACTACACGAGTTGGGGGGTCTTCAAACACTACATAAACACCAACTCGAGTTTCATGGATGGAGGTGGTGAGTTACACAATTACACATAACGTACACACATTTACACGAGTTCGGGGGTCTTCAAACACTACACAAACACTAACACGAGTTTCATGGATGGAGGAGGTGGATTACACAATTACACATTTCTTACACATATTTACGCGAGTTTCAATACACACGAGTTGGGGGGGTCATCAAACACTACACAAACACCGACACGAGTTTCATGGATGGAGGAGGTGGATTACACAATTACACATAACGTACACATATTTACACGAGTTCGGGGGTCTTCAAACACTACACAAACACTAACACGAGTTTCATGGATGGAGGAGGTGGATTACACAATTACACATTCTTTACACATGTTTACACGAGTTTGGGGGTCTTCAAAAACTACACAAACACGAACACGAGTTTCATGGATGGAGGAGGTAAATTACACAATTACACATACAGTACACATATTTACACGAGTTGGAGGGGGATTTCAAACACTACACAAACACCAACACAAGTTCATGGATGGAGGAGGTGGGCTACACAATTTACACATTACGTACAGCGTACACATATTTACACGAGTTACACTACACAAGTTGGGGGGGGGGTCTTCAAACACCACACTAACACCAGCACGAGTTTAATGGATGGAGGAGGTAAATTACACAATTACACATTAAAAAATAGTTTAGAAGCAACAGTTTAACAGTTCATAAAAAACCTTTTTGATGGTTACAGGTTCTTTATTATGATTGCTTTATATAAAAAGCATTTGGAAAAGAACAACAGCAGTTTAAAAAAACACTCTCAGAACTTTATTTAAAACTTCAAATGATGGCGTCTATAGTTTCCTTTTTTATATCCATTTAGATTGTTTTCTTCTTTCCTAAAACAAAAATAAAGTTTTGAATGGATGGTAACTGAACAGCATTTTTAATTTAATATGAGAATGACCTATATATGATTGATTGTAAGAACCGAAATTAAATTTGATTCAATAAATGAACGTACAAAATGGATTTAGATATTTTTTACTGCTTTCTACAATTCTTAATGTGAATGAATTCTAGTCTTACCCATAAAAGTAATTAACTTAAATTTGGAAATACTTTCTGAAAAGTTTCCATTTTTTAAATTGAGAAAAACTATTTTAAAATTGGTTACACTTAAATTTTACTGCACTCAGCATTTAATTTTCTAGTTTTATGTACAATATTTCTATCAAAAGTGCAGCAAATATTGCGATTTTTTTATTATAGGGAAAACTTTTAAAACAGTTTACTATTTTGTAGCTCTTAAAAATTGTAGTTTATTTTTAAAGGTCTTAATTATGAACATTCATGAAATTAAAAGTTACGAGAAGAAACTAAAATTATGTTCACTTCTACATTATGTTAACATTTGTTTTCAATTTCTATTTTATTTCACAGTTATACTGACGAAATTTTAAATGTTTGTGAAGTTTATACCAGGAAGGCAGAACACTTACACAAAGTGTGGAGTAGAAAATACGTATAATCGTCCGAAATAATACATATTAATATGATTTATTATTAATTAATATAAGAATAGACTTTCTTAATTAGGTCAATTTATAAATGAATTCAAAATATAAAATGGTGTAACTTTTAAGTTTAATGTCGTAGTGTTCTATTGAAGTATTTCTTCCTATTTCTTTTAAATTTATTTTGAAAGTGTTAAATCTGTTTTTACTCAAGCATTCAAATTTAATTAGCTTTTAAAAGTGATAATCATTGCTGTTGTTGCTTATACTCAGAACATATGATTATCAGAAATGATAATCATAATTACCTCCATTGATTCATTAAAGCTGTGTTTCTCATGGAAAATTCCGATCTGAACCACGTATCTCTTGCATCCAACCTACGTTAGAAGAGTGTTTTTAGATGTACACATTTTTTCTTATTTTCAAAATTCTTCAATTTTATTCCTAAAATTTTTATGTAAAAAAGTACTTTAACAAAATATATACGCAAGACCTCAGAAGCACTCCAAATATGATCTTTTTGCACATAACCCCTATTGATAATTACTGAAAATGAATCGATCGGGGATTATTTCTCCATAAATCTACTCATCAAATACTATACCAATACTATACCAAATACTATACCAATACTAAATCAAATACTATACCACAAAACGCCAATATTCTCATTTAGGAATATATACGTTTGTACTGGTAATTACTCTCCAAAATTGGAATATAAAGCTATTCTGTCAATCCAAATGAGAAGATGTGTACTTAAACACAGCAAAGTTATTTAAAATTTTGTTGCAACTTTTGTGAGAGCCGAAAATCTCTAATTTTGATGTATATTCTACAAAAAGGATTTAATTGCACGTAAAAAACTTTCGCATGTAAAATAAATTCATATCTTTGAGTTGCTTTCTACCAAGTATCAAATTTCTGCATGAAAAATTACGTGGTAAAAAAAATCCCTAAAATGATGTTCCCATTTGGGAACATCGGCAGGAAAAAGGTTAAGATTTTAAAGTACAACCTTCATTTACAGTTGTATAATCAGTTAATGATTAAGGATTATAAATTTACCTATTGGCTGCTGTGGCTTCTCCCAATGTGTTTGGAACTGAAATATTGTTTGTCTCTGGCAGAAATACCTCCAAAGCTTCTTCTATCACATACAGGATACCAAATACCACTTGTGGCACTTCTGGATGAGTAAAATATGGCTCTGAAACAACACACAAAAGGTTTCTCAAATAATAAGTATTCTTCATCAGTTAAGCACTTGGAATTTTAGCAAATATAATAACTGGAGAGATTGTATGAATCAAGATATAAATACATATAACATGGTAATTATAAATATAGCATTTATGATTAGAAATAATAAGTACGTGAACTGATCCTCTAACCGTTGTCAATAAGTGACTAGTTTAAACCATATCTTCTACAGTTTTCTTTTAATAAGTATTTTGCACTTTGGTTTAGAATCATCAGTAGGATAACAAATAAAAAGTTTACTTTAATGAAAAAAAACGTGTGGATGAAATTACCATGCATTTGATGCATTGATGGTGTTATACATGTAATCATAAATGTCGCGAACAGAATTTAGACTATTTAGTAGACAGTGTAAAAACCAGGCTAACTGAGCATAAGCGTCACTGCCGAATGGGTCAATATGACAAATCGGCAGTAGCCGAACACTTTCTACACCAGACTTGAGAGAGAGAGAGAGAGAGAGAGAGAGAGAGAGAGAGAGAGAGAGAGAGAGAGAGAGAGAGAGAGAGAGAGAGAGAGAGAGAGAGAGAGAGAGAGAGAGAGAGAGAGAGAGAGAGAGAGAGGGAGAGAGGGAGAGAGAGAGAGAGGGAGCTTGGCAGCCGGTCCTTCGAAAATTTCGCCGAAATCATGATTTTTGCCCAGATGAAAATTGATTGGTCACTATAGTATTTTTATTTCCACTTCTACTTCAACTTTTATCTTTCTAGTAGCCGTCGTAAATCATGCTTTGCTGTGAACGCTGCATTATTGTCATTGTGTTTTCAAATATTTATAATGATTTCACTGATGATGTCCCCCACAGAGAGGGACGAAACGTATGATAATAATAAAAATAGAACACGGCCTTATATCCCGGATAAGTTTGATTTTATGAATTCAATTGAGAATTTAGACTATTCTAAAAAATAAATAAATAGTGCGAGACTGAAAGATGAAGAACATTTTTTATGCAATTAGTGCCTATTTGGATAAATCATCCTTGACCCATGATAACCGCTACGAAAACGGCTCTCAAACTGTAAGGCGCCCCTCCCGAAGTTTGGATTAAGTGGACGAAAGAGTAAAATCCATGTTTTTAAGGGTCAAATTTTCAAAATTTTTATGGGGGACCCCCAATCCCCCCTTTTTTACTCAGTATTACCCACAATTTTTATATATTAATTTTATAGAAATGCAAATCACTTACGGTTTTAAAAAGCTACATTTTTCAATGGTATTGGGATAATTTCCTCCTTTTCGGAACCAAAATCAATGCATGGGTCTTCCATGGGTAAATCCATACAGGGACCATCCCAGAAAAAAAACATTTTTATGCCACTGGTGTGAGTATATCAAAACATTAAACTATTAATATCTGGACCAATAGCAGGTCCAGAGGTGCTATGCATCCCCGAAAATCCACAAGCTTAAAATTGCTTTTATCAGACTAAATTTTTTAAAAAAAATTCTAGGGGATAACTCGCACACCACCCATTTCCCTTGGACATAGGCCCACAACCGGCTTTCTTCAGGTATTGTAGTTTTAGCGTCAAAAAATATCATTATTACCTTGCATTCACTGTTCCTGTATGGAAGGGAGGGGGTGGAAATGACGATTTAAAAATAGTTCCGCCAGTATAGAAAGTTTGAGAAACACTTCCCTATAAAGTACCTACTCTTTTTACACATCCAGTGGATTGGAGCCGAGGTTATGCTAACCGCGCCACACACACATTCGCTAGCAATTACCCCTTTTTACAGGGGCAGGACACATTCATTCATCCCATACAAGGATAGAAGTTCACATCCATGTTAAACGGGGATTCGAAAACCAGGCGTATGGATTCAGAGTCAGATTCTTAACATCTAGGCTGGTAAGTTGGTAAATACCTAAAGAATATTAGATCGAGAATTTAAATTTATTAGATTGAAATAAACCACTCCCTTAAATTACATAATCATCATCATCATAAAGGGCTAGACAGCCCAGTGTGGGTCAACGCCTTCCCTTAAAGACCCCTCCACAAGGACCCACGGACTATCTTGGATTTCCAGTTCCTCTCGTTGATTGCTAAAAAATCCGACTCCACTGAGTCAGTTCATCTCAACCGCGGTCTCTCCGACTTTCTAGTTCCATAGGGTTTAAATTAAAAAAAAAACTTTTTTAATAATGTTGTCATCTCATGCATTCTAATCAGTCTATTCCAGTTCATTCTATTTATTTTTATATACTTAACAATATCAGGTGGTTTATATATTCTGTATAGTTCAAAGTTGTATCTCCTTCTCTCCAGCTATTATTCTCTCTTACACCACCAAGAATACTCCTCAATATCTTTCTCTCCAAAATTCCAACAATATTCTCCTCCGTTTTTGTCATTGTTCAAGTCTCGGAGGCATAGGTCAAGATATGCCAGACAAGAGTTTTGTAAATCAAAAACTTAGTATTTCTAGAAAGAAACCTAGACTTAATGAATCTTCTCAGTCCAAAAACGGCTTTATTTGCCAAATACAGTCAGTTTTTAATTTCAGGAAATAGTCCATTATAATTAGTAAAAATGGATCCTAAATAAGTGAAACTTTTTACTGTTTCAAATTTATATGAATTTATTTCAAGATAGGGGTCTGGTACTCTGTTCTGTGAGAGGAACATGTATATTTTGTCTTGTCCTCATTTATAACCAAGCCCATTCGTCTCGCAGCCATCTCAAGGGCAAGAAATGCCTCTTTTAAGGAGGGAAGAGTTCGAGCAATGAGGAAGTTGCATGATTTTTTTTTATTTTTTTAATCGATTCCTCTTGCAAAAATAAGCAACTACCCAAAATTTGAGGCCGATCGAGAAATTTTTTGATTGTCAAAAAAATTAACAAAAATCCCCTTTTTAAAAGCGCGCGAAAACGCCAAGAGTTTGGATGTGACGTCATCTTATACTAAACATTGTTGTAAAGCAATGGAGTTGATGGTATTATTGTTGACGTCATCTTATAGTTTAAACAATAAAAATTTTCAGTCACGTGTTTTTTTCTCGACTTTTAAATTAAAATATTTAATTACCTGTACATTTTTTTGAAAAACTGACTAGATATTTCATTTTACCATACAAAAAACCATACGGAACACTTGTTTGTTTTTGAAAATCTGACACATGCAACTTCCTTATTATATCAATGTCATCAGAGTATGCTAGTAGCTGTATTGATTTAGAGAAAATGTGCCCTCTCATATTGATGTTTGAATCACGAATAACCCCCTTAAGTGCGATATTAAAAAGAAGACATGAGAGAGAGAGTCACATTGTCGCACACCTTAATATGTGTTTCGATTTTCATACAAAGATACCAAAAATTTAAACTTACATTTTGTATCTTCCAAAGTAAGTCTTGTCAATTTAAAAAGTTTTGATGGTATTTCAAAAAGATTTATTGTTTCAAGGAGATAATTTCTGTTAATACTATCAAAAGCAGCCCTGAAATCAATAAAGAGATGGTGAGTTTCAATTTTAAGCTCTTCTAAAATCTGGCGGAGACAAAAATCTGATTTTTAGTTGATTTCCAAGCACGGAACCCACATTCCCTTAAATTACATGAACCCATTTATTCATTGGGGAGCAGGCTTCCATGTGCAATCATTGTGACGTTCCTTTTTCTGCTTTACATATCATGTGTGAATGTCCAATTTTAATGTCCAAAGAAATAATGTTTCTAAACGCTCAAATTTTAACCCATCAGAAATTTTATCAAATTCATCAAATTTTAGACCTGTACTTTACTTCATCTGTAGTATTGGTTTTATCCATCATATCTAAGATTTTTAATTATGTCTGTTTCATGAAATTTCATTCCCCCGTAATTGTTTCAATTTTTAAAAAATGAAATTTTAAAAGAGGCCCCTTTAAAATTATTGTTATGTCTTGTGTCTGAGGCAATATGTCATGTCCTGCTATGGGCCTTGCGTTATAAAAAGTCAAGCAACCAACCAATCAACTAAATGACATAAGAAACCACGATGCTCACCACTAACTGGAGAGAAGCAGGAAACAGGGGACCGTAATGTCAATCTGAATCCAAAACCAGTCCTTTATTAACCGCACGATGAGTGGGAGCGTAACATAGCCAATGCACCAACCTAAGTTGAATGCTGTACCGTAGTGGGATCTGTACATTGGACCCAACGCTTCCATCACTGAAAATAATACGAACATTTCTTTTAGTTATTAACAAAGCAAATTAAGGATAAGATAAAAAAAAATAACTATCCTTATAGAGGCATATATATCCTATAGAATTGAAGAAAATTGGTCATATCAGGTGTAGGAGGGGCTAACTTATCCCTTTATACCCCAAATTATTTTCTTCATCCTCATCCAAAATATGTCAAGTTTACGTAACTGTAAACTATTAGCAATCTAAATTTGGCCTTACATGACGAAAATTGAACGAATTTGGAACATTGGGAAGTGGGACTTACAAGTCCCGTCGGGACATATAAACCAAGTATATCAAAGTTGATATTATCTATGTAATGTTAATGTAGGAAAAGTAGACATACAAGTAATGATCAACTAGGAAACAGGCCTCAAAAAAGGAAGATTACAACCATGGGGACTTGGCTAACAATTTCTGATGTTGCAGATCTGTCAGTAGATCTTTGACTCCATACAAATTCATTAAAGTTACCATGCCAATTTTCTTTTATTTAATTTATAGCTTAATAAGGAGTTTACCTCTTCATTCTCCTTTTTTTCAGTACAATAATAGAAATCAAATTTTTGTTTCCTGTTTGGCGTGGAAACGAATTTCGCAAGTCTTATACCGTGCATATTCCCCAAATCCAAGTTAAGAGGTTATCTGATGACGCCAGATATGTAATTAAACTAGTAGGTAACTCACTAAGAACAAAACTCGAGTTATCAGCTCCAGCTACTCCAACAACTACAAAAGAACCTGCATACAGGAACGATGTAGAAAACTCGCAGCCAAGGGAAAGAAAACTGTGATGACAGTGCACACGAAAACAATGGGTTTGCGTCCATAATGAGGAAGTTGCATGATTTTTTTTTATTTTTTTAATCGATTCCTCTTGCAAAAATAAACAACTACCCAAAATTTGAGGCCGATCGAGAAATTTTTTGATTGCCAAAAAAATTAACAGAAATCCCCTTTTTAAAAGCGCGCGAAAACCCCAAGAGTTTGGATGTGACGTCATCTTATACTAAACATTGTTGTAAAGCAATGGAGTTGATGGTATTATTGTTGACGTCATCTTATAGTTTAAACAATAAACGTTTTCAGTCACGTGTTTTTTTCTCGACTTTTAAATTAAAATATTTAATTACCTGTACATTTTTTTGAAAAACTGACTAGATATTTCATTTTACCATACAAAAAACCATACGGAACACTTGTTTGTTTTTGAAAATCTGACACATGCAACTTCCTTATTGTAACACTTTTGTATTGCTTTGTATTTAAAGCAAAGAGGGACCTAGGTATATCGAGTCATATGCATAATCTTAAGACATCTTAAGTGATGTATGATTGAGTATGTGGTGGAAGATTGCTATTTAAGAAAATGAAATTATTTTGGGTGCGCAAGGTTTTTTCTCAATACAAAGAAAATAATGCCATAAACTTAACATTTGCACAAAAGTTCATCCAATGCAACATCAGACTTTCAAATATTTAAGGAAAAAGTCTCAGAATCATAAACCTAGTAGGTATATCAGGTTTATCAGATACATAAAAAATATATATTTAGAATCAAATGGTCTTCAGATTCCCCCCCAGGATGATTATGGTGAATATTATTTATAAAAATCAATTTATGAAAGGAATCTGAGATAATTTTGTTCATTAAAGTCATGAGTGAAAGAAGTAAGCATTAAATATTTTCTAGAAAAACGAATTTTCATTTTTTGGATTAATAGGGCAATTAAAAATTTAAAAGGTATCCAAAAAAATCTCACATTGATACTTTCGGGAACCCTCTCATTGTTGACTGTTCCAGTTAAGAAAAGGAGCTTATATTGGTGAGAAAAAGATATAAAGAAGTGCTTATAACTCATTTAAATTGCTTGTAATGAATTTTTTTAAAAATGTTCTTACTTATCGGAAAAGTATCCAAATACTAAGACAGGAAAAAAATTCCACAGATGAAGGTCGACTTAGACATGAAAACTAACCACTCTCTATCACATACTAGATTCCACTAGAAAAATGATGAAATTAAAACTAGGCTTCAGACTTAATTCAAAATATTCATAATTATGTAGCTTCAAAATAAAAAAGACCATATCTTCACTGTAAGTAGTAAAACATCAATTATTATTTTAACAATTGAAAACCAATATTTCTCTCACGATATTTTTTTCCAGCAATATGAGTTTTTTTTATTTTACCAATTAATCTTGTAACAATCGGCTGAAATTCAATTTGAAATATTTGAATATTATTTATTGAGGGAGTTAAGGTTTCTTAAGCCCCTTGAACTATGTTTTCCAAATTAAAGGGCATCTAATAATGTACAGGTGGTTTATATGGTACCGGGACAATCTTCTTATCTACCACGGGCCAAATTTCAGAAGTTGGCGGACAGTTTTAGGCCCGCGGACCATAATTCAGAGACTCCTGGAGTAGCTAAGGTAAAGACGTTCCGAACTTACTTTACTCAAGAGTGTCGAGCCGTTAAGTGTTTCATCATATTTCCAAGGTTAACATTTGATAACTTTGAATGTGTAATCATTACCTGATACGAACGTTATAGTTTCTATTTTAATTATAAAAACGGGTATTAAACATGAAAAATTGCATACTTTTTTAAATTTTTGGCTTGTCAACTGACACTTAAATTAGGTGGTGTTACTTAAACGTAAAGAAACGATATTGTTGTTAATAATTATAACTTAGTAACCAACTATTATCCTTCGATTTTAGGTTTCTATGATGACTCTTTAAACCTTTAAAGTGTATTATCATTTTTGAAGCATTAGTCACATATTATATTATGGTTTTATGCATGAAATGAAGACTCAAAGAGTTCTAAAATTGCATTGGATTGTCATGCACATTTCAATCCAATAAATTTCAATATTTTTATTTACTTTAACATAGTTAAATAGTCTATAAAAACATTATGATTCCATTATTCATTCTCTATTTTTCGATTTATATGCTGTTAAAGCTAAAATTTCCAAGTAAAAGGACATTTATACTGAAAGGAAATGTTGAGGATGGTTATTTATAAATTTATCTATCAGTTTCGAGTGATGAGTGGACTAGAACCACCCAGACACATGCATATGGAAATTAACAAAAACTGATCTCTAATAAATATAATATAATTTTAATAGTCTAATAGTATGATTTCTGTTCCAAAGGACTTTTATTTGAAAAAATTGGACTAAGTATACAGCGCTTAAAAATAATTAGCTATTTCTTCATCTGAATATTTGTTTAATTAGGATAGCAAAAGTAACACATTTCGCTATTTCTTATCTAACACATTTCGCTATTTCTTCATCATCGCTATTTCTTAAAAGCCGCATAGGGATTTCAGACTGATGGATCCTTTGGTTCTATTAAATATGGCTCCATTAAAATAATGAATATGAAGAGCTGTATTTTGTTTTAAGCAAGTTGCTCCATGTCATGCAGAACATAATTCCAAATAGAATGGGAACAAATACCAGCTGATTATTTAAACGCTATATTATTTATCCTAAGATAATTTCTGCAAATACACCCTATCAACAGAAATACAAAATAAATTTTCATTTTTAAAATACTATCTAAAAATCTATTAAATCCTAACCTCAGCTCTCTACAGTACCCACTTTGGAAACTGCTGGATTGATATGATTTGAAACCTATACATAAAATATCTTAAAAACCTATAAAAGTTTCAGAAAAATAAAAAATACTCTGAAATTTGGCAATTTTTTTTTCGAAAAAATATTACAAGTTTCCACTTTACTGCTTTGTAAAAAACATTTTCGTAAGTATATTTTAAAATCCCTGCCTAGAGATGTTAATGACTACAAAATTTGAAATGGTTTCGAGGATTAGTAAAAAAGCCTTATTATTTTGAATAAAAAAATTTTTTGACAAAAGTGGTTTAAAGATAAAAAACAATGCTTCTTAAGCCTATCTATATTTTAGAAACCTTGAAATCCTTATCATTATGAAGCTTAGTAGGAAGAATTCTGAGGGTATAAACTTCATCATTATGGTAAAATCTCGAAATCAAAATTTTGACCAAATTTTGGAACTGGAGTCTCTTTAAATTAGATACCCTTGAAACTCATGTGGATCAGAAGGTTGTGAAGGGATGAACTAAACTCAGGAAATCCACAATTAAAACACATATTAAATAATAATAATGAAAACTCCTAATAATTAATTAATACATAAATTTAGAATAGTTTTAGTTTAATGAATTAGCCAGCTGATTCAGAAGTGTCGAGAGTCAGAGAAAGTCAGCCAGCTGTCATTCCATTGCCTTTTTATCGGCAGGTGAAAATATGACGTCTGCATCTAGTGGCGTGCGCGGGCGGCGCAAATAGTCAGCGCCATCAGATAGTTTGCATTAAAAGTCGAGATGAAGCTCATTCTACACATATATAGTGTGAAGAAATGGTTAAAAAATACAAAATAAAAAATATCCAGTCATTAGAAGATTAGTTAAGTAAACAAGGACAAAAACTCTGTAAGAAAAATATATTATTTACTTGGAAATCAAATTTTTTATTACTACTTTTACTGAAAGATTTGGCGGTCAATACCGCAAACTTTCATATGCCTTTTTTTTTGTGAAACTGCTTGCTGCAATGCAGCATCATGTAACTGCATTGTCATTTATTAGCGAAATTACAAGGCAGTGCGGAAAAATTTATTTATTTAGAAAACTAACCTTACTTGAATAATCCAAGAGAGGAACGGAATTAATATCTCTTGGGTTAAGAGCTCCAAATAAACGAGGAGTTCAATGAAAACATACTTTCCCCGCGATGCAAAAACAGTTTACTAGACGGACAAGAGTTTTAACAATCACGTGAATGAACGTCATAAGATTTAATCGAGGATGGTTTCTCAAATTTGAATGATTTTTGATTTGAACAGATACAAACTGTTTGTGGAACTTGGGTGGTAAACCGTGTAAGGCACAGATTTCTGGATTTCTTAAAATTATTTCTTAAACATCCCTTCTTATGAATGTATGTTATAGGTTCAATATGACTTTCAGAGCTCTTACAGGTTGGCTTTAAATCTATTTACGTTGTAATTTTGTGGACAATACTAAGTTCTCTCCTAGTAAAATTTTGAAGTCTGGGAGCCTTCCTCGGGAAAATATTTTACAATTTGACCTCCTTGAAAACCGCTAATTTTTTAAGGAAAAAAGACAATGTATACAATAGAAAATAGTCATTACAATCTCTGGAAATAGTTTGACTGATGATTGATACGGGCTGGGTTTAAATTAAAATCTTTGAAGGCAATTTTAGTGCCTCCTTATGACACTTCCTTATGATCATAAAGAATGAGTCAGCTCTTGGTTTTGAGTAACGCAAGTATTCTTTCGTGAATTGGAAATCATTGGTACGTAAAACATTTGTCAGTCCCAATGCCACATCTATTTTAGCGCAATTTGATCATATTTGATTCTTGCACCATAAAAAAATAACCAAACCAAATCCAATGCTCACTCTTATCCAGTATAGATTCAATATGTTTCAATCCATCATAAAGGCTGTTCTAACTAGTGATGCCCGGTTTGGAAAGGGTATGCCCAACAATGTCTTGTATTATTTCAGCTGATTTAGAGCGACCGGCGGAGTTCTGCAAAATGTTACATTTTTGGATATCTTGGCTATGAATAAAGGCAATAGTTGTATCATTATTTCGCAACACTTTATTCGCGTTCGTAGTTTCATATAAAATGAGCCCCAAGAACACAATATGAAGATTCTACATCATACACCCGTGCCTACGAAATGGAGGAAGAATTACCTTCCAATTATAGCTCTCTTCAACTGAAGTTTTCTCTCAGTCCTAGGTATTCATCAGCTTCCGCTGATCGTGAGGTGGTGGGGAAGGATTGTGTTCTGAATCGATTCAGAGACGGAACACCTTACAAGATACCCATAGGGAAATTTTTCCGTGTTATGGACACTGGGCTATAAAACAAACTGGAGTGACGACTGAGTGTGCCGAAACCGCATCCCGCCTTATCGAAGTGTGTGTCGGCGCGGAAGGGATTTCCATCTTTTAGTTTTCCCTCATCTGTTGGCACAGTTGTATGCATAAGCAAGCACAGAAAGAAACGACAATTGAATCGCTTAATTCTGAAACGTTTCAAACGCCACTTTTTTCACAAATGAGTTATTGGTGTCATGGGATTCTTTAGGGGTAAACGAACATTTTAAAGTAAGAATAATAAAAATAACGTGATTTCAAAATAGTTTTCCAGCATGTTAAACTTCATCTTTAGTGCAGAAACATGTTAAACGACGTCGCTTGACTGGTTTCTGCACTTAAACTTCGGGGAATTTTTAATCATGTCGTCTCATCTGCAGCTTGTTTGGCACTGCTTTTTTTTATTTAATCGCATACAAATACTATATGCGATTGGAAAAGTTATTCTTTAGAGGTTAGATCCATCAAGTCTTAGTAAAAACCATATTTTTAAAGTTTTTGTACGAATCTCAAGACAAAGGACCTTTTGGTAGCGATATATTTAAAATTTCCATGCTTGTGGCCCTTTATTACATCCATGTGATTTTGGATCTATGAATCACTTTATTAAAAGGGGACATCAAATCTATACCCCAGATCATAATATTGAACTAATTAACTGATTTTGTAGGCTTTTAAAGCAAAATCGTTTTATTGTCCACAAAGTTACATCTAAACAACTATCTAATTGATTTCTAAGATATCTATATTAAAATTTTGAATTGGCTGACCACTATTTTTGTGTCAAGAGTTGAAATCTTGTATAAAAAAGGTATTTTATACGTCTACTAACCAAAAGAGAAAAAAATAAGAATTCTATAAAAATTTTATTGGTTAGCATTTAATAAGGAAATGTTATTTTCACAACTAATACTCCTACTTTTACTTACAAATCCTTTAATTAATTAGAGTTAAGTTATGAAAATAGGCTTGAAAACTGTTTATTGCAGAAACCTATCAAATGCAAATACTTCAATTTTTTTTTTATAAAAATAATATTGAGTTAGTTAGAACTTGAAAGTAGTAAGTAGATAGTAGTAGTAGGCTTGAATAGAAAAAGAATATAAGAAACCTGAGTTATCACATTTATCAATCTCAACAGTCAACACCAAACTTTTAAATTTAATTTATGAAATCTTGTGTTTGGTACGGAATGGACGAATACGGCCCTTGCGCCATTACACCTTATCAACCAACTAACACCAAACCCTTTATACGCTTTGACGAAATTACTTCCATCATCAGTTAATGTGGCTTTGAGAGATTCCGAATATTAGTGGCTCCCAACTCATAATAGATATCCGCTGATGACCGTATCATAAGTTGAATCATCCATGACCCACTCTTACCCTGTTTACTTAAAACCCTTCATCATTCACAAATTTGAAGGTGAATTTTTTTTCAACAGTAAAAATGTTTTGAGGGTCTTTTACTATCAGTCGGGAACCACTGCTTTAGATTCATTACAGTATCAGTATAAAAAGTGATTGAAAAACTTTTCATAAGGCTAATAAAGTGTTGAATTTTAGCCTCAAATAAAAACGAATTAACCAACCAACAAATCAACCTTGGTCATTTCCTCATTATCATTATCACTACTACGATGCTACCAAAGTTCTTGATTTCAACTTCGTAATACCAATTTTATGTAACCATAATTTCTATTTTTTTAACCTTTGTGGTTGTGTCTTAACACTAAAAGATAAAATCTATAACACGGATAACGGAGTAAGTTCTTGCAAGATTTGTTGTTTATATTTTCGTTTTACCCAAGGACGTTTTAGTTTACTAAGTATCACTTCGGTTACCGCAACTTTCCAAGTTGCATAAAACTTTTTAACACACAATAAATTAAAGAAACTTATTTCAGGCAGCCGTAATTTAATTACACTTTACCGAGTAAATTGAAAATATAACCAATGAATGGTAAACTTTAATTTTTAGGATAATTTTTTTTATTATTACAGATTCCAGTTTATCAGTGTTTTTCATAGTTAAAGTTTTGAAAAAGTAGCAACACAGTTTTTAAAAACTCTATTAAAACTTTATCTGCAGTGTCAAATGATGGTATCCTCAGTTCCATTTAGTTTCTTTTCTTCTTTTCTGAAACATAAATAAAGTTTTGAATAATAGATGGCAACTGGATAACGTTTTCAATTTAATATGAAAATGAGATGTGATAGATAGGTGTGCGGACCATTTTACTTTAAAAAAGCGCATAAATTAAATTTGTTGCAATAAATAGTAGGCAGTACATACTTAGATTTTTTTACTGCTTTCTGAAATGCAGTTATAATAACACTAAAATTATATACTGCATTTACCGGAAGTATTACTATTTCTATAATACAATGTTTCTTTCGAAAATATACAAACATTCTGAAAACATTACAGGGGAAAACTCTTATTTCCTATTATTATTTTGTTATCTTATTTCCTATTATAAAAATTGTTGTTTTATGTTGTAATGTCTAAAATTTTTAAAGGTTCTTTTTATGAAAATTCCTAAAATTATAAAATTCTGAGTAAAAACTGACATTGTGTAAACATAAACATGAATTTCTCTTTTATATACAGACAAAACTATAAAAGTTTGTGAAATTGCTGCAAGAAAATATATTTTGACTGTTTGTAAACACTTGGACACTGGACCAAGTGTGGTGTGTAAAATACGTATAATCTTAATCGTAATCATACATATTTTTTTGCATTTATATATGGTTTCGAATGATTAAAATACTGCAACTGAAATTTACTGTTATAGTTTTCCATTGTGGAATATTTCTTTCAAGGTTTTTGTATTAAATTTATTTTGAAAGTGTTAAAATTTCTTTTTACCACAAGGATTTTTAAAAATACTATTTCCTCGCTTACATAATCAAATAGCATAGAAATACTTTATTTAACAAATTCTCAAAATATGTGGTTTATACTTTAACGTTTTTACTTGAAATGAGTTTTCATGAATATATCTAATTGTTATACTCAAAGTTTTAGTTTCTACCGTCGAATAATGTTATAAACTGAATTCTAAATTTCGATTCGTATTCTTGCTAATAAGCTTACTTATTATAAAATGAAAGATACAATACTTTTCTTTTTTAAAATAACTTCAAATCTTTTGGAAATACTACTAAAAATGTTAATAGTTACACCCTGACCACTAAAATTTCTGAAGTATTGTGTTTTAGCATTATAAAAATAACTGAAATTTATTCATAGATCCTAATTTTATGGATTTTAAAATTACCTATTAGCTGCTGTAGCTTCTCCCAATGTATTTGGCACTGAAATATTGTTTGTCTCTGGCAGAAATACCACCAAAGCTCCTCCTATCACAGCTAGTATACCAAATACCACTTGTGGCACTGCTGGGTGAGTAAAATGGCTCTGTAACAAGGCGTAAAAGGTTACTCAAGCAAGTAGTTATTATTTTTTTAATAAGCGGTTGGAATTAGCAAATAACTAGAGAATCTGTATAAATGAATCGATATAATATACTATATTATTCATACATTAATTAGAATAATATGCATATAGTTAGAAATAATGAGTAAATTACTGATCTTTAAATCGTCGTCAATAAGTATCTACCTTCAAAACCATATCTTCCAGAATTCTTTTAATAAGTACTTTGCACTTTGGTTTATTACTAGTAGGATAAATTAAAAGTTGTGTTTCGTTGGTTAAACAAAATGTGTGGATAAAATTAGCATATACTTGATTCACCGAAGGTGTGATATGTTTGGTAATAATGGTGCCAAACAGAATTTAGACTATTTTAAAAAATGAAATACTTGGGATACTAACACATTATTGGATCAGATACTGTTTTTCACAAATTTTCTAACAAAAGTCAAATTGACTTTACTTAAAATTTTTAAAAACCTACCTTCTAGAGACCCAACGCAAAATGATTTATCTTAAGCAAGTCAACTGGATCAAAGTGAATTTACCTTAACAGACTCTTTATAGGAAATGATTTCTTGAAGTCAACTTACCAGCTCTCTTACAAAAGGTGCTATGACTGACCCAATTTTTCCACTCATAGTTGCCGATCCCATACTGATGGCTCGAACTGATGTTGGGAAAATTTCTGCCGTGTATATATAAAGAATCCCAAAAGCAGCTGATATGCAGAATTTTCCTATCATGCTCATTGTTACTTCTAACCACCATGGTTCTGAAAGTAGAAAAAAGTTTTTAAACCAATTACAACAGAACCTACTTAAAACGACTCCTTGATATAGCGATCCCTGCGTTATAACAACCGGTAAGAAATGTTAAAGATTGATTCATCATACAGTACTAATTTTATTCGATATAACGTCATTTCGTTAAAACGACCGTATGAGAAATTTAGAAACAGTTAGTCCCCTTTTCCTTTTTTCATCATTTTATTTTTAAAATACTGATTGAATGCTTTCCTCCAAATCTTGTTTGAGTAACCCCCAAATGTTTCATTACCATCACATTGACAGTGTATCGTATTTTATTTCCCTTTTCCGTTGCATTCGACACCGAGTAGGGTATTTTTACTTATTTCTCCACTTATTCATTTTAGTTTGTCTAATAAAACTGTCCACATCTCATCATAACTGTTGTTAATTATCATCATTGTGCTAGCTTCGTTCTGTCCCTCATCTGTGTATAATTAAACGTTAGCATATAGATTTGTCACCTACAGCTGTGTCTTCTTTGAACCTGGTAATTTGCCCCTAGACGAGAACTCAGCCTCCATAAATTTTATAAGCCAACACACACACATATCACATCGATAACAAAAATTCAAAAAAATAGTAAAGCACCGTATATACGTCTTTTATAAGGTACCGACGTAAAACGACGTATAAATGAAAAGACGTATAACTGAAAATATCTTTGATAAATAGGTTTCTAATACTCCTAACGCAGATATACGTAAATACAAAAAACTACTTCGAAACAGTTTTTATAATAAAAATAATAATTAAATTTTAGTTAAAATATTGAAACATTTAAAATGAACATGAAACAAACTACACCTTTATAGTTCATCTTAAGTATTTTACTTTTCATACCTTGAGTACTATATTGCACATCCTAATAGATTGCATTGAATATGAATATCAAATCTTCAATTTATTACACTTTTTTGAAAAAAAATCTTTCATCAAGACAGAGAGAAACGACGTAATATCGATATTGTGCGTCGTACAAACGAAGAATTTTTGCATTAAAATGAATGGGAAGGAATTTGGACATTGCGAAAACGACGTATAAATGAAAAAGTCGTATAAACGAGAAACGTATAAACAGTGCTTTACATTAAAATCTTTTTATCAACCTACCAAAAACTGACTAAGTGACATCCTCAACAATTTGTTCCCAAAAAAAAGTAACAGGATTTCAGAGTTGCACGAATGCTAATAAAAGATTTCCGGAGAAAATACCATGGTCTCATTGCAAAATTTGCGAACGTTTCGTCCAAATATCATAAGCGCTTTGAAAATCGTAGGGATCTTCGTAATGATTGATCGACGTCAGAATGTTTTATTAGTGTTGTTGATGTTGCTTATCCCCCTTGGCCTTTATCAACTAAACCAAGTCCAAAAGACCATGTCGCAAAATAAAATTAAAGACCTCATCCCCCTCATTCAACAGCTGCCTCATGGATGGAGGCAACAATACAATACACCACATAAGAGGGAGAGGCGATGGCGGAACAACAGCATAGATTTTCTCATTCCCATCGAAATTTAAACTTTTTATGTTGCAAGTTCTAAGTGTGGACAGAGAGCTTTGTACAAGTCTAGGGTAGTGGTTCACTCCAAGGACAGTCCGGGCGCCCAGCTGCATACCAAGCATATTCGGACGGAGTCCTCCAAGTAATGTTTGTGTTATTCAAAAACATGAATGTTTTTTTATGTAATTAGTTCCTTTGGTTATAATACATCCAAACAAGTGGTTGTAATATAACCATAATATCAAGTTAAAAATTCGGTGTCGCTATTGAAAAATAATCCTTTTCTAAAGAAATTATTTACCTTGGGGAATGATGAGCATGAGAAAACAAGCGAGGCCCGAACACCCCAGACTGACTCCCTGCGGCCCCTTGCGTCCAAGGGAAGCGATGATGAAGATGGTGAGGGTGTATGCAGGGATCTCGATTGCCCCAGAGGCGGCGAAGTTTATGTAAGGGTCTCCTGCAAGCTCGTTCGTGTTGTACGTTAATCCGTAGTACACAAAAGCGACCATAAACCTGTTTGAAAGAAACGAAACACTTTAATACAGAAAGCAGTGGCGGATCTACGGGGGGGGCTTTCGGGCTGAAGCCCCTCCAAAACGCTAATATTTTACTAAGTTTGTAAAACGCAAAAAATCTTTATCCGAAATTCGGATGAGGCGTACCAAAACAAGTTGAAAAAGTGGGGTTTTTGACTTAAATTTCCAAACATTTTCTGGGGGAGGACCCCCAGACCCCTCTTTAGTGGTTGGAGTAGGATAATTCACTACCTTTTACGTATTACCATTAACAAGAAAATTCAATTGGATTATGAAAATTCTTAGCCCCCCCAAAACCAAATCCTGGATCCGCCACTGACCGAAAGTATATCACTAGTTTTTTCAATGAAATTCGGGTCTTCAAAATATTGAATGATTTATCGAATTTAGCCCGAAACAATATAGTAGTTAGTAATAGTATAGTTAGGCTTACTACTTACTAGACACAACTACAACTAGTAGTAGTATCTAGTAAGTCGTGCTCCAGCCAATTGTAATATGAAATTAAACTTCATAACTGTTCCAAATAATTACCTAAAACCGTTCTTAAACATAGGGGTAATAATAATATACTCCTGCTCATAAAAAATGCAACACCAAGAAGGAATTGTCCGATGAACTTGAAATTTTCAGGGTATGTTCATTATGGTTTGATTATTAAATGATATCAAATTCAGAGCTATAGCGCATGCGCGAGCTGAGCAGTGTCTTCTCAGCCACTGATTTATTCGTATATTTGGGGGCTTGTAACGGAACGTTAAGGGCTTGTAAGAAGGTCGTCTACCGTTGATTATCTTGTCATTAGATGTTATTAGAACTTAACGGATGTCATATGAACATTTAACGGAGTTTTAAAGAGGATTAATGTTAGGCCTCCCGGAGGTGTGTATTTCACTCTGTTAACGGCTGGTCAGATGAATGGAAACTGGACATTATTGATATGGGTTTGAAAGCAGAGGTCCGAAAAGGGTAAGGCGAGTTGAAAATTGGGGTGTGGACCCCTTATAGTCACGTCAGCACTGGATGAAAGAGGCTTCATTCGCATGGCAGTGCCGGATCATTGAGTGACTTTTTGACACGTTTCAAATTGTTAGAATACTGCTACAGGTCTATCATTGTCTGCTCCATCAGTTAATCGGTCGTCATTGCACCAAAATTAACCAAATATCGTTTTTTTACAGCGCTCCATCGATGGAATTCCATAGGTGCATAAAGCTACCATGGGATCCACAAAAAATATTTTCGCATGATTACTGATAACAAATGGTCCTTTTAAAGAAATCCCCTTCAATTTTGGTTAACATGGCACCTAAATTGGGTTTGGACGCTATGCCAAAAATCGCAATTTTTGGAGTATTTTATCTTGAGTCTGTGGTGAAGAAGAGAAATGTTTTGACCTGGAGCACTATTGGGTACGATGGGCAACCTCATTAGATAAAAAATGAGGGAAATCTCATTTCTTAAAAAAATTTCTAAAAATTTTTGGAGCCAAAAGTTATACCCTACCTTTGAGCCGATCCTGAAGCTGTAATTCATCAGAACAAATCCCGTACACATGTTTTTTGGAATGTTTCAAACTTACAAACATCAATAAAGACAGTTTCTTTCTTGACAAATTTCTTCATCCAGAATTTCACCTATGGAGCTCGACTAAAATTTCATTGGTTTTTCCTCATGCTTAAAATGCTTGTTATATGTTGCAAATATTGGCAAACTTTGGGTTTGGGATGAATCTTAGATGAAAATCACCTCCTCAGTCAAAATTTCAATCTGTTTGATTCGATGACCTGTCGCATAGAGGCTCTCATTGCAGCGCGTATGGAAGACATTAAACACCGAATTTCGATATTAAATTTTATTCCTTTGTTCTGAAAATCATATCCTTTAGTATTTGCATTCACAAAGATCACTTGATGTGTAAATTTCATCAAAATCTAACAAGTCCTTCATGGTGTTGCATTTTTTATGAACAGGAGTATATTTATTAAATTCATTTCTTTCGGGCTTGTAGGCCGTGGTCTAAAATAAAATAAAAGGTCCAGACGTTTCGTCGGAAGCTGTGTCCGACATCATCAGTGGAAATAAAACATTAGTTCACCGAAATTGAAATTGAAATTGAAATTGAAAGTGTCTAGGGGTATTTGCTTACTCTTACGAGCCGCTTAACCCTCTTCTTTATTCCCTATTCTCTTTATCTAGATTTTTTTTTTCTTGATCGTGACTGTTTTCTATAAATTTTTCAAGAAATCACCTATCGCTATTAGATATTTCTTTGACTTGTTACCACATTCTTTTACTGTTTTTATGTCCAGGTCTATATGTTGATCTATGTCCAGTTTTCTTCTCAGTTCTCTCCTCATGTCTGAGTATCTGCTGCATAACGTGATGATATGTTCCGTTGTTTCACTTACATGGCATGTTGGGCATAAAGGGGACTCCGTTAGGCCAAATCTATGCAGTAGACTTTTTGTGGGCAACATGCCCGTATACAACCTTGCCAGTAGTACGTCCATTTCCCGGTCTCTTGACCATTTGAATATCTTGGATTTTTCGTCAAGGAGATATTCTTGAGAGTATTTTGAAGCCTCCCATTCCCTTTTTTCCTCTCCTGAATAGAAATCTCTAATTTTTTTAATTATATCGGTTGGGGATGACCATATTAATATAGGGGTTCCTTCTGTTGCGCTAGTTGCCAGTCTATCTGCTTGTTCGTTCTCCTTTATTCCTATATGGCTTGGGGTCCATATTAATTTTATGCTTGCTCCTCTTCTACTAGCCTCCTGAATTGCATTATATGTTTGAAGTATGATGGCCGCTGATTTTTTGTTTGTGTTTTCCAGAGCCGTCAACACTGATTTGCTATCTGAAAGGATGATATATCTTTTGTTTTCTCCAATGAATTTTTTTATCCCTGAGCACAAGGCAATGGCTTCAGCTGTGAAAATGCTATTTGTATTCGGTATTCTTCTTAGGAATTTTTTGTTTTTCTTGATATCCAGTGCGGCTATCGAAGTTCTTGTCTTTGTTTTTGAGGCGTCTGTGGCGATTATTTCCCAATCTTTTCTATATCTTTCTATAAATTCTTCGTATAATTGGAATGTTTCTTCTGGTATTGTTGCTCTCTGGAATTGCAAATCAGAGACATGGATATCCACCTTCATATCGATTATTATTCTTGGGATATGCTGGATTATTGATTTAAAGTCTACTTTCATGGTCTTCAGGATGTCTCTTATCTCCTCTAGGTTCTTCATTTCCCGTCTGGGATTTGCTTCATTTGACTCTAATTTTTTTACTAACATAGGGTACAACGTCGATTCATTTTTTAGCGACATGATTTTTAAGTAAAACTTTCCTGTTAGGAAGTTCTGACGTATCATCATGGAAGGTTGGCCTGTCAATTTCCGAAGAAGCGGTATGGGTGTCCACCTTTGCAGACCTGACGCCACCCGGAGGGCAGCATTATAAACGATTTCTAATTTGCGTCTTGATGTTGCGCAGGCTGTTGATGTAACTGCGCTTCCGTATTCCAAGCTGCTCCGAACTACCTGGTTTGCTATCCTGATTAGGATTTCTGTTCGGGCTCCCCATTTATGCGAAGCTATCGCCTTAATGGCATTTAGTTTTTTAAATGCTTTTTCTTTTGTAATCTTGAAATGATGATGAAAAGTTAGGTTGTCTGAAAAGTTTATCCCCAATATTTTTGCATTCTTAACCGTGGGTTAGTTCACCGATTCAATAAGTTTGGTTTGGATTGGAGGTTGCCAGAGGCTTCAAAATACGGCCGTTAGTAGACTTGGCGAACTCTCTTTAAATCTCCTGCTTGGCCGGTGGGGGGTCGGGCGGAAATGACGTAGGGACTCGAATCACATTCCTGAGGGCCGGATGCCAATACTTCTGGAGGTAGATGCCTTCTTCTTTACGATTAAAATTATGGGGACTACTAACGGCCGTATTTTGAAGCCTCTGGCAACCTCCAATCCAAACCAAACTTATTGAATCGGTGAACTAATGTTTTATTTCCACTGATGATGTCGGACACAGCTTCCGACGAAACGTCTGGACCTTTTATTTTATTTTAGACCACGGCCTACAAGCCCGAAAGAAATGAACTTAATAAATCAAACCGGCTGTGAAAGTCTTCATGCTTACAGGAGTATATTTAGTCTAGCAAATTTTCAGAGTTATGAACTCAGATATAGTTACGGACTTATAAATAAATTCTTACCACAAGTAAAAGATAATGAGCGTCTGCTTCCAAATTCCTGAACTTATAACAAGATGAAGTATACTACCATAAGATTGCTTTACTTCGTAAACCTAAAAAAGGCAAAATTTAAAACTTAAAAAGCCAAGATATAAAGGTTCGGAAAATATAACTAAGATTATATGGTGACATATTAATATTTGACAGGTAGTACCTTAAAAAATTTCACTGTATAATTTGAATTTAAAAAATTTTTAACTATCAGGTTGATTGTTGGAAGATTTAAAGTTTGTTTCAGTTGAATTATTAGAGTCTTACAAGCTGTAGATGCAAGTTGATAATCGTATGAGTGTGAAGGCATGGACTCAGTGGTAATGAAAGTCATTGGCATGCGTTTTTAATTGCGCTAGTCCCTTTCTCAAATCCGATGATTAAGTTTTTTTCACATTTAAATTGAATTTTTCTATTTACATTTTAAAGTTATAAAATTCAAATAAAATATTTGTCAAAACAACGACATATATTTTATCAATGAATGCTTTCATGCTTCAGTCTTAGGTTCAACAGTAGAAATTTCAATTCTTATCCCTAAACCGGAAAATGATTACTTGATAATCATTGCAGAAAGTTCAGATCTTCTATCAACTAGCATATTTTGTATTTAGTGTTGTGTCCAGCACAACTTTTTCTGTTGGAATCGAACCTTAGAATTTGGCTTCTTAAATAAGCTTCTGGACGCAGCACTTGAACCTTTTTTTCCCAGGGGGGTATTCTCGTTTGTTGTGAAGTTTTCTTGGCCTTTCCTTTTAAATATGAAATTTTCGACTTTTTCTTATTCATCCAGGTTGTATTGTATGTTTTTGGTTCTTCTCCTCGTGTGTTAAAAGGGTTTTCAACTTTTAAACTTAGTGTAGTGTCATTTAACGATGATTGTTCTTTTAATAAATTTTGAATTGTATTCTCTATCCAGCTTTGGTCTTTTATCAATAAGAATAGACTAGGGACACAACATTAGTACTCACCAACTGAACCCTCGATTTATAATTTGTTTAAAACTAAATGTTACGGCCTTAGTTAACGTTCAGGTTGCAGCTAGAAACAGTCTTTCTCAGCATGAAATTGTATTAAAAAGCGTTTTACCTTACTCGTTTTAGACAAAGTTCCTTTTATTGTGTCATCCAAGTTAGTTAGAGTCATTCCATTAGTCCAGCGTTTTACCTTACTCGTTTTAGACAAAGTTCCTTTTATTGTGTCATCCAAGTTAGTTAGAGTCATTCCATTCCTTTTTCCCGCGGCCAGAAGAGCTCGGAGGGCTTTTTCCTCTTTACCTTTAGTCAGAAGCCATCGAGGGGACTCAGGTAAAAGCCTGTCGAATGAATTGTTTACCTTTAGATTTTGAGATAGTAAAAAGGAAAATTTATATAGCCAAACCCTTAAAAAATATTTTATAAAAAAATCTTCGACGATATTGCACTTAATCAGTTAGCTGTAAGTCACTGAATGCGTGTCTATTTTTTTTTGCTATTTCAACTTCTAACTGGCTGCAAAATAGACAGTAATGGTATATATGTTAAACCTCATCGATGAAATGCTAAAGCAAACTCTATAAAACATTACTTATCTGATCCATGAAAGTCGTTGTCACATTATCGTTCACAATGGAATATACATATTTTTCGTATTAAAATGGCAAAACTCTTTATTGGTTTTATCCATCATATCTAATATTTTAATTGTGTCTTTTATCTCACCTTTATCATTTCCCGGTATTTGTTTTAATTTTAACGGATGCTTTGCCCCCTTTAAATGATTTTTATGTCTTGTGTTTGGCGCAATAATTCCTGCTATGGGCCTTGCGTCATAAAAAGTCAACCAACCAACTAAATGAACATAAAATAAGACACGATGCTTACCACCAACTGGAGAGAAGCAGTACACTAGGGACCGTAATGACTATTTGTATCCAAAACCAGTCTTTTACTAACCAGACGATGAGTGGGAGCATGACATAGCCAATGCACCAACCAAAGTTGATGGCTATACCGTAGTAGGATCTGTACTTGGGACCCAATGCTTCCATCACTGAAAATAAAAGGAACTACCTTGTCTTTCAAGACAATCAAAGATAATATTCAAAATGAATTTCCGAAATTGAATTTTTAGTTCAAATAAAGGAATAAAGTGGGAAAATGGATATTTCTTTTTTGTTATAAATAAACCTAATCATCAGTAAGATGAAAAAAACTCTAGATAGGCAAATTTATTCTATTTAATTAAAATAAATTAGGCATATAAGGTGTATGAAGGGAATCTTATCGACATATTTTTTATAAAAAACATGTCTGTTATACGAAGTACATCAAATTTGATATTTCCTATTGTAACATACCTAAACATTATAGAATTAATGATCAACTAGTAATAGGAGACAGACCCCAAGAAAGATGACGCCAGGGATGTAATTAAACTATTAAGTACTAGTAGGTTACTCACTAAGAACAAAACTCGAGTTATCAGCTCCAGCCACTCCAGCAGCTACGAAGAACCTGCATACTGCAAACATCAGAAACGATGTGGAAAACGCGCAACCAAGGGAAAAGAAAACTATGATGACAATGCCCACGAAAATAATGGGTTTGCGTCCATATCTGTAACATATTCAAATCTTATCTGTCGAATTGCCTTTAAAGCAATGTACACGTACAAGAAGGATGTAGGTCAGATGTATAATAAATCATACCATGCCGGTAAATCATACCGGCATGGTATGATTTACCGGTACATTGACCAACCAGAGCTGTATCATTCAGGTTTGGCAACCTATCCGCTCTTATGAACCAAAACCCACAAAACATGTCCGATAAAAGAGGAGAAATCACCTAGCCTGATATGCAACGTCCGCTGGTGCACCATATGAACTTAGAAATTATTAGCCTGGGGAGGCAGCATATTCCTCCAATCCCTCAAAACCCATTTAGATCCCCTTTTACTCAAAACCATGACGTGTGACGGCGGTAATGGACACTTATGGAGACAACACTCCTCCCTGGTTTTCTCGCCCCCCCCCCCCCCTACATCCAGGAAGGTTGAATCTTTAATAAACTCACATTAATACTGTCGCTTTCCCTGTAGCTTTTTCATAGTGACAAATTATTTTTCTTTCGTTAAATCCGGGTGGATACTCTCTGAGGTGTAAAAGAAGATCAGGCTTTATAAAAATACTATTGTTGCATTTTGGCTGGCCAGCAGTGTATTTGTAAAAAATCAATTTACCAAAGGAATCTGAGATGAGTTTTGTTAATTGAAGTCGTGAGTGAAAGAAGAAAGCATAAAATATATTCTAGAAAAAATGAATTACCATATTGGATTAATATGGCAATTAAAAATTTAAAAGGTATCTAAGAAATCTTACATTGAGACTTCGGGAACACTCTTATTGTTGACAGTTCCAGTTAAGAAAATGAGCTTATAAGGGTGAATCTCTAGAAATGTGAAAAATTCCGGTCCTGTCAAAAATCCATGTATTGTCCTAAAATTAATTTTTCTTTCCAACATTGTGATAAATAGCCTTATGATAAGTATGGCACATAAGTATATAAAATTTTGAAAGCAAAATTTAAGGAATTAAAAAACTTGAAAGCTCAAAATTTCATTATTTCGGCTTGTCCCACTCTACTGACATATACTCAAATGAAAGGAATTTTAGTGTACTAAAAGCATATTTTCACCCGATTTTTTATATCATATTATTAATCATATTATATACTGCTGTTCAAAAATTAAGGACGGAACGGTTTTTTCAACATAACACCTAGAAGAATTATTGTTCATCCATGAAAATCATACCAAAAGATGTTTATTGGGTGAGAATACAGGGCCCGAGAACAAATTTCCCCTGTCAATATTTTAAGGGGGTAAATGGACCCTCCATTGATAACGGAGTTCCATTACACATTTGGAGCAGTGGCAGAAATGTCTATGTAAGAGGTATTTAACCAAGAAGTTTAAACTTTTTGCAATGAATATGATTATTCCTGAACTCAATGCATATTTTTAAACGTTTGTGCTGCCTTTTAATGGTATTTTTTTAGGTTTTATTGAGAGATATCGGTCTAATCATCATTTTTGCCAAGTTTTAGCTTCTGGGTCATTTTTGGTAAGTGGTATCTTAGCGTTAACCATGTTTTTAGTAGGTCTCACATGTGCCTAATTGCATTTGGGTCTGGGGATCTGAAAATTAACTTTAGTCTTTCAATATCGTTACTTATGAACAACTTTGAGATAGTGAAATTGTGATTTTCTGCAGCTTTTTAACTAATAAAGAGAAATATTTCACCCGAGTGGTCATCTTAAGGATGTAAAAGGGACATGAGAACACAGGTACGCAATTGCAGATATCAGTGAAATTTTCTGTGCTGTCTAAGGGGTGCTGAAACGGCACAAAAAATTGCATGGTTTCACAGAAAGGACATCTGTTATTAACGTTTAAAAAAAAAAGAAGTATTTTTAGTGTTTATGGACTTATACATGTCTGAAAAGAAAGATATATCTGTAAAAATATTTCCATTATCTTTAAAATGTAGTTTAAAGAGATCGAATTTCTCCTTTGAGTCTGCACTATCCTTATAGACATTTCAACACCCCCTATACTTAAAAGAGATTTTCCCTGATGTCTGCAATTGCATACCTGTATTCTCATGGGCCATTTGCTTCTTTTAGAAAACATTTCGGGTCAAATATTTTTCTTTATTAGTCAAAAAGCCGCAGAAAATCCCAATTTCACTATCTCAAAGTTGTTCATAAGTAACGATATTGAAGGAAAAAGTTACTTTTCAGGTCCCCAGACCCAAATGCAATTAGGCACATGTGAGACCGACTAAAAACATGGTTAACGCTAAGATACCACTTACCAAAAATGACCCAGAAGCTAAAACTTGCCAAAAATGATGATTAGACCGATATCTCTCAATAAAACCTAAAAAAATACCATTAAAAGGCAGCACAAACGTTTAAAAATATGCATTGAGTTCAGGAATAATCATATTCATTGAAAAAAGTTTAAACTTCTTGGTTAAATACCTCTTACATAGACATTTCTGCCACAGCTCCAAATGTGTAATGGAACTCCGTTATCAATGGAGGGTCCATTTACCCCCTTAAAATATTGACAGGGGAAATTTGTTCTCGGGCCCTGTATTCTCACCCAATAAACATCTTTTTGTATGATTTTCATGGATGAACAATAATTCTTCTAGGTGTTATGTTGAAAAAACCGTTCCGTCCTTAATTTTTGAACAGCAGTGTACTATAATATACTGTGACGCAATTGTTTGTCTGCCTCAAGTTGAGCTCTGGCCGTCGCTAGTTCTCATGAGCGGTCATAAGGATTTTTTAAAAATTTTTGTTTTATGATCTAAAAACACTTTTAGTCATTTACCTAAGTCATAAAAATAAAAATTTATGATTTTTCATGATCGTGATTCATGATCTTGATCTCGAAATTTACGATTTATCATTCTAAACTATACCACCGCTGATGTGATCTAGCCACAGCCAGAGCTCAACTTGAGGCAGAAAGACAGTACTTGACCCTAGAGAAACAAGCTGAGAGCAAAGAGAGAAAGTAGTTTCAATCGCGGTGTGTGAATTTTGAGTGAAATTAAGAACTTCAATTAAAAAGTATGACTAGTTTGTTTAACTCATGTATATTTAACATCTTTTAAACCCGATTTGCGTACTGAAAATATTCCAAGCAACCCAACAGGTTTTCTGTTTACTTATGCCCCCCTTCCGCGTTGTGACGTCATAGGGTCAAGAAACACTGTAAACTGTAACCAAGTATAGATTGCAACTTCTCCTGTCAGTGAAGTCACATGTTGACGTAAGATGACACCACACTTTCTAGTCATCTAATTGGCCAGTCTGAGTCTGAGTTACAATTATGGAAGTAAGTTTGTTCGTAACATTTTCATGAGAAACCCATACTTTCCGTTCTACAAACAAAAAACCAAAAAATGAGGTGAAATTTTAGGGTTTTTTCGAATTTTCACCAAAATGCCATTCGAAGTTTTGTATGCTAAGTTCAGATTCGGATTAAGTACCCTCGAAAACATATAAAACAGTTGAGAAAAAACTACTGTATTTTTTCCCTGAAACACCCCTTTTTGGACACCAAGTTACTGCACTATATAATGATTTTTGGACATGTGAGAAATCAAGACTAAATGTTGATACTTTAGCTGCAGCATTACCGTAGAATTCAATACGAAGGATACTTCTTGTTTCGAAATTTCCAATATATTGTTAGAAAATGATATATATTGACAAAAAATATTCATTAAATGGAAAAATACTCGTTTAATTTAAAGATATGTAATCATAATTAGTGTAATAATCTCTCTATATTAAAAAAAAGTTACTGTCACCGCCGCCGCCGCCGCTGCCGCCGCTGCCGCTGTTTCAGAAAATTTAATTTTTCAACTCTTTGAACTCTCATATCGCAAAAACTAATTGATAGAAATTTATGAAATTTGAAATGTTTGTAGAAGAATATTTGGGGCACATTCTCGAACAAAAAACTAACTGATGTGATAATTATTACTGGGGTATTTTTAAGGTCAAAGTTGAAGTTTTTCTTTTTTAGCCGCGTAATCCAGTTCAGCGAAATCTATTAGTAGCAGAACTATGTTTTTTTGCAGCCTAATACTCTGAAGTATGAAGATGTGCACTACGTCGCCCTTTTTTCGAATTTCGAATTAGGTTTAGAGTAATTAATTTTTTAATTTTCGAAATTTTTGACACTTTTTCGTTTTTTTCTATCTAAAATGAAAACTAATCACGGTATCAATATGATTTTTTAAACACTTATATTCTTATTTTTTAGAAAGAGATTGACGTTTAATTCTTTAAAAAATTCTAATTAGTTTTGGAATTATTAAGCATCAAAGTTTCATTTTTTTCATAGTTTTAGTAGGTCTTTATCAGACGTGTTTAATGTATTTAAATTTTATATTTGCCTGTTTACTAGATTGTCGCGAGCACGGATATTTAAATTTAAAAGTTTTGAGGTGCACATTTTTGCTCTAAGTTTGCTAGCGATATAACTTGGTTAATAATTATAATCTTTTAAAGATACTACGATATTTTTTGAACTACTAGAGAAATAAATAATTTAGCTTTTTTGAGTGTAATTTGTGCCGATGGAAGGAAGAGGATTTTCGGGAAGTTTGTTTTACTCTGCTAAAGATTGATTGCAGATATTACAGATCGCTTCGCGATCTGTAAAGAGCTGCATAGCAGTTACGGGGGTTGGTGAGCGTAAGCGAGCTGGTGGCGGTAGCCCCCTATCCATTAAATTATTGATAATTTAAAAAGGAATATTTCAGTAATAGTTTTATTTTGATATTTTCCAGGTAATGATCCGAATTAAATTATTGAAAAGTTTGAGAGATAAAAAGTTTCGATATTAAATGATCATTAACTATACTCTGTTCATTTAGAATTAGCACCTGAGACGTAATGTATTAGAAGAAATTATTCTAATTATCGTCGAAAAAATTTTCATCTGCAATGACAAGGCAGCCTAAGCAGAAGTAGTTAAAATACTGTAAATAATCGATCACTGGAGTTGTCTGATGAGTGTTATTAAGCATTATTGAGCGTTTTTGATCCTGTTTCAGGCGCCTATTCTAAATGAACAGACTATAAGCAGACAAGTTCCAGGTTGTACTGGATGGTTGAGATGAAACAAGCGAGCTCTGCTCGCTAAGATCGCGAAGCGATCTTCAAAGAACTGCGAAGCAGTTCCGGGGGTTGGTGAGCGATAGCGAGCAGGGGGCAGAGCCCCCTAGTTAAAAAAAAAGTAACAGTGACCGCCGCCGCAGCCGCCGCCGCTGATTTTGAAAATTTTATTTTTGAACATTTTGAGCTCTAACTACGCAAAAACTATTCAAAGGAATATTATGAAATTTTGACTATTGGTAGACAAATGCATGATAATCATTTTCGTTCCAAAAACTAATTAATTAGATAATTAGTCCTGGAGTTATTTAATGTTAAAGTCGAAAATTATTTTTTTCTGCTGCGAGTTCGCCTCCAGCAAAATCTATTTACAGCAGAAACGTGATGTTTTGCAGAAGTTTTGCACCTCATCGCTCTTTTTTCGAATTTCGAATTAGTTTTTGAGTAATTCAATTTTAAAGTTTCGAAATTTTTGACAATTTTTCGATTTTTTCGTTTTAAAATAAAAACTAATCATGATAGAAGTACAATATTTTAGACACATATACAGTTATTTTTTATAAAAATATTGGCGTTTCGTTTTTTAAAAAATTCGAATCAGTTTTAGAATTATTGAGATTCAAAATTTCAATTTTTTCTTCTCTTTCTGGTCTTTCACTAGGGAAACAGCTTACTTTTATGAGTCTTATTTCTTTAATTTCCAACGATTCACTAGATGTTTACGTGCATATTAAAAATTTAAAGTTTCTTAAAGGGTTGTTTTTACTCTAAGTTGGTTGATGATAATTGGTAGACTTGCTTGATATTTTTTTAAAAACATTTCTATTCAATAATTGAAGAAAGAAGAATTGAAGTTAAGAGATGAATATTTTAGAAACAGTTTTATTTTGATATCTTCGAGGGAATGAATGATTCGAATTAAATCATTGATAAACTAGAGAGATGAGTAGCTTTGGTATCAAAGAAGCATTAACTAAGCCGACGAGCCTGGATTGTTGAGATGAAACAAGCGAGCTCTGCTCGCTAAGATCGCGAAGCGATCTTCAAAGAACTGCGAAGCAGTTCCGGGGGTTGGTGAGCGATAGCGAGCAGGGGGCAGAGCCCCCTAGTTTAATAAGAAAATAAACTTGTTATTAGAATAAGGTTTTTATGTATGAAGTTCTACATTTTAAATCAAAATTAACACAATAGTTAAAAATTTATTCTATAATTTCATGTCTAAACTGCTTTCATGTCTAACTGCATAATGTTCTACTAGGCTTTGGACATTTTCCCTAAACTGAGTCCAAGTTCCAATATTTCGCTGTTGTATTTAGTGTTTGAATTGGGTTTTATTCTCTTTCTTGACTCTTCCCCAGAATTCAAAAAATTATTCGGCTGCCGAACTGGAGTGGTCATGCTGATGGTAGGGTCGTCCTCATCCCTATCAAAGAAGAAAATGCATATTCAAGCATAATTTAAAACGAAATAAAAATAAGTATTGTCGAAGCTCCATTCAATGTCTCACCAGAGGTCACCTAACTATTTTATTTCACTCCTTCTCACAGTCATAAATAAATTAGAATATTTAGTAGTTTAAAAAGTTCTTGGCCCGGGACTATGAAAATGATAACTTATGGTTTCAAAAACTGTTTATTTTTCAACATTGACTCCTTTTAGGCTGCCTCACTTCTTGGAACGACAGTCCTGTCTTACTTTAACACTCTTATGGGGTGTTCTAGAATTTCATAAAAAACCTATTTATCTCACAGTTAATTCTTAATTCGAAGTAAAATGGTGACCAGAGGGTAAATTATCACTTTGGGAGATAGAAGGAAGTGTGAAGATACCAAATCCGTGTATTGAGCTGGGTATTTTTAAAATTTTTAACCTATATCCCTCAATTTTCCCAACACCAACACACCACTGTAAAAACACATTTGTTAACATGAGCACTGTTCTGATAATAATGACAATTTAATCTGCTGAATGAGTTTTTCTCCCGAATATTCTCATCAACAATATAAATTAATACTATATTCTCAAATTATATTCATACCCTTTTCCCGATAATTTATTGATGAAAATTTCCCTGAAATCCCCAGAATTATTACGCCATGAATTAGTCAGCCGATAGAACCCCTTGTTGCCGATAAATTGACTTGTAATAAATAATTGATAATTTCACCAATGCATTGATTATTTTTTCATTTACAGGCAGGCCCGTAGCTATGGAGGGGCCAGGGCGGGCTGAGCCCCCCCTGGCATCTTCATTGCCCCCCCCAGAAAATATTCCCAAATTCTATCCACAAGCACAGCCATGGGGTAGACAGGAGAAGCAGGGAGGGGCAGCTGCCCCTTCTAAAACACGAGTAATTTACTTCTAGCTAAGTTAAAACTCTATTTTTTAGGGTCAAATTTTCAAAATGTTTCTGGGGGAGGGCCCCCGTACCCCCCATTTGTATTTAAACCTTTATTATTCACATTTTTTTAAATAACAAGCTCATCAAAATCAAAATTCTACTTAAAAAGGAATGTCCGAATTTTGGTCAACAAGTATCAAAAGCAGTTTAAAACCCCTTTTATAGGTTCAAGTTTCCAAAAATTTTCTGGGGGAAGGCCCCCAGACTCTCCTTTGATACTTGTGCTCCCCATTATTACAAAAAAAAGTTAAGAACAGATCACACGAATTAATAAAGTTCTCTTGGATGAAAATTTAACCCCAAAATGTATAACTACATTAAATCTATTAAAAATATGCATGGGAGGGGCTGACTAATATTTTCAGGCCCCTACCGAAATAAACTTCTATATACCCTAGCACTGACTGAAAAGGGAGAGGAAGGTGTTAGGGAAAATTGACAGCCTTTATAAAATTATGTCTACTTAAAGATTAACAATGAGTGATCTACTCAATTTTCGAGTTTTTCTTTTCAATTCTGGAGCTTACATGGAGCAGTTCCTTCTACTTTAAACCAAAGGATTTAAAAATTGGTTAAAACAGTGATTTAAGCTTCAAATTTCTAAAATTTAAAAAAGGAAAACTTAAGAAAACAGAAAAGGTGAAACAATAAAATTTAGGACCTAACTCCTCCTGAAACAAAAGTCTTGTAACAGCTCCTTAGGCCTGAAGGTCTTATGGGTTTTGTCCCCTAGTCCAACAGTTGAACCTACGCCTATGATGATACCTCCTGAAAACTCCCTTGCCCCCCTGAAAAAGTGGGAGCCCCACCAAAAAGAAATTCCTGGCTACAGGCCTGCTTACAGGTTCTAAGATATATCTATGTGTTTGTGCCTATATACGTGAAAAATTGCTTTTATTTTGTGTAACTCGCGTCAAAAATCCCCTTGAAATCTCCATTTCAATGCTTTATTTAGCCACAGCTTAGATTCGCGGCACCCATCATCTTGTGCTAAGTGTGTTTTCACATGCAATTTCTTGTGCAAAAAATAACTTCCGCGTTTATTTGATATTCCTAGACTATTAGAAATGTCCTCCACCTTCCTTTGTCAATCTTCAAAAATCAGAGGGAGCACTTTTCGATGATTTCGGGTATGATGGCTGTTTTTTAACGTTTTTCACATGGTTCTGTATGATATGAACGCTCTCACAGCCAAGTTTAAGCTTTGAAGCTAATTTTTTCACGGGGAAAACAAAGGTAAAGAGTCCCTTTACACATTTATGAGAATTTATTTCATTTGGTGATTTCATTCATATCCCTTCTTTTAAAAATATAATTTTATCACAGCTCGATTCTTGTTTTTCCCCTTGTTAAAAATATGCTCACCTTAAAACTTCTCATTTAAAAAATTGCCAAGAGCAAAATTCTGATCAGAACAACCTCAAAAATTAAGTAGGTTCATTTGAAAAGTTGTTCTCAAAGGAGAAAAAAATTCGCGCGAATTCGAGCTTGTGTTCTGGGTGAGGCAGAGAACTTTTCAAACTACCCTCGTATATTCCAAACTCAGACATCTAGTTTTAATATAAAGTTAATTAAAATATAAAATTTATGTTGATAGCATACTGTCTAAAATTAAAATTTCTTGAACTTCCAACTCTTTTTTGTCTAGTCATTATTTATTACATTTAAAAGTAGCATTAGTTTTAAATTTCTAAAGCTAGCACATTAAAAATTTCAAGCAATATATATTTAAATTAAAATGTTAATAACTTTTAAACTTTATTTTAACTTACCTTCTACTTGCATTCCTTTAGCAATTTCCCTCCAAGCTTTATCAATTAGATTCCTATTTGAATGATTCTTCATCGATCACTTTGTTCCAGATAACTGGTTTGAGCATAATTTTTGAAATTAACACATCGGCATCCATTTTATTATTTGAAGTAAACAAATTTCTGATCACGTGACCTGCCTGCCTATATCCGAAAACCAGAATGAATATTTAATTCTGGTAAAATATCTGAGTCAGACTTTCGGAGCGCCGGCTCAGGTGCCCGCTGCCACTATGAGCACTCTCCACTAAATACACTAGGTAATTCCAGTTTCGGATTCAGACTCAGGAATTCAGGTAGGTATCAGGAATCTGAAAACCTGCGGCACTATGCGCGTACCCTTAGGCTGCAAAAAATCAGAGTTCTGCTACTAATAGATTTCGCTGAACTGGATTACGCGGCTAAAAAAGAAAAATTTCAACTTTGACCTTAAAAATATCCCAGTACTAATTATCACATCAGTTAGCTTTGTGTTCGAGAATGTGCCCCAAATATTCCTCTACAAACATTTCAAATTTCATAAATTTCTATCAAGTAGTTTTTGCGATATGAGAGTTCAAAGAGTTGAAAAATTAAATTTTCTGAAACAGCGGCGGCAGTGGCGGCAGCGCTGACAGTAACTTTTTTTTAATATAGAGAGATGACTAGATATTTCATTTTACCATACAAAAAACCATACGGAACACTTGTTTGTTTTTGAAAATCTGACACATGCAACTTCCTTATTGTCACAAATTTATTACATTGAAATAATTGTCTTTTAATTTTGACCGGTCGTCAGCCCAATCCACCGAACCGGATCTGTACAAACTTGTTCTTAAATGAAATCTTACTACCCCTATATAAACCCTTTTTAGGTGGCATCCTCCCAAAAACCTTCTTTTTTTAAATTATTATTTGATTTTTGTTTTTCACATTGTTTGAAGTTAAATGTTTATCCCCTTCTGTGTAAAGGGAAAGAAGAGAATCAAATCAATCAAACATGCACCATAATATTTTAAATATTCAATACGGCTCTAGTATCCCGTTAAGATAAATCTAGTGAACCGACAAAACTTTGAAATTTAATTTCAATGTAGATTTTCTTCACGCTCTTAAAATGACGTTTTGCCTGTGTTGATAAAAATATAAATTAAAAACAATGCGGCAAATTTAAATAAATTTCTAATTTAAAAATGGAATGCTTTGGAGGAACATGTTATATTATTGGCTCATCTAGGGGTGGAAAGCTTTCGATCAAGACCGAGTTTGTCCAAATCGGTTCAGGGGTTCGGCCTGGCGGCCGGCGGAACGGAACCTCTCCATAGAGTTAACATTAGAGCAAAACGAAAAGAACGCATAATTTTAAAATGGAAGGTTTTGGAGGAACGTGTTATATTATTGGCTCATCTAGGGGTGGAAAGCTTTCGATCGAGACCGAGTTTGTCAAAATCGGTTGGGGGGTTCGGCCTGGCGGCCGGCCGAAAGAAAAACCCAATTATTTTAATATATAAGACTAGCTGTTACAACCCGGCAGAGCCGGGTTTTACAGCTAGCCTTCTTTGACGCTGAAGCGATATTCGCTCGTTACTACCTATTCGTATTTATTCATTCCCTATAATTAAATATGCAGTTTTAACTCATTATCTTCGAAAAGGGTTAGTCTCCGATTTCACATAGAAATGTTACAAATTTATTACATTGAAATAATTGTCATGTAATTTTGACCGGTCGTCATCCCAATCCACTGAACCGGACCTGTAAAAACTTGTTCTTAAATGAAATCTTACTACCCCTATATAAACTCATTTTAAGTGGCATCCTCCCAAAACCTTCCACTTTAAATAATTACTAGTTGTTTCAACCCGGCAAAGCCGAGTTTTACAGCTAGCCTTCTCTTGCGCTGAGGCGAGACTCGTTCGTTACTACCTGTTCGTATTTATTCATTCCCTATCATTAAATATACAGTTTCATTATCTTCGAAAGGGGTTTTGTCTCCGATTTCATCTGGCATTGTCATAAATTTATTACATTGAAATAATTGTCATTTTATTTTGACCGGTCGTCAGCCCAATCCACCGAACCGGATCTGTTCAAACTTGTACTTAAATGAAATCTTACTACCCGATATAAACCCATTTAAGTGGCATCCTCCCAAAACCTTCCACTTTAAATTATTATTTGATTTTTATTTGTCTCATTATTTGAAGTTAAATGTTTATCCCCTTCTTTGTAAAGGGAAAGAAGAAATACTTCAATCAAACATGTACCATACTTTTTTATAAATTCAATACGGCTCTAGTATCCCGTTGGGATAAATCTAGTGAACCCTCAAAACTGAAATTTAATTTCAATGTAGATTTTCTTCACGCTCTTTCAAGGACGTTTTGCCTGTGTTGGTAAAAATATTGACTAAAAACAATGGGGCAAATTGAAATCAATTTGTAATTAAAAAATGGAATGCTTTGGAAGAATGCGACCTTAAACTGGCTCATCTAGGAGTGGAAGGCTTCCGTTTAAGACCAAGTTTGTATAAATCGGATCGGGGGTTTGGGCTGACAGCCGGCGGAACGGAACCTCTCCATAGACTTAACATGGGGGCAAAACGAAAAGAACGCATAGTTTTAAAATGGAAGGTTTTGGAGGAACATTTCATATATTTGGCTCATCTAGGGAGGAAAAGCTTTCGGTCAAGATAGAGTTTGTCCAAATCGGTTCAGGGGTTCGGACTGGCGGCCGGCCGAAAGGAACCTCTCCATAGACTTAACATGGGGGCAAAGCGAAAAGAGCGCATAATTTTAAAATGGAAGGTTTTGGAAGAACGTGTTTTATTATTGGCTCATCTAGGGGTTGAAATCTTTCGATCAAGACCAAGTGTGTCCAAATCGGTTCTGGGGTTCGGGCTGGCGGCCGGCGGAACGGAACCTCTCCATAGAGTTATCATTAGAGAAAAGTGAAAAGAACGCATAATTTTAAAATGGAAGGTTTGGGAGGAACGTGTTATATTATTGGCTCATCTAGGGGTTGAAAGCTTTTTATCAAGACCAAGTGTGTCCAAATCGGTTCGGGGGTTCGGGCTGGGGGCCGGCGGAAAACTCCCTCATAGAGTTAACATTAGAGAAAAATGAAAAGAACGCATAATTTAAAAATGGAAGGTTTTGGAGGAACGTGACATATTATTGGCTCATCTAGGGGTGGAAAGCTTTCGATCAAGACCGAGTTTGTCCAAATCGGTTCAGGGGTTCGGGCTGGCGGCCCGCCGAAAGGAACCTCTCCATTGACTTAACATGGGGGCAAAACGAAAAAAACCCATAATTTTAAATTGGAAGGTTTTGGAGGAACGCGACCTAAAATGGGCTCATCTAGGGATGGAAAGCTTTCGATCGAGACCGAGTTTGTCGAAATCGGTCTGGGGGTTCGGCCTGGCGGCCGGCCGAAAGAAAAACCCAATTATTTTAATATATAAGACTAGCTGTTACAACCCGGCAAAGCCGGGTTTTACAGCTAGCCTTCTTTGGCGCTGAAGCGAGATTCGTTCGTCACTACCTGTTCGTATTTATTCATTCCCTATCATTAAATATACAGTTTCATTATCTTCGAAAGGGGTTTTGTCTCCGATTTCAGATGGCATTGTCACAAATTTATTACATTGAAATAATTGACATTTTATTTTGACCGGTCGTTAGCCCAATCCACCGAACCGGATCTAAACAAACTTGTTCTTAAATGAAATCTAACTACCCCGATATAAACCCATTTTAATGGCATCCTCCCAAAACCTTCCACTTTAAATTATTATTTGATTTTTATTTGTCTCATTGTTTGAAGTTAAATGTTTATCCCCTTCTGTGTAAAGGGAAAGAAGATATACTTCAATCAAACATGTACCAGTAATTTTTTTATTAAATCAATTTGCCTAGTATCCCGTTGGGAAAAATCTAGTGAACCATAAAATTTTTGAAGTTTAAAATTTCAAAGTATATTTTCTTTACGCTCTTTTAAAGACGTTTTGCCTGTGTTGGTAAAAATATTAACTGAAAACAAAGGGGCAAATTGAAATAAATTTCTAATTAAAAAATGGAATGTTTTGGTGGAATGAAACCTAAAACTGGCTCATCTAGGGGTTGAAAGCTTTCTTTCAAGACCGAGTTTGTTCAAATCGGTTCGGGGGTTCGGGCTGGCAGCCGGCGGAACGGAACGTCTCCATAGAGTTAACATTAGAGCAAAACGAAAAGAACGCATAATTTAAAAATGGAATGCTTTGGGGGAGCGCGACATAAAACTGGCTCATCTAGGGGTGGAAAGCTTTCGATCAAGACCAAGTTTGTCCAAATCGGTTCAGAGGTTCGGCCTGGCGGCCGGCCGAACGGAACCTCTCCATAGAGTTAACATTACAGAAAAGTGAAAAGAACGCATAATTTTAAAATGGAAGGTTTTGGAGGAACGTGACCTAAAATGGGCTCATCTAGGGGTGGAAAGCTTTCGATCGAGACCGAGTTTGTCCAAATCGGTTGAGGGGTTCAGCCTGGCGGCCGGCCGAAAGAAAAACCCAATTATTTTAATATATAAGATTACAATCAGAATAAGTGGATATTCACTTTTAGTGCAATTATAAAGTGTTTTACTTGTTTAAAACGTCATTATCCTGTCCTCCATATCTCCTAAACGAAAAGGAGTATAATATTGAAATTTGAATATGTTTGAGGTATCATGATTTTAGGGTCATTGTGAAATTTTGAGGTCAAAATCTGAAAAAATAAAGAAATTGCGGAATGCTAAAGATCATCATTTTCCTGGCGCGTCATTATCCTGTCCTCCATATCTCCTAAACGAAAAGGAGTATATTATTGAAATTTGGATATGTTCGAAGTATCATCATTTTATGGTTATTGTGAAATTTTCAGGTATAAATCTGAAGAAATAAATAAATGGCGCAATATTTATTTTCTACATTTCTATTTATTTTTCTATTTATTTTATTTTCATCCTCAAAGTAGAAGCGGGCGCTCGAGCACTCTGACTAGGCGTACCGAAAATACCCATCACGGTTAATCGCCGTAAAATTTAGATGGTAATTTTTTTCCCACACTAAATGTATTTAAACTTTACTGCCGCTTATTGTATATAAACTAGGGCGTGTTCATCTAACATTTTTAAAAAATTCAAAAGTTTTGAACGAAATTTTATTTTTCAAATTTTGTGTTTTCATTTTTTTAGATTTCTAGAGAATCACCCATAAGCACTTCTTCATATCTTTTTCTTATCAATATACTAACTCATTTAAATTGCTTCTAATGGATTTAAAAAAATGTTCTTACTGATCGGAAAAGTATCCAAATACTAAGACAAAAATAAAATGTCCACAGATGAAGATCGATTTAGACATCGAAACTAACCACTCTTTACCACATACTAGATTCCACTGGAAAATAATTAAATTAAAATTAGGCTTCTTAGTCTTTATTCAAAATATGCATATATTAATTGCTTCAGAATCCAAAAGACGGGTAAATCTTTACTCTAAATAATGGTAAAAAATCAAAATTAATTTAACAATAATTAATAACAAATATACAAAATACATTTTCTTTACACGTTCATATGATACCTTTTTCACTGAGCTATATAAACAAACTGGAGTGACTAGTTAGCGTGCTGAAACCGCATCACACCGCGGAAAGGATTTCCATCTTTTAAATTTCTCCATCTGGTAGCACAGTTGTATGCACAGATTGAAACGACCATTCTAAATTTTGCTCATAATATTTTAAAAATCAGGCATGGGCGGATTAAAGGGGGAAATGCTCTACCAACTTTGCTTCAAGCTTGCCCCGATTGCTGAGAGCAATTGTGGCATTGTAACCTTCCGCGCTGGCATGATCAATCGCTTGTTAAAGTATCGGAGGTTGACACTCCAGTTTGTTTTATAGCTCAGTGACCTTTTTATCTTTTTATCAATTAACCTTGTAGCAATCGGCTGTAATGGAATTTCAGATCTTTGAAAGTTATTATTTGGGGGGAAAAGATCTTTCTTTTAAAAAAACCATTTTCATCCACTCTTTTGAACACACAAACACAAATTTGAAAGGATAAGCTCACTCAGGGGTCTCCAAAACTTACAGATCAAAGACAACAATCAGTTCTTCATAAATCTCCTGTGGGCCACACTAAACCTCTGTAGTAAAATGAAGGATATTTGTTGTATCCTGCTTTATTAGAAAAATGATTTTTATTAAAATCCAGATAAGAAATAACCGAACATTTAAACTTCTGTTTCCATTGTCATTGGGTTTCCCTAAAAAAGGTTTTCCGAAAAACCATTCCGCAATACTGTATTTAGGGTTTGGATGACAAGGTTGCACAAAATATGATAGAAAAACCAAGAAAAACCCTACAAAAACTTTCTTAAAAAGCATTCAACTCGTGCTCGTGCATAGATTGTTTTTACCTTGTCACAAGGTTATGAATGACAACCTGAAAAAATCTTAATAAGGTTTACGCCGTAATTGCTATCTGGAAACCATCTAAATAGGAAAAAAATTCCAATTTTATCACGACTTATTTTCATTGGTTTCATAATTTATATATTGGTAACAGACTGCAATTCAATTCTCGTAATAGGAGGACGGATAACGGGAACATTCCCTCAGTTACCTTCAGCCATACTTAGGAGACCCCAGGATTAGCTAGTTCGCTAGTTCTGAACTTACTTTACTCAAGAGTGTGGAGCCGTAAAGTGTTTCATCATATTCCCAAGATTGACACTGGATGACTTCGAGTGTGGAATTATTGGTTTCCTTTGAGAGACCAGTGAAGTTCTGAATATCGTACCTAATTAATTTAAAAAAGGTCATAGGTTTTTTAATATACAGGGTGTCTCATAAATAATGGGTCACACTTCTAGGCGGGATAGTAGACACCTAGACGAGTCAGAATCACATAGGATTTGGGGGTCCCAGACCAAATCCCAGGGAGTTAAAAATGGAGCGACACCCCAAAAAAATCTCTCTATTCTAAAAAAAAGTTTTTGGTGAACGGTTTACAGAGAAAGGCTTTTTAATTACTGATCCGTATAACCATGGCCACCTAAACATATCAAGGCCGTAGAAGCTCGAAATCTTGAGTGACGTCATGCCTACTAATTCGCGTCATCGACGCTTTTAAGACAACAGCGCAACTCCAGTCTGAAATCTTGCTCACCCCACCCCTACAGCCTGATTGGGCTCCTCAACTACGGTGAAAACGTCACTTGAATTAGACACACCAACACACGTGCCGAATATTCTGCCATATATGAATTAGAGATCGCGAACCTCGAGTTGATTCCGTACTCTATTATACATACAGCAATTTCATGCTGATCATGAGTTTTAAACCTTAAACCAGGCCCGAAACTTACAATTTTACTCAAAATTTAATCATTAAACCAGATTTAAGTGATCAAATATGATCATTAAAATCAAACCCTGCTTCTTTTATAATGACTTAATGATTAAGTTTTGAGTAAAATTAACCTGGTTTAAGGTTTAAAACTCATGATTGGACATATTTTAAGCCTTCAAAATTACAATTACAATGGAGGGGGGTTAAATATTAACTGGTGTTTCATCTTTTCGATCAGTTTTACGTAATAAATGCATTAACAGAAAGATTTTGCTGGTTTTAGGATCAATCTTAGGTGTCCAATCCAAGGATTGGTTGCAAATTTCAGATCAGGATTATTCTGCTTTGTAAACCCCTCTGTTCTTAGCGATCCTGAGTTACTAGCATTTTTTTCTTTCAGTTTTCGATCTCCATGTGCAGAAACTGAATTTAAAAAACTTAAATTACTTATTAAGAATTAATTAAATATCAAATAAGATATTTTTATTAAAATTCCATTTCTTTTCTTAATTTTAAAATCTTAAAATTAACTTTTTAAATCTTTTAAAATTCCCTCTAAAGTATTGTAATTATTTTCTTTAAAGATTTTTATTATCTTTTATTGGCTTTAAAAACATGGTTTGCTATCATGAATTTTGAAGTCAGAGAAAAAGTCAAAGTCAGGTCAAAATTTTTATTTGACACTTTTAAAAATCAGGATATAAAACGGCCCGATTATAACAACTTCACTCAAAATTTAAACCATGTTTTAGTGTTCAAATGTGAGAATTAAAATCAAACCGCTTAAACCATTTTCAGGTTTTAAGGGGAAACCTCCATCTTTTTGGGCAAAACGAATTCAGATCAAACTTTCTCCCATCTGAAATATTCGGCACGTGTGTCGGTGTGTCTAATTCAAGTGACGTTTTCACCGAAATTGAGGAGACCAATCAGGCTGTATGGGTGGGGCGAGCAAGATTTCAGACTGGAGTTGCGCTGTTGTCTTAAACGCGTCGATGACGCGAATTAGTAGGCATGACGTCACTCAAGATTTCGAGCTTCTACGACCTTGATATGTTTAGGTGGCCATGGTATAACACATATTTGGTATCAAACTGTCCGGATTCTTTTCAGGATGTGCAATAAGCCTTTGGAATTTCTAAAAAAATTCTCGATTTTAAAATATTTCCAATTTTTTTAGATTACGGATAAGGTCGCAGTTACTAAGCAAGCAACTATCAAACAACTTATTACCATCCAATCACAACAACCAACTGACGCCATATTTTATGATGAAACGAATTCCTTTCACGTTTAAAATGTACTTTAAAGTACTTTCCATCAAATTAAATATATTTCAAAAACAGATAAAAGTATTATAAAAACTTACATTCATGCTTTTTCATACTAGAATATCACAAATTTTGTCTTAAATGTAACAATTTTTGATCTGGTAAATGAAATTGTTTGTAAACATTGAGTGTCAAGTAGGTTTTATCTCTACTTATTTCCAATGGTTTAAAATGTACTGTTTAACAAGTCTGGGTTGAAACAAAAATAATAATTATTAAACACTAGGTGTACTAACGAGATACTAGGTGCAAGATAGAATTTAAAAGATTAATTAGTGTAAGTTTTTTTCAGAATATTAAATAACAATAGACGTGTTAGAATAATAAGTAAATATTAATAGACGTGTTAGAAATAACATTTTTTTAAAATTATGAATAAGTTAGAGTTGATAAATATTCTAACTTTTAAGAGAGGGTTGTTCATGGAAATGACCTATGACGCATATTTGAAAAGTTGGTTGATGTTTCTTCTACCAATAGTAATTGTTTTTACTTATGTTTTATAAAGTGAGTTAATTTCAGTGATCTTGGTATTGTAATAATTGCGAAGCAATCTAAAAGGTCCTGCGTCAGCAGTTAACGGGGGTTGGTGAGCGATAGCGAGCAGGGGGCGGTAGCTCCCTAGTTATTGAAAAATTCATTTTGTAGAAGAACTACTATTGGTAAAAATTTAATTATGGTTTCAAAAATTGTGGTTTAATATGATCTTTAAAATTATCGCAAAAGTCTTCACTTTAAAATTTTTTTTATTATGAAAAAAGTTAAAAATCACAAAAAAATTTGAAAATTCTGACAAAACCTCATTTTGAATTTCGAAATAATTTCTTTTGATTCTATAATCTGAAAGATCATAGTTGTAAACCCTTAAGTCCAATGTTTCACGTAAAAACCATCAATATTAAACGCTTAAGATCCTGTTAAAGTTCGTTTTTTGCGTGCGCAAAGAGGTTTCCTAAAGCCGTTTCTGAAACGGCAGTTAGCGGACCAAAAAACTGACTTAAACCATGCTATAACAGGCTCTCAAGTATTTAATAATGATTGTTTTTACGTGAAACTTTGGACTTAAGGGTTTTCAAATACAAATACAAATTAAGTCGACCAACTACAGGCGTAAGCCCAGCAAGGTTGGTCCAGTCTTTTGAACCCAAACTACCGGAATCCCAGTAACTGTCAATTTTCCTCTTGAACTCGTTTACCCCACTTCAATTTACAATTGTTTCAGGCAACGCATTCCATCTATCCACTACCCTATTAAAAAAAATAATGCTTTCTACAATACGTCTTAAATTTGACTTTATTCAATTTGAAATTGTGACCCCTTGTTCTATTACCCGTATTGAAATCTAGTCCCTCTGTGTCCCCTTGCTTTACCATTTTAAAAAGTTGAATCAAATCCCCTCTAATCCTTCTTTTCTTCATATTTAGCTTCTTTAATCTTCCCTCATAACTTAAACTGGATATACCCTTGACCATTTTAGTAGCCCTATGCTGAACCCTTTCAATTGAATCAATATCTTTTTTTAAGTATGGAGACCAAAACTGAACAGCATACTCTAGATGAGGTCTCACCAAGCCTCTGTATAGTGGCAAAATAATATCCTCGGACCTTGAAGAAACAGTTTTTTTAATGTATCCCAATATCCTATTAGCCTTTTTACTAGCAGATGGACACTGATGAACCCATTTAAAGTCCTCATTTACTATCACCCCTAAATCTTTGATCATATTACCTTCTTTAACTTTGTCCCCTTGCAGATAAAATTCTACCCTACCATTCCCCCGACCCAAATGAAGTACCTGACATTTACTTATGTTAAAGGACATACCCCATTTTTCAGCCCATTGTGATATAATATCGAGATCCCTTTGTAAATTTTGTACCTGCTCCTGAGTTATCTACCCTCCCCCAAATTTTTAAGTCGTCAGCAAAGATGCTGATTTTGTTCCTAATATCCTGACTAATATCGTTTATGAAAAATATAAAGAGAATTGGCCCCAATACTGACCCCTGTGGCACCCCACTCATGACCTCTGCCCACTGAGAATAATTACCCTTGATTTGCACTCTCTGTTTCCTACCTATCAACCAATTCCTAATCCACAATAGTGTTTTACCTCTGATACCCAATTTTTCCAATTTGAATAGCAATGCCTCGTGTGGAACCTTATCAAATGCATTTTGAAAATCTATGTAAAATATGTCTACACTATGTTTTTGATCCAACTCCTTTGTTACTTCGTCATAGAACTTTAAAAGATTTGTTTGACAAGATCTACCCTTCCTGAATCCAAATTGATTGTCTGAAAGTAAGTTACCCTCCTCCAAGTATAACATTATATGCTTTTTAAGTATGGTTTCGAAAATCTTACAAATGACTGATGTTAAGCTTACTGGTCTATAATTGCCTGGATCCCATTTTGGTCCCTTCTTATATATTGGAGTTACATTAGCTAATTTCCAATCTATTGGCACCAAACCCGAATCATATGTTGATTTAAATAATGTCATTATTATGTCCCCTAATTCTTCTGCGCATTCCACAAGCACTTTTGGATAAACATCATCTGGTCCTGGAGCTTTAGTTGGCTTTATGCTTCTTAAAAGATGTATTATTTCCTCCCTATTAAAACAACAGTCCGGAATTTCCACCCTTCCATTATACTCTAATGCATAGTCACCCGTTAATTTAAAATTCTTATTAAAAACCTCCATGAAAAACTCATTTAACACCTTTGCCATACCTATATCATCCTGAATAAATGTGTCCTCTCCTAATTTTAATGGCCCCAAGGTAGAGTTTAACTTATTGATCTCCCCTGCATAAGCATTAAATTCTTTTGGGTTTTTAATGATATTCCTAGCCAGTTTTTACTCTAAAGCCCTCTTCTGCCTCCTACTGATATTTTTGAAGTCTTTCCTAGCCTTTAAATCAGCCCCCCTGTCACTATCCTTCCCAGTACGTTCGTACAATTTAAAGGTTTTTTGTTTCAACTTCAATGCCTTTCTCGTTACCCATGAAAACCACATGGGTGTCAATCTACGCGCTATACCTTTTTTCCTAAATGTAACATTATTTTCAATCACCTTATTTAAAACACCCTTAAATTCTTCCCATTGATGGCAGGATTGTACTTCTTTTAACCCCTTACTAAATGCCCCCTTTAATTCATCCCTTATAATTTGAAAATTAGCCCTCTTAAAGTTTGGAATAATTCTTGTATTACAAACTGCTGTATGCTGGAAATTTATACTAAACCTAATATTTCTATGATCACTTTCTCCTAAATTTTCCCCTATGGTTAAATCCCTGATCTTATCTGATCATATCTGATCTTATAAAAATGGCCCTATCCCTAGTCCCTTCATTGACCATCTGGTGGAGGAAACAATCCTGAACCACTTCCAAAAACTCTGAGCCTTTTCCAGAAACTACATGGTTGCTCACCCAGTCAATATTAGGATAATTGAAGTCCCCCATTAAAACAACCTCCCCCTTTTGACAAACTTCTTGAATTAATTTACACATATCCTAATCCTATTGTTCACTGCTGGCTGGAGGTTTGTATATATTTCCTACTATTTACCCTCTCCCTTTATCGTTTATTAGTTTTACCCAGACTGATTCAATAGCCTCAGGCTTACAATTCATCTCCAATTCTGAGCAAGTTACAGAATCCTTCACATAGACTAACATACCTCCCCCTTTCTTATCCATTCTATCATCCCTAAAAATTGTAAACCCATTTATCTTTAAAATTGATGAATCCTCACTGTTTTCCCAACTTTCAGTAATTCCTATAATACCAATATCCTCAGCCTCCACAATTCTTTTCAACTCATCCATTTTATTTCTTATGCTACGAGCATTGCAATAAAACACTTTTAAATAGTTATTCGACTATGATCTTTTCAGATTTATTAAATCAAAAGAACGGATTTCAAAATACAAAATAAAGTTTTGGCGGAGTTTTCACATTTTTTTTGTGGTTTTTAAACTTTTTTTGTAATAAAAAAATTTTAAACTGAAAACTTAGATAATTTTAACTAAAGATAATTTTAAAGATCATATTAAACCACAATTTTTGAGACCATAATGAAATTTTTACCAATAGTAGTTCTTCTACAAATTGAATTTTTCAAATAATTTTTTTGAGGTGTGTCGCTCCATTTTTAACTCCCTGGGATTTGGTCTGGGACCCCCAAATCCTGAGTGATTCTGACTCGTCTAGGTGTCTACTATCCCCCCTAGAAGTGTGACCCATTATTTATGGGATACCCTGTATAACTTGTATTTATTAATTTAGAATGAAACAGGCTATGAAAAGAAGATCATTCAGATAGAGTAGTGGTAAAATCTGCTCCACCTTCAAATGTTCACATCTTTAGCTTTTTTTAAAGTTATAGAGAATCAATTTACATGGATTGTGATTGAAATTATGTGTAAATAACCTAATTACTTGCTACGAACAGAAATGTTATGACTTTTTATTGTAATTGAAAAATCAGGAATAAAAGTGAAACACTGCAAATTTTAAATTTTTGACTAATCTAATAAAACTTAAATAAGGTTGGGTTACTTTTATTAAAACGCAAACAAACATTAGAAATGACATTATTAATGTTTATTATAACGTAGTTATCAACAATTTCTCCTTCAGCTTTGATTTAAGCTTTCCATATTGATTTTATCATCCTTTTTGAAGCACTTTTCACATAGTTCGTGGTTTTATGCATAAAATGAAGACTCAAATGGTTTTAAAATTGCAGTGGATTTACACAAACATTTCGTCCAATAAATTTAAATATTATTTACTTTAACAGAATTTTATAGCCCATTAAAGCATTATGATTTCATTATTCTTTCTCTCTCTATCTTGGAATTTAAATGCTGTATCAGATTAAATTAGATTAAAGATTGACTAGAATCACCCAGGAACATGCATATGGAAATAAATAAAAGCTGATCTCTAACGGTAGGGAATAATTTCTGCTCTAAAGGACTTTTTTCTTTGCTCAAAAAATATGCAAATAACTCCATAATTGAAAAAAATGGACTAAGTACATCACTCAAAATAATTGGTTATTTCTTCATATGACTATTTGTTTCATTTTGATTACAAACATAACACGTCATTCATCATTTAGATTATCACTCATCCTCATTTTCATAAAATCTGCTGAGGGATTTCAGATAATAGATCCTTTGGTTCTATTAACTTAATGATGAAATTAAGAATAGAAAGGTTGTATTTTTGTTTTCCTCTTAAAAATTTGCAATCAGTGTGCACAAGATATGAGCAAGTTGCTCCTTGCCACATGCAGTAAAGATTGTAGTCCGAGAGCATGAGAGTACATGAGAGTTTAACCGGAAAAACATATTTCTGAAAATTTTATAATAGACTAGCTGATATACCCGCCGTTGCTAGGGAAAAAAAAGGATTTTCAATCTAGGTGATAAAATAAATAAGAATTATTTTCTTCCCTATATTCCTTTCCTGGGCGTCATTTAGGGGCAATAGGGTCAACTGCCCTCTTAGCCCCCTTATTTCAAGGTGCTATATCTTTATTCCCTTCACAATATCCTCCATATATTTCTCCAATTCGTAATGCATAGTTGTGGCAAAATCTTCCACCTTCGCTTCAAAATAAAGGTAGATGTCTATTATTGAACAGCAATTTCTATTGACTTAATACTTATTTTTCCCTTCATCCCTGTTTTCATAAAATTCAAAGCAAATAAAAAATAAATACACTTCCCTAAGATGTAAATAAAACCTAAAGAAACTTCGGGAATTAAAGTGTTAATAACCGGTTTTATTTTAATTAAAATTTAAAAAGGTCAGGGGGAGACCCCCTGAACCCCCCTTTGTTGATTTATTTCCAACATATTCGCTAAAAGAAATCGCCTTCAAACATAAAATAAATGTAAGCATCATTTGAATTGACACCAACCATCTAAAATGCTTCTGATGAAATACTATTGTTATTTAAATTTTATTACTTGTAAAAAAATTTAAAAATTTTCGGTTAAATATTTTTTGATTATTGCAAAAAATTTATTTTATCACAAATTATTTCTTTATCAGATTTTTTTTTAAATTCTACTCGCTATAAAATATTTTTAAATAAATATTTACAACAATAGTGGTTTTGCGTCACTTGGATGGAGCAATAACCGTTATCAGTTTAACATTGAAGCTACGCATAAGAATTTAGAAAAGGTCCAAAAAAGACTGCTTGGAATGCTTTGATTTTAAAAATTCTTTTTTGAAAACCTTCCCGATAGTGTGAGGAACAACGTGCTAAAATTTCATACCAATCGCATTAATAATGTGGGTGCTAGAATGCAAAAACTAAAAACTGGAGTAAATATTCAAACTCCCGTGCAACCCCTCTAGAATGGAATATCGAAAAATCCAGAAATTACTTTCTTTGAAATATTATTAAGAATCTATTACTAACAGGTCGCTTCGAAATATCAAATTATTAGTATATTTTTCTTCGAAAATGTAAAACTTTGTTTATGCTCAGAAAAAACAGGTTTTTGAATTTTTTAGACCCCTTAAAATTCGAATATCGAAAATTTGAAAAATGCCTTTCTAGATATTGTATATAGGTACCTTCCTGTTAAATTACAAAGATCTGGGGTCATTTGGAACGGAGCTAGGTTCAAAAACGTAGAAATCACTCCAAGCATCCCTGTGGATCAGAAAAAAGGAATTTCGAAAAATCCCTTCTTAGTGCGCTTACACCGTAAGATCTTTCACCACACCAAGTTTCGAGTCTTTAGCCCCGGTAGATTTTGCTGTGCGTTGATAGGTGAATGAATCGATCGATCGATCGATCGATCGATGAATGGTAAAGCTCTTTTATTATTATAGATTGGGCACTTCTTAATAAACAAAATTCGCTCGGTCAGCCTGCGCAAAGCGGTTGCTTTCGAGGGGTCAGCTCGGGTCAAAATAGCCAAAAATTGCATCGAATTTAACCGGAAAAACGTATACATGATTTTTACTTCATTCGAAAGCTTACGAGCCCCTGAACACAGATATGCTGGTCAGCCGGCCGAAAGCGGTTGCTTTCGAGGGGTCAGCTCGGGTCAAAGTTGCAAAAACCCTATTCAAACCTATGTAATCCTTTTTGCGGAAATTTCATTGTTGTGTAAAGCACTATCCTTATGCTTAAATTGAGAGTCCAAGATGACGGTGATGTTTTGAAAGTGGTGGATTTTCCCCTGAAGGGATTTTTTAGAAATTTTGGAATATCGATCAGGACACTATCTTCTACGTTTCCACCAATTTTCAGCTTGTTATTTTTAATTTCTACCAACATTTCAACCCAGCAAATCATGGTTTTTTTTCTCAAAATTTGAAAATTTTAATAATGGTGAAATAATTTAAATAAGTTTTTCGTTCTTCGTTAATTTAAAGATAAAAGTCTTTTGAATGTTCAGAAAAAGAAACAGCGATAAAATATCATTTACTTTTCTTAAAAAGCTGCGCGCAGTAAAAAAAATGGCCTAAAAACTACCAAGTACTTAAAGCGATTTTTCAAACACAAATTATTTTTAAAAAATGTTTTATTGGATATGCTTTGAATAAGAAAGTATTTTCGAAATAATTTCTCCAAAAATCTCATTGAAAGAAACATTTGCTAAAGAATTACATCATCTTAAAAATTCTTGTAGACTATCTCCTTTTCAGACATCCCAATGGGAAAACTCATACTAACCATTTGAAAACTAAGATATTTTTAGAAAGTTGGTCGCTGCAAGTATTTCTTTTATAAAAAACAATAAACAGGATTACATAGGTTTGAATAGGGTTTTTGCAACTTTGACCCGAGCTGACCCCTCGAAAGCAACCGCTTTCGGCCGGATGACCAGCATATTTGTGTTCAGGGGGTCGAAGCCTTTCGAATGAAGTAAAAATCATGTATACGTTTTTCCGGTTAAACTCGACGCAATTTTTGGCTATTTTGACCCGAGCTCATCCCTCGAAAGCAACCCCTTTGCGCAGGCTGACCGAGCGAATTTTGTTTACTAAGAAATGCCCAATCTATTATAAAATTTTCAGAAATATTTTTTTCCGGTTAAACTCTCATGTAGCCAGCTCTCGGACTATTGGTACAAATACCAGCAGAGTATTTTAATATTTAATTTTAAATGCTACTTATATTTCTTATTTTTAAAATATCCGGATATCCATTAAATCCTATCATCAGCTCCCTACAACACCCATTTTTGAAACTTCTAGTTAGGGGTTTGATTTGGCCGTATTCTATGCTACCTGACCAGCCCTGATTAACCAGCAGTAATAAAAGACTTCCCAAATCAGAGTCGCCGATTCTTTCATTGACAAATAGTTAAACGCTGGAAAAAAGCAGAAATTTTGCATCCTGTACTACCTGACAGGTGGTTAACCATCAGTTAAAGAAAAATTCCACCAATCACTGTTGGCAATTCCTTCTTTGATAGTTAGTCAACTTGGTTGGCCAGGAAGCACAAAATACGGACACGTCTTCTTACCTCGAACACTCCTGGTCATGTTGTGGCAGCCCATAATTCTTCCAATCGTCCAAAGTCCAATTCGACCCCTCTGGCCTTGCACACCAGTGCTCCAGGTTGGGGGCATAGAAGGACATGACGAGGTTGTGCATGGCATAGGGTATCCCTAAGACAATGATCACACAGAAAATAATCCATTGCCAAGGTCCGTTTCCTCCCACCATGTCCATTATGTCCCTCTGGAAGGTTGACCGGGTGGTGTCTTTTTGAGTCATGACTGTTATGAAGAGAGACAGGTGTCAGAGAAATTGAATCGGCATCTGAAAAGTTTTCATGAGGAAGAATTTGAAGTGTTTTTCTAATGAATATTAATTCATAATCCTGTCTCCAGCTAAAGTTAGAGTTATCCGATTTGATATCTTAATTGCGTAAAATTAATATAACTACACTTTTTCATTAACTTCATTTTCTACGGCCGTTATACTTACGAAACTCTAAACATGAATCAAAGGAAGGATTTTTAAACATGATATAGTACTGTTTAATTTAATTAAAAACCCTTCTTGAAACACACATAGTGTGAAGAAGTGGTTAAAAAATATTCAGCTATATTATAAGATGATTAGACCGGTAAACAAGGACAAATAGTAGGGCCGTTAAAGGGAAGAATTGTTCAGATTTTGATAAAGGCACCAAAATTGGTGGAAATGTAGTTTCAATCATGCTGAATCCAAAATGGACCAGAACCACTCTGGCGGAAGTCCCGTTCGGGACTTCCGGTCAATAACAAAATGGCCCCCCGCTGGCCTATTTTCGGTTGTTTTAATGATACAAAGGCAATTTTGGTGTCAAATATTATGTTCTAAGGGTCAAGGAACATTATTATGATCTGCATTAATGCAAAAATGTGCAATTTATTTTAAAAAATTGAGTAAAATCCAATAAAATCTCTTAAATAGCGAAAAATTATAAGTTTAGAAATATTTAAATTATGTATATATTTTCACATATAATAAATAATTTTTGCATTAATAATAATGAAAATACAATTTAAAATAAACATATTTATATTTTTATTCGGACTATATTTACATTTTCCTTTGCAAGCGCAAAGATCAAAGCACAGAAGTTTAGCCCTCAAGCAATTGCAGCGCGATGAACACATTGTTTTGCGATCACAGCAAATGAGTTTACGGCAAGATGCAGATGCTTCTGACAAAGATGTCCAATAGGGAGTCCATTTTTCCTGAACTTTATGCCAAACGGTATTAGTTTTGGAATTGGTAGGAATGTAAAAATATATTGTCTCAATATTCTAGCAGTCTTCGAAAATTGTAAAAGCTCTGTTTCGCTCAAAGGTACAGTTGAATCATTTAAGACATTGGCAAATTTTTCACGAAATGCCAAATATATTTCTCTTCCTTTATGGTACTCCATAAGTCTATCAATCGTTTCAAGCAACTTATCTTTTAGTCTGGTTGAGTTCACTCTACCTCCGATTTGTAGTCCATACTTGACTAGTGTATTTCTTATAAATTAGCCATGTCAGCTAGCCTAAAAAACATTCTGTCGTACCTATATTATTCAATCATATTTACAATTTCTACAAAATCTAGTGACTCTATTTCCGTCTGTCATTGTGGCCTTCATTGGAATTTAGACTCTTGTGTTTGATATCTCTTACGCGATTATTAAAAGAAACGAGGCATCGACAACGATGGTATTTAACTTCGGACGATATCACATCGTCAACAGCAAGCTTAGCTAATAAATTTGGATCTTCCATCAACTTTGCAGATTTCTACAGCTTTTCACTGAATGAAAGGTTCATAACCAAGTGATGCTGTTCATCTTTAATCAACTCATCACAAAATAAGCAGTGCCTTTTATTTATAGTGATCGAGTGTATGCTCGTTTCGGATCCTTCTCGCTTTCAAGGGGACTTTCAAAGTTCTCTTCTAGTTGCCGTAACTTCTTTATATGTATTTCTAGCTTAACTGAATTATACTTTGCTCGACAACTTTTATGTCACACTGCCCCTTTTGTTAACAATATTTCAGAGATACATTGAGGAGCTCCACAAAGCCGGTCAAGATTTAAAGTTGTTGGTATAGCATTTAATTTCTGAAAGTCGATCAGATTTTCTTCTAGAGTAATATAACTCGACGCTATTGGATGCACTACAGATTTGGAGTCGTCAGCAGTTACTTGGCAGAAAATACAAGTATCCCAATTAATCATCGGTCGATGATCTTCAATGTGATTAGAAATAGTTTGGGGATCAAACCATTCTGCCATTAGAGATAATACCTTGATTTTTATCTTCAGATATAAATCAAATTCTTCAAAATTCTGCCCTTAAACCCCCAAAAGAGGAGAAAAAGGATTTTTATTTAGGTATAACCAATCGTAGGAAACATACCTAACACGGGATTTCACGTGCCGAAACAACTTTTCTGTATGAATGTTTCAAAACGCGTACTGTACTAAAGTAGCTTTAGGTTATCCATTTATTTTATGCATGATTTAAATTTTAATGTGTTTTACAAAACTTAATTAAGTTCAGTTTTAAAATATCTCTATTCTAAAAAAAAGTTTTTGGTGAACGGTTTCCAGAAAAAGGCTTTTTAATTACTGAACCGAATGACACATATATGGTATCAAAATGTCCGGATTCTTTTCGGATTTCCGAGTAGGCCCTTCGATTTTTTAAAAAAATTCTCAATTTTAAAATATTTCCATTTTTTAGATAAAGGATAAGGTCCCAGTTACAAAGCAAGTACTGTCAATCAAATTATTATGCATCCAATCACAACAACCGATTGACGCTATATTTTAAGATGAAACATGTTTTTCACCTTTTAAAAAAGTACTTTATTGATTAAAAACTTACATGTACGCCATTTTATACTAAAATTTCACACTTTTTGTCCAATATTTATAATTTTTAGTCTGATTTAATCGAAATTGTAAACATAGTGATGTTTTGTCTCTTATCATTTTCAATTGCTTAAACGGTATTGTTTAACAAGTCTGGGTATAAAAAAAATATGAATGATAAACACTAGGCATATTATATTAACGAGTTACTTTAAAATAATGGTTTTTGTTTGGTCCGAATATTGATAAACAATTAGAATTAGTTACTTTTATAATCATAGATTAAAAATAAATAGGATGAATATTTTTAAAAACATTTCGTTTCAATTTTTGATAAGTTCGGGTTAATATATATTCAAACATTTAAGGGAGATTTATTCATGGAGGGGATTTGGTGACGTATTTTTGGAAAGTTGGTTGACGTTTTTTCTGTTAATTGTTTAATTGTTTTATAAAGTGTATTAAGTTCAGCGAGTATAAATTTGTGGGAATTGCGAAGCAATTCCAAAAGGTCCTGCGTCAGCAGTTTACGGGGGTTGGTGAGCGATAGCGAGCAGGGGGCGGTAGCTCCCTAGTATTGAAAATAAACAAAATAACAATCGGAAGAGAACTATAGGATGCAACTAGTGGTCAGGAACTTAATATTTCTAAGCTTAGAATTTTTCGCTATTTAAGAGATTTTATTGGATTTTACTTAATTTTTTAAAATAAATTGCACATTTTTGCATCATAATAATGTTCCTTGATCCTTAGAACATAATATTTGACACCAAAACTGCCTTTCTATCATTAAAACAACCGAAAATAGGCCAGCGGGAGGCCATTTTGTTATTGACCGGAAGCGACTTCCCCCAGAGTGGTTCTGGTCCATTTTGGATTCAGCATGTTTGAAACTACATTTCCACCAATTTTGGTGCCTTTATCAAAATCTGAAAAATTCGGGTGTTTTCTCCCTTTAACAGCCTTACTACAAAAACACGGCCTTGACAAAGGGATAAGAAAAACCTGATTTCCATTCGCATCATAGAGTTGTTTACATTAACAGTAGACAATGGGCAGGGAGGTGATTTTTGCAGTATGCTATTGTGCAAGGTATATAAAGTAACAAGGTAAGCTCATAAGTCTCACTGTGTGACGTCACCCAGGATATAAAATAACGGACCAATCAATGACGGGCATATCAGCTAATACGATAAATAAACGGAATTGCAACAGATCGTAGATACATCAGGATTAATTGGGTCGATATTATTTAATTTCATTATTTAGTTTGTTTTAAAACTTATGAATACAATCAACCACTTATTTTAAAAAAATACGTATAAAAATATTAAAAAAAGATAATTAAAGTGACGGACGATTTTAAGAATACTATTTCTAAATCTCAAATAAAAATAAACAAGCTGACTGGACTGTAGTAGGATCATTAAAGGTAAATGCTCTAAAATTTTGAATAAATCCATATTAAATTAAATTAATTAGTTCTTGGATTTTAGCTCATTGTTTTCCATATTTTTATGTTCTTCATTTATTTAGAAACTCAATATTTTTTTCTTAAAATCTAAACTGCTTCGATACAATGGATATTCAAGTTTGACATAGCAAAACAGCGATATTAATTTTATCAAAACAAGAATGTTCTGAAAAGTTTTCCTGATTGAATATTTGCTTAATATTTTTTTCTTTGTATCAGCAGCTGTTATAATTACATTTATACAAGTTAGTAATTTAAATCAATAAGCGGGCAGAGATTGAAGCACATCGTTGTAGAGTTCAAGGTTCATATTTGGGTACAAATTTAGAGCTCAAGTTGTTTGCCGAAATAATTCTTGCCTGACATAATATTAGAATCCTCTGATCGGGGATTCGACGTATAAGACCCGCACAATTAAATATGAATAACAAATACAAGTTACACAAATACAAATACCACAATACAATAAAAACACTATATACAATATGTGCACAATACAATACTACCAGAGGACTAAACGAAAACCGTGTAACGAGGAGAGAGTAAAGAGTAAATGTCAGGGAATTTACACAGGACTGTGAAGTGTTAGTTAATGGTATCATCGTCCGCAATAACCTTGACTGCATTTTTCGCTTAGTAAGGTTGCATTTGGAGTTAAAAATGATGACTTTCAAAATTAATTTACTCATCTCCTTGTGGTGCCGTTACCCAACCGAACCTAATTAACTTTTAAAAAAAACTCCCTGAAATAGAAAAAACACCATTTCATTTTTAATAATATCATAAACTTTGAAAAAAACACATTAAATTTTGAAAGAACTGCCAAAATCTTGATTTTTCTTGAAAAAACCCGAAAATGGGTCCAAAATGTGGGTTTTTTCACATTTTTTTTTGAAAAAACGGAGTTCCACGAAATGAATCTTTTTTAATTAGGGTGAACCGACCAGTAGTTGACCATTTTTTATTTTTTTTATTCAAACAAACAAAAAGCTCCCCGTGCACCACAATATGTAGAGCACGAGGCTTTCAGGAGTAAGTAATTAAAATTTTACAAGACAAACACTATAATACACATAAAATAAAACAAAATAAAAACAAAAACTGAACTAAAAATAATAAGTAAATAAGGTTTAAATTTTGAAATTTTGAGAAGGTAACTAAAAATAATAATAAATGAATAAGTAAAGTTAAAATTTTGAAATTTTGACCATTTGAGCATAATTTTGCAAAAAACAAGAACTGTTGTGTGTTTATTTTGAATCTGTTGCGTTGAAAACATAAGCTAACATGTTATTAAAAGCTCATGCAGTCTAAAGTTCCAGTATTGTTCTTAAAAGACGCAATAAATAGTTGAAAACAAAGTTATCAACAAAGCTTCAAAGCATGCGCTCTCACTACTAGCTATAATGGTTTGGAGTATTTAGTTCAATCTCAAATCGTCCAGCTAGTTTTTATTCCAATAAGTTTATTGATTGATGTATTTAGGTCCTATATATTTAGTTTAATTAAATAAAACTATCATTATTTGTATATTAACCATTTAATTTGATATTTGAGGGGTGGTCAACCACTGGCTGTCTAAATAGAAAAAGTGCTAGTACTTGACCAAAGTGGTCAACTACTAGATTTTATTTGCTTTTAAGATTTCTTTTTAAACCAAGAGCGATCTTAACGATTTTTAGCTGCAGTACAGTTTTTGCTTAGATTTACTGTTAAAAAAGTTACATTTCCAGTAATTAACCAGTATTGTTAATAAGGACTCTTTATTCAATATTTCATTGGTTCTTCACATTTCTAACACCTGCGCTTTGAAAGTACATCACTCCTCTTGCTAAGCCCTAAAATACGTACCTACGGGTAGTTGGTTGGTTGGTTGTCAGACATACGCACATTTTTAGTTTTTTAGATAGCCTTCTGTAGTAAACGGAATCGAACGATTCGCTGTGCAAGCGCTCGCTAAGTGGCCTAAGTGGCGAATCGTGCTGGTTTACAGTCTGGTTTTAAAAGGTTAAACAATAAAAACGCATGCTCTACTTCTTGCTTAAAATATATTTGATTTTGCTAATACATCTTAAAAATCATTATAATTACTAATCAAGTAGTTTTATATTTTTTCTAACAAAATATTTTTTAATTGACAGTGATTTAATATTAATAAAGTATGAGTAGATAGAATTTGCCGGTTCTGCCACATTGCGGCTCTGCGGCTCGATTGCGGCTCCCTTCCCATTCTACGGATTGCGGAGTGTCTGCTACTTTGGGGCTCTGTCTGGACCAATACTTTGCGGAGTGTCTGGGCCGGTAATTTGCGGCTCCCCGAGTATATTAAGCTAATTAAGAAGATTAATTAGTAATTAACAGAAGGCGTGCAGATACTTTGCGGTTATGTCTGGACAGGTACTTTGGGGCTCCTGCCCATTCTACTAAATTGCGGATACCTGCCCATTCTACTAAATTGCGGATACCTACCCATTCTACTAATTTGCGGATACCTGAGCATTCTACTAAATTGCGACTCTACCATTAAATTAATTGGGGATCTACCACTAAATTGGACAAAATGTGAAGATACTTTACAGCTCCACCGCTATATTGGGGCTCTACCACTAAGACACAACAGGAAGTTAAAGTTATTTTACAGTTACTATTAAAGTTATTTACTATTAACAAACTGTAACCGCTGTTTAACTGTAATATGCACAAAATTAGCAAATTGCAGCTCTTCCACTATATTGGGTCTCTAGAACACATGCAACAACAAGAAGCTAAATTGTGACTTTCCAAATTATTTTAATATTTTATTAATTAACAGTTAAAGTTATTTTACTTAAAATTATAAGGTTAATGAACAAACTATCCGCTGTAATATATCACCTATTAAATGCCAATACCGGAATAAGACAATCACAAACTCAAATATAGACTGCACTACTCGCCTGTCATTGAGACTCCCTTAACAATGCACCAGCGAACCGCCCCCTTGCCTTTCACAGAGCAATATGTGTGGCGATAACTGGGTAAACTCCATTGGGATTGATAGCGATTGCATCTTCTCCCGCAATACCAAGGGGAGGGGGTTTTCAAAAGATATATATTTTTTCATTACAATCATTTCTATTTCGATAAATTTACAGTTCAATATTCACTTTAGTTACAGTTTGACACAAAATGCTTATCCTATCACAATCCTTAACTTTGAAAATATAGTATTTTCACCAGAAAGGATACTTTGAAAAATTGAGAATGATTGAACACTATCAGACAACCAAACATATAATACGTTATTCTATTGGTGGAATTATTTTTATTTTACTCTGATCAGGAAAGGATACTTTGAAAAATTGAGTATGTAATTTCAATGCAGGCATTTTCAGACCACTTGACATATAATACGTTATCCTATTGGTGGAATTATTTTACAACTTCGATTAAAAATTACTAATTATGTTCATATTGGATAAGATGTTAAATATTTTAAGCAATTTTTTAAATATAACATACTTTTATTACGAATTTTTTTCCATATAATATTAGGATCATTCAAGTTAAAATGATTAACCCATTAATTTTCACTATAGTTCAATTGAAGATATTACTTATTTTATTCGCAAAGAAGCTTTTTCTAGATTTAAACATGAGAATATGCCATTAATCACCTAAACAAAAACTATTCCATTACTCTTTTTTTCTGAAAGCATTGTATGAATGAGAGAATTTTTATACAAAAATTGTAAAATATATACGATTTTCCCAACAGTTGAAGAAATTTCAATCATTAACCTTTTATTTAAAGTACGTTATGAAGCTACCACTACAGAACATACACTACATACATTCATTTTATTCATAACTTTTACAATATTTATTAAACATGTAATATTTTTTTCTATACGTTGAACACTTTCAACCTATTTTGAAAATAATAACTTTTTAACCCATCTGCTATACTTGCTCTACAAGATTTTTACCATTTGCTGTACATTTTTACAAACAATTTATGTTATTCACTAAAGCAAACAATATAATACATATAAACTAACTTATGAAAGAAATCCTTTATGGATATAATGTTTTCTCTTACCTAAAGCCTTCTTTCATCTATAATCCATATAGAAAATTAAACTATTCTAATAAAAATTAAAGGGGAAAACATGACTCAAAAGGAAACATACATTATAAAAACCAAGAAAATTATAACAGAATCTAAAAGAAAAACTAAAAACTCTGCTAAAAATAAAAACTTAACTGAAAATTTCGTTAAAAATTAAGACAAATGCTGAAAAATAACTTAATACTTTGTTAAAAATTAAAACGAACACAGAAAAACTTTACAAGAAATGAAAACTTATACACTGAGAAACTAAAATCTTTGTTAAAAATAAAAACTTAATTATCCAATATGAATAACTTAATACTTTGTTAAAAATTAAAACGAACACAGAAAAACTTTACAAGAAATGAAAACTTATGCACTGAGAAACTAAAATCTTTGTTAAAAATAAAAACTTAAGTGAAAATTTTGTAAAAAATTAAGACACATGTAGAAAAAATAACTTAATACTTTGTTAAAAATAAAAACGAACACAGAAAAACTTTCACTGAAAAACTAAAATCTTTGTTAAATATAAAAACTTATTCACTTCGAAACTTAAATCTTAACTAAAAATTTTGTTAAAAATAAAAACTTAACTAAAAATTTTGTTAAAAATAAAAACAACTGAAAATTTTGTTGAAACTTAAGACACATGCAGAAAAATAACTTAATACTTTGTTAAAAATAAAAACGAACACAGAAAAACTTTGACTGAAAAATTAAAATCTTTGTTAAATATAAAAACTTACCTGAAAATTTTGTTAAAAATAAAAACTTAACTGAAAATTTTGTTATAAATAAATACTTAACTGAAAATTTTGTTAAAAATTAAGACACATGCAGAAAAATAACTTAATACTTTGTTAAAAATAAAAAACGAACATAGAAAAACTTTCACTGAAAAATTAAAATCTTTGTTAAATATAAAAACTTACCTGAAAATTTTGTTAAAAATAAAAACTTAACTGAAAATTTTGTTATAAATAAATACTTAACTGAAAATTTTGTTAAAAATTAAGACACATGCAGAAAAATAACTTAATACTTTGTTAAAAATAAAAAACGAACATAGAAAAACTTTCACTGAAAAACTAAAATCTTTGTTAAATATAAAAACTTATTCACTTCGAAACTAAAAACTTTGTTTGAAATGAACTAGAAAACGAAAAACTTTACACAAGAAATGAAAACTTATACACTTAAAAACTGAAATCTTTGTTAAAAATAAAAACTTAAGTGAAAATTTTGTTAAAAATTAAGACAAATGCAGAAAAATAACTTAATACTTTGTTAAAAAAACGAACACAGAAAAACTTTACAAGAAATGAAAACATATACACTGAAAAACTAAAATATTTGTTAAAATAAGAACTTAACTGAAAATTTTGTTAAAAATTAAGACAAATGCTGAAAAATAACTCATTACTTTGCTAAAAGTAATAATGAACACAGAAAAAACTTTACAAGAAATGAGAACTTATACACTGAAAAACTAAAGTCTTTTTTAAAAATAAAAGCTTAACTGAAAACTTTGTTAAAAATTAAGACAAATGCAGAAAAATAACTCAATACTTTGTTAAATGTAAAAACTTAAAAGCTACAAAACTAAAATATTTGTTTAAAATAAATAAAAACTTACAAGAAATTTTACAAGAAATAAAAAGTTACGCTAAAAACTTTACCAAAAAGAAATTATAACGAAAAACTTTAACAGAAAGAAAAACTTAAAAACTATAAAACTAAAATCTTTGTTAAAAAATAAAGGCAAATGCAGAAAATAACTTAATACTTTGTTAAATATTAAAACTAAGAAACTATGAAACGAAAAACTTTACCATAAATAAAAACTTATACACTACAAAACTAAAATATTTGTTAAAAATAAAATAAAAACTTTGAAAAAAATTTTACAAGAAATAAAAAGTTACACTAAAAACTTAACCAAAAAGAAATTATTACGAAAAACATTAACAAAAGAAAAACCTAAAACTATAAAACTAAAAACTTTGTTAAAATCAAGACAAATGCAGAAAAATAACTTAATACTTTGTTCAATATAAAAACTTAGAACCTATAAAACCAAAAACTTTGCTAAAAATAAAAACTTTAGGAAAACTTTGTTAAAAATATAGAAACCAGTACAGAAAATTTTAAAAATAAATAAAAACTTCGAAAAAATATTACAAGAAATAAAAAATAACACTAAAAACTTTATCAAAAAGAGATACTTACAAATTATAAAACTAAAAACTTTGTTAAAAATAAAATAAAATTGAAAAGTTACACCAAAAAACTAAAAACTTTATCAAAAAGAAATACTTCTTGTTAAAAAAATATACTTTGAAAAATTTGTACAAGAAATATACTAAAAACTTTACCAATAACGCCCATACTTTGGTAAAATTAGAAGACAGATAGATTCACGACCTCCTTTCATTGGGACCCTTTTTTAATTATTATGTAAAACGTGGGCTGAAAAATTTAAAAGTACTATTTTTAAATTTCCTTCATTAAGAAGGAGTTTTCAGCACACCGAGTTTTCATAGTAAAAAAAGGGCCTCAACGAAAGGGGGTCGTGAATCTATCAGTCTGGTGAATAAATGGAGGATGGGCCAATATGATTCATTACCGATAAAGCACAGCATTGCAACTAGCGGTATGAAATAATTAATGTTTATTCACAAAAACTTATTTTATACAACACAAGTCAAAGTATTTTTGAAATACTTCGTAGGGAAAATTATAAGACAATGAAAGGTTATCAAGGAGCTATGATAATCTCGAATTGATAATTGCATTTTTTTTAATTTTTTAATTGGCCCTTATAACCTTAAAATTGACGTTACGACAGAGTAAGTAGTTTATTGGAATAGGAACGGTGAAAAGCTCAAACAAGCAGCAATTTTGAATGTTGCCATCTAAAATCAAGTTACATTTTATTTCATGAATATTTGATTTATGTTAAAACCAATCTACAAAATTTTCAAAAAATTAGCCCAATGCATTTTATTTTACTTATTAGTTAAAATTTTATGTCATGTCATATGTTTTCTATAATACACTTTTATAAATTTAAAGTTCTTGGTCCAATTTCCCCTTTTTCCCCTATAATTACTTTCAACATAGGCTATTTGTTTATTTAATTGTGGGTAAATTATTTAATTTTATTACTATTAATTTATTTTCTCCACATATTTATGAATAAATACGAGTTTTTTAAAGAGAAAGAAGAGTTTTGGACACCTACCTGGACCAAGAGGTCCCAGGCGACTATATTAATTATATTTGTATTTGTATTTATGTTCAAATAAATAAATAAATAACTTTAAAAAAATACCATTATTTCTATTTATTCCATAATTTTTAGGATTTTTTGAAGTTCAACTAGTACTTTGCTCTGTGACAAAAAATATCCTCCGAACGCCCAGTGATCTATTTTTAGATCAGCATTTTTTAAAGAAACTAATTACTGTTTTGACAAAATTTGTTTATAATATTCATATTTAAGTCAAAATACACCAAATTCATGATTTTTATCCAATTCGCCCAACAAAAAAATAATTTGGGCGTTAATGGGTTAAAGCATGGTTTAGGTCCGTTTTTTGCGTACGCAAAGTGCCGTTTTGGAAACGGCTATAGGAAACCAGTTTGCGCACGTAAAAAACGAACTTTAACAGGATCTCAAGCGTTTAATATTGATGATTTTTACGTGAAACTTTGGACTTAAGGGTTTACAACTATGATCTTTCAGATTACAAAATCGAAAGAAAGGATTTCGAAATAAAAAATGGGTTTTGGCAGAATTTTCACATTTTTTTGTGGTTTTTTAAATTTTTTCATAATAAAAAAATTTTAAAGTGAAAAATTTTGAGATAATTTTAAAGATCATATTAAACCACAATTTTTGAGACCATAATTAAATTTTTACTAATAGTAGTTTTTCTACAAATTGAATTTTTCAATAATTTTTTGGGGGTGTCGCTCCATTTTTAACTCCCAGGGATTTGATCTGGGACCCCCAAATCCTATGTGATTCTGACTAGTCTAGGTGTCTACTACCCCCCCTAAAAGGGTGACCCATTATTTATGGGACACCCTGTATGTTGTGGATTATTTTGACGGCACACTTGCGAAGGGATGAATAAATTATTCCTAATTCCTAGCTCAACATTGGTAAAAATCGCTTGATGAGCATACTATGAAATGCATTACTATGAAATACTATGAAAAGCATTTTTTTGGAATTTCCATAATTTTCTCGTGAGTAGTACTCATTAATTATAACAGAACTAATTATGTTAATTCGAACACCAAACAGAACTAATGAGGTATTTGCACGTTTTGAGATTAAATTTTATTCAAAAAGTAGACAAAAAACCAAGAAGAATGACGTTTACATCAAGTATTTTCGTAGCCTAGTTTCTGAGATATAAATTTTTGAAATTTCGTTTTTTGTTTGGGCGCGAAAACACTTTCCAATGACAAATCGTGCGCTGTGACGTCACATTCAATAGAAGCCCGTTTTCGGATAACGTGACATTTCTGGCGTTTTGGCAAAATTAAAATTGAATTTTAAGTTATTTAAAACACATTTTTGAACTTAAAAATCAGAAATTTGGGAGTTTTAAACCATTATGCATCAAAAAAGTATAAAATCAAGCAAATCCCTCCCTCATGCAAATACCTCATTATCTCGCTCCGACGTGGCTATAAGTCCGCCTTTACTTAAGATCCAATGAATTCGAAGCGTAGTATATTCAAAAATAGAAATAATAATGTATTTAATCTTTTTATTAGGTAGATAGGATGGTAATTCAAATTTAAATTAGTTAACCAAATCTGAAAAAATGCCAAGGAAAATATTTGTTTCCAATATTTTAATCTTTATCCGCATTAAAAGTATTTATTTACAATAATTAAAATTTTATTATTTTTGAAGGTTCTTTCCCTTGTCAAAGTTCTACACACATATAAAAATGTTTAGAAAAAATTTTTTTTTCTTGGTAGGATTGCAGAATATGTTTAGAATCTAGGGAAACCATATTGAAGCTTTAATTTGTTCAGAAGGTTTAATAAAAAACTGTGTTGTAAAGAGATATTTTTAAACCCAATTATCTTGTTAAAAACCTTAAAAGGTTTCAAGGGTTTATTTATATGAAATACTGCATCTCAAACATTTGATATTTTCTAAAGGAATGAAACAATGAAAGTTTGAAAGGATATGTAAAAATATTTTGAATGATTTCGCCACTTTTTATAAGAAAAGATAATCCGGGGGCCATTTATTTAAAAAAGGCCATAACAAAGGCCTTTTAGTTATACAGGGGGAACAGACTATAGCCCGGTTTTTTATTAAATTACGAGTCACCCTAGTAGGATAAAACAATTGGTCCAACGTACTAGGGTGACTCAAATTTTCGTACACAAATTTTTGAAATTCAGTAAAACTCGAAAATTTAGATAAATGGTGCCTCTAATGGATTTTCTCAAAATATCGTGATGCCATCTATCTAACTTTTTGCGAACTACTGATTTTCAAAAATTTGTGTGCGAAAATTTATGTTTCACCTAAGTAGAATGCAACAAACATATTTTTTATATCTTAGGGTGTTTCTGCTATTGGTTTTTAGTTGTGGTGCTATCTATCTAAAATTTCGCGAACTTATGTTTTTTTTTAAATTCATATAAAATATTTTTGATAGTCACCCAGAGGAGGCAACAGACGGTGTATTTTGTGTTATTTCTGTCGATTTTTAAAGAGTAGGCAATATTTTTGGGTCCCCTTGACCTTAATAGTTTTTGCTTAATTGAAGTATCCCAAAGTTATCTGATCCAAAGCAAATGTGTCGTTTAGTTGGAAATACTTGATTTTTAAATAATTCATATTATCATTATCATGATTTTATAATTCTTAGATAGATAATAGCATTTGGAAACACACAGTAGTTTCTAAACACAGAAACTATTTTATATCACTAATATATTAGAAGAATCATTTACGAAATGCTACAATTTTCTATCATTAGGTTAACTGACTATCCAACTGAGTAGCGAAACGTTCATGTTTTTTCAAAACCTATGTCAAACATAGTTCCTGTTAACAAATGCTTAATAAGCTTTAATCTATATTAAACTTAACAGCTCCCTTACAAAAGGTGCTATGACCGACCCGATTCTAGCGCTCATAGATGCCGATCCCAAGCTAACTGCTCTAACAGATGTTGGGAATATTTCTGACGCATACACATACAGAATTCCAAAAGACGATGCAATGCACAACTTTCCTGTCATTGTCATTACTACTCCTAACCACCAAGGATCTGAAAAAAAATACTTTGATGTAATCAACGTTGGTTTAGATAGCCACATTAATGTTCATTCCTCCAACATGTCTACAGCTGGGACACATTCAAAAGTGGTGATTTTAACTTATTGCATTGACGAGACCCAAGTCGTAGCAGTGTATTCTTAAGTTTGCAGCTAACGGCGATGAGAAGAAATAAAATTCAAGCAAGTTTTCAAGATTTACTTTCAAAAATATTTAGTAGTATTACAAAGTTTTTAACCAATAATAGACAGACTTCAAACAGCGACCACGCATGTTGTTGCCCCTTGGCCTACATCAGGGATGGCGAACCTTTTTCGATTAGTGTGCCAAATATTTTACGGATTATAATTTTAATGAGTCAAGTGTGCCACTTGTTATAATATTTTTCATAAATCATCTTTGAACCCTTGGGAAATGAAATCCGCCTCTGATATGGCTGATAGTGTAGAACAGGGATTTCTCCAAATTTTCCCAGATTTTTTCTACATGATTAAATTTTATTTTCAACATGAAATTAGGTATAAATGTTTATTTTAGAAGTTAAAATGCTTTAAATTGTCTTAATAAAAAAGTTTTGAAAAAAATTTAATTTTTTTGCACTTCTTTTTAAATTTTGGAAAAAGGTGGTTATGATGGACACGAAATTAAAGAGTATGAATTAACGAACAAAATGCGACTGATTTCAGGTTTAGTGTTCAAAAATTATTAGCTGTTCAAAAATGCAGAAAAAAACTACTTTACAAAAGTTCTTTTGACATTAAAAAAACTATCTGCTGAAGAAGAATGAAACCTGGAACATCATACCTAAAATAATATTCGTTCCTCAGAAAAATTCATGAGCAAAATCTTTGTTTTTTTAGTTGTTTTGTAAAAAATATTTTTTTGAAACTTTATGGCCAGCAAGTGTTATTGTTCGAATGATCTTAAATTTTGAATAATTTTTTTTGTGACCCTGAATTTCAAACTTACTTTTTTTACCAAAGAAACTGACCAAAACTACTCCCAAACCTAAGAGATGAATGGGGTCCTCCCCCGAAAAATTTTTGAATTTCAGCAAGCAAAATAGTGTTGAAGTTGCTTTTGGGGAGTTTTCAGGGGACTTATTTTAAGTAAATATTGTGTGCCACCGAAATACCTTTCGCGTGCCACCCAGTGGCACGCGTGCCATAGGTTCGCCATCCCTGGCCTACATCAACTAAACTATTAAAAAAACTATCAACTAAACTACAAAAACTAACAAGTCCAAAAGATTATGTCGCAAAACTAAATTAAGAACCTCACTCCCTCATTCAACAGCTGCCTCAGGGAGGCCCCACTACAATCCAAGATTTGAGTGGGAGAGTGGATGGCTGGATAGCATAAGTTCTCATTTCCATCGAAATTTAAACTTTATATGGGGCCAGTTCTAAGTCTGTACAGAGTGGTCTGTACAGTACATGTCTAGGACCGGTGCACTCCAAGCACAGTCATAGTCATAGACATAGATAATGGCCTTCTGTTTCAAAATTCAAAATCTAGGATCAACATTCAACACTGCATTTTGTGACATAAACAAAAGAATACGTTACCCTCTGGAACAATGAGCATGAGGAGGCAAGCGAGGCCCGCACACCCCAGAGTTGCGCCCTGGGGCCACTTGCGCCCCAAATACCCGACTACCAAGAGGGCAATGGTGTAGGCGGGGAACTCGATGACCCCCGAAGCGGCGAAGTTGATGAAGGGATCCCCTGCCAGCTCGTTCGTGTTGTAGGACACCCCGTAGTACACAAAGGCGGTTATGAACCTACGAGGGAGAATTATTTATTTATTGTTTTTTATTTAGTGTTCCTCCCTCCGAGTCTCCGTATCACCGTGTAATGTCTCAATGATATGGTGGCAATTTCTGTACACCACTTTATTGTATAACATGCCGAATTTTTTTTTACAGTTAAGAAATATTAGGTTCTGGGAGATAGGTTCTGGGAGATTGTTCTAGGAGATAAGATCTTGGTTTTTTTGGGGGGAGATTGTGAAAAAAGGCTTTTTAATTGGATTTTCTTATATTTTTATAATGTTTAAATCCTCAAATTAATATGTTTTGTTGGAGTATAAAGATACAAGAGTAACTTCTTCCTTATCCCTCTGGTCTGGATCACACCAGATCCATGAGATAGTTCATTTTTAAGTTCTCAAAAACCAAACAAGGATTTTTATGGAGTTCCTCCTTCGCCAGCACTTGACCCAAAATGCACTTGATGCAAGCAGGAAAAGTCCCAGCGCCATTTACAAACATTAGGGTTTTCAGATGTCCTGTGAGCAGTCAAGCCAGAGCAGTTTGGTCTCTCCTATCTCCAACAAAGCTAATCTATGCTCCAGGACCCTCACTAATGTACCATGGGTGTGTTGATGGAATCTTCCAAGAGGTGTTTATAGAGGCCTTGCTTTTTGAGTATAGTTCAAGATGCGTTAAGGGTTAAGGGATCCCTCTCGGTAGGAGGCATGGCAGAGCCCTCTTTAGCCAGTCCATCAACCATATCATTATACTTTAAATCCACAGGGGATGGGATCCACTGTAAATTAAGGATAGAGGTCCCGGAGAGGGCCCTGAGTTTCTCTATTGCTCTAATTCCTTTTTTGTTTTTTTATTAGTCTCCAAAATTAACCAAGAGTTGCCTTATTATACTCTATTCATTTTGAATAGGCGCCTGAAAATATTTCCCCTACCACCGATCAGTAACCATAGCAACTATTCTCTTCAAAGTGAAGAAGAAGGCCTACGAGGCGAAGAAGGCTGCGCAAAGAGCGTAATTATAGTTGCGCTTCTAGCGAGGGGGAAAGCACTATTTCTCAGGCGCCAATTCTTAATGAACAGAGTATAGGTCAAGCAATAGTATCCCCTGTACGACATAAAATATTTATTTCTTGTTCAACTGAGAGGGAGAAATTTCACATGTTCCAAATAACTTAGAGTCGATTGAACCTAAGTGTATTCAAAAGGAAGAAATTTTCTTACCACAAGTAGAACATTACCAACGCCATTTTCCACATCCCTGAACGTATAATAAGATGGAGTACGGTTCTATAGGATTGCTTCACTTCGTAAACCTAAAAAAAAGTAAATTCTTAAGGGTAAAAGTTTACGAGATTTTAAGCTATGTGGATCAATATTTATACAAATTTCGACACCGGAGCATCTGAAATAAAGGATTAAAAAATTCAATTATACTCAACAGCAACGTTTCCTGAACCCAGTACGTCACTATGCGGAAGGAGAATGTGGGTAAACACAAATCCTGTTGGGTTGCTAGGAAAAGTTTCGGTACGCGAATCGTGATAAAAGACACTAAATATACATGGGTTTAACGAAATAATCGTATTTTAAAACTGACGCTCTTTGTTTCACTCGAAATTCAGATACCACAAACCAGACAAGTAATTATTTTGATGAAAACTTTAAAATGACGTAGTTGTAATTTTCGTAAAGAAATATACGATAAAGTAGTAAAAGAAAAACTGGATCATAACTATTTTCACTAATATTTACTATTTTAAGGAGGTGAAAAAGAACAATATTCGTTATTATCTTAAGTTTTGAAATAATATTAAAAATCCCCACAATATTGAAAGTGTTTTTGAATAGTTTTCAAACGTAAAAATTTTAAATGAACCAACCCCTTTCAAAAGCATCAGTTAGATGCATACAGAAGAGTTTCATAAACACAAATGAAGCCATGTGGTTAAGAAACCTTTTACAGGCCGAATTCAGATCCAGGTATATTTTAATTGTTATTTTTGCATAATTTACCTTCTAATGCTTCAATTTAGAGATTTTATTAATATGAAGGTGATAAAAAATTTTTACATGCGATTTTCATGATGTTCCCAATTGGGAACATTGGCCACTTCCGACTATACTTCTCCCGGGGAAGAGCGAATAGGCTATAGTGATATATCTATCGAATGAAAACCCAAATTATATGGAATAACTTACAAATTTAACCTTAAATGTAATTTATATTTCGGTGCAAGCAGTAATTTTGTATAAATTTCATAAATTTTAAAAATTTTAATGGCAATTCCATGTTACACATCAGAAAAATACCCAAATTTTATATCATTATGGTTCTAAATTTTATACAATAGCCTGATAAATACAATTTAAGAATGGGGATACCAAAACACAACTAAAATATGATAGATTAATATTAACCCATTAATGCCCAACTTTTTATTTTTCTTAAATATTTGGTAAAAACATAGTAAATAGCCCCAAAACAACTGGAAAAATAGTGAAAAAAATTCCAGGTTAAAATTTTAATTTCTACACCAAAATTAAAAAACGTCCCTAAAAAGGGACGTCAGGCACGAATGCCCCCGTTGTTTTTCCCTATTGTAAACGCATGGTAGAAAACTTTTTTAAAGCCTCAATAACATCTTCTACCTTTTTAAGTGCAGCAAAAGTGATCGGAATGTTAATTGCAAATTAATTAAGGTTTTTAATTGAAAAAGGCATTCTTTGTGTATATGTTACCTAATATTAAGTATTTATTACTTTTACACACCTCAAATCCATCAGAATATCTCAATTTGTGAAGTTTAAGTCTTTCAAATGCCCATACTTTTTTCATTTTATTTAATTTAATTGTGCGGAACACGAATTTCTCCCCAAAAATCAAGCATTAGTGGGATGTGCAATAGCAAGCCAGATGATATAGATTGATCTGCAGTATATAGAACACAATGATTAGCGACATCTAATTAGAAAAAAAGCCGAAAATTTATCACAAAAGCGACTTTTTGGCAATTTTAATGACAAAAAGTCATTATAAATAATAATTATTAAACGTTTAATTAAAATATAACCGGAATATATTTGCATAAGTAATAAATATATTAAAATAATTAATTTATTCCTTATAATTTAAGACTTTTTATTCCATTAATTTAGCAGAAATAACAGATTTTCCAAAAAAAATAAACAAAAATAATAAATTTATTAGCTAAAATTAAAGTAATTTTATAAATATCAGTTATTTAATTTATTTCATAAGAATCGAACGCGTTTTTATGAAAAAATAAAGAAAACACTAGCATTTCACTACGGGGAAAACTACGGGGGCATTCGTGCCTGACGTCCCTTTTTAGGGACGCTTTTCGAGGGTCCAAAATAAGGTCAAGATAAAATATTTTGGAAAAATAAAAAAACACCCCAACTGTAAGCTTTTTCTTTTAAAATTTTTAAAAAAGCACTTTTCTGAAAAATTTTATCTTCCAACTTTAAAAAAAGAGAAATTTTTTTAAAATTCTGCTTTCTTCTTGTGTTCTTTATGTTCTATGAAGATCAGAGATACATCAGTGCAAATTTTGATTCAAAGGAAACATTTTTGTAGAAATAGGAGGATTTTTAAAAAACGTCCCTAAAAAGGGACGTCAGGCAGTAATGCGGTCCTGGAAAAAGTGGCCAAACCTGCGAACCTGGTTCGGGGGAAGCCACTGCAAGCTTCCATAGGTGCAATACATAAGGTTCGGGTAAATTTCGGTTTGGTTCGGGGGAAGGTTACAACTTTTTCCAGGTCCGCAGTAATGGGTTAATTTTAATTTTCTTATGATTAAAATACGAGTTATTTTATTACACACAGGCAAAATATTGAAAATATGCATTTATGAATAGGATTTAAAAATAGATTATAATTAGTACTAAAAATAATGGTTAAAAGTGTCTGAAATGAGAACTGATAAAAACAAGCAATCAGAACATTTTGGTTATTTGTCTTGGTTATTTGGCAACGTTCGAGTAGAACCTTCTAGAACTTTCTTTTGACTGTATATATTTGTGTTGCCGATTTGTCTCTGGCTCTTGCTCTTTTTCTAATCGTAAATGCTTGCTTAGATCTAAATAAAATTATACTTTAATTATACTCTGCTGGTATGGTAGTCTGAATTATTTAAGAGCACTCTGTGCGTCAGGTTATGGGCCCAGACCCATTTAACGTTAAGATATCTTTGGAAATAAGATAGTTGGAAATTAAAAATGACAGCAGAGGTGTTGAAGTTGAGTGATAGTAATTGGAATATATGGAAGTTCCAAGTGAGAGTGATCTTGATATCCAAAGGTGTATTTGGAGTAGTTGATGGAACTGTTGAGAGACCTCCGGAAACAGATGTAGAAGGCCGAAAGAAGTTTGATCAACAAGATGCTAAAGCTCAGGAAGTTCTGGTTACAAGAATGGAGGCCAACCCTCTGTCGCATATCCTGACTTGCAGTTCGGCAAGTGAAATGTGGAGGAAGTTGATCACGATATACGAGAGGCAATCAAGTGTGAGCATACATTTGCTACAGCAACAGTTTTTCAACCTGAAGTTTGAAGATACTAATGTCATGAACTATCTTTCTAAAGTGCAGAATCTGGTAACTGAAATAAAGAAGCAAAATGAAGAAATTCCGGAGAAGATGGTCATAACGAAAATTCTGATGGGTTTACCGGAGCAGTACAAGCATTTTACATCAGCCTGGGAGTCCGTGTCTGATGATCAAAGAACGCTTGGAAATTTAACAGCTCGCCTGTTAGTAGAAGAAGAAAGGTTAAAATCTACAGAAGAAGCTGTAGCTCTCACTGCTAAGGATCATAGCCAAGTTCGCTGTTTTGGATGCTCTAAGTTGGGACACATTAAAAGAGAATGTAAAGATAAAAACAGTGCTCTCAAGAACAAGAATGTAGTGTGTCATTATTGCAACAAAAGAGGTCATGTTCTCAAGGACTGCTATTTTCGAAGAAACAAATTTTTGAAGTCTAAAAATGAAGGAAAGGATTTTGCTCTGATGGGGATCGACAACTCTGAGAACATAGATTTCTACTTGGATAGTGGAGCTTCGGAACACATGTGTAAAGACAAAAGCATGTTTGACACTTACGAGATTCTAAAAGAACCTAAAAAGATAAAAATAGGTGAAGGAAGCATGATCACCGCTGTTGGGATTGGAACAATTAACGCCAAGTCGTTTGATGGTCAAAATTTCATCAACGTTGGATTGAAAGATGTTCTGTTTGTTCCTGATCTAAAACTAAACTTGTTCTCACAAGGCAGGGCTCTTGACAAAGGCCTCTATATGATATCGGATGCTACAAGTGCGCAATTCATACACAAGAAGACTAAGAAAATTTATGCCACTGCAAGAAGAGAGAAAAATTTATTTAAAATGATCTTCCGTTTCAACTGCAACCGTGAAGTAGACGTAAATGATGGATGTTGCATTGCGAAAAGTGAAGGTAAGAAGAAATCGCTGACGTGGTGGCACGAGAAGATGGCTCATCAGAACTTTGACCACGTGGAAGAAGTACTTAAACGAAATAATATAACATGGGAAAAGTCGGACGAGAAACCTTTTTGTGATGCCTGTATTCAAGGAAAGCACCACCGTGAATCTTTTCAAAAGAGTAGTTCGAGAGCTTCTGAAGTATGTGACCTTATCCATGCTGATGTTTTGGGACCAACTGAAGTAACGTCAATTGGAGGAAGTCGCTACATGTTGATTTTCAAGGATGACTATTCGCATTATCGAACTGTCTACTTCTTAAAGCACAAGCATGAAGTATACAACAAGTTTGTAGAATTTCTCTCACTGTGTGAAAATCAAATAGGAAGGAACGTCAAGATTCTAAGAAGCGATAATGGAACCGAGTTTGTGAATCACAAGATGAAAGAAGTTTTATCCCTCAAGGGTATACAACATCAGACTACAGTTCCTTATAATCCTGAACAGAATGGACGCGCCGAGAGAGAAATGAGAACTATCATTGAGGCTACAAGAACGATGTTGGCATCTAAAAATCTACAAAAGAAGTTTTGGGCTGAAGCAGCCAGTACATCCAACTACATTATAAATCGATCTGGTACAAGTAGTGTCAAAGGTAAAACGCCTTATGAACTCTGGTGGAAAAGAAGTTTTGATTTGAAAGATCTCAAACCTCCGTTTGGTACAGCAGTTTGGGTCCATATTCCGAAAGAAAAGCGCCAGAAACTAGACTTCAAAAGTGAAAAAGGAATATTTGTTGGATACTGTGAAAACACAAAAGGTGTGAGGGTCTATTTTCCAAAGAAGAATAAAGTAAAAGTTGAGAAGCATGTAATATTTGTATCGGAGGAAGCGGAATCGTCTGATCGAAGTGTGGTACTAACACCTGAACTTGATGATCCTGAAGATTTTACCTCAGATGAAGACTTTTCAAGTAAAAAGCTGGAAAAAGAAGCTGAAGTGGAAGTTGAAAAGGAAGAAAAGGAATCCCTGGACGATGATAAAAATGAAAAGAAGGATCAAATTGAACTTCGACCTAGAGATCAGTTGCAACCTCCAGTAAGATTTGGAATTGATGAATACGTGACGAACTTTCTGATGATTGCTGACCTAGACGAACCATCAAATTTCCAGGAGGCATTGGAATCCGAGCACTCAACTGAGTGGGAAGTAGCCATGAACCAAGAACTGAAATCCTTAGCTGAAAACAACACCCGGGACATAATGGACAAACCTGAAGGAGAGGAAGTAATTGATAGTAAGTGGGTGTATAAAATTAAGCGGGATGGATCAGGTAATATTGTAAGTTTTAAAGTAAGGTTGGTAGCTAGGGGTTTACAGCAAAAAGGCTTAACTTTTGATGATATCTATTCACCAGTTTTGAAGCTTAATACTTTAAGAACTTTATTAGCATTAAGCGTTAACTTTGATTGGGTAATTTATCAAATGGATGTTTGTAGTGCTTTCTTGCATGGTAAAATTAGTGATAATGTTTACATGAGTTTGCCCAAGAACTGTAACCTTCCAAATGAAAAAGTGTGTAAGTTAAATAAGTCAATTTATGGATTAAAGAGTACTGCAAAATGTAAAATGAAAAGTATGATTATGAATGTTTAATTAAGGAAAAATCTGAGAATTCTGCTATGGAAAATAAATGTAGAAAAATTATTGGTTGTATTATGTATGCAATGTTGGAAAGCAGACCAGATTTATGCAATTCAATAAGTATATTAAGCAGATATCAGAAGTATGCTAGTGATAAATTATTGTTATTTTTGAAAAGAGTGTTACGTTACATCAAGGGAACCTGTAATTTAAAATTAGTGTACAGAAAGAATTTAAATTCAGAATTAGTAAGAGGTTTTGTAGATGCAGACTGGGGTGGGGATGTTATTAACCGGGAGTCTACCACAGGTTTTTGTTTTCAAATTTTTGATTGTACCGTTTCATGGTGTTCTAAACAACAAAATTGTGTAGCATTGTCGTCTACGGAGGCAGAATACATTGCTCTAAGTCAATGTGTCAGTGAAGCTTGTTGGTTTAGTAATTTATTTGTAGAATTAAAACTGTATGATTGTGAAAATTTTGTTATACCTATTTTAGAAGATAATCAGTCTGCCATTCATGTAAGCAAGTCATGTGAACAACCCAAGAGATTAAAACATATTAATGTTAAATACCACTTTGTTCGTGAAAAAGTTAAAGATGGAATTGTTAGAATTTTTTATATTCCTTCAACTGAGCAAATTGCTGATTTGTTAACTAAACCTTTAGGTAAAGTTATGTTTGAAAGATTTAGAAGTGTTTTGATGTAAATTTCACATGTGTGATAATATTGTTTAATTATATTGTAAGATGTTCTGATTGAGGGAGGGTGTCTGAAATGAGAACTGATAAAAACAAGCAATCAGAACATTTTGGTTATTTGTCTTGGTTATTTGGCAACGTTCGAGTAGAACCTTCTAGAACTTTCTTTTGACTGTATATATTTGTGTTGCCGATTTGTCTCTGGCTCTTGCTCTTTTTCTAATCGTAAATGCTTGCTTAGATCTAAATAAAATTATACTTTAATTATACTCTGCTGGTATGGTAGTCTGAATTATTTAAGAGCACTCTGTGCGTCAAAAAGTTTGAGAAGAGAATGAAATAATTATTTTTGAGTGTAATATTTATATATTTAAGTGAAAATTTCACTCGCATTACTTTGAAAAAAATCTGAAACCTTTTACTTATACTTTCATTCCCCAGATAATAATCATTCCTGAAAAAATATTTTCTAAATTTTTTTCATATGTATAATAAATAATACTAAGTTTGTGAGATGCCTGAATCTACGATTAACTTTTTTTTATTTGTACAAGAATAAATCACTGGGAACTTTGGAGTGGTTTATTCACATCCATCATTTCTCAAAGCTTAGATTCAAATAAAAACATAATTACTCAATAAAAAAAAACATTCAAACTAGCTACTTCCTCTTTGAAAGGGGATTCCCCTTTAACAATTATATAACCTTGTTATTCTTTTCTGGAAAGAAATTGCCGAAATACACCAGTTCTATCGCTACAATGGATCCCGTATTGGACGCCGTACACAAGAAACTCGGATTCCTAGTATAGCGGCGACAGGCCAATGTTCCCAATTGATTGGGAACATGCATGTTTCGCAAGTTACTACAACCGTGTTATTAATATTTTTTATTAATTCTGAGGATATCTTTTTAAGGTAAGTCTTTTTCAATATCCTCACCAAATTTTGGAAACTTGGGACAATATTTCGATTTTTAATGAATTGTTTTGTGTGCCTCTATTCAAACGCGTAAAAAAGGCCGATTTCAAGATTTTTTGTAATTTTTTCCTACAAAGATATCAACTTTGTTTGAATTTTAAAAAATCAAGTCGTCTTTCAACTTTACATGGTAAATTTTTCAACAGTTGACTGATAGTAGTTAATTTTTTATGATTTTTCAAACATGATGTTCCCAATTGGGAACATTGGCCTGTAAAAGGTTAAGAAAATACGAGGGCAAAACCGCATTAAATAAATGGGCCTGCCCTAGACCCCCTAAGGCAGGATAATTCACTTCCTTTTCCGTATTAAGATCATCAAGAAGATTCAAATGAATTTTAAAAATTCTTTGCCCCCCCTGAAAAACCAAATCCTGGATCCGCCCCTTGGAGCGAACGGTTTGTCGACAGGAATTAATGAGAGAAAATAATATTTCGTTTCCATAATGAATAAAAGTTAAAGGAAGTTAGGAATATAAATATGTTAAATAACTGCCGAACTCTGTTTCATAAAAGTTGGAAGTCCAAAAATGAAGATTCATTTACTATTCTATAAACAAAATATTTATTGGATAATAATATCAACATTGCCTTCAAAGTGAACTAAAAAATGTGCAAAAACATAAACAATGATATTACACTTTTCCTTTATTTCATTTACCGTATTATTCTAAAAATCAAAATTTCATATACTCTTCGGTGAAAAATGCTTTATCTTCAGTATAAAAGTGACGAAGTGATCTTCAGTTTAAAACTTTCCTCACAGATGGCAGCTTGAGCTTGTAAAACTTTTATGATAACTATATTTATTAGGGTGAGGAAGAATTCTTTTATCAAAATTAATAATTTTTCAATTATTTTATTCCATTCACTCATCATATTCTTTTATTTTTGTGGATGGATATGAATTTATCATTTGTATGGCTAATAGTTTGCATAGGTTCATTCAATACAAAGAAATATCAGAATTCGTATTACACTTTTTTAAAGCTTATAAAACCACACTTTACAAAGTAAATTGACAAAAGGCAACCTCCGTAAATAAAATTGCTTGATGTTTTTTAAAAGGAGAAATATAATTTTTGTATTAGATATTGTCACTGATATTAGCATGTAATATACTTTTTTTAAAATAAATTTTGTGATGAAAAAACACTTTTATAAAAAAATTAACTCTGTTGAATCGAAGAATAAACAGAGGAAGAAAAGATTAATAAAAGATAGAAAAGATAAAACTAAAATATATTTCTGTATATGAGAAATTTAGTATATGGTAACGTAAGATATTATGAAAAAATTATGCAAAAAACAAAAAGTACCAGAGGGAATATAAGAGTAGTCTTAGCAAGTGGAGAGGATTGGAGTCGCTCAGATATGGAGGAGACATGTATTCTGAACACATATTTAAACGAGATGTGGATCTTTAAACACAACAAAAACATCAACACAAGTTTCATTGATGGAGGAGGTAAATTACACAATTAAACATTCCTTATACATATTTACACAAGTTTCACTACACGAGTTGGGGGGAGGGTCTTCAAACACTACACAAACACCAACACGAGTTTCATGGATGGAAGAGGTAAATTACACAATTACACATATTAACACGAGTTTCATGGATGGAGGAGGTAAATTACACAATTACACATTCCTTACACATATTTACACGAGTTTCACTACACGAGTTGGGGGGAGGGTCTTCAAACACTACACAAACACTTACACAATTACACATTCCTTATACATATTTAAACAAGTTTCACTACACGAGTTGGGGGGAGGGTTTTCAAACACTACACAAACACCGACACCAGTTTCATGGATGGAGGAGGTAAATTACACAATTACACATTCCTTACACATATTTACACGAGTTTCACTACACGAGTTGGGGGGGGTCTTCAAACACTACACAAACGCCAACACGAGTTTCATGGATGGAGGAGGTAAATTACACAATTACACATTCCTTACACATATTTACACGGGTTTCACTACACGAGTTGGGGGGAGGGTTTTCAAACACTACACAAATACCGACACGAGTTTCATGGATGGAGGAGGTAAATTACACAATTACACATTCCTTATAGATGTTTACACGAGTTGGGGGGAGGGTCTTCAAACACTACACAAACACCAACACGAGTTTCATGGATGGAGGAGGAGGATTACACAATTACACATTTCTTACACATATTTACACGAGTTGGGGGTAGGTCTTCAAACACTACACAAACACAAACACGAGTTTCATGGATGGAGGAGGTAAATTACACATTTACACATGTTACACGAGTTTCACTACACGAGTTGGGGGGGGGGGTCTTCAAACACTACACAAACACCAACACGAGTTTCATGGACGGAGGAGGTAAATAACACAATTACTCATTCCTTACACATATTTATACACGAGTTTCACTACACACGAAATGGGGGGGGGTCATCAAACACTGCACAAACACCGACACGAGTTTCATGGATGGAGGAGGTAAATTACACAATTACACATTCCTAACACATATTTACACGAGTTGGGGTCGGTCTTCAAACACTACACAAACACCAACACGAGTTTCATGGATGGAGGAGGTAAATTACACCATTACACATGTTTACACGAGTTGGGGGGGATCTTCAAACACAACACAAACACCAACACGAGTTTCATGGATGGAGGAGGTAAATTACACAATTACACATTCCTAACACATATTTACACGAGTTGGGGGGGGTCTTCAAACACTACACAAACACCAACACGAGTTTCATGGATGGAGGAGGTAAATTACACCATTACACATGTTTACACGAGTTGGGGGGGATCTTCAAACACAACACAAACACCAACACGAGTTTCATGGATGGAGGAGGTAAATTACACCATTACACATGTTTACACGAGTTGGGAGGGATCTTCAAACACTACACAAACACCAACACGAGTTTAATGGATGGAGGAGGTAAATTACACAATTACACATGTTTACACGAGTTGGCGGGGGTCTTCAAACACTACACAAAAACCAACACTAGTTTCATGGATGGAGGAGGTAAATTAAACAATTACACATGCTTACACGAGTTGGGAGGGATCTTCAAACACTACACAAACACCAACACGAGTTTAATGGATGGAGGAGGTAAATTACACAATTACACATGTTTACACGAGTTGGGGGGGGTCTTCAAACAATACACAAACACCAACACGAGTTTCATGGATGGAGGAGGTAAATTACACAATTACACATGTTTACACGAGTTGGGGGGGTCTTCAAACACCACACAAACACCAACACGAGTTTCATGTATGGAGGAGGTAAATTACACAATTACACATGTTTACACGAGTTTCACTACACGATATTGGGGGGGGGTCTTCAAACACTACACAAACACTAACACGAGTTTTACGGATGGGGGAGGTAAATTACACAATTACACATACATTTTTACACGAGTTGGGGGTCGTTCTTCACACTACGCAATTACACATGGATTACACAATTACACATTACGTACACATATTTACACGAGTTGGGGGGGTCTTCGAACACTACACAAACACCGACACCAGTTTCATGGATGGAGGAGGTAAATTACACAATTACACATTCCTTACACATATTTACACGAGTTTCACTACACGAGTTGGGGGGGGTCTTCAAACACTACACAAACACCAACACGAGTTTCATGGATGTAGGAGGTAAATTAAACAATTACACATTCCTTACACATATTTACACGAGTTGGGGGGAGGGTTTTCAAACACCAACACGAGTTTCATGGATGGAGGAGGTAAATAACACAATTACACATTCCTTACACATATTTACACGAGTTGGGGGGAGGGTTTTCAAACACTACACAAACACCAACACGAGTTTCATGGATGGAGGAGGTAAATAACACAATTACTCATTCCTTACACATATTTACACGAGTTTCACTACACACGAGTTGGGGGGGTCTTCAAACACTACACAAACACCAACACGAGTTTCATGGATGGAGGAGGTAAATTACACCATTACACATGTTTACACGAGTTGCACTAAAGTAGTTGTGGGGGATCTTTAAACACAACACAAACACCAACACGAGTTTCATGGATGGAGGAGGTAAATTACACAATTACACATTCCTAACACATATTTACACGAGTTGGGGGGGGTCTTCAAACACTACACAAACACCAACACGAGTTTCATGGATGGAGGAGGTAAATTACACCATTACACATGTTTACACGAGTTGGGGGGGATCTTCAAACACAACACAAACACCAACACGAGTTTCATGGATGGAGGAGGTAAATTACACAATTACACATTCCTAACACATATTTACACGAGTTGGGGGGGGTCTTCAAACACTACACAAACACCAACACGAGTTTCATGGATGGAGGAGGTAAATTACACCATTACACATGTTTACACGAGTTGGGGGGGATCTTCAAACACAACACAAACACCAACACGAGTTTCATGGATGGAGGAGGTAAATTACACCATTACACATGTTTACACGAGTTGGGAGGGATCTTCAAACACTACACAAACACCAACACGAGTTTAATGGATGGAGGAGGTAAATTACACAATTACACATGTTTACACGAGTTGGCGGGGGTCTTCAAACACTACACAAAAACCAACACTAGTTTCATGGATGGAGGAGGTAAATTAAACAATTACACATGCTTACACGAGTTGGGAGGGATCTTCAAACACTACACAAACACCAACACGAGTTTAATGGATGGAGGAGGTAAATTACACAATTACACATGTTTACACGAGTTGGGGGGGGTCTTCAAACAATACACAAACACCAACACGAGTTTCATGGATGGAGGAGGTAAATTACACAATTACACATGTTTACACGAGTTGGGGGGGTCTTCAAACACCACACAAACACCAACACGAGTTTCATGTATGGAGGAGGTAAATTACACAATTACACATGTTTACACGAGTTTCACTACACGATATTGGGGGGGGGGTCTTCAAACACTACACAAACACTAACACGAGTTTTACGGATGGGGGAGGTAAATTACACAATTACACATACATTTTTACACGAGTTGGGGGTCGTTCTTCACACTACGCAATTACACATGGATTACACAATTACACATTACGTACACATATTTACACGAGTTGGGGGGGTCTTCGAACACTACACAAACACCGACACCAGTTTCATGGATGGAGGAGGTAAATTACACAATTACACATTCCTTACACATATTTACACGAGTTTCACTACACGAGTTGGGGGGGTCTTCGAACACTACACAAACACCAACACGAGTTTCATGGATGTAGGAGGTAAATTAAACAATTACACATTCCTTACACATATTTACACGAGTTGGGGGGAGGGTTTTCAAACACTACACAAACACCAACACGAGTTTCATGGATGGAGGAGGTAAATAACACAATTACACATTCCTTACACATATTTACACGAGTTGGGGGGAGGGTTTTCAAACACTACACAAACACCAACACGAGTTTCATGGATGGAGGAGGTAAATAACACAATTACTCATTCCTTACACATATTTACACGAGTTTCACTACACACGAAATGGGGGGGTCATCAAACACTACACAAACACCGACACGAGTTTCATGGATGGAGGAGGTAAATTACACAATTACACATTCCTAACACATATTTACACGAGTTGGGGGGGTCTTCAAACACTACACAAACACCAACACGAGTTTCATGGATGGAGGAGGTAAATTACACCATTACACATGTTTACACGAGTTGCACTAAAGTAGTTGTGGGGGATCTTTAAACACAACACAAACACCAACACGAGTTTCATGGATGGAGGAGGTAAATTACACAATTACACATTCCTAACACATATTTACACGAGTTGGGGGGGGTCTTCAAACACTACACAAACACCAACACGAGTTTCATGGATGGAGGAGGTAAATTACACAATTACACATTCCTTACACATATTTACACGAGTTTCACTACACGAGTTGGGGGGAGGGTCTTCAAACACTACACAAACACTTACTCAATTACACATTCCTTATACATATTTAAACGAGTTTCACTACACGAGTTGGGGGGAGGGTTTTCAAACACTACACAAACACCGACACCAGTTTCATGGATGGAGGAGGTAAATTACACAATTACACATTCCTTACACATATTAACACGAGTTTCATGGATGGAGGAGGTAAATTACACAATTACACATTCCTTACACATATTTACACGAGTTTCACTACACACGAAATGGGGGGGGGTCATCAAACACTACACAAACACCGACACGAGTTTCATGGATGGAGGAGGTAAATTACACAATTACACATTCCTAACACATATTTACACGAGTTGGGGGGGTCTTCAAACACTACACAAACACCAACACGAGTTTCATGGATGGAGGAGGTAAATTACACCATTACACATGTTTACACGAGTTGCACTAAACGAGTTGTGGGGGATCTTTAAACACAACACAAACACCAACACGAGTTTCATGGATGGAGGAGGTAAATTACACAATTACACATTCCTAACACATATTTACACGAGTTGGGGGGGTCTTCAAACACTACACAAACACCAACACGAGTTTCATGGATGGAGGAGGTAAATTACACAATTACACATTCCTTACACATATTTACCCGAGTTGGGGTGGGTCTTCAAACACTACACAAACACCAACACGAGTTTCATGGATGGAGGAGGTAAATTACACCATTACACATGTTTACACGAGTTGGGGGGGATCTTCAAACACAACACAAACACCAACACAAATTTCATGGATGGAGGAGGTAAATTACACAAATACACATTCCTAACACATATTAACACGAGTTTCATGGATGGAGGAGGTAAATTACTCAATTACACATTCCTTACACATATTTACACGAGTTTCACTACACTAGTTGGGGGGAGGGTTTTCAAACACTACACAAACACCGACACGAGTTTCATGGATGGAGGAGGTAAATTACACAATTACACATTCCTTATAGATGTCCTTATAGATAGAGATCCTTATAGATGTTTACACGAGTTGGGGGGAGGGTCTTCAAACACTACACAAACATCAACACGAGTTTCATGGATGGAAGAGGATTACACAATTACACATTTCTTACACATATTTACACGAGTTGGGGGTAGGTCTTCAAACACTACACAAACATAAACACGAGTTTCAGTGATGGAGGAGGTAAATTACACAATTACACATGTTACACGAGTTTCACTACACGAGTTGGGGGGGGTCTTCAAACACTACACAAACACCAACACGAGTTTCATGGATGGAGGAGGTAAATTACACCATTACACATGTTTACACGAGTTGGGGGGGATCTTCAAACAAAACACAAACACCAACACAAGTTTCATGGATGGAGGAGGTAAATTACACAATTACACATTCCTAACACATATTTACCCGAGTTGGGGTGGGTCTTCAAACACTACACAAACACCAACACGAGTTTCATGGATGGAGGAGGTAAATTACACCATTACACATGTTTACACGAGTTGGGGGGGATCATCAAACACAACACAAACACCAACACAAGTTTCATGGATGGAGGAGGTAAATTACACAAATACACATTCCTAACACATATTTACACGAGTTGGGGGGGTCTTCAAACACTACACAAACACCAACACGAGTTTCATGGATGGAGGAGGTAAATTACACCATTACACATGTTTACACGAGTTGGGAGGGATTTTCAAACACTACACAAACACCAACACGAGTTTCATGGATGGAGGAGGTAAATTACACAATTACACATGTTTACACGAGTTTGGGGGGGGGGTCCTTCAAACACCACACAAACACCAACACGAGTTTCATGGATGGAGGAGGTAAATTACACATGTTTACACGAGTTTCACTACACGAGTTTGGGGGGGGGGTTTCAAACACTACACAAACACTAACACGAGTTTTACGGATGGAGGAGGTAAATTACACAATTTACACATACATATTTACACGAGTTGGGGGTCGTTCTTCACACTACGCAATTACACATGGATTACACAATTACACATTACGTACACATATTTACACGAGTTGGGGGGGTCTTCGAACACTACACAAACACCGACACCAGTTTCATGGATGGAGGAGATAAATTACACAATTACACATTCCATACACATATTTACACGAGTTGGGGGGTCTTCGAACACTACACAAACACCGACACCAGTTTCATGGATGAAGGAGGTAAATTACACAATTACACATTCCATACTCATATTTACACGAGTTGGGGGGGTCTTCGAACACTACACAAACACCGACACCAGTTTCATGGCTGGAGGAGGTAAATTACACAATTACACATTACGTACACATATTTACACGAGTTGGGGGGTCTTCGAACACAACACAAAAACCAACACGAATTTCATGGTTGGAGGAAATGGATTACACCTTTACTCATTTGGGTTTAAGATACACCAGCAATACTACTACGGTTTCATATAAAAAGCTCATTTTTGTAATAAGGAAAATGCATGTGTCAGATTTTCAAAAACAAACAAGTGATCCGTATGGTTTTTTGTATGGTAAAATGAAATATCTAGTCAGTTTTTCAAAAAAATGTACAGGTAATTAAATATTTTAATTTGAAAGTTGAGAAAAAAACACGTGACTGAAAACGTTTATTGTTTAAACTATAAGATGACGTCAACAATAATACCATCAACTCCATTGCTTTACAACAATGTTTAGTGTAAGATGACGTCACATCCAAACTCTTGGCGTTTTCGCGCGCTTTTAAAAAGGGGATTTTTGTTAATTTTTTTGGCAATCAAAAAATTTCTCGATCGGCCTCAAATTTTGGGTAGTTGCTTATTTTTGCAAGAGGAATCGATTAAAAAAATAAAAAAAATCATGCAACTTCCTCATTCGTTTTGTATTATTTCCATTTGAGAGTTTAAAAATTGCTTAGAAGCAACAGTTCAACAGTTCATAAAAACCTTTTTGATGGTTACATGTTCTTATTTATGATTTATTTATTTAAAAAGCATTTGGAAAAGAACAATAGCAGTTTAAAAAAACACTCACAAAACTTTATTTAAAACTTCAAATGATGGTGTCTATAGTTCCATTTAGATTGTTTTCTTCTTTCCTAAAACAAAAATAAAGTTTTGAATGGACGTTTTTAATTTAATATGAGAATGACCTATATGTGATTGATAGTAAGAGCCGAAATTAAATTTGATTCGATTATTAAACGTAAAATGTATTTAGATATTTTTTACTGCTTTCTACAATTCTTAATGTGAATGAATGCTAGTCTTACCCATAAAAGTAATTAACTTAAATTGGGAAATACTTTCTGAAAAGTTTCCATTTTTTATTGAGAAAAACTATTTTAAAATGTGTTACACTTAAATTTTACTGCACTTATTAGCATTTAATTTTCTAGTTTTATATACAATATTTCTATCAAAAGTGCAGCTAATATTGCGATTGTTTTATTATAGGGAAAACTTTTAAACACTTTACTATTTTGTAGCTCTTAAAAATTGTAGTTATTTTATATATTGATATTAAAATTTTTAAAGGTCTTAATTATGAACATTCATGAAATTAAAAAGTTACGAGAAAAAACTAAAATTATCTTCATTATATTAACATTTGTTTTCAATTTCTATTTTATTTCACAATTATACTGACGAAATTTTAAATGTTTGTGAAGTTTATACCAGGAAAGCAGAACACTTACACAAAGTGTGGAGTAGAAAATACGTATAATCGTCCGAAGTAATACATATTAATATGATTTATTATTAGTTAATATAAGAATAGACTTTCTTAATGAGGTCAATTTATTAATGAATTCAAAAGATAAAATGGTGTAACTTTTAAGTTTAATGTCGTAGCGTTCTATTGAAATATTTCTTCCTATTTCTTTTAAATTTATTTTGAAAGTGTTAAATCTATTTTTACTCAAGCATTCAAATGTAATTAGCTTTTAAAAGTGATAATCATTGCTGTTGTTGCTTATACTCAGAACATGATTATCAGAAGTGATAATCATAATTACCTCCATTGATTCATTAAAGCTGTGTTTCTCATGGAAATTTCCGAACTGAACCACATATCTCTTGCATCCAACTTACGTTAGAAGAGTGATTTTAGATGAACACATTTTTTCTTATTTTCAAAATTCTTCAATTTTATTCCTAAAATTTTTATGTAAAAAAGTACTTGAACAAAATATATACGCAAGTCCTCAGAAGCACTCCAAATATGATCTTTTTGCACATAACCCCTATTGATAATTACTGAAAATTAATCTATCGGGGATTATTTCTCCATAAATCTACTCATCAAATACTATACCAATACTATACCAAATACCATACAAATACTAAATCAAATACTATACCACAAAACGTCAATATTCTCATTTAGGAATATATACGTTTGTACTGGTAATTACTCTCCAAAATTGGAATATAAAGCTATTCTGTCAATCCAAATAAGAAGATGTGTAAGCTACCTAAACACAACAAAATTATTTAAAATTGTGTTGCAACTTTTGTGAGAGCCAAAAATCTCTAATTTTGATGTACATTCTTCAAAAAGGATTAAATTGCACGTGAAAAACTTTAGCATGTAAAATAAATTCATATCTTTGAGTTGCTTTCTACCAAGTATCAAATTTCTGCATGAAAAATTACGTGGTAAAAAAATTCCCTAAAAGGATATTCCAATTTGGGAACATCGGCAGGTAAAAAGTTAGTATTTAAAAGTACAACCTTCATTTACAGTTGTATAATCAGTTAATGATTAAGGATTATAAATTTACCTATTGGCTGCTGTAGCTTCTCCCAATGTGTTTGGAACTGAAATATTGTTTGTCTCTGGCAGAAATACCTCCAAAGCTTATTCTATCACATACTGGTTACCAAATACCACTTGTGGCACTGCTAAATGAGTAAAATATGGCTCTGAAACAACACACAAAAGGTTTCTCAAATAATAAGTATTCTTCATCAGTTAAGCACTTGGAATTTTAGAGAATATAATAACTGGAGAGATTGTATGAATCAAGATAAAAAAATACATATAACATGGTAATTCTAAATAAGCATTTATGATTAGAAATAATAAGTACGTGAACTGATCCTCTAACCGTTGTCAATAAGTGACTAGTTTGAAACCATATCTTCTAGAATTTTCTTTTAATAAGAACTTTGCACTTTGGTTTAGTATCATCAGTAGGATAACAAATAAAATGTTTGCTTTAATGAAAAAAAAAAACGTGTGGATGAAATTACCATGCATTTGATGCATTGATGGTGTTATACATGTAATCATAAATGTGGCGAACAGAATTTAGACTATTCTAAAAAATAAATAAATAGTGCGAGACTGAAAGATGAACTTTTTTTATGCAATTAGTGGCTATTTGGATAAATCATCCTTGATCCATGATAACCGCTACGAAAACGGTTCTGAAACTGTAAGGCGCCCCTCCAGAAGCTTGGATTAAGTGGACAAAAGAGTAAAATCCGTGTTTTTAAGGGTCAAATTTTCAAAATTTTTATGGGGGACCCCCGATCCCCCCTTTTTTACTCAGTATTACCCACAATTTTTATATATTAAGTTTATAGAAATGCAAATCACTTAAAAAGCTACAATTTTCAATAGTATGAGAATAATTTCTTCCTTTTCGGAACCAAAATCAAGGCATGGGTCTTGCGTTATAAATTATAAATCCAGACAGGAGCCTACCCACAAAAAATATATTTTTATGCCAATGGTGTGAGTATCTGAGTATATCGAAACATTACACTATTAATATCAGGACCAATAGCAGGTCCAGAGGTGCTATGTATCCCCGAAAATCCCCAAGCTTAAAATTGCTTTTATCAGACTAAAATTTTTTTTAACTTCTGGGAGATAACCCCCACACCACTGATCTGTCATCAGTAGATCTTTGACTCCATACAAATTTATTAAACTTACCATACCAATTATACCAATATCTCTTCATTCTTCTCCTTTTTTCTGTACACTAATAGAAATCAAATTTTTGTTTTCTGTTTGGCGTGGAAACGAATTTTGCAAGTCCGTCCGTATTCCCCAAACCCAAGTTACGAGGTTATCCAATGACGCCAGATATGTAATTGAACTAGTAGGTACTTAGTAGATAACTCACTAAGAACAAAATTCGAGTTATCAGCTCCAGCCACTCCAACAGCTACAAAAGAACCTGCATACCGAAATACAAGAACGATGTAAAAAACGCGTGGCAAAGGGAAAAGAAAAATGTGATGGCACACGAAAACAATGGGTTTGCGTCCATAACTGTAACACATATTCAAATCGTATCTGTTGTATTGCTTTGTATTTAAAGCAGTGTATTATAAAGAGAGACCTAGGTATATCAGGTCAGATGTATAATCTTAAGACTTCTTAAGTGATGTATGATTGAGTATGTGGTGGAAGATTGCTATTTGAGAATGTTGGGTACGCAAGGTTTTTTCTCAATACAAAGAAAATAATGCCATAAAATTAACATCTGCACATAAGTTCATCATCATAAACATGAGACGTTTAAATATTTTAGGAAAAAGTCTCAGATTCATAACCCTAGTAGGTATAACAGGTTTATCAGATACATAAAAAATATATATTTAGAATCTTATGGTCATCAGATTCCCCCCCCCCTGGATGATTACGGTGAATATTATTTATAAATATCAATTTACCAAAGGAATCTGAGATAATTTTGAAGTCATGAGTGAAAGAAGTAAGCATTAAATATTTTCTAGAAAAATGAATTTTAGTTTTTTGGATTAATAGGGCAATTAAAAATTTAAAAGGTATCCAAAAAAAAAATCTCACACTGACTCTCTCTCAGACTTTCGGTCCTCCCATTGCTGTTTGTTCCTGTTAAGAAAAGGAGCTTATATTGGTAAGAAAAAGATATAAAGTAGTGCTTATAACTCCTTTAAATGATTTATAATAAATTAAATAAAATGTTCTTACTGATCGGAAAAGTATCCAAATACAAAGAAAGAAAAAAATTTCTGCAGATGAAGATCAATTAAGACATGGAAACTAACCACTCTCTATCGCATACTAGATTCCACTAGAAAAATTATGAAATTAAAATTAGGCTTCAGACTTAATTAGAAATATTCATAAATATGTTGTTTCAAAATCAAAAATACTATGGGCCATATTCAGATCTTCGCCGACGGCGAAAAAGTTCAGCTAAATAGTTGAGGCGATTTCGAAATATCTATTTCGCCTTGAACTTTTTCACCGTATTCAGATCTTCTTCCGAAATGACGCGGAAATCTCGGAGATTCAGCTCATTGGTTAGTTGTGTTGTTGACGTGAAACGCTTAGCGACCAATAAAATCCCTCTCTAAAAAGGCGGGAAAACATCACTGATGCATTCACATGCTCTCAAAAGTGTAAACAAACTCAATCTGCACTGCAAGTCGCTTGTTTGTGTTGTTTGAGTGAACTAGAAACCAAGCTGAAGCTTTTAGCTGAGCGCACATATTAAAGAGTTGATAAAAACAATAAAAGAAAAAGAAAATATTTCATCTTTTCTTATTTCTACAACCTTTGCACCTTTTAAAGGAGCGTAACCAAGTAATTCTTGTAACTCATAACAGTAATGCTTCATTTCCCAAATTTAATTCCAAGTATGTTTGGGAAATTCATTCTTGCATGATTTTGAAAGAATGGTTATGAAAAAGAGAGATAATAGCTGGGGTAGAAAACAAAAATTCAATAGAAAAAAGTTATTTCATAAAGTATGATTACATGGAAATATCTTTTCATCAAAGGAATTAATTACTCATTAAATTCAATATAATACAAGATGTTAGGAAGTAGGAACTATAATTCATAATTCTGGTTGATAAGAGTTTAGTATAATACTCACCTTATTGGTACAGTAAACTAATCCTTAACCCCTTAACTGCCACGGAAATCTGCAAAAAGTGGCTTCCCAGTGCCAGCGTTTTTCTCCCGCGTGCGCGTACTTACACTTTTGCAGAGCGCGCGTTTCTTTTTCAACTCCTTAACTACTCAAAAGACTGTTTATTTTGTTCATATAAAGAAATCGCACTCTCTCAATGTATGGAGTACCAGTTAAAACCAGAATCATGACCTTATAAAGAAAAAATAGCAATAAATAAGAAGTAAATCAAATCGATCCGTTATAAGCATTTTTCTTCATTCCTTGCAGACAAACAAATTTAAAAAAATAAAAATCCCTTTTCTATGCAAAGTGAAATAAAACGGAAGTGTTAGACACAAAATATAGCATAAAAAAGAATAAAAAACTCAAAAAGAAACACAGGCCATAACTTAACAGCTTTTATATTTATCGCCAAAGAAAAAAACGCAGTTCAAATTCATCCCCTCTACTTCAGAGAAATAAGAAATTCCTTTGGAAACACTGTCAAGGTTATTCCTGGTATTATTTTTGGTAAAAACACAGTGCAACACATCATACTTTTACAAAGCGTATATATACGCCATTGGCACTTAACACTCCGGATTTCCCAACCGTATATTTACGTCGACGGCAGTTAAGGGATTAATTATCATTTCCCAATTTTAGCTGCACTTTTTAAATCTATAAACTGAAACTTTGCAAGCGTATAAAACAAAATAAATAAGTGCTTATACTATTTTCATTTCTACACAATATTTGAAAGTTCCCTTTTTTATTTTTACGATAGATTCAATAAAAGTTTAGGAATTTTGTATTAAATATTCTTCAACTTATTATATTTTAAACTGCATACTTAATTTGTTGGAGAATTTTCCGCTCAATGGAGCAAAAATTATTTTTTTACAGTTAAATGTGTGAACTATTGCAGTTACTCTGTATTAAATTGAAATTTATTAGTACAACATGTAAGAAAGAATGAGGCAGATTTTACAAACAAATTTTTATTACTCCAGTTAGACTAAAGTGTAACTTGTGATAATTTCAAAGTATATTATATGAACTAAATCTTAAGAATATAAAAACTCCTTATCAACAAAAAAAGTAAGCACTACACCAATTTGTTCCAACATTTATACAACTCTTTTCTCAATAATGATTCTGTTTGGTTAATTGAGTATGGATTGTCACTGTTCACAGGAGGAAATTTTTTTTCATAAATTATAAAATACAATAACTATACCTCAAAACAATTTAAATGAATAATTGATTAATTTCCATTACTATTTATCAAATATTTTTTAAAAGATAACTTTCAGTTTATATAGAAGTTTCATCCTTTTAAACTTTAATAATTTTCCCTTTTCAATACTTCTTTCTGGATTCACAGAAAACAGCATTTTAGTTGAACTGGAAAAAAATTATATTTGCATGTAAACATAAAATGAAAATATTAATTACTTACAAGAAAAAATTATTTAACAGCATAATTGATTGTTATTTAATTATATTGAAATGTTTATATTCGCATTCAATGATTTTTATCTTAGTGTAATCTTCTTAATTTAATTAATACTATCCTAAAATTAAAAAACACTTTTTTGCTGAAGGAAGCTAGTTTAATGGAAAGCGATAGAATAAGAATTCTTTAAATATGTGATATTCCAATGCAAAAAAATGCTATAAGCTGTACATAAAAAAAATAAGAATTACAAGTAATAACTAATGTATTCTGTGCAAAAATGATATCTTTCATGAATTTAAAACACAAACTATTTCTTATTACAACTGAAATAAACATTTAAATATATCTATGTTAAAGCTTTCCATTTATAACTTTCTCTGAATAAAAAAAGTACTGAACACATCCACCTTCTTAATTTAAATCTTGAATTGGACTTCCGAGTCTATTCAGAATTCTTAATCTTAAAATATAACAATTCAAAAAGAAATTTGCCACGTCGATTTGTGTAACATTAAAAACATTATAAATTATTCCATTTTATACTAAATGAACATTTTTATCCTATTAAGATTAGTAATAGTTGAAGCTATGTTTCTAATATTTGATACCAAAACAAACTTGGCGATATTTAACGGAACATAACCTAATTGATCCGAAATATTGAATACACAAACATTTACCAATTCTGAAAGATTCCATAATGAGAAAATTAAATAAAAAAACGATTTACATACCTCAAATTTTTCTTTGCTATCGGGAGTAATCGGAAGCAGGGCAAGAAGTGTTGGTTTGGCATGGTCGACTCTTATCTCAGCTGTGCCATTTTTCTTCTGTGCTCTCTCATTCTTGTTAAATTTATCAAATATTTTAATATATCAATCCAGACATTAATGACTCTACATCTTACTAATCAAAGCATGCAAATTTCCCTAAAGATGGACGCCCGATTTTTGTTACGAAGTACAACCAAATGAAGAAAGTAAACAAACTGTTTCCAAGGTTTCAGCGCAGTTTCAGCCAATGAGAGAAGAGAAAGTCGGTAATTTTCGCCGTCAGCGATTTCGAAAAAGTGAGTCGAGAAAAAGTCAATCTAAATACCGTTTCAACTATTTAGCTCAACTTTTTCGCCGTCGGCGAAGATCTGAATATGGCCCTATATCTTCACTATAAGTAGTAAAACATCAATTATTATTTTAACAATTGAAAACCAATATTTCTCTGAAGAAATTTTTTTCAGCAATTTATTATTTTATCAATGAATCTTGTAACAATCTGCTGAAATTCAATTTGAAATATTTGAAAATTATTTATTGAGGGAGTAAAAGTTCCTTAAGCTCCTTGAACTATGTTTACCAAATTAAATGGCATCTAATATTGTACAGGTAGTTTATATGGTACCGGGACAATCTTCTTATCTACCACGGGCCAAATTTCAGAAGTTGGCGGATGGTTTTTGGCCCGAGGATCATAATTAAGAGACTCCTGGAGTAGCTAAGGTAAAAACGTTCCGAACTTACTTGTCAAGCCGTAAAGTGTTTCATCATATTTCCAAGGTTAACACTTGATAACTTGGAATGTGTAATCGACGGCTTCCTTTGAAATATCAATGAAGATGTGGATATCGTACCTAATTAATTAAACTGAAAAGGTTGTCAATTTTTAAATAATTCCTAATTTATCAATTCAGATTGAGACAGGCAATGATAAATAATAGGGTTATATATTATGTTGATTATGAGACTGAGAAAATAAGAGCAAATTAATGAAGATAGAACATACGGATAGAGTGGTGTTAAAAAAATGTGCTTCACTTTCAAATATTCACAATTTTAATTTTTGTGAAAGTTATAGTAAAATATGGATTATGGCTGAAATAATGTATAAATAAATTAATTACCTGATACGAACGTCATAGTTTTTATTGTAATTATAAAAACAGGTATTATACATAAAACATTGCATTCTTTTTTAAATTTTTGGCTTGTCAACTGAAACTTAAATTAGGTGGTCTTACTAAAACGTAAAGAAACGCTATTATTGTTAATTATAACTTAGTAACCAACTATTTATCCTTCATCTTTGATTTTAGATTTCTTAATCCTTTAAGCTTATTGAAGCCTTAAGCGTCCTTGATCTTTAATCCTTTAAAGCGTATTATCATTTTTGATGGATTAGTCACATATTATATTATGGTTTTATGCATGAAATGAAGACTCAAAGAGTTCTAAAATTGCATTAGATTGTCATGCACATTTCAATCCAATAAATTTCAATATTTGTATTTACTTTAACATAGTTAAATAGTCTATAAAAACATTATGATTCCATTATTCATTCTCTATTTTTCGATTTATATGCTGTTAAAGCTAAAATTTTCAAGTACAAGGACATTAATACTGAAGGGAAATTTTGAGGATGGTTATTTATAAATTTATCTATCAGTTTCGAGTGATGAGTGGACTGGAATTACCCAGACACATGCATATGGAAATTAACAAAAACTGATCTCTAATAGCTATAATAGTAATATAATATAATTATAATAGTCTAATAGAATGATTTCTGCTCCAAAGGACTTTTATTTGAAAAAATTGGACTAAGTATACAGCGCTTAAAAATAATTAGCTCCTTCTTCATCTGAATATTTGTTTAATTAGGATAGCAAAAGTAACTCATCTCCATTTCTTAAAAGCCGCATAGGGATTTCAGACTGATGGATCCTTTGGTTCTATTAAGAATGGTTCCATTAAAATAATGGAATATGAAGAGCTGTATTTTGTTTAACTCTTAGAAATTTGCAATCTGTGTGCACAAGATGTAAGCAAGTTGCTCCATGTCATGCAGAACATAGTTCCAGATAGATTGGGAACAAATATCAGCTGATTATTTAAACGCTATTATTTATCCTAAGATAATTTCTGCAGATACACCCTATCACCAGAAATACAAAATTAATTTTTATTTTTAAAATACTATCTAAAAATGTATTAAATCCTATCCTCAGTTCCCACTTTGGAAACTGCTGGATTTAAATTATTTGAAACCTATACATAATATATCTTTAATATCTATAAAAGTTTCAGAAAAATAAAAAATACTCTGAAATTTGAGCATTTTTTTTTCGAAAAAATATCACAAGTTTCCACTTTACTGCTTTGTAAAAAAATTTTTCGTAAATATATTTTAAAATCCCTGCTAAGAGATGTTAATGACTACACAATTTGAAATGGTTTTGAGGATTAGTAAAAAAACCTTATGATTTTGAATAAAAAAAATTGTTTTGACAAAAGTGGTTTAAAGATAGAAAAATAATGCTTCTTAAGCCTATCTATGTTTTAGAAACATTGAAATCCTTATCATTATGAAGCTTAGTAGGAAGAATTCTGAGGGTATAAACTTCATCATTATGGTAAAATCTCGAAATCAAAATTGTCACCAAATTTTGGTACTATGGAGTCCCCTTAGATACCCTTGAAACATATGTGGATCAGAAGGTTGTGAGGTGATGAACTAAACTCAGGAAATCCACATTTAAAAACTTAAAACTTTATTAAATAATGATAATGAAAACTAATAATTAATAATTATAACAATTTAGAATAGTTTTAATTTCACAAATGAATTGGCCAGCTGAATCAGAAGTGTCGCTAGGGTCGCGAGTCAGACAAAGTTAGCCAGCTGTCATTCCATTGCCTTTTTATCAGCAGGTGAAAATATGACGTCTGCATCTCGTGGCGTGCGCAGGCGGCGCAAATCGTCAGCGCCATCAGATAGCTTGCATTAAAAGTTGAGCTGAAGCTCATTCCACACATATACAGGGTGTTTCAAAATTGCGTTGCACGGCTTTTATTCGGAACCAACGCCTCCTAGGGTCATGGAAGTGAGGTCTACTCCAAGGTAAGTGACCCTGGAGAATCAATTGAGATTACTTACAGCGCCCCTAGTGGCGAAATTAAAAAGTTAAAAAAATTAATTTAAAAACTAAAGGAGATAGAGCAAAAACCTCAATGAGAGTATTGTTTCCAACGTCAAGAAAAACTCACTGAAAAAAATTTGAACAAAATATCTTGAATATTCGCGGAGATATTAGCATGTGAAAATAGCACTTTTTCAGGGGTCAAAAAATAAAAAGTTCGCATATTTCCAAATTTTTCAGTGTTATATTGTAGTTTTGTGTTTTTTTAGTTGAAAGAACACAAAATTTAATCAAAAAATCAAAATAATTTGCAAATATCGCTCACTCCTTTCAAGAACGTCATATCTCAAAAATCACCAATTTTTAGTTACGACTGTTTTCAGAAAGCCCTGAAAGAGTAGTATAACCCTGTAAAATCGGCTTAACTTTAACTTAATAATTAGCCTCTAGAGGAAAGTAGAGAGAAGTTGTGCCGTTTCTGAATTAGTGGAGTTTTCTTTTCAAGACAGTCACAATTTAGTTATCCTCAGCCTTTGAGGAGGAAACACATCTGTCATTTAGTGCAAGACCGTATTATTTCTTCAGAAAACAGTATTGCGCCCAAGATAAGAGTATCTTTTATTCTTAGTTTTGTTTCAAAAATGTACTATTTAGTTTTATGTCAGTATTGTAGGGAAACGGTGAAAATAATAAAATGGCTTATTTCGATTTATGACGCTCTTGCACAGTAAGTTAGAGAGGTTGACTGTACTATTTTAACTTATGACACTGTTGTCAATAGACATTTTTTCCTTAGACAAAGTGGGTTTGGATCAATTTGCTTTATGACACTTTTACAAAGAAAACTCAAACCCTTTTACGAAATTGTGCAGTTTTATTTTGGAATGTGTCATTATTGACAGTAAAATATTTACGGTTTGCAAGATGTTAAGGGTTGCAGTTTGCTTCTTCCTGTTCACATTTCACTCCTACTTTTTTAAGATTAGTTCGGAAAAGTTAGATATTCAGCAGATTTAAAATGAGCAATCCTCCCTTTTTCTAAGTCCTCATCCAAGCAGTGCTAACATCCTGTAACTCGATATGCATGGGACCAATTCATTCTCCTGCAGGTGCAGTGAAATGACCATCTTATCTTGCCAGTGTCCTCTCCCCATCGGAAGAAGGCAATTTGGCGACCCGATAAGATCAACTCCTGAAAAAAACTGGGCTCGAGGAAGCGGGCCACCCCCTAGTCGAAAATTCCACTGACCTCCCATATCGGCCGGATGTAAGATTACCCCCTTTAATTGCCTTTTTCGTTGTCGCCTTTCTTCTTTTCCCATTTTTGTTGTTATTTGGTGGGGGGTGTTACGGGGTGGGTTTGTCCAGTGCCATTTCCATGGTAGCTACTCATTCAATTCAATTCAGCTTCAAAATTTTAAAGGTGACCTTGGCTTTACTGACATTTCTTTAAAATTTGAGTGCTAAGTGTGCTGTTGACTTTGAAAGAGGACTCTTTCCTACTCATTTTACTGAGTTACCTATTGATGTTTTGTTGCTGCTCACTTTGAAAATATAAATTACGAAAACGGAGAAAATTTTTTTACAAAAACTTATCTTCATTGATCAAATTTTAGCTCCATACTAGACAAACGGCTTAAAAGCCTATTTTTAAGTTTTTTTAAACTGGGCCACTTTGAAAATCAACGGTAAATTTTTATCAATGGCAATAAGGAAACAATTATATTTTTCCCACATCTTTATATTATAAATTCAATACAAATGTTCTGAAGTATTGAGGCTCATTTTTTGCATTTCCTCTATATTTGTACTTAGAAACTTTTGTTAATTACCTCTTAAAGTAAAAGTTATTTGTTATTGTTAAAATATGATAATTAAGGTATTTTCGTAATACTCAACTGCAACCTTTTTAATTTTTAATTACACTCTTAAATTCCTTAAGAGGATCCAAGGGGAGTTAAGGGTCCAAATTTCCAGAAATTTTCTTGGGAAGGACCCTCCTTTGATACTCGGGTCTGTAATATTTATAACTTTTTTATAATAGGTTTGTCAAAATTCAAAATTTTTTACCAAAATAATGTATTAAATTCTTGGAAATGTATATTCGAAATTCGGATTAGGTGAACCAAAAAAAAAGGTGGAAACTTGCTTTTTAGACCTATATTACCAAAAAATTTATGGGGGAGGTCCCCAGACCCCCCTTTAAGTTATTGGATCGCAATTACTCACATCCTTTATACAGGGTGATTCTGAAATAATTATCAATAATTGAGGGGGAGGTAGAGGGGCCCTAGACAAGCATATTTTGAATAGGGATGGTGGGGCGCAGCCTAACTGTTAAAGAGATAGGACCTAATGTAGTGCGAGCGCGTTTCAAAAGGTCGTTTTTAGAAGGCCCGTGTGACGAAACAAACATAATAAAATTTAAAAAAATATTGCAGGAGGTACAGGAGTATCCGTACTACTTAAATCCTCAATGTGGTAGAAATTGGACCACTTGCTAAACCGTAGTGTGAGTTTTAAAACGTGCAATATTAATCTGTTAGTCAAACAGTGGAGTTCCATTAATGGTATTAGAAAAATGATGATCGGGGGAAAATTTTTCAATGATCAAACAGTTTCAATGATCAATGTTACGATCATTGAAATTTCCTTCCCCGATCATCAGTTTTCTAAATACCATTAAGGGAATTCCATTCTTCGACTAAAAGATTAATATTGCACTTTTGAAACTCACTCCACAGTTTAGAAAGTGGTTCAAATTCTATCCAATTCATGGTGTAAGTAGTAGAGATACTTTCTTACATCATGCAATAGATTTTTTTCCTTTTATTATGTTTTTTTTTTCATCACACGGGCCTTCTAAAAATGGTCTTTTGAAACGCGCTCGCACTACATTAGGTCCTAGCTCTTTAACGGTAAGGCTGCACCCCACCATCCCTATTCGAAATATGCTTGTCTAGGGCCCCTCTACCTCCCCCTCAATTATTGATGATTATTTCTGAATCACCCTGTACATTATGTTTATTGAGAAGATTCAGTTTGATTTTGAAAATTTTTAGCGACCCAAAAAACTAAATCATTTATCTGCCACTCTCTGTTAGCAAAAAAAATCAGTTCACTTTGAAAGGAATTGGAAAGGCAAATTGATAGAATTTAGTTAACTAACAGTTTAGTATTCAATATCATTTCCATTTATAGGCCAAGTAGAAAAATTTTTAATGTTAATTAAACTTAAATCCTTAATTTAATCGTAGTTTTATTTGTAAAAAAGGAGGTAAAAAAGTTTGTAAAACTATTTAAAATTGGTTGTTTTTAATTCTCTGTATCTTTTGTATTTATTTTCTTACTGTGCAATTTTTATGCGTTCTACTTTCTACTGTAATTTTAAGTATTATTAATCTACTATTTAACTTTTTTTGCATCGAAGTACAAGAGTCGAAATTTGTCTGAAAAAAAGAGTTGTTTGTACAAGAGTTGGAAATAAGATAAAATTATATTGCTTTTTGTTTTTTATTTTAATAACCAAATTCCTGTTTCTTTACCAAACTAATTATTTTAATTTCAACCGTAAACTTTAATAAAGGTATTTCAGACAAGAAGAAATAATTGCCAGTTTGGAATGAAATTATCATTGTAAGGATGTCGTAACTCTATAGATACTTCAATGTTAACTTCCAAATTGAAATATTTTAGTAACAATAATGTCATATTTTGACATACTACAAGCACCATCTATGAAATTTTGTGCAAGAGTGTCATAAAACAAAACGAACTATTTTTAAATTTAATTTTTTATATTAATTATTCTTCAAAAGGTGAGAAAGAAGTTGGGAATTATCTAAAAAGGTCTGCTGCATAATAAAAAGTTCAATTGGGGGCTTAATATTTGTTTTAAATACATTTTATTCTACTTTTAAACTTTAAAATCGCTCTCCTGAAAAATGAGGTTTTTTGAGATATGACGTTCTTGAAAGGAGTGAGCGATATGCGAACTTTTTAGTTTTTGACCCTTGAAAAAGTGCTGTTTTCACATGCCAATATCTCCGCGAATATTCAAGATATTTTGATCAAATTTTTTTCAGTGAGTTTTTCTTGACGTTGGCAAAAATACTCTCATTGAGGTTTTTGCTCTATCTCCTTTAGTTTTTAAATTAATTTTTTTAACTCTTTAATTTCGCCGCTAGGGGCGCTGTAAGTCATCTCAATGGATTCTCTAGGGTCACTTACCTAGGGGTACACTTTACTTCCATGACCTTAGGAGGCGTTGGTTCCGTATAAAAGCCGTGCAACGCAATTTTGAAACACCCTGTATAGTGTGAAGAAATGGTTAAAAAATACAAAATAAAAAATTTCCAGTCATTAGAAGATTAGTTTAGTAAACAAGGACAAAAACTCTGTAAGAAAAACATCTTATTTACTTGGAAATCAAATTTTTTTTATTACTACTTTTACTGAAAGATTGGCGGTCAAAACCGCAAACTTTCATATGCCTTTTTTTGTGAAACTGCTTGCTGCAATGCAGAATCATGTAACTGCATTGTCATTGTCATTTATTAGCGAAATTACAAGGCAGCGCGGAAAATTTTATTTATTTAGAAAACTTACCTTACTTGAATAATCCAAGAGAGGAACGGAATTAATATCTTTTGGGTTAAAAGCTCCAAATAAACAAGGGGTTCAATGAAAACATACTTTCCCCGCGATGCAAAAACGGTCTACAACTAGACGGACAAGAATTATAATAATCACGTGAATGGACCAATGGACGTAATAGGATTTTTATCGAGAATGGTTTCTCAAATTATAATGATTTGATGTGAACAGATGCAAACTATATTTGAGGAACTTGGATGGTTAATCGTTAGGGACACAAGTTTCTGGAATACGGTTGACTTCAAGTTGTTTCTTACACATCCCTTCTTGTGTATGTTATAGGTTCAATATGACTTTCAGAGCTCTTACAGGTTGGATTTAAATCTCTTTACGTTGTAATTTTGTGGACAATACTATGCACAGTATGAAGCGACAATTTAATCTCTTAATTCTGAAGCGTGTCAAACGCCACTTTTTTTTTTTCAAAAATGAGTAATTGGTGTCATGGGATTCTGCAGGGGTAAACGAACATTTTAAAGCAAGAATAATAAAAATAACGTGATTTTAAATACTTTTCTAGCATGTTAAACTTCAGCTTTAGTGCAGAAACATGTTAAATGACATAGATTGACTGGTTTCTGCACTTAAACTTCGGGGAATTTTGTTCAGGCCGTCTCATCTCCAGCTTGTTTGGGACTGTTTTTTTTTTTATTTAATCGCTACAAACACTATATGCGATTGGAAAAGTCAAGAGGTTAGATCCATCAAGTCTTAGTAAAAACCATATTTTTAAAGTTTTTGTACGAATCTCAAGACTAAGGACGTTTAGGTAGCTATATATTTAAAATATGCATGCTTGTGGCCCTTACATCCATGTGATTGAGATTTTGGATCTATGAATCACTTTATTAAAAGGGGACATCAAATCTATACCCCATATCATAATATTGAACTAATTAACTGATTTTGTCCACAAAGTTACATCTAAACAACTATCTAATTGACTTTGAAGGTATCTATGTTATCATTTCGAATTGGCTAGTTGAAATCTTTTATAAAAAAGGTATTTTATACATCTACTAACCAAAAGAGAAAAAATAAGAATTCTATAAAATTTTATTGGTTAGCATTTAAGGAGGAAATGTTATTTTCAACTAATACTCCTACTTTTGTTAACAAATCCTTAAATAAATTAGAGTTAAGGCTAGGAGGACAATAGGCTTGGAAACTCTGTTTATTGCAGAAACCTAACAAATGCCAATATTTAAATATTTTTTTTATAAAAAGAATATTGAGTAGAACCTGTAAGTAGTAGGTAGCTATTAGTAGTACGCTTGAGTAGAAAAAGAATATAAGAATCCTGAGTTATCACATTTACCAATCTCAACAGTCAACACCACACTTTTAAATTTAATTCATGAAATCTTGTCTTTGGTGCGGAATGGACGAATACGGCCCTTGCGTCATTACACCTTATCAACCAACTAACACCAAACCCTTTAAAGCCACATTCACTGATGATGAAAGTAATTTCGTCTAAGCGTTTAAGAGATTCCTAATATTAGTGACTCCCAACTCATAATAGATATCCGCGGATGACCGTATCATAAGTTGAATCATCCATGACCTGTTTACTTAAAACCCTTCATCATGCAAAAATTTGAAGGTGAATTTTTTTCAACAGTAAAAATATTTTGATGGTCTTATACTATCAGTCGGGAACCACTGCTTTAGATTTATTACAGTGCCAGTTTAAAAAAGTGAATGAAAAACTATTCATAAGGCTTATAAAGTGTTGAATTTTAGCCTCAAATAAAAACCAATTAACCAACCAACAAATCAACCTTGGTCATTTCCTCATTATCATTATCACTACTACGATGCTACCAAAGTGCTTGATTTCAACTTCGTAATACCAATTTTATGTAACCATAATTTCTATTTTTTTTAACCTTTGAGGTTGTGTCATAACGCTAAAAGATAAAATCTATATAACACGGATAACGGAGTAAGTTCTTGCAAGATTTGTTGTTTATATTTTCGTTTGACCCAAGGACGTTTTAGTTTACACTTCTGTTATCGCAAGTGTCCAAGTTTCATAAAACTTTTTAACACACAATAAATTAAAGAAACTTATTTCAGGCAGCCGTAATTTAATTACACTTTACCGAGTAAATGGAAAATGCAAACCAATGAATGGTAAACTTTAATTTTTAGGATAAAAATTTTTTATTATGATTATAGATTCCAATTTATCAGTGTTTTTTCATAAAAAAAAAGTTTTGAAAAAGTAGCAACACAGTTTTTAAAAACACTTTCAAAACTTTATCTGCTGTGTCAAATGATGGTATCCTCAGTTCTATTTAGTTTCTTTCCTTCTTTTCTGAAAAATAAATGAAGTTTTGAATAATATATGACAACTAGATAACGTTTTCAATTAAATATGAAAATGAGATGTGATAGAGGTGTGTGCACCATTTTACTTTAAATAAGCGCATAAATTAAATTTGTTGCAATAAATAGTAGGCACTACATATTACGATTTTTTACTGCTTTCTAAAGTGCAGTTATAATTCTTAATACGAATGAATTACTTATATTTCTAACTAAAGTAATTAAGGAAATAAATTACTTTCTTAAAAGTTTCTATTTTTATATTTTGACGGTTTGTAAACACTTGGACACTGGACCAAGTGTGGTGTGTAAAATACGTATAATCGTAAACGTAATCATACATCATTATTTGCATTTATATATGGTTTCGAATGATTAAAATACTGCAACTGAAATTTACGGTTGTAGTTTTCCATTGTGGAATATTTCTTTCAAGGTTTTTGTATTAAATTTATTTTGAAAGTGTTAAAACTTCTTTTTACCACAAGGTTTTTAAAAATATTTTACTTCATTTGAAATTATTTCCTCACTTACATCATCAAATAGAATAGTAATACTTTATTTAACAAATTCTCAAAATATGTGGTTTATACTTTAACGTTTTTATTTGAAATGTGTTTTCATGAATATATCTAATTGTTATACATTAGTTTTAGTTTCTACCGTCGAATAATGTTATAAACTGAATTCTAAATTTCGATTTGTATTCTTCCTAATAAGCTTACTTATTATGAAATGAAAGATACATTACTTTTTTTTTTAAAATAACTTCGAATCTTTTGTAAATACTACTCAAAACTGTTACATTTTATAGTTACACCCTGATCACTAAAATTTCTTTAGTATCGTGTTTTCGCCGAATAAAAATAACTGAAATTTATTCATAGATCCGAATTTTACAGCGCAAACTTCGTTTATAGTTAACTATTATGGATTTTAAAATTACCTATTAGCTGCTGTGGCTTCTCCCAATGTATTTGGCACTGAAATATTGTTTGTCTCTGGCAGAAATACCACCAAAGCTCCTCCTATCACAGCTAGGATACCGAATACCACTTGTGGCACTGCTGGGTGAGTAAAATGGCTCTGTAACAAGGCGTAAAAAGTTACTCAAGTAATTATTTTATAATTAAGCGGTTGGAATTACCAAATAACTGGAGAATCTGTATAAATGAATAGATATAAAAAAATTATATTATGCATACATTAATTAGAACCTTATGCATATTAGTTAGAAATAAATGAGTAAATAACTCATCTTTAAAAAAAGTATCTACCTTCAAAACCAATATCTTCCAGAATTCTTTTAATAAGTACTTTGAACTTTGGTTTAGTATTAGTAGGATAAATTAAAAGTTGTGTTTCGTTGGTAAAACAAAATGTGTGGATAAAATTAGCATATACTTGATGCGCCGAAGGTGTGATATGTTTGGTAATAATGGTGCCAAACAGAATTAAGACTATTTTAAAAAATGAATACTTGGGATACTAACGCATTATTGGATCAGATACTGTTACATTTTTTCACAAATTTTCTAACAAAAGTCAAATTGACTTTACTTAACCCATTAATGCCCAACTTTTTATTTTTCTTAAATATTTGGTAAAAACATAGTAAATAGCCCCAAAACAACTGGAAAAATAGTGAAAAAAATTCCAGGTTAAAATTTTAATTTCTACACCAAAATTAAAAAACGTCCCTAAAAAGGGACGTCAGGCACTAATGCCCCCGTGTTTTTCCCTATAGTAAACGCATGGTAGAAAACTGTTTTAAAGCCTCAGAAACATCTTCTACCTTTTTAAGTGCAGCAAAAGTGATCGGAACCATACTGTAACATGAAAATGAACAAAAAATATTAATTATTTATCCAATTAAATGTAAAATTAACCTTAATTAACGTAATTAGAGCATTTCTTATGCTCTAAAACACGTTTTTTCCTCCCAAATCTATGTCAATTGCAAATTAATTACGATTTTTAATTGAAAAAGGCATTATTTGATTATATGTTACCTAATATTAAGTAATAATTACTTTTACACACCTCAAATCCTTCAGAATATCTCAATATGTGAAGTTTAAGTCATTCAAATGCCCACACTTATTTCATTTTATTTAATTTTACTGTGCGGAACACAAATTTCTCCCCAAAAATCAAACATTAGTGGGATGTGCATTAGCAAGCCAGATGATACAGATTGATCTGCAGTACAGAACACAATGGTTAGCGACATCTAATTAGAAAAAAAGCCGAAAGTTTATCACAAAAGCGACTTTTTTGGCAATTTTAATGACAAAAAGTCATTATAACTAATAATTATTAAACTTTTAATTAAAATATAACCGGAATATATTTGCAAGTAATAAATATAGTAAAATAATTCATTTATTCCTTCTAATTAATAAAAATTAATTAATTCCTTATAATTTAGGACTTTTAATCCCATTAATTTAGCAGAAATAACAGTATTTTCCAAAAAAATTAAACAAAAATAATAAATTTATTAGCTAAAATTAAAGTAATTTTATGAATATCAGTTATTTAATTCATTTCATAAGAATCGAACTTGTTTTTATGAAAAAAATAAGGAAAACTAGCATTTCACTATGGGGAAAACCACGGGGGCATTCGTGCCTGACGTCCCTTTTTAGGGACGCTTTTCGAGGGTCCAAAATAAGGTCAAGATAAAATATTTTGGAAAAATAAAAAAACACCCCAACTGATCTAATGTATAAACCGTAATATATATCAGTATTGAAATTTTTTTCAAATAACAACTAGGATTTTTAAGCTTTTTCTTTTAAAATTTTTAAAAAAGCACTTTTCTGAAAAATTCTATCTTCCAACTTTAAAAAAAAGTGAAAATTTTTTAAAATTCTGCTTTCTTCATGTGTTCTTCATGTTCTATGAAGATCAGAGATACATCAGTGCAAATTTTGTTTCAAAGGAACTATTTTTGTAGAAATAGGAGTATTTTTAAAGAACGTCCCTAAAAAGGGACGTCAGGCAGTAATGGGTTAAAATCTTTAAAAACCTGCCTTCTAGAGACCCAACGCAAAATGATTTATCTTAAGAAAGTCTACTGGATCAAAGTGAATTTACCTTAACAGACTCTTTATAATAAATAATTTCTTGAAGTCAACTTACCAGCTCTCTTACAAAAGGTGCTATGACTGACCCAATTTTTCCACTCATAGTTGCCGATCCCATACTGATGGCTCTAACCGATGTTGGAAAAATTTCCGCCGTGTACATATAAAGAATCACAAAAGCAGCTGATATGCAGAATTTTCCTATCATGCTCATTGTCACTTCTAACCACCATGGTTCTGAAAGTAGAAAAAAAGTTTTAAAACCAATTACAACAGAACCTCCTTAAACGACCCCTTGATATAGCGATTCCGACGTTATAACAACCGGTAAGAAATGTTAAAGATTGATTCATCATACAGTATTAAATTCGATATAACGTCCTTTCATTAAAACGACCGTATGAGAAGTTTAGAAACAGTTAGCCTACTTTTCCTTTTTTCATCATTTTATTTTTAAAATACTGATTTAATGCTTTCCTCCAAATCTTGTTTGAGTAGCCGCCAAATGTTTCATTACCATCACATTAATGTGACAGTGTATCGCAGCGGTTCTCAAACTGTGCTCCGCGGAGCCCTAAGGGCTCCGCCAAGCATTTCCAGGGGCTCCGCGAAAAAATTTGAAATAAATACGATGATAATTTCTAATTTGCGTTGCTCTGAAATGTTAAATAAATAACTTACTGGTAGGTGTTTCTTGTTAAGAACTTACTTTTGCTCCTTCCTACCCAAGTTTTTAGAGCTGTAAAATCACCCTTAAATGTAAGTGGATTTGGTGTGGAGCCTCCAATAAAGTGAGCTCTGTTGATTATAGTTTTTTTCTGGTTTTTGTCTCTTTCTGGTCTTTTTCGGTTTACCAAAGTAAGTTAAAACCCTGTATTTAGGGTCAAATTTCCAAAACTTTTCTGGGGGAGGAACTCCCGGGATGGGACGATTCGGCGCTGGCCGTTTGGGCACCGGCCCGTTTCTGCACCAAATTTTTCTTCTTCTAATTTTTAGAAGAATTATGAAAGTTCTATTTACTTTCATTTTATTTCTGCCGCTGAAACGGCCGCGCCGAATAGTAAGTAGCACACTGAGGAACCTCACTCCCCCACCTCGCAAAGTTATTACTCAGCACCTTTTTTTTATTAAGTTCAGCAAAATCACAATCCTACTTAAAAATGTATGTCCAAAATTCGGAGTAGATGTACCGTACCAAAACTAAGTGAAAACCTGTTTTTAGTAGAGTCAAATTTCCAACCCCCCTTTATAGCATGAGAGGGGATAAGGAATGATTTTGGGCCCCTGTGTAAATAAATTTCGATATGTACCTCTGAGGTATGGACTAGCAGCCCCCCCAAAACAGCTCTCGATTTCAAAAGATGAAGTAACTTTTAGGAAAACAAAATTTACAGATGTATAGATTTCTGTATGGGGGGGGGAATCCTTTGATCATGCATCTCGGGCATATTAATTAAAAAGTGATAGCTATAATATTCAGAAATTTAAAACAAAGATTTATATTGCAACAATGATAAAATATAATTGGTTAAGAAAATATTCCATACATCCCGGGGTGTATATAGGAGGGGCGAGGGGGCTCTGCCTCCACCCCGTAAATTCGGACTACGTATAACAAAACAAGTTAAAACCATTTTATTTGGGGACAAATTTCCGAAATTCTTCTGGGGGAGGACCCCCAAAACTCCCTATTGTACTTGAAACTTTATTATTGTCAATTTTTATAATAAGTTCGTTAAAACTAAAATCCTACCAAAAAATGAATGTCCAAAATTTGAACAATGATGTACCTAAGGAGGAAGGACCCCCAGACCTTTCTATTTTACTTGAATCTTAATTCGTCACAATTTTTCTTACAAATAAATTATCTTAGATGCAAATATATACCTAAAAATGTTTTTAAAAGCTACGTTAAACTGTTAATTTTGCATGGGAGGGGGCTGAGGAATAATTTTGGACCCCTCCCGAAATAAATTTCTATATACACTACTGCCTTTATGCTTTTATTTCTAGAGGCAATGGGTTTTATGTAATTTGCTTTTAGTACTTAATTTTGTAAAAATTTATTTCGGAAAAGGGCTCCACAAAGAATTTGTCTCTTGAAAAGGGCTCCGTGACATAAAAAGTTTGAGAACCCCTGGTGTATCGTATTTTATTTTCCTTTTCCGTTGCATTCGACACCGAGTAGGGTATTTTTACTTATTGCTCTACTTATTCATTTTAGTTTGTCTGATAAAACTGTCCACATCTCACCATAACTGTTCTTAATTATCATCATTGTGCTAGCTTCGTTCTGTCCCTCATCTGTGTATAATTAAACGTTAGCATATAGATTTGTCACCTACAGCTGTGTCTTCTTTGAACCTGATAATTTGCCCCTAGACGAGAACTCAGCCTCCATAAATTTTATAAGCCAACACACACATATCACATCGATAAAAAATACAAAAAAATAGTAAAGCATCGTTTATACGTCTTTCAAGGGACCGACGTAAAACGACGTATAAATGAAAAGACGTATAATAGAAAACATCTTTGGTTATTAGGTTTCTAATAATCTTAACGCAGATACACGTAAATACAATAAATTAGAGGGTTTTTCTAAAGAAAAAAAATTCTTCGAAACAGTTTTTAAAATAAAAATAATAATTAAATTTTAGTTAAAATATTAAAACATTTCAAATGAACATTAATTAAACAACACCTTTATAGTTCATCTTAAATATATTTTACTTTTCATACCTTGAGTACTATATTGCACATCCCAATAGATTGCATTGCATATGAATATCAAATCTTCAATTTATTACACTTTTTTGAAAAAAATCTTTCATTAAGACAGAGGGAAACAACGTATAACCGATATTGTGCGTCGTACAAACGAAGAATTTTTGCATTAAAATGAATGGGAATTGATTGGGATTTTGCGAAAACGACGTAAAAATGAAAAAGTCGTATAACTGAGAAACGTATAAAAACGGAGCTTTACATTAAAATCTTGTATCAAACCACCAAAAACTGACTTAGTGACATCTTCAACAATTTTTTCCCAAAATAAAATTAACAGGGTTTCAGAGTTGGACGAATGCAAATAAAATAAGATTTCCGGGGAAAATTTTACCGTGGTCTCATTGGAAAATTCGCGAACGTTTCGTCCAAATATCATAAGCGCTTTGAAAATAGTAGGGATCTTCGTTATGACTGATCGACGTCAGAATGTTTTATTAGTGTTGTTGATATTGCTGATCCCCCTTGGCCTTAATCAACTAAACCAAGTCCAAAAGACCATGTCGCAAAATTAAATTAAAGACCTCATCCCCCTCATTCAACAGCTGCCTCATGGATGGAGGCAACAATACAATACAAGACATAAGAGGGAGAGGCGATGGCTGAACAACAGCATAGATTTTCTCATTCCCATCGAAATTTAAACTTTTTATGTTGCAAGTTCTAAGTGTGGACAGAGTGCTTTGTACAAGTCTAGGGTAGTGGTTCACTCCAAGGACAGTCCGGGCGCCCAGCTGATGCATACCAAGCATATTCGGGCGGAGTCCTCCAAGTAATGTTTGTGTTATTCAGAAACATGAATGTTTTTTTATGTAATTAGTTCCTTTGGTTATAATATATCCAAACAAGTGGTTGTAATATAACCATATCAAGTTAAAAATTCGGTGTCGCTATTGAAAAAGAATCCTTTTCTAAAGAAATTATAATTTACCTTGGGGAATGATGAGCATGAGAAAACAAGCGAGGCCCGAACACCCCAGACTGACTCCCTGCGGCCCCTTGCGTCCAAGGGAAGCGATGATGAAGATGGTGAGGGTGTAGGCAGGGATCTCGATTGCCCCAGAGGCGGCGAAGTTTATGTAAGGGTCTCCTGCAAGCTCGTTCGTGTTGTACGTTAATCCGTAGTACACAAAGGCGACCATAAACCTGTTTGAAAGAAACGAAACACTTTAATACAGAAAGTATATCACTAGTTTTTTAAATGAAATTCGGGTCTTCAAAATATTGAATGATTTATCGAATTTAGCCCGAAACAATAGTAGTTAGTAATAGTAGTTAGGCTTACTAGACACAACTACAACTAGTAGTAGTATCTAATAAGCCGTGCTTCAGCCAATTGTAAATATGAAATTAAACTTCATAACTGTTCCAAATAATTACCTAAAACCGTTCTTAAACATAGGGGTAATAATAATATTTAGTCAAACTAACAAATTTTCAGAGTTATGAACTCAGATATAGTTACGGACTTATAAATAAATTCTTACCACAAATAAAAGATAATGAGCGTCTGCTTCCAAATTCCTGAACTTATAACAAGATGAAGTATACTACCATAAGATTGCTTTACTTCGTAAACCTAAAAAAGGCAAAATTTAAAACTTAAAAAGCCAAGATATAAAGTTTCGGAAAATATAACTAAGATTATATGGTGACATATTAATATTTGACAGGTATTACCTAAAAAAATTTCACTGTATAATTTGAATTTATTAAAATTTTTAACTATCAGGTTGAATGTTGGAAGATTTCAAATTTGTTTCAGTTAAATAATTAGCTGTAGATGCAAGTTGATAATCATATTAGTGTGAAGGCATGGAATCAGTGGTAATGAAAGTCATTGGCATGCGTTTTTAATTGCTCTAGTCTCTTTCTCAAATCCGATGATTTAAGTTTTTTTTTCACATTTAAAGTGAATTTTTCTATTCACATTTTAAGGTTATAAAATTCAAATAAAATATTTGTCAGAGCAACGACCTATATATTATCAATGAATGCTCAGATGCTTTAGTCTTAGGTTCAACAGTAGAAGTTTGAATTATTATCCCTAAACCGGAAAATGATTACTTGATAATCATTGCAGAAAGTTTTCTTCTAACTCTGGCCTGTTTTGTAATTATTACTCACCACCTGAACCCTCGATTTATAATTTGTTTGAAACTAAATTTTACGGCCACAGTTAACGTTCAGGTTGCAGATAGAAACAGTTTTTCTCGCCATGAAATTGTATTAAAAGGCGTTTTACCTTACTCGTTTTAGACAATGTTCCTTTTATTTTGCCATCCAAGTTAGTTAGAGCCATTCCATTCCTTTTTCCCGCGGCAAGAAGAGCTCGGAGAGCTTTTTCCTCTTTACCTTTAGTCAGAAGCCATCGAGGGGACTCAGGTAAAAGCCTGTCGAATGAATTTTTACCAAAAGATTTTGAGATAGTAAAAAGGAAAATTTAAATAGTCAAACACTTAAAAAATCTTTCATAAAAATATCTTCAACGATATTGCACTTAATCAGTTAGGCTATAAGGCACTAAATGCAAGTCTATTTATTTTTGCTATTTCAACTTCTGAATGGCTGCAGAAAAGACATAAAGGCACGTGTTAAACCTAATGGATGAAATGCTAAAGCAAACTCTATAAAAATATCACTTATCTGATCCATTAAAGCCGTCGTCACATTATCGTTCCCAATGGAATATACAAATTTTTCGGATTGAAATGGTAAAACTCTTTATTGGTTTTATTCCCCTTTATCTAATATTTTAATTGTGTCTGTTTTATCTCACCTTTATCATTTCCCCGTAATTGTTTTAATTTGAACGGAGGCTTTTGCCCCCTTGAAATGATTTTTATGTCTTGTGTTTGGCGCAATAATTCCTGCTATGGGTCTTGCGTCATAAAAAGTCAACCAACCAACCAACCAACTAAATGACATAAAATACTCGATGCTTACCACCAACTGGAGAGAAGCAATACACTAGGGACCGTAATGACTATTTGTATCCAGAACCAGTCCTTTATTAACCAGACGATGAGTGGGAGCATGACATAGCCAATGCACCAACCAAAGTTGATGGCTATACCGTAGTAGGATCTGTATTTGGGACCCAACGCTTCCATCACTGAAAATAAACGGAATTAGCTTGTCCTAGTTACAAGACAATCAAAGATTACTCAAAGTGAATCTCCAAAATTGAATCGTCAGTTCAGATAAAGGAATAAAGCGTCAAAATGGATATTTCTTTTTCGTTGTAAATAAACCTAATTATCAGTAAGACGAAAAAAAACCCTACAGAGGCAAATGTATTCTATTTAATTAAAAGAAATTAGGCATATAAGTTGTATGAAGGGAATCTTCTGGACATATTTTCTATTTGAAACATGTGTGTTATACAAATCAGAGTTTATAGGGGAGAGTGTTGTACCTTTGGACAAAAATCACGCTTGGATTTTTCTAAGACAGGTAAAATCACAGTTTTACTATTTAAAGTGCCCAACCAATAGTCCTAACTTTAGCAAAGAGAGTAATATTTTTTATTAGCTAAAATCTTCAAAATAGGATTTTTAATTCATTTTAATCACTTAACGAAATTTGTGTCCATAGGTACAACAACGTGCTCTCCCTACGGACAGACCATTTAAAAATTAATTTAATATGCATTAAAATGTATTCACAATAATGAAACCTGATTCATAAGCGCCGCTTAGCTACAGACACCCACTAGACTAGAACGTGTCCGTAGGTACAACACCTATGGTGTTCGAAAGTACAACATTAGGTGTTTTGGTATTCAAAATTCTACAAAAAAAATAAAATAATTGAGATCTGACGATTTCTAATATCAAAAATAAAAGTTAAAATCTCGGATTTCATCCCATTTTTCCCATTTTATCATATCCTAACTATAAGGGAAGACAAGTATTAATGTAGTGATGCACTAAAAAAACCTTCAAGCAACTAAAAACAGTAAATTTATTTTATGAAATTTAAATATTATTTTAAAGAGCTGATTTCTCGCTAGCAACTAGATAGCATCTGTTTACATTCAAAATCGACCACAAATTCAAATTTACATTTCCCCCCCGAATTTTAAAACACGGTGGCTGAAGGTACAACCGTCCTTAGGTACAGCACTCTCCCCTATTTCCTATAATGTTAAATGTAAGATGACTAAATATAGAAGTAATGATCAACTAGCATTAGGACACAAACCCAAAAAAAGGAATTTCACAACCATGGGGACTTGGCTAAAAACTTTTAAAATTGCAGATCTGTAAGTAGATCTTTGACTGCATACAAATTCATTAAAGTAACTATTCCCATTCTCCTCTATTTAATTTATAACTTAATTTAGTTTACTTTTTTATTTTTCTCATTTTTGCTGTACGTTAATGGAAATCAAACTTGTTCACTGTTTTGGATGGAAACGAATTTCGCAAGTATTTTACTGTTCTTTTGCCCCAAATCCGAGTTTCGAGGTTATCCGATGACGCCAGAGATGTAATTAAACTATCGAGCACTAGTAGGTGTTACTCACTAAGAACAAAACTCGAGTTATCAGCTCCAGCCACTCCAACAGCTACGAAGAACCTGCATACTGCAAACATCAGGAACGATGTGGAAAACGCGCAACCAAGGGAAAAGAAAACTATGATGACAATACACCCGAAAATAATGGGTTTGCGTCCATACCTGTAACATATTCAAATCTTATCTGTTGAATTGTATTTAAAGCAATGTACACGCACAAGAAGGATGTAGGTGAGATAAATAATAAATCCTACCATGCCGGTAAATCATACAGGCATGGTATGATTTACCGGCACATTGACCAACCAGAGCTGCATCATTCAGGTATGGCAACCTGTTGTCTACCCTTACCTTCAACCCTCTCCTGCGGACAAGTCTCAAGAGAAAAATGCACAACCACATGATGATAAACGCAATATCCAGGCTTTCTTTTATCCCCCTGTGTTGCATTTTACCCTGACCTATCCGTTCTTAAGAACCAATGCCCAGAAAACATGTCCGGTGAAAGAGGAGAAATAGCCTAGCCCGATATGCAACGTCCGCTGGTGCACCATAAGAACTTAAGAAATTATTAGCCAGGGGAGGCAAAATGTCCTCCAATCCCAAAACCCATTTAGATCCCCTTTCACTCAATACCATGACGTGTGACGGCGGTAATGGACACTCATGGTGGAGACACACACAACACTCCTCCCTGGTTTTCTCACCCCTCCAACATCCAGGAAGGCTGAATTTTTAATCAATTCACATTAATACTATGAGCAATCATAGAAGTAAATTTGGCTTTGATATCTCTTTTCCTTCTTAGTGTACCATTTTGGTTGGCCAGCAGTGTATTTGTAAAAAATCAATTTACCAAAGGAATCTGAGAGAAGTTTTGTTAATTGAAGTCGTGAGTGAAAGAATAAAGCATAAAATATTTTCTAGAAAAATGAATTATCATATTAAATTAATAGGGCAACTAAAAATTTAAAAGGTATCCAAGAAATCTCACATTGAGACTTCGGGAACCCTCTCATTGTTGACTGTTCCAGTTAAGAAAAGCTTTTATTGGTGAGAAAAATATATAAAGTAGTGCTTTTAACTCATTTAAATAGCTTGTAATGAATTAAATAAAATGTTCTTACTGATCGGAAAAGTATCCAAATACTAAGACAGAAAAAAAATTTCCACAGATGAAGATCGATTTAGACATGGAAACTAACCACTCTTTATCACATACTAGATTCCACTGGAAAATAATGAAATTAAAATTAGGCTTCAGTCTTTATTCAAAATATACATAAATAAATTTCTTCAGAATCCAAAAGACGGATAAATATTTACTCTAAATAACGGTAAAAATCAAAATTAATTTAACAATAATTAAGAACAAATATACAATAAAATGTCTTTACACGCGCACTCCCCATAGGATAAATTTTTAACTTTTTATCAATTTACCTTGTACCAATCGGCTGTAATGGAATTTAAAATCTTTGAAAATTATTATAGGGAGTAAAAGATTAATCTCTTAAAAAAACCTTTCGTCCACTCTCTTTAACACTTAAACACAAATTTGAAAGGATAAGCTAACTCAGGGGTCTCCAAAACTTATAGGTGAAGGACAACATTCAGTTCTTCATAAATGTCCCGCGGGTCACACTTAGGGCTTCCGCATAGTGGATCTGGATTTGGCTGAAACTGGGAAATTATAAATCACTGAACCCCGGCACGCTTTCCCCCTCCAGCCATTCCAACGCAAGGAGAGGGGGATGAGATAGTGTTTGACAGCGAGTTAACAGATTCCCTCTCGGACGCTTCCACCCCCTTTTTTGTATAGCGAAGGCTGCAAAGGGACCACGTGCGGGGGATCGAATTACTCCAGATTCTATTCCAGACCGACTATGCGGAGGCCCTTAATCTCTTGTTTGAAAATTTTAGCCCTTAACAATATTACACGAAGATGATAAGTAGTAAAATGAAAGATATTTGTTGTACCCTGCTTTATTTGAAAACAATTTTAATTAGAATTCAGATTAGAAGTAACCGAACAATTAAAATTATATTTCCATTGTCGTTGGGTTTCCCTAAAAAAGCTTTGCCGAAAAATCCTTCCGCAACACTATATTTAGCGTTTGGATGACAAGGTTGCCCAAAAAATGATTGAAAAAAAACAAGAAAAACCCTGCAAAAACTTCCCCAAACAGCATCCAACTCGTGCATAGATTGTTTTTACCTTACCTGGGAAAATCTTAAATAGGTTACGCCGTAAGTTTACAAGACGGTTATTAAACCTTAAATTGCTATCTGGAAACCCTCTAAATCGAGAAAAAATTCCAATTTAACACGACTTGATTTCATTGGTTTCACAATTTACATATTGGTAACAGACTGCAATTCTCGTAGTAATAAGAGGACGGATACCGGGAAAATTCCCTCAGTTACCTCGAGCCATACTTAAGAGACCCCAGGATTTAGCTAGTACTGAACTTACTTTACTCAAGAGTGTCGAGCCGTAAAGTGTTTCATCATATTCCCAAGATTGACACTGGATGACTTCGAGTGTTGAATTATTGGTTTCCTTTGAGAGATCAGTGAAATTGTGAATATCGTACCTATAATTCATTAAAAAAGGTTATAGGTTTTTTAATATATAACAAAACAGGCTATGAAAAGAAGAAAGAGCATACAGATAGAAGTGGTTGTAAAAGAAATCTGCATCACCTTCAAATGTTCACATCTATAGAGAATCAATTAACATGGAATATGACTGAAATTATGAATAAATAACCTAATTACTTGCTACGAACAGAAATTTTATGTTTTTTATTTTAATTAAAAAAACAGGAATAAAAATGAAACACTGCAAATTTTATATTTTTGACTAATCTAATACAACAAAAATTAGGTTGTGTTATTTTTGGTAAAACGTAAAGAAACATCAGAAATAATATTATAAAAGTTCCTTGATTATTAAACCTATTACTAAATCTGTTTTTTTTTTCAAATATTTTTATTTTTTATTTTTATTTTTTATTTACTATTAAATTCTTTAATTCTCGGTTATGTATAAATATGCTTATTATATATGTATTACATTATTTAATTTTTTTTATTTATATGTATATATATTTTTTAAATTAAGAATTATACCTTATTATTATCTTTTATTATTATTTTTTATTTAGTGTATACTCCTTCATAGTAGTTTTTTTGTGCGTTCGATTAATTTCCTGTTAAATTTTATTTATTGTATTAATTTAACGTAATTTATCAGTCACCAGAACGTGATATAGTCCCCTTGGTGATGAATATGTTCTTATTTGAAGATTTTTATAACTATTTATGTGTGTCAATAAAGTTATTATTATTATTATTATTATTATTATTATTATTATTAAAGTTCACATTATAACGTAGTTACCAACAATTTCTCCTTTAGCTTTGATTTAAGCTTTCCATATTGATTTATCATCCTTTTTGAAGCACTTTTCACATAGTTCATGGTTTTATGCATACAATGAAGACTCCAATAGTTCTAAAATTGCATTGGATTTTCACAAACATTTCTTCGAATGAATTTCAATATTATTTACTTTAACATAATTTAATAGCCTATTAAAACATTATGATTTCATTATTCTTTCTCTATCTTGTAATTTATATGCTGTTTAAGCTGACATTAGAAAATGTGGAGGTAAGTTATTTACAAAGTTATCTTATCAGTTTCAAATGATGAGATTGACTAGTAATAAATAAAAGCTGATCTCTAACGGTAGGGAATAATTTCTGCTCTAAAGGACTTTTCTTTGCTCAAAAAAATATGCAAATAATTCCATAATCGAAAAAAAAATGGACTGAGTACATCATTTAAAAATAATTGGTTATTTCTTCATATGACTATTTCATTATGATTACAAACCTAACACATCATTCATCATTTAGATTATCACTCATCCTCATTTTAATAAAATCTGCAGAGGGATTTCAGATCATAGATTCTTTGGTTCTATTAACTTAATGATGAAAATTAAGAACAGAAAGGTTGTATTTTAGTTTTCCACTTAGAAATTTGCAATCAGTGTGCACAAGATATGAGCAAGTTGCTCCTTGCACATGCAGTAAAGATTGGTACATATACCAGCAGAGTATTTTAATATTTAATTTTTAATGCTACCTATACATCCCCTAAGAGGATTTCTGCAAATCTACCTATTTTGAGAAATGAAGTCACAAAAATTTAAACAAAATTTCTTCTTTAAAAAAATACTATCTGGATATAGGGGAGAACGGGGCACATTCGCACAAAAAGTGCATTTCGGGATATTTCTCTGGATCTAGATGAGATATTGAAACAAACTCGGATTCTAATGAAAGTTAAGACCTTTGTTTTAGAACGATAATTGGTCGCATTCGTTTAGAATTTCTAACCTATATCATCAATCTAAAAAACGAGAAATTTCGTGCGAATGTGCCCCATGGGTGGGGCAGTTTTGCACACGTGTGGGGCACATTCGTACACATGCAAAAAATTATAAATAATTATTTTTACGAACTAAAAAGTTTATGGCACTTTAAAGTAAGGATAATTTAACGAAATATTTGCAACATATTTTTCCTCTAAATTGAAGATTTTTTTACAAAAAGAAAACAGCTTCAGAAAATATTGAACATGTAAGTTTTTGTTGAGGAAAACGATTGTAGTAATGAAGATTATATTGCACATTGACATACTTAACATAATATAATTAGTTAGAAAAAGTTTAACCAATATTTTAACTGTCAGGTTTTATTCGAAAAGAAAAGTGAACCAACAGCTCACTTATTAACACCTGAAACTGACGGTTGGGGAACTTGTAATACAATATTATCTTCTTGTATGAATGTTGAATCATTTCTTACTGGGAAAATAAAAGTTTCGTCATTAATTTTAAAGTTTTTAAAATTTTTCATCATTAATTTTAAATAAGCACCATTCAACTCCAAATTTTCTATTTGACCAACATAACTTAAAATTCAAAACAAATTTCTACGCTATATTCATTACAAATCTAATAATATTGAATATCCATCTAACGCTTTGGCCAGGCTGAATTTTAATTTGTGCTCTTTGGAATGCAATAGAACAATATCCATATTTAAATTTTTTTATAACCTATTTAATAACAAAATTGATTGTCCTGTTTTACTTCAGGAATTTAATTTTCATGTCCCCATATACAACTCACGTACTAAATTTGTATTTAAAGTTCCTCTATTTACGAAAAATTACTTAAAATATCAAACCATGGTAGAATTCATAAATTTTTTAAATACTTTACCAGAATGTGATTTATTTTTTCATAATTTCTCTTTTTTTTAAATCCATTATTATTTCTAATTATCCTTAGTTCTATTTAAATGTTTGTCTTTTTATGTTGTATGTATTGTTGTAGGTATTGTATATATTGTCCTTTATACTGTAGTATATTGTCCTTTGTACTGTCATTTAATTGGATATTTTCTGTTTGACAGTTAAATAAATAAATAAATAACAAAATTTCTTTTTAGTAGCAAATTCTAGTGGAATAAAATCACCTAAGTCCAAGTCAATTGGTATTAAACAATTATCAGGGACATTATTTCTTGAATGTTTAAATCTAGGTCTAAATTCCTTAAAACTGAAGCTTTCTTTAAGATGTTATTTTCTATTATCACCAAATTTTGAAACAATTACAATAAATAAACATTAAACTTCAAGTTATTAAATATACTGCACTTATAAACATAAATCACTTTCATAATCAAAAATGGGAAAGATGTGGCACATTCGCACTGTCCGAATTTGCCCCATCTTTTGGTGTACGAATGTGCCCCATCTTTTGGTGTACGAATGTGCCCCATCTACCAGTTCAAGCTTTCCACGTCCCAACAAGGTATTTATAAATAAAGCAGGGAAATAAAACCTTTCTAGAAACTTACTTTAGTAGTGCCTCAACTGAATAAAATGCTGAATGTCAACTTGAGAGTTATTTTTGATTGATATTTTACGCCAACAAAATGACAAGAAAATTTACTTTGCTGCTTCTAACGCTAGCAAATTTCTAGAACGTACACAAAAAGGGCTTTGCTCAGGGCTTTGATAATTCATGCAGGAGGTGGTAGTCATGCATCCATTTACTGGTATTTTTTTCAGATTTTTAAATTAATAATTACTAGGGAAAATGCCGTCTGTCCGAATGTGCCCCACGTGCGAAATAGCCCCACTCTCCCCTACATTAAATCCTACCCTCAGATCCCTACAGTACCCCCTTTGGAAACTTCTGGTTAGGGGTTTGATTTGTCAGTGTTCTCTGCTACCTGACCAGGCCTTAGTTAACCAGCAGTAAAAAAAGACTTCCCCAATCAGCAGATAATTTGCATCCGATACTTTTGCAGTCGAATTTTGTACTACCAGACAGGTGGTTAACCATCAGTTAAAAAAGAATTCCACCAATCCAAGTCGACAATTCCTTCTTTGATAGTTGGTTAACTTGGTTGGCCAGGTAAGAACAAAATACGGACACGTCTTTTTACCTCGAACACTCTTGGTCATGTTGTGGCAGCCCATATTTCTTCCAATCGTATAAAGTCCAGTTCGAACCCTCTGGCCTTGCACACCAGTGCTCCAGGTTGGGGGCGTAGAAGGACATGACGAGGTTGTGCATGGCAGTGGGTATACCTAAGACAATGATCACGCAGAACATAATCCATTGCCAAGGTCCATTTCCTCCCACCATGTCCATTATGTCCCCCTGGGAGGCTGGCCGGGTGATGTCTTTTTGGGTCATGACTGTCATGAAGAGAGGCAGGTGTCAGAGAAATTGAATTGGCATCTGAAAAATTTTCATAAAGGAAGAATTTAAAGTGTTTTTCTAATGAATATTATTTCCTACTCTTTCATATTCATGCCTCCATTGCTAACGTAAAACGTAAAATTAATAAATTAACGTAACGTTAATTAATAAATTAACGTAAATAAATTAACGTTATTGAAAACGTAAAATTAAAAAAATGACAGAATAAGGGTCAAAGCTGCAAACCTTCAGAAGCCTTTTTTTCTTTATTAAACTCTGCCTGCTGCATTGCAGGAGTATTACCATTCTCCCCTTTGAAAGAGCCCCTGTTAATTTTTTTGCGATTTGGTCGGGACAACCAGTTATTAGTCATTCTCTTTTACGGCTGATAAAAAAATATGTTCTTCTATTTGGGATCTATCAAAGTGGAGAGAAAAAAAATAGTAGGAATTTTGAAATAAAACCTTGCAACTCAAACTTAATTCCCGCTGGCTCATAAAGAATTCATCTTTCTTCAGAGTTGTTTACATTAACAGCAGACAATGGGCAGGGAGGTGATTTTTGCAGTATGCTATTGTGCATGTTTGAAACCATTTGTTTTCCTTCATCTGCCCAGTTCCAGGCATTGGTCATTCTTTCGATACAGACTTAATAAACAAGGCAGCATTGATTAATTCCTCTATGATTGATTATCAGGCAAAGCGTTCCGCCGAGAGGAAAAACGGTTGCGAGCTCAACAAAACATCTAACTCAGTGTTTCCCAACGTGGGGCGCACGCCCCACCGGGGGCAATATGATTTTCTAGGGGAGAAATTCGAAAATTTTCAACCAAATTGCCCCCCAGGTGGGGCATGGACTACCAGGTTTTATTTAGTTTCAAAGAAGAATTTTTGAGAAAAAAAGATCTGGCAGGGGCGTATATTAGAGGGTTCCGAAGGGGCCCTACCCCCCTCAAAATTAGAACTTGGTGTACCAAAACAAGGTACAACCTGCTTTTTAGGGTCAAATATCTAAAAATTTTCTGGGTCAGGACAAGACCTTCAAACCCCTCTATAGTTCATCGAAATTTATATGTCTAAAATTTGAGTAAATGTATCAAAACTAAGTTGAAACCCGGTTTTTAGAGTAAAATTTCCGAACCTTTTCTGGGGGATGACGCCAGATGCCCTTTTGTTTTTAAAACGCTCATGTTTGCAACTTTTTTACATTCATTAGGTTCATAAAAATGCAAATCTTAACTAAAAATTTATATCCAAAATTCCAAGTAGGTGTACCAAAGTAGTGAAAAACCTGTTTCCTAGAGTCAAATTTCCAAAAATTTGCTGGGGGGGACCCCCAGACCCTCCTTGGTTAGTTAGAAATTACTCAAAACTTAATTCATTGGACTTATTAAATATATATGGGAGGGAGGGCTGAGAAATAATTTTGGCCCCCAGCCAAAATATATTTCTCTATATGGCACTGAGACTGGGGGGGGGCACGGAAAATTTTGAAAGGCTTTGGTGGGGCATGGGCCGAAAAAGGTTGGGAAACACTGCTCTAACTTTTTATGAACATAAATCGGAAAACTAGTGAAGAATACGATAAATGCCACAATTTTAAGGTGATTGCCTTGCAAAGTAACTAAAGATGTTTGTAACCTTAAGTAATAACCTTATTTTTAAATTATCATTTGTTTTTTTTATTTTTAAACCTACCAAAAAAGGTGAAAATGAAAAAAACCGAGGAATTATCTATGGCAGGGGTCGGCAAGTAATTTTACTTGGGGTCCAAATAATTTTGAAAATTTTTCATCGGGGTCCGGAGAAAAAATAGGCTACTATTACTAGTTTAAATTGTTATCTTCATTTGCACCTAAATTTTTACAAAGATGTAATTTGAGTATGCTACCTGCTAAATAAAATTGTAAAATTTAATATGATTAGAAGTTTTAACATTAAAATGGGGGTCTGGGGGCTTCCCCCAGGAAATTTTTTTCAAATTAGACCCTTAAAAAGCATGTTAAAGCTAATATTTAATCCGTAAAAGTACAAATAAATTATTTTCAAAATGGTATGGCGGTCCAGGAAATAACTTCACGCGGTCCGGATGCGCACCGCGGTCCGCCAGTTGCCGACCCCTGATCTATGGGGCAGGAGAAAATAATTTCGAGGAGTGCACTTGTTATCTCGATAACAAATAAAAAAAGTCCTATTTTTTTTTCCTGGAAAGATGCCGATCAATCTTCAAGGATGTCCCTATCTACCAATACTAATGTTATTTCGAAATTCCTTCTACTTTTTTTTCAGGAGCAAAACGGAAGTTGAAAAAAAAACCAACCCTCGTGCAAGGACAAGGACAACTGGAAAAAAAATTATTTAGAAAACTAACCTGATTTGAATAATCCAAGACAGGAACGGAATCATAAATATCTCATCAGACGAGAGCTCAACATGAATGAGGAGTTCAAGGAAAACTTATTTTTCCCGCGATGGCAAACTGTCTAGTGACAATCACGTGAGTGGACGTCATGAGATTTTATCCGAAGAACGACCACTGGGATGAAAAGAACGGTTCCTCTGATTTCAATGATTTTTGATTTGATGAACCGATACGGACTGTTTGTGGAACTTGAGTGGTTAACCGTGGTTAAGGCACAGGTTCCTGAGGGGTGATGGACTTATTATTAAATGAATTATTTCTTAGACCTTCCCTCTTGGGTATATTATAGGTTGAATTTGGCTTTTGGAGCACTTTATATCAGAAAGGGACATTCCTTTTGGCCAAAAACGGAAAGATAGATCAGGCAATGTTTCCCATTGCTCTATATCGGCAGCCAATTCATTTAAAAGACATAGTTTTAAATGGCGAGTTCCATTACTTGGTAATTCTAAGTAGAGACGGGATCCTGTACTGCCGCTAGTTGTATGACATTAGCTAGAGGGGCCCATCCAAATTCCGATGATGGCTATAGGTATATTCTTTTAGAGAACTTACAGGTAGTTTTATATCTCGGTGCACTTTGTTGCAATTTTGTGGACAAAACAGCTGAACTCACAGAATTCATGGAAATTTTACAGGTATAAGAACATGACTCAAAACACTTACTGTGAAAAAACTTAGCTGCGGAATTTCAATAGCAGAGGAAATAATTATTTTAGAAAATTGGGTTCTGTGTTGCCAAACACTTTCAGTTAGCACCACTTGGCGACTTTCTAATTGGATGGAAGGATTTCTTTATTACAGAAGTGACTCAACTAATAGATTAAAAGTTACAAGCTCGATTCCCAACAGTAAGACTTTGAATAAGAAATTAGACGCGACATTTGACAATCACTAAAACACATACTATAACGTGACAATCATATTTAAATTCACTTCAGCTCCTGATTCAAAATCCATTGTGTTATCAGCTTTATTATTGATCATGAACTTATCGGACACAGTAATTTCTTCGCAAATCAGTTACGGCCTAGGGTTAGGGGTCCTAAATGTCACTGTTGGCTTGATTGTAATTTATTGTGGTAATTTTGTATTGTTTCATGTGCTTTTTATATTTTTAAAATTAATTTTATTCATGAGTGCTGTACATTTGATGAACCTTTTTTGATCGGTTGCTTTAGTTAGAGAAAACGCTGTTAGTTCCTTTATACAATTTGGCGCCATTACTGCATTTTTCGCCTAGTTTGGTTCCCAGCTAGAAAAAGTGTACAAAAAAGTGCAAAAAAATTGTGCACAAAAAGAGTATCATTTTGGCCCATCCGTTTTTGCATAAAAAGTGTAAACTGAATTTTGCAAAAAATTTGCAAACTAAAGTATGCAAAATATATGCACAACTCATTTTACACTTTTTATGAAAAACGGATGGGCTAAAATGATACTCTTTTTGTGCACAATTTATTTTACACTTTTTATGCAAAAACAGATGGGTCAAAATGATTCTCTTTTTGTGCACAATTTTTTACACTTTTTTCTAGCTGATTTTTACCAAACCTGACAAAAATAAGAACAAAATAAATTTTACAAAATCACTAAATATTTCTAAAGGCATGACATAACAAAAGAGGTAAATTAAAAAAAATTTAATGCCATTCTTTTTTTAAATTACATGAAGATCTTATCAAATATCACAAGTATAAATTAGAACACATGAAATTACAAAAATAGTTCTATATTTTTAAACTATCATCTCATCATCGATGAGGGTTTCCTGAACCATCATTCTATCCTAAATATTCAATTTTCTGCGAATTGCAGATCTCACCACAGACTGATCTGTTTTTTTAGAGACACCACCTTTGATGCCTTTAATCACACTATTCGCCAACTCGTGTCTACCGAAAACGACTTCCAGTAAGTCATAAGTGAATCTACTTACGTTAGATGACCTCAACATAGCTAATTTTTGTCTGTCGGAACTCAGGTGTTTGGACCTATGCTCGAAAATTTATAGTTTTCTTGTGATGTATAATTGCATTTGGCGTTGAAAATGATGATTTTCAAAATTAATTTACTCATCTCCAAATGAAATTCTGCAGCTAATTTTTCCCCAGTAAGTGTTTTATACCATCTACAAACCCCTGTAAAATTTTCATCCGTTTTCGTGAGAACGTTTCCTTGTAGGTAAAATTTTGGAGTCTGGAAGTACTCCTCATAATTTGTTTTAAAATTTGACCTTGAAATACGTTGAATTTTTAGAAAAAAAAACAATGTAAAATAGAAATTGCCAAGCAATTTCAAGAACGATTTTGAAATTCATAACCCCTCTTTGGATACGGGCTTGGTTTAAATTAAAACCTTCCAAGACAAGGTTTTGAGCAATGCAAGTAATCTTTTAACCATTGTAAATCATTGGCACATAAAACAGTTATCAGTCCCAATGCCACATTTATTTTGGTCATTTGTGCCCAATATGCCACATTTATTATTATCAAATTTTATTCTTGTGCTATTAAACAATAACCAAACCCAATATCACATACAACTGCTCATTCTGTATCCGGTATCGATGAAATCTGTTTTAGGCACTATAGTTTAGATCCACGAAAGTAACAACCTAACTCTAATGAATATTGCTATAAAAAGCTATGGCACTTTCTAGCTCCTTCCCAATGTTCCAAATTCGTCCAATTTTGTCACGTAAGGCCAAATTTAGTTTACTTATAGTTGCAGTTACGTAAGCTTGGCATATTTTGGATGAGGATGAGGAAAATAATTTGGGGCATAAAGGGATAAAAGGTTCTTACTTCTAGGGAAGCCCGGTTTGGTAAAGGTCTTATCTTCCGAAGGGAATGATCAACAATGCCTTATTTTATTTCAGCTAATTTAGGGCGATGTTCCACAAAGTAAATTTTCTTAATAACTTGTTTATTAATATCGACAATAGTTGTTACGTTATTTCTCAACACTATTCGCGTCCACAGAAGCACATAAATTGAGCTTATGGGCAGGGCATTTTAATGTACGGGCAATTTTAGTATTGTTTATTGTAGAACACTATGTTAACATAGGTACTCTATCGGAAAGAAAATCGTCATGTCGCTAAAACTTTCTTCCGAGTATCTGAGTTATCTTAACTACCATGCAATCTACTATCAATGAACTATTTACTAATACTACCGCGAATGACTTCATTCATTCCTCACTATTTCAGTTTTTTTTATAATTCTCAATATCTCTTCTCGGTTATCCATTCATCTTCAACAGCGATGGCAGATTTCTTAATGATGTTTAGTTTAGTTTGGTTTAGTTGTGGTTTTATGGCGCAATAATCCAGTGGAGATCATATTGCGCCTTCTTAATGATGTAACTAGGGGCTACGCCTGCAAATTTTGGAGGGTTCCAAATTTATTATTATGTGACCATAAAAATACTTAATAAAGTACTTAATACTTAACTCAATAAAGTCCGATGAATGTGTTGAAACATTTAAGTTACCGTTATTTTTGAAACTGTTTTGGGGAAGAGATAAACTATAATTTCTATTGAAATGCACCTGCATGCTTAAAAATGTGTTCAAAGCGGTTTTGATGGAAAATTAACCAAGATTTTCTAAAACTCGATTTCGATTTTTACATTTGAACGAAATTTGCCTGGTTTTCTATATGTGTAAATTCGGAACTTATGTTCATTAAAAAACAGAGCCAGTGTCTTTAGGGTAAGCAACTGGCAAACCACTGTAGGAATACGAACCGCGAGGGTATATCCTGGACTAAAAAAAATATTTTGGTGAAAGGTTTCCAGTGAAAACATTTTTAATTACTGATCCGTGTAACACATTTTTGGTATCAAACGGTTGGGATTATTTTGAGAATGTGCAATATGCCATTAGAATTTCAAAAAAAAAAATCTCAATTTTAAAATATTTCCATTTTTTTTAGATTCCATTAAGGTCGCACAAAGCAAGTATTGTCAAATAACTTATTATGCATCCAATAACAACCAATTGACGCCATATTTTGTGATGGATTTTTTTTCACATTTTTAAAAAGTACTTTAGAGTACCTTCAAAATTAAATAGCACTCAAAGACTTATAAGAGTACTCTAAAAACTTACATAAATAATATTTCATACTAAAGTTTGACATATTTTGTCTGAAATTTATAACTTTTAGGCTAAGCGCGCACTAGAGACTTATGTCGCCGGCGACTGTAACACTAGTCACTCGAGAGCAATGCATTTCTATGAGGAAATTCTTGGCCTAGTGATCTTGGTCTCGTCACCATAGGCGCGCTCTAGCTTCTTGCAATAGCCAGGGAAACAATTTTATCTCTGTCGCCGAGACAAAAGTCTCTAGTGCGCGCTTAGCCTTAATCTTATTATCGAGTTGAAACAAAAATAAGACTGATAAATCACTAGTATACTAACGAGTTACTAGGTACAATACTGAATTTAAAGGATTCGTTGGAGTACGTTATTTTAGAATGTTGATTAGCAATAGTTATTAATAGACGTGCTGGAAATTTTTAAGGAAAACATTTAGATTAAGTTATTGATAATTTAGGGTTAGTAAATATTCAGATAGTGTTATTCATGGAGATGACATGTGACGTATTTTTTGGAAAGTTAGTTGAACTCCTGATTTAGACGACTCTCTCTGACCTTTGAACACTCTTGTACGCAGTGTTATTCTTAGGATTTTTTTGGAGGAAGTAAATATTCCTCGACTTTTTTAGGAGGCGTGAAACTCATATATGAGGAGTGGAATATGAAACTACCATAAACTGCATATCAGAGACAATTATTTTTATAAAAACGCTCTCTTTTTTAATGTACAAAAATTAAATAGGATAAAACGGGAATGCTATGTTGGTTTTTAACAATTATAGCATCTGTTAAGTAATAGTAGAAAATATTAGACATTATAAATAAAATAATTTATTTTACATAACTCATTCTAAATTAAATATGAATGCAATACAAAATTGAGAAGAAATAAATATTTTTTAGATAGGTGGGGCGCCACGGATTTTTTTAAGCAAATACTTTTGAAAAATTCAAAACGTGAAAATACGCCTTGCTATTTTCAAAAGCGTATTTCCAGTTTTCATTGCGTGAAATACGCTCTCAGAGGCGTTAAAAATATCTCTGCTTGTACGTCTAGGAAACAAAAAAACGATTCATTAGATATTTCTGACAAACCACTTGGATGAAGAATACAAGGATAGATATCTTTTTATAATTACAGTTATTAAAAGTTTGAAAATTCCACTCTGTTATAAATCCAAGTCGTCTGTTCTCCAAATTTATAAATTTTCATTTATAACTAAGTTATATCTTTGCACTTGGATGAACACAGTTATCTTTTTTATGGTTTTAAGTATTCTTTAGACTGTAAAAAATCCTTAGGGGGTCCTAAAAATTTTCGGGGGAAGGACCCCAGCCCCTCACTCTCATTGGGAAAATCGGTTCCCAACAGGTTTTCTTCAGCTTTAGCGTCACAAAATGTTACTATTTGCTTTGCATACATTGTTAATAGTATGAAAGGGTGGGTGACGAAGGAAATTACGATTAAAAAGGGGTCACCAACATTGAGAGAAGCACTATCTTAGAAACAAAAATTTTTTCATACCAGGTGCTAAGTGTTCCTTGATATGGACTGGAGAAGCATAGACTCTTTAAAAGATGTCTAAAGCATATAGATGTTTTTTTGTTTGCTTCTGTAATGCATATTATGATCTCTAATCAAATTGTGTTGTCCCGATGAGTGATATTAACTTTTTTTATTAATTACAGTACTCAAGAATCAAGAGTGGAATTCTTGACATCTTCCTCTTTAGTTTCCGGTAAATTTGTCACCCTACTTATCGAATATGGCTCCGGAAACTTACGACTTCAGATCTTTTTTTAACTTAACGAAGTTCGTTTGGGTCACGGGGTAAAATGGATGATTTTTTAATTAATTCGATATAAATTAATTTTTAAAAAGTTTAACATGAAGGTATATGAAATGCTAAAGCACAGGGAAAATCCTTAGTCCCCAACAATTTGATCTAGTTTCACTAATTGATGCTAATGATGCATGTGATTTATGTAATCAAATCAGGAACTGTGTTGTGTTTTTTGCTGAAAAAAATTATTGATTATGTAGAAAAGGACAGTAATGACAGAAGATCCAAGTTACAAACTTTTTCATTTGCTTTCAAAATCGCGCTGTTTTACTTAACATGTAAGGGGGCATCCATAAATTACGTGAGGTCAAAAAGGGGGGGTGGGGTTTGGAAAAATCTCACCAAGGGGGGAGGGGGGGGGGGGTCGGTGAAAAACTCACGTCAACTTTTTAGGTTTTTTTAAGTTTGAGAAAGGAATAATACCCACAGATAAGATACTGTGGTGATTTTTAGGCGGAATAATGTTCTTTTCCTCAAAATGCAAACGAATTGGATAGAAAATTATTTTTAAAGGTTGTAGGTAAATCTCACTTGGGGGGAGGGGGGGTCCGGATTTTGGAAAAAACACCTCACGTAATTTATGGATGACCCCTAAGTAGTAAGGATCTCTTTTTCGAATGTCTTGGTTTATAGATAAATACTCTAATCTAATCCCTTATTTATCAATGAGATCGTGAAGAAATTACCTCCAGAAACCTAATGGAAAGCTTCATTATTATAATAAGTGTTTAAAAAGTATAAAGAAATTATTTCACGTATTTTTTTTAATTCTCCCCTGCACTTGATGTTGTTTTTGTTTAATTCCTGAACTTACTTTAATCTGTTACGGGCATTAAAAATACCATACGTTCTAATTAATTTTAAAAAATTTAGAGGAGCTAAAAAACAATACCAAAGAAGAGATAAAGAAAATTGTGAATATTATTATTTACTGGAATAAATAGATTAGATCAATGTGGTCCAACCCGTGGAACACATGAGGCCCTCAAAGATATTTCCATGGCACTCGACCACAAATTATGTCGCAATCATACTAAAAATTCACCGATCAATTTAATTTCAGAAATGTGTTAAGAACTTGTTTTATCAGTCAAATTTTCAAAAAAAAATTTCAGGGGAGAACACCCCTGAACTTCCTTTGAACTGTCTTTACCTTAACTTAATATTAAAAAGGGTTATTAAAAGACAATAGTAAAAGAGGAACTGTCGAATCAGTAGAAGCATTGAGTTGCAATTAACATTTAATCTAGAAGTGTAAATTCAGAAATTTTTACTGCAAGATCGCAGCTGCATTTTGTATTTGGACCTTTTTTGCTGTCAAAAGTGCCATAATACACTACTGTTCATAAATTAAGGACGGAACTGTTTTTTCAACATAACACCTAGTGAAATTATTTTTCATCAATGAAAATCATACCAAGAGATGTTCAATGGGTGGGAATACAGGGCCCGAAAGCAAATTTCTCTACAAATATTTTAAGGGGGTAAATGGACCCTCCATTGATAATGGAGTCCCATTACAATTTGGAGCTGTGGCAGAAACGTCTGTGTAAGAGGTATTTTACCGAAATCTTTATGTTTATTGTAATGAATATGATTACTCCTGAACTCAGTGCATATTTTTAAAAGCGTGTGTTACCTTTAAATGGTATTTTTTATGTTTTATTGATAGAAATCGGTCTAATCATCATTTTTGGCAAATTTTAGCTTCTGGGTCATTTTTGGTAATTGGTATCTTACCGTCAACCATGTTTTTAGTAGTTCTTACATGTGATAGATTATGTTTAGGTCTGGAGACCCTGAAAGTAAATTATTTCTTTCAATATCGTGACTTTCAAGAAACTTAGAGATAGCCGAATTGTAATTTTGTGCAACTTTTTCTCTCATAAAGAGAAATTCTTGATCTGAAATTTCTTCTAAAAGAAGCAAATGGGACATGAGAACCCAGGCACGTGATCGCAGACATCAGTGAAAATTTTTTTCGTGTTGTATAGGGAGTGTTGAAATGTCTATAACAGTAATAGAGTATCAATGGAGAAATTATATCTCTTAAAAACTCATTTCAAAGGTAATGGAGATACTTTTACAACTATATGTTTCTTTTTAGGTATGTCTACGTCCATAAACACTAAAAAATACTTTTTTTTCAAACATTAATAACAGATGTCCTTTCTGTGAAACTATACAATTATGTTGTGCCGTTTGAGCACCTCGTATACACCGCAGATATTTTCACTGATGTTTGCTATTGCGTACCTGTGTTCTCATGTCCCATTTGATTCTTTAGAAGAAATTTCAGGTCAGGAATTTCTCTTTATGAGAGAAAAAGTTGCACAAAATCACAATTTGGCTATCTCAAAGTTTCTTGAAAGTCACGATATTGAAAGAAATAATTTACTTTCAGGGTCTCCAGACCTAAACATAATCTATCACATGTAAGAACTACTAAAAACATGGTTGACGGTAAGATACCAATTACCAAAAATGACCCAGAAGCTAAAACTTGCCAAAAATGATGATTAGACCGATTTCTATCAATAAAACATAAAAAATACCATTTAAAGGTAACACACGCTTTTAAAAATATGCACCGAGTTCAGGAGTAATCATATTCATTACAATAAACATAAAGTTTTCGGTAAAATACCTCTTACACAGACGTTTCTATCACAGCTCCAAATTGTAATGGGACTCCATTATCAATGGAGGGTCCATTTACCCCCTTAAAATATTGGTAGAGAAAATTTGCTTTCGGGCCCTGTATTCCCACCCATTGAACATTTCTTGGTATAATTTTCATTGATGAAAAATAATTTCACTAGGTGTTATGTTGAAAAAACAGTTCCGCCCTTATTTATGAACAGTAGTGTATCTTGAGAAAAAAAAATCCTACCTCTTATTCGGATATGAACTAATTTAAAAAGGACTCTTTAACTTGTAAATCACTATAACCTTAAACACTCCTTGCTCTTTCATTTTTAAAAAATTGTAAACACATATTTTCTAATGTAAAGGAGACCCAGCAAATAGTTTTGCATTGCATCTTAAATGTAAAAAATTCGTTTTGCTAAATATTTATAGTTAAAGTAAATGTTCAAGGGTTGAAATATAAGTTTTGTTATTTGCCTGTTTTAAAATAGTAAAATGTTTTACTGTCTCTGGCACTCGCTTTCTTATCATAAGTTTAATTGGCATTTGGGTAGCTCAGAGTTGGACCACACTGGATTAGATTATAGAAAGAAGATGAATAAGTAAGGATTTAACTAACATTTCTTCTTTATTTTAGTTAAAAAGACTTACTAATAGAAATTATTAAGTGTTTGCTGTATCAGCTCAACGACAAGATCTCTTTAGCCTTTGATAGTCATTAAAGTTTTCCTGAATATTAAAACAGGATATAAGAAAATATTTTATAGTAGTATTAAAGGGTTTTTTACAGTATACCCCTTGACATTGTTTTGTGTCATTACTGAACTCTAATATTTTAGTATCTAAACAGGTTTTTTAGAATCCAGCAGCTCTTGAAGGAAGGGCACAAACTTTGAATATGAGAAAAATTGGATATAACTTGTTATCGTTATCATAGAACTCTCTGCTAGAGATCAGAAAATGCGGTAAAGCTTTTAACCACTTCGCAAGGATAGAAACTTTCAAGTTTCATGCCACTTCGGATCACCAAGCCCCTACAGTCAATACTCTAGTGATATTAGGGCTTGTTCCCATTTACCCCTGAATCCCAATTTAACTAGCCCTAATAATTCAACCTACCAATTAAGAAATTTTGAAAGATTACCCCCGAAAATTGAAAAAAAATCTAGTTGTTTGTTTTAATTTTTCACGTTTTACGAAACTCAGTCAGAAAAGCGGGACATATCTAGTCAGCTGGTCACCCAACGCTTAATTAACATTCAATAACATGTCACTTACCTATTAACCCTTTCGGAACGGGTGGATCATATATGCGTTGGCAGCGAGATGCTCCTTAATCCCCACTAGATGCCGCTGTATATGTTTGCTACATGTCTGCTACTGATAATTTTTTCAAAAGAGAAAATCTTGACCTCCGTGTCCGTAAATTATTTTATATTTTTGATAATTTGTTTCGGAGAAATAGCGAGATTTATTTATGATGCATTAAGAAGATGTGTAATGTGAACATAATTTAGAGTGTTTTCTTAGCTAATAAAATCTTCTACTAGTTACTTATTATAAGTCTCAAAATAAGTTTTTATTATTTTTTGAACGGAAATACATGTGTTGAAGGTTTAATTGTTGTTTATTTCTTTTAGATTTTGCTTGCGTTCTGATGGAATTATTTATTGGTTAAACTGAAACAACCCATATGTTCGAATGTGCTAGTTTAAATGGTTAAAATGAGGGTTAAAAAATATGAATTATTAGTATTATTCCCAGAATTTACAATGTTTCAACGCTCTCCGAGCGGTTAGAATTAAAGTGATTTTTGTTCCAGATAATGTTTAATAAATCGTTATGAATTAGTTTCTTGAGATGAAATCTTTTCATTTTGGGCATAGATTTTGGGATATTATGAAGCCTGTAAAAGCCATACAACATATTCTCAAAATGTGACAGTTTTTGGTGGGTCACGACAAGATTTTGACAGGCAAGATTTTCATTAAATTTTAAACTGGATATTAACTTTTTTTTAGGAAATGATGTTGTAATTGCAATTTATCCAAGATTATTAGACAATTAGAGTCAAATTTCAAAAACCTCTTCGGGGGAGGACTCCCTTCGTGTTGTGGAGCTCATCGTTGCTTCCTACAGTCAAACAATTTTGATTTGCTCAGGTTCCAATCTTTCTTTTTAATTTTCTAAAAAGCTAGTATAATCTCTAATACAGGCATGTTATTTACTTCTGTAACAAAATAAAGGGGAGTATGGGAAAATTAACTGAAGTTGAGGTGGGTGGCGTTAGAGTTTGTTTATGAAAAGTGGTTCGCACAGTTGAAAAGTTTAAGAACCCCTGATTTACAAGTTACTTCTTTTTATAAAAGGGGCCGTTCAAATATTACGTAAGCACTTTTTTGGTCATTTTTAACCCCCCCTCCCTCTTGTCAGCAAAGATAAGCAAACCTCAACCCCCCCACCATAATTACGTAAGAAACTGCCGGACCCCCCCGAAATTTTAATATCTCTTTTAGTAGGTAGTTTTTTTCTCCATAAAAATTAGGTGACATACAATGAGCGGTCTTTTTGGGGTGTAAACCAAAGGGTTCAAAAAGTACTCAAAACACTACTTTTCAGGGTTACAATTTCAAAATGTTTGGGTGGTCCATCTCCAGAAAAAGGTACTTACGTCAGATTTCCTAATTCAATTTTTGTTACATTTATTTTTGGTTGAGTTTTGAAATTATTTAAGCAAGAAACAAGAGATTTTCGAAAATGCAGCATCTTACGTAAGCATCACTCATATCCCCCTTGTCAGGAAAAATAAGCAAAGAGCAAACCCCCCTCCCCCCTTAGGTGCTTACGTAATATTTGAACGGCCCCAAATGTTTCAAAGAAAATAGAGAAATAATGTTACCGCTCGCGTTCGGACGAACGACGAACGTTTGGTGCCTGGCTTCACAAGTCGCTCGCCTACATTCGCTCAAGAGGTGGATTTTGAGCACAAGTCAAAGGACCATGTGTATTCAATCATACTGTTCATTCCACGAAGTTTGCGCATATGTAAGCGGACTTTCGTTGTTCCAAAAACCAAAGAAATCCAATAAAAATATACGAGGAATGTTCCCATTCGCGCGAATGTGTGGACCCGGATTTAAATTTGCTTAGCGTGGACTTCAAAGGTGTCGCTCTCATCATATGCCGAAAATATACGTACAAGACCACAATAAGGAAGTTAGTTGCATGTGTCAAATTATCATAAACATTCAAAGGTTCCGTATGGTTTTTTGTATAGTAAAATGAAATATCTAGTCAATTTTTCAAAAAAAATGTACAATTAATTAAATACTTTAACTTAAAAGTCGAGAGAAAAACAAGTGACTGAAAACTCCGTACGAGGACGTCAACAATCATACCATCAACTCCGCTGCTTTCAAACAATGGCCACCGTACTATGACGTCACATCCAAAACTCTTAGCGTTATCGCGCGCTTTGAAAAAGGAGATTTTTGTTAATTTTTTTGCAATCAAAAAGTTTCTCGATCGGCCTCAAATTTTGGGTAGTTGCTTATTTTTGCAATAAAAATCATGCAACTTCCTCATAGTATGTTTTTTTCCGAAGTTCGACTTGCAGATTTCGCTAAGTGCCCTTCCCCAGGGAAAGTTCTTTCTACTCACAGTTCTTTCTACTCTTCTAGTTCGGTGGCTGATACCCCCGTCTCAAAAGGTTAACTAACTCATTCATCCCATCTAACAGAGATAAAGTGTGTCCTAGCGCTCTGAGAATGAAACTAAAAACTGCATAGCGAATACAATTTTTATGTATATAAAAAACCCCGACTACAAAAAAAAGTAAAAAAATCCTCATTAAATAGTTGAATCAGCTGAGCATAATAATTTCTTATTGAAAAAAGGAAAAAATAAAAATTAAAATAGTGTTTAAGTGAGAAAAGCTAGAAAACTAATGGGATTTATTAGTTTTATATTTTTTTTGGTTTTCACAATGCTCGCGAGAGCATAAAAGATCATTCTTTTGCTCGACCCAAAAAGATATCTGTTGGCGAGACGGCGGAATTTTTTACTGTTGTGCTTAAGGGGACATGCATAAATTACGTGAGGTCAAAAAGGGGGGAGGGGTTTGGAAAAATCTCCCCAAGGGGGGAGGGGGGTGGATTAAGATATCACGTAAACTTTTTATGTTAAAAATTATACGATTTTCTTAAGTACACACAATTATACACACAGATAAGATACTGTGGTGGTTTTTAGGCGGAATAATGTCCTTTTCCCCATCATCATTAATAATGGAGAAGTTTTAGGTGCTGTGAAGCACAAAATGCAAATGAATAGGAGAGAAAATTATTTTTAAAGGTTGTAGATAAATCTCACGTGGGGGGAGGGGTAATCTAGCAAAATCTCACTAAATCTCACCAAGGGGGAAGGGGGTCCAGATTTTGGAAAAAACACCTCACGTAATTTATGGATGTCCCCTAAGGGCAGGAAATGATTACTGGCATTAAGGCTAATAGCAGATAATTATAAATAAACAAATATTAAAAGAAAATGAAAGGGAAAATGTCATTTTTGATATATTTTTGTGTTAAAGAAAATTTGAATTATGGGAAATTTTGGTTGGGGTGCTGCAGCTCCTCAGCTCTATGGACGAGCCGACACTGCCTGAAAGCCCCTTGAACTTCGTCTTCTAAACGCAATGATAGGTAACAATGTGCAGGTAGTTTATATGCTACCGACATGTCAAAGGGAAAATGGTCGAAGATTTCCATATCGCTATCCTCGCAATTTAGAATCTACCATACCAGATGATCGAATTGTGAATCCTATGTAAAGGTCAGATTGGAGTCATGAATATCACTGGAAAGTACCGAAATTTTTCGTTTGACTTAGCCCTAAACAGAGTCCCTTCTCTTTACTTAACCATCGTGTGGCCAAAGGTGGGTTTATAAGGCTTGGCAAAAGCAACGTGATTCTAAAAACTGAGGATGAAAAATTTTCTTTTTGATAAAAAATACTACGCGATAACACCTAAAACCAACGGCAGGAGAAAAACATCGGTGTTGATTGATATAAGAACATTTTCCGGTGGTAGTTGCGATCGCGTCGTGTTTACCAAGACCTTTAATAAATCCTCCTTAAGGTTTCCGTCGCAAAAATCGTAAGAAATGATGCAAATGAAAAATGAAAATTTCTTATGTGCAGCTAATATGTGTAAAATTTATTAACAAAATGTACAAAACTCTGTTTTAGAAAAGTTGAAAGTAAACAGGTTAAATGACCCACAATTATTTACAACAAAATTTATTATTACCAAACAAAACTACCTTAAAACGAAAATCTTAAAAGTAAAATATTTATTAGAGTTTAATATCAGCTCTTCAGTATACAATTCCCTTTTTTCAAGTAACCCATCCCTTTTAACTTTTACCCAGAGAAAATTGTAAAGCTGGCAGGGGCAGTAATTAAAGTCCATAGATCTATGTGACTTCAACAGGGGCACGACATTAATCACGCATTTTTTAGACAACTAACAATTTAACACAAAAATATTATATAAATACAGAATAAGATTCTTTAATTTTTTACAACCCTTAAGTTTTTCAAGATATTATCAATTAAATTTAAAATATCTCTTGAAATGTTTAATCTTCAGATGAAAGAAGCAATGTTTAGTTTAGAACTATATTCTTACAGATGGTATAGCTTCAGCATGTGGAATTGCAATAACTGACTTCTGTACAATAGGCCGTGTCGAAAAAGACATACGTCAAAAAAATTCGAAAAGCAATAGAGCAGAAAAGTTGAAACACCTTAATACAAGTACTATAAATACAACAAGAATTTTTAAAATCTGTAAACGTTTGACCCATTGCGCAACCCGGTCAAAGTTTCGATGCGTTGGTCATCTTTTACGAAAATGGATAAAAATCGCAAGATAACGTGCTTAATAGAATCCTCGATTGATTTTTTCATGGTCATACCTTCATTGTTAATAGTGTGTGCCCGGTTTTGTTACTTTGTGCTTGAATATTTAAAAGCAATAAATTTTGAAGTTTGCGTGTAAAGTTGTTTTTTCTGCATTCTTAAAGTAGCGAATTACCTCAAGAACAACTATACCTAGAAACTTGCAACTCTGATCATTCGATTCATGTATCTATTCCGTTTAAAACGGTAGGTAATGACTATCATCCTCTTTCAACAAGTATTAAATTATTTTTAAAACAAAAAATTAATTGAAAACAAATTTTTGTAAAATTTTAGTCTAGTTTATATTTTATTGCGATAGAGCATCTATAATAATAAAAGAGCTTTACCATTCATCGATCGATCGATCGATCGATTCATTCACCTATCAACGCACAGCAAAATCTACCGGGGCTAAAGACTCGAAACTTGGTGTGGTGAAAGATCTTACGGTGTAAGCGCGCACTAAGAAGGGATTTTTCGAAATTCCTTTTTTCTGATCCACAGGGATGCTTGGAGTGATTTCTACGTTTTTGAACCTAGCTCCGTTCCAAATGACCCCAGATCTTTGTAATTTAACAGGAAGGTACCTATATACAATATCTAGAAAGGCATTTTTCAAATTTTCGATATTCGAATTTTAAGGGGTCTAAAAAATTCAAAAACCTGTTTTTTCTGAGCATAAACAAAGTTTTACATTTTCGAAGAAAAATATACTAATAATTTGATATTTCGAAGCGACCTGTTAGTAATAGATTCTTAATAATATTTCAAAGAAAGTAATTTCTGGATTTTTCGATATTCCATTCTAGAGGGGTTGCACGGGAGTTTGAATATTTACTCCAGTTTTTAGTTTTTGCATTCTAGCACCCACATTATTAATGCGATTGGTATGAAATTTTAGCACGTTGTTCCTCACACTATCGGGAAGGTTTTCAAAAAAGAATTTTTAAAATCAAAGCATTCCAAGCAGTCTTTTTTGGACCTTTTCTAAATTCTTATGCGTAGCTTCAATGTTAAACTGATAACGGTTATTGCTCCATCCAAGTGACGCAAAACCACTATTGTTGTAAATATTTATTTAAAAATATTTTATAGCGAGTAGAATTTAAAAAAAAATCTGATAAAGAAATAATTTGTGATAAAATAAATTTTTTGCAATAATCAAAAAATATTTAACCGAAAATTTTTAAATTTTTTTACAAGTAATAAAATTTAAATAACAATAGTATTTCATCAGAAGCATTTTAGATGGTTGGTGTCAATTCAAATGATGCTTACATTTATTTTATGTTTGAAGGCGATTTCTTTTAGCGAATATGTTGGAAATAAATCAACAAAGGGGGGTTCAGGGGGTCTCCCCCTGACCTTTTTAAATTTTAATTAAAATAAAACCGGTTATTAACACTTTAATTCCCGAAGTTTCTTTAGGTTTTATTTACATCTTAGGGAAGTGTATTTATTTTTTATTTGCTTTGAATTTTATGAAAACAGGGATGAAGGGAAAAATAAGTATTAAGTCAATAGAAATTGCTGTTCAATAATAGACCTCTACCTTTATTTTGAAGCGAAGGTGGAAGATTTTGCCACAACTATGCATTACGAATTGGAGAAATATATGGAGGATATTGTGAAGGGAATAAAGATATAGCACCTTGAAATAAGGGGGCTAAGAGGGTCTCCTTCCACTTTTTTATAATTTGAAAATATCACTCTTAAAAATGAGGATTTCACACATTAATTCTTAACAGGTGGTGTTTTTAAAGTTTTTTATGTATTAAGGAAGTAAAGCATAAAAGAAGAATTCTAGCGGGAAGCCAGTTGACCCTATTGCCCCTAAATGACGCCCAGGAAAGGAATATAGGGAAGAAAATAATTCTTATTTATTTTATCACCTAGATTGAAAATCCTTTTTTTTCCCGAGCAACGGCGGGTATATCAGCTAGTATCTTAATAAATGCGTAAAAGTTGAAATTCCATTATTGTTATTATTATTATATAAAACATACTCGACAACGGTAATTTGAGAAATTTTTAAGAACCTCCTTTGCAATAGTTAAATACCAATTGATTATTTTATCACAGAAAAAGAACCTACATGTTTTACAAACATTTTAGAACGCGAATGATCTTCTAAATTTTTATTAATTATGTGTTAGCGCAATGAGAAGCTAAATGTCATTTGAATGCGGTTCATTTGCAGGGAGAGAAATTTTGATCTGGATTATTGGACAAACAAATGTATGCGTTGTCAATCTCTGTTGAGAATATTTTCTAAATTAACCATTCAAACCTTTCCCTTTAAATAGACTTAGGAATACGTAGATAGTAGAAGAATACATTAAGCTTCTAAGCTTCTTCTAAAGTTAAAGATAAATTTTTAAAAGCAAGAAAACGTACTTACGATATAAAATCACATTTATAGGTTTTATACATCATGAAAAAATATCTCCGAATGTTTCAAATGGTTAAAAAAACAGCGTGGGTATTTTCTTTCAGAAATCATAGTTCAATTATGAAAATTGATTTATTTCGTCAGCAGCGCAATATTTTTTTAACTGTCTAATTAGAGACACTTAATAAATAAAGATTACGCTGCTGAAGTTTCTTGTTTAATAGGGAAATAAATCCATTTTCATAATGCAACTAACAAGGAGGACCAGTACTTGTCATCACCAATTTGGTTTATTTTTTGTATGTGAGTTGTGTATGTGGATGTCTAGGACATCAATTTGTGTAAATATTAAGAAGAGAAAATCACTATTGAAAAATCAAACATTTGCTTATACATCTGATAATATTCGCTACTCGCAAGCGAATCGTGGTATATCGGCAAGAGCTCCCATTTCCCATCCCAAATATCCCGAGATCGAGTCTCTGTATTTTTTTTATTTTAATCTTCCACGCAATTAGGAGCACATAACGTACATGCTTATTAATAACATTTAATTATCAATTGTAAAACATGTTTCAAATATTTTTCCTACTGTGGAAAGATTAAATTTTCTGCAAAACATACAATCTTTTTACCTGATTAATACAAAATTAAATTAATTTTTGGGAGGTATGGAATGAAAAGAACATGTAGAAGAAAAATTAAGGCGTTAATCCCTTTTTTAAAAAATCGGTGGGGACAAGTATTGGTCACCTCCTTGTAAGATTTCTGCCGTCCCACAGTCCCGCGAGTTCTGTGTTCCCGCAAGTTGGGCAAGGCAGACTCGGCCTTCCCGCTCTGGGGTCGATTAAATGCGAACTATGTTTATTTGGGGGGAGCAAGGACTTTGCCTCAGCTGACTGACAGTAACACGTTCCGTAACATCTCTGCTAATGGCCTCACCAAGTTGGACTGGTTATTTCGTTTTTCTGGAGTTTGAAGGTCTAACGACACCCGCCAAGTATCCCCTTGTTTTTTTTAAGGATTGTAATTCATACAGACATTAAAGATAAATAAATCACTCAAATAACATTTCTTTTAATTTGTGGGTAACACTGTACATGTACAACCTACCGTATACTACAACATTATTGGAACAATGAGGAAGTTGCATGATTTTTTTTTATTTTTTTAATCGATTCCTCTTGCAAAAATAAGCAACTACCCAAAATTTGAGGCCGATCGAGAAATTTTTTGATTGCCAAAAAAATTAACAAAAATCCCCTTTTTAAAAGTGCGCGAAAACGCCAAGAGTTTGGATGTGACGTCATCTTATACTAAACATTGTTGTAAAGCAATGGTGTTGATGGTATTATTGTTGACGTCATCTTATAGTTTAAACAATAAACGTTTTCAGTCACGTGTTTTTTTCTCGACTTTTAAATTAAAATATTTAATTACCTGTACATTTTTTTGAAAAACTGACTAGATATTTCATTTTACCATACAAAAAACCATACGGAACACTTGTTTGTTTTTTAAAATCTGACACATGCAACTTCCTTATTCCATTATCTGTCCTGTTAAATATCAGCAATATAATTTGGGCGCAAACTAACAAAAATATCGAAAAAAAACCTTATTAACTAAACTTATTGAAATGCATCACTGTACTATATTAACGACAACAGTAAAAATTGGTGATGTTTTTGTTAGTTGGTGCCAAAAACAGCTTGACGATATTTTAAGGGAATATTAATTCAGGGAATTTCAGCACCTAAGTGCATCAAATGCAGTTTAGGTCCAGAGCAGTTAAGTTATCATTAGTCAAAAGTTCTTTTGAATAACCAGTATTTCTGAACAATATGGATAACAATAACTTTTCCAGATATTTTAAGATTCTAAGACATAAAAAAAGAAATGCATAAAAACAAAGTATAAAGTCATTAAGTTTCACAGAAACTGTTTTATCACAGGATTGATTCATTTGTTCCAATTATATTATCTTCTTTCCTAAAATAAAAATAATACAACATGGTAACTTAGTATGAAACCGATAAAGGAGAGTAAAGCTTTAAGTTACATTTTAAGAACATTATTTAAGCTAAATAAGTCTGTTAGATTAGATGAAAAATTTGTTTCATGCTAAAGCCCACTAACAAGCTCTATTTAAGGAAATACGTAGCTTATCAATCCAGTCATTACATCAAATTGTAAATATGAGTTAATAAATTATTTTAAGTAACTGCAATTTATTTATGTATGTCCTTGCACTTTCTTTGATCACATAATAAATTTACCTTTTAACTGCAGCAGCCTCTTCAAATGTATTTGGTACTGTAACGTTTTTAGTTTCAGGCAGAAATGTCACTAATGCTCCTCCTATCAAAGCAAAGGTGCCGAAAATAACTTGCGGCACTGCCGGATGAGTTGCATGACTCTTAAAAAGATGCATGACAAAATTTTATGAGATGAGGTATAACAAACATTATTTAACGAATAAAAAACCTAGTTACTAAAATTACGCGTAAAACACCATAAAAAAACATTTTTAAACCATGATTCTTTGTGCCAGCTGAGATGGTTGGTTATACTCAAATTACGCGGGAGTTTGAGTTCTGTTCATGAATATTGTTTTCATTTATGAGTGCGAAATAAAAGAATAGATTCTACGGCAATTTATACCAAAACTATTAAAAATTATCTATTTATTCTTCAAGTTTTCATGTAATACACACGTGAAGGGATGAATATATTATTCCTAATACCCAGCTCAACATTGGTAAAAAGCCTTTGATATTTTAAGCCATACTATGAAAAGTATTGTGTTGGAACTTCTGTAAATTTTCTCGTGAGTGGTACTTATTAATTATAACAGAACTAATTATTTTGCTCCGACGTGGCTTATAAGTTGCCTTTATTTAAGATCCAATGAATTCGAAGCGTAGTATTTTCAAAAATTGAAATAATAATGTATTTAATATTTTTATTAGGTTTATAGGAGGGCAATACAAACAAATTAGTTTATTAATCAAAACTGGAAAAATGCCAAGGTAAATTTTTTTCCCAATATTTTAATCTTTATCCGCATTAAAAATATTTATTTACAAAAATAAGAATATTATTTTTGAAGATTCTTTCCCTTGCCAACGTTCTACATATTACATGTAAAAATGTTTAAAAAAACATTTTTTTTCTTGGTAGCATTGCAGAATATGTCTGGAGTCTAGAGAAACCATATTAAAGCTTTTATTTGTTCAGAAGGTTTAATAAAGTACTGCGTTGTAAAAGGATATTTTTAAACCCAATTATCTTGTTAAAAGCCTTAAAAGATTTCAAGAGTTTATTTATATGAAATACTGCGTCTCAAACATCTGATAATTTCTAAAGGAAAGAAACATTGGAAGTTTGAAAGGATAGGTAAAAAATTATTTTGAACGATTTCGCAACTTTTTCTAAGAAAAGAGTGTCCGGAGGCCATTCATTTAAAAAGGACGTAACAAAAATACGCGTCAACCTAGTAGGTTACAACAATTGCTGCAACATTCTAAGATGACTCATAAATTTTCGGACACAAATTTTTGAAAATCAGTAAATCTCGAAAATTTAGATAGATAGCACCTCGATATTTTGAGAACTTTAAGGGAAAATCAATCCTTGATATGTCGTACTTTCATGCGTCGGTCGTAGGGAGATCAGATCTTCTCAATATCGTGTCGTGATGTCATCTAACTTTTTGTGAACTACTGATTTTCAAAATTTGTGTGCGAAAATTTATGTTTCACCTAAGTAGAATGCAACAAACGTATTTTTTTATATCTTTTGGTGTTTTTGTTGTTGGATTTCAGTCGTGGCGTTATCTATCTAAAATTTCGTGAACTTATGATTTTTAAAAATTTGTATACAAATATGTTTGATAGACACCCAGAGGAGACAACTGCGTATTTGTGTTATTTCTGTTGATTTTTAAAGAGAGGGCAAGATTTTTGGGTCCCCTTGACCTTAATAGTTTTTACTTAATTGAAATATCCGTAAGTCATCTGATCCAAAGCAAATGTGTCGTTTAGTTAAAAATACTTGATTTTTAAATAATTCATATTATCATTATCGTGATTTAATAATTCATTAGATAGATAATAGTATTTGGAAACACGCAGTTTCTAAACATCGAAACTATTTTATATCACTAGTATATTAGAAGATCAGTTACGAAATTCTACAATTTTCTATCATTCGGTTAACTGACTATCCAACTGAGTAGCGAAGTATGCTTAGCCTAGACTAGGTCACGTTCATGTTTCTTCAAAACCTGTGTGTCAAACATATTTCCTGTAAACAACAAATGCTTAATAACTATAACTTTAATTTATATTAAACTTACCAGCTCCCTTACAAAAGGTGCTATGACCGACCCGATTCTAGCGCTCATAGATGCCGATCCCAAGCTAACTGCTCTAACCGAAGTTGGGAATATTTCTGAAGCGTACACATACAGAATCCCAAAAGAAGATGCAATGCACAACTTTCCTGTCATTGTCATTGCTACTCCTAACCACCAGGGATCTGAAAAAAAAATGCTTGGATATAATCAGCGTTGGTTTAATAGATAGCCATCTTATTATACATTCCTCCAACATGCCTACAGGTGGGACAGATTCAAAAGTGGTCCTTTTAACTTATTGCACTGACGAGACCAAAGTCATAGCAGTGTATTCTAAAAAAGTTCGAAGCTAACGGCGAGGAGTAAAAATAAAATTCAAGCAAGCTTTCAAGATTTACTTTTTAAAAAAATTTAGTAGTATTACAAAGCTTTTAACCAATAATAGACATATTTCAAACATGGGTAATATTCCGTAATCGAGGTTTCCGCCAATATACGCCAAATTTTGGCGATGACCATTTTAATGTATGCAACAATGTTAAATAATGGCGGGATTTCCTCCACGCTTTTAAATCCGATCACGCCAAGTTTGGCGAAAACCCCGATTATGGAATCTGTCCCTCAAACAGCGACAACACATGTTTTTGCCCCTTGTGGCTTACATCAACTGAACCAAGTCCAAAAGATCATGTCGCAAAACTAAATTAAGAACCTCACCCCCTCATTCAACAGCTGCCTCCGGGAGGCACCACTACAATCCAAGATTTGAAACGGAGAGGTGATGGCTGGGCAGCATTAGTTCTCATTTCCATTGAAATTTAAACTTTATATGTGGCCAGTTCTAAGTCTGGACAGAGTGGGTCTGTACAAGTCTATACTCTATTCATTTAGAATTGGCGCTTGAGAAATAGTTCTTTCCCCCACGCTAGAAGCGAAACCATAGTTACGCTCTTTGCGCAGCCAATATAGTAAGCCTTCTTCGTCACTTTGACGAGGATAGTTGCTATGGTTACCGATCGGTGGTGGGGAAGGAAATATTTCAAGCGCCAGTTCAAAATGAACAGAGTATAGGACCGGTACACTCCAAGCACTCAGTGGCATACCAGGCATGTTCGGGCCGAGTCCTACAAGTGGTATTTGTGTGGAGAAACAGGTGATGGAAATTGGAAGATCCTAGTTCGGTTGAGGAACACTTGTGAAATTAAAAATGAGTAGTACACGTACATAGATAATGCCCTTCCGTTTCAACATTCAAAATCTAGGATCAACACTGCATTTCGTTACAGATGAACCAAAGAATACGTTACCCTCTGGAACAATGAGCATGAGGAGGCATGCGAGGCCCGCACACGCCAGAGTTGCGCCCTGTGGCCACTTGCGGCCCAAATACCCGACGACAAGGAGGGCAAGGGTGTAGGCGGGGAACTCGATGACCCCCGAAGCGGCGAAGTTGATGAAGGGATCCCCTGCCAGCTCGTTCGTGTTGTAGGACACCCCGTAGTACACAAAGGCGGTTATGAACCTACGAGGGAGAAACTTAGACATCGAGAGAAATAAGTTCATACTGCTAAACCAACGATAGTAAAGGGGTCACGTCATTTTGAGACTCGGAGGGGAGAAAAGAAGCTGAGGGGCAGTTGGATCGAAAGAGGAAGATACATTTACTCCCTCTAACCTTAGTTATACCTTCTATATACATAAAAAATCAGTATATTTTAAATAAAATAAAAATACTGAAGCAAATAATCACGTGACTCTTTTACTATCGTTGGTTCAAAAGTAGAAACGCTTCCTTTATTGTATCTATCAGCCGAAACCAAATTTATCGCGTAGTTATTTTTTCTTAAGTTTTAACATGTATTCTGAATAACACTATAAAAAATACAGCACGTTACAGAATAAAGTGGTGGAAAGAAATTGCTACCAGTGACAGTGAGACCTCCCTCCGAGTCTAGGAGGGCGGTCCCTCCGTTTCGCGGTGTAACGTCTCTCAATGATATGGTGGTAATTTCTTTACAGCACTTTATAGTGTAACATGCCATATTTTTTTACAGATAAGAAATATTAGGTTCTGGGAGTGTTGTTCAAGAATGAGATAAGATCTTGTTTCTGGAGGGGGGAGTTTGTGGAAAAAACTTTTTTTTTCTTCTTGGCTTTTCAATAAAACTTTTATAATGTTTAAATCCTCAAATTAATATGTTTTGTTGGAGTTTAAAGATACAAGAGTAACCTTCTTCCTTATCCCTCTGGTCTGGATCACACCAGATCCATGAGATAGTTCATTTCTAAGTTCTCCAAAACCAAACAATGGTTTTTATGGAGTTCCTCCTTCGCCAGTCCCATACGATCGCTAAGATGTTTGGTGGTGGCCTCCCCCAAAATGCAAGCAGGAAAAGTCCCAGCACCATTTACAAACCTTAGGGTTTTCAGGTGTCTAGTGCGCAGTCGAGCAGTCTGATCTCTCATATCTCTAACAAAGCTAATCGCTGCACCAGGACCCTAACTAATGTACCACGGGTGTGCTGGTGAACTCTTCCGAGAGGTGTTTACAGAGACCTTGCTTTTTGAGTATAGTTCAAGATACGTTAAGGGATCCCTCTCGGTATGAGGCATGGCAGAGCCCTCTTTAGCCAGTCCATCAGCCATATCATTATCCTTTAAATCAGTGGTTCCCAACAGGTGGTCCGTGAGGCCTTCAGAGGTGGTCCGTGAGAAGATTTTTAAATAATCCAATAAATGTGTGGACATTTAAAAAAAACGGTTTTTCTAATCACACATTCCAGGAAATAGTAAAAACACTACGGTTACAAAAACATAAGTAAAAAATCACGTCTCATAAATTAAAAATATTATGTTCTCTTTCTCTCCTATGAATCATTTGTTCATTTCTATTATTACAGTTTTATTCAACAGTAGTTTATTACAGAGTAGAAATTAAATGAAAAAGAAGAAAAATAACTATTTTATAACTGTTGGTTTTTTTTAAACCTGTAACTTTCGTGTAGGTGTGAACCCTTCCAGGGTTAAAAGATAAAAATTCTTGATAATAATAGTTAAAATATTTTATAAAAGGTATATTTTAAAATAATTAGATATAAAATTAATGCAATGTTAATTTTTCTTTTAAGTTTAATAGATTATTGGATTTTCTAAGTTCTATTTAGAAACATTGTAAGACTCGGTTTCCCTTACTTCAGAAAAAAGTCAAAATTTTAGACCCTCCATGTGGAATGAATGCACTGAAAAAAAGTTAAAATTTTGAAAATACAGTTAGGGATAGAGATAGTCCGCAGAGGTTCAAATTTAAGTGAAGTGGTCCGCAAACATATTTGAGTTGGGAACCACTGCTTTAAATCCACAGGGGATGGGATCCACTGCAGATTGAGGATACAGGTCCCGGAGATGACCCTGAGTTCATTATTATAATTCCTTTTTGTTCTTTAATTAGTATTCAATATTAACCTAGAGTAACCTTCTTATACTCTATTTATTTTGAATAGGCGAGGCACCTGAAAATATTTCCCCCACCACCTATCGGTAACCATAGCAACTATTCTCGTCAAAGTGACGAAGAAGGCTTACTATTGACTGCGCGAGAGCGTAACTATGGTTAAGGTTATGCTTCTAGCGAGGGGGTTGGTTGGTTGTTTTGGGTTTTATGACGCAAGGTCCTTCTAGCGAAGGGGAAAGCACTATTTCTCAGGCGCCCATTCTAAATGAACAGAATATAGGTCAAGCAACACTATTCCCTGTACGACATCAAATATTTATTTCTTGTTCAACTGAGAGGGAGAAAGAGAACTGGGAAAAGGGGATATTTCACATGTTCCAAATAACTTAGACAAGATGAAAGTTAAGTGTATTCAAAAGGAAGAAATTTTCTTACCACAAGTAGAACATTACCAACGCCCTTTTCCACATTCCTGAACGCATAATAAGATGAAGTATGGCTCTATAGGATTGCTTCACTTCGTAAACCTAAAAAAAAGTAAATTCATAAGGGTAAAAGTTTACGAGTATTTTAGCTATGGATCAATATTGATACAAATTTCAAACAAAGGATTAAAAAAATTCAATTGTTTAGGCACCCCTAAACCAAGTCCAAAAGATCTTGTCGCATCAGCAGATCGTAGATGGTCTCTTCATATCTTATTAGTTACCCCGATAAAGGTACCTATTAAGTCTATTGGATGTGAGAGGGAGACGCGATGGTGTTGCCAACGGCAAAGGGCATAATTCTTTTCTTTCTCCATTAATTTCAAGCTTTTTATATGACCTGTCCTTAGGATCTGGATAGAGCCGTTTGGGCAAATCTTGGTCAGGAGAATTGCAGAGACAGACCAATGCCCTCTTGGCAGCGTACCAGGTATGCTTTGGCTGCATTAACCTTGGCTAAAAACAGGGAGTGAACCTCAGAAGCCTGTAATTTGGTGAAAGGGGCAGTTCATTGCCTTCCGTAGAAAGCATATCGGCGATTTCGTTCCAATGTATGCCCACATGAGAAGTATCCATTGGAAGCACACGGTGCCGTGCTGGGGCAAAGAGGCCAATTTGGAAGCGATTTCCTGACCCGTGTGTCAAAAATGTGTGGCCGATCCCTCAAGTATTGTATCGAGCTTTTTCTATCGTTCATAATCCATATTTCAAGCAAGCATTCTGCTGTGTAATGTTTGGTTCAAAACTTCATTTATAGCAATAAATTCAGAGCGAAAGATAAGGACTATTGTAAAAAAGATTTTTTTAAAAACGATTTTATTGAAGTGCTCTAAGTCTAAAAGGTCAAAAATAATTTATTCGGTTTGACAAATAATTTATTGGGAAATAGAAAATAACTTTTTGGTAAGTAAAAAATAACTGATTTTCTAATCACTAAAAATAAAAGCGTGGGGGCTAGTAATTTATATATATTTTTTAATTTAAAACTTTTTTATTTTTTTTTTTAAATTTGTACAAATTCACCTGACGGTATGGACCCGTATAGGTAAATTCAATTACAGTAACACTAACATCTATGCCGAACGAGGATTCGAACCCCAGACGTACGGCTTTGCAGTCAGATGCTCTAACCACTAGGCCATTACATCGGTATTTATGTGTAATTTTACATAAAAAAATACCTAATAAAGAATTTAAAGTGAATCCATCCCACCCAAACCTCACAAATGAGAAATTTGAAAATTTTACCCCATGGAACATAGAATAAAGAAGTTGGAATAAATAGTGAATGAAGAATTACTAGCGCCCACGCTTTTATTTTTAGTGATTAGAAAATCAGTTATTTTTTACTTACCAAAAAGTTATTTTCTATTTCCCAATAAATTATTTGTCAAACCGAAAAAATTATTTTTGACCTTTTAGAGCACTTCAATAAAAGCGTTTTTTTTTACTTTTTAGTCAGGGTATTTTTTTTAAACAAACACTAAAAAAATATTTATTTCAACCATATTTAATCTTATGTTCAATCTTATAATTTTAGTTTTCTACTATATGATGGCTTCGCGAACAACAGTTCAGCGCTCTCGACGAAGAAAAAAATGATCCCGCGACTCAATCCGAGCCGATCCCACAATTTTGTGGGAGGGGTGACACACGAGAAACAATAAAGTTATTTAAAATCTATTTAATATTGCTAGGGGTACCGTTATAATTACAGAGCGGAGCAATTAACCGCGCATCCTCTCTCTCACCGATGAAATCCATCCATATAAAAAAGATTCACAAGAAAAAGAAAATGCATTCAATAAAATAAAAATAACTAATCGTAAGCCCAGACAAAAATAAAACTCAGAATTAGTGTATCAAGGAGCAAACAGTATTATCCACTCTTTTCAGTAGTCCATAAATTATAAAAGTAGTATATTTTTCTTCTCTCGCGATTCCTCGGGATGGGACACCAATTTTCGGCGATTTCTCGCTCCTTCTGGCGATTTCTTTCTCGCGGTTATTATCTTAAATCGCTAAATATCTAAGTTGTTAATTGGAAGGTAAGAAATCACGTTTTGAAGATTAAATATTGTAGTGATATACCTAATATATTATCTTTCAGGTTTTGGGAGCCATTAGCTTCACGGAAGTGTCTCAAATTTGAATTAAAAGGATAACTAAAAACACTCGTTAAGTATCTTAATTACGGAGGTTTTGACTAGTTGATTATTGAATATTGCATTTTCATCGAATTTACACCATGGTGCAAAGTTTCAGAACTTTATATCATTTGGAAGTGCCTGAAATTTTATGTACAAGATCTTGTAAAAAAAAAGTGATTAATCGTCTATAATTATCGTAATTACTGGTAAATTCTCGTTTTGACTTTTGAATATGCTGAAGTTATGCTTTATACACCATTGTGCACGGTTTAGGGAGAATAGCCCCTTGGGAAAGGTCTCAAAATCTGGTTTTTCTGTTAATTAAAAATATTCATTAATTAAATTAATCCTTTGGTTGTTTGACTAGATAATGGTTGGATATTGGAGTGTCATAAGGGTACATCGATGTGTAAAGTTTCGGGGCCCTAACATATCGGGAAGTTTCCTCCTCAGAGTTAAAAAATTAAAGATGAGGATTCTTGAACTATAAAAACAGTGGTATTTCATAACAAGATGTGAATGTATAAAGTTTGGTTTCAACAAAAACTTATGCCACACTATTTCCCCGGTTTTACTAAAAGCAGTTTTTACCTTTGTTTTGGATATAGCTCGCTTCAGCTCGTCGTGAAAGTCGGACAGATTCAGTCCATTCCTTTTACCCGCCGCCAGCAAAACTCTCAGAGCTTTTTCTTTTTCACCTTTGGTTAGAAGCCAGCGCGGGGACTCTGGTAGAATCCTGGAAAATATAAGCACAGTGAGTACAGAAAAGACTCGTTCACCCAACAAATTTGCACTAGTATACCTATTACGGTTAAATTCCACGTGTGAAAACCAAAAATTATCCTCTAACACGGTATATTATCATTTTTTTTATAATCTACTAAAAAAAAGAACAAAAAATATCAGAGCAGTTAGAAAAATTTATTTTTAAAAAATTAAATGATTTAAAAGCCCAAACTATTATTCGCACACACAGACTAACATAGAAAAACATTACCTTAGCCTTTAAGCCATAGACTTAACATTTCTGAAATATTTCGTTCCAAATCCTAATTTAACAGTACGTGAATAAAATGTTTTCTTAAAGGCCAATAATGACATCAAAAAGGTGCAAATGCTAGAAAAAAACGACACTCAAGTGCACCTATACCCACCCAAGTCTTCAGACCCCTTTCAATGAAATCAGATTATTGGGTTCAATCTTACCATTGAATTGAATGGTAGGATGGAACCCAAGAATTGGATTTCATTGAAATGGGTCTCCAGACCACTAACCTAATGGGTATTATTCACCACTAACCTATCCAAAGGTAAATCTGGAACAGTAGCGAATGCAGAATTTTTGTCTAGGGAGCTGACATGCATGACTTGCTTGTTTTAAAACGATTTATTTTTCAAATATTAAAGGGTTTCCCTTAAGGAATTATTATAAATTCATTATTAATACCTGTTTTCATGGAAAAAGTGGAAAAACTCAAACTATTGGAGGACTTTGTTCTAAAATTTGAAGAATTATTTTTGAAATAGCTCGATTCCTGGTTAACCTTTGGTAAAGTTAGAGGTGATACAGTCGTTGGATTGTTTGAGTAAATTCAAAAAATATTTATTCGCTTAAAACTTCCCCAGTGATTCCTTCCTTAGAGAAAAAAAGAATTAAATATCGTAAGTAAAAGAGAGAATAAGGAAACTATTAGGAGTAAAGGTTCAAGCATACTTTTCACTTTTGATCTTAATTTTGGAGGAATCATCCAAAGTGAAGAGGGTGAATTAGCATTTCACTCGCTTTTCTATTCAAACTAGCGATTCACAGGAGTGAAAACTCAGGATGAACAGTGAAAGTGAAACAATGTGAATGAGTCTTCAGAGACGGAAAGAACGAAAGTGAAAAAATATGAAAGCGGAGGAATATGAAAAGCATATTATAAAAAAAGAGCGATTGAGCTATAAAGTGAAAGATAGGAAGGAATAGTGTGAGCCAGTGTGAGGAATTTTGTTCATGAATGCTATATTTTGGTGTGTTCATCTCATTCAGCCCCTAGTCACCCACTTGAGGCACAGAATAGAAGATAGACCTTATTGTTATAATTTTTAACATGGGTAATTCCACAGACACTAGTGCCCTCTCGACCCGTGGAACATGAACTAAAATTTTGGACTTGTGATCTTAGCTATTATGGAGAAGAGGATCTCTACATAGATCCAATGCTAGTTTGATTTTATTTACATATTTTCGAACTATTTTAATCTAAAGAAGAAATAAGAGCAAACTTGAAGTTAGATAATAATCAACATTTTTATACAGATTAAAACTAATGATAGAATTAAAAACAGGCAGTTCCTATTTTTAATTGAAGGGTTGAGAGGACGTCTTTGGTTCAGGTTTCTCTTGTCGGGGGCCATTTGAATTAGCTCCGCCCACTGATTATGTTTATATTTGTGTGATTTGAAGGAAATGAACCATGCTCACCACCAACTGAAGAGAAGAATTACACTGGGGATCGTAAGAACTAGTTGTATCCAGAACCAATCCTTTATTAACCAAACGATTAGTGGAAGCAATGTATAACCAAAGCACCAACCGTAACAGATGCCTACACCAATGCACGCTCTGTACTTAGGGCCCAAAACTTCCATAACTGAAAGTAAAATGAATGAGAAGTACTGTACTAATCTATCAAGCAGTACATTTCAGTTGTAAAATTTACAGGGCCGTATCCAAGAGGATGGTTAGGGATTCACAACCCTCCCCCGATATTTTGAAATAAAAAAAATGTTGAAAATTCTGCAATTTACAACACTATGTGTATGTAACCCAAGGGGTCTCAAAATTAGTTAAAACACTACTTTTGAGGGTTAAATTTGAAAATATTTTCTGCAGGAAGACTCAGAACCCCTCTCGATGTGTTCACCTGTATTTAAATACTCTTTTTTTTTCCTTGAAAATTATGTTTTTACAAAAGACCAGTTCTTTATAAATGAGTATGTTTCATTCCTATATGTTTCAAAATTAGAAAACTATTCTACGAGTCGGAACACAATTTTCAAAAATTTTCTGGGGGTAGCCCCCAACATCAATTTTAACTTAAATCTCAAATATTGTATGCTTATGCAACATTTTGGTATTAAGTGCTCTAAAATTCAAATACTACTAGTAAGTTATCTGAAACTTTGCACCTAAACGTATACTCGTTAGGGGGTCCCTGAATAACGTAAAGTCAACGTCTCCCCCCCCTTATTACTACCCTGGGTTACTTAGAAACAAAAAAATAAATATATCAAATTCAATTCTTAGAAATTATTGTCTATGTCCTAAGGGTACAGATCCTCATAAGGGATACAAAACTTTCCCTGGGGGAAAAAGATTATAATATTCATTAATTACTCACCAAGAACAAAACTAGTGATGTAACATCCACCCAGTCCTACAGCTATGAAAAATCTGCAAACCGCAAACATCAAGAAAGACGTGGAAAACGCACAGATAATGGAGGAGACGACTCCGATGATATTGCACACAGAAATGATAGGTTTCCGTCCATATCTACAACATATTTAAAAAAAATTACTGTGCTTCGAGAAAGAATGGATTTCCGTAATACGTTAGCCTGAATAATATTGTTGGTTAAATATCTACACTACTGCTAAGTGGATTTTTTTTTTAAAAAGTGTTTTTCCCCGACCCACTTTACTAAACAAACTTTAAATTCCTTTTTTAACTACTTGTAACGTACCATATTGTTTTTAGTACAAGTAGTTAAAAAAGGAATTTAAAGTTTGTTTAGTAAAGTGAGTCGGAAAAACACTTTTTTAAAAAAAATAAGTGATTGAAGTGAAAATAAAGTGATGGAAAGAAACTTCTATCATAGTCACAGCGCGATTTCCCTCCGAGTCGGTGGGAGGTCCCTCCGAGTAGCGGTGCTGTCTCTTAATGATATGGAGACAATATCTTTCCACCACTTAATTGTGTAACGTGTCATATTTAGGTACTTACGTATTATACCATCGACCGTTCAGCAACCGTTAAATTCAGCGTCACAGCTATACAGCAGTCAATGGGCTTCGATAACGTTTTCGAATTCAGCAGCACGGTCGACGGGATAATACGCAAGAACCCATAATTTTTTTTATAGTGAATTGAAACGAAATAATGGGTTCATACTTATCAGCCAAGTATCCAAACAGCATAACTGAAAACATATATCCGCAAATGAAGATCGATTTAGACAGGGAAACCAACCATTCAAGGTCACAAACTAGATTCCACTGTAACATAATTTCAAAAATTAGAGAACTAGGATTCAGTCAATATTCAAATTGTTAAGAAATATTTTATTCAGACCAAATATTAAAAAGACCTTGTAACCCTCTTTACTACTAAAAGTATTGTAAAAGTTCGATGGTATACTTTATATATTACTACACTAGGTTTTTCAGAAGTAAATGTAAACAATGGTAGAATAGTTAGAGGGGATTAAAATAAGCACATTTTGAAAAAAGGAATAAAGGGGGTGGACGCAGATGCACCATACGTACGACCTAACACCGATAATGGACATATAGTCTATTCATTTAGAATTGGCGCTTGAGAAATAGTGCTATCCCCCACGCTAGAAGCGTAACCATAGTTACGCTCTTCAAGCAGCCAATCGTAAGCCTTCTCGTCACTTTGACGAGGATAGTTGCTATGGTTACCGATCGGTGGTGGAGGAAGAAAATATTTTCAAGCGCCAGTTCAAAATGGACAGCGTATAATGTAGTACGAGGGCGATACAAAAAGCGATTTTTCTGAAGCCCGTTTAATTTCACAAAATAGAGTTGAGGTAAAAGATTTATTGCATAGCAGTAAATGATTACTACTCTTACTATATAGTTGGGTGGCTTATTACAAAAAAACTTCAAAATGTGATACTTTCATGAAACTTTCAGGAATGTTAGATAATCATATGAGAACTAAAAAATCGATGGGAGCCCAAAATTTTAGGGCGTGGTTTGACCGTTATGACGTCATAACAAGATTGCGACCAAGGACCTATATTCGGTTCTTTTATTGACAGAAAGACATTTTTGGGGTCAAATATTATGTTTTAAGGGTCAAAAAACACGATTCTGATGACAAAACGTGCAATTTGTTCTAAAAAGTAACTTAAATTCAATAAAAGTAAAAAATAGTAATACAGTCAATCGACAGTATTGCTTCAAAAAATGGATTAGAAAAGGTATCTTTTTCGACGGTTTTACTTGCTTTTTGGGGTGCTGATTCCGAATATCTAGTTCATTTCCATGTGGAAGGTCGGCTTTATATCAAAAACCGCAAAAAATGTGAAAAAATCGCGAAATTTTTACTGCATCTTCGGGTTTTCGCTTATATTTCAAAAAATATAAGTTTCTAAAAAATTATTTGAATTACAAAGTTGGAGTAAATAAAATTTCCTACAAAATGCACTATTCAATTTTTGTTTTCCGAAGAATAGTTTTGCCGTTATAACCCACTGAAAAACAGAGAAACAAACATCCTCTGTTTAAATAATGCTGTGTAAAATTATCTGCTTTTCAATTCGTTACAACATGAACACTATTATTCGGAAAATAAAAATTGAGTGGTGCATTTTGTAGGAAATTTTGTTTACTCCAACTTTGTAATTCAAATAATTTTTTAGAAACTTATATTTTTTGAAATATAAGCGAAAACCCGAAGATGCAGTAAAAATTTGGCGGTTTTTGATATAAAGCCGACTTTCCACGTGGAAATGAACTAGGTATTCGGAATCAGCACCCCAAAAAGCAAGTAAAACCATCGAAAAAGATACCTTTTCTAAATACATTTTTTGAAGCAACTGTCGATTGACTGTATTACTATTTTTTACTTTTATTGAATTTAAGTTACTTTTTAGAAAAAATTGCACGTTTTGTCATCAGAATCGTGTTTTTTGACCCTTAAAACATAATATTTGACCCCACAAATGTCTTTCTGTCAATAAAAGAACCGAATATAGGTCCTTGGTCGCAATCTTGTTATGATGTCATAACGGTCAAACCACGCCCTAAAATTTTGGGCTCCCATCGATTTTTTAGTTCTTATATGATTATCTAACATTCCTGAAAGTTTCATGAAAGTATCACATTTTGCAGTTTTCGGGCATTTTTATGTAATAAGCCACCCAACTATATAAATTTGATTGAATTTGGAGCATTTTCAAACCACGTGGTAGCAGTTTTAAAAAACAACAATATAAAGATTAAATCCAAATAAGAGTCCCATTTGTCTGATTGGTGGTATTCCAATGATCAAGCAAGAATTTCTTTGATGACTTTTTAAAACAACATCGTCTTTCCTTTTACAATAATTTTTCACTACTTAAAAACATGTCGATTCATTCTTTTATCATAGAAATATTGAATGTAAAGGAAACTCTTAAAGAGAAAGATTACGCTAAACAGAAAATAATTTTCAAATAACTCTTGTAAATAGGTTACAAGTTAAGCAAGAACTTAAAATCATGCAACTCAAAATTTATAAAAAAATGAACTTACTTTACTTAAAAGTGTCGAGCCATAAAGTGTCTCATCATATTCCCAAGAATTACACTCGATGACTTTGAATGTTGATGTATCAGAATTATTTGAGAGGTCTGTGAAGTTGAAAACATCGTACCTATTGAAACAATCTCGTTTTTTTAAATAATTTTTTTGATAACTTAGAAAAATGTTGATTCATTCTTTTTCCATCAGAAAAATATTGAACATAAAGAGAACTCTAAATGAAAAAGATTATGTGAGGGAGAATGAAATGAACAGAAAGAGAAATAAATATTTCCCCGATCTTTTTTTGGGCTATCAAAACCACACACTGCTTATTCTCAGATATTCTCCTTCCTACTTGAAACAATTCTGGTCTTGTAGTGGCAGCCCTTATTTTTCCCAATCATCAAAATTCCAGTTAGATCCCTGAACATTCTCTTTGGGTCCTCCAAAGAAACTGGGCATAGTGCCAAAAATGGCGATAAAAAAGTGGATTCTGGCAAACCAATTCCGTAGAAATTGATTTGTTTTATCACCAAATAACGAAATTGTCAACACGTGAGTAATAAAAGAAAGTGATCGAGATCGATGGCTTGACAAATCTTTGGAACAGCTTTAGAAAGTCTTCCAGTCACCAAGTGTAACCACAACAACGTGATTAAGTGTTTCAGCAGATATCTAATAGTACTATTAGATCTGTAATATTAAAATTAATAATTAGATATTTTTCGTTGTCAGTCATCTTTGAGCTCTGGGTAACCATGGCAGCTGGAGGACTCTTTCTAAAGTCGTACCAAAACTTTATTATACTAGGTGAAGGAAAAGGAAGACAGAAGAATTTTTTTTTGAGAAACCTACTAGAGCTAATGAGTTGACATTCTTTTCTTACCTGGAACACTTCTGATCTTGTTGTGGCAGACCGTAATTCTTCCAATCGTCCAAAGTCCAGTTCGACCCTTCTGGCCTGGAACACCAGTGGTCTAGGTTCGGGGCGTAGAAAGTCATGACGAGATTTTGCGCAGAAAGGGGCATCCCGAAGATGGCTACCACAACGATGATAATCTTCTGCCATGGCCCGTTTCCTCCCACTATGTCAACAATGTCCCCTTGAGACGTGGGTAGAGTGGTGTCCTTTTGCACCATGACAACTGTAACAAAGATCAGCTGGAGTCGAATATGATAGATAGACCTCAATGAATATTTATTTTCCTTGACTCTGAATCAAGAACAAATTATAGACATTCAAAACTTTGAATCGAAATAAACAAGCTCTTCATAGAACTCGAATAATTTAGTTGTTTTACGGCAAAGTTTCAAGAGAGAAGTTCACAGAGAAAAGCCGATGAGGATGAGAGGGTGTAAAATGCTATTTTAAATTGCCATTTTATGGTAGAGGGCAAATGATTGTGTTTGACAGAAGGGTTGGCAGGACAATTTCGTGGTCACAGCTGTGATTGGATGTTACGTGTTCATTCAATCTGTCACTTTCGGAAGGGTGCTAAGAGGATCGAGGTTAATTTTCTCCGCCTCTCCTGACGTGACAAGAGAGGTGTGAGTTTCATAAGTTAAGTATTAGTACAGTGGCTAGAAGGGGATAGTGTGTCGTTCGCCAATACCAGCAATTCTAAAATTTTTCTCCTCGTTTCACTCCTCCGCTTGGTGTCGCTGCTGTTAGACGTGCATATAGGCGCCTGCGCATTGCGACTTTCAGCACCAAGCCGGCCAAACGTAAACATTATCGTTTACACGGCGTAAACAATAACATAGCCGCTGAGAATGAGAGTCGCAATGCGCAGGCGCCTATATGCACGTCTAACAGCAGCGACACCAAGCGGAGGAGTAATTTTTTTTTCAGTTTTCATCTTCGAACGACACACTATCCCCTTCTAGCGCCAGCATATTCACACATCCCAACGGTTGGGTTGTGACGAGCTTATTGCGCATGCTCGGGGAGAAAAAATGGATCTTCTTTAGATAATTTCTATTAATAATGAATCCCCGCTGGTGCAGTGGTAGAGCGCGTGCTCAGCATGCGGTAGGTCGCGGGTTCTGTCCCCAATTTATTGTTTTATTAAAATTTCTAAAAAAACCAGCTAAAATAAGTCCACACGCATGCGCACTATGCTCGTCAAGACCAAACCGTTGGGATGTGTGAAAATTCTAGCCACTGTAGTATGTATTAGGTCATCCCGAAAGTTTTGTCGCTCTTGGGAGCATCTGTATATAACATATTTTTGACAGTTTTCCATTATGTGATACCAATATAAACTGTAACTTTATCTACCGTCAACTTGGCATCTTGGCTTGATTTTGGGGACTGATTGACAACTGGGTTTTCCTTACAGTGGCTAGAAGGGGATAGTGTGTCGTTTGAAGATGAAAACTGAAAAAAAAATTACTCCTCCGCTTGGTGTCGCTGCTGTTAGACGTGCATATAGGCGCTTGCGCATTGCGACTCTCATTCTCAGCGGCTATGTTATTGTTTACGCCGTGTAAACGATAATGTTTACGTTTGGCCGGCTTGGTGCTGAAAGTCGCAATGCGCAGGCGCCTATATGCACGTTAGGGTGGGTCAAAAATATTTTTTTCACATTTTCCCAGGGGCACAGCGACAAAAGGGTGCCAAATGGTCTCAAACTAACATGTGTAAAACATTATTCGATTATAATAACTCTTTTTGCCTCCGGATTGGCCTTAAAGTTTAAATTAATATAGTAATTTCATGTAAAAATGGACGAACGAAAATCAAGCTTTTACCTTGATTGCACAAATCCGTTATGAATATAAATGCGCATAATGGTATAAAAATCATCATTGAAGACTATAAAATAATTATAAATGAAACCAGAGTTGAAATACTTGAGTTGTAATACAACATATTTTGAAATATCTCAATGGTTAGAACTGGCAATCAAAAATTTCTTGCTGGAATCATAAAAATGTGTGAAACCTTTGTTGTCGGTTGAGTAGGATGGTAAAAACATTAAGTTTTTAATAAAAATGGGTACATCAGAAGGTGGATACCTTTTTTGGGTTATAGGTTTCAACCCCAAGGAAAACACTTGGATAATAGTTTAAAAGTTGGGGTTTTCTTTGAAATCTCATTGCCATATTAGGAATAGTCCATCCCAAGTGTCCCCATATGATTCCCTAATGTCCAAAATTAATTAAACCACATTTTAAGAGTCAAATTTTGAAACATTTTCTTAAGAAGAGCGGTAGATCCCCGTTTTCAGCATAAAGCTCAGAATTATCCCCTAAGTTTTTAAATGAGCTACATTACTTTTCAAAACTAAATTGTAATTATCCTTAACAGTTAAATTTGCTATATTTTAACTTTTATGAACGCATAAGGGAATGCTAAGAAGCTATTTTGAGCCAATCCTCAAAGAAGTATAATTTCATGGGCCTGGGTTTCAGGCTATTGCTATAGCAAAAAATTAGGTAAATCATGACTGAGTGAATCATAACTGATATTGCCTATGAACGAACTATCCATTCGACGATTGTTTCAACATATTTTTGCTATCATATTTGGATCCCAAGACCAGCCAGTGAAATAACTGTCGGCTGAATTTAGAAAGAGGGGAATATTTATAAAAAATACAACTATTTCTATTTTTAAAAATTAAAAATACCATTTTATACTGACCAAACTTGAGGGAGAATGTGTATGAACGACCAATATTTAAAATCTGTACCACTGACAATCCACTGTTTGTTGGCAAAAAAGAGATTCATATTCTACGGCTCTTTTTGTTAATATGATAACATATTATATTGTCACTTTGGCAGTTGTTTTTGTATTAATAATGCATGAAGGTGACTAATGTGATTAAAATTACTTTTAAATACCCTTATTTGTGAACTTTAAAGAGTTATCGACAAAAAAATTTAATTTATAAATTTTTTAAAAAATATGACAAATTACATATTTCTGTTCTATTTGAGGCCAATCCGGAGGCAAAAAGAGTTATTATAATGGATTAATATTTTACACATGTTAGTTTGAGACCATTTGGCACCCTTTTCTTGCTGTGCCCGATAGAATTTGTAAAAATTTTTTTTCGCCATAGGAAAATGACCCACCCTAATGCACGTCTAACAGCAGCGACACCAAGCGGAGGAGTGAAACGAGGAGAAAAATTTTAGAATTGCTGGTATTGGCGAACGACACACTATCCCCTTCTAGCCACTGTAGTTTTCCTTAAATCTATGATAATATGTTACTTCATTTCTTTTCTGCTCAAAATTTTGCATTTTTCCCACAGAGTAAAGATAATTCAGAGAGTCCAAAACGGGATTTTACTAAAATAGTTCTTCAGTTATCGCATAGTGGCGTTGCGACCCTCCAGCTGTCAATCATTAGTGTGGGCGGGGACTAAAGGAAACGAGTGATTCTCATTGGACTTAGAACTTTGTATGGAGGCTGCATTTGAATTTCTCAATCTCTGCTATTTTTCCCCTGATCAATGAAACTTTTCCCTTATGGATGCAAACTTTCCCTGACAGCAACTAAAATTTCCCTATTATAAACATTGATATCATTTGTTCTGTCGTTTAATATCTCGTTATAGTGATTGTGGTTATTATGGCAGAAATTATCATTAAATGTGAAGTTATATGTTTAAATGGTATTAAATGTGGACTTGGAATTGTGAGTTCGATTCCAGAGTAGCTCCCAATCCATCGCCACTTTAAAGAAGATGCGAGATAGTGACGTCACGGGCAGATCAGGTAGGCACTGTATATTTGGACGGCTTTTTTCAACTAAACTCTACTCTAATTTCCACGGCTAGGCTACAGCTCGGCGTTTCATTGGTTCAATCACTAAACGCCGAGACTGCTACGTAATCACGAGACCTACAGCGCATGCGCCACTGGCCGTTTTGGCCGTCCAAATATACACTTCGGATCAGGCATATATAAGCCAGCGAGAGATCTCCGCTGGCCAGAACATTGGGTGAGTCCCTGGAGAGCGTGACATCAGAGAGACTTGTAATGTCTAAGAAATTATCCCCAGCGCATGCTCGAAAGAAAGATACACGCAACTGTTTTAATAACCGGGAAAATATATAAAAATTTTTTCCCTCTTTAGCGATTTAAAAGTGGGCGGGGTTAATTGAGAGAGTGTATGCGGCTGTAGCTCGATTGTAGAGAGTCAACAACGTTACGTCATTATTCTCTGGTTAGTTCCACCGTTATCACATAGAAACGCCACCGTCTATGGGAAAACCCATGTTAAAAAAGTTGCCATTAGCGTCTATGGAAATGGACTCTCTGAAGTATCTTTACTCTGTGATTTTTCCTAAAGTTAAGAATTTTTAATTAAAATTAATTCGCTACTTCCCTAAAACAATTAAAGTTTTAAGTATTTTTTACAAGTGTGGAAATTTAACTTAGATTTGAATTTTTTCTGAGGCATCCGGAGAGTTTGATCACAATCATCCATATTAAATTGCTGGATTGCTACCCCTAACCCTCTATTAGGAAAGATCCGGATGATCATTTGCAGGCAATCGCAAGAAATTCTACCACCGCTCTACAAAAGTAGTATAAAATGAGTTTCAATTTATGAAATAAATAATATCTTCCGTACAATCTTAATATGACTTAAAATTAAAGTTAAATTCCTTTGAATTTTAATTTTGAAAGTTTTCAATTAATGGAAACATGAAGTAAACAAAATCTTATTAATCGTAGAAACTAGGAAAGCTGGAAAAGTGAGCCAACAAAAAAAGAGCCAAAATTCACCAAATTGGCTTTAGATTGAAGTAGAAGTACTTTACTGCTTTACCGTAATGGAAAAGTACCAAAAAATACATTGTATGCAGATGCTCCCAAGAGCGACAAAACTTTCGGGATGACCTAGATGCGATCCTAACCAGGGCTCTTATCACTTGGGACACTCGATTTTTTTTTTTAATTTCCATTATCGCCTTTGGTCATGGACTTTCGGTTCTAGAAATTTACATAGAAGAAAAATACAGGGTGTTTCGATTAATTTGACAGACAAATTTTGGTGAGTTAACCCTTTATGTCCCGACGGGACTTGTAAGTCCCACTTCGCAATGTTCCAAACTCGTACAATTTTCGTCATGTAAGGCCAAATTTAGTGTTCTTGTTACGTACTTGTTTGTTCTTGTTACGTGCAAATACGTAAACTTGACATATTTTTGATCAGGGTGAGGAAAATAATTTGGGGCATAAAAGGTTAAGTAAGGGCACACGAGGATAAATGAGGAGCAAACAATCAAACCATGCTTTCTCCTTCAAATACAAATTTTCAGGAAACACAAAAAACTAATACTTAAAAAATAACGAATTCAAAAACCTAATTATCGTTTTTTTAGTTCTATAACGAGTAACTGAGAAGATTTGTAGTCATAATTTACCTAAAAACTTAAAACTAATTATTAAAAAATGCATTTGAAATTTGGAGAAATCACGTTTTGATCGAACACATAGGAGGAAACATGGTTTGAATGTTTCCAACATGGACAAAACACTTTTTTAATGAAAAAAATTAACCCTACTCTTCTCAAAAACTATTCTTTTTATTTCTGATATGCAATGTAAATTTTTAAAATAAACATCAGGTGATTTCGTATCAAAAAGTCCCCACCAATATTTTTACATCACAAACTTTACGCTGACAAATGAGTGGGTCACGTGACGAGTAAGAACAGCTATGATTGGCTGTGACTGGAGGAATTACTGTTTGACTGAAAACAGGCTCTGGAGGAAACACTTTTTGATTGAAACATCAATTTTCTAAGTAGTTTTGGAATAGGTTAAAACTTGTTTTAGTTGAAGATAATAGCATTATTTTGTGCAGTTTAATGTGGAGATCATGAAAATAGCAGTAGCGCTTTTTTTTTTTGGAGAAAACACGGTTTGATTGTTTGCTCCTCAAATAATTACCTCCCTACCTGGGGCCGCCAACTACGTTAGGGGGAAAGAAGCCATAAAAGAGAGGTTTAGGAGCACTTTTATCAAAAAGAAAAATATTTTTAATGCAAATTTATTCAATTTAAATATTTTAATGAATTATATTCAATAACTTAGTTATTTAAAAAATAATAAACAATACTTTTAATGCGCGTAAAACAATATTCAAGCATGTGTTTTTTGGTCGAAAATATGCACCTAACCTCTAAACGTAAGTTGTCAAAAACTTTTATCATCATTTTCATTTAATGATAAAGCTGCTGCTCATGATTCTATTAATGAGTTCTGATTTTCGTTTTGTCATCCAATTTCTGTTTTAAAAACATCATAAAAATTCTATGAAAAGATTAGGTGACGCAGCACTTGTTATTTAATGTTATACTGATGCGTGTGTGTGTGTGGTATTTATTAAATCTTTCAAATAAGAAGGAAAGTCCAGTCTGAGAGCCGAGTTAGAGAGCAGCCACAAAACAGTGGTTTTCATTTTTTTAGTCATGATGTTCCATTTTCCCAGCCCTAAAGCAAGAGGTTTCATAGTTTTATGTGATATACCTTATAGTTTTGCAACAAAATAAATTGATATTTCATTTTTAACATCTAAAATTGATGATAGAATATACCCACCGTGTCTTATCCTATAGTTCTTTAATTAAAGGTTATAGACAGTCACGTCCTAACAGCTAAGCTTAACTTTACCCCCCTACAAAAAGTAGATATAAAAAGAAAATATTTAATATTTTTCTAACTTGATGGACTTAATATTCTCTTCAAATCTTCATTTTAAGAAAATACTTAACCGTTGAACCTTAGTTTAATGAAATATAATGATTTTCAGAAGTTTGTAAACCATGTTTTTTGTAGACTAATATTCACAATTTGAAGTTGATACCAGTGGCGTACGCAGAATCTTTTCAAGGGGGGGGGTTTACTCAAATAAATTTGAGTGTGGAATAAAGCACTATTATTTCAGTAATTTAAACAGCTAGATAGATTTAACCTTTTATTTAGACAACATTGTTTAGCTAAATATTGATTAGATTTTTTAAGTTTATGGTCATATTTTTTTATAATAAGTTAAAATATTTGTTAATTAAAAAGTAAGAATTAATAAAACTAGAAAAAAACACATAATATAACAGCTACCAAAATAATAATAGTATAAATGTGAATATTCTACAGAAAACCAATTATTTAACCACAAAAACAAGAAAAAATAACTTACTAACAAATAGGGAAATACTCCAGTATACAAACACGCTAAAAATATTTAAAACTGCTTACTTCTCTGACTTCTGTAGTTCCTAAAAGCGCATCGATTATCCAATTCCTCGAGAAGAGAAGCACAAACACAACTGAAGTCCTATAATGGCGAATGGCACTAAAATCCAACTCATGACGAAATTTCCCGCTCAAAACAAGCGAACGAATCGGAAAAGATCAGACCCCGGGAAATTTCTCAGAAAACTGTTCGGAAGTCGCGGTGTCGCAATTGATGTCTAGAGAAAGGGGCAGTGGCGGCTCGTCCATAGGAGCACAGGAGCACGTGAACACCCAGTGAAAAAGTAGAAACAAACCCAAATATAAAGATACATAAATATCAAAAGAAATACAATAAAAAATCATTCTCAATTTCTTTTTCATACGAATCAAGTTTCTACCCCCTTCACCTGTCAGTAAAAAAATTATTGCCGGAAACGAGAAAGTTTTGTGTTTATCGAATAAAGAGAAAACCACTCTAATTTTTTTCTTATATCCGCACGCCTTAGCTTGTGTTAGCGAAGAAACTGAATGAGTCCGAAGAAACCTCGACTTCTCCAGAAAAGAAGAGTTCAGTTTTTTTATTTTTTCACGGTAGTTAGAAGAAAGAAATATATCTTCAATTCAACTTTGGAGTGTACCAATTCCACCAAAATTTTTATTTTTTGACATTTTGTCTGAGCTCAAGGGGGGGGTTTAAACCCCTAAACCCCCCCCTTGCGTACGCCACTGGTTGATACAGTCACAGTCAAGAATCTATAGTTTTGAAATATGAAAAACATTGTCAACAGATTAAAGTATACAATACTAAAAGAAGGGTTAAAGTTTGATTTACATCGAGTTAATTAAAAGAGATCCATTGTACCCTTTCGTCTCCAATCGGATCTTTATATTGGATTATTTTAATTTGAACAGTGGTTAAACATGGTGGATCTATATTCTAGACCAGTGTTTCCCAACGTGGGGCGCACGCCCCACCGGGGGGCAATATCATTTTCTAGGGGGGCAATTTGAAAATTTTCAACCAAATTGCCCCAGGTGGGGCCAATCCAGGAGGGAAATTAAAAAAAAACTTTTTAAAAAGAAGTTTATCAAAATCTGATCCTATTATTCCTATCTGAGAATGTATGTCTGAAATCTGGACCAGTATGTATCAAAATCAAATTTAAACCCTGTTTTTAGAGTCTAATTTCCAAAAATTTTCTGGGGGATGACCCAAGATCTCTTCGTTTTTAGAACGCTTATATTTAAAACTTTTTTACATTAGGTTCATCAAAATGCAAATCTTACCTAAAAATTTATATCCAAAATTTCCCAACTAAGGGTACCAAACTAGTTAAAAACCTGCTTCCTAGAGTCAAATTTCCGAAAATTTGCTGGGGGAGGACCCCCAGACCCCCCTTGGCACTTAGAACTTAAAATATTTAGTTCTTTAGCACATGCAAATTCTACCTAAAAATGATCTGAAAAGCTTCAATAGGCTTATTAAATATACATAGGAGGGAGGGGCTAAGAAATAATTTTGGCTCCCCCTCAAAATATATTTCTATATATGCCACTGAGACTGGGGGCATGGAAAATTTAGAAAGACTTTGGTGGGGCATGGACCGAAAAAGGTTGGGAAACACTGTTCTAGACCAACTATATCGCCTAAATAACTGTGCGAAAGTGGCAAAAACCGCTGTTGATCGCCAAGAAAACTCATATTGAACCGGTTGAACTTCGAAGTTGGAGCTGGTCTTCAAAAAGCGACAAATGTGTTTGAAGGTGATAAGAAAATGCGTTTGTAACTCACCTAGAAATTGAAATCACTATACTCTTCTATACTGAAGTAATCCAAGCAGCACAAGTGTTAAAGATTCGTCCAATTTTTTGTCATGTATGACTATATTCAGTTTACTTCTAAGCGCAGTTACGTAAACCTTACATATTAGGTATGAGCTGTGCGTCCAGGAAAGAGCTGTCTGCAAACTACCGATTGAAGTGATCTGCTGAATGTTAACAAATTGAGGTGCAGATAACATTTTGCATTTAAAATGATTAATTTGACTATAGGAAAGTAGTTTCCTTGAATAACATGTTTTATCGCCTTAACATTTATGCTATTTCATACTCCAATGTCAAATAATCTGGTCAAGATAAAAGTGGCGTAAGTCCAAAAATATTTTTTAAAAAAAAGCATAGATTTTGATTTTTTTTTAAGATACGTTTTTTTGTGGTAAGGTAAATGTGAGTATAGTGGACACTGTACCAATAGTGGCCATCTAACTGATTAATTTTAAATAGAACGAGTTAGAGGCATCTAACAGAGTCAAAATTCATAGGCATAGTAGATTGCACAATCGAGTAAGCTGGTAAATTACCACCGATACCACAGATCAGCATGGGAAGGATGTTTAAATATTCGAAAATAACAACATCGGTCGAGTGACTGAAATTTGATTTTGCTTATTAAATCGCGTTAGGAAACGGGTATGTCGGAACTGATTTTTTAGTATTTATTACCGCTTGATTGACTTTTAAATTTGTATCAAGATAAAGAAGAGTGAATTAAATAATACTGAAAAAAATTATTTGAAAATGTTGACTTTACTAGGATTTATGGAGGTGGCCACTTAACCAACACATAATCTCATATTTTTAGTAGTGGCCACCGTAATGGCGTCTAATAGAAACTTAAATAATATTTAATTTGAATAACTTGTTCTTCATAAACTGTTGATTGGGCTTTAAAATGAGTTTTGTATGAATTTGGTTTCATTCTGGCTTCAGGAACAAGGTTTCTAAATCATTGAACTACTTGCAAATAGGTTGGTATTTATTGACAATTTAAGCAAAAAATTTTCCTTAAAGTGTCCACTATACCCACATTTACCTTATTAAGATAAAGAAAAGTGTTTAAAATGATACTGAATAAATTTTATTTGAAAATTTTGACTTTACGAGGATTTATGGAGGTGGCCACTTAACCAACACATAATCTTAGATTTTCCAATAGTGGCCACCGCAATGGCTTCTAATAAAAACATAAAAAATATTTAATTTGATTCAGCTTTTCATCATAAACTGTTGATTGTGCTTTAAAATGAGTGTTGTACGAATTTGGTTTCATTCTGGTTTCGCGAACCAAGGTTTCTAAAACATTGAATTACCTGCTAAATTCCTCTCAAATCAGCTACAGCGTAGGCTTTGGGCCGGAAACTATCAAGTCTTTTATTCTAAATTAAATAAAGTTATTTTGATTTGTGATCTAAAATATATTTCGTTGGGAAGAAAGATTTAATTAGAATTAAACGACTATACCTAACTCAATTTCATGCATAAACCCCTCGTATAGGCAAAAAAAAGAGGTGTCCACTTAAGATACAAGAGGTGTCCACCATAGAAACGACAGCTACATCTAGGTGGCCAAGATGCAATTTGGAGTACTTTTTAAAAATGAATAAAAATTCTTTACCAAATCTATTTTTAATGGTAAAATCGAAAGAAGAAGATTCCATCAACCTAAAAATAGGATGATGACCATTTCCAAGCAAATAGGTTGGTATTTGAGAATTTAAGCAAAAATTTTCCTTAAAGTGTCCACTATACCCACATTTATCTTAGTCGCCATAGTCAAAACCTCAACAAGTGGTCTGAAAGAGCTGTCTAAAAAATTCCTTGTCCATATGAACAAGTGACGCCGTTAGAGAAAACCTTCAATACTTAATCAAAACTAGTGATGTCCATGCATCGATACCAAATACTTAAGTATTCGATACCTTAAAGTATCAATACTTTATTGAAAATCTGCCGTTGATTTAACGCAGCCTGTTCTAGCGAATCTCTAAAAAGTAAGATACCAGAAGTACTCGTATCGAAAAAAGCATCGATACTATACTAGCGATATCTCTGGCGATACAAGTCAAGAATCGATATAAATACTAATACAAATATTGACGACCAACAACAGGCGTGAAGCACATCTAGGTTGGTCCATTCAACTCAAACTACCGGATTCCCAATTCTATTATTTGTACTTTGGGCAAAGTTGGACACACGTGACTCAATGCGGAAAAAGAGTTCTCGAGCTGCAAAAATAAGAACAGGCTGCGTTAAATCCAACGGCAGATATAATTAAGATAATTTCATTGAAACATTTTTAAGGAAATTTTCAATAAAGTATAGATAGTTTTAGGTATCGAATATTTAAGTATTTGTTATCAAATAGCGATACTTTTTTTCGATACCCATCAGTAGTGTTTTCAGTAGGGTGGTTTTTTTTAAACGAAAGTTCGAATTTTTTTCGGGGCACCCCCTCAAAAGGTGCCATTTGATATAAAACTAATATTCTGAGAGTTACAGCTCAAAAAAATAATATTTAGACCCCGCCCCCGAGCGTCAAAGTTTCAAAAAAACTCTAAATTTTGCACGTTTTTAGCTATAAAACCCAAACTAATGGTTGTAAAAATACAAAGTGGGTCTCATTTTGTAGATAATTTATTTAACTTCAACTTTTATAATTGAAACTTATTTGTGAAGCTTACAGATCATAAGATACGAGGGGTTTCATTAACTCCCCACGCAATATCTATTTTTTTAAAAGTGCCAGGGAATTTCTTTAAATTTATCAGCTACCGTAAAATGGTTCAATAACATATAAATAATAGTTTTAGACAACATAGGTATAAAATTTAGTATATTAAAGAGCAAAAAAATATTTTTTCGTACATACCTGTTACTTTTTTTCAAAATCGTTAAACAATTCAAATAAAATATATAAAATATTTTTTCAACTACTTATTAAATGAATAATGTGTAAAAGTTCATAAACAAGCAAAAAAATACAAATTAATATTATTTTTACTATATAGAAATTTTATTTTCATCGATTTGATAGTATTTTTCATAAGATCTCCCTATTTTAGAAGTAGTTTTGAGAGCAGTATTTGACACGACCCTTATCTGAAGTTTTTAAATTTAAATTGAACTGATGTAAATAAAACAGTACAAAGCTCGAGTTGATGATAAAGAAGTCAATTCAAAACTAATTATCATTAAAAATATTGGAAGTTTCATTTCTATGCAGTAGGAAAAATTCAGAATATCTTCTAAGAAAGGAATCTTGCAAGTGTTTGGTATTTATAAAGCTTGATACATCAAATATCCCTAGGTACCATTGTATCATGCTAGATGTAATGCAAAAGTCCAATATTGCGTGAAAAATTTTCTTTTTTAAATACAATTGTATCTAGCCCTTAAAAAAGGTAGCTGTAATCAGAAGTATCTGTGGTATTCTACTGATATATCAAGGGGGTTGGTAGGGGAACCGCCACCCCCCTTCCCCCCAAAAAATTAGACTAGGTGTCCAAAACAACCATGCTACATGCTAGATGTAATACAAAAGCCCTCTGTTGTATGAAAATTCCAGTCAGTATTTCAAATAGCTTTATCAGACCTTTAAAAGTAGAATAGAAATATTAAATCTTTTGAAAAAGTTCATTGTAAATGAAAATGAAGGGATAAAACTGTCGATTTCGTTGCTGAAAAGATAATTAGACACTTAAATTAACTCTCACTATTATAATCCTACTTTCACATAGTCTTCAGCTAGTTTTATAGTTCCTCCTCATAACACAAAAGCATGTTACCTTTAATTTATTTTTAAAGCTTTCTGAGAATTCAAAAGTACCACAAACTATTAAAAAAATAATAATGCTATTTTTGATATTTCTGCATTTTTTCGTAACTATAACTACAGTTTTTACAAATTTAAGTTCTTGATATGCAACTAATGTTGCATCTAGCTCAGAAAACCAAACTGTAATGAAAGTGTGTGGTAGAATACTACAGATACTTCTGATTACAGCTACCTTTTTTTAAGGGCTAGATACAATTGTATTTAAAAAGGAGAATTTTCACGCAATATTGGACTTTTGCATTACATCTAGCATGATACAATGGTACCTAGGGATGGTTTGATATATCAAGCTTTATAAATACCAAGCACTTGCAAGATTCCTTTCTTCGAAGATATATTGAATTTTTCCTAATGCATAGAAATGAAACTTCCAATATTTTTAATGATAATTAGTTTTGAATTGACTTCTTTTTCATCAACTCGAGCATTGTACTGTTTTATTTTCATCAGTTCATCAAACTTCAGATAAGGGTCGTGTCGAATACTGCTCTCAAAACTACTTCTAAAATAGGGAGACCTTATGAAAAATACTATCAAATCGATGAAAATAAAATTTCTATATTTTAGAAAAAAAAGTAAAAATAATATTAATTTGTATATTTTTGCTTGTTTATGAACTTTTACACATTATTCATTTAATAAGTAGTTGAAAAAATATTTTATATATGTTATTTGAATTGTTTAACGATTTTGAAAAAAATAACAGGTATGTACGAAAAAATATTTTTTTGCTCTTTAATATACTAAATTTTGTACCTATGTTGTCTAAAACTATTATTTATATGTTATTGAACCATTTTAAGGTAGCTGATAAATTTAAAGAAATTCCCTGGCACTTTTTAAAAAATAGATATTGCGTGGGGAGTTAATGAAACCCCTCGTATCTTATGATCTGTAAGCTTCACAAATAAGTTTCAATTATAAAAGTTGAAGCTAAATAAATTATCTACAAAATGAGACCCACTTTGTATTTTTACAACCATTAGTTTGGATTTTATAGCTAAAAACGTGCAAAATTTAGAGTTTTTTTGAAACTTTGACGCTCGGGGGCGGGGTCTAAATATTATTTTTTTGAGCTGTAACTCTCAGAATATTAGTTTTATATCAAATGGCACCTTTTGAGGGGGTGCCCCGAAAAAAATTCGAACTTTCGTTTAAAAAAAACCACCCTAGTTTTCAGTATCGCACTCTCTAACGATACTTTTTTCGATATACCAGTCCTTTTGGTGTCGAAAAATCCTTCGACCTTCTGCTTTTGCAGTGGGGTCTAATAGCTGCGGTTTGTGAATAATTTTTATTAGCCTTGTTTTTTTTAATTCCTCCTTCATTAATTTTTAGGGGTTTTTTATACAGGGTGTTTCAAAATTGCGTTGCACAGCTTTTATTCGGAACCAAAGTCTCCTAGGGTCATGGCAGTAAGGTCTACCCCTAGGTAAATGACCCTGGAGAATCCATTGAGATGACTTACAGCGACCCTAGCGGCGAAATAAAAAAGTTAAAAAGTTCACATATTTGCAATTTTTTTTTTTTATTTTTTGATTAAATTTCGTGTTCTTTCAACTAAAAAAACACAAAACTACAAAATAACACTTAAAAATTTTTAAATATGCGAACTTTTTATTTTTTTACCCCTAAAAAAGGGCTATTTTCACACGCTAATATCTCCGCGAATATTCACGATATTTTGATCAAATTTTTTTTCAGTGAGTTCTTCTTGACGTTGGCAACAATACTCTCACTGAGGTTTTTGCTCTATCTTCTTTCGTTTTTAAATTAATTTTTCAACTTTTTAATTTCATCGCTAAGGGCGCTGAAGTCATCTCAATGGATTCTCCATGGTCACTTACCTAGGGGTAGACCTTACTTCCATGACCCTAGGAGGCGTTGGTTCCGAATAAAAGCCGTGCAACGCAATTTTGAAACATCCTGTTGATTGATGGTGGTTCTCTCATGCGTATCCTTTGAGAATTGTAGGTACGTTAAGTTAACCGAATTAATTTATTGGGTACAGCTTTCGTCTACGGGTACGGCGACATTTAAAAGTCGCCAATAGTGATTAACGTTTAAATCCGGCAACCCTAGTCAATTGCAACCCTACAGTTTTAGTTTCAACGTAATAGAAATCCTAGTAAATTTTTAAGTCTAGTGAACAGTGTCCTATGAGTTATTTCATAAATATTTTTAATTTAAAGGAAAAAATAATGAATTAAAGGAAAATAAACGCTTGAAAATAAACTATTTTATTTTATGTTGGTGTTTTCTTAGCCGATAGAGCTTTTAAATGGACATTTATCGAGTTTTTCCAATTAAAAGTATAAAATTTTGTGGTTTAATTTATTTATTTGTGTATTTTTACTATTTTTTGTAGACTTTTTTTGTTAAAAGAGTGGCAACAATGTAGACGCTATGCGTGAGACAAGACAAAAGTTTTTTTATTATGTTTAAAAATTCAAAGAAAGAAGTATTGTAAGTTGGTAAGTTTCTCAATGTAAATAGTCCCGAATCTGTCATTAAAATGTGTTTTGAACGTCTACTCTTGCATCGTATGTTTCGTCAGCCTAAGTACATCAACATAATTCAGTACAGCCCATTAATTTAGAAGAAACGAAACAAAACGATCGTGTTTGAGAACTGGTCCGTTCTCAAACTTGCATGAAGAAATAATAGTGTTTTATTTCTGAATTTTTAATATTCCTGTCTTATAGTTGTGATAATTAGTGATATCATTTGTTTTTTTCTAGTAGTTTTAATATCTATTTTGATTTTTTAGTTCCTATAAATTTGTGATTTTCTGTATTTTATTTCTGTGATTTTATTTGTATTTTTAAATGGTTGTTTTTGCATAAATTTAGATTTTTCTTCGTATTTGTTTTCTAGTTTCATTTTCATGTACTGAGATCGCTAGGTTCACTTGGCGCCCTTTAAAGGCGCCAAGTGAACTTGGCGACTTTCAAATGTCGCCGTACCCGTAGACGAAAGCTGTTCCATTTATTGAATTTTTTAAGTCATATTTGTACTTAATTTCAAAAAAGTGCTAAAAAGTATCCGATGCCCGAAAATACTCGACACCTAAAAGCAGGGCTCAATTTCTAAATAGAGAGGTACCGGAAAGATAAAATCATTGGTCTAAAAACTATAAAAGCGTATACATTTTTTTCAAAAACTTAAGCATTTATATGCAAATTTAACTTTACAAAATAAATTCAAATGAGTTTTACTAGATTAGGAAGAGTGTTGAGTGTTCGAACTTATTTATTAATAATAAATAATTTTTTATAGAGCACCTTTTTTGTACAGTGGGTTGTATTTTTTTCCATCAGGGTGCCTCTTGTAGGAGGCAGGACGGCTTGTCATCAATGAACCCTTAGTGTTGTATATTTGGTCAAATTTAATTAATAGAATACGTAGTTAAAGTCCTTAAATGGTAATATTAACCCTTTCAGACCTAGCCAGCCGCCCCAAATTTTCCATTGGATTCAATAGTAATCTCGGGCGGCTTAAGATCGAAAGGGCTAAGCTGTCGCAAGGTACAACACATTTTGGCAAATTTGATGTAAAATGACTCAATATTTCATTTTTAAAAGGACAATACTTTAACAAAAATACACTGTAGTAAAATATGTTACTTAAAAGCATTTTTAAAAATTTTAAATCCAATTTAAGTAACTCTTGTTAAAACAAAATGTGTAGTTTTTTAAAGTTACACCACTTTTCCTAATAAAACAATAAAAAGACATTTCAATGGTGACTTTCAGCATAATCTAAATTTCAAAATAATCTGAAAGTCACCATTGTCACCATCTATAATATACGTAGTAAAAAATTTCATTTGGTCCTCATTGTATTGCATTTTCTTTTGACGGCTGAGGCAGATGGATGACCAGATGCTAGCCAAGAGTCCACGTATTTTCTCGTTACAAAATAGTCTGAATTGTAATTTCATTAGACGTTTTAAAACAAAAGGGAGTTTCTAAAAGCATATGTACAAAAATGCAAAGATAAAATATAATATTAATATTTTTCCGAAAAAGAGGTTCCGGAACGCCGTTCCGGCTGAAATTGAACCCTGCCTAAATGTATCGATACCTAGGTGTTCGATACCTAAAAGTATCGATACGTACGTATACCTAAAAGTATCCCCGTACGTTACTTACACCACTTTAATTCTTACCAGCTCAAATGAGGATTATATTTCCGCCGTTGTTAACCGAGTCAGCTGAATTATCAAACGCTAGGAACATGCAGCAGGTGATACATTTAAAGCAATTTCATTTATGGTTACGGATAGGGATATAAAAATTGCATATTGCTTCAAGATCGTCACCGGATTCTGCAACTCTCCTCCTGCCTACTCCCAATTTAACCTCACGGAAGGGAAAGGGTTTCATCTGGGCATTACTATATATTTCAATCACAAATCGAAGACAATTAAATTGTGATTATTTATTTATTTAATTAATTTTTATAGAAATACTAATAAAATCAATTTGTGAAATAAAAATTATAAATATTTGTAATAATTAGAAAATTTAAGAACGATTCCCAAGATTCGATTCCTGATTCCTGCTGGAATCGATTTCTTAAAGAAATCGATTCCCATGCACAATCGATTACAATTCGATACTTTCAAAAATATTTAAAATCCTAAACAACACAATAATATCGTATCCAGGGAGGGAGCTTAGGAGCTAAAACCCCCCTCCCGAAATTTATACATAAATTTTAACTGTATTTTTTTTCTTTAAAATTTTTTGACTTACAAGGCAGTTCAGTGGCGGGATGGCCTGGTGCGTTTACACGCTGCCCACCACGCTATAGTCTGTTCATTTAGAATTGGCGCCTGAAACAGGATCAAAAACGCTCAATAATGTAATAACGCTCATCACACTATTTCAGTGACCGATTTTTTTACAGTATTTTAACTACTTTTGTTTAGACTACCTTGTCATTGCAGAAGAAATATTTTTCAATGATAATTACAATAGTAACTGCTTCTAACACATTACGTCTCAGGCGCCTATTCTAAATGAACAGAATATAGCCCCATATAACTACACTAATACACTGCTCAAAACAATTAAAGGATATTGGTAGTTTTGGTACATATTGGCATGCAAATAAAACATTTACAGTGGTTCAAGCATTTTTCATAAACTTAGGGTCATTTAAAAGCTAAATCCATGCAGTTATAAAAATAAAAATTTTATTTTTACTTTTTTGAATCAAAATTGGAAAATGCACATTTTGTCTAGTTAAGCAAAAAAAAGTGGAAAATCCATCAATACTTAATTGAAAACCCATTTCGCTTAGGGAATGGTTTCTCCTCACTTAAAACAATGTTGTGGGCCTGTTTGCTACTAGGTTTGTTTGTTTTTTTTTTTGAGGGGCTGGGGTATTTTCTCCATTTTTCCCTTTTAAAGCCTTTTTCAGCACCTGAACTGTTTGGAAGGTATTTGAAAGGCAGAAATTCGTTTCTCAAGCATGTTCTATACTTGATCTATTGGATTCATGTCGAGAGAACGTGCTGGTCGATCCCTTTCTAGCGCGATTTCTTCATCCTGAAGAAAATCATTAACTAAGGTAGCACAATGTTTTCTTCAATTACCATCCCTGAAAGTTAAACTATCACCGATTTCTCCTGCATGAGGGGCAACCAGATGTATAATCATATTGACCTTATTACCCGCTGAACCTCCAGGAATTGTTCCGTTGGCTGTGGGGGGTCTTTATTCCATAGATAAAGATGGTGCTCTATATCATCACTCCACATCTTCAAACCTGACTTCCTCATCCACAAAAAAATGGGTTATTTTGTGTTCCTTGTACCCTCCAGACAAAAATCAGAAGTTATCAGGATGAACTGAGGTCAGATTTGAAGATTTGGAGTGATGGTTATCGAGCAGTGGCGGATCTACGGGGGGGGGGGGGCTTTCGGGCTGAAGCCCCCCCCAAACCGTCTAATTTTTACTAAGTTTGTCAAAACGCAAAAAATCTATATCCGAAATTCGGATGAGGCGTACCAAAACGAGTTGAAAAAGTGGGGTTTTTGACTTGAATTTCCAAAAATTTTCTGGGGGAGGACCCCCAGACCCCCCTTTTAATGGTTGGAGTAGGATGATTCACTGATGCCCATTCCGTATTACCAGTAACAAGAACATTCAATTGGATTATAAAAATTCTTAGCCCCCCCCAAAAAAACCGAATCCTGGATCCACTACTGTTATCTGCACCAAAATTAACCCTCTCGCCACCCTGGGCCTCATGTGAGGCTCCTACTTATGAGCTCAATTTTGGTATGATGTAAAGACGCAAATTAATTTTCTTTTCATCAGTGACTTCACTGATTCATGTAGATCACATATGAGACTTCTACATGGTTTCTGAATTCGTTCCAAAATGGCAACAAGATGATTTATACCGCAATGTGTACATTTTCAGCTGTGATGCTTCTGAAGAGAAAATACTAGCTAGATACTATAGCTTCTGTAGAACATTTTTTATAGGTTGGTAGATATTTTCTTACTTCGTAATCGTCTAATATTATGACCATGTCTTTTAATAAGTTCTAAACCAAGTATTTTCTGTTAAAATGAAAAAAAAATTTCCACACAAATTATAGGATCATTTTGGATGTATTAAGAAGAAAAAAAAGTTTTTTGTTGTTCTGGTGCCGAGAGAGTTAAAATTCTATGTTAAGTCATCAAACAAGTAACGTATAAAAGTACTCTTAAGGAAGAACCTGAGAAAAAAATTTTGAGTTAACCCCCTCTCCAAACAAAAGATTCTGGCTACTTTCAAATCTCTCTTATCGTACTGGGAGCGATTAAAATTTGTTGACTTTATTTTTTGATAGATGGCAGCACCACAATTTTTAGAGGAGCACCTTAACCTTTTAAACGCCGCAATTCAAATTTCGAATTAATGGTTCTGATTTTTGGCTTAAATGGCTAGTTTCATCATTACTAAAACCATTCTAGTCATTTTTTGGCGGAAAAAAAATCCTAAGTATGATTTTGAGGATGTTCCCATTTGGGAACATCGGCGTTTGGGGTGAAGTTTTTAGGGGGATTTCCAAATGGGACATATTTTACAATTAATTCAAATAAAATGATTGAAATAGGTAGTATCTACTCAATAATTATGAACATTTTTATGATTGTGGACGGTTTGTTCAATTTTATTATCCATACTTGAACGATTGAGTAACATTTTATAAATTTTCATAAGAAAAAATTGACATGTTTAGTACTTACGCGAAGCTTTTCCGTAAATTTTTCTTGCACTATGGGTAATATTTTGGTGTAAAAAATACAAAAGAGTGTTCCCATGCTCGTCAAAGCTAAACATTTACGTTTCTCTGAGAAAAATTAGTTTTAATTACGGTTCTATACGGATATCTAGCATAAAATCCACTAATTGTATTCAAATCTAATTAGCTTTCAAAAGTGATGATCATAATTATCTCCATTGATTCACTAAATCTGTGTTTCTCATGGAAGATTTAGAATATAACTACATATCTCTTACATCCAACTTACGTTAGAAGAGTGTTTTTTGATGTACACACTTTTCCTTATTTTCAAAATTCTTCAATTTTATTCCTAAAATTTTTATGTAAAAAAGTACTTGAACAAAATATATACGCAAATCCCCTCAGAAATACTCCAAATAGGCTCTTTGCATAACCCCTATTGATAATTAGTGAAAATTAATCGATCGGGGAGTTAGAAAAATATACAAGTGTAAGAATTTGCTATAAAGCTTTAGAATTTATTTCTCCATAAATCAGGTGAAAAAATAAAAATTACATATTTTTGAATTTAAAACATAATATTTAACCTGTTTAGATCCTTTGAGACAAGAAATGTTCAAAAAATTAAAGAAAATTGGAAATAACTTCAATTTTTGCATGTTATAAAAAAACCCCAAATACTATACCCCAAACGCCGATGTTCCCATTTGGGAACATATACGTTGTATTGGTAATTACTCTCCAAAATTAAAATATGAAGCTATTCTGTCAAGCCAAATGGGAAGATGTGTACTTAAGCTACCTAAACACAGCAAAATTATTTAAAACTAAATTTGTTTAAATTTTTCACAAGTTGAAACTTGTGCAACTTTTGGAATAGCCAAAAATCTATAATTTTGATGTAAGTTCTACAAAAAGGATTAAATTCCACGTGAAAAACTTTTGCATGTAAAATAACTTTATATCTTTGAGTTACTTTCTGCCAAGTATCAAATTCCTGCATGAAAAATTAAGTGGTGTAAAAATTCCTTAAAATGATGTTCCCATTTGGGAACATCGGCAGGTAAAAGGTTAATCATTTTCATTTTAATCCCTCCATCATTTAATTTTCCTCCTCCTTTAACCTTTCTTCCAGATTTCGAAAAAAATGACTTAAGAATAAAAGTATTTAAAATATACACTTAAGAACCGATTTTTTTGTATGGCTTTGCATTTTTGGTAGAGCATTAATTAAAAAAGAAGTAACATTTCTTCTCTTTTTCTTTTTTATTTAGTTTCAAAAATTGGTTTATTTTATCTGATACTTTCAGAAAATTTTCATTTAAAAAAAAGGTATGAAATTGTTTTAGTATTTATGATTTATCATCAATATGCGTTTCGATGTCATGTTGAAAATTTCCCCATATGCCTGGGACCACCCTGCTAATATTCATCTTCTTACCTAATTATGTATGCGTTTTAAACAAAAAATCTTACTGTGATGAATTTTTTCGAGGAGACTTTTAGATACTTTGTTACATGACTCATTTTCAAAGTTATTTTTTATTTAAATAAGGCATCTAACTTGACTTAGAAATATCACAATAAATGTTTAAAATTGGGTGCCCTTGTATGATTAAGTTTCTAAAGTGGTAGTTTTACAGGTAAGTTTATCTATTCCAAATTCTGATAGTCATAAGGGAAAAGAGGTTAAGAGGACCCCCAAAAATTATTTTGGGCTATAAAATCCAGAATTTAAAAGTCAGATCCTCAAAAATTTAGTGAACACAAATCGACCTACAAAAAATAAGTCTTTATGAAAATACGTTAAAAATCACAAAGAAAATTAAAAATTGAGTGTGTACTTTTACCCGATGTGACGTGGCGGTTAAAAGTACGCACCCTGAAATCTTGGCAAAAACTGCAACAAACATTTGCACCAGCTGCCATAGTAATTGGGAGATTTCTAACCTCATGTTGCCACACTTAAAGTATACATACAACGTTCAATCTTTTTGAAAAATATACATAAAAAAACTCTCAGTGTCTTCTAGAATTTTACATGATCTAATTTTCACCTTCAGATAATCTCTTTCAAAGGGATAATGTAACATTTATTCAACATCTGTAGCACACAGCTTATCATGTGGTGAAGAGAAAGAAGAGTTATGATTCTTTCTACAAAAATTTCATTTTACTCTTATACTCTGTTCATTTTGAACTGGCGCTTTAAAACATTTCCTTCCCCCACCACCGATCGGTAACCATAGCAACTATCCTCGTCAAAGTGACGAAGAAGGCTTACTATTGGCTGCTCGAATAGCGTAACTATGGTTACGCTTCTAGCGTGGGGGAAAGCACTATTTCTCAAGCGCCAATTCTAAATGCATAGAGTATAAAAGCCGATGTATTAGTTTTCTAAAACTTCCTTGAATCAACCCTTAAAATTCATTGAAGTTAATTTCTAACGATGCGAAGTTGTTCAGAAGGAAGTATACCTGACATTGGTTATCATTTCTGAAAGCTATCGATAGTTTTTTTATTTACAAAAATATTTACAGAAAACTTATGTGCTATACTTCACAGAAACGTCTCCTGAACCCAGTACGTCAATAAGCGGAAGGAGAAAGTGAGTAAACACAAAGCCTGTTGGGTTGATAGGAGGAATTTCGATACTCGGGTTGTGATAAAAAGACACTATTTATATACATGGGTTTAAAAAAATAATAATATTTTTAAATTGACGTTTTTTTTTCACTCGAAATTCAGACACCACAATGGGAAACTTTGTTAGCGACGTAGTAGGTTCAACTTAAGTTGCTGTCTACTAATATACCTCAAAGGGACACTTTATTTTGCTTTATAAATAAAATAAAAAAAGTATCAAAATAAAAATGATAGTTTATTTAGATAGCTTATAATGCATGTGTTCATACTAGCTTCTCCTTTTACTGTTGCCAACAGGGAAAAAAACCGCTGCGTACTTTTACCCGACTGCGCACTCTTTTCTCCTTTCCCCTTCTGGTTTTCCATGTGGTAGTATAGACTTATATAATATTTATTGATGTAGGTTTTCCAAATTTAAAACGAGGCTTCTTGACTCACCCTGTATATTTAGTAACCGTTTCTTAAAACATAAATGTATCTACTTATTCGACAACAACAACAATTATTTTTTTAAATGACTTTTATTATATATTACATAGTAAAAAACACATTAATATAATGTCTTTCCGTCATCTTAAATCCAGATACGCTTAAGCTGACCTCATAAGGTGATATTGCGAATTATTAAGTTGTGAAAACTCACTCCGCAATTGCTAGCGAAAAGCAGGAGCAGCGTACATTTACTACTTCTCGATGAATCCCCTTTGATGTAATAATGAGAGTTTTGTGTTCACGTTATTAAAATAGAAATACCGAGTCACTCTTTCACGATATCAGTCTGTGTATCACACATAATATTCATCTTGGTTCATGAGCAAAAGGTTTGAAGAATGCAGAGGCGAAGTTGGCACTTGCGCAGTAGTAGAAGTGGCGATGCGTTGATGATGGTGATGAGAACCACGTGATTTCTGATGCTAGTAGCTGTCATTCTGTACAGTTAAATGCCCGAGTTGACTTACTCTATCTTGTTAAAAAATTATAATCCTATATTTTGGTTCCTTTAAGCTCGTCGAATTTATCTTCATTTTTATCTCTGAAAATAAGAAAATGTTTACTCAAAATTTTAAAAAATAAGTATTTTGATATTCTGTAAAACAATTAATTATAAATAATTTATAACGTCAAAAAATATATGTCCGTGCATTTTGAACGAATTTTCTTAGTTACACAGAGTTTAAAACAATTTTAAATTTTTTTAGCCTTGGTATACTAATTTTCAAATCAAATCAAATTTATTACAACAAACAAAATACAAAACACTATGACAAAAAAGAAAAAAGAGAGAAAAAAAGCTAGAAAATACATTGACCCATAAATTTTTTTTATCCCAAAGGAGCAACTTGATCGTCCATGAGTTACAGGAATTTCAAAAATAAATGTCTGATCAAAAACAGTTGAGGAATAATACTTAAATCACAATGAATTAAAAAAGAAAAAAAAACGAGAATGGATTAGCTGGCAATTTTGTGCATTAAGATAAAGATTAGAAATATACAGATTGAAAATATACCTGACAAAAATTAAAATAGTGTTTCAACATTAATTTGGTCTTGAATAAAGGTTATACAAACTTTTTTAAAGTATCCAATATTAGATTCAGTTTGAATTTGACTTGGTATTTTATTAGAAAAGGTAACAAAAAGATATTGAAAGTGCTTTTTATAAATTTCTTTGCGAGGGGTAGGTACTAGGAAATAATTTTGTGTGCGGAGATTGTATGAATTATCAGAATTAATCGTCGCCCATGAGGAAAATTTCTTTAAAAATAAATTACTATAAATAAATAACTGACACATTTAAAATATTATTATCTAGAAGATAACGTAAAAATTTCTTTTGTAGGTTAATTAATCGTACATTGGAAAAGTAGTCTCCGCCACAAATTAATATACCGAATTGTAATCGAGATTTAACCCACGAAAAATATAGCTTAAGAAGTAATTCCAAATTAATATGTTTTTCAAGTGATAGAACTTGAACAAAATATATCTTAATTTGCTACAGATTGAATTAATATGCTCTTTAAACTTCCAGTCTTTATGAAATAAAATGCCTAAATACTTTAATGATGGTGTGTATTTAACAATGATTAATGAACATGTTTTGTTGATGGAACAGTTAATCTACAGAATAAACAATAAACTATCTTTGAAATACTAAGTAGTATGTGATTATAAAATAACGATACAAATTTATGAGGTAATTATATAGTTCTAAATCTAAAACTTAGTACAAATACATTATCTATTCTACTATATAAACAGGGTAAATTTATGTATACATAATTGCATTTAAGAAATTACACTTACACGGCATTGTATTCCGCTTGCTTCAAAGTATCTGTGAAAGGCCTGTTGTTGGTCTCAGGAAGCAAAAGGATCAGGAAACCGCTTGTGACGGATAAAGAAGAATACAATAGGTCGGGAAAGCTTGGGAATGTTCCTGCCCCCTGAAAAGGAAAATTCAAAACTATTAGGTTTCATTTATTATTATTTCATTTATATTCAATCTTATATTCGAAAACAAAACAGTAGGGGAGGGTGGGAACGATTGTAACAAAATTTTTTATTTGATCTCAAACTAAGCCATTTTTTATGTTAGAGTTATGAAAATTGGTATGAAAATAGGTTGATATATCCCAATTACAATTTTGTTATGAAAACCGTCCGGTGGACATGCATTGCAATTTAGTAAATAAAACATCGAAAATCGAAAAACGTTACAATCGTCCCCACTTGAAGGGTCAATTGTAACACATATAAGGGTCAATTGTAACACAACACAAATTCATAAAAATAGATAGAAAATCATTTAAATTTATTAACAATTTATATTTTCTTGTTAAATAATAATTAAATACATGGACTAGAATGCAAATAATGAACTTTTCACTCAAATAATGAGCTTTAAATAATAATGAATGTTGATGAGTAAATAATAGTAAATAATTTTTCACAGGGGCAATTAGGGTATTCATAACTTTATTCCCCTGTAGTACAACGAACGTGGGACCATTTTTTGCACGAAAAATGGTTCCTCTTACTGCCCTTGATCGAAAACTTTATTGTGTTGATTATAACCCACTTTAGGATTTTCATTTTGTATTTTCTTCTGACAAAATCTGTATAATGTTACATAAAAATATCGTGCTCACGAGCAACACTTCTAATAGACTTTTTAGACAAAAAAATCTCAACAGCCTCTCCCTCCATTTTTTCTAGACTAATCAGTCCTCTTTCAGTTTTCCTTTTACGTGATCTCGGCATCCTAAAACCGTAAAAATTCATAATTATATGCCAATATTAAGGGTAAGTATGAATTATAAATCAATACATCGAAAATACTTTTGAAACATGTTATTTTCTACATTTGGGTCACTTGTAACATGTTACAACCGTCCCCGGCTCAAGTGTTACAATCGACCCCACGTTGCCATTTTTAGTTCAACCCTCGTTTTCCGCGAAACTAACAACAGTATCATCTTGAAACTAAGCAGAATAAAACTAGGATACATGTTCATGCAATCCATAAAATCAGTGTTGTTGTGCTTCATACCTGCAGTGCAGGAGAAGGAAAGTTACACAAAAGTAGAAATTTACTTCGATGCTCGAAAAACACTCTATTGTATTTTTTTAAGTTAATCTAATATAATAAAACTAAGTGTGGGTATATGTGTTTGTCTTTTATACAAATCCACAATTTTCTTCCGATCTGCACCAAACTTGGTATACCTACGTAAAAAAACTCCAGAAAAAACATAGGCTATGTTTCGAAAACTTTAATTGACCCCTTGACCCTCTTTCGACCCTTTTTATGGTCATTTTGCTGAAATAGCTTCATTTCCCCTCAAGAAGAGATCTGCTTACTCCATTGTTACAAAGAAAATTTAATGCTAAACAACAATTTTTAATAGAAACACTAGGTACAAATCTATTTAAAAATTATATTAATATTTTAAAAATATATTTCAATGAAATTTAAAAGTTATGTATAGTTAAACATATTTTTATTTGACAGATTATCTAATTTTTATATTTTAAAAGCTTTATAGAATATCATTGTTGTTAAAATAGTGTCCATGGAAACGAGGATGTAAAATCAAAAAGTGATAATATTTTAACTTTTAAGAAAGTTGGTTAACAAACCAAAAACCATTAAAACTCCCTTTCAACTAGAAAATATTGATTTTTTTTCTTAAATTTCAAAACGGAATAAGCTTTAATTATTGAATAATTTCACCGAAAACGTTTATTCTTAAAGAAATGATTAATTAAGGAATCTGAGAAATTTTAAATAATTTTTAGAATATTTTTTCCATGTTGTAAATGTGGAAATCATTCAAAAGTTATACTATTGCGCTTGAGTACTGAAGGAATTTTAGTCCATCCGGATAAGAAAACTTACTAGGAACACCGGGATAGGAAAAGTTACCGGGAACACCGGAATATGAAAAAGACGCCTGGGATACCGGGATGATTGGTAAATGTTGATTATATAAAATTAGAAATGTATTTGGGAAAACTTAAAAATGAGGCGTTTGCTATCAAAACCAGCTTATTCCATTTTTGGAAATTTTACAGGAGAGACAAAAAACTTCTCACGTCCACAGTTCTAAAGCTAAATTTGTTTTTTAAATTTTTAATTGTAGGTACAACCACTTAGAATTTGATTAGTTTTTTATTTTCATTCCAGTTGCATTACCTTGGGCGTAATTACACTAATTAGGTTGGAATGAGCTGATTTTGATGCAAAAACACGATTTTTCATGCTTTTTTCAGTTTTTTTGTTCAATTAAGTTGTGAATTGGTTTTTTCCAGTTCACCAGTTAATATTTGTCTTTACGAGTTTTAAGTAAATGACGTAACTTTAACGTAATAAGTAACTTTTTCAAATGATCTGAAATTTCACAGTTGAGATCACAGTTTTCACTTTTATTCTAATTTTGGGTTGGAATGAGCTGGGTTTGAGCTATATCCCTTCGCAAGGTTATGAAGGACCCTCTAAACTTTCAAAATATGCAAAAAAGTGGATTTCAGAAAAATATGGAATTAGCTGGTTTTGATAGCAAACGCCTCAAATAATAAATTTATAATCTTCACCCGTGCAAGGCCGGGCATATCAGCTAGTCTTATATATTAAAATAATTGGGTTTTTCTTTCCGCCGGCCGCCAGGCCGAACCCCTGAACCGATTTGGACAAACTCGGTCTCGATCGAAAGCTTTCCACCCCTAGATGAGCCCATTTTAGGTCGCGTTTCTCCAAAACCTTCCATTTTAAAATTATGCGTTCTTTTCACTTTTCTGTAATGTTAACTCTATGGAGAGGTTCCGTTCCGCCGGCCGCCAGGCCGAACCCCTGAACCGATTTGGACAAACTCGGCCTTGATCGAAAGCTTTCCACCCCTATATGAGCCCATTTTAGGTCGCATTCCTCCAAAACCTTCCATTTTAAAATTGTACGTTCTCTTCACTTTTCTGTAATGTTAACTCTATGGAGAGGTTCCGTTCCGCCGGCCGCCAGGCCGAACCCCTGAACCGATTTGGACAAACTTCGCCTTGATCGAAAGCTTTTCATCTCTAGATGAGCCCATTTTAGGTCGCATTCCTCTAAATCTTTCCATTTTGAAATTATGTGTTCTTTTTACTTTTCCCTAATGTTAACTCTATGAGGGAGCTTTCCGCCGGCCCCCAGCCCGAACCACTGAACAGATTTGGACAAACTTGGTCTTAAACGAAAGGTTTCCACCCCTAGATGAGCCATATTTAGGTGTATTTCCTCCAAAACCTTCCATTTTAAAATTATGCGTTCTTTTCGTTTTGCTGTAATGTTAAGTCAATGGGGAGGTTCCGTTCCGCCGGCCGCCAGGCCGAACCCCTGAACCGATTTGGACAAACTCGGCCTTGATAGAAAGCTTTCCACCCCTAGATGAGCCCATTTTAGGTCGCGTTTCTCCAAAACCTTCCATTTTAAAATTATGCGTTCTTTTATTTTTGCTGTAATGTTAAGTCAATGGGGAGGTTCCGTTCCGCCGGCCGCCAGGCCGAACCCCTGAACCGATTTGGACAAACTTGAGCTTGATCGAAAGCTTTCCACTCTTAGATGAGCCCATTTTAGGTCGCGTTTCTCCAAAACCTTCCAATTTAAAATTATGCGTTCTTTTCGTTTTGCTGTAATGTTAAGTCAATGGGGAGCTTCCGTTCCGCCGGCCGCCAGCCCGAACCCCTGAACCGATTTAGACAAGCTAGGTCTTGAAAGAAAGCTTTCCACCCCTATATGAGCCAGTTTTAGTTCTCATTCCTCCAAAGCATTCCATTTTTTAAATAAAAATAGATTTCAATTTGCCTCATTGTTTTTAGTCAATATTTTTACCAACACAGGCAAAACGTCCTTGAAAGAGCGTGAAGAAAATGTACATTGAAATTAAATTTCAAAGTTTGGACGGTTCACTAGATTTATCCCAACGAGATACTAGAGCCATATTGAATTTATAAAAAATTATGGTATACATGTTTGATTGAAGTATTTCTTCTTTCCCTTTACACAGAAGGGGATTAACATTTAACTTCAAACAATGAGACAAATAAAAATCAAATAATAATTTAAAGTGGAAGGTTTTGGGAGGATGCCACTTAAAATGGGTTTATATCGGGGTAGTAAGATTTCATTTAAGAACAAGTTTGTACAGATCCGGTTCGGTGGATTGGGCTGACGACTGGTCAAAATAAAATGACAATTATTTCAATGCAATAAATTTGTGACAATGCCATGGTAAATCGGAGGCAAAACCCCTTTCGAAGATAATGAATTTAACTGTATATTTAATGATAGGGAATGAATAAATACGAACAGGTAGTAACGAACGAATCTCGCTTCAGCGCCAAAGAAGGCTAGCTGTAAAACCCGGCTTTGCCCGGTTGAAACAGCTAGTTTGGAATTAAAATTTAATTTGTCTTTCTTTTCATATTCTTTGTGCTGTAAACTATGTAAGAGTTAAAATAAAATTTTATCTTAATTTCAATTTGCTTTTCAATGAACTTTTTTTATGCTGGGAATGTTTGACTCCATTCATATTTACTCACTCCATTTGATACTGCTTTAATAACTCAGTTTCACTATAATTTTGAATTTTATTTGTATTATTCTATTATTTCACCTTTTTGTGGTGTAAACTAAGGAGAAATTTAATTTAAATGTGAATTTAAGGGTTTTTTAAGGATTTTTTCATCAGGAAAATTTCATAAGGTGGAAGAAGGGAATAATTCCATCAACTAATTTTGACTAAAATATTTTTGAATTTACTTATATTTGTTTTGATGATTGCTCTGTTTTCTAAATATAGTTCTGAGCTTCCGGTAAAAATTTGGTGGCTATACAAGGAAAATTCTATTTCTTATACAGTTTTTCAAAACTTGGTTTTCGGACTTATTCCCTTCTTCCAACTGACGATTCAATTGATACTGAAGCATTATTCAGAACACTAAAATAGAGTCAGCCCAGCTTTGTTGTCCAATAAATAACTTGCATGATTTTTTTATATTTTTTTAATCTATTCTTCACGCGAAAATAAGCCACTGCACAAAATTTGAGGCCGATGGAGAAATTTTTCGAATAAAAAAATTATCAAAAATCGTTTTTTTCGAAGCACCTGAAAACGTTTAATTGCATGCACAGTGACGTCACTAATACACACTTCGCCTAAGATGTTTGCCTTGGGTTTCTGACCGTCACCAGAAGTGACCAGTCACCAGAAGGTAAATATTTATTAAAACACTCATATCGGACACTTCTGAAAAAAGAAATTACCAACTAAAACATAGAAATTCAATGTTGATTGCAATTTGGCTCGATGGATTCTACGTCACTGTGCATGCAAACACACTTCGCGTTTTCAGTCACGTGTTTTTTCTCGGCTTTTAAATTAAAATATTTAATTACTTGTACACTTTTATGGAAAATTGACAAAATATTTCATTTTACTTTACAAAAAACCATACTGAACACTTGAATGTTTATGAAAATCTGACATGCAAGTTCCTTATTATAATTTCTTTTTAGGTACAAATGACGAGCCTTGGGATCTTTTCGTTTCACAAATATGTTTTCTGTTGATTTTATATTTTGTATGGTGTTGTGTTATTGGAGCGGTTGTTGTGGCTTCTGTTAAAATGTACAGAGTGTCCCAAAAAAGTCTTCTACATTTTAAAAATCAATATGAGAATATCAGGGAATAGGGTACAAAATATCGCGTATTTTTATCTTTTTTTAGTTTTTAGGATATTACTTAGTTATTGATTTTTAAAGTATGTCAGTCTTTTTTGGGACACCATGTATGTTTGTTGTAACATCTATTGTATGCTGTATGTTCAGTAAATTCGAAAAAAAATTCTAAAACTGAAGGTGAAATACAAACCAGTTCTCTAACGAAAGGGGCAACTATAGATCCTAGTCTGGCCACCGTGGATCCCGTTCCCAGCCCCACGTTCCTGACTACGGTGGGGAAGATCTCCGCAGAGTAGACGTACACAGTGGCGAAAGTGGCCGTGATGCAGAACTTGCCCACCAGGGGAAAGAAGGCCTTCAGAGGCACAATGTCTAAAAAAACATAATGGGCAACGGTAAGAGATTAGAATATTCCTAAATTACTGTCAAATATACATTTCAGCCTTACAACTGTACTTCTGAAACTTTCAATATTGGTGACCCAATTTTCAACCGTCATTTTCATCATGTACTATTTCATATACAGTAACAAGTTATGCAAAGCAATACTTTAATGAGAATACAATACCTGGAGAAGATCGGTTAGGAACCACTCACTGCCCAAGGTGACTGGGGTCCTCCCCCGGAATTTTTTTTTAATTTTAGGGTGATAAAAGCAATTCTAAGCTATTTATTGGGTATTCTTAGAGATACATTGTACCCCCGGACCCTCTATTGGTCCAGATCTGAATATTGTAACTTTTTCGATGCAATCATATCATTACCATGTAAAGATATTTTTCAGGATGAACCTAATATTGGATTTAGTAATTAACGTCACAAAAGACCATGGCACATAACTTGATTATATTTGTCCTGGAAAAGATGAAGTTATTCCAAATAAGTAGCTTTTTAGGTACTGTAAAATGGACTAATATTGTGATTTAGCTTGATGTACGAATATTGTGGGTTATAAAGAGCTACAATACAATAAGGGGTCTGAGGGTCCTCTACCCAAAATTTTTTTTTGAAATTTGAACCTTATCTACAGACGGTACTCCTACAACTTTAAAATTACATAGAATAACCATCCTTACGAATATACTGATGATATGAAAAGGGAGTATTTCACCACTACCTCTGGTTAGAGGAGATGTGAGAACTCCAGATCTCAAGCGTTGCCTCCAGCCATGGACCGGTTTCATCCTTGTTAGGACTCATCAGAGTGGCAGCACATGATGACGATGCGTTGCCTTCCTATGCCATGCTGATGAGTCCTAACAAGGATGAAGCCGGTCAATCAATGGCTGGAAGCGACGCTTGAGAGCTGGAGTTCTCACATACTGACTATACTTTACAGGAACACTCTTTCAGTTTCACTCGTCCAGGGTAAAATACGGCACGGGTTTTGTGGTGAGTAATATATTCTATGATGGAGTATGATTTTCGAGAGAAGCTTAGGTCCTAATAGTACAAGAGCTACCAACGTCGGAAAAGCTAGAATTTTAGAAAAGCTAATTCTTTTTTTATATCTTTTCCTATGCTCTTTCGAACAGCGTGCGGGGTACCTGGCTGCCGGTAAGCGGTGCGTTTATTAGTGCGCATCCCACCTTTACAGGTAAAAATCTTGATTTTTAAATCATTTTAGAAAGATTTTTTTCATTTTCACTAACTTCTAAACACTATTAGAAAAATTAATTTATTATTGCCAGGACTTTGTGTCGGTGTTAATAACGTGCCAGATGCAATTTTTGATCAACAAAAAGCCTTTTTTTCAAACCATTTTAGAATTCCTGTAATGTAAAAATACACACTGGCGTTCAAAATTAAGAGAAAGTGCACATAAAGTGTATTTTTACAACAATGAATCGGTCTTGCTATTGAGTAGCACCCGAATTAATGCCTGGCAAATTAATTTTGGGTTTATTGATATATAAATAAAATAGTATTAAAATTACAGGCATTCTAAAATGTTTTTAATTAATGTATTTGTTGATTAAAAATAGCATTCTGAATCATTCAAACTAGCATTTTGAAATTCCATTCTGAAACCGCTATTTCATACCCTTCAATTCTGATGTTTTAAACTCCTACGCATGCGTGTGTATTACAATTTTGAATGATTATATATTGGGTATTATATTAACCCCAATATTCATACCAAATTTTGTCATAATATGTCCCCTATAGATGCGGAGAAAATCGAACAAATGTGCACTTTCTCTTAATTTTGAACGCCAGTGTGTATATTTACAACATTGAATCGGTCTTGCTATTGAATACCACCCGAATTATGTCCTGGCAAATTAATTTTGTTTTTATTGATATATATGTTACCGCTAAAGTATTTCAAAATTAGTTATTCTTAAGAATACCTTGTTAAACTTTAGATTAACTGATTTCTGTCGTTAATGTGCGGATATTAGAGTTTTTCGCATTTTACCTAGGGAATCTACACTATAACGGCCTCTTGATAGTTAAAGTTCAAAATAATTTGTTTCACTCAATACTTTCTGTTAAAATGTTGAGGTGCTCACTGCGCCATGCTCTTACCCCTGCGCAGTCGGGTTTCAATACGTAGTTTGTTGTCATATTTGGTGTTTTGATTTCAAATTTAGTGCGTAGCACAGGTAGTTGTCGTGTTGAATGTTAAACAAAATAATACAAGCAAGTAAGTACAGTAAATTTACATGATTAAGTTCAGTAAATTACTACTAAAACGGGTATTTTAAAACAATTGTGTTGAAGCTCCGACTTCAAAGTGACAGAGATTTCTTTTAACGAAAGCAAATGTCCCAGCTGTTGAAATATCTTTTCAACAAACGTTAATTCAATAACCGCTGGGACCTGGGCAAGGGTTTAACATATGTAATCGATCGCAAATCCTAGCGATAGTTCAGGGTAGGCTGGCAGCCGATTACACCGCGCTTTCATTAAGATTTGCTAGTTTAAGTGCTCATTGAAATACGCTGTCAAATCGAGATCGAAAAACCACAATTGATACAAATCTCAATTGGTACTTTAATATTCTATTATTATTGCTTTTATATTTTAGTATTAAAATTGCTATTTCATTACTATTTTTGTGGGATTTGCGTGTTTTGTGTAATATGAAAAAAGTACCTATCGCCCTTTTTTGATTCGTCATTGTTACTGTTTACTAGGGTGGGTCATTTTCCTATGGCGAAAAAAAAATTTTACAAATTCTATCGGGCACAGCAAGAAAAGGGTGCCAAATGGTCTCAAACTAACATGTGTAAAATATTATTCCATTCTAATAACTCTTTTTGCCTCCGGATTGGCCTAAAATAGAACAAAAATATGTAATTTTTCATATTTTTTTAAAATTATATAAATTAAATTTTTTTGTCGATAACTTTTTAAAGCTCACAAATAAGGGTCTTTAAAAGCAATTTTAATCACATTAGTAACATTTATGCAATTTTAATACAAAAACAACTGCCAAAGTGGCAATGTAATATTCTATCATATTAACAATAGCCGTAGAATAGGAGGATCTTTTTTGCCAACGAACAGTGGATTGTCAGTGGTACATATTTTAAATATTGGTAGTTCAGATACATTTTCCCTCAAGTTTGGTCAGTACAAAACGGTATTTTTAATTTTTAAAAGTAGAAATAGTTATATTTTTCATAAATATGCCGCGCTTTCAAAATTCAGCTTACAGTTATTTCACTGGCTGGTCTTGGGATCCAAATATAGTTGCAAAAATTTGTTGAAACAATTGTCGAATAGATGGTTCGTTCATTAGGCAATATATCAGTTATGATTCGTCTCAGTCATGATTTACCTATGTTTTTGCTATAACAATAGACTGAAACCTAGGCCCATGAAATTATACTTCTTTGGAGGAAGGATTGATTATGCGTTCATAAAAGTTAAAATACAGCAAATTTAACTGTTAAGATAATTACAAGTAAGTTTTGAAAAGTAATGTAGCTTTTTTAAAAACTTAGGGAATAACACTGAGCTTTGAACTCAAAACGCTGATCTACCGCTCTTAAGAAAATGTTTCAAAATTTGACACTTAAAATGTGGTTTAATTTATTTTTGGACATTAGGGACTCATATGGGGACACTTGGGATGGACTATTCCTAATATGCCAATGAAATTTCAAGGAAAACCCCAACTTTTAAGTTATTATACAAATGTTTTCCATGGGGTTGAAACCTGTAACCCCAAAAAGGTACCCACCTTCTGACATATCCATTTTATTCAAATTTAGTGTTTTTAACATCCTACTCAACCGGCAATGAGAGTTTCGCACATTTTTATGATTCCAGCAAGAAATTTTTGATTGCTAGTTCTAGCCATTGAGATATTTCAAAATATGTTGTATTACAACTCAAGTATTTCAACTCTGGTTTATTTATAATTATTTTATAGTCTTCGATGATGATTTTTATACCATTGTGCACATTTACATTCATAATGGATTCGTGAAATCGAGGTAAAAGCTTGATTTTCGTTTGTCCATTTTTACATGAAATTACTATATTAATCGAAACTTCGAGGCCAATCCGGAGGCAAAAAGAGTTATTATAATCGAATAATATTTTACACATGTGAGTTTGAGACCATTTGGCACCCTTTTGTCGCTGTGCCCCTGGGAAAATGTGAAAAAAAATTTTTTGACCCACCCTACTGTTTACCCCCCAAACGAGTTTGGTTATAATTAGGGCGGGGGGGTTTGGGGGGTCGGAAGCCCCCCCCCCCAACCACCTTAAACTTTTTATAAAAATAAAATAAATTTTTGTACTTTAACCAGGGTTGGCAAAAACCCGGGTTTTTTTGAAAAACCCAAGTGGGTTGGGTTTTTTCGGGTTTTTTCAATAAAACCCTGAAAAAACCCATTAAAACTGGGTTTTTTCGGAAAAAGAATGGGTTTTTTCAAAATTAAGTGGTTTTCTCCTAGAAAGTAAGTGTTTTTTTTTCAAATTTTAGTTTCTTTCTAAGTTAAATGTGTTCTGTGAAAATAATGTCAGTTTTTCCACAGTTAAGTGGGTTTTTCAAAGTTTTTATACTTTGAAAAAACCCATTGAAATTTTAAAAACACCCCTTATTTACTGAAACCTGGTTTAAATTTTGAAAAAAACCACTAAAATTTAAAAAATAACCTAAACTTTGAAAAAACCCATTCAATATTGAAAGAAATCTATTGAACTTTGAAAAAACCCACTGAAATTTAAAAAATCTTCTTAATTTTTCATATCTAGTTTGAACTTAAAACGTCCTTAATTTTGAAAAAAAACATTCAATAATGAAAAAACCCACTGAATAATGAAAGAACCTATTTAACTTTTTTAAAAACTGCCTGAAATTGAAAAGACACCATTTAATTCTTAAAACCTATAGTTTAAATTTTGAAAAAACCCATTAAAATTTTAAAAATATCCTAAACTTTGAAAAAACCCACTTTAAATTTTGAAGGAACTGCCAAAATCTTGATTTTTCTTGAAAAAACCCAAAAATGGGTCCAAAATGTGGGTTTTTTCACATGGGTTTTTTTGAAAAAATCCATTGGGTCCAACCCAATTGGGTCCAATGCAGCCAACCCTGACTTTAACGGATCACCCTCGTTAATATGTAAAATAACTGATTGCAGATTAACGAGTGTCTAGTCGGTAGGGTGCAGAATACCTAGGTAATTTCAAGATTACCTAGGTAATCTTAGAAATTGAAAAAAAATTTCGCTCTTTAACGGATCACCCTCGTTAATCTGCAAATTACCTAGGTTTTCTGTAAATTAACTGATTTCCGGACTTTAACTGTAACATATTTATAAAATAATATTAAAATTACAGGAATTCTAAAATGGTTTGAAAAAAAGGCTTTTTGGTGGTCAAAAATTGCATCTGGCACGTTATTAACACCGACACAAAGTCCTGGCAATAATAAATTATTTTTTCTAATAGTGTTTAGAAGTTAGTGAAAATGAAAAAAAATCTTTCTAAAATGATTTAAAAATCAAGATTTTTACCTGTAAAGGTGGGATGCGCACTAATAAACGCACCGCTTACCGGCAGCCAGATAGCTCGCACGCTGTTCGAAATAGCATAGGGAAAGATGTATTAAAGAAATAGCTTTTCTAAAATTCTCTCTCGAAAACGTTGCTAGCTAGGAAAATTCTTTTTTCGAATTTCCCAGATGCCCCCCCTCAAGTTGTTACAAATACTAAAACATTATTACCTGCAAATTTTCAGATCTCTAGGACGATTTTTGACCCCCGCGCCCTTCAAAAGTAGATTTCCCTTAAAGTATAGGAAAAATATTGAAAAAATCGTCTTTTTTGGTTCTTTTCAATTTAACGAGCCTGGACGCAGTCAATATCGAATTAAAACCTATACATCATCCTTGGGACATCATTGCCTCAAGATCCTATCGGAAAAACCTTCCATGGGACCTACTGGGGGTAGTTATGCGGGGTTGAAAAGCGCGCTTTCACCGAAAAAAGAGGATGCTTGCCGGCGTTTGCGGGGGGAGCTGGATAAAAGCCACTAAAGTGTTTATTGAACTTTTTTCCTAAAGTGCCTCGTTCTATTCTGTTTCTATTAGTAAAAAATTTATTGTTAATTAAATTTTAGCTAATTTGTTTTTACCCCGCCTACCTCGATTAACTTATTTCCATGGGGCATAATGCTATGATTTGAGCTTAGCTTAGTGAAGGGGGTTTAATGTTTTATGGAGCTATCTCATTTTCCTGTAAACTCAACTCAGTAAAACAAAAAAATTTTGATGTAAATGCAATTTATTACATTAATTATATTACATTTGAGTTATAAAGAAAACACATGATAGCTAATAATATAGGAAAAAAGTTCAATAAACATTTAAGTGGCTTTTATCCAGCTCCCCCCGCAAACGCCGGCGAGTATTATCCAATCCATCAGCACCCGCGGCAAGCGCCGGCGAGCATCCTCTTTTTTCGGTGAAAGCGTGCTTTTCACTCCCGCATAACTACCCCCCAGTAGGTCCCATGGAATGTTTTTCTGATAGGATCTTGAGGCAATGATGTCCCAAAGATGATGTATAGGTTTTAATTCGATATTGACTGCGTCCAGGCTCGTTAAATTGAAAAGAACCAAAAATGACGATTTTTCAATATTTTCCCTATTCTTTAACATGGGGAAACCTACTTTTGAAGGGCGCGGGGGTCAAAAATCGTCCTAGAGACCTGAAAATTTGCAGGTAATAATGTTTTAGTATTTGTAACAACTTGAGGGGGGCATCTGGGTAATTCGAAAAAAAAAATTCGGAACACCCTACTATAACACTTTGAGAACCGTTGGCTTTACGACAATGAATAGGTAAGGAGTGGCTCACCGGCTGGCACGGGAATGGCGAGTGCGCAGGCCAGCCCCGCAACCACCATGGCGATGGCCAGTGGCCTCCTCCTCCCCGCTTTCTCGATGACCTTGATGGTGACCAGGTAGGCGGGGAACTCCACCGCCCCCGACAAAAAGAAGCTCAGGTAAGGGTCCATCGACAGGTCCCCCGTGTTGTACGATAGGCCGAAGTAGATGAACGAGTTCACCAGCCTAAAGGGAGAGAGACATATTTCTAAGGGTTAATAGGGACTGGATACATGCTGTATCGAAAGGTTGGTGGCAAACGTAACATGCAGGTATGTAATGTCATGACGAATAAGACTTTTATAGGAATCTATGTCACCAAATGTAAACTGTGCCCGATACAGGGAAATGTTAGATGGTGAAGAGTCAAGGTTTATCTCTTATTCTACGGAAAATTTAAATTTCTGTTACATATTCGGAAAGATCACCCCAGAAAACCCCATGTAAACCAAATTTTCTTAAATTCTACTGATAATTATCAAAGAAAATGTGTTTCTAATTTAAAGACGGTTTGAAAAAATAATGAATTGAAATTGAAACAAAAAATAGGGGATTTTCTGTGCTAATTACCGTCTGAATTTAATAAATTTGGTTTACAAAGGTTTAGAGGGTGATCTCTCTGAATTGTTAAACATGTTTTTGCCTGGCACCCCCAGGGCCACCGAAAGAGGAGAAGGCTTAGAATAACATGACGAAGGAGCATTGAAACATAACTCAAAAATGTTGGAGTGTCCTGGAGGGAGGCAAAGCATCTTGCCACCATCAATAGAGTCAGGTGAAGACATATGAGGCCCTATGATCCAACTAATGGAGTGTGAGAGGAATGAGAGAGAGAGATTTTTCTGATGGCATGACAGACCTGCATGTTAAGTCTGGCACCAACCTTTTGAGGCACCCTGTATAAGGAACTCAGTGGAATAAATAGAAATTAAAGATAATGGTGAAGAAATTGAAAGATAAACGAATAAAAAAATCTTAAAAAGTTACTTGAATTGGGGAATTTAATTTAAAGTACATTTATCGTTAACATGTAAAATTACTTTCATAATTCTTCACTTAGCACATGGGCATAATTTAGGGGGCAGGGGGAGCAACCGCCCCCCCCCCAAGGAAACTTTAACGTTTATTCACAACTCTTTTCCCTAGAAAACTCTGTGGTTTATAAAAAAACTGTTCTCTTTGGATGTAGCCCAAAGGGTCTCATAATGAGCTAAAATACTACTTTAAAAGGAAAATTTTCAAAATTTTCCTGGGGGTGAACCCCAGACCATTTTTCTTCGAGTTCACCTTCTCAAATTTTGACATTACATGTAATATTATTCAAATACTACTTTTCAGTGTTCTAACACTTAACCAATAAATGTGCTCTTTGGGGATACCTCAAAAAGGAAGTTGAGGAAACCCCCCAAAAAAAGTCTAGTTACAGCATGATTCAGGCCCATTTAAAAAATCCTTGCCCCCCCAACCAAAAACTGAAATGACGCTCCTGACTTAGCATTTCCGCAAAATGCTTTAATACTGGAATTTTCTTCAAGTCTACAGTACTATCTATAATTAAAGACACAAAAAACATTATCATGGCAGAATAAACAGGTTAAATGGTAAAATTATTAGAAAATGCTTGTATAATTAATACAGTGGTAAAATATTTTACACTAATTAAACATCGAACTCGCTCACCACAATTAATAAACAAACTGGATAATACTACATAATACGGAGAAGTCAGAAGTGACTAACGGTCTTATTATCTGCCTCTTGACCAGTGGTTAACCAGGAGCTAAAGAAAGAAAATGAGCGATTGGTGGAATCTTTCTTAAACTGATGGTTTACCGCTGGCCAGGTAGCGGTGAATAAGGCCATTAGTCCCTTTGAAGCCGAGGAAATAAAGTCACCTGAATTGAAATCAAAGCTCTAAATTAAAACTACTCGAGTTACCCTCTTATAAAAGATGTTAGATGGTCGAGAGAGAATTGTATGGATAAACAGGCCTGTTATCAATAATCTTCCTCCAAGTTTTGCAAGAAAATACTTTAAAAACATATTTTATAGTATGAAAAGAAGAGTCTTCACCATTACCCCTGGCTAGAGGATTGTGTGAGAAAACTCCAGCTGTCAAGCGTCGCCTCCAACCATGGACCGCTCTCTTGCGTTGCCTTCCTAAGCCGTGCTGATGAGTCCTAACAAGGACGAAACCAGTCCATGGCTGGAGGCGACACTTGAGAGCTGGAGTTTTCTCATATTTTATAGTAGTTAGGTCATGAAGGAATTCATTGCGCGTGTTTCTCTACTAACCAGTTATAAAACAAGACGATAGTGTTCTTTCTGAGGTTGGGGGTCTTGAACAGATCGAACACGGTGGCAGTGGATTCGGCGGACGAGCAACGGAGCTCCTCGTTCCTGAAGAGGAGTTTCTCCATCTCTGTTTCAACGTAATCTTGGGGAATTCCGTTCTTTTTGGCAGCCTTAGTCACCACCTGCCTGAAAGTGTCCTTCTCACCACGAATGAGCAGCCATCTCGGGGATTCAGGAATGACCCTGTCAGGGAAAGAGATGTTAGTGGATGTAAGCACGGGCGTCGTTCCCGGTGGGGGGACAATAATTAGGAACATTGTTTAGAAAAACTTTTTCTTTAACTTTTGAGAAAAGATCGAAAATTTTCTAAATGTGTTTAATCATAAAGGATGGCGCCAATTTACCAATGGCACCAAACATAACATAAGAGCCGCATTTAAAAGGGGGAAGGACTGCCCAAGATTTAGAACACTTTTTCATTTAGAATTGGTTGAATCCATTGCTGAGTTTGTGGGATATTATTGCAATAAAAAAAATTTTTCGAGCAAAAAAGAGTAAATATTAGGCAAGTATTTCCCCCAGAAAAAAATCCAGTACAGCACTAATTGGAGCATAGAAATTTGATTTAAAAATTGTCTAATAACACTAAAAATTAGTTTGACCCTGTTTTGAAAGGTCAAATTTCCAAAAATAGTCTGGGGTGGACTCCCAGACCCCCCTTTTTAGTTGAAAGTTAAAAACAAGTCCCAAAAACTTGAAGTGAAAGTTTATTAATTGATTCACCTGAAATCACTGGGCGAATCACTTAAGCGAAATAAAGATTTTTTTAAGGGTAGCTAATCATGGTTTTGTAAAATTCCTTTGTGGAGGAATCTCAAATCCTTGGATGTATAAGTGTGAAGAAATTAATTACTTAACAGTTTTCAAATAGGGAATAAGTAATATTGACAAATCTATGGTTGACCTTGTTCATCTTTCTCAGAAAGCAAGGTATTAGCTATTATTATTCGAGGATATTTTTTAAGATAGACATGAACAGAAATACAAATCCCCCTAAAAAACACTTTTCGTCATTTTGCATTAACATATATGCAACGAAAAAACACCCTCAAACATTTCAAATGGCCTAGCCTATACAGAACAATGTTGAAAAAAAGTGAAACTAAAAAAATTATCACCTTAAAACATACTTACATTTTCTGTGCTATCCCATAAAACTTTCTATTCGGCTTTTAACTCCTTTTCCATTTTTAATTTCTAGGGTTTTTTATAAATATTTTAATACAAGACCTGTCACAGCATAAGAACCTCCAAAAATATAAAGAACAGGTATTGTGGAAACTAGCACTACAAGGAAGTACGAAAAATACTTTTTTTATAATGGTAACAACATAGAAAATGCTTCACTTTATACTCTTTCGTTCAAATATCGATCTATACTATAAAAACTTTGGCATGATATAGCCTAGAAAATGAAGGGCTGTGGATAATAAATTTTATGGACTATCATAAATTTTCCTCTCGTCATATAAAGGACAATACCGTATATTACTTTCTCAAATAGCATTTCATTTCCCCCTTCTAACATCTAATTGCTTAGATTTATTACTTACTATTCCATCAAAGTAAAAGAGAACGTACCAAAAGACACAGATGAAGAGCAGCTTGGGCAATGTGAGAGCCAGTTGTAGCCAGAACCAGTCTCTGACAATCCAAGCCACCGCTGGAAGACTTATGAAAGCCAAGCACCAGCCAAAGTTGATGGCTACGCCAACCATGGAGCGATAGACGGGACTGACCATTTCTATGACTAAAAAGGAAAACGCAAATATAAGATACGTATGAAATAAAACAATTTTTACTAGATTTAAAATAAATACCTTGCATGCAACTAAAGCGTTGTAGGGCCTTAAAAGTTTGATTTCAATTTTCGGATTTTCAGAGATATTTATCTACCGGATGAATCTTAACTTTGGATCTAAAGAATCCAGTAATTACTTATGAACAAAAGTGCATTTATTGGATACATTTCCAGGTCTCTCTTAGCCGGAATTTGCCTCATAGGTCAAATTAGATGTCAACTCCCCCTGGAAAAGTCCCCCTGTACACGAATGATATGCTTGTGACCGCCCTTGCGCGGTTTTATATGGGGCAGGTAGTAGATCCAAGCAGACGGCTCTTGCTAGGCTACTAGGCTACGTAGTGGTCATCGTCATGTGTCGGGCCTTAAGGTTTATTCCCTTTGTCCGAAATGAAGCATAACAAAAGCCTTTTCCTGCACATATTATGATTTGTTTTGGATGCTAGAAGATCTAGTTGTGCTCTTGTCCTGGTGCAGTCTTTCGACTTTTAAAGACTCTCGGGTTCATGGACTTGATCTGATGACTGTTGTCGACAAGTGGGGTAAGCAATAACAACACATTTTCAGGTTTTTACGATTAAAAGTTTCAGTACCGTCCGAAAGTTTTCAGGATAAGTTTACTTTAGTAAAACTTTCCTTCATTACATTACATGTTCAGTTAAAGATTCTTCAAATTCTCCTAATTAAACATGTACAGTAAACATTTTTTTTTATCAAAAGATAATTCAAAACATCTTTATTTTTAACTTAAAATAACTTAAGTTTTTTAATGTTACGCCTCTAAAGAAAAATTCAACTTAAATATGCTATACACACTTCAAGGATGTTTATTTTATTCTACCTTTTTACCGCAAAAATAATTTAAATAAATAAAATCTTAGGGGAAGAAAGATTAAAGGTAGCAATGCTTACGTATAACAAAACTGACTGTATAAAACCCAGCTCCGCCGACGGCTGTGAAAAACCTGAGAATAGCAAACATGGCGAATGATGGAGCAAATGCAGAAAGGAAGGCAGCACCGATGTTGAGCACATATGAGAATAAAAGGGTAGGACGTCTTCCGACACTAAAATACGCATGATTTAGCATCACATTTGATTCGAAAATATTATTTGCAAATTATATCGAAAATCAATTTTACAATAAATCGTTCGGATTTCATGATCAAAATCGGGAAAGTAAAGCTATAGTAAAAAGGGTTTATCTTTAAGCTTTGATGTCGGATGTGTTAGTCTTACATAGCTGCAAATCTTCCGGTTCTTGTTGAGTTTTTCTCAGGCTCTTATACAGGGTGTTTCAAAATTGCGTTGCACGGCTTTTATTCGGAACCAAAGCCTCGTAGAATCATAGAAGTAAGGTCTACCCCTAGGTCAATAAATGAGCCTGATGAAGAATGCACTGAAATGAATTACAGCACCCCTTAGCTGCGAAATTAAAAAGTTCAAAAAATTAATTTAAAAACTAAAAGAGGTAGAGCAAAAACCTAAATAAGAGTATTGTTGCCAACGTTATGAAGAACTCACAGAATAAAGTTTCATGAAAATAACTTGAATATTCGAGGAGATGTGAAAATAGCACTTTTTCAAGGGTTAAAAAAGAAAAAGTTCGCATATTTGCAAATTTTTTTTATTTTTTGACTAAATTTTGTGTTTTTTAAACTAAAAAAACACAAAACTACAAAATAACACTGAAAAATTTGCAAATATGCAAACCCTTCTTTATCCCCGAAATATTCTTTTTTAACCCTTGAAAAAGTGCTATTTTTACAACTCCTCGAATATTCAAGTTATTTTCATGAAACTTTATTCTGTGAGTTCTTCATAACGTTGGCAACAATACTCTCATTGAGATTTTTGCTCTATCTCCTTTAGTTTTTAAATTAATTTTTTTAACTTTTTAATTTCGCCGCTAGGGGTGCTATAAGTCATCTCAATGGATTCTCCGGGCTCACTTACCTAGGGGTAGACCTTACTTCCGTGACCCTTGGAGGCGTTGGTTCCAAATAAAAGCAGTGCAACGCAATTTTGAAACACCCTGTACTATAGTTGAAATGAACCACGAAATCATCCGATTTTTTTACACAGATTACATTTTGCATAACATGTTACATTAAATCAGATGTATAATTTTACAGCTTATTTAAGAAAAGCTAAGTAAAATGTCTATAAAAACCGAAATATTAGCAGCTATGCTCATATTATTATCTATCGTATTATTATCATGGTTTATCTTAAACATAAAAACTACGATGGGAGTAGCTTTTCTTTATGAAGGTGTATCTGAAAATTATATGATTATACACATTTAAATTGTAATATGATTTTTTCGTATAGTCGGTTTTTTAAAAAACTGAACTTGATAAACACTGTCATTATAGGGAAGAGACTATATATTCAAGATTTGTCCAGAAAATAATGTGACTCATTCCATGCATCTGTGCCCATTTTGTAGCCATTCTACCACTCAACTTAGCTCTTTTGGAAGTCTTCAGACCTTCAGAGGGGATTACTTTCAAAGATATTTTAAAAAGACATCTTGAGATATTAATTTGGTCCAGTAGAGACCCTTTGAAGGTATTCAGAGAAAGGAAGAGCTGTATTGCACGATTGAATCGATGCAAAAATTTATCCTCATGGATTCTGAGTCGACTTATAAAAACCTCATAAGCGGCATTGCCTTCAGGACAAACCTTGAAGGTTTTTTATAGGATTAAAGAAAGCGCAAACCTATCAGAAAACTGTCCGAACACTAAAACAGCCACCAAGTAGCCGATGTTGTAAATGGACTTGGAGAATGATATCAACCATTCTCTATCACAGACGAGGTCCCACTGCAAAATAAATAAGAGTTAACCATACATAATAATTTATTGACCATGATAAAGATGAACTCCACCAGTGTGGTAGCCAGAATAAGAATTTCGGATGGGGATATGGGGTGAATTTAAGTCCTTTTCTATCTATGACCATGTAATCTGACATCTGGCGGGGATACATCCCTCCTTTGCTATGCCCATGGACTAAATGAGCAAACTTTGATAGTGAACTCAGTATTTTAATTGACCCAGATCATCCTTCGTTATTGACAAAGATTAGAACAAGGGGGAAGATGGTTGTTGTTGTTGGCATCATTAATGATGACGATTTCAAAGGCGGCTGGGACTACGATCATTTTGGAATGTGCAATTCCCCTATAGAAGTTCAATTGTTTGACATTCCTGAGCTAAAGAAACATTTCATTGACTCAACGACATGGGTGGATTTAGGAAGGGAGGCCCTGGGTGGAGAGTAAAAGCTTCGGGGACTGGCGCATAATGTCCCTGATTGCTTTATTAAAACGTCATTTGCCATTTGAAAAGTGGGAAATTCTAAAAAAAAAAGTTAAGAGAGGCACTGTTCTCTCTATGACCTTCATAATTCCACCCATGCTCAATGTAGGGAATTAAAAACTTTTGGGGTCTTAATAATAATAATAATAATGATAATGATAATGATAATGATAATGATAATGATAATGATGATAATAATAATAATAATAGTAAAAATGGATACAAATAGAATAAGTGCCAGTTAATAACAAAGTGGTAAATGGTAGAAATAGTAGTGTCTATTTGTGGAGTAACTCGGTCTTCTGGTCCAAACTCACCTCATCAATGATAGTGGACGGATAAAAACTATCATCATACTCCCACTCCGAACACTTCATCAAATCCTTCGCTCCGACGGTCTCGTTCGGAGACATCCTCCAGAACGGGACCACATGGCACCTACTGTCCACCTCCAGACCATCAGGGGGAGCGCTGCGGTTCCTCCACACGTCCACGCTGACGTTCAGAAAAGGGGGACGGGCACACCAGAACTCGACTCCACTGGGAGCCATGAAGGTCATCTGGAGGTTGTGCCACGCGGAAGGGATGGAAGCCAGGAACAGGATGACGAAGATATCCCTCTGCCAAGGCCCGTAGCCCCCGATGACGTCAGTGATCTCGACGTGGTCCATGTCAGGGTCTGAGTCCGTCGTGCTGCGGTCAGAGCTCTTGTGGACCGAGTCACAGTCTGAAGAGTCTTTGTTGCAAGGGGCCCACATGATGATGATGATGATGATTGATGGAGGTTTTCAGGAGAGGTTGGTAGGTTGGGGATTCCTTTAAGTGTGGGGAGGGAAGGGGTCAGATCATGGGAAGTCAGGACAACCTGGAATGGATAGAGTGTGTTAATCGCTGTATACTGTATAAAACTATTTTTTTAAATAACGGAAATTAACCAGCAGCACTGTTGCCGCTTAATTTCTGTACTTTCGGGAAATATTTGCAGTTTTCTTTTCTGTCCAACATGAAAAACTTTCCATTATTAAAAGAAGATTGAGAATTCCTTAAGATTACTTACAGACGGCAGCCTTAATAGCAATCAATACACAGGGTGATTCTAAATTACGTGGACAAACTTCGCATGGGGGTAGAGGGGACCTAGACAAGCATATTTCGCATAGGAATGAGGGGGCGCAGCCTTACCGTTTAAGAGCTAGGACCTAATGTAGTGCGAGCTCGTTTCAAAAGGCCTTTTTTAGAAGGCCCGTGTGACTAAACAAAACATAATAAAATGAAAAACATTATTGCATAAGGTAAGGAAGTATCCCTACTACTTACACCATGAATTCGATAGAATTTGAACCACTTTCTAAACCGTGGAGTGAGTTTCAAAAGTGCAATATTAATCTTTTAGTCAAAGAATGGACTTCCCTTAATGGTATTTAGAAAAATGATGACCGGGGAAGGAATTTTCAATGATCGTAACATTGATAATTGAAACTGTTTGATCACTGAAAATTCCTTCCCCGATCTTCATTTTTCTAAATACCATTAATGGAACTCCATTGTTTGACTAAGAGATTGATATTGCACGTTTTAAAACTCACCCCACGGTTTAGCAAGTGATCCAATTTCTATCACATTGAGGATTTAAGTTGTACGGATACTCCTGTACCTCATGCAATAATGTTTTTCATTTTATTATGTTTTGTTTCGTCACACAGGATTTCTAAAAACGGCCTTTTGAAACGCGATCGCACAACATTAGGTCCTAGCTCTTAAACGGTAATACTGCGCCTCCTCATTCCTATGCGAAATATGCTTGTCTAGGTCCCCTCTACCCCCATGCGAAGTTTGTCCACGTAATTTAGAATCACCCTGTATAATTATATAAAAAATTCCATTATCCCGAATAATATTGTGCTGTGTCCCCGGCAATGAAGATTGGCCTCGTTTAAACTAAATGATCACGAGAAATTTTGACTTGAATATACTTGTTTTTTAAAACTCTTCTTTTAGTGGTGATTTATTATGATCTAATTTATCTTTGTGTGAAAAACTTATGAAAAGAAATGTTTCTAAATTACGGAAAAGTTTCGTCAAAAACGTCGTGTATGTCGTGTTCTTAGATAATGGATTAATGTTTTAGATGCTCTTCAAACGGATTAAAACACATTAAAGAACACTACAACTTTATTGTGTCGTTCTAGTGTTCTGAATATGCTTGAAGAGTATTGCTCTGCAGAAATAACTGCAGAGTATAAATGTATTCTTGTAATCGTTTTTCGATCTAAATTTAATAACACATTCATATTCTAAATACATTAGTACAGATTTTTATCCCAACATATTTCACAGCAACATTTTTCAAACATATTCAGAACATAAAACCAACACAGGAATGAGTTTAAGTTCTCTCGCTAACACACAAACTTAGTTGCTGTTAGTTTTAGGACAAAATAAGTGTTCTTTAATTTATTGTGAGCGTTTCTTAAATTTATTTTGAAATTGTATAATCATAAAACACTAAAAATGAGTTAGAATCCGTTTTAATTAAATCTAAATCAATTTTCAAATAAGAATTTAATCTACATTGGTATGTATGACACGAATAATAATAAAAATAACATATTTTCAAAACATTCCTCTCAAGTCTCAACCAACATACCTAAACTAAGAAACAACATGCAAACATTACCAATCAATCACTAATAACATAATATAACTTCAAATTCGATTGTAAAATAAAAAGCTGAAAATTACAAAAAACTACACTAGACACTAATAAATCTATTTGAGAACAATCTTTAGAATTCACTTACTCTTACTGATATAAAAGACACCATCGAATATGACTTCCTATACTCTTATAGCTGAACATGTCGTCTTACCTTACCCATGAAAAACCACCAATTCACACATAATAAATGTCTAGATTCATGTGATAACGACATAGGGTAATATCTCAAAATAATAACTTGAGAAAAATTCTCTTTCGTCAGGTATGCTTCACAATCAAGACCAAAATTGAAGGAGCATAGTGCGTTTCAGCTGAAGTGGCGAAAACTTTACCCATTAAAAATCATGACGAAGTAGAAAAAACAGTGACGCTGCATAAGTTACAATCGTTACACAAAGGAATTAATGTATTACCTGAATCATTAAAAAAATCCCCAATCCAAGTAGTTTTCTAATTATCTTAATTCGACTAAATCTTTTTATTCACTTAGATGACTTGGAGCTCCCTTCTATTTTGTCATGATCTGAATGATATATGGAGGGTTCAGAATAGAAATGGACCAAGTCCACTTTAGCTACTTTTGAGCTAGAGACGTTTAAAGTTAAAGCTTCATAACAAAATTACCTGTTAAAATTTTTCAAAAGTATATATTAAATTTAAGAAGTTCAAGGAGTAACTTAGACATTTACATAGGTTTTATTGGCCAATTTTCATATTATAACCCCAAAAAATCCAAAGTAGTGGACTTGGTTCAAATGTATTCTGAAAACTTTTAGGAAGATAATGAACCAACTCCAAGTGTTGCTAATACATTTTATTTTTACATCTGATTAGAGATATTAAAAATATTAAGAGAAAATATCACTTCTTAGTTAAAAGGAAATTTAATTGACATAAAAATTTCATCATCGGTGTCATTTCCTTAAGTTGTTTTGTTGTTCTGGGTTTGACGAGTTGTCTGATTCCCAGGAAGGTTTCTGAAGTATCCATGATAAATAGGGGGTATGAAAGGGAGTAAGGACAACATGTCCTCCTTTTTTTTGAAAGCCATTTGTCTTCTAGTTGGGTAAAGCTGACCCTGCTGTACAGTCAACAAGGTTTGCACTTTCACGGGTCTTCCTGACTGACGTTGTTTACTGGTCTTTTTTGAGATGTCTAAGGTTCTGAACCCCGAAACTTCACTGAAAGATTCATTTATTTTTATTTGGAAGGGTACTCCTTTTTCAAACCTCAACCACCGTAAGCCAATTTATTTTCCTTCCTTCATGTCCTTTTTCCTGTTTGTGATTGAATCTTCAAGGGCTTTTGTGCTCAAAAAATCTTCTCGTTGTATTTTTACAACTTCAAACTGAGGCTTTTTCACTTTTGCAGTTTTAATGATGTTGCACCAGTCATCATGGTCCCATGTTTCCTTCTTGCTCTCTCTATTATACCGAATTCAGTATCGTTGGGAAGGTATGGCTATTTAGTGTAGCTGGTATAAACTCCAATAAACGAGTGTTTTAAAATCAAGTAATTTATTTTCAATAACCATAAAACTTTAAAAGTAAATATGTTAGGTGCAAGTAAAAATAAAGTAAATAGACAACACACAGCGTGAGTTGCCTTTTTATCAGTTCCAGTTCTCTCTGCTCCGTTCAGTTCTTTTGCTGAAACTCGGTTGCCACAAAGGAATGAGTGGCCTGACATCATAAATTTCACATCAATTGTTTCCACATCCAATAGAGGGTCTTGAACAAGTTTCAGTAGAGTAAGGCTAGTTTTTGTATTTCTTTTTTGTCCAGTGCAAGACTCAGAAAACAGAACAACGTATTTGAATGTCTTGGCATGTTCATACAAATGTTTCCTAAGGCATGAAACTAGATCTTCAGAACCCCTTCCACCAGCAGTCTCATCCCAGACATGCATATAGGCAGTGTTGTTATTAAAACAATGGCGGGAATAAAATGTTTTTAAACTTTGAGCACACACACAGAATTTCTAAAATCCTAAACCCAAGTCGTCCATTATTTTTACTTTACGTCTTGGGGAATTGGAATGGGGAAAATAAAAGAGATTTTCTCTCCACTGCCGATTTGAAGACAGCTTCAGCGGGTGAGTGACTGGTGTGAGGTGGAGCTATAGGAGGTAAAAGGAGGCAGTCCGCTGGGCCAGAAGTTTGTCTATGGGAAAAGCCTTGCTAAAAAAGTTCCCATTAGTGTCTATGGAGATGAATACTCTGTTAAGCTCTATACTCTGTGTTATAAACTGTCAAAAGCTCTAACTAAAGGGTTTAAAGCACGTCAACACAGAATTGTATACATTACAAAGATCACTTGGACTTGGTTCAGTAGTATTCTGAATAAAAATGAAAATCTCTCACAATGCAAAAGAACTTCCTGATGTCTAGCGGATATTATGAGAACTAGGACTTAGCTCATTATTGCACTAAAATTTTACATAGTTGGTGCATGTTATAGCGTTGCTAACTCAAAAATTACAAAAAGTGGACTTGGTCGTATTCAATTCTGAACCCTCCATATTTAAAACAACTATCAAAAACTAATTATTCCTTAACAGGAAAAAAAATTTAACCGATATTTTTAAGTCATTCCAAATTATGTACCGTAAAATGGGGTAACTTTGGCCCAAAGAAAAAGTTTTTTTCACATTGACCGAAAATATCAGTACGTTAACAAAAAAACTACATATCCAGGGGTTTATATTGTTGTTGATACTTTCAACTGTAAAATAAATCCTTATCAAAGTGTAAATTCAAATTTAAAATATTTTTTATGGTTAAAACGTTTTGGGGAATAGTTACCTTGAATTGGGGTTATTTTGGCCCAGATAACAAAGCAAAAATTTAAGTCTTTGAGTTAGCTTTAGCCGATATCATATTGTGTGCACAGTGTTATTCTTAGGACATTTTTTGAGCAGTAAAAATACTCCTTGACTTTTTTAGGAGGCGTGAAATTCATATATGAGGAGTGAAATACGAAAAAAGAAGACAATAGGCAATAGGGCAGTGGTGGAGAACCTATGGCACCCGTGCCACTGGGTGGCACACGACCGGTATTTCGGTGGCACGCGACATTCACTAAAAATGACACATAAAAAACTTGAGCTCTAGACTAGATATTTCCTACTACCTGAAAACTCCCCAAAACCAGCTTCAGAACACTTTTTAGCTTGCTGAAATTCAAAAATATTTCGAAGGAGGACTCCCGTACCCCCTACTCACCCCTTAGATGCTTTTGGGCCGTTAAATTATTCAGATCCTAACTGGCTAGCAGTTGGCCGTTCTTTTCTCTTACCATTTCTTCTTATACTTTTTTTCTTAAAATATTTAGGTAGAATTTGCATTTTGATGCACTTAATATGGAGAATGTGAATGATATAGTTTCAAGTAAAAATTGGGGATCCCCAGAAAAGTTTTAGAAATTGGATCTTAAAAACAGGGATTTAACTTTGATAACACCTAGAATTTTAAATTTGTTTTCAGTCAGATTTCTGTCTTATTGTTCTGTATTTTAGAACATATTTCGGGTAACATCCCCTTGCAACAAGGAGAAATATCACGGTCATACCAATTTTAAAGAAAAAACTCAACAAAAATTTTTTCCTTTTTTACACAAATAAAACTAAAATTAAATTATATTAAGGTAATACACTAAAAAGAACTGTTTTCTACTTGGCCTATAAATGCTAGGAATACTAAACTGTTATTTATCGATATTCTATTAATTTGACTTTCCAATGTGTTTCAAAGTGTATCGACTTTTTTCCTAACAGGCAGTGGCGGATCAAGGACTTGGTTTTTTGAGAACTGCCCTTATAATTACGTAAGAAAACTGACATTAGGTCGTTAGAAAACAAAATCATGGATGCAAAAGGAGCCTGATTATTTTATTTTATCGGGCGCATATAAGGGGGGAAGGGGCCCTGCCCCCTCCGAAATTCGAACAAGGTATACCAAAACAAGTTAAAACCCAGTTTTTTGGGGATAAATTTTCAAAAATTTTCTGGGGGAGTGCCCCCAAACCCCCCTTTTCTACTTGAACTTTATTATTCACAACTTCACACACTTATAATACTCATGAAAATCAAAATCCTAGCTAAAAGTGTATGTCCAAAATTCGGACTAGATGCACCAAAAACTAGTTCAAAACCCTGCTTTTAGGGTCACATTTCCAAAAATTTAAAAAATGCAAATTCTACCAAAAATGTATTAAAAAGCTGCATTAAACCTATTAAAGATGCATGGGAGGGACTGAGGAATAATTGATAGCCCCTCCCGAAATAAATTTCTATATACACCAACCACCGACTTTACGGCCCACCACTAGACTTATGCCTATCGACCCTCAATGGCGGATTTCATTTTCCAAGGGTTTAAAGATAATTTATTAAAAAAATCACAAGTGGCACACTTGACTCCTGGAAATCAAAAACCGTAATATAAATGGCACACTAATCGAAAAAGGTTCGCCATCCCTGCAATAGGGGAATCAAATTTTTATAATTTTTTTTTCAAATTTTTTTAATGAACAAAATGAAATAGAAAAAAAATGAGGATGCTATTTTGGTTTTAAAATATAGCATCGATTAAAAATTAGAAAATATTAAACATTATAAATGAAACAATTTTATTTTTCATTAAATATTCTAAATTAAATATTTATTTAACATAACAAATTTCAGTAGAAAAATTATTATTATTCGATTTCAGTGGGGCGCCATGCATTTCTTATAGGAAAGCCTTTGTTAAAAATTCAAAGCGTGAAAATACCAACACCCCTTTATCTATCGCAATTTCAAAAGTACAGCTTTCTGCACTCTGACATATCAAAGAATGAGTCTTTAACAGTTGATAAAAGACAACAACGATCATAATAAACGCAATTAAAAGTTAGAAAAATATGAATGAATCTAGTCAAATCTTAACTCACCGGTGTCTTTTTCGTAGACCTGAAGCTCGTGTATCAATAAATAAATTTACAGTCTGAAATCGGAATATACGGTTAAATCAACAATTACCTGTCCTCTAGGAGGTCTTCCTGCAACTACTGAAATTCAGTGATAGTCCATAGCGAGTTTAAATATCTTAACATTTGGGATAATACGACTATGTGTTCATTTACTGGGAGTGTTCATTCACTGGGCAACCCACACTATAAGATATCATACGTCCTAATTTACCCCAACGTAATACACATTCATTAAATGCCAAACCAGAAAGTGGAACAAAATATTAGCATTTACGATAGTTATAAAACTTTATAATTGATTTACTTCATATACTAATTCACAGTACAAAAAGTGAATTCATAAGTTTGTTTTAAAGCATTTACAAAAAATGGCCGCAATTACTCCAATTTTAACTTATCTTTCCAGCCTTGTAAAATAATTTTCTCATAAAAATGTATTATAAAATTAATAAGTGGTGATGTTGTAAATATATATTACTGATGATGATTACAAAGTTTAAAGTGATTTGGGCAATTAGAAAAAAAGACTTGTGATTTTAATGCTAAATAAATGATAAATTTTAGAAAAAAAAGTCATTCAATAAAACCATTTATACTTGGAAATCTTGAAATTTGATCTACTTATTGATTAGTGAAAGTATTTTTACATAGTCAGCAGGACTAATCTAATGATAAAACTGTTAACTGCAGCTTTTGATCTTTCGAAATTCTGTGCTATTGCAGCAACTTTTAGTCAGCAAACTTGAAAGCCAATAATTTTCCTTCTCCAATTTTTCTTTTGGCATATTAATGTAACTAAAGCAGAATATCAAATGAATTTTTCCTCAAATGTACTTTAATTTGCTTGGAAATAATCAATAAAAACAATTTCTTTTCAGCGAAAATTTTTGTGTAAAGATTTAAAAAAATAACTAAAAAGTTACATCATTTATTCAAAAAAGTTACACCACTTCACTTTGGATGATTTCTCCAAAATTAATGTAATTATTGATAAATCTGAATGATCCTTCAGATTTGGGTAAAATGATTACTAAGTTGTAGTACGTTGCCTGTGATTCATCTCGTATATTGTTGTAGCGAAATTCCCATATAGCAGGATGATATCGCCGGCCTTTTTGGTGCGCACTTTTCTAGTCACTTTAAAAATTACCATAATATTAAAGTATGACTTGATACTTAGCAGATCTTACTAAATTATACATAGTTTTCATTTTCATTTCAATTAGAAAAGGGAAAAGTTCTAAAATTGTCCATTTTTATGTTTTTGACATAGTCTGACTAAAAAAGAATAATAAATCACATAACTCAGCAATGTCTTTAAAATTTGATTATTACTCTAAAATAGTTTACTAAGTTATACCAAAGTAAACTTGGTTTACTTAAGTTTTATAGTGCATTTATTGGAATTTGTTAAGCAAACATCAAAAGAGAAATTACTGAATACAATCCTTACTAGGCCAGATTTTTTTGAACGGATGCTTCAAGTCCATCCTTATTTCGCTATACTGAAGAAAATCACATGAAAACAGTTTTCATTTGGTAGATTTTTCACCTCAATAATTCTTTCTTTTATAATCTCAAAGAAAGAAAAATTAATCCCCTTAATAAATTTAGAACTAAGTGTTAACTTTTCTCACTGAACATGTTTTTCAAGGTCGTAATCATATCTATTCTTGGAAGGAACAACTGTCAGTTCATTTATAAACATTTATCTAAGGCTTTATATAACCGGTTTCTGCAATTAGGTTTCTACTTCATCTACAACATATTAAATTTAATAGGGCTTGATTTGTTAATGATAGGTGCAAGGAGGAAGCCTTAATGGTTTTTAGGTTTACTCATGAGAAATAGATGAAATACGATCCCCTGTCTTCTTTAAAAAATAAATATCAAGGTCTCGTGGTTTCAAGATCAACCCGAATTATTTTGTATTCTGATCCAGAGAGGCTTTAAATGAATACGAAACGTTCTCCTTATATGTCTCATTCTTTGGTCAGGTTCTGCATTAATTAACCCTTTCAGTCCTCATCACCCTAAATTTTCCATAGGATTCAATGGTGATCTTGGACGGAATATGACTAAAAAATTAAGTCAAACTTCTGCTTCATTTTAACTTCTAAAGCTTTCAGGATATTGAAAAGTTCTATGGTAAAATAGCCACATTTCTCCAAAATGTTCCGCGGGCTTCACCGGATTGCACTTTTAAAACCCAAGGACTAAACTAAATCCTAAGATAACATAGATCCTAGACATCATAAGATATAACTAAAGTTTATAGCAATAAACTATTGAGAAATGTTTCGCATAGTTATTTTAATGAAACATGCTTGATTTGTTTAATATTTTAATTATAAATTGAAAACTTCATATATTTCAAATTTTACGACTGTACATTGCTTCTTTTTTTTGCTTTGGTGATACTACTATCATACTCTCGTTTCCATACATAAGAGGGTACTCTCGTTTCCAGAGTACCGTTAGGAGGGTGACTAGTCCACTGGAAACAGAATTGAACTTCGAAAAAATTGCAGTATAAAAGGTTTCTCAACGGTTTTCACTTAGCTCACTCAATAACAATGTAGTAAAATCAGAGAAAATCGGTCCTTGGCAAGTTTTTTCTAATTAAAAAAAACGATGATGCAGACATGTGATACACGCTTTAGGGTTATTTTTTAGAGCAGATTATCTAAACTGCATTTAATCTTCCTCTGTATGCATAAAACTAAATGTTTATACGGAAACTCAAATTTGTCTCGATAAAAATATCGCATCGAGCAAAAGGGTAGAGGAACCACCAACTAGGAAAGTGCATTATCTAGTGAAGAGATAGGGAACCAGCTTAACCTTCTTTTTGCTTTTTCTTACGCATACGAAAAGTTTATTTCTTATGATAAAGGCTTTATTGTCTTTTACGATTCAGTTGTAATAAAGAAGTGCTATTTTAATCACTTCGTTTGAAGGAAAATTATACACCTATAAATAATGCCTTCCCATAAATTTCCAACTTGCAGTTTATCTAAATTATATCAGGTATACGGTAAGGTAACTTTTTCTGCCCTTTGCTACTGTAATCGGCAAATGATTTCAAATTATTTCTTCGGCTGTAAACTTTCGTGGTTACACCATTAGAATATAAAATAAACGATTTTTGATTCCAGATTCATTCATGGCAGATTATTATGACGATAGCGTTAAAAATGGCGCTGTATGATTTTGCTTGATTCTTACACGTTAAAATAGTAACCGTACCTAACCATGATACGTTATTTATAAATTTGAAACTTGAATTACATTGCAATTAGAAATTACTTAATCCATTTTTTTGGTTTGTGTAAAAAAATAAGTAAAACTCTTACTCTTCAAGACAAAACATAGGTTTAAACTTTTTAGTAAATGTTCGCTTTATCAAATACATTGGATTAAGTGAACAATTTTGTCAACATTGAAATGGAATGTTGACAAAATTGATAAGCAAAATAAAAGTAAAGGTAGGTAATAAAACTCAAAAGGTAGCGTAGAAAATAGTTCCCAAAATTTACTTTTAGATATTTTTTCGCTTTTCCTCTACTCATCTTTCAATATTCAGTATTTGGATAGTAAGGGATATTCGATTTAATATCCTAAAGATAAACTGAGCAATCTACTTTACATGTAACATTTTTCTGTAACTTTTTCTGAGGTTTAAGTTTAATTTCCAAGTAACTCGAATATTGAAGATAAATTTCAACTTTTATGTGAAAAGGAAAACAATAAAATTTAGAATTTCTATTAAAATGTCGTGTTTATCTATTTTCATATATTCGCTACTAAATTTACGTAGAAGATCAATTTCTTTAAAATGTACTAAACCAAAAAAATATAAATCAGTGTATTGGAAATATTTCTCATTTATTTTTTTAACATACTCGATTGATTTTAAATATACAAACTGTATTCATAACCTCTCTGGCATTACACATTTGTATCAAAATATCATCAACACGACCTACCTACTATTTACCTCTTGAAATAAACAAAAATAAATTTTTTTCTTCATTTTGCTGATTTGAATAGAAAATGTTTTCTTTTCTCAAAGATGTATAATGCTTGTCAATAGTGATATTAGTGTTGTTAGAAACTCTTAGATGAAGATTTTCAAATTCTATCAGCCTAGAAGAGCATTTCTGAAAACATCTTTATTTCAAGTTTACATTTTTTTTTCTCGAAATCTATTAAGGCCAAAAATTTATTAAAATTGAATCTTACCATACATCTTTCTATATTAATTAGTGATTTTTTATTGATACAATTTTTTAAATTTTTGTTGTAAAGAATCTTATTAAAAAAGTTATATATTCAGTTATTTAAAAAAATACAAAACAAATTTTTTAACAAAAAAAAGTTTGCTAAAGTGTGCATTTAATATATTTTCTATTGAAAATGAGCAAAAAATACGAGTAAAATAACTTAACCTTTTAAATGAAATACATTTCTTCTTCAAAATGAGAATTCAAGCATAGCCATGATTCAAGACGGGAGTTTTTTTTACTCCATTGATTCCTTAATGACTCAGTTTCCGAAAAAGAAAACTTATTGTCTTTGTCTTTCGGTTTTCTACTTTTTTGTGGTAAACTAAGCACCTAAGCAGGAATATAACTGTTAATTAATAATGGTTTTTAAGATTTTTTAACTGTACAATATCTTTAATATAGTAATTACTTATATTTGTTCAATAATTGTTCTGTATCCTAAATTGGGTTCTTAATTTCTAGTAAAAATTTGGTGATTACACAATGAAAATTTCATTATTTAAGAGAAACCAAATTAAGAAAAAAGGATAACCCGCCCGACTGTTGACTTCATCATTGATCACTCTCAGCTGGGAAATCCATTTAGGGCATTTTCTGTAATAGCCGTTTTTTGTCTTTTGTTCAATTGGTTATGCAGATTTTTTATTTCTCCTAAAACATGGTTTTTGGAATTATTAACTTTCTCAAACTGACGATTTAAATGCTGATTGGAAAGCTCATAAAAAAGTTTAGTTTTATTGGCTGTATATTGCCGCGCTTCTGAAACATCTGCCAACTGGCTAAACGCGGTCCCGCATATTAGGGATACCTTAAACTCCTTTAACGGAAATCTTTTAAAATTAATTAACAGCTAACAAAAACCCTCAATTGAATCGTCAGTTTGAAAAAGGGAAAAGATTCAAAATATTAGCAAATTGACATTTTGTACTCCTTTTATATGATGAATATTAGATTCCACTGATATTCACTTACTTCATCACTCAGTTTCAAAATCATTTCCAATTTTAATCGTCTTAATCTTTATATTTTTCACCTTTGTGCAGTGAATTATGCAGAAATACAATTTAGTTTTATCGATTAAAGTAGTTTGAAATTTCATAAGATTTTATTTTCATAAGATTTTATTTTTTTAAATTTTACAAACATTTAATTTTTCTAATGAACAAACTTTAAAAATTCTTTATTATTCACTGATACTCTCAACCTTAGAATATTGCAATATTAACCTTATTTATAAAAAAATTAATTTACCCTCATGATATTTCTCGTTCTAGTATTTCCAAGCCCTTTAATATATTCCATCTTTGAGATCTCGTAGGGATCTGTCTTGTTTATTGTTCTTTTACAAGATTCTTAATAATTTATTTGATTGCCCTGATATTTTGTGTTTAATTCAGTTTTCTGTTAGGAATTATAATTTAAGCAATTATAATCATTGGTCCATTTTCCAGATTTAATCCCATAGCCAATTTTCCTATGAATAGACTTTATATGATTTTTAACATGCATTGTAATGAAATGGATATTTTTTCGGTGTATTTTAGTGCTTTTAAAACGTCATGTGAAAGTGTTTGATGCAATTACCTTTTATTTTTCTTTCACCTCTGCCATTGGATTTATCTGTTGTGTGTGTAAATAAATAAGATTGAAGAATGAAAAAGTCTATCAACTTCTTTCAACTGTGAAATATTTTTGAATAAACTTATAATAATTTCGATGATTATTCTGTACTTTAAATAGGCCCCTGAATTTCCAGCACAAATTTTGTGATTTTACAATAAAATTTTCATTAATTATAGGTTTTTTTCTCGATTTTCTCGGAACTTTTTGGACTTACTCTTTTTTCAAACGGACGATTAAATTGTGCTCAGTTATCTCTCCATCGGATGGCGGAAACCGTTCGCTTCCCGGACACAATCGTTCTTCCACCACCTCAGCTCCGAAGATTCCGATCTCGATTCTTTACGAAACAAAACCATCGCGACGTGCCTCGGGTCCGGACACGGTCTAGTTGGTCACAATCTGTCACGAACTGGACTCGAAGGGGATTACGGCCACAATGGGATACCTTTTTGCAACGGCTGCCGAATAGTTGGTGTTTGAACGGCAAGCGAGATTATTCAGGTATTGCAATGAGATGTTATTCAGAAGTAAACGGCCACTTATGGCTAAGTAATGTTTGGATAAAAAGATATTTTGAATGCGAGTCAACCGTTATAGCAAGTAGCTTACAATGTTGGAAAAGGGATATTTTAATGGGAAAGATAATGCTCACATTGTTATCAGTCAGTTATATGTAAAATATTTGCCCTTAAAAACTTCTTTAGGAAATTTGTAAGTATTTTACAAAGAAACGTATTTAGAATAAAAATAAACGGATAAGATATGCAATACAATATAATGAGTATATGAGTTGCTCATTGCTCAGGATGAAAGGGGTATAAGCAGGGCCGTATTTAGGCACGTTCAACATGTGCTATAGCACCAGGGCGGCAAAAATTTTTGGAGGTGGCAAATTACAACAATTAAAAGCTAGAAAAAGCACTCGGTTGCCATTTGAGTTCCGTGTGCATCAAGGACAACGAATAGAGAAACAAGACTGCTTTAACCCCACCATTAAGCAGTAGACTCTTAAAAAACAAAGCGGGGGTATACTCTTGAAACAAAAAATGAAATAGGGGGCGGCAATAAATCGATATGCACAGGGTGGCAAAAACACTACATACGGGCCTGGGTATAAGTCCAAAAACACAAAAATTGTGATAAGTATGGATTTCTTTAAGTCCTTTACCTAATGCGGTAGTCGCCTTAGTCAAGGTTTTAAAAAGTAGCCAGTTACAGCTGCCTGAAAAATACCTTCTCCATAGAAACAACACAGGCTCCGTTAGAGAAAACCCTCATTTTCGCAAAACTACGTTCAGTGGACTTATACCACTTTCGTTCCAATCAGCTCATATTTAACTATTATTATACCAATTATACTCTGATCATTTTGAATAGGTGCCTGAGAAATAGTGCTTTCCCCTCGGAAAAAGCGTAACCAGGATTACGCTCTTCGCGCAGCCAATAGTAAGCCTTCTATGCCACTTTGACTTTATTAGTTGCCATGGTTACCTATTAAGTAGTGGGGAAAGGAAATGTACTTGGGTGCCAAAATTCAAAATGAATAGAGTATAGTTAGTCATCTTATTACAAATTTGCTCCAAAGAAAACTTTCTCGCTTACTTATAAAAAGCGGATTACATTATTTCACTACCTACAAAGATATTTTTATTTCATAGTCTTGAGATACATTAAAAAAGATTCACTCCGTATTTCGAGTCACGTCACTTCACGACGTCAATTCATATTACTCGTTTTTAAATTATCAAAAAAAAATCTTCCATCAGACGACGTTTTAAGAAATTGAATGGTGATTTTGACAAATGTGAATGTGAGACGTTTTGCTCAAAGGGTAAGATCCAATTTTATCTTAAAAATGATAGGTTCCTGAAACAATTGATGAACATTATGAGGCATTATATTCAAACTGAGATTTCTCCCGTGAGTTTTAAAATAACCCACAAAAAATGTCACCCTCTGTAAACGAATCAAGTTAACACCTAAGAATTCTAACTTTGACCGAGACAACTATGGATAGATACAAAGAATAACCATGTTTACATTAAGATGTTATTCTTTATATGCATTCATAATGATAACTGCCTTCAGTCCTGTTATATGTCATTCTACTTTCAATTCAATAAGCGACCTTTTAGCCCATACAAAGACATCAAAAACCATACAATTATAAGCCCTGAAAACCCGCAAGTGTTTTTACAAGCGTGAAAAAACATCATACACACATTAGCGCTTATTCATACAGAGCAAAGAGAAGCCTTGGACTCAAAACCCCAGGAACTCCTCCCTGCTAGAAGCCTCTTTTTAAAACTCAAAAATAGAAATCAGTGTCGTAAGAGGCTTTTTGTTTTATAAGATATTTTAATCACAAAGAATAACGCCCGTGGTTCTTTTTAATTCCAGTCTGATGCATGCGAGATAAAGAAAGATGCAAGGCTTCTTGAGATTGTAAGATCGATCTCTTTTTAACGAAATTCTTTACTAGTTAGTTCAGTATTTTTTTGGATATGAAAATTTAATTACGTATTACAGGGGTTCTCAAACTTTTTAACATCGCGACCCACTTTTGAGAAACAAAATCTAACGCGACCCACCGCCTTCAGTTAGTTATAATTAACTGAACTGAGATAATTATCTCATGCCCCCCCCCACAGAATTTTAAATTATCTGACTGTGGGGTGTTCACCAACTATTTAGTTACAACAATAAATTATCACATGCACGTATTAGAAGAGAAATTAACTTTTTAGAAAATTAAAAGTAAATATTTGAGTTTTAGCGTATAAAAGAGTTTAATTGTGCTCTAAAAATGATCCTCACAATATAAAGGGGGGGGGGGTCTGGGGTCCTCCCCCAGAGAAAATTTTAAAATTTGACCCTTAAAAACATGGTTTTAACTTGTTTTTTAGCAATACGGGATAAATTGCAGTTGCATCATTTCCTAAGAAAATTCTTAAAATTTACATTTCTCCCCCCCTGTGTGGATGGGGAGAAACACTGAATATTTTTTTCAAATCTTATTTTTATAACCGACTAGATTTGCATTATCTGCACATTAAAGTGGCACACATAGTACGTATTTACATTAATTGTTCCGTTCGTTTACCTATTCCGTTCGATACCAAGTAGTGTAGTTTTTCCTCAAATTTTTATTCGTTTTACTATATATGGTAATGTGATAAATTTCAAAAGTTCAAAAAAATAGTTTGATAGTCCAAAATTCAATAACCACTTTTGTAAAAATTATAAAAAGATACTTCATATTCAGAAAAATTAAAAATCTTCTCGCGACCCACCAAAAAACTGACTGGCGACCCACCAGTGGGTCGCGACTCACAGTTTGAGAAACTCTGACGTATTATAATGTAAGAAAACAGGAGATGAAACAATAATCCAGCACTTGCTTCGCTGTTTTAGTTTAAATTAACCAAATCAATAACCACCATTCTTATCCTAGCTTTGATCAACCTTATTATTCTCATATAGTTTAAATCAGGGGTTCCCAAACTTTTTTGGCCCGTGGACCCCCTGACGATATCTTTCGTACCCTGTGGACCCCCTGTCTTAGGGACCGTTCAAAAAGTAGCCAAAAAACTAATGTTTATGATACATATTTCTAAACCACACATAAATTTTGTAATTTTTTGAAGTTTTTTTCGTGCATTGATAATAATTTTATTTCACACTTTTACATATTTTAAACAAATTTTTTTTTGTTTTTGCCATTGATATGGTTACACAACATTTTTACTGAACTTGTAAAAATAAAACGTTTAAAAAGTTTGACACTAAAAACATATCTAAACTTTTAACATCATCACATTTCAAGGCACAAAATATTTTAGCTAATGAAAGTTTTTTTCAAAGTTAATGGATCATGAGTGAGATATTCATTCACCAAATCATAAAATTTCAAAAGTAATTACAATTAATATATGGCATGTCAACAAACAATATTTAATTAAGTTCAACAATAAAAAGAAATCAAATTATATATTAAGGAAATTGAGTTTTAATTGATGAAATCGAAAAAAAATGTTTTTCCGATAAAAAAAAATGTGTGTTTTTATACATACATTAAAAAATATGTTCATTTACATATGATGTTGAACAACATTTATAAATTTTGAAAATAACTTCATAAGTTTTCCATATCAGAAAAAATACTGATAGTTAAGTTTCACCAAAGGAGAACCGTAATGAAAATATTCAATTGCAAAAAGTGAATATCAACATTAAAATATAAACAAAATGATATTTAAATTTTAAAAATTAGGTTCTTTAGTATTAGCTGGGTTCAAATCTTGAAAACACGCCTTTATTATTGAAGTTTAACAAGTTACTCATGAGAAAATGACCACCAATGGCCAAGACTGTAACAGAAGTCAAATGATAGTGATAGTTTTAATGTTTTAATTTTCATTTGTATAACATTTAATTTATGACAATTTATCATAGAACTTTCCACTAGCACCCGGTTAATCATAAAATAAAAAAAAATATTAGTCAAAGGTTTTTAAAATGTAAAAATGTATTGCCTAAACACCCTTTGTTCATAAAAACCCTCCTTATAAAATATTATTGGTAGAAACAAGTAATAAAATCCACAATTCAACTTTAACATATTGAATAATTAATTCTAAAAATACGTATAGGTAGGGAATAGGAATTATATATGAAGACTAGCGCTGACGCGCTAGACCCGGCTTTGCCCGGGCACAGTAGCGCTAACGCGCAAGACCCGGGCTTCGCCCGGGTTTCAGTTTGTTTATAAATATCAGCTGGTGCGTTACAGATGGGCTTCGCCAGTCCATTTTTAAAGAAAATTATTCTCGTGTGTTACAGAGGGGCTTCGCCAGTCCATTAAAAAAACTATTCTGGTGTGTTACAGATGGGCTTCGCCAGTCCAAATGGGGAAATAGTTAAATAAAGGATCTATTTTAATGTTTATGTTACAACAATGGATTTTAAACTTCATCAATCGATTTCAATCGGCAACAATCGAGAATATGCCTGCAACAATCAAAGTTACATCCTCTTTACAACAATGTGGTTTTGCCCTGAAGTTAGGCCTAAAATATGGGTTTTTAACCATAAAATTGATCAAATAAGTTATTAAGACGCTTCGATTTCAAATTATTTTTATTCAGAAACCTTCCTTGGAGCGAGTAGATCAACGTGGTATAGTTTAATAGTTAATGTAGGTTCGAAAAGTTTAAAACTATAAAGGACATACATACATACATACAAACATACAGACAGACAGACAGACAGACAGACATTGATTTTTATATATATAGATATAAACAACAGGGAGAGAAATCTGGAATATTCCAACATATTTTTAATGGGAGGAATGAATCTGGTGCTTTGATATTAGGTTTCAACGACATGAAGTGTAACCTAGGGTGTCTCAAAAAAAACTTTTTTTCGAAAAACCTCGCTCCCCAGGGCTTTTCCCATTCCATTTGATCCCAAAAGATAGTGGATGAAGTTTCAGCCCCCTAAGTTAACTCTAGGGGTTGCCTGTAGGGCTCCAAAGTTTGAAAAAAGTGGAAAAAATGACTAAATTTCAGAATTTAAAAAAAATTTATTTTATGAGTGAAACTGGATAAAAATGGTTCAAATGTGTTACTTAGGACTTATTTAGAAGGGTTATATTTATTTATGTGTAATAATTGTACCCTATAGCCCCTGCAATTTAAAATTAAAACGTACTTCTTAGGGACGTTGCGCTCACCAAAGCTTATAATGCACTACCGGTGGACGAATTGAATTGAATCCGAATTTATTTGCAGGAACTCCCTCAAATGATGCCATTTGGTGCTAAATTGATATTATAAACTGTAAAAGCTAGTGAAATAACAATAATGATGCCCTCCACTGAGCTTATAATATAAAAAGTGATTTTCTTCAAAATTGCTCATTTCCAGCTGATCAAACCCAAAATATGTACTAAAAAAGGGGTCTGTTGTACTTTTTTAGATACCAAACTTTGAAACCTTCATAGGGGCTTCATTTTTTATAAGTAGAAGTTAATTTTAAACCCTACAGATCGAAAATAATACGGATATCTCCAATACCAGAAGTTAAAATCGATTTTCTTTTTTTAAAGTTAGGAAAATTACTCCCTTTTAACGTATTAGTGGTAAGTTTTATTATAAAACTTCTTTCTTAACATTTCAACCTAGATTCACACGTATTAAACTATTTTCCTAAATTTAAAAAAAGAAAATCGATTTAACTTCTGGTATTGGAGATATCCGTATTATTTTCGATCTGTTGGGTTTAAAATTAACTTCTACTTATAAAAAATGAAGCCCCTATAAAGGTTTCAAAGTTTGGTATCTAAAAAAGTACAACAGACCCCTTTTTTAGTACATATTTTGGGTTTGATCAGCTGGAAATGAGCAATTTTGAAGAAAATCACTTTTAAATTATAAGCTCAGTGGAGGGCATCATTATTGTTATTTCACTAGCTTTTACAGTTTATAATATCAATTTAGCACCAAATGGCATCATTTGAGGGAGTTCCTGCAAATAAATTCGGATTCAATTCAATTCGTCCACCGGTAGTGCATTATAAGCTTTGGTGAGCGCAACGTCCCTAAGTAGTACGTTTTAATTTTAAATTGCAGGGGCTATAGGGTACAATTATTACACATAAATAAATATAACCCTTCTAAATAAGTCCTAAGTAACACATTTGAATCATTTTTATCCAGTTTCACTCATAAAATAAATTTTTTGAAAATTCTGAAATTTAGTCATTTTTTCCACTTTTTTCAAACTTTGGAGCCCTACAGACAACCCCTAGAGTTAACTTAGGGGGCTGAAACTTCATCCACTATCTTTTGGGATCAAATGGAATGGGAAAATCCCTGGGGAGCGAGGTTTTTCGAAAAAAGTTTTTTTTGAGACACCCTAGTGTAACCTCATATCACCCCAGTACGGTAATATCCAACCTGTTTCTTTGCATTGTCAAAAGATTGGCAACAGAGCTAAAACTTTCTCCACCAAAAAGAAGAGGGAAAAGCTATCAAAAATGGAATTTCTTTTTACCACAACCCAGGATAGCTTGTTTTTGAAACTTAGTATCAAAATTATTCATTCCTATGAAATTTTTCCCATGGACCTCTGAAAGTATCTGTGGACCCCCTAGAAGTCGCTGTGGACCCCCAATTTTCATTTTCATGCCCGTGGACCCCCTGGAAGTCGCTGCAATACTTTGAGAAATATTTTTTTATCCCCTCTCCTCTAAAATCCCTTGGTAGAGTGGTTCTTCCATACACCCTGTGTAGAAAGTCAATAAGTAGCCACCTGTCCATAATAGGGACAGGTGGTTCCTAATATGGACACTTGCAAACTTTTTTTGTTTTTATCATTGAAATTAAACCAGAATAATTACAAGGTCACTAATTTTAGTAATGATAGTCAACAGTCCAGGGATAGTGGTCATACATTTTTGGAGTCCTATGACGTGAAAAAGGGGGTGAAAAAAATACATTTTCCTTAGGGTGTCCATATTAGGTACCTTACTGTACTTATGTACAGGTACCTTACTTCCTCTTAACCCATGGGCCATTTTGAAAAACATAGTATAGTTGACTGAATGAAAATACCACAGTTTTCTTAAAATTTATTTTAATACAATTAACTGAAAAACTATTGAAAAATTATTGTACAAGCTTGTCATTCTTTGAAATCCCCCATTAATATTACATTTCTGATTATCATCCATTTCATAATGCCTTTCCTAGATGTTCTAAGATGTTCATGACCTTTAAAATTACAGTAAAACATGGATAATTCAAAACTGAAGGAATAAGAAAAACAGTTCAAATTGTTAAAAAAACACTCGAATTAGAATTTAAAAATCATTTCGATAAAGTTCAAGTCAGTCTCGAAATTTTCTTACAAAAATTATTCCTCAAACTTGTCATTCTTTGAAACCACCTCATTGAAATTAAATTTCTGTTCACGATCTATTTCCAAATGTTATGCCCTTTAAAAATACAGTGAAGCACGGATAATTTGAAGATTGAGGTGTAACCAAAAATAAATTTGAATTGTTCAAAAAACTTCGAATTAAAAAATTGTTTAAATAAAGTTCAAGGGAGATTTGAGGGAGTTAAAGGAAGTCCCAAATTTGCCAAAAATTATTCCACAAAGCTTGTCATTCTTTGATTATTAAATTTCTGATCACCATATAATACTTCAAAATGTCATGAACCTTTATGAATACAGTGAAACTTGGATAATTCAAAACTGGAAGTACATAACAAAAAATAAGTTCGAATTGTTAAATAAAAAACTCGAATTAAAATGTAAAAACAAACTATTTAACTAAAGTTCAATGGAGATTAAAATATAAATCTTCGAGTTATTTACGACTATGAATTTATCTCTTTTTCGAATTGCATACTTACGACTCGTTCAGGTTTTTTCTGCTTAATCTTGTTTCCTAGTTATGTTATATTTATATATTTTCTGTAATAAATATTATTTTATTTAAAGATTTTATTTGATTTGAATAAAAGAAATCTGTGAGTTTTCCAAATTTCTCTGTTCATCAACTTATCATTGAAATCCCCAAACCCACTTTCTCCCCGTTTATCCCCCCCATAATAAAAACGTGCTATGTTACTCTCAAACGATTGAGGATACATTGACCTTGAAATACCCCAGCATGGAAAATCAATACAGAACCACATCGCCCTCCAAAGAACAAAAAAACATCAATCTATCGACATATTATGAGTTAATTACCGAAATGCAGCTGACGGCGTATCCATGCGTTCGTCCGGCGCGTTCCACCTGCGTTCGTTCCACCGGCACTCTGTTCTTCCGGCGACACTCGTCGGACTCTTTACGTCGGCGGAGGGGCGGCGGGTGTGACGGCTTTGTGCCACTCCGCTGCCTATCGATTGGGACGGAGCTTGCTGATTGGTGGAGATGGATTGCGGGGGAGAATCGAATAGGAGATGGACGGCGTGGGGATGCGTCTTTGTATCATCCTCAGATCAGGGGCGGATTCAAGGGGGTCACTCCGAGAAATGACCCCTCCTATTGAAGATAAAAAGGAGAAAAAGAGAGGAAATGGAAAAAAAGAAAGTAGATTCTGAAATAAAAGAACAATTTTTCAGTCATTTAAAAAATGTACTTTTCCCCTTTCATTTTTTCCTTTCGATCATTTTTTCAGCCCAGGGGGTGACTTTTCCACGATTATTCAAATTTTTAAGTTCATTCAGTGCTTGTTATCTCTCTTCACCTTATTTAATGTTAAAATCCCTACACTCTCATATTATCGTCTGAAAAGAAATTGCTCTCAGATCAGATCGCAATCATAGGTTCAGAAACATAGTTTCGTTTATACCTACTGTTAAAGTTTAAGTAAGTACTGACAAAATTTTGTCTATTTGAGTTCAAAGGTAGAGGAGGTTCTCATAAGGTGCCATACCTTTGGGACCCTGGTGGGTCCGCGGCTGCCTCAGATGAAGGTTTTCTGTGAAATGAGTGATGTTCTCTAAAGGCTCCTTCAGAGTCTATAAGATGATGAAAGAAAGAAAGAGGAGGACAAATAATGAAGTGAGCAAGAAAGAGAGGTGAGAAAAGAAAGTTTGGAGGAATCGTCCAAAGTGAACAGGGTGAATTAGTGTTTCACTCTCTACTACTCTACTCTTCTTTGCCTCTTTCTATACCAATAACTATTAACAGGAGGGTTTCACTCCGGATGAACAATGAAAGTTAAACAGTGTGAATGATCCTTATAAAATCAAAAATATGAGTGATTTTAAAATCAGTCCTCATATCTTATCTTCGACCGTAAGTTTTTCTGACTATATTCATTCACTTTCTGTTCAACTCCTTCTCTTTTTTCTCATCCCCTTCCCTTTCTTCTTTCTTCATCTCCGCTGTTTCTCTTTTCTTCTCATCTCCTCCCCTTCTCCTTTTCCTCTTTTCTTCTTATACTCCATTTGCTTCACAAGCTACTTTCTCTCTCTCTGCTTTCCCATTTAAATCGGTCCTCCATACCTCTCTTTTTTTTCACTTTTACTTACAATTTTTTCACGTATAAAACTCGTTTTTCTTCTGTTCTCTTTTTTTCTCTTTTCCAATACCTCAATCTACACTATTTCTCTCTTCCACTTTCTCTTTTCTCATCTTCTTATATACTTCAACTTCTTTTCTCACCTCTCTTTCTTGCTCACTTCCCTCTCTGTCCTTCTCTTTCTTTCTTTCCTCATCTTGCATATCTTGCCTTCTTTCTTTTTCCATCTCTCTCTCTTTTCCCTCTACCATACAGTGGCGTATATAGTATTTATTTAGGGAGTTTAAAATTATTCCAAGTTCCAAAATTATTTTCCAACTCCTCCCAAGCAAATTTATAGCGCCCAACATAACTTTTTAGATATTTTTTGTTAAAATTTACATCTAAAAACTTTTATATAAAAAAATTGTGATTAATTTTGTTGCAAGTACCAAAGTGCCTGGGGGTCCTTTCCCAAAATTTTTTTTAAAATTTGACTCTTAAAAACTGGTTTTTAACTAGTTTTTGGTACATCTAGTCCGAATTTTTTATTTATAATTTTAGATTTTTGGATTTGCATTTAGGTGAACTTAATATAAAAACAAGTAGAAAATAATAGAGTTCCAAGTTGAAAAGTGGATCTAGGGGTCCTCCCTCAGAATATTTTTGGAAATATGACCCTAAAAAACAGGGTTTTAGCTTGTTTGGTCCGGATTTCGGGGGGGGGGCAGGGCCCCCTCGCGCCCCTCTTATATACTCCACTTCTACCATCCCATTGTTTTGTCTATATCATGTATTTTCTTCTTCTACTCCTGCTCAAACTATCTAATCTTTTTTCTTTCATTTTCTCTCATATTCACTCTTTCCCTATCTAATTTTATATTCCTCTCTTCTAACCCTTTTTGAGTTAAAAGTTACTTATTAATTATTATATTGCAATACGATTGCATATGTATGATTGATTTATTAAGGTCAGAGTAACCAAAGTATTGAAAATATAGGTTTAAGAGTATACTTCCTAATGCTCTGTAAGGAATTTCGTATCAGATCAATATCAATATTTTGCAAATCTGAACCCCCTCCACTTTGGCAAATTTGAACAAAATTTCTCATTCTTAAACATGAAGATTAAAGCTGGAAATTTTTGATAAATGCATCTAAAAAGGGTTCTAAAATTTTAGGAAAGCTGTAAACTTATGAAAAAAAAATTTTTACCTCAGGAATTTAAATTTCGATGTTAAAATCAAAATTAGTGTTTCAAATTGTGTTGGTATGTGGATGTTGATCTGATCACTTAATTATACCGTGGAGATTTTAAAATTTCCCGAAACGATTTTTACAAAATGATAATAAGAAAATATTTGCATGCGCATTTGGACAAAAATACGGCATCAATATATTAAACCTTACAATACTTGTATACATTTTTAAAAACTTAATAAACTAACAATATTTTGCAAATCAGAACTTTCAAATATCAAAAACTTTTTCTGTTATTTAATTATTAAAATCAAGAGTTCATGTATTATTCATATCATGATAAACCTACTTTATTTCTTTGTATGTATGAATAATTTATAGTTAAGGACAGGGAAGTAAAAGTCTGCCCATTTAATTTACTTTTTATGGTCATCTTACTAGCTATAAGCTGCATAATTTTAAAAAATGAAATTTTCCTAACCAAACTTTTAAAGAAAATTCGAAACTGAGGTGAGAAAAATTACGGTTGTAAATTATAATTTGTCAACAGAAGCCAACCAGAATACGAAAAAATATCTCCAACGCTTCTTATGACTTTCCAACAAAAATTATTTGTCCGATTTCCTAAAGTTTAATAATAAGGCTTCATAAAATGCCTACTCTTTTTATGGTCGCATGAATGAAAGTCAAATACCGATGTGAATGAATATATGATTGAATGGAACCAATTGCGTGGAAAAAGTATTTCCTAACACAAACTATAAAAAGAGTTTTAAAAGGCACTTTAACCGTACAAAAAATATACTAACAAACTCAAATGTATAAGCCTTTTTTTCTTAAATCTAAGGTCTCATTTTAGTTTTATGTTTCTGATAAATTGAGACTTGTTAAGTTATATCTTGTGCATTTTTTTCTACTTCACTTATCAGAAAATAAAATTTTATTTAGAATTATTTGCAGGAATGTTCGCCCCATTTTATTCATTTAATCTAAGTTCTATTCAAAGTTTAGTTCTAATCAATTAATAGTTATGCAAATACATATTCAAAATAAGATAGTTTTAAAACACATAATAATATACTCATCTTGATATTAATTGAATCGCTTAATTATTAAGCGTGTCAAACACCACTTTTTTTTCAAAAATGAGTTATTGGTGTCATAGTTTTATTCTGTAGGGGTAGGGGTAAACGCACATTATAAAGTAAGAATTATAAAAATAACGTGATTTTAAAATAGTTTTCCAGCATGTTAAATTTCAGCTTTAGTGTAGAAACATTTCAAACGACGTCGTTTGACAGGTTTCTGCACTTAAACTGCAGATAATTTTGTTCATGCCGTCTAATCTGCAGCTTGCTTGGGACCGCTGTTTTTTATTTAATAGCATTCAAACATTATAGACGTTTGCAAAAGTCATTCTTTAGAGGTTGGGTCCTTCAAGTCATATTAAAAACTATATTTTTAAAGTTTTTGTACGAATCTCAAGACTAAGGATGTTTTGGTAGCTTTACATTTAAAATTTCCATGCTTGTGGTCCCTTTTTTACATCCATGTGATTGAGATTTTGAATAAATGAGTCACTTTATTAAAAAGGGACATCAACTCTATACGCCAGATCATAATATTGAACTAATTAACGGATTTTGCAGGCTTTTAAAGCAAAATCGTTTTGCTGTCCAAAAAGTTAAAACTCAACAACTAATTGACTTCGAAGATGTCTATATTAACATTTTGAATTGGCTGACCACTATTTTTAAGTCTAGAGTTGAAATCATTTATTAAAAACGGTATTTATATATATACATTTACTAACTAACTAACTAATATACGTACTAATATAACCAAAAGAGAAAAAAAATAAGAATTCTATGACAATTTTATGGGTTAGTGTTTAATATGGAAATGTTATTTTCAACTAATATTTCCACTTTTATTACCAAATCCATCATTAAATTAGAGTTAAGTCATGAAAGTAGGCCTGAATACTCCGTTTATTGCAGAAACCTGTCAAATGCAATTATTTCAATAATTTTTTTGAAAAGAATAAAAACATTTAAAAAATCTTTTTATCTGTAAAATATCCAAATGAGGCCTACTTTAAGAAAAAAAATACTAAATATCTTCATAAAAAAGTAGTGAGCTTCTACACAGTTTTTCTCGTTTATCTCAAAACAAGAAAAGTAGCGTTCGTCATGTTTCAGAAATAAGCGATTCAATTAACTAATACATAATACTATACTTTGAAACTTTGATAATCATAAACATCTTACTAGGTTTCTGTATGCTTAGTAAAAATTAACGCTCTAAATTTCTAAATAGAAAAAGTTTTTAAATATTTATAAAATTCATTTGACGTCAGTATTGATCTTGGTTCCGGTTATAACTGTATGTTGAAAAATGTTCTGCGGATGTTGTCTTAAGGCCACAGAGAAAATAACTGTGGTAAACATGTTTACAAAACGCTTTTCACTATTTCATACTTATATAAATAGTTCTGACCATTGATTTTCACAATTTTATTCGTCACTTTTTATATACAGTAAACTCCCGTTAGTACGACGTTCAAGGGGATTTGTGAAAACGTCGTTATAAGCGGTACGACGCTATATGCGGAATTCCATAAAGCACCGTTTCGGCGTTATATCTAAAACCAGTAATACCTAATCTTACCTAGAAACCTTTTTAAGCGGGATTTTATCACTAAAATAGAAACGAAAGAACTATGTCTAAAAACAAAATATACATTCTTACCTTTATATCTTTTATTGATATATATCTACAATCTTTACACTTTGTACACCGCAATCTCGTATTTTTAATTTTCTATCTGATGATTTAAAAATTTTTTCATAAGAAGTTGCTTCTGTTTTTCTTTTCCATAATTCTGAATTAGGAAGGTTTCCATTCTTCCTAAGTTTGTTAGCATATCCTCTGCATTATCAATAACTGAGAGGGACTGCCTCAATACGGGTACCGAATCCCAGGCTATGGAATGCCGAAGTCGAATGGAGTAGAGGGGAGAATTTCCAAGAAATTTAGGGAGTGTTCTGATTTATCACAGGACAACCCACATGCCCTGCAAGGCACTGGTCATCCTTGTTTAAGAAGGCTCAACAGGGGGCCATTCGGGGAAAAAGGGGAGCGGTTGGGAAAAACTATGAAAAACCAGTTCTACCATATTGTTCTACTCGCGTTTTCAGTGGTTCTGTAGCTCATACATTATTTGAAAGGAACTCGACGACGCAATAACCGGGATTTTTCTTCGGGGGACTAGAGAAAAGCGTCGAAATATGCGGGAAGTCGTAATAAGCAGGGGCGCTATAAGCGGATAGTTTTTAATGATAAAAGGCCTATTGGTACCAGGGACCGGAGAAAAACGTCGTAATATGCGGGACGTCGCACTAAGCGGGGGCGTACTAACGAGAGTTTACTGTATCTGATTTTTCATTTTAAATTCATATCAATTCCGCATTTTTTCAGTAGATCAACATTCTTACTACAAAGAAAGCATTTATCTTTTCATGCTCAGAAGATAGAAAGCATTAGTATATAGAAAGCATTTAGCTCATTAGTAGATAAAAAGCATTTAGCTCATTAGTAGATAGAAAGCATTTAGCTCATCTGTAAATGGAAAGCATTTAGATCATTAGTAGATAGAAAGCATTTAGCTTTTCATAGTTATAAAAAATTAATAGGGTAAAACTGGAGCTATCGGCTGTTATTTAGTTTTTGTTTTACGTAAAGATTTTAAGGTATTACATGGTTTTTTTTAGTTTTGTATCCTTGTAAGGAGGGCAATCATAGAAATTATTTTTTAATTTGTCTTTAATACGGTTAAAACTTTAATCTTGGTTTTTAGAAAAGATATATCCTATATAAAAATATTTAATACTAATAATGCACTTTTAATTTTTATTTCTAAATATTAACACGCCTTCTATTAATTTTAATCACACACAGGAAACATGCTTAATGACAATATGGAGAAAAATAGGTATGCTTTTCAAATCCAAGATATTTCTTTTTAAATGTAGTAATTATTCCAAACATATAAATATTTAAAACTCGATTACTAATAGAATGAAATGAAATTTTACTGACAAACTATCTCCGCAAAGCGGTGATGAGTTAATATAGGAAAGGATAACATAAAATTACTACGAGTTTGTTTCAGAATTTGAAGTTACTAACAAAATTATCATTCTTTTATAATTACATTCAACATTTACATATTTCATAATTCGTTATTTGATTCGAACTTTCGGGTTCAAGTTTTGTTTTAAATGTTTTACAACAAAGCTACCTTTGCTTAATGTTTGTGATTTGAAATATTTTGAACAACCAAATCTGTTATTTTACATCATGACTTTGTATGAAATGACTTGTTAGATTTAATCTACATTTTGACACACGATAAATATAAGAAAAAAATCAATTATACACCGTTTCTAAAGAATCTTTAAGAGGATTAAAGTCCATAGAAAGGTAGAGAAATTAAAGGATTGGACGAATTATTCATAAAAATTGACATAACAAATGATGTACAAAAAAAGTAAACACACTTGTTGCTGGAGTTTTGTTGACTTCCAAGTAAATAAGCAGAGCATAACATGACAAATGTCATTCTGATCATGACAGACTATTATTGTTTCATAAAATACGATGGATTACCATTAATAGTTAGATCATTCAAAAAGTTTCGTTAGAGACAAGTTGCCAACAATGAATATAAATAATACGTTAACCTTGAACTTTAGTCGTTTCTACTTTTATGTGGAACTTTTATGTGGGAGTCAATCACCTACATGGTATTTGATTGGAGGTTTCTCTGTTGCTATAAAAGATTTAGTTATTTTTTTAACCTTTGAATTTGAAGTTTCTATCCAAACATTATTATTTACAATGGTCAACCTGGTTCTATTCTTTTGTAATTTATTTTTATCAGAGGTTTTCATAAAAAGTATCTAAATCTTGAAATTTAACAGGACCAAGTTTAAAAGTATTTTCAATACCAAGTTAAAAAGTAATAATTTTCAATTGAAAGCGTAAAAAATAAATCAGCTTCTCATTATAGTTTTCAAGATTAATTATTTTTCCTTTATACTTCAATAGATATCAGTTATATAATGAAGGAGGGGAAAATTACTGGCGTTAGTAAAGTATCAAAGTCAATAAGGAAAGAGTAAAACGGATGAAATTGTGGTTTAAATGACAGTAACATAGTTATCCAGATACATAAACTCATTGCCATAAAAAATAGCGCACCAAGAAGAAAAAGGGATATCGAAGTTAAAATTATTTCCCTGATTACCCATAGTATGAAGGTTAGTTGACAAAAAATTCATCCTTACTCGATGTTAGGGGGCCGAGAAAATCAGTAAAAAGTGTTGATTCCATAGATGTTCATAACCGCAGCCACAGGCTACAATATTGGGGGAGAGCGGATCTAAATGGGCTTTTGGGGATTGGAGGACCATACTTCCTCCAAACGAAGTAAATTTCATCTGGTGCACCAGCGGACGTTGCATTCTTTTCCACAAGACCGGAGCATTGGTTCTATAGAGAATGGAAAGGCTGGGGTAAAAATGCAACATAGGGGGCTAAGAAGAAAGCTTGGACATTGCATGCAACATTTGTTTGTGTATTTTTCTCTTGAAACTTGTCCGCAGGCCACGCCTGAAGGTAAGGACGGACAACTAGCTGCAAAACCTCAACCGTTCAGCTTTGGTTAGTCAATATACCGGTAAATCATACTGAGGAGATGCGGCAGTGGAATGAATGTCGTTTGCAGTACTGTGGATTGTGCGTTTGGTCCGCGTGACTTCGTACATCTTTGTTTATAAACATGGGACTGACCATAGGCCTTTCTGTTTCCAATAGTGCACCAAATAAGGAAATTATCATCTCAATTTTATGAAATTGTGTTTATGAGAGAATACCGCTTCGTTCTGGAGCACCACGATGGTTGGATACGAGTTCGAAGACACCATGGAGAGAGCGCGCTCAGCTGTGGATTTTCTAATCATCGCACGGAGTGGTGATTCAAGGTAACGGAGTGATGGTGCATTGGATTCCATTTCTGCAACTCCTGAGTATGATTTACCAGCACATTTACCAACTAGACGTGCACCATTGAGATTTTGTAGCTGTTGTCCGTCCTTACCTTCAGGCCCGGCCTGCAGAAAAATTTCAAGAGAAAAATACACAAACACATGTTGCATGCAATGTCCAAGCTTTCTTCTCAGCCCCCTATGTTGCATTTCAACCCCAGCCTTCCCGTTCTCTAGAACCAATGCTCACAAAAAAAGTCCAGTCTTGTGGAAAAGAATGCAACGTCCGGTATGCAACTTCCGCTGGTGCACCAGATGAAATTTACTATGTATGAAGGCAGCATGGTCCTCCAATTCCCAAAAGCCCATTTAGTTCCCTCTCACCTAATATTCTCACCCAATATCATGGCCTGTGGTGGCGGTTATAGACACCTATGGAGTTAACACTTTTTACTGATCTTCTCAGCCCCCTAACATCGAGGAAGGCTGAATTTCTTATCAATTAACCTTTATACTATGGGTAATCATGGAAATAAATTAAGGTTTGATATCCCTTTTTCTTCATGGTGCGCTATTTTTTATGGCAATAAGTGTATAATATGTATCTTTAGCCATTATTGCGCACGTAATTTCTCTCATAATTTCCCAATAACTATGAATGTTCCTTATTATCCTCGTTTTCCCTAAATGTGTTATTTATGTTTAATTAATAGACTTCTGGATTCCAATTTTAGATCTTTATCGCCCTTCGTTTATAATGTTTGACCCTTTAAGTAATGAATTGCATTCGAGAGATCGTTGCATAAAGGTTTTCTGCGCACTAACGTGATATTAATCTAGAACTAATGAACTCAATTAATTATCCAGAAAAATCGCTTGGAACAAATAAGAACGAAATTGACCCACTCATTATTCAATTTACGATTGTTTACTACAACGGAAAGAGGAACCGCTTAAGATACTACGAAGTAGTACTAAGAATTGTGGGAAAATACACAGCTTAGGAGTTACAACTTTTACTCTACAACTTCAGATGAAGGTATCGATTACATCCAACATTAAGAACGTAATTAGAGTGTAAAATTAATACACCCTTAAAACTCGAAAGTTTGTTTATGAAGATGGTGAAAGGTGATAAGCATATTTTAAAAATCAACAGGAATTTCTTAATTAAGGAATATTTGTTTTACTTATGAATTTATTTTATATTATTATTATATTATTACTTATTATTACTTATATTATTTTATTTGTTTTATTACTAAATATGATTCAAGTGAAATTTTTCAAACACGAGTACTTTTGTGTATTATCGGTATAAAGAAATAATCAGAGCTTAGTTTTAATAGGTAACTATCATAAATTACATTCATAAGAGTTTTTTAAATTATGCTATCTGGTAAGGAAGGCGCGAAGATAATTTTTTAATAAAAATTATTTTGAAATTTAAAATAACATATTTTTTAATTTTTTATTTAATTTGTTAATTTAATACTAATTGGCATTGTTTATCTTAGTACCTTAAAGGTTCCTACTCCCCCTTAAAAAGCTGAAAGAATCAAATTTTTATCGAACTTAGAGCCTGTATAGACTTATTACGTGTATATACTCTTTATTTAAAAAAACAGTTATGACTTTTATAATAAAAACAATGACAAGAAATAAAAAGCTGTTTATTTGAGAAGATTATGATAATATTGTCAGAGTTAAAGTATTCTAATAATCCTGCTCTAAATAATAGATTTGAAATTAGTTTAAGAAACGGTAAGTCTCGGTAAGACCAGATTCTGGACATGTGGACGTTAAATTAAAGGATAATTTAGTATCCAAGCAATTTGAGAGTCAAGTGGTATTTCAAAAATATTAGCTACTATTTGATGTTTCTTACATCAAGATACCTTTAAATAGGATATTGAATAAATCCAAAAAATATCTTTATTTTAGTGTTGTTGATTCAGGTAAAAGCCAAAATATTTATTTTAATTAAGGATCGCCTATTTATTTAATACCGACATATCATTTTCAAGATAAATGTATCTTATGAACGAAGCATGTTAAACGGGGAAAATACACCCACTCAAATGACATAAGTTTTAAACATATACTCTGAGCGTACTACTCGAAAACAATGACTGTTTAAATATTTAATAATATAGGAAATTTGATTGGTTTTAATGAAATGTCCAAAAAAGAAAGATAAAGTTTTATGACACTAGGGGGCTCTGCCCCCTGCTCGCTATCGCTCACCAACCCCCGGAACTGCTTCGCAGTTCTTTGAAGATCGCTTCGCGATCTTAGCGAGCAGAGATCGCTTGTTTCATCTCAACTATCCAGTACAACCTGGAACTTGTCTGCTTATAATCTGTTCATTTAGAATAGGCGCCTGCAACAGGATCAAAAACGCTCAATAATGCTTAATAACGCTTATCAGACAAGTAGTAAATTTCTATCAAGTAGTTTTTGCGATATGAGAGTTCAAAGAGTTGAAAAATTAAATTTTCTGAAACAGCGGCGGCGGCGGCGGCGGCGGCAGCGGCGGTAACAGTAACTTTTTTTTAATATAGAGAGATTTTTATCAAGCAAAACAATATTTAATTTCTATAAGGTTCTATAATACTACAAAATTTAAAAACTTTATAATGATAAGTTGACTTTTCCTCTCTTAGAACAGGTGAAAAATAATTACAATAAGTATATTATACATATATTATATATTAATTATAATACAAAATACATACATATATAAATAGAAAATCATCAACCCCATGGCATAAAAAATGACACAATAAAATGGCTTTAATATATTATCCGGTAAAACATTTATAAATTGATGGAGTATTAATTTACAGCCTTTATTACATAAAATGAGCTATAGTTGCATTATATTAGTTATATTATTATTAGTTATATATAGTTATTATTATTGAATATCAAAGCTTAGACTAACAAAGTATATAAATACAGATTTATTATTTGTTTCTTCAGTTATGTGATCTAATGGTACAGTGGAAGCACGAGTGGCTTGGGTTCACCAGTCCTAGGTTCGAATTCGAACAAAGTGTTTTTCTATTAAAATTTTAAAAACTAAAATACAGAGTTATTATTTGTTTCTACAGTTATGTGATCTAATGGTGCAGTGGATGCACGAGGGGCCTGGGTTCACCAGTCCTACGTTCGAACCCCGTGTTTTTCTATTAAAATTTTAAAAACTGAAATACAGAGTTATTATTTGTTTCTACAGTTATATGGTACAGTGGATGCACAAGTGGCTTTGTGTGTGTGGTTCACCAGTCCTAGATTCAAACCCAGTGTTTTTCTATTAAAATTTTAAAAACTGAAATACAGAGTTATTATTTGTTTCTGCAGTTATGTGATCTAATGGTGCAGTGGATGCACGAGGGGCCTGGGTTCACCAGTCCTAGGTTCGAACCCAGTGTTTTCTATTAAAATTTTAAAAACTGAAATACAGAGTTATTATTTGTTTGTATAGTTATGTGATCTAATGGTGCAGTGGATGCTCGAGTGGCTTGGGTTCACTGGTCCTAGGTTCAAACCCAGTGTTTTTCTATTAAAATTTTAAAAACTGAAATACAGAGTTATTATTTGTTTGTACAGTAATGTGATCTAATTGTGCAGTGGATGCACGAGTGGCTTGGGTTCACTAGTCCTAGGTTCAAACCCAGTGTTTTTCTATTAAAATTTTAAAAACTGAAATACAGAGTTATTATTTGTTTGTATAGTTATGTGATCTAATGGTGCAGTGGATGCACGAGTGGCTTGGGTTCACTAGTCCTAGGTTCAAACCCAGTGTTTTTCTATTAAAATTTTAAAAACTGAAATACAGAGTTATTATTTGTTTGTACAGTTATGTGATCTAATGGTGCAGTGGATGCACGAGTGGCTTGGGTTCACTAGTCCTAGGTTCAAACCCAGTGTTTTTTCTATTAAAATTTTAAAAACTGAAATACAGAGTTATTATTTGTTTGTACAGTTATGTGATCTAATGGTGCAGTGGATGCACGAGTGGCTTGGGTTCACTAGTCCTAGGTTCAAACCCAGTGTTTTTCTATTAAAATTTTAAAAACTGAAATACAGAGTTATTATTTGTTTGTACAGTTATGTGATCTAATGGTGCAGTGGATGCACGAGTGGCTTGGGTTCACTAGTCCTAGGTTCAAACCCAGTGTTTTTCTATTAAAATTTTAAAAACTGAAATACAGAGTTATTATTTGTTTCTGCAGTTATGTGATCTAATGGTGCAATGGATTCACGTGTGGCTGGAATGCACCCGTTCTGGGTTCGAACCTAGGGTGCGGAGGAACGATGTAGCTATTTTTTTTTACAAATGCCTGCTGACAGTTACGGTTACAGTGAAAAGAAGCGGCTACGATCACAGGTAGCATATTCCGGTTTGGTTTTCAAGGTTCAAAAAAGGGTTAGGCTTAGCGTAAAAAAGCAATCTAATAAAACTGACCGTTACGGTCACAGTTAAAAAATTTTTGTTGAAAACTGCAAAACCTGTATTCCGACAGACCCTATTCTGCTAAGCCCCTGGAACCCTTGGTGACGTGAGGGCGTCCATCCTAAACCCCCAAGCCACCAATTTGTCCAAGGGGAGCAGATAACGTCTGTCGGACACCAATTTTGATTTCCGACCCCTGTGACAATGTGCATCCGAATACTCAGGAAATAGAAATAAATTAAATGATTCATTCACACAATTTAGGTTTCATACACATACAAGTCAATTCATGTTATTAGTGTTAAGAGAGATTGTTAGTGGATTTGATCTGAGTACCTTCAGCACAAAAGCCACGACTCTACCAATCGAGCCATCAGGGTACAGACACAGGGAATTACGTTGTGAATTTGTGGTTACGTTAGATTACTTCATTTGAAATATTTTTATACATTTGATCATCGAAGGCAGGAAACAGATTATACTACTGAAATAAGGCATTGATTTCAGTTTCTAGCAAAATTGAATATGAAAATCGGGAATAGAACTCTAGTCTACTGTCAACCCACCCAGAAAACCTATCACTGGGAAATAGGCTTTACTAACTGAGCCATCCGAACACAATTCTTAATGCTTTATTTTCTAATTGGAGGCTGCAGAATATACTACTGGAGTAAGACATTAATTACAGTTTGAGCAAAATTTAATCTCTCTCCAACCCGAGGGTTGAACTCAGGTCCACTGTCAACTCAGTCAGAACACCTATCACTGTGAAACATACTTTACTAACTGAGCCATTGGAACACATCGACTGGCGATTAATTTTTAAATTGGTAGTTACACATATAAAATTATGTAAGATTTCTTTAGTATAAATCTGGATTCTATCGTTACAGTTAACTTTGGAGCTTACATATACCAGTTTTAATTTACTTGCATGCTTACAGGCTAGGGGGATATTAGATTTAAACCAATAATTTACTTCAAAGTTGAGATAAAATAAATTTTAATAGGATGAATGGAGTTTATTATGTTAAGGGGACGCAGTACCATGTTTTGACAAAATTTCGAATTTTTTTTCTTCTAAACTAATGTAAATGCACTTGTTTATCACCCTACGAATTTTCAAAACTTTTCATTGAAAAATATCCAAGTTATGGTTGATTTCATATTTGAAAGTATTAAGGTCCCTATGGCTAATGGAATCTTCAAAGTCCTTTTACTCGGAATCACTGTTTAATAAGGAAGTTGCATGTGTCAGATTTTCAAAAACAAACAAGTGTTCCGTATGGGTTTTTGTATGGTAAAATGAAATATCTAGTCAGTTTTTCAAAAAAATGTACAGGTAATTAAATATTTTAATTTAAAAGTCGAGAAAAAAACACGTGACTGAAAACGTTTATTGTTTAAACTATAAGATGACGTCAACAATAATACCGTCAACTCCATTGCTTTTCAACAATGCCTAGTACAGTCGAATCCGCTTAATGTGATCGCAATTGTCCGAGATTAAACTGATAACATTATCCGATCGATAACAATAAGCGATCCCATATCAAAAAGCAGGAAAAAGTGTTTCAAGATTGTTTGCTTTAAAATCAAAATCTTGTAATCATAATTAACGTATTTAAAACACTATTTTTACACTAGGCAGTATGCACTTGCCAACTTAAAATTTTAAGGGAAATATAAGAGTAGTTAAAATTATAAAAATAAAATAATCGCTTACTTAGTAATTTATTTGTATAGAAAGGTCTTTCTTTTCTCCTCCATTATAGCCTTCCACTCCAAAGCAATCTGAATTTCAGTAAACCATAGAGTTCAGTATACATGACAAGGGAAAATCAAAATCTCTTATCAGAAACATCTGCAAGGTGCCGATGTTTCTTTAATCAAGTATGGAATCGGAACCCCCATCTTTAACAGTTTTCTTTCAATATATGCGGAATGGTTTTTTTTTTACTCCTACTGAGTTTCAGAAAAAAGAAACACCAGATACTCTGATGGGGCAGATGTTAACTTGTACAAATTGACCTTCGAAATGAGACGTTTTTTAGGGGATATGAACAAATTTTGATAACATTAAGCGGCGAGTTGAGTCATAGTTGATCACATTAAACGATGTATTTTACAGTAAATTAAATAGGAATGATCGGGACCTGATGATTTCGATAACATTAACCGATTGATAACATTAACCGTGATCACATTAACCGGATTCGACTGTATAAGATGACGTCACATCCAAACTCTTGGCGTTTTCTGGCGCTTTTAAAAAGGGGATTTTTGTTAATTTTTTTTGCTATCAAAAAATTTCTCGATCGGCCTCAAATTTTGGGTAGTTGCTTATTTTTGCAAGAAGAATCGATTAAAAAAATAAAAAAAATCATGCAACTTCCTCATTGTTTAAAATGCTAAGGCTTTTTATCTATAGGACCAAATCTCTTGACATTTTTTCTGACTATTGTTGAAAGTATGTATAACAAAAGTTGGCATTTGTTTTTTCAATGAGCATTGTAGATTATTTTATAAAAATTACTGAATTTAGAATTTGATCATTTTATTGCTTTTTTAGCTAGTGATTCAAGAAAAACAAATATGTTTAGAATTCAGAGCACTATAAAACTTAAATCGATGCCAACTTTTGTTACACATAGTTTGATGTATTTGAAAACCAAATTTCAAGAATGTATGTCGATTATTGTAGGAGGATAATCATTTTAAAATCACCTCATAAATTTTTGAATTTTTTTAAATAAACTCATAAAATTTGAATTTTAAGATACTTTGAGTTTGGAATCTGTTTTACATGAAGAAAATACAAATAATAATAGAAAGAAGTATTAAATAACAATGATTTTAAAGATTTTGGTAAAAATGGTACTGCGTCCCCTTAACTTATAATATCCTTCCTTACTAGAGTAAAAAACTCATTTTAATGAAATATAGTTTCTTTCTTATAAATATTCAGTTGATATTTGAACTTAAACCATTTGAACCCTCTTGCCTATGCTAACTCTAAGCTGCACTGAAACTCCTCTCACTTCTCTGGTAAACCCACAAGTGGGCAGTTAGAACATACGCTCTAAGTTACTGAAGACTCCTTAATATACAAAAAGACTCAATAAATACTCTTGATAACAAGCTAACATCAAATCTTTATTGTAGCATCACCAAAAAACAATATTAAGAAAACAGCAGCTGGGTGTCTATAACTTGAGGTGTAACTAGCTAGACCAACAATCTTCTACCAGCACAAGGACATTGTCAACTTCTCTAAAAATGCAAAAGAACTTCAACTAACATATTAACTAAAATTTTACTAACAAAACATAACAACATCCATTAACCTTAACTAAGCCCGTTGAGTTACCATTAAAGCTCTATCTATAATAATAAAAGAGCTTTACGGTTCATTCATTCATTCATTCATTCATTCATCGATTCACCTATCAACGCACAGCAAAATCTACCGGGGCTAAAGAGTCGAAACTTGGTGTGGTGGTAGACTTTACGGTGTATGCGCGCACTAAGAAGGGATTTTTCGAAATTCTTTTTTTCTGACCCACAGGGGTGCTTGGAGTGTTTTCTACGTTTTTGAGCCTAGCACCGTCCCAAATGACCCTAGATCTTCGTAACTTTGCAGGAAGGTACCTAGCCACAATATCTAGAAAGGCATTTTTCGAATTTTCGATATTCGAATTTTAAGGGGTCTAAAAATTTCAAAAACCCGATTTTACTGAGCATAAACAAAGTTTTACATTTTAGAAGAAAAACATACAAATAATTTGTTACTTCGAAGCGACCGGTTGGTATTATCTTCTTAAGAATATTTTAAAGAAAGTAATTTCTGGATTTTTCGATATTTCATTCTGGAGGGGGTGCACGGGGGTTTGAATATTTACTCCGGTTTTTAGTTTTTGCTTTCTATCGCCCACCTTATTAATGCGATTGGTATGAAATTTAAGCATGCTGTTCCTCACACAATCGGGAAGGTTTTCGAAAAAGAATTTTTGAATTCAAACCATTCTAAGCTGTCTTTTTCGGCCCTTTTCTAAATTCTTATGCGTAGCTTCAATGTTAAATTGATAACGGTTACTGCTCCTTCCAAGTGACGCAAAACCTCTATTGTTAGAAATATTTATTTAAAAATATTTTATAGCGAGTAGAATTTTAAAAAAAAATCTGATAAAGAAATAATTTGTGATAAAATAAATTTGTACAATAAATTAAAACTATTTAACCGAAAATTTTTAACTTTTTTCCATTCAATAGAAATTTAAAATAGCAATATTTCATCAGAAGCATTTTAGATAGTTGATATCATTAATTCAAATGATGTCTACTTTTATTTCATGTTTGAAGACGATTTCTTAAATGAATGAGTTGGTAATAAATCAACCAAGGGGGGTTCAGGGGGTCTCCCCCTGACCTTTTTTTTAATTTTAAAAATAGGTTACTAACACTTTAATTTCAAAAAGAAAATTTTGTCAATCAACCAAGGGGGGTTCAGAGGGTCTCCCCCTGACCTTTTTAAATTTTAATTTTAAAATTTTTTTTGTTTTGTTTTAGATTTCAGCAAAGTATTTTTTATTTGTTTTGAATTTTATGAAAACAGCGGGATGAAGGGGGGGTTGATAAATATTAAGTAGGGTAGAAAGTAATCCTTATTTATTTAATCACTCAATTTGAAAATCCTTTTTTCCCGAGCAACGGCGGGTATATCAGCTAGTCTATAATAATAAAAGATCTTTACGATTCATTCACCGATTCATTCACCTATCAACGCACAGCAAAATCTACCGGGGCTAAAAACTCGAAACTAGGTGTGGTGCAAGACCTTACGGTGTAAACGCGCACTAAGAAGGGATTTTTCGAAATTCTTTTTTTCTGAACCACAGGGGGGCTTGGAGTGTTTTCTACGGTTTTTAGTCTAGCACCGTCCCAAATGACCCTAGATCTTCGGAATTTCGCAGGAAGGTACCAAGCCACAAGATCTAGAAAGGTATTTTTCAAATTTTCGATATTCGAATTTTAAGGGGTCTAAAAATTTCAAAAACCCGATTTTACTGAGCATACACAAAGTTTTACATTTTGGAAAAAAACATACTAATAATTTAATATTTCGAAGCGACCTGTTGCTAATATCTTCTTAAGAATATTTAAAAGAAAGTAATTTCTGGATTTTTCGATATTCCATTCTGGAGGGAGTGCACGGGGGTTTGAATTTTTAATCCCGTTTTTAGTTTTTGCATTCTAGCACCCACATTATTAATGCGATTGGTATGAAATTTTAGCATGTTGTTCCTCATACAATCGGGAAAGTTTTCAAAAAAGAATTTTTAAAATTAAAGCATTCCAAGCAGTCTTTTTTGGACCTTTTCTAAATTATTATGCGTAGCTTCAATGTAAAACTGATAACGGTTATTGCTCCATTCAAGTGACGCAAAACCACTATTGTTGGAAATATTTATTTAAAAATATTTTATAGCGAGTAGAATTTTTTTAAAAATCTGATAAAGAAATAATTTGTGACAAAATAAATTTTTTACAATAACCAAAAAATATTTAACCGAAAATTTTTAAATTTGTTTCCAAGTTATAAAATTTAAATAACAATATAGTATTTCATCAGAAGCAATATAGATGGTTGGTGTCAATAAGGAAGTTGCATGTGTCAGATTTTCAAAAACAAACAAGTGTTCCGTATGGTTTTTTGTATGGTAAAATGAAATATCTAGTCAGTTTTCAAAAAAATGTACAGGTAATTAAATATTTTAATTTAAAAGTCGAGAAAAAAACACGTGACTGAAAACGTTTATTGTTTAAACTATAAGATGACGTCAACAATAATACCATCAACTCCATTGCTTTACAACAATGTTTAGTATAAGATGACGTCACATCCAAACTCTTGGCGTTTTCGCGCGCTTTTAAAAAGTGGATTTTCGTTAATTTTTTTGACAATCAAATAATTTCTCGATCGGCCTCAAATTTTGGGTAGTTGCTTATTTTTGCAAGAGGAATCGATTAAAAAAATAAAAAAAAAATCATGCAACTTCCTCATTCAAATGATGCTTACATTTTATTTTATGTTTGAAGGCGATTTCTTTTAGCGAATGGGTTGGAAATAAATCAACAAAGGGGGGTCTCCCCCTGACCATTTTTAAATTTTAATTTAAAAAACGGTTATTAACACTTTAATTCCCAAAGTTTCTTTAGGTTTTGTTTTACATCTTTGGAAAGTATATTTTTTATTTGCTTTGAATTTTATGAAAACAGAGATGAAAGGAAAAATAAGTATTAAGTCAATAGAAATTGCTTTTCAATAAATAGACCTCTACCTTTATTTTGAAGCGAAGATGGAAGATTTTGCCACAACTATGCATTTCGAATTGTAGAAATAGATGGAGGATATTGAAGGGAACAAAGATATAGCACCTTGAAATAAGGGGGCTAAGATGGTTTCCTTCCAACTTTTTTATAATTTGAAAATATCACTCATTAATTCTTAACAGGTGGTGTTTTTAAAGTTATTAATGTCTTAAGGAAGTATAGCATGAAAGAAGAATTCTAGCGGGAAGCCAGTTGACCCTATTGCCCCTAAATGACGCCCAGGAAAGGAATATAGGGAAATTCTTATTTATAATTCTTATTTATTTTATCACCTAGATTGAAAATCCTTTTTCCCTAGCAACGGTGGGTATATCAGCTAGTAACTACATATATTAGCAAGTTAAGTGTTCAACATAAGGATTTAAGAGCCATATTTCCCAACTTCATTTTGTAAGATTTTCATCTCCTTTTATGGACCAATCAGAACGTTTGCAGAGCAACTGGCAATCCCATATTTGGAATTAAAACTATCTGATAAACCAATCAGAGCTCTTATTCATTTCTTACAAATTGGAAAAGGGATAAACGCATTTAAGAGGGAAAAGGGTACATAGTTGGTTACACTGCTGATTATGATGATCCCATAACTGACCAAAAATAATGAGGATTTATGATGGATATTCTAAGGACATTATAAGGACAATCTGTCCTTAATTGCATGCTGAGGTCGCAAAGGGATATGTTGTACTTTGCTAGTTATCAACAAAGAGTCTGGATGTCTTTACCAGTGTAAATGGTCAAGTAAAACCATGACATCACAGGGGGGAGGGGGGTCAAAAATGACCAAAAACGTGCTTATGGGTCATTCCATGTGAAATCAACACGGCACTAAACCTGACCCTCTCAGCTTTTAATGAAACTTTCAGGAATTGTCCCCTTCTATGATATAAATGAGAAAATGTTTTATTATTTAACTTTATCAGTAATATTTTTTGCTAAAAATTTTTGAAAAAGGAAGAAAATGCAATTTTTTGCACTTTACTGTATTATAAGTCCAGTAGTTATATTTTTCCGAGAAAAATCTATATCAAGCTTTAATTTGATATAATGTTTGACTATGTCCATGAAAAAAATTTACTTTCATGATTTTTTAAATAAAAAAGCTTTTAAAAAATAATGTTAGTATACTTTAATTTCTTTGAAAATTATACATGTATTTAGCAACGTTATAAATTATGATATCTGAAATTTACAGAGTGGGACCGCCACGGGATCAGGAGTTATAGCAAAAAGAGATGTTTTGAAGTACTATTTCGGAGGTTAGAGTGACCAAACATGGCGCAGAACCCAGTATTTGGCCACTTAAACTTAAAAAGTGGTGAGTAAAAGTGATTAGAAACAACTCTTTTTGCTATAACTCCTGATCCCGTGACGGTCCCACTCTGAAAATTTTAGAATTTTTGTCTTATATCATTGTCAAAAACATATTTTTTCAAAAAATTTGAAGGATACCAACATCTTTTTTTTTTCAGTTTAAAAATTTTTTTTTAAATTTTTTATTATTTAATAAGAAAAAATTTTACAGAAAATTAAAACTCATAAAGTATTCTTTAAAACAAGGGGTTATAGATTTTTGTGCGCTTAATAGAACGGGAGTTATTTAAAGTTAAAGAAACACAAATTAATTTTTTTCAAAATTTCAAAAAATTTTATAAGAAAAACTACAGAGAAAATGATTAATCGAGGTCATTTCCCCGTTTTTATTATAGAAGAAAACAATCCCTGAAAGTTTCATTAAAATCCGAGGGGGTCAGGTTGAATTTTGCCATTTTTTGGTTGATTTCACATGGAATGGCCCTTATGTAATATTTGAACGCCCAAATAGTACTATTCCATGGGAAGAGAACTCTGATAAGCTTTAGATCAGTGATACTCAGGATATGCTTGTTAAGTAAACGGAGAAGTAAATCTTGTAGGTAATCCTAAATCCTCCTGGGTCGTGAGAAAAAAAAACATGAATGGCTGGTAAGGTTTCAAGGAAAACTTCCGTTACTGATGGGAAAGGCTGATTGAGCTAACAAATTGATATCTTTTCAAAACGTGAATATTTTGCAGCTAACCCCTTTATATTTATTAGAAGCCCGAGATTACCATTGTATGGAAAGGTTAAGAAAGGTTGGATAGATGCTACAAATTTTGATAAATATATTTTTAGCTAATAAAGAATGTGTACTAATAAGACGTCATCTTTGTTATAATTCCGTTCAATCACTTGAAAACCTGCCTCTTGTAGTTTAAACTTAACTGTTAAATTTGTAACTAAACATTTTACCCCATTTTATTCTCCAAAATGTCGTGTGGGTGTCAACCTTAGGTTTGAAATAGTTTAGGCATAAATGGGGGGCATTTTTGCCAATTTTTTTTAGTTTCCTTCCTATTTCGTTTTTAGTTTGCTTCTAAAATGAGGAGATTTCATGTAAAATTCTTACTTTTAAAAAGATCATAACTTTCTTTTCATTTTATTTATCTGCCTTGCTGTTGGGGGTTAATCTAGTTTTTTTCAATTAATTATATTTTTATTTTGACTTCTTTATTTTTATTAATTACAATATTAATTTATAAAGCTAAGAATTCATGCTTTAATTCACCGTCAAATTAATTTTAACCCAAAATATTTTACTGAAAACGCTTTTATAAAAGTGGAATACCAACTTAAAGTGTAAAACTTGCTCAAAATAAAGTGTATCCCTTTATACTTTTTGGTGTCATTGTTTTCATATTCTATTTAACCGTTCTGTACATAACATAGTCAATGCAGCCCCTTTCCTCCCCTTCAAGAATTACCTACCTTTTAAAAGGGTGGAGCGAAATTCAATTGAATATTTTTCGCCCATATTAGTCCTTATTACAGTTTAACCTCGTTATCACGAACTTGGATGTTTTACTTTTGGAGTAACATTTCATCTCTAATTTATTTTCCCCTCTGGTTTCAAGACATCGCGTGGTTTAACTTACTATATTTCACAGCAACGTTTCCTGAACCCAGTACGTCTCTACGCGGAAGGAGTAAGTGAGTAAAAACAAATCCTGGTGGGTTGATAAGAGGAACTTCGATACGCGAATCGTGATTAAAAGACATTATACATGGGTTTAACGAAATAATCATATTTTAAAATTGGCGTTCTTTGTTTCACTCGAAACTCTAACACCACGATGGGAACTACTTTGTTTGTTAGTGACGTAGTAGGGGCAACTTAAGTTGCTTTCTAGTATAGTTGAACTGAGATCAAAAGTAATGAATGCCGAGTGTTTGCTAGTTTCACTAAACACATTCAACCCGGCTTCGAACCATTTTACCGGTTTGCCTCTCTCCTTTCAAGGATGACTGAGAAGAAAACGTGGTAGACAAGAACTTCAAGATGCGTGACGTTTCCTATGGGAGTTTTGTCATAGATACGCCGGCAATCATTCTCTCTCTCGTTGGGATAAAGTTCAGAGGATTCGTCCACTTCCTAATCAGGATTATTGTTTAACGAGCCGTCTGCTGGACTGTCACCTGGTACAGGAGTTGAATTATTATTTTATAATTGGGGAGACAGATTTGTTGGGACCGGATGATAAGAGCGTTTCAGGTGGGAGCTCGCAGAGCGTGACTTATGTGGGAAAAAAGTTGGGAAATGGTAGCTTTGTGGTAAGAGATACGGGATTAAAACAAGTTTATTAACACCCGTTATCCATTGTAAAAAAATTATCAGAACTATTATGTAACCATCATGTTTTAATAGATCGATTGTCACTCGAATGAATATTTACACTTTTTGTTGCATTTATTGGAGCAAAAGTTAGAAAACGAAGTGTTTTTCATAACAGTTCGCATAGAATCGAAAAAATTAGAATGAGGAAGTGCTCATAAAATATACTCATTAAGAAATATTTATAAAAAAATTTAGAAAAAGGTTAAAAGAAAATTCAAAAGACGTTAAAGTTCAAATTTTAAAACATATCCATGTATTGTGCTTTAAGGTGGTTGCCTACCTATATGGAGGCTGTTTTTTAATAATTAAAATGTTGACCTAATTTGTGATTTATACAATTAAATGCATCTAAAAACTATGAATAATACAAAAAATAATTAAATATTAATTTAAATTTTCTTATTATTGAAGAATTTATGCATAAAAATCACAAAAAATAGCCTTTCCGCAAAACATCGTAACTCAAATTTATTTATTTTCATTTTGTAAACTTTATTATCCTCATAAAAACATATTTTAGGAGGCCTACTATTTTTATGTCTAAATCAAAAGTTATAGCACTAAACTTGAAAAATAAAAAAAGACCCACCAAATTTCAGTAAAGTTTGAAGTTATACTATTCATAAAATAAAAAATATTACACCCACAGCCAAAAAATAGTAGGCCTCCTAAACCATATTATGTCAAGTATTTTGCCCAAGTTTCATAGAAATTCACTTATAATATTTGGAGTTATGTATAGTTTTGCGGAGAAGGAAAATAGCAAAAAAGTGATTCTGAGAAAAACGCTAATTTCTTTACCTTTTCCTTAATTAAATGCCTTTTTAGTTTCAAGTAAAATTTCTGTAACTTTGGTTCTATAGGAAAGATAAAGACAAAATTTAAACTGATTTGGAAAGCTAAAGATGTGTTTTTTGAAATAAGATAATAAAATTTTTCTTGAATTTTTGGTCCGAAACGGCATTTTTAGGTAGGCAGGCACCTTAAGGAGCACAATGACATAGAGCAGTTTTTGGCTATTTTGATTTGCGCATCAATATGTATTCAAAATTTGACAAGGAGCAAGGAGGTTAAAAAATATTTTCAATCAAACCTGAAAAGGGTCATTTGGGCTGGGAATAATTTAATGCCTTCATTAATAATTATTTCGACTTGTTCACAAAAACTATCTTTCTATACCTCTTTTGTAGATATTTTTAATTTGAAATAATTTTTTAAAAGTGAAAATGAGATAAACAATGTAAATAAGAACAGTGGGGTAACCCTTAGAGGATAAAATAGTATTTTTTATGCAAGAAAGAAATGAAAGGCATCATGTCTTCTTATTTACTTTCCCAACAAATAAACAAGTAAAACCTGTTTGTATTAAATAAAGAAGGCAATTCTAAAAACCTATATCCTTAACCTACATATCTGTTTGACTACCACCTCCATCCTCACAACGCATACATTTCATACTTGTTAACATTACCAATAGCACCCATTACATTGTTTCAAGCTCAAGAAACAGCAAAACATAATCTCGAAATGATGACAAATTACACCTCGACTTTCCTCGGTGACAAAATGAATCGGATGTACTGCATGATCTCTGAAAGTCACCACAAGAAATGTCACCAATTAACCCTAATCCAAAACGGAATCAATAACTCCAACAAGTCTGGGCAAGACCAACACCATAGGAAACACTTTTCTCTCTTCCAAGAGAGAGCAATGTCAACGTTTATGTCTAATTAGTTTCGAAGATTTGAGTTTTTGGCCGACCATGCGTGAAGAAGGTAGCGCAGCGTTAACTTCCTTTCCTTGTTTTGTGGTGTCGGAGTTGTAATCGTTGCTAGGGGCAACGACGATTTGATGCTCGTGACATCGCGCCTGAACATGAGAGCTTTTGGGAACATTTCAGCTCTTTTGTTGAAGCTAAAAAGTTTCTGGAAAACTGCTGGGTCACATAAGCCAAAGATCATCGGTAAAATGGGTAAAATCTCACTTAGGGTAACTGAAAAAATTAATAAAACATTTGTGTTACCTAAATACTGCATTCATTCTTTTAATGTTCTTAATTTTAAATTATTTTAATTGTTCGGGTGATGGAGTGCTAGTTATCGACAGTATTAAGACGACGTAATATAAACGTACCAGTAGTCGACCAGTCACCAGTTTCCTTCCAGATCGACTTTTTAAATTTATATAATAAAAAATAAAGACTGAAAAAACTTTCTGTCAACGTTATTGATTCTTAAAATTTATGTATAAAAAATATTACCATCAGAAAAATCTCCTAAAATTCGCATAATAGGTACAGAAAACAAAAATGTGAAGACATTTCAAAATTTGCTTATATTTTTAGTGTCTCACAACTACGTCGATACGGCCGTATGTTTTCAAAAAAAGATAGGAATAATTTCTTTGAAAACGTTATTTCAGATTTTCTTTTTCCATAGCTGCATTGTTTGTTGTCGTAACTTAATAAATGGAAAAAAATTACAGACAAATATTTTTTATGATAACCATTTTACTGTGGTTGACTACTGGTGCATTTACCCTAATTATTTAAAGAAACACTTATACCACGTATGAGTCAAGAACTCAACTTGTTGCCCTCTGTGTCTCCAAGGGCATAAGAATGGTGACCACCTTAGGAACTGTCCCATCAATTTACAGTTTATTTATTTTGTCAACTCTATGGAACCCTTTTATCCTCAACTTTGTTTAAAATTTAACTGTATTTTATTGGACTCTCGTCGACTAATGGGGAGAACTGTCGCAGACGGGCGTAGGTCAACCACAATATATTTCTGCTTTTTATTTATTTATATGAATATAATTTTTTAAGACTTTTAAGTAAAAACTGATTCTTTTCAATACAGATGGTTCTTTCATTATTTTTATTCATTTATTAGATATGTTGAAAATAACCGTTCTCTCTTTGGTTCTAGATTTCTTTAAAATCTTTACAGAAGAGATGCTTGAACCAAACACTACTCCAATTTTTATTACTTTAAAAAGTTCTTATCTTACAATCTTATCAGTAGAATTTTTTATCCATCTATATTAACATCCACAAAGAATAGAAATCGGCATTTATACGTAACTTACGTACATACGTAACTTATTACCAACAAAGTTTGATGTAAGAAAATTATAAAATTACTTCATTTTTTAACATTTATAGATTAGGTTTTTAATTTATTTTTAAAGTGTTATTATATTTGTTTATTTTTTTCAAAAGTAGAATAAGTACTTGATTAAAAAGAAACATCAATGGCAAAATCGGTTATTACATCTCGATCAAAACTTCTATTGCGAATATGAAATTTATTTGAAAATCCAACTAAATTATTTTTTTAAAAGTTATTTTTCAATTTAATTTACACAACTAAATGGCAAATTCAAGCGCATGTTGGTAAGTTCAAAAACGTGTATTTGTATCGAGGCATAACTGCCCTCTGAGAATTCCAACATTCAAAAGTAAAACCCAATTAAACTAATTAATTATCATCATATATTTGTTAAGATTTCTAAATTAATGGAAACGGAAGAAAAAACTTCATGATTTTTCAATAAGTCAAGTTTCTTTAATTTTTTCAAAAGACGCGATCTCTGACGTTTCTCTGAAAGTATCAATTTTTCTTAGTTTGAATTTCCACGCATCATTTCTTGCACTGTCCGTAAACTTCACTCTCAGTTAATCATTTAAATGTCTTTTAGTTAACCCTATTACGAATAGCTTTCCCTATCGTCTAAGGTCAAAAATAAAAAAAACCACATAATTTCCCGTATTGTATAATACTATTACCAGTTTTGAACCACGTGAAAGTGATAATAGGTATAATCTTGAAATCAGCAACGCGTAAAACAAAAGTTAAGCTTAATGGGCTTAGCTGTCGTTGGGAGACTGATAGCATACGGATTACTGATCTGCAGATCGCATCGTTCCAGTGATTGTGGCCTGGATATTTTTCCATCGTCTATCAAAATTAAAAGTAATTTGAGGCTTTAATGCACTCGATTCTAAAATGGTGTGTTGGGTAGAGTATATACCAGCAAATAACTCTAAAGGCTCATTCAGACGTATCACTTGATATAGTCGACAATATGATTTTGCATTATGGCATCGGTTCTTAAACTGTGGTCCACTGACCCCGGGGATCACAGCGCCTTCCTAGGGGATCTGCGAGTAACCTTGGGGAACACTCAAGTTGCATTTGAGTGTTTACCAAAGATTTTCAAAATGTGGTAAAACACTAAGTTTAAAGAGTCAAATTTTAAAAAAATCTGGGAGAGGACCCCCAGCCCCCTCTAAATTTTAACTCCTATTTACAATTTTTTTATTGAAATTCTTTGGGTTACTAAGAGTTGTTTCTCTTTGGGTGTAACCAAAAATGAACAAAAACTCTACTTTTTGAGGCAAATTTTCAAATTTTTGCTGCCCCAGACCCCTCCTTTATTAATTTAAGTACTAATTGAAAAATTTTAACATAATGTGGAAAATTTGGGGGTACCTTAGGAATAACGTTGAGTCAACCCCCATTGAAACAAGTTTGGTTACTACTCTGGGTGTTCAAAATCTTGGGGGGGGCCTCGATGCCTGGCAGTTACATATATAGGGGGGGCACAGCGATCGAAAGTTTGAGAACCACTGCATTAAGTGAATCCAGTGACACCATTATACGAGATGAATCACTTGCATGTACAGTTGGGGAAAAAACGACTCAGTTGCGATTTCTGGCGAACCACTTGGGTTAGGAAGACAAATGAGGTGTCATTTTTCATTGTTTAAAGTATTCTTTGATCAAAAAAATTTCTAGGGGGTCGTCTTCATATTAAACGAAACACTAACTTTTTTTCAAAGGGGACCCCCAATTTTTATGAGGTTTTCTGAAAGGCCATCCCTCCACTCCCTTAAATACCCAGTTTCATCCAGATTAATTCACAAATAAAATTTTTTTAAAAAATAAAAAAAAAATTAATTTTTAAAATCGTTAAATATTTTTATGGTAATCGATTCAGGTAGTAATTTTATGTATAAAGCCAACATTTCAATCGATTTCACCGATTAGTTTTTGATAAAAACGAACGAGAAAGAACATTCGCGGTATGCATTCGGCAACAGTATACCGCCCCTTAAGGCGGTAGCTTTCGGCTTTTAGGGCCGATCCTGTTCATTATTTTTATGAATGATTTTTGTAGACTTCAAATTAATGGAAAAATTCTGACCTATGCTGACGATACAGTCATAATCTACGCTGCAAATGATTATAACACTCTGAAAAATAAAGTTCAAGAGGATTTATTAAAGATCAAAGATTGGTTTGATACAAATGATTTAAAAATAAATAGTAATAAGACAAAATACATAGTTTTTAGTTTAACTAAAGTTGGTAATGTTGATCTCAATATTAGATATCATTCCTGCAAATTGAATAACATGGATTGCTCCTGCTCAGTAATAGAAAAGGTAGACAATAAAATATTTAGGTCTGTTAATTGATCAAAATTTAAAATGGAAAAATCACGTAAATAATTTAATGCTAAAATTAAGATTTAAATTATACATATTTTATCACTTAAAGCCTATTGTGAATAAACAATTTTTAATCAATTTATACTTTTCTTGGATTCAAAGCATTTTACAATATGGCATCATTTCATGGGGAGGTGATTATTCATCAAATTTATTACCTATAATTAATATTCAAAATAGATTTTTCAAAATGTTGAAAACAGGCATGTCGGGTAAACTTCTTACATTCAAAAAACTCTTTATATATCGTCTCATGCTATTTATATTCTCAAATAAATCTGACTATGAAACAAGGAATTTAAAATATAATTTTAGAACTAAATCCAATTTGCTTGTACCTAAACCTAATAAATCTCTTATTAGAAATAGTTTTGTATATCTTGGTCCATTAATTTTCAATAAAATTCCAAGTGAAATCAGGGAAAGTGTAAATTTATTTGCCTTTAAAAAACTATTTAAAAAATACCTATTTGAAATACCAGATATCGAAAAATTTGTAAACTTAATGAACAAATAGCGATTACAAATAGTAATATGTTTCACATGTATAAATATATGTTTTTCATGATGGGTTTGCAAATTGTCAGTTTTAAAATTACAATAAATTGTAATCGTAATTATGGGTCATTAATGACTTATGGTTAACGATGCTATATTCTTCAATATATCGACGCCAACAAAAAAAATTTTTATGAAATTAATAATTAAAAATTATAATTATAAATTATGACTAGTTTTTCGGAGCTCTTTTGGGGTTTTTTCTTGCCTAGGGCGGATCATTCCGCTAGTTGCCAGGGAAGGGGGGAATTAAATATTTTTATTTTTCTTTAATTTTGGTTTTCCTAATTTTAGGGGTATTTTCTTATTATGCAATCACTGTATGTATTTTTCTGTTCTGTACCTGTCTAAATGTCCATTTACATGATCTGTGTATCACTTGGAAGGGCACCTGCGCGTGTCCCTTTGTGGTCTATATAAATTTATAATTTGAAATAAATTTATTATTATTAAAAAAAAAAGATTCAAGTTCGTTTTTATCAAAAACTATTCGGTGAAATCGATTGAAGTTTTGGCTTTCTCCATAAAATTACTACTTGAATCGATTACCATAAAAATATTACGATTTAAATCGATTACCATAAAAATACGATTAACAAAAATTAATTATTTTTATTTTTAAAAATTTTTATTTATGAATCAATCTGGATGAAACTGGGTATTTAAGGGTTTGGAGGGATGGTCTTTCAGAAAACCTCATAATAATTGGGGGTTCCCATTGAAAAAAAAAGTTAGTGTTTCGTTTAATATGAAGACGACCCCCTAAGGACTCGAAAATTTTTTTGGTTAAAGAATACTTTAAACAATGAAAAATGACACCTCATTTGTCTTCCTAACCCAAGTGGTTCGCCAGAAATCGAAACTGAGTCGCTTTTTTCCCCAACTGTACTACTACTAATAATAATCATTAGTCTAATAGCTTATTCTAATTTATCCCTTTGATGTTCGTTATTGTGGAATCATCCGAATTGAAAAATGCGAATTGGTGTTTCACTTTTTACTCTTACAGCAGTGAATTACTAAGGATGAATAGTGAAAGGGAAACAGTGGGAAGGAACTTTTAATGGCTCCTTCACACTGTTTTACTTTTGGTATTCATTTCTGAAGAATCATATAAAGTGAAAAGTGTGAATCGGCATTTCACTCTTTACTCTTTCACTTTTGTAAATGCAAACTAGCGATTCATGGGAGCGAATCACTCAGGAGGAACCGAGAAAGTGAAACAGTGTGAATGAGATTTTAAAGCTTTATTCCCTCTTTCACTCTCCGATCCCATTTAAGATTTTTTTAATATAGTACCTATTTCCCAACCCTTTTATATTTGGATGATGCAACAATGCTTATGGGACTTTTTTTCAGTATAGTTTTACATCAGAATATATGCTATTTGCACCATGGTAAAAAAAAACCTTAGATTTGGATCTCTGCAACAACTATACAAAAAGTAAAAATGTAAGAGGTTTCAAAAAAACCTTGTCTAAAGTTAACTATAAAATAGATATTCTTTGCATTAAATGGCATAGAATAGTATTACTATAAAGAATCTCCAATAATTCAAGTTTAATAAAATTGGTCGACATGTCTCGTAAGAAGTTTGTTTCTATATTTTTAACCAAAAGTTTAAAAAAAGTACTCGAATAGTAATAAAATATGTTTTTGATATTCTAACTGCCGAAATACTTAGCAATAAAACTAAAGCCATACTTTTTCATCCTAAATACCTATGTGTACTGCTCCTATACCTATACTGCTCCTATACCTAAATACCTATGTGTTATAAGGTGGTCTTCTGTATAAAACTTTTTACAAGTATAAGGAAACAAAATATCTGATTGAAACACAGGTGATTTTAATACAGGTCAATGATCCTTAAAGTTATGTATAAAAAATAGATGTTGATGACTAAGTAAATGTAGTGAATAAAAAGGATTTAAAATGTCACAAAAACAAATTAGTATCAAATGCAATATATACAGTTCAACAGTGCAAAAAACATCAGAATCAAGATATTTCTTAAAAAAGAAATAATATCTGTCTTCATTAATTAGCTAAGAAATACACCAACACATATCACAAGCAATTCAACGTAATTTCATAACCAGTATAGAATTTGTGGATTTGTTAAGTTAATTAGAAAACATTAGACAAAACAAACTGATTTTTAAGTAGTCGGTTGTGTAGTGGTTGTATTCAAGCAAAAATATTTGTTTTTCTAAAAAAAGTACAACAAACCCGAATAAAAACATTTAAATTGAAGTAAAGTATAATTGTCGCATGAAAATATTAAAAAATTATAAAAAAAACTGCAATATTAATGTAATTATATCATTTATAACTGAAGAATGTAACAAATATAAACAATCATTTTGATAAAATTCAAAGCTAATTTGTGTATTTATCACACATGTTTTCTTTCGATAAAGAGACATATTGGAGTATTAAACATAACATTTTGATATAAAAAGCTTGAATAAAAATTTACTTAAAGCTTTTCTTAAAATATACATTAAACATTCTATTATTTTCTCTAATAAAATAGTACAAAAGCTTCAATTAAAAAATATTATATTCACTCATAAAATGATTTCAAATTGAGCAAGGTTTACCATTGTAAAGAGTAAATATAAATGGCAAAACATTTTAATTCCGAAAAACTTTCACTTTAAAACAGATTAGATCGTAATGTAAGATCAACTAACAAGTACCTAACAGCGCGGGCATACAAGGATGAGATTCCAATATCAAAAATAACGTTCTTTATATACAAATAACTAACTCTTCAGTTCTCGACTCAACGTTAAAAACGTAGGATGAAAATATTACCAAACAACTAAACTCAACTTCAAAAATGGCGGAGCTACATATTCGTCTTCTGGTCAACTTCTTCAACTGTTTCCGGAGTTTCGATGTCAACAGCCACATCCGGGGCTTGGGGACTGGATGGCCTGTTGTCTGCTGCTTCAGAGTCTGTTGGTTTTAGTCCGTTTTCCGAAGAACTGACGTTTTTGGAGGGATTGGTGTGGCCATCTTCTTCTGCTACGTTGTCCAGCTGCTTGCCGTTTGGCTGGAGATTTGGAGAGGGGCAGACCATGGTAAGTCCTTCGTCTTGGATGCTGCTTTTTTCAGCGTCGCTATTGGACAGTTGTACTGTCACGTGGTTGCTGGCTTTCTTTTTGGGAGTTTTTGACTTTCCTCTGTTGACAAAGAAATATTTTTAAAAAGAGTTTTTGTTTCATGCCCCAGGAATGGAGTGAGATCATATTTAACCTATGTAAGTCAAAATAAACGGTGACACATTGGCAACAACTTTCCATCTATTTAAAGAAGGACACACAAAGTTCCCTAAAGGTCCTAAAAATAAATCAAAACTTATCTTTAAAGGAAACTTTCATTGCATATTCCAAAAGCTGGAATTTAATCCATAAACGTCATGAAACTAGCAGAAACACTAAAATTGCATTTAAAACCGAATTCTAATTATCATTTTAATGATCATAACTTTTTAAACTCTTTTGAGGGAATCCTATGATCTCCACCCTTTCAATGGCAAATTTCATTATAAATAGTTTCACAACGAATTCTCAAAACTCAATATCGTTAGATATTTTAATTATATCAAAATTTATACCTTTATACCTGTATTAACAGTATGTATCACAGGTATATTTATACTTGTATTAAATTTTAATTTAACAAAGATCTTGTTCAAAACGAGAAACAGAGTGAATGAACTTTTCGTCTCCCTTTGAAAATTCATTAAGCTGGATGGGGATCGATTGATTATTTTTCCCTGGGAAAATTTCATCAAAAAATATTTTAATTTTTTAAAATTAACAAATTACAATTAACAAAGACAATTAAATTACAATTTAAATTAACAAAGAAGGAGACATCTCCCTGAAGCCAGCCTCAGGCCAGCCACTCCAATGAAGCTAAAGGAATTAACATTAATCCACGGAAAATCATTTCCTAAACTTCTCTCATTAAAACCATAGACCTTGATTAAACATAAAGTGGTTCTCACCTGGCCGCAGCTTCCGCAAGTGTTTCAGGAACACACACTTTGTTGGTTTCGGGGAGCAGTAAAACCAGGAGGCCAGACACAACTGCGAGGATTCCAAAAACTATCTGAGGAACTACCGGATGAGTGGCACTTCCCTGTTAAACATAAATCTTATAAAGACACTCTTTCGATAGAAGGTCTTTTTATAATAAAATTAGTTAATGGTGTTACAATTGATTAAGAGTGAGTGATAAAGCTAAGAAAATATACAGATTACACTCTTAAGATAATTTAAAGCTGGCCTGTCCAACATACGGTGGCACGCGGGCCGCATGTGACCTACGAGTCCTCTTTTTGTGGCCCAAAAGATCGTGAATAATTCTAAAATCTTAAAATATTGGGGGAAATGTTTAAAAGAATTTTTTTTGTAACTTTTGCTAAAGAATTAAATAAAGACATTTTCACTTATATTTAAAAATTAAAAATGAGTTCAAAAGTTCATAAAAAACGATAATTGAAAAATAATGCAAGAAAATACCCATTAAATTTGCAATTTCCGTAGACTTATCAGAAATGGTCCTTGGAAAATTAAAAGGGTTTTTTTATTGTATAAGTTAAAATGCAGGCTTAATAGCACTATTTAACATCATCTCATATTCTATAACTTCATTAACTTTTATTCAAACTGAATAAACTTAATTGTCAAAGACAAGAACAAAAAAAACTAATTAACTGTTTTGACATTTAATTCTTACGTGACTATAAAAACTGTTTTATAAATTTATTTCAAATTTGACACTTTTCTTATTTTTCACAAGTAAATTAATGACTTTTAGAAAGATTCCTTGTACTATTTTACCTTTAATTGAATAATAGGTTATAATCTTTATTCATAACTTCTTATACACAATATTCTTAACTCGTTATTGTGAATAAAATTAGTGAATCGTATAAAAATTTCATTACCATTAATGTTTGGAATCTTCATACTTAATTTTATTAGCTAAGTATTTTACCCCAGTCTGCCAACTAATCTTTCTTTCTTAATAAAAAAGATATATGAAGGTCTCTTGTTAAAAGGTAATATCCTCCATCACGCGCGAAAATTCTTATACTATTTAATCCAATGAAACTTTATTAGTTTCCAAGCGTTTCAAAATTATCATTACTGTAAGCCCAGGAAGAAAATCCCCTCAAGTACAAATTTTTATCGTCTTAGCGATTGCTTATAAAACAATATAGTTATTGTCGCTCTTACCAGTTCTCTGACGAAAGGTGCGATGATGGAGCCGAACCTGGCGGCGAGGGAGGCCGATCCGAGCCCGATGTTCCTCACCACAGTCGGGAAGAGCTCGGTGGTGAAAACGTAGATGATGGCGAAGGCGCAGGTGATGCAGAACTTGCCGATCATGGATACTGTCGTTCCCAACCACCAAGGATCTATCGATAAAGAAGGCAATGGGTAAGAAGTTGGATGGTTGGTGATTAGTTTTAATGAGTAGGAGGGATTCAGGATAATGCATCCTAAAACCACATTTGTCCAAGACTTTTTTTGAAGTACATTCATTTATAGTAAAGAGAGATTGAGAAATATATTTTTACTGCACTGCAAAAAATTATCGTAAACTTAAAGTGTTATTGATTTTATATTTTTAAGTTATTGGGATCATTTTTTTGCTAAAGTCTCTTAGCGGCAGTGTATTCATACGGAGGAGTTTCTGCGCATGCTTCAGAACTTCAATCTTATTTAGCTTAATTACGTATTTTCTCTTGCATTAGGAAATCCCATATTTTAAGAATTCTTATTCTCTCGTTTTCCATTTAATTAACTACATAATAATTTTTTTGAGCAAGAAGGTAAGAATTGAATTGGATTTTAATTAAATTTAGAAATTTACAATGAACTAAAAAATTAATGGAATACGAATTATAAACACTTCAATGTGTCATTAAACAGTAGTAAAATACAGGGTGTCCATAAAATAAGTAACCCGAGTTAAGGGCCTCTAGAAGCCAAACCGTTCATCGGAATTAAATGAAATTTTGGTGGAAGACGTTTTGAAGGATGAGGAAAAGAATGGTATGGGGTGGGACAGTTTAACTTTACCAGTTACGGTTAAAGTGAAAAAAATTTTGAAAATTCCCAATGTAACCCCTCTTTTTTATTCGCGCTATGTGATCCCAGATGTGAAAAAAACACAAATAGCGTTGAAACGGTACCTCTAAGTTGAAAACTCGCTCCTAGAGAGACAAATGAAAACAGCAATGAAACTGTTATTTTTGTTCAAGCTAGACTAGTGAATGGTTAAGAAAACATGACTAGTGTATCAGTAAATAGCAATAAAAACTAGTGAACTTACTAGCATACTTTAATTTTACTAGTTTTTATTGCTATTTCCTGATACACTAGTCATGTTTTCTTAACCATCCACTAGTCTAGCTTGAACAAAAATAACAGTTTCATTGCTGTTTTCATTTGTCTCTCTAGGAGCGAGTTTTCAATTTAGAGGTACCGTTTCAACGCTATTTGTGTTTTTTCACATCTGGGATCACATAGCGCGAATAAAAAAGGGGGGTTACATTGGGAATTTTAAAAATTTTTTTTTCACTTTAGCCGTAACTGATAAAGTTAAACTGTCCCACCCCATACCATTCTTTACCCTATCCTTCAAAACGTCTTCCACCAAAATTTCATTTAATTCCGATGAACGGTTTGGCTTCTAGAGGCCCTTAAATCGGGTTACTTAGGCCGGGGACACACTAGAGTTGCGGTTTTTCTGCCGCAAACGCTTTTACAGTAGTGGCAATGGAAATCCTATTGCCCGGTTCACACTCGACTCGCGGCAAAAAAACCGCCAGCAACGTTCGCCCGCGGCAGAAAAGCAGCCGCCCGCTGCCACTGCTTCTCGCGGTTTTTCGCCGCGTTCCACCTGCCAGTGGCTCACAGGACTGAATGAGCGGGCACACATTCAATGCCGCGGCGGCTGCTGGAGAGAATTCAATGAACATATCCACAAATTTTACCTTATTTTCTGTATCTGGTATGAAATTGGGTGTTAATTATGTAATTTTTTCTCCTGATTAAAACTATGCCAAAAGTTTTTTTTTCTGGTACACTCATATTTTGTTATACAAAGTGTTGAAAATGTCATATTAGAAATCTCCAGCACTTATTCGAGTTATTTTAGGCCCAGAGGGTCCTGTTTCTTTCTTAACGGCTGTAAACTTTTTTATATTCCTATTCTTTTATTAGATTATTCATAAAGAAATTTAAAAAAGCACATTTATGTATAAAAGAGCGACACTATAAAAAAAATTCGTTTTTAATAAAAAGAAAACAATTTAAGTACAATCTCATTCTATAACACCAAAAAAAGTACTCAAAATCGGTAGAGTGCACAAAAAGTTATCAGAAGCACCCTATACAGGGTGATTCTGAAATGGTGCGACAAACTGGGTAGGGTAGGTAGACGAACAAGAAATGGTATAGAAAGGGGGGTCGCGCAGTTACACCGTTAAAGAGCTAGGACCTAATGTAGTGCGAGAGCGTTACAAAAGGACGTTTTGCCAAGGCCCGTTTAACGAAAAAAAACATAATTGAAAACATAATGAAAAAACATAATGAAAAAATTTATTGCATGAGGTATAGCAGTATCCGTACTACTTACATCATAAATTTGATAGAAATTGGACCACTTCACTTGCTAAACCGTAGAGTGAGTTTTAAAACCATGCAATATTAATCTTTTAGCCAAAGAATGGAGTTCCTTTAAATTAGTGTAATGGTATTTAAAAAAATGATGATCGGGAAAGGAATTTTCAATGATCATACAGTTTCAATGATCAATGAATGATCATTGAAAATTCCTTCCCCGATCATCTTTTTTCTAAATACCATTAAGGGAACTCCATTCTTTGGCTAGAAGATTAATACTGCGCGTTTTATAACTCACCCCACGGTTTAGCAAGAGGTCCAATTTCTAACAAATTTATGGTGTAAGTAGTACGGATACTGTTGTACCTCATGCAATAAATTTTTTCATTTAATTATGTTTTTTTCGTTAAACGGGCCTTGGCAAAACGTCCTTTTGTAACGCTCTCGCACTACATTAGGTCCTAGCTCTTTAACAGTGTAACTGCGACCCCCCTTTCTATACCATTTCTTGTTCGTCTTGATGTACTCTACCTACCCTACCCAGTTTGTCGCACCATTTCAGAATCACCCTGTATACCAGATACAAAATTGTGGAAAAATGTGAACTTTTATTCATTTTCGATACTTTCCTGTTTCTTTTGTACAAGGATTGTCTTTTAACATTATTTTTAAAATATTCATCGTATATCTTAAATTGAGGAGAAATGGGTGAAATCCCAAAAAAACCTCGATTAACAGGATGCACCAAATAAATCAAAAACGTTTCTATTTATAACTATTAACAACTATATTATAACTATTAACAAAAGGCATCCGACCTCAAACAAGACCAAGTGTCGACTGACAGGTGATGCAAAATAATTGCGGCCAATATTTGCCGCTTTTATTTGGCCCAGTGTGAACGAAACACGCGGCAGCGGCAAAAAGCCGTCGCGGCGGAAAACCGCCGAATGTGTCTGAGCCCTTATTTTATGGACACCCTACGTATACTTGTAAGAATAAAAGCACTCACGACGTTCAAGTTCTGGAGCATGCGCGGAAACTCCTCCGTAGGAATACACTGCTACTAAGAGACGGTAGTCTTTTTTTTTCGTAAAAAAAGTTTCATGTGTCAATAGTTTTATTTGTGTAAACGAGAAAAATCTATTATTATTGAACATTTTCTAACATGTCCTATATTTTGCAAATGTCCTATATTTTTTTCAAACTGTCGCTACCAACCCTGCTAGTGATGATGATGATGATGATGGACCAATGAGGAAAATGAAATAATAATACAAATATAAAGGTATTGTGAAAAAAAATTTCATGCATCGAATATGAATATGTCGAATTTTTATAAAACACACGTCTTAGAGGAACAGTTCTTTGGACATTTCAATACTCTACCTAAGGAATCTGGTTGTGTAAAGTTTAGTTGATCTTTATGAAACACCCTGCATATTGTGCAAGCAAACCGTTGATTTTTTTAACTTGGTGATTCATTCCACAAGCATATCGTACCTCCGGAGAAAGACTGCTCCAATATCCGAATGTGAAAGATCCAGGTTCACTTTCCCCTTGGCGATCGTTTGTGGTTGTCGCGGAGTTGGCGAAGTTTCATGAACAATTTAGCTTGCCCATTCCCATGAAACTAGAATCAGGCGATCGTTTTGGAGAAATAAGCAGCAAATTTATGACACCATTTTAAGATTATTAGGAGAGATTACACAAGTTAATATGATCGTATATAACATAAGACAGATCGGTATAACTCTTAAAGATTTTATTTTATTTACACAGTTTAAAACTTTTTGATCCTAAAAAATTGGTCAGCAATTATCATGATTACTTTAATGGAAATCAAACTGAATATAAATAAGGATCTAAAACTGTAGTCGATGTCTAGCCCATCCGATCATAGTTTCCCGTCATAATTCAGCTATTTAATATGTTTTATGTCATAATTAGACGATATTTTTATTGGTTTGGTCTGATCGCAATAAAAGCGAAAAGATCAATTTCTGATCAGTATATATGAATTATCCCTTATAATTTACATATCTTTATGATTGAATTTCCAATAATTTTCATTAACTTAGTTGTGACAGTTCTTTTCTCAAATAGCAGATCGCTTGATTTTGAATTAAGCCGTGGTTGAACATGGCTGGATTGGGCAAGATAAATTGTTCACGAAACCGCACCGAATCGGCGATAGCCACGCCAAGGAGAAAAGACAACTGAATCTGTCGAATTCGGATATTGGAGCAGTATTCTTCCGGAGGTACGATATGCTATCATAAGAAGGATGTCTATCACTCACCAGCGGGTAAGGGGTACATGAGCAGACAAGCGATGCCCCCGACGATCATGGATCCGGACAGGGGGTTCCTGCGCCCCTTGGAACGAATGGCGAAGATGGTAAGGACGTAGGCAGGGAACTCAACCGCCCCACTCAGGGCGAAGTTGACGAACGGGTCGCCGGCCAACTCGTTCGTGTTGTACGACAATCCGTAGTAGACGAACGAGGTTACGAACCTAAAAGGAAATGTACAGGGTTAACATTAGCTTTCTATAGATCTTGTTTTCATGCTAATTTCTATACCTACCGGATAACAACAACTTGGATCAATTTGTAATATATAAATGATCACATAAGTGGAATAAAATAAAATCAAACTTAACCAAGTGACATTACCCTAGATAAGTGGAACGAAATAGTATCAAACATGGATGAGTGGAATAATGGATAAGTGGAATATATTTATAAGTAGAACGAAATTGTCCGTGCCGAGTGATTACACTTATCCATGTGTTTAACTAACTGTTTTTGATATTTTATACAGCATTTACAATAAACTTATCACACCTCGTATTTGTACAATTCTACTTATTTCAAAATGTTTCCAAAAGATTGCTTGGCTCAAAATTTAAATTATTTTTTAATTGAACCATATTATCATAAATTTATTAGTGAAAAAAATTTTAAAAATTAGATAAAACCTCACCAAAGGAAGTAGATGTTAAGAGTCATTTGCCATATCCCAGGGGTCCTCAATAAATCGATATATGAGCCACTAGTGTCACCAGATTCATGTACCTAAAAGACAAAAAGTATAAACAGGATTTTTAATAAATCTTCCTTTATTTAGCTTAGAAGCACCACAAAATGTATTATATCGTATGATAGAGGAAGTATGATAGACAATATATAGATTTACAATGTTCTCGACTGTATTTAATATGTTTTAATAAAGTCCCACGGTGCATAAAACAGGTAGAATATTACCTTAAACCTTAACCCAGCCGCATCAGTAACAAATCTGACTTTAGTTCAAATATTTAATAAAAAAACATTATTCCTTTAAAATGACCAAAAAAACTATCAAGGATTACTTCTAAACCAGTCATCCCATTTTTTAACACTCAGCCCAAATTAGAGTACCATTACCAAGAAGCATCTCAATAAAACCTAAATACTATTTCTCAAGCGTATTTCTAACATGCAACCATTCTTCCAAACATAATTTTTGGAAACCTGATACGAGGGAAAATGTATAGAAATCGGGTGAAAGATTTTCCAAGAGAAACCTTTCTATCCATATTGAAACCGTTTGTTAGGACATGAAACAATGTATCCGAAATAACACTATTCCTGTACCACTCCAGAAAGGATTCATTTAGTAGTTCAGAGGGAAGTGTCATAATTGTTAGGAACTTGGAATTTCTGAGAAACATTACGAAGTTAATATTTATTTCAAATTCTGGTATACAAATAAATCAATAGTTTATTATTTCATTACGATATGTATTTAACCCCTTAACAGTGTCGCCCGAACTGAGCTCGGGCGACTACTACGTGCAGAATTTGTGATGCCCGAACTGAGTTCGGGTTGGAGAAAAATTAACGTTTCCTTTTTGTGAAGCCCAAACTGAGTTCGTTTCGATGATGGTGATTTTTCTTCGTTTAGAGATTGGGAGACATTATGTTTGGATAATCTTCCTCCTAATTGAATAAGATGTGTGTGTAATCCAATACTTTTTTAAGTGTATGTTAAAATACTTAATGCACTTGTAATTTCACTTAAATTGTTATTTTTGTTATAAAAACTATTTTCTAACACTAATAATAATATAAATAACAAAATTGAACAGTAAAAAAAAGTCCATTTTTGGTCAATTTTTCTGAAATAAATGTCACTGTTAAGGGGTTAACTTGTGCTTTTTAATTATAATATTACTCAAACTATTTAACTTTGACACTTAATCTCTTTCTAAAAAATACTCTCTTTTATTTGAACTTGGAACATAAAGCTTACCTCTGTGGCTTTAGCCATGAGCTTCTTCAGTTTAGTTTCGACATCCGAAAGTTTCTTCCCGTTCACCTTTGCTGCTTTAATAAGAATTTTCTGTGCCTCTTCGACCCTTCCTTTGCCCATTAACCAACGAGGGGACTCTGGAAGGAGCCTGCAGAGGAAAAGTTCAAAATTATTTCGATGTTTATCTTTATTAACATTTAGAAAAAGTTTGTTGAATAAACAGTCAGGTCAATAACAGTCATAAAAGTTTCAAAATAATAATTTCGCATCATAGGTGAAGGACGAACATGTATTATTTTTTAGTTGCAAAAACTGTTACAACCTGCTTTAATTTTAAATAAAGGTACCAAATAGGTAATTTTCAATTATTATATATCTAGTTAAAAATTCCCAAGCTCTTTTCGACGCCAACGATTCGCCAGATTTGCAAACCAACTGATTATACATAAAGCAGACATATGTTTACAACAATAAAAGTTTGGTGGTTTGGGGCATTTTTAATTGGATAGATAATGGAACTGTACGTTAAAATTATCCGAATGTCCGAAATTTGCAAGAAATTCTTATAAATCTTTAGAAGGGAATATTAAAAGCTTGGGCGCTTTTTAGGAAAGATACTGTGTTTCACAGTTCTCCAATATTTTTTCACCACAAGATAAACTATTGCAAAACTGATTTATCTAGAGATATAAATGATTAAAAATTTATATACCCATTAAGTCTTCAATTGAGAGTTTCTTTACTTACCACCAAGTCCCTAGGAGAATCAAGCAAGGCGCGCTGAGTACAATTTGGATCCAAAACCAGTCCCTCAAAACCCAAGCAATACCTGGAAGGCTCACAAATCCGATGCACCAACCAAAGTTCATGGCTATGCCGTAGATGGATCTCTCATTAGGACCTATGACTTCCATCACTAAAAGAGAGGTAGGAAAAATTTACCATTAAAACTAATCTGTATAGTCAGCCAAAATCAAATGAATTATTACAAGAACACTGTGGTGTAGACTGATACCTTACGTAGAATATAAGTTTTTTTAGTAAAAATGTATAGGGAAAAACCAGATATGAAATCATGAGATATTAAAATATTAATAGATTTTTCGTCAAAATTAATTGCAAATTTGAAAAAGCCTGGAAAAATACGTTTTTTATTTTCAAAGCTCCTATTGAAAAAAGCTAAATTGTTGATATTTGTAACTATTTTCAAATAAAGCATATCCTAAAATTTTAAAAATGTATTTCTTCAGGGAGTAGAATCGCTTTTCAAGTTTTTTTTTCTAAAAATGTTTCGATATCTTATTGGGGTCTAAAAATATTTAGAAAACGTTGAAATTTTGAAAACTTGAGTTGAGTTGTTATGTGTCATATTGTAGATTAAAAAGTAAAAAACATTTTCAAAGCATCATATTAATTTTTTTATTGCTTTGCCTAGTAATATTTAATCTGTTAGAGCATTTTCTATAATTTGAAAGTTTATACAACATAAGTTCTTATAGGTAGTGTTTTAATAAGTATCTAAAATTTATTTCAAGATGATGGTTTTTAATGTAATTTGGATGAATTACTCACAAATGACGAATGCTATATTGAACACTCCAGATATTCCCAGGGCTATGAAGAACCTAGTTACAATGAACATGACGAATGACGTAGAAAAAGCACAAATGGTGGCTGAGAATACAGCGATAGCAGTGGCCGCTGTTATGGCAGGTCTTCGTCCAATTCTAAAGTAATGGTTAACTATTAATAAATTTATCAGCTTTAAGGGAAAAATCTATTTTATTTTAATGTAAACATTTTTTATGCACAGATTTAAAATATTACAGGATCCAAAAGAATATTTCATAAACTATTAAATACTAAAAACACTAATCAAACAGAAATAATACATGTACTTAAATTAAACAGCTATTACCTTCGGAGACTTAATTGAAACTTTTGACAAGGAAATCCTTAAAAGAATATCCATTAGAACCAAGCAAAATTCTCTAGTCAAGATCCAAGTCAAATTGTTAGAATAATAAAGTTTAATGATGCCTTCAATAGAAGAGAAGGAAAAAGTAAGAATTTAATACTAGTAAGCATTCCCGAAAATTAACTGATCAATAATTTTTTAGTCTCCAAATATTATTTTAACATAAATGTATTGAGCAGTTATATTTCGAATAATTAAAAAAGATTTGCGGTGTGTGTAAAAACTTACGTGTCAGCCAAATGTCCAAACACCACGCAAGAAACTGAGATTCCAGCCATGAATATGGATTTGGATAAAGACACTAGCCATTGTCTATCACATACTAAATCCCACTGAAAAAAGTTTATTTTATAAAAATATATAAAACATGACCTAAGTAAACATACATTACATTAGTCTTACAGTAAAAATTGTATAGAATACATTTCTCGAAATTTAAGCTCAAGACAAAGTCCCTGAAAAACAAATTTCCTTTACAAACTTTATAAAGATTATTTTAAATAAGTGTAATATAGGGTGTCCCAAGATTTCAGTGTCCAGAGTGTCCAGTGTATACCACTTTAACTTTTGAGCTCCTAGAGATAGTCATAATAGGTCTAGGTATAGTAAAGTGGCAATGTCCTATCCAATGCAACATAGTAATTTTTATTTTTAAAACTTTTAGATATTTGCTAATTTATTCAATTACAAACTTGTAAAGCAGCATCGAGATTTAGTAGGAAAAGACACTTTGCGCAGAAAAATGCCTTGAATAAAACCCCTAAAACACATACTCAATTAGGTTGAATTTACCTAGTTTTTACGTCTTACAAAGCTTCTCAAAAGATGAAAATGCGAAATTTTGTTTTGTATGATCTAAGAACACTTTTAATCATTTACCCAAGTCATAAAAATGAAAATTTCTCATTTTAGCTACATGTAGAGCGTTTTAGGACTTAAAAACTATGAAAATTCAACCTAATTGAGCGTGAATTTTAGGGGTTTTACTAATGTATTTTTCTACACAAGTCGTCTTTCCCAACTAAATCGAAGCTTCCCTTCAACTTTGTGGCTGATAAAATTAGCAAATTTTTAAAAGATTAAAAATAAAAATTATAAGGCGTAAAATTGAAGCTGGGGGCGTTGAAAGTTGTCGCATCGGATAGGGCATATAGTCACTTTACTATACCTAGAGACACCACTTTTATGACTATATCTCTATGGGTTCAAAAGTTAAAGGGGTTTACTGTTATCTTTGGAAACCCTGTAGAATACATATTAAGAATTTATACAGATATATTAATGAACTGAATACACTCTAATTATTTAAATAGTGATATATTAGTTAGATTTATAAGATTTCTGCTTCCACCATAGCATGCCATTTTGGTATTTTGCAAATCCTACAGTAATGTATAAATCTTATGTAAATTTGGTTCTAATGATGAGAAGTACAATTTATTCATACCTTCTTCAAGAATTAATTCAAAGATATATACATATTACTATATAGAAATAGAATACATATTAGTATAGAAATAGAATACATATTAGTATAGAAGTAGAATACATATTAGTGTAGAAATAGAATACATATTAGTATAGAAATAGAATAATATTAGTATAGAAATAGAATACATATTAGCAGGACTCGATTTCAGCCGGAACGGTCCGGAACGCCGTTCCGGAACCTCTTTTTCGATTAAAAAATATTTTATTTCAGGGGGTCTCCATAACTACAGCCCGCGAAACCCTTTCATCAGGCCCGCGAAAACCTGTCTATATATACGAAAAAAGTCCTAAAATGAATTAAAACCATGTTTTTAGGGTAAATTTTCCAAAATTTTCCTGGGGGAGGACCTCCAGACCCCCCTTTTTGTATTTAGAACTCAACTAATCACATTTATTTTCAGATTAAGTTCAGAAAAAAGTGAATCTTACTAAAAATATTTAAAAAGGACATTAAACCTGTAAACATGCGTAAAAAGATGCGTTTAGAGGGAATTTCAAGCTTCTTCCCCCCCAGTGCAAAAAATCAACTTAAAGCTTGAAAGTGATTTAATTTTCTTAAAGGATATTTGGGATTACCTCCCGAAATAAATTTCTACATACGCCACTATGATCCTAGATGTGTTAAAAAACAATTTTCTGTTGTTACTTAACTATTTAAAACTTATTTTCAACGATTCACTTGTGCATATAAATTTTAAATGCATTTTTATCTTTTTTGCAAATAACAATAATTTTGAGATTTAATATTAAGGTTATTACTTAATATTGTGTTCTTTTAAAACATCATTGTAAACCCCAACTTGAACTACCCCCACAATCCGCTCCTGGTGTTGATTCTTTTTTATTTGAACCAGATTTGCCAGATTGCTGGTCAAATTTCCCAAGAAAATTAGAGACATTCTACCATTTAAGGACTTAAACTACGCATTATATTCCTTAAACTGGCAAAAAATATAATTCCATTGGTTCATTGATGATAAACCGTCCCGCCTTATACAAGAGGCACCCTGTTGGGAAAAAAAGTACAACGCACTGTAAAAAAGGTGTTTTAACAAAAAAAATTGCCTAAATAGTTCATCGTCTTATACAATAATTAAAATAGAAAATTCTTCCTAATCTATTACAACACATTTTAATTTATTTTTTTAATTTAAATTTAAAAATAAATGCTTCAGTTTTTGCATAAAAAAGTATTCGCTCTTTTTCAGTTTTGAGACCAATAATTTTACCGTTCCGGTACCTCTTTTTTTAGAAATCGAGCCCTGCATATTAGTATAGAAATAATGTTATACTAATAGAATAATGGTAAGATTACAACTTCTACTTATTCAAATTTACTCTTTTGATATTTATTTTGAAATAATCCCTTGCATTAACTTTACTAAGTAATATTGCACGTCTTCATTTAAGAATACTAGGATGCTGATTGCAATGCAGTGATCGAAAAGTGTGTTTTCTGTTTTAAAACTTAAATAGTTTAAAATTTTTTATCATAATTCAAAATAAACAATTTTTGTTTAATTTAGTATTTTTTTATAAACAAGGCCGATTCGGTGGTAACGCAATTGGAAAATAAGCTATTTTTAAAAGAAAAGTTATTAATAAGTGAAACAAAAGAGATTTACTTAAATGAATTTCTTAATTAGAGTTCAAAATTTTTTGCTTTGTCTTTGCAAAGTTAAAAATACACCTATGTTCCCTGGAATATTCCGTTTTTAAGTTAACATCCCATTAAAAAAGTTTCGGAAAATCCCTTTTCTCAAATTACACACAAATAACAGCACTCACACACAATCAAAAAACTATCATTTCAGATAATCGCATTATCACCAAAGTTTATATTTAAACTAGGTTGTAATAGGTTTTTCGTCCTTTCCTATATACGGTTGCTATTTTCTGCCATTGTAAGTTATTGGATGTTGACATCCTATAAACATAAAATTACTTCAAACAATTATTCTCACAATAAATTTGATTTGAAATCATGGGCTTATTTATCTACAGTGCAATTTCGTTAGTAACTAATTGAAAGATGTTCTGGTAATTGCCACTTCAAGTCTTGTTTATCACATAGGATGACAATAAGATTATTACTTATCAACGAAAACGCACTTCTGTTTAATTGAAAGTTACTTTAGCACTTGACCTTAATTAAAAGGAGGACCATGTTCCCCGTTTCAAAAATATATATATATCATTTGTGAGACCTCTTACGCTCAGAGCTTTTACAGTCAAACTCTGTTTTCTCTGTCTCTTCACTTTCATACGCTGTTTGGGTTAACCTGACTTTGTTTTTAACGCCTGAATTTTGAAGTATATATATATATAATTTATTGTAATTTACTGTATGGTATCTACTGAAAATCTAAGTCAGGTAAAAGGAGATATTTCACTTATTTTATTCACGACAACGTCATTCACAAAATGTTTGGTAAATACTTAGAAATCCGTATTAAGTTAGTTCAAATTTTAAAAAAACTATTTCCTTTTGAAATTTTTAAAAGAAACATTTTATACTTAAAAGAATAATTAAGTTTTATATCCAAAGCGTCGAGTAAGTCACCTTGAGACATGTTCCAAGATACCCCGTACATATCATAAAAAAATTAGTTTTTATAAAAAATAGATTATTTAATAACTTAGAAGAGAGAAATAGGGACTTGGAGGAAAAAAATTGAAAGACAACTAGAACTTAATGATTTATGTGATGACAGAAATGAGAAAGCATTAAAGGATTTTTCAATTTTATAATTGTTTCACATCTAATTTAAGATGCAATGCTTTCTCATGAATTTATGAGGTATTATTGTAATTTTCAAAAAAAATGACAAACTTTGAAAGGTTCTTAATTTTTAATAAATTCCTTCGGCTTAAAAGAGATAACTGATTAGAAAAAAATATATTTGATGCGCAAATGCTTATCTGTATTGTGATTGAAAGAAATATAAATGTATAAAAAAATATGAAAATTTTATTTACCCCGTACTCTCCCTCCCTTACTGCAGATTATTTTAATTAAACAACATACTAGAAATTTTTATAATGTGTTTCTTTCCAAATACGCTATCGAGTCTATCAGTAGATCTGCATTCATTGAATCATATTCACACTTTATTTTAACAACAATATTTCTCTGGTTGTCATCGAAAATTACTCGACTATCATCGGTTATGCTCTCAGTATCAAAACTCTGTCGAGAGATCTCTTTCCTGTGTTAAAATCTGAAACATACTAAGATACAATTTGTTTTTCTTTCTGATCACGTACTTGAGATTTCATGGATAAAACCTACATCAACACCGAAAAAAAACCCATCGAAACTGTTTTTTCTAGATTGGTAGAAGAACACATTGTTCCTATGTTCAACAAAAATATACGTCGATTTCTGTGGAAACAAATCACTAATAATTTGGGTGCATTAATTTTGTTGATGTTGATATAACTGAATTGCTTCTGAACAGTTTGAAAATATTTTAATCTTACCTGGCTTAGAACAGTTGAGTGATAAAATGTTAAATCATATTCCCAGGAATCACATGACACTATTTCGTCGCTTCTTCTAATTGTTTCATTTTCTTGAAGAAGGGGAGGAAACGTTTATGTACTGATATCTAGAAGGGTAGAGAATAAAGTAGTTATAACTAGAAGATAATATAAATAACTTTTTCTTTTTAACGCAATGATACTTCATTTGGGTATGAATGTTAATAAGCATATAAGCATGAGCTTAATTAATTTGTTAAATGGCAAATTCTTATTGGTATTTATGTTTTAGTTATGAAAGGGATGAGCTGCCCTGAGGCCAATTTGTGTTGTATAGTATGTCCATCTAGTTTTCAGTAAAAAATGTTTGCCTTAAATTTTGTATTTATTTTGAACATAAGGAGGTTTGGAGTCATACTAACTAATTAAGCAATCAATTAAATCCTTGACAAGATAATCCCATTTTCAGTAGTTTACGATTAATTGGGTGTAAAAACATACACATTAGTTTCGTGCGCATAAATTATAAGTAAAACAGATGGAAAATTCTATAAATACGGATAAAATTAAAAGGACAGTACTTGTTAACCATAGACTCAGCTGACTGCGATTTTCAATCACGCGTTCTGTAACAGCTCTGTTCATACATGGCCTCACCCAGTGACATGTGCGGATTTAGAAAGTGGTCCCTGATGGAGGGGCACACTGGACACCTTAGAGGGCAAGCTGACCCTGATGGCTTTGGAAACATGATTTTCCTTAAATCTGCCGATGCTCAAAGAGGCTATTTATACTAGAGTTTGAAGGTCCAAAGACCATAGGTACAACCTTAAGTACCACCCTTTGTTGTTTTTTTTAACTGTGGGGCCCCGGGAAATTGATCGACAGCCCAGCTTAACCGTTTCAACCCTAAGCCGCCAGATATTACGATTGAATCTTTCCCAAATATGAGGCGTCTAGGACTGAAAGGGTTAACCCAACTCGGTGATGTATCCATGATTACCTTGAGCAGTGCTGGTCGTGCTTGGGCAATCCGATCTCCTTCCACTCCTGGACGGTGAAGTTGGCGGGCCTGGCGCACCAGTGGTCAAGGTTGGGCGCCAAGAAGGACATGGCGAGGTTGTGGGTGGCGCTTGGGATGGCGAAGAAGAGCGCCACCAGGAATATGCAGCGCTGCCAGGCGCCGTCCGTGCCCACCAGCTCCAGCATGTCCCCGGAGGCCTCCCCCCCACCTCCAGACTCCTTCTCCGCTGTCTCGGTGGCAGTCATTGCCCAGCGCTGCTGGGAAAAGAGGACGTTATTCGTTAAACCGTGATGCCCAAATCATTAAAGCGATAGACGGCAATAGCTAGGGTTTACAACTGGCGGCCCGACCCGCCTGGTTATTTTGAGTGGCCCACCAATTTATAAACCACCCAAAATATAGCTTCAAAACACATTTTAGCATAAAAAAATTCAAAAAAATTTCGGGGAGGACCCCCGAACCCCAATATTAACCCAATAGATTATGGAATAGCTTTGGTCACTTTTTTTGGCAAAAAACAACTAGAAGTTTAATATCCCGAGATGGAGATTCATCATCATCATGCCTTAGTGCCTTGTGGCACAAAAGGCCCTGAGTCTTGCTTTCCACCCTGCCCTGTCCGCTGCAGCCACCCTTGCCTCCTGCCAGCTGGTCCATCCCGCTTCCTCTCTCTCTCTCTCTCTCTCTCTCTCTCTCTCTCTCTCTCTCTCTCTCTCTCTCTCTCTCTCTCTCTCTCTCTCTCTCTCTCTCTCTCTCTCTCTCTCCTCTCTCTCTCTCTCTCTCTCTCTCTCTCTCTCTCTCTCTCTCTCTCTCTCTCTCTCTCTCTCTCTCTCTCTCTCTCTCTCTCTCTCTCTCTCTCTCTCTCCATTTGCCTTCTCCATGTTAGTCTTGGGCGACCTCTTCTTCGTCTTCCCTCTGGTGCCCACTCCATAGCAACACTTGGAATTTCATTTCTTTCCATTCTTAACACATGGCCAGTAAAGCGCCATCTCCTCATTTTAATTTATTGTTCTATTGATTTCATTTTCGCTTCTTTTAATAATTTATCATTAGTAATTGTATTGGGCCAAAAAATCTTCATAATTATTCTTAAGCAGTTGTTTTGAAATGCATTTAGCCTATTTGTTTGGACTGCAGTCAACTTCCATGTTTCGGAGTTATATAAAAGGACTGATCTGACCAAAGATTTATATAAGTTTAATTTCACTCTTAAAGTTATATTTGAATTCCTCCATAGTTTATTCAAACCTCTAAAACAGTTGCGGGCTTTGGTAATTCTATTTTGAATGTCAGTATCTGTTCCACCATCAGTACACAACGTTGCACCAAGATATGAAAATTGATTTACCTCATCTATAACTTCACCATCAAGATGTATTGTAGCATTAGTTTGGCTATTGATTCGTAGGATCTTTGTTTTGCTTTTATTAATTTGTAATCCAATTTGTTTTGCATTCATGGAAGAGATGGAGATTGTATGCTCTGAAATTCCCCCTGAGCGAAGCAAGGGGTTATGAATACTTAGGTCTTCTTTTATCACGAGAAGGGACAAATGGAGTATCCAAAAATTAGGCGGGACACTATTTTTAAGGAAATAAAATAAGCAAACATTTTGTTGAGGAATACCTCCCCCTTCAAGTAATATTTAGTATGAAAAGTTGTCTAGGGTAAAAAATTTATGTATCCTCAGAAATTTTTGAAAATACGTAGTACCTTCACAATATGTAAATAACCTTCGTCCCTTTTTCTCTGTAAAAGTTTCATATTAAAGACTCACCCCCCATAAAAATTAACATTGATAAAAAGGAGTCAGATTACTTTGCGGCCCGCCGCTTGACTTTTGATTTCAATTGTGGCCCTTGAGTACTTAGAAGTTGGAAACCCCTAAGCTTCTGGAAAAGCACTAACAGCCATATTCACATCCATCAGAGTCGGTGATAAATATTTTATCAAAGAACACTGTAAAAAAGGTGGTGGGACCTCCCACCGAGTCACAGTGTGGGGGGAGGGCCTTCCGTATTGGGGTGTATATCCCTTAATTTTCAATTTAGTGACTCAAAAAAACGTTTGCACAAAAAAAATTTGCAGCGAATCATAATGCCGTAAATAAAGGATTAAACGTTCATTTTATGTTTGAAAAATCTTAACAAAAACATTTATTTAAACTTGAGGTGCCTAAAATATTTTTAATCAATGCCATGACTTAAAGCAGTTGTTTTCATAAGTGATGAAACGGAGACCTATTTGTGTTTAATTATATATTTTTTTCACCAATATTGGTAACAATATAGAATTTGCACTAAGGGATTTAAGAACACCTTACTTAACCATAAGAAAAAATGGTATCATGACGCTTAACCCTCCCAGACCGAAATTCTACCGATGGATATTTTGAAAAATTTTATCCATCTCTTTTGTACGAATCCACAATTGTTGCATTAGTGTATAAAAGTACTATTGCTCTAGCGTGACTCCCTTAGCTACAAAAAAAATCTACTTAGGTTTGCATTGCTTTCATTCCTCTGGCAAGGGGCCAAAGTATATTTGTGAAAGTAAGTTCATTCACCTCCACCTACTTCTCCACTTGGAACCCATGTTAGGTTAACCCATCATTAACCTAGACATTGGTTTGATTGTTAGTAAACTTTACTCAATCTCATCCTAGGTAGAAAATCAAAGCCGTAACCGTAACCAGATACTTTTTTGGGGGGTTAAACAACAGAATTTCTCTTCTCACGAGTACTTTCTTTCGTTTAGTAGTAGATTATGAGACCAGGTTTTTTTATATAGAAATCGGGACTTTTCACTGACAAGGGGATGTAATGACTTTTTTCAAAGGTTCAAAATGTTTCTGAAACGGAGGATTTATAGGGGAGAGTGTTGTACCTATGGACAAAAATCACGTTTGGATTTTTCTAAGACAGGTAAAATCACATTTTGACCATTTAAAGTGCCCAACCTATAGTCCTAACCTTTGTGAGTAGAGAGATATTTTTTATTAGTCAAAATCTTGAAAATTGGATTTTTAATCATTTATAATAACTTGGAAAAATTTGTGTCCAAAGGTACAACAACCTGCTGTACCTATGGACAGACCCAGTTGTACCTGTGGACACCCTTAAAAAGGGAAGTTCTACTTGAAAAAAGCTAAGAATGAACATTTTTATTGATGAATTACCTTTTAATAACCTATTTCAAGCCTTTTTAAAATTTAAAATAGATTTTTTAAAGTAATGTAGTTTTAGATCGTAAATGATCATTAAAACGAATTTGAATGATATAAGTCTTAATTTTTTACCAAAAACACAAAAATCACATGGTATTTTCAGATCAGAATTTAAGGTAATAGTTTCATCAATCATGCTGATTGATCTGACAACTTCACTGATCCAAAAAAACCCAATTCGATCGACACTTAGTTGTGCAAGCATTTGGTGGTAATAACAATAATAATTTGATGGTAAATCTTCTTCAGTGGAAATTTTAAGTTTTTTTATTCATCATACTTAAATGCGATAGGGTGCTTAGGGTTTTACACCATATTTTAAATTAAATTCCAAGTAGAATCATAAATTTAAAAAAGTAGTTTAGATCACAAAGTATTTGATTTTTCATCTAAAATTCACTTGAAAATAATCGCTGACAAATAGATTACCATTTAGAATAAATTTAACATTTATTAAAATGTATTCAGTTAAATGAAACCTCATTCTAAAACGCCGATTAGCTACAGACACCCACAAGAACGTGTCCGTAGGTACAACACTTATGGTGTCCGAAGGTACAGCATCAGGTGTTTTTGCATTCAAAGTTCTATAAAAGATAAAAGAATTGAGATCTGACTATTTCTAATATCAAAACTAAAAAGTCAAAATCTCGGGGATTCCCCCATATATCCCATTTTATCATATCATAATCATAGAGGAAGAAAATAATTAATGTAGTGATGCACTAAAAAAAACTTTGAGCACCTAAAAACAGTATTTTTACTATAGAAAATTTAAATAATATTTTAAACAGCTGATTCCACATTAGCAACTAGATAGCATCTGTTTACATTCAAAATCGACCACAAATTCAAATTCACATTTTTTCCCGAATTTTAAAATGAGGTGGCTGAAGGTACAACCGTCCGTAGGTACAACACTCTCCCCTATAGATATCAGATACCAGAACCATAACTAAAATTTTGTTTTGGAGTGGGAATTAACTCAAATCATAATTCAGCAGTTGCAGCTCTTTCATAGGTGCTGTGGAGCTGCAGCACCCCCAACAAATTCCCCTAATTCTAATTTTTATTAGCCTTAAAAAATATTTGAAAAATTACATCTTATTTCCCTTCATTCTTTTTCGTTATCCTTTTTCAATTTATAATTATCTGCTATTAGAATGCTAGTAATCATTCACTTTCATCCTCAGCGCGCGAGGAGGTATGCAAAATCAACTTCATCTGTGATTAATGATGAATAATAGGTAAGTTACATGTTTATGAATGTAAATTAAGTGTAGGATGACTAGACGTCCCGCTTTTTCCCTTCTCTGTCCCGCTGACCGAATGTCGAGCTTTTTTATTAAAGTCACGTCAAAACCGTTGGCTAAATTGTTACTAATTTTTTATGAGTTATTTCGTATGAGAATCGTATTAGTAGGACATGCGTTCAGGGTGTTCTTATGGATCTTATAAGGTTCAAAAAAGTAATGAAAAAATCGTAGCATAGGAAAGAGGCTCTTATCCTCAAATTTTAGCTACAAAAGCCGCCTCTGTAATTTAGCCTACCAATTCAAAACTTTTAATATAACTCAAAGTAATTCCACAAAAGAAATAAAACAGTTAAAGGAAACAAAATTTAAATTTTACGCAAATTAAACATTTTTTTCAAAATTAAAAAGATAATAAAATCTGAATAATGTAATAATGTAAACTCAATATTGCTTTTATTTTACTGAGATAATTTAAAACATTTGAACATATTTGTCGATAACAAAAATAGTATATCTTTCATGAAGGTTTCAGCATAAACATTTTTTCTTAATATACTTTCTTTTCTTGATTTAAAAAAAATATTGTGTAATTTTAATCACTTTGTTTAAGTTGCTCGAAAGTTCTTTCATTCTCTTATAGATGACAGCACGTACTAATTTAAAGAGAGGATGCGATGAAACAAGAAGGATATTAGATTCAAAACAAGATGGGATGGGACTCGTACGTCGTATAACCAGACTTAAGGTTGTTTTTTAACATGTTTAAGGTTTAAGGGGGAGGGTTGATTGAACGTCATTTTAAGATCCCCCCGAACCCGAACGAGTGCATTTGTACATTAAGTGTTAGATCTTTCATAATTATAGTATTTTAATGATATTTTACTAATAATGGTAAAATTGTACAATGTGAGCTCCAATTAAAAATGGGGGTCTTAAATTTTTAATTGAATTTTAAATAATTTTTTTACATTTGCCTCTTAAAGTAGTGTTTTAGCTCATTTTGAGACCCTTTTGGTGAAGAGAAAAGTTCCTTGTAAACCACAGAATTTTCTTGATGAAAAAAGCTATTAAAAAACGTCAAAGATTAAGGGCGGCCGGAGGTTCTTCCCCAGAAAATGTTTTGAAAATTGTTCCTTTAAACGTGCTTTAACTCCTTTTCAAACTCTTTGGGGAACACCCAAAGAGACTGATTCTGGTAAGCGGTAGAATTTCCAAATGAAAAACACTGTTCAACAGGCGTCAAACTTTTAGAGGGGAGTTTGAGGGTTTTCTCCCAGATTTTTTTTAATTTGTCCCTCAAAAGTAGTGTTCATTTTGCAAAATTTTTTTTTTCACCTTACAATTTTCAAGTGGCTTGCAACTATTTTTAACAAAAAAAGCGGAAACCTTGGGGGGGCGGTTGCCCTCCTTCACCCCCTAAATGACGCTCATGAATTATTGCAGGTTTAGTTACAATTTAGTATTGCATAATAAGACTTGTGTCATAGAAAAAATTCTTTTGGAAGTAGACTGTTTTCACTGATAAAACTTGCTTATATCCCTATCTTGACGGTGAATCCCAAAGAATTTTTCTAGGTGTCGGGGAAGGAAGAGAAACGTCTCATTTTTTTATTTCATGGTAGAAAGGATTCCCATACAGGAATCCACTCCGGCATTTTTTTGTTTTCCCCCGTGGAACTATTAACTGGGGGTTACCCGCTCCTCCGAAAATTCAATTGCTATTTATAAATGCCCTTTTTCCCATTCATATCATGCGGCGTATCCGGAGTGGTCTTCTTCGGGTATCACAAATGTAAAATAATAATTAAAAAAATACTATGAGATTAAAACTTTTTGGGGAAGCACACACATACATCCCTCTTTTTGCTTTTTATTCAGCATATAACACATAAAATATTAGCATTATCCTTTTTTAAAAATTCTTCCTGCGAATTTAACGTCCGGCACCAACATTTTGAGACACCCTGTAGTAAAGGACTGTTTCAATAAGCACCTTTATTGCGGGGGTTTCAAAGGTATTTGAAATCAATGCATCCCGTGGTAATGGGGAGACGCTCGTAATTTTCAATAGAGATGACTGACAGGGAAAATGCCGGGTTCTCGGAACGGTCATTGTAAATACATCCGGCTATGTGTTGAAGGGAAGTGGAGAAAGCATATATTTCACTCGAAACAGTGGCAGTTGATTTTACGAAGCATATAAAATATTTTGGGCGGAGAAGAGGCTCCGTTATAATGAGTTTTCAAAGGAATAAAGGGAGTGGTAGGTGTAAAAGAACATTCTTAATACAATAAGAGAGTGATGGAACAGAATTACGCAATTTAACAATTGCATTCTTTATTAATTTGAAAAACATATTTTAGTAGCTTTTCAAGAATTGCAATATACAGGTTTAAAAAAAACTAAAAAAACTGCAATGTTTAGGGAAAAAAGATTTTTTATAATTTAGGTGGATACTATTTTAAAGGAGTTATAACCAATTTATGTAAGATGTTAATTTAAGTTATAAAGTAAAACAGATTTAATACACTTTTAACAAATTAAAATGTATTCTCTGAACGTTTACAGAAGTTAGCTTTTTTGTTTGTTGGGAAGAAGTTGCCTTTGATGGATCGGTTAGCGTTAGGGTAAGGTGAAAGCCTTTGAAAGGTAAAACTGGTTGGCTTCTTCAAATTTCCAGTTATGGTTACGGTTAATTGCAGTACATCGACTAAATAAGTTATAAAATATGTAAAAATATACTCTTAATGACACACTTTTTCTATTGGTTTAAAACCAAAAATTCTCTCCCTAAAAATATTTTTACTTGGAGAATGGAGATATTCTCTATTTTTTTTCAATTTAATCTATTATCTTACTGCAAATCTGATCGGAAGAGTTTACGCATCCACACAATCGCTGATGGAAAAGTGAGCAATTAGTAAGTGACGCATTTTTGCGATCCGTGGCGTCACATTTTTCACGGCGTTCCATCAGTTTCTTATCGCACCATCATTAGCAGCGGATGAAGTGCCCGTATGAAGGGGTTCATTCAAGAAAATGTAGGCCAAGTGTAACCCACAGAGCACTAAGTAAATAAGATTCTATGGTGAAAAAGTGAGTTGAAAAACCATGGATAATTTCCCCCAATTCATTTTTTGTTCGCAATAAACGAATTAAAAACAAGATGTTTAGATGTTTGGAATCTTTCAAACAGTTCGTTGAACCTTACTTCAGAAAGTGAAAAAAATATTTTAACATTATCGTATTTATGGTTATTTGTGAAAAAATATATTTTAACAGTATGTAAGCAGACTTGTGTTGGTTCATTATTGATATCAATCAAATCAAATTCTGCGTAGGCCTAGCGGCCCATCAAGCGGTGCCTATCTCCGTTCCATTAGCCTTCAGGCCTGGGGTGCTAATTACTTAGTTAGTGTCCAGGCCGAGTAGCTAGCCTGAAGCTGGACCCCAGCTGATTCCCCAAGCAAGCTTGGTCCTCATTTTATCGACCCCGGAAGAATTAAGGGATGAGTTGACCCATGACCAGCTACCCAAAGCAAAAGCCGCTAGGTATCAAACCTGGGTCGGCAATGTTCGTATCCCCACACGCTGACCGTTACACCAACGCAGCCACTGCATTCATTGATATATTTTGAAATAAATAAGAACTAAAGACCCTTTAGTGTATTTTCACTTTCAATCTTCATTTTGGAAGAATGATCCAAAATGACACGTTAAAAAGTGTTGTTTCACTCTATTCCTCCAATTTCCTATGCAAATTTGCAAATGTGTGATTCCTCGATGTGGATCACTCCTGATAAACATTGAAAGTGAAACAAAGTGATCTTTTAGGACTACCGTTGATTATTTATTCAATATATCACGGTTTTTCTTTTGAATGTAGAATTTTTCTTACTGAGGAAAGATAGAAGATAAGAAAGGAAAAATGGAAGACAAGGGTAAGGTAAAGTAAGGAAGAACTAAATCTGAGAGATCAGGAGAAAAGTGGGAAGAAAGAATTTAAAATAAAGTAGTATTAAGAAATTTCAAAATTCAGAGAGAAATTTTTTTGGGAAAAAGGGAACAAAAAAGGAGGGAAAGTAGATAGATAATGTGGATAGCAAGAAAGAAAATAATATATAAGAAAATTATGGTAAGATGCGTTTAGAATGAGAGAGAAAAGGGACGAAGAAAGGAGAGAAGGAAAGGAGAAATAGACAAGAAAAGAAAGAAAATGCCCAAGAAAAGAGGTAAGGAAAAAAGATCGAAGGAAATAGAAAGAAAAAGGTGAAGATAAGAAGAAAATAAAAGAAAAAAGGAGAGGTAAGTATATATTGAAGGGAGAGAAAAGGGAGAATAGAGGGAGAGAAAACACCGCTCTCTGAACGCTTCTCCATTTACGTTTCAACCAACTGTTTAACTCAAATATAGATGGCAAACTGTGCAAAATAGGATAAAATTGAAAAACGACGTTTCATTTGCACATAATTTATTATAAGATATTAAAACCAGACATGTTTCGAGGGTATACTGAACCCTCTTCGTCAGTGAAATGACGATGTTCCTGTTCCTGCCCACGGAGCGCTACTGCTCATTTCATTTTTTTCCTGTTAGCCTCGAACCCCTTGGTATATGTCATGTTCTGTTTTCGCGTGGTTCGAGGCTATGTATTCGAAATGTTGAACTGCTAAGAAATAATGTAAAAATGGTTGTTGTTGTTTTGTAATCGTCGTAATGTGTTAAAGATTAAATGTATATATTTATTTAAACCTCTCTCGTCATCACTTTCACTTCGGCAACTCTGCTGACATTATGGAGGCACCGCCGAGATTTGAAAGCTCGTTTGATTGATTGATAAGTATCGCTTCTTTCGTTCTCGTTTTCGGTTTGTTTCGGTTCTTTCCCTTCTGATTTCTTGTTTCTGAAAATGAGTCAGGAAAAGATTATTCGTTCTCGAGGTGTGGAGAAGGCATCTCTCTCTCGTTTAGAAAGTTTTTTCAGTGAGGGAAGGCAAATTTCTGCCGAACAAGTACAGGTCCGATTGGATCGATTAGAAGTGATTTTTTCGGCCTTCCGTGATTTAGATGTCCAGTTGCCGGAAGCATTATCTGAGTTGGCTGAAGTTGAAGAGAGGTATTTAGATCTAAAAGCTACGATGGTTAAGTTGATTTCTAAAAGTAAAACTGCTAGTGTAAATTCAGATAACAATGGGTCCAATGGGACTTCACAGGTTCAATTAGCAGAGTCAAACCTGACTGATAGTTACAAAATGCCGAGATTACAAATTCCTACTTTCACAGGTGATTACAAGGATTGGTTATCCTTTAAAGATTTGTTTTGTTCGGTTATCAATGAGAATGGTCATTTAAGTGATATTCAAAAGTTCCAATACTTGAGAGGTCTTTTGGGAGAAGCCCCTGCCTCAATCATTAAACATATTCCTGTCACAGAAGCAGGGTACCAGGAAGCCTGGTCGAAGCTCACTAAAAGATATGATAACAAGAAACAAATTGTAAGGTCATTAATTAGTACCTTTTTGAAAATACCTAAAATGACATGTCTTACAGAAGACGCTTTAAGGGATGTGACTGACACAGCGGATGAGGTGATACGAGGTCTCAGATCTATGGGAAACGAGGCCAGCGCTCGAGACCCATGGTTGATTCAGCTCTTGCTTGAAAAGGTAGACCCTGAGACTAACCACCTATGGGCGGTTAAGTCAGAACAGGATGAGTTCCCAACTTTTGAGTCTTTCATAGACTTTTTGGGTTCACGATGTTCCACGCTGGAGAGTGCGCCTCTGAATGCAGTGTCAACAAAGGAGTTGGAGTTACCTAAAGACCAGCAAGTTACGGTAAGGTCAAATAACAGTAAAAACAATACTGGTAAGTGTTTAAAGTGTTCAGGTAATCATCCTTTGTACAAGTGTTTTAAATTTCTAAAACTTGATGTTGATACAAGAAAGAGGTTTGTCCAGAGTCAAAAACTTTGTTTTAATTGCTTTTCTGACAAACATCATTCAAGGGACTGTAAGTCTTTGTTGAATTGCATCAAATGCAAGCAAAGACATAACACACTATTACATGAAAATGTACCACAAAGTTTTCCCACAACAACAAATCTTAGTGTTTCTCAAAGTCAGGAGCTCAAGGAGAGTAGCTGTTTAGCCGCTCAGGGTTCCACAAATGTGGCCTTATTACCCACAGCGGTAGTATTAGTTAGAGATGGTTTGGGCAATAGTCAGGAGGTCAGAGTCTTGTTAGACTCTGGTTCTCAGAGCTCATTTATGACAGAATCTTGTGTTAACCGTTTGGGTTTGAAAAGAAAACACGCTAGAATTAATGTTGTTGGGTTGTCTGCTATTAAGGCAGGTATGACTAAAGGTGTTACTAGAGTTAAGTTTTCATCTCGTTTTTCATCTTATGAAAGTAAGGATATTGATTTGTACATACTTGACAAATTAACAAGTATTTTGCCAAACAACCCTATCAGTGCTAAAGATTTGAAATATTTTGAACCTTTGTCCTTAGCTGACCCAAAATTTACTGTCCCTAGGGAAATAGACGGAATATTGGGTTCTGATGTGTTTTTTGAGTTACTTCTTCCTGGGCAAGCTACTGATACAGACAGTGGTGTGATTGCTCAAAACACTAAGCTGGGTTGGGTGTTAAGTGGTAAAATGGTTTCAGGTACCACTACTGTGGTAAATTTGTCAATTGATCAAAATGAAAGTGTTGATGCATCCTTACGCAAGTTCTGGGAAATCGAGGATTTGCCCAAAGTAAAGAGGTTTTCCGAAGAGGAACAATTTTGTGAAAATCATTTTGTTGACCATGTGTCCAATGATGATTCTGGTAGGTTTGTAGTTAAACTGCCATTTTTACCCTCAAAAGAAAAATGGGGTGATTCTAGGACATGTGCTCTGTCACGGTTGTTAGGAATGGAAAGAAAGTTCCGTTCTGACCCTGATTTGGAAATGAAGTACAAATCTTTCATGAAAGAATATTTAGAGTTGGGTCATATGAGTAAGTCTACTGATAACTCTGAACAAATATCTGATGTTGACAAATATTACCTACCTCATTTTGCAGTGACTAAATCTTCAAAGATAAGAGTAGTTTTTGATGCTGCTTGTAGGTCTAGTAATAAGGTTTCATTAAACTCTTGTTTGGGTGTGGGTCCTACCATACAACAGAGTTTATTTTCGATTCTACTTGCTTTTCGCTTTGGGAAATATGGGTTTTCTGCTGACATCGAAAAGATGTACCGCCAGGTAGAGGTGGCTAATGAGGACAGAACTTTCCTACGCATTCTGTGGCGATTTAAGGACACTGACAACATTGAAGAGTACAAACTAAACACGGTCACTTACGGTTTGGCTCCGTCCTCTTTCCTTGCCACTAGGTGTCTAAAGCAAGTAGCAATTGAGATACAGGAAAGTAATCCTGAGTTAGCAAGCTTAATTATGAATAGAATATACATGGACGATGCTTTAGTAAGTGTAGACACTCTAGAGGAGGCATGTTTGGTTTCTAATAACCTCTCTGAGGTTTTGAGACTTAGAGGCTTCCCTTTACGTAAGTGGAGATCCAATTCTCCTGAGGTTTTAACTGGGTTACAAAATTCAGACGTGGGTCTGAATACTAATCTTCCCTTAAACGAAGATGATAAAGTTCTAGGTTTATTTTGGGATTCACAAAGTGACGAGTTTCACTTCCAACCAAATAGTTCACTTGAAGCAAATTTGACAAAGCGTAAAATTCTCTCACATGCATCTAAGTTATTTGATCCTCTGGGTTTTCTGTCACCCTGTTCCATTTATTTCAAAATATTTTTTCAAAAATTATGGTTGATACAGGGTGATTGGGATGACACTATTCCTACAAGTTTGGAAGCTGAGTGGGTAAAATTTCAGCAAAAGTTTCATTTAATTGATAAGCTTAAGATTCCCAGATGTGTAGCAAATAATGGTGATGAGGTACAGCTACATGGGTTTTGCGATGCTTCACTGAAAGCGTTCGCAGCGGCTATCTACTGCCGCCAAGTGGTAAGTGGAGAGGTAAAGGTAAATTTGTTGGTTGCTAAAACCAAAGTTGCACCTATTAAAACAGTGTCCATTCCTAGGTTAGAGTTATGTGCAGCAGATTTGCTAGCTAGGTTATTTGAGACAGTAACTCATTCTCTAAGTCATAAGAAATTTGAGTGTTTTGGTTGGACTGATTCCAAAATTGTTTTATGTTGGCTTTCTGCACATCCAGCTAAATGGAAAACATTCATAGGCAATCGCACCTCTAGGATTTTAGGAGTCCTACCTAAATTAAACTGGTACTATGTACCTTCCAAAATGAATCCTGCTGACATGGCCTCTAGAGGCGTTTCACCCGAAGAGCTGGTAAATTGTAATTTGTGGTGGTACGGGCCTGAATTTTTGATGAAAGATGCCAAATTTTGGCCTGAGACAAATTTAGATGAGGTACATGAAGTGGTAAGTGAAGAAATCAGGTCTGGTACAGTTTGTTGTACAGTTAGTACTGTATCTGAAAATGATACAATTGAGTATTTGTTCAATCACTTTTCTTCCATAACTAAAATAGTTAGAATTATTGCTTACTGTAAACGCTTTTTACTTAAGTGCCAGAAGGCTAAAAGCTCTAAACAAGTAGATGACCTCACTTTAAATGGTCCACTTACAACACCTGAAATACAGGATAGTTTATTTGTAGTTATTAAGGATGTGCAAAGAGTTTATTTTTCAAAAGAGATAGAGTGTATTAAAAAAGGTGTTGATCTTCCTTTAAAAAGTGCTTTGAGATCCCTGCACCCCTTTATTGATGAAAAGGGTACCCTACGGGTGGGAGGAAGATTAAACAATGCTAACTTATCCTTTAACACTAAATTTCCTGTGATATTACCAGGTAATCATGCTATTAGTAAACTAATAATTGAACTTAATCATATTATGTATTTGCATGCTGGGGCTACTCTCTTGTCAAACACATTGAAACTAAGGTATTGGATAATTGGAGCAAGAAAGCTCATTAAAAGTTGTATACATAAGTGTATTGTGTGTATAAGACATAGGGGTTTGAGTAATGATCAGCTCATGGGTAGTCTACCCAAGCCACGAGTTACGCTTGATAGACCTTTTTCTAGTTGTGGGGTAGACTATGCAGGTCCCTTAACAGTCAAATTCAATAAGGGTCGAGGTGCTAAAACCATGAAAGGTTACATTGCCCTGTTTATTTGTCTCGCAACAAAGGCAGTACATCTTGAGGTAGTTAGTGAATTAACTACTGATGCATTTGTTGCAGCTCTGAGACGGTTTTGTTCAAGGAGGGGTTGTCCTAAAAACATTTATTCAGATAATGGCACAAATTTTGTGGGGGCCAAACGCAAATTGCAAGAACTGGAAAAATACTTGAGTCAGTTACCAAAAAATGATAAAGTAGCTTCCTTTTTGACTGAAAGAGTCATAAACTGGCATATGATCCCTCCCATTTCACCTCATTTTGGGGGTCTTTGGGAGGCTGGGGTCAAGGCCATGAAATTTCACCTCAGAAGAGTTGTGGGAAACAACTTGAGTCTTTTAACCCTAGAGGAATTAAACACCCTCGTAATCCAAATTGAGGCGGTGTTGAATTCGAGACCTCTAGCAGTGGTAGATACTCAAGACACTGATTGTATAAATGTATTAACCCCGTCTCATTTTCTAGTTGGAGACAACGTAGCATTTATTCCTGAAGGTCCTGAGGACTCTAGTGGCTTGAGCCTTTCAGCTCGTTGGGAAAGAGTCCAACTTTTGCGTAAGTCTTTCTGGAAGGCCTGGCACCAGGACTATCTCCATTCCCTCCAGCAGAGAGCTAAATGGCAGAGAGCGTCTTCTAACCTGCAGGTGGGGGACGTAGTGTTGCTGAAGGACCTGCACAGCTCTCCTGCGTCATGGCCTCTTGGGAGAGTGGTCGAGCTGCACCCTGGAACTGATGGACTGGTTAGGGTGGTTTCCATCACTACTTCCCAAGGACTTTTCAAGCGGTCACTGAACAATATTGTAAGGCTCTTTTCCGGTAACTCCCCTGACGGGAGTTAGGGTGGGAGTTCTGTTCCTGTTCCTGCCCACGGAGCGCTACTGCTCATTTCATTTTTTTCCTGTTAGCCTCGAACCCCTTGGTATATGTCATGTTCTGTTTTCGCGTGGTTCGAGGCTATGTATTCGAAATGTTGAACTGCTAAGAAATAATGTAAAAATGGTTGTTGTTGTTTTGTAATCGTCGTAATGTGTTAAAGATTAAATGTATATATTTATTTAAACCTCTCTCGTCATCACTTTCACTTCGGCAACTCTGCTGACAGACGATGTAAGAAAAAATGTACACATGGCTATCAGTAATATATACAGGCAAACAACAAGAAACATAGTTACAGTTTATACAGAAACATATTTAAATTGAAAAGAAAACTATGAAAATACAGATACAGAAAAATTTTATGGTGATTCACGACATCCAAATTTCAGATTTTTTGATTAAAAATTTTTTTCAAATTTTTTGATCTTGTAAATGACCTGTCAAGTGCACCTTTTTTCTCTGAAATTTGGATGTCGTGAATCACCATAAAATTTTTCTGTATCTGTATTTTCATAGTTTTCTTTTCAATTTAAATATGTTTCTGTATTAACTGTAACTGTGTTTCTTGTTGTTTGCCTGTATGTATTACTGATAGCCATGTGTACATTTTTTCTTACATCGTCATTTCACTGACGAAGAGGGTTCAGTATACCCTCGAAACATGTCTGGTTTTAATATCTTATAATAAATTATGTGCAAATGAAACGTCGTTTTTCAATTTTACAACTGTTTAACTGTCAGTTTACTCGGAAATACAAGGGTCCTTAACCAAATTTTCATATTTTAAAGTGCACCAAATTTTTTTTTGAAAATCTTAGAAGTGGGTAGTGAAACTCTACGCTTTTTGCAAAAAATCTTCTTAACATAACATGTTTGAGGATAGGGTGAAAACCACGGACTTCGTGTATCGTAGCTGTCCGGCCTTGAACCGTCCAGTCCCAGTTGACCATAACGAGATCGACTGAGATAGATCATTCATATATCTCCCCGATAAGATGTCCGTGTTTAACTGATTTATTCATCAAAAATAATGAAGATTGAGTTGTGTGAGGAGACAACGAGCATCCGACGTTATGCTTCCCTTTTCTTAAAAAGTCCACCAACCTATTTGCGGAAGTAAAACATTCGTGAACTCTCCGACGACGCCGGTTTCTGGAGACTGTCCAAAGAATCGGCAGCCCAGAAAAATCTAGTGTTTACACCTCTCTTTTTTCACCACCTTGAAACTTTTGAACTTTTTCATGTGTTTAAACTCAGATATAGTTGTTATTTTGAGTTTATAAGGGGTGTTGTGAAGGGGTCATTCACAAAGAACGATTTTGTAGTCAGTTGAAAAAAGCATCTTTAAAGTGTGGTGTCACTATTGTTTTGAACGGACCAACTTCATACCCAAATTGTGACAGGGTCCCTCCCTCTAGATATGCGGTACAATTTGGGAACGACCCCCAAACCATCACTATTGATGGAAAAACTTATGTTCATTAATTAATAATAAAGCATTAAACTATTTATTGGTGTGCTGAATGACTAGTACAGTGTAAACTCAGAACTCTCAAGCGTCGCCTCCAGCACATGGACCGGTTTCGTCCTTGTTAGGACTCTTCAGCACGGCATAGGAAGGCAAGAACGTGTTCCCTTGCGTTGCCTTCCCATGCCGTGCTGATGAGTACAATACAAATACACGGTACAATTGCTGATGATACAAGGACGAAACCGGTCCACGTGCTGGAGGCGACGTTTGAGAGTTGTGAGTTTACACTTATTGTCCGCTAACCAGCGATATTGGTATTATATACTCCTTTCATTTAACAGTACAGGTTAGGCTAACCAAGATACGGAAATCTTACATCCACAGATGACAATACCTAATATCTGGCAAAACAACTAATTTAGATCATTTGCCAATGTCTTTTATTGAGGACAAATGTTTTTATTTGAGTTCCAGGGGGAAGAGTGTGAAGGATATAATAATAAAATATATGCCTCAAAAAGTTATAGGGGAAGGTTGTGTACCTCGGACCTATTTTTACTTTTGACCCCGTAATTTCTTATTTATTGAAAATAAACTGATGAAACATCTTTCCCTCGATACTTTAACCTTTAATACACAATATACATTTTTTCGGAATTTTAATTGAAGTATTTCAGTACGTAATTAATGAAAGAAGAACATAGGTCCAAGGTGTACCTTGGTTTCAAAGGTAGTGTACCTTGGACCTATGTCAAAAATTCTTAGTCTATTTCTTATTTAATGGGTAAAATCCTTCTTTTTAAGAAATTTGAAATTTCCAGGTGAGATCTAATCGTGTGAAGTCTAATTGGAATTCCCTCCGAGCTATCTGGAGCACTGTTTAGCATTAGCTTTTTAAGACATTGATTTTGATCACAAAAACGTCGACTTCACTTAAAATTAGCTTTAGTCATGAAATTAAATCCTACCCTGCTTTTAAAAGAAATATACCAATGTAATAAAAGTCAACAGAGGGATTTTGTCAATCACTCAAGGTATTAAGTGTAAACTCACAACTCTCAAGCGTCACCTCCAACCGTGGACCGGTTTCGTCCTTGTTAGGACTCATCAGCACTGTATAGGATGGTAACGCAAGAGAGCGGAGGGCAAGTACTAGTCTAGCCGACTATAACTGAAAAAGTGGTGACCATTGGATTAGTCCTCCACTCATCTGCTGGAATGACAATGGCATTCCTAGGACAGATTTAATTCAATCAATGGTCACTACTTTTTCAGGAAAAGTCGGCTAAACTAGTACTTGCCCTCCTCTCTCTTGCGTTACCATCCTATACCGTGCTGATGAGTCCTAACAAGGACGAAACCGGTCCACGGTTGGAGGTGACGCTTGAGAGTTGTGAGTTTACACTTATTGTCCGCTTAACCAGCAATAATTGGTGAAATTCTCCTTTCATATACTCAAGGTATTACAGTGTATTTTGGGTAGGTCCAAGGTACAACGCTTTTCTTAGGTCCAAGGTACATCACTTGATTATTTACTGAAAAATGTCTGCGCTTCATGTTCAATTTACTTCCAGCCGCATTTAAAACACATAATATTATAACTGAAACAATACACTTTTAGATATCAAATTCACTCCAAAAGAGAATTTGTATTTTTTAAACTAATAGCCTCGAAGTGAAACTTAGAAAATTTACTTTTAATAGGCGAAATCAGTTTTTAATCTATATTATCTCAAATGTTTTAAATAAAAATTTAGTTAAAATACGAGCTCTGGTTGTAAGGATGCTAAAAACATGTCTAAGTGTTTTTCCATACTACAAAAAGTTTAGCTAGAAACAGTGTAGGACCGAGGTACAGTTCTTTACCCTACTAGTCAGCTAACTACTAGATAGGATTATTTCCGCGTTACAGAGATATTTCTTTATGAGTGTGTTTGCATATTATGTTAAGACGTATAACGTCGTGTTTTCAAATAAAGCCTAAAATAAACCACTTACTTAAATGATCTTTGCGAAAACTTTCATCAGTAGTTATTCATATTATAAGTTTATTAAAAATAATAATACAGTTTATTTCCCATAAAAATTCTACAGAATCTTACCTTGAATTAGATATATTTGATAATTTAATTGGAAGCAAAGGTAAAGAATAAAATCAGATTCTTAATGCAAAAGTTCTACTTAAGTGGATTCGTATGGGATATCAATAAATTCCAATTATTTTGTTAAGACTATTGAGAACTTTTATAAAGGAAAACACAAAATGGAAAAGAAAATCCTTAGCATCTACTTTATTAAAATAAAAGGAAAGGAAATTATTCAGAATTATAGTGTTCTATAAATAGCCAGGAAATATTTTCCCAAATTATTTAAGCACACTTTATTTTTTCTTTGTATCTAATTATTTTTCCGAGAAAACTTTTCCTAAGTACTATTCATAGATCATTATTAAAGAATTTCGCTATTTAGGAAAGCTTAAAAATAAGTTCTCTTTTATCTTTCGAAACTAACAGCCATAAAAAATACTATATGATAGGGTAAATTCCTTAAAAACTAGTAACTAGAACATTAAAAAAGTTTTCTTTGCATGGAAATTCATCCAAATATTTTCCCAGACCAAAGACACCCCCCTGATTTTATATACTAGTCTATTTACAAAAGAGAGGGTGCAACTACGCAGTATGCTTATTAGGGTGGGTCAAAAATATTTTTTTCACATTTTCCCAGGGGCACAGCGACAAAAGGGTGCCAAATGGTTTCAAACTAACATGTGTAAAATATTATTCGATTATAATAACTCTTTTTGCCTCCGGATTGGCCTCAAAGTTTCGATTAATATAGTAATTTCATGCAAAAATGGACGAACAAAAATCAAGCTTTTACCTCGATTGCACAAATCCGTCATGAATATAAATGTGCACAATGGTATAAAAATCATCATTGAAGACTAAAAAATAATTATAAATGAAACCAAAGTTGAAATACCTGACTTGTAATACAACACATTTTGAAATATCTCAATGGTTAGAACTGGCAATCAAAAATTTCTTGCTGGAATCGTAAAAATGTGCGAAACCTTTATTGTTGGTTGAGTAGGATGATAAAAACATTAAATTTTTAATAAAAAGGGATATGTCAGAAGGTGGATACCTTTTTTTGGGTTATAGGTTTCAACCCCATGGAAAACATTTGGATAATAGTTTAAAAGTTGGGATTTCCTTGAAATTTTTTGGCATATTAGGAATAGTCCATCCCAAGTGTCCCCATGTGATTCCCTAATGTCCAAAAATAAATTAAAACCACATTTTGAGAGTCAAATTTTGAAATATTTTCTTAAGAAGAGCGGTAGATCCCCGTTTTCAGCATAAAGCTCAGTATTATCCCTCAAGTTTTTAAATAAGCTACATTACTTTTCAAAACTTACTTGTAATTATCCTTAACAGTTAAATTTGCTATATTTTAACTTTTATGAACGCATAAGGGAATGCTAAGAAGCTATTTTGAGTCAATCCTCAAAGAAGTATAATTTCATGGGCCTGGGTTTCAGTCAAATTGCTATAGTAAAAAATTAGGTAAATCATGACCGAGCGAATCATAACTGATATTGCCTAAGAATGAACTATCCATTCGACAATTGTTTCAACATATTTTTGCGATCATATTTGGATTCCAAGACCAGCCAGTGAAATAACTGTCCGCTGAATTTCGAAAGCGCAGCATATTTATAAAAACACAACTGTTTCTATTTTGAAAAATTAAAAATACCGTTTTATACTGACCAAACTTGAGGGAGAATGTCTATGAACTAACAAATATTTAAAATCTGTACCACTGAAAATCCACTATAAAAAGAGATTCATATTCTACGGCTCTTGTTAATATGATAGCATATTATATTGCCACTTGGGCAGTTATTTTTGTATTAATAATGCATGAAGGTGACTAATGCGATTAAAATTGCTTTTAAATACCCTTATTTGTGAACTTTAATAAGTTTTCAACAAAAAAATTTAATTCATAAATTTTTTTAAAAATATTAAAAATTACATATTTTTGTTCTATTTGAGGCCAATCCGGAGGCAAAAAGAGTTATTATAATCGAATAATATTTTACACATGTTAGTTTGAGACCATTTGGCACCCTTTTCTTGCTGTGCCCGATAGAATTTGCAAAATTTTTTTTTCGCCATAGGAAAATGACCCACCCTAATGCTTATGCTTTTCAAAAAACGCGAAACGACGCGTTTTCTGGTGTTTTATCAGGTTTATTTCCCCTAATTGACTTTTCTATCCAAAAATCAGTTAAATTCAGGAAATATAAGACGTTTTGCAATTCAAGGTCGTTTCCCGAGACCGCAACGTGAATATTCAAATGTTTTTTTTCCAAAGTGTGAACTTAACTAGGAAACTAAAAATATAAAAACTTGTGTAATTCCCAGAGACTGGTTTCAAATTTAGTAATGAAGAGGGAAATAGCATTTCCCGCATATGGTGAAACAAAATAGGAATAATAATTTATATTTGATTGTGATTACTTACTATAAGACCTTAAAACTGTAAGAAAGTTATATTTTTAAGATTTGAAGGATTTATGGGTTTAATTCCATTACTGTTCCCGCAAAATACCCCCATGCTCTTTTGGACACCATATGAGGGCGACGAGAAATTGTAGAGCTTTGTAAAATGTAATGGGGGAATATTAGAAATAGGGGGGATATTAGAAAATATTAGGTAACACTTATGCACATATCCTATTATATTTTAATATGTTCATTTAACACTTATGTCAAATCCTATTATTTTGGTGAATGTGGCCAACTTATGTTAAATTTGAAATAACTACGAAAAGCATCATAAAAATTCTGGTTTTTGGTGCCACAAGATTAAGTCATACTGTTAAATTGGTAAACCAAAAGTGGCGTAATTCATTGGCGAATACTTTAGGTTCTGATGATTGTTTGATAATTTAAAAAATTCAAATTACAGTGCCGCTATCACTTGAATTTTTAGAAGCAATCCAGACATAAAACCAAAAGAACGGCACTCTCATGCTGCATAAAGGACTACTTTTAAGTGATTCAACCAAATGGTATTAAACATTCTTCACAACTGAAATTAAATTTAAGATGATTCAAAACACTTAATCATTTTGTAATACATAAGGGGGCATCCATAAATTACGTGAGGTCAAAAAAGGGGGGGAGGGGTTTGGAAAAATCTCACCAAACCTCACCAAGGGGGGAGGGGGGTTGATTAAAATCTCACGTCAACTTTTTAAGTTAGAAATTATACGATTTTCTTTTTTTATGTATGAGAAAGGATAAGATACTGCAAATTATTTTTAAAAAGTTGTAGATAAATCTCACGTGGGGGGAGGGGGGGTCCAGCAAAATCTCACTAAATCTCACCAAGGGGGGAGGGGGGGGTCCAGATTTTGGAAAAAACACCTCACGTAATTTATGGATGACCCCTAAGACAACAAGCATTATTACCTCATAGATTCGCTCATTGCCAATCTGTCCAAGCTGCTATCAAGCTGTACAGCTGTATCCAAGATTCAACCAGATGGTAAAAAAAATTCCCCACAATCGAAATGAAATTGAACTTGTTTCCAAACACCACATCATGAAACAATAAGTATTATTAGCTCTTTTCAAATCTATCCAACCTGTTTATGTTTAGAAACTTTCGAAAACTGAGGACAGAAATAGAACGGAACCAACTGAAAAGTGCGACTTGAAGCAAAATCAAAGCCGGGGATTTTTCACGTTCGCAAATAACTGTTGCATCCCGCCCTACTTAAGTTCCTGATGTGAAGACTTAACAAGGGGCAAAACAAAGTTTCAAGAAAATCAACTTGAAACAAAGGATTTAGTTTACCTAAAAATACAGGGTGTATCTGAAATGGTGCAACAAACTTTCAGGGATGATAGTAGACACCTTGACGAGTCAGAATCACCTAGGATTTGGGGGTCCCCGACCAAATCCCAGGGAGTTAAAAATGGAGCGACACCCCAAAAAAGTCATTGAAAAATTCAATATGTAGAAGAACTACTATTGGTAAAAATTTAATTATGGTCTCAAAAATTGTGGTTTTATATGATCTTTAAAATTATCTCAAAAGTCTTCACTTTAAAATTTGTTTTATGAAAAAAGTTAAAAAACACAAAAAAATGTGAAAACTCTGCCAAAACCTTATTTTTTATTTCGAAATCCTTTCTTTTGATTTGATAATCTGAAAGATCATAGTTGAAAACCCTTAAGTCTAAAGTTTCACGTAAATACAATCAATATTAAACGCTTGAGATCCTGTTAAAGTCTGTTTTTGCGTGCGCAAACGGCTGTTCGGGAAACAGCTCTAGGAAACTGTTTGCGCACAGCAAAAAACAAACTTTAACAGGATCTCAAGCGTTTAACATTGATTGTATTTACATGAAACTTTGGACTTAAGGGTTTTCAACTATGATCTTCCAGGTTATCAAATCAAAAGAAATGATTTCGAAATACAAAATAAGGTTTTGGCAGAGTTTTCACATTTTTTGTGGTTTTTTAACTTTTTTCATAATAAACAAATTTTAAAGTAAAGACTTGAGATAATTTTAAAGATCATATTAAACCACAATTTTTGAGACCATAATTAATTTTTTACCAATAGTAGTTCTTCTACGAATTGAATTTTTCAATGATTTTTTTGGGGTGTCGCTCCTTTTTTAACTCAGTGGGATTTGGTCTGGGACCCCCGAATCCTAGGTGATTCTGACTCGTCTAGGTGTCTACTATCATCCCTGAAAGTTTGTTACACCATTTCAGATACACCCTGTATAATTGAGTACTGGACTTCAAAAAGAAGCCAAGTGCCATGAGTAAAAAATATGAGTTAAACCCGAAAAAACAATCTAAGTACCATCTTCAACAACCTATAAAGTCGGCTTAGCACCGCAACAATTATTATTAGTTTAAAATTAACAGTATTAAAGATAGCTTTTTATGTGTATTCCAATGGAGAATCAAATTTAAAAAGACCAATTGGCACACCAATTGGCAAATTTACTTTTGGCCAGTCCTCAATTGTACTTTGTATATTAAGTAACACTCGGTAAAGTTGAAAAACAGGTAAAAATAACTGAATAATTAAAAATATATATTACCTAAGAATAAGCTGCAGAATATACACATTTTAATAACAAACATTTATGAAATGCGTAAACTCACTATAAAAAAGTTTTACATAGTATCATTCAAAGAAATATGATAAAAATTCCATTCTATTTTTATTTTTCACGTTGAAAGTGAAATAAGTGATTATCTGCATAATTTTTCCATTATTTTGCTTCGCATTTTAAAATTAACTAAGGCCGGTTAAGTGAAAGTATACGACATTTAAAAAAATATATAATCCAATTATTTAACAAGATCAAAAGGGTATTACTTGATTGTTTTTGTTATTTTCAGAAATATTTTTTTTTAAATTTAAATTTGAATAAGAGTATTGTTTTCTTCGTACATTACGGACGATTAAGATTGTAACAAAACTACGTAACGAAAATTAAGTACATACATTCTTTTATAAACTTTGTTACAATTTTATCATCAATGTTTATCTTATTTTATTCGAATTTGTTTAACTTTCCAAACAGATAATATTTTTCTTGCTTTACCATCAAAGTAATAACTTTCTAGAGTTTGGAAATTACTTAATACCACTGAGTCAACGACAGAAAAACTTTCAACCTCAGAAAGAGCTACCAAAAAAGAAGCAATTCATATTTTTTTCATTTCTTAAAGATCCCATCTTGTCTTATACTTAATCAAGTTATTTTATCAATAACTTCACGCTTCCTTATCATTTAACTTCTCCCAATACTTTTTTTAAAAGTGAAGTAGTGAGCTCAAACTTCCACAGATGGGAAAGGAAGTCCAGGCATAACAGACTCATTGTTACACAATAATGTTTAGACTATCGTGATGGGTTTGACAGAAAATTTGTTTTTTAAAAATCGTTGGAAGTGGATTTCAATAACGAAAAATATTCTGCTGTTAAGTAACTTATGGAAATTTCAAAACTATAATCTTGAAAGAGCTTGTGTAAAAATATTTGATCAAAACATTCTAAATATCAATTATAATAAAAGAATTAGTGTCTCTTGGTATATCATTCAGTCCAGTGGACAAACAATTCGATGTTTAATTTTTCTCGAATTATGTTGAACTTCTCTTTAAGAGGAGTTTAATTTTAAGACAACAGATAAAATAATCCAAAGATCCTTGCATGCCTTAAAAAATTACATAGCCAATTTCTTAGCCATTATAATTGAAGTTTTGAAGAAATACTTGTAAGAGGTTAATAATCTTAAGGTAACAAAATTAATAGTTTGAATTGATTATCCTGATATGAAATACAGTTGTGAATTTATAACCTAAAGGAAATCCAAGAAAAAGAAAAGTTAAAGAAAAGTTTTCTCTTTTCCAGAGCAATTTAGAATAAATGGGATATTAAGAAATTAATGAACAAAGGGAATTGCCTAAAGTGTTGACAAGAAAATGATTAGGGAAAGTGTTTTGTATGTTTACTTCTGGAATAATTACAAATCAAAGATTTATAGTTATATTTTCTAGTTAGGAGATTTCAATTTAATTTCATACTGAAAACAACGTTTCAAAAAAGATAACAATTCACTATTTTTCAACAATTCAATTACATTCCCCCCAATTCACTTTTACAACATTATCACCCTAAGATAAGAAAGACAATATCCTTACAATATATTATAATGGATAAATAGAAACCTTTCAATTGATAGAGATTCACATCAACTACATATATATTTAAATTTTGGTGTAACTATATTAGGAAATAAACCAGAACACATAAAATTTTTTTAAAAATTCTTATAATCAAGAAAACATAAAGAATAACTTGCAAAAAAATTAAGGTAATTTAAATTACAAAAAGTAACAAAACCTAAAGAAAAACGAAACAATCATACCTTCTTTTAAAAAAACAACCAAATATTTACCTTTAACGAGAAGATGTGAAGTGAAGAGGGAGAGATGCTCGGGAAGGGATTCCTGATCGGGATGAAAATTCCTAAATGAGTGTTTGGATGCGAATCGTTCTGCTTAGTAGGCCAAGATCAGAAAAGCTCATCTCTTCTTCTCGCTCCTCCCCTCCCTTCCTCCCCCCTCTCTCTTCCTCCGCCGCATCCGTTCCCAGTCGAACGTATCGGGACTTTAAACTTTTGAGAGCTACGTCATCCCGTGTTTGTTTAGAATTAAGATTGCAAAGTGTAAAAATATTTTCATTTCGTTTCGAGCGACTGTCAGTCGCTCGAATTTCGTAGGATATATGTAAAGGGCAGGGGTTCTCAAACTTTTCCAACCTCGACACCCTTTGTAGATCTAAAGCTTTTTCAGGGCAACTCACCAGGCATAGAATACCATGAAACGTATTATTTATATTTATATTTTTATTTTAACAAACAAGGACGTTTCTAAGATTTCTGTGAACGAACTTAGGCTGCAGCTTGATTATTTCCTCCAAGGAAAAATTAAAAAAAAAGAAATTATTTCAAGGAATAATTTCTAACTTAAGAGCCTCAAAACTTAAACTTATATAGTCAAATTTACAAAAATTTAGGGGGCGGATCTCCGCACCTATCATGTAGGGGGCAATGTCTAAAAAAGATTTTCGAAAACTCTTTCACTGAATGAACTAAAAGTTTAGTTTTAGTCCTCATGTGGTTCATGTAAAATGTATTACCAATGTTGAGATCTAACTACGTGTTATAGTTAGTTCTGAACCCTGAAGGATATTTCAAGTTATTTTAATTTTTCTTTTTGTTTAAAAAATATTACCATTACAATACATTTTATTAGTCCATTCATGATATGGATAAAATATAATTTATGTATCAAATTCTTAGATATTGGGTACAATAGAACACTCCTGCCTCAATAATTAAAATCCTGTTATCCACAACTCTTCAAGAAAGAAGAATGGGATATTTAAAATAAATTCTTTTACTATTCATCAAAAAATTAAGACATTTTTTCTATGCATTAAGACTAATACAGTACACTCATAGACTGTTCTGTAATGAATTCAAAAATGAATACTTTGTAAATAAAGTTAAGATTTAATTTATGAGAAGAACGAGAAATGTCCATAGGGAAGAACTTATTACATAATAAAGTTTCGCCTCCGTCGAATACCTTGATATTGTATGATCGGCCTTCACATTGTTCATCACTTCTACATCAGAGCGACCTCATGAGTAAATTTAAGTTAAAAAAGAAACTTCAATAATAGGTTATCCTGTATATCATTTAAAGAAAACATTCTAAATTGCTTAATTTCAAAGAATCCTGTCATTTAAACCACATTCAACTAATTCAGAATAAACTTCCTTCTATTGATTTACAACCCAGGAATAAATAGTAGATTGTTTCACCCTTTAAAAGAGTATATTCCTCAATTTTATAAGGATGACGTTTGTATTGACATTCTAGACAAAAAAATGTATCTGGAGGTATTTTTTATCATAAATAAGTAAAAAAATATAGTTTTAAGCTGATAATCTTTAAAGAAGCAAAGCGTAAAAGGGTGTACTTAATTCTTTGTTGAAGGGAGACTTAAGGGAGGGTTTAAGAAGAATACTTAAAGACAGATTGAGAGTATCAATAACTCTTTATTAAGAGAGGAATTCAATTTTTTTTAAATTAGTTTTTAACTTCTATAGCATACACTGAAAGAATGAAACAATACATTTCTACCATAATTTCCACGAATGTAATTATGATTTTTTTAATCCGTGATAGAATCATCGTGGTACTGAATATTTAACTAGCAATAAATATATTTTTCTACATACTAATCATTAAATTTCAATCAAAAGTGCTAGAAAAACTTATGGATCTAGCTTTTCAAATAAATGAAACAATCTTTAGGGGGTTGGAAAATAAGCATTGCATTCCGGTAATACTTTGACAAAAGAAAACCCTACTAAAAGTCAGAACCAGGGGCGTCATTTAGGGGGGGCAGGAGGGGGGGCAACTGCCCCCCAAGGTTTCCACTGTTATGTGAAAACTAGCTACAAGTCCCTTGAAAATTCTAAAACTTCCACAAAGAGCTTTGGGTGTAACCCAAAAAGTATCAAAAGGAGTTAAAACACTACCTTTAAGGGTCAAATTTCAAAAACTTTTCTGGGGTAGGACCCCCAGCACCCATGTAAAATTTTAATGCCTGTTATTCATTGTTTTCCCCTTGACAATTCTGCAGCTTGCAAGAAGCTTTTCCTTTTAAGTTCTCCCCAAAAAGTTTGAAAAAGAGATAAAACACTAGTTTAAAGGGGAAATTTCAAAAAATTTTCCGGGGGGGACCCTCAGTCCCCTAAAAAATTTTTACGTCAGGTACAGTGTTTTTCCCTCTAGAATTATACCTCTTACTAGAATTATACCTCTTACAAGATGTTTTCCCCCCAACCAAAAACTGAAATGACGCCCCTGGTCAGAACCTTCAATTTAAAAATACTTTTACTTTCGGAAGAATAATCCTCTTGTTTCGCTTTCGATATACAGCAGATGAATTTATTGACTGTGTAACTCAGTTTCCATAAATGAATAAGCTAATAATTCTTAAGTTTACAAGATTTTCGCGAAAGACTATAATAACTCCACCCGAAGCTAAATTGGATCCTGTCCAAAAGTCACATCGACATAGAGGTGAGTCTTTTTAAAAACAAAAAATTGTCTCAAAGCATTAACTGTCTTTTTCTGTTTTTTATGTTGCCTGTAAGTTAGGATCCACAACAAGCTTGAATTTAATCATATTATAGTAGTTACTTTCACTTTTCCCTCATACTTTTATGCTTGTAATGTAACATTACAAACATAAAAGTATGAGGGAATAGTGAAATTTCCCCTGTTTCTCGCTTTTTCTCATCTCCACTCCACATTTTTAAAAAGTGTGAGTTCCAAAATAGTTTTCACCAAATCCATTATTTTTTATATTCCTTATAGACCAAAGGAAATACGTTTTCCATTTCAAATAGGGAATAATTCCACCCTCCCCAAAAATCCTATAAATCTAACGTCGCCATTTCCCAATCTGATGAATACGAAAAAAGGAGTTATTATTGATTATGTTCCTATACGAAATACACTAATTAGTGAAATAATTATTGGGATAAATCCCCAGTCTTTTCTCATTCCCTATGCTTTAAGTTAGGAATCCTTTTTATAATCGGTGCTATTGCTGCACTATTATATTGCATTATATTTTTTCTCTAATTAAAAGACGTTATAAAAATGAATTTTTTTTCTCCAATATAAATTTTAAAAATTGTACTTTTCTCCCTGCCCCTTAATCCACCCTCCTCTCGGTTGCATTCTTTAAGTGTAAGGAAAACATTAACACTAAGTATTCTCTTTCTCAAAAAAGCTACAATTAAAATGTAAAATCATTATAACTCATTTCTTGTATTTTTAGCACTTGATATATAAATATTATCCTAACAACTTCAACTCCTTAGTCAAAGAATGGTTCTTTTTTAGATTCACGTAAATCACTCTTAACGTTAGAATTTTCTTTTATTCTCGTGGGCGGTATCAGTATACGAATTTACTTTAAAATTAAAAATTAACCAAAATCACTGCTAGCATCTTATAATGACAAGGTTGTTTTTCGATCGTTATTAACTCTATTCCTCTGGGTATTCGAATTGAGAAGTTTTCGAAGAAGTTGATGGAAATTTAAAAATAAATCCATACGTAATCGAAAACTGTTGAAGGTTAATCATATCTGAAGATATTATTAACGAAAGGATCACCATTAAAGTATTATAAGTAGTTCTGTGTGAGAAATACCCTTATCTCACAGTGTTTAGTTTAGTTTTTTCATGTCGTTTAGGTTATAACGCAAAATTAAAATACTTTATACCAGATTGTGTTTTAACATCCCTTTTGCAAAATGTAGGACAGAAAATTTTAAAAAGCATCTTAAGAATAAACCATAATTCCACACGTTTTGAGCCGGACATTTTGGCTATTTTTAAAAAGACAAAGAATAGTTTGAGATTCATATTAATCACTTTTAAGTAAGAAATAATCACAGGTATTTCAACGTCACAAATAGCAAACTCAAAAGAAAAATCAACTCTTCCTCATCTTGCAGAATGTCCGATACTTCTAGATCTCCATGAATAGCATTCCATACAAAAAACGATGGTCAAAAATAGGTTATGCAACTGATATTAAGAGAATTATCGTCGATCATTTCCGATGAGGATTGACCGCGATGCTTCTCCAAAGCCCAAAGCGGAAGTAGACCCGGAATAAATATTGTATGGAGCATTGACATCTCTTTGAGCCAAGGAATTCGGGCGTAGTTTAGCAAGAGTCTTAGATGCAGTACTTTCGGAAAAGCAGGATCAGAATCCCATTCATTACATTTTCAATATTGAGGGTCGTGTGCAAGTCTTATAGCATTGATTGATTTCCTTATGGCAAAGAATGATTATTGATGTAGCTTTCACGTGTTACGCATGTGTACACTGTAAAAAATGCGGCATTTTACACCAAAATTGGAGGGTAGAAATTGCCTCCATACATGGAGAGAGATATGTTACCCCGCGATACGGAGGGACCCCCAGACTGTGGGAGGATGGTTCCTCCGTAGTGGAACCTCCCTTCCCCGGAAAGGGACCTTCCTCCAAATCTAGGTGAGGGGTTTCCTCCTTATCGCGATGTAGCATCTGTCCATTGTATAGAGGTAATTTCTATCTACCTACCACTTTTTGTGTGAAGTGACGCACTTTTTTACAGTGTTTTTATAAATTCCGAGGATACAAACTGATATTTCGACTTGCGGCATTATTCACCATTAACCCGACCGGCAGTCGAACTTCTCTGCCGTTCTTGTCGGTTAACTGTCGGACAAATTAGTGGTGTATATGATTGTCAGAGTAAGAATCTTACACAGAGGTCAGTTATCCTTAAATTAAGAAAAACCCGACCCCGCGGTATTTGAAATCTTCGGTAGTGAAACCTTTACTTCATTATGATTTAGAAGGAGTACAATCAAGAACTAGCTATACTCTATTCGACTCTATTTATTTTGAATAGGAGCCTAAAAATATTTCCTTCCTCCACCACCGATTGGTAACCATAGGAACTATCCTCGTCAAAGTGACCAAGAAGGTTTACTATTGGCTAAGCGAAGAGCGTAACTATGGTTACGATTCTAGCGAGGGGGAAAGCACTATTCTAAATGAACAGAGTATAGAGTAATGTGACCAGGTTTTTCAATCCAAAAGTCGAGACATTCACTGAAGAAGAGATGCAATAGTTTTTAGAGGTTCAATAACTCACTGAAACGGAAAAATTTTAGATCACACATGAATGAGAAATTATGAAACACGCTAGGCGCTAGGCCCATAACTAAAAAAGTCTACGTAATATTTGGACGGTCCTTATGATCGTTCAAAGGGCGTTTAAACGGTCCCTATGATCTATGGTGAGCGATTAAGTTTGCAATTTGTAGTTGTAGATTCGGCGAAATTCAATGGGTTATTGCTAAACCTATCAGACTCAGGCAAGGACGGAAGAGACTAATAAACAAACATGTCGTAAACATGATTTAATTAAGTGGGACTTAACTAAAACTGCACCAAATTACTTCTGTTATAGGACAGTACTAATTTATTTACTTGCATTCCCATCACACACAGTTTCTTCATTTTTCGATGTCAGTAACATGGTTAAATTGAGATAAATTGATATTTTTCTTGGAAACTACCTCCTTTATAAATAGTTATTACACTGTACACTACTTGAAGAAAGTTTATTCTCGTAGGCATGATATGTTTTATCTTTTACCCATCATGCAGTCAGCGTTCCGGAAAATAGCGTTTCCCTATTACCTCTTCATCTAGATAAGGCCTTTCAACCTCTAAATTTTACAAATAATTTGTTTTGGTTGACACTCTGTAAGCCCAGGTGTGGGCCATGTGACATAAAAATATAACTAACCATACACTTCATATTAATATTGAAACAGCTTTAGAAATAGAGTCTTCCCAGTTGTCATGTTAACCCACAACTCAAATGATGACTGACAATCATAGAGATCTAAGTATTAATATTAATAATTTGTTGATTATTATTTAAGGATATATTAATATTTATATCTCTATGGTTGTTAGTCATCATGTGAGCTGTGAATAAACATGGTGACTGGAGGACTCTTTCTAAATCTATTCGTATTAATGTTATATTATCAAATTTGCAATTGAGATTGCAACAAAAAATGTCATACCTGTTGATATAAACATTTCAATTCCACTTCCTGTCGTTGCATATTAACAACTTGAAAATCCTTTTGCCAGACCATTGTGTTACAGTTCTTCAGTCGATTATCTTTCGCACCAAATCAATGTTTGCAAACTTTAAAAAAGTTAATTATCTTCCTAATTCTAATTGTTCAACAACTACAACAAATACACTGTTTAGATATCAGTCTGTATAATCCAAAAACAACCCCTACAAACATAAAAAATAACAGGTTTTAAGGGTTTAAAAGTTTGTTTTTGGTGAAACAATATTATCAGCCTTTGTTTTGAAAGAACCCAACAAAATGGTGTTTGTTTATATTAGTGTTTCTTCAACTTATTATCTGAGGCTGGTTGATAGATTTGCAGCAGTTTTTCTTAATAGTATGGCGGGGCTGAAAAGTTAGAGCTCTTTTACACATTTTCATGAAAATTAGTTTTGTATCGTAATACATAATTCGCAGGTGCACTATATTACAAAATTTATAAAAGGGGAAAACTATGATCTATGTTCGAATAAACTTTAAGTAAAGGGAAATGAAAAAATAGTACATGCTTTTATAGAAAAGAAAATAGTGTTTTTAGCCAGTCCTCAGATTGATGTATTTTCTACAGAAAAATAGTACAGAAAACACTGTAGGAACAATTAAGTAGAAAAATATTGCGTAAATTTCAGAATATAATTTTTTTTAAGGGTGTAGATTGAATTTATAAAAAAGTGCGCACCTCAACGAACATAAAGCATAAAAAAGAAAAAAGGGACTCGAACCGCTCTACCTGCTATCAAAGTAGAGAAACCTGAATTTTAACTGGATAGAGGTCATATAAGTTTTGTAACATTATGGCATAAAATTATACTAACCCTTTATGCCCCAAATTATTTTCCTCATCCTCATCCAAAATATGTCAAGTTTACGTAACTGCATCTATAAGTAAATTAATTTAGCCTTACATGACGAAAATTGGACGAATTTGGAACATTGGGAAGTGGGCCTTACAAGTCCCGTCGGGACATAAAGGGTTAAAGTAAACGACGTTTTGTTCTTTATAAACCATAAATTCTTCAGTAAGCGGTCATCCAAAAGGTATTTTTAAAACAATTAAATGTAACTTATGTCATAAAAATCTAGGATATTAGTTTAATTTAAAGAAGTTAAATGTAATAGAAGATAATTCCTGAGGATTACAAGCAGCTAAACCAAAACTCTTGATTACCAATTTACAGCTTCTCTAATAGTTAACTACAGGAAAAATTACCGAGAAAAATAACTCAATTTATTCCAGTAATATTTAAAAAAATGTATCAAGGGAATAAATCTTTCATGTTCTAAAAGACCCTCACGCAAAAATTCAGGCTTTAATTGTAGCAACTAAAAGAGCTTGATTTTCGTTCTCCCAGACTGTTTTAAGTATATTCTTTCAATATCCCAAAACCATCTCGCACGCCCTATAATATTTTATAACATTATTACATTATTTAAAATAGTGTTTGCTTATTTATAACAGCTGATTTCTTAACATTCAACATCATCACTCAATAGGGTGGGTTGGGGTAAAATGGGTCAATTTTGCGTACTTTCACCACTTTCACATTCTAAGATTTATTTCATTAAAACTATTACTTTTTAATGATTTCTTTCAATTGGATGTTGACATTACAATCCTTTCGAATATTTTCATCTAATTTTATCAAATATTTTTAGTTATAATTTAGTTAAACTTAGCATCAAAATAATGACCTATTTTACCCCAATGTGGGGTAAAATGGGTCTCATTGCAAAAAGATATCAAAAATATATTTATTACTAAACTAGCTGTTATACCCGGCCTTGCACGGGTGGGGTGTATAAATTAATTTTTAAAAAGTTTTCTTAAAATACATTTATAATTTTGTAAATTAGCAATATTACAAATTATCCCGGTATCCCAGGCGCCTCTTTCCTATCCCGGTGTTCCCGGTAATTTTCTAATCCCGGTGTTCTCGGTAATTTTTCCTATCTCGGTGTTCTCGGTAATTTTTATAACCCAGTAATTTTTCCTATCCCGATGTTCCCGCTAATTTTCCAATCCCGGTGTTCTTGTCACTTTTTACAATCCCGATGTTCCTGATAATGTTTAATATCTTGGTGCCTTTATAAAATAACAAATTTGAAACTATAAAAAAGTCTAGTAAATGAAAAAGTCTAGTGATCTGTCTCATTTGAAACAATGTTTTATTTTTAACTCGTTTTCCATGAAAAAAAAATTGTATTTTTCAGTAAATATATTTATTTCAAAGGGAAAAATCTTGAAATGGAGGAAATGTCCACGCCTTCGGTGTGGTCTAAAAGGAGATGCGGAACACACATACATACACACACAGCCACAAACGTTTTTATTTATATAGAGATTAATAAAATTCCCTAGTTACTACAACACTGGTACTAAAGTTTCCTATTATTGGCTTGCATGACTGGTAAAACAGGTTTTCAAACACGGAAAAGTAAGTGAAAAAAAAGCAGGAAAAATGGGAAAAAAGAATGAAGGACTGATTTTCTCTTTATAAATTATAGCCTATGTCCTATTCTGATGTATAAGCTACATTATTGTAAAATTTCATTAAAATCCATTCATTAGTTTTTGCGTGAAAGAGTAACAAACATACAGACAAACATTCACAATTATAATAGCAGTAGGATATACATGAAAATAAGAAAAAAGGCAATCGTATAAGCCGTTTTTATCTGAAAAAATTTGTTTTAAGTTGTACTTTAATGAAAATGTAAAAGTCCGAAGTTAATGAACATTGTTCAAATGGAGCAATTAAAATACTTCATTTGGAGAAAAAAATAAACTTGTTCGACAGTTCAATGTATATTTGAAAGAAATAAGTTAAAAACTTTGTTTTTACATAATACAGAAGGCCTCCTAACTCCTGACCCATTTTACCCCAAGTACAAAATATTGTTATAAAATATAAAATATTTTATATTTTTCTAAGCTGATTGGCTTGAAATATCTCTCGGACTTTCTTTTATGGAAAAATATTGCAAAAGTCTGCTGTTATTTATTACAATATATTGATATTTGGAAGTTGGTAAACCCTGTTTTTTCGACAACACCATTTACCGTTTAAATTAAATATTTTTTCAGTTCTCAAATTCTTAAATCTAAATTTTTGACAGTCGGAAAATGTTGCCAACAGATAAAAGATTTACAAAAAAATGGGTGAAAATAATTCTGTTTAAATTTGTTTATATGGAGTTAATTAAAACTGACCCATTTTACCCCAAGACCCACTTTACCCCAACCCACCCTATGGAAAAGCCGGGACCCAAACAGCACCAAGTTCAAGGTTTGTCCCATTTCCGTCTTATACGACCAAATTTCGTTTACTTCCAGAAGCAGCCAAGTAAACTCGACACATTTGCTATGAGCTGTGCGCTGTGCTACTAGGGGAAAATCTCCCATGCATATCACCACAAGAAAATCCAAAAGCACTAAACCAAACCCTCCAATAATAAGACTATCAACAGCGACACACCATCCATTTCAATTGTCACCTCCGAGAGTTCCACGACCGATCTTGTCAACCAAATCTGACCCGGTGATCTGGAAACCACAACCACCGACGGGGGTTGATCGGTCATCAGCCGATGTCCACTAATCTTCGGATACCCCAACCGTGCATCCTTTTCCACCGCGGGAAGCTATTCCTTTTTCGGGTTCATAACTATTGTCATCACCAATTCGAAGTGGACCGTGTATCCCTTGTTGACTTGAGTAAACAACGTGAACTTCGGCCATTTTAAGCCGAGATCTTGGAGAGGTCGTCTGGTTTTTCCAGATGACGAATTTCGCAGAGGGTAGATGTGATGTCGATTAAAAGTTATGGTATTTAATCATGCATTCATTAAAACCCCGATGACCAGTTGTATTGTGGTATATGGGCCTTAGTTTTATTTCTTTTATTTAAAAACCAGTGTTTAATACGTAAAAAATGTGGTAAAACACAATGTTTCTATGATCCCTTTTGTAATGTAAGCCATTAAAAATTAAGTTCAATAGTAAGGATTTGAAAAAGCACATCAACAGACCTTTTGTCTTAAAAAATCCCGCATTAAATTGCCTCCCTCAAGAAACTAAAATTTGGAACCTTTAAAATTGCTGTTTGATTAACGCAGTGGTTCCCAACTCAAATATGTCTGCGGACCACTTCACTTAAATTTGAACCTCTGCGGACCATCACTATCCCTAACTGAAACTTCAAAATTTTAACTTTTTTCCAATGCATTCATTCCTCCTAGACCTAGAGGGTCTAAAATTTTGACTTTTTCTGAAGTAAGGGAAACCGAGTCTTACAATGTTACTAAATGGAACTCAGAAAATCAAATAATCTATTAAACATGAAAGAAAAATTTTAACATTACATTAACTTTATATCTAATTATTTAAAAATATATACCTACCCTTATAAGACATTTAACCATTTTTATCAAGCTCTCAAGAAATTCAACAAATAAAATAGAATCCATTTTTATTCACGATTGTTTATTTAATTCCGTAAAACTAAATTAGGAAATTTAATGAGAAATTTTTTTTTCAGTAAATACCTTACAAATAAAAACTTCAATTTATTTTATAGGAGAGGCTTAACCATGTAACTTTCTTAATCTTTTATGTATGTACAGAATACTGTAATACTTTGCAAATGTGACAATAATTGTTCTGATGAGTGTAAATGGTGTTGGTTTTAATCAATCCCAGTGTCCGCTCTTGGAACTATTAACCCGGGAAGGGTTCACACCTGCACAAAACAAAAATCAGTCATGGCACAGTTACCGTGGGTCCAGGTCTCTGGAGAAAATTTCCCTCCCCTTCAGAGACATGTCAAAATTGTGCAGGTGGCCATTCATTGGGCCTCACTTTCTCAGGAGCCGCACCCTTTGCCTTAAATCCTGTACACTCTGCGGATGGAGCTTGGATATTCCAAGTGGCATAAGAAACAACAACAGTATAAAATAGTTATTTTTTTCTTTTCATAACCAACAAAAAAGGTAATGTTATATTATTAGTAGATTTAAATTTGAAAGAAAGTAGGTACTTAGCTTGAAATTAAACTGCAGAACAAATGAGATAACCAGGAATTGTGTTGATCACAAAAAAGCAAACTGGACACTGGACATGCACTGACTGTAAGTTCGAAATTCTATAGGCGAGGTGGGCGAGGCTGATGTTCTCCCGAAAGAAACCGCGTCGGAAGTCAATAATTATTTCAAAGGAGCGATTAAAATAGAAAATGATTCATGTGTTCAAAAACTTTCGCATTTTCGGCAATGAAATTTTCTCATATCTTCGAACAAACCTATTTCACATGTGTCTCAGAAATTTCCTCTTTTCATACCACGATTTCTTGAAGACCCTCTGTCTGACCATAATCCCAGTTTGAAGTATCTTTCAACACTTACACGCTTTGCTTCGTATCAAACTAAGTTATAAGTCCGATCATCTGATTCTTTTTTTTTGCCCCACCCCGACGCCTCTCTGTTTTAATTAATCTGGTGCAATATTTTTCCACATCATCACATTTTGTTTCTACTCTGTAATAAACTACTGTTGAATAAAACTGTGGAAAATAATAGAAATGAACAAATGATTCATAGGAGAGAAAGAGAACTTAACATTTTTTATTTAAGAGACTAGGGGGCTCTGCCCCCTGCTCGCTATCGCTCACCAACCCCCGGAACTGCTTCGCAGTTCTTTGAAGATCGCTTCGCGATCTTAGCGAGCAGAGCTCGCTTGTTTCATCTCAACTATCCAGTAAAACCTGGAACTTGTCGGCTTAGTTTATGATCATTTAAAATCGAAACTTTTTATCTCTCGAACTTATCAATAACTTAATTCGGACCATAACTACAAAAATATCAAAATAAAACTGCAACTGAAATATCCTTGTTTTAACTTGTCAATAATTTAATCGAAATGTTTTTTAAAATATCCAGCAAGTCTACTAATTATCATCGACTATCTTAGAGAAAAAAGCATGCCATTAATATCTTTTTAATTTATAAAATGCACGTGTATCTAGTGAATTGTTGGAAATGAAAGAAATCAGACTCGCATAAAAATCGGCTGTTTCTCTAGTGAACGACCAGAAAGAGATGAAAAAATTGAAACTTTGAATCTTAATAACTCTAAAAATAATTCGAATTTTTTAAAAAATGAAACGCCAATCTTTTTATAAAAAATAATTGTATATGTGTTTATAATATCATATTTCTACTGTGATTAGTTTTTCTGTTATAACTAAAAAACCGAAAAAGGGTAAAAAATTTCGAAACTTTAGAATTTAATTACTCCAAAAATAATTCGAAATTCGAAAAAAGGGCGACGAGGTGCAAAACTTCATACCTAAGAGTATGTGTCTGCAAAAAATCATGTTTCTGCTGTGAATAGATTTTGCTGGAGGCGAACTCGCAGCAGAAAAAAATAATTTTCGACTTTGACATTAAATAACTCCAAAACTAATTATCTAATTAATTAGGTTTGGGAATTGAAATGACCATCATGCATTTGTCTACCAATGGTCAAAATTTCATAATATTCCTTCACATAGTTTTTGCGTAGTGATAGTTCAAAGTGTTCAAAAATAAAATTTTCAAAATCAGCGGTGACGGCGGCGGTGACGGCGGCGGTCACTGTTACTTTTTTTTAATATAGAGAGATGTATGATTTTTTAGCTTATATTTTTGAATCTGTATTGTTTTTAATATTTTCTGGAATGTATGATTAGGAAAACTATTTTTTTTTAATTTCCACGCATTTTTTGGATAAGTTTAAAAATCTTCTCACGGACCACCTCTAAGGCCTCACGGACCACCAGTGGTCCGCGGACCACCTGTTGGGAACCACTGGATTAACGAATCATTTCGTTTAACAATTTAATAAACGGAATTTCAGTCTATAGGTTTAAGGCATTTTTAAGATTTATTCCTTACACAGCTTTTCAGGGTATTCCATAATTTAATTTTTAAAGGATGTTTCCAGACCAATAGAGAAGTATAATTTGACATCATTTTAACCCCCCTCACTAAGTCTCTTAGCTTAAAGGGTGTTTTTCAAAACCCCTCCACGTCTGGGAGGCCTCTATAGGAAAACTATCGCATTGCTCTTCACTTCTGCCTCCCAAGAATCGTGAAAATATGTTCAAAATCATCAAATCATTTTCGAAACAATTTAATTTTAGAGTCGAAGAAAACGAACTTTTTTTTGCCTTTACTAACATTATCTCAGAAATATTTTTAAATCGTAATTAAAATCCTGAAGTGAATACAAAATTTACATTCCATTGAAAACAGTCTGACAGAGATCAATTAATTTTTGGTTCAAGTTGTAAAATCGGCTCGGCAAGAACACCGTTTCGGGAAGTAGCAATTGGACCTCTTTTATTCATCTTCTCATTATAACATCTCATTCAATCATTCCCCTCCATCCTTTTCTTTCATTTATTTTGTGTCCTCTCTTTTATTACAATATTTTAAGATGCACGGAAGAAAAGGAGATACTTATCTATAAAGGAAAAAAGTCTATACAATAATATATCGATATTTAAACCAACAAAATCCAACCAAGATTTCAGCTCTCGTTTTCTTTTTTTTCTCTCTTCCTCCTTCGCATAGATTTCCTCCAATAATCAAAAAACACAAACCAAACCGTCACACATTCTTCCTCTCTGAATCTGTCTCTATCATCTAACGCCAACAAAGTGTCATTAGTGACCAAGCCGGCTCCCGTACTGTAGCCAAATGTCACAACCAACAATATCGAACACAAATCCTGGTGCAGTCCAGAATTTCTTTTTTTCGAATTGGACACTGCTTCGATTATACTCTATTCATTTAGAATTGACGCTTGAGAAATAGTGCTTTCCCTCCATGCTAGAAGCGTAACCATAGTTACACTATTAGCACAGCCAATTGTAAGCCTTCTTCGTCACTTTGACGAGGATAGGCTTTTCAAGCGCCAGTTCAAAATGAACAGAGTATAGGCCAGTGAATGCATAAACTGTCCAAGACCCTCCCGAAAGCATACTAAATATCAATCCGCCCAACCAAGACCAACAAACAGCATTGATAACGATCTCCCGCCTAGATGATGACGCGTTTCGATTCAATACAATCAACAAACGTCTTCTCGTTTAACTCGAAATCCGGAAAAATCCAATGACCTATTTATGACCGGAGAAAAGTCTTACCACTTTCGCTTGGTGCAAAGTATGGAAATTCGGGATCGCACTGTCTCCCAACCGTGAAAAGAAGCAACTCGCATCGATGACCCTATGGGGGCAGCTTGAACCCTTATGGTCAGGAGGAAGAGGTGTTTAACCTGTTGCATTCGAGGGTTTGGAAGTGGCAGACACTAAACATACGTGCGTGGTTAGAAACCATTGAGATCAGTGTGTTAGTTCAGGAGCGTAGCCCGAGGGGGGGATTTGGGGATATATCCCCCCGAAAGTCAGATTTTCACCTTTTTGACCATAGTAAAGGAATAAATTTGCTCCATATCCCTCCCGAAACTTTGGTTACACAGAATACGGCCATTAGCTTATCAGCTATAAAAGTGGTGCTCACCATCAGTGAAATAGTCAGGAACCCTATCTACCGCGGACCTGGAAAAAGTTGTAAAAACCAAACCTTATGTATTGCTTTGCTCCTATGGAGCTGGCAGTCCCCGAACCAGTTTCGTAGGTTCGGGCACTTTTTCCAGGTTCCTATTTTTCCAGGTTTTCCAGGTTCCTATTGAATGACTCCTTTCAGTTGAGCTTCTCTAAATCAGATCCTATGGGCCCTCTCTAGGAATGGACCAATAGAAGATATTAATCTAAGGATAAATTAACTTACTTTTTTCTATCTGGAAAAAACATACTGCAGAGATGTATTATAGACCTGATTTCATAATTAAATTGACAATGCTTATTTTGTCACATTATTAGTTTTTTTTCAATCCTAATTGATTCATGTATTTTTTCATTCTGGTTGATAAACTATAATAATTCATTTTTAAAAATAAGAACTAACAAATAGACATTTAAATCAGCTGTATATTCTCTCAAAGATAAAATTTTAGAGAAAAACAGAGGTTTAGATGCCTGTAAAATAAGTTAAATTACAAGGGTTGTAACCAATCCATTGGAGGGGTTAGGGGTTCAACCCTCAAATATTTGGATACCAATTTTTTGATGTTTCTTCTTTTAAAACTACGATACTTGCAAGCAGCAGTTCCATTCAAGAATAACTCAAAGGGTCAAGGGTCTCAAAATACCCCCCCTTCCTTAACATCAGTCTCGTTGCTTGGCCCTGTAAAATACACTGATATCCTGTTCACACATATCAACAACCAAAAAACTACACCTTATTCACTGCCAAAACTACACCTTATACATTTCACTGCCTTTAATATAAAAACAAAATAATACAAAATAAATCCACAGGACATGAACAGAAATTAACGAGTGACTTGACTAATGCATTGACATTAAAGACAGGAGGATTGGTGGGGACTCAATCAGTCAATCTTCCCCAAGGCCCTGATTCGCTGGAGAATGGGAGGGTGGGAGTGGTGCCAGGTGGAGTACAGCCAATCGTGGACCGGGAAGCCGAGGTTGTCGTGGTTCAGCTTGACGAGTGCGCTTCGGAGATCGGCTGCTCGGTTCAGAAGCTTGGCAAAGGCATCGGCTTGGAACTCGAATCGGCGGGACAGCATGGTCATTAAGAAGTTTAGCACCTGAAATAGATGGCATAACGTGTCAAAGAGAAAAATAGTTTGAGTACTATGTTAAAAGTATATTTGATTTAAAACTTCAGCTATCAAGGTTGAATAAATTGAGAACATTGGGGCAAGAACCAAATATCTCCTAAGTGAGATTTGCCAATTTAGCGATACACTTCTAATCATTGTTTTCTTTAAATGAAGATCTTGGTCTGTTGGCAGATATATATGTGAGGCGGAAAGCAAAAAGGGACCTCTTGTCGGCAAAGTTGATTTCGAGAAAAAGCCAAAAAACCGGAAAAAGGTCAAAACTATCGAATTTTTTTCTCTTGATTATCGATCCTTGGACCCTTTAGAACCGAATTTTAGCTGTTGGAATCATTCCTCAACTCTGAAAAATAACGAGAGGGTAGCATTTTGAAAGCTTAAGGTCGTTTTTCGCGAAATCCACTTATTCTAATAAAACTATTAATTACTGGCGATTCGTTATTTTTTGAGCTACAAGGATGATGATGGTCTTAAAATCTTCATAAATCTGTACAGATTGAGAAAAAAATAATAACTCCATTTCGACGAACGCTGACAAGAGGTCCCTTTTTGCTTTCCGCCTCACATATGTTGCAAGAGATCTTAAACAGCCTGACAAAAAAATTGGGCCTCATTTCAACTTACAGACTTAACACTGAGTGAAAACAACAATGATGTATTAGATCTTTAAACTTGGGGGTAATCAAGAAGTAGCTACATTTTGAAAAAAAGTCTAAGGAGGCCTATATCGTTGGCTTGGACTGAAACCTTTTTATGCACAGAGGGATTACAGTACAAATTAAAGAGTTGTGGTTTTGACTCATGAATCTAATTTTCTAGAGAGTTTAATTGAAAGATGAAGAAATTCAATAATTTTCAATTGTTCAATTATTTTCACAGCTGATTGTGATCCATAAGTGTATTTTGAGTTGTGACTCTTTATTACCAGTACAGTTAATTTTCCTCTAATTTATTAACTACGATTTTATCCTTTTTGTAAAAACAATTTTTTTTGGAAATCACATGTAGAGTACATGTACATACTAGTTAGTATTTACAATAAAGATCCAAACCAATTTATAGAACAAGTGTTTAGGATAATTATCTTTCAATTATACATCATAATAATATTACATATTAGCTTATAATCAAGAACTTACTGAACCAAACAGGAAAAGGGTAAATCTTATAACAATTATTTACTGTAATTAACATAACCATAGAACATATACTACTTAATTTTGTTTAGCTCAGGAAGTAAGAACAATGTACGACACATTATATATAAAGTAGATCTTTTAAGTACATAATTTCCATCAATGTAAAACAGAGCATGAATGCAAACTTTGAAAGCAAGAAAAGTATTTACCTCATGGTATGGCAAAAACACATATTGGAAGATAACAAGAAAACCAACAATGACTGGTTTCTCCTTTGGGAAACCAAATGCAGTAAATAATACTTGGTTTTTGTATAACAGTGCAAACACAGCAAAGCATAAGAAAAGATTCACCTGAAAAAAATCAACAGTAACTATTAAAATAACTAAATAATGAGGCATTTCATGATGATGAGGAGGATGATTAAATGATGAGGATGATTGATTCATAGTAGTTTTCCACAAATATTAAAGATTCCTTTCTTTACTGATTTGATTGAATTGGGGGATATTTATGAAGAAAGGAAATGTTAAGGCCATAATATTCTAACTTGTATTACACTATAATATTTATCTTAAAATTAATAGTGAAAACCTTGAAAAATTACAAAAGAAGAGCTTTTGCTTCTATTGTGTGGTCCCAGAAGTACCTGACCTTAACAAAGAAAAGCTTTTTTTAAAGTACCTTTATTTTCTTCAGTTTCTTTTAAGATCTATCGATGAACATTTTTAAAAATCTAATTTCAAAATTCTAATGAGATTAGCTATGTGAGCTACCGAAAACAAAACAACACTACACCCACCGATATTAAATTTTGGCTCCATAAGGTTTCAACATTCAATCCGTCTTTTTGTCATGTTTGTTAGTATTACTAGGCATAATAGTTAAAACCCTTAACCCGGGAGGACGTGCACACTGTTTTTTGTTCCGAACATTCAGTACATGCAAAACCTTCATCAGGGATTGTTGAGGTCTTTGCGGGTTAAGCCAAACATTTTCCCAAGTTAAAAAATCTTGAAACTGATACTTGTAAGGACAATAGGAATGTTGAAAGACTAAAACTGATACTTGTTTAAAAGGACAATACACAGTGTTCAAAATTACAATGGTCTACTGGTCCGAGACCACTGAAAAATTGCTCGGACCACTAGGGCCAGAAAATCACTGGTATGTTGGACCAGTGGCGTAAAAATATCCCTCTCCATTTCTGGCCAGGTTCTATTTTTTGCTGCAAAACTAATTAGAAATTTTATGCCAATTAGAGCAATGTTAACATTTAATTAAGAAAAGTACTTCATAGTACTTATAAATTTTCTAATCCATTTGTTTATTTTGTAAATTTGTTGCTTAGTTTAATTTTTAAAATTAATTATTTTTATTTCTTTACATGCAATAGTTACTTTAAAAAAGTAAAACATGTCCTTTTTAATTTGGCGGACCAGTCATTTTGGTTGAGGGCAAGTAAGATTTGCGAAGCAGAGGTCCTCAGGACCAGTGGATTTTTTAGCCCAATTTCTAATGCTGACTTAAGAATGTTGAAAGACTAAAACTGATAAGATACTTTTGGGGAGTGAAAGCAAATTTCTTACTTGAGAAATAATCAAATTCTTCATAACATGATTGAGTTTCCAGTGCCCAAGTTCATGAGCAAGAACTGCAACTATTTCATCATTGTTGCAGCCAGTTTTCTGATGGGAGGTCTGAAAATATATTAATGTTTTCGATGTAATTTACAAATTCAAATATACTGGCTAAGCTCTTAAGCAAAGATTACCCTTAACCTTTTTCTTTAATTAAGTACTTATTAATTGTAATACAAAATCAAGAGGCCAAATGAGTACCTGAATTTTAACAATCATAAATCTACAACATATTAAAAACTGATTTAACACAGGGGTTCATCTAGAAAGAAAATGGAACCTTTAAAGACCCTTTACAATATTATAATAGTATTCAAAAATAGACCCTTCACAAAATTCTAATCCTTAAAAACAGACTATTAACAAAAGTTAAAAATCAAAAAGAGGTTTGAAAATTGTTTCAGAATGTGTTTCTATCATTTTGGAATATAATTTTCCAGATTTTGGGCCCATCCCAAAAGTAATGAATGCTGTGGTTGTATTACAGACCCTTCATTTTCACAAGATTCCTAAAACAGGACCCTGGCTGAAAAACCTGAATGAACCCGTTACATAAAAATTACTAAAGATTGTTAACTGAAAAAACTTAGATTAGGAAGCATAAAACAACTTACTTGCTCTACTTGAGCTTAAATTAAAAAGAATCTTTTATTTATATTAAATAAAAATGAAAAGCTTTCAAAAATCATAGCAAGTTTGAGTAACTTACTTCCTTTTCTGAATCATTTTCTTTTTCAATACTTTTCTCATTTTCTTTTTTAGAATTTTCCTCCTTGTCTTTCTCGGCAGAGGTGTAATCTTGTAGCAAAGTGTCAAACAGAACTATTCTTTTGTTCTTATAGAAACCGTAGAAATAGGCATTGCTATGAGCTGAGCGTTTAGAGCCTTAAAAAGTTCACAAGCATTAAACAAGTTAAGCAACAGTCATCAGAATTAACAAACAATTTAAAAAGATTTTAATGATGAAGTAATTGAATTATGCATGTTTGATTAAATTTGGATGAATTCTACAGAAATAATGCTGACTCAAAAACAAAAGACAGAAAAGTGAGAATATGTTTTGGGAAATACAGATAAATCTTTTAAAGTCATAGAAACAATACCCCAACTTACCTTCAACAATAAATAACTTTTTCAAGGGAAAGTCAATACTCTTAGCAAGAGATTCAATTCTGGTTTTCAATTCCCCTTCGGGCAATGGAGTGAATTTGTCAAACAATGGTGCAATGTAATCAGCATAAACAGTCATGAGAATCTAAAAAACAAAAGCATTGCAGATTGTAACAAAGGATTAACTAGAAAATTGGAACCACACAATTTTACTATGTTTTATTAATCTAGAAAATTAACAATTCATTGGAAACAAGTGAAGTACAACTTTTTACAGTGGTAAGAGCTTTTAATATTTCAATGCATGCACAGGGAGCCTTTTACTATTTTGCCTTAACTGTTACCAAAATGTAGGAAGTTAAATATAGTTCATTGGGTTGGGTTTTAAAAAAATATTTTTGAAGTTAGTGAAGTGGTTAATGGCTTAATATGTAAGTATTGAAATTTCTATTACTATTATTAGGTTTTTTTAGTTTTAAAGGATATGTTAGGGAAAGGACAAGAATTTGTATTTTTCAAATGAGCCTACAACATGACATTAAAAAAGCTTTTTAAAGTAGGAAAAATAAACAAATTGTCAAAATAATGAAAAATCAACATAGGAAAAATGAAACGACTCGGGATTCCTTAAAAAAACAATAATGGAAAAGGTGCTAGTATGAGCACCCTTCCATAGCTGGCTATTGGGGGGGCTGAAGACAGGGGGTTAGGGCTGTAGTTCTGCAACTTATAAGAAAGAAAGCAGAGATCCTAAGCTACTTTTATAAACATTTCCATAGGTGAGGTTCATGCAAGTACGGGCATCTTTACTTGGTGTAGAGGCACCCATTTAAAGGGCGAGAGAATTAAATGGGTATAACGCAATTGAGGGAATTGCAAACATTTTTTTGTAATTTTCTATCATTTTGTATTGTTTTATCCTGTTTTAAAACATTTTGAAGTATTCATATTTCCTTTTTTTTGTGGAATGCTGGTATACAATTTTTTCCAAAAAGTTTTTTTTGTAAATCATTGTTCCTGTTTAAAATACTTGATATTTATCATTCTTTTGTCTCCTATTATTTAGTTCTCTTTGTAGTTGCTAATGAAAACAAAAACCTATGATATTTTTTTCAAATGAAAGACATTTGATATCGAAAACTAAAGAGGATGAACGTATTTACAACCTTTTCCCTAACATATTTTAATTTGGTGACATGTTTTATACTTCCAGTAACTGAAAATCTTAGAGTAGGATTTTTATCAACGAAACATTTCTGATAGCAAAGAAAAAGCTTTTACCATAAAAACCAGAACGAATACATAAAAATATTTAGAAACATGTGTATTAATTTCTAAAAAAATTATATAGATAATTACGTACTTTAATCATTAGTGGCCCAATCTTAAAAGTTATTAAAAGGCATCAGAATGTTTCCATTCTTTTAATAAACATTTTCATGATAAAAAAACACATAATTACAGGCAACTTTCAAGAAATTGAAACCGCAATACATAGTACAATTAAAGTACAAAGGGTTTTAGCGGGTATTAATTTTTTGACATCCAAATAATACAATCAAACTTACCAAAGAAAGAAGGACACAGAATACCCACAATGTGATGAAAAAGTAATCACCTCCAATCTTAACAATATGAACAATACAGGCCAAAATTGGCAATAAAAGGGCTTGCAAGACTGTGAATTTTTTAATTCTATCTTTGAAGAAGAATCCAATCGTCTAGAGTGAAATAAGAATGTTAATAATAGCTTTTATTAAAAAATAAAAGTATTTTGTTATTAAATAGTTAAATAATAATTAAAGTTATGAAATACAGTAGAAATCCAATGGTTCAAATCAATTGGGACCGGACCCATTTGAATAATTAAAAATTCAGATAGTAGGATTTTCTTTAGAAAAAAAAGGTCTATAGGGTTCTTAGCCATCATTTACTTGCTTTCAAGGAAGGGCAACCAAGCTTTTGAGCTAAGATCTTAGCTTATCCACAAAGAATGGAACCCAAAATTTTTTCCCCATTAACACACAAAATTTTTTTCCTGCATAAACCATTTGAAAATGTTATCTGTTTGTTCCTAGCTCCCTTCTTTGATTTTCATACAGAACTTTTATCTTTGTTTTCCAAGTACTGACACAAAGTTTAAAAGTGGATTTGAATTCTGAAAACGATTCAGATAGTCGGAGTTCTACTGTAATCATGAATTAATAACTTATTCATACTAGTTCAGTTTTTTATTAAGAGCTATTGGTATGCAAAAGAATATGAGTAACAGATGCTACATTGAAGTTTGAACATACATTACAAGATACTTGTTTTACAAGCATTTTACTTAAACATAAAATATTTTTGTGATTTTAGTTCTAATATTAAAATTAGAGTAAATAATCCATAAAAAAATTTAAGAAACTACTTTTACAATGTGAGTGGATATTATGTACTTTGTCTGACAATATATTACATACAAATTACTGCTGGGAATGGATCTCTTACTAAACTTATTCTACTTAAATAAATAGCAATACCGGATTTATTTATTTAATCATTTATATGAGTTTATTTAACATTTATCGCTTAAGAAAACTTTAAATAAATCTAGGCAGACAACATCAATTTTGATGGCATAATGATTTACAAATGTAATAAGATAAAACACTAATAATTTTCACTAAAAAACCTAACAAATTGATTTTTTTCAGTAACATTCTGAACAGAAAGTAATATTAAGCAAAAAATATTATAAAAAACTAACCTCTTTGTTGAATCCATGGCGCTCTTCAATAACGAAAGTAGAATAATAACTCCATGGCATGTCAATAATAAAATTGATCAAACTTCCTAACAGAGTAAACACTGCTGTATGAGTTATCTGTAAAATAATGAGCAGGTAACATTATTATATAATTTACACAAAAGTTCAGGGATTTTAAAATTCAAATACAGTCGAATCCGCTTAATGTGATCACAGTTAAGGTTATCAATCATATAATGTTATCAAAATTGACAAGTTCCGATTATTCCTATTTAATTTAATGTAAAATGCATCGTTTAACGCGATCAACTATGAATCATCACGCCGCTTAATGTCATCAAAATTTGTCCATCTCCCGTAAAAAATGTCTGCTTTCGGGTTTCGTTTTGAGGTCAATTTTTACAAGTAATCATTTGCCCCAAGAGAATCTGGCGCTTCTTTTTTCTGAAACTCATGAGTAAGGAAAAGAAAATATGTCTATTTAAAACAAACAAGTCTAGTAATGGCCTGAGACAACTCAGAATCACTGAAATCACAGAAATGCAAACCGAACCTTCTAAGGAGTTTAATAGTACCGATAAAATGAATAATAATTTTTTAGTTTAGGGTTTAATTCCAAATCTATTTTTTCTAAGTTTATGACCCTGCCTCCCTCTAAATCAGATCCTGTATACGCCTTTGATGACAAACTACTTATGTATTAATACATGCATTAAATAGTACATTATAAATTATATTAAACTTAGCAAATGAGAAAATGGTTCCAAAAAATCCCCACAATTAAAATGGATTACTTGTAAAGATTTTTAAAGCGTAATTTGTGAAAGTGCATTATAAAAGACATTCTGAAATATATAAGCTTACTTCATGTTCTTTTCCATATCCAAAATGTGCGGTAATTCTTCCACTTAATGCCCAGAGTAGAGGAAGTCCTCCAAAAAGCAAAATGATCTAGAGATAAAATATTAAATGATTACTTAATTCTTTTTCAAATAAAAAATTTTATTAGCATGTTGTAACTTTTACTTCATGACAAATCAACATTTAAAAACAATGAACTGATTTTGGAAGTAGACACAGGGGTGGAAAATCCAAAATTGATTTTTGTATCAGCTTTAGGGCAGTTTTGTATCAAGTCAAAATGCATTTTTGTATCAGCTTTTAGTGGTTTTGTATCAAGGCAAATTTCATTTCCGTATCAGTTTACAGTATTCCAGGAGTTTTCAAGAAGTGTTTTTTAAAAAATTCAAGGAGTACTTTTTTTACATAACTTAAGAAAGACAAATTTTTTACACGGCTTCAAACACACACTGCATTCCTGAATCAGTTTTTAAAACCACTTTAAAAGTCAAAATGCAACTAAAATCAAATAAAAATAAAGGAAATTAGTTAATAGAATAATTATTTTAGTAAAAATTAAATTGCAAAAACGATATTGTCAAAAACTTTTAGTTAAATAGAAAAAAGTAAGAAATTATTTTTGAAGGTATTTTTTGAATCTTATGAATCAGATCAGATACCTAAAACAGGTAATAATCTAACAAGATTTAAAAAAACTCTGTATTACCAACTTATTAAGTTGCTATAAAGCGACCGTTCATTAAAATTTACAACTTTGAAAAAGAAAATCCTCTTAAGTTGAAAATACTAAATAAAATAGAGAAAAAAAATCATATTAGACTTATCAGGCTGGTCTGACCCAAGTAAATTTGTTTTTTCTGCATCGCAACAACGTCCGTAAGTCTGTTGGAAAAGCAGTCCCGGAAAAAAACGGAACTGTCGCGAAAAGTAGCTATTTTCCCGATTTCCGGAACACTAGACGGAACACCGGACTTGTTGGCTTCTGACCACGGCAAAGTTGTTTTTTCTACTTCGCAATAATGACGCAAGAAGAAGCCAACTTGAATCAGCACCCGCGGCCATCCAAGCAAGTCGCGGGAAGAACGGAACACTCCGAAAAATTGCTATTTTTCCGACTTCCGGAACACCGGACTTGTGGGCTTCTAAACACGGTAAAGTTGTTTTTTTACTTCGCAATAATGACGCAAGAAGAAGCAAACTTGAATCGGCACCCAAAGCCGTCCACGAAAGTCGCGGGAAGAACGGAACATTCCGAAAAAAAAGCGAAACTTTCGCGAAAAATCGCGATTTCCAACTTTTCAACGCACTAAACGCTGCGGATTGAAACCTATTTTATAGGGGAAGTAAATTTATAGAAGAAATATTCAGGTTGAAAATCAAAGAGTTTTTAAGGAGTACAACCCAAATTCAAGGAGTTTCCATAGTGCTTGAAAATGAAATTAATTTTCAAGGAGCGTACGAACCAGGGATGTGATTGACCAAAAAGCAAAAAAGAGGAAATTCCAAATTATTTTCTTACTTTTTTGGTGTTTAATTTTAAGATTTTGTTTAACATATAAAAAGTTGTTAATTATAGAGATCCAAGCACAAAGAGGGTCTGGGGATCCCCTCCCAGAATTTTTTTTTGAAATTCGACTCTTAAAAACAATGTTTTAATTTGTTTTGGACAGCTAGTCCGATTTTTTGGGGAATTGGGTCCCCTGCCATCCCCCTTGATATCATATCTGAAACAGGTTATAATCTAACAAGATTTTTTAAAAACACTGCAATTTTATCTTATCTAACTTCAAAGTGATCTATCAGTAAAAATTTACAACTTGGGAAATCCTTTAGGAAAAACAGGGATGAGATTGACAAAAAAGCAAAAATTCGGAAAAACTGCGGGAACGAAATTTTGTGAAAAAAAAACCCTCCTTTTAGTTTTATGGGTTCAATGTATCTTTTAAATAAATTTTAGTTTGATTTTGGGCATATAAATGACAATAATACGAAAAATTGGGTATAATAAAGTTCCATGTACCAAAAGGGGGTCTGGGGGTCTCCCCAGAAAAATTTTGAAAATTTGATCCTAAAAATCAAGGTTTTAGCTTATTTTGGAACACCATCAAAATTTTTTAAGTAAGGGCTTTGCCTCTCTTTATTCCTTTCGCGACGGGCGGCCCCTATCGAGCTGCTCCCACGGGCCGGGGGGCACTTCGCAGAGGTGCCAAGTTTCAAAAAAAGCTTTCCGTAACCAGAGCTGTTGTACGATTTAGTAACACCGGACTTGTTGGCTTCGAACCACGGTCAAGTTGTTTTTTCTACATCGCAATAACAACGCGAGAAGAAGCCGACTTAAACCTGGCGTCCGCGGCCTTCCACGAAAGCATCGCGGCAGAAGCGGTACACTCCGCGAATTAAACAAAAACGAAACTTTCACGATTTTCCGCGAAAACTCGTGATTTTTCTTGAAAATAATCCGGAAAAGTAAAATCTGAATTACAATTAGTTCGCGGGCCGCGAAACAATTGAAAAGCGGGACGTCTCGATTTTCTGCGGAAGAAACTCATGCCTGGAAGAAAGGTTCAACAATCCGACCTCCCTCAAACAAAACGAGGGAGGTCGGATTGTTGAACCTTTCTTCCAGGCATGAGTTTCTTCCGCAGAAAATCGAGACGTCCCGCTTTTTCATTGTTTCGCGGCCAATAGCAGGCATAGACCAATAGCAGGCCCAAATTCCACTCAACATTGATGGAAACGATATTAAAGTTTCCCCAGGTTGTCATACAGGCTACGAGTTGACGAAACCATGAAAAATCGTACTTTGCATGGAGAAAAGGGAAGCAAATACATTTTTAAAGCGCAGAAATTTTCGAGACTTCATTTAATCCGTAATTTTTAATCGATGTCCGTAACACCGTAATTTTCTATCGAATCCGTAAATATTTCGGTCAAATCGTAATACTTGGCACCTACTTGCGTCTAAGATGATGAACATCAGTAAAAAATCGTAGAAATCAAAATTGTGGTCTAAAATACTTAATTTTTACCATATGATCAGCATAACAGATTCAAAGTAAATGCTGAAAAATTTGTACTCTTTGAAAATTTTTAAAAACAAATAATGCTTAAAAATTAACAATTCCATACACCCGATGCATAAAACTGAGGAAAATGTCGCAAAATGAGGAGATATTTATCACAAGTAACTTATTCATGAAGATAAATAAAATTATTTAGAACAAAACCTATTTATATCTTCTTTCACTTAAGACCCGCAAAGCGCGCAGCTACTTTTACCGCATCGAAATCGTTTAAGCATCTTAAATTCTGAATATATATTTAAACAAATATCTATTTCCTTCTCCATTTCAACTAGACACTTAAACACATAAATGTTTTCTGTTTTAGCAATAAATAATTCCATCCGAATGCAAGCGAAATCTTGAAGAAATAAATAGTAATAACTGTCATAATAAACACTCCAACTCTCCTTGAGTTCCAATAAAAGAAAAAAAAGGTGCTGAAACCAGCTGAAACTCGGGAAACACATGCTAAAGTTTATATCAGCTAGGGAAAAAAAGATCACTTCTCATTCCCATTAATTAAAGCTGTTGATGCATTATGCATAAATCTTGCTATATTCCTAAAAAAAAACCTCAGATATTAAAAATATTACATGGTGATGAAGGCCAAGATGTTTTCTTTCAAATTATTTGACTATAACGCCGATATCTAGTGAGAAGGAAAAAATCAAATAAAATACAGTAGAGCCCCGATTATCCGCGGAATTGGGTGGCAAGGTACCGCGGATAGTGAAAATCGCGGATAACCCGAAAAAAGACTAAAAATGAGAGGGAAACACGAAAAAAATATTTCAGCATAAAAACTATGCTCTATTGTACAAAAAACATGATATGTAAAACTTTTAAAATAGTACAGTACATCAGAAACCTTTGCTCTACATCTAAAATCTCTCTTATCTCATCTAAAATTTGCTCTCATCATTAAAAAAATTTCTTGGCCCTCGCGGATAATCAGCACCGCGGATAATCGGGGTTCTACTGTATGAAGATTATCTTTAGAACATATTAAGCAGTAGGCAAATCCGGGTTTACTGATTTTTCTTATGGATTCTTGAACGAACACGCCATTAATTTTTTCTCTAGCCAACTCCAGCTGTTCTCTATTCCTTTGTCTATCGCTCGAACATCAGTTCCATCCAAACGGACAACGATATCGTTGCGGGAGGTCGTCATTACTAATCAGGTTCTTATCTAATATTCCATTAAAAAATTACGCGCCAACAGAAAGAATGAAAGCAACTGGGCAAGGTCAGCCGAAGAGCGATACGCGCTGTCCGGAACGATGGGGAACGGGCGCTGATAAGGGGAGGTAGAGTTCTAGTTTTTACGTTACTTGAATTTTTCTTTCAAAAATTTTTTGAGGATTTAAAAAAATTAACAATTAGAAACGCTTAATTTTCAAAATGTAAAAAAAAAGTCTGAAAATTTCGGAAAAAGTCTGAAAATTCTCAAAAAAATCGGAAAATTCGGAAAAAGTCTGAAAATTCCCAAAAAAATCGGAAAATTCGGAAGTTCCGAAAAAATTCGGAAGAATCTCATGCCTGGAAAAATTAGTTGCACACTCACTGAAATCGATAAAAACGCGATCTGAAAGGTATGACTACACTTATTAGGCTCCTTTGACTACGCTTAAGTTTTTTCTGCATCACAATCACAATGTGAAATGATACCAGCTTCAACTAGGCGCCGGAAAAACGGTTCTTACGCGAAAAATCGCTATTTTTCGACTTTTCCCGCAGAATGTGATCCTAAAGACCGGACTCCACATTGCACTAACTCCACTTTTTCCACATTGCACTAACAACGCAAGAAGAAGCCGACTTCAATTTGGCACCCGCGGCCGTTCAAGAAAGAAGTCGCGGGAAGAAAACCCTCCGCAAGCAACACGAAACTTGCGTGAAAAATCGCAATTTTTCCAACTTTTTTCCACTTTAAATCGTCATTTTCTCGGAAATAATAGGCAAAGAAAAAAAACACTATAGATTATCTGGAAAAGTTCACGGGCCGTAAACGGGAGCTTCGAAATGAAAGAAACGCGGACCTCTTTCGCTTGCAATAGTCGACGTTTCTCGGAAAACGGCCCGCTTTCGAACTCCTGCCGCTCAGTCAGATTTTCATGGGAAGTGGAAGAATCACATCCCTGTGTCCAGATCGAAGAGGAGAAAAGTGAAGAGGAATTTTTTTCCCCGTGGAAATTTCTTCCGCGGAGAAGAGTTAGTTTGAGGAAAATTGTTAAAAAAAGCGGAACATAATACAAAGTCACAAAACGCGGAATTCCGCGGAAAAATCACATCCCTGCTTATCACCGAAAAACACTGCCAAAAATCAAATCAACGCACTTGTCTACGTCGGAAGGCGGACGAAAACCGGTTCCACAATGGAGAGAAACCGGTTTTTCTCCGCCAAGCGACGGTAGACAAGTTACTTCCTATTTCCACCCCGTTTCATAGCGATCCTAGCGGGAAGAGAATCGATCATAGTGGCTGAGGATTGGTTCTTTTCTTATCAGTTGGATTTTCAGGGTTACTGATTCAGATTGAACGGATTATCTGGTTTTTGGCGCAGTTTGGCGCAAAAATGTGAATTTTGCCCATTTTTGGCGCAGTTGGCGCAGGTAACCAATTTCGGCGCAGTTTGGCGCAGTTGGCGCAGATTTTCCAGCCCTGTAGACATCTACCAATAGTACCCAATAATTGTAGTGCTAAAACTATCTAGTGTATTAATACCAGGGTTGCTGATTTTTTTGATTTTTTTTTTAAATCAAAAAAATCGGATTTATTTGATTTAAATGAATAACTAGCTCTGAACTTCCTGAAACTGGTTATTAATATACTGATATTGTAATTTCACTGTGATATAATAGTTTAGGATTACTTAATATCCCAATTTTGATCTATATTTTATGCATTAATTAATTAATTAAGGGGAGCGGTTCGCTGCCATTTCATGGTGAGAGGCCCAAGCCCATCCTAAAATGGGGAATGAACAATTATTTACTGTCAGTTACTAAAATTTTTATCCTTTCTATAACTTCTATTTTTGCCCAATTGTGAAATCAATATTAGTTTTAAAAGAAATTGTAACTGATATCTAAAAAATTCTATGCCCCATTTTTGTGTGAAAATTTTAATCAATCTTTGAATTATAATAATTCAGTTAAATTAATTTTACTAAAAGTATTATGAATACTTATTTCCAGGGCTCGATTTCTAAAAAAAGAGGTACCGGAACGGTAAAGTTATTGCTCTCAAAACTGAAAAAAACCGAATACTATTTAATACAAAATCTTAAGCTTTTATTTTTAACGTTAAATTTAAAACATAAATTCAAATGTGCTGTACTAGATTAGGAAGAATTTTCTAACTTAATTATTGTAAAAGACGATGAACTATTTAAGCTATGCTTTTGTTAAAACACCTTTTTTTACATTGTGTTGTACTTTTTTCCAATAGGGCGCCTCTTGTAGAAGGCGGGACGGTTTATCATCAATGATTCAATGAACCAATAGTGTTGTATATTTTGCTAGTTTAAGGAAGATAATGCGTAGTTATAGTCCTTAAACGGTAGAATTTAAGATGTCGCAAATTTTCTTGGCAAATTAGACCAGCATTCAGCAAACCTGGTTAAAATAAAATAATCAACACCAGGAGCATATTGTGTGGGTAGTTCAAATATTGGGGTTCACAATTATGTTTTAAAAGAACACAATTAAGTAATAACCTTAATATTAAATCACAAAATTATTGTTATTTGCAAAAAAAAAGTTAAAAATGCGTTTAAAATTTTTTTAAATTTAAAATATGCACAAGTGAATCGTTGAAAATAAGCTTTAAATAGTAACAACAGAAAATTGTTGATAAGACATTTAAGATTATAGTGGCGTATGTAGAAATTTATTTCTGGAGGGGCCCAAATATCCTTTAAGAAAATTACATCACTCTCAGGCCTAGTTAAATTTTTGCACAGGGGGAAGAAACTCGAAATTCCCTCTTAACCCTTTTTTTCGCATGTTTACAAATTTAATCTTTTGAAATATTTTTTACTAAGATTCACCTTATGAACTTAATCTGAAGATAAATGTGATTACTTGAGTTCTAAGCAAGCACAAAAATGGGTGTCTGGGAATCCTCCCCCAGAAAAAATTTGGAAATTTGACCCTAAAAACAAGGTTTTAATTCATTTTAGGACTTTTTTCGTACATATAGAAAGGTTTTTGCGGGCTGTATTAATAGGACACACCTGAAATAAAATATTGATTTTTTAATCTAAAAAGAGGTTCCGGAACGCCGTTCCGGCTGAAATCGAGCCCTGCTTATTTCTTTAAAATAATAATTAGTAATAAAATAAAATCAAATAAGGAACTTATTGACAGTCTTGTGCATAGAGAATAGAGCTCTATTCGCTGTATAGTTTATGTAAAAGAAAACAATAGTTTGGAAAACATGACTAACTATAAATGCAAGCTTATGATAAAAATCATTCATATGCTTGTATTTTAAAAAGTTGATGTACCAGATAAAAAAATTAAAATATTTTAATTCTTGTTTAGTTTATCACAATTATTGATCCCAAGCCCTGCTATTCACCCCTTTAAGTTATAAATATTTCTGTTATTGGTAGTATAATTTGTTCTTGAAATCGCAGGCAATTTTATGTAGAGTTAACCCATCTTCGGCCAAAGTTGCGAAAACGCAACATTTCAATTAGTATTTTTTTGTTAATACTGTGACGCATATTTTTCTCCAATTTTATTTTTCGGCTATTTTTAAGGTTTCTGAAGACATAAAAAAATATTTGCAATTAAATTTAAGTAACCATTATTTTTTGAGAAATTTTCAAAATACGCCAATTTTCTAACTGGAAACGTTTATTGACTAAGTCCCATTTTTGAAAATGTATAATTATTCCACTAAAATCCATCTTACGTTTTTATAATGGACTAAGGTTATTAGTTCTACAAATAAAATAAAAGTAAAACAATTGTTTTAAATAAACTTTAAAATTTTTATCTAAATTTAATGTTGCGTTTTTGCAACTTTGGCCGAATCCATGTAAAATCGGCTAAAAATATCAATTTTTTTTACTACTTAAAATTTAAGTACGGTAACATTTGATGTAGAAAAGTACAAAAATATTTGTCCCTGAGTGATTTTCATCCCTTTTATAAGTCCTCAAACTTTTTATTTCGCTTGCTTATCTCCAGTTTTTTCCGCAATATACCATCCTAAAATCAAACTTTTCCCTATAGTTTCCTTTATAAATGCAATGATTTCATATGAAATCATCTATTTGACTCTCTGAGGTGTTCAAAAAAATTTTCTACCTTAAAAAAGAAAATTTAAATATAATTAAATATAGCTTGTGCTTCCACGGTATGTTCTGAAGTTCTTCCTACAATACACCTCATTGACCTCTACTCAGAAATACCATAGTACCGTGGTCCAGGACAGCTGTGTCAACAAAATTTTCTGGAACTGCAAACGGGGTGATTGAATTTCACGGAGTAAACTAATGAAGCGGCAAGTGAAAGATGTTTCAATAGAAAGCCCATGGCAGTTTTATGACTTGCAAATCTTCACCGCTGTTTCCCACGCCCCTTCTTTGAAGGGTTCAGTTTTATGGTTCTCAAGTGACAAGTACAACAAGCTCTTCAAGCCACATGTGGTCAGTATGAACAAAAACACCTCAACCCCCCTCGAACAGTAGGGGGTCTAGAATGTCCCCTTCTATCTTATCAACTTGATCTGACGGTTCTCTTTGATCTTTACCCAAAGAAATAAGGAGGGATTCAGTAGAGGGCATACCGTAATTAGGCAAGAAGAAAAAACACGTAGAAGATGCAGACACTGCAAAAACAATACTGTGTATATGTGTGCTAAATGCCAAGTCCATTTGCACCCCAATTGCTTTGATAATTTTCATAAAAATGTGTAAAAACTGAATTGTAATAAAATTGTTCATCCTTGAAATTTTTTCATTGATTCGGCCAAAGTTGCAAAAACGCAACATTTTATTTCGTAAATAAAATATTTTTTTTGCACGAAACTGATTTTATGTCTTAATGAACGTAATTTAAGCATATTTCAATAAAAAAATGCAACATTTAAAAAATTTTCTATGCTTGGCCTTTAATGGGTTAACCTAAACCTATATCCCAGTTAAAATACCTAGCAGAATTTTTAAAAAAATGTAATGCAAATAATCTTGCAAACCATTTTAAAGCATACAACTAATTTTTTGTTTAAATTATGGCAGCTTAAAATTTTTGATTTAAATCAATGATTTTTTTAAAAAAATCAAGTGATTTAAATCAAGCAACCCTGATTAATACTTACAGTTTGTAAGAACTGTTCCCAAAGGCTGCTCACTAGTTGAAACTTGCTCTTGTCCAAGTTATAAAGGCGTGATTTATTATAAGTAACTTGATCCATTACACCAGCCAACTCAGGAGGAACTGATTTATTTTTCTTCATAACTTGATACTGCAGAAAAGAAAAGGTATTTTACTTAATGCCTTTTCCTAGTAAAAGTTTTTAAGTCTAAAGTTATATTTCTGTATATTATTCTGTTGTCAATAATCATAAAAAGTACTGAATACATCATAAAAGTTTGAAACACTTATAAATTATTGTTCAGGGACGTAGAATGTTGGGAAATTTTTTAACTTTCTATTAAACCAAATTGAAGAACTTTACCTAATTACTTGGGAATTAACGTGGAACTGAACTGACATATCTGTGGATTCAGTAGTGAAACACTGGTTCACAGCCATGTCATACATACAAAAGTTACCTGCACAGGTGCATAGATCTTGAATGAGTTAATATGTAGCGATGTATACTTATGCTTGCTTATGCAAACTGTTACGATATATTATAATCAGAGGCCAGTAAACAAGTTTAAATGAAAGATGAAAAGCCGAAAGGGTACATACGTACTAAGCCATTGACTGTGCCACTAAATTTTAAAAACATTGCTGAAACCCGTTAAATCTGCCTCTGATCTGAAAACATCACCTAAGAGAACACTAGACATTGCCAGCATCAGAATACCAAATTTACTTTATTGATTAAACAATCAAATTCAAAACTTAACTTTACAAAGACACAAAGAAATGCTATAATCAAATATTATAAGTAGGTATTAATGTAATCAAACATTATAATTATTTGGGTAGACAACACTATTTTTGTCAATAAAATTGAAGTAAAAATATTGTTTCTCTAGCAGATCCTATTTCTATTCATTCCATTTTCAAGTTTTGTATTTAGTTATTTTAAATAAAACAAAAAACGTCGTTTATTTGGTTACCTTGTTTTTGGGAAACTGGATCTGGCAATAACTTATAACTCTTTATTGACTTATGACCAGGGTTGGCAAAAAACCGGGTTTTTTTTAAAAACAAAAAAAACGGGTTTATTTGGTTTTTTGGTTTAAACCAGGTTTTTTTGGTTTAAACCAAGTTTTTTTAGAATTTTTTTATCAGAATAAGTTATTTTAGCAGTGATGTTTGAAATTGAGTTGTAAATGAGACATTTATTTCAGGGGTTGTTTATAATTGATAAATGATTTGTATATTTCAATTAATTAATTAAAATTAAATTGTTTTAAAAATAATTTTTGTTTTTAAAATATTGCAATTTGAAAATCTAATATTATTGTAGTGAATAAAAATCAGTGTTAATTTTTAATCATCTTAAAATGTAAATTTTTTGATGAATCTGACCTTTTAATTTTGTGCAAAAGATTATACTTAATAACACTTTCTTTAAAAAATCCTGAAAATATTTTATAATTTCTAAAAAAACCGGCCAACCCTGCTTACGACGTCACCGACTTCTAATATTTGGCGTTAAATCCACTTTTTTGGGACTTTGGAAATGTTGATGGATCCTAGCAGAGCCCACACCCTTGCCAAAGTTGGCGATAATTCCGGCATCTTTTTAACCCTACTTTAAAAGACTAGATTTCGCTTGGCACCATCTTGTGTTCTGGTTTGGCCCTTTATTTCGGTTTGTCGCCAAGGGTGTGGGATCTCCTAGGATTTTACCCTAACGTTTTATAATTCAGCGTTATGGTCGATGGCTTAGTACGTATGTACCGCCAAAAGTATCAGTAAAAAGCATCAAACAATAGTATTTCAAAAAACAATCACGAGACATGAATAATAATACAGCATCTACTCGGCATAGCCAACCATTATAATAACCAAAACTTTACAGAACAATTTGGTTAATTTCAACAATCCGGCCATTCGCCAAGGGTTGGTGAAAGTTAGACAATAAATAGTTCTTTCTAGTTTAAAATGCGGTTAATGAAGCGAATCCGGCCCGCAGATTTTCAGCGTCAAATTTGGCGATAACAATTTAATGCTCGGATGCCATGGTTTTATACTTGGCGAGATAAAAATCGCCAAATTCAGCTTGCGGGCCAGATTCACTTCATTTACCCAAAATGCTTAGAACAGAAACCCTAAATTCTATAAAGATGTTTGTTCCGCAAAGTGCTCGGCAGGCATTGGCAAGACAGCATTTCGTCAAGAAGTCGCCATGGCCCCGATTCTTAATATTTACCAACAATTTAAACAATGAATGTGATAATTGATCTCGGCTAATGAAGCGAATCTGGCCCATAGATTTAGGTCGCCAAATTTTGGCGATCTCGGTTTGTTTCTGGTCCTCTCTCCTAGAGGTTCTCTCCGACCCCACCGGTTCCTCCATGGCAACCCCGCTGCTCTCTTATCGCTTGTTTTAATTTAATTAAGCCGTTCTCAATGCTTTTTTGCGCCTTGCCATTTCTTTTCGATCTGGATGCCGCTGTCGGGAGGTCGCACGAATTTTGCTCTGCTGCACGGACAAAGGAGTTCGCCGTAACGGTCCATCTTCGGCTTTTCAGGTACCAATTTCTTGCATTTCTCTATGATTGTTTGATTTTCTCAGCTGTGACTCCAATGTTCTCCAAGAGTTATTGCAAAACCAAGTGCGTCTTGGTCAGCAATTTCTTTTGGTGATATCAGTCTCATGAGGACATGCTTCTGTACAAGATCTTCGGTTAAGCGATACCAACAGGGTTGAGGATCAATTTGATTCTTATCTTGCTGAGTATGTGTGGATAGAGCTCTGTCTCACCAGCTGGGAAAATGCTATCATTCATCGAGATGTGCTCGAAATTGTACCCGCCCCAAGAGATGGATCCTCCGGCTGCTTCTGCGTCCGGTGACCCATCCACCTCAACCTCGGATTCTCCCGTAGCATCAGCGTGTAATCTCCCCGGCACGACATCAATTTAGTTTGGATTTGTATCCCCTTTCAATGGAAAAACGGATTACTTAGAAAAGGTAAGATCACTATTTTTAGCAATTTTTTATTAATTTTTCCAATCGCCAAATTCACCTCACTTCGCTTCATTTACCTTGATCTCAACACAAACTAAACTAAAAATCACTTAGGTATTGTTTGTCGGATCGATCCCAGTTGATGGGTACGGGTTGGCGATAGATGACGTAGTCAGAGATAGATTGCCAAGTTTGGCAATCGCGAGTTGAATGACGAATGCTGTGCGCGATTCATTCAAATTGACGTAAGAATGCGCTCTAGTGTTCTGCGTTGTATTGTAACATTCCGAAATGGACAATTGAAGAGTGATGACGCAAATGACTCGGAAAACCAATCAGCTGTCATGTTGTGCTTAGGGATCTAAAAAATTGTTTCATTCGATTCCGGAATTGATTCCTGAGGTTTGATTCCAACCTAGAATCGATTCCTTAGGGCCAGTATCGAAAAAGTAGGAAGGATAGTTAGTAAAATCAAGGATAATTAGTTAATACGGATATTATACAAAAAAATACGGATATTATAAGAGATAAAAATAATATACAATAATATAAATATATAATAGTAGTATAATAATAATCATAATAATATAAATAGTAATATAATAACATAAATATAAAATAGTTATTATAATATAAAATAGTAATATAATAATAATGATATAAATATAAAATAGTAATATAATAATAAAAATATATAATAATAGAAAAAATATATAATTATAATATATTATTATAATATGGTAAAATCCTATTTCATGGGTACGCCTTGGCGCGTTTTTTGGCGCTAAGTTTTTTTTGTCGCCAAAATCGAAAGGCGCCAAATTCCAAGCTGCAGACAGCTAAAAACATAGTCTAAACTGCTTAAACGTAATAAGGAAACAATTTATACATATTATAACATAATTTAAAGTATTTATCACTTGATTGACGAATTTTCAAGACTTAAATATACTATGATGCAATATTAATCTAACTATGACGTCTTGTTTCTCGTCCGATAAATTAAGAAATGACATATAATTTCAAAGATTAATTACCCTTATAAGATACGCATAATTACGCATGTATTTCAATACGCTTTACTGAATATTAAGGTTCCGGCGAATATTCTTAATATAGTAAAATACTTATACAAATATCCTAATTCAACTTAATAACTCTTCATTAATGCATTTTAAGTAATAAAAAACACAAATAACATACCATATTTCCGTACTGAAAACTTACACATCTCTGCCTTTCAAAACAAAAGAACTGTTTTGAAATGCGCAGAGACATCGTAATATTTGAAATCCGAGCATATTCAACGCGATTGCCACAACTAAGTTCTTAATATTTTCTGAAGGGATTTCGGAATCGAACCCTTGAAGGAATCGATTCCAGCAGAAATTGAATCTTAGGAATCGTACTTAACAAATTTGCTAATAATTATCTGTATTAATTTAGAAATAATAATATATTATAATTATATATTTTTCTATTATATATTTTTATTATTACTATTTTATATTTATATTATTATTATTACTATTTTATATTTATATTATTATTACTATTTTATATTTATATTATTATTATTACTATTTTATATTTATATTATTATATTACTATTTATATTTATATTATTATTATTACTATTTTATATTTATATAATTATTATATTACTATTTATATTTATATTATTATGATTATTATTATTATTATATTACTATTATATATTTATATTATTATATATTATTTTTATCTCTTATAATATCCGTATTTTTTAGTATAATATCCGTATTAACTAATTATCCTTGATTTTACTAATTATCCTTCCTACTTTTTCGATACTGGCCCTAAGGAATCGATTCTAGGTTGGAATCAAGCCTCAGGAATCAATTCCGGAATCGAATGAAATGATTTTTTACATCCCTAAGCACAACATGACAGCTGATTGGTTTTCCGAGTCATTTGCGTCATCACTTCTCAATTGGCCATTTCGGAATGTTACAATACAACGCAGAACACAAGAGCGCATTCTTACGTCAATTTGGATGAATCGCGCACAGCATTCGTCATTCAACTCGCGATTGCCAGACTTGGCAATCTATCTCTGACTACGTCATCTATCGCCAACCCGTACCCATCAACTAGGCTCGATCCTTATAATATCTAAATTAATACAGATAATTATTAGCAAATTTGTTAAGTATGATTCCTAAGAATCAATTTCTGCTGGAATCGATTCCTTCAAGGGTTCGATTCCGGAATCGATTCCTTCAGAAAATATTAAGAACTTAATTGTGGCAATCGCGTTGAATATGCGCGGATTTCATATATTACGATGTCTCTGCGCATTTCAAAACAGTTCTTTTGTTTTGGAAGGCAGATATGTGTAAGTTTTCAGTACGGGAATATGGTATGTTATTTGTGTTTTTTATTACTTAAAATGCATTAATGAAGAGTTATTAAGTTGAATTAGGATATTTGTATAAGTATTTTACTATATTAAGAATATTCGCCGTAACCTTAATATTCAGTAAAGCGTATTGAAATACATGCGTAATTATGCGTATCTCTTATAAGGGTAATTAATCTTTGAAATTATATGTCATTTCTTAATTTATCGGACGAGAAACAAGACGCCATAGTTAGATTAATATTGCATCATAGTATATTTAAGTCTTGAAAATTTGTCAATCAAGTGATAAATACTTTAAATTATGTTATAATATGTATAAATTGTTTCCTTATTACGTTTAAGTAGTTTAGACTATGTTTTTAGCTGTCTGCAGCTTGGAATTAGGCGCCTTTCGATTTTGGCGACAAAAAAAACTTAGCGCCAAAAAACGCGCCAAGGCGTACCCATGAAATAGGATTTTACCTGTTTGTCTTTGGTTTTTACATATTATCCTTCCTTATCCTATTGTCTGTCAGTTTCAGTGGCACATAGGCTATGTAAACATGGTAGGTATGCTTATTGATATTTATTATTATTCAAGCTAAGGCCAATTCTCAAATTTTTTTTGTAAATGAATGTTTGATTTATTCGGTTTAATCACTTCCAAGATTAGCCGTAAGATATACAACATCTTGAAAATGTTAAAAGGGTTGGATCCTAGCAGAGCCCACACCCTGCCAAAAATGGCGATAATTCCGCCATCTTGGTAACCCTACTTTAACACACAAGATGACGCTTGGCGCCATCTTGTTCTGGTTTGGCGCTTTATTTTGGTATATCGCCAAGGGTGTGGGCTCTCCTAGGATTTTACCGTTAAAAGTTTATTTTTAAGAATTACGTACTATTTGTTAATACCCCACAACTAGGATGTTAATACTAACCTGTCGAAAGAGTAAGTAGGTTTCCCAAAGGTACACGGTCCATAAAAAGATAATGATAGAATAAAGTATTTGTTGAGGAGTCAATGCCGGAGCGTACATGAGGATATTTTTGACTGGAAAATCAACTAAAGGGCCGATTAATTTATCCAATGATTCACGCCACATTTTTAAAAATGATTTTGTTTCCGATTCAGAAAAATCGTTGAAATGGCTTTTTTTAAATAGAAATCATTAGATTAGGAATCGTGAAATTTCGAGTCGGTCGGTTGTTTACAGAAATTATACCACGCTTCGAATTTGTTGCCATAGCAGTGTTGCAAAGTCGTAAGCTTAAGCTAATTACGAAAAATACGTTCACAAAATGCAAGGATTTGAATTTCTTCGTGAATAAATATGCAATATAAACAATAAATATTTTCTCAAATTCTCTGCCTAGATTTATTTGTTCCCCACTCTCAAATTTTGAAAAAAAGCAAACATCAAAATTAGAATTTATAAAAGGAACTTCTCAACTCCAAAGCAGTTTGTTTATATTTGTGTTTTGCCTTTTTTAATGAGCTAACAGCTGACATTTGTGCATTTGTTACAACTTTTAAGGATATTAAAAAATTATAAAAAGAAATTAGTAAACGTAATAAAATTTTACAGTTTGTTTAAGTCCCCATGTAGCATCTATCTAGCAGTATTTTAAAGCTTGGTTTTAGACTTCAAACTGAACTGTTTGACTTAAAAACGCCAGTGTGTTCAGAAGATATTATTATTGCAGTATGGCTGAACCTGAAATACTCAGTTAGTATCTTTATATCTTATAAAATAAATATTCAAGTTCTTGAAATTAACACGGATTTTATTAAAATGGTCTCTCCTGGCTGATTGGAGAGTTTTTGTCGTTTTGGTAAATAAAGCTAATCCGGGCTGCTTTAGTATTGCAGTTGAAAGCAAATTTTTTAGATTAAAGAAGCATCTTCTATTTTGTATTTTTCACTTAAGTTAGAAGTAAATATAAGATAAAATAAGTGATGTTTTTTGCAATAAATCTTAAGAATATGTAAAATACTTCTATCTTTGTGATTTTTGACCATATACCTACTACTTGAAAAATAATCATAAATTTTAATTTTGAAATAATGTCCCATCCCACCCCGGCACCATAGTAAAATACATATAGTAGCATACATAGCAGTGGCGGCTCGTCCATAGGAGCACAGGAGCACGTGAACACCCAGTGAAAAAGTAGAAATAAACCCAAATATAAAGATACACAAATATCAAAAGAAAACAATACATAAATCCTTCTCAATTTCTTTTTCATACTCAGAATCAAGTTTCTACCCCCCCTTTCACCTGTCAGCAAAAAAATTATTGCCGGAAACGCAAAAGTTTTGTGTTTATCAAATAAAGAGAATACTACATTCTTATTTTTCTTTCCTTATACGCACGTGTGAGCGAAGAAACTGAATGAGTCGGAAGAAACCTCGACTTCTCGCCGGAGAACATTTGGACTTACGGCAACACATTGGCGATCCCCGTGCGCACAGCATTTGTGTGCCGAGGCTTACGGTTTTGAGGTTAAGCTTGCTTTTTTGTGGTCTGGATTTTTTTTCCCGGATTGGAAAACGAGATAAGAACCTTTTGAAAGTATCATTAAACTTTTCACTTCAGCTAATTTGTAATAATTAATTATTTTGTTATTGGTTATTTTTTTAAAGTGGCGTTGGAGTAAAATTACAGATCTTGAACATTACACATCACCTGTATTTTTCACAATAAATTGTTCGATTAAGCATATATAACAAGCACTATGAGTAGACAGACCCAGTGCTCTTGTCATGCTCCTAATTAAAAAATTATGATTAGGTATTATGCATGATTTTAATGAAAGTGTCAAAAATTTGTTTGCTTCAAAAAAGGTTAGACGAGTGGACATCATGCATAAAAGTTGTTTTTGAGGTATTATGTTATAGGCTAGGGGTATTATAAAAAATAAAGGCCTTCTTTGTCATAAGTTTTGCTTATTTCCATTAAACGCATATTAAAAAAATAAAAATGCATGCAGTGAAAAATTTAGGAAACTTAAAATAACTCCCCTGAAATAAATAAATTTTTTCGAAAACAAGTTTTCTTTATGTATTCGTCCAACATCCCTTCTCTTTCTTGCTCTTGTGTAAATTTGAATTCATATTACAAAGGGTGTGAACACCCTGTTAATAAACTCACGAGCCGCCACTGATACATAGTAAAATCCCCCGGCACTGGGGTGGGATGGGACATTTTTAGAGTTACTTTAATTGCTTTATAAATCTTAAGTTTTGTTTGCTATCACATTGGTTACATTTTTTAAACATGTTAAAATGAAAGTTATGTGAAAGAAAGATATTATTTTGAAAGTTTCAAATCTATACAAGGAAAACTAAATTTTTTAAAAGTATTCTTGTAAAAAATGCCCTATCCCACCCTGGTCTCCCCTATTATTTATCAGCCCAAAACACATAAATTTTATCTCTATAATGGTTTTAAAAACTATTTTTAAGAGAATTTTATCAGAGTAATAAAAAGGTCATATTCTTGATTAGTATTCAAAGGATTGAGATGAAAAATATATTAAAGCCACATTTAGATCATTTGAGGACGAGCCCAGGGAGTATTTTCAGGAGTATAATAGGGGAGACCGGGGAGGGATGGGACACTTTTTCCAAGAATATTTTTTTAAAATTTAGTCTTCATTGTATAAATTTGAAACTTTCAAACTAACATCTTGGAACATTTTAACATGTATAAAAAATATAACCAAAGTGATAGCAAACAAAACTTAGGATTTATGAATGAATAAAAGTAACCTCTAAAAGTGTCCCAACCCGGGGTGGGATGGGACATATCTTTTTAAATTAAAATTTATGATTACATTTTATATATATGATTAAAAACTTCAAAGATGGAAGTATTTTACACATTTTAAAGATTTATTACAAAAACATCAGTTATTTTACCCTATATTTACTTCGAAAAATCTAACTCAAGTGAAAAATACAAAATAGTTAAAATTCTTCTTTAATCTAAAAAAATATGTTTTCAACTGCAATACTAATCAGTTTCAAAACAATGGTATCTAAAGAATTGTATGCAATAGCTTGTATTTAGGTATTGAGAGGAATTGGGCATATCCCATCCCACCCCAAGTCATGGTGTCCTATCCCAACCCAGTAGCAACTGTTTTTAAAAATGGGTTCTTTCAAAAGAACTGTAGCTTTTATGCTTAGCTCAACTATATATTCATAAAGAATACATTATTCTGTTTAGAAAACAATATAAACCATTAAGAAAGCAACCAAGAATCAGATTGAAAATTCACTTTGAAAAGTGTAATACTTAGTTACTTTTGCTATAGTGAAGAATAAAAGTGAAAAGAATAAAAGTGAAGAAGAAGAATAAAAGTGAAGAAGAATATAGTGAAGAATAAAAAAATAGTGAAGAATATAGTGAAACCATCTTTTTCATTCAGAAACTTGTAGGAGCTTGCAACTAAAATAGTAAACAGCAACAAGTATGAAGCCATGGTGGCTTTACCTGGTGGAACACTCAAAAACTAATTTTATTTATAATTTTAAGATTTATTGAAGGTGTCCCATCCTACCCAGTGTCCCATCCATCCCCCGTCTCCCCTATGTATGAGATTTAGCAAGTAAGCAGAACAAATTCCAATAGTCTTGCTATACGGTTGCAGACAATTGCTGGACAATTTTTAGATGAATTAAATAAAATGGTTAAATATAAACCAAAAGATCCAACAAACCCTTCAATAATATTTTGGCAGTACTCTTTCATGGTTATTTCTTCATGAATTAATGAGTAAATAAAAGGAATATTGAAATGAATTCTTGTGCTTGTATCATACATAGTAAAATCTCAACTAACAAATAAACTAGAACTGATCAAATTTTGTCTCTAATATTCGTGTTTAGCAGGCTGAAATTACATATGACATTTTCATTTTGCTGCTGCCCAGTGAGGCACTTATACTCTGTTTTTTAATTAGAATAGGCCACTGAAAAATAGTGCTTTCCCCTCGGTAAATGCGTAACCATAGTTATGCTCTTTGTGCAGCCAATAGTTAAGCCTTCTTCGTCACTTTGATGTTGATAGTTACTATGGTTTCCGATTTGGTGGTGGGGGATGATAGTATTTTCAGTGGCCTAATCAAAATGAATAGTATAGACAAAGTATTGTGGTGATGGTTTCACACCACCCCATATTTTTCAACTGAATAGAGAATATACTGTTATATATTTCTATATTCAAATACTATTCTGAACTTCTTTTTATATTCTTCTAGGTCGAATTTTCCTCTTTCCTTCCCTCTGCACTATTACTGCCACTAGGATCATCACTCACCTTTGTGAAACTTATATTGCAGTTCGCAATGAAAGAACTCAAGTTAATATTATATCTGAAATAATTGAGCAGCTCGAGATGCCCCCCAAAATTATAAAGTACCTCTTATCACTTATAAGACCTCTAGTAGCTGAATTAGCAGTATTTAAAAAAACTATCAATAGCAACTTGCGTCCTGTACATAGGGACTGGAACTTTTCACCTGATGATGAATTCTCTATCTCCTGGTCCGGACTTGGTATAATTGATGTCGTAGCTACAAGTAACTCCTTTTTCAAATGCCGCAAGTTGCCAATTAACCTGGAATTCGAACGTGCCTGCTTAAATTGTGCGGAAGAAGAAATCTACAGAATGTGGCCGTTAGTGAAAAATGACGTGATTCCCATTGTAGAGGGGGTAAAAAACATTTGGACATGTTGTAAATCCAACGCAAATCATTCAGTCTTATTTTGGGGGAATTACATCAAAAAAGGTAGTCAGCGGTCTCCCACTCAGGATTTATGTTTTTGGAGAGCCTTGTCAAAAGCTTGCCTAGAGGGGAACATGTCTTCCCTCAAGTTTTTATTTGAGTATGTAGATTATGAGCATCAACCATACACATTTTTGAACACCTTGCATCATCCTGATAGAGATAATATAAAGATGGTTCACTATCTCTTGGTCCTTTTGCAATCTGGTAAAGAACGGGTGATAAAGGAACTCTTTGAAAGCCCTGCTAGCCTGCTTCTTTGCTTCCTTGAATGGCCTTTGAGAGAGTACTTCACTGAACTGACTTCCATAGTACGGTCCAAGCTAACTTGTGCTGACTTTTGTTACGTAACTAAGGAAATTACGCTTAAAAAAGACCTGAATAACTTTGAAACACCTATTTACACCGAGTTATTCGATCGCTGGTGGGATGGGGCTCGTCCAGAATATAAAGAAACTTTTAAGAAGACAAAACCTGCAGCTTTAAAAAGAAGGCCCTATACTTCTTTTGTCTTCCAAGTGGGCATACCCCGAATCCAAACTGAGGAGTAATGTGCCAAGACAACTCATAAAGAATTAGAAGGCCTTCCGGAATGACTACCTTAAAGTACAAAAAGCTAAAATTCCAGAATCTGTTTTTCTAAAAATTGAAAGCTGGTTAAACACCAGACCCATTAGAGGGTTAAGACCACGGATTGATCTAGAGCAGCGTTTCTCAAACTGTGGGTCGCGACCCACTGGTGGGTCGCCAGTCAGTTTTTGGTGGGTCGCGAGAAGATTTTTAATTTTTCTGAATATAAAGTATCTTTTTATAGTTTTTACAAACGTGTTATTGACTTTTAAATTATCAAACTATTAATTTGAACTTTTGAAATTTATCACATTACAGTATAGTAAAAAGAATACAAATTTGAGGAAAAACTACACTGCTTGGTGTCGAAAGGAAAAGGCAATTAATGTAAATACGTTTTATGTGCGTCTCTTTAATGTGACTATAATGCAAATATAGTCGGTTATTCAAACAAGATTTTTAAAAAAATATTCAGTGTTTCTTCCATCCACACCAGAGGGGAGCAATGCAATTTTTAAGAATTTTCTTAGGAAATGATGCAACTGCAATTTATCCCATATTGCTAAAAAAACAAGTTAAAACGATGTTTTAAGGGTCAAATTTTTAAAATTTTCTCTGGGGGAGGACCCCCAGACCCCCTTTTTATTGTGGGGATCATTGTTTGCCCGCATTAAACTCTTTCATACGCTCAAATTCAAATATTTAATTTTCAATTTCTAAAAAGTTAATTTCTCTTATAATACGTACATATAATATTTTTTTGTTGTAACTAAATAGTTTGTGAACACCCCCAGTCAGAGAAGTTAAAATTCTGTGGGGGGGCATGAGATAATAATCTCAGTTCAGTTAATTATAATTAACTGAAGTCGGTGGGTCGCGTTAGATTTTGTTTCTCAAAAGTGAGTCGCGATGTTAAAAAGTTTGAGAACCCCTGATCTAGAGGTTTATTTTTGAGCCCATTTGTGTGAAAAAAATTAGATGCTTCATCGGGTGAATGGACAATTCCCGTATTTTTTATAATTGAATAAAAAGCAATATTTCCAGTAAAACAAATGGTTTTACTCTCAAAAATCAGCTTTAAAAGTTTCAAAAAAATTTCTTTAATTAGATATTTGAAAATAAAAATAGCTAAATTTGAGTTGCCGTCGAAACATGCGTGACGTACTTAGGCACAAACAAACATCAAGAATTGCCAAAAGGATATACCTGATTGGATGATCGTACTGTTATTAATGCCAACTGACGTCACACAACTGTTTGTGATGTAGCAGCCGTTTTCGTTTTTAAAAAGACAAACTTTGAAATTAAATTAAAAAATAACTAAACATGGGAATTAAACAATTTTTGCACCAAAATTCCTTTTTCATCGATCTCTTTCGAATAAAAAAAATAATTAAAAAATGCGGGAATTGTCCATTCTGCAGAGAAATAAATACCTTCAAAACAACAAAAATAATATTTAAGAAATCCAGTGGGTTGTTTGGAATTTTAAGATTGCTGAATTAAGAGTGCTGAACTAGGGAGATTGTAGTCTTTGAACATGCGACAAAGTTTTGAATGTTGCTGTTTTATCTAGCAAAAAAATGTAAGGGGTAAATTTCTGTGTTGTGAAATTCTGTAAAGGGTAGTTTTTATGAATATGAACAGGGTTGCATCTTGAAAGAAATTGGGGCCGAAAACGGCCCCTTCACAAAATTCCGATCCACAAAATCGGCCCCTTCCGGTTCCCCAAAACCGACTTTAATCAAGCTATATGCACTCGCTAGGTATAGTTTTATTAAAAAATATAAATATATTTACAGAAATAGGACCTTATTTTAGAATGAAATATTATTTTCACAAAATTCAATGCCGTTTTTCACAAAATTCAATTCAGTTTTTCACAAAATTCCCAAAAATGGCCTCTGGCAAAAAAAATCCTGGATGCACCCCTGATGAATATTGTTAAGGGGCAGAAAAATGGTATCTCATATTTCAACTAAATCAACCTCTAAAGATTATTATTACCTTAAAGATTATTTGTTTTATTTGTGTAACAGTTCTTTAATAGTCTTAACTAACTGCAAATATACTGCCTTGTTGTGTAGTGTAGTGTAGTCCAGTTCCGAAATTGGCTAAATGCACTTTTTATCAAAATCAGATCAAGTATAGATATGTGGTTAACTTGAATTGTGATTTGATAATACACAAATTTAGATATAAATGTAATTTATCATAGTTTTTATGCAAAAACAACATTGATAATCCTGATTTTGACATTGTAAAATAGGATAGGTTTTTCATCTGTACATGGGGTGCCAGCAAGCAATAAATCCATTTATGCTGGGCTGGCAACCAAGTAAGGCAGGGCATAGAAGGATTTGCAGCTGAATTGGGTTTTATGATGTGTTTGGTGGTGTTTTACCGTAATGCTTGCACTTAGTATTTTGTTTTTAAAATGTTTCTAGAGAAGCATTTGAATAACTTAGCAGTCATTTATAAATCCAATCTGGAAAGTAAACTAGTTGTTTGGTTTCATTTTAAACCTTTTAGTCCTAAATTGCCAGGTATTTCCGTTAAATTCTGAATGAAATTTGGGGCAGTCAGGACTGAAAGGTTTTAAGTAATTTTAACCATAACCATATAAAAATCCATGGAAGTAGTTTATTTGAATCTTCTTCTTGGTATTCACAGCTTTTTAAAGATTCAGTTTCCTTTCCTCCCCACCTCTTTTTAGAAAGTTTTTTTTGCATTCGTCTAATCCAAAAAGCATGAAAATGAAATGATCTTGTTAGAAAAGACTTAAACTTTTACTGCCTACAGTCAAACCACTACGACTTTACTCCTTAATGTAGTAATAAGGCCAGAGGTATAAACATGAAAATGACCAAAAAATACCTTTGCAGTTTTCTGTTAACGTATTTTGTATTCTTTATCTTTTCGCAATATACTGATTTTTAAGCCCATGGCAGGTATAGGTCTATGGTGGAGAACAACAAAAAGCAGTGTTGTATGAATTTGTTTTGTATGTGTTTTTTTGCTGGCAAGAAATGGAATTTTGACAGTTAACTTTGACAGTTAGAACTTTAAAAAACAGGTAATAACTGGTAACAAACCTAAATTTGCTCAAATGAATGCAGTGATACAGTGTACTTCTTTAGGAATGGGAAAGCCACAGAGTATAGAGCTTAACAGAGTGTTCATCTCCATAGACGCTAATGGCAACCTTTTTAACAGGGCTTTTCCCATTGAAAAATTTTAGGCCAAACGGACCCGCCTCCTTTAATACCGCGCTATTCCTGCTAATTCTGTCATTCGCCCACTGAAGCTGTCACTCAAATCCAAATAGCCTATAATCGGTGTTAAAATCAAATCAAATACATTTCGCGTTCTCTGATTGGCTGCTAGTGAACTGAATTATAATATGCGTGCTTGGGGAGTTAAATTAATGACCTAAAGAGGAAAACGGCGGTTTGGCATCTCTTTTAAGCTCTCTGCTCTGTGGGGAAAGCTACACAAAATTATTTTATGAAAGCTAAAGCCTGAATGCATAATTTATTTTATAATGAAAACCTAAAAAATATTTCATGCTTTAGGATTGTTTTATTCATGTTTAGTTATATAAACTGGATGGGTTGATGCATCTTACTTTTCATTTGAATTAGTTTCTTTAGAACTTCCATTTTTTTTTAATTTATTGCAACATAAAATTTAGACTAAACTAGTTCTCTTTTTTAAATTTAATAATCTTTACTGATGCAATTCATTATTTTGCAGTAATTAAATGTGGATGTTATGTGTTTATCTCAATGCTTATTACAGTGTGTCCCAAAAAAGACATGAAACATTTTAAGAATCAAAACTAATAACTCAAAAACTAAAAAAGATCAAAATACGCGGTCTGTTGCATCCTACCCACTTAATACTCCCAGGAGTAGGGTATAACAAACCGCATATTTTATGCTTTTTAGTTTTCGAGTTATTAGTTATTGATTTTTAAAATGTGTCGGTCTTTTGTGGACACCCTGTATTAGTCCTATAGTATAGATGAAGATGAGTTCAAGTGTGTGACTTAGGAAAGACCAAGATCTCTTCCGCACAGTCAAACCTAGATAAAGTAGAATCCCTCGGGACCGATATTTTCATTCCATTTATCAGGAGTTAGATGTATTTTACTTACCTCTATTAGGGATCATTCCATATTTTACTTATCCAGATTTGACTGCAGTTTAAACCAAAAATAGAATTTATCTTCATTGTTCTTACCAATACTGTTTTTATCACATGTTGTTGAACTTTGTTTTATGTATATTATTGAAATTTATATAAGATGTTATTCATTGATTTCTTTAATTGAGGTAAAAGATGATAAGTTTATGTGTAAAAAATATGATTTTGTCACTTTTATGCTGGGAGGTTTACTCCACCTCTGGCAAAATCTTCACAAATTTTATTCTGACGATTTGAATTTATTCAACAAATTTTTTTGTAAATTTTAAATTAATGACTTTATTATAATAAAAAGTTTATAAAAGCTAAAAGGTTTTGAATTGTTTTTGCTTCCAAAGCATATTTCAGTTCAACCAGTTTTAATGGAATTAATGTAAATATTACCTGAAGTATGCGTACTTTAGATTTAGATGCCGAGAACTAACCTTCGATGTTTGTGCTGTATGTGGTTTACCTTTCTAAATAAATGTTTCTACTAAATTTCAAATTGGAAATTCAAAGTAATATTGCACCAAAAAGTAATTTAATAAATCGAAATTTTGGTAGGTCCTCTTAATACCCCAACTTATAGTTGCCTTAATATGTAACAATTTCACCTTAGTGTTCCTTAAAATCGTATTTTCTAACCCCTTTAAAAAATTAAAGGGCAAAGAAATAAAAATTAGCTAAATAAAAAAAGCCGTGTAATTTATTTTAAGACATGCAACAATCTTGTAGTTAGAATTGCATAGCCGCTAACTCATCCGTTTTAGCCGGAAGATTTCCGTTTAAGAGAATCTTCCGTCATCCGTTTTTCGATCAATTTCTTCCGTTTTTTGTCCAAATAATTTAGGCAGCCTATTTTTGCAAAGTTCAGAAAGGTTTTGAAATGGTGTTTGATAACAATTTCCTAAAAAAAGGCTGAATCTTACGCATATCAGGCCTCAAAAAATTAACAATAATATTTAAAAAGTAATAAATTTCTATTGATCTGAAGATCTGGAAATAGTTATTTTAATGTGTGTGTAAAGTTAGGTAGGTTAGAGGTTGCTCATCTGATATTAAATTTGTTTTTCTTTGATTTTTGAACTGAAAGATATTCATTCGCCACCTGTTAACTTAGGTGTAGTAACTATGGTAGATAGTCTTTGATTAAGAAAAAATGCCATGGGTACCTTGATTTTTAAAATCTTCCTTTTTTTATAATCCCAATGTTGGCAGGTATGGAATTGAAACGTTTACTGTACCCTTTCAACTTAGCAATTTTCCCTCTAATTTTGAATCACCCTGTAGAACATTCTGAATTAAATTGCCTCAAAATCTCTATGTTAAAGAGTAATTCACGTACCATTAGCAATATTAGGATCTCTTTTTTAGGGGTAGAATGAAATAATCGCAATAGGGGTAAGGTAGGAAGGCAATTCCACGGGTAACTGACTGACAATTTTGGCACTGTATATTTGCACGGCCATTTTTCAACTAAACTCTACTCTAACTTCCACGGCTAGGCGTACCATTGGTTCCATCACTAAGCGCCGAGACTGCTACGTCATCACGAGACCTACAGCGCATGCGCCACTGGCCGTTTTGGCCGTCCAAATATACACTTCGGACAATTTTTAAGAAAATCACTTAGTATTTTGTAATTTTCTTCCCAAAAAATTAATTATACCCGTGGAAATTGCCCAGGAATCACTTGGATATAAAATTAGAACACTCAATCCTGTTTTATGTACACAAAAATGACTAATCAATTCAAGACGAGGTTTAACCCCTTATGCCCCAAATTATTTTCCTCATCCTCATCCAAAACATGTCAAGTTTACGTAACTGCAACTATAAGTAAACTAAGTTTGGCCTTAAATGATGAAAATTGGACGAATTTGGAACATTGGGAAGTGGGACTTACAAGTCCCGTTGGGATATAAAGGGTTAACACAGAGAAAAACCTAACAGAGGGTCCAAATCGCTATTTTCAAATGCCATCGTATAATAGACGGCAGCTCTTCAAATATCCATGATTGACAGAAATCAGAAAGGTAGGCAGTATTACTATTTGGAGGTCTCAGCTGAGATTGCCTGAAGCGTGTTGTCACTTTCGAAGGGGTATTAGAGGATTCGAAGATGGAGATTCTTCCATCTCCGCCTCTTCGTGACGTGACAAGGGAGAGGCGTGGCTATATCACAACCCAGGGCCCCTATCAGAAAGCATACGTTATTTTTTTTCATTATTGTCCATGAACTCTGGAGGTTTAAAATTCCGTAGACTTCACCTCTTCAGAAGTGAAGAAAAATTGTATACTAGTAGATCCACCAAGAGTCGAATTTCTACCTGGTCACTGTTTGGTGAGGAAGATGACTAACGTATTATGCGATGGGAAATTTTGGGTGAGTATATTTGCTGATATATTTATATGTAAAGTAACGAACTAAAAATCCGATTACTTAAAACTAACGGATCTGAAATACCATCGTATTCATGAATTATCTTGAGGAATTAGGGACCCTAGTCCGTTATATAATAATGTCACTCAAACATGCAACAGTATAATATTTTACTGCTGAACCAACGATCGATAGTAAAAGGGTCACGTGATTTTTAAAGACTTTGCACGGCCGATAGTTGGGTAACCGGTAATAGTTGGGGTCTTGCTTTTATATACAAGCAAATGTCTCTTCCTCTTTCGATCAACTACCCCTCAACTTCCACCTGTCTCCCCTCCTAAATACTAGTTCCAGCGTTGTCAAAATCACGTGACCCTTTTACTATCGTTGGTTTATCAGTATCTAAATATTCTAAATAGAGGATAATCAAAGCAGTATCAATTCTGTATTATTTTACGCTCTTCTACACTTACTAAGTGCTTTTTGTGCTCCTTCTCGTGGGAAAATCACATGGAATGGGATAAATCACATGGAATTTTCAAATAGAAATTTAAGGTTATTCCTTGATGATGCCGAATGATCTGATCGTTTCACTGATCTAAATAAATATCCTGCAAATCTCACGTAAAACCGTAAAAAATTTTTCAGGAGACGAAAAAAACTGCATATTTTTCGGTTTTGGTTTATGAACTGTACTTTTTCTGTCCCGTTTTTATTGTACAGGCAACTATGAAACTGAGTATGGTTTTTCTGAGGACGCGACACGGCTTCCCCTCAGCGTCACTGCAACTTACAGAGTTTTGCTTGGTTATTGGGAGGTTCCCATCTTACAGGTTGTTACAAATCGTCATGGAGAAGTTATGAAGCGTCTTTGGCCGATATTGGTGGCACTGAGATGAGCGCAAGACCATCTTTAACAAGTACAACTCAAAACCTTAATTTCGCCAAAAAAATTTTCTTACAGGCTTTTGCAACGTGGCTGTCGATTTGGGCTAACATTTGGTGATAGTAACTTTTGCAAATCTTCGGTAAATTAAATGTTGTCATCAAACCGGAATGTGATAATTGTGCTAGATTTTATTCTATATTTTACATTAAATGCAAAGTAGAATCAAAATTTAAAAGTGTAGTTTAGATTTTTATTATCGCTGGCCATGGATTCTGGTACTCTGACTTAGTTAACCAAATTTTTAAATGAAGTTTTCGAGTTCAAAGCTGTCAAATTTATATACACTTGTGCTATCAAAAAAGTTTTTTAAAAGCTTTTTACCGAAATTCTTCAGATATTTACTTAAAGTGAAAGTGTTGGACTAGTTAAACTGAGAACTGTGGTAAACTTCCTTCTATAAATATGTGGCATGTTATGACTCAATAAATAATTATATACAAATACAAATTAAGGCGATCAACTACAGGCTTAAGCCCAGCAAGGTTGGTCCAGTCTTTTTAACCCAAACTACCGGAATCCCAGTATCTGTCAATTTTCCTCTTGAACTCGTTTACCCCACTTGAATTTACAATTGTTTCAGGCAACGCATTCCATCTATCCACTACCCTATTAAAAAAATAATGCTTTCTACAATCCGTCTTAAATTTGACTTTATTCAATAGAAAATTGTGACCCCTTGTTCTATTACCCGTATTGAAATCTAGTCCTTCTGTGTCCCCTTGCTTTACCATTTTAAAAATTTCATAATTATTAATATCATAAATATAATAAAAATTATATATATCAAGGTGATATATATAATTGATAAGTATAGTAATAGGTATCTATATATATTAGTAACGGTAGTAAAAATTAATAAATTTATAATAAATAAGTGCTATAAATAAATAAGTTGATTTGATAGAAAATATATTCAAGAAATTAACTAATACCAACTTTTTAAGAAATTATAGTCAAAGTTTAAATATAAAAGCAAAAATAAAACTTTTTCTGAAGTGGCAACCTAAGTATTAAGTTAAAAACAATGCATGGAAACAGTTTTTTGAGAAATTTAGACGAAAACTGCGCGATATGATTTTTAAACCCCGTATGATTTTTACACTTTTCAATTCGTGCCAAAATGGCTGAGTTTGAAAGTACAGGATGCTTTAAAAAGACTCTACTTGCCCTTTGCGTAATCTTTTTAGTATGCGGAATTGGCAAGATTATATACGGCACTTTGTACAAATTTAGCTACGCGAGACATCTCGCCGATCTTACGGTTTCTTATGGGTCCTTTCTCCTCTTAGCCACCGGAGTGGTGGTCATGATTGTGGCTATTATCGGCCTTGTAGGCCTTCTCCAGGAAAACAATTTCCTGCTTTTCATATTAGCGCTGGCTCTGGCCATCTTGTCAGTCTTCAACCTAAGCTTTGGGGTATCTGAATTCGTGATTGTATTCGAAGCAAGCGACAGCCTCAGCGGAAGCCTGAACAACACTGAGCGTCTCATGAAGAACCAAGGTTTCAAGAAAGCATTGGAGAGGGTTCAAAAGGAAAAGAAGTGCTGTGGAGTGCGTGGCCATGAAGACTATCCAGTAGAGGTTGTTGGTCTACCCGATAGTTGCTGTCCTATTTCAAAAGAAGGCGAACATTGCAAAAGAATGAAGGCTTTTTCGAAAGGATGTTATGAGGATATTAAAACTATTGTAAAAAATAGCGTGGCTCCTATTGGAGGTTTTGCTGTGATTATGGCTGTACTTCAGTTTTTCGCTGCCATACTCGCTGTAAGACTAAACCAAGGCTTGAAGAAAGAGAGAGAATCTATTACTTTATCAGTCAGGCAAGCTCACAATATGCCCACATGAGAAAAAGTTTTTACTAATAAAGTAACTCTAAAAAATCTGATCCTTTAGTTTTTTCAAGTACTCGCAACTGAAAATTGTTCGAAATAGAAATGGAACTGTTCATAAGGGTCCAATCCCGTAACGTCCCCGCTAAATACAGACATGCTCTTTCGAATACCGAAAAGTAGAAAACCTGCTAAATAATTTCGAACTCATAGACTGTTGTCATGTGCCACTTGGAATACCCAAGCTCCACAAGGATTCAAGGCAAGGGGGATGCGGCTCCTGAGAAAGTGAGCCCCATAAATGGCCGGATACTTATAGACTAAAATGTTAAATTAAATCAATAACGTCCAGTTTAACTAAAAATCAGAAAAATGTGTTGATATTTGAAAATATGGCATTCGAAAAAGATTATCGATATTTGGCGGAAACGTTAACGGAATTGAACTCTGTTTATAATGTCAGTGGCCTAAAAGTTCATCATAGTTCAGAGTTTTGATTAATAAGTTTTGGTACAATTCCACTATATGTCCTGTTAAAAATCGCCAAACTGTTTTAGAACACAAGAGGTTCTTTTAGGTGCAAAGGGATCAAACATTGGCCTTGACAAGAGACCTGAAATTTTGCAGATGTTATATTAGGATTTTTGGAGGAGAAAAAAATACTCCTTGACTGGAGGCGGGAAATACGGAAATATCATAAATTGAATATTCAGAGACTATTTTTTTATAGATTATGCTTCCTTTTGTAATGGACAATATGAAATAGAAAAAAAGGAGGATGCTATTTTGGCTTTTAAGAATTATAGCATCTGTTTAGTTCTAATAGAAAAAGTAAACTTAAAAATAAAATTTATTTTACATTAAACATTCTAAATGAAATAATTATTTAATATTAAAAATTTGAGTAGAAAAAATATTGTTTTCGACTTCGGTGGGGTGCCACGCATTTTTTAAGCACTAGAGGGCTTTGCCCTCGCTATGGCTCACCAACCCCCGAAAGTTCTTTGCTTCCTAAGATCGCTAAGCGATATGTAGAGCTGGCTCGTTTCATTTCAACAATCCAGCACAACCCAGGCTCATCGGTTTAGTTAATGGTCCTTTGAAATGCCGAAACTACTTATCTCTCTAGCTCATCAATAATTTAATTCGAATCATTCCCCGGAAGATATCAAAATTAAAATGTTTGTGAAATATTAATCTCTTAATAATATTAATTCTTCTTCCTTCTTCAATTACTTAATCGAAATGTTTTCAAAAAATACCGAACAAGTCTACTAATTATCATCAACCAACTAAGAGAAAAAACAAGCCTTGAAGAAACTTTTAAATATGCATGTGTATATCTAGTGAATCCCCGGGAATAAAGGAAATCCACTGAGCTATAAAACAAACTTTGTTTTATAGCTCAATGAGGAAATCAGATAAAAATAGGCAGTTTCCCTAGTGAACAACTAGAAAGAGAAGAAAAAATTGAAACTTTGAATCTCAATAATTCTAAAACTCATTCGAATTTTAAAAAAACGAATTTACAATATTTTAATAAAAAATAATCGTATGTGTTTAAAAAACGTAGTTCTAGCATGATTAGTTGTTCTTTTATAACGAAAAAACCGAAAAAGTGTCAAAAATTTCGAAATTTTAAAATTGATTTACTCCAAAACTAATTTAAAAAAAGGGCGACGAGGTGCAAAACTTCATACCTAAGAGTATGTGTCAACAAAAAAATCATGTTTCTGCTGTAAATAGATTTTGCTGATGGGGGCGAACTCGCAGCAGAAAAAATAATTTTCGACTTTGACATTTAATAAATCCAGAACTAATTATTTAATTTAATGAAATTCATTTCTTTCGGGCTTGTAAGCCGTGGTCTATAAATAAATAAATAAAAGATCCAGACGTTTCATCGGTCCGACATCATCAGTGGAAATAAAACAGCGTCAGTTCACTGATGATGTCGGACACAGCTTCCGACGAAACGTCTGGACCTTTTATTTATTTATAGACCACGGCCTACAAGCCCGAAAGAAATGAATTTCATTAATCAAACCGGCTGTGAAAGTCTTCATGCTTAAATGATTTAATTAGTTGGATTGTGAAACGAAAATGGCTATCATGCATTTTCTACAAATGGTCAAAATTTCATAAAATTTTTTCAAATAGTTATTTCGTAGAATAAAATTTTCAAAATCAGCGGCAAACAGCGGTCACTGTTACTTTTTTTAATATAGAGAGAAAACCTTTTTAAAAAAATTCAAAGCGTGAAAATACGTCTAGTTCTTAAAAGAGTATTTACGATTTTCAGTGCATGAAATACGCTCTCAGAGGCTTTAAAAATATATCTGCAGGTAATAATATTTCATTATTTGTATCAACATGAGGGGGCACTTTTGTAATGCCCTATTAGACACAATAAAACCACCATCTCTGTCCTGAAGCAACGTTTATGATTTTAGGACTTGAATCAAACGTGGAATAATGAGGTCCCTGACTTTTCTCCTTGCTTCCACGATATGGTCTTCACAACAGCTCCTTGCTTTGCATTCTCTGTAGTCTTTTCTTATAAAATTTTCAAACTTGAAACCAGAACGCCATCAACTCCTCTTCCGTGGACATGGTTGAATATTAGTAGACTGGTAAGTTTTTTAACCCATTACTGCCTGACGTCCCTTTTTAGGGACGTTTTTTTTTTAAATCCTCCTATTTCTACAAAAATTGTTCCTTTGAATCAAAATTTGCACTGATGTATCTCTGATCTTCATAGAACATAAAGAACACAAGAAGAAAGCAGAATTTTAAAAATTTTTTACTTTTTTTAAAGTTGGAAGATAGAACTTTTCAGAAAAGTGCTTTTTTAAAAATTTTAAAAGAAAAAGCTTAAAAATCCTAGTTGTTATTTTTAAAAAATTTCAATTCCGATATATATTACTGTTTATACATTAAATCAGTTGGGGTGTTTTTTTATTTTTCCAAAATATTTTATCTTGACCTTATTTTGGACCCTCGAAAAGCGTCCCTAAAAAGGGACATCAGGCACGAATGCCCCCGTGGTTTTCCCCATAGTGAAATGCTAGTGTTTCCTTTATTTTTTCATAAAAACGCGATTGATTCTTATGAAATGAATTAAATAACTGATATTTATAAAATTACATTAATTTTAGCTAATAAATTTATTATTTTTGTTTATTTTTTTTGGAAAATACTGTTAATTCTGCCAAATTAATGGAATAAAAAGTCTTAAATTATAAGGAATTAATTAATTTATATTAATTAAAAGGAATAAATTGATTATTTTACTATATTTATTACTTATGCAAATATATTCCGGTTATATTTTAATAAAAAGTTTAATAATTATTAGTTAATGACTTTTTGTCATTAAAATTGCCAAAAAAGTCGCTTTTGTGATAAATTTTCGGCTTTTTTTCTAATTAGATGTCGCTAATCATTGTGTTCCATACTGAAGATCAATCTATATCATCTGGCTTGCTAATGCACATCCCACTAATGCTTGATTTTTGGGGAGAAATTCGTGTTCCGCACAATTAAATTAAATAAAATGAAAAAAGTATGGGCATTTGAAAGACTTAAACTTCACAAATTGAGATATTCTGATGGGTTTAAGGTGTTTAAAAGTAATTAATACTTATTATTAGGTAACACATAAACAAAGAATGCCTTTTTCAATTAAAAACCTTAATTAATTTGCAATTAACATAGATTTGGGAGGAAAAAACGTGTTTTAGAGCATAAAAAATGCTCAAACTACGTTAATTAGGGTTAATTTTACAGTTAATTGATAAGTAATTAATATTTTTTGTTCATATTCATGTTACAGTATGGTTTCGATCACTTTTGCTGCACTTAAAAAGGTAGAAGATGTTTTTGAGGCTTTAAAAAAGTTTTCTACCATGCGTTTACTATAGGGAAAAACAACGGGGGCATTCGTGCCTGACGTCCCTTTTTAGGGATGTTTTTTAATTTTTGTGTAGAAATTAAAATTTTAACCTGGAATTTTTTTCACTATTTTTCCAGTTGTTTTTGGGCTATTTACTATGTTTTTACCAAATATTTAAGAAAAATAAAAAGTTGGGCATTAATGGGTTAAAGAAGCAAGTCTATATATATTTTTCAAATCATTGGGAAATTTTTATAACTAAAATAAGTTTATAGAATTCATAAAATCAAAACTTTCCAGTATATAAGGCCGTGTTCTATTTTTATTAACATCATACGTTACGTCCCTCTCTGTGGAGGACATCATCAGTGAAAACATTAAAATTTTAATGTTTTCAGTTCCGATTTCAAAACTTTTGATTACCTCTCTTCTGGCAGCAAAATTGAGAAAATTTGGAACTTCCCCCTATAACCAAATTGTAATCACCATTCTAATTTTTGATGAAAAAAAAACCTTTATAAAAACAATCAATTTAAAGAATCGCCATTGATATCATTAATGATTTTCTTCTAGGGCCATAACGTAAATTTATTTTTCAAGTTTAATTTTTTGACCAAATTTATATTTTTTGCACACTAATTTTTTTCATGTTAGGAGATGTTTTCGAAAATAAAATTTTCACGTAAGCATCATTCATATCCTCCTACCTTCTTTATAGGCAAGAAAAAAATGCGCCCCACCACTTAAGTGCTTAAGTAACATTTGAAGGTCGGTTTTCAGATTTAAAAAAATATGTTTTGAATTCCCCCAAGTAAATTCATTGATAAAATTAAATATTGTTTATGAGAAAATTTTTCCTTTTTCATCAATCATTCCTCTTTGAGGACAGAACCTATCAAAAGGGTCGTTTCTATGTGTTTCTCATAAAACCTTTTAAAACATACTTTTATATGAACAAAACATTTGAAATGTCGAACTTAAGAAGCTGTACTAACTTGCAAGAAAAAAGTAATGTTTATTCGTTATTTGTTTATTTACAGGTTTATACAATGATTTTATTATTAATAAACAAAGTATGGCTCCTCTATCTTTTTCAAGTAAAAGCTATATTAGGTGTTTCAGAACCGAAATCTGTATGGTTTGCTACGGGTTCTAAAATAATTGTGTTTGTAAGTATTGATTTTCCTAACCATGTTAGTGTTTAATTTTCACTATCTTTGCTAATCAATCTACAGGGTGTCTCGACAAGTCCACCAAATATCTCGCCGAAATTCTATCGTGTAGAGCACATTAAAAGGACCTATGAACTATAGGGGAGGGTGGGGACACCCCACTTTAGACGCAATTTCACATTTATGGACTCAAGCTTGTATAGTTACTTATGAATGATCCTAAAATCTACTAAAATAAATAATTTTAAAATGATGAGATTATAATTTAGAAATTTATGCAAGAAATTTCTGGAAGTAGACAAAAAATAAGTGATTTATGTCATGACAAGAATGAAGAAATTGGTGTAAAATTTTGAATTTAAAATATGCTGGTTCTTTAATTTATGATTATTAAACAGTTTTTTTATTTGTTTTTATTTTTTAAAATAAAATTTATGATTTTTGTACCATTTTTGAAAGTGTCCCAAGTTGGGCAACCAGTGGAGCATTTTGAATTATTAATAGATAGTTTTTTAATTTGTTATTATGAATTCTTTAAAAGAGATAATTGGTTGGAAATTTTCTTACTGCACAAAGGACTTTATTTAATATATTAGCTGTGTTTGATTAAATATCCTTGTATAAAGAAATTGGAAAAATAATTTAATAAAACTGGTTTCCAAAGGTGCCCACTCTCCCCTACCTCTACAACAGGGTTGGCTGGATTGGACCCAATTGGGTTGGACCCAATGGGTTTTTTCAAAAAAAACCCATGTGAAAAAACCCACATTTTGGACCCATTTTTGGGTTTTTTCAAGAAAAATCAAGATTTTGGCAGTTCCTTCAAAATTTAATGTGTTTTCTTTCAAAGTTTAGGATATTTTTAAAATTTTAATGGGTTTTTCAAAATTTAAACTAGGTTTTAAAAATTAAATGGTGTTTTTTCAATTTAGGTTCCGGTGTTTTTCCGGTTTTTTCAAGGGAGTTTTTTAAAAAGTTAAATAGGTTCTTTCATTATTTAGTGCAGTGGGTTTTTTCAAAGTTTAGGACGTTTAAAGTTCAAACTAGATATAAAAATAAGGATGATTTTTTAAAATTTCAGTGGTGTTTTCAAAGTTGAATAAATTTCTTTCAATATTGAATGGGTTTTTTCAAAGTTTAGGATATTTTTTAAATTTTAGTGTTTTTTTTTCAAAATTTAAACAAGGTTTCAGTAAATAAGGGTTGATTTTACAATTTCGGTGGGTTTTTTCAAAGTATAAAAACTTTGAAAAAACCCACTTATCTGTAGAAAAACTGACATTATTTTGACAGAACACATTTAACATAGAAAGAACTCACTAAAATTTGAAAAAACCCACTTACTTTCTAGGAAAAAACCCCTTAATTTTGAAAAAACCCACACTTCTTCCGAAAAAACCCAGTTTTATATGGGTTTTTTCAGGGTTTTATTGAAAAAACCCAAAAAAACCCAACCCACTTGGGTTTTTTCAAAAAAACCCGGGTTTTTGCCAACCCTGCTCTACAATGACTTTATGACGAAAAACTCTACTACGAAACTACGAAAAACCTGATTATTTCATTACAAAGTGTGCGCATGCATGCGTGCTTAGTGGATATTTTTGACATTTTAGTATGCAAACATATCCAAATATGTTAAAGTTTTCAACCAACCTTATTTTAGTGTTAACTGGATACAGGATATACCGGATAGTGTTACCATCATACCTTTCCTGTCGCTATTTTCTCGAAAAAGTACGAGAAGTAGAGGTATAAGTTCTTTAAACATATTTTATGCACACCACGCAAGGAATCTGGCTGCGAAGAGTCTGGGCGGACTTGTTGAAACACCCTTTAACTATAAAATCACGAGTTTTTATTCTTTCTTAGGTTTTGATTCTCAGAATATTGTTGAAACACAGAAGGTATGGAGTAATAACTTCGCATACCTTAACATCTTTTTGGCTAATATACTCCCTGTGTAGCATTTTTGTTTATAGATCTGTGATAATCACCAGGGTAAATATTCTTTTCATCGTTGTTAAAATTTGATAAATATAATAGTGAAATAATAAGTCATTGTTCATAATTTAAAATATGTATTTTTTGAAGAAACATTCTAACCTGTTTATGAAAAACTCTTACAGAACTCTTCAGCGAGTAAAATTTCATTTTACTTCCACATGCTACATCATCCTATTGTTTTTATTCAACTTATTCTCTCCATTTTCGTGGACAAGAGATGTAACAGTTTACTCCAGGTTATTTTGATCTTTTGCATTCATTTACTTTGTAAGAGTTGAACAGTTTTTATGTACAGATTCATTTAATGATTTTATACATTGAAAAAAAAAGAACTGCATAAAGAACTAGCCAGTTTGGTTAAGATATATGAAAATACAATGTATATTTGAACAAAATGTTATGATTGAATTTGTTTGCAGGGAGATAGCATCATGGATGATGTTTCACTTTTGTTTTCTTCGACATACCTGTGGTTTTCCAAGTTAGAATACTTTCCCTATATTTAATTTAGTTTCATATTTAAAAAAGTATTAGTAACAGTTTACAATACTAAATACTCTATTAAGGTTTTTTCTTGCACTAACTTTTACAGGTTGATATTTAAAAGTAAGCTGGGAGTAAAAGATCTTTTGTTTAAAGATAAAACGTTAAAGGCCATGTATACCCATGTTTTATTTTCAAAGCATTGGAACCATTATTTGTAAGTATAGACAACTTGAATACAATGATCAAAGCAAATTGTTTTTATCATGTCATTTTAATATTAAATCTTTTTAATCAAAACTACAATTCTTAAAAATCATTATTAAATACATTCTCAAAAAAGGGGGAAAATTGCAATATCCATAGAGATAATTTTACGAATTGATCTTATTAATGTACATTCTAATGCCCCAATTGTAAATATTTAAGTGAAACAACTTGATTAAACATATAGAAACTGTAGGTCAACCATAAAATATTTATGCTGAAATTCAAAAAGTATATGGACTCGGAAACAAATTTTAAATGACTTGACGAAAATTTTTAAATACATCTTAACAGTTAACCGTTATTATATCAGAAATTTCTATTGATGTAATGGACAAATCACTGCATATTAAAATATCATATATTGTACTATCTATTTGTACTTTTCTTTATCAAATTAGGTCTAGAGAACCACATAAAAGTCCTAGTCTTATTTGGAGTCTTATAAAAGTGTTCTGGCACAAGATTGTTGCTGCAGCTATTTTAAATGTAATTTTCGTACTGTCAATAATTCTACCAGCATTACTTTTGGCGTAAGTTTTTTTCTTACATAATGTTTACAACTATTTCTTTATATATTTAACAATTTCTTTTTCATATTCAAACAATTTGCGGAAGATGCATAGATTTAATGAAAATGATAGGGAAATAGTGTTTTTATTTCTTTTATTATTTCAGTCAAATTATCAAGCATTCTAATGATTTTTATGCATGGAGAGGTTATTTTTTCGGCGTCCTGGCATTTCTGACAGACTTTTTAGGAAAGATGGTCCATAATAATTTTCTTCACTTCATGCACTCTTCCAGAATTCAATTTCACGCGGCCCTCACAGATGCCGTTTTTCGTAAAGTAAGCTTTTATCTTTTGTCTCCAATTAAATTAAAAACTTTTTACTCTTGTTAAATTTTTATATGAATTTTTTTAATTGGGTTTTATACTTATTTGGTTTTTAATATAACACCCTATAGTGAAAAATTTACTTAAGGTACGAAGGTCTTTTAGAAATCTTAATTTTACAGGATGGTCATAAATAACGTCCCTACTTTAAAGTTGAGGCAGTTTATATAAGAACCAGGCATCTCCAATTTCCATTCAAGTATACTTTAAATGATTTTTGGCGTGCTTTAGGGTTGATATTTAAACTTTGGGTAGGATAGGATAAATACGGGAGTCAAAACAGCAACCCTTGTATTTATACTATGATACCTCTGGGCATTAGAAAGTTTAAGCTTATTATTGCGTTTTAAGAATTTCAAACGGATGATATCGACCTTTAGATTTTTTGAAAATGTAGCTATATTTATTTGATTGCCATCAAACTTATAGATCTATTACCATTGTTTTCACTCAGTTAAGTTTCTATGAAAGCTGAAAGGAGGCCCGAGTTTTTTTCCTACAGACTTAGTTTAAGAACCCATGTCTGGAAACAGGCAATGATCTGCATTTTAAGGAAACAATGATTGTTTCGCTAATTTAACAAATCTAACTGAATAAACTTGGTTTGAAAGTGGAGATACATAGTTCTTGCACCAATATCCCCAATTATCTACAGATGAAACTATTGGTTAACAAATCTGAAATTTTAAGTAGGACATTTTGAAGGAATGGAGTTTTTCGGAACAAAAAAATAGTTCACTTGCCTTTTCATTAACGGCTCTTTACCTAAATTTTTGCCTTAGTTTTCGAACTGTCACCAGAAGTTTGAAAGGTAAATGTTTATTCAAACTATCAAATCAGACACTTAAAAATTATAACTATCTCTAAGAAAGCACCCGATTTTGTTGATCAAAGTGATAGTTATAATTTCTTTTTTCTTAAGGTGTCTATAGTTTGAATAAACATTTACCTTTTAGACTTCAGGCTTCAGTCCGAAATCAGATCCAAAAATTTAACTAAATTAATTTTTTTTGTTTAAAAAAATTCCCATTCATTCAAAAAGATCTCTTTAAAATTTCGATTTTTTTACCCAGTAGTTTCGTCTGTAGAGAATTTTAGAGAAAGGACGTTATTTTATGACCACCCTGTATTACAGACATAAACCTTTTAAATAAGAGCATTTAAGGATCTATCGAATATACAGAATCGTTCTATTTATTAAAAAAAGTTACCACTTCCGATACAATGGAGTTGGATTTCTCAAAATATAGGTTTCTGTTCTTTCTCCTGGATTTTTCATATCTTAAAGCACTTACAGTTCAAATAGTGTTAAACATTCTTTTATTATTCATCTCGTATGATACTTTCTAAAAAAAATAACACCTTTTAAAATGTTCACTACGCATCCTGATTAAATACGCATATTGTTAAAAAGACATTCAGAATTTTCCTTTTCTAGAACCTAGTACTATCTGCGTCTGCAAGAAAAGAGTATGACAGTGGAAGATTGATGAATTTGATGTCAGTGGACATAAAGAGAGTAGAGTACGCTGGGTTCCACGCCATTTCTTTGATAGGTGCTCCTCTCAAAATAACACTTATTGTGTACCTCTTGTGGCTGTATTTGGGTAAAGCAAGTTTAGCAGGAGTTGCAGTGATACTCTTTCTGTTTCCATTCAGTTACGTTGTATCCCTATTTAGCAAAAAGTTTTCGGTAAGTTTACCCTAACTTGATATTAAATATATAGATTCTTATACCTGTATGATTATTTTTTGCAGTACATGTAAATTTCGTGATACTTTCTTTCCTTAGGTCAAGCAAATGAAAGCGAAAGACGAACGCCTAAGGTATACAAACGAGTTTTTGGATGGAATAAAGGTAAAAGATTAATTTAAGTTGCCTTTTGGATGAGCTAGTCATTATTAGGATTAATTTGTGTTTCTTTATAGATTTTAAAACTGTATGCCTGGGAAATACCATTTGCGGCAAGGATAGCTGAAGCTAGGAAAAAAGAAATACGCTACATTCGTTGTTTGTTAATGTCTTTTGTTGTTTCATCGTTCGCCTTCTTCTGTGCACCGTTTATGGTATGGCTTTGAAACAGTTATACAGTTTACAGACTTTTCATATGCATAGTAACCGTTGAAATGATAAAAATATAATTGAAAGAAATATTGAATTAATAGGGAGAAATGGGTGTAATAAGAACGAATATTTCGATGTGCGTGTATCGGTTTAAGAATACAGTCAATAATTTTTCCCATTTATGAAAAGTGTCTTTAAAAATCTCAACTTATTCAAATTTTTTAGGTGGTGGGTGATGGTAAATAAATTACTGTTCAATTTCGTGAACTGTCCCGTGTTGTGTTAAATATCGCCAAGCTATTTTGTATGTCCGAAAAGAAACATTGATAAAAATTGCAAACAAACCGATAAAATTATACACTTGCATCAATGATGACCATAAAAATCTGGCTATATTTTACTGAATTGGGAACCTAAATTACATGTATGTTAAATGGAGGGTTCAGTATAGAAATGAACCAAGTCCACTTTAGCTACTTTTGAGCTACAAACGTTTAAAGTAAAGCTTCATAGGAAATTACACGTTAACGCAACAGAACTTGCTGCTGCCAAGCGGATATTATCAGACCTAGGACTTGGTTCATTATTCTGCCGTCCTAAGAGAAATGTACGGAAACGAGTTTTCTTAAAACTTCATTTTCTCCCTCCCTTGGCGCGTTTTTAAATTGGCTAGAATATATCTCACTACTTCCAAGCCACTAGAATGGTTGGTCATGAAAAAGATCATGAAAAAACTCCATAAATATCAGAATTGAAAGCAAACTAATATTTTTTTAAGATTGAAATTAACATCAATTTAAATTGAAAATAATATTTAAACTAAAACGTAATATTTTAAAACATATTGTTTATTGTTTTAAGAACATATAATATATCAATGTTATTATTACATCTGGAATATGCGACTAGCTCGAGTTTGCAGCTGAAATGCTAATAATTTGAAATATATACGCATTCCGGACCCTAACGCAACCCAACGCTGTAACTGAAATTTGATCTTAAAAGGAGGGTCTACCGCATAGAATTAAAAATCCGCCAAATACTCTTTTGGCGAGATTTTTCTCAAAGTAAATCTGTGAGAAATTGCGATAGTGTACACTTTCGCTTGGGACGGCAGTATTGCACTGAAATTTTACATAGTTGGTGCATGTTATAGCGTTGCTAACTCAAAAATGACAAAAAGTGGACTTGGTCCATTTTAATTCTGAGCCCTCCAAATATAACTTTGACAGCACTATTCTCCCTAAATATGTGTAGTGGTTACTTTAGTATTTAATTTATTTTGAAGCAAATTTAGATACAAGGTTAGTTACTTGTGTTAAGTTTACAAAACTTTTTCAAATACTCAAATTTAAAAAAAATTTTAACATTAATATAAGTTATTTATACTATCTAGATGTTGATCTAAAAGAAATATAATTCCTCAGTTTTTTAAAAATATATATAGAATGCCCTGGTCTTAATCTGATGATTTAAAAAAATTAATAACATAAACAGGTTTACTAGAAATGGCTGAAACTGCTAATTTATTTACAGGTATCCCTTGCAGCTTTCTCAGCTTTTTTGCTGATGGATCCCAATAATGTCCTTGATCCTGTCACAGCATTTGTCTCCCTCGCCTTAATAAGCCAGTTGAGATATGCGCTTTACGAACTGCCAGATTCCATTTCCGAACTTATACAGGTTTAAATATGAGATTTACTGAGAAAATATCTGAATAAATGTGAGAATAACTATGAATTCATCATTTATCTCGTTTTTTTTACAGTGCAGCGTTTCTCTAAAACGGCTAAGAAGGTTTTTCATGTGTGAAAACCAGAACGAAAATATGGTTGTAGGAAGCAATACAGAAAAAGGTAAGAATGTTTGAAAAAAATTTTATGCCAAGTGAATTAATAAAATATAAAGATAATGTTTGAGCCGAGTAACTTTTTCATGTCTGTTTTGAAACTTTTTAATGAATACTTGATGCCTGTAAGCCAATATTTTGTATGCATCAATACGTCGAGGTATTTGGTTTACTACCTCATTAATCATGAAGCTACTTATTTTTCTATTTCATTACGTTGCTTGAAGATCAATTAAAATATTCCATGCGCATTAATATTACATAGGACTTACCTAAGCCCAATGATAAAAAAATAACATAATGAAAATAATAAAAATAACAATTTGATTTAAATAAATTACTCTATTTAAATAAAAAAGTGAATCACCCACACTGCAAAAAATAATTGTCCAGAAACAGAAAAGCTATGGCAGCAAAAGTTGCCGGAGCTTTCCTGTGGACGGGATCTCTCGGTTGACTGAAATTTTCCTGCTTGCAACGACTTTTCTGTTGAAATATTTGGGGACATAACTCGCTCGAGTCACCAGTCTTTAGATAGACCTTATGTAGTTAAATAAATAGAATATTTCCGATTAAAAAGTTGAGAAAAGATCTTGCATTCAGAAAAAGTTCAGTGAACAGAGAAATCCCGTGGAAAGGAAAACTCTGGCAACTTTTGCTGCCAGAGCTTTTCAGTTTCTAGACAGTTATTTTTTGTAATGCACTTATTTAAGTTACTATAAACATCAAACTGATAGAAATTCTTAATGTGCATTTCTAGGAGAAGCTATCAACATGAAAAACGCATCGTTCTCTTGGTCAAGAGATAGTGATAACGTTCTTCACGAAATCAACTTCAGTATTCAAAGAGGCATGCTTGTTGCTATTACTGGCCCTGTTGGTTCTGGAAAATCGTGTTTATTTTCTGCAATTCTTGGAGAAATGCATATGAGGGACGGCTCTTTGGATGTTAGAGTAATTATTCTACTTCATTTAAAATTCAGTAATTTTGATGGTTATATTGGGTATAAAATTTTACAATTGGAGGATTGATAATTTTGAATCCACTGGTTATATGATGCAAAACTTTATAGTCATGAAAATACTTCAATAGAGTTAAAAATAGTCTTTTGAGGCAAAATGTTTGGCTTGTGACAGAATTAGCTTGAAATCAATAATTAAATTAAAAGGAAAACAAAGAATAAAATTCAACCGAAATTTTTATCGAATACTTTTTAAAATTCACTTTTTATTAAGATTTAAGAGGGATTAACATTTTTGATCACATAAACATAAAAAATATAAGTTGAAAAGAAAAAAATTAACAGCGAAATTATTTCTGAGAAATTATTTAATTAGAAATATGCTGTCCAAAATACATCCAAAATCTGAACATGACGTATTTTGATTACTAGCATGATACAAGATTTGTTTTAAATATCTAGTAGTAAAAAAGATTTCCAACTATCACCTAGAAAGCATTTTTATTTCAGACGAGAAAGTTTTAAATTATCCTCACTTGATTTTGATCCGTGTGGTCACAACAAAAAATTTATTTCATATTCTGGTAATAAAAAGTATTTAAGTTAACTATCATTAAAAATTTTTTTAAACACAAATGCAAAAAACACTATGCCGTGAAAATTTACTAAAATATAATTTTCAGGGTAGCATAGCTTATGTTCCCCAACAACCATGGATACTGAACAGATCTGTGAAGGAAAACATATTGCTAATGAAACGTATGAAAGAAGGAAAGTATGAAAATATTTTACAACTTTGCTGTCTAAAGCCAGACCTTGAAACTTTACCAGATGGAGATGCAACTGAAATTGGAGAAAAGGTATCGTGAAGCTTTCTGATTTTAGATTTGAGGTAAATTACAGCAGGATTAAAAGTATTTTTTGATTTTAATAGGTAGGTCATTTATCAATATAGACATTGAATAAGTTTCTCTCTGTACCCTTGGTGCTTGTTCCATCAAAAACCCTCTCCAACCAACCTCTAGACCATCGTTTACTTTATAGAAGTGATTTCCTAACGATGGTCAAACAAAATAAACTTATCTAAGCATGGAATGGACACTTGTTAACTATATGGTTTTAATTTTGATTTTAAAGTTAAGGTAAATTGAAGTTACACAAAATTCCAGAAAATTCACTAAATTTTTAATTGCCCCCAGATGGAAAGGCTACTTAGGAACTTTGATTTAATTCTTTTTAAATATTAATTGAATAACCGACAGATTTTGCATTACCAGCACATTTAAGTTTGGTTTAACCCGTTTAAGTTTTGAACCCCTACAGATAGTCATGAAAGTGGGGTCTAGGTATAGTAAAGTGACCATGCTCTATCCGATGAGATAACTTTCAACGCCCTCTAGCGGAAAATTTAGGAGTTATAACTTTTATTTTAAAAACTATGTGAGGTATGTGAAAAAGTTGTAGAGTAGAATCGATTTAGTAGGAAAAGACACCTTAAGCAGAAAAATATCTTACATAAAACCCCTTAAACGCACGCTCAATTAGGTTGAAATTACGTAGATTTTACTTCTTAAAACGCTCCTCACAAGGCGAAAATGGGAAATTTTTATTTTTATGACTTAAGTAAATGACTAAAAGTATTATTAGTTCAATAAATTGAAAATTTCTTATTTTTGCCTCGTGAGGAACGTTTTAAAACGTAAAATCTACGGAAGTTCAATCTAATTGAGCGTGGGTTTTAGGGGTTTTATGCAAGATATTTTTCGGCTTAAGGTGTCTTTTCTTACTGAATCAATGGTGCTCTACAACTTAGTCATTGACTTTTTTCAGATACCTCGCATAGTTTTTAAAATAAAAAATATAACTCCTAAAGTTTCCGCTAGAGGGCGTTGAAACTTATATCTTCGGATAAAGCATTGTCACTTTACTATACCTAGACCCCACTTCCATGACTATATCTGTAGGGGTTCAAAAGTTAAAGGGGTTGGGCCACTTCTCGTGGGACACCCTGTATATATATACAGTCGAATCCGCTTAATGTGATCACGGTTAATGTTATCAATCGGATAATGTTATCGAAATCGTCAGGTACCGATCATTCCATTAATACTATGTGCAATCATAGAAATAAATTTGACTTTGATATCTCCTTTCCTTCTTGGTGTTGGGATATTTATTTCCGCTTGTGTATATAGATATAGATATCTGTATTTAGTACTAGTTTGTGTTCAACACAGTTAGGCATTTTTACTTAGCCTTTCAATTTCCTATATGGTCTGTTGATAAATTTTGAAAGCTAACATCACTTTGGTAAAAATTATGAAAAGATGTATATTTATTAGTTATTTTATTTATTATTAAGACTAGTTATTTAAGGAATAGACTTATTCCATAGGAATGTATGTATTTGTTTTACAGGGGACCAATTTGAGTGGTGGACAAAAGCTAAGGGTGAACTTGGCCCAGGCAGTTTATCAAGACAGAGATATATACCTTCTGGATGACCCTTTGAGCGCGGTTGATGTCCATGTGAGGACATCATTGTTTAATGATGTGATCGGAAGGGAAGGTCTTTTAAGAGATAAGGTAACGTTTGCTGCATATAATTACCTTTTATCTTAAAAAAACAATCCGTATAAGGGTTATTGGTAACTTACGTATTATTCTGTTGACCGTCCAGCGCCGTTAAGTTCAGCGGAACAGCTATAGAAAAGTCAATGGGCCTTGATATAACGTTTTCGAATTAAGCGGCACCGTCGACGGAATAATACGTAAGAACCTGGTTATTTACTGTTGAAACAAAGATAGTAAAAGGGTCACGTGATTTTTTTGCTTCAGTATTCCTTGTTTCATTTAAAATATTCTGATTTTTTATGTATATAGAGGGTATATAACTGAGGTTAGAGGGAGTAAATGCATCTTCTTCTTTCGATCAACTGCCCCTCAGCTTCTTCCTTTCTCCCCTCCGAGTATGTCAAAATCACGTCACCCTTTTATTATCGTTGGTTCGACAGTAATTTGAAATCACCCGATGGGTGTTGCCACCATATCACGAATTTTCCTAAAAATTTTATGTGTTTTACTGTACCTGCTATTAAAAATTCTGGATATTTTAGACAAGATTACTCATAACCCACGATACAACCGTGCTTCCTGATGTCGACATGATCATAAACATGATGGATGGACGTATTGCAGGAATGGGAACCTACGATGATTTAACGCAATTGGATGGTTCTTTTGCAAATTTTATTGATGAGCAGTTCCGAAGTTCGGCAGAACAATACCGCCTATCCAAAAGGTAACGAAAAAAATGATAGTATGTGGAAGGTTTGGGTGAATCCGTATGGTATATGAGTCTTTTTTCTACAGAACTATATCTCTGAAGTCTCAATCAGAATACCAAAGTTCGGAAAGTGTAAACGATGAGTTCAATATTCAATTGACGAATTCAGGAAATGTTATTCACGTTGAAGGAATGTCAAGTGAGGTAGGGTACATTCATGTTTGATTAATGATGCACGGGATAACATTCGTGCTTGATTAGTCACAGGCACTGGCGAGCTATATAATAACCTCATCAATATCATCTTTATTCTGCAGGTAATTACAAACATATTTTGGAAATATACGAACAAAATAGGAATTCCTTTACTTACCTTTTCATCTTTCTGGTACATCATGTATATGGGGTTATCAGTAAGTATATACCCAGCAAATTGTTTTTTGAATGAAAAATATTCAGTAGCAGGCTACACTGCAAAAAAATAATCGTACAGAAACAGAATAACTCTGTTAGCAAAAGTTGCCTGAGCTTTCCTTTCCACTGAATTTCTCTATTGACAGAATTGTTTCTGTATGCTACGACTGTTTCGCAACTTCATAGAACTCATCCCTTGGAAATATTCAATTTTTTTAACTGCATATTGTCTCCAACAGACTAGTCTCATTTTTTCCGCAACTCTGGAACTTTTAGTTGCAGAACAAGTTCAGTAAAAGAAGAAATTCGTTGGAAAGGGAAAGCTCTAGCAATTTTTGCTGCCAGAGCTTTTCTTATTCTATACGATTATTTATTTTTTGCAGTGTACTCAATATTTGCGTTTTGAAATAAACTCATTATTTATTGTCTTTAATAGTATTTTCTTTACTCTCTTATCCTATTGTGCAGTGCAGTGCAGTGATTTAAAACAGTTGAAATTGGTTTATTAACAGAAATCCTTTTTTAACCCGTTAAAGTTAACAAGTGATAAAATAGAAAATTGAATTTTGTAAAAATGTCGATAGGCTGGAGCAAATGTTTGGCTTTCTCAGTGGAGCGAAGATGTAGCAAACGGGGACGACAGTTTCAAATATTGGCGGCTGTTCATTTATGGTACATTTGGATTTGCTCAAGGTAAGAAACAGTTTTTGCAATGTTTTTTGCTATTTAAAATTTTTGTTTAGACGTAGTTGGAATCATAATTAAAATATTAACAATCGTGATTTTGAACAGTTCCATAATCAAAACCCATATTCCTTTTGCTGTATTTTGGAATTATAAACATAAGCTTTTGTTGTATCATAAATCTTATTTTTCTAGAATTCTTTAAAAATGTTTTTTGTGTGTGTAAAGGAAGTTAACATAAGTCAGGTGATACCAACGAACATGTGCTCACAAAAATTTAAGTAAAATAAATTATCAAACTAAGTTTTAATTTTTTATGATCATATTATTAAAGCTCATCCTTGTTCATAGTGATGTTTAACCTTTCAAAGATCATATTACTTTTTCTGGTTTTTAAAAATAAACCCAGGAGAGTTAAAAACAGAATTGTCTTTAAAAAGGGAGAATTGTCTTCAAGTTTAAGATTTGATATAGAAAATTTTACAATCGACATCTATAAAATATTGTTATTTTCCCTAGAAAATTTTTATCGCTTTTATTACATACTATCAAAAGAAATGATTTAATAAAAAATTATTTAAAATTATTTATATTTTGTTCTAGATCTTCGGGGTTTTTTACTTGTGCAAATTCTTTAAACTGAAATTTTACTTCAAGGCAAAATGTTCTAGTAAATTCAATATAAATTGCTGAAGTACTCATAACTGAATGCAAATACCGTTCTTTATGTTTTCAATACTTTCTTCTTTAGTGTTTTCCATTATAATGGCCAGCTCATTGTTAGTGTATGGCACAACCAAGGCATCCGTTAAGTATCACGCTGACATGCTTCAAAGCATTATGAAATGTCCAATGTCGTTTTTTGACGACACACCAATAGGCAGAATCGTAAATAGGTAAGTTTTTATTTTTAAAATTTCAATTTATTTTTGAAAACTAGTTTCAGTAAAAAATTTATTATATTTCTGAGTTTTTAAGTTACGACGAGAGTACTTTTGTATCATCTCATCATGAAAATTTCTTAGTTTTAATAAGTTTACCTTTAGATAGACTGAATATCCAACAAATAACTGGTTTGGACCATACAGTATCCAAATTATTCGCCCTTAACATATTATCTCTAGCAGACGTTAAATATTAAATTTTTTTAGAGATATAATATTAATAAAAGTAAATGGTTAAAAATATTACTATTTTTAACTATAGATTTAAGATTTATTGTGATCCTTGCCTTCTTTTTTTTGTTCAAGTTAAGCTTGAAAAAATTATTTTGCAAATGGGTCATTCCATGTAAAATCAAACAAAAATTCTCAATTCTTAACCTGACCATCTCGTATTTCAATGAAAATTTCAGGAATTGTTTCCTCTTTTGAGATAAATGAGAAAATTTAGTTATCATACTATTTTCTTGCTATTTTTATTAACATTTTTGATAAAAAGAAGAAAAAATCCACTTTTTTATCTTTAATATTACATACCTCCAATTATATTTGTCTGAGAAAACTATATCAACCTTTGTTTTAACGATAATTTCACAAAGTTCAATTTGATATAAAGTTTGACTATGTTCACAAAAGAAATTATGATATATATTTTTTTAATTTTAAAAATACTATTGGTGTCTTTCAATTTTTTTTAAAAAGTTACACATAGGGTAGGTGGGGGTAAAAACCCGCACGAGGCAAAAGCACGCACCGCGATTTTTTATTGTTAATGATCGATTCAAAAGTTGAAACCCAGGTAGTTGGTTTGTCTTATTGTGACTTATTGTTCTGTGAAAATTCGTACCCCTAAGTCACTCATGAGTTTAAAAAATGCCAAAAGTTTGTTTTCCATCATTTTGATGTAATTTTTCTGATCTTTTACTTAAAAATTACATAAAATAGGGCTTGAGGAGAAATACAAACAAATAGCCCAATGATAAGATAGCAATTCAACTTTAGTTTCATTTTGAAAGAATTGCCTCAACATGTCTCTAAAAATAATAAGGCTTGTTTTTCAAAATAATGTAAAACGGGGCAAATCCACGCAGGTGTTTTGGGGCAAATGTACGCAGCTTAAAAAGCTCAGGAATTCGTCCCAAAAGGAAATTGGGACTACTTGATTTCTAAAGAGGTTAATAATGGTGTCCGAGATGCCAACCCTCTACCTGAAACCATCCTTTCTCCCTTTTGAAAGATATCTGGTCAATCTGAAATAAATTGCAACAACAGATTGACAATTTTCCTTAAAACTGATCATATTTATATTTAATATTGTTGGTTGGCTTAGAAATATTAAAACAACATTAAGATCATTATTTTTAGTGTTTTTACAATGAAAAATTATGTTTATCCATGATTATTTCACTTGGGCACCAAGATTTGCAAGTGCGGGTCTTTGCCCCATTTTGCGAGGCAAAGCCCCGCGAATTTTTTTTCTACTAAATTGTAAATTTCTCCTAAAATACTATCGATAAGAATTTAAACTTGGATTGGTTTTGCAGGTAAGATCTCAATCTAACATATCCAATTGAAATTTCGGGATTATCTACCCCCTTTCGACGACAATGTTAAAAATACTGAAAATTGCGTGGCTTTGCCCCCACCTACCCTATATTTTGTAATATTATAAGGTATAGATTCCGAAAATTATGGAATGGGACTGCCCTAGGATCAGGAGTTATATCAAATATAGTTTTAAAATACCACTTTGTAGGTTAAAGTTGTCAAATATGGAACTACGGCCATATTAGGACACAAAGTAGTACTTTAAATCATAATTACTTTTAGTATTTGTTCATCAAGCAGACATTTTAAAAATATCCCCTTAAATTCAAGCTATTAATCATAGTAATTTCAACTTTTATTAACTTAATTACGATGAAACTAACCTTTAAAAAGATAATTTTTTACTTTAATTCTTTAATCAGTTTTATTGATTTCTTTCAAATATAGACACATTTATAAAATTTTATTAACAAAACTTAATACTTAAAGTAGTAACAATAAAATTCCAATGAAAACGTTAATACCTACTAATTTTATATTTTAGATTTACATCTGATATGGATACACTTGATGTAACGATTTTTCACAAGCTCAACGCTTGGTTTAGTTGTCTGTTTTCTACCATCACTGCTTTTATGATAATTGGGATAAATATACCTGTGTTTTTCCCCGTCTTTTTCTTCCTGGGATTTATTTATTATTGTTTACAAGTAAGTTTTTACTTTGTGGTTATCTATCATTGTAATATTTATACTTTAAAGGTGTTAAAATAATAGAATTAATAAAAACAACTTACACTAGAACTAAGAAAATAATATTGCAACGTTAATGATAATAATTAAGAATTGTGATATCATTTTTTCCATTTTGGAGTGTTATGCTTTTATAATGCTTAATTTTCGCGTTGTTAAACTTTTTTTAGTTGGAGAGTTTACGAGACATTTGCTTACTCTAAAATGAGCCGTTTCGTCTTTTTTTTTAATTTGTTTTTCTTGGATGATAGATACTACCACCATTTATCGCCCACCCACACAATTTTGCCATGTCTATGAAGGGGAGGGAAATTTTTAAATTAATTAAATGTACCTAAATCCTTTAGTGTTTTAATCATAACAAAACAAATAATGCAAAGTAAAATTTATTAACAATCTTCTTTATATAAAAAAAATTATTTTATATTATCTCTATTTTTTCTCTATATTTAATTCCTAATTAATTTAAAATAATACATATGTCAAATAGAATTCACAATGGAACGATATAAACACATTTAACTATTATTGCTTACATAATCATATGTAGTAACTTTTCGTAGATTTCATGTAAACTCTATTTTTGCAGACGTTACATTTGAAAACCTTTTGCAAAACCAAGAGACTGGAATGTGCGACTAGATCTCTTCTTTATAGTCTTTTCATGGAATCCATTCATGGGTTTTCCTGCATATCAGCTTATAAGATCAAAAATAATTTTATCCAAAACTTCCAAAATAAGATCGACTATAACTCATTGTGTATGTTCAACAGCCAAGCTTGTGATAGGTGAGACTCTTGCTACCCTTAATTTTAAGTATATATCTTAAGTATATATTACTCTCACTATAGAGTATATAGAGAGCTATTATTTATACTATAAACAAAGGCAAAAGGTAAGGTTCTAAAATTAATTATTAAGACTCAAATTTTAAAGGTAAATTAAAATTTATTTGTTTCTTAGAATAGTTTATCCCCCGGAAAAATAGAACAGTACAAAATTAAAAGTAATGGATCTTTCCTTTAGTGTAGTTATACAATAAAATCTCATTATAACGAACTTTACGGGACCGTAAAATGTCTTCCCTGTAACTGAAATTTTCTTTGCAACGGTATATTTCGATAATTCAAATAAAAACGGTTGGCGACTGATAGGACTTTGGTAATAACGTGATTTTTCGTTGTATCGGTATTCGTTCTAAACGGGATTTCACTGTATTATTGTTTTTAACTGTGCTTATTTGACGTTGTGTTTTTATGATCTTCAAGAAATAAATGCTCAACGTTGTGATCAAATTCAGAGAAAAATTTCACCTTTGGTGTGATAAGTTCATGCGCTATAATTAATTTTGAAACATATCCATTTTAGGTGGCTCAACTTTTGTTTAAGCACCCTCAACAGTGTGATCGTGCTACTGGTATCCGTGTTAGCTATAAAGTATAGAGCTAATTTAAGTTCGGCTACCATTGGTCTGTTAGTAACTTACGCTTATATTGTGAGTATGATTTTCTAGATTAGCGCTGAATTTGATGAAAAATAGTATAATTTTTACCTGCAAATAAATTAAAGTTGGATACAAATACTAGCATTACAAATTTTCTAATTATCAAGCTGAATAGATTTAAGTTATAGTAAAAACGAAAAAAAGGTTCCTAACCTGTTAGATCATATATAAGTTAACTCGATAATTTTCCAGTGGTGTGAATATTTATTCAGTTTGTATATTTCGATTTTAAAAATAATTTTATACAATCTGCTTTTTAAGAAGCATAGCCATGTAACATGAATATACTTCTTTGTGTAATTAATTTCAAATAATATTATTTTATAACGTATCAATATTTAAAAACTTATTTTTAAAAGGTAACAGAGTCATTGAAGTGGTTAATAAGTATGAACACGGAGTTGGAAGACAATTCCATCTCTATTGAAAGAATCGATGAATATTGTCATTTGAAACCGGAAGTAAGAAATGTGTTTGAAAACCTTGTGCCACTAGAATAATTTTTTGACAAATAAATTAATCGTAATTGTGAAAAGTTTATTATTATTAAAGTATTCTTTACATAAAAAAACGTTTGATTCTAAGGAGTTTTTTTATTATATTTTTAAAAATAATGTTATCGCTAATAATGTTACAGCACTCTGAAACTGACCTTTCTTTAAGGCTCCTTGGATCCATGAAAACGAATCTGTTCCTGAGAATTGGCCGAATAAAGGCAGGATTACATTTTACAACTACAGTTCGAAGTATAAAGAAAGCCTTGATCTAGTCTTAAAAGACATAAATCTATCAATAAATCCATCAGAAAAGGTAAATAAAATTACTTTAAGATCCTGTTTTGAATCGTTAAAATTTTTATTCACACACCATGAAGACATAGTTTGATTGAAATAGTTTGATCTACTTTAGCGAAATCTGAATTTAAATAAAGATGACACTGTTGTGAACTTTTAACGAACTGAAATTTATTTTTTAAAATTAAGTATTTAAAAAATCTTTCCTCTGCAGGTCGGAATAGTAGGACGCACCGGAGCAGGAAAATCATCTGTTGCTTTAGCCTTGTTTAGAATCATTGAACCATCATCAGGGACCATTTTAATTGACGATGTTGACATTTCAAAGATTGGGTTGCATACTCTAAGGTCAAAAGTGACAATTATACCTCAAGTAAGTTTTGAATAGGTTGTGTTAGTCCGTACTTTAAGGGTAGTTGGAATTAAGTTTTTTTTTTTTTTAAGGGAGGAAAAAAAACATCAGGAACTATTAATTTGACACTAAGGGGATAAGAATCCCTTAAAAGTGCATTTGTAATTTAGAATAATAATACCTTATGAAGAGAAAAAAAAATAAAAGTATATAATTACACATATATACACACATATACATACACATATACATTACAAAAAACAATATTAAATAGAAATTTCAAATTACAGGACCGGCAATGGTGTCAGTTGCAATATATATGTATATTTGAACCCAATTAAAAAATTTTTATCAATAATAATGAATAAATCCAAATAAAATATGTATTGACCACAAAACTATATGAAACGTAAACTATGGAATAGGTAAATCTTCTGAGTTAAATAAAAATAGCTTTAATTTTTTTTTGAATAAAGTTATTTTAGGTGTTATTTGAATATCAATTGGCAAACTATTGTAGTGCTTAGGTGCTAAGTAAAAAAAACATTTGTGAAATATCTCTTTATTTGATTTAGGAATATTGTATATTATGCCAGGGCGTCTAGGATTTATAGTAGTCTTTTTTATACATATGTTAGGATTTAAAAAAAGATTGTAACAATTCTTATAAAAAAATAGATGTTGCAGAGGAAGTATATCCAGAGATTTATAGGAAAGGAATGTGATGTTTTGGTTAGTGGAATTTAACATAACTTTTAAAAATTTATTTTGAAGATTTTGAATAATTTGGATGTTAGTTGAGTAATCTCCGCCCCAAACAGAGAGTCCATAGTAAATTCTAGGATGAACCCAGGCATAATATAAATTTTTTAAGAATTTGTGATTAACCAAGTTTTTTAGATGGTAAAATTTATATAAAAAGAATCTTAATGTATTTGATAAAAAATTGATGTGAGATTTCCATTTAAGATTTGAATTAATGTGTAGACCCAAATATTTAATAGTATTTACACATTCCAGTTGGGCACAATCACAAATTGATTGATTTATGCAGTCTGGTAGGTGAAATATTAATTTAAAAGGATTTTCACGGGTAGTTAAGCTGAAATAAATATATTTAGTCTTATTTATATTGATACCTAAATCGTTTAAGTGGAACCAAGTTCTAATTTTATTGAGGTCATCTTGAATTTTATCGTTTAAATCTTTTTGGTCCTGACTGGAGTATAAAAGGGTTGTATCGTCAGCAAAACAAATTATAATTTTATTCTTCATTTCTATAATTAATTTTATTCTTCAAAATATATATTTATTCTTCATTTCTTGGTACCAAATTTTTAAAGGTATTAAGAGATGATCTGAGAGTTAAATGCTATAAAAATATTTATTTTATTGCTCCATTAAATATTTTTTTCAATGTTAGGTGGACAATATACCATAGATATATTCAAATACTTTTTTGTTTTAAATGTATCCTCACAATTGACAATTATATTTGTATAAAAGAATGAATATTTTCCACAGGAACCTGTGCTGTTTTCCGGATCTCTAAGAATGAATCTTGATCCGAAAGGTCTTCACAGCGATGTGGAAATATGGGCGTGTTTAGAAAAGACTTATTCAAAGCAATTTGTATCGATGCTGAATGATGGTTTAGATTATTCAATTGAAGAAAATGGTTCGAATTTAAGGTAAGTAATTTATACGCGAAGAAACTATTAATTTTTTAAAAATTAATATAGAGTAAACTCCCTTATAACCCAAGTATTTTCCACGTTGTACACATTAAAAGAACAAAAATCTTGTGCAGTGTGAAAGGATAACATTTAAGACTGGCTCGTAAAACAGCAAAAGACGCTAAAAAACAATCGTTAAACAACAGAAAAACTGTATAATCCAATGCAACTTGAGTTGAGCCTGATGTCATGGCCACGCGGAAGAAAATCTGAGTAAACAGAAAGCCTGCTGGGTTGCTAGAAGCTCTTATTGGCTGTCGAGTTTGAGAGCTAGTTGTACTACAGTCAAGTCCGCTTAATTGATCGCAATAAGGAAGTTGCATGTGTCAGATTTTCAAAAACAAACAAGTGTTCCGTTTGGTTTTTTGAATGGTAAAATGAAATATCTAGTCAGTTTTTCAAAAAAATGTACAGGTAATTAAATATTTTAATTTAAAAGTCGAGAAAAAAACACGTGACTGAAAACTTTTATTGTTTAAACTATAAGATGACGTCAACAATGATACCATCAACTCCATTGCTTTACAACAATGTTTAATATAAAATGACGTCACATCCAAACTCTTGGCGTTTTCGCGCGCTTTTAAAAAGGGGATTTTTGTTAATTTTTTTGGCAATCCAAAAATTTCTCGATCGGCCTCAAATTTTGGGTAGTCGCTTATTTTTGCAAGAGGAATCGATTAAAAAAATTAAAAAAAATCATGCAACTTCCTCATTGTCCGCGACTAAACTGATAACATTATCCGATGGATAACAATAAGCGATCTCGTATCAAAAAACAGCAAACAAACTAGATTGTATGCTTTAAAATCAAAATCATGTGATCGTAAAAAATGTATTTAGAGAACTATTTTTAAACTTGGAAAAATTTTAAGGGGAAAATATAAGAGTAGTTAGTTAATAAAATCAAAATAATCGCTCACTGTGTATTTTTATAGAAAGATCTTTTTTCCGCTCCATTATATCCTTCCACTCCAATAAACCACTTATTTCTTACATAATCTAAATTTCATTAAACAAGGGAAAATCAAAATCTCTGAGGGGACATCCATAAATTACGTGAGGTCAAAAAGGGGGGGAGGGGTTTGGAAAAATCTCACCAAATCTCACCAAGGGGGAGGGGGAACGATTAAAATCTCACGTCAGCTTTTTAAGTTAGAAATTATACAATTTTCTTTTTTTAAGTATGAGAAAGGAATTTATAAGAAGGACGGAGAATAATTTTTTTGTTAAAGGTTGTAGGTAAATCTCACTTGGGGGCGAGGGGGGGGGTCCAGCAAAATCTCACCAAGGGGGGAGGGGGGGTCCAGATTTTGGAAAAAACACCTCACGTAATTTATGGGTGTCCACTGATCAGAATAATCTGCAAAGCGTGGATCTTGGTGTTTCTTTAACCAATCACAAGCATGGATTCAGACCCCCCCATAACCGTTTTTTAATATAATATACGGAATGTTTTATTTTTCTTACCCATACTGAATTTCAGAAAAAAGAAGCGCCAGATGTTCTCATGGAGAAGATTTTTACTTGTAAAAATTGACCTTCAAAATGAAACTCGAACCCAAAAGCGGTCGTTTTAAAGGGGTTATGGACAAATTTTGATAATATTAAGCGGATTGATTATTCATAGATCACATTAAACGATGTATTTTACATTAAATTAAATAGGAATGATCGGGACCTGTCGATTCCGATAACATTATCCGCGATTGATAACATTAACCGTGATCACATTAAGCGGATTCGACTGTACTACGCACTACGCCACTTTATAAATAATATTACTGATCATTTTATACATATAGGGATGAAAAGATGCTTAATATACGTGGATTTAAAAAACTAATCACTATTCAAAATTGAAGCTCTAAATGGAGGGCTCAGAATTAAAATGGACCAAGTTCACTTTTTGTCATTTTTGAGTTAGCAACGCTATAACATGCACCAACTATGTAAAATTTCAGTGGAATAATGAACCAAGTCCTAGTTCTGATAATATCCACTTGGCAGCAGCAAGTTCTGTTGCGTTAACATGTAATTTCCTATCAAGCTTTAACTTAAAACATCTGTAGCTCAAAAGTAGCTAAAGTGGACTTGGTCCATTTCTATTCTGAACCCTCCAAATTTCACTCAAAATTCAGACACCTCGCGGGGAACTACTTTCTTTGGTAGCTCTCAGCATATTTCTATACAGGTTCAAGTTAAGTTGCAACGGAGTATAGCAGAAAAGGTTGCCAGAGCTCCTCTGTACACAGGACTTTGTTGACGTAACTTTTTTTTGTATACCAATCGTTTTGCAACTTTTGTGAACTTAACAATCAGAAAGATTCTCTTTAACTACGTATTGTCTCTACAGACTAGTGTTCCAATTTTTAAGAACTTTGAAAATAGTGGTTATGTTTGTCCCCAAAAGGTTACCAAAAGATTTCTGTATACAGAAATGCTGATGTCGAGAAAGAAATCCCTAGGTATAGAAACGTTCTGGCACCTTTTGTTGCCGATTTTTGACGATTATATTTTTACAGAGTAGTTCGATTCCGGTGTTTAAAAACCACCTATATATAACTTGATCTCGTTCATCTTTTCTCTCAGAAGAAACATTCAGGAACGAAATTAGATTTTAGATTACCAGATGTCCATTCATCAAGTTTAGTTGAATTTTTTAATTCAGTGTGTGATTGCGGTACTATTTAAAAAATCATTGCTGATTCAAGCCTTAAACTGAAGAAGAAAATAATGATAATAATGAATGATGAAATGTCATCTCTAATTTCAGTACTGGACAGAGACAGCTATTGTGTTTGGCAAGAGCACTCTTGAAAAATACCAAGATCCTCATTATGGATGAAGCCACAGCCTCTATTGATGGAGACACTGACCACCTGATTCAGAATACAATTCAAACTGCGTTTGCTGACTGTAGTGTCATTAATATAGCTCATAGATTAAACACAGTGCATGATTATGACAAGTAAGTAGGAGTAAAAGGATGCCTTTTGAGAAGAATTTGTGTTTGTGTGAAGTTTGATATCACAGCAAAAACGGTCGTTTTTAACGAACTTCTTTCTTGCAAACTGTAGTTCTGAATTAAACCTTTTAAATACGAATTCATTTCAAATCAATATTTTTGAAACGTCTTCCCCCCCAACTAACCTTTCTTTTTCATCCTTGACTTGAGAAAGCTGAGAAGCTTTTTCTTTTCGAAATTATTGAAAGAAATGTTTGGAAAGGTAAAAAGCTTCTAATTGGATAATGAATTCCACCGAACATTAATTAAAGCAAACGGTATTGAATTGGGAAATGGTTACGGTTGGTTGAAAGTTCATTTTAACTAGATATAAATATCAATCTTCATTTTGTGTAGTACTAAGTATAATAAATAATATAAAAACACTTTGTGTAAAATCATAAAGTTTGATAACAATACTCAAAAGTAGCGAATTTTTACCAGCTTTAAATGTTATAAAATTTTACGAAATCTATTTATCGAACTACTTCTGTGTCACTTACGAGTTCGTAAAAACGAGTGTCGATTGCAATATGTTTTAGCTTATTTTTGTATGCATTAACGATTCCTTTTTTAAATTTTATTCAGGATTGTAGTTATGGAAAATGGAAGGATTGTAGAAGTTGGAAAATCATCAGAGTTATTGAATGATCCCGAATCTAAATTTTATCGTATGAACAAAGAAGCTGGATCTAGAAAATAATTTTATACGTGCAAAAACTTTGTTTTAATAGTGTTATAGAATGTTTTATTGGAATATTATCAATGGATTTAGCAAGAATGTAAAACATTTTGTAAAAGAAAATAAATATTTATTACATTAAACACCTGAAACATTTTCTAAAGAGCCACTATTTCATAAGCGTTTAGTTTACTACTATAATTTATTAAATAATAAGTAATAGTTATAGTAATTAATAGCAGTAATCAGCATAAGCTTGAAATATGTCACTTTCATAATAAGCAATTTCCACTTTTTCTTTATTTAAACATAATCGTGAAGATCAATCCACTTTCAAAAGTGGTTGTACTTCTACAGTTAGCAACTGAAAGTTGGCACCTATAAGTGAAAATTTAATAACACAAATAGACTGTCTGAGGTTAAGATAATTTTAAGATAATTTTAATAGGATCATTGCATATCAATATCATCGAATCATCCATTTAAATCGTACCCAAGATTTATGTTAAGAATGTAACTAGGGGAGGTACCTTTGGACAAAAATCACGTTTGGATTTTTCTAAGAAAGGTAAAATCACATTTTGACTATTTAAAGTACCCAACCTATAGTCCTAACCTTTGTGAGTAGGAGATATTTTTTATTAGCTCAAATATATTCAAAATTGGATTTTTAAGTAATTTTAATAACTTGACGAAATTTGTGTCCATGGGTACAACAACGTGCTCTCCCTATGGACACGTGAAGTTGAGTTGAAAAATGAGTATGAGTTGTAGTTGAGACGTATGAGTTGTAGTTGAAAAAAGCTAAAAATGAACATTTTTATTGATGCATTACCTTTTAATTATCTATTTCAAGCCTTTTAAAAATTGGAAATGGATTTTTTAAGTAATGTAGTTTCAGATCGTAAATGATAATTATGACGAAGTTGATTGATAAAAGGCTTGATTTTTTACCAAAAATACATAAATCCAGATATATTTTTAACGCTTTTGATAGCTATTTCACGCATAGAAAATCGGAAATATGCTTTTAAAAACTAGCCAGGCGTATTATCACGCTTTGAATTTTTAACAAAAGCTTTCCTTAAAGAAATGTATAGCGCCCCACTGAAATCGAATGATATTTTTTTCTACTAAAATTTGTTATAAATAAATATTTCATTTAGAATGTTTAATGAAAAATGAATTGTTTTATTTAGAATGTTTAGTATTTTCTACTAGTATTTGTCATTTTAAATTGAAAACTGTTTAAATTACTTTTGCAATTAATTTGTGGATTTGAGCGATGTTTTGATTTTTTCGACTTTCTACATTTTGAATAAATTTTTAAAAGATTTATATTTTAAGTTTTTTAAGTTTAAATGGTTATATTCGTATTAAGCACTGAAAAATAACTTATAAACATGTAGCATAAGTCTTGATTACTATATAATTTTATTTTTAGGTATTTTTTCAGCCATCTTTTAAAAATAAAAAAAATTAAACTTCCGGTGGACCGATTTTGCCTGATTTTTAATATTTTATTATTACCTTTTCCAAGTGAAAACCGTTGAAAAACCAAATGTTACAATTTTTACCGGTTAACTTATAGGTTGCCCGGACTAAAAACGAAAAAATTGGGAATAATGCATTATGTATTGGGTTGTCCCATAAGTTCTGTTACTTTTACAAAGTTTTGTGTTTGAAAATTTTTTATGAAAAAATGGCAATAGGTGGAGATTTCAAACAAAGGCGATTTTGATTTATGTATATTTATGAAGATAATGTGTGATTTTGGTAGTTCTCGTGATATTATTTCTTTTCAAAATGGTGGTTTGAAAAAAAGACCACAAACGACTATTTTCACTCAATTTTTTTCTTTTGTTTAAAAATCTAGGAAGAATGCATAATTCATGGCTAAAAAAAGTTTTACTGTAATTTTGAAATGTTTTGTTCAAGATGTCATAGTTTCAAGATAATTCGATAAGTTTAACTTAGGAAATTTCGGTCTGAAACATAACATCTTTTGCAAAAAGCTTACCTCAGTAATGTTAGTCATTTCAAAGAAATTTTCACGAAAGAAGCATCAAAATCAGTAAAAAAGCTTAGGAAAGAACCAAGTATTCAAAATATGCAGTATATTAAATTATATCTGAAATTAAGTTCAGAAAGTAGTGCGCACAATGCAAGCGCGCAAAGTTTTAGCTTATCAGAATTACACTCGCTGAACTTATGCTAAGCGAACCAGGCAATTATTTGATTCATATATTAGAAATAAATCAATTCAACGATATTATGAAAAGAGGCTTTTTATGTTTAAACCGTTGAAACAAGCATTATGGTTCAAAAAACATCTGCCTTTAATTTGTTTCATACCAGCTGCTTAGAAAAACAATAGGTGTGCTTTAAAAACACGTGAAATTGCCAATATATGAAGTTTTAAAGTCAAAATTTCCAACCTTAAACTTATCGAATCACCTTGAAACTATGACATCTTAATCTTAACATTTCGAATATACAGTAAAACTTTTTTTAGCCATGAATTATGCGTTCTTCCTAGTTTTTTAAACAAAAGAAAAAAATTACGCAAAAATCGTCGTTTTTGGTCTTTTTTTCAAACCGCCATTTTGAAAAGAAATAATATCACGAGAACTACCAAAATCACACATTATGTTTATAAATATGCATATATCAAAATCCCCTTTGTTTGAAATCTCCACCTACCAGTTTTTCATAAAAAATTTGCAAAGACAAAACTTCGTAAAAAGTAACAGAACTTATGGGACAACCCAATATTATCTGTACACGATAAAAAATAGCAGCATGGGGAGTGCTGAGATAATCAAATACCTTGCATGATATCTACGTTTTTCGTCTTACAAGGAGTTATAAAAATTAGTTTGTTCTTTTTAGTAGTACATTTTAAAAACGCGTTTTTAAAAAGATTTTTGTACTTCATAAATTTAGTATAGATATAGATTTGGTATATTATCATTATCTGATACAATGGAATTGTTGAAATTGTCCTTAATATTATGCTGTACGCGACCACTGGTCACTTGGAAAATACTCATTCGGGCAAATGAGTGCAGGGAAGGACAAACGAGACTCTTTAAAATGTAAAGATTGATATTTAAATAAAATAAGTAAAAAAAGGTTTTTAAAAAACGCTTTTATTGAAGTGTTCTAAAAGGTCAAAAATAATTTATTCGGTTTGACAAATAATTTATTGGGAAATAGAAAATAACTTTTTGGTAAGTAAAAAATAACCGATTTTCTAATCACTAAAAATAAAAGCGTGGGCGCTAGTAATTTATATATTTTTTAATTTAAAACTTTTTTTATTTATTTTTTAAATGTACAAATTCACCTGAAGGTATGGACCCGTATAGGTAAATTAGAGTACAGTAACACTAACATCTATGCCGAACGAGGATTCGAACCCCAGACGTACGGCTTTGCAGTCAGATGCTCTAACCACTAGGCCATTGCATCGGTATTTATGTGTAATTTTACATAAAAAAGTACCTAATAGAGAATTTAAAGTGAATCCATCCCACTCAAAACTCATGAATGAGAAATTTGTAAATTTAACCTCATAGAACACATAATAAAGAAGTTAGAATAAATAGTGAATTAAGAATTACTAGCGCCCACGCTTTTATTTTTAGTGATTAGAAAATCAGTTTTTTTTACTTACCAAAAAGTTATTTTCTACTTCCCAATAAATTATTTGTCAAACCGAAAAAATTATTTTTGACCTTTTAGAACACTTCAATAAAAGCGTTTTTTAAAAAATCTTTTTTTACTTATTTTATTTTCTACTTTTTAGTCATGGTATTTTTTAACAAAAACTCACAAGAAAAAATGTATTTATTTCAACCATTTTTAATGTTATGTTAGGATGGAATTTTAGTTTCATGTTTAAAAAATTTTTCACAAATCTGACAAAGTAGAACAATCCTCTGACGACTCAGCAGGACAATCAACTCCAAAGTTAATTAAAATCTATTTAATATTGCTGGGTACGTATTAATAACAGAGCTGAACGGGAAAAATACCTCGCACAAAGAATATACCTCGCATCCCCTCACTCGCCGATGAAATCAATCGATATCAAAAAGATTCACAATAAAAAAAAAGCATTCAATAAAATAAAATAAAAAAGCAATCGTAAAAAAACTCAGAATTAGTGTGTGTGTATCAAGGAGCAAACAGTACCATCCTGTCTTTTCAGTAGTCGATAAATTATAAAGGTACATATTTTTCTTCTCTCGCCATTCCTCGGGATGGGACACCTATTTTCGGCGATTTCTCGCTCTTCTGGCGATTTCTTTCTCGCGGTTATTATCTTAAATCGCTAATTATCTTAATTGTTAATTGGAAGGTAAAAAATCACGTTTTGTAGATTAAATATTGTAGTTATATACCTAGTATATTATCTTACAGGTTTTGGGAGCCATTGGCTCCACGGAAGTGTCTCAAATATGAATTAAAAGGATAACTAAAAACACTCGTTAATTACCTAAATTACGGAGGTTTTGACTAGTTGATGATTGAATATTGCATTGTCATCGAGTTTCCACCACGGTGCAAAGTTTTAGAACTTTATATCGTTTGGAAGTGCCTGAAATTTTATGTACAAGAATACGGAAAGAAACAAAGTTATTAATCGTCTATAATTATCGTAATTACTGGGAAATTCTCGTTTTGACTTTTGAATATGATGAAGTTATGCCTTATAAACAATTGTGCACGGTTTAGTGAGAATAGCCCCTTGGGAAAGGTCTCAAATTCTGGTTTTTCTGTTAATTAAAAATACTCGTTAATTAACTTAATCCTTTGGTTGTTTGACTAGAGAATGGTTGGATATTGAAGTGTCATGAGGGTTACACCGATGTGTAAAGTTTCGGGGCCCTGACATATCGGTAAGTGCCCGAAAATCGAGTTTTAAAATTCCACCCGTAAAACGCCGCCAAAAGCAAGTAGAATAAAAGCGTTTAAAAAAGTACTTTCTTGATGAAATATCCCTCCATGACTGATAAAAACAAATTCTAAAAACTTAAATGTACGCCATTTTATTCTAAAATTTCACACTTTTTGTCCAATATTTATAATTTCAGTCTGATTTTATCGAAATTAATTGTTTGTTTCTTATTATTTTCAATTGCTTAAACGGTATTGGTTAACAAGTCTGGGTTTTAAAAAAATATGAATGATAAACACTAGGCATATTATACTAACGAGTTACTTTAAAATAATGGTTTTTGTTTGGTTCAAATATTGATAAAAAATTAGAATTAGTTATTTTTATAATCATAGATTAAAAATAATTAAGATGAAACATTTCGTTAAAATTTTTGATAAGTTCGAGTTAATATATATTCGAACTTTTAAGGGAGATTTATTCATAGAGGGCATTTGGTTACGTATTTTTGGAAAGTTGGTTGACGTTTTTTCTGTAAATTGATTAATTGTTTATAAAGTGTATTAAGTTTAGCGAGTTGGAATTTGTGGGAATTGCGAAACAATTCCAAAAGGTCCTGCGTCAGCAGTTTACGGGGGTTGGTGAGCGATAGCGAGCAGGGGGCGGTAGCTCCCTAGTGTTCAAAATAGAGCTTTATGCAAAGACTTAATAATTGCCGATAATTAAAAAATAATTATGGGATAATTTTTTTAGTATTTTTCCTAGTGTTTGGGGCTCATAAGTAATCAATAAAAAATATTGACATTAATAGGATTAAGAGGGCCATGGCCGGGCTCCTTACCACATTGGAGTTTTTTAATAACGCGATGTAATTCTTGAGTAGTTATGTCTGAATCAAAAAAGGGATCCGAGGGAGGAAAGTATTCAAGAGATAAGGATGAATTTGTGGTCAATTCAAAGCTATTTGATTTGAAAACAGAAGAGAAATAATTAAGCCATTCACAAGATTCGATTATAGTTTTGATTGAATTTTCTTATTTTAATATTATTAATAATACGCTAGAATATTCCTGAATCCCTGCAATTTGAAAGCTCAAAATTCAATGCTTTATGATAACTTATTTTTTTGAGGCACATAGTTTCTTTTATTCCCTGAGGTATATTTTGTAGGTTTTAAGGGGACGCAGTACCATTTTTACCAAAATCTTTAAAATCATTGTTATTTAATACTTCTTTCTATTATTATATGTATTTGCTTTATGTAAAACAGTTTCCAAACTCAAAGTATCTTAAAATTAAAGTTTTATGAATTTCTCTCGATTCTAAAAAATGTTTTGGTGAATGGTTTCCAGAGGAAGGATTTTTAATTACGGATCCGTATAACAAGTTTTTGGTACCAAACTGTTCGGATTCTTTTGAGGATGTGCAATAAGCTTTTAGAATTCATGATAGATACATAGAACTTCCAGATTTTTTTAAAAGTTTTAATGCAATCCAACATGGCGTCCGTAATTAATCAACCCATAATTAATTTGAGCTCCAGATAATTTAACTCCACATCAGTATGGTCTGAAAATGGTGTTTAGCCATGGAATTTTGCGGTTTTAAGTCATTTACCACTGTCTTTTAATTCTTCTATTCTCAGTATAAAATGGACAAATTTGATGATTTTCTAATTGATGACTAGGTTACAAACTGGGCATTTCAGCCTAGATAGTAATGAAAAATGTCAAATAAGATTGTTTAAATGTGTTAGACTCCTATTTTTTTGGCAGCGGATATTTTAAACAAATTTTTTAAAAACTAGGGGACTATCGCCCCCTGCTCGCTAACACTCGCCAACCCCCGTTAACTGCTAACGCAGTAACTTTTGGACCGTTTCACAATTCCCCACAAAACCCAGCTCACTGTACTTACTCACTTTATAAAACATTCTTAACACAGGGGTAGTACTTCTCCGTGGTATTCTTTCAAAAATGGCGAATATTTATTCAGTGGTGGAATTTTATCATTTCCTTTATGGTAACATGAATTGGCGGATCGCTTTATAATTCCAAGAAAGGTTCATATATAGTTCCCGCTAAATATGAACCATCCCTTAATGTTTCAGTGCTTCCCTTAATGTATCTGTGAAAAACACATTACCTTAGGGAAATGGGTAAAAAAATGTTTACATTGCTCTGTTGTTAATTTTCTTGGGGTTGAATTCCGTTATAGTTCCCGCTAAATATCACTAATCTCTTTTGGACACTATAAAGTATAAATATTGCTAAATTGTTTCAAATTCATAGATTAAAGTGTTTAATTAGATCTATAACTATTCAGTTTATCATTAAAAATTAGAAAAATTGGTTTACATTTGAATATTGAGCGTTCGAAAGAGATTGGCGATATTTAGCGGGAACTATAACGGAATTGAACCCCAAGAAAATTAACAACAAAGCAATGTAAACATTCTTTTACCCATTTCCCTAAGGTAATGTTTTTTCACAGATACATTAAGGGAAGCATTGAAATATCTCAGGAATAAATTTAACTTTCTTAAAATTTGTAATGATTGACTGTTAAAAATGTAGTATTTATCTTAAACATCGCGGAAATTTAGAATTTTATCTTCATGAGAAACAAACTTCGAAGTTGTGTCATTTTCATAGCAACGACACCGAATGTCAAGACTTCCAACATTTTCATCCTTATTTCTAAAACATTCAATCGTGTTATTTAGTTGTTTGCGTTTTGTCATTATGAAATAAAGAGTTACATTTTACTACCTTAAAAAACATACTTGCAAAAGGATATAAAAAATAAATGCAAAATTCAAAATTTCCGAAAGCGAGTGTATATTTTATTGTAAATATAGTAATGATTAGGTTGCCACAACTACAAAGATAAATATAAAAATATTAATTTGTTATTTAAAAAATAAATTAATTATATATATATATATATGTATATTAGGGTGGTCCTAAGTATAATGGTAAAAAAAAATTTTCGGAATTTTTCAAGTCGCACCCCCTAAATTTTTTCCTTATGGGGTAGTAAATAACTGGTAAAAATTTTATCCGAATCGGTTAATATTAACACGTGCCGCAAAAGGGATGAAAATCTGAAAAAACATCAAAATTATCAAAACTTTGAAAAATCCTAAAATTTATTTAAAATATGTAATTCAATACATTTCAGTACTTTTTTAACATAAAATGCTTAAACATGAAGAATATTGGCCTTTATATCCTTTGACAATTTTTAAAGGTATTGTATTTTCTCCTCATTATGCGTTAAAATATCGTTATATTCTTCAATAAGCTTGATTTCTCTTTCTGTAGCATTATTTACAATAGATAAGTTACTGGCGACTTTAAACCCTTCCTGATAACCTCCAATAATCTTCACACGTTTTAAAGGATCCCTGGAAATAAATTTTGAACAAAACTTAACCTTTGAAAACAGTTTGCGGTTCATTTTGACACAAAATTTGCTGGATTTTTCTTAGACTCCTTCCCGTTCTACAAAACTAATTTGCAACCACCCTTACACACGGGTAGATTCTTTCCCTCTAAACTCTTTGGAAATAATTGCTGTGTGGGGATAGGTTCATCAAAAAAGGCTAAGGCAACTGTCTCCTCCAAGAAACCATATCCATGACTAATCATTTTCTTTGATGCTGCCTTAGATTATATTTTCATTAATTCCTCTGTAGAAAAACAGGTCCCTCTTGAAATTCAATTCTTGAAATGTGGTTTTGTGATCCATTTGCACATCAAACCAGGCCTTAAAGTATAGCTTAACAATAATACTCATACCTTGTAGTAATGGATTTTCCAAAAAAAAATTAACCCTCACATTTCTTAATACTATAAATATCTTTAAGCAATAAATTACTTAAGACATCCACCTAGAGTGATGGATAGCACCAGGTTGTTTAAATTTAATCATTTTAGCTTTATAATAATCTAAAAGTGCTATTGTCAACCATAGAAACTTTTGATAGTCATCTCTCGATTGGTGTTCAAGCTTGTTTTAGCCAACTTGTGAATTTCTTCCTTTTCTCTTCCATCAATGTTGTTTTTTACAACTTCATTTTTAATACCTGATGGGTACTTTGATTTATAGATAACATCCCAAGATTTTCAAAAAGTTTAAATAAAAATGTAGGTCCATGGGATGCAGTAACGCAAGCTCCAAACGCCGCTTTTAACACTATTTTAAGAACATTTTGGCAAATAAAATTCAGTGTAAATTTCAAATCAAACCTTTAACTATAATGAATGCACCATATTCAGCCACGCCCATATTAATCACGTGATCGGGGAAAACAAACTCACTATCAAATCATATATCACTATCATCATATCTCACTACAAACTCTACTTGTGTAGTATCTGTGGTAACCAATTGCAAGCTCAGTAGGTCACATGATGGAGAAAATGTGACGTCAGTCGGATATGGTCCATTACATTTAAAATCTAATTTTCATTGTTTTGAACATTATATTAAAGCTTTGTTTTATGTCCCAACCCTCATTGGAAAATCCTCCACTTTACCTTAAATCCTCCATTGGAATCCACTTATAATAATGAGTTTCACCCTAAAACATGTGCAATAATCATAGAGTAGGATGTTTTCAAGTTTATCATAAAATACATGAAGATACCGCTTTTGAAAGTGCTCTTTTGAAAAAGCGCGCGTAGCGTCCACTGTTGCGGCGGAAAGTGCGCATCGAGCCGGCATTCCTCGTGTCAGTGTTACGGAGTCCTGGGCATCTACCGTACTCTAACTTCAATCGCGTTGCAGCACGTGTTAATATTAAAATATTTGAAAAATATTTGGTATACATTCATTTCATACCTTAAGTAAAAAAGTTGGGGGGTGCGACCAAAGAAATTCCGAGTTTGAAAAATTAGGACCACCCTAATGTATATATATATATATATATATATATATATATATATATATATATATATATATATATGTTTAAAATATAATGAAAACCGTTTGAACAACAATTAAACCCTTTGAACAACAAAAATATAAATATTGTTAAAAATAACACAAAATATATTTTTTAAATTCGTGTTATAAATAGAAAGATGATTATTTAATCTATTTGAATATTAAAAAAACAGTGAAATATGTTTTCAATTGTTTTAAAATTCATAGTTTCTTGCTTTGTAACTGCGACCTTATCCGAAATCTAAAAAAATGGAAATATTTTAAAATTGAGATTTTTTTTAGAAATTCTAAAGGCACTTTGCACATCCTCAAAAGAATCCGGACAGTTTGATACCAAATATGTGTTATACGGATCAGTAATTAAAAAGCCTTTCCCTGGAAACCGGTTTGGATCGGTTTGAGATTTAGCACACCTTCTGAGGGTACCAATAGGAAAAAAATTGGGGGTGGTGAAAAAGTTTCCCCAACCTTCGATTTTAAGGGACGCCCTAATCAGCATGCTTCCCGTAAGTCTCAATGTTAAAACACGCTCTTTTGGTAGCAAACGCATGGCGGCAGCTGGCTTTCAGCTACTTCATTTCTCCCCGTGTGTGATCGAGATACGGAAGCTTCCTCTCCTTCTTCTACTCCTACCTTCATGTTAAAAACAGGTAGATTCTTTTAAGGTTTTTTTCTTGCATACGCGATGAGTGTGCAAATTGTTTGGTATACATGTACACAGTGAAGGTCAATCCATTTAATAACAACCGCAGTAGAAAAATCATGAATGTTAAACTTTTTTTCCTCAGAAGCATAAACTATTTAAGTATCCAACCAAACTACCTTCATCTCAGAAAGTTTTTTTACACTCAAGAACAGGTGGTTAATATCATCTCAACGTCAGGTTGGATCAGCGAGGCATGTAAGTAAAAAGTTATTATTTTTCTTATTTCACTTTACCACTTAATTTTTTATGCAGGAATTTGATACTTGGTAGAAAGCAACTCAAAGATATGAAGTTATTTTACATACAAAAGTTTTTCACATGCAATTTAATCCTTTTTGTAGAATTTAAATCAAAATTACAGATTTTTGGCTCTTCCAAAAGTTGCACAAGTATCAACTTCTTAAATTTTTCATTAAATTTAGTTTTAAATAATTTTGCTATGTTTAGGTAGCTAGCTTCATATTCCAATTTTGGTGAGTAATTTCCAATACAACGTAGGGGAGAGTGGGGCAAATTCACACAAAAAGTGCATTTCGGCATATTTCTCTGGATCTAGATGAGATATTGAAACAACCTCGGATTCAAATGAAAGTTAAGACCTTCCCCGATATTTTAGAACGATAATTGGTCGCATTAATCTAGAATTTCTAACCTATATCATCAATCTAAAAAACACTAAATTTCGTGCGAATGTGCCCCATGGGTGGGGCAGTTTCGCACACGTGTGGGGCACATTCGTACACATGCAAAAAATTATACAATAATTATTTTTACAAACTAAAAAGTTAATGGCACTTTAAAGTAAGGATAATTAAACGAAATATTTGTCACTATTACATATTTTTCCTCTAAATTGAAGATTTTTTTACAAAAAGAAAACAGCTTCAGAAAATATTGAACATCTAAGTTTTTGATGAGGAAAACAATTGTAGTAATGAAGAGGTATATTGCATATTGACATACTTCACATAATATAATTAGTAAGAAAAAGTTCAACCAATATTTTAACTGTCAGGCTTTATTCCAAAGGAAAGTGAACCAACAGTTCGCTTATTAACACCTGAAACTGACGGTTAGGGTATTTTTAATACGATACTATCTTTTTGTATGAATATTGAATCCCTTACTTCCCGCAAGCGAAAAAGCGCCAAATAATGTAGAATTCTGGCGGTTCCCGACAGGATCAATATCTCGACAGGGTTGAAATCCCGACAGGGTCAGAATCCCTACAGGTCAAAATCCCGACAGGGTTAAAATCCCGACAGGGTCAGAATCCCGACAAGTCCAAATACCGACAGGGTCAGAAAAATGACAAGTCCAAATCCCGACAGGGTCAGAATAATGACAAGTCCAAATCCCGACAGGGCCAGAATCCCGACAGGGTCAGAATCCCGACAGGGTGAAAATACCGACTGGTCGAGCTGGAAATTCTGGAATCTGGAATCGGAAATTCTGATCTTGTCGGGGTTTCGACCTGTCGGGATTCTGAACCAGTCGGGATTTTGACCCTGTCTGGATTTTGACCTGTCGAGATTCTGATCCTGTCGGGATAATGACCTTGTCAGGATTCTGATCCTGTCGGGAATTTGACCTTGTCGGGGTTTCAACCTGTTTGGATTTTGACCTGTCCGGATTCTAACCCAGTCGGGTTTCGACCTGTTGGGATTTTCACCCTGTCGGGATTCTGACCCTATCGGAATTTTTACCCTGTCGGGGTTTCGACAAGTCGGGATTTCAACCTGTCGGGATTCTGACCTTGTCGGGGTTTCGCCCTGTAGGTATTCTAACCTTGTCGGGGTTTCGACCTGTCGGGTTTCAACCTGTCGAGATTTTTACCCTGTCGGGATTTTGACCTTTTGGAATTCTGATTCTGTCGGGATTTTGATCTTGTTGGGGTTTCGACCTGTCGGGATTCTTACCCTGTCGCGATTCTGACAGTCGAGGTATTGACGCACTCTCTGGTTCGATATTGGCGACGTTTGCGCCAGGATAACCGAAAAGTACGTTTGCAGATAATGCAGTATTATTTTAAAGCGACGATATGGTCCGAAATTCGGAAGAGGTGTACCATAACTAGCTAAAAACCTGTTTTTTGTCTTATTTCAAAAAAACTTCTGGGAACGCCCCCAGGACATAAAATTGCTTTATTACTTACACTTTACTTCATATTAAAATTAGGCATACAATGAGAATGAAAAAGGGGCGATAGGTGTTAGTCAACCCCTAGTAAGGGGGCGATGGGCCACAAAAGGTTGGGAACCACTGTTCTAGCGCTAGCAAATTTCTAGTACGTATACAACAAAATAACTCATGGCTTTGAAAATTCATGCAGGAGGTGGTAGTCATAATTCCATCTACTGGTATTTTTTTCAGGTTTTTAAATTAATAATTACTAGGGGAAATGCCCTCTGTCCGAATGTGCCCCATGTGCGAAATAGCCCCACTCTCCCCTATATGCTCCCAAATGGGAACGGGGTATAGTATTTGAGGGGATTTTTATAACATGCAAAAATTCAAGTTATTTCCTATTTTCTTTAATTTTGTAACCTTTTTTCTCAAAGGATCTAAACAGGTTAAGAATGAAGTTTTAAATTCAAAAATATTTATTTTTTACCTGATTTATAAATGCCAAAACCTTATAGCAAATTCTTACACACACTTGTATATCTTTCTAACTCCCCGATCGATTAATTTTCCGTAATTATCATTAGGGGTTATGCATAGAGCATATTTGGAGTGCTTCTGATGATTTGCGTATATATTTTGTTCAAGTACTTTTTACATAAAAATTTTAGGAATAAAATTGAAGAATTGAAGAACAAAGCTTTAATGAATCAATGAAGATAATTATGATTATCACTTTTGAAAGCTAACTAGATTTGAATGCAAGATATCAGTATAGAACAGTTATTAAAACAAATTTTTTTAACAGAAACAAAACTGCTTTGCTTTGAAGCGCATGGGAACACTCTTATGATTTTTTATATCAAAATATTACCTATAGTGCAAGAAAAATGTACGGAAAAGCTTCGCGTACGTAATAAACATGTCAATTTTTTCTTATGAAAATCTATAAAATGTTACTCAATTGTCTAAGTATGGATAATAAAAATGAAAAATCCGTCCACTATCATAAAAATGTTCATAACTATTGAGTAGAAACCTATTTCAATCATTTTATTTGAATTAATTGTAAAATTAATTTGCCTTTTGGAAACCCCCCTAAAAACTTCACCCCAAACTCCAATGTCCCCAAATGGGAACATCCTCAAAATCATTCTTAGGTTTTTTTTCTGCCCAAAAATGACTAGATTGGTTTTAGTTAGGGGTTCTCCCACAGAAATATTTTTGAAATTTGTCTCTTTAAACTAGTGTTATTTATTTTGAAACTATCAAAAGGTAACTCGCGGACCCCCTCCCTAGGAAGGTGGTGGGGACCCTCGCGGAGGTCCGCGGACCACTGCTATAAAAATTATAATAAAAAGCAGCGCAATATTTTTTTAAAAATTTAATCGAACACAAAAAATTAAGTACCTATTGCGAAGAATGAAAGTGAATTCATACCGCTTTTAAAATCAACGGCACTGAGCCGTAACTAGAGTTTTGTTTCGGTAGGGATTTTGACTAAATATTTTTTCTGAGGTACCTACCTACTTACGAGTACTTTTTTACTTGAAGTGTTAGATGACTTGCACATTTGATATTAATTTTGTTGAAATTAATTTCAATATGGAAAATTTTTAAACATTGAAAATTCCAAGCGATGCGATATTTTGAGGAGTTTTTTTTTGAAATTTTTACCCTTGAAAGTAGTGTTTTATTTTGAGACCTTTTGAGAAGACCAAGTGAATGGGACCAAAAGAACGACGTCCAATACATTGCCACCTTTAGTTCATAAAAGAAAATAGGTAGATTTTTATTAAATATATTTGGGGGGGATTAGCCCCCTTCTTCCATTATTGGGGGGGGGGGCTCAAGCCCCCTCAAACGCTATGGAGTCGGCGCCTATGTATTAGTACTAACTCTATGATTCCAACTCAATATAAGGAATCATTCATTAATTACATCTCACAATTTCACGGGGACATAACAAGTCTTTATGTCTTACATAACGAGTCTTTTTTCTCACGGGGACATAACATCTTTACATAACAAGTTATCCAGTTTTGCTGCCCCCTTTACTTGATGTCACACTTTTAAAATTAAATTAATTTAACCCTTTATGGGGGGTCCCAAATTATATTTTTCAGAAAAATTTTGGTGTATATTTTTATACGTTATCCCTATAAGTATATTGAGCTTCATAATAACCCTAGTAGCACAGCTCTTCCCAAAATATGTCATATTTACATAACTTCAACTAGAAGTAAACGAAAAAACTAGAATAAACGAACTGGAGGCAGGTGAATAGCCTGGGAAGATCACTCTCGAAAACCCCTGTAAGCCAAATTTTATCAAATTCTGCTGGTAATTACACTCTATCTATTCTATGGTTACCGATCGGTGGTGGGGGAAGGAAATATTTTCAAGCGCCAGACTTAAAAAAAAAACAGAGTATAGCAGAGATAACTTCCTAATTTGATTATGGTTTGCAAAATATTGAATAGAAATCAATGGAGGTGATTATATCGGCTAATTACCTGCAAAATTTATTAAAATTTGGTTTACATATGGGTTTTCGAGAGTGCTCTCTCCGAATATGTAATAATTGAATTATTCTGTGGAATAAAAGAGTTAAATGTGGACCCTTCGCAGCCGGCGAAGTCCTCTGTTGGATAGTTAGCATTTGCGGACATGGGTTCCTATGAAATTTTTGTCATGGCATAACTGCCTATTAAGTTTGGCACCAACCCCTTTTGAGATACCTTGTATACAGGACTTAATTTTGTTCCAGGAAATGTATTTAATCGATTCTGCAATGTACGGTGAGAAACCCTATCTCCAAGACAGCATCGAGCTGTTGTTTTCCTCTGTGGGACAGTTAACATTTGCGGACATGGGTTCCAGGGTTCCTATGAAATATTTGTCATGGCATAACAGCCTATTAAGTTTGGCACCAACCCCTTTTGAGATACCTTGTATACAGGACTTAATTTTGTTCCAGGAAATGTATTTCATCGATTCTGCGATGTACGGTGAGAAACCCGATCTCCAAGACAGCATTGAGCTGTTCTTTTCCTCTGTGGGACAGTTAGCATTTGCGGACATGGGTTCCTATGAAATTTTTGTCATGGCATAACTGCCTATTAAGTTTGGCACCAACCCCTTTTGAGATACCTTGTATACAGGACTTAATTTTGTTCCAGGAAATGTATTTAATCGATTCTGCAATGTACGGTGAGAAACCCTATCTCCAAGACAGCATCGAGCTGTTGTTTTCCTCTGTGGGACAGTTAACATTTGCGGACATGGGTTCCAGGGTTCCTATGAAATATTTGTCATGGCATAACAGCCTATTAAGTTTGGCACCAACCCCTTTTGAGATACCTTGTATACAGGACTTAATTTTGTTCCAGGAAATGTATTTAATCGATTCTGCAATGTACGGTGAGAAACCCTATCTCCAAGACAGCATCGAGCTGTTGTTTTCCTCTGTGGGACAGTTAACATTTGCGGACATGGGTTCCAGGGTTCCTATGAAATATTTGTCATGGCATAACAGCCTATTAAGTTTGGCACCAACCCCTTTTGAGATACCTTGTATACAGGACTTAATTTTGTTCCAGGAAATGTATTTCATCGATTCTGCGATGTACGGTGAGAAACCCGATCTCCAAGACAGCATTGAGCTGTTCTTTTCCTCTGTGGGACAGTTAGCATTTGCGGACATGGGTTCCTATGAAATTTTTGTCATGGCATAACTGCCTATTAAGTTTGGCACCAACCCCTTTTGAGATACCTTGTATACAGGACTTAATTTTGTTCCAGGAAATGTGTTTAATCGATTCTGCAATGTACGGTGAGAAACCCTATCTCCAAGACAGCATCGAGCTGTTGTTTTCCTCTGTGGGACAGTTAACATTTGCGGACATGGGTTCCAGGGTTCCTATGAAATTTTTGTCATGGCATAACTGCCTATTAAGTTTGGCACCAACCCCTTTTGAGATACCTTGTATACAGGACTTAATTTTGTTCCAGGAAATGTATTTAATCGATTCTGCGATGTACGGTGAGAAACCCGATCTCCAAGACAGCATCGAGCTGTTCTTTTCCCGGACTGTCCCTCACATGAAAATCGACCCTGATAACGAAGAGACAGTCCTGGAGATAGGCTCCGGCATCGGGAGAGTGACCCGGATCAGGATCGCGCCCCTCTTTCCTAAGATGAAGGAGCTGCACGGGTTTGACCTGCTGCCCAGCATGGTGGAGTATGCCAAGGCAAACAACCCGCATCCAGTGATCGATTACAGTGTGGCTTCTATTGAGGATTGGTAAATGAACCTATAATTCTTTTATAGTTTCTTTCTGATAAATTTACTTTCAACACCTAGTATAGTCATACCGCCACGAGAAAAACTTTTGACCTCGTACAATATTGTGGCGATTGATATGGAAGTGGGTTATTATACTGTGAATTTGAAGGAGATGGTAATACGTAAAACGATGTAAAACGTTTTGTGCCAAATCTAATGTCTATTATTTAAATTTGTAGTACTTCTATTTCTAAGCTTCGTTTTCTTATCAACCCTTTCGGTACTTACGTATTATCCCGTCGACCGTTCAGTGGCCGTCTAATTTAGCGGTACATCAATAGAAAAGTCAATTGGATTTGATAACGTTTTTGAATCAGCGGCACGATCGACGGTATAATACGTAAGAACCAAATTTTCTCGTGGAGGTCCGACTATATTCACCCCTCACTTTACTTACTACATATAGTACTTATGTAAAGTTTCGGTAGGAATCTACGTTTTCCTATTTTTATAAATGCAGGGTGTTTCGAAATTGCGTTGCACGGCTTTTATTCGGAACCAACGCCTCCTAGGGCCAAGGAAGTATAAGGTCTACCCCTAGGTAAATGACCCTGGAGAATCCATTGAGATGACTTACAGTGCCCCTAGCGGCGAAATTAGAAAGTTAAAAAAATTAATTTAAAAACTAAAGGAGATTTTTTTAGTGGAAAGAATACAAAATTTTATCAAAAAATCAAAAAAATTTGCAAATTTGCGAACTTTTTAATTTTTGACCCCTGAAAAAGTGCTATTTTCACATGCTAATAATTCAAGATTGTGTGATCAAATTTTTTTCAGTGAGTTTTTCTTGACGTTGGCAACAATACTCTCACTGAGGTTTTTTCTCTATCTCCTTTAGTTTTTAAACTAATTTTTTAACTTTTTAATTTCGCCGCTAGGGGCGCTTTAAGGTATCTCAATGGATTCTCCAGGGTCACTTACCTAGGGGTAGACCTTGCTTCCATGACCCTAGGAGGCGTTGGTTCCGAATTAAAGCTGTGCAACGCAATTTTGAAACACCCTGTATATTAGGGTGTATCGAAAAAAAACGTTTTTTCGATTTTGATGACGCATTAGTGCGGAAAAGTTGTCTAAGGTGCCAGAGAGTACCTGTGAATTTTTCAGAATTTTCAGATAATTTCTTAAGGTGCCACATTGGCCCTGAAGTTCCCCATGTTAATCCAATGGGGCGCGCCACAAAAAAGGCCGAAAATTCGTTTTTCGCCCCTCTTTTCTGCCCTAATCACACGAAGAATGTCTTCCCTCTAGTTATGGACTCTATATGATGTATGCTACCCGACAAAACTCGAATAATAACTTAAATCTCTATATTATGTTGATTGTGGGCTCTGATTTGAACGAGGAAATACGCAAATTTTCGACGAAATTTGAGCATACAAAAAAACGTAATATAGATATTTAGGCTATTATTCAAGTTTTGTCGGATAGCCTATATCATATAGGGTCCATAACTCGAGGGAAGACATTCCTCGTTTTATTAGGGCAGAAATGAGGGGCGAAAAATGAATTTTCGGCCTTTTTGGTGGCGCGCCCCATTGGATTAACATGGGGAACTTCAGGGCCAATGTGGCACCTTAAGAAATTATCCAAAAATTCTGAAAAAATTCACAGGTACTCTCTGACACCTTAGACAACTCTTCCGCACTAATGCGTCATCAAAATCAAAAAAAGTTTTTTTCGATACACCCTCTACTGTATATTCGATCTGTTGCATTTCACTGGGTCGTATCCAAGAGAGGGTTAGAAGTCAAAAATGTTGAAATTGTTAACAGAAATTTTGACACCAATTTTTGGTACTTACGTATGATCCCGTCTACTGTTAAGCGATCTTCAAATTTAGCGGCACACAGCTATAGAACGGTTAGTGGGATTTGATAACGTTTTCGGATTCATCGGCACACAGGTCGTAAGAGCTCAATTTTTATCCCTTGAAAATTCTTTAACAGACACAAGGAACAATCCTCTTCGCGTGTAACCTGATAGTACAATGACACTCCAAGGACTACTTTTGAGCGTCTAATTTCCAAACATTTTCTGGGGGAGAACCCTCAAATCCCCCTCTTAAACGGTGATGTCTGTTATAGAATTTTTCTTTAAAAAACATGTGCCGTCTAAAAGAGTCTGTTCCCATTGTGTGTTCCCCTAAGAGTTTCAAAATAAGATGAAATATTGGTTTAAATGGGTAATTTTCATAATTATTTTTAGGGGAGGACACCCAGCCCCCTCGAAATTTTAGCGTCTAAAATTATCTTTGTTTCGGTAATTGAATAGATTTCAAGACGTTATTATGGTTTTCAATGCTAATTTTCAATCGGTTGCCATCTTTTACACTATACAATTGTAATTTTAAGATTAACCTGCTCGATTTGTATCATAATGAATTTTCAAACTAAGTTTTTCTTTCAGGCCTACAATTAAAAAGTGGGAAGGACAAGCGACGAAAATTTTTTCCGTCCATTGCTTTAACTGGTTGAAGGATCAGAGACTAGCCTTCGAAAACGTGCATAAACTTCTTAAATCTGGAGCGGAGGCAGCATTTCTATTCTGTCTACACACCTCTTACTTTCAAGCTGTCGTTGATATAGCGAAGGATCCTAAATGGAAAGACTATTTGGAGGTATATGCAGTTTTAGCTAAAAAAAAATAAGTTTTTAACTGAGCATCAAATGAGCCCTTTCTGTGCTAGCCACCCAATATTTGCTATACGATTCAAGAGCAATATCGGGAGGTCTAGAACTGAAAGGATTAAATCAACTGAAGCTTTCCCTAGTATTGATTGAAGTAAGGGAGAAATGCTATTTTTAAAAGAATTGGAGGGGCTTATTTTCCCACAAGAATCTGTATCTCCACTTCCAACGTAAATTTACTTTAGAAGATTTTTAGCGATGTGTTTAACGCTTACGTGGTTTTGGGGTTGAATTACAGGATTCGAAGCTGTTCTCTTTCAATGAAAAACCCATACTCTCCCTCATGAATACTTTACACATATAAGGAAGTAAGTTTATTATTGGATTTTGAAATTTTCGTGTGGTTAAATCCACTAGGCGTGACCAACTTTTCAGGGGTGCTTCTTTTCCGGGGTAGCCCCAAAAATAAGTTTTTTAACAGTAGTGGAGTCGCTTGTCATTTCCAAAAATTTTTTGACAGAAGCTTAGTGAGTGTTTAATATTCACATAATTACTGATATACCTAAATGATAAAAATGGGGGAGGGAGATGGGGAAAAAGTTCGCGTGAAGCGTGATACCTACCATTCACTCAATCTAAAGCAGTTTTCTCCAATGTTAGTCTTGTTTATAACTTTATTACAATCATTAGAGTAATAATTCCCAATTTTAAAAATATCGAGCAAAAAACTAGAAATGTATATATTTTAAGTGGCTTAGACTTACTCGTCACCTTAGAATCAAAAACTACTATCTCCGTTCGGCAAATTTCGGGGATCCCAATCCTTGGCAACTTAAAATTAGACGCCAATTCAAACCACTACCCATAAAAAATCCACCAATTAAATACCACTAAATTAAAAAATAATAATAATTACTTCAGATCGTTGGACGCGCTCATTTGATTGGTTTGGCACTTTGTCAGTTCGATGATGTCACGCTTACGAACCAATGAAATGAGCTTTCTCGCTTGAAATTCCGAATATTTCCGAATCAGACCAGAAGATAGTATTATTTGATTTTAAGATGACGAAAATATTACTCCTGATATGGCAACCTGCTTGCGATATCAGACCGCCAAGATTGTCATTGAATCTAGCTTGTTTCGCAGCAGCTAATGAAATAATTGGAACACGTTTTTCGTTATAAGAGAAAAACTAATCATGGTAGAAGTGCAATATTTTAAACTCATATACAATTATTTTTTTAAAAAATATTGTCGTTTCGTTTTTTAAAAAATTCGAATTAGTTTTTGAATTAATAAGATTTAAAGTATTAATTTTTTATCTTTTTAAGTTTAACAATGGATAGCAGCACCCCTTTAACAACGCCAAAACCGCCAACAAAACGAGCAGAATAAACGAGTAAGCTGCGTGAATTTTCAGAAATAGTATTTTTTATTCTAAGGTGACGTACTATGAAGTCATATCCTCCTTTTGAGACCAACAATGAAATTTCCATTGTTAGGCTTTTATGACATTCATTCTAAAAATAGCATCTGTTTAAGTATTATACGACAAAATACTGTATTTTGGTAAAAATATATTTTTTGTTATGACGTCATAAATACCATTTTCTATGAATATAGATGCTTTTTCGGTAGCTATAATAATATATAATATTTAATATAAATATATATATTTCTGAAATTTTCGTCCAAAAGCAATTCCAACAACGTCTAATCGCCATTTACAACATTTTGCCAGCTGCGGCTTGCATTCATGACGTCATGCACACCCCTTGCACGGAAAAAAGCACCCTTATACCACTTTAATGTAGACAATACTAAGAATCGAATGATACCATTCACTAAGCTTTAGCCAAAAAAAATTTTAGACACCATTGTGGCACAAAAGCGACTCCACTACAGCATGATTCCCGGGTTTTATCGAAATTTTTGAGCTCAACAAGAAAGCGCAAAATTAGGTCTCATTAAAAAAACAAGAGCGGGACTGCAGCATTACATAATCTTTTTTTGAAGAATCTGATCCCACCATTAGTTCCAAGCGCGAGATTACTTATTAACTACGTCATGGGCGCGTTGTAAGTTTTTTGAGAAAAATACCTTCAGAGAACAAAAGAAATTTTTAAAAATCTGTAAACCCTTCCTGGAGTTTGGAGCATTTCGGAATTCCGGATAAAAAGTTCGTTACTATTAATTTTTCAGGATTTTGAGTTGAACTCAGTAGCACTCCTTCTGCTTATCTATAATACCCTTGACCCTGAACAATAAAATATCTACTACCACTCCAAAGTCGTTCTTATACCCTGAGTGTTAAGTCTTTGAGCTCTTATATGGAGCCCATGTTCTTTTGCCTGAATTGGAGTTGAAAAGCTTCCATTCGCACTACAATCAACACATTCTCTCATGGTCATGTATTTGTACCATGTTTTAACATTTCAATCATTAATATATAGCATTAGAAAACAACGAAAGCGTTGCATTCTAAGGTAATAAAAGGCAGGCAAGTAGCGAATTTCTATTTGAATAAGCTTTCTGAATATGGAGACACTTGATTGTTTCCCCAAAGCTGCCAATTCTACCATTCATCACTATTTAAAAACATTCAAATGTGTTTGATTTTTATTTAAGTTTTTAAAGTTGTAAAGATAGCTTTATTTTATTTCTAGAATGCCCCTAACTGCATTCCAGATTCTCATTACGGAAAATATGAAGCTCCACATTACAGGAATATTCTTGAGAGTATGGGATTTGAAGTGGTTTTCATCGAATCATCCCTCATAAATGATCCATACAAAAACGACAAAGAATTTAGAAGTATGCAACTTTACTTATTTAAGTGTTTCGAAAACAATTATTTCAAGATTTTAAAAATTAATCAAAAATAAAACACACATGAATGGTTAATTCCACATGCGTGAGTTCTAAATTTCCTTTTCATTTGCCAAGTTGATGTAACACAAGTGCAGAAATCTGTGATGAAATAAATGAAAATTTAAGTAGCTTGTGTATAAACCAATAATCAACAAAAGGGAAACAAAGAGTAGATTTGAGATTTTAATATTCAAAAATTTAGCTCATTTGTAGTGCGAGTCACTCATGGAAAATTAACCGAATAGAACTTATTTTACTTTAAATTAAGACATCTGGAAAAGACCAGTTTATTCGAGTTTAGAAGTAACTTTTTAACTTCATTCTTGACAATTTTTCAAACTGTTAATTACGAGAGATTACCCTTTTACTTTCACAAACACATGGCAACGAACATGTAATAACTTTTAAAATGAGTTGTGGATTATAATTGAGCGATTTCCATAACTTAGGATTTTTAGGGTATTTATTTTAAGAACCTCATTTTTTTTAACCTCATTTGTTCCGATTTGAATAGGGGAACTTTTATGAATAAATATTAACTTGGTGAATATCGAAATTAATTCTGCAATGAAAATTTCCATAAACAGCTGTAAATTTGACAAAATGATCTTGCTTAATTTCAGATTTTTTTGCTTCTATATGCGTCCTAGTGTCCCACGTACCCTCTGAACTAAGGGAAGAGTTCAAAGACGACCTCTTTCGATACAATCTCCGACTGAACGGACGGAACGAGAAGGGCCAACCAATACACAGAGCTACGATGCTCCAGCTTGTGGTGAAGAAACCTTGATGAAACTACGACACAGCTTTAATTTTCCATGTTTTTTTAAATTGTACCTTATATTTTTAGACTACATTTTAAGATTTTTATTAAAATGGTTCACTTTATGGAGATTTCATGTTTTTCTGTTTAGTTCGTGTGAATGTACCGACATTAGTTGTGTTGTGAACGAAGATAAAAAATTAGTGTCGTGTTACGTTACAGTGTAAAGGGTTTTGCAAATTTTGACTTCCTATCTTGAACTTTACTTGTACAGGATGTCCCAAGATAAGTGTACTTGAAATTTTGAACGTCTCTGGGCATGGGCGTGTAGCCAGGGTTCAACAAGCAGGGTCGACTTTTTTAAGTTTGTGTAGTGTAGACCAATTTTATAGCCCCGCGAGAGAGAGAGCCGTAGCAACAGTATTGTTTCAAAAGGGGTTTTCGACCTTTACTGAAATTAATGTAAAAGTTTTGTGGGTAGCGTGGAAACGGAGGTTTTTTGTATTTAAGGTACAATTTATATATAACACAAATAGTTCTTATTTGCCAACACACAGGCTTTTCATCGGATGTAGGTAGTTAAAATGAGGGCGCCAAAACTTAAATAATTGAACTCAGTGTAAATACCTTAATCAATCTTACGGGTCATTCCATGTGAAATCAACCGGCACTCAACCTGACTCTCTCAGATTTTAATGAAACTTTCAGGAATTGTTCCTTTCTATGATATAAATGAGAAAATGTTTTTATTATTCAACTTTATCAGTAATTTTTTATTAAAATGTTTTGAAAAAAGGAAGAAAATGCAAATTTTCGCACTTTAATTTATTATAACTCCAGTTATATTTATCCGAGGAAAATCTATCAACCCTCGTTTTAAAGATAATTATGCAAGCTTTAATTTTAAATAAAGTTTAACTATGTCCGTGAAAAGCATTTACTTTCATGATTTTTTAAATTAAAAAGCTTTTAAAAAACAATGTTGGTATCCTTCAATTTCTTTAAAAATTATACATATATTTAGCAACATTATAAATTATGATATCTGAAATTTACAGAGTGGGACCGCCACGGGATCAGGAGTTGTAGCAAAGAGAGTAATAGATTTAGAAACGGTAATGGATTTTTCTCGGACAAATAGTATAACCGGAGTTATAATACGTTAAAAAGCGAAAAATTGCATTTCTTCCTTTTTTAAAAGATTTTTAATAAAAAAAATTACTGATATAAAATTACTGTCAAAAATATCTTATATACAGATGCTCCCAAGAGCGATAAAACTTTCGGGGTGATCTAACAGAAGAAAGAGTGACAGCCAATCACAGCTTTGGTCACCAAAATGTACTGCCGATCTCTCTGCCAATCAATTATAATTCCTCGTGGCGCCCTCATATCCATCCAACTTTTGAATATATCGTTTTGGACCCTCTGTTAGGATATTTCTCTGTGTCCTAAACGAAGAGTTGTAAAAATATGAAACCAACTGCAAACTATAAGGTATGGTAGTAGAGTAGATTATCCTTGAAAAACTATGAATGTTATATAAAAATTTTATCTTGGAGGTTTCAGTCAATTTATTGAAAAATGAGGCAATTTTCAAAGCTCTGGCCCCATTCCGGGAGACCTAAAAATTTTATTCCCTCAACATTTGTAATAAAATGAAACAATTTGCTAAATCCTTACACAAGGGGGGCCGGGATGCTCTAGTGGGGTTTTACTAGCTGCCCACTACAATAGCAGTCTGCGTTGTGCGTTCGGTATCTGGTGCCGAGTTCGATACTCGGGCTTGCCCACGTTGTATTTTTTCTCTCTCTCTCAGTGCAAGTAAAAATTCGGTTTGTGTCTGTCTAACTTGACGAAGGTTTATAAACGGATACTTGAGATCAAGTAGACAAGCCGGGGAATTATGTGACCAATCCCAAAACCTAACACAAGTGTGTTTTTACAAAACCGTTGTTTCCCGTACCGTAGCAGAACAAACGTTCAAGATTCATCAAATTTTTGTTATGTATGGCTGAATTTTTGCAGTTACGTAAACTTGACATATTTGGTATGAGCTCTGCTACTATATAGGCAGGGGGGGCCCATCAGCTCTCATTTTGCGTTCAGTTTTGTGACGTCACTGGTTTGAAAGTTCTCCGCCTACCGAACTGAGTGGCCAATCAGGATTGTTAAGGAAAATCACGGAGATTTTTCTGAAGTAGAAAGGGAGAAAAGTAAAACCCAGGGAAAATATAAACAAATAGTTTTCTTCTTCTTATGGAAATAAATGCTGAAATTAAAGCAATATTTGTTGTCGCTAGCAGCCTACGCGCTGTGTTGTCGTTGGTTCGATTCCGGCCTTACCCTTTCCCTGGACTGGGTGTATTTTCTCTCTCTCTGTGTCAGTAAAACAATTATGTTTGTGCCTTGACGAAGGATTATAAGCGGATCCTTGGGATCAAGCACACAAACCGGAAAATATATGTAACACCAATCCATGTTATCGCTATGGATACATAGTTTTACTGTATTTTTTCTAATTAAATACTAGTAAAACTTATAATCTGCATCATATGATGATTATTTTGTTTCCTTTTTGTTAGGATCAAAATATTTTAGATTGAATATTGTTATGGAACTAGTGTTTGAGACTTGTAATGAGATTACAAAGATACTCTTGACGGTGATTTGAGATTACGTATAGAAAAATTTAAGTATGAATTCCTTGAACACTTCCTATTTGTTACAGAGTATTGTGTAATTTAGTTATGTTAATACTTTATAGTTAGTAAAAGTTTGATTTCATTATTTTATGTTATTCATTTCTTTATGTTCGGACCGTAATGCAATCCCTACCCTACAGCTGAATTGAGAAACCGTAATAGCCTAAAAATTCCCTCTGAGCCAATCAGATACTATCAGTGCGTTGTCGCCTCTCTTCCTACTTTAGGCTCTCTAGTTTTAAGAATTAAAGATATAGTATTAGATTGGATTGGAGTTACATATATTTTCTGGATTGTTTGCTTCATCTCAAGGATCCGCTTATTCGTAAAGAAGACACAAGCATAATTTTATTAGGTCTACCCGAAAGTTTTGTCCCGAACTTGCCAGTCTGTGTACTTAGTAATTTTTCTGTTCTTTTCTATTACATTAAACTGATGTGCACTACCACTTCTATCTAAAGCCAATTTGGGGATTTTTGGCGGGTTTTTCTAATTTTTCACAACGTAGGCTTTCCTTGTTTTTAAAACAGTGGGATTTCTTTCAAGCTGCCACTCATAATTTTTAAAAAGCTTCCACTTAATAAATTGAAATATATCAGTAGTCGGATTCAGCCTCTCCAAAACGAGACAAACAAATAATATCATAGCACAGCTCATACCAAATATGTCAAGTTTACGAAACTGCAACTTTAAGTGAACGAAATTTGGCCATACATGACAAAAATTGGATGAATCTTGAACATTTGTGTTATTTGGGATTATACCATCCATTTTCTGCTTGCGTAATCCATATTGGCCCTTATCCCCCTTATGACTTTTAAATTGTGGCATTGAATCCGCTCGGCTTCATTTTCAAAGTCAATCTCCATCAGGATTAAAGTTCCTCCAGCTTAGTTGAAAGGGGGTTAGGTGTAGTATTCCAGCAATTAAGAGCTATACGGTGACAAAAAGTAATTTCATATTTAATTTAATGTTGGTAATTTAACTACATAAATAATTTATGATATTAAAAATGACCTTTTGTAAAATTACAAATGAATTTATAGTTCAAATATTTATAAAATTTATCCGTGAAATTTTGAAAAAGATAGTACACCAAGATGGTTACTGAAAAGAAAGGAAATGACAAAGTATCTCAAATTTCAGGAAAAGTTGAAAGAGGAACCATCACTTGATTATGCTATTGTCGCCAACTTGGCAGTAGATAGAAGTTGTAGTATATATCTGATGAGCGTAATGGAAAAGTACCAAAAAAATTACTAAATATACAGACTGGCGACTTCGGGACAAAACTTTCGGGTAGACCTAATAATTGACAGAGAGAGAGAAAATATACCCAGGGCAAGGCCGGAATCGAACCGACGACAGGTACAGAGCGCAGACTGCTAGCGTATGTATCGCATCATTAAAGAAAAAACTCTTACCATAGAAAAGTCGTACAACTAAACCTGTTGAACCGAAGATGAAATATCCCTCTCTGAAACAAAAAGTCCCTAAAACATAGTGCCTCTACTTCAGTCCCACCCAAGTGAATGGGATTGGTTAATAAGACGAAAACCACTGACGTCACTGGTTTGAATCTTACACACCCCTTGAATTTTTCGTTTCTATGAAAAGAGCCAACCTAGTATTCTACAAACCTTGATTATTAGGTCATCCCGAAAGGTTTTGTCACTCTTGGGAGCATCTGTATATAAGATATTTTTGACACTTATCCATTATGTGATACCAATATAAACTGTAACTTTATCTACCGTCAACTTGGCATCTTGGCTTGATTTTGGGGACTGATCGACAACTGGGCTTTCCTTAAATCTATGATAACATGTTACTTCATTTCTTTTCTGCTCAAAATTTTGCATATTTCCTAGGGTTAAGATTTTTAAATTAAAATTAACTGGCTACTTTCCTAAAACAATTAAAGTTTTAAGTATTTTTAACAAGTGTGGAAAGTTTAACTTAGATTTAAATTTTTTCTGAGGCATCCGGAGAGTTTGATCACAATCATCCATATTAAATTGCTGGATTGCTAATCCTAACCCTCTATTAGGAAAGATACGAATGATAATTTACAGGAATCTAGATAGCTGGAAATTCTACCGCCGCTCTACAAAAGTAGTATGAAATGAGTTTCAATTTATTACAATCTTAATATGACTTTCAGCCTTTCATCCCTTCAGTGGGTTGATAAAATGAGGACTAAGTTTGCTTGGGAACTAAACACTGGAGGTCTCGCGTTAGAATGACCACCTAACCGGGACACATGCCTAACAACTTGCACCCCAGAGCCCCACGGTCACGAAAACGAAGATGGGCATCGTAGGCCCACTAGGGCTGTCGCGCCAATGAGTTTAGTTTTTAATATGACTTAAAATTAAAATTAAATTTCTTTGAATTTTAATTTTGAAAGTTTTCAATTAATGGCAACTTGAAGTAAACAAAATCTTATTAATCGTAGAAACAAGGAAAGCTGGAAAAGTACTTCACTTTAACTCATCATTATGGCAAAAATATAATTTATTGGCGCCCTGTTTGCCACTATATCCACCTCATGTATGTATTTCCTGTGTTTTTTTTTCTCTTCTCCTAGTTTTTACTTTAAATTTTTGTTACTTATAATTACGGTCACCTACATGGACCATGAGATCCCAGGTGACTATGTGAATTTGTAAATTTTCTTGTTCTTTTGTTTGTATTTCAATAAATAATAATAATAATAATAAAAAAAGTGAGCCAACAAAAAAAAGAGCCAAAATTCGCCAAATTGGCTTTAGATAGAAGTAGAAGTACTTTACTGGTTTCCCTTAATGGAAAAGTACCAAAAAATACATTGCATACAGATGCTCCCAAGAGCAACAAAACTTTCGGGATGACCTAATATAACCTATCATGTAAATTTTCGAGAAAGTTAACAGTGCTTCACAAGAAACGGTGGCAGTGCTCCCTGGTTGAAGTTATAGTACTTACATCTCTATATAAAGAGAAATAAAAAAATTTTCAACGTCATCAATCCATCAGACTTCTTTTTAAATAGAACGTTTAGCAAGCGTACGTATTGAAGCCACCTGTTGTGAATTTCTCCGAGGCATCCCAAGGCCGTTTTGAATTTAAAAAAGCCTATCTAGTTTCTTGGACGCTACATCGCGCTTAAAGGTGAGAATTCATTTTAAATTTTTAAAAAGAATAGTGATTCGAAGGTTTTTTTTCAAAACTGATTCTCGATCTGCATCCTTCCGTTTTCTCTTTCTACCATTATCTTCAAAAGTATGTCTTTAGTCTTTTTAATATCGTTAATTTCAGTTTGATATGAAAAGATAATCTTTTTCATGTTATAGTTGCCGATCAATTGATCCCCAAATATTTCGTAATTATGCGATAATATGCGGTATAAAAATTTCATTTTTTATTATAAGGTGTATGACACTAGAAAACTTTTTTTTCTTAATTTTGGCTTTAAAAATCCAATTTTGTCACTGTAGGTTACTGATTTGTTATTAAAACCCTTTTACCAAAAGAATTATAAAATATTAATCATTAATTAGTTCATTCGGAAATAATTACCAAATTAGCATCGTCTTCAAATAATGCTAAATTAAATTCAAATTATCTTAAACTCAAGGTTCTTGTGTATTATTCCGTCGACCGTGCCGCTTAATTTGAAACGTATGTAACGCTGAATTTAGCGGCTGCTGAACAGTCGACGGTATAATACGCAAGTACCGTTTTTCTGTATCACTTTGAAGATAGGCGAAAAAATCGCAATATTTGAAACATATAAATGTTTTTAAAAAAATTTTAAAATCACTTCTTATAAAGTTGTTTATTTTGGAGGTTCAGACCCTTCCTATAACACAACAGATTGTAAAAACACAAATTTTATCAAGATAAACTAAATATATCTCAAATTATCACCGTTTAAAGTAGAAAATGTAAAATTGTTAAGAGTTGCGTAAAAGTTTAAGCACTTCTTTTTATAAAATTTGAATTTTTAAAAACAAATTGGATAACTACAAAATCCAAAGTAAAATTTCGAATCGGCAGATTTAAAATACACTTGGAAATGGAAGAAATTGAATCCATTGTTGATGTTTATTTTCGGGATTTCGTAATGTGGACGTACACCGAACATCTATGTCTATTTTTTAAGAACCGCAATAATTAATAGTTGTGGGCCGTAAGCCCAAAATTTTAAGTACATTTTAAGTTAAAGTCGAAAGCATGCGTGGTGTTGATGTTTACCTGTCCTACCTTTTGTGTTTTTCTGTCTTGCACTCGTTTAATTGAATTTTTTGAGATGTATACAGGGTGTATCTGAAATGGTGCAACAAAATTTCAGGGATGATAGTACTCATCAAGACGAACAAGAATCGGTATAGAAAGGGGGGTCCCAGACCAAATCCCAGGGAGTTAAAAATGGAGCGACACCCCAAAAAAATCGTTGAAAAATTAAATTTGTAGAAGAACTACTATTGGTAAAAACTTAATTATGGTCTCAAAAATTGTGGTTTAATATGATCTTTAAAATTATCTCAAGTCTTCATTTTAAAATTTGTTTTATTATGAAAAAAGTTAAAAAATCACAAATGTGGAAATTCTGCCAAAACCTCATTTTGTATTTCGAAATCCTTTCTTTTGATTTTATAATCTGAAAGATCAAAGTTGCAAACTCTTAAGTCCAAAGTTTCACGTAAAAACCATCAATATTAAACGCTTGAGATCCTGTTAATGTTCGTTTTTTGCGTGCGCAAAGTGGTTTTCTATAGCCGTTTCCAAAACGGCAGTTTGCGGACCCAAAAAACCATGCTTTAACAGGATCTCAAGCATTTAATATTGATGGTTTTTACGTGGCACTTTTGACTTAAGGGTTTTCGACTATGATCTTTCAGATTATTAAATCAAAAGAAAGGATTTCGAAGTACAGAATGATGTTTTGGCAGAGTTTTCACATTTTTTTGTGTTTTTTTAACTTTTTTCATAATAAAACAAATTTTAAAGTGAAGAATTTTGAGGTAATTTAAAAGATAATATTAAACGACAATTTTTGAGACCATAATTAAGTTTTTACCAATAGTAGTTCTACAAATTGAATTTTTCAATGAGTTTTTTGGTGTGTCGCTCCATTTTTAACTCCCTGGGATTTGGTCTGGGACCCCCTATCTATACCGATTCTTGTTCGTCTTGATGAGTACTATCACCCCTGAAAGTTTGTTGCACCATTTCAGATACACCCTGTATAAGCACGCACTCCAATATAAATATAAGGGATCAGTCACCAATTACATCTCGCAATTTCACGGGGTATTGTGTCGTTCCATAACAAGCTATCCAGTTTTGCTGCTCCTTTACTTGATGTCACACTTTTAAAATTTGAAATTAACTTTAACATATAGGTAAATCTAAACCAGTGTTTCCCAACCTTTTTCGGTCCATGCCCCACCAAAGCCTTTCTAAATTTTCCATGCCCCCCCAGTCTCAGTGGCATATATAGAAATATATTTTGAGAGGGAGCCAAAATTATTTCTTAACCCCTCCCTCCTATGTATATTTAATAAGTTTAATGAAGGTTAATGAGTTATTAAGTTCTTGTACCAAGGGGGTCTGGGGGTCCTCCCCCAGCAAATGTTTGGAAATTTGACTTTAGGAAGCAGATTTTTAACTAGTTTGGTACCCCTAGTTGAGAAATTTTGGATATAAATTGTTAGGAAAGATTTGCATTTTGATGAACCAAATGTAAAAAAGTTTCAAATATAAGCATTCTAAAAACAGATCTTGGGTCATTCCCCAGAAAAGGTTTGGAAGTTAGACTCTAAAAACAGGGTTTCAATTCAACTTGGTTTTGATACATACTGTTTCAGATTTCAGACAAACATTCTCAGATAGGATAATAGGATCAGATTTTGATAATCTTTTTAAAAAGTTTTTTTAATTTCCCCCTGGATTGGCCCCACCTGGGGGGCAATTTGGATGAAAATTTTCAAATTGCCCCCCAAGAAAATGATATTGCCCCCCGGTGGGGCGTGCGCCCCACGTTGGGAAACACTGATCTAAACAATCTAGGGAACTATTTGATTTTGGTCCTCCCACGGTGAAAAAGGCAATAGTCTCCAGGAATTGGCGACCAGGTGAGTAGCCTGGAAAGATCACCCTCGAAAACCACTGTAAACCAAATTTTATGAAATTCGGCTGGTAATGGACTACAAGCTTAGTAGGTTACATGATGGGTAAAATGAGACTGCAAGACGGATATAGTTCATTAGCGGAGATAATCACTTCCTAACTTGATGATGGTTTGCAAAATATTGAATAGGAGGTGATTTTCTCAGTTACCGGCAAAATTTATTGAAATTTGGTTTTCATATGGGTTTTCGAGAGTGCTCTCTCCAAATATGTAATAATTGAAGTTTTCTATAGAATAAAATGGCTAAGCGTGGCCCCTTCGCCAGCGAACATTGTCCTCTATAGTGGACAGTTTTCATTAGTGAACATGGGTTCCTATGAAAATTTTGTTAGTCGTGACATAACTGCCTATTGAGTTTGGCACCAACCTTTTGAGATACCCTGCATACAGGACTTAATTTTGTTTCAGGAAATGTCTTACTTTATCGATTCTGCGATGTACGGTGAGAAACCCAATCTCCAAGACAGCATCGAGCTGTTCTTTTCCCAGACTGTCCCTCATATGGACATTGACCCTGATAGGGAGGAGACAGTCCTGGAGATAGGCTCCGGCATCGGGAGAGTGACCCGGACCAGGATCGCACCCCTCTTCCCTAAGATGACGGCGCTGCATGGGTTTGACCTGCTCCCCGGCATGGTGGAGTATGCCAAGGCACACAACCCGCATCCGGCGATCGAGTACAGTGTGGCTTCTATTGAGGATTGGTAAATGAACCTATAATTCTTTCATAGTTTCTTGCTGATAAATTTACTTTCAACAAATGGTATAGTCGTACCTCCACGAGAAAAACTTTTGACCTCGTACAATATTGTGGTGATTGTTATGAAGATGGGTTATTCCACCGTGGTAATGGTAATTCGTAAAACGATGTAAAACGTTTTGTGCCAAATCTAGTGGTTACTATTTAAATTTGTATTACGTACTTCTATTTCTAAGCTTCGTTTTCTTGTAAAAATTTTCTCGTGGAAGTCAGACTATACTCACCCCTGACTTAACTTAAACTACAAATAGTACTTAAGTAGAGTTTCGGTAGAAATCGGCGTTTTCCCACTTGTATTTATTCGATCTGTTGCATTTCACTGCGTCGTATCCATCAAGAGAGGGTTGGAGGTTACAAATTTTAAAAGTGTTAACCGAAACACCGAAATTTTGACACAAATTTTTAGTATTTGAATATGATCCCGTCGACTGTTAAGCGATCTTCAAATTTAGCGGCACAGCTATAGAACCGTCAATGGGCTTAATTACATTTTCGGATTCAGCGGCACACTCGTCGCAAGAGCTCAATTTTTATACAGTTTCCCCCTTGAAAATTCTGTAACAGACACAAGGAGCAATGCCCTTCGGGTATAACCTGATATTACCTGATATAACCTGATTCGAGTATAACCTAACCGGGTATAACCTGATAACCTTCAAAAGACTACTTTGGAGGGTCAAATTTCCAAGGTTTTTCTGGGGGAGAACCCTCAAATCCCCCTCTAAAACCGTGACGTCTGTTATATTATTTTTCTTAAAAATTCTGCCGCCTAAAAGAGTCTGTTCCCATTGGGTGTTGCATCAACAATTTGAAGATAAAATTTAGGTTTTTTTATAATTTTTATTTTTAGAAGACACCCAGCCTTCTTCAAATTTTAAGGTCTAAAATTATATTTGTTTTGGTAATTGATAAGAATTCAATACATTAATATGGCTTACAATGCTAAGTTTTAATCGGTTGCCATCTTTTACACTACACAATTGTAATTTTAAGATTAACCTGCTCGATTTGTATCATATAATGAATTTTCAAACTAAGTTTTTCTTTCAGGCCTACAATTAAAAAGTGGGAAGGACAAGCGACGAAAATTTTTTCCGTCCATTGCTTTAACTGGTTGAAGGATCAGAGACTAGCCTTCGAAAACGTGCACAAACTTCTTAAATCTGGTGGGGAGGCAGCATTTATATTCTGTCTACACACCCCTTACTTTCAAGCTGTCGTTGATATAGCGAAGGATGCTAAATGGAAAGACTATTTGGAGGTATGTAGTTTTAGTTTTAAAAAATAACTTCTAACTGAGCATCAAATGAGCCCTTTCTGTGCTAGTCACCCAATATTTGCTATAGGATTCAAGAGCAATATCGGGAGGTCAAGAACTGAAAGGATTAAATAATCTGAAGCTTTCCTAGTATTGATTGAAGTAAGGGGGGAAATGCTGTTTTTAAAAGATTTGGGGGGGCTTATTTTCCCACAAGAATCTGTACCTCCACTTCCAACGTAAATTTACTTTCGACGATTTTAAACGCTGTCGTGGTTTTGGGATTGAATTACAGGTTTCGAAGCTGTGTTCTTTCAATGAACATCCCAGACTCCCTCATAAACCCTTCACACATGTCGTCGCTGTGAAATCATACCAGCATACCTGCTAAAATTGAGTTTTTGAGTTGTTGGTGTCAAAAAATTTCTTTTTTCGTGTATTTTTATATCGAACCGGCATTTCGTTCAGTTCAATAGAACTACGTCAGATCGGGTTTGATCGGTATGCATGTAATCGGGAATAGCCATTTTGTTTTTAATAATTCGGATATATTGCGCAATTCACCAGTCGATTCCAAACCTTCAAGGTGGATAGATGTCCTTCATCTAAGTAAAACTGAATTATCTCACAATAGCACATTTTTATTATTAAGTATCGCATGCGAAAACTTTAAAGCGCTCTAGTGAAAAATATGAATTTTGCAGATATGCCGGTTTGATTTGACAGCGGCTATATACAAGGAAGTAAGTTCATTATTGGAATTTAAAATTTTCGTGTGATTAAATCCACTAGGCGTGGCCAGCTCTTCAGGGTTGCTACTTTTCTGGGGTAGCCCCAAAAATCAGTTTTTAACAGTAGTAAAGTCGTTTGTCATTTTCAAAATTTTGCGTTGCATTCTAAGGTAATAAATGGCAGTCCAGTACTGAATTTCTCTTTGAATAAACTTGCTGAATATGGAAGCTACTTGATTGTTTTCTCAAAGCCGCCCAATTCTACCATTTTCACCATTTAAAAACATTCAAAAGTGTTTTCGTTTTTATTTAAGTTTTTAAAAGATGAAAAGATAACTATTTTTATTTCTAGAATGTCCCAAACTGCATTCCAGAATCTCATTACCGAAAATATGAAGCTCCACATTATAGGGATTTTCTTGAGAGTATGGGATTTGAAGTGGTTTTCATCGAGTCGTCCCTCGTAAACGATTCATACCAAAACGACAAAGAATTTAGAAGTATGTATTTGAAACTTAAATTATTTAAGTGTTTCAAAAACTATTTCTAGAATTTAAAAATTGATCAAAAATTAAACGCATGAATGGTTAATTCCATGCGTGAGTTCTAAATTTCATTTTCATTTGCCAAGTTGATGTAACACGTGCAGAAATCTATGATGAAATAAAAGAAAATTTAAGTAGCTTGTGTATAAACCAGTAATAGTAATCAACAAAAGGTAAATCTAATTTAATCGAATATTAACCCATTAATTGAGATTTTAATCAAATTTAGCTCATTATTGTAGTGCGAATCGTGGAAAATAAGCCGAATATAACTTATTTTACTTTAAACTAAAACATCTGGAAAAGACTAGTTTACTCGAGTTTAGAAATAACTTTTTAACTTTACTAGGGGGCTCCCACCCCCTGCTCGCTATCGCTCGCCAACCCCCGTTAACTGCTGACGCAGTAACTTTTGGACCGCTTCACAATTCCCCACAAAACCCAGCTCACTGCACTTACTCACTTTATAAAACATTCTTAACACAGGGGAGTACCTCTCCGTGGTATTCTTTCAAAAATGGCGAATATTTATTCAGTGGTGGAATTTTATCATTTCCTTTATGGTAACATGAATTGGCGGATCGCTTTATAATTCCAAGAAAGGTTCATATATAGTTCCCGCTAAATATGAACCTTCCCTTAATGTTTCAGTGCTTCACTTAATGTATCTGTGAAAAACACATTACCTTAGGGAAATGGGTAAAAAATGTTTACATTGCTCTGTTGTTAATTTTCTTGGGGTTGAATTCCGTTATAGTTCCCGCTAAATATCACTAATCTCTTTTGGACACTATAAAGTATAAATATTGCTAAATTGTTTCAAATTCATAGATTAAAGTGTTTAATTAGATCTATAACTATTCAGTTTATCATTAAAAATTAGAAAAATTGGTTTACATTTGAATATTGAGCGTTCGAAAGAGATTGGCGATATTTAGCGGGAACTATAACGGAATTGAACCCCAAGAAAATTAACAACAAAGCAATGTAAACATTCTTTTACCCATTTCCCTAAGGTAATGTTTTTTCACAGATACATTAAGGGAAGCATTGAAATATCTCGGGAATAAATTTAACTTTCTTAAAATTGGTAATGATTGACTGTTAAAAATGTAGAAATTATCTTAAACATCGCGAAAATTTAGAATTTTATCTTCATGAGAAACAAACTTCGAAGTTGTGTCATTTTCATAGCAACGACACCGAATGTCAAGACTTCCAACATTTTCATCCTTATATCTAAAACATTCACCCGTGTTATTTAGTTGTTTGCGTTTTGTCATTATGAAATAAAGAGTTACATTTTACTACCTTAAAAAACATACTTGCAAAAGGATATAAAAAATAAATGCAAAATTCAAAATTTCCGAAAGCTAGTGTATATTTTATTGTAAATATAGTAATGATTAGGTTGCCACAACCACAGAGGCCACGACTACAAAGATAAATATACAAATATTAATTTGTTATTTAAAAAATAAAAAATAAATTAATTATATATAAGTTTAAAATATAATGAAAACCGTTTGAACAACAATTAAACCTTTTGAACTACAAAAATATAAATATTGTTAAAAATAACACAAAATATATTTTTTAAATTCGTGTTATAAACCGAAAGATGATTCTATGTGAATATTAAAAAACCAGTGAAATATGTTTTCAATTGTTTTAAAATTCATAGTTTCTTGCTTTGTAACTGCGACCTTATCCGAAATCTAAAAAATGTAAATATTTTAAAATGGAGATTTTTTTTTAGAAATTTCTCTGGAAACCGTTCACCAAAAACTTTTTTTAGAATAGAGAGATTCTTGACAATATTTCAAACTTTTAATTACGAGGGAGATGTCTCTTTCACTTCTATTTTCACAAACACATGGCAACGAACAGGTAATAACTTTTAAAATGAGTTGTGGATTATAACATTTAATTGAAAAATTTCCATAGCTTAGGATTTTTAGGGTTTTTATTTTAAGAACTTGAACCTCGTTTGTTCCGATTTGAATATGAGGAACTTTTATGAATAAAAATAAGCTTGGTGAACATCGAAATTAATTCTGCAATAAGGAACTTGCATGATTTTTTTTTATTTTTTTAATCTATTCTTCACGCAAAAATAAGCCACTACACAAAATTTGAGGCCGATTGAGAAATTTTTCGATTGCAAAAAAAATTATCAAAAATCGTGTTTTTCGAAGCAACTGAAAACGCTTAACAGCATGTACCGTGACGTCACTAATGTTTACCTCGGATTGTCATGTTTGCCGTGGATTTCTGACCGCCACCAGAAGTGTCTAGAAGGTAAATATTTATAAAAAACACTCATACCGGACACTTCTGAAAAAAGAAATCATAAACTAAAACATAGAAATTCAATTTTGATTGCAATTTGGCTCGATGGATTCTACGTCACTGTGCATGCAAACACACTTCGCGTTTTCAGTCAATTGTTTTTTTCTCGACTTTTAAATTAAAATATTTAAGTACTTGTACACTTTTTTGAAAATTTGACAAAATATTTCATTTTTCTATACAAAAAACCATACGAAACACTTGAAAGTTTATGTAAATCTGACACATGAAAGTTCCTTATTTGACAAAATGATCTTGCTCAATTTCAGATTTTTTTGCTTCTATATGCGTCCTAGTGTCCCACGTACCCTCTGAACTAAGGGAAGAGTTCAAAGACGACCTCTTTCGATACAATCTCCGACTGAACGGACGGAACGAGAAGGGCCAACCAATACACAGAGCTACGATGCTCCAGCTTGTGGTGAAGAAACCTTGATGAAACTACGACGCAGCTTTAATTTTCCACGTTTTTAAATTATACCTTGTATTATTTTTAGAGTACATTTCAAGATTTTTATTAAAATGGTTCACTTTATGGAGATTTCAGGTTTTTCTGTTTAGTTCGTGTGAATGTACAGACATTAGTTGTGTTGTGAACGAAGATAAAAAATTAGTGTCGTGTTACGTTACAGTGTAAAGGGTTTTGCAAATTTCGACTTCCCATCTTGAACTTTACTTATACAGGGTGTCCCAAGATAAGTGTACTTCAACTTTTGAACGTCTCTGGGCATGGGCGAGTAGACAGGGTTCAACAAGCAGGGTCGACTTGTTTAAGTTTGTGTAGTGTAGACCAATTTTATAGCCCCGCGAGAGAGAGAGCCGTAGCAACAGTATTGTTTCAAAAGGGGTTTTCGACCTTTACTGAAATTAATGTAAAAGTTTTGTGGGTAGCGTGGAAACGGAGGTTTTTTGTATTTAAGGTACAATTTATATATAACACAAATAGTTCTTATTTGCCAACACACAGGCTTTTCATCGGATGTAGGTAGTTAAAATGAGGGCGCCAAAACTTAAATAATTGAACTCAGTGTAAATACCTTAATCAATCTTACGGGTCATTCCATGTGAAATCAACCGGCACTCAACCTGACTCTCTCAGATTTTAATGAAACTTTCAGGAATTGTTCCTTTCTATGATATAAATGAGAAAATGTTTTTATTATTCAACTTTATCAGTAATTTTTTATTAAAATGTTTTGAAAAAAGGAAGAAAATGCAAATTTTCGCACTTTAATTTATTATAACTCCAGTTATATTTATCCGAGGAAAATCTATCAACCCTCGTTTTAAAGATAATTATGCAAGCTTTAATTTTAAATAAAGTTTAACTATGTCCGTGAAAAGCATTTACTTTCATGATTTTTTAAATTAAAAAGCTTTTAAAAAACAATGTTGGTATCCTTCAATTTCTTTAAAAATTATACATATATTTAGCAACATTATAAATTATGATATCTGAAATTTACAGAGTGGGACCGCCACGGGATCAGGAGTTGTAGCAAAGAGAGTAATAGATTTAGAAACGGTAATGGATTTTTCTCGGACAAATAGTATAACCGGAGTTATAATACGTTAAAAAGCGAAAAATTGCATTTCTTCCTTTTTTAAAAGATTTTTAATAAAAAAAATTACTGATATAAAATTACTGTCAAAAATATCTTATATACAGATGCTCCCAAGAGCGATAAAACTTTCGGGGTGATCTAACAGAAGAAAGAGTGACAGCCAATCACAGCTTTGGTCACCAAAATGTACTGCCGATCTCTCTGCCAATCAATTATAATTCCTCGTGGCGCCCTCATATCCATCCAACTTTTGAATATATCGTTTTGGACCCTCTGTTAGGATATTTCTCTGTGTCCTAAACGAAGAGTTGTAAAAATATGAAACCAACTGCAAACTATAAGGTATGGTAGTAGAGTAGATTATCCTTGAAAAACTATGAATGTTATATAAAAATTTTATCTTGGAGGTTTCAGTCAATTTATTGAAAAATGAGGCAATTTTCAAAGCTCTGGCCCCATTCCGGGAGACCTAAAAATTTTATTCCCTCAACATTTGTAATAAAATGAAACAATTTGCTAAATCCTTACACAAGGGGGGCCGGGATGCTCTAGTGGGGTTTTACTAGCTGCCCACTACAATAGCAGTCTGCGTTGTGCGTTCGGTATCTGGTGCCGAGTTCGATACTCGGGCTTGCCCACGTTGTATTTTTTCTCTCTCTCTCAGTGCAAGTAAAAATTCGGTTTGTGTCTGTCTAACTTGACGAAGGTTTATAAACGGATACTTGAGATCAAGTAGACAAGCCGGGGAATTATGTGACCAATCCCAAAACCCAACACAAGTGTGTTTTTACAAAACCGTTGTTTCCCGTACCGTAGCAGAACAAACGTTCAAGATTCATCAAATTTTTGTTATGTATGGCTGAATTTTTGCAGTTACGTAAACTTGACATATTTGGTATGAGCTCTGCTACTATATAGGCAGGGGGGGCCCATCAGCTCTCATTTTGCGTTCAGTTTTGTGACGTCACTGGTTTGAAAGTTCTCCGCCTACCGAACTGAGTGGCCAATCAGGATTGTTAAGGAAAATCACGGAGATTTTTCTGAAGTAGAAAGGGAGAAAAGTAAAACCCAGGAAAAATATAAACAAATAGTTTTCTTCTTCTTATGGAAATAAATGCTGAAATTAAAGCAATATTTGTTGTCGCTAGCAGCCTACGCGCTGTGTTGTCGTTGGTTCGATTCCGGCCTTACCCTTTCCCTGGACTGGGTGTATTTTCTCTCTCTCTGTGTCAGTAAAACAATTATGTTTGTGCCTTGACGAAGGATTATAAGCGGATCCTTGGGATCAAGCACACAAACCGGAAAATATATGTAACACCAATCCATGTTATCGCTATGGATACATAGTTTTACTGTATTTTTTCTAATTAAATACTAGTAAAACTTATAATCTGCATCATATGATGATTATTTTGTTTCCTTTTTGTTAGGATCAAAATATTTTAGATTGAATATTGTTATGGAACTAGTGTTTGAGACTTGTAATGAGATTACAAAGATACTCTTGACGGTGATTTGAGATTACGTATAGAAAAATTTAAGTATGAATTCCTTGAACACTTCCTATTTGTTACAGAGTATTGTGTAATTTAGTTATGTTAATACTTTATAGTTAGTAAAAGTTTGATTTCATTATTTTATGTTATTCATTTCTTTATGTTCGGACCGTAATGCAATCCCTACCCTACAGCTGAATTGAGAAACCGTAATAGCCTAAAAATTCCCTCTGAGCCAATCAGATACTATCAGTGCGTTGTCGCCTCTCTTCCTACTTTAGGCTCTCTAGTTTTAAGAATTAAAGATATAGTATTAGATTGGATTGGAGTTACATATATTTTCTGGATTGTTTGCTTCATCTCAAGGATCCGCTTATTCGTAAAGAAGACACAAGCATAATTTTATTAGGTCTACCCGAAAGTTTTGTCCCGAACTTGCCAGTCTGTGTACTTAGTAATTTTTCTGTTCTTTTCTATTACATTAAACTGATGTGCACTACCACTTCTATCTAAAGCCAATTTGGGGATTTTTGGCGGGTTTTTCTAATTTTTCACAACGTAGGCTTTCCTTGTTTTTAAAACAGTGGGATTTCTTTCAAGCTGCCACTCATAATTTTTAAAAAGCTTCCACTTAATAAATTGAAATATATCAGTAGTCGGATTCAGCCTCTCCAAAACGAGACAAACAAATAATATCATAGCACAGCTCATACCAAATATGTCAAGTTTACGAAACTGCAACTTTAAGTGAACGAAATTTGGCCATACATGACAAAAATTGGATGAATCTTGAACATTTGTGTTATTTGGGATTATACCATCCATTTTCTGCTTGCGTAATCCATATTGGCCCTTATCCCCCTTATGGCTTTTAAATTGTGGCATTGAATCCGCTCGGCTTCATTTTCAAAGTCAATCTCCATCAGGATTAAAGTTCCTCCAGCTTAGTTGAAAGGGGGTTAGGTGTAGTATTCCAGCAATTAAGAGCTATACGGTGACAAAAAGTAATTTCATATTTAATTTAATGTTGGTAATTTAACTACATAAATAATTTATGATATTAAAAATGACCTTTTGTAAAATTACAAATGAATTTATAGTTCAAATATTTATAAAATTTATCCGTGAAATTTTGAAAAAGATAGTACACCAAGATGGTTACTGAAAAGAAAGGAAATGACAAAGTATCTCAAATTTCAGGAAAAGTTGAAAGAGGAACCATCACTTGATTATGCTATTGTCGCCAACTTGGCAGTAGATAGAAGTTGTAGTATATATCTGATGAGCGTAATGGAAAAGTACCAAAAAATTACTAAATATACAGACTGGCGACTTCGGGACAAAACTTTCGGGTAGACCTAATAATTGACAGAGAGAGAAAATATACCCAGGGCAAGGCCGGAATCGAACCGACGACAGGTACAGAGCGCAGACTGCTAGCGTATGTATCGCATCATTAAAGAAAAAACTCTTACCATAGAAAAGTCGTACAACTAAACCTGTTGAACCGAAGATGAAATATCCCTCTCTGAAACAAAAAGTCCCTAAAACATAGTGCCTCTACTTCAGTCCCACCCAAGTGAATGGGATTGGTTAATAAGACGAAAACCACTGACGTCACTGGTTTGAATCTTACACACCCCTTGAATTTTTCGTTTCTATGAAAAGAGCCAACCTAGTATTCTACAAACCTTGATTATTAGGTCATCCCGAAAGGTTTTGTCACTCTTGGGAGCATCTGTATATAAGATATTTTTGACACTTATCCATTATGTGATACCAATATAAACTGTAACTTTATCTACCGTCAACTTGGCATCTTGGCTTGATTTTGGGGACTGATCGACAACTGGGCTTTCCTTAAATCTATGATAACATGTTACTTCATTTCTTTTCTGCTCAAAATTTTGCATATTTCCTAGGGTTAAGATTTTTAAATTAAAATTAACTGGCTACTTTCCTAAAACAATTAAAGTTTTAAGTATTTTTAACAAGTGTGGAAAGTTTAACTTAGATTTAAATTTTTTCTGAGGCATCCGGAGAGTTTGATCACAATCATCCATATTAAATTGCTGGATTGCTAATCCTAACCCTCTATTAGGAAAGATACGAATGATAATTTACAGGAATCTAGATAGCTGGAAATTCTACCGCCGCTCTACAAAAGTAGTATGAAATGAGTTTCAATTTATTACAATCTTAATATGACTTTCAGCCTTTCATCCCTTCAGTGGGTCGATAAAATGAGGACTAAGTTTGCTTGGGAACTAAACACTGGAGGTCTCGCGTTAGAATGACCACCTAACCGGGACACATGCCTAACAACTTGCACCCCAGAGCCCCACGGTCACGAAAACGAAGATGGGCATCGTAGGCCCACTAGGGCTGTCGCGCCAATTTTTAATCAATCAATTTAGTTCCAATCAAATTTTATAAGAAACTTCTTTCTTCAAACGTTTTTTTTTATCTCGCAATGACCCCATTTAGTCACTATGTAACTCTTAAAGAAAATCTTTTGAGAAATGAATTAATTTTGCAGAAAGATAACATCACAAAAATAGAAGTTGAAATATACAAATGGGGATGACGATTTTTAAGAACACCAAAAGAGAAATTAGCGCTCATCTCGCTCTCGGGCTCCAGGGTCAGGAGAAAAAGAGGAAGACATAGGTTGACGTGGCACAGAGACCAGATGCTGGCTGATTTTAGGAAGACTAGAGTAAAGGTAGATTGCAAAAGGCCAGATCCTAGGCCAGGAATGGAGGGGTGGGCTAGATGCCTTATGCGCCCTAACGGCGTGTAGAGCTTGAGTGAGTGAGTCACTCTTGAATATTGTATTCTCGTGGTTCAATTGTAGAGACTACTAAATGCCATTATACTCTATTAACTGTATATAGGGGATATATACACAATCGGTTTATTTATGAAGTCATTAAATAAAATTTAATTTTTATTCTGATTTTGCCTTTCCAAAGAAAATGTTTCTTTATATCTGGACTCGAACCTATAAACCATTAATTCAGCATTTCTTTTAGGATATTGAGAAGATTAGTTCAGACCAGTTAGGCTAAGCGCGCACTAGGAGACAAAGACAAAATTGCTCTCGGAGACAAAGACAAAATTGCTTCCCTGGCTATTGCAAGAAGCTAGAGTGCGCGCACATGGCGACGAGACCAAGATCACTAGGCCAAGAATTTCCTCATAGAAATGCATTGCTCTCGAGTGACTAGTGTTTTAAGTCGCCGAGACAGAAGTCTCTTAGTGCGCGCTTAGCCTTAAAGATAATCTTGACTAGATGCTAGCTAACCAATTAGTTTTTTTATCTTGATTTATGTCTTCCTAGCATAATTACTGAAATTTAACCATCATTGTAAATTTTATAACACAAACAGTTCTTATTTGCTAACACACAGGCTTATCATATGATGTAGGTAGCTAAAATGAGTGCTCGAAAACTTAATTAATAATTGAACTCAGTGTAAATATCCTAATCAATCTTGCGTTATGAGATATCATGACGTAAGATACTCTTCTCAGGTCCAATATCACTAGTTTTAAAAGTCAATGGAAAAGGTTGATGCGCACACTCTTATGTATTCACACTTTTTTGTTGGACCCTTTCGTTGGTTGAAAGTTGTGTCGGAGGTTACTCGTGTCCATTGAACAACTAAACTTTACAACAAACCAAACTACTTGCATTCTTTTACTTAAAAATTTGTTTTTATAATACGCCACCTACCTTTATTTTAGACTCAAAATAATATACTTATTTACTTTTGTTTTTAATGGTTGATGTTAAAAAAACATAGTTATTGAAAGTCATAATTACCTTGACTCTACTGAAACGAAGTCGGTCCAATTAGTACTAAGAATCTGTGAAAAAATATGGACAATGACAGAGATAGATTCTTTAGCGAAACAGTTTTTCGGATGGATTTAGAGACAGATAAAGAAGAAATTGTTATGGATGTAGGTTGTGGAACAGGTCGAATAACCACAGAAAAAATTTTACCTCTATTTCCAAGATTGGAGAAGTTGTACGCCGTTGACTCGCGTTCTAGTGTGATCGAGTGTGCAAAAGTTCATAATTCTGATCCTAGGATCGAATACGTCACTGCATCTATAGAAGATTGGTTAGTATTGGTGATTAAGTATCAATACTTACATTTTCGGGCAATTTTTATTTTGTCTGACCCTATTCGTTCTTTGCCCTATTTTGTCAAAAAATATTCTTTCATAATTTTAATCTGTTGAAAAATGATTTGATAAATGTTTTGTGTTCGGTTTTTAATTTCGACCAATCAAATTTTTTTTATTACAGTTCCCCTCAATATGATCACATTATTTGTCCATGATCAGAATCATGACAATATCCGATATATCTGACTGGGCACGAGTGCGGTGTATTTAAACGATTTTCTGTTATATATTTTGCAACTTAAACATTTTTTTTTATTTTCAAAAATTGTCATACAGATATAAAGAAGACCATGAAAAGGTATGAAAACCCTTTCAAAAATTTTCAAATGAGTTAACAAAAATATCGTAGTTATTTAAGCAAATTATTAACAGTATTTTGATAAATTGTAGCAATTGTAGAAAAGTTTGGTTCTGTAGGTATTGTTGAGTAGGTGGGTTCATGTAGTACTGTTTTATTTCGAGTAAAATGATTAGGGACATGGAATAAACATTGTAAAAAAAGAAAATTTTTGTGTGAATCATATAAATACTAAATTAATTACTCATTTTGTATGTTAATGTAGTAAAAATGGTCTTCAAACGGGAAAAATAGGTTTTTAGGGGGATTTCACCAAATTTAGATAGCATTAAACGATTATTGCTCACATAAAACTATACATTTTGCTTTACATTAAGTAAGAGTGATCGGGACCAGTCAATTTCGATATCATTACCCGATTAATATTATCCCTAATCACATTAAGCGGGGTAGACAGTATTTAATATTTTTATGATTTTAGGTCAACAGTTCATTGTTGGGAGGGAAAGATAACTAAACTCTTTTCACTCCACTGTTTTAATTTTTTGATGGATCAGAAACTGGGCTTTGAAAATGTATTCAGACTTCTACAATCTGGTGGGAAAGCAGCTCTGCTATTCTACTTGCCAGCCAGCAGCTTCCATGAAGTCATAGAAGTAGCAATAGGGGATTCAAAATGGAAAGATTTTTTACAGGTAAAACATCACGCACTTAAAGACAATTGGGAAATATTTTAGGTAATTCAGAAAGTTTTTTCCCTTATAAAACTACTAAAAGTATATTTTAATTTGTACTTAATACCTTTCCTTGAATTACATTGTTTTGTGGAAATTGTTACAATCTTATCCACAAATTTGAGGTAAATTTCCATTTATAAAGTTACTCTTTAAATGCCTTAATCGAAATTTATGTTTTTCTAAAAGGTCCTCCTAGTGTAATATTCTTAAAACCTAAAGTAGACTAAATTATTTTTAGAGTGCTTACGACAAAGTTCCTGCTTCTCAGAATAACATCAGATCTAAAGGCTACAAGAAAGTGCTGAAGGAACTTGGATTTGATATTCTTTACATGAAAGAGTTTCCATTACCGGATGCATTTTCAGCTCAAGAAATTTATGAAAGTAAAATAACAGTAATTTTTTATTTAGAAAACTAGGGAGCTACCGCCCCCTGCTCGCTATCGCTCACCAACCCCCGTAAACTGCTAACGCAGGACCTTTTGGAATTGCTTCGCAATTCCCAGAAATTCCAACTCGCTAAACTTAATACACTTTATAAAACAATTAAACAATTTACAGAAAAAACGTCAACTAACTTTCCAAAAATACGTCCCCAAATCTCCACCATGAATAAATCTCCCTTAAAAGTTTGAATATATATTAACTCGAACTTATAAAAAGTTTAAACGAAATGTTTTTAAAAATATTCATCTTCATTATTTCTAATCTATGATTATAAAATAACATATTCTAATTGTTTATCAATATTCAGACCAGACCAAACAAAAACCATTATTTTAAAGTAACTCGTTAGTATAATATGCCTAGTGTTTATCATCATATTTTTGTGTAAACCCAGACTTGTTAAATAATAATGTTTAAGCAATTGAAAATAATAAGAGACAAAACATCACTATGTTTACAATTAATTTCTATAAAATCAGACTAAAAATTATAAATATTGGACAAAAAGTGTGAAATTTTAGTATAAAATGCCGTACATGTAAGTTTTTAGAATATGCTTTTATCAGTCTTTGAGTGATATTTCATCAAGAAAGTACTTTTTTAAAAGGTGAAAAAACATGTTTCATCTTAAAATATAGCGTCAATCGGTTGTGATTGGATGAATAATAATTTGATTGACATTACTTGCTTTGTAACTGCGACCTTATCCGTTATCTATAAAAATGGAAATATTTTAAAATTTAGAATTTTTTTGAAAAATCGAAGGACCTATTCGGAAATCCGGAAAGAATCCGGACATTTTGATACCATATATGTGTCATTCGGTTCAGTAATTTAAAAGCCTTTATCTGGAAACCGTTCACCAAAAACTTTTTTTTAGAATAGAGAGATTTCTAGCTTTACAAATCTTTTACTAGTGCCATTAAAACCTAAACCAACCAACAAATATTTTACATTGTAATTGTAGTAGTATCACCAGACCAAAATACCATAAAACGGTGTCATGCTCTGAGCGGACATCTAAAAATCGTACTCTTAGCGGACATTTGTGTGATTTGCGTGTTTTGTGTAACATTACGTCACCTTAGAGTAGGCGCACACGGTGAACTTCTGTCACCGTAACTGTTTTGTCACAATTGTTCTGGCTATGAGTGAAAGGTAAGGACCGCACATGGTGCGACGCGACACACTCATGACAATTCTGTTCGTGGCTAACAAGATAGGGCCTAGGCGAAAGGATTTATCTGCCTTATAGATTCTATGGTCATGTGCACAATGCTCTAATTTTGGAAAATGTCACGTTCTCGTTTGCCCACTCACATTTTCTCGGTGACAGCGACGTGACAATGATGCCTACTGTCATGGTGACAAAAGTTGTTCGTAAAAACTACTATCTCCATTCGGCAAACTTCAGGAATCCCGATTATTGGCGTTTAGATCGTCGGAGAAGATAATTTGATTGGTTTTTATCTTTTATGCTCGATCAAGTCAGCGCTTACAAACCATAAAACAAGCTTCTCCAACGATCTGATCATCAAGGATCGGGATTCTCGAAGTTTGCCGAATGGAGATAGTAGTTTTTAATACTGAGGTAGAGTACCGAGCCCCCTTTTTTTCTGAATCGTCAATGTTACTGATTATACCCAAAACGAGTTTGTTTATAGTTCGGGCAGGGGGGCTTGGGGGGGGTCAGCTATAAACTATGTACTATAAACTAGTTTTATCGTAGATTTATTTCTTATATCGCATTCTTTTTTATAGGTTTCTTAACTTCAGTGAGTTCTTTAGTTTCTTGTATTCCTGATGAAAATCAAGAAGAATTTAAGAATTATATTTTCGACTCAAATGTTCAAATACAAGGAATAAACAGAGAGTGTATGTCTAAGTACAGACCTGCTAATTTGGAACTCGTTTTGCAAAAAAATTAAACGAAACTGCTTGATTTTAACATGTTATGTCTGTGTTTTTTTTATCCTCGAACTTGTAATCAAACGTTTAGAATAGGCGAGATTAGTGATGACGTTTTTTGTTTTGTTTGGAAACGTTGATTCGATCCGTGATTGGTTACATACGGATCCGTACTGTCCGTACAGTTCACGGAACCAATCACAGACTGAATTTACGTTTCCAAACAAAACAAAAAACGTCACACTAATCTCGTCTATTTAGATTAATTACGACTAACTTTGTTGAACTAAATGGAGATTGGCTGCATCACAGAGTAAAGATACTTCAGAGAATCCATCTCCATAGACGCTAATGGCAACTTTTTTAACATGTGTTTTCCCATAGACGGTGGCGTTTCTGTGATAACGATGGAACAACCAGAGAATATGACGTAACGTTGTTGACTCTCTACAATCCGCATACAATCTCTCTTTTCGCGACCGCTCTTTCTCAATTAACCCCGCCCACTTTCAAATCGCTAGAGAGGGAAAAGTTTTTATGTATTTTCCTGGTTATTCAAACAGTTGCGTGTGTCTTTTTCTTTTGAGCATGCGCTGGGGAATATTGCGAAGTCTCTGATGTCAAGCTCTACATCAGTGGTTCCCAACTCAAATATGTCTGCGGACCACTTCACTTAAATTTGAATCTCTGCGGACCATCTCTACCCCTAACTGTATCGTCAAAATTTTAACTTTTTCAGTGCACTCATTTCTCATAGAGGGTCTAAAATTTTGACTTTTTTCTGAACTAAGGGAAACCGAGTTATTACAATGTTTCTAAATAGAACTTAGAAAATAAAAAAATCTAAAAAACTTAAAAGAAAATTAACATTACATTAATTTAATATCTAATTATTTAAAAATATACCTTTTATAAGAGACAAAGATTTCTATCAAGCTCTCACGAAATTCAACAAATAAAATAGAATCCATTATTAAGTACGATTGTTTATTAAATTCCGAAAAACTAAATTAAGAAATTTTATAAGAAAAATCCTTTTTTTTTCAGCAATATACCTTACAAATCAAAACTTCAATTTATCTCATAGGAGAGACTTAACCATAACCCTGTAACTTTCTTCATCTTTTATGTACTAATACTTTAAAAATGGCAACAATTGTTCTGAGGAGTGGAAATGGTGTTGGTTTTAATCAATCCCAATGTTTTCTCATGGATCTATTAACCCTAGAAAGGTTCACACCTACACACAAATTACAGGTTTAAAAACATCAGTAAAAAATGGTTATTTTTTCTTTTTCATAACCAACAAAAAAGGTAATATTAAATTATTAGCAGATTTAAATTTGAAAGAAAGAACTTAGCTTGAAATCAAACTGCAGGACATAATATGTCCAGCAGTTTGAAGCTAAGTAAGTATAAGTTCTCATGAGATAACCAGGAATCGTGTTGATCACAAGAAAGCAAACTGGACATGCACTGACTATGAGTTGTGACAGAGGAAATTCTATAGGCGAGGCGGGTGCTAACAGATATTCTCCCGAAAGAAACCGCGTTGAAAGTCAATAATTATTTCAAAGGAGCTATTAAAATAGAAAATAATTTATGTGTTCAAAAACTTTCGCATTTAGTTTTAATTAATCTGATTCTGATGCAATACTTTTCCACATCATCACATTTCGGTTCTACTCAGTAATAAACTACTGTTGAATAAAATTGTGGAAAATAAGAGAAATGAACAAATAATGATACATAGGAGAGAAAGAGAACTTAAAATTTTTTATTTACGAGACGTATGATTTTTTACTTATGTTTTTGCATCTGTGGTGTTTTTACTATTTATGTGGTGTTTATGTAATATTTTACTATTTCCTATTTCCTGCAATGTGTGATTAGGAAAACTTTTTTTAATTTCCACACATTTTTTGGATAAGCTTAAAAATCTTCTCACGGACCACTTCTGAAGGCCTCACGGACCACCAGTGGTCCGCGGACCACCTGTTGGGAACCACTGCTCTACATGGACTCACCCAATGTTCTGCCCAGGCTCAGATCTCTCGCCGGCTTTTATACTTGATCTGCCCGGGACGTCACTATTTCGCATCTTCTTTAAAGTGACGATGGATCGTGAGCTAATCTGGAATCGAACTCACAACTCCAACTCCACATTTAATTCAATTTAAACATATAACTTCACATTTAATGATGATTTCTGTGACCACAATCACTGTTAAGAGATATTAAACGACGCATATTCACAGATCCTGCAAGGTGTTTATACTTTGATAACGATTTTTGCTGTTTTTTGGAAATTTTAATAAAATAATAACTGGGGATTGAACCCAGGAACTGCCGCATGCTATGCAGGCACGCTACCACTGCTCCAGCGGGACTTCAGTAACTTTAAAACTTATTAGTTATTAGATGTTATTTCTTTGTGACGCATGCGCATTATATCAAAATATAAAACCTTTCAGGATTTGTGAATTAGCTTAAACGACAGAACAAACGATATCAATGTTCATAATAGGGAAATTTTAGTTACTGTCAGGGAAAATTTGCAACCATAAGGAAAGAGTTTCCTTGATCTGGGGGAAAATAGCAGAGATTGAGAAATTCAAATGCAGCCTCCATACAAAGTTCTTAGTCCAATGAGAATCACTCGTTTCCTTTAGTTCCCGCCCACCCTGTTGATTAACAGCTGAATGCACCACAACGCCACTATGTGATAACTGTAGAACTATTTTAGTAAAATCGTGTTTTGGACTCTGAATTATCTTTGCTCTGTGGACTGCATTTCAAAAGTAACAGACAGCAAACTATTAAATCTTGGGACTAGGAGTAATTCGATGTAGATTTAGAAATAATATACGACGAAGAAAGTAATAATTTTTTTCCTGGTCGCAAAATAACTTAATCAGTTACTGGTTAAGTAAATCAAGGGTTCATCAAATAAATGGTAAAAATATTCAAGTAATCTGTTATAAAAATTTCCATTTATTAGATTTTTAAGTACTATATTTGCAAATACAGGGTATTTCAAAAGTTTATTTCACGGCTTTTATTTAGAAACAAGTCCCCAAAGGAACATGAGTAGTCTACTCCTAAGTAAATGACCATGGGGAATCCTAGATGACTTACAGCTCCCCTAGAGGAGGAAAAAAAGCTTAAAAAAATTAGAAAAAAACTTAACCAACATATATTTAATGGAACAGCTAACGGAATTGAACCCTTAAAAGAATTTTAAAACTATACAGCTCCTTCCCTGTTTTTCGGCTCCGTTTTACCCATTGATATAGCTTTTGGCATTGTTGAAATGTATAAATTGTAGGGTGTACTTCTCCATCTTAAGGTGAACTCTTGCCTCACTGATAAAACATTTAAAAACATCTTAAAGTTACACAGCGAAATTTTTTAATAAAATAATATTCTTAAATTTATTAAGTAATAAAAGTTATCAGAAAATTTAAATTACCAATTTGAAACATTATTTATTTTTGCTTAAGATTTTAAATGAGCTGTGTCAACTAGTAATCGGAGTTTCCGGGCTATGTTTCACTTCCGGTATGGCGGGTTGACACCGTCCATTAATGCACTGAGCGCATGACCTCTAAAAAATCAGCTAGACGCGCTTATATTTGATTCACCGCAAACAACCAAACCTTAAAAAACGAGGCGGTGTATTTTTTTAGATCGTGGAACAGGTTTCTGAAGGGGCCACCATATAACTTGGGGGCTGCATTTTACGGAAAGAAACTCGACAGTCAATGCCAATACCTCTTGTAAACGAAGCACTAACTCAATTTTTATTTTGTGAATCTGGAAGTAGCGCATTTTCAATTTCAGAAAAATAGTTATCTGGCAGTGTGATACTTTAAAGTATAATTTTTTACTGTGTCGTTTACATTTAGTTGAAAGCTTCACAGTAGTGGAACCCTACCGAAAGTATGATCAGCTACGGTTTAAAGATCTTTCAGAGAAAGCCTTTAGCTTTGCTTTCTTTTAAAAGAACGGTATGTTGGTGTTTGTTTTATGCTTGTGAGTAGAATGTTTTCGTGTGAAAAAAATTAGAGTACATTAGCACATGAGTTGGATCTAATTAACTCAAATAGTATTTCTAGCATAAATCTAAAGTTTGAAACTAAATTTTATTAAAAAAATTGTTATATTGAATTGTTTTTCATATTATTTTCTTAATAACAGGATATGTGGTAAATGCGCTTTTTTGCACTAAACTTATTTAATATTATAATAGCGAAATTTATAATTTTATTGACTTAATAATTATTTTTAATTCTAAAATCAACGAATCTGAATCAAGCCAATCTTAAAATCCTTTTAAATCAATCTTTAAAAGTTTCCATACAAAAATATACAGGTTAAATTTGGTACTTTAGGAGTTAACCGGTCGTTTTATTATTTACAAAAATTAAAAGAAACAACGCGATTTGAGATATTTTAATACTTAATTACATTTGACAGTTTACTATAAAACTCAATCTTGCGCCCGTTTTATTTAGTGCAAATTACTTTGATGTTTGCATTTTTAATTATTTATATTCCTTAATTTTATAACAAATTTATTTGGAGAGATTCAACCTCCTTTAGGGAAGCTGATACCTTAACCTCCAAAATCAAATAAAGTTTAAATTATTATAACTAGTTTTACAGTTACTTTTTTTTATCGTCTCAATTCTGTTAACGGTCTTGTTAAATACCACTATGCTCTTTTTGACACCAAAATCTAGAAATAATGCTAAATAATTTCAAACTCATAGATTAAAATGTTCAGTTAGATCGATTTTTTGCCGGAACGTTAACGGAATTAAACCCTGTTATCAATAAGGGTTAAAAGATTTACAACCGAGAATACCACTTTACTCTTAGGATTATCCGATGTTTTTTCAACCTTTTCAGTATAGTTTTGTTAGGAGTTTTACCTACATTCTGTAGAAATCTAGATCCTATATTCTTAATCTGCAGTTTTACTTTTTCCTCAGATGAAAGTGATGAACCTCGAACCCAAGTTGATCAAAAAAAATCACAGTTTGCAGTTATATTATGGAGGAGAGTTCATGAAAAGGGTCCAAAAAGTTCGAAGATGGGGCGATCTGAAAGACGAAACTCTCATGGACATCGGCTGCGGAGCTGGAAACAACTCAACTCAGCTCCTATTGGACCACTTCGCCGAAGTTGGCAAAATCATAGCGACAGACGTGTCGGGGGATATCATAAACCTCGCAAAAAAAACCAACAAAAATCCCAAAGTCGAGTTCTTCACAGCTGACATACAAGACGAGTAAGTTTATAACAATCACTATAAATTCAGATTATTTGAAAATAAACCAGGGGCTTCCAAATTCTATGCAATCGAGAGTCGCAATCGAAATCGCAAGTGAAGTCGCGAACCGAAAAATAATCTGGCCCTTTTTTTATCCATGATATAAATTTTTCGGAGGAAAGTCTTTGATTTGAAACTTTTCCAGGGATAGAGGGACGATGGTTAAGGTAAATGTGGGTATAGTGGACACTGTACCAATAGTGGCCACATAGCTGATTAATTTTAAATAAAACGAGTAGGAGGCATCAAACAGCGTCAAAATTCATAGGCACAGTAGATTGTACAATCAGGTAAGCTGGTAAATTACCACCGGTACCACAGATCAGCATGGGAAGGATATTTAAATATTTGAAAATAACAACATGGGCCGAGTGACTGAAATTTGATTTTGCTTATTGAATCGCGTAAGGAAACAGGTATATCGGAAGTGATTTTTTTGTATTTATTACCGTTTTTTGATTGACTTTTAAATTTATATGAAGATAAAGAAGAGTGTATTAAATGATAATAAATAAAATTTATTTGAAAATGTTGACTTTATGAGGATTTATGGGGGTGGCCACTTTACCAACACAAAATCTTAGATTTTCCAATAGTGGCCACCGCAATGGCTTCTAATAGAAACTTAAATAACATTGAATTTGGATCAGTTTTTCTCCATAAACTGTTGATTGTGCTTTAAAATGAGTGTTGTATGAATTTGGTTTCATTCTGGCTTCGGGAAACAAGGTTTCCAAAACATTGAATTACATTCTCAATTCAGCTACAGCGTAGGCTTTGGGTCGGAAACTATCAAGTATTTTCTTAAATAAAGCTAATTTGATTTGATATAAAATACATTTCGTTGGGAAGCAAGATTTAATTAGAAATAAACGACTATAACAAAAAAAAAACATTAATTTCTTACATAAACCCCTCAATAGGCAGAAAAAGAGGTGTCCACTGATGCAAGAGGTGTCCACCATAGATACAACAGCTACACCTATGTGGCCACTATAATATTTCGAGTCGATATTTCTATAATATTAATATTCGATATATATATCCAAAGATCAATTCAAATTTTCTATTGCTTATAGGCAAGATTGAGAAAAATTAATAAATAATTGAAAAAATAAATTTATTTTAAAATTAATTGATTAAGGTAAATGTGGGTATAGTGGACACTTTAAGGAAAATTTTTGCTTAAATTCTCAATAAATACCAACATATTTGCTTGGAAACGGTTATCATCCTATTTTTAGGTTAATTGGATCTTCTTTTTTCGATTTTAGCATTAAAAACTTTAATTAGATTGGGTAAAGTATTTTTAATTAATTTTTAAAAAGTACTCCAAATTGCATCTATAGTGGCCACATAGATGTAGCTGTTGTATCTATGGTGGACACCTCTTGCATCTACTATAGTGGACACCTCTCTTTTTCTGCCTATATGAGGGGTTTATGCATGAAATTGAGGGGTTTTTTGGTATATTTATTTAGTTCTAATTAAATCTTCCTTCCCAACGAAATGTATTTTATACCAAATCAAATTAGCTTTATTTAAACAAATACTTGATAGTTTCCGGCCCAAAGCCTACGCTGTAGCTGATTTGAGAGGAGTTAAGCATGTAATTCAATGCTTTAGAAACCTTGGTTCCCGAAGCCAGAATGAAACCAAATTCATACAACACTAATTTTAAAGCACAATCAACAGTTTATGAAGAAAAACTGATCCAAATTCAATATTATTTACGTTTCTATTAGAAGCCATTGCGGTGGCCACTATTGGAAAATCTAAGATTTTGTGTTGGTAAAGTAACCACCCCCATAAAACCAAGTAAATTCAAAATTTTCAAATAAATTTTATTCATTATAATTTTATACATTATTCTTAATATAAATTTAAAAGTCAAAAAGGTTGCTTATGAATTTTGACGCTGTTTGATGCCCAGGGCCCGATTTAGAAAATTTGTAACACTAGGCCCAACATTCAGGAAGGGGCCCCCACGTTACGCGGTACCTATGTGTTATCACAACCTCGTGCAGGAGTTGGGTAATTTGGATTATATTAATACAAGCAAAAATATAAAAGTTTACGTGCATTAAATGTATGTAGTAATATAATCACATGTTTGCATTACATTAGGCTTTATTTGGTCAACTAGTAATGAAAAAACTTCTGGGAAGTATAAAAAGTTATTTCTACTATAGATTTTAATTTAATTTCAAAATTTGGGGGCCCCCAAATTGTGGGGCCCCTAGGCCCGGGCCTAGTAGGCCTAATGGTAAATCAGGCCCTGTTGATGCCTCTAACTCGTTTTATTTAAAATTAATCAGCTAGGTGGCCACTATTGGTACAGTGTCCACTATACCCACATTTACCTTAATAGGGGAAAAGGGGTTGCGTATTACCAGTGCTCAAAACATACTTCAAGTTTTAGATTGAAATTTTAGGAAAATTTCTATATTTCGGACGATTAGGTATTTAATTAAACTTTTTAAAGTTGCGTCTTTATTTTTTATAGGTAAAATAAATAGCTTAGCATTTTACATTAGCGAATTCTTATGATAAACCTTATAAAAATTAATCGTTTTTAATTGAATTTTCTTAATTTTTTTTATTTAAAAATTATTCAAGACTTGTCGAGCCGCAAAAAAGGATGTGTGGGCCATATGTGGCCCGCAAGCCATTTGTTGTACAGGCTTGGTTTAGAAAGAAATGAAAGCTTATCATAGTTTTGGAGGAGGCAACGTTCTCCAACTCACCAATGGATACCATCAACGAATTCAACATTTCTCTCCAAAGTCAATACTTTGTTCTATACTTTTGGGTTGGTTGGTTGGTTAGTTAAGTGGCGTTTTATGGCCCATAGACATTATGCGCCAGTCATACTTTTTTGGGAGTCTATTCAAGTCTTTTTTTCATTTCAGGTCCGTTCATAAAAAATGGTATGGCAGCATCTCCAAGATAGTGTCCATGTTTAGTTTGCACTGGGTTGTGGAGCAAGAGAAAGCGTTTCAAAACATCTACAATCTCTTACAACCGGGAGGGGAAGCCGCCCTCATATTCGTCTTGACCTCCAAAAACTATAATGCTAACAAAGCTATTTATGATGATCCGAAATGGAAAGATTACTTCAAGGTAAAATATTCAGTCTCTACTCACTAGATTAAAACCTTTCTAGTCATCTATGTCACCGATTGACGTAAGATCACGCCACACTTTCTAGCTACCTAATTGGCGGGTCTCGCTTGCTCACTCTGTCTTTTTCGCCAATTAGGTAGCTAGAAAGGGGGAGTGTACTTACGTCAACCCATGACGTCACTGACAAACGTTGTCATTTAGTATAAGGAGGTTTTGATTCTAGCGGGAAGTATTCATATGACTCCAAAATAATGTTTACTGGATTCGAACCTTTTTTAACCAATAAAAGGATAGAAATGTCGCCTGCATTTCTGTCTAAACCTCTTTTCTAAACTTCCTCTATCATTGTAAAAACAGTGAAAAAAACAGCACTCAAAATGTTCCAAGTTATGAACCCCCTGAAAGTGTAATGTAATTCAAAATGGCCTCAGATTCCTCGGCAGCAACACAAAGCTAAACACACAGAGTATAGAGCTTAACAGAGTGTTCATCTCCATAGACGCTAATGGCAACTTTTTTAACAGGGCTTTGGCTTTTCCCATAGACAAATCTCCGGACACAGGACCCGCCTCCTTACCTCTTATAGCTCCACCTCCCATCTGTCACTCACCCACTGAAGCTGCCTTCAAGTCGGCAGTGGAGGGAAAATCTCTTTTTTTCCCATTCGCTATAGCGCTCTGGGGAAAGGAATCTATAGCTTAAAAATAATAAATCTTTATAAAATAATAATAAAATAAATAAATAATAATAAAATTTAATAGCTTTTAAATAAAATAATAATAGCTTTTAGACATAAATAAATCTGTAAAATGAAGTAGGGAAATTAATTACCTACTTTAGGGAATTGTTCTACGATCTACGGGAAAAAGGGAAAAAAATAGCAGCGCCGATAAAATCAAAATGCAACGCCTGATAGAAGTTCCATATCCAATCAGGATTCACTTACGCATTAAGCTTTTTCTGATTGGCTGCTAGTGAACTGAATTATAATCTGCGAGCTGAATTAAATTAATGACCTAAAGAGGAAAACCGCCGTTTGGTATCTCTGTTAGCTCAAAACTCTGTGGCTAAACCGCATTCAAAACAGTCCAAACATTAAACATCCGGTTTTTCCCCTGACCTAAGTAATAAAAACCAGGGTATACTTACGTACTATACGCCATCGACCTGTGCGGCTGAATCCGAAACGTTGCCAAAGTCACCAAAAGTGGCGCAAACGCAAATATTATAGAAGACGGTGACGTCATAAGTCAATGAAGAGTGGAAGTTGTTACCAGATGCAGTTTCCCAAAAACAAGGCAATCAAACTAGTTTTTTTTTGTTTAAAATAGCCCATAACATGCTAATAAAGATAATGATTTTTTATTTCAACTTTAATGGACACTGAAAAGTGTTTATTAGTCAATCCAATTAATTTGAATTTGTGTGATTATATTAATTATATTTTTTGTTTTGATTATATTATTATTTTAATTTATTATTTTTACTAAATCATTTTTATGGCTTATTATTAAGTTTAATTTTGACTTTATTTGTTTGATCTATAAAGTAAGTTTGATATTCGAATGTTGGCAACGTCTTTTTTCTGTGGCGACGTTTTTATATCCAACAGCGGAGTTAGCGAGCTTTGGCGAGATGCTTTTAAATTTAACGGCACGGCGCACAGTGGGACGAACCCATGTTAAAATTTGGACATTGGTCAAAATTTATAGGTTTTTATTCGGCTTTTAAAAGCATACGAATATATTTTACGGACTCCAAGGACTATAGAAACGAAATTTCGTTTCCACAATTTAAGTTTTTCCACCTTTTTTTCGAACTCAAAAGCTGTAAAACGCTGGGGACGAATGGGCTGTCACGATGAAAATTCATGATCGACTCGTTCTCGTTTATTAGAATTGCAACGAATCTAAAATAAATGTCCTGTCCTAATTTTTTATAGACTGCTAAGGTATAGTATAGGAGTATATATGTGTGGGAAAATACAAATATTGGAACCTTTTGTGGTCCAAAATGAGTACTTTGTTTACAAAGTGGTATACTTTTTGATTGAAGCGTCTAAAAAATCGTCTCGTACAAAAAAGCTTCAAAAGTCTTCAAAGAAAGGATTTCACGGATGTGTAGCCAAGATATTTCTCTACAAAATATGTAAAAATTACCACCCAGTTTTACCCATTTTGTCCGCTAGCCTTGTTTGAAATGGTTATATCAGAGTCAAAGATCGACAAATACGAGTTATATTATATGGTTGCCATGACAACTTCACATTCGTAATTAAATGAAATATTTTACTCGGCATCAAAAATTCCTATCGATTAGCTTCTCCAGTAGAAAGAAAAAATTAATTTGAAAAATTTAAGATTTTTATTCGAATTTTTGAAGCTATGAAGTTTTAAATTTCTTAAATTAAATTAATTTAACATAAGTTGAATATAGTTAACTGCTTCAAAAATTCGAATTTCAATTTAAAATTTATTTACTTTTTTCCAGGAGAAACTAACTGATAGGACCTTTTTAAATGTTTGTTTCCAATCAGTAGTTTTATTCCGTTCTTGGTTTCGAATCAAACAATGCTATTTATAGTTCAATAGACATTCTGGACTGCATTGAAGATGAAGATGTTGATATGGATGTAACTGAATGAATGTACTACTAGATTAAATAAGAAATTTTTGAAAATACTTTTTTAATAATCTGTGCTTTATTTTCAATCATCCCCCTTTATTTGTACTTAAATATTTCGATACGGATTACGTATAATATTAAACGGTATTATAGAACAAAATGATATTCATCCCTTTAACTCAAATCTTAAAACAGTCTTCACTATTCAATTTAGGGCAAAAAAATACATAAAATTCACCCATACCGAACATTTTACGTTTAGGTAACAGGATGAAAAAGGCATGTCCAGTGAAAACACCGTTTCGTCCCACTGTGCGGCGTACGGCTTAGTACGCGTAAGTACCAAAACCAGTAATCTCCAACCAAAAAAAAATGTTACAGAAACTCCATTTTTTCAATTATTGTATGTATTATCTCACTAAATATAACCTTCTCTTCAGGGTACGGAATGCTTTGTATCAGAGTCACAAGTGAAGCATTATGACGCTTTTCATTATCAAAATCTGCTCATGGAGAAAGGATTCGACGTACTTTTGTGTGAAGAAGATCCAAAAAACTATGTTTTTCAAAATGATGAAGAGTGTGCAGGTAATTAACATGTTCTGTACTTTTGGACTTCTAACCTCACATAAAGTTGAGATTATTTCCTATTAGATAAGGATTCTTATAAATTATATTTAATTTTTTTTAGACTTCTTGAAATCTCTTTTTCCGGACATCGAACGAATTCCTGATAAATATCAAGATGAGTTGGGAAATGACTTAATGAAGGCAAATGTGGAATTCTGCGGAAGGTCCGGAGATGGAAGACCCAACTTCAAAATCAATATCTTAAACACCTTCCTTTTGAAACCTAAGTAAATGCATTCACAACTTTGGTTTGATATTTCATGATCTTTTGGCTTTTAAAACTGGTGGCTCATATTGATAATTTAAAAAAAGTTTTATGAACTTAATGTTTTAAACTATATTTAAAAACACTAAAATTTTAAAATCTGTTACTTAGAATTCAATAAAAGTTTTCAAATATTAGTTTAAAGTTTTGTATTTTATATGAAAAGCGCTTTTAAGTTTATACAATATCTTGTTCTACGCCAAGAGAACGATCTTAAAATATAGTTTTCGTTAACCTAATTTTGCTTCTTACAAAAAAAATTGTTAAATATTTTTTTAAACACTGAAAAATCCTATTAAAGCTTGATAATTCAAGTGATTATGCATATTTGCCTTTTCTCCGTGGATAATCTAATCAATGAATGATTTGTTAGTAATAATCCTAAAAATATATTTGTACAAAATATTGAACTTTGGGACCTTATTGCCCCTAATACCTTATAAATACATCCTCTAACAAAATCAAAGGGGATACTTGAGAGAGTTCCTAGGTCGGTGGACCTTCAAACTCCAGTATAACTTAGCCTTACTGGGTGAGGCCATGAGCAGAGCTGTTACAGAACGTGACTGAATGTCGCGGTCAGCTGAGTGCGCTAGCCTGATGCTAACACCCTCTTGATTTCCCCAAGTTAAACTTGGTGCTAATTTTATCTAGACTTTTTTTTCGGGGGGGGGGCTGGCAAAAAATTTTCCTGAAACTTAAGTTCGATTTTGTTGGTGACCTAGGCAAGAAGACAGCGGCGGATCCAGGATTTGGTTGTGGGGGCTAAAAATTTTCAATATCAAAATCATCTTCTAATACCATAAAAGGGGGTCTGGGGGTCCTCCCCTGGAAAATTTTTGGAAATTTAAGTATTAAAAGCCGATTTTCAACTCGTTTTGGTACACCTAATCTGGATTTCCCCAGATAATTTCTGAAATTTGACCCTACAAACAGGATTTAACTTGTTTTAGAGTAGCTTTTTCCTTTTTTACACCCCTGAGTTCCCACTTCCCCCCTTCTCACAGTTCTTATTCCTTTTGGGGAGGGGAGCTAAAGTTCCCTATAGCTACCCTGGATCCGCTAGTGGCATGAGTAGAACTCCTAATTTGTCTGTGCTCGCTTGGCACGAATGGTAAACCCAAACGGGGAAGGCCATTCTCTCCCTGGGGTTGGATAGGTAGGGAGAGAGCGCGCCAGACTGGTTACTTCTCGCCAAGAACTACTCCACCTCCCTTCCCTCTCCTTTGCTTATGGGGTGCATAAGTAGCCAAGCCAGCAACCCTGATTTCCCACACCCCTACTCGAACTTGGATCTCCCCGCTTCCCTCCGCCAAGCGAGCGCAGACAAATAATAACTCACGGTCCCTTTATGATTTCACTCATTTTTAGACTAACCCGAAGAGGACCACTCCTTGTAAGTCCCAATATTTTCACGGAACGACTGTTATAATAAATTTCCAAATTTCAAGGGAGGTTGAGGGTTCTCCCAAAGAAAAATTTGAAATTTGAACCTTAAAGTAGGGATTTTATGCACATTTTAAGGCTAATTTTTAAGGAAAAACAGTATGTAAAAAATTGATGTAAAAATTTCGGGGGGGGGGGGTTTGAACCCCCAAACCCCCCTCCTTGGATACGGCCCTGGAACGTGTGACTTAATTTCACGATCAGCTGGCTTGATGCTAACACCCTCTTGATTTCCCCAAGTAAACTTGGTGCTCATTTTGTCGACCCCTAAGGTATGAAGGGCTGAGTCTGCCTTGCCCATTCATAGACCGGGATTTGAAGTCTGGGCCTCAAAGTGCGAAGCGCTTCCTCAACGCCACCGGGCTTTCATCCTCTAACACTATTTTTAAACGATGATTATCCGCTAAATAATCCAATATTTATGAATAACTGCAGTGCAAATATTTACAAACAGCAATAAAAACAAAATGTATACACAATACACGAGCCAAGATCCGATTGGGATATTAAAACTGCATGCAATGTTCCAGTTTATCTTTGCCTCAGTCAACAAGCTCCACTCCTAAGGAAAAGTTCCCAGGCTTAACTCAAAAAGGACGAAAATTTACAGGCTTAAGATGACTTAAAATAACTGCACTGAAAAAAATAGCTTCGGAATTTCAATATAGGAGAGGAGTTAATATTGAAAATTGGGTTTTGAGTTGTAAGCCCATTCAATTAGCACCACACGGCAACTTGACATGCATTTGATGAATGTTTTTTCGATTAGCCAATAAAAACTGCTTCAGAGAAAAACGGAGCAAACTCATTTGAGCATTTGACACTTTCTCTGCATTTCTCGCCTACTGGGTTATAAAATTAAAAAAATTTTTACATCTTTTCTACTGTATTTCCGCAGCTATTTTTTTTCTAGAAAGTGTTTTGAGTCATCTACTATCCCCTCTAAAATTTCCATCCATTTCTGCGAGTTAAGCCTGAGATCGTTTCCTTATCAGAACCAACTGAACAATCCAATCAGTGATAATCCATCCAGACCCTATCATCACATCGAAAGCCTCTTCTTCCAACCGGGGTCCAGGAAGTACTTCTTGACGGGCACGGCCCGCTCGTGGCTCTTGTTGTAATCCCTCCAGGCCATGCGCACCAGACTCAGCCCCGCCGCTATCTCCACCAGCATGATGATCTGAAAGACGCTGCCTCTCTTGACGTGGTGGGTGGTGATGAAGTAGTTGATGAAGGGGGTGACGGCGGCTCCCGAGGCCCCCGCCGACTCGATGATGGCGGCCACGGTGGCGATGCCCCGATGGCCCCGCCGGATGAGCGGGTCGCGGCTCAGGTCGTAAGAGATGCTCGTTACCAGAAGGATGTAGGGTCCGTGCACGAACATCCCCAGGAGGAAGTTGTTGCAGAAGCGGGAGACCTGGGACATCTGCGGGGAAGGGAGGGAGAGTTGGTGGAGGGTCATTCATACACTGCTTCGCTTAATCAATTTAATTTGGGCAATCTGTCTTCATTTGCTCATTCTTTGTGCAGTAAACTAAGCCAAAATAAAATTTGATTACAACTTAAAAGTGCAAATGAAAGGAGAATTTCACCATTATCGCTGGTTAAGCGGACAATAAGTGTAAACTCACAACTCTCAAGCGTCACCTCCAACCACGGTCCACGGTTGGAGAGGTGACGCTTGAGAATTGTGAATTTACACTTAATTTAAAAGTGTTTAACTTTTTTTTATCCAGTGAATGTTTAACTCCATTCGTATTCACTCTCTTGATACTGCTTTACTGACTCATTTTCATAATGATTTTGAAATTTGTTTGTCTAACAGCCGTATTATGTGCTTTCCGATCAGCGAGCGATTAAACAGCAATCTAATAAGTAGGATTCCACCATTCCTTCTTTGATTGGTAGTTAACCGCTGATGATTAAACAGCATCACAGAATACGGCCGTTAGTCTTTCTATTTCTTTCTTTTGTACTGTGATAACTCAGCATAGATATAGTTTAATTGTCGAATGAAGTGGTTTTATAAAAATTCAGCTGACAAAAACCAGAAGACGCTGAAAAAGGGAACAAATCCATCAACTATTTTAACTCTAAATTGTTTTTAAATGAACTTAATATTTTTTGACGATTGCTCTGTTTCTAAATATGGTTCTAAATATTCAGTAAAAATTTAGTGGTTATACAAGGAAAATTCCATTACTTGTAATTTTTTTTATCTTCTCAAAACTTGGTTTTTGTACTCATTCCCTTTTTCAAACTGGCGGCGTTTCAATTGAAACTAGCGTTTTTTACCCTCTGTTAGGATTTTCCTCTCGATCTACGATAAAAAAAAACTCAATACGCAAGATTCTAATAGCAAAGGAGTTTGATACTACTCACGTTCGACTCGAGCATATGCAGAGCAGTGATAGGCAGCGACGCCACATAGAAGCAAACGCAGGTGAGGGCGGCCTTGTTGTAGAGGTCCTTCAGCACTCCACACACCATCCCTCCCGCCATGCCCCCCAGGACGTAAGATATGTTGGCGAGGGAAGTGTGGTCAATCTCAGTCTCGAAGAGGCTCTCGTCGTGCTCAATCTTGGGCAGCCAGAAGGTGCAGCAATAGTCGGTGATGCGGGTGAAGAACATGCAGGAGCAGAACTCGAGTACCCCGGGCACTCGGAAGGCGTCCCAGTAGTCCAGCGACCGCCACGAGTCCAGCCAGGAAGGGGAATCCTCCTCTTTGGGAGGGAGAGTCCAGGTCAGAATCAACGTGGTATGGTGTCAGACGCACATATTATCAGGAAGTCATAAACGCACTCCTGAACTGCTAGAGGGCGTTCAAAAGTTTCCAGAAGCAATAAAAGATTGGCTGTGTGTCTTTAAGTGCCTGGATGACCAGACTTGCTCTAAGTCCTTAAGATCCTCATCAAACGGAAAGGATAAAGAAAGGGAGATGCACTGGATGCGGTTGGAAGTTGAAATACTCTAATGTGGCCTGGCACTATACTATGTTCATTTAGAATTGGCGCCTGAGGCGGAATGTATTAGAAGCTGTTACTTTTGTAATTACCATCGAAAAAATTTTCTTGTGCAATGACAAGGCTGCCTAAACAGACGTAGTTAAAATACTGTAAAAGAATCGGTCACTAAAGTTGCTTGATGAGCGTTATTAGGCGTTTTTGAGCGTTTTTTTATCCCGTTTCAGGCGCCTATTCTAAATGAACAATCCATAATGGGGAAAATAAAATTACAGTTGCAATTGTCAGGCTTTATCCTTTCAGTCCTAACCTCCCCAAATTTTCTATAGGGTTCTAATCGTAATCTCAAGCAGATAAAGATTGAAAGGGTTAACTTATTCATATGTTTAAAGACTTTTTTGTCATATACAAAATGCAATAAAAACTTTGTTATTGTACCAGTTTTACTGTCGCATTTGAAGACATTACAAAAGCGCTATACCCAGTTTTTAAAAATACAAGTTAAACCATAACAATTAACGTCACTGAGATTTTATTTTTACTCCCAAGGCAACTTGTCCACTCCAGCAGTTACTGTGTGCATTTGTGAATACTTTCATTGATGATCCTGAATAGTCATTTGGTTGCCTACTCCCTTTTAATTTTTGTTAAAGACCTTTCAAAAAACCGTGCATACAATAACCAAAAACAATTAACACCCATTTCTTCTACTGTTAATTCTAAACAAAGGCACCGTAAAGGACTTGCATATAAGCTGCTCGGAATGAAAGTAGTATAAAAATTCTAAATTTGAGGAAATACATTTTGATTTTTCTTTTAAGCTTCTCTATCAAGTGTGGTGGCCACCCTACCCAAAAGTTCAATGATTGGCTCGTTAGACCTGCCTTATTCAAAAGAACACAGGTGCCGTTAAGGAAAACCTTCAATTATTCTAAACTACATTCAAAAGACTTACCCCACTTTCATTCTAACCACTTCATATGATTCAACCAGTTTAGTGACGTAGTCAGAAAATTTTTTTGAAAGGGGGTATTGATGCCTGGGTGAAGATATGGGGATAGTTATTTTCTATGGTCAGAAAAGAAACTGGCTGAGTTTTGGGGAGATAATTCCATGAATCCCACTTTGGCCCTGTGTCAATTAACTGCCAACTACCAGTCATAAAGACCCGTATGAGTTTAATAAGTTTTAGCCCTGGGTGTGATAACTTATACGTATATATTTATTTAGGTCTTTCTCTTTTTGAGTAACTCAGAGACATACCTGTTTCTATGCAACTAGGTTGCGTTTGGTACAACTTGTTAAGATCAGTCGGATGGGCTACTAATAAAGTGAAGACAAAGATAGTCATGACGCCCAGAAAGCTACCGGGAAGGATGAATGTGAATCCCGGATTTATTCTGAGTTCACTGTAAACCATGAAAATACCCACGAGCCGACCTGAAACCAGAAACATTAAAATTAGGTACCATAAAAAGTGAACTAGCATAAGAAGTAGAGTAGATGAAACAATAAGGAAGTTGCATGTGTCAGACTTTCATAAATATTCAAGTGTTCCGTATAGGTTTTTTGTATGGAAAAATGAAATATTTAGTCAATTTTTCAAAAACAGATTTTAAGTAATTAAGGATTTTAATTTAAAAGTCAGGAAAAAACACGTGACTGAAAACGCGCTGTTTTCATGTACGGTAACGTAGAATTCCATTGGACCATTTTGCAATCAAATTTTGTGTATAGTTGTTTATTTTTGCACGAAGATTCGATTAAAAAATAAAAAAATCATGCAACTTCCTTATTATAGTTACAACAATTCTTGTAAACTGCAATAGAAAAGGAAACAGACAATCTCACTTCACACTAAAGATGACAAAAAACAGTATACTTAACACAATAAATGTGTTTCATGCATCTAAAAAAATCCTCGTTCAAATTTTCAATAGAATGCAAACTTAGAACAAAAAAATGACGCTGAAGGGATAATGAGTTAAACTGGACTAAGCTTATCCCCTCTACTGCCCATGGTAGCAAATATGCTACCATGCATTCTATCAGCATGCTTTTAAGTTATCGCATCAATAATTGCACCTACAGGTAGTATTTTTTATAAAGCTTTGGTTCATTTCAGTTATTTAGTTACCAGTTCAGTATTCAGGCCGTATAGGAGTCAGATAAGAAATATCCGTTAATAATTATTAGATCCTCGACGGGACGGATCAGCCTGGTGGGTTTACTCGCTACCTTCGAGAAAAGCAAAGCCTAAGCACGTAGTGTATGAGTCATCGGTAAGAGACCGATCGAGCCAATAAGCATTAAAATTCACAATAATAGTGGTTTAATGTAGTTGGAGCTGTCCAATGAGAATCCATTCCTCATAGCAGTGACGATATAGCTCCGTGCGTTGGCCTTATCCTTTCTCGAAGGTAGTGGTTTACTCGCTGCCCACCAAGCTATACTATATTCATTTAGAATAGGCGCCTGAGATGTTATGTATTAGAAGCAGTTACTATTGTAATTATCATCGAATTTTTTTTTCTTCTGCAATAAAAAGGCAGCCTAAACAAAAGTATTTAATGTACTGTAAAAAAATAGGATATTGAAGTTGTGTGATGGAGCGTTAAGGGGATATCCATAAATTACGTGAGGCGTTTTTTCCAAAATCTGGTCCCCCCTCCCCCCTTGGTGAGATTTAGTGAGATTTTGCTGGACCCCCCCCTCCCCCCCCCAAGTGAGATTTCCCTACAAATTTTTAAAAATAATTTGCAGTATCTTATCTGTGTCTATTCCTTTTTCATACTTAAGGGGAGTTGGTACCTTTCAGACCTCGCGATGCTTGAAAAAACATACCTTTTTCGATTTGTCATAAATAATTAAGTTTTGTATATTTTTGCATACTTTTAGAGCAGTGAGTAGATAATTGTGCAAATTTTTAAAACATTTAATCATATTTTTAAAATAACCCATCAAATTTTTGAAAAGTAAGCACAATTTGCTAACATTTCCTACTATTTGAAAAAAATGTACTTGACTTTCCCGCAAAATAAATTTTGAAAGAAAAAGTATAAAACCTAAATTTTTGCACCAAACTAATCGGTTTAGTACCGATTCAGCCGTTCCCGATTGAGCCGGTAATAAAATATTCTCCCGATTCAGCCGGTGAGGGTTAAACGAATTCTTATTTAGTGCCGTTTCAGCCGGTGGGTATCTTAGGTTACCCCAATTGGCTTCCAAGCACGTTTAGCGGCGACTTAATCACACTATGAGATCATATGTTCATTTCAAAAGTAGTATTCATTGCGCTACTGCTACTTAACATTTTGAAATCATTTCAGACAAGATCCTTAATATGTTGAATTTCCCGGGCGGGATTCAGGAAGACGGAATATTTATTTTTGTTAATTATATACCTTATAATTAAAAATAACTTGTCAGTAAATTTATGGTAATATTAGACAAAAAGAGATGTTACACTCAGAGAGATTCACAGATGTTATCTTGATATTTATAATTAAATATTACAAACAATATTAGAACAATTAGAGATTAAGGCCTGATAATATGAACTCTCCAGGTAGCACAAGGAACAACGATGCACCAATACTGGTCAGTAACAGCCCCTATCGGATCCAGGGGGGCTAGAGGGGGCTCAAGCCCCCACCCCAAATGAAAAGTTTCACACTATATAATATGGCATTTTATGCACCAAAATTATTTAAAATTCTGTTATTTTAAGGTCAAATTTTCAAAAAATTTTTGGGGGAGGACCCCCAGACCCCCTTAGCACTTGCAACTCTATTATTGCAATTCTATTTTATTAAGTTTGCAAAACCCAAAAAATCTATATCCTAAATTCGGATGAGGCGTACCAAAACGAGTTGAAAAAATGGGGTTTTTGACTTAAAATTCCAAAAATTTTCGGGGACCCCCAGACCCCCATTTTAGTAGTTGGAGCAGGATAATTCACTACCTTTTCCGTATTAACATCAACAAGAGGATTCAATTCGATTATGAAAAAGTCTTAGCCCCAGAAACCAAATCCTGGATCCACCACTGAGTATCGCAAATATCGAAGAATATCGGACATCGAAATCCAGATATCTGACACTCTGACAGTCTTAATTGATAATCCGTAATTTATTAAAATAGAGGGAGATAAGAAATACATTCAAAAACATTTCTAATAAAATTGTACGAAAATTAAGTGAAAATAGGAATTAGACCTATTTACCCCCTTTTTTGGTAAAATTTCTAAAATGATATCCTGGAAATGATTTTGACTAATTCTGGACAATGTTAAATTTAATATAGCTTTCTCCACTTTCTCTTAGACCAATTAGAAAAAATAATAAAGGGTACCTTTTTTCCACATTGACTATTTCGTATTTCAACTATTTATTCCACATTGACTATTTCGTATTTTTTTTTCTATTTTCAATTTTTTATTCGTTTTGAGAATCCATTCCTCATAGCAGTGACGATATAGCTCCGTGCGTTGGCCTTATCCTTTCTCGAAGGTAGTGGTTTACTCGCTGCCCACCAAGCTATACTATATTCATTTAGAATAGGCGCCTGAGATGTTATGTATTAGAAGCAGTTACTATTGTAATTATCATCGAATTTTTTTTTCTTCTGCAATAAAAAGGCAGCCTAAACAAAAGTATTTAATGTACTGTAAAAAAATAGGATATTGAAGTTGTGTGATGGAGCGTTAAGGGGATATCCATAAATTACGTGAGGCGTTTTTTCCAAAATCTGGTCCCCCCTCCCCCCTTGGTGAGATTTAGTGAGATTTTGCTGGACCCCCCCCTCCCCCCCCAAGTGAGATTTCCCTACAAATTTTTAAAAATAATTTGCAGTATCTTATCTGTGTCTATTCCTTTTTCATACTTAAGGGGAGTTGGTACCTTTCAGACCTCGCGATGCTTGAAAAAACATACCTTTTTCGATTTGTCATAAATAATTAAGTTTTGTATATTTTTGCATACTTTTAGAGCAGTGAGTAGATAATTGTGCAAATTTTTAAAACATTTAATCATATTTTTAAAATAACCCATCAAATTTTTGAAAAGTAAGCACAATTTGCTAACATTTCCTACTATTTGAAAAAAATGTACTTGACTTTCCCGCAAAATAAATTTTGAAAGAAAAAGTATAAAACCTAAATTTTTGCACCAAACTAATCGGTTTAGTACCGATTCAGCCGTTCCCGATTGAGCCGGTAATAAAATATTCTCCCGATTCAGCCGGTGAGGGTTAAACGAATTCTTATTTAGTGCCGTTTCAGCCGGTGGGTATCTTAGGTTACCCCAATTGGCTTCCAAGCACGTTTAGCGGCGACTTAATCACACTATGAGATCATATGTTCATTTCAAAAGTAGTATTCATTGCGCTACTGCTACTTAACATTTTGAAATCATTTCAGACAAGATCCTTAATATGTTGAATTTCCCGGGCGGGATTCAGGAAGACGGAATATTTATTTTTGTTAATTATATACCTTATAATTAAAAATAACTTGTCAGTAAATTTATGGTAATATTAGACAAAAAGAGATGTTACACTCAGAGAGATTCACAGATGTTATCTTGATATTTATAATTAAATATTACAAACAATATTAGAACAATTAGAGATTAAGGCCTGATAATATGAACTCTCCAGGTAGCACAAGGAACAACGATGCACCAATACTGGTCAGTAACAGCCCCTATCGGATCCAGGGGGGCTAGAGGGGGCTCAAGCCCCCACCCCAAATGAAAAGTTTCACACTATATAATATGGCATTTTATGCACCAAAATGATTTAAAATTCTGTTATTTTAAGGTCAAATTTTCAAAAAATTTTTGGGGGAGGACCCCCAGACCCCCTTAGCACTTGCAACTCTATTATTGCAATTCTATTTTATTAAGTTTGCAAAACCCAAAAAATCTATATCCTAAATTCGGATGAGGCGTACCAAAACGAGTTGAAAAAATGGGGTTTTTGACTTAAAATTCCAAAAATTTTCGGGGACCCCCAGACCCCCATTTTAGTAGTTGGAGCAGGATAATTCACTACCTTTTCCGTATTAACATCAACAAGAGGATTCAATTCGATTATGAAAAAGTCTTAGCCCCAGAAACCAAATCCTGGATCCACCACTGAGTATCGCAAATATCGAAGAATATCGGACATCGAAATCCAGATATCTGACACTCTGACAGTCTTAATTGATAATCCGTAATTTATTAAAATAGAGGGAGATAAGAAATACATTCAAAAACATTTCTAATAAAATTGTACGAAAATTAAGTGAAAATAGGAATTAGACCTATTTACCCCCTTTTTTGGTAAAATTTCTAAAATGATATCCTGGAAATGATTTTGACTAATTCTGGACAATGTTAAATTTAATATAGCTTTCTCCACTTTCTCTTAGACCAATTAGAAAAAATAATAAAGGGTACCTTTTTTCCACATTGACTATTTCGTATTTCAACAACCCCCTTGGTTTAATTGAATAAATACCTGAATCGATGGTTTGAATTCGATCTTAAAATGTTAAGTGTCAATTTCTACAGGTAGTTTTACATCTTCCCATGCCCGCTAATAAAAACCCCTAGCTCCTAGCTCATTAGGGGTTAATTTTCAACCCCCCATTCCTGTGTGATTCTGAGTCGTCTAGGTGAGCACACCCCTCCTAGAAGTTATGAAAAACTTATCTGAAACACCCTATTAGGGTTAGGGAGGGTATATTAGGATTATGATTCTAAGTATTAATACTTAAAATGATGATTCAATTTGATTGATCATCATTTTAATCATTTGATTGATAGTCTCAAATATTTAAAATGATGGACTTACTCTAAGTTGTACCCACATTTACGTAGGTATACGTATCAGGGTTGAAAAAAACCCATATAAAACTGGGTTTTTTTTGTAAAAAGTGTGGGTTTTTTCAAAAAGAAGTGGTTTATTCCTACATAGTAAGTGGGTTTTTTCAAAAATCAGTGGTTTCTCATACATAGTAAGTGGGTTTTTTCAAAAATCTGTGGTTTCTCCTACATAAGTGGGTTTTTTTTCAAATTTTAGTAAGTTCTTTCTGTGTTAAATGTGTTCTATCAAAATAATGTCAGTTTTTCAATAGGTTTCATAACTTTCTTTGTACTATACCTATGATTATAGAATTTTAATATGTTGTGTATACTTATTAGCTGATTAAAACGGTGTATTGCATTACGGTTTGCGGTCATTATTACGGATTCTATGATAGTCCGATGCTTTACCGAAAAACGACGGTAATTCTTAAATAAAGCACAATATATTTTAATAATGGTTTAAAAAGCGATAGTTTCTTAAAATATACGTCTATATACACATCATATCCTATTTTCATGAATATAGCTTCCATATTTAGTAAGTTATTAGAGTTTGAAAAAAAAGTTCTCGGTATCGTTAAAAAACACAAGTCCGCATTTCGCTTATAAATCGATAATAATTATTTTTAAAAAATTTTTGATTTTACTTATGAGTAAAGAACCGTTATGGCAAAGTTTTTCCAGAATTACGGGCTGTCATGGTGATTAGGACGTATTTCAGGATTTTTTGAAGCAGAATGAAGTCTACTTGTCTATGATGCCAATCACTCCATTTTTTCAGCTGATTTCGAGTTCAAAGTTTGTTTACATTTTGTTCGAATTACAAGTGTTATACATCGTTGTAAAGGTAATTAAAAATGCTTTAAGAAAATAAAAATTTCTAAGGGGTGTTTTCCATATTACGGGGCGTGTTTTGGATCAAAGTTTGAAAGCATAGTGTATTCTTTTTTCCCAAAGTCATTGCCGATTTATGAAATCCTATAGTATGTTGTTCGGGACATTGAGCTGTTTATAACTATATGTCGCACTAAGGGATCGGGTACATATTTCGTGATTTATATTAAGTTAAAGACGTTTCCGTAATACTTGAATAAAAGTATTTTTGCTTGAGATTGGTGTATGAAATTTTAATATGTTTTACCTGGCGTTATGCGGTTTAAAACGGTGTATTGCATTAAGGTGGGCCTCATGCAATAAGCGCTCTACAGTAGTCCGAAGTTTCTCCGTAATATTCAAATGACACTAAATTAAAATTAATAAATCGATCAATAGTCAGCGGAATCTTGTAGTTTACTTAAAGATGTGCATTTTATTCAATTTTCGTTCAAATCCCGCTATATTTATGGTAGTTATTATAGTTTGAAAAAAGTCAACCGCTCTCAAAAAAAATTAAACATAGTTTAAATTTTGAAAAACCCATTAAAATTTTAAAAATATCCTAAACTTTGAAAGAATTCTATTTATCTTTGAAAAAAAAATACTCAAATTTAAAAAAAAATCCTTAATTTTTTATAACCAGTTTGAAATTTAAACTTCTTAAATTTTGAAAAAAAACCCATTCAATAATAAAAATTTGAAATTTGAAAAACACTCCCTTGATTACTGAAACCTGTTTTATAGATTTTGGGGGAAAACACCACTAAAATTAAAAGAAATATCGTAAGTTTTGAAAAAACCTTGGTGGGTTTCAATAAAACCCTGAAAACCCTATATAAAACTGGGTTTTTTCGAAAAAGGTGTGGGTTTTTTCAAATTTAAATGGCTTTCTCCTATATAGTAAGTGGGTTTTTTCAAAGTTGAAACTTTTTATACGACTCACTGAAACTGAAAAAACACCATTTAATTTTTGAAACCTAGTTTAAACTTTGAAAAATCCCGTTAAATTTAGAAAGAAATCTATTTAACTTTAAAAAAATAATGAAATCTAAAAGATCTTATTTAATTTTTATAACTAGTTTGAACTTTAAACGCCTTAAATTTTTGAAAAAACCCTTTCAATAATAAAAAAAATTAAAAAAAACATCTTAAATTTCAAAAATATCCTAAGCTTTAAAAAAACCCATTCACAATATTAAAAGAAATTTATTTAACTTATAAAAAACACTGAAATTTTAAAAATCCTAGTTAATTTTTTTATTAAGTTTAAAATTTGAACTATAAACGTTCTAAGTTTTGAAAAAACCCATTCAATAATGAAAAAAACCTTAATTATTGAAACCTGGTTAAAATTTTGAAAAAACCCACTCAACTGCAGTTCTTGGTATGTTATTTCATTAAATGTTTTTCTTCAATATTAAAACTGCCAAAATCTTGATTTTTCTTGAAAAACCCAAAAATGGGTCCAAAATGTGGGTTTTTTCACATGTTTTTTTAAAAAAACCCATTGGGTCCAATCTAGCCAACCCTGAATACGTATTGCATTATACCAAGCACGATTAACTTACTGAAATCATAAGTTGTATATTTGTAACGCCAGAGACCAGGATTTTATTTTCAACAGTAAAATAAGTCTATTAAATTTAAAATAAAAAATAAAGATTAAAAACTTAAAATTAAGTAGTAGTGAGCAGTTTTTTGAGAGAAATTGGGCCATTGTACCCAAATAAGATCCAACAAATTTATTTTAACGCCAAACTTAGTTTGTATCGCCAAACAATGACTCACCGGCTCAATCGGGACTAACAAACCATCATAAAGCATCACACCGGCTGAAATGGGAGAATTTTTGACAACCGGCTCAATCGGGAACGGCTGAATCGGCACATCACCAACTAATCTATGGGCGCGTTCGTATATCCTCAGAAAAATAAGTTCTAACCGGAAAAAATTATGGTCACGTGACCTCAGTTTCATGCGTTAAACTGAGATTATACGAACGACCATAACTTTTTTCTGATAAGTTGCTTTGCGATCCATGTGCTTTTGTTTTGATTTTCGGACAGTCTGATTTCGGTGTTTTCGGAATTAGTCTGATACTACAAAAGATGTTTTAAAATTATGTTAACCAAACCAAATAATTCAAACCTTCTACTAAATAATTATTTTAATCTATTTTAACTAAACCAAAAACAAAGTTCAAAGAGAAATTTTTCAAAAATTAAGGAGCTCAATCATGTTTGAACACGGAAATAGGTAAATTATCCTTCAAATATAGTAAAAGAGAAGATATAAATTAATTTTTGCCAACGCAAGAGGTATTTATTTTAATACGTGTCAAACGAAAGATTAGCCAAAGCGGGGCCTTCGTGTTTAACAATTTCATCGAGGTCCCCCACGATTTTGCAATTTGCACACATGTGTTGATAATTGGAAGCCATTTCATCAAGTTACCGCGCTAATGTTTTCATATCACCACATCACAACAAACCATAACTGAAATAACCGAGAAATTTCTGAGTTTGCTGAGTTACGAACTTTTTTCGGTTACAGGGAATTTAGGAACGGCGAGTTATTCTCATGGAAATAACCAGTTGACTTTACGAACGCTCAACTCGCATAATTCGTTAAACTCGTTAAACGAGTTCGATTTTACGAATGCACCCTATATCGTCTCTTCTCTGTGAACTAAGGAATATATAATATTATAAGTTTTAGTATTTTTAAAAAAATCAGATTTAAAAAAAAATAAGAAATTTCAAAATATTTTACTCTTTCATGACCCATAAATTAAAAAACATAGCTCCAATACACAAATCCTTAGTTCATAGAATTAAGATCAGCATAAAGAACAACCATACCAAGTTTTAAAACAATTGATTCATTAGTTTTTTTTTCAATCTTGTGGGAAAGTCCAAAAATATGAAAATGAGAAAACGAAGGTTGAAGCGCGTCACTGTTTAGAATTACGTTTTTTTGTCACTGAGAGCTTAATTATGGACTGATTTGGATGGAGTTGGTTTTAAAATGTTCATAATAGTTCAAATAATTTTTTAAAATTAAAATTGAAAAATCGATTTTTTGAAGGTGAAAAGGTACTAACTCCCCTTAAAAAAAGAAAATCGTATAAATTCTAACTTAAAAAGTTGACGTGAGATTTTAATCGACCCCCCTCCCCCCTTGGTGAGATTTGGTGAGCTTTTTCAAAACCCCTCCCCCCCTTTTTGACCTCACGTAATTTATGGATGGCCCCTAATAAGCATTATGGAGCGTTTTTGATCCTGTTTCAGGCGCCAATTCTAAATGAACAGACTATAGCAGCCTGTGCGCTGTACCGTCGTCGGTTTGATTCCGGCCTCGCCCTGAGTGTACGTTCTCTCTTTTGTATCAGTTAAAAATTATGTTTGTGTCTGTCTTACTTGACGAAGGTTTATAAGCGGATCCTTGAGATCAAGCACATAAACTGGAAAATTTATGTATCCACAATCCAATCTCCAGATCCGCCTATTAGCCAACACCGCCCCTTTTGAATCGGGAATATTCTCAAAAAGTCTCGGCTCGGTAATATTCGGCAACAAGGTAAATCAATCAGTTCTTGCAACAACAACAAAAAAAATTACCTACGACCACGTGAGAGTTCCACAGTCCGAACACCACCCCCATCCTACTGCCGACGTACCAGTAGGTGCAGCAGGAGAGGACGATGGGCCACGCTGTGCAGTGGGCCATCGCTTCCAGAACCAGGATGGCCACCAGAAAGTCCACGTGTTTCACTCCCCACAGGAAGATCAGCGAATAGACGATGAAGCAGCAACTGCCGAACAGGCAGCCTAGGGAGAGGTAGTATCTGGGGTTGAAGTAGTCCGCGAAGCAGCCACTGACTTGGAGAAACAGCTGTGGAGGAGATGGAAATTAGTGTGGGTACTAGCCCCCACTGACGGAAACATTCCGTTATTTTCTTTAATGTCTTATTAATAGATTTTCGGAATCGAATAAGAAAGGTGTAAGTGGTATTGGCCAGGTCGAGTGTTTGGATACGTGAATGAAAAAATTGAAAATTCGTGATGGGGTTTATCTTGTGACAGGGGTCCTAGTGTCGCTGGGATCCCATTAGCTATTTATGGAACTCACGCCCTCCCTTGTTACGTCATAAGAGGCAGAGAAAAAATCTCAATCCTCGATTCCTCTAATAACCCTCCAAAAGAGACAGATTTAATTAACCCTTCACGCCAAATTCACGACCAAGTTCGCTTTAGGGAGCAGGGGGGCTAAGCATAAGAATAAGGTGCCTAAGAATAAGCCACCCAGCTGATTGTGATTTCCAGTCACACGTTCTGTAACAGCTATGCTTATGGACTCACCCAGTGTGAGGCTTCTTATACAGGGTGATTCTGAAATGGTGCGACAAACTGGGTTGGGTAGGTAGAGTACATCAAGACGAACAAGAATTGGTATAGAAAGGGGGGTCGCAGTTACACCGTTAAAGAGCTAGGTCCTAATGTAGTGCGAGAGCGTTACAAAAGGACGTTTTGCCAAGGCCCGTTTAACGAAAAAAACATAATGAAATGGAAAAATTTATTGCATGAGGTACAGCAGTATCCGTACTACTTACATCATAAATTTGATAGAAATTGGACGACTTGCTAAACCGTAGAGTTAGTTTTAAAACATGCAATATTAATCTTTTAGCCAAAGAATGGAGTTCCTTTAAATTAGTGTAATGGTATTTAGAAAAATGATGATCGGGGAAGGAATTTTCAATACAATGATCAATCAATTCAATTTTCATACAATGATCATACAGTTTCAATGATCAATGTATGATCATTGAAAATTCCTTCCCAGATCATCATTTTTCTAAATAGCATTACACTAATGTAAAGGAACTCCATTCTTCGGCTAAAAGATTAATATTGCATGTTTTAAAACTCACTCTACGGTTTAGTAAGTGGTCCAATTTCTATCAAATTTATGATGTAAGTAGTACGGATACTGCTGTACCTCATGCAATAAATTTTTTCATTTCATTACGTTTTTTTTTCGTTAAACGGGCCTTGGCAAAACGTCCTTTTGTAACGCTCTCGCACTACATTAGGACCTAGCTCTTTAACGGTGTAACTGCGACCCCCCTTTCTATACCAATTCTTGTTCGTCTTGATGTACTCTACCTACCCAACCCAGTTTGTCGCACGATTTCAGAATCACCCTGTATATTGGAGTTTATAGGTTAAAAGACTTAGGCACTCCCTCAAGTATCCCCTTTTTACAACGTTTTTATTAGGCCTCTTTCAATCTTGTCTGTCTGTCTGTCTGTTCGGGAGGAATTTAGTAATCAATTTTAAGCATACTTTCCCATGAGCTAGAGACTTGAAATTTTGAACATAATTCAGATCTGGATGACAATACGATATTATCTCGTTAGTTCGGTTCAATTTGCTGTCCCTGAACCCCCAGGGGGACTTAAAGTTTAGAAGTTCAACTATAGGACCTTATTGTTAAAAAATCATTGTTGTGCAGTTTGCCTCCTCTCGTTATCAAGATGGCTTTAGAAGTGTTGTATAAAATATTAGTAAAATGAAAATTTGTAAGAATAAAAGTAATACACAGCGCAGTACTTCAAGCAAGTTTTGTATTTGTAATACATCTAAAGGACTGACTTTATTAATTAGTTACTGAAAAGTTTGTCACCAATATATTTTTTAAAACACTTTTTTATATTACTAGTGTTTCAAAATTTCCAACGTCATCTGAATAATAGCTAGAGGCAAAAACTGTGCAATGATTTTAACAAAACAGAGTAAAGCCATGTGTTATTAGTCCAGGGTAGATAATTTTTGAAACGAAAAAAAATTTGGAAAAGGAAGAGAATATAACAAAAAAGAAAGGAAAAATAAATTACGGCCGATCTGAGGTAGGGAAAAGGAAGGGGGGGTAAAAAGGGGGTTTTTTAGAATAAAAAACGGTTTATCTCGATTTCCGGCAAAACTACAAGTCCTATAGAAAAAAATTGAATAGCAAAGTTGTAGGTAATAAAAAGATCTACAACTTTTGTATTCACATTTTTTCATATAACCTCAAAATTTATGTGAAAAATTCAAATAATCAAGTTTTTGTTTTTTTATTTTTATCTCTTACAAAAAAATTTTTTTTCTTCACGAAATTCTGTGAAAACTTACCTTTTGATGTCCCAAACACACTTTAATTTTTTTGATTTAAAATATTCATATTTTCTCCTTATTTTGACTTGATATCGAAAAAGCACCCTAATTTTCAATCGAAAATTCTCACGTCAAAATATCTGTTTTTTTTAAAAAGTCGGTGGGCTTTTAGTTTGTTGAAATCTCTACTTTCTGATGGTGTAAAAAATATATGCATCACTATGGTAAATGTTCTCATATAATTCAAAGAAACGAAAGAAGGTCGAAGAGAGTTCAATAATAAAAACCATACAAAAATACCATTTTTGCAAGGAAATACCAGAAAAACAATGCAGAAATGATACGATATTTTTGAAGGATTCATATTTGAAACTATTAGACGTTAGACGTGAAAAATAGATAGGGTAGGTGGGGGCAAAGCCACGCAATTTTCAGTATTTTTAACACTGTCGTCGAAAGGGGGTAGATAATCCCGAAATTTCAATTGGATATGTTAGATTGAGATCTTACCTACAAAACCAATCCAAGTTTAAACTCTTATCCATAGTATTTTAGGAGAAATTTACAATTTAGTAGAAACAAAATTCGCGGGGCTTTGCCTCGCAAAATGGGGCAAAGACCCTCACTTGCAAATCTTGGTGCCCAAGTGAAATAAGTTAGCATTTATTGACAAATAATAGGAAGAAACACATAAAATAAATACAAATAAAAAACATTATGATACGCCCAGGGGAAACAAAAGATCCCATACGGGCGTAATAGAAATTAATACAGTAAAAATACAATGGAAAATAACAAAAAAAAAAGAGAAGACAAAAAAAGAATACAAAAACACACACAAAAAAAGGATTCTAGAACAAATTGAAATAAATACATTAAGATTTAAATATCAATTAAAAATACATTGTGATTCAATAATAATAAAAAACAAATAAGTTTCAAAACAAAATATATTGAAATTAATTATTTTTGTTTTCTATTGGCAAAGTCTGGCTGCTGCAAATATACTATCGCTTCATAATGATTTAAAAATATTAGTCTATGTCGTTTAAATTAATAATAAGAAGAAAAAGTTCGCGCTTAAAAGTAGAACACTGTTCAATATTTTGGAGATCTCGGGGCAAATTATTATAAAATTTGGGTGCTAGATAGAAAAAATGCTTACGAAAAATTTCTTTAAAAAATCTAGGAATTTTATACACTTCATTTGGCCTTCTTTGGGATACGTTTTCTTTTAAGTTACAGATCGATTTATTACGGTGCAAAAAAAGTGAAACACGGTATAAAAAATTATATCTTAAAGGTAATAATCTCAATGTTCTAAATTTTAAAGGGTTTGAGTACCTAGGTTCAAGAATTTTAAAACACTTATTTTGAATTGAAATTAAAGGTAATAAATTTGATTTGTAATCACCTCCCCATATTATGATACCATAATTAATTAAAGAATAAAACCAAGAATAATACAGAATTTTTAAAAAATTGGTGTCTATTTTATTTTTTAAGTGGTGAAACCTAACCAAAACAAAACGTAATTTTTTACTAAGCTCACTAATGTGAGTTTTCCACTTTAAATTAGAATCAACATGCAAACCAAGATATTTAATTGTAGAAACAGAGTTTAGAGTAAAACAAGTGCAACTAGAATTTTTATTACAAATTTGTGTGTGAAATTTAATTTTAAGATCAAATTCTGACTGCCTTGGATTGAAATAAATATATTTTGTCTTATTTAAATTTAGGCACAAGTCATTTGCAGCAAACCATTTTCCAACTTCAATCAAATCTGATTCAACTTGGAAAAGAAGTTCATTAATATTGACACATGAGTACAGTAAAACAGAGTCATCTGCATATGTAATCATTTTACCAAATAACTTGAGTTTGCATAAATCATTAATAAATATAAGAAATAACAATGGGCCTAGAATTGAACCTTGAGGAACTCCACGATTTATAGTAATATAATTACTGAAACTATTATTAACTTTGACACGTTGTTCTCTATTGGAAAGATAAGATTTAAACCAATTCAAAATATTTCCCCGAAAACCAGCTGAATCTAATTTTTTAATTAATATTGAATGATTTACGTTGTCGAAGGCTTTGGAAATATCTAAATTTATCACATTTATAAACATGGATAAACATAATTTTTCATTATAAAAACACTAAAAATAATGCTCTTAATGTTGTTTTAATATTTTTAAGCCAACCAACAATATTAAATATAAATATGATCAGTTTAATTGAAAATTGTCAATCTGTTATTGCAATTAATTTCAGATTGACCAGATATCTTTCAAAAGGGAGAAAGGATGGTTTCAGGTAGAGGGTTGGTCCCTCGGACACCATTATTAATCTCTTTAGAGATCAAGTAGTCCCAATTTCCTTTTGGGACGAATTCATGAGCTTTTTAAGCTGCGTACATTTGCCCCAAAACACCTGCGTGGATTTGCCCCGTTTTACATTATTTTGAAAAACAAGCCTTATTATTTTTAGAGACATGTTGAGGCAATTCTTTCAAAATGAAACTGAAGTTGAATTGCTATCTTATCATTGGGCTATTTGTTTGTATTTCTCCTCAAGCCCTATTTTATGTAATTTTTAAGTAAAAGATCAGAAAAATTACATCAAAATGATGGAAAACAAACTTTTGGCATTTTTTAAACTCATGAGTGACTTAGGGGTAGGAATTTTCACAGAACAATAGGTCACAATAAGACAAACCAACTACCTGGGTTTCAACTTTTGAATCGATCATTAACAATTAAAAATCGCGGTGCGTGCTTTTGCCTCGTGCGGGTTTTTACCCCCCCCACCCTATATTACATTTCAATAACCTGGCTTGAGAAAATAAAAGTCATGATTGTTTGAATTTAATTGATTCAAAAGGACCAAAATGATCAATATCTTGTCCCACAACAAAGACAGTTTTATTAGTATCTCTGTCAATTTTTATCAAGACCTTAATTATGTCAGCTTGTCTGTATTTTCTTTTGCTTGTTTACAGGAAAATCCTTGTGACTGTAATCTTTTCATTAACGGTTTTATCATTTTGTCCTTGTTTTTCTCGTTAGATAAAAGTTTTTCTTGCAAAAATGGTATTTTTGTATGGTTTTTATAATTGAACTCACTTCGAACTTCTTTCCTTTCTTTGCATTTTATGAGAACATTTACCATAGTGATGCATATATTTTTTTGCACCATCAGAAAGTAAAGATTTCAACGAACAAAAAGCCCACCGACTTTTTTAAAAAATCAGATATTTTGACGTGAGAATTTTCGATTGAAAATTAGGGTGCTTTTTCGATATCAAGTCAAAATAAGGAGAAAATATGAATATTTTAAATCAAAAATATTAAAGTGTGTTTGGGACATCAAAAGGTAAGTTTTCACAGAATTTCGTGAAAAAAAAATTTTTTGTAAGTGATAAAAATAAAAAACCAAAAACTTGAGTATTTAAATTTTTCACATAAATTTTGAGGTTATATGAAAAAATTGTGAATACAAAAGTTGTAGATATTTTTATTACCTACAACTTTGCTATTCAAATTTTTTCTATAGGACTTGTAGTTTTGCCGGAAATCGAGATAAACCGTTTTTTATTCTATAAAACCCCCTTTTTACCCCCCCTTCCTTTTCCCGACCTCAGATCGGCCGTAATTTATTTTTCCTTTCTTTTTTGTTATATTCTCTTCCTTTTCCAATGTGTTTCATCCTAATGTTATTTTTTTTTCACTTTTTACCATTTTCAAAGGCTTCTGCACTGGTCTATATAGTTAAAGTTCACAGAAAAAAACACTTTTTAGTTTTATTAAAAAGAGAAAGGAATCAAATTCTTGGAAGGCGTTCAGGGGTTCAGGTCGCGAATTCTAAACTTTACACAACAAAACTAAAAACCAAAAAATAATTAATGAAAAAAAACTTTTTAAAGAACAACGTTTTTAAAATGCACTAAAAAGTATAAAATAATTTTTTGCAACTCCTTGTAAAACGAAAAACGTGGGGATCATGCATTAGGTAATTAATCCAACTTAATTTCATCATTCATTTAAATAATTTTTAACTGTGGATATAATGGTAAATAGAGTGACAAGAGTAGAGGCTGTAAATATTATTGCATGATCCCCACGTTTTTCGTTTTACAAGGAGTTGCAAAAAATTATTTTATACTTTTTAGTGCATTTTAAAAACGTTGTTCTTTAAAAAGGTTTTTTTCATTAATTATTATGGTTTGGTTTCATTAAATAGATAACAAATAATTATCCACCAGTCGCTAGGTTCCGTTAGCTCCATGATGAATTTGTTAGTTATTGATATTTAAAAACTGTTTGCTTTAATGCTTTCATCCATTTAAATATTAAATGAGGTTAGGAATCTCAATCTAAAGAGTTTTCTTTTTAGGACAGAAAATTTTATTTTTTACAGTTTCTTGGTTTTTAATAACAATTTTAAGAGTAAAAATTTTTACACTAACATATAAAACACTAAAATTGCAGAAAACTCCTAACAAACTACTTTGGGATATTACCTTATCATTAAAATCAGGACTGAGATGAGAATTAACATAACACATATCAACATATCATATTACTTGAGTTTCTTCTACCTTTGGCACCAATGGTGAGAACTCTCTTTGTAAGAATATTTTTTTTATTTGTTGCCAAAGCGTAGGCTCTGTTAAGACCTTTTTTGCGCTGATTTTGAACTATTTATAAAAACGTAACCTTTATGCAGTCTTTCTGCGAAAAAGAAAGACGGTCGTTGAAAAAACAATAAGTTTTGTGCCAAAACAGATCACTTTCACCAAACAGGGTCTATTGGATTGCACAAAAATAAGAAAGCGTCAGTTGCTATATTCTCTTCGATTGAGTAAGACGTGTCTACATCCCTTATTCTAAAGCTAAAGAGTGGTATGTAGAAATTTCTAGACTATAATTTAAAAAGCAACCAAAATAAACTTGTGATATTGTCTATTGCAACGCCAGTTAAAAATAAGACATGCGTTACTTTTTATGATATGAAAAAAATAATAAAATTAATTTTAAATCATGATTTTGAATAGTTAAGATTAAGATTCTTCTGAAGTATAACACAGCATAGGGAAAACTCCAATCTATCGTAGTCCTGGCCACCTAAACTTTTCTATTAGTCTAGTTGGCCATCCTGTTAGTTAATCGGTAATATAGCCCAAGATACTTTATGAGTTCAATTTGATTGCAGTCAAATTCCAATATGCAAATATTTAATTGAAAAATAATTGATCCAATTCAGCCAGGATCATTTTTGTCATATACAGGGTGTTTCAAAATTGTGTTGCACGGCTTTTATTCGGAACCAACGCCTCCTAGGGTCATGGAAGTAAGGTCTACCCCTGGGTAAGTGAGCCTGGAGAATGCACCGAAATGACTTAGAGCGCCCTTAGCGGCGAAATTAAAAAGTTAAAAAAAATCATTTAAACACTAAAGGAGATAGAGCAAATACCTCAGTGAGAGTATTGTTGCCAACGTCATGAAGAAATCACTGAAAAAAATTCATGAAAATATCTTGAATATTCGCCGAGATATTAGCATGTGAAAATAGCACTTTTTCAGGGGTCAAAAAAGAAAAAGTTCGCATATTTGCAATTTTTTAAATTTTTTGATTAAATTTTGTGTTCTTTAAACTAAAAAAACACAAAACTACAAAATAACACTGAAAAATTTTCAAATATGCGAACTTTTTCTTTTTTGACCCCTGAAAAAGTGCTATTTTCACATGCTAATATCTCCGCGAATATTCAAGATATTTTGATAAAAAAATTTTCAGTGAGTTCTTCATGACGTTGGCAACAATACTCTGACTGAGGTTTTTGCTCTATCTCCTTTAGTTTTAAAATTAATTTTTTTAACTTTTTAATTTCGCCACTAGGGGCGCTCTAAGGCCTCTCAATGGATTCTCCAGGATCATTTATCTAGGGGTAGACCTTACTTCCGTGACCCTAGGAGGCGTTGGTTCCAAATAAAAGCCGTGCAACGCAATTTTGAAACACCCTGTATTTATCTTCATTATGCCTTAATTATAAACAAAATTTATAAAACTTTTTATTCCAATTTCCGGGATGGATGGCCGTGTTAGTTGGAATTTAACTCCAGACGTTTCACCCTCTTCTTCGGAGAGCATCTTCAGTCGCGAAAAGATCAACTACTAAAATTTGTTAAAAAAATAACAAACAATTGCAGCGTGAATCCCTCTATTCTAAAAAAAAGTTTTTGGTGAACGGTTTCCAGAGAAAAGCTTTTTAATTACTGATCCGTATAACACATAGTTGGTATCAATTCTTTTATGGATTCTTTTGAGGATGTGCAATAAGCCTTTAGAATTTCTAAAAAAAATCTCAATTTTAAAATATTTCCATTTTTTTAGATTACGGATAAGATCGCAGTTCAGTTATGTAAAGAAGAAACTGTGAATTTTAAAACAATTGAAAACATATTTCACTGGTTTTTAATATTCAAATTTCAAATATATAAAAGCCCACGTCACTCACTGACTCACTGACTCACTGATTCTGGAACGCTCGCACACTATGATGCCATCTCGCAATAATCAGAAAAATAAATAAATAAAAGTAATTAAAATTAAAATAATATAATAGCTTTTAAATATCTTTCAAGAAAGTTGGTTTACTTAATAAAGGTTAAAAAGTTACTTTTAGGGAAGTTGGTTTCTAATTCAACAATAATAAATCTAATAAATAATCGTATAAAAAGCGCTTTTTGATTTTTTTTTTGGCAATAATCTTTATTTACTTTCGGAAACGAAAAATTAATTATTTCTTAAGTAAGTAAATAATTGAATTTTATTTATTTTTCAACTGATTTATATAACTTATTCACTTTTAGAATCAGCTTTCAATAGTAATCATCTCAATTTTTACTATTCATTTTTTTCTTTCTCATAGTCATTGTCATGGGTGATGATGAAGATCCTACCTCAAAAAAACGTCGCTTAGCTAAAGAAAGAAAGCAAAGATGGCGTGCTAGACCTAAATACGTGGGCGCCGTAGGCGCCCCATAACAAACTATCTTCAAATAATGAGGCAAATTAAAATCAAATAATAATTTAATAATGGAATGTTTGGGGAGAATGCCATTTAAAATGAGTTTATATAAGGGTAGTAAGATTTGATTTAAGAATAAATTTGCCCAAATCAGCTCGGTGGTGGTCAGCCGAAATTGAGTGACTTATTTGAATATGATAAATTAGTGATATTTCAGCGGTAAGATAAAGAAGTTAAACTTCTTATTTAATGTATAATTAATAGGAACTTGAAGTAGTAACGAGGGAAGCTCGCATAAAAGGCTAGCCTAGCTGTAAGACCCGGCTTTGCCGGGTCGTAACAGCTAGTAGATAAAATAATCATCTTTCTATTTATAACACGAATTTAAAAAATTTATTTTGGGTTATTTTTAACAATATTTATATGTTTATTGTTCAAACGGTTTTAATTATATTTAAAACTTATGTATTAGTTAATTTACTTTTTTTTAATTACAAATTAGTATTTTATATTTATCTTTGTCGTTGTGGCAACCTAATCATTACTATATATACAGTAAAATAAAAACTCGCTTTCGGAAATTTTGAACTTTTGCATTTACTTTTTACAATAATAATTATTTTTATATCCTTTTGCGAGTATGTTTTTTAAGGTAGTAAAATGTGACACTTTATTTCATAATGCCAAAACGCAAATAACTAGATAACACGGGGGACTGTTTTAGAAATAAAGATAAAAATCGAAAATGTTGGAAGTCTATACATTCGTGTCATTGCTATGAAACTGACACAACTTCGACGTTTGTTTGTTCTCATGAAGATAAAATTCTAAATTTTCATGATATTTACTATAATTACTACACTTTTCACTTCCAATCGATGAAAATCATTACAAATTTTAAGAAAGTTAAATTTATTCCTGAGAGGTTTCAGTGCTTCGTAATGGATCTGCGAAAAAAACATTACCTTGGGGAAATGGTAAAAGAATGTTTACATTGCTCTGTTGTTAATTTTCTTGGAATTATAAGGCGATCCGCCAATTCATGTTACCATAAAGGAACTCTTAAAATTCCGCCACCGAATAAATATCCACCATTTTCGAAAAAATACCCCGGAGAAGTACTACCCCTGTTTTAAGAATGTTTTATAAAGTGAGTAAGTGCAGTGAGCTGGGTTTTGTGAGGAATTGCGAAGCAGTCCAAAAGTGTCTGCGTCAGCAGTTAACGGGGGTTGGCGAGCGATAGCGAGCAGGGGGCGGTAGCTCCCTAGTGCTCCAAATAAAAACGTGGTATGAATATGAGATCAAATACTAATTGTTACGATGGCTTTATCCGACATTTCTTAAGAACCGGGTGCCAAGACGCGCGGTATGGAAACACCCTCCTCTTTCCTAAATTATTTTTAGTAATTGATCTTTTCGCCACGGAAGTTGCTTTCCGAAGATGTGGGTGAAACGTCTGGAGTTCTTAGGCGTGGAATTCTTAGGATTTCGTAAGAATAGTAAGTATTCGTCTTGAACTACATACTTTAAAATCCTTTAAAAACCTAGAATGGTTCATTTTGAAAGAAAGTTAATGTAATTTTTGATGAAAATAAACATGTTTTTTAAGAAATCCATAAAAAATCCATTCGGTTCAATTCCTTTAAAGTTCCCGCTGAGTATCTTATTGCTCTTTTGAACTCCCCATATTCAAATACCGAAAAAATTTTCTGATTTTTATTGATTAACTGAACAGTTATTGACCTGTATTAAACTTTTTAATCTGTAAGTTAAAAATTATTTAGCAATATTACGTCTTTTTGGTGTCCAAAAGAGCATGACCATATCTAGCAGGATCGCTAACGGAATTGAACCAGAATTTGATACACGAAGATACCAAAGACGTAAAACATACCGCATACGTTCCCAGAGAGATGGTGCTGAGATAGGCCAAAGTGAGATGAGGATCACCCATAAACGCGAACTTCCTACACCACGGGTTAGGGTCAGTCATGTTTCCGACGATGAGCATGCATTCCTGCATCACTTTCACTTCTATCAGGATGAGTGGGATTCTCGTCGTGACGAAGGCCACGTATGTCACGTAGGTCAGTACCATGGTGATGACCGTAACCACCTGATGTCGCCTTTTCTTGTCCGAGGGAAGAAACTTTTTCAAGAAGTAGAAACCACAAGGAACACCTCCGACTTTTTGAGTCCCCATTGCTCAGAAACTGAAAGAAAGGTATCAGTCTCCATTTTGAGGGGGTTAAATTGCAATTTAGGTATGTACGTACTATCCCATCGAACGTTTAACAGCCGTTCAATTCAGCGGCACAGCTATAGAAAAAGCAATGGACTTACGTAACGTTTTCTAATTCAGCGGCACGGACAAAAAATGGAACTTACGTATTAACGACTCCGCAGCTACAGATTTGGCCTTAAAAATACCTCATAATCTAACCTAATAACACTGTTCAACAAATTTGACCTTAAAAATTTTTTCCTTGATGAAAATAGTCATTTCTTATAGATTTTGGGTCGCTGAATACGAAAATCGCCATTAAAATTCTCAATTGACTCAGGATTTTCGGGGAACAGCTCCTCCCCCTTTTACGTTTTTCAACGACTTTATAACTTTAAACTCGATTTTCATGTTCAAAAATCATTGCTTTAGTCTTCAAATTGCCCCCCAGAGGACAAGAAGGTTCAAATTAATAAAATATGATAAATTTATAACAAATGGATAGGTTTAAGGGGTAATTTTCCCCTAAAAACGCAAAAAAATTGCTAAAAATAGTAGGATTTGTTATACCCTACTTATTTTGCTTATTTTTTCCTCAATTCCTCTTTGAAGGGTCCTAACCCTTCCCCAAGGACCCAAATTTGATGACAATATGCAGCAATAATTTTTACTAAAAGCGGCTGAGGTGTTAGCCTCCCAGAAGCACCCGCGGAAGAGTTCAGAAGACTTCCAGAATCGCGAAGGCGCTCGCGAGCTCAGGAAGTAATATTTAATGATTTTGAAAAGATTACAAATAACGTTTTTCTAATATTTTGGGTGTATCCTAAGTAGAAACTCTCCAGTTCTTTAAAAACTGACCGGTTTTTTGGAAGTGAGGATTCCATGTTTCAAGCTGTTAATAGATGCACAGCTGTGGATAACAATTAGGGGGCGTCCCCTCGAAAACTGAGGGTGATGGAGGAAAATGGATGTCATATTTGAATTTAGCAGGTCATTTTACACAAGAATCAGCTGAAATTCAGTCCGTGGCATTTTGACTTTTTTTGTACAGCAGTTTAACTCTTTGGAACCCTTCCGTGGGTGCTTTGGGGATGTTAATACCTCAACCAGTTTTAGTAAAAATCATTGCTGCATATTGCCATCAAATTTGGGTCTTTGCTGAAGGGTTAGGACCCTTCAAACGTGAATTGCGTAAAAAATAAGTGGAAAAATAGCGTATAAAAACCTTTACAATTTTAACCAATTTTTTGGCATTTTTAGGGGGGTAATAACCCCTTAAACCTATCCATTTGCTACAAAATTTCATATTTTATAAATTTCAACCTTCCTTGTCCCTTTGGATGTAATTTAAAGACTAATAGTCTAAGAGCTAGCAACGTTTTCGAGAGAGAATTTTAGAAAAGCCAGTTCTTTAATATATCTTTCCCTATGCTATTTCGAACAGCGTGCGAGCTATCTGGCTGCCGGTAAGCGGTGCGTTTATTAGTGCGCATCCCACCTTTACAGGTAAAAATCTTGATTTTTAAATAATTTTAGAGAGATTTTTTTCATTTTCACTAACTTCTAAACACTATTAGAAAAATTAATTTATTATTGCCAGGACTTTGTGTCGGTGTTAATAACGTGCCAGAACATTTTTCTAGCACGTTGAATCACCCTTAAATATAACCATTAAGATATTTATCTTTCAACTACGTCTTAATCAAAGCCGAATTTTCTACAAAAACGAAAATTTTGAAATTTTTCCTTCTAACCCTTGCACTTTCTGTAATAATGAAGAAAATGAGACTTGGAACCATATATTCAACACTTGTCCTCTTTATAATCAATACAGAAACAAACACTTAACCGGTTTAAAACCTTTTCCGTTAATATTAACTCAAAGTTTAACCTGTTTTTGGTGCCAAATGACAGAAACATTATAAACTTTTATTAATATCCCAATGTATTTTAGTAAGTAGCTTTGCAATATTTTTGTATTCATTTTTATTTTTATTCTACATTTGCTAATAAAGATTGATTGAATCTGTGGATTGAATGATTGGAAATATTCCTGTTATTTGGCACCTAAAACAGCTTAGCGATATTTAAATGGCAGATAACGAAATTGTACCATTTATTTGTGTATATGTTGTGTAAATTTGATGTTATAGAAATTTAACAAAATACTTGGTCTTTGCGCCAGGACCTTGCTTGCTCATCCCTTAGTAGGTTAAAAAGAAGTAAAAAACTATGTAAATAGCTTTTAAAACTATTCTTCAGTTTTTTGGCAATGTTTGCTGCTTGGTTTTTAAGAAAGTTAATGATCTTGATAAATATTGTTAAAACCATAGTTGGGAACTAAGTTTCGCTAAGTCTGTAGGTCGTTTTAGGGTTGAAATTGTAACCTTGTTTTGCAGCATACAATTATCAATACAATTTTTGAACAATCCAAATGTTTCAGTAAATTAAAGATATATACGTGTTCAAAATTATGAACTAAACTCGTCTTAATCCATGGGGGACAGTGCGAAACACCGTAAACCGTAAGAGTAAATAGACAAAACTTTTAATTTATTAATAATTTGATACAGTGAAATTTCCGTTTATTTTTGACAAAAACATTTGAAGCAAGTTTATACAGAATCTTAATAAATTTTTAAGACAAAAAAATAGGAATGCTTACTTTTTTCTATATGTAAGATTTCCAACTTTCTGTTAAACTCTTTTGAATAAGGATGCTTAAGGAACTAGGGACCTAAATTTAGGTCTTTGTTGACACTTCATATATCCCATTCTAAAAAAACATTAAAACATAAAAGTGGACAGTAGAAATAAGTATAATTATGCAACTTTAGAATGTCTTAAAGAAATGCATTTTCAAACAAGATTTTAATTGTATTTCACAAATATAAAATAACTACAAAAAAGAAAGCTTGAAAACTCATATTTCAAGGATAAACTACAATGTTTTCAATCATGAATGTGATTTAGTTCTTTTGTTTTCATTTTGTATGCCATATGGTAAAATTAAATCTAGTGTTGCATTGTTTTACCAGACATGCATAAAAATTCCTAAATATTATCCTTGCTAGAAAGTTTTTATTTCGCAATTTATTAAACCGGATTTTTTTTAAATTTCGGTCAATTTATGGGACGCCCGGTTCAAACCGGTCCCGAAGTGAGTGAGGGGAATAAGTATAACTGTGAAAAAAAATTTGATGCTTAAAAAATTAATATTTTTAACCTACTGTGCAAAGTAAATAAGCATCAAATCCAGAATTTGTAATGACTTATTTTAATCTTGGATATTTAAAGCCATATAGGGTTAATCTTCAACCCAAAATAAAAATATTTCGATAGATAAGGTAAATGTGGGTATAGTGGACACTTTAAGGAAAATTTTTGCTTAAATTCTTAATAAATACCAATCAATTTGCTTCGCAACGGTTATCATCCTATTTTTAGGTTAATTGGATCTTCTTCTTTCGATTTTACTATTAATAACTTTAATTAGATTGGGCAAAGTATTTTTAATTAATTTTTTAAAAGTACTCCAAATTGCATCTATAGTGGCCACATAGATGAAGCTGTTGCTTCTATGGTGGACACCTCTTGCATCAATAGTGGACACCTGTCTTTTTCTGCCTATATGAGGGGTTTATGCATGAAATTTAGGGGTTTTTCTTGGTATAGTCGTTTATTTCTAATTACATCTTCCTTCCCAACGAAATGTATTTTAGATTCAATCAAATTAGCTTTATTTAAAAAAAAATTGATAGTTTTCGGCCCAAAGTCTACGCTGTAGCTGATTTGAGAGGAATTTAGCATGTAATTCAATGTTTTAGAAACATTGATTCCCGAAGCTAGAATGAAACCAAATTTATTTAACACTCATTTTAAAGCACAGACAACAGTTTATGAAGAAAAACTGATTCAAATTAAGTATTATTTATGTTTCTATTAGACGCCATTGCGGTGGCCACTATTGGAAAATCTAAGATTATGTGTTGGTAAAGTGGACACCCCCATAAATCCTCGTTAAGTCAGCATTTTCAAATAAATTTTATTCAGTATTATTTTATACACTCTTATTTATCTTGATATAAATTTAAAAGTCAATCAAGCGGTAATAAATACGAAAAAATCAGTTCCGACTTACTCGTTTCCTTACGCGATTCAATAAGCAAAATCAAATTTCAGTCACTCGGCCGATGTTATTTTCAAATATTTAAATATCCTTCCCATGCTAATCTGTGGTATCGGTGGTAATTTATCAGCTTACCTGATTGCACAATCTACTATGCCTATGAATTTTGACGCTGTTCGATGCCTCTAACTCGTTTTATTTAAAATTAATCAGCTATGTGGCCACTATTGGTACAGTGTCCACTATACCCACATTTACCTTATACAAATTTTCAATTTAAAAAAAAACTTTATTCCTGTGCTATTTGCAAATAAAAATAAAAATTTTTAAACAGTTTTTTGCCCCATTCTGGTATTTAGACTAATTTTTAGATCCTAGATGTTACCAATTCTATTAATTATGATGATTATACTTGAAGGTACAAATCAAAAAAAATATTTAAAAACATCCCACTCGTGTGTCGAATAAAATTCTTTAAATGAGGCAACAGATGTTTCAACTATTTAAGCATATGCTTAGTGTCAAACTTTCTTCAATCACAATGTATCGAATAACTTCGCACTGTTTCAGTAGTCCACCTGTACAATGTGTTGTATCGTTGTCTCAATCATAAATTTAATGCGTGGATTGCGCAGTCATCATTGCAGCCTATGTGTCATAAATGATATGTCATTATTATTTTATTGTCCCCTCTCTCATCGGGTAGGTGTTATTTAATTTAAAGTAAGAATATAAAACTCAATCTGTTAAATTTCATTTCACGTATTGTAACGGATCTTTGTGCATAAAAGGATTCAAGAGGATATCTAAAGAGCTTGAATGGTTTCCTCTACAGTTAAGACATTGCTATTTTGTAGTAGTTCTGAATGATTAAAAGGTAAATGCCGTACCTTCATCTGAAATAATATTTCAGACACTTTAACAGCAAATATTTTTTACGCATGTTTCGTTCTGAGGAGAAAAATTTTGGTTGAATTAGTTGTCGGTAAGTCTTTAGAATAATTAGTTGAAAGGGGTGTCATAAACTCTAAAATTTGGCTTAAAAGTTCAAATCTTTGTATTAGTAAAAAAACACAGCTTTTTTAAACTTAATCCAACCTTTTCCAGGAACTTTTTACAGGGTGTAATATTTACCATACGGGAAGAAATGATTCGGCTAGACGCAAAACTTATCAACGATCACAGCACTCTTCAAGAGCACTATGGCACCGAGTTTCTCCTCCAATGGAAGGAAACTCGAAAAATACATGATTTGGACGGTGAAACCGTCATGGAGATTGGCTGTGGACCTGGGAACACCTCAACGAAGAACATTCTATGTCATTTCCCCAGTGTAGGAAAAATAATCGCTACGGATGTGTCTGAAGACATGATACAACTAGCCAGGATGCAGAAGAGTCATCCCAAAGTTGAATACTTCGTGGCAAATGCGCAAGATGAGTGAGTAAAAATTCCGTCTCATAAAAAGACAACTTTACACAGGCGAACAGCATCACGTGCCACTGCAGCAAAAAAATACAGTACAGACAGATCTTAGTCCTGTAACGTAACTTTCAGCATTTCTAGACATAAGTCGAAACAAACCCATCTAAGAGCTCCAAAAATAATGTGAACGTTTGTGCTCTCATTCTGAATGTGCATGTTATCAATGGAAGACTTCTGAATACTCCCAAACTATTGCCACTACTGTAATTTGATCCCTGGCCACAGGTTTCTACTCATAGCCTATGGCCTGAATTTTGATTGATAGTGGCTAAAATTGCTTTTAATTTCAGATACGAGTGTATTATGGAACTAGTGTTTTGATGCAACTGACCAATGAAATTTAGGATGGAATTCAGAATTTCCCGTTCAACCCATAATTTGTTTGAAAATTTTAAGATAAAGTTTTTTTCATTCAACCCTGTTGTTTTACTCCCTCATGAATGAGTAAAAAAAATTCCGCCCCACTAAAAATCAAATTGCTTGAATTTGTTCGTGTAAAATACATTTTTGGTCAAATTTTAAAATTATTTATGCATGAAGCAAAATATTTCGAAAATGGAAATATTTCGTTTATAACACCTTAAGTAAGCATTGTTCACACCCCCTATGTGTAGGAAGAATAAGCAAAGAGCAAACCCCCCCTCCCTCCTTAGGTGCTTACATAATATTTGAACTTACATAATATTTTTATGAAAAGTATGATACGCGTATATCTCTTTTCACTATGTGTTTAACTCCACTGAAGCATTTTTAAGTATGTTTAGCAAAATCTGCGACCCCCCATTCCTATTCGAAATATGCTTGTCTAGGTCCCCTCTACCACCCCTCAAAGTTTGTTCACGGTGTTTCCGAACACCCCGTATATTTATATAGTTAAAAAGATCAAACGAAAATCAATTCCACATGGTAAAAGGTTTATTAAAAGCCAAACAGCGTTTCGGGGATACTATGGATCCCCTTCGTCAGTGGTAATTGACAAAACTAGCAAAAACAGTTTAAATAAGTGCACAGTTTTTCAATTACCACTGACGAAGGGGACCATAGTATCCCCGAAACGCTGTTTAGCTTTTAATAAACCTTTTACCATATGCAATTGATTTTCGTTTGATCTTTTTAACTATATGAGTATCTGCATAGTCTGTGGATTATTCTTCATCCTGTATATTTGTTTCTTTTTATGCCAAGGAATCTCCAGAAAACAATATTACAGGAACTAAAATTTGTGTCTTTATTTTCAAAAAATCAAATTGTTCTTAGTTTTTAGATACACGAGTGTAATTTTACGTTGTAGGCATAAGACTGGACTTCATCCCAACATAACAAAAAAATCTGTGACAGTTCAATCATTGTTTTAGGTCTTTCTTCCGAGAGCGGTTTAGCACAGTGGACAAAGTTTTCTCCTTTTTCGTGTTACAGTGGGTGAAGGACCAAGAGCAAGCCTTCAAGAACATTTTCAACGTCCTAAGACCCGGCGGAGAAGCGGCTTTACTCATGCCATTAAGAGCTGATTCGTTCAATGCAACCGAAAGGATAAGAAAAGATTCTAAATGGAAAGATATGTTTAGGGTAAGGACTTGCATCGTCAGAAATTTTGCTTTTGTACCGTACTTACAGTGTGTCCCAAAATTAACTGAAACATTTAAAAAATTGATAAAAAATAAACTAAAAGAGAGAAAACCTGCGGTTTTCTGCAAACTACTCTTTGAGCCTGCGAGAATTAATTTTAAATTTAACGGTTTAAAAATTTAAAAATTAAAGGTTTAAAAAAGTTATGATTTTTAACGTTTTTCATTCAAAAATCAAACCAAAGCTTAATTTGTCAAATTGCTTTAAAACACTCCTTTTTTTACTGGAAAATGAGTTCAATATAATTCTTATTTGATTCTTGAATTAATTTTTATCCCCGATTTTAAACACCCTGGGTTTTTTTTAGAAATAGGTATTCGGACTATTGTTTTTCCCTTAAGTTCAAATTTTTCTAAAAATCTCTAAGAACTATGAAATTTTGTATTAAAAAAAAATTCCAGGCTGAAAAAGTTGTTTGCGGTAAACTGCTTGTTTTTATCTCCTTTAGTTTATTTTTTATTACTTTTTGAAATGTGTAGGTTATTTTTGGGACCCCCTGTACAAGGAAATGTTCCCAGGTTAAACTCAAAGAAATGGATGGAAATTTTACAGGGGTTAGTAGATGACTCAAAACACTTAGGTATTTTGAAAAATAAACTGCAGAATTACAGTGGAAAAGCTCTACAAAATCATTAAAAATTATTTTTTACACCAAATGCAATCCTACTAGGCAAGAAATGCAGAAAAAGCACAAAATCATTAAATGAACTGGCCCCGTTTTCACTGAAGCAATTTAACCTTATCAATACGGCAAAAAAATCAGTTTAGGACGTTTCTCATTACCGAAAACAGATTTCTCCTACAAGTGATTATTATACGATGAAATATATTATACGATGAATATCTGAAGGTCTAATAGACGCATAAACGATCTCATAACCACGTTTCAACATCAGCAATTATGTTACAAAAGTTAATGTTTAAATTTATTGGTATAAAGTTGGGTCAGAATAAAGTGTTGAGTCCTCTTCTTATGCCTATAAAATTTTCGTCCATTTCTGTTAGTTAGATAGATCTTGATTGCTTTTACGTTAGTCAAACTTTAAGGTACCAATATCTTCTGTTTTTACAAATTTTTATGAATAATTACTACTGTAAGTAAGTTTTAGTTTTCAATAACTGTTATTAGTTGAAATAATATTGTTTTTTATATGATAATGATGAGATAATGAATGTTTTATTTAGTATTCTATGTGTGATAAAAAAGATGCAAACATTACATACAAAATATGATGTTTAAAACTGACGTATTTCTTTAAAATTAAATATTCTTTAAATGAAATAAAAAATAACCTTAATCTTTTTATTTTGGTTATTATATTACGTTGAATTAATCAATTACTTTCTATTATTTTAGCAATAAAAGTTCATAGAGATATGAATATGACAATTGATTTTGACACACATACCTATATTTTCTTTTTTAAGGATGTCTCTAACTTTGTTCCACAAAGTCATACTAAAGGATTTGATGCTTTATATTATCATAAGATGCTTTCAAACATTGGATTTGAAGTGTTATCCTGCAAGACCCAAGACAATGTTTATGACCACCAGACAAGAGAAAGGTTTAAAAGTAAATATTTATTGCGATATCGTATTACTAAATATCAAGTTGAAATATTTGAATTCACTTGACTAGTCAGATTCAAAAATTTTTAATTTAAAACGGAAATCAATTAATTAGACTCTTAAAGAGATAAATGCTTTGATAAGAATGCAACAAGTTGATTTGAAGTGTGAATGTTTACCTGTACTACTATAACCACAAAAAATATTTGATTTAATTAATTAATTTTGAGTTATTGTGTTATGCTTAAGCTTGTTTTTTATGATTTCCCTTGTTGATTAGGTTAATTATAAAGGATGGTTTAATCAAATAAATAATGCTTGTGAACAACCAAGATTGTATTTAAATTCCTGGAAAAAACAAAAAACTCAATTTTAACTTTAAGGAATTTTTTGAAGTGTGATTTTGATGTGCTTACTTCGGTGAAATCAGGTGAAAAGCTAGAAATCTAGAAAAAGCTAGAAACTAGCTAGAAAAATCTAAAGCTAGAAAAGCTTATCAAATCAGGTGAAAAGCTAGAAACTTCGATTTAACTATGTATTTCTCTTTTAGAATTTTTATGCTCCATTTGTGATCTTACTAAGCAGGTTCCTGAAAGCAAAAAGGACGAATTCGGAGAAGATCTCATTTCTGTATGCAAAAAACTATCTAATGCTGATGATTCCCAAAATATTTTTAAGTTCTCTTGTTTGAGTGTGTTTCTTCGAAAACCAATAACGGAAGCACTTTAGAGTGTTTTCATTAAAACAAAAGGGCCCCAGTGTAAAACATGTAAATTTTATGTAACATTTTTGCATTTTGTGATTTTACTGAAGTTCGAGTGAATGATATGTATGTAATCATTATTTTACCCAAGGCAGACAAAAAACGTCACAGATTCATAAGTGTTTCTTTATTTTCCATTATTCTATGTTAGTACTATTTTAATTTAAGAACTCTTACATGTTTCCCAGACGGTCCAAATTATACTGATGATGGTCAAAACTTCAGTCTTAAAATAGGTCATGACCATAGAGGAGAGATAGAGGAAAAGGGAGCAATGGTAACCATAAAGAGTGACTACGATAATTTCCAAAAAGACCCCCAGATACCACAAACATGTGACCGCCGTCAGGTGACAGCGGTTTGGTTTTAGTAGAAATTGTTTTCACAAGCGAACTTTTATGCCGTGCTAATGCATGCTTTCTTGCCCAATTTTAGGCAAGCTTTAGCTCGTGCTGCTTGTAACATTTTTTTAAATTGCTAACAAGGAAACTTTAACAGGCTAAACTCACAGAAGCGGACAATAAATTTACATCGATAAGTAGATGACTCGAGACGCTAACTGAAAAAAAATTAGCTGCAGAATTACAGTAAAAAAGGTGTAAAAAATTACCTTTCCCTAAAAAACCTTACTAGACGAGAAATGCAGAGAAACTGCCAAATTCTTAAATGAACTGGCTGTGTTTTCTCTGAAGCAGTTAAGTTTGGCCATTCAAAAAAGGTTCATCAAATGCACACCATAAGTTGCCAAAAGTGGTGCTAACTGAACGGGTTCAGCAACTCATAACCTAAATTTCAATATTAATTTACTCCACTCTTAATGAAATTCCACAGCTAAAATTTTTTCACAGCTAGTGTTTTAAGTCATCTTCTTATGCCTTTAAAGTTTTCGTCCGTTTTGGGGAGTTAAGCCAAGGATTGGTTCGGATTGGATTGTGGATATATTTTCCGGTCTGTGTGCTTGATCTCAAAAGCCAGGGAACGTTTCCTTGTACGAAGTCAATTCAATGGGAATGCCCTTGCTCACTCCTCTTCTATTTCTCCTCTATGGCCATGACTTAATAAAGGACTTAAGGTTGAGAAATAACTATTGTGGGTGGGTTAAAATGGATACTCTACCTTAAGTAGCGACATCAAGCAACCGGCCGCCATTTTGGGGAGAACTCACTACTAGCAACGATAAGCTAGACTATCCAGGCTAGTAGGGAGTAGAGAGCCTGTATACCGAGAGAGGCGACAGCCTGGTATAGTGCGCTGATTGGTCAACAGCGTTTTCTGTTCACCGCAGATTTCCCTCCATTGGATTAGCATGGGAGCGAGATAAGCGGTATGATACAGTTTGGACAGAATTGGAGATTTGGACAGTTTTAACTGCGCGCAAGGATGCGCAGAGACTCTTTTAAGCGAGTTGTCGTCTCTCTCTCTCTCTCTCTCTCTCGTATACAGGCTCTCTAGTAGTGAGTTCTCCCCATAATGGCGGCCGGTTGCTTGATGTCGCTATTTAAGGTAGAGTATCCAGGGCTTTAGGTTAAAGCGCCTCCACACTATTGCGAAGTCGCATCTAATCTTTAACCCATATCCTGCCATCGTGCAAAAAATAGGACAGCATAGATATGTCACTTTTACCAAAACTACTTTGAATATTCTAATAAAACTTTAATGCATATTGATATTATATACTTGTATCATTATAAATTTGTTTTTATAGCAAGTCTAAATCAATATTTAATTTTTTTAATTTCAAAATTCCGATTTTTTCAGATTTTTTTTCTTGAATTTTCAGCAAAAATATTATTTAAGAACCAATAGCTTTTAGACAAAATTATATTTAAATTTATTGCGTCTATATACTCTACTTTAAAACCATAAAAACAAATTTTGTGAAAAAAATTACTTAGGGGGGTCAAATTTCCCCGTATTTCAAGCTGTCCTACAAATAGGACAATGGTAGGATGCACTACTACAAAAACTCTTTCAGTTAGTATTTAAGAGGATATCTTAGGCAAAATTTCCAGCCTAAGTTCTTTCAAAATATTTGTACATCAAATAGAAACCTACAATATGTGGTATAAAAATAAAATAACTGTAAAATCACATTTTTTAACTTAGGTTTTTGCAAGATCTATATTAAAAATTTCTAGTGTCGAAAAGGGAGGAAAAAAAACTAATTTAAAGTGTGCATTAAAAACATTTATCTTTTCCTTTTATGGTCGAAAAAACTAAGCTATTTCTCAGTTAAAAAAGTGGTTAGCCTCATTTTCCAGAATTCCTATTTTTTAAACATTTAGAAGATAATAATTATACCCAACGCATTTCTATACTTATTTCAATAATAAGGACCTAAAATGCCTTAATTTTAAAGATAGGGCTCGCTCATAAATTTATGAGCGAGTGAGAGTTAACTCGCACTCGTTCAACGCGCTGAACCCAGTTCTCAAACTATGCGTTCAAAAACTATTGCAGTTTCTTCCGTGCGGTTAATTGGCCATTCAGAAACTCAATTGAACTGCTATTGTGAGCTGAAAAAAGTTTGAGAGTTCATATATTTCTCAGTACAATGAGTTTTTTCTGGTCAATTGACCAGTATATTTTTCAATGCGCACTGAAAAAAGTGTGAATTTATGAACAAGCCCATAACTAAAGGTGTGTAAAGGAATGAGTAAAGGAACGAAGTGTATATTTGAACGGCTAAAACGGCCAGTGGCGCATGCGCTGTAGGTCTCGTGATGACGTAGCAGTCTCGGAGCTTTGTGATGGAACCAATGGAACGCCTAGCCGTGGAAGTTAGAGTAGAGTTTAGTTGAAAAAAAGCCGTGCAAATATACAGTGCCGTAAAGGAATGATAATGAGTTAAAACAGTACAGTAAGGGCAAATTTCCAAAATTTTTGTGGAGGAGGAACCCTGAACCCCCTTCACGAAATTCCCCCCTTAGCATAATTTTCACCCCTTATCATAGTTTTTTTCCTTGAAAATTCTACCATTTGAACAAGAAATGAGTTAGAACTTCGGAGATTCCCGTTGTTTACAAAACTTTGAAATTAAGTGTACCAAAATGAAAATCCTATGTGTCACCCCTAGTATCACAGCTCATACCAAATATGTCAAGTTTAGGTTTCTGAAACTAAAAGTAAACAAAATTTGGCCTAACATGACAAAAATTGGACGAATCTTGAACGTTTGTGCTGCTTGGGACCGATCTAGAATTTAATGAATAAAAGTATCGTGAGGAGGTAACTCAGAAAATGATATTGGGTGAACCCCCCTCGAAGCAATAGTCAGGTTACGACCATGATATACCATAATTAACCTTTTATGTCCCGACGGGACTTGTAAGTCCCGCTTCCAAATGTTCCAAATTCGTCCAATTTTCGTCATGTAAGGCCAAATTTAGTTTACTTATAGTTGCAGTTACGTAAACTTGACATATTTTGGATGAGGATGAGGAAAATAATGGAGAACTGCAGCAAATCTTAAAATTTTAAATATTCAATTTTAATTTATTAAAAATTCTCTCCTGATTCCAAAAATACGCTTGTCTTTCCCCACAAATTTTTTTTAAGGTAATTATGACATATTTTAATACAGAAAGCTCCTAACAATGTGACGTCACATGTGCCAGTGGAAATGTGGGAAACACCGTTTTCATCGATACACTAGTCTGTAAAAAAACCTAGTGCTCATTGTTTCAAAGCGGGATTATAGCAACAAGCGGGAACAAAGCACATATCACGTCACAAGCTGTTTCAGCTCAGACACAAAAGAGGCTGTTTTTAATTGAAAATAACTTAAAATTTAGGGCTTTGAAAAGCAAATGAAAACATTTTTTGGAGGTTTTAGGCCATTCTGAACACATTAAGATTAAAAAAATTTTTGACTGCAGTTATCCATTTAGGGCATAAAGGGTTAAAAGGAGATTGTGTAAGTGTTCCATACTAGGGTTCAATTCAGTTATTCGTTAAATTTCGCAAAGCTGCGTTGGACTCCAAAGGTTACAGATATCACCAAAAATTTCAAACCAAATGATTAAAACATACAGAGGATATATCAATGGCAGCATAAAAAGTATGTCAATATTTGACGATTTTTAACGGGACTGATAACAGAAATGAACTGAAACTATATAAGTTTATCATAGTACCAAGACTACAGTGGCTCCAAGACTAAGGAACGCCAGACTCCTCTGCTGTCACAACTGCTCCGTGAAGCTTTAAGTGCTCTGAGTAACACTAGAGGTAAGTGCTCGGGAAGATATTTCCTATTTCATTTGTGTAAGATGGAGAGTTACAAAAAGCTCCTCTTCAATAGTTATACGTGATTCAAAAAAGTTGTGGCACAGCTTCGATACGAGTCTAACAGCCGCCATGTTTTCCCACAGCTTTAATGATGACACACAACCGTATAGATCTAACTACTAATATATAATTTATCCTAAGATAGTAATATTTAGTAGATTATTCTTTTAGGGTCTAATAACGATGATATTAATAGTTAAATCTCTATGGTTGTCAGTTATCATTTGAGCTGTGGGTAAACATTGGCCGCTGGTAGACTCTTTTCGAAGCTGTGCTAAAATGGTTTACATCCATGTAAAAAATAATACATTCAATTGTACCAGATTAGCTATGTTTATAAAATTTAAATTTCGCATTAAACTTTTGATCTGTTTTTAAGCAAAAATATCTTAAACCATTTGCGTATCGTTCCAGGAACGAATTTTAAAGCAAACTTGAGAAGCAACTAAACCAAAAAAAAGCATTTCTTTATCTGGTAGACCTACTTCAGCATTCATAACTTGGTTTTAGAAAATTGATAAAAATTTTGTATCGCTGTTAGTAAATAAAGACATTGATATACTTCGATTTAGCTTTTAGATATAATTTTGAATATATTCCGCTGATTAGATTTGAAATTCTAGTTTTAAACACGTTTTTTTAACAGTTACAAGAACTCTGAAAAGGTGAGTATCTTTTTCTTCCATGAAGAGTTTATAATATGATAGGTTAAGTCTCATATTAAATGTTGTGCTGATTCCACTATTGATGGTTCTATCATTTTAAAATCAAATGTTTTTTGAGGGTTGATTTCTACATTATTAGATCCCAAAAACGCTATTTTGAAATTTTTATCGGGACAAACGGTTAGGAACAAAATTTCCCTACTCTTACCATTAAGTTTTATCAATCATGTTTATTAGGGTGGCCCTTATTTTTCAAAGTTGGATTTTTTTTTCGCGCCGGGCTGATTTTTTTTTCCTTTTACTATAGAATGAAAGTGTGCAAAAGGATTTTCCAATATTTTAATATTAACACGTGCCTCATAGGGGGTGAAGTTTTCCAATAGCGCGCCATAGCAATAGTATGGCTTACGACGGGAATAGCGTCTCCGCTAAGAATTAAGAAACATAAGACTTCGTAAGACATAAGAATATTATTAGTATGCATTAAATTAGTTAAAAAGTCAAGAATTAAACAAAAGTATTTATTGAAAAAAAATTAAAAAGCATACATATTACATATAATTCAGAACTGCTTAACGTAAAACAACAATTACACTACTCGACAAAAAATAGGGTCAAAATGTTTCTGACACAATTCAAGCAGATTCTTATGTAAAATGACCCCCTAAATCCGAATCTGACCCCCGTTTTTCTCCATCACGTACAGATTTTCGGGGAACAGCCCCTCCCCCTTTTTGCGTTTTTCGATCACTTCATGACTTTGAATTCGATTTTCAGAGGCAAAAACTATTACTTTAGCCTTTAAATTACACCCGACGGAACAAAAAAGGTTAAAGCTTCTAAAATATACAAATTTGTAGCAAATGGGTAAGTTTAAGGGGTTATTACCCCCCCCTTAAAATGCAAAAAAATCGTTAAAAAATTATAGAGATTGTTTTTGGCTATTTTTTCCTCTAATTTTTTACGCAATTTATTATTAAAGGGTCCTAACCCTTCCTCAAGAACCCGAATTTAATGAATATATGCAGCAATGATTTTTATAAAAAGCGGTTGAGGTGTTAGCGCCCCCAAAGCACCCTCGGAAGGGTTCTATGCTATACTTAAGGGTTAAACTGCTATACAAAAAAAATTCCAACTGTTACTGACTGAATATCAGTCGATTCTTGTGTAAAATGACCTCTTGAACGCAAATATGACACCCGTTTTCCCCAATCACCTTCAATTTTTAATAGGACAACCCCCAATTGTTATCCACAGCCCACGCATCTATTAACAGCTTGAAACATGGAACCCCCATCCCCAAAAAATGGCCAGTTTTTAACGAACTGAACAATTTCCCTCAGGATAGACCTGAAATATAAGAACAATGTAATTTTTGAGCTTTTCAAAATATGAATATTAATTCCTGAGTTCACTAGCGGCGGCGCGATTCAGAGAGTCTCTTCCGCGAGTGCTTCGGGGGCGCTAACACCTCAACCGCTACTAGCAAAAATCCCTGCTGCATATATTCATTAAATTCGGGTTCTTGGGGAAGGGTTAGGACCCTTTAATGATAAATTGCGTGAAAAAGTAGAGGAAAAAATAGCCAAAAACAATCTTTATAATTTTTAACGATTTTTTTGCATTTTTAGGGGGGTAATAACCCCTTAAACTTACCCATTTGCTACAAATTTGTATATTTTAGAAGCTTTAACCTTTCTTGTTCCCTCGGGTGTAATTTAAAGGCTAAAGTAATAGTTTTTGCCCCTGGAAATCGAATTCATCATTATGTCATCGAAAAACGCAGAAAGGGGGAGGGGCTGTTCCCCGAAAATCTGTACGTGATGGAGAAAAACGGGGGTCGGATTCGGATTCAGGGGGTCATTTTACATAAGAACCTGCTTGAATTGTGTCAGAAGCATTCTGACCCTATTTTTTTGTCAAGTAGTGTAATTGTTGTTTTACGTTAAGCAGTTCTGAATTATATGCAATATGTATGCTTTTTAATTTTTTTTTCAATAAATACTTTTGTTTAATTCTTGACTTTTTAACTAATTTAATGCATACTAATAATATTCTTATGTCTTACGAAGTCTTATGTTTCTTAATTCTTAGCGGAGACGCTATTCCCGTCGTAAGCCATACTATTGCTATGGCGCGCTATTGGAAAACTTCACCCCCGATGAGGCACGTGTTAATATTAAAATATTGGAAAATCCTTTTGCACACTTTCATTCTATAGTAAAAGGAAAAAAAATCAGCCCGGCGCGAAACAAAATATTGAAAAAAAATTTTCTCCATTATAATAAGGGCCACCCTAATGTTTATGTTACTTTCAATAAAAACTGGTTTTCCTTTAGGAGTCGTCTTTAAAATGTTACATTAAAAGTTTCAACCGTAACGAAGGTGACGCGAAAAAACCGTTCAGTGCAAAAACCGTTCAGACAAAAACCGTTCAAAAAACAAAAAATTCATAGCTTTACACATGTAATTAATTTTTTTATATTTTATTGAACGGTTTTAGTATTGAACGGTTTTTTCGTATATCCGTAACGAAACGTTAAACATTGACTGGGAAATTTTATTTCTAACCCCAACCGTTTGTTCACAATAATCCATTTTTCATTGTCTTTGCTAACTTCTGCCCACGCTGCTCATGATTGCTTTGCCACTCTTTCAAACAGGGGTGGTTTTGAATTGTCTACACACTAGATGACTAGAATCGCCCGATGTCGTAAAAATCCTTGTCAAACTGAGGGAAGGTTAAGGTATGAGGCACTAGAGACTACGACTGAAAATAGTGTTCTACAACGGCCAGAACAGCCCCCTTCAGGGAGAAGCGGGAGGAGGAATATCAAAGGGGACCTCCCGACTAGGAGTTCGAGGAGTGGGTTTCTTTTGTTTGCTAACTGACAGCAAATGGTCTATGGCAGTGGTTCCCAAACTATTTTGGCCGTGGAACCCCAAAATTTGTTACCAATGATCGCGGAATACTGAATAATTTTTAATCAACGACTTTTCAAAATTTAATGTATGATATTAAATGAAACCAGGCGCGGATCCACACACAGCACGGGTCCAGGGGGGCACTTTTCTAGACAATCAACTTTACCTTTTGGCAAAAATGTCAAATTCTCGGGGATTTTCTATAAGTATCACGCAAGATCCCCTTCTGGTATCGCTGGGGGGTATGGGGGTCCTCCCCCAGAAAAATTTTGAAATTTGATTTGTAAAAGTAGTTTTAACTCACTTTTAGAAGCTTTTTGGGGCCAAGATGGGAATTTTCCAGACTATATAACCTCTATCTTTTGACAAAAAATGACAAAATGTTGGGGATTTTCCAAAAAGTATCGCGCAACATCCCCTTGTGATACCGTGGGGGGGTCTGGGGGTCCTCCCCCAAAAAAAATTTGGAAATTCGACTGGTAAAAGTAAGGTTTTAACTCATTTTGAGAACTTTTTTGTGTCCAAGGGAGCGGCGCTGTCCATTCTCATTTTTTACACCATTCTATATTTTTAATGAAATAAAGTTTGTCCCATGGGGGAATGGAACCCCTAAATTTTTTCGTGGAACCCCAGGGTTCCGCGGAACCCACTTTGGGATTCACTGGTCCTCTCTTTTGACTCTTTAGCGAAAAAATATAGCTCCCCGGGTAGGGGTGGATCCAGGATTTTCTTTGAGGGGGCACCACTGAAATTGTAGTCCTACCTGGGACTCGGCAGTAACAAGACTTTAGCTTCGGGGAGGGGGGATTGACTCGACTTTAATTCTAAGGTACCCCAAACGAGTACATTTATACGTTAAAATATTTTATCAATTAAAAAAATGAATGTTCTCCACCCAGAAAAATTTTAAAAACTTGTCTCTAAAAGTAGTGTTTCAGCTCAATATTTCGAAACCCTTTGTGTTACATCGAAAGAGAACAGCTCCAATTAATCCACCTAATTTTTAAGGAAGTAAATTATAAATGGACGTCTAAATTACTAGGAGGGCTGGGGGGTTTTCCCCCGGAAAATTTTTTGAATGGCTATAAGTCGTTTGGATCCTTATCAAACGAAAGGATCAACACTTGAGGGGATATGCACTAGATACGGTTAAAAGTGGAAAGAATGACACCCGTTTTCCTCCGATACAGGAGTATTCATATGCATTTACCTCAACTAGGGATAAAAAATTCGTTAGATTCGATTCCGAAATCGATTCCTAAGGTTCGATTCTTGGATTCGATTCCTGAGGTTTGATTCCCACCTGCAATCGATTCCTTAGTGCCAGTATCGAATAAGTAGAATCGAACTTGTCTATTTCAATCTTAAATCAAGGATAATAGACATTATTATTAGTGATTGGCAGGTATCGATACCAAATACTTAAGTACTCGATACCTATAGGTATCGAGTGTATTCGATACCCACAAAAGTATCGATACTTTATTGACATATTTCGTTTTAAATTTTTCAATGAAGTAATCTTTATAATACCTACTGTAGATCAAACGCAGCCTGTTTCCGTTTTCATTTTGCAACGCTCAAACCCAAGTCGTTATCATCCGCGAGAGAAATTTGACGCGGCTAGGTTTTTCCCCCGCCAAATCCTTCGCCTCTATCCACCTCCAGACCCGTAGCTACGGGGCTTTTTGATGGATCGCTTTCAGTTTTTTGAATATTAGTCTGATTATGGATAGGCCCTAAAAAAATTGTCCCTTCAGGTTCATTTCCCGACATTGAAAAAAAGTACTCGATACCTAAAAGTACTCAATACCTATAAGTATTCGATACCTATAAGTATTCGATACCAAAGTATTCGATACCTAAAATTATCGATTTTGCCCATCACTAATTATTAATTTAATTACTAATCGGCAAAATATAAATTAATTATCAAAATACCAATTAATTAGTGAACAAACTTGTTAATAATTATCATTATTATATAGAAAATGAAGTACAATCCCTAAGATTCGATTCCTGCTAGAGTTGATTCCTTCAAGGGTTCGATTCCTTGGTATCGATTCCAAGGTTTTCGATTTTGGAATCGATTCCTTCAGAAATATATATAACCCTGCCCTCAACTCCCCTTCTTTCTTCCCACCACCGTTTGATAAGGATCTTGACGAGTTTGAGCGACTCTAGTCGTCCAGAGTGGAAAGGCCCTTGACCAGGATAATCTTAACTTCCTATCATTTTTTCCTATGAGTTTTCAATCACCCTGCAGATCAGAATGATCGAACTGGACGCCGAATTGATCCACCGCAACCACAGCTTGCAGTGGCGCGACGCCTGCGATTTCGTGGAATCGTTCCATCTGAGGTGGGGGAACCTCTCGGGAGAGACCATCATGGACGTCGGATGCGGCACCGGACAGAACTCCACTCGCATCCTCCTGGAAAATTTCCCAGAGCTGGAAAGAATCATCGCCACCGACGGATCCGCCGACATGATCCGCATGGCCAAAGAACTCAGCTCTCATCCTAAGGTGTCCTATTGCGTGGCTGACATTCAGGATGAGTAAGTAGTTAATAAGTTTCTGCGTTATGTTAATGAAGCATTCGTGTCAGGGCCGTATCCCAGAGATGGGTGCTTAGGCTTCAAACCCCTCCAGAAATTTTAACATCAATTTTTATTCATTGTTTTCCCTTGAAAGTTTTGGGCGACGTTTAACGTCCCAAAAAAGGGCAACATTTAATTTTTTTATTCGGGGGGAAAACTTTATTATTTTAAATGCGGAGAGAGCAATTCCGAACACTCATGTAATCCAAATTTTATTAACGAAGTGTCTAAATCCACGAAAGAGTTGACCCATGCTAAAGTATTAGCGAAATTCGTTAGAGTTGAGTTGTTACTTTCGTGGATTTAGTGCCTTTTATTAGACTAGGGCGAGTCACCATATAATCTGAGGCACTGTCTATTTGGACGGCCTTTTTTCAACTAAACTCTACTCTAATTTCCACGGCCCGGCGTTCCATTGGTTCTATCACTAAGCGCCAAGACTGCTACGTAACCACGAGACCTACAGCGCATGCGCCACGGGCCGTTTGGGCCGTCCAAATAGACACTTCGTAATCTGATGTCAGTTTGTCGTTGTGATTGGAAAAGGATGTTTGAAAGCTACGACTTTATCCGTAATCCAAAAAAAAAATGGAAATATTTTAAAAGTGAGAATTTTTTTAGAAAATTTAAGGACACATTTTCCACATCCTCAAAAGAATCCGAACAGTTTGATGCCACGGTAATTAAAATGTTTTTCTCTGGAAACCGTTCACCCAAAACCCTTTTTTTAGAATTGAGATTCTGTTGGTTAGTAGAGAAAATAACTTCTAATTTGAAGACGGTCCGCAATGGAAATTGGAAATGAAAAAAAGCGATTTTCTCTGCTACTTACCGGTAGAATTCAATGAAATTTGGTTTGGTGGTTTTCAGAGGTGCTCTCTCCGAATATGTAAGTCTCACGAAATTTATCTTTTAATAACTTGTCCAAATAAATAACATTCTTTTGTATCTTATTAAGGGTTAAAGATAATTTTTTCTCTTTGGGGTTGTAAATTTGCGGGGACCGTTTAAAAAGTTACTTCTGCATCTTCTGAAATAGACCCCCTTATAGAAATGAAAATGGTATCGCCTTATTTTTCATCTCTTAAAATGAAAATTTGCAATTGGAAGTAAGTAGGGGAAATATTTTTGTAAATAGCCCTATTGTTTCTGTATTTGAAACGCTCTGTATAACACTTTTAAGATAAAAAAAACTGATAATTTTATTATATATAACTCCTGACCTTTCCAAATGCTTTTGAGATAATTATCCCTTTCAGAGAGGCGAACAGAATATGGTTTAACACTATGATGAAAGTAGTTTCCATTCATTGCTTCCACTGGCTTCAAAACCAGACCCAAGCTTTCCGAAATGTTTATGAAATTCTTCAACCCGGTGGCCGAGCAGCCATACTCTTCGTTCTCAATGCTCCCAACTTCATTGTCCATGAAGAGTTGAAAAAGAGTGAGAAATGGAAGAACTGGCTGGTGGTAGGTTACAAAATATATTTTCTAATTGGGGGAAAGAACCAGGTATCTCCACTTTCAAACCAAGTTTATTTAGTTAGATTCGCCAATTTCTCGATGCGCTTATAATTACTTATAATCATTGTTGCCTTAAAATGACGATCTTAGCATGTTGCCAGATATCTAACTATACCCAAAAAACAAATGCAGTGTCGCAGCCAGTTATTCCTAGGATTTTTTGGAGGAGTAAAAATACTCCTTGTCTTTTTTAGGAGGAGGGAAATACGGAAATAACAAACTACAAATACAGATACAAATTTTTTATAAAAATACTTACTTTTTTAATGGACAAAAAATGAAATAGAAAAAATGAGTACGCTATTTATTTTTTAACAATTAAAGAATAATGTTCAAGTACTTGTTGAAAATGTTAAAAAAATTAGAAAAAATTAAACAATCCAATAAAAATTAGTAGAAAATATAAAAGTTGCTGTTTTGAGTAGACAAAAAATATTAGTTGTTTTCGGTAGGGCCCATGCATTTTTTAAGCTAAACCTTTGTTGAAAATTCAAAGCGTGAAAATATTCCTTGCGAGTTTTTTTAAAGCTTATTTCCAATTTTCTATGCGTGAAATACGCTCTTAAAGGCGTTAAAATTATCTCTGGTCGCAGCAGTCAATGAAAACGTCGGAGGAGTTGTCCGAGTAAAAGAGGAAAGCAGACGGGATACGATACAACTCAACAGTCTCTCTCTCTCCGGAACTTTGACGCCATGCCATATTTAATTATCAAACAAGTTTTTTCACGTTTTAAAATGTACTTAATTAAATATCATTAAATTAAATTGCACCAAATTAAATACCATTGAAAGAATTTAAGACTGAGAAAAGTATTGACGTTTCCTTTGCTCAATACTTTTTCGTTTTTATAAAGTGAGTTAAGTTCAGTGGGTTTCTGAGGATTGCGAAGCAATTCAAAAGGCTTTCGAAATCAGTTTACGGGTGTTGGTGAGCGATAGAGAGTAGGGAGCTGTAGCCCAGTACGTTCTTAAACTGCAAGTCTTGGGGGGAGGATACAACTGCAAAACAATAAATATTACACGATTCATTTTAAAAATTAAACTTTATTTTCAAATTGAATGTTTCCCATTTCTTTTACAGGGGGTAGATCCGGGGACACCAATTTCTCAAAGGTACCAGTATGGAGATCCCCATTACATAAGTCTTCTTGAGTCCATCGGTTTTGTAGTAGAATTTAGTGAAGCAAAAGAAGTACGTTTTGCTTATCCATCGATTGAAAAGTTCAGAGGTAAGCACTTAAAACATTGTTTTAATATAAAGAGAAGTTAACGCTATTTTTAGAACCATTCTATATTGCGGTTCCAGTTGTTCAAGTCTTGGAAAAGGCTCGGATATTGCACCCACCGAGTACCAGATCAGAGAGTTCTAGGCGATAATAGAAATCGATAAAGCATAGGGTTATATTAGGGTGGGCCGAAAACACACTTTATTTTTTATTCATGTTCTAATAGCGCGGAAAGGGTGCCACTTGGGTCCAATAAGGAGGATGTAAAATATTTTTTCGATTGGATAATATCTTAAGCTCCCGCATCGCACTTAAAGTTCGAAAAATGGATTACTTTTTTACAAAACAACAAAAAAATCAAAGATTAAACTCTCAAATATTGTTCATGGTTTTTTATGAAGGAACTAATATAGTTATAGACATAATGTTTCAGGTTTCATTCTTTTACTGGGACTGATTTCAGGTTTTTAAGTTTAGTTCTAGAGTTATTAGCTGTTTAAAAATGCAGGAAAAACAACTTTACCAAAATTCTTTGAACATTAAAAAATTATATCTAACGAAAGAAGGGTGATAGAATAATGGAACCTGTGACATTATGTCTATAACTATATTAGTTCTTCATAAAAAAATCATGAACAATATTTGAGAGTTTAATCTTTGGTTTTTTAGTTGTTTTGTAAAAAAGTCATCCATTTTTTCAAACTTAAAGTGCGATGCGGGAGCTGAAGATATTATCCAATCAAAACAATATTTTACATCGTCCTTATTGGACCCAAGTGGCACCCTTTCCGCGCTATTAGAACATAAATAAAAAATAAAGTGTGTTTTCGGCCCACCCTAGTATATATGCCTTGTAATAGGGGCCCTGTTATTGGCACTTAGATCACACCAAACTCTCACGCCACGTTCCTTGTCACGTCACGAGAGAAATAGAATCCCAATCATCGAATCATCCAACACCCTTTCCAGATTGGCAGGTTGAATGAACACATCACATGCAATCACAGCTGAAGACCTCTGGGGAAGAATGGTTTTTGTCCATTTCAACACATCTTTAGTATAAGTTGACGCTAGCCATGTTTGACCACAGCTTTAACTTCTGGCCCGGCACACTGGCCTAAAGGGAAAAAATTGAAACTTAGAATCTTAATAATTCTAAAACTAATTCGAATTTTTTAAAAGACGAAACGACAATCTCTTTGTAAAAAATAATGGTATATGTGTGTAAAATTTATGTACTTCTACCATGATTAGTTTTACTTTATAACGAAAAAAGGGTTCCGATTATTTCATTGGCTGCCGCGACACGAGTTAGCAAGTTTGGCGTCGCGTCGGGCCAAAAGTTTAAGCTGTGGTCAAAGACGGCAACCGACAACCTATACTAAAGCTGAGCTCAAATGGACAAAAACCATTCTTCCCCAGAGGTCTTCAGCTGTTATCTCTAACAGTCTTATTCACCGCTAACCTAAGGTTAACCTGGAATCAAGCGTTTTCGAGATCGCTGATTGGCTTTAAAGTTAGTTTTCTTACTTCAATTACCAATCAGAGGATTCATTCTAACGGCCGTATTCTGTGCTACTGAATCAGCGGTTAACCACCAATGTAAGAAGGAATTGTAGACTCTGATTGGTGGAATCCTACTTTCATTGCTGTTTAACCGCTGATCAGAAAGCACAGAACAAGGCCGTAAGTTAATTTTGGGTTAAGTTAGTGGTGAATACGGCCTTAAAGTTTACTGCTTACTCCTCTGTCAATCAGACATTTTATTTTGCTGCCCTCTATCGCACGATGGTGTTTGAAAATATAGTTTTGATCCCTCTGTTAGGCTTTTAGTCTGCAAAGTAGCACCCAAAAATGTTTTTAATAAATAAAACCTTAAGTACATTAACGTAAGGTAGAATTATACCTATTCTGATTATTTTCAGCTGTATAATTTTGAGGGGTAAATAGTTTCCCCTAAACAATATTTTCCAGTACCTACTCAAAACGGCTGTATTCGGTGCTACTTGATCAGCGGTTAACCACCAATCAAAGAAGGAATCTCCGACTCTGATTGGCGGAATCCTACTTTAACCGCTGATCAGAAAGCACAGAATATACCAGGGTGTCGGAGGGGTAGAGCACAGCACACCTGTACCCCTAACGAACCAGGGATTTTTATAAACGGGCATTGAAAGTTGTATAATTTACAATATAATTATTACTTAAAAACCAATTTAGGAGCTAAATTTCGCTCTTTAATTGGTTTTAGGGAATAAATGCCTGAATCGATGGTTTTAATTCGATCTTACAAAGGCTAAATTTCATTTTCCACGGTGAATTTTACAACTTCCCATGCCCGTTAATAAAAACCCCTAACTCTTTAGGGGTGCTTTTCCAACCCCCATTTATAGTTGATTCTAAGTCGTTCAGTTGTGCTCTACCCCTCATAGAAATTATGAAACATTTATCTAAACACCCTGTTATAGCTATATTTAAAAAAAACTGTTTCAGATTTTTGCAAATCCGTCTGTCCATTGCTGAACCACATTCCCGATCACTTGCGAGATGAATTTTCGGAGGATCTAGTGAAAGGCATGTTGGACCGCTGTAGAAAATCGGAAGATGGTCGGCCAAATTTTTCGTGCATGAACCTGAAGCTAATGCTACGAAAAAGAGCTTAACGATCCTTTAACTTGTGTATAATTTTAACAATTTTACTACATTTATGATGATTAGATTTAATGTTTTTCAAAATTTTGTATATTCTATGTGGTCAACTTAACCCATATTGAATAATATCACTCAAAATTAGTCTTTTTTTATTGTTTAAACAGAAATTTTTAATTCAAGGAAAACTAATTTGTATCTCTTCTATTCTAAAAAAGTTTTTGTTGAACCGTATAACACAATTTTGGTAACAAAACGTCCGAATTCTTTCCGGATTTCAGAGTAAGCTATTGAATTTTTTTAAAATTCTCAATTTTAAAACTTTTCAATCTTTTAAGAATACGGATAAGGTCGCAGTTACAAAGCAAGAACTGTCAAACAACTTATTATACATCTAATCACAACGACCAATTGACGGCCTATTTTATGACACAAGTTTTTTTTCACGTTTAAAATGTACTTTAAAGTACTTTCCAAACAATATCATTCAAGGACTGATAAAAGTACTAAAAACTTGCATATTGCTCTTTCATATTTAGTCTGATAATGGAAATTAATTGTCAACATTGAGTGTCATGTAGGTTTTGTCTTCTATTTTCAATGGTTTAAAAGACATTGTTTAACAAGTCTGGGTTACAACAAAAAATATGAATGATAAAGCACTTGGGTATACTAACGAGTTAATAGGTACGATATTGAATTTAAAGGATTCATTGGTGTGCATTTTTTTTTCGGAATGTTTATTAACAATATTTAATAATAGAAGTGCTGGATAGTTTTTAAGGAAAACATTTTGATTAAGTTATTGATAAGTTAGAGTAAATAAACTTTCAAACTTTTAAAAGAGTGTTACTCATGGAAGTGACCTGTGACGAATTTTAGAAAGTTGGTTGACAGTTCTGCTAATTGTTTGCATTGTTTTATAAAGTTAAGTTCAGTGAACTGGATTTTGTGAGGATTGCGAAGCAATCCAAAATGTCCTGAGTAATCATTTTACGGGAGTTCGTGAGCGATAGCTAATAATAATACACATCTATTTGTGTGGTTGGATTTTTATAACCCTTTACTATGTGTTTATTCACTTTCATATTGGAAAATAAATTATTTTAGCATGTTTAGTGCAGTGTGTTTAATAAAGTAAAATTTCTTCATGTGAAACATGATGGAAAGCAACACAGTTTATAAGCTTCAAAAGTGTGTTAAGGCTTCCACAATCCACAGATGATAAACTTGGTTGGAAATGTCGGTTAAACACTATACACAATGAAAAAAATGAATAAAATGAAACATTTCTGTTCATATGATGAAAACACATGTACTTATGGTAAACCAATCAGTTTATTTTCTCCATCCTTTCAGGGCTTGGGTAAAATAGTAAAAAAATGTCTACTAAAACAACAATGCTTGATTTGGCCTTTTCCATGGACGACTCACTTTATCCCCTTTTTTCAACAACGAACTCCAGCATATTGCCTTCGTGTTTGGGCAGTCCCTCGTTGGTGCGACCACCTGATTCCATCATGCACTGAAACAGATCTTCCTTAAACTCCGCCTGTTTTTCGACTGGGAGATGTGAAACGAGCACGCAGATGGAAGCAAAAAGGTCTGAAAAAGGAGTCCAAGATATTAAATGTCTCTTCCTTTTCAAAAAGTCAATGTTTTCAGTTCCAACTATTAAAGTTTAATTTCAGGGGCGTTTAGAAGGGGGGAGGCACCCCCCACCGAAATTTGGACTAAAATAAGTTATAACCTTGCTTTTTAGAGTCAAATTTGAAAAACATTTCTGAGAGAGGACCCCCATTAGGGTGTCCCTTATTTAGGCGTTTTTTCAAAAAGTCGGGGAAACTTTTGCTCCACCCCCCAATTTTTTTCCTTTTGGTACCCTAAGAAGGCGTGCAAAATCTTAAACCAATCAGATAATATTAACACGTGCCCCAAACGGCCTAAAGTTAGAAAAATTTGACTTTTTTCTCATTTTTTCGAAAATTTTTAAAAATTTGTTTAAAAAATCCGCTGCCGAATAATAGGGCTCTAACATATTTAAACAATCTTATTTGACCGTTTTTCATTACTACCTAGGCCAAAATGCCCAGTTTGTAACCTAGTCATCAATTAGAAAATCATCAAATTTGTCCATTTTATACTGAGAATAGAAGAATGAAAATGCAGTGGTAAATGACTTAAAACCCCAAAATTCCATGACTAAACACCATTTGTAAACCATATTGATGTGGAAATAAATTATCAGGAGCTCAAATTAATTATGGGTTGCTTAATTACGGACGCCATGTTGGATTGCATTAAAACTTTTTAAAAATTCTAAAAAACGGTATGGGCATGTTTGATATCGGGTAATGGTTGTTTTGAGGTTTCTAAACTCAATTAAGACTAATAAAATTATATTGCACAACTTTTTAAAGCTCTTTACGCAATTATAAGTGTCAGCAGATCTCCTAATACAAGTGCAAACAATGATTTCAGAACTATTGATAGCAATAAATTCGAAACACATAAAACCAGCAAGAGAAATTCTGGAAACAATTTAAAAATAAGAATCCAGTGTGTCCTCAAGTATTTTATTCCGTAAGTTAGTTGAAAAGCTGAAGTAAATACAAAATTAACCCGCTCTTGATAATGATTGAGTTTCACTCTCAGAAGATAAGCAATTAACCATGCTTATAGAAACAGTTCATGTATTTTACCATGAATTTATACATTAACATAAAAATACATGCAATTCAACAAATTAGTGTCATCAAAAACTAAGACACTTATATTGGTTATATAAATCTCATAAATTTTAATAACAGTTTCTTAAAATCCTATCTTCTTTAAAGTCTGTTTTTAAGTCAGAGCTATCCTTTGCTCTGTAAGTTTAATACCTCTACATTCTCAAAGAAGGCTTTGAGGGTTTAAAATAATTTAATTTCATAAACAATTTTCACGAAACCTTTACTCGAAACCTCATTTCTTCTTCATGGACGTTTACTGATAAAAAGTTGAGAGTGCGAAGAAAAACAAAGGGTATAGTAGAAGAGTTATTGAAATTGTATAGTTAATATTTAACGTATTTTTACAGCCACGAACAAATTACCAGTGTTTAATTGTTGTTATGACACTAATTTGTGGTATTTTTTATGTTAATGTATAAATATATGATAAAATATATGAACAGTTTCTATAAACATGGAAAAATTGCGCTTCTTTTGAGAGTATAACTCAATCATTATGAAAACGGGTTAATTTTGTATCTCCTTAAGATTTTCAACTAACGGAATAAAATACTTGAGGACACATTGGAGTCTTATTTTTAACTTGTTTCCAGAATTTCTCTTGCTGGTTTTATGTGTTTCGAATTTATTACTATCAATAGTTCTGAAATCATTGTTTGCACTTGTATTAGGAGATCTGCTGACACTTATAATTGCGTAAAGAGCTTTAAAAAGTTGTGCAAGATAATTTTATTAGTCTTAATCGAGTTTAGAAACCTCAAACAACCATTACCCGATATCAAACATGCCCTTACCGTTTTTCTAGTATTTTTAAAAAGTTTTAATGCAATCCAACATGGCGTCCGTAATTAAGCAACCCATAATTAATTTGTGCTCCAGATAATTTATCTCCACATCAATATGGTCTACAAATGGTGTTTAGTCATGGAATTTTGCGGTTTTAAGTCATTTACCACTGACTTTTGTATTCTCTATTCTCAGTGTAAAATGTACAAATTTGATGATTTTCCGATTGATGGCCAGGCTAAAAACTGGGTAACTTGGCCTAGCTAAGAATGAAAAACGGTCAAATATGAATATTTAGATGTGTTAAAGCAATATTATTCGGCAAAAAAATAGTTTCACATATTTTTAAAACTTTTTGAAAAAATGAGAAAAAAGTCAACTTTTTCTAACTTTAGGCCGTTTGGGGCACGTGTTAATATTATCTGATCGGTTTAAGATTTTGCACACCTTCTTAGGGTACCAAAAGGAAAAAAATTGGGGGGTGGAGCAAAAGTTTCCCCGACCTTCGATTTTAAGGGACACCCTAACCCCCATACGCCCCTTTTGTACTTGGAACTTTATTATGCACAACTTTTTTCAAATTAAGTACACAAAAATCGAAATTCTACCTAAAATGAATTCAATTCCTAAAAATGTATGTTTGGAACACACACGCACACACGCATGTACTAGGTGTACCATAGCAAGTTTTTTTAAAAGAACTATTATAGGGATAAAATTCCAAAAACTTTCTGGGGGGAATCTCAGGCCCCATCTTCTTTATTTAGCTTGATTGCTCACAAATTTTTCTTATATTAAGTTCCTTAAGATGTAAAGATATATTGCGATGTGCTGAGGATTAAGATGAAAAATCTAGTTTTAGACCCGATAATGTCAAATTTTTTTAGAGTATTTGGGCCCCTCTCGAAATAAATTTCTATAGACGCCATTGTTTAATTCTACGAGGACAGGTTTGATGTTATTTTTCCACTTATCCAGATAAAAAGTAAAATGAAGAAAATTGAAAGAAATAAAGTAAAATTAGATCCGATATGATCGAGATCAAATGGTAGATGGTTTTCCATTAACCCAATTTCAAGGATAGGAATGCTAACAAAAAGCAAACTAATGCTAACGAATGCAAACTAATGCTAACAAAAAAATGAAGAGCTTAATTTTTGTTGGATAAAAACGTATCGAGTTTAAATTAGAATTATTATACTTTTTTTCATTAGAGGTATTGTGTTCCCGAAATGCAAATATATGCGATTTTAAACTTAATCTCTAGTTAAAAAGAAGAAATGAAACCAACGCAGAGCATCACAATAAACAGAAATTAAAAGCTAAAAGCTTACAGCCGTTTCGGCGGTATGAAACAACCGCCTTCATCAGAGCTAAAAAAGGGAAAAATCTTTTTAAAAAATAAAAAAAAACTTTTTCCTTTTTTAGCTCTGATGAAGGCGGTTGTTTCATACCGCCGAAACGGCTGTAAGCTTTTAGCTTTTAATTTCTGTTTATTGTGTTGCTCTGCGTTGGTTTCATTTCTTCTTTTTAACTTTTCAACACAAGTTTGAACATTTTATTAATCTCTAGTACCTGAAAATAAGGTTACATCACGAACCAATTAAAACTGACACTGTCACCACGGCACACACTACTTCATGCTTGCTCAATCTTTGAAATAGAACTAGATATGGCATGGAACTCTTACTTTTGTAAACATAATCGGAAGGAAATACATCAGTTCTCAGTTTTTCGTCCATAAGCAGTACAGAGAATCCTATTTCTTCTAACATACATTTATAGTGTGCAGCTTTATACCTTTTAATGTGAGACTCGGCAACGTAGTTGTCAACACCCTTTAAAAAAAACTTAAACTCAGAAAATATATTTATCATAGAAGTTTGAGATGGATATAAAAACATTTGTTTTAAATTTTACAGCATGCAGTTAAGTGAATGAACGCTTTCGATCCTCAAGCAGTTCTTGCACAAAGAGAATATTTTATACTTTAAATTCCATATGCTTTTGTTAAACTATTTGATGGATAATCTGTGCATTTTCCAATTCAAACGATGCCGTTAAATGCAAAGGAATAGTGCATTTAGTGCTGAAATTTATAACAGAACCAGAAAAAAGTAGTTTATTTATTTTCCTGTAATAAGGCTAAAGAGCGCAAGGTTTCTCAATCTTTTATGATTTTTTTTAGCATTTTTCTTGAGAAAATCAAATATTATTTAATCAACAAAACGTAAGCAAAATGTTAAGAAAAAGTTTACAGCACTTTTATTACTTTTATGGTTGAAACATAAATCAGCCAATAAACATACATAAACAATGAGAAAATGTTGGAACAAATGTTTTTTAAATATATGTGTAGGGTTGCCATCCCGGGAACCCTGACGCGTGAGAGAGTGCAAAAGGGAAGCGCCAGGCATTACGTTGGCGACTTCCAGATAGAACGGTTGTGTGCTGGTTGTGTTCCACGGAAGGGGGTCGACCATGGGGCGTACTGACATACCGCGAGGAGAAGAGCTGTTGACGTCATACGATGATGCTGCGGTTGTTATAGAAACGGATTATTCCACTGAATTTTGGGGGTGATGGTAATTCATTTGGCGCTTAAATAAAGATTTTTCGCCAAATCTGAGTGACTATTTTTCAGCTTCTTTCGATTCCATAGTCACGGATTTGGGAATTTCCTTACATTACTAGATCTGATCTGATTAAATACTTCTAATCTGATTAATTTATTACATTTTATAATATCTTTTTTGACTGATCTGATCTGTTTCACCTAATCTGATCTATTTGATTTGATATTTTATTATCTGATTTACATCAACTTACCTGATTTGATTTTGGATATTTTGTATTTTTTTATTTATATATATATACCGTGATCATTAATCTTTCCTCTAAACCATGGGTGTCTAAACTATGACCGTTTGAGGGCCACATTGCAACGAAAAAAAATTTGCTGGGCCGCACATACAATATTTTTTCAACAAATTGAAATAAAAATTTACTCTGTGTAATTTTATTATTAAATTAACTTCTTTTTAATATAATTTTTAAAAATTTTAATTAGATTTGTATAGATACATATTTAATTTAAATTTGTAAAAGTTTCGTTTCATTTAGTTTGGATTCCATAAAGATAGAAATAATTCAAATTAATGAGATGGATAAATTTGCTTTTGTTGAACAAGCAAATTGATATAGGGTTCAATAGACTAGGACCTAGGTTGTAATTCTTAATGCATTTTCAAGATATTTGTTCACAAATATAGGTATGCCAAAAGCTGAAGACTAATAAAGCATGATGGTGAAAATTAGGATATTTATCGCGGGGTAGGTAATCTTTATAAAACTCCAGTAAAGAAACATTCCCAAATTTTTCTTTGAATGTCGCTTTGCAGTTCAATACATTCTATTTGAAGGTAATTAATTTACTTCTAGAGAAAATGGGGTAAAAATATGTTGAAATGATCTTCATTTTTTCGAAAATTTTGAAATCTACCTTCAAACTCTTGAATTAAATCACAAATAAATGCAGCTTGTATTTTGTGCAAGTCACAGGCTTATGCGCAGCCAAAGTACTGAAATGTGTCAAATATTTTACTTTTATTTGATTGTGCCAAAATGTCAACTTTCTTTCAAACGCTGTTATTGTCTGGATTCTGGAACATATCTTTAATAAATTGATTTTTTCCCCTGAAGTCTCAAATTTAAACCATTCAAATGTTCTGTTAAGTCTACTTAACAAGCTAAATCTAAAAACCAATCTTCGTCTTTAAATTCAGCCACAGGGGGGTTCCCCTTTTGTTTCCCTAAATATTTTTATTTCAGTTTGAATCGATTTATATGAAAAATATTGCAAACATTCATTTTTTAAAAATAAAAATGTGCAAATTTAAATATTTTCATGATTTGCCTTTGGGCCGCATGCGGCCCGTGGGCCGCACTTTAGACAAGCATGCTCTAAACTCTATAGTATATTTTATAATAATCGTATCAGTTACCTTTAATTTTATCAGATCTGATCTACATAAACTGGTCTGATCTTCATAATATGAAGATCTGACCAGATCATATGTCATATGAATGAATCATATATTTTATGAATGAATAAGATCATATACTATATGATCTGATTTGATCTTAGATATTTTGTTAATTTTTAAATTTAAGTTCAGTTAGAAGTGAATATTTAAGTTCAGTGATCAAGATTTTGTGAGGATTTCGAAGCGATCCGAAAGGTTCTGCGTAAAAAGCTTACGGGGGTTGGTGAGCGATATTGAGCAGGGGGTTGAAGCTCCCCAATGTTATGAAATATCAAAAAATAAATAAATAAAATAATAATAATGAATAAATATATTTTTTTATATTTTGTCACTTCACAAGTTTTTTACTCCTTAATTAAATATCAGGTATGCTGATTAAGTTAAAATTTACAACTTAAGTAATATCGGCTATATAAAACTAAATATAACCAATTCCCTCAAAATAGCAATATAAAAGCATCATACTAAACGTTAAAAAAGGGTTTATGCGAAAAAGTATTTTTTGATTTTTACTGAAGAAAAATTTCAAAGATAATCTATAATTCAATGTTGTTTAATAAAAGTTAATAATCTTATCATTCGCGAAACACATTTTCTCTTTCGCCAAATGTATGCTTAAAATGCCAAATATTGCAGTTTAAATCATACCAGCTTCCCTCTTCTCTTGGACTCGTCTACTCACGGCAACCCTGTTCATAGCTCTTCTTCTGGCGGTATATCAGTAGGCTCAGTGTTGGTATCTGTTGTTCTTGTGTACCATGTCTTTTCCCTCAATAAACCACCATTATGTCCTGTTTCTGTGTGGTCATGCTGCCTATTCCCCATAAAGTGGTGTCGAAGTTGTGAGAGCTACGTCTACGAAACGAATCTATAACGGTCAAATGCGAAAGTCCGATTTTGGTTTAAAACCAGGTTGTGAGTCATTTTATTATTTTATCTGATTTATATGTTTATGATTCTTATGGTTGTATTGGAAAGAAATGTTTTGATTTTGACTGAATTATGGAATCACCTAAAATGTTACAAGAAATTCCTCATATTAATGTAAATTTAAAAAATGGTTCAACGAAATCAATTAAAGTGTTACATAAAATTGTATTTGGTGATGACGGAGACCGTAATAATAGAAAACGGTTACGTCTTTTTAGTGGTTTTGGTTCTGATATAAATATAACAGAATTACAGGATAAAGTCCTGGAAAGGCATAATCTAGCTGAATTAATATCTGTTGCTAATTTACTGTGTTTAGATATAAGTAACGATGCAAGTGATGTTTGTAAATCTATACTGAATGCTCTTTCTGATTTTTCCCTATTGTGTAACGAAAAAAGTTCTGATTCCGAAAGTGATGATGAAATTAGCATCCAGGGCGATGCAACGCCAAGGGCTAGTAACCCTAATGTTAACCCAGTAGAGAAAACGAAGGAAAGCATTTCAAACGATATAGAACAGGGTTTCTCAAACTGTGGGTCGCGACCCACTGGTGGGTCGCCAGTTAGATTTTGGTGGGTCGCGAGAAGATTTTTAATTTTTCTGAATATGAAGTATCGTTTTATAATTTTTACAAACGTGTTATTGACTTTTGAATTATCAAACTATTATTTGAACTTTTGAAATTTATTAAATTACCATATAGTAAAAAGAATAAAAATTTGAGAAAAACTACACTACTTTGTGTCGAACGGAAAAGGAAATTAATGTAAATACGTACTATGTGTTTCATTTTAATGTGCCGATAGTTAAGAACTTTCTTAGGAAATGATGCAACTGCAATTTATCCCTTATTGCTAAAAACACAAGTTAAAACCCTGTTTTTAAGGGTCAAATTTTAAAATTTCCTCTGGGGGAAGACCCCCAGACCCCCTTTTTTTGTTGGGAGCATTGTTACCCAACAATTAAACTATTTCATACACTCAAATTCAAATATTTACTTTTAATTTCTAAAAAGTTAATTTATCTTTCAATACGTGCATGTAATGATTTATTGTAACTAAATAGTTGGTGAACACTCACAAGTCAGAGAAGATCAAATTCTGGGGGGAGGCATGAGATAATTATCACAATTCAGTTAATTATAATTAACTGGTGTCGGTGGGTCGCGTTAGATATTATTTCTCAAAAGTGGGTCGCGATGCTAAAAAGTTTGAGAACCCCTGATATAGAAAACAGTAATAAAGATTCCGAAGCTCGCGATTTGGCAGATGTTCATTCAGACCGGATGTCTTTTCAAAACCAAAACTATTCAATGTCAGTGGGTTATAATCTGAGAGATTTGATTTCTTGTATATCGGGTTTCAGTGGAGATAAAAATGAACCAGTGGATTCTTTCATTAATTCGGTTGAGGAAATCGCAACTTTGCATAATTTAAGTCCACTCCACCAGCTGTTATTTGCTAAACAGTGTTTGACTGGGTCTGCTAAGACTCTTGTTCAATGTACTCAGGGTTTGTTAACTTGGGATCATTTGAAATGTTTTCTTTCCAAAGAGTTTCAATCAAACTTAACTACGTCGCAACTTCATAAGCTTTTAAAGCAGCGAACTTTGAAACCTAATGAAAGTATTTTGGATTATTTTATACAAATGCGTTCCTTATCAAGTAGAGGAAATATTGATTTACCCTCTTTTTTTGAATATGTCATTGAAGGTATACCCTCCCCAAAGGCTAACAAAATTATCTTATATGGTTGTCAAACTATAGATGAGTTCAAAAGTAAATTAAAGATATTTGAGCAAGTCTATGAGCCTAATCGTAATCTTTCTGCTGTGCAGTCTGAGAAAAAATGCCCTGATCCTAAAAAGTCTTATGTACCAAAAAATGAGGTAAACCCTAAAAATTTCAAGCATAAAAGCCAAACAAATATGCGTTGTACAATTTGTGGTTTAAATAATCACCGACGAGATGAATGTCAAAATAAAGACAAAGGTGTTAAATGTTTTCGTTGTAACAAATATGCTGGACATTTAGCAAAAGATTGTCCCTCAGGAACACCTGTTGTTTCTAATCAAAATTTTGTAAAACCTGCTAATTCTATGATAAAAGTTGTGCAAATTTTGGACACAAATGTCCCTGCACTTATTGATACAGGTAGTCAAAGAACCCTTATAACTCAAAAGGTCTATTCTACCTTAAAAGCCCCTAAACTTATGTCAACAAATACATGTTTGAGTGGTTTGGGAAGTTCAAATATCAAACCATTAGGTACATTTAATGCTACCATTGACATAAATGATAATAAGTTTGATACGGCAATTTATGTTGTCAGTGATTCTGTTTTAAGTTATGATTGTATAATTGGAACTGATGTTTTGCAACAAGGTAAACTAACTGTTTCAGGTTCTGATATTAGTATAGAAAAACTGTCATCTTATGATTCTCTTTTGGTTCAAGTATCAAATGTTGTTGATGAATCCCTTGTAGATTTAAGTCATATTGTAAACCCAGGTATCAAAGATAAGGTTTCTAATTTGATTCAACAGTTTAAACCTTGTAAAACTAAATCTGTAGATGTAGAGATGCAAATTACTTTAAGTGACTCAACCCCAGTTTTTTCTCATCCCAGACGTCTTGCACCTTTGGAAAAAACTGTTGTAGAAAACCAAATTGCAGAATGGCTTAAAGAAGGTGTAATTGATAAATCTAACTCAAACTATGCTTCTAATATTTTATTAGTTAGAAAAAAAGATAACTCTTATCGCCTATGTGTTGATTATAGACGTTTGAATAAGTGTATTTTACGTGAACATTACCCTATGCCTGTTGTGTCTGAAGTTCTAGATAAAATAGCTTCAGGTAAAATATTTAGTTGTCTTGATTTAAAAAATGGTTTTCTCCATGTTAATGTTGAAAAATCTAGTAGGAAGTATACTGCATTTACCTGTCATGTAGGTCATTATGAGTTTAAAAAAATGCCCTTTGGTTTAACTAACAGTCCTGCTTGTTTTAACAGGTATATAAATTCTGTATTTCGTGATCTTATTACTGATGGTACTCTTGTGTTGTATATGGATGATATAATCATTCCTTCTCAAAATGAATCTGATGGGTTTGAAAAACTTAAACGTGTCTTTGAAGTAGCCACAGAATATGGTATTGAGTTTAATCTTAGAAAGTGTCAGTTCTTAAAGAAAGACATTGAATTTCTTGGTCATTTAATTAAGGATGGTAAGTTATACCCTTCTCCTGTAAAAATAAAAGCGGTTCAAAATTTCCCAGAACCAAAATGTGTAAAAGATGTTCAAAGGTATATTGGTTTAACTTCTTTCTTTCGGAAATTTATTCCCCACTTTTCTGTTATTGCTAAACCTCTTACTGATATGATTCGTAAAGATACTGAATTTGATTTTAATTCTGAGTGTAAACGTTCATTTAATGAACTTAAGATTAAACTGTGTTCAGAGCCATTACTATCCATGTATAATCCTCAAAGTGAAACGGAGGTGCACACGGATGCGTGCATTGATGGTTATGGTGCGGTTCTTATTCAAAGATCAGCTGTAGACAATCTGTTCCACCCAGTTTGCTATATGAGTCGTAAAACCTCAGACGCGGAAAGGAAGTACACTAGTTTTGAGCTAGAAGCTTTAGCTGTTATTACGGCTTTAAAACAATTTCGTGTTTATTTATTAGGTATTCCCTTTAAGATAGTAACTGATTGCAATGCCTTTAAACTAGCTATGAGTAAAAAAGACATCTCTGCTAAAATAGCTAGATGGTCAATATTCCTAGAAGAGTACAATTACTCAATAGAGCACAGACCTGGCACCAAAATGAAGCATGTGGATGCTTTAAGTCGCAATCCAATCACTATGGTAGTACAAGATCATGTAGTCCTTAAGATAGCAAAAGCCCAGGATACTGATCCCCACATACAGACAATTCAGCAATTGCTTCAAACCTCCCAACATGATAACTACCTTCTTAAAAATAATGTCCTGTATAAAACCGTGAACGGTATAGATTTGTTAGTAATTCCTGAAGACATGCAAGCTAGTATCATTAAGTCTGCCCATGAACGAGGACACTATGCTGTTCTACGTACAGCTGAACACATATCTAAGGAATATTACATTCCCAAAGTTAAGGAAAAGATAGAAAGATGCATTTCGAACTGTATTCCTTGCATCTTAGCTAACAAAAAGTCAGGAAAACAGGAAGGTAAACTAAACCCCATTCCTAAAGACGATGGACCCCTTTCAACCTTTCATATAGATCATCTTGGTCCTTTAGATAGTACTAATAAAAATTACAAGCATATCCTTTGTGTAATTGATGCCTTCACGAAATTTGTATGGTTGTACCCCACTAAATCTACCACTAGTGCTGAGGTAATTTCAAAATTAGAAATGCAAAAACAGATATTTGGTAACCCTAACAGAATAATTTCTGACCGTAATTCTTCTTTCACATCAAACGAATTTGAGCAATATTGTCAGACTGAAGGTATACAACATGTGTTAATTACTACAGGTTGTCCACGTGCAAATGGTCAGGTTGAAAAATTAAATTCAACTATAATCAATATAATTGCTAAACTGGCTAAGGATGACCCTAAGCAATGGTATAAATTTGTCCCCATTGTTCAGTTAACCATAAATTCCACCTATCAACGGAGCATACATTTAAGCCCTTTTGAACTGTTAATTGGTCTTAAAATGAAACATAAAGCTGATCTCCGTATATGTGAAATGATAGACGAGGAAATACGACAAGAATTTGTTGATCACCGTGAAAAGCTTCGAATTGAAGCTAAGGAGCAAATTCTCAAAACCCAAATAGGTAACAGTAAAACCTATAATCTTAGACGTAAAACACCCCGCAAATATGGCTTGAATGATTTAATAGCTATCAAGCGTACCCAAATTGGTCCTGGATGTAAGTTAAAATCCAAATTTCTAGGTCCCTATAAAGTTACCAAAATAAAAAAGAATGATACTTACGATGTAGAGAAAGTTGGAATTGTAGAAGGTCCCCAAAAAACTAGTTCATGTGCCGAATTTATGAAGCCTTGGAGTAATGATATTTAGTGTTAGAATATTTTGTGTGTGTGTGTGTATTTTTCAAAATTGTATTTTTATATATTTCTCATAGAAGTGCATTTATGTTTTTCAGTGTTATTACTTCATTTTATTGTCATTATTTTGTTTTCTTTTATGTATCGTCTTTCTGCCTCCCATGGTCTTCCCAGAGCGTTTAGTCACGAACTGAGCGTTTATTTGTGAACGGTTTACGAACTCTCTGCCAATAACGAACTGTTTATGAACTGTGTGCCACTAACTGTCCTACACCAACGATTAACTTATCCTCAACGATTAACGATATTTAAGTTTTCTAGCACACTAGAGGGCTAGGTGTATACAACGATTCGTATGCATCAACGTGTTTCTGTCCTCAACGACCCCCTGTGCTATGAACCAGAGGACTAGGTGTGAAAACGCCAACGTTGTTTCCGTCCTCAACGATAAACTGTGTCATCTTCCCAAGGACTCGATGCGCTGCTGCATCAAAGTTTTCGTCTTTCGGGTAGTGCACAAGAGGATTTTTAGGTGTACGAACGGACCCTGTGGACAGGATCTGGTCAGGACGACCGGATGTAGGGTTGCCATCCCGGGAACCCTGACGCGTGAGAGAGTGCAAAAGGGAAGCGCCAGGCATTACGTTGGCGACTTCCAGATAGAACGGTTGTGTGCTGGTTGTGTTCCACGGAAGGGGGTCGACCATGGGGCGTAGGCTCAGTGTTGGTATCTGTTGTTCTTGTGTACCATGTCTTTTCCCTCAATAAACCACCATTATGTCCTGTTTCTGTGTGGTCATGCTGCCTATTCCCCATATATGTAACCGAAACAAACTCACCATATACTAATTTCACTATCGAAATCAATGGAATACAGTATGACTGTTATGACCCCTTAAGAACAATCAAATCTTAATTTAGAATATACTCTGTTAAAATCTTACCTCAAAGAAATGTCTCCATTTCGGGTCTTTATTAATTTTGAGAACATTTTCGAAAAACTGTGATTGCAAAACCATAAAGACAATTGCTCTTCCTCCAGGTTTCAAAAGCCTGTACATGTTTAAAAACCCTAATCTTTGGTTCTTCATCCACTGCACTGAGTGAATCGCAAATAATTTAGAGATGCTACCTTCCCAACGAGAAACTGTGTTCCTGTAATTGAAAACTCAAATGAAAAATTGATAACTGCGAAAGCTTTTGATGAGTATCTCAATAAATAGAAATGCATAAAAGAAGATCTTGAATTTGGACAAAAAAAGTTTGACGGCTGATTAAAGCTGCTATTAAAATTAGGCTGTTACATAGAGCTGAGTGGGAAAAACAGAAGTTAATTTCGATTTGGGATGGTAGCTAAAAGTTGCCTTTAGTACTAATAACACGCGTAGCAAATTTTGTTTTAAGGGGTAAATTTTTTGGATATAGGTTTCCAGATTAGCTTTATGGTCACACTGAATATTGGGTTAAAATTTCCTTTAATTTGGAAAACAACTTCATTGCTTTACAAGGTAAATGTAATTTTGCTCACGTTTTACTGGTACTATTACTAAAAGGCAATTTTTAGCTACCATATAAAATCAAAATTAGATCTTTAAATTTTCCTACCATCCCCTTCTATCTATAACCCTGTTTTGAATGAAATAGGGGTAGCAAATCTTGCATGCAAATATTAATTTTGTACCAACTGACACATTTGTTTTTAAACTATTTAGTGGTGACCAGAGCCCTGCACGAGCTCGATTTAGCGCGTCTAGCTCGTCTCTGAAAAACCAGCGCGCCGAGGCACCACGAGCTCGATTAGATTCGGCGATCCGAAAAAAACTCGCCGCGCTTTTAAAAGCCCGCCGGGTTTTTCCAAGCGCGCCGCTCTCCACGTAACTCGCCAGTCTGAAGCTAGCGCGCTTCTCTTAAGTAGGAATCGCAGTATATCAAGTCATAATGCATTACGTCTTAATGAAATGAGAAAATATTTTATCTTACTATAACATTTTGATAAAAATTATCACTGATGTATAGATTAGTTAACATTTCAAGATTTTTTCTTCTTGTTTAAGTCATCAGATTGAGAAGTTACTAGGATAAAACTTTGAATAACGGTTAATTAATATCGGTTTCGAAGTAAACTGCTTCCTTTAAATTAAATTTAAATCCTGTTTCCAGTACTTCTTGAAGATAAATGAATTTATAATGAACAAAACCATGAGTATTTCTATTTACTGAAGACCCGCAAAGCGCGCATCTAATCTAACTGCTCGGAAACCGTTTTACAGCCGGACACGATTCGGGGAAAAGTCGCCGCGCTTCTAAAAATCCGGCGAGCTTTTTTCAGCTCGCCGAGTTTTTCCAGGCCCGCCGCTTTTTCCCCAGCCCGCCGCGCTCGTACAAACAAAATGTTACTTACGGGCTTATTTTTTAAATCGCGAGTTAGACGCGCTATAGCGAGCTCGTGCAGGGCTCTGGTGGTGACTAAGATACAATAATAAAGCAACCATTTTTCTATATCCGAGACGCTGTATTCAATCTTCGGATGCCGGTTGAAATTTTCTGCGATCGTGATCATATCAGGTTGAAGATCAGTGGCGTAAATTTTGCTCAGATTAGGAAATTTCTGCAAGATCAGTTGAGTTGTCGACACTCCGGGTCCGCATCCCACATCCAGAGCTTCTTCCTCCACAGCGGAGGATCCCCAATCCAGTTGTGAAAGGGTATTTTCGAAGAAATCTTTCACACTAGGGAAGGGAGTCCATTTCATTAAGTAAACAGGATCCATAGACATAACCTTCTGAGAAAAAAAGGAATGCTAACGTAAGTTATACAGATAGTCTCAAAAAAATGAATACCTTTTTATTATTTACCCTATACTAATATAAATAATACATAGAATTTTTTAAACTATCGATTTTTATGAGACTTACCTTAAAATTAGGGCTTTGGAAGATCAGGAAGGTAAATTTTCCGATTTGATTCATAGTGGGAAAGTATTAATGCACTTCTTAACTTTTCACTCCACATCTAGCTTTTTATATAAATGATTTGTAGCGATTTTTTTAAAATCATTGATTAAAAAAAATGTACCCTTGAACTATTTTTTACAGTGATAATACTTGTAAAGCGTCAATAGAGTCCTCCAAATAGGCCATTTGAGGAGGGACGATTCAGGTATTGTATTGAAAAAAAACTTAGGAATTATCCAATTATAATTATTTTTTTAACCAAGTAGTGCCTGTATTTGTTTAATATTTTGTACAAGCATAGTAAATAGCTTCAAAGCAACTGTAAAAAAATTTCTGTAATTTTCCAAGTAACCTTTGAGAAAAATGGGCAATAATTACGTATATTTTTGGAAATGGAGTGGTTTAGATTTAAGAGTAAAAGAGTAGAGAGCTTCTGAAAAATCGTTAGAGCATAGGTTTAAATTCTCTTATTGTAATCATTTAAGGGTGAACACCAAAGGATTACAATTGGAGTAAAAAAATTAGGTTAAAAACCAGTTTCCCAAAAGCTATTTAAAGAAAAAGTATGGAGGGTTGCTATCATCACTCTTAATTTGAATATTGGCGATATTTTTAATAGTAGTATTACTAATACTTTTTTTTCAAAATTAATTGTTAAAATATGTTCAACAAATATTTTACCTTGTAATTTTCCATTTTCGACCATTATAGAACAAAATTTAGAATGGAATCTTAGTCTCCTTATCCTAACTTTTCAGATGAAATTTACCAAAAGACTATGAAAATAGGTCCTATATCTTGAAACCAGAATGTATTTAAGCTTGCGGTACTATATACCAACCGATTATATTCTAGGTTAATTTTAAATTAGTACATAATGTAATATTTTTTTAAATACATTAATTCCGAATACATACTTTTTATTAACTTTATATTTATTTTATTAACTTGTTTTTTATTACTTATAAAGCAAACAATCTAGTTACACTTTTTGTTCTGAAATCGCTTATTGTTATCATCCGGATAATGTTATCAGTTTAATCTCGGACAATGGATAATTGCAATCAAATTTTTTTAATCTTAATGTGTTCAGAATGGCTTACAACCTCCAAAAACATTTCAGTTTACTTTTCAAAGCCCTAAATTTTAAGTTATCTTCAATTAAAATAGCTTATTTTCTGTCTGAGCTGAAACAGTGTATGACGTCATGTTTCCTCTTTTCCCGCTTGTTGTTATCATCCCGCTTTGAAAGACTGAGCTCTATACTCGACTCGAATGCAACTTAAGTTGAGCCGCCTGACGTCATGGCCACGTGGAAGAAAATCTGAGTAAACAGAAAGCCTGCTGGGTTGCTAGAAGCTCTTAATATTGGCTGGCGAGCTTGAGAGAGAGTTGTACCACTACGTGTTACGCCACTTTAAAAAATAACAATACTGAACATTTTATGCATATCGGGATTAAAAGATGCTTAATATACGTGGATTTAAAACACTAATCATTATTCAAAATTGAAGCCCTTAATTTCACTCAAAATTCAGACACCTCGCGGGGAACTACTCTCTATGGTTGTGCTCTCAGCATATTTCTTGAGGCTCAAGTTAAGTTGCAACTGACAACTGAGTATAGTTGTTTTACAGCCTAGTGTTTCGATGAAAACAGTGTTTCCCACATTTCCAAGAGGCATATATGACGTCACATTGTTAGGAGCTTTCTGTAATAAAATATGTCATAATTTTCTTAAAAAAAAGTTTGTGGGAAAAGACAAGCGTATTTTCGGAATCAGGTGAGAATTTTTCATGAACTAAAATTAAATATTTATAATTTTAAGAGATGATGCAATTCTCCATTTCGATCACATTAAGCGGATTAGATTGTATTTATCAGTGAGTCATAATGAAATTCTTGCTGTACATATTCAATCTAATTAGAACTTCTTGTTAAGTATAACCAGAAACGGAATAAAAGGAAAATCACAAAAAATATTTATCTTAAAACGAATTGCATTATTACGGTTATTCACCCATGATTATCATAGTATGCTCCTATTAGATAGCAATGTATAAAAGTTTTGTAAATAAGTGTTTTGTAATTTAGGTCATGTGATACTGAGTAGAAAGAGAAATATTTGTATTTCAGATCACTGAAGCGCACGTCTGTTTTGTCGATCGCAAGGTCTACATTTACAATCACAGTACTTTTCACGTGCAAACTTGACTATTTTCCAATAATTTGAGAACAATTGTTAAAAAGAAGACTTTTTATATAAATGATAGCAGAATGTTATTAGGTGTTATTCATAATAATTTTTAATGCCAATATTTTAAATAATTTGATGAAAAATTCGAAGTTTTCTTTCACTTACTTAAAATTACACAAAACTCATTAAGTTTTCTCTTAAAAATATCAACTTTATTTTTTAATTAAAAATAATTGATACAATGTTTAAAAGTACTTGGACAAATTTAAAGGGAATTTCACCTTTTTAAACTAATTTTTCCTTTCTTGGCCGCTTGAAAAGTGGTTAACTGGCATCTAAAACAAGGAAATACGCTTTTCGCTTTCTTTGATTGGTGGAATCCTTCTTTCACTGATGATTAACCGCTCTTCAGATAGCAGTGAATAATGCCAATAATGTCTACTAGTAAGTATAAACCTTTAATCTTATGGTTCAAATTTCGCTAAGGAACCTAACCTTCTAATGCTGTATTTCACTTCTTCAAAAAGTTATACAGATTATTTAAAAAGTAATTCAAACTTGTTTGCAAAACATATGCAGATGAATTAATAAGAGAAACAAGAAAAGAAGTAATTAATTGCATAACTGGATATCCAAAAGCAAAATATTACGTTGTCAAAATAATTTTTCTGGAAACTTATTTTGAAACAAACTCCTCTTAACACACTATAGTTAGGTGGGGGCTTTTTTCTTGCATATTGTAGGGGAGACTGCTGTACTTTCGGACAAAAATTCCTATAATTCCCAATGGAAAATGACTCATAACCTTTTAAAATTAGATTAAAACCAGCAAAATCGTTCGATTCCGGCATTTAATACATAAAAGATAATTTAAGATCTGAAGTTTTAGTAAATTCTTAGCCATGCCTATAGGAATTTATCAATAATTAAAGCTTTTAGTAGTTTGTGACTTATTTCAGGCGGAACTTAGAAGGTACGACTGAAATTTCAGCGAATGAACAATTTTGTTGATCTTTATCGATCTCGTTAAGGTGCCTGCCTACCTAAAAAATGCCGTTTCGGACCAAAAATTCAAGAAAAATGTTATTATCTTATTTCAAAAAACACATCTTAAGCTTCCAAATCAGTTTAAATTTTGTCTTTATCTTTCCTAGAACCAAAGTTACAGAAATTTTACTTCAAACTAAAAAGGTAAAAGAAAAGGTAAAAAAGCGTTTTTCTCAGAATCACTTTTTTGATATTTTCCTTCTCCGCAAAGCTACATAACTCAAAATATTATAAGTAAATTTCTATGAAACTTGGGCAAAATACTTGACATAATATTGTTTAGGAGCCCTACTACTTTTTTGGCTGTGGGTGTAATATTTTTTATTTTATGAATAGTATAACTTAAAACTTTATTGAAATTTGGTGGGTCTTTTTTATTTTTCAAGTTTAGTGCTATAACTTTTGACATTAAAATAATTTAGACATAAAAATAGTAGGCCTCTTAAAATATGTTTTTAAGAGGATAATAAAGTTTACAAAAAAAATATCTTCATATAAATTTGAGTTATGATGTTTTGCGGAAAGGCTGTTTTTTGTGATTTTTATGCATAAATTCTTCAATAATATGAAAATTTAAATTAATATTTAAGTATTTTTTATATTATTCATAGTTTTTATACGCATTTAATTGTATAAATCACAAATTAGTTCAACATTTTAATTATTAAAAAAACCTCCATAGGTAGGCAGACACCTTAAATGTCTCTACGTTGTGTTGAATGCCAAAGGTTAAAGATACTATCACCACAAATAGACGACATTAGTCATGACGTCACTTGCTTGTTTGGATACGTTGATTCCATCCGTGATTGGTTCCGCATGGAATTACTTACCATCATGGAAACAATCACAGATAGATTCAACGTATCCAAACAAGCAAGTGACGTCACACTAATGCCGTCTATTTCCAAACCAATGATTAAAATATACAGACAATATATCAATGGCAACATTGAAAATTAACGATAGTTGACCATTTGAGCATTTGACGTATAGAATATTTTGTGGTGCCGGCCTCGCTGTTGTAGCAAAGAGCACCAAAAACCCTACCCAATCATCATCAATATTTGTGGATTTTTGAAGGGGCAGATAACAAATCAACTGAAATTAGATTAGTTCATCGAAAAAAAGAAGAGTCGCAAACGCCAGAGGCGTTGAATAACAACTGTGCTCCGTGAAGCTTAGGTGCTCTTCTAACGTAAAACTAGGTAAGTGCTCTGGGAGATATTTCCTATTTCTTTTGTGGGAGAAGTGTTACAAATAACCCTCTTTAAGAGTTCTCTGTTACTCAAAAAAATTTTGCATCCATTTAAAGAATAAAACAAACCTATTATATAATATATTATAAAATATATTAAGTACAACACTTATGTCCATAGGTTCAGCATCTTGTTTTTTGGCATTCAAAATTATACAGGGTGTATCTGAAATGGTGCAACAAACTTTCAGGGATGATAGTACTCATCAAGACGAACAAGAATCGGTTTAGAAAGGGGGGCCCAGATCAAATCCCAAGGAGTTAAAAATGGAGCGACACCCCAAAAAATTATAGAAAAATTCAATTTGTAGAAGAACTACTATTGGTAAAAACTTAATTATGGTCTCAAAAATTGGGGTTTAGTAAGATCTTTAAAATTATCTCAAAAGTCTTCACTTTTAAATTCGTTTTATTATGAAAAAAGTTAAAAAACACAAAAAAAATGCGAAAACTCTGCCAAAACCTTATTTTGTATTTCGAAATCCTTTCTTTTGATTTGATAATCTGAAAGATCATATTTGAAAACATGTATGTCCACAGTTTCACGTAAATACAATCAATATTAAACGCTTGAGATCCTGTTAATGTTTGTTTTTGAGTGCGCAAGCAGTTTTCTAGAGCTGTTTCCAGAACAGCTGTTTGCGCACACAAAAAACAAACTTTAACAGGATCTCAAGCATTTAATATTGATTGTATTTGCGTGAAACTTTGGATTTAAGAGTTTTCAAATATGATCTTTCAGATTATCAAATCAAAAGAAAGGATTTTGAAACACAAAATAAGGTTTGGGCAGAGTTTTCACATTATTTGTGTTTTTTAACTTTTTCATAATAAAACAAATTTTAAAGTGAAGACTTTTGAGATAATTTTAAAGATCATATTAAACCACAATTTTTGAGACCATAATTAAATTTTCACCACAATTTTTGAGACCATAATTAAATTTTCACCAATAGTAGTTCTTCCACAAATTGAATTTTGCAATGATTTTTTGGGGTGTCACTCCATTTTTAACTCCCTGGGATTTGGTCTGGGACCCCCCTTTCTATACCAATTCTTGTTCGCCTTGATGAGTATTATCATCCCTGAAAGTTTGTTGCACCATTTCAGATACACCCTGTATAAGTAATAAAATTATTGAGATATTGCGACTTCTCTCTCTAATATCAAAACTAAATAGACAAAATTTTGGGGATTAAATGGGGATATCTCATTTAATCATATCATTAGGGGGAAGAAAAATACTAATCTAGTGATGCACTTAAAGTAACTTTGACCATCTAAAAACAGTAAATTTATTATATTCACTCTATATATGAGCTGATTTCACGTTACTAAGTAGATAGCATCTGTATACATTCAATGTCCAACCACAAATTTAGATTTTTCGAAGGGTTTTTAGAATTTTAAAACACGTTTCCCGAGCGAAGGTACAACAGTCTCTCCCATATTTTTCTTGCATTTTCCTGATTGGCATTTCAGTCACAACATAAATAACCCTCACTACAGTCCTTGACTGCCACTCCAACTGAATTTTAAAAAAGCTGGGAAATATTCTACTTCATACTTAGAATATATATATAGACACTTCTTTTCGAAATATTGTGCCTCACACCAAAGTATCTATTTGACCCATCGGTTATTTTTGACAAAACACCTTTATTTTTAAAAATATAGACAAAGATTATTTACGATTTATTTATGCCCTCTATTTTGGCAGCAAGAATGAAAACTTTCTTTTGAAATTTACCAAGGCTAAACTTGATCGTTACCGTAAGGTATAAGGGTATAACACAGTTAACGATCCAGTCTAGCCTTGAATTGACTGACCTCTATTCAAAGTAGAGAAAAGCGTCAGAAAGATTTTACAATTTACTTACAAATTAACTCTGAAATTTTTGGCCAAAAAAGTTGTTTCGTTCATTAAAATGTGTTGTTAAATTGTTTATTGACTTACTGCAGAGCTTAAGAATTTCATATGTAAGCGTTATGAAGGCACTTGTAGTGAAAGAATGACCTAACCTAAATAACCTTGATAGTTTTTGAGATATTAAAAGTGTATCAATGTGGCCCTAGAATCAAATCGACCCGTTTTCCCCTATTCAGATATCAAATTACAACACCTGTATGATCGTACTTCTGACATATGAATAGAAATGAACGTTAAAGCGTAACATATGTATAGAATTTCTTAGTCTTATAAAAAAAGGTTGACAATAATGTAAATTTTTTTTTGTGAAGGAGTATCAACAATGTCGTAAGTGCTTTTGATTATATTTCTAAGAAACCAAGAATGAATTGAAACTTTTGTTATAATAAGTTCAATGCTATTTTCCCAAATAAATTTTCTGAAGATATCTGAACTATAAATACTCTATTAATTTCAAGCTATATCGGCATTTTTCAAATATGCGTGATTTAATGCTTCATTGATAAAGAATTTTTATATTTAAGGAATACGCGGTACGCTTACTCTTTTGTAAAACAATAAACTTGTAAAAGGAAATCAATGGACTAAGAAAAAGACGTACCTATTTGTCCTCCTAGGAAAAAGAAAATAGTCTCGTAGATCCATCGTTTCTTAAAGTCTTCTCCAAACAGCTTGGATGATTATGCAATAGACTATTCTTGAATGAGTTCCGAAACAAGTTTTCACTGCAAATATGCAATACATGGATTTCTTTAATTTGCTGTAATTTTTGCCGCCCTGCGCTCAGGCAATGGGCAATTCTAGTGTTTTTATCGATAGAGGTACGATAAAGAGATATATACGCGAAAAATTTTCTTTGAATCACCCTGATTATTTATTTTCTAATTTAATTTCAAAGTTTGACTTTAAAAAAAGGGGCGATTGTTGGTTTTTATTTTAAAGTAAGGCCGAAGCAGATCTGACGTCATTCAATCCTAAACAAAGGCAAAGTGATTGTTGATTTTATTTTAAAATATGGAATGAGCTAAATTTTTTATAACTTCTGTCGATTTCTGAATTTAGAATTTTTAAGATATATTTCTTTTACTGGATAAACGCATTTTTTTCTTACTATTTCAAAAAATGCTGGTATTTGCTATTGTTGCACGTACCAAAATACCAGGGAATTGGAGAACAAAAAGTTACGAAATTATTTTTACGATATTATTTAAATACGAGTTACGATGTCGTTAACTTTGCGTCGTTATTTCTGTAACGAAATTGACTACTCTTTTATGAGAAAGAAAATAAGCGAAAAAATCGTGTTACCGTAAATCGAACTTATAGGTAACTTGGTTCTCTTAGTTTCGTTCTCCGTTGTTAGAGAACAAATTTTTTTTGTATAAAAACGTTCTGACATTTTTGTTCCTGTGCGTGCATGGGGGGTGATGAGTGAGTTCGTAGAAGTGACGAGTTCGTGTGAGTAAAATGTATAAATAAATAGTAATCGTATAAAAAAACTAATTAATGGTTTCAGGGAAAATTATAATATCTAAAAAATTAATTAAGGATATTATGACTTCTTCGTCCGGGGGTGACATCAAGTCCAGCCAAGTGGCCCTGGTTGGTGAATCTTTTCCAGTTTCTTTCTTTTCAACTATTTCCTTTTCATCCTGTTTGAATTTTTTTCTATCCTAAGTATCACTGAGTGGCCATCACTGTAAAACAACCACCCTCGCTGACAACCAGTGTTTGAAGGCACAGATGAAAATCTGCGTGTTGTCCATTGTTGCACGTACCTAAATACATGGGAGGGGCAGCTGCCCTATCCCTCTATTCTGCTAATGTTAAAATAGTACCTCTGGTACAAAGACCAACGAATCCCCAATTTGGGTTGGATTTGTTTGTTACAACTACCCCCCCCCAAAAAAAAACGGTTCCATGCCACTAATTTGGTGTTTTACCCCTGATTGAAGTTGCCAATTGGTGACATAGCTCCATTTTCTTTCCCAATTTTATCTGTTTTTATGACTTAATTTCTTCTATTTATAGGATTATATCGTCGTTGTGAAATCAAACCGGCTTAACTGCAAAGGTACTTTTTGTTGGCTGACCGCAAACGTCACCAATCGACGCCATCGCGAGTAAAGTCGTCAAGTAAAGCGAATGACTAACGGAAAAAAATTTGGCGGAATTCTAAATTATTTGGCGATTTTTCACTTGTGGGCAGCTAACAAAAAGTACCTTTGCAGATATGCCGGTTTAATTTCACAACGTCTATATGTTTTCAAAACATGCGTGTTTAAAATTATTTCGCAGGAAATCAATGGTTTACATCGACGAAAACCTAATCCACCAGTACAACCGTCTGCAATGGAGGGATGCCAACAAGTACATCCCCTTGTGGAGTCAGAAGCTGAAATGGGGGGACATGACAGACGAAACCGTCATGGACATAGGGTGTGGACCTGGGCACAACTCAACTCGTGTCCTCCTGTCCACATTCCCGAAAGTTAATAGGATCGTCGCCGTGGATGGATCAGAGGACATGATAAGGATCGCCAAGAGAGATAATTCGCATCCCAAAGTCGAATACCATGTGGTCGAAGTCCAAGACGAGTGAGTTTGAATCCCCAAATAATACTGCGCAGTCTCCTCACTTTTGGTACTTGAAATGATAAGAAATATACAGGGTGTTTCAGATAAGTGTTTCATAACTTCTTGGAAGGGTAGGGCACACCTTGATGACTCAGAATCGCATAATAAGGGGGGTCTGAAATGCACCCCTTACGACCTAGTGATTTTTATCAACGGGCATAGGAAGTTGTATAATTCCCAATGGGAAATTGATATTGATTGGAAATTGACACCTTTTAAGATCGAAATAAATCCATCGATTCAAGCATTTATTTCAAAAAACATTTAAAGAGCTGAAATTTCAGCTCCTGAATTGGTTTTCATTTAATAATTACAAGAATCTAATAATTTTGCTGGTTTAATCCAATTTTGAAAGGTTACATGTCCAGACTTGCCAACTCCTGCTTTTGGCAATAGGGCAATAATCTTCTACTTTTTTGTTAAAACTCCCACATCCTGCTCTTTTGGTGTTTTCTCTTGGTTTTTCCTCTGCACCTAATCAGTCTTAAAAAACACCATCATTATTACTTCTATCCAAAAAACCTTGGTTGTATTAAAAATACCTTCTCCTTTAAAAGCTAGGTAATAAACTGTTACATTTTATACTCTGTTCCATTTGGAATAGGCGCCTGAGGCGTAATGTGTTAGAAGCAGTTACTATTGTAATTATATCATCGAAAAATTTTTATTGTGCGATGACCAGACAGCCTAAGCAGAAGTAGTTAATATACTGCAAAAGAATCGGTCACTGAAGTCTGAAGTTGCGTGATGAGCGTTATTAGGGGTTTTTGATCATGTTTCAGGCGGCTATTTTAAATTAATAGACTATAAATGTAGATATGTATTGTAACCAAGTGGGTTTTTTAAGTATGTTACTTGTTTGTTAACCTTAATTTTAGTACAGTGGTTCCCAAACTATTTTGATCGTGGAACCCCAAAATTTGTTACCGATGATCGCGGAACCCTGAATATTTTTTAATCAACGACTTTTCAAAATTTAAAATGAAACCAGGTGCAGATCCAGCACGGGTCCAGGGGGGGTCACTTTTCTAGACAATCCCTTTACCTTTTGGCTAAAATGTCAAATTCTTGGGGATTTTCTAAAAGTATCACGCAAGATCCCATTCTAGTACCGTTTGGGGTATGGGGTCCTCCCCCAGAAAAATTTTGAAATTAGACTTGTAAAAGTAGAGTTTTAACTCATTATAAGAAGCTTTTTGGGGCCAAGGGGAGAATTTTCCTGACTATAACCTTTATCTTTTGACAAAAAATGTCAAAATGTTAGGGATTTTCCAAAAAGTATCGCACAAGATCCCCTTGTTATACCGTGGGGGGTCTGGGGGTACTCCCCCAGAACAAAATTTTGAAATTCGACTGGTAAAAGTAAGATTTTAACTCATTTTGAGAACATTTTTGGGTAAAAGGAGGGCGGCGCTGTCCATTCTTATTTCACCATTCTAATTTTTTTAATGAAATAAAGTTTGTCCCATGGAACCCCTAAATTTCTTCGCTGAACCCACTTTGGGAACCACTGTTTTAGTAAATATTTTATTTTTATGTTAAATACGTAATTGTATTGTCTGTATTTTTAAATCTTTTATATACTGATTGACAAATGCGTATTTTCATAAATCAAATAGTATAAGAAACTGAAAAATCCAAATAAGATGTAAGGTGTGGACAGGATATCTTTGATGTAACGCTGAAAGTTGCTCGAAAATTATCTCAGATTTCGAATATTACTCTAAAATACCCAAACAATGGGTAAAAGAAGTATTCAATACAATATCATCATTAGTTAGTTAAGTTCCGAATACATAGATTGGATGTTTTCAATAATCTTTTGGTATTAATATTTTTAGAAAGATAGTACAAAAATGGCGTGCGTTCGGGTCGAAGATAGTCTCAATTCACTGTCTTCACTGGGTCAAGGACCAAACCAGGGCTTTCCGGAACATTTACCACCTGCTCAAACCAGGGGGTGAGGCCGCTCTGCTCTTCGTTTTGACGGGATATCACTTTGAGGCTTGTGTGGATATGAAGGATCATCCCAAGTGGAGAGAAATAACCAAAGTAATGAGAATTTTCTGCCACTTTAAATTTGAGAACCTATTTCAATATTTGAAGGATTTATTATTTTTATATACAAAACAAGAAACGTTTATTAAACGCTAAACTATTCTTCCGTCTTTTAAAAAAATGTCAAATCATTTATATCCTAAATAGTATAATGGACAATACCAGCATTTTTTGAAAACAGAAAAAATGCATTTATCCAGTAAAAGTAATCCACAGTAAATAGTATAAATTAACCCTACAATGCATGATTTTTTAAATTCACTTGAAAATCATTTATGTGACTTCTATTATGGTGTACATTAGTAAAAAAATACTAAAAAAATTTAATTTAATTTTTTCTACTTTTTATTGGCAAAAAACTTTGTCCTTGTGAAATTAATTTGTGTCTCTTGTGAAATTAATTGTGAACTGAAATAAAACCAAATGCTCTAAAAATATAAAAAAACAACTTATCTTTTCAAAACATTTTTTTTTCAAGCTGAAAAAAATTTTCATTTTAATTTATATGGTCCTTTTATTTTGGTGTTTTCTGTGTCTTGACTTTCGTTTCACTAGCTACTAACAAATGTCTCAAAATAGTACCCCTGCTCAAGGTACATAAACTAACCAGGTATGCTCATAACTCTCGCTGTGTGACCTCACCCAGGATATAAAATAACGGACCAATCAATGACGGGCATATCAGCTACCATAATACTATAGTAATACAATAAACACCATTGAACAGATCGTAGATACATCAGGATTTATTGGGTCGATATTATTGAAATTCCTTATTTAGTTTGTTTTAAAACTTATGAATACAATAACCCACTTATTTGAAAAATTCCGATAAAATATTTAAAAATATAATTAAGGATACAGACGATTTTAAGAATACTATTTCTGAATCTCAAATAAAAATAAACAAGCTGAGTGGACTGTAGTAGGATCATTATTTAAGGTAAATGCACTAAAATTTTGAATAAATCCATTATTAAATTAAATTAATTAGTTCTTAGATTTTAGCTCATAATTTTCCATATTTTTATGTACTTCATTTATTTCAAGAACTCAATATTTTTTGTCCTTAAAATCTAAACTGCTTCGATACAATGGATATTGCAGAACAGCGATATTAATTTTATCACAACAAGAATGTTTTCATGAAGTTTTCATGATTGAATATTTGCTTAATATTTTTTCTTTGTATCATCAGCTGTGTTAATTACATTTATACAAGTTAGTAATTAAAATCAATAAGCGGAGAGATTAAAGCACATCGTTGTAGAGCTCAAGTTTCATATTTTTGATCGGCTATTATTGAGTTAAAATTATTATTCTAATTCAAAAAACTTGATAACTTATAATCATGTTCGTAATTGTGTCCAGTGTAAACTGTTTTAGAAGTTTCTTTGGCCCTTAATTTAATAAAAATCACCAAAAATAAGCATTTTCCCATGCTGTGAATAGGAAATATATCCTGGGTGACGTCATTTTCAAAAGCCACGCCTTTTTCGCCGGAAGAGCATACCTTGTTAGTTTATTTACCTTGACCCCTGCTGTGATCTACTGGCGATCTAAAGTGCTAATACAATGAAATGTAATATCTATTGTACTTATTGCATGGTGTTGCCGTTTGGAAATGAAAGTTCGAGTAGGAAATGGGGAAAAATGTCGTGTTGCCAAATGGCATCAGTATGCACTGTAGGGTTAATAATCAAGTAAAGTTTAGTTTTCAAAGTTATTTTATTTTCCAGTAAAAGTAATTCAAAAAAAATTAGTTAATTCAATATTTTAAAATAAAAATCGACAATCACTTTGCATTTGTTTAGGATTGAATAACGTCAGATTCAGATCTGTTTAGGCCTTACTTTAAAGTGAAAACCAACAATCGATATGAATTTTTTAAGCTGCAAACAATAAGGAACTTGCATGATTTTTTTTAATTTTTTTAATCTATTCTTCACGCAAAAATAAGCCACTACACAAAATTTGAGGCCGATTGAGAAATTTTTCGATTGCAAAAAAAATTATCAAAAATAATGTTTTTCGAAGCAACTGAAAACGCTTAACTGCATGCACAGTGACGTCACTAATGTTTGCCTCGGATTGTCATGTTTGCCTTGGATTTCTGACCGCCACCAGGAGTGTCTAGAAGGTAAATATTTATTAAAACACTCATATCGGACACTTCTGAAAAAAGAAATCATCAACTAAAACATAGAAATTCAATTTTGATTGCAATTTGGCTCGATGGATTTTACGTCACTGTGCATGCAAACACGCTTCGCGTTTTCAGTCACGTGTTTTTTTCTCGACTTTTAAATTAAAATATTCAAGTACTTGGACACTTTTTTGAAAATTTGACAAAATATTTCATTTTTCTATACAAAAAACCATACGAAACACTTGAAAGTTTATGAAAATCTGACACATGCAAGTTCCTTATTCAACCATTTTTTTTATCAGTTGATTTTTTGCCACTGAGGATGCTCTCCGAAGCAGAGAGCGAAACGTTTGGAAATTCCATTCATCAAACACGGCCATCTATCCCGGAAAATGAAATAAATTACTCTTCAGGTCGTGGAAGTTTTCATCAATTTATAATTCAACCATTATTTAAAATCAATGTTTGGGATTAAATGACGTTACATTTTGACATTTCACGTTTTCGAGCCTTTTCTTTAAGTCAAACCTTTAAATTAAATTTAAAAATAAATAATCGTAATTTTAAAAAATATGCGCGTATATTCCTCTCTTGGGTACCTCTATCGCTATCGAATAAAAAATTTAAAAAAATACTGGAATTGCCCATTGATGCTTTGTTTTTTCTAGGATTTACCTGTTGCTATCCCAATATCTCAGCAAGAAAATCTGAAGGAAAATTACTACAAGGGTGTTTTAACTTCAATCGGCTTTGAAGTTGTTTCATGTGAGACTGAACCAATAATTTTTTCATTTCCCTCTGACGAAGAATGCAAAGGTAAAATAAATCTAATAATTTTTCGTCCAATTTAAAATTACTCTTTCTTCTGACTATTGATGTAAAAATTTATTGTTTAACCATCTACTGCCTAAATTTAGCTTTAATTTTTTAGCATAAAGCGTCAATGGAGAATTGCAGCATCTCTTAAAATTCCGAATATTCAATTTTAAATTATTAAAAATTCCCTCCCGATTCCAAAAATAAGCTTGTCTTTTCCCACAAAATTTTTTTTCAGTAAATATGGGATATTTTATTACAGAAAGCTCCAAACTGAGTAACGTCACATGTGCCGTGCCTCTTGGAAATGTGGGAAACACCGTTTTCATCGATACACTAGGGAGGCTATAAAAAACTAGAGCTCAGTGTTTCAAAGCGGAATGATAGTAAAGAAGGCACAATTGACGTCACAAGCCGTTTCAGCTCAGACAGAAAAGAAGCTATCTTTAATTGAAAATAACTTAAAATTTAGGGCTTTGAAAGGTAAATTAAAATGTTTTTTGGAGGTTTTAATAAACCATTCTGAATACATTTAAATAAAATAAAATTTGACTGCAATCTTCCATTTTGAGGATGATTTTAAGTTAATGAAGTGCAATAATTGCACCTGCAGCTGCTATAATTTATAATAAAATTTAAATTCAGTCACAAACTTCGAATTTTTTAAAGATTTAAAAAAATAAATAAAAATTGGGGATATATTTTTTTCTACACTAGCGGAAATAAAAATCCCAACACCAAGAAGGAAAAGAGATATCAAAGTCAAATTTATTTCTATGATTGCACATAGTATCAATGTGAATTGATTAAAAAATCAGCCTTCCTGGATGTTAGGGGGCCGAGAAAACCTGGGAGGAGTGTTGTCTCCATAGGTGTCCATTACCGCCGTCACACGTCATGGTATTGAGTGACAGGGGCTCTAAATGACTTTTGAAGGATTGTAGGACCATGTTGCCTCCTCAGGTACTCCAAATTCATATGGTGCACCAGCGGACGTTGCGTACCGGGTTTGGAGATTTCTCCTCATTCACCGGACTTGTTCTGTAGGTGTTGGTTCAAGAGAACGGGAAAGACGGGGTAAAAATGCAGGCTAGGGGGTTAAGAAGAAAGCTTGGAAATTGCATACAACATGTGGTTGTGCATGTTTCTCTTGAAATTTGTCCCCTGGACAGGTCTGAAGGTAAGGACGGTCTACCGGTTGCAAAACCTCAATAACGCAGCTCTGGTTGGAAAAAGTACTAATGAATCATACTCAGGAGTCGTAGAAATGGAATCCAATGCATCCCCACTCCGTTACCCTGCATCACCACTCCTTGGAACGATTAGGAAATCATCAACTGTGGGCGCTCTCTCCATTGTGTCTTCAAACTCATACCCAACCGTCGTGGTGCTCAAACCGAAGCAGGATTCTCTCATAAACACTATGTCATGAAATCGGGATTTTCATTTCTTTATTTCGTGCACTATTGGAAACAGAAAGGCCCATTTTCAGCCCCTTGTTAATAAACAAAGATGTAAGAAAATTCGCAGACCAAACGGACAATCCGCAGTACTGCAAACGACATCCATCACACTGCCGCCTATCATCCGTATGATCTACCGGTACTTTGGCCAACCATAGCTGCTTCATTGAGGTTTTTTAGCCGGTTGTCCGTCCTTACCTTCAGACCTGTTCTGGGGACAAATTTCAAGAGAAATATGCACAGACACATGTTTTATGCAATGTCCAAGCCTTCTTCTTAACCCCCTATGTTGCATTTTTACCCTGGCCTATCCGTTCGTAAGAACCAATGCTCACAAAACATGTCTGGAGAAAGAGGAGAAATCACCTAGCCCAGTATGCAACGTCCGCTGGTGCACCAGTGGCGAATCCAGAGGGGGGGGGCTGTGGGGCTGCAGCCCCCCCCAAGAATAAGACATTCAAGTTTTGGTAATAGCACTAAAGCAAAAAAAAATTCAACACGTTGGGGATATTCGGTGTTACCCAAAGGGTCTCAAAATGAATCGGAACCCTACTTTTAAGGGTAAAAATTCCAAAATTTTCTGGGGGAAGACCCCCAAACCCCCTCAAAATTTTGGAATCTAGTAAATCAGTTTTTCCTGCAACTTTAGGGATTTACACAGAATGATCCTCTTTGATGTAACCTAAAGTGCCTCCACATGAGTGAAAATGACACTTTTAGGGGCAAATTTCAAAAACATTTCTGGAATAGGAACCCCTAAACCCCCTAGAAATTTTCCAATTCATATAATATCATAAACTTTTATTCTTGAAAATTCTGCCGCTTACAATGAGTGGTGCTCTAAAGGGCTTCAAAATGGGCTAGAACACTATTTTGAGGGGCAAATTTCCAAAATTTTCTGGGGGAGAACCCTCAGACCCCCTCAAAATTTTGGAATCTAGTAAATCAGTTTTTCCTGAAACTTTAGGGATTTACAAAGAATGATCCTCTTTGATGTAACCTAAAGTACCTCCACATGAGTGAAAATGCCACTTTTAGGGGCAAATTAAAAAAAAATTTCTGGAATAGGAACCCCTAAACCCCCTAGAAATTTTCAAATTCATATACCATAAACTTTTATTCTTGAAATTTCTGCCTCTTACAATGAGTGGTGCTCTTTGGGTGGGATCTAAAGGGCTTCAAAATGGGCTAGAACACTATTTTGAGGGGCAAATTTCCAAAATTTTCTGGGGGAGAACCCCCAGACCCCCTCCTCTTACTTGACATTTTTACACAATTTTGAAATTTACTGCTCCAAAATTATACTCTTACGAAGTCATCTCACCTAAAACCTAATATTCCTAAAGTTAGACCTCAGAAAAGATGTTGAGTAACCCCCCCCTAAACAAAAATCTAGCTACGGCACTGGCTCCACCCCCCTCCCACTTCAGTTGCTCAGATAATACTTGAACAGCGCCTAATAGCAATTAAGTTATTTGTAAAACTCAGCCCCCCCAGACAAAAATCCTGGATTCGCCACTGTGGTGCACCATATGAATTTGGACTACCTGAGGAGGCAACATGGTCCTCCAATCCCTCAAAAGTCATTTAGAGCCCCTGTCACTCAATACCATGGCGTGTGACGGTGGTAATGGACACCTTTGGAGGCAACACTCCTCCCTGTTTTTCTCAGCCCTCTAATATCCAGGAAGGCTTATTTTCTAAGCAATTCACGTTGATACTATGTGCAACTATAGAAATAAATTTGGCTTTGATATCTCTTTTCCTTCTTGGTGTTGGGATTTTTATCTCCGCTAGTGTATGATTATTTCTGGTAGCTCCCCCTCCCAAATTTTTAAGAAAATTCATTTTTATAAGGAATATAATCATGTTTCCAAAGCCGTCAGGGACAGCTGGCCCTCTCCCAATATTTCCAGTGTAACCCCCAGGTTTCACCACCTAAATTCGCCCATGATTAGAGGGTTAAAGACCATCACGCTAGTTTAAATCATTTAATTAAAAGTTGAGATTGACGGCCGTATTCTGTGCTACCTGACCAGTGGTTTTCACCAATGAGGAAGTTGCATGATTTTTTTTTATTTTTTTAATCGATTCCTCTTGCAAAAAAAAGCAACTACCCAAAATTTGAGGCTGATCGAGAAATTTTTTGATTGCCAAAAAAATTAACAAAAATCCCTTTTTAAAAGCGCGCGAAAACGCTAAGAGTTTGGATGTGACGTCATCTTATACTAAACATTGTTGTAAAGCAATGGAGTTGATGGTATTATTGTTGACGTCATCCTATAGTTTAAACAATAAACGTTTTTAGTCATGTGTTTTTTTCTCGACTTTTAAATTAAAATATTTAATTACCTGTACATTTTTTTTGAAAAACTGACTAGATATTTCATTTTACCATACAAAAAACCATACGGAACACTTGTTTGTTTTTGAAAATCTGACACATGCAACTTCCTTATTGTCGGACCAATTGCCGACCCTGATTGGTGGAATCCTTCTTTGACTGCTGGTTTATCGCTGGTCAAGTCAGGACAAGTAGCACAGATTACGGGCCTCAGCATATTCAATACAGAACTTGACAAAAAAACTTATTTTCTTTAAGGTAATTTTACTTTTAAAAAAAATATGCTCAATGAATGCGCTTTTATAAATCCCACACATTCTATAATGGTGCTTTGTGGTGGCTTAGGAGAAATAATTGCTTCAATAATCTTGTTTACAGGGTTTATGGGATCAATTTGTTCTCTTTTGAAATTTATACCGGAATCTCGGAAGAAAGAATTCATGGACGACCTATTTGAAAGATTTCTCGTTCGTTGTGGCCGTTCACCTCAAGGATTGCCAGAACTCCGATGCACATATATCAGTATCATCATGAAGAAGCCGCAAGGATCTTCAAAAACATGAAGGAAAACATGTCATTTTGAGAAAAAAAAATTTAAGGATAAAAAATGTCTATTGCATGATTGCACCGCTGTGTGTTTATAATAGTGTTTTAGTGTTATGGTTGATCAACCATAACACTATAGTGTTTTTAGTGCTATAGTTTGATAGTGTAATATTGTTTTTAGTAAACCCACTTGTTTTATCCATAATGTTTCTAACATATCTTGTTTAAATTGTCTGAAAACTACATAAAGTTGTATTTTGGAAAATCCAAAACTCTGGAACGTGTTTGGATTGCCTTTTACAAGCGGTATCAAGGGTGAATCCAGGGGAAGAGGATATGAGATTTTATCCCCCACTAGAATTAAATACGTCTTCCAATTTTAGCTCTAATTCCAAAAATGGGAAATGTCACCCTTTTTTCATGAAAACATGTAAACAGAATTTGTTTCTTATTTAAGAGAAATCCTTTTAAAACGAGAAAGCCAAGGCAATATACTCGGGTTACAGCATATGATTGTACAATCACCAAACCTAACCAAACTTAGGACTAACCAAAAATAAGACAAAACAGCAACCAACTTTCTAAGGAAAAATATTTTCTCATCTACATCAGGTCACACGGTGCTAGTAGAGCTTTCAAAACAGATTCTTAATTTTCATTTTTACTCAGAAAATAACCAATAGAAAATCCATGCTTTCTTTTTTCCTATAGAGAACACTTAGATTTAAGAAACCGGTAAAATAAGGGATTTTTTTGCGTATTAGGAAATACCTTTCCTCCAACAGTATCTTTAAAAATCGTTATAATACTAGCCCATAAATCCTACAGTCATTTCAGGAAACGTTAAAATAACTCTTCTTTTTCATAAGCGGAACTGTTTCTTTATTCAATAGTGGGTTGGAGAGAAGATGTAACGCGTGGATGAGGGCCACTAGTCTTCTGTTCCCGCGTGGTCACTCTACCGTTTATAGCTTCCAGGCACGATGTATTTGGTGTTTAAGTAACACACCAAAGTGAAGCCCAAGGCAGGGATAGATCTTTAATTCCATGTTTTTTTTCTAAGCAGTTTGAGATGTGTGGCATTTTGTAAATTGACGTTGAGATAGGAATCAAACTTGGTCAGAACAGTAGGTGCTACAGCAATGACTTGTTATTTTAAACCCATGCAGGTAAACTAAGCAAATGATAATTCCCGATAAACAAATACATCCGTAAAAATAATTTTAACAAATGGTGTGTAATAAGGATATTTGAAAGGTTTTGGGAGAAATAGTAAAAGCCCTTCAAAAATCTTTCCTTTTAAAATGTATGGAAAAGGGTATAAACTCATATTATGTGGGCAATTTTGTTCATGCTATTCGTATTGTACAGCTCCAGCAAAAAAAAACGTTACAGTGGGATTTGCGGGTGAACCACTTAGGTTAGGAAGACAAAAGAGGGGTCGTTTTTCATTAATTAAAGTATTCTTTTACCTAAAAAATTTTCGAGTCCTTAGGGGGCCGTCTTCATATAAAACGAAGCACTAACTTTATTTTTTCCAATGGGGACCCCCCATTATTATTAGTTTTTCTGAAAGGCCATCCCCCCAAATCCTTAAATACCCAGTTTCATCCAAAAAATTTTTTTAAAAATTAAAATTAGATTAAAAAAAATTTTATTTTTTAAAAATAAACTTAAATATTTTTATGGTAATCGATTCTGGTAGTAATATTATGTTTTTTTTTCCAATGGGCGGGTACAACTGGACATTATCCATAGTAATATTATGTAGGAAACCAAAATTTCAATCGATTTTATCCAATAGTTTTTGATAAAAACGAATTAATATCTTAAGGGGCCGTATACCGTTGCCGAATGCATACCGCAAATGCTCTTTCTCGTTCGTTTATCAAAAACTATTAGATAAAATCGATTGAAATTTTGGTTTTCTGCATAAAATTACTACTAGAATCGATTACCATAAAAATATTTCACAATTTAAAAAAATGTTTTCTAAGTTTATTAAAAAATAAAAAAAAATTTTAATCAATCTGGATGAAACTGGGTATTTAAGGGTTTGGGGGAAGGGCCTTTCAAAAAACTAATAATAATTGGGGGTCCCCATTGGAAAAAATAAAGTTAGTGTTTTGTTTAATATGAAGACGACCCCCTAAGGACTCGAAATTTTATTTGGTAAAGAATACTTTAATTGATGAAAAACGACCCCTCTTTTGTCGTCCTAACCCAAGTAATTCGCCAGAAATCGCAACTGTACCGTTTTTTTTTTTGCGGGAGCTGTACATAGTAATCGTCGTAATTAAATTTTTACTTGAATATTCCTCTCTTGGATACCTCTAAACTAAACTCATTGGCGCAACAGCCCTAGTGGGCCAAGGCCTACGATACCCATCTTCGTTTTTGTGACCGTGGGGCCCTGGGGTGCAAGGTGTTAGGCATGTGTCCGGGTTAGGTGGTCATTCTAACGCGAGACCCCCAGTGTTTAGTTCCCAAGCACGCTTGGTCCTCATTTTATCGACCCACTGAAGGGATGAAAGGCTGAGTGGACCTTGCCCAGCCCGGGAATTGAACCCCGGGCCTGTGGTGTGGATGCTTGGATACCTCTACCGAATAAAAAATAAAAAAAAACTGTGGGAATTGCCCATTGGGATTTGAAAAAGGGAAGTCAGTTTTAACTCGGGGTTGTTAAAAAAAAGCTTAATTCCAGGTTAGCCTGAGATCAAATTACTATACTAGACAGCAAAATTAGTTGACCCTACGACGTCACTTACAAACAAAGTAGTTCCCATCGCGATGTCAGAATTTCGAGTGAAACGAAGAACGTCAATTTTAAAATGCGATTATTTCGTTAAACCCATGTATGTATAGACTTTTTATCATGATTTGCGTACCGAAGTTCCTCCTAGCAACCCAACAGGTTTTGTGCTTACCCCCTTTCTCCTTCCGCGTACTGGGTTCAGGAAACGTTGTTGTTGAGTATAGTAAATACAGCCGTTAAAGCTTGAATTTCAATTTATCCTTTCTACAAACAATATGTTGTATGATTTAAATGTTTAAAAGTAAACTTACTTAGTTCTCCTTCTGGAAGCGCATGATGAGAATGAGGAAAAATAAAAACATTGTCTATCTTTCCAGCCCGTGTTCTTACAATCATTCTGAAAACAAAGTTATAAAATTTAAAATCAAAACACAGAACATTAAAAAAGTTCTTAAGATTATAGCTTTCGATTTTATAGTTACATATTTTCATTTTCTTTCAATTTTTATCCACGTTTTACAATAAAAATGTTTATCCATTTAAACTTGATATATTTCAGATGTGTGATTTTGCGCTAGAATTAAGTAATTATTCGAAAAATGCATAATATCATTTTTAAGGATGAAGAATAGCATAGGAGTTAAATTATATTAAATTAAAATTTAATATTCTATACACCCAAAGAGAAAGTTAAACTGAACTCAAAAAATTAGTAGAAGTGCGTGTTTTTCCATTGAGATAGGAATTCCTAGAATTTCTCTTTTTAGAATTAAAGTTAAGATTTTAGTTTTACAAAATAAAGTATACTTCATCCTCCCCCCTTTTTTTTTAGAAAATCTAGTTGAAAGCTTATCCATTAAATTTAACTTTAAGTCTATTGAAAACCCATTGACGAGAAATGAATATTTTAAGAAAAAATGAGTGTGATAAATTGAATCGTCAGATTGAAGAAGGGAATTAGTCCTAAAAATGACAAATTGACTTTTTGTGCTCAAAACAATCTCCAATCTTTGCTCTACACATGGGTGAAAAGAGGGGGGAAATAACTAACCCCTATAGGGAGATATCGCCCCTTGAAGTTGTGAAATCGATGTCCATTCATTGTATTTTTCAAGTTAATTTGGAGTTAAAGTTAATTTGTCTTTCTTTTCCTATTCTTTGAACTGTAAACTAAGTTATTCTTTTAATTTAAAATTTTTTCAAAATTTTTTTATGCAGAGAATGTTTAACTCCATTCATATTCACTCACTTCATTGATACTGCTCTAATAACTCAGTTTCACTATAATTTTGAATTTTATTTGTTTTATTCCTTTTATTTCACCCTTTTGTGGTGTTAACTAAAGAGAAATATAATTTTAATGTGGATTTAAGGGTTTTTAAGATTTTTTCATCAGAAAAATTTCATAAGATTGAAGAAGGGAATAAGTCCAACTTATTTTGACTGTAAAATATTTTTGAATATACTTATATTTGTTTCGATGGTTGCTCTGCTTTCTAAATAGGGTTGTGAACTTCCAGTAAAAATTTAGTGATTATACAATGAAAATTATATTACTTATACAGTTTTTTTCGATTTACTCAAAACTTGGTTTTTGGACTCATTCCCTTCTTCAAACTGACGATTCAATTTTCTCTATCACGTAAACGGAGCATGCTTTCATTTTAAATTACAAAATAATGTCGCTTCTCTTAAAGTCTCTTTACCCAAGTTTTTCCGCATTGAATCTTTTATCTCTTAAGTGGGCAGCTTAAGCTTCCTCCTGTCCCTCTTAAACAATTAGGAAAAATTCAATAACTGGAGGAAACATTTCAATTGTTTTCGACAGATTGGCTTCTGGTTTCAAATATCAATGTCGTTTCCGATGGAAGTATGGTAGTTTGTTAAGAAAACTTGAAACATGTGAACAGTTTGTTGTGCTTGATGAAACCTAAAATACTGATACCCAGTTCTCGAAAACTGCGAAATTGTGTTTGCTTTCATGAGAGATATGGTTCTTCTATAAAAGTATGAAATGATAATCTTTTGTTTGCTTTTGCTTGTAAATGATGCTATTGGAACATTGACCAGCTCAGAGAATGTGCTTGGAAGTAATGGAACATTTCAAGTGCGTCATAAGAGAGCATTGGGTAAGATTTATATCTAGCTTAATGTAAATACTGTTTATAAGTTCTTTTTGTTTCTCTCTATTCTAAAAAAAAGTTTTTGGTGAACGGTTTCCAGAGAAAGGCTTTTTAATTACTGATCCGTATAACACATATTTGGTATCAGACTGTCCGGATTCTTTTGAGGATGTGCAAAGTGCCTTTAGAATTTCTAAAAAAATTCTCAATTTTAAAATAATTCCATTTTTTTAGATTTCGGATAAGGTCGCAGTTACAAAGCAAGAAATTATGAATTTTAAAACAATTGAAAACATATTTCACTGGTTTTTTAATATTCAAATAGATTAAATAATCATCTTTCTATTTATAACACGAATTTAAAAAATATATTTTGTGTTATTTTTAACAATATTTATATTTTTGTTGTTCACAAAGGGTTTAATTGTTGTTCAAACTGTTTTCATTATATTTTAAACTTATATATAATTAATTTATTTTTTATTTTTTAAATAACAAATTAATATTTTTATATTTATCTTTGTAGTTGTGGCAACCTAATCATTACTATATTTACACTAAAATATACACTCGCTTTCGGAAATTTTGAATTTTGCATTTATTTTTTATATCCTTTTGCAAGTATGTTTTTTAAGGTAGTAAAATGTAACTCTTTATTTCATAATGACAAAACGCAAACAACTAAATAACACGGGTGAATGTTTTAGAAATAAGGATGAAAATGTTGGAAATCTTGACATTCGGTGTCGTTGCTATGAAAATGACACAACTTCGAAGTTTGTTTCTCATGAAGATAAAATTCTAAATTTTCGCGATGTTTAACCTAATTACTACATTTTTAACAGTCAATCATTACAAATTTTAAGAAAGTTAAATTTATTCCTGAGATATTTCAATGCTTCCCTTAATGTATCTGTGAAAAAACATTACCTTAGGGAAATGGGTAAAAGAATGTTTACATTGCTTTGTTGTTAATTTTCTTGGGGTTCAATTCCGTTATAGTTCCCGCTAAATATCGCCAATCTCTTTCGAACGCTCAATATTCAAATGTAAACCAATTTTTCTAATTTTTAATGATAAACTGAATATTTATAGATCTAATTAAACACTTTAATCTATGAATTTGAAACAATTTAGCAATATTTATACTTTATAGTGTCCAAAAGAGATTAGTGATATATAGCGGGAACTATAACGGAATTCAACCCCAAGAAAATTAACAACAGAGCAATGTAAACATTTTTTTACCCATTTCCCTAAGGTAATGTGTTTTTCACAGATACATTAAGGGAAGCACTGAAACATTAAGGGAAGGTTCATATTTAGCGGGAATTATATATGAACCTTTCTTGGAATTATAAAGCGATCCGCCAATTCATGTTACCATAAAGGAAATGATAAAATTCCACCACTGAATAAATATTCGCCATTTTTGAAAGAGTACCACGGAGAAGTACTACCCCTGTGTTAAGAATGTTTTATAAAGTGAGTAAGTGCAGTGAGCTGGGTTTTGTTGGGAATTGTGAAGCGGTCCAAAAGTTACTGCGTCAGAAGTTAACGGGGGTTGGCGAGCGATAGCGAGCAGGGGGCGGTAGCCCCTAGTTTATATAAAAGAAAAAAAAAACAAGAAAAAAATGCAAAATCGCCGGAAGGTTATCAAAAGGCAAGTGATGTGAGAATGTTGGGTAACATGCCAATAACTATTAACGATATTATTTGTTTACGCTTTTAAATCGAAAATCCGAAATAATTGTAGGAATTAAAAGGTCTATACTCAGTTGCAACTTAACTTGAGCCTGTAGAAATATGCTGAGAGCAACCAAGGAAAGTAGTTCCCCGCGAGATGTCGGAATTTGGAGTGAAATTTAGAGCTTCAATTTTGAATAATGATTGGTTTTTTAAATCCACGTATATTAAGCATCTTTTCATCCCGATATGCATAAAATGTTCAGTATTATTATTTTTTTAAAGTGGCGTAGCGCGTAGTAGTACAACTCGCTCTCAAACTCGCCAGGCAATAAGAGCTTCTAATAGCAACCCAGCAGGCTTTCTGCTTACTCAGATTTTCTTCTGCGTGGCCATGACGTCAGGCGGCTCAACTTAAGTTGCATTCGAGTATAACAGCACGTAAGAGGCTATCCATAAAGGATATCACGTTTGGAGGGGAGGGAGGGGGTTCATAAATCTATGGAACTTTGTGACATAGAAGAGGAAAAGTTTGACATCATTCATGGATGGTCCCCATCAACTTCTCCCATTCTGTCATTTCAGTCTTTAAAACCGTCTGCTACAAGACCTTGGGCTGCTTCAACACGGGACCGCCCTTCTTCCAGCCCCCCTTCCGCCTCATCAGCCTGCCGCCCTTGCCCCCCGGCCGCCTGCGGGTCACCTACCTGCTCTACACCAGGCTCAACCGCAACAACCCCTTCTCCTTCGAGTACGAGACCCTGCACTCCTTAACGACCTCGCACTTCGATCCCCACAAGTGGACCAGGGTGGTAGTGCACGGATACCTTGACGGCTCCTACATGACGTCATGGCCTCTGGTGAGTTTCGTCCGGATTGTGTGTTGGGGGAGGTTGCAGCCACTGACAATACCTAATAAAACAAACTGGAGTGACAGCCTCCGATAGTATAACATGCGACCGAACGTGCCGGCGCGGAGAGTTACAGGAATTTCCACAATGGGGCAAAACCACCAATTTCTCCATAGGCTAACATTGTGTGAGATAGAACTTTTGTGCGTTTAGGGGTTTTATTCAAGATATTTTTTTTGCTTAAAAGGTGTCTTTTCCTACTAAATCGATGTTTCTCTACAACTTAGTAATTGACTAATTTAGTAAATCTCTAATAGTTTTTAAAATGAATTTATTACTCCTAAAATTTCCCCTTAAGGGAGTTGAAAAATGTTGAATCGGATAGGGCATAGTAACTTTACTATACCTAGACCCCACTTTCATGACTATATCTATAGGGGTTCAAAAGTTAAAGGGTGGGGAACAGACAAAGTTAATCCGCTGAGACACAAACTTCGATAAGGTGTGATGCGGTTTCGGCACTCGTCACTCCAGTTTGTTTTATAGCTCAGTGGTTGCAGCACCAGAAGTTTTTTCTTAAGCTGGCATTTAGAACACTTAACTTGAATGCAACTTAAGTTGATCCTTTGACACCATGGCCACACGGAAGAAAATCTGAGTAAACAGAAAGCCTGCTGGGTTGCTATTAGAAGCTCTTATTGGCTGGCGAGTTTGAGAGCGAGTTGTACTACTACGCGCTACGCCACTTTAAAAAATAATAAAACAACATTTTATGCATATCGGGATGAAAAGATGCTTAATATACGTGGATTATTTCAAAAACTAATCATTATTCAAAATTGAAGCTCTAAATTTCACTCAAAATTCAGACACCGCGGAGGGAACTTCTTTCTTTGGTTGCTCTCAGCTCAGCATATTTCTACAGGCTCAAGTTAAATTGCAACTGAATAATATATAGTCTGTTCGTTTAAAATTGGCGGCTGATTAAGATTAAAAACACATAACTTAAACCTTTACTCTCATTTAAAGTTAAATTAAACCTAACGAAGTCCTAAACCATACTTAAAGTATTACATTCTTTTTTTAATATTTTTTAAAGGAACTCCAGGATGCCCTTCTCGACTTTGCCGATGAGAATGTCATTTTTGTTGACCACACACAAATTGGAACTCCTGAACGTATTAATTACTTTCAGACTGTAGCAGACTGTAGAGTCATTGGTGCTGAAATAGCAAACATACTTTTATTCCTCCAAGTGAGTCAGTCATCCATATTTTATCCTCACCAAAACTGTAAAAAAATTCTTTAAAATTTTAACCATTTTGATACTTTAATCAATGCTATTTCTTCTCGATTTCTTTCATCCTCTTTGCGATACTTAATTTTTTAGACAAACGTTTTAAATGGTACCTCCATGATGATCCCCTTTTATAGGAATCCTATGGAGTGGACCTTTCCAGAGTGCATATAATAGGGCACAGTTTAGGAGCTGCTATAGGTGGATATGCTGGAGAACGACTTAAAAACCTTGCCAGAATAACAGGTAAAAGAAGTCTCCAAAATAGTCTCTTAAACCCCTTAACTCTATTTAAACCTCTTAATCATTATTCTAATTAGTTTAGAACCAGTTTTATTAATTAACTTAAAAACTTGTGCGGTTGGTTCTCTTAACACTGACATCCTATTAGACATGTTTAGGAATGTAGGTAACTTTTTTGGGGGGGTAATTTTATGAAGATATTGATTTTAGTGATTTCAAAACACTAGCGATCGTTTCCTGTGCTACATGACCAGTGGTTAAACAGCTGAAAATGAAGGATTCAGCCAATCAGAGTCGGTGATTTGTTCCTTGATCGGTGGGCCAGGTAGCACAGGGGGGCTATTTCTGGCCAGGTAGCACAGGGGGGCTATTTCTGGCCAGGTAGCACAGAATACGGCCTTTAGTGTTCGTGTTCTGTAATGTTAGTTTCAGAGTGCGTTAAAAGTGCGTTTTATGTGCATGTTTAAAAAAGTGTTTGTGGCACGCGTAACTTTTCATCCTTAAATCATTCGTAGTGAATCCGTAATCCTTAATCATCATCCGCCGTCATCCCAGGCTTCGGCACCGGTTTACTTGTAAAATTCGTCCTCCTCCACAAGGAAACAAAGGGGAATCAAGGGTAATAAGCCTGAAGTCCTAAGTAAATTCTAATAGGAGAGAGTGGGGCTATTTCGCACATGGGGCACATTCGGACAGACGGCATTTCCCCTATTATTAATTTAAAAATATGAAAAAAAAAATACCAGTAGATGGAAGCATGACTACCACCTCCTGCATGAATTTTCAAAGCCCTGAGCCATATTTTTGTATACGTACTAGAAATTTGCTAGCGTTAGAAGCAGCAAAGTAAATTTTCTTGTCATTTTGTTGGCGTAAAATATCAATCAAAAATAACTCTCAAGTGGACATTCAGAATTTTATTCAGTAGAGGCACTACTAAAGTAAGTTTCTAGAAAGGTTTTATTCCCCTGCTTTAATTATAAATATCTTGTTGGGACGTGGTAAGCTTGAACTGGTAGATGGGGCACATTCGTACACCAAAAGATGGGGCAGATTCGGACAGTGCGAATGTGCCTCATCTTTCCCATTTTTGATTATAAAAGTGATTTATATGTTTATAAGTGCAGTATATTTAATAACTTGAAGTTTAATTGTTTTTAATTGTAATTGTTCCAAAATTTGGTGATAATAGAAAATAACGTCTTAAAGAAAGCTTCAGTTTTAAGCAATTTAGACCCAGATTCAAACATTGAAGAAATAAATGTCCCTGATAATTGTTTAATACCCATTGCCTTGGACTTAAGTGATTTTATTCTAGTAGAATTTGCTACTAAAAAGACAATTTTGTTATGTTGGTCAAATATAAAATTTGGAATTGAATGGTGCTTATTTAAAATTAATGATGAAAAACTTTAAAATTAATGACGAAACTTTTATTTTCTCAGTAAGTAATGATTCAACATTCATACAAAAAGATAAAATAGTATTAAAAGTTCCCCAACCGTCAGTGTTAATAAGCGAGCTGTTGGTTCACTTTTCTTTTCGAATAAAACCTGGCAACTGAAATATTGTGTGTGTGGTTGAACTTTTTCTAACTAATTATATTATGTGAAGTATGTCAATGTGCAATATACTCTTCATTACTACAATTGTTGTCCTCATCAAAAACTTAGTTGTTCAATATTTCTGAAGCTGTTTTCTTTTTTTTTAAATCTTTAATTTTCCTTTAAATTTTCCTTACATTAAAGAGCCATAAACTTTTTAATTTGTAAAAATAATTATTGTATAGTTTTTGCATGTGTACGAATGTGCCCCACACGTGTGCGAAACTGCCCCACCCATGGGGCATATTCGCACGAAATTTCTCGTTTTTTAGACTGATGATATAGGTTAGAAATTCTAGATGAATGCGACCAATTATCGTTCTAAAATATCGGGAAAGGTCTTAACTTTCATTTGAATCCGAGTTTGTTTCAATATCTCATCTAAGATCCAGAGAAATGTGCCGAAACGCACTTTTTGTGCGAATGTGCCCCACTCTCCCCTATAGTTTATTCACCTTCAAAATGTTGATGTTGTAGCCAGTATACATTTTGTACTATACTTGGTTGCAATGTTTCTTGACTCTATGACGTCATTACGCGGAAGGAAGAACCGAATAAACAGAAATCATGTTGGTTGCTAGGAGGAGTTTCGGTATCCAAATCGTGATAAAGAGACGCTAATACATGGGCTTAGCAAGCATATTCGTAAACTTGAGTTCTTAATTTCCCTCAAAATTCAGACACCTCGTTGGGAACTACTTTTATTTGCTTTCATCATCCAGAGTCATGTAAAGTTGCAATCTAGTAGAGCTTAGCACATTTATTTACTCTGGTCGAATCAGTCTAGTAGCAACATATAAACCCACCCTCAAACGTTAACAGAATTAGTTGGATTGGAGAAGCCAACTTCAAAGTTATTTCAGTTCTAAATAAAATATACTGCGGATTTAAGCAGTTCAACTAGGAGAAGATAAATTTGCTAAAAAATTAAGTGGTGACTTAAGTAACCCTTGAAATGACGTTCATTTCACCTTTCAGCCTTGGATCCACCCGGTCCAGATTTCAGATTGGTCACAAACGAGGTGAAGCTGGATACCACCGATGCGACATTCGTGGATGTAATTCACTCCAACCCTGCTCCCATTATTGTGTTAGGTAATCCTAACTTTTTTCACTCAAACATTGCAGGAGTTTAATTTTTCTTAAATCAAAAATAGAAAAATTTGCCTTTAATAACAGCGTTCCGTTTTCAGGTTTGGGGACTCTTGAAGATCTGGGTCATTCTAACTTTTGGCCGAACGGTGGATTAATAAAAGGATGCCCATTGAGTTTCATTAGAATTTTATTTACTGGCATACTTCCGTTTGAAGGTAAGCGTTTTTCTGAGGGATAGATCACGAGGAAAAGCCGAACAGAGGGTCCAAAATGCTATTTTCAAGACCCATCTTATGGAATAGAACAATCATACACTGCTGTGCAGAAATTAAGGACGGAACGGTTTTTTAAACATAAAACCTAGTAGAATTATTGTTCATCCATGAAAATCATACCAAAAGATGTTCAATGGGTGAGAATACCGGGCCCTAGAACAAATTTTCCCTATCAACATTTTAAGGGGGTAAATGGGCCCTCCATTGATAATGGAGTTCCATTACACATTTGGAGCAGTGGCAGAAACGTCTGTGTAAGGGGTATTTAACTGAGAAATTTAAGATTTTTTGCAATGAATATGATTATTCCTGAACTCAATGCATATTTTCAATCGTTTGTGTTGCCCTTAAATGGTATTTTTTTAGGTTTTATTGAGAGACATCGGTCTTATAGTCATTTTTGGCAAGTTTTAGCTTCAGGGTCATTTTTGGTAAGTGGTATCTTACCGTCAATCATGTTTTTAAGAGGTCTCATGTGTATCTGATTGTGTTTAGGTCTGGGGACCCAAAAAGTAACTTTATTCTTTCAATATTGTTTCTTATGCAAAACTTTGAGAAAGCCAAATTGTGATTATCTGCGGATTTTTCACTAATAAAGAGAAATTATTGACTCGAAAGGTCTTCTAAAAGAATCGAATGGGTCATGAGAATACAGATATGCAATTTCAGACATCAGGAAAAATCTCTTTTGAGTATAGGGGGTGTTGAAATTTCTATAAGTATAGTACAGATTCAAAGGAGAAATTCGATCTCATAAAAATTCATTTTAAAGATAATAAAGATATTTTTACAGATATATCTTTCATTTTAGACATATTGTATAAGTCCATAAACAGTAAAACTACTTCTTTTTTAACGCTAATAACAAATGTTCTTTCTGTGAAACTAGTGCATTTCTTTGGGCCGTTTCAGCACCCTTTAGACAGCACAGAAATTTTCACTGTTATCTGCAATAGCATACATGTGTTCTCATGTCTCTTTAAGTTCTTTTGGAAGACCTCTCGGTCAATGATTTCTCTTTATGAGTGGCAAAGCTGCACAAAATCACAATTTGACTATCTCAAAGTTGTTCATAAGTAACGATATTGAAAGAATAAAGTTACTTTTCAGGTCCCCAGACCTAAACGCAATGAGACACATGGGAGACCTACTAAAAACATGGCTGACGGTGAGTTACCACTTACCAAAAATGACCCAGAAGCTAAAACTTGGCGAAAATGATGATTAGACCGATATCTCTCAATAAAATCTAAAAAATACCATTTATAAGCAGCACCAACGTTTAAAATATGCATTGAGTTCAGGAATAATCATATTAATAGCAAAAGACTTAAATTTCTCGGTTAAATACCTCTTACACAGACGTTTCTGTCACTGCTCCAAATGTAATGGAACTCCATTATCAATGGAGGGCCCATTTACCCCCTTAATATATTGATAGGGAAAATTTGTTCTCGGGCCCTGTATTCTCACTCAATGAACATCTTTTGGTAGGATTTTCATGGATGAACAATAATTCTACTAGGTGTTGTGTTGAAAAAACAGTTCCGTCCTTAATTTTTGCACAGCAGTGTATATCAGGGGTTTCCAACTTCTAAGTACTCGCGGGCCGCAATCGAAATCACAAGTCAAGTGGCGGGCCGCAAAGTAATCTGGCTCCTTTTTATAACGATGATAATTTTTTTGGGGTGAGAGTCTTCCATATTAAACTTCTCCAGCAAAAGAGGGACGATTCCAGAGGATATATGAATTTTTTTTACTCTCATACTCGTAGGAATACTGAATATTACTTAAATGAAAAGGTCTTCCTCAAGAAAATATTTGTAAATTTTCCTTAGAGGATTGTTTTAGCTAATTTTTGGATACTCCATGTTGCCCCTCCTCATGATAATGGTTATAAAAGCCTTCATACTCCCTTTTGCTACGCTAAGGGGGAATTTCAAGTTTTACAAACGACCTCTCGAAACTTCAAACTTTTAATTCTTGCACCATATAAAAGGATCTAAGCTAGTCCATAATCTAAGAGGTATGTGGGGGGGTCGGGGGTTCTCCCCCGAAAAAATTTTAATTTTAGTGTGCTAAAAAGTGTTTTGAAGCTACTTTTGGGAGGGTTTTCAGAGAGCTTCGCGGGCCGCACAAAATGACTCGGCGGGCCGCCAGTTGGAAACCCCTGGTGTATATGTTATTGATATAATGTGTTGTCATTGGAGGCACCAGCTGTGATTGGATGTGACATGTTCAAATTCATTCAATCTGTCCTTTCGGAGGGCAATAAGGGAATCAAGCTTCTTGTTTTTTCCTTCTCTTGTGACGTAACGAAAGAGGCGTGAGTTGCATAAGTAGTAGATGCCACAGAGTACCATCAGAACCGAGGGCCGGATGCAATTACGTTCTGTAACGTGCTAAAGAACCGGATTTCTCCTATTAACGATCGCCACAGAACGCTTGCTCAGGAGGTGGCGTTTTACGACGATCCGGCTGACGTTTTCCTCCTGATTGGCTGAAGCGTTCCACTACGTAGCAAAGCGCGGGAGAGGCAGAGTACAATCAAATGCACGTGGTTCAATGACGTAATTCTTGAAAACCAATCAGCGGCATGCTGGAAAAATGACTCAGGAAAACGATAGTTGAGTTGTTTGGAAGTAGGATTCGACTCTCAAAATCGTCGCAAATCGTAGCTGCATCCGGCCCCGAGTCTATGGTCATAGGTGATAATGGAAATCAAAAAGTGATAGGGGGCCTGTTGGTGCTGGTATTGCATCAAGCTCACGCCTTCCTTGTCATGTCACGCGAGGCGGAGAAAGATAATCACGATGCCGAATCTTCTCTGAAACACCTTTGAGAGTGACAGACTGAATAAACGAACACGTCACAGCTGTGATCTCCAAATTGTAATTGTCTACTCTTCTGCCAATCATTTCCCGTGCTCCGTGCTGCCTTCCTGTTCGATGGCATTTGAAAATAACGTTTCGGACCCTCCGTTAGGCTTTTACTCGGTGGTAGATACAATCTCATAGGCCTTGAACCCTCTGTCCTGGTATACTCTGTGGTTTAGATTAAAAGTAATAATATTTTAAATTCTCCAATATCCTAATCAATAATCCTAATATCCTATAGTCGGCTAGACTAAAAGCTCTCCCTCCGCTCTCTTGCATTGCCTTCCTATGCCGTTCTGATAAGTCCTAACAAGGACGAAACCGGTCCATGGCTGGAGGCGACGCTTGAGAGCTGGGGTTTTCACACACAATCCTCTAACCATAGAGGTGCTGCTGAAGAACTCTTCTTTTCTTGTCCTAAAAAAGACTAACAATTTATTTCAGCCCCAGAATTCATATTCAACTGCCGTCACAGGCGGTCCATCGAGATCTTCCTCTTCTCCCTAACACAAAAGTCTTGCTTCTTCGTCGGTGTGGAATGCCCTAGTTATGCGGACTACCTGCAGGGAAGGTGCGATTGCGGGGACTTGGGGGAGAAGTGCTCCTTCATGGGGATGAGGGCGCAACCCCCGAAGGACCCCAGGAAGAGGTACTACACCAAGATCGCCCTGGAAAGACCTTATTGTTGTAAGTGCGGTTTAAAAAGATGTAACTAATTTTTATTTTCTCTGAATCAAAGGGGAATTATTACACATTTTAATAAGATACATATAAGATCCAGAATTTTTCCAGTAAAAAACTTCTCGGGTTTTACAGTACATTTTGTAAGAAACATCTTTTCTTATCACTGCAGAGAAAAAAATATTTTCAGAAAACAAAAAATACAAAATTTCCTCTAACTTAAGTAGTTTTTTTTAGTAATTCTACAGTTAGCATTGAGTCAATAAACATAAATTAAACTGCTTCCAAACAGTTTTTAAAAACATATTAGTATGTTGTAATACTTTTTATTCATAAAACATGAAACACCAACTATGTCTGCTACTTCATGGACGACATATGATATGAGACCACATAAGGTGTTCTTCCAATCATTCTCTTTATGCTTTTCTTTATTTCACTCTACTCACAAATAGAGTAAGTTATAAGAATGATATACTGATTGCTTTCTTTTTTTAGTGCATCAATATAGCGTAACTGTTTTTCTTCGAACAAATGGGGACCAATTAAAATCCCTCAAAACGACCATGGTTTTATCGGTATTTGGTCATCAAGCCATTCAGGAGACATTGGAGCTAAAGTAAGCCACAATTATTCTGTTTGTCTAATCTTTTAGCCAAAAAAACCTTTTAAGAAATACTGGCATTATCCTAAATGTGCATAGTACCCAACTGATATACTGCATGCTATGTAATAATTTGACATGGAATAAGTGTTAACACGAATAAACTAAAAATAATGCGAATAATAGTAACATTATTGTAAATTAGAAAATCATCGTTTAGTATTGAAAAGTTGAGTTTTCAAAACTGCTGATCGTAACTCTCGAGTAAAGTTATATTTTCCTCTTATGTAAAAACATTTAAAAAAAAACTTTACACATAATAATTAAAATAAATACATGATTGGAAAAAGAGAATCGACAAATTTCAATAACATTTGAAAAGCCTACCTGCTACCAACAAAATTAAACTACACCTTAATGACTGTTTTTGAAAAACATTGTTTTTCGTGGTTTCTTTTCAGTGTCGATTTAAAAGTCAAGAAGCAATTTAATACGTTCCTCATCACTACATTTCAACATTTGGGAGATATCCACTTAGCACGCATTCATCTTAGTGAAAACTTCAATTCCACATCAGCATATGTAGAAAAGTTGAACATTAATTATTTATTTCCAGCGTAAGTTATAATTCAGTTGTAATTTACTTTTAATTTAGAACGCCAATCAAATGTTTATATCGACTGTTTCCTTACCTCAGTTGGAAAACTTTTATTTTCTTTATATACATAAAACTACCATAAAATTAAATTCAGCCCAAATTCATCAAGTAATTTAATGCAGTATCCCCTTTAATTATTAAGTTCAACCTAATGAAACAAAAATATAACAGTGTGAACATTGTGGGCAAATTTCTGAGGTTAGGAAGATTATTTAGGTGTAGAGTAGTTAATGTTTATACTGTATATTCTCGGAAACTATATGAAACATTTTTCTCTAAGAGTTCTTCTTCAAATATACCTTTCCTCATGACATATATTTTTATTCTTTAAGAGCACACTAATAAACTCACATAAAACAAGCTTCATTTTCCAAGATATCAAAAAAAAGTTATAAGCTTCGGAAATTTTCTATTATAGAAAACGGAAAAAATATTTCTGAATCTTTTTTTTCTGAACATGGGCATTTCCCCCACCTTCTATGGTAAATCTTTAAACTTCTACAGCTTTTAACTTTTATATAATGTCTTATAAATTTATTTATCTTTATTTCTGAGGAACTTTTTTATGTGCTCTTACAAAAATATAAAAAAAACGTTGGGGCCGCGAAAGAAAAAATGGCGTGTGAAGAAAGTGTGTAAGAGTAAAAGAAAAACATTTCATTGTAATTTTCCAGAAACTATAAAAATGATACCTAAATCAAATCATTCCTAACCCCAAGCCGTTCGCTCGCACAATATTCTCTGTAAAAGTTTTGTTTTCAGGCGGCTGAATACACAAAGTAATAAATGTTTAAAATGAGGATACTTTTTATAATGATCGATTTTAATAGTTATTTCATTTTAAAGCAGACCAATTAATTTAATATATCCTTCTAAGTTTTACACAAATATGGTTACTTTCATGCGTGATTTTGGAGTGCAGTAATCTTAGCCATTATTGCAGGCCGAGAGAAGAAACTGAAATTAATCTTTGCTCATCATCTGAAAATCATATCGAAAAGGAAAATGTGCTCATGAAAAGTCACTGTCATAGGAATGAAGAATTGTCTATAGAACAATAAAGTTTTTACCTTAATTCAGTATTTTTTATTCCTTTTCATTTCTACTATCCATCTTTCGCAATAGAATTATTGTTGAATAAAGAAAAATATATGCATTCAATTTATAATTCATGTAAATCCATACATTTTTTAAAATTTTACTGAGCAGAGGGAGAAAATAGTATCCTATCCCGAATAGTATCCTATCCTATGCCAAGGTGCTCCCCTAAATTAATTTTGGTGCTGCCATCTATTTAAAAGAGTACTGACTAAATGTGTGATCCTGATCCTAAACAGCCAAACAATTCGTTTAATTTTAACCGAGGTTGAAAACTACAGTTTATAGGGGTATTATTACCATTTAAAGGAATATTTTTTCATTTTAAAAGTGTTGTTTCTAGGTTTTTATTTATTTTAATTCTTATATAGATTACAATACTGGTGGAAATATTTTTACGTAGAGCACTCAAGCACTACGTCTATTGAATGTTGAATGTAAACAAAAACATCGGAATGGTGGTAGTGACTCTGCTGCTAATCTCTACAAAAAAGCATGAAAAAAATTAGTCTCTGAGTTTAGAACTCATGTTTTACTTTATGGCTACCTTACTAACACTTAAATAATTAAAAAAAGCTAATAGTTGAACAAAATGGCATGGAAGACTATGTGTAATGAGGTGGAGCTTTTGGCCCAAGTAATTTTCATTCAATCTCTAATGTCCTTTTAAAACTTTATTTTAATTATACAGTTATAAATATAACTTTATTTATAGATATACTGGATTTATTTATACGTAGTTTTATCTGATTGATAATTTGTGGTTACTCTTGATTGCCAATTTTAAACTGATCTTATACACAATGGTTAAATTTCTGTGGTTGTTATACAAGTTATTGTATATTGCTTCAATTTCATAAAAAATAGGTTCAATTCCGTTAGATTTCCTGCTAAATATCGCCAATCTCTTTTGGACACCAAAAAGTATAAATATTGCTAAATAATTTCAAAATAATAGATTAAAATGTATAATTACATCTATAACTGTTCAGTTTATCATTAAAATTTTAAACAAAATCATATTGGAATATTAAGTTTTCAAAAGAGATTGGTGATATTTAGCAGGAACTCTAACAGAATGGAACCAACAGATATTCCATGGTTCCTAGCTTTTATCTTTAAATTGTATGATGCCTTTCTACTGTAATTGTTTTGTTTTTTCACTGTGTTCCAAGAAGATCAGGTATAGCGTTGATAAGAGTTTACCCACACCTCAAATGATTACGCACAACCATTTAGGTCTAACTATAAATATCCTTATTATTGGATCCTAATATAATAATATTTAGTAGATTATTATTTTAGGATCTAATAATGATGATATTAATAGTTAAATCTCTTTGGTTTTCAGTCATCATTTAAGCTGTGGGTAAACATGGTGGCTGGTAGACTTATCGAAGCTGTGCTGAAGATCAACTTAAAAGGATGCTGATCTATTATGTATTTTAAACTTTATTTGAACTGAATTATTTTTGAAGACTAATCTTTTATAAAGATGTTACAACCTATAAAGGCAAATTAACCCTTTAAACTTTTATTTCATTTTTATAATTATATTAACTTTAAAATGGCCTGCCCCTTATCATTAAAAGTAAAAATATGATAGTTTAAATGTCAACTTTCATGAATGTAATGTCTATTTTTTCTTGAAAAAAATTATGCTTTTTATTTGTTTATCTGTTTGCAAATGCTGTGTTTTTAAGCTATACTCCTTTTTTTATGGAGTTAAGTTGAAATATTGATCAGTGACAGTAATCTATTTATGATAATCATGTTATCAAATGTAAAATTTTATTAGTATTCAACAAAGGATGATAAGAACAAAAATTTCCTTCCAAATACTTAAAAAAAACATAACTTACTGATTGTCTTAAAATGATGGGTTTAAGAATACAGGTTAATTTCAGTATCCTGAAGTGGGATTAGCAATTTCTGATTCAACTACACCTGTACCTGGATATCTTTTTGGAGAAATTACAGGTAAGCTTTTAGCCATTCAATCTCTTATTTGAAAGAGGGATAAAATAACAAATGATTTGTTGGTAGACCAAACCATTGCAAAGGTAAAAAAATAATCATTTACTGTGATACAGAATTTAAACCAAAGGTTTCCAAATGTGACCACCGCCCCGCCCCTTCTTCAGAAGAAAATTTTCCACTTCCCCCTTACAAATTTTTGCTCCTAAATTGCTTGTTTTTCATATAATTTTATACCAATGTTTTCTAATTAAAGACTTTAAAATAGTTAAGTTTTATATGCACCTGAAAATTTAATTTTAAATAATCAGGATACTAATTTGACTCTAGCCCTGAATATACAGAAACCCCTTTTGCATGATAATCAGGGTGTGTACCCCATTTGCTACGTCCCAAGGAAATTCCCCCATGGGGTTCCTCTCCCGGGAAATTTTTGAATTTAAGAATGTTTAAAAGTGATTTTAAGCTACTTTTGCAGGATTTTTGGATGCTTTTTTTACATCAAATTGACATTTGGCAATAGTTTAAAAGTGGTCAACATCCCTATTTATTCTAATAACACCACCCAATTTTCTATAAACTCCTCACCGACCCCTAGAATGCTTCAACTCCCCTTAGGGGGAGGTACCGCCCACTTTGAGAGCCACTGATTTAAACACTATCAGAACATGCTTTTTAAAGGCAACTTATTCAATGCATGTTTATATTTCTCTTTGAATTGACAGATTATTTATCTTGCATATAACTTTAATCTATTGAGATACATAAATGTTGATTGTATATTTATGTTTCAGCTATTACTTTTATTGAGTATGGGAAGAACTGTAAACCCCTGGTGAACTTTTTGACCTCCAGACTGGAAGTAAATAAACCATTGGTTGGAATGAAGGTAAAATAAATTTGGTTCTTACATATTATCCTGTCAACTGTGTCGCTGAATTTGAAAACGTTATCAAAGTCTATTGACTGTTGTATAGCTGTGATGCTGAATATAATGGTTGCTGAATGGTTGACAGTATAGTACGCAAGTACCATAAATTTCAATAATGAGCAACACCATCTTCTATATTTTCTTGTGATATTTCTTTAATTACTAGTATCATTTCACACTTTTGTGTTTCCCATGCTGTGAATTTTGTTCACAAAGGGATTCTAAGCCTTTTGGTTTAAAAGATAAATATTTAACCCTTTCAATATGGCAAAAAATCGGTTTAGTGTGCCTTATTACTGGAAACAGTTATTTTTCCTCCAAGTGATTATAGTGAGGAAATAACTTTGCTGTCTGAAGGTCTAAGAGATGCATAAACAATCCCATAACCAGAGGTGCAAAAAATATTCCCAATCCCGATTTTTCCCCAGAACACAATAAATTTTGTCCAAAACTTCCCCCCAAAATGTCTCCATATTTTCATAAAAATTTTCCCATAATAAAGAGAAAACATAGTGATTAAACAAGAACATGATTTTTAATGAAAATCACCATTCCCATCATAGATACATTGTTTTTCCTGTATATCAGTATATCAGTCAAAACTAAAGGAAAATCCAACTCCACCAAGGCAACTCATTTTTTTGGCATAGATCCGTAGTTTTCCTAAGATACATCCATAATTACGTAGTTTTTACCAAATTTCTGTAGAATTTGGAGGCTATGGTATTGTCAGCAGCCAAAATACTTGTTACTAATAACAACTTGGATTGATGGAGATTTTTCCTCATAAACTTAGGCAAAAATTTCCCCACAACTGCCTGAATTTCCCCCGAACATTGTTCGGGTGTTCGGACATATTCTGCACCCCTGCCCATAACAATTACAAGTTTTATTAATGAGACATATGTCCTGCTGATTGAAAGGGTTAATGGTTAATTTTATGTTTAAATCCACAACATACTCTTTACCTAACCCTAAACTTGGCTTTACTCTTATTGTGATCCATATCTTTACCAATAAACAGTCATGAGATTCTTCCGATTTTTGACGGATTTTTCGACTTTTTCCGATTTTTCTGAGAATTTTCAGATTTTTTCCTCAAAACTCACACCGCAAAGAATTCAGACAAGGTGTTAAAAATAATTTTTAAAACCTTGAATTTTAGCATCAAATTTCCAAAAAATTTTCTGGGGTTAGTACCCCCAAACTCCTCTTTCAGTACTTGGAACTCTATTTTTCAAATCTTTTTTATATTAAGGTCTTAACATGCAAAAATTCTACCTAAAATTTATTAGAAAACAATATTGAAAATGTCGTTCACACAGTTTTTCAAACTGTTTGCTTTTATGTCAATCTCATCCCTGAATAAAGCCTGGATCTGCTTAAATATATTGGAAGAAACTACTTTGAATAAAAAAAGCTACCTATGTCTGTAAACTTAGTAGGGGAGAGTGGGGCATGTTTCAACAGTTTCGTTTTTGATTAAAATCGTTTTCTCTTTAGTTATGCGGTTGATTGAAATGCCATCTGGTGTTAAATAATGTTCTTTATCTTGAAAACATTTGTCCGTTGTGTTTCCACCATTTCACATTTAAGATTTTTTTTAATCGAGTGAAGTTGATTTTGATGTCTCAAAGTAACTTTTTGATTTCTTTGAAAAAATCAGATTTTACCCCCTTTTTATTAATTTAGGGGAGTGATTTTTATATATGTTATTAATTAAAGTCTTCTGCTTCTATGTATACAATTTTCAAACCTATGCCTTTTTTTTAAAGGGTATGAGAGGTCTTAAACCGTGAGGACCAAAGGTGGGGCACCTTTTAACACTTAGGGTGGGGCAGGTTTCAACACCACAAAAATGCGTTTTTCTTGGTATATTGAGCTTTCGGAATATTTTGTCTTGAAGTAAATGCTTTTAAATAATTAATGTAACAAATATTAGTATTTTATTATGGTTAATAACTTATTTTTAACGAAAAAACAGCTGAAAATGGATTTATATTATTTACATTAAAATACATACAATTTTTAAAATTAAGGCCCCTATATGAGTCTTAAAAACAATTTTTATGCATTTAATAAATATAAGCATGTATTTCAATAAAACTTTTTATTCTATACCTCTCTCTAATGATTAGTAAGTGGTAAAATTTTAAATAAATTAAAAGAGGTTAAAAAATAAAATATTTAGCAAATTCTGATCGAAAAATACTGGAATTAACAAGATATTTTTGTAATACAGCTCAAAAGAACTTTTAAATGAAAAAATAAAGTTAAACACACTTATTTGGGTCAAAAAACAGAAAAACATCAAAATTTGGAAATTTTTTAAAAAATTTTTACTCCAAACTAGTAAAATATCTTTATTATAATGTATATTTCAATGTATTAAAAGTTAAATCAACTGAAACTATTAAAATTTAGAAATTAACCCACTGTTGAAACCTGCCCCACCTACTGTTGAAACCTGCCCCACCTACTGTTAAAACCTGCCCCACCTGGTTGCCAGATTTCAACAGAAGAGAACCTTTTTTAAAACGCAATTTTGGACCACTTAATTTTCTCTGAGAACTTTGGTAAAATTACACAATGTTTCAGAAAGTCCACGGTAGGATATGCAAGTGAAAGTTTGAGGATGCGTGAATTTGTTAGGTCACAAAAAAATAAAAACCGAAAACTGTTGAAAGGTGCCCCACCTTCCCCTACCCAAAATATTTTTTTACCATTATGCATTGTTTAAATTCATCTGAAAATTCCAAGTTTTTCTTAATATTTTATTTGTTATGTTCAGATTCTAAAACTTCTACTGCACCTTGTAAAGAATGGGTATCATGAGATGATAGAAGAAGTGAAATTGCATGAAGTGGAATTGAAAGAAGCAATGGGTTTGTGGTTTTCATATTTGCTATGCTCAGTTCCTCCAAATAAGTGTATCTAGCCAGGGAAGTTATTTTAATTTTTTTTAGAAATTGATGATAGGGAAAATTCTCAAATGAATTGAAAAAGTATGTTATTTAAAAGTAAGTGTAAATGTTTCATTTTTGCTCAACTTCAGTCAAGAGAAGCTCTAAGTTGTTATTTGCCACATAGGGTATCGCACAGTTATTATCTGCCAACAAAACTCAGCTACTCTATAAAATCTTTTATATTCCTCATTAATTAAATATGTATTTGCTAAAAGGACTCTGAACAGTTTGCTGAAGGGATCATACTTTTGGCAAGATCTAATCGTTTTGCCAAACCCCTAATCAGATCCCCAGCAGCACTTTATTTAAAAGGATCTGAGGATGTGTGTGCGTCTTATTGATTATCTTTGCCAGAAAAAAAAGGGGTTTTTAGGTATAATAACGAATAAAATCTTTCCGAATCATTTTGATTATAAAACTTTACACCTGCAAGACTAAAAAGCAGAAAATTAAAAATTTTATTTTTAAAAGGTACTAAAAAGTATGAAATAATTTTTCCAAACTCCTTGTAAAAGAAAAAACGGGATAAATGCAATAGATAGGTAATACTAGCACATAGAGTGCAGAGAAAAACTTAAGAATGATCTAGTGCAGGGGTGGCCAACCCAAATGTTCTTGAGGGCCACTTTGGAAAACCACAATACTCTCGCGGGCCGCATATAAAATTTTAGGATATTAGGTGCACAGAATGACAGTGAAGAAAATTGAATAAATTAGGTATATAAATTAGGGAGTTTCTTGGATCCTTTGCTTAGTTTGACAGTTTCCTAAATAAAATATTCATTTAAATTTACCTTAAGAAGCAACCCCAAGAATACCTTCTGTAGTATATCCATAGGAACTAAACAGGTGCCGTTGAAAAACACTTGGAATCACTCGAAACTATAAGGAGCCTGTGGCCCTTATAGAAATTTATTTCGGGATGACCCAAATTTTCTCTAAAAATTGCAGCTAGATTTTTGCATCGGGAAAAGTACACCCAAATCTTCCTCTCATGCCCCCATGCATATTTATTTGGTTCAATGCATAAATTAAAATATATTTTTAGTTAGGATTTGCACCTGACTGAACTAATATCCTAAAAAAGTTGTGAACAATAAAGTTCCTAGTACTAAAGGGGGATCTGGGGGTCCTCCCCCCAAAAAATGTTTGGAAATACGACTCTAGTTAACACATTTTAACGTGTTTTGGTACCCTTTGTCCCAATTTGGGGAGGCCTTAACTTACCCTAAAACTTTAACTTTTGACTAAAAAAATTCTTGCGGACCACACAATTATTTCAAAACGAGCCGCATGCGGGCCGCGGGTTGGCAAGCCTGATCTAAGAGGTATATAGGGGGTCGGGGGTTCTCCCCCTAAAAAATTTTGAATTTTAGTGAGCTGAAAAGTGTTTTGAAGCTACTTTTTGGAGAGTTTGCAGAGAGCTTCGCGGGCCGCACAAAATGACCCGGAGGGCCGCATGCAGCCCGCGGGTTAGCCATCCCTGATCTAGTGCATAATCCCCATGCTTTTCGTTTCTTGAGGATTATTATTTTATACTCATTAATCTGTTCTTAAAACATGATTTATTTTTAATTTTGTTTCATTATATTTTTATTTATTCAATTTTACAGTGTTTCATGGACCTCCTGATGATTTTCATGGCAAAACATTTTACGAAAACATTAGAAAAATAGCTAAGGTATATAATAACATTATAATCATGTGTAACTTTTGACATTATTTAAAATTGTGGGATTATTTTGTCTTAGTGATTTCTCTTACTTTATCATTAAAGTTATGGGACATTTGTTACTTACTGTTGGGACATTTGTTAATTACTTCTAGTAAAATTTGAAATACAAACATTTTAAAAATTAGTTGTTTATTCATATAAGTATTTGACTTTTCCAAATAATTGATTATCTCATTGTTACTTTCTTTCTAATATATGTAATAAATCTATTTCATTTAGTGTCCAAACTGTTATTGATTCATTCTGAGAAAAATTTCCATGTTTTACTTCAATACTCTTAAATTTACTTTAATTTAAGAATTATTTTTACCTCAGTTTTGTTGCATGCATATTTATGCTGAAATATTAATTGATTCTTTCGTTTTAGGAACTCCTTGAGTATGTGTTTTCAGAAAACAAAGAACTTAGGGAAAATTTTTCTCCACCCTGTATGTTTTCTTTTATTTCTGCCTTGTTAAAAGCAAATTCTAATTTATTTCCTACAAATTATAGTATTTTCTTTTCAAATGTAAAAAACTCTTTTCTAACCGGTCCAAATTGGACTGGATATAAGCAGGTTGATCAGAATCTCGATTTTAAAGCAAAAGAATTGTTGAAACTTTTGTATTTTTTCTTTATTTATTTACTTAGTGTGTACCTGTAAGTTTCTTTTCAAAAATACAAAAATATTTTTAAGCCTTGTTTTTCTGTAATTCATTTAAAATTACAGACTCTTTTTAAAATTTTATACAATTTATGAAGATTTTCTGGCTGGGAACTTTTTATGCAGTTAAATGCTAATTACTAATTTCTTTTATGATAATGTCTTGTTTTTTACTATTCAGCCCTTTATGTTATGCTAAAACCAAGCTTTTTTAATTGTTAGGCTGTTTTAAACTGAAACTTTTGTTTTACAGTGCAAACTGAACTGACTGGCTATGGTTCAAATGCAAGTGTAAAAAAATTACCTGGTTTTGGTTTTTCTGTAAAAACTCAAAGTAAGTTTGAATTAAATATTTTGTAATCTAAAAAGCCTTAGTGAGATAGCAATGCTTTATTGTCTTGTCTTGATATTTAGTACATGGATCTGCATTAAGAGGTCATGTTTTTGTTGCAATTTATGTACATAATCGTTTTCTCAGAGTGGGAGGAATAAAATTACAAATCACGAAGTAATTTAATAAAATCCAATGAGCTATATAGAGGAAACTGGAGTGATGACTTAGCGAGCCGAAACCGCATCACCACACGCTCAAAATGTGCACGCGCCGGCAGCATGCCGAACTACTTTTTCTCCTTCCTCCGTGAAATGCGGAAAAAATAACTGGTCGCGCTGAGAGCTGTTATAGTTCTCGCAAACAAGCCTTTTTTTATAACTTCAGCATGTTTACGTTTTCTAATTATTTTAATACCTTTAAACTTTCCATCAACAGTTTCATTTAATCGATGCTTTCTTGTATTAATTTTAGTCAATGAAATTTTAAACAAGAATTAATTCCCTGAAACCTACATGTTTATCCAATTTTAATTTAACTAAAAAAAATATTACAATTCAACTTTAAATCTGACTATTATGGAGACCTTCACTTTTTTTAATAGTAATCATTTGAACTGTATGGAATAATCCATTAATGGATTGGAAACCAAGGAAAAAGTACTTTTTAAGAATTTTTTTTAATCATAAACCATTGTTTTTTTGTTTCCCCCCAACTCTTCAAAAAATTAAGCATATAATGAAAATTTTAAGATCTTTTTAAAAACTATTCATTTATTACTTAATTTTCCTTATCCATAAATTACTCAGTATTATTTTAACTTACCAAACCGTTCCTTTTGTTACACTTTCACTGAAATCAATCACAAACCTGACTAGGAATATTTTGCATAGCTATTTCAAAAAAGCACTTAGGTTTGAAAATATTAAATTCAAAACTTCAAATTTGTCAATATAAATAACACAATCTATCCAAACTAAGCATTTTATTGCCATAATTAACACATAATCAGAAGTTACAAGACAATTTGATGTGAGCTATTAAATGAACACTTTTTATTACTCATATGTTCTGAAACAAAATTAACTTTGATAACCTTTGTCGATAAGTAGCACTATTTTTCTGTATTTTCAAATCCTATCTCATTCTCTACAAATCTTGGGATTACTTTTAAGTAGAGATTTTTGGGTGTCAAAAACAAATTCTTAATAGGTATAGTTCTACATAATAAATGATAGCTAAAATCAACCTCTTTAACTACTAATTGAATAACATAAATAGCATATTGCCGCTTTTTTCATCGACAAGTTATCCTTAGTTTATAATACTTGCAAATTGTCTGATCATAGAAATTATGTTTAACAAAAATGTAAAGTTTGTTAACACACGGTAACAGATCACTAAACCAAAACTAGACAAAAAAACATTAAGATTGCAATAAATACAAACATTAACAGTTTCTCCAGAATTAAACGAATTAAGATTATACTATTTCTACGTAGAAATAGACTTTGAATTATTCATTTCGAACTGTACACACTTAACTCCTAATGATAGAAACATAGACTTTGATTTTACTAACCGATGAAATAGTAGTTTTTTTCCGTCTTTGCCGTCTTTCCGTCTTTGTATGCACAACATGATAAAACCATTTCGATGATTAAAAATTTTAAAATTATCGATTTTTAAGAGACTAGACTGTGACACAACGTGAGTCAATCATTGAAGTCAATAGAGAAATCGCGGGAAAAGGGCTTGTTTTGCCTAGTTCGCGAAATTCCTGTATCCTTCCGCGCCGCTCGTTCGGTTCAGTGCATTTGTACCCAGAAGTCGTCACTCCAGTTTCCCTTCTATAGCTCAATGATAAAATCAGAGAGTAAATTTGGATGCCAAAGTTGAAAGTATTATAAAGTTAAAATATTTTAACCATAGTGTCTTAAATGATAACAGAAGTTTCTTTCTTCTACATTAAGATTGAGATAAGGAGTGATACATATCCATGGTTGAACCTAATATCAACATAAATGTTTGATAATGAGGCAAACAAATATATTCCAAAATACTTTTTCATAAACACCACTTTTCTTTAGAATCTGTGTCTGACAAAGTGAGTGAAGGCATCACAAATTTCGTTGAAAAGCTCATGCCTTCAAATGAGAGTGGAATCCAGATCCCACAAGCCTCTGTTTTGGGAGAAGGCTTACCTCAATATAAGCCTTTAACAATTGACAGAAGTCTTCAAGAATGTGAAGTTGATTTACCTGAAACTCCACCTGTGTTACATCCCCTTCCTAGAGTAAAACAGAAGACTAGTGGTATGCTATAGCATTTGTTGACTATGTTGGTAAATGGTTTAACTCTTTCAGACCTAGATAGGTTACAATGATAATCTTAGGTGTGAAAATGTTAAAATATATGCAGTACTTGAGTTTTGACTAACTTGTAACTTAACTGGTTCTTTCCATGTATCTGAAACCTTCACTAAAGCTGATCAATATGTGTGCTAACTAAGGTTTGGTTCTATACATTAAAAGCTTAATTTGTATAGTTGTTTGCAAATTATGTGATAATTTTGTCCTTATCCTCTGTAACCATCTAACACTATATCAGATGTGAATCTGCTGTTAAAAATTTGCTACCTTTAAGGATGTATCTTTAAAATTAAAAACAAAATTATTAGTTATTTCATGTAGCATGCATTTTAGGTTTAAATGATACTTTTTATTAAGATTTAACTAAAATATATTTGAACCCTTTTACAGTAACAAAATAATTCTTTTTGTGTTCTGAATAGTTTACAAACCAGGTAGAGCTGGGGGAGGATGGGACGATTCTGAAGATGAGGAAGAGATGGAGGATATCGATCCTGTTGTAGAGACTGCTAGCAAGAAAAGCTCTTTATCTCTAGACTCAGTGGATTTCAGGTAAAGCATCTATTTGTAAATTCTCTACATAAGAGAAAAATACAGAATTTCATTGATCCCTCTTTGTCTATTTGTTTCAATTGTATTTATCAAGTATTTTATGTAATCTTTGGTAATGGGCCATTGCCTGATAGGAATAAATTTCTTTCTTTCTTCTATTTGTTTCAACTTGGGATGTAATCAATTTTTCTGCCAATTTATTGATATGTGCTTGCTGATTTCTCATGTAATAATCCTTATTTATTCAGTGTTGCACCAATTTAAAGGGCTTGACTGAAAATCTCTAAATCTTTAAAAGTTTTCTTGTTATCTTTTGACTACTGTTCTCAAATTGTCTGAAAAATCATTTTGTATTTATAAAATACTTATAAGTAACGGACCCTTTATCCGGGAACCCGAAATCCGGACGGACCTGAAATCCGGCTCGCGTTTAAAATTTGATTTTTTATATTTTGAAGAATTTTTAGTGAGTAAATGCTGTTACGACGCGCAATGGTTGCGCCGCGCCTTTTGTGACGTCGTCTCGGTGCGGAATGGGACGATTCGGCGCGGGCCGACGCGGCCGAATCGTATCGTCCCCGCGCTTAAACGGCCGTTCCAAAATCGGCTGCTGCCTCGGTCTTGGTTCTTGCCACGACGACCCACGTGCTTTGCCGGAAGTTTTTTTGCTGGATCTGTTACGATTGGATGCGCCGCGCCTTTTGTGACATCGTCTTGGTGCGGAATGGGACGATTCGACGCGGCCGAATCGTATCGTCCCCGCTCTTAAACGGCCGTTCCAAAATCGGCTGCTGCCTCGCTATCGGTTCTTACCGCGACGATCCACGTGCTTTGCCGGAAGTTTTTTTTGCTGGATCCGTTACGAATGGAACGGACTATGTTGTTTCAGCGGGTATTTTGGTTTTTAATGGAGTTTTTTCCGGAACGGCCCCAAAATCCGGAAAATTCCGAAGTCCGGGATGATGTTGGCCCCGAGCTTGCCGGATAAAGGGTCCCTTACTTATTGATTTTACTTTACCTTTAAACAAACATGTTTAGGTTTAATGCTTAAGTCATTAGTGCTGCTTATTAGTATTAAAAAATAAATTTTAATCACAAATATAAATAACTGTAAAATTTTTACCTGTTTTGTTGTAAAGTTTCATAATTTTTTACTGTACTAATTTTAGTAAAATAGAGCTGAAAGAGGTAGCTACTGACTGGAGTGATGAACAAAAACTCATAGAAGAATTTACCACAAATGAAGAACTGAACCTTTTAGATAGTTCTGAAATTTCTATTCTATGCAGCAGGTCATATTTCTTGATAATTATTCATAATTAATTATTAGCATATTTTATTGAAAAGTTTGGAAGTAATAATTCTTTTTTCTTGGTTCTTTTTGTATTATTCTATAAATTTAGATTGTTTAGATAAAAATGAAATAATGGGTTTAAACTAGTATCACAAATGGTTTGTGAACTTAACCAATTTGTTAAGTTAATAATTTCCCATGATAAAAGCTTTAAATTGAAAAATGTCTTTAGAAATTTACTTTATTTATATTATTTGAAGTAAGGTGCTTAGTTGTGTTCTCTTAAAATCATTAGTTAATAAGTATGATCATTTTTTAGGAGTGCATGTTTAAACTGTGATCAAATACTTATGTCCCTTATTGCAAAATTGTCTGAAACTGAAGAAAGGGTACAGTTGGTGAGTAAGATTTAGAACGAAATTCAAATAAACATTAAGTGGATGAATAATGTTTTTAAGCCAGTTGTTTATGATGAAAGCTTTAAAACGCGATTCTAAGGAAATTATCTTTTTTTTCACATTCAGAACAAATACAAATACAAATTAAGTCGACCAACTACAGGTGTAAGCCCAGCAAGGTTGGTCCAGTCTTTTTAACCCAAACTACCGGAATCCCAGTAACTGTCAATTTTCCTCTTGAACTCGTTTACCCCACTTGAGTTTACAATTGTTTCAGGCAATGCATTCCATCTATCCACTACCCTATTAAAAAAAATAATGCTTTCTACAATCCGTCTTAAATTTTCCTTTATTCAATTTGAATTTGTGACCCCTTGTTCTATTACCCGTATTGAAATCTAGTCCCTCTGTGTCCCCTTGCTTTACCATTTTAAAAAGTTGAATCAAATCCCCTCTAATCCTTCTTTTCTCTAGAGTGAACATATTTAGCTTCTTTAATCTTCCCTCATAACTTAAACTGGATATACCCTTGACCATTTTAGTAGCCCTATGCTGAACCCTTTCAATTGAATCAATATCTTTTTTTAAGTATGGACAGTATGGTATTAAACATTCTATACATTTTTTAAAATATTCTAAAATGCTTAAAATTTTAAAAAAGCTATGGAGAAATTTTGTAATAATTTAATAATGTTCTTTCACTTTTTATGTCAAACAATTTTGAAAACAGTCTTAGTTAACTTTATAAGATTTTTTACAAGCATAAATTAAAATTACATTTGAAGTATAAAAAATACGTAGATGTATTCTGTTTCAGAGAGCTTTGATATTCATTGAATATCTGCTGTTCTATGATGTAGTCACACTGGAATCTTTATTAAAACTTGTCCATCCCCCTCTGAACCATTTGCTTGAATCTGAAGAAAATATTCCAGTTTCTGTAAAACTAAAAGCCAAAAAGGTAAGAAAAAATTTATTATTAGGTTTACTTTTATTGTATTAGCTGATAGGAAAATTACACTTGTAATTTAAAAACCTATGTGATTTACTTTATTATAAATAGAATACTCAAATTACTTAGAGTTGGTCTTGATCAGTATTTTACAATGTTTAGCTTTTTAAATAGGGTTGTTATTTTTCTTTAAATTAGTTTTTTTAAGAATCTTTACAAATTTCAAGCTAGATATCATCTAGTTTTTCATCAGTATTTTTAAGATACATAAATCCTAAAACAGATAGATGTGTTTTTTCTTTCAAAATATGAAGATAAGTATCAAAACCTCTATAACCTGATTGTGTCTTAAGCTAAATAAAGAAATAATTTCCAGAGCTAATTTATAAATTTTTGAAATTCTGAAAATCAAACTTGATTTTTTTTAATTCTGAAACCTAATTTAAGTCCATATAATCATTATATTTTTTTTAAAACTTTTACAGTTACATCTCATTATTCAGAACCTCAATAAGGCTACCCTGCAGAAAGGTCCAAAACAACTGATTGAACCTGTGAAATGCAATGGTTGAAAGTTATACTTATGCATGCTGAATAAAAAAGTGATAAAATGGTAGTTGATTGGGAATAAAAAAATAATTTATATTTTCCATTTAAAATATAAAAATAGATATAGTTCTTCAATCTAAACTGCTGTACAAAAAACTGAATGTTCATTGCAGTTTTAATGAATTATGCTTGTTAAATACTGTTATAATAAATATTTTGTTTTTAGAAATATCTCTTTCTTTTCTTTAAATTATTGTTCTGTAACATTTAATTCAATTTATATGCTTTGCAAATTTTTAAACAACAGCTCTAGTCTCACTATGTAACTCACATTTCACCTCAGTGTCTGTCCAAGTACTCTGTCTGACTAATTAGCAATGCAATTAGTCAGCTATATTAACTAATTAGCAATGCAATAAATTAATAATTGTAGCTATTTTAAGCTCACTTAAAAATTTCTCAACGTGAATTTTCAATGATAATATAAACGTGTCTGAGAGACCCCTTGGGAAAGACGAATATTTTATTAAGAACTGAAAATGGTTGAGGTGACAAAACCCTGGTCTTGGAATGTGGCTTATGGCTTTAGTTTGCCTATAGAAAGGTACTGATAAAGATAAGGACTGTTATTGTTTTTTAGGGGTGGAAACGAATCGCACATAAAAAATTCCTTGAAGTCTGAGATGCATGATGGCAGGTAAGGGTTAAAAGTAATGTTCGGCACTAGTTAACTAAAAGTAGTTAACTACTAGTTGCAACTACTAGTTAACTAGTAGTTCAACTACTTTTGGTTTAGAGTAGTTGAACTAGTAGTTTAACTACTTTTTTCACCAACTACTAGTTCCACCTACTTTCAAAAAGTTAGTACTTCAAAAAATATTGAAAGATCAAAATTTTAAAAAATATGTTTCATCAACTAACAATGCCATTTTTCGTGATACATTTTCATATTGGGCAACCTTGAAATATATTTCATCCCAGCAATTGACATATAAATGCAACCCTTTAAGTTTAAGTTGTGGTTTCCTTTTTATTTTTTATCTTGCGCTCTGTTTAAGTAAATCATAGCATCAATGCATCATATCATAGAAGGAGGAGGGAGGAGAGGAAAAATTTTCCAATTAACACGTACAGTTTTTTTTCCTAACGCAATATCGGGTGGGTAGGACCGGAAGAAAAGGATAAATATGAACGGATAGATGCGAACATTTTGATTAAACTTTACAGCTTGGCTAAATTTAAAAGGAAAGCATTAAGAGCGCCGAAATTAACGGTTTTAAAATAGCTTCATTTTGCTAGTTCAGGCCTAGCGTTTGGATTGCACGTACGTATCAGATGACAAAGTGAAATCCTCTCTAGGAATTAGGGAGTTCATGGTTTTCTCTCCTGGAAATTCCAGCACTTTGAAAAGCGATTTTAGGTTAGGTTTACGAGGATTCTAGATGTTTTTCCTGCATTAAAAATTAGTAGGCAATACTTAAAGTTAACGGCCCAATTTTGTGCTTAAAATATTGTTGTTCAGGCTAAGGGGGTTTAGAACCCTTAACCCCCTTATATACGACACTGTACTGACTAATATAAATACAACTTAGAAAACTTAAAGACACCAAAAACCTGTATACCTATCGAAAATTGGCGAATCTTTAGCCATGATATTTTTGCTATAGGTAAGAAAAAGTAATCGAAAATTTGGGGAAAAATATCTTATGAAATTAAATATACTAGTTAACTAGTAGTTAACTACTCTGGGAAATAATCAACTACTAGTTACAATTACTTCCAAGAAAAAGTAGTTAACTAGTAGTTACAACTACTTTTGCCAAGACTAGTTGTTAGTTGGTAGTTAACTACTTTTTGACCAGTAGTTGCCGAACACTAGTTAAAAGCAAAGAACTTTAATTTTTAATGCTATCAGAGTTTGTTCTGTAGTATTATATTAATGTAAAAGGATCATTAAAAGTAAAGTAATTTAAAGTAAAATTTACTTTTTAGGAAAGATTAAATTAACTGCATTTATATATTCTATCTTTTGGGGGGTGTAGGCTAATTTATTCAAACACAAAATTTTGTTCCATGTCATGATTGGTTGATCCGGAAGCTTTTAAATGTTTGATGCCTGTAAGCATTATATGGGAAATTTAATCGCTATCTATAAGCAGATACCTTTTTTTAGAATTAGCAAGAAAACATGAAAATAAGTAAATGAACACCTGTGTATATTTAAAAGCTCTCATGTGTATGTAAGAATGATAGTGGGGGGTTTAGGTTGAGTTTCATATGTCTCAGCTTTTAGAGATATACTCAGACCTGTTTTTGTGCGGTATATAAAAATCGCAGTAAAAAAAATGCATAAATAAAAAATCGCACAAAAACAGATTCGAGTGTACTCTATTAAAAACACATCTGAATGGGTTTCTGTCTTCTCTGAACCCTATCAAAATGATACCTTTTTACGAAAATATAACGTCTCGCTGACACCGGCCTTCCTTCCATAATAAAACCTCATTTCCCATAACGATGCGAAACTCCCCATCATAAAGACCCGGGTCCGTGTGTCTTTAATGTCCCGTTATAACAATTTAATAAACGAGCTGACTGTCGCCGGCCTGGAGGGGATGGGACAAACACCACATCGATTGTGTCAAACGTGAAGGTCGGTGAAGACACCATTGTTGCATTTATTCAGCTAGTTTCATGGTGGGATACTTTTGATTGATCGGTAGCTGTTGGATCACTATTGCGCATTTGTAGCGTTGCATGGGTAGGAGAGAAAGTTGTAGTAAATGTAGATGTTTATCAGCTATAATGAAATTATGGTGGTGATGGTTGGGAAGAAAGATTGATAATGGTGACTGATTTTTTTTTTAAGTTCGGAAGGGTATTGTGAATTTGCGTAGTGGAATTGGAACGTAGGAAAATTGTAAAATGTCCGACATTTTGATTCAGAAATTCGTAGAAATAATTTTGTTTCAGAGATCTTAACAGATTCGCTCAATTTACGTTGGGTAGGTTTTGTTTGAAGTTTATTTTTAACCTCTGAGGTAACAGGTAACCACGGTTGATGTCGTGTCAAGGAAATTTATCTGTTTTTCGTAACCCTGCCGAACTAACAGAAATTTCTAATGATTTTTAAAATGTTTTTTTTCGAATGGCTATCCCCTTTTCCGCGATATCGTAGACTCTGTTGACTTTTTCTCCTTACTAATAGTCTATATGAGGAGCAAACAATCAAACAGTGTTTTCTCCAAAAGAAATAAAAAATGAGTTATTGCTATTTTCATGATCTCCACATTAAACTGCACAAAATAATGCTATTATCTTCAACTAAAACAAGTTTTAACATATTCTAAAACTACTTAGAAAGTTGATGTTTCAATCAAAAAGTGTTTCCTCCAGAGCCTGTTTTCAGTCAAACAGTGATTCCTCCAGTCAAAGCCAATCATAGCTGTTCTTACTCGCCACGTGACCCACTCATTTGTCAGCGTAAAGTTGGTGATGTAAAAATATTGGTGGGGACTTTTTGATACGAAATCACCTAATGTTTATTTTAAAAATTTACATTGTATATCAGAAATAAAAAGAATAGTTTTTGAGGAGAGTAGGATTAATTTGTTTCATTAAAAAAAGTGTTTTGTCCATGTTGGAAACATTCAAACCATGTTTCCTCCTATGTGTTCGATCAAAACGTGATTTCTCCAAATTTCAAATGCATTTTTAAATAATTATTTTAAGTTTTTTAGGGAAATTATGACTACAAATCTTCTCAGTTACTCGTTATAGAACTAAACAAACGATAATTAGGTTTTTAAATTAGTTATTTTTTAAGTTATTAGTTTTTTGTGTTTCCTGAAAATTTGTATTTGAAGGAGAAAGTATGGTTTGATTGTTTACTCCTCATATGAGGGAGTAAGAAGCAGTGGCGTAGCCAGGATTTTCCTAAGGGGGGGGTCCAGTGCGAAAAATTTACCAATGGATATCAAAAAGTGTCCAGTCCACAATTAGTGAAATAAAGTTATAATTTTCACATTACTTTTAATTTCTACTCTGTGTTAATTAATATAGTTAATAATTTATTAATAAAATAATTAGTGTAATAATTAAGATTAAGTATTACTTGGATTGAAAGTTCTGATCCACATAATTTTTTATTAAGTACAGAGACCGTCGAGAAACATAGTTTTCTGTAGCTCCATATTAAAGAGGGGGGTTTGGGGGTCCACCCCCAGAAAATTTTTGGAAATTTGATTTTAAAAAGGAGTTTTTTTACTTCATTCATGAGGTAATAACCGAGGAGCAACCGCTCCTTGTGAGCCAGATAATTTTTAAGGAAAAAAAGTACAAAAAATCTGACGTTTCTGAGGCAGTAGTTGATCCAGGATTCGGGTTTTTTATGGGGGGGGCTAAAAATTTTGAAAATAAAATTGAATCTCCTCAACGAATATAATATTAAAAAGGTTGAGAATAATTGAAATAAACGAATTACCTTAAGGGGGGTTTGGGGATGTTAGATTTGAAAAGTGAAAATTTTTGGAAATTCAAGTCTAAAAAGCAGGTTTTCAACTCGTTTTGGTACACCTAATCCGAATTTCGATCATTATATTTTCAGGAATTTATCATTTGCTAGGAGTTTTGTATTTTGACGAACTCATCATTAAAAAAGTTGTTTAATAAAGTTCCAAGTCCCAAGGAGGGTCTGGGGGTACTCCCCCAAATTTGTTTGGAAATTTGACCCTAAAAATAGGGTTTGGTTTACTCATTTAGTACCCTTTATCGCCCCCTCCCCTTATATCGTCCCTCAACTAATAAGTTTTTTATAGGTAAACCGGGGGATCCCCCGGAAATTTTTAGATTTTAACAAGAAAAAAAGGTGGGTTTTAGATACTTTTAAGGGACATAGACGCCCTCTTTTGAGTAGGCACTGGAATATTTAAAGCCTAAAAAAGGGGTTCAAAAATTTTAGGTCGGGCCCATGGGGGGGGGTCCGGACCCGGGGACCCCCCCCCTTCGCTACGCCCCTGGTAAGAAGTACCCGGATATGGGAGGAGATGAACCATTGCAGATCGTTTTTGGGTGTAAAACCATGTTTTAGTTTTAAAAATTATCAGTTTGGAATCGTTAATAAAAAAGGAGGTTTAGAGAGAAAAATTCAATTCAACCACAATCAATCCCCTCCTAATTAAACCATTTGGTGATTTATACTAAAGAACTTAAGTCAGCTTCAAAATGATTCTTTTTACATTTAAGTCCGTTTCAACATGCATATTCAATTTATAAATACGTCTCTGATAAAACTGTAAACTTCAGAAAATTTTACCAGTAAGGAAATATTTTTTACTTCTTGATATAGTTGTCCGACATTTTTAAGCGCTTTAAATGTAGCAGGAAGACACTGATGATATGAAAATCCATTCTCCGTGAAATTTGATGCACCTTAAAAAAATCATCAAATTTTCTCATCATCAGAAAGTTTCCTCACAACCCTGTTGCATCGCTCTATCCCCTAAGCTGGCGCCACGACGATTTTCCCTTTCTGTAAAACTAACAGACAAGGCTCAAAGATATAGTATAAGTGAAAGAACAAGAGACATGGCCGCCAAGGAGTCGCTCACAAAAATCGACCACGTTAGCCGGAACCAGGTATTAATCATATTGGACACCGTTGAGAGATTAAAAGACAAAGGGCACCACTTTTGCTCCAAGCCTTGTCGACAGCAAAGGGTAACTGTGACCGTTTTCTCTCTTGATGATCGTTTTATGTATGATGGTAGTCAGAGATTGTGACTGATTTCTTTATCTCTGGTTCGTTGACATTTATTTCACGTTTGTTTGATTTGAACTTTATTTAATAGCCTATTTATCAACTTTCCAGGATAACTTTCGAGTTGGAAAAATTACAGTTTTAACTACTTTGACTATATCATGGGTTTTAAATTATTAGCTTGATTGTAATTGAATAGTTAAATTTATTTGTGTCTAAAAATTAGAAAAATAATAAACTCGCATTACATCGATGGGGATGCCACCCTTGGAGGGTATTAGGGGTGTTATCAGTTGGTGGCAAGAGGGAGGATTAAAAGAAATTTCACATCATGCACTGAAAGTAAGCAGAAAAAAACAAAGGGGATACTTGACGGAGCACGTTGGTCGTTAGACATTCAAACTCCAGTGTATAGCCAGCCTCACTTGGTGCCATGAGCAGATATGTTACAGAACCTGTGACTAAAAGTCACATTCAGCTGATGCAAACCCCTCTGTGTTTCCCCAAGTAAACTTGGTCCTCATTTTATTGACCCCGGAAGGATGAAAGACTGAGTCTGCCTTGTCCAACCCGGGAACAGACCTCAGGCATGTGGGGTGGTAGAGAGATGCACATCACAACCTTAAACGACATTAGTATTATAAATAATATACTATCAATATGAGAGCTTACTTTAAAATTATAAGACGGGGTGTACTTAAGCTTGAATAAAAATGTCTGGTCCCGTGTTCCTGCCGACGTACCTATAGTGCTAGACACATTGTTGGTGTGGTGACATGACATGTGACATAAGGAGGGGAAGGGGTATAGTAAAGTGTGACACTTCGTGACAATGGAGAGGGAGGGCTCAAAAAATGGTTTGAAGAAAAAGTGTGACATCATTTATGAAAGACTTCAAAAGAAACTATCACAGCAGAGATCTTTAGTAAAGGAAACCGAGCCTTTATCTTACTCCACGAGAGCAGGTGGTTCAGAGAGTCGTTTGCTTCCTGCTCTGTTTCGCTTTTACTTCCTCTCGACCGGTATTGTTTCTGCCGTCACCTGAGCATGGAGCCTGGGAAGGACGTATCCCCGAAGTCGAGGAAAAAAGAGGGCCTGGAGTTGACTGACCTGAAGGAAAAGTCCGAAACAGACGCCGAGAAAGAGAAAGGTAGGCTGCATGATGTGTATGAAAAACCTCAGAATCTACCTCAAAGTGGGGGATCCGAAAGAAAATAAATGACCGTAATGTGTGAATGGCGAATGCAGCTTTTAAAGTACATATCGTGACTTGTGTTTATCATTTCAAGGTACATTTCTGAATTAAGTAACTTCATTAAAGGTATATACTTCTTAAGTACGAAGCAAAATATAGAAACTTGTGTGCTTTTGTTCAAACATTATGTGTAGTTTGCATGCATTTTGATTATATTAAATAACTTAAATAACATGAAATCTGTTATTTTATTTTTTTCTCGTTCGGCAATATAATTTGGTTAGAAACTTAAAAGTCACCTAAAATGCGTAAAATTTAACTTTACTATTCAAAAATAGTTAACTACTTTACAGTTTTTAATCAATTTGCTTTGTCACTTTTCTCTAACCCTAGTCTATTTTAATGTTCTTAAAATTATCTTCATATGAACGTATGGAATTACACATAATGGTGTATGGATTTGGTACCTCAAAATTATCCCCCCTTCCTTTATAATATATATTTATATACAGCCCTGAATTGGACATTAACGATTACATAGCCCAATACTAAAAATTACTTTTACTTTCTCAACTAGGACCGTTAAATTATTACGTAAGTACCTAGGGGGCGATATCTTTGCTTATTTTTATTGACAAGGGGGAGGGGTATGAGTGATGCTTACGTAAGATGTTGCAAACACTCCATTTTGTAAAATCTAATGTTTTTTGCATAAAGGATTTCAAAATTATCCAAAAATCAATCTATTTTAAAATGTTTATTTTGTACGCGAAAAAATAACAAAGGAGGGAGTCGGGCATAGTTTTCTTACCTACTAATGAAGGGGGTTGTGATTTGATTATCTTTGCTGACCATGGGGGAGGGGTATTTTGCTGGCCCCTACTAGTACTTTCAAATACAAACATAGATCAATACCCTGCATATTTAATTTTAGTATGGATAAATTCACAGTTATATTTCATCTTATTTGATAAAAAAGACATGAAACGCAATGTGTCCCCATCCGTCTAATTGTCTCCAGCCACCAGACGAGTCATCAGGACAATCTTAATCTCATTTCCACTCCTTCCGCTGGTTCTTATTCTCTCATTTCCAGCCTATCCTTATGTGTCACACACGCCAGTGGAATCACGTACGAGACAACGGAAAGGAATTTCGTTTTCTGTGACACCCTGTGGCAGCATTTTCGTGCTTGGAATGGTTCTTGCATTTAGCTGGTTTCCTTTGATTACGGCTTTCGGAGTTACAGTATTCTTGTGTAGAAGGTCGTTGTATATTCAAATGGTTATTGGAGGTAGGGCATCTGCGAAATCAAGAGTTGTAAAATACTGTTTGGCCAATGAAGTATATACAGGGTGTATCTGAAATGGTGCAACAAACTTTCAGGGATGATAGTACTCATCAAGATGAACAAGAATCGGTATAGAAAGGGGGTCCCAGACCAAATCCCAGGGAGTTAAAAATGGAGCGACACCCCAAAAAATCATTGAAAAATTCAATTTGTAGAAGAACTACTATTGGTAAAAACTTAATTATGGTCTCAAAAATTGTAGTTTAATATGATCTTTAAAATTACCTCAAAAGTCTTCACTTTAAAATTTGTTTCATTATGAAAAAGTTAAAAAACACAAAATATGTGAAAACTTTGCCAAAACCTTATTTTGTATTTCGAAATCCTTTCTTTTGATTTGATAATCTGAAAGATCATAGTTGAAAACCCTTAAGTCCAAAGTTTCACGTAAATACAATCAATATTAAACGCATGAGATTCTGTTAAAGTTTGTTTTTTGGGTGCGCAAGCTGTTTTCTAGAGCTGTTTCCAAAACAGCTGTTAGCGCACGCAAAAAACGAACTTTAACAGGATCTCAAGCATTTAATATTGATTGTATTTACGTGAAACTTTGGACTTAAGGGTTTTCAACTATGATCTTTCAGATTATCAAATCAAAAGAAAGGATTTCGAAGTATAAAATAAGGTTTTGGCAGATTTTTCACATTTTTTTCTGTTTTTTAACTTTTTTCATAATAAAACAAATTTTAAAGTGACGACTTTTGAGGTAATTTTAAAGATCACATTAAACCACAATTTTTGAGACCATAATTAAGTTTTTACCAATAGTAGTAGTTCTACAAATTGAATTTTTCAATGATTTTTTTGGAGTATCGCTCCATTTTTAACTCCCTGGGATTTGGTCTGGGACCCCCTTTCTATACCGATTCTTGTTCGTCTTGATGAGTACTTTCATCCCTGAAAGTTTGCTGCACCATTTCAGATACACCCTGTATAAAAGGATGCGAAGGTACCCTTCCATCCCCCGAAATTGAAACTAGGTGGGTAAAACGGTTAAAATGCAGTTTTTTAAGATCAAATTTCCAAAAATTTTCTGAAGGAAGACCTCACGAACCCCACTTTTGTAATTGAATTTCAATATAAACCTCAAATGTTGTACATTAAGGTAAATAGTTTTAAAAGCGATATTTTTAACCTAATATGAATGCATGGAGGGGGACTTTTGAGTGGTCTCGGTCATATTTCCAGGAGCAAAAAGAAAGCAGTTTACATTTACAGCAGTTGGTGAGCTTCAGCGAGCAGGGGGTAGCTCCCTAGTTTATAAATTTTATTTTTCAAACCAAAGGTGAAAAACACGCACAAATTTAACAAAATTACGAAAACACGGTTTAACCATTTCGATACGGCGAGACATATACTGAAATAACTTACATCCCAAGAAATAACTATTCCAGGGGTAATGAGACGCACTAAACTTTTTTTTGCTGTATTTACAATTAAATTACAAAATATTACCTAGCCTGCTTCATTTATTACCCCTCCCCGAACAGAAATATCGTTTCAACCATCCCCACCATCAATTGAATGTCCCATTGGCCACCGTATCCCCCTCGGCAATACATCGGACAAACCTGCTCTTATCGTAATTTTTCATCCGCATCCCGCTTTCTTAGCACTATCGATTGAGGAAGGGAAGGAAGGTCACTGGAGCAATCGAGAGGGATCCGAACGCTATACGGTGCAATTCTATTTTCGCTCCATCATCCCGATTTTTTCCCTTGCTTGTTCCACCTTGTTTCTATGATCGAATGTAGTAGTTTCTTTATTTATGAGGTGGGTCATCTTCTGTGGGGAAGGGGCTGTGGTTTTTTCTGGGGGATGGGCACGAGGAGGGTTAGTTTGTGATGGAGATCAGGCTCTGTTTCGTTGAATATTCATGTTTTCTTACCGGATTGACTGGTGATCATGAATATTGTAGTCCTGCACTTTAGAACAGTAATTCGCTAGTTTTAACTAAATTAATTAGCTTTTCTTTAGGATATTGTTCCCCTTGCTTCACATCAATTATAAGAATTAAACACGCTTAGCGGAATTTTGTTACTCTAAATAATATCTATTGATATTGGTCTTGAGTTCTGTTCTGAAGAAATATAAACATCGTGGCTTTTAAATATATTTTCCTTTATGATATTGTTCAAATGATACTACATACAATACTTAAACCAACTTGAAAAATAAAAAAATCTTTCTTTAAGGGATTTACTGTCCTTTTAGAATTTAGTTTCTTACTGGCCAACGGCCAGTTTCTTTTGTTTATTAGTTTACACTATCAAATGCTGACCATTCATTACTTGGAGATAAAGTCATTTTATAAACATGCCACAACTGACCTAGTTCAAAAGGATAAAAAAAAGGATAAATCTTTGCAATTTACGTAATTGTTTTTATTATTACTGATTAAACTATTATTAATAGTTTTTATTATTTCCAACTTGTTTAAAACATTAAACATTAGTATAATAAATAGTTAAAAGTCAATTAAGCATGGAATATCTATTGAAGCATGGAATATCTGTCATAACAGGTTTTTGCTGCGCAGAAACTTTTATTTTTGGATTCTATAGGATGTCCCATTAGCCGCGCACAAAGTCCTAATAAACCCCAAGTATGGGGGCTAATGGGACAGTAGCTTTAAATTACAAAAGTTGAGGTAACTCATGGATAAATAATGTTTTTTTACTTTCCAGAAAAATATTTATTAACATTAAATGTAAAATAGTTTTGAATTTATAAAAACTATAATAAAAACAGCAGTTATGCTTTTTTAATAGCATTTAATAAAAAATGTACCTTTAGCCCCCACTTTCCCCTAAATTTTAAAAAAATTTCCAATTACATTGGGCCACATTCCAATATCTCTGAATTAATAACGATCTCAAAATTCTTCCCATTGATTTATCTTTATTGACGATACAATATATTATATTTGCCTTAAAAATTAACAAGAACCATAATGGAATCAGAGGTACTATTAATAGAAATACTTAATTTTTATGTATTAAGTATAATATTTATATTATTAAACTGAGTAGTTTAAATAAAAAATACTATAACTTTTAATGAATGCTTGTTATTCTTCATTGGATATAAATCTTAGACATTTCTAAAACTTTTTTCATTCGGTTGGACAACATTCACACCTTTTATTATCTAGGATAATTTTGATAACCTATTGTCATCTTGGATTCCATGTCTAACTTTGAGATATTCAAATTAATAAAAAAAATCCATCCTATTTTTACGAAAACCTTAACATTGAACTAATTCGATCCTGAAACAATAGTCTCCTATCCTATTCTATCATTAAAAAGAAAAACAATAAACATGCCCAGCCTTTATCCTTATCAAAATCCTTTCAGATTATTATCGAGCACAAGTTTAGAGATATTTAATGATTCTTAACCGGATCGTTTTATTTCAAGTTGCCTTATACTACAGTTGTCTTTTAATACGAAAATAGAATCTTTTATTTATCCAAACCACTTTTAGCTGGTTTGCCCATTACGTAGATAAAACATCTTCATTTTAAAGTATTATTGTAACTGGAGATAATAGTGAAACGGTTTTTCGGCAAGTTTGAGCACAGAATGGATACCCTTCTCTCCATCTGACTCCAAGAAATTAGACAGTTTCCGTTTGCATTTCTCTTCTCTATATGTCCACTAGCTTTAAAAAGAAAACAGGTAAGTTGGTTTTTCATTCATTTTATTATCGTAGCTTTTGACAAAAGTATTTTATTTATTGAAACATTAATGTTTACCTTAGATTTCTTCTCGATTATACTTATGATAGGATAAAGGTACTCGTGTTCTTAAATGATTACTAAATTTCTACCTAAAAGAAATTTAAAACCTAGTCTAAAAACGTATAATTTATAAAGACATGCATTGAAAATATCGTCAAAAATGAAAAATCTTGTAAAATCGTGGAGAATTTGGTACACATAATTTATAAACACTATATATAATTATAGATGTTCTCTTCGGATATTTTAACAATTTCCCTTATCTTTCTAAAGGTTAACAAAAGGGCTGAATTTTAGGATTTAGTGTAAAAATACTTAGTGCTTTAAAACTGTGTGCTTTTATAAAAACTCATGCTTAAAAACATATACTGAAAATAAAATTTGTGTAAATAGTGGATTTTGAAATGCATAATTTTTAACTAAAGCTTCACACAGTAAAAATTCATGCTTTAAAATTATTGTTGCTACTAAATGAAATGGATCACTTTTATTTGGTTTACTTTTTTTCTTCATCCTAAAACATCCATTATTTTAACTCGTTCGGTAGAAATCTCTAAATCTAATTTGCTGTGGAAATATGAATTCAAATTCGAATATCTCAACCTCTTAACAAGTTATGAACTGTTATAAGAAAACTCATCTTATGAGCATAAACAACTCAATAAAAAAGGCCTTCAGTATTACAACTTTTATTTTTATTTTCAAAAACATTAAACAATTTCAGAGCATTCAAGAACTTAAAAAACTGAATGTTAAAGAACCCCATCCTTTTACGACAAAAATATGCTTTTAAATGAATAATTTATGATGAGCAGAATCTTGAAAAGCCATTAATCATTGTGGAATAAAAAGAAATGTTGATCATCCTTTTTGTATTTTTCCGGTTGTAAGAGAGGGAGTTCGGTACTTGATATGAATTTGTAGATCATATAAGGTTCAAACTTTTTGAACCATTGCCTCCCTTTACAAATTACAAACTTTTTGAACCTGATATATTAGTCATGGTATAAGCAGTAAGATTATGTTTTTAAAAGAAACAACGTTGAAATGTTGATGATGAACAAACAATGTTGATTGAAATAAACTTAATGGAGAATTGCAGCATCTCTTAAAATTCAAAATCTTTTATTGAAAAATTTGAATCTTTTATTGAAAATTATCTTCTGGATCTGATAATACGTTTGGCTTTTCCCACAAAAATTGTGTTAGTTAGTTATGAGATGTTTTATTATAGAAAAGCTCCTAACAGGGTGACGTCAAACGTGCCTTTCGGAAATGTGGGAAACACTAAGAACAGGAGTAGCTAACCTGCGGTCCACCCTAAAAATGTTTTCGGTCCTCCCTATAGAAAAATAACTATACTTTCATTCATGTCTTAACTCCTTTCTTTCTTATTGAAAACTAACATAAATTTCCCATAACTCACAAAGTAACTAAAAAAATATATAAAAATATATAGGAGGAATAGTTTTCTTTAAAATGGAATGTTTCAAAATTCATTGTATCTAACCGAGAAACCATTGTTCAACAACTAATAAATAACTTAATGAAAGAGATCTAAAACGGTTGCGTGCAGATTAAAGTTCTGAAGATAAATTGCGGCAATTGAAAGTATAATGAGTCTTAAAGTAAACACCCATCATTAACAATGCATAAAATAAATTTAAAACCCCCCAATGAGCCATTTTTAATGAGTTACAGTAAACATTGTTCTCAATTCTCTTAGATATTCTATGCCATAATAAAAATACACTTTTGAGACTAGCTTAAACGCGCTTGGGTATCAGTCCATTATCCTTTCCCTTACAAAAAAAAGTTTGAGATGTATGGAAGAGTGAGAGATTTTGAAATATTGTTCTAAGATAATTCGCTATTGTTTTCAGTAATTAAAAAAGAAGCATGGAGGATGCTCATTTTTCAAGTGTGAAGCAATTTCAAGGATGAGTGCTAATATGTTTATTATCTTCAAAAATTATTCTTTAGGTTTTCTTAACTTTAAGTATGAATAGTTTTCTAATTTTAAAAGATTTACTTACTTTTAACGATGGCTTACGTTTTAAAGTAACGCAGAGGTCACCAGACTACACCCATATGACCTTCCTATGCCTTTCATACTTACCCGCTAAATTAAAATTCGTGTCTTATAATTTTTAAAACACACACATAACTGTTTTATGCCATTTTTTTGTTAAAGAGGCCCAACATAAGAAACTGTTGCGCTTATGATTATCCTCTGTTAATTAACAAGTCAATTATAATCTCAATTAACTATCAACAACTAGCGGGTTTAAGTCGATTTTAGTTTTTTAAACAAACATCTAGCGAAGATAACTTTGCCTTTAATTATCTCTATTTTATATTATAAAAAATTAATTACTAATTTATATTATTAAAATTAATTACTTTAAAATTAAAGATGATCACATATAGAAGAACATATTAAAAGAATGTTTTTCTAAATCAATCTTAATTTAAATATAATATAACAGAAAGGGTTTTTAAAAATTTATATAATTTCCCGTTCGCAACTTTCAAAAATCTTTTCTAAAATTAATCAGTCTCTCACAAAAACTCTCTTTCAGGAAATATTAACAATTCACATGATTCGAAGACCGGGAAATTTCTTTAGCTCGACTTTAATCTGCGAGCTATTGACAAAGCAAACAGCGGATGATAAAATATTCTATAGCTTCTCGAAAAACTTTCAAAAGACGCCCGATTGCTTTTTATTTGATTTTTCTATTACATCAAAGTTCCGCCATTTCAAGACTGTTTCTATTTAAGTTCTTTCAAAATATAATAAGCTTCTGACATTTCAAAAGATGTCCGATTCCTTTTTTCATATACTACTCATATTCAGTCAGTTCCTTGAATGAAATCTATTCAATGATATGGATTACATACTTTCCTCCAATACCGAAAAAACGCAGTTGTAAACTCTGTATATCTGCATTTTTAAAAATAGGAGGAATAGATGCTACATTCAGGAAGAAAGTCTATGGGAAGGGAAGAAATATAAGGGTTTAAAATGACTAAAATAGTAACAAGTGAAAAGATGTCCTTCCAATAAATTTAGAGTTTCTTTAGATTCCTCTGTGAAGGAAGTAGATTTTTAAAGGATTACTTTTCTCCATACTTTTTATAAGTAAATTATTCCTGTTTCAAAACACTATTTCAAAAAAGGCTATTTCTTCTTATGTATTTTTATGTAAGCCTAGGTTATCAATCTTCAAAGACATGTAGTATGGACGTATGTGCAATGTGCATGTGCATTGTTTTACATCAGTGGTTCCCAACCTGGGCGATCGCCCCCAGGTTGGTGATTTGGGTTATCAAGGGGGCGATAATTAATTAGGGGGATGAGTATTAATGGGAGAGGATAAAATAGTACTGTACTGACAGCCTGTATTCATACTTAATATACCAAAACCAGTTAAAACTATGTTACTTAGGGTCAAATTTCCAAAAATTTTCTGGGGGAGGACACCCGGACATAAAATTGCTTTATTATTTGCACTTAACTTCAAATTAAAATTAGACATACAATGAGAATGAAAGGGGGTGATAGGTGTTAGTCAACCGTTAGAAAGGGGCGATGGGTCACAAAAGGTTGGGAACCACTGTTCTACATAATGCTGTACATGCAAATAAAGATATGAAAAGAAATTGCCTTTCAAAGTAATGAAAAGCAATTTCCTAAATAGTTTACATACGTATTGTCTGAAAAAAAATTTATTCATCCAATTTCAAAATGGTTGAATAGTTTTTTTGGAATTTGATGCATAAACAAGCAAAAGTAGAAGTTACTAAAACCAAATTTTTCCATTCTTATAAATTATCTAATGCTCATTTTAAAATACAGACCATTTAACTGTATTTTTAACAAAATTAGACAACATTTTACGTTTTTCACTTTTTATCTTAAGAGTGCAATATTCTACTATTTTAACAGGTTACCTTAAGACTAAACTTAATTATTATTTAAACTTCCATATCACAGGAAGTAATTTAAGGGTGCTACATTAGTCATTTTACTACTTCATTTTACTTAAATGAAAAAATAAGGTGTGATAAATGTAACCACGGTTCATAACTTAATAAATAAGCTTTATTTTTTCGTTGAACTTACCTCATATATTTATTTGAGCCTTTATGTTATAACCATAAAAATAATCAACTTAAAGATCATTTAGTTTTTAAGTATAAAAATGTGGTTAAATATTGTCTAAATCAGAGTGACAAGAAAGGTTGTAATTTAATATAGATAATTTAGTAATATTAAAGGAACAATATGACCTATAAACTCTATTCATTTTGAATAGGTGCCTGAAAATATTTCCTTTCCCCACCACCGAGCGGTAACCATTGCAACTATCCTCGTCAAAGTGACGAAGAAGGCTTGCTATTGGCTGCGCAAAGCGCGTAACTATGGTTACGTTTCTAGCGAGGGGGAAAGCACTATTTCTCAGGCGGCAATTCTAAATGAACAGAGTATAACACTTTCTTTTCTGTGCCATAGAATATTTTCTACCCACCAATAAACTTGAAATTGGTTTCGAAAGAAACTTCCATTCGAGAAAATGTGCCCTAATTGCCTAAAAGAAATCCTCAACAGATAGAAGTGGAAACACTTCAGCAAAACCTCAACAGATTAATTAATTACCAGATGCGGGGAGGGCTCGAGAACCCCCAAGTCAGCAGTTTTAGAAAGTGTTTAGCCCCTTACGACTTGTTAATTGCACATCTTGAAGGGGAACACTTTTCTTGTTTTTTTTCTTCGGAAGACGTTAAATTTAACGCTCGCCAGCACAAGATAAGCCTTTGTCTCAGCTATTGTGGCGGCTATGCGAAAATTAACGCAACAGACTGAAAAGAGGAGAGTGCGTTATAATGTTTACACCATTGTTTCGTATGATTGATATTTATTTGGACGTAATTATTGCGGTTTGGTGGTTTTGTTTAATTAAATATTCAATTAGTGTTGCTGTGTTGAGGGTTTTCTGACATGGATGAAAAGCTTCGTTGAACTCTTTTGATCGCTTGCTTTAAGTATTCGTATGATGATTTTGTTTTGAGGGTTATGAATGTTTGAAAATACGGAATTATCTTACATATTCACAAAACGTTAACTTTAAATTCTCTGGATGATGTTTGAACTGAAAATTTTCTGGGTCGCTTTGAAAATTTTTTTTTAAATATGGATAGTTTAGGGTTGTTTTTGACAGGTGGTCCCTCTAGAATATATTAGAATATCTTTGAATAAAACTTTGGAAGTTGTGTACTTTTGTGAACTGTTTTCACAATCCCCTCTAATTATAATATACAAAAATACCTTATAAGATGTAATCACCAATGAGATAAAAGAAACAAAAATTTTTCTTTTTGGGAAAAAAATGAGTTATTAAACCTAGAGTAAACTGGTTTGTGATGCTCTTCAAAACGATATTTTTTACAGATTTTAAAAGGAAATCAAATTTTAATTTATTTTAATTCCCCATACATTTGACACATCACTATGTAGGAATTTTTTAAATATCTTATAAATACAAAGTAATGAACTTCGTTAAGTTCCCAAATGTTAAATGATTGTGTGTAATGTTTCAGGTTCGATTCCCACTCTGATTAGCTGTATTGTCTGAGGTTACAAAGTCAAAATCCCAATATTCACGGTCATTAAATAAGGACCAAGTTTGCTTACACAATAATGTCAATTCTCATTTATAACCTCAAGCTGAATATCTAAAATAAAAGAAGTAACCTTAGAATGTCTAGATAATTTTAACAATATAAGAGGTTCAATTGAGAACAAGCCTTAGACGCCTTAGACCTAGAGATGTAAAGGCGGGAAAAAACCGGGTTTAATCCCGGGAATAAACCCGGTTTTTTGGGATTATTCCCGGTTTAAACCCGGTTGTTTTGGTTTTTTGGGTTTATTCCCGGGATTAAACCCGGTTTTTTCCCGCCTTTACATCTCTACTTAGACTCGACTCTAGCCCAAGCAGCACAAACATTGAAGATTCTTCTATTTTTGTCATGTACGGCCAAGTTTTGTTTATTTCTAGTTGCAATTACGTAAACTTGACATTTTTGGTATGACCTGTGCTACTAGGAGCATTATTATAATATCAGTCTAAATATCGGTATCAGGTAGAGTTAAAATATTTTTAAATTGGAATTTTGACATTTTCTCAGACCTAAAAGTTGATTTTATGAAGTAAATAAATAATAGTATTTCATACGATGGCATCAGTTTAAAATCATTGCCAGCCCTCTTTTTTAATAACATGCTCCTGTCGCATTACCCAGCTGTGCAAGATACAGTGTCGTGTGCTCCACCCGAGTCCTTCTGTTACCTCCAGCTTAAACTCTCTTTAGAACTCTGATATTAGAAAACTTTTAGTTCTTGAAGAGATTTAATGACAGTTATGGCTTTTGTTGTAAGTTCAATCATTCTTTTTATAATCATATTTTAATAATATGCGTAGTGTACAATCTGTTATTATTGTTCGAGATTTATAGAATTTTACTTCAAATTTTATGTATAGCATTTATACCTGCATTTTCTAAAAATGTTCTTTATCAACAAGTACTTCTTTTATAACGATCTAAACCACTTGTACTATTAGTTTAGGAGTAGTATTTTTATTTTTTAACTAAACATAAATCGGTTCTTACGTATTTTGGCGTCGACCGTGACGTTGAATCTGAAAACGTTAGGGTGGGTTGGGGTAAAATGGGTCAATTTTGGGTACTTTTCACATTCTAAGTTTTATTTCATCAAAACTATTACTTTTTAATGATTTCTTTCAATTGGATCTTGACATTACAATCCTGCAGAACATTTTCATATAATTTTATCATATAATTTTCATCATATAATTTTTTAGTTATAAGTTGGTTAAACTTAGCATCAAAGTAATGACCCATTTTATCCCAACGTGGGGTAAAATGGGTCTCATTGCAAAAAGACGGGTCAATGATCAATATTTTTTTATAAGTTTCTAACTATTATTTAAAAATTTAACCGAATTTAAGCGAGAATGTTAGGAATATCGAATACACTTGGGTATCTTGACATCAAATGGCTATTACTTAAAAATGCTCTGAGGGGGGAAACGATATTTTGGCATCAATACTTTGCATGGGGGTAGATAATGGATGATCCCTACAGCAATTTCCATCCAAAAGACCACTGTTTCACGTCTAGGAAATGCATTCATTCAAAAACCGATCTTTTATTTCCGACATCTTTTTTACGTAGCAGGTCCTTAGTTAACGTCATCTAACTGTATTTTAAGTAGGTTTTCCCTTTTTGAAAACCCATTGATATTCAAATTTTTTGGAAATCCCTCGTCTTTTATTAGTTTTTGAATTTACTCCGCGGAACTGCATTTCATTTTGCCTTACCAAATCAAAGTATGAGGGAAATGGGTAAAATATGAAAATTAAATACGATAGTTTTATTTGCAATCTATCTCTTGTTGGATGGGATCAAAATATTAAGTACTAGCTGTTATACCCGGCCTTGCACGGGTGGGGTGTATAAATATATTTTTTAAAATATATCTTAAAATACATTTATAATTTTGTAAATTAGCAATATTACAAATCATCCCGGTATCCCAGGCGCCTCTTTCCTATCCCAATGTTCCCGGTAATCTTATCCCGTTGCCCGGTGATCATGGTAATTTTTCTAATCCCGGCTGCGTTCCCGGTAATTTTCCTATCTCAGTGTTTACGGTAATTTTTATATTCCGGTATTCTGGGTGTCTTTATGGTAAATTTCCTATCCCAGTGTTCTCGGTAATTTTTCCTTCCCGATGTTCTCGCTAATTTTCCAATCCCGGTGTTCTTGTCACTTTTTACAATTCCGATGTTTCTGATAATGTTTAATAATATCTTGGTGCCTTTATAAAATAACAAATTTGAAACCGTAGTAAAAAGGGCGCAAGTTCAGAGGTGCGGATGATTGGCCAATTTTGGCTATTTACCGCCATATTTAGAAGCCAAATGACCCTTTTAACATTAGTTAGGGTTACCATATTAGTCATGTTTACTGCTAAAAACTTGGCGCATCCGCACCTCTGAACTTGCGCCGTAAAAAGTCTAGTGAACAAATTAAGAAATTTAAAACCAGTGTTTAAAACTAAAATAAAAGATCTAGTAAATGAAAAAGTCTAGTGATCTGTGTCTCATTTGAAACAATGTTTTATTTTTAACTCGTTGTATGACTGGTAAAACAGGTTTTCAAACACGGAAAAATAAGTGAAAAAAAGCAGGAAAAACGGGAAAAAAAGAATGAAGGACTGATTTTATCTTTATAAATTATAGCCTATGTGTTATTCTGATGTATAAGCTACATTATGGTAAAATTTCATTAAAATCCATTCAGTAGTTTTTGCGTGAAAGAGTAACAAACATCCGGACAAACATTCACAATTATAATAGTAGTAGGCAAGGTATATAAACTAACAAGGTATGCTCTTCCGGCGAAAAAGGCGTGGCTTTTGAAAATGACGTCACCCAGGATATATTCCCTATTCACAGCATGGGAAAATGCTTATTTTTGGTGATTTTTATTAAAATAACGACCAAAGAAACTTTTATAACAGTTTAAACTGGACACAATTACGAACATGTTTATAGGTTATCAAGTGTTTTGAATTAGAACAATAATTTTAACTCAATAAAAGCCTATCAAAAATATGAACCTTGAGCTCTACAATGATGTGCTTCAATCTCTCTGCTTATTGATTTTAATTACCAACTTGTATAAATGAAATTAAAACAGCTGCTGATACAAAGAAAACAAAATATTAAGAAAATATTCAATCATGAAAACTTTTCAGAACATTCTTGTTATGATAAAATTAATATCGCCGTTCTGCTATGTCAAACTTGAATATCCATTGTATCGAAGCAGTTTAGATTTTTAAAACAAAAAATATTCAGTATCTAAATAAATCAAGTACATGAAATTATGGAAAACAATGAGCTAAAATCTAAGAACTAATTAATTTAATTTAATAATGGATTTATTCAAAATTTTAGTGCATTTACCTTTTATGATCCTTTTACAGTCCAGTCAGCTTGTTTATTTTTATTTGAGATTCAGAAATAGTTTTCTTAAAATCGTCTGTCACTTTAATTATCTTTTTTAATATTTTTATACTAATTTTTTTAAATAAGTGGGTGGTTGCATTCATAAGTTAACAAACTAAACTAAACAATGAATTTCAATGATATCGACCCAATTAATCCTGATGTATCTACGATCTGTTGCATTGCAATGGCGTTGTATTGTATTGGCTGATATGCTCGTCATGGATTGGTCCGTTATTTTATATCCTGGGTGACGTCACTTATGAGCATACCTTGTTACTTTATATACCTTGAGTAGTAGGATAAAAAAGCGACTGTTATTTTTTTTCGATGAACTTAACTTGTTTTAGTGATTTGTTATTTAACTATTCAATTAGTATATGTCTTGAAAATGTAAAATATCAGAAAAGTTCAATTAAAATGCGTTTTCATGAGTTTCATTAGTACCTATTATGGCTCATAACTTCCTCATTATCTTTTCAATTGTAATTTATTGAGTAACTTTTATCGTTTTAATCGAATTGAATTGTAAAACGAAATTAAGATTTGGGTTTTAACATAAATTTATTAAATTTTTACACCGCACACAATGTGGTTAAAATTTTCAATGAAATAAAATGCCCCACTTTTAAAGATTCTTTAAGGCAGAACTAAGCAAAAACGGTAAATTTCAGACTTGAATCCGGAATGTTACTTGTCTATAAAATTAACACTTGTTGAACGCTCTTTTAAAACAAATTATATCACGTCGACATCAAATCCCTTGAGACGAAAAATTCTAAACTCGCTTACAGAGAAGAAAAATCATATTTGTAAAAGATAATCCCTTAGAGACAAGTTTCCTTCTACTCTTAAGCTTTGATTTTTAAATTTACTTAAATGACGTTGATATTTAAGGTAGCTTTACCTCTATATTATGGTTGCAAGAGTAATCTGTATGGTGGCATAAAATGAAATAATTATTTCTTTTTACTTTCAAAAACATGTTAAGATATTTTAAAGGGTTTCAAATTAAGGACTTTATAAAGGGGTGTTGGTTTCAATTTTCCCACATCTTTTAAATGAAAAAAGATGCGGAAAAGTTATTAATGCAAAGATGAAAAGTTATTCATTTCACTACCAAGGGATAATGTATATTTCTACCAATAGAGGACAATCTGAAGAGATTTTTCAATGTTTTTTTTCCATTGGATTATCATAGAGGAATGAAACGCTTACTATATTGACCAGCAAAACAAGGCTAAATTTTTTTAAGGATCTGGCAACCTTTCCTCTATGGAAACTTATTGTCGCCATTGATCACTATATTTAGCTCTCCAATCACACGTTCAGGAACCTATAGAAATTTGTTTGCTACTATGCAAAAAAACTATAATAAAATTAAATGATATTACAGAATTAAAAAATACTGCTATAAATATATTTAAACTTTGATTTTTTATCGAAAATAAATTTCTGCTATTGTTAGGTAAATTGTTTACAATTTAAATGAACTGTACTATGGGCTGGTTCTGTTGGTAACATTTGAAATAGATGGGGTCCATGGAATACACTTTTACTACGCGTGATATGTTTAATATAGCATGGAAATCAAATTGAGGCGATTGCAGCAACAACGATACTTCTAGTTGCAGTTACATAAACCTGACATATTTGGTATGAGCTGAAAACCGTTGCATTGCTGCAATTCTTGAAGGACAGAGAGGCAATCCCCTTATCTCGTTATACGGCTATAAACACTAACCTCGTTATACGTTAGTCTACCGTGTTTCACGTTTCCTTCTCTCTTTCAGCCATGCGTCAAGGTTGCCTAGGCCTGTTCGACTGCTTCAACCCCTCAGACAACTCTGAGGAGCAGACTCCCATTTCGGCCAACGGCAAGATGGAGGACAGCAAACGACTGTACGACAGCATCAGCGAGCCGGACGTGCCTCCCCCTTCGGATGGGGAGAAGCCCCCCATGGGCGTCGTGAGGAAAATTCTCTTCGTGCTCTCGCTCAACGGAGGGGTGGCGTTTGCGGCGGTGCTGCTCTGGGCTATACCCTGTAGGGTGCCCCCGTGTACGTTGGAGCACGGGTGGGACAATAACATGAGTGCGCGTGAGTATGAAATTGAAAACATCTCATGCTTGAAGGCTCATTCACACTTTGGATGATTCTTCCCAAATGAATATCAAAAGCGAAAAGTGTGATTTGGCGTTTCACTCTTTACACCCTCAATTTTTCCCAAACTAGCTATTTACTGGAATGAATAAATCGAGGTGATTATACTCTATTCATTTGGAATAGGCGCCTGAAAATATATCCCTCCCCCACCACCGAATCGGTAACTATAGCAACTATCACTGTCGAAGTGACTAAGAAGGCTTACTATTGGCTTCGCGAAGAGCGTATTTAGGTTACGCTTCTATTCTAAATGAACAGAGTATAGTGAAAGTGGAACCGTGTGAATGAGCCTCAAGAACTCTACACTCTTAAAAAAACCATGTTGATTTTTGACAGAATCGTGTTAAATTTGATGCCAGAAAAACCCTGTAGTTTGGCATGGGAATCCTGTTATTGCACAGAAGTTCTCTTTATAGGACAAATTATCTTCGTGTTTATTAAAGAATTTCTCAGATAAATTTTTATAGGATTAAATGTGGCTTAATTAGTTATTAACAAGCCGGTGGCTATAGAGCTGCGCGCAGCACCCTGGAATTAAAAAATTCCTTCAATAATTTTAATTTTTCCACTTTTTTCATGAAAATAGGTAGTAATAGAGGACGTTTCTGATACTTTAAGATAGTTTTGGTACCTCATCCCCCAGATTGAAATCCTGGTTTCACTTCCGATGAGATTGTAAATAAAAGCTTTTGTGATTTTCGAAATTAAAAAAATCTGACAATATAAAGCTATAATTAACACTGCGAATCGAACTCGGGTCTACTCTGGTCACCTTAACGCAAACTAAAAATATCATTTATTGACCTTTATTTTTTCCTTAGTGCTAACATCAAACATGGAAATGGTGAAGATTCCATCCCGATCGAACGCAATCGTCTTCTGTCTTGCCGATACATCTGGGGGTCATCTGGCGTCGCTGAATACCACGGACGGGGAAATGCTCTGGAACCACACTCTTTCGGACTCATTTTGTCGCAACGTCGTCTGCGAGTTCGGGCGACCCCTAGAGATAAACAAGAAGAAAATCTGCATCGTGACCGGGTACAACTTCATCGGAGCTGTTGATGCCACCAGTGGTAAGTGAAGTTTGGGTTGGTGCTGCAGCAAACGATGTGATGTGATGAGTATGGATTGAGTTTGCATGCTTGTTGACGAAAACTTTGAAATTCCACCTTATAAAGAAGTATTTGAGTAACTTGGCGGAAAGTGAAATTAATAAAAACAATGAAAAGCTAAGGAAGCCGATTGTGATAAAACAACTTAAAATATATTTAAGAGGAAATTTCTTAGCTGATTGAAAATCTATTTTTAAATTGGACAATGTTCTGCATAAAATAGTGCTGTGATCATAATTTTTATTTCTTTGTGATTTTTTAGTTACATAATTTGGTTACGATTAAGTAACTATTTATAGAATCGAAAAAATCTAACAAACTATAAAATTGGGGATGAAACACTATACCTATTTTATTTTATCCTCTGTCGATAGCCTCAAAACGGTATCAAAGTACTAAATGTTAAAATATTTGGTACTTACGTATTTTCCCGTCGACCGTTCAGTGGCCGTCTAATCAGCGGCACATCAATAGAAAAGTCCATGGGATTTGATGTTTTTGATTACGTGGCACGGTCGACGGTATTAACACGTAAGAACCAAATATTTTAATAGTTTATCATTAAAAAGTCCAATGATATGTAGATTTTTTTCTCATAAAGTAAGTCCTCATACTTTTAATTTACCAACTACAAATCTCTTCCAAAAAAATCAAAAGGGGTCTCAAAATGTATACCCTCTGAAACCTAAAACAAATAATCACTTTTAAAATAACTACAAAAAATCCCGACCAATCTCAGTGTGTAAATTAAATTCGTAAAACTAAAAAAGATAATATTTTTCTTCCAGCAGATAGTGTTTAAATTTCCTAACCTAAATTCCATAGTTATATTTACAGAAAAGATAAACTGAGAAGGAGGAAATGTCTAGTCTGCTAAGCGATATAAGGGAAAGCAGTAGAAAGAATGTCTGATTTTATGCAATTTCTTTGACATTTTACAAACGAAAAATACTCCAAGTGTAGATTTCAAGTGGTTTCCCCTAGAAGTTTCGAGCAGAAGTTTAAGAAGAAACTCTATAGCGTGCATAAAAGCGTAATGTTTTATTCTATGCGATGACATGCAAGTGTTTCAAAACAATCGATACTTGAGAAACACGGTTGGCATTTGACAGCTACTTTCTTATCTGTTTTGTTTATGTCGCATCTGGAAGTTTCATTTTTACTTTCTGAATAAATTTTTTTCTCGCATGGATAAAATGGATATATTTTATGATGAGAAAACTGCATTTTAAATTTTGATGAATCTTGTTAGTGCAATGGTAAAAAATTGCGAAATTTACAAAATACTTATGGGGGATAGTGTTTTTCTTATTTTTAGATTAGCCAGGGCGCAAGGATAAAGTACTTTGATAAAGCTCCAAAAAATAAAGTATCCAAAATATAACAAATAAAATTCCTTTTAATTATCTTGGAAGTAATTTGTAATCAGTCCAATAAAATCGGATTAGAAATATTTTCGTTATACTAATCGAAAGTACCTTACTTTCACTATAATTAATGAATGTAAGGGAATCGTGTAACAAAACTAAGCTTATTTTGAGGAAAAATTGTTTTTTTACTGACGTGAAAAGCATTCTTGACGTAAGCATTCTAAACTTTTAGACCCAACCTTGCATTATTATAATCATAAAAAAGGAACTGAGACTATTTTAATTTCAAAAAAAGCTTTTAAAAAGCAGGCAAGTAAACAGAACTATTACAGATTTTATGAACAAGTACCACGATTTATCCAAGTTTTTCTTCCTTGTAAGCATGAAGGGGATAAAAATATTCAGCATTTTCAATTTTCACTAGCATATAAGAGCATGTTTATCACTAAGGTTTTCAAAATCACTCCCGGAAGAAATTCCATACACAAAATTTAACCTTGTCTTCATCAAAATCAGGTTTCTCCGAGGCAAAAAAATAAAATAAAAACACTTTTTATAGGCGACAAAGCTTCTCGTCCTTTATCTACTTCTAAAACGTAAGAAGACACGTAGAACAGTCTTTAACGTAAACATTTCTTCCAAATTGAATTTTCCAAGCTCTAAGCGACTCTTCTTCTCAACGACAAAAGGATTTTCTGATTAAATCCAAAGCTTGTTTACTTTTCTAACGTCTTTGATAAAGAGTCTTGTAAAGTTATGTTGAGTGCGTATATGTCGGAACTTTTAGAGGATTTCTCTAAGTGAAGGAATGGCTTTTTAAGAAGGATAGATTTTTAGGTTAAGTAAATGATTTTTAAGTCTTTAGTGAGCGAATTTTAAGACTTGTGGAACTATAAAAACGATTTGATTGTTTATAGGTAAATAGTGAAAATTTATTGGGATAAATAGGTTTTTGTGTTTATCAAAATAATGAGTTTGATATGTCATTGTCGATTCCCACATGAAACTCTTGAAAAGTTTGAATAAAATATCTAAAATTCTTTCAAAGAAGTATGCACTGTAATAGGTTTTGATAAAAGGCTAATGTAGATATGTAAACAAATAAACTACACATCAACATACATAATTTGTTCTATATTATCTACATAATATAATTTTTGGTTAGTAAATAATTAAATATCCTCAATTTTGTAGACAGAATTTAATTAAATTTAGGTAATTAAGGAAAAAGTAAAGTAAGGTAATTGAGTAATGTTAAATTTTGTAGACAGAAAAAAATATCTACATAAAGTTTCGAAGGATTTTTTTGTGGAAAATCAAATAAGAAGCAAAAACTGTAAAAGTACAGTAGTTACTAAAAGCCTTGCCTTAAAGTAATCATTGACCCCCCATACATTACACCACATGTGTTTTAAGTTACAAAAATTCCCCATCGTAATAATGTTACCTGTAATAATTATAAACCATTGTCTAAAATCATCAAACAAATTTTGAGGGCATCCGTTTATAACAAGTTTTGTTTATGAAATCAATAAATTTCCGTTACTTTCATGTGAACGATTTCGTCAGTAAACGCAGCATTAAAAAAGTTTTAAACTGTACACTCTCACTTAAATGAATTATCCAAATTGAACATATAACCTGCTATTAAATTGTAGGGGAAATGGTTTGGCAGCAGAACCACACGGATCCCAGTGGTGAAACCATTCACAATTTCGCACTGTCAGCTTCAAAAGGATTCCCTCATCTGCTGGGCATCAGCGAAAACTACATTTACTCTGTGAATGCGAATAACGGGTCAGTTGTATCTGTAGCCCTACTCCCTTGTTCCTCCGTTCTGAGTGTCAAGATAGCAGGACCGTGGAGTGTGGAAAACGAAACTTTATGGACGTTGGTGTGTTTATCGGGAGACTCCATCGGTAAGACGGTTTCTATATTTTTAGGATTTTTCAAGTGTAGGGATTTTGATAATTTTTTAACGTTGTTTTTGAACTTATTTTTAAATGAAAAGGGGAGTACTTTACCACAACCTCTGGTTAGAGGAATATGTGAGAAAACTCCAGCTCTCAAGCGTCGCCTCCAACCGTGGACCGGTTTCGCCCTTGTTAGGGCTCATCAGCACGGTATAGGAAGGTAACGCAAGAGAGCGGAGGGGAGAGCTTTTAGTCTAGCCGACTATAACGGAAAATGTGGTGACCATTGATTAGTCCTCCACTATCTGCCGGAATGAACTGCGCATTCCATAGAACAGATTTAATTTCCGAAAGGACCCTGATGAGCCTTAACAAGGGCAAAACCGGTCCACGGTTGGAGGCGACGCTTGAGAGCTGGAGTTTTCTCACATATTCCTCTAACCAGAGGTAGTGGTAAAGTACTCCCTTTTCATACCTGTGTCCTTTCGGAAATTAAATCTGTTCTATGGAATGCGCAGTTCATTCCGGCAGATAGTGGAGGACTAATCAATGGTCACCACTTTTTCCGTTATAGCCGGCTAGACTAAAAGCTCTCCCCTCCGCTCTCTTGCGTTACCTTCCTATACCGTGCTGATGAGCCCTAACAAGGGCGAAACCGGTCCACGGTTGGAGGCGACGCTTGAGAGCTGGAGTATTTTTTAAATGATAGCATTGCTTGGTACAGCTTTAGGAAGTGTCCCCCAGCCTCCACGTTTACCCACAGCTCAAATAATGACTGAAAACCATAGAGATATAAGTATTATTGTTATTAATAGATCCTAAAATAATGTACTAATTATTATTATTTTAAGATCTAATGAAAAATATTAATACTTAAATCTCTATGGTTTTCATCATTTGAGCTGTGGGTATAATGGCGACTGGAGCACTCTTTCTAAAGCTGTTCCCATTGCTTAATTTAACTACCATTCCTCGACCGTAAAAGGAAACGTAGTAAACTCTACTGAATTATTTATTGATTTTGGAAAGTACAATTTAAGGAATGCAACGATCAGAGCATGGAATGTGTTAAATCTGTGGTAAAATATGTAAGGGTTGTATGAATGTCTGATCCAAACTATATCGGAAACAATTTTCAAAAAATAAATATTAAATCAAGAGTTCTGGTTTGTTGAGAGTAATTTAATTTCTCCAACTCATTTAATCTTTAATATTGGTGGGAAAAATCAATGTCAACGCGAATTAAGATATGCTCTACAAAATCTATATACAGAGTGATTCAGTATTAATCATCAATAATTGGGGGGAGGTAGAGGGGCCCTAGACAAGCATATATCGACTTAGGGATGCTGGGGCGCAGCCTTGCCGTTAAAGAGCTATTACCTAATGTAGTGCGAGTGCGTTTCAAAAAGCCGTTTTTAGAAGAACCGTGTGACAAAAAAAAACATAATAAAATGAAAAACATTGCATGAGGTACAGGAGTATCCGTACTACTTAAATCATCAATGTGATAGAAATTGGACAACTTTCTAAACCGTGGGGTCAGTTTTAAAACGTGCAATATTAAGCTCTTAGTCAAACAATGGAGTTAGTTCCCTTAATGGTATTTAGAAAAATAATGATCGGTAAAGGAATTTTTATTGATCAAATAGCTTCTATGATCAATGTTACGATCATTGAAAATTCCTTCCCCGATCATCATTTTTCTAAATACCATTAAGGGAACTCCATTCCTTGACTAAAAGATTAAAATTGCACTTTTAAAACTCGCTCCATGATTTAGAAAATGGTTCAAATTCTATCAAATTCATGGTGTAGTAGGGATACTTCCTTACCTCATGCAATACCTCATGCATGCCTCTACCTCCCCCCAATTATTGATGATTATTTCTGAATCACCCTGTATAACCACGTTCTGAAAATGGAACTATACTGTATTACTTAGTATTGTTCGCAAAAATAATTTTGTTAAACGCAAAGTTCAAAATGTGGGGTTTAATTACACATTAATTACCGAAACTCTTACATTTCATACTCATTCATTTCCATTCTAGACAATAGAAATGAGGGTAGTCCAGTGGTTTATTAAACTAATTAATTTTTTTAGCATTCTTTTCGGAAGGATTTAGATGAACTATTGTAACTCTTTACATGCGAACAGCTTTCCTAGGTTGATCCTTTCTGAATCTTTTGTTCCAACAATTAATAGCATTTCTGAACCATACAACGAATATTGATTTTCGGATTCCGTTGTGAAGCAAATCCCACTGATGTAGAAATAAGTATTATTAGTCTATAAACTCGACTTGGCTTTTAATAGGCAAACCACACATTATTAGAGAACTCCTTCACGGGCAAGTTATGCCTTACCAATATGAAATTTTCTCTTCCTGGTTAAGAAAGATGAAGCTAATTATGTTAAATCTATTTTATGTTATAAGCAGTTACCGATATCAATATTTTTTACAAGCTATAATTGTTTAAAGGTTATAATCCTAATCGATAATTTCGTAGGTAATAGACATAATTTTTTTATAAAACCTTTGAAGCTTATTTCAAAAAGATAAATAAAAACTTCCATCCAACGCCTTAAAGAATGAATAAATAAGCGAATTTGGAATAAATTTGAATACTTTGCTTAATGACATTTTACATGATAATCCTTATGAAGGTACTTAAATTCAATACTTTCACTTGCATATAAAGTAGCTTCGTTTGAAACTAACAATACGAAACTTTCATATGAAACTATTTAGACTGCAGCTTACTTTCTCTGCTAAAATAATAAGCTTTGTTACATGTTTGGGATCATATTCCAAGCAAATTTGGAACACGAATTCAAGCAACAATCGCACAAGTAATGCAAATATATTTCGAAAAGCTCAGTTCGGTATATTTATTTTCTTTAAACTGCATTTCAGTCCCATTCCAAATCAACAAAATTGTCTTTATCTTGGAGAAAACACGAACTGAGTATTATTATATAGGTTTGAGGGTTTTTTACTGCTTTAGGAATTGTACCTATCGTCGACCGTACTGAACTAGCACAAAATGAAAATTATATAAATTTGGTATGGTAAACTTTCTAGACATTACAGTTCAAATAAGGAATTTTTGAAATGGGGTGTATAGAAAAATTTTACATATAATATATTAGCGTGGAATTTCTTTAATAGGAATAACCAATAGTTTAATTTTATACATTTGATTTTTCTCTCTAATTTAAGGTTATTCTACCCTAGTTAAAACAGTTACTTTTTTAAGACCTATTAATAAAACTTTAGATTGCTCTTCAGATTTATGTAATTAAAAATTTTTACTTAAATGTTGTATTAAAAATACAACATTTGTGTTATACTCTTAAAGGTTGCAGAAGAGTTGATTTCTATTTTTCTTTTTTTTGCCTTTGTGTGAAACAAAATTTTTAAACCAGTTTTGGTTCCGAGGATGGAAATTGCATGCGCCCGAAATCGCATGAAAATATCCTTAAAACTTATAACTATCTATTTCTATTGTGTTTACAACCCACGTGATTTAAAACCTACACGACACTTTCTACAACTTAAAAAAAGAACTAAATGCAAAACTTCTCAAAAAACCTCTTTTCGTTTAGTTAGGCATCGACTGAAATTCTAATATCGGATTCACTTAATTTGCATTTTGAGTCATCAGTTTTCTATTTTTATTACATTTCATTTTTTATGTGTAAGATGTATTGATTTACTTTTTATATATGTTACAGCTAATGTGCATAATTCGGTTATGTGCAGACTTAACTAAGGTTAAATGCGAATACCTTAAGTACGAAATATTTCATACTTTACCTAGATAATCCGTACATTATACTCTGTTCATTTAGAATTGGCGCCTGAGAAATAGTGCTTTCCCCCACGCTAGAAGCGTAACCATAGTTACGCTCTTCACGCAGCCAATAGTAAGTCTTCTTCGTCCCTTTGACGAGGATAGTTGCTATGGTTACCGATTGGTGGTGGGGAAGGAAATATTTTCAGGCACCAGTTCAAAATGAACAGAGTTTAACAAATTATGCACATTAACTGTAACATATATACACCACAAAATATAACACCATATAAAAGACCGCCTAGAAACAGTTTAGTTTACTTATCCAGTTACGAACTGTGCAAAAATATATTCCTAGAGCTTCAATAAAAATCAGAATGCTAGAAAACGTTAAATTTTATAAATATAATCTGCTAAAATCCCTATATCTATTTTACCCCACTATAACCATTTTAGCTCACCATAACCACTCTGACCCACCTGACCCTAGGGTTAAAATACAACTATTTGTGGATAGAAGAGATGGTAGCAAAAACCTGTGATAAAATCTCATCTCGAAAAAGTAAAAGAAATTTCACACCACCTACTCTTAATAACTTATTTCCACCCCCTCAAAACTATGAATCTACCTCTGAGGGTAAAAGCTAATACCACCTCTCCCACTACCTTCAAGTAATCCCATTTACATCCTCAATTCCTTGCTCCCAACCCACGAAATTGAATATCTCGCACACCTGAATCAATCGCTCCATGAGATCGTTACCTCCATACTCAGCTGGCTACTAGTTCGCGGTTTGTTATTCCAGAAAACCGCTCTCTGATTGCAGTTCAATCGATACGGCCACAGATGAGGGGCAAAAAGATCGATTTTATAGATCGATTTTCTCTAACTTTTTGTGTCCGTTCCAGCCGTGTGGACTTTTCAAGAGGAAGATGTGCTGAGCCCCGCTGAGGGAAGAAATCCACGTGATGACGTGGGGTTCGATCTTTTGTTCAGGTAAGAACGAATTTTTTCCTTTGGTAGGGGTTGTTCATAAATTGTCTTATGGGATGAGGATGAAAAGATGATTATACGAGTTGGAAGTTCATTCAAACTACACTCAAACCTGTTTTTGTGCGGACCTTTTCTGTGAGATTTTTTAATTGTGCGGTCTTTAAAAAACTTCTTTTTTGTTTTCTATAAAAAAACATTTAATATCTGAAATTTAAGTAAATGTTATAATCGTAAAAGCTTGACCAGACTAATCGTAAAAGCTTGTGGAAAGCTATTTAAGCTTAAGAACTGATAAATTGATTGAAATTTCAGTCTTAAATTGGTTTAATATAATAAAATAAATGACTAAATTGAACGAATTCTTGAAAGGTAAAGTGTTTTAATTCAGAGGATACTGCAGTTTCCACTGGGGAGGGGATTATACAACTTTCCATGCCCGCTTATAAAAAACCCTAGGTCTCTAGGGGTGCATTTCTGACCCCCCTTTCCTATGTGATTCTGAGTCGTATGAGATGCGTCAAATACGTCAACCTTGAAATTTCCTGCTTAATTTTGTATCTTAGAGGTAAACTATTGAATATGCAGAACTGACATTCTGGAGTATGGATTAAGTTACAGCCTAATGGGTGTCTTAATGCTGTATTCACCCCAAACTTGACATAAGGTTAACCTGGAATCAATATTTTTCGACAACTCTGATTGGTTTAAACCCTTTCCCTTTTTCAACTGCCAAGTTTTTATTCCAGGGTAACCTAAAGGTTCATTCACACTGTTTCACTTTCACTGTTTATCCTGAGGAATTGAGTCCTGTGAATTGTTAGTTTGCATCGAAAAGGGAAAGAGTAGGGTGTTACTAAATAATACTTAATACTAAAGGGGTCTTTTTAAAGTGAAGACTTGTATGCTAAAACTTAAAGGCATTAAAGTAGTCATTATAGGTTGGTGGCCAATCCTCCCACTTGGCGATTCAACCAAACTCGAGGATTTCAAGAAAACTAAAGTAATGAAAGAAATATATATTTTCATACGCCATCGCCAGGAGAAAAACTTTGGGCGACTTACAATATTGTGGCGATTGTTATTGAAATTGATTTTATCACTCAATTTTATACAAATGCAAATATTTTCAACCAGCTACAGGCTCAAAGCCCAATAAGACTGGTCCTTTGTTTATGAATTCACAAATTCCCACTGACTGTCCAATTTTAGCTAAAACTCGCACACCCTTCGAATTAACTATATTTTCTGGAAACTCGTTCCATATATCAATTACCCTATTATACTCTGTTCATTTTGAACTGGCGCTTGAAAATATTTCCTTCCCCCACCACCGATCGGTAACCATAGCAACTATCCTCGTCAAAGTGACAAAGAAGGCTTACTATTGGCTGCTCGAAGAGCGTAACTATGGTTACGCTTCTAGCGTGGGGGAAAGCACTATTTCTCAAGCGCCAGTTCTAAATGAATAGAGTATAAAGTAGTACTTCCCTTATATCCCGATTAAAATATGTTGGGTGACGGTAATTCATAAACGCTAAAAAAAATGTTTTCTTGAAAATCTGCGTGGCAATTATTTAGCTTTTTACTTTTCATAGTTTTGTTTTTTTATGTTAAAGTTTTCTCCTGGCGTGGCAGTATAACTATACACAAATTCTTTTCTCATGTGTTTTGTTGTTTGTTCTTTTACTCTAAAACCTTTACACTGATTTAATTGAGCTTCAAACATTTTATTCAAACACAAACAACCCTCTCGGTGATTCTAGACTTTAAGATACTGATTCATGAATTTAGATAGAACTTTTCGGTAACACAACACTGAAAAAGGAAATAAGAAGAAAAAATAACACAAGTGGGGCTTTCGACCATTTACTTTGACAGCAAGATTCAGTAGGTTTTCTTTCTTTAATTTCAACCCCTCCTCAACTCTACAACATAATACTATTTTTCGTAAGCATTGAATTTTTCCATTAAGAGATATGACTAAGTATTAAGAAAAATTTCTAAGAGTGCATACAATTACCCTTTTAAATGAATATAAGCGAAGAATAAACAAAATTACAAAATATTAATTGATATCTTTAAAACCCTTAAACACATAAGTTTCAGCCATAACTTTTTCATATGTTAAAACATATTTAAACCCCCTCTAGATTGTATGCACCAGACATCGGCAACCTACTTCTTTAAGGACATAACATCTTGATCACACACAAAATTTAACCGTTTCAGACCCATACGCCCAGAATTTCCCATAGGATTCAATGGTAATCTCGGGCGGCTGAAGATTGAAAGGCTTAAACTTGTTTATTGATGAACACTGTCGTAATTGACTTTTTTAAATATAATTAGATGTTTGAAATCCTATAAAATAAACGGATATAATTAAAATCCGAGGAATCCTTAATTTTTATCCTGTAAAATCCTAAATTTTAAAGTTGATGTGTTTAATTGAAGGTTTCGGAATTTCGATAAGAAAGCCCTCTGACAGATCGATCTGCATTTCCCTCAATTGGGTCATAGAGGAAAAGTTACCTCCATTTTTGAGCGCTTGTTGTTTTTTCTGCAATAAATGAGTTCTAAAGGAAAAGTTACATTTACAGGTACTAATACGCTTGAAGATTCTAGAGGAAAAAACAACATTTACGGTTATAGTCTGTTCATTTTGAACTGGCGCTTGAAAATATTTCCTTCCCCCACCACCGATCGGTAACCATAGCAACTATCTTCGTCAAAGTGACGAAGAAGGCTTACTATTGGCTGCTCGAAGATAGTAACTATGGTTACGCTTCTAGCGTGGGGGAAAGCACTATTTCTCAAGCGCCAATTCTAAATGAATAGAGTATATTGTAATAAAACTTAGTTTAAAGGGAATGGGGTAATATTTTTCAGATAATTGTCACCACGGCAGCACTAATATTGCAAAAAGACTACAGGTTATTACAAAAAGCTAGTTTTAAGGCTGATTCTTAATGCGTTCCATCCTGACACTTATATTAAAACCGTCAATTGCAACCTTGTAATCTTTGCGACCTTGTAATTATGGGTTTATGAAAATTGCTGAAACTTGGTTAAATATAACGAACTATGATAAATTTATACATCTCTAGTTTATCAACACTTTACTGGCCTTATAGTTTTCGTACCTTAGTTTAATATACTATGATGTATCAAAAAATACTTTCCTTACTTTATGATTTGGTCCACTAAAAATAAAAGGGGCACTTCCAGGTTTTGTGGATAAGCTTCAAAAAGAATTTCCTTCTAAACCAGAGGAACAGAGGATTAATGCTATTTGAACAATAAAAAATGATCAAAAGTGGAATTAAAAATCTTTTTTTAGTTAATTATTTTGTTATAAAAGGGTTTAGTATCAGCCATTAAACTAGCTTTTAAAAGCGATTCATATACACTAGGGACTACTAAACAAATGTCAGATTATAGAGGTAAGCTCTATTCTGTGACAAATATTTCAATACGAAAATACTTTTCTCAACTCGTGGGAATAAAATTCTGACGATTGAAATCTAATGGAAGCTAATTAAAGTCTTTTTAAAAAAATTTATGTTAAAATTAAATTTTCTAACGATACTTTATCATCAACGGTCTAGCTGAACATATTTTAAAAAGCAATCTGCATACTTAACTAGAAACGATAAAAAGCATTTTAATGGGTATTAGCTTTAGTATTCAGACATAAAAAAAGTTCTTTGATATTCCACGAACTGCGAGCCACGAAGTTAATTAACCTGAATCCTTAAAGAGAAAACTCCGGATGTGCTTTATTCAATTATATACGAAAGCGCTGGGAAAAAGACTAGCAAAAAGCTATATAGCTGGAGCAGCTTAGCATTCTGGGAAGAGAAAAACCGTTAATGATATTATGAGTTAAAAAACGGAGCTTATCTTTTCGAGATGTAAAGAAAAATGCAAACATAAAACGCTTTAGCCCGTGTAGTGAAAGTGTTTCCTGGAATTTCAGTGCTAATTTCGAGAAAAAAAATTACTGGTTTTTAAGTTTCAAAAAAAATTTTTTTGAAGAAACTCTTGTCCTTTTAGAATTTAGATTACATCAAGTTTTAATTGTTTATTTAGTATTGATTTCTAGGGAGAGGTAGCACTTATCTAGATTAATTTAGATGCAAAATTCTTTAATAATTATAATTAAGTATATATCAGTGAAACCATCAATTCACCTTAGGCATATTAAAAACATCAGAAGGGTTTAAAAACAAGTTATTGTCTTGCCTGCCACACCCTATAAACCTAAGTGATTTGGAGAACTTTGCGATGGTTTCTCTACGCATGTCATCTTTAAGAACTAAGACAACGAACATTTTAAAGGTTTTATGTTAGCCGGTTAAAAAAAAGGTCCATCCATCAGATGCAAGTCCAGTTGTGTATCGTGAAACGAAAATTTTATGATTTAAAACATATTAACTTGTTTGAAATTATACTAGACAGCAACTTAAGTTGAACCTACTACGTCACTAACAAAGTAGTTCCCATTGCGGTGTCAGAATTTCGAGTGAAACAAAGAACCTCAATTTTAAAATATAATTATTTCGTGAAATCCGTGTATAAATAGTCTTTTTATCACGATTCACGTACCAAAATGCCTCCTATCAACCCAACAGGCTTTGTGTTTACTCACTTTCTCCTTTCACGTAGTTACGTACTGGGTTCATGAAACGTTGCTGTGAAGTATAGAATGGTTTAATGTTAATAGCTGGGAATAGTTCCCCCTTTATAACCATCTTTTAAAAATATCCCTAAGAAATATAAGATGGAAACAAAATTTTAGATGATTAATAGTTCAACCGTATTCTAGTAATTAGGATTTCTGTTCAGTCAGTCTTGGTAACTGGGATTCCGAAACCCTGTTAAAACCTTGGTCTTGCTCCATTATTAAAGTGGAGTGCTTCAGAAACTAGGTTCTGATTACCATATTAACAGCCTTCAGCGTCGGTGGTAACCAGCAGCTAAAGAACGAAATATTAGCTTTTTGCTTACTCTGATGGGTGGATTCCTTATTTGGCCTAGGATTAAACACCGACGTTGATTTGGCTGTGGATATGACCCTGATTGTGTCGGTTCATAAATCCGTCGTACAAGGGTCTATCCCAAACTATTTTAATTAGTTCAAACCCCTAGTTTGAACCCTCCCAACTGTTTAAGCTTACTATATACCGTTAACTAGTCCAAACCCCATAGTTAGGACCTTCCCGACTGCTCAAGCCAGTCCTGCCCATTGACTCCCTTCCCAAATAAAGAGCAGTCCTTGAACTTTTGCAGTCGAGAGAGCTGGAGCGGGTCGATTGATCTGGCCGGTGACGTCACATCGACTCCGGAGTCCCTGGCTGTGGCGTGGGCCGATAGCGTTGCCATGGTTACCACTCAGAGCCTCCAGAAGACTTGGGAGCGACGTTTCGACGGAGACTACCTGGCTGTCACGTGAGTCCACCCCTTTGTTACCTACGGCGCGCGCTCCCCCTCGGGGGTCCTTTTCAGAGGGAGGATCGGTTGTAGTATAGATTTGGGATCAAGTGTCTTCTGAATGAGTATCGATTAAGAAGTTTTAATTGATGATGGGGAAAATTGAGAACTAATGAAGAGTGTCAGACTTGCTGAAGTAGCGTTTGATCGCGGGTCACTCAGGCAACGGTCACCCTGAGCGCAAGTCCAGGCGTATAGCAGGCGCGATTTAACTTCTCCGCCCATCACACAAAAAGGCAACCGCAAACCAGGGGTTTCTCGGAATCTCCCTTTTGTGTGATGGGTGGAGAAGTTGAGAAGTATCGCATCTGCGATACGCCTGGTCTTGCTCTCAGGTTGACCGTGCTCTCATCCTTTTATCCCTCAGGGGTCGATAAAATGAGGATCAAGTTTACCTGAGGAAACGATGGGCTTTGCCTGATTTTGACTTTCAGTCACGTTCTGTAACACAACTCTGCTCGAGACCTAGGTACTCCGTCCAGTATACACCTCCTTTTTTTACGTTGCGGTAGCAATCAGGCAAGGCCAGTGGACAAATCAGAGACAATATCATTTTCACCTCAGTAATCTTTTAATTTCACGAGTTAAAAAGGATGTCGTCTCTGATTTGTCTTGCCGGATTGCCGTACCACAATAAACCGCAAAAGTGAAAACTATCGTTAAGACAGTTTCCTCTAATACAGTGTTTCCCAACATTTTGCAGTACATGATCCACCAAATCCTTTCTAAATTTTCCACGCCCCCATGTCTTTTTTTAAATCCTTCTTGAAAAGTAAATAAACCCTGGTGGCTATTACCCACCTGGGGGCAATTTGATTACAAATTTTAAATTGCCCCCTAGAAAATCGTAATTCTCCCCTGTGGGGAGAACGCCGCACGTTGGGAAACACTGCTCAAATAGGTAAACCTGCCTAAATGACGTTACTTTGCCTTTTGTAACCCGTCTATTGGTCTTGCTGGATTACAGTACCTTTCAAATGAGAGGAAACAAAGCCTTAAAGCTAAAGTATAGTTTCCACTCTTGCGTTTTTCTGCGGTAAGGCAATCTGCAAGACTAATGGTCTAATGAACGAATCAAAGAAGGCAAAACTGATGTCATTATTGGCTGGTTCGCCAATTTTTCCCGTTAGTATCACCGGATTAGCGTTACGACGGGCGCGGACACCCGAAAACTGGAAACGCTCCTTTAGAAGCTCAAATTCATCTTTACGTCTGATAAATAGGTAGAATAACTTAAATTCCAAAATTTATAATACATGGTTTTATTAGTTTCAAACGAAAGGTAGTTTCTACCTCATAAAATTTCTATTACACTTGATAGATCTCGGTATTTTACTTTACAGCCTAGCGTAGTTTTATGTAAAGCCCTAGATCCTCTACCTTCTAATCTAAGGATCTAAGGTAGAGGATCCAGGGCTTTAGTTTTATGCAGATTCACTCATCTGATTACGTTCTTTGCTGTTTAACCCTTTGTATTTACAAGTCCCACCAACTTTAAAATTGAATAACCATCCTGCGAATCCTATCTATCCTTACGATATATTGACGATACTTTGCAGGAATACTCTTTCGGTTTTCCTCTTCCGGGATAAAAACAGCAAAGATTCTATGATGATTATTTTAGCCGAACACGCGAATAGATTTAACTGAAGTTGCGCTTTCCGCTGCCATTTCGATCGGATTCCCATGATTGTCATTTTTGTTCCCGCAAAAAAATAGTTAAAGTCAAAAGTTAAGTGTATTATTTTTTAAGAATTTAAACTGCGATTAAAAAATACATGTTTTTTTTCGTATTGTGATAATATTTTAGCACTCCGTGTGATAGTACTCAAAAGTATCAATTTTAATTGGATTTAGAGCAGTGTTTTCCAACCTTTTTCGGTCCCTGCGGCCCCACCAAAGCCTTTTTGAATTTTCCATACCCTCCATGTCTTGTGATTTTTTGTTTTAGAAAATCCTTCTTTGAAAGTAAAAAAAGACCTGGTGGTCCATGCACCACCTGGAGGGCAATCATGTTGAAAATTTTCAAATTGCCCCTCTAGAATATCATATTACCCCCGGTGGGGCGACACTGATCTAGAGCAGTGGTCTCCAACCCCCGGTCCGCGGACCGGTGCCCGGTCCGTGTATCAAATGGTACCGGGCCGCGGGCCGATCATTTCATTGAAAATGAATTTAAATTCCTAGTTTTACTTCAAGTTAATAAATGAAATAAATTATAAATCATTTTATATTTATTTTTTGGTGTAACTGTATTTTATTTTGAAAGCATGTTTAAAGACAATTTAATTGAAATTAATAAATAATAAAATCTATAATGTAAACAATCACTATACCGGTTATCTAGCGTTGACCGGTCCGTGGTGGTAAAAAGGTTGGGGACCACTCTAGAGGATTAAATTTTCCAAAGACCATTATTTTATTTATGTATATCCGTTAATTTTAAATTTAGTGACTCAAAAAAAATACTTGCGAGAAAAAAATTACAGCGAATCCATAATGCCGTAGATAAAGGTTAAACTATTAATATTCTTAACTAGAAGTAATGGTAAAGTCATTCCTCCCCGGTCTAGACGAAAATGATTTCCACCGGTAGACTATGGCCCTTATATTTCATCGCAGTGTCTGCCTTCTCTCGAAATCGAAGGAAAATATGGGATCAATATCTCTTCTAGAATACATTCATTTTTTGGTGTTAAAAACCATCCCTAGAAATATCTCAAGATTTCTTACTTAACCCTTTATGTCTTACTAAATTATGTTTTTCAGAAAAATTGTGCTGTATATTTTTATACGTTATCCCTTTAAGTATATTAAGTATACAGGGTGTCCCACGAGAAGTGGCCCAACCCCTTTAACTTTTGAACCTCTACAGATATACACTGTTAGAAAAAAAGTTCAACCTTTCACCTGAAAAGCGGTTCAAAAAAGTTGCAACCGGAATGTTAGAGAAAATTTGAACCATGTTTTCGGTGCCCTACCTAGCACGACGGGAATGGTAGAAGTTTGAACCGAAATCAGCGATAGGGAAGAACCGGGTCTGCGGTGACAGATTGAACCGAAATCAGCGATAAAGGTTGAACCGAGATCGAAAGTTTGACAGGAACCGGAACCAGGGTGAGATATTGAACCGAGATTAGCGATATGAGAGCACCGGCTCTGCGGTAAATGCTAGCACTAAATTAAGGTTTTTTAAACGCCCTGAATTACATTGTTGTCTCTAATTTTTTAAATACAATTTCTTATACATTCTTTTTACTCGAATTTTCTACACAACATTTTAAATTCCAATAATAATATTAAACCATACTGAAAAAGCAATATTTTTGAATTTTCAAATGTTACACAAGTAACTCACTTTAATAGTAATCCCCAGAAAATATTTAAAATGTCTATACCAAATTTCTAAGTATCAAGTTATGAAAAAAACGGTTTCTTTTTTTATTTATATAAACTAATGGTAGCAAAATATAAGTAATAAAAAATACCATTTTACAATAAGAGAAAATTTATTTAGAAATTCACACAATATCTCAATCTTCAAGAAAGAAAGTATTTTAACAGAAAGGAGAGAGAGAAAAGAGGTACACATGTCAACTTAAAATTGGCTTGCAATTGAGATCATTACTGCAATAGTGAGTATATTTTAATCAGAAAACTAAGTTTTTGAGAAAAGTTTTTTATTTAATAAACATAAAATTCATACAAAAACAAATATGAACACAGTAATATGATAAATTACATCACAAAAATTTCAACCCATAAGACAGTGCTCTGCTTTTAAGGTACATGTGCAAAAATACTACAGTACACTCAAGTAATTAACACTCAAGGGACCTTCAAAAAGTGCCATTCAAATTTAAAAGCCTTCGTTTATGAAATAGGACAATTTATAACAAAATCAAGCATTCAAAAAATTTTTATCAAAAGGACAATTTACATACTATACAAAAGCAACATTACTTAAAATAAAAAGCAATATATTTTATATTTGGCATTATTGCCCCCACAGAACAGCCAGAGAAAATAATACACCCATTCAACTGCAAAGTAGTTTCACCATGTTGGTTCACAACTGATTTTAAATTATTAAGCGTAAAAAGTTGCATTTACTTATATAATTACAGATAGTTTTCAAATTTTATGGTTCCTTAAAATAGTCAAAAATTACACAAGACATGAATTATCTATGTCATGGGCAATGTGAAAAATCGGGCATTATTAATAATGCCTAAAGTGGAGGAATAAATTCATTGGCATTAATCAATGAAATTTATCACTTTGCCCTCCTCCACTCTGGGCATTATTAATTATGCCCAATTAATCACTTTGCCCATAACAACATATACACTAACAGGGGGTGGCCACAGAAAACTTATTCCAAAATTCCCTGATAATTCCAGGTTTTCCCTGACATTTTACTCATCTAGAAAACCAGAGATTGACTGTAAAAATCACAGAAAGCAGGAGAAATAATATAAACAAGATTTAGATAAGAATATAAAATAAGATTATTTTAAGACGTTTCACATGGAACCTTAGGAAGCCTTTTTTGAACATTTGCAATTACACAAATTTATAGGGGAGACCGGGAAGGGATGGGACATTTTTTACAAGAATATTTTTTTAATTCAGTTTTCCTTGTATAAATTTGAAACTTTCAAAATAACATCTTAAAACATTTTAACATGTTTAAAAAATATAACCAATGTGATAGCAAATAAAACTTAAGATTTAAAAACAAATTAAGTAAGTAAAAATATCCCGTCCCACCTCGGTCCGGGGTGGGATGGGACTAATACCTTAATAACTTTAGTTTCAAACAACTTGTATCCTTATATGGGAACACTGTGAGAGTTAAATGTACGACACACAAACATAGCTGCTTCTCTTTACACAATCAACAATTTTAGAAAAAACAGGCTTATCCTTTTCAAATTTTTCTAGCACGTACAAGCCAAATTAGTATTTTATACCATTATTAACCTCTGCACTTGACACAACATAAAAATCAGAAAACTTATTTTAGATCTAATTTGAGCTGTAGGTAAACATGGCGGCTGGTCGACTCTTATGGAAGCTGTGCCAAAATTTTCCTAACAGCATAAAAAACAACAAAACACTTTCTCTCCTCTCCCCCTACATCATACGTTTCAAGACTCAAGAAGAAAAAAACCATTCAAGAAACTGAAAAGTAGTAACATCAAAACCCAAAAAGAAAAACAATAAAATCTCAAGAAATTAAATGTAAACCCCCCTTGTTAAAGCTTGGCCAAATAACATTAAAACATCAAAACAAAAGTAATACACAAACTATTAAAAAAATTCAAAGCATTCCATTTTAGGAAACATATTTTCATCACCAAAACCAAAAATGTGATCACCCCATACAACATTTAACTTTCAAATGAGAATCATTAACCAAACCCAAAAGTGTAATCAAAATTACAATATATTCAACTGGTAAAGAATAATTAAAACATTCTAATTAATTCTCAAAACAAAACTGAATATTATAATTTAAGGTTACGTCTTTTCGAGAAACATTTATAATACTTATTTAAAAAATCAATTAAAGTTTTAACTTAAAACAATATCCAAAAACTCAAATTATAATTTCACTAATACTTAAATCATTCTTAGATGAACATACTTGAAGATCTTTAAATTTTTTTTGTAGTGGAGGAGAAACGGGAATGTTCTTTCACGTTGGGCAGACGAAAATGAGCCGGACAGGCATGTCCGCTCCGATCGGTGAACGCATCACCGAAAAAACCTACAGTGGGCAGCTGCAGGAGGACCACAGTGGTCCAGGGAAAACGAGAACAGGATGTTCTCAAAGGCACACTTGGCCTCACGGTCCGTGTGACTGTACACACATACAGGGTCGGTGTCCATCGACAAAACAAAAGATTTTTTTCCTCCTGACCGGCAATCACAGCAGTCGGTCACAGCAGGCACGCTAGGCCTACTCTTCACACAACACCGGGAAACACATCGGTCAACAAAGGGGCACTGGGTTAATTTCTGCCACAACTGACGGTAGAGCTACATGAGGAACTGCTGTTGCCTGGAAAAAAAACAATTCTTTAATGCACAATGCAACTCATTTTTCAAACTTTCAGTCCCACAATTAATAAAAAGTTTTAATTTATGATAGCACAGTAAAACAGCAATAAAAACAAGAAAAGTAATGTAGAAATGAAAATGAAAAACATGGTGCATTACACATGGCATTCATTGATATTACAAGATGCCCAAGAAACAGAAACCACCATATGTTGACATTCTATGTCACGAAAGCTTTAAATCATAAAAATACAAAATATGTATTAGCCAACGTATGTTTTAGGAGAAAATGAGTTATAGGTTAATTAATGAAGAATTCATACAGTGGCTGAAAAATATTGTCCAAGCCGAACTGCTGTTGATATCCATAACAAATGCAGAAAACTAATTGAGAATATTTCATGACACAATTAACATTTTTATTTATAGAGATATGCACATACCCAGGATCTTTTCAGGGGAGCACTTTTATTCCAAGCCACTTGTCAAGCAATAGGAGGATAGAGCAGATGTCTCCAAACGAGGGCCCGAGAGGGCCCTAAATAACTTCACCCATCCGGCTCCATAACTTCATCCATCAGAGATAACATTTATACGGCCCGCAGATAACTTTCTTCCTACAAAAAAATTATCCCATTAAATAAAAGATCAATAATCCTTCCTAAAAAAATGAAAGGGTACAAAATGAGCTAAAACTATGTTTTCTTAGGGTCGAATTTCCAAAAGTTTTCTGAGGGAAAAGCCCCTGCCCCAGACCCCCCATTTTGTACTATTAACTCATGTAATAACATTTTAGCTTCTTGATGAGTAGTGGCTGAAAATATCGTTGTTCCCGTTTATTCGGTGGTTCAGGTAAATCGAAGAAATTCGAACGAAAATGACTAGACAACTTAAAATTTAGAAGTTGAATTAAATGAGATAGAAAGACGCGTTCGGTACTTCTAAAAGCTAATTGCGAAAGCTAAAATCTAAAGTTGCGTGGGAGCAAGAAGAAAAGAAAAGTTTATAAGCATACTCGTTGATTAATTTACGATGGTTGCGGTGCCGATCGGCCAGCCGCTATCGTCTAAGCCTAAACTGCTTACCGATAACCTTTCAATATAATGTTTCATGGTAAATTTAAGCTAACAAAAACATGAAATTCATGCTACACTTCATTAGTATTTTCAAATACTTACTATTTAATAGAATCCACAGACCACAGCAACACAGGACTTCCTTCATTTTCAGCTACACCCACAACAACAACATCAAAGCGGTATAAGTAAAGCGACGACAATTCTATGGGAGTTCCGGTCGCCACATAAACGTGTCGCCATCTAGTGCTCGCAGGGTATAACTACAAGTTTTATTTATCGGTTGCCATGGTTCCCGATTCACACTGCGCATGCTCTACATTGCCGCACGTGCAGTAAATAACCAAATAACTTTGAATTTTCTAGCCGTTTGGCGAAGTGAAAAGTTCGGTGGTTTGCTTTGCTTCAATATTTTCATGGAAACGGAACAAGGAATTCACACTTATTTACTAACAGGTAAGTTCTTCTATGTTAAATGTTATGATAGCATCATGTTCTAAATTTTCTTTAAATAATAATTGAGTGAGTTAGGATCCTCAAACAATAAAATCCCCCATTGCTTGCATTATTTAATTCCCCACTCGGTTCATCTTCAGCAAATTATATTAATTCTTATTTACATTCCCATGATTACATTTTTCTAGTAATTATGATGTGTAATCAAAAGAGGACTGTTTCAGAGACAGTCTCAGGTTGCAATAGGTATCTATAAGTGTAACGGCCGGTATTATTTAATCTCAGCATAAAGAATTTTAAAAATTTAGCTTTCTTTTACAATTTAATGGTATAAATTTTATTATATGGATTATCTTTTCGATGCATTAGTGCCTCATTGTCTTCCCAATATTGCCTATCTATATATATGTTACTGGCAAAGTGATATATTTCATTGATAAATGCCATTGAATTTATCACATTGCCCTCCTCCACTTCGGGCATTATTAATGATCGATTTATCTCATTGCCCTTAACATATATGTAAATCAATGTTTGTGTATATGTCCTTGATAGTTTTAAAGTTTTCCCACCTACGTTAACTTTTAAACTGTACCACGTTGCTGCTGGAAGGTTTCTGAATAAAAATAATTTTAAATAGAAGCATCCTAACAACTTTTTTTTGATAAATTTTATGCTTAAAATCCCATATTTCATGCCTAACTTAATGGCAAAATCACTTTGTTGTAAATGTAATAAGAGAATATATAATATTAATTGTTGAAGTATAAACATAAAAATTTTTGATGTTTTAACTATTTCTCACTCTGCCGGAACCATATTGTCCGGGTAACCTCTGGTTTAGCGCTACACATTTGAACTGGCGAGGCCCGTCTGTAACATACCAGCATGTTTTTTAAATACTGAAACCTGGGTGGGCGGAACTGGAAAAAGTTATAACCTACCACCGAACCAAACCAAAATTTACCCGAACCTTATGTATTGTACCTATGGAAGCTGGCAGTGGCTTCCCCTGAATCAGGTTCGGGCACTTTTTCTAGGACCGCGGGTCGGTGTCGCAAAAAAAACGTTCAATGCAAAAACCGATCGGACAAAACCATTAAAAAACATATATAGCTTTATACATGTATTAAATTTGTTTTTTATTGAACGGTTTTTTTGTACATCATCCCCTGGATCTAGCGCTAGTATATATATAATTTCTGTATCTTATATAAACATCTTAATTTTATTTTTTTATGCATTATCATTATATTTACAATATTCCTGAATCTGAATTTCATTTTTAGAGTACTAATCAGAAGTAAGGTAGTGCCACTCAATTTCTTTGATGATTTAGGTATGTACATCTATAAAAACATCTTCATTAAAAATTTCGGAACAGCTTCAATAATAGTCGACCAGCCTCCATGTTTACCCACTGCTCAAGTTAGATCTATATGGTTTTGCGTCACAATTTGAGCTGTGGGTAAACATAGTAGCTGGTCAACTTTTATCGAAGCTGTGCCAAAATTTCCAATTACAATCATTCTCAATTTTATTATTTAAATAGTAATCGGTTTGGGTCTGGGGGCCGTTATGGGTTCCCATGGGCCAGGGAATACCTGGAAAAGTGAGGGAATTTAAATTTCACCTAAAAAGTCAGGGAAAATTACTAATTTTGGTCAAAAACCTAGAAGATATTAAAAAATACCTGGAAATGAAAATTTTTAATGTCAATTTTGGCTCTAGCAAGTGAAAAAATTGTCAATTTGTTGAAAATTATGTGTTCAAAAATGCAAGTATCTGAAAAATGCAGTGAATTGCTAATTTTTTTACCGAAAAATCTTAAAAATTGACCTGGAAAAGTCAGTGAATTTTATTTCCTAACTGGAGTTGGAACCCTGATTAAAATAATGGTTATTTTTACCTATGCATAAAAAAATTCAAAAACTGCATTTATAACAAAAACCATAAGAACTATCTTTTTATCTTATATATCTTATATCTATTATCAAGTGGCAAAATTCTAATTTGAGTCCAGTTCAAATTTTAATTTAACATCTGAGCATAAAAGATTTGTATACTTCGGTTGATTACAAATTTTACTTCTTCTCTAAAACTCTCAACCACATGACAAGTACCAGAAAATTTTGAAAACCTGCATAGTTTAAAAATACATCAGAATAAGTGGTGTTTTTTTTTAAATATTTTTAATGAGATGAAAGGTTAATATTTTAATTGTACCAACCATAATATTTATCTTTATTTTTCAATACTAGAACTATCCTTTCAGTCTTTGTCAAGTGTATAAATTCTATATTATCCAGTTCAAAATTTAATTTAGCCGATGAGCATAAAAAGTTTGTGTACACTTATTAGATTGATTACGAATTTTACTTCCTTTTTATTAACTCTTAACGGACCTGGAAAAAGTTGTAACCTTCCCCCAAACCTTATGTGTTTTTCCTATGGAGCTGGCAGGGGCTTCCCCTGACCCAGGTTCGTAGGTTTGGGCACTTTTTCCAGGTCCGACTCTTAACCATATTGCCAAAATAAAAAAAATTTAAAAATTGCATAGTTTAAACATACATAAAACTAAAGTTGTATTTTTAAAATTGTTTTTAATTAGAGCAGAGAGGATGGCGCTTTAGGGTGTCTAAAAACGTTTTTCGAAAAACCTCGCTCTTCAGGGCTTTTCCCATTTCTTTTGGTCCCAAAAAAATATGTGATGTTTCAGCCCCAAAGTCAACTCTAGGGTTCAACCTTGCTAAGGAGCGAGGTTTTGTCGAAAAAAGGTTTTTTAAGACACCATAATGGCTAATGTAATGGCGCTTGATATGTACATGCCCAAATCTTTATAAATATGTTGTAGTCTTTTCAGATTTCTTGTCCAGCCTACCAAAATTCTAATTACAGTCTAGTTCATATGTTAATTTTAAAATAAAAATTCTCATGATTTACACGAAATATTGGATACCTTTATTGATATATTTAAACATTTAAAATAAATTATGTTTTGGTGATTTTCTTGTCTTTTCTTAACAAATTTTAAGAATGAACAAGCTGGACAGCAACCCAATGCCATTGCATCGAGTAAAGTTTTAATTCTATGGTTATGAAAATGAAAAATTCAATAATTTTCTTACATAACATTCTATCTTTTCACCATAATTAAATATATGTTTTAACTCAGTTTTATCTTCTTAGCCACTTGGCCGCTGGTTATACATCGTTTCCTAGGGAACACCACATGGAGGTGGGCTACGTTGTTCCCCCAACTTTGTCAAGTCCATCCCATCAACACCTGGAATCATCAAATCCTGCCCATCAACATCGGTTACCAATGCTTCGTCTCGAGGATATCCAAGTGCTCATGCTCAAAGATTAATATAAACTGACTAACTTTTTATTTGTACATAATAATTGAAATTTGAAAAAAAACCTTCCTTTTCTTGGGAACTCAAAATACCTAATGTAATGCTTGGGGGAAATGTAATAAATCTTGTGTTTGGTAATGCTATCTTTCCTTCTTGTGTTTTATACTAAGATTTTAGAATATAGTTTTGTTTTGAGAATTTATAATTTTTATACATATTTAAGAAAGGTCTTCAGTTTATTCCCTGGCTGAAGATTCCATTATCTGATATTTTATTTTGATCTTATTTTTCGAAGAAATTGTTTTCAGCTACTTCGGGATTATTCCAGGCACAAAGTGTCAAATGTTGCGATAACCACTAAATAAGTTTTTCAAATGTTAAAATAAAAAAACATTAAAAATGTCTGAATTACCAGGGTGCTTTTGATTTGAAGCTTATTTTGCAAAATGTCACCAATGAAATAGAATTATCAGACCAGGATAATCCCAAAGTACCTCCTGATTTTGTAATTAATGGATAAAACCATCAGAGTTCAATGCAGTTTAAATAATATTTAAATGCTCATATTATACTGACAAGCTATCGTAAGTCATTCTCAGTTAACAGAAATTTTCATAAAAGATTAACTGATTGAGGATGGAGAAGATGAAAGTAACCCAATTTGATCAGAAAATGTCTAACAATTCTATAAACTGATTGACTTAAGATAATTAAGTGCACAAAGTTTTAGCATTTCCACGATCTTACAGCTCTGTATTGAAAGAATATTATTTTTCCACCCTAATTCTTAAAAATGGAATTGTTGAGTTTTGTAAACCCTAATTATAATGAAAATTAACCTTTCTCTAATTACCTACTGATCGCAAAGATTCGATCGAAATATTCGTTTTGTAAACAAAACGGAATGTAAACAATGCTAGAAGTTATGGTTATGAACAAGCAGGCGCGCGCGCGGGTTTTTGGGAGGGCCCTGCCACCACGGGGCGAGATATTGGCGCTGCGATCGTCCGATACTTGGCGTTCGCTGTTACCATGGGAGTGGCGTTGCTTCACCGTGTAGTGCTTTGAACAACATGAACCGGCGATAAACAAGATGGAGGAAGGAAGAAGTGGTTGAACCGGAATCTTCGTTCAGTGAGGCTGAACCGGCAACCCTGAGATGTAGAACCGGGATCTCCGTTCAACCAGTTTTTCATTAATGGCAACGATTTTACATTGAACCGAAATTTTAGTTCAAACCTGAAAAACTCAAGCATTTCACCACTATTCTGGTGAAATATTGAACTGTTTTTTTTAACAGTGTAGTCATGAAAGTGGGGTCTAGGTATAGTAAAGTGACCATGCTCTATCCGATGAGATAACTTTCAACGCCCTCTAGCGGAAACTTTAGGAGTTATAATTTTTATTTTAAAAACTATTTGAGGTATGTGAAAAAAGCCAGTGACTAAGTTGTAGAGCAGCATTGATTCAGTAGAAAAAGACACCTTAAGCAGAAAAATTTCTTGAATAAAACCCCTAAAACGCACGCTCAGTTAAGTTGAATTTACGTAGTTTTTACGTCTTAAGACGCTCCTCACGAGGCGAAAATGGAAAAATTTTATTTTTATGATTTAAGTAAATGACTAAAAGTATTCTTAGTTCATTAAATTGAAAATTTCTCATTTTCGCCTCGTGAGGAGCGTTTTAAGACGTAAAATCTACGTAAATTCAACCTATTTGATCGTGCATTTTAGGGATTTTATTCAAGATATTTTTCTGCTTAAGGTGTCTTTTCCTATTAAATCGATGATGCTCTACAACTTAGTCATTGACTTTTTTCACATACCTCAAATAGTTTTTAAAATAAAAATTATAACTCCTAAAGTTTCCGCTAGAGGGCGTTGAAAGTTGTCTCATCGGATACGGCATGGTCAATTTACTATACCTAGACCCCACTTTCATGACTATATCTGTAGGGGTTCAAAAGTTAAAGGGGTTGGGCCACTTCTCGTGGGACACCCTGTTTAAGCTTCATATTAACCCTAGTAGCACAGCTCGTCCCAAATATGTCACGTTTACGTAACTGCAACTAGAAGTAAACTAAATTGGGCCTTACATGACGAAAATTGGACGAATTTGGAACATTGGGGAAGTGGGACTTAAAAGTCCCGTCGGGGCATAAAGGGTTAAAACTTGTAATAGTAAATGGGTAATTGTGTAGTAAGAATGATGAAACAAGTTCCTTCGGATGAAATATAATGAAGGAATTAATTTTTCAGTGTTTCTTTATGCACTTAAAACTAAGCTTTCTTTGTGAACTAACTTAAGTAACTAATCAGTGTCTATTAATGAAAAAGTTTTATTAATCCTAAGTTAGTTTTCTCATAATTCGTATTCTAAGTTTCAGAGAAGCGAACTCTTAAACATTGAGCTGTTTAAGTAATAAGTTGCGTTTAATAAAATTACACTACTGAAACAATTTTTGGGTTAAGTTAGTACTTGAAATTTAAGAGTGCAGTAGCAGCTTAAGTATTTTCTCCCGAACCTTTTAACCCTTAGGACATTAAATGCAACTTGTCATACCATACGTAGGCAAAATTTTAAATCCAAAAACTTATTTCTAAGATTTAATTTTTTATAAAAAAATCCTTAGTTCTAACTGAACTAAAAACGCTACTATAAAGTTTAAAAAGAAATATATTTTCACAAAGAAATTTTGTGAACTTTTTCAAACAAGATGAAAGTGGGCCTTTTTGTACAAATATATTCAGAATATACCTTTATTCTCCGTCTATAAACCAACGTTAAAAATGAGAGGTTGTGAAGTCATTTGGAACTCTTGGATTATTTACGATTTCCTTAATTGTTGGTCCATTATTCCACTTGGACCGAATCCAGAAGGGCAAATTCCTGAAAAACCACAGCATAATGGAATCGCACCAGAGCAGAATGAATTTTTATAAGGAAAGATTTAGCATCAAAGGAATCGTACCATTTTCTTTTTACTTGTTGAGATGCATTTGGATTTTAAAATGTGAACACATTTCAAGCTTCGCCTATTTCTTCTAGTTTCTGTATTTCTAGTCTTGTGCCGAAGTTGCTGCATTATCTTCAAAATCTGCGATGTAATCCATCAATATCTTTAAGCATAAGTTTTTAATTTTATCTAATTTAAAAGATTTAATGCTTTTACATCTCTTAGGTACTGATAGATTTTTGAATGTTTTAAACTTTTCTTGCATTTTAATAAACATTTTTAGTGTGTACATCAACAAAAGTTATTTTTTAACAGGAGCATTGTGTTTGGCAATTTTACTGATCCGAAGAAAATGCAGTTGGCAGTTGCAGTCCAAGATGAAAAAAACATGACGGTATGTTTATTCATTCAAAAAATATTTCCGCTCTATTATGAACATGCTACAATACAACAGGTGGTTAGAACAGTATAAACTAAGATGGGCGACTTCCCTCATAAAGTACTGAAAAAGTAATATGTGTGTGTATCAATTTATTTAAGAATTCAACACATATTTTTCTTTAAACATGTTCATTTTATGACTTCAATATTGAATTTAAGATTCGCAATACGTTAACCTGAAAGGTAATAAATTTTTTTTAGTTAATATTAAATCCATATTAAAAAAGTAAATTTTGAAAAGTGACTTTTCTATCGAAATAACTACATAGTTTTTCTCAAACAATGAACATTTGTCATAAGGCTAAGCGCGCACTAGAGACTTTTGTCAGGGCGACAGAGACAAAATTATCACCCTGGCTATTGCAAGATGCTAGAGAGCGCGAACAGGCGACGAGACTCTTGGCCGGGTGCCAAGAGTCATCTCCATAGAAATGCATTGCTTTCGAGTGACAGTGTTTATAGTCGCCGTGACAGAAGTCTCTAGTGCGCGCTTAGCCTAAATATACATTTAAGTTGAACCAACGATAGTAAAAGGGTCACGTGATTTTTTACTTCAGTATTTTTTATTTTATTTAAAATATACTGATTTTTTTATGTATGTAGAGGGTATAACTAAGGTTAGAGGGAGAAAATGTATCTTCCTCTTTCGGGATCAACTGTCCCTCAGTTTCTTCCTTTCTCCCCTCCGAGTATGTCAAAATCACGTGTTCCTTTTACTATCGTTGGTTCGACAGTACTTTCATATTGTTTTGGTTTTAGCTCCAATGTTATTTTGCAAATTTAATTGAAATCTGATTATAATACAGGGTGGGAAAAAAACCTTGTTTTTTTCAAAAAAAACAAAAAACGGGTTATTTTGGTTTAAACCAGGTTTTTTTAAAAACCAGTAGGTTTTTTTTCAAACTTTTTTTCGTACCCGCATAAATATAGCTACTTAGTTTTTTCTGTTATAAATCCATTGAATTAATAGTCAATCAATTCAGCTAGAAACAAAGTCATTTAATTAACTAATTAAAATTATTTTTTTAAAAAGTTAAATTTATATATAAATCGGGGTTTTTTGCTGCATTTGCATCGGAAAAGTGTTTATATGTACATTTTAGTAAGATTTTAACTATTATAAATAAAAACCAACTGATGTTTTTATAATGGATTCAAATATATGGGGTTTATATGGTAAAAAACCATTTGGTTTATATGATAAAAAAGCCATTTTGGTTTTTATTTAAAAAAAACAATAGTTTCTTTTCAAAGTAACCAAAACCAATATAAAACCAATTTATAAAAACCAAGTGGTTTTTATAATACTTACTACTTAAATAGCCGGTGCTGAGTGAGTAAAAAAATTGATTTTTAGTGCATTAAAATATCCTTTTCATATTGAACTAAAAAAACATGAATTTCTTTTCAAAGCAAAGTATCAAGTGGTTTTTATTATCGGTGTTTAGTGAGTTAAAAAATCCATTTGGTTTTTATAGTGCAAGGTGCAATAAAATTCCTTGTTTTTAATAAATTAAAAAACCATACATGGTTTTTATTGGAATTTCTTTTCAAAGCATGAAAAAAACAAGTTCTTTTTTTAATCTATTAATATATATATAATAAATATAGTTGTATTGATGAAAAAAATAATATATTAAGAGACAGTATTTTAATAAATAAATTACTTTAATAAACCCAAAAGCTTTTCTTGAAAAAATTGCAGATTTTCTGGAAAAAACCAAAAAAAACATTTTGGTGGTTTTTTTGAAAAAAAAACATTTGGTTTAAACCAAATGGTTTAATCCATGCCAACCCTGTTATAATATAAAATCATTTTTGCTTAAAATATAGTATCCAACATAATGATAAAGAAATAAGTTCGTTCTTTATCTGGGCATTAATTGTTGATTGTATTATAAGTTTTTTCAAAGGCAGCTTAGCATTAGAATCATTTTAAATTCAACATTGGGATCATTTTTAAATATTAATAAAATCATTACATTTGTTTAAGACATAGATTACATAATTAATACAGCTAGACTTCAGATATTAAATTGCGTAAAAATCTAAATGTTTGTCCCAGAGTAAATATCATACCCTCAAAACCTTTCAAATATAATTAGATTCCAATCGTTTCAAATTACTTTTTAACTGGGTCAACGCTAACGGGTAACTATATTGAATCTATGCCGAGACATTTGCGCAGACAGTAAACAGTCTAGCAGAATTGATACTAACATAAGAGGGCATTAACCTTCCTTTTCACTGAAAGCTGAAATGGAGCAGACGATTGCCAAATACTGCAAACTTTTATTTCAGTTAGAGCAAGCGATTTCTCAAATAAACACATGTTCATTTGTTGAGACCGGATGTTCAGTGTACACTCTAATAATAGCAAATACCAAAATCATTTAATTTAGACCATACAATTTTTGAAACCTTCAAGTTCAAAATCTTGTACAGTCGAATCCGCTTAATGTGATCACGGTTAATGTTATCAATCGGATAATGTTATCGAAATCAACAGGTCCCGATCATTCCTATTTAATTTAATGTAAAATACATCGTTTAATGTGATCAACTATAAATCATCACTCCGCTTAATATTATCAAAATTTGTCCATATTCCCTTTAAAACGACCGCTTTTGAGTTCGAGTTTCATTTTGAAGGTCAATTTTTACAAGTAAACATCTGCCCCATGAGAGCATCTCGCGCTTCTTTTTTCTGAAACTCAGTATGAGTAAGATAAAGAAAACATTCTGCATATTTTGAAGAAGAAAAAATGGTTATGGGGGGGTTCGATTCCATCCTTGTGATTGGTTATAGAAACCACCAAGATCGACGCTTTGCAGATGTCTGATAAGATATTTGAATTTTAACTTGTGTTTTATGAATAAGTGGTTTATTGGAGTGGAAGTATTATAATGGAGTGGGAAAAGAGACCCCCCTTTCTATACAAATAAAAAATACAAAGCAAGCAATTATTTTACTTTTATTAATTGAACTACTCTTATAACTGAACTAAGGACCATGAGGAACCATATAGTTTTAAATAATAGACCTTAAAATTTTACCTAGTTTAAAAATAGTGTTTTGAATACTTTTATTGCGATTACATGATTTTGATTTTAATGCAAACAATCTAGTTACACTGTTTGCTGCTTTTGATATGAGATCGCTTATTGTTATCGATCGGATAATGTTATCAGTTTAGTCTCGGACAATTGCGATCACATTAAGCGGACTTGACTGTATAGCCTTTTAAATTTTAATATGTATGGTCAACCAGTTTAATCTAATCATATTATTGTAGTAAATCTGCTTTTTCGGTCAATCTATGCTGCTAAAGTTTTTGTTTTTCATTATAGTGCTTGATTATTTTTAAATTTGTATGTATAGAATTTAGCTTTATTCAACTAAAGATATACCGAAGGACCTAAAAAATAAAAAAGATACTTATGTAAATAAAAAAGTTTAAAGGTGGTCTAAATTTTAGTACCCCTCCTAACCTTTCACCTCACAATTGAATTGGTTTTTTAACCCTTTCAGTCCTATAAAGTCAGAGATTGCTATTGAGCCCTATGATTAATTTGGGATGGCTAATAATCAAAGGGTTCTGTTGTAAAAATGGCATATTTAGTTGAGTTGGCAGCGTCTTAAGGAGTGAGAGAAGTCATTGGACTTTTACTGTTCTACTTATCACTGTTTTAGCTAAATATGATGGAAATATGAAGTCAAATTTTAAAATTGGATTGTTTTCATTCTCACCTATTCTTTTATTATCGAAACCTTGCACCACTTAATCCAAATAAACCAACCAACCATCGATTAACCAAGGTTCTACCAGTCCAACTTTTCTCATTGTATTAACATAGAACATTTCAGGTATTTTAGGATTTGCCGCGTGCAAGCATAGTTTTACGCCAAATCGCCAAAAGTAATCGAATACGAAAACAAAACGCCAAAAACGCCTCAAGCAGCGGTGTTTCTTTCAATTTTTGTAATATTTTTGTGTGTAAATAATAAAACGTTGCCAATATAGTTAGATGGGAGAGATGCTTCCCCAAAGCACCCATTTTTATTTCCATTCACTGATGGCCGACTTTTAAAACCTTAAAATGAATTATCTAATTTCTCTAACTCCATTTTCCACCCCAAAATTCCACTCCACCGCAATCAAGACCCGAAATTCCTCCCAAGTCCGTTACCACACATAAATATCCCATCCCCTAACATGCCCAGCCACATTACCATCCCACCCCGGATAGTTACTCTCCTATCCATTCATAAGAAAAAGGATCCTCTGGGAGAGGAAAAGAAGGCGTAGTGTTGGCAGAACGCCAGCTCTTTTCCCAAAGCGGAGTGGGACGATTTTGGTGACGCTGCCACCCCCTGGTCTGTAATATGCCTCTTCCTAATATGCGGGGCAGTTTTTGATATGCGGAGGAGTTCTTGAGAATGTTTTGGTTTGTTGTAATAACAGCCTCTTGTTAGGGCAGAAGGGGTGTTGTTTTGTGTTAGGCCTGGTAGGTGGCTTTAGATTATTATGTATTGCGGTGCTTTTGGATGTCTGGCAAGATTTACTGGATGAGCTTTGGAAGCATAGAAAGCCTCTTCACATGCATTAGATACCTTGGGGATAAGAGAAGAAAATTTTACACTAGAGAAAATACTGGATAAAGTTTCTTTAGGATATGGTGTGATGGGGATAATATCAGATTCAAGGAGGCTATATTTAGTGATAAACAGTGAGGGGATATTCATAGATGTTATGGTTTGTACAAATGGATGGAGTTTATTCATTTTTTTACAAGTGGGAGAGGAATTGCAAGAGTTGTGACATCATACACCGCGTAAAAAGCTTTTTGGGAAAATATAATAGCTACAATACGAACGTATTGTATTTATTTATTATTTATTATTAAAGTATTTTATTTATTATTTTAGGGTCATAGATCATCAGGTATAATGTACATAATGAAATTGAATGAATAAAATGAGTGTTTGCCTTGAAATATGTGATATGTTAATCTTCAACTTGAGTAGTAAAAGGTGAAGTCCCGGGTTTTGAACAGATTATTTGATAGACATATTAATAGGATATTGTGGTAGGTGACAGAGATTTGTAAAAATTTACAATTTGTGGACATATAGGGAGGAGTCAAAAAAAGGACGACCCTGAAGGATACTTTTAAGTATCAAATATATAGTTAGGAATTGAGTAGCAGGGGAAATACTTGTAAAATCGAAATTTTAATACTGTTAGATATAGCTAAAAACAAAGTACCTATAAAATTCATTTGGAAAAGTACTCAATTCTTACGTATCTACCTAAATACTGATTTCCTACCAATACTTAGTTATGTTAAAGTTATGTTTTTCTGAATGTATGAGTTTTCTGAATAATAAGGTGCTTAAATAAAAAGTTAGGCAGGATCAACTATTTATGGGTAAACCAGCTGGACACATTTTTAACAAATTCGAAAACTTTCTAATATTTTTAGAATCTTTATCTTTAAAGTGATAAATGTATAAAGCGTTGCCCAGAAAAAACATGCCAATCTAATTGTTCATCCTTAAACGTGGTCCACAAACGGTATACTATTCAATGACTACATAACTGCAAACCTTACAAATCTTTACTGATTAGATGTCTTATTATTAGTTAGAACTTGACAACAGTCCTTGTGCAATTTAATTCTGCCAGATTTTAAAGTTAGTGCCAAAAGAGATTTTAAGTTTCAATGGTAATTTGATTTTATCTAATTTTACGTGGTTTACAAACAGTATGTGACTCAGTTGCATAACCGCAAGCCTCATAAAGCAAACTTGTACACATTTTTACTGATTAAAAGTCTTATCGGTTGAATTTGACTACAGTTTTTGTAATTAATTCTGCTAGAGTTTTGAAGATTCATGTCAAAGGGGGTAGGGGTTTGCTCTTAGCTTATAAAATTATTTCAAGAATTTTGATTTTTCGGGACGTCTGGCAGTTTACTTACTTAATTACGAGGGGGCTGAAGTTTTGCTCATTGCTGAAAAATGGGGAGAGGATAAAAAAAAACAAAAACATGCTTACGTAATATTTGAACGACCCCTAAAGAGATTTACACTGTTTAAATAGTTATTTGATCTAATTTTTGTGCATAACGTGCCTAACTTTGAAATATTTTTCTGCATTTCAGATCCACGTACTCGATGCCAAAAGCGGGTCTAAGGTGGCAGTATCTCAACTGGGTGGAGGGAGCGTCATGTCTATGGAAAAGATTCCAGGACGAGAAGGGGACACTGATACTCTCCTCATTGAATCTGTAAGTTCGGAGATTTTTTCCCTTTAACTGACTTCTTCAATGGAAATGGAAGCTTGAGAAATATTCTAAAGAGCTTTCCAATAGCTGAAGAATAAATAAAAAAAATTGCTGAGGAGAAGCATATTTTTAAATATCCTCTTCGTGTGGGATCAAATACAGTTATCAATGGGCCAAACTTCTAGGAGGGGTTAGATACCACCGACTCAGATTATCATATGACTCATAATCATATTGTAAAGGGGGGTCGGAAATGCACCCCTAGCGACCATAATTATAAGCGGGCATGGGAAGTTGTATAATCCCAAGGGAAAACAGCAGTTTCCTCTGGATTAAGACGCTTTACCTTTCAATATTGGATCAAATTCAACAAATTCGTTCAATTTAGTTTAATTTTATTACATAAAACCAATTTAAGAGGGGAAATTTCAATCAATTTATCAGTTCTTAAGCTTAAATAACTTGCCACAAGCTTTTACGATTGGTCTGGTTAAACATTTATACTGAATAATATATTACTGAAATTTCAGATATTAAATTTTTTTATTTTTAAATACATTATTTTGAATATTGATGGTCATGCACGTATTTTTTTCAATTTGATATCAAGTTTTTGCAGTTTAGTGTCATTGAGTCCTAGTTCTTTTCTTTAAAAACGAAATTAAAAGACATATAAGCTTGGGGGACAAGTATCTTATTAACAGGTCAATGAAAGGTTTAACTTTTCCCAAGCTACCCAAGAAAGTTTAAGTTCAGGCACCTTTTAGCGTAGACCTTAATGTAGAAAATTCACTTCCGAAAAAATTGGTAAAATACTAGACGATTCAGGGATACTTAAAAAGTTTGAATTTTGCAATATTTACACCACAAAGGGAAAATTATATATATATATATATATATATATATATATATATATATATATATATATATATATATATATATATATATATATATATATATATATATATATATATATATATATATATATATATATATATATATATATATATATATATATATATATATATATATCCTTGCGTGAATATACCAAGACTTAACCGGAGTGTTAATGTAATCTTAATGATCACACATGTCGGATTTCACATAAAGAAGCTTACATAAAACTCTTAAACTAGTTTCAAAGTTAAGGTTTTAATAGATTAATGTATTGAATTCCTATTTCAACAAACTCTTTTAATTAGAAGTGAAAACACATTTAAGCTCCGTATCCTCACCAAACTCTAATCTTAATTAAAGCTTTCATGGAAAATGGCTCCTGTTCCCATAAATCATATTAAGCGTGTAAAGCTTTTGAACCATCGATCGGGAAATAACATTTCCTCATTCGTAACTCTGTATCCAAATCTAATTGAAATTTCTGTAAAGATAACTAGGAGAGTATTTGATTTCCTTTGAAAAATGTTTGTTCCTTTTAAAGTGAAAATGTTCTTGGCTTACTACTATACCTTTCTATAATTACTTGTTTCGTTGTTTCATCACTTATCTCTAAACCACACTTTTTTAATGTAAACATTAAGGCTTTCACAGCCTGTATCAACAGTATGAGAATCTGAAGTTTTATTTCATTCTTCTGAGACTACAGCGATCGCTGCATTCACGTTTTTATTTTTGCTTTTATTTCGCTGATAAAATATTCTACAGATAAAACGAAACGTTTGACTTTTATCCAGATGGACCATGGCCTAGCATTCCGGAAACGTCTTCAGATTCTTGCATACCATTACAATTTTTTATGTAAAATAATTATTTTAGCTATTTAAGAATAATAGCTAAGAATATAGCTATTTAAGAATAATAAGTTAAGTTTTACTTCAAATTTCTTACCAACTCCATAGTACTTTGTTAGAAAATTGGTGTCATTGAAATGAAACTTGGGTAAATTTTATCAGGAAGAATTTCATTTTCTTTTAATAAGATTAATGTATTATCTTAATCATCTGTAATTGGATGTTGGATTGGTTCCAAATTATAAATTCAATATAAATAAATGTTGAAGTTTATTTACTCTTAGAATTCAGAGAAATCATTTAAACTTGAGTGCTTTTAAGTTAAAATGTAACAAAATAAGATGTTGACTCTTTTTAACATGGCAACTTCCATTTAATTCATTTTTTAATTTGAATTTTGATGGAGAAAATATTCGTTAACGAAGTTTAAATTAATCACACCTAATTTTAAAATCAAATTATCCGTAAATTTTAATTTGCATAAGTTTTAAAATTCTGTAGAATCGCTTGATACTAACCCGCGGTTGTAAAAATACTAAAAATATATGTCGGTAGTTTTCAGAACCATTAAAATTTGATCTGCTTGGCTTTAACTATAAACTCAACTTTTAACAAACTGTCCTGCCAAAATGCAGTTGAAGAAGATTCCGGGTCATGAAATTTCGTTTTATGATCATTTTATATTCGCATAATTTATTCAAAGAGGTTCGGTATTTTGAGTGGTGGATTTTTGGAATGTGATGTGGGCTGAATGGGGATGAAAATTTAGAAAGATGAAAACCCCTCTCGAGCTTTTTTTAACCTATTGATAATTTTTCTGAAAATGTTCTTAAATTTAACCACATTTTAGAAGTTTCTGAATACATATTTTGTTCGGTTACAGTTTTATAGTTTTATCCACTGGAAGTAATTAATTATGATAGACCCATAGAACCCATTAAGTTCATGTCATACTCATACTTGAAGATGTCCTTAATACAACAGCAAAAAGTTCACCTTTAGTGCCTAAAATTTTGGGACCTAGTAATCCTAGTAGCACAGCTCATATCAAATAGTTTACGCAACTGTTAACGCAAGTATGTCAAGTTTACGTAACTGTTAAAAGGTGTAAACACAAAATTTGGCCATTACAGGACATAAATTGGACGAATTGTGTTGCTTAGGAAGCGAGTTCTGTGTGGTTCATTAATAGGGGAGATCCTGCTAATACGACATACCACTTTTTCAAAGCAACCGTGAGAAACTATTTGATTAGATTTCCTGTAGTTTTTAAACCAATGAAATGTTTATTTAATGCTCTAACACCCCCTAATTGAGTAATATCATAATCTTTGTTTTTTCCTTTCCAAAAACTTACTTTTCGAAAAAGTAGGATATATGTCATTTTACCCGATATCAGGATAAAATGACATAGTAAACTTTAAGAAGAGAAAAAAGTGACTTCTTCAGCAAATACGATTCTATTTGATTCCAAACAATAACTATATTAGTAGTTAAGCACTTTGACATAATCTATAATTAATTTTTGTGCGAAAGATAATCAGCAAATTAAAAAAAACTGTAATGTGCTTATAAATAAAAAGTTTGTTTTTATTAGAAAAAAACAAGAACTGTTATGAGATTTCAACTCTAGTTACATTTTTAGAAATTTTAACTAGTTACGATAGACATAGGGATAGACATAGTTAAATGACATATGTGTGTCCATAAGGTAACACACTGTCATTTTATACCAATGAGTTTTATGTCATTTCACCCTGAAAGGTGTATTTTTATTTACTTTCAATTTCTTGTAAAACAAAAAGATAAATCAACTTCCTACCGCATGAAATATAGTATTAATTAGATATAAATCCACACAAGAATCATAGTTATGGTAAATTAATGGCTATGAATAAAAGAGAGCTCATTATAAAAACGCATGACAAAAACTTTGACACTTACATTTTCGATTTTCGTTCACCACGAGGTAAGAAATGCTTTTCAAATAATGGTGTCTGTTTGTATCATTTTATTCATTTTGGATGCAATAAAATAAAAAAGCTACAGACACGTGCTGCCCTTCTGCTAAATTTCAAGAAAATCGAAAAAGTCATTTTACCCGAGTATGCCGTTATGGCCTGATTTCCCCTAAATAAATATTAAAGATAAAAATTTCGTAAAACTTGTAAAATCGTTAATTTTGTTTAAACTGAAACTAAAGTAACAAGAAACCTTGAAATAAAAATTAAATTGTAGACAATCTTGTGAGGGGAAAAGAAAATGGGAATTGGAAGTATCTTGTTAAAATTTCATTAGGGTCTAGCTCGTTTTGAATCTCAAAGGGAGATAACCAAACAACACATCGTTTGAAGACTTCCGATTGCTAGAGGAGTTGGTGGATGAGAAATAAAAGCTCGTTGTCATGGGGATACTGCTGCCAACAATCACGCGAAAGTTCAATACTCGTCCTCATTCGCTTCCCGATTCAATTTACGTGCTGTGCATAAGTTATTATGGACAGGTCTTGAGAGAACAGTTTGCTGACATAAGGAATCCATACAACTTCGCTTTAAGTAATTTTTCAATAGCGAATATGTTGTTTCCAATTATATCTTTTGAAGCAAATTAAGTATTCTCATACTTTTTTCCAAATAATCATCAATGGGAAGTAGCCAAAATAAGACTTTTATATTGGAAACGCCCAAACGACATGTTTCCAATCAATTTAACTCTTATAAAATGATGAAAACTTCCACGACCTGAGGAGTAACTATTTATTCCATTTACCGGGATTCAATTCTAGATTGTTTCGCCACTGAGGATGCCCTCTGAAGAAGAGGGCGAAACGTTTGGAGATAAATTCCAATCAACACGGCCATTCCATCCCGGGAAAATGGAATAAATAATTTAACTCTTGTTTTCTTAGTATTGCTTCTCAAATTTTCAATATCTTAGTTTGTTAAACATTCCAAAAAAATTTCCAAATTATATACGAGCAACATTTTAAGCTTCTTAAATAATAGTTATCGGGATGAGAAAGTAAAAGGAAAGTTATTATAAACGAACTTGGGATAAAATGTGTATGAAACAAAACAATTAAAAACCTTTACATTTCTTGGGGATTTTTTTACATTGCTAAACTATGTAGGGATTTTTCAAAAAAAATTCGGGTTAGTTCAATCTTATTACCAACTTTCGCGTTGTTAGACCTTAATTCATCAAGAAGTTTATTGGTTTTTTATTGAAGTATTACTTTAACAAAAAAGGTTAATTTTATCTTTAATACCCCATCAAAATATTAAAGTACTTATTAATTCGACATGGAATTCTGCTAATAAGTAGTAAACTGCTATTGGATTCTCTTTTACTATGTTATTATAATTTTTCTATTCATTAATATAGGTTAGGATCCCTTTATCAGATTATAGAACTTAAACATACTGATTAAATTAAGATCCCCATAACAAAATACCAAACTTGGTTCCTAATTAAAGTAGCCTTTGATAACTCAATTTTTCTGAAATGTCTTAAGTAAAAGCACTCTGAGAAATCGAGATGTAGAGATCCATTAGAAAGATCTTTCAATGTTCCACGTTTGGGCCTGAGCCAATAAATCAATATCGGCTACACCCGCCCTCTCTTACGGGAGCAAGATTATAAAAAGGTGGGTTAAAGAAACCAGCTCTCTGAGTTATTAAATTTCCAGTGTCGAGTTTCAGTATTGATTAGAACTTGTAATAGAAATTGAGGTATTTTTACTTTAATGGAGGAGACCAAGTCTCCTCTTGATTACAATTTTGAGTTACATAATTTTAATCAGGGATCCTTTGACTAACTTTTGAGATTTGTAAGTACTAGCTAGTACTTTACTATCTAGTTTCCTCCTTGGAAATGCCGAAATACTCGTAAATAAATAAATGAATCGAAACTGAAGTACGATGGACTAAAATATCTCAATTAAGTCTAACATTTTGTTGATCCGTTTTCTGTGTTTAAAAAATAAAAATGTGACTTCACAAACATACTTTCCAAAAATTTTACCGACCTCACAAATTGAATTCTAATTTATTTTAATAGTTTTTTTGTTATACTTGATTAGAATACTGTAGAAGATGTAGCTAATAGTCTAAATTAAGAATTGGATTATTTACTTATTTTCACAAAGTGCTTATATGGAAACTTATCTTCACAACTCAATCCCTTTTGTGCATCCCTTTTTCTGTGCTTGTGTTTTCTAAGATAACCATAAAGAAATAGTCTGTGAAGCCAAAGGATTTAATTGTCTCGAATGTACGAGGGTTGTTTTTTAATTAACTTCCGTTTTTCTCCTGAAAAAAAAGTAGTAGAAATTTCGAAACAATTTTGGTGCTGGTAGTTATACATCCTTCAGGTTCAATTTGCCACCTTACTGAATAAAATTGGACATTTTTTCTATTTTTATCGATTTTACAAGCGCGCTCCTCGAACTATTTTCCCGCCAACCCATAGAGAATTTCGCTTTTTTTTCTCCTTTCGCCCCGTCCGCGATCACCTGCCCACCCATTGTTTAATGTTAATGCCTGCTCGCGGACGGAGCGAAGGGAGAAAAAAAGCCGAATTCTCTATGGGTTGGCGGGAAAATAGTTCGAGGAGCGCGCTTGTAAAATCGATAAAAAATAGAAAAAATGTCCAATTTTTTTCTGTAAGGTGGCAAATTGAACCTGAAGGATGTAACTAACTACCAGCACCAAAATTGTTTCGAAATTCTTACTACTTTTTTTCAAGAGAAAAACGGAAGTTAATTAAAAAACAACCCTCGTAGTTCTTTCGCCTGTTCTTTGAAACAGTAGGTGTACTGGACACTTGAGATTTAATTTTTACTTTATTAGAAAAGACATTTTCTAATATTTTGATTTATTCTGAAAACCAATTATACTTTATACAGGGTGTTTCAAAATTGCGTTCCAAGGCTTTTATTCTGAACCAACGCCTCTTAGGGTCATGGAAGTAAGGTCTATCCCTAGGTAAGTGAGCCTGGAGAATGCACTGAAATGACCTACAGCGCCCCTAGCGGCGAAATTAAAAAGTTAAAAAAATAAATTTAAAAATTAACAGAGATAGAGCAAAAACCTTAGTGAGAGTATTGTTGCCAACGTCATGAAGAACTCACTGAAAAGAAATTCATGAAAATATCTTGAATATTCGCCGAGATATTAGCATGTGAAAGAGCACTTTTTCAGGGGTCAAAAAAGAAAAAGTTTGCATATTTGCAAATTTTTTTGATTTTTTGATTAAATTTTGTGTTCTTTAAACTAAAAAAAACACAAAATTACTAAATAACACTGAAAATTTGCAGATATGCGAACTTTTTCTTTTTTGACCCCTAAAAAAGTTCTATTTTCACATGCTAATATCTCCGCGAATATTCAAGATATTTTGATCAAATTTTTTTAGCGAGTTCTTCATGACGTTGGCAACAATACTCTTATTAAGTTTTTGCTCTATCTCCTTTAGTTTTAAAATTAATTTTTTTAACTTTTTAATTTCGCCGCTAGGGGCTCTGTAAGTCCTCTCAATGGATTCTCCAGGCTCACTTACCTAGGGGTAGACCTTACTTCCAAGACCCAAGGAGCCGTTGGTACCAAATAAATGCCGTGCTACGCAATTTTGAAACACCCTGCATAGTGGGATATGTAAAAATTCTCAAAATGTAATTTTGTTATAGCAGATCTAGATTCTTTTCTGTTTTAAAGATGTTCAACTATACAACTTGGGGAAAGCTAAATAATCAACGCAAAACTAAAATTTTAAGATGCAGGCTTAAGGTTTATTTGCTCTTCTTCACTTTCAGTGTTTATCATGAGTGACCCTCCATCTGTTAATCACACATTATTTGAGTAGGGATTCGGAGGATCAAAATGATAATCCCATTTGCCATTTCCTCTAAAATGAAGATAGAAAGTAAAGTCCAAATAAGCTTTAGATAATGTTCGGCACTAGTTAACTAAAAGTAGTTGAAAATTAGTTAACTACTAGTTGCAACTATTAGTTAACTAGTAGTTCAACTACTTTTGGTTTAGAGTAGTTGAACTAGTAGTTTAACTACTTTTACCACCAACTACTAGTTCCAACTACTTTCAAAAAGTTCAACTACTTCAAAAAATATTGAAAGATCAAAATTTTAAAAAATATGTTACATCTACTAACAATGCCATTTTTCGTGATACATTTTCATATTTAGCAACTTTGAAATATCTTTCATCTCAGTAATTGACATATAAATGCAACCCTTTTTTGAAATCCTCTCTAGAAATTAGGGAGTTCAGGGTTTTCTCTCCCACTGAGCTATAAAACAAACTGGAGTGACTAGTGAGCGTGCTGAAACCGCATCACACCACGGCAAGGATTTCCATCTTCTTTTAATTTTCCCCATCTGTTAGACCAGTTGTATACACAGAATAAAACGACCATTCTAAATGTTGCTCATAATATTTTAAAAAACCAGGCATGGGCGGATTAAAAGATGGTCATGCGGGGATTGCACCGATTGCTTCTAGCCCCAAATGCCCCGATTGCTGCAAGCAATCGGGGCAATTTAACCTTCCGCGCCGGCACGTTTGATCGCTTGTTATAATATCGGAGGTTGTCACTCCAGTTTGTTTTATAGCTCAGTGTTCTCTCCTGGAAATTCCAGCACTTTGAAAAGCGATTTTAGGCTAGGTTTACGAGGATTCTAGATGTTTTTCCTGCATTAAAAATTAGTAAGGCAATACTTAAAGTTAACGGCCCAATTTTGTGCTTAAAATATTTGTTCAGGCTAAGGGGGTTTAGAACCCTTAACCCCCCTTATATACGACACTGTACTGACTAATATAAATACAACTTGGAAAACTTTAAGAGACCAAAAACCTGTATACCTATCAAAAATTGACGAATCTTTAGCCATGATATTTTTGCTATAGGTAAGAAAAAGTAATCGAAAATTTGGGGGAAAATATCTTATGAAATTAAATAGACTAGTTAACTAGTAGTTAACTACTTTCGGAAATAATCAACTACTAGTTACAACTACTTCCAAGAAAAAGTAGTTAACTAGTAGTTACAACTACTTTTGCCCAGACTAGTTGGCAGTTGGTAGTTAACTACTTTTTGACCAGTAGTTGCCGAACACTAGCTTTAGATACGCATTTTTCTTTAAAAACGTAGTGGATATCATTAGACCCAAATCTTTGAAATCGGATTTCCCGTATTTGAAGACTAATATTTAAAAAAGTGTAGAAAATTCAAATTGTTTGTTTAACGTTTCAGATTCAAGGCAAGGAAATAAGTGATGGATCTCAAACTCATTTACCTGAGCATACATCGAGGTCCTACTTCACGATGCGATATAATAAGAAATCTGTGATGTATCAAACTTTAGCTTCTTTGGATGTCTATGGTAGGTCTGATTTTGGTTCTAGAATTTTTTTCCCCGAGGCTTGTCTTGCAAGAATTTTTCATAAGGCTTAAAGGTGTCCACGGACGTTGTTTATTTTTGCCACCTCTTATTGTAGCTATCATAATTATTCATGCTGGAAATTCATGGACATGTAATGTCAAAAGAATAAGCTATCGGGATTTCAGGTCCACCGACCTAGGTACTCCCTCATCCCCTTGATTTTTTTTATACTGAAGGATCACCATAAGTGTTATTTATGCCCTTTCCTTTCGTCCATACCATTGGGTGTAAATAGTAAAAACAGTATAGTACTATTTCATTAAAAAATATTGTAACTGGTTTATTCGTTACATGAACTGAACAGGTTTTGTCAGTTTATTTTTGAAATTAAGCTGTTAGAAACAGTTGCAATTCTGAAACAGTGACAGAAATATGCTATTAAGAATAAAGTGTCTGAAAAATCGCAGAAGATACCTGTAAAATAAATTCAAATAAACTGGCGCGCCCTGGCTGACAGTTTTTTTCTGTAAGTTCAACAAACTTTTTTAAAGTGTACAAATGAAACCCTGAAAAACTTGATAGTTACGCTTTAAAAAACGGATCGGACTAATAACAAATTGTCTTATTTTCAGCTTCGACTATAAAATCCCTATCCGAAGGCTCCGCCGACCTTTTAACAGCTACTAAAACTCCAGATGATGGAACCACTCTCAGGCGGATGGTGATTACAACTGCTCTAGGACCTTTCTGCAAAGCGGAAGACCTGAAGAATACAACTATCGTTATTACCAGGGAATGAGGAAATAAAAATTCCCTATTGGGATAAATACCACAAAGAACTATTTTGATAGTCTATTCTAGTCATTTACCATTCCAGGTTCAAGTTTTTCCTTGCCAACTTCTAGCAAGTTCGAAGCGGTGCGGTGCTTGGAAAAAATGCTTTACACCACAAATGCGCTGGTTTCGCTTAGTCTTTTAAAGCAGTGTAAGGTAATGAGAAACTATTTTTTATGCTATCGAGTCTTGAAATACCTCGTGAAACTTGTACTTAACAGAATTTATTGTTGGTTTTTAACTTGTTGTCTAATAAAATGTTTACTTTTTGATTCTGTCGATTCTTTTCTTCAATGCATAAAAAAAGTAATGAGTAATAAATGGATATAAGAAGAGATGGTTTTTTGTGAACTAAGTATATATCCATCCCGGAAAATGAAATAAATTAAGTATATATAGTTCTTGGCTTTTACATTAATTCAAATCATCTCTGGGATTTTCTTATTTTTAAATTTTGACTCATTAACTACAGAATAAACCCATAGTTCATTACTTATACTAAATAACCCAATAACAATTTTTAGAATTAGTGCGTTGAATATAACCATACTCGATTTTGGGTTAGTTCACATCTGGCTTGGTGTTTAATATATTGTATTTTATCCTTGATCAAAAAAGTTTTGTTACGTTATTTGATAGTCAGTCATACGCTGAAATTTTTTTCGAAATATTTATCAACATCAATAAAGCATGTTCAAAGTTGCCCCTCCTCTTGGTAATGTTTGGTTGGTGTGTTCATGTGAGAACTAAACAAAACCATGTGTATGCAGTACACAGCTGGCTATCTCCTTGATGTTATCGTAGCAAAGACCGAATCCTCTTGGTAATGTTAATTAAATAAAGAGTGTTCCATTCTTTATCTCCAAGTTTGAATACCTTGCGCTTGAATCCTCGTAGCGTGAGTGGAATTATCCTGACTTGTAAACTGTTAACGCAGAAACCGAAAGTGATCTTGAAAGAGAAAACACGCGATGCAACTTCATTTCCAACCCGCTAAAAAAATTACGGTTAACTCTTGAAGAAGAGAAAAAGTGCCCCAACTGTTGTGGCTTTCTCCTTAAGAATTGAATGTTTTCTCGAGATTAACCAACTTTCACGAATGTAGATGGAAAAGAAACAGTGTAAATATACTCACGCGATCTACGAATTCGTTTTTTAAAAATGGGTTGCAGTCATTGCATTGAGCATCAAGAAAACGCTAGCGGTATTTTTTTCCGTGCCAAGAGCTCAGTATATCACTATTATGTAGAATGACACCTTTTAATTGATCTTTTAATCAATCAAATAAAAGGATATAAATAAAAAACCTACGCGTGATTATGTTTGAGGTTATAAGAGTAAAAGGATGGAAACTTTATGAATTAATATATTAGTTTCTTTTGTTGCATAAAAAATATTGAATTTTGGTGTTTTTGTCCTTTTTAAAGTATAATTAATTGTATTTTTATAAGAGATGCACATTGTCATCCTGTGTTCATGACACTTGAATTTAAATAAACGGTAAAATAAGAGGTTGATGTTTTTGTATTGCAACGGGGCTGTCGGAAAAAAAATTGATACTCTTTTGGAATGTTTTAAGTATATTTAACAAAAAATACTAATTAAAAAATTCTTCCAATTAGTATTTGTCATTAAATTAAGAAAACGGTAAGATCGGTTTTCAAACAATGAAACTGCGTACATTCCCTTAAAGTATATTGTTATCTATCTTCTTAAATGCATAAAATTTAATGCAAATAATGAAATAGTTTTTATTCCATAAACTTTTAGAGAAGCATTAATGAATAGATATTAACTCTGATATATAAACAGATGTATCCCCAAGTAACAACGTTACAAATATCAAAGCTCATTTCTATAATGAATCCTTAATTAGAAAAAAAACTTAATCAAAATTATTCGAGCCTCCTACATTCTACGGATGGCAGTGAGTTTTCAAAATGCATAGCTTAATTATTTCACAAAAAAACGTGAAACTATTCACGCTTGCATAAATTTTGTCAGCTGTAGCAGAAATATCTCTCCGTTATTTTTAAGACAATTGTTACGAACAGCCGTTGCTATGGAAACCCATATCTCAGATCCTCGCCATGGAGAACCAAATGTTGAGTTGCTTTAATGAATTGTTGGGCATTGATGTAATAAGATGAATGGTTTGGAAATCAGTCCTACAAACTTAATTATTTTTCAAAAGTTTCAAAATTTTGAAGGAAAAATACATAAGAAAATGTAAAGTTTAGAGACAAAACTTAAATTTTTAATTTAAATTTAATATATATTTTCACATATTCATTCGATAACAAAAATTAAAGTATTATGAGTGTATCAAACCATAGTCCCAATAAGGAAGTTGCATGTGTCAGATTTTCAAAAACAAACAAGTGTTCCGTATGGTTTTTTGTATGGTAAAATGAAATATCTAGTCAGTTTTTCAAAAAAATGTGCAGGTAATTAAATATTTTAATTTAAAAGTCGAGAAAAAACACGTGACTGAAAACGTTTATTGTTTAAACTATAAGATGACGTCAACAATAGTACCATCAACTCCATTGCTTTACAACAATGTTTAATATAAGATGACGTCACATCCAAACTCTTGGCGTTTTCGCGGGATTTTAAAAAGGGGATTTTTGTTAATTTTTTTGGCAATCAAAAAATTTCTCGATCGGCCTCAAATTTTGGGCAGTTCCTTATTTTGCCAGAAGAATCGATTAAAAAAATAAAAAAAATCATGCAACTTCCTCATTAGGGGACATCCATAAATTACGTGAGGCGTTTTTTCCGAAATCTGGACCCCCCTCCCCCCTTGGTGAGATTTAGTGAGATTTTGCTGGACCCCCCCTCCCCCCAAGTGAGATTTACCTACAACTTTTTAAAAATAATTTGCAGTATCTTGTCTGTGTGTCTGTGTATTCATTTCTCATACTAAAAAAAGAAAGTCGTGTTTTCTAACTTAAAAAGTTGACGTGAGATTTTAATCAACCCCCTCCCCCCTTGGTGAGATTTGGTGAGATTTTTCCTAACCCCTCCCCCCCTGTTTGACCTCACGTATTTTATGGATGTCCCCTTAAACACCAATTTAAGGGTCGCCTCTAGTTATTAATATTTAGCCTTATTTCAAAAACATAGAATTTTCCATTTCTGTTTGCATTACAAGAACAGGCCTTTCATAAACACACACCTGGAGCCACTTTTGTTCAGAAAAATAACCTTAAAACTTCAAAAATTTAGGCCTTCATAATAGCTACTTTATACTACAGGTAGTGACTTTTTCTGAAAAAAGCCATCTCGCTTTTATAAAAGGAAATTACTGACTTACTCGTAAAAAGTAATTAAATATGGTCTTTAAATTTTCAAAAATATTCTCTCGCATTTAAAAAACATTTTTCCTTAAAGGGGTCTAATTTTAATTCTTTAGAATTTTTCTAAGCACACTTTTTTAACTTCTAACACATGCTTTTTCACACACATACAAAAAAAACCTTTGGTTAATTGCCGGCCGGATGCTGTCTTTCAGAGACATTCATTTAACCCTTTATTTACTAAATTATTTTCGGCGCAAGTTTAGTACTGCTGATGCACCAAGTTTTTAGCGATAAAAATCACTATATAGTTACCCCAACTAATGTTAAGTGAATTATGTGGCTTCTAAATATGGCGCCAAAGAGCCAAAACTCGTCAACCATCAGCAGTTCTAAACTTGAGCCAGTGGTACTTACAAGTACCGTCGGTAAATAAAGGGTTAAGTCATGGATTTCTACTCCCATTTTATATATATAAAAATAGCTCAATAACTAAGGCTAATACTTAAAGGAACTCTTATAGATGTTAAGATTTTATTTATTAGCGTTTATTCTCATAAATGACATTATTCTCACAATTCTATGATTTTATTTTATCTAGTCTAAGTTTCTCTCACAGTACTGCCTAAAAAATACATAACCAACAAAACTAAAAACACATTCATATGTGTACATCCTCACTCTAGATTAGACATTTCACGTACTTATTCCACTATCTCCTAACTTTTCATACATTCACTCGACCTAACATTAAAAAAGTTTAGAACTTCTTTTAATACTAATTAAGGTTATATAAGGTTGTATAGAATATAGGTTATATAGACGTATGAAAATTAATAGTTGTATAGAAAAGGTCTACGCATAAAGATGACTTATGCCTTTATTTCAAAATATCGCAATTCTTACATCCAGTAAGCATCCTATTCAAGAACATACTACCAAAACAATTTTCAATTTTTTTTACATGACTTCTAATACCGCATTCATTCTTCTAGCAACCAAATACAAAAGACCCGCTTGTCCGGGAAGAACTCTCTCTAAACTCTCCTCATTCAACTGCGCCCACGCCATGTTTTCCTTGAAACAATCATAGATGGTGCAAGGCACGTTGTAATGGAAATGCCACGCTTCGACTTCGCACCACGCCTGATCGGTGTTGATGGCTTCGTCCATATACCCCCTCCGTAGACGTTCGTAAGCAACAGGAGTATCGATGGCGGCCGAAGCGCTCCTATCTATAGCGGATTTCCTCATTCCTGAGAACGGCAAACACGTCTGGATTGGTGGGTCAGAACCCTCACTCTTGGGGGGCAACAGCGACTGAAAAAACGCAATCATGTCGTTCTCGTCTGCCCATGGATTGCCATCACAGTCGAATAGATGCTGAACCGTTTCGTAGATGTTCTCGGCAAAGGTGAATCCCCCTGGAAGAGATGCCTCCGGTTGTTGGTTGCATAGCACCACTTCCAAGAATCCTTGGGTATCTATCAGATCCTGCCACCGAGTGACGATGACGAAAATCTGGTGATTGGGTCCCCAGCGAGGAAGATGGCCTCTACCTCTTAGACCAGTGCGTCCTATAGGGTTCAACGGAAGGTTCTCCTCGTCTAATTGATACTCGGTTTTTCCTTGCTTGGTTACTATCCAACTCTCCCTATTGCAATAATACCCACTGGGGCTCAGGTAGGAAGAGTTCCACTGCAGAACGGGCCTGCGACCACCTTTCCGTATTTCGAAATCGACATATTCCTTCAGATCGGGTGGGAAATCGTCGGTGGATAAGGTGAAAGCGATCGGAGAGTATTGCCTGGATGGGGTGTCCCAAGAGACGTGGTTGTCTGATACAGGAAGGCGCATTATTTTCGTACGAGGGTAAGGAGATATTCTGGAAAAAATCTGGGGTACGTTTTGGATGCGAAGCCTTTCCATCAACGACAGCTGAATCACGTTGCTGGCTAGGTATTTCGAAGACTCTCTTATCTGGACGCGCAAACATGACAGTGAGCTGGAGAGATCGTCCATGGTTTTATTTTGCACTTTTAAAGCCTCTCTTAAGGTTAGTACTTTCTCCATTCTCCACTTCGTAAATCCCGCTTTTTCTTTTTCATTTTGTTGATTCTGGGAGTACTGCAGAGCTAGGCTTTTCCAGTGGAAATAATCGGTTTCGGGGGGCTCTTTGAATGTTGAATCCTCTTTTGAGTGGACTTGCGATGAACCGAAGAGGTATCTGAGCAGCCAGTAAACGAGAATAATTGGACTAAAAGGAGCCTTAAAAAGATGGCTGTCTGAATATTTCATTACAAGGTGATACCTTTGAAACATCCAAATTTGGGTGCCCTCTTTTTGCAACTTCATATGTGTGTTACTGAAAAGAGCATAAAGCAGAATCATAAAAATAAGCTTAAGAGTTATAAAATATTGAAATCCAAATATCATAGGCCAAATACCAGGATTGGGGCACTTTGCTTCATAATAGCGTCCAACTTTGCAAGTAGTTTCAGGCAAACCGTAAAAACTAATGCCATTAGGATGCCTTTTCAATAAAACGCAAGTCATATCTGGACTTCCCATATGGTCATCTGGAGCCAGGAACATTGAAATAAATGCATTGTAAAAAGCTTGCCGGAAAAGATCTTCACCAAAAGGAAAATCCGGATAAGTAATTGCCTGCATTACAATACCATTACTGATTATAACTAACCCAGTAATCTTCATAAAATTTGTGAAATCCACCAAAGTCATCAGCTTAATTCGATGCAACATAGGACCCAATGATGGAGAAATCGGGCAAGCTCTAATAATGAGACGGTAGTAGAAAAAAAGTAAGGCTAGACATAGCATTACTTTTGCGTGATACGGAGACAAGAGTCTGTCAATCTTAAAAATCCTACTTCCAAGGTAGAATATAACAAAAAGCAACATCAAAATGATTTCTACATATTTATAAAATAAGTTGGTGTAAGAGCTATTTCTAAATGATATCACAACAAAAATAATTGAATCTAAGGCCACACAAGAAATCCAAATGCAAGATATGAAGTCCAGATATAAGCTACCACAAGCAGGCCATAAAACGGCTGCACTGAATACCATTAGAAATAATACGTAGAATACTTGACTTACCCAAAACTTCACTATTGGTGCAGTGAAAAAATAATACATTTTGTGGGAGAAATTAGGTTCTTTAAACCTTCTTTTACTCGATACATGAAGATTATAGTCAGAAGCTTTGCTAGTGATAGAAGGACGAGCATGGGGATGCGTTTTACCATGTTCCGCATCACATTTTTCTGGAACCTCAAACTCTATCCATAGGTACATGGGAAAAATTAGAAAGCTTGATAAGACAATTTTGACCCACGTCGGGAACGTCATATCCCCATATGGAAGCTCTCGAATCTTTATGTATCCCATAAATATACTGTCCAGAAACTTTTGACAGCAAGGTTGAGATATGAAGTTCTTATTATTGGAAAATGCTGCCATTTTAATGATGGGTGTATTCTTCCAAACCCAGTTTCTATCACTCAATACATCGAGAGCTCTCGAAGGAAACTTTTGGTAGCACATGGTCAAAAGTGTGGACGCCATTTTGCTGAACTCAATAGAGTGATTCTTCATTTCTACCTTTAAATTGAAATCGATGGCATAGTAGCTCAATCGATTCAAAATCATCGAGCAGACAAGAGAAAGCTGAATAGGCTGCTCAGAATGCTGAATGAGGATTTTCACGAGTGTCACTTTGTACGACAGTATTCCCCATAGAGTGAGAACTGCAATGGCTTTCCTTTCGGATTTTTTAATGGAAAATTTTCGATCGAATTTCTGCAGTAGGCAATCCTGCTCATAAGTGTTTATCAAATTAGGTATTCCGGTCATTTCTTCCAACAACAAAACGAGCTTTTTGTCTAGGAATTCGGAAGAAAGCTCCAAGTTGGCTCCGAAACCCAGAATGTTTTCCCAGATTACAGTCCGGAAAAACTCTTTCTGCAAAGAATCGTGAAACAAATCCATGAGTGCTTTAGCGCCTAAAAACTCGTAAACGAGAAATCCATGGTTCAAGAACAGACTTATAAATTTTTCTCTCTGGGGCTTACACAAAGCTCTGAAAAACGTTTCATTGTCCACTCGAAACTTGTTATTTGGATCCTTTGCAAACACCATCGTCTTAGCCACATCAGGGCTATTCCAGTCCATAGTGAGGTAGATATCCCTCTTCATGCCTCTATCACTGATGACTTCAAATGTTTTGGCTTTAAATAAAGCTCTTAAGAGGAGTTGCGGGAAATGACTCGGCGATTCTCCAACCAAGTCTGCTAAGGATAGCAACGTAATGAACTCTTGTTCGCCTTGTTTAGAATACCGGATGCAATCGCATAGCTTTTCACACAGATCTTTTTCTGAAAACTCATCTTCTTGACTTTCCAAATAGTATCGAAGGATTCTGTCTAAGAGTTGAGGCTTCAGAACCGTCTCGCTGAACTCTGCTAGATTACTTCTCTGGGGTCGAAAACTAAACTGAGCGTGGGTGAATGCTAACAAGTCTGCTAATCCGCCGCTCCCTTCTATGATGACCACCGGCACTCTGTTCTTCAAATAACCTCGAATAACGTCTATGTCTAAAGCATCTCCTTGAAATAGTATAACCATAACGGGTATTTCACTAGAACTATCAATATCGTCTTCGTCATCTCCTTGACCTGTTGGAATAGTTTGTCTCAAAGCCATTGCCAAGTTGAGGCAAAACAGATCCGTGCCTCTCTTCTTTCTGCTGTAGTCTTTTACGAACATAAAATAATCATAGTTATCCTCAATATTGCATTTGTTTTCAGTTTTTGATTCCTCTTTTTCTATTTCTGGTTCCTTACTTTCATTATCACCCCCCAGCTTATCAGAGAAACCTACAGATTCTTGTCGACATATTCCAATAACGGCAGTCTCGGGGACAGACTGGTTTCTGCTTTGGAAAGAAGACTTAGTTAATACTTCCTTTTTACATTTTTCATTATTTAAAGCTACACTCAAATCTTTACTAAATTCGTTGTAAATACCGTTTAAGCATAACCACATTTCTGTGGTTTTAAGGGCATCGATAATGCCTTTTATTGTAAGAGCTTTGAGTCGCCTTCGATGTTTACTAACGACTCCATTTGACGTTGCAATAACGAAGAGTACAATTCTTGGAAAACTAAGATTCCAATCATAGTATATTTTTGAAATTATATCATGAGATGACTTATGGTAATGAGTTGAAATAAAGGGAATGTGCCTAACATCATATCTATGCTCACCAAAATACAAATTACCACATACCAAACTTTTATCTTCCTCTGGGGGTTTCTTCAGTCTAATGTCCTCAAAATTACAACGATCAGGTGTTCTTTGAAGTGGACAACTTCCAAATTCAACTTGCACTTCCTTTACCATTATATTTTTTAAATAATTGTAACAGTTTTTTTTTAAATATGCCTACTCCTACATATTTACGAACTGCAAAAATTTCACAATGCCCTGAAACATTCGATTCAAATAAGATTGTTGTGTGTGAGTAGAGTTGCCAAAAAATATCAATAAAGGTCCCTTTCCTTTAATTTTATATTAATTATAAAAGGTGTTGTAAAATGTACTAAATAATTATGATAGTTAGTAGTTTTAAGAACAAATTTATTAAAAATTAAAGAAAAATATATTAGAAAGGATTATTTTGAAACCTAATGACCATTTTTTCCATTGATTTGATCCGAATAAAGATTAAATAAGAGTTAAAATATATTATTTTTCTTTTGTTCCGAAAGAAAAAAATTTTAAGAAAGTTGGTGTAAAAAGGAAAAGGTTTTTTATATATTCCATTATTCTCAATATAGACATTTTTCTGCGGTGTAATCTTTCTTTTAATAGTAGTAATTATTTTTTGTTTTAATTAAGCACATTTCAAAATTTTTGGTATTGGTGGTGATGAGTGTGCTTTTTAAATCGTATAGTGTGAAATATGGAACTAGCCCGGAGAAGTAAAAGAAAGTTGTAGCTACGAAAAGCTACAGGGAAAGCGACATATAGTATTATTTTTTGGGGAATCGTTTTAGATATTCGGAATTTTATCTTATAGTTTTAAAAATGATTCAAAATTACTTAAGATCAAAAGAAGATAATAATTACCTAAACCAAATTTTTATTTAATTAATTAAATTGAAAATTTGTCATATAATGCCCCATAACAATAAAAATTTACTTTTTTTAAGTCTTTGTAGTCTAGCTAGAATCAAGAATATCTTCCATTGAAAGAAAACTTAGTTCTTAAAAATGTTTTTTTCATTAAATTTTCCTGTTTGTTCCTATTTATTTTTATATATATTTCTCGCATCCTTTCTTCACAAAATTGTTCTGAAAAGTTTGTATTGGTTGCTTTTCTTAAAATACCTTTTCAACATCATCACCTGGTTTATTAATGGATAACTGCAGCATCTCTTAAATTTTCTTTATTTAGTTTGTTCTTAGTAAAATTTGGTCTTCTGATTCCGAATATCACATTTTTAAATCTCAAAAATAATTAGTTCTTTTATTATTAACAATTAAAAATGAGCGGAAAGTGATGCAATCAGAAACGCACTATGATTGGTTGTTGCCATCGTGACGTGTCGTGTGCCATGACTCGCCATCTAGCAAAGCTTTTAGTTGTTTTGTTTATATAGTAAGGTGAGACTTTCTGCTTTGCTTTTTATTTTTATTTAATAGTAATTCTTAATTCTAACAAGAAATGGAAGATTTATTTCAAAAAGTTAAAACGGATCATTTGCCACAAATCCTAAATTATGATTCCACAGTTCTTCACTGCTAATAAAGGATTTTTTCTGTGGAAATCAAAGGATCAAAGGTAAAATATTTTTATCCTCAAAAAAGGAATTCTTAATATTTGTTTTAGATTTTTCTAAACTTCTTGAAAACGAATTCTAGATGAAGGAACAAATATAGTTCCAGAAAATGTTATTTATATCTAATAGCATTTAGCAAGAAATGTGGATAAAAATACTTTATAGTGGCATATTTCATGTTTTTAAACAACTTTACAGAATTTGTGTGTTTTAAGTCGTATTTAACAAAACTTAAATTATTATACTGCTTAATATTGTTGAGCTTAAAATGTCATGCATTGATTCCTTATTCTTCTAAAATATAAAAAGAGGTGTTATCCTTGAAAAATAGCCTTATAAGCAAATTATATAAGTATACTCATAAATTTTTTTAATGTACAGTATATGGTGTTTGGTGATTTATCCTTTTTTGGGGCTAAGAATGTTTGTTCTAGCTATATTTTCTTCTAATTTTATCCAGATTCTTGTGGATGATATAAAATTTTTAATTCAAATGTAATTTTGACTGTTATTAATTAAAAAATTCCATGAAACTTACATTCATCCAGATCGCCATATTAATCCACAGCTCTCATGCCTTACAACCATATCTAATGATATTAATACGAGGGTAGTTAAAAATGTTTACGGCCTGACAATGAAAATGATAACTTATGGTTTATAGAACTGTTTATTTTTCAACATTGCTTCCTTTTATAAAGAAAAATTGTTATTTTGGGGGAAAGATAGAAGATTGAAGATTCCAAATCTGGGTGACAGGATGGGTGTTTTGAATATTTTTAATCCAAATCCCTAAATTGCTAAATAAGTATTTTTTCTCGGGAAATCTTAGCAACCGTTTAGTTAAGTATTCTCCAATTATATTCATAGCCTTCCCCCTATAATTCATAGACAGAATTTTCTTGAAATCATAGAGTTATTACGCCATGACTTTGCCAGCCGATGGGACTTTTTTGTGCTGAAAAACTGACTATTATCCATTGCATTGATTATTGTTTTACTTAAAAGTTCGAAGTTATGTCCATGTTTGCCTGTAGACGCATAAAACAGCTTTTATTTTTTTATGAAAATCGCGTTAAAAATCGCATTAAAGTCGTCATGTCAATGCACTTTTGCGCCGCATTTAGGATTCGTGGCACCCATCTTGAGCAGTGTTTTCAAGTGCAATTCCTCATGCAAAAAATAATTTGCGTGTTCCTCTGATACCCCTAGATTAGACAATTACAAATGTTCCCCACCTTTCATCAATCTTCTAGGGGGACTTTTCGATTATTTCCGGTATGGTCGCTCTTTTTAAACTTTTTCCACTATGGTTCTTAATGAATGCTCTCACACCCAAGTTAAATCTTCGACGTTAATTTTTTCACTGGCAAAACAAAGCTAAAGAGTCCATTTACACATTTCGGAACTTAGAATTACTTTAATTTGGTGACATCGCTTCTTTTAAAAATAATTTTATCACAGCTCGATACTTGCTTTTTCTCATTGTTGAGAACATAGGCTCTTAAAATAAATTGCCGACAGCAGTATTCCGATCAGAACAACCCAAAAAAATTAATTAGGCTTCTTTGAAGAGTTATTGTAAGAGGAAAAAAAATTCGCGCCAATTCTGGGTGAGAATAACCAGAAGAATTAATTATAAATAATAAAACACACTACACGCCAGGGTTAGCTGGATTGGACCCAATTGGGTTGGACCTAATGGGTGTTTTCAAAAAAAACCATGTGAAAAAACCCACATTTTGGACCCATTTTTGGGTTTTTTCAAGAAAAATCAAGATTTTGGCAGTTCCTTCAAAATTTAATGTGTTTTTTTTTCAAAGTTTGGGATGTTTTTAAAATTTTAATGTGTTTTTTCAAAATTTAAACACGGTTTTAAAAATTTAATAGTGTGTTTTGTTCAATTTCAGGGAGTTTTTTTTAAAGTTAAATAGGTTCTTTCATTATTCAGTGGGTTTTTTCATTATTGAATGGGATTTTTTCAAAATTTAGGACGTTTAAAGTTTAAACTAGAAATAAAAAACAAAGAAGATTTTTAAAAAATCAGAGGGTTTTTTCAAAGTTGAATATATTTCTTTCAATATTGAATGGGTTTTTTCAAAGTTTAGGATATTTTTTAAATTTTAGTGGTTTTTTCCAAAATTTAAATCAGGTTTCAGTAAATAAGGGGTGTTCTTCCAATTTCAGTGGGTTTTTTCAAAGTATATAAAAACTTTGAAAAACCCACTTAAGTGTGGAAAAACTGACATTATTTTGACAGAACACATTTAACATAGAAAGAACTCACTAAAATTTGAAAAAACCCACTTACTATAAAGGAGAAAACCACTTAATTTTGAAAAAACCCACACTTTTTCTGAAAAAACCCACACTTTTTCTGAAAAAACCCAGTTTTATATGGGTTTTTTCAGGGTTTTATTGAAAAAACCCGAAAAAAAACCAACCCACTTGGGTTTTTTCAAAAAAACCCGGGTTTTTGCCAACCCTGCTACACGCTATGGGATATCTAACTAAAACAACTAGTATTTAACGCATGTTACGTCACAGCCATTCAAGTCACATGACTGCCTTTTCAAAGTGATTCCGAAACTAGGTGATTTTTAATTGCAAATAATTAATTATTGGGCGCGTAAATCTAAGAAATAAAATGTTTTCTAGAAGCTTTAAGACATTCGGAACACATTAAAAGCAAAATTGAAAATTGTTGCAGTTATCCAAAGCGAATACTGAAAAACAACAAACTTTGGCTATATTAAGCAGCTCATTGTATTCATCATCGCATTTATTATAAACAATTTATAACCTAAAATTCTTTAAAAATTAATAACCTTATTAAGAATTTTTTAATTTATAGAACATTGTTTAAAATTTAAACTGTTTCATCACTTATTTAAAAAAACATATCCAGGGATAATCCAGAAATTCCTTTTTTTTTAATTTTTAAGTGCTAATATTAATATATTTTTAGAATATAGAATCACCCCTGAGAATACTGTTAGTTACTTTTATTTTTATTATACGGACACATGTTAGGAAGTCGTGCTATCTCTCTTGAAGATCCCGTAAAATTTCCAACCGAAGAAATTTAATTGAATTATCTTGTAAATAGCAGTGAATTCAGCAAAATTTACTTTTGATAGAAAACTAAAGTGGTTTTAAAAGTAAAGGAAATTTCTAAAATTAATAAAAGAACTCAAACAAAAGCTTCCCCTGAACTGTAGCAAATTGAATTACGGGTCTAGAAGATCCCGAAACTTTTGTTCTTGGATTTTAAAGAAAGTTCTTTGGAAAATATATAAGTTTCGTGATGTTAGTTGGAGCAAAAATTTTGAAATACGTATTATATCTGGAATGCTGATTATTTTGTAAAATAAGTAGAACTAAATGGGATTAAAAACTTCCAAAAAATGTTGCTAGACTTTTATCAAGCAAATAATTGTACAGTACAATTTCCTTTCTAAAATAGGTTTTTTTGTAGGGATCCTTTATTGGAAAATAACTTTTTTATAACTTAATGTAAAATAACTTAAACTGTTTTAAGAGATTTTATTTATTCAAGAGGAAATATTTTCTTTAATATAATAAATTTTTATGATTATTACGTATTTTGAAAGATATAACTTCACTCCTGTGTTTAATTTAAACTACTATACTTATTTAATTAATAAATTATCTTATCTGACATCTTTTTCCTGTCACAGATGGTAAGAAAGATAAACTCTCGAATCTTTCCTATTTCCAGGAATTTTCACAAGGACTACTGAATGATTTTATGGAATTTATTTTCTTATACACATAAATTTTACGATGTTTGATATAAATTAATCTCTTAATATATTCAATAAATATTTCAAAAATTGCCAAAGGACCAATTGTCAATTTACCAAAGTTTGAAATAACTGTCGACCATTTTAACTCTTTCTTGATCAATCAACATAAAAAACTTATCTTCACATTGCAGTTTTATGCGAATCATAAGACTTAATGAGACATAAAACATTAATGAAGAGCTAATAAGTACTTGCTTATTATAAAAAATACCAGACCTTTGGCTGGTAATGAGTAATTAAACAAGAGATATTAGTATTAGGTACTATTAAGTCGCATTAAATTATCTTAAAAATTAGAAATTTTTAATTGATTTCGCATTTTGTTTGATAAAAATTTGAACATTCATTTGCTTGATGAACACAAATGAAAATTAAATCCTTTATTTAATTTTGTACGGATGACTTTAACTTTTTTATCGAAATCGCTGAGACATGAGAATCAATACACATTTTTCTAGCAGAAAAACTGAAGTTCGGAAATGGCTGAATAAGCTTCTTAGTTTATTCAGTGCTTTAAAAAGTTAGTTTCTTCGTCAACAACTTTTTCGGGTCATAAGAAAACTTTATGTCCAAACGATGGGAAATGCCTTTTTAAAACAAAAAATAACCGACTTGTCTCTTTGGCACATTAATTTTACAGTACTACTATACTTAATATAATACCCTGAAGGTGAAGCGGCTCGCAAAGAGTAAGCAAATAGTACCTCTATCCACCATCTATTCCATTCTATTCTATAATACCTTAGAATGGTTAATTGTAGCAGAACTAACCCTTTCAAATTCAGAATTGGTAAAGGGCCGGCCATAAATTACGTGAGGACAAAAAAAGGGAGGTTCCAGCGAAGCGAAACCTCACCAAATCTCACCAGGGAGGGGAGTTAATTTAAATCAACTTTTGGTTTAGAAAATATACTTTAGTTTTTCTTTCTTTTCGGCAAGAGTTTAGAAAAAATGCGCAGATTATTTAAAACAGCGAATCATTATCCACTCAATCCTGATAAATTAAAAATTGTAAGTCCACTTTTTTATTTACACATATATTCGTATAATAATTTTCTAATGTATATGTAAAGTGTCATGCCGACAAGACGAAACAAACATAGATTATATCAAAGAAATCAATTTATTTAAAAGTGATAGATAAAATCTCACGTGAGAACATGAGGGGGAGGAGGTCCAGCAAAATATCTCTAAATCTTTCCAAGGCGGAGGGAGGGGTCTGAAATTTGAAAAAAACACCATACGTAATTTATGGACGTCCATTATGAATCGCAATTTGACCATTACCATTAATAACACTTTTCGCAATAGCCATCGTAAATCCTAAACTAGCACTCATTTCTCCTGAAATTCCCGAAAACAATTCAAATATTTATCCTATTCCCTCATCGCATTATTTAAAGCAACGCCCAACTTGTCTGCCGTACTACCAATTCAATTCCCGGTGTTTTGAAAAATGCAAAAGCACGCATTTGGGGGTGTCACAGTAGCTACACAACACTTCAATTTGACAGCTAGACGCCTTAAATCTTTGTTGTTTTTCTGATACAACAGCTTGCATGGGATTGTAACAAATGACAAATGTGATTTGGACATCTAGCGTCTGGGAAGTCGCAACCATGATTTTTGGAACGGTCAAGTGCCTTGATTTGGAGACAAACTGGAGAGAATAGTTTTTATAACGCAGTTATGACAATAGTTTATTAGCCTTTCTGTAGTTTTTAGCGTAGTTAGGGATACACATCATTATAGTTTAACACTTACAGTCCTAGCCTCCTCAAATTTTCCATAAGATTCAATGGTAATCTCGGGCGGCTTGGGATTGAAAAGGTTAATAAAAATTTACGTAAAATAAACGTTATTATTTATTCTATTTTCGGGATTGGTGGTCGTGTAGTTTGGAATTTTCCTCCTACTTACATACTCCAATATTCAATTAGATACGACCATCAATTCCGGAAAAGAATAAATAGCAATTGTTCAGGTCGTGGAAGTTTTCGTTATTTTAATTAAAGTTAATGTTTGCAAACGTATAATAATTACTTAAGTTATTGTTCTTATATTTGTTTGAGTATGTGAGATTAATTATTCAATTACTTTTAACAACTCTCCTCTCAAGATATTTACGTCTAAAATAAAAATTCAAACTAATTAATGATAAAATGATTAAGTAAGACACATTAAAGTGTAAATAAGTATTTGGAGAATAAAATGCAACTTTTTAACCTTTCAATAATACTTTTGGTAAAGTTCAAAATAATTAACTAAACTTGTCACTCGTGAGACTTGTTGAGTATCTGGAACTTCCTTTCACAAGAGATCAATGTTGGCAAAATTCCAGGACATACAACGAAGTTTTAGGCTTCTTAAACGAAATGATAAGAAGCGTTTATTTGTAAGACTAAAATGGCAAGTAGAGAAACTCAGAAAAATTTCAGACATAAGTGGCTTACAAATAATAATAAAATAATGAGGCTTAAAAATGGTTGGCTTGATCCCAGATTTTGAAGTAGTGAGAAAACGTTGCTCTAAGTAGAGATGTTCTCAGAATTTTAATGTTTTTGAAAATCCTTAAAACTAGATGACTAACTGAAGATATTGTGTCATTCTTTAAAACTACATCTTCTTCGTAAATGGCATTGAATTTTACTTTAAAATATGGCTATGGATATTAAAATGAATTTCTAGTTAAAAAATAGTGATAAAATTATGATCATTTGATGAGAGAGACGAATGATCTTTTAAAAGAATATTACAATCTTAAAAATCAGGCTCTACATAAAACAACTATAGTTTACTTTACTTAACTTAAAGCTTGCCTAACATTTGTTACAAAGGAGAACTGACTCTTATCATCACTATAAAATATTTTCTTTAAATAGAGTTTTTAATTCAAATTTACATCAACGTTTTCAATTTATGGTGATCAGAGGATAAAAGGCGGTAAATATTTAGTGTAATCTACAAAAATTATATACCTATTATGTAACATATAAAACACTGATTCCCTGAAAAAAACCTTAGGTTTTTAACAAAAGTGTATAAATCTCCCTGCACTTTGTTTTCAAAAATTTTCAATCCCCAAAAAAATATCAAAATGTACAAATTTTTGTTAGCACATGTTTTGGTTATATTTTAATGGATTCAAATAGGAAAACTTTTTTCAGTTTGGATTTCACGGAAATCAGAAACTCCCATAGGAGTAAAACGCCCCTTCAAGCTTATCCCAAACAAACCTCAATTCCCCCATTTACTTTGTCTTGCTTCCGGGAAAAAAAGTGACTCGTGACTTGAATAGTAATTATCACATTCGATCTAATCATTTGGGTAGTCGTACCAGCCCCCCAAAAATTTATGACCTTTTATTGCTATGTCATAAATCAATAACTTTTCTTGGTTGTCTTTTCTCAAAGAGTTGTTTTCAAAACGGAGTTAATTGCCACTTAAGTTATGAACGTGGGTTTTTAGTACGTACTGATAAATGTGTAGGAGTAAAGATATACTTTAAACTTAAGAATGGAAAAAAATACTAGTAGTTCAAGTGGAAGGAAGGGTTAGCATTTTTTCTTGGAATATGTTTGATGCGTTTAAATTGAGTTGCAACTTAAGATAACTAAAATATATTTTACACACAAGAGCAAACAACCTAAATATCTTTTAGGTATTTGAAATAATTTTTTAATTTATAAGCAAAGTAAAATAAACAAAAAACTTGACAGAATATAAAGTAAAATTAATCAAAACTAAAAAATTAACAGTTCTAAAGGCCAAAACATCATGTCTGTTCATAGTCTAATCCAGCGGTTCTCAAACTGTGGTCCGCGGACCCCTGGGGGTCCGCGGCGCCTTCCTAGGGGGTCCGCGAGTTACCCTGAGAAATTCCTCAAGTTACTTTTAGAATTTCCCAAACAGTTTCAAAATTAGATGAAACACTAGTTTTAAGAGGTAAATTTCAAAAAGAATTTCTGGGAGAGAGCCCCCAGCCCCCTCGAAAATTTGACTTCAATGCATAATTTTTTCCTTGAAATTTCCAGACCATCACCTCAGAGACTTGGAGTAATTCAGGGGCATATATAAGTGTGGGTGAAGGGGCCCTGCCCTCCTCCTGAAATTTTGATTTGGTGTATCAAAACAAGTTAAAACCCTGTTTTTTTATCAAATCTCCGAAAATTTTCTGGGGGAGGACCCCCGAACCCCCTTTAGTACTTGGTACTTTATTATTAAATACTTTTTAAAAATAAGTTCATCAAAATTGAAATCCTACCTAAGAATAAAATCTGAAATTCGGACGAAGTGAATCAAAACCAAGATTAAATCCTGTGCGTTTTGAGGGATAAATTTATCTAAAACTTTTCTGAGGATGACCCCCCAGATACCTTTTTGTTCTTATAACTCTATTATTATAAACTATTTTTTACATTAAGTTAATCAAAATGCAAATCTTACATAAAAATTTATATTCAAAAAATTCTAACTAGGGGTATCAAAACTAATTAAAAACCTGTTTTTCAAGTTGAATTTCCAAAAATTTTCTGGGGGAGGACCCCCAGACACCCCTTTCGTAGGTAGAATTTAATAACCCATAACCTTTTCATATTTAATTCCCTAAGACGCAAATTCTACTTAAAAATGTACTAAAAAGCTACTTGGACCTTTGAAATATATATGGGGGGCTAAGGGTAATTTTTGTCCCCTCCCGAAATAAATTTCTATTTACGCCTCTGGAGTAAATGTAAAATTTATTATAATTTATATTCTATAATTTTAATTAATCTTTAACTCAAAACAAAAGTCTGGTTACGTTTTTGGTGTTTAAAATGTTGGGAGTCCGCGATGTCTGGCTGATACATAAAGGGGTCCGTGACGTTAGAAAGTTTGAGAACCGCTGGTCTAATCTATAGAGCTTGGAATCCTTTCAATGCCAAGATTTTTATGAAACCTTTTACCTTTTGGAAAATTTTAGAAATGTTGTACCAGTTTACTTGTAGAAAACAGTAATGCCAATTCTTATACTTTTTTGTTAAGCTTTAAGTTTTTTGATTGGATAAAGGTAAAACACTTAAAAAGGACAATCAAAATTTCCATTATTATGTATTAGGTACTGCTAAAAACGGCATCATAATTTTGAACTAAATATTTAAGTTGAACAAAAATACTGTAAGAAAAAACATGCTTTTCATGATCAAATCAAATTTAATATAGAGTGTTAAAGTACATTTGTGACTACATAGTTGTAAATTTTCCTAGAAAGATTCATACACACTGAGAGAGAGAGAGGAGTGATAAGAATCTTCTCATAAAAAATCAGTTTCTTTGAACAGAAGGAAATAGAATAAAAACTCACGTAAAACTGTTTACTTAAGATTAAAAACGGAGTTTTTATCTACTGTAAAGGAATTCTTGTGTGTTCCTTCTAAATTCTAAAACTTTTTGTGGTATATACTTGATAGATGAATAAGAATGTACTTCTTTTGCATCAGATGTGTGTATAACGCCCTTTGAGGAATATTTAACAAATTTAAAAAAATTACTGGGGAAAAAGTGACCACGTCATAAATGTTAAAAGTGTAGCATATTACATTATTAATATTAATAAAAGAGTTTACCTGCTACAACTGTTGAATATTTAATTGTTGAAATTCTAATAAAAGACCTAAAGTGTATTTATTAGATTAGATAGAATTGTGTGAAATTATAAACTAAACGCTTAAATCGTCACCTTAGTATCAAAAACTACTATCTCCATTCGGCAAACTTCGGGAATCCCGATTCTTGGCGTTTAGATCGTTGGAGAATATAATTTGATGGGTTTTGATCTTTTCTGCTCCATCAAGTCAGCGCTTACGAACCAAAAAATGAGCTTCTCGAACGATCCGATCGCCAAGAATCGGGATTCCCGAAGTTTGCCGAATGGAGATAGTAGTTTTTGATACTAAGGTGACGAAATGTTCATTATCCCTATATTTAGTAAACTGTGGACTAATACACAACTTTTCAAGATATGGTTGTGACCGACCAAAAATTGTCGGGGTCCATTCAATATGTATCCCAGGTCGGGATGTACTTCACCTGTATTGAGACATTTTAAACAAGAAAATATGATGATAATTACATAAATAATTGAACCCCAGATCATAAACACAAAATTATCAATCTACGGAACTATAATTCACTTAATTTATCAAAAAGAACTATAGATACATGTTTTGTTACTATAAATAAGCATCAATGGAAATTATACAACAACAACAACCAAAAAAGGTAAAAAATTTCCAAACAATACAATAAAATTTGAATAAAACTTATGTTTTCCTATAAATACATAGTTTTATTCAAATTTTTTTTTCATCCAAAAAAAACTAATTTCAAAAGCCAAAAAGTATTTTACCACATATTACTTTTAATTTTATCAGAAAGGCAATCTTTCCAGTTATTTTTCAATGATTTAAGCTATCATTTCTTCCTGAATTATCTTTATCTGACTGAAAGATTGCGGTACTCCTAGTTTCTTTCACAGCTGGTGTTTTTCGCTAAATAATGCACTTCAAAGCGTTTTTCTTTTCAACTAAATAGACATTTTTCATAAAGAAATTACCTTGCACTTAAGAATATATCGTGGAAACACTGCCTTGAGATTTATGAATCAAATCATAGGTCGATACTTCTTGGGAATTTGGATCTTTTTGAATAAATATAGTTCTTAATTAATTGCTTACTTAAAAAACTAATGACATTTTTTTTAAAATAAGAAAAAAAACATTTTCGTTCCTAGAATTCAATCAGTTATGCTTCATACAAACGCTTTCTTGGAAGTCCTTTTCAATTTCTTTAAAATAAAAACTTTTTGCGCTCAAAAGAGTGAACGTAAGAATCTAGTTGCCATGACAACCATTTGAGCTTCAGCGTATTCAGGCGGCAATCCGGAGCATAACAGCCAACAGCTATAGGAAGAACTTTATCCCAGGGTTGAAAGATTTTCCTTACTCAGCAAAACAAAATACATGCTTAAAAGCTTACTTAAACACTTCGTAAAAAGCTCAACTCAAAAAGATTCCTCTGAAGGATATGTACGAATTCTATGCCCCTTTTATAAGCATCTCTTGGTAAAAAAGGATTATCTTTTAATTTTTTAATTTATCCTTAAAATAAAATTGAACCCTTTTCTCAATAGGTAGGTACCCAAGCAGCACAGACGTTCAAGATTTGTCCAGTTTTTGTCATTATAAGTCCCAATTACATTTACTTCCAGTGACAGTTACGTAATCTTGACATATTTGGTATGAGTTGTGCTACTATGGATGTAGCTAATTTTTATTGTTCAAATAAGACTAACTCACATAAGTTTGAAGTTTCAACCATTTCAACATGTAACAGTTTGTATGATATGGTGCATAACTGAGCACACATTTTTTAAAACCTGTTTTCGCGTTTTCCGTACACTGTTAATGTATCACAGAAAAAATTATAATGGTTACATTTTTTAAAATATCAATCGAAAAAAACAAATTGATTTTTATTATTTTCTGTTCCTCAAATTTTCTTTAATTTGTTTCAATATTTTGAAACGTAATTTCAACTGTTTCAGTTGCAGTTTTATTTAGTACAGCTTCATGGAAATAGATTAAACTGGGCAACTAGGCAAACTATTAAACAGGGATTCAATTACTAAAACTCTTTCGTAACTTAAAAATAAAATAATTACTGGTCAGCAGTTTATTGTAGAGATTCTAAAAAATATTAAAATAAGGAAGAACAACACTTCCTCTTACTAAACTATGAAACATATAAAATTGTCTCACCCTTTTATGAAACTTATTTTTTAAGGACCAAAAACTGTTTCTCAATGATAAAAGATGACATATCAAATACATTAATTCACTAACATCTTATATAAAACTAAATAAGTTTTTCGAAGCAGCGAAATCGCATTTTTACTTTGTGTTGTTTATCGGTGTGTAATATTCTGTAAAAGGGTTTACTTGGGGACGGTCGTCATGTGGCAGCGAAGACAACTTATGCACTCGCCACGAGATTCTTTTGTGCCGAAATATCCGTCGCCAAATCGCCTAAATCGTACGTTCGTAAAAATGCTTTCACATTTTTTTCAGTTTTAGATGGAGGAGAATATCTACTTAAGATAAATTATGTAATTACTGTTGTTATTATTAAACAAATAAATAATAATTTATTGATTGATAAATAATTTATAATTAATTGAGGCTTTTAAAGTTTTCCCAAGTTATCTCATCTCGAGTCTTTCAAATCAAGAAAATAACTTATAAGAGAAGATAAAAATAAAGAATATGCTGTTTGTGGTTGCAGTCAGATTATGGGTGATTACATGGGTCGGCCTTCTTTCTTGTCATAGTAAGGACGATTTCCTTGTTATTCCTGGTAAAGTAAAGGGAAAAGCGATTTCGCCCCCACCCCTAAATCTCCTTATGACTGTAGACAAGATGTTAAAAATATACTGTCAAAAAATTAAAAACTATCGGTTTGTTTTCTTTTAGTGTTGCTCATTGTATTTCTCGAAATTTAAATTATAAAATTAATTATTCCTTTTTTTTGTCTGTGAAGATAATGGGCAATACCATCATTTTTTGAAAACAGAAAAAATTGCATTTTTCCAGTAAAGGAAATAGATCTAAATCCAAAAATCCACATGAAAAGTTTCAAAAAAATTTAGTTTATTAAATATTTAAAATTAAAATCGCCAAGCCCTTTGTCTTTGTATAGGGTAAAAGTACGTCACATCGTCACAACTGACTCATACAGACTTTAACGAGAAACCCAACAATGACTTTGATTTGTTTAAACAATTAAAAGCATTGCGAAAAAATCTTGTGCAAATGTTAACATCAATTGAAAAACAACGTTTAACGTTGTTTTTCAATTGAAATTAAAACCATTGTTTAAAATCAATGTGTAGGGTAAAAGTACGTCACATTTAAGGAAATTGGACGATTTAACGCCTTTTTTTAAAGTCGAACTTTGAAATTACATAAAAAAATAAATAATCATCGTAATTAAAAAAATTTTGCGCGTATATTCCGCTCTAGGGTACCTCTATCGAATAAAATAATAAAAAATAAATAGTGGTATTGCCCATTAGATAATTATTCTCTTTTTTGGTGTTTATCTGTTCACAGTCACCTGGTTTTCATAACCATACTGTTAATAAAATTAAATAGGTTTTTTGTTCACACACACATCAGGTTTTTTCTAACAGCGTTATAATCATAACACAGAATACAGAAAAAATTGCAATCTAATTTTAAAACTCTTCAAAATCTCCTGTAGATATTTCATTGGAAGCAATGGGCAATACCACCATTTATTTTATTTTTTTATTCGATAGAGGTACCCTAGAGCGGAATATAGGCGCAAAATTTTTGCGTTTAAAAAAGGGCGTTAAATCGTCAAATTTCCCAATGTGACGTTAATTGTTAAAAACAAATCAAAGTCATTGTTGGGTTTCTCGTTAAAGTCTGTATGAATCAGTTGTGACGTACTTCTAAAGACAATGGCTTGGCGATTTTAATTTTTAAATAATTATTTAATTAACTAAATTTTTTGAAACTTTTCATGTGGATTTTTGGATTTAGATCTATTTCATTTACTGGAAAAATGCATTTGTTTCTGCTTTCAAAAAAAGATGGTATTGCCAATTCAAGGAAAATTGTTGTATTTTAGGGAAACTCCACTATAGCTCATCCTAAATTTTAATGAATTTACTATGTTTAAAACTTTTTGAATTGTAAGAGACTATAAATCCGTTTAATTAATACAAAAAAATAGTTTTGATAGAATATCATTGCAATATTGTTATCTCTAATTCCTTTTTTTCTAAACTCTTTTAAGACTACCTTAATTTTCATCACCTTTGACCTTCACCTTGAAATAACTAAATTTTGCCTCGGATACCTCTATTCGATTCGATAACGTTTTACTTTCCTTCACAAACCATCCATTCATAACATTTCCTTCACAGTGTAGCTGTTCGAGTGTTATACGGTCCATCTTTTAAAAAAGAAAATACACTGTACTGTAATCCCTTTTCTCTGCACTACTTACGACGCCTTGGCGAATCCGAAGCGAGCGATCACTCCCTTTACTTCGCGCCCCTACCGCCTCAGATCGCTGTAAACCGGCAACCTCGAATTTGCCTCACAGTCCGGTCGGTTACAAATATGAACGGTGGAGTAGGTGGTGCCTATGGTGCAGGAAAAGCAGGATCCGGAAATGATCCCATATCTATTATAACAAAACCTCACGTCATTATTAGACTTCTATGTTGGGTAAGAACGATGCGAAAATACCTAAAAGTGATCCTCCAATCTCCCCTAGTGCCGAGTGCCAATGGAGTCCCAAACATTGGCCATGTTTGTTATTGATCCAACCTTAGCGATGGTAGCACGACGAGAAATGTTCGAAAAACTCCCAAACCAATTTATATTTCTGGTGTAATTGTGGTGGAAATTTTGGATACATGTTTCGGTAGCGAATGGATACAATATTGGGTTTGGATTTTTATTATTTTGTGACATTTCAGCTGTTCCTACTTCACCTCTGAAATTTATAAAGCAGTGTTATTGTGGTTGCTTTGCTATTCAGTAACTACCAGAATTTCAATAGATCGCTCAGAAAAAGGTTTTTGGAGTAACTGATGTATTTTCTGTAGTTATTCCGTTTTTAACAATCAAAACCATGATATTAAAAAATGTGAGCAGGTTTAAATATACATGTTATGGTTTTCATTTGATTAGTTGTATTCAATCCTCAAAAGTTAACTAAACTAAAATTCTAAGTAGTTCTTATGATTATGAACTTGGTATAATTTCTAAAAATAAATTGAAGGAAAATATTAAATCAGTGCCAGTGTGTTATGGGAGAATTATAATAACATAATTTAGTTCAAACACCATGTTTCACATTGTTTGATGTACTTTTTCTCAGTAAGGGTTGGTTAGTAAACTATGATCTAGCATCCCATACCTGACACAGGATGTTTCAGATAAGTGTTTCGTATCTTCTAGGAAGGGTAGAGTACACCTAGGTGACTCGGACTCACTTTGGAACGGAGGGGGTCGGAAATGCACCCCCCAATGATCTAGGGGGTTTTATAAGCAGGCATGGGAAGTTGTATAATTGCAATGAAAATTGACTCGTAACCTTTTAATATTGCAATAAAACCATTGTTTCAGGCATTTATTCCATAAAACTAATTAAATGAGCTGAAATATCAGCTCCTAAATTGATTTTTATGTAATAATTGCCGAAATCAAATTATTTTGCTGGTTTAATCAATTTTTAAAAGGTTACCACTGAGTCAATTTCCACTGAGGATTTTATAACTTCCCATGCCTGCTTGTAAAAACCCCTTTCTGACCCTCCCCCCACTCCTATGTGATTCTAGGTTTTCCCTACCCCGCCTAGAAATTATGAAACACTTATCTGAAACACCCTGTATATATCGTTAAACTATAGGAAAATCCAGCCTTACACTACTCAAAAAAGACACTCTCACCAACCTAATAGTCACAACAAAAGAGCTTCACAATAATTCATAATTAAAGATTCTCAGACATATCAGGACACATATCTGTTTACAAGAAATTTGGCTCTATTTAAGGACTTTTATTAAATATTTTATCGAAAAAAAGAACCCTTCTCAAAATATTTTAGCATTAAAAGAAACCCTGGAAAAAGTGCCCGAACTTACGAACCTGGTTCAGGGGAAGCTCCCGCCAGCTCCATAGGAGCAAGCAACACATAAGTTTTGGAGAAATTCTATTAGGTTCGGGGGAAGGTTACAACTTTTTCCAGGTCCGTACAAAATGCTTTTCCTTAAAATTGGACCTCAAAATATTTTTAACTCTGAAAAAAAAGATGCTTTTCTATCAACTTAGCCTTGTTATTTATTCTCTTTATTAAATTTTACAATCAAAACTGGCAGAAAAAACTCCATTTGAAACAAATTTAAAATTGACGAAATTATGATTAGATTTTTCACCCACACAATTTTACCAAAACAAGCCCTTTTACAAAAATTCTGAACAGACCCTTGCATATTTGAATGCACACATATATTAATAAAAAATACATTATAAATATATTTTAAAAACAAGTTCACATAAACTTTTTTATAGATATTTTATGTTGAAAAAATTTTTTCTCAAAGATTTATCCCATTTTAAATTCAAATAAACATATATTCCTAATTAAGAAAACTTGAATAAAAATAAGCTAGTTCTGAAACCTTATAACAAAATATGGCACAGCCGGGATAAGAGTCGACCATTTGGTGACCCCTTTGTGTTTGCCAACTAGTCGCTTATCGCGGCCGATATAATATATCCAACGCGGTGATATAACGTCAACTAGGCTTCCATTTGACAACCGCATCTTCCATTTGGCATGGTCGACTCTTATCCCAGCTGTGCCCAAAATATTTTTATGTAAAAAAGGTCATTCTGTGTAATTATTTTTAACTTAAAAGTTTCTCTATCTCTTGTAAAAAATCTGATAATTTTTTTTAGTTATTCTCCCAAAAAATTATTAGAAGAGTATTTCAAGGTCATTAATTAAAGGAGGTAAATTCATTGAGATTGAATGCTAGAAAATGTTATTTAAAATTTTAATACTACATATAGTCATTAGCCCTGGAATTAAAAATGCGGATAAATTTTAGCATTGAGATTAGGCTTGTCAAAAAAAAATACCAACCCAGGTCATATTTTAGAAAGTACTTGAAAAGACTCAGAACAGTTTTCTAAAATGTTAAACTATTAGTTAAATATTTTGCTAGACATCACTTTCTCCTCAAATGTTGGTTTGTTTAAAATGCATCATAAAACTGACAACAAGAAAGTTCTGAATTAATTTAACCTCTGGCCGTCATTATTAAACAGTAATGTCCTACTTAACAGGGGTCTGTTTAGAAGAAATTTGGGTCTGTTTGCGAACCCTTCACAAAATGTTTCATTGTTAAAAAAGGACCCTTCACAAAGTATTTTACCTTAAAAACAGACCCTTCACAAAGTATTTTGGCCTTTAAATGGACACTATTTTTCACAATGCTGCAAATTTGTGAGCTTATTTTCACAAAAACAGGCTCCTGGTTGAAAAGAACTATTTTAACACTAACTAAAATTCACAAAATTATGAGTAGATTTTCACAATTTTTAAAAAAACGGACCCTTCACAAAAAGTCTAGACAGACCCCTGCTTAAAGTCAGTCGCTTTCTGCTGACTTAAGAGGTTGAACCGTGGTTTGCAAATTTTTGCCACAGGTTGGAGAAAAAATGCTGTAATTACCGTTTTTTTACTTACAATGCAAATTTTCTTTATTTTACTTGTTTTAGGTTAGGGAAGTACTTTTCTCTTATTTTCTATCCTTAATTAACAATCGCAGAAAAACACTGAAATTCATCAAGATGACTACATAATAACTTACACTGTCAAACAGAGTTTAAATAAATTTTTGCCACAGATGGTATAACCAAAGTAAAACATAATTCTAACAAAAATCTTTAGTCACATTAATTAAATTTACTTAATATATTGTGTACTACCTAACCTAATGCTTATGTGCTGAATATCCCTAAGGGATCATCTGCCATAAAACCTCAACCAACCATACCTAATGCTAGTTATGAATCACAGAGTAGCACATAATAGACATTAAAATGATCAAATAATATCCTTAAATAATAACCAAAACTTAATTACTAATTTACTAATCAATTTCATTTATAATTGGCTATGAAACCTGGAAATCAGGGATTTCAGGGAATTTTGTTGAGCTAAAAAATCAAGGAAATTCTTAAAAAATTGTCAAAATCAAAGAAATTCCATGAGATCGTTTAATGCCACCACCATTTTTCTTCTTTCAAAACTTTTTGAATATTTTTTTACTTTTGTAATCTCAATCAGGAACATATTCTGTGATCCCATTCTATGTTTAGACTTGAGCCTCACTCAAGGTTAAATTTAAATTTTGTTATTTTAAATATATATTTTCATTTTAAATAACATGTTACTTTAGGATTTTTAAAAATTTATCTTGCGCACACATAATGATTCAAAGTAGAAAGAAAGCTAAGAAAATTTAGTAAAATTAGTTCCAGTAAATCAGGTAAAAGCAGCTCTGTAATTGAGTAGGGAAAGGTCACACAAGGAATTTTTTAGTTTCTTTAGCCATTTTAATACTTAACTCCCTCTAAATTAATGTTGGAAAAAATTAAAGTAAACTTTGCATTCATCAAGATGTTTAATTTGTAGTTTTTAAAAGTTTCATATTTAGCCATTTAAGTCTTTCCTTCATCCCCTTTCTAAATTAGACTAATTTACTTAATGATTTTGACCCTGTGCTCTGCTAATCTTTTAAAATGTTTTCAAACAAAAGGATATGATTAATGAGAAACATTTTGTCTCCTTTTTCTCTGCTGCCAACTCATAATTCCTTCTTTAATGATAAAAACAGGAGGAGGTTTTTTTATGAACACGGAAAATTTAACTAATGCATAGATAAAAACTAAATCTATGATTGAAATGCTGTATGGAAAGAAATGTTTATTTAATATATCGTTTATTGTTTTTGTTGAATTAATATGTCAGTAAAACATATTCTTTTTTGCTAGTAAATAAGATTTAAGGTGTAAATCTTGAAAGTAGGTGTTTTGCCATATTCCCATTGCACCAATAATACCCGATTTATGAGAAAAAGATCCAGCAAATTCATAAGGACAATTTTTCTAATTTTTAAAATTTTGTATCGCTTATCTATATCACCTCATACTTTTTATAATATCCTGCTTTATGTATTATAATGATTATTTCTTAATAATTATCTTATACTTTAATCTTGAACATAGTTAAGAATGGTTTGCAATGAGTGATTTTCTAAGTTCATTTGATATTAACCTTCATGTATTACCTTTTACAAAGATGAATGTGGATAAGGATAAATTTTCATTTATTTATTCTTTCTATAAATTTCTATAAAACGATAAGTTTTGCAATTCCATGAAACAGATAATTGTTTAGAATGTGTTTTGTGGCTTTCTTGAAAGATAAGGTTTGAAATATTTTTAAATAACATTTTACTTATACAAATTTTATAAGCCTAGATTTCTTTTAAATAAAAATCAGTGTAATTGCTTGTTATTGATGAGTCATTAAAGTATTCATGTTGGGTATAAAATTATTTGTCTTTTTGAGATTGAAAAAGTTAATATTTGAGCATTTTTTGTTAATACTTGCTATTTTAATAAATATTATTATCAGTTTCTTAAGCCCTGTGATTTATTTTGCAGGTATTTTCTATAGTTGTATTTGGTTGCATAGGTTCTGAAGGATGGATGAAAGACAAATGTTTATACAACAACGATATAAATGCCTGCAACTTTGGCACAGGAATAGGCGTGTTAGCCTTCCTAGGAAGCCTGGCTTTATTAATAACCGATGTAATGTTTAATAATATATCCAGTATCAAGGTACGAAGGCGAACCGTCATTGCTGACATGGCTTTTTCAGGTAAAAAATTAACTTCCTCTTATGAGTTTCTTGAATGTTTATTCTACTGTAAGATTACTTGCCAGTTTCTGTTCTGTTAAGCAACTTTTGTGGGATGCAGTCAGGGTTGTTATGTTTAAAACAAAGCAAAAGTTTTTTTAGCAAGTTGCTCCCTTTATTTAGGCAACAAACTCACTATTTTCATATTGGATCACCTTGAGCTTAAAAAAGATTGTGTCGAGTATAAGGCCTGGGTGCAAACCACTAAATCGCCATGACATAGGAAGTACATTGTTTGATAAAAAGAGCATGATGCTTTGAAGAATACTTACAAAAGTTATTTAAAAGAACAAACTGTTTATGATGTATTTAAAAGTATAGCTTTATTAATCTAATTTCAATTTGAAAAGTCAAATTTAAATTTTTTAAAATCATGATTTCTTTTAGCATTTCTATGTCTAGGGGGAAAAAACAAAAAAAAAAACATGTTTAAAACAAATAAAACATGTATTTTGTTTTTTATTTAGAAAAACATGTTTTTTCCAACCCTGGATGCAGTATTTCAATATTTTTGTAAGATATATTGCTTGCATGTATCAGAAAATCTTTTATATCATCCCCATCAAATTTAATGGTTGAGGCCATGAGCTAACTCCAAAAGCCCTATATATTGGAGTTAGCTCATTGTGGCAGCAAACACCTCAGTTATAGAAGATAGCATAGTTATACTTTTGCCTTTGAAACAAGAATAGTCATAGTCAAGTACTATTAATTAATATTGAACCTTCTGATATCACAATATATTTTTAATCTATAGTATAGTAAAAATTTTACTATAAAACCCATAATTATGAAAAATTTGCTGGTATTCTACAAAAATATCAAAATTTTTAAAATCTTCAATATTTATTATTTGAGACCCACATGCAATGGCAGATCAAAGGCAAGGTAAAAGTTCATTGAATAAAATGACATCTGAAGATAATTTCTTAACAAATCATGATTTGAAGCTTTGAAATGCTTTAATGTTTAACTTCATGACCATAAGTATCTGTCAAATTTTTAAAAAACTGTGAAAGATTCATTACAGATTATTATAAAAGCAGTGGTTCTGTTCTTAGTAACACTTTCTGTTGGTTGGCTTTCCTGCTTTGAAGATAAGGCAATCATTATTCTACAGTTGCTATATTCCAGTCAGGAAAAGGATTCATTATTTTTCATATTTTGTGTGGAGTATTAAAAATCTTGTTTTATAACAGTTAAAAACATTTATTATTTTTCTACAAGTACCATATTTTAAAAATAGGACCCTATTTTATGACGGAAATTATTTTCACAAAATTCCCAAAACAGGACCCAGCCAAATAATCTGGATGAACCCCTGATTTTATAAGTCTGACTTTTTTTGATGGATTTATGATGCTTTAAAAGTTTTTCAGATATTATCAATGCTTTATAAAAATGAGCAACTCCTTCAACTAAATAACTTTTACCAATCAGTTAAAATATTTAAAATCATGGATCTGTGTAACTACCTCAAAATTTTTAATCAAATCTACCTCAGCAATTAGTGTTTTCTACAGAGATGTTTCTTTATCTTGTTACTTAGTTTAAAGTCTTACTTCAGAACTTTAATGCAGATAGTGGTTTTGGTGTGGCTTCTATTTAATTTGTTCCTAAAACCAACATTATTTTACTTAAGTTTTAGGATTTATGGAAGTATCTGTATAAAAACACTTATCTTGGAACACGTGGCTTAAGTTAAGGCTATAATTATTACTATCTTTAATGCAATGTTAGAAATTCTTAGAATACTAATAGATGTTACGAATGCAGCAGTGCTAGCCTATGTACTTAACAATGTTATTTTGTTTTACACAATATTCTCTTAATAAGCATCTGAAGTAATCCTTTTTTTTTTCAGCTGCCATGTCTTTTATGTGGTTTGTCACATTTTGTTATTTGAGTGATGCCTGGAGGAAATCTGAATATCCCAGGCATGGATATGGTGTAAACAACTTAAGGGGTGCTATTGCCTTCAGTTTCTTTTCAATTTTTGTTTGGGTGAGTATGTTTTTAGTTTTCAGTTATTGTTTCCTAATTCTGCTTTGAGGTACAGTGTACCCAGCAATGGATGTTAAAAATTATATTGGGTTCTATCACCATATGTAAAGATACATTAACCAAAAACTTTCTTCTGGAAATTTCTATCATGCTTTTCAATCTAACATAAAGTGAAAAAGTTTTTAAAAGCAACATGGATTATGATACAGTCGACACCTTTTACAGTGATCATCTTTGTCAAAGATAGTACTAATAACAATATCAGATTGATAATAATAAAAAGGGATTTGATAGTAACTGGTAGCAAACTAGGATGTTTGCATTAATATAACAACTATCATCTAGTCCTGTTTAAAACAATCTCCTGAATATTTTACAGGTTAGCAACATTTTTTAAAAGAAAAATGTTATAGTAGAACATGTATAACACTAAGAAATTAATGGTCCTCTTTATGTTTATTTATTAAAATTGACCTTCGAAACAGAAAAAAGTGTTTTTAGGGGATTTAAAAAATTTTTTGATAACTTCCAATTGATAACATTAACCCTGATCACATCAAGTAAAGTTGACTGTATTTTATTACTGATCATATTTAAGAATGTGTATACTTAAGTAATTAAACTGTTTCTTTATTCTAATTCTCTTGGGCAGAAAATGGGAATATTTTTCAAAAACAAAGTCGCATGTTTAATTATTAATCTTAACCCAGTAAAACAATCAGAATTTGTATTATCGGAATTATACTATTAATCAGAATTAAATATTTTACCGACCATTTTTTGAAACTTAGCAAAAACATAGAAAATTTACTACTAAAAGTTTGTTTTATTCCAAACTCTTCCTTAAATTAGCTAGAATTCATGAAATAGGATGAGACAATATATACATTCATATTTTTAATACTTTACTTTCTTCAAAATTTGGCTTTTTTGTGATAAATTTTAAAACAAAGGGGCTTGGGAACAATTTGTTCTGCATTACTCCTATTTCTCAGAAAGATGCAACAAAAATGACAATTCTAACAAAAATTCAAAAAAAAAGTGTGGTCCCCTAAAAATTTCAGTGTCATAGGAGTGCTTGTTAGTGTGAGAAATCTACTAATTTACCATTGAAATTCTAGGTTATAAATAAAAACCTGCATGTTACAAAAAAACATTGCATTGTCCTAATTACTTTCAATATACCTTGTTTGCCTAACATATATTTTTCCCAAATAACAAGATTGATGGTCAGAACATATAAACCAATGATATGACAGTTCTTTTTTATGCACACAAGTATTTATTTTGTGGTATTTTTATTTTATTTGTTTATTTTTATTTTGTGGTTCTTTTAATGAACTGTGTATTGGACCATGTTTAAGGATTATTGCTACATAGTTTACTACATCAGCAAATATAGAACTTGTATTGTGTTACCTATTCATCTTGGATGATTTGAAACTTCACTTCAATGGTTTCAAGTTTTTCTTTGACTATTTCAGTTCAATTTTTATTATTTTATCTCTTTCCTTGATGAATCAGTGATGAAACATTTTACCTGTAGGTGTAATCCATACAAAAATATTTATTTGATTTAGAGAAAAAAATATCTTAACTTGTTAGAATCTGGATAATTTTAGATTTTTTAAGATTTAGGAGAATTTAGAATTTTGGTTAAAAAGTTTTAAAAATAATTCGAAATTTCCCTTAAACTTTGAATGCTATGAAATGTTATGCAACAAGTACCTTTTAATAATTCAATTCAACTTCTCCTAAACAAATATTTTCATTTTTAGTGTTTTGATAATCCTTAGGGCAAAGTTTGTAATATTTTTTTAAACCCTAAACTTAATACTAAAGAGTAATAAACAGGATGTAATGCCTAGCATTAATCTATTTTCTTCTTTCTGATTGAACTGTGTTGAACTCTAAAACAGTAAATGTATAAATGCTATTTACAGTAGACTCCACTTAATGTGATCAGGGTTAATGTTATCAATCAGATATTGTTATTGGAATTGACTGAAATCCCGATCACTCCTACTTAACTTAATGCAAAATGTATCATTTTATGCAAACAGTATATTGTTTAAGTTATCAAAATTTGGTCAAATCGCCTAAAAGTGTCCTTTTTCCCTTTGAAGACCAATTTTAATACATTTAACTTTTATAAAAATGTGCTATTAACTTAATGAAAAATGATTTTTTGTAATTTTTTAATGTTAATAAAGCTTATGTTATTATTAAAAAAAATTTATACGATCACCTCTATATTTTTCGTTACGAATGTTTAGGTTGAAAAATGCATGCTAGAAAATTGTTTTAAATAATTCAAGTACAGTCACGATTTTAATGTTAACACTTGTTACACTTTTTTGTACAGAATCACTTATTATTTATTATTATCATTCTGATCTTGGAATATGAGTATATTAAGTTGGATCTACTGCATTCAGTGGTGACTTTGTTGGTAATAATTTACTCTCCTTATGTTCCAGGCTGCCTGCATATTCTTTGCATTCCAGCGTTACAAGCAGGGAGCTGACACTGCCTTCATGAGCAGTGGCTTCGAAGGGGACGGCAGCATGCCCGGCGGGGCCCCCTACACCAGCTACCCCGACGGCCCAGACATGAACGAGGGCTACCAGGAACCCCCATTCTCCGGGGGCCAGAAGGACTCTGCCCCCGGATTCCAGCAACCAGCCTACTAACGTCATTCCACTGCTAATCTAATCTACTCGTCGAGTCGTTTTTTGTAGGTGAGAGAGGGCTTAGACAAGATCCACAATGTTTTATGTACAGTTGATCGTGCATTGTTCTATTACTACTCCTTGGATGGTGACAAAACGTTTTTTAAATCTATTTCAAAGAGTTGTGTGGTGTTGTTAGCATGCTGGGTTGCCCAACGATTGAACGGAGGTCTGGGACGTGCACTTTTTTAGGGGGTCATAACCTATTTGTTTGTTAAGTATGTGTACATACGAGGATATGTATGTGTCATCAGTATTATTATTATGTATCGCATTTTCACACTTTTGTGTTTTTGGTTGTGATTTACGTGGTTTTTTGAGTATTAAGGTTCGGTTGAAGGTGTTTTTTTTCTTGCAATCGTCGTTAATCTTAGGCTCATTGCTGAAAACAAGTGCTTTATATTTTTTGATTTTGTGTTACTTGTTATGTGTTTTCATGTTGGTTTTAACATCAATTCGAGGCAATAAGCTGAAAGTAGTCTTCATTTTTGGTATTTCTTGAGATCGCCTTGGTATGGTTTTAGGCTTGAGGAGTGAAAGAACTTTGTTTTGTGCACAACTTCAGGATTGATAAGTCTTAGTTAACAGTTCTTGATTTATCGAAATTGCAAGATACTCACTTCATCTGTAAAGTATAGAGTAAATCATGTAATGCAGGCCTGCACATTCACATATTGCATTATATTTTTGTTATAATTTTTTACTTGGGTTATTTTTGTAATTTTTTTTAGCTTTAAAGGGGCTGAATATTTGTGCAACTTAATTTTGTATAGGTATATGACTTGAGTATTTGATTCAATTTTTATTTAAGATTTATATTTTTATTTAGTTCATTAGTATTTTTTACGACTAATGCTGCTTCTAGTTACATTATTTTCAAATTAATTTAGCCCTTCTATCTTTTTATTTAGAAAGGTATATTTTACAAACATGGATCATTATCGCAGCTAAATTTGTTTGAATGGGATGATGAATTATTTTTCATATAATATTTCCCAAATATATATATATTTAGTGATTTGCATTCTATCAATGTTGAAATAGCCAAGCGTAGCAGTTGTAGACATACATTAGCAAACTAGGAAGTCCTAAAAGTCTGCAATGACATCGATAGGCAACCCTTAATGTTGTTATCCTACAAAATATATCAAATAAAGTACAATAGTAATGTTATTTTTCATGTGAGTCTGCTACATTTCTATGTGTCTTCATCTGTGCTAATCATTCAAATTTGTGCATCTCATTGAGGTAGAAAGTTGGGAGACATCATTCCATACTGAATAAAATCATTCACTATGCAAGAATTAGTCCTGTTAACCACTTTGAAAAAAAAGTTCTGAAAAGAATTTGTCATTGGTGTATTTCAATTATTGAGATGTTTATTACATGGTCTCTTCAAGCATTTAGCAAACTTATTTTTACTATTGCTTGGTTTAATTTTAATGATTAGAGCTTCTAGATTTAGGAATAATGGAACTACAAAAGTTATTGTTATTACATGTTTTGCTATTAACAAATTGTATTTTTTTAAAAGCAACTCCAGCTTTTTTTCCTCATAAGAATGCAATCGTTTTAGGTTAATGATTTTAAACTGAGATATTAGTTTATTCTGCCAAGAATAATGTTAAAATAAGTTTGGGAAATGCATTTGTGTGATAAAGTTGCATGTTTTATGTAGAGCAACAATTCTTGTTAGCTCTTTGGATACTTTCAATGCATTAATTGTAGCTCATACTTCTTGTTGTGATATTCTTGGTTGTATTTTAACTTAATATCTACAATATCTTTACTATTGATTCTTTAAAAAAAAGTGATAGGAAATCATTGAGTTTGAAGTGCTATAAGCACAGTTTACTAAGACATTTAGACTTGTGTTTGAATCTGAATATCTATATTAAGACCTAATTGTGACTTGTTATGCTTAACATTATTCTAAATAGCTTGGGTGTATTCCTAGTTATGTACTTAGTTAAATTGTGTATAAAATTGGGTTATAATATATAAATCCACCGTGTGAGAGATAAATTATTCTGTGTAGTCAAAGAACAAGTTATCCAAGTGGTTCACAGTTATCATTCATTAACAATCCTTCTGGCCCTTATTGTCTGACTGATAGTGTTTAAACTAACTCTAAAGAAAAGTATACAATATAGAAATAATAAATTACCAAGTATAGGTATATAGATAGCTGTAAGTATATAAATGTAATATCACAAAAAGGAAAGAAGCAAAATATGTTCTGCATGTATTTTACTACCTGTGCTTTTGTCATAGACATGCATAATGCCCTGTGAACATGCTCATTGCAGCTGTGCAGTTGTATACTTAGAGCATGGAAAGCATTTACTGTAATTAAAATACTATACATGTCATTGCAAAGTTTTATTTTGCTATTTATTATAGGATTCTATAGTTGAATGAGAATGGTTGTATTAACTGGGAATTCCTAACAAAATGTTACTGACATTTCTTTGTTGGACATAAAAACTGATTAAAATTAGGATATTTTGGAATTCTGAGTCCAACCATTTAGTGATAGTTTTATTGTCTTTGTTAAATATTTTTGTTAATTTTGCAAACTTTATCAGTTTGCACTTATTTTAGCTGAAGTGTTGAAGTACATGAAATTTCCTGTGTGTAAATGCAGTACATTTTCTAAAAGGTAAATAATTTTTAAGTTTAAGATTTAATTTAATAAAAAAATTATCATGTATGTTGACTTTTCTTTGCAGAGCGAAAATGTAGCTATGTTTTAAGTAAACAATCATTAAAATTACTATCAACAATTATATAAATTACGATTTTTATATTTATAAAAAATTAAAATTTGTGCAATAAAACATATACAATTCTTGCATATATATAGCATACATAAATTCATTGTTGTACATAAAGTTGAGTTTACACTCTAGCAATCAAAAAATCTAATAAATACAGTGGAGCACATAATGGTTTTAGATTTGCATTTATCGTGAATTTTTGAATTGAAACTTACCTTTATGTAAGCATTTGCTATAATGTTAATTAATTAAATGTTAATGTTGATTTCAAGTTTGATTATTATTGATTTCTGTTGTGGTTGCTATTTGTTTGTGTTCAGATACTGCAATCCTATAATGTATATATTTTTCAGATGGCCAGTTTGTTTTGTTGCTAATATCTTTAGTGCATGAATTGTTGGCCTGAATTTTTATCCTTCCTTCATAAGTAGCTTTAAACTCTTTTGTATAGCTATTGTATTTAGCCAAACCACTGTGATGTACCATATCTAGTCAGAAATAAAAATTCTATAAAAAAACATTAGCGTACTCATTTTAGTTATGATAAATTAACTCATCAAAAAAATATTTCCTTAATTTAGCGCCAAGGAAACCTAAAAACGGGCCACACACACACAGGCCCCCTCCTTTTTAAAAATTTTTGTAAATGCAATATCATGTGTAAAATGATCAAAAAAAATTTTCAGTCTATACAGGGTGTCCCATAAATAATGGGTCACACTTCTAGGGGGGATAGTAGACACCTAGACGAGTCAGAATCACATAGGATTTGGGGGTCCCAGACCAAATCCCAGGGAGTTAAAAATGGAGCGACACACCAAAAAAATTATTGAAAAATTCAATTTGTAGAAGAACTACTATTGGTAAAAATTTAAATATGGTCTCAAAAATTGTGGTTTAATATGATCTTTAAAATTATCTCAAAAGTCTTTACTTTAAAATTTGTTTTATTATGAAAAAAGTTAAAAACCACAAAAAAATTTGAAAATTCTGCCAAAACCTCATTTTGTATTTCGAAATCCATTCCTTTGATATAATAATCTGAAAGATCATAGTCGAAAACCCTAAAGTCCAAAGTTTCACGTAAAAACCATCAATATTAAACGCTTGAGATCCTGTTAAAGTTCGTTTTTTGCGTGCGCGAACTGGTTTCCTATAGAGAGCCTGTATATAGGCTCTAGTTTCCTATAGCCGTTTCCAAAACGGCAGTTTGCGCACTCAAAAAACGGACTTAAACCATGGTTTAACAGGCTCTCAAGCATTTAATATTGATGGTTTTTTCGTGAAACTTTGGACTTAAGGGTTTTCGACTATGATCTTTCAGATTATTAAATCAAAGGAAAGGATTTCGAAACACAAAATGAGGTTTTGGCAGAATTTTCACATTTTTTTGTGGTTTTTTAACTCTTTTCATAATAAAACAAATTTTAAAGTAAAGACTTTTGAGATAATTTTAAAGCTCATACTTAACCACAATTTTTGAGACCATATTTAAATTTTTACCAATAGTAGTTCTTCTACAAACTGAATTTTTCAGTAATTTTTTTGTGGTGTCGCTCCATTTTTAACTCCCTGGGATTTGGTCTGGGACCCCCAAATCCTATGTGATTCTGACTCGTCTAGGTGTCTACTATCCCCCCTAGAAGTGACCCATTATTTTGGGACACCCTGTAGAAATTTTTGAATAGCAGCACCCATTATCTATAAGTTCGGGGGTGTTATACTAAAAGCCTCTCATGTGGTTTTATCTATTCGAACTACTTAGCTTCCTCAACCAGCCAAATTTTAGAAATGTTGAGAATGGTCAAGAATTGAATTCTCTAAAATTATTCAAAACATAGTTACTCAGGTGAGGGAGGTTTTAGTTATTTTATGCACATTTTTAAGTTATGTTTTACACTTGGGTTTTTTCAGGTATTTCTAATTTCTACATTGTGAAATTTAAAAATTATCCAGTTATAAAACCTTGATTGAACCAGTATTGTTTTTGTTCGAAGTAGTTTGCAGCGTTTTTGTGAACAGTATCAGTTGGTAAGTATAAGTTATGTCATAAAATTATTTCTACCAGAATATATAGTGCTGTCCTTTAAAAAAAACCACTTTTTCATATCTCTTTCATTAAAAGCTTAAAAAATATGATAATTAAATCGAACAAAATTGTGTTGTAACGGCTCACCCTCCACTACATTTTAGTGATTAGTATTTTTAATTCCAACTCTCCGTTACAAATTGGCAAACGATTAAGTAAGAATCCAAAAAAAACAATTTTCTTTAAAAAAAAAAACATGTACCCTAAAAAACCCCACTCTTGAAAATACTCAAAAAATTAGGAAAAAATATGATTGAAAGGTTTATTTTGACAGAAAAGAGAATAGTTAAGATAATTAAAACCAAGTTTATTACAAATTATTTTTAAAATTAAATTGTGACAAGTTTTTCTATTCAAGAATTTTGCTTTCAAAACACTACGACAATAGCGTTTTTATTGTTGTATTTTGATGAAAACGACCTATTTAATACAAATAATAAATATAACTTTTATAAAAAAGCTTAAAAAACGGTAATTGGCACTGATATTTTATTTTAAACCCACAACTACACTGGTGTTCAAAATTAAGAGAAATAGCACATTTTTTCGATTTCTCCAGATCTACTCAATAGATTTTGATGAAATTTGGTATGAACATAGGTTGATATACAGTAAAGCACCGTTTATACGTCTCTCATTTATACGTCTTTTACATTTATCGTTTTCGCTAAGTCCCAATTCATTCAAATAATCAAAATTGTTTTCAATTATACGTCTTTTCATTTATACGCCGTTTTACGTCGGTCCCTTGAAAGACGTATAAACGGTGCTTTACTGTAATACCAAATAAATAATCCTTCAAAAATTGTAATACACACGCATGCGCAGAAGTAATAACCTCCAGAGTTGAAAGGTATGAAATAGCGGTTCCAGAATAGAGCAAAATAGTGGGTTTATAAGGGGTATGACACCCTCTCACTATCATGCATGCCTCCTTGAGTGATTTTATAGCGTGATTAAGGCAGATAAAATTTCCTGTTCATTAAGCCTAATTTCTCAGAAACCCCGTTTTGGAGCTCTGAAGGGTATGTGGAGGGGGGTAGCGAGATGCAATTGCCTTATATAGAGTCCCTCATACCTCCCCTAAAAGGACGAAGTCTTTGAATCTGGCTGCCCATTCCATATGCCGAATATCTTCCGTTTTAATGAAAAATTCTAACCAGATGAGCTCCATTAAGTGAAGGATTTCTATCGATTGAAAAGAAATTACGGCCGACAGAACCCCCAAAAGGTGAATAAAGGTCTCCAAGATATCAACACATTACCTGAAACTGTCAATGTTCCTCTTTCAAAGGCAGGGAAGGATCTGCAACTTGTCCAAAATATGCAAAAAATTGTCTTCAATAAGGTAATATTCAAAGGGTGAATATTTTTCTCTCTGTTAGGTCTCAAATCAATTAAACCATTTATTCTCGATGCAATCTCATGTGAAAAGAACCAGAATGCTCTGTCAGTCTTTTAATGTAGGAGAAAATGACCATTTTGGAATCGGAGATTTGGTGCTCTTTGTAGGAGTGTTGTTAAGTCTATGCCAACCCCCTCCCCTACATCTTTCAAAAGGAGAAAATCATAGTTGAAGGTATTGTGTTGATATCTTGGAGACATATATTCACCTTTTAGGGGGTTCTATCGGTCTTAATTTCTTTTCAATCGATAGAAATCCTTCACTTAATGGAGCTCATCAGGTTAGAAATTTTCATTAAAACGGAAGATATTCTCCATATGAAATAGGCAGCCAGATTCAAAGACATCGCCCCTTTAGAGGAGGTATGAGGGACTCTATATAAGGCAATTGCATCTTGCTACCCTCTCCACATACCCTTCAGATCCCCAGAAATTAGGCTTAATGAACAGGAAATTTTATGATCTGCCTTATTCACGCAATAAAATCACTCAAGGAGGCATGCATGATAGTGAGAGGGTGTCATACCCCTTATAAACCCACTATTTTGCTCTATTCTTGAACCGCTATTTCATACCTTTCAACTCTGGCGGTTAATATTATTTCTGCGCATACGTGTGTATTACAATTTTTGAATGATTATTTATTTGGTATTATATCAACCTATGTTCATTAGGGTGGCCCTTATTTTTCAAAGTTGGATTTTTGTTTCGCGCCGGGCTGATTTTTTTTCCTTTTACTATAGAATGAAAGTGTGCAAAAGGATTTTCCGATATTTTAATATTAACACGTGCCTCATCGCGGTTGAAGTTTTCCCATAGCGCGCCATTGTAATAGTATGGCTTACGACGCGAATAGCATCTCGGCTCGCTACCCCATGGGCGGAATCGCGAACAGATGAAATTTCAGTAAGAAGCGTGTGTCATGGAAAATTCCAGATAAACAGATGAGGAACTTGGTATTAAATTTTATTGAACGATTGAATGTGCATATTAGTTTTCTTAGTAGCAGACCAGAACTTTGGAATGATAACTTATCATTTATAAGTACCAAAGAAATATTTCAAAATTTGACTGCTGTTAATGACACAGCCGAAAGGTGTGTCAAATTAGTTCAAGACTTTAATAGGCTTTTAACAACAGATGAGGAGCAAAAACAGTACCTTCTGCAATGTGCAGAGATGCCAACCATTCCGGATTTTGCAGAATCATTCCGTATTTCGGCCCAGAATTCCGCAATTACGGATAAAGCTAGAAAAACTACGGAAACTACGCGAACTATATTTTTACGACAATGTATTAAATTTTTCTTCTCAATTCTCTCTTTTTAGCTTCAATCCTTACAATATATTTTTTTTACTGAGAATTGCGAATAAAAACGATAACGCTGGTCGCTAGTAACTGATGAGATGGGCAATAAGAAAGGGGAATCAATCGGAACTTAGAATATTCTAATCTACATGGATGATTGATTCATGGGGAGAAAAAAGGCCTTATTTTCTCAAATATTTGCGTTTTCAGGACTTTTCTAAAACTTATCAAATGATTGTGGCTGAAGGCGTGGCATCGGTAGGCAAGCCATGCGTCACGCCGGATTTTTTTGCGGGTGGGGGGGCGATTACGGATGAGCGTTGTCTCAGGTTGGCAACCCTGAATGTGTCGAAGATCATCGAAAACAATACCCTGATTGCAAAAAGTCTACTCTAAAGCGTAAATTTGAATGCTAGTTGTTTCAAAAAAGTGTAATAAATTTTTCATATTTTTAAGATGGTAGAGTTTTATGAGTTTGTTGGAATATATTCCACTATAAATACATTTAAAATATAACTTAATCTGGAATATTTTGCAATTGTATGTAAAGTGTAAATAATTGTTGTTTTACGTTAAGCAGTTCTGAATTATATACAATATGTATGCTTTTTAATTTTTTTCAAATAATACTTTTATTTAATTCTTGACTTTTTAAATAATTTATTGCATACTAATAATATTCTTATGTCTTACGGAGTCTTATGTTTCTTAATTCTTAGCGGAGACGCTATTCCCGTCGTAAGCCATACTATTGCTATGGCGCGCTATGGGAAAACTTCACCCCCGATGAGGCACGTGTTAATATTAAAATATTGGAAAATCCTTTTGCACACTTTCATTCTATAGTAAAAGGAAAAAAAATCAGCCCGGCGCGAAACAAAATATTGAAAAAAAATTTTCTCCATTATAATAAGGGCCACCCTAATGTTCATACCCAATTTCATCAAAATCTATCCAGTAGATCCGGAGAAATCGAAAAAATGTGCAAATTCTCTTAATTTTGAACACCAGTGTATTAATTAACTCTCTAAACCCATTTTCGAGTAAAACTTGGTAAAATGCTATATTTTCATGAAAAATGGCCGTTTTTGGTATCATTGAGTTTTTATCAAAAATACTGAAAAAAAAGTCGAGAATTACTGAAACAACTATTCTGTTTGCATAATTAGTAGTATATCATGAATAATATTAAATATTTTGCATAATTTTTTATTTATTTTATCATTTATTACAAAAGGAAAAGTTGGTTTTTTAGGCACCCTACGGGGTTTTTTTTCACTCCTCATTTCAAAGACTACCGTAATGTCCCTAATTGGCGGACTGAACTGAAATTTTAGTATTTTATTCTCATAATAACGGGATAACACAAAACCACGTGAAAAATGCTGTAAAGTCTTCATAACATATATTTTTACAGCATCAAAATCTGCATAACTAAATCATATTTTTAGCCCAAAATCGACATTTTCTATTTATTCAAAAAAACTAAGTAAATAAACGGTTCTTTGACTAGCTTTTACGTTCCTGCCACTCTTAATGGCATACAAAGACAGGGCACATGAGAATTTAAAATTATTTCAATTATTTATTTAAAATATCTCGATGGTTTTTTTAGGGTACAATTTGGAGTGGTTTTTTTTTAAAGGACAGCACTATATAATTTAAAAGTTGTTCATCACTGTGCAACAGCAGTCCAAAAGTGTCAAATTGTAAATTAAAGTTTTCTAAAAGTAAAGAAAAGGTCTTAAACTGATTAATTTGCTGTTACACTTACAAAACATGAAAACTTCTTTAAGGTTTCTTCTGCATCGAAAATGTTACCTTTTTCATTTTTAAAACATAGTCAAGTATTTATGAGAAATATGCGACTTTCCATGCAATCGAATTTTTTCTCCTTTAAAATAAAAGGTCCTATTCGATATGCAAATTTATTAACTGTTATTACATAACTGAATATCAAGTAAAACATAATTAAAGTGAAACTATATCAGTTTTAAATTTTTATTTCATAGCCCTGGTAATATTCCCGAATTCCAACTTTGAATAGATAGATTTTGAGGAAATAGTGGAGTATCCAATGTCGAAAAAAAGGGCTTCGTAAAAAGTTCTTGTTAATTTTGTACACTAATGTTTTTTGGATTACTTATGATATAAGGAACGTAAAAAAGTTTGGTACCAATTTTTTAATCAACTTTTAAGACTAATTAAGCTAATTACAAGGTCAAGTAATAACTTTTAAAGGATGATGGATCTTTTAACATAATGAGCGTATTTATTATCTTAGAAATATGAAATTTTTAATATAGATGAAATACTAAGTAAATACTTGAAATATCTTTTCATTTTTTGAAAAAATTTATTAGAATTTTAATTAATTAAAAATATTAATTTTTTCAAAATTTCAAAATTTTTACTTTTTACAATTGAAATTTTTGTACTTTTTTTGTAATTTTTCAACTTATTATTTAAAAGCACTTATTCAGTTAACTTTTTGACGGATTAAAGATTTTATAATTAGCGGTTAATTAATGAGATTCAATTAAAAATTCCAAAGCACTTAAACTTACCGATAAAAATGTATTTCTTTCAAGAAAACTATCAATACGAAATATATCTCAAAGTATAGTTACTCAGGTAAATGTAAAACATTTTAAAACTACCTTTAAAATAATTTCTTTTCTTAATATATGAACTTTTAAATGAATTTCTTGAAATATCCAGAGGTCTTCAAAGTCAAGAGTGTTTTCTAACTCACTTTTGCTAAGGTCCATAATCCCGTCAAGTTATATTTGTTATAATAATAAATTTAAGAATAATATTTCGTTAATTGCATAATTTTGAACATAAATCATCACAAAAGTTGTTCATTTTAAACGTGTTGATAATAATAAAAAGAAAAGTATTAATTATTTATCACAGTCAAAGGAGTCGCTATCTGATGCATTCTATAGTCCATTTAAAAGAGTTCTTACATTTTTCTTCATCCCCTTCACATTTGCACATTTCTGTGCATGATAGCTGTGCAGCAACACAAGAACATCTACCATTTGTGCATTTACTTTTGCTACAACCACACTCAGTAAGTTCAACTTAAGTTTCAGGAGCAGGTGGCAAATCAGTTATAATATTTGAACAAAGGTTTTATTGTCTTTTTTCCAACCATAAAACTCTCCTGAAAGAAGGGATGGGGTTTGCTCAACATCTTTGGCCTATACTAGAGCTTGATAATGCGCTCTAAGTGTATGGTGTTTAAGAGCGGCTTGGGTTGGAGCGTTTGGAGGTAGGCTGGCAGGCTCTCCGATTCAGCTTGCAATCTCTTGCAGAGGTAGCAACGAAGATCTTTATTGTTCTTTATTTCTTTAGAGCATCTGTATAACCTACAAACGAACTCTTCAAGCGTTTATCTAATATATTTTGCGCTTTTCCAAGAGAAGCAAATGCTTCAATGACATGAGGTTGAACTTCTTTCCATCATGTTAACTTTACTTTTCCATTGAACCTCCCAGTTGTGTCACAGCCAGTAAAACTATAAAAGCCTGGATGGGCATCAATTAATTCTGCTCCTAAACGATCATAAATAGGTTTGAGGGAAACAATTCGTTTTCCGGCCCCTATTCCAGCTATGACGGAGGGTCTAAAAGGGGGTACCGTCTCAAGGCCAGAATAAAAACATGACAAGATGTGTACAGTGTATCCCTAAGTAGTAGCATAAATAGCATTGTATATTATTATGGTGTCTATTTCTTCATGATTTGTTTTCAAATTATTCTAAATCTTGGTATTTGATTGAATTATGGTTTCAGTAGATACGATTATATCTTTCTCAAATCCTTTGTAATGATGGAGTATTTTTATTGAAAGATATTTGGTAAGGCTTGCTTTTGTTTTAGAGTTATTAAGAAAATTAGAGGGTCCCATTTTAATTGGCGTCTTATCTGAGCTAATAAAAGCTCTGTCATCAATTTTCTCTCCTTTACGCCTATTGCGTGTTGCTGTTTTTAGTGATGAATCCAAAAAATAATGGTCAAAAACAAGACGAATAATGTTATAGTTTTCTGTTACACTGTTTAATATAATCAAATATTGATTAACAAGATCCTTACATGAGTTGACATTTCCACTAATTTGCCTAACTAAAACCATGCCATCTATTACTATAGCTACTTAATCATCAAAATATGGAAGTGTATAATTTGACCTTTGATTTGACCTCTACTACACCAGGAAAGTTAATAGAAAAATTGGTACCAAAGATTTTCTGACTCTCCATACCCAAAAGAACCTTGGTACCATAAATTTACAAAAATATTTTACAAATTTCCGTTGGAGACTCCACTATTGGACACCAGTAGGAGAGCGCCTGTTGGTTTGCTCCCTGTTGCGCGCGCTTCTGGGTCAATCTCACCTCAAAGAAACATTAACTAACCAACTTTTTTTAAACATAGACTATCCAATACCCTTTTATAGACAAATGGCAGTATTTTTACCAAATTAAACTTTCCTAGGAAACAAAACATCAAAAATGATATTTTTCGCATTTTAATTAATTAATTAATTAATTTTGATTAATATTTGATACTTTTTAAGCTTAGAAACTTTTTTACTTTATTTCTACCAATTTTCAATCATTTAAAAGGTTTTTGAACTGAATTATACCTGCTTAATCGTCAAAATATGGAAGTGCATAATTTGACCTTTGATTTGACCTCTACACCAGGAAAGTGAATAGAAAAATTGGTACCAAAGATTTTCTGAATCTCCATACCCTAAAGCAGTGGTCTCCAACCCCCGGTCCGCGGACCGGTGCTGGTCCGTGGATCAAATGGTACTGGGCCGCGGGCCGACCATTTCATTAAAAAGGAATTTAAATTCCTAGGCTTATACTCCAAATTAATGACAATATAATGATAATACAATTAAATTAAAATTAATAAATATAATCTAGAATATAAACTATCTACACCCCCCAGCGGGCCGCGGTAAAACTATCAAACGTTGACCGGTCCGTGGTAGTAAAAAGGTTGGGGACCACTGCCCTAAAGAACCAAAATAACCTTGGTACCATAAATTAACAAAAAACTTTTACAAATTTACATTGGATACTCCACTAAAATAAGAAATAAAATTAAAGATTATATCAAATCCATAAAAGCATAACCAAATCTTTTGAACCTTCAAAATTAGATAGTATGAATATTCCTGGATTTTTCCCCCATTTTCTATTTTTTGAAAAATCAAATTATATTTGACTTCATTAGTGGAATAACTTGGCTTATTTGATTTAACAAATTGAATTTTTAGCCACACTAACTGTAAAATATTCACAATTTTCTCCATGATAGAATTTCAAGCAGAAAAAAATAACGTTTTGGTTCAAAATTTCAGACAACTCCAAGATACAATGAACTTTTAATGCTCGAAACAACTTAATAATGTAGTTTTATAACCTTAATATAAGGTTATAAAACTACATAGGGTTTTTATGTCGAGTCATTGAAAAAAATGTGTCCTATTGTATTGTGCCGATACGCTTCATTATACTCTATTCCTGAGTAGTTTTTTTTGGGGGGGACAATTCTTTTGAGAGACTGCAATCCATAAAGTAAATGAAAGTGTTCTAGATGAGTAAAAGTGCCCCAATTGGCCAATTCTCTACCTGTCGAACCGTGTTGGTCGGTTCAATTGTGTACCAAGATCAAGGATATCGATATCCCATCAATTTGACTTCTCATTAATGAATTACAGACTTAGAAAATATGATAAAGGACGATTCTATCACTAGGCTACCAAATAAAGGTAAGGACAAAAATTGTTTTATCTGTCTGCAATTTAGATACTTAAATGTATAAATGTTAGTAAACGAGTTTAAAATAAGATTTTTTACAGAATTCTTATGTTTTAAAATCAGCAGAAAATTTCTAGCAAATATATTTCATTGATATGAAATAGTTAGCAAAATATGGTGTGTGGGATCTGTAATGATACTTAAATTTGGAGAGGAGGAAGTGTTTTCAGGCTGTCAAAAAAGGCATATTTCCCTTTGATATAACAACCTAGATGCAAAATTAAAAACAAGGCAGGACTACTAAATTTTGTACAAAGTTTTAAAAATTGGTAATTTTTTATTGAGAAATCTTATTTTATTCTCTCTATACCATTTTATTCTCTTTCTTTCTGCTTCTGTTCAGTACTTTCTCTCTTCTGATTAAAAGGTGGTTTATAAAACTAGTTCACAAAATTCGGTTGCAAATCCTTGTAGAAACCTTTGCAGTTTTTAATCATACAAGCACATGAGGGAAATAACGCCAGCTCTTTAGTCAAATAATATCATTTATTCAAAAAAAATTAAATACGAGGATTGGTGATTACCGGACTAGAATATTATCTGACAATCCCATTGGATAATATCGATAAAAAAATCTCAACTATAATCTCATGAAAGGAGAATTTCACCATTTATCGCTGGTTAAGCGGACAACAAGTGTTAACTCACAACTCTCAAGCGTCACCTCCAACCGTGGACCGGTTTCGTCCTTGTTAGGACTCATCAGCATGGTATAGGAAAGTAACGCAAGAGAGCGGAGGGCAAGTACTAGTCTAGCCGACTATAACTGAAAAAGTGGTGACCATTGATTAGTCCTCCACTCATCTGATGGAATGACAATGGCATTCCAAGGACAGATTTAATTCTAGAAAGGCAAGGTAAATGAAAGGAGAATTTCACCATTTATTGCTGGTTGATACGGTTGATTCACGGTTGGAGGTGACGCTTGATAGTTGTGAGTTTACACCTATTGTCCACTTAACCAGCAATAAATGGTGAAATTCTCCTTTCATTGGAGATGTTGTTGTGGCTTCTGTTAAAATGTACAGAGTGTCCCAAAAAAGTCCTCCACATTTTAAAAATCAATATGAGAATCTCAGGAATAGGGTACAAAATATCGCGTATTTTTATCTTTTTTTTAGATTTTAGGATATTAGTTATTGATTTTTAAAGTATGTCGGTCTTTTTTGGGACACCATGTTTGTTTGTTGTAACATCTATTGTATGCTGTATGTTCAATACCTTCCTATACCGTGCTGATGAGTCCTAACAAGGACGAAACCGGTCCAAGGTTGGAGGTGACGGTTGAGAGTTGTAAGTTTACACTTATAATCTCATCTTATGATTCTTTAGCATACAGTAGACTTCCTAGACCCAAATATAAGATCGTATGTAAGGTGTATGCCTCCGTGTTTGGAGACAATTTCCACCCACCACTTCTTGTGTGAAGTGCCGCATTTTTTACAGTGTAAAACATAAAATGTAATAAAAAAATTAGCAAATCGTTCGGAATAAACGTCTTTCATAGTTAAAAGATTAGATAACCGTAAAAATAAATGAAAATAGTGTCAGAACCGTGAGACTAAAAGCTCTCCCTCCGCTCTCCTGCGTTACCTTCCTATACCGTGCTGATGAGCCCTAACAAGGGCGAAACCGGTCCACGGTTGGAGGCGACGCTTGAGAGCTGGAGTTTTCTCACATATTCCTCTAACCAGAGGTAGTGGTAAAAGTACTCCCTTTTTGAAAATAGAGTCAATTTATCACAAAATTTTTACATCTTATTAATTTTTTACTTCGTACTTAAATTATACGATCGATCAAGGAGAATCTACTATACATCAAAACATTTGTAGATTGCACGTGATATGGTAGCAATTGTTACTGCTACCCAAGTCGGACTGCTGCCATTTATGGGCCTCACTTTCTCAGGAGCCGTTCCCCCTTTGCCTTGTGTCCTTATGGAGCTTGGGTATTCCAAGTGGCACACGACAACAACAACAACATATTTAGTAGTGTCTACGATCAAGGTGATTACCACGGTGATCCCAACGGAGGGGACAGAGGACACTCTCCATTCAAGTCCGGAAAGATGATGCGACACTGGCGCATCACCCTCTTCAGCAGATCGGGGCCGAACTTGGTGGCCGTTCTGTCCACCACGTTGTCCTTCTTCAGACAGCTGAATCCCCCGAATTCACAGATGCGGTAGTGATGCAGCAGACCCACCGTGTCCGGCACGCTGATAGTCCTGCTGCCTGAAGGACAAAGACATAATTTGAAACTGGTGATGATTCAGGGTGTCTCAAAGGGTTGGTGTCAAACTTAACATATGCCGGACTGTCATGCCATGACAAACAAGATTTTCATAGAACTCAAATTCGTACAGGATCGGACTGGCCATAGGGGCATGCCCCGGTGGGCCGCTACCCACTGAGGGCCGTTTTTGGGCCACTGACACTGATGACTACAACCAAGAATTTTTTAATAACAAATGTAAAATTACATAAATGAAACCAAAATGTCTTACAAATATTTTATAAAATGTTGGTCAAATTCCGACTTAAATTTTAAACCCCTACCACCTGAAAAGTTTCAGGCGGGAAATTAAGTTTTATAATTTACTTTTTTAACTTTAAAGAACGCTTTAAAATTGAATTTTTCCCCATTGCCTTATTGCCGATGTGGATCCCGTTCCTGATTGGATAAGTGCCAGACTTCACTGCCGAAGGTTCCCGGATCAAACCCTGGTGGAGATTCTGAGATTTCAATAAATTAAGTTTCTTCTTAAAGAAAATCCCTTTAAAATTAAATATATATTTCATCCATGCCTTCTAGCTGATGTGCATCCAGTGGCCTGGTTAGTTAAGTGTCAGTCTTCAGTTCAGAAGGTTCCCGGATCGAACTCAGGCGAGGTTTTAATGAAATACATTTCTTCCATTGCCTTTCTGCTGGTGTGTATCAAGTGGCCTGGTTGGTTAAGTGTCAGTCTTCAGTTCAGAAGGTTCCCAGATGAAACCTGACGGGATTTTGTGATTTTAATAAAATTATTAAAGTTTTCTACTTTAAAGAAAGCTTTAAAATGAAATATATTTCATCCATTGCCTTCTTGTTGAAGTGCATCCAGTGGCCTGGTTGGTTAAGTGTCTTCAGTGCAGAAGGTTCCAGGTTCGAAACCTGGTGAGATTTTGAGATTATTTATAGATTAAGTTTTCTACTTTAAAGAAAGCTTTAAAATGGAATATATTCCATTCATCGCCTTCTTGTTGATGTGGATCCAAGAGCCTGGTTGGATAAGTTTCCGTCTTCGATGCAAAAGGTTCCCGGTTCTAACCCTGGTGGGATTTTGAGAATTTTTTTAAAATTACTCAACTTTTCTACTTAAAATAAAATGCCCATCAACCATTGCCTTCGTACTAATGTGGAGCCGTTAGCCCAGTGGTATGGCATGCTTCTATGGCTTAGAAGTTTGGGGGTTCAATCCTGGAGACCGATCCACCATTTTAAAATATTTTGACTGACACAGTTACGGTTACAGTTTAACGTATCTAACAATAAAATTTTGTAGTTCGCGCATCGACGAAAGACGGGTAATGGAGTCAAAATTTTGCAATCCAATAACTTAGGGGATCGTCTCCATATTGCACTCCGTTAGGGGACAGTCCGCAAATTGCGGATTGTACCCTAAGATTAAAAATTTTGGCAAAACTGGCTTCCTGACGGACCTTTCTCCGCTGGCCCCCAGGGCGAAGGGGCTTTCGGGGGTTATCCGTAGAACCCCCTAGGCCCGCGACCCCCCGGGGAGCAGATCAGGTCCGCCAGGAAAACCTCCTCTCCTCCGAGCCCCGACATCTTCGACGGGTGAACGGACTCGACTCGGTCACCAGTTTCTGTCCACTAGGTCAGATGCATCATCAGGTACTCATAGAAAATATGCTTAGGTTAAGTTAGAAGACAAGTATTAAGAAAGTTGAAAGCATAGGGAGAGGCAGATATTATTAGAAGTACAATAGGAAGTTAAGATAGTGGGGTTTGAACTTAGTACCTTCTGTTCACCAGGACCGTGACTCTACCAACTGAGCCGTCAAGGACGTTTAATAATCATCTACTGATCAAAGTGTATAGTGGAATGGTCAGTTTTAAAATTTAATTTAGCTGTAAAATGCACTAAAATAGGAAGTTAAGTTCGTGGGGTTTGAACTGAGAACCTTCTGTATAACTAGACCGCGACTCTACCAACTGAGCCGTCAAGGACGTTTAATAATCATCTACTGATCAAAGTGTATAGTGGAATGGTCAGTTTTAAAATTTAATTTAGCTGTAAAATGCACTAAACCAGGAAGTTAGTGGGGTTTGATCTGAGTACCTTCTGTACAATAGGACCGCGACTCTACCGACTGAGCCATCAAAGGACGTTTTGGAAGCAGCTGCTGTGGTCCAGGTGTATAGTTGAATGGTCAGTTCTTAAAATTTAATTTAGCTGTAAAATGCACTAAAATAGGAAGTTAGTGGGGTTCGATCTGAGTACCATCTGTACAATAGGACCGTGACTCTACCTACTGAGCAATCAAGGACGTTTTGGAAGCAGCTACTAGTCAAAGTGTATAGTGGAATGGTCGGTTCTTAAAATTTATTTTAGTTGAAATATGCACTAAAATAGGAAGTTAAGTTAGTGGGGTTTGATCTGAGTACCTTCTGCATAATAGGACCATGACTCTACCGACTGAGTCGTCAAGGACGTTTTGGAAGCTGCTATTTTGGTCAAAGTGTATAGTGTATAGTGGAATGGTCAGTTTCAAAATTTAATTTAGCTGTAAAATGCACTAAAATAGCAAGTTAAGTTAGTGGGGATTGTACTGAGCAGGGCCTGATTTACCATTAGGCCTACTAGAGCGGGCCTAGGGGCCCCACAATTTGGGGGACCCCTTAATATTTTAAAAAGAAAATTAAAATTTATAATTGTAATAACTTTTTATACTTCCTAGAATTTTTTTTCATTACTTGTGGACCAAATAAAGCCTAATGTAATATAATCACATGTATTATCATACATTTTAATGCACGTAAACTTTTATATTTTTACTTTTATTAATACAATCCAAATTACCCAACTCCTTCCATGTGGTTGTGATAACATATAGGTACCGCGTAACGTGGGGGCCCCCTTTTGAATTTTTGGCCTAGTGTTACAAATTTTCTAAATCGAGCCCTGGAACTGAGTACTTATTTCTGTACTAGAGGACAATGTTCGCTGTCAACAACAGACAACGTTTAACTTTATTATTCTACATTAAACTTCAATTTTTGCATATTCGGAGAGAGCACCCCCCAAAACCCCTGTAAACCAAATCTCATTAAATTCTGCTGGTAATTAGCAGATAAAATCGCCTCCTTTTTTTTTCTCAGTATTTTTTTCACACGGTCTTCAAATTAGAAAGGGAATATTTCACGGGATTCCACCTTTGAAACATGTAATCCCATCTATTAACATTATTTTGAACTAATTTTTTATTGTCTTATAAAAATCGCGTGATCTTAGGATACCGAGACAGAAGACATTTTTTATTATTTCGATTTTTTCCGTTTTTTAAGGAATTTTCAAAACTGTACTGACTTTTTGCCCACCCGTTTAAACCTTTTAAGCTATAATTATAAGTCGTTTCAAAAATACCTGAAGTGTGTCTCCACACGACGTGATTCCCAACCTCCAGTACTCTATCCGGCACCACAATATACTTGGATCTGCTCCCGATCTTCATGGCAGACGTCAACCTCCTGGTCTTATACTGGGTGAGGAGGTATGGCACTCGCTGCGGGGGTACCTCAGGCTCCACCCCATACACGGTGGTATCGTTCTCCCAATACAAGTAAAAAAACACATTCTTGAACACGAAGCTCCCAGGCCTGCCACGGATATGCTTGTTGTCCTCTGTCAGTTTCTCGATCATGTCTATATAGGTTTCATGCTCCCTGGGTACGATGTACTCGTCGAAGTCCAGCAGGATGACGTAGTGGAACAGGTGCATGGTCCTGAAGACGCAATCGTTGAGGGAGGAGAAGATAGCCTCGGTCCGTATCTCCTTCTGTGACTTGACGGGGAGGGTCCACGGCAGCATGGTGACCACCCCTTGCGAGATGTAGCTGCGCAGGAGCCTGTCCACGTTGGGACCTGTGGTTAATGTGACAGTTTTTAATGAAGTTTTGTATACAAATCGTTCTATAGCTTTTCAGCTCAATTTAATCAAATAAATAAGCGCGATTACTGTAAAAAAATACGGCACTTTTAAACAAAAAGTGGTGGGTAGAAATGGCCTGTATACCAACGCGATAAGGAGGGACCCCACCTTGACTCGGAGGAAGGTCTCCTTCTCCGGGGAGGAAAGTTCCACAACGGAAAGGACCTTCCTTTGAATTTAGGTGGGGGGCCCCTCCTCGCCGTGTAACATCTCTTGATGTATGCAGGTAATTTCTACCCATCACTTTTTTTGTGTAAAAGTGCCGTATTTTTTTACAGTGAGGTAGGACATTCGGTCAGCGTGAACAGAGAGACAGAAAACGGGACGTCTTTTCACCCTACCTATGGTGTGGTTGTAGAAGAAGAAGTGCTCCACCCCCAGAACGCGGTGGAACTCGATGAACTCCAGCAGCCACGTCGCTCGGTCATATGAGTAGTGCAATGGCTTCACGCACACCGCCAAGTCGCCTCTTGGCGACGCCATGTTTTCCTTGTTTTGGTGCACTGGCAACATGGCCGAGAAGGTGAAATTTCTGTTGAGGGATAACAGCACCTTCAGGGGTGGAGGGACGTTCTTGTCCACCTCGCACGATATGAAGCAGGAGGAGTACCTCAGCTTCCAATGTTCGTTCATCACTTTTCGATTCACCCTCGCGTCTATCTGCTTGCCGTCCGCCATTTGCAATCGGCAGTACACCGATGGAGGGTTCTTGGTGGCGGTGATCGCCATCACTCTAACGTTATTGTTCTGGTCGAAGCGGTCGTCCCAGAAGGCGGAGTACACCAGGAACTTGTTGGCGTCTCTCGGGTTGTTGGCTTGTATCCAGTCGTTCAGGCTGGTCGACACGCGATGATGACCTTCGCCGACGGAAGCTTCGGTTGGGGGGAACAGATTCGGGTGGGCCATTGCGTGCAGAACATCCCTGTTGGTCAGCTTTTTGGGTGTCATAAGCCTTACATCTTTTGTCTTATGCTTTTTCGACTTCAACTTCGAGTGCTTTCCATAATAACGCACTTTGATCACCGGTAAATGATTGGGTGGATTTATTCGAGGTCCTTCCTCCATGTCGTCGTCCTTTCTGCCCGTGGTGTCAGCCCCGTCGTTTGGAACGACGCTGATGGTCTGTTTGGTGTAAACCTCGTTTTTTGTCGTTTCAGTTTTGGTGTGCACTGCATACTTGCCGAAAGATGCTGCTGACTGGAAATCGTCTAATATGTTCGGAGTAGATGTGGACATATCATCGTATTCTTGAATGATTAGGAGGGATGCTAAAATGCATATTATGATTATCATTACAATATTGTAGCTGGTCAGAAGGCGTTTGAACAAGCCTCCATACTTGAAGCGGAAGCCTCTTATAGTTCGTCTAGCATTAGACATCTCAGATGATCAGATGATCCATTTTGACTGAATGTTTAAACACACAAAAAATATGTTTTCTATTTTTTTTAAATAGTTTAAGAGATAAGTAAATTATTCACGTTATCATGGAAGAATTGCTTGTACATATTCTTAACTTTGATAACCTTTGTCTTCCAGTGAAGTCGCGACATTTAAACCAGCTATTGGAAACTGATCTTTTCATTTTCTAAGGCAGATAAAAGATTTTTGCTTATATCGCTTTAAATTTCCTTTCGTTTTTCTAGAGAACATTCGAAGGAACTCGACCAACTTGTAAAAGCCTCTCAGATATTCTAAAAGAGAAAAGATACATTTAAAAAAAGTTGTTTTGCGAAAAGAATAATTTACTGTCAGAAGGAACTCGACCAACTTGTAAAAGCCTCTCAGATATTCTAAAAGAGAAAAGATACATTTAAAAAAAGTTGTTTTGCGAAAAGAATAATTTACTGTCAGCTTACTATGGTAATGAACATTAATTTCCATTAACATTCAACAAACTGACTTAATAAATCATGTGTATTATACTTCAAAAATTAATTTGTCTTAAGTTTTCTTACTTTACCATTTATGCGAGTTACATTATGACCTACAACTGATGATATATTAAAATATGTCCTCGAGAAATCCTAAATTTTCATTTTTTTTATCACTGGAAACTATTCTTATCCCTTATATCAGGGATGGCGAACCTTTTTCGATGAGTGTATCATTTACATTACAGTTTATCATTTTCAGGTGTCTAGTGTGCCGCTTGTTATAATTATTTTTATAATAATCTTTGAACCCTTGTATAAAGGAACAAGGATTTACAACTTATAAGTACTCGAGGGCCGCAACCGAAAGTACTAGTCAAGTGCCGGAACGCAAATTTGATCGGGCTCCTTTTGCATACATGATAAATTTTTCAGGTCCGGAACTTTTCTAGCAAGGGAGGGACGAATGTTAGATATCACGGTGTGAAGATATCACAATATTTTTAAAAAATTCAATGTATAAATAGATTTATGGACCTTTCTTTAATAGAGAAACCCAATTTTAAAATTGGGGACTTACTCCAGTTAGGTTTTGAAAAATATCCTTTAATTATTTTTAACCTCATGTTGGTCTTTTCCTAAACGTAAGCTTGATCTGAGCCTCATAGCCCCTTGTTGAACCAAGGGGGAATTTCAGAGTATACTATCTCCCCCATATTTTAAACTTTCATTTTTTTACCACAGAACACGACCAAAATTGCTCCATAACCAAAGAGTTAAAAAGGGGTTCGGGGTCTTCCCACGAGATTTATTTAAGGCCTGCAAAAAAATGAACTCGCATGCCGCCAATGGGAAATCTCTGGTCTAAAACAGGAGGGTTTTTGACGTTATTTTAGTAAATGTTGCGTGCTACCCAGTGGCCATAGGTCCAATCCAGCCTACCCTGGTATCACTGCCTGATACCAAGGTAGGCTGGATTGGACCCAATAGGTTTTTAAGAAAAGTCAAGATTTTTGAGGTTTTAATATTGAAGAGAATCATTTAACGAAACAACATACCAAGAACTGCAGTTGAGTAGTTTTTTTTAAATTTTAACCAATTTTCAATAATTAAGGGAGTGTTTTTCAAATATCAGTGGGTTTTTTTCGTTATTGAATGGGGTTTTATTTTCAAAATTTAAGACAGTTAAAGTTCAAACTAGTTATAAAAAATTAAGGAGTTTTTTGAAGTTAAATTTCAGTATTTTTTTCAAAGTTAAATAGATTTCTTTCAAAATTGAATAGGTTTTTTCAAAGTTTAGGATATTTTTTTAAATTTTAGTGGGTTTTTCAAAATTTAAACCCGGTTTCAATAATGCTACATTAGGGTGGTTTTTTTTAAACGAAAGTTCGAATTTTTTTCGGGGCACCCCCTCAAAAGGAGCCATTTGATATAAAACTAATATTCTGAGAGTTACAGCTCAAAAAAATAATATTTAGACCCCGCCCCCGAGCGTCAAAGTTTCAAAAAAACTCTAAATTTTGCTCGTTTTTAGCTATAAAATCCAAACTAATGGTTGTAAAAATACCAAGTGGGTCTCATTTTGTAGATAATTTATTTAGCTTCAACTTTTATAATTGAAACTTATTTGTGAAGCTTACAGATCATAAGATACGAGGGTTTTCATTAACTCCCCACGCAATATCTATTTTTTAAGTGCCAGGAAATTTCTTTAAATTTATCAGCTACCGTAAAATGGTTCAATAACGAATAAATAATAGTTTTAGACAACATAGGTATAAAATTTAATATATTAAAGAGCAAAAAAATTTTTTTTCGTACATACCTGTTACTTTTTTCACAATCGTAAAACAATTCAAATAAATTATATAAAATATTTTTTCAACTACTTATTAAATGAATAATGTGTAAAAGTTCATAAACAAGCAAAAAAAATACAAATTAAAATTATTTTTACTTTTTTTTCTAAAATATAGAAATTTTATTTTCATCGCTTTGATAGTATTTTTCATAAGATCTCCCTATTTTAGAAGTAGTTTTGAGAGCAGTATTCGACCCGACCCTTATCTGAAGTTTTTAAATTTAAATTGAACTGATGTAAATAAAATATTACAAAGTTCGAGTTGATGATAAAGAAGTCAATTCAAAACTAATTATCATTAAAAATATTGGAAAATTTTTAATGATATTGAAAAATATTGGATATCATTTCTATGCATTAGGAAAAATTCAATATATCTTCAAAGAAAGGAATCTTGCAAGTGCTTGGTATTTATAAGGCTTGATAGTATATCAAACCATCCCTAGGTATCATGCTACCATTCCATTACTACCGGTATCCATTGTATCATGCTAGATGTAATGCAAAAGTCCAATATTGCGTGAAAATTCTCCTTTTTAAATACAATTGTATCTAGCCCTTAAAAAAGGTAGCTGTAATCAGAAGTATCTGTGGTATTCTACTACACACCTTCATTACAGTTTGGTTTTCTGAGCTAGATGCAACATTAGTTGCATATCAAGAACTTAAATTTGTAAAAACTGTAGTTAGTTACGAAAAAAATGCAGAAATATCAAAAATAGCATTATTACTTTTTTAATAGTTTGTGGTACTTAATTCCCGAGACTTTTGAATTCTTAGAAAGCTTTAAAAATAAATTAAAGGTAACATGCTTTTGTGTTATGAGGAGGAACTATAAAACTAGCTGAAGACTATGTGAAAGTAGAATAATAATAGTGAGAGTTAATTTAAGTGTATTATCTTTTCAGCAACGAAATCGACAGTTTCATCACTTAATTTTCATTTACAATGAACTTTTTCAAAAGATTTAATATTTCTATTCTACTTTTAAAGGCCTGATAAAGCTATTTGAAATACTGACTGGAATTTTCATTCAACAGAGGGCTTTTGTATTACATCTAGCATGTAGCATGATTGTTTTGGACACCTTGTCTGATTTTTTTGGTTGAAGGGGGGGTGGCAGGTCCCCTACAAAACCCCTTGATATATCAGTAGAATACCAGATACATCTGATTACAGCTACCTTTTTTAAGGGCTAGATACAATTGTATTTAAAAAGGAACATTTTTCACGCAATATTGGAGTTTTGCATTACAACTAGCATGATACAATGGTATCTAGGGATGTTTGATGTATCAAGCCTTATAAATACCAAGCACTCGCAAGATTCCTTTCTCAGAAGATATTCTGAATTTTTCCTACTGCATAGAAATGAAACTTTCAATATTTTTAATGATAATTAGTTTTGAATTGACTTCTTTATCATCAACTCGAACTTTGTACAATTTTATTTACATCTGTTCAATTTAAATTTAAGAACTTCAGATAAGGGTCGTGTCGAATACTGCTCTCAAAACTACTTCTAAAATAGGGAGATCTTATGAAAAATACTGTCAAAGCGATGAAAATAAAATTTCTATTTTTTAGAAAAAAACAAAAATAATATTAATTTGTATTTTTTTTGCTTTTTTATCAACTTTTACACATTTTATTCATTTAATAAGTAGTTGAAAAAATATTTTATATATTTTATTTGAATTATTTTACAATTGTGAAAAAATAACAGGTATGTACGAAAAAAATTTTTTTGTTCTTTAATATATTAAATTTTGTACCTATGTTGTCTAAAACTATTATTTATATGTTATTGAACCATTTTACGGTAGCTGATAAATTTAAAGAAATTCCCTGGCATGTCTTAAAAAATAGATATTGCGTGGGGAGTTAATGAAACCCCTCGTATCTTATGATCTGTAAGCTTCACAAATAAGTTTCAATTATAAAAGTTGAAGCTAAATAAATTATCTACAAAATGAGACCCACTTTGTATTTTTATAACCATTAGTTTGGATTTTATAGCTAAAAACGAGCAAAATTTAGAGTTTTTTTGAAACTTTGACGCTCGGGGGCGGGGTCTAAATATTATTTTTTTGAGCTGTAACTCTCAGAATATTAGTTTTATATCAAATGGCACCTTTTGAGGGGGTGCCCCGAAAAAAATTCGAACTTTCGTTTAAAAAAAACCACCCTATGCTACATCATAAGAAAAATTCGAAATCAAATTACTACAAAGATTATTTTTACACTCTATCTCATAACATTGATGAATGAACACACTTCAAAATAAAAATAAAAACATTAATTTTTAAGAAAACCGACTAACTTTGAAAAACCCACTTAACTACTGAAATTATTTTGACAGTACACATTCAACATAAAAAGAACTTACTAAAATTTGAAAAAAGCCACTTACTCCATAGGAGAAACCCATTTAATTTTGAAAAAAACCACACTTTTTCCGAAAAAACCCTGTTCATATTGGTTTTTTCATGATTTTATTGAAAACCCCCAAAAAACCCAGGTTTTATGCAACCCTGCCTTATACTCTTTCCGAAAAAATAATATCCACCTCTGAAGTTCTTTTTCATCAAAGTAACAAACATATCAATTATTTAATATGCACACATTTCTAAATTTTTTCATACCTATTACAGAATATATTATATTCAATGATTATAAATACTCTTTTAATTGTACAAGAAGGACATGAAACTTACTTCGTCTCGTCATGAAGCATCACTTTAAGAAATTTTATTGTGGCAAAAGATACTTCACCAATGAAACAAGTACCAATAACATTACATTCTTGTATCTTTTACACTCTTGAGGCTGATTTACAATTACGAAATGAACTACATCTACAAATATTTTCACGTGCTTCAATCTTCAAAATAACGGGAAAATTAAAATTAATCGGGAAAGCTGTTCAAATACTTTGAGAAATGAAGTCGTTTAACTCATCCGCTGAGTGACATTTTATTTTAAGTACGTTCTTTAACAAAAAAAAGCATGACAAATTTTCCTTTCAATTTTCCTTCAATGACAATTTTCCAAAAATCCTTTCACATGTTTTGATGAGCAAGACTTCATTCTTGTGATATAAATTCTTAGCATTCATATTTTATTTATCTTATCCTTTTTTACCAAATGAAGGAAAATAAGTGAAAATCGTTTTGAACATATTTGTGATCGGAAACTAAAGAAAAATAAAATTTTAAATGAACTTAAAAGTTATGAAAAAAAACAATAAAAAATTTAAAATTTGAGTTTATAAAGAACTCATTTTTTTTTAAATCAGTTATTTTTCAATACTTAAGCTAATATAGTAGAAAATTTTCACACTTTAGATCTAAAAAAATTTTCATTACAAAAATATAACTCTTTATTAATTGGGGTTTTTCTAATTAAAAATTATACTTTTAATGTTTAATTGGTAAATTTTAAAGTCTTCTCAAGAAATTTGAGAGCAATATCGACACAGGAACCTGCTAATTATAATAAAATGTAACCTAGAATTTTTTAAAATAAACTTATTTTGATAATTGTAAGTAAACGAGAAGAATAGAGAATTGATATAAATAAATAAGTATTGAGAGACATAATTAACATTCTAAAATATATCTACCTCCAGAGGAATTTTACAATCTTTTTATGCATCTTCAAAACTTAAAATATATCTATATTTTAATCCTAAGTCTAAGGTAAATCGACACTGCCAAATTTATCCAGAGGAATCCAAAATAATTTTATGCATCTCCAAAGCACGCAACCTATTCCAACTCGCATACTCATACAAGCAAAGGATTCAATCTGGCCGAACTCTGTCGTGCAAAATGATTTTGTGGAACTGTCAGAAAAAAAACTTGCAGAGAGAAGAGCAGGGACGAGTCAAGCGTCAAAGTTTTACCGCCATTGTTTCTATAGCAACGTTACACATTACTTATTTTTTGGAGGCTTTCTCTAACGTCCTGACGAATAATTAACGAAGGTTTCGTGTCGGGTTTTACAGACTGATATTTACTGTGGAAAATGTTGAAGTCAGTAATTTATAAAGGCGGATCTTGTGAAAAGACATTTTCGGCCTTTTAACTTTATTGTCTTACGTTTAAAAGAGCGGGAAAAGTCCTAAAAAGAGATTTAGTCGACATGTAAGAATTTTTTAAAAAAGGGGGAACCAAAATAGGGAAAACGCATTTACCAACAGTAATAAAGGAGGGATTAACAAATCTGAAGCAGGATAATAAATAAATCTTAAAGTAATACTACTTTGTCCATGATGTTGTGATATAAACAGAGTTAGAATAGAACACGTACAAACCTATCCTCTCGTATAAATTCATCTTTTAGAGAAGAGAGAGGGTATTTTTTGCCAGGTGGTCACATTAATGTGACTATCAGTACGGTATACATAAATTTGAAATAGTACCTCCAGTTAGCATCATCATCCTTTAAATTTTTGAACTTAATAAAAATAAATTAGTCTCCCCTCCACCTTCCATTCTTATTCGAAATATGCTTCTCTTTGATAGTGAGTTCTTAAACACCCGGTTGAACAAGGATTTTCAACTGGTGGTACTGGTTTCCAACAGAAGCTCAAGAATACTTTTCAGCTTGCTAAAATTCAAAAACTTTTCGAGAGAGGAGTCGTGAACCTAACCTTTTAAGTTAAGTTATGGAGCAGCACAAGGAGGGCTAGTATACAAAAATGAGGCGAAACGCTAGTTTTTACAGAAATATACAAACATTTTCTGGGGAGGAAGACCCCCTACTTCTAAATAGTATTCAGTACCAAAATATGTTGGGCCAAAAATCTGTATAGGGGAAAACGGGGCAATTTGATGAAAAGGGCACTTTGATACACTTTCAATTTCTCAAAAACTATGAAGGTTATTTGAGTCGTGTTTTTACGAAAAGTTGCCTTTATATGCCCAAATATTACATATGAAACCGTTAAGCTCTGTAATCTATAATAATAAAAGAGCTTTACGATTCATTCATTCATTCATTCACCTATCAACGCACAGCAAAATCTACCGGGGCTAAAGACTCGAAACTTGGTGCGGTGGAAGACCTTACGGTGTATACGCTCACTGAGACGGGATTTTTCGAAATTCTTTTTTTTCTGACCCACAGGGGTGCTTGGAGTGATTTCTACGTTTTTTTAGCCTAGCACCGTCCCAAATGACCCCAGATCTTCGTAATTTCGCATGAAGGTACCTAGCTACAATATCTAGAAAGGCATTTTTCAAATTTTCGATAGTCGAATTTTAAGGGGTCTAAAAAATTCAAAAACCTGTTTTTGCTGAGCATAAACGAAACTTTACATTTTCGAAGAAAAACATACTAATAATTTAATATTTCGAAGCAACATTTTGTCAAAAGTTTCCAAATGTAAATTTCTAAGCAAGATGAAAAATCTTCCTGAAGTTATTCTGCTTGGAATACAGATATCTGTAAATTTAAAAAACAAGTTCATCCTTGTTACCAATAGGGGTATCCTTAAATTTTAAATAAACTTTGCCAATTTAAATAAATGTTTTCTTAAAAAACAAAAAATGAGGCAAACTGATACACTTGGATGTGGGGTACTTGATACACTCCTGGTTGAACACTCGTACTCGTACTTGATACACTCGTGAACATTGATACACATAAAAATTTCCATATTTTGCGTTGGAAGATAAATATCTTTCAGCAATTTTTTTAAAAATCAGTTAAGGGTAAGTTAGATCTACAGTGAAGGATATTTATGCCAATTTTTGAGTATTTGGGTTTTTTAAGTGTTCGAGATTGAAAACTGCTTGCATTGTATGTAGCTATGTGCATTTATAAAAGAAAATGCAGTTGATAAATACATGACCAAACGATGGAATCAGGGACTCTGGAACATCTGAGAAGTTCTTAGCACTTTTACAGGTAATAAAGAATCCTATTTAAAAAAACAGTGACACAAAATAGAACTATAAATGTCCAAAAACTAACCAGTTAATTAGTGTCGTATTTTTTTTTAATTTCTGAATGATTTTCTACAAAGAGACCTTTGAATTTTATTCAACTATTTCAGGAGCAACTATACCCATGAAAATTAGCACCTTATTTTCTTAATTAGATATTTGTTAAAAATGACCATTTGTTGAATTCTTAGATTTTTTTTATCCTTGAATGTTGAATGGAAAATTTATGGTTTACATTCAAAAAATTGTAATGTAATAGGGCTTAGTATCTCTCTCAACAAAATAACTCCTATTATTTTCCAAAATTTTTGCTATTAGTTACTATTTTTGAGCAAATAAATCACTGTATCAAAATACCCCAAGCAATGTATCCAATTGCTCCACCGGTGGGGCATATTGATACAAAATTCATTTTTTACAAATGTAGTTAATATTTTAATTTTAACCAAACTTATATTCTTTTTCTAATTGGTCTCATAAAATTGAATCATTTTTAGATATTTAAAAAAAAGTATCTGAATATAAGTCATTTTTTCTACTAAAAAAATGGATTAGAATTTTGCTGTATCAAACTGTCCCACTTTCCCCTATTCTCTAAAATTTATGAAAAACGTAGTAGTAGTAGTTAGTACCTTTAACACACCATGTAAATAATCTTCGTCCTTCTCTTGCCAGAAAAGTTCCTTATTAAAAACTCTCCCCCGAAAAATAAAGCATGCATAAAAAGGAGCCAGATTAATTTGTGCGGCCCGCCACTCGACTTGTGCTTTCGATTGCGGCCCTCAAGCAGTTGAAAATTGGAATCTCTGTTGCACAACCATATATAAGCTCAATAACAATGAAGAAATAACTAGTCAAAAAAGAACAGAGGAACCCCACCATCCTACAATTAGAAATACCTCCATCATTAAAGTCGTTTTTGTCAGACCTCCTCCGACTCTCTCAAGAGAAAATTAAAAGCAATCCTCTGTTGCATCAGCTCAATTAGGGAGAGCATACATAAACAAACACCCCCATCAAGTAATTTTGTGGCGATGTGTCTCTTTTTTTCTGAGTAGTACATCATTATATTCAATGTTTGATCATTATAAGAAAGCTGTTAAAAGCTGTCCAAAGCAAACGGGCGTTAAAAGCAAAAGATCAGGGGCCCGTATCAAAATTTAAATTTCGTATACGTTTAAGTAGAAACCAAATAATTATTTTATCTTTTTGTACGATTTGAAGCATAGACTTGTGAAGTAGAAAAGTTAAGAAACAAGCAATAAGTATGTATTTTACTGGCAGATTATCTTGTGCCGCGCCCGATGTGTATAACCATACTGCACTTTAATAGAACCCAAAAAGGAGAAAATATTTTTTTTCTTCTGCAGTAAAAGAGAATGACTGACAGCTGATTATCCCGACCAGAACGCTAAAAAAATACCAGGGGCTTTATCAAAGTGCAGTATGGTGTGGTGATACGGATACCCGATACCTTCTTTCGACCGCAAGCACGGAAAAGACCTTTTTTCTATCGGGCTCCAATACAATTTTAAGTAGGAAATTTTTTTTCACAAAGTTTTCTGTTGTACTTAATCAGTTTGTTTAATTAAGTTTATTACTAAAAAATAACGTATGCCTACCTTAAAAAGACTTTCTAACCAACAATGTGAAACTATAAACCGTCTTAAAAATCTAGTTTAGCTTTAACACACGTACTCAATCGTTAAAGGAAATCAACTGACTCATCGTATATAATAAATGATCTCATCAAATGTGTTTCATAAAGTTAATTAAGATCACTTATCCTATATAAAACTACTATTTCAGATGTCTCTTGTTTCGACTTCCTTGTCCCCGAGAAACTTCATTCATGTTTTACACGCTATCATTTGCCTTGAGCGACATGTTTAACGTCTTACTAAATCTGGCTGTCCATTCCTAACTCCCCTATAAATAGAGCTCTAAAATTTTGTGTAATGACAGTCTTAAAGTCAATACAAATAATCAAAACAGTTCTCTTCAAGTATAATTAACTAAGGACTAATGACTTAAATTGTTTCTTCTCGACAAGGTAACCTTACTAAAGGTCTTCTTTTAAACTTCCCCTTAAAAATCTTATTGAACTTTGATTTACTTTGACCACTTTTTTAGGATAAAGGAAGTTTTAAAATTTGAAACTGAAACTCTACCATCATCTGAACTCAAAAAACTATCTAAATTCAACACATTTTTCTTATTCCTTTACCCATTAGTTATTAAGCATTTTTGAAGGAACTACACTTAAGCCCTTATATTTTATTCTTGAATGTAACTGTAAGTTATGGAATTCTACTGTACCATGTGATTCTACTCTTATTAAGATAATGTTAAAATTATAAAAATGGTATCACATGATTTTATTATGTCTCTCTTTGAGTGACTTTTCTTAACTTTCATTTTACTCCCAAAATTGAATTTTTAAACTTTGATAAATTCAAAACTCCATGCGTGTTTACAACCTTCTTCCAAGCTTTTATATTGTCTGAATAATCCTGTTTTGTGCACATGAATTTTGCATAACATTGGACCGATTCTGTTAAAAGAGAAATGATAAAAATATGTCAAGTCATTAAAATTTTAGCCTATCTAATCACAAAAAAAATGCATTAGGGAGTTTTCGTTAAGGAAGATCGTTAAAAGAGATAAAAGATTCATATTTAGACTATTCAAGAAAACGTATGGTAACCTTTGTCACTTTTAAAAGATCATATTTCAAAAGGTAAAGTAAAAATAAAAGATTTCAAAGTAAACTATCGAGTTGTGTGGATATAAACTCTAAAACTTGGCTTTTCAAATGACAAATGAATTTATATCTGAAAAGATTTTTACTTTAATGAAATTAATTCTCTCAATGCGCACAGATTTTAGAAAAAATGATGAACGTTTATCCCTTTTTTATGAACACAAGGACTTAATAACTCTTTTAATCCTAAGCCACCCATATTACCATTGAATCCTATGGAAAATTTGGGGCGCTCTTGGACCAAAAATGTTAATCTTCAAAGAGATGAAGCAAGAAATTTTGTGAAAAATTTACTTTTTTGGCTTGTAAAATATTTTTTATCAAAATTTCAAACCCTTTCATAACTTTAATAAAAATGTAATGAACCTACTAAAAATTTTATTACCATTTCACTAAATTGTTTTAACGATGTACGAGGTCTAAAAAGGGAATCTAATGTATCTGTCACCTGTAAACTAAGCCCTGGATAGTAAAGCTTCCACGTATCCTGGATAGCAAATAACGTACCTTCATCCAGGGCTTTACTGTAAACTAGCCACAACAATGCTTATAAACTTTTACACCTTTAATTTAAATAATTGCCGTTTTTTTAATTCAGACAGGGTTTGTAACAGTTTAGATCACGAATAGAAAATATTCTATTGTGAAAATAGCTTGAAACTCTTTTAAAAGGTATCAGACTCATTATAATTTTTATAACTGTATGTTTTTTAATCTATTAAAGGGTGGTGGATGGACCTTTAAAAGTATATTGACTTGACTGGTTCAGAGGATCTCAAACTGTGGGTCACGAGTAATTTTTGGTGGGTTGCTACAAGATTTGGAGAGAATGTTTTAGTACTTGGGCAATTCCACGGGTAACTGACTGATATTTTTTAAGAAAAACACAACTTAGTATTTTGTAATTTTCTTCCCAAAAATAAACTATAAAAAAAGACTTTCCACCCAGTTTATTGCTTTCTTTTTAGCCAAATCTAATGGTACAATTAAATTTTCAAAATATGTTAGATTTATTTTTGAGAAATTTTAAACAACATGGTAACTGACTGACATTTATGTCAGTTTCTTTTAAAAGCCAACAAGAAAGAGATAAACTGGGTGGAAAATATTTTTTACAATTTATTTTTGGAAAGTAAATTACAAAATACTTAGTGTTTTTCTTAAAAATGTCAGTCCCCGTGGAACCTGTTATAACCCGTGGAATTATCCACCTATGTTATTTCAAATTTTTTACGAACATGGGCTTAAAAGCTTTGAGCTTTAAAAGGAAAAGACAAGGAAGGAAAATCTTTGACACTTTAATGTACTGTTTATCCAAAATATTCTTTCATATAACATAAAAGTTTTAAAAATTCATTTAGTAAATCCTTTTAAACGCGAGGGACACGCCCCACAGGCGGGTGCCAATTAAAAATTTTTCTTAATAAATGTTTAACTGCAAATCGACCCCAGATTACTGACAAACTAGTTTTTATCAGTCAAATTTCAAAAATCTTTCTGGGAAAGGAGCCACCTTCGTAAGAGCACTATTTAAAAAATTGAACTGGCCTTGATGTCTAAAAACACAACTTCTTAATTTTCTATTTAAAAAAGCTACATTTAATCCCTGCATGGGCCGCGTTTTGATTCTGTTTATGTAAAAAGTGGATCGAGATGTTCAAAAGATTAGGACCCCCTGGCCTAGTGAAATCTTGTACTGTGGGTTCTTGAACCCTGTGACCCTTAGTCTAAGCCAGCGTTTCTCAACCTTTTTACTCTCACGGAACCCTTTTGATAATGTCCACGCTCCGAGGAACCCTAGCGTCCATACAACAGTGGCGTATTTAAAAATTTATTTCGGGAGGGACCCAAAATTATTACTCAACCCCTCCAATGCACATATAAAATAGGTTTAACGTAGCTTTTTAATGCATTTTTATGTGAAATTTGCATCCAAGAGAACTTAATATAATAAAAATTGTAATTACTAAAGTTCCAAGTTGGGAGGGGGGTTTGGGGGTTCTCCCAAAGAAAATTTTTAGAAATTTGACCCTTAAACTAGGTTTTAACTCGTTTGTGGTACATTTATTTCAAATTTCGGATATGTATTTTTGGTAGGATTTTAATTTTCATGAAAGTTTGAGAAAAAATTGAAAATAATTCAATTTCATGTACTAAAGGGGGGTTGGGGGCCCTCCCCCAGAAAATTTTTGAAAACTTGACCTTAAATAACAGGGTTTTAACGTGTTTTAGTATGCCCAGTCCTAATTTCGGGGAAAGGCAGGGCCCCCTCGGCCCCCCTTATAAACGCCACTGCCATGCAACAATATTTTTTCTTGTTATTTTGTTCTCCCTCAGAATTTATTTTGAAAATTTCCCTTTAAACTAGTGTTTTATCTTCTTTCAAACTGTTTCTCCTGTGGAACACACAAGGAGAAAAGCTTCTTGAGACAGCAGAATGTTCAAGGGAAAAACGCTGTATAACAGACGTCAAAATTTTAGATAGAAGTTTGGGAGTTCTCCATAGAAATTTTTCGAAATTTGCCCCTAAAGTAGAGTTTCAGTGTATTTTAAGACCCTTTGGGTTACATCTGAAAAGAACAGTTCCTTGTAAAACACAGAATTTTTAAGGGGAAAATATAATTAGCGCCAAAATTTTAAAGGGGGACAGGGTCCTCCCTCAGAAATTTATTTTGAAATTCCCCTTCAAACTAGTGTTTGTCTTTTCAAACTCTTTGTAGAAACTCAAGGGCTACAGAAGAAAATTTTCAACGGAAAAACACTTGCTCACATTCACCTGGCTGATGGCTAATTTGTTTAGGGTTATTCTAAAATGTAAACCAGAACAAAAAAAGATTTTCGGATCCCTCGCGGAACCCTTGAGGAAGCCTCGCGGAACCCCAGGGTTCCGCGGAACCCCGGTTGAGAAACGCTGGTCTAAGCGGTACACGACGAAAAAGGGCGAAACACTGCACTTTTTGATGATGCTAAGCCACTTGGTACACTGATTCCATGGACCATAAGAATGAGTTTTCGATCAGGAGTCCGCCGAAATTTCCCTTAGAATTTAAAATATTTAACTTTTTGTGAAATTTTTAAATTCGCGTTTTACACCTTAACTATCAAACTTTTCAACATGTAAGGTGACTTTTCTATACAATTTGAGGTCGTAGATTACAATTATGAAGTCGAAAATTTCGAAAAGATGCTATTTGATATGTTTTTTTGAAAAAATCTAAATTTTAAAATTTAAAATCTTCAAAAACACAATGTTAAACATAAGTTGGTATCATGAAATTTTTACTAGTTTTTAAGCTATTTGTAACTAAAAAATATCCAAAATTTCAAAGCTTTACCTTTATTATTCACCGAGATATGAGACTTTAAATTTGGAAAATTTTCAAAATGGCGGCCATGCTTGATGCGACTGCTCACCGAAAACTTCCCATAACTCGGTAAATTATTGTTCAAAATGAACAGTTAAAACCTTTTTTGAAAGAAAAGCAATACCACTACACTATTAAGACATTAAAAGAACAATTAAACCACTTTAATTTGGTTTTAAATAAACTCTAAGACAGATTAATACTTTACTATGACAAGCATGTTAAAAGCTTTAAAAAAAATGCTTTCTTGGTGAAATATTGTTTTAAATTTTTTATTAAATGTTCACCCTGATATAAATATGCGACATTAAACCATTTAAAGGAAAATTTTGCCCAAGGGCCTGGGCGCAAACGCGAAAATACCTAATAAACGCGCGCTTCAAATAAACTTTTTCTGTCAAAGAATCACAAAATCGTGCTTTCTATTATGATTTTCTAACAACATTTTAGCCACTTCAAGTTTAAAAAACAAGGAATCCTTACCTTTTGTATGAGAAAATGCTTAAAATACAAATTTTCAGGTTAGAAATTACCTTTCAAATGACAGATCTGCCAACTTGTTAACTTCAAAAAACCTGAGATATTTTTATCGACATAACAGCATAGGAAATTGCAATTGAGAGGGATTATATTTTGATATATGATATACAAATACATACCCATATCAATATACAAAAAATGCATCTTAAAAAATACATTTAATACAAACACGTTTAGCAAAAAATATGTATTTATTGAAATCAAGTTAAATAAGATTATTTAAAAGATAGAGGTTGCATCCTTGGCATTTATTTCTTAAGAATTTTTCACTAAATACTTTTTGGAAACAAGGCTCTTTTTGGTTTGCTCTCAGTGTTACCAAGCTTTCTAGGTTTTGTCTGCTTACAGAAGATCTGAATTGAGTTAATCTCCTTGAGTTAATCTACAGAAGATCTGATTGAAATTAACATTACTTACATAGAACGGAAAAAATGTTTCTTTCAAGATCAACTTGGTTCAAAAGGAAAAAAAACCGGAGGAAATACAAGAAAAGCCGGAGGCCGGAGTTTTAGCGAAAAAAACGGAGACTCCGGCCAAAAACCTGAGAGTTGGCAGGTCTGAAATGAGTATTTTCTAGACAAACCTTTACTCACTGAGTTAAAACATGAAATATCAATGAGATTCATAATGTATTAAAATATGTTACATACATTTAAACTTACCGAACACTTTTTACAATTAGTAATCGTTGTGTATTTGAAAATCGAGTATGGGTAATACATCTAATCATTTTCTATATGGTTATGCATAACACCATTTAAACTTTAAGCAATTATTTTTTAATCGGTATACAAAATTAATTGAGACTGTATGCGTCCTGCTAGTTTGCTACAAGACTACTTAAATTTAAAGCCCTGGATACTCTAGTATTTGTATTTTCAAGTACTTGTTTACTTACCTACAACTTTACTATTAGCTTCAATATCTTTACATTTATTAGAAATTAAGAATATCGGGAAAGTCAAATGCATCCAAATCTTTCATTAATAATCATCGTACAAATATTTGGTTTTGATAAGTTAATAAGTAAGGCTTTTTTCTTATTTTAAATGAGAGTCGTAGAGACAATTTATTTTTCCTGTAAAAAACATATTAAATGTGTACCATGATAGATCAAGACTTTTCTTTTAAGAAACGTATGCCTCTCTTGAGAATTGGTATATTTCTATATTAGCTAGATTTAAAAAAATAAAGCATGTTCTTTGCCTATACTCCTTTCAGTAAGTAATTACAACACTAAGATAAGAATTTCATTAATTATATAAAGAGTTAAAGGTATTAAATAGCCTTTTAAGGATTTCAAATTATTTTATTTATTCTTTTGGCACAAATTCAAAAGTATTGATTTAATTTTTGAATTTAACGTAAAAGGTTAAGTTATAGGTCTTCCTCTGAATTTTGGCATTCACCTCTACAATTCAGGCACATTAGTGTACATGGTATTCCTGAAGATTTGCAGGAACACCTTGCATAATCTATTTCCGCATAACTTCTATGCTTTCTAATCTTTAAAAATAATTCATAAAAACAGCAAATACACAACGATATTACTAATTGTTAAAAAGTGTTCGGTAAGTTTAAATGTATAACATATTTTAATACATTATGAATCTCATTGATATTTCATAATTTAACGCAGGAAGTAAAGGTTTTTCTAGAAAATACTAATTTGAAAGGAAACCTGAAAAATTGTATTTTAAGCATTTTTTTCTGATACAAAAGATAAGGGATGCTTGTTTTTTAAACTTGAAGTGGTAAAATTTTTTAAGAAAATCATAATAGAAAGCATGATTTGGTTAAAATAATGTTATAAAATCATAATGGAAGCACGATTTTGTGATTATTTGACAGAAAAAGTTTATTTGAAGCGCGCGTTTATTAGGTATTTTCGCGTTTGCGCCCAGGCCCTTGTAAGGCAAAATTTTCCTTTAAATGGTTTAATGTCGCATATTTATATCAGGGTGAACATTAAATAAAAAATTTAAAACAATTTTTCACCAAGAAATCATTTTTTTAAAGCTTTTAACATGCTTGTCATAGTAAAGTATTAATCTGTCTTAGAGTTTATTTAAAACCAAATTAAAGTGGTTTAATTGTTCTTTTAATGTCTTAATAGTGTAGTGGTATTGTTTTTCTTTCAAAATAGGTTTTAACTGTTCATTTTGAACAATAATTTACCGAGTTATGGGAAGTTTTCGATGAGTAGTGGCATCAAGCATGGCCGCCATTTTGAAAATTTTCCAAATTTAAAGTCTCATATCTCGGTGAATAATAAAGGTAAAGCTTTGAAATTTTGGATATTTTTTAGTTACAAATAGCTTAATAACTGGTAAAAATTTCATGATACCAACTTATGTTTAACATTGTGTTTTTGAAGATTTTAAATTTTAAAATTTAGTTTTTTTCAAAAAAGCATATCAAATAGCATCTTTTCGAAATTTTCGACTTCTTATTTGTAATCTACGACCTCAAATTGTATAGAAAAGTCACCTTACATGCTGAAAAGTTTGATAGTTAAGGTGTAAAACGCAAATTTAAAAATTTCACAAAAAGTTAAATATTTTAAATTCTAAGGGAAATTTCGACGGACTCCTGATCGAAAACTCATTCTTATGGTCCATGGAATCAGTGTACCAAGTGGCTTAGCATCATCAAAAAGTGCAGTGTTTCAACTTGTACCGCTTAGACTACCTATCCTTGCTCTCAACCGTCTTGGTTTCTTCATCGGTAATTACATAAACAGGTGTTTTGTTTCATTTTGAAACAGTGGAGGAAGTGAAGGACGAGCTAACTTCCTGTGTAATTGTGTTTTGCCATTAATGCTCTTGTTTTAAATTAATGCAACAGGGCAATCCTTCATGGTCCCAAACTTCAGTCATATGCATTATTTTGACGAAAATTATTAAGTGATTTCCAGGGGTTTCATCTCAAATTGTTCAGTTTATTTAACCAGTGGCGGCTCGAAGGTAAAATTATAAGGGGTGCTGCTCCGGTGGTACCAAGTTGGCAACGTATTTTAAGCGATATAATGCCAAATTATATTTCTATGAAACAAAAACGTGGACAAAATCAAATAGAAAAGATGGGAACAACATAAAATTTCGATTTCGCACTAATAAGCATTCAAAAACTGTCACTTACCTATATTTAGCTGATAATTACGAAAATGAAGAATCTAAGATGAAGTCTATTTCATTTAGTATCTCAAAAGCAAATGAAACTAAAATAACATTTCGAATTCAATTTGTTCATTATAAAAAGAAATAAAAACTTAGCTACAAAAAAGTAAACATAAATCTTGATTGACTTGCTGAAACATCAGAAAAAATTTTGTTCTCTCTCTGTTGAAAAGAAAAAAAAGAAGCTATAAATAAAAAAGTAAAACAGCGTAGGAGTGAGAAACAAGCTAAGCCAATGTGATTTATTAGTAGTATAGTAGAAATCGTTTATTTTTCTTCATCCTCACAGCTCTCTCAAGAGAAAAAGCTATCATTCTTTTGGTCGGGGCTGCTGAAAAGCAGCCCCTTTTCTCCTAACAGATTCGCATGCTAAATTCTTGATATTTTGATTTGATATGATTGAGCTAGTTTTATACCACGATTGGTAAATCTCCGGGGGCTGATCGACCCGGAAAGAAATCTGTTGGCGAGACGGCATAGCAGAGAATTATTAATTGAAAAAGGATTATAGAGGATAAAGATTAAAGGGGAAAATAGATATTTTTTTAAATATTGGAAAGCAAATAAAAATTGGAATTTCGGGAAATTTTGGTTGGGGGTGCTGCAGCCCCGCAGCCCCTATGGACGAGCCGCCACTGTATTTAACCCTCTATCTACTGCATTATGATGATTTCTGAAATATTTTTCGGGCAGTGTTTTTTATTAGTCACTAAATTGAAAATTAATGGATATACATAAATAAAATACTCAACTTTGGGAAATATAATCCGTTAGAGCTAATTAATTAAATTGGTACTTTTAAGTATTATCAGTACACTAAGGGCTAAAATATTCTACAAAAAAACATATTAAGTACTTTTCATCGCAGCTTTAACTCTGAAAAAATAATACGCATTCCTTCTGACTTCAACTACAGTTTGCGGACCAAATCTTCACTTTCCAGAAGTCAGTTTTGTACATTTGGCGCCCTTTGGGTGACACCCGAAGATGGTTCCATGTACGCCGTAGAATTTTAGAAGAAAAAAATTAAAGAAATAAGGTCAGGTAACCAATTTTCAAATTTACTTACTGAAAGACAATTTCAAGAAAAATATTTCGTAAACTATACATTTAGAAAGTGTATTATAAAGAAAAACAACATCCCTTTTTCTGATTCCTTACTTTTAACTAACTACACTCCGTGTCCAAAATTAAAGATAATTTGATTTTGGGGGATTAACAACACAAATCTTAGTAGTCACAAATCTTGGTTATAGTTCCTATAATGTTATTTTCACAGTCCCCACACATAAGTTAAAAAAACAATATGAGAGCTTACCAGAATATTGTTACCAGACGCCATTAAAGGATCCAAGAGATAAAATCAACCCAAGATGAAAAGATCGAGACCACCACTTATCCCCGAAAGATAAAAATTATTAAAGGTATTCCACACACTTCAAATCAGTCATGGAGTTTAGGAATACCATATTCTTACAAACAACAGGTAATTTTTTGTTAAATGGATCTCACATAAACGTTTACGCTCAAAAATTTAGTTTTTATTTTCATAGTGTTTTTAAGTTATTGCAGCAATAATAATACCTCTTCGTGAAGTTTAGGTTCAGACGCCAATTCCAATTTTTTAAAAATTTTTATTAAAAAAATTTAAGAAATATTTTTTGGGGCATTTTTTAATATTTGGCCAAAACTACATGAATAAAGCAAAAAATAGGCAAATGAGGCAAACTTTTTTCTTAGTTATTTCTCGTAGTTGGCAGGGTTTAAGTTTAAGCTATTGTTACACTCTTAAAACGACAGTTTCAAAACTGAGTGAAAATTACTCTAATATGAGTATATCGCACTTACTCAAACAGGCTCCGATTCAAATTAACTCAAATTTGAAAACATGCATTTGTACTCATTTCTGAAAATTTGCGGATACTAAAAAATGAAGCATCAAGTGATTAACTTTTGAGTTAGTGCTGCCTGGCATTCGCATAAATCGAAGTGCGTAGAGTGTCACGAGAAGATTAATTTTAGAAGTAATTTGGGTGTGATATTGCAAAGTCGTATTTCGCGCTACACCACACCAAAAACACACCATAAATTGGCGATTTCTGACATTTTAATACAGAAAGCTCCTAACATTGTGACGTCCCATGTGTCTCTTGGAAGTGTGGGAAACACCGTTTTCATCGAAACACTAGGCTGTAAAAAAAACTAGAGCTCACAGTCTTACCAGTGTTTCAAAGCGGGATGATAACAACAAGCGGGAGCAAGGCACATTTAACGTCACAAGCTGTTTCGCAGCTGAGACAGAAAATAAGCTATTTTTAATTGAAAATAACTTGAAATTTAGGGCTTTGAAAGGTAAATTTAAATGTTTTTTGGAGGTTTTAAGCCATTCTGAACACATTAAGATTTTTAAAAAAATTGACTGCAATTATCCATTTTCAAAGATAAGTTATAAGTAAGTATAATTTAAGTGGTGACGATTGAATTGTTTGAAATTGAGAATGTCTGGCGTTTCAATATTGAAAGCATTGGGTCGTCAAATTTGAAACAAAAAGTTTCATACCAAGATGAAAACATCGATTTACTCAATTTTGAAACTGTGATTTCTTTCAGTGTAGGCGGGTAATTTGACTACGGACAACATATTATTTTAACTTTTAGCAGATCCTACTTCATCAATAATTTCCCATTTATAAAAGATTATAATATTCCAAAAATAAAATTATCCTTAATTTTTGAACACGAGTGTGTAAAACAGTACATAAATAAAAATTTACCTGTATTACAGTTCCAAGGCAGCGCTGGAACCTTCACTGAATCGGTTCACCCCGCATCGAGCGGTTATGAAGCGCACACCAGTCCGTGGCTCATTAGAGCAAAAGGTAACAAAGGCAACATAGGATGTGGCTTGCATATTTCATCATTAGAACAGAGAGCGCATAGAAGGATCAATTTGTTCGGCCAGAGGAGATGATGGGTGTGTTAGACAGGACCACTGGAGGGGAAGGTCAGCTATTTGTTCTTTTTGCTGACTGCCGGCCCGTTCGAATCGAATTTCTCTTTCTCTTCCGTGACGTAGGATTATTGAGACGCCGAGATTCGTTTGCAGAGTGTCGGGAGTAGGATGTAGCAAACGCGTATTTTTATCTTTTTTAATTTTCGAGTTATTTTATTGATTTTTAAAATGTGTCAGTCTTTTTTAGGACAACCTATATAAACACAATCAGTATATATGTTAAGCTCAAACCCCGAAATCGCTCACTGAGCGAAAAAAACGACCACTTCGCGGAGTGGCATTTGCAAATTGCCACTACCCGAAATTCGGGTTGTGGTATTTTAAAAAACGCTGACTCCGCGATGTGGTATTTTCCAATGTGGTATGTCATTATTAAATTTGTTTTTATAATTATTTAATTAATATTACTTCGATTTTTGACAATAATTGTTGACGTATTACCAGTTGACTCTTGTTTAAAAAAATTATTCCCTCAATTTTTATGCAAGCAATTAATCAATTATACTTTTTAATTTACTTTTAATCAATCAATCAATCAATTTATTAACAAAAACAAAAATTTACACAGAATTAAAAGAAAAAAAAACAATTGCAAATACATCCCAAAGAAGCCACAGCTCGGACTTATTTGTATAATAAATGAAAAAACGATGAAAACATGTCACAAAATTGAGCGTTTTATTGATTTTAAATTTTTAAAATAATGCAACAATAATAAAAAATGTAATTTAAATTTAATTAAATAGAAATTAAACCGAAAATTTCAAGGACAATTCCAAATTTATAACTGAAAAAATTAAAAAAAACCTTTAATAAATCTAAATTAAGTACAAAAGTCTTAAAAGAACAAATTGAATTAGACTATACATATAAATTAAATTTCGGCAAAACCTTTCGGATAATGGTACGGCGTATTAAATGGGTCTGGCATCATAAAATCCTAAACCAGTCAAAGAAAGTCTGTGGAATGTTTCATTTGGCCAAACTTCCCACATTAGCGCCAACCATCTTTACAAAAGTCTATTTCGGGTTGTGGTTCTATTGAAAAACGGCCACATCGCGTTCTGGCATTTTGAAAATACCACATCGCGGAGTGAGCGTTTTTGAAACTACCACAACCCGAATTTCGGGTTGTGGCCGTTTTGCAAATGCCACTCCGCGAAGTGGTCGTTTTTTTCGCTCAGTAAGCGATTTCGGGGTTTGAGCCTAACATATATATAAACACAATCGGTGCGGATTATCCACGAGTGCCAAGAAAACAATTTTTTAATGATGAGAGCAAATTTTAGATGAGATTAGAGAGATTTTAGATGTAGAGCAAAAGTTTCCTCGAAAGATGGCGCTGTTCAATTGAGGGAAGAGGGTCAATTTTTTGTCGCGAACCGGATGTCGCAGAATCGCTGTCGGAAACCGCGTGGTCTAAAGCCGCCTTTACGCGGATAATCGGGGCTCTACTGTATGGCTGTTTCGATAAAAGGAAGGCAAGGCTATAAAATGCGGGTTTCTTTCAATTCTGTCTGAATTAAAAATTAAACCAAAACGGTTTAATATTATAATTGTAATATAATATCGTAATTGTAATTACGAATATAACGTACACTTATAAGACCAATATTTCAAGTTTTGTCCACTGTTACATTTAGGACTTTTTACCATTCAATTTTTATTAAGGATTTTCTCACGTTTTACAAGACTTTTATGAAGGTATAGAGATAATTTTCTTTTAAGGGGCCATTTAAATAATACGTAAGCACATAAGGGTGGGAGGGGGTTTACTCATTATGATTTATTATTAATTTTATATTACTATTTTCTAATGTTATTTTAAATGATTCATTAAAATACTTCATTATAACGACATTTCTTTTTATTGACAAAGTTTTACAAAAAGTTGCGTGAAGGGAAAATTATGACTTACATTTGTGGTTTAAGAAGGGAAAAACATTTTAAGGACATTTCTGGATCCGATGATACTTTTCAAATGAATTACCATTGAAAACGTAATGTTAAAGATATACTATTGACTTCAAAGGAACATGAGAACCTAAAGCTAGAATAAATCTTCTAGAAAGGACACTTGAACCCTTGAAACTAATTACAAAATAACTTACTCGAATCACACAATTTTTTTAAATTTTGTATTATTTTATATTTCTTAATTTTGTAATTTTATACTTGGACTCCATTTTCATGACGGGGATCCCCATGTCATTAAGGTATGGGTTCTCTCAGAAAAGTCCTTTGTGAGCCGGGGTATCTGTGCCCCTGATGAGATAGTCTTCCCTTACACTTTTAATTTCAATTTTAGTTTCCATTTTTATAAAATCATTTCAATATATTTTAATTACTTGTGTGTCAAGAAATATCTTTATGGGGTGTAGCTGCTTTCGCGGCGCACACTTCTGAAGTATAGTATAATTTAAATTTGTTCATTGAATTTAAATTTAACTTTTATTTGAATTAGTTATAAAGCCTCTTCAGAATTCGAGTTTCAGAAAGCGTTTAAGGAAAGTCGGTAGATTAAGATCGTCAATGGCTGTCGGCAGTTGGAAATTCCCTCGCAGGTTCTCTCTCAGCACATGCCGACTCAGGTGACTCAATTTTCGCGGAGCTACCACGCTGCTTTCGGTGGGATGAATGTCGCATTCCACACATTTCACGTATGCTTTGATGATGTCTTCTGTTACTGACTGGATGGTCTTACAGGGATTTTCATCTGCAAGATAACGACGGTCTGCTGCAGTGCGGTAATCGTGGTATTCGTAGCTTAAGAGCACCTGTTGAAGATTTTTCCGAAAGATGCTTGGTGGCTGGGATGGATGAGGGAGCGAACGGTACACCTTCTGGTACAGCCCGATGAATCCCGGGAGCTTGAAGATGAGTGGGTACATGGCGTAGACGGTAGCAAGGAGCCATACCAAGAATTTGTTGGAGATAGTTTTGTTCCAGTCGAATCTAAACAGATACGACTGAAGTGTACTGCAACAAAAAAAATAGATCAATGAATATTATAGCATAGCCCTGGCAAACTAGGCCAGAGAAAAGGCCCTCCTCCTAGGCTATCTCCTTTATAAATATAAAGTTTCGAAAAATTTCCTGGGGAAAACAGCGAAAACAAAGAAAGTAAAACAAAAAACATCAAGTACAAATAACTCATAATTTGATTAACAAAAAGAAACAAAAAAATATTTTTGTTGACATCATAAGAGCAAAAGCTCGCGAGATGATATCAACAATGCAATCTCAATGTGACTTTTGACAACGCGATGGAACTTTATTTATTTACTGTAAAGATAATTTCTATTGATTACTGTGCCTCTATAAATTTGGTAATATTTGTTTTAAAATCTGCATAATTACACTGCTGTGCAAAAATTAAGGACGGAACTGCTTTTTCAACACAACACCTATAGTAGAATTATTGTTCATCCATGAAAATCATACCAAAAGATGTTCAATGGGTGAGAATACAGGGCCCGAGAACAAATTTTCCCTCAATATTTTAAGGGGGTAAATAGACCCTCCATTGATAATGGAGTTCCATTACACATTTGGAGCAGTGGCAGAAACGTCTATGTAAGAGGTATTTTACCGAGAAATTCAAGTTTTTTGCAATGAACATGATTATTCCTGAACTCAATGCATATTTTTTAATGTTTGTGCTGCCTTTTAATGGTATTTTTGAAGTTTTATTCAGAGATATCGGTTTAATCATCATTTTTGGCAAGCTCTGGCTTCTGGGTCATTTTTGGTAAGTGGTATCTTAGCGTTAACCATGTTTTTAGTAGGTCTCACATATACCTAATTGCATTCGGGTCTGGGAACCTGAAAAGTAACTTTATTCTTTGAATATCGTTACTTGTGAACAACTTTGAGGTAATGAAATTGTGATTTTCTGCAACTTTTTAACTAATAAAGAGAATTACTTGACCCAAGAGGTCTTTTAAAGTATGTAAAAGGGACATGAAAACACAGGAACGCAATTGAACATATCAGTGAAAATTTCTGTGCTGTCTAAGGGGTGCTGAAACGGCACAAAGAATTGCATAGTTTCACAGAAAGGACATCTGTTATTAACGTTCAAAAAAAGAAGTATTTTTAGTGTTTATGGACTTATACATGTCTGAAAAGAAAGATATATCGGTAAAAATATCTTTATTATCTTTAAAATGAAGTTTAAAGAGATCAAATTTCTCTATTTAGTCTGTACTATCCTTATAGACATTTCAACACCCCTTATACTCAAAAGATATTTTCCCTGATGTCTGCAATTGCATATCTGTATTCTCATGGCCCATTTGCTTCTTTTAGAAGACATTTCGGGTCAAGGATTTCTTTTTATTAGTGAAAAAGCTGCAGAAAATCACAATTTAACTACTTCAAAGTTTTTCATAAGAAACAATATTGAAAGAATAAAGTTACTTTTCAGGTCCCCAGACCTAAACGTAATCAGGCATATGTGAGACCTACTAAAAACATGGTTAACGGTAAGATACCACTTACCAAAAATGACCCAGAAGCTAAAACTTGCCAAAAATGATGATTAGACCAATATCTCTCAATAAAACCTAAAAAATACCATTTAAAGGCAGCACAAACATTTAAAAATATGCATTGAGTTCAGGAATAATCATATTCATTGCAAAATACTTAAATTTCTCAGTTAAATACCTCTTACATAGACGTTGCTGTCACTTCCCCAATGTGTAATGGAACTCCATTATCAATGGAGGGTCCATTTACCCCCTTAAAATATTGATGGGAAAAATTTGTTCTCGGGCCCTGTATTCTCACCCAATAAACATCTTTTGGTATGATTTTCATGGATGAACAATAATTCTACTAGGTGTTAGATTGAAAAAACAGTTCCGTCCTTAATTTTTGCACAGCAGTGTATTAGTGAGTTTAGTAGCTTCATTTAATTTATTGAACTAGGGGGCTCTGCCCCCTGCTCGCTATCGCTCACCTACCCCCGGAACTGCTTCGCAGTTCTTTGAAGATCGCTTCGCGATCTTAGCGAGCAGAGCTCGCTTGTTTCATCTCAATTACCATGTAATTACCAGTAAAACCTGGAACTGTCTGCTTAGTTAATGAAAATTTAATATCGGAACTTTATATCTCACTATCTTGTCAATAACTTAATTTGGACCATTACTACAAAAATAAATATGTAACTAAAATATTCCTTTTTAGCTTACCAATAGTTTAATCGAAATGTTTTCAAAAAATATTCAGCAAGTCTACTAATTGTCATCAACTATCTTAGAGGAAAAAAACATGCCATTAAAAACTTTTAAATTAATAAAGTGCACGTGTGTATCTAGTGCAGTGGTTCCCAAACTTTTTTGGTCGTGGAACCCCCAAATTTGTTACCAATGATCGCGGATACCCTGAATATTTTTTAATCAACGATTTTTCTAAATTTAATGTATGATATTAAATGAAACCAGGCGCGGATCCAGCACGGATCAAGAGGGGGCACTTTTCAAGACAATCACCTTTAACTTTTGGCGAAAATACCAAATTCTTGGGGATTTTCTAAAAGTGTCAAAAAGATCCCCTTCTGGTACCGCTGGGGAGTATGGGGGTCCTCCCCCAGAAAAATTTGAAATTTGACTTGTAAAAGTAGAGTTTTAGCTCATTTTAAGACGCTTTTTGGGGCAAGAGGGGAATTTTCCATCATTATCTTTTTTTAAAAAAATGTAAAAATGTTGGAGATTTTCAAAAAACATTGTGCAAGATACCCTTGTAACACCGTGGGGGGGTCAGGGGGTCGTCCCCCAGAAAAAAATTTTGAAATTCGACTGGTAAAAGTAAGGTTTTAACTCATTTTGAGAACATTTTTGGGTCCAAGGGGGGCGACGATGTCCATTCTTATTTTTTTACACCATTCGCCAATAACGAAACGCCAATATTTTTATAAAAAATAACTGTATATGTGTCTAAAATATTGTACCACTATCATGATTAGTTTTTATTTTATAACGAAAAAATCAAAAATTTGTCAAAAATTTCGAAACTTTAAAATTGAATTACTCAAAAACTAATTCGAAATTCGAAAAAAGAGCGATGAGGTGCAAAAATTCATGCCAAAGAGTATGTGTCTGCAAAAAATCATGTTTCTGCTGTTAATAGATTTTGCTGGGGGCGAACTCGCAGCAGAAAAAAATAATTTTCGACTTTGACATTAAATAACTCCAGAACTAATTATCTAATTAATTAGGTTTGGGAACTGAAATGACCATCATGCATTTGTCTACCAATGGTCAAAATTTCATAATATTCCTTCACATAGTTTTTGCGTAGTGAGCAGTGGCGAATCCAGAGGGGGGGCTGTGGGGCTGCAGCCCCCCCCAGGAATAAGACATTCAAGTTTTGGTAAAGTCGAAAAAAAATTTCAACACGTTGCGGATATTCGATGGTGTTACCCAAAGGGTCTCAAAATGAATCGGAACCCTACTTTTAAGGGTAAAAATTCCAAAATTTTCTGGGGGAAGATACCCAAGCCCCCTCGAAATTTTGGAATCTAATAAGTCAGATTTTCCTTGAAATTTTAGGGATTTACAAAAAATGATCCTCTTTGATGTAATCTAAAGTGTCTCAGCGTGAATTCAAAGGCCTCTTTTAGGGACAAAATTAAAAAAAATTTCTGGAATAGGTACCCCTAAACCCCCTAGAAATTTTCCATTTCATAACACCTTAAACTATTTTCCTTGAAAATTCTGCCGCTTACAATCAGTGGTGCAACACTAGTTTAAGGGGAAATTTTCCAAAATTTTCTGGGGGAGACCCCCCAGACCCCCCTTTTACTTGGAGTTGACATTTTTACACAATTTTGAAATTTAGTGCTCCAAAATTAAAACCTTACGAAGTTGTCTCACCTAAAACTAGTATTCCTAAGGTTAGACCTCCGAAAAGATGTCGAGTAACGCCGTAAACAAATATCTAGCTACTGCATTGGCAACCCCCTCTTCAGTTGCTAGTTGCTTACATAATATTTAAACAGCCCCTAATAGCAATTAAGTTATTTGGGCAACTCAGCCCCCCCAGACGAAAATCCTGGATTCGCCACTGGTAGTGAGAGTTCAAAGTGTTCAAAAATCACATTTTCTGAAACAGCGGCGGCGGCGACTGTTACTTTTTTTAATATAGAGAGATATAATTTCTTTCTTTCTTTTTTATTTGAATCCCAGGTAAGTTACTTGCCGACACCTGGCATGAACTATATTAATAATCAAATATATCAAAACTTTTATTTTGATCAAGTTTGGATACTGAGTCCACTTAATTAATTAGTAAATTCTTTAATTTAATAAATTGAAATTCCCTTTGGAAGCTTGGGTATTCCAAGTGGCACACGACCACAACATAATTGTCCAAGAAAAATAAGGTTTGAAGTGGAACAAATTGTAAGTTTGATGGGTGATTCTTATAGGATGGTGAAAAGTGTACCAAAATTAACCGTATGTCCTCTATCCAATATGGCGGTCAATCATTTTTTAACGTATTACTTCCTAAAAATCGTTAATAAAATCATAAATATTGTAGTAAATGATTAAAATTTAGTAGTAAAATTAATGGGGAACTGTTTTTTTCTCTTACGGTAAGTCATGTATCCAATAAGGCGGATTTTCCAAAATGGCGTCCACTAATGCTTATAATGAGTAATAAATTCTGATGACAAATTCGTAATTTTTACAGGATATGGTTAGAATTTAAGTCATAATAATATTCATATTAGTTTCATCTCCTCAATGTATCAAATATGGCGGATTTTTCAAAATGGCGGACAATTGTGTTTTACTTATTTGCTAAAAATTGTTAATAAAATAAAACTTTCGCAGTAAATTATTAGAATTTAGTTGCAAAAATAATGTGGAACTGTTTTTTTCTCTTACGATAAGTCATTTATCCAATATGGCGGATTTTCCAAAATGGCGTCCACTAATGTTTCAGTAATATTTTTAAAAAATCTACCATGAATATCAAAAAACCCTTACCACCTTTTGTTAAACGAACTTCCAACAATAGCCAGAAAAAATTTCAAGAGATTTGGTCCAATAGATAAAAAGCCTTAGCATTTTAAACAATGAAAAAGTAGTTCTGAGTAAAAATTTTAACTACAGCTTGGATATTTTTCAATGAAAAGTTTTAGAAATTTGTAGGATGATAGACGAATGCAAATAGATTAGTTTGGATTAAAAAATTTTTGTTCGTAATTTTGTCGAACAGAGGTACCGCGTCCCCTTAAAAGCATCGGATGCTTGTCCATAGCATGTGATGCTATTGCTGCGTCAGCTATCTACATAGCATCCCAAGCTGGCAAGCATAAAAAAGCATAAAATAGCACACCTAGGTACCAAGCTGTCCATGCTATGAAAGTAGCTTGTACTGCTTTAAAGCATCGGATGCTTGTCCATAGCATGTGCTGCTATTGCTGCGTTAGCTAGCTACATAGCATCCCAAGCTAGCTACACAGCATCCCAAGCTGGCAAGCATAAAAAAGCATAAAATAGCACACCAAGGTACCCAGCTCTCCATGCTATGAAAGTAGCTTGAACTGGCTAAAAGCATCGGATGCTTGAAAAAAGCAAGCCATGCTATGATATGTGTGCTGGTTCAGATAGCATCCCATGCTAGTTACATAGCATCCCAAGCTGGCAAGCATAAAAAAGCATAAAATAGCACACCAAGGTACCTAGCTCTCCATGCTGTGAAGGTAGCATGAATTGCTTAAAAGCATCGGATGCTTGTTAATAAGCAAGCCATGCTATCATATGTATGCTGGTTCAGACAGCATCCCATGCTGGCAAGCATATACAAGCATACGCCAGCAAAGAAAACCAGCATACCCAGCAAAAACAAGCATACTTTCTTTGCTTTTTCCAGCATAAATTTTAACCTGGGTATAAAGAGTAAAATTCTGATGATACATTCGTAATTAGTACAGGATGGAGTTAGAAGTAAGTCATAATACTATTGATAAAAGTTTCCTCCCCCTCAATGTATCCAATATGGCGGATTTTCCAAAATGGCGGCCACTTATTTAGAGCCTTTATATTTTTAACGTTTTCACATATAAATAAATTTTATTTTGGCAAAACATAAATAATTATAAAATAAATTACCTATAAAATGGTATATTAACCAAGATTTGCCATACATAGAAATAATTTCCAAAAAGGCGGCCGGATATTTCAAACTTAGTGGTAAATGGTAATTTTTGAATTTCTACCTACCATTAACATTATTTACCCGTAAATTTTAGTAAATTATAAGTATTCTGCTTATATTATACCTAATAACATTTAATATTTCTAATTATTAAGAAAATAAAATTAAAAATATAGGGCTCTAAATAAGTGGCCGCCATTTTGGAAAATCCGCCATATTTGATACATTGAGGGGGAGGAAACTTTTATCAATAGTATTATGACTTAATTCTAACTCCATCCTGTACAAATTACGAATGTATCATCAGAATTTATGTATTTTAAACATTAGTGGACGCCATTTTGGAAAATCCGCCATATTGGATAAATGACTTATCGTAAGAGAAAAAAAACAGTTCCACATTATTTTTGGAACTAAATTCTAATAATTTACTGCAAAAGTTTTATTTTATTAACGATTTTTAGCAAATAAGTAAAACACGATTGTCCGCCATTTTGAAAAATCCGCCATATTTGATACATTGAGGAGATGAAACTGATACAAATATTATTATGACTTAATTCTAACCATATCCCCTATAAAAATTACGAATTTATTATCAGAATTTTACTCATTATAAACATTAGTGGACGGGACGCCATTTTGGATACATGACTAACCGTAAGAGGAAATAATTAATGAAAAATAAACCTTTTTAAAGAACAACGTTTTTAAAATGCACTAAAAAGTATAAAATAATTTTTTGCAACTCCTTGTAAAACGAAAAACGTGGGGATCATGCAATAATATTTACAGCCACGACTCTTGTCACTCTATTTACCATTATATCCACAGTTAAAAATTATTTAAATTAATGATGAAATTAAGTTGGATTAAAAATCTAATGCATGATCCCCACGTTTTTCGTTTTACAAGGAGTTGCAAAAAATTATTTTATACTTTTTAGTGCATTTTAAAAACGTTGTTCTTTAAAAAGGTTTATTTTTCATTAATTATTTTCTGGTTTTTAGTTTTGTTGTGTTAAGTTTAGAATTCGCGACCTAAACGCCTTCCAAGAATTTGATTCTTTTCTCTTTTTAATAAAACTAAAAAGCGTTTTTTTTTCTGAACTTTCTATAACACATGGCTTTACTCTGTTTGTTAAAATCATTTCACAGTTTTTGCCTCTAGCTATTATTCAGATGACGTTGGAAATTTTTGAAACACTATTAATATAAAAAAAGTGTTTTAAAAATATATTGGTGAGAAACTTGTCAGTAACTAATTAATAAAGTCAGTCCCTTAGATGTATTACAAATACAAAACTTGCATGAAGTACTGCATGTACTTGCATGTACTGTGTATTACATTTATTCTTTTACAAATTTTCATTTTACTAATATTTTATACAACACTTCTAAAGCCATCTTGATAACGAGAGGAGGCAAACTGCACAACAATAATTTTTTAACAATAAGGTCCTGTAGTTGAACTTCTAAACTTTAAGTCCCCCTGGGGGTTCAGGAACAGCAAATTGAACCGAACTAACAAGATAATATCGTATTGTCATCCAGATCTGAACTATGTTCAAAATTTCAAGTCTCTAGCTCATGGGGAAGTATGTTTAAAATTGATTACTAAATTCCTCCCGAACAGACAGATAGACGGACGGACAGACAAGATTGAAAGCGACCTAATATAATTAATGAATAAAAAACCTTTTTAAAGAACAACGTTTTTAAAATGCACTAAAAAGTATAAAATAATTTTTTGCAACTCCTTGTAAAACGAAAGACGTGGGGATCATGCAATAATATTATCAGCCACTACTCTTGTCACTCTATTCACCATTATATCCAAAGTTAAAAATTATTTAAATTAATGATGAAATTAAGTTGGATTAAATACCTAATGCATGATACCCACGTTTTTCGTTTTACAAGGAGTTGCAAAAAATTATTTTATACTTTTTAGTGCATTTTAAAAACGTTGTTCTTTAAAAAGGTTTTTTATTCATTAATTATTTTCCGGTTTTTAGTTTTGTTGTGTAAAGTTTAGAATTCGCGTCCTGAACGCCTTCCAAGAATTTGATTCTTTTCTATTTTTAATAAAACTAAAAAGTGTTTTTTTTCTGAACTTTAAAACTATAACACATGGCTTTACTTTGTTTTGTTAAAATCATTGCACAGTTTTTGCCTCTATTCAGATGACGTTGGAAATTTTAGAAACACTAGTAATATAAAAAAAGTGTTTTAAAAATATATTGGTGAGAAACTTGTCAGTAACTTATTAATAAAGTCAGTCCCTTAGATATATTACAAATACCAAAACTTGCATGAAGTACTGCATGTACTGTGTATTAATTTTATTCTTACAAATTTTCATTTTACTAATATTTTATACAACACTTCTAAAGCCATCTTGATAACGAGAGGAGGCAAACTGCACAACAATGATTTTTAACAATAAGGTCCTATAGTTTAACTTCTAAACTTTAAGTCCCCCTGGGGGTTCAGGGACAGCAAATTGAACCGAACTAACGATATAATATTGTATTGTCATCCAGATCTGAACTATGTTCAAAATTTCAAGTCTCTAGCTCATGGGGAAGTATGTTTAAAATTGATTACTAAATTCCTCCCGAACAGACAGATAGACGGACGGACGGACGGACGGACAGACAAGATTGAAAGCGACCTAATAAAAACGTTGTAATAAAAAACAGTTCCCCATTAATTTTACTACTAAATTTTAATCATTTACTGCAAAATTTATGATTATGATCTACCAATGATTTGGAACACTTTTTCATTTAGAATTGATTGAAGCCAGTGTTGAGTTTGAGGGACTTTATTTCAGCAACAAAAAAATTTTTTTCGAGCAAAATTAAGTAATAATAAGGCGAGCCCTTCTCCCAGAAAAAAAATCCAGCTAACGCTAACAGCACTGATTAAATGATGGAAATTTGATTTTGAAATTGTCTAAACATATAACACTAAAAATGAGTTTGACTCTTGTTTAAAAATTTAGTGAAAAATTGATTGCACATCCCCACAAGAATCTGAACATTTTGATACCAAAAATTTGCTATACTGATCAGTAATTAAAAAGATTTTCTCTGGAAAACGTTCAGCAAAAACTTTTTTTAGAATAGAGAGACTTAGTCTCTAGACCTAGAACAAATTGCAATAAAAGTTATTTCATCAGTTTTAACTCTCAACCGGGCCTCGCGGAACCCCATGGTTCCGCGAGGCTTCCTCAAGAGTTCCGCGAAGGATCCGAAAATATTTTTTTTATATTTTAGGATAACCCTAAATAAATTAAGGAACAGCCAGCCATATGCGAGCCAGTGTTTTTCAATGGAACATTTTCTTCTGTAGCCCTTGGTTGTTCTATGAAGAGTTAGAAAAGAAGATAAACACTAAGCTTGAAGGGGAATTTCAAAATAAATTTCTGAGGGAGGACTCCTATAGCCCCCTTAAAATTTTGACGCTAATTACATTCCCCCCTTGAAAATTCTGTGTTTTACAAGGAACTGTTCCTTTCAAATGAAACCCAAAGGGTCTTAACCCTTTATTTACCGACGGTATTTGTAAGTGCCACTGGCGTAAGTTTAGAACTGCTGATGGTTGGCAAGTTTTGGCTATTTGGAGCCATATTTAGAAGCTACATAATTCCTTAACATTAGTTGGGGTAACTATATAGTGATTTTTATCGCTAAAAACTTGGCGCATCAGCAGTTCTTAACTTGCGCCGAAAATAATTTAGTAAATAAAAGGTTAAAATACGCTGAACTGAAACTCTACTTAAAGTGGCTAATTTCGAAACATTTTCAAGAGAGAACTCCGAAATTCCCTCAAAAATTTTGACGCCCGTTTTACAGCGTTTTTCCATTGAACATTCTGCTGTCTTAATAAGCTTTTCTCCTTGGGTGTTCTACAAAAAGTTTGAAATGGAGATAAAACACTAGTTTAAAGGAGAATTTTCAAAATAAATTCTGAGGGAGGACAAAACAGCAAGAAAAAATATTGCTGCATGGCAGTGACGTATATAAGGGTGGGGGCGAGGGAGCCCTCGTCCCCCCAAAATTTGGACTAGGCATATAAAAACACGTTAAAACCCTGTTATTTAGGGTCAAATTTTCAAAATTTTTCTGGGGGAGGACCCCTTAAATCCCCCTTTAGTACATGAAATTGTATTATTTTTATTATGCTTTCGTGAAAGTTATAATCCTACCTAAAAATATATGTCCAAAATTTGGATTAAACGTACCAAAAACAAGTTAACCCAGTTTGTTGGGTGAAATTTCTAAAAATTTTCTGGGGCAGGACCCCCCTTTCCTACTTAAAACTTCATTAATCACAATTTTTATGATATTGGGTTCTCTTGAAAGCAAATTTCACCTAAAAATACATTAAAAAGCTACGTTTAAACCTATTTAAATATGTATTGGAGGGGTTGAGTAATAATTTTGGGCCCCTCCCGAAATAAATTTCTATATACGCCAATGTTGCATGGACGCTAGGGTTCCCCGGAACTTGGACTTAGTCAAAAGGGTTCCTTGAGAGTAAAAGGGTTGAGAAACGCTGGCCTAAGTAACAAGATACTAATAAACGGACAATGGTATATTTTTTTAATTTTAAAAGTTATGAAAAATAGTTTTACACAATGTTGGCTAAAAAGATATATTTTTTCGTTTAGTATTTTCCCCGCGCGATTTAAATCCATGAGGGTTTTCGAATCCTTGCGTCCAGGTCCACCCTCTAAGGACACCTTCCCCGATACGGCCTTGATTACAATAAATATGTACTTACTAGTGTCTTCCTAAATTATGCGTCCCTTTGGGATCTCCCTTTTCAAGAGCGAATCCATACTGCAGCAATATTTCTACCCATTTGAACTTGAACTGGCGTATGTAGTGGTGAACAACACGTTTCGTGAATAGTTCACTACCGTATCGCATGCCCCAGAAGTCAAACCGTGTCCTGTTTGCCACTTCCATCATGAACTCCAGATGTTCGGTGTCGGGTGCACTCAGGAACAAATTGTATTTGTTTTCATCTGTGACACAAAAGTAGTCCCATAGTTTCTTCACCAGGAGAGGGTGCTCGCTTTTCTTTTTGTAGAGACCTTTCAGAATGGTTGGGTAGATGTTCGAAAAGTTGACCTTTTCGACCGGAGGATTGTCAATAAAACTAAAGTCCTTCCACATCCCGGCACCGAAGACCGTAGCCATGTTCAGGAACCGTACAACCGATTCCCCTGACTCCAGGCACAAATTTTTCCAATTTTTCATATAGAACAAAGCGAAAAGCTCCATTCCTATCCTGTCCACCTTCTTAGACAGCGCATAAGAGTAGAAGTTCGAGTCGCTAATACAGTCGTCCGGGTGAAACTGTCGCTTTTTGATATTGACAGACATGAGGTTCTTAGGGGAAACCTTATCGAAGTGCTTGTTGAACAGAACTTCGTTCGAGACAGATAGGTCCAGGTAATAAAGCGCAGTTCGGCGGGATGTAATCCAATCTTCATCATGAACGAAGATGTAGTCTAAGCGGTACACGACGAAAAAGGGCGAAACACTGCACTTTTTGATGATGGTAAGCCACTTGGTACACTGATTCCATGGACCATAAGAATGAGTTTTCGATCAGGAGTCCGCCGAAATTTCCCTTAGAATTTAAAATATTTAACTTTTTGTGAAATTTTTAAATTCGCATTTTACACCTTAACTATCAAACTTTTCAACATGTAAGGTGACTTTTCTATACAATTTGAGGTCGTAGATTACAAATATGAAGTCGAAAATTTCAAAAAGATGCTACTTCATATGTTTTTTTGAAAAAAACTAAATTTTAAAATTTAAAATCTTCAAAAACACAATGTTAAACATAAGTTGGTATCATGAAATTTTTACCAGTTATTAAGCTATTTGTAACTTAAAAAAATTCAAAATTTCAAAGCTTTACCTTTATTATTCACCGAGATATGAGACTTTAAATTTGGAAAATTTTCAAAATGGCGGCCATGCTTGATGCGACTACTCATCGAAAACTTCCCATAACTCGGTAAATTATTGTTCAAAATGAACAGTTAAAAACTTTTTTGAAAGAAAAGCAATACCACTACACTATTAAGACATTAAAAGAACAATTAAACCACTTTAAGTTGGTTTTAAATAAACTCTAAGACAGATTAATACTTTACTATGAGAAGCATGTTAAAAGCTTTAAAAAAATGCTTTCTTGGTGAAAAATTGTTCTAAATTTTTTATTAAATGTTCACCCTGATATAAATAGGCGACATTTAACCATTTAAAGGAAAATTTTGCCTTACAAGGGCCTGGGCGCAAACGCGAAAATACCTAATAAACGCGCGCTTCAAATAAACTTTTTCTGTCAAAGAATCACAAAATCGTGCTTTTTATTATGATTTTCTACCATTATTTTAACCAAATCATGCTATCTATGATGATTTTCTTACAACATTCTTGCCACTTCAAGTTTAAAAAACAAGCATCCCTTATCTTTTGTATCAGAAAAAAAATGCTTAAAATACAATTTTTCCGGTTGGAAATTACCTTTAAAATGAGTATTTTCTAGAAAAACCTTTACTTACTGCGTTAAAACATGAAATATCAATGATATTCATAATGTATTAAAATATGTTATACATTTAAACTTACCGAACACTTTTTAACAATTAGTAATCGTTGTGTATTTGCTGTTTTAATAAATTATTTTTAAAAATTAGAAAGCATAGAAGTTATGCGGAAATAGATTATGCAAGGTGTTCCTGCAAATCTTCAGGAATACCATGTATTGTACACTAATGTGCCTGAATTGTAGAGGTGAATGCCAAAATTAGAGGAAGACCTATAATTTAACCTTTTACGTTAAATTCAAAAATTAAATCAATACTTTTGAATTTGTGTCAAAAGAATAAATAAAATAATTTGAAATCCTTAAAAGGCTATTTAATACCTTTAACTCTTTATATAATTAATGAAATTCTTATCTTAGTGTTGTAATTACCTACTGAAAGGAGTATAGGCAAAGTACATGCTTTATTTTTTTAAATCTAGCTAATATAGAAAATATACCAATTCTCAAGAGAGGCATACGTTTCTTAAAAGAAAAAATCTTGATCTATCATGGTACACATTTAATATGTTTTTTACAGGAAAAATATATTGTCTCTACGACTCTCTTTTAAGAAAAAAGCCTTACTTATTAACTTATCAAATCCAAATATTTGTACGATGATTATTAATGAAAGATTTGGATGCATTTGACTTTCCCGATATCTTAATTTCTAATAAATGTAAAGTTAAAGATATTGAAACTAATAGTAAAGTTGTAGGTAAGTAAACAAGCACTTGAAAATACTAGAAGTTTCTACTAAGTTGAAAATACTATTAATCATTATAAGGCTTGTATAATTTAAGTAAAGCCCTGGATACTCTACCTAAGATAGAGTATCCAGGGCTTAAAATTTAAGTAGTCTTGTAGCAAACTAGCAGGACGCATACAGTCTCAATTAATTTTGTATACCGATTAAAAAATAATTGCTTAAAGTTTAAATGGTGTTATGCATTACCATATAGGAAATGATTAGATGTATTACTGTATTACCCTTACTCGATTTTCAAATACACAACGATTACTAATTGTAAAAAGTGTTCGGTAAGTTTAAATGTATATAACATATTTTAATACATTATGAATCTCATCGATATTTCATGTTTTAACTCAGTGAGTAAAGGTTTGTCTAGAAAATACTCATTTGAAAGGTAATTTCTAACCTGAAAAAATGTATTTAAAGCATTTTTTTTCTTATACAAAAGGTAAGGGATGCTTGTTTTTTAAACTTGAAGTGGCTAAAATGTTGTTAGAAAATCATAATAGAAAGCACGATTTTGTGATTCTTTGACAGAAAAAGTTTATTTGAAGCGCGCGTTTATTAGGTATTTTCGCGTTTGGGCCCAGGCGCTTGTAAGGCAAAATTTTCCTTTAAATGGTTTAATGTCGCATATTTATATCAGGGTGAACATTTAATAAAACATTTAGAACAATTTTTCACCAAGAAAGCATTTTTTAAAGCTTTTAACATGCTTGTCATAGTAAAGTATTAATCTGTCTTAGAGTTTATTTAAAACCAACTTAAAGTGGTTTAATTGTTCTTTTAATGTCTTAATAGTGTAGTGGTATTGCTTTTCTTTTAAAAAAGGTTTTAACTGTTCATTTTGAACAATAATTTACCGAGTTATGGGAAGTTTTCGATGAGTAGTCGCATCAAGCATGGCCGCCATTTTGAAAATTTTCCAAATTTAAAGTCTCATATCTCGGTGAATAATAAAGGTAAAGCTTTGAAATTTTGAATTTTTTTAAGTTACAAATAGCTTAATAACTGGTAAAAATTTCATGATACCAACTTATGTTTAACATTGTGTTTTTGAAGATTTTAAATTTTAAAATTTAGTTTTTTTCAAAAAAACATATGAAGTAGCATCTTTTTGAAATTTTCGACTTCATATTTGTAATCTACGACCTCAAATTGTATAGAAAAGTCACCTTACATGTTGAAAAGTTTGATAGTTAAGGTGTAAAACGCGAATTTAAAAATTTCACAAAAAGTTAAATATTTTAAATTCTAAGGGAAATTTCGGCGGACTCCTGATCGAAAACTCATTCTTATGGTCCATGGAATCAGTGTACCAAGTGGCTTACCATCATCAAAAAGTGCAGTGTTTCAACTTGTACCGCTTAGACTAGATGTGCCTATACGCGGGTAGGGTTCTGTGACAAATGTTGAGGACGGTCATGGTTAATTTTCAAGACAAAGCCTAAAATGTCGAAAAATAGTTCACGAGGACGAGCTCGAGGTAAGAAGATATCTCACGAAACTGCGCCAGCCCAAGGGGAGGAGCAAATGCCAAGAAATCCGGTTCCAACCTTTTGTCGCTTCGACCCCCGTTGACCACGGGAGAGCTCATTACACCGATTTGGGGGCCGCGCTGGTTCAGGGTAGGATCTCTAGTTCAGGGTATAAAAATAAGATTCTCTCTTTGGATATCTTATCTTGGCAAGACAGGTAGGATGAAAAAAAGGTCTTCCCTCGAAATAATTGAAATTTGACACACTTGGGTTCGGATGGGTGTCTGGGGGTGTTTCACACAAAATTCCTCTAAATTTGGTTTGGGGGGTTTTGCGCTACGTACGGTTTAAAAACACAGGCGCCAATAGTGAAACGCCGGTTTCCAGTTTAAACGCTGATCTCTTATTCAACTTGAATAAGTTTTGAGGAAACTTTCTCGAGAGTTCCGCGAGGCGCGAGGGATCGGAAAATCTTTTTTTTCTGGTTTACATTTTAGATAGAACAACACTAAATAAATTATGAATCAGTCAGTCAAATTCAGAAAAATGAAAAAAAATCTAACTCAGGCGAACATAATATGTGTTGGATCTGGTTTTTGATAAATTTGTCAAAACTGAAAGCGTATGAAAGAATAGCTGATGAGTGAGACTGTATTCCAAACGAAGATAATTAATAACTTGTATTACATGTTAACGCTCCTTTATTCTATTGATATAAAAAGAAAAACTTGACTAGATTTTCAAAAAAAATGTATGCTGTATTTTTTTAATATCCACCCAAAAGCAGGGCCGCCCATAACTCTACCGGGCCCCCCGACAAAATTTTTTCACGGGCCCCCTAACTTTTTAATTTTTTGAAGTATAATAAGGAATTTACATTTCACAAAGTATCCCTTAAGTAAAATATACAGGGTGTCTCAAAAGGTCGAGTAAAAAATTGTCATGCCATGACCAACAAGATTTTCATAGGAAACCCAAGTCCGCTAGAGGACAATGTTTGCCGGCGAAGGAGTAGCATTTATAACTACTTTATTCTACTGAAAACTTCATTTATTATTACAGATTCGGAGAGAGCACCCTCGAAAACCCCTGTAAACCGAATTTCATTAAATTCTGCCTGCAGGGGCGGATCCAGGATTTGGTTTTGGGGGAGGCCTAAGAATTTCCAGTCCAATTGAATCTTCTTTTTGATTTTAATATGGAAAGGGTAGTGGAGTTATCCTGCCCCAACTACTAAAAGGGGGGACTGGGGGTCCTCCCCCAGAAAATTTTTGGAAATTAAAGTAAAAAAACCCAATTTTTCAACTCGTTTTGATACGCCTCATCCGAATTTCGGATATAGGTTTTATGGTAGGATTTCCGCGTTTTGACGAACTTAATATAAAATAAGGTTGTAATAATAGAGTTACAAGTACCAAGGGGGTCTGGGGGTTCTCCCCCAGAAAGTTTTTCAAAATTTCACCTTAAAATAACAGGGTTTTAACTCATTTTAGGGCATAAAATGCCATAGCAAGAAATATTGGTAGCTTTTTCCAGTGTGCGGGAAGTGGTCACGTTGGGAAGGGGTTGTGTTATCTCATGTTTCAGAATTTGATTGGAGATGAAACTCCTGAAAAGAGACCGAAGTAGTAAGCAGGGCGCTATGAGCGACAAACTGACCCGCCCGAACCGGCCGTAGGTTAACATGGGATTTCGGGCGGCTTAGGGCGGAAGGGGTTGATTCGTGACGTCATATCACGTGACCGGTTTGGGGGCGTGGCTTTTGACGTCATAGCCAATGGCGTTGAAGGAGGCGTGTCTGGAGTTGAGTTGTTTACCTCCTGCTGCTGGTTTTGCGGAGTTGAGTTGTATTTTCAAAGTTTAGTTTTTCGGATATGGCAACGGTATTTTCGCGTGCAACTTTGACCGACATTTTTGGTTTCATTTTTCCAAAGTTGAGGGTTTTTGGACTTAAACTTTTTTTAACAGATTTTTTAAATTTATTGTATTTCATTAAGTTTTACATTTAATTTTAACGTGGCGCCATCTAGGGAGTATATTTTTAATCTTTTTTTTTTAGATCTTTAATTAAGCCTTATTTATTAAATTATTTATTAATAAATTATTTATTTTAAAAGAACTTTAATTCAGCTTGATTTATTAAATTATTAATTATTAAATTATTAATTTTTTAGGACTTTACTTTAGCCTGATTTATTAAATTATTAATTATTAAATTATTATTTTTAGAGGACTTGTACTTTATTTCAGTCTGATTTATAAGTTATTAATTTTATAGGACTTTACTTTAGCCTGATTTATTAAATTATTAATTATTAAAATATTAATTTTACAGAACTTGTACTTTAGCCTGATTTATTAAATTATTAACTTCAGCCTGGTGTACTATTTCATTAACATAGGGTTGCCTGAAAATGTAATTCAATGTGTTGCCGGATTTAGCGTCATATCTCTAATTTGGCTATTTTTCTTTAATAACAAAACTTAATTCAATAAAATTGTTTTAATATTTTAAAATTGATTTTATCTTACCAACACATGGCAATTACTTTTATTGGCAGATTAAGTACTTTCAGCTTTTATTCAACGTACCATTACGTGCTTTAATTCAATGAGTATTTTTATGTTGCATTTTTGGGAATGTATGACAACCCAACAAAGTTTTATTATTTTCGAACATAAATCGTGGACCAATCATTTTATAGGATACTTTTTTCAACCAATCAGAGCATTCTTGCTTAAAATTTAATTTCTCTTCAATACTCTAATAATAACAAAATCACTTAATTTAATAATACTTTTTCATAAATTATTTTTAAAATTGATTTCAACTTACCAACACTTGACAAGCACTTTTATATTTTGGGGAAAGTATTTGTGTTATTGCTACCCAATACGCTGAACTTATTACTTGTAATAAATATTTTTTAATATTTTAAAACATTACTCAATTTAAAAATTCGAACAAACAAAATTTGAATTTAAACTTTTCATCTGCTAATAATTTTCACTGTGGTTAAATACTAGTTACATTTCAATGATTTCCAATTAAGTATCACATTTCATTAGTTTAATCTTACTTGCCTTTTGAAGCATCAGATTTATTAATGTTAGCTAGACTTTCCAACCCCTGAAAATCAATTTAATATTCCATGAATGTAATTTAATTCTTATTTCCAAAACCTACCATTTCCAGCAATTATAGGTTCCTATAACGGATCTATTGATAAAGATGCGTAATTTCAATAAAAGTACGAATGCATTCAGTATGCTATATCCTGCTTCAGACTTGAATGAACAAGATACCCTGAAAGGAGTCAAAGGGGTTTGTTGAAACAGGATGGAACATTATACCACCGTGAATCATCAAGGACCCTACTCTTGGAACGATAAGAAAATGAAGGTTATCAGAAAAACATGTTTGAACGAATATAAGCCATTTTCCAATTCAGTATCAAACTTTTCTAATTTTAGCTTACCTGCCTATCATTTTATAGAAATTAATTAATATTAGATAGCATTATAACTCCTGAAAATCAATTTTAATGTTCCAATTAAATTGCATTGTTATTTACAATAACCTACTATTCTAAATTTTGATAATGTTATTCTTCAACCATTTTTTTACATTTTTTAATATCAAACTTTAATTCAGTTAGCCTCAAGCTTTTAATTCAGTTTTCATAATATCCTTTTCAAACATCTAGTGCAGTTTACTTTTAAAAATCTGAAAATCAACAAACTCTTAGTTTAAAAATCCTAACTTTTTTCTCAGTTTTTCCTAACTTATATTTTACAAATAAAATTCAAATTCATTTTCTTACTTTACTACCATTCTAAACTTATATTTCATATTTGCTATGAAATCATTAGCCTAATATTTCCCAAAATATATATTCAGTTTACTTTCATTCAGTTTTAGTCTTAAACAGTTATTTGTTAATTAAAAACATTTCTTATTTTAACAACCATATTAAAAACACATATTTTCTGTTACAGATTTTATTGCACGGGATTAGCAGTTACATTTACACAAATAATACACAAAATCTTTCCTTTTACCAAGGTATTGATATTTACAATTTTTTTCAGTTCATTGAAGGGAACTTGTGGACCTTTGGGCCAGAGTTTTCAATAACTTTTTTCCCAAAAATATTCCACACTATATTGGAATCTGTAAATAAATGCATTGAAACAAAATTGACGTTTGAGTATAAAATGAACTTGAATTGAATCTACTCTAAAAGGATGTTCCAAGATATATCAATATGTGATTACACCCCCATGGAAGGAGGGGCCCCTATTTTCTTTCTTGTTGTGCATAGAACTTTTTTTTGTTTACAAATAAATGTTACTAATCAGATTTTACCTCTTAAATTCCTAGTTCAAACATTTGTTATGCAACTTGGAAAATTTGAAAGCTGAAGGGAAGACACTATAGGATTAAAAAGTTTTTTTACTATTAAATTTCAGGTGAACTGATAATTAAATCTTTATTTTTTAAAACTATACTTTAAAAACAGAACATTTCACTTATTATAATAAAATTTGAAATATTTACATTGCTATACAAATTCTAGTATTCAGTTATTTTTACTTTGATCTTATAATCAACATTTTCAATTGGTTTTCTATGTTAAAAGGTAAATGATATTAGTACTTACTTAGTGTGTAATATCCGAAAGCACTGTAGGTGTATGGTGGTAATTCGTAAAATATTCGCATTCTAGTTGACTCCTGATTGTGAACAACGGGGTAGCTATGCAAATATCGCACCAATTTCCCATCTTTTTGGCACGGCATTCCTGGTATCTCCTTTCTTGGATGTGGTATTCCACATATTTTGAAGTCCATGGACTGTTGTCATCTTCAAAAAACTGCGTTTTGCAAGTATTGCATGTTTTCCAGAAAAAATTTGCGCTTTTTACTTCCCCGAAAGAAAACACAAAATGCCTTGCCTCAGGAATTACATCAGTGTCCCAAAACTTAACAAGCGTTGCAAAATAGCACCGTGGCAATCTATTTATCCGGGCAAAGTTCCATGTTTCCATGATATTGTCTCGTTGCATTTCTGCACTGGGTGCGTCCTCACATACTTGTATGGTATCAAAATCCGTTAATGGTAGATCTTCTTCGAACGCAGGCACATTTACGCTGGAAATTAAATCCACCCAACGCCGATCCTTCTTCTCTAACCATTCACTCACTAAATATTTTTTTTTACAGTACTTGGCAGATTTAAATGATAAATTTGAGGCAAAAACTGTATGGAATCCAAAATCACATCAACACAAACTTGGGAGAGAGAGCATTTGCACACTGAAATTTAGGATAATGCTAAAAATTCCATACTGAATTCGTGTGGTCAAACTTTCAGATCCAATGATGTGCATGTCCAGGTGGATCTTATCAAAGCAAACTCCACCGTGAAAAGGGGGGGGAGAAGATTAGTTCAATGACATACCCTGATAAAGGTATTTCGTAAATAAAGAAACGTGCTTATAGAACTATCCTTTGTAGGTGCCACTAACCCAGTTTATTATTTATGTTGAAATAATTATTTGCAATACATAATTTAAGAAAAATTAAATACTTCATTTAAAAAGAATTTACCAACCTGTTTGAACACGGTGTGATTGTATGAATCATTATAGAACAGGAAGTTCTTATCTGAAAAAATCCGGTTCAGATAACACGTGTACGTTTAACAATCTTTTCGCTGCATGCATTCATTCTCTGTTACCTGAAAACATATTTTACCATAAAAATGCTTAATTATGTTCAATTTGATTTCAGTTTCAGTGTTATTTGCCCATTTCTCACAGATTTTTATCAATTTTAATTCTATCACGAGTCAGCGCTTGAATGAATCTTATCGTTTTGAATGGAATGAGGTATCATGGCATGCCGTAAGTTCAGGCCTTTTACAAGTTTTAATTACTATTACATTTTGAAAAGCGCAACTCAAATGAATGTTCCAACTTGAAGGAATGAACCAGATGATTACAACTTTTTGAAAGAAATGAATCCAGGATCTTATCGGAATGCCTTAGAACAAGATAACTAAATCCGCAGTTGAATCTTATTATAAGGAAACCAAATCTTTGAAATATTAATATCTTACACATGAAAGTAATGCTAATTAAAACCCAAACATTCACCTATTTCACACATTATTATTTTTTAAATCGAACAAAAGTTAATTTTTTAGTTGAATTTAGTGCTTTTTAAGAAACTTCGTATCAAATAAATTTCAATTTTGAAATTAATATTACAACAAGAATATGCTTTTACCATTTCAGATGTTTAAAATAATTCGGTTTAAAGTTATATATGCATTGCAGAACACAGTTTTTCAACAAAATGTGCAAAGCCAGCTAGCTTATTCTTAGGCATGAGTGAGACACGATATTTTAATTACAAAAGAATTTGTATCATTATTTTAGGGAAAAAATTCACTTGTAGCCATTCTAATCAAAGTTATTCCTGGCATGCTTTTACTACCTATTGGAAATAAGACTAGAAATACAGAAACTAGATATTTAGAAATAATCACTTACACATTTTCCTTAAAAATCAACAACACATTCGAACTCTAGGTATGAATCACAATGGAGCAGGAAGTTCTTATCAGAAAAATCCGGTTCAGGTAACACGTGGGCATTTAAATATATTTTCTCTACATACTCTATCTCGGGTAAGTGACATTTTGTTTTCTAATAAAAATGTTTAATTCAATTTGATTTCAGTTTCAATGCTGTTATGTGCCTGTTTCTCACGGATTTTTATCATTTTCAAGCAACTCCAATTCATGCGTTCGCGGATCTCAATTATTATTTAAGGCAATTTAATGCGTGGTTTTAACGGGGAGGTATATCAATACAACGGAGCATATATTTTCTTCACAAATTTTAGTTTTATAAGAACAAAATTTTAAAATATTCTATTCAATTAATGGTTTTTCATAATTCGAAGCTAAAAAGACTTTTCTCTAAACAAATTACATTGAGCGTATTGAAGAAATGAAACAACTTTCGATAATACAGATAAGTTTTTACATTTATCTATAAATAAACACTTCCAAATCAATGCGCATGGCTAAAAAATTTTGCATTCACTATCAAAGACTCCATGATTAACAAGTTGATTAGATATTTGGTTGAAACACTGATTCAAACATATTTTCACTCTTTTCTGCCGTACTTTATTACATTTCATACTGTTTTTCTGGTCCACATTATTTGCTGTTACAAAGTGATAGATATGCGTGACAAAAATATATTACTCCCTTTCCTTATACTATTCGCATTTTTCTTATGGTTTTAGCTTTTTTACCCACTTTTCCTGTTAATTCCTTGCTGATATATATGCAAAACTCGCCAATATTAGAGTAGATATTTCCAAAATTTCAGTAAAGTTGTATACCCGGCATATCTCTTTTGTTATACTTCAGTGTAAAAATCTATGAAAATTGCCTTAAGTGAACAAGCACTAGAAAGAATTCCTGGGAAAAAACATACAATAGCTTAGTATTTTCGGAAAACATACAATTCATTGTGAAAAATATCAACAAACATCATATTACAAGCATAAATATATTAAAATTTCGCTTGCTTTTTTCAATATTAATAAAAAGTTTCCAAATTTTTTCCTTACAAACTTCAAACAATCAACCAAATTTTTTAAATTTACAATACACTTTTTCACATGTGTGTTACTACAGTCCAACATTATGTAGTTGTTGAATACTTTTTCTTAAATGCTAAATAATTTTTACCTAAGTGTTTAAGAACGTTAATTAATTTTATTTTCATGTTAAATATTTTTTTTATTGTTGAATTCTTTTACTTTAGATGCTGAATAAATTTTAAAAAAATTTAAATGTTAAAATTTTTTACCAACTTGTTAACATTTTTTCTTTGATGTTAAATATTTTAAACTATTTGAATATTTTTAATGTTGATTTTTATATTAGTTGTTGCTTGAGCATGTTTTTTTTTTAAGTTTTAATGTTAAAAGTTTCACTAACTTGCTGAATAGTTTTATTTTTAATGTTAAAATAATTTTAACTAATATTATTTTAATGTTGAACTTTTTTCTTTTGTTGTAGATTATTTATTACTTTCCATGTTGAATTATTTTTTAATGTTGTTGTTGATCTTGAAATGCATTTTATAAAAAACAAACAGCATGTATTTCAAATGCAATACAGCATGGTCATACATGCAGGGGGCAATACAACATGTATTGCCCCTCTCATTTTTAATCAATCTCCATTCCTAATCACATTCCTAAGGGATATCACAGGCTCTGATAGTAACTTGACTATGAAACTGGTTTGTTATCATGGTGAGCAAGCTGCTGAGAATTTCAAAATTTACTCAAGAGCATATGAGGTACAAAAATATCGAAAATAATCATTCTTGCGTAGTTTTTCAAAGCTATATGAAGAAAAAATAATTCTAAATGAGCCCCCAATCTGCCTACTTTTGTTGGAGAGAAGAACATGCATGCATGGTAAAGGGCGTATTCCTTCAAATACATGGATTCTTTTCAAAAGATTTAATGAAACCAAAACCTTAAAATAAACTAAATTCCATAGATAATCTGAATAAGGAAGAAAATTACGATAATGAGAGAGAAATTATGTGAGGCAATAATTTCAGCTGAATAATGTGGGTGAATACCCATGATATACACTTTTCACCGAAAAGATGCATAATTATATGCATAGATAATTCTGTTATACCCTGCCAAACCGTAAGGTAAAACAATACATAGCAAGTTATTACAATTTTATAATTAAGCATATACTATGCCAACCGTAAGGTAAATCCATACACAGCAAGTTATTACTATTTTATAATTATGCATCTTTTCGGTGAAAAGTGTATATCATGGGTATTCACCCACATTATTCAGCTGAAATTATTGCCTCACATAATTTCTCTCTCATTATCGTAATTTTCTTCCTTATTCAGATTATCTATGGAATTTAGTTTATTTTAAGGTTTTGGTTTCATTAAATCTTTTGAAAAGAATCCATGTATTTGAAGGAATACGCCCTTTACCATGCATGCATGTTCTTCTCTCCAACAAAAGTAGGCAGATTGGGGGCTCATTTAGAATTATTTTTTCTTCATATAGCTTTGAAAAACTACGCAAGAATGATTATTTTCGATATTTTTGTACCTCATATGCTCTTGAGTAAATTTTGAAATTCTCAGCAGCTTGCTCACCATGATAACAAACCAGTTTCATAGTCAAGTTACTATCAGAGCCTGTGATATCCCTTAGGAATGTGATTAGGAATGGAGATTGATTAAAAATGAGAGGGGCAATACATGTTGTATTGCCCCCTGCATGTATGACCATGCTGTATTGCATTTGAAATACATGCTGTTTGTTTTTTATAAAATGCATTTCAAGATCAACAACAACATTAAAAAATAATTCAACATGGAAAGTAATAAATAATCTACAACAAAAGAAAAAAGTTCAACATTAAAATAATATTAGTTAAAATTATTTTAACATTAAAAATAAAACTATTCAGCAAGTTAGTAAAACTTTTAACATTAAAACTTAAAAAAAAAACATGCTCAAGCAACAACTAATATAAAAATCAACATTAAAAATATTCAAATAGTTTAAAATATTTAACATCAAAGAAAAAATGTTAACAAGTTGGTAAAAAATTTTAACATTTAAATTTTTTTAAAATTTATTCAGCATCTAAAGTAAAAGAATTCAACAATAAAAAAAATATTTAACATGAAAATAAAATTAATTAACGTTCTTAAACACTTAGGTAAAAATTATTTAGCATTTAAGAAAAAGTATTCAACAACTACATAATGTTGGACTGTAGTAACACACATGTGAAAAAGTGTATTGTAAATTTAAAAAATTTGGTTGATTGTTTGAAGTTTGTAAGGAAAAAATTTGGAAACTTTTTATTAATATTGAAAAAAGCAAGCGAAATTTTAATATATTTATGCTTGTAATATGATGTTTGTTGATATTTTTCACAATGAATTGTATGTTTCCCGAAAATACTAAGCTATTGTATGTTTTTTCCCAGGAATTCTTTCTAGTGCTTGTTCACTTAAGGCAATTTTCATAGATTTTTACACTGAAGTATAACAAAAGAGATATGCCGGGTATACAACTTTACTGAAATTTTGGAAATATCTACTCTAATATTGGCGAGTTTTGCATATATATCAGCAAGGAATTAACAGGAAAAGTGGGTAAAAAAGCTAAAACCATAAGAAAAATGCGAATAGTATAAGGAAAGGGAGTAATATATTTTTGTCACGCATATCTATCACTTTGTAACAGCAAATAATGTGGACCAGAAAAACAGTATGAAATGTAATAAAGTACGGCAGAAAAGAGTGAAAATATGTTTGAATCAGTGTTTCAACCAAATATCTAATCAACTTGTTAATCATGGAGTCTTTGATAGTGAATGCAAAATTTTTTAGCCATGCGCATTGATTTGGAAGTGTTTATTTATAGATAAATGTAAAAACTTATCTGTATTATCGAAAGTTGTTTCATTTCTTCAATACGCTCAATGTAATTTGTTTAGAGAAAAGTCTTTTTAGCTTCGAATTATGAAAAACCATTAATTGAATAGAATATTTTAAAATTTTGTTCTTATAAAACTAAAATTTGTGAAGAAAATATATGCTCCGTTGTATTGATATACCTCCCCGTTAAAACCACGCATTAAATTGCCTTAAATAATAATTGAGATCCGCGAACGCATGAATTGGAGTTGCTTGAAAATGATAAAAATCCGTGAGAAACAGGCACATAACAGCATTGAAACTGAAATCAAATTGAATTAAACATTTTTATTAGAAAACAAAATGTCACTTACCCGAGATAGAGTATGTAGAGAAAATATATTTAAATGCCCACGTGTTACCTGAACCGGATTTTTCTGATAAGAACTTCCTGCTCCATTGTGATTCATACCTAGAGTTCGAATGTGTTGTTGATTTTTAAGGAAAATGTGTAAGTGATTATTTCTAAATATCTAGTTTCTGTATTTCTAGTCTTATTTCCAATAGGTAGTAAAAGCATGCCAGGAATAACTTTGATTAGAATGGCTACAAGTGAATTTTTTCCCTAAAATAATGATACAAATTCTTTTGTAATTAAAATATCGTGTCTCACTCATGCCTAAGAATAAGCTAGCTGGCTTTGCACATTTTGTTGAAAAACTGTGTTCTGCAATGCATATATAACTTTAAACCGAATTATTTTAAACATCTGAAATGGTAAAAGCATATTCTTGTTGTAATATTAATTTCAAAATTGAAATTTATTTGATACGAAGTTTCTTAAAAAGCACTAAATTCAACTAAAAAATTAACTTTTGTTCGATTTAAAAAATAATAATGTGTGAAATAGGTGAATGTTTGGGTTTTAATTAGCATTACTTTCATGTGTAAGATATTAATATTTCAAAGATTTGGTTTCCTTATAATAAGATTCAACTGCGGATTTAGTTATCTTGTTCTAAGGCATTCCGATAAGATCCTGGATTCATTTCTTTCAAAAAGTTGTAATCATCTGGTTCATTCCTTCAAGTTGGAACATTCATTTGAGTTGCGCTTTTCAAAATGTAATAGTAATTAAAACTTGTAAAAGGCCTGAACTTACGGCATGCCATGATACCTCATTCCATTCAAAACGATAAGATTCATTCAAGCGCTGACTCGTGATAGAATTAAAATTGATAAAAATCTGTGAGAAATGGGCAAATAACACTGAAACTGAAATCAAATTGAACATAATTAAGCATTTTTATGGTAAAATATGTTTTCAGGTAACAGAGAATGAATGCATGCAGCGAAAAGATTGTTAAACGTACACGTGTTATCTGAACCGGATTTTTTCAGATAAGAACTTCCTGTTCTATAATGATTCATACAATCACACCGTGTTCAAACAGGTTGGTAAATTCTTTTTAAATGAAGTATTTAATTTTTCTTAAATTATGTATTGCAAATAATTATTTCAACATAAATAATAAACTGGGTTAGTGGCACCTACAAAGGATAGTTCTATAAGCACGTTTCTTTATTTACGAAATACCTTTATCAGGGTATGTCATTGAACTAATCTTCTCCCCCCCCTTTTCACGGTGGAGTTTGCTTTGATAAGATCCACCTGGACATGCACATCATTGGATCTGAAAGTTTGACCACACGAATTCAGTATGGAATTTTTAGCATTATCCTAAATTTCAGTGTGCAAATGCTCTCTCTCCCAAGTTTGTGTTGATGTGATTTTGGATTCCATACAGTTTTTGCCTCAAATTTATCATTTAAATCTGCCAAGTACTGTAAAAAAAAATATTTAGTGAGTGAATGGTTAGAGAAGAAGGATCGGCGTTGGGTGGATTTAATTTCCAGCGTAAATGTGCCTGCGTTCGAAGAAGATCTACCATTAACGGATTTTGATACCATACAAGTATGTGAGGACGCACCCAGTGCAGAAATGCAACGAGACAATATCATGGAAACATGGAACTTTGCCCGGATAAATAGATTGCCACGGTGCTATTTTGCAACGCTTGTTAAGTTTTGGGACACTGATGTAATTCCTGAGGCAAGGCATTTTGTGTTTTCTTTCGGGGAAGTAAAAAGCGCAAATTTTTTCTGGAAAACATGCAATACTTGCAAAACGCAGTTTTTTGAAGATGACAACAGTCCATGGACTTCAAAATATGTGGAATACCACATCCAAGAAAGGAGATACCAGGAATGCCGTGCCAAAAAGATGGGAAATTGGTGCGATATTTGCATAGCTACCCCGTTGTTCACAATCAGGAGTCAACTAGAATGCGAATATTTTACGAATTACCACCATACACCTACAGTGCTTTCGGATATTACACACTAAGTAAGTACTAATATCATTTACCTTTTAACATAGAAAACCAATTGAAAATGTTGATTATAAGATCAAAGTAAAAATAACTGAATACTAGAATTTGTATAGCAATGTAAATATTTCAAATTTTATTATAATAAGTGAAATGTTCTGTTTTTAAAGTATAGTTTTAAAAAATAAAGATTTAATTATCAGTTCACCTGAAATTTAATAGTAAAAAAACTTTTTAATCCTATAGTGTCTTCCCTTCAGCTTTCAAATTTTCCAAGTTGCATAACAAATGTTTGAACTAGGAATTTAAGAGGTAAAATCTGATTAGTAACATTTATTTGTAAACAAAAAAAAGTTCTATGCACAACAAGAAAGAAAATAGGGGCCCCTCCTTCCATGGGGGTGTAATCACATATTGATATATCTTGGAACATCCTTTTAGAGTAGATTCAATTCAAGTTCATTTTATACTCAAACGTCAATTTTGTTTCAATGCATTTATTTACAGATTCCAATATAGTGTGGAATATTTTTGGGAAAAAAGTTATTGAAAACTCTGGCCCAAAGGTCCACAAGTTCCCTTCAATGAACTGAAAAAAATTGTAAATATCAATACCTTGGTAAAAGGAAATATTTTGTGTATTATTTGTGTAAATGTAACTGCTAATCCCGTGCAATAAAATCTGTAACAGAAAATATGTGTTTTTAATATGGTTGTTAAAATAAGAAATGTTTTTAATTAACAAATAACTGTTTAAGACTAAAACTGAATGAAAGTAAACTGAATATATATTTTGGGAAATATTAGGCTAATGATTTCATAGCAAATATGAAATATAAGTTTAGAATGGTAGTAAAGTAAGAAAATGAATTTGAATTTTATTTGTAAAATATAAGTTAGGAAAAACTGAGAAAAAAGTTAGGATTTTTAAACTAAGAGTTTGTTGATTTTCAGATTTTTAAAAGTAAACTGCACTAGATGTTTGAAAAGGATATTATGAAAACTGAATTAAAAGCTTGAGGCTAACTGAATTAAAGTTTGATATTAAAAAATGTAAAAAAATGGTTGAAGAATAACATTATCAAAATTTAGAATAGTAGGTTATTGTAAATAACAATGCAATTTAATTGGAACATTAAAATTGATTTTCAGGAGTTATAATGCTATCTAATATTAATTAATTTCTATAAAATGATAGGCAGGTAAGCTAAAATTAGAAAAGTTTGATACTGAATTGGAAAATGGCTTATATTCGTTCAAACATGTTTTTCTGATAACCTTCATTTTCTTATCGTTCCAAGAGTAGGGTCCTTGATGATTCACGGTGGTATAATGTTCCATCCTGTTTCAACAAACCCCTTTGACTCCTTTCAGGGTATCTTGTTCATTCAAGTCTGAAGCAGGATATAGCATACTGAATGCATTCGTACTTTTATTGAAATTACGCATCTTTATCAATAGATCCGTTATAGGAACCTATAATTGCTGGAAATGGTAGGTTTTGGAAATAAGAATTAAATTACATTCATGGAATATTAAATTGATTTTCAGGGGTTGGAAAGTCTAGCTAACATTAATAAATCTGATGCTTCAAAAGGCAAGTAAGATTAAACTAATGAAATGTGATACTTAATTGGAAATCATTGAAATGTAACTAGTATTTAACCACAGTGAAAATTATTAGCAGATGAAAAGTTTAAATTCAAATTTTGTTTGTTCGAATTTTTAAATTGAGTAATGTTTTAAAATATTAAAAAATATTTATTACAAGTAATAAGTTCAGCGTATTGGGTAGCAATAACACAAATACTTTCCCCAAAATATAAAAGTGCTTGTCAAGTGTTGGTAAGTTGAAATCAATTTTAAAAATAATTTATGAAAAAGTATTATTAAATTAAGTGATTTTGTTATTATTAGAGTATTGAAGAGAAATTAAATTTTAAGCAAGAATGCTCTGATTGGTTGAAAAAAGTATCCTATAAAATGATTGGTCCACGATTTATGTTCGAAAATAATAAAACTTTGTTGGGTTGTCATACATTCCCAAAAATGCAACATAAAAATACTCATTGAATTAAAGCACGTAATGGTACGTTGAATAAAAGCTGAAAGTACTTAATCTGCCAATAAAAGTAATTGCCATGTGTTGGTAAGATAAAATCAATTTTAAAATATTAAAACAATTTTATTGAATTAAGTTTTGTTATTAAAGAAAAATAGCCAAATTAGAGATATGACGCTAAATCCGGCAACACATTGAATTACATTTTCAGGCAACCCTATGTTAATGAAATAGTACACCAGGCTGAAGTTAATAATTTAATAAATCAGGCTAAAGTACAAGTTCTGTAAAATTAATATTTTAATAATTAATAATTTAATAAATCAGGCTAAAGTAAAGTCCTATAAAATTAATAACTTATAAATCAGACTGAAATAAAGTACAAGTCCTCTAAAAATAATAATTTAATAATTAATAATTTAATAAATCAGGCTAAAGTAAAGTCCTAAAAAATTAATAATTTAATAATTAATAATTTAATAAATCAAGCTGAATTAAAGTTCTTTTAAAATAAATAATTTATTAATAAATAATTTAATAAATAAGGCTTAATTAAAGATCTAAAAAAAAAAGATTAAAAATATACTCCCTAGATGGCGCCACGTTAAAATTAAATGTAAAACTTAATGAAATACAATAAATTTAAAAAATCTGTTAAAAAAAGTTTAAGTCCAAAAACCCTCAACTTTGGAAAAATGAAACCAAAAATGTCGGTCAAAGTTGCACGCGAAAATACCGTTGCCATATCCGAAAAACTAAACTTTGAAAATACAACTCAACTCCGCAAAACCAGCAGCAGGAGGTAAACAACTCAACTCCAGACACGCCTCCTTCAACGCCATTGGCTATGACGTCAAAAGCCACGCCCCCAAACCGGTCACGTGATATGACGTCACGAATCAACCCCTTCCGCCCTAAGCCGCCCGAAATCCCATGTTAACCTACGGCCGGTTCGGGCGGGTCAGTTTGTCGCTCATAGCGCCCTGCTTACTACTGACCGACCACTTTGGACGGGCCCGTCCGTTTCGGGAACTGAATATGCTGAATGATATGAATTCAGCGAGTTCAATTTTTATTTGGAAAATAAAAAAAACATCTAGTATAGACTTTGACTAAAAAACAAAGTGGAACTCGTGGGCCCGGGCCCCTTAAAGCTCCGGGCCCTCCGACATTTGTCGGGGTTGCTGCCCCCTATGGGCGGCCCTGCCCAAAAGGAGTGAAAACACTTCTATTGAGGGTAAAATTTCAAAAGAGATTTCTGGGGAGCACCCCCAGCCCCCTTAAAACTTTCATGTTTATTTTTTACTTTTTTCTATAGAAAATTCAGTGGTTTACAAGGAACTGTTGGGCCTCACACCGAGCTAAAACTCTACTTTTAAGAGGTCAATTTTGAAAAATTTTCTGGGGAAGAACCCCCAAACACCCCTCTAGAATTTTCAGACTCCTGAAAAAAGTGTTTTTCCCTTGAACATTCTGCTGCTTCCAAGAAAGTTCTTCCCCTTGGGTGTTCCCCAAAGAGTTTGAAAAGGTGATAAAACAGTAGCTTAAAGGAGAAATTTCAAAATAAATTTCCCCCAGCCCCCTTGAAATTTTGACGCTAATTAATTTTTTTTCCTTCGAAAATTCTGTGTTTCACAAGAAACTGCTCTCTTCAGATATAACTCAAATAGTCTTAAAATGCGCTGAAACACTACTTTAAGAGGCAAATTTTCAAGGGGAAGAACCCCCGAACTCCCCTCTGAAATTTTGACGGCTGTTATGCAGTGTTTTTCTCCTTGAACAGGGGTAGAAGTGACCAAATAAGAATATATAGGATTTTTCAAAAAAATATATAGGACAAAAATAAATTTTTTATAGCTTGGCAACAGGACTAATGACAGTTTTGTATCAGTTTTAAGTGTTTGGTATTGAGACTTGGAACCAAATTTACGTGTACTTGGCTCCAAAAATTGGCTAGAATATATGAGTCAAACTATATTTGCAACTAAATACTTTCATTAATTTTCAAACAAATGAACTTTCAAAACAAAATTAAGGTATTTAATTTTAAAAATACTTTTAGTAAAACCGTAGTTAAATTAATCTATAATGCAAAAAGTAAAAATGCATGAATGGAAAATCCAAAAAAATTTTTCAAAATCAAATCAAATTTTTAAAAAAATTCCAATAACTTTAAAATCTAAAAAAATACCCAGAAATGATGTTTTAATATTGTTTTCCTGATTAAAAAACTATTTAATAATACTTAATAATACCAAGCTACTTTGCTTTCTTACATAATAGCAAGCAATTTTAGTGGTAGATCTTTTAATATGTCTGCTAAAATATACTGTCCATATTTGAGACACATGTAAACCAAGTTTAAAAGTCAAGAAAATCAACATGAAGACACGAAAATCGCGATCGTGGGAGATTAAAGTTGTTTTTTCTGTACTCATTGTATCTGAAAAACCAACTTTAAAGAAAGTTAAGGACTTCTGAATGATCAAAAAACACCCTGTAATAATTATAAAGCCATCTAAAATTTATAATTTTAGGCATTTAGTAATCATCAAAAATATTTTTCAAGGATATTCAAGACATCAAATTTAAATTTTGAATAATTGACGCTAAATATAGGATTTATAGGACGCTTTTTCCATGTTTTTTGAAAATATAGGATTTATAGGAAATATAGGACGACTTCTACCCCTGCTTGAACATCCTGCGGTCTCAAGAAGCTTTTTCTCTCTCTTGGTTGTTCTACAAAGAGTTTGAAAAGGGGACATCCATAAATTACGTGAGGTGTTTTTTCCAAAATCTGGACCCCCCCTTGGTGAGATTTTGCTGGACCCCCCCTCCCCCACGTGAGATTTATCTATAACTTTTTCATACTAAAAAAATAGAAAATCGTATAATTTCAAATTTAAAAAACCCTTCTCAAAAGGGTTCCGTGAGAGTAAAAAGGTTGGGAAACGCTGCTCTAGTTTATATAGGCACGTTTAGGGTTGCCAAGCGAGACTATTCAAAAACAGCTCGCGTCTCTGGAGAATAGCGCACTCGGTTAGGGTAGGTTTCGTTTGGCGAAGATGGTCAGGGCAGATAAAGGTAGTAAAAAGTAATCTCTAACTATGAAATGCCTAACTAGTTAGTATAAAACATATTTTTGTGAACTCGGATCGAAGAAATAACGAAAGATAAATTTTTTTGTGATTTTTTTTATTAAATTTTGTTTATATTCAACTAAACAACACAAAAAACTACACAAATACCACTAAAAACTTTTTCTTTTTTTTGAGGCCTGAAAAAGAGCTATTTTCGCATGCCAATATTTCCACAAATATTCAAGATATTTTTATGAATTTTTTAAGCGGGTTATTCATAACATTGTCGACAATACACTTTAGTTTTTACAGGGGTCAAAAATATAGGAACTTAGAACAACTATGAACCCCTGCTTAAACTCCAAAGAGAAACTAGTCTTATAATTCAAATCAAGACAATATAAAACAATCGGAAGGATAAACTTTATTTGATTTAACTAAATCACAGCACAGTTGATGCCAGCTGAAAATTTCAATTTGAACAAAAACAATGCTTTTTATAAAATAAGATTCATTGGCTATTTCATAGGATTCAAAAATCCAAAAAGGGAGCTAATAGAGTTCATATTTATGAAATATGAATTCATTTCTTTGGGATATTTTGTTAGTTAAGCTTTTTAGTTAAGCTGACTTGAAAAAAGACATTTTCTACCTTAATGCTCCTTTTAGTACATCAAAATAAATTAATTTCAAAATCTAAATAAAACAGTATAATACAAGTTGTGATTGTGTAATATTTTAAAGGTATTCAAGACTAATCAATATAATTTGTTAAACTCCAATAAGGAAGTTGCATGTGTAAGATTTTCAAAAACAAACTAGTGTTCCGTATGGTTTTTTGTATGGTAAAATAAAATATCTAGTCAGTTTTTCAAAAAATGTACAGGTAATTGAATATTTTAATTTAAAAGTCGAGAAAAAGCACGTGACTGAAAACGTTTATTGTTTAAACTATAAGATGACGTCATCAATAATACCATCAAATCCATTGCTTTACAACAATGTTTAGTATAAGATGACGTCACATCCAAACTCTTGGCGTTTTCGCGCGCTTTTAAAAAGAGGATTTTTGTTAATTTTTTTGGCAATCAAAAAATTTCTCGATCGGCCTCAAATTTTGGGTAGTTGCTTATTTTTGCAAGAGGAATCGATTAAAAAAATTAAAAAAAATCATGCAACTTCCTCATTATACTTTAGAAGTTTCCTCATGTTTAACTATACAAGAAATGAGATGTCATATTCAAACCAATTAAAAATAACTAAGCATAAACTCAAAAGTCAAAGATATATACACAAATTTAAATAACATAAAAGCAAACATTTTCTACCATAGAAACGAAAATATATAAAGGAAAACATCACTAATATAGATAGAAGTGTCTTGCTGAAGTATTTCACACACTGTGCATAAAATGTAAGTAACAAATGAATCAACACTTTATTGGCAAATATTTTTAGTTTGGTTGATTGTAAAGTAGCTTATAAAAATAGTTTCTTATAAATACTTCAAAAGGTTGTAAGAAGTTATTCAATGCTTATCACATAAGCTTATTTTTCAACAATTATATTTATTACTACTCATTAAAAGTCCAATAAAAGCATTGGGTCATTTAAGGTGTTATAATAATGATTACCATCACTGACACAACCAGAAATTTATGTTAAGGAGGGGGCATTAATTTGAACCAAATCTTTAAAAAAAGTGAACTTGGTTCACCTAACTGGACTCAAGGGAGAGAATCATGTCTTGTTTTACTTTAAAATCCTTGCACTTACAAGCAAGTCGGAAAATTATATTATCATACTCCGATTGACTTTGTTAAGTCCACATGAGACATGAAATAAGACACAATGCTTATATTTGATTGAAATATTTAAGAGAACAGTCCAAATATATATTTAAACAAAGAGTGAGTGGGAAAAACCATGGGATAAGTGACACAAAGTAGAAATATTTTGTATGATGGGAGGTGGGTTCAATAAGTCCATCAATTTGTTGAATTCAGGGTTGTATCGCAAATCTATGGATATTGTAAAAATTTTCCCTGATCCAACTCGTATACTGAACATTTCAATTACTGTCACTAGTACCACAAGGCTTATCAATCACTCCTCATATGAAATATACAACAAAACAGCATTTAGAATACTTTGCCAACAATTTAAAGTACTGGTAACATTTAACCCTTTATCTACTGCATTATGATGTTCTGCAATTTTTTTTCGTGCAAATATATTTTTTAGTCACTAAATTGATAATTAAGGGATTTATATAAATAAAATAATCATCTTTGGAAAATTTAACCCACTAGAGCTAATTACTTTTGAGTACCGTCAGTACACTGAGGGCTCAAGTATTCTCACAATACAAAACATATGGCTTTTTATTGCAGTTCTAAGTCTTAAAACATAACACAGACGTTGCCGCCGGGGCGGGGACGCATCCCCCCCTATCCCCAATAAGTGGGAACCTAGTTTAAAAAACTGTTTGTAACTTTTGAGGGTGACCGAAAATTTACTGAATACGTGTTTCCTCCGCCTTTTGATCATAAAGGATGGTTCCAATATACCAATGGCATCTAATTTAAGAGGCATATACAAGAGGGGGACGGACAATATATTTTTCAAACACGATTTCATTTAGAATAGGTTGAAGCAGAGTAGCTTAACAGAGATGCCAAACGGCCGTTTTCCTCCTAAGGTAATTAATTTAATTCAGCTCGCAGATTATAATTCAGTTCACTAGCAGCCACACAATCAGAAAAAGCTAAATGCAATTGATTGAGCAAATGGTTTTGAGTGACAGCTTCAGTGGGCGAATGAAGTGGGTGAGTGACAGGTGGGAGGTGGAGCTATAAGAGGTAAGAAGGCGGGTCCGTTAGTCTGTTTGGAATGAGATTTGTCAATGGGAAAAGCCCTGTTAAAAAAGTTGCCATTAGCGTCTATGGAGATTAACACTCCGTTAAGCTCTATACTCTGTGGGTTGAAGCAAGGGAGAGAATGGGAAAGCATTATCCCAACAAAAAATTCTATTTCTAGCTAAAAATAATAGAAACCCCTTAAAAAAATCCAGCTACAGCACTGGTTAATGCAAAAAAAATTTGATTTCGAAACTGTAATAGTATAACACTTAAAATGAGTTTAAACCTGTATTTAAATAGTCAAATTTCTAAAATTTTTTGGGGGAGGATCCCCAGACCCCCATTTTTAGTGAAACGTTACAAACGGTTTGCAAACATTAGGACAGAAGTTAATTAGTCGATTCAAAACCACCTTGAAATTGTTAAACGAGGGCGAAACCTATTATTTTTGGGGTAGTTAACCAGTAGTTTATGGAGGAATTCCGAATCGTTGAGGCCGTCCCTCCCTATGTTCAGGAGTTGCCGCCGCCAATGAAACATAATACACTTTCCTTTTGACATTAACTATTTTTAAGGGAACAAAATTGATAATCATGGGAATCCGATCAAAGTAGCAGCTGAAAGCTCAACTTCAGTTTTAAATCTATTCGCAGTGCTCGCTGAAATACTCATCATAAAACCCGTGCTGCCTTTTATCCTGAAGATTAAAACTAAAAGAGTGTTCCTGCAAAGTACCGTCAGTATATTCGAAAAGATGGTTATTCTATGTAATTTTAAAGTTGGTGGGACTTGTAAGAACCGTCAGTAGATAAAGGGTTAAGCATAAGTTAGAATATTTAAAATTCAAAAATATTGTAGTTTTAATTCTTGCTTGCAAATATCGAAATAGTAATACAAATTTCAGTCTATGCATATAATGGGCAATTACACAGTATTTTATTTCATTTTTTTTATTCAATAGAGGTATCCCCAAGAGAGGAATATACGCACAAAAATTTTTAAATTATAATGCTCATTTATTTTTTAATTTAATTTCAAGGTTTGACTTTAAAAAGGGCACAAAAACAGTATGTGAGTAATTTAATCTAAAACATTGCCAAAACAGATTTGAGGTCATTCAATCCTAAACAATTTCAAAGGGATTTTGTCAATTTTTATTTTAAAAAATTGAATTAACTAAATTTTTGTTAAGCTTTTCATGTCGATTTTTGAATTAAGATCCATTTCTTTAACTGGAAAAATGCATTATTTTCTGTTTTCAAAAAATGCTGGCATTGTTAATTTATATATAGTATACTATGCTTCATTATTAATTTATATATAGTATACTATGCTTCCTTATCAATACAGCATATAAACCACTTTTTGTGGTTCCTGAGAGCGAAAAGCAAAAATATTTCTTATTTTACATTGAGTGCAGCTTCTCTTTTAAAGCTGGCACTCTCAAACACTTTTTAACCTATTAAAGACAACTTTAAAATTGCAAAAATTGATTTTCTTACGCTTTCATTGAGATCTGTGGTTCCTGGTTGGTGGTCCATGAGTCTTGGAAGTTTCTAATTCAAGTAGAAATTTTAGCACATTGAACACAATAGGATTGAATTAATCTTTGTTTAAATAGTGGGGATACAATCACCTCTGAATTGTTAACAATATACTTTTCAGTACTTATAAATATTTAAGGGGAAATCCAGAGCTCCATACAAGAAAACAATGGCACTATTTTTTGTGGGTTCTGAAGATATAATGGTGTTATTATAACAAAAAGTACTATATATTGTGAGATAACATTAACTTTCTATAACAGCCATATTTCAGAGCATCATAAAAATGTTCATGCTTATAAACTTTCTTGGAATTTTGTAATGGTGAAGGATTCTAAGTAATAAAGGATAGTTTATAGATCTCTAATTAAGGCTTAGTGGTCCATTGACATCAACAAGTTGAGAACCACTGATTAAGATCAATAAAAATACTGGCAAACTATTAAAGCTTTGTAATATTTATACTTTTTATTGGCTTTTTATGTTTTTTTCCTGAACAGCCCTGCTTGAATGCTACTTAGCACCACTTACACATATTCAGTATAACTTATCTAAACCTTACTTAAGATTCAGATAAAAACGTAACTTTTGATAATTTTGACAGTAATAACATAATTTTTTAGCATTTATTCATAGGTTCAACAATTCATGATGTTTTTCAAACAACTTTTAACAATGGTAAAAATATGTTGGAGTAATGGTTTTCAATAAACTCTACATAGCCCACTTGTTGTTTAAAAAAGTAATTCATAAATACACAGATTAAACTAAAGATTTCTTAAACTTTGGTAACCACTATATAGCATAAAAGGATATATACAAGTGAATGATAAGGCAAATTGCTTTCCTTCTTCTATCTTTACTTTAAAAAACAATATCGTCAAAAATAAAGTGAGTGTGTTTAGATTTTTTAAGCATAACAGTACAATAGTTAAATAAATAAATGATACATTCAGACAAAAAACACTTCAATACTAAAGAACATATAAAAGTCCAGTATTAAGCTCAGAAATTTAACAAATTTTGTGAGAATATTTAAAATAATCAATAATTCTGAAAGTTTTCTTAAATACTATCCCATTATCAATCTCAATCAACTAACAAAGACATATGTGTAAAATCCGGCACAACTTCAAATAATAGCTTCTTGGTCTGTCATTGTATGTGAATTTTACGCATGAAAAATTTACATGTGATACTAATTGCCAATAATGAATTTGAAAGCTAACAAGATGAATCCATTAGAGTTTATGATAACCACTTTTAATGACGGCTACCAAGAAAACCTCGGAAATAAAATATAAATTTACTCATTGTAAATTACATAAAACAACATTAAAATATTTTCAACAACACAAATTTTACTTAATCACTGGGACAGACAACTTCACCGCCAGTTATTCTGAATACCCATCATAGTACAAAAACTTAACTGCTGGAGGAAACCCCCAAATAGACTTATTTTAGAGAACCATCCACCATACTACGCATCACAATTTCATAACTAGCAAAATACAGACTCCAAACTTCCTCATTGGCCAAGGTATTTGTAATCACAGATTGATCTTCTTTTACAAACTGTTCAAAATGTATTTTAGGAACAGTGTGGTTTGAAATGAATGAAAGAAGTCAGGTCAAAGAGCATAATCAAATCTGAATACAATATTTACTTGCATAATTTTTTTGTAACTGTCTTAAGCAATGACAGCTAATCCTTGGAATAGAAACTAATATACAGTAAAAATTTTGGAATAACACCATAATGCTATATTATCTAACCATTGTTACTCATTCACTTTCATGCTTTGAAAGGAAGGTAAAAGAGTAATGAATATAGCAACAAAAACAAATAAAATTCAATGCAAAATATTTTAATTTTATATTAATTAGAAGAACATCAACTATACTAATCTAATCAACATTCATAGGTCAAGTATCACTCAGACAGTCAGGAAATTACACAAGTAAATACTGCATTCTAACATACCATCCAATAGAAAAGTGTGAAAACTATTTACAATGTGAGTCAGCCACCTTTTACATTTTTGGACCACATAATCAAAGCTTTCAAGCAAGGATTCATTTATATAGTATTCAAGTAACTGAAAATTTAAAACCCTTCAATAAAGGAGTAGATTAATTACTGATGTAAAATTATTTAAGAATACTATACTATAAATATATTATATACTGATGTATCTCAAAAATAAATTTGCATGAGGATAACCCCTTTTTATTTTTATATTTTATTCTATATTTTATTTATTTTATATTTATATATTTGTATTTTATAGCTTTATTATAAAACACTTAACTAGTTTTACAGCACAAAATTTAAATAATCATTTTTAAAGACCCTTCCATTACTTGATGTATAAATAAATACTGTAAAAGTAGATATACTTTCAAAAACTATTGTTTTTTAATTGACAAAAATTTCAAACAAGTATTAGAAGACAAACAAATATTGGACCAGAAATTGTACAAAATGATTATCTGGACCAAAAACCAAGGTTGCTGACTCAATTAACAACATAAATGAATACTTTAAGAAATGTTAAGAAGCAGGAGGATTCAAATCTACATTCATTTTTATTGGACTGCAAGAGTAGATGTGGAGTGTTGGATAAAAGCCTCCAATAGGAATATGGGACATTACTTTTCCAAGGACTTGCATGTTGTAGGTGAAGTAAACCTACAAAATATCAAAGAATCAGGGGTGCTACTGACTTCAACTCAAAATCCCAGAGCAAATAAAGTAAGGAACCTTTATCCGGAATACTCTCTAAAAACCAGAACGTTTACAGATCATAATTTTTTTGTGGTTCTGAAGGTATTTGGTACTTACATACTATATATACGCCGTCGACCGTGATGCTTCATTTGAAAACATCGCCGAACCCCGTTAAATCCATCTTTGATCAGAAAACATCCCCAGAGAACACTAGAGTTGACAACACCAGAATATCAAATTTACTGTATTGATCAGACAAATGTATTCAAAGCTAAACTTACTAAGCCACAGAAATGCTATGACCAAAAATTATAATTATTTTGGTGGACTAAACTTTATGCCATTAAAATGAAATAAAAAGATTGTATATTTAGCAGATCCTTTCTTTTTATCCCATTTCCACTTTTGCATATACGTATTTAGTTATTTTAAATGAAACAAAAAAAACTGATCTTTTCACCACTGAAGATGCTCTCCGAAGAAGAGTGAAACGTATGGAAATAAATTCCAAGAAACACGACCCTCCATCCCGGAAAATGGAATAAATTACTCTTCATGTCGTGGAAGTTTTCATCAATTTATAAAAAAAAAACATAGTTTATTTGGTTACCTTGTTTTTTGGAAACTGCATCTGGCAATAACTTTCGCTCTTCATATACTTATGACAGACCTCAGAGACGTTAAAGCCACCTTTTGGTGACTTCATTGACGTTTTCGGATTCAGCGTCACAGGTCAACGGCGTAGTACGTAAGTACCAGGCATACTTATATAAAATTTTTACCTGTCTGCGAACTCAAATTTTTTCCAAAAAATTTTCTGCAAGAATTTACCTTTTCTTTACACACACAAACGAATAATAGGGAGAAAAAAACATATTAGCTGCCAAGGGGAAAGTTTTTTAAAATCTGTTTTTTTAAAGTGTTTTTAAATCTTAAAATTTTTTATATGTTCTACTTTTTACTGAAAGTATATAACAATTTTCACTAAATACGCTTCTATTTTAACTATAATTTAAGTACTACTCTATTTAAACCTTTTTACCCTGAACCTGAAAATTTACAAAATACAGATAGTTTAAATGACAAGTTATAACAAATACATACATGTGATTACTCTGACAATAAATTGGCAGAAAATATTTTTAAAAAAATTCTACGACACCTAAATTTTCCTTCATTTTAAGTAGAGGGGGTCCATTGGCTTCTACTTCCAGAGATCAACGATTCGATATGATAGTCATATTTTTCAACTTAATTATTAACTACAGTTTTCATATACCTTCAATATCTTTTTCGATTTTACTTAAAATTTAACATCATATGCAACACTCGCGGTCAGAGTTTTCAGTAAAAAACGATTAGAAAATTAGAAAATGGAATTGTAGTTTTTCAAATTGAATTGTCAGATTTCTGCCAATTGGCGGAGGAATCACATGTATGCAAATAGTATCAAAAAATTTAATCTGTGAACATTCAGAGCTTAATTCCATCAAATAGTTTTAAAATATATGTGAACATATTTTCTCAGAACAAAGGAAAGAAATCATTCCATAAAAGGGAGAGCTGAATTCCATAAAGGGGAGAGCTGAAATCCGGATCATTAATTTGTCAGGTTTTTAAAACTGCCCATTCTTTCATGCTATTGGATTTTCTAACGAAGTGCCAGTTTTCTTGTTTTGAGAAATAGCTTTCAATAGCCTCAGACACAACAGTCACATTTAGGATCCTTCACCTCGAGCAGTGAAAAGAGAAAACGATTCACAAGGCATGGCACGGTCTTTCATTGTGGGGGTATTCAGAAGATCCGATCCTCCACACATATCCGTTTTGTAGGATGGAGGTGGAAGTATTTGGCGAAAATGAAAGAAAAATTTATCGATCTAAAATCTAAAAATATTCTGCAGAAAAATTTCTAAAAAAAATTTTCTGTAGTTTTTCTGCAGATGGCAAAATTTTCTGCGAACCCAGTTTGCGCGTTTGTGTATATTATTCTGGATTGGTACCAGGTATTTTCCCCACAAAACTTAGAGAGCACCCGATGAACCATTGAGACAGAATGGTCTGGAATGTTTTAACTACACCCAGATGTAAATGCGGCTCAAGTAACTATGCTGTCGCAAGCCGTAAAGCACAGAACTTAGACAAATCCCTCGAGTAAGCAAAATACAACTTTTCTATTAAACTTGCGAGGAACAAACGAGAGGAAAAATCTAGAAGTCTGATGTTCTTACCTCAACTGGGGTGCGACTTTCAACAAAATTTTCATTGTAGTAATCAGATTCTCCATTTTCTTCTCGAGAGTCTGATGGCTTGCTATTGCAGTCTGAAGATTCTGTTCTTTGTGCATTGAGATTCAGGGCATTGCAGACAAAGTGCATGGACTTTTTGTTAAGGAGAGAAGTAAGCACCACATCAGTCATGCCATCACTGTTGTCATCAGTTGATAAATCAGCATACGGCTTGTAATGGGAGGGATATATAATACCACAACCTATGACATCTCCTAAAAATCAAATACAATGTAAAGTTAGGAGGAAATAAAAAATATTTAGGGAAAAATTCTGATCTGAAACAAATAGACTATTGTATAAGGTAAAATTTTGCAGAGGGGTCTCCATTTTACACTTCTTTTACTTAAAGCGGTACATATATGTAACAATAAAGGATCTTCTAAATTAGAATCAAAGGCCCGTGAGCAGGGTTGGCTGGTTTGGACCCAATTGGGTTGGACCCAATGGGTTTTTTCAAAAAAAAACATGTGAAAAAACCCACATTTTGGACCCTTTTTGGGTTTTTTCAAGAAAAATCAAGATTTTGGGAGTTTCTTCAAAATTTAATGTATTTTTTCAAAGTTAAGGATATTTGGAAAATTTTAATGGTTTTTTTCAAAAATTAAACTATGGTTTAAAAATTAAATGGTGTTTTTTCAAATTCAGGGATTTTTTAAAAAGTTAAATAGGTTCTTTCATTATTCAGTGGGTTTTTCATTATTGCATGGGGTTTTTCAAAATTTAGGACGTTTAAAATTAAACTAGATATAAAAATAAGGAAGATTTTTTAAAATTTCAGTATGTTTTTTCAAAGTTGAATAGATTTCTTTCAATATTGAATGGGTTATTTCAAAGTTTAGGATATTTTTTAAATTTTAGTGGGATTTTTCAAAATTTAAACCAGGTTTCAGTAAATTAGGGGTGTTTTTACCATTTCAGTGGCTTTTTTCAAACTATAAAAACTTTGAAAAACCCACTTAACTGTGGAAAAACTGACACTATTTAACAGAACACGTTTAACATAGAAAGAACTCGCTAAAATTTGAAAAAACCCACTTACTATATCGGGGAAAACCACTTAATTTTGAAAAAACCCACACTTTTTCCGAAAAAAACCCAGTTTTATTTGAGTTTTTTCAGGGTTTTATTGAAAAAAAACAATAAAACCCAACCCAGTTGGGTTTTTTCAAAAAAACCCGGGTTTTTGCCAACCCTGCCCGTGAGCCATTCTCTTATATGAAACCAAGGATGCTGTATCCATGGGTGGTCCCTAGGCCATGTGGTTGCCTTATGACATATTTTTCAGAGAGGCCCAAAAAAGGTGGAAATTCTTATTTGAGATGTAAGCCATATGTTCCCTGTGTAGAGATCACTCCTAGCTCCGACTCCGTGCAATAAAGACCTGCCTCCCCAGCTCTGCGTCTGTCTTGTTTATTCCATCTTTCCCATTAAATCTATCGAAAATACTTTAATATGTGAGAATGCAAAGAAATGAACTCTAGAGTCGCGAGGACGTTATATACATATTATACCATCGAATGTTTAGTAGCCGTTAAATTCAGCATTGCAGCTATACACAGTCAATAGACTTTGATAACGTTTTCGAATTAACGCGTAAAGCCTTAACGTGAACCTCATTCGTGTTAACCTTATTCCCGTTAAGCCTTAATGCAAACCTCAACGCCCGCTACTTTCTGTTTCAGGAGGATGCGCGCAGAGCCTTTCTGGCCCTGCAAACCGTTTTCCGTTCTAAATGTTAATATTATTACTATTTTTAAATTAGTTATCTTAGAAATAAGTATAAAACTTTATTTGAACAATTGTTTACAAAGCTTTAAGATTTCAAATTAATAGATTTGAAGAGGGTGTATAATAAAAATGGACATTTGCATGGATAGTCTTAAAAAAGAACTCAGTAAATGTAACTGAATTTAAATTACATACCTTTGGAGAATTTAAGGCCATCTAAATGAACAGAATTGCGGATAAAAATAGAACCAGTATCTATAATAAAATGTATGAAAAATTAATAAAATACAGCGAAGTAACTTTAGGTTAAAATGATTAGTTTATTGTTGCACAGTATTAAAATAGATGATTTAATCGGGTGATTTCAACATAAATATATGTCTGAACAATAACTTAATATACAGGGTGTCCCATAAATAATGGGTCACACTTCTAGGGGGGATAGAAGACACCTAGACGAGTCAGAATCACATAGGAATCGGGGGTCCCAGACCAAATCCCAGGGAGTTAAAAATGGAGCGACACCCCCAAAAAGTTATTGAAAAATTCAATTTGTAGAAGAACTGCTATTGGTAAAAATTTAATTATGGTCTCAAAAATTGTGATTTAATATGATCTTTAAAATTATCTCAAAAGTCTTCACCTTAAAGTTTTTTTTATTATGAAAAAAGTTAAAAAACCACAAAAAAATGTGAAAATTCTGCCCAAACCTTATTTTATATTTCGAAATCCTTTCTTTTGATTTTATAATCTGAAAGATCATAGTTGTAAACCCTTAAGTCCAAAGTGTCACGTAAAAACCATCAATATTCAATGCTTGAGATCCTGTTAAAGTACGGTATAAGTCCGTTTTTTTCGTCCGCAGACTGTCGTTTTGGAAACGGCTATAGGAAACCAGTTTTCGCACACAAAAAACGAACTTTAACAGGATCTCAAGCATTTAATATTGATGATTTTTACGTGAAACTTTGGACTTAAGGGTTTACAACTATGATCTTTCAGATTATAAAATCAAAAGAGATGATTTCGAAATACAAAATGAGGTTTGGGTAGAATTTTCACATTTTTTTGTGGTTTTTTAATTTTTTTAATAATAAAAAAATTTTAAGGTGAAGACTTTTGAGATAATTTTAAAGATCATATTAAACCACATTTTTTGAGACCATAATTAAATTTCTACCAATAGCAGTTCTTCTACAAATTGAATTTTTCAATAATTTTTTTGGGGTGTCGCTCCATTTTTAACTCCCTGGGATTTGGTCTGGGACCCCCGATTCCTATGTGATTCTGACTCGTCTAGGTGTCTACTATCCCCCCTAGAAGTGTGACCCACTATTTATGGGACACCCTGTACATACAGGAAAGATGTCCTGTATGGGACATACAGGAAAGATGATACATAATAATGTAATGAGATTTCTAAAAAGAACTAAACAAAATTTGGATATTTAATCAAATACTTAAATATGTACCAACATTAATTACTTTATTTTCAAAATATGTAATGAATCATTTAAATTTATCAATGTCCGGATGGTCAGTAACTTTTTATGACACGAGGGACACACATGACCAGCCATAATGCACTGAACAGAAATAGCAAATAAAATAATGAAAAAATATAAATCCTCTACAAGTTTGGTATCTCATTTAATAAAAATCAATGTGTGTATGTATATTTTTGGGTGTGGTTTGTCTTTCATACAAATACACTGTTTTCTTCCGATCTGCACCAAACTTGGTATCAAATGCGTAAAAAAACTCAAGGAAAAATATAGACTGTTTCGAAAATTTTAAATAACCCCTTGACCCTCTTTTTACCCTTTTTATGGTCATTTTGCAGAAATAGCTTTATTTCTCTTCAAGAAGAAATCTGCTCACTCCATTGTTATAAAGAAAACATAATGCAAATCAGCAATTTTTTAAATTAAAAACAAGATATAAGTATTTATAAGCTATAGTAATAATCTAAAACACTATTTCAACGTAAAATTTTAAAACTAGTAGTATAATTTAAAATATTTTATTAGAGAGGTTATCTAATATTAAAATAAAAAATTCATGGAATAACATTGTTGTTAAAGTAATTTCCATGAAAACGAGGAAGCATAATCAAAAGATGATCCATCTACTATTTCTACAGATTGAGAAAGTTGGTTAACGAACCACCAAAAACCAAAGCTATTGACAATGCCAAAAACTATTGAAAATGTTAGAACCCTTTCAACTAGAAACAATTCATGTTTCCTTAAATCGCAAAATGCCATATCCTTTTATTGATGAATAGTTTTATAGAAAATGTTAATTTAATCCCTGATGATATGATTAATCAAGGTCTTTTAATAAGCATATTTATAAAGTAATTTTTGGGATAATTTTTTCTATTTTTTATGGGAATCACACGTAAATGTAGTCATTGTTCAAAAATTATATTGCTTGAGAACTGGATGGATTTTAATTGCTTTCACCCTATTAAATAAGGGTTATAGAGTGTGTTGCTATAACTTCACCCGTGCAAGGCCGGGCATTTCAGCTAGTTCTTAAAGCAAGCTACACATGATGCAATAACTCCAAGGTAGAAAATGATCAATGTGATGGTGCTGTGACTCATTTTGGGGATCATAATTTGTTTTGTAAAGATCAATTCTAACTTGACAAGGTATCAAATTTTATTAATTTCTTGACAGGGATTATCATGCATTTTTTTATTTCTGTTTAGTTTCAATTTATCAAGTGATAAATAAGGATTTTTTAAGTATCAGAATCTGAAATTCTGTGTTTTAGTATCCTTTCATAATTGACAGTTTTGAGTGATTGCATATTGTGTACCTTGCTTAACAAGAATATCCCTTAAAATAGGTAAAACTTGGTATTATTCTGTTAGGTTTACAGAACTAACTCACCAGCACAATAACCAATAGATCCAGCTGTTATACCAGGAGCAACTTTACTAGGGTAATCCTAAAATATTTTAAAGAAATTATAAATGTTAAAAAGAGTGACTTTTTCCTGTATCAAATAAATCTTAAACAAATGAGGTGTTTGCAGCAACAAGGAGTTATCTCCAAAATCATGACAACTCATTAGAATCTTATGACAATAACTAAAGAATTAGACATTAAAATTGTAACTTACTTTACGACACAAACCTATGGTTATACCACTTTGATCGTCACAGTCAGAAATATCTACAGAGAAATATGAGTACAAATAGCTCAGTGGCTTCTTGGCTTGGGCAAACCTGAGCTTTTGAACACTGGAACGGGCTGGATAAGTAGCACTTCTTAGTTCCTAAATCAAATAAGTTATTTTTAAAAAATGAGGCAAAACATTTACTTACATATGCAATTCTTGCATATTATCCTGTCAACCCTTCAGCAACTGTCAGATTCAGCAGCATGGTCAGCAGGATAATACATGGTACAGTAAGGGACCCTTTATCCGGCAAGCTCGGGGCCGACATCATCCCCGGTTTCGGAATTTTCCGGATTTCGGGTCCGTTCCGGAATAAACGCCATTAAAGACGCAGCTGTTTTAGTAAAACCAAAATACCCGCTGAAACGACATAGTCCGTTCCAATCGTAACGGATCCAGCAAAAAACTTCCGGCGAAGCTCGTGGGTCGTCGCGGCAAGAACCGATAGCGAGGCAGCAGCCGATTTTGGAACGGTTGTTTTAGCGCGGGGATATGATTCGACCCGCGGCGAATCGTCCCATTCCGCACCGAGACGATGTCTCAAAAGCTCGGCAAAGCTCGTGGGTCGTCGCGGCAAGAACCGATAGCGAGGCAGCAGCTGATTTCGGAACGGCGGTTTAAGGGGGTATTCTAGTGTAGAATTTCAAAAAAATCGATATTTTTTTTTTGTTATATTTTCAAAGTTTAACTATTTAAGAATATGTCTACGAGAGGATTTTTGAAAATTTAAATTATTTTCGGAGCTATAGACATTTTACTGACCCGGCCTCCAAACTGGTTCGGTTGCAGAGTTGGGCACTCACGCGAATGAAAATTTATTCGTCAATCGTACGAATAAATTCAGCTTCGAATAAATCAGTTGCGAATAAAGTTATCTGTCACCGGCGATTGAATTTTTATTCGCAATTGAAAATTCATTCGCAACTAACTTTATTCGTGGATGACGAATAATTATTCAATTGCGAATAATTTCACCAGACAAATAAATTAATTACAGAAGGTACATATAGGGGTGCAAAAAAATTCTCAGGGTTGGTACGGAAGGGTCCACAACTTTACCGGAGTGGTCCGTAAATTTACGGAAGTGGTTCGTAAGTGACCGGAAGTTGCCCGAATTCAACCGGAAGTGGTCTAAATTTAACCGGAAATGGTCCATCTTTAACCGGAAGTGATCCGTATTAACATGAAATGTTCCACAACTTACCGGAAGTGGCTCGTAAGTTACCGGAAGTGGTCCGCAACAAACCGGAAGTGGTTCGTAAGTAACCGGAAGTGGTCCGCAACATACCGGAAGTGGTTCGTAAGTCACCAGAAGTGGTCCACAACTTACCGGAAGTGGTTCGTAAGTCACCGGAAGTGGTCCGTATTTAAACGGAAATGACCCGTATTTAACCGGAAGTGATCCGTATTAACAGGAAATGTTCTGCAACTTACCGGAAGTGGTCCGCATTTAACCGGAAATGCTTCATTCTTAACCGGAAGTGGTATGTATTTAACCGGAAGTGGTCCGTATTTAACCGGAAATGGTCCATCTCTAACCGGAAGTGATCTGTATTAACAGGAAAGAAGGTCCGATGTATGAAGCAGGAATGGCAGAGATTGAATAAAAGTAAGTATAATATATCATTTCATGACTTTGACAGCGAAAAACTTTACGCGAAACTTTAAATGCGTTTTTCTCAGAACAGACTTTTTCAATATATTTGTCACGATTTCTCGAGTTCTACTGGACCGATTCACTTGAAATTTTCAGAGAATCTTCTTTATAGACCTCTCAAGAATTGGAACTAGCCTCATCCCCAAATTTCAATTTTGACTATTTTTAAAAAATTCGAGAAACTCAAAAAAGTGGTAAAAAAAATCGTTTTTTTTTCAAACAGTTGCCATTTTGTCAAAAAAGAATTTTTTCACTCATCGCTAGTTCTGATTCTTGCGACATCATTGCAGATTAATAATCTTTTTTATTTTTTCATTTCAGATGACTAGGAGGGTTGAAATCATGTCAAAACTCATCTGCCAATTTTTTGACGCCCCCCACTTCTTCGGCTGCCAGTTTTTTAAATTTTTGACTTTTTTTGTTTTTTAATTTTTTTCTGTACTCTTGAAACATTAATAAATAACTGATAAAAAATGGATAGTAAAAGTATTGATTGATTTTTTTTTACGACACTTTAAAAATTACCTAAAATTCATGTCTCTACACTAGAATACCCCCTTAAGCGCGGGGTCGATACGATTCGGCCGTGCCGAATCGTCCCATTCCGCACCGAGACGATGTCACAAAAGGTGCGGCGCAACCATTGCGCGTCGTAGCAGCATTTACTCACTAAAAATTCTTCAAAATATAATAAAACAAATTCTAAACGCGAGCCGGATTTCGGGTTTCCGGATAAAGGGTCCGTTACTGTACCATATACCTTTATTGATATTTATAGCAGGTCAAAAAACTGCACAACAATTTACTTACATAGAGATTCGTAGTTCAAAGATGACGATTTGTAGAGTATTCAGTGATTAGAAATTTTTTAAAATGTTTATCGTGATTAAATAATATGGTAAAAAAACTTACACTTCCAGAGACATGGAAACCACTTAATCTCCTCCAGGGATTTCGTTTATTGTAATTAACAGGTAAAAAGCATATAAAACTTTCATTTGAAGGCACTTCGGTGTTTTCAGCACATGGATTGTCATCTTTCTCAATCAAACTTTTGCATTCATTTGAAAAGTCTTCAACAACTGCCTCTTCAGGTTCTGCTTTTATATCTTGATTGTCAATCAGAGAAAATTCCTCTTGGCTATGAGAAAATGTTCTGTTTTCTTCATTTTGAGAAGGTCTTGAATTTAAGACTTTTAAGTCTTGCATTTCACGAAAAATATCAGAAAACACAGGACTTGAAGCAGTTATTCCTTGACTTAGGTCTTCAGTCCCTAAAAGAGAAAAACCGATGGCAATAAGTTAACCAAATACAAATAATATTAAATAAAAAAAGTGTGACACAGTTTGATACCCAAGTTTTCTCTAACATTAATAATTAAGGTATGATCAAAACATTGATTGTAACAAAATTTAACTGCTTTAAGAGGTAACATAGTTCTGTTTGTTGAAAAGGGCCATGAATTAAATAGGCAAATGAACTTAAGTCAAGAACAGTCAGTGGGATTTTAACCATGGGATTCAGCGGCACAGTTGACGGCATTATACGTAAGAACAAAAATGTACATTCCTCCCTGCTCTCCCCATTACTTCGTATTTATTCATTTGTTTTTATTGTCTTTTTGTTGTTTTGGTTTTTTTCTCTGTATGTGCTGTTGTTCTATTAAATTGTAATTATTATTTGTAATAAATTGGTTTAATTTGCCTTATAAACTGGGTAATAATTAGGTATAGTCATCACATTATTTATCAATATTTCAACTTTTTGATGTCCAAAAGAGCAAGGGGGTATTAAGTAGGAACGTAAGCCAAATTGAACCAATATTTTTACTGTGATAAAACAATGAGTTTTTTTTTTAGTTTTTTAATCGAGTCATGCAAAAATAAGCAACTACCCAAAATTTGAGGCCAATCGAGAAATTTTTTAATTGCCAAAAAAATTCCCTTTTTAAAAAAGCGTGTGAAAACGTTAAGAGTTTGGGATGTGACGTCATCTTACGATGACCATTGTTGGAAAGCAATGGAGCTGATGGTATGATTGCTTACGTCATTGTTACTTTTTAAACATTAAATGTTTTCAGTCACATGTTTTTTTCTCTACTTTTAAATTAATGTATTTAATTACCTGTACATTTTTTTAAAAAATTGACTAGATATTTAATTTTACCATACAAAAAAACATATGGAACACTTGTTTTTGAAAATCTGACACATGCAACTTCCTTATTGGTACCTCTTTACAAATGGTTGTGAAAGAGGTTTCCATATCAGGGGGTCATTGTAATGGAATGGGGTTCTGTTGTAAAACTTTAGGGCCCCTCCAAATTAACTTTCCATTACTGATTTAGAAAGAAGCAAAATGTAACAATGCTTACATTTATTCCTTTTTGAGTATATGCTGTTATGAATAAGAATTCGTTCGAAAAGGAAATTACCTACCAACTCAAGGTTATTGTTAAATAGGGATCTAATGGGAGATCTAAACTGAAACATTAATCAGTCTAAATTTATTATTCGTATCACAGTTTACACAGTGAAACACACTATTTATATTTTGGTTCCGTAGGAACGTAATATTTCCCTTCTTCCTAGAGTCAATTATGTATGTCAAAGCTCCCCCTAGGTTACGTAACACAAGACAACTGCTTGGAAAGATGTTTAATATGAGTTGCTTTTAGATGCATGACATAAAATATTAAAGTTAAAAAGCATGGTAGCAATCAGTAGCAGAAAAACTAAAAATACAAATGTAAACAAACTAACCTAACCCTAAGCCGCATTTTACGCAATCAGCCATAGGTACTTCTTCGTAAACAGGCATTTCAAAAGATTTCAAAGGTGTTTCTGAAGCAATATTGAAACATCTAAAAAGCTATAGCCTCTAATTAATTTAATAATTTCCATAGTGAATCATAAAGAATATAAACACAAAAACAATTCACGCACAAACACAAGAATATCGCAATCTTGTTTTGGTGTCAATTTCAGCAGACAGACAAGTTTTGAGGAACTCACATTTTTCAGCAAAAAAAAATGGAATGTTGGAAATTATTCTTATGATTTCAATCTAAAAATAAAAACTGATACTATATATATCATCAATCCTTATTTTAGTGATTTTTTTTGTATAAATACCAGGGTTTTAAGAATTTTAACACCATCATAAACCTCAGTTGTTTATTTTAACTGTGACCTCAACCTAAGTTCTCTCACGTTGTTTTGAAAATAAAAAGGAATGCATGAATAAATTTGTATTTCGCAGTGTTGTATTTAATTTAAAAATATAGACACCTACTAAAAATCAATCATGCTGAAAAAAAATAATAAAAAGACTAAAGGAAAAGGTAAAATTTGGAAGAAGGGACAATGTTCCAGCTTCAATCCAGAATTAAATCAACATAGACAAGCTGCTAAAAAACGTGGAGTATTTGGAAACTCAGGTATAACTTATTACTTATTTTTAAAAATTGTTCTTGTGTCTTTATATTTTAATATTGAATAATACCTATTATTACTCTACCCTTTTAGGAGGAATGTTAACAGAGTCTGTATTGGCTCAACATAATCAAATCACCTCCGATGCAGCTTTCGACTCTAAGGATGATACCCAAACTATTGGCGGTGAAACTGCTATGACAGCTTTTACTAACTGTTCTCTTCCCACGTTCACCAGGTAAGCTATATCGATACAGCTTTAGAATAAGTCCACTTTTTGAACGGTCGCCAAGTTGGCGGTATTTCATGGCTGACAGGGCCATGAAAATGTAGGTGAACATGGCGGATGGGTTTCAATTACGGCGTCAAGGTCGCCAAAAGTGGACTTATTCTAAAGCTGTTCCGCTATATCTTTATTTTGTTCTCTAATGTTATCATTAATCTTCCTTTGTACAATTTGTGTAAACTAAGTGAACATACACAAATAACACTAAGTACAGAAAACAGTAGCTCAAATTTAGTAAACCAGGTTTTGGTGAACTCTGGGGTTCTGTGAAGAGTTCTGCTCAAGAAAATGGAATACCCAGCAACAATAACAAGTAAGATCATGCTATAACAGAACCCCCACCCCAGAAATAGTTTTGAAATTGTTTTTTTGACATGCTAAAATTCTAACTTTTGGCTCAGATTTGAAACCTATCATCCTCTATGGTCTATGGCAGTGGTGCCCAACCTACGGCCCGCGGGCCAAATGTGGCCCGCGAGGCTGATCCATGGGGCCCGCGGACTCATTAAATGTTAAAAACAAAAACCACGTTCAAAAATCTTCCAAGAAAACCACGAAATCGTGCGAGACATTTTGGCACTTCCATTAAAAAAAAGATGATAAAAAAAGGAATTCTTCAACATCCAGTAAACATTTTTTTCTTTACTTCTTTGTTTTTTCTAGTTACGGGGAATTCATCATTGGATAAATATTTTTCAGTATCAGTTAACCATTTGAATTCAGTTTATAAGGATCTTTTTAGAACCAAACTTCATAAAAAGTTGAAGATTCAATCAGATTCAAATTCATATTTCTTCATTCAACGAGAAAATAAATCATTGTGTCTTATATGTAAGGAGACTGGACAAACTGTGTGTTTTGGAACAAACATTATCTGTTCTGAAAAGAACAAAAACTAGTGTTCGATCTCGACTTACAGATAATCACCTTAATTCAGTTTTAAGGATGTGTTACAAATTTGGAGCCGAATTTACAAGAACCAGTATTCTCCAAACAGATGCAATTTTATTGAAAACTGGTAATTTTTCTTTATGTTTAGAAAAATTCTTAAAAGTGTTTTTTATGTGGCCCGCGAGATAAATTTTCATAAGCAAATTGGCCCTCTTGAAAAAAAAGGTTGGGCACCACTGGTCTATGGCAATAAGGGTGACTGTGTTGCGAAGAATGAGAGACCAAACTATCAGCTGTGCCATTAACCCCTTAACTGCCACGGAAATCCGCAGCAAGTGGCTCTCCAGTGCCAGCGTTTTTCTCCCGCGTGCGCGTACTTGCGCTTTCGCAGCGAGCGCGTTTCCATTTCAACGAATACATTTCTAAAAATACTGTTTATTTCATTCATAAAAAGAAATTTCACTTGCTCAATGCGTGCAATACCATTTGGAACACGGTTAATCAGGAGCTAGACAAAAAATTATAATAAACAAGAAGAACGTTAAATCAATCTGTTATAAGCATTTTTCTTTATTCCTGGAAGTCAAACAAATTCATTCACAAAAACATCTTTTTTTACACAAACGGAACTAGAACGGAAGTGATAAAAAAAATATAGTATAAAAAAGAAAAAAAAACTCATAAAGAAACATAGTCGGTAACCTAACCGCTTTATTTTTATCGCTATACCAGAAAAAAAGCAGTTCCAATTCAGCCCCCCTACTTCTAAGAAACGAGTAATTCCTTAGAAAATACTGTCAAGGTCATTCTTAGTAATATTTTTGGTAAAAACGCAGTGCAACAGATCGTACTTTTAAAGACCGTATACATACGCCCTTGGCACTTAACGCTCGGGATTTTCCAACCGTATATTTACGTCGACGGCAGTTAAGGGGTTAATAAAGCCATGGAGGAACTTGTCATCATTTAGGACTAGATTAAACATGGAAGCCAGAACAGGCAACTAGTGGTTTGGTCGTTAAATAGCACAAACTTGGCCACTGCTAATGTGTCTGGGGAATCTCTGGTAAGCAGGGGATTTGGATTCCTCCAAGGCGATAGATGATGAGATGTGCTCGAATATGGTAATTCCATGAAACATGTTACCCAGAGTTGAAATCCTTTTTCCAAGGAAAAAACCTCCTTTTAACCCTATATATATTTAAATATGGTTACATTTAATTGAAAAAGGTTTGGGAATATTGTTACACACAGTTCTGCAACAGTCAAATTTTATTGTTTGTTCTATGAGAAAAAATGTTCCAAAATGCATGGTTTTTCCAATTTTTTTAGCAAGAATTTAATGAATTTCATAACGTGGAAGAAGGGAATAAGTCCATCAATTTATTTTGACTGTAAAATATTTTTGAATATACTTATATTTGTTTTGATGATTGCTCTGTTTTCTAAATAGGGTTCTGATCTTCCAGTAAAAATTTGGTGGTTATACAATGAAAATTCCATTACTTATACAGTTTTTTTTCGATTTTCTCCAAACTTGGTTTTTGGACTTATTCCCTTCTTCCAACTGACGATTCAATTATTATGTCCATTTTGTTCAAAGCACAAAATTCCCAGATTAAAAATGCTGTAGCCCAGATTTAGTTTTTAAGTAGCCCAAAAGTAGCCTGTCGCCCAAAACGAAATATTTGTCGTAAAGGACCTACAAAAGGAGCCCAATCCGCTACTTATAGCCCAATCTGGCAACACTGGCAAGAAGTAGAAAGTAAAAGCCATGTTGAGGAGGGAAGGTTTTAATAATAAAATTTTATTTTTCTAATATCAATGTTGTTAATTTTATAATTTCTTGCATTTTTTAGGTGGTTACAAAATTGGAATGCTAATTCATTCATTCATAAAGAAATGGCAGCTGTACTTGCTGCAGTTACTGACATTCTGAAATCCAATGGTGGTAATGAAACTGAAACTGAGTATTTTGCTGCTCTAGTAAGTAGTTTGGTGTTGTTTTTCCCCTTTAATGTTAACAAAGAGAAGCATACCCCGATATTTTGCTACCAGCATTTAAGAGCAAGTGATTTTCACCCCTTGCTTTGATTAATTTTATTGTTAAATATTGATGTATATAATCTTTTTAAGTTGTGAATCTCGGATTTTGATTGGTGTCTTAATCTGCTTAAAGTGAAACTGAAAATCAACTGGTCCTGATAAATCCACAAAGTGTTTGGTTGAATGCTATCAAAATTTAACCATATTCCCCAAAACTATCATTTTTCCAGTTTTGAAGGTCAATATGTGTTGTTGGTCAATGGGTCGTTGCTCTTGTATTTTTTTTTTCAATTTAAACTGCAAAATGCATGATAAAATTTTGTTTTAAATACTATAATTAGGACTACATTGTTACAATTTTAATGCATACACTCTAAATACACTGTTTGATATTTGTCATTAACTAATTGCTTATTGTTATCAATTTAATCTCTGCCAAAACCTAACACATTTTTCAGAATCAACTGTATATAAAAAAAGCTTTCTGTATTTGAGTGTATGATAAAATCATACATTTTATGTTGATATTATAGTGCTTTGTCTTTTATATTTTAGATGACAACATTGGATGTAGTTGATTCAGATGAAGGAGTTACGGCAGTTGTTTGTCTTCTGTCCTTGCTAGTCAGACGGTGAGAGATTTTAAGTTAGCTCATGTGGTTGCTGATGTTGGTTAATTTGGTTTCCTCTTGTGCTTCATTAACACTTTCTTTTCCAGGGTTAATGAATCTGTTTTAAAGTTGCAAAGCAAACCAGCTTGTGAAAAGTTTACAAAATTACTGATTCAGTACATGAATTCGGACCACTGTGCTTTACTGAAAAATGTAGGTACTTTAAAAACTTTTTTCAATCAATTTAGTTTTATCCCTTGTGATGTAAATAAATCCTTTTTCTCATAAGCCCATTATTCTTTGTTTAGTGGCATACTTGTATAATATACACAAACGGCGTTTGCAGAAAATTTTGCCCTCTGCAGAAAAACTACAAAGAATTTTTTTTCAGAAATTTTTCTGCAGAAAAAATATGAAAACTATTTTTTTAGAATTTTTTCTGCAATAAAACTACTAAAAAAATTCTTTTTAGAAATTTTTCTGCAGAATTGGATGGATTTTAATACATTTTACCTGGTAAAATAAGGTATAAAATATATTGAAAAATTTAAAAAAGAAATTCTAAAGCCATAACTCCACCCATGCAAGGCCAGGTATATTAACTAGTTGATAAATTTTTTCAATCCTGCCAATCTATCAAAGATTTTACATCTTTCATTTTTAGATAGAGCAGTTATTAGGAATCTCCAATTATGATAAAAAATACAATGATGTAAATTATTTAAAAGTTTTAAAATCACTAGTATGAAAAATTAGTATCAATGTAAGCACAGATAAAAATGATTACAGTCCCAATTTGGGTATTTCAGTAATAATGTGTTTTTTTAGAGAGAGGGATTTTAAAATGTGTAAATTCTTGCAGAAAATTTTTTGGAAAAATTTAAGTTCGCAGAAAGGTTTTCATTTTATACAAGTATGTTTAGTGGGTTATCTAGCATTTTAGTAACCACCATTTGCCTATTTATTTAGACTCCCATTGAAATAATCATTAACCCTCTGACTGCTCAATTTGTAAACTGAAATTGCTTCGAAAATTGTGTAATTTTTTCTTGCATATTTTTAATCTACATATATTGGTGAATTGAAAAATGCATTTTTCTTTCTAGAAAATATTGTTATATTATGTGAAACTAAGTTGCCAGAAAAACCAATTTCAGATGTTATCACAAAAAAATTTTTTTTAAATAAATTTCAATCGAATTATAGTTCATTTCTATTCAGTTATATGGAATCATGATCAGATTCATCTCTAATTTGCTATATCTGATGCGATCCTCAATAAAGGAAGAAAACACATGCCCATGGAAATTGTGGGATGCTCAGAATTTGATACACTTGAGTTGAACGTCGAAATCATGTGATGCTCAGTCAGAGAGTTAAAAAAACTTATCAGTAGAAGGTCATTATAGAGAGCATTCTCTTCTTAAGCCAAAAATACTTGGCTGTATATTGTTGGCCAATAATAATTACAACTGTGATAAAACAATCAATTACTAGTTTTTTTGCAGAAATTAGAATGAGAGGTTATTGTAAAGAGGTCCTGCTCTATTCTGTGTTTCAATGGTTTTTTAATAGCATAATCATGAATAAGTTTAAAATGAAATATGTTTTCTTTGCAGCTATTGAGCATTGTCTTCACATTTTTTAAACTGAAAACTCAATGGGGAGACACAACAAATGAATTAAATGTGGTTTTGGAATTTACAACTCATCATAAACCTAAAGTAAGTTGTTTGTCTTTATTCATGGTTCCTATGCAACTTGAAATATTTAGGAAATTTTGAAATCCTGAAATATAACTATAGGAAAAATAATTATTGCATTACATCATACTGTGATAGTTCAGTTTTCTTTTTTTTATCGTGTCCATGGACAATTAAATTGCCTCGTGAACCCTCAAAACAGCAACTGCAAGCTCTAATGCATATGGGCTGTAGAGGGCTTCACGAAGCTCTGAAGCCAGTGGCACCATCCCCAGTTGTAATACATGTGGGGTAAGGGCTGGGCACTCGAGTATGTGTTCCGGAGTGAGTTGAACATCTATGCAGTTCCTACAGGGGACATATGTTCTTGTTTGGTCAGGAAGGATTTTCATTCCTTTGTAGTGGCCCGTTCTCAATCTTGCAATGGTAGATGTTATTATTCTGGGGCAATCTAAATCGGTGATGAGGGGTTTCGTTCAGTTTTCTCTTTTAATTATATAAAACAGGGAAAATGTGTATAAAATTTCATTTTAAGATTTGCATTGCAACTCTTTTATTACATTTTCTTGGATGTGTATAATAATGGCTAATTGTTTGAAATTGTGTTCTTCCTCAGGTTCGTAAAGAAGCTTTGCGTATAGTTCACACTTTACTAAATAAGACCACTGATTCAGGTGTACACCCATGTGCACCAATTGTAGCAGACTTTTGTGTTAAAAAATTAGAAAGCCTTGGAGGTGAGAACTATCTTTTATTTACTGTAAATTTGGGGGTGACTAAATCTTTTTATGCTTAATTGTAAATTATTTAAAATTTTACCAGTTACATAGCTGCCAAGTACTCTTATTTTATTGGAGTTACTCCTATTTTTGGTTTCTTCTCCGATAATCTGATTTTCTCGAAAAACTCTGATTTTTAGATTTTTTAAAAAATACTTATGTTGAAATCGTAAAAGACAAGTGAAATAAAAGAATAGTGCCATTTAAAGAACAAATTATCATTCAAAGAACATGTTATTAAAAGTAAGATGAGTGAAATATATGAATTCAATATTATATTTTCAAGTTAATTTTTCCAGAAAGCATTAATTTCTGGTATGGTAAGGGCAAGAACCATGACAAATATTTAAATCGTTTTGGACGCCTGTAGTTGTAACTTATGGATGATTTGGTTTCCATCTACTTTAAGGGGGATGTTGTTTTTGTTTCTTTATAGACTTCGTTTTAGGTTTTTATCTAAATTATTTGTGCTTTGTAGTTCTACTATGAACTAAAAAAGCAGCTTAAATTTTAAATCGTGACTGTAAAGAAGGTGGGTGAGCTTCCATGTGTAGTCTATGAAAGTACTCCTATTTTTCCCCTAATCAGGTTGGCAGCTATGATTGAATATATTATCATAAGTGCACCTTTCCTCCCCAAAATTACAATATTTGCCTATTTTTTCTCATGAAGCAGTTTAAAGTTTCAACTCAAATCCTTAATAATTCTATCACAATAGTTTTTTCCAGTCATCTTTTCTTTATCATCCATACTGTTTTACCCACCTTTATTTTCACTTTAGCTCCTTCGGTTCATTGTTTTTGCTTATGATTGCTTACATATTTGCTTTAGGTAAACCTGAAGGTTCTCGAGATGTGTTTTATATATTAGCTCTCCTTCGAGAGGTTATCGGTGTTTTCCCCAAACCCAACATCAAAAAATGCTGTGAAACAATATTTAAAGTTATGACATTAAGTAATGCTGTAAGTACCAATTTTAACATGGATTATGTTAACTTACTACTTTATAAGACACTTAGTTTAAATTTAAAATTTGCTTTTTTAATACAAAGTAAGCAACACTCATTTACTATGTGCAAATCTGAATACTTGTTAAGCATCATTTTATATTATAGGTTGTGACTTTGTGCGGCTTAAAATCCCTTGAAGGTCTCTTTATATCGTCTCACACACAACTACCAGTTGATCTAAATGCTCGGATCATAACTGTAAGTAAACATTTTAATACTGTCATTGTAATACACAATATTGTTTTTATGATGCAGGGAATAATTTTTCTGATTAACTTTGATGTAGGCTCTGTATGATTATCAACCAAATGCCAAAGATTCTGAATGCCTGGTTAGTTGGCTCCATTTGATGGAAAAAGCTCTTATTAACTTGTTTGGGTGAGTTTATCTTCTAAACACATTATAAAACATGTGAAACTTGCTATATCACAGCATGTAAAAGTGCCAAAAAGATTCAGGCTAATTTTTCTTTTGCGTTTACTCCTTGAATTGATGTTAAGTTCTTTAAAATACATCATCTCCATACTTGTATAAAATGAAAACCTTTCTGCAAACTTAAATTTTTTCCAAAAAATTTACTGCAAGAATTTACACATTTTTAAATCTCTCTCTAAAAAAATTATTACTGAAATACCCAAATTGGGACCATAATAATTTTTATCTGTGCTTATATTGATACTAATTTTTCACAGGGTTGTAAAAAAACATGGTTTTTTTTAATAAAAAACAAAAAACATGTTTTATTTGTTTTAAACATGTATTTTTTGTTTAAAACGTTTTATCTGTTTTTTTACCCTCGACATAGAAATAATAAAAAAATTCATGATTTTAAAAATTTAAATTTGACTTTTCACAAATTGAAATTAGATTAATAAAGCTATACTTTTAAATACACCACAAACAGTTCGTTCTTTTAAATAATTTTTTTAAGTTTCCTTCACAGCATCATGCTCTTTATCAAGCAATGTACTGCCATGTCATGGCGATTCTTTTTAGGCACCATCTTTTTAGGCTCTGGGTGATCCATAGATGAAAATACTGAGTTTGTTGCCTAAATAAAGGGAGAAACCTGCTAAAAACTACATGTGTTTAAAACAATGTTTTTTTGCTTTGTTTTAAACATGTTTAAACCAAGTGTTTTAAACATAACAACCCTGATTCATACTAGTGATTTTAAAACTTTTAAATAATATACATGATTGTATTATTTATTATAATTGGAGATTCCTAATTACTGCTCTATCTAAAAATGCAGGATTGAAAAATATAATCAACTAGCTGATATGCCCTGCCTTGCACGGTTGGAGTTATGGCTTTAGGATTTCTTTTTTAAATTTTTCAATACATTTATACCTTATTTTTACCAGGGGAAAGGTATTAAAATCCATCCAGTTCTGCAGAAAGATTTCTAAAAAAAAAATTTTTTTCATATTTTTTCTGCAGAAAAATTTCTGAAAATTTCTTTTGTAGTTTTTTTGCAGAAAATTTTCTGCGAACGCCGTTCGCGCGTTCGTGTATATTATACAAGTATGATCATCTCATGATCGATGTAAGAAGTTTATTAATATCTACATATTATTCAGTAAAAAGATTCCATTTTTTTTCAGTTTGGATGAAAAGCTGTGCTATTCCCATATGCCCAAGTTTTTTTCGGTTGCTGTCAAGTGTTGGGTTAATGATTCTTCAGATGTCATGAGTATTATTAATGCATCTTTGAAGGTATGAGTTAATTCTACCTTTAAATATAATTGGGTATCTCTAAATTATTTAGTAATTAGTAATTTTATTTAGAAGATTAAATATCACAAACTTAAAAATCTACCTTAATTATGATAAAAGCAATAAGAATGTCTTAAATTATATATATATTTTTGTCATAATGAGCTGTTATGTGGTAAAACTGGAAATGGTTGTTTTTTAGGTATATTTTTTCTTTTGCAGAATGTTCTAAAAGCTTGTGTACATCCTAGTTCTGAAGTTTTCCAAAAAATATTATTTGAAGATCCTGTGAACAATGCAGTGCATAAGATGTTTCACTTTGTTGAAGAAGCTTTAAGCTTTCAATACCACACAGCTTGGGGTCATGTTATAAGTGTTATCACTGCATTTTTCGAGGTATGTCCATTTGTTTGTCTGAGCATGGTTCATATGGTGCTTAAAAACCTTAAAAAGTGCTTACTTTTTTATTTCGTTTATAAGGCCCTTATCAAGTGCTTAAAAAGTACTTAATTTTTTATTATGGTTCTTAGTTTTTTCTTGACACGTGATTCATTAAAAAAATTTTTATTTGTTGGCAGAAACAGACAAATTTTCTTGCATTCCATCAAATATTATTTTTCTTCAATAATTCAGACCTGCCAACTCTCAGGTTTTTGGCCGGAGTCTCAGTTTTTTTCGCTAAAACTCCGGCCCCCAAATTTTCTTGTGTTTCCTCCGGTTTGCACCAAGTATGTCTTGAAGGATAATTTTTTCCTTTCTATGTAAGAAATGTTAATTTTGTTACCGTTGCGCAATGATGGCGCTAGCTGGAATCATATTTTTCATGCACTCTTTACAGAGTGCGTGATAATACATATTATCTCAGGTTTTTTTAAGTTAACAAGTTGGCAGGTCTGATAAATAAGATTTCAACTGTTGCATTTCACTGAAACAATTCTTCTCAGATAAGTTTTTTTCAATCCTTTGTGGATTTTTTGAAAAAGGTTGTTACAAAAATTGGGTTGCTGAAACTGCCAAAAATAAAATAAAGAAAAATATGTTTAAACACTTTAATTTAGTTCATAGTTATGTTCTTATAAATTTGTTATAGATGATATTTCTCCCCTTTTGTGAAATTTTGCTACTGTAATGAACTTATTATCTGGAAATTCAAATTCCTTAATTATATGATAAAAGTTTTAAATCATTTTTTTTATTTCAGACTGTTGGAAAGCATTGTTATACTGTTATGTTACAGGTTAGTTTATATTCTAGTCATCTATGCATTCATGTAATATATTTTTTTAGTTCTGACTGTTATGGTTCCTTCTTAAGTACCTGTATGGTTGAAAGATAAATAAACTATTCAACTCTTTTCAGTGCCTTAAATCTTTGGCTGACTTGCATGATAGTCACAACTTTCCCCATATTCCTGAATTGGAAAGGGCGATTGGAATGGCCATACAACATATAGGTCCTCGTATTGTTCTGAAAGTAATTCCCTTGAATATTGAAAATGAAAAGTAAGTACATTTTGTTTATCATCTGATATTTTTAACATCAATTAGATTGGGAAGGCTGGAGATCTGTAAACAAATTGTAAAATTTTTGACCCCTGTAAATCAGCAAGAATAGCTTGAGAAAAAAATTTTCCACTTGTTTACCATCTTAAGTAATAACTACTTCATTGTGAGATTCCATAATGTGATTATCTTTGTAGACCAGACTTCCGTAGATCATGGATGTTGCCGCTTCTGAGGGACTACATTAGAAAAACAGAATTAGGGTACTTTGTCGAGTGCTTCATACCTTTAGCAGTTAATGTGAGGAAGAAAGGTAGGTTATACTGACTTTTCTTCTAGACTATTTTAAATTTATTTTCAATGGCGACTCAAAGCTAAAATTATAAGAGGTGCAGCTCTGACCGCACCAAGTTGGCAATGTATTTTAAGTGATATAATGCCAGGTAAATCTCTACAAAAACTTGGATAGATTTTAAAGGTGCCTTAATCAAATTTGATATGTACAAAGTATTATTAAATCTGATTTTTGGTCTACATTTTAAAATTGAGTAAAATAATATTAACAAGAAAATAATAAGATCATAGAGCAAAATCATACAATTACTTAATTTGTATTTTTGCAATTAAATCTCGCTATATTAATTTAAAATTGAAATGGGACAATTAAATAACATTATGGAAGAAAACAAAATTACATTTAAATTAACACCTTCATGTATGAAAATTAATCTTACTATATTAGTTAAAAAATATAGTAAGATTGTATTTAATTTAAAGTAAAAAGATCGTAGGAAAAAATCACACTTCTTATTCTGTATTTTTAAAATTGAATCTTATCACTTAAAATTAATCAAGTAAAACACTTTATAAAAAAGTATAAGTTTGTGACTACAAAAAAGTAAACGAAAATCTTTATTGAGTAGGAAAGGAAACATCCAAAAAGATTTTTTTTCTCTCTGTTGAAAAGAAAAGAAGCTATGAATAAAAAATTAAAACAGTATTTAAGTGAAAAAAGCTAAAATGCAAAAGTGATTTATTGGTAGTAGAAATCTATATTTTTCTACTTCCATCAGTTTGGTTTTCACACCACCCGCAAGAGAAAAAAAACTATCGTTTTTTCGCTCCGCGCCAGGGTCTGGGCTGCTGAGACCTCAGCCCCTTTTCTTCTAACAGATTTGCATGCTAAATTCTTTATATTTTTATTTGATATGATAGAGCTAGTGTTTTACCCCTTGTTTGGTATATTTGCTGGTGCTGATCGACCCGGAAAGAAATCTGTTGGCGAGACGGCAGAGTGTTTTGACTGCTGTGGTTAAGAGGAGGGAATGGTTACTAGCATTATGATTAATAGCAGATAATTATAAATTGAAGAAGTATTATAACAAAGAATAAAGAGGGAAAATATATAATTTTTTGAATATTTTGAATTAAATAAAAACTGGAATTTTGGGAAAATTTGGTTGGGGTGCTGCAGCTCGGTAGCCCTAGCCACCACTGTTTATTTTTAAAAGATTGATTGAGATTATTAACACTTAGGTTTTCCGGGCTTTTTGGTCGTAATCTTGTAGATCAGTGGTTCTTAAACTTTCCATCGCCGCGGCCCCCCTTTATGTAGCAGCCAGAAATCGGGGCCCCCCAAGATTTTGAACACCCAGAGCCGTAACCGGACTTTGTTTCTTGGGGGTTGACTGTATAACTAAGGTACCCCCATAACGAGTACAATTATACGTTGAGTTTTAGTTTACATAAAATTAGTATAATAAATTACGTTAAAATTTTTGAATTACACCAGAGGAAGTATATAAAATTTTCTTCGGGAGTTTTTGGAAATTCAACTCTCAAACACAGGTATTTAACCAGCTCTCCTAGTTAGAATTTTGGATATAAATTTTTAGGTAATATTTGTATTTTGATGAACTTAATATAAAAAAGAAATTATAGTTTTCAGTACAAAAGGGGATCTGGGGAATCCCCAGAAATTTTTTTGAAATTTGACCCAAAACACTGGGTATTAACTTTTTTTGGTACATCAATTCCAAATTTCGGGAGGCCATGGTTACTCTGATATGCGCCCCAGAATTATTCCAAGTCTGGGGTCTCTCCCAGAAAAATTTTGAAAATTGGCCTCAAAAAGTAGTGTTTATGCTACTTTTGAGACACATTTTTGGTTACACTTGAAAAGAACAGTTCCTTGTAAACCACATAAATTTCAAGGAAAAAATTAATCAAAGAAGTCAAAATTTCGAGGGGGACTGGGTGTTCTCCCCAGAAAATTTTTTGAAATTTGCCTCTTAAAACTAGTGTTCAACCTCATTTTTGGGGAACACTCAATTAGGTAACTTGCGGAACCCCGAGGAACCACTTTTATTCTACTGAAGATGACTCCCGTAGAAGGAGTTGAAACGTTTAGTGTTCATCAATCTACAAGATTACGGCCAACAAGCCCGGAAAACCTAAGTGTTAATTTTAACTCCGGCCATAGAAGCCTTCACAGTTTTATTGATTGAGATGGCTTACAAAAAAATCTGTCTTTCAGCCTTGGCTGTCAAGCAAGAAAACAAAATGGTGGAATACAAGCTATATGAAGTTTTGTTGTCACAGGTAACCACTCATTTCTTATAGATGTTTTTTTTGTTTGTTTATTATAATTTTATAGTTTTATTAACCGTAATCTTTTTTCAGATTTGGTCTCTTTTACCTGGATTTTGCAATGAACCAACTGATTTGAAGTCCGTACGTATAACTTTTTGATATTAGGATTTTTGTAAAACAGTAATAAGTATTTTATTGTTGATGTTGAAGGAAAGGATAGAGATGTGGCGACACAGTAATCAACAATACTAGTTACAACAGGGGTTTCCAACTTCTAAGTACTTGCGGGCCGCAAGTCAAGTGGCGGACCGCAAAGTAATCTGGCTCCTTTTTAACGATGATAATATTTTTGGGGTGAGAGTCTGATATGAAACTTTTCCAGCAAAAGAGGGACGAAGGTTGTTTACATATTTTGAATGTATGCACTACACTGTATTTTCCAAAATTCTAGGATATATGAATTTTTTTTACTCTTATACAACTCGTAGGAATACTGAATATATTTAATATTCTGAATATTATTTAAATGAAAAGGTCTTCCTTAAGAAAATGTTGGTAAACTTTCCTTAGATGATTGTCTTACCTAATTTTTTGATTCTCCATTTTGTCCCTCCTAATGATAAAAGTTATAAAAGCCTTCATACCCCCTTCCTACGCTCAGGGGGAATTTCAGGTTTTACAAACGACCTCTCGAAACTTTAAACTTTTAATTCTTGCACCATAGAAAACGATCGAAGCTAGTCCATAATGTAAGAGGTATATGGGGGGTCAGGGGTTCTCCCCCGAAAAATTTTTGAATTTTCGTGTGCTAAAAAGTGTTTGAAGCTACTTTTTGGAGGGTTTTCAGAGAGCTTCGCGGGCCACACAAAATGACCCGGCGGGCCGCCAGTTGGAAACCCCTGAGTTACAACAATGCTAGAGTAACAAAAGTGATTGGTGTCTTCTGAGAATTTGCACTTTACTGTAAAAAATAGAAACTTGTAAATACACCTTTTTCTGAAATATATTAAAAGTAATTTTTTGTGTGGTTTCTTGAGTGGTTTGAGGTGGAACTACTGAAATTTCAGCACCGGTGTCAATGAGAAAACGCAGTCCAGTTGATTTGTCACCCAAAAACAGTCTTTTAGGTAGGCCGTGGTCGCTTGTGGCCCCAAGCGATGGCCCTTCTAGTTTTCCTGATTGAACTTGCAATGTTGTCACATTTTTGAGCTTTTTTGCCAAATTTGTGGTGGTACCAGCAAATTCCTGTCGGGATCTTTGCCTGTTCCTGTTAGATCGCATAAGATTCTTGAATTCCCTTGTCATCTCTTCCATTTGCGCTTGAAGTGTTCTGTAGTCTTGGCATCTCTTTTCTTCCACCAGATTAATGACCGATGAATGTGTTACCTCCATAACTTTGTCCGCCATTTTAGCTACTGCATCCAAATCCTCGGAGCTGACGGCTAAGATTTGTTGAGCTGTAGTGGGTAGGCACTGCATCCACAAATTCTTAAGCAGGTCTTCCGGACAGTTGGTAGAGAGGTCTCTCATCTTTCCAGAGACTCCAACTACTACGGATTCTCCGTAGTTTCTACGGATGCCGTCGTTAAACTACGGACTACGGATAACATCAAAAAAGCTACGGAAAATCAGAAATCAATCATAAAAAGCACTTAAAAGCGCAAGTTTTTTCACAATTATGCTCTATTTTTAGGATATTTTCAGTCTACATAAAACAGGGTGGAGAGCGATCGGGTTTTTTGTTGCTAGCGGTGTATTCCGTTCTTCCCTCGACTTCTTTCTTGGACGGTGCAGCGGCGGGCGGCAAGTTGAAATCGGCTTCTTCTTGCGTTATTAGTGCGATGTGGAAAAAACAACTTTATAGTGGTTAGAAGCCGTGTTCCGGTTTTTAGGATCGCGTTCGGCGGAAAAGTCGAAAAACAGCGATTTTTCGCGTAAGTACCGTTTTCCCGCGCGTAGTTGAAGCTGGCTACTTTTCACATTTAATTACACTGTAGGAAAAATTTAAGCATGGCCAGAGGAGCCTAGTAAGTCCAGTGATACCTCTCGGATCACGTTTTTATCGATTTTAGTCAGTGTTTTTAACTAATTTTACTTAAGGATTTCCTAAGTTGTAAATATTTACTGTTAGATCACTCTGAAGCTTAATGCAGTATTTTTAAAAATATTGTTAGATTATAACCTGTTTCAGATATGACATCAAGGGGGATGGCAGGGGAAAAAATCGCTAAAAAATCGGACTAGGTGTCTAAAACAACCCTGTTTTTAGGGTCAACTTCCAAAAAAATTTTCCTTACTCATAAGGACTACTGACAACCATCTTTGAAAGTTGGAGTCTCTGTCTTTCTGAGGAGTTGGGGGGCCTGTCATCTCCTAACTGTAGATCTTGTAAAAGCATCTTGTATCTATGTGTTTCTGAATCTGCGAACTGCTCTATTAGACGCGTTTTGAGGGTTTCATATTTGCCTGTTCTAGGAGGATTCAAGATGATATCTTAACTTTATTTTATTTTTAAAGGTTTGACATTCTAAAACAAATATATGTTTTAAGCTTTTAACTTGCATTGTCCATTCATCTAGTTTTATAAATGAGAAAAATCTAACTGGTTTTGAATTTTTTCTGACGTATGTCCCTTAATTTTGAAGCAATTGTCCTATATTTTTGAAGCAAATGTCCTATATTTTAAAAGCAAAATGTCCTATATTTTTTCTAACTGTCGCCATGAACCCTGGCTTTACCCAACCAGAAGACAAATGGCTTTAAAAAAAGGAGGACATGTTGCCCTTACTCCCTTACATACCCCCTATTTATCATGGATACTTCAGAAACCTTCCAGGAAATCAGACAACTCGTCAAACCCAGGACAACGAAACAACTGAAGGAAATGACACTGATGATGAGTTTTTTTACATCAATTAACTTTCCTTTAACTAAGAAGTGATGTTTTCTTTTAATATTTGTAATTTGATTTCTAAGCAGATGTAAAAATAAAATGTATTAACAACACTTGGAGTTGGTTCATTATCTTCCTAAAATTCTTCAGAATACATTTGAACCAAGTCCACTATTTTGGATTTTTTGGGGTGATAATATAAAATTTGGCCAATAAAACCTATGTAAATGTCTAAGTTACTCCTTGAACTTCTTAAATTTAATAAATACTTTAAAAAAATGTTAACAGGTAATTTTGATATGAAGCTTTAACTTTAAACTTCTGTAGCTCAAAAGTAGCTAAAGTGGACTTAGTTTATTTCTATTCTGAACCCTCCAATTGCCATTTAGGAAATACCAAATTACCAGTTAATTCCTTCATTTGTATAACCGGAGGATCCGGGTTATCAACCGTATTGCCCATAGGCTGCTCCAGTATTCGGAATACTAACTAAAAAGACTAACAGAAAACAAATTAATCCAAAAATCTCCAACTCCTTCAGACACAAAAAACTTAGGCCACTTTATCGGATCCAAGAAAAAGGAGACAAAGCCCCACCATCCATGGGAAAACCGCCATGTAAACTTTTGTGACGAACAAGTAAGAAACGAAAACGAAGGAAAAAAATTAGTAGAGGGAAAGATAGAAAAGTAAAGGAGGGGTGAAAGAAAATTAAGAGATAAAAAATAGTTTCCGCTAGTAAATCCGAGCACGTGGACTCAAATTTTCAGCGCAACAGACCATGAAAAAAACCTCCGTATTTTAATGTTATGGTTTATGTTTATACATTCGGAAGTAAATATAGTGGAACAATAGCAATTGTAGTTAATAAATATACCATCTCTTTTCAGTGTTTTAAAGAAGTTGCTCGAACCTTAGGATTGATTTTACGCGATGACCCTGTATTGCGACCTATAATTCTCAGTGCTTTGAGACAGTTAATCAATAAAAGTATTGAGAATGGTAAGTTAGTGTCAGAATTTTATGTTACAAACTAAGATTTGTGTCTTTACGAGTCTAATTTAGTTACTTTTCATTTTATTTAGAGGAAAATAAAGAAGAACTTGCTAAGTTTGCTAAAAACTATGTACCTATACTTTTTAATTTGTACACTACTGAACCAAAAGACAAAGAAGAAACTAAAGCCAGACTAGCTGTGTATGATACACTGAAGTTATATCTCTCAATCACTGATAAAGATGTATGTATTAGTTATGTCTCATTAAATTGTCTATTTTATTTATTTTTTGTCTGTTTACTGATTTTCCTTTTATATTCCAGCTGTGCACAACCTTTTTTGAAAAAGCCAAGGAAAAGCTCTCTACTGAATCAGCCGAGTTCATGCAGTAAGTAAAAGTTGTTCAAATGTGTTTTTAACCCTTTCGGGACGGGTGGCGCATATGTGTGCCGGCAGCTAGATGCTCCTACAGGCCGGGTGGCACATATATGATACGCGGTGTAAATCTTCAAATTAATATTTTTAATTCTCGTTAGATGCCGCTGTATGTCTGCTACATAGATTTTATTCGAAAGCGAACATCTTGACCTTCATGCCCATAAATTATTTTGTATTTTTGATAATTTGTTTCGGAGTAAAAACGAGATTTATTTATGATGCATTAATAACATGAGTAATGCAAATTAAGAGTGCTTTATTTCAATTTCTTAGCTAATATTAACTTATGTAAGTGTTTCACTAGCCTCAATGTACGTTTTTATTAGTTTTTGATGGAAAAATGAATGGTGTTGATGGTTTTACTATGAAGTTATGAAGTATTGCTATAGGTTTCGCTTGCATTCAGATGGAATTATTTATTGCTTAAACAGAAATAATCCATATGTTTGAATGTCAAGGGGAAATTGGGATTAGAAGAGATAAGTTTTTAGTATTCTTAGAATTAACAATGTTTCAACGATTTCCGAGCGATTAAATTAGCTGCGCGCGTTGGGCGTCTTCAGTAAAAACGATTATAAGTGGTTTTTGATCCAGATATGTTTAATAAATCTTTATGAATAAGTTTCTTGAGATAAAATCTTTACATTTTGGGATATTTTTCAAAGTAATATTTATCTCAGGTTTGTAAATGCTAATTATTTACAAGTTACTTGTTTTATAAAATTTTTCAAAGAAAACAAAGATATAATGTTTTAAAATTGTTTAGAATGGACTTCAAAGGTGTTCCTTTCATCGTATACCAAAAATTAGATTCTTTGGTCCACAATTTTAATTTCTACGATTTTTTTTCCGAAGTTCGACTTAGACGCGAAAAGTGCCCGTCCCCAGGGGAAGTTCTTCTACTCGAGCGCCGTCCTGTGAGAGCAGTTCAGTGGCTGATGCGCCCGTCCTGAAAGGGTTAATCAATTCTACTGGTTTTTGTTGCTAATTTTTTTCAAATGAATTGCAGACATGCCTTGATGGATATTTGTAGAGCTTTGCTTCCATATCTGAGTGAAAATAATATGAAAGAGTTGTATGAATATTCTAAGCCACTTATTCAGGTAAATTTATTTCTCGTTAAAATATCATAGATTTTGTATTCATAGTTGCTTTAGCTTCACTCGATTTTTTTTAGTTTCTTTATAATAAACTAAATCTTGGTTGTTAAATAATACGAGGATTGTTTTTTTAATTAACTTCCGTTTTGCTCCTGAAAAAAAAGTAGTTGGAATTTCTACTGGTAGGATAGGTACATCCTTTAGGATCAATTTCCCTCTTGACTGGAAAAAATCGGACATTTTTTCTATTATTTATCGAATTTACAAGCGCGCTCCTCAAACTTATTTCCTGTCAACCCATAGAGAAATCCTCTTTTTTGAAATTTTCCCCTCTTTGATAGTTTAAATCAAATCTATCCTGCGAATCTATCGATGTTGCCTTGTTTATTATGACTAACTCCAGAATTCCCAATGCCTGGAACTTGGCAGATGCAAAGTATATGATTTTAAAAATGCACAATAGCATGCTGCAAAAATCACCTGCTTCCGATTGTCTATTGTTCATGCAAACAGAGTTTAAAGGAAGAGAAATTCTCTATGGGCCGGCGGGAAATAAGTTCAAGGAGCGCACTTGTAAATTCGATTAATAATAGAAAAAATGTCCAAATTTTTTTGGTAAAGTAAGAAATTGATCCTCAAGGATGTACCTATCTACCAGGACCAAAATTATTTCGAAATTCTAACTACTTTTTTTACAGGAGCAAAACGGAAGTTAATTAAAAAACAACCCTCGTGTTTGTTTTTCACAGCTCTCGCAAGAGAAAAAGCTATCATTCTTTTGGTCAGGGCTGCCAAGACAGCAGCCCTTTTTCTCCTAACAGATTTGCATGCTAAATTCTTGATATTTCGATTTGATATGATAGAGCTAGTGTTTTATACCTCGTTTGGTATATTTGTGGGTGCTGATCGACCCGGAAAGAAATATGTTGGCGAGACGGTGGAGGGTTTTGACTGCTGGGATTAATAGCAGATAATTATAAATTGAAAAAGGATTATAAACAAGAATAAAAGCGAAATAGATAATTTTTTAAATATTTTAAAGATAAAAACTAATTTTTGGAAATTTTGGGGGTGCTGCAGCCCTGCAGCCCCTATGGACAAGCCGCCACTGCTTTCAAACTTGAATGGGTTTTTCAAAATTTAAACTAGGTTTCAAAAATTAAATGGTGGGGGGTTTTTTTTTCAATTTCAGTGAGGTTTTTTTCAGAGTTAAATAGGTTCTCTCGTAATTCAGTGGGTTTTTTATTAACGAATGGGTTTTTTCAAAATTTAGGATGTTTAAAGTTCAAACTAGATATAAAAAATTCAGGAGAAAGTTTTAAATTTCAGTGGGTTTTTTCAAAGTTAAATAGATTTCTTTCAACAGGGGTTCAACTAGAAGAAAAATAAGTCCGTTTTAGGACCCTTCACAAAATTCCAATTCCTAAGAAATAGACACATCACGAAAATTAAAGGATCAAAAATGGTTTGAAAATTGTTTTCAGGAGTGTTTTTATCATTTTGGAATGGAATTTGCCAGTTTTAGACCCATTCCATATAAGTTATTAATGTTGTTATTGTACTATGGCTCTCTTCGTTTTCGCAAAATTCAATTTGATTTTCACAAAATTCCTAAAAAGACCCTGGCAGAAAACCTGGATGAACCCCTGTTCAATATTGAATGGTTTTTTTAAAAGTTTAGGATATTTTTTAAATTTTTGTGGGTTTTACTATTTATACTTTTTATTCACATATACAGTCGAATCCGCTTTATGTGATCACGGTTAATGTTATCAATCGGATATTGTTATCAGAATCGACAGGTCCTGATCATTCTTATTTAATTTAATGTAAAATACATCGTTTAATGTGATCAACTATGAATCATCAATCCGCTTAATATTATCAAAACTTGTCCATATCCCCTTTAAAACGACCGCTTTTGGGTTTGAGTTTAATTTTGAAGGCCAATTTTTACAAGTAAAAATCTTCTCCATGAGAACATCTGGCGCTTCTTTTTTATGAAATTCAGTATGGGTAAGAAAAATAAAACATTCCGTATATTATATTGAAAGAAAACGGTTATGGGGGGTCCGAATCCATACTTGTGATTGGTTAAAGAAACACCAAGATCCACGCTTTGCAGATGTTTCTGATAAGAGATTTTGATTTTCCCTTGTTTAATGAAATTGAGATTATGTAATAAATAAGTGGAGTGTTTTATTGGAGTGGAAGGATATAATGGAGCGGAAAAAGAGAGACCTTTCTATAAAAATACACAGCGATTATTTTAATTTTATTGACTGAACTACTCTTATATTTTCCCCTTAAAATTTTTCCTAGTTTAAAAATAGAGTTCTAAATACATTTATTACGATAACATGATTTTGATTTTAAAGCAAACAATCTAGTAATACTGTTTGCTGTTTTTTGATATGAGATCGCTTATTGTTATTGATTGGATAATGTTATCAGTTTAGTCTCAGACAATTGCGATCACATTAAGCGGACTTGACTGTATAAAGAACATAAATCAAGATTTATAATGATATTTTAATAAAAGTATGGGGGTAAAAAGTGGGGGGTTGGGAAAATGTTACACCACAAGAAAAATTTGAAAACTAATTATATTCCAAAGCTTTTTTTACATTCATAACATTGATAAATATACACTTTAAAAAAATAAAAACATTAGTTTTTTTAAGAAAACTGACTGACTAAAAACCCAATCAACTATGGCAAAACTGACATTATTTTGACTGAACCTATGTAACATAGAAAGAACTCACTAAAATTTGAAAAAAACCCACTTACTATATTGGAGAAAACCACTTAATTTTTAAAAAATCTGAAAAAAAAAAAAACCTGGGTTTTTGCCAACCCTGGTTTAGATTACGTGTTAGTATTAGTTCCTAATAATTCCCATTTGTTCCTAAATTATTTTTTGTCATCTTTTCAGCATTCAAATCAAACCATACAAAAGAAGGCTTACAGTGTTATTAAAGATATCTGCAGCTTGGATTCATGCAGGGCCTTTGTTATTACAAATCTTGATGATTTACGGAAACTTCTGGCTGGTAATAAAGTGGGACTAACTCCATCTACTAGAGCAGTAAGTGATTTTCATAGAAGTCAACACCATTTTATAACTTGATGAGCATGCTAGGAAATGTTTCATTGCTACAAAGTAACATGAGTTTGTCAACTTTTTTATCTTTTAAAGTTTTGCTTTTTATAATTGTACAAAATGAAGTGGTTTTTTCCTAAAATACTTAAGTTTAGCTGATAGCATTTACAAGTGCTGCCCATCTCATTTGCATTTGTGGAAAATTGTATGAAAAGTCTAGAGTGACAAGATAGTTAATACCCAGGATATTAACAAATTTCTCAAGAAAGTAAAAAGCACCTTAAAATCACCAGTGCTTTTTGCATTTTTATGCTACCTCTGGGCTGGGGAAGTTGCTTCATTAAGATTCTTTAATTATTTTTTCAGTCTACCATCATTGGATCTTTGTCACTTAATTTTAACTTTGCCCTTTGTTTATTGATGCTACTACTAATATATTGTCAACTTACATCATGGGTGGGAAATCTGCTCCAAACTGTTCCAAAATTGATTCATTGCTCCAATCTGCTCCAAAATCATCAAAATTTCCTTTTTTGCTCCAAACTGCTGCAAAAACGCGATTGAACGATGATATCAAGGGGGATGCCAGGGGACCCACCCCCAAAAAAATCGAACAAGGTGTCCAAAACAAGTTAAAGCGCTGTTTTAAGCGTCAAATTTTTTAAAAAATTCTAGGGGAGGCCCCCAGGCCCCCCTATGCACTTACATCTCTATAATTCTCCACTTTTTTTAACATTCTAAAAAATCTTAAAATTCACCGCCGAGAAAGTAAGAACATAACTTTTTTTTACTCTTTTTTGCTTTTTGGTTAATCACATCCCTGAGTACGTGATTCGATGATTTGAACAAAACCCTAACCAGGCAGATTAGTTACAAGTTTGACATATTTAAGTAAAATTTAGCTTGAACGATTGAGGTTGTATACAAGTTCTTGGTATATGGTTAGTAATTTAAATAAGATGTAAGTTGATGAAGTTTACTTTCTTTTGCAAAGTTTTTTTAGGCACACCATGTAATAATGCATGCAATATATTTGGAGTTTTTTTTTTCAAAATTTTTAATTTATTTAGACTATTATAAGTAATAAAATGTGTCACACTCGCATTCATCAAAAATGAATTATCAAAATATTTGTTTAAAAATACATGCGGTGTGTAACAAAGAGGATGAAAGTTCTGAGTAAATTTGAAGGCAAACTTCTTTTAACATGAAAGTATGCTGTAACAAAAATGCATTTCTCTTGATATGAAACTACCAAAAGGTGTTGCAAAAATGCACATCCCCTATTACATATCTGCCAACCGTTCCGATTAAATCGTATTTGTTCCGATTTTTCACTGTTGTTCCGAAAATACGATTTCAGTACCAAATGTTCCGTTTTTACTTCCCCCTGTCCCGCCATTTTCGACCTACTCGAATTGTGCGACCTAATCGAATTGTTACAAGGCGTTTAGGCGGGGTTTTTTAATGAAAGGGTGACTCTCAGATTTCCATGGACTCTGATACTCTACAGGCATTGCTAGCTGCAAAAATAGTAATTCTGATCCATGCTTTAATAAATCTTTCAGTGCTGACCTATTAAAAAGGGCAAAATCAGCTACTTTTGTAGCCCTTAATAAAGATTAATTTTTCTATTTTCCAAACAATGTTTGCTTATTTCACTGTTTCATTTTATTAGTACTTACTAAGTATTTTTAAATCTTTCTGAGTTATTATGTATGAAATTCCCAGTGTTTAACATCTTGAGTCATTTTTGTTATTCTATTTGCAGAAATTTAAACCCAGATAAAAAAAAATTAACATTATTATATCCTAGTATAAATGTAGATAACACTGGGGAACAGCCATTTCGTTGTCTTAGAACTGTGACTTTTTTTTTAATCACTTTTGGCCCCTGAATCCAAAAGTAACTGTAGTTTTTGTCTGTCACGTCCACTTTTTTGGCAAACAGCCCCGCCCCCTTTTTACGTTTTTCAATGACTTAATGACTTTGAATTCGATTTTCAGGGTCAAAAATCATTACTTTAGTCTTTAAATTAAACCCGAGAGGACAAGAATGGTTAAAGTTTCTAAAATATGAAAATTTGTGGCCAATGGATAGGTTTAAGGGGTTATTACCCCCCTAAAAACACTAAAAAATCGTTAAAAATGATAGAGTTTATTTTACGCTATTTTTTACACTTATTTTTCACGCAATTCCTTTTCAAAAGGTCCTAACCCATCACCAAGGACCCAAATTTAATGAAAATTGGCCGCAATGATTTTTACAAAAAGCGGTTGAGGCATTAGCGACCCCGAAGCACCCGCGGAAGGGTTCGGAATACTCTCTATCGCTTAGAGGACGCGAACACCTCAACCGCTTTTAGTAAAAATCATTGCTGCCTATTTTCATTAAATTTGGGTCCTTGGGGAAGAGTTAAGACCTTTTAAAGAGGAATTGCGTAAAAAATAATAAAAAGAAAAAACCCTGAAATGCAAAAAAGGAACGCTATAAAGGATAGAGGTTATTTTAAGCTTTTCTTACTCTTAATTTTATGCAATTCCTCTTTAAAAGCCAAAAAAGTTGACGCGATAGAAGAAAAATAAAACAGTTTTCTAATCAGTGTGCCCATTGAACTCTAAAACAGCCAAAAAGTCGAAGTCAACAGAAATTATGTTAAAAATTGTTCCCCAGTGTAATTATTAGTCAGAATATAAAGGTATATAAAACACTTAGTCCTCTTAATAACCATAAGATACATACCTTAGATAAGAGAAAAAGTTATGAATTACAAGCTCTTTTTAATAATACCCCTTTAACACATTCAAAATGTGTCGTGGGGTTGTTCCTATTTCTGTTTCTGAAATGTTGGCAGGTATGCTATTATGAAAACACAGAAAGATGCTACAAAAATTTATTAGCCTAGCTCCAAAACTGCCTTATTGCTGCTCCGAAATTATCCTAAAGCTGCTCCAAAATTACCCTAAAGCTGCTCCAAAACTGCCCTTAAGCTGCTCCAAAAACCAATTTTTGGTTTTCCACCCCTGCTTACATGAGAAAGACACTAAGTCACTTTTGGGAAATCTTTTGAAAGCAGTAGAAGGGCACCAACAAATGGGGAAACCCCAAAACCTCACTGAGCCGAAATGTGATCAGTTACTTTAGTTACATCTTACTTTAGTTTTGTCATATTTAGCCAAAGAAAATAAACATTTTTAAAGCTACTATATGGCCAATATTCAAAAGTTTTTTATGCACCTTAAAATTTAATTTGAAGTAATTAGGTAATAATTATACCTTTTATAAAACTTTTCCTTTTTTAAAAAAGATTTGATTTAAAAATAATAATTCTTGCCTAATTCTGAATGAACCAAAATCTGACTCCGTCCAAAGGAAATTCGGTATATCCAACTGAAAATTTCCTGTTTTCATCTTAACCCTACAGTGCATACTGTTGCCATTTGGCAACACGACATTTTTCCCAATTTTCTACTCGAACTTCCATTTCCAAACGACAACACCATTCACTAAGTACAATAAATATAGCATTTCATTGTTATAGCACTTTAGATTGCCAGTAAATGGCAGCAGGGGTACTATTTTGAAGCATTTGTTAGTAGCTAGTGAGACGAAAGTCAAGACACAGAAAGCGCCAAAATAAAAGGACCATATAAATTAAAATAAAAAAAATTTCCAGCTTGAAAAGAAATTGTTTCGAAAAGATAAGTTGTTTTTGTATATTTTTAGAGCATTTGGTTTTATTTCACTTCACAATTAATTTCACAAGGGACACAAATTAATTTCACAAGGACCAAGTTTTTTGTCGATTAAAAGTAGAAAAAAATTAAATTAATTTTTTTTACTAATTTACACCATAATAGAAGACACATAAATGATTTTCAAGTGAATTTAAAAAATCATGCATTGTAGGGTTAAAAATTATCAAAATATTAATATCAATCCATACATAAAAGGGAGTCTGGGGGTGCTCCTCGGGAAAATTTTCCAATTTTTAAAAGTTTAATAAGGATTTTAAGCTTACTCGTGCGTGATTTTTTCAGAGACTCCAACTACTACGGATTCTCCGTAGTTTCTACGGATGCCGTCGTTAAACTACGGACTACGGATAACATCGAAAAAGCTACGGAAAATCGGAAATCTATCATAAAAAGCACTTAAAAGCGCAAGTTTTTTTTCCCAATTATGCTCTATTTTTAGGATATTTTCAGTCTACATAAAACAGGGTGGCGAGCGATAGGGTTTCGTGTTGCTTGCGGGGTATTCCGTTCTTCCCGACTTTTTTCTTGGACGGCGGGCGCCAAGTTGAAATCGGCTTCTTCTTGCGTTGGTAGTGTGATGTGGAAAAAACAACCTTATAGTGGTTAGAAGCCGTCGTCCGTTGTTTAGGACCGCATTCGGCGGAAAAGTCGAAAAATAGCGATTTTTCGCGTAAGTACCGTTTTCCCGGCGCGTAATTGAAGCTGGCTTCTTTTCTCATTGTAATTACACTGTAGGAAAAATTTAAGCATGGCCAGAGAAGTCCAATAAGTCCAGTGATACCTCTCACATCGCGTTTTTATCGATTTTAGTCAGTGTTTTCAACTAATTTGTATTTCTTGATATCCTAAGTTGTAAATTTTTATTGTTAGATCACTCTGAAGCTTAATTCAGTATTTTTAAAAATCTAGTTAAATTATAACCTGTTTCAGATATGACATCAAGGGGGATGGCAGGGGATCCAGGAAATAGGTGTCTAAAACAAAACAACCCTGTTTTTTGGGTCAACTTCCAAAAAAAATTTCCTTACTCATAAGGACTACTGACCACCATCTTTGAAAGTTGGAGTCTCTGTTTTTTAAATGTGTTTTACCCATGAAATTGACATTAATCTTTAGTTTAAAAGTAGTCAACATCCCATTTTACACTAATAACTAATTTTATACCAATAATGCCCCTCCCCAATTTCCTCTCTCCTCACAGCCCCCTAAAATGCTTCACCGTCCCTTTGGGGACCTTTGCGAACCACTGATGTAGGTTATCTGGATTTCTATTTTAGATTCTTCGTTATTGATGAATATATATTATTTTCTGCATAGAAACATCCTTAATTATATTTTTTTTATCATAGCTCCGACTGAGCTGTCTTCAGAGCATAATTTCCCAGCTCACTGAGAAGGAAAAGCCTGCAATCATTGAAATTGTTACTGAGGTTAGAAAAACTTAAAATTTATTTTGAATTTAATTATTGTTGCGGAATTTTTGTCCCATGTTTATTCATAGTTGTTACATGTGTTTTTTTAATATTTCTTAGTTAGTATCACTCATTTACTACCAATATTTTCGAAAAACATTTAAAAGCTAATTGAATTAAATTTTTCTAGGCTGTTGTGTGTACCAAAGAAAATTCTATTAAAGCAAGAACAGCTGCTTTTGCCTTATTGGTAGAAATTGGACATGCAATCAAAAGATTTAAACCCGAAAATCCCAAAGGTACAATATATTTATAACCTTTAAATCTTCAACCTTATATTTTTCTTATGATATTCATTTTAAAAATGGTATTGCTTATCAATTCAACATTTATTTTAACTATTACAGAAGCCTTGAGAATTTACATGACAATGTTATTGTCTGGTTTAAAAGGAACACCACATTTGATGAGTGCATCCATATTAGCTATTGGAAGAGTCATGTATGAGTTTAAAGGTAATGTTTCAAATTATCAACACATTTACTTTTTATAGTATTTATATGGTGTTAAACTTTTCAATTATTTTTATAATTGATTTTAATTACAATTTTATTCCCAGTTTAAAGTCTGGAAATTTATTTAAGACTTAAATGAAACTTCTTACACAATTTCAAAACTCATCTTGAGTTATAACACCCTTCTAAAAGTCCATGTTTAGTTTTTTTTAAGAAAGCTAAACAAAAAATTTCATCCAATCATTACTTTTTTATAAATATATTTTTTATTTTCGTAATTTTCTCTTATTTTATTTTCTTGTTGAAATTGTCTAAAAATAATTTACTTCTGAATTTTTCAGATGATTTGGATTCTGATTTGTTACATTTGCTCATTGAAAATACTTGTTTATTGATGTCATCTCAATCAAGGGAAGTAGTTGTCTCAGCTCTCTCCTTCATGAAAATTTTGTTTGCTTCTGTGGATACAAATACTTTGGCTCAACATACTGAATTTTTGGTATAAAAACTTTTTTCTTTCCTTTTTTGGATCAATATTTTCCTCTGAGCAGATTTATAACTGATTTTACCCTGCAGGTTAAGTGCATCACAAACTTATCTGGAGATAACCAGAGGCACTTCAGGTTTAAAGCTAAAGAGATATTTACTAGACTCATTCGAAAATTTGGGTAAAGTTTAATTCTTTATACGTTATTCAAATCGTATGCTTAAAAAATAGTGGTGCTTAATACCTTAAATATTTCAGATTCGAAATGATTTCAAAGATGGCACCAGAAAGTTATCAAAAGCATTTGACAAATATCAGAAAACTTGAAGCACGTAAGCAACGCAAAAAAGAAAGTAAAACGGATGTGGAATCTGTTTTCTCCACCAATAAAAGAACCAATGAGTGAGTTTTCTTGGAGTTGTAAAGGCTTTTAATGCGTTTTATGAAACAATATTTAATAGATGAAATTTAACCAAACAGTGCTTTCAGTTTTTTTAACATTCAACATTTCAGTTTTTGAGTTTTAAAGTGATCTGTAAATTATGTGTAGTAATTTGTCTTATTGATTAAGTGCAACATTAAATTTGATTAACTCATCGTAAAGTTTTCATAGTATTTTTACTCCAAAAAATTTCACTAATAGTATATTTTGCTTATGGGAATTTTATAGTAGTACATTTTGCTATAATTTTTAATTATAAATATGGTCAGCAACTTTTAACTGTACAGTAAATTTTATCTAGACTTGGATTTCACCAAAATGTATCCTGTAAAAAGTTTGTGGCTTCACCCAAGTCCACAATATTTTTTTCATTTGGAAATGCTTATGTCTGATTCAACTATTGGATATTCATTAATTTTTTTTATAAACTATTGCTTTCTACAAGCAAGTTAAGAACATGGCTAAATGAATTTATTTTTAATTGTCATTTATAAATATAGTTTTGAAGATGTATTGGCTGATTCAAATGATGAAATGGATTTTGAAGACGAAGTCAAACAAAAGCCTTTAAAATCACGCAAGAAACTGGCAAATGCCCCTTGCATTGAAGAAAATGTAGATGATGAAATTGTAGATCTCTTGGACCCTGCTATTAACAGGAAGTTAAGTAAGTGTTAAATTTTGACTGAAGCTTTTTTGCAACTTTTTACTTAGCCAACAAAGTAGTCATTTCCAGAGTATATTGTTCAAGAAAAGGAGCGTCTTAAGCAAAGTATTACAAAGCAACAAATTTTGAAGTTAGTATATGAATTAATTAATACTGCTAGTCTTTCTAAATTAAAAAGCTTAAAAGAAAATATAAAAGTCAAATTTCTCTCCAAACATATATTATATTCGGCTGGTTATATTGCATTATATTTTCAGTAAAAAGGTTTAGCAAAAGAGTTGAAATAAACAGAAGTATATGTGATGGAAGGGGAATGTTTTTAAAAAAATCTTTTAAAATTGAACCTGAATAGATTTTTGATGTTTCAACCATGTTTATGTTTCAGCCATGCGACCTGAAAAAGAAATGCAATCTAAAGCATCTCTTGATGACGCCTTCCCTATATCTGAAGATGGGAAGTTAATTATCCAATTGGATGCTCCTGAAAAGAAGGAAAAAAGTAAGTTTCTTATAAAAACTCTAACCTCTTGGGTACTTCTGAATGATATTTTTTTTACTTTGCATTGTATGATAAACACATCATAATTAAGCAATGGGTAAAAGTTTTTCTTTGAGATAGAAAAAAAATAACTCACTGATAGGTTATCAGAGAGTAAAGATTTTTTTTCAATGAAAAGGTTTAATCCACTTCCACCCATATTTAAACTAATTAATATTAACTATTGGATTTAGAGTTTGTTTACAATGTGTCTTTTGTTACAGAAGAAACAAACATCAAAAGTGCAGTTCTTAGTGAACTTGGAGCATCCAATAAGGTATTTGTTTATATAATTTGGAAAATATTCTAGCCTCTTTTAAATTCTTTTGTGTGTGTTAATTATTATTATTTTTCCATATTTTCAGAAAGGTAAGAGGAAACTGATGGAAGACTCGGATTCTGATGATGAGATGGATAACAAAAAAAGAGAAGCTTCTAAAGGTAATTTGAGCTAGAATAGCTATATGCATTTTAAAGAACTTTTCAAAACTCAACGTGGATAGTATGTTCGATAAAAATCAATGAACACCAATTACAAAAAATACCCCTTACTGACGTTTTTATATTTTATTTTTTTATTTACTTCGATAGTTGAAAAAGTTTAACTACCAAAACTATTATGCAGACAAACATAAACGGACGTAGTCACCGTTTACTTGACCAGTGGATAACCGGAAGTTGGTGGAAAACTAGTTTTCCTTCTTCAACTGCCAATCAGAAGCTTGAATGCCAATGAACCACTAGTCAAGTTAAAGGTGACTACAGTCGTAAAACATCCAAAAGATATTATGGTTTATTTAACTTTAATTCCATCAATTTTCAACTTTTACGAAAGTTTTACCTAATTTGCCATGGAGATATATAAACTTGTAAATTTCTGTGATGATAATAATATGTGTGGTATTTAAAATATTCATACACTAACTTATAAAATCTGGTATAAAAAATGACTTATCTTAAATTTCAAAACCAGAGCTACTCCATTCATTTTGAAAATGGTACAGGTCAAATCCTCTGTTTTTTATGGTAATTAATGTATTAATTCTCCCTACCAGAATAAATTTCCATGCTTAAATATCAACTATTCCTTAAAAGATTTGAATAAAAAGTAACAATATTTTTAAATTTAATCAAACACACAACATTAAATATCCTGAAACAATGAAAAGTGGACTTAAACCACTTTCGAAATCAATGACACATTTAAAAAATAGAATTTGGCACTTCGTTGAAAAACTGCAGATGAATCAATTTCAAATAAAATCCAATGCCTGTTCTAATCAAATAATATAACTACAGTGAAATTTTCATTGTAAATACAACTCTAAATGCTTGTTAGAGCTTTTTCTATTTTACCCCTCTAGTTTAACCATGGCTAAAAGTTGCTACTGTAAACAATTGCTATTTATTTTTACTAATAATATTTTAAAACAAATTTTCTTGCACTGTATTCAAACTTAAAGCTCATATTTGGATATTTCTTTTAATGTCAGAAATAGCTTCTAAATAACTTGCATATTTTATTATTACCTTATATTTTCTTTCTTTCTGTAGTTGTATTTTAAATTTATCAACTTTATTTTTAAGGTGTAACCAGTGGCATCCATCGATCACTTGGCCCGAAAGCAAAACGAATGAGGCCAGGAAGTGAATACAAGGCTAAGGTAAATATGGACACTATTTTTATTTTATCACACCAACAAAACAAATTGAATAAGTTTCATTTTTTTTATTTATTCTTCTTAAGTGCAGCACACAGAATCATTTTGAAATTACAATAACACCTTGGTCATCTGATAATTGATCATATAAGTTTCTACTTTAACCAAGCTATTAAATATTTCTTGAATCCTCTTTTATCCTTAAAAAAACATTGTTGCAACAAAGCACCAAAGTAACATAAATCAAAAATTTAAACATTTAAAGTAAAATGTTTCAAAGTAAAATACTTCAATATTGTTTAAAAAATATATATTTTTAAAAATCAAATTCTGCCCAGGCGTAGTGGTCTATCAGGCAATGCCCATCTCTGTTTCATTAGCCTTCAGGTCTGGAGTGCTAATTACCCAATTAAATCCCAATGTGAGCTTGATGCTCATTTTATCAACCCCATAAGGATGAAAGGCTGAGTTGACCCATGACCAGCTAGCTACCCAAGCAGAAGTGGCGAGGCATCGAACTTGGGTCGGTAATGCTCATACTCGTAGCCAGACACCCTGACCACAAGATATACATTTAAACATAATCTATATTAGGTGTATATGATTTTCACTTAACCAAGTATTTTGGTTATCTGACTTAGCCTCTGCCCATATGAACTCGGATAATCAGGACTCTTATTGATTGTTCTTTGTTTTATAAGGTTTTTATTTAATTGACTAGGGGGCTCCCACCCCCTGCTCGCTATCGATCGCTAAGCGGTTACTAACTTCGTTAGTCTAGCATGCAGATTGGGAGGGGCTATTCATCTCTATTAATGAGAAAAAAATTACATACATTTGAGTGGAGAAGCACTAATGGAATCGTGTTTTCTCTCCATCACTACCCGTTGTGTGAGACCTTAAATATTTTGTTGGTGTCACAGATTGGTGTCCTCCACTTATTGTAGCGTAAGACAGATAACTATCACTCTCTGCATTAAAAAGTGAATTTTTATTCGGTAATGCAATTTTGAAAATAAGCGTTTTTACTCTAGAGTCATTAAGATTCAAACCTCTCTTAATCTTGCCTGCTGATTTCGTTGATTTCATCAGCGAAATCAAAACAGCAATATGTAGTGTTAACAAACTTTGCCAATCGCTTTTCAAAAATTAATGCTCCATTTCCACGCCTAAAAGAGTTCAATACCCACTAATTTTACCATCAAAATACATTAAAATAGTAACATTTAATCCCTTTTAACACATTTGAACAGCAAATATCATTAGCGACGGAAATCAGAAAAATCCAAATCAAAACAATGCACTCATTTTGCAAACCAACTGATTGTTGCCAACCGAGGAAAAGAAATATAACCCCATTTATCGCCACGCATAAGCGTTTTATATAAAATAGATTGTAAATTGTAAAAAATTATCTTTAAGAAAATAAAGTTTTTGTGTCCACTTTTTTCCTTTACAAATAAAAATAATTGTGTGTTCTTACATAAAATCTCTCTTAAATTGTTCTGTTTTCTTTTTTACTATAGAAAGCATCTGGGGATGTGAAAAAAGGAAAATTTGAACCATATGCTTATATTCCTTTGAACAAAGATGCGTTAAATAAGAGGTAAGTTAGCAATTGGTATCAACTTCCTGACTTCTATTTGTTTTCTTTAAAACTGAATACCATCAAATCCTATATATTTGGTCTGTCTTGTCAAACAAAGTTAAGTTTGTTGAATAATCATGTGTACTCATTTAGTTTTCATTATTTGTTAAAGTTCATACTGTTACTTTTCATGTTTATTATAGAATATTTTTGACATCATTATTTTAATTGCAAATACAATTAAATACCTTATAGTATATAGTTAGTTATAATGTATAGTTGGTTGTACTTTTAGTTTATCTCCTCTTCAATTTTTTTAGTATTGTCAAAATACCTTTTTCTTTCTGGTCCCTACAACTTGTAAATAAACATGCTGCTAATTGTGTTTATTTTTTGCAGAAAACAAGTTAAACTGAAGGGTCAGTTCAAAAGTGTTGTGAAGAGATCAAAAAAAGGGGCTGGGTCAAGTACTATGAATCGAGGAAGAGATAACAGGAGGAAAGGGAAAAAATAGATTATTTTTAGTGTACATTAAAATTAGGCATTGAGAACTTTTTAAAAGAAAGGAGCTTGTTTGCATAACTGAAGTCATTTAAAGAAGGAAAAAATCTCATCAGTAATGACTTTTTGTAAATTATTTGTAGCATAAAAAGCCAAAACATTGTTGCTGTTGTTCAATAAATGTTGAAAACTAGTTTTGCTTAGTGTTTAAATCCTATTACTTTTTGTTCAATTCTAGGGCTCGACCGATGCATCGGCGCCGATTGTTTGAAAAAATAGACATTGGCGGCGGATGTTAACTTAAGAAAAAATCGGTCCATCGGCCAAAAAACATCTAAAAGCCGATGTTTTTCGCAGAATAACATTAAGCAATAGACAAAAAAGTGTGATTCTTTCCATGTTGATCCAAGTTGAATTAAGTTGAACTTGCACCTGCATGGGTGTCATTTAGGAGGAACAGGGGGGGGCGATTGCCCCCTCCAAGTCTACTATTTTTATGTGAAAAATAGGTTCAAGGCCCTTAAAAATTTTGTAGATCGAAAAAGAGCATCGGGTGTAACTCTAAAAAGTCTCAAAATGAGTTAAAACACTGCTTTTGAGGGAAAAATTTCAAAAAAATTTCTGGAGGTGAACCCCCAAACCACCCCGTCTAAAAGTTTGACTTCTGATACACAGTGTTTTCATATTAATAATTCTGTCGCTTACCAGAAGCGGTTCCCCAAAGTGTTTAAAAGAAGTCAAAACACTTGTTTTAAGGGGAAATTTTAATACATTTTCTGGCGGAGGAAAACTCTGACGTTTTTTAAAGCTTTTTCCCTTGGAAATTCAACATTTTCAGTTTGAAAGGGTCTGTTCCCCTGAATGTGACCCAAAAGGCTTCTTAAAAAGGAGCAGAAACACTACTTCTTAAAGAGGCAATTTTCAAAAACCTTGTGGGGGAGAACCCATAAACCCCTCTGTAAAAATTTCGGCAGAATAGTGTTTTCCCCTGAAAATTCTGTCGCTTACAAGAAGCTTTACCCTTTGACCAGAAGCGATCCTATTGATTTCCACAATTTTAGTCCATACAATGAATGAACCGGACATTTTTTATCAAACTTTTTAAATAATGCCGGGCGTAGCCAGAGGGGAGGATTTGGGGATATGCCCCCCGAAATCCAGAAAATTTCCTTTTTGACTATAGAAATGAACAAAATTTATCCTCCCTATCCACCAATCTCTAGGCACAAAAACAGTATCCAAGATAAGGTTAGTTGTTTTGGCAAAATTTTTATATTTTTTCCCTTTAAAATGAGGTATTCTCACGTTTCGGGATTAAATTTTATTAAAACAGTAGATAAAAAATCATGAAGAATGGCTTTTACATCATGTATTTTCGTAGCCTAGTTTCTGAGATATAAATTTTTGAACTTTCGTTTTTTGTTTTGGCGCGAAAACACTTTCGAATCACAAATCATGCGCTGTGAGGTCACATCCAATAGGAGCCCGTTTTCTGATCACGTGAAAACAGAAAACACAATGGTTTTCATGCGCTGTGACGTCACATCCAATAGAAGCCCGTTTTCTGATAACGTGACTTTTCTGACGTTTTGGCAAAAATAAAATTGAATTTTAAATTATTTAAAACGCATTTTGAACTTAAAAATCAGAAATTTGGGAGTTTTAGACCATAATGTATCGAAAAAGTATAAAATCAAGCAAATCCCTCACTCATGCAAATACCTCATTTTGCGAATTTTTTCTGAGAGCTCATTTCCCCTTCCTTAATTTTAATTTGGGGTAACACTAATTTTAAATATCTTCTCTTTAGACTTTTAGAGGGTGATGACTACTATGAGATGAACAGCTCCTTGTAAACCAATGAATTTTCGAGATCGAGGTTAACAAATAATAAATAGACGTCATGATTTTGAGGGAGCTAGAATTGTTTATAAATGTTCTAGTTTTAAGCTAGTGTTTTATCTTATTTTGAAACTCTTTGGGGGAACTCTCTCTCTCTCTCTCTCATTGGCGCAACAGCCCTAGTGGGCCAAGGCCTACGATGCCCATCTTCGTTTTCGTGACCGTGGGGCCCTGGGGTGCAAGTTGTTAGGCATGTGTCCCAGTTAGGTGGTCATCCTAACGCGAGACCCCCAGTGTTTAGTTCCCAAGCAAGCTTGGTCCTCATTTTATCGACCCACTGAAGGGATGAAAGGCTGAGTGGACCTTGCCCAGCCCGGGATTTGAACCCCGGGCCTGTGGTGTGAAAGCGCGAAGCACTACCACTGAGCCACTGGGCTTCACTCAAAGGTAACTTGCGGACAGTATCGTAGCTAGTCTGGGTGTCACCCCCTTTTGGGATTCGGTTACAAAAAATAAAATGGTGGAACCTTATTTTATATTTATGGCATTTAATTTATCATATAAAAATTTCAAAATTGAAGGTTTTAATTTACCATTGTCTTTAATTTCCAAACTTTGCAACAACGAGTTTTGATGTAAGTTATTCTTCAGTCCAAACCGTATATAGAAATTTATTTCAGGAAGGGCCCAAAATTATTCCTCAGCATCTCATACATATTTAATAGGTTTAATGTAGCTTCTTACTATATTTTAGGCGGAATTATCGTCATGAAGAAGTTCTAATTATAGGGAAAGCTGTGTATAATAAAGTTCGAACTACGAAAGGGGGTCTGGGGGTTCTCCCCAGGCCCGTAGCCAGGAATTTCCCTTTGGTGGGGTGCCCACTTTTTCAGGGGGGGCAAGGGGGTTTTCAGGACGTATCATAGGCGTAAGTTCAACTGTTTGACTAGGGGACTAAACCCATAAGACCCTCAAGCCTAAGGAGATGTTACAAGACTTTTGTTTCGGGAGGAGTTAGTCCTAAATTTTTCTAGTTTTACCTTTCCTGTTTTCTTCAGTTTTCCTTTTTTAAATTTTAGAAATTTGAAGCTTAAATTACTGTTTTAGCCCATTTTTAGATCCTTTGGGTTAAAGTAACTGTAAAGAAACTGGTAAAGGAAGTACTGTCCATGTAAGCTCCAGAATTGAAAAGAAAACTCGAAAATCGAGGTGGATCACTCCTTGTTAATCTTTAAATAGACATAATTTTATAAAGGATGTCAATTTTCCCTAACCTCCCTTTTCAGTCTGTGCTAGGGTATATATAAAAGTTTATTTTGGTAGGGGGCTTAAAAATATTTGTTAGCCCCCTCCCATGCATATTTAATAGATTTAATGTAGTTTGTTATACATTTTTGGGTAGAATTTTCGCCCAAGAGAACTTTATTAATTCGTGTGATCTGTTCTTATATTAATGTAAGAACAAATGTTTTGTAATAGTGGGGGATACAAGTATGAAAGGGGGTCTGGGAAAATTTTTGGAAATTTGATCCCAAAACCAGGGTTTTAAACGCTTTTGATACTTGGTAGACCAAAATTCAGACATACATTTTTAAGTAGAATTTTGACTTTGATGAACTTGTTATTTAAAAAAATTTGGAATAATAAAGGTTTAAATACAAATGGGGGTATGGGGGCCCTCCCCCCCAGAAAAATTTTGAAAATTTGACCTTAAAAAACTGGGTTTTAGCTAGAAGTAAACTACTCGTGTTTTAGAAGGGGGCAGCTGCTCCTCCCTGCCCCCCCTGGCTAACCCAGGACTGTGTTTGTGGATAGAATTTCTGAAAATTTTCTAGGGGGGGCAAATGAAGATGCCAGGGGGGGCTCAGCCCCCCCTGGCCCCCCCGTAGCTACGGGCCTGGTTCTCCCCCAGAAAATTTTAGAAAAATGGACTCAAAAATCAAATTTTCAACTAGTTTTGAGGCCTTTAGCTCGAATTTCGGACACACATTTTTAGGTGGGATTTGCATTTTAACCTAAGTTCCAAGTACAAAAGAGGGTGTGGGGCCCTCTCCCACAAAATTTGACCCTAAAAACAGGATTTTTATTTGTTTTTGTATACAAAGTAGTCCGAATTTCGGGCTCCCCCCTTTTATACGCCCTTGGTCAACATATTCGGATAATTCAATCCATTGGCGTATAGGGAAATTTCTATCGAGAGGGGCCTAAAATATTATTCCTAAAGCATTTTTAATAGGCTCAATCTAGCCAAAATTAGCATTTTGCGGAATTTAATATAAAAAATTGCATTTAATAGAGTTCTAAGTAATCAAAGGAGGGGGTCTGGGGGCCTTCCCCTAGAAATTTTTTTGAAATGTGATCTTTAAATATAGTGTAAAAACTTATGTTTGGATATTTGTGACACTGGGTGACACCCCTGATAAAACCATTCTTGTGTGGGAAAAATTTTCAAACGATGACTAGCAAAACCAGAAGATGAAACAGTTGGGGTATTCAGATTTTTCCTGAGGTAAAATGTAGATTTAAAATTTACTCATCTAAGATTTAAATAAGTATCTGATGGATTTTTTTCTCTGCCAACCCTTTACCTTGGTTTTTAAAACTATTTAAACTTATAGAGTTTGAATTTGAATGACACCTCCCAGCTAGCTGAATGGGTGACACCCGGGTTGAAGGGTTTATATCTCATAGTAGTTTTCAGTTGAATTTGTTTTGTTGAACTACTTGGACCCCCTAGCCAAAGGGGTGACACCCTCTCCAAATGGGTTGATAACTCATTCAATAATTATTTATTTATTTAATGGTTTTTTCGCTCAATAAAAACATTTATGTGTGATCGAGAAAATTTGTATCATCTAAATAAAGCTCGATGGGTGACACCCCAGTTCATACCCCTAAAAACTGTTAATTATTTAAATCAATTCTTACACTTATTTTTCATACGTTTACATTTAAAAGTACGTTCGAAATTTTCAAGCTTGGGTGGGTGTCACCCCTCTTAGGTAGCCAGCCAAATGAGTATTTTCCAGGATGATAATTTTTTTTGTTCAAGGAAGGCATATTTACCAACTTAGGGCAAAATTCGAAGACTTCGGTATCACTCTCCTAGATAGTTTGAGGGTGACAACCGATTTGCTAAACCCTAATTTATTTCATTGGTAGTTAGAATGAATTCAAAAAAATTTTTCAAGGAAAGCATACAACTTGAAAAAAGTGCCAAGTTCACTAGTTTGGGTGTCACCCCCTTCGGGGTGTTGTCTAGTTGCAACTAGATTTTCCCAGAGTAGTTAGAAAAGTCAACTACTTTTTGGCCACTAGTTGCCGAACACTGCAGTTTAATCAAATACCTCACATTTAATGATAATTTCTGCGATCAGAAATCACTGACAAGATATTAAACGACATTAATGTTTATAATAGGGAAAGTTTGCAATCATAAGGGAAAAGCCACAGAGTACTAGAACAGAGAGTCCGTGGCCATAGGCGCTAATGGAAATCGAAAAGTTGGATGGATGAGGGGCTTTTTTGGCACTGTGATCACACCTACGTCACGGAAGGCGGGAAGAAAAAGCCTGATTGGGCAAGAAAAACTTTTTCCTTCTCCTTAGAAAATAGCAGATTGAGTGACAGCCAATCACAGGTTCGGACACCAAAATGTAATGCTGATCCATCTGTCAATCATTTATAGTTCCTCGTGGCGCCCTCATATCCATCCAACTTTTGAAAATGTCGTTTTGGACCCTCTGTTAGGATTTTTCTCTGTGGGAAAAGCTTCCTTGATCGGGGGAAAAATAGCAGAGATTGAGAAATTACGAAGTGTATATTTGGACGGCCAAAACGGCCAGTGGCGCATGCGCTGTAGGTCTCGTGATGACGTAGCAGTCTCGGCGCTTAGTGATGGAACCAATGGTACGCCTAGCCGTGGAAGTTAGAATAGAGTTTAGTTGAAAAAGGGCCGTGCAAATATACAGTGCCGAGAAATTAAACTGCAGCCTCCATACAAAGTTCTAAAAGGGGCCATTCATTAATTACGTAAGGGTCCCGAGGGGGAGGGGGGTTGGAAAAATCTCTACATACCCTTACTTGGGGGGTGGGGGGTCAAACCAATTCTTACGTAAGATTTTCCTAGTTAATATAAACAAATTCCAATTATTATAATCAAGAGATAATAACATATAATAGTAATATGTAGTTGACAGCAAGAATACTATTATTTATCTGTTGAAAAATAAAAACCTTTGATTTACGTCAAACGGCCCACATAACACAGTTTGTCGAGAATTCCTCCAAAAGTCGACTTCGCGACATTGGCAATGTCGAGAAAATGTCCCGAAATCATCCAAAGGTTGTCGAGAATACGTCCAGATGTCACCACATTTGACGTCGCCCGGATCAATTCTGGATCTAATCAGGAATTAGGGTTGGCCCAGTTTGGGAGAGAAACGCCGTATTTTCGACATGCCGATCGAATCTCGCCCAAATCCGGACCTGATTTGGTTTATACTGATGCTGATTTGGTCTGTTTTACAGCCGATTTAGATCCGTCCGACGTCAAAACCGCAAATCGGCGGCAAAATCTGGACGTCCATATTTCGACCAAATTTTGCCAACATTGTACGACCAGATAAGATCCAGATTTCGTCCGTGCGACCGCCAATCCTCGGCAAAATCTGGACGTCCAGATTTCAACCAAATTAGGCCAATTTTGTACCGATTTAAATAAGACACAAAAGATTAATTAACAAATTTTATTGTTTTCTTGAGTAACAATATAATACAATAAACATGCATAAAAATATAATAGTACTTGAATATAATATATATATACATATATTTGTATACAATACAAGAAAATAATATATTGTTTTCTTGAGTTTAACATGAAGTACATTTTGAAATTTAAGGATTCAGAATTCGCCACAAATATTAAGTCACTACCTTATAATTATTACCAAGTTTTAATGATTCCAAGTTTAAGAACTTGGAGGTGATAAAGCATGTTTTGAAATATTAAAAAAAATTTAAAAATGAATTACAATATAAATATCTATAATATTATATGAATACATAATAAATAAATGAATAAAAATGAATAACAATATAAATATCTATAATATTATATGTCTGGAAGGGAAGCAGAAGCACTATTTCTCTTGTCTTGTCGTCTAAACTTTTTTCAGGGGATGTTTTCTGGACTCTAGAAGTAAAGGATCTGATGCTTTCCTTCTGAGGACGAAGCTCGCTAGGGGATGTTTCCCGGGATCTGGATGCAGAAGCTCTAATATTCTTGTCTTCCAGTCTAAGCTCTCTTTCAGGCTTTCAGGGGATGTTTCCCGGGCTCTAGAAGTAGAGACTTTGATGCTTTTCTTATGGAGAGGAAGCTCTCGTTGAGCAGCGGTTTCAGTCGCACGGATGGCATTTTTCTTGAGGAATGCAGGTGTTATCTGACATATGGACTTTCATTTCTTAGGATATGGCTGATTAGGATATGGCTTTCATCCTGACGATATGGCTGAGATTATTAGAATTTTAAAGTATATTTAAAATTAATTTAAAGTATAACGATCATATTTAATCATCTTCTTTAATAAATGCACATTTTCATAGCTTTGAATAAAAAAGATCTCACTAAAAGCAACTCAAAAGTAAATAAGAAAAGGACTTGCTAAAATAAATCGGACACGCGATGCCTTTTTTTGCTTGGCAAAAGAGTTTTTTTAGAGAGGTTCTGTCTCCAAATGAAAATAAAAACGGGATGTAATGAAAATCAATAATTTTATTGACTGTTTTTTGCGGGTAAACAACAAAACTATTCCATGAAACTTTTTATTTAAAAATTACTCTCAAATAAAAATATTTTGTACTATACTTACCAGTTTTAAAATTTTGAATTTTGTTGAAATATATTTTTAGATTATAGTTAATTTTTAATCTAGTTTTTCTTTTAAAACATGTTATTTTGCATTACGTTTTTTTTGTAACAAAGGGGTGAACAGATCTCTTCTGGAGGAGAAATAAAGCTATTTCAGCAAAATGCAGCAGTTATTTCTCATCATAAAAGAGAATCCAGATTTTGTTCACTTTAAGAAAACACTTGACCTCCCGTAATAAACTTTTTTATATTATGTCATGGGCGGATTTAAGGGGGGGGGCATGGGGGTGCGTTGCACCCCCAACTTTTTGAGAAAATTCCATTTTTATAGGGGAAAATCATGTTTTCAAAGTCATCAGGGACAGCTTGCACCCCCAAGTTTTCTAGTACGCACCCCCACGTGTTTCACCATTGATAAGATTCAGTTTCATTTGGAATATTCTTTAGTTCCCCCCCCAAAAAAACACAAATCCTTCATCCGCCACTGCCTTTCGACACAAAAATCGGTATAAGAAATGTTTAGAGCAGTGTTTCCCAACCTTTTTCGGTCCATGCCCCACCAAAGTCTTTCTAAATTTTCCATGCCCCCGTTCTCAGTGGCATATATAGACATATATTTTGAGAGGGAGTCAAAATTATTTCTTAGCCCCTCCCTCCTATGTATATTTAATAAGTCTAATGAAGCTTTTCAGAACATTTTAAAGTAGAATTTCCATGCTAAAGAACTAAATCAAGTTATAAGTAATTCAGTTCTAAATACCAAGGGGGGGTTAAATTTTTTGGTAAGATTTGCATTTTGATGAACCTGTAAAAAAGTTTCAAATATGAGCGTTCTAAGAACAAAGAGATCTTGGGTCATCCCTCAGAAAAGGTTTGGTAATTAGACTCTAAAAACAGGGTTTCAACTTGGTTTTGATACATACTGGCCCAGATTTCAGACATGCATTCTCAGATAGGATAATAGGATCAGATTTGATAAACTTCTTTTTAAATTTTCCGCCTCGATTGGCCTCCACCTGGGGGGCAATTTGGTTGAAAATTTTCAAATTGCCCCCTAGAAAATGATATTGCCCCCCGGTGGGGCGTGCGCCCCACGTTGGGAAACACTTGTTTAGAGAAAAAAGGGGGCCAACATGAAATTTTCCCGCCGGAGCCAACTGCTAGCCAGTCCGGCCGGCCCTGCCTCCCGTTTTTGTTAATTTCTCGTCATAGAAGAGACATCCAGATTTTGTCCACTTTACGACAACATTTGACATGCAGTTTTGGTTAATTTCTCTTCATAAAATAGACATCCAGATTTTGTTCACTTTAAGAAAATACTTGACATCCAGTTTTTGTTAATTTCTCTTCATAGAAGAGACATCCAGATTTTGTCCACTTTACGACAACAATTGACATCCAGTTTTGGTTAATTTCTCTTCATAAAATAGACATCCATATTTTGTTCATTTTAGGACAACATTCGACATCCCATTTTTGAAAATTTCTCGTCATAAAAGAGATATCCAGAATTTGTCCTCTTTACGACAACATTTGACGTCCAGTTTTTGTAATTTCTCGTCATATAAGTGACATCCAGATTTTGTCCATTTTAGGACAACAATTGACATCCAGTTGCGGAAACTTCTCGCTCTGTAGGAGATGAGCCAAATGTTGTCCACATTAGGACAACAAATGACATCCAGATTTGGTAATTTCTCGCCATAGATGAAATCTCCCCCACTTCTGGACGTATAGGTAGAGAATTGACAAAAACTGGATGAAAACTGGACGTGTGTGTTATGTGGGGGAGAGTTTTCTAACATTTTATTGTTTTGAAAAACAATGGAATCTTACGTAAGAATAGGGGGGGAGGGGTTTGAAAAATCTTACGTACCCTTACATGGGGGGAGGGGGGGTCAAAAATTGCCAAAATCATCCTTACGTAATTAATGAATGGCCCCTAAGTCCAATGAGAATCACTCGTTTCCTTTAGTTCCCCCCACAGAGTACTAGAACAGAGAGTCCGTCGCCATAGGCGCTAATGGAAATCGAAAAGTTGGATGGGTTGGGGGCTTTTTTGGCGCTGCGAACGCATCAACGTCACGAGAGGCGGGAGGGAAGAGCCTGATTGGTTGAGAAAAACTTTTTCCTTCTCCTTCGAAAATAGAAGATGAAGGGACAGCCAATCACAGGTTTGATCTCTCTGTCAATCATTTAGTTCATCGTGGCGCCCTCCAACCCGTCCAGAATTTGAAAATATCGTTTTGGACCCTCCCACATAACACACACGTCCAGTTTGGATCCAGTTTTTGTCCATTCTCTACCTATACGTCCAGAAGTGGGGGAGATTTCATCGATGGCGAGAAATTACCAAATCTGGATGTCATTTGTTGTCCTAATTAGGACAAAATTTGGCTCATCTCCTACAGAGCGAGAAGTTTCCGCAACTGGATGTCAATTGTCGTCTTAAAATGGACAAAATCTGGATGTCACTCATATGACGAGAAATTACAAAAACTGGATGTCAATTGTTGTCTTAAAATGGACAAAATCTGGATGTCACTTATATCACGAGAAATTACAAAAACTGGATGTCAGATGTTGTCGTAAAGGGGACAAAATCTGGATATCTCTTTTATGACGAGAAATTTTCAAAAATGGGAGGTCGAATGTTGTCCTAAAATGGACAAAATCTGGATGTCACTTATATGACGAGAAATTACAAAAACTGGATGTCAAATGTTGTCGTAAAGTGGACAAAACCTGGATATCTCTTTTATGACGAGAAATTTTCAAAAATGGGAGGTCGAATGTTGTCCTAAAATGGACAAAATCTGGATGTCACTTATATGACGAGAAATTACAAAAACTGGATGTCAAATGTTGTCGTATAGTGGACAAAACCTGGATATCTCTTTTATGACGAGAAATTTTCAAAAATGGGAGGTCGAATGTTGTCCTAAAATGGACAAAATCTGGATGTCACTTATATGACGAGAAATTACAAAAACTGGATGTCAAATGTTGTCGTAAAGTGGACAAAATCTGGATGTCTCTTTTATGAAGAGAAATTAACAAAAATGGGAGGCAGGGCCGGCCGGACTGGCTAGCAGTTGGTCCCGGCGGGAAAACTTCATGTTAGCCCCCTTTTTCTCTAAACCAGTGTTTCCCCACGTGGGGCTCACGCCCCACCGGGGGGCAATATCATTTTCTAGGGGGGCAATTTGAAAATTTTCAACCAAATTGCCCCCCAGGTGGAGGCCAATCGAGGGGGGAAATTTAAAAAGAAGTTTATCAAATCTGATCCTATTATCCTGTCTGAGAATGTATGTCTGAAATCTGGGCCAGTATGTATCAAAACCAAGTTGAAACCCTGTTTTTAGAGTCTAATTACCAAACCTTTTCTGGGGGATGACCCAAGATCTCTTTGTTCTTAGAACGCTCATATTTGAAACTTTTTTTACATTAGAAGTTCATCAAAATGCAAATCTTACCAAAAAATTTATATCAAAAATTTCCCTACTAGGGGTACCAAACTAATTAAAAACCTGCTTCCTAGAGTCAAATTTCAGAAAATTTGCTGGGGGAGGACCCCCAGACCCCCCTTGGTATTTAGAACTGAATTACTTATAACTTGATTTAGTTCTTTAGCATGCAAATTCTACTTAAAAATGTTCTGAAAAGCTTCATTAGACTTATTAAATATACATAGAAGGGAGGGGGCTAAGAAATAATTTTGACTCCCTCTCAAAATATATGTCTATATATGCCACTGAGAACGGGGGCATGGAAAATTTAGAAAGACTTTGGTGGGGCATTGACCGAAAAAGGTTGGGAAACACTGCTCTAATCATTTCTTCTTATACCGATTTTTGTGTCGAAAGGCAGTGGCGGATGAAGGATTTGTTTTTTTTGGGGGGAACTAAAGAATATTCCAAATGAAACTGAATCTTATCGGTGAAACCTGGGGGTGCGTACTAGAAAACTTGGGGGTGCAAGCTGTCCCTGATGACTTTGAAAACATGATTTTCCCCTATAAAAATGGAATTTTCTCAAAAAGTTGGGGGTGCGTGCCCCATGCCCCCCCTTAAATCCGCCCATGATCATAATATAAAAAAGTTTATTACGGGAGGTCAAGTGTTTTCTTAAAGTGAACAAAATCTGGATTATCTTTTATGATGAGAAATAACTGCTGCATTTTGCTGAAATAGCTTTATTTCTCCTCCAGAAGAGATCTGTTCACCCCATTGTTACAAAAAAACGTTATGCAAAATAACATGTTTTAAAAGAAAAACTAGATATAAGTCTAATTAAAAATTAACTATAATCTAAAAATATATTTCAACAAAATTCAAAATTTTAAAACTGGTAAGTATAGTACAAAATAATTTTTAAATAAAAAGTTTCATGGAATAGTTTTGTTGTTTACCCGCAAAAAACAGTCAATAAAATTATTGATTTTCATTACTTCCCGTTTTTATTTTCATTTGGTGACAGAACCTCTCTAAAAAAACTATTTTGCCCAGCAAAAAAAGGCATCGCGTGTTCCGATTTATTTTAGCAAGTACTTTTTTTTATTTACTTTTGAGTTGCTTTTAGTGAGGTCCTTTTTATTCAAAGCTATGAAAATGTGCATTTATCAAAGGAGATGATTAAATATGATCGTTATACTTTAAATTAATTTTAAATATACTTTAAAATTCTAATAATCTCAGCCATATCGTCAGGATGCCACCTAAGAAATGAAAGTCCATAGGTCAGATAACACCTGCATTCCTCAAGAAAAATGCCATCCGTGCGACTGAAACCGCTGCTCAACGAGAGCTTCCTCTCCATAAGAAAAGCATCAAAGCCTCTACTTCTAGAGCCCGGGAAACATCCCCTGAAAGCCTGAAAGAGAGCTTAGACTGGAAGACAAGAAAATTAGAGCTTCTGCATCCAGATCCCGGGAAACATACCCTAGAGAGCTTCGTCCTCAGATCAGAAGGAAAGCATCAGATCCTTTACTTCTAGAGTCCAGAAAACATCCCCTGAAAAAAGCTTAGACGCCAAGACAAGAGAAATAGTGCTTCTGCTTCCCTTCCAGACATATAATATTATAGATATTTATATATTGTTATTCATTTTTATTCATTTATTTATTATGTATTCATATAATATTATAGATATTTATATTGTAATTCCTTTTTAAATAATTTTCAATATTTCAAAAAATGCTTTATCACCTCCAAGTTCTTAAACTTGGAATCATTAAAACTTGGGAATAATTATAAAGGTAGTGACTTAAAATTTGTGGCAAATTCTGAATCCTTAGGGGAGAAGAGGGAGGAATGGGACAGTGGGAGGAGTGGGACAGCTGAAATTATGGAAAAATAAATCAGTTTATTTTATTTCCAATTTGGTCATTAGATGGCCTTCTTATAGCTTCTTGTTATTTCCTCCATTTAGTTTATCCAGCAGCAAGTTTCTCTTTATAGTTGTAAAAATTTGATTTTCCCACCTCCAAAGTAAATTTCCAGTCTATCTTAAGTTTTATTTCATTTCTCATGTAATTTGTAGAACAAACATTATATAATGCCATTGTAATCTAAAAGATATAATATATGCTAATCTGCAATTTCATAAAGCCTAACACCAGCATAGTTTATGTGACAAGTTATATTTTAAAAGCAATGTGTGGAGGGAGGAATGGGACACTCTGAAAAATGTAAACAAAATCTGCAAAAATGTAAACAAAATTTGAAAATATTAATTTCTGATAGCTTTCTATCGCTTCAATTGAAATGCTTTTCTTTTCTTGTATTAACAATTCCAAGTATTACATTGTATTTCAATTATTGATTCTTAACACCATGAGAAAGAGTTCAAATGTACTAAATATTTTTTAAAAATTATTCTATAATAGATATAAGATTGAAAGCTGTTTAAAAATGTGGGCAAAGGTTAAAAGAATAGTAGGTAAAATACTAGGCCCTTTCTCATTATTACATTTTACTAATTTTCTTTATTTTTCAAAAGTGTCCCACTCCTCCCATACTCATGTCCCACTCCTCCCACCCATGAGGGAGGAATGGGACAAAATTCTTGTTAATTTGAATGATCAAAAGTGATAAAATTAAACAACATTTAAGAACTGTACATTTTTAAAAAATTAAGTTAAAACATGCAAGTTTATTATCCAACCATTTGCATCTATGAATAAGCAGGGGATAATGAATAAAAAAATATTTAGTGAAAATTGTCCCATTCCTCCCTCCTCTCCCCTAAAGTTCAAAATGTACTTCATGTTAAACTCAAGATTTTCTTGTACTGTATACATATATATATTCAAGTACTATTATATTTTTATGCATGTTTATTATATTATATTATTATTCAAGAAAACAATAAAATTTGTAAATTAATCTTTTGTGTCTTATTTAAATCGGTACAAAATTGATCTAATTTGGTTGAAATCTGGACGTCCAGATTTTGCCGAGGATTGACGGTCGCACGGACGTAATCTGGATCTTTATCTAGTCGTAATATGTTGGCAAAATTAGGTCGAAATCTGGACGTCCAGATTTTGTCGCGGATTGACCGTTTTGACGACGGACGGACGAAATCTGGATCTTATCTGGTCGTACAATGTTGGCAAAATTTGGTCGAAATATGGACGTCCAGATTTTGTCGCGGATTGGCCGTTTTGACGACGGACGGACGAAATCTGGATCTTATCTGGTCGTACAATGTTGGCAAAATTTGGTCGAAATATGGACGTCCAGTTTTTGCCGCCGATTCGCGGTTTTGACGTCGGACGGTTCTAAATCGGCTGTAAAACAGACCAAATCAGCATCAGTATAAACCAAATCAGGTCCGGATTTGGGCGAGATTCGACCGGCATGTCGAAAATACGGCGTTTCTCTCCCAAACTGGGCAAACCCTAATTCCAGATTAGATCCAGAATTGATCCGGGCGACGTCAAATGTGGTGACATCTGGACGTATTCTCGACAACCTTTGGATGATTTCGGGACATTTTCTCGACATTGGCAATGTCGCGAAGTCGACTTTTGGAGGAATTCTCGACAAACTGTGTTATGTGGGCTCTGTTAGGATTTTTCCTCTGTGGTTCCCCCCACCCTGTTGATTGACAGCTGGAGATCTTTACTCTGTGCTTAATACAAGGATGATTTTTTTTAATAAAAATAAGCCACTACACAAAGTTTGAGGCCGATTGAGAAGTTATTCAATTGCAAAAAAATATCAAAAATCATCTTTTTTGAAGTCCCCGAAAATGCTTAACTGTGCTTAACTTAAAATGCTTATTTTAACTGTGACCTCAACCTAAGTTCTTTCACGTTGTTTTTTGTTTTCAGACGAAGCCGCTGTAGTTTGAATTTGAAAATAAGGAATGCTTGAATAAATTTGTATTTCGCAGTGTTGTATTTTATTTAAAAATATAGACACCTATTAAAAATCAATCATGCTGAAAAAAAATAATAAAAAGACTAAAGGAAAAGGTAAAATTTGGAAGAAGGGACAATGTTCCAGCTTCAATCCAGAATTTAATCAACATAGACAAGTTGCTAAAAAACGTGGAGTATTTGGAAACGCTGGTATAACTTCATTACTTATTTTAAAAATTGTTCTTGTGTCTTCATATTTTGATATTGAATAATATCTATTATTACTCTACTATTTTAGGAGGAATGTTAACAGAGTCTGTATTGGCTCAACATAATCAAATCACCTCCGATGCAGCTTTTGACTCTAAGGATGATACCCAAACTATTGGCGGTGAAACTGCTATGACAGCATTTACTAACTGTTCTCTTCCCACGTTCACCAGGTAAGCTATATCTTTATTGTGTTCTCTAATGTTATCATTAATCTGCCTTTGTACGAATTGTATTGTGTAAACTAAGTAAATATACCCGAAGAACAGTAAGTACAGAAAACAGTAGCTCAAAGTTAGTGAACCAGGTTTTGGTGAACTCTGGGGTTCTGCTCAAGAAAATTGAACACCCAGCAACAATAACAAATAAGATCATGCTATAATAGAACCCCCCACCCTAGAAATAGTTTTGAAATTGTTTTTTTGACATGCTTAAATTCTAACTTTTGGCTCAGATTTGAAACGTGTCCTCTATGACAATAAGGCAGGGTTCCCACGGGTCAGGAATACCTGGAAAAGTCAGGGAATTTAAATTTCACCTAAAAATTCAGGGAATAGTCAGAGAAAATTGCTAATTATGGCCCAAAAACCTGGAAAATCATAAAAAATACCTGGAAAAGTGCCAATTTTGGCTCTAGTAAGCGAAAAAATAGTAAATGGATAATTGCAGTCAAGTTTTTTTTAATCTTAATGTGTTCAGAATGGCCTAAAACCTCCAAAAAATGTTTTTATTTGCTTTTCAAAGCCCTAAATTTTAAGTTATTTTCAATTAAAAACAGCCTCTTTTGTGTCTGAGCTGAAACAGCTTGTGACATGAAATGTGCTTTGTTCCCGCTTGTTGCTATAATCCCGCTTTGAAACAATGAGCACTAGTTTTTTACAGACTAGTGTATCGATGAAAACACTAGTCCCACACAGGGATGCAGAAAATGTTTTTACTTCCAAGATTTCCCCCAATCCATACAAAAATTCCCCCAAAACTTTTTGTAGTGATAAAGACCTACAAAAATTCTGAATTACTGTCGGTATCAACATCTGGTAAATTTTTATTACTGTACTGAAATTCAATTCAATATTATACTTTTCCTCGAAATTTCCCCATATGGCTGACATTTCCCCTTATCCTAGATCGCCGGATCGGACATATTCTGCATCCCTTGTCCCACATTTTCAAGAGGCACATGTGACTTCAAATTGTTAGGACCTTTCTGTAATAAAATATGTCATAATTACCTTTAAAAAAGTTAGTGGGGAAAGACAAGCATATTTTTGGAATCAGGAGAGAATTTTTAATAAATTAAAATTGAATACTTAAAATTTTAAGATTTGCTGCAATTCTCCATTCATTGAAAATTATGTGTTCAAAAATGCAAGAAGTGTCCAAAATATGCCGTGGATTGCTAGTTTTTTACCGAAAAATTTAAAAAATTGACCTGGAAAAGTCAGGGAATTTTATTTCTGAAATTGAGTGGGAACCCTGATAAGGGTGACTGTGTTGCCAAGAACGAGAGACCAAACAATCAGCTGTGCTATTAATAAAGCCATGGAGGAACTTGTCATAATTTAGGACTAGATTAAACATGGAAGCCAGAACAGGCAACTAGTTTGGTCGTTAAAAAGCACAAACTTGGCCACTGCGAATGTGTCTTGAGGGAATCTCTGGTAAGCAAGGGATTTGGATTCCGCCAAGGCGATAGATGATGAGATGTTCTCGAATATAGCGTAATATGATGTCACACTTAAATTTAGGCAACTTTAAGTCTATTGAATATCTGCAGCACAGCTCTCACACCTTAGCAAGAAAAAGCCATGTTGAGGAGGGAAGGGGTTAATAATAAAATTTTATTTTTCTAATATCAATGTTGTTAATTTTATATTTTCTTGCATTTTTAGGTGGTTACAAAATTGGAATGCTAATTCATTCATTCATAAAGAAATGGCAGCTGTACTTGCTGCAGTTACTGACATTCTGAAATCCAATGGTGGTAACAAAACTGAAACTGGGTATTTTGCTGCCCTAGTAAGTAGTTTTGTGTTGTTTTCCCCCTTTAATGTAAGAAACAATCATACTTGTATAAAATAAAAACCTTTCTGCGAACTTAAATTTTTCCAAAAAATTTTCTGCAAGAATTTACACATTTTTAAATCTCTCTAAAAAAACCATTATTACTGAAATACCCAAATTGCAGGGGAGTTTATCTAAAGATGAAAAAATAGGAAAAAGCATGTGAGCTTAGTTATGTATAATTTTGTTTAATGTGTAAAACAAATAATTTTAACAAGAAAAATTTTAATGTAACTGGGTTATACTTGGGAGGATTTTAAGAACTTTAAACTGGCATTTAACTAGTCATTAATTAATATTGATAGTCTAGACTAGATAAAAATATATTTAAACAAAGAAAGGTACTGATATACCGCGAGGAGAAGAGCTATTGACGTCATACGATGATGCTGCGGTTGTTATGGAAACGGATTATTCCACTTAATTTTAGGGGCGATGATAAGTCTTTTGGCGCTGAAATAAATGTTTTGTGCCAAATCTGAGTGGCTTTCTTTCTCTTTCAGCTTTGTACTTCTTTCGATTCTAGAGTCACAGATGGGAATTTCCTTACATTACAAGTTCTATTTCAACTGATCTGACCTATTTCAACTGATCTGATCTATTTCACATAATCTAATCTATTTAATTTAATTTTATATTATCCGATTTACATAAACTTACCTGATTTGATTTTCGATATTTTGTATTTTTTTATTTATAGTCAAATCTGATCTGCATCACCTGGTCTGATCTATTCCATATCTGATCTGATCTTAGATATTTTGTTAAATTTTGCATTTAAGTTCTGTTTGCAGAGAATATGTTCAATGAGCAAATTTTTGTGATGATTTCGAAGCGATCCGAAAGGTCCTCCGTGAGCAGCTTACAGGGGTTGGTGAGAGATAGCGAGTTGGGGGAGGTAGCTCCCTGATCTTGTTAAAAAAATAATGAATAAATTTTTTTATATTTTGTCACTTCACAAGTTTCTAACGCCTTATTTAATTTCAATAGTGTGATGATTAAGTTATAAAATTTACAACTTAAGTTATATCAGCTATATAAAACTGAATTGAATATAACTAATTCCCTCAAAATAGCAATATTAAACGGCAAAAAAAAGTTTTCATGCGAAAATGTATTTCCTATTTTCATTGACGAGAAATTTCAAAGCTAATTAATTTAATGTTGTTTAATAAAAAGTTTTCTCATTCGCCAAATGTACGCTTAAAATGCCAATTATTGCAATTCAATTCATACCAGCTTCCCTCTTCTTTTGGACTCGTCTACTCACGGCAACCCTGTTCATAGCTCTTCTCCTCGCGGTATATCAGTACATATTTCACGTTATCTTCATTTGCAGGAAAATAACCAAAATGCAACTAAAATCAGATGTAAATTTAGGAAATCAGTTAAATACAAGGATAATTTATTGATTACTTTAAAATTAATTAAATAACTTAATTTTTTTACCAATAAAATTTTTGCTAAGTGAAGAAAAAAGTCAAATGAATTTTTAAAAGTATTATTAGAATCTCAAATCATATCAGATATGTAATACAGGTTATAATCTAACACGATTAAAAAAACTGAATTCTTTTCTTAAGTTGCTTCTCAAAGTAGCCTTTCAAAAACTTTGCAACTTAGAAAACCTCATAAGCCAGAAAAACGGAACTTTCGCGAAAAATCGCTTTTTTTTACTTCCGGACTTGTTGGCTTCTAACTACGGAAAAGTTGTTTTTTCTACATCGCACAACAACAACGCGATTCCGATTCTTTCTAAAATCGCGATTCCGCGGATGGAAGCATTTGGCGAAAAACATAAGAAAAATTTATCAAAAATAAATTCTGCAGAAAAATTTCCGAAAAAAAACTTTTTTTTTGTAGTTTTCCTGCAGAAAATTTTCTGCAGAGGGCGAAATTTTCTGCGAACGCCGTTCGCGCGTTCGTGTATATTATACAAGTATGGAAACAATGTTAACAAACACTACTCTGCGACATATTAAGAGAAGCATACCCTGGTACACTCCTACCAGCATTTAAGAGCAAGTGATTTTGACCCCTTCTTTCAATCATTGTTAGCCATCGGCTAAGTAGGAACATTTGCTTTCACTTGCAAGCTGCTTCGACCTCGTCTTCTTTGTTTATTCTCTTATGACTTTTGAGTTTCAAAGTTCATTTGAAAGGGTTACTATCCTTGACTATCTTGGGTTGACATTTCATTTTCTGATTCAGTTTTGTCAGTAACTTGTTTTCCTATGTATATTAAAAATTGTTGGAGGTTATCGCTGAATTCTTTTAAAACTGTGGTTATTCCGTTTTTTAATCGCCCTCCGAATATTCCGAATTCATTTCTTAAAGTCTGAAGATCATTTTTCCTTTCTTCGTTAATCCTATCAAAGGATTCTTGATTTTTCTTTTCTTTTTGACCGCCTTCCTCTAGGAGTTTTTCTATGGATTGCACCAGATTTTGGGTCAAGTCTGTAATGCGACTCAATGGATCTTCGATCTTGGATTTGATTACACTACCCTGCGATGAAAAAAATACAAGGGGTCTGACAGCTGTTCTTGGGGTAGTTTTTGGTGCTGATTTCGAAAATACCAACGAAAAGTTTCAATCACATCAAGTTTTTTAGAAAAATTCAATTTTACTTGTATTTTTATGATTTTTACCAAAAAAAAACTATTTTGGGAATCAATATCTTCCCTCTTTGCCGAACCATTATTGTACAGTGGTTAAACATACAAAATACCGATATGAGAAACTACATATTATGTTGCCATCCCTCCCTCTCCATCGAAACATCTTGGGATAGAATGGCCTGATCTGGCCCTTGTCCCATAAAATCCAACAAACCAACCAACCATCGAAACATCTGCTTTATGTACCATCAACCAATAGCTTTCACCAATGACGCGCGAAGGACTTCAGGAAGGGATTCACCTCAGCTCTTTTCTCAGGTTGAACTTAATGATCTGACTTAGAGATATGGGCCTTCCGAAAGAGGCAGCTGAACTGCTGGGGTCCAGATTAAAAGAAAAAAACTTATTAGACGAGGGAACGTCTTTTTATTGGTACAGAAATCAGGAAAAGGAGTTTGTTAGGTTCTTTGAGGAAGAGGAGAACCTTGTCTATTGTTCTGATATTCCTGGATTGATGAGCAAATTTAATATCACATACGTTAAGGATGAATGGAGGCTGTTTATAGATTCGTCCAAAAGGAGCCTTAAAGCTGTCCTACTTCATCACGGAAGCAAGTATGCATCTGTACCAGTTGGACACTCAGTGCTTTTAAAAGAACGTTATGAACACCTGGCTCTCGTCCTCAACAAGATAAAATATGATGACCACGGTTGGACCATTTGCGGGAATTTGAAAGTTATAGCTATGCTTCTTGGGCAACAAGGCGGATATACAAAGTATCCATGTTTCATTTGTGAGTGGGACAGTCGTGATAAGACTCAACATTGGGTCAAAAAAGAATGGTCGAAAAGAGAAAATCTTGTACCAGGCTCTACCCCTCTACATATCAAACTAGGTTTAATAAAGCAGTTTGTAAAGTCTGTTTCAAAAGAGGGCGATTGTTTTAAATACTTGTGTAAAAAGTTCCCAGGCTTATCCGTATCCAAGTTAAAAGAGGGAATATTTAATGGTTCAGATATCCGGAAGCTTATGAAGGAAAAAGAATTTAAGACTACCATGACTACAAAAGAAAAAGAAGCTTGGGTTGCCTTCAAAGAAGTCGTCAGTAAATTTCTCGATAATTACAAGGATCCTGACTATAAACCAATTGTGATGAATATGGTAGACAAATATCAAGCTTTGGGTTGCTCCATGAGTGTCAAAATACATTTCCTTCACTCACATGTGGACTTTCCCCCCGCAAACTTGGGATCAGTCAGTGAAGAACAGGGTGAAAGATTCCACCAAGATTATTTTATTTGCTTTTGAATAAGCTTAATTTTTTTTTCAAGCTATCATGTATACAAACATAATATTTGTATTTCTGGATTAATCGTCTATTTCATGTAAGATATCTTAGTAAAAACAAACTAAAATAATATTTCGGCTATTTTATTTTGAAGAAACAATACTTTTAATTAAAAATTTTAACTCTTGAAATTTTTTGTGTTTTTCTCGACCAGAGGGGGGTCATGGGATCTGGCAACAGTATTTTCATATATTTAAATATATAAAAAATAAAAATATGGTCAATAAATAATCAAATCGACTTTCCTAACAAAGATTTGACTATTTTACACATATTTAAGTGGATAAAACCACAGTTGCTAGAGAGTAAACCCACAATTTTTTGCTATTATGTCTCTTTTATAGGATTTTAGCAAAAATATTGATATTGATTTTATACAAAAAATCCTGATGTGATTGGGGAAAATGGAGGTCATTTTCGTAATCAGCACACCAATTAACATAAAAATTACTAAACACTTATCTTGTATTTTTCAAAAAGTTAAATTTCGCAGGGTAGTGTTATTTGAGTTATTTGGGATTCTGATTCCTTATAATTTTACCATCGAGCCGCCACTGGATATTTGTCATTAACTAATTGCTTATTGTTATCAATTTAATCTCTGCAAAAACCTAACACATTTTCAGAATCAACTGTATATAAAAAAGCTTTCTTTATTTGAGTGTATGATAAAATCATACATTTTATGTTGATATTATAGTGCAGAGTTTCTCAAACTGTGGGTCGTCAGTCAGTTTTTGGTGGGTCGCGAGAAGATTTTTAATTTTTTTGAATATTAAGTAGGTATCTTTTTATAATTATTACAAACGTGGTTTTTGACTTTTGAATTTTCAAACTGTTATTTGTTTAAAAAATTCGCACCAAACTTCGCGAGTAGGTGTAAAAAGTAGTTTTCGCAGCACATTTAAAAAATCCTTTTTTATGCGTTGAATAAGGACCGCATAAAAAAAGTTTCACATAGGACCGTAGAGAAAATCCCTCAGCATAGCTGAATTGAAAAACTCTTTATGTTCGGACCGTAACGCAATCCCCATCCTACAGCTGAATTGAGAAACCGTAGACTTTTTTTCAGTTACCATGTAGTTGGCGACGACTTGTTTCATGAGACCCCTGTATGTCTCGGTAGCCAGATATACAAGACTTTTTTCTAATTTGAAATTTTCATACACCGCACAAAAAAAGTCGAAGGGAAAAATCGCACATAAAAGGTTCGTACAAAAACAGGTTTGAGTGTACTATGTGTGTCATACTTTAATGTGCCGGTAATGCAAATATAGTCTGTTATTCAAATAAGATTTGAAAAAATATTCAGTGTTTATCCCCATCCACACCGGGGGAAGCAATGCAAATTTTAAGAATTTTCTTTGGAAATGATGCAACTGCTATTTATCCCATATTGCTAAAAAAACAAGTTTAAGCCATGTTTTAAGGGTCAAATTTTAAAATTTTCTCTGGGGAAGGACCCCCAGACCCCCTTTTTATTGCAGGGATCAATATTACCCCACAATAAAACTATTTCATACCTCCAATTCAAATATTTACTTTTCATTTTCTAAAAAGTAATTTTCTCTTCTAATACGTGCATGTAATAATTTATTGTTGTAACTAAATAGTTGATCCCCCGCAGTCAGAGAAGTTAAAATTCTGTGGGGGGGGCATGACATAATTATCTCAGTTCAGTTAATTATAATTAACTAAAGTCGGTGGGTCGCGTTAGACTGTTTCTCAAAAGTGGGTCGCGATGTTAAAAAGTTTGAGAACCCATGTTATATAAGCTTTGTCTTTTATATTTTAGATGACAACATTGGATGTAGTTGATTCAGATGAAGGAGTTACGGCAGTTGTATGTCTTCTGTCCTTGCTAGTCAGACGGTGAGAGATTTTAAGTTAGCTCATGTGGTTGCTGATGTTGGTTAATTTGGTTTCCTCTTGTGCTTCATTTACACTTTCTTTTCCAGGGTTAATGAATCTGTTTTAAAGTTTCAAAGCAAACCAGCTTGTGAAAAGTTTACGAAATTACTGATTCAGTACATGAATTCGGACCACTGTTCTTTACTAAAAAATGTAGGTACTTGGAAACAGGGTGCGTACGGGGCCTTGAAAACCTTGAAAGTCATGGAATTTCAAATTTGAATTTTATGGCCTGGAATGTCCTGGAAAAAGGGAATTTTCGAACTAAAATCCTGGAAAATCCTTGAATATTAATTTCTAAAAGGCTAAAAAGATTTCAGGGTATCAACTTATTATGTTTAAGTACGAAAATCTTATAACAGTCAGAAATTTCAATGAAAAATCTGGAATTTTCATACATGTTTCCAGATGTTTGCCTGTTATGTTGGCATTTTGACGGCATGGACGAGGGGGGAAAAAACAACGTAACGATCGGTTCGCGATCTTGTTTTCTTACTTCGAGTCTCCGTCAATATCCTTGGCTTTAAAAGATTGTTTATAGAGAAAGTGTTCATTTATTATAGTTCAAATGTTATCTACAAATTAACAGGCAAATTAAAGGGTTTATTAAAGGAATTTCTTGTTTTTTGAAAAAAGGCAAATAGAAATTTTTAATTTAAAAATTACTTGAAAATATTTTGTTAATATTCTATAGCTTAATTAAATTTTTATTCAAACCCCTTTTTGTAACTAGGAACTTGTATGAAATTTCCTTTTATTAAACTGTTTAAGAGATAAATTGTACGAAATGAAACAAAAGTACTACTTAAAAATGGTAACAAACATTTAGGTCAGCCTTGAATTTTTCATCTGATAGCCTGGAAAATTCCTTGAAAACCCTTGAATTTTTTTCCTCAAAGAGTGTACGAACCCTGTTTAAAAACTTTTTCAATCAATTTAGTTTTATCCCTTGTGATGTAAATAAATCCTTTTTCTCATAAGCCCATTATTGTGACTTTGTTTAGTGGGTTATCTAGCATTTTAGTAACCACCATTCGCCAATTTATTTACGCTCCCATTGAAATAATCATTAGCACTCTCTCTGACTGCTCAATTTTTAAACCGAAATCGCTTCAGAAATTGTGTAATTTTTTATTGCATATTTTAAATCAGGGGCGTAGCGAAGGGGGGGGTCCCCGGGTCCGGACCCCCCCCCATGGGCCCGACCTAAAATTTTTGAACCTTTTTTAGGCTTTAAATATTCCAGTGCCTACTCAAAAGAGGGCGTCTATGTCCCTTAAAAGTATCTAAAAACCACCTTTTTTGCTTGTTAAAATCTTAAATATTCCGGGGGATCCCCCGGTTTACCTATAAAAAACGTATTAGTTGAGGGACGATATAAGGGGAGGGGGCGATAAAGGGTACTAAACGAGTAAACCAAACCCTGTTTTTAGGGTCAAATTTCCAAACAAATTTTGGGGGAGTACCCCCAGACCCCCCTTGGGACTTGGAACTTTATTAAACAACTTTTTTAATGATGAGTTTGTCAAAATACAAAACTCCTAGCAAATAATAAATTCCTGAAAATATAATGATCGAAATTCGGATTAGGTGTACCAAAACCAGTTGAAAACCTGCTTTTTAGACTTGAATTTCCAAAAGTTTTCTGGGGGAGGTCCCCAACCCCCCTTAAAGTAATTCGAACACGATTATTTTCAACCTTTTTAATATTATATTTGTTGAGGAGATTCAAATTGATTTTCAAAATTTTTAGCCCCCCCCCAAAAAACGAATCCTGGATCAGAAACGTCAGATTTTGTACTTTTTTTCCTTAAAAATTATCTGGCTTACAAGGAGCGGTGCTCCTCGGTTATTACCTCATGAATGAAGTAAAAAAACTCCTTTTTAAAATCAAATTTCCAAAAATTTTCTGGGGGTGGACCCCCAATCCCCCCTCTTTAATATGGAGCTACAGAAAACTATGTTTCTCGACGGTCTCTGTACTTAATAAAAAAATTATGTGGATCAGAACTTTCAATCGAAGTAATACTTAATCTTAATTATTACACTTATTATTTTATTTATAAATTATTAACTATATTAATTAACACAGAGAAGAAATTTTAAAAAATGTGAAAATTATAACTTTATTTCACTAATTGTGGACTGGACACTTTTTGATATCCATTGGTAAATTTTTCGCACTGGACCCCCCCCTTAGGAAAATCCTGGCTACGCCACTGTTTTAAATCTATATATATTGGTAAATTTTTTCTTTCTAGAAAATATTTTTATAATATGTGAAACTAAGTTGCCAGAAAAACCAATTTAAGATGCTATCACAAAAATTTTTTTAAAAATAAACTTCAATCAAACTTGAATCATGATCATTTTCATCGCTAATTTGCTATATCTGATGCGATCCTCAATAAAGGAAGAAACACAGGTGCCTGTGGATAGCTGTATATTGTTGGCCAATAATAATTACAACTGTGATAAATCAATAAATTACTAGTTTGAATGCAAAAATTATAATGAGAGGTCATTTTAAAGAGGTTTTGCTCTATTCTATGTGTTTCAATGGTTTTTAAATAGCATTATCTTGAATAAGTTTAACGTGAAATATGTTTTCTTTGCAGCTATTGAGCATTGTCTTCACATTTTTTAAACTGAAAACTCAATGGGGAGACTCAACAAATGAGTTAAATGTGGTTTTGGAATTTACAACTCATCATAAACCTAAAGTAAGTTGTTTGTCTTTATTCATGGTTCCTATGCAACTTGAAATATTTAGGAAATTTTGAAATCCTAAAATATAACTAAAGGAAAAATAATTATTGCATTACATCATACTGTGATAGTTCAGTTTTCTCTTTTAATTATATAAAACAGGGAAAATGTGTATAAAATTTCATTTTAAGATTTGCATTGCAACTCTTTTATTACATTTTGTTGGATGAGTATAATAATGGGTAATTGTTTGAAATTGTGTTCTTCCTCAGGTTCGTAAAGAAGCTTTGCGTATAGTTCACACTCTACTAAATAAGACCACTGATTCAGGTGTACACCCATGTGCACCAATTGTAGCAGACTTTTGTGTTAAAAAATTAGAAAGCCTTGGAGGTGAGAACTATCACTAATTTACTGTAAATTTGGGGGTGACCATACTCGTATAAAATTTTTACCTGTCTGCAAACTCAAATTTTTTCCAAAAAATTTTCTGCAAGAAATTACCTTTTTTATACACACAAACAAATAATGGAAGAAAAATACATATTACAGGCATGAGATTCTTCCGAATTTTTTCGGAATTTCCGAATTTTCCGATTTATTTGGGAATTTTCAGACTTTTTCCGAATTTTCCGATTTTTTTGAGAATTTTCAGACTTTTTCCGAAATTTTCAGACTTTTTATTACACTTTGAAAATTAAGCGTTTCTAAATGTTAATTTTTTTATATCCTCAAAAAATTTTTGAAAGAAAAATTCAAGTAACGCTCGTTCCTCATCGTTCCGGACAGCGCATATCGCTCTTCGGTTGACCTTGCCCAGTTGCTTTCATTCTTTCTGTAGGCGCGTAATTTTTTAATTGTTACATTAAGATGGAATATTTAAGAACCTGATTAGTAATGACGACCTCGCGCAATGATATCGTCCGTTTGGATGGAACTGATGTTCGAGCGATAGACAAAGGAATCGAGAACAGCTGGAGTTGGCTAGAGAAAAAAATTAATGGCGTGTTCGTTCAAGAATCCATAAGAAAAATCAGTAAACCCGGATTTGCCTACTGCATGTTCTAAAGATAATCTTCATATTTTATTTGATTTTTTCCTTCTCGCTAGATATCGCCGTTATATTCAAATAATTTGAAAAAGAACATCTTGGCCTTCATCACCATGTAATATTTTTAATAATCTGATGAGGGTTTTTTTTAGGAATATAGCAAGATTTATGCATAATGCATCAACAGCTTTAATTAATGTGAATGAGAAGTGATCTTTTTTTTCCCTAGATGATATAAACTTAAGCATGTGTTTGCCGAGTTTCAGCTGGTTTCAGCACCTTTTTTTCTTTTATTGGAACTCAAGGAGAGTTGGAGTGTTTATTATGACAGTTATTACTATTTATTTCTTCAAGAATTCGCTTGTATTCGGATGGAATTATTTATTGCTAAAACAGAAAACACGTATGTGTTTAAGTGTCTAGTTGAAATGGAGATGGAAATAGATATTTTTTAAAATATATATTCAGAATTTAAGATGCTTAAACGATTTCGGTGCGGTAAAAGTAGCTGCGCGCTTTGCGGGTCTTTAGTAAAAGAAGATATAAATAGGTTTGGTTCTAAATAATTTTATTTATCTTCATGAATAAGTTACTTGTGATAAATATCTCCTCATTTTACGACATTTTCCTCAGTTTTATGCATCTTGGGTATATGGAATTGTTAATTTTTAAGCATTATTTGCTTTAAAAATTTTCAAAGAAAATAGTGGGATAGCAGTACAATTTTTTCAGCATTTACTTTGAATGTGTTATGCTGATCATATGGTAAAAATTAGGTATTTTAGACCACAATTTTAATTTCTACGATTTTTTACTGATGTTTCATCATAGACGCAAGTAGGTGCCAAGTATTACGATTTGACCGTAATATTTACGGATTCGATAGAAAATTACGGTGTTACGGACATCGATTAAAAATTAATAATAATAATAATAACGTTTATTTCCATCATACAGACAAAAATCCATTTACATGAGGAAAACAGAGGAAAACACCGAATACATACACATACATTCAAATTACAATAAACAGAATTACGGATTAAATGAAGTCTCAAAAATTTCTGCGCTTTAAAAATGTATTTGCTTCCCTTTTCTCCATGCAAAGTACGATTTTTCATGGTTTCGTCAACTCGTAGCCTATATGACAACCTGGGGAAACTTTAATATCGTTTCCATCAATGTTGAGTGGAATTTGGGCCTGCTATTGGTCTATGGTTTTGTTTGAGGGAGGTCGGATTGTTGAACCTTTCTTCCAGGCATGAGTTTCTTCCGCAGAAAATCGAGACGTCCCACTTTTTCATTGTTTCGCGGCCCGCGAACTAATTGTAATTCAGATTTTACTTTGCCGGATTATTTTCAAGAAATATCACGAGTTTTCGCTGAAAATCGTGAAAGTTTCGTTTTTGTTTAATTCGCGGAGTGTACCGCTTCTGCCGCGATGCTTTCGTGGAAGGCCGCGGACGTCAGGTTTAAGTCGACTTCTTCTCGCGTTGTTATTGCGATGTAGAAAAAACAACTTGACCGTGGTTCGAAGCCAACAAGTCCGGTGTTACTAAATCGTACAACAGCTCTGGTTACGGAAAGCTTTTTTTGAAACTTGGCACCTCTGCGAAGTGCCCCCCGGCCCGTGGGAGCAGCTCGATAGGGGCCGCCCGTCGCGAAAGGAATAAAGAGAGGCAAAGCCCTCTCTTAAAAAAATTTTGATGGTGTTCCAAAATAAGCTAAAACCTTGATTTTTAGGATCAAATTTTCAAAATTTTTCTGGGGAGACCCCCAGACCCCCTTTTGGTACATGGAACTTTATTATACCCAATTTTTCGAATTATTGTCATTTATATGCCAAAAATCAAACTAAAAATTTATTTAAAAGATATATTGAACCCATAAAACTAAAAGGAGGATTTTTTTTCACAAAATTTCGTTCCCGCAGTTTTTCCGAATTTTTGCTTTTTTGTCAATCTCATCCCTGATATTAACTGCCAAGGGAAAGTTTTTTAAAATCTGTGTTTTCCAAGCGTTTTTAAATCTTAACTTTCTTTTTTTAAATGTTCTACTTTTTACTGAAAGCATATAACAATTTTCACTAAATATGCTTCTATTTTAATTATAATTTAAGTAATAATCTAGTCTATTTTAAACCTTTTTAACCTGAAACTGAAAATTTACAAAATACAGATAGTTTAAATGACAAGTTATAACAAGCAGTATCGAAAAATTCAATTTGAATATTCAAAGCATAATTCCATCAAATTGTTTTAAAATATATTTGAACATATTTTCTCTGAACAAAAGAAAGAAATCATTCCATAAAGGGGAGAGCTGAAATCCGGTTCATTATTTCATTTGTTAATCCGGTCTTTCTTCCGGGATGTATTCCAAAGATCCGATCCTCCACGCAGATCCATTAATTAGGATGGAGGCTGAAGTATTTGGCGTAAAACAAAAGAAAAATTTATCGATCTAAAAGAATTCTGCTGAAAATTTTTTTTTAAATGTAGTTTTTCTGCCAAAAATTTTCTGCAGATGGCAAAATTTTCTGAGAACCCCGTTTGTGTATATTATTCTGGACTGGGGGTGACTGACTCTTTTTATGCTTAATTGTAAATTATTTAAAGTTTACCAGTTATGATTGAATATTTTATCATAAGTGCACCTTTCCTCACCAAAATTACAATATTTGCCTATTTTTCCTCATGAAGCAGTTTAAAGTTTCAACTCAAATCCTTAATAATTCTATCACAATCGTTTTTTCCAGTCATCTTTTCTTTATCATCCATACTATTTTACCCACCTTTATTTTTCACTTTTACTCCTTTAGTTCATTGTTTTTGCTAATGATTGCTTACATATTTGCTTTAGGTAAACCTGAAGGTTCTCGAGATGTGTTTTACATATTAGCTCTCCTTCGAGAGGTTATTGGTGTTTTCCCCAAACCGAACATCAAAAAATGCTGTGAAACAATATTTAAAGTTATGACATTAAGTAATGCTGTAAGTACCAATTTTAACATGGATTATGTTAACTTAATACTTTATAAAACGCTTAGTTTAAATTTAAAATTTGCTTTTTTAATACAAAGTAAGCAACACTCATTTACTAAGTGCAAATCTGAATACTTGTTAAGCATCATTTTATATTATAGGTTGTGACTTTGTGCGGCTTAAAATCCCTTGAAGGTCTCTTTATATCGTCTCACACACAACTACCAGTTGATCTAAATGCTCGTATCATAACTGTAAGTAAACATTGTAATACACAATATTGTTTTTAAGATGCAGGGAATAATTTTTCTGATTAACTTTGATGTAGGCTCTGTATGATTATCAACCAAATGCCAAAGATTCTGAATGCCTGGTTAGTTGGCTCCATTTGATGGAAAAAGCTCTTATTAACTTGTTTGGGTGAGTTTATCTTCTAAACACATTATAAAGCATGTGAAACTTGCTATATCACAGCATGAAAAAGTGCCAAAAAGATTCAGGCTAATTTTTCTTTTGCGTTTACCCTTTAAATTGATGTTAAGTTCTTTAAAATACATCATCTCATGATCGATGTAAGAAGTTTATTAATATCTACATATTTATTCAGTAAAAAGATTCCATTTTTTACAGTTTGGATGAAAAGCTGTGCTATTCCCATATGCCCAAGTTTTTTTCGGTTGCTGTCAAGTGTTGGGTTAATGATTCTTCAGATGTCATGAGTATCATTAGTGCATCTTTGAAGGTATGGGTTAATTCTACCTTTAAATATAATTGTGTATATCTAAATTACTTAAGTAGTAATTTTATTTAGAAGATTAAATATCAGAAACTTAAAATCTTAATTATGATAAATGCAATAAGTGTCTTAAATTATATATATTTTTTGTCTTGATGAGCTATTATGTGATTTATGTGGTAAAACTGGAAATGGTTGTTTTTTAGATATATTTTTTCTTTTGCAGAATGTTCTAAAAGCTTGTGTACATCCTAGTTCTAAAGTTTTCCAAAAAATATTATTTGAAGATCCTGTGAACAATGCAGTGCATAAGATGTTTCACCTTGTTGAAGAAGCTTTAAGCTTTCAATATCACACAGCTTGGGGTCATGTTATAAGTGTTATCACTGCATTTTTCGAGGTATTTCCATTTGTTTGTCTGCATGGTTCATACGATGCTTAAAAACCTTAAAAATTGCTTACTTTTTGAATTTGTTTACAAGGCCCTTATTAAGTGCTTAAAAAGTACTTAATTTTTTTATTATGGTTCTTAGTTTTTTTCTTGACCAGGGGTCTGTCCAGACTTTTTGTGAAGGGTCCGGTTTTTTAAAAATTGTGAAAATCTACTCATAATTTTGTGAATTTTAGTTAGTGTTAAATTAGTTCTTTTCAGCCAGGAGCCTGTTTTTGTGAAAATAAGCTCACAAATTTGCAGTATTGTGAAAAAAAGTGACCATTTAAAGGCCAAAATACTTTGTGAAGGGTCCGTTTTTAAGGTAAAATACGTTGTGAAGGGTCTGTTTTCACAATGAAACATTTTGTGAAGGGTCGAAAACGGACCCAAATTTCTTCTAAACAGACCCCTGTTGACACATGATTCAATAAAAAATTTCATTTGTTGGCAGAAACAAATTTTCTTGCATTCCATCAAATATTATTTTTCTTCAATATAATTCTGTTGCATTTCACTGAAACAATTCTACTCGGATAAGTGTTTTTTCAATCCTTTGTGGATTGAAAAAGGTTGTTACAAAAATTGGGTTGCTGAAACTGCCAAAAATAAAATGAAGAAAAATATGTTTCTATACTAGATCACTTTTCATCATTTTAAAAACTTCTTTACAATCATTATACAATGTTTGTATCTTTTATGTAAGATCATTAATGTTATTCCTATTTGAGAGTCAAAAATATACTCAAATATTCTTGAGAACTTAATGAAGACATTTTATTGGCAGCTTTATATGTGTTCAAGTAGGTCCTTAACACTACTGAAAAATCCTTAAAAAGTACTTAATTTTTCTCTTTAAACTTCTGTAAGAACTATGCTCTGTAGTGTAATTATACTGTATATTTCATAATAAAAGCAAAAAAAAAGAATAAATATGTTTTGAATTTAATTTTCCTAAAATTAAATTCAAAACCTGTTTATAATCTGAAAACTTATTTAATTTAGTTCATAGTTAAGTTCTTATAAATTTGTTATAGATGATATTTCTCCCCTTTTGTGAAATTTTGCTACAGTAATGAACCTATTATCTGGAAATTCAAATTCCTTAATTATATGATAAAAGATTTAAATAATTTTTTTTTATTTCAGACTGTTGGAAAGCATTGTTATAGTGTGATGTTACAGGTTAGTTCATATTCTAGTCATCTATGCATTCATATCATATATTTTTTTAGCTCTGACTGTTATGGTTCCTTCTTAAGTACCTGTATGGTTGAAAGATAAATAAACTATTCAACTCTTTTCAGTGCCTTAAATCTTTGGCTGACTTGCATGATAGTCACAACTTTCCCCATATTTCTGAATTGGAAAGGGCGATTGGAATGGCCATACAACATATGGGTCCTCGTATTGTTCTGAAAGTAATTCCCTTGAATATTGAAAATGAAAAGTAAGTACATTTTGTTTCTCAGCTGATATTTTTTAATTTTTAACATCAATTTGATTGGGAAGGCTGGAGATCTGTAAACAAATTGTAAAATTTTTGACCCCTGTAAATCAGCAAGAATAGCTTGAGAAAAAAAATTTCCACTTGTTTACCATCTTAAGTAATAACTACTTCATTGTGAGATTCCATAACGTGATTATCTTTGTAGACTGGACTTCCGTAGATCATGGATGTTGCCACTTCTGAGGGATTACGTTAGAAACACGGATTTGGAGTTCTTTGTCGAGTACTTCAAACCTTTAGCAGTTAAAGTGAGGAAGAAAGGTAGGTTATACTGACTTTTCTTCTAGACTATTTTAAATTTATTTTCAGTGTGGCTCAAAGCTAAAATAAGGAAGTTGCATGTGTCAGATTTTCAAAAACAAACAAGTGTTCCGTATGGTTTTTTGTATGGTAAAATGAAATATCTAGTCAGTTTTTCAAAAAAATGTACAGGTAATTAAATATTTTAATTTAAAAGTCGAGAAAAAAACACATGACTGAAAACGTTTATTGTTTAAACTATAAGATGACGTCAACAATAATACCATCAACTCCATTGCTTTACAACAATGTTTAGTATAAGATGACGTCACATCCAAACTCTTGGCGTTTTCGCGCGCTTTTAAAAAGGGGATTTTTGTTAATTTTTTTGACAATCAAAAAATTTCTCGATCGGCCTCAAATTTTGGGTGGTTGCTTATTTTTGCAAGAGGAATCGATTAAAAAAATATAAAAAATCATGCAACTTCCTCATTATAAGGGTTGCTGCTCTGACAGCACCAAGTTGGCAACATATTTTAAGTGATATATTACCAAATAAATCTCTAAAAAAAACTTGGAGAGGATTTAAAGATGCCTTAATCAAATTTGATAAGTACAAAGTATTATTAAACGTGATTCTAAGTCTACATTTTAAAATTGAGTAAAAGAATATTAACAAGAAAATAAAAAGATCATAGAGCAAAATCATACATTTACTTAATTCATATTTTTACAATTAAATCTCACTCTATTAATTTAAAATTGAAATAAGACAAGTAAATAACATTATGGTAGAAAAACAAAATCACAATTAAATTAACACCTGCATGTATGAAAATTAATCTTACTATATGCATTAAAAAATATACACTCCTGTTCATAAAAAATGCAACACCAAGAAGGAATTGTCCAATCAACTTGAAATTTTCAGGTTATGTTCATTATGGTTTGATTATCAAATGACACTGTTCAACAAATTTGACCTTCAAAATTTTTTCCTTGATGAAAATAGTAGTATGAAAATAGGAAGGTTTTGTTCTGCCTGGGGCTTACTTCAAAGGGGGTGCTGTTGTGATAACAAACATTTCAGGTTTCTTGACCAAATAATTCCAGGAAAATCTTGAGTGGGGATGGAAAGAACGTTCAATTAGTTCCTTTTCCACCTGCTCAAAGGGGTCATAAATAAATCGAAGATAAAGGATACCGCTTCTTGAGCTCTTCATCAGCTATTGGTTCATTCTACGATTGGTTGGTTTAATCCCCTTTCATTGAATGTGTTCACGAGACCGCTTCCATATAAGCTCTGTTTTGCTTCTCAATTGGCAGTATAGAAGAGTTTAGCCTTGAACAGAGAGAGACCTTCTAAATTAGTGTAATGTAAGTTCAAAAATACAAACTGGAACATCGTTTTCTGGTAAGTTCCTATTTGTTTTTCGTATTTTATTGTATTAATCAATAAATTTCATAAAAATAATTGGATAATTCATACTCGCCAACTTTTAAGGTTTGTCCGTAAAATGTTCGGATTTTCGTTTAGTTTACGGTCTTACTGATGGATCGGAAATTTCTGCGGTTATTGCGTTTCTTTTCACTTCAAAATCAGATTCCTCTGCTAATCCCTGTCCATTTGATTTTCACAATTTTGGTCTTTTTATTAAATTAATTTTAGACTTTTTTGTAAGTCTTGGATTCGCTTGCAAGTCTCCTGAGTCTTGATGGGCACTCTCCGGGTAAGTTTGCTTACCTTGTTCTTATTGCAATGCGAAAAGAACAACTTAACCAAGATAAGACCCTGAAAGATGCTTCGATGCATGAAACTTCAATTTCAACTTTAATTTTCAATCAATGTTTTATATTATTTCCCTTAGAAGTAGTTGATACGAGTGATAATTTATGAAAACATTTACTAGAAACTAGATGAAAGAAAATATTTGTTTATTTCTTAGGAACTATTGCAGATTTTTAATTATATTTTATGCAATTTTACATACTGTTTTATAATTTCAATTGTTTCCTTGAGTTAAAACACTAATTTCGAGGATCAAATTTTTTTAAAAAGGAAAAACATTCTGGTAGAGAACCCCAATCCCCAAAATTTGGCGTTGGTTTTAGGTAGTGTTTTTCTCATTAAAAATTCTGATGCCTAAATGAAGAGGTCTCCTTTAGGTGTTTCCCCAAATTGTGTCGAAATAAAGAAGACTTCCAGTTCCCCTCCAAAATTTTACGTCTATTTATGATTATTTTCCTTTAAAATTCAGCGATTTTTAAGGTCTCAAAATGAACTAAAAACACTTTTTCCGAGACATTTTTCAAAATTTTTCTGGGGGAGACTCCCCAGATTTACTTAAGGCTCACATTAAAAAATTTCGACAATTTGTGCAACACATTCAAGAGCTTCCTTCAAGTGATTAAAAGTTTAACGCATAAATAATGGTACTCGTTAGGGGTACATTAACATTAAAAACGTTGAGTCAATCCCCCCCAAAATTAAAGTCTGGTTATAGCCCTAAAATTTTCCCACATAAAAAATTGGACATGAAAGGGGTGGTTTCAAAAATAAAGGGGGCGCCAATGAGCCACCTTCGCCCCGGACGCCGTTTTACCACGGCACGGCTCTGGGTGAGGATTCCATGTTTCAAGATGTTAATAGATGCACGGCAGTGGATAATAATTAGGGGGCATCCCCTTAAAAACTGAGGGTGATGGAGGAAAATGGGTTTCATATTTGAATTCAGCAGATCATTTTACACAAGAATCAGCTGAAATTCAGTTAGTGGCTTCAAATTTTTTTTGTACAGCACTGTTTAACTCTAAGTGCAGCATTGAACCCTTTCGTGGGTGCTTTGGGGGCGTTAACAGCTCAACCGCTTTTAGTAAAAATCATTGCTGCATATTGCCATCAAATTTGGGTCCTTGGGGAAGGGTTAAGACCCTTCAAACGTAAATTGCGTAAAAAATAAGGGGAAAATAGCATATAAAAACCTCTATAATTTTTAGCTATTTTTTGCATTTTTAGGGGGGTAATTACCCCTTAAACCTATCCATTTGTTATAAATTTATCATATTTTATTAATTTGAACCTTTCTTGTCCCCTGGAGGGCAATTTGAAGACTAAAGCAATGCTTTTTGACCCTGAAAATCGAGTTTAAAGGTATAAGGTAGTCGAAAAACGTAAAAAGGGGGAGGGGCTGTTCCCCAAAAATCCTCAGTCAATTGAGAATTTTAATGGTGATTTTTGTATTCAGCGACCCAAAATTTATAAGAAATGACTATTTTCGTCAAGGAAATTTTTTCATTGTTGAACAGTGCGATACCAAATTCAGAGCTATAGCGCATGCGGGAGCTGGCAGTGTCTTCTCAACCACTGATTTATTCGTATATTTAGGGGGCTGTAATGAGACGTTAAGGGCTTGTAAGAAGGTTGTTTACCGTTGATTATCTTGTCATTAGATGTTATTATACCCCTTAGACCTTAGCGGATGTCATATGAAAATTTAACAGAGTTTCAGGGGTGGAAAATCTGCGCCAAACTGCGCCGAAATTGGTTACCTGCGCCAATCTGCTCCAAAAATGGCAAAATTCCGATTTTTGCGCCAAACTGCGCCAAAAACGCGATAATCCGTTCAATCTGAATTTGTAACCCTGAAAATCCAACTGATAAGAAAAGAACCAATCCTCAGACACTATGATCGATTCTCTTCCCGCTAGGATCGCTATGAAACGGGGGGCCGGATGCAACTACGTTTTGCGACGATTTTGAGACCGGTCGAATCCTACTTCCACAGCTCGCGTTGCTACGTGGTGGAACGCTTCAGCAAATGAGGAGGAAAACGTCAGCCCGATCGTCCGGCGCGGTGGAAATTGAAATAGAACGATTGTAACGGAGTACGTTATGCGTTGATTTGATTTTTGGCCGTGTTTTTCGGTGATAAGCACAGGGTTCGTACGCTCCTTGAAAATTAATTTCATTTTCAAGCACTGGAAACTCCTTGAATTTGGGTTGTACTCCTTAAAAACTTTTAAATTTTCATCTTGAATATTTCTTCTGTAAATTTATTTCTCCTATAAAATAGGTTTCAATCCGCAGCGTTTAGTGCGTTGAAAAGTCGGAAATCGCGATATTTTGCGAAAGTTTCGGGTTTTTTTTTCTTGCGGAATGTCCCGTTCTTCCCCCGACTTTCTTGGACGGCCCGCGGGTGTTGCTGTTGATTCAAGTTGGCTTCTTTATGCGTCATTATTGCGATGAAGAAAAAACAACTTTACCGTGGTTAGAAGCCCACAAGTCCGGTGTTCCGGAAGCCCGAAAAATAGCAATATTTCGGAATATTTTTTTCGGAGTGTTCCGTTCTTCCACGACTTTGTTGGACGGCCGCGGGTGCTGATTCAAGTTGGCTTCTTCTTGCGTCATTATTGCGATGTAGAAAAAACAACTTTACCGTGGTTAGAAGCCCACAAGTCCGGTGTTCCGGAAGTCGGAAAAATAGCAATTTTTCGGAATTTTTTTTCTGAGTGTTCCGTTCTTCCCGCGACTTTGTTGGACGGCCGCGGGTGCTGATTCAAGTTGGCTTCTTCTTGCGTCATTATTGCGATGTAGAAAAAACAACTTTACCGTGGTTGGAAGCCAACAAGTCCGGTGTTCCGTCTAGTCTTCCGGAAATCGGGAAAATAGCTACTTTTCGCGACAGTTCCGTTTTTCAGGGTGTCCGCTAACCCTGGAAACCGGGAAAACCTGGAATACTCAGGGAATTCGAAAATGCCCTGGAAAACCTGGAATACTCAGGGAATTACGAAAATATTCTGGAAAAATGTTATTTTGTACGATACGTAACGTTTTCCAGCGTTTCTTTACGTTGTGGAGTTACCATCTCCGGTAATTAGTCAAATCAATGGCATCCTAGCTCGCACGCGGATCGGCACGGCGGCGATGCGATCGCGCGACTCGGCCTGTAAAGGCCCCTTCTCCTCGTTCGTTTACTGTATTACGGAAAAACGACTTTTATTGGAAGAAAGCCGTGTTCATGCTGTTCCTACCATGCAGCCTCAAGATGAGGAGAAGCCTATTTTACGAGGCGTAATCGTCGGCTTCTCGCATTTGGTGTATTGTGGAAAACGGACTTGAGCTTTTTCATGGAGAGATATTCTAAAGTCAAAGACTTGCTTATGAAGTCTTATTTTATTGGTGCTCAAATTAAAGTTATTTTGAGTAGAACAATTGAAAGAAACTTTATTGGAAAACTTGAATTACTGCTTAAGTCTTAATTTAAATTTAATAATTTCATAGTTATGGTTGTGAGTGATAGGTAGTTTTTCCTCCAAAAAATATAACCTGATAAGATTTTCAGCTTATTTATGAAAATATATTATGAAATTTCTTTATAAGGTAGTCTTTATACACAAATAGGATTCTTTACTTAAAATTGAAGTTTTAATTTTTCTCAGTTAAATTTCTGAATAATTTGATACTTTTTAAGCACTAGCCTTTTACAGTTAATTTTTACTGAAGGCTCCTGATTATCAATTAAACATTTCTAAATTTTGGTTTTTTAGAATAATTTGAAGATCAAATATAATCTGACTTCAGTTTTCATTAAAATAATTTCATTTCGCAAAAATGCACCCCCAAAAATTAAACCTGGAGTACTCCCATTCTAGCCAGTGTATTGTATAGTCGTTTCACAAATCTTGTTTTCCTTTTGAGCTCTTGCTCAGTCTCAGAATTGGTCGAAGCTTTTCTAGAGAAAAAGAAAACGGATTATTTTTCTCAATGAGTAAAACATCTATAAATTAAATTAATTGATATATTAATTTTTAAATGATATATTAATTTTAAAATTAATATATCATTTAACGAATTAATACTAATCTATAGAAGATATTTTTTCAGTTTTTTTATCAAGTTTATTTAATATATGGTATGAATAGAAGGAAATTTAAGTTCCATCTTATCATCAAAAATAAAAAAAAACGCCTTAAAGCTTTAGTTTGACCGAACCTGATGGTGATTCACTGTAAACTGATACGGAAATGAAATTTGCGTTGATACAAAACCACTAAAAGCTGATACAAAAATGCATTTTGACTTGATACAAAACTGCCCTAAAGCTGATACAAAAATCATTTTTGGATTTTCCACCCCTGGAGTTTTAAAGAGGATTAATGTTAGGCCTTCCGAAGGGGTGTTTTTCACACTGTTTTACCGCTGGTCAGATGAAGTGAAACCGGACAATATTGATATGGGTTTGAAGCAGAGGTCCAAAAAGGGTGAGGCGAGTTGAAAATTGGGGTCTGGACCCCTTATAGTCACGTCAGCACGGTATGAAAGAGGCTTCATTCGCATGGCAGTGCCGGATCATTGAGTGACTTTTCGACATGTTTCAAATTGTTAGAATACTGTTACAGGTCTATCATTGTCTGCTCCATCAGTTAATCGGTCGCCATTGCACCAAAATTCACCAAGTATCGTTTTTTACAGCACTCCATCGATGGAATTCCATCGCTGCATAAAGCTACTATGGGGTCCACAAAAAAACTATTTTCGTAAGATTACTGATAACAAATGGTCCTTTTAAAGAAATCCCCCATCAATTTTGGTTAACATGACACCTAAATTGGGTTTGGATGCTATGCCAAAAATCGCAATTTTTTGAGTGTTTATCTTGAGTCTGTGGTGAAGAAGAGAAGTGTTTTGACCTGGAGCACTATTGGGTACAATGGGCAACCTCATTAGATAAAAAATGAGGGCAATTTCATTTCTTAAAAACATTTCTAAAAATTTTTGGAGCCAAAAGTTATACTCTACATTTGAAGCGATCTTGAAGCTGTAATTCATCAGAACAAATTCCGTACACATGTTTTTTGGAATGTTCCAAACTTACTTTACATCCAATAAAAACAGTTTGTTTCTTTCTCGACAAATTTCTTCATCCAAAATTTCACCTATGGAGCTCGACTAGAATTTCGTTGGTTTGTCCTCATGCTTAAAATGCTTGTTATGTTGCCAATATTGGCAAACTTTGGGTTTGGGATGAATCTTAGATGAAAATCACCTCCTCAGTCAAAATTTCAATTTGTTTGATTCGATGACCTGTCGTATGGAAGACATTAAACACCAATTTTGGATCGTAAATTTTATTCCTTTGTTCTGAAAATTATCATTTATTTGTATCCACAAAGATCACTTTCTGTGTAAATTTCCTCAAAATCTAACAAGTCCTTCATGGTGTTGCATTTTTTATGAACAGGAATATAGTAAGATTGTATTTATTTTAAAGTAAAAAGATCGCAGGAAAAATCACACTTCTTATTCTGTATTCTTAAAATTGAACCTTATCACTTAAAATTAATCAAATAAAAAACACGACAAAAAAGTAAAAGTTTGATTACAAAAAAGTAAACAAAAATCTTTATTGAGTAGGAAAGGAAACATACAAAAAGATTTTTTTTCTCTCTGTTGAAAAGAAAAAAGAAGCTATGAATGAAATATTAAAACCCTATGTAAGTGAGAAAAGCTAAAATGCGAAAGTGATTTATTGGTAGTAGAAATCTATTTTTCTACTTCCGTCAGTTTGGTTTTCACACCACCCACAAGAGAAAAAAACTCATTTTTTTGCTCGGCGCCAGGGTCTAGGCTGCTGAGACATCAGCCCCTTTTCTCCTAACAGTTTTCCATGCTAAATATTTGGTATATTTGCTGGTGCTGATCGACCTGGAAAGAAATATGTTGGCGATATGGCGGAGTGTTTTGACTGCTGTGGTTAAGGCGACACAGTACCCAAAAAATCATCAAAATATCAAAAAACATTTTATTGGCTTAATCCATACCACTAATCTTTCTGAATGTGTCTTCAAAATTTCAGAGCTCTATCTTAATAATTTATGAAGTTATTCACATTTTTCAGATGCGATGATGAGGGTTTTCTATGAAGAAACGAAATTTTAAGTAGAATTTTCTCCACGTTGTATTCTTGTGTATTTACAATATTTTGAAACCCTAAGGCTTTTTATGTAGTTGATATATAAGTCTGAAAATTGGTATATATATTCTGACATATATGTATTATAGAACTGTGCATGGGTTTAGCTCTAACAAAGTTAGATTTTTTTAAAAAAATATTAAAGTCAAAAATGATGAATTTTTCAAGTTTTTTTGGGGTGTCTACACGAAAAATTTTCTAGAAAATAAAGTAACAATGAAAGAAAGAAACCCATGCACAGTTTTGTGTAGTATGATATAACGAATTCAGAAATAAAAAAAATATTCAAAAATATCCATAATTAAAAAAGCCTTAGGGATTTAAAAAATTTTCAAAATTTTTAAAAAATTTAAATTTTAAAAATTCTGATTTTTAAAATCCAACTTTTTTTTAGGGGAAAGGGTATTTTATAGTAGCCCACTAAATATGCAATTAAAATCAAAATTATAATATTAAAAACAAAAAAATTTTTTGTCAGGGTACTGTGTCGCCTTAAGGGGAGGGAATAATTACTAACTTTATGATTAATAGCAGGGAGTTATAAATTGAAGAAGGATTATAACAAAGAATAAAGAGGGGAAATATATCATTTTTTAAATTAAATAAAAAAAATTGGAATTTTGGGAAATTTTGGTTGGGGTGCTGCAGCTCCGTAGCCCGAGCCGCCACTGTTTATTTTTAAACGATTGATTGAGATGGCTTACAAAAAAACTGTCTTTCAGCCTTGGCTGTCAAGCAAGAAAACAAAATGGAGGAATACAAGGTATACGAAGATTTGTGTTCACAGGTAACTACTAATTTCTTATAGGTGGTTTTTTTGTTTGTTTATTGTAATTTTATAGTTATTATTTACCGTAATCTTTTTTCAGATTTGGTCTCTTTTACCTGGATTTTGCAATGCACCAACTGATTTGAAGTCCGTATGTATAACTTTTTGGTATTAGGATTTTTGTAAAACAGTAATAAGTATTTTAATGTTGAAGGAAAGGATAGAGACATTTTTCAGCCACACTTTGGCCGATTCGTCTTCTTCATCCCAAAAGCACTTGTCCAAAAAGTTGAATTGAAGCATATAAAACAAAAGTATTAAGAAAAATCCTTCAATTTTACATGCTTTATCTAAATTTTATTGAAAAATTGATCTAATATATGAAACAGCACTAAAATATAGCCTTTAGACATGTAACACATGCCTTTAATTCAAAATTTTAAATTTTTAAAAAATTTTAATTTCTGAGAAAAAAATTTTCTTTTTAAAATTTAATTTTAAAATGATTAATTGTACCAAAAATTGTCAAAATATTTTATGTTTCACATGATTGGTGGATTTAACCTATATTTCCAAAGTTCAACTTAATAAATAAATTAATTAATGATTTAATCAACAATTGAGGTTTTTTATGTTATATAGCTATCTAACTACAATATCCATGAAAGCATTACCTTGGCATCAGCCTAACTCTTTTTACAAGATTTTTTTAAAAAGTCAATTTTTGAGGCCAAAAATTAAACTCCAAAATTTCAATTAATTTTTAAATTCCAAATTTTCAATTAATTTTTAAAAATTGATATTTTAAATTTTTTTTAATTTAAATGGAATATTTGTATTCAGTACTGAAAGATAGCCTATAAACAAGTATCATAAGTATCAATTACTATTACTTGATTTTTTAAAAAAAATTTTGGACCATTTTTTAAAAATTTGAATTTTTAAAAAATCCTCATCATTTGCAGAGTGGCATCAACGGGTTTTCAAATCTACACTATTAACCCTATCAGAAACCATCAAAACATTTAAGCCATACGTGATTTCGCACTTTTCGACTTGGCACCCTGACTAAAAGGAAAGGAGGGATGAAAGGGGCCGTTCAAATATTACGTAAGCACTTTTTTGGTCATTTTTAACCCCCCCTCCCCCCTTGTCAGCAAAGGTAAGCAAACCTCAAACTCCCCCCCCACCAAATTACGTAAGAAACTGCCGGACCCCCCCCCCCCCCCCCCCCCGAAATTTTGACATCCTATTAGTAAGTACTGTTTTTTTCCTTGAAAATAATGTGACTCGTACAAGGAGCTGTCCTTTTTGGGTGTAACCCTAAGGGTTCAAAAATGAGTCGAAACACTACTTTTCGGGGTTACAATTTCAAAATGTTAGGGTGGTCACTCTCCAGAAAAAAGTGCTTACGTCAGATTTCCTAATTTTATTTTTTGTTACATTTATTTTTGGTTGAATTTTGAAATTGTTTATGCAAGAAAAGAGATTTTCGAAAATGCACCATCTTACGTAAGCATCACTCATATCCCCCCTCCCCCCTTGTCAGCAAAAATAAGCAAAGAGCAAACCTCCCCTCCCCCCTTGGGTGCTTACGTAATATTTGAACAGCCCCAAACAAAATTAAGAGATAAAAAAGGTTTCTGCTAGTAAATCCGAGCTCACGGACTCAAATTTTCGGCGCAACCGACCATGAAGAAAAACCCCTCTGTATTTTAAGATTATGGTTTATATTGGGTTGTCCCATAAGTTCTGTTACTTTTTACGAAATTTCGTGTTTGAAAATTTTTTATGAAAAACTGGTAATTGGTGGAGACTTCAAACAAAAGGGATTTTGATCTATGTATATTTATGAACATAACGTGTGACTTTGGTAGTTCTCGTGATATTATTTCTTTTCAAAATGGCGGTTTGATAAAAAGACCGCAAACGACGATTTTCGCGTAATTTTTTTCTTTTGTTTAAAAAACTAGGAAGAACACATAATTCATGGCTAAAAAAAGTTTTACTGTATATTTGAAATATTTCGATTAAGGTGTCATAGTTTCAAGATGATTCAATAAGTTTAAGGTAGGAAATTTTGGCTTTAAAACTTCATATATTGCTGATTTCACGTGTTTTTTAAAGCACGCCCATTGTTTTTCTAAGCAGCTGGTATGAAGCAAATAAAAGGCAGATGTTTTTTGAACCCTAATGCTTTTTTACACAGTTTAAACATTGAAAGCATCTATTCATATTATAGTTGAATAGATTTATTTCTAAATTCCAACGAGTTGTTTTTATTGTAGTGTTTTCGTATGAAGCAAATAAGTGCTTTGTTCGCATAGCGTATAAGTTCAGCCAGTGAAATTCGGATAAGCTAAAACGTTGCGCGCTTGAATTGTGCGCACTACTTTCTAAACTTAATTACAGAGATAATTTAATATACTGCATATTTTGAATACTTGGGTCTATCTGTAAGCTTTTTTATTGTTTTTGATGATTTTTTGTGAGAATTTCTTTGAAATGACTAACATTACTGAGGAAAGTTTTTTGCAATAGATGGTATGTTTGAGACCGAAATTTCCGAAGTTAAACTTATCGAATTATCTTGAAACTATGACATCATAATCTAAACATTTCAACTATACAGTTCAACTTTTTTTAGCCATGAATTATGCGTTCTTCCTAGTTTTTTAAACAAAAGAAAAAAATTACGCGAAAATTGTCGTTTGCGGTCTTTTTTTAAAACCGCCATTTTGAAAAGAAATAATATCACGAGAACTACCAAAATCACACATTATGTTCTTAAATATACATAGATCAAAATCCTTTTTGTTTGAAATCTCCACCTATTACCAGTTTTTCATAAAAAATTTTCAAACATGAAACTTCGCAAAAAGTAACAGAACTTATGGGACAACCCAATACATTCGGAAGTAAATATAGTGGAACAATAGCAATTGTAATTAATAAATATACCATCTCTTTTTAGTGTTTTAAAGAAGTTGCTCCAATCTTAGGATTGATTTTATCCGATGACCCTGTATTGCGACCTATAATACTCAGTGCTTTAAGGCAGTTAATCACTAAAAGTATTGAGAATGGTAAGTTGGTGTAAGAATTTTATGTTACAACCTAAGATTTATGTCTTTACGAGTCTAATTTAGTTACTTTTTCATTTTATTTAGACAAAAATAAAGAAGAAATTGCGAAGTTTGCTAAAAAGTATGTACCTGTGCTTTTTAACTTGTACACAACTGAACCAAAAGACGAAGAAGAAACTAAAGCCCGACTAGCTGTATATGATACACTGAAGTTATATCTCTCAATCACTGATAAGGATGTATGTATTAGTTATGTCTCATTAAATTGTCTATTTTATTTATTTTTTATCTGTTTACTGATTTTCCTTTTATTTTCCAGCTGTGCACAACCTTTTTTGAAAGAGCCAAGGAAAAGCTCTCTACTGAATCAGCTGAGTTCATGCAGTTAGTAAAAGTTGTTCAAATGTGTTTTTAATCAATTCTACTGGTTTTTGTTGCTAATTTTTTTTTCAAATGAATTGCAGACATGCCTTGATGGATATTTGTAGAGCTTTGCTTCCATATCTGAGTGAAAATAATATGAAAGAGTTGTATGAATATTCTAAGCCACTTATTCAGGTAAATTTATTTCTCGTTAAAATATCATAGATTTTGTATTCATAGTTGCTTTAGCTTCACACGATTTTTTTTTTGTATTTTCTTATAAAATAATAAACTAAATCTTGGTTGGATGTTTTTTTTGTAAAAAAAACCTATTTGCAGGGGCGCCGACTTCGGAAAAATATTGGGGGGGCCCAGGGCCGTAGCTTGGGGGTGTATCTCCCTTGAAACTCTTTTGACCAAAAAGGCAACCCAACATCCCTTCTGATTTTTTTATCGGCTACGTCTCTGGGAGAGAAGCTAATAAACTACCCCAATTATAAAAAATCGAAATAGAAAACTTAAAAAAATTGGTCCATCATTACTAATTTGGGACTGTCACTAAACCGTCGCTGAACATGCATGGCACATGTAACATTTTGTAAAAAATTTATATTTTTAAAACCCTAATTATTTACTTAAAGAAATTTCGCTCTCCTTAAATCCCATTCTTAAATTTATATTAGATAATTATTTTTGTTTTAAATTCCTGAAAATAGACAGTTTTACACTTTTTTCACACACAAGTAAAAACCTCACAAAAAAGTTTCAAACCTTTTTCACACTGTTTATTTTTATAATTGTTGCATAAATATGGAACCTAAAAATATACATACTTTGCAATTTTGACTCTGGAGACGTTTTTTTAACGCCAATACATGATTTCATACATAGACAAGGGCATACTTTAGATCCCCCAATTTTTTTCTCAATTTAAACATCAATTTATATCTACCAGTTATTTAATTAGTTTTCTTCTTATATGCAACTTAGTTATTCTATCTGTGTAAAAAGTGCACAGAATTCTTACCTGCAATCGTCAAGATTACGCGTTTACAGTCCATATCCTGGTCATTTCGTCTGTGGTATAAACCAAAATAAAATCATTTGTTTAAACCAGTGGTTCCCAACTCAAATATGTCTGCGGACCACTTCACTTAAATTTGAACCTCCGCGGACCATCTCTATACCTAACTGTATCTTCAAAATTTTAACTTTTTTTCAGTGCATTCATTTCTCATGGAGGGTCTAAAATTTTGACTTTTTTTCTGAAGTAAAGGAAACCTAGTCTTACAATGTTTCTAAATAGAGCTTAGAAAATCAAATAATCTATTAAACTTAAATGAAAAATTAACATTTATTAGTTTTATATCTAATTATTTAAAAATATACCTTTTATAAAAGACCATTTAACCATTTTTATCAAGCCTTTTTATCTATTAACCCTGGAAGGGTCCACACCTACACAAAAGTTACAGGTTTAAAAAAAACAGTATAAAATAGTAATTTTTCTTCTTTCTCATAACCAACAAATAAGTTAGTATATTATTAGTAGATTTAAATTTGAAAGAAAGCACTTAGCTTCAAATTTAACTGCAGGACGAATGAGATAACCAGGAATTCTGTTGATCACAAAAAAGCAAACTGGACATGCACTGACTGTGAGTTGTGACAGAGGAAATTCTCTATAGGCGAGGCTGATGTTCTCCCGAAAGAAACAAAGAAACCGCGTCAAAAGTCAATAATTATTTCAAAGAAGAGATTAAAATAGAAAATAATTTATTGGTTCAAAAACTTTCGCATTTTTGACGGTAAATTTTTCTCATATCTTCGAACAAACCTATTTCACGTGTATCTCAGAAATTTCCTCTTTTCATACCACAATTTCTCGAAGACCCTCTGTCTGACCATAGCATCCCAGTTTGAAGTATCTTTCAACACTTCCACGCTTTGCTTCGTATCAAACCAAGAATAAGTCCGATCATTTGATTCTTTATGTATCTTTTTGTATCTGTAGTGTTTTTACTATTTCCTGGAATGTGTGATTAGGAAAACTATTTTTTTTAATTTTCCACACATTTTTTGGATAAGTTATTTAAAAATCTTCTCACGGACCACCTGTGAAGGCCTCACGGACCACCAGTGGTCCGCGGACCACCTGTTGGGAACCACTGGTTTAAACGGAATCGCTTTCGAAGTAACATTTTCTTTTACCAAACACATTTAAAACACCCTAAAGATAAATAGTTCACCCAAAACTATAAATAAATTAGTTTCTATGAATCAATAGTATGAATGCTTGTCTAAAGTAGTATTTTGACTGAATTATTAGATAAATTCATTTTTTTTCACAAAAAAAAGTAAGAACAGATGAGCAAAATGAATTTGCTTCTTTGCTCAAACAGGAAATAATAAATCTTTCAATGAAAATAATAAAAAAGGCGTGGGAAATATCCAAATTTTAGGGAGTGGATTTGTTTGAATTTCTGTGAATAAAATGGAGATATTGATAATATAATTTGATTTGTTATGAATGGAAGCGGAAATTTTCTATGCCCAAATTAAAGACATAAAGAATAGAAAAAAGCCAAATATTTTTGAAACTTTAAAATTATTGGGGGGGCCCAGTCCCTCTTCCTAAAATATTGGGGGGGCTCAGGCCCCCCCAAACCCTATGAAGTCGGCGCCTATGCCTATTTGGTTTAAACCGGCCAGCCCTGAGCAAAAATCACCTGCCTGCAGATTGTCTATTGTTAATGCGAACAGAGTTTAAAGGAAGAGAAATTCTCTATGGGCTGGCGGGAAATAAGTTAGGAGAGCGCTTGTAAATTCGATAAATAATAGAAAAAATGTCCGAATTTTTCCAGTAAAGTAGGAAATTGATCCTCAAGAATGTACCTATCTACCTGTTCCAAAATTATTTTGAAATTCTCACTACTTTTTTACAGGAGCAAAACGGAAGTTAATTCAAAAACAACCCTCGTATATTGTGTTACTTCTTTCTGGTTTCACTTGCCTATAACCCCATTGGTCTTGTATTTTAAGCAATACAACTATGGGATTTAGTTTTGTTTTTCTCATTTAAACTCAGTTACTTTAGCTGTAGCAACTATAAAATTATTTTTAGAGGTTCAAAAATTTACTTGACTTATTGCCTAAAAATTTCTTTTATCTTCATGACCTGAGTTTTTAGATCAGGTTGGCTGGATTGGATCCAATGGGTTTTTTCAGTAAAAAAACTTGTGAAAAAACCCTCATTTTGGACCCATTTTTGGGTTTCTTAAAGAAAAATCAAGATTTTGGCAGTTTTAATATTGAAGACATACATTTAACGAAATCAAATCAAATTTATTGGACAAAAGACAAAACATATATAAGACATGGAACACACAGACAAGGACTGTACAAAAAACACAAAGGGAAATATATACATATATTAACATTTTGTTTAAACATAGAAAAAACAAAAAAATTGATTATGTGGATCCCAAAGAGCCAAAGGCTCGCCCAGGGAACCTAAATTAAAAAAAAAGATTTTATCATGTGGCAAGAGCTGCGCTTATTATTTAGGAATTTTGAACAAAGCTTCAATATCGTGTTCTGAGATATAAAGATGAATACCGGATTTAAATTTGTGAATATTGTTGGTTAGTTTAAGAGTTTCTTCAAGTTTATTAAATATGTATGGTCCCAAAAAGGCATGAGATTTATGAAATATTTCTTTTTTAGATTTAGGGATATACAAGTTACCTTTAGCGTTTCTAAGATAAGAAGTTATATTTTTGGCCAATTAATAAATGTTTATTTTTATATATAAAAAGTAATAAACGAAAAATATACAGTTCTCTGATTGTTAAGATATTATTAGGCAGGGAATTATATTTTAAGTGAGATAAAATCTTTTTTTGTAACTGAATGAGGGGTTTAATATTATTGTAATAATCAGATGCAAAGCACGTTATTCCATAATTCATTGTTGATTGCACCCATACATAATAACCCATACATAATTAAATAACATACCAAGAACTGCAGTTGAGTGGGTTTTTTCAAAAATTGACATTTCAAGTTCAAACTGCAAGGGTTGTTTTTTAATAAACTTCTGTTTTTCTCCTGGAAAAAAAATAGTAGGAATTTCAAAATAATTTTGGTACTGATAGTTAGATACATCGTTCAGGTTCAATTTGCCACAATTTTGAAAAAAATCGGACATTTTTTCTAATTTTTATCGATTTTACAAGCGCGCTCCTCAAACTATTTTCCCGCCAACCCATAGATAATTTCGCTTTCCCCTCTCCCTTCGCTCCGTCCGTGATCACCTGCCCACCCATTGTTTAATGTTAATGCCTGGTCAGCTGATCGCGGACTGAGCGAGCGGAGAAAAAAAGAGCGAAATTCTCTATGGGTTGGCGAGAAAATAGTTCGAGGAGCGCGCTTGTAAAATCGATAAAAATTAGAAAAAATGTCTGATTTTTTTCAGTAAAGTGGCAAATTGAACATGAAGGATGTATCTAACTAGAAGTACCAAAATTATTTCGAAATTCCTACTACTTTTTTTTCAGGAGAAAAACGGAAGTTAATTAAAAAACAACCCTCGTATAAAACATTAAGAAAAATTTTTTATATATCAGTATATTTCTTTTCAAAGTTAAATAGATTTCTTTCAAACTTGAATGGGTTTTTCAAAATTTAAACCAGGTTTCAAAAACTAAATGGTGTTTTTTTTTCAATTTCAGTGAGGTTTTTTTCTGAGTTAAATAGCTTCTTTTATAATTCAGTGGGTTTTTTCATTATTAAATGGGTTTTTCAAAATTTAGGATGCTTAAAGTTAAGATATAAAAAATTAAGGATAATTTTTTAAATTTCAGTGGGTTTTTCAAAGTTAAAATGATTTCTTTCAACAGGGGTTCATCTAGAAGAAAAATGGGTCCGTTTTAGGACCCTTCACTAAATTCTACTCTTAAAAGAAGGACCCTTCTCAAAATTCCAATTCCTAAAAAATGGACACTTCACGAGAATTAAAGGATCAAAAATGGTTTGAAAATTGTTTTCAGGAGTGTTTTCATCATTTTGGAATGGATTTGCCAGTTTTAGACCCATTCCATAAGTTATTAATGTTGTTATTGTACTATGGCTCTCTTCGTTTTCACAAAATTCCATTTGATTTTTTTTCACAAAATTCAATTTTACTTTTCACAAAATTCCTAAAACAGGACCCTGGCAGAAAAACCTGGATGAACCCCTGTTCAATATTGAATTGATTTTTTAAAAGTTTAGGATATTTTAAAAATTTTTATGGGTTTTACTATTTGTACTTTTTATTCACATAGAGTAAAAAACATAAATCAAGATTTATAGAGAAACTAGCTGATTTGCCCGGCCTTGCACGGGTGGAGTGTATTAATTCCTTTTTTAAAGTTCTCCCAAGTTATATGTCCGATTTTTCGAATCACCAATAACCCCGGTGTCCCCAGTACTTTTTCATATTCCCGATAGTTTCATTTCCGATTTTCATGTTCTCGATAGTTTTCATAACCCGGTTTTCCCGGAAACTTTTTATATCCGGATGTTTCCGCTACCTTTTCATATCCCGGTTTTCCTGGTACCTTTTCATGTCCCAGGTTTCCCGGTACCTTTACATACCCCCGGTTCCCAATAATTTTCATATCCAGGTGATTCCAATAATTTTCATCCCGGTATTCCCGGTTCCTTTTCCCCATCCCAGTTCCAACTGTGACATCTCATTCCAATCCTTTCCATGTGATAAAAACGATCACATTGAAATCATCTCTTTTTTAAATCTAGTGTTTAAAATGTACCTTTTAAAGTGTACCTTTTCATATCCGGATGTTCCCGCTACCTTTTCATATTCCGGTTTTCCCGGTACCTTTTCATATTCCGGTTTTCATAACCTGGTGTTCCCGATAATCTTAATGTACCGGTTTTCCCGATAATTTTCATAACCCGGTGTTCCCGATAATTTTCATCCCAGTATTCCCGGTGCCTTTTTCTCATCCCAGTTCCAACTGTGATATCTCATTCCATCCCGATTTTTTGTCTATTAAACATTTATCCTTCCTATGTGATAAAAACAATCTACTTGAAATCATCTCTGTCATTTGAAATCCAGTGTTTAAAATCTTAAACAGAATTTTCTTAAAGTATTCCCGCTATCCTTTTAAAATTCCGCAAAAAATAAATTTCAAAATAAAATAAATTTCAAAAATCCCTCGATAAAAAGTTATCAAGTAAGCTTGTCTTCTTTTTAATAAAACCAACTTATTTAAAAGCTTCTCTGAAAGAGTAAAAACAGATTGCTAGTTATATTAAAAATCTAGTGATTATAGTCTAGTAAACCAATTCTGCTATGAAGCAATGAAATTTTAGCTCTGTTTCCTTAAAAACTTTTAAAATTCTTGCTATTTAAATATATTTTTTTGAGAAATTAAAATATTAAAGAAAGTAAATTAATTATTTTAATTTATTTTAATTAATTATTTTAATTTACTTCGGTTTTCTGATAACTTTTATAATATTTAAATACAGATATTCACACTGTTTTTCTTCATAAATTTTGTTGTAAATAATAAAATATGTATAAATGTTAATCAGTTATATTCATTCAAGTGAGGCAAGACGTCGCCTTAAGACAGAGAAGTAAACACTGCAATTTATGCCTTTCAACAATGCACAATGCTATTTCAATGGGTAAAACGGAGTCGAAAAAGCGCCGAAAAGCAGGGAAGGAGTCGTTCGATTTTAAAATTGTTTCTTAGTGTGCGTCTAATGGCTGAAAGGAAGGTCTGTGTGAAATTTCAAGCCAATCGGTCCGGCAGTTTTGGAGATTTCGTGATGAGTGTTATGAATCAGTCAGTGGTATTTGGATTTTATATACACTAGCGGAAATAAAAATCCCAACACCAAGAAGGAAAGGAGATATCAAAGTCAAATTTAGTTCTATGATTGCACATAGTATCAATGTGAATTGCTTAAAAAATCAGCCTTCCTGGATATTAGGGGGCCGAGAAAATGGGTGAAGAGTGTTGTCTCCATAGGTGTCCATTACCGCCGTCACACGTCATGGTATTGGGTGACAGGGGCTCTAAATGACTTTTAAGGGATTGGAGGACCATGTTGCCTCCTCAGGTAGTCCAAATTCATATGGTGCACCAGCGGACGTTGCATACCGGGCTAGGTGATTTCTCCTCTTTCTCCGGACATGTTTTGTGAGTGTTGGTTCTTACGAACAGATAGGCCAGGGTAAAAATGCAATATAGGGGGTTAAGAAGAAAGCTTGGACATTGCATAAAACATGTGTTTGTGCATTTTTCTCTTGAAATTTGTCCCCAGGACAGGTATGAAGGTAAGGACGGACAACCGGCTAAAAAACCTCAATGAAGCAGCTTTGGTTGGCTAAAATACCGGTAGATCATACTGAGGACAAGCGGCAGTGGAATGGATGTCGTTTGCAGTATTGCGGATCGTCCGTTCGGTCCGCATAGCTTCTTACATCTTTGTCTATAAACAAGGGGCTGAAAATGGGCATTTCTGTTTCCAATAGTGCACGAATTAAGGAAATGAAAATCCCAATTTCATGACATTATGTTTATGAGAGAATCCTGCTTCGGTTTTGAGCACCACGACGGTTGGGTATGAGTTTGAAGACACAATTGAGAGAGCGCACTCAGCTGATGATTTTCTAATCGTTCCATGGAGTGGTAATGCAGGGTAACGGAGTAGGGATGCATTGGATTCCATTTCTGCAACTCCTGAGTATGATTCACCAGTACTTTTTCTAACCAGAGCTGCGTCATTGAGATTTTGCAGCCGGTAGACCGTCCTTACCCTCAGACCTGTCCTGGGGACAAATTTCAAGAGAAAAATGCACAAACACATGTTTTATGCAATGTCCAAGCTTTCTTCTTAACCCCCTATATTGCATTTTTACCCTGGCCTATCCGTTCGTAAGAACCAACACTCACAAAACATGTCCGGAGAAAGAGGAGAAATCACCTAGCCCGGTATGCAACGTCCGCTGGTGCACCATATGAATTTGGACTACCTGAGGAGGCAGCATGGTCCTCCAATCCCTCAAAAGTCATTTAGATCCCCTGTCACTCAATACCATGACGTGTGACTGCGGTAATGGATACCTATGGAGACAACACTCCTCACCGATTTTCTCGGCCCCCAAACATCCAGGAAGGCTGATTTTTTAATCAATTCACATTGATACTATGTTCAATCATAGAAATAAATTTTACTTTGATATCTCCTTTCCTTCTTGGTGTTGGGATTTTTATTTCCGCTAGTGTATATAGATTTTAATAAAAGTAAAAAGGGGGTGGGTGAAATGTTACATCATAAAAAAATTCGAAAACAAATTATTCCAAAGCTTTTTTACATTCTATCTCATAGTATTGATAAATATACACTTTAAATAAAATTAAAAACATTAATTTTTTTTAAGAAAACTGACAAACTTTGAAAAAACCCAATTAACTATGGAAAAACTGACATTATTTTGACAGAACATATTAAACATAGAAAGAACTCACTAAAATTTGAAAAACCCACTTACTTATAGGAGAAAACCACTTAATTTTGAAAAAATCCAATCCACTTGGTTTTTTAAAAAAAACGGGGTTTTGTCAACCCTGGTTTAGATTGTGTGTATTTCATTAGTTCCTAAATAATTTTTTGTGTCATCTTTTCAGCATTCAAATAAAACCATACAAAAGAAGGCTTACAGTGTTATTAAAGATATCTGCTGCTTGGATTCATGCAGGGCCTTTTTTATTACAAATCTTGATGATTTACGTAAACTTCTGGCTGGTAATAAAGTGGGACTAAGTCCATCTACTAGAGCAGTAAGTGATTTTCATAGAAGTCAACACTATTTTATAACTTGATGAGCATGCTAGGAAATGTTTCATTGCTACAAAGTAATACGAGTTTGTTGATTTTTTTTATCTTTTAAAGTTTTGCTTTTTATAATTGTACAAAATGAAGTGGTTTGTTTTCTTAAAATACTTAAGTTTAGCTGATAGCATTTACAAGTGCTGCCCATCTCATTTGCATTTGTGGAAAATTGTATAAAAATTCTAGAGTGACAAGATAGTTAATACCCAGAATATTAACAAATTTCTCAAGACAGTGAAAAGCACCTTAAAATCACCAGTGCTTTTTGCATTTTTATACTACCTCTGGGCTGGGGAAGTTACTTCATAAAGATTATTTGATTTTTTATCAGTCTACCATCATTTTCTTTGTCACTTAATTTTAACTTTGCCCTTTGTGTATTGATGCTACTACTAATATATTGTCAACTTACATGAGAAAGACACTAAGTCACTTTTGCAAAATCTTTTGAAAGCAGTAGAATGGCACCAACAAATGGGGAAACCCCAAAACCTCACTGAGCCGAAATGTGATCAGTTACTTTAGTTACGTTTTTACTTTAGTTTTGTCATAAAAATACTTATATATTTAACCAAAGAAAATAAAAGTTTTAAAGCTACTATGTGGACAATATATGAAAGTTTTTTATGCACCTTAAAATTTAATTTGAAGTAATTATAGGTAATAATTATACCTTTTATAAAACTTTTCCTTTTTTAAAAATAATAATTCTTGCCTAATTCTGATGAAACGAAATCTTTGACTACATCCAAAGGAAATTCGGTATATCCAACTGAAAATTTCCTGTATTCATCTTAAAAATTATCAAAATATAAATATCAATCCATACATAAAAGGAAGTCTGGGGGTCCTCCCCGTGAAAATTTTCAAATTTTTAAAAGTTTAATAAGGATTTTAAGCTTACTCTTACGTGATTTTTTTAAATGTGTTTTACCCATGAAATTGACATTAATCTATAGTTTAAAAGTAGTCAACGTCCCATTTTACACTAATAACGCCCCTTCCCAATTTCTTTTCTCCTCACCGCCCCCTAAAATGCTTCACTGTCCCTTTGGGGGTAGTACCGTCCATTTTGGGAACCACTGATGTAGGTTATCTGGATTTCTATTTTAGATTCTTCGTTATTGATGAATATATATTATTTTCTGCATAGAAACATCCTTAATTATATTTTTTTATCATAGCTCCGACTGAACTGTCTTCAGAGCATAATTTCCCAGCTCACTGAGAAGGAAAAGCCTGCAATCATTGAAATTGTTACGGAGGTTAGAAAATCTTAAAATTTATTTAGAATTTAATTATAGTTGGAGATTTTTTTGTCCCATGTTTATTCATAGTTGTTACGTGTGTTTTTTAATTATTCTGGATTAATATCACTCATTTACTTCTAGTATTTTTGAAAAACATTTAAATGCTAATTGAATTAAATTTTTCTAGGCTGTTGTGTGTACCAAAGAAAATTCTATTAAAGCAAGAACAGCTGCTTTTGCCTTATTGGTAGAAATTGGGCATGCAATCAAAAGATTAAAACCAGAAAATTCCAAAGGTACAATGTTTATATTTATTACCTTTATATATTCAACCTTATACATACATGTGATTCTTACGCCAATTGGCAGAAATCTGCCAATTTGCTTAGCAAAATTGAAATCCAACAATTCGATTTGCAAAACTGAAATTCCACTTTCTTGTTTTCCAATCCTTTTATACTGAAAACTCTGACTGCTAGTGTGACCTCGTACTAAATTTTAAGAAAAATCGAAAAACAAATATTGAAGTAATACGAAAATTAGTTAAATTTTAAGCTAAAAAATATGAATCTAGCATATCAAATCCTAGATCTTGGGTTATACCCTGTCTTGGGATTTTTTTCCGCCAATTTTTGTCTATGTAATCACATGTATGCTTATATTTTTCTTATGATATTCATTTTAAAAATGGTATTACTTATCAATTCAACATTTATTTTAACTATTACAGAAGCCTTGAGAATTTACATGACAATGTTCTTGCCTGGTTTAAAAGGAACACCACATTTGATGAGTGCATCCATATTAGCTATTGAAACAGTCATGTGTGAGTTTAAAGGTAATGTTTCAAATTATCAACACCTTTACTTTTTTAGTTTTTATATGGTGTTAAACTTATAAATTATTTTTATAATTGATTTTAATTACAATTTTATTCCCAGTTAAAGTCTGGAATCTTATTTAAGACTTAAATGAACAGTGGCGGCTCGAAGGTAAAACTATAAGGGGTGCTGCTCCGGTGGTACCAAGTTGGCAACGTATTTTAAGCGATATAATGCCAAATATTATTTCTATTAAACAAAAACGTGGAAAAAATCAAATAGAAAAGATGGGAACAATATAAAATTTTGATTTCACACTTGATAAAACATTCAAAAACTGTCACTTACCTATATTTAGCTGATTATTACGAATATGAAGAATCAAAGATGAAGTATATTTCATTTAGTATCACAGAAGCAAATGAAACCAAAATCAACATTTCGAATTCAATTTGTTCATTATAAAAAGAAATAAAAACTTGGCTACAAAAAGTAAACATAAATCTTTATTGACTTGAGGAAACATCAGAAAAGATTTTGTTCTCTCTCCGTTGTAAAGAAAAAAAGAAGCTATAAATAAAAAATTAAAACATTGGAGTGAGAGAAGCTAAAAAGCCAATGTGATTTATTAGTAGTAGAAATCGTTTATTTTTCTTCTTCCCTTGGTTTTTTTACAGCTCTCACAAGAGAAAACGCTATCATTCATTTGGTCGGGGCTGCTGAAAAGCAGCCCCTTTTCTCCTAGCAGATTCGCATGCTAAATTCTTGATATTTTGATTTGATATGATAGAGATAGTGTTTTATACCACGATTGGTATATCTTAGGGGGCTGATCGACCCGGAAAGAAATCTGTTGGCGAGACGGCATAGCAGAGAATTATTAATTGAAAAAGGATTATAAAGGACAAAGATTAAAGGGGGAAATAAATAATTTTTTAAATATTGTAAAGCAAATAAAAATTGGAATTTCGGGAAATTTTGGTTGGGGGTGCTGCAGCCCCGCAGCCCCTATGGACGAGCCGCCACTGTAAATGAAACTTCTTACACAATTTCAAAACTCCTCTTGAGTTTTAATACCCTTCTAAAAGTCCTTGTTTAGTTTTTTAATAAAGCTAAAAAAAATTTTCATCCAATCATTGCTTTTTTATAAATATATTTTTTATTTTCTTTATTTAATCTTGTTGAAATTGTCTAATAATAATTTACTTCTGATTTTTTACAGATGATTTGGATTCCGATTTGTTACATTTGCTCATTGAAAATACTTGTTTATTGATGTCATCTCAATCAAGGGAAGTTGTTGACTCAGCTCTCTCCTTCATGAAAAATTTGTTTGCTTCTGTGGATACCAACACTTTGGCTCAACATGCTGAATTTTTGGTATAAAAACTTTTTTCTTTCCTTTTTTTGGATCAATATTTTCCTCTGAGCAGATTTATAATTACACTGCAGGTAATAATAATGTTATAATTACCCTGCAAATAATTTATATTTGATTTTACCCTGCAGGTTAAGGGCATCACAAACTTATCGGGAGATAACCAGAGGCACTTCAGGTTAAAAGCTAAAAAGATATTTACTCGACTCATTCGAAAATTTGGGTAAGGTTTAATTCTTTATGCATCATTTAAATCGTATGCTTTAAAAATAGTGGTGCTTAATACCTTAAATATTTCAGATTCGAAATGATTTCAAAGATGGCACCAGAAAGTTATCAAAAGCATTTGGCAAATATCAGAAAACTTGAAGCACGTAAACAGCGCAAAAAAGAAAGTAAAACGGATTTGGAATCTGTTTTCTCCACCAATAAAAGAACCTATGAGTGAGTTTTCTTTGAGTTGTAAAGGCTTTTAATGCATTTTATAAAACAACATTTAATAGATGAAATTGAACCAAACAGTGCTTGCATTTCAATTTTTGAGTTTTAAATTTATCTGTAAATTATGTGTAGTAATTTGTCTTGTTGATTAAGTGTAACATTAAATTTGATTAACTCATCATTAAGTTTTCATAGTATTTTTACACCAAAGAATTTCACTAGTATAGTATATTTTGCTTATAGGAATTTTATAGTACATTTTGCTATAATTTTTAATTACTAGGGAGCTCTGCCCCCTGCTTGCTATCGCTCACCAACCCCCGGAACTGCTTCGCAGTTCTTTTTAGAGCGCTCGCGGAGCTCGCTTTTCATCTCAACTATCCAGCACAACCTGGAACTTGTCTGCTTAGTTAATAATCATTTTTAATATCGAAACTTTTTATCTCTCTAACTTATCAATAATTTAAAACGGATCATTACCACGAAAATATCAAAATAAAACTTGCTGAAATATTCCTTTTTAGCTTCTCAATAATTTAATAGAAAGGGGGCTACCGCCCTCTGCTCGCTATTGCTCACCAACCCCCGTAACTGCTATGCAGCTCTTTACAGATTGCTTCGCGATCTGAGTGAGCAAACCTCACTAGTTACATTTTACCAGCTACGATGACAACCCTCATCCGCATAAAAACGCTTTTCTAAAACTGTATTATGTTTTCTTCTCTTATCACTTATTTGTTTTAAAAGTATTTTAAAAAACTGTCTAACAAATTTAACAAATACATCAACTAACCATCTTAATACACCAAAGGAACCCCAGGCACCGCAGCGCTCCTGTTTTTCCTATTTTTCCTATTTTTTTCACATTAGCTCCTTTTTTCCTATTTTTACGGTCCATTTAATTTTTCCTCCTTTTTTCTCCTTTTTTTCCTATTTTTTTAAGCCTTGGGATCGACTTTCTTCGTTTTTTTGTTGTGGGTAGGGATTGATGTCAATACTATCGGTCCGTTGTCAACGCTTTGGCATACGAAACGGAGTGATTCGTTTCCTACCAGCGGGACGCGGCGTGGCCGCCGCGGAGCTTCCTCTCCCGTTGAGGCAAAGCTGTCCTCCGTTGTTTTTAGCCCAGGAAAACGGCAGTTTTTCAAAAATTTCTTATAGAATTTTTTTCAACGGTTTTAAGTTTATTAGGGCGCTGATTACGAATCTGAAGTTTGCTCCCACGTGGGGGGTCGGCTTCATATTGAAAATCGCAAAAAAATTTGGCCTTTCCGCAAAAAAAAGGAAAACGCGTGCTTCTACCCTCTACAAAATGAAAACTATTTAAGTTATTAACAAAAATATTATACCACGTTAAAGAGAATTTAATTTTATATAAATAACGTGCTTTCTAGTACCATTTTTTGAGAAGGGGAGAGGGAGTGAAGCAAAGATCGATAATAAAACTGTTGCGGCTCGCAGACCAAACGGACTTTTGCGGTTGTTAATCTGCAATCTGCGCTTTATTTCCGGTATATTACCAATAAAATGGGTTGTTTTGGATGAATTGATGACTACACATACTTAAAAAAATAAATTTTTAAATGTATTTATGAAATATTGGGTATTTTAGGCGAAATTTAAATACATTTTAAAAATTCCTACATTAAATTATGGGAGTGTTTTAATAAACAAATTTTTATGTTTTTTGCATCGCTAAATCCGAATTTCAAGTTTATTTTAATTTTGAAAGTCATCTTCACATCAAAAATTGCAAAAAATCTCACATTTTTGCTCTTTTTTTCGGCTTTTAATCGATTTTCTAAACAAATATTCATTTTACGATAAATAGCATGAAACCAAATTAAATTACGTAAAATTTCCTATAAGATGCACTTGTTCATTTTTATTTGCGAGGAGCGGTGTACATTTTATAGCATTTTGAAGAAAAGCAATTTTCATGTTTTTGTGTAGTCAGGAAACAGCTCTAATTCAGTGCACTCTAGCGTCACAATACCTCTCATTATAAAATTAAAATTAAACTGCATTTTGTAGGAAATTAAATGTTTTGGTATAAGCTATTTATCGGCAACTAGAATTTATTTAGAGCTGTAGTGGGCAAAATCGTTCATCACTTTTTTTGTAGAAAAATGAAAAAAAAATATCTTAATTTCAAAACGCTATAAAACGTACTCCTTGCAAAATAAAAATGAACCTGTGCATCTTATAGGAAATTTTACCTACTTTAATTTGGTTTCATGCTATTTTTCGTAAAATTAATATTGTTTTAGAAAATCGATGAAAAACCGAAAAAAATTGAGATTTTTTGCAATTTTTGATGTGAAGATGACTTTCAAAATTAAAATAAACTTGAAATTCGGATTTAGCGATGCAAAAAACATAAAAATTTGTTTATTAAAACACTCCCATAATTTAATGTAGGAATTTTTAAAATGTATTTAAATTTCGCCTAAAATACCCAATATTTCATAAATACATTTAAAAATTTATTTTTTTAAGTATGTGTAGTCATCAATTCATCCAAAACAACCCATTTTATTGGTAATATACCGGAAATAAAGCGCAGATTGCAGATTAACAACCGCAAAAGTCCGTTTGGTCTGCGAGCCGCAACAGTTTTATTATCGATCTTTGCTTCACTCCCTCTCCCCTTCTCAAAAAATGGTACTGGAAAGCACGTTATTTATATAAAATTAAATTCTCTTTAACGTGGTATAAAATTTTTGTTAATAACTTAAATAGTTTTCATTTTGTAGAGGGTAGAAGCGCGCGTTTTCCTTTTTTTGCGGAAAGGCCAAAAAATCGATGTTTTTCAGCGCGCTCTAGCGTCAAAACCACTCTTCAGAAAATCAAAGTTGACTAGCGTATTTTGTAGGAAATTTGGTTTACTTTAACTTTGTAATTGAAATTATCTTCGAGAAATATATAGTTTTTGAAATATAAGCGAAGAATCGAAAAAAGAGCAAAATATTATCGATTTTTTGCGGCATCGCGGGAGCACTCAATACGAATGTGCGTCCCCACAGGTTGGCATCCCTGTTGTGGTATTTTAACTCTATTTTAAGAAAAATATTCCTTTTTTCTCCTATTTTTTAGAAAAATATTCCTTTTTTCTCCTATTTTTTTTAGAAAAATAATCCTTTTTTTCTCCTACTTTTTCTTAAACTCTCCTATTTTTCCTATTTTTTTTACGAAAAATCGGCTGCGGTGCCTGGGAACCCTTAAAACTATCTCTAAAAATAATGACCTAACCAGTTAATCTTTAGCAGAGTAATGCCAACTTCCTGAAAATCCTCTACCTTTCATCGGCACAAATAAAACTCAAAAAAGCTAAATTATTAATTCTCCAGTTCCTAGTTCAAAAATTATCGGAAAATCTTTAAAAGATTATTAACCAAGTCTATACTGCTATCGCTAACAAACTTAGAGGAAAAAACATGCACCTACAAAACTTTTAAATTTAATATTTATTTTGCTCGCGACAATCTTGTGAACAGGTAAAAATAAAATTTAAAAACATTCAATGAACATTAAACACGTCAAGACATAGTAAAACTATGAAAAAATGTAACTTTGATGCTTAATAATTCCAAAACTAATTAGAATTTTTTAAAGAATTAAACGCCAATCTTTTTCTTTAAAATAAGAGTATAAGTGTTTAAAAAATCATATTGATACAATGATTAGTTTTTATTTTAGATTGAAAAAACCGAAAAATTGTCAAATATTTCGAAAACTTAAAAATTAATTACTCTTAACCAAATTCGAAAAAAGGGCAACGTAGTGCTTATCTACTTCATAGTATTAGGCTGCAAAAAATCATAGTTATGCGGCTAATAGATTTCGCTGAACTGGATTACTCGACGAAAAAACAAAAACTTCAACTTTGACCTTAAAAATACCCCAGAACTAATTATCACATCGGTTAGCTTTTTGTCCGAGAATGTGCCCCAAATATTCCTCTACAAACATTTCAAATTTGTATTGAGTAGTTTTTGCGTTATGAGAGTTCAAAGAGTTGAAAAATTTAATTTTCTGAAACAGCGACAGCGGCGGTGACAGTAACTTTTTTTAATAAAGAGAGATAAATATGGTCAGCAACTTTTAACTGTAAAGGAAATGCTTATGTCTGATTCAACTATTGGATATTCATTAATTTTTTTATAAATTATTGCTTTCTATAACCAAATTAAGAACATGGCTAAATTAGTTTATTAATTTATTTTTAATTTGCATTTATAAATATAGTTTTGAAGATGTATTGGCTGATTCAAATGATGAAATGGATTTTGAAGACGAAGTCAAACAAAAGCCTTTAAAATCACGCAAGAAACTGGCAAATGCCCCTTGCATTGAAGAAAATGTAGATGATGAAATTGTAGATCTCTTGGACCCTGCTATTAACAGGAAGTTAAGTAAGTGTTAAATTTTGACTGAAGCTTTTTTGCAACTTTTTACTTAGCCAACAAAGTAGTCATTTCCAGAGTATATTGTTCAAGAAAAGGAGCGTCTTAAGCAAAGTATTACAAAGCAACAAATTTTGAAGTTAGTATATGAATTAATTAATACTGCTAGTCTTTCTAAATTAAAAAGCTTAAAAGAAAATATAAAAGTCAAATTTCTCTCCAAACATATATTATATTCGGCTGGTTATATTGCATTATATTTTCAGTAAAAAGGTTTAGCAAAAGAGTTGAAATAAACAGAAGTATATGTGATGGAAGGGGAATGTTTTTAAAAAAATCTTTTAAAATTGAACCTGAATAGATTTTTGATGTTTCAACCATGTTTATGTTTCAGCCATGCGACCTGAAAAAGAAATGCAATCTAAAGCATCTCTTGATGACGCCTTCCCTATATCTGAAGATGGGAAGTTAATTATCCAATTGGATGCTCCTGAAAAGAAGGAAAAAAGTAAGTTTCTTATAAAAACTCTAACCTCTTGGGTACTTCTGAATGATATTTTTTTTTACTTTGCATTGTATGATAAACACATCATAATTAAGCAATGGGTAAAAGTTTTTCTTTGTGATAGAAAAAAAATTTAACTCACTGATAGGTAATCAATCAGAGGGTAAAGATTTTTTCGGTGAAAAAGTTTAATCCACTTCCACCCATATTTAAACTAATTAATATTAACCACGGGCGTCACCGCCGAGGGGGACGGGGGGGACGCGTCCCCCCCAATAATTGGGAACATAGTTTAAAAAACTGATTGTAACTTTTGGTGGATACCGAAAATTAACTGAATATGTGTTTCTCCAACTTTTGATCATAAAGGATGGTGCCAATATACCAATGGCACCTAATTTAAGAGGCGTATACAAGAGGGGGACGGACACTCCCATTTTTAGAACACGATTTCATTTAATGTAGGTTGAAACAAGTGAGAGAATGGGAAAGTATTATTCCAACAAAAATTCTGTTTCTAGCTAAAAATAATAATTTAATGAGACCCCTAAAAAATCCAGCTTCAGCACTGGTTAATGCATAAAAAATTTGATTTTGAAACTTTAATAATATAACACTTAAAATGAGTTTAAACCTGTATTTAAAAGGTCAATCTTCTAAAATTTTTCTGGGGGACCCCAGACTGGGTTTTTCCCAGACCCCCCTTTTTTCAGTGAAATATTCAAACGGTTTATAACACATTGAGACAAGTTAATTAGTTGATTCAAAACCACCTTAAAATTGTTAAACGAGGGCGAAACCTATTACTTTTGGGGTAATTAACCAGTAGTTTGTATAAAAATTTTTGGGGAGGAATTCCGAATCCTTGAGGCGTCCCCCCCAATGTTCAGGAGTCGCCGACGCCAATGATATTAACTATTGGATTTAGAGTTTTTTTACAATGTGTCTTTTGTTACAGAAGAAACAATCATCAAAAGTGCAGTTCTTAGTGAACTTGGAGCATCCAATAAGGTATTTGTTCATATAATTTGGAAAATATTCTAGCCTCTTTTAAATTCTTTTGTGTGTGTTAATTATTATTATTTTTCCATATTTTCAGAAAGGTAAGAGGAAACTGATGGAAGACTCGGATTCTGATGATGAGATGGATAACAAAAAAAGAGAAGCTTCTAAAGGTAATTTGAGCTAGAATAGCTATATGCATTTTAAAGAACTTTTCAAAACTCAACGTGGATAGTATGTTTCGATAAAAATCAATGAACACCAATTACAAAAAATACCCCTTACTGAGTTTTTTATATTTTATTTTTTTATTTACTTCGATAGTTGAAAAAGTTTAACTACCAAAGCAAATATGCGAGCAAACATAAACGGACGTAGTCACCGTTAACTTGACCAGCGGATAACCGGAAGTTGGTGGAAAACTAGTTTTCCTTCAACTGCCAATCAGAAGCTTGACTGCCAATGAACCACCGGTTAAGTTACTGGTGACTATGGTCGTAAAACACCCGAAAGATTCCATCAATTTTCAACTTTTACGAAAGTTTTACCTAATTTACCATGGAGATCCAAAAACTTGTAAATTTCTGTATCAATAATACTTGTGGTAAAATATCCATAGACTAACTTATAAAATCTGTTATAAAAAATGACTTACCTTAATTAAATTTCAAAACGAGAGCTACCCCATTCATTTTAAAATGGTACAGGTCAAATCCTCTGTTGTTTTTTATGGCAATTAATCTATTAATTCTCACTACCATAATAAATTTCCATGCTTAAATATTAACTATTCCTTAAAAGATTTGAATGAAAAGTAACAATATTTTTAAATTTAATCAAACACAACATTAAATATCCTGAAACAATAAAAAGTGGACTTTAACCACCTTCAAAATCAATGACACATTTAAAAATAGAATTTGGCACTTCTTTGAAAAACTGCAGATGAATCAATTTCAAATAAAATCCAATGCGTGTTCTAATCAAATAATATAATTACAGGAAAATTTTCATGTACATACAGCTCTTAATAAAAACTCTAAATGCTTGTTAGAGCTTTTTTTTCTATTTTACCCCTCTATTTTAACCATGACTAAAAGTGGCTACTGTAAAAAATTGCTATTTATTTTTACTTTTAATATTTTAAAACGAATTTTTTTGCTCTGTATTCAAACTTAAAGCTTATATTTGGATATTTCTTTAAGTGTCAGAAATGGAGGGCTCAGAATTAAAGTGGACCAAGTCCACTTTTTGTCATTTTTGAGTTAGCAACGCTATAACATGCACCAACTATGTAAAATTTTGGTGCAATAGTGAACCAAGTCCTAGTTCTGATAATATCCGCTTGGCAGCAGCAAGTTCTGTTGCGTTAACATGTAATTTTGCTATGAAGCTTTAACTTTAAACGTCTGTAGCTCAAAAGTAGCTAAAGTGGACTTGGTTCATTTCTATTCTGAACCCTCCATAATAGCTTTTAAATAACTTGCTCGTATTTTATTATAAACTTATATTGTGTTATGTGGTTTTCTTTCTTCCTGTAGTTGTATTTTAATTTATCAACTTTATTTTTAAGGTGTAACCAGTGGCATCCATCGATCACTTGGCCCGAAAGCAAAACGAATGAGGCCAGGAAGTGAATACAAGGCTAAGGTAAATTTGGACACTTTTTATTTAATCACACCAACAAAACAAATAGAATAAGTTTCATTTTTTATTTATTCTTCTTAAGTGCAGCATACAGAATCATTTTGAAATTACAATAACACCTCGGTCGTCTGATTATCGATTATATAAGATTTTACTTGAACCAAGCTATGAAATATTTCTTGAATCCTCTTTTATCCTTTAAAAAAGGCAAAACATTGCTGCAACAAAGCGCCAAAGTAACATAAATAAAAAAATTAAACATTTGAAGTAAAATGTTTCAAAGTAAAATACTTCAATATTGGTTAAGATATATATATTTTACAACGTTTTTATTAGGTCGCTTTCAATCTTGTCTGTCCGTCCGTCCAACTATCTGTCTATTCGGGAGGAATTTAGTAATCAATTTTAAACATTCTTCCCCATGAGCTAGAGACTTGAAATTTTGAACGTAGTTCAGATCTGGATGACAATACGATATTATCTCGTTAGTTCGGTTCAATTTGCTGTCCCTGAACCCCCAGGGGGACTTAAAGTTTAGAAGTTCAACTATAGGACCTTATTGTTAAAAAATCATTGTTGTGCAGTTTGCCTCCTCTCGTTATCAAGATGGCTTTAGAAGTGTTGTATAAAATATTAGTAAAATGAAAATTTTTAAGAATAAAAGTAATACACAGAGCAGTACTTCATGCAAGTTTTGTATTTGTAATACATCTAAGGGACTGACTTTATTAATTAGTTACTGAAAAGTTTGTCACCAATATATTTTTTAAAACACTTTTTTATATTACTAGTGTTTCAAAAATTTCCAACGTCATCTGAATAATAGCTAGAGGCAAAAACTGTGCAATGATTTTAACAAAACAGAGTAAAGCCATGTGTTAAAGTTCAGAAAAAAACACTTTTTAGTTTTATTAAAAAGAGAAAGGAATCAAATTATTGGAAGGCGTTCAGGGGTTCAGGTCGCGAATTCTAAACTTGGCTAAGATTCCGTATTCAGGAACCATCGCCAAGAAAAGTCGCCAAGATTTTTGGCGACTTTTTCAAAATCGTCACAATCAAAATGGCTGCCGAGAATAGGAAAAGGCAAACTCAAATACCGAAAATCCTAATCTGAAAACTGCAAATAAAACATGCCAAAAAAGCATATCGATACAAAATGACCATTGAAAATCTTAAAACCTGAAAATGGGCATTTAAAACATACTCTTAAAAATATAACACAAGCATTCCTTCAAACCTAAACTTATTCCTAAAAATAGCGAATGAGACCTACTTTGGTTTATTACTGAAATTAGTTAAATTACTGAAATTAATTAAATCGTTTTTAAAATTGCTCCAAGCCTGTTACTTATATCAGAATTTTACTTTTCGAAATTTTTAATATTAAATTCCTAAACTAAAAAGACTAAATTCCTAGAAAAACGTACTCTTTATTTTCTCAAGACTAAATGTTTAAAAACAGTTACCATGAGCAACAACATAAATTGTTGCCACAGAAATACAAAAGATTTTATCACTAGTTAATAATTACATATCACTAGTTAATAATTATATTACATTCGGCCATCCTGATGTGCAACACAGTGACGTTTTTCACAATTTGACTTCATTTTTTCTCGGGTTTTCAATATTTCGTATCGCGCTTTTTCTCGCAATACATCAGGGGATGCATATTCATCTGACATTGGATTATTACGTCCAATTACACTACTCAACAAAAAAAAATAGGGTCAAAATACTTCTGACACAAATCAAGCAGATTCTTAAATAAAATGACCCCCTGAATCCAAATCCGACCCCCGTTTTTCTCCATCAGGCTCAGATTTTCGGGGAACAGCCCCTCCCCCTTTTTGCGTTTTTCGATGACGTAATGACTTTGAATTCAATTTTCAGGGTCAAAAACTATTACTTTAGCCTTTAAATTACACCCGGAGGGAACAAGAAATGTTAAAGCTTCTAAAATATAAAAGTTCGTAGCAAATGGATAAGTTTAAGGGGTTATTACCCCCTAAAAATGCAAAAAAAAATCGTTAAAAATTATTAAGATTATTTTTAGCAATTTTTTTCTCTTATTTTTTACGCAATTCATCATAAAAGCACCCTAACCCTTCCCCAAGGGTCCAAATTTAATGAATATATGCCGTAATGATTTTTGCTAAAAGCGGTTGAGGTGTTAACGCCCCCGAAGCACTCGCGGAAGTTACTCTCTGAATCACGCCGCCACTCGCGAACCCAGGAATGAATATTCATCTTTTGAAAAGCTGACATAGTTCTTATATTTAAGGTCTATCCTGAGGGATATTGTTCAGTTCGTTAAAAACTGGCCAGTTTTAGGGGTGTGGGGATTCATGTTTCAAGTTGTTAATATAGATGTGTGGGCTGATGATAACAATTCGGGGACGTCTATTTAACTGAAATTCAGTCAGTTGCAGTTTGAATATTTTGTATAGCAGTTTAACTCTTAAGTACAGCATTGAACCCTTCCACGGGTGCTTCGGGGGCGCAACACCTCAACCGCTTTTAGTAAAAAATAATTGCTGCATATGTTCCCTAAATTTGGGTCCTTGGGGAAAGGTTAGGACACTTATATGATGAATTGCGTAAAAAATAAGAGGAAAAAAATAGCCAAAAAATAATCTCAATAATAATAATAACCCCTTAAACTTATCCATTTGCTACCTAATTTTATATTTTAGAAACTTTAACCTTTCTTGTTCCCTCTGGTGTAATTTAAAGGCTAAAGTAATAGTTTTTGACATTGAAAATCGAATTCAAAGTCACCGGAAAACGCACAAAAGCAATAACCCACCAAATCCACTGAAATCTGAGGAGGGGGACCAAAAAATTCCAATCAACCCCGTATAATCATAATAAATCATGATTATACCAATTGATAATTTAAATTTAATATTTTACCATGTAACTAGTCAGTGCACCTAGTGTTTTATTATTTATATTTTTTCAAACCAGACTTGTGTTATAAACAATGCCGTTTAAGCTATTCAAAATAATAAGAGAAAAATCTGAATGACACTCAATGTTTATAAATAATTTATTTGGTATTAGATTCAAATGATATCTAAATACTAGACCGGTCGCCACAATCTAGAGTTTATCGCCAAGTTTCTAGAAAGTCGCCAAGTTGGCGATGGTTCCCGAATACGGAATATTCCCCCTAAACTTTACACAACAAAACGAAAAACCAGAAAATAATTAATGAAAAAAACCTTTTTAAAGAACAATGTTTTTAAAATGCACTAAAAAGTATAAAATAATTTTTTGCAACTCCTTGTAAAACGAAAAACGTGGGGATCATGCATTAGGTAATTAATCCAACTTAATTTCATCATTCATTTAAATAATTTTTAACTATGGATATACTGGTAAATAGAGTGACAAGAGTAGTGGCTGTATATATTATTGCATGATCCCCACGTTTTTCGTTTTACAAGGAGTTGCAAAAAATTATTTTATACTTTTTAGTGCATTTTAAAAACGTTGTTCTTTAAAAAGGTTTTTTTCATTAATTATTTTAAATCAAATTCTGCCCACGCCTAGTGGTCTATCAGGCAGTGTCCATCTCTGTTTCATTAGCCTTCAGGTTTGGGGTGCTAATTACCCAATTAATTCCCAAAGTGAGCTTGGTGCTCATTTTATCAACCCCATAAGAATGAAGGGCTGAGTTGGGCATGACCAGCTAGCTACCCAAGCAGAAGTGGCAAGGCATCGAACTTAAGTCGGTAATGCTCATACTCTACTCATAGCCAGACACCCTGACCACAAGATATACATTTAAACTTAATCTATATTAGGTGTATATGATTTTCACTTAACCAAATATTTTGGTTATCTGACTTAGCCTCTGCCCATATGAACTCTGATAATCAGGATTCTTATTGTTCTTTGTTTTATAAGGTTTTTATTTTCTTGATTGTACATAGTAAAAGATTATCTTTAAGAAAATAAAGTTTTTGCTTCCACTTTTTTTCCTTTAGAAATAAAAATAATTATGTGTTCTTCTATAAAATATATCTCTTAAATTGTTCTGTTTTCTTTTTTACCATAGAAAGCATCTGGGGATGTGAAAAAAGGAAAATTTGAACCATATGCTTATATTCCTTTGAACAAAGATGCGTTAAATAAGAGGTAAGTTAGCAATTGTTATCAACATCCTGAATTCTATTTAAGTTTTTCTTAAAACTGAATACCATCAAATCCTATATATTTGGTCTGTCTTGTCAAATAAAGTTAAGTTTGTTGAATAATCATGTGTATCCATTTAGTTTTCATTATTTGTTAAAGTTCATACTGTTACTTTTCATGTTTATTATAGAATATTTTTAACAGCAAATGTATTAGTCTGATCATATTGTGTTGAAAATGGTACCCATATACTATCTGAACATAGAAATGTTTAGGGCTTAATTTCTTCCTACTACTTTAAAAAAAAGTAAATCATAGGAAACAGCGCATTTTAAAGTATAGAAATATTTATATTATTTTAATTGCAGATACAATTAAATAACTTATAGTATATAGTTAGTTATAATGTATAGTTGGTTGTACTTTTAGTTTATCTCCTCTTAAATTTTTTTAGTATTATCAAAACACCTCTTTTTTCTGGTCCCTACAACTTGTAAATAAACATGCTGCTAATTGTGTTTATTTTTTGCAGAAAACAAGTTAAACTGAAGGGTCTGTTCAAAAGTGTTGTGAAGAGATCAAAAAAAGGCGCTGGGTCAAGTACTATGAATCGAGGAAGAGATAACAAGAGTAAAGGGAATAAATAAAGATTAAATTTAGTGTACATTAATATTAGGCATTGAGAACTTTTTAAAAGAAAGAAGCTTGTTTGCATAACTGAAGTCATTTAAAGAAGGATAAAATCTCATCAGTATTACTTTTTGTAAATAATTTGTGGCATAAAAATCCAAAACATTGTTGTTGTTCAATAAATGTTGAAAACTAGTTTTGCTTAGTGTTTAAAAATCCTATTACTCTTTTTGTTCAATAATTCATAAAACCCTGAAAAATATTCAAAATTAATCAACCAAAGTATTTTTTTAAATAAGCACCTTAGGTGCAAGCCAAATTGCAGGGTAGCTAGGTAAATTACAGCTTCTCCCCCCTTGATTAATGGGACTGACGTAGTTATGCTGCAATTTTGGCCTGCGCCTTATATAACTGAGACTTGAAACAAAAGTCTTGGGGTTTTTTATATTTTTCAAAATTTAGTTTACTGTTCTGTAAATTGCGAAGGTTTTAAGATAGTGACTTATTTATCACCATCATACACATTCTTCTGATAATTTGGTTGAACAGGTTTTTCTTGTTTGGGACTAAAAGATAAGTTGCAACATATATTAGGTAGCTTTCATTCAACTAATAGCTTTGCTTTTGATTGAACTGAAAAAAATATTTTCAGGAAAGTTATTCCCTTAAAAAATGTGTTAACTTTGTTCTATGGTACTTGAACAATTTGAAGACTATTTCGTAAATCTTGATCTTTGGGACTATTTTGAAAATGTTGGTCTAAACTCCTGATAGTTTCAAGTCAGTGATTGATAGTGTATTACTTTGATAGTAAAATAAGAAGGGAAAGAATGTGTGTGAGCTGTGTCCTTTCCTTTTCCATCACCAAGATGACAATCTTCTTTAAGTAATGAGGAAATAACTTTTTCCACCATCCTCCTCAGTGCACTCATGGTACTCAAAAGTATCAATTTAATTAATTAGCTATAGCGGATTAAATTTCCCAACGGTGATTATTTTATTCAAGTATAATATCCCTTAATTTTCAATTTAGTGAATCAAAAATAATATTTTCACGAAAAAAAATTGTAGGAATTCATAATGCAGTAAAGGGTTAAACCAGTCATTTTAAACACCCTCTTCTCTTTTACTGATGTCTAGTATTGGGTACTGTGACTTTCTTGGCCCACTTGCTTCTTTAAAAAAGTAATTTTAGCTCTAACATTCTTATTAACAAAGCTGTGACTATCTCGGAGATTTTCAACTGTCAGGATCGATATTGAACAAATAAAATACACATGTTCATGTTTCTTAACCTAAACCCAATCAAGCACGCCAGTGACGATCTAGGAGCATAATGTGATTCAAATAAGGATCGGGTCAGTGTCACTCAATATCAGGGTTGGCAAAAAAACGGGGTTTTTTTTAAAAAAACCAAAAAAAAAACGGGTTTTTTTGGTTTAAACCAAGTTTTTTTAGAACCTTTTTTTATCAGAATAAGTTATTTTAGCATTGATGTTTGAAATTGAGTTGTAGATGAGACATTTATTTCAGGGGTTGTTTATAATTGATAAATGATTTGTATATTTCAATTAATTAATTAAAATTAAATTAATTTGTTTTAAAAATAATTTTTGTTTCTAAAATATTCCAATTTGAATATCTAATATTATTGTAGTGAATAAAAATCAGTGTTAATTTATCTTGGGTAAATGGTTGAAATAATCAAATTATTTATCTTAATTATATATGGATTAATTTATGAACTTAAGAAATTTCTTTAGAAAGAGAAAATTTTATTTTTTAAATGAGAAGTAAAAGTGAAATGTAAACAACTAATGTTAATTGAAATTGGATAATTGATAAAGATAATTAATTTGATTAATTATTAAATGGTAAAATAATAAAATTAATTATATGGATTATTTATGAACTTAAGAAATTTCTTTAGAAAGAGAAAATTTAACTTTTTTAATAAATAAAAGGGAAATGTAAGCAACTAATGTTAATTGAAATTGGATAAATGATTGAGATAATTAATCCGATTAAGGAAATTAACGGTTTTTATTAATTTACTAAAAAAACCAACTGGTTTTTATGACTGACAAATAAGACAAATTGGTTTTATTAATTAATTAAAATCCAAGCCATATTTTATCAGTGAAAAACAGATAACTTTTGTGTATGTTTAGTTACTCTTTGAAATAATGCTTCATTTTAAAGGACATTAATAAATGAACTATCTCTTGCAAAATATAATAAGTTTAACTTAAGCATTTAAGGTTAAGTTTAGAGAGAATTCAATAATTAAAACCATTAAATTAAAAGATTTCTGATTTTTAATCACCTTAAAATGTCAATTTTTTGATAAATCTGACCTTTTAATTTTGTGCAAAAGATTATACTTAATAACACTTTCTTTAAAAAATCCTGAAAATATTTTACAATTTCTAAAAAAACCAAAAAAACTAAGCGGTTTTTTTGGTAAAAAAACCATGGTTTAAACCGGCCAACCCTGCTCAATATCATTAAAAATATTTAAAAATCAGCACACAAATTTCAAATCATGTATTTTGAGTTCAGGAATTTCTCCCCCAATTACAGATTTTAGTGAACATATGACATGGCAATGAGAATGAGAGAAGGAATGAATAGTTTCAGTTTTGAGATATCAGCACAGGGTTCGTACGGGGCCTTGAAAACCTTGAAAGTCCTGGAATTTCAAATTTAATTTTCAAGGCCTGGAATGTCCTGTAAAAAGCAAATTTTTGTACTAAAGTCCTGGAAAATCCTTGAATTTTAATTTCTAAAAGGCTGAAAAGATTTCAGGTATCAACTTATTATGTTTAAGTTTGAAAATCCTATGACGGTCCGGAATTTCATTGAAAAACCTCAAATTTTCATACGTTTGCCCTGTAAAGTTGGCATTTTGACGGCGTGGACTAGGGCAAGAAAAACAACTTGACGGTCGGTTCGTGATCGCGTTTTTCTTACTTCGCGTCAAAATTCTTGGTTTTAAATGCATGTTTTTGGAGAAAGTGTTCATTTATTATAGTTCAAATGTTATACCAATATTTAGCTGGCAAATTAAAAGGTTAATGAAAGGAATTTCCTGTTTTTGAAAGAAGGCAAATAGAAAATTATAATATGAACTTTTGAGTTTTAATATCAAAGAATTACAAGGTGTGTAGATAATAGGGTATATGAAAATTGTGTAAGGCAAATTACATTATTTAGGCATTATTAAATTAAATTTTTTCAGAAATAAAGTCTTAACAAAATCCTACATAAAAAATAATTTCCGGGGGGTTGAAATAAAACTTCTTGAATTAAAAATTTTTTATGTAAGGTAGTTTAATTTAGCTCATTTTGAAGCCTTTTAGATTCTACCCAAAAAGAGCACCACTCATTGTAATTGAATTATTTGCATTTCACAAATTTTTTTCAATGCATTACAGGGGCGTCATTTCAGTTTTTGGTTGGGGGGGGCAAGGATTTTTTTAAATGGGTCTTGAATCAGGCTGTAACTATCTTTTTTTGGAGGTTGCCTCAACTTCATTTTTAAGGTGTCCCCTAACGAGCACATCTATAGATTAAGTGTTAGAACACTGAAAAATAGTATTTGAATGATATTACATATAATGTCAAAATTTGACATGAACTCCAAGGAAAAAGTGGGTCTGGGGGTTCGCCCCCAGGAAAATTTTTAAAATTTGCCTTTTAAAGTAGTGTTTTGGCTCATTTTGAGACCTATGGACTGCATCCAAAGAGAACAGTTTCTTGTAAACCACAAAATTTTCTTGGGAAAAGAGTTGTAAATAAACGTCAAAGAATCAAGGGGCCTCCCCCAGAATTTTTTTTAAAAATTCCCCTTTAAACTAGTGTTTTATCCCTTTTTCAAACTCTTTGGGGAGCTCCTAAAGGGGACATCCATAAATTACGTGAGGTGTTTTTTCCAAAATCTGGACCCCCCTCCCCCCTTGGTGAGATTTAGTGAGATTCTGCTGGACCCCCCTCCCCCCACGTGAGATTTTCCTACAACCTTTAAATTATTCTCCTACCTTCTTATATATTACTTTCTCCTACTTAAAAAAAGAAAATCCTATAATTTCTAACTTAAAAGTTGAAGTGAGATTTTAATCGACTCCCCTCCCCCCTAGGTTAGATTTGGTGAGACTTTCCCAAACCCCTCCCCCCCTTTTTGACCTCACGTAATTTATGGATTTCCCCAAAGGGAAAAGCTTCTTGAGAGTGGCAAAATTCTAAAGGGAAAAACTGTGTAACCGACGTAAAAATTTTAGAGGGGAGCCCCCAAAATTTTTTTGAAATTACCACTTTAAACTCGTTTTTTATCTCTTTTTCAAACTCTTTGGGGAGCACTAAAAAGGAAAAGCTTCTTGAAAGCGGTAGAATTTTCAAGGGGAAAACACTGTTTAACAGAGGTCAAAATTATAGAGGGGGGCTGGTGGTATGCCCAAGAAATTTTTTTGAAATTTCCCCTTTAAACTAGTGCTGTATCTCTTTCAAACTCTTTGTGGAGCTCGTAAAGGGATAAGTTTCTTGTAAATGGCAGAATTCTAAGGAGGAAAAATCTGTATAACCACCGACGTAAAATTTTAGAGGGGGGCTGGGCTGGGTATCCTTCCCCAGAAATTTTTTTTGAAATTTAACCCTTAATGGTATTGTTTTAACTCCTTTGAGTTTAACTCCTTTTTTGAGTTGCACCCAAAGCTCCTTGTGGAAGTTACAGAATTTTCAAGGGACTAGCAGCTATTTTTCACATAACAGTAGAATTCTTGGGGGGGCGGTTGCCCCCCCCTGCCCCCCCTAAATGACGCCCCTGATGCATTAGAATGGCTATTGATAATTATTCAAAGTTTTATTGAGGTAGTTTTTTATCTTTGCGATTAAATCTGTCATAATATGTTCAGGTATTTAAAAATTACTTGAAAATATTTTTCTAATATTCTATATCTTAATCAACTTTTTATTCAAACCTTTTTGTAACTCGGAACTTGTATAAAATTTGCTTTTATTAAACACTATTAGATAAAATTGTACAAAATGAAACAGCACTACTTAAAAAATGGTTGCAAACCATATCGGTCATCCTTGAATTTTTTATCTGGTAGCCTGGAAAAGTCCTTGAAAATCCTTGAATTTTTTTCCTCAAAGTGTGTACGAACCCTGTAATCAGCAGTTTTTACACTTACGTTAGGGTGGATAAGAGCATTTTTGGCGGTAAATGCTAAACTTAATTTAAAAATTGGTCAAAAGCATTTTACCATACATACTTCACCTTACCCCCCTCCCTCCCCCTTGTCACAAATTGATTAACCCCCTCCATGGGCGTAGCCAGGGTTCCGCTTAGGGGAGGGCAAGCTGGTTCAATTTTTTTATGTTCGTGGAGAACAGTTTTAAAGCCCCGTGAGAGAGGGCTGTAGCCACAGTATTGTTTCGAGAGGGTGTTTTGACTTTTAAATGAAACTAATTGAGGTAAAAGTTTTTGTAATCTGACACTAAAAAGTAGTTTTGTGACATGATATTGTGACAAAAATTTTTTGGAAATTTGACCCTAAGAACATGGTTCTAAACTGTTTTTTGGTACACAAATTTGGACATACATTTTTAGGTCGAATTTTGATTTTAATGAACTTATTACGAAAAAGAGTGTGAATAATAAAGGCTTAAATACTATAGGGTGGCCTGGCTGCCCTCTCTCAGCCCAGAAAATGTTTGAAAATTTGACCCTAAGAACAGGTTTGTCAAACTGTTTTTGGTATACGTAAACCCAAATTTGGACATAGATTTTCAGATAAATTTTGATTTTAATGAACTGGATTTTAAAAACTGGATTTTAACTTAACTAAAAGCAAAGTAAAAGTAAATTACTCGGGACTTAGGGGGGGTAGCTGCCCCTCCCTGCCCTCCCCTCCTCTGAGCGTGACTTCATTTATGGACGGCTCCTTTCACCCAAAGGATTACCCGCGTCGCGAAGTTACGACAGATGTCGCTTTACAGGCGATAAAGAGGTGTTTGTATTACCGCTTCTGCTGGTTTTAAAAGCTACCACCAGAGAACAAGCTTTAGGCTTGCTTCAATCGGGGAAGAACCGAACTTTTCCCAACACCAATTTAAGCTACAATGATTTGAAATTTTTCATAGTTTATAGTTCTGATTTTATTAATTTGCTTTTTTGTCGCATGCCAGCCATGCCAGATATCTGTTTTGCCAAATAAAAAAATCTTCTCTGTAACGACTACACGATCCCGTAACAACAAGTATCGGTCGAAGAAGACATTCGCTGAGAAATGCTAAATGGTGATTGGATGAATTTTTTTCTTATCATTTGTTTGTGGGAAGTTTGAAGGATTTACCATCGTTTCGCGGTGGATCTCCGCGGAATTTTAATGATTTGATAATTATCTTCTAGCCACGATGTTTTCAACGCCTCATACTAAAGGTAACTATCAATATTGTATATCTTTATGAAAATCATTTTAACATTTCCGTAAAATACATCGTCGACATGCCCCGAGTACCTAAAGGGCAATGTCCAGTTGCTAGCTACTTCACTACATATTTTCTTTCGCTGTAATATTTTAGTTCTTTGCTTCTAATAAAAGTGCAGTTAAAAAATGATGAGTATATTCTCAGATTCTGGAAATCCATTAGTTAGTACACCGTCCCGAAAATTGTTGGTACACTCTTCGTATTTGAACTAAGTTGCTTGGCTATAAAGAAATCGTTATTAAAAATAAACATGACGATTATGATAAAACCAATCTTGGATGTATTAAAAATGTCCTAAATCATCATAAAAATATTAATAACCGAAAATTTTGCTTTTTAAGGTTCTAAATCACGTGTTTAAGACTAAGGTTATGTCGTACTTTCTTAAACAACTGTAATCATCTCTCTATGAAATAACGCTTTAAGTTAAAATCTTGTTTATTATTTGATGATAAATTACTTCTCTGAAAGTTAGAATTCCTTATACCATGAAAGAAAACATGTCTAAACGTGTAAAATACTGTTAATACCTTTGGCACTTAAAAATGTCCTTTTCTAGTGTTTATTTTTAAAATTTATTAAGTATCCAAAATTCTATTTATGGATCACAATCCTATCCCTTTTAAATGATTTTATGCAACATTCAGGTATTGTGTTCCTCTTGAATGTCCATGTATTCTAATGTCTTTATTCGCCATATATTATAATAATGCTTGTGTGTGTAATGAAATTAAACTTGGATTCAAGAGTAAAATAAACTAAAATTTAGGTTAAGTGCAAAAGTTAAAATATATGTGTGTCTTAGTCTTGTTCTTTTTGTCTGACCTTTTTGAGGGTTAAAATAGAGATGAATATGTGTGGAAAAATAAATATTTTGTTTTGCATTTAGACAGTGATTAAAAAGTTCTGTGTACCTATTCTTGTTTACCAGAATTGCAGGCCTATTTTTCGATTCAAGCATCAAATATTCTGATGTCTGATGAGTCGCAAGAAAATTCAAACTAACCAACAATTAAAAATTAATTAAAAAAACAACCAACCAACTCATTAAATAGTGTTTTTAAAAATTGTGTGTGTTTTAAAATATTGCAAAATTAATTACAATTAGGGTGAATTGCACCTAGGTAATTAAAACGTACTATAAGTAGAAGTAATCCTAAAAAAACTACAAAAATACACCTTTTTTAATAGAAAACTCAATGTTATAATCACTATTAATGTGAAAGTTCCACTCTGACTTAAAAAGTGTGGTTTGTTCAATCATGAGGGTTAAAACAATGTAGTAATTAGTAATAGTTAACATAACAGCACTATACTCAACAGTTTTTCAAATAAAGATACTACTAATGAAGTTAAAAATTCCTAGAAATAGTTTGTTAATGGTTGATTAAAGGTTGTTACTAGCTCGGTATATTTTATAGCTTAAAATAAAGTTAAAAGTAAAATGGTTGAACCTGAAGTACACTCCCCTAGTGAGAAAGCTGAAGTGTCAAAAGAAGTTTCAAGGTTCTTATGGGTCAGGGAATAAATATCTGGAAAAGTCGGGGAAAATTGCTTATTTTTGCCTAAAACCTGGAAAATTATCGGTGTTGAATGGGGCATGCGTCTGTCTCATTTTTTAGTCGGGAAAAGAAGTACTACTTTAATATCAGATCTAGATAAAATGAAAATATATCTGCAAACTTATTTTAAAAAACATTTTCATTTACAAAGCTTAGATAATTAATTACATAACTCAACATTATTAATTTTACTTAAGATACTAACCCCTTCTCATTATATGCAGGCACGAGACTCTTCCGATTTTTGTCGGATTTTCCGACTTTTTCTGAGAATTTTCGATTTTTTCCTCAAACCTCCCACCGCAAAAAAAATTCGGACAAGGTGTTAAAAATAAGCTAAAACCTTGAATTTTAGGATCAAATTAAAAAAAATTCTGGGGGAACACCCCACAAACCCCCCTTTTAGCTCTTGGAACTCTATTTTCAAAGCTTTATTATATTAAGATCATTAACATTCTGATTCTACCTAAAAATATATTGGAAAACAATATGGAAAATGTCGTTCACACAGTTTTTCAGACTTTTTTGCTATTTTGTCAATCTCATCCCTGTATATGCACTAATTGTTTTCAAAATCTATTTTTTATTTCTCTTTGAGCAATTTTTAATTTTCTCTTCAAAAATCTTCAAAATATGAAATAGTAATGTACAAAAAAACTCAAAAAAAATTTCTGTGAATTTGTAATTACTGTTTCTTGTTTCAAATATTATTTTGGTCTGCTATTTATTGAAAAAATGGGTAGAAAATATAAATCAAGTAATGTCTGATAAAATGCTGTGAATTGCTAGGTTTTTTCCTTGAAAAGTTGGGAAATTTTATTTCCAAAATTGAGTACAGGGCCTTGGAAGTTTTTTCCCCTACATTTGAAAATCCACATTTCTTAGAGAAGAGAAATAAAAATAACAAAAGCTAGGCAGTTGAGACTTGACACTACAGGTAAAATACTAATTTATTTTTAAAAGTGATATTTTTTCTACAGGAATAGTACTTCTACTCGAGGTCATGGGTGCCGCTCTTCCATTCTGGGGATGGAATTCCATCTTTTAAAAAGTTCTGTGAACGGAATTCCGTTCCGGTTATATTGAAACCCAAAGTAAGCTGATCAATTGGCAGCTATATGTACTAAATTTCAGTACTTATATAGCTCATTTTGCTCACAAATAAGCCGGTTTTACTCAGATACAGCTTTAGCTTAAAATTTAAGGAACTATTTAATTGTATGATAATTTTTTAGTTTTTCTTCAATTTGAAAAAAATTGCTAGACTGGGGAAAATGATAGTTAAAAGTTTAGTCTTGCAATTTTTGAAGAGTGGCACCTGGCACCCATGCTCAGGGTTTCTTTTTAATGTTATTAAAATATTTGTTTCCAAGAAAATACACAGAAAATCCCCAGTTATTGACTAAATATTAGCAGGCGATTAAACTTGATTCTTATTAAGCCTAAATTTTGAGTTTTTTTTAATTTACACAAAATGGCATGGAAATATATTATTTCTTCTGTACCTACCAGGTACAAAAGGCTGGAGTATTTTTCTAACATCTTTACCTTTAAAAAAATTGCCTACCTTCAGTATTAATGTTCATATTCATTTCAGGGGCTTTAGCAACAAGCACCCCGATTCAACCCCTTGAAGACAGTGGTTACTATGGAAGCAGTGGAAAACTTTCGCTGGAACTGCACACTTTGTCACCCATCAAAGAAATTTCTTCTAACTGCCATCGAACTCCAGACTTGATTGAGTTTCCCAAGTTCAGGCTCTCTCAAGAATTTGACAGTGTTTTAGATTCCAGTGATGTTATAAGAGAACTTGATTTCACTTCTGGTGAACTCTTTGATAGAAGTCTAAAGAACATTACACAAATTAATTCATTTCCTTCCTTTCAACTTCGTGATCTTTCAGAAAGTAGTGATGATGGAATTTGTATGTTTGCACAATTCACCTCACTTAGTCCATTGAAGAAGAAAGCAAATTTGGATGTTTGGCTATCACTTTTCGCAAGGCATTTTCCTCAAGTACCAAAGCAACAACGTTCGGTTGACATCCTTAAGGAGTTGAAGCAAAAGAACTTATTTGCAGTCATTGACAAAATACTGTCTCGTGTTAGTGCAGCTGATTTATGCAAAATTAGTTGCGTGAGTAAGACTTGGAATAAAATAGTTCGCAAGGATGCTGATGCAAAATTGAGAAAAAATAAGTTCCTGGCAAAGAAAAGTTCACAAAAAGTAAGCACATTTTCTCTCAAAACAGTTAGATAAACCATTTTTTTTTAAATTTATCTATTGGGATCATGAAAAGAACCTTTTTCCTCCTCCTCTTTAAAAATATATGTAAGGTTAGTGCAAATGTGGTCAACTCATTTTTGGTGTTAAATCTATGGGTGACACTGACCAGTCCTATATTGGGATCCATTACAGTGTTGAAATATCAGGGTTGAGGAGCTTCATATTTTAGGTTTGGGTGGTTGCATGAAGCTGGATCCCTTGATCCTATAGTCTGCGTAAATAAAATAGGCGGCTCGCTACTAGTCATTCCCCATTGCATTTCTATTGCATTGCCATGGTTACGAACCGCCTATTTTAATTACACAGACTATAAGTCAGACAAGTCAGTTCAAAGTGGATCTCGTAGGAATGGCATTTACAGCATTTTTCTTTCATATAGCCAGGGCCGTATTTAGGCACGTGCAACATGTGCTGTAGCACAGGGCGGCAGATTACTACACCAATTCAAAATGCTACACACTATACAGTTTGGAAAAAAATGTACCACACAGTTTTCACATGAAGGGTCAAAAATGAGGGAATTCCCAGTTTTCTAGAGCCATATTTTCAAAAAAATTTCTGGGGGGTACCCCCAAAAGAATTCATTGTGAGAGGGAAAACAGGATAATTTCACCGTTTCTAAGAAAGGTGAGTTAAATTTTGACAGTCAAAGGGAGTTAAAAGAGAGTCAAACGGGAGGGGGCATTTACTTGAAACAGAAAATGAAATAGGGGAGGAATAAATAGATATGCACGGGGCGGCAAAAACCCTAAATACGGACCTGCATATAGCCCTATCTTACCAATGATCTAAAACTGGTTGGTTTCCCATAGATATAACACTAAACTGAGTTTAGTCATGCAATCAGACCTGTTGAAAAATCAAAATTAGACCCGATCTAATGTCTTTTAAGGTGGACTATAAAAGCTTATTTTAGAAAGTCAGTTTTTTTTATTCCCATTTAATAATTCCTCATGCCCTCAGAAAATGGCTTAAAATTATTTTTCTATTGTGTTCAGTTTTCAGTGTCTCATCTTAATTGTATATTCAATCTTTTAGGAGAATCTAATTCGGTTAAGAGGTGTCGAAGAATCCAGTTGTAAAGAAATTTATCTGAATTCTAACGGTGCTTTGTTTAACAATGGAAATGTTGATGAAGCATCTAAGAAGCCTCTTAAAAAGATATTCAGCTCAAGATTTGATTCCTTTTTGAAGGTAAGATATATTTATACAGTTACTTCCACCATTTAAAGAACAGGTTCTAAAAACTTTAAGTGTAAGGATTAAACTATAGCATATACATGGGCAGATTTAGGTTGTGAACCCTGGGAGGCAAACTGAAAACCTGGAGGTGCAAGCTGTCCCTGATGACTTTGAAAACAGGATTTTCCCTTATAAAAATGGAATTTTCTCAAAAAGTTGGGGTGCATTGCCCCTCCATGCACTCCCTTAAATCTGCCCATGAGCATATAATTTATTTTCAAGCAAATGTTAAATGAGTAAAAAAAGTAAATTTTATCAGACATCCACAGTTCCCACCATTTACATGTGCTTCGTTTTTTTTAGGAAGGTGAAACTTGCAAGGGAAGCACAAAACTAATGAAGTGTCCTAATTGTAAATATGCTGCCAAAGAACATTACAAAAACTTGTGCCTTTGTACTGAATGCAAGTATGCTTTCTGTCGAGTGTGTTTCAGTCCGTTTCAAAATGACCATAAATGTTCTGCTCCAAAAGAGGTGCCCTTAATTGTTGGAAGCAAAGTCAGTAAGCGCAACTTGAAACGGCTATGACTGAGACTTTTACTTCTAATGAATGTGAAAACCATTTTTTCTAGTTTTGAGTACTGATTGGGTTTAAAAACTTAGGGTTCAGTACTATTGGGTATTGAGGTACAATGTGTACCTATTCAATATCTGTAAGTACTCAATTCCTTTATGTGTTGGTATTGCCCATCACTTAATTATGGTGAATGCAATCTAACGAAAATGTGATGACTTATAAAAGGTGCCTTGGATCTAGTCAGTACATCTTAAAGTGTTAAATTTTTACATTCCAGTTGGTAAAAGTGTACATCTTACAGATTTGACTGTTGATTTTAACTTTTAATGACATTGAGAGGGTTAATATTTTTTAAAATGGTATGTATTATTGATACAATATTTTAAACTCTTTTAGTTAATATAACTGTCATGCAAAAGTGTATGTGCTTGTTCTTTAAATATTTTAAATACAACATCTTGGTAATTAAAAAATATATATTTGTTAACTAATGAAGTACAAATGTAATTATTATCTTTGTTAATGATAATGTAGTACCAAAAGACAGTGCCCTGCTTCATTGTAAATTATGTTAATTAAAATCAGGGTTGTTTTTTTAGTAGTCATATTGTTGGGTAATGTATAAAAACATGTTCATTTTTAAAATTACATAGTGAGGGGATGTCATTTAAATGCTCAAATAATGTATTGCATTCAGGTTTTCACTATCATTGTATTCATGCATCTATATTGTACTTGTTTCTTAATAAATATTTTATTACTTTTTAAAAAGCAATAGTTTTATGAGAGATATTAATACGTGAACACATTGCTACATAATCAATCGAATAACATTATTCTGTTAACTAATTTAACGGATGCACTTTATTATTTTTAATTTACGATCTTGACCCGATTTTACCAAAAATAATAGCCATAGTAGCCAAACCTTGAAAATAATCACTTAAGAAGCTGTGCAGTAAATGTTTTAGGTAGTAGTCAATCTTCATTTAAAGATTTAAAGGAATTTGTTTTTCAAAAATTTTCCTATTTGGATTTATTATAAAGAGGTAAATTTTTTTCAAATTTGAGAATGTTCTATTTACTAATGCTTTACTAGGTATTTTTTCTGGTCATCAACAAACTTTTGAAAAGACAAATTCCAAAATCTCTGTCATTGGCCATGCCTATGACCAATACCTAAAATGTTCAGGGCTCCTATAAAGGCTTAAAGCAACTAATTTCAAGGTTTGGCAACTGGCTACTACTATTTTCGGTAAAACTGGGCCTAAAGTGACTTATTTTCAGCGAAATCATAAACTACATTTTGTTTTTAGCATATTTTTTCTCATGTTTAAAGCAGGTTTATTTTAGGTTTCTGTACTCAGACTTTAGTATACCATGGTAAAAAGTTATGGAAAGGGGTATTAATTCAAATAGATTATGACAAGTTTCATATTTTTAATATCCTATTTAAGAAACAAATCCAAAATTACTTCTATAAAAATCATACTGAGTAGGAAAAGTTACAATTTGGTATTTTTAACTACTTTTTTGTTTGGAATAGGGTTCAATCTTTGAAATAGTTTTAGACTAAATTTACTTTTTCTTTGCTAAAAACTAATTATTTCCAAAAGATTTCAAAGAAATCATTTATTTTTTTAAAAAATGACAACATTGAAGCTCTTCTAAAAGTTTTCTGTCAATTTCTTGATTTGGCAATCATGCCTTTAATTCTTTTTAATTAAAAAACATTTTATGAAGTAGTATCTTGTATTTTTCCTTTTTAAACAAAACTGTTTTTATCAAGGTGTGAATTTCAAAAAATTTCTCTGGGTGACCTGCAAACCCCTTTATTTTAGAGTGTGGAATCCTAAAATATTCAAGGGACTTAATCACAAACCTACAAGATGCATTTTCTTTTATTATGGATATTTTTTCAAGCATCAAATAGGTAGATAACTGTGAAGTAATATCTAATTTCTCTTAGACTTATTAATTTTAGTATATTCTTAATATGGGGTAAAACTATCTCTCTGTTCTGTTTGAGGATAATGTATTCTTGTTTAAAAATTTTTCTAATGTACATAAATAACAAGTTATACCGGGGGGGCAATATCAAAGTCAGAAAATGAAATGGTTATGTCTGTTTGGAGAATTTCGACTGTTTATTTTAAGCATTTATAAATGTTATAAGGGGCCATTCATTAATTACGTAAGGGTCCCGAGGGGAGGGGGGGTTGGAAAAATCTCTACAAACCCTTACTTGGGGGGGTTAAACCAATTCTTACGTAATATTTTTCAAGTTAATGTAAATAAATTCCAATTATTCTAATCAAATTACTATTGAATAACCCCAGAAATACTCAAAAATGCTGACGATCTCGGTATTTTATCGAAGCTTAAATTTAAAAAATGAAGGTATATTAGATGTATCTTTTTATTGGAGTAACATTAAGTTAAGATAAAAAATAAACCTTTTGAATCCATCTTCCACAAAACAAAAGCAAAAAGAGAGAGAAATCTTTATTAACGAAACACTAAATGGAATCTTACGTAAGAATAGGGGGGAGGGGTTTCAAAAATCTTGCGAACCCTTACATGGGGGTAGGGGGGGTCAAAAATTGCCAAAATCATTCTTACGTAATTAATGAATGGCCCCTAAGCAGAAACTTTTTTATATCTACTCAAAAAAAGTAATACTCAAAAATCCTAATTTTTATACTTTAGGGTGGCTAAATAGGTAGTTAGAGCAAGTCAGTGTTCAAGGATTAGAAATCCAATACCCTGCCCATTTGAAAAATACTTGTGAGAATATTTTTTAAGCTAACATTTTAGGAGACAATTTTGTGGCTTTTTTAACATCAGGGCGACTAAAGCAACTTTCTACATTGATAGCCACTGATGCCCTGTTATTGTATTGGTGCTGACCAGACAAATAGGTTTAGACTAAATTTACTTTTTTTTTACAGACGGTGTCTCCCTTCAAATTTTCTAATTTAAATTTTTTATAGTAGATATATGTAATTCAGAAAAGTGGGAAAGACGATTAGGACTTACTACTCCACTCAATAACAAAGCAGTAATTAGTAATTAAATTTTTATTGCAAAAGAGGTGTACGGAAGCTTTGTTCCGTCAACTGTTGGTCTGTTTCAGTAAAATATTTCTTGAAGTTTTAAGAAGAAAGCACTCTTAACAAGATATTTTGGTCAGCATTTTTCAAAGAAATTCTATGCATACTAAAGTTTGTTAAAAATCCTGCTGGTCGTAGCATTTGAGAACTTTTAATTTTTAAAATAGAAGTTGGTGGAGAACAGAGCTAGGAATAGAATCTTGATTTTTGGTAGAGGTAAAATTACGTGTACAATAGTAAATATTAAGTTCCGAGCAAAGATAATGGTATAAGAGGTTCTTCAGGAAATTTAAAGTTGACACTTGAAAATAGTGTTATAATTATATTTGGGACCTTTTGATTGACACTGACACCCGAGAAGAACACTATGGCCCCGTTTACATGGACCACTTTAAATCCCGGGATTAAAGCCGGGTCCGGGGAATCCAGAATTCGTGCTAAAAACCCGTTTACACGTCCAGTCCTCAAATGCCGGGATTTGACGTCACTGATCACGTGACTTGTCGAAGTTGCGTAATCTCTCTCCCATCGTTCGATGTTTTGTTAATTTATATTTTGAGAAAAAAAAAGAAATTAAGGTATTTTTAGACAAACAACTTAAACTGATGGTTAATTAACAAAAATCCTGATTGCTGAATTCGGGTTTCTCTTCAATTCTCGAAATTTTCTATTTTAATTTCGCATGATGCAGAATTAGACTAAAAATTTAACGGGGGTAGAAATTCCTTTAAATCAACAAAATATAATTAATATTAACAAAATGATAAGCTTTACACTAGGAACAATGTAATTAGCAAACATTTCGATTGCTCAATAAAAAATACTCTCCAAAATTCTATGGATGATTAGGATTTAATCACCTCCACAAACCTTAAAAATGTAGTTAGTTAAAAAAGGAATTTTTAAATAAATAAATTAACTGTGTGTCAATTTAATAATGTCAATCAAATTTAGATTCTAGAGAATTCCGAAATTTTTTGGTTTAGAGTAGGACCTTATGGGTTCAAAAGGAATAGATGCACAATAAAAATATATGAAGATTTAAAAGATTTATGTGTTGAGGTATAACTCGCCTAACATCCCTTTTTGTCTAGCGAACAGAAGCAAGAAAAATAAATCTTGCAATAAATAGTACTAAGGCTATGTATTATATTCAAGAAAATAAATCCTAACTTTCAATATTATTTAGGTTCTAATGATATCACAGAAAGAAAATAATTTTTATTAAAAAAGCATGTACCACAGCATGTAAGTTGCCATAATATTTGGGATCTGGTTATGTATTAAAGTGGGTAATATGTACTGAAAAAAATTTTAACTTGGTGAAATTTGCCATGTGTGTTTTTCATTTTATTACAAATGAATTTCTAGAAAAAACAGTGATGGACAAATAAAAGGCGAATGGATATTACAAATAATAAGAAATTAAGACATAGGTAATTAATACAAGATGTATCGGTGAACCGAAAAAAGTTTGCAATAATTGATGTCCCAAATAAACATGAAAAAACATCATTCGGTTTTATGTTTGGTCACTCAGTTTTATGTTTAAGTGGTCGACTGAAAATTTTTATGAAAGTTAGCAAATTCACATGAGGCATCCAGTTTCCATCTCCTAAAATAATCATTATTCATTAAAAATAAAAAGATTAATTAATACAATATTGATAAAAAAAACCTTAAAATTAAAATGGGAATTTTTCCCAATACTAAAAAACATCAGGACTTTTCTGCTAGAAAATAATTTATTTTTTTCAGTTTTGAACACATCACACACTCATTCTACTCTAAGTTCTCACAACACAAAATAAAATATAAAGGTATATAAAAATTTGTGTGCTACTGTTTTTTCATTAAGGCATTGGCCAACTCGTCAACATAGAAACTTGCATATTCTGTAATCTGTAAGGCTTAATATTGTCAAGCTGTTGGGGATGCCACATATTGGAGACTCTTCTGATGATACAATTGACAACACCGAGAAAGATTTGTTATTGGATGTTCCAAAGAAACATTCAAAAACAAACCTCACCCAGTTTTATGCTGTTTTCCCCCTTCTGAAATCAAACATATAATTCACAAAAAATGACAAGGTATTTATAACAATATTGTTTAAAAAACCTTAAACTCAAATTTAACCATGAGTAAAAATTATCAGGAGTTATCTTTAATTTCTTTTTTAGACCATTTTAACATTATCATAGATAAAATGATCTTAATAAAAGCCAACAAAAGTAATATTAAAACCTGATAAAAACAAATATTTTAGAATTAACTTCGAACAAAGTATAGAAACATTTCAGTTCAATATTCTGAAATCCGTAGGGCTAAATAGTATTGCCAAGCTGTTGGGGACGGCAAATGTTAGACACTCTTCTGATGATGATATATAATTGACAACACCGAGAAAGATTTGTTATTGGATGTTCCAAAGAAGCATTCAAAAACAAACCTCACTCAGTTTTATGTTGTTTTCCCTTCTGAAATCAAACATAATTCACAAAAAATAACAAGGTATTTATAACAGCATTGTTTAAAAAACCTTAAATTCAAATTTAACTATGCGTAAAAATTATCAGTGGAGTTATCTCTAATTTCCTTTTCAATTTTGCACATTTCTTATCACATTCTTTCTATTGAAAATTCTTGCTAGTACTAATTGTTTACTATGCTATCAGCCCATTTGCAAACACAGAAACTGTTTCGAGAACAAATTCAACAATACATAACATATTTCTTCAGATGTTTTACAACAAATTTAATTATTGCTGAAATGGTCCATCGCTAACTTTTGTACCCAAAATTTGTTTACTTTCAAAATAGAAACCAAAGTAATATTAACACCCGATAAAAATGGTTTAAGATTGAAATTTAAAAAAACAATCAAATTTCAGTACAAAAAATTCATAAACTTTTGGAGATTTATGAAATTGTTCGTGAAAATACACTTAAGATATTTAACGAGACAGTGTATTGACTTTAAACCCAAATTTCATATTACTTATGTAACCATCCACTTGTCTTGTCATAACGGTACACTTGATGGCTTTTAGAAAAATGAAAATTCACAACAATTTAACCAAAACACTGGACTGAAGTGAGAGGGCAAGCCAAATTAATACGAGTCTGCTTAATGCGATTGCATTTATCCGATATTAAACCGATAACATTATTAGATTGATAATAGTAAGAGATTTCACATAAAAAGATGCAAACAGTAAAACTAGATGATTGTTTGCTGTAATATTAAAATTATGTAATCCTAATTCAAGTTTTTAAAACAATTTTACACAATATGTACTTGGCTACTTGAATTTTTTAGGGTAAAATTTATAATTCCAAGTAGTCCAATAAATAAAAAAATAGACGCTTACTTTGTATTTTCATTCGTGTTCATCAAGATATATTATCGCTAGTTTTCAAAATTTTACACAGAAAAGGCTCAGAAACATAACCACAAAAACCATGTGATTTCAAATAACACAAAAAATCTAATTCTCTTATCAGATATATCTGCAAGGCGCCGATGGTGATATCCAATGACTAGCATGGATTCGTCTCCCATTAACTGTATGTATCAGTCAGAGACCTTCGAATGTTTTCTTTTAACAATCAAAGCAAAGAAACATAACAGTGTACCAGTGAACTTATACTGAGTTTCAGAAAAAAGTAATTGACCTTCACTACAAAACTTGAAAGCAGGTGATTATTAGGGCATATTGACAAATTTTGATAACATTAAGTGTCATGTTGATCCCCATCCATAGTTGATCCCAGTAAATGATGTATTTTACATTAAATTAAATAGGAATGATCGGGACCAGTTGATTTCGTAAACATTAACCGTGATCACACTAAGCCGACTTGACTGCAGTTATATTGTTCACCAAGAGAGGGGTCAGATAAAACTGGATGAGATAACTTAGTTGTTATCAATGAACTGCATTAGTTTTAAAAGGATATAGTAATTTTAACGAGTTCATTATTCCCAGTTTTGAGGGGTTTAGATGGCATATAGACAACAAATGTTAATATAAAGTATATACTAATGTGTGTGCTTTTGATTTTCAAAACTTAAAAACCTAGCATAGGACAATATTTTAGTGTAAACAAAAATATCCAACTTCTCTAACATGATGAGATTTCAGATACAGGATACAAGTAATCCATCTTAGAATTATTGTTTCACCATGATTTATCATAGTGGAAACAATATAGCCCTTAATTTACCAAGAAACTTAAAAGTTCCAACATAAATTTTGTAAGAAATAAGGAAAATTAGAATGGTTAGTTGTGCTTGTGATCGGTAGTATGCAACTTTTTTCTCCGATTTAAAGGAATTGAAAAACTTACCTTACTTGGAGAGGAAATCCTGTTTACGATAAAAACCTGGATTAGTTATTTCTTGAAGTTAATTTCACAATATTTAATTCGAAAAATAAATTTCTCATCTACAAGTTAAAGCTGTAAACAAACATGGAGGATTTTACAAAGCGCAATGCATCATGGGAAAGCCGGTTTCAGAAATTCCAGCTTTGAACCCGGCTTCGGAGGTGGAATTTACGATTCCACCTTTTTTTCGGCATTGCGGGTTTAAACCACTGAGCTATAGAGTAAACTGGAGGGATATCAGAGCGTGGCGTCCTTATCACACACTTCTCATCGCATCCTTCCGCCAAGGGGGCAAAAGGCAAAATCTCCATAGGCTTACTATTGTCGAAAGGTATTTCTACAGGCATAGTTTTATAACTATAAAGATTCATAACTAGAGAAAAAGCTTTATAGCATTGATTCAACGAGTTCTCTTTAAATTTTTTTATTAAAAACCATATAAGTAACTAAATATTAATTTTTTTCGTGAGAACTATTTATCGTACTTAGCTTACTTTTTTCCGGCGTCGCTCGCTCTTTTTGGCGATAATGACTGAACTTACTATCCGATTCGAAACGAGGAAATTCCATCCATCACTTTACAGTTCGAGCACCTCGGATAATTCTCGTAGTAATTAGTCTCAAAAGATGTTTTTACTATTTTATTTCTTACGTCAAAATTTATTTTCATCTGACCTTAATTGGTCTAAATTACATACACATTTCTTATTGCATATAAATACTTTCAAAATATGGTTAGGAAATGTTACTAAAAACTTTAATCAGGTATTTATAATTGCTTGAACTCAGTGCTTAAATTTTAATTTTTCCAAATCGAATATTTTTCCATCTTAGTTAACGAAGTAGACATAATTATAGAATTGCTTAGGTTTAAAAAACTATATTTTGAACTAATAATTATAAGATACCTACATTTAACGAGTACACAACAAAAATACTAGGCTCATTTTTCTGAAAAAAAGCTTCAAGGATTTAAGATATTTTTATATTTTACTTTTATTACAATTATAGGAGTAAAAGAACAGGAAATTCCAAATCTTCTACTTAAATTGTTCTTCGAAATAGCACTATCATTTTTTTTTAAATGTTATAGATTAGTTTTCATTTCCTAAAACTTGAGACTAAGGAAAAACAATAAAAATCCATCAACTTAAAACCTATTTTTTTCATGCTGTATAAAAATCCCCAACCTTAAAATTTCTTGAAACTTCATATGAAGATATTCATTCATATTTTTCCATAAAAAGAAAAACTAAATTTTCTGAAAGACAAAATCCATCAATTCTTTAGAATTCATAAAATCAAACATTTCCAGGATATAAGGCCGTGTTCTATTTTTGCCCAGATGAAAATTAATTGGTCACTACCCTAATAGCACAGCTCACACAAAATTTGTCAAGGTTACGTAGCTTCAACTAGAAGTGAACGAAATTTGGCCGTATATGATAAAAATTGGACGAATTTTGAACGTCTGTGCTGTTTGGGTATAGTATTTTAATTTCCACTTCTACTTGAACTTTTATCTTTCTAGTAGCCGTCGTAAATCATGCTTTGCTGTGAACGCTGCATTATTGTTGTGTTTTCAAAAATTTTTATAATGTTTTCACCGATGATGTCCTCCACAGAGAGGGATGAAACGTTTGATACGAATAAAAATATAACACTGTATTATATCCCAGAAATGTTTGATTTTATGAATTCAATTAATAATTCCGGCAGTGAAAGCCTGAGTTTACATCAATTCTTTATTCAGAAAAATACTATGTGTACTAGTGTAAATTTTTTTAAATACTTGTTCATAAAATAAACCCCTAAAAAATACTTGTTTCCTAATTTCATGATAATAAAGAGATCCATTTTTATAATAAACATAAATTTTTATTTCATAAAAAATATTTAAACAGAAACAATTTTTTAACTATAGGCGACTTTTAAAACATATTTAATTATTTGTTATACAAATTATCATGGCAAGTTTAATAATAAATCTAAAACAATCAAAATAGGCAAGATTTTTTAAGAATAGAAAGGTCACATATCAAGAATAATATAAGTTCACAAAATTTTGGAATCGGGAATAACTAAGACAACATAAAAAGCATTGCAGCACAGCAAAAACAATTGTTAGTTTGTAAAAAGGCTTGAAAATATATGCTCAGCCCTAGAAGAATATAATTACGGATTGATTTTTGTAATATCTGCAAAAACTCATAACAAAACATAGCATAGACAGTATAAAAATTGCACAATCATGACCAATTTAAAAAATTTCTTTAATCAAAAGATAGAAAATGACTTAAATGTTATGTCATCTAGAAAAAAGATAACTATATCATATACTATAAAAACCACAAAATTAGTTTGTTTAAATAAATAAAAAATTACATGTCTTCAAAGCCACTTAAGGATCTTAACTTTGCAGCCTGTCAGGATACTTGAACATTTATCCTTGAGCATTTATGATACTCCCAGCATCATCAACCAAAAAACATTTCAAATTGATGCCACATCACATGAAGTGGTCACCAAAGAAAAACATTTTTTAGTCTTGTGGGATGCACTTTCAGTCTTTATTCTGCTATTTTCACAATTTTATTGTTTTCTGCTTTTTTATGAAATCATATGTGAAGTGAATAGGTACTGTCGAACCAACGATAGTTAAAGGGATACGTAATGTTGTGCTTCAATATTTTTAATTTTATTTAAAATATACCGAGGTTAGAGGGAGTAAATGTATCTTCCTCTTTCAATCAACTGCCCCTCAGCTTCTCCCCCTCCGAGTATGTCAAAATCACGTTGTAACTATCGTTGGTTCAACAGTACATAGTAATTTCAATAAAAACATGGTCAATTATTGCTTTCATTTTTCAAACACCAAGACACTTTATGATTGAATAGGCAATTAGGCATTTAAGCGGGATTAAGAGACTCCCTTATAACAGAAAAACACTTAACAGAAATTGGGCCGTGGTTAAACAGGAATTTACTTATACAGTCTGTCAGTATATAGTACAATTTTACTTTCTCCCTTCGAGTACTTATCGCCCCACACTTATTTATCGCCCACCTGGGGGCGATCGCCCCAAGGTTGGGAACCACTGTTCTAGACATTTTATGACTACTCGTGTTAGTCACAAAAAAAACCTAAACAAGAAGCATGTATCTTGTTTTGTTAGTTTCCAAATTTTTACACTACTTTAAGTAAGCAAAATTTTACATTTCTCATGGTGGATCAATGAAATGAAAAGCTAACTTATTCATAATAATAATAAGACGAATCCAAAATATGGACCAGTTATGCAAGATCTCCTGTGGCCATGGCTTGCCCCATAACAGACGTCCCTGGGCCTTGTACTTTTGGTACACCTTTGGATCATCCCCATTGTTCCAATATTTACATCTGAGGAACATCACCTTCGGACTAAGTGGGACGTAGACAAAAAAAATTAACTTTTGTAACCTTAAAGTAAATAAGGCACATTAATAATAGAATTAAGAACTTCTTTAGTAAAATATTAAAGCAAGAAATTGACTGGTATCTTCCTAGTTCAGCCAGTAAACTTAGAATTTAACTCAGTCATTTTAAAAATATGCATATAAAATACTCCAATTCCTTGGAAAATTAAAAACATCTAGGCTATCAAAAAAAATTTTTTTTTTCAAATTCATCTTTTCACTATTTAAATGGTACAACATATTATACATAAAGGAATATTCAGTTTTCTCTAAAGGCTTGGCGATATATTTGGCGCGAAAGACAAACAAACCCGAGAGGTATTGTGCTTCAGAATTTTAAAATACTAAACTAAAAAACTAAACTAAACTGAGTGCAGGCAAATATCGATGCACTTTAAGAAAATAATTCTATCACAAAAATTATTATGCTTTAAGAATATTAGAAGTTATACATCATACATTAAATTACACACATCCATTTATTTTGAACATTTTAAAAAACTGCATGAAATTCAAATGCCAAAATACAAAATAATCCACAAAATTTGTAAGTAAGGAATTTAATATTTATATAATATACAGCCTAAATCCGAATATACAAATATAACTATGAGTGAGATAATGATGAAAAAAATTCCGGACCTGTGGCCCGGTACTTACTGATGAAATTGTAGTTTTTCACAATTCTTACGAAGCTTTCCATACCAATTGCCGCCCCATATCCACAACAAGACTTCTCCCTTTTCATATAGTTAGTTTTATAACACTGTTAATTTCATTTATAGTTTAAAATAATTAATATTTGAATCAAGAACGACAAAACGCCATTGACTAACATTGCGCACTTCCAATGTTTTGCCCCCTAGAAGCAGACGATTTCGAGAACTGTATCCATACGCCCGGCATGATTTCAATAATGCTATGCAATAGGAAGAGCGCCCTCCAGTTTATATTATAGCTCAGTGGTTTAAACCGAGCCAAATCCCGGGATTTGTGTCCATGTAAACGGGGCCTTTGTTTTCATGATTTAAAACAGCATAAAAATTTGGTTGGGGATTAAACTTTCTATTCCCCTTTGTATTATTTGACCCTCCCTAATTCAATTTTATCTTAAAGGTATTTAATTTTTCAACCCCATCAAAAGACAATTTATTTAAAAATTCGAAGCGAAGTGTATATTTGGACGGCCAAAACGGCCAGTGACGCATGCGCTGTAGGTCTCGTGATTACGTAGCAGTCTCGGTGCTTAGTGATTGAACCAATGAAACGCCGAGCTGTAGCCTAGCCGTGGAAATTAGAGTAGAGTTTAGTTGAAAAAAGCCGTCCAAATATACAGTGCCAATTCGAAGACTCGTTACATGTCCCAAAGTCACCCTATTCTTTTTTCTCCCGTCCCCGTCACATCATCATGAACTCATCAGCTGAAAAACAACTAAACATTACGTTTACTTGAAAACAACAATAAACAAATCGTTTTCCCGCCGTATCCTGAATGTGGAAGCTAGATTGTCTAAAATTATTGCTATCATGACTTCAGTTTCGCGGAATTTTAAGTGATGAGGAATTATATAATATCTCTTAAGTTTTTAACTATTTATTCTTGACATTTCTGACGAAATTGGAGCGTTTAGGCGCCACTTCCACGGAGAAATCCACCTTTCCTACCAGTTAGAAAAATTGTGCTTTTTCGGATGGTTTAGAAAATAAACTGAGTTGAAAATGAATAAAGACAAGAAGAGTGATGGTAAAAATACCCCTATATCTAAAAAAACTGGTATTATGAAATTTTTTACAAGTCAAACAGAATCGCCAGAGACTAGTGGTGTGAAGCTGTTTCCCATATTTTCGCGCACGTCTGCTGCTAAATCTACTCCCGTGTCTGTAGATATTGTACTCGTGGAAGATGATAAAAGACCTTGTGTGAGCAGTGAAAGCTCAAGAACTGATCCCAATCTTTGCACCAAAGATGGATCTATAAATGAAGCTCAGCCTAAGAGCAAGAAATCTGCTTCTGTAAAGCGCAAAAGAAACAGTTGTGAGGAAAGTAAGACTATACGTAGTCAAGATGATGACCAGCTAACCAAAACTTCTGAAGAAATCACATCTTTAAATTTAAAGAGAACTAAAGTCTTATGTAGCCCTGATAATTGTAGCGCAAGTCAACTTTTTCCCATATTTAATACAAAATCTAATACTCATAGTCCAAAGCTTGATGAATTTGTATCAAACAAATATAACACAACGATTGACTCTGGTACATCTGATGACCCATCAATAAAAATTGCAGTCACACCTAAAAAAAGAGGCCGTAAACCTGGTTCTAAAATGATCAATGGTTCTGTTTGTCAACCAAATTCTGCTACACCTTCTGGTGAACTTATTAAAAAGAAAAGAGGTAGACCACGTAAGGAAACACCATGCTCAACTGGAGAAAAGAGTTTTGACTCATCATCTGACGTAAAGGCACTTGAAGGTAGTTCTTCTACACCTCTAACTGAAGTAATTAAAAAGAAAAGAGGCAGACCACGAAAGGAAACATGGGTAACAGAAGAAAATAATTCTGGCGCATCATCTGTGAAAGCAGAAACACCAAAGAAGAGGGGAAGAAAGCCTGGTAGTTCCCTTCTAAAACGATTGGATGAAAATTTGGCTATACCATTTGAGGATTTGACTGGTTCTCCTAGAAAAAGACAAAGAGTTGTTCCGTTTTGTGCGGGTGTCGATGACAACGATGATGTTTCCGAGAGTGATGATGCATCTGTTTTGTCAGTTAGCTTGTCCTCTGATGAATCATCTACTTCTGGAAGTAATAGCAAAGTGTCTGTTGCTGCAGCTCTTACTAATATGATAATGAAGTCTCACAAAAAGAAGAAATGCAAAGAACCTCAAAGGTCTTCCTCCGAAGTTGAAGATGACACCCCTCTAAGTAATATAAAGAAATCCTTATTTATTGAAGAAAACAAGGTGGGTCCAACTACTGAGAATCCTGTTTCTAAAGTTGAAGTGAGTGAGGAAACTAATAATTCTCCAGACTCTAATATTGGATCGTCAAAGAATCTAAAAACTCCCACTCCAAAGGCAACCCCCAAAAAAACTTCTGAATCCTCTTCCACACCAGAGTCAATAAGTATGAAATCATGTAAGAAACCGCCTAAAAAGCAGGTTGACATACCTGGTAGGCGAACATCATCTCGTTTAAAAGATTCTGTGAGTTCCTTGAATGATGAAAGTTCTTCAAGCCTTGATATTGCAGAAATATGTAGCATTGATTCCAAAGTACAAGATAATAAAGTTAATTCTGTAACCAAAGGATCTAAAAATTCAAAATCCAATGATTTTCAGAAAGCAAAATGCATTAAAAGTAAAGAGTTAGCAGATGATGTTAAGCTTTTTCCCTTATTTACTAAAAAGCAGACTGTGAGCGTTAACAACGACTCCCAAACTGATAATGTCTCCAAAAACATTATTGAAAAGCCGAAGAAAAATAAAAAAACAGAAGGAAGTTTGAGTATGGAAAAGAAAAATGAAATCCAAGAAGAAGCAATCGAGGTTGAATTGGTTAGCAGTGAAAGTTCATTGAATTCAGACACAGATTTGAAATTATGTGATTCTAATAAGTCTATTCCTGCAATGGAGAATAATAGTGGTCTAACTAAAATTAAAGAGCCTATTAGCAACAGAAAACCACCCTCGAGAAGTTTCGAAAATCACCTCTCCTTTCCTCTTCAAACTCATTTCAATGCTACCATTTCTACTGAAAAGTCAGTTGAATGTGAAAAATTGGTGATTGAAGATGAGAAACCTGAAACCTTTGTGCAGATTCCATCATGGAGGGGGATTGTCGGTGTAACATCCATTAAATCTCTAAAAGAAACATCTCCAATGCATACTCGCAAAACACCTAAAAAGGCTGTGAAAATGAAAGAGCAAGTTGATTGTTCCCTCTGGACTGACATTGAAAGTGATTATGATTTAAAAGAGGGGGTTAGTGAGTCAACCATCAGTGAGCTTAATTTGTGGCTTCAAATGTGGAAATCAAAATTCACAAAGCATGTGAAGAAAAGCCACAAAGACAAAGAAGACAGTTCCGACAGCTTCTCATCCGACAGTGATGGTTCGGATGAAGATGAAAACTCAAATGGTATTATCATCATGGGTCCTCCTGGAAGTGGTAAAACTAGTTTGGTGTTTTCCTTGGCTGCCAAACACGGATTTAAAGTTTTGGAAGTGAATGCATCGTCCTGCCGCAGTGGACGTAATGTAAGTCACCAGCTGAAAGAAGCTTTGGAATCATATCATGTAGAAAATACGAAGATTCCCGAGTCTGGTTCAGCGATGTTTGATTCCAAACAAGACTTAAGTGAAAATATCAGAGATAATATCCAAAAAGCATCTAAGAAGGGCCTTTTGAATTTTCTTAAAAGTAATGAAGGTGGTGCGAAAAATAATAATTCAAACCAAACTAAAGAGTTAGCTGCTACAAAGGATAAAAAATCCTTGAAGAAAGAGAAGAAGCGGTCAAGTTCCAAGAAGACGGATCAGAGTAAGGAAAGTGCAAAGGACAGTTCATGCACAATTTCTGGTCAGACAATAATTTTGTTTGATGACATAGACGTGGTATTTGAAGAAGATGAAGGCCTTTGGAGTACTATTAGGGGATTTCTCAAAATATCTAAAAAACCTGTGATATTTACTGTCAGTAGAAATCTGGAGTTAGTGAGGAATAATATAGATTTAGATATGCAGGTTTTATATTTAAAACCTATGATCAAGGAAGTTGCTTATGAAAAACTGATTTCCCAGTGTAAGAAGTATGGAAGAGATGACACTAATATTAATATTGGAAATCTGTTGCCCTGTTATTCCTATGACTTGAGACGTAGTTTGCTTCATGCTCAATTTTGGTCTCAATCATTGCCTAGCCAGAAAACCACTTCACCAAATAACTTGGTGAAACATCTCAGTATCAACACTTTTGGATCAGCTGATTTCTCTGCTGCAGATCTATCTTCTTTGATTTCTAACAGCATGTGCGATGATGTTTCTCTTGCCTTGTCCAAGTATCACAAACTAGGATATGATATCCTACACTGTAATCTGTATCCACTATTCAATGTTGCAAGTGCACTTGAAGTGAACCTACAGTGGGGTGCTGGTCTAAAGACTGAGGTTTGCACTGAAGAAAACTCGAATGAGGACTTGAGTCATAAAGTTCGTAAGACAAAAACTGACACCAAGCTGAATTTGTGGCAGGAAGCATGTGATTTGTTTGAGTCCAAGAGAAAATCATTGCAGAGTGGAAGTAGCTCTTCAGATTTGTTCGTTTTTGCAGATATTATTGAAGATTTTAGTTTTTCCGATTTTCTCAAAGGTATGGCCACTGAGGAAATGAACTGGTTTTCTATTCCAGAAAGAGTTAAGAAGTGGAACCTTGGCTGGCCAGTGTGTAGTGATTTTAACTTAGTTTACAATGACTTCATACCAGAAATGATTTCAATGATTCAAATTTTAAGTATCCAGGTTGCTAAAGGTAGACCTCTGAAGTGCAAATTGGACAAAGTTGGAAAAGAATCTTTGGTTCTTTTACATCCTCTTACAACTGAACTTGATTTGAAAATAGAAAACCATCTTGATTGTATTGCTTCTGCTTTACCACCAAATTTGCTGCTGAACAAAACTGTGCTGAAAATGGACTATCTTGGTATTTTAAAACTCATTTGTCAGAAAGAATCTTTAAGGCAAATTGCTAGTGGTAAAAGAAGCAATCGATTTCTTCATTACTTTGATGCTATATCGCTCCTGATTGATAAGTACCAGATTGAACAGATTTTAGATAATTTTGTATGAACTTTTATGTGTATTTAAAATTTAGTATGCATGGTTAATGAAATATTTTATATTGGAACCATTACATTATAAATTTATTTATTAAAAAGTAAGATACATATTTTAAATACTCATGATTATTAATTTGTAGACTTGGGAAAGATTGGCACGAGAACAGTATAAGTCTAAAAGGGGTAGCCAACCATTTTAGAAAGACTGACACAATTTGGGGAAAAAATTGGGCATGCCACTTTTACTTTTTCAAACCTATATACCTAAAGATATAAAAATTAATAATAAAAGGGGAAGTTACATTCATTGACTGATTATGAGAGTTTTATGCAAAAATCAATGCTTCTTATGAAAGTTTGAGTAGTAGATATGAAAAAAAATTAATATAGAGGGCACTCCATCAAAATATGAAAAAAAAAATTTCAAAATAAATTTTAAATGCATTTTGCAAACCTAAGTAATTTGAAAATTCACCAGAATTAATAGAAAAATATCCAACACCCATAAAGATTACATACATGTTATAATACCTCCCGAGACCACCTAACTGTTAGAAATACCTAGCAGCCCCAGGCCCCACGGTCATGAAATGAAGATTTTGGCACACATTTGTGGCATGTGTGCCACAGGTTGGCTATTCCTAGTCTAAATGGATTATCACCTGCGTTAGAAATTGGAAAAAAACTCACTGGTCCTGCAGACCCCTACCATGCCAATTTTACTGGTCCTCAACAAAGGTGACTGGTCCACCAAATTTAAAAAATAGGTTTTGATTTTTTAAAGTAATTATTGCACTTAAATTGAATAGCAGTAATTAATTTTAAAAAAGCTAAACTAAATAAACAAATAAATTTAAAAATATCTTATTTATTAAGTCTTTTTTAAAATTCAATGTGTTAATATTGCAATAATTGATATTAAACCTCTAATTAGTTTAGTAGCAAAAAAACTTGCAGCTAGAACTGGAGAGGGAGATATTTTTTCGACACTGGTCTGCCGGACCAGTGACTTTCTGACTGTAGTGGTCCAAGCTGTTTTTCAGTGGTCTCGGACCAGCAGACCACCGCAATTTCAAATGCCAATAATCACTTTTTATAGGTTGAGTCGCCTAGATTTGATTTGTTCTGGTAAAAAGCATAATGTAGTGAAACATTTCTTACATATTACCCTGTTAACCGTACTGCTGAGTCCTAAAATGTTATTAAAGCCTATTGACTTTTCTATGGCTGTGCCGTTGAATTCGACAGTTGGTAAAGGGTTGACTGCATAATATGTAAGTACCGCCTATTTTAGTTAATAACTGTCCCTTACTTTTGAGGTTAAACCAAACGTATTCTAGTTAATTACCTCAGATTTTTATACCATTTTAAATACAACTTGCTAAGGTATATTGGACAAGACTTTCATGCTTTTAAGAATCTTTTAAAATCAAACTCTGAAACAAAATTTTCCAAACATTGTCCTGTAGTTATCAAAGAAATATTTTATCCTATCATTCACCTATTCAAGAAAGTAGTGTACATAATGTTTTATTCTATGTAACATAAATAAGAAATAATATATTTTTATAACTATCTCTACCAAAAAATTCTTCCTAGAGCAGTTATAAGTAAAACAAAGAAGGATATTAAATGTAAGTATATACATAAGTATCCAATTTTGCATATCGCTGTTTATTGACAAAAATATACTTTTCTATACGACCTATCTAGGATATTTTGATTTGAAAAGTAATATTTGAAAACTGAAATTTTTCAGTTCAAAATATATTTTGTGATGTCCCATTAATGCTTTAGTATGATATTTGATCTTTATTTTCGAGATATTAAGAGAAAATAGAGAATACTTAAATTTTAAGAGGGATATTTTTTTGAGATAGCAAAGACATACTGTAAATATTTTTTACTGACATTTCAGCAAGTATAAGGATGTTTTAGTCTGACTACAAAGAAATTATTTATAACAGTTTGAATTTAAGTTCAGAGTATTAAAACACTAAAGGGTGTTTTATTTTAAGTTGCCAAGAATCCTGCTAAAACAACCCTTTACCCAGAAGAGAGAACCGGTTCTCTTGCTTGCTTAAGTGCCTAACTATTGTGGTGTTGGAACTCAGTTAATAGTTGAATTAAGCTCTAAATATCTCTTTTAACCAAGCTTCGTAATTTTATTTTGTCCACTTGTAGAGGTCAGTAGCATCAATATTAAGCGAGAGATCCATTATCTATCCTGTTGAAAATTAACAAAATATTTTGAAGGCAAATATTCAAATTTTTATTAGCATCAATATAATTAATTGTTTACTTAAAGTGGTTGGTTTGCATTTTTTCGGCAATGTTTATAAGATTTGGCATTTAAAACAAATTGGCATTTTTTAACAAGATAACAGAAAAATACCTATCTGGAGATTTGATTTTTTAATTTTGCTCTTCATCCTATACTGGCCATTTTCTTCCTTTGCTTAAATTGTTACTCTCAGTGCAGTAGTTCCCTTAAATTAATACAATAATCCCACAGCGGTTCTTACGTATTATCCCGTCGACCGTACCGCTGAATCCGAAAACGGTAAACAACCCAATGACTTTTCTATGGTTGTGCCGTTGAATTTGACAGTCACGAAACGGTCGACGGGATAATACGTATGTACCCCCACATCATTATTGTCTGTCTTTCTTCGCTTGGCAGTAGGGAACGGGGAAATCCAAGTTCAAGAAGGGGTGCAGGAATTTGGGTAGCTAGCTTGGCTACTTACACACTTTCTCCAGAAGAGATGTGGGGTAGTGTTATTGGTGAGAAATAACCAGTTTGTCTATTTCTGTACCTCCCCAACCCTAGAGAATGAATGACTTCTCTTGTTTGGGGATTACACTAACCGCCTAGCGAGAAAAGACAGACAATACAAATAATTTTTATTATCATTTTAACCCTACAGTGCATACTGTTGCCATTTGGCAACACAACATTTTCCCCGTTTCCTCCTCGAACTTTCATTTCCAAACGGCAACACCATGCAATAAGTACAATAGATATAACATTTCATTGTATTAGCACTTTAGACTGCCAGTAGATCACAGCAGGGGTACTATTTTGAGACATTTGTTAGTAGCTAGTGAGACGAAAGTCAAGACACAGAAAACGCCAAAATAAAAGGACCATTTAATTAAAATAAAAAATTTTTTAACAGCTTGAAATTTTTTTTGAAAAGATAAGTTGTTTTTTTTATATTTTTAGAGCATTTGGTTTTATTTCACTTCACAATTAATTTCACAAGAGACACAAATTAATTTCACAAGGACAAAGTTTTTTGCCAATAAAAAGTAGAAAAAAATTAAATTAATTTTTTAGTATTTTTTTACTAATTTACACCATAATAGAAGTCACATAAATGATTTTCAAGTGAATTTAGAAAATCATGCATTGTAGGGTTAAGGGTGCTGATTATTAATAATGCCTGTGTATTTTGGGCAAAGGGATAAATGTCATTGAATTTATTACATTGTCCAGCAACATATATACAAAGTCAATTTGATCTTTTATATTTCATTTCACTTACACAATGGTATAACTTTTACTCTACATTCATCTAAAATAATGTTTGAACCTATCCAGGACTCCCTGCATCTCTCCCAATCTCTTTACATTACCCCTTTTGAAAAAGCCTGTAAGAATGTCCTGGCCTTAAAAATATCCTACTTTGGAATTTGCAGTTTGGCAGATTCAAGTTTAATATTATAACCTACTTAGTTTATTTTGGAGCGTGAGCATATTAAGGAAATGACATTGACTCCAAATTACTCCATGATGTTCCTCTGGTTTACATTTTACAAAGGGATTCAATTGCATTCAAGCAGTGCTTGCCTCCTAGAGAGACATCTAAACCAACTCTTATACTGAAAGTGAATGATTCAATTTCATTTATTTTTTACCTTTACCCATTTGCATCTAGGTTGTCATTTCTAATGAATGTATTCAGTCTTTTTTGCAGTTTATATTTTATTGTAAAACATTTTAAAATGAAAATCAATTTTTTAAATATTTTACTGTTTTGTACTGATTTTTTAAACTGTAACACATTATTTTGTAATAAAATCTTGTATTGAGCAATTCAAACTTGATTCATTGTGTTTTAAAATGTTTGAGTGTAGTTATCCGCCTACCCCTAAAATGACGATTTTTGACTTTTTCGTCGAAAATTTTTTTTCTTACTTTTTCGAGTAGTTTAGACTTTTATCCTTCCAAAACTGTTTTCATTTTACTTATAGGTGAATTAGAAAAGAAATTACAGCATTTTTAAAACAGGTAGTCGTGTGTGATCGTATACAAATATAAACTTTGAAGCTAATTTTCTCGGAACTAAATTTTGCATAAAAACCCTCCACTATTTACATGATTACTCAAAAACTATCCAAGATATTCACTCCAAAGTTTAACAGTATATTAATCATACTGTTATTAACCAGATGGACCACAGACTTTTATGTAAGTTTATTATTTTTGTTTTTATTGATGTTTTTTTGTTAAAGGGTTGTAGAAATTTTGAAATTTTTCACTTACCTTTACATTTTATGCTGTAAAACAATTACTTTTCAAAATATTCCTTAGAAAATAGTCCATTCTGAAGATAAGTGTTATAGGATACTTGTGTCCAAAGGAAATTTATATAGGGGTAATAGTTTTTGGGCAAGAGTGAGAGGGGTTTTATAAAAATTCACTTAAATTTTACACTAATTACCCCATATTTTAGAAAGTAATATAATTAATTTTGTTTTTTTAGCATTGATCAAGGTTTTGATGTACATTTAAACTAAAAATTAAAAAATAAAATTTGTAAATCAAGTATTTCAAAAAAATGGTCTCAAAGGTAGGCGGATACCTTAAGTTTAAAAATGCTTGTACAGATGTTCTTAAATATATCATAACTTAGAAATTTGAGTTGTACCCTTTTAAATCAAGCTGGCCATTAAAGTGTTAATGTAAAATTTTCCCTTTTTAATAGGTGCAATTACAAACAGTGGCGGATCCAGCCTGGACCTAAGGGGGGGGCAACCACATTTTAAGAAGGTTGGAGGTTCTTGCCCAAAAAATTTTTGAAAATTTGAGTCTATTAATGAAAATACTTGGATGACGTCCCAAGGAAAAAGGGGGTCTGGGGGTCCTCCCCCAGAAATTTTTGTGAAATTTCACTTTAAAAAGTAGTTTTTTGACTCATTTTTGAACATTTAAGATGGGATCGGATGATATCATTTTAACGTCCCATCCTTCCAGAGAGGCGGAAAATACTCAGGTATTGCACTTTCTTGTTAATTTTCTCTTTATATATTTCTTCTATTTTATTCTTAAAAAATGCTTCAATTTTATGTCTCTCAATTCTAATTATCTCTTTCTGCATTCTTAAGTAAACCTTATATCGAGCAGATGATGTTGATATTAATCGCGCGTTCATCTCCTTTTTTATGTTAACAACTTTTTCTCCCCATCTTCGATCTCAAGTAATAATTTTTCTGCGAAATTATTCTTCTTTCCCTAGAAATTTATTTAAGGAGGGGCCCAAAATTATTCCTCCCATACAAATTTAATAGGTTTAATGAAACTTTGTAACACATTTAAGTACAATTTGCGTCTTAAAGAAGTACAGAATAAGAGAAGTTGTGAGTAATTTATTAAGTTCGATGTACCAAAGGAGGACTAGGGGCCCTCCCCCAGACGATTTTGTGTCAAAAATGCAAAAAATAAGGGTTGAGAAATAATTTCAATATAAAAACAAAAAAGAAACATAATTTCTTTTTATTTACAGCATTTCATGATTCCAGTTAATGGAAATGTAATCAACCTCACCTGCTTCGTTCAATGATGCTAAGGATACAGTTTTCTTGACATTCTGTCCCAACCGACCGTACACCACTAGATCATGTCCTCTAAATCTCTGTGCACTATCCAAACAAACAACAATAAACAATGCATGGAACTTAAGTGGATCACCTGGAACAAAAATGTGTCAATGTATAGCAAGGCAAAACATGTAATGCAATAACCTTTTTTTTTGAAGAAAAGGGGGAATCCTCGAATGGGGTTATGTACAATTCTTTAAATAGGGGTGCTGACTAAGTTTTCTTTTTCACACCTAAACTCAGTTGTGAGACAAAAATTCAGGCCAAAGATCAATCAAATTCCTCAATAGTTAGCTAATGATATTATTAAGAAGAAATACAGAAAAGTGAAAAAAAATTTGTAGTTTCAAAATAATCTCAAAATAGTTTTCCTGTGTACATAATAGTTTCGATAATTTTTACAATACGTAATATGTTTTCATAAAATTTTGTTTGTTCTTTTTCGATTATTTGCATTATCAATAAAATAAATACTTAATCCTTCTCTTATAGTCAATTTATTTAGCAATTTCTTAAAAATTTATGAACTAAATGCATTTACTTCATAAAACAAATTTTAAAATCATTCAAGACACAAATAAATGTGAAGGCAATGCAAATTTTCAAATGGTGTTTTGAGAAAACTTTGAAGTTTCAGAACCCTTTTATATTTAAGTTAAGTTTAATAAAAAAGCTACAAAAATAGGTAATTGAAATATGAATAAAACAATAGCCTACCCTCGTATGCTAGAAAGTCACCTCCAAACTTCATTGCAGATGTGACATAATAGCCTTTTTCCCATAGGTCTTTAAATACAGCATATCTTAATTTTTCTGCTTGTGTATATGGATACTTCCAATTCTCAATAGGATTTGATGTTTTCCAAGGACATTCTAAACATTAGAAATAAAGGCTTAAAATAACAGAAAGATCAGTTTTTTAGAATAGCAAAATTAACCAGCTTAAGATTATAATTAAGCTGCTAAGTTTTAATTTAGTTTAAAACAAATTAAAAATTAATTTTTCCTGAAAACATTATGAATTATGAGTATTTGTTGATAATAAGCCTATTTATTTTAATATACGTAACCACTATCAATAATAAAAAAATAATTCAATTTTTAAAAATATCACTAATTAGCTGAGTTAGGGAAGTAGTACAGTCGAATCCGCTTAATGTGATCACGGTTAATGTTATCGAAATCGGCAGGTCCCGATCATTCCTATTTAATTTAATGTAAATTACATCGTTTAGTGTGATCAACTATGAATCATCACTCCGCAAAATTTGTCCACATCCCCTTTAAAACGACCGCTTTTGAGTTCTAGTTTCATGTTGAAGGTAAATTTTTACAAGTAAACATCTGCTCCATGAGAACGTCTGGCGCTTCTTTTTTCTGAAACTCAGTATGAGTAAGAAAAATAAAACATTCCGCAAATTATATTGAAAGAAAGCGGTTATAGGGGAGTCCGAATCCATACTTGTGATTGGTTAAAGAAACACCAAGATCCACGTTTTGCAGAAGTTTCTGATAAGAGATTGATTTTCCCTCGTTTACCGGAATTCAGATTATGTAATAAAGAAGTGGTTTATTGAAGTGGAAGGATATAATGGGGCGGAAAAAAGAGAGACCTTTCTTTAAAAATACAAAGTAAGAGATTATTTAAATTTTATTCACTGAACTACTCTCATATTTTCCCCTTAAAATTTTATCTAGTGTAAAAATAGAGTTTTGAATACATTTATTATGATTAGGTACATGATTTTGATTTTAAAGCAAACTACACTGTTTGCTGTTTTTTGATATGAGATCGCTTATTGTTATCGATCGGATAATGTTATCAGTTTAGTCTCGGACAATTGCGATCACATTAAGTGGACTCGACTGTAGTACTGTAGAGAAAAAATATGAAGTACAGTGCAACTTGAATAATGAATTCATTCTTAAACTTTCTAGGAAGTCACAACGTTTGTTCTGTTATTCTGGTAAGGATTTGATGAAGATGAACAAGCACAGATTATAGGGGACAAAATTTGAGAATATAATTAAATTTTTACCAATGGAATTTTTCAATAATTTTTTTTGGGTGTTGCTCCATTTTTAACTCCCTGGGATTTGGTCTGGGACCCCCTAATCCTATGTGATTCTGACTCGACTAGGTCTCCACTATCCCCTAGAAGTGTGACCCAACATTTATGGGACACCCTCTATACTTGGAACTCTACAATGTACAACTATTTTTTGTAATTAATTCATCAAAATGTAAAAATCCTTCCAAAAAAAGAGTAAATTGTTGAAGATATATGTCCAAAATTTGGGTTAGGTTTACCAAAAAGAGTTAAAAGCATGCTTTATACAGGGTGTTTCAGATAAGTTTTTCATAACTTTTAGGGGGATAGTAGACACCTAGATGAGTCAGAATCACATACAATTTGGGGGTCCCAGACCAAATCTCAGGGAGTTAAAATGGAGTGACACCCCCAAAAAATTATTAAAAAATTCAATTTGTAGAAAAACTACTATTAGTAAAAATTTAATTATAGACTCAAATATGATGACATGATTCACAACCTGTTATATATTAAGATGATCAAGAAGATTTAAATGGAATTTGAAGATTCTTAGCCCCCCCCCTAAAAAATAAATCCTGGATCCACCACTGATCAGTTAAAAGAGTTTACTTATAATATACCAATTAAATTCATTCAAAAACGGACTAGGAAGTAGGGGGTTAATTATATAAAATTAAATCCACGAAATTTTATGGAACCCAGACTGCCCCCCCTTAAAAATTTCCATAATCTGTGCCTGAAGATGAATGCCAAAAAAATCATTACGATTTCAAAATTTTGTGAGAAAAGTACAAGGGACCAAACCCCCCTCTTCAAATTAAAGACATTCGAGTTATCCAAGTTGCATTGTATTAATACAATCTTAGATCTTGTCTTAATTTACATGAAGAACTCGGGTATATTGAGTACAGATTGTTACAGTAAAAATTGATCAACACTTAATTACCACTGTATATTTCTAATAAAACTAGCTACCAGTAAATAGTTGAACCATGCATAACTCCTTATCAACATCGGGTATTTTGGCAAACATAGCTTCAATCATTTCCTCTTTGGTCGTCGGAAATTCATCTGTTTCAGCACTTTCTAAATTAGAATCAGTTCGAATAAGAGGGGTAGATGAATCAGGTTTGCAATCAGTTCTTGCAGGGGGCTCAGCTGAATTTGATTTTTCATTGGCTGTAATATCTGTGTAATGCTGTGGTTGGGTAGACATGCTTTGTTTTGCTCTTTTCTTTTTCTCTAGTCCTTCCATGAATTTTTTCTTCTTTCCTTCATAAATTACATCTGCCTTTTCTAATATTTCTTGCTTCCTATTCTCTTTTAATAAAACAACCTGAAGGAAAAAAGATGCTTTCAAACTCATCTGATAGTATGTAATTGATATTCTTAAATAAAAACTCTTTCTGATAATGAATGAGCCAAACTTCTTTACCTGTTCTTCACATAATTTATCACGTGTAGTATAAAATGCTTCTATAACTGCTGGGTCTTCAATTTTTTCTGGTATTGACATCATTTGAGCATACCCTAAAATAAAAGTAATTTTATTTTTCATTGAAAATATAGTTTCTGATTTTCATAGTTTTAAATATTTTTTAAAAAATATTCATTGATTAAGTTTATACAGTTTATACAGTAGAACCCCGATTATTCGCGAGCGGATAATCTGCGGTGCGGTTTATCCGCGAGTGCCATGAAAAAAATTTTTAATGATGAGAAAATTTTAAATGAGATTAGAGAGATTTTAGATGTAGAGCAAAGGTTTCTACTGTACTGTACATATTTTAAAAGTTTTGCATATCATGTTTTTTGTACAATTAAAAATAGTTTTTATGCTGAAATATTTTTTTGTGTTTTCACCTCATTTTTCGGGGGGGTTTTCGGGTTATCCGCAATTTTCACTATCCCTGGTACCCTTGCCACCCAATTCTGCGGATAATCGGGGCTCTACTGTAGTTTCAAATTTGTAAACATACTTCAAAACTAAAAATCCAAAATAAAAGTAAACACCATACCATATTAAGGAAAAGGTTATGACCACAAAACTTATAAGCAAAGAATATTATATTATATGCTAGGTGCAGAATATAATGATTAAATCCATCATGAGCTTATAGTTTATCCTGGGTGAGCTAGAATATTAATAATTATGAATGGGAGAATTTTCAGTCAACACAGATAGCCTTTTTACTATGAGTAAAAAGAAATATAAAAGTAGAAACATTGTTACAAAATTAGTAAAATTTTAAATAATAAATATCTTTAAGTTTTACATCTTGAGGTGACCAACAGGCACATACTTTAACATTGCATCCACTAAAAGTTAACTCTTTTAGTCCTGGGAATCTCAACCTTTCCATTAAATTTAATGTCTATCTCAGGATGTCTAGAATTAATTGAAAGGGGCAGTAGTTCAAAACTATTTTTTACATTTAATGAGATATTACTTTTATAATTGTAAAATAGGTAGTATGTACTAACATTGCAATCTTAAGTATTTAAAATATTTTTAAAAAGCATATATCACTCCTACCAGGGCTGTATACAAGGGGTTCAACCCCTAACCAATGCACACTTAATGTAATTGTTTAGACATCGGATATAGCACTTGAGGTGATAAAAAATACATGGTGTAATACTTTTAATCAAATGTGGGGGAGAAAAATAATATAACACAGGAGATAGTTTTGAGGAACACCCCCCTCAATACTTTGACTTCCTCTTGGAGCCGTGCTTGATTTGAGATTATCATTGAATCTTATGGAAACTTTGTGGTGATTAGGACTGAAAGGGTTAAATATACAAAAGGGGAAACCCTATTTCTTTATTTATGTCAAAATCAAACTTTGGTCAAATATAAATATAGCATAAAAATATATTTACCATTGTCAATCATAAGTCGAGCTTCTTCTGGCATGAGCTTTAAAGGCAACCATTTCTTTTGAACTTGAAAAGGTTTTATAGGGTAATGGCCTACCAGTGATCCAACAACTCGATGCTGTTTTCGAAGAACAAATACATCTGAAATAATATTTTAAGGTCCTGTTAATTAATAATGCCTCTAAGAGTGTTTCATGAATACAAAGAAGCTAAACCAGGTGATGTCCACCAATAAAGAAAATAAAGGCGAAATTTGATAGGTCACCCTGAAATTATAAGGTGGAGTCCCAATCAATTTTGTCCTTGACATATTGTTAGGAGAATACGACATGAGACATAAGGGGAAGGGGTAAGATAAAATGTGATACTTTGTTCCTTAAGGTAGGGAAGGTGCCAAAAATATGGAGAGAAAGTGTGTCTCTCCTCATTTATGAACAACCCCGTCAGTATTTTTAACAGTAAATAAAAAATATCCCACAAAATTTAAGTCAAATTAACTTTTTCCCAGTCTAAATTTTAGAAGGAAGAGCGAATTTTACGATGTACCTTCAACATTCCAAACAAAGAACTTCCCATTTGAAAACCATAAATTTATCATAGTTTTAAAATGTTTAATCAAAAAGATATTCGTAATATTTTAACACACAATCTTAAAGTATCAAAAGTGGAAGAGGTTTTATGGTATTTTCACTCTGCAAATATTTTGAAGGGCTTTTATCCGAAATAAAAAAACAGCGTTTTCCAAGATTTTCAGTTTCCCAAGTAATGTTTACAAACAAAAATTTAGTAAACAAAAAAAAACAAAAATTAGTAAATTTTGCTACAACTCAACTCATGAAAATAGAAAATGCAATAAAGATGGTATTTTCAATTAGTTTAAAAATACATAGAGTTATATATAGAAAGCAATTTATTATAATTAAAGTTTCAATTATATTTTTCGTTAGGGAAGGAGAAATTAGTGTGATAGCAGCAAAATTTACTCAACTCGGTTCACTAAAATGTAATATTGTGGCGATTGTGGTGGCTGGTGGCAACAGATTTAGATATAACAATTTCCTATGAATGCCAGTCTCTGAAAGCAGGCAACAACGCTGCCAAATAACTAAACATGGGTAAGTTTCAATCTACTTTCATCCGTGTAATCTTAATTATTTCAATAAATTAAACCTTGTCATTCTTAACATTAAAATGTATGTAGTTCTCTTAATGAGTTATTTTGATCAGAGCAAAGACGGATACCTAAATTGTTAATGCGTTCCGGCTACCCCATCGTGCCTTGTCTTATAATGTATTTATCCAGGTATCTCAAGAGATCATTGGCATAAGCGAAGGAAGACTGGTGGAAAACGTAAACCCATCCGAAAGAAGAGGAAGTTCGAATTGGGTAGACCTGCCGCCAATACAAAGGTATTTTGAGTATATAATTCCCATATAAAATGATACATGTGCTGTAGTATTCAAAAGTTAATAGTAATCAATGAATGTTTCTAAATACGAGTCCATAATCTTCCTTCAGATTGGACCTCAGAGAATTCATACTGTACGAACTCGTGGTGGTAATAAGAAGTATAGAGCATTGAGGCTAGACCATGGAAACTTCGCATGGGCTTCAGAACGTATGTATTTTATATTTCATGCTTAGACCTAGAATGTTCAAAATGAATATTACTCGGTTCATCGATTTCTTAGCTATACCATAAATTTTGTCTAATCATTACTGTTTGCATTTGCTAAATGATGATCCATATTGTATATAACAAGATTTTCTTGTTAAGTGATGCATTGTCATAGTTACTCTGATTAGCAATAGTTATATTAATACTGTGCAGAATGTGTTCCATTTACCCTAGTATGCTTTTCTCATTGAGTGTTTTCCTCTAGACCAGTGGTATCTAACCTTTTCTGGCTTTGCAAGCTGTAAAAGGCCAGAACAGATACAAATTTTCAAAAATAAGGGTTCCCACATCTCTCACTCCTTTCAAGAACGTCATATCTCAAAAAACCTTAATTTTCAGGAGAGGTATTTGAAAGTTAAGAATTGCATTGAAAATAAATAATAAGAATCTGGTTAAAATATGTTCAGTTTAAAATATGAGGGTTTCGCAGGGTTGTAGTACTCCTTCAGAACTTTCTGAAAACAGTCACAGTCATAACTAAATATCGTTGATTTTTGAGATATGACGTTCTTAAAAAGAGTGAGCGAGTGTCAGAAAACCTGTAAAATTTTGGGATTAATTTCACCTCAAAAGTCGGGGAAAATTGCTAATTTTGGCTTAAAACCTGGAAAATGAAAATTTTTAATGTTTGCGTGTCAATTTTGGCTCTGTAAGTGGAAAAATAGTTAAATTTGAAATTATGTGTTAAAAAATGCAAGTATCCGAAAAATGCTTTGAATTGCTTGTTTTTTTTACTGAAAAATCTTAAATAAGACCTGGAAAAGTCGGGGAATAATTTCTGAAATTGAGTGGGAACCCTGAGTTTCAGTAAACGTTCCTGCTAAAAATTGCCGGAACAGCTTTAGAATAAGTCCACTTTTGGCGACCTTGGCGCCGGCCTCCGTATTTGAAACCCATCCGCCATGTTTACCTACATTTTCACGGTCTATCGGCCATGAAATACCGCCAACTTGGCGACCGTTCAAAAAGTGGACTTACTCTAAAGCTGTACCAAATTGCCATGCACTTTTGGACATAAAAAAGAGAAATGTTCCGAAGTAAATTCAAACTCATTGATATAAAAATGTTGAGTTAGATAAATGACTGTTCAGTCTATCATTAAAAATCAGGGAAAACATTTGTTGAAATTTGAGTTTATGGCGTATGAAAAAGTTTCAAAAGTTAAGGATCAAACCATGATTTACCTTCTTCTGAATGATGAGTTTAAATTGTATACAGCAAGAATTATCTTGTCAAATGATGCCTTGTCATAGTTACTCTGATTGGACTGTTACATTAAAAGGGAATGAACATGGTAACAGGATAAACAATCAATTTTATGCATGGGGTGCCACTCTTCCATACTGGGGACAGAATGATAGTTCAGTCTTGCAATTTTTGTAGACCCATGTATATTAGGGTGTATCGAAAAAAACTTTTTTTCGATTTTGATGATGTAATAGTGCGGAAAAGTTGTCTAAGGTGCCAGAGAGTACCTGTGAATTTTTTCAGAATTTTTGGATAATTTCTTAATGTGCCACATTGGCCCTGAAGTTCCCCATGTTAATCCAATGGGGCGCGCCGCCAAAAAGGCCGAAAATCGGTTTTTCGCCCCTCATTTCTACCCTAATCACACTACGAATGTCTCGTCTCGAGTTATGGACTCTATATGATGTATTCTACCCGAAAAAACTTGAATAATAACTTAAATCTCTATATTATGTTGATTGTGGGCTCTGATTTGAACGAGGAAATACGCGATTTTCGACGAAATTTGAGCATACAAAAAAACGTAATATAGATATTTAGGCTATAATTCAAGTTTTTTCGGATAGCCTAGATCATATAGAGTCCATAACTCGAGACGAGACATTCGTAGTGTGATTAGGGTAGAAATGAGGGGCGAAAAACCGATTTTCGGCCTTTTTGGCGGCGCGCCCCATTGGATTAACATAGGGAACTTCAGGGCCAATGTGGCACATTAAGAAATTATCCAAAAATTCTGAAAAAATTCACAGGTACTCTCTGGCACCTTAGACAACTTTTCCGCACTGTTACGTCATCAAAATCGAAAAAAAGTTTTTTTCGATACACCCTAATGTATATGGATTATAGGTTGGACTGCACACCACTTGTTTAAGGGCCTCACCTTCCCCTTTCACCCCTTTGTCCATGTGGGAAAAATGGTTATTGGTTTTCCTGATATTAAATTTTATCCCATCTATCAAGATGTCCAGTCTAGTTATCCAAAGCTTCTCTTCCTGTACTATTCATATTTCTAAGTAAAATTGGGGTTTTATTCTTTGTTATTTACCTTCTGCTGAATGATGAGTTTCAATTGTGTATAACAAGAATTATCTTGTTAAATGATGCTTTGTCATAGTTACTCTGAATGCAGAAAAGTGACTGAAATCAAAATGTAACTTAAAATCATTGCAAGATATATAATAAGTCATTAACCTTCCAGCAGGCGCGCTTTTTATAGAGAAAGAAAAGAACGCTTGTATCCTATATACACAATTGGAAATGTATATTTTCTACCACAACAAGTTTTGACACAGCTGTGATCCGTTTATGCTTAAAATGAGTACGCTTCATTTAAATATATTTGAAATATCAGATGATCAAACAAATCCAACCTAAGTGTCTCTCACATATGCGCGCCCGCTGGAAGGTTAACCCTTTCGATCCTGCTGCCCGAAATGACCATTGAATCCGATGAGATATTTGAGGCGGCAAGGTCTGAAAGGGTTAATAATAAATTTTTATATTGATGCAGTTGTTCAAATTACAAATCTTGGGTTTTGAAAGAAGAACTTTGGTATGAACCATGCTATTTTATTTAAAAATCTTCCATGTCTGTCTTAACAAGGCAGTTTATCAGGAGAGTTGGCTAAAAATCATTTCTAAAGCCCTCTTATGGACACAATTATAAACCAGAATTAAAGAAAAAATGGGTCCGGAAATCATTTGAATTTCCAATAGATATTTCCAATAGTCCAGATCGCCAACACTATTTATTGGACCTTCGGTCCTATTTAGTAAAATACATACACGACACCAACCAACCAAGTGATGAAAGAAACAAGCGAGTGTGCTTTAAGCATACCATGATGCATCCTTGTTACTCTGACTAAGTGACTACACACATAAAATGATAACCAAAAAAAGTCTGAAAATCCTAAGTGCATATGATGAAAGCAGTTACAAGAGTATGTTTTAACATGCAATGATGCATCCTTGTTACTCTGATAGCACTTGAATGTTATGCAAGGCTGAGGACTAATGTGTTAACACAAATGTGTAATGTCTTGGTTCATTTTCAGAATGCACTAGGAAAACTCGTATTGTTGATACTGTCTACAATGCCAGCAACAATGAGTTGGTGCGAACCAAAACCCTTGTAAAGAACGGAATTGTTCTAATTGATGCCACACCTTTCCGTCAGTGGTATGAAGCTCACTATGCCTTGCCCTTGGGTCGCAAAAAGGGAGCGAAGTTGGTAAGTAAAAAAATTGTTCAGGGCCCAAAATTTTCCCTGAACATAATTTGTTTTCTCCAAAATTTCCCCAAAAATGAGATTTTAACGAACAAATATAGTTTTTTCAATTAGTGTAAACTTTCAGATTCAATAATTTATAATCCGTAATTTATTTTCTCTGCTTTTTGTATTTAATTGGGGGGGAAACTAATGGACAAAAAAATGACTCATAGCACAACTAATTTTTACCTCATACAGGGTTCCCACAGTCCTTGAATTTTTTAAGGCTAAATTTAGGTTCTTGAAAAAAATGACTTAGGTCCTTGAATTCTCACTCAGCCTCTAATCGAACTTAAATTTTTCAGATCTTTGTTTTGTTCTTGAATTTTTCTTTAAAACTACTCTAATGAACATAACTTGGGGCCAGTTTTACTAACTGACAGTTAAGAGCGACTTCTCCTCTCGTTCCGATTGTATGCGGGAAAAATAACTTGTCCAGGGCTCACACGCCTGCGCCATTTGCGCCAAAACCAAATTTTGATACATTCTGATACAAATTGCCTATTTTACCAGCTCCTGTGCCAAAACTGCGCCATTTTCAGAGACTACTACTACTACGGATTCTCCGTAGTTTCTACGGATGCCGTCGTTAAACTACGGACTACGGATAACATCGAAAAGCTACGGAAAATCGGAAATCTATCATAAAAAGCACTTAGAAGCGCAAGTTTTTTTCCCAATTATGCTCTATTTTTAGGATATTTTTTCTTGGACGGCCGGCGGGCGCCTAGTTGAAGTTGGCTTCTTGCGTTATTAGTGTGATGTGGAAAAAACAACTTTATAGTGGTTAGAAGCCGTCGTTCAGTGTTTAGGATCGCATTCTGCGGAAAAGTCGAAAAATAGCGATATTTCGCGCAAGTACCGTTTTTCCAGCACGTAGTTGAAGATGGCTTCTTTTCACAGCTGCCAAGTTTTACGGATTGTCCGTAAAATTTACGGATTTGCACCAAAATTTACGGTTTTACGGATCGACCCGAAATTTACGTTTTTTTGCATTTTTCCTCCGGGAAAACGTAAACAAATCTTGTTGCGCCGAATTAAAGTCTTGTCTGCCTTTTCTAGGCGTTTGGAAACGGGTAAATCGTGGAAAAGGCCGCGATTTTTCGCGAAGGTTTCGTTTTTTTGTGCGCCGCTTGTTCCGTTCCTTCCGCAACTATTTTCGACGGCCGCGGACGCCAAGTTGAAGTCGGCTTCATCTCGTGTCAGTATTAGAATGCAGGAAAAACTACTTTAACGTGGTCAAAGCCAACATGTCCGATGGTTAGAATCGCGATCTTGAAAAGCCGAAAAATAGCGATTTTTCGTGAAAGTTCCGTTTTATCCGCGATTGCTTCCTACCGGCGCCTAATTGAAGTTGGCTTCCTTTCACTATTGTATTTCCATTGTAGAAAAAACAACTTAACTATGGTCAGAACTAATTACTTGGGAGGTGAATTATCACTAGACTAATAACCTCAAGTAAATAAAAATTGATAAGGTGTAAAAATTGGACAAGAGCTGATAAATTAATAGAGGTTTAAGTTAAGTATTCATGAATTAAATCTATACACACATTATTTGTCGTAATCAAAATCATGGTTTTCATGTCGTACGAAAAGTTTTACTGATGCAAGTTTAAAATGTAATGAAGGGGAAGCTTTTGTAATTTTAAATTACAAAAGCTTCCCTGCAATCAAATTGCTACAAAAGACATTTTTTATGCTACGAAACTTGGTTTTACCTGCTACAAAAGGCATTTTTTGTGATGCAAAACTTGGTTTTACCTGATACAAAAGACATTTTTTGTGATACAAAACTTGGTTTTACCTGATACAAAAGACATTTTTTGTGATACAAAACTTGGTTTTACCTGATACAAAAATTGATACAAATATTTTAAAGTGAGTGTGAGCCCTGCTTGTCTTGAAATACGACTAATGGGGGATTTACACCACCCCTGCAGGAGCTGCAAGTCATGCAAAAAGCGGCAAATTTTAGTACCCGCTACTCACAAAAGATGGCGCTCGTTAATTGGTTTATTGGAATAACAAATTCCCGTTTCTTGCCGCTTTTACCGCAAACCGGTCTTGCAGCAGTGGTGTAAATCCGCCATTATTTTTAAATGTCTGCAAAAAAGGTCCTTGAAAAATTTTGTCAAGGTCCTTGAAAAGTCCTTGATTTTCAATGTTTTCAAAGAGTGGGTACCATGTCATAGCATGAAGTGTAAAATAATTGGGTCATTACTTATTGCACGTATGTTGGAGACCATGGAAGGATTTATGAAACAAAATTCAATCATTGGTCAGATAATATTGCAAAGCTGCTTTTGCATATTAATTATAACCTGCTCCCCTTTCTGATGTGTTATTCTTTTTTTTTTAGACTGAACAGGAGGAAGCCATCTTAAACAAAAAGAAAAGTAAAAAGACAGAAAAAAAGTACAAGGAGAGGCAAAAGTTGGCAAAGGTTGATCCTACATTAGAAGATCAGTTTATGTCTGGTCGAATTTTAGGTTAGTATAAAATTGTCCTGCTTACTAAACATTTTACTGAGCATGTGATGTTAAAATGTTATCACCATCTTTCGGCTGAAAATGATGCTGATAAGAAACTATTCTGAGCTCTAATTGTCATTTCATGAAAATCTGTAAAATTGTCATGCGGACCTGGAAAAGTTTTAACCTTTCCCGGAACCTAATAAAATTTCTCAAAACCTTGTGTATTGCTTTAATGGAGTTGGCAGGGGCTTTCCCCCGAACCTGGTTCGTAGGTTCGGGCGGACCTGGAAAAAGTGCCCGAACCTACGAACCTGGTTTGGGGGAAAGCCCCTGCCAGCTCCATTAAAGCAATACACAAGGTTTTGAGAAATTTTATTAGGTTCCGGGAAAGGTTACAACTTTTTCCAGGTCCGTTGTCATGCCTTGTTATGTATGTATGCTATATGTGTCATTCATACCAGCATGTGATGGAACTTAACACCATCTTTCGGCTGATGCTAAATGATTATTCTTTATTTATCTGATGCTGGTATTATTTTTCAGTAATTTAAGTAATAAAGCAAGTCTACTTTTAAAAATGCCAGCACATGATTGAACTTTCACCATCTTTCGGCTGATGCTATGTGATGATTATATCTACCTCTGATGCTGGCATTAATTACCACTATGAAATTCCAACTACCATTTGTGGCTTTGAAGTTCAGCATGCCATTATATATAGCATATGCATTGATATATATTTAATAGTTTTACTTAAATTTATAAACTAAAACAAGCTCATTTTAAATTCTTATTTTTAATCCATAACATGTTACAAATGCCCTAAAAGTGGAGATCAGTAATGATGTATTTATCACCATCTTTCGCCTGAAACTTTGTGCTGATATTCTTTTTAATCTGATGCTGATCTTAAAATACTAGTTATAAAAATAAACCAAGTAGTCAAGTTTTATTTTCTTGGTTGTAAGATGTGAATTTTTTTAAATTTTAAGTTTTGTAATTCAAAAAATGTTATAAATGCCCTAGAAGTGGAGATCAGTAATGATGTAATTATCACCATCTTTCGCCTGAAACTTTGTGCTGATAATCTTTTTAATCTGATGCTGATCTTAAAATATTAGTTATAAATAAAGCAGCACCGCTTCGATAAGAGTCGACCAATCGCCATATATATACACCACAGCTCGAATGATGACACACAACCATATAGATCTAATATGAGCTGTGGGCAGGCCCGTATTTAGGGTTTTTGCCGCCCCCCTCTATTTCATTTCTTGTTTCAAGAAAATACTCCCCTTGTTTTTTTTATAAGTCTACTGCTTAAAGGGGTCCTTACCTTTTGACACAAAATATCAAAATGGTGGGTATTTTTTAAAAAGTATCAAGTAAGATCCTCTTGTGGTACCGCTGGGGGGTATGGGGGGCCTCCCCCTGAAAATTTTTGAAATTTAACCTGTAAAAGTATGGTTTTAACTAGTGATGGGCAAAATCGAAAATTTTAGGTATCGAATACTTTGGTATCGAATACTTATAGGTATCGAATACTTTGGTATCGAATACTTATAGGTATCGAGTACTTTTAGGTATCGAGTACTTTTTTTCAATGTCGGGAAATGAACCTGAAGGGACAATTTTTTTAGGGCCTATCCATAATCAGACTAATATTCAAAAAACTGAAAGCGATCCATCAAAAAGCCCCGTAGCTACGGGCCTGGAGGTGGATAGAGGCGAAGGATTTGGCGGGGGAAAAACCTAGCCGCGTCAAATTTCTCTCGCGGATGATAACGACTTGGGTTTGAGCGTTGCAAAATGAAAACGGAAACAGGCTGCGTTTGATCTACAGTAGGTATTATAAAGATTACTTCATTGAAAAATTTAAAACGAAATATGTCAATAAAGTATCGATACTTTTGTGGGTATCGAATACACTCGATACCTATAGGTATCGAGTACTTAAGTATTTGGTATCGATACCTGCCCATCACTAGTTTTAACTCATTTTTAGGTCCAAGAGGGGGCACTGTCCAGAGTGCTCCCCTTGGATCAGCGCCCTGGGTGAAATTAACATTTAATCCTATGAACCCTAGAATCCTCCCGTAGTGAAAACTGAGTGGTACATTTTTTTCAAAACTGTATAGTATGTAGCATTTTGAATTGTTGTAATCTGCCGCCCCCCAAAATTTTGCCGCCCTGTGCTATAGCACATGTTGCACGTGCCTAAATACGGCCCTGGCTGTGGGTGACCATGGCGGCTGGTCAACTGTTATTAAAGCTGTGCCAATTAAGCCAAGAAGTCTTCTTGGTTGTAAGATGTGAATTTTTAACAAATAAATTCAAAAAATGTTACAAATGCCCTAGAAGTGGAGATCAGTAATGATGTAATTATCACCATCTTTCGCCTGAAACTTTGTGCTGATATTCTTTTTAATCTGATGCTGATCTTAAAATATTAGTAATAAAATTTTATAATTTACCAAGTAGTTTCTAAGTTTAATTTTCTTACTTGTAAAATGTTTCTCTTCTAGCTTGTATTTCCTCCAGACCTGGACAATGTGGTAGGTGTGATGGTTACATTCTTGAAGGAAGAGAATTGGAGTTCTATCAGAAAAAGATAAAGGCAAAGAAAGGAAAATAAACTGATACATATGAACCATAAATAAAGATAAAAACCTAAGTGGCTTCTATTTTTATTTCTTGTTTGACAATTTGAAAGAGGTTCATGCATTTAAATTCAGTTATTGACTTTCTGTGAAAAAAGTAAAACAAGTCAATATTGATGTTTTTAACCAGTAGAAGACAAAACTTGCATTTAGAATTTTTTAAGTCTAAATTTAGGTACTTCAAAGTCCTGGAAAAATGATTTGGGTCCTTGAATTTTCACTCTGCCATTTATCATATTTAATTTTTCAGATCTTTCTTTGTTTTTTTTCTAGAAATTTTCTTTAAAACTACTCTTATGAACATAACTTGCGGCCAGTTTTACAGACTGACAGTGAAGAGTGACCTCCTCTCGTTCGTTCCGATTGTATGCGGGGAAAATGACTGTTCTTGAAATACGACTAATTTTTAAATGTCAGCTAGAAAAGTCCTTGATTTTCAAAGTGGGAACCGTTTGTGATTCTGCCGCCAATTTGCTTAGCAAAATTTAATTCGATTAGCAAAACTGAAATTCCACTTTCTTATTTTCCAATCATTTTATACTGACTCTGACCGCTAGTGTGGCCTAGTACTAAATTATAAGAAAGATGGAAAAAATATGGAAGTAAGTTAAGATTTAAGCTTAAAAAAATATGAATCTAGCATATCAAATCCTCGGGCTTTGGGTCATGCACCATAAAAACCCAACCAACCTAGATCTCGGGAAGTAAAAGCTGATGGGCCCCTCTACTTAAAATTGAGAAAAATTTAGGTGCCATAGAATTTTTTAAATTTTTTCTGCCAATTTTTTGTAATCACATTATGAGTAATAAAAACTGGATTCATGAAAGCCTAATAAAATTCCTGCATTGTTCTTTTGGAGGCTTAAAATTGTAAGATTTCTATGAAAATGATTTAATTTTGCAGTCCAATTTATACCTGTGGATTTGCATTGGTTCTATTCATTAAATACGCCATGGGGTGAACAGATTTATTTGGCAAAATGACCAAAAATAGGGCTGTCTGGTGTATTGTAAAATGTCGACAAGGAAGTTTTTTAAAATTTAATTTATTAGGTTATAATTTAATTCAAGTTGACAATATTGCAATTTTTTTGGAGACTGGGTGGTAATCGGTTTAGAGTCGACACGAGGTATTTTTGGTCTTAAACAATGTAAATAGAAATAGTCTTATCCAGAATTTATCCCAAGATTTTCATCTGTATTTTTTATCAGTCTGGGGGACCAAGACCCTCTTTTACATGGCCACCCAACTCCAGACGATGACGTCAAACTTGAGTGAAAATTATGACGTTGCACGGCCGAGTTGGGAGGCCTTTATATAGAGGGTCTTGTGGGGACCCCCATTATAGTTTAGCATTGAACCTGAAATGTCGTTTTATGTTCCCAAATTTACAAGATCTGTAGTCAATCCTCATCTCTCTTCCTATTGGCCGAACGAATTAATTAGATACCGTACTCTGCTTATTTTTTCTGCGTTCCAAAGCGCCATCTGTAGTGTACTCTAAATCCTTATTTCTTTTTAAAATAAAAATTTCACTTTTAGATTTGGCAACACAAAATTTCTAGCAGAACAAAACGAGAAGGGTACATTTCGATTTGACCTTTTGCTTGTTTCAAACACGAAGATCCGATGAACATATAGTTTAATATTTCAAATTAAAATGTTGAAAGCTAGAGGAATAATTACTTTTTGTGCGCGAAATGGTTGTAGGCAGTTTGATTTGAAATTGCATTGCTTAAAACAACAGCAGCGGCTAGTAAATACTCTACGTAGGTAAGCAGACGTTTTTGTTTTGAAATAGCATCGGATGTTTTGATGATCTGCAATTCCAATATTCTATAATAAATATGATTATAAAGTTTAATTCTGAGATTCTAACCGATCTCTTGCTGAAAACTTAATGATTAATAGCCTACTGATTCTTGTTGCTAATCCTAAGAATATATATATATTGGGGGTGCTGCTCCCTAAAATAATTAGTCTATTTATTAAAGCTGTTGGTCAAGAAATAAAAAGATCCTAGGTTGAAAGTAATTGAACAAGCCTTACAAGGCCTGCTTTTAAAATCCATTTTTGGATATAGCCTCTGAATGAAAACTTATAAAATATTTTTAGATTCAAGATCATTGCACTGTGCACTTAGTTTATTAGAAGTCCGATAATCAACTTGTGAAATAAGAGGTTAATGGGTAAATTTTAAGAATCCGGGACTTGGTGACTTATTGGCGACATGCTTTCCCACCAATGCTCGCCAAGCACATCGCGGAACGAACATCGTAATAGAATTTAGGGTTGCATTGTGAAGTTGGAAGAACGGCACAGCTGGGATATAGGTCTATATGCCAAATGGGAGCTGAGGTCGCCAAATGGAAGACTAGTTGGCGCTGTATCACGGCCGAAATGCCGATCGCCCGTTCCGGCCACCATGTTTCACCACGACTCACTCAAATGAAGATCAACCCAAGAAAAAGGATGGATGTTATAACAAGTTATTACGATTTCAGTATTTTGATGCACGCTCTGTATCTGGGAGATACATATTTCGATCTCCGGAAATTATGTAATTTAAAAATAAGAACAAAATTATATTTTGGACGTGAAGATTTGATGCATGCGTATTTCCGAAGGTTTTCAGGATCCGAAATAAAGGAAGAGAAAGATTATAAATATAATATAAAATTTAGTTGATTTAATGATTAAATAAAATAAATCAAACCAGTTTTTATTTATTTTAATTTAATCATCCGGGAATAGTGACGGTGACAACGTTCTGAGCAGTCACGTTAAAAGATCTTGTTTGTTGTGATAATGCGGAAGTAAGCAGCGTAGAAATCGGTGAGAGTAACGTTATTTCTTTGAATTCTCTAAATTTTACTAATCGCTTCTTATTATTTCTTGTTATGATTATTAAGATAATAAAATAAGAACATCATTATATTTTAGATATGAAGATATAACGCATGCGCATTCCGAGCCCGAGGGTTTTCTAGATCTGATATTTGAAGTAAAGGAAGATCAATATCATAAATATAATTATTAATCACATAAATTAATTGATTTAATAATTAAAAAAATTAATTAATCAATCCAGGTTTTGTCTTTTTATTTTAATCATCCCGGAATAGTGACGACGTTCTGCGCAGTCCCGCAGTCTCGTTAATAGATCTTGTTTATTGTGGTAATGCTAGTATGAATAAGTATGCAGCGTAGAAATCAGTAAGCGAAACGTTATTTCTCTGAATTTTATTAATAACTACTTATATCTAGCCATAATTTGATTAAGAATAACATTTAATGTACTTTTGTTATTGCATGCATATTGTGCCTTTGTTATCGCATGATATTTTACTTAAGAGTCATTTTAATAACGATATATGACAATGCATGATACAATGTTAAGTTGCACGTTTATTTTTTTAGTACCATGCTTCATACAATTTGCGAAAGTCTTATTTACAAGAAGCCTAGTGTATTTCTTCTTTAAATCGGAGCCATCGTAATGCATTGAAGTGTTATCGTTTAAGTCGTGGTAAAACATGGCGGCCGGCCGCCATGCCCGTTCTAACCCGAGCGGCCGATCGCCCGTTCTAGCCGGAACGGGAGATCGGCCGCGATAAGCGCCAACTAGTTGGCGACCGCGTGAAGTGGTCGCCAAGTTATAGACTCATATCCCAGCTGTGCCGGAAGAACCATTTATCGTCTTACGGTAAAATCCTATTTCATGGGTACGCCTTGGCGCGTTTTTTGGCGCTAAGTTTTTTTTGTCGCCAAAATCGAAAGGCGCCAAATTCCAAGCTGCAGACAGCTAAAAACATAGTCTAAACTGCTTAAACGTAATAAGGAAACAATTTATACATATTATAACATAATTTAAAGTATTTATCACTTGATTGACGAATTTTCAAGACTTAAATATACTATGATGCAATATTAATCTAACTATGACGTCTTGTTTCTCGTCCGATAAATTAAGAAATGACATATAATTTCAAATATTAATTACCCTTATAAGATACGCATAATTACGCATGTATTTCAATACGCTTTACTGAATATTAAGGTTCCGGCGAATATTCTTAATATAGTAAAATACTTATACAAATATCCTAATTCAACTTAATAACTCTTCATTAATGCATTTTAAGTAATAAAAAACACAAATAACATACCATATTCCCGTACTGAAAACGTACACATCTCTGCCTTTCAAAACAAAAGAACTGTTTGGAATTGCGCAGAGACATCGTAATATTTGAAATCCGCGCATATTCAACGCGATTGCCACAACTAAGTTCTTAATATTTTCTGAAGGGATTCCGGAATCGAACCCTTGAAGGAATCGATTCCAGCAGAAATTGAATCTTGGGAATCGTACTTAACAAATTTGCTAATAATTATCTGTATTAATTTAGAAATAATAATTTATTATAATTATATATTTTTCTATTATTATATATTTTTATTATTACTATTTTATATTTATATTATTATTATTACTATTTTATATTATTATATTACTATTTTATATTATTATTATTACTATTTTATATTTATATTATTATTATTATTTTATATTTATATTATATTACTATTTATATTTATATTATTATGAATATTATTATATTACTATTATATATTTATATTATTATATGTTATTTTTATCTCTTATAATATCCGTATTTTTTAGTATAATATCCGTATTAACTAATTATCCTTGATTTTACTAATTATCCTTCCTACTTTTTCGATACTGGCCCTAAGGAATCGATTCTAGGTTGTAATCAAGCCTCAGGAATGAATTCCGGAATCGAATGAAACGATTTTTTAGATCCCTAAGCACAACATGACAGCTGATTGGTTTTCCGAGTCATTTGCGTCATCACTCTTCAATTGGCCATTTCGGAATGTTACAATACAACGCAGAACACAAGAGCGCATTCTTACGTCAATTTGGATGAATCGCGCACAGCATTCGTCATTCAACTCGCGATTGCCAGACTTGGCAATCTATCTCTGACTACGTCATCTATCGCCAACCCGTACCCATCAACTAGGCTCGATCCTCGTCTTACTTTCGCCATGTCCCGGATTTTCATGCGCCAAATTTGGCGATAACAAATCTGCTCGGATGCCATCGGTTTTCCACTTGGCGACAAAAAAAAATCGCCAAATTCAGTTTGCGGGTCAGATTTGCTTCATTTACCAAGTAAGGTTTAATTACCCTTTTGAATGAGGGGTGCTACTCCAGAATCCCGGCGCAAGCGATAGTCACCAATAATGATGTAACCACTGGTAACCCTTGTTTCAGTTTTGGAAGGTCGTGTGTGAGCAGCTGTCACCAAAAAATCTGCTCAGTGTGATTTGCGCCGGTATTCTAGAGGAGTACTGAATGAAGTGAATTGTCGTGAATTCATACATATTGCTATAGCAATAAACAACTTTAACGGTGCTTGAAATCTTATTTTGTGCAACCTGTTCTTTTAGGAAAAAGTCTTTAGGGAAACTTCGCACGATTTCACTTTTCCCGCTTATTAGGGATTCCCCAAGTTTTAAAATATTTAACCAAATGAAACTAAAAATAATCTAGTTTTGAAAAAGATCTTCCATAATAAAAAGAGAAATGAGTCATTAAGAATGGGAGACTGGCTGATGGGCTGCTGCTATGGAGCAGTTTGGAATTCGGCAACTGCTCATTTTGGTGGTCGCTATGGACAATCTGTTCCTATTCAACTTAAATTTAAAATCAGTATTTTATGCCAGTGATAAATCATCCTAAGATTTTACTGTAATTACCAAGTTTCTTTTGTACAGATTGGTGTTGCTGAAAAGTGCAAAAATTTTTATCCCCAGCCCTTTTTTGTCTAATATATAAGAATAAGGAAGTTGCATGTGTCAGATTTTCAAAAACAAACAAGTGTTCCGTATGGTTTTTTGTATGGTAAAATGAAATATCTAGTCAGTTTTTCAAAAAAATGTACAGGTAATTAAATATTTTATTTTAAAAGTCGAGAAAAAAACACGTGACTGAAAACGTTTATTGTTTAAACTATAAGATGACGTCAACAATAATACAATAAACTCCATTGCTTTACAACAATGTTTAGTATAAGATGACGTCACATCCAAACTCTTGGCGTTTTCGCGCGCTTTTAAAAAGGGGATTTTTGTTAATTTTTTTGGCAATCAAAAAATTTCTCGATCGGCCTCAAATTTTGGGTAGTTGCTTATTTTTGCAAGAGGAATCGATTTAAAAAATAAAAAAAATCATGCAACTTCCTCATTCGCTTATTGATATGTAGTTTTTCGCACTATGCACCTTTCCTATACATTTTCCGCAATTTCTTTTCATAAAATGTTAGGGGCCGTCCATAAATGACGTCACGCTCAGAGGGGGGGAGGGGGTTAATCAATTTGTGACAAGGGGGAGGGAGGGGGGTATGAAAGTTATGACATCACATCCTGCAGCTGAAAATCAATAGAAAAAAACCTTGGTTCCGGGCACTTTCAAATTAGTCTATTAGACATATTGTTGGTTTAAGAGAGTGACATGTGACAGAAGGGGGGGGAGGGGTATGGGGAAGTGTGACAGTTTGTGACAAAGGGGGGGAGGGGGTCAAAAATGGGCAAAAAGTGTGACATCATTTATGGATGGCCCCTTATGAATTATTATAAAATTATGTATTTAACTCCCTGAGATGTTTTAAGATAATGATCTACAATAAAAAGAAAATTTAAATATAATTTATGCCCCACTTTCTGCCACCACTCAAATTTTTCCTGCAATACTTCTGCATAAAAAAATTGCCTTTGGCTTTGACCTTTTCCTTTACTCAGACGGTTGATAGTGGTCCAGAACATCTGTCTGGAAATTTCCAGGAATTCCTATTGGGGGTTATTGAATTTCGGGGGTAAGCAAAGGAAGAAACACTCAAGATCTTTCAATGGAAAGTCCGTGATAGGTTTTATGATTTGTTAATCTCCAGACCTATCTTTCACACCCCTTGCATTCTTTGAATTTGTTTGTGAATTTGAAAGTAGGAAAGTGCATTGGGACAACTAATACACCGAAATAACTCGCAGCGTGTCGAGATTTCTTCTCGTCTCGTGACATGTGGGCCACTTAACATTGGACATATGACATGCAACGACAAAAGAGAAGGGGTTAGCAGTCATTGCTTTAGCTAAAATTTAGAATACATAGTCATATCAAGATGACTAGTTGTGACCCTTTTAAAAAACGGTCACAATGTGTTTTTGTATTTTGCAAACAGTGGTGGATCTATAGGGGGGCTATAGCTCTCCCCATGGGACTTAAGTTCATGCTAGCTAAAATGGAAGTTTTTGAAAAATTGAAAAAAATTCAATGTAGCTTTTTATATTTAAACCGGTTTAAAGAGCTTTATTCCAAAAATTAGCCCCTTCTCAGATCTTTAGCCCCGGCGTTTTTGTCGATTCAATGCACAATTAGGGAAAAGTGGGGTTTTTTGCTCCTCACATTTTATAGGCTATCAATTCACTAATATTTAAAGGATTCAATGATCTTTAACCCCCTACTAAACGTTATGGCCCCTTTCATGATCTTTAGCCCCCTGCAAAACTTTTAGCACCTGCATTTTTGTATATTACATTAGGAATTTAGAGAGGCCGATGAGCTTTAGCCCCTACAAAGCATTTTCATCTTACATTTTATACATATGGTTCACAATTTGATGAGCTTTTAGCCCCTTCAAATATAGATGAGTTTTGGCCCTCTTTGCTCTTTTATAAAGATGGAATTCATAACTTCAAAAAAAGGTTCCAATGAAAGCTTTAACCACTACAAAATCTTTAGCTCCCCTACATTTTTGTAGATTCCATTTACAATTTAAAGGGACCAATGAGCTTTAGCCTTATTTTTATATATTTTAATTTAAAAAGTTTTAGCCCGCGTTAATGATTTTTATAGCCCCTACTTTAGTTTTTGCATTTGTGCAGATTCAATTCACAATTTGGGATATTACTGGTAAGCGGGGGGAAAATCGCCAACTTGGCGAGATTTCGCCAAAACACGATATCTTAAAGTTTGATCATCAGAATCGCCAAAAAACACATTTTTTAACAAATAATGTTTTAAGGGAAGAAATTTGATGGTAGTGAGTGGGGGGAGACCCCCCACGCCCCCCTATCTATTTTTAACACCCATCGATTTGGGTTAAACCGCCCCCGTAAGGCATGTCGCAATCGCGAATCTCGCGATCAAAACATTATCAAAATCAAGAAAAGACCAGGTAGAAAGTATTGAAAACCAACAGAAAATGCTAATATTTACAAGAAAATTTTGCCAAAACACAATATCTTAAAGTTTGATCATCAGAATCGCCAAAAAACACATTTTTTAACAAATAATGTTTTTAGGGAAGAAATTTGATGGTAGTGAGTGGCAGGGTTGCTTGATTTAAATCGCGATTTAAATCACTTGATTTTTTTAAAAAAATCATTGATTTAAATCAAAAATGTAAAACTGACACAATTTAAATAAACAATTTATCTGCTAGATGTATAACTGGGAGAGATAGGTTAAATTTACTCTACATAAAATTGCCTGCAATTTCAAGATCAAATTTTTGCTACCAATAACAAAAATGTGTTTATGACTAAAAGGGGTAAGTAGAAGGGTTTGGAATCAATAATTGTGATAAACTATACAAGAATTAAAATCTTATTTTTTTACCTGGTATCAAATCTTAAAATACAAGTATGTGGATGATTTTTATTGAAAGCTCGTTTTTATAATTTTAGTCATGTTTTCCCAACTAATTTTTCATATACAAAACTACAGATAATAGAGCTGTATTATCTGTGTGATGACTTCTATCAATAATTAATCACTGAATTTTCATTTTTATCACTAATTACTTATTATTTTAAGGAAATAAACAACACATAATTCTATGAGTAAAATTAATTTAACTGAATCAAGATAATTTAAAGATTGAATTTAATTGTTACACAAAAATGAGGCATGATGTTTTTACTGCTTCTCTTAATTAATTCAATTACTTAATTAATGTATAAAATATATTAAAATTGGGTAATTAAGTTAGGCTAAATTATTATATCATATTGAAATCACAATATCAGTATTCATGAAGTTTAGAACTAGTAATTCATCTAAATAAAAAAAATCTGATTTAAATCAAAAAAGTCCGATTTAAATCAAATAAATCCGATTTTTTTTATTTTTTTTTAAAAATCAGCAACCCTGGTGAGTGGGGGGATACCCCCACGCCCCCCTATCTATTTTTAACACCCATCGATTTGGGTTAAAAAGAAAGCCCCTATAAAGAATTTGCCTGTTCACAATTTAATGAGCTTTAGCCCAAACGCAGCATTCTTCTTCTTCTCTAGCACGACAGCCCAGGGTGGGCCAAGGCTTTCCCAAGAACATTTCTCCATCTCGATCTCTGTTTGGCGACCGTTTAAAACGCAGCGTTAGCCCCCTCCAAAATTTTAAGCCTCTGCGCTTTTATATAGATCTCTTATAAGATCTTACTCTCCAAGGTCTCAAGGATTTTAGCTCCCTGGGTTTTTGTAGGTCGTTTTCACAATTGAAATGGTCCCATTTCTCTTTATAACTGAAAAATTACTTTTTTGCAATAAAAGGCAAACACTTTTAGCTACTTGTATGCGGCACTTTCTATGAATCCAGGGGTCGGTCCAGACTTTTTGCAAAGGGTCTGGTTTTTGTAAAAATCTACTCAGAATTTTAGTATTAAATTAGTTTTTTTTTCAGCCAGGAGCCTGTTTTGTGAAAATAAGCTCACAAATTTGCAGTTTAGTGAAAAATAGTGTCCATTTAAAGGCCAAAATACTTTGTGAAGGGTTCGTTTTTAAGGTAAAATACTTTGGGAAGGGTCCGTTTTCACAATGGAACTTTTTGTGAAGGATCCGAAAATGAACCCAAATTTCTTTTAAACAGACCCCTGGAATCTATTTTAAGAAATAATAAAGTAGAAAAATTAATAAAGAGTAAATATGGGGGGTTCGCCCCCCTTGAAGTTATCATAACCATATTTATATCCAATTTTTCTCTTGAAAAGAAATCATAAAAGAAAGAAAAGAAGAAAAGAATCGTAAAAGAAATCATTCTTTCCTGGTGCCATTCAGATGGTGTCAAATGACCAAAAATGAGTCGTAAAGCTAATTTTAAGGTAAAAATTCAAAAAATTTCTGGGTGAGGACTATAGGCGGATTTAGATGGTGAACACTGGGGGTGCGTACTAGAAAACTTGGGAGTGCAAGCTGCCCCTGAAGACTTTGAAAACATGATTTTCCCCTATAAAAATGGAATTTTCTCAAAAAGTTGGGGGTGCAACGCACCCCCATGCACCCCCTTAAATCCGCCCATGGTGAGGACGCCCAGACCCCTTTATGCTGGGGGCTAGATATTAATCAATAAACTTAATGCACTAATAAACTTAATCACTGAATTAAATGCAGGAAGGTTACCAATAATATAATTGAGAAAGATGGTTTTGAAAAATATATGGCAAAATCTCTCAAAAACAAAAGTCCCGTTAAGGCTGTGTAAAGGCATAGTAGTATCTCTATTTTACCTTTTGATTACGAGGGAATGAATGAAGGTAAAGTAAAAACTAATTTTTTACCATGTGTCTCAAATCATTGTAAAACTTTTTGTTGGCATCATTAATATTTATTTTGACACAAACACACAAATTGAATTATTCTTTTATTTAATTAGTACTAATAACTTCGTTATATTTGACTAAACTAGTAAATATTCATAACCAGGGTTGGCAAAAAACCGGGTTTTTTTTAAAAAAACCAAAAAAAACCGGGTTTATTTGGTTTTTTTTGGTTTAAACCAGGTTTTTTTTGGTTTAAACCAAGTTTTTTTAGAATTTTTTTTCAGAATAAGTTATTTTAGTAGTGATGTTTGAAATTGAGTTGTAAATGAGACATTTATTTCAGGGGTTGTTTATAATTGATAAATGATTTGTATATTTCAATTAATTAATTAAAATTAAATTAATTTGTTTTAAAAATTATTTTTGTTTTTAAAATATTCCAATTTGAATATCTAGTATTATTGTAGTGGATAAAAATCTGTGTTAATTTATCTTGGATAAATGACTGAAATAATCAAATTATTTATCTTAATTATATATGGATTAATTTATGAACTTAAGAAATTTCTTTAGAAAGAGAAAATTTTATTTTTTAAATAAATAAAAGGGAAATGTAAGCAACTAATGTTAATTGAAATTGGATAAATGATTGAGATAATTAATCCGATTAGGGAAATTAACGGTTTTTTATTAATTTAGTAAAAAACCCAACTGGTTTTTATCTGTTTATAAACAAACCAACTGGTTTTTAGCTTTTATCATTAAAGAAATCAACGGTTTTTATTAATTTAGTAAAAAAAACAACTGGTTTTTATGACTGACAAATAAGACAAATTGGTTTTATCAATTAATTAAAATCCAAGCCATATTTTATCAGTGAAAAACATAACTTTTGTGTATCTTTAGTTACTCTTTGAAATAATGCTTCATTTTAAAGGAAATTAATAAATGAACTATCTCTTGCAACATATAATAAGTTTAACTTAAGCATTTAAGGTTAAGATTAGAGAGAATTCAATAATTAAAACCATTAAATTAAAAGATTTCTGATTTTTAATCACCTTAAAATGTCAATTTTTTGATAAATCTGACCTTTTAATTTTATGCAAAAGATTATATTTAATAACACTTTCTTTAAAAAATCCTGAAAATATTTTATAATTTCTAAAAAAACCAAAAAAACCAAGTGGTTTTTTTGGTAAAAAAACCATGGTTTAAACCAAGTGGTTTAAACCGGCCAACCCTGTTCATAACTAACTACCCTTATTTTTAAGACATTTAATGGGAAAAACGCACGGGATGAGATACTCTGTTTAAATATCAACAACCAGATTATATTAGCCCCCTTTGTCCACATTATATTCGCCACTGTTTGCAACTATCACAACATAGCCATTTTGCAAATGCCACTATGCATTATGGTCTCTTTTTTGCTCAGTGAGCAATTTCATTTTCATTCTTTGATCCTAACATTATAATCAACTCTTTTCTGTTAGGTTAAACAGCTGTTATGGCTCCAGTGTATTTAAAGATAGTACGTGTAAAAAGAATCCTATTTATGTAACTACTGTAAGAAAATTTTCATCTGGTAAGTTTTAATTTTTTTGTAATATTTGCATCTCCTTTTCATTTGCATTATGATAATACAGTAAAACCTTGATAGAGTGACCACTCATGGGACTAACAATACGAGATCATTTTAGTGAAAGGATATTATAATGTATAAAATTAGCATTGTAGTAGAACAAACAAAACTTTTCTCACTGGTTTAAAACGCAGGGGTTGCTATATTAGGGGTAGTTTTAAAGAGGTTCTACTGTATAAACTACTCGTAGTCTTTTATCACAATTAAGTAGTTTTTTTATCACATTATTCTATTAATTATACTAGGGTTGTAAAACATTTTGAAAAATAGTTAAATACTTAAAACTCATAGGCGCAACAGCCTTAGTGGGCCAAGGCCTATGATATCCATCTTTGTTTTCTTGACCATGGGGTCCTAGTCAAACTAATAAAAAAAGTATCGGAAAAAAAAATCTAAATAGCTTTATATACTTCAACCTAAAAAAAGGACCTTGGATTTAGTTTGTAAAAGGTAGTTAGTCTCATTTAGCTTCATGATATGTGTGTTTAGCTAGCTGTTATTTACATACTTTTTCACTTTAATCTTTTTAACACTCCCATAGCCAATGACTTGCCAGCTCATCACCGTGTCCCTCTTCCCGCACTATCCCCAACTATGGAGATGGGAACCATTGTATCCTGGGAGAAAAAGGAAGGGGACAAGTTGAATGAGGGTGACCTGCTCGCCGAGATCGAAACCGACAAAGCGACCATGGGCTTCGAGACCCCAGAAGAGGGCTACCTGGCAAAGATCCTGATTCCCGCTGGCTCTAAAGACGTTCCTTTGGGAAAGCTCCTGTGCATCATTGTATCAAATGAAGGCGATATTGCGGCTTTTAAAGATTTCGTCGACTCTGGAGAGGCGGCAAAGCCTGCAGCTGCCAAACCTGCACCCCCTCCACCCCCTGCTCCAGCTGCAGCCCCAGCTGCCAGTGCCCCCCCTCAAGTGGTGGCTAGTCCTGCCTCTGGAGCTTCGCGATTGTTTGCGAGCCCACTTGCCAAGTCTATAGCTAGAGAAAAGGGGATTAATTTGGTGGTGAGAAGTTAATTTTTATTGCATGGTCAAGTTTATAAATAGCTATACTGTTCAGTAACTGATTGTTCAGCTTGTAACTAAAAAAAAGTGGATAATCCCAGTGTGCTGAAAAATAGTGACGTTGGGCCCGTAGGTCATTGTTGAACAATTTAGGTAAATTTGTTTGATGCAATGTAATTGGGACCGGAGATGTTTTGACAGAGAGATTGGGAGAAAGATGTTTGAGTGGAAATATGAAAGAAATTGTCAAAAAATAGTTGAAGTTCTCAACGTTGGTTTGCTGAAATGTTGTCTATGTCAGGGTTTCATCCAGGTTTTTTTGGTCAGGGTCCTGTTTTGGGAATTTTTTGAAAAGTATTAAGTTATAAAATTAGGTTTTTTTAAGTATGGCACTAGCGAAATAATAAAATTTTTTAATTGTTTTAAAAAAGATGATTTTTAAACTTTCCTATTTTAATAATTTTTTTAATATTGCATGTATTTTTAACCCCCACAGCCATCCTGAAAAATCATAATTTTCACTTCAAGCATTTTACAAAAAGCTTAAGACATAATGGAGTTATATGAACAGTGTCTATTTATATGTGATTCATACTATCAGTAATTTTAATTCCAAAATTCTGTTGTCTAGGGAATACCTGGATCTGGCCCTGGTGGACGAATAAGGGCTCAGGATTTATCTGGAGCTGTACCATCATCTTCTGTTAGCACTCCAGTCCCTGTTTCTTCTGCAGACTTTGTTGATTTACAGTTAACAAATATTAGACAAGTAAAGTTGAACATGTTTTGTTAAAGGATTATTTTTCCCTGATTGTTTGAATGCAAATTTTAAGAGAAATTTTCAATTTTAGGTTATAGCTCGTCGGTTATTACAGTCAAAACAAACTATTCCACATTATTATTTGTCTATAGATGTTAAAATGGACAGAATCATGAGGTAAAGACTTTTTGGCTATAAATAATTTCTTGGTTTTTTATCTTAGATGTAAATGTGTAATTCTTAAAAAATGTTATTTTGCATTTATAAATTATCAGCTTTTTTAATGTTGTAATTTAGTAGATAATATTTTTTTAATTTCTTCACGATAAAACCAATATTATTCTTTATTAATAGTTGTAATTAATGAATCTTGTGAAGACCATTGAAATATCTCTATATACTTATTGAAATACAATAGAAAACATCCTAATAGGCTTCAGATCTTCCTGTCCTTGGATTGGCTTATGTTGTGAAAACTATGTTTTTTTGGTAAATGTATATTGGCCGTGGCTAGTCCAGTATTTAACTTAAACACTAATTGTATGACAGGCAGTGATTTTTAAAAGTAACCTTGTTGAGTTGGATATTTTTTGATATTTGATAATTGTTGACTTACAAGAGAAAGATGCTTAGTCAGGTTTAGTGTATCTTCTTGATGAGGTAGTAAAGCTGCTTTTCCATGCGACTTATTTTCAGCGCCGAATACACGTGTTTTCGGCGTGGCGACCTCTTGGCGCGAGAAAAAATCCCCATACCAAACGCCGAACACGCGCCGATTTGGTTGACTCTTTTTTGTGGTCACGTGAGTCCTACAGACCAATGGCTAGGCGTATTCAACCAGCACGCCGAAGCCGGTTTTCGGCCCGGCATGGATGGACTTTTTCTCGGCGCTGGAAAAACGTAAGCGTCAGCCATATTGGATCTGAGTTTTGAAGTGCATTCCGATTGCTATTACACTTTTTATGGCCCATTTAATAGTTCCAAAAAATCTAAAACAGCTATTTATCACCAAAATAAGTCCTCAGACATAAATATATTACGAAAGTAATGGACATCTAGTGCCTGTAAAAATTTGTACTATCAGTGTATAATTACTTGGCACGTTTTCAATAGATGGCAGCATGATCACTTGCGATCTTGAAAAGCGTTTTTTATTACTTTAAAAGCAATTACTTTAAAGATTTTGTACTAAAATAGTTTTAGGGCCGTATTCAGAAACTTTAACACGAGTTGGAATCCAGACGAGAACGAGATGGAAAGGAGAACGATATATTTTAAACGAGATATTTCTACTCCACCAGGCTTCTGAGTTTTGAAACGCATTCCGATTGCAATTACACTTTTTGTGGCCCATTTAATAGTTCCAAAAAATCTAAAACAGCTATTTATTACCAAAATAAGTCCACAGACGTTAATATCAGGGATGAGTTTTTTCCGCCCTGTGGCGGAATTCCGCTTTTTTTATTTTTTTGAAAATTAAGAATTCCGCTTTTCAATGAAAATCCGCTTTTTGTAATCCTGAAAAAATCCGTTCTTTTCCGTCTCCTTCTACTTCAGAGAAAAAAACTTCCGCCATCTCCCAGTATTTTGTCTTCGGCATTCCTACCTCGCACGCGCATCGGCGATAGGTTCGTACAACGCAGCCTGTAAAGACGGCTTCTTCTCGTTCGTTTACTGTATTATGGAAAAACTTTTTTTTCTTGCTGTTTCTAACATGCAACCTAAAGATGGACGTAACCTTCCGTAAAGTCAGCTCGCATTTGGGTATTGTGGAAAAACTTGAGCCTTTTCTTTGAGAGATATTCTTAATCTTGATGCATTACCTGCGGCCCGCGAACTGATTTGGATTTCTTCAGATAATCCCTACTTTTTAAATTTTCCAGATTTCCGAGAAAAATTACGAGTTATCGCAGGAAAATGTCGGGAAAATCGCGTAAGTTTCGTTTTGCTCGCGGAGTATTCCGTATCATCCCGCGACTGCTTTCTTGGACGGCCGTGGTGGGCGCCAAATTGAAGTCCGTTTCTTACGTCTCTATTGCGATGTAAAAAAATCAACTTTACAGCGGTCAGAAGCCAAAAAGTCCGGTGTTTAGGATCATATTCTCTGAAAATGTCGAAAAATTGCGATTTTTCGCGATAGTTCCGTTTTTCCGGTGCCTAAGTTGAAGTTCGCTTTTTCTTACGTTCTAATTGCGATGCAGAAAAGCCTAATAGAAGTCAGAGGAGACTAATAGGTCTAGTGAAACATCTCATTTAATTTTTTCCCGATTTTAGTCCTTAGCATTTCTTCAGATTTTACTTTAGGATCTTATAAGCTGTAAATTTTTACTGAATAATCGCTTTGAAGCAACTTTATAAGAAAATAATGCAGTGGTTTTTTTAATCCTTTTAGATCATAATCTGTTTAAAAGATCATAATATCATCAGGGCATATAAAGGGGCCAGGGGACCCGACCCCTCCTCCAAAAAAAATTGGACTATGTGTCCAAAACAAGTTTAAACCTGGTGTTTTAGGGTCAAATTTCCAAAAATTTTCTGGGGAGGACCCCCAGACCCCCTTTTGTGTACATGGAACTCTATTATTCACAACTTTTTTATATTGAGTTTAAGAAAATGCAAATTTCACCTAAAAATATGAACAAAACTTAACAAAATTAGGTCTTTAACACTCATGTTTAATGCCCATTAATACCTATTGAGCTCTTGCTCAGTGTAGGAATTGATCAAAGCTTTTCCAGAGGATAAATCGGTTTAATTTTCTCAATAGCTTCGTGCAAACTACATTCTTTCTTATTTTAAAAAATGTTTTAATAAAAAAATTACTTAGACATTTTAAGTAAAACATTTGTAAATTAAATGTATTATTCTCTATAAATTCATACAAATCTGTAGAAAAGATTTTTTCATTTGATTTTTATCAAGTTAATTTAATATATGGTATGAATAAAAGGAATATAAAAATACATTTTGCTTTTCAATGTTGGAAGGTCTTCCCTTAATCTTAAGAAGGTTTAATAGATTTTTAAACAATTCACTTAAATATATGCAATCTGAGTTCTTTACTTTAAGTTTTTTTTTCAAGCAAACAAGTATTTTCAATTATTATTTCTTGTAAACATGCCTTTGTTTGTTGAGCTATTGAGAATCAGAATATATGTTCTACTTTAAGAGGCTCTAAATAAAAAATTTGACTGAATTCTAATTTTATAATGCAAAATATCAAACTTAAAACAAAAAAATAAGCTACAAAATTTAAGTTTAGCTGCTACAAAAACTAACAAAATGCTTGAAGGTGTGCAACATCCCTGATATGTGTTACGTGTAAAATTTTTGATTTTTGGTTTCAGCTTTTTTGTTTTTCACCAAACTCATCCCTGTAATATATTACGAAAGTAATGGACATCCAGTGCCTGTTAAAATTTGTACTATCAGTGTATAATTACTTGTGACGTTTTCGACAGATGGCAGCATGATCGCTCAGCTGAACTCTAGATCGGAGCCACGCTGCGTGTTTTCCGCGCGTCTTTGGTTGCCAAAGTTTATCCCTTTTTGATTGAAAAAAGGGACTACGTCATCCGCGTGCTGATTTTCAGCGCCGAAAATAAGCACCATGGAAAAAGGCCTTAAAGGCAGTTTTTCCCTCTGGGAATTTACACTACTAACTGGCTCAGAGCTATTAAGGAATTTCTACAAGTTATTTCTACTGTAGTCCAAAACCCCTTAGTAAAAAAGCTTACTTATGTAAATTTTAACTAATGCTTTATAATTTTTTTTTATTGTTTAGACTAAGAGCTGAACTTAATGACATGTTAAAGAAAGATGGCGTGAAGTTATCTGTGAATGATTTTATTGTAAAAGCTGCTGCATTAGCCTGCAAAAAGGTTCCAGAAGTTAATTCCTCTTGGCAAGAAACCTTTATACGACAGTAAGTTTCTAACAGCTTATGTAGAAAATTGTAACTATTTATTGATACTTTAAATTTATTTATCGATTTCAGGAGTTAATTTATTTAGTAAAAAGTATATATCTTCTGCAATGATAATTTTAAAACATTTTTTACAGTAATGAAGATATCATGTTATCATCCTAATGCTTTATAGTGTTATTCATTGAGAAAGGTTTAAAAGAAGTAAATTGCTATCTGTTTATGTGAGGGGAAAAATTTCTTAACAAAAACTAATATTTTGTTTTTCATGATGATTTTTTACACTTGTGATTAAAATTTACAAACCTTTAGAAGTTTCTTTGATAATCCTTTTTTAACTTTTTTAGATACAACTCAGTTGATGTTAGTGTTGCTGTTAGCACAGATGTAGGTCTTATCACTCCGATTGTTTTCAATGCGGATACAAAGGTACTTAGTTTTTAGTTGTTATTATTAGGAACTTGTTTGGCACTTAAGAAAATTATTAGAATCCTTAATAGAAGTCTTAACTTTTCAACCATTAGTGATTTACTAATTCAATTTTCTTTTGTGCAACAAAAAATTATTTTATTGTTTAGTGACTTAAAAGAGTTATTTACTGTTCCATCACTTGACTAAAATAAAAAACCCAAATTTGTTTTTTATTTCCTTTAAAGTGTTAAATGTATTTCCTTGCAGGGCCTATCCACCATTAGCTCAGATACAAAAATTTTAGCTACAAAAGCAAGGGAAGGAAAACTAAGGCCTGAAGAATTTCAGGTACTTAATGTTTAAGAAAATTGCACTTTATAATCATATTACATTTACATTTTTGCATGCAGAATACCTTAAGCTTAATGATTCGTGGGATTGAACAACAACCATGCAATTCAATTTCACATAATTTAGGGTACAATTTTCAGTATATGTTCTTAACATTATGTTTAATTGAAACCAGAGACTGAAACAACAACAATTTAGAAGAATGAGTAAAATTTTCCAATATTATAATTTTCAAAAATAAATAACAAAATTATTCTGATGTAAAACGTTTCATAAAATCCAACAAAGTTGTCCGATGGGTCAAATATTTTTTTCTCTGTTTTATAAATGTCAGTTCCACTTAAGTTTTTGATTAGATAATTTTAAATTGGAAGGTTATTGAAATGTTGATATTGAAAATATTTTTATGATGTTAAGAGACTATATTTAAAAAATTACTCAATTTTATCAATTGGTTTATGTATAATTAATATTTATTTTATTTAGGGTGGAACCTTCACAATATCTAATTTAGGAATGTTTGGGGTTAAAAATTTCTGTGCAGTAATTAATCCTCCTCAAGTGAGTTTTCAGTTATAATCATCCTCAAGGTTATATTGGATTTTTTGTTAACATTTTGTTACCTAAAATACTTTCTTTTTCAGTCTTGCATTCTTGCTGTTGGAGCAACTCAAAATACAATAGTACCTGATTCATCTAATGCAAATGGGTATAATTATATTATTTTATTGCTTTTCAAATATTCTTGATATGTTTATGAAGTAGAATTTCTCATAGGTACCCAACGTTAAATTTTATTTTGAAACTTTTTTCTTTTGTAAAACTGAAGTACACATTAAATTTAATGCTAATTTAATCACATAATTAAGTAAGTTATCTTAGATAACTTGTGCACTGCAGCATTTTTCTTTGTTCAAACAGTTCTTTTAAGCAAAGGTTTTATTTCCAAACTTACAAATAACAGGGTTGCCAACTACTCCGAAACTTCCGGAGTTTTTCCGTTAGAGTACTGAAAATCCGCGAATCCGCAATAAGTGTTAAATACTCCGGAAATACCCTTTCCATGTTTAATGCTTTATAATCTGTTACGATGGTAAGCCCTACTGGAACGCTAAATGGCATTGCAATGGTTGAGGCTCAAAATAGTATCGAGTTCTTTCCTTTCTTCGATAAAATTGACCGCAAAAGACATGGCTAGTGTTTCCAAGTCGGGTAACAAACCATGGTTGGCTTTAAAACGATTGAAAAAATTTAGCGGTCATGCTTTCTGCAATATTTGTACCATTTTGGTGGTTCCGGAGATAGCAGTTTCGCACTACTCCTGAGGTAGCATAAGAAATCCGGAATTTTTTCCCTGGGCTCCTGAAGCTTTCTGGAAAAGGTTGGCAACCCTGAAATAATTGTGTAATTTTTTAAAGGGGTATTTGGTTTGAAGGTATTCCTTTTTAGGCACTGCAAAAGAAGTGTTAATAATTTTTCCTTCAAAAAATATATTTAACATTGTGTTAGCACTCAGTGTTGTTTCATTCAAAATCTAACAGATTATAACTTGTGCCATTGAACTTTTGATTTATTAATCTCAAAAACCTCATTTTTTATATCATTTCCAGACTTGAATAAAACTAAAAACTTTCCCCTCATAACATTTTAACCATTTTGGGGGTTGAAATGTTATGAAAAATCCTATATAAATGTTATATGATATGAAAATATGTTTAAAAAATGTTATATGAAAATCTTTGTGCATTAATAAACTTTTGATTACTAAATTGAATTTAGTAATCAAAAGTTTATTAATGCAAAAAGATTTTCTGCAAAATCCTTAAGTTTTCTGCGCTTGGCATGCTCGTCTAAATTATCCAAATCTATTCACTTCAATAATGCAAAAAATTATGTTTGATAAAGATAGAGAAGTCCCTAATGCCTTTTTTTATCTGAATTTTTAATTAATTAATGTTTTTATCTTAAGTGGTGTTAAATAATGTCTTTTAAAATATTTCCTATAAAAAATTCAGATTTGTTTTTATTCATGTATGTTTTATCTTCACAGCTTTCGACCTGCCCAAGTAATGAGCGTTACTTTGAGTTGTGACCACAGAGTTGTTGATGGTGCTGTTGGAGCCCAATGGCTACAGAACTTCCAAAAACTACTGGAACAGCCCGAGTTCATGCTTTTATAAAATTATTTATGAAACATAAATTATGGTGATCTAAAACATATTGTCTCTCACTAAGGAATCTACCAGATTTGCATACCCTGTGAATTTATTAAAATTTGTAATATAGTTCCTTTTTTTGTACAGAGTTATTTATGTTTATGTGAAGAGACAATTCAAAGATTATATTGTATAGAACACTTTGAATTCTAAAAGTTTTCTATTATATTGGATACATCTTTTACAGTTGTAGTTAATTTTAAAAATTCTAATTTTGTTATATTTTATGATCAATGACATCAAATGATTGAATATTGTTAATAATTTTACTTTTTTGCAGTGGCGGCTCGTAGCTAAAATTATAGGGGGTGCTGCTCGAGCTGGACCAAGTTGAAAACGTATATTTTAAGTGATACTATGCTAAATAAATCTAAAAAACGTGGACACAAGGACCTCTTTTCTTTACTACGATTTTCTCATTATTAGACAGCAAGAAAAATTTAAGCTGTTGAAGTTCACTTACAGCCACACACACACAGAATTGCACCCCTTTCTTGTGGGGATGCAATTCAATCCATACACTATTTCACAATCCATACACAACAAAAATGTTGAAAAAATCAAATAGAAGATATGGGAACTATTTTATAAGAACATTATTTAATATTGTAAGAGCACCCTTATTAAGACAATTGTTTTTAAATAACTCATAATAAAATAATAATTCAGACTACATATAAAAAACTTTTGAAAGATTACCCCCCAAATTGAAAAATCTAGGTTTTTCTTTACGTTTTTTATATTTTATGAAACTTTTTTCAGAAAAGCGGGTCGTCTGGTCACCTTATACTTAATTAACAATCACAAACATGCCACTTACCTATTTAACTCATTAATCCAACTTTACAAAGACGAAGTTGGTCCTAGCTCGCTTTGAATGAAATCAAAAACTGGAGAGATAATCTTCGTTATGTTTTACAAGAAAAACATAACTACTAAAAAGTAAAAATAAATCATTTTTGAATAGCCGAAATAGCTGAACAGAATTGTTTCTCACGTTGAAAAGAAGCTATAAATAAAAAAATTAAGTGAGAAAGCTAGAAAGCCAATGTGATTTATTAGTAGAAATCGGGATTTTTTTCTTATCTCTGATGGGGTTACAATGCTCGCGAAAGAAAAAACGATCATTCTTTTACTCGGCGCCGGGGAAGGGCTGATGAGACAGCAGCCCCTTTCTCCCTAACAGATTCGCCTGCTAAATTCTTGATATTTTGATTTGATATGATAGAGCTAATATTTTCAACAGTTTTTATACCTCGTTCGGTATATATCCGGGGGCTGTCGACCCGAAAGGAAATCTGTTGGCGAGATGGCGGAGTTTTTTGACTGTTGTGTTTTAGGGGAGAGAATAATTACTAGCATTAAGGCTAATAGTAGAGAACTATAAATTCAAAAAGGGTAAGGAGAAAAAAAAATCATTTTTAAATTAATAAAAATTGGAATGGGGAAATTTTGGTTGGGGGTGCTGCAGCCCCAATGGACGAGCCGCCACTGCTTGTTTGTACTGATTTTTATTGAATTTTCTCATTGTTCATTTTTTTGTATACCATTTAAAAATAGATATTCATTCTCAGATCTCTTTTCCACCTACCATCAAGAAATACTTTTAAAATTTATAGAACATGTAATAGAATGACTTCAGACCAATATGCATTAAAATATTTATGCTTCTTAGGCATCCTTATTAATGAATCAATTATTATTAACAGTTCTCTTATTTTAAGTTGGTATGATTAAATTATATGTAAGTATTTACAACACATAAATATTAAAGATACAGCCCCAGTGGCTCAGTGGTATAGTGCTTCGCGCTTCCACACCACAGGCCCGGGGCTCAATTCCCGGGCTGGGCAAGGTCCACTCAGCCTTTCATCCCTTCAGTGGGTCGATAAAATGAGGACCAAGCATGCTTGGGAACTAAACACTGGGGGTCTCGCATTAGAATGACCACCTAACCGGGAAACATGCATAACACCTTGCACCCCAGGGCCCCACAGTCACGAAAACGAAGATGGGCATCGTAGGCCTTGGCCCACTAGGGCTGTTGCGCCAATGAGTTTAGTTTTAAATATTAAAGATTAAGAAAAAATCTATCCTACTACTATTATAATTGTGAATGTTTGTCTGGATGTTTGTTACTCTTTCACGCAAAAACTACTGAATGGATTTTAATGAAATTCTACCATAATGTAGCTGATACATCAGAATAGGACATGGGCTATAATTTATAAAGAGAAAATCAGTCCTTCATTCTTTTTTTCCCGTTTTTCCTGCTTTTTTTCACTTATTTTTCCGTGTTTGAAAACCTGTTTTACCAGTCAAACATTGTTTCAAATGAGACAGATCACTAGACTTTTTCATTTACTAGATCTTTTAGTTTAGTTTTAAACACTGGTTTTAAATTTGTTAATTTGTTCACTAGACTTACTTATTTACCAGACTTTTTACTATGGTTACAAATTAGTTATTTTATAAAGGCACCAAGATATTAAACATTATCAGGAACATCGGGATTGGAAAATTAGCGAGAACATCGGGATGGAAAAATTACCGGGTTATAAAAATTACCGAGAACACTGGGATAGGAAATTTACCATAAAGACACCCAGAATACCGGAATATAAAAATTACCGTAAACACTGAGATAGGAAAATTACCGGGAACGACGGGATTAGAAAAATTACCGTGACCACCGGGATAAGATTACCGGGAACACTCTGGGATAGGAAAGAGGCGCCTGGGATACCGGGATGATTTGTAATATTGCTAATTTACAAAATTATAAATGTATTTTAAGAAATATTTAAAAAATTAATTTATTCACCCCACCCGTGCAAGGCCGGGTATAACAGCTAGTTAATTTATAAATAATTGTTAAACATGTATCTCTGCAACTACTCTTCACTGTTTCTCCATTAAGTTCACTATTAAAAATACATATTTCGCCATAATGGTAAATAACCATGCTTCATTCTTTGCAGTTTCACATTTATTGGCTGTATTAGTTTTCATAGAGTTATTTTTGCTAGTTATAAATAGTTTTCTTGGTACTAAACAAAAGTTAATTTTTGATATTCTAGAACTGATTGGTGGTAACAAACTTGATGTGTGAGAATGTATCATGCCATGAGGACTGGCAATTCGAGTTAGTAAATTTTTTTTTCATATTTAAAGGAGATCTTGCAAGTTGGGGCTCTAAGTATTCAGGTCCCCGAGCTAAGTAAGTCTTCCCCACAAGTCTTCAACAGGTGGCACTATGGAACATTTTTTTCAGCTCTGAGTTTTATTCCTAAATATGTGAGGGTAAAAACAATTCTCAGTAAACAATCCAGGGAGATAAACAACCTAAAAAAATAAACCCAAGAGACTTGCTTAAAAGATGTTCCCGATGAAATTTAGATAGTTGATTGTATCTTTTAAGGATAATTCAAATGAAACGTAAAAATAAGCTGTACATTTTTTAATGTACTTAAATTCTTAGTATTTTGTGCTAATATTATCTGCCATGAATTGTCTTAAATTAGAAACTGTTTATGGATATTTATTTTCCTTTATCTGAAATTGACCAAAACATATCTAGTTTATTATAGTTTGGTCTTCAAGCTTAAATATTCATTTTAAGGATGTTTAGTTTACTTATAGTTATTTTTAAATTTTAATTAGTTTGAAAGGGCACAATATAAATTGTCACCAGTTTTCAATGGTTAGAACAGTGTTTCCCAACCTTTTTTGGTCCACGCCCCACCAAAGCCTTTCTTAATTAATTTTCTTTTTTAATTTTCAAAACCCAAAATGCAAAACTAAATTTTAAATACAAAAAAATTTTAATTAAATAACTCTTCATCCTCACAATTTAAATACATAACACCATTAATGTGACCCTTGCAGAGTTGTAACCAGGCTTTAGTTTCAGGGGCTTGACTCAAAATTTTGAGGTACCCTCACGATTACTTTTAAGCATAAAGTTTTAAATGACTTGACAAGGGGTAAAATTGGAAGGGGAGCGCTGGGGGGTTCCTCCCCCAGAAAATTTTATAAATTTTCCCCTTCCAAATTGCGTTTTAGTTCATTTTGAGAGCATTAAGATAACACCCAAAGACGCCCGCTCATTGTAAGGGGCAGAATTTTCCAGGAAAAACCCTATCGCCTATCATAATAAAAGTGACAAACATAAACTACTAAGTTATTAGGGGGGTCTGGGGGTCCTCCCCCAGAAAATTCTGGGAATTGGATTGGGAAAATTCTCCAATCTGGGGGGGGCAATTTGGTTTAAAATTTTCAAATTGCCCCCCTACAAAGTCCAATTGCCCACCGGTGGGGCGTGCGCCCCACGTTGGGAAACACTGGGTTAGAACGTATGTTAATTTTCCCTTTTTTAAGTAAACCCTTTTCCCTTTTTAAGTCCAACCAAATTTTACTTAAAAAAACTTTCTAAACATCGAACAAAATTTTGTTTAACCCTTTATGTCCCAAATTATTTTCCTCATCCTCATCCAAAATATTTCAAGTTTACGTAACTGCAACTATAAGTACACTAAATTTGGCCTTACATGACGAAAATTGGACTAATTTGGAACATTGGGAAGTGGGACTTAAAAGTCCCGTCGGGACATAAAGGGTTAAACCAATTGAAGGCATTGAAAGATTTTTTCAAGTAACTTTTGCTTTACTTTTCTCTCTCTATATGTTTATAATCTGATTTTTATTTTATTAGATATTAGAAGAATATTTTATAATGATTAAACAAATATGATGAGACATTCCATAACTGAACTGAATCAGCAAGAATAAAATCACTAAGTTCAATGAAAAATTATTGGACCCTCTGCAAGGTAACCCATCAATCAATCTGATACCCATAACCAGGCCTTTTTAATAGAAGACAAAGTCTGGGGTGCTACTTCTCTGGGGAACCCTTGTAAATCAGTTTTTTAACAGCATGAATTCCAGAATTCTGTTTTTTCTTTTCTAAAATCTCGTGCTCAACAAGAAATCTAATTAATAAATAGTGCAGGGCTGTAACCTTAACATCTTTAATGAGGAATCCAGTCCCACCATTGGTTCTAAGCATGATTACATCTATAAACTTCCTGGATTGTGGCAAATTCCATTTCAGAATCGGATGAAAAGTTCGTTAATCTTAATATTTTCCCAGGAATTGAAGTAGCACCCCTCCTGGGTATGTCCTAGTTTTAAAAACACCTTATTGGGGAACATTATGTCATGGATAAATATTCTCTGTTCCAGCTCTTTTTCAGTGGGGATCTTTAGTTAATTACTAGCACCATTGAATAATCTTTTGAACATGCCTTTTTTCACCTCTTAGGATAAAGAATAAGAAAATTTGCTGACGGTGTCTCGGTGAAGTAGGAGCTTATGGGTAAAACAATATTGAGATGATAGGTTGGAACAAATATATTTTTTTAAATCTAACCCCTGAAACAATTAGAGCATTGTTTTGTATTGGTTAATCTACACTGCTGCGAAAATTATTTTTTGTATGATTAGCTGAGGTTTCACTAATCTGGGGGCTGCCCCGAATATCTAGATTCTTCTACAGCGTAAACCCGGAATTCCTGGTTTTAACGAAAATTTCATGAATCGTGAGCTTAACGAGAAAGCGCAAAATCGGGTCTAATTAAAAATAAGATCTTATGCGTTTAACTTCTTTTAAACATCCAGGGATTTTTGGGATCGAACTGTAGATCTTGTGAAAAAAAAACCTTTTATATAAGAAGATTAAAAATTTTTTTAAATCTGGAAATGTGAATTTTTGAGCGTTCCGGACTTAGAGATTCCTGATAAAAGGTTCATTACTGTAGAAGTTTTCCAGGGTTTGCTTTAAGGTTTGTCAGTGGCCCCCTTGTAATTAGGTCATTTTTATAGCAAGATATGAACCAACACAATACAGTTTGCGTGAAGCTACAAGGAGAGGCTAAAATTAAAAATACAATAATTTATCGTAAATAAAGCGGATGCGTTGAACCTCCTTTACAAAGATTCTCGTATGATAGCAACTGATAATCACATGATCGTGACTATCACTGGTATGCCAGCCACTAATGTGTAGAACATTGGATTCTATCTCTAAACCTGGTATAGAAAGCAAGTATTAACTATTTGAGGATTGTTTCTATTTAAATGCAATATATCCTTTTATCTAACTTTTTTTCAATGATTGGCTAGAAAAGACTACTGTGAAACGGGTATCGATTAGATGCTATAAAATGTATATTCAAGCCTATGTAAAGGGTAAAAACTCTTGAATTAGATTTTATACATCGAAAAACACATTTTTGTTTTCGATTTGAGGTTTTTGTTTGCACAAAAAATGAATTCGTTACGAATTTTTACGTGGTGGCTCGGTGGGGCTGGTTCATCATTTGCGTACTGTTCTGTTTTCTATTTATCCCCTAAAGCAAGATTCTTAAGGATTTCTGTTTTAAATTCGAATCCTTGAGAGCTATCTCTATGATATCTATCTATTTGAAGAAATTTTGTTTTTCTCTATAAAAAATAATAAAAATAGTTACAGATTCGAAATTGTCTGAGAAAATTCGAAAACACTTCTACTATCAGGGGTGGTTATTCTCTCCGAAAATTTCAAGGACGCATATTGTTGAAATACGAAGGACTATCAAATATGCCTTTTTCAATTCATGAACTTTTTCTTTTTACATTGAAAACAATTCTGCAGTATCTGTGTGAATCATAGTCTTCTAAACAAAACGAGTTATACAATTTTTAATGATTTTGATCCGTAATAGAATGCCAAGAAATGCAGTTGCACCGGACCTCTGCTCTTTTTTCATGTAGCGCCATCTGTTGACAATATGTGCTGATTCTATTCCGTTGGTGGTCAATTGTCTCCTCTGCGGTAAAATATTAATTTATTGTGCATAAAAACAATCATTTGCATTCCTTTTTCTTATTATCAAAAAGTTAATCACAGAAAGGACTAATTGCAATTCTTTGGCGCCATTCGAAACCTTTGAATATACTATTGGAGCGACGTCTTCCCCGAACGCTCCTTCAGTGAAATCACCAGTCAGGGATACTCCCGAAGTACCAAAATGGAGTCGTAGTGGGTAATTTCTTTACCTTATCCCATATTCTGTCGAAATTAAGGATCTATGTATTATGATTTGGGTGAAATTTTGTGATTGATATCCTTTTCTGATCATCCAGTCTTACGATTACTGTGTTCTCTTGTTGTTCTGTTGAGTTGCGCCTTCCATCCCCCTTCGTCCCAGAAGAGCTCTTTTCGGTACTGTAAATTGATCGAGTTGCAAATTATCGCCCGGTTTTAACATTTTTAGTGCTTTATGCAGCATTTTAATGCAAAAAGTTCCTCAAAACTCGCACTTTGGTGTTAGTTGAATTTTCACGTGAGCGCTCCTTTTACCCAGGGGGAGGGTAGGATGATCAAAGGATTCTGTTTATTCCTGCTTGTGTTTTGGCTCGCATTTTCACGTATTAAAGATATTTACATGCACTATATCGTTTCATAAAGAAAAATATACAGTTGCTTAGTAGTTTTTATTATAAAAAGCGGTCTTAGTGATGTTCCGAGTGGTCCTATTGATAATTCCGCCGGAGCGACTTTACTTTTAAAATTCAATTGTTTAGGAATTGTCGATACTTTTAAGTGCTCTAAAATGTCGTTTTCTCTCGATATTTTATCCACCACTGAACTTTAAGTTCCTTTTTTACATTATGGAAGAAAAGCGAGACCTATTGGAGGGCTGCGCACGAAAGACCGAGATACAATTTTCCACGTGCATATGGGACAATGGTTTCGTAATCATAAGATTTCCTTAATTGTTTTCAATGAGCTATTCGAACATTTGTATCAAATTTAAGAAATTATCCAATCCATACCTTGGTGACTAGTATGAGGGTAGTTTACGGCGTCCGGCAGTGTTCCTACTCTATATAAAAATTACCTTCGTGATGTACTCGGGTTCTATTTCTGTATCAGAAATTAAATTCAGTCTAATTCATTAAAAAAATCAGTTTACTTGAGATAATCATACTCGATTGATGATATTATTTGAAAAAACCTTATTAATTCTCCTCTATTAGAGGTCCTTGAGGTAGCAATATATTGCAAAATAAATAAATTTTAGGCATTTTATTTTTATTTAGTTTAGTGAAATTTCATGTGTAAAACACATTAGTAGAACAGGTGGTGTATCTGCTGATTTTTCAAACATAAATTTATGAGGGCAAGATTTGCCTAACTTGGTCTTATTAGCATTCTGAAGTTAACATATTTAGCCTTTGTTTGTAATAAAAAATGCATTAAAAAAAGAATTGGGTTTGAAAAGGTCTAACATTCTAAAAAACAACATATAGAAACTAATTTGGGGGACTGAGTAATTAAAATAATTTAAAAATTTTTGACTCCTTAACAGGTGTGTAAGTTAAAAAATTTTAAAAATATCCATAAAAATATAATATTTTTAAGGACCAAAATCTGTAATACATGTGTAACAAACTGATTATTTTGGTGGAAACTTATGTGTTGCTACCCTGTTGAATAGAGATGTATTAAAACAGTGTTCATGATTCCACATCCCTCCAAAAGTCCTAAAAATTGTTTTATTTTTACCATTGAAAATGCTTTAAAGAACCCCTTTCTAAAATTCCAATGCTCTCTTCCAAATTTCTTTGGGCTATAGTAAACCTGAAATTTTGCAAAATTTTTATTGCATGTTGTATTTAGATGATTTGGATTTGAATCTCTTGCTCCTATTGCAACTGTGGTAAGGAAATAAAATTTGGCAAATTGTAAGATGGCCAGAATGTTATATTATGGCTCCTATCATTAAGAATCATTTTTATTTCGGTGCCTCCTTTGTTTTTTAACCTGTAGCAACCGTCTCTGAGGCTGCGCAACATTTTCTTCACCTCGTCCCTACCACATACTTGGTCCAATCAAATGGATTCGTCTCCTAGCTTTACCTTTCATGACCTTGACACTAACCCCTTCTTATCAGTATTTTTTGACAAGTGCAACGGTTTGAAATTCCATTGGGGATTCCGCGAGATTGTGTTGTTGACACTTACTCTACACTGAATCTTCCCTTATTAAATTACTGCACTATATGGTTTCTATCAAAAAATATAAGACTATTGAAATATAGTCTGGGAAACAATGTATAATGAACAATGTACTTAAATATCATAATCATATCTTAATTAAAAGATTTTTAAAAAATTATAATTTTGGGTGGTCTAAGACCCCACGTGTGCCCTGGTATGTTTTATTTTTTCACCTCCCCCTGTTAAGGGTCCAAAGAATCTGCAAACCTTTTGATAGAATCTCTACTGTTCAAAGATTTTATTGACTTGATACTATATCAGCTAAATTTTTGTATTTATAAAAAATTGTAGAGAAGGTATTAGAAAAAATGTACTTAACAGGCAGGATTCAGGGGCAGTCAATTTCTAGAAAAAGAGGTTTTGGAAAGGTTACCATGTGATGTGTGGGAGGGTGGTATTTAATATTTTGGCTTCAAAAACTATTACATTTTTGTCTCTTATTATTCAAGATTTGTATTCTCCTAAGAAGTAACAGTGAGAAAAAAGCAGTTATATATTTTTAATAAAATTTAAATCAAATTCTTTCGGTACTTCCATATTATCCTGTTGACCATGCCACTGAAAACAAAAAAAATTAAGCCATCTGTGCCCCTGAAGCTGATAGTTGACAGTTTTTGTTTTTATAAACTCAAGATGCATTTCTTAAAATAACATTAAAAAAGAATAGAATTAAATAGATTCCAATAGACTAAAAAGATATACTGGAACCATGCTCCAAAGCATTATGCCCCAAATTGAGCCCTGCTTATAGGTAAAATACCCTCTGTAAATCCTAAAATGCTGGTGGGACTTTAAAAAAATATGAAAATAAAAGCCTGGATCATCCATAAACACTATGTTCCCAGGGGCAAACAGCGAGCCCATACGGGTATGTGTGCTTGACAAATACATAAAAAATCAACTAAAATATATTGGATTCCTCTTTTCCTCCTACTTATTCTTTAATACTTAAGTTTTAAAAACATTCTTTATTTTATCAAAAGATCAGTATCATACAGATTATCATAGATTACCAGCTGAGATTCACAGGCTTAATTATTTTATTAGGCTGCCTGACGGCTCATAGCTGCTCTCCAATCCCCGACATGTAATTAAAAAAGGTTGAGAATCTTATAAAATTTAATTGTTGACTACACCAATCTGAGAGCTATGAAACCCCCTCTTAAAAACCCCTAAAACTAAGAAAAGTAGAACATCTCTCCATAGAAGTTTAGTATAATTAAGTACTTTTCTAGTTTTTATTGGAATTTTGCTTATGACTTAATTTTTTTTCAGATCCGAAGTTTTGCTGAAGAGACAACATGCCTTGTGGATCTGGAAAAGATAACAGTAAAAGTGGGGAAAATGGCCATTGTGGTTTTCAAGACTTGGACCATTCTATTCTCCAGCACTCCTTGACTCTAGGTGTGAACAATGTAAAGCAAATCATGATGAGTGTTAAAAATGGCACAAGAGAAGTAAAAGACATTCTTTTGAATGAATGCAATGTCATTTATGAGTGTAAAGTATGTGCCAATTTATTTCGAAGTCTTGCAAATTTTCTGTACCACAAGAGATGCTATTGCAAAAAACATTTGTGTGAGGACATGCAACTGTTCGATAACTTCGAAGAAAGCACCTCTACAGTGGTCGTCCACCCTGAGGCTTCTGAGGAGTCTCCCTTTCCCCAAATGAGGGAATGTACAGTCGAATTGGAAAAGGCCGATGTTGCCAAAGAGAAGTGTTTGCTGGCCGCCCAGAGTAGTTGTAGCAAAGAAGCTGTTCAGAAAGAGAAACCTGGCAGGAAAAGTGGAAGGGGTAGGGAGCTAGCAGAGGAAGAGGGGAAGAAAAGCAAGGCTTCTGGAAAAGAATCCAAAAGTAGATCTAACAGTCCTGTTCCTGAGGAAAACACTAAAGAGACAGAAGATAATGGGAAAAGAGGGAGGTCAGAAAAAGCCTCTGCAGGAAAAGATCTGACTAAAACTCGATCGGAAAGTCCCATGATATCCAGAAGAACAAGAGAAAAGAATAAGAGAGTTGCTAAAACTCGAATGTCAGCTGAACCCCCTAAAAAAGCTGCCAAGGTGTCGAAAAATGATAGTGTGAAAGGCAGTGACTCTGATGATTCAGCAAAGGGGAATGCCTACAATGCTAAAAATAAGACGCATAATGTCAAGGGCAATATGGAGGCTGTCAAAGCTAGTCCTCCCAATGTGAAATCCAATGGAAAAGCCAACATAAAGGGTAAAAATGGCATACAAAATGATTCTGAAGATGCAAAATGTACTTCTACTGATAAAACATCCCCGAGTTTGAAGACAACATCACCAGCTGGTGCATCGATTCCTTCATCTAATACATCAACCTTGGATGACTCCATGCAAAATGAAGATTCAATTGAAATCCTTACAGATGAAAATAATGATGAAACTCTTAAAACAAGTAACATAAAGGTCACCTCCCTAATGAATGTCAAAGATGCAAACAAGGCTGGAGAATCTGCTGCAAACATTTGCTCACCATCAAAGATGCTATTGAAACCAGTGAAAAAAATAATCTTAGCTAACCCTAAGACTTTGAACTTGAAAAATGGTTCTGTGTTTGAAAGCATTCAAAGTAAAATAAAAGCTAATAAAATTGGATTCACCAAAATCGCCAACACCGCCCAGTGTTTCCCTAAAATAATTTTCAAGACACTGGATGGAAATCCTCATGCAGTATTCCAAGCCACAGAAGGCGACAAGTCTGAAAACATCTCTGTTAAAAGCAAACCCGAAGTGGCTCCATCTACATCTGATTGTGAAAAGGGTGTTTACTCAACGGAAAAGGATGCTACATCTAGTACTCCAACAACTCCTGAAAAAGAAGAGATTCAGCCCCTTTCTCCACCTTCTGTGGAAAAAGCACCCAGAGTAAGACCTGAATTCCATGTGACAAGAAGGAAGAGGCTGCTATCTCGATCTGACTGCAATGTTGCCGAACTGAAATGCCTCATCTGTAGAACGAGTTTTACATCGATAAAAACTCTTTATTTTCACATGCTGTCGCTTCATTCGAAAAAGAGGCAGTACTATCCTTGTCCGTTTTGTAGGCAATTTTTCGTTCAGATGTATGGAGTAACCAGACACCTTATTTCCATTCATAACAAATCAAAAGAACAAATCAACAAGCTTAGAGATGTAATAAAAAAGAAGAGCATTTGGAAGAAGGTGGACGATTCTGGTGATTCGCCCAGAGAAGATGACAAGCCAAGGCCTAGGAGCACCCCTTTTAAAGAGTTGGAAATTGAAACTGAAACTGTTCCTGAACCTGAGGAAGAGATTGTGATTGAGCCTAGCACAAGTACCATTGAAACCCCCATCCCAAAAACTCCTCCTAAGGCTAGTAAGAATTCAGCATTGCACCAGTGTTCCAAATGCAACCGAGCATTTGAGAGGAAGTCATCCCAAGTTAGCCATGAAAAGTTTTGCATCATGAATGCTATAAAAGTCGAAACCGTCGACTTGGCTGGAAATTCTCCCATTAGTCCCCCGCCAAATGTTTCTTTTTTATCTCTGTCGCCTAAAGCAGCGAGTGTTGAGCCACAGTTCCAGAGGACCATAAAATCGGAGCCTTTGGATCCTAAAAGCAACGCTCGCCCGAAGAGAGGAGCTGAGAAACAGATGCACAAGGACTTTGTGAACAGCCAAACTTTGAAATGGAGGTCGGCTAACAGAGTTGGTACTAAAGCTATGACTGGAGGAGTGAAGAAAGGTCCACTCAAAAATTTGGAAAAGAAGGTTTTGAACATAATGAATGTAGATAACCTGCTTTGCACCAAATGTGATAAAACCTTTTCTTCTTATTCCAATTTACGGCGACATGTTGCAATCCATGTTGGTTGGACCCGCTTTAAATGCAAGTTTTGTGAATACCAAGCTTATAACAAATCCCAGTGCTGGGCCCATCTTCAAAAGGCCCATGGAGTATCTGATGCAGAATTGGATAAAGGTGTGGAAAATCTTAGTAACACCCCTTCTAAAAAAGGACTTCCTAACGTTCTGAACCCTAAACAATTGTTCGAAGTCCGGCCCAAACAGATGTCAGTCAGAACATTTCAGATGTCAAAGACTAAGATTGGAAAGAAGAAGGGCATGAAAAAGCAAACCGCTAAGAAAGGAACTACTGAAGATCCCAAAAAAGAGAAAGGTCCACCAGAGAAGAAGACGAACCTCGATGAAAAGAAAGACAAAGCAGTAGTTATAGAAAAAAGCAAAGGCAGCCTCGAAGTGAAAAAGGATAAGGGTCAAATAAATGAAGGGAAGAAAAAAGATAAGAGCCCTAATGCAGAAGGAACTGAGCTAAGAAAAGAGAAAAGTCAAACCACTGAAAGTAAAAGAGAAAGCTTAAAAGAAAAGGTATCACTTAATAAAATGGAAGTTATAGAGTTAAGCAAAGAGAAAAGCCCTTTGACACCCATAATAAAGTACAATGTGCCTGGTGTTAGAAAAGACGGCAGCAACTACAAATCGGTTACAACCAATAACCCTACCACAATTATTCTATCCAAAAAGCTTCCTTCCCCAACTACTGCCACCGTCCAGTCAATTCTGACCCTTTCACCTGAATCTATGTCTTCCAATGCTACTGTAAAAACCATTTTCCCTCTACGTTCTTCTCCTCGAAAGGTTGAGTCCAAGTCTCCTGAAGAAAAGAGCCTGGCCAGTCTCGTCACGAGATCGGGTACTTACACCAAGACTAGTCTACCCCCTTTGAGGTCAAACAGCGTGGAAGAACAGCAGAAGAAACCGACTCCTGTGTTCCCTGATAAAACCTATGCAAAAAAGGACAGGCTCATTAGTGAGTGGTACCCTAAGAAAGACTTGAATTCTAATAGCTCACGCCGTGAATCTGCTCCTCTCATTATTGGTTTAGTTCCAGCATCTAGTGATGGACTCGCTGGCCGTGCCAAGAATCCTGCTATATCCTATGAAAGAGAGAGAAGCAACTGTTGATTTCTCTACCTAGAAAATGGTTTCCATTTTTGGTTGTCACTTCAAAATGGTGTAATTTTGTAATTAATGTAATTTTTAACTGAGGAGGTATTACATAATAAGTTCAGAGTTGAGTTTTGCAATTAAAACAGAAATCTGAACTTTTTTTGCTGTTTTCATGAGCATATATATATATATATATATATATATATATATATATATATATATATATATATATATACAGGGCTCGATTTCAGCCGGAACGGTCCGGAACGGCGTTCCGGTACCTCTTTTTCGATTAAAAAATTAATATTTTAAAACAGGGGTCTCCTATAACTACAACCTAAGAAAACCTTTCTATATGTACGAAAAAAGTCCTAAAATGAATTAAAACCCTGTTTTTAGGGTCAAATTTCCAAAATTTTGTCTGGGGGAGGACCCCCCTTTTGGTATTTAGAACTAGCTTATCACATTTATCTTCAGATTAAGTTCATAAAAAGGAGAATCTTACTAAAGAATATTAAAAAAGAACATGAAACTGTAAACATGCCCAAAAAGTGTTTAGAGGGAATTTCGAGTCTCTTCCCCCCGTTTGCAAAAAATTTGACTTGGGACCTGATAGATTTAATTTTCTAAAAGGATATTTGGGCCCTTCCCGAAATAAATTTCCACATACGCCACTATGATCCTAGATGTGTTAAAAAACAATTTTCTGTTGTTACTATTCAAAACTTATTTTCACTGATTCACAATGCATATTTTAAATTTTAAAAATTTTAAATGCATTGTTATCTTTTTGGCAAATAAAGATAATTTTGTGATTTAATATTAAGGTTATTACTTAATTGTGTTCTTTTAAAACATAATTGTGAACCCCAATTTGAGCTACCCACACAATCCGCTCCTGGTGTTGATTCTTTTTTTTTGAACCCCAGATTTGCCAGATTGCTGGTCAAATTTGCAACATCTTAAATTCTACAGTTTAAGGATTTTTTTAACTACGCATTATATTCCTTAAACTGTCAAAATATACAACACTATTGGTTCATTGTTGATAAACCGTCCCGCCTTCTACAAGGGGCGCACTCTTGGAAAAAAAAGTACAACGCACTGTAAAAAATGGTGTTAATGGTTCATCGTCTTATACAATCTAGTACAACAATGCTTATTAAGTTTTTGTATTAAAAATTCTTTTCTTTTTTTTCAGTTTTGAGACCAATAATTTTACGGTTCCGGTACCTCTTTTTTTAGAAATCGAGCCCTGTATATATATATATATATATATATATATATATATATATATATATATGACTAAGTAATAGGTGATGTTTTGTCTTCAAATGTAATACAGTGGAACTCCAATTATCCGAATCAATTGGGACCAGACCCCATTGGGATTATTGAATTTTCCCCAAAAAAGAGTTGGGTGTTCTTAGCCAGCCGTTATTTGCATTTAAGTATGGATAAAGCATCTGAGCTAAAAGAAACATACCCAAAATATGGTTTTCCATAGAACTTTTCTGCAAAAACACTTGAAAACGGCATCTTCGAAATCTTTGTTGCCGACTTCAGTAATTTTATTTAAGATTCTATCTTCGTTTTTCAAGCACTGACATGAAGTTTAAAGGTAGGTTTGAATTCTGAATAGATATAAGAATAAATATGCAAATAAATTAATAAAGACCTAAGTATTTCTTTGGTCTTTTTTAATTTATTCTTATATCCATTCGCGTATTTTCTATCAGTTTGCAGCTTCTAGTGCAACTGTTGAATTTATGTTGATTTCTAATGTCGGCAATTTGGGTAGTCAGGGTTTGGATAATTGGAGTTCTACTGTATTAAAAAAGTTCTAAAAAAACTCTTAACCGCATTTAAGAGTTTACATCGCGATGTAATTGGGTGTACTCATGTTGTACAATAACAAACCTTAGAGCTTTTCATGCCGAGAAAAGTAGTTGGATTTGAAAAGCTTAAAAAAAAATGTGAAAGATGTTTAGGGTATAAAAATATAATATACTCTAAACCATTCAATATCCTTGGTAACCTTTCTGATCACACCCTTCAATTTGTAATTGTTTTTGCCTTGCAATATCGATTTTTTTTATAATTATTGAAATTGTTTATATTTGTTATTTTTATTCATTGAATAATATAAAACAGTTTTTTATACAAAATATCTCAATTGGTACTTCTAATTATAATAAAATGTTTATTGTTGAAACCCCCTGGTTTGTGGAGTGTAAGATCTCTCTATACTGGCATCTCAAGTGAAAGCTTCACTGTTCCCCTTGGTGTTTTTTAAAGGGAAGAAATATATCTCTATGTGCAGCCCCCAAATTGGTAATTAAAATGATAGATGCCAACCATTCTGGATTTTGTGGAATGATTTTGCCTCTAAGATCTGGAACTTTAAAAAATAATGCTTACTTATCATTATCGCCTTTCCTTCTTGTGTAACACCATTAAAAAAAGAATTGTGAGGTTGGAAACCTTACGAAAAATCTTGCTAAATGGCATTTGAAGAGATTAGCGCTTAATGTAGATCTGAAAGGAATTTCGGAGGTGTAGGCTTCCGCTTCGGATAGCAGTATAGCATTACTTGTAGAATGTTATTGTAATTCTTTTCTAGTTTTCACAACTTGCATATTATGTTATAAAGCATTTATTAATAACATTTTTATAACCCAGAAACACCTTTCAATATAGTGAGGATAAACATTTTCTAAAAATTTAATTCCTTGAGATATTTCCAATTATGACAATTTCTTAATAAAACTTTAATTATCAACATTTGAAAAGTATGTAGATTTAATTAGAAATGCCCAAAGTTTTTATTAGGTTTTTCAGTAATCTTATCTTTAAATTGTACTCGCTTCACTATCTAAACCAATCATAAAAGAAAACTATCGGGCTATTTAAATACATTATTAATATTTTTATTTCTCCTTAGACTTAATTGTTTTCATTAATAAATAAGCTGTTGTAACTATTCTATTAGGGTTTTATGCAACATTTTTCATAGCACAAAATGTATGATTGAATGGCCTTTTTAGCTGAGAAAATTAGAATTCATCATTCAGCTGTAACTATGCACTCTTTGTTCTTATGGTTATATTTTTACTGGGTTAAGGAGGCAAAAAATTATACGATTTAAGAAGGTTACTATTTTAATGAACATTTAAGTCTCAGATAAAGATTATCAAATTCTGTATTTGATAATTCAATTGGAATTTTTGATGAAACCATATCTGTGTTTTCCCATGAAAAAAATTCATTATCAGCCCAGGTTAAAACAAACTGCTCTTGAGAAAGTAACATCATTACGCTATTAACACATTATTAATCTGAATACAAATTTTTCTTTTGGCCAATTTTTTTTTCATGTTGATTTTTGAACACAGAGTCATCAGTCCTTACACTATATATGCATTGAATTATTAAGTATATGGTAAACTTGTGAATACATACAGTTATAGTGTGAGTAAATAAAAGGGGCAGCTCAAGGTCACAATTTTTATCTTATTGCCATGGCAACGACAAGGCAGTAGTACAATAGTGTGAAGAAGTGTGGGAAAATTGTGACCTTTAGCTGCCTATTTTATTTACAGACTATAATGAGATATAAGTGTGTTAATCCTTCTTTGTATCTGTGATTAATTTATTAGTTAGACTTGTATATATATGTTGAGTTCTTATTAAGTTTTTAAAGTAATCAAGAGTTGGAAGAATAGCACTATTTCATCTTAAAGCACCAGTTTCCAAACTATGCTCTCGTACATTTCCAAATGTAATGCAAGGGTACATTTTTCGATTCTTTACATTTTTCCTTTTTGTACTGAATCTAAATATTGCTGGCATCATCAGAAAACCTCGAATTAGGGAACCTACAGTATGAGATATTTGTGTGCTTATGCCAATGACAGATTAGAATCCTTGGCTTATGATAGCTAGTACTAGTAATAAAGCTTGACCCATTGATGCCAAAAAAGAGGTTTGTTGAGGCTTTCCTGGGAACATCAGTAACACTAGGAGTAATCCTTCTAGTTTTTGTTTGTTTTATTTTCATATCAAAATAAAAATGAATTTCATTGCTAAATAAAATTTTTCTGTTAATTACAACACTTCCTGAATTGACTGGGGGTGGAATGAGTGGAGCATTTCTCAGTTTTCTCTCAATTATAAAGCATAAGAGTTAAAATAAAAATCTTTCTTGTGATGTGATTCTTTGGAACACCTGCTGTTTTCTTTAAAAAAAAATTACAATCAGATCAGTCGTTCTTGAAAATCTGTGAAGAAACAAATTCCAGTCTTGTACAGTATACCCCCCAAATTTCAGGTGCAAGGATTTCCAAAGATGTCAGTGATATCTCTTCTAAAATGTGCTTTGTGGCAGGTTTTTCCACCTAATATGCCCTGCAAATTAAAAAGTGTGAAAACCCCTATCTTATAGCATCATGTGCATGCTGTGCATTTTTGGTATTCCATGTCATACCTGCAGTTCTTCTACATTAATATCAATCAAATTTTAGTTTTATTTGCTACAAGAATTACTCAGCTTCATTTTGCATAATTGCTAACTCAGTACAGCAATTTCATACATGTTGTATGACTGCTCAAAATGCAATTTTACCTTAGTTTTTGTATAAAAGGTTAAGGCATTAAAAATAAAATGTTTAACTCCTTAAGTCCAATTTAGAACAGTTTTATTCCGTAAATTAATTTTAATTGGAAAAATTCTAAATCTTGTATGATCAAAATCCCTATATTTAGGTTTTACATACCCTAAATGAAAAATCTATAAAATTCATTAAAATGTATCCTTGTTCTAGTAGATATGTAAAAAAAGAAGGTTAATTATTGATGTGCCATTTGAAAAGGGATGTTGCTTATTTTTTAACAAGTAAATACTACAACATTAAACAACAGTTATTTTTTTTTCTCTAAAAACCTATACTTTTAAACATCTAGTCAGGTTTTAATTGGTTTACTGAAATAAATTTTTATTTCTTAAAACTGGTGTGTATTCTCAGTGTATAGTGTATTTTTTCTGCTTAGTAAATTACATGTTATTGAAATAGGAGGTGTAAAAACGTATGGCTGCATTTAAAATCTGTAGTTCCCCTCTTGTATGTATATTTCAAGTGTTATTTGACTTGTAATAAAAAATTGAAAATTAGATTTTCCACATTTTTATTATTTTAATAAATCAGAATATACCTATCGGAACATAAAAATCACCAACATTTAATAATTTAGTCAATGACACGCAGAAGTGAAAACATATATACAAATTAATTACAGTATTCAAGTTCTAGATGTAAAAATTTAGGCATGAAAAAGGTTATATTTTATGGTAGAAAAACAAAGGTATTAAAGGGAATGACAGACTAATGTTGGAGTTATAAATTTTTTTTAACCAGAAATGGATTAGACTTCTTTCCACAAAATTTAAGTAACTCAAATATACACAAATAAAGAGTTTATACAAATCTTCCAAGTAATCTACACAACAATACAATACTTTTTACTACACCTAATAATAGACTACTACTTTACCAAAAATGAAATAGGTGCCAATTAAAAACCTGCCACAACATAATAAGCAGCAAGGTCGACATGAAAAAGTACACCTTCTAACTAAAGTCACGATCTTTAAGAATGATAGGGGCAATCAATGACCACAGATAGAGCAAAATGCAGAGCCAGCTAGATATGATTTTCACCCACATAGAAGCTTGATTGGAGATAACAATGTTTGAGTCTGGAGTGGTTGGGCTAGAATAGATGAAATTAATGAGGAGCAAATTATTGCAATAGTCCGAGTTATGGCTTAAGGGCCACAGTTTGATGACCTGTAGCTCTTCTATTTATATTTTTTATAAATAAATTAAAGTGGAAGCTCTTATAGTTATTTTAACCCACACTACAATTATAGTATCTAAAAGAGTAAATTTCAATTGAATTTATTGGAAAAATCACATGTTTAAAGATAACTCCTAAACCATGGGTGCCACTCTTCAAAAATTGCAAGACTGAACTAGAGTTAAGCATTTTACCTTTTCTATTGTTTTAAAAGAAAAGTAGATAGAATTTTTTAAAATGTTATTGCTGGGTCATAAAAATTATTTAAATGATGCGGTAATAGTGCGATTCTGCTATTAAAAGTTTTGGCAGAGATATTAGTAATGAAAGCTTTCCATTTATCTAAAAAAATTACAACTTTCAAAGAAAAATTATAAAAGTCTGTAAGACTAAGCTAAGATCTTAGCAAATATACAAGGTTAGTGCTGAAAATCAGTACAATTGCTGCGACCAATTCCCATATCCTAAACAAAGGATCTCCAATACTTTTCAGAAAATGAATGAAAAATAAAAAAAACACAAATTTTAACACAATTATTTTTGGGTAGAACTAGTGCATTCAAATGGGAAACAAAAATTGTTTGTGTTTCATTGCATAAACAAACTGATCCCAAGAAAGTATTAAGTGAAGTGTTCTGATCAGGGACGTGCCAACGTTTTTGAGAGTGGGGGGGCGAAGTATTTTTGTAGGGCCATAACCAGAATAATGTGCGGAACTTTATTAAAGTATAAATCCTTTTCAGTTAATACTTTCACCTAGGCAAGCAAGGGGGATCCTCCCCCAGAAAATTTTGTGAAATTTGGGTTCAAAAAGAATTTTTTATATTCATTTTATGCATTTGTTACCCTTTGAAAGCTACCTAAAGAGGATACCTTCTTGTATTCCTTAGAATTTTTCAAGGGAGAAACAGTATTATAACCATGATCTTTTTATAAAATATCATTGGAATCAAGTTACACATAATGTCAAGATTTGAAAATTTTATCTTCACGCGAAAGGGGGGTCTCCCCCAGAATTTTTTTGAAAACTTACCTCTAAAAGTAAAGTTTTAGCTCATTTTGAGACTTAGTAAACCACATAATTTTCAAGGAAAAAATTATAAATATACAACAAATTATCAAAGAGGATGGGGTCCCTTCCCCAGAAGAATTTTTAAAATAGACAATTTTAAACTATGGTGTTTTATCAATTGTAACCGGGCGGAAATAGCTTGAAGACCAAAATTTTTGCAGTTTTCTGTGGCAACATAAAACATATTTGAATTTTCAGCAGTAAAAATGAAATTTTGGGTCGAAAATTGGAAAGAAAAAACTATGAAACCAAAAGGTTTTTAAGGAATTTGTTTGACAAATTTTTACATTCAAAGTAATACCATTTAATTTAAATAATATTAATGTCAAGAAAATTGTCTAGATTGGGTATTGAAAATATTAAGCTAGAAGTGCAAATTAAAGATTTAAAACAGTTTTAAAAATAATGCCCTTCACAATTGTTTGAATTATTCATTACTTACAACTAGTCTACAGCAATATTCCTCACCCCCTTACCTCATAAACATAAACTGAGGGGGGCAAGAATCTCCCTACTCACTTGACAGTTCGTTTCTGGAGGATATGGAAAAATTAAGCACATATGAGATGGATGATAATCATGGGCAGATCGGATTTAGGTGAGGATCCAAGGGGGGGCATGCTGTCCCTGAAGTGCTAAGAAACTTGATATTTACCAATACGAAAATGAAAATTTCTCAAAAAGGTGGGGGCCTCCAATAACCCCCATCATCATAAATCCGCTTATTATGATAATAATGCCCTACGCACAAGTTAAAATTTTTCATTACTTAAAATCAGGCATGGATCCAGCACGGTCCTAGGGGGGGCACTTTTCCAGACAAGATCCCCTTGGGGTTCTATTGGAGGTATGCGGGTCCTCCCCCAGAAAAAAATTGAAATTTGACGTGTAAAAGTAGGGTTTTATCTCATTTTTAGAAACGTTTTGAGTCTGGGCATTTTTCAACACTAAATAATCTTTACTTTTTAACCCAAAATGTCAAAATTTTTGGGATTTCCTAAAAGTGGACACTGAAGATCCAATTTTGATACTAATGGGGGGTATGGGGGTCCTCCCCAGAATCTTCTTTTTAATTAGACCTGCAAAAGTTGGGTTTTTACTCATTTTGAGAACCTTTTTGGGTCTCCAAGGGTACCACCCCCAGACACGCACTTTCCAGAGTACCACCCCCTGGATACGCGCCTACTTAAAATAATACTTCTCGCCCCCTCACCTTATAAACCGAGGGGGGCAAGAATCTCCCCACCCACTTGATGGCCCGTTTCTGGAAAGAATGGAGTATATATTAAAGACATATCAAATGGATGATAATAATGCGCTTTGAATAGTTTAAATTATTCATTATTTACAACAATATTCCTTGCCCCCTCACCTCATGAACTAAACGGATGGATGTTAATGCCTTTCTCAAAAGTTAAAAAATAATCCATTACAATAATATTCCTCGCCCCCTCACCTCCTTAGGGTGAAGGGCAAGGATCTCCCCACTTGATGGCCCAAAAACGGGCTATCAAGTTGGGAGATTCCAAAATAATATCAAGAATTTAGGACAATCTGGGTTGGATAAGAAAACATTTCAAAAGTTTTTTCTGGTTAGATGTTTGAAAAAGTCCATGAAAAACTGGGGGGGGGGCGAAATACAGTGTTCGCCCCCTCACTCTCAAAGCTGAGGGGGCGATAAACCCCCTGCCCCCCCCTGTTGGCACGTCCCTGGTTCTGATCCTATTCAAAAATTTGTTGTTGTATATATCATCTTGCATTTTTTGGGGGTGTCATAGTCAGAGCAGGTCATTATAAGAGCCTTCACTGAATAATGATTAAAATTGGAGGACCTAAATATAATTTTTAAAAAGTTGAAAATTAAAGTGATTTCATTTATACATAAATGGAAATCTTTTAAAACACATGCATACATTCAAAAAATACTTTTACCCACTTTCTCCCTAGCTAATTATGTTAACCTAAAAATCTAAACTGTTTCGTACTAACTTCTACAAGCATTCAGTAATTATTATTGTGGATACTTACTCATACCAATTGGTGAGGGTCATCATGACATAGAGAGAGGCTAAAGCAAACATAAAATGAAAGAAAGACCAACTGTAGGCAACTTCGTTATCTTCATTGTCCCAGGCCTTGCCAGATTCAACATCACCTCTGCCGGCATCTTTAATAAGGAACCCAAGTTAATATCACACAATGGTGAAATTTCATTTAAGTATGACCAAGTCATAACACTTAACATTAGGTTTTTATCATACAAGAATGAAAAACTAAATAATGTTAATAAAGGAAAAAGAATTTAAAGTTATGGGACTTTTTTTTCATAGAAGTTTGAACGTTAAGGATTTTTTCTATCTGGTAGCCACAAAAGAAACAGTATCCAATGTCAAAATAAGGAGTTAAATACATTTAATTTTTAATCATCTAGTTGATTTTTGTTTGATTGCAAAATTTTTAACTGTAACGCTTTTTAAAAAGTAATCTATTAAAAATGTTTTTCTTTCAAACTATACATAGAAATAGTCTTTTTGGAAAAAACTATAATTTAATAGATATGAAATTTCTTTTTGAATTTCAAAAATTTATTAAAAGCATACCCGAGTCTCCATCTTGAACAAGGATTTTCTCAGTCATGGTGAGTTTACTAACTTGAGAATTGCTTGCAGTACGAATGCTAAAATAAAGGCATTAAAAAGTTGATGATATTTTCAAATTGTCATCTCATTTCCTCTTGATATTGGAAAACAATGTAAATATGGTAGACAGAAAGGCATATATATAGGCTCGCCAAGTCTTTAAGATGTTGACTAATAATAATCAACTTTTAAGATACAGTTAAGTTTTTCTAGTTACAATACTTGTAATACTCAGGATGGGCTGGCTGATATCTATCAGCTAATACTTTACCCATGGGTCAAAGTGAACTCATGGAATAAAATTAAATAGGGAAACTTTTCTTCTGCTCAGAATATTGTTAACATCAGAAAATTTTTAACATAAAAAGAGAAAATATAAATAGTGTCTTACCTTGAATAGAGGATACAAATAAACCAAATAAGCAAAGTAACTATGCTTTGTGAATCCAAGGAATGAGTATTACCAAGAAAACTTGGACGACAGTCTAAAAAATACAAATATTTGTTCAATACAAAAGAAATAACATGCTGAAATTAAAAAAATATTTTCACACACGTAATCTGTATTAGTTTCATCCATTTTTATACAACACATGGAGTTTTATGAGGAAGGTTAAGAACTCTTTTCAGTTGCTGATTACCTGTTAAAATTACTTATTTCACCTAGTCTAGTAGTTTTCATAAACCCAAATACAATGAAGGAAACTAATTCTTGAAAACCTTCTACTAAAACTAAAATTATCAGTGCATCTTACTTACTGGTAGAGTTGTTCAAAGCAGACCATGTTAAGTACATGACATAAAGCATGACAATGGATGACTGGAGAAGTCCAGATTTTGGAAGAGCTGCAATAAACATAAGATTTCAGTTCTGTTGAAACTGTTAAACATATAAAGAAATAAACATTTTGAATTTAAAACTCAATATTTTAAGACACCCTAAAGAATAAGTCAAAATAAAAATTTTGAAGCTCTTTTGATCTTTAAAGAAAACCCCTAAAAAGTGACCCATGGCTCCCTTAAACAGAAAAATACCTTCGTCCTTTTTAATCCCAATTTTATTAAACAAGTGTAAGATTTTTAAGACTCTACTGACTTTGATGTTTATCGTACTAATATGTTCAGATACAAAACTTTAAAAACAATAACTTTGAATCAAATCTTAAATTTAAATGCTAAACAATTATTAAAAGATTTAAACTTTAAACAATGTATACCTTCCTGAACTTTGGGCATAACTGACACAACTGATAGAAGGATGCATGCAATCAAATTGAAACTTATGAAAAACTTCTGGGTTCCACATCCTGCTTCATCCTGGTTAAAATAAATTATATTCAATCAAATATTAATTTGAAATTAATCAAGCACTTCTTTTAATTTAGGACAATTTTAAAAAATGTTAATGAAACTCCAATACCAGTAATTTTATTTTTAACTTTTTCAGTCCTAGCTGCCCCAAAATTTTCATAGGATTCAATGGTAATTTTGGGCGGTCTAAGATTGAAATCAGCTCTTCATTTAAAAAATATTTTTCACAGTAAAAATCTGAGAAATGTTTTGAAAATTTGATATTACAAAAATTTTTCCGATATGAAACAATAATACATTTTACAGTTTTAAAAATATCATCTAAATTTTTTTCAGATGTAATTTTATACAGAGTGAGTTTATCCTTCTGGTATTAGGGGATGGCTCAGGGGCACAAATTCTGGGCCACCTCTATCCTACAATTATTTTATAAGAAAACAATTTGAAGTACAAACAAAAATATTGAGTTTGAAACATCTAAGATGCTAAACTAACATGCAGTAGAACAAAATGTAAACCTGGTATAATATTTTTTAAAAACAAAAATGCTTTTTTTGGCATACATTCATTGTTCAGACTTGCCAACCTCTGAAAGTCAAATACATTCATACATACATTCATTATCGACGTACAGCCCTTTACAAACCAATTACAAAAAGATAATACATTCCCATGGGCTCCAAATAAATATTTAACTATTTTAAATTTTTTTATTTAGTTATTAAAAATATAAAGGTGTAAAAATAATAAGTAACAATACAAAACTTTAGAAAAGGAATTATGTCCATGTAAAAAGTTGAATAAAAGCTAATTTTATGTTGAGTTTTAATGCTAACATACCTTTTACAGGGTTCATACAAGTTTTCAGATATCAAAATCAAGGAGTGTTTTTAAAAAATTCAAGGAGTTCCTTTTCACATAACTTAAGAAAGACAAATTTTTTACACAGCTTCAAACACACACTAAGCCAATCACATTCCTGAATCAGGTTTTAAAACTACTTTAAAAGTCAAAATTCAAATAAAATTAAAGGAAATTAGTTAATAGAATAATTATTTATGTAATAATTAAATTGCAAAAGGATATTGTCAAAAACTTTAAGTAGAGAAAAAAGGAAGAAATTAGTATTTTTGAAGTTATATTTAGAATCTTAAATCAGATAAGGTACCTAAAACGGGTCATAATTTAACAAGATTTTAAAAAACCCCACCGTATTATCATCTTATTTTAAGTTGCTATAAAGCACCCTTTCAGTAAAAATTTACAACTTATAAAATCCTCTTAAGTTCAAAATACTGACTAAAATTAAAAACTGCATCTTATTAGGCTTATCAGGTTGCTTTGACCTCTGACCAAAGTTGTTTTTTCTGCACCCGGAAAACAGTTTTTTCTGTACCGCCGTTGAAGCTAACTTCAACAGACGTTCGTAGGAAAAGCAGTCGCGGGAAAAACGGAACTTCCGCGAAAAATCGCAATTTTCCCGACTTCCGGAACACCGGACTTTTGGGCTTCTGAAGATGGTAAAGTTGTTTTTTCAACGTAGCAATAATGACTCAAGAAGAAGCCAACTTGAATCGGCACCCACGACAGTCCAAGAAAGTTGCGGGAAGAACGGAACACACACTCCGAAAAAAAACCCGAAACTCTCGGGAAAAATCGCTATTTTCCCGACTTCCGGGACACTGGACTTGTGGGCTTCTGACCATGGTAAAGTTGTTTTTCTAACATCGCAATAATGACTCAAGAAGAAGCCAACTTGAATCGGCCCCCGCGGCCGTCCATCAAGAAAGTCGCGGAAAGAACGGAACACTCCGAAAAAACCTGAAACTTTCGGTAAAATTCGCTATTTTCCCCGATTTTCAGGACACTGGTTCCTGCTTTTACTGAAGCACCTTACTTTCTTCCATTGCACTAATTTTAATAGGAATATATATTGAAGTCCTTTCATAGGCGCCGACTTTTATTAAATATTGGGGGGGCCCAGTACTAGACAAAAAATATATAAGTTATTCCATGTATGTTCCATATAAAAGCGGTCCTTAAACTTTCGATCGCCACTAATGCTAGACCCCCAAGATTTTGAACATCCAAAGGCTTATTCCTAAAGTACCCCTACGGAGTTTATTTATATACGTAAAGTTTTAGAGATTCCTTAAAAGTAGTACTCAAATTATGTTCCACGTTGTGTTAAAATTTTACAATTACTCGAAGTATAATAGGGGGTCTGGGGGTTTCCCCCAGAAAAATTTTGAAAATTTGCCTCAAAAAGTAATGTTACAGCTTTTCTTTAGAAGAGAGAGAAGTTCCTTGTAAAACATAGATTTTCTAAGGAAAATATTACAAGAGACGTCAAAATTTCGAGAGGGGCTAGGGGTCCTCCCCCAGAAATATTTTTGAAATTTGTCTCTTTAAATTGGTGTTATTTATTTTGAAACTATCAAAAGGTAACTGGCGGACCCCCTAGGAAGGTGCTGGGGACCCTCGGAGGTCCGCGGCCGCAGACCACTGCTATAAAAATTCAAATAAAAAGCAGCGTAATATATTTTTTTAATTTAATCGTACACAAAAAATTAAATACCTATCGCGAAGAATGAAAGTGGATTTATACCGCTTTTAAAATCAACGGCACAGAGCCGTAACTAGAGTTTTGTTTCGGGAGGGATTTTGACTTAAATATTTTTTCTGAGGTACCTACTTACGAGTACTTTTTTACTTCCGTGTTAGAGGACTTGTACATTTGATATTTGTTGAAATTAATTTCAAAATTTTATAAACATTTAAAATTCCAAGCGAATCGATATTTTGAGGGTCCTCCCCCAAAATATGGAAATTTCCACCACAAAATAGCGTTTTATCTCTTTTTGAAGCCGATTTGAGTTACACCCTTAGAGCAGGACTTATTTTAAGAAGCAGAATCTTCAAAGAAACCTAGTATATAGTATATAATAAACAGCAAAATTTTGAAGGGGGTTTAGGGGTCCTACTTCAGATACATTTTGGAAATTTGTCCCTATAAATAGCGTTTAAATTCATTTTGTTAGCCTCTTTCTTCTTATGCTACACAAATGGAGGATCACACCTCAAAAATCACGGAAGTTTCAGGGGAAAACGGTACATAATAGATTTAAAATTTGAGGGGGGCTTGGGGGTCCTCCCCCAAATTTTTTTTGAAATTTTTACCCAAGAAAGTAGTCTTTTAAGTCATTTTGAGTCCCTTTGTGAAGACCAAAAAGAACGACGTCCAATACATTGTCTTCTTAAGTTCATGAAAGAAAGGTAGATTTTTACTAAAAATATTGGGGGGGCTTAGCCCCCCTTCTTCCGACATTGGGGGGGCTCAAGCCCCCTCAAACCCTATGGAGTCGGCGCCTATGAGTCCTTTCATTTCATTTTAAAAAACTTCTTAAGACTTGGAATGCTCTCTACTTAACTGACCTAACTTTCGATCCCTTGCCTCTGCAGGTTGGTTGGTTCGGGCAGAATTTTGATAAACGAAGAATTCCGAAGAAAAGCGGGAGATAACCGAGAAAGCGGGAGATTATTGGAGAAAATCTGGAGGGTGGGAGAAAGAGCGAAAATCCGGAGTCTCCCGCCAAAATCCGGAGAGTTGGCAAGTCTGATTGTTCTTACAAACCAATATAAAATCAATTCTTTCTAATGTTTTTTCTTTTGGTCTTTAAATGAAATTCCAGTTTAAACTAAACAAATTTTTTTCTTCATTAATTCAACACCCCTTTTTCTCATATAAGAGCATAACTGTACTGCTTTAAATTTTAGAAATATTTAGTTATTCCTATAATTACAGGACAAAAAGGTAGTACAGTCGAATCCTCTTAATGTGATCACGGTTAATGTTATCAATCGGATAATGTTATCGAAATCGAGAGGTCCTGATCATTCCTATTTAATTTAATGTAAAATAAATCGTTTAATGTGATCAACTAATAATCATAACTCCGTTTAATATTACCAAAATTTGTCCATATCCTCTTTAAAACGACCGCTTTTGAGTTCGAGATTCATTTTGAAGGTCAATTTTTACCAAGTAAACATGTGCTCCATGAGAACATCAGGCGATTCTTTTTTCAGAAACTCAGTATGAGTAAGAAAAATAAACATTCCACATATTATATTGAAAGAAAACGGTTATGGGGGGGTCCGAATTGTGATTGGTTATAAAGAAACACCAAGATCCACGCTTTGCAGATGTTTCTGATTTTCTCTTGTTTACTGGAATTCAGATTATGTAAATGGAGCGGAAAAAGAGACCTTTCTATAAAAATACAAAGTAAGCGATTATTTTAATTTATTAACTGAACTTGAACTACCTCTTATATTTTCCCCTTAAAATGTTTACCTAGTGTAAAAATAGAGTTTTGAATACATTTATTACGATTACATTATTTTGATTTTAAAGCAAACAATCTAGTTACACTGTTTGCTGTTTTTTTATATGAGATCGCTTATTGTTATCGATCGGATAATATAATCAGTTTAGTCTCGGACAATTGCGATCACATTAAGGGGACTCGACTGTAAAATTTTTAGTAAATATACTAATGTGAACATAAACTAGTCGTTTTAGGCAACTTGATATTTAAGGAAGTAGCAAAGAATTTAATGAACTGTTTATCACCTAATAATTTAAAAAATATATATAATAATAGGTATATTAGGTAATAGTAAGACAATAAATGTAGTGTACAGGTAAAAAAGGAATGTAGAAACTAAAGTAATCCCTAATAATATATTCACTATTTACCTGTGTGTAGTAAACAAAGAGCAACACAGTAGCAGCAATGGATAAAGCATAATGAAGGAAGGTAAAGGAGATCAGAGCTGAAAGAAAAAAAACAATTTTAGATTACAATAATTGAAATTTACAAATTTTCATATTCTGTAGAAAACTGTTTAAATTACTGTTAGATGGCTTAGTTTTTGCTAAGAATAAAATAATTCCAATAATTAGTTTATGAAGCTTGTCTCTCTCTGAAACGCTGCTAAGAACTTACATCACATCTACAGGGCTGATCCATACAAGTTTATGAGGTACCTATTTAAAAGTAGGGTTGGGTTGAAAAAGAAACATGTTTCATTTGTTTTAAAAATGTTTTTGTTCAAAACATGTTTTAATATTTTTTACCCTCAACACAGAAATGTAAAAAAAATTATATATATATGACTTAAAAAAAACTGAATTTGATTTTCACATTGAAATTAGGATAACAAAGCTATACTTTTAAATGCACTGCCAACACTTCATCCTTTAAATGATTTTTGTAAGTTTTCATGACAGAATCATGCTTTTTATCAAGCAATGTACTGTCTATATGTCGATTTGGGGGTTTGTACCGAAGCCTAATACTGGAAACCAAATTTTTAAGCTCTGGCTGATCCACACATAAAAATCGTGAGTTTTTTTTGCCTATATAAAGGGAGAAACTTGCTAAAAATAAATGTTATTTAAACAAAGTATTTTAAACATAACAACCCTGTTTAAAAGAATAAAATACAGGTTTTTACAAAAAAGGAGGAAGTTGGTCAATACTATAGTAATCAGGCTTAACCTTTTATCTCCTGACGACGTACTTACCCCACCAACTTTCAAATTACATACTATAACCATCCTTATTGATGATACTTTGCAGGAACACTCTTAGTTTTCCTCTTTTACGATAAACGTCAACACGGGTTCTGTAATGAGTATTAAAAACTGAAGTTGTGTTTTCAGCTGCCATTTTAATCGGATTCACATGATTGTAATTTTTGTTCCCTCAAAAGTAGTTAAAATCAAAAGGAAAGTGTATTATTTTTTAAGACTTCAAAACTGTGATAAAAAGTTGTACGTAAGAAGAGTAGCGAAAGCCTTTTTGGAACTTTTAACCTCATCCGCCTTCGCTGGATCAGCCTCCTTCACTAAACAGTCCTCCTTCGCCGCAAAGATCGCCTCTACCCTTCGCTTCCACAGCGCGAAATTCTTTCCCTGGAACGGCTCCACGTGTAAACGCATGCTCTCCGCCATTTTAGGCCTAGCCAATAGATCAACCTGATTTACTACTACCTCTCAACAACCTCTCAGCGTGTTCAGTCGGAACCACGCTCTGCTTTTGAGGTGAATAGGAATTACAGAGGTCCAGACAGGTTGTTGCTTGGCTAAATAGGTAGTTTATTAAGAGCAGCTCTCAAAACACATACATCGTGGACAACAAACACAGAAGCACTGCAACATAGATCACTGTTGCCACACAGGGCAAGACTTACTTATTACAGTTATAGCAGTTAAGGGATTAAAGAAACTATGAGATTACTCTGTATTATTCAACAGTTTTTTTTGAATAGTGATAATATTTTAGCCCTCAGTGTAGTGACAGTACTCAAAATTATCAATTTAATTAACTCTAGTGGATTTAATTTACCGAAGATGATTATTTTATTTATGTATATCTCTTAATTTTCAATTTAGTGACTCAAAAAAAATATTTGCATGAAAAAAATTGCAGAAAATCATAATGCAGTAGATAAAGGGTTAAAGACTTGCATTGTGATTTTGAAAGTATATAAGATATTCAAGAACAGGATCCTCACCACAATACCAGCCCCTAGACTGAGTCTCTTCATAGTTATCCAGCCATCGCTCGGTCCAGCTGTGGGCAAAGTCAATGATCAAAATGAGCTGGATAAGGATGAAGAAGAAGCCACCTATCATTCCAAAGTACATCCAGACTGAAACAAAACACACTTTTATGAGCATATTCCATTGCATTAAGTGAATACCAGGTAAGCATGGCTGAATTAAGTTTTTTAACTTCATTGTACTATAATAAATTGAAAAATATATATATTCATTCATGTTTTGGAAGATATCATGAGTTTATTTTAATTATAATTTATCTTTTTGAAAGAATATAGAACAATTATTACAAAATAGATAAAAATAGTGGTGGCAATTTAGTTTTAAAATAATAGGATAGAAACAATAGGATTTGAAAAAAAAACCTAGAAAGCATTGCTAGTGCAATGTGCCAAAGAGAAAAATAAAAACTGCTTTTAAAATATATTACTTCCTTCGCTAACTTGTTTTAGTTGCTTTATCTAATTAGGTTTGATAAAAGGATACTTTAACTTGATCATTTTGCAATTGTATAGGTATTAAATTCAACAACAAGGGTTTTTTTCATAATTAACTGAATAAGTACTCAAAAATAAATTTTGAGAGGTTTTAGCTTGAAAAAGGTTGAATTTTCTAGTGGATAAATATCATGATATTATCAAGTGATATGTATCAGCTAACTTTGATCTTGTGTTATTTTAAGTTTCACGTAAAATTCCACAAATATTCAGTAGCTTTAAATTTGTGTATATGTCAGGGTAAAGTAGGTGGAAGTATTACACATAAGATAAAGCTAACACACTTCACTCATCTTACCTTTCCCAAAAGCGGTTTTATCCGGAATATAAAAAGCTCCAACCATGGTAGCAATCAAAATTATGTATTTTATTCCCCAAAATCTACAAAAGAAAAGTAAAATTATCATGGAATTCAGAAAAATTTAAGCACCAACAAACTGAGAAATTTAACCTTTCAATCCCAAGAATATTTTCATAACAGATAAAAGATATTGCAAAGACATGCAAACAAATTTTAAATAAGTGGCATATACAGTTTTAATGAACTTTTTATTAATTAATTTAAGTAAAATTTATTTGTTTCACCTTATTAAATTATTTAGACCCTCATTTAAGATCCCATATAAATCAATGGGCATCAAAATGGCATTTTTTGGACAAAAACTGGCAGTTGTCTCAGTCACCTTGCATTGGTCACCCCACTCACTCCCATCAAATTTATTCTCAAAAGAATTATTCATTTGTTAAAAATGTGTTTTTTAACTGTGTAATGTGTTTATGTATGTAAAACTTTAAATTCCCATGTTTTGGCAAAGTATCGCCAAGTTGGGGGTTCCCCCTGCTTATCAGTAATTTCCCACTGATTTGGTAGTAGGGGAAAGAGAAAATGAGTCAATGTGTTTTAAAAGTTTTGATTAGGCATTGAAATAAGTTTTTAAAGCATCCCAAAATCTTTTAGCAAGTTATCAAAAGCTATATCCAAATCTTAGTTCAAAGGTGATCTAATTCAGCCTATTTGGTAAGAATTTTAGGTTTGAAAAAATATCTAATACAGATTTTAATACCCCTAGAAAATTAAAAAAAATTTCACATTTAGTTCCAGGCTGCAAGAGATGTTTTCAGCAGTGTGGAAGGTATCTTGTGACCCTACATGTGCTCAGAAATTGGATGTAAGAAAACCATATCAAACATTTAAAAAAAGAAACATTGGTATCTATTTCTTTTGGTGTTTAAGATTTTGGTAGATACATTGACTGTATGATTACAAACACAACAAGACAAAGGGTAAAATAGTAACAAAATAGACTAATACAGTCGAATCCGCTTAATGTGATCACGGTTAATGTTATCAATCGGATAATGTTATCGAAATCAACAGGTCCCGATCATTCCTATTTAATTCAATGTAAAATACATCGTTTATTGTGATCAACTATGGATCAACACGCCGCTTAATGTTATCAAAATTTGCCCATATCCCCTAAAAACTCCACTTTCGAGCTTCCTTTTGAAGGTCAAGTTTTTATAAGTAAACATCTGCCCCACCCTAAGGCATCTGGCGCTTCTTTTTTCTAAAAATCAGACAGTTACACTGATACGTAAGAATTAGAAAATATTCGATGCTCCGTATATATTGAAAGACAGTGGGTAAAGGGGGGGACTGAATCCATGCTTGTGATTGGTTAAAGAACCATTGGCGCCTTGCAGATGTTTCTGATAAGAGATTTTGCTTTTCTCTTGTTTACTGGAATTCAAGTTAATTAAGGTGATTTTTTAAATGAAAGGATATAATTGAGCGCAAAAGGAGAAATTCGTCTACTTTAAAAATACAAAGTAAGCGATTATTTATTTTTATTAATTGGACTACTCTTATAATTTCCCTTCTATGTATAGTGTAAGATTGATTCAAATCCATTAGTTGCGATTACATGAATTTGAGATTTTAAAGGAAATAATATAGTTACATTGTTTACTGCTTTTTGATAAATCGCTTATTGTTATCAATCGGATAATGTTATCAGTTTCATCTCGGACAAATGCGATCACATTAAGCGGACTCGACTGTAGTTTTAATTACCCATTTTGTAATCCAGCTCGAGCATCTCTGGAAGATTTTACACCAATCATCAAGAGACAGAAGAGCATGAAGAACATAGTCAGAGCAAACATCAGTCGGTACACAGCCAAATAACCAGTAGCTTCATTGCACGTTTCATCACAAAACGGCAGCTAAAATGGTTATAATTCTAAATTTAAAGTTTTCAGTTTTTTTTAATACGGATATCTAGTCATGTTTACAAGACTAAATCAATTGATTCAATATTTAAAATTGTAAAATGGATTTTGATAGTTTCATTATCTGTCCCATTAAAAGTTGTCAGGCTGTCTTAACGACAAATACTTTTAAATATCACTAAACTTTTATTGCTGTTAAATTATGTTTAAAAAATTGCTAATTAAATGTTATTGCAAAGAATTAAGTTTGATATTTCGGCAATATTTTTGTGGTGCCCAGTAGTTTTATAATTGATAAAATAATCAAATTTTAAAAATAAAAACAATTAAAATATCTAAAAACTAGCATTGCTGCAATTAATATTTGTTATATTTTTATTGTGTATACTTAATAAAACCTCACCAATAATGACCGATTGCGAGATTTAAGCCAGGTTAGTCCGAAAGATCTCTTGGCAATTTTAAATGCACCAAGTACCAAAGTGGTACCAGGAGGTACAGCTTTAGAAAGAGTCCTCCAGCTGCCATGTTTACCCACAGCTCAAATGATGACCGAAACCCATAGAGATCTTATTACTAATATTATTATTTCCTCAAGTAATAATAAATAGCAGATTATTATTTTAGGATCTAATAATAATATTAATGGCAAGATCTTTATTGTATTTAGTCATCATAGAGCTGTGGGTAAACATGGAGACTGGAGGACTCTTTCTAAAGTTGCTCCCTGGATTTTTGAAGAAAATGATGTGCCAAATCTGACACCTCAATCATCACCACCAGGACCTTAATTAGCTAGTAATTTCTAAAACATAATACAATAAATAACGTAACAGTAGTAGGAAGCAGAAATTATATTGTGTAAGAAAATTTCTAAATTTAACAAATTACCTTGTTTAATTGATCTTTTAACCCAGGTGAGAGCATTATACAGGACACAACAGTAGTCAACAACAGCATGAGTGCATACATGATGCGTGAAGAGGTTGAATTCTTGCATGTTGGGCAAGCCGCACAAAGGCTACAGGCAGCACTTCCACAGCAGCAAGCTAACTGTAAGGGATTTAATGTTAATTAATCAATAAAAAGTTCAAGAAGAGTAATTTCAGATCTTTTTATAAGAAATAATTCAAGCTATACAAAAAAAATCAGATAGTTATTTTCTGAGAAAAATAAAAAATCGAATAAAACTTTTTAAAATTTACTGGCTTGGAAATGCATAATGAAACAAAAGTTTATAAATTTAAGGAGGAAAATTTTAAATAGCGCTATTTATTAGAGAAATAGTGTAGTAAATGTGAAATCAATCAACTCAGCTGGTCGTTGTATACCAACAAAGAAAACTTAAGCAAATGGCTGACACGGAAATTCGGGCAATGAGCAAAATTACCTGGCCAACAGTAAAAGCACCTAATACCGCACCCATTTTGGATAATCTCTATCTAAAGGGGGAAAATTTCGTGCAACAGTTTGCTAGATAAATCTACGCAGAATGATTTCAATATGACAAGTTAATTAGATTTGGATATGCTCTTGCTCGTCGCGATAATGGAACCACAACAAAAAACAAAGTTTAGAGTTGAGGTGTAGGGGTTCATAACAGTCATAATCACATGCACAGAATAAAGACCGAACTACAAAATAATCTTTGCACAAGAGATTCTAGTCACATCATTTTTATGTTTCAATTTAGTACATAGAAAATAGAAATATCCAGGTAATTACAATAGAAAATCTAAATTGGATTCATTAAAATGAGTGCGTGTTGAAGTTTTGAAATAAGCATGTAAACGCCACGCGATTTTATTTACCTCCTGCGAAGCGCCATCTTTTGCCAACAAATTTTCAAGGGACCTCCTCACCTGAGAATTAGTAAATCTTAATGTCACAATTAAGTAGCAATTTAATTTCATTTTCCTTTATCATGGGACTGATAAGTGGGGAGGTAAACTTAAGGCGGCTTTAGACCACCCGGTTTGCGACAGCGATTCCGCGGTTTTCGGGAATTTCGACAGCCGCAGTAACTCAGCGACCTCTCGAAAGATGGCGCTGTTCAATTGAGGGAAGAGGGTCAATTTTTTGTCGCGAACCGGATGTCGCAGAATCGCTGTCGGGAACCGCGTGGTCTAAAGCCGCCTTTAGGTGTACCAGTGGTTCCCAACCGGGGCGATCGCCCCCCAAGTGGTCGATTTGGGTTATCAGGGGGGCCAAAAGTATTCAAGGTGGGGGATTAAAATAGTGCTGTACTGTTTTACTTCTGTCTTGTTGATAAGTCGGATGCGTGAGGGGGGTACCGAGTACATAATGAGGCAATCATCATGTTAAAATTATCACAAATGTTCCGCGAGGCAAAAATCATCTTCAAGCAGAGTGGTTATCGAGTTAGCCTGGATAAAGCTTATTCGGCTCCTGAAAATTGAGGGGTCAACCTAATGGAGGCTTTACACCACCCGGTTTGCGACAGCGATTCCGCGGTTTTCGGGAATTTCGACAACCGCAGTAACTCAGCGACCTCTCGAAAGATGGCGCTGTTCAATTAAGGGAAGAGGGTCAATTTTTTGTCGCGAACCGGATATCGCAGAATCGCTGTCGCGAACCGCGCAGTCTTCGGGATTCCGCACGGATTTTACAATGATGATTAAGCACCCCAAAAATAATCTTTTTTTTGGTAAAGCCTCAAATTATTTTAAGATGAATGATAAACTAAATAAATTGAATCCCAAGTTTTTGGTAATTGGCAGACGTTTTACTAAAAAGGGGGTCTCTGGGGGTCCTCCCTCATAACCTTTATTCATTTTGACCCCTTAAAACAGGGCCAAACTCATTATCAGTGTTATTTGTATTGCCCTCTTTATGTGCCTCTTATATTAGGTGCCATTGGTAAATTGGCATTATCCTTTATATTACTAAGAGTAGGAGAATCATAAGCAGCAAATTTTCGGTTTCCCTCTCAAATGTTTCTATTTATTAAGGGGATGTGTCCCCCTGTCTACCCTCATAACCGTCGTCCGTGTCTCATCTCGTTCCCGTCAACAAATTTTGAAAAAGGATTTAGTTATGTTGTCCAGCTCCACCAGGCGCGGATCAACCATGGCTCCAAGGGGGGCACTTTTCCAGATCATCACCTTTACCTTTTGACAAAAATGTCAAAATGTTGTGGATTTTCTAAAAAGTATTCCCTTGTGGTAACGCTGGGGTTATGGGGGTCCTAACCCACAGTGGTGTAGCCAGAAATTATCTTTTGGGGGTGCATATGATGTTATCAAAACGAAAGAAAAAAATTAGGGTTTTGAATAAGTTTGAATCTCAGGTTTCGACAATTTAAAACTGAAATTAATTAAAATCGATTCACTAGTAGTGGTAGGTTGTCAGAGACATCCATACTTGACAGTCGGATGTTGGCGAATATCAAGCTTTTAACATGAATTTTTCAAATTTTCATGGTCTCTCTGCTATGACATTTTTTATGACCAAATTATTTGAAACTTTGTGTACAGGGTTTATTCAGTATGCGCCCCATCACCTGATATTTCGAAAATTTTAATGTCACAATATATCTTTAGTTTAAGTAAAAATTTTATTCCATTCTCCTCTCTCAAGGGACTGCGATAAGTGGGGAGGGGGAGGTACACATTCTTTTAATTTTTGAAGCGATGTCTACTTTCTCCAAAAGAACAAGGCATAAAATGTTTCAAGTTTCAATCAATGTCAGTTAATCATTAGACGTAAATGGAACTCAAATATATATATTGATTCCATGATTATTTAATTCATTGAATCCTTAATATAATATGGATAAAAAGGATTAAAATTCAAGTAGCTAGTAAGTAAACTTATGCATTGAAAGTAATTACTTAAAAAGAAACAAGTAAGGCTTTCATTGAAAGTAAATACTTAAAAAGAAACAAGTAAGGCTTTCATTGAAAGTAATAACTTTCAATGAGAGCTCACAAAGGATTGGTCTGTCCAGACTTTTTGTAAGGGGTCCTTGTTTTGTAAAAATTACTTATAAATTTATAGTAAGGATTAATTTTTTTTTCAGCCAGGTACCTGTTTTCGTGAATAAGTGAAATTAGAGTCCTACATTTGTAGTATATTTTGAAATAATAGTATTCTTTTAAAAGTAAAATACTTTGTTAAGGGTCTGTTTATAAGATAAAGATATTTTGTGAAGGGTGCGTTTTCAGAGTGTTATGTGCAGGCCCGTAGCCAGGAATTTCCCTTTGGTGGGGCGCCCACTTTTTCAGGGGGGGCAAGGGGGTTTTCAGTTTTCAGGAAGTATCATAGGCGTAGGTTCAACTGTTTGACTAGGGGAAAAAAACCATAAGACCCTCAGGCCTAAGGAGCTGTTACAAGACTTTTGTTTCGGGAGGAGTTAGGTCCTAAATTTTTCTAGCATTACCTTTTCTGTTTTCTCAAGTTTTCCATTTTTAAATTTTAGAAATTTGAAGCTTAAAGTACAGTAAACTCCCGTTAGTACGACGTTCAAGGGGATTTGTAAAAACGTCGTTATAAGCGGTACGACGCTATATGCGATGCGGAATTCCATAAAACACCGTTTCGGCGATATACCTAAAACCCTAAAACCCGTAATACCTAATCTTACCTAGAAACCTTTTTAAGCGGGATTTTGTCACTAAAATAGAAACGAAAAAGAACTACATTTTATGTCTAAAAACAGAATAAACATTCTTACCTTTACATCTTTAATTGATACTATATATCTACAATCTTTACACTTTGTATACACCGCAATCTCGTATTTTTAATTTTCTATCTGATTAAAAAAATTTCCATAAGAAGTTGCTTCAGTTTTTCCTTTAAATAATTCTGAATTAGGAAGGTTTCCATTCTTCCTTAGTTTATTAGCATATCCTCTGCATTATCAATAACTGGAGAGGGACTGCCTCAATACGGCACGGCTATCGAATCGCAGGCTATGGAATGCGGAAGTCGAATTGGAGTAGAGGGGATAATTTCCAAGAAATTCAGGGAGTGTTCTGATTTGTCACAGGACAACCCCACGTGCCCTGCAAGGCACTGGTCATCCTTGTTTTTGAAGGCTCAACGGGGGGCTATTTGGGGAAAAGGGGAGCGGTTGGGAAAAACCAGTTCTACCATATTGTTCTACTCATACATTATTTGAAAGGAACTCGACGACGCAATAACCGGGATTTTTCTCCGGGGGACTGGAGAAAAGCGTCGATATATGCGGGAAGTCGTAATAAGCGGGGGCGCTATAAGCGGATAGTTTTTAATGATAAAAGGCCTATCGGTACCAGGGACCCGAGAAAAACGTCGTAATATGCGGGACGTCGCACTAAGCGGGGGCGTACTAACGAGAGTTTACTGTAGTTTTAACCCATTTTTAGATCCTTTTAGTATAGAAGGAACTGCTCCATGTAAGCTCCAGAATTGAAAAGGAAATCTCGAAAATCGAGTTTGATCACTCCTTGTTAATCTTTAAATAGACATAATTTTATAAAGGGTGTCAACCTAACCTCCCTTTTCAGTCAGTGCTGTGCTAGGGTATATAGAAGTTTATTTCGGTAGGGTCCTAAAAATATTATTCAGCCCCTTCCATGCATATTTGATAGATTTATTGTAGTTTGTTATACATTTTGGTGTTGAATTTTCGTCTAAGAGAACTTCATTAATTCGTGTGATCTTTTCTTATATTAATATAAGAACAGTGTTTTTTTGTAATATAAGGGGTTACAAGTAAGAAAGGGGGGTCTGGGGGTCATCCCCCAGAAAATTTTTGGAAACTTGACCATAAAAACAGGGTTTTAAACTGCTTTTGATACTTGTAGACCAAAATTCGGACATATATTTTTAAGTAGAATTTTGATTTTGATGAACTTGTTATTTTAAAAAAAATTGTGAATAATAAAGATTTAAATACAAATGGGGGGCATGGGGGCCCTCCCCCAGAAAATTTTTGAAAATTTGACCCTAAAAAACGGGGTTTTTACTTAGCTAAAAGGAAATGAAAAAGGGGGCAGCTGCCCCTCCCTGCCCCCATGGCTGTGCTTGTGGATAGAATTTGTGAAAAATTTCTAGGGGGGCAAATGAAGATGCCAGGGGGGGCTCAGCCCCCCCTGGCCCCCCCGTAGCTACGGGCCTGGTTATGTGAAGGGTCCGAACACAGACCAAAATTTCTTTCCTGATTGGTATTGACTACATCTGAAATTTCAAGCTGTTATTGGTCTCTAATCCATTAATGTTTTTTTCAGACTCAGTTTTGAAATCACTTTGGAAAAATTCAAACATATAACGTCATCATATAACTTAGAAATCCAACTGTTTAAAACTTTGCCAATAAATAGTTTCCATGATAAAAATATAGCATGTCTTATACAATTTTACACTTTTTTGTTCGAGATATTTACTCCTGAAACCTGGACACTCTTTGCAGGAGATCCTTTAAATCATGAATTGTCTGGAATGATACGATCTGATGAAAGGAAAATAAAAATAGAAAAATTTCCAATAGAAATCAGCGGTCTGTCCAAGGCAATTTCAATACCGTTTTTTGGTACCTTTACAATATCCCAATTTGATAAATAGGTACTTTCACAAATTCACTTTTAGATAAAAAGGTACCTTCACACAATACATTTTTAAAAGAAAGTTCTCCAGGAAGCTATGTTCTTGTAATAGTTTAATTTTTATCCATTCTAGACTAAATTTTCTTAAGTTTTTAGGGTTTAAAAATTATTTACTTGTTATTATTTTGATCAAAAATTTTCACAAATTAGCACTAAATTTCACAAAATAAGTACCCTTTAAAAAGTCCTAGACAGACCCTTGGAAATTTTACTTAATGAATGTGGGCATCAAAACAAATACAATTATATCTATGGTTAAATTACAATTATATCTATGGTTATCTACTTTTATTACTGATAGTTGTAACTTTGTGGTCACTGTAAAAAGCCTTTATATTGTCTCTAAAACAAATATTTATTAAATGCAAAGGCTTTCATTTAAAAGATAATTATCTCACTTTTTATTATAATGTTTGTGTTCTTTTCAATTCAATTGAAAATTTAGAATAATTGTTACTTCTGAAAAAATATGAAAGGACAAGCACAAGAAATAACCTTTAAATTAATTTTATATGGCATGTAAGAGCAAAATATTTTTATTTCGGTGTTTAACTATCCAAAATTTATCTCAACAATTGAAAACATTTCTACATAAGACATTTTGCTCTACATTAGTTCTAAAACAATTGAAAACAAAGATTAAATAAAACTGCAGAAAATTTTTCACATTTCTAAATATTTCCACACAAAACTTTTCATTTGGAAAATAAAAACTTTCTAAATGACAAAACAAGTTCTCAAACAAAATTAACTAGAAACTACTTTTAAATACGCAATTATATTCTCAGCACACATTTTGTCTTTTGAAGATATTCAAGAGTATTTTTCATTTTTCGATAAATAAATTTTTTAAATCATAGATTTTTTCAAAAACACCCTTTCCCAGAAAAAAACATTTATGTGCTTAATTCTTTAAAAAAATCAAACCTTGCCAACTGATTTTTACTATATAAATATAAATGGAATAAAAACTGTTAAAATTTGATCACAGTAAATATAAATATAAAAGATAATGTTGATTTTCGTAGCACACATTTTCTTCTTTCTATCAGTAAAAGTTCATTAGGAGGATAGTTAAGGAGTAAAAATTTATTGACCAAGCATAAAAAAAGGAAGGATCAAGATGAATATCCAATACTACCTATTGTTAGAAAAGTTCATTAAATAATTGCTTTATGTGTGAAATATAACAAAACAAAAATCTATATCATGAATCTCGTAATGATTAAATTAACACATATGCCCCTAAACCTAATTTATAAACCATAAAAATTTAGAACTGGAAAAAAACTATACAAAACATTTATCTAGTAAACCAACGATCAGCTCTACACCTTGGGACTCTTCCACAGCTTCCAGATGAGTTTTAAAAGTGTTCCAATACTGGTGTAAAAGTTTTTCATTTTCTGCTTTGTGGGGGTTTTCTAAACAAGCAAGTAGAGCATAGACCCACACTCCAATCTTGTCCTGCATTCCAACTTGATTAAACCACTTTAGGATATACTGTAACAGCAGAATAACTGTGGGTTGACTTAAGTGAAGCACTATACTCATGGATGGAGATTTTCCTGACACAGAAGCGGAAGAAGACCGGTCTTCGTTTCCATAAATCTTGGAATATAATTCATGGCCGAGGCAGAACTTGCACCATTCCTTTTCATCCCAATCATCTGGAGTGGGTTCACTCTTGGGAAACTTCAACTTCAGTGTTTCCTTATCCTTTTGCAGTTCAGAAGCATATTTTTTGAACTTTTGAACGGCTTTCCGGTTGTCTCTCGAAATAGAAGGTTTTTTGTACCGAGCATGTGTATCACCAGATGAGATCTGTGAATCAATTAGTCGCACCAAATGAATGTACTCAGTACCATCTCTAGGAATAGTGTCCACATCAATGGGTCTAGTAGCGTTATCCACATACAGTGTACGTTGCACAAATCCATAGGTCTCAATTTCCCTTTCATCTTCAAATCTAAAGGTATGGGGCATCCCTAGAAGTGAAAATGAGAAGGAATAAATTTCCAGATCATACTCATAAAGTTACTCGATTTAAATTAATAGGTTTAAAAATGTAAGAGTACTTAAGGATAGCCAGTCAAACACCTTGCTTGCTTTATTGGTGGCATTTTACAAATCACACAAAAATATAAAAAAAACTTAAAAACAACACTGCTAGTTGAGATCTTAATATTTTATCATGGTAGTTCTTCATTATTCCGTCAACCGTTCCACTGAAATCCAAAATGCATAGCTGAAGCCAATAACTCACTGAAACTAACAATCATAATAGCCTTTTGATTACATTTTGAACTGTTGAATATATTAGAACCTTGATGCCTTGTACCAGCTAATCCTACAGTACCTACCAATTAGAGTGACTAAGATAAAAAATTTTATTGAACAGTATAAATTAGGGAGGGAGACTAATTTACATTTACCTGCAGTTAAATTATGTTTATGGGATAACATTTTCTTTATGACCTTTATCAGCTTTTTTAAAATTAAAGTTAGAGATAACAAAATAATCAAATGACCCCCAACCAGTAGTAAAATATTTGTGCTGGTAAGCAAATATATTTTATATTCAGTAATATTCCATATTTTAACATTGATATTTAATGGCATCTTGTTACTTATTTTTACAAAACTAATTACAGAATATAAAATTTAAACAGCATAATTTACTTTACCATATTACAATTTTTATAACTTAAAGGTTTTAGACAGTTTCATTATTGGCAATGGCATGTAAATAAAAATTTGGATCTGAAAACAAGACAGCTGAAAACAAGTGATTAATCTTATAGAAACAACTTTAAGCAATGTAATTAAGTATACTACCATTTTCATCTAACTCTTTAAACATAGCTCAAAATATTATAAGTTCCTAGAAGTTTGTAACAAAATGACAAGTGCAAAGGACATAAAACAAAACTAACACTAAATTTTGTAAACAGAACTCCATCTGTTGAGTTGAGTGAAAATTCTTAACAGAACAAAAATGATTTTTTTTATCTCTCTGAGGCAAACCTTGTAAAAATCAGGGTAGTTGATGTTTTTTCTTTAACACATCTGGCATTAACACTTGGCTTTTACTTTTTGTTTCATTTTAGTCTTTTAGGTTTCTTTTTCATAGGAAAAAGAAAAACTTGTTTTGTATCATTGTAATGTGTTTATTTGTGCTTGAAGTATTTTAGCTTTAAAAAAATTGCATCAAGCTTTAATAGTTTTTGAAATATATTTCTCAAACTTCTTAATGTTAACTTTAAGAAAAATTATTTACAAAATAAAAACCAAATGATACTTTTATTTCCATGAGAACAATTTTTTTAACATTTTAATGAAATAAGACATAAATAAAAATCTAAATAAGAATGCTTGATTTTTTGTTTTTCAACCTGAAAATTATTGCTATATTTTCATGGTAACAATATTTTTCACTGTTTATTTGAGAATTAGACAAAATAAGGGAAAACACAAGAAGTTAATTATAATTAGTAAAATACATTACAGTTCAATAATATAATTAAGTTTGATAAATAAACTTTATGTATTAAATGTGGTTATAAAGAGTGTTTTTAATTTAAACACTACATTCTATTTTGATTCCTTCCTTTAAATTTTGATGCTTTAACAAGACTCTTTAAAAAACCCCATTCAGAATAAATATTTCGCAACTCATGAAATTAAAATTCTTGAAATCTTCACAAAATTATGCTACATATATGTTAAAATGATGATTTAACTGTTAAACTAATATGCATTTTAAAACTGCTCATTTTTATAATCCCTATAATACCTTAAAAAATATGGGAGACAATTAGTTTTTTTGTTTAGGATATAATTATCCTTCATTACATCAGTTAAGTGGGACGCCCAGGGGGTCACAGTAGAATCCTACGGGGGGCAGCTGTCCCTGTGATGACTGGAAACATGATTTACCAAGAAGAAAATGGGATTTCCTGAAAAAGTTTGGGGGGAGGGGGCATTAACCCCAATGAACACCCACTACCCTCTAAAAAATATATCGCTGAAATGATACAAAAAATTCAAGGAACTTGTATAGGAAATAGTGGGTATTTTAATATATTTGGTGGAGGTGGACCCAGACCAAGATGCACCTGATTCTACTAAACTGAACCAGCCTAAATATTGGGTGTGTAGAAGTGTGGTTTAAGTTAGTGATATCATTTCAAATTATAGTTTGAACGTACTGCACATAATGTAAAATATTGTAGCAATATAATTTCATGTAAAAACGGTAAACTAACATCTTGAACTCCATATTATAATGCATTGCAATAAACTATAGCCTGAAAGGACTCTATTATTAGCAACATGACAGGCTAAACAAAATATGGTTCAAGAAATGCAGAAAGTTAAATAATATGTTTTACTAAAAAGGTTCATATATTATTTGAATGAAGAAATAATAATACTAAATCTATAGAGAGAGTATGCATTGAAAGCTTAGTGGCAAATGGTTCGCTTTACAATTAAGTTTTAAAAGGACACATAACTCAAGGAAGAAATATTGTTAAAATTATATTAAATCTGTACAAAATTTATAGAAAAGGCTTACTGGCTAGTTCTTAGCTTAATTTCGGAATTTTAAAAAGGACGCCCGTCTGCTGTTGTGTTTTGGTTGAGAGGAAAATAAAAAAAACTAGAGTTGAGATGTATTGTAGAAGTAGAGGAAGGTGAACATTACAGATGTCCAGTAGATGGAGCTACTAGTACCTTTCCTGTGTTCTGTGTTTCTCTGAAGCTCACCCATTCGCTCTTCGCTCCTCACCGTCACCAGTGCTCCTCCGAGACCCTCTATATACATGGCCACCCAACTCCGGACGATGACGTCAAACGTGAGTGAAAATTGCCATGTTAAGTCTATGGAGTGAAGTCAAAGATGAGTGAAAGTTATGACGTTGCACGGCCGAGTCGGGAGGCCTTTATATAGAGGGTATTGGCTCCTCACAACCAGCAGCTGCGATCTGCTCCATGCTTGTTGCATCTTGCATTTCTTTTTCCTTCTCTCTTTCTCGTGCGTCCTTTATCTTCCCAATACCTTTCAATACTAATAAACTAATACTCAAAATTAACATAAATTTGTGTAGTACACAAATATCATTCGATACAAACATTATTTCATAAAATTTATTTTAGTATTTAATTATACTATCTAGTTACCTTTCTAATATTAATTAATACGTGTATTCCCTTTATTATTAAATAGCAATTTATTTTTTTGAGTTAAAATAGCATTTTAAAAACTTTTTCCTTGAGGTTAGAATCTAGCTAGAACATAACTTCAGCAGTCGAAAATAATGTAGCTATTGTTAATTTTTTTACACTTTTCAAAAATGGGTAAAAGGGTTTTTTATTCTGCAGGGTGATTTAAAACTATAGATTATACTAAGTGCATTGCATAAATTATTTTTTTTAAAAATAAGTTCATTAACAAAATTTAAACCTAAGTCAAAGACCTTTAAAAAATAATGTAATTTTTTTATTCGAAAGACAATTTCAATAAAAACCTATCCAAAATTATAGCTAGCATTCTCCACTTAAAATTGGTATTCTTTCAGAAGAATTTTAAATTAAAGTTCACTCTGACAAGGCCAAGGAGATTTCCAAATACTAATCTCTTATATCTTTTCCACTACTGTATTCCACAAATCACAATTCATACTTTAAATTTTAATATAATTCGTTCATACATAATAATTCATTCATATTCGTAATTTCCACTACTGTAAAACTTTATATCGTTAAAAGGAAAGCTTTAAAGAAAAAAAATGACAATAGGGTAGTTTCCCATTTTCTGTTTTATTTTTTTCCTGGTAGAATATAGTGAAAAAAGTTGTTATCAAAAATCCCGAGGTCGCTACGACTTTAATTTAATTTTTTATTAATTTTTAAAGAGGATGCGCAGTCACAGTGCTTAAAAACGCGCCACTGCGCAGATACGTCATTTGGTAGTATCCGAGGTTTCGCCGGTCGCGCGCTCTTATTTTTCCCAATAGAAAGCACGTGCATCAGTAAAAAAGAATGGATTCCGAAGTAAAAAAAGCTTATGAATACTGCATTGTGCCAGGATGCACTTCATCGACTGCAAAAACACATAGTAAAAGGTTCTTAATCGTTCCAAGAAACAAAAAATTGAGGAAGAAATGGTTCAAAGCCTGTATGAAGGATAAAATGGGCTCCGCTACTTCCAAACTCTACTGTTGTGAAGACCCTTTTAAAGTATCCATTTGGCACTATTAAAAAACATAGTGTAGTAAACATGTAGTGCTTCTTATTTGTTTCATAATTTATAGTTCTTTTGATAACACAAAGTGCTCACGAAAGATATTAAGTTGTCCGAAAAGTTCTGACAGTTTTTACTAAGTTTTGGTTTTGAATTTTTTTTGAAAAACTGGTAATAGGTGGAGATTTCAAACAAAGGGGATTGTGGTTAACGTATATTTAAGAATACAATGTATGGTTTTGGTAGGGGTATTATTTCTTTTCAAAATTGCGGCTACAAAAGAAGACCGCAAACGACGCTTTTCGTAAAATTTATTTGGCCGCTTTAAGATCTGGGAATGCATGATTAAAATGGCTACTGAAAGTTAAGTTGTATATTTTCAATGTTATTAAGATGTCAAAGTTTTGAGATGATAATAATAAGTTTAAGAGGAGAAATTTTTATCTCAAACAAAACATCTATTGGGAAAAACTTCTCTCGGTATTTGTTAGTCATTTGAAGAAAAATTTCTGTAAACTATATCAAAATCAACACAAGAAAGCTTACACATAGACACAGCTATTTAGTAATATGTCTTAAGTTAAATTATAGATCCAGAAATCAGTGCGATATTTAAATACGCATTATTTTAGCTTGTGAGAATTGCACTCGCTAAATTACGGTAAAGCGCGAATGAATATTTTTGAATAAACTAAAAATGCAACACTTATTGTTCGAAGTTGGAAACAAATAAAACATTGATATTATAGAAAAGACTCTCAGCTCTCAATGTTCAGTGAAACATCTGTCTTGATTTTATTTCATGCCAGCTGCTCAACGGAACGAGGGAAGTACTAAAGAACTATGGACAATTACTAGTTTGTACAGTTTTAGAGCCAAAATTACTATCTTAAACTTATCGAATCATCTCAAAACTTTAACGTATTAATTTAAACATTATTAATATACAGCAATCGAGCATATCGAGTTTACAAGTGCGCTTCCCGAACTTATTTCCCCCGGCCAATATAATAACACAGGTCCGCAAAAAAATTTTTTCCGAGCTGTTTGGACTATTTCACCTAAACCTTATGATTTTTGGTGCGCTGAATCCAAAAATGACCTCCATTTTGCCCAGGGAAGTCACGTTTTTTGACAATTCAGGTCTTTAGGTTTTTTTGGAAATGCCTTAAAATTTTGAAAAATTGACTCTAAACACTATTTTTTTTATTCAAATATTTCCATAAAACCTTTTATGGTTTTTGATGTGCTGAATCTAAAATTGCCCTCCATTTTATCATAAGACTTCACCTTTCTTCACAATTTAACAAAAATGCCAATTTTTTTAAGAAAATGAAAGTATCTTTTAAAAAAATTATTTTTCGACTCAAACTTTATCTGAATATCATTTTCATGTGTTTTGGTGTGCTGAATCCAAATATGACCTCTTTTTATTTTTAAAACATCGCATTTTGTAACAAATTGAGCAAATATAGCAACATTTCTTAAAAAAAATGTAAATACACTTAAGAAGTAGATTTTTTAATCCAAATTTATTAATGAGGTGATTAGTTTTAATGTTTTTTGGATCCCTAAACTCAAAAATGATCTCTGTTTTGCCCTAGAATGGCATGTTTCCCGACAATTTAGGTATGATTGTAAAATAAGTTAATATTTCAATTTTAATAAAAATATGCTTATAAAATAAATTTTTTATTACATATTCTTCATAAAAATCATTATATAACTAAAATAAACTCATTTATATACACACTCTTCAGCCAATTTTTCCACCTTATGAAGCTCTTCTTGGTAAATTTACCCTTGTGATTATCAACAAGAACGTTTCTTTGAACTATACAACAAAAATCCTTCATTATTGCACGATTAAGTCTTGCTTAATATTTTATTTCAATCTCTATAATTATCTCTAAATATCCTGATGAGATAGTTTACTATGTGCATCATTCACAGCTCCTAATTTTTAAAAAGGGAGGAGCTAGAAATGTTCAAAAACTATAAAAAAATGGGAAAATTAGAATATTATGTTGCAATTTGTGAAAAATCCTGACGTACAGGATTTTTTCAATATTTTTTTCGTTATCAGCACACCAAAATACATAGGAAATCGTAATACTTGTTCAAACAGCTTTTTCATTGCAAACCTGTGTAATTTCTATTCTTTCAAACTCTTTTCGCATTAACAAAAAACAATGGGCAGGCAGGTGATTTTTGCAGTATGCAATTGTGCAGGTTTAAAACCATATGCTGTGCATCAGCCAAGTTCCAGGCATTGGTGATTCATGGAGCTACAGCCTGCGAATCAACGAAAAATCTAACTTTTCAAGATGAGGGATAGAAAAACTTGTGAAAAAGGTGCAATAAATAGTTCATTTCAAGGTGATTACGTTGAAATGTAACTAAATATGTTTGTAACCTTCGATAATTATCTTATTTTTAAATATTCATTAGTTTTTTTTTATTTTTTAAACCATCAAAAAGGGGAATATGTCGAAAAAGAAGATTTCTCTATGGGTTGGCGGGAAATAAGACCGAGGTGCGCGCTTGTAAACTCGATATCTAATAGTTAAAAAATGTCTGATTTTTTCCAGAAAACATGTTAACTAATTCTCAAAGATGTAACTAGTTACCAATAGTAAAATTATTTCAAAATTCCTACTACTTTTTTCAGGATCAAAACGGGAGTTGAAAATAAAACTACCCTACCACAATGCTGGAGTGTACTCGAACTAAAAATGCTCTTTATTAATAAATATAATAGATTTTTAAAACTTTAAAAACAGAATACGAAATAGTACCCATCTTGCTTGTTTAACTCCTCTATTTCTGGTTTATTGAACCGTGTATCGTTTCTAAGGAAATCAACCGAAGTTAAAACCGAAATTTTCGGCGAATTATTCGAATCTGCTCGAATAAAACCAAGCTCAATTTGAAAACTAATCCTGTTTTGTGTACAGTAATGATGTAAAAGAACAATAAACGAAAGCTTAGTTTAAAATATTTATGATAAGCAAAGCGTAAATACTCAGTTCGAAAACAAAACACAAATGCAGGCAAGAGGCAAGGCAAAGGATCGGTACTTTTCGCCGGTTCATACCAAATGACGTCACAGCTGGCCACGCCTCTTTTTTTGCGGCTCCAAATTTTAAATGCTTTTAACTAATTAACTATTTGGTCTAAAAATTTTTTGAGCGTGGGTAAATTATTCTTTTGCATTTCTCTTAGTGTTTTTGGTGTTAAAATGATCAATTTCAGTTGAAGGAAACAACCCTATTCTTTAGATATGGTCGTCTTATGTTGAATTTATATTCAGTGGATTTATTTATTAAATGACAATGTTTTTCTGATTTTATAATGATATATTATCAATGAAAACTGAAAACGAATCTTAAAATAGTACAGGAGTCTGCTACCTGAATTTTTAAAAATTATTGTCGGCCCTAAAGGGTTAGAAATTTGAAACTATACAGGGTGTTTCAAAATTGCGTTGCACGGCATTTATTTGAAACCAACGCCTCTCAGGGGCGGATCCAGACCAAATTTTCGGGCTAATTCTTTACAGGGTCTAAAACTCAGAGGCCCCTTTAAATTGTTAATCGAATCTGCAAAAACTAAAGTAGAGGGCTATAAATCGCTAACGAGCTAAAGCTTTTTAAATTATAAACGCAAGAAGGCTAAAGCTCATTGTTCCATCCATTTAAATTGTGAATCGAATCTATAAAAATGTAAGGAGGCTAAAAATTTTGTAGTGATTTAAGCACATTACAACTTTTTTTAAGTTATGAATTCCATCTTTATAAAAGAGCAGAGAGGGCTAAATCTCATCTATCTTGGAGGGGACTATAAGCTCATCAAGTTGATGTGAACCAAATATATAAAAATACAAGGGGACTAATGCTTTGTAGGGGCTAAAGCTCATTGGCCGCTAAATTCTCAATTTATTATACAAATACACAGGTGCTAAACGTTTTGCAGGATCTAAAGATCATGAAATAGGCTAATATTTCGAAGGGGCTCACTGAATCCTTTAAATTGCAAATTAATTCTACAAACATGCTGGGGATTAAATGCTTTGTAGGGGCTAAAACTCTTAAACTCCGAAAATATTAGTGAATTAACAGTCTACAAAAATGAAAAGAGCAAAAACCCACATTTCCTATAATTGTGCATTGATTCTAAAATTTTCAGGGGCTAAAGATCTTATAAGGAGTAATGATTATAAAATAAATAAAGCTCTTTGGGTCGTTTGAAATGTAAAAGAGCTACAAAAAAATTTTGAAAAGGTTTTAAATTTTTAAAATATTTTTCGAAAAACTTCAATTTTATCTAGTGTGAACTTAAGTCCCCTGGGGGCTATAGCCCCCCATAGATCCACCGGCTATATAGGCAACGTACCATACCTAAGAATTAAGACTTCGCATGAATTATTAGGGGAAAATTTTTTGAGTTTTAGCTCTAAAAAGGGGTTTTAAGTATTTTGGAATTTTTCTCGGGATGAGCATGGCCCCCCCTTGCGATGTTTTTATTCTTGTCAGACATCGTATGAATTACAATGATTTTTTTTTTAAATTTAAGCTCTGAAAAAGGGGTTTTTAACTATTTTTGAAATTTTCTCGGGGGGGCATGGCCCCCTCCCTGGATCCGCCACTGCTTATAGGGTCACGAAAGTAAGGTCTACCCCTAGGTAAGTGAGCCTGGAGAATTCATTGAGAGGACTTACAGCGCCCCTAGCGGGGTAATTAAAAAGTTTAAAAAATTAATTTAAAAACTAAGGAGATAGAGCAAAAACCTCAGTGAGAGTATTGTTGCCAACGTCATGAAGAACTCACTCTCACTGAAAAAATTTTTATCAAAATATCTTGAATATTCGCGGAGATATTAGCATGTGAAAATAGCACTTTTTCAGGGGGCAAAAAAGAAAAAGTTCGGTTATTTGCAAATTTTTCAGTGTTATTTTGTAGTTTTGTGTTGTTTTAGTTTAAAGAACACAAAATTTAATCAAAAAATCAAAAAAATTTGCAAATATGCGAACTTTTTCTTTTTTGACCCCTGAAAAAGTGCTATTTTCGCATGCTAATATCTCGGCGAATGTTCCAGATATTTCATGAATTTTTTTTCGGCGAGTTCTTCATGACGTTGGCAACAATACTATCACTGATTTTTTTGCTCTATATATCTCTTTTAGTTTTTAAATAAATTTTTTTAACTTTTTAATTTCGCCGTTAGGGGCGCTGTAAGTCATTTCAGTGCATTCTCTAGGCTCACTTACCTAGGGGTAGACCTTACTTCCATGACCCTAAGGAGACGTTGGTTCCGAATAAAAGCCGTGCAACGCAATTTTGAAACACCCTGTATATACACTGCTGTGCAAAAATTAAGGACGGAACTGTTTTTTCAACGTAAAACAGTAGAATTACACTGGTCAACACTCATTTTGATGGCGGGAATATTAAAGCTGTTTTTGTATATATTTGACCTCCTGATTCCGAATATGACATCCGTTTTTGCTCATCAGCTCTAGTTTTTAAGATATTCGAAAATTAAGTTTTTTTCACTTTTGACCTACCTTTTATACAATATGGTGCTATAAAAATGACTTAAAAATAAAAAACCAAACCACCCAAGGCTTTTCCTATTCCTTAGGGTCCCAATAGATAGTGTATAAAGTTTCAGCCCCCCAAGTTAATTTTAAGGGGTACCTATAGGGCCCTAAAGTTGAAAAAAAGTCGAAAAATTGGTCTTTTTTTCAGAATTTTTTAAAAAATATTTTTGAGTTTTCTAATTTGATAAAACTGGCTAATATATGCTTTTTAGAACTTATTTAGATCGCGAAAAATATTTTTACTTGAAAACTGCACCTCTTTAGAGCGATTTTTTAGTTTTAAGGCGAGAATAAGGGTCATTTCGCTCAAAAACGCTTGGTACCAATAATGGTGGTTGAAACGAATAAATTTCGAATTTTTCAGAAGTAAGTCATCAAAAAAGATATCCTTTGATATAAAACTGAAATTTCATATGATACAGATCAGTGAAAAAAAGCATTTTTTCCAAATTTTAGGGCTTGAAAGCTCGAGAGGAGCTTCTGCTGTTTTACTGATCTTTATTATGTGAAATTCAGTTTTACATCAAAGGACATCTTTTTTGATGACTTACTTCTGAAAAATTCTAAATTTATTCGTTTCAACCTCCATTATTGGTTCCAAGCGTTTTTGAGCGAAGTGACCCTAATTCTCGCCTTAAAACTAAAAAATCGCTCTAAAGAGGTGCAGTTTTAAAGTAAAAATATTTTTAGCGGTCTAAGTAAGTTCTAAAAAACATATATTAGCCAGTTTTATCAAATTAGAAAACTCTAAAATATTTTTTAAAAAATTCTGAAAAAAGACCAATTTTTCGACTTTTTTTCAACTTTAGGGCCCTATAGGTACCCCTTAAAATTAACTTGGGAGGCTGAAACTTTATACACTATCTATTGGGACCCTAAGGAATAGGAAAAGCCTTGGGTGGTTAGGTTTTTTATTTTTAAGTCATTTTTATAGCACCATATTGTATAAAAGGTAGGTTAAAAGTGAAAAAAACTTAATTTTCGAATATCTTAAAAACTAGAGCTGATGAGCAAAAACGGATGCCATATTCGGAATCAGGAGGTCAAATATATACAAAAACAGCTTTAATATTCCCGCCATCAGAAAAAAAGTTTTTTTTGTAGACCAGTGTTATTGTTCATCCATGAAAATCCTACCAAGAGATGTTTATTGGGTGACAATACACAGGGCCCGAGAACAAATTTTCCCTGTCAATATTTTAAGGGGGTAAATGGACCCTCCATTGATAATGGAGTTTCATTACACATTTGGAGCAGTGGCAGAAACGTCTATGTAAGAGGTATTGAACAGATAAGTTAAAGTTTTTTGCAATGAATATGATTATTCCTTAACTCAATGCATATTTTTAAACGTTTGTGCTGCCTTTTAAGGGTATTTTTTAGGTTTTAATTAGAGATATCGGTCTAATCATCATTTTTGGCAAGTTTTAGCTACTGGGTCATTTTGGTATCTTAGCGCTAACCATGTTTTTAGTAGGTCTCACATGTGCCTAATTGCGTTTGGTTCTCGGGACCTGAAAAGTACCTTTATTCTTTCAATATCGTATCGTTACTTATGAACAACTTTGAGATAGTGAAATTGTGATTTTCTGCAGTTTTTTTACTAATAAAGAGAAATATTTGACCCGAGAGGTCTTCTTAGGGATGTAAAAGGGACATGAGAACACAGGTACGCAATTGCAGGTATCAGTGAAAATTTCTGTGCTGTCTAAAGGGTGCTGAAACGGCACAAAGAATTGCATGGTTTCACAGAAAGGACATATGTTATTAACGTTTAAAAAAATAAGTATTTTTAGTGTTTATGGACTAATACATGTCTGAAAAGAAAGATATATCTGTAAAAGTTTTCCCATTATCTTTAAAATGAAGTTTAAAGAGATCGAATTTCGTCTTTGAGTCTATACCAGTGTTTCCCAACCTTTTTCGGTTCACGCCCCACCAAACCCTTTCTAAATTTTCCATGCCCCCCATGTAAGATTACACATATTTGTTAACACTCAAAATGTAATAATCAATTTAAAAAACTTAATTAGTTGGTTTTTGTTTGGAAAACTGGTGAGTTAATTTTCAAAACCCAAAATGCAAAAACAAATTTTAAATACAAAATAGTTTTAATGAAATAACTTTTCATGTAATTTAAATCCATAACAACATTAATGAAATCCTTGCAGAGTTGTGTAACCAGGCTTTAGTTTCAGTAGTGGGGGGACTCAAATTTCTGAGGTACAACCTTACGAGTACTTTACTACATTAAGTTTTAAATGACGTGGGGGGGGGGTCGGAGGGTCACTCCCCCAGAAAATTTTAGAAATTTTCCTCTTTAAAATAGCGTTTTAGTTCATTTTGAGAGCATTAAGATTACACCCAAAGATCCCCGCTTATTGTAAGCGGCAGAAATCTCAAGGAAAAACACCAACATAATAACAGTGACAGTAAACGGTGATAAACATAAACGACTAGGTTATAAGGGGGGTCTGGGGGTCCTCCCCCAGGAAACTTTTGGAATTTTTCCAATCTAGAGGGGCAATTTGATCGAAAATTTTCAAAATGCCCCCTAGAAAGTCAAATTGCCCCCCGGTGGGGCGTGCGCCCCACGTTGGGAAACACTGGTCTATACTATCCTTATAGACATTTCAACACCCCCTATATTTTAAAGAGATTTTCCCTGATGTCTGCAATTGCATACCTGTATTCTCATAGCCCATTTGCTTCTTTTAGGAGACATTTCGGGTCAAATATTTATCTTTATTAGTAAAAAAGCTGCAGAAAATCACAACTTCACTACCTCAAAGTTGTTCATAAGTAACGATATTGAATGAATAAAGTTACTTTTCAGGTCCCCAGACCCAAACGCAATTAGACACATGTGAGACCTACTAAAAACATGGTTAACGCTAAGATACCACTTACCAAAAATGACCCAGAAGCTAAAACCTGCCAAAAATGATGATTAGACTGATATCTCTCAATATAAAACCTAAAAAATACCATTAAAAGGCAGTACAAACGTTTAAAATATGCATTGAGTTCAGGAATAATCATATTCATTGCAAAAAACTTTAATTTCTCGGTTAAAAACATCTTACATAGACGTTTTTTCCACTGCTCCAAATGTGTAATGGAACTCCATTATCAATGGAGGGTCCATTTACCCCCTTAAAATATTGATAGGGGAAATTTGTTCTCTGGCCCTGCATTATCACCCAATAAACATCTTTTGGTATGATTTTCATGGATGACAAATAATTCTACTAGGTGTTATGTTGAAAAAACAGTTCCGTCCTTAATTTTTGCACAGCAGTGTATTTAACCTTTCTGTCAGTAATATAACATTCAATCAATAATTTAAGATTTTTTCCAAACTCGGAAATTGGTAATAAATTAGATTTACCACACATAAAAATAAAGACAATGTATTAAAAATGCCTAGAGTATAATACTTTTTCTAACTTCGAAGGTTATATTTTTTCATTTTAAAAATAATATTTTTTGATTGATTTATTAAAAAACTTGCAGCAAAACCGGTACCTGAAGCTATTTATTAGAGAGTAATTATATATACGATTATTTTATGTTTTAGATGCAGGTTTTTTATTAAATTACATTCATCTCACATTAACTTACAATTTTAATCAAAATTTTCTTTAAAATTCGAGAAAATTTTAAAATGGGACTTGATTATTATGGTTTACTTGAAATAAATCGGGATGCAAGTGATGAAGAAATCAAAAAGGCATTCAGGAAACTTAGCTTGAAGTACCACCCTAAAAAGTAAACTTAAAAGATTATATCTACTCTCTTTTTTCGGTTCAATTCCGTTAGAGTTCCCGCTAAATATCGCCTATCTCTTTTGGACACCAAAAACTGTTATGTTATGTTAGAAAATAATTTTTATGTGGTAGAGTAGGTTCTTAAACCCCTTAGAGGGCGATATATACGTGTGAATCTTTTTGCTAGAACCGCTCCTTACATGAAATATTGATTTAAAAAAAGTAAGGCATTTTTTTGGGGGGGGGCAGCATCACTTTGGGTAGGTAAATTTTTTTATTATTTTGATAAAACACATTAATACACTTAAAAATATTTTTTATTATTATTTCTCAAGTGTCAAGAGAATTTTTTGCCATAACTTTTTTACGCATAAGAATTTAGTTTTATCGAGTTACCGTATCTATGTTGGGCAATGTGGTGAATCCCAGGCATTAATAATTATGCCCGCGTATTTCGGGCAAAGTGATAAATACTCATTGATAAATCACATTGCCCACCTCACTTCGGGCAGGTTTATCACTTTGCCTGTAACCAGGGCCGGATTAACCATGTCGGGGCCCCTAGGCAATGTACACTTGGGGCCCCTTTTCTCTTACCCTTTCCTTTCTAAGATATATTTTAAAACCACATCGCAATATTATTCATAATTATGCTTTTACTATATACAGTGAGAAGGAATCTGAGAGGTCCGTCTGTGTGGAACCATTTTAGACGATTTTTTCACGGGCCCCTTGCTTAGGACCGGACTCTCATAAAAAAATCTTCAAATTTGAAATTTACTCAAAGAAACATTTCAAGAGAAATTCTCGGGGGAATTTTGCCCATGCAAAAGGGCAAAGGGGGCCTATGTGCAGACCCCCCTCGCGATCCATTTTAGAAACCACCCAAATGAGTTGAACCATTTATTTATCTAGAGAATAAAATTTCAGAACTTTTTCTGGGGAGGACTCTTAGACACCCACTTTTTGCTTGAAATTCCAGTATTTTACGCAAGAATTTTTGCATTAAGTACTCGTGAGGGGCCCCTTTGAAGTAGTTATGAACCAACCCCTCATAAAAATAGTCTAGTTACTGCTTGAAAAAAATAAAAATAGTTACTACTTTGCAAACAAGCATTTTTAATGACCCCTTCCTGAATTCAAACATATGGGCACCCATCCTCTGGGGACGGGGCCCCTAGCTGACGATGGGCCCCCTAGGCAGTTGCCTACTTTGCCTATTGGATAATCCGGCCCTGCCTGTAACATCTGTTCTCATCAGATCACAAAAATATACTTTATAGAAGAATATGAGTACTAAAAATATTATTAAGTTCACACTTCAATATTTTTTATTTACTTAGAGTGTTTTTTATTGTTAGAGAACTAATTAACAACAAAGTAATTTTAGAAAAACAATAAAACATACAATAAAACACATGGTTTTATTAAGTAGGGGAGAGTGGGGCTATTTCGCACACGGAGCACATTCGGACAGACGGCATTTCCCCTAGTAATTATTAATTTAAAAATATGAAAAAAATACCAGTAGATGGAAGCATGACTACCACCTCCTGCATGAATTTTCAAAGCCCTGAGTCATTTTGTTGTATACGTACAAGAAATTTGCTAGCGTTAGAAGCAGCAAAGTAAATTTTCTTGTCATTTTGTTGGCGTAAAATATCAATCAAAAATAAACTCTCAAGTGGACAACTGGACATTCAGCATTTTATTCAGTAGAGGCACTACAAAAGTAAGTTTCTAGAAAGGTTTTATTTCCCTGCTTTAATTATAAATATCTTGTTGGGACGTGGTAAGCTTGAACTGGTAGATGGGGCACATTCGTACACCAAAAGATGGGGCAGATTCGGACATTGCGAATGTTCCTCATCCTTCCCATTTTTGATTATGAAAGTGATTTATATGTTTGTAAGTGCAGTATATTTAATAACTTGAAGCTTAATTGTTTTTCAATTGTAATTGTTTCAAAATTTGGTGATAATAGAAAATAACATCTTAAAGGAAGCTTCAGTTTTAAGGAATTTAGACCCAGATTTAAACATTGAAGAAATAAATGTCCCTGATAATTGTTTAATACCAATTGAGTGATTTTATTCTAGTAGAATTTGCTATACTAAAAAGAAAATTTTGTTATGTTGGTCAAATAGAAAATTTGGAATTGAATGATGCTTATTAAAATTAATGATAAAAACTTTAAATAAATGATGAAACTTTTATTTTCCCAGTAAGTGATGATTCAACAATCATACAAAAAGATAATATCGTATTGAAAGTTCCCCAAGCGTCAGTTTCAGGTGTTAATAAGCGAGCTGTTGGTTCACTTTCTTTTGGAATAAAACCTGACTGTTAAAATATTGTGAAAACTTTTTCTAACTAATTATATTATGTGAAGTATGTCAATGTGCAATATAATCATGTTCAATATTCGATGTTCAATATTTATGAAGCTCTTTTCTTTCTGTAAAAAAATCTTCCAATTTAGAGGAAAAATATGTAAAAGTGCCAAATATTTTGTTTAATTATCTTTACTTTAAAGTGCAATAAACTTTTTAGTTTGTAAAAATAATTATTGTATAATTTTTTGCATGTGTACGAATGTGCCCCACACGTGTGCGAAACTGCCCCACCCATGGGGCACATTCGCACGAAATTTCTCGTTTTTTAGATTGATGATATAGGTTAGAAATTCTTGATGAATGCAAACAATTATCGTTCTATAATATCGGGAAAGGTCTTAACTTTCATTTGAATCCGAGTTTGTTTCAATATCTCATCTAGATCCAGAGAAATATGCCGAAATGCACTTTTTGTGCGAATGTGCCCCATTCTCCCCTACTCACCATCAGAAATCACAAAAGTTATTTTATTTTTAACTTATTATAAGATCAGACTTTTGAAAAAAAATCAGTGATCAACAAAAACAAGTCTTCTGGGAGGAATGTCAGGCTTTCACAACTTCGGATTCCCACTAAAAAGCTTTTCTAAATCTAAAATACCTGTTCCTGATAAAGTCAACGTTGCCTCATAAAATTTCTGGATATCAGTTTCAAAGCTACATTTCACGTCGGTCATTAACTTTTTCGAAACGTGTATTGCGAAAAAACCACATCCAAAAAACTACTTTCGGGTGCTCAACTTGCACAACACGTCTTCCCCCGAAGGTAAGTTCTTTGGGATTCCCAGGTCTGTGAGGGGCCACAGAGTTGGGGTTTTTAGGTTTCTCAAAGGACAGGCAGAAACTTGGAAGTAGACTGGGATCCTCAGTGAGAAATAAAGGAATTTTTAGAAGGGAGAATGAGGAATGATGCTCATTTGGTTATACTCACACCGTTTAAAAACTTCAGGCTTTAAGAACCGCTATAGTAGGCCAAAGATTAGGTATATTAGATAGATGGTATATATTAGAAGGTATATTAGATGCCAAAGAATTAATTATTACAACAGAATTCAGTGATTCTCTACCACAACCCACAATGGGGGTGAATCAAGGGGGAGGAGCTTTATGGTACTACTTCATATGGGGCTGCAGCGGGCAGCATCCCGAAAGTTCAACCATTTTCAAAATTTTAATGAAACTTTCGTCATTAATTTGAATTTGATATGAATGATATGTGAGGATATAAAATCCTTCATTTAAATGATTTCTCCAAGCAACTATCCAGCAAGACCGTTGGAGTTCAACACTCCATTTCAGGTCGTTCCCCTCCCCAGACGGTTTTCTGAGAATTATTTTTACCCTCGCATTCCTAGGGATTAACTTGGGGGTGGGAGCCTTCTGGGCCCCTGATTGGTCTGAACTCCTTTGAAAAAAACATTTTCCACAGCGCCGCCGGTTGGATTTGCCTCTTGTTAATTTTGTAGACGGAGACTGCTCTGGACTCCGAACCGTCACCATGTCTTCAGCGTAAAATAAAAATTTTTGTTCCCTTAATATGGTTCTTCCCTGCCACCACAATAAAGAATTTCTTATTTTAATTGAATTGTGGAATTTTACTCAAGTGTTGTTTTTTAAAGTAGTATTAGGCAATACAAATAGCATAATGGTTTACACTCGTGTCCAGAAAAAAGGATAATTTTTTTGGTGAATAATGACACAAACCTTAGTTTCTGCAATGTAATTTTTCAGGCTACCCCTCGACATAAGTCGAAGCAAACACGTATGAAAGCTTCAAAAATTATAGTTACCACCCCCCAATAAAGGATACAAAAGCTAAAACCCGTTCCAAATGAAGATGATGAGGTGTCACTTCATATCTCTTAAAAATCTTGCCTCAAGGTATTCCCATTCACCGCACTTAAAATCATAAATGGGGATCATATTATTCCCACTCTTAGATATGATCCTATATGGTACGAATTTCATTGATTAAGGAACTAAGATTTGTGTCATTATTTCTAAAAAATTAAAATATCCTTAAATTTTGGACACGAGTGTAGTTAAAGTTAAAGAACACCGTGTGTTCGCTGAGCTATGGATACTTATATATAGGACAGGGATGGCGAACCTTTTTCGATGATGTGCCATTTATGCTATGATACTTTATATGATTTTCAGGTGTCAAGTGTGCACTAGCAAGATTTTTTTATAAATCATCTTTTAACCCATGGAAAATGAAATCCGCCTTTGATGGCCGATAGTCTGGAACAGGGGGTTCCAACACTTATGAGTACTCAGAGGCGGATCCAGGATTTGATTTTGGAGGGGGCTAAGACTTTTCAGAATAAAATTTAATCATCTTGATGATCATAATATGGAAAACGTTGTGATTCATCGCGCTCAAAGGGGGTCTGGGGGTCCTCCCCTAGAAATGTTTTTGAAATATAAGTCTAAAAAAGAAATTTTTAAACTCGTTTTGGTACACTTAAACTTAATAATAATCCACTTAAGAGTAAAATATATTTTTGGTGGGATTTTTGCATTTTGACGTACTTATTCGAAAAAAAATTTTAATAATAGAGTTTCAAGCACGAAAAGGGGGTCTGGGGGTACACCCTAGCAAATGTTTTGTAATTATAGTGTAAAAGTCTAAAACCGAATATGTCTGGACATAAAAGTTATAATTATTTTAAAGTTTCATAAATTGGTTATAGGAATGTTTTTAAATATGCTACATAATGAATCTACGTATAATTTCAGGAATAAGGACACCGAAGCACAAGAACGTTTTCTACTTGTCTGTGAAGCTTACGATGTATTGAGTGATGATAAATTCAAAGCTCTTTTTGATCAGTACGGTGAAGAGGCGATTAAAACAGGTGTACCTGTACCACCAGGGCCAACAGAACCAGAAGGACCAATAGAAACGTATGCTTATCATGGAGATGCTATACAGGTAGACTATTTTATTGAGTCTACTTCTTGTGTAGTTTGAAAAAAGAAACAGCAAATCGTTTTCATAAAAAAGTTTATGCTATTTATTCGGTAATACATTTCTAATAGTGAATGACCTTTATTTCCAACTTATAAATAATGAATTTAAAAAAATAAGAAAAAATCATTAAGTAATGCAAATGAAAAATGAAATGGATAAAAAAAAACAATAAGAAAAAAGTAGTACAATAGTACAAAAAAAATTCCTCAGACTGCTAATTTTTAATTATTCCTCAACTTCAATTAAACGGAATTCTTTAAGTACAGATAAACATAAAAATAGTACCTAATTCAAGCTACTTTAGAATTTCTCCCCGAAAATTAAGTTATGATGAACAATTTGTGTTTTCCATCCAAGTTTTTTTGTCAAGAGACTACTCTTTGTTTTCAACTTTAGAAATTACACACGTGTTCAAAAATTAAGGATAGCTTGATTTTTGGGAATAATGCCACAAATATATGTTCCTTTAAATGTTATTTTCAGAGTTCTCAGACATAAAAAGAAACAAACACATTTGAGAACTTAATAATAGTATGTAAGAAAAACTATGGTTGCGAACCTCCTTCTCGAACTGAAGATTGAGGAGCTGTCACTTAAATGCCATCTAAAAATTTTACTTAAAGATATTCCACGCACTCTAATAACATGCATGGAGTTCCGGAATGTCATCATACAGATAGTTTTTTGCTAAATTACTTTCACATGGGGTCAATTCCACGCGAAAGTGAACATGAGAATATTTTTAAAATTTCATTTAAATAAATGTTTTTTGGTTCTAACCGATACACTGACCAAATTTAAAAAAATAACAAAATAAATTAAATATTTTGAGTTCATATAGTTTTTATAGTTAATTACTTTGACTAAAATTGAAAATGAAATATCGATATATATTATACATATATGTCACTTTGTCATGTCTGTCACAATTTTAAAAATTATTATAGAAAAATCTTCCATAAAATTTGGAAATTTCAGTGTTTTTTGCTGAACTTCACCTTTATATAAAGTGCAAAAAATTCTTTGGACATGAAATACATGCCAAATCAGAGCAATTGAGAAATAATTAAGGGTCTCTCAAACTCGTGTCCTTATCGTGTCATGTCTGTCACGGCGTATTTTTCTCTCATAAACTAAAAGTGTTTTAATTCAGAATAATTATTTTTTTCCATTTAGGAACCTTTCATGCATGAATATTAAGATAAGTTGATATTAAGATACGATAAGTTAATATCTGTGAAAATTAAGATAAGTTAATATTAAGTACTTATTTGAAGTCAAAATGTTGTCCCATGTCATGTCTGTCACAAAATGGAATTGACCATGTGGACGTTTCTTTTGCAGTTCCGAATGTGTGTTGAACACCATTATTAATGGAGGGCCTCTGTACCCCCTTTAAACTACAGTTAGGGTAGTTTGATCCAAAATTTCCCTTTTAAAGATTTTCTATATGGCATGAATTTCATTGATACGGAACAAGATTTGTGTCATTATTCGAAAAATAAAAATTATCTTTAATATTTTGACGCGAGTATAACTAAAATCATTCTTTTTGTTAGACATTTCGTGATTTCTTCGGTGTCGACAGCCCTTTCGCTGATTACTACCTCCCCAACATCGATCCTGATTACAAGATTCCCATCGAACCCGTTAAGCCAATAAAGGGTCCTCATCAGGAACACACGTTCCCTCTGTCTTTGGAGGATGCTTTTTATGGGACTACTAAGTGCATAGATCTGCCGTTAGAATGTGTGGATGCCACCGGCCTACACACGGAAAAAATTACGAAAACCTTCACTTTTACGATTCCAAAAGGTAATTAACTCTTTGATAATAATTTCTACATATTCGGAATAGTACTCACTTAAGGAGAAATGCTTTAGTGTGGCATTTTACACACACGCACTAAGTTTAAGGCAAAAAGAGAAAGGCATTGAAAACTTCTGAAATTACCACACTGATGGCTTTTTTATTTTTGGAAGCAGGGAAAAATTGGAAACTGAAGCTCATCCTTATATACAAATAATGGAAATGTTCTATTTCATTTTAATTCATCAACTTATTTATTTTTTGGATCGGAGGGTCCCGGGTTCGATGCCCGACACCGCTAAAGACCCATCGAGTATATGCGGAGTACGTGCTCGTTAAATCTGTGGGTCCGAAAGTCCTGTGGTCCGTCATGGCGCAGTTTACCACGGGTCCAGGTGTCTGGAGACTATTTCCCTCCCCTTCAGATCCATGGCAGAATTGTGGAGGTGGCGATAGATAGTGGCAGTATCTATCATCTCATGAGGCAGAAGTCGGACTCCTGCCATTTATGGGCCTCACTTTCTCAGGAGCCACACACCCTTTGCCTTGAATCCTTGTGGAGCTTGGTAATTCCAAGTGGCACACGACAACAACAACAACAACAACCAAAAGATTTAATTTCTCCAATTAAAGATCTGCCATCCACCAAATCCGTAAATAATAATTAATCAATTATATAACAAAAAAACTGTAAATTTATTAAAAAAATATTTGTAAAAAGGATTAAAAATTATCAAATAATTTTCCTCATTTCTTGTTTACGAAAAACATATGGCATAATTTATGCAAGAATCAGTTCACCTCTAATTCACTGACAAAATAATTTTATTGCACTGCAAATTGAATGAACAGTTTCCCTCATTGCTTCTAAGATTTATAAGCGGATCCTTGAGATCCAGCACACAAACCGGAAAATATATGTAACCAAATCCAATCCTCATTGCTTCTTTCTACCAGTTCAACTATTTTGCAATCTCTTTTTTATATTTTCCGTTTTAAAAGAAGGTACGAAAGCAATTTTTAAAAAATTTTATTCTGTTTTAAAAACAATGTAGCTTAAAAATAATTTTTTTGAGGAAAGAGTCAATGATTTTTTCAAAGCAACAACAATTTTAACTTAATTCTTATCACAAGAATAATTAAAAATCAACAACGAAATAAAATAACTTGTCTCGATATTTTTATTAAATGAAATTTATTCAAAATACATAGTACCACTTTAAAATTAATGCTTTGATCGGAGATTTTATTCTCTTAAAATTGAAACATCAAAAATTTAACTTTTTTATATTCAAGATACAGAAAGGTACAGTCGCAAGAAAAAAAGTGAGACAGTTCACATTGTGAGCGAACTACTGGGGTTAGGATGATAATTTTTGTGTCATTTTCATGATTTATCTTCTTCTTGAAAATGAAATATAGTTTATGTCCTTAGGGGGCCGTCTACATATTAAACGAAGCACCAACTTTTGTTTTTCCTATGGGCGACATCAAAGATTATTCCAGATTCTGAAAGAACACCCCCTAAAACCCCCCAAAACCAATTTTCATGTCATTTGGTCCCCAAATAAAACCAGGAGTTGGGGTTGAAGTTCGTCGAATTTATGTTGAAATCTCGTTTTCACGTTGAATTCTCGTGCGGGGTTGATGGTTGTAAGGATCAAAATCGAGAATTCAACGTAAAAAACGAGATTTCAATGTAAATTCTACGAACTTCAACCCCCACTCCTGGCTTTATTTGGGGACCAAATGACATGAAAATCGGTTTTTGGGGGTTTTAGGGGGTGCTCTTTCAGAATCGGGAATAATCTTTGATATCGCCCATAGGAAAAACGAAAGTTGGTGCTTCGTTTAATATGTAGACGGCCCCCTAAGGACATAAACAATATTTCATTTTCAAGAAGAAGTTACATCATGAAAAATGACACGCAAATTATCCATCCTATCCTAAGTCCTAACCCCAGTAGTTCGCTTACAATGCGAACTGTCTCATTTTTTTTTCGACTGTACTTGCTTGAGGAAAAACCGGGCAATTTTGTTTGACGGAAGTCTGCCATTTTCTTGGGAAACAAGAAACGAGCAAATTCCAAAAAGGGGCCGCAAAGGAGAAGTATTTTTCGATTTCTCCGCGTTAACTGAAGTTTCCCATTGGATTGTGGTTGCAGAGGTCTGTTTGTGTTGATTGGACAAAAAGTTTCTGGCCCCGCCCACATTTCTTCCCAAACATTCGCTGATAAAAAGAACGAGCAAAACGTAAACAAAAAACAGAACGATCCTGTTCCAAGACTTCTTGATGTCAGAAAAAATAGCCGTCGGGACAGAAAGCGTCTTCTGATAACATAGCTGTCGTCATATGACTTCCTCAAGGCTGTTTCTTATCATGTGACGGAACCTAGACCGGTTGGAGGCCCTCAAGAATTCTTAACATGTGCTCGGACTTGGCTCCATTCTTGCGTCGGACGCGATCCCAACAGGTCGTCCTCAGCAGTCGCCGCAATCTGTTTTCCATGGAGATATTCCTAACTGGCCTGCAGGCCGGTGTTCACGATTGTGAGTCTTTGGAACGCGTCGGGACGTTAACCAAAAAGGATGTGTTTCGGTGGGGAATGCACCACAAGAACCCTAGGAGTGATAACTTCATACGGAGCGATCTCTTCAGGTTCTACCCTACCCCAGGCTCGAAGTATTACTTGATCTCGAATGTGTACGACCTCAGCTGCCCTCACTTTTCTGTAGGGTTGTGTCGTGTTTTCCTGCCTCATTGCTCCCAGGCTGAGAAGGAGATGAAGATAAAGGTGTCTTTCTCCTTGCTGGACACCAGAGACAGGTGCCACTACACTTCTGAGAGGCAGATGTATAAAAATAATACGGTCGAAGCGTCGTTTGATAGAAATTCGTCTATAACCCACAATTCGATGTTTATTTATAATGGCCACCTGCGAATCCAGTGCTCGTTGGATGTTGAAGAAGCTATGGACGAGGTGGAAAGCTGTCTCAGAACAGTGCCAACGGAGTGTGATAACCTAATCCAAGACTTGACTACAGACATGCGATCTCTTCTGGAAGGTGGTCAACACAGTGATATCACTCTTAATGTGAAAGGGGAAGAGTTCAAAGCCCATCGATCAATTCTCTCGGCTCGGTCCTCTGTGTTTGCTGCTATGTTCGAGCATGAAACTTTGGAGAAGCACAATAACCGCATTGATATTGTGGACATGGAAAGTAAGACCATGCGCCACTTACTGCGGTTCCTGTACACTGGGGAAACTGAGGAGCTTGCAACCCAGGAGTTTCTCTTGCTTTTTGTGGCTGCTGACAAGTACAACCTCCCGAAGCTGAAAAGGCTGTGTTCTTGTTCCATTTGTCCCAAAATAACATGGGATTCGGCTCTAAGTGTGCTGACGTTGGCATACTTGCATCAAGACGATCAGTTGAGGCAAGCTGCAGTTGAGGCTATTCTTGGAAATGCCCTCAAAGTGATGAAAAGCGATGAATGGCTTGTCTTTTTAAAAGAGTACTCTGAGCTTGCCAATAGTGTTATCATTGAGCTTGCTTCGAAATCAAATCATTGATGTTGCATTGTAAATGTAATATCTCGTTTATAATGAAAGAAGATAATTTAAAGTATTGAACTGTAGATGTTGGTTCCTATTCTCCATTATGTATACATATCATAAGGTTACCTAGGTGGTAAAACTGTTTAAATGTTTGTTTTTCTGGGAAAAACTAAATTTAAAATTTTCTCTCATACATGACTACTTCAAGATCCGAAACAATTGATGCATTACCCATTTTTGTTTAAGATACAAAATGCTGGAAATTAAAAATTAGTGTTCCATACAATAGGATATAAATTATGCTATGGTGCAAATTTTGGTACTTTTCCATTAGCCGGGTGCAAATGTCGCCAATTGTGAACCAAACATAAGCCAAGTCGCCAAGCCAAGCGAATGACAAAACAGTCAACGGTCGCTAGTTCTACATTATTTGGCGATTTTTTTGCTTGCACCTGGCTAATGGAAAAGTACCCAAATTCAAGCAAGATATTTTGTAAAAGTTTATCTTAAATTGAATCCCTTCTTGGATGCCTTTTCCCATCTGTTTGTGTATATTTATATTTAATTTGAAAAAAATTATTGGGTTATTTTCTATGTCATGCCTTTATTTTGATTGATTCTAGACATTTTTAGAAAATGTTTTGCAATCCATTGCATTCATGGTGAATTTATAATTATTATTCAATTTACTTTTCAAAATTTTTAAAATATTAATATTTGACTAGTTAAACTAGTGATGGCAAAAATTGGAATAAGTTTTATCTGTGCCATTTATTAATGGGAAGTGATAAAAGATGGGAGGAAGGATCTCAGGATTTTGTGTGGTGTATGTGTATAGATAATTTTATAAGCTGTTTAAAAGTGTTATTTTTATCCTTTTTGTTTATTTTTGTACCTTTTTTATGAATAAAATTTTTATCTTATCAGAACAAAACTGTTTTTTACTAGAATCTAATTTACAACTGAAGATATTATTCATGTAACATCATTAATTAAAGGAGTAATTTGTATTTTTCTGTTTGATTTTAGAGGAATTTGGGAAACGTGATCTTTTGCTCTCTGCTTTTATTATTTTCAGATTTAGCTAATAATATACCTATTAAGCAAAACTGCTTTGATTAAATTTTTTTGGTCGTAATTCAGAGTCCTACTTTTCAGAACTACTTTTAACTAGTATAAAAACAAAAATATTTATAATAAGATTCTACTTTTTTAAACATTTAGTTCATTATGTTCTCCAGGTACAGTGGATGGCCACTGTTTCTATTTTAAAGATGCAGGAACATCGGGTCCTAACATGATTCCAGGAGATGTAACATTTAAGGCACAAATGATGGCTCATCCCAAGTTCAAGTTGGAAGGACATGACTTTGTGACATCCAAGACTATTTTTTTGGGGCATGCATTAACTGGATGTATTATCCATGTCCAAACATTTGATGGGAAAACTGTCCATATTCCTATTTCTGAAGTTATCAAGCCTAAACACAGGTAGCTTTGTACAGTAATCCTAGGCTGGCGCTAGTGGAGATGCAGCAACATACTGTGAGGCAGAGGTACTCGCTGAGAACTTTAGTAAGCTATTATCTCTGATGGCAACTGCGCAGTGTGACTTATGCTCATTATTTTTCAATTGTAGCGCATTTCTGAAGGAGTGGATCTGCTTCACCTCATGGTGCTGTGCCTCAACTAGCAGCCTGCTTGAATAGATAAATTGAAAACGTACTTTGAAATTGTAAAGATACATGTACTAGGGGTACTATTCAATTTAATTCCAGCATTAAGAGTGCTGCATACAAAGGTTCCCAACTAAGTCACTTCACCTTTACCCTGCCACTTAAAAAAGACATGGGTATTGAGATCAACATTCATTGGTTTTTTTTAGAAAAAATTGTAGGTGCAAATCTTAAATTTTTTGGTTAACTTAATTTGACTTGATTAAGTTTTGTGATGCAGAAGTATACTAATCTGTTTAATTATTCACTGTATGTGGAATTGAATCTTAAACTTCTTAAATTCCAAGAAGCATATTTGAATAATTCAGAATATTTAAGTGGTTTCTTCAGTTTTGAATTATTTAGTTTCACTAGTAAAATAGCATATAGTTAAAAAAAAGTTCATAAAACAAAAATTTATATTCAAGCAGTTATATAAAAAATACTTTTGGGAGGACCTCAGAAATTTTCTCCCCTAGAAATGTCTATCATTCATAATTCCAAAAATAACATTTACAGAATCACTCTAAAAGGAGAAGGAATGCCAGTCATAGGATTTGCATGCAAAGGAGATTTAGTTGTAGAGTTTGATGTTTCATTTCCAGACAAGCTAAGCCACAACCAGCAAGTTCTTATCCACCAAGCTCTTTTGAAAAATTAATCTGATGTATCGCATCATTAAGATAAATTGCCTTGTATTCAAATAAGTTTTTTCATCATGAATAAGCATACCCGTATAATATGCACGAACAGGCAAAGAAAATTTTGCCCTCTGTAGAAAATTTTCTGCAAGAAAAACAATAACTTTCTTGGAATTTTTTAGCAGATGATCTTATCGATGAATTTTTCTCTTGTTTTTCACCAAATATTTACATCTGTCCACCAGTCTTTGTATTTATGCAACTGCAAGGCGATACACATTATCGGATCTTTAGAATCCGTGTATCACAGTTATGCTAAGAATCAGTTGCATTTTGCATTAAAAATTATGGGGACCGTGTATTAACAGGAACTGTGAAAACAGACATTTTAGAAAGAAATATGTAAATTCTTGCAGAAAGGTTTTTATTTTATATGAGTATGTGAATAAGTACAATTTAAACGAAAAAAAAAACATTCCTCAAAGTATTATTGAAAAATATATTCTAGTTTAATAAAGTATAAACAGAATTTCAGGAAAAAACTGGTTAATTTATAACCAAAATAGCTATTAAAAGAAGATTTACTCTTTGGTTCCAGCTGCATATAATGTTCTTAAGTGTCAAGCAAATTTGATAGAGTATCAGATATCTTTACCAATCAAAGCCAGGGGCAAAGAGGGGGGAGGTTGGATTCCCCTGGAGGTTTTCGTAGTCCCTGTCACTAACTTTCATTGAAAATGTAGTTATATTTTGAAGAATAAACAACAGGTTTATACTCAACAACAATACAAATTTTAATCACTATAAAATACAAAAGTTACACATAGTCATTGGAGACATATGCAGTAACCAGGTATAAAAATCAATAGCGTAGAAAGTATTGACTATTAAAAGTGTGAAATCCAAATCAGAAAATAAATTGGCAGTTACAAATGCTTAGTATGAAGTATTTAAAGGTTGGTTGTGAAAAAGCACAATGAGTAATAATAGTTATAATATAATCAAGAGAATGATTAATGTATTAATACGGTAAAAGTGAAATTATTTAAAAATTTGATAAATATCTCAAAAAGGGTACAAAAAGTTGCTAAACAAGCTGGTTTTATAATTGTAATCTGAAGAATTTGCTAGCACATCAGAAATATTACTGCATAAAAAAGTTTTGATCGGAAAACTTTTGAATAAATTAAAATGATTAACAATGAATAATAAGAGAAGTATATCATTGGCTTCATGCAGAAAGGCACTAAGTCACTTTTGGAGGATCTTTTAAAAGTGGTAGAATGATGCCAATGATCAAGTGAATTCTCAAAATCTTTGCCAAGCAAAAAAAGTGATCAATATGTAGCCGAAATTTCATGGCGCAAAAGACAGCGGTTGTGTATTGTCAAATTTGGCGTAACCTTGTACAGAGTAGTTGAGCCTGCCTGAAGTGACTTTGTGCCTTTCTGTTTCTTTAGATGTGGTGCTGAAATTTCAATGTTATGAATAACTATGCCAACAGCAAAAACTTATGGAACAAAATTACAGAAATTTATGGCCAGTTGATTTTTAGACAATTCAAATTTTGAGAATATATGAATAGGTGAATAAAGACGACTTAAAAATTTGAGAAACTTTGTAATACCTTAAGATAAATGCAAGTTAATATTTTGTTAAAATCTTTTAATTGAATGTTAATGTTACAATGTTTTAAGTGATGTAGGTTTTAATTTGGAAAGGGCCAATCTTTCATAGAAATATTTTATAAGAACCAGATATTCAAAACATTATTTTAGAAGCAGATGATTTTAAAAAAAGATTAAAAGCTCTTTAGATCTAGATAATCTTTAAAGTGATAGATAAGTCAATTTAAAAAGATTTTTTTGGTAATTAGTCTAACTATTTAACAAAAAAAAGGTGGCCAAAACTTCTTTAGAATAACTTTATCTCCTGTGTATTATCCTATTCTAGTTTATATTTTATACTTTTGTTGGCTAAATAATTTACACATTTAATTTGTTTATGAATTACACTATAAATTTTCAATATAGTAACAAGCTATATATCAATGCAGTAACTAGCCATCACATGCTATAATTATTAGCTTTACTTTTGCATGTTCATTTGCAATATACAAGTGTTAATAGAATTACAATCTATAGTATTTGTATTTTTCAGTTATGTCTATTCAGCTTGCCAACTTTCAATTTTAACATGGTCACAAAAATCACCATTTTGTAAATCAAAAATCATAAACTAACTACAGCAAAAGGGCTGTATAGGAAGTAAAAAAAAACTTAACAAACTGGTAAAAGTATGTAATAGCAACGTTAAAAATTATTGATATAAATCTAAAAGATAATCTAATAAAAACTTTTTAAAATACATAACAGTCTTGTTCATTAAATATCCTTAACACAGGATACAGGAGAAATTAACTGTCAGCTTTTTACACACGTTGTACAGTGTACACCACACTAATTAACCTAAAATAAGTACCATAGACTGTTCACTGGGGGGGAATTATCACAACTACTTGCCACCTTGCATATCACAGGCAAAATATAACTACTAATGACTCAGTAAAGCAATTCACATGCAAGTACGTCTAGCTGACATAGCCATAACTATGTCGTTTTTTGAAGTCTTCATCGGTACTGAGTAGAGAGTTGAGAAAGTCCTCATTAGGCGCATCACTCAGTTTTCCACCAAGACTTTTTGGCAAGATTTCTGGGAAAAGATGCTGATGTAAACTGCTGTAGTCATCTCCATGGAAATAGATCTGTAATATGGGATAAAATATTATTTTATGTGACGAGAAAAAGAACATGATTAGTTCCAAGGAAGATAATTTGAAATATACTTAAAAATAGTTTTTTAAAGCCTATTACAGTGTAACTTCAATAACTTGTCTCGCAAAACAATGGATAGTTTTAAAAGATAAAAAGGTTTGGGGATTGAGAGGTTTATGACATTGTAAGTAAAAATGTGTACTTAAAAATATCATCTTAATTTATGCTTAGGCTATTAGAAAATCCAGAAGTTAAAAGAATCACAAAAAAGTTACAGGGTTTTAAAAATGAATGACGTTTTCTGGCCATAATGAAAAATAGTTAGCTTGGTTGATAAATAACTACACAACTAAATTTCTGAAAATTAACTCACAGGGAATTTTGCTTTTAAAAGTAAATAACACAGTAACTAAGGGCACACAAGAACAGTCATGTTAAAAATTTGAGTTCCACTATGTTATTTCTTTAAAGGTTTGAGTTTCAGTAAGAAAGAAAAAGAGAAATAAGGTGTCGATGTATTTATGACATTAAAAGAACAGAAGTGGCAAAAAGGGAATCAAACAGACATACCCTGTTTTTCACTTTTTCACTCAAAAGGGGCTTGACTAATGCAAACAGTATGGAGAAGATACTTGAATGATGAATAATATGAATTGCTTTATCCCTTACAGGCAAACAATCCTAAAAAGGGGCATGTTCATTAAAGCAAAGTTTTATTACAAGAAAACATTTTCAATGCAACAGCAGGGTTGCCAACCTTTTCCAGAAAGCTTCAGGAGCCCAGGGAAAAAAATTCCGGATTTCTTATGCTACTTCAGGAGTAGTGCGAAACTGCTATCTCCGGAACCACCAAAACGGTACAAATATTGCAGAAAGCATGACCGCTAAATTTTTTCAATCGTTTTAAAGCCAACCATGGTTTGTAACCCGACTTGGAAACACTAGCCATGTCTTTTGCGGTCAATTTTATCGAAGAAAGGAAAGAACTCAATACTATTTTGAGCCTCAACCATTGCAATGCCATTTAGCGTTCCAGTAGGGCTTACCATCGTAACAGATTATAAAGCATTAAACATGGAAAGGGGATTTCCGGAGTATTTAACACTTATTGCGGATTCGCGGATTTTCAGTACTCTAACGGAAAAACTCCGGAAGTTTCGGAGTAGTTGGCAACCCTGCAACAGGCACATTTACATGTTATTTTCAAATACATAAAAAATAAAACAAAGTTTTCGAGACCACTGGAATCTAATTTCGTCGATTTTCACAAATGGAAAAACTTTAATTTAACTTTTACAATATTTAGCATTCATAAGTGTTAAGTAATTTTTAATATGTAATGCACCCTCCCAAGATTTAACAATTTTTCCACATACAATATTTTTCATTGAACTTTACAATGATGTTAATTGGAGTTTCATAGCATATCATCATTTAATTTGTTCCTGGATGGTTGTTACTACACTCATTTTTATCTAGTAATTTCATAAACTAAAAAATTACAATTTAAATGCAAATTTTCAAATACCAATGTAGAAAACATCCAATAGGAATATATATATATTATTACTACATGTCATTTAGATTCAGCCAATTGCAATACAGTTATAGTTATGTTAAAAAATATAATTGGTAATTCCAATTTAAGCTGAAAATGTACTTAAAAAATTAAATAAACATTAGCTAGTTTAATAGTACAAATAAATAAACCTAAAACAGATTTATTAACATGGTGTTAAATTTTAATCAGACATTGCTCTTGAAAACAATATTTATCTCATCTAAGGTCATTATGATAAACAAGATACTTGCTCCTGTAGCTTACTCATTCTTATCTATTTGATATTCTATTATATCTAGGGTTGTTTTACTTGAGTTATCAACTATAAAAAACCGCTTGGTTAAGAGTGCAATATAAGAACATAGTCTTAAACGAGTCTTGTCTAAAAAAAGCACCTCTTGTTCAACTGTTTCTAAGCATTCAAAGCGATAATGCAATGAATGTTTTTAATATGCATTGAATAAATATTAATAAAAATAGTTCTGCACTGAAATGTATTTTAATCATATATTTTGGGATAACTTCCCAAGTTATGTACATTTGTTACAATTAAAACAAGAAACTGGTAGCACAGTATCATGCATATTTAGGCAACTTACTTGTAGAGTATTCACAAAGCACCTAACCTCAGAAATTGGTATTTGTAGTAGATGCGACCATGAGAAATCTTTCATATCAGCAATAGTAATAATCCCAGATATTTGAGTCACTGGGTTTTGAATGGCCATTTCATTGCACATAACATTAAATTTCAAAAGTTCATCACATGACAGAGTTTTAGGATCCCATTGACCTAGAAGAATAAAAAATATTTAAAATTAGAAAACTGATTATAAAATTTAACAGAAAAAATTTAATACAACTAGCTCAATTCTATTATTAATGAATTAAACATTATGTAGAGTTATAACTAGTTCCAGTTCTTACGTATTATCTTGTCAATCATGCCAATGAATCTGAAAACACAAATCAAAGCTCATTGACTTTTCTATAGCTGTGCCACTGAATGGAGAATGGGATAATATGTAAGTATCCTAGTTTCTTAAAATTTATCTGAATACGTTGAAAATTAGAATATACTTAATATCTTATTCACTGAAAAACTAAACCCAGTCTTGGAGACGACCAACTTAACCCAGCAATTAAAAAATACATAAATCTAACTATAAAATATAATTTATACTGCATCACATAATGTAAATCCATAATAATCAGGGGTTCTTCTAGAAAGAAAATGGATCCATTTTAGGACCCTTCACAAAATTCTTATGATCAAGAGTGGTTTGAAAATTGTTTTTTAAATGAGTTTCCATCATTTTGGAATGGAATTTGCCAAATTTTGGGCACTTTTCAAAAGTTATGAATGTTGTGTTTCCAGAATTGTGAATTTCCAGAGCCCTTCATTTTACAAAATTCCATTTAATTTTTCACAAAATTCCTAAAACAGGACCCTGACAGAAAAACCTGGAAGAACCCCTGATAATATTATTTTACATCATTAAATGAACTCAAAAAATGTGACATCAATACATCTAAGGCTAAGCGCGCACTAGAGACTTTTGTCTCGGCGACTTAAAACACTAGTCACTCGAGAGCAATGCATTTCTATGAGGAAATTCTTGGCCTAGTGATCTTGGTCTCGTCGCCATGTGCGCGCACTCTAGCTTCTTGCAATAGCCTGGGAAGCAATTTTATCTTTGTCTCCGAGACAAAAGTCTCTAGTGCGCGCTCAGCCTAACAAGGATGAAACCGGTCCATGGCTGGAGGCGACGCTTGAGAGTTGTGAGTTTACACTTATCAATACAGTGCTAAGATTGAGGTGGAATACTTTTATGCATAACCTTAGCTTGTGGTTTTTAAACTTAAAAAAAATAATAAAAACAATGTCAAGCCCCTCCTAAATACTTTCCCCAATACAAAATTTAATATGGACGTATTAAATTAGATGCATTTAAAGTTTCTGTTATGAAATTTTAATTATTCTATGATAACTAGTGTTTCAAGAATGAAAGTCAAGCATACCAAATCTAGAGAGAAGAATAGGGCATCCATCAGAACTTCTGTAGGGTAGAAAATAATGCAGCTTGGCTTGAATAGCATTCATACATGATTTAGGATTAAAGTCCTTAAACATGCTTGGATACTTAACAGGAGCTTGATAATAATTTTTCAAAAGCTGGAAAGCTGCTTGTGGATTGAATTTTCTGGCTCGTAAAAACATGATGAGAAACTCATGATCCAAACATGGAATCAATCCTCCTTCACCTGTTTAAAAATAATTCATAATAACATTTTTAACATCTTTAAATAGAAGTTATCAAAAAATAAGAAAAATTAAATTCAGCCCTCAATCTTAATTTGATTTGTTAATTGTTATTTAGTTCACAAAACAAATTATGTAAAAAATAGTGGTCCTATATAAAAACAATAAACATTCCAGCTATTCAAATAAATTTGAAAGTAATTTTTGAAAAGTTACAAGGTTGAATAACATTCAGATAAAATATAAAAAATTCTAAAGTAATTCAATGAAGTGTTATGAAAACCAACCAAACATTAAGCACAGTACAATATACATTTAAGCAGTCTCATACAACAATAAAAGTTACTATTAAGATTAAATAATCAGAAATCAAAGAATCACATTTTACTGAGAGATTAGAACTTCTTAAACGATCCCATTTCAAAAACGAGAAATATTTGAATGAACGAATAAATAAGTAAAAACTTGATTACTTCTCAACAACTCCTTAAGAGTTTCAACACTCCTTTCCATTTCATCTTCATTTTCACGTAGTTCAGCTTCGGCCACTTTTCGAAATTCTTCAGTCACAACGTTCGATTCAAAGGTTTTGAAATCGAATTCTGGATGTTCGTCTTCCATTTCTATCTGAAATGTAATGTACGACTAATAAGAAAGACCGCATTGGGAGTTTTTGATTGAGTTTCGGAATTGTGTAGCTGGAATGGTTTTTCCGATTTAGTTTAAGATAAACAATATTTGAGTATTACTCACGCTGTCGCTGAGCTAATAGCAGCCAAATAAAACGCCCGTCGTCTACCTCTGCATTTTGATGGTCTTTACGTGATGAAAATCATTAAAATCCATCTTTGTAGCACGACAAAAAGCCTGTTATTTTTATTTTTTTAAAGCCGATCCTTGTTTAGCAGACAGCAGACACGGCAGACTCAAACGTTGTTGCCAACACTCAGAGCTAAATTCTGCAACCAAATGCCGCACCACCCCAAGGGCGTAGCGGACGAAGCGAAGCCAGGATTTTTTTAGGGGGCATCTGAGTTGGAGGTAGAGATGTAAAATTCCCACATTTTTTGGGAGGCGGGAAAAAACCCGGGATTTTTGGGAATAAACCGGGAATTTTAGGGGAATATTGGGAATTTTGACCGTAAACAAACAAAACGATATTTCACCATCAGTTTTCATTTTCTTGGACTTTTGAGGAGTTAAGGACAATTTTAAACATGATCAAACACTAGTAATTGATAGTTCTTTGTATAAACTATTTAGATTATTTCCACTGAGCTTTTTAACAAAGTTTTTTTTATAGCTCAGTGATTATTTCGGGAGGTTTATAATATTATATCTCTTACTTCTGTTTTTAGCTTAAACCGAAATCTAAGTCTTAGAATTAAAATTATACAAATTATAGTATTATGACATATGAAAAATACTTGAAATCATTTACCTTTTACAAAAAACTAAAGAATCAAAATTCCCAAAATTTCACTCTAAAATCTCAAAACGGGAATATTCAAAATTCCCATCCCAAAAAACCGGGTTTATTCCCGGGAATAAACCCGGTTTTTTCCAGCCTTTACATCTCTAGTTGGAGGGGGTTGCTGAGGAGGAGGTCCATGGGTAAAAGAAAATCAATTATGTAATGAAATCATAGAAATAAATTTATAATTTTTATATTACCTTTAATTACTTTTCTATGTTTTTTAATATTTATTAATAAATAATTAAAATAAAGTAGTATTTACTCTTTTAAACTCTTATATAATAGTATTCCAAGTTCTTAACAATAATAATGGATTTTTCTCGAGTATAAAAGGCCATAAACAAATGTAAGATATTTTATAATTCAACGTCTTGATTTTCCCCTTCATGTTTTGAATCCTAGATGTCATTCACTCAACCGGTTTAAGAGCGGCCTTTGGGAGCGGCTTCTGAGGAACCATTTAATGACGTAATCAAGAGAGTAAGATATTTTTTCTGAATGAATTATTAAGGGTTTTGTTGTAAAAGGGGATCTCAACCCAGGCGCGGATCCAGCACGGCTATTAACGGGGGGCACTTTTGCAGACAAGATCCCCTTGTGGTACCATTGGGGGTATGGGGGTCTTCCCCCAGAAAAAAAATTGAAGTTTGACGTGTAAAAGTAGGGTTTTAACTCATTTTTAGAAATCTTTTGAGTCTAAGGGGGGCACTTTTCAACACTATTACTTTTACTTTTTGACCCAAAATGTCAAAATTTTGGGGATTTCCTAAAAATAAACACTGAATACCCCATTTTGATACTAATGGGGGGTATGGGGGTCCTCCCCCAGAAAATATTTTGAAATTAGACCTGTAAAGGGGTTTTACGAGAACCTTTTGGGTCTCCAAGGGGGGTACTTTCCAGAGTGCCACCCCCTGGATCCGCCACTGTCTCAACCAGAAAATATTTGAAAATTTAGAAAACACAGTGTCAAACTAATTTTTAGTGTCAAGTGGTCAGGTCCACAACCTGACATTTGTTTCAAAGGTGGATGTTTAGACCTAAAATTATTTACTAGGTACAGTAGGGTAGGGTGGCCCACTTTTCTATGGGAAAAATAGAGTGTTATAAAATTGCCACGGCACCACCTCAATTTTTTAGACCTACAGAGAAAACTATTCAGGCAAAGCTTGGGCTCTCTACCTTAATTAGAAAGCAATGACCAAGAGGAGTGAAAAAGTTCAAATTCGAAGATTTTTATACAAAACAACTAAAAAACCAAAGATTAAACCCTCTCATTTTGTTCATGATTTTTTATAGGATATCAGATATCAAATTTTGAAAAGTCGTTGATTAAAAAATAATCAGGGTACCGCGATCATTGGTAACAAATTTGGGGAGTTCCACGACCAAAATAGTTTGGGAACCACTGCTCTATACCGAAAACGTCATTGGGTGCTCATATTTCTTGGGGAACCCTTGAAAATTCTTCACAGAACCCTTGTTGGGAAACGCTGCTCCAACAACCGAAATCCACAAATGCTACTAATTTTTAGGAAAGCGTCAAAGGTACTCACCTGTAGGTAGCCAATAATACTCTGCTGTCAGCCGCTTACCTTCCGAATGCAGCTGCACAGCAATTACACGTGAATGACATAGGTCACACGCGTTTCTCGTCCTTATCTATTACATAAGTATCTTTTTTTTATGAAACGCGAGTTATTATTTGCGTAAGTTACTGGGATGCTCGATGCATGACAAAAGAGGCAAAGCTGAAAATAAAAATTGGATAAACGTGAACGATGGTGATAGTGCTATCTGATGTCTACGAAATTTCAAAAATTTTTTTCTTGATCAGCTTATCTCTAAGATTTTGATAAAAAAAGTTTATCATTTTATACTTCGAGTATTACATCGTTATAAACAAATATTGAAAATTTAATTTTTACCATTTTATCAAACTTAATTGGAAGGAAGAAAAATCTTAAAATAAAAAGCTTAGGTGGAAATTTTCTGACGAGAACAATAAGGGACCAAATATCACATCAAACTAAAATTCCTTTGTCCAGTAGTCCTTGGTTCACACTTCCATGACTATTCTATGCATTGGCGAATCCTGGATTTTCGTCTAGGGGGAGGCTGAAGTTATAGGGCGTTTGCAATGCCACGACTTTTCAAACTTTAAATGGGGTAACACATTTTTTTTCATAAAATGATAGGTACCATAAATTTCTCATTAATTTTCTTTTATCCATAAACACATTATAAATAAAAATCAGCAGAGGATTTTTTTAATTAAATTTTTAAGAACTGTTTAATTCTATGGGGGGGGGCTGCAGCCCCATAGCCCCTCTTCTTGGGGTTCGCCCTTGCTTCTATGTGATGTTTTTTTATCTTCAGAACTGAAACGGAAATCATTCTATAAAAAACATTTCTGTGATTCATTATTTTGAGATATCATATTAATCATAATTTCATCAGGGAAAATTTGGGAAAGCGGAAAGGGAAGATTTTTTTTAATGGAAACTGGAAACTATTATTATTTTGGCTTGTGAAGCTAAATATCACATGAATACATCTTAACACTTCAAATAAAAACCATTAATTGAAATTAAGCTCCATTCATTCTTTTTAGATATCATGACCTGCTATTGATTAAATCGTCATGATGGTACCCTTCCAATGAACTAACAATTTGTTCAATTCACATTCACCAAACTATAAAATTATTCAAATTTTAGCTTAGTATGAGAGGATCTTACGATATAAAAACCAATAAACTTCAAACTTTACAAAGTAAGGAACAACTTTTTGAACGAATCTCTGAAATCACCGGATTTTGAGACTCGCAAACTTTTATGAGTATTAAATAATTTAGCATTAAAATAACGTAATCTTTATGAATGTAAATTTTTACGATTTTCAAAAGGTTTCCGACGATGCATTTCGATGTGAATTGTACGAAGGCACGGTTCAGTAACTTTTAGACCGCCCGAAACCAGAGTTTTAAAGCGAGAGCGCAGTTTACTCATCCGATAGAATAACAAAAAATGTTAGAGCTCATACTAGCTTTAATTTTCTTGGGTCTAGAACCCATATATGGAGGTGTTATTTCAATCAAGGAATGCCCAGGTAAGCTATTTTATAAATTTTTTTCGTTATTGGTTTTATAGTTACTCACTAAGCTGATATAATATCTTAAAAATAAATTATCACTGCGATAAGATTGAATGCGTTATGTATAAACAGAAATATATATGCCCATTTTATGCACGTTCTGATAAAAAAATACACAATTGAAAAATTTCTGAAAAATATATAAAATTGTTGAAAGAGGAGTTAAAAACTTGGAGGCAGCTTCTGAAAATATGGTTTATCAAAATATTTATTCAGAAAATATTCAAATTTTATTCCTAAAAGCTGCAGTCTGATATTTTAAGTTCGAGATAAAATGACAGACAAAGAGAAAAATGGAATGAATGATCATCCTTAGGGGAGACTGAGGATACTTGACCCCTTAGCCAAAAATATACCAAAATCAATTGGAAGAGCTTGATACCTAGCAACAATTTTAAAGTTACACTTGTACACAAAAACTAGCGGTCTTTTTCAGTCTTTTTGCTTTAGCTCAAGAAATGATTGTCTAATGTGGCAAGGAAAACTTTTTGAAAAGAAACTTAGAAAATTAAATTAAGTGTAATTTTAAAGTATATACTCTTTTTAATAATTGAGTAATTTGTTCAGTGAACAACCTTCAATGGATTAGTATTCAAAATGAATGTTTTGCAAAATATCATATTAGAGATACTGGATCTGTTTCTTTCGAGGCATGCATGGTCCCAGGGATCAAGTACTTTTACTTCAAGTTACTTTTGTTTTTCGAACGAATTAATAGATATAAATTGCAGTGAATCTGATAAATAAGTATAATATTGGGTAATTGCAATTTTTGCATTTAACTTTTAGGTTTTGGAAACTTTTCCTAGAATTTATTTCCTTTTTTCCAAGTATTCTGGTTAACACACGCCTTCACTTTTATTTTCAATACTAGGGAGCTACCGCCCCCTGCTCGCTATCGCTCGCCAACCCCCGTAAACTGCTGACGCAGGACCTTTTGGAATTGCTTCGCAATTCCCACAAATTCCAACTCGCTGAACTTAATACACTTTATAAAACAATTAAACAATTTACAGATAAAACGTCAACCAACTTCCCAAAATACTTCACCAAATCCCCTCCATGAACAAATCTCCCTTAAAAGTTTGAATATATATTAACTCGAACTTATCAAAAATTTAAACGAAATGGTTTTAAAAATATTCATCTTAATTATTTTTAATCTATGATTATAAAAATAACTAATTCTAACTGTTTATCAATATTCGGACCAAACAAAAACCATTATTTTAAAGTAACTCGTTAGTATAATATGCCTAGTGTTTATCATTCATATTTTTTTAAAACCCACTAGGGAGCTACCGCCCCCTGCTCGCTATCGCTCGCCAACCCCCGTTAACTGCTGACGCAGAAACTTTTGGATCGCTTTGCCATTCTTACAAAACACAGCTCACAGCACTTACTCACTTTATAAAACATTCTTAAAACAGGGTAACTACTTATCTGGGGTATTCTTTCAAAAATGGCGAATATTCATTCAGCGGCAAAATTTTAACAGTTTCTTTATGGCAATATGAATTGGCGGATCACCATTTAATTCCAAGAAAATTAGCAACAGAGCAGTGTAAACTTTCTTTTACCATTTCCCAAAGGTAATGTTTTTCTCACACAGATCCATTCAGAAGCACTGAAACATCTGCCGGAATAAATTTCACTTTCTTAAAATTTGTAATGATTTTCATCGATTGTCAGTGAAAAATGTAGTAATTATCGTAAACATCACGAAAATTTAGAATGAGATGAGCTTAAACTTCATGAGAACAAATAAACATAGAAATTGTGTCAGTTTCATAGCAATGACACGAATGTTCTGACTTTAAATATTTTCGATTTTTATCTTTATTTCTAAAACATTCACCCTCTATATCTAGTTTTGCGTTTTGGCATTATAAAAAAAAGTTACATTGGAACTACTTTGATATACACCCCCAAATCGGAAATTTGGCGACTTTTTTTCTCGCCAAGCAAAATTCCTGTTTTAAACGCTGATGAAATCGCTGAAACGTTTTTGGAATATAACAAAAAAACTAATCATAGTAAAACTTTGATATTTGAACCAAGAACAAAAATATTTCTTATAAAAATATTGTAATTTAATTTTTCCGAAAATTCTCATTAGTTTTGGAATTATTAAAGTTCAAAATTTCAATTTTTTCCAGTAATTCACTAGGCTACACATTACTACTACATATCGCCTCTTCCGTGCAAGACTCACACAATTGCAAAAGTTGAAATGTCTACTTTACGGGAGTTAGGCGTGGAAGGACTTCTTTATTGGTCGCCAAGTCGAAAAAATAGAGTCAAAAGTGTGATCTTTGGGAATTATTTCCATTGGCGCTAAAAAAAATCGCCAAAAACGGCTTTATGTGCTTGAATCTAAAATCGTGGTTTAGCTGGCATATCGAACATCGAAATTTCTTCACTGAATTTAAGCACCTTCGGGTGCAGTCAGTATTAGGGTGGGTGACCACTGACCAAATCAAGCATAGCTGTGTTTCTCTCTTTCCTTGCGCACATTTGCTTTTATTTTTCAGGAAAGGATCTACCTGTTATCAGAATATTGTGCCCTAAATAATAAATGATCATAGAAATATATTTGCATTTTTAATTAAATTACGTTTCTTTTATAGCCGATTTCATAGGTAGACTTTATTTCCTGAGCAAATTATCATGAAAAACCTTTTTTTAATCAACTATCTGTGCATTCCTCGTGAGAATTATGCTACATGATCATGAAATACCTTTTGGTTGCACTGAAACAATAACCAGTCTTTGAAATTAAACTCTGGCGATCAGAGAAAATTTTTAATTCATTAAAAAAGCTGATTACAAAATTACGTGTATTTTACTTTACACGGGGCATATAATAGGTATCGATACTCTCCTGAAAAGTAGGCAAAAGTTAGGTATGAGCAGAGGAAGAACGAACAAATCGATGGTGGTAATGCTGAGAATGTTAGGAGGCATGGGTCACACAATCCATCAAAATAAGATTTGCTCGTTATCAACTAACTGGATCGAAAATAATTACTTTTAATTTAGCCAGAAGTAGTCATGATTTAAAATCCTGCAGAGCCATTTTCAGTGACTTATTTTGGACCCGATTTAAATAATCACTGTTGACTGGTTATAGCGTACACTCTTCAAATGTATCATTACGTTGTTGCACCGTCAATAGCTATTTACTTCAAGTAATCAAGTCTTGATCAGTTTTGATCAAGTCTTGATCAGATGTTTAAAGATCTCACGTACTAAGAGAAATGTTTCTAATTTCTTAAAAATAGTAATAAAGTTACATATTTTATAAAATACAGAAAGTCAACCAACTTATTTAAAATTTATAGATTATTTTTAAGTTGGAAATAGTTTTAGCTTTAAATGAGGTTTAATAATTGAAAAAAAAAAGAAATATAACACTTTTCCTATTCTGTTTAAGAATCTCAAGAAAAATTAAATATTTCTGATAAAATCCAAGTATTTTAAAAATTAAATTGTGCATTTTATTATACACATTCATTATTACGGGCAGAATAATTTCAATGACAAGTATAGGTCCTTTCCGGAAACGTAGGCAAATATGAGATCGAGAAAGGGGAAAAGAACGTGCCAATACTTGGTGGTCACCCTCCAAAGTACTGACTGTGGCTGAAGGTGCTTAACTTGAGTTAAGAATGAGCCATGATTCACGCGTTAAAACATAAAAAGCCTTGTTTGGCGATTTATCTTAGCGCCAATTGAAATAATCATCAAAGATTAAACTCTAGCTTCGACTTTATCGACTTGGCAACCTATCTAGAAGTCCTTCCGCGCCAAGCTCCCGTAGAGTAAATATTTCAACTTTTGCAATTGTGTGAGTCTTGCACGGGAGAGGCGATATACACAAAAAACAAGAAACAGCAAACCTAAAAAGTCCGTAGGGAGTGCCAGATTTGGCGCGTAATTTTTGGGGGGGTATATCAAAGTAGCACCGTTACATTTTACTACCTTAAATAACATATCTTGCAAAAGGATAAAAAAATAATTATTATTGTAATAAATAAATGCAAAAGTTCAAAATTTCTGAAAGCGAGTTTATATTTTATTGTAAATATAGTAATGATTAGGTTGCCACAACGACAAAGATAAATATAAAGATATGAATTAATTATTTAAAAATAAAAGATAAATTAATTGGCACTGTATATTTGGACGGCTTTTTTCAACTAAACTCTACTCTAATTTCCACGGCTAGGCTACAGCTCGGCGTTTCATTGGTTCAATCACTAAGCGCCGAGACTGCTACGTAATCACGAGACCTACAGCGCATGCGCCACTGGCCGTTTTGGCCGTCCAAATATACACTTCGAAAATATTTAATTATGCATTAGTTTTAAACATAATTAAAATCGTTTGAACAGCAAAAATATAAATATTGTTAAAAAGAATCCAATATATATATTTTTAAATTAGTGTGATAAATAGAAAGATGATTATTTAACGTATTTGAATGTTAAAAAACCAGTGAAATATATTTTCAATTGTTTTAAAATTCATAGTTTCTTGCTTTGTAACTGCGACCTTATCCGAAATCTAAAAAAATGGAAATATTTTAAAATTGAGAATTTTTTTGAAAAATCGAAGGGCTTACTCGGAAATCCGGAAAGAATCCGGACATTTTGATACCATTTATCTGTTATTTGGTTCAGTAATTAAAAAGCCTTTCTCTGGAAACCGTTCACCAAAAACTTTTTTTTAGAATAGAGAGAAATACAATAAGGAAGTTGCATGTGTCAGATTTTCAAAAACAAACAAGTGTTCCGTATGGTTTTTTGTATGGTAAAATGAAATATCTAGTCAGTTTTTCAAAAAAATGTACAGGTAATTAAATATTTTAATTTAAAAGTCGAGAAAAAAAACACGTGACTGAAAACGTTTATTGTTTAAACTATAAGATGACGTCAACAATAATACCATCAACTCCATTGCTTTACAACAATGTTTAATATAAGATGACGTCACAGCCTAACTCTTGGCGTTTTCGCGGGCTTTTAAAAAGGGGATTTTTGTTAATTTTTTTGGCAATCAAAAAATTTCTCGATCGGCCTCAAATTTTGGGTAGTTCCTTATTTTTGCAAGAAGAATCGATTAAAAAAATAAAAAAAAATCATGCAACTTCCTCATTATTACAACTCTAAATTAATTTTTTTATTGCATATTACGAAGTAAAAAAGTTTATTTTTGTAATTATGATTGGGATATTTGTATTCTTTGTTGTAATTTTAGCTTCCTAAATAGAACGTTTTACACATTGCAAAGTTAGTTTTAAAACAAAAAGACCTAATAAATTGTTATTTTTTATAAATATTATTTACTAAACTATATTTAAAGGTACATTGCTGAAATATTGAATATCTAATGTAGTCTGTGAGTGCGATCAAGTATCCCCACATCAAGAGATACATGATCCCTTTGTAAAAAAAATAAAAAAAATTATTTCGCTAAAATTATTTTTCAAATAAAAAAATATTATTTGGTTAGAGGCCATAGTTCATGTCAAAAAATTTCTGAAATACTATGATAATTTGCAGCAGAGAAAAAAAAATTAAAAACTGAATTGGGTATCCCCAGTCTCCCCTGTATAAAAACTAATATTTACATGCAATTGAAAGTTATCAAAACTATTTAAAAATATCTTTAACGGAAGTAACCAATTTTGAACAATGTAATTTAGATGATTTTCTACCTTTTTGCACAAAATGCAAAAACAACAAAATTAACTACAATAGGCAAAATTTTGGTTTAGTATTTTTATTTTAAAAGAGTTCCGTAAAAAACAATCATTAATCTTTTGTATGTTCTAGGGATTGTAAATCATGCCTCCGACCTCTCTGTGGATTTTTCAGATTGTGATACTGGCTCAAGTAACTGTACTTTACTCAGTGGGAACACGTATTACCTGAAAACAACTTTCAGTAAGTAATTGCCCCGAATAACTTCTTCCAAGAAATAATGTTCGTCCATGAAATTTATATCAAGCAAAACAGAGAGATAGAACATTAAGTATTTAAAAAATTTACAAAATAAGCTTAAAAACAATAAAATAAATTATTATATAGTACTAATAGCATTTTAAAGCATCACCCTCTTGGAACGGCCGCAGGATGTCCCACATTTCCCAACCCTGGGTTCAAGAACACTGGTATACATGCCGAGCTCGTTTTTAATTGAATCGTCAGTTTGAAGAAGGGAAAAAGTTCAAAAAATGACAAATTGACTTTTTGTGCTCAAAACAATCTCCAAGCTTTGCTCTACACATGGGTGAAGTGAAAAGAGGGGGAAAATAACTAACCCCTATAGGGAGGTATATCGCCGCTTGAAGTTGTGAAATCGATGTCCAATCATTGTATCTTTCAAGTTAATTTAGAATTAAAGTTAGTTTGTCTTTCTTTTCATATTCTTTGTGCTGTAAACTAAGTTAAAATAACATTTTCTCTTGCTTTCAATTTTTTTCAAACATTTTTATGCAGGGAATGTTTGACCCCATTTATATTCACTCACTCCATTGATACTGCTTTAATAACTCAGTTTCACTATAATTTTGAATTATATTTGTCTTATTATTTTTATTTCACCCTTTTGTGGTGTAATCTAAGGAGAAATATAATTAAAATGGTAATTTAAGAGTTTTTTTTAAAGATTTTTTCATCAAAAAAATTTCATAAGGTGGAAGAAGGGAATAAGTCCATCAACTTATTTTGACTGTAAAATATTTTGGAATATAATTATATTTGTTTTGATGATTGCTCTGTTTTCTAAACAGGGTTCTGAACTTCCAGTAAAAATTTGGTGGTTATACAATACATTGAAAATTCCATTACTTATACAGTTTTTTTTTCGATTCTCAAAACTTGGTTTTTGGACTTATTCCCGTCTTCCAACTCAACTGACGATTCAATTCGTGTGTTTCGCATGTTGCTGTCTTTACTATAGATAACTTCCCCTAATTATATTTTCCACATAAATTTAAATTGCATGTTTATCATTCCTTTGTTATTTGATACCAGGTCCTTGGGTTGATGGGAATGACCTAAGAGTGCGCTCCATGTCCCAGATGGGTGTCTTAGGGGTGCCTCAAGGACCGGGACGACTTCTTTGTCCCGAAGTGGTCACATTAGATGGGGAAGGTTGTGACCCCTCAAAAGGACTAAAGCCAGGGAGAGTATATACCCACATCAATACTTTCCACGTTAGGCGAATGTTCCCTGAGGTGAGTGTATTTCAAGTTTCAAGATTAGCTGTAGCTTACTAAATAGAGGTAGATAATTTATTATCAAAATTTCGCTCTTTAGATTTTCTTATCTCAATTCGAATCGATAGGTAGAACTTCTAATAATACTTCTTCTACCGTTGAAAAACTGATATTAGGTAAAGATTACAAACTCTCTTGAATTTTTAAATTTTCTGTAAAGTTTATCGACCTTTTCAATCCAAGACATCCCGACATTTCTAGTAAAATCCTATGGAACATTTTGGGCCGTCATGATTGAAAGGATTGAACAGAACAGGATTAGTATTTTGTTACGGGCAAAGTGATAAATCCGGACATTATTAATAAGGCCGCGTATTTCGGGCAAAGTGATAAATACAAATAATGTTAATAAATTGAGTTTAATGAAAAAAATGCACACACACACACACACACACACACACACACACACACACACACACACACACACACACACACACACACACACACACACACACACACACACACACACACACACACACACACACACACACACACACACACACACACACACACACACACACACACACACACACACACACACACACACACACACACACACACACACACACACACACACACACACACACACACACACACACACACACACACACACACACACACACACACACACACACACACACACACACACACACCTGTCAGCCCTGCAAGAAGGGGTCAGTTAGTAAAATCCTATGGAACATTTTGGGCCGTCATGATTGAAAGGATTGAACAGAACAGCATTAGTATTTTGTTACGGGCAAAGTGATAAATCCGGACATTATTAATAAGGCCGCGTATTTCGGGCAAAGTGATAAATACTAATAATGTTAATAACTTGAGTTTAATGAAAAAAATGCACACACACACACGCACGCACGCACACACGCACACACACACACACACACACACACACACACACACACACACACACACACACACACACACACACACACACACACACACACACACACACACACACACACACACACACACACACACACACACACACACACACACACACACACACACACACACACACACACACACACACACACACACACACACACACACACACACACACACACACACACACACACACACACACACACACACACACACACACACACACACACACACACACACACACACACACACACACACACACACACACACACACACACACACACACACACACACACACACACACACACACAGGCCCGTGCTGGCCAGGGGGGACAGGGGGACGTGTCCCCCTGCGCCCTTTGCTCAGGCGCCCTTTTAAAGAGACACTTTTCTACTGTAATTTATTCGTGAACTTCTCAATGTTTTTATGGGCTCCTTTTTCAGCAAACTTAACCAATAGTGGTTTTACAATTCATTCTTGGTTCAAGTCTGAAATGCGAAGGCATCTAAAAGTTTTTTTAAGCCCTTACCATCAAATTTCGTTATGAATTTTTATTTTTATAGCGCCTTTATTTAAAGATTAACAATGAAATAAAAAGGTAAGGTGGTTTATATTCAAGGCGCTGAATCCCTTAGTTAAACACGTTGAAATTGCTAGGGCGCTTTCATTTAAACTGTCAAATGGAGACCCTCTTACGTCAAAAAGAATTTAGTTAAAATTAGGGGAAGACGGGGTGTTTGCAAGGCGCCCCTTTTTTTATGCAAGCAAGCTATTTTAAAAGCGTCTCCCAAATTTTAATGACTGGCCACACACCAAGGGCTTCTTAACCAAGGCCTGCCCTTAGTCAAAATAATAATTACCTTTGAAAATGTAAATTCAGGGAGATTTTTTTAGCAATCCCTGACATTCTGACATATTTTTAAGCTGTATTTTCTTTCCTTTTTTTCCCTCCGGGTGAACTCAAAGGGTCTCAAAATGAGTCTGAACACTACTTTTAAAAATTCTAAAATTTTTCTGGGGGAGGACCCCCAGACCCCCCTTTTAAATTTCTTAATTATTTATGTACTGTTTATCTTCAATATTTAGACTTACAAGGAGTGGTACAAGAGTTTTTGGTGTAATCATCCGCACAGGAGGGGAATCAGCTAAATATTTTTAAAACAAAAATCAAATGTTGAAATAACAACAATAAAAAAACACAAGTAGCATTATTGCTTTGTAATTTTTAAAATGCCACCAATCTTTAAAAAAACTTTTTAGGTTTCATTTATGTAGTTGCGCCCTTACACCCTTTGTCCACCGCCCTCTGAAGGTACCCAGCACGGGCCTGCACACACACACACACAGGGCCGCCCATAGGGGGCAGCAACCCCGACAAATGTCGGAGGGCCCGGAGCTTTAAGGGGCCCGGGCCCACGAGTTCCACTTTGTTTTTTTAGTCAGAGTCTGTACTAGATGTTTTTTTATTTTCCAAATAAAAATTGAACTCGCTGAATTCATATCATTTAGCATATTCAGTTCCCGAAACGGACGGGCCCGTCAAAAGTGGTCGGTCTCTTTTTCAGAAGTTTCATCTTCAATCAAATTCTGAAACATGAGATAACACAACCCCTTCCCAGCGTGACCACTTCCCGCACACTGGAAAAAGCTACCAATATTTCTTGCTATGGCATTTTATGCACCAAAATGAGTTAAAACCCTGTTATTTTAAGATGAAATTTTTAAAAATTTTCTGGGGGAGAACCCCCAGACCCCCTTTGTACTTGTAACTCTATTACAATCTTATTTTATATTAAGTTCGTAATTCAACCATAAAACCTATATCCGAAATTCGGATGAGGCGTATCAAAACGAGTTGAAAAAGAGGGTTTTTTTATTTAAATTTCCAAAAATTTTCTGGGGGAGGACCCCCAGTCCCCCCTTTTAGTAGTTGGAGCAGGATAATTCCACTACCCTTTCCATATTAAAATCAAAAAGAAGATTCAATTGGACTTTGGAAATTCTTAGCCCTCCCCCAAATCCTGGATCCGCCCCTGCAGGCAGAATTTAATGAAATTCGGTTTACAGGGGTTTTCGAGGGTGCTCTCTCCGAATCTCTAATGATAAATGAAGTTTTCAGTAGAATAAAGTAGTTATAAATGCTACTCCTTCGCCGGCAAACATTGTCCTCTAGCGGACTTGGGTTCCTATGAAAATCTTGTTGGTCATGGCATGACAGACATGCATGCTAATTTTCTACTCGACCTTTTGAGATACTTCAAAAACTTAAAAAGTTAGGGGGCCCGTGAAAAATTTTTGTCAGGGGGCCCGGTAGAGTAGGCACCTGCACACACACACACACACACACACACACACACACACACACACACACACACACACACACACACACACACACACACACACACACACACACACACACACACACACACACACACACACACACACACACACACACACACACACACACACACACACACACACACACACACACACACACACACACACACACACACACACACACATTCAATTTTGATCAGTGTTAGTGAGAGTGTGGGTTGGAGAGGGGGAAAGACGGGGATCTAAGATTTACTCCATATCTTTAAGATATATTTATTTTATAAACTTATTTTTACAGGTTGGGTAGTTTTAGTAGTTATCATTTATGGTTTCAAGTTAGCTTGAAATTTTTCGAGTTGATTTAAGCAGTTATCTTAATTGGTATTTCTTGTTTTTTTGTAGATGATCATGAAAGTGAGGGTGGAATATTTTACTAAATCTTTGACGACAAAAGAAAAGAAGATAAAGATATGTTTTGAAGTGCCTGTGAAGACACTGTAAGATATACTTTTTTTATTTTTAGAGATAGGGGAGAGTATTGTACCTAAGGGCAGTCGTACCTTCGGAGACCGCATTTTAAATTCGGGGGGGGATGTAAATTTGAATTTGTGGTCGATTTTGAATGCAAACAGATGCTATCTAGTTGCTAGCGTGAAATCAGCTCTTTAAATCACTACATTAATACTTGCCTTCCCCTATAATTATGATATGATAAAATGGGATTTATGGGGTGAATCCCCGAGATTTTGACTTTTTAGTTTTGATATTAAAAATCGTCAGATCTCAATTTGTTAACATTTTTTATATAATTTTGAATGCAAAAACACCTGATGTTGTACCTTCGTACACCATAAGTGTTGTACCTACGGACACGTTCTTAAGGGTGTCTGTAGCTAATCGGCGTTTTTTAATCAGGTTTCATTAAAGTGAATACATTTTAATGCATATTAAATTAATTCTAAATTGTTATATATTTGTAGGCGATTTTATTTTCAAGTTATTTTTAGATGAAAAATCAAATATTTTGTGATCTAAACTACTTTTTGAATTTTTTGATTCTTTTTTTAAATGGGTCTGTCCATAGGGAGAGCACGTTGTTGTACAGCTCCCGTAAAAAAAACGTTACAGTGGGGTTTGCGGGCGAACCACTTGGGTTAGGAAGGCAAAAGAGGTGTCATTTTTCATTGTTTAGAGTATTCTTTAACCTAAAAAAATTTTCGAGTCCTTAGGGGGTCATCTTCATATTAAACGAAACACTAACTTTTTTTTTTCAAAGGGGACCCCCAATTATTATGAGATTTTCTGAAAGGTCATCCCTCAAAACCCTTAAATACCCAGTTTCATCCAGATTGATTCACAATTAAAAATTTTTTGAAAAAATAAAAAAAAATTAAATTTTTAAAATCATGAAATATTTTTATGGAAATCGATTCAGGTAGTAATTTTATGAAGAAAGCCAAAATTTCAATCGATTTCACTGAATAGTTTTTGATAAAAACGAACGAGAAAGAACATTCGCGGTATGCATTCGGCAACGGTATACGGCCCCTTAAGATTAAAGTTCGTTTTTATCAAAAACTATTCGGTGAAATCGATTGAAATTTTGGCTTTCTTCATAAAATTACTACCTGAATCGATTTCCATAAAAATATTTCATGATTTTAAAAATTTAATTTTTTTTTATTTTTTCAAAAAATTTTTAATTGTGAATCAATCTGGATGAAACTGGGTATTTAAGGGTTTTGAGGGATGACCTTTCAGAAAATCTCATAATAATTGGGGGTCCCCATTGAAAAAAAAAAGTTAGTGTTTCGTTTAATATGAAGACGACCCCCTAAGGACTCGAAAATTTTTTAGGTTAAAGAATACTCTAAACAATGAAAAATGACACCTCTTTTGCCTTCCTAACACAAGTGGTTCGCCCGCAAACCCCACTGTAACGTTTTTTTTTACGGGAGCTGTACCTATGGACACAAATTTTTCAAGTTATTCAAAATGATTAAAAATCCAATTTTGAAGATTTGAGCTAATAAAAAAATATTACCCTATTTACTAAGGTTAGGGCTATAGGTTGGGAACTTTAAACAGTCAAAATGTGATTTTACCTGTCTTAGAAAAATCCAAACGTGATTTTTGTCCGAAGGTACAACACTCTCCCCTATAGTAATTTATTAGAGATATATAGTAAAAGATATATTTTATATTTTTTTCTGAATTTTTTCCATTGTAGGTATATCTCTATGGTAATAAAGTATTCTATGATAGTAAATCCCTGACTAAACTGAAGTTTTTTAAAGAAATTTTCTTCTGAAACTAACACCTAAACCCAAAATTAGTTGTTTTTTTCTAATTTTGAGTCTTATAAACTTCTCATTTATATTTTTCTATGAGGCTTTAATAGTAGAAATATTAAGAGATAAGAGAGAAAATATAAGTTTATATAAGAGAGAAAAGATAAGTTAATATAAACTAAAAAATCTAATCTAAAATCGTGCTAAAACAATCTATTCATGACAAATCTATTTCTAAATATAATTGTAATCATTTTCATAGCATGACTGTTAATTACCAGTAATTTAATGTAATTATAAGTTATTACTATTGTCTTACGAATTGTAATTTTATTGCAGAAAATTAGCTGGTGATGCTTCTCTGAATACAACATTTACACTTTCAGAAAATGAAAATGGATTAGACTAAGATCCTCAACCTATTTAAATATTTTTACGGCAGGAACGAGATTTTAGTGTTTTTAAAGTCAATAAATATAAACTGTATGCAAGAGGTCTCAAAACAATTTCTTAACGAGAATCATGGATAAAGTACCTATAGAAAAGAAATAAAGCTCCAAACACAGAAAAAGGGAATCATTTCATTAGACTATAAACCTAGGTAAGATTTTCAACATAGAAGTAAAATAATCTTAACTGTTTTAAACTAATATTTTCCTTTCTTTTCATCATCTCAGAAGCCGATTTTGCGTGTTCCTATTATTAGGGGAAGAATAAATATTATTTTCTAAGTATTTGTTGTATTTAAAGCTCTCAAAATGCGGTATCTCCTTTAAAATGATGTTTGTTGATGCTAATGCTGCTAAAAATGTTCTCTTTAGTTTACTGTTAACAGATTCTTAAAAAAATTATTTAATTTGAGATTTTAATGCGTATGAAGGTATAGTTCAGTGGTTTTGAAATGGACCTGAAAAAAAATGAGATTTGGCTGCTTCCATGATTTGGGTCAATAAAATATTTACAGTTTTTAATAACCAATAGAAAAATTCAACAATAACCATAGTTTCTTATCTATCATGAACTTAAACACTGAAGAGAAGGAAAAAAAACAAACTGGTACACCTATGGAATATCGTGTAAGTAAGGCCCTCAAATTCTTTCAAATTTTAATACTAGAACCACTAGAACACCCTAATAGTAATCCAATTCGCTCCAATTTGACAAAGGGTGGGAGGTAAAACATCTGTCACGTTTAATGGTTCTTTTCAGTCTTCATAGGTCCCGTACCCGTTCTTTACGATATTTCTCAGGTCAAGGTCAAAGTGATGTTAGGTATTCGATGTTTTACCAAATTCCCGAAAATTCAAATTTTACCATTACTTAATGAGATGCTGTTTTCCCCCTCTCTCGTGCTTCCCATCTCCCTTATGTATCTATCTGTGAATGAATACCCGGAATGATTTATGCTGTGAATTTATCCAGCATATTTTCAGACATTAGTCCAGTCATTGGCAGTTCATTTTGCGAAACAACGCGTGCTTTCAGGAAATCCACTCGATATTTCATTAATGTACCAATTTTTTAGATCTTCAGTGTATTTAAAAAAAAGACTGATAATTTTTTACCTTCGAAAAGTAAAATATCATTTGTTTCAGAAACTGTTTTTTTTTCAATTACAAAGCGTTACACTTCGCATCCTTTATTGGCAAATGTAGCCCTGAAATTGTAGGACAATTTTCTCCATTATAACAAACAAGTTTTATTGTAAAAAATTCAGTTCTTAAAATCATAAAACCCTTTCCTACATTTAGTCTCTCTCAAGTAATTCGTCATCGTAATCATAATTTTCATCTTCATTCTTTTTATCTTCATCCTCATTTTCATCCCCCTTCATACCGGATCCATCCACCTATTTCAACAAAAATAAAAATGTATAAAAAGTAAACAGGTGTGCTTTAAATTTATTTTTTCTTATTTATAAATAAGACACTGTTTTAAAAGACTTACATCATCGTCATTTTCCAGCAAGTGACCACATTTCTCATCTGAAGGAAAAAAATTCTCAAGTTTCTTTCATACTTTTGAGCATTCTCATTTTAAAATATGAATCCTAAAGATAACACTTTCACAGAACATATAAAAGGAACTTACGAAAGAACTCATCGTCATTTGTGTAGAACTCAACATCTTTCCCAGGACACTTTTTCCCTCCATTAGAAGGTCGGGGGTTATTGCAGGTTCTGTTCCTTTTGACAACAGTTGGTGGTCCTCGATTTTGTCCTTCACATGACCAATCGGACCATTCGCTCCACTTACCATCAACTAAAAAAAGAGTTGCCAATTTTTATTAACACAGAATTATATAATTGATAATTAGAACTATCATTAGAAGAATATAATATCAAGCCAAATAACTTTCTGCCATCTTTACCCCAACAATTCGCCACCTCAATATCAAACACTACTATATCTGCGTTCTGAAAGAGTTACAGCGCCCAGCGAGCAACCCTCAAAAACGTAGATACAGCGAATAACACATTCGGAACTGAACGATTTGTGATTTTTTGGAGATAGCAGGTAGTTTTTGATTCTAAGGTGACGAATTGTTTTGTCTTATCCTCTTAAAATGGAATTTGTCATACGCACCAACGCAATTGATAGGGTGCATACACAGTCCTGCGTCCAGAAACCTCCTATTGAGACTTAAATTCAGCAGCAGAGTTTCGTGAAAGGCTTTTGATAGTATAACGAAAATAATAAGACGTTTTTAAAAATATAAACTCGTTTAATGAAATAATAATTCTGCAGACAATAAAAACGTAAGCAGCAATCAGAAGAGAGAAGAACATTAGAAGCGAAGAAGCCAAATGAGAAGAAGCAACGATCGTTCGAGGCAGGCCGTATTTATGCTTTACAGAAGGGGTAATTAGCATAAACACGGCCTGAAAAACAGTTGCCACTAAAACAACGTTAAATCCAAAAACTCGAACCTCAATTCAGAGCAGTGAACTTAAAGGTTCGATTCCCTCATGAAGTGGGAGATCAATAATATTCCTAACAAATGACCCGCCTCTACCACTTCAAGAGGGAAACACGGAGACAAAAACTCCTTTTAGAAAAGACCTTAGAGAAAAAAATTTAGCGACCTCAAACAATCGTTAAAAAGACTAAACACTTAAATTTACAGTTCAAAAATTACATCCTTCAGTTGATAACTTATCAACCATACAAAGTCCTAGATGATGATGGGCAGGAGAAGCGCCATGCCCTTGGTTTTCTTTAAATTGTAGGATCACAGACTCCTCCCCTACTCACCATCATGCAGGGGCTCACCAAACAGCTCATCGGTGATACATGAAAAGAAATCAAAAATTAGCAATCAAATTACATAGTAAATACTTTATCTTTTAACATCCTTATATTCAACTTCGATAAAGGCTTGGTGAACACATCAGCCAAGTTTCGTTTAGTATTCACATATTTTAATTCAAATAGATTTTCATTAATTAAATTTCTTAGGAAGTGAAACCTAACATCGATGTGTTTCGTTCTCGAATTTTCTATTGGGGATTTTGAGAAATCAATCGCTGCCAAATTATCACAATAAAGTGTGCTCTTAAATTCCAAACTTAAAATACCAGAACTTTTAAATTCCCTAAAAATCCTTATCACCCAAGTAAGTTCTTTAGCAGCTTCAGTGAGTGCAATGTACTCAGCCTCCATAGTCGAGAGCGACACACTTTTCTGTTTCATGGTTTTCCATGTTACAGGGGCATTATCTAGAAACAACACAAGTCCTCCCATTGAGATGCGATCACCTCTATTAGTCGCGAAATCAGCATCACTGTAACAAATCAAATTGAAATCTTTAACATCTGAAAGTTTCAGCTCATAGGACCTACTTTGGCTAACATAGCCTAAAAGTCTTAACAAAGTGTTCCAATGCACTTGACCAGGATTGCTCTGAAATTGCGACAAAATATTGACCTCATAACAGATATCAGGACGTGTTCTCCCCGCCAAAAATGATAGGCAACCTAAGAGATTACGATACGGAAATTTTCCCATTTCCTCCACTTCAAGTTGATTAATTGGGCATTGGGATTTGGACAAAACAGTACCTACAGCAATTGGAACTGATGAAATAGGGTATTTAAAGTTTTTATATTTATTACAGACCCTTTCAATGTGGTCAGATTGGTGAATAACAAAATCTGAACCCTTTTGCTCAAAGGTAACCCCTAAGAGCCTTGAAGTTCTACCTAAAACTTTCAAATCAAAGTGACACTCTAATTTTATAATCACATCACTTATAACACTGTCAGATTTTCCAAATATTATAATGTCATCCACATATAAAAGTAAAACTACATTGTCCTTAAATGTATAGACACAATTTGCCCAGGAATGTTTTGTAAATCCTAGATTTACTAAGACTGAATTAAATTCCAAAAACCATTCCCTGCCCGATTGATTTAAACCATATATTGCCTTTAACAACTTGCATACATAATCAGGCTTTGTCACGTCTTCAAAACCTTTAGGTTGAGTCATAAACACAGATTCATTTAAAGTTGCATAGAGATATGCGTTCTTTATATCCAATTGACAATGTGACCAGTGCAAGCCACAAACAAAAAAGAGAAAAGCATAACCTGATGAGAGAAAAGTTAACCACAGGGCTAAACACATCATCATAGTGAACTCCCCTGATTTGGCCAAAACCCTGGGCTACAAGGCGAGCTTTAAAACGCTTTATATTACCTTGCTCATCCTTCTTTAGATTAAATACCCACCTGGATCCTAATATTTTAACATTTTGTGGCCTTTTAACTAATTCCCATACCTGACGTTCTTTCATTATGGAAATTTCATCCCTCATTGCCTTAAACCATTCCTCAGATTGCGGGCTTTGCACTGCATCTTGAAAAGATCCACTAAAATTGAATAACCCCTCATCAAATTCAATATTTAAGTTATTACAATAGTGCTTTATATCATTTATAGATCTTAATCTAGCCCTTGAATTTTCTGGGTAATAATAAATGTCTATGCGACTTCCATCTGGGCGTGGTTTAGCTTCTCTAAACCAACTAACTTTCTTAACCGTTTCAGTTGGGGAAACTACAGCTTCAACTAGCTGTTCGTGACCACTTGAATCTGAAACGTCCTTTTTAGAGTCTTCATCAGAATCCGAATCAGAACTTAAATTTTCTGATGATTCGTCATCTTCTGATTCAAAACTCACAAACCTTTCTGAACTTTGATTTCTTAAAAGATTTTCATCTTCAAAGTCAGAAAAATCACCTCCCGAAGACTGAAATGGGCCCATCAATGCTCCACTGTGCACAGATTGCTTTGAAAAAGAAACATTTATAGTTTCAACAACTTTCCTTTCATTTGGGATCCAAATGCGATACCCTCTAGTTTTTAAAGAATACCCAACAAAGATTCCATTTTTAGCCCTTAAATCTAATTTATTCCTTTGCTGTTTTGGTACACTTACATAAACTTTAGACCCAAATATATTTAAATGTTTCACAGATGGTTTCTGGCCACAAAACAGTTCTAAAGGAGTTTTGGTATTTTTACCATGACATATCCTATTCCACACATAGGTATTGCACAAGAGTGCCTCTGCCCAAAAATTTTTACCCAGACCACTAGATTTCAGCATTGCCTTAATGCCATTTACAACAGTTAAATTATACCTTTCACTAACACCATTTTGCTCAGGTGTGTAGGCGTTGGTTCTTTCAGCTTTTATCCCTAGATTACTCAAGTAATCTTCAAATTTAGCTGAGCAAAATTCAAGACCGTTATCTGTCTTAACACATACCAACTTGGTGTTTAGAAAACGCTTATTTCTTAATTGGTAGTTTACAAACTGATTATACACATCAGATTTTTCTTTCAAAGGGTAAACTACTACTTTACGGCTAAAATCATCAATTATGGATAAGAAGTACTTAAATTCCCCAATAGCCGTATTTGGGAAAGGACCACAAAGATCCATATGAACCAATTCTAAAGGCTTAACTGATCTGATTTTACCAATAGACTTTAAAGATTTTCTACGCAATTTAGCCAACTTACATGGTTCACACTCAAGTTTATCACTTTTAAGTACGGGCATACCAAAAACACTGTTATTCTTAGAGGTTTTAATTATATACCTTGTATTTATATGACAGTACTTTTGATGCCAAACATCTAAATCACTTTCCTTATTTACAGAGGAAACATTAGATTTAGTTTCAGAACTTAAATTTTCAAGATTACCGTTTTGAATATCTTTAACCACAGGTTTACCATTTACAAAATTATAATGCACTTTAGGGTAAACAGGATTTACAATATATAAACCATTTTTTCTCTTAGCAGTAATCTTAACTTTGTTATCTTTATAAACAGTTAATTTACCATTCCGACATTCAAAGTAACCCCCTCCAATATCAATTTTAGAACCTGATATTAAATTTCGCCTTAACTTTGGGGAATACAGAACATTATAAAAATCAATAGTATTCCACTCACCATCGTTTTGAAAGTCCAGAGTCACAGTCCCACTGCCTTCAATAGGATAAGAGACTCCTTCAACTGCAACAGCCATGGAAACATCAGCGAGGGGCTTGAAATCACGCAACAGGTCCTTGAAAGGGGTGAAGTGGTTAGTTGCGGCGCTGTCTATGATCCACTCCAATGGATTGCAGGTAGTCGTTGAATTAGCTTCCGTCACGAAGCCACTGGAAGGTCTGTCCTGAAGTTCTGGGACTTTTGAACGTTGGTTGTCCTCCTTGCTCTTGTTCGCATAGTGGCCTGGTTTACCACACTTGAAACAGGTGAGCTTCTTGGAAGGTTTCGCTAGTCGAGGACCAGACACCTTTGGGGTCTTTTTACGTTGACTTGTCGTACGGGATGACGTCTGAAAAGCCGCTAGTCCGCGGTCTCTTGCTCTCTGCTTCAGACGGGCTTCTTCTGATAGCTCTTGCAGCACTTTTTCAAACTTGGAGAACTCTTCTTGCCATCGGTGAATAGACTGCAAAATTCCGTTGAATTCTTCAGGTAAGATTCTCGAGCAGCCCTTCTCCAAAAGAGGTGCCCCTTCCATCCAGGACAAGTAGTTGTCTGCAGTGAGTTTCTCCATGGGTCTAATTTGAAAGGAATGACCCGCCGTCTTTAAGATCCGTAACTATCAAAGCTATAGCCCATAACCTTTTATTGAGACTTAAATTCAGCAGCAGAGTTTCGTGAAAGGCTTTTGATAGTATAACGAAAATAATAAGACGTTTTTAAAAATATAAACTCGTTTAATGAAATAATAATTCTGCAGACAATAAAAACGTAAGCAGCAATCAGAAGAGAGAAGAACATTAGAAGCGAAGAAGCCAAATGAGAAGAAGCAACGATCGTTCGAGGCAGGCCGTATTTATGCTTTACAGAAGGGGTAATTAGCATAAACACGGCCTGAAAAACAGTTGCCACTAAAACAACGTTAAATCCAAAAACTCGAACCTCAATTCAGAGCAGTGAATTTAAAGGTTCGATTCCCTCATGAAGTGGGAGATCAATAATATTCCTAACACCTCCCTTGGCACATGGACCCTCCGTGTTCAGGAACAGGATAGTTGCAGCTGCGCTGTCTCATTGAAAGTGGTTTCGCATCTCCCGAATGACAGGCTGGACTGTTGCAAGAACCCCACGAACTCCACTCGGACCATCCACCATCCACTGTAAAGAAAAACAAATATCTGGTTAACAGATACAGTACAAGGAGACGGACCTGTGAGCCTTAACTGTCCAGAGTCTCCAATTTATTATATCCCTAATTGTAGTGGCTGTTACTTGGAATTGCATGAGGATGAGTGAAAAAGTATTAAGGGGCCATCCATAAATGATGTCCCACTTTTATGCCTATTTTGACCCCTCCCCCTCTGTCACAAACCATCACACTTCCCTACACCCCTCCATAGGCGGATTTAAGGGGGTGCATGGGGGTGCAACGCCCCCCAACTTTTTGAGAAAATTCCATTTTTTATAGGGGAAAATCATGTTTTCAAAGTCATCAGGGGCAGCTTGCACCCCAAGTGCTCCAGTACGCACCCCAAGATTTCACCATCTAAATTCGCCCATGAACCCCTTCCCCCTTTGTCACACTTAAACAAACAATATGTTTAATGCGTGGTTTGAAATTGCCCAGAACCAACTTTTTTATTTCAGCTTAATTTTACTTCACCTAGTTATACGAATTTTTAATAACTTCGGTTATTATCTATTTAACAAAAATTTAGATCTTAAATTAAATGAAAAACTAACTTGGCTTGAAACAAAACCGTATGCTTCATTTCTTAACTCATAGTGAATTTTTAAACTGAGCTTTTTAAGTTAAAATACTTTTCCAAGTAACAAGATTTTTCAAAAATAAAATATTTTATTGTGGAACGTAAGCTTTATACCCCTCTTCTTTGATAAAGAAAATAACATACCCTCTTCCCCCTAAGGTGTTATGATGTAATATTGTATTCGAAAGGCCTCTATGGGGCGATTGGAAGCTGCTCAGCAGTGAAGCTCAGAACACCTGTAGAACTGGTTTTTCCTTTAGAGTAGGCTGAATGCAGGAAAACCTACTTTAACCCGTTATGTTTTGGAAGCTGCTTGGATTCTTTTTTTAGCGTTGGACTTGGGATGGCATCGATGTGGGTGTGATAAAAGCTTCGATTATCAATATGTTTTTAATCTGGATTTTCTTGCTAATGTACGGAAGTACTTAATAAGAACTTGGAAGTACTTAATTTAAAACAAAAGTATGAAAATAAAGAATACAACTTTTAGAGCTAATGCATTTTCTTATTACAATTAAACATACGTACTAATACAAAATAATATAAAAGCCTAAAAATTTGAAATTTAAGTTGAAAATTAATTCCGTGAGATCGAGCTCTCTGTAAAAAAGGCCAGTATTTATTTTAGATTAGAATGAAATTGAAAAATCTTCAAAAAGTTAACTGCAAAATATTCAGGTGCTAGCCACTCTGAAATAAAACTACTGCTTTACCGCCACGAGAAAAACTTTGAACAAGAAAACTGAAGAAGTGCAAAGCTAAATAATAACCACACCCACACAGCACAAAGGTTTTTTCAGATCCAAAAGAATTACCATCACGCCAAAAATTCAGTGGAATAATCCGTTTCCATAAAAACCTCCACAACATTATATGAAGTAAAAAGTTTTTTTCGTGGAGGTCATTCATTATTTTTATAAAGTATAGCATTTCGATTACATACCTGGACAGTGAAGCGTATGTCCCATGCAGCTCTCAATCTGTGATTCCTCGGCTTCCGTGCGATCACAGTCGAGACCCCCGTTTAACGGCAAGGGGTTATCACACTCTCGGAAGCGCCTCCGCTCCCCCTGGCTGCATGTGACTGAACACGCAGACCACATGGACCATTCTGACCACTGGCCATTAACTGCAAGAGACCATCAATGTGGGAATTAACAACTTTACTTCATACTCAATTTAAAATTTACACACCTAAAAACATGAAATGAATTTAAAAATACTCACCTGGACGGAAGACGGAAAATTATTATTCCACAGCCCCTCCCATGCATATTTCAGGGATGTTGCACCACATTGAGCACTTTGTAGCAGTTTTTGTAGCGGCTAAATTTAAAATTTGTAGCAGTTTGTAGCAGCTAAATTTAAAATTTGTAGCAGAATAAACCATTTTTGTAGCAAGTCGAATCAATTTTTTGCACCAATCAAAAATCAAAATTAAAATCCATAGCAGGGTTAATAGTTCTTGTTACTAAAATATACTGATAATTTATCCCAACTATTAACCTTAAAACTATGCATGATTAAGTTAATTAACTATTAAAATTTGATGACAAATTACGCAAAGCAAGTGTTTGAACAGCTAGAGATCTGTAAGCAAAATTGCAACTTTTTAAAGGTACCTTCGACAAATTCAAAAAAGGGGGAAAAGTACCATCACAAAATAGATTTAAAAACCTCCGATAAGCCATTTTATCTTAAATTAAAGGTTAAATGGTAATTCTGAACAAACTTTTAATTAATTTATGATGTTTTTAAACAAAGTAATTGTTAAAGATTATTGTTCTTAATAAAATTTTTAATTTTGATAACAAAAACGCCAAATGCAGGGTTCATACAAGTTTTCAGGAATCAAAATAAAGGAGTATTTTTAAAAAATTCAAGGAGTAACTTTTTACATAACGTAAGAAAGAAAAAATTTTTACACAGCTTCAAACACACACTATGCCAGTTATATTCCTGAATCACAGATTTTAAAACCACTTTAAAAGTCAAAATGTAACTAAAATGAAATAAAAAATTAAAAGAAATTAGTTAACAGAATTATTTAAGAAATAATTAAATTGCAAAAACGATATTGTCAAGAATTTTTAGTTAAGTAGAGCAAAAAAAGTAAGAAATAAGTATTTTTTAAAGGTATTTTTAGAATCTTAAATCAGATAAAAGACACTATAATCTTCTAATTTAAATTAAGTTTCTATAAAGCGACCTATCAGTAAAAATTTACAACTTAGAAAATCCATTAAGTTGAAATTACTAAATAAAATAGAGAAAAAATCATCTTATTAGACTTCTCAGGCTGCTCTGACCAAAGTAAAGTTGTTTTTTCTGGACCACCGTTGAAGCTAACTATACATAAGCCCGTAGGAAAAGCAGTCGCGGAAAAAACGGAACTGTCGCGGAAAATCACTTTCCCCATTTCGGGAACACCAGACTTGTTGGCTTCTGACCACGGTAATATTGTTTTGTTTATATCGCAAGAATGACTCAAGAAGCCAACTTGAATCGGCACCCGCGCGGCCATCCACGAAAGTCGCGGGAAGAACGGTACACTCCGCAAAAAAAAAAACCGAAACTTCCAGGGAAAATTGCTAATTTTCCGACTTCCGGAACACCGGACTTGTTGGCTTCTGACTACGGTAATATTGTTTTGTTTATATCGCAAGAATGACTCAAGAAGCCAACTTGAATCGGCACCCGCGCGGCCATCCACGAAAGTCGCGGGATGGACGGTACACTCCGCAAAAAAAACCCCGAAACTTCCAGGGAAAATTGCCAATTTTCCGACTTCCGGAACATCGGACTTGTGGGTTTCGGACCACAGTCAAGTTCTTTTTTCTATATCGCCGTAACGACGCAAGAAGAAGCCATTTTGAATCAGCACCCGACCCGCGGCCGTCCACGAAAATCTCGGGAAAAACGGAACACTCCGCAAAAAAAAAACGAAATTTCCGCGAAAAATTGCGATTTTTTCGACTTTTAAACGGACTAAACGCAGCGAATTGAAACCTATTTTATAAAAGAGATAAATTTACAAAAAAAATGTTATATCTGGTTTCGATGGCTGACGTCATCGGTTTTGACTTCAAGTGATAGAAATGTGGAAAAGATTCCAACCATAGACGATTTGAGTTTTTTTTTCCTGAGGATGAAAGTAATTCGTCGCGTGAGAGGAGAGTTTGATAATTTCATTTCAGGAAAATCGTTAATTGGCGCAGTTTTGGCGCAATTTTGCTCAAAATACGGTATTTGTAGCAGTTTAGCACATGAATTAGGATTTGGCGCAGTTTGGCGCAGCCGCAACATCCCTGTAATATTTAATAAGTCCAATGTAGCTTTTTAATGTATTTTTAGGCAGAATTTGCATCTTAAGAAACTTAATATAAGGAAAGTTGTGAGCATTAGAGTTCTGAGTAAAAATAACGAGTCTGGGGAAAATGTTTAGAAATTTGACCCTAACAAACAAGGTTTTAACTTGTTTTATAGGACATCTAGTCCGAGTTTTAGGGGTCTCTCCCCCCGTACATCCTTGCGGTCAGGACGACAGCACAGAAATTACTTTTTTTTAACTCACCTACATACTACATGTGTGTATCAAAAAGTAACGTAACAAGACACAATTTCAGAAGGGGCAATTGAAACAAAAATTTTTGGGGTATATGGGGTAAATTTAGTGCTTTCTATTGTCAAAAAAAATTCCAACTTTTTGGGGTATATCCCAAATCTACCCTTGACTATATCCCTGGTATCATATTCCGCCTTCCCATACTTATACAAGTTTTCTCCGAAAAACTTTAAAGGACCTGAACATTAAAAGAAGCTCTTTCATAAGAAACCCTTAATGATTCTCGTCAGGCGATTGTTTTTTCGAAGCTGATTGATTGAAGCTGGCAATAACTCACTTGGGCAGCTGACGGAAGCTCGGCACTTTCTGGTCTCGCTTCCAGGCCCCTCGCAATCCCTTCCTCCGGCCCTCGGTGGGGGGTTGTTGCACGAACGGTACCGGTGCTCAGAACCTCCATCTCCGCAAGTCACAGAGCACTGGGTCCAGGCGCTCCACGAAGACCACTGACCGTCACCTAAAAAAGCATCAGTATTAATTAGATAAAGTATGGAATGTTCATTGTGCAATTGTGCATTAGGGCGTATCACGAAAAACTTTTTTTCGAAATTCAAAAAGGCATACTGAAAAAAAGTTGCCTTAGGGGTCACATATTCACCATGAAAAATTTCAGCCCGATCAAAAAATGTTTAGGTCCCCCGGAATTGGGCCAAAGTTTTGGAAATTGCCTCATTTTTCAATAAATTGACCGAAACCTCCAAGATAAAATTTTTATATAAAGTTCATAATTTTTCTAGGATAATCTACTATCCTACCTCATAGTTGGCAGTTGGTTTCATATTTTTACTACTCGTCGTTTAGGAGTAACAATTTTTTTAACATTACACGATATTCGTGAAGTTGTTTTTCCTGCATTACTAAAGTTACCATAAATCAAGTTCTATCCACCCTAGAAAGTTGTAGTTTGTGTCATTTTGATTAGAATTTTATTTTCTAACATATTTTAGGCCCTTTACAAATTATTTTGGTTTTGTTTTACCTGAAACACCGTGTATAATTATAAAAATAGTATTAATTTTGTCGTTTACAGTAATATTTTTAAAACTCCTATTATATGAATTTTTTAAAAGAAATTTATGCATAAAAATGCACATGAACTCAGATAACAGTACATAATAACTTAACTTCCATATATTTACTGATAATTCTAGCTATTCTAATTAAATGGAAAGTATTTGATTTATCCTTTTTCAAAACTCTTTTTTTGGTAAAGAGTAAAATTCTAACAACAAATTACAAATAAAACTAACAAAAAAGCCAATATTAAAAATTACAAGTAAAATAAGATTTATTTTACATAATCACTAAGTATTACAGTAGGTACTGCTACAGTAGGTACCACTACTGCTCGAGAATGTATTGCTAAATTAGATCAGCAAAAATCCACTTTTGGTAATCCAAGTCGCATCATCACAGATCGCGGTTCTGCTTTTACTTCCGATGACTTTGTCCAATATTGCTCACAAGAAAACATCACATTATCTCATATCACCACTGGACTGCCACGAGCAAATGGACAGGTAGAACGTTTAAACCGTACCATCATCTCAGTCATATCTAAACTTTCTATAGGTGATCCAACAACTTGGTTTAAATTTGTTCCCATCGTTCAAAGAATCATTAATTCCACTTATCACCGCAGCATTAACACCACTCCATTTGAACTATTGTTCGGCACAAAGATGAATCAGCAATCAGATTTGAAAATCAAACAACTTATTGAAGACGAAATACAACAACAATTCACGGAAAACAGAGACGCTTTACGAAAATTTGCCAAGGAACAGATTCTGTAAGTTCAAGATGAAAACAGAAAAACTTATAACCTTCGCCGACGTGCCGCCCCTAAGTACAGTGTCAATGATCTCGTCGCAATTAAACGTATGTACTCTCCTGGAATGAAATTATTTCCTAACCGTATCACACGTGTCAAACCTAATGACACTTACGATGTAAAAAAATGTGGAAATACTGATGGTCCAACTACAACTACCACCGTGGCTGAATATATGAAGCCATGGACTACATAACTTTTTTTTCTTTCACATATGTTCCGGACTGTATATGAGTGTACTTTTCACTTTTTTTTTATTCTTCTATTTTATTAATCAAGAAATTATGAGTGTATATTTTACCGGTTTGTTATGTGTCATTTGTACATCTGTTCAATTTTTTTTCATTGATATATCTACATGTGTATCTCCTCTTTTCATTCACATTTATTTTCTATTTTTAGCTTGATATTTTGTTACCTTAGAATATTTCATTTCACGTGTAATTTTATCTAGTTGATGTATAAACTTGCTTTCATGCGAGGTCGCATGCCTTGTCGGAAGGCCGATTGTAGGAACTATCTACTCGGTCTATCCATGGCGCAAGCTTTCTTGGGCGTGCTCAGCCGCACGTACAGGAATACAGTCAGACTTGACGTAACCCCACTGATGTGAGGACGGTGGCAGACGGCCTCCCGATCCTCGAGTAGGTTTTCCCTCCCTTTAAGATTTTAATTGTTTACTTTAATGTTATGTTTTGTCTGTAATTATCCCTTTCTTGTGTGTCTTAATAAACGTTAGTTTAGTACAACCTAAGCTTAATTATTGAGTATCCATCCCCATACTATGTAGAACTTAGCAGAGTCGGTAATAGTACTCTTCAATTACACAGGTCTGCAATGAAAAAGCTGTTTGAATAATTTCAGCGATTTCCTATGTATTTTGGTGTGCTGATAACGAAAAAAATATTGAAAAAAAAATCCTATACGTCAGGATTTTTCACAAATTGCAAAATTATATTCGAATTTGCCCATTTTTCATAGTTTTTGTGCATTTCTAGCTCCTTTAGTTTTAAAAATTAGGAGCTGTGAATGGTGCACATAGTAAACTATCCCATCAGGACATTATAGAGGTGGAAAGAAAATATTAGGGAAGATTTAATCGGGGAGTAATGAAGGATTTTTGTTGTATAGTTCAAAGAAACGTTATTTTTCTGGACTACATAATTTCATAGCAGGACACAATGACATAGAAATATTATTTAAGGTAACTAAATAGAGTCAGCGCAGCTTTGTTGCCTAGGGAGAGTTTTTGGTATTGGGTACCATGGACGAGCCACGAGCTCTTTTGGTACTTCAAAACTACTATTTTCTTTTTGTATGTATGTGTTCGTTTTTTTTGTCTCTTCAATGTTGTGTGCGTATTATTCCATTGTTTTTTTCTCTCTTTTGTGTAATTTTTAATTATATTTTGTTGAAATAAATCCTTGAATCCTTTTGCTACTCACAAGGGTAAAGGTACCAAGGGGAGTTTCATGAGGAGGAAAAATTGGTTTTAGATTGTGTAAATAAGATTATTTTAGTTATATAATGATTTTCATGAAGAATATGTAACAATAATTTTATTTTATGAACGTATTTTCATGAAAATTGAAATAATGACTTATTTTACAATTTTACCTAAATTGTCAGGAAACATGACATTCTATGGCAAAACAGAGACCATTTTTGAACTCAGGGCACAAATAAACCTTAAAACTAACAACCTTAAAAATAAATTTGGATTAAAAAATCTACTTCTTAAGTATACTTACATTTTATGTGAAATGTTGCTATATTTGCTCAATTTGTTACAAAATGTGGTGTCTTAAAAATCAAAAGATGTATTTTTTGGATTCAGCTCACCAAAAATCATAAAAAATTGTTTTCAAATAAAGTTTGAGTCGAAAAATAATTTTTTTAAATATTTATTTTTATTTTCTTAAAAAATTGACATATTTACTCAAATTGTGAAAAAAGGTGAAGTCTTATGACAAAACGGAGGTCAGTTTTAGATTCAGCACATCAAAAACATAAAAAAAGATTTGGTGGAAAAAATTTGAATAAAAAATTTAGTATAAAAAGTTAATTTAACAAAATTTCAAGGCATTTCCCAATAAAACCTAAAAATCTGAATTGTCAAAAAACGTGACGTCCCAGGACAAAATGGAGGTAATTTTTGGATTCAGCGCACCAAAAATAACAAAGTTCAGGTGAAATATCCAAAACAGCTCGAAAAAAGTTTTTTTTTGCAGACCTGTGTTACCTGTGCTTTTCTTTATAGGTGGGGCCGAGGGAACAAGAGTTTACCATTGAACTAGCTTTTGGAAATCCTGCTTGAGATGAAAAACACCCATGATTGGAACAAAGCTTTCCGTTACGTGCCTCAAAGGAAACTTGTTAGAAGTTTAGATCTCTTTCCTGAGTTTTAATAAAAGTCTGTGCATAGTGTTAATCATTTTAATGACTTTATCTCATTCACTTGACAGGCTGAGCTGAAAACAGAGCTTGCTGAGTTAGTGTCTGGTTTTATTGTATTGTTTACTTAATTAAATGATAATTTGTGTCATAAAGATAAGTTTTATTATGTCTAAAATAAGTTTATAAGACTCCAGGAAAAGTATTTATTTAGTTTAAAATGGTCCAAGTTTCTGAAAAAAGGATTGAGTTTGAGAACTAAAAAAGTTGTGTACACTAAATCTACACTGTAAAAAATAATCCTGCAAAAAAACAGAAAATTTCTCCCGAAAACAAAGGGTCTGCCGGTTTTATACCAGGGTCGGTCAACAACCTAACAGAGCCAAATCCCAAGACATTGGCTGAAAATTCCTCATTAGGAGTGACAAACACCTCCCACGAAGCAATGCCAAAACGCGCCAAAAATGTGGGGGAGTTGTGAGGTCAAAGGTTCGTCAGGGATTAACAGTGTCTCAAATCTTCTAGGCTCAAAAGCAAAAGAAGGGTTTGAGATGGAAATTTAGTTCTTGCATTTATAGAATCAGCATTTGACGCTGAACAAAATGAGTGGAAGTTTTACTATTTTATTGCTATTGTTATTAATTTTGGATTTCATAATTTCAGGGGTTTAATTTCTAGCACGTCCCTCTCAGATACGGGGAACTTTTCCCACCAGCTGCAATTTGACCTAGAAGACCTTTAGGGTGTCGGTAAGACCTCCGCAAAGGACGTGGTTTGACGGTGAGGATAGATTTTTATGGGTTGCGTCTGGTATTTGAGTTTAAGGGTGGAAAAGATTCAATAAAGCAGTCAAAGTCTTGGACCGTTGGAGCTGATGTTACAAATTATAAGACAGTTATTGCGTGACAGAGAAGGGGGATAAGATGCTTTGCACTTTGAAATATTGTGCAGGTGGTGTTTTCCAGTGGTTTAGGAATTTTGTCTGGGTGTTGGGGGACTGTGCTCAATTGCAACAAGGAAAATAGAGATTGAGAATTAATATGTGATGAATCTTCATCACATCTGGCAGCAAAAGTTGCCAGAAAATTTCTGTAGGCCGAAAAATCCTGTAAACAGAAAAAAGCTGTTACCTACAGGTAAATGCTGTAAAAAGAAACTTTCCGTCAAGTGAGCTACAGATTTTTTTGTTGCCTCTCAGTAATCTGCTTGTGCGCATGCACTTATTTTAGTAGTTTTTTTTATAATTATAATTAATTAATATCCGGTGGATAGAACCCACGACCTACCGCATGCTAAGCACGCACGCTACCACTGAACCAAAGAAGATTCAGTGTAGTTGTTCCAAATAGCGCTAGTACTAATAAGAAAAGTAGAGTAAAGTCTGTTTCCTTGACTCTACTTCTCACCCGGAGTGGAAAGATGATAGGCCAAACAGAGAGTACACTTCATATTGATACTTTAATAATTTTGAGTAAACATGCCAAACAATTCAAATCATACTAATAATTTCAAAACTAACCTAAATAACTCCTTAAAATCAAATCAATTCATTAAATTTAAAACTAAACCAACTTCCTCTAATTCAAAACTATAATCAAATTGAAAACTAACCTAACCTACTTAAAATTTTTAAACTATAATAAAATCATATCACAATTTCACATCATTTTAAATTACAGTTGCCAAACGCTATTCTTTAAATGTTTATAGTTCACTAGATCGTCGAGTTGCAACACACTCCCGCCATTGAGGTCCCATCGATGGAGCTCAATCTAGAACAACTCGACGAGGAGGTCTGCTAGATGGGGATCTGAATCTGGGAACTATTTTCTTTTCAAAACTCTGTTCAGTAACTTTTGGCAAAGCAATCGAATGTGGGACCGTCCTTGATCCTCTAGGTCTAGGCTCTTTACTTGCTGCTCTCACGACAGTTCGTTTAGTTAGGATAATTCTGTTTCTACTTTTTTCTTTTTCTTTACTTCTTCTATCTTTCCGTTGGAGTCCAGCTTTGGGAAAATCCGTTTCTTCAATTTTCTCCTTTTCATGTTTTCTGCCGTTCATCATGCTAATAGAGGGATCTGGCTCCATCATAATCACTTCAACACCCTCGATTGTTTAAGTAGAGATCGCGTTCACTGGCTTCTTTTCATTAACAGCTGGATCTGTCTCCATCACGGTCACTTCTTCGGTTCTTCCGGCTGTTTCCGCATAGCCCACGTTCTCCGACTTTTTCTCATCAACAGAGGGATCTGGCTCCATCACGATCAATGTAGCACCCTCGGTTGTTTCAGTAGACCCCACTTTCTCCGACTTCTTTTCTTTACCTTCCCCAATGACGGATATATCCGTATCTTCTTCCTTATTCTTGTAGAAACTATCCTTCGATGTTTTCTTGGTCTCGCTATTCTTCGTCTGAACCTTTGATTCTTCTCTCCTGTTCTTGATCATCTTATCTTCCTTGGATATTCCTTTGATGTCTAAATTCCGTGAGTCAGACAGCTTCGTGTCTGACCTTCTAGGTGAATCTTGTACTCTAATAGCTTTCTTTACTCTAAATATCCAATTATCCATCTTATAATTATTTCCTTTAGTTCCTCAGCTTCGCCTATTTCTTTATCTACATTCTCCTCAGTGTACAACGGTAGTAATTCATTTTCCAACTGCTTTAACCCTCTAATGCCCACTACAAAAAATTACTATGGAAAAAATTATTTTTTTGCCTAAGTCATGTAGTTTGGGTCCAAATAAAATAAAAATGCCAAAAAATTTTTGATTTTGATAAAATTTTGTGGATTTCTGGTTGGTAGCATATATGCTACCATGGGCAGATTAGGGTAAAAAATGAAGGAGATCGGTATATTCCAAAGTTTTTTAATTCTTGTAAAAATAGTTATATTTTTGGGTGGAAAGAGCTGAAATACCTTCTTTGCTTATTTATACTAAAAATTATTCCTCTTTTACAGCTTTTAACTGATTTTTTTCTTTTCCTTTTCTTTTTTTCAACCAGTATTTTTTCGATTTTTATGCAATAAAAAACAAAAAATATATATTTTACCAAACTGATTTTGCATGCAATGCAATGCACTCTGATAGTTTTATCTAGAAACATATTAGAAATATTTTGATGCCTTTAAAAATAATTTTAAGCCTGTAATTAGCCTATTTAGTAAATTTCAATAATTAAAAATGCAGAGTAAAAACTTTCAAAGTCATAAAACAGATGTTTTAAATATGTATAATTAAAATATTTTATTTATAAATTATTCATAGGAGTGTTATTTCAGTATTACATCATAGCTTTAAATTTAATTTTTCATAAAATTTTCTTGATATTTCATTAAAAATTTTAAAAAATTAATTAAATTTTAAAAACGTACTTTTTTCATTTAAAAATGAACAAACGAATAAATATAGTTAAACCCTTGCCTAATACCAAGTTTATTAAGTGATAAAGCTTAAGAAATAAGTTTTAAAAAATTTTATAAATTAATTAATTTTTAAAATTTTTAATTAATAAATTAATCAAATTTTTTATAGTTTGACTAATTAATACAGATAATTAACTCAAATAAACAGCTGACGCTAAGAAAAACTCTTTTTCTATGAAAATATTTTATGATTGCCAATATGCCACCTAGATCCCATGCATGGATTTACTACCACTAATGCCCATGGTAGCATATATGCTACCATCATTTTAATTTAATTATTTCACAATTAAAAAATACTTTTACATGGCAATTTTTTGTACAGATGATATAAGCAACTCTTCCTCTAAAAATATATCGAAAGAATTCATATTAATTTCATCAACATCATACTTGTATAACACTGGTCTACAAAAAAAAACTTTTTTTCTGATGGCGGGAATATTAAAGCTGTTTTTTAATATATTTGACCTCCTGATTCCGAATATGACATCCGTTTTTGCTCATCAGCTCTAGTTTTTAAGATATTCGAAAATTAAGTTTTTTTCACTTTTGACCTACCTTTTATACAATATGGTGCAATAAAAATGACTTAAAAATAAAAAACCTAACCACCCAAGGCTTTTCCTATTCCTTAGGGTCCCGATAGATAGTGTATAAAGTTTCAGCCCCCAAGTTAATTTTAAGGGGTACCTATAGGGCCCTAAAGTTGAAAAAAAGTCGAAAAATTGGTCTTTTTTTTCAGAATTTTTAAAAAAATATTTTTGAGTTTTCTAATTTGATAAAACTTGCTAATATATGCTTTTTAGAACTTATTTAGACCGCGAAAAATATTTTTACTTTAAAACTGCACCTCTTTAGAGCGATTTTTTAGTTTTAAGGTGAGAATTAGGGTCATTTCGCTCAAAAACGCTTGGAACCAATAATGGTGGTTGAAACGAATACATTTCGAATTTTTCAGAAGTAAGTCATCAAAAAAGATGTCCTTTGATGTAAAACTGAATTTCACATGATAAATATCAGTAAAACAGCAGAAGCTCTGTTCGAGCTTTCAAGCCCTAAAATTGGAAAAAATGCTTTTTTTCACTGATCTATATCATATGAAATTTCACTCTCATCATATAAAATTTCGCTCTCTGCAGAAAGACTATAAAAAATTTTTTTTTCAGAAATTTTTCTGCAGAATTTATTTTTGATCGATAAATTTTTCTTATGTTTTTTGCCAAATGCTTCCATCCGCGAAATCGTGATTTTAGAAAGAATCGGAATCGCGAAATTTGGGAAATCGCAACTTCTCCGTAAGTTCCGTTTTTGCTCGTGGAGTTCACCGTTTCATCCGCGATGCTTTCTAAGATGGCCGCGGACGTTAAGGTGAAGTCGGTTTAGTATCGCGTTGTTGTTGCAATGCGGAAAAAACAACTTTTCCGTAGTTAGAAGCCAACAAGTCCGGAAGTAAAAAAAATAGCGATTTTTCGCGAAAGTTCCGTTTTTCTGGCTTATGAGGTTTTCCAAGTTGCAAAATTTTTGAAAGGCTACTTTGGCCGCGGACGTTAAGGTGAAGTCGGTTTAGTATCGCGTTGTTGTTGCGATGCGGAAAAAACAACTTTTCCGTAGTTAGAAGCCAACAAGTCCGGAAGTAAAAAAAAATAGCGATTTTTCGCGAAAGTTCCGTTTTTCTGGCTTATGAGGTTTTCCAAGTTGCAAAATTTTTGAAAGGCTACTTTGAGAAGCAACTTAAGAAAATAATTCAGTTTGTTTAATCGTGTTAGATTATAACCTGTATTACATATCTGATATGATTTGAGATTCTAATAATACTTTTAAAAATTCATTTGACTTTTTTCTTCACTTAGCAAAAATTTTATTGGTAAAAAAATTAAGTTATTTAATTAAATTTAAAGTAATCAATAAATTATCCTTGTATTTAACTGATTTCCTAAATTTTCATCTGATTTTAGTTGCATTTTGGTTATTTTCATGCAAATGAAGATAACGTGAAATATGTATCTTTCTTTGTTTAAAGATATTTTTATCTAGACTATCAATATTAATGACTAGTTAAATGCCAGTTTAAAGTTCTTAAAATCCTCCCGAGTATAACCCAGTTAAATTAACATTTTTCTTGTTAAAATTATTTGTTTTACACATTAAACAAAATTATACATAAGTAAGCTCACATGCTTTTTCCTCTTTTTTCATCTTTAGATAAACTCCCCTGCAATTCGGGTATTTCAGTAATAATGTTTTTTTTTTTTTTAGAAAGATTTAAAAATGTGTAAATTCTTGCAGAAAATTTTTTGGAAAAAATTTAAGTTCGCAGAAAGGTTTTTATTTTATACAAGTATGATCAACATATTTTAAAAAATTAGCTATAATTAACCCTTGTAGGACCGATTTTGGATTTTAAGTCAAAGGTGGTATTTCAAAATTTTTTTTAAAAAATTTGAAAGGAGGACTGAACTTAAACTTCATAAATTATGACGCTTAAAGGTACAATTATTGTGGTAATAAATTAAAAATAAGTATTACTTATTAATTTCATGCTTAAAATTGAAGCTAAACTTATGGTAGCATATATGCTACCATGGGCAGTAGAGGGTTAAATATCCTAATTGTACTTCCAAGACTTCCAAATCTTCCTCCAATGCATCCAGGTATAAAGGCTTCTTCAACTTAAACTCGAACGACTCTATTAGACTCTGTACTGAACTTCTAATTATTCCCCTCTGTTTTCTTAAAACGGCTTCCAAAGTCATCCTTCTCACATCCCGGCAGGGATGCCACAATGTTCCAAATAGCGCTAGTACTAATAAGAAAAGTAGAGTAAAGTCTGTTTCCTTGACTCTACTTCTCACCCGGAGTGGAAAGATGATAGGCCAAACAGAGAGTACACTGCATATTGATACTTTAATAATTTTGAGTAAACATGCCAAACAATTCAAATCATACTAATAATTTCAAAACTAACCTAAATAACTCCTTAAAATCAAATCAATTCATTAAATTTAAAACTAAACCAACTTCCTCTAATTCAAAACTATAATCGGAACAGCTTTCTTCTACGGGTACGGCGATTTTTGAAAGTCGCCAACGGCGATAACCCCTTGGATACGTTGTATCGATATATGGCCACTTGGCGTCTTCTAAAAGCGCCAAGTGGATTGAAAATCGCCGTACCCGTAGACGAAAGCTGTTCCCTATAATCAAATTGAAAACTAACCTAATAGTCTAAGAGCCAGTAAACAGCTGACGACACATATTTTAGGAAAGCCTTAAATTTTCTCAGTGAGTCAGGTGTACCTACCGTACATGAGATGGGGGTTATAGTCCAGTAACCAGGTAGTAGAAAAGGGGCGTTTCAGGAAAAAAATACAGAAGTTTTTTTCTCAACGGTTTTATATGTTTTCGAGGGTGCTGAATCCGAATATCAACTTTGCTAACAAAATTTCGCATGGGAACATTGAAAAAAATCGAAAAAATCCTAAAATTTTACCCCTTTTTTTGGTTTTTTCCTTCTAGCACGAAAAGTATAGATTTCTCAGAGAAAAAGTCAGTACGAAAGTTAAAGTACTCTAAACAAGCTAAAAATAAAGTCAATTACAGCATTTCTGTCAGACTAATAGTTTGGCCGCTAGAGCGCGCTGAAAATCAGACAATTTCCGTCCCGTTGGTAGAAAATCCTAAAATTTTCACTCGCAGCTCAAAAAACCCGTATATTTTACAATATAGTACTAGAAAAGTATAATTTAAAATATTTTACACGTAAAAACCTTTCAAACTAGCCTAATATTAATTAATTTAATGTTTTATTATTAAGGGTTTTCTCTGAAAGATCATATTCTATAGCAACGTACAGTAATACAATCCATATTGTTAATCACAAAGAAAAAAAATACAGAAGTAATTATCTCATCGGTTTTATACAATTTCGAGGATGCTGAATCCGAATATCAACTTTGTTAACAAAATTTAGCATGGAAACATTGAAAAAAATCGAAAAAATTCTAAAATTTTCCCCCCTTTTTTGGCTTTTTCCTTCTAGCTCGTAAAGTATAGATGTCTCAGATAAAAGGTCAATACAAAAATTAAGGTACTCTAAACAAGCTAAAAAACGTCAATTACAGAATTTCTGTTAGACTAATAGTTTAGCCGCCAGAGCGCGCTTAAAATCAGACAATTTCCGCCCCGGCGGAGAAAAATCGCGTAAAAACGTACTCAACTGTTGTATACGACTTAATTAAATGCTATACTAAGAAATTCTGGACATTTTCTTGAAACCAAGAGTGGAGAAATTTGTTTTGCGAATAGTTAGAAAGAGTAAGTTTTTTTCAGAGTTTAACAAGCTTCATTTTTTTTGCATAATTTTAAATATGTGTATTATTCGTAAATATTATAAATCTTTAAAACCCAATTCAAAATCCCAAGTTAATGGAAGGTCCCATTCTTTTGGGAAAAATATTTATGACATAAATAAATCCCAAAAAACAAAAACAACCCCTCATGTCCACCACTTCAGGCGAGGAAACCAGGAAACCTTAAACCAGGGAAAAATAAAGTTCCACCATCTGTGTACCAGGCATCAACCATCATAGACAGCGACATTGCCGAGCATATGCTGTTTTTGCATGCTATGAGTGGATGTGACTCTACATCAGCTCTCTACAAGCAAGGAAAAATAAAATGTCTCAAAACCTTGAAAAAGAATCCTGATATATTACCTCTTCTTTCTCTGTTTAGAGACCCTAGTTCTAATCAACAAAAAATAATTGAAGCAGGAGAAAAATTTCTGGTGGCCCTATATGGAGGTGATTTTAATCAAACAACAATAAACCAATTACGATTCAAGGAATATTTATCATCTGCCTATAAAATTTCAGCAAACCTTGCCTCATTACCACCAACTCTAGATGCAGCAAATCAACATTGCTTGCGTGTTTTCCACCAAGTGCAACTCTGGTTGGGGAATAACCTTGATGCCAAACAGTGGGGTTGGAAAGCCACGAAAAATGGCCTGATTCCCATAACTACGCTACAAGCACCGGCGCCAGACAAACTTTTGCGATTAATTTCTTGTAAATGTAAGAAGAACTGCTTGGGAAATTGTGGCTGTAGAAGAGCAGGACTGTTTTGTTCAAACATTTGTAAGACGTGTAAAGGAAAATGCTCCAACATTGAAACATTGAACTTCGAAGATGAACAGGATTTGGACGATCAGACCGATTCCTTCTACTCCACTTAGCATGAGACTACTAAAGGTAAGTCCCTAAAAAAATTCATTACATTTAAAAATATGTCTGGTGTAAACAGACTTTGATTTAATTAAATACAATTATAAATGAAATTTTTCTTCAATTATCTCAGGGTATTCCAATTCGAGAACATGAAAACTCTTTGCCAAATTTTCGAAGGAAGAAAATATTGTATATTGTAATCATGAAACACATCATTTGCTACTATCAATTAGAAATGCATGAACTTTTAATACAATTTATGGTCTTTTATTAATTTCCTATTTCGTTTTATCAGTTTTTGAATTGAGTGAAAAATATGTTTTGTAATTAGATTACTTATACTCTTATCTGAGCAATTCCCTTTCCATAAAAATCGTTCAATAATAAAGCATTTATTTTAATTTTATTTAGTTTTATTTCATGTACAAAATTAGAGAGTATGTTTTTATAGTACCCTAACCTACACATGAAGGTGTTTTAGGACCCTAGTTGATTCTATCTGGATTTTTTCATCTTTGGGAAAAAATAATCTTAAGTTTAGCGCGCCCTAGTGGCCAAACTATTAGTCTGACAGAAATGTTGTAATTGATTTTTTTTAGCTTGTTTAGAGTACCTTAACTTTTGTAATGACTTTTTCTCTGAGAAATCTATACTTTTCGTGCTAGAAGGAAAAAAACAAAAAGGGGGGTAAAATTTTAGGATTTTTTCGATTTTTTTTCAATGTTCCCGTGCGAAATTTTGTTAACAAAGTTGATATTCGGATTCAGCATCCTCGAAAATGTATAAAACCGATGAGATAATAACTTACACATTTTTTTCTTTGTGATTAACAATATGGATTGTATTACTGTACGTTGCTATAGAATATGATCTTTCAGAGAAACCCCTTAATAATAAAACATTAAATTTATTAATATTAGGCTAGTTTGAAAGGTTTTTACGTGTAAAATATTTTAAAGTATACTTTTATAGTACTATATTGTGAAATATATGGGTTTTTCGAGCTGCAAGTGAAAATTTTAGGATTTTCCACCGACGGGACGGAAATTGTCTGATTTTTAGCGCGCTCTAGCGGCCAAACTATTAGTCTGACAGAAATGCTGTAATTGACTTTTTTTAGCTTGTTTAGAATACTTTAACTTTTGTATTGACTTTTTCTCTGAGAAATCTATACTTTACGTGCTAGAAGGAAAAAACCAAAAAAAGGGGTAAAATTTTAGGATTTTTTCGATCTTTTTCAATGTTCCCATGCGAAATTTTGTTAGCAAAGTTGATATTCGGATTCAGCACCCTCGAAAACATATAAAACCGTTGAGAAAAAAACTTCTGTATTTTTTTCCTGAAAAAACTACCTAGTTACTGGACTACTGTGTCCTTTCGGGAATTAAATCTGTTCTATGGAATGCGCAGTTCATTCCGGCAGATAGTGGAGGACTGATCAATGGTCACCACTTTTTCCGTTATAGTCGGCTAGACTAAAAGCTCTCCCTCCGCTCTCTTGCGTTACCTTCCTATACCGTGCTGATGAGCCCTAACAAGGGCGAAACCGGTCCACGGTTGGAGGCGACGCTTGAGAGCTGGAGTTTTCTCACATATTCCTCTAACCAGAGGTAGTGGTGAAGCACTCCTTTTTCATACCTGTGTCCTTTCGGGAATTAAATCTGTTCTATGGAATGCGCAGTTCATTCCGGCAGATAGTGGAGGACTGATCAATGGTCACCACTTTTTCCGTTATAGTCGGCTAGACTAAAAGCTCTCCCTCCGCTCTCTTGCGTTACCTTCCTATACCGTGCTGATGAGCCCTAACAAGGGCGAAACCGGTCCACGGTTGGAGGCGACGCTTGAGAGCTGGAGTTTTCTCACATATTCCTCTAACCAGAGGTAGCGGTGAAGCACTCCCTTTTCATACCTGTGTCCTTTCGGGAATTAAATCTGTTCTATGGAATGCGCAGTTCATTCCGGCAGATAGTGGAGGACTGATCAATGGTCACCACTTTTTCCGTTATAGTCGGCTAGACTAAAAGCTCTCCCTCCGCTCTCTTGCGTTACCTTCCTATACCGTGCTGATGAGCCCTAACAAGGGCGAAACCGGTCCACGGTTGGAGGCGACGCTTGAGAGCTGGAGTTTTCTCACATATTCCTCTAACCAGAGGTAGTGGTGAAGCACTCCCTTTTCATACCTTAATTATTTTTAATCTATGATTATATAAAAATAACTATTTCTAATTGTTTATCAATATTCGAACCAAACAAAAACCCGTTATTTTAAAATAACTCGTTAGTATAATATGCCTAGTGTTTATCATTCATATTTTTTTTAAACCCAGACTTGTTAACCCAGACAATACCGTTTAAGCAATCGAAAATAATAAGAGACAAAACATCACTATGTTTACAACTAATTTCGATAAAATCAGACTAAAAATTATAAATATTGGACAAAAACTGTGAAATTTTAGTATGAAATGGCGTTCATGTGTTTTTATCAGTCTTTGAGTGATATTTCATCAAGAAAGTACTTTTTTTAAAAGGTGAAAAACATGTTTCATCTTAAAATATAGCGTCAATCGGTCGTTGTGATTGGATGCATAATAATTTGAATGACAGTACTTGCTTTGTAACTGCGACCTTATCCGTTATCTTAAAAAATGGAAATATTTTAAAATTGAGAATTTTTTTGAAAAATCGAAGGGCTTACTCGGAAATCCGGAAAGAATCTGGACATTTTGATACCATATATGTGTCATTCGGTTCAGTAATTAAAAAGCCTTTCTCTGGAAACCGTTCACTTAAAACTTTTTTTTAGAATAGAGAGATAATAAAATCATATCACAATTTCACATCATTTTAAATTACAGTTGCCAAACGCTATTCTTTAAATGTTTATAGTTCACTAGATCGTCGAGTTGCAACAGTAGTGTTGCCAATAGCTGTATTGTTTTCGATGCAGTAAGTTTCTGTTTAAGTACAGATAAGCTAAAAAACTAGATAAAAGCTGTTTTTTACATAAAATAAATAGAAGTGCGGTGGGAATGTTACATGACAGAATATCTCTGTAAACATAAAGTCACTGTTATTGAAAATTTCTGTTTTTCTACAGTTTTTTTTTACAGTGTAGTTCAGCCCAAAGGAGGTGGGATGTGCTAGACTTAATAGTTGTAAGGCATTTCTAATAACCTACTTAGTGTAATCATTCCTATCTTTCTGTTCAAAACACTTAAATACAGACCTGGAAAAAGTTGTAACCTTCTCCCGAACCTAATAGAATTTCCCCAAACCTTATGTATTGCTCCTATGGAGCTGGCAGGGGCTTCCCCCGAACCAGGTTCGTAGGTTCGGGCACTTTTTCCAGGTCCGCTTAAATATGAACTTCCTGAAATACATTATAAAGCCAAATCATCTTCATCAGTAGTTGAACTATTTGATTGATCTAAATTACCATAAAACCTTGATTTAAAGGGCAAGAGCAGGGATGTTGCACCACATTGAGCATTTTGTAGCAGCTAAATTTAAAATTTGTAGCAGCTAAGTTTAAAATTTGTAGCAGAATAAACCATTTTTGTAGCAAGTCGAATCAATTTTTTGCAGCAATCAAAAATCAAAATTAAAATCCATAGCAGGGTTAATAGTTCTTGTTACTAAAATATACTGATAATTTATCCCAACTATTAACCTTAAAACTATGCATGATTAAGTTAATTAACTATTAAAAGTTGATGACGAATTACGCAAAACAAGTGTTTGAACAGCTAGAGATCTGTAAGCAAAATTGCAACTTTTTATAGGTACCTTCGACAAATTCAAAAAAGGGGGGAAAGTACCAGCAGTATTGGCGCAGCCGCAACATCCCTGCAAGAGTAAATAAATTTTCTAAATGAACTAATACCAGCCCAGTCTGTTAATATCTTTGTGAATTTACTATTTCTTTGTTATGATTTGAAACACTTATAAGGTAGGCAAAGTTTTATCAAGAGTTCATTGGGAAAAACTTTTACTTGTTAGTTTACCTATTCAATAATATTTCCTGTTTTACAATTTTACTGATATATATATATATATATATATATATATATATATATATATATATATATATATATATATATATATATATATATATATATATATATATATATATATATATATATATATATATATATATATATATATATATATATATATATATATATATATATATATATATATATATATACAGGGTGTTTCAAAATTGCGTTGCACGGCTTTTATTCGGAACCAGCGCCTCCTAGGGTCATGGAAGTAAGGTCTACCCCTAGGTAAGTGACCCTGGAAAATCCATTGAGATGACTTACAGCGCCCCTAGTGGCGAAATTAAAAAGTTAAAAAAATTAATTTAAAAACTAAAGGAGATAGAGCAAAAACTCCAATAAGAGTATTGTTGCCAACGTCAAGAATAACTCACTGAAAAAAATTTGATCAAAATATCTTGAATATTCCCGGAGATATTAGCATGTGAAAATAGCACTTTTTCAGGGGTCAAAAAGTAAAAAGTTCGCATATTTGCAAATATTTTTGATTTTTTGATTAAATTTTGTGTTCTTTCAACTAAAAAAACACAAAACTACACAATAACACTGAAAAATTGGCAAATATGCGAACTTTTTACATTTTGACCCCTGAAAAAGTGCTATTTTCACATGCTAATATCTCCACGAATATTCAAGATATTTTGATCAAATTTTATTCAGTGAGTTCTTCTTGACGTTGGCAACAATACTCTCATTGAGGTTTTTGCTCTATCTCCTTTAGTTTTTAAATTAATTTTTTTAACTTTCTAATTTCGCCACTAGGGGCGCTGTAAGTCATCTCAATGGATTCTCCAGGATCACTTACCTAGGGGTGGACCTTTCTTCCATGACCCTAGGAGGCACTGGTTCCGAATAAAAGCCGTGCAACGCAATTTTGAAACACCCTGTATATACAGGGTGTTTCAAAATTGCGTTGCACGGCTTTTATTCGGAACCAGTGCCTATTAGGGTCATGGAAGTAAGGTCACTTTTTGTATATATATATATATATATATATATATATATATATATATATATATATATATATATATATATATATATATATATATATATATATATATATATATATATATATATATATATATATACATATCCAATATATAATACCAATATATATAGAACCAATTAAACTTTATTAAAAACATCTAAAAAGCACATCCAAAGAGAAATCAACACTATTTATACATCACGGGGTAGTCAGCAGTTTCAGATACAGTTAGCAGCCCCCTATCAGCTCCCGTGCAGGCCACCCAACAAAATATACCACCGGCCAAGTTACGGGGCTGAGTTGCGACTCCTCACAATATCCCCCCCAACAAAAAATCGCTGCTTGGGAAAAAAGGTCGCAACTTAGATGCATGGACTATTTCCTTTTTGCCACCACCTTTATCAAGTTGAAAACTCACATCAGACCACGTCGTGGTAGCAATTACAATTCTTAATATCAAAAATTAACAGCTGTAATCCTATCACCTAAAGGAATGTAGAACATGTCTTATCAAATCTTTGAACTCACAGCTCGTATCTTAATAAATTAGCAAAATATCACATTGTAATTTTTCATTCAACTACTGAAGGACTGCGTTTTTATAATAAAATTTTTTAATCATACTAATTTTTTCTACATAATTTCTTAATAATTATAAATTAGGGTAATAAAATTTACCATACTTAAAATAATTAATTAGGCCCTTTTTACACACTCAAATTAAATAAACTATATTTTTAAAAAATTTCCTTATTGCAAAATTGTAAAAAATTTTTTTTATCTAGTTAAAAAGTATAAAAAGTATTACTTTTATAAAATTAAAATCAAAAATTAAAATAATAACATTGTTTTTACTATCAAACTAAAATGTCTTTCAAAACAAGTTCAGTTAAAACATGTTAAATAATTTATTAAACACATTTTTAAAAAAATTATGCATTCATTATACTGTAAAATACTAAATAATATAAAAACTATTAAAAATTTAAAATTGGTATTAAATTCATTTGAGCGTAATGTATGTACCTTAACATCACTAATAAAGCGGAAAAAATCCTCTAAAATATTTTAAAATGAAACGATAAACAGTCCTATTAGTTTTAAAAACCTCACATAAAAATAATGCAATAATAGAATTTTAAATCTTTAATTAAAAATTTCAATCAAAATAAGTTCAAAATGTTAAATATTTATTATATAATTAATTCATTTCATCATTAGAATACTAAAAAAAATTTTAAACTATTCCAAAATTTTAAAAATTTCAATTAAATTATTTAAACATAAAATTTACTTAAAAATAATGTTAAAAAATAAAAAATATATATCCTAAATCCATAAAAGTACATAAAATAAGCATATATTTTAGGTAAACAACACGCAAGTTCGTTATCACCCAACGCTTCACTATCGCTATCAAGCTTACGCCATCTCCACCACCCACCACCTGTTCCAGAACTCTCAATTTCTCCCTACTGACTCAAGAAAAAATACTCCAAAAATTGCGATTTTCGGCATAGTGTCCAAACCCAATTTAGATGTCATGTTAACCAAAATTGAAGGGGGATTTCTTTATAAGGACCATTTGTTATCAGTTATCATGCGAAAATATTTTTTTGTGGATCCCATGGTAGTTTTATGCACCGATGGAATTCCATCTATGGAGCGCTGTAAAAAAAAACGATACTTGGTGAATTTTGGTGCAATGACGACCGATTAACTGATGGAGCAGACAATGATAGACCTGTAGCAGTATTCTAACAATTTGAAACATGTCGAAAAGTCACTCAATGATCCGGCACTGCCATGCGAATGAAGCATCTTTATCCCGTGCTGACGTGACTATAAGGGGTCCAGACCCCAACTTTCAACTCGCCTTACAATTTTTGGACCTCTGCTTTCAAACCCATATCAATATATATTGTCCAGTTTCCCTTCATCTGACCAGCGGTAAAACAGTGTGAAAAACACCCCTACGGGAGGCCTAACATTAATCCTTCTTAAAACTCTCTTAAATGTTCATATGACATCCGTTAAGGTCTAAAGGGGTATAATAACATCTAATGACAAGATAATCAACGGTAGAAAACCTTCTTACAAGCCCTTAACGTTCCGTTACAGGCCCCCAAATATACGAATTAAACAGTGGTTGAGAAGACACTACTCAGCTCGAGCATGCGCTATAGCTCTGAATTTGATATCATTTAATAATAAAACCATAATGAACATACCCTGAAAATTTCAAGTTAATCGGACAATTCCTTCTTGGTGTTGCATTTTTTATGAACAGGAGTATATTTCTTAAAATACATTTATAATTTTGTAAATTAGCAATATTACAAATCATCCCGGTATCCCAGGTGCCTCTTTCCTATCCCAGTGTGTTCCCGGTAATCTTATCCCGGTGGTCACGGTAATTTTTCTAATCCCGGCGTTCCCGGTAATTTTCCTATCTCAGTGTTTACGGTAATTTTTATATTCCGGTATTCTGGGTGTCTTTATGGTAAATTTCCTATCCCAGTGTTCTCGGTAATTTTTATAACCCGGTTATTTTTCCATCCCGATGTTCTCGCTAATTTTCCAGTCACTTTTTACAATCCCGATGTTCCTGATAATGTTTAATATCTTGGTGCCTTTATAAAATAACCAATTTGTAACCATAGTAAAAAGTCTGGTAAATTAGTAAGTCTAGTGAACAAATTAACAAATTTAAAACCAGTGTTTAAAACTAAACTAAAAGATCTAGTAAATGAAAAAGTCTAGTGATCTGTCTCATTTGAAACAATGTTTTATTTTTAACTCGTTGTATGACTGGTAAAACAGGTTTTCAAACACGGAAAAATAAGTGAAAAAAAGCAGGAAAAACGGGAAAAAAAGAATGAAGGACTGATTTTCTCTTTAGAAATTATAGCCCATGTCCTATTCTGATGTATCAGCTACATTATGGTAGAATTTCATTAAAATCCATTCAGTAGTTTTTGTGTGAAAGAGTAACAAACATCTAGACCAGTGGTTCCCAAAGTGGGTTCCGCGGAACCCTGGGGTTCCGCGAAGAAATTTAGGGGTTCCATGGGACAAACTTTATTTCATTAAAAAAATAAGAATGGACAGCGCTGCCCCCTTTTTACCCAAAAATGTTCTCAAAATGAGTTAAAACCTTACTTTTACCAGTCGAATTTCAAAATTTTTTTCTGGGGGAGTACCCCCAGACTCCCCCCACGGTATGACAAGGGAATCTTGTGCTATACTTTTTGAAAAATCCCTAACAAAGGTTGTGGTCTGGAAAATTTTCCCCTTGGCCCCAAAAAGCTTCTTAAATTGAGTTAAAACTCTACTTTAACAAGTCAAATTTTTCAAAATTTTTCTGGGGGAGGACCCCCATACCCCCAGCGGTACTAGAAAGGGATCTTGCGTAATACTTTTTCTATATGATATGTATGAAATTTTAAAAGGTCATTGATTAAAAAATATTCAGGGTTCCGCGATCATCGGTAACCAATTTGGGGGTTCCACGACCAAAATAGTTTGGGAACCACTGATCTAGACAAACATTCACAATTATAATAGTAGTAGGATTAGGGTGGTCCTTAAAGAGGGCTAAAAATTTTTTTTAGGAATTATCACCGGGGCACCCTGTCATTTTGATCTACTCCTTGAAAAATAATTTTGGTAATTTTTTCAGATTTTTAAGCATCTTTTTAGGGGTCGCTACCACACTTTAAAGTTTAAGCTTTTTCATGTAAAATAGGAAAAACAAAAATAAAACCAAAGATTAAACCCTCACATCTTGTTCATGATTTTTTTTATGAGAAGCTGATATAGTTATAGATAGGGGAGAGTGTTGTACCTACGGACGGTTGTACCTTCAGCCACCTCATTTTAAAATTCGGGAAAAAATGTAAATTTAAATTTGTGATTGATTTTGAATGTAAACAGATGCTATCTAGTTGCTAACGTGAAATCAGCTCTTTAAAATATTATTTAAATTTTATAAAATAAAAATACTGTTTTTAGGTGCTCAAAGTTTTTTTTAGTGCATCACTACATTAACTCTTTTCTTCCCCTATGATTATGATATGATAAAATGGGATACATGGGGGAATCCTCGAGGTTTTGACTTTTTAGTTTTGATATTAGAAATCGTCAGATCTCAATTCTTTTATCTTTTATAGAATTTTGAATGCAAAAACACCTGATGTTGTACCTTCGGACACCATAAGTGCTGTACCTACGGACACGTTCTTGTGGGTGTCTGTAGCTAATCGGCGTTTTAGAATCAGGTTTCATTTAACTGAATACATTTTAATAAATGTTCAATTAATTCTAAATGGTAATCTATTTGTCAGCGATTATTTTCAAGTGAATTTTAGATGAAAAATCAAATATTTTGTGATCTAAACTACTTTTTTAAATTTATGATTCTACTTGGAATTTAATGTAAAATATGGTGTAAAATCCTAAGCACCCTATCGCATTTAAGTATGATGATTAAAAAAACTCGAAATTTCCACTGAAGAAGATTTACCACCAAATTATTATTGTTATTACCACCAAATGCTTGCACAACTAAGTGTTGATGTGTGGAATTGTTTTTTTTTTGGGATCAGTGAAGTTGTCAGATCAATTAGCATGATTGATGAAACTATTATCTTAAATTCTGATCTGAAAATACCATGCGATTTTTGTGTTTTTGGTAAAAAATCAAGACTTTTTTCATTCAACTTCGTTTTAATGATCATTTATGATCTATAACTACATTACTTTAAAAAATCTATTTTCAATTTTAAAAAGGCTTGAAATAGGTTATTAAAAGGTAATGCATCAATAAAAATGTTAATTCTTAGCCTTTTTCAACTAAAGTTTCCCTTTTTAAGGGTGTCCACAGGTACAACTGGGTCTGTCCATAGGTACAACAGGTTGTCGTACCTTTGGACACAAATTTTTCCAAGTTATTATAAATGATTAAAAATCCAATTTTCAAGATTTTGGCTAATGAAAAATATCTCTGTACTTACAAAGGTTAGGACTATAGGTTTGGGCACTTTAAATTGTCAAAATGTGATTTTACCTGTCTTAGAAAAATCCAAACGGGAATTTTGTCCAGAGGTACAACACTCTCCCCTATAATAGTCCAAGTTTAATTCTTCTATCACCCCTCTTTCGGTAGTAATAATTTTTAATATCAAGAGAACTCTTGTAAAGTTGTTTTTCCTGCATTTTTTAAAAAGCTTATAACTCTAGAACTATACAACTTAAAAACCTGAAATCAGTCCCATTTTGTTTGTAAATTTTTTTTGTTTGGTTTGATGTGCATCATGACCATCATTTAAAAAAAAGTTTTTTCAAAATTTAAAAAAAGTGAAAAAAAATTAAAAAATATTTTTTTTGAAAACAATTTTTGAAAAAATATTCAAAGCATTTTAACTCTTAAAATGAACATTAATGCCTAATTTCAAGTTGAAAATAAAATTTAATCATGTATAAAAAAATAAAAATATTCAAAGTTCAGGCAAATCCCTAAACTATTCCAAAAATTATACAGCAAGAGCGAATCACTCACGGAAAATTCATAAACTCGCTTGAGGGTGTTCATATGACCTGAAACATGCAAAAAACGTCACATAGATTTCAGAAAATAGGACAATTAACAGATTCTGTACAAAACCTTACAGAGCTAATTTTCAACTTTTAGTTAATACAATTTGCATGCATTACTCCTGAAAATTCCTAAGAATTATGTGTATATCTAATTGTTTTTTTTTTAAAAAGTAAATTAAAAGTTTTAGCACATAAAAAATTGGATATAAACACATTTCTTTGGAATATTCAGTTAAAATTCATGCAAATTGAATTAACTTAAAGTTAAAAATTAGCTCTGTAAGGTTTTGTACAGAATCTGTTAATTGTCCTATTTTCTGAAATCTATGTGAAGTTTTTTGCATGTTTTATATAGGTCAAATGAACACCCTCAAGCGAGTTTATGAATTTTCCGTGAGTGAATCGCTCTTGCTGTATAATTTTAGGAATAGTTTAGGGATTTGCCTGAACTTTGAATATTTTTATTTTTTTATACATGATTCAATTTTATATGTTCAACTTGAAATTTGGTAGTAATGTTCATTTTATGAGTTGAAAGGCTTTTAAATTTCTTTCAAAAAAAATTTCAAAAAAAATTTTTTTTTATTAATTTTTTTTTCACTTTTTTTAAATTTTGAAAAAAACTTTTTAAAAATGATGGTCATGATGCACATAAAATCAAAGACAAAAAAATACAAACCGAATGGGACTAATTTCAGGTTTTTAAGTTATATAGTTCTAGAGTTATTAGCTGTTTAAAAATGCAAGAAAAACAACTTTACGAGATTTCTTTGAACATTAAAAAATTATATCTAACTAAGCAAGAGTGAGGATAACGCCACAAACTGTGCAATACTGTAATCCTACTACTATTATAATTGTGAATGTTTGTCCGGATGTTTGTTACTCTTTCACGCAAAAACTACTGAATGGATTTTAATGAAATTTTACCATAATGTAGCTTATACATCAGAATAGGACATGGGCTATAATTTATAAAGATAAAATCAGTCCTTCATTCTTTTTTTCCCGTTTTTCCTGCTTTTTTTCACTTATTTTTCCGTGTTTGAAAACCTGTTTTACCAGTCATACAACGAGTTAAAACTAAAACATTGTTTCAAATGAGACACAGATCACTAGACTTTTTCGTTTACTAGATCTTTTTTTTTTAGTTTTAAACACTGGTTTTAAATTTCTTAATTTGTTCACTAGACTTTTTACAACGTTTTCAAATTTGTTATTTTATAAAGGCACCAAGATATTATTAAACATTATCAGAAACATCGGAATTGTAAAAAGTGACAAGAACACCGGGATTGGAAAATTAGCGAGAACATCGGGAAGGAAAAAATACCGAGAACACTGGGATAGGAAATTTACCATAAAGACACCCAGAATACCGGAATATAAAAATTACCGTAAACACTGAGATAGGAAAATTACCGGGAACGCAGCCGGGATTAGAAAAATTACCATGATCACCGGGCACCGGGATAAGATTACCGGGAACACTGGGATAGGAAAGAGGCGCCTGGGATACCGGGATGATTTGTAATATTGCTAATTTACAAAATTATAAATGTATTTTAAGAAATATTTTAAAAAATAAATTTATACACCCCACCCGTGCAAGGCCGGGTATAACAGCTAGTTTAAAATAAAACAACGAAAGAAACTGCACATAAATTTATTAAAAGCCATACGGCGTTTCGGGGATTCTTTGGATCCCCTTCGTCAGCGGTAGTTGACATTACAAGAAAAAATCAGTTTTTATACCCCGCAACAAAACAAGCGTTGCCAAAATGCAAATAGAGAAAAATGTACACAAAAGATCAAATGACAAAAATACAGAAAAATCACCAAAATGCAACATCAAAAAATTATTCGCTCCAAATCGGGGAAAGAAAGGGTGTACTGGTTAGGTCATTAACTAAGACAGATGCATATTTATTGATTAAATAACTTTCGAAAAAATCAAGGTCAAGGGTTGAATTACAAGTTTTTATGATACTAGCGGAAGTTTTGGACATGTTTGGGATAATGATCATTGTTTTGATTTTTCTTCCGCTAGTATCATAAAAACTTGTTAGGCATGTTAAGAAATCACAAAAAATGAAAAAGTACTTTAAAATACGAAAAAATTAAAAAATTATTAATGAACTGAGGAAAAATTCTCAAGATGACAGTATTTACATCTTTATTTAATACTATGACTATTTTAAGCGATGATTAAGTATTCCTGTGCAATAAATGATAATTCACAAAATGTATGAAATTTCTCAAATTTTAATTTTTTTGAACCTTGGTAGCGACCCCTAAATATTTTTCAAAAATTCTAAAATTTTGGTGGAAGTGTTTTTTTTATACATAGAACAAAATAAGAGGGTGCCCCGAGCAAATTTTGAAAGTTAGATTTTAAGGACCACCCTAATATATATATATATATATATATATATATATATATATATATATAGATATATATATACACTAGCGGAAATAAAAATCCCAACACCAAGAAGGAAAGGAGATATCAAAGTCAAATTTGTTTCTATGATTGCACATAGTATTAATGTGAATTGATTAAAAAATGAGCCTTCCTGGATGTTAGGGGGCCGAGAAAATCGGTGAGGAGTGTTGTCTCCATAGGTGTCCATTACCGCCGTCACACGTCATGGTATTGAGTGACAGGGGCTCTAAATGACTTTTGAGGGATTGGAGGACCATGTTGCCTCCTCAGGTAGTCCAAATTAATATGGTGCACCAGCGGACGTTGCATACTGGGCTAGGTGATTTCTCCTCATTGACCGGACCTGTTTTGTGGGTGTTGGTTCTAGAGAACGGGAAAGACGGGGTAAAAATGCAACCTAGGAGGTTAAGAAGAAAGCTTGGACATTGCATACAACATGTGGTTGTGCATGTTTCTCTTGAAATTTGTCCCCAGGACAGGTCTGAAGGTAAGGACGGTCTACCGGCTTCAAAATCTCAATGACGCAGATCTGGTTGGAAAAAGTACTGGTGAATCATACTCAGGAGTAGCAGAAATGGAATCCAATGCATCCCCACTCCGTTACCCTGCATCACCACTCCGTGGAATGATTAGAAAATCATCAGCTGAGTGCGTTCTCTCCATTGTGTCTTCAAACTCATACCCAACCGTCGTGGTGCTCCAAACCGAATCAGGATTCTCTCATAAACACAATGTCATGAAATTGGGATTTTCATTTCCTTATTTCGTGCACTATTGGAAACAGAAATGCCCATTTTCAGCCCCTTGTTTATTGACAAAGATGTAAGAAGCTATGCGGACCTAACGGACAATCCGCAGTACTGCAAACGACATCCATCCCACTGCCGCTTGTTCTCAGTAAGATCTACCGGTATTTTGGCCAACCGGAGCTGCTTTATTGAGGTTTTTTAGCCGGTTGTCCATCCTTACCTTCAGACCTGTCCTGGGGACAAATTTCAAGAGAAACATGCACAACCACATGTTGTATGCAATGTCCAAGATTTCTTCTTAACCCCCTAGGTTGCATTTTTACCCTGGCCTATCCGTTCGTAAGAACCAACGCTCACAAAACATGTCCGGAGAAAGAGGAGAAATCCCCTAGCCCGATATGCAACGTCCGCTAGTGCACCATATGAATTTGGACTACCTGAGGAGGCAACATGGTCCTCCGATCCCTTAACAGTCATTTAGAGCCCCTGTCACTCAATACCATGACGTGTGACGGCGGTAATGGACACCTATGGAGACAACACTCCTCACCGATTTTCTCAGCCCCCTAACATCCAGGAAGGCTGATTTTTAAAGCAATTCACATTGATACTATGTGCAATTATAGAAATAAATTTGACTTTGATATCTCCTTTCCTTCTTGGTGTTGGGATTTTTATTTCCGCTAGTGTATATATATATATTAGGGTGGTCCTTATTTTTTAAGTTTGGAAATCTTAACGCGACGCCCCCCCAAATTGTTCCATCATACAAATAAATAGTTTTTGCAAAATATCAGCTCATTCGAATAATAAACACCCGTGCGCAGTTGCCTTGAAGTTTCAAAAAAAATACTGATTTTTTCACAAAACATCCCAAAAACCATAGATTAAACCCTCCCATCTTCTTCTTGATTTTTTAATGAGAATCTAATACAATTATTGTTATAATGTTCCAGATTCCATTCTTCTATCACCCCTATTTCGGTAGTAAAAATTTTTTAAAGTTAAAATAACTCCTGTAAAGTTGTTTATCCTGCATTTTAAAAAAGCTAATAACTCCAGAACCATACAACTTAAAAACCTGAAATTTGTGCCATTTTGTTTGTAATTTTATTACCTTTCATTTGATGTGCAACATAACTGCCTTTCTTTAAAAAATTTTCTTCAAAATAAAAAAATGGAGAAAAAATAAATAAAAAAAATTTTTGAAAAAAATTTTTTTGAAAAAAATTTTTATTAAATAAATTTTAAGTTTTTCCACTCCCAAAATGAACATTTCTGCTAAATTTCAAGTTGAAATTAAAATTTTATCATGTAGAAAAAAATAAAAGTTTGTGAAATTTTGGCAAGTCCCTGAACATTCCATGTAATTTAACAAAAAAAGGTGTTTTACTCATGGGGATTCCAAAAACTCCCTTGAGGGTGTTCACTGTTCATACGATTTGTACCATGCAAAAAAATTTACTTAAATATCAGAAAATACAGCTATTAGCCGATTCGGTACAAAATCCTACAGAGCTAGTTTCCAACCTATAGTGGAGTAGAATTAGCCGAAAAAAGGGCTTGACCTTGAACAAATTGGAACAAAAGCAAAACCTGCGGGAAATGGTAGGTCACATGGTCCTAATCAACATACTAAAAATATACATCCGTACTAGTGGGACAAAAATGGTTTTTTGGCCGCCATCTTGAAAAAACACCCAAAAATATTTTTCATCATAAAAGGTCGTGTAAGGTATCAAACTGCGGGGAATTTTGTACTGAAAGAGAATATGATTTTTGTTTTTCTTTAATTTCAATAAAAATAATATTTTTGACCAAAAATGCAATACAAATACAATGGTTAATGGCCCTTCCTTCCGTACTATATTGAGCATAAACGCCCTAAACTTTTTTAAAAACATTATTTTGTGACAAATGGTAGGTGACATGGTCCTAATCAACATTCTAAAAATATACATCCGTACTAGTGGGACAAATATGGTTTTTTGGCCGCCATCTTGAAAAAACACCCAAAAATATTTTTCATCATAAAAGGTCATGTAAGGTATCAAACAGCGGGGAATTTTGTACTGAAAGAGAATATGATTTTTGTTTTTCTTTAATTTCAATAAAAATAATATTTTTGACCAAAAATGCAATACAAATACAATGGTTAATGGCCCTTCCTTCCGTACTATATTGAGCATAAACGCCCTAAACTTTTTTAAAAACATTATCGTATGTCAACAAAAAGTATGGGAAAGTGACCATAGTGTTTGATGGATATGAGAAACAAAGCATAAAAGATATGGAGCACAGACTACGCTCAAAGCAGTCCAGTGGCGAATCCAGTGGGGGGGCTGTGGGGCTGCAGCCCCCCCCAGGAATAAGACATTCAAGTTTTGGTAATAGCAATAAAGCAAAAAGAAATTTCACTACGTTGCGGACATTCGGTGGTGTTACCCAAAGGGTCTCAAAATCAATAGGAACCCTACTTTTAAGGGTAAAAATTCCAAAATTTTTTGTGGGGGAAGACCCCCAAACCCCCTCGAAATTTTGGAATATAATAAGTACGGTTTTTCCTTGAAACATTAGGGATTTACAAGGAGTCATCCTCTTTGATGTAACCTCAAGTGTCTCAACATTAGTTAAAATGCCACTCTTAATATCAAAATTCAAAAATTTTTCTGGAATAGGAACCCCTAAACCCCCTAGAAATTTTCCAATTCAAATAAACTTTTTCCTTGAAAATTCTGCCGGTTTCAATGAGTTGTGCTCTTTGGGTGGAATCTGAAAGGCTTCAAAATGAGCTAAAACACTATTGTGAGGGGCAAATTTTCAAAAATTTTCTGGGGGAGGACCCCCAGACCCCCCTTTTACTTGGAGTTGACATTTATACACAGTTTTTTTAACTTAGTGCACCAATATTAAAACCTTACGAAGTCATCCCCTAAACTTGGTATTCCTAAGATTAGACCCCAGAAAAGATGTTGAGTAACCCCCTAAACAAAAATCAACCCCCTCCCCCTTTCAGTTGCCTACATTAATATTTGAACAGCCCATAATAGCAATAAGGTTATTTGTGAAACTCAGCCCCCCCCAGACCAAAATCCTGGATTCGCCACTGAAGCAGTCATCTGCCACTGTTATCTTTGATGAAGACTCACCAGTAATAGTAAAGAAAAATAAGTTTCTCTCAAACTCTCAAAACAAACAAAGATTTATTGATATACTAAGGAGTTATTTACAAAGAAATGGTCATTCCGTCATTCATGCAGAAGGGGATGCAGATACTTTGATAGTAAAAAAAGCTTTAGATATAGCACAGGAGAAACCTGTCACAGTCGTAGCTGATGACACCGATGTTTTAATCTTATTACTCTATCATTCGTCTTCAAAAATTTTCATGCAGTCTGCCCTACAATCTGAAAAAGTTCGCGACATTCAAGCAATGCGAAGTGATATTGGAGAAGAGGCCTGCAAAGCTTTGCCTTTTGTCCATGCGTTAACAGGTTGTGACACCACCAGTGCATTATTTGGAAAAAGTAAATCTTCTGCTTTAAAAAATATAATTAAGTCCCAAATATTGTTCAAATATGCTTCCCATTTTGGATCTACTGAAAATATTAATAAGGAAGAGTTACTTGAAATGGGCTACAAAATTATCTTGTCATTGTATGGGGGTAACATACATACCATTGACCTAAATACTCTTCGTTATGAAGAATATATGTGGAAAATAGCTTCAGCTAAAAAATAATTTGATATTTCACGTTTGCCCCCGACACAAAATGCTGCAAAATATCATTTACTTCGAGTAAATTTGCAATGCTTAATTTGGAAGAATCTCTCTATGTCAAGCCCTGATCCTACACTATGGGGTTGGCAGTTAATTGACGGAGAATTTCAGCCAATGTTAACAGACAGAAGTCCAGCACCAAAAGAACTTCTGGAAATGATCAAATGTGCATGCCAATCGACAACTTCTGATCCATGTAACACTATGAAATGTACATGCCGTCGATATGGACTTTCTTGCTCGGTAGTTTGCAAAAATTGCTGTGGAAAGAACTGTACAAATACAGGAGACGTAATCAATGAAGATGAAAATGATCTATAATTTGTTTTTAATTTTATACTTATTTAAGATTAAATTTATGTTTGTTGTTAAATTTTCAAGCTTAAAATTATCTGCTTAAACATACATCAAAATAGCTTCCTGTTAATTATGTAAAAATTATAAGAATACTCAATGTATCCAAGAATTTTTAAATCCTAAATCATATTAATAAAAGGATTTTTAAACTAAAAACGTGTATTAACTATATATAATTGTCATATTTTCTTTTAGCACATGATTTCCTGCAGCTTGATACCCTATATATTACCTTTTTTAACGAAAAAAAATATTTTAATGTTTTCCAAGATGGCCGCAAAAAAATCGTAACTGTCCTACTGGAAGAGATATATGATACATACTTTTAGTATGTTTATTTGGGCCATTTCATCTACCATTGTTCACACAATATAGCTTTTATAAAAGTTTAAGATGCTTAAGCCCCATACATTATGAAGGAAGGGCCATTAATCATTGTATTTGCTTTCAGTTTTTGGTAAAAAAATATATCTTTTTATTTAACATTAGGAAAAACAAAAATCCTATTCTCTTTCAGCACAAAATTTCCAGCAGTTTGATACCTTACATGACCTTTTATAATTAAAAAAATTATTGGGTGTTTTTCAAGATGGCGGCCAATAAACCATATTTATCCCACCAGTACGGATGTATATTTTTAGAATGTTGATTAGGACCATGTAACCTACCATTTGTCACAAAATAATGTTTTTAAAAAAGTTTAGGGCGTTTATGCTCAATATAGTACGGATGGAAGGGCCATTAACCATTGTCTTTGTATTGCATTTTTGGTCAAATATATTATTTTTATTGAAATTAAAGAAAAACAAAAATCATATTCTCTTTCAGTACAAAATTCCCCGCAGTTTGATACCTTACATGACCATTTATGATGAAAAAAATTTTGGGGTGTTTTTTCAAGATGGCGGCCAAAAAACCATATTTGTCCCACTAGTACGGATGTATATTTTTAGTATGTTGATTAGGACCATATGACCTACCATTTCCCGCAGGTTTTGCTTTTGTTCCAATTTGTTCAAGGTCAAATGCTATTTCTACTCCACTACTAATTCAATGTGCCTATATCTTACCTGAATTTCCCTTAGAATTAAATTTTTACGTTATTTTTTCACTTCCAACATGTCAAATCAAATGAAATTAAAAGTGTAAAAGAATAAAATAAAATCATACCCCGATGACTACGCACAACGCAGTCTACCATTTGGTACCCGACAGGGCTCTGTAAGATTTTGTACCGAATCGGCTAGTAGTTGTATTTTCTGATATTTAAGTGAAATTTTTTGCATGGTAAAAATCGTATGAACACCCTCCAGGGAGTTTTTGGAATCCCCATGAGTGAAACACCTTTTTTTGTTAAATTACATGAAACGTTTAGGGGCCTGCCAAAATTTCGGAAATTTTTATTTTTTTCTACATGATCAAATTTTAATTTCAACTTGAAATTTGGCAGATATGTTCATTTTGGGAGTGGAAAAACTTAAAATTTATTTAATAAAAATTTTTTTCAAAAATTTTTTTTATTTAATTTTTTCTCCATTTTTTTATTTTGAAGAAAATTTTTTAAAGAAAGGCAGTTATGTTGCACATCAAATGAAAGGTAATAAAATTAAAAACAAAATGGCACAAATTTCAGGTTTTTAAGTTGTATGGTTCTGGAGTTATTAGCTTTTTTAAAATGCAGGAAAAACAACTTTACAGGAGTTATTTTAACTTTAAAAAATTTTTACTACCGAAATAGGGGTGATAGAAGAATGGAATCTGGAACATTATAACAATAACTGTATTAGATTCTCATTAAAAAATCAAGAAGAAGATGGGAGGGTTTAATCTATGGTTTTTGGGATGTTTTGTGAAAAAATCAGTATTTTTTTGAAACTTCAAGGCAACTGCGCACGGGTGTTTATTATTCGAATGAGCTGATATTTTGCAAAAACTATTTATTTGTATGATGGAACAATTTGGGGGGGCGTCGCGTTAAGATTTCCAAACTTAAAAAATAAGGACCACCCTAATATATATATATTAGGGTGGCCCTTATTTTTCAAAGTTGGATTTTTGTTTCGCGCCGGGCTGATTTTTTTTCCTTTTACTATAAAATGAAAGTGTGCAAAAGGATTTTCCAATATTTTAATATTAACACGTGCCTCATCGGGGGTGAAGTTTTCCTATAGCGCGCCATAGCAAATAGTATGGCTTACGACGGGAATAACGTCTCCGCTAAGAATTAAGAAACACAAGACTTCGTAAGACATAAGAATATTATTAGTATGCATTAAATTAGTTAAAAAGTCAAGAATTAAACAAAAGTATTTATTGAAAAAAAATTAAAAAGCATACATATTGCATATAATTCAGAACATCTTAATGTAAAACAACAATTACACTACTCGACAAAAAAATAGGGTCAAAATGCTCCTGACACAATTCAAGCAGATTCTTATGTAAAATGACCCATTGAATCCGAATCCGACCCCCGTTTTTCTCCATCACGTACAGATTTTCGGGGAACAGCCCCTCCTCTTTTTTGCGTCTTTCGATCACTTAATGACTTTGAATTCGATTTTCAGGGGCAAAAACTATTACTTTAGCCTTTAAATTACACCCGAGGGAACAAGAAAGGTTAAAGCTTCAAAAATATACAAATTTGTAGCAAATGGGTAAGTTTAAGGGGTTATTACCCCCCTAAAAATGCAAAAAAATCGTTAAAAATTATAGATATTGTTTTTGGCTATTTTTTCCTCTAATTTTTTACGCAATTTATCATTAAAGGGTCCTAACCCTTTCCCAAGGACCCAAATTTAATGAATATATGCAGCAATGATTTTTATAAAAAGCGGTTGAGGTGTTAGCGCCCCCAAAGCACCCTCGGAAGGGTTCTATGCCATACTTAAGGGTTAAACTGCTATACAAAAAAATTCCAACTGTTACTGACTAAATTTCAGTCGATTCTTGTGTAAAATGACCTCTTGAAAGCAAATATGACACCCGTTTTCCCCATCACCCCCAATTTTTAATGGGACAACACCCAATTGTTATCCACAGCCCACGCATCTATTAACAGCTTGAAACATGGAACCCCCATCCCAAAAAAATGGCCAGTTTTTAACGAACTGAACAATTTCCCTCAGGATAGACCTGAAATATAAGAATAATGTAATTTTTGAGCTTTTCAAAATATGAATATTAATTCCTGAGTTCACTAGCGGCGGCGCGATTCAGAGAGTCTCTTCCGCGGGTGCTTCGGGGGCGCTAACACCTCAACCGCTACTAGCAAAAATCCCTGCTGCATATATTCATTAAATTCGGGTTCTTGGGGAAGGGTTAGGACCCTTTAATGATAAATTGCGTGAAAAAATAGAGGAAAAAATAGTTAAAAACAATCTCTATAATTTTAAACCATTTTTTTGCATTTTTAGAGGGGTAATAACCCCTTAAACTTACCCATTTGCTACAAATTTGTATATTTTAGAAGCTTTAACCTTTCTTGTTCCCTCGGGTGTAATTTAAAGGCTAAAGTAATAGTTTTTGCCCCTGGAAATCGAATTCAAAGTCATTAAGTCATCGAAAAACGCAAAAAGGGGGAGCGGCCCTTCCCCGAAAATCTGTACGTGATGGAGAAAAACGGGGGTCGGATTCGGATTCAATGGGTCATTTTACATAAGAATCTGATTGAATTGTGTCAGAAGCATTTTGACCCTATTTTTTTGTCGAGTAGTGTAATTGTTGTTTTACGTTAAGCAGTTCTGAATTATATGCAATATGTATGCTTTTTAATTTTTTTTCAATAAATACTTTTGTTTAATTCTTGACTTTTTAACTAATTTAATGCATACTAATAATATTCTTATGCCTTACGAAGTCTTATGTTTCTTAATTCTTAGCGGAGACGCTATTCCCGTCGTAAGCCATACTATTGCTATGGCGCGCTATGGGAAAACTTCACCCCCGATGAGGCACGTGTTAATATTAAAATATTGGAAAATCCTTTTGCACACTTTCATTCTATAGTAAAAGGAAAAAAAATCAGCCCGGCGCGAAACAAAATATTGAAAAAAAAATTTCTCCATTATAATAAGGGCCACCCTAATATATATATTAGGCCGGGTCGAAAAAGACGAAATTCAAAGAATCGAAATGTAATAGTGCGGAAAAGTTGTAACACACTAATACAAGCATAACGCAAAAAAAATTTTGAAATCGGTCAACGTTTGACCCTCGCGCAACGCGGTCAAAACTTTGATGTTTTGGTCATTTTAAGAGAAATTGACCGAAAATCCCAAGATCACGTGATCAAATTATGTCCTTAATTTTTTCATAGTTGAGTACCTTCATTGTTAATAGTATGTGCCTAGTTTCATTAGTTTACATTCTCATATTTTAAAGCAATAAATTTTTAGTTTTAAAACTTCTGTAAAGTTGTTTTTTCCGCTTTCATAAAATAGCCATAACTCAAGAACAGCAGCAGTTAGAAACTTGCAACTGGTGTCATTCAATGCACACTATTTTTCAGATTAAAATGGTGGGTATCACGACTATCTTCCTTTATAACAAATATTCAAAATACTTAAAATTTAAAATAAAATTTAAAAATTTAATAAAAAAACAAATTTCTGAAAACTGGTAAAAACGAGGTTTTATTGCAACTGAACATCTACTATGAACTTGTTTTTAAAATTTTAAGTTGAAATTTTAATGTTATATCACTGAAAAATACATTGCCTTCGTCTTTTGTATAGTCTCATAGAACCTTCTTTATGAACGGTTAAGTACCAATAAAGTATTAATAAAAAGTAACAAAACTAATTATTCTATTAAATAATAAGGACATGTTAGTTTTTAACTTATATTTAGAAATTAATTAACCTCCATTTTCCCATTTAAAAGTGCGCACCGCAAGTTCAAAGTCACCATTCGAATGTAAGGCATTTCTTCCCGCGACTTGAATGGTTCTCTTATAAAAATCCTTTACGCTTTTGGTGGCCAGCATTTGGTTTTGGTCATCCAAAAAAACGTCTTTATACGGGTTGGGGTTCTTTACTTGATTATAACTTGGCAGAGAATCTTATTCGAGAGATCTGTTTAGGAAGTTTTCTACTTTGTCTACGACACAAATCCTCCCTATTCGTTTGTTTCGTTGTTCATATGGAAACCTAACTTCAAGTTTTGGTATTCTTTTCAACTTTTAACAACTGCAGTCAATCAATGGTGGACTGGACACATGCGTTGACCCTTTTTCTACAAGTGCATTTAATATTTATAGGACATTTACAAAATGAAATGTCAAATGAATGTGTATACTCATTCATTTGACATTGCATTTTTGAATTGCATGTTGATTGCATTGTTGAATTGCATGTTGATTGACTGCAATTGTTAAAAGTTGAAAAGAATACCAAAACTTGAAGTTAGGTTTCTATATGAACAACGAAACAAACGAATAGGGAGGATTTGTGTCGTAGACAAAGTAGAAAACTTCCTAAACAGATCTCTTGAATAAGATTCTCTGCCAAGTTATAATCAAGTGAAGAACCCCCACCCGTATAAAGACGTTTTTTCGGATGACCAAAACCAAAGCTGGCCACCAAAAGCGTAAAGCATTTTTATAAGAGAACCATTGAAGTCGCGGGAAGAAATGCCATACATTCGAAATCAATGGTGACTTTGAACTTGCGGTGCGCACTTTTAAATGGGAAAATGGAGGTTAATTAATTTCTAAATATAAGTTAAAAACTAACATGTCCTTCTTATTTAATTGAATAATTAGTTTTGTTACTTTTTTTTAATACTTTATTGGTACTTAACCGTTCATAAAGAAGGTTCTATGAGACTATACAAAAGACGAAGGCAATGTATTTTTCAGTGATATAACATTAAAATTTCAACTTAAAATTTTAAAAACAAGTTCATAGTAGATGTTCAATTGCAATAAAACCTCGTTTTTACCAGTTTTCAGAATTTTGTTTTTTTTGTTAAATTTTTAAATTTTATTTTAAATTTTAAGTATTTTGAATATTTTTTATAAAGGAAGATAGTCGTGATACCCACCATTTTAATCAGAAAAATAGTGTGCATTGAATGACACCAGTTGCAAGTTTCTAACTGCAGCTGTTCTTGAGTTATGGCTATTTTATGAAAGCGGAAAAAACAACTTTACAGAAGTTTTAAAACTTTAAAAATTTATTGCTTTAAAATATGAGAATGTAAACTAATGAAACTAGGCACATACTATTAAAAATGAAGGTACACAACTATGAAAAAATTAAGGACATCATTTGATCACGTGATCTTGGGATTTTCGGTCAATTTCTCTAAAAATGACCAAAACATCAAAACTTTGACCGCGTTGCGCGAGGGTCAAACGTTGACCGATTTCAAAAATTTTTTTTGCGTTATGCTTGTATTAGTGTGTTACAACTTTTCCGCACTATTACATTTCGATTCTTTGAATTTCGTCTTTTTCGACCCGGCCTAATATATATATATATATATATATATATATATATATATATATATATATATATATATATATATATATATATATATATATATATATATATATATATATATATATATATATATATATAGTGTTTATTTCATTAGTTAAGTTTTAACCTATGAAGTGAAAATGTTAGTACTAAAAAAATAGGCGATACACCAAGTACTGATGTTTCTAAAAGAACCCAATGGATTTTGTAAGTATGGCATAATTAGCTTCATAGCTCTCTTCCCTCTTTTCTAGTATACTAGAAAAGTTAGGGGGTGCGACTTCAAAAATTCTGAAAAAAAAATTTTACCATTATACTTAGGACCACCCTAAGTGGTATGTATTAAAATTATTTTTTTTTAAATATGGGATGACTTCTACCCCTGTCCATGGGAACAATTATCTGCAGTTAAATGTCCCATTAATTATTTAACTAGTTTTCAAGAGAATACATGCCACATTTTAAAATTATAGTAGTACCTCCTTAAGCAACCCTGGTTAGGAAATTCTATATTGGTTTCTGAAAATCTTTAATGAAGATCGAAAGAATTACTTAACTAAAGATGGTTCTAAGAACATTTTATTTCATTAACTCGCCAAAAAAGAAAATTACTTAAAAGGAAATATTGAGGCTTGGGATTGCTTGAACTTTCAACAATGTTCAGACGTAGCACTAGCAGCAGCAGCATCTTCATGCTTTACAGGTACAGGTTGATAACTTTCCACCTGCCTGGGGAAAAAGCAAATATGAAAAACATTATTAATAAATCAAAACTGATAGGTAATATTCTTCCCACTATCACCCATGTTATCTCTCTTAAGGTGGACACAAATTGGAGCCGAACGGCGTAGCGAACAGCCACGAACACGCTCTGCGCAAGCGCCGCTCTTAGAGCCTCCGAGTTGCGCGTGTGCAGAGCGTGTTCGTGGCTGTTCGCCTTCACCGCTCGGCTCCAATTTGTGTCCACCTTTAGGCTAAGAGCGCACTTGACTTCTGCCGCGTCGACTATGAACACTAGGTCACTCGAGAGCAATGTATTTCTATGGTAGATTTTTGGCAATCGGCCAAGTGTCTCGTCGCCTAATGCGCGCACTCTAGTTTCTTGCAATAGCCTGGGTGATAATTTTGTCTCTGTCGCAGTGACAAAAGTATCTAGTGCGCGATTAGCCTTAAACTCTTATTGGATTTTTGGTGCTAATTATTGTGATTACCATGAATGCAAATTTTATTAGCTATTTTTGCAACCCATAAAGGGATATTTTACTTTTCATGGTTTACACTAAAGTTTAAGAGTACAATTAAGCACTTTTTTAAGACTTTCTAAGGATTTCTAAAACGTTTTAAAGACTTTCTTGAACACATTTTAAACGGTCAAAATGTTTTTATCGAGTTTTAGAGAATATTCGACAATAAAGAATGTCGCAAAATCTTGCTTTTTAAATCCTAGCAATATGCAAAATCCTGCAGCTTGATACCCTATATATTACCTTTTTTAACGAAAAAAAATATTTTAATGTTTTCCAAGATGGCCGCAAAAAAATCGTAACTGTCCTACTGGAAGAGATATATGATACATACTTTTAGTATGTTTATTTGGGCCATTTCATCTACCATTGTTCACACAATATAGCTTTTATAAAAGTTTAAGATGCTTAAGCCCCATACATTATGAAGGAAGGGCCATTAATCATTGTATTTGCTTTCAGTTTTTGGTAAAAAAATATATCTTTTTATTTAACATTAGGAAAAACAAAAATCCTATTCTCTTTCAGCACAAAATTTCCAGCAGTTTGATACCTTACATGACCTTTTATAATTAAAAAAATTATTGGGTGTTTTTCAAGATGGCGGCCAATAAACCATATTTATCCCACCAGTACGGATGTATATTTTTAGAATGTTGATTAGGACCATGTAACCTACCATTTGTCACAAAATAATGTTTTTAAAAAAGTTTAGGGCGTTTATGCTCAATATAGTACGGATGGAAGGGCCATTAACCATTGTCTTTGTATTGCATTTTTGGTCAAATATATTATTTTTATTGAAATTAAAGAAAAACAAAAATCATATTCTCTTTCAGTACAAAATTCCCCGCAGTTTGATACCTTACATGACCATTTATGATGAAAAAAATTTTGGGGTGTTTTTTCAAGATGGCGGCCAAAAAACCATATTTGTCCCACTAGTACGGATGTATATTTTTAGTATGTTGATTAGGACCATATGACCTACCATTTCCCGCAGGTTTTGCTTTTGTTCCAATTTGTTCAAGGTCAAATGCTATTTCTACTCCACTACTAATTCAATGTGCCTATATCTTACCTGAATTTCCCTTAGAATTAAATTTTTACGTTATTTTTTCACTTCCAACATGTCAAATCAAATGAAATTAAAAGTGTAAAAGAATAAAATAAAATCATACCCCGATGACTACGCACAACGCAGTCTACCATTTGGTACCCGACAGGGCTCTGTAAGATTTTGTACCGAATCGGCTAGTAGTTGTATTTTCTGATATTTAAGTGAAATTTTTTGCATGGTAAAAATCGTATGAACACCCTCCAGGGAGTTTTTGGAATCCCCATGAGTGAAACACCTTTTTTTGTTAAATTACATGAAACGTTTAGGGGCCTGCCAAAATTTCGGAAATTTTTATTTTTTTCTACATGATCAAATTTTAATTTCAACTTGAAATTTGGCAGATATGTTCATTTTGGGAGTGGAAAAACTTAAAATTTATTTAATAAAAATTTTTTTCAAAAATTTTTTTTATTTAATTTTTTCTCCATTTTTTTATTTTGAAGAAAATTTTTTAAAGAAAGGCAGTTATGTTGCACATCAAATGAAAGGTAATAAAATTAAAAACAAAATGGCACAAATTTCAGGTTTTTAAGTTGTATGGTTCTGGAGTTATTAGCTTTTTTAAAATGCAGGAAAAACAACTTTACAGGAGTTATTTTAACTTTAAAAAATTTTTACTACCGAAATAGGGGTGATAGAAGAATGGAATCTGGAACATTATAACAATAACTGTATTAGATTCTCATTAAAAAATCAAGAAGAAGATGGGAGGGTTTAATCTATGGTTTTTGGGATGTTTTGTGAAAAAATCAGTATTTTTTTGAAACTTCAAGGCAACTGCGCACGGGTGTTTATTATTCGAATGAGCTGATATTTTGCAAAAACTATTTATTTGTATGATGGAACAATTTGGGGGGGCGTCGCGTTAAGATTTCCAAACTTAAAAAATAAGGACCACCCTAATATATATATATTAGGGTGGCCCTTATTTTTCAAAGTTGGATTTTTGTTTCGCGCCGGGCTGATTTTTTTTCCTTTTACTATAAAATGAAAGTGTGCAAAAGGATTTTCCAATATTTTAATATTAACACGTGCCTCATCGGGGGTGAAGTTTTCCTATAGCGCGCCATAGCAAATAGTATGGCTTACGACGGGAATAACGTCTCCGCTAAGAATTAAGAAACACAAGACTTCGTAAGACATAAGAATATTATTAGTATGCATTAAATTAGTTAAAAAGTCAAGAATTAAACAAAAGTATTTATTGAAAAAAAATTAAAAAGCATACATATTGCATATAATTCAGAACATCTTAATGTAAAACAACAATTACACTACTCGACAAAAAAATAGGGTCAAAATGCTCCTGACACAATTCAAGCAGATTCTTATGTAAAATGACCCATTGAATCCGAATCCGACCCCCGTTTTTCTCCATCACGTACAGATTTTCGGGGAACAGCCCCTCCTCTTTTTTGCGTCTTTCGATCACTTAATGACTTTGAATTCGATTTTCAGGGGCAAAAACTATTACTTTAGCCTTTAAATTACACCCGAGGGAACAAGAAAGGTTAAAGCTTCAAAAATATACAAATTTGTAGCAAATGGGTAAGTTTAAGGGGTTATTACCCCCCTAAAAATGCAAAAAAATCGTTAAAAATTATAGATATTGTTTTTGGCTATTTTTTCCTCTAATTTTTTACGCAATTTATCATTAAAGGGTCCTAACCCTTTCCCAAGGACCCAAATTTAATGAATATATGCAGCAATGATTTTTATAAAAAGCGGTTGAGGTGTTAGCGCCCCCAAAGCACCCTCGGAAGGGTTCTATGCCATACTTAAGGGTTAAACTGCTATACAAAAAAATTCCAACTGTTACTGACTAAATTTCAGTCGATTCTTGTGTAAAATGACCTCTTGAAAGCAAATATGACACCCGTTTTCCCCATCACCCCCAATTTTTAATGGGACAACACCCAATTGTTATCCACAGCCCACGCATCTATTAACAGCTTGAAACATGGAACCCCCATCCCCAAAAAATGGCCAGTTTTTAACGAACTGAACAATTTCCCTCAGGATAGACCTGAAATATAAGAATAATGTAATTTTTGAGCTTTTCAAAATATGAATATTAATTCCTGAGTTCACTAGCGGCGGCGCGATTCAGAGAGTCTCTTCCGCGGGTGCTTCGGGGGCGCTAACACCTCAACCGCTACTAGTGAAATATAGTGTGCATTGAATGACACCAGTTGCAAGTTTCTAACTGCAGCTGTTCTTGAGTTATGGCTATTTTATGAAAGCGGAAAAAACAACTTTACAGAAGTTTTAAAACTTTAAAAATTTATTGCTTTAAAATATGAGAATGTAAACTAATGAAACTAGGCACATACTATTAAAAATGAAGGTACACAACTATGAAAAAATTAAGGACATCATTTGATCACGTGATCTTGGGATTTTCGGTCAATTTCTCTAAAAATGACCAAAACATCAAAACTTTGACCGCGTTGCGCGAGGGTCAAACGTTGACCGATTTCAAAAATTTTTTTTGCGTTATGCTTGTATTAGTGTGTTACAACTTTTCCGCACTATTACATTTCGATTCTTTGAATTTCGTCTTTTTCGACCCGGCCTAATATATATATATATATATATATATATATATATATATATATATATATATATATATATATATATATATATATATATATATATATATATATATATTGGGTTGTCCCATAAGTTCTGTTACTTTTTACGAAGTTTTGTCTTTGAAAAATTTTTATGAAAAACTGGTAATATGTGGAGATTTCAAACAAAGGGGATTTTGATATATGCATATTTATGAACATAATGTGTGATTTTGGTAGTTCTCGTGATATTATTTCTTTTCAAAATGGCGGTTTGAAAAAAAGACCAAAAACGACGATTTTTGCGTAATTTTTTTCTTTTGTTTAAAAAACTAGGAAGAACGCATAATTCATGGCTAAAAAAAGTTTTACTGTATATTCGAAATGTTAAGATTAAGATGTCATAGTTTCAAGATGATTCGATAAGTTGAAGGTAGGAAATTTTAACTTTAAAACTTCATATATTGGCAATTTCACGTGTTTTTTAAAGCACACCTATTGTTTTTCTAAGCAGCTGGTATGAAGCAAATTAAAGGCAGATGTTTTTTGAACCATAATGCTTGTTTCAACGGTTTAAACATAGAAAGCCTCTTTTCATAATATCGTTGAATTTATTTATTTCTAAATCCCAACGAGGTGTTTTTATGGTAGTTTTTTCGTATATGAATCAAATAATTGCTTTGTTCGCTTAGCATAAGTTCAGCGAGTGTAATTCTGATAAGCTAAACCTTTGCGCGCTTGCATTGTGCGCACTACTTTCTGAACTTAAGTTCAGATATAATTTAATATACTGCATATTTTGAATACTTGGTTCTTTCCTAAGCTTTTTTATTGATTTTGGTGCTTTTTTCGTGAAAATTTCTTTGAAATGACTAACATTACTGAGGTAACCTTTTTGCAAAAGATGTTATGTTTGAGACCGAAATTTCCTAAGTTAAACTAATCGAATTATCTTGAAACTATGACATCTTGAACTAAACATTTCAAACTTACAGTAAAACTTTTTTTAGCCATGAATTATGGATTCTTCCTAGATTTTTAAACAAAAGAAAAAAATTGAAGGAAAATAGTCGTTTGCGGTCTTTTTTTCAAACCACCATTTTGAAAAGAAATAATATCACGAGAACTACCAAAATCACACATTATCTTCATAAATATACATAAATCAAAATCCCCTTTGTTTGAAATCTCCACCTATTGCCATTTTTTCATAAAAAATTTTCAAACACAAAACTTTGTAAAAAGTAACAGAACTTATGGGACAACCCAATATATATATATAGTGTTTATTTCATTAGTTAAGTTTTAACCTATGAAGTGAAAATGTTAGTACTAAAAAAATAGGCGATACACCAAGTACTGATGTTTCTAAAAGAACCCAATGGATTTTGTAAGTATGGCATAATTAGCTTCATAGCTCTCTTCCCTCTTTTCTAGTATACTAGAAAAGTTAGGGGGTGCGACTTCAAAAATTCTGAAAAAAAAATTTTACCATTATACTTAGGACCACCCTAAGTGGTATGTATTAAAATTATTTTTTTTTAAATATGGGATGACTTCTACCCCTGTCCATGGGAACAATTATCTGCAGTTAAATGTCCCATTAATTATTTAACTAGTTTTCAAGAGAATACATGCCACATTTTAAAATTATAGTAGTACCTCCTTAAGCAACCCTGGTTAGGAAATTCTATATTGGTTTCTGAAAATCTTTAATGAAGATCGAAAGAATTACTTAACTAAAGATGGTTCTAAGAACATTTTATTTCATTAACTCGCCAAAAAAGAAAATTACTTAAAAGGAAATATTGAGGCTTGGGATTGCTTGAACTTTCAACAATGTTCAGACGTAGCACTAGCAGCAGCAGCATCTTCATGCTTTACAGGTACAGGTTGATAACTTTCCACCTGCCTGGGGAAAAAGCAAATATGAAAAACATTATTAATAAATCAAAACTGATAGGTAATATTCTTCCCACTATCACCCATGTTATCTCTCTTAAGGTGGACACAAATTGGAGCCGAACGGCGTAGCGAACAGCCACGAACACGCTCTGCGCAAGCGCCGCTCTTAGAGCCTCCGAGTTGCGCGTGTGCAGAGCGTGTTCGTGGCTGTTCGCCTTCACCGCTCGGCTCCAATTTGTGTCCACCTTTAGGCTAAGAGCGCACTTGACTTCTGCCGCGTCGACTATGAACACTAGGTCACTCGAGAGCAATGTATTTCTATGGTAGATTTTTGGCAATCGGCCAAGTGTCTCGTCGCCTAATGCGCGCACTCTAGTTTCTTGCAATAGCCTGGGTGATAATTTTGTCTCTGTCGCAGTGACAAAAGTATCTAGTGCGCGATTAGCCTTAAACTCTTATTGGATTTTTGGTGCTAATTATTGTGATTACCATGAATGCAAATTTTATTAGCTATTTTTGCAACCCATAAAGGGATATTTTACTTTTCATGGTTTACACTAAAGTTTAAGAGTACAATTAAGCACTTTTTTAAGACTTTCTAAGGATTTCTAAAACGTTTTAAAGACTTTCTTGAACACATTTTAAACGGTCAAAATGTTTTTATCGAGTTTTAGAGAATATTCGACAATAAAGAATGTCGCAAAATCTTGCTTTTTAAATCCTAGCAATATTCTCATATCTGATAATACGTAACCTCAGTATGATGTAGTTGAAGGGACGGGTAAAACATTTTGAGGTATAAGGTTTACAGTTAATTAAGGAAGTGGAAATCACAAAAGATAAGAGGTTGTAAGGCCATATATGCCAGAAGTAATACATATACAGAAGCCAAGGGGTACAAGGGCAGATTTTTTAGTATTCCCTTGGCTTCTAGGCTCCTCAAGTCTTGGTCAAGTGAGGGTCCCCCTCAGATATTCAGGGTTAAACCTATTCCTCAATATACATATAAGTGTTTATAATAAATTTCAGGGTTCTGCAATATGTTTGATAATATTTCAATCACAAGGAATTTTGTCATAATGTTTTGATTATGCTTTACATCTATCACATGAAAGCAGAAAATTGCCCATTTAATTTTTTTCATTCATTTCTCTAACTCAAAGGTAAGATATAAATAAGTAATATATTTAAGGGTTGATTTGAAATATGTACTTTATAATACAAGAATCTTCTTTTCTGAGCTTCAATTGAACTAAAATTACATAAGAAGATAAAATTTATGGATTTTATTGGCTTCAGGCAGGCCCGTAGCCAGGAATTTCCCTTTGGTGGGGCGCCCACTTTTTCAGGGGGGCAAGGGAGTTTTCAGGAGGTATCATTGGAACGGTCGGATTCGATCATTTGATCGGAACGGTTTGTGGAACCCGTCATGTGCTCGAAGTAGGGCCCTGGGTGAAAATTAGAATAGAGCTTGGAATCAAATACTCACTTATCAGAGCCTTTATTGTTCCACGTGAAAAAAATTTCTTTGCCCCGGAGATGGACATCAATTTTATCCTGCAAGTAAAAGTTAGTTAACCAATAGCAAATGGAGCTTATAAAAATGTTTAATGGCTGGACTAGAGATGGGAATGGCCGGAAAAAAACCCGGATAATTTGGGGGAAAAAGTTTTTTTTCCGAAGGGTTTATTTCTTTCCGGAAAAATTGAACAGGGAACTAATCCAGGATTTTAAACTTAACCCCCATTTTTTGTGAAAAACTTACACATCCTTTTAATTTTTGTGAAAAATTGTAAAAGATTCTTAATTAATGTGAAATTTTTTAGAAGTTTTCATAAGGGGAACTATAAAATTAATGAAAACAGCATTAAATTACTTATTGCTATCATTTTAATAGCAATTTAAAGACTAATTTAACCATAAACTATTGTTCCATCATTAAAAAATAACTTTAGAATTTTTGTGAAGGTGCCGTTTTTGTGATTACATTTTTTGTGAAGGTGCCGATAAACAGTACCTAGATTGGCCTGCATTAGTCCCTGTTGAAATGTTAATTTCAAATACTTTTTTCAGAATTATTTAACTGATATCAATTAAAAAATGTTTTAGATGATATTCTTATACAATCTCCCTTATTAAAAAAAGTAACAGTCGCCACCGCCGCTGTTTCAGAAAATGTTATTTTTGAACACTTTGAACTATCACTACGCAAAAACTATTTGAAGGAATATTATGAAATTTTGACCATTGGTAGACAAATGTATGAGGGTCATTTCAGTTTCCAAACCTAATTAATTAGATAATTAGTTCTGGAGTTATTTGATGTCAAAGTCAAAAATTATTTTTTTCGGCTGCGAGTTCGCCCCCAGCAAAATCTATTTACAGCAGAAACATGATTTTTTGCAGACACATACTCTTAGGCAGGGCTCGATTTCTAAAAAAAGAGGTACCGGAACGGTAAAATTATTGGTATCAAAAACTGAAAAAGCGATTACTTTTTCATACCAAAACTTAAGCATTTATTTTCAAATTTAAATTTATTTAATAAATTCAAATGTGTTCTGCTAGATCAGGAAGTGTTCTAACTTAATTTTTAGTTGTATAAGACGATGAACTCTTTATACACCTTTTTTACAGTGGGTTATACTTTTTTTCCAACATTGTGCCTCTTGTAGGAGGTGCGACTTACTATGAAAATGAATCATTAGTGAACCAATATCAATGACCATTAGTGTTGTATATTTTGCCAATTTAAAGAATATAATGCGTAGTTAAAGTCCTTAAATGGTAGAATTTAAGATGTCGCAAATTTTCTTTGCAAATTTGCCCAGCGATCTGGCAAATCTGGTTCAAATAAAAAAAAATCAACACGAGGAGCGAATTGTGGGTAGGTCTAATGGGGGTTCACAATCGTGTTTTAAAAGAACAATTAAGTAAAAACCTTACAACTAAATCACAAATATTCTTATTTGCCAAAAAAGATAAAGATAAAAATGTATTAAATTTTTTTTTAATTTGAAATATGCCTTTTTTATATTTTTTGGTAGGATTCTTACTGTTATGAACTTAATCTGAAAACAAATCTGATAAGTTGAGTTCTAAGTACAAAATAGGGTTTTTTGGGGGTTCTCCCCACGAAAAATTTTGGAAATTTGACAATAAAAACAGGGTTTTAATTCATTTTAGAACTCTTTTCATACATAGAAAGGTATCAGGTAGCCTGATGAATGGGTATCGCAGGCCGTAGTTAGGAGACCCCTGATATATAGAATATAATTTTGTTTTCCGAAAAAGAGGTTCCGGAACGGCGTTCCGGCTGAAATCGAGCCCTGCTCTTAGGTATGAAGTTGTGCACCTCGTCGCCCTTTTTTCGAATTATTTTTGAAGTATTTAAATTCTAAAGTTTCGAAATTTTTGACCCTTTTTCGGTTTTTTCGTTATAATGGAAAAACTAATCACGGTAGAACTATGATATTTTAAACACGCATGCAATTATTTTTTATAGAAAGATTGGCGTTTTTTTTTTTTTTTAAATTTGAATTAGTTTTAGAATTATTAAGATACCAAGTTTCAATTTTTTCTTCTCTTTCTGGCCGTTCACTAGAGAAACAGGCGATTATTTTTATGAGTCTAATTTCTTATTCCCGATGATTCACTAGATACAAACGTGCATTTTATAAATTTGAAAGTTTTTTAATGGCATGTTTTTTTCTCTAAGATGGTTGATGATAATTAGTAGACTTGCTGGATATTTTTGAAAACATTTCGGTTAAATTATTGGTAAACTAAAAAGGAATATTTTAGTAACAGTTTTATTTTTATATTTTTGTAGTAATGGTCCGCATTAAGTTATTGATAAGTTAGAGAGATAAAAAGTTTAGATTTTAAATGATCATTAACTAAGCAGACAAGTTCCAGGTTTTACTGGATAGTTGAGATGAAACAAGCGAGCTCTGCTCGCTAAGATCGCGAAGCCATCTTCAATGAACTGCGAAGCAGTTCCGGGGGTTGGTGAGCGATAGCGAGCAGGGGGCAGAGCCATAGCCTTCTTGAGCGAGGAGGCCGTGACAGAAGAACGATGAGTCATACCATCGGACGATAGCTAACATTGCGTTCCCATAGACGCGTCGATTTTTGAGGGGAAAAATCGCTATAAATCATAAACAAATGATCGGAAAAAGAAAAAAAGACCTGTGTGTGATGTAGGAAACGAATACTAATGATTCTGAGTGAAAATGTTTACATTACCGCGGAAATATTTTGATAGACGGGATTTTAAAAAAACCTTGCTCAGAGTACGATCGACTTTCACAATCTTTATTCGATTAGATTCGGCATAATTTCAGTTGAATTACTTCTTGTATTATAAAATAAACATTTTTGGTTACATTGTATTCGTTTTTGAGTCATTCAAACCAATATTAACATTCGAAAATTTGCTGTTAAGTTGAGATTCGAAGCTAGCTGAACAGGGCGGCGTATTAAATAAAATATTTCTGTTTTATAATAACAAAAATCCTGTCTTTATTTTAACAACTAATAGATCATGTCCTATCTTAATATTTTTAATCCTTACACAGATAAATATTAACCATATTAACCTCCGCCTTGTAACTTTAAATAGGATTTAAATATCAAGTGAGTATTCAAAATCAGCCGCTCTCTCTCTTTCTGGTACTATACTATATCTCCCTTGGGGTTTATAACCTTTTCCTTTATATATGAATAATCTAATATTTGAAATGGATAAGTGTGATTTTCATTTTCAGTCAATAAAATGTACTTATTTATAAACTTTTAAAAGGTAAAAACATGAAACGCAAATAACTGATCTAAATAAGTTATAAGCATAACATTTAATTAAATTATTAATATATATTAAAAACTGTTTTTTTGGGAGGCAAGATAATACCCCCAAAACTTTTACTTTACAAAAACATTGTCTTACTATGAGTATTAATAAAGCGAATTGAGCTCTCGGTATTTTCCGAAGCCATAACTTTTTTCTTTCTTCATCTTTCGGAAAGGAAAAAACACTCACATTGCTGGCACCTTTTGCGTAATTACTTTTGCATCCTGTCACACAGCAATGGTTCGGCATAATAAAGGCCTGGATGCGAAAAGAGCAAGGGAAACATGGGACAAAGGCGCTTACTTCAGGTTCCCGCGTACGCACACAGCTCAGACCTTGAGAATCAATGGACTCCTTGGATGACTCATCGCGCCGAAGACGGGGAATCGTCCAGGCCTCTCTCGCTCTAGAAGGCTATGGCAGAGCCCAGGGCTCCCAGCAGACATTTGGTTTGTCTTTAGGGAAAAAAGAGAAAAAAGAGACCGAAATTTTAAGTCAAAATTTAACAGTGTCATGAAAAAAATAGGTCGATGAAACAAAAATTTCAGAGTTTTACCCTCACAAAATAGTTAATGTTATAAAATTAATGTAGAAATTAGATAAAAAGGTGATTGATTGCCAAAGATTGAGATCCCAGGTGGCTATGTGAACTTGTAATTGTGTTTTTTTTTTAATTTTTGGTTCAATAAAAAATATCAAATTAAAATAATAAAAAAAGTATATTTTCGAGGTAATTTTTTATTGTTGAAATGAAATATTGGAATAATCCTTCAAAACAGAAAGTATACTTTTCATAACTTGAATCAAATTAAAATTAAAACACTGAAAAGTTAAGATTATTCTTGAATAAAAAAACAGTGCTGTAGCCAAAACTGGGGGGTTCTTTGGGTTCAGACCTAAAATATTTTAAACCCTATAGTTTTGGTTTTATAATAACCAGTTGCCACTCAAGGGAGACATTTTGATACTGTGCTTCTCATAAAAATTCTACACTTTAAAAGAGCGATCCTCTTTACAGTAGTTGTAACCAAATAGGGCTCAAATATGTGAGTTTACACATTACTCTTTTAATGTTTAAATAACAAAGATTTTCTATGGGAGGACCCCAAACATCCCTTTGAAACTCAGTGTGGCTTGCAAGGAAATCTTTGAATGTAACTGAAAAGGTCTCAAAATGAGCTAAAACACTGCTTCAAAAGATCAAATTTCCAAAATTTTTCTGGTGAAGCGCCCTCAAACTTTATACTTATTGTACACAGATAAACATCCTATTGCAGTAAGCGTTTTAAAACAAAGCATGTAAAAACACTCATAAGTAAATAGTATTGAGTCAAATCCCTGAAACAAATATCTAGTTATGGGCCTGACGCCAAAAACGAGTTCGACACTGTTTTCAAGGGGTAAATTCGCAAGAAGTTTTTGAGGAGAGATCCTAATTAACACATAGAAGTTAACCTCTTAATTAACAGAGAGGAGTATAATTAAAAATGACAAATTGTTTTGGGTAACTACAGAAATTTCATTGATTTACAATAATGCATTTTTTGGACCTCCAAAGGAAAATCCTGGCTATACTGCTAAATAAGGATGTCATAAGGTCATAATTATCCTTCATACCCCTATAACAGACTATTTTTCACATACAATTTTTTCCATGGCTTGCGTAAAATTTTTGTATTTTACCCTAATAGATGCCTTAATTTTACAGGTCTGCAACCTAAAAGTTTGTTGTTGAATAATTTTAACGAATTTCTATGTATTTTGGGGTGCTAATAACAAAATAAATTGTTTTGAAATGTACTATACATTAAGATTTGACACCAATTACAAATAATTTTCAAGTTTATATTAATTGCTTTATTTCACTCTTGAAACCCATAACCAGACTATTGTAGGGGGTTGGAGGGGGAGAATTGATTCAAACTAACAGACCCTGTAAAATTGTGTTCGCAGTTTGTATAAAATATGAACCCCAAGTATAGATACAGGGATGAGGGTTCTTCACTGGAAAGTTAGGGGAAAATTAGCCTTCAAAGTATTGTTTCAACTAATATTGTTGACCCATTGATAACACCCAAAGAGACCGATATCTTGTAAGTCAGAATTTTCTACGAAGAAAGGATATAGAGACAAAAATTTCAAAGGTAGAGGGGGTCTGGGGGGGCTCCCCCAGAAAAATTTTGCAAATCTAACCCTTAAAAGTAGGGAAAAAAGGAAAAAAAGAGACCTTGATCCTAAAAAAGAGACTTTTAGAGACCTCAGGTGAAAAAAGAGACTTTTAGGGAAAAAAGAGACCTGCTGGGAGCCCTGAGAGCCCCCTAGTACTTAAAAAAAAGAAGTTTTAACCATATATTACGCATTTTTCCCAAAAAAGTTGGATTCCACTCAGGGTAAAATTGAAAAGTTTCTCTCTATTCTAAAAAAAAGTTTTGGTGAACGGTTTCCAGAGAAAGGATTACTGATCCGTATAACACATTTCTGGTATCAAACTGTTCGGATTCTTTTGAGGATGTGCATAAGGCCTTAGAATTTCTAAAAAAATTCTCAATTTTAAAATATTTCCATTTTTTTAGATTACGAATAAGGTCACACAGTTACAAAGCAAGTACTATCCAACAACTTATGCATCCAATCACAACGAACAATGGACGCCATATGTTATAATGAAACCATTAAAATTTTTTTACCTTCTTGAAAATGTTCTTTAGTCTTTTCCAAATAATAGCATTAAGTTACCGATTGAAGTATTCTAAAAACTTACAGTTTACGATATTTCAAGCTAAAATTACATTTCCCCTCTAATTTTTAGTCTGATAATCGAAATTAATTGTAAACATCGAGTGTCATGTAGGTTTTGTCTCATTATTTTCAATGGATTAAAAAGTATTGTTTAACAAGTCTACAAGGTCTGGGTTGAAACATAAATATTAAGGATAAAACACTGGTGTTCTGATGTACTAGGTAAATTAAATATTCATTGGACTGTTTTTTTTCAGACATGTTGATTAACAATTTTTATTATTAGCAATAGTTGATTAATATAATAACAGGTAAAATTAATTATGCTGGATATTTAAAAAACATTTTGATTAAATTATTAATAATAAGGAGATAATAAATATTCAAACTTTTTAGGGAAATTTATTCATGGAGATGATATTGTGAAGTATTTTTGGAAAGTTGGTTGACGCTTCTCCTGCAAATTATTTTTATGAATGTTTTATAAAGTGAGTTAAGTTCAGTGATTTGGGTTTTGCGAAGCAATTCGAAAGGTTCTGCGTCAGCAGTTAAAGGGGGTTGGTGACTGGTGAGCGATAGCGAGCAGGGAGCGGTAGCTCCCTAGTCCCTAGTGTAATAAAAAAATGTTTTCAGAAACATATTACAGTTACCTTACCATGGGCGTATGCAGCGAGGGACAGGGGAGGGCAGCTGCCCCCCCCCTTAGAAAACTGAATTTTTTTATTTAATCAGAATAAAAAGAAAAGGCAGAAATTTCTGACCCAATTTGTGTTTGGGAGTACAGGGCTCACACTCACTTTAAAATATTTGTATCAATTTTTGTATCAGGTAAAACCAAGTTTTGTATCACAAAAAATGTCTTTTGTATCAGGTAAAACCAAGCTTTGTATCACAAAAAATGTCTTTTGTATCAGGTAAAACCAAGTTTTGTATCACAAAAATGTCTTTTGTATCAGGTAAAACCAAGTTTTGTATTACAAAAAATGCCTTTTGTAGCAGGTAAAACCAAGTTTTGTAGCACCAAAAATTTCTTTTGTAGCAGGTAAAACCAAGTTTCGTAGCATAAAAAAATGTCTTTTGTAGCAATTTGATTGCAGGGAAGCTTTTGTAATTTAAAATTACAAAAGCTTCCCCTTCATTACATTTTAAACTTGCATCAGTAAAACTTTTCGTACGACATGAAAACCATGATTTTGATTACGACAAATAATGTGCGTATAGATTTAATTCATAAGTACTTAACTCTTAAACCTCTATTAATTTATCAGCTCTTATCCAATTTTTACACCTTATCAATTTTTATTTACTTGAGGTTATTGGTCTAGTGATAATTCACCTCCTAAATAATTAGTTCTGACCATAGTTAAGTTGTTTTTTCTACAATGGAAATACAATAGTGAAAGGAAGCCAACTTCAATTAGGCGCCGGTAGGAAGCAATCGCGGATAAAACGGAACTTTCACGAAAAATCGCTATTTTTTCGGCTTTTCAAGATCGTGATTCTAACCATCGGACATGTTGGCTTTGACCACGTTAAAGTAGTTTTTCCTGCATTCTAATACTGACACGAGATGAAGCCGACTTCAACTTGGCATCCGCGGCCGTCGAAAATAGTCGCGGAAGGAACGGAACACGCGGCGCACAAAACGAAACCTTCGCGAAAAATCGCGGCTTTTTCCTCGATTTACCCGTTTCCAAACGCCTAGAAAATGCAGACAAGACTTTAATTTGGCGCAACAAGATTTGTTTACGTTTTCCCGGAGGAAAAATGCAAAAAAAACGTAAATTCCGTAAAAATTTCGGGTCGATCCGTAGAACCGTAAATTTTGGTGCAAATCCGTAAATTTTACGGACAATCCGTAAAACTTGGCAGCTGTGAAAAGAAGCCATCTTCAACTACGTGCTGGAAAAACGGTACTTGCGCGAAAAATCGCTATTTTTCGACTTTTCCGCAGAATGCGATCCTTAACACTGAACGACGGCTTCTAACCACTATAAAGTTGTTTTTTCCACATCGCACTAACAACGCAAGAAGGCAACTTCAACTTGGCACCCGCCGGCCGTCCAAGAAAAAATATCCTAAAAATAGAGCATAATTGGGAAAAAACTTGCGCTTCTAAGTGCTTTTTGTGATAGATTTCCGATTTTCCGTAGCTTTTTCGATGTTATCCGTAGTCCGTAGTTTAACGACGCGATCCGTGGAAACTACGGAGAATCCGTAGTACTAGTCTCTGAAAATGGCGCAGTTTTGGCGCAGGAGCTGGTAAAATAGGCAATTTGTATCAGAATGTATCAAAATTTGGTTTTGGCGCAGTTTGGCGCAAATGGCGCAGGCGTGTGAGCCCTGGGAGTAACTCTAACCCTGTAAAACTAACCCAAAGGGTCTCAATATGAGTTAAAACACTACTTTTGAGGGTCAAATATCCAAATTACTTCTTTGGGGAGAACCCCGAAACCCCTCTCCAAAATTATGACGCCTTTTACAGTGTCTTTTCCTTGTAAATTCTGCCGCTTAAAAGTTGCTGTTTTCTTTGAGTGTTTCATCAAAGCGGAGGTTTCGAAATGATATAAAGCACTATTTTAAAGGGGCAAATATAAAAAATTTTCTGGTGGAGGACTCCTAGACTTCACGAAATTTTGACGTCTATTTAAAAATTTTCCCCCTAGAAAATCGGTAGTTTACAAAAAGCTGTTATCTTCAGATGGAACCTAAAGGGTCTCAAAATAGAGCTATAATGCAATTTTTAGAGGCAAATTTTCAAAATTTTTCTGGGGGAAAACCCCCAAACCCCCTGTATTTACTTGAAGTTCCCATTAAAATATTTTTTTACATTTAAGATAGCTTAAACTTAGCGTATGTTAATGTAAAGTCTTAGTTACGGCACTGAGACAACTCAGAATCACTGAAATCACAGACTCAATCCCGGAAATGCAAACCTATCCACACACCTAAGGGGGCAATAGTTTTTTGAGTATTCCAAATAATTTTTTTTCTAAGTTTATGACCTGCCCCCCTCTAAATCAGATCCTGCATACGCCCTTGTACCTTACAATGATTTTTCTTTAGATTTTAATATCACACATGAAAAAATTTAACGCTAAAAATGTAAGCTGCAAGTGATACCCTAATTTTAATGTACACTAGCTCAGAGGTTCTCAAACTGTGTGCCGCGGCACCCTGGGGTGCCGCGAAAATAACCAAGAAAAGTTGCAAAAGATTACGAAATTTTATATATGGAACAAATGTTCTTAACTGTTTCCAAAAGTAAAAACCCGATATTCGGAGAAGGTGTACATCAAAACCAAGGTAAGCCCTCTTTTTAGGGTTAAATTCCCAAATTTTTTTGGGGGATGACCTCTACATCCCCTTTTTTACTTACAAATCCTGTCAAAAATGTAAATCTATATTTTGGAATAGGTGTGCTAAAACTACTTAAAAAGTTGTCTTTTACAAGTCAACTATCCAAAAATTTTCTGGGGGAGGACCCCCAGACCCCCCCTTGATTCTTCGAACTTCATAACAACCTTTCTTTTATAACATTATTTTACAACACAAATTCTACCTAAAAAAAGACAGAAACTACAACGGACCCATTAAATATTCATGGAAAGGTTGAGAGCTAATTTTGCCTCCTGAAATAAATTTCATAATACTGTTGGAAATTTAACTTCTTTTTGACTTCTTATGTCGACACCTCTTTCCAAAAAAAGTTTTAACCTTTTTTTTGGGGGGGGGGTGCCCTGAATTTTTTTAACTTGCTAGGGGTGCCGTGGCTGATAAAGTTTGAGAACCCCTGCACTAGCTGTTACAACCTGGCAAAGCCGGGTTTTACTACCTGTTCGTATTTATTCATTCCCTATCATTAAATATGCAGTTTTAATTCGATATCTTCGAAAGAGGTTTTGTCTCCGATTTCATATTGAATTATCACAAATTATTAGCATTGAAATAATTGTCCTTTAATTTGGACCGGTCGTCAGCTCAATCCAACGAACCGGATCTGTACAAATTTGTTCTTAAATGGAATCTTATTACCCCTATATAAACCCATTTTAAGTGGCATCCTCCCAAAACCTCCCACTTTAAATTATTATTTGATTTTTATTTGTATCATTGAAGTTAGATGTTTATCCCCTTCAGTGTAAAGGGAAAGAAGAAATACTTCAATCAAACATGTACCAGTAATTTTTACCAGTAATTCAATACAGCTCTAGTATTTCGTTGGGATAAATCTAGTGAACCGTCAAATCTTTCAAATTTAACTTCAAAATATATTTACTTCACACTGTTTAAAAGACGTTTTGCCAGTGTTGGTAAAAATATTAACTTAAAACAATGGGGCAAATTGAAATAAATTTCTAATTCAAAAATGGAATGCTTTGGAGAAACATGTTATATTATTGGCTCATCTAGGGGTGGAAAGCTTCCGTTTAAGATTAAGACCGAGTTTGTCCAAATCGGTTCGGGGGTTGGGGCTGGTGGCCTGCGGAACGGAGCCTCTCCATAGACTTAACATGGGAGCAAAATTAGAAGAACGCATAATTTTACAATGGAAGGTTTTGTAGGATCATGTAATATTCTTGGCTCATCTAGGGGTGGAAAGCTTTCGATCAAGACCGAGTTTGTCCAAATCGGTTCGGGGGTTGGGGCTGGCGGCCTGCGGAACGGAACCTCTCCATAGACTTAACATGGGTACAAAACTAAAAGAACGCATAATTTTAAAATGGAAGGTTTTGGAGGAACGTGTTATATTATTGGCTCATCATATATATCATTGGCTAGGGGTGAAAAGCGCCTCATGGGGCTCGCTCTTTTTGAGTGGGTAACGGGTGTGGCAATCCTGGGGCTGACCCAGCTACCCAGCGTCCGGGGGTATAACCGGACACCCTGCCCCTGGGGTATCAGGGGACTGGTCCTCCAGGTTGGGGGTTGGGCGTGGGGCCAACAACCCCACCCTGTAAAAAAAACTCCGTTACGAAAGTTACACAAGGAAATTCCGGACTGCTTTCTAGTGGACGACTTGGATCGAATTTTGGAAGAGATTTGAAATTGTGGATAGGAACTTGGAATGTTAGAACGCTGTTGATACCAGGAAAAATGATGGAAGTAGCAGAGGTACTGAATGATTATAATATGGATATAACTGCTATACAAGAAACTAGATGGAAATCTAATGGTGTAATTAGAAAAAAGGACTTTCATCTATACTACAGTGGAGCTCCAAAACAAGGATTTGGAGGGGTAGGATTCATTGTGAATAAGAAAACTTCAGGAGCAATACTTGGTTTTACACCAATTAACGAAAGAATTTGCAAGCTTAGAGTTAAGGGGAAATTCAATAACATCTCATTGATCAACGTATATGCGCCTACAGAGGATGCAGAGGAATTGCAGAAAGTACAGTTTTATGAGGAGCTACAAAAAGCTATTGAAACAATCAGGAAAAGTGACTGTGTCATAATATTAGGAGATCTGAATGCAAAAATTGGACAAGAAGATATTTATAAAGAGGTGGTAGGCAGACAGTCTACATTCTGAAACCAATGAAAATGGAGAATGGGTGATACAAATGGCTGCTATGAATAACTTTAGGATAGTGAGTACTAGGGATGTTACGGTTCCACTGGAACAGTTCCATGGAACCTAATCCCAGCATGGAACCGTCAGAACCGGTTCCACGAAGAACCGCTTAACGGTTCCACCCTGGAACCGATAAAAATCATTAACAAATCCAAATTTCTCTGCAATCCTATCCAACATTGAACGAGAACGCCTCAAATAAAGAGGCGATTTCCAAACGAAAAGATAAACAATGCCCGCAAACCGCTACCGCAGATATATTCTATAGCAAAAAAACGCAGCGAGGCAAAAACGCAACAATCTATTCGCACCATAGAGCACATCTGCCCAAAACTGAATCTATAATTAATCAATCCCTTTTCAAAACAAATATGCTCTTATCTCACTGAAAAAACGCAACGAGGGAAAGTAAATAAAAAAGAAAGACATCTGCCTCCTTCGGCCTTCGGCGAGAATATGGGCGAGAAGCAGCTGAAGAAAAAACGAATGACTGACAGCCGCCTGGACCAACCAGAAAGCTCCAAAGCAGTTGATAGCTTTTATCCCTGCCGCCCGAAATTGTTACGGATTTTCCGTTGGAACGGGGCCGGCTTCGTGAACACCCTGAGTTCCACGTATTATGAGCTTTCATTACTGCCGCCCGAAATTCCTATGGATTTGCTGTCGGAATGGGCCGGGTCGGCCTGGAACTGTTAGCGATCGCTAACGGTTCTGAGAGAAATAAGTTCCAGTGACAGAACTCTTTACGGAAACTAATACGTTCTCGTGGAACTTGTTTCGAGTGGATTAGTTATGCTGGGAGGAATTCGCGTAACTGGAATGGAACCGGAACTTGATTAGAACTTCTTTTGGAACTTATAACTGGTAAGAACTTTGGAGCTATTTTGGAACTTATAACTAGGTTTAGAACTTGGGAACTCTTTGGAACTGGTAAGATAATAATACTAATAAACCTGGAACTGGAACGTATAAGCGTTTGTTTCTGTTTGGGCTTCGTTGGGAAGGGGGTATAACTGTCTGTCTGTGAGAATGAGAATTAAATCTGGAAATTCATTTTAAGTTTCCTGTAGCTTGACCACTGGTCAAGATGACTAAAATTCACTTTATTAAACTAAATGTTGGAGTTGCCAATTTATCTTTTGTAATCCTTATTGATATAACGTGTGTCTTTGGTTCCGACTGACCATTGGTCAGTCCGATCCTCATTTTGCAACTTCTGTGCTTTGGCACTGAAGTAGGTCATATGGGGGCTCAAACCAAACGCCTTGAGGCGGGTAACATTTTGGTGTTGACCACTGGTCAATATCTCTTGACCAGTGGTCATTCCACTTTTTCTCACTATATGTAACTTTTCTGACTTTCTCTTTTTGTCTCTTGATTGTTTTGGGGGTCCTGGCCTTTGGTCAACCTCATTTGACCACTGTCCAAGATGACTAAAATTCATTATAAAATAAATTTAGGAGTTGCTAATTGATATTTTGTAATCCCTATCGTTATAACATGTGTCTTTGGTTATGGTTGACCATTGGTCAGTCCGGTCAACTTTTTGTAACTTCTTTACTTTGGCACTGAAGTAGGTCATGTGGGGTATCAAACCAAACGCCTTGAGACGGGTAACATATTGGTGTTGACCACTGGTCAAGATCTCTTGACCAGTGGTCAATCCATTTTTTCTCGCTATATGTAACGTTTCTGACCTTTTCTTTTTGTCTCGTGGTTGTTTTAGGCGTCCCTGACCTTTCCTCAACCCCATTTGACCACTGGTCAATTTTTGAATTTTTTGACTTTATTGCTCCTTTTTGTCTTTGGGACCCTTGCGTTTTTTATATGAACGGTTTTAAAGTTGGAACCGTTTGGAACTGGAACTGTTAAGGGAACCTAATCCCACCTTGGAACTGGAACTGTGGAACCGGTTCCACACTTTAACTAATACGTAACATCCCTAGTGAGTACCTTTTTCCCTCACAAAGCAATACATAAGGGAACATGGATGATACCTGGGACTACCAGTTGTAATCAAATTGATCACATATTGATTTCCAAGAGATGGGCCACGTCGATTGAAGACGTCAGAACCTTCAGGGGAGCCAATTGTGATTCAGATCACTTCCTAGTGATGGCGAAATTTAGACACAGAATATCCAGTGTTAAAAAAACAGCTCAACGCAAGATACTTAGCGCAGAACCGCTAAAAGACCACAGCAAGGCAAAAGAATATAGAAAAAGACTGGAGGACACTCTTGTGCCGAGGGCAGACAACACTGACATCGAAGATGAATGGAACTTCCTGAGGAAGTCAATTAACGATGTCACTAAAGAAATGTTGGAAAATAAAACGAAGAAGGGACAAGAGTGGTTCGATGGTGATTGCAGAAAAGCTTTAATGATTAAAAATGATTACAGATTAAAAATGTTACAGAAATGCATTAGAAGAGCCAAACTAGAATTTGAACAACACCGCAGAGAAGCAAATGCGATGTGTAAAAAGAAGAAAAAATTGTTCTACAGAGCAAAAGTAGAAGAACTTTTAGAAAACTTTAGAATGAATGACAACCGTAAATTTTACAGAGATTCAAAAACACTCGTACAAGAATTTCGTCCAAACATATTGAACTGTAGGGATGCAGAGGGTGTCATTATTGAGGACTTTCTGGATTGTAAACAACGATGGATGAGTTATTTTCAGACTTTACTCACAACAGATGACTCAACTACAGTTCCATACTTAACCAGCGTTGGCCCAGTTGATGAGGAAATCCCAGATCCAACTTATGAAGAAATGATGTTCGTAATAAATAGATTACGCATGAATAAGGCTCCAGGCAGCGATGGTATAAGAGCAGAGTTTTTGAAGAATGCCGGAGAAACACTTTTGAAAAGACTGTATGAATTAATACTGCAGATCTGGAGGAAGGAAGAATTCCCAAATGATTGGAAAATGGGCCTTATTATACCAATTTTCAAAAAGGGTGACAAACTTGAATGCAGTAATTATAGAGGCATAACATTACTTAATGTAGCGTACAAAATCTTTACATGTCTGATTTATCAAAAATTAAAACCTTTCGCAGAAGAACTGCTCGGAGACTACCAATGTGGTTTTCGTGCCAATCACTCAACAACTGAACAAATACACATGGTACGAAACATTTTTGAAAAATTTACAGAATACAATATGGATTTGCATGCTTTATTTGTTGATTTTCGACAAGCTTTTGATAGGGTTGATAGGAAAAAATTGGTACAAGTTTTAGCTGAGCTAAAAATACCAAAAAAATTAGTTAAACTAATCGAAGTAACCCTAATTGATACTAGAGCTGCAGTTGCATACTTGTATAAAATGAAAACATTTCTGCGAACTTAAATTTTTTCCAAAAAATTTTCTGAAAGAATTTACGCATTTTTAAATCTCCTTCAAGAAAAACATTATTACTGAAATACTCAAATTGGGTCCATAATCATTTTTATCCGTGTTTATATTGATATACTAATTTTTCATACTAGTGATTTTAAAACCTTTAAATGATATACATCATTGTATTTTTTATTATAATTGGAGATTCCTAATTACTGCTCTATCTAAAAATGAAAGATGTAATATCTTTAATAGATCGGCAGGATTGAAAAATATAATCAACTAGCTGCGGCCTTGCACGGGTGGAGTTATGGCTTTAGGATTTCTTTTTTAAATTTTTCAATATATTTTATACCTTATTTTACTAGGTGAAAGGTATTAAAATCCATCCAGTTCTGCAGAAAAATTTATAAATTTTTTTTTCATATTTTTCTGCAGAAAAAATTTCTGAAAAAAAAATTTTTTTGTAGTTTTTCTGCAGAGGGCAAAATTTTCTGCGAACGCCGTTCGCGCATATTATACAAGTATGTGCAGTTGTTATACAGAATGAATTGACTGAGAGTTTTGATATTAATGTTGGAGTTCGTCAGGGGGATTCTCTCTCGCCCATGCTATTTAACCTGATTTTAGAATATGTCGTCCGACAACTTGATCTAAGAGGTTACATTAACAGTAAAACATCACAAATATGTGCTTTTGCGGACGATTTGGTGATTCTGAGTAGAAGTAGAACAGCGCTAACCACCATCACAAGACAGTTAATTAGATTTGCGGGAGAGGTTGGACTAACTATAAATGCAGGAAAGACAAAATACATGGAAAGATCGAAAACATCTAGATCTCATATTACAAAGCTTTCTATGGACCAGTATGACTTTGAAAGAGTTCATAGCTTTACCTACCTTGGGTAGGTAAACATACATTACAGATACAAGTAGTAATTCAGAGGAAATCACTGCGAGAATACTAAAAGGAAATCGATGCTTCTATTTATACAACAACCTACTGAAAAATAAACTACTTTCAAAGCCATTAAAAATGAGACTGTATAAAACAATAATAAGACCTGTTGTAACATATGGAAGTGAGACTTGGACCATGTCTAATAGAGATGTAAATAGTTTACTTATCTTCGAGCGAAAAGTAATGAGAAAGATTATGGGACCAGTTCAGGTAAATGGTCAATGGAGAATTCGAACAAACCTAGAACTGGAGAAAATCATTAAAGGTAAAAACATAATTAGATTTATAAAATCTCAACGCCTATCATGGCTAGGACACATAGAGAGAATGGAAGATGATAGAGGAATAAAAAGAATTCTAAATTGGACACCCATGGGAACAAGACCAAGGGGTCGCCCAAGAAAAAGATGGAGGGATGATGTCCTGGAAGACATTAAGAAAATGAAAGTACAGAACTGGAAAGGAAAAGTAAGATCCAGAGCTCCCTGGAATAGAATTGTGCAACAAGCTAAGGCTCACAAAGGGCTGTAAAGCTAGAAGAAGAAGAGGGGTGAAAAGCTTTCGATAGAGACCAAGTTTGTCCAAATTGGTCCGGGGGTTCGGCCTGGCGGAAAGAAAAACCCAATTATTTTAATATATAAGATTGTAACATCTAAGTATTACTGGCTATTTTTCTATGTAAACAAATACGGTTATTTTTGTAATCAGGAAGGTCTAAATTACCATCCCCACCAAGTTTCATCCATGGGCAGATGAGTTTTTTTTCACTTTTTTTGCGACTTTGACCCCCTCCCCCGCTCAACCCACCGCTACCTGACCAGCTGACGCTCGATTCCGTAATCAGCACCACTAACACTATCCTGTCATATCAAAATCGTGTACGGGCAGATGAGTATTTGAAATTTAACGCCAGCTCCCGTACTATAAGCATCACTCATACCCCCCTCTCCCCTTGTCAGGAAAAATAAGCAAAGTGCAAACCCCTCCTCCCCCATAGGTGCTTACGTAATATTTGAACGGCCCCTTACTTTTGCTATAGTGAAACCATCTTTTTCATTCAGAAACTTGCAACTAAAATAGTAAACAGCAACAAGTATGAAGCCATGGTGGCTTTTTATCTGGTCACACTGGTGTGTATAAAGTAATAATGTAAATGTGTAAACGGGCACACACCCATTACAATAAAGTTTATTGATTGATTGAAATTTATGGATTACTCCACTGTGCGGCACCCATGTTGTTAAGTTTTTGGTTAATGAAGCGAATCCGGGCTGCAAATTTTCATTGCAAAAATTTTGCAATAACAATTCAATGCTCAGATGCCATTGCTTTTCCACTGGCGACAAAGAAAATCGCCAAATTCAGCTGCCAGCCCGGATTTGCTTCATTTACCTTTCATTTAAATTTAGCTTAATTGAGTATTACCTCCAATATAAATTTCACCAAAATATTCACTAATTCCATTCTAGCTGGTTTTGGTGTCAACTCCAACAGCACTTCCCGCAACACCCCGTTTGGTTGCGATATAATGCTAGCAACACTGTAAAAAAATAAATCATTATTGTCCTTCATATCAACACTGTTTTAGTAACAATCCATTAAGTAAAGAGTATTTTAAGTATTATTTAGGGAACAGCTTTAGAATAAGTCCACTTTTGGCGCCGTCCGCCATGTTTACCTACATTTTCACGGCCTGTCGGCCATGAAATACCGCCAACTTGACGACCGTTCAAAAAGTGGACTTATTCTAAAGCTGTACCTTATTTAGTTGCAATCCATTAAGTCCAGTTAAATGAAAAACCTTTTCCCTAAAATTTTTGCTTTCTCAATTAGGCCTAAAAAACGCCTTTTTGCTTCTAGTTTTCAAAATTTTCCAAGGGGAGACACCCCCAGATCTCCTTTTAACTGGTATGGCTTTAGAGGGATCCCTGCATGACTAACGTGACCAGACGTCCCGTTTTAGAGTTACGAGTCCCGGTATCCCCCGAAATGAACTCTGGGACGCAAAATTGTCCCGTTTTCTGAAACCACGTGAATTAATTGAAAAGGAATATATTGACTGTAATAATAAAGATGCAGAAGTTTTTCACGAATTTTCGTTAATTTGTAACTACATTACATCGCAGAAAGTAACCGAATGGAATAATCTAAAACGAAAACCGCGTTTACACCTAAGTTGACAACTAAAAGTTGTCAACTTTTTTTGAAAACATTGTTTGTAGAAAACTGAAAGTTGTCAACTAAAAGTTACTCTTCTCAAATTAGAGCAACAAGTGGAAATTTTTTTTGTAGAAAATTAAAGTTGCTCTTCTCAAATTCATAGCAACAAGTGGAAAACTTGTTGCCAAAGAATTGGCGCAAAAGGCGGTAGTGTCCACTAGTTTCCAACAAGTTGCTAGCACAAAGCGCGCAGCAACAAATCTTCCACTTTTAGTTGTCAACTTTCTTTGATCTTACCAACACTCCGTGGATTTGTCTCTCCACAAGTGGAAGACAGAAAAAGTTGCTGTATTTTGTAAAAAAAGCAACAAATTGCCGCAACATAGTGGAAAACTTTGGTGTAAACGCGGCTTAAATGTTTCCACGAAAACTCGTTGGGTGGAAGTATTTAAACACTTTCAAGCCAACAATCTTTAGCATGAAAACTCTTCTATTGTAATTGAATATATAATGTTTTCCTGCTACAAATGCTCCAGTAGAAAGAGTATTTTCTATGATGAACAAATTGTGGCCATCTGAGAAGACCCAGTTACAAATTTCAGTACTAAAGGCGATGTTGATAGTTAAGGTGGATATAAAAAAACGTGCCAAGAGTTTCAATCTTCCTTAAAATCATCACCAGCTATATTAAAGCAAATTTGTTCCTCTGATAAATATAAATATGACTAAACGTTTCGGGTATATATATTTTTTAATTCTTAACTTTTAAGCAAACTGAAATGAATAACTTTTAAAAAGTGTTTTTTATTGACTACCTGTTAATTAACCTAAATAAACCACTGTCCCGTTTTGAGTCAAAAAATAAATGGTCACATTATGCATGACTCTTGAAGCCCCCTCAATTTCAATCTAAAAACAATAGAGCATTAATGAAAAACTTATGAATTTTTGCCCCCACAATGAAATTCCTTAAATAATGGCCGGGTACAGCTGGGATAAGCGTCGACCAGCCGCCATGTTTACTCACAGCTCAAATTAGATCTATATTGTTGTGTCATCATTTGAGCTGTGGGTAAACATGGCGGCTGGTCGACGCTTATCCCAGCTGTACCAATGGCGAATGGCCGGCTGAGTAATATAAATGTAAAATGGGACATGCAGCTTACAAATTTTCCATATCCGCTGAAAATTCTAGGTTGTCCATTATTTTCCTGAATGTAGATAACCTTCTCCAGAAAGACACTTCTCCGTGATCAGTGAATGTACCCAACCCAGTGAGTGAGTGACAGTGAATGCACGTCTAGTGACTGGATTAACTGTGTTTATGGTCGCGATCAAGTTTAGCCGTGGTGAATGTATAAAAATTAAAATATAAAATATGAGCAGACGGTTACAGTTATACTAGCTTTTCTGATTAATTTTACTCTTCAAACTTGTTATTGATATTCCAGATTTCCCCCCCCCGTCCTTTTTTTTCTCTAGCTGGAAAAACACATGATGGGAAATGAAGAAATGGTATATTTTTTTTAAAGAACGTGTTTTACACATAGAGTAGTAATATAGATCAAAGCACTACACGGTGAAGCAACGCCACTCCCATGGTAACAGCGAACGCCAAGTATCGGACGATCGCAGCGCCAATATCTCGCCCCGTGGTGGCAGGGCCCTCCCGAAAACCCGCGCGCGCGCCTGCTTGTTCATAACCATAACTTCTAGCATTGTTTACATTCCGTTTTGTTTACAAAACGAATATTTCGATCGAATCTTTGCGATTAGTAGGTATTTAGAGAAAGGTTAATTTTCATTATAATTAAGGTTTACAAAACTCAACAATTCCATTTTTAAGAATTAGGGTGGAAAAATAATATTTTTTCAATACCGAGCTGTAAGATCGTGGAAATGCTAAAACTTAGTGCACTTAATTATCTTAAGTCAATCAGTTTATAGAATTGTTAGACATCTTCTCATCCTCAATCAGTTAATCTTTTATGAAAATTTCTGTTAACTGAGAATGACTTACGATAGCTTGTCAGTATAATATGAGCATTTAAATATTATTGAAACTGCATTGAACTCTGATGGTTTTATCCATTAATTACAAAATCAGGAGGTACTTTGGGATTATCCTGGTCTGATAGTTCTATTTTATTGGTGACATTTTGCAAAATAAGCTTCAAATCAAAAGCACCCTGGTAATTCGTTTCCTGGTAAAAACGTTTTCGAAAAACGTTTTTAGACACCCTAAAGCGCCATCCTTTCTGCTCTAATTAAAAACAATTTTGAAAATACAACTTTATTTTTATGTATGTTTAAACTATGCAATTTTAATTTTTTTTTATTTTGGCAATATGGTTAAGAGTCGGACCTGGAAAAAGTGCCCAAACCTACGAACCTGGTTCAGGGGAAGCCCCTGCCAGCTCCATAGGAAAAATACATAAGGTTTGGGGGAAGGTTACAACTTTTTCCAGGTCCGTTAAGAGTTAATAAAAAGGAATTAAAATTCGTAATCAATCTAATAAGTGTACACAAACTTTTTATGCTCATCGGCTAAATTAAATTTTGAACTGGATAATAAAATAGAATTTGTACACTTGACAAAGACTGAAAGGATAGTTCTAGTATTGAAAAATAAAGATAAATATTATGGTTGGTACAATTAAAATATTAACCTTTCATCTGTTATTAAAAATATTTAAAAAAACACCACTTATTCTGATGTATTTATAAACTATGCAGGTTTTCAAAATTTTCTGGTAGGTACTTGTTATGTGGTTGAGAGTTTTAGAGAAGAAGTAAAATTTGTAATCAACCGAAGTATACAAATCTTTTATTATTAAAATTTGAACTGGACTCAAATTAAAATTTTGCAACTTGAAAGACTAAAAAGATAGTTCTTGTGGTTTTTGTTATAAATGCAGTTTTTGAATTTTTTTATGCATAGGTAAAAATAACCATTATTTTAATCAGGGTTCCCACTCAATTTAGGAAATAAAATTCACTGACTTTTCCAGGTCAATTTTTAAGATTTTTCGGTAAAAAAATTAGCAATTCACTGCATTTTTGAACACATAATTTTCAACAAATTGACAATTTTTTCACTAGCTAGAGCCAAAATTGACATTAAAAATTTTCATTTTCCAGGTATTTTTAAAGATCTTCTAGGTTTTTGCCCAAAATTAGCAATTTTCCCTGACTTTTTAGGTGAAATTTAAATTCCCTGACTTTTCCAGGTATTCCCTGACCCATGGGAACCCATAACAATTACTATTTAAATAATAAAATTGAGAATGATTGTAATTGGAAATTTTGGCACAGCTTCGATAAAAGTCGACCAGCTACCATGTTTACCCACAGCACAAATTGTGATGCACAACCATATAGATCTAACTTGAGCTATGGGTAAACACGGAGGCTGGTCGACTCTTATTGAAGCTGGGCCGAAATGTTTAATGAAGATGTTTTTATAGAAGTACATACCTGAATCATCAAAGAAATTGAGTGGCACTACCTTACTTCTGATTAGATACTCTAAAAATGAAATTCAGATTCAGGAATATTGTAAATATAATATTTTATTTTTATATTGCATATAAAAATAAAATTAAGATGTTTATATAAGATACAGAAATTATATATATATATATATATATATATATATATATATATATATATATATATATATATACTAGCGCTAGATCCAGGGGATGATGTACGAAAAAACCGTTCAATGCAAAAATCGCTCAATAAAAAACAAATTTAATACATGTGTAAAGCTATATACGTTTTTTAATGGTTTTTGTCCGATCGGTTTTTGCATTGAACATTTTTTTTTGCGACACTGACCCGCGGTCCTAGAAAAAGTGCCCGAACCTGCGAACCTGGTTCAGGGGAAGCCACTGCCAGCTTCCATAGGTACAATACATAAGGTTCGTGTAAATTTCGGTTTGGTTCGGGGGTAGGTTATAACTTTTTCCAGTTCCGCCCACCCAGGTTTCAGTGTTTAAAAAACATGCTGGTACGTTACAGACGGGCCTCGCCAGTTAAATGTGTAGCGCTAAACCAGAGGTTACCCGGACAATATGGTTCCGGCAGAGTGAGAAATAGTTAAAACATCAAAAATTTTTATGTTTATACTTTAACAATTAATATTATATATTCTCTTATTATATTTACAACAAAGTGATTTTGCCATTAAGTTAGGCATGAAATATGGGATTTTAAGCATAAAATTTACCAAAAAAAGTTGTTAGGATGCTTCTACTTAAAATTATTTTTATTCAGAAACCTTCCCGCAGCAACATGGTAAAGTTTAAAAGTTAACATAGGTGGGAAAACTTTAAAACTATCAAGGACATATACACAAACATTGATTTATATATATGTTAAGGGCAATGAGATAAATCGAGCATTATTAATAATGCCCGAAGTGGAGGAGGGCAATGTGATAAATTCAATGGCATTTATCAATGAAATATATCACTTTGCCAGTAACATATATACAGATAGGCAATATTGGGATGACAATGAGGCACTAATGCATCGAAAAGATAATCCATATAATAAAATTTATACCATTAAATTGTAAAAGAAAGCTAAATTTTTAAAATTCTTTATGCTGAGAGATTAAATAATACCGGCCGTTACACTAATACCTATTGCAACCTGAGACTGTCTCTGAAACAGTCCTCTTTTGATTACACATCATAGTTACTAGAAAAATGTAATCATGGGAATGTAAATAAGAATTAATATAATTTGCCGAAGATGAACCGAGTGGGGAATTAAATAATGCAAGCAATGGGGGATTTTATTGTTTGAGGATCCTAACTCACTCAATTATTATTTAAAGAAAATTTAGAACATGATGCTATCATTAACCATAACATTTAACATAGAAGAACTTACCTGTTAGTAAATAAGTGTGAATTCCTTGTTCCGTTTCCACGAAAATATAGAAGCAAACAACACCGAACTTTTCACTTCGCCAAACGGCTAGAAAATTCAAAGTTATTTACTGCATACTGCACGTGCGTAATGAGGAGCATGCGCAGTGTGAATCGGGAACCATGGCAACCGATAAATAAAACTCGTAGTTATACCCTGCGAGCACTAGATGGCGACACGTTTATGTGGCGACCGGAACTCCCATAGAGTTGTCGTCGCTTTACTTATACCGCTCGAATGTTCCCTGCTGAGGTGAGTGTATTTCAAGTTTCAAGATTAGCTGTAGCTTACTAAATAGAGGTAGATAATTTATTATCGAAATTTCGCTCTTTAGATTTTCCTATCTCAATTCGAATCGATAAGTAGAACTTCTAATAATACTTCTTCTATGTACCGTTGAAAAACTGATATTAGGTAAAGATTACAAACTCTCTTGAATTTTTAAATTTTCTGTAAAATGTATCGACCTTTTCAATCCAAGACATCCCGACATTTCTAGTAAAATCCTATGGAAAATTTTGGGCCGTCATGACTGAAAGGATTCAACAGAACAGCATCAGTATTATGTTACGGGCAAAGTGATAAATCCGGACATTATTAATAATGGCCGCGTATTTCGGGCAAAGTGATAAATACTAATAATTTTAATTAATTGAGTTTAATGTTTAATGAATAAAATGCCCCAGTGTCACCCCTCGTTTTAAAGAGAATTTCACGATGTTCATTCTTATACAATCATAACAGTATTTTTCTCTAATGTAGAAGTCTAAGCGCATTAGATTCACACACATACACACAATAATAAAGACAGGGATATTTTCTAAATTTGTATATTTATTAACTCTGGAAAAGAATGATATTTGGTCAAAAGGTAGCGAGGAAAAGGTCGAGAAGGTGGCTGACATCTAGCGAAGTTTCATTTAACTACATTAGTATAGAATTCGAACAATTTTGATCAGTATAAAAGATAAAAAAGACGACGTTAAAAGGACACAAATACGAAAGTAAAAAACCTTACAGCTGTTTCAAAGTTCAAAATGGCCTTCCTCATCAGAGCCTTTGTGTGGTCCTTGTATGTCCTTTTAACGTCGTCTTTGTGTCCTTTTAACGTCGTCTTTTTTATCTTTTATATTCTCGACGCAAAGGGAAATTTATCTCAATTTTGATCAGTGTTAGTGAGAGTGTGGGTTTGGGAGGGGGAAAGACGAGGATCTATGGATTTACACCATATCTTTAAGATATATTTATTTTATAAACTTATTTTTACAGGTTGGGTAGTTTTAGTAGTTATCATCTATGGTTTCAAGTTAGCTTGAAATTTTTCGAGTTGATTTAAGCAGTTATCTTAATTGGTATTTCTTGTTTTTTTGTAGATGATCATGAAAGTGCGGGTGGAATATTTTACTAAATCTTTGTCGACAAAAGAAAAGAAGATAAAGATATGTTTTGAGGTGCCTGTGAAGACACTGTAAGATATACTTTTTTATTTTTAGAGATAGGGGAGAGTGTTGTACCTAAGGGAAGTTGTACAGCTCCCGTAAAAAAAAACGTTACAGTGGGGTTTGTGGGCGAACCACTTGGGTTAGGAAGGCAAAAGAGGTGTCATTTTTCATTGTTTAGAGTATTCTTTAACCTAAAAATTTTCGAGTCCTTAGGGGGTCATCTTCATATTAAACGAAACACTAACTTTTTTTTTTCAATGGGGACCCCCAATTATTATGAGATTTTCTGAAAGGTCATCCCTCAAAACCCTTAAATACCCAGTTTCATCCAGATTGATTCACAATTAAAAAATTTTTGAAAAAATAAAAAAAAATTAAATTTTTAAAATCATGAAATATTTTTACGGAAATCGATTCAGGCAGTAATTTTATGAAGAAAGCCAAAAATTCAATCGATTTCACCGAATAGTTTTTGATAAAATCGAACTTTAATCTTAAGGGGCCGTATACCGTTGCCGAATGCCATACCGCGAATGTTCTTTCTCGTTCGTTTTTATCAAAAACTATTCAGTGAAATCGATTGAAATTTTGGCTTTCTTCATAAAATTACTACCTGAATCGATTTCCATAAAAATATTTCATGATTTTTAAAATTTAATTTTTTTTTATTTTTTCAAAAAATTTTTAATTGTGAATCAATCTGGATGAAACTGGGTATTTAAGGGTTTTGAGGGATGACCTTTCAGAAAATCTCATAATAATTGGGGGTCCCCATTGAAAAAAAAAAGTTAGTGTTTCGTTTAATATGAAGATGACCCCCTAAGGACTCGAAAATTTTTTAGGTTAAAGAATACTCTAAACAATGAAAAATGACACCTCTTTTGCCTTCCTAACCCAAGTGGTTCGCCAACAAACCCCACTGTAACGTTTTTTTTTACGGGAGCTGTACCTTCGGAGACCGCATTTTAAAATTCGGGGGAAAATGTAAATTTGAATTTGTAGTCGATTTTGAATGCAAACAGATGCTATATAGTTGCCAACGTGAAATCAGCTCTTTAAATCACTACATGAATACTTGTATTCCCCTATAATTATGATATGATAAAATGGGATATATGGGGTGAATCTCCGAGATATTGACTTTTTAGTTTTGAGATTAAAAGTTGTAAAAAATAAGTGTTGTACCTACGGACACGTTTTTGTGGGTGTCTGTAGCTAATCGGCGTTTTTGAATCAGGTTTCATTAAAGTGAATACATTTTAATGTACATTAAATTAATTCTAAATGGTTATATATTTGTAATAGGCGATTATTTTCAAGTTACTTTTAGATGAAAAATCAAATATTTTGTGATCTAAACTACTTTTTGAAATTTTCGATTCTTTTTTTAACTGGGTCTGTCCATAGGGAGAGCACGTTGTTGTACCTATGGACACAATTTTTTTTCAAGTTAAAAATGATTAAAAATCAAATTTTGAAGATTTGAGCTAATAAAAAAATATTACCCTATTTACTAAGGTTAGGGCTATAGGTTGGGAACTTTCAACAGTCAAAATGTGATTTTACCTTTCTTAGAAAAATCCAAACGTGATTTTTGTCCGAAGGTACAACACTCTCCCCTATAGTAATTTATTAGAGATATATAGTAAAAGATATATTTTATATTTTTTCCATTGTAGGTATATTTTCATGGTAATAAAGTATTCTATGATAGTAAATCCCTGACTTAAACTGAAGTTTTTTAAAGAAATTTACTTCTGAAACTAACACCTGAACCCAAAATTAGTTGTTGTTTTTTCTAATTTTGAGTCGTATAAACTGATCTCATTTATATTTTTCTATGAAGCTTTTAGAGTAGAAATATTAAGAGAGATAATAGAGAAAAGATAAGTTAATATAAGATAGAAAAGAAAGCAAACATTAAACATTAATTATTTTTAATTGATGAATTATAAAAAGCTGTAGGAAAAAGGATTGACAATTTCTCACAAGCATTGGACAATTTTTAAAAAGAATTCCGTACATTAAACGTTCCTTAACAACTGTTTTTTCGGGGGGTATATTATTGTTTAGATCATTTTTCATTACCGGTATAAAGATAAGTCTATAAAAATTAATTTTAAGAGGCCAGGTTCATATTTCTTCCTAAAATATAGCAAATTAAAATGCATTAAATATTTAAGTATAAATCTACGTTGTTTTGTGGAACACAATTAAGAATTTCATCGGTGCAAAAACAATCTATTCATGAAAAATCGGTTTCTAAATATAATTGTAATAGTTTTCATAGCATGACTGTTAATTACCAGTTTAATTTAATGTAATTATAAGTTATTACTATTGCTTAACTAATTGTACTTTTATTGCAGAAAATTAACTGGTGATGCTTCTCTGAATACAACATTCACACTTTCAGAAAATGAAAATGGATTAGACTAAGATCCTCAACCTATTTAAATATTTTTATGGCAAGAACGAGGTTTTAGTGTTTTCAAAGTCAATAAATATAAACTGTATGCTAGAGGTCTCAAAGAAATTTCTTTTAACGAGAATCATGGATAAAGTATAGAAAAGAAATAAAGCTCCAAACAGAAAAATGGAATCATTACATTAAACCAGTGGTGCCCAACCTACGGCCCGCGGACCAAATGTGGCCCACGAGGCTGATCCATGTGGCCCGCGGACTCGTTAAATCTTAAAAACAAAAACCACTTTCAGAAATCTTCCAAGAAAACCACGACATCGTGCGAATTGGATAAATATTTTTCAGTATCAGTTAGCCATTTGAATTCAGTTTATAAGGATCTTTTTAGAACCAAACTTCGAAAAGATGTCCGATCGTAAAAAGATGAAGATTCACTCGAAATGCCGAAACTTTCACGTAAAGTGGACAGACTCGTATTTCTTCATTCAGCGAGAAAATAATCAGTTGTGTCAGATAAAGGAGACTGTGGCAGTGTTTAAACAACACAATATCAAGAGACATTATACGAAACGAAACAGATAATCATCTTATTTCATTTTTAAGGATAAGTGTTACAAATTTAAAGCCGAATTTACAAGAACTAGTTTCCTCCAAACAGGTGCAAACTTCTCATTGAAAACGGGTGTGTAATTTTTCTTCAGGTTTAGAAAAATCCTTAAAAGTTTTTTTATGTGGCCCGCGAGATAAATCTCCAAAAGCAAATTGGCCCTCGGGGGAAAAAAGGTTGGGCACCACTGCATTAAACTATAAACCATAGGTAAGATTTTCATCATAGAAGTAAAATAATCTTAAATGTTTTAAACTAGTACTTTTTCTTTTCTTTTCATCACCTCAGAAGCCGATTTTGCGTGTTCCTATGATTAAGGGAAGAATAAATATTATTTTCTAAGTATTTGTTGTATTTAAAGCTCCCAAAATGGGTGTTTCCTTTAAAATGATGTTTGTTGATGCTAATGCTGCTAAAAATGTTCTCTTTCGTTTACTTTTTATAGATTCTTTAAAAAAATATTTTATTTGAGATTTTAATGCATATGAAGGTATAGTTCAGTGGTTTTGAAAGGGACTGAAAAAAAATGAGATTTGACTGCGTCCGCATAATTTGGTCAATAAAATATACCGTTTTTAACCAATAGAAAAATACAACAATAACTCTACAATGCTCCGGTATTATGACACATAGTTTCTGATCCATCATGTATTTACACACTGAAGAGAAGGGAAAAACTGGTATATCCTGGGCCTATGGAATATCGTGTAGAGCCCTCAAATTCATGCAAATTTCAATACTAGAGCAGTAATCCAATTTGACAAAGGGTGGGAGGTTGGACATCTCTTGGACGTTTAATGGTTCTTTTCAGTCTTCATAGGTCCCGTTCTTTAACGATATTTCCCACGTCAAAGTGATGTTAGGTATTCGATGTTTTACCGAATTACCGAAAATTCAAACTTTTCTATCACTTAATGAGATGCTTTTTCCCCCTTCTCTCGTGCTTGTAAGATAAATTTCTCCATTATAATAAACAAGTTTTATTGTAAAAAAATTCAGTTCTTAAAATCATAAAACCCTTTCCTACATTTAGTCTCTCTCAAGTAATTCATCATCGTAATCATAATTTTCATCTTCATTCTTTTTATCTTCATCCTCATTTTCATCCCCCTTCATACCGGATCCATCTACCTATTTCAGCAAAAATAAAAATATATAAAAAGTAAACAGGTGTGCTTTAAATTTAATTTTTCTTATTTATAAATAAGACACTGTTTTAAAAGACTTACATCATCGTCATTTTCCAGCAAGTGACCACATTTCTCATCTGAAGGAAAAAAATTCTCAAGTTTCTTTCATACTTTTGAGCATTCTCATTTTAAAATATGAATCCTAAAGATAACACTTTCACAGAACATATAAAAGGAACTTACGAAAGAACTCATCGTCATTTGTGTAGAACTCAACATCTTTCCCAGGACACTTTTTCCCTCCATTAGAAGGTCGGGGGTTATTGCAGGTTCTGTTCCTTTTGACAACAGTTGGTGGTCCCCGATTTTGTCCTTCACATGACCAATCGGACCATTCGCTCCACTTACCATCAACTAAAAAAAGAGTTGCCAATTTTTATTAACACAGAATTATATAATTGATAATTAGAACTATCATTAGAAGAATATAATATCAAGCCAAATAACTTTCTGCCATCTTTACCCCAACAATTCGCCACCTCAATATCAAACACTACTATATCTGCGTTCTAAAAGAGTTACAGCGCCCAACGAGCAACCCTCAAAAACGTAAACAGCCAATAACACATTCGGAACTGAACGACTAAGCTGTATGATTTTTTGGAGATAGTAGGTAGTTTTTGATTCTAATGTGGACGGATTGTTTTGTCTTATCCTCTTAAAACGGATTTGTCATACACACCAACGCAATTGATAGGGTGCATACACAGCCCTGCGTCCAGAAACCTCCCTTGGCACATGGACCCTCCGTGTTCAGGAACAGGATAGTTGCAGCTGCGCTGTCTCATTGAAAGTGGTTTCGCATCTCCCGAATGACAGGCTGGACTGTTGCAAGAACCCCACGAACTCCACTCGGACCATCCACCATCCACTGTAAAGAAAAACAAATATCTGGTTAACAGATACAGTACAAGGAGACAGACCTGTGAGCCTTAACTGTCCAGAGTCTCCAATTTATTATATCCCCTATTGTAGTGGCTGTTACGTGGAATTACATGAGGATGAGTGAAAAAGTATTAAGGGGCAATCCATAAATGATGTCCCACTCTTTTTTTTGCCTATTTTGACTCCTCCCCCTCTGTCACAAACCGTCACACTTCCCTATACCCCTCCCCCCTTTGTCAAATGTAACGCTCTTAAACCAATAATATATTTAATACGTGGTTTGAAAGTGCCCAGAACCAACTTTTTTATTTAAGCTTAATTTTACCTCACATAGTTTTACGAATTTTTAATAACTTCGGTTATTATCTATTTAAAAAAAATCAGATCTTAAATTAAATGAAAAACTAACTTGGCTTGAAACAAAAACGTATGCTTCATTTCTTAACTCATAATGAATTTTTAAACTGAGCTTTTTAAGTTAAAATACTTTTCCAAGTAACAAGATTTTTCAAAAATAAAATATTTTATTGTGGAACGTAAGCTGTATACCCCTCTTCTTTGACAAAGAAAATAACATACCCCCTTCCCCCTAAGGAAGGTGTTATGATGTAATATTGTATTTGAAATGCCTCTATGGAGATTGGCAGCTGCTCAGCAGTGAAGCTCAGAACACCTGTAGAACTGGTTTTTCCTTTAGAGTAGGCTGAATGCAGGAAAACCTACTTTAACCCATTATGTTTTGAAGCTGCTTGGATTCTTTTTTTAATTTGAAGTTTTTTAGCGTTGGACTTGGGATGGCATCAATGTGGGTGTGATAAAAGCTTCGATTATTAATATGTTTTTAATCTGAATTTTCTTGCTAATGTACTTTCTTATCAATATGTACTTAATAAGAACTTGGAAGTACTTAACTTAAAACAAAAGTATGAAAATAAAGAATACAACTTTTAGAGCTAATGCATTTTCTTATTATAATTAAACATACTAATACAAAATAATATAAAAGCCTAAAAATTTGAAACATCAGTTGATAATTAATTCTGTGGGATTGAGCTCTCTGTAACTAAGGCCAGTATTTATTTTAGATTAGAATGAAGTTGAAAAATCTTCAAAAAGTTAACTGCAAAATATTCAGGTGCCAGCCACTCTGAAATAAAACTACTGCTTTACCGCCACGAGAAAAACTTTGAACAGGAACAAGAAAACTGAAGAAGTGCAAAACTAAATGATAACCACACAGCACAAAAGTTTTTTTTTCAGATCCAAAAGTATTACCATTACGCCAAAATTCAGTGGAATAATCCGTTTCCATAACAATCGCCACAACATTATATGAAGTCAAAAGTTTTTCTCGTGGCGGTTATACATTATTTAATAAAGTATAGCATTTCTATTACATACCTGGACAGTGAACCGTTTGTCCCATACAGCTCTCAATCTGTGATTCCTCGGCTTCCGTGCGATCACAGTCGAGGCCCCCGTTTAACGGCAAGGGGTTATCACACTCTCGGAAGCGCCTCCGCTCCCCCTGGCTGCATGTGACTGAACACGCAGACCACATGGACCATTCTGACCACTGGCCATTAACTGCAAGAGACCACAACAATGTGGGAATTAACAACTGAATTAACAACTTTACTTCATACTCAATTTAAAATTTACACACCTAAAAACATGAATTGAATGTAAAAACACTCACCTGAGGGTAGGACTGAAAATTATTATTCCCCAGTCCCTCCCATGCATATTTAATAAGTCCAAAGTAGCTTTTTAATACATTTTTAGGCATCTTAAGAAGCTTAAAATGTGGTGGAGGTGGTGGAACTAATCCCCATCTGGTCTAGTGAAACTAGACCAAATTCATGTGGCCAAAAATGTCCAGAAAGTCAAAAACAGCAGTGGATCAGCCCCACCCTCTTCACTGGAAAAACCCAGATAAGGAAAGTTGTGAGCATTAGAATTCTGAGTAAAACTAATGGGTCTGGGGAAAATTTTTAGAAATTTGACCTTAACAAACAAGGTTTTAATTTGTTTTGGTACTACATCTAGTCCGAGTTTTAGTGGTCTCCTCCCCCCGTACGTCCTTGTGGTCAGGATGACAGCACAGAAATTACCTTTTTAACTCACCTACATGCTACTTGTGTGTATCAAAAAGTAACGTAACAAGAAACAATTTCAGAAGGAGGAATTGAAACAAAAGCTATTGTGGGTATATGGGGTAAATTTATTCCTTTCTATTGTCAAAAAAAATTCCAACTTTTGGGGGTATATTCCCAAATCCTTCCCTTGACTATATTCCTGGTATCATATTCACTCTTCCTATACTTACTCAAGTTTTCTCCGAAAAACTTTAAAGGGCCTGAACATTAAAAGAAACCCTTTCATAAGAAACCCTTAATAATTCTCGTTAGGCAATTTGTTTTTTCGAAGCTGAATCTGGCCCTTAGTGTTGAATAACTCACTTGGGCAGCTGACGGGAGCCCGGCACTTTCTGGTCTCGCTTCCAGGCCCCTCGCAATCCCTTCCTCCGGCCCTCGGTGGTGGATCATTGCACGAACGGTACCGGTGCTCAGAACCTCCCTCTCCACACGTCACAGAGCACTGGGTCCAGGCGCTCCACGATGACCACTGACCGTCACCTGAAAAGCATCAGTATTATAATTAGATAAAGTATGGAATGTTCATTGTGCAATTGTGCATACCTTACCTTAGTGCAAGAGGTCATTACATTTATTCTAGAAAATTAATTTTGAAATTCTTCATTTTAAATCTCAAAACTGGAGGAACTGGAAAGAAATATTATTGATGTTTTTTGAGATCCAACCCAGGAACTATATTTGAACTAAATTTCACTAGAAATATTATCTTCCAGAAATGTTTTTTCAAATAACACAGAAGAAAAAAAAATCACAACAAAATGTGCCTGAGTGAAGTATTTTCAATGTGTAGCAGATATATTTGATACTGAATATAATATAAATACTGAATTTGATATATAAATACTGAATTTATTACTACTTTATGCCGACCAAATGTTTCCCCTGTTTGAAAAACTATGAAGGAAATGAAATGTTTAGACAAAGACATCGAAATGATGACTTTAGCCCTTGTAAAAGCCCATTGCTCACTAAACCTGAGTCCTCATTATAATCAACGCTTGAAAAAAGGTCAGCTCTTTTTTTACTTGAGTCATTTCAACTCTGAAAGTTACTCACGTGGGCAAGCTTGTAGTTCTAAACAGGGCTCCTTTTCATGCGGGGTTCCTTGGCAGTCCTTCCCTCCGTGCTCAGGTATAGGGTCGCTGCAGGAACGGAATCTCTCCCTCGTCCCTTCACCGCAGGTTACGGTGCATTCTGTCCAAGGACTCCAGGAACTCCAATTTCCATCCACTGTTAAAGGTTTGCCATGATATCAACTTAAAGCTACAATACAAGGACTGGTTCACAGAGTGCCAGAACAAAGAGTCCATGGCCATATATAGGTGATAATGGAAATCGGAAAGACATTAGGTATGCCTTGTGAATAGGGACCCTGGTGGTGCTGAAATCGCATCTCTATACTACTCATGAAACTCACGCCTCCCTTGTCACGCCTTGTGACAAGGCCCACTATTAAGGTATAAAAAACACTATTCTGAACACACCTATAGAAACCGCTTATAAAGTTTCTTCTGTAAGGATTCACACAGTGAATTTAATTTTACATGAAATCTAACACTTTCTTATAGCAGTACTATGCTTACAAAGAAACTTTAATTCAACACTCAATAAAGTTTAGTATTTTGGTTTACTGTGTCAGTTTTGAGAGCGTGGTGTGTAACGACGTTTTCTTAACTGCCGTAGTATTTGTTTCCAAGTTAATTGAAGTTCGCAATACAAAAACCATACTCCAACTAAAATTATTGCAAATGCTTTAAAACACCTTTTGCCAAACTGTGATTCGCAACAAGATCTCAAAAGTATATGAGTGTAAAAATACAGACTATTAAATTATTCGTCAACTTACGTGGGCATTTGGCTGTTGGTATGCACTCTTTCTTCTTTACAAACGGCCCCGGGCACCATTTCCCTCCTGCTTTGGGAGGTGGGTCGCAGGTCCGGAATTGCTTCATCAGTCCCTGGCCACAAGATACGGAGCACGGGCTCCACGGGGTCCATTCCGTCCAGCTGCCGTCTTGACCTATGGGGCAAAATAATCATCACTTCGATCCATCTATAGATAAACTGTGAAACTCCGATGAATCGGAGTGATCGGGACCAAAACTCCAAATAGAAAATTTTGGATAAATTAGAGCACTGCGTAACGACTGTCAGGAGACCGCAAAAAATTTAACAGTGGATTTTAAACTGTGGTACCAAAAAGTTCCTGGGGAGGAGACAAAATGGCATTCATATCTTATGTAAATGCATGCTCTGTTGTGTTTTGTCAATGGTAATGTAATTTATAACATAATTTAAAAGAAGGTGGTTTTTAAGAGAAAAATATTAGAAAGCAATTTTAAAATAATAAATATACAAAATATCAAAAAAAAATTCAATTCAATAAGCTTTTCCTATATGTTTTAGCCCTTTTTGCATAAGATCTTTATGTTACTGATAAAAATAGATGTCGTATTAGAAATCAGCTGAATCAGCATTATTAAAATAAGTCATTAGCATTTTTACATCAATTAAACGTTGCAAGCTTGTGTTATTGCTTCTTACTTTTGGGGTTAGAGTCCGAAACACAGCATCGTTGTGTTTCTCTTTATCTTTCGGAGCAGATATTATAAAATAAGATTACATCAGGGATTTAAAAAAAAGATAAGCAGATATTCAAGGGAAGTGGTAGGTTGTAGAACACATAAAAGCAAAGAAGCTTTCAATAGAGAATATATGATCTAAATTATAATTTTATGGTGCTAGAATGTTTGGAAGAATGAGTCCATGCAAATGCTAAATCTCCATTCCTTTTGAGTGTATCGAGCATAAGGAGAAAATGGAATGTTGGTTGACCATGATTTTTTGTTTGTTTGTGATCTTTATAAAGGAAATATATGCATATTATTTACCTGTTACACTTTAATTACCTACCTATCGTATAGTTTTGTTCTATAAATTATAACCATTGAAAGTTTTCTTTATATAGCTATAAATATTCCATTTGAATTAGGGAGAATGAAAACAGTAAATGAATCGTCAGTTTGAAGAAGGGAATAAGTCCAAAAATCAAGTTTTGAGAAAATCGAAAAAAACTGTATAAGTAATGGAATTTTCATTGTATAACCGCCAAATTTTTACTGGAAGTTCAGAACCCTATTTAGAAAACAGAGCAATCATCAAAACAAATATAAGTGTATTAAAAAATATTTTACAGCCAAAATAAGTTGATGGACTTATTCCCTTGTTCCACCTTATGAAATTTTTCTGATGAAAAAATCTTTAAAAAACCCTTAATTCACATTTAAATTATATTTCTCCTTAGTTTACACCACAAAAGGGTGAAATAAAGATAATAAGACAAATAAAATTCAAAATTATAGTGAAACTGGGTTATTAAAGCAGTATCAATGGAGTGAGTGAATATGAATGGAGTCAAACATTCCCTACATAAAAAAAGTTTGAAAAACATTGAAATTAAGAGAAAATTTTATTTTAACTTAGTTTACAGCACAAAGAATACGAAGAGAAAGTAAAATTAACTTTAATTCCAAATTAGCTTAAAAAATACAATGAATGGACATCGATTTCACAACTTCAAGGGGCGATATCTCCCTATAGGTATTAGTTATTGTTCCCCTCTTTTCACCCATGTGTAGAACAAAGCTTAGAGATTGTTTTGAGCACAAAAAGTCAATTTGTCATTTTTTGGACTTATTCCCTTCTTCAAACTGACGATTCAAATGTCCACAGACTTATTTCATTGGACTCGCGAACTGTTTTCATTATCTCCTATTCAATCATTCATTTCTTGCCTGCCTGACAGCCTGAGAAAATTCGCTGAAGATAAATTTAAAAAAATGACAAAACAATTGTTTGCATAAATTAACTGATTTCTTTTAAGACATTTTAAAAACGATTGCTAGTATTCAATTCAAAGTATTCCCCTTAGAAGAACACACGGGCAGGGGGAACAAGACACAAAAACTAGTAAGACTCACTTACCTGATGCCACGAGAATGAGACCAAAGCACCAGATTCCCAAGATCTCCCATACAGATAGGAAAGCGCCCATCAATGACACTATGTTTCAATTGCGTAGAATAGAACCGAATCCTTTCCATCGTATGCGCGGAAGGAAGTGATGCAAACTGTTCCGTTCTTCCCTCATGTTGTTATAGGAAGTGAAACACAGATTGCTTTTCTCGAGTCTAGCTGATTAGCAAGCAAAAGTGTGATTGTGTGAGGCGGATTCGGTGTGAGCTTTTCTTTTTATTATTTGGGAAAAACATAAAACCGATTTGATTTGTTGCTCCTGATGCATCCCTTCTCTTATCTGAAATGGACGGTTTTCCCCACGAATGGTTTCGTCTAAATCAGGGTTTGGCGTTAGTTTCTTAGGAATGATATCTTAAAGGCAGATGGGGTCCTCAAACTTTTCAACATCACGATCCACTTTCCATAAACAAACTCTCTTACGCAACCCACCTCATCTTCAGTTAATTACAAAAGAAAATAATAACTTTTTAGAAAATTAAAAAGAAAAGTTTGAACCTGAGCGTATCAAATTATTTGATTGTGGGAGCAACAATGAGCTCCACAATAAAGGGGGGTCTGGGGGTCCTCCCCCAGAGAGATTTTTGAAATTTTACTCTTAAAAACAGGGTTTCAATAACTCAGTTTTTTTGGAAATGTTAGATAAATTGCAGTTACAACATCATTTCCTAAGGAAACCCTTAAATTCAAAATCCTGTCATGACCCACCAAATATTGACTGGTGACCTACCAGTGGGTCACAACCCACAGTTTGAGAACCTCTGTCTTAGGGTATAACCTTGGGCATGAGCTTGGATCCTTCCTTAAACCTTATCTAGGCTTAATAAATTCTCCTAAGTAAAACATTTTTTCAGTTAATATTGGTGGACTAAAGTTTTCCAACCGTCTTTTTTTTTCAATTATAAAATGGAAAGAAAAAGAACCCAAGAAGAGAATGTAAAATGCAAGCCACGGAGATATACCAATCCAAAAGTCTTATTAATCTGAATCATATTAATTTCTTTCGGTATACTATTTATTATGTCGAATCGTTTTTGAAAGAAAGAAATGCGAATGTTTGGGGGATTTGATCGTAAATGAGACCCCCTGATCTAAATTCCATAAAAACATTTTCAAGGTTGTTAAGTATTTAAATACTTAGTAACGGAAATACTTTTTAAATACTTTAAAAGTATTTAGTTACATTCGTTACTTTTTCAGTATCGAACTGGTATTTAACTACAAAAACTTAAAAGTAACTCAAATCCTTGTTACTTAAGTACCTATGCTGTACTTCAGTTACTTTCTAAACCCAGAATTAAAAAAACGCAATCCAAACATTGGAGATGGGAACAAAACACTTCTTCCTGCTTTCGCATCAACCGAAGGGAACCCCCCCCTCTGTTGAAGAAAGGGCCGTTTTTGTTTCACCCACCCTTGGGGGGTCACCAGGAGCCGGCGAGTGTCTTTGGGGGTCCACCTCGCAAGGTCGAATTGCTCGAGATCGAAAAGCCGATAGGACACCCTTTTATGGCCAATTATTGTTCGTAGTTCCTTGTTTTTCCACGAACCAAAGAGAGGGGGAACATTTTTACCGACAGATCAAATTTTACGAGACGATGTCATTCAGTCGCTTTTTTGTTGTGACCTCCGAAAGGCTGTTGGTCTACTACTATTCGACGCGGCCGTTTTGGCACGTGGGCGATATTCGGCTTGAGAAATAAAATGAAATTAAATAGAACCTTTTCAAAATCATTCTAAAAAAATAGACAAATATTTTTTCTGTCTCGCGCCGAATCGTCCCATTCCGTTCCTGCTTCCCGGATTACCATTGTTTGTTGGAAGTATAATGTCCCCAAAAAGAGGTAGGTTTTTTAATAATTTTTTTAAAAAAGTAGCGAGGGAATTGACGATTTATATTCGCTTTGTATTTTTATCTAGATAATTGCAATTGATTTTTATGTTTTGATATTTGTATGACATGTAACTTAAAACTTCGCCCACTTTTGCCCAAAAGGGTTAAAAGCCGTTTTTTAAATATTTTTTACTCTAATTCAAGCCTTTATGTAGTAGATTCTTACAAGATTCTATAAAAAATTCACTTAATAGTTTATTATAACATTCTTTCTTTCTCACTTTCTTGAAGAAAAACTAAAAGTAATAAAATAGTTACTGACTTAAATTTAACTTTTTTAATTTTTTAAAAATGACCTAAATAATTTTCTGCTTAATATGAATATTCCATTTGAATTGAAAAAAAGGCAAAATATCAATTAAAAGATTAATTTCAAAAATTTGATAACCTAAGAAATTAAAACATCGCTAAAGCATTTAAGACAATAATAATATAAAGTATTAATAATATAAATGCTTCACAATTTTTAAATTAAATTAAATTTCCAAAGAAAGAGTGGGGAAAGAAAATGAAAAACTTTTTTACCAGCTTATGAAAATAATTATTTTATTAAAAATTGGATAATAATGAAAGGTAAGGAGGCGACCATTATCTTTACAAACTTTCAAGTGTTTATAGTAAAGTAAAAGTAACCTTAATTTTTTTTGAGTTAAATGCAACTTCTTTTTTTAAAAACTTTAGCAATTTACTGTAGAAACTTACGTTAGCAATCTATAATTAAATTTCCTTTAATTTTAAATGTTATGGTTTAAATTATTAACTTATTATGTAGTCGAAAATTCAAAAATTTGGAGTATCGATTGCGTCCACCTTCTTCCTGTTGAATAGACATCGTTCTCTCAATTAAGTTTTAGTTCAAATATTAAAATTTCATTTTATTATTAAAATTATATTTCAATTTTTTTAAAATAATTAAAATAAATTTTATTAATTAAAATTAATTTTGAAAATTATTTTTAAAATGAATTCATTTTATTAAGTATTAGTTTAAATTTTATTTAAAATTTTAATTCGTTTTATTAAATTTTATTTTTAAAAAAAATTTTATTTTAAATTTTTTAAATTTAAATTTTGCGGGTAAAGTAACTGAAGGTAGCCTTAAATACTTTTCATATACTCTATTTGTACTCTATTTAGTTACTTTTTTCGGGTATTTGTACTTAATACTTAGTTACTTTTTCTGAAATACTTGTATTTGTACTCAAATACTATTTCAAAGTAACTTTAACAACCTTGAACATTTTTGAAAATCAGCCAGTCAAGCCTGAACTACACATAAGTTTCTTATGAGATTCATATAAATATTTCAAAGGGGTCCCTCACGACGAGTACTCAATGCAAAATATTTTGTATGAAATACTAGAGTTTTAACCAAAAAAGGTGTCTAAGAGTCCTCTCCAGAAAAAGTTCTGAAACTTTATATACTTAAAAGTAGTGTTTTAACTCATTTGGGTGACTTCTAAAGTAGGATCGCTCCTTCACCAAGCCGCGAAATTTCAAGTAAGAACTAGTATAAGCAGTGGTCAACGGTCAACATTATTAGAAACTACCAGTGGCGAATCCAGGATTTTTGTCTGGGGGAGATGAGTTTCACAAATAACTTAATTGCTATTATGGGCTGTTCAAATATTAATGTAAGCATCTGAAAGGGGGAGGGGGTTACCAGTGCGGGAGTCAGATTTTTATTTAGGGGGGTTACTCAACATCTTTTCTGAGGTCTATTCTTAGGAATAGTACTAAGTTTTAGTTGAGATGCCTTCGTAAGGTTTTAACTTTGGTGCATCAAAATTGCGTAAAAATGTCAACTCCAAGTGAAAGTGGGTCTGGGGGTTCACCCCCAAAAATTTATGAAAAATTGTCCCTTAAAATAGTGTTTTAGCTCATTTTGAAGCCTTTTAGATTCCACAGATCACCACTCATTGTAAGCGGCAGAATTTTCAAGGAAAAAAGTTTATAGTTTGATGAATTGGAAAATTTCTAGGGGGTTTAGGGGTTTCTATTCCAGAAAAATTTTTGAATTTTGCCCCTAAAAGTGGCCTTTTAACTCATGTTGAGACACTTTAGCTTACATCAAAGAGGATCACTCCTTGTAAATTCCTAAAGTTTCAAGGAAAAACCGTACTTATTAGATTCCAAAATTTCGAGGGGGTTGGGGGTCTTCCCCCAGAAAAATTTTGGAATATTACCCTTAAAAGTAGGGTTCTGATTCATTTTGAGACCCTTTGGGTAACACCACCGAATGTCCGCAACGTAGTGAAATTTCTTTTTTGGCTTTATTGCTATGACCAAAACTTGAATGTCTTATTCCTGGGGGGCTGCAGCCCCACAGCCCCCCCCTACTGGATTCGCCACTGAAAACTATTCGCATCTTGCTTGGATCAGGAACAGCTTGCACCGTTAAAAAAATAACTCATGGAACCTCTTGTGTAGAGAAGGTTTTAAAACTGGAGTTTTGACAAAACAATATTAGATTGCGTGGAGTTGAAACAACTCAACTTAATAGAAAATGTTTGTGGATTGTTTATTTAGTATTTACATTTTGAAAATTTGACTGCGATGTCTGCTTACTTTTTTCTTTTTTTAGATGTGTGACATGGATCGCGCAATTATTGTCAAGGGTTTTCCTCATTTTTATGATAACATTCTACCAAAGGCCCTTTACTCCCCTGATATTAGTGAAGATGGTATAAGAAAGGCATTTTTATGGGCTACTTTTTGTGAAAAGGTAACTTTAAGCTGGAAAAGTGATAGTTTTGCAATGGGATTTTTTTATTGATTTTTTGTTTTGTTGCTGAACCAAAAGCTTTAAAGTTATGTTGAAAAACTACGCGTTTTTATTTGAAATTAAAATTATGTCAATGAAAGGAACCAGTCTAACCAACAGCTAAAGCAGAATTGTATTATTGTTTGGAATAAAATCCCTTTATTAATATTGTTTTGTATTTTACTTATTCCTTATTAATAATATTATTTTCTGAAATTAATTTGAATTTTATGTATATCTTTTAGAAACAATATTTTGTTTATTACAGGTTTATGAAAAGCTAGATAAAGAATCTATTAAAAATTTGAATAAATACTTCCAAGTCAAGTCAAAAAAATTCTTAATTAATGACAATCTTCAACAGTGTTCTCATATTCTTTGTCATGTAAGTATTATAGTTTTTTATTTATAACTGATGCTAAAAAATTACAACTTAACAAGGGAGGGGCAGACCAGATTTTCAGGGGAGGCCATATCGCAGGGCATGATGCTTTCCAAATTCTTAAGATCCCTCAGAAATTGTTTTGAACTTTAGCATCGCAAAGAGTGCTTTCAAGCAGATAATATTTGGAAACATGCCATGTTTTTGAAAAAAAAACGAAACAAAACCGGACAAAAAAATTTTTAGGGCCATAGCCAGACATTTGTTTGAGAGGAGTTTCGGTTCCCAATTTTTTTGAAACATATTTTCCAATTATATAATAAAAAATTTGAAAATTTGTTAAGGTATGAAAAGGTTATATTAAATAATATCTCTAAAACATAAGGGGTGTCTGGGATTTTCCCCCGGAAAATTTTGTTTGTTTTTTGGCTTAAAATAGCCTTTGATAACACCTAACGAGGTTCATTTTTTGTACTCTTTTAGAATTTCCAAGAGAAAAAAAAAAGTAGGGTCACTTGGGGTAAGTGGGACCCCTTTTTGGCCTAGTGAATTTGTGTAGCTGAATAGAAAAATTTTGAACAGGTTAAAATTTGAACATATTGACTTATTTCATTTAAGACTTTATCCATAAACAAAAATGCATTATTAGTTTTTAAAATAATGCTCTATATTTTTCTTAACTGGTCTTTTTTTAAAAATGAGATGGGTGACCCACTTACCCCTAGAGATGGGGTTAGTGGGTCACCCACTCTTTTTATTTGTATTTTAAGCCAGCCAAACTTAAAAGGAAGTAAGTGGGTCTTACTTGATAAAGTACAGAAAATTTCAATATAAAATATTTTATTGTAACTATCCATGTTTGAGAAATTACTCCCATTAAAATCAGTATGACATGGTAAGAATAGAATGAAAAACAAAATAAGTATTTTAAAGAATATTTTGAAAGGCCAAAGGGATATGTGTTATGCCTGGATGGGAATTTTGAATATCCCTTTGGTGTGTCATATATTTTTTGTATTCATTTTTTATTTTCTTCAACATTTTGTTAATAAATATTGATTGATTGAAATAAAAAAAATTATTAGTACTTATTTCAAATTTATTATTTTAGGCTATTTATACAAACAGGATTTATGATTACCACACTAAGTGCACTTGATTTTTCATACATTTTTCTTTTCTCCCTCAGGCTCTTTTACAAAACCCCAACATCAACAGAAGCAGCCTCGAACTATTTATTTCTACTGCAAAGTCAAATATTAGTTTGAATGAGGTAAATCATGAGGTGACACATGAGGCCTATATTTTTTAATATTGGTTTGCTTTAAATGCAAGAAATGTTGCTTGTTGAATAAAGAGAGCTCTGTAAAACTAAAAAAAGTACATAAAAATATCCAGTTTATATTAATTGAAAGTAGGGGAAGGTATTGTACCTTGGACCTATTTTTAAATGTCTGAGTACCCCATGTTTATGTTCATTTACCCCTAGCCCCATTTTAAATACATACTATTATAGCTGAAACAATACACTTTAAGATGTAAAATTCACTGCAAAACTGATCTGTATTTTTTTAACTAATAGCTTAGAAGCCAGACTTAGAGCATTTACTTTTGCTGGGCAAAATCAGTTTTTAACCTTATCTCAAATTTTAAACTGTCCAAATTAAAATTTAGCTAGACAAATCTTTGGTTGTAAGGATGCTAAGTTCATTTGTAGTGTTGCCATTATACAAAAAGTTTAGCTGGAAACAGTGTAGGACCAAGGTACATTAGGTCCAAGATGCAATACTTTCTCATATCTAAAAAAATTAACTTTTAAATTTTATACTTGCTACTTGCAGAACAAGCTAATCTTTTTGTTATTTAAAACCATCTAACAAGAATACCAAAAACAACTACAAAGTGTTTCAACAAGCCTGTCAAACTGCACAGAAAAATTCTTTGCATAGAGTAGATAAAATTTGCCCAGAGATCTCAACCTCTACAACAACTTCTATTTTAGAAGAAAAAAGGAAATAATTGTTTAATAAAAACTTAGTTTTTCCATTCCACAATGCACGCATGCATGCAGAAGGAATTTTTTTAACATCTGGGTCTGTGCAAAGATAATCAAATAACCATGTTCACGTTTCCCATAAACATTTTGGTAGTGTAAGCGGATATGACATCATACTTTTTCTGTCAAGGTTTTCTGAGGTGCAGTTAAATATTTGAGAATTTTTTATGTACTTTGGGCAAAGAATCTGATTATGCAGAGTTTGGGCAGACTTGTTATGTGTGGATTACTTTTTGATTAATATCCTGAGATTTTTCAGGTTTTAGATGAAGCTGTTAAACTAAAGTCTTTGGGTGTCAATCTCATTGAATCTTTGAAGCCATTAAAAGTGAGAGAATCAGATAGGTCCTTGTATTACGAAATAAAAAGTGAACTGTTTTTAGAGTTTTTGAAAGACTTAGGTGACCAGCTGGTTACAGAAGGACAGTAAGTAGTTTTCTCTCATACTCAAAAGTTTTAGTTGTAACTCTAACTTAGTGTCTTATGTTTTGTCATAATTGAGTTTTGGGTTGTTGTGATTTATACATTTCTTTATGAAGTGAAAGTATTTGTTTTGATTAGTTACATAAGTTGCTTAAAGTCCAAGCTAAGTTAAGGTCACCTGCTTTTTTGCAAAAAAATTACCAAAGAAGGTAGTTTAAACTACCATGTTTAACCGACAATGTTCAATATTTATTTATTTAAAAGGTTGAATAGTTAAAGGTCTAAATCAAAATTTATACTTGAATTCAAATTCTAAAATTTTTGAAACACTAGAAAATTTCTTTACATTTATAACAGAACATAAAATATGCATAATTTTCTACTTGTATCTTAAATTTCCAATTATCTCTTCTAAAAATCTGTGATATTCTCCAGTAACAGCTGTTAAAAATTACTATAAGCTTAAAAAGGTATAAGGTAAAGGAATATGCTTAATCTTATTTATGTTCTATTTTTATATCTTTCCAGGTTTGAAGTACATTTTAATCTGCTGTTCGATACATTATGTGACAGTGAAGATACCATGGTAAACATCTTTAGTAATTTAACCCTTTCAATACGGCAAGGGAATCAAAAAAGTGCAATTTTTGCACTTGTTTAAACTCCTGGGGGGTAACTGGGATGAGATACCCATTAGATCATGATGTGTTTGCAGGCAAAAAGGATAATTTTATTCTGTTCCTTGAAGTTTTTCAGCAACTGGGACATAATGTTGCCTCAGTCGTAATTTCAAAATTTTTCCACCGTGGGACAGCATATGTCCCAGACGGTGTGAAAGGGTTAAGCTTAGTAAATGAGAATTAATGGTAAAATTGTTAGAATAAAAAAGTATAATAAGGGTTACATTATTCCATGTAACATTTTTATATCTTAAGCTTCCAGTAATGATGATGCAATAAAGCTATTTTAAATAAAAAGTTTATAGTTGAGTTTGTTACCCAGTTTTATATAGTTGAAAAAATATTTTGGAGTGTAGGTATAAATTGAAATTAATTTGAATGAAATATGAAATTATTATTTTGGTTTATTTCTCCAAGTTTTATTTTTTTTGAAAGTATCACTAAACTTTATTTCTTTTTATTACTAAATTTAATTGAATTTTTTTGTCTTTCTTCATAGATGGTTCTAATGCATGCCCTTTTGAGAGGCGATGTCCCTCCCGACATATATACTTTTGCCATCCATTGGGTTCTTCTCCGGGTCGTGGAAGAAAGAAGCTGTTCTCTGGCTCGTTTCCTTTGGAAGCAGAGTCCTTCGAAATTACGTTCAATTGCTGTGAATCACCCTGCTTTCTTCAGTTATTATCTTGACTCGCTTACAAAGTTCACTGATTCTATGCAGTTGGTGCTTGAAAATGGGCAACAAATTTGGAAACCTTTTGACAGGTTTTTAAAGTTTTTTTACATTTCTTTTAAAATTATGAAGTTAATAGAACATTGACATGTAAATATTCTATAAATTTCATATTGAATTAGTTATGTATAATTTTTTAGGGGTATTATTTGCGCATTATCCCATGGACTGTTCAGCAACTGTCAAATTCAATGGCACAGTTCTAAAAAATGTAAAAAGCTTTTGATAAAGTTTTTGGATTTAGCAGTATGGTCAATGGGATAATACCTAAAAACCATTTTGGGTACTAATTACATAGCATCCTGTACCTCTGTACCTAATCAATAAGTAAAAAATAAAAGCTAGATGAAACTTTCCAGACTTTTATTCTTAAAGCATGAGAAAACCATATGTTGTAGATAATTTTCTCATTTATTCTTATAGTATTGTGTTATCCTTTATTAATTTTACTACTATTATTTTCCTGGAAGCTTTAAAAAATAATTTTTAGAAAATCCTTTTTTCTAGCTTCTACAAAAGACATGAGCCAACCTTAACTTATGAAGAGGTTGTTAGTCATTTTGATGTACTGACAACAATCAATGATAATGTAACCGAAGAAAGCCTAGCACATCTCAGAAAAATGAACTCAAGAGAACCAAGAAAGACAATTTGGACGGACATCATAAATGCTGTCACCTGAGAAAAAGAAAAGTGATTGTGAGTAAGTATTATTTTATCTCTCTTTTCATAAAAAGATTGTCTTTATTTTTTCCAACATTTAATGAGTAAAACACATTGGTGTTTTTTTAATTACTGCTTGTTGAAGTCTCTATAATATGAGCCTGTCAATAATTTTCTAAAAAAAATTGGAGGGGCATAAGTGTTACTTTGTAAGTAGAAAATTCAATCATAACCAGATAAAAAAAATAGTTATCAACTCCTTTAACTTTAGAATTTATGCTTTTATGTATACTTTTTTAATACTTAAACCTTTGTTTAAAGACTGAAATGCAACCTATGTGTTCTTAACCTCAAAAAGGTTTTTTTATTTGTCCTCAAATTCTAAATTTTAAACAAGTGTATATATTTTTGGACCAATTTATGCAATACATATTTATAATATACAGCAAAATGACTAATGAACAGAAATTCTTATCTTTATTCTATTCATTCTGATCAAACTTTGACCCATGTAGTTGTTTTAAACAAAGCAAAGTCTTTTTAATAATTGTTTATTTCTGTAATTAGCTAGTTATTTTATGACATTTAAATATTTTGTTCAAACTTTTAAGCTGTTCATAAATTTCCAGATAAATAGGAAAACCTCAAATTGCTGAATCTACATTAGTAATTTTCTGTTTTAGTTTTCATAATAATAAGTAAAACAAAGGGAAAAAGTTTCTTAAGTTTAGAGAAAAAAATTAAGAACTGCACATAGAAAATGAATCATTTAGCACATATATTAATACTCTTTAAATACATTCCTATTTTTCTAATTTGTTTGCAATAAAAATCTTGTAGCATATGTTTTTATTAAGATAAAGTCTTAGAGGGATTAAAAATTTTCATAACTATAGTAAACTGAATAATCCATCTTCATGACGGATCCTCTTGTTTCACATGTAGAATATGCTTCAATATATCTTTCTTTGTTATAATTCCAAGAAGTTTTCTTAAACAAAAAAGACATAAAATAGTGATAAGTATATTGAATGAAAAAAGTAGTGATACTTATTTTTCTGGAATAAATATTAGTTTGACTGTACTTTCTTCAAGAATTTAAAATTTTTATGTTATTAATAATTATTGAAATTCAAAATCTGTAAAACTGGATAAAATTGTTATAAATTTATTTAGTTACAAAATGAAATGTGTAATATAGATTATAAGGTTCTTACGTATTATCCCGTCGACCGTACCGCTGAATCCGAAAACGGTAAACAACCCATTGACTTTTCTATGGCTGTGCCGCGCTGAATTTGACAGTCACGGAACGGTCGACGGGATAATACGTAAGTACCGATTATAAATATTCCATAAAAATAAACTAATAATATTAACATGTTGACTGTCATGTGAGTTGCATTTGACTCACACCTTTTCGGTCCAAAAGGCTATATGAGTTAAATATAACTCCTTTCACACTGCATTTTTCCTTGGCCACATGAACAAAAATTTTTTATATTATGATGGTCAATATGTTAAGAAAACATTTTATTTTAATACTTTTAGCATTATTCTTAACTTATCGAAAGCAAATATGTAATTTTTTTTTATTTTAAAACGTTTAACATTTGAATAAGATAATGCTACTTACCCATTCTCAGTTACTAAAATCTGTCTTAAACCTAATTTATAAAACATTTCAATAACAGTTTCCGTAGGGGTTTGTCCTGTCACTGTTATTGGTGCCTATAACAGATTAAAGTATTTAATGAAACGGTTTAATGTTTGTATTTTTTTTGTTAATATAGCATATTACATATTTATTATTGAAAAAATATAATAGGTTGGTATAGAAATAAGTGTACAAATACTTTAAAAAAAGTTTTTATCAGTTAAATTAGCAAAGTTTTGACAACCAAAGGTTTTTGTGGCTTCTTTTGTATTCTACTTCAAAGTTATAGTAAACCCAAAGTATCACTGGAAAATATTTTTTGATGTTTAAAACAACTTCAAAAGAATGTATAGAATCAATTAGTTTTTTCCTGATTCTGTTACCTAATTACAAACTAAGTAATGAGGGTTTAAAAATCTCCCATAATTGACCTGATTGCATTGATGTTATACCTGATGTAGACCTGATTGCATTGATGTTATACAGTACATTGAATTATTGTGTTAAAGAAGGTGATATGTGAAAATCTCATGCGGTATTACAGTTTCAGGAATATTTATAGGTCATATGCATAAAATAACCTTTTTATTCTTGTGTTTGGATAATGTTAGAGTTCTTTGAAAAAAGATAAAGTGTAAAATCTTAATTGTGTGTTTCACCCTTGTTTTTTAGGTTGCATCATTCATGAAAAGTCAATAATTTCTAATTTTATTTTTGTATCTTGCATGAAGAAATTATCTGTCCAAATCAAGAAATTGTTAGCACCTATATTGGAAAACTTTGATGTTTTAAAATGTATTATATTCCTATTATATCTGTGATATTTTTCCTTACTAACTGCATTTATGGTTTTTTGGTATGGAAATGTATAATTTTGTAAATATATACACTTTTCTAGGTCAAATAAATATATTTTGAAGTTACCTACAAATGGAGTTCAAATGAAAGATAAATATTTTAATAGAGTTAGTTCAATATTGGGAAAAATAAAGTATTTTAAGAAGTGCAAAAATCATCCATGTATTGAGTAATGCAGGTATCAGGGGCATAGCCAAGAGTTTTTTTTACCATGTCTACTATCCGACTGAAATCAAGGCAATCCCTACTGCTTATGTTAGATCTCGGAGAGAACTCAACTGTCCAATTCTCACAAGTTTCTGGATAGGCCTTTCTCATGTGATCTAGTAAAACAAAGAAATATCAATTGGTAAGCAAATAAATTTTTAAAGTGGCTAAGAGTATTTTTAAGGCAACTGCATACCTATTGTTAAGCAGAGATCTCTTCGTAGTACAAAACCTTTAAGGTGAGAAGGCATATCTCTTGTGATTGTTACTGGGAATCCATTGTGGGGGCTTTCATTCAAAATCCTTTCTGAAATTTACAAATATTGATTCAAAATATTATGAGAAACAAGTCTAAGACTTCATATACTTTTTCCTCTGTCAGATTTTTAATGTGTTTCCTTTACCTATCTCTGTAAGGGTCATTCCTTTTTGTTGTAGGCAGTGCAGATGGTTCCTATCTCTTTAAAAAACATGAGTGAGTTAGATATGCCTATAATTAAAAGATAATTGTTAAATTAGCCAATAGAATCATTGGAGATACCTGTCCTCGGTTACGAGATCTAGGGCTTTTGATGAGTATCTGAATGACTTCTTGTTATCCAAGTAAGGATACTGATTCAGTTGAATGTGAGCATCATATCTTCACTTGTTAAGAATCAATGCTATCTACATTTTAAAAGGCTAGTCAGGGAAAAATCATACAAAATAAAATAAATAATAAACAATTTGTTTGGCAAAGTGAAAGGATAGATATTTTTTTATTTGCTAAGCACATACAAAATATTTTAAGTATTCAATGGTAATGTGGAAATATTTAAGAAATAAATTGTAATTTACTATTGGTTGAAAATTTTGCAAATAAATGCTTCCTTACTTAAAGTATGAACGTAATTTTAAAATCAAAATGAAAATCAATGACAAATCAAAATGACAACCCGACTGAGTACTCATAAGGGATCACCCACAGCTCTGAAATTCGTTAACGGCCTTTTCTGTTGCAGTTGGATATAAGTCCAAAGACTGCAATGACCTGAAGACTCCAAAAATAAAGGTAGAAATAAAACACAAACAAGATTACAAAGAAAGTAATGTTGTTAGGAAGGAATTGTTGTTTGGAAGTTACTGCTTTTGCACACATTCTCATCCAGGATGTGGGATTTTTTCATTTTTTTGTTTTAAAAATTTTTAATGAGTAATAGTTGATTTGGTGTCCTAACTAATTCTTTTCTGAGAAAAAACTTCCCTTCCTCTTGTTTATCCCAGTTTAGTAGCAATATTAAAAATTAAAGGGATACATTCCATCCTTGTCTATGGCATCAGCTACCCATTTGCTGGCTATGACTGTTGCCATCAGTGGTACAATGGAATCAACACTACCAGTCAATTCAAACATTATGACTACCAGTGACACTGAAAGGAAAACATGAGATGAATAACTATAAAAAAATAATATATTATATTATAATTATATTAAATGTTGTGTATTTTTTGTTCGCGAAGCTATAAGGCATGTTGTTACAGTATGAGTGAGGTAATCTTTTTATTATTTCATATCTTAAAAAGGGACTAAACATCTTGAATACTAAAGAAAGTCTTGAGTAACCTCAAAAGAGAAATTTTGAAATAATTATATTCAAGAAAATAACTTACAAGGTACCTAGGGACAATATCTAGAACGGCATTTTTCAAATTTCGGATATTCAAAATTTAGGGTGGTATGTACCAAAATGATTTTTCCATATACTAGTACTTAATTTTAAGTCTCGGATCTACGGGGGGGTGATTGCCCCCCCTCTAATCCGTCCCTGTCACACAACTGGAATGGTTTGAGAAAAAGAATTGAGAGAAGATCAAGAGGAGGTTCCTGAAAATCCTGGGGGGGCAAGCTGTCCTTGATCCTTGATGGCTTTGGAAACATGATTTTCTCTTATAAAAACGGAATTTTCCGGAACCAAAAAGTTGGGGGACATTGTCCCTACATTACCTCTCTTAAATCAGCCCATGCAAAACGCTCATTCACAAAGCCAGCAAGGTATTTATACTTTGATATAATGCGCATGCGTCACAAAGAAATAACATCTAATAACTAATAAGTTTTAAAGTTATTGAATGCCCGCTGGAGCAGTGGTAGGATGCCTGCGTAGCATGCGGCAGTTCGTGGGTTCTATCCCCAGATAATATTTTATTAAAAATTCCAAAAAACAGCAAAAATAAAGTCCATATACGCATTAGGGTGGGTCAAAAAATTTTTTTTCACATTTTCCCAGGGGCACATCGACAAAAGGGTGCCAAATGGTCTCAAACGGACGTGTGTAAAATATTATTCGATTATAATAACTCTTTTTGCCTCCGGATTGGCCTCAAAGTTTCGATTAATATAGTAATTTCACGTAAAAATGGAAAAACAAAAATCAAGCTTTTACCTCGATTTCACGAATCCGTCATGAATGTAAATGTGCACAATGGTATAAAAATCATCATTGAAGACTATAAAGTAATTAAAAATGAAACCAGAGTTGAAATACTTGAGTTGTAATACAACATATTTTAGAATATCTCAATGGTTAGAACTGGCAATCAAAAATTTCTAGCTGGAATCAAAAAAATGTGGGAAACTCTTATTGCCAGTTGAGTAGGATGTTAAAAACATTAAGTTTTTAATAAAAATGGATGTCAGAAGGTGGGTACCTTTTTTGGGTTATAGATTTCAACCCCAAGGAAAACATTTGGATAATAGTTTAGAAGTTGGGGTTTTCCTTAAAATTTCTTTGGAATATTAGGAATATTCCATCCCAAGTGACCCCATATGAGTCACTAATGTCCAAAAATAAATTAAAACCACATTTTAAGCGTCAAATTTTGAAAAATTTTCTAAAGAAGAGCGGTCGATCCCCGTTTTCAGCATAAAGCTCAGTATTCTCCCCAAGTTTTTAAATAAGCTACATTGCTTTTCAAATCTTACTTGTAATTATCTTAAACAGTTAAATTTGCTATATTTTAACTTTTCTGAATGCATAAGGGAATGCTAAGGAGCCATTTTGAGTCAATTCTCCCTCCAAAGAAGTATAATTTCATGGGCCTGGGTTTCTGTCTATTGTTATAGCAAAAAAATAGGTAAATCATGACTGAGGCGAATCATAACTGATATATTGCCTAATGAACGAACTATCCATTCGACAATTGTTTCAACAAATTTTTGCGATCATATTTGGATCCCTAGACCAGCCAGTTAAATAACTGTCCGCTGAATTTCGAAAGCGCGGCATATTTATAAAAAATTTAACTATTTCTACTTTTAAAAATTAAAAATACCGCTTTGTACTGACCAAACTTGAGGGAAAATATATCTGAACTACCAATACTTAAAATTACCACTAACAATCCACTGTTTGTTGGCAAAAAAGAGCCTCCTATTCTACGGCTATTGTTAATATGATAGCATATTACATTGCCACTTTGTCAGTTGTTTTTGTATTGATTATGCATAAAGGTGACTAATGTGATTAAAATTGCTTTTAAAGACCCTTATTTGTGAGCTTTAAGAAGTTATCGACAATAAATTTAATTTATATAATTTTTTTAAAAATATGAAAAATTACATATTTTTGTTCTATTTGAGGCCAATCCGGAGGCAAAAAGAGTTATTATAATGGAATAATATTTTACACATGTTAGTTTGAGACCATTTGGCACCCTTTTCTTGCTGTGCCCGATAGAATTTGTAAAAAAAATTTTTCGCCATAGGAAAATGACCCACCTTAATACGCATGTGCATTGTTATCAAAGTATAAAAACCTTGCGGGCTCTGTGAATATTCATTCAAAACTGAATTAATATCGTATTTCAGTAGTACGTATATTCTGCAGCCACCATCAATTGGAAAATAAACCATTAAGAATTGTTTTCAGATGGCTCAGTTAGAGCCTATTTCCCAACGATACGTTTTCTGGGTGGGTTGACGGTAGACTAGAGTTCAATTCCCCTTTTTGAGGTTCAATTATACTAAAACATGCCTTATTTCAGTAGTATATTCTGCAATCACCAATTGAAGAAACAAATAACTAAGATATGTATTCGGATGGCCTAGTTGGTAGAGTCTAGGGCTTAAAGGTGATACTTGTTGGAGAGGCAGTGTTCCGCGGTTCGGTTCCCGCTCTCGATTATCACTTTTGCTCAAATGTGTAAAAATATTTAAAAAGAGATAATCTAATGTAGCCAAAAAGTAACAAAGATATCCTCTTTAGCTGTACTCTGATGGCTCGGTTGGTAGAGTCGTGGCCTGTGTGCTGAAGGTACTCAGATCAAACCCACTAACTAACCTAACAATATCTTAACACTAATAATATAAATTGACTTATTTCTTTAAGCTCTGTGTGTGTATGTAACCTAAATTATGTGCAAGATTAATTTAATTTATTTCTCTTTCCTGAGTATTCAGATGCACCTTGTCACAGGGGTCGGAAGTCGAAACTGGTGTCCGACAGACCTTATCTGCTCCCCCTGGACGAATTGGTGACCTGGGGGTTTAGGATGGACGCCCCCTCGTCGCCAAGGGTTCCAGGGGCATAGCAGAGAAAGGTCCGTTGGAACACTGGTTTTGCAATTTTGAACAAAAAAAATATTAACTGTGACCGTAACGGACAGTTTTAATAGATTGCGTTTTTTCGCTAAGCCTAACCCTTTTTGTTGAGGTGAAAAGTAGCACCAAAACCGTAGCTGCTTCTTTTAACTGTAACCGTAACTGTAATCAGGTATTTGTTGCAAAAAAATAACTCCACCATTCCGCCGCACCCTAGGTTCGAACCCAGATCTGGTGTACTCCAGCCACTTGTGAATCCACTGAGCCATTGACCCTCACACCTATTGATGCAAATAATAACTCTGAATTTTGATTTTTAAAAATTTAAATAGAAAAACTCGTGATTCGAACCTAGGACTGGTGCACTCTAGCCACGTATGCATCCACTCTGAGCCATTAACTCACACAAGCCTTGGATGCAAATAATAACTCTTAATTTTGATTTTTTAAAATTTGAATATAGAAAAACTCTTGATTCGAACCTAGGACTGGTGCACTCTAGCCACGTATCCATCCACTGAGCCATTAACTCACACAAGCCTTGGATGCAAATAATAACTCTTAATTTTGATTTTTAAAAATTTGAATAGAAAAACTCTTGATTCGAACCTAGGACTGGTTGCACTCTAGCCACGTATCCATCCACTGAGCCATTAACTCACACAAGCCTTGGATGCAAATAATAACTCTTAATTTTGATTTTTAAAAATTTGAATAGAAAAACTCTTGATTCGAACCTAGGACTGGTTGCACTCTAGCCACGTATCCATCCACTGAGCCATTAACTCACACAGTCTTGGATGCAAATAATAACTCTGAATTTTAATTTTTAAAATTCAAATAGAGAAATATTGGATTTGAACCTAGGACTGGAATTATACATTTCATTAACTCACAAACACCTCATTTATACACCCACAAACTCATAGAAATACGTGCCCAAATATTTACTCTGGAGTTTTCTAAAATTTTAATAAGAAAAATACTGGAATCGAACCTTGGACTACAGCTTGCAACGTATACATGCAAACACTGATCCATAGAATCACATCGATACACGGAAAAGTATCAACTTTGTATTTTAATTTTTGCTGGAAAATTTCGAAATCAACCCTAGATTAATTGATTCGAAGACAGAAGAAATAGAGACTTGAGATTATACGAAATAAACAAGAAAAGTCTAAGAAAAATACTTTTTAAAGAGTCTGGGCTGATACGCGGCTACAGTTGAGTTGAAGAAAAAAAAATGTTTAGAACTCCCTTGAAAAAGCAGGAACTAAATTTATAAGCGCCAAACTGTACTAACTAACACACCAAGCCGTCCGTTCCTGCAGTCATTCAAGTTCTCTAATTATTTTGAAGTAGATACCACACCAATTTAAAAAAATAAAACATTTCCGAGAATTGAACCCGCAAACTTCAGGACGAGATGACAGAGCGTTATCCAACCATACCATTTATATGCCTACAGACATTACAGACACTGGTTTTCATCTTAAAGTTGGTTTTCATCTTAAATCTGGTTTTCATCTTTGAGCATTCTGAATTCAGGATAAAAAATTCGCTCTTCTAATAGTTTTCCGGGATTTTGAGTTGATGTCAGTAGCACCCCCAAAGAATTTTCACATCCGGTTGATTATAATGAGAAAAAATCAACCTATCTCTTGGTTAAGGGATTTAAGTTTTGAACGTAATTTTGTAATATCTTAAAAAACAACTTTCCAAATGGAGTTTAGAAAATTAATCTAAATTACGGAATTGAAATTCTACATTTACCTTCTAAAATTTCATCTGATTTAAAAACTGAAATTTGGAAAAATAACCTCAATACCCACAAATTTTAAAAACGTAGCTTTAAATAATTAAAAAAATATGCATGCAACAGGTGGCACAGATTATTAAAATTCTGGCAATTCATTGCCTTACTTTTTAGGTCTCAATTAATAAGTTTAAATGCCGACTATAAGATTCCGATTTCAAAATCATCAATCAAAAATCTTTTTAAAAATAAGAGAAAACTATATTTAATTAATAGGTATTGCTATTTTTAACAAAAAAGATACAAATAAATAGTGACACATATTATCAAATTAATATTTCTTGCATTCCAATTCAACTAGCAAAAATAAATCTTCTTTTCTAAAACTAAAATTTTATAAAACAAGTTATACCTTCTTAGAAATCCTTTTCCATTTAAAAAAAAAGTTCAATGCATTAAAAGATATACATCTTATTAACTACGTATTAACTAAATACAATTAAATATTACAATTCTACAGCCGGAAAAACATGCCTTAGCCTTTCAGCATTTTCATGTTTATTATATTATAGCTTATATATTTTTTTATTAAAAAAATACATGGTTGTTTCGAAATTATTACCAGTCATGCGAGTTATTCCAGCCAGACAAGCCGCAGCTCCTATCATGGAATACAGTCCTGGGGCCATGCATGAATCACTATAAGTGCAAGCTGACTGAAAAGGCCATGCGTCTTTAAACGTGCTAAAGTAAAATATAAAAAGCAGACGAAGTATTAATATATTAGGAGGACATAATTAAAAAGGCTAAACTAGATACTAGGGTAGTGTAGAATTGATGGAGTTGTCCCTTACAACTTATGCTTGCGATTAGAGTAAACTGTGTAATGGTGAACACGACCAGTCATTACTAAAATAGATTTTTGTCTATAGTTAGCCCAACTCAGCTATGGTCATACTAAACTATTGTCTCAATTACATTAGAAGACTAGTGGCCTTATTCATTACTATCTAATCAGTGGTTAATCATCGGTTAAAAAAGGATTCCAACAATTAGATTTAGCGAAAAGCTCATTTCCTTTCTTAGGCAGCTGGTTGTGGTTGCCCACTGGTCAAGTGCCAGTGAATAAGGCCGTTAAAGATTCAATAGTGTCTTTGGCCTTTGGAGGCATTCACAAATGACGTCCCATAATTTACTTAGGGTTTATGCCTCTCCTTTTGCCTATCTTACAAAACTTCACATTTCAGTGTCATTTTGAAACTAAATTTGATATTTAAAATTTATTGTTTCTATTTTCGTTACTTGGGAATTCGCATTTTTCAAATCACTAAAAAAAGAAGTGGTAAAAGGCCTTCTTTTCTGCATTGTAAAAAAACCAGCTGTGAAAGAACCACTATCCGGGGGTGATGTTTCACACCACCTGACCTGAAATGTATCGAATACGTTTAGGTATTGAATACTTGAGATAACGTTTATAGAATTTAGCTTCAAATACTCTGATTTATGTGGGAAAGTTTTTGACCATCACGATTAACGGTCTTAATTTATCAGTGTTCAATTCCTATGTTTTGCTTGGTGGAATGATATTTTGAAATCAACAATTATTACCAGGCTTACAGGAGAAAGGCACTAAGTCACTTCTGGCTCAAATACTTTGTACGAGGTTTCACCAAATTTGGCGATAGACAATCGCTTTCTTTTGTGCCATGCCAATTGATCACCTTACAGGTTGCGAGATTTGGGGAATGGTCCAAAGCTCCGCTTATCTGTTTGCGATGTTCTATCACTTTCATAAGATTCCCCAGAAGTGACTTAGTGCCTTTCGCTTGTAAGCCGACGTATTATTAATTATAATTTAAAACAATACTTACAAAGCGAGCTGCTGCATTCCGATGCCCACGATTCTCCCCATGATGGCTCCCATGGCTAGACTAGGGATGAAGAGTCCTGAAGGGACCTGCAGGAAAAATATTGACCTTCAGTTGCTCTTAAAACTAATTCATCACAGTGCTTTGCAGTCACAGTGACCTGCATCACGGTTGCTGTTAACTAATCTCCCACGTTCAACTTACTTTTATGCCGAAGGTAAAAATGGTGAGTACGAACTTGCAAAGGAGTGTCAGAAGAAGGAGGTAGAGTGACAAGTAAACCCCTGGACCTGCTTGAACCCCCTTTATGCCATCTTTCAAACTGGGTCGCTTGTAGTCGCTGAAAAATTAGTGAGAATTCATACTCAGTCTACTACAAATACAAAAATTCTTTGCAGTCCGGACTAAAGAAATCCGCTCAGAGCAATGTTTATACACTTTTAGCACCTTTTGTACTACTTTTTACATGATGGCTAGTATGCATTGGTCAATCCCAGCCAATCCCATGTTTGAATATCTACTACGTTTTGCAATTATCATGCATTTAAAATTTTTATTTTGATAAAAACTTAATTACCTCATGCCATGGAGTATTAATAATAGTAGATGGAATACATAATAGAATTTCAGACAAGGGAAAGACTGAGATTTGATTTAGCTGAAAACGTGTACATAATTCCTCTCAAAGAAATTCTTACCATAAAAGAGAAGAGTCATAATTTCCACACTGACCGAAAAGCGTCTTAATGAGGTCACTTGTGTTCATTCGCATGAAGGGGTTGGGGAAACTTATCGAGGCAGTCACCAGAGTTACTGTCAGGACCTAAGTATAGAGAAGCACAATAAACGAGTACTTAAATTTGGATGGACGAAAACTAATTAAACTTTAACTATAATTTACTTAACTTTAATTATAATGTATACCTCTGAAATTGGATAGTTTCCGATCTTAGATGATTTTCTATACTTGGTCCAAGCAGTATTGGCTCGTATAAAGGCAGATCCAATGAATCCCTGAAAACAATCATTGAAATTTTTACCATTGAAAAAACTACAAACAAATGTTTTGTGTCAGGGCGGTATCCAGGGTGGAGTTTAAGGGTTCAAACCCCTTCTGAAATTTTGACATAAATTTTTATAATGTTTTTTCCTTGAATATTCTTCAACCTACAAGGAGAGTTCCTCTTCTGATGTATTCCAAAAGGTTTCAAATTGGATTAAAACACTACATATAGGGGTAAAATTTCCCCAACAAAATTCTGCGGCGGACCCCAAACCTTCCTCGAAATTTTCACATCTATTAATACTGTTTTTTCCTTGAAAATTCTCTTTCAAAGGGCGGTTCCTCTTTGTTGGTAGCCCAGGGTGTCAAGATAAAAAAAAACTACTTTAAAGGGGATAATTTAATAATATTTTGGGGGTAGAGGTCCTCCAACTTACTATTTTTCCTTTAAAATTATCTCGCTTACGAGAAGCGGTTCTGTTTCGGTGTAACCCAAAGAGTCTCAAAATGAGCTACACTACTTCGAGGGGCAAATTTCCAAAAAATTTTCTAGGGGAGAACCCCCATACCCCCATTCTTACTTGGGGCGCACTTTGATTACAAAATTTGGACGTTAGGTGCCACCAAATTAAAATCCTTAGCCTAAGTACTCTAAAACTTAAGGTATAAAAGTATTAGTCAGGGGGTACCTTAGTCTGGCCCGTGCTTCGCGTAATATCACGTAGCATGAGTAACATTTCATTTTTTCATAGAATATGGACGTTAATATGCAAACTTACCCCAAGTACGCCAAGTACCAAGAAAGGTAGAAGCTCAACCAGGACCCAAGGTCTAGCCGCGTCCGCATGGAACTTAACCGGACTGTCCGTCCCGAAGGGGTCGATTGAACGTAGAACGAAAGCTGCCACAAGTGCACAGAAGAAACTACGCCAAAGGGTTTTGGGAGGGAAGTAGTAGCTTACCTGGAAAAAAGACTTAAAAGTAAGTCAAGCTGTCTTACTCTAGCAAGTCACCCACGCGCATTGGAAAGACGTCTTTAAACATATATATGATGCTTCATAGGAGATAGTCGATACTAATTTGTTACTGTTGACTCTGAAAATGCGATGCAATTTACGAGTGGTAACATTAAATAAATCTTTATTTGTCGTTTCCATGTAAAAATGTAGTATAATCAATGATTATACTACACTTTTGTCTGATTATTAATCATAGACATTAAATGAAAGTTAACTTGAATTTTCTCTTATGAGGCAAAAAATTAAAAGTTAGATAGTGTGTTCGAAGGAGGGGGCGTTTTCCTCGATAGTCCAGTAACTTTGTCGTCTGAAAGCATGGGGTCGTATGCGTCAAATCCGGTAGATCTGATTTTTTGCAGACTTGTTTATGATGTTGGCCTAATGAATAATCCAAGTTTTAGACCTCGAGCGCCGAACGCAACTTTGTCAAAAATCGAAAAAACCGTGGAAAAATCGAGTTTTTTTCAAATTTTGGCAATTATAACCCTAAAGAACTAGATTTTGAAAAAACTTTCTTATTACAAATTTAAAGAAAACAAAATTTCCTACAAAATGCACTAATCAACTTTGATTTTCTGAGGAGTGGTTTTGAAGCTAGAGCGCGCTGAAAAACATCGATTTTTTGCCTTTCCCCCCAAAAAAGGAAAACGCGCACTTCTACCCTCTACAAAATGAAAACTATTCATGTTATCAACACAAATTTTATACCACGTGAAAGAGCATTTAATTTTCTATAAATAACATGCTTTATATTGTGATTTTTTTGGAAGGGGGGGAGGGAGGAAAGCAGGATCGATAATAAAACTCTCGCGCCTCGCAGACCAAACGGACTTACGCGGTTGTTAATCTGCAATCTGCGCTTTATTTCCGGTATATTACCAATAAAATGGGTTGTTTTAGATTCATTGATGACTAAGCATGCTTTAAAAAATAAATTTTTAAATTTATTTATGAAATATTGGGCGTTTAAGGCGGAATTTCGATCAATATTTTAAATTCATATATTAAATTATGGGAGTGTTTTAATGAATGAATTTATATGTTTTTTGCATCGCTAAATCCGAATTTAAAGTTTATTTTCATTTTGAAAGTCATCTTCACATCAAAAATTGCAAAAAATCTCAAATTTTTACCATTTTGTTAGGTTTTTCATCGATTTTCGAAACAAATATTCCTTTTACGAAACATTTTACGGAATCATATTAAAGAACGTATAATTTCCTACCAGATACATTGGTTCATTTTTCTTTTGCGATCAGTGGTGTAAGTTTTATAGCGTTTTGAAAAAAGCAAGTTTCCTGTTTTTGTGTGAATTCAGGAAACAGCAGTAATTTTGCGCGCTCCAGCATCAATACCTTTAATCATAAAATCAAAGTTAAATAGTGCTTTTTGTAGGAAATTAAATGTACTTTCATATGGTATAAACTATTTCTCGGTATCTTGTATTTATGTAGAGCTGTAGTGGGGTAAATCGAACATTCACCACTTTTTTGTAGAAAAACAAAAAAATCGCCAACTTCAAAACGCATAAAACGTACATCGCTCATTGAAAAAGAAAAATGAATCAATGTATCTGATAGGAAATTTTACGTTCTTTAATTTGGTTCCGTGAAATTTTTCGTAAAAGGAATATTTGTTTCGAAAATCGATGAAAAACCTAACAAAATGGCAAAAATGTGAGATTTTTTGCAATTTTTGGTGTGAAGATGACTTTCAAAATGAAAATAAACTTTAAATTCGGATTTAGCAATGCAAAAAACATATAAGTTCGTTCATTAAAACACTCCTATAATTTAATATATGAATTTAAAATATTGATCGAAATTCCGCCTAAAACGCCCAATAATTCATAAATAAATTTAAAAATATATTTTTTTGAGCATGCTTAGTCATCAATGAATCTAAAAGAACCCATTTTATTGGTAATATACCGGAAATAAAGCGCAGATTCCAGATTAACAACCGCGTAAGTCCGTTTGGTCTGCGAGGCGCGAGTTTTATTATCGATCTTTGCTTCCCTCCCTCCCTCCTTCTAAAAAAATTACAATGTAAAGCACGTTATTTATAGAAAATTAAATGCTCTTTCACGTGGTATAAAATTTTTGTTGATAACATGAATAGTTTTCATTTTGTAGAGGGTAGAAGTGAGCGTTTTCCTTTTTTTTGCGGAAAGGCAAAAAATCGATGTTTTTCAGCGCGCTCTAGCTTTAAAACCACTCCTCAGAAAATCAAAGTTGATTAGTGCATTTTGTAGGAAATTTTGTTTTCTTTAACTTTGTAATAAGAAAGTTTTTTCAAAATCTAGTTCTTTAGGGTTATAATTGCCAAAATTTGAAAAAAACTCGATTTTTCCACGGTTTTTTCGATTTTTGACAAAGTTGCGTTCGGCGCTCGAGGTCTAAAACTTGGATTATTCATTAAGCTGTGGCGATCGGCGCCAGCGAACTCCGCAACGCTAGCTGAGAGCGCTGGCTCTAAACGTCACTGGCTGCGCACGCCACGAGATGGAGACGTCATATTTACAACTGCAGATAAATAGGCAGCGTGGAACAACAGCTGGCTGCTCTGACCAAACCCTTACCTTCTGACTCTCGGCATTCTCTCTCGGCTGGCTACTGCGGCCTATTCAATTGTCAACGTATTCTAAATTGTTTTAACTTGTTAATCGTTATTAGGAGTTTACATTGTTCGTTAAATAAAGTTCTTTGTTCTTTAATGTGGTGTTACTAAGTCTCAACCCTCAACCACAACTGGTAATCCCACAACTGGTGACCGGTAAGTCGAATTCGCTTATTCTCACTTGTGCTCTCGCTCAAACCCTTTTGTTACAATTTGATGAACGTGTATTTCTCCCATGATTACTTTCTAATTTGTGAATATGCCAAATGATGATCCAAAGAATACCCAATCTGGGCCTTCGGTACAAAACCCACCCGAGTCATCTGCTCAAAACCACCCCGACCCTACTGATCATCAGACCCCTCCTGATCCTAATATGGATACTGAACAAACTTCGATCTCTAGGATAGGGTTTAAAGCACCCCCACTTTGGCGAAACAATGTTGAACTTTGGTTCATTCAAATTGAAAGCCAATTTCATATCTCTGGTATTGTTAATTCAACCACCAAATTTCATCATGTAGTTGCCGCACTCGATGGAGATGTTTTGACCTACGTGGCTGATGTGGTACGACAACCCCATTTAGACAAACCGTATGAAAAACTTAAAGATAGGTTGATTGATCAATTTTCTGATTCGGAAACAACACGCTTAAAGACTTTGTTGTCTGAACTTCCACTTGGTGATAAAAAACCATCTAACCTTTTGCTTGAAATGCAAAATCTTGCATCAAACAAAATTGATGACAAGCTCATGAAAGTTCTTTGGCTACAAAGATTGCCGATAACAACACAGCAAATTCTTTCAGCAAGTAATGATCCCCTTCCCGTTTTGGCTTCTAATGCTGATAAGATTGCCGAAATCTCAACAATGACTCCAGTTGTTCACACTATCGAGGATAATTCCAGGTTCAGTCGTTTAGAAAACCAAATTTCGATCTTGACTGATCAGATCTCAAAGTTGTTAAACCAACGCTCTCGATCAGTATCCAAAAATCGAGATTCCAACTCTCGACGACGCCCTAGATCTACTTCCACTTCTCAAAAGAAAGACGAAATTTGCTGGTACCACAAAAAGTACGCCGATAAGGCACGCAAGTGCGTAGAACCATGCAATTTTTCGGGAAACTAAATTGCACCTCAGATTTAGCGACGCCTGAAGGTTGCACGGAATCTGGTCGCTTGTACATCAAGGACTTTAGAACCGGGAGCAAGTTTCTAATTGATACTGGCGCTTCTGTTTCAGTCTTCCCAAAAAGTCGTGTCCAGTCTCCTCCAAGCCTAACACCAAAAGATCTGGTTTTGTTTGCAGCTAACGGAACTACCATCAAAACTTTTGGATCCATTCACATGCTTCTCAATTTTGGCCTCAAAAAAGAGTTTGGCTGGTCTTTTATTGTTGCAGACGTATCCCGTCCAATAATAGGCACTGACTTTCTGGAAAGGTACGAGTTACTTATCGATGTCAAAAATCGGAAGCTGATAGGAAAATTTGGAACTTCGGTTGAAGGATACGCTTCCTCGACCCCTTCCACCGGACTTTCTACTTTGTCCCTTAGCACCCCGTTTAAAGAACTCCTGTCTAAATTTCCGAACTTGACCAGTCCTTCCCTAAACCTGGTTCCCAAGAGTAAGGGTACAACACACTGTATTCTAACAAAAGGTCCACTAGTTTACGCTCGTGCCCGGCGACTCTCTCCTGATAAACTCGCTGCAGTTAAACTGGAGTTTCAAAAGTTGGTTGAACAAGGAATTTGTCGACCCTCCAAAAGTGCATGGGCTAGCCCCATCCACTTAGTGCGTAAAAAAGACGGAGAATGGAGGATTTGCGGAGATTATCGCAGACTCAATTCGATAACCGAGCCAGACCGCTACCCGATCCCCCACATCCAGGATTTTGCCCAAGGCTTAAGTGGTATGAAAATTTTTTCAAAGCTGGACTTAAAGCGCGCTTATTATCAAATCCCTGTAGAACCTGCAGACATCCCCAAAACGGCTGTTATTACTCCTGTCGGACTCTTTGACTACCTGTATATGCCTTTTGGATTACGCAACGCAGGGCAGACTTTTCAGCGGTTTCTCGATGACACTCTCCGTGGACTCAACTGCTTTCCCTATCTCGACGATGTCCTAGTTGCCTCCCGAGATTTAGAATCCCACAAACGAGATTTGAAGCAAGTCTTCGAGAGACTTAACGAAAAAGGTCTAGTTTTGAATACTCAGAAATGCGTATTCGGCGCAGAACAACTTCCTTTTCTTGGCTGTATGGTGTCAAAAGACGGTATCGCACCGCTGCCTGATAAAGTCGAAGCTTTGGTTAACTATCCTAGACCCAAGGACGTTGCCTCCTTGCGACGTTTCCTCGCTCTTCTAAACTTCTATAGGAGATTTCTTCCTCATGCAGCTTCTACGCAAGGAATCCTGTACGACCTCCTAAAAGGTTGCAAGAAAAACGACAAAAGCCCCGTCGAGTGGACTGATTTGTCTTCAGCTGCATTCCAAGAATGCAAGGATTCCATTCAAAATGCCGTGCTGCTGAGTCACCCTCATCCTGATGCCCATTTCTCACTCATGGTTGACGCATCTGACAGCGGAATAGGTGCTGTACTACAACAAAAAATTCTCGACAAGGATTCACCACTTGGATTCTTTTCAAGGCGACTTTCCCCCACCGAGCGTAAATACAGTACCTATGACCGTGAGTTACTGGCTGCATACTCAGCAGTACGCCATTTCAGACACATGTTGGAAGGTAGAAATTTCTGCATATACAGTGATCACAAACCCCTAACTTTTGCCTTTAGCCAAACAGCGGACAAAGTTTCCCCCAGAGTCCAACGACAACTTGAATTTATTTCTCAGTACACAACTGACTTTCGTTATGTCCCGGGGTCTAAAAATCATGCTGCCGATGCCTTTTCTAGGTTGGACGCAATTCATCTCCCCAATTCTATCGATTACACTGCTTTAGCGAGAGCACAGGTTGATAACGCGGAATTGGACATGCTTAAATCTAATTCTAATCTAAATTTTAAGCCAGTCGAGTTAAGAGATAATTTATTTTTACATTGTGATATTTCAACTGATGTTATACGTCCTTTTGTTCCTGGGTCTTTTAGGCGAGCTGTCTTTATGGCCATCCACGAACTCTCTCACTCTGGACCCAAAGCCACAGCCGACGCTGTTTCGAGACGGTTCATATGGCCTGGACTCAAACGTGACTGCACCAACTGGTCCAAAACCTGCGAAGCCTGCCAGATCTCGAAGGTTGGACGACACACCAAGTCCGCCCTCGGTCACTTCTCCGTGCCTGACGAGAGATTCAGCCACGTCCATCTTGATGTAGTTGGACCACTTCCACCGTCAAGAGGATGCCGCTATTGTCTGACGTGCACGGACCGCTTCACCAGGTGGACAGAGGTTTTTCCAGTCGCCGACCAGACTGCAGAGACCCTAGCTGATGCGTTCTACTCCGGATGGATTTCTCGTTTTGGTGTCCCTGCTGTTGTGACGACGGACCAAGGGCGCAACTTCGAGAGCAATCTGTTTCAAGCCCTAACCAAGTTTCTAGGCAGTCACAAAACAAGGACGACCGCATACAACCCAAAGGCCAACGGCATCTTGGAACGCTTTCATCGGCAGTTGAAGGACGCCTTACGATGCCACGCCACAACAGAACACTGGGTTCAGAAACTACCAACAGTCCTGCTGGGAATACGAACCGCCCTAAAGGAGGACCTAGGAACATCTGCCGCAGAACTGGTCTACGGGACCAATCTCCGACTTCCTGGTGAGTTTCTACAACCTTCCAGTTCCTCTGGCAAGACTGTCAACGAGTTCCTCACTCAACTTCGTCAGCATTTCCAAGAGATTCATCCGGTTCCTACATCTAACCATACCTCTCCCAAAGTTTTTGTGTCTAAGGATCTTTACTCGTCCTCCCACGTGTTCGTGAGAGAAGATGCTGTTCGGTCTCCGCTGCAGAGGCCTTACAAAGGTCCCTACAAAGTGCTTCAAAGGAAGGAAAAGTTTTTTGAGCTTCAGATCCATGGAAAACCATCCTGGGTATCCATTGATCGGCTAAAACCTTCCTTCAGCCTATTTGATCCAGAAAAAGACGCACATGACAGACGAGGTACAGATGTTGACGTTAGCCTAAAGAATTGCCTTTCTAAAAGTAACCTATCCCAAGCCCCAGGAACTGTCACCAAATCCGGACGAAGAGTTAGATTTTTACTTCCAGGACCCCTACGGTAACGTCGGGGACTGGGGGGGAGCCCTGTGGCGATCGGCGCCAGCGAACTCCGCAACGCTAGCTGAGAGCGCTGGCTCTAAACGTCACTGGCTGCGCACGCCACGAGATGGAGACGTCATATTTACAACTGCAGATAAATAGGCAGCGTGGAACAACAGCTGGCTGCTCTGACCAAACCCTTACCTTCTGACTCTCGGCATTCTCTCTCGGCTGGCTACTGCGGCCTATTCAATTGTCAACGTATTCTAAATTGTTTTAACTTGTTAATCGTTATTAGGAGTTTACATTGTTCGTTAAATAAAGTTCTTTGTTCTTTAATGTGGTGTTACTAAGTCTCAACCCTCAACCACAACTGGTAATCCCACAAAGCCAACATCATAAACAAGTCTACAAAAAATCAGAACTACCGGATTTGACGCATACTGTGATGTATAAAGTTACTGGACTACGAGGCGAGTAAAGAAATAAAGAAGCAGATTTTCTTACCTCTTCAAGGCTGAAAAGTACCCCTCCGATGGGAGCGCCAAATGCTATCGACACACCAGCTGCTACAGCTGCAGACAGAATCTTGAAAAAAAAAATTAATGGTAAAGTAGTTAAGACAGTGGTTTCTAATTTGTGGTCCACGGATAATAAATTCTCTGTAAGATCATTTAAAGTGGTCTGCGATTAGGTGAGGTGCAGTATAATTACGGACACATAGAGGAAAAAAATAGCCACACGAGCAGACATCTATGCATGGCTAGGGTATATAAGAGGAGCAAACAATCAAACCATGCTTTCTCCTTCAAATACAAATTTTCAGGAGAGTGGGGCTATTTCGCACATGGGGCACATTCGGACAGACGGCATTTCCCCTAGTAATTATTAATTTAAAAATCTGAAAAAAATACCAGTAAATGGAAGCATGACTACCACCTCTTGCATGAATTTTCAAAGCTCTGAGCCATTTTGTTGTATACGTACTAGAAATTTGCTAGCGTTAGAAGCAGCAAAGTAAATTTTCTTGTCATTTTGTTGGCGTAAAATATCAATCAAAAATAATTCTCAAGTGGACATTCAGCATTTTATTCAGTAGAGGCACTACTAAAGTTAGTTTCTAGAAAGGTTTTATTTCCCTGCTTTAATTATAAATATCTTGTTGGGACGTGGTAAGCTTGAACTGGTAGATGGGGCACATTCGTACACCAAAACATGGGGCAGATTCAGACAGTGCGAATGTGCCTCATCTTTCCCATTTTTGATTATGAAAGTGATTTATATGTTTATAAGTGCAGTTTATTTAATAACTTGAAGTTTAATTGTTTTTTATTGTAATTGATTCAAAATTTGGTGATAATAGAAATAACATCTTAAAGAAAGTTTCAGTTTTAAGGAATTTAGACCCAGACTTAAACATTGAAGAAATAAATATCCCTGATAATTGCTTAATACCAATTGAATTGGACTTAAGTGATTTTATTCTAGTAGAATTTGCTACTAAAAAGAAAATATTGTTATGTTGGTCAAATATAAAATTTGGAATTGAATGGTGCTTATTTAAAATTAATGATGAAGAACTTTAAAATTGATGACGAAACTTTTATTTTTCCAGTAAGTAATGATTCAACATTCATACAAAAAGATAATATCGTATTAAAAGTTCCCCAACCGTCAGTTTCAGATGTTAATAAGCGAGCTGTTGGTTCACTTTTCTTTTCGAATAAAACCTGACAGTTAAAACATTAGTTGAACTTTTTCTAACTAATTATATTATGTGAAGTATGTCAATGTACTTCTTTACTTCTATACTCTTCATTACTACAATTGTTTTCCTCATAAAAAACTTAGATGTTCAATATTTTCTGAAGCTGTTTTCTTTTAGTAAAAAAATCTTCAAATTAGAGGAAAAATAGTAGAAGTGCCAAATATTTCGTTTAATTATCCTTACTTTAAAGTACAATAAACTTTTTAGTTTGTAAAAATAATTATTTTAAAATTTTTTTGCATGTGTACGAATGTGCCCCACACGTGTGCGAAACTGCCCCACCCATGGGGCACATTCGCACGAAATTTCTCGTTTTTTAGATTGATGATATAGGTTAGAAATTCTAGATGAATGCGACCAGTTATCGTTTTAAAATATCGGGAAAGGTCTTAACTTTCATTTGAATCCGAGTTTGTTTCAATATCTCATCTAGATCCAGAGAAATATGCCGAAATGCACTTTTTGTGCGAATGTGCCCCGTTCTCCCCTATATTAAAAAAAAGTAACAGTGACCGTCGCTGTCACCGCCGCTGATTTTGAAAATTTTATTTTTTAACACTTTGAACTATCACTACGCAAAAACTATTTGAAGGAATATTATGAAATTTTGACCATTGGTAGACAAATGTATCAGGGTCATTTCAGTTTCCAGACCTAATTAATTAGATAATTAGTTCTGGAGTTATTTAATGTCAAAGTCGAAAATTATTTTTTTTGGCTGCGAGTTCGCCCGCAGAAAAATCTATTTACAGCAGAAACATGATTTTTTGCAGACACATACTCTTAGGTATGAAGTTTTGCACCTCGTCGCCCTTTTTTCGAATTTCGAATTATTTTTGGAGTAATTAAATTGTTAAGTTTCGAAATTTTTTACTCTTTTTCGGTTTTTTCGTTTTAATACAAAAACTAATCACAGTAGAAATATGATATTTTAAACACGCATACAATTATTTTTTATAGAAAGATTGGCGTTTCCTTTTTTAAAAAATTCGAATTATTTTTAGAATTCTTAAGATTCAAAGTTCAAAGTTTCAATTTTTTCATGTCTTTCTGGTCGTTCACTAGAGAAACAGCCGATTTTTATGTGAGTCTGATTTATTTTATTTCCAACGATTCACTAGATACACGTGCATTTCATAAATTTAAAAGATATTAATGGCATGCTTTTTCTCTAAGATAGTTGATGATAACTTGTAGACTTGCTGGATATTTTAAAAAACATTTCGATTAAATTATTGACAAGTTAAAACAAGGATATTTCAGTTGCAGTTTTATTTTGATATTTTTGTAGTTATGGTCCGAATAAAGTTATTGATAAGTTCGAGAGATAAAAGTTTTGATTTTAAATTATCATAAACTAAGCCGACAAGTTCCAGGTTTTACTGGATAGTTGAGATGAAACAAGCGAGCTCTGCTCGCTAAGATCGCGAAGCGATCTTCAACGAACTGCGGAGCAGTTCCGGGGGTTGGTGAGCGATAGCGAGCAGGGGGCAGAGCCCCCTAGTAACTTAAAAAATAACTAATTTAAAAACCTAATTATCGTTTGTTTAGTTCTATAACGAGTAACTGAGAAGATTTGTAGTCATAATTTACCTAAAAACTTAAAATTAATTATTAAAAAATGCATTTGAAATTTGGATAAATCACGTTTTGATCGAACACATAGGAGGAAACATGGTTTGAATGTTTCCAACATGGACAGAACACTTTTTTAATGAAAAAAATTAATCATACTCTTCTCAAAAACTATTCTTTTTATTTCTGATATACAATGTAAATTTTTAAAATAGACATTAGGTGATTTCATATCAAAAAGTCCCCACCAATATTTTTACATCACCAACTTTACGCTGACAAATGAGTGGGTCACGTGACGAGTAAGAACAGCTATGATTGGCTGTGACTGGAGGAATCACTGTTTGACTGAAAACAGGCTCTGGAGGAAACACTTTTTGATTGAAACATCAATTTTCTAAGTAGTTTTAGAATAGGTTAAAACTTGTTTTAGTTGAAGATAATAGCATTATTTTGTGCAGTTTAATGTGGAGGTCATGAAAATAGCAGTAACTCATTTTTTATTTTTTTTTGGAGAAAACACGGTTTGACTGTTGGCTCCTCATATAAAAGTAAACCGTAAGGTTAGTGAATTGAAAACATTTAAGGCAGCAAAAGGATGCTGAAGAGCATGAGAGATAGGTTCTAGAACTTAGAAGAAGAGATGATGAAAAACAGAAAGATTCTCAAGAGTGAATGAATGCTGAAGAATAAAAATATGATCAAGAGTAGTTAGACTTAGCTGAGATATTTCCAAGAGCAAAAGTTGCTGAGGACCAAATTCATGATGATGAGCAAAAGAAGCACCAGAGCAGAGAGAGGGCCAAGAACAAAGGAATGCTGAAAAGCAGACAGATAATTTTGCGTTGAAAGATAAATGGGGGATAAAATTCGTTTAAATGACTTTTCCAGCGGTTATTTTCTAGGAGAAAATTTTGTCCACTACTATTACCCAAAGAGAGTCCTGATGTCAATCTTCAATGAAAAAAATTGATAAATTGTAATATTGTCAGTCTTATCCAGATTTACATACTTCTCGCTTCTTTGCCTCGTTGCGGGCATATCTGGGAAAGCATCTGGCGATGATGTTTCCGAGGCAGCACACGATGTGCACCAGTGGGCCCTCCTTCCCTAGACTGAGGCCAGACGCCACGGCCAGCATGGTCCCAAGGGCCTTCGACAGCAGAGTCCAGCGGCCCAAGTAGCCCCGCATGATGAACCCGCTCAGAATGGTCTTGATCTAATAGAAAATTAGGAAAAATACTTTCATACAAACATACCGACCTCTAAAGAAGATTTCTGCGAGTTTTTAAAAAATTTTTATTGGGTTATGTATCAATTAGTTGGCAAAGGATGTGAAAGATGCCTTTTATTATGCAACGCTTTAATTTTTAAATAACTATTCTAACATAATGAACATACTTATACAACTATTATGAAGTATTGATACAGTAAACCCCAATCATCCGAATAAATTGGGACTGAATGCCATTGGGATTACAAACGGATCCAGGGGGGGGCTAGGGGGCTGAAGCCCCCCCCCCCCAAATGAAAAGTGTTACACTATATAATATGGCATTTTATTCACCAAAAGGAGTTAAAACCCCTGTTATTTTAAGGTCAAGTTTTCAAACATTTTCTGCGAGAGGACTCCTAGACACCCTTGGTACTTTTGTAACTCTATTATTACAACTTTATTTTATATTAAGTTCGTAAAAACGCAAAACTTCTACCATAAAATCTATATCCGAAATTAGGATGAGGCGTACCAAAACAAGTTGAAAAAGTGGGTTTTTTTACTTAAATTTTCAGTGAGAGGACCCCCAGACCCCCATTTTAGTAGTTGGAGCAGGATAATTCACTACCTTTTTCATATTAAGATAATCAAGAAGATTCAATTGGATTATAAAAATTCTTAGCCCCCAAAAACCAAATCCTGGATCCGCCTTGATTGGGATGATACAAAATTTGGATAATTTGATTTTCCGAAAAAGGTCTATTTAAATTAGTTACAGTATGCCTGTTAAAAATGGGAGAAAAAACTAATTTTAAAGAAAGATAGCTTTTAATTAATTATAAATGTGAAAATGCAACATTCGGATAGTTGGAGCTCTAATGTACCTTGAAATTATTGATAAAGCAACATGTGTTCGCTGCTCACAAATGTTATTTGAAAAGTTTGAGGGATTTTTAATTTATTAAAACTATTTAGATTAAAAAAACATTCCATATAATATTATTTGAATGAAATAAACAAGTAAAACTGATAAAAAAATTTCATATAAGAAAAACGACATTTGCCAGCAAAAACCAGTACCAAGAAATGTCAATGATATTGGCCGATATTTTAGAGGGGGTTCATTCTGACAAAGGTTAATATTGACAGGCAGATATTGGCCTGTGGGTTAGTATTAGTACTACCTGACACACTTAGGTATCATGGTTATCTTATCCGTTTAAGTTATGAGCAGCCAGTTTTTCATTGACTGAGGGCATAATTAATAAATTAGAATGTTAAGAATGACTTTAATTCAAAGTATATTTATATTTTTAAAGTATGGGTAATTTTTTACCTCGGGTATTCCAGATCCACTTGCATAGGGTGCAAATGTGAGTATGAAGGAGCAGGCAAGAGTGGCAAAAAGAAGACTCCAAAAGACGAAGAATCCGAATGACAGAAGGTATTCTTCAGTGGTGAATAACTCCAATCGGAATAAGCGATACCATGAATACCACTGGAATTCAATACAATAAATTTATTTTTTTACTAAATTGATTTTCAATCAATCCTATAGTTACTTTTTATTGCATTATTTTCTGTTTTTTATGATCTGGTGTCATGGGCGTAGCCAGGGTTTAACTTAAGGGGGGGCAAGCAGGGTTGACTTTTTTTATGTTTGTGGAGAGTAATTTTAAAACCCCGTGAGAGAGGGCCGGGTTTCAACGGGGGGTCTGGGAAACTTTTGGAAATTTGACCCTAAGAACAGAGTTTTAAAACCTTTTTTTTTGGTACACGTAAACCCAAATTTGGACATACATTTTTAGGTAGAATTTTGATTTTAATGAAGTTATTACATAAAGAGTGTGAATAATAAAGGTTTAAATACTAAAAGGGGGCTTGGCTGTCCTCCCTCAGAAAATGTTTGAAAGTTAGACCCTAAGAACAGGGTTTCCAACTGTTCTTTGGTTCACGTTTGATTTTAATGAACTTATTATCAGAAAATGTGAGTAATAAAGGTATAAATACTAAAGGGGGGCCTGGGGGCCCTCCCCCCAAAATATTTTGAAAATTTGAGTAAAATACTGGGTTTTAACTTAACTAAAAGTAAGGTAAAAGTTAATTGTTCGGGTTTTAGGGGGGGAAGCTGCCCCTCCCTGCCCCCCCTTGGCTACGCCCATGTCTGGCGTATTTTCGAAAGGTTAAAAAGCATTCCTAGTAAGAATTACACACTTTCTTATTTTAAGTAAGTTTTTAAGACGAGTTTACGTAAATATAAATAGTTGAGGACGTGTGAAAGATTTTTTTCTTGAATTATAAAATATAAAATGAAGTTATCCATACAAAGAAAACCCATATCTTTACTCTTAAAAGAAAATAATAATTTCTTTTACAGTGCTTATAATCTCGAAAGTACTTTAAAATTTATACCGTACCTGCGCGTAAGCCGAGCATTTTTGGTAAAAAAAAATTCAAAAGTGGGGATGGGATGTGATACAATGATCTAAAGCGTTTGAAAATGATAAATAACGGAATTCCTTTAGTATTTTCCCAAATATGGCCTGAATACTGAGTGTTGAGGCTATGGTGTTAAAGCACTGAGAAATATCACTTGGTTGTATAATGAGCTTAGTTCTCTGTTTTCGTGACACCAATAAGTTGGAAAATTTTGTTAGGGTATGGATAAAGCACAATATTTGAACGTTTTAGAAACCAAAGGTTAAAAGATGCGAAGGTGGTAAATTTTCACTCGGCGTATCCTCTTCAGACCCGAGGTATAAAAAAATTCTTTCAACTCAAATTTTTTTCTTAAAATAGTATTAAAATGCTTCACAAAGTTCATAAAAATCTTCAATTCAAGAAAATGTTTTTCAGGGGGCTTACAATTTAAGGTCCACCCTGGTGGACCTCAGTTCTCAACGTAGTAAAACATGACACAATTCCTATGGTATAAAATTGTTACTTTCTATAATTATAATTTAAATATATGAATTATTTATAATTTTTTTGTCATAGTAGGTTATTTGAAGGTTGTAACTTTATTTCCTTTTTAAAATAAAGAATTTTTTAGAATATTTAATTTTTTAAAAATTCAAAAATTCATTTTTATTGGCATAGAAAACTTTTTGTGCATGTTTTTAATATTTTTATGCAATAATCAAAGTAAATTTACATTTATACTGTAGAAAATAGTACTCATTTTGAGTTTTACAGAATTTATTTTAAAAAATTTTGAAAAATTTAAAAAATTTTGAAAAAAAAAATTTTTAATTTGTTTTTTCTATACGAAATTCAAATTTTTAAATGACAAAATAATAATTATCATTTAAATTATAAAATAAGTGTTTTAAATTCTCAAAATAGTTTATTTACCCGTTTTTTATTAATTTTTACTCCTACACAATTACCATCGTTAAGAACCGAGTTCCACCCTGGTGGACCTCTCTATATCTTGCTCTCCCAAACTCAAAATTTGTTGGATTTCTTTACAAACTGTTTTATTCTACTTGAAAGGATACTAATTAATAAAACTAGTCAAATTAAGTCTCATAAATAAATTAATTTAGGTTTAAATTAATTAATATTCCCAAGTTTTAGGTAGGACGCCATTTTTTCCAAAATCCTCTTTTTAAATATGTTCTGTGCGCAAAATATTGTTTTAAAGCGCTATCTCTCGATTGAAATAGAAAGTAAAAACATCAAATAATACATACTTCAGCTTTTAGCTGATACATTTTAGTAAAAAGTTTGTTTTTGAGGGGAGCACTGAGAAATATCACTTGATTGTATAATGAGCTTAGTTCTCTGTTTTCGTGACACCAATAAGTTGGAAAATTTTGTTAGGGTATGGATAAAGCACAATATTTGAACGTTTTAGAAACCAAAGGTTAAAAGATGCGAAGGTGGTAAATTTTCACTCGGCGTATACGAGGGTTTGGATTTTTTAGTCATTTTTTCGAATAAAAAGCGTACCTTAGGCTTATACGTGATAACATACGGTATTTGCTTTAAATAGAGCATTTTAGGGACCAATTATTTTATTTAATATTACTCTAGAATTCATGATATAGTAACACGGATTGTCTTGATAAATTGTATCACAGTAAAGAGATAATTTCTCACCTAATTAATCACTAATTAAACAATCAATTGCAACAAGTACGAGTTAACTCTAACAAATTCACATTGGAGTAATCTCTTCGTTGCTGAAAGCGCCTCAGTTTCATTTTACTAAATTTAGAACACCAAACAAATTATATAACAAGATATTATTTGTTATTAAACGAATTGATTTTTGGCAAGATTTTGTTACCTGCTCACATTCATCTCCCTCATAATAAGTGTCATTGGAAGACCAGCAGCATTGCTGTCTGTTGAGCCAGAATGCCTGAAGACAGACTCCAGATTTCAAATCTTTCATCCAAGCTTCTCCTATGTCCACAAAACCAGATACTGACCCTGACGGTAAAACGCACTAAGTTAAGGATAATTGGATCGTCAGTTTGGAAAAGGGAATAAGTCCAAACACAAAGTTTTGAAGGAAAAAAATTTTATATGTAATGGAATTTTTATTGTACAACCACTAAATTTTTAATGGAAATTCATCGAAAAAGTAGAATAAGTCTGCTTTCTATTATCTTCTAAGTCTTTTAATTAATGCGCTTGCAACAACAATGAGCTAAAGGCCGTATTCATTCACCGGTAATTTGACCGGCAGTCAAACTTCTGATTTTCAGTTAAAGAAGGAAAACTAGTTATCCTCCAATCAGATGTTTGAATCCCGGTGAACCGCTGGTCAAGTTACGGGTGAATACGGCCGTTTAAAGTAAAACGGTAAAAAAAGTTAAGTAGTGTTAGTTTTAGCTCAGTGTTCCTGCAGGAGCCTAAATTCTAAACATTACTACGACTGGGCATAAAGGGACGTTAAGAGGATTCAATACCAAACTACTAGTATTAAGTGGTGACGGTAACCAGTTTTACTTCAAATTATGGAATATATTCGGCCAAGCCCATGTTAATCCCGTGATAGGAAAACAAACTCATTATCAAATCATATCTCACTACAAACTATCCCTTCGGTAACCCATTGCAAGCTCAGTAGGTCACATGATGGGTAAAATGTGACGTAAAGACGGATATAGTCCACTAACGGCCGTAGTCACCGGTAACTTGATAAGCGGTTAACCGGGAGTCAAACCTCTAATTTGATGGAATCTTTAACTTCCAATAAGAAGCTTGACTGCCGACTTCTTACCGGTGACTACAGCCGTACCCTTATATTAGGTCATCCCGAAAGTTTTGTCGCTCTTGGGAGCATCTGTATATAAGATATTTTTGACACTTTTCTATTATGTGATACCAATATAAACTGTAACTTTATCTACCGTCAACTTGGCATCTTGGTTTGATTTTGGGGACTGTTCAACAACTGGACTTTCCTTAAATCTATGATAACATGTTACTTCATTTCTTTTCTTTTGCATTTTTTGATAAGTTAAGATTTTTAAATTAAAATTAACTAGTGACTTCCCTAAAAACAATTAAAGTTTTAAGTATTTTTAACAAGTGTGGAAAACTTAACTTAGATTTAAATTTTTTCTGAGGCATCCGGAGGGTTTGATCACAATCATCCATATTAAATTGCTGGATTGCTACTCCTAACCCTCTATTAGGACAGACAGACAGACAGATTAAAAGTATTTTGCGCAAGAGCCTTTTCAGGCTATATCACGCTATACAAGTTTAAATCGTTTTCTTTTGCAGTTTAAAATCCTACTCTTTTAAATTGTATTACCTGTGTTTATTGATAAAACCCTCTATTAGGAAAGATCCGAATGATCATTTGCAGGAATCTAGATCACTGGAAATTCTACCGCCGCTCAACAAGATTAGTATAAAATTAGTTTCAATTTATGAAATAAATAAGATCTTCAGTACAATCTTAATATGACTTAAAATTAAAGTTAAATTTCTTTGAATTTAAATTTTGAAAGTTTTCAATGGAATGGCAACTTGAAGTAAACAAAATCTTATTAATCGTAGAAACTAGGAAAGCTGGAAATGTGAGGCAACAAAAAAAGAGCCAAAATTAGCCAAATTGGCTGTAGATAGAAGTAGAAGTACTTTACTGGTTTACCCTAATGGAAAAGTACCAAAAAATACATTGGTATACAGATGTTCCCAAGAGCGACAAAACTTTCGGGATGACCTAATAGCACAGCTCATACCAAATATGTCAAGTTTACGTAACTGCTACTAAAAATAAACGGAATTCGGCCGTACATGACGAAAACTGAACGAATCTTTTGAGGGCGTTTGAGCTGCTTGGGAAGTGGTGACTAAAATCATCCTCAAACACACGAAACACAACTTAAAACTAATTAAAGCTTCAATCGTCACAAACTAATTACCTCTTACTGACTACTATTTACTATTTCAAAGAAGAAGTATAAAGCCTATTACCTGCCGCGAGGCCCACTAGGCAAACACAGAGCCACCCGGACGCTCGCTCTAGTTGCCCCTCCATCCATAATTTGAGGGAGCGGCCCATACGCCCCCGCACGTAGCGCTGACGGTACATGTCTCGCGACAGGTCCCGCTGCCAGTCGATGGTGTGGAAGTCGTCGTACTGGCCTACCCCCTGTGGCAGGGGGGCTTCCTTGGGGCAGTCAGGGGCTCCACCTGTTGAAAAAGGGGTATCTCTGACATTTATTGCCTCCTTTGAGTTTTAACTTTGATGTAAAAAATTGCCCAGTTGCACTCCTCATCGTCAGTTTTAATGTCGAGTTTACGTAACTGCAACTAGAAGTTAACGAAATTCAGCAGTACGATTAAGTTCATAAAAAAACCTTATACATGGTAAGGGGAGTGGAAATGAGATTGGACACCTAAGCGATATCAATATGGTACACACTTATTTTGGCTTTGTTCAGTTCCACCACTGAATTTGTAAAAAGGAACTAATTTTTCTGTTAGTAAATGGTTAATTTCAAACACTGAGGTAAAATCACAGCATTTCATGTAGGAGATATTTACAAGCTATTGTATACAATAAAAAATAAATATAATAAATAGTTTGAACACATTAAAATCGCTATCAATTTGAATTTATTTTGAATGACACCTTTAGATACAAAAAAAAGTTAAGAGTCAGGAATTTTTTACAATAAAAATGTACAACTTTTTAATTTTTATCTTCTTCTCTACGTTTTGATGGTTTTTTTTATAAGAAGACAGCAATAAGACTTTTTTCGCCCATAAAGGAGTAAACTCATAGTAGAGCTAAACAATTGAAAAGTTTCAATATGATCTCATTTTAAAAACGTTTATTTAGGGTCTAAAAGATTCATTACCTTTGAACACATTCAGTGACTCCTCCGATATCGTTCCCGTCCCAGTAATGTGGATGAGAGCCCCTTCGCTGCTGTGTCGCCGCTTCAACATCCTCGGGTTCGATTCCCGAGCTCTGTCTAAAGTGGACTGGTAGTTTTTTGGATGACCTGACCCTACCAGGTTCTGCTCCATTCTCTATCTGATGCTGCTAAGTGACTGAACAAAATAAGAAACGAAATAATTTGCTGAAAAGATGTTGATAAAGATACGGAGTAAAAAAAATACAGTAAAGTGGTGGAAAGAAATTGTCACCATCTCATTGATATGTGGTGGTAATTTATTACACCACTTTATTGTGGAACGTGCCATATTTTTTTACAGTGTATAAATCAAAAGTTGTGCTGGTGTGTTTATTATTTCACTTTCTATGCCCTTGCTTTGTATAAGTTACGGGCAATGTGATAAACCGGGCATTATTAATAATGCCCGAACAAGTGGTGCAAAAGTGCCCGAGGTGGGCAATGTGATAAATTCAATGAGTATTATTAAAAATGAGTATTATTAAAAATGTCCGGATTCATTATATTGTCCGTAACAGATGAGCATGCGAGAGCTGTAGGATTTGATACAAGCAAATTAAAGTGCAAAAAAGTTCGAGACAGTTTTATTCTAGAAATTAAAAACAGGTTTGCTGCATTGGAAAACAATGAAGAAGTAGGCGATATGAATCCAAGCTCAAATAACATCGAGGAACAGTGGAATAAATTTGAAGAAACCTTGCAAGAAGCTGCCAAGGAAACACTGGGTAAAAGAGATAAGAAAAAGTGTAAAGAATGGCTTAGTGGAGATACTTGGAAATTAATTGACCATAGAAAAAAGCTTAAAAATTTACTTTCTAACACTAAATCAATCAGATTACATGAACTGTATAAACAACAGTACAAAGAAGCGGACAAGAACGTCAAAAGAAATTGCAGAAAGGATAAGAGAGTTTATTATGACTTGCTAGCCGAGGAGGCACAACAAGCTGCAAATGTTGGGAACATGAAAACTGTGTTCCAGATCACCAAACAGCTTAGTGGGAACAGGAAAAGGCAAGGTTGTAATGTCAAAGACAAAAATGGGAATTTATTAAACAATGATCAAGAAATAAGAGACCGTTGGAGAGAACATTTTAATGAAACCCTGAACGTCAAGAATGACCCAAATCTTCAGTTTGTGGCATCAAATGTCCCGCAGGTTGGTATTATTACCACAGATGAAATTTCGCTGAGCGAAATTAAAGTTGCCTTAAAGGCAATGAAATCTGGCAAAGCTTGTGGTAGTGACCAGATTGCAGCTGAGATGTTAAAGGTCGATACTGACGAAATGGCTATTCATCTTCATGGCATATTTAACACAATATGGAACACAGAAAAAATTCCCAGTAGATGGACAGAGTCCATAATCATTAAAGTACCCAAGAAGGGTGACCTTTCCATTTGTGACAATTGGAGAGGAATTTGCTTAATGTCGATACCAGCAAAAATTTTTGGCAGGATAATTGTAAATAGACTGAAAACAGAAGTAGAAAGTATTTTGAGAGAAGAACAGGCAGGATTTAGATCTGGGGCTGGCACAACTCAACAGATTTTCACCCTTAGAAATATCATCGAACAAAGCATTGAGTTCAATGCTCCCCTTTATATGAATTTCATAGATTTTCAAAAGGCCTTTGATTCTGTTGATAGGGAAATGTTGTGGAAAATACTTGAAGCCTATAAAATCCCAAATAAATATATAAATATAATAAAAGAACTGTATCTAAATAATAAATGTTTCATCGAGGTTGACGGTGAGCTTACCGAACCTTTTTCAATCAAAAGTGGCGTCAAACAGGGTTGCGTCATGTCTGGACTCCTATTTATTATTGTGATTGACTGGATTATGCGTAATACCATTAAAGATAAGAAGAGAGGAATTAGATGGAAATTTACTTCCTCTCTTGAAGACCTAGATTTTGCTGATGACATAGTTCTTATGTCCTCGAAATTTGATGACCTTCAGCAAAAGACATACATCTTTGAGCAGTATTCAAAAACCGTGGGTCTCACTATTAATAGAAGGAAAACCAAGACCATGAGAATAAACGAAAAATATACAAATAAGATCAACCTATCTAACGAAGATATTGAGGACGTATCCTCTTTCACTTACCTTGGTGCCACGGTAAGTAGAGAGGGAGGTACTGATGAGGAAATTAAAATCAGGATTGCTAAGGCACAAAGTTGTTTTTGCAGACTCAACAATGTTTGGAAGTCAAATAAATTATTATCAAACACAAAACTTAACCTTTTTAATGCATTGGTAAAAAGCGTTTTGCTTTATGGCTGCGAAACTTGGAAATTAACCAAAGCACAGAATAATAGATTGGATGCATGGCAAAACAAATGTCTAAGGAAAATTTTACAAATCTATTGGCCCTATACAATATCTAATGTCCAACTGTACAGCCAAACAAGACAAATGCCCCTTCAAAATACCATACGAAGTAGACGATGGAAGTGGGTCGGCCATGTGCTTAGAATGCCACCACACAGAATACCAGCAGTTGCCCTTACTTGGGCGCCGGAGGGTAGAAGATCTCACGGTAGACCCAAATTAACATGGAGGAGACTGGTGGAAACAGAACGTAGCCAGGCAGGGTGGGCAGGCTGGGCAGAAGCAAGATCCGTTGCCCAAGACCGTAGGGAATGGCGTCGTAAACTGAAGGCCTTATGTGCCATTGGGCACGAAGCAGAATGATGATGATGATGAACAGATGAGCACAAATGAAATTAAGCTTGACCTAAAATGTAAGCTACGAATTAATCTAGCCATTTCATAAAAGTACCCAAGCAGCACAAACGTTTAAAATTTGTCCAATTTTCCTATGTAAGACCAAAGTTTATTTAACTTCTAAAAGCAGTTATACCAGACATATTTGGTATGATCTGTGCTACAGGGTAGTTCCTAAACGTTTTAAGGATTTTCAAGACTCGATGCCATTTTAAAACCTAGGTTTTTCCATAACGCAATTAAAAAAAGAATGTTTTTAAAATCTAAGATAGGATTAAAAAACTGTGTACCTGACCAAAATAGAAATTAGTATTTGTTCTTATAATTGTTACTTATTATTTTTCAGAACCTTCAAAACAATGTTCTTTTCAAAGGAATATCTTAAAAATAAAATAAAATTGTCTTAATTAAAAGTAACAGATCACATCAAGTCTACAAAATAAATTTTACAAAGGTCAAATTACTTAACATTTGATTACTTGGAAAGAAATTAAATTATGAAAGACTTACACAAATCTACGAGACTGAATTAGTATCCTTTCGTTGCGACCAATTCCGTGAAATACGAGCATCAAAACAATATCAGACTATAGCACCTGTTAGTCGCATCAGTTGTCATTTGAATGACATGAATGCCCCAGTTTCAGCATAGAATCGGTATTATTTTGGTGTAATATTCTGAAAATAAGAAGAGAAGAAGAGCGAACGGTCTATTTCCAAACGACTCCATGCTTTACGTGGGTTGTCGTATTATTGCTGTGCTTTATCAACGAAATCAAAGATACAGGTGCTCTTCGAAGAAAAAGAAAGTTTTTTTCATATCATAATGAAATGCAAACATTATACTAATGAGGAAGTATATATAACTAGAGATAAAACAATGACTTAATGATGTTGTAAGCATGGGGGTAGAGTCAACTCTTTATTTTATTAGAGTAACAGTTTAAGTATTTAATTTAAAAACTAAAAAGTAAAATTATTTTAAATTTACTTTTAAAAATATTATACAGTAAAGCACCGTTTATACGTCTCTCATTTATACGTCTTTTACATTTATACGTCGTTTTCGCTAAGTCCCAATTCATTCAAATAATCAAAATTGTTTTCAATTATACGTCTTTTCATTTATACGCCGTTTTACGTCGGTCCCTTGAAAGACGTATAAACGGTGCTTTACTGTATTAGGTAACATTATTATTTGAGATACCCTTAATGGTTCTTGAGTTTACCCCAGTTCTGTTATTCTTTTTTCTTTTTGAGGCCTGAAAAAGTGTTATTTTCACTTTCTAAAATCGCATCGAATATTGAAGATATTTTCATGAACATTTTTTCTGGGCTTTTCTATGATATTTTAAACAACTTTCGCACTGAAGTTTTTGCTTTATCTCCTTTAGTTTTTTTTATAAATTTTTTAAGCATCATATTTCGCCGCTATGGGCGCTGTAATTCAACTCAATGGATTCTCCATGGTCACTTACCTAGGGGTGCAACTGACGCGTTGGTTCCAAATTAAAGCCATGAAACCGAATTCTGAAATACAAACTGTAGTCTTTCAGGTTAGGGAAGACTACTGTTGATGAATATTTAAAAAATTATCTTGAAAAATGTTTTTTCATTAATCTATAAGGTTTAAAATGATTTTATTCCTTTTATTAACTACCTATGAATCTCCTTAAAATGGATACATTGCCTTATTTCATAAACTATTGAAAGATTTAAAAAGGGGCTTAAAATTACTTTCCCCTCGTCTGAACACAAATATTTTATACGATACACTACAAACTGCATTGAAAATTTCACACTTAACTGGTACATTGCCTAACTCTGAAACTTATTTTAACTACTACTCTTAATACTTCAGTTTAAGGCACTGAACTATAAGTTCAGCAGGGGCAGGTGGTTCAGATCAGCTTCTGATGGTTCCTCCCCCCTTTTCCTCTCTCAGTGAAAAAGCGAAGAAAACCCGAGGCTGTTAAGTTAACGCTTAGGAGAAACGACATGGCTTTTGAGAATGTCGAGTTGAAGTCAAAATGTTTTGTCTGGGTTAATCTTATAGGTTTCTTCCTTTTGGTTTGCCATATCAGGACATCACAGGCATCAGGTGGAGGTAAGTCATTCTTTCTTAAGAAATCCTTATTTAACCTGTTGTAGTTAGTGCTTGGTGGCTAGAGTATATCAATAGTCTCTATTATACTGCGACTGTGTAAAATATTTGTTATTTCCTGTTTTGTACCATAATTTGCTTTTTCAAGAGATGAGATGATATCCCCTTGAATATAAATGTCATCTTTTATACATTGACCAAGTTATTATAAGAACTTGTTTCGTATTTATCATTGCATTTAACTGACACTACATTGCTTCTCATTGTGACTATTCTTAATATAATAACTTTATATATCTTAATTTTAAGACGACGAACTTACAAACTTAACTAGGGATAACTTAGAATCACGAGTTTTCTTTTTTTTTGCTTTGATTAACAAAATGTGTTGTATTAAACATGTAACTAACGAGAAAATTACGTGATTGATTCAAAGTTATTTTATAAAATCCTATATTTTCCACTAAAGGGTGTATTATGATTAGTGATGGGCAAAATCGATAATTTTAGGTATCGAATACTTTGGTATCGAATACTTATAGGTATCGAATACTTTGGTATCGAATACTTATAGGTATCGAGTACTTTTAGGTATCGAGTACTTTTTTTCAATGTCGGGAAATGAACCTGAAGGGACAATTTTTTTAGGGCCTATCCATAATCAGACTGATATTCAAAAAACTGAAAGCGATCCATCAAAAAGCCCCGTAGCTACGGGCCTGGAGGTGGATAGAGGCGAAGGATTTGGCGGGGGAAAAACCTAGCCTCGTCAAATTTCTCTCGCGGATGATAACGACTTGGGTTTGAGCGTTGCAAAATGAAAACGGAAACAGGCTGCGTTTGATCTACAGTAGGTATTATAAAGATTACTTCATTGAAAAATTTAAAATGAAATATGTCAATAAAGTATCGATACTTTTGTGGGTATCGAATACACTCGATACCTATAGGTATCGAGAAGTATTTGGTATCGATACCTGCCCATCACTAATTATGATAAGGAACAAGGCACTTTATATGATAAAACAGTGAAACAAAGCGTTTCTTTAGAGGGAGAACTTAGAGTAAAACATTATTTCAACTGTCCTTTAGTTTCATTTGGAAAATAGTGCTTTTAATTTGAAAACTATTGCCTATTAAAAGTCCTTTTTTAAATACTTTTCTTTCGACTAGCCTTAAGATAATCCTGACTGCAAATTTGAAGCTAAAAAAAAATACAAAGTTTTCAATTTTTTTTTCGATATGAAATAGGATCACATTCAAAAGTAAAATTCAATTTCCTTGTGTTCTAGTAATCGAAATTACTCCTGCATCATTGCTAAAACAGCTAAAAGATGATCTGCTGAAGACGTACGATATCCACATTCGACCAGTCAAGAACACCTCTATACCAGTCACTGTCAAACTATTTTTCCAAGTCACTCATATCATCAACATGGTGAGGAGAAGCATTCAAGTTGTAGTACCTATTAACTGTTCTAACAACTAGTAGCTTCACAAATGACACATACGATCTTTCATGTATCTTTTTTAATGACAACAGATATATTTTTGTAAATTAAAGAAGTGAATTTAAAACAAAAAATGTAATGTACTTTTCTTTTCGTTAAATTACTTGATAAAAGATGAAAATATATATTAATAGGTAGTTACCCTTAACTACCTTGTTTTCAGCAATTAAAAAACTTATCAGCAAGAAATTTGAGATATTTCTTTAAAAAATTATTAAACCCTAATTAAGAAATAGGTTCATTTTTGAACACCAAAATGGGAGAATGAAAGAAATAAAAAATAGTTTTTAATCACCGTTGTGGAAAGAACAATTATTTGAGAATTTTATTTAATTGATTTTAAATTTTACTAATTTTAGGATGAAAAGTACCAGACTTTGAAAGTTCGAGGTCAATTGATGTTGGTATGTAAATATCTTTAATATATCCATTTTGTAATTTTCAACTTATTAGGGTTAAATTGAAAAAAAAAGTAACTAAGCACATTTTGAACTGAAGACCCTTGGCAGAAAAGCCTTTCTCTCTTTTAGAATTTCTCAGATTTTCCTCGACAATCCAGATCCATACTTTAATTTCAGGTGATTCATAATTTTGATAGATGTTTCAAACGGATTGTGAAAATTTAATCTCGAATTTAATGCATAAGCTTCGAGCTAGGGAACATTATTTAGAAGTAGTATTATCACTATCATAATCAGAAAAAGACAAATTGATTTTTTTAACAAGGACAGCAATGACGTTTTTTTACCAAAAATGCTCTTTCATGAACTCCCCAATTTTTTAAATTAAAATTTCTTTATTTCATTTGAGTTTTTTTATTTGGTTATTATACGAGAAATGTATGAAAAGCATGGGCCACTGTGTTATCCTAATAACTTGAAATAGTTTTAATAAGGACTAAAACTTAATACTCAATGAAAAGCATTTTAGAATTAGCACCCAATATTTTTTTAATCCGATAATGCGGTAGGTATATTTTCTAGGAATGGAAGGACGAATTTCTTACCTGGGATCCCAAAAGTTACGGAGGACTAACGTTTGCCCATTTTAAGCCGTCAATGATTTGGTTGCCAGATGTTCAATGTGGTTACAAGTAATATTCAATACTAAATTAAATTTACTATTAAGGTATTTAATTTGCAATTATAATTTTATGTCAAAAACAATATTCATGGCATATAGATGATTAAAAACAACAATTATTACCATGTTATTTTTGTACATTTTAATTCGTTAGTTTTATAATATTTGCTTAAAATAATGTGTAATGATTTTTAAAAAATATTTTGTACTATTCCAGAATCCCGCCGCAAGTGATAAAGTCGCCAATAATGATGCAACCGTTGGTAACCCTTGTTTCTGTTTCGGAAGGTCATGTGTGAGCTGTCACCAAAAAATCTGCTTGGCGAAATTTGCGCCGGTATTCTAGAAGAGTACCAAATATTTAAATAGTTTTAAATTAATAGGCCGATACATATAATTTTCAATAATGCTGTTATATTAAATAATTCCCGCGAATTATACTCAGAAAATTACCATCAATATTTTTCTCCAAACTATTTTAGTTTTAATAACTTCTACTAGGTAATAACTTAAATAAAGAAAACTATTTTTAAACAAAATGGTGTTGTACAAAAATGGTGTTTAAAGTATATATAAGTTTAAAAATATTCAAAGTAAGTTCTTTTTTTAAATAAAACCAAATAATTTAAATGTACACCGTAATCCAATGGATCCGCTGATAAAAACCAGACATCTACACGACTTAATGGGAGTGAGTTTTTTTTATAAAGTTGGATATTGTTTGCACTCAATAATAATAATAAACAAGAAAACTTACCTACATATTTGAAATTTGCTTCTAGCCTTAAGGCAGAGGATCACCAGTCCCAAGAGAATCGCGTTCCGGTCATGATGTACTACAACGGAACGGCCAAGTGGCACCCTTACGTCATCCTGGATGTACCCTGCTCGGCCAACTACCGCCATTACCCCTTCGATAGCCACCGCTGCGAGATTCAGTTTGCGGGATGGAATCATCCTGGAAGGCATCAGGACTTTCGCGTGGCTGAGTAGGACATTTTTCGCATCCTCTATAGAAAAAAATATTGATATTTTTTAGTAAAATTTGTAGAAAATTATTTCAAAACAAGAAATGTATAAGTGTAAACTCACAACTCTCAAGCGTCACCTCCAACCGTGGACCGGTTTCGTCCTTGTTAGGACTCATCAGCACGGTATAGGAAGGTAACGCAAGAGAGCGGAGGGAAAGTACTAGTCTAGCCGACTATAACTGAAAAAGTGGTAACCATTGATTAGTTCTCCACAGGGTTGGCAAAAAACCGGGTTTTTTTAAAAAACCAAAAAAACCGGGTTTATTTGGTTTTTTTGGTTTAAACCAAGTTTTTTTAGAATTTTTTGTATCAGAATAAGTTATTTTAGCATTGATGTATGGAGTTGTAAATGAGACATTTATTTCAGGGGTTGTTTATCATTGATAAATGATTTGTATATTTCAATTAATTAATTAAAATTAAATTAATTTGTTTTAAAAATAATTTTGTTTCTAATATATTCCAATTTGAATATCTAATATTATTGTAGTGAATAAAAATCAGTGTTAATTTATCTTGGATAAATGGTTGAAATAATCAAATTATTTATCTTAATTATATATGGATTAATTTATGAACTTAAGAAATTTCTTTAGAAAGAGAAAATTTTATTTTTTAAATGAGAAGTAAAAGTGAAATGTAAACAACTAATGTTAATTGAAATTGGATAATTGATAAAGATAATTAATTTGATTAATTATTAAATGGTAAAATAATCAAATTAATTATATGGATTATTTATGAACTTATAAATTTCTTTAGAAAGGAGAAAATTTATCTTTTTTAATAAATAAAAGGGAAATGTAAGCAACTAATGTTAATTGAAATTGGATAAATGATTGAGATAATCCGATTAAGGAAATTAACGGTTTTATTAATTTAGTAAAAAAACCCAACTGGTTTTTATCTGTTTATAAACAAACCAACTGGTTTTTAGTTTTTGTCATTAAAGAAATCAACGGTTTTTATTAATTTACTAAAAAAACCAACTGGTTTTTATGACTGACAAATAAGACAAATTGGTTTTATTAATTAATTAAAATCCAAGCCATATTTTATCAGTGAAAAACAGATAACTTTTGTGTATGTTTAGTTACTCTTTGAAATAATGCTTCATTTTAAAGGAAATTAATAAATGAACTATCTCTTGCAAAATATAATAAGTTTAACTTAAGCATTTAAGGTTAAGTTTAGAGAGAATTCAATAATTAAAACCATTAAGTTAAAATATTTCTGATTTTTAATCACCTTAAAATGTCAATTTTTTTTATAAATCTGACCTTTCAATTTTGTGCAAAAGATTATACTTCATAACACTTTCTTTAAAAAATCCTGAAAATATTTTATAATTTCTAAAACAACCAAAAAAACCAAGTGGTTTTTTTGGTAAAAAAACCATGGTAAAAAACCATGGTTTAAACCAATGGTTTAAACCAAATGGTTTAAACCGGCCAACCCTGGTTCTCCACTCATCTGCTGGAATGACAATGGCATTCCTAGGACAGATTTAATTCCAGAAAGGCAAGGTAAATGAATGTATCTTGCGTTACCTTCCTATACCGTGCTAATGAGTCCTAACCAGTGTTATTCTTAGGATTTTTTTGGAGGAGTAAAAATACTCCTTGACTTTTTTAGGAGGCGTGAAATTCATTTATGAGGAGTGAAATACCGGAAATTGCATAAACCATATAAAAAAGAGACGGATCTTTTATAAAAACGCTTTTTTTAATGGACAAACTGAAATAGAAAAAATGAGGATGCTATTTTGGTGTTTAACAATTATAGCATCTCTCATATAAAAGCCCACGTCACTCACTGACTCACTGATTCTGGAACGCTCGCACACTATGATGCCATCTCGCAATAATCAGAAAAATAAATAAATAAAAGTAATTAAAATTAAAATAATATAATAGCTTTTAAATATCTTTCAAGAAAGTTGGTTTACTTAATAAAGGTTAAAAAGTTACTTTTAGGGAAGTTGGTTTCTAATTCAACAATAATAAATCTAATAAATAATCGTATAAAAAGCGCTTTTTGATTTTTTTTTTGGCAATAATCTTTATTTACTTTCGGAAACGAAAAATTAATTATTTCTTAAGTAAGTAAATAATTGAATTTTATTTATTTTTCAACTGATTTATATAACTTATTCACTTTTAGAATCAGCTTTCAATAGTAATCATCTCAATTTTTACTATTCATTTTTTTCTTTCTCATAGTCATTGTCATGGGTGATGATGAAGATCCTACCTCAAAAAAACGTCGCTTAGCTAAAGAAAGAAAGCAAAGATGGCGTGCTAGACCTAAATACGTGGGCGCCGTAGGCACCCCATAACAAACTATCTTCAAATAATGAGGCAAATTAAAATCAAATAATAATTTAATAATGGAATGTTTGGGGAGAATGCCATTTAAAATGAGTTTATATAAGGGTAGTAAGATTTGATTTAAGAATAAATTTGCCCAAATCAGCTCGGTGGTGGTCAGCCGAAATTGAGTGACTTATTTGAATATGATAAATTAGTGATATTTCAGCGGTAAGATAAAGAAGTTAAACTTCTTATTTAATGTATAATTAATAGGAACTTGAAGTAGTAACGAGGGAAGCTCGCATAAAAGGCTAGCCTAGCTGTAAGACCCGGCTTTGCCGGGTCGTAACAGCTAGTCTGTTAATAAAAGTAGAAAGTATTAAACATTAGGGGAGAGTGTTGTACCTATGGACAAAAATCACGTTTGGATTTTTCTAAGACAGGTAAAATCACATTTTGACCATTTAAAGTGCCCAACCTATAGTCCTAACCTTTGTGAGTAGAGAGATATTTTTTATTAGTCAAAATCTTGAAAATTGGATTTTTAATAATTTATAATAACTTGATGAAATTTGTGTCCATAGGTACAACAACGTGCTCTCCCTACGGACAGACCCAGTTGTACCTGTGGACACCCTTAAAAAAGAAATTTTTAGTTGAAAAAAGCTTAAAATGAACATTTTTACTGTTGTATTACCTTTTAATAAACTATTTCAAGCATTTTTAAAATTGAGAATAGATTTTTTAAAGTAATGTAGTTTTAGATCGTAAATGATCATTAAAACGAAGTTGAATGATAAAAGTCTTGATTTTTTACCAAAAACACAAAAATCACATGGTATTTTCAGATCAGAATTTAAGGTAATAGTTTCATCAATCATGCTGATTGATCTGACAACTTCACTGATCCAAAAAAACCCAATTCGATCGACACTTAGTTGTGCAAGCATTTGGTGGTAATAACAATAATAATTTGGTGGTAAATCTTCTTCAGTGGAAATTTTAAGTTTTTTTATTCATCATACTTAAATGCGATAGGGTGCTTAGGGTTTTACACCATATTTTAAATTAAATTCCAAGTAGAATCATAAATTTAAAAAAGTAATTTAGATCACAAAATATTTGATTTTTCATCTAAAATTCACTTGAAAATAATCGCTGACAAATAGATTACCATTTAGAATTAATTTAACATTTATTAAAATGTATTCAGTTAAATGAAACCTCATTCTAAAACGCCGATTAGCTACAGACACCCACAAGAACGTGTCCGTAGGTACAACACTTATGGTGTCCGAAGGTACAGCATCAGGTGTTTTTGCATTTAAAGTTCTATAAAAGATAAAAGAATTGAGATCTGACTATTTCTAATATCAAAACTAAAAAGTCAAAATCTCGGGGATTCCCCCCATATATCCCATTTTATCATATCATAATCATACAGGAAGAAAATAATTAATGTAGTGATGCACTAAAAAAAACTTTGAGCACCTAAAAACAGTATTTTTACTATAGAAAATTTAAATAATATTTTAAACAGCTGATTCCACATTAGCAACTAGATAGCATCTGTTTACATTCAAAATCGACCACAAATTCAAATTCCTTTTTTTTCCTGAATTTTAAAATGAGGTGGCTGAAGGTACAACCGTCCTTAGGTACAACACTCTCCCCTATAAGTAAAATAATTTATTTTACATTAAACATTATAAATGAAATATTTATTTATTACAAATTTGAATAGAAAATTTTTTTGATTTCTGTGGGGTGCCATGTATTTTTTAAGCAAAACGTTTATTAAAAATTCAAAGCGTGAAAATACGCCTGGCTAGTTTTTAAAAGCGTATTTCCTATTTTCAAAGCGTGAAATACGCTCTCAGAGGAGTTAAAATTATCACTGGTCCTAACAAGGACGAAACCGGTTCACGGTTGGAGGTGACGCTTGATAGTTGTGAGTTTACACTTATTGTCCGCTTAACCAGCCATAAATGGTGAAATTCTCCTTTCAAGAAATGTGTATACCTAAGTTATTCAATATTATGGAAATCCTTTTAATATTTTAATTAAATTTAATTCATTTGGTGTTGTTAAAACGTGCTAACGTAGAAAGTTACTTTATTGATTTAAAAGGTTCTTTATTTCTTGAGCTTTCAAAAGAAATACCAAGTACTTATTGCAATGTTGCAATGTTATACCAGCAATGTATGAAATGCCGGCATTTCAAACTCTACTGGCACATAGAAATATTCAAATATCGTCAAAATTATTTCTAACTAGAACTATCTCTCTCTAGGCCCGTTACAAACAGAGAACATATTGTTTAAAAACATTCCATTCAATTCGTTAAATTTTAAATAATATATAATTAACTTAATTGTTTACTATTATAACTACTATCACGAAAATCCGATCTTTAGAATATAAAAAATAAATGTTTGCATTAAACTTGTGCTATGTTTTCAGTTTTCCCGTGTCCACCGAGGTGCTTGGGGCCGAGTGGCGCTTGACCAAAGAGCAGCAAATAAGCGAAACACTGTCCAAAAACAAAATGTTCCCATCCATTCGCGTAGACCTTGATTTGGAGAGAGTGTCCTCTATACACCGGTATATCTGCGTATTGCCTACGTTTTACACATTCTCTTCTACACTCGTGGGTAAGAGGCAGATTCTTTACTTTAATTAAAGAAAACTTTTTAAAAATTGCTTATTTTCATTGCTTATATGGTCTATTTTTATTGAATATAGTATTATTAATTATTAGGTTCTATAATCTTATTAGTATAATATGCATATTCTTGAATAGAATAATCTGGAATTAATACCAATAATCAACTAAAATAACCAAAAGTTAATGTACTTCATACGTTTTTTTGATTATATACTAGGGTGTATCGAAAAAAACTTTTTTTTTATTTTGATGACGCCTTAGTGCGGAAAAGTTGTCTAAGGTGTCAGAGAGTACCTGTGAATTTTTTCAGAATTTTCGGATAATATCTTGAGGTGCCGCCAAGGCCCTGAAGGTCCCTATGTTAATCCAATGGAGCGCGCAAGCCAAGAAGGCCGAAAATTGGTTTTTCGCCCCTCATTTCTACCCTAATCACACGACGAATGTCTTCACTCGAGTTATGGACACTATATGATCTAGGCTATCCGACAAAACTTGAATAATAGCCTAAATCTCTATATTACATTTTTTTGTATGCTCCAATTTCTCGTATTTTCTCGTTCAAATCAGAGCCCACAATCAACATAATATAGAGATTTAGGCTATTATTCAAGTTTTGTCGGATAGCCTAGATCATATAGGGTCCATAACTCGAGTGAAGACATTCGTCGTGTGATTAGGGTAGAAATGAGGGGCGAAAAACCAATTTTCGGCCTTCTTGGCTTGCGCGCTCCATTGGATTAACATAGGGACCTTCAGGGCCTTGGCGGCACCTCAAGATATTATCCGAAAATTCTGAAAAAATTCACAGGTACTCTCTGACACCTTAGACAACTTTTCCGCACTAAGGCGTCATCAAAATAAAAAAAAAGTTTTTTTTCGATACACCCTATTATATACCATCCACGTAAATCTATTTTTTATTTTTAACTCTATTTTAGTTTAACATTTTTCTGGTTGCCAAGTGCAATTCCGTGACAATTTCACTGTACACACAGCTTTGTTACCAAGCTTTTTGTTCCTGTAGAACGGGTTTTTCCTTGATAGTAGACAGTATGCAGCAAAACAAACTTTAAGGCTTAACTTCGGGGCTTATTTTCTATCGAGGAATCTCCAGGGAACAAAATGGGCAATACCATCATTTTTTGAAAACAGAAAAAAAAATGCATTTTTCCAGTAAAGGAAATAGATCTAAATCCATAAGCCCACATGAAAAGTTTCAAAAAAATTTAGTTAATTAAATATTTAAAATTAAAATCGCCAAGCCCTTTGTCTTTGTATAGGGTATATGTACGTCACAACTGACTCATACAGACTTTAACGAGAAACCCAACAATGACTTTGATTTGTTTAAACAATTAAAAGCATTGTTTAAAATCAATGTATAGGGTATAAGTACGTCATATTGGGAAATTGGACGATTTAACGCCCTTTTTTAAAGTCTAACTTTGTAATTACATAAAAAAATAAATAATCATTGTAATTAAAAAAATTTTGCACGTATATTCCGCTCTAGGGTACCTTTATCGAATAAAAAAATAAAAAATAGTGGTATTGCCCATTTAGATTATTAGGGAAATATGCTTCATCTCTGATGCGAGCTATTTCAGGTGAACTCAAGCATGTTAGGGTAATAATTGTGCGTTTATCGTTTTAAATAACTACACTGGCAACTTGACGCGATAAGTAATCTAAACTTGAGCCAATTCTAAAGATAAGGTTATTAATTTATTTAACATAGCCAATTCCAAAAAATGTATCAAAAAGCAAAACGTCATTTAACATAAGGATGACGCACAAATTTTTTAAAGCTTTCTGAATTCTGCGAATTGGGGTTTTCCTTGACAGTATGCAGAAAAATACTGCTGTATCTTTTTGAATAGCTAATAAATTGATATAAAAACCACTAGCTACATTATATTTTGATTACTTTCCAAACACAAAGAGAATGATGTTACGTTTCTAGACATCAGGATGTTACATGTGCCATTGCATTTTGAGCAATTTTTTCACATAAATTTGTTATCAAGCTTCTCGATATCTGTTGGAATATGGTTTTTCTTTGATTATAGGCAAGAAAACCAACTTTGATGCGAAATCATTTTTAATCTGCTGCTTTAATCGATCGATAAAAATACAAATTGTAGTTTATTTGGTTTATTTAGCCATCCCAAAAAGAATTTACCTAAGCTGCTACGTCGTTAGACATCAGAATGACGAACATATTTTTTTGTTCCGTGTGCCATTCCGTTTTAAACAATTTCCACTGTAAATACAGCTTCGTTGTCAAGTCTCTCTATATCTGTAGAACGGGTTTTTCCTTAATAGTAGGCAGTATGCAGAAAAACAAACTTCAACTCGATAACCTCTTGTGATAGATTTTCTTTTTAACGATCGAGAGAAAAATACTAATTACATCTTGTTATTTCTAACATCTTGTTGTAATCTTACAATTTCCCTCGCAACTTCCTATCCTATTTTTCCACGCAACTTAGCAACTCAAAAATAATTATCAAAATACTCTCTACTCATAAAACTCATTGGCGCAACAGCTCTAGTGGGCCAAGGTCTACTATGCCCATCTTCGTTTTCGTGACCGTGGGGCCCTGGGGTGCAAGTTGTTAGGCATGTGTCCCGGTTAGGTGGTCATTCTAACGCGAGACCCCCAGTGTTTAGTTCCCAAGCAAGCTTGGTCCTCATTTTATCGATAGTCTAAGAGTCTAAGCGGTACACGACGAAAAAGGGCGAAACACTGCACTTTTTGATGATGCTAAGCCTAAGCCATTTGGTACACTGATTCCGGGGACCATTAGAATGAGTTATCGATCAGGAGTCCGCCTCAATTTCCCTTAGAATTTAAAATATTTAACTTTTTGTGAAATTTTTAAATTCGCGTTTTACACCTTAACTATCACACTTTTCAACATGTAAGGTGACTTTTCTATACAGTTTGAGGTCGTAGATTACAAATATGAAGTCTAAAATTTCATAAAAATACTATTTGATATGTTGTTTTAAAAAAAACTAAATTTTAAAATATAAAATCTTCAAAAACACAATGTTGAACATAAGTTGGTATCATAAAATTTTTACCAGATATTAAGCTATTTGTAGTGTTCGGCAACTACTGGTCAAAAAGTAGTTAACTACCAACTACCAACTAGTCTGGGCAAAAGTAGTTGTAACTACTAGTTAACTACTTTTTCTTGGAAGTAGTTGTAACTAGTAGTTGATTATTTCCCAAAGTAGTTAACTACTAGTTAACTAGTCTATTTAATTTCATAAGATATTTTTCCCCAAATTTTCAATTACTTTTTCTTACCTATAGCAAAAATATCATGGCTAAAGATTCGCCAATTTTTGATAGTTATACAGATTTTTCAGGGGCGTCATTTAGGGGGGGGCAGGGGGACAACCGCCCCCCAAGGTTTCTACTACTATGTGAAAAATAGCTGCAAGTCCCTTGAAAACTCTGTAATTTCCACAAGGAGCTCAAAAACTCTCAAAATGAGTTAAAACACTAACTTTTAGGGTCATATTTAAAAAACTTTTCTGGGGGAGGACCCCCAGCCCCCCTCTAAATTTTTAATGTCTGTTATTCAGTGTTTTCCCACTTGAAAATTTTGCTCCTTGCAAGAATCTTTTAATTTTTAGTGCTCTCCAAAGAGTTTGAAAATGAGATAAAACACTTGTCTAGAGGGGTAATTTCAAAAAATTTTATGGTAAGGATCCCCAGCTCCCCCCCAAAACATTTTATTGTCGCTTATACAGTGTTTTTCCCTTTAGAATTATGCCACTAAGAAAAAGAAGCCACTTAAAAGAAGCTTTTCCCTTTAGGAGGTCCCAAAAAGTTTGAAAAAACCCCCCCACTAGTTTAAGGCAAATTTTCGAAAAAAATTTTGGGGGAGAACCCTTAGCCTCTCTTGAAAACTAGTGCTCATTGTTTCAAAGCGGGATTATAGCAACAAGCGGGAACAAAGCACATTTCACGTCACAAGCTTTTTCAGCTCAGACCCAAATAGGCTGTTTTTAAATGAAAATAACTTAAAATTTAGGGCTTTGAAAAGCAAATGAAAACATTTTTTGGAGGTTTTAGGCCATTCTGAACACATCCAGATTAAAAAAAATTGACTGTAATTATCCAATTATCCATTAAAACACTACTTTAAGAGGCAAATTTTCAAAATTTTCCTTGGGGGTGAACCCCAGACCCAACTTTCCCCCTTTTTTTTCACGTTGTCAAATTTTGACATTTTAATTAATATCATTCGAATGCTACTTTTTAGGTGAATAATAAAGGTAAAGCTTTGAAATTTTGGATATTTTTCAGTTACAAATAGCTTAATATCTGGTAAAAATTTTATGATACCAACTTATGTTTAACATTGTGTTTTTGAAGATTTTAAATTTTAAAATTTAGTTTTTTTGAAAAAACATATCAAATAGTATTTTTATGAAATTTTCGACTTCATATTTGTAATCTACGACCTCAAATTGTATAGAAAAGTCACCTTACATGTTGAAAAGTGTGATAGTTATGGTGTAAAACGCGAATTTAAAAATTTCACAAAAAGTTAAATATTTTAAATTCTAAGGGAAATTGAGGCGGACTCCTGATGGATAACTCATTCTTATGGTCTCCGGAATCAGTGTACCAAGTGGCTTAGCATCATCAAAAAGTGCAGTGTTTCAACTTGTACCGCTTAGACTACGACCCACTGAGGGGATGAAAGGCTGAGTGGACCTTGCCCAGCCCGGGATTTGAACCCCGGGCCTGTGGTGTGGAAGCGCGAAGCACTACCACTGAGCCACTGGGCTTATAATTATCAAAATACTAAACCTAAAATTTACAGATGATTGACAGATAAAACTTGCTCGTGTAATTTTTGAAAATTTTTTAAGCAGGTGTTTTGTCTGGATTCGTTACATTTTCAACAATATTTCATTTATTTTATAATAAGTGTTCCTTTTGATGACTTTTCTTACCTCGCTTATTTTAATCGTATTTTCAGGCTTCTGGTTGCTTGCGAAAGAGACATCCCGCTACCTAATTGGTTTTTCGAACATCATTTTGACGTCCCTGCTTCTTCAATATTTAGCCTTAACCGTGCCTGCAGGAAATGAGATTCCTCTATTAGGTCAGTACATCTGAACAACTTGAAACTTACCATCTGTGACCAAGTTGATGCGTCAAAGAGTAATAAAATATTAACAGTTGCAGTTAACATGAATTCATAAAGATAACCTTTTCAAAATTCTTACAGCCATCAGCGTTGGAGTTAAATTCTTGGTCAAAGAAGGATTCCACCAATCAGAATCAGCAAAAGGCTAATTTTTCTTTCCTTAGCTGCTGGTTAACAATGACGCCGATGGCTGTGAATGTGGCTGTTAGGAAACTGATAAAATGACTTAACTTAAATATTTGTCGCAAAGAATTGGGAACGACTTGTATAGTAAAAATTAGAAAGTTTTCTTTTTTGATTTCCTTAATTTTAATAATAAAATACATAAATTCATCATTCAAGAGATATGTAACTTTAACTCAGTTTTTTTAATTGTAGCTCAATACAGCGCAACATGCCTGTGCATGTCTGGAGTTTTCGTCTTGATCACAGTCGCAGCACACGACATGGGAGCCCGCTCGGGACCCTTGCCCCGCTACCTGGTTCGAGTGGCCCCCACCATGGAGCCCTGGCTACGAATTCCCCGGGCTCCCTTGACAGATGACCAGCAACCTCCCGCAAACAACTGGCCACGACTGGCCATGGTAGTAGACAGACTGGCCTTTGGAGTTTTCGGTCTGGTCTATGTGATACTGCTGGCAGTGCTCGCATCGATATGAAGAAAGAATCGGTCTCTTTTAAAAGTTTGCTCGATTTTATGAGAATCGATCTTCTGTCTGTTATAGAATGAAAGTTCTTCATTTATTTTAGATTTTTTAATCACTTATCAAATTTCTGTATGTAGTAATAACTTCCTTAAAAACAATAAAAATATAAATCTCAGTCGGTGAATGGTAATAAAGTTCAAGTGAAATATTAAAGACATAATTTTGCTGTTAAAATGAGTGGTTTGAAGTATATAATGAAATTTGTACCTTGATTTATAAAAAAACCGAACTTAAATAAAGAGTTTGAAAGGTTTTAATGGCTATATGCTCTATGAATAAATTTTTTAAAAGGATTTTGCTATGCCTCATTTGGTAGTCGAATTTTGGTTTCTATTTTATCACACAAACAACACTAAAAAGAAAATATTACAAACTTCAACATCCAGATCTTCATATCATTGTAAAAAAAATTTTTAAATTTAAACCAATCAAGTGATGATTCCTTATAATTGCATTCTATCATTACTATGCAATCGAATATGCTATTAAAGACGCAAACAAAAGAAAATAATGATGAAAACCATTCGATTGCTAATATATCAACAAAATTTCCTTAAAACACCAAAAATTACTACTATACTACCAAATTATCAATCTTGAATATTAAAAAATGTATGAGAACTAATTGATTCAACGCATTTTAATTTGTACCTATAGATAACAAGGACGAATACAGGGGGAAGGGCGTTGGTTCTTCTGCCCCACACCTTAGAGAACCTAGTTCAAATCCCTTTAATAATTGATATTTCCATTTTTTTTCATGAAAACGGGTGGGTAATAATTGGAATTTATGCCATAAAGAAAAATACTTTAAAGTTGAAAATTAAATCCTTTTAAAACGAGAAAGTCGTGGCAATATACAGTTTTTGGTTGGTACCTCCCCTTCAGACAAAAATCGTGGATTCGTTACTGACCTATTGTCAAGAGAAGGGTTTCTGGGGGGAGAATATCTTAAATTGTTTGTAGTATTTAAGTCCTCATTTTCTTAAATATAAGTATTTACTCGTCATAGTTTTAATTCAAATTATATTTAGAAAATTAAAATGCCAGATCGTTGCTCCCCAAAAATCAATCAACCACCCCTATCAAACCCCTCGTAGCATATAGCCCCGTTCACCACGTGCAAGGTTAAATACAAGGTAAGGTTGTAGTTTTTATCTCTACTTTAGCATTACAAATCCTACTTTTTTTTTATCTAATTTTTAAAAAGTTGTTTTTAAGAGATGATTTTTGTAGCATGGATTTTTTTAGTTTTTAATTTGACTCTGATTTAAACGTTTAGGTATTTTTTACCTCAATGAAATATTCAAATATTCCTTTTTAAAACATTTTGGTGTTATTTTATAATGATAATTTTCAATAGGATTTCCCGAACTTAACATAATTCCAGCAAATACAACTATCTAATTTCCTGGCGCCATCTAGAAAAGATTGGATTCAGAAATTATAGCAATTCGGTTTTTCTGAGAAAAGGGAATGTAACAAATTGTAGTGTAAATGAAATCTTAATGTCAAGCATGACCTTTAACAAAATTTATCAAATTGGGTTTTTTAGGAAACTATTTAAGAAGTTTTTTATATACGTGTGCAACCCCTCGTTTCAACTTCCAAAAAGACAAAGGAAACATTTTGTAAATCCTATTCAAAAGAAGATTCCGTGCTAGAAAAGGGGAAACCCCTGTTGGTTACAATTTTTTTTAACAGATCTGTGACTCGTAACAGAAAATATAAGACTTTATTAAACGCACTTTTGCAATGAAAAGAATTTTCCTTCACATTACCCAACTCATTTAGCTTTTTTATACATTATGCTAGTGCAGTGTTTCCCAACGTGGGGCGTACGCCCCACCGGGGAGCAATATAATTTTCTAGGGGGGCAATTTGAAAATTTTCAATCCAATTGCCCTCCAGGTGGGGCATGGACTACCATGTTTTTTTTTACTTTCCAAGAAGGATTTTCGAAGAAAGAAAGACGTTGGGGGCATGGAAAATTTGGAATGGCTTTGGTGGGGCATGGACCAAAAAAGGTTGGGAAACACTGTGCTAGTGCATTTTAATGTTATTAAGGTTTATTCATCTTTACTCATTAAAAAAAACACGAACATTTACCACTATTATAGGAGTTTTTTATGAACTACATCAAGAGAGAAGCTTGAGTAAATTTAGGAGGGAAGACCCTAGGGGAGAAAGCTAGATACATAGAAAAGGGGCCTGCGGCTCCATATTCCATCGAAAACATCCTTTATCATCAGAAATTGAAATATTCTGAAAAAAAGTTGAGGCGACATTATACTCCTATGGCACTTCTTCACAAATCCCCAGTGTATGGAGGAAAGGTCAGGAATAATTTGTATACAATAATCAAACTTGAAAAAAAAAGAGTTCTAGGTCGTTAATTACTGCGAAAAACTCCTTTTTGGGTAAAAACATTGCAAACAGAAAGGTATAAAAAACTCCTTTGCGAAGTTTGAAATAAACCGGAAAACACCCAGAAAAAAGACGATTAATTTAGACTAGTTATAGAGAAATATCCAAATATAGAAATTTGTTTCTCAGCAACATACAGCCGGATTCAGCTCACCAAACCGGAAAAATCGGCACCCGCAGTGAAAAAGTAGAAATTAAAATAAACGAGAGATAACTTTTCTCTTTTTTGTGTTAAAATAAAAATAAACAAATACGAAGTTTCCCAGAGATATACTATTGTGTAAACAGATGATCGGTCGACGTCTGATAAATTAAAATGTAAATAAACGAGCTAGAGGTGAGTGGATTCCAGACTAACCAATGCCGAGACGATGTGTCTGGCCACTTGGAACACAAAGCGACGTCACAAGATTGGTTTGCTACATTTGGCGCTAAATTGTTCCTTTGATCACTTTTTCTAAAATTGCAGTCTTCACTACACGCGAATTATAGTTCAAGTTAACATTTTTTTATTTCACTTAAATGATGTTGAATTTGTTTGGTTTCAAATCTTTATTGGAGACTTTCAAAGAAAATTTAATCTTTAAATTGATTACTGGTTTCTTTTTAAATTGTAATCCTTAAATATTTTAGTGGAATATCAAATTTCCCAAACTTAGAATTGCGTCTTTAAAAAATTCATCACAAGTTTTAATCATGGTTATTTGGTACTTCTAAACCCTAAATCGGAATTTAATTAAATTATTTTAGTTTTGAGAAATTTTAAAAATAATCGAGGATAAGGAATGACATTATAAACAAATTACCCCTATAAAATATAACGTAATAAACTTGGAAGATATTAGAGATATTTTTATACAAACGTTAACAATGTTTTAACTAAGATTCTAAGTATCTAAGATGATTAATATACCATTAAACACTCTAAAGTTTTAGAGATGCGTATTAAATTCAAGATTTCCAAGTAAGATAAGATTTTTTTGGGGGAAAGTTATATTTGATTGAAACTCATGATACTTTTGCAGCCTAAAAAAGTATGAGACCCAAAATTGTTATTTTTTTTTCATTTAGCTCATTCATCAAAAAATCTATCCCCTGTCTGACAAAATTACCATCTCGGGGGGGAACTACATCACTTTCACTTTAGAAGTTTCTCCCTGCAAATCAACTAATTCAAATATTCTTTAATGAATGGAAAATATGAGAGTTCCTACATATTTTTTTAGCAAATCGGGATTTTTTCGCTTGCAGCGAAATACACAGAGAGAAAATTAAGCATAGTGTATTTCTCCAACTAAAGAACCGAACTGTCCATCACTGATTTTCTATTTTAACGAAATTGACACAAAAAACTAATGTACAGAACATTCCAAAACTCCCATCGTGCAATCCCAGTTTGTTTCCAGTGAAATCCGATGCGACGTTCGCTTATCTATAAAATATTCTGATGCAACCATTGTGGAAACGCAACGACTGAAGTATAGCGTTGAGAGACAAAACTTTCATCACTTTCGAATTTTAACAGTGCCCTTTCGTCAGCTCCTTTCATTTTCCTTATCGCTATACTAACGAGGGAACTAATAATGAGATCTTGCGAAAAAAATTGCGGGAATTCTTTCATTCATAAATGGCAATTTTTACGCAGTTCAGAGTATCGTAGTAGATTTGCGTAACTTTCCTTCAATGCATTTGTAAGTGATTTTTAAAGACTACTCTCAATGGTTATTCATAAAGCTTAATATTTTACCAGAACTGTTAGGGAAGAGATTAAATTGAGAAAAAAAACCTGTAACAGTCTAATAAGCTTTTTTCTGATTAATTCTCATTTCATTCATCCGAAAAAAGTGTGAACAAGTTGATCAAAAAACGACTAATTAATAAAATATTACATTGACAATCATTTTTACTTCAAGATGTAGGTGTAGTATAGGTGAAACTTTTGTAACTTTTTTGAAGGAAACATTGCTTGAAGAAAGCCATATAATATTAATGTTTCCATTCTTACGAAGATTAAAAATATCGAAAATTTAAAAATATTTTTTTCGATATCAAAGCTTACAGAGTTAAACGGATAATAATCTAAACCAGGGGTTCCCAAACTTTTTTGGCCCGTGGGACCCCTTGACTACATATATTTCGTACCCCGTGGACCCCATGTAAAAAGTAATTAAAATTCTTATATTTATTTGTTTCTAAACCACGCAAAATTTTTTTAATTTTTTCAAGTGTTTTTCGTGTATTGATAAGCATTTTATTTCCCACTTTTACAAAATTTTTTGCCATTCATATGATTACACAAGATTTATAAGGAAATTATAAGAATCAAACACTTGAAAAAACAAATCTAAACTTTAAATATCACTACATTTCAAGACACAAAAACTTTTAATTTTGACAATAAAGTAAGTTTTGATCGCAAGTTTGTCGATGTTAATGTTATGAGTTATTCACCAAATCACACCATTCACCAAATCACACCATTCAAATGAACATTCACCAAATCACAACAGTTCAGAAATAACTACAATTAATGTATGGCATGTTAACAAACAATATTTAATAAAGTTTGACTATAAAAAGAAATAAAATTGCCTTTGATATGGTTACCCAATATTTTAAATGAAATTATAAAAATCAAACCTTTAAAAAGTTTGAAAAACTAAAAACAAATCTAAACTTTTAATAGCATTACATATTTCAAGGCGCAAAAACTTTTTAAGCTTTAACAATAAAAGTTTTTGTCTCAAACTTGTCATAGCTAATGGCATATGAGTGAATTATTCATTTACCAAATCATAAAAGTTCAGAAATAATTACAATTAATATATGGCATGTTTACAAACAATACTTAATTAAGTTCAACTACGAAAAGAAATCAAATTATACATTACGAAAATTAAGTTCTAATTTATGAAATTAAAAAAAATATTCTTGCAATAAAAAGTTATGTGTTGTTTTTTATGAATACTTTAAAAAATATGTTCATTTACATATGATGTTGAACAGCATTTATAAATTTTGAAAATAACTTCATGAGTTTTCCATAGCACAAAAAATACTGATAGTTAAGTTTCACCACAAAGGCGACCCATAGTAAAAATATTCAAATTGCGGCTCGCGGGGCTGGTCGGGGGATCTCCACCGCGATAAGAGAAAAAAGATTCCATCGCCCCTGCTCGCGCCAACTTTTCATATTACTAAAATTTGATCACAAAAAAAGACAAAATTTTTAAAACTTATCAAAATTTTTCATTTTAATGAAATTTTTCCCATAGACCCCCTAGAAGTCGCTGTGGACCCCTGATTTTTATTTTCATGCCCGTAGACCCCCTGGAAGTCGTTGTGGACCCTTAGGGGTCCATATGGACCACTTTGGGAACCGCTGATCTAAACAGACACGAACTCAATTTCCACATTTGATCAATCAAACCTACTTACAAAATCTTATTTTTTCAAGATTTCAGTTGGAATAATATGAAACATTGTAAAGAAAAAGCATGTAATATTTTTTCTTCTACACTTTTTTTGAAAAGCAAAAAGTTATATTTTCTTTTATTCTGCACACTAAAATAATGCAATCTGTAAATCGCTGACCAACCAAAAGAGGAATGAAATTTTTTTAAATATTGAGTTTCTCTTAAAAATAGTAATAATATAAGTATAAGTTTTTGGAAGTAGTAATTCTATAATGATAAGTTAATGAGATAATTGTTGTGCATACTTATAAATCACGTAGATAATTTTTCACATCTGAAATCCGTAAATAGCATCCAATTTTTCTTCATTAAACTATCAATGAAATGCAATTTCAGGGTTTTAGCCAAGGTTGTAGCATATCAAAATTAAAATAGGCATCTTAATCTAACGTTCCAGGAAGATCAAGTTAAGGTATCTCGAAATGTTTTGTAGAAGTTTCCAAAAAGCTACTTCGGATAGTTTTTAGCTGCATTGTTCACCAGAACAAATGCGTCTTTACCAATTAAAGAAAGGAAAACAAACTGTGGGGGATTTGAGGGTCCAACCAGAACCCCGCTAGTTAAAGATATGTATTGGATATTGAAAGAAAATTTTGATTTAGGAATACCCTCATTGCATTAATTTATGCGATGAATAGTGTTGCATGAAATGCTGAAATCATAACTATTTAGTATAGTTGACCCTTTTAGGAACTAATTTGAAAAGATATAGTTAAAATCAGTCCAGCAACTTTTATTCCATCATTAATCTCTTCTGAATGAACTTAATCATCAAAATATTTGAAGAAGAGATAACGCAGAGACGCGTTGAAAGTTAAGTGATCGATAGATCGCAGAAATCGATCTATATCAAGAGTTTATCTCTTAACTCTTAAGTTAAAAATCATGTAGTACTATATTTTTTAATTTCCCATTGAAACAGGATCTCTTCAAAACAATGTATCTTGTTTCTACAAAATAAATATAGTACCTCCATAATATATAAATGCGTTGGAAAAAAGCCAATATCCTAATCATGATAAAAGCTTTTATGATTTTATAACCCTTTTCCTTCGAGAACAATCCATCATCCATTGGCGACGTTTGGCGATTCAACCAATCAGCAGCAACCCCAAAAACCACGTGACCTCCTCCACCAAAAGAGACAGCACGATTCCCATGACGTCAGTCCCGCTCTCAAACATTGCCTGGCAAACAACCTCACGCCGCTCTCCACATCGTTTGTTGTCTAAACACTCAACGGGAAAAAGACCCTAACACTTTGTTGTGGTGCTTCTTTATTATCATTTTCAAACATGGCTTTCATGATGCCCGTTATGAAGAACGACTACAACATCTACGCCAGCCGCTCTCGTACGAGCAGTAGCAGCAGTGGCCGACGCCACACCCAGAGCGAGTCAGCGCCCGTGAGCCTCTCGTGTTCCCCGGGCTCGGACGTCGAGGAACGGCTGGCCGCCGTGTCCCTGGGGTGTTCACCACGAAGGGGCAGTCGGCTGGTCGAAGTGACCGCTTCCAAGTCCGCATCGCAGTCCTCACTGCACCGATTTCACTCGAAAGTGGTCGACAAACTGAGGAGGAAGCTCCGAAGCAAGGACCCGTCCCCGAGTCCTAAAGACTCAGTGGTGGTCGCCGCCGAAGCGACTTCCTAGCCGTAAGACTGTTCGTGGATGGATGTATTTTTTTCCTATGTATATAGTCATCCTCAGCTCATCGCTCATTGGAAAGGTGAATGACCGTATGCTTTTATTTATTTTCGGATTGGAAATTATCGAACTGTTTCGCTTGTCGCATCCTTTTGCTTCGGGGTTCAACACATTCTGATCGATATTTAATTGAAGACACTTTGGTTCATCCGTCAAGGTTTTGTATTACTATTATAATTTCAATAGGGAATGTATGTTCCTGAGATCAAGTATGCCGCCGTATTCTTAAAAATTATAACTCCGGTTGTTTTAAAATAAGATTAAGGTTAGTAAATATATTAATATGTTGATCTGACTCCCATGTACCATAACTCGCAGAATAATAATTTGAATTCCAATATTGTGTCATCGTTTAAAATATATCAATTCATGCGAGGAAATAAGTTTAATATGGAAATATTAGTTACATTCTTGCAAAGCTAACAAATTTAAAAAAAAAACATGGATAGTGTTTATTTTTTATAAACTTAGGATGCCTTTATCATCTGATATTTGAATTTATCCTTTTTAAAGTAAAACCAGCAAAACTGTTGGTAAATTTGGCATTTATTACATTAAAGCAATTGGAAAAGTTGTAACTTTAATCATAACTTAACCCTTATGATCCTACTTTATCAATCTTAAAGGGATATAATGGTAATGAAGATATGATCAATGTCTTAATGTACTACATAATTATTTTAAATGTGAAAAGAACATGCCTAAATTTATGGGATAAGAACATGTGTCCTCTGACTAAATCATGATTTCATAGCTAATTCAAGTTCCTTGTATATGCATTAGCTGAGATCTTCACTACCATGTTCTTGTTATCTCAAGTGGCTGATTAACTATTGGAGTTATCCAATATAATATATTATATCATATTAATATAACAAATAAAACAGTGCTCAAAGTAAATCATAAAGTCACTCAGGTGTCCTTCAAGTTCTCCAAGATTCTTGTAACATCCCAGTGGCAGCCATGATTCATCTTATGCATTTGTAACATTTGTCATAAACAAGCCATTGAAAGAGCTCAAATCTTTTCATAAAAGGCTATGATATTAAGGAAATTACTTGGTTCTGATATTCTGAATCAGTAAGTTCAATTTTAACTGTACATATCTCAAAATTAAATGCCATAATATCTAAAATTGTTTTAGATAATTTTTTTCAATGTATATTTTATTTGTACCAGTGAAGAAAATGCAATATTAATTGATTGAAATTGTTGGTCAAGTTTATGTTGATAATACTATTTATCATAGTGAAACTGTTTATTATTTTTTAACTGTCTCAATCATATTAAACAATTTGATACACTTAGATCTGATTTTCTTAAAGATAATAAATTTAAATATTTAAGACTATCTATAAAAGTTCACATACATCCAGTTGAAATAAACGAAATTGAGCTTCATAAAGTTAATATAAACATTTTAAAATAACATATATTATAAAATAGAAAAGGTAGCTCTGAAAATCTATATCAAATTCTATAGTTCATTTTTTTCAAGCATCAATTATGTATCAATATAAAAAGACATTAATGTGATAAATATAAGTTAATTTGATAAAAAGTGAAGATTTCTTAGAATCTCTATAAATCTCTTAACTTCCATGTAGTTTAAAGATTCCCAAGAAGGTATTATTCTTTAGTACATTGTTTAATTTTTAATTCTAAAAGGCATACTCTATATATAAAAGGTTTTGATATTAGTTAGGTATTTTCTATAATAGGCCACAGTCCCCTGTAAGTTAATTTTTTTTGAATAATTTTTGACTTGTTAAGAAAAACTCTTCTTTCAAAGTGCCAATGTGTAAAAAAATTGATATTGATGCTAAGGATGTCAAATGATGGTTTGTGATTATGTCTACCTTGTGCTGAAATCTAGAATTTGATTTCTTAGCCTGTGATGAATTTTATACTGAGTACTCTAGTTCTTAGTAGGACATAATACATTTTGTAACAAAGTGTATTTGTCAAGACATTTTGTTTAATAATTGAAATGTACAAATATAATTTACACTTATTTATTACTAATTTTTATGCAGTAACCCACTGACATTAATATGAATTGATCAGTAAATTTTTAAGTGGCTCTTAAAGGACTTTTCCCTTTTGGTACTTATACATTGCTCAGTTACCTTATAAAGGTAAGAAACTTAGGATTATTAAGTGCAAAAGCATATTTGTCTAAAAACATTCAATAGTGAAGAAAATTAAATAATTTAAAAAATGTTACTAATATAATAAGGATGTAATTATAAGAGTTAAAATAACTATAAAATCAAAATATTGTATATTAAATTTATATCAGTGCAGGTGATAGCATTATTATCCATCATGAGGTTACTGCACTATTATTTAATATGTTTTTAAAGTGTACATGTTCAAAACTTAAGTGCTTATGAAAAAACCAAAGAGTGCTTGTTCAATGATGAATTCCTATCAGTATAAAAGAAAATTTTATAAATATATTTAAAATTAAAGTAACAGACTTGTAAAATTTCTTTTTTCATAATGAAAAGAGTTAAAATATGGATAGTTATTAATGTTTAAGATTATACTCACCAAATTTTTTAAAACATTGGTTACCCCCAAAAATCTTATTATTTTATTTCTTGAAAAAAAAAATTTTGTTAAAATTATGTTTGACATTTATTGATTGAATTTTTAAAATGGATTCAATCTGAATAAATCAAGATTGATTTAAATTTGTTAAAATTGGTATATCATTTTGTGTGCATTCCAGATCAGTTGTAAACTTTATAAATAAAGATATATTTATTTAAATAATATGGTGTATTTATTATGCTTTAAATTTTGAAAAAAGAAACATGTCTTGTGCAAAAATTTTCTTATTGATTTTTTGAAAGTATTCCAAAGCATATTAGTGTGTGATTCTGCAAACCAGGTACGTGAGCAGTGACAGAAGTAAGGTATATATTTATAAAGCTCTTATAACTCAAATGGTTATTCAAGAATTAAAAAGTATAAATTATGCTAACTTCATCATTTATCCATAATTAAATGAAACAAAAATGTACTAATTTGTGATGGGATAATTCAATTGACTCTAGGATTTTAAAAAATTTTTGTGTGGATAATTTCAGTTACTTAAGATACTGGAGGAAGTTCTGATAAATTTCATACAACTCATCTTTCTAGATCAATTGTTTTCATGAAATAATTTTTATGTTCGATAACATCCTTAAATATTCATTTCTGTTAAGTTTATTTGATCTTTGTAGTTTTTTTGTAAAGCACTTAATTAAATTAAGGTATTGTTAAGTCTATATACTGGCAATATAGGTTAAGTAAGGAAAGCAACACAAAACTTTGATATGGAAGTTTTTGAATGAACCCAGGAAATAAGTATTGCTTAGTTTATCACTGAAAACACTAGGAAAGAAACTTATGCTGACACAAATAAAGCCCTGGATAGCAAATCTTAACCATTTAAAGGATGGAAAATAACGTAGCTTCATCCAGGGCTTTAGACACAAACAGATGGGAAAGGCCATCAAACAAATCAACCCCCCAAAACAAGTTTAGACACTGTAAAAAGTTGCTAATTTTATAAAATTGTGATGGTATATTAGCTATAATCAATTTAACTACCTATCCTATATATTGATCATATTTTATTCAGTAAATAACCTTAAAATTGCAAAATTCCCACTGTGTCACCCGTCACAGCTGGAAAAAAATTCTAATTAATCAAATTACTGAAAATTTCTTGGAAAATTTTGCATTATACTAAATTTTAACCGAAAAAAATGTTTCAGCCATGAAAGTTACGTATTCACAGGAATTCAAGCAAATGTGTAGGTGAGTGGAAACTCTTGTCCAAAAGGTGTCGCAACACTAAAATTTTATTTAAGAAAATTGAAAGTAGTTGAAGTTTTAATTTTTGCTCAAAAATTGAAGAACATGCATGGGAGAACTTAATAAAATACTTTTCAGATATTCTATGGTTAATATATCCCCCATAATTTAGATACAAATTCTGAATTGTGTCTGAATGTAACACCGTTACAATGGAATGGCCCCTAAACTAGTATCTCTTTCTTCTTCTTTCTTATGTTGTCCTTTTTGTTAATTTTAATAAAAAATTCTCCCTGAAGGATTTTGGAAAGTTTGTACTGTAAATAGTTTTTCAACACATTTCTGCAAAAAACTAACATTTAGATTCAATTTTAAGAGCATAATTTTTTTTTGGCCGAAAAAATTCATGCGGGCCGTGGATTGCACCACACAGTTGTAAAGAATGAAATTTTGAATTTGGCTTTAGTTTTGGAAGCTACTACGCAGTGGGAAGGGGGTCACTCTGAAGGGTGAAATGGGGAAGAGATATTCCTGAAGAGACTGCGACGTAATTTGTGAAGATCTCCCCTTGGAACGCCACCCTTTCACCTTCATCCCTTAGCTCTCGTTCTTAAAAGTGAGAAAGGGCGAACGATTTCGCATCAATTGAAACATAAATAACTAAATCTACGCAGTTACACTAAGGCCATGGCCACCGTGAGCGCAGAATCAGGTGAATCAACCGGCGGATCTTATCGGGCAGTGGATATCTACCCCACTCTTTTGTTCGCTAATTGACTTCACCTAACCTCACAAAGAGATCCCTACCCTAAGAAAAGAATCCTCTTAGAATATCCCTCAAACTAACCAGATTCCCGACCTGAAAATATCTCCCCTAACTGAATCTCCAACACATCAAACAAATTTAGTTGAACCTCCAAAACTACCCATCGAAATCCGTTCGAGACGTCCGTCCCTTCTATTTATTACAGTCCACCACCCACCCGATCCCAATAGCTCCCACGCAAATCGAAATTGAATTTCCACAAAAAAGTAAATGTCGGGGGGGACGAGAATAGAACAGTACGCCTTTGTCGGCAATCGATACGTTCCCTTGGCGTTGCGCCAGGGGCTCCCTCGTCCTCTGCTGCTCATAGAGGGCAGACACACCTCCGGAGTTGGCACGGATCCAAGAGCGGGAAAATCCGTTGTTGTACGCTCTCATTCACTTTGGCATCGGATGTTGTGTAAACATTGCCTTAAAAGGCACTTGGCCACTCTGGGTGATTGTGACAGCGGTGATGGGATTTTGGGGAGAAGATGGCGAGGAGTGAAGGGATCGAAGGAGTCAAGCCGAGATCGAGATAGGCTTGTCTGATTTAGACTGAAAGGCGAAGAGAGATGTTGGGGAAAACGCATTTGAAATCGAGATTGTGTGGAGATTCACAGATAACACTAATTTATCTTTCAATTATGAAGCGTCAAACTGTAATGAGCTACCGGTTAAGCAGGGGATATTTTTGGGTGACTAAGTAAAGAGATGTTGAAGAGTAAAAGTGTGTAAAAGAAGATCAAGAGTAAAGGGAAGCTCAAGAGCAAGGAGAAGCTGTAGGGAAAGTGGATGGTAAAAAGTAAAGGGAAGCTCAAGAGCAAAGTGGATGGTAAAAAGTAAAGGGAAGCTCAAGAGCAAAGTGATGGTAAAAAAGTAAAAGGGAAGCTCAAGAGCAAAGTGATGGTAAAAAAGTAAAGGAATGTTAAAAACAAGTTCAAGAGTAAAGGGATATGCAAGAGCAAAGAGAAGTTAAAGGGCAAAGGGATATTTAAGAGTAAAGAGATGGTGAAAATGTTCTGGAGTTAAGGGATGCTCAAGAGCAAAGAGAAGCTAAAAAGAAAATGGAGGGTAAAAAAGTTAAGGGTGCTAAAAGAAGATCAAGAGTAAAGGAATGCTCAAAGAAAAAAAGCTTTAGAGAACAAAGATAAGCTAAACGGGTAAAGGGTGGTTTCGTGAATGATGATACTAACTTTTATTTGGCTTATTTCTTGGTGTTGGGAACCCCTACTCTATATGGAGGATTGTGGTTCCAAAGCCCTGAGAAATTTCTTAAACGTTTACTGTACTGTTTAAATTTAATTCAGTAAAGCACATTAATAACGTTGTTCCTATTCACAATATTTCATTATTTCTCTTATAACTAATTTTTTTAAAAATGGTCGTCCTTTTCGTAATGGTTATACTTTTTCTCAAATATTGTATTTAGATGCATTCTAACAGTCACTAAAAAGTAAATTTTACCAAATTTTTATGAGAAGTGGAAAAAAACTAGATTATCCCAGATAACTAAACAATTAAAGGTAAAAAGTGAAGCTGCAGTTTCCTTTTATAAAAATTGATTATCTTGGCAATACACTACTACAGACTACAAAATTAAATTAAAAGTAATTGGTCAGAAATATGAAAAATAACGCTAAGTTCTATAACCTTACAAGGAAACATTCTCAGGATGAACTCACAGAATTGGACGAAAATTTTACAGGGGTTAGTATATGACTTAAAACACCTTCTGTAAAAAAATTAGCTGCTGAATTGCAGTAGAAAAGCTGTAAAAAATTATTGAAAATTGTCATATTTAACGCCAAATGTAACCCTACAAGGCGAGAAACGCAGAAAGAACGCCAAATGGTAGAATGAACTGGCCGCGTTTTCTCTGTTGCCACTTATAAATGAGCGAATAAAAAAAAGTTCATCAAATGCAAAACAGGAATAAAAATTAATTAAAGAAGGAAAATTAAAATAAATAACGCATGAAGCAATACAAAATTATATGCAAATTAAAAAGAATCCAACATCTATTTAGCATTTAATTTTTAGGAGTTATCTGTTTGCCGCATATTTTTTAAAAATGCATTGGAAACTATATATTTTATGGCACTGTCTAAATCCACGAAAGTAACAACTCAACTCTAACAAATTTCGCTAATACTTTAGCACGGACCAACTTTCGTGGATTTAGACACTTCGAATCAAATTTCTCATTCCATCCGATTGGAAAGTCGCCAATTGGTGCTAAATGAATGTGTTTGGCAACTCAGAACCCAAATTTCAAATTTAAATAACTCCTCTCCTATTGAAATTCAGCAGCTAATTTTTTCACAGTAAGTGTTTTGAGTCATCTTCTTATGCCTGTAAAATTTTCGTGCATTTCTGTGAGTTCACCCTAAGAATGTTTCCTTGTTAGCATTATATGGATGAAGGTTCAATATCCAAGTATCATCCATTAACTGGAAATGGGAAAAAAATCGTGCAGTTTAGACACTCGCCAAAACTCAGAAGTCAGTGGTCATAAAGAGAAAACTATCATGAAAAAAATCAAAGAAAATTTAAAAATAGTTTGGATTCTCTGGGTTGATTAAAGGATCTTTTACGTTGTTTCGCTTTCACTGTTCTTCCTGAGTGATTCCTATAGTTTGCATTGAAAAGTGAAGGATTAAAGAGTGAAACGCAAATTCACACTTTTCACTTAAGATGATTCATCCAAAATAAAGATCATAAGTGAAAAGTCTGAATGAGCCTTAATCAGGGATGAGATTGACAAAAAAGTCTGAAAATCTGCGTGAACGACATTTTCAATATTGTTTTCCAATATATTTTTAGGTAGAATTTGCATGTTAAGGAACTTAGTATAAAAACGATTATAAAAATAGAGTTCCAAGTACTAAAAGGGGGGTTTGGGTTCTTCCCCAGAAAATAATTGGAAATTTGATCCTAAAATTCAAATATTTAGCTTATTCATAACACCTCGTCCGAATTTTTTGCGGTGAGAGGTTTGAGGAAAAAAATAAGAAAATTCCCAGAAAAATCAGAAGAATCTCATGCCTGCTTAATGGAAAATTACATCAACTCCACCGTAATATCATGAACGGTGGAAATTAGAATCCAACTCCCGTCGATCTGAAAAAAGCCATAATAAAGAAACACGCATGCTAAACCGAAGGATGTCACGCTTCGTGGATCTGGAAATGTACAGGTAGACAGGTGAGATGTAGTCGTATTCGTGAGCCTCGTTTTCCGACGCGTGTGTCTCCCGGAACAATGACTGTCAAGACCGTCTCGTATACTTTATTGAACAGAAATATATGCTTCCTCCATGAATATGTGCGCTTTCCACCACTTAAAGGTTACACGATAATACAGGTGGAGGATACTCCCAATCAGAATGGTTATCATAGATAAAATGACATTCAATTAGAAGTCAAACCTGGATTCACTCCAGCAGAATAAGAGAGCGTTGATTGGTTTGTCGATAGGACGCGTATTTCTTAATTTGGGATATCCGGTCGCTCTGTAAACGTTCTGATAGGTCCATGCAATGGTTTCTACCCTACAGCATGTGACCCCTAACTTCAGATGAAGGTATCCCATTAGAAAAAAATCAAGAAATTTCAACCCACTAGAGACTTGAATTCGTTATTGCTTCACGAAGTGTTCTTTACATTCACAAATTCATACAACGTCAAAGGGTTAGGGGGAAGTATGGGGTCCATGCCTTACAAGGTACGCGATAAAGATCGGAAAGGGAGTTCAAATTGACGCATATCCTACTTGTAAAACTTTTCTTTCTCTGCTATAGAAATAATAAAAATTAGGTTAGTATATGGGGGAAAAGAAATCTAGTTTGGGGACATCCATAAATTACGTGAGGTGTTTTTTCCAAAATCTGGACCCCCTTGATGAGATTTAGTGAGATTTTGCTGGACCCCCTCTCCCCCCACGTGAGATTTACCTGTAACTTTTTAAAAATAATTTTATATCCTATTCGTTTGCATTTTGTGCTTAATAGCACGTAAAACTTTTACATTATTACTGATGTGGGGGAAAAGGACATTATGTTATCATCAGGTTTTCTTTATGGTAAAAATCACTCAAAACTATTTAAAATTTTACAATATCTAGCTTAAAATTATACATCTTTACTCATTCCACCACAGTATCTTATCTGTGTGTATTCCTTTCTCATACTTACAAAAAAAGGAAATCGTATAAGTTTTTACTTAAAAAGTTGACGTGAGATTTTAATCGACCCCCTCCACCCTTGGTACGATTTTTCCCAAACCCTTCCCCCCCTTTTTGACCTCACGTAATTTATGGATGTCCCCTTAGGATATAAAGAAAGTTACTGATGCCCAAGTTATGAAAATATTTTCAAATATTAAACTCAGGTTTATTTTTGAAGTTTTTCTCTCGTTTTTTTTTCTTATTGTTTTCCTTTTCCCTTCTTTATCTCTCTTCTTCCATCCCTTTTCATATTTTTTTAAAAAGGGAATCTTAAGACTTATTCACACTGTTTCACTTTCACCGTTTATTCCGAGTAATTTACTCCTATAATATATAGAAAAGTGATGGAGTAAAGAGTGAAACGCCAATTTACATTTTTCACTTCGGATAATTCCTCCAAAATGAACGCCAAAAGTGATGATAAGTCTGAAATGTATATTCACTGCTAGCTAAAAAAAAGCTATCTTCTACACAACAAAACTACCTTACTTCTCATGATTAATACAGAAAATGCCTAGATTAAGGTTGAGCCATCAAGAATCAAAACCTTAGATTAGATTCGATGGGTGACACCGCGTCATGTGAAAGGATGACAAAAGCACAATGTCTTTTGATTGATATTGTATAAGTCACCCTCTTGAGTAACATACCATGTCTCGAGGCCATTCCTCAAACACCATGACAAGGAAGAAACCCCTGAATTTACATGACAGACACACAACCCACCTGATGGAATACAGAGTATGTCTCTCATGCTCATCATATTCACCAACACAGCATTAACCCACTTATGGTTTCCATGGTTACGACTTGAATATTATGCCAGTGACATAGACACGTGGAGAGGAAGCACCTGCCCACAGACATGACCACACAACACACCTTTTTCAGAGATTGCGTCTACATGGTTGGGAAATGAAACAATTTGGTCACTCGTACGGACGCTTTGGAGAGGTATATTTTGGGGAGGAAGGGTTGAGCTGAGTTGTTTAGTACCAGTTCACAGCCAGACTGCTTTATAAACGAGGCGTGTGAATGTATAAAAAGAACTGTTTTTATGTCAGCATAAAAATATTTTAAAAGAAACCTGTCCATAAGCCCTTTTCATTAATTCTGATTTTAGCCAATTTTTCATCGGGAGTTGCATTCATAGATTTGCATCTCCATCATTATATTTGTAATATTTTTTCTTTTTGTATGGAAAAAGCAAAATTTTAACTACAGCAGGAGAGAAAACCTTTTTTTTCACTTCTATACTATTTTCTATTAGTACCTCCAACCAAGTATGATAAATAGGGTGGGCCGAAAAAACCTTTTATTTTTTTTCGAAGTTTTAATAGCGCGGAAAAGTTGCGAATTATATAGACAAAGAAAAGTAAAAAAAAATTTTCAAAATCGGTTAATATCTTCCGATCGCGCAAAGGCCCCAAAGTTTGAAAAAATATGAAAAAACTTGATTTTTGCGATTATTTTTTTTAAAAAATCAAAGATTAAACTATCAAATATTGTTCATGATTTTTTTATGTGAAACTAATATAGTTATAGACATAATCGTTCAGATTCCATTCTTCTATCACTTTTTTTTCGTTAGATATAATTTTTTTAATGTTCATACAAATTTTGTTAAGTTGTTTTTCCTGCATTTTTAAACAGCTAATAACTCTAGAACTATAAAATTTAAAAACTTGAAATCAGTCCCATTTTGTTCGTAAATTTTTTGTCTTTGATTTGGTGTGCATCATGATTATCATTTTCAAAAAGTTTTTTTTAAAATTTGAAAAAAGTGAAAAAAAAATTAAATAAAAAAATTTTTTTAAATTTTTTTTTGAAAAAATATTAATAGCCTTTTAACTCTTAAAATGAACATAACTACCCAATTTCAAGTTGAAAATAAAATTTAATCATGTATAAAAAAATAAAAATAACCGTAATTTAGTCAAATCCCTAAACATTCCCTAAAATTATACACCAAGAGCGATTCACTCATGGAAAATTTATCAAATCACTTGAGAGTGTTCATATGACTTAAAACATGTAAAAAATTTCACATAAATTTCAGAAAATAAGACAATTAACAGATTCAGTTCAAAATCTTACAGTGCTAGTTCCCAACTTTAAGTTAATTCAATTTGCATGAATTTTTCCTGAATATTCCTTAGAAATGTGTTTATATCCAATTTTTTTATGTTCTTAAGTTTTTAATTTACTTTGATTTGACTTGTTAAATGTAAAAACAATTAGATATAAACATAATTCTTAGAAATTTTCAGGAGAAATGCATGCAAACTTAACTAAATATGAAAAAACTTGATTTTTGCGTTTATTTTTTTAATTTGATGTTTTCGTAACGTAATAGTTTGCAACGTCTTCTAATAGAGCCTAAAAACATTGTGTTTTAATTTGGTTTAGATCAGTTAATATAATCCGATCGTGCATAAGCCCCAAAATTTGCCAAAATATTGAAAATTTCACACTTTTGCAAGTTTTTTTTATATCTTTAATATATTTTTTAACGTAATAGTTACACTATTTTTATTTTAAACATAATATTTTTGATTAAATGTGTTTATTAAACACATTTCTAAGGAATATTCAGGAAAAATTCATGCAAATTGAATTAACTTAAAGTTGGGAACTAGCACTGTAAGATTTTGAACCGAATCTGTTAATTGTCTTATTTTCTGAAATTTATGTGAAATTTTTTACATGTTTTAAGTCATATGAACACCCTCAAGTGATTTGATAAATTTTCCCTGAGTGAATCGCTCTTGGTGTATAATTTTAGGGAATGTTTAGGGATTTGACTAAATTACGGTTATTTTTATTTTTTTATACATGATTAAATTTTATTTTCAACTTGAAATTGGGCAGTTATGTTCATTTTAAGAGTTAAAAGGCTATTAATATTTTTTCAAAAAAAAATTAAAAAAAAAAATTTTTATTAAATTTTTTTTTCACTTTTTTCAAATTTAAAAAAAAACTTTTTGAAAATGATGATCATGATGCACACCAAATCAAAGACAAAAAATTTACGAACAAAATGGGACTGATTTCAAGTTTTTAAGTTGTATAGTTCTAGAGTTATTAGCTGTTTAAAAATGCAGGAAAAACAACTTAACAAAATTTGTATGAACATTAAAAAAATTATATCTAACGAAAAAAAAGTGATAGAAGAATGGAATCTGAACGATTATGTCTATAACTATATTAGTTTCACATAAAAAAATCATGAACAATATTTGATAGTTTAATCTTTGATTTTTTTAAAAAAATAATCGCAAAAATCAAGTTTTTTCATATTTTTTGAAACTTTGGGGCCTTTGCGCGATCGGAAAATATAAACCGATTTTGAAAATTTTTTTTCCTTTTCTTTGTCTATATAATTCGCAACTTTTCCGCGCTATTAAAACTTCGAAAAAAAATAAAAGGTTTTTTCGGCCCACCCTAATGATAAAGTTTTGTGATTCCAGTGGGCATAACCATAAAAAAATTTGGGGGGGGGGATTTTGGAATGTTGGGATTAGGTGTAGTTCTTTATGCCTTTTAGAAACGATGTGAAATTCATCCTTTTGACGTAACAGTTTAAGCAGCTTTTAAGATTTTTTGAGGGTCAAATGCATCACTATTCTGGTAAGGCAGTGTTTTATTGTTGTATTGTACATCATGCAATTCGAAAAGAGAAGTTTCCTCAGATGCAATTGAAAACCAACAGAAATGTTTTAAATAGAACACTCATTATCAAGGTATAACTGTTGTTAATGAATTTAGAATGATTAACTCATTCTATAGGTGTCTTTTTTAGCTTCTGGTAAAGCTAATATGAGAATGATGTGTACTATTTTCGACACAGACGTAACGTACAAACTTTGCTTTAATTTTTCTTACTTGGCAAGTTGCAGGATTTAGCATGTCATCTAAGCTAACGATTGTTCCAAAATAATACCCCACATTGGCAATGGATCTTTTGAACCTTTGTGACTCGTGTTTACGACTTAGCTGCCAAACCAGCACCAGGGTGCTAAGCTCATTTAAAAGTTCAAAGCCACTTGCCAACAACTTGATCCATCAGTCTGAATGTCAACTTAAGCAAGTTCTTTTAGAAATTAATTGTAATCAGAGTACAATCGCGCTATTGTAAAAAAAACCAAACCCTAAACAAACACTAGAGCCCCTCTGAGCTTTGGCAGTGCCGCTGGATTTTTTGCTTTTTAATTTATTATAATTTCAATTGCCGCCGGTGGTTACATACAGTTGCCAGACTTCCTCGGGAGTCTGGCGCCACGGTTGCGGCTAAAAGTAGGTAGGAATCTGGCAGTGACGTAAGCGTATAGAGAGTTCCAATTTCGAAAAAAGCAAGAGGCATCCAGACTCAGCTGTCTTTGGTTACACCTTTGCTGTCGAATCGAATGGCATTGTTCCACGACGAACAAACGCACGTGACGTGCACAGACGATTTTGCCGAGAGATGCCTTTCGATTTTTAAAGGATAAAAAGAACACGAAAAGTGGCACGTCGAAGGTTGGGGAGAGAAATTCGAGTTGGTTGGAATTTTTACGTCATTCGCCGTCCAGACGCCATGATTTACGGCGAGAAGAAAAAAATCGTTTGGTCATTTCGCCATAGAATATATGTTCAAAGAATTTCGCACGAATTTAGCAATAAGCGTCCACGTAAAAGTTCGTGGGCGTGAACTGCAGGTAAAATAACTGTGAAAAATTTTTAAATGTCGAAATTAGATACTTTTTACTCGGGTAACATTAAACTTTGACCTTTTTGAAATCTAATTTGACTCTCTTTTTTTCTAATTTAAAAAATTGTATGGATAATATAACTAAACTAAACTCATTGGCGCAACAGCCCTAGTGGGCCAAGGCCTACGATGCCCATCTTCGTTTTCGTGACCGTGGGGCCCTGGGGTGCAAGTTGTTAGGCATGTATCCCGGTTAGGTGGTCATTCTAACGCGAGACCCCCAGTGTCCAGCAAGCTTGGCCTTGCCCAGCCCGGGATTTGAACCCCGGGCCTGTGGTGTGGAAGCGCCAAGTACTACCACTGAGCCACTGGGCTTTAATAATATAACTTCCCCTATTTAAATATCCACAAATTCTTTCAACTATTTTGAAAATATATGCAGAATTTACTATCCAAAATACAAAGAGTATTCGTTAAATTAAATAAGAAAATTTTAAGCTTTTTGAATAACATAAATAAGGTGTTTACATAGCAACAACTAACTAAATCCAAAAGTAAAAAAAAGCTGTTGTAATTTACCCGTTGTTACTGCAAGTGTAATTTGGAGGGTTCAGAATAGAAGAGAACCAACTCCACTTTAGCTACTTTTGAGCTACAGACGTTTAAAGTTAAAGCTTCATAGCAAAATTACATGTTAACGCAACAGAACTTGCCTACCGGATATTATCAGAACTAGGACTTGGTTCATTAGGGGACATCCATAAATTACGTGAGGCGTTTTTTCCAAAATCTGGAACCCCCCTTGGTGAGATTTAGTGAGATTTTGCTGGACCCCCCCTCCCCCCAAGTGAGATTTACCTATAACTTTTTTAAAATAATTTGCAGTATCTTATCTGTGTATTCCTTTCTCACACTTAAAAACAAGAAAATCGTATAATTTCTAACTTAAAAAAATGACGTGAGATTTTGATCGACCCCCCCTCCCCCCTTGGTGAGATTTTTCCAAACCCCTCCCCCCCCCTTTTTGACCTCACGTAATTTATGGATGTCCCCTTATTGCACTGAAATTTTACATAGTTGGTGCATGTTATAACGTTGCTAACTCAAAAATGACAAAAAGTGGACTTGGTCTTCTTTTATTCTGAGCCCTCCATTTATTAGTTAATCATTTACCTGTGAATTGTCATTTTTCCTCTCCAGAGAATATGCATTCGCGAATTTAACTCTAACTACAGTTCTTTCACCAACATTTACCCAAGAAGCACAACCGTTCAAGATACGTTGGTGTTTTTGAGTATATTGAAGTTACCAAACTTTTAACATAACCCAGAGACAAAAGTATTTTCAATAGAAACAATGTAGGGTTAAATCTTAAATCAAAGTTACCAGGTAGGATGATGTAAGGTTTACGATTTAAAAAAATATGAAAAATTTCTAATCAAGTTTTCTTAGGCTGATTTGTGACTGCATAAAAAACGTATTTGAACATAGCATTTCCAGGAAATTTTATAGATTACAACAGTCTTATCTAGATTTAACAAAAACCTGCTTGCGAAATTTGGTTCGTTCATGGAAATAGAAAATGTCCATCAGGTACGGACACGCTGAAAATGCTTTTGACCTTTTCACTCTCGTTTGCTCCGAAATGCAACCCGAACCACCGCACCGGATCGGAAAAAAGATGCGAGAGGCGCCGAGATGTCTGCTGGCAGAGTGCCCGTGCAGGTGAAAAGTTTAGCTAACTTTCCTGCTGGCTATTGTGTACCATTTTCGCAAGTGAATTTTCCAGCATTACATTCGAGTTGGAGAGCTCGCTACGTGCGAATTCAACCGGAACAGTGTTGGCTCGAAGCTAAAATTATCGGGGTAACACTCTACCTACAGAATTATAATAAGCATAATTTAAAAATGTATTGTTTTATTTAAAAAAATGTGTCTGTCTAACCTACAATTGTTTCAGATAATTTTTACCTAGCACTATCGTATCGCAAAACTGTTGGCTGTAAAATAAGAAAATTCTGCCCATAATTGTAAGAAAGGTTGTTTAAGGAGCGCCACTGAATTAGGAAAACCAATATCTAAAAATTTTTTTATTTCTCAGGTTGGAAACAAAAATGCTGTATTTAATGGAGAACTAAACTAAAACTAAACTCATTGGTGCAACAGCCCTAGTGGGCCAAGGCCTACGATGCCCATCTTCGTTTTCGTGACCGTGGGGCCCTGGGGTGCAAGGTGTTAGGCATGTGTTAGAGTTAGGCTCATTCAAGACAAAAGGAAAATTTTTTGCGTTTGATAAATATTTGTTTCGATAATAGCTATAAATAGGACATGAGTTAAATATATGATTCCATGTGTCAAATTCTTCGGTGTTACAGAAGGAACATTTGTTAGTAAAATAAACTTCAAATATCTGGCCCTTATAGAATATTTTATTTTGATTTAAACGTAATTGGAAAATAATTATTTTTACATAAATATCAGAGTCGGATAGTATATAGTTTTCAGGGGTGGGACAATTCTTTATTAGTTTATAGTGGGGAAAGTGGGTGCTATTCTCCATCATTGAGAAATCTCGTTGTAGGCATTGATCTCGACAAGTTTGTAACATATTAGGTAGATAATAGGAAGCCAGGTCAGGATTTTGAGATGTCCAAATAAAGTTAAATCCAAGGTTTTCAATAATTTTTTTGACTGATAAAGCCCAGTTATACTCGGGATTTGAGGAGAACATCGTGTTGGAAAATAACTTTTGGTAGCATATTTTGGTATATCTATCATCGGGTAATTTAAGAATCCTTATAAAATACTTCAACAACAATTTTACTAAGGTGACTGCAATAGGTGCCTGACCTAGTTCTAATCTTAGAATATAGCCTGGTATGTTTCTAGAGAGAGTAAATAATTTTTTAGCAAAAACACAAAAACACTTTTCCAATTCGAAGATGTTGTTTGCGGACCAAATTGGGGAACCATAAGTAAAAACAGATTGAATTAGTGATTCAAATAATTTAAACCATGATTTAATAGAGTTGGCTCGAGATCCAGTGAAAATAGACCATGACGCGCCGATTGCAGCAATTGCTTTTGATGTAAAATATCTTTTGGCCAGATTAAATTTTCAAAATACCCCCAGTGTTTAGTGCCCAAGAAAGGCTGAGTGGACCTTGCCCAGCCCGGGAATTGAACCCCGGACCTGTGGTGTGGAAGCGCGAACAGTTGAATGGAGAACAGTTGGTCTTAAAACTATTTACTTACCCACAGCTATAGGCCACTGCTTTGCAATGAACCTCTATAAAAAGGCCTTAAAAAGTAGATAACTGGTGAAATGAAAACCATGATTTTATACCTATGGGAGTAATCCTCTTTTATGAAAGAAATGAAAATACGTAATTCTAAACTATTTGCAAATTTTTCATTTGTATTATGTAGTTTTTTTGGTTAACTAAAGATGAAATTTAATCAAAATATTTTTAAAACTTGTACTTTGGCGAACTTCTTCTTTTTATGCTTGAAAAAGTTCTTTTTTTACATATTCACGATATTTTCATGAAATTTTTTTCAGTGAGTTCTTCATGGCGTTGGCAACAATGAGGAAGTTGCATGATTTTTTTTATTTTTTTAATCGATTCCTCTTGCAAAAATAAGCAACTACCCAAAATTTGAGGCCGATCGAGAATTTTTTTGATTGTCAAAAAAATTAACAAAAATCCCCTTTTTAAAAGCGCGCGAAAACGCCAAGAGTTTGGATGTGACGTCATCTTATACTAAACAATGGAGTTGATGGTATTATTGTTGACGTCATCTTATAGTTTAAACAATAAACGTTTTCAGTCACGTGTTTTTTTCTCGACTTTTAAATTAAAATATTTAATTACCTGTACATTTTTTTGAAAAACTGACTAGATATTTCATTTTACCATACAAAAAACCATACGGAACACTTGTTTGTTTTTGAAAATCTGACACATGCAACTTCCTTATTCTCTCACTAAGGTTTTTGCCATACAGGAGATATAACATATTGTTATATCTCCTCTATGGTTTTTGCTGTATCTCCTTTAGTTTTTAAATTATTTTAAACTTTTTTATTTCGCCGCTAGGGGAAGTCATCTGAATGGATTCTCCGTGGTCACTTACCTAGGGGTAGACCTTACTTCCACGACCCTAGGAGATTTCAAATAAAAGCCGTGAAACGGACTTTAGAAACACCCTGTATAAGCTCAGTGCAACAACCACAACTTACATAATAAAACCAGTAAACCACGTCTTTATTTCCCTCCTTGTTTGTCAATGCAATATCTCGCTGGTCGAGATCTAAAGTGATGAATAAAATTAATCTAAAGCTGGTGGGAAACAATATCAAAAATATTTACAGTAATATAAAACCAAGAAAGCTCGTGACGTCATCTGTTCATCGACTGTCTTTTTTATCACCATTTCTCGGTGTAAATCTAACTAGTAAACCGTGCATTATGTTAACAAAACAGGTAAAATACATTAATGCTAATGGAAACACTAATATCACTTTGACATCTTCACAAAAGCAAAACAAATAAATCAAAAATAGTAAATATCCAATGTTTTAAATAATGAACCATGGTATAGTTCTGTTAATATGTTTCATAGTTCCCGAAATACACTTAGGCTGTGGAGACGATTCACAGAGGCTTCATCCAAAACCGAATTTAGGCAATTACATTATACTCCGGAATGTCGTTCAAGAAGATTTCATAGATCTAAACTCCATAAATCCAGATGTTCTAATGAAATTGGAGTCAAATATTTTGAATGAAGAGAAGAAAATTCGAAATGAATCTGCTTATGGTCTTTTAAATCCTTCAAAGAACCACTCACAGGCAATTTCAATGCCTCAGGAGGAATCAAATTTGGCAAAACCGTCTACACGTCCTAAAAATTATTTGGCAGGTAATCAAAATCCTCTTTATGAAAATGTGGAAGATAGTATTCATCAAGTAAAATACCGTCAAAAAGATAAAGAATTGGAAGCAACAAACACAAAATACACGAAAAAGTATTCTGAAAAAACTAAAAACGTTCAGTTAATAACAAAAAATGTTGAACCAATACAAGGGAATAATTTGATAGAAGGTAAAGAAAAGGAACTAAGTGAGCCTCAGCAAAATAAAGCCGAAAAACGAATTATTTACAAAGAAAACAAGGAAAATATTGTACTTAATAAAAAATTCTTAACTCTTCAAAAAAGTTCAGAAAATGGAAACCCATACTTTAAGCCAAAACTAAAAGAATTGTCTGAAAATGATAAAGGAAAAATTGATGAAACTAAGGGCCTTCAAAAGAAACTTGATTATCGAATTAATCCATCCACAATTGAAAGCAATAAAGGGCAAATGCTTAAACCAGACAAAACATCATCCATGAACAAAGACCGAAATGAATACCATAATGGACCATTGGAATTTGGAAAGAATTCAGGGCCAATGAATCAAACAAAGATTACTAATAGCGGACAAATAAACCCAAAATCTTACCTAGACTTTGACAATAATTTATTACAACCAGGAAATTTTCTAATAGCTAAGGTTACATCTAAGAAAGGAGACATAGCACCAAATGACCAGATTCTACTCAACAAATCTCGTAATTCATTTGACCCAACTAGAAAGCCTTTCGAAAACACACTTACAACTTCAACAAAAGCTAAAGCAAATAATATGCACCAAGTCCTAAACTCTACAAAGACCTTTCCTGTAGATAATGTACTACCTAATTACGAAGAAAAAGTCAGTGAAGGATTTCTCTTATCCGATTACAACAGCGCACTAAAGAAGACTGGGAAAGAAGGTGATATCAACGATCTGATTCAAGTAGACGTTTACGGAGCCTTTTTCAACAAGCCAACGAACAATGAGACACTCAGGCAAAAGAAAAACATAGACGGTAAAGAAACCGATAAACTAATCACTCCTTGGAAAACCGTAGACATGGTTCTTGCGGGCTTTGTACTTCTGACCGTATTCGTTTTAGGGACCATCTGTCTGGCTCTCAGAATGAAAAAGAAACGCAGAAAGAAGAAAAGGCGCGAATTTTTTACGGATTCCGAAGAAAACGGGTTTAGCAGCCCCTCGAACGGTCCCGAAGCCCTCAAAAGCAAAAGTTCACCAAAGCCTTATGCGAATCCGGAACGAGTCAATCTGGCAAGATATCCAACGACTAACAACTGGCAGTTGAGTGAATCCAACGAAACTGGTGGAAGAACTTCGGATTATTCCGATGAGGTAACATGGTCAGAGGCAACTGAGCCAAACTCTCCACCGAAATCTGTCCGTTACCACAAACATGCTTCAAGAAAGAAACCCACTCATCCTGAAACAGCCAAAAATGTAGGTACTAGATCAGTTTCCTCGATGAGTCTGCCATCGCTGCCCACTGTTTGCAGTTCGTCGACGGCTCCAACATCTGAGGATGTCGAGACCCCGCCCTACTCGTTCCGAAACATCCCTGGGTACATTCCAAGTGTCCTACTTCCATCTCTCCCCACTGTTTCCAGTGGATCATCGAATTACGAGTGACAGCTAAGTGAAGGGTAACTGAAAATGAGCATAGTACAGAACTAGACGTTTGAACTTGTGACTAGAAAATCAACCGTTCCGTATACTAAATATACTAGATTTTTCATCTTTAATTTTTGTAGTTCATTTTCTCTCATATCTTGTAAAGCAATAGAGTATGTTCTCAATAGAAATATTTCCATTTCATTAGTTTTGTTTGCATTAATTTTATTGATAAGGAAAACTATACTTAGCAAGGTACGTAACCAGCAAAGAACTGCAAAATAGCGTTTAAATTACGTTCATCTTTTTCTTTTTCAAAACTCTGTAAATCTATAACAACTTGGTTTTCCAGTTTTTAATAAGTTTTAAAACATGGCCAATTGAGCAAAACGTTGTAAAATAACTTTAGCAAATTACGATGGACAAGCATATTTAATGAAGAAATTTGGAATCTTATTTCTATTTTAAGAAATTTAGTCGAATACTTTACAGCTTTACACAAACAACTTTTTTTAAATTGAATATTGGTTTAATTTAAATTAGAAGTATTTGGACTCCCATGTAGGAACTAGGAAATCACTACTTTTAGGGTCCTGTTATAGGAACCCTTCGCATTGCAGTCCTGCATGGGACCTTTTAAATGGGAGAAGATATATAGATCTTTGTCCTTATCTCTTTCAATACCGAATTTTAAGTTCAAGAAATGGTCTTTCACCAGAAAAAGTTTTGTAAATTTCTCTAAAAAAATAGTTTTACCCACAATTTTTGGATTCTGGGCCCCCTTGTGATAAGGTTGACCTAAGGGAACGTACCCATACGACATGACCCATTTTTAACTATTTTTGATCCCCTCCCCCCCTTGGTGACCATCCGTAGTATATGCCAAGACCCCCCCTCCCCTCTAGTTTTCACGTAGTAAATCATAAATACGGTTTTCAACCATTTTTTGCAAACAGAAAGTTTAAAAAACGTAATTTGGCTTGATTTGTATAATTTTAATTAACAATTTGGCTTAATATGGCTAATTTCACTAATTAAATTGGCTTAAATTTGTCTTAATGACTAGAGGAAATTGACTACGTGAAGAAACCCTAAGTCCACTCCTCCCCCCTGTGACCAAGCGTGGTATTTTGAAGACCCCCTCCCTCCCCTGAACGGGTCACGGAGTATGGGTACGTTCCCTAAGCCACATAACGCCTTGCTAAAACCAGGGGAAATTTCAACGTGCATATATTACCCCACCTCCGAACTTTCAAACTTTAAATTTTTTACCACAGAAAAACGACCAAAACTACTGCATAACCTATGAGAAAAAAGGGGGGGTTCAGGGTATTAAAATTATTCGGGGTAAATTATGGCTGAAGATAAAGTTTTACAGCAGGTTGTATCGGGAGATAAGCGAACAATAGGGGGACCTCCTAGACCTCCGATCGAGGAAGTGGTTTCTTTTGTTCGCAATTGACCGCAAGTTGCCTATGAGAAGCGTTTTCTCAGAGGACCATAAAACAGGAGGTTAGTAAAAGTCTATCCTCACAGTTTAGCACGCTAAAAATTGCTCTTAGGCTACTAGGAAATGGTATAAATAGAGGGACCACAACTAAACGAGAAGGTTCCATTCCCTAATGGGCTATTTTCACACACGCTTTCGTGAAGGTGCATCCAAACAAAACTTCCTAATCCTACATTTCCCCCTTCCACCTGTTGCCCAAAAGAAAGCACCAGGAAACGCAAACGCTCTTTCTAGTTCAAGAGCGCGGGCGACCGCACCGAGCGGGCGTCTGGGGCGGCAGACGCGTACGCTGACCCACTTCCCCCCGGCCGCCCGTCGTAACTGCGACCGCCGATCGATGCACGTTGCCACGGCAACCACCGTCTACGCTCTGGGCCCGAGAGGAAAGGTCAAGAGCGCCCCGCTAAATTTAGCCCACGGGAAAGCCAAAATAGATGGGATTTGAGGGATTTTTTTTATCCGGGATCGGGAAATCCTGGAGAGGTGTGTTTCGATGGCTTTGTGTGGGTGTGACGTCGTTTGTTTTGGGGTGTGGAGTATCCTCGTGGGGATAGGTGAAAGCAGAAAAGGCCACAAGTTAGTTTGACATTGCGTAGTTGGGCTATTTTAGGGCGCAGCCACGTGAGGAAACGGGCAGTTTGAATGTGCCAATTGAGAAGAAAGAAATTGATAACTAAAGAAGGGGGTTCACAGTGAAAAGCAGAATTTGGTTAAGAAGCAAAGAGATGCTGACGAGCAATGAACGACTCAAGAGCAAGTTAAGGGCAAAGGGATATTGAAAGATAAATGAATGCTCAAGAGCGTAAAAATGTTGGGAAGCAACGATAATCTTAAAAGCTAAGGGATATTATATATTCAAGAGCCTCAAAGCAAAAAGTATGCCGATGAGTAAAGGGATGCTCAAGAGCAAAGGCATGATAAAATTAAAGGGATGCCCGAGAGCAAAAGGATTATAAAAGTAAAGGGATGCCCAAGAGCAAAAGGATTATAAAAGTAAAGGGATGCCCAAGAGCAAAAGGATTATAAAAGTAAAGGGATGCCCAAGAGCAAAAGGATTATAAAAGTAAAGGGATGCCCAAGAGCAAAATGATTTTAAAAGTAAAGGGATGCCCAAGAGCAAAAGGATTATAAAAGTAAAGGGATGTCCAAGAGCAAAATGATTTTAAAAGTAAAGGGATGCCCAAGAGCAAAATGATTTTAAAAGTAAAGGGATGCCCAAGAGCAAAATGATTTTAAAAGTAAAGGGATGCCCAAGAGTAAAATGATTTTAAAAGTAAAGGGATGCCCAAGAGCAAAAAGGATTATAAAATTAAAGGGATGCCCAAGAGCAAAATGATTTTAAAAGTAAAGGGATGCCCAAGAGCAAAAGGATTATAAAAGTAAAGGGATGCCCAAGAGCAAAAGGATTATAAAATTAAAGGGATGCCCCAGAGCAAAACGATTTTAAAAGTAAAGGGATGCCCAAGAGCAAAAGGATTATAAAAGTAAAGGGATGCCCAAGAGCAAAATGATTTTAAAAGTAAAGGGATGCCCAAGAGCAAAAGGATTATAAAAGTAAAGGGATGCCCAAGAGCAAAAGGATTATAAAAGTAAAGGGATGCCCAAGAGCAAAAGGATTATAAAAGTAAAGGGATGCCCAAGATCAAAATGATTTTAAAAGTAAAGGGATGCCCAAGAGCAAAATGATTTTAAAAGTAAAGGGATGCCCAAGAGCAAAATGATTTTAAAAGTAAAGGGATGCCCAAGAGCAAAATGATTATAAAATTAAAGGGATGTCCAAGAGCAAAATGATTTTAAAAGTAAAGGGATGCCCAAGAGCAAAAAGGATTATAAAATTAAAGGGATGCCCAAGAGCAAAATGATTTTAAAAGTAAAGGGATGCCCAAGAGCAAAAGGATTATAAAAGTAAAGGGATGCCCAAGAGCAAAAGGATTATAAAATTAAAGGGATGCCCCAGAGCAAAATGATTTTAAAAGTAAAGGGATGCCCAAGAGCAAAAGGATTATAAAAGTAAAGGGATGCCCAAGAGCAAAATGATTTTAAAAGTAAAGGGATGCCCAAGAGCAAAAGGATTATAAAAGTAAAGGGATGCCCAAGAGCAAAAGGACGATAAAAGTAAAGGAATGAAGAGCAAAGGAATGAAGAGAGTAATAGATTCTTAATAGCAGAGGGAGGCTAAATACAAAAGGTATTCCATCCCGGAATTGCAAATGCATCCCTTCATTCAAAATTAATACCCCAGCACTCAATAAGAACCTAAAGATCCTTAGTATTTTTTACAACGCATTTACTTATTTCGGTATCGCAGCGCATGAAATTCAGTCCCCTTGAAAAATTAAAACAGCCGCCGATGGGACAGAGAGAAGAAAAAGGACGAAATTAAATTTTCCTAGTTCCCACTAACTACTTCTCCTGCAGCTCCCGGTGCAGGTAGGTTACGTCACAGGCAGCTGCGAATCGCTTGCTGCGCCCGAGCGCCGCCCCAGTTCAAGGTCTTCGACCTCAGGCTGCTGCAGACGATAGTCCCTTCCTCCCCGCTGCTGTAGTGGGCGGGTCCAAGGGGAAGGGGGGGGAGAGTGTCTGACGATGAGCGAAGTGATGGTTATTGAAATGAGAAAGGGTTGGGAAATGATTTCCCTACTTTTTTTATGGTTGGTGGAACTCATTTGCACATGAGCTATATTGGTTCATTGTGGTCGGGAAAGATTTTTATATTGAATGTATTTTGTGGAGTGACTTTGTTTTGTGAACACGTTTAAACAATACCCAGCAGTAGGCGTGGGTTAGGCAGGGATACAGGATAATATTTATTTAGAAATTTTCCTTTCTCAACCGTAAAAATCGCTTAGAAGTATCCCATATTCATTCATTTCATTTATAAATATTATTGTAATTAATTTCATGTTTTACTTAGAAGGGTGTTCATGTTTGTGAACAATATTTGAATTTTTTTATTGTGTTTTGTTAATAAATTTTTATTGTTATTTTATCACATTCTTTGGTCAAATTTAGTATTCTGGTTGGGAACGCCTGTCCACAATTTATATAAGTGACTTTGTACTTCCAAACTTTTCTTGTTTTTTTGAAAATTGAAAGACTAAATAAAATAAATTCTTTATTATTTGGGGGGAGCAGCTGCTCTTCCCTGTAACTCTTTGAGGTTCCCGAAGCCGTGTTCCACAGCTGAACCCCTATATAGTTTATTTTGTTTTTCTGGTTTATTTCCAACGTGGATAGTGGAAGTTAAATCGTCAGACATTCCTTACTTGAGGATCGTTTCAACTAACTTGTACGTCTGGTTGCGGTACGGCAGAGGCAGTGAGGATGTACAAAGGAACGAATTCCATCAAGAAGACAAAAACGACATCATTCCATCTGATCAAGAACCAAAACCATATCAATAGACAATAGTGAACCAGCAGGTATTACGTGGCTTAAGGCAAGGGGCGAATCCAGGTTTGACTTCTTGGCTCCAAGGTTTTAAAAACCTCTCCAGCAGCAGAAACTGCGATGTTTTAAACATAATTTAAAAGCTCCAAAATCACGTTTGGTTTTAGAAATTATCTTCAGATGTCATTTTATCCAATAAACTTTTACCCTTCTGGGGGGTACGTGCCCCCCCTTCCACTCCTAGTTTAAGGTACGTTTATTAGAATCTCGACGGATTACCGTACCGCAGCCAAACGCTTACATGGAAATGCTCACTTTTAAGTGTTCGGGTTTCTAAGGGGCGAGAAATAGCATTAGTGGCTTTCTGTTAAATAACTGATTGAAAAAATATAAAGTAGTTACACAATGCTCATTAAGGGATTCTATCGTTGACACAACCTTGGGAGGTATAACACTATCACTGTCTTCAGTATCATATGCTTAACGGATGATCCCTTTTGAGGAATCCACTTCCTTAGGATAATGACATCAGAGGGATTACCACTCGTTTCACGAGCCTCCTGCAACCCTCGCATTCCGACCTTCAAAAGCCACTCGCTTCAGTGGACCACAAAGTAAACATTCATTCAGGATCCCTCTTAATTGAGAATAAAGTGTAAAAAAAAGGAATTGTATAACATTAGTCCCCCTCCTACGCAGATACCCACGGTCCACTAGTATCCCAAGCGATAAGACGAAGTGCGCTTCAGAAAAATTGTGAATGATACTTTTGATGAATTTTTTTTTCTAAATCTGATAGCGAGCACGCGTTTAGACACGAGATAGTGGGGTTTGTGACACTATCTGCGCATGAGGAGTCCGTATCAGCATTGTCGGCACGAGGATGAACCACCGAAAGATTTAAAGGTGCTTCTATGTAAATGAAAAGGTTTTCCGTTATTTGCCAGGTAAGAAAAATGCCGGCCAATATCGTTCAGACTGTATATTAGCATCCTTATGCTTATGCATCAGAAATTTGGGCACCGACCTTACGAGATGAGGAGGTTCTGAGGATTTTTGAAAGATTCTGTGCTGCATGTTTAAAAGAGTCAAAAGGTAAACGGTTCTTTGGAGATGATCAAACTTAGAGAACTCTGCTAGATTTATAGACAAGGGGATAAGAGTTCAGAGACGATAGAAGGGCTGGTTATTAGGCCAGAATACAAGAAAACAACTTTTTTAAGGAAATGTTTCTAACCCCATTTTAGATAAATCGATGGTGTTGAAAAATACCTTAAAATCCTAATCAAAACTGGTAAACAGTTGCTAAAAGTAGAGTACATTGTGTATTTCTAAACACCAGTTTTACGACTGAGCGTTTAAAGGTTAAATAAAGGCGAGGTTCACTTGTCTTTGGGCACCCAGTATAAAATAAAGATATTAACCAGAAAAACTACTTGTAAATGAATATTGTCAAGTTTTTTGACAAAAAAAAAGATTATTATATCATACCATTTACTAAAAAATAGAAATATTATAAAAAAAGTTTGAAAAAATTTTCAAAACTTAAGGATTTTTATCCCTGTAAAAAGTGAAACAGAATATGTTACCAAGTCTGAAATTGGACCAGAATGAAAAAAATATGAAGGAAAATCCAATGAGAAAATATCAAACATCACAAAGATTTCATTACTATTTGGGTGTGGTGCTTTTAGACACACCCATTTTTTACAAGTTAATTATTGGAATAAAAGACCTTATATCGTAAGAGAACCTTAGAGTCATCAATCAAAAAATTCCTATCAAAGTGAGGCAGGCTATAAATGATGTCGTACTATCTCCCCAACTAACCTACCAGCAGTTTAGCTTCAAGAAGCTAGAACCCCAAATTTCAATCAAGCTTAAATATACCCCAACCTGATAATTTGAAAGTGAATTCTTCTTTTATTATTGTATCTGACTCTGACTACAAAGCTGGGCACCTGGGGGTTTGAATTCCCACTCAGGAAAGGATGCTTGTAATTGTCTTTCGCGGAGATCAACAAATGTGGCCTCCTTGTAAAAAGGGGGTACAGGTAAGGTAACAGTTTCTGTCCAAAGGTGCCCGTTGTCTTGAGTCTGGTGCATAATGTCCTAATATGGGCCATGCTCCATAAAACACCTACTAACCAACCAAAGGTGCCCTCGGGGTAACGCAAAATATGTACTACTCTAGGTTTGACTAGAGAGCCTGTATACGAGAGAGAGACAACTCGCTTAATAGCGTCTCTGCGCATCCTTGCGCGCAGTTAAAACTGTCCAAATCTCCAATTCTGTCCAAACTGTATCATGCCGCTTCTCTCGCTCCCATGCTAATCCTATGAAGGGAAACCTGCGGTAAAACAGAAAACGCTGTTGACCAATCAGCGTGCTATACCGAGTTGTCACCTCTCTCATATACAGGATCTCTAGGTTTGACGAGGAAAAGAGAATATCCTTAAGTATCCGCCATTAGGAAAAAAACGCCCAAACTTTCATTAGTATAATTTTAAAAAATATGTCGTTCATACACCTCTGTATAGTACATACATTTTCCAAAATAAAAAATTGTTTGGGTTTTTGGTTGATTTGCAGTGTGTGATATCACACAGCTCTTGTAATCCCCAATCAAAAGTTGCAATCTGTCACAAAAGTGTCAGATTGATAAACCCCCTTCAAGCGTGGTATCTATCATCTATGATTTATGAGTTTCACCATATCCCCCATGAGTTTTCTTTTGGTGTTACACCTGCTTTTTTCAACGAATTATTTAAAAAGAATAATTATTCCTTATCAAACAAGACATATTTTTATGATAAAATACGTTTAACAGTTACTAAAATCAGTTGTCTGTCCAAAATAGTAAGTTTTCCCTTATGCAACACCTTTAAGCCCCACATACGCAGTTTCTAAAGAGCAGGTCGATACAGGAAAACTATCATCCTATCGCCTGTTACTTCTTTTTGAGGTCACGGTAGCCCGATCAATGTTCTGACGGCAATCCTGTACACGGGGCCGTGTTTGCAAACAAGAGAGCGAGCGATCGTGTTTATAAATATTACGGTCAGTGGGGGAAGCAGCGCCCTCTATGGCCTAGATCCGGAACTAGAAATTCGGTCAAGGAAGTGAGAGCGACATTCCGAGGGGGACAGGTGACCGATCGTTTGCGAAATGGAACGTCCGACCGTCCTTCGCCTGTTCCTTTCGAATTGAGGAATGGGTTTTCTTTCGAATGTGGAATTTCGAGTTGAAACGAGAGCAGGTTCTTTCTCTTTCAAGTGATTGGAGTTTCACTGGAATACATATGAGAAGAAGAAATGCTCTAACTCGTGTTCCTTCAGCATATTTCCCTTGTGATATTTTTTCTGCCATACAACCAAAAGTAGTGCACTAGTTTTGTAAAACTGTATTTTTAAAGCATTTATTTTTAATATCAGTGAAATAAATTTTCTATTATTTTTGCTACTCTTAAACAAATGGGGTTTCTAAGTTTTACAGGAGTATCTTAATGTACCTTGAACTAAACACTATCCTTTTATTAGTCATTCTAGAGATGATTCTTGAAAAAAATGCAACATCAAGATGCATGAAGGTTAGTCCCTTAAAGATATAATTATAAACAAAAAGGTTATTTTGAAAAAATTTTTAAAAGTCAAATACTTCCTTCAAATTACTTTTTTGATGATCAATTGTTAATTTATAGGATTCCTTTTAAATGCCAGTGGTCAGTTTTGTGTACAAATCAGTTATGGAAATTCATTTAATATTGAAGGTACACCCGGTTATCCTTTAATTTCAATAATTTCACTTGAGAAGCTCAAAGAACCCTAATAGTTGAAAAGTATGTCAATAATTAATTGAAGACAATGTTTTAAAAGGACATTATCTACAAAAGGGAGTTCATTCAATTTATTGTATTTTGATTTGAATGAACACTAAATCATACTTTATCCTAACAGTTTATCAATAGTATCAATCCTTGATACACAAATAAGCAACTCAGAGATTCGCTTGTTTGTCCATTATCTCTCCCTACCAATCCATGTACTATTATAGAATGAAGATACTGTAAATATAATAAAAGAACTTCTACTTATCACTTAAAAGTAAAAACATAACAGAACATTTGAAGAACATCCCTCTCTAAAATATTTCAACTTATTGAAATCATTCCAATTAATATCTTTAAGGGGTCATAGGACTGTTAAATCATAAAAAAAATCGATTTTTTGAAAAAAATATATGTGATAGCCTAGATATTTCTTAACAATTTAAAAAAAAACGCATGCGAAAATTCGTTTTATTTCAGAAGTTATGGCTAAAATTCTGAAACAAGAAACCCAAGGAGATTACTAACTTTAGAACTTTGAGGTCATTTTTCTCAAAATGTGATTTTTTTGTGTTCCATGCATGATAAAATTTGAAGTAGTAAGAATATATCCTTGAAACTTTGAGAGCATCAATATTTAGTAGTGACAATAAAGCCCTACCTCTTTTTAGAGTTTTGAATCGATATTTCATTATTTTTTGAGATTGTGAACTTATAATTTTTTTGTGTTTTTGACACCTAAGTTCAAATTATAATAAAAAATATTAATTGACTGTCAAACTCAAAATATCTGGTAGGGCTTGATTGTATACTCATATAGTATATATGTGAATTGAAATTTTGAATTTCCATTTAATAGTTAGTTAATTATCTTGCATGAAAGCCACTGCATACTAACATTTAACCGTCAAAGTTGCTTTTTTTCGACTCAATGTATAAACTTAACTATGTCTATTAAGTATTCAATTATTTTTTTACATAAAGTTTAATAAATAAGGATTGAAAATATGTTTAAACCGAGTCTTTTCATAAATTAGAAAAAAGATATTAATTTTTTTGGAAAATGTAAAGTTTTTTTCACTGCATTGCGTTTTAACAGTCCTATGACCCCTTAAGGTGCTGCTATGATATGCGTTTGGTTTGGAGACAAATGTCTTTAGGGAGTAAACCAATGGAAAGTAATTGCATTGGATAGGGTCAGATGGAGAAAGCTTGAAGAAACAGCCTTGACCTGTGTGTAGAAGTACTCATAATATTTTAATTGAGAATAAAAAGTAGAAATATTGAATTTCTTTATATTTTATCTTATCCAATGTTTTCCTGCTCCAACTTCATACCCAGCACACAGTCCACCTATCTTTTTGAAGCTTTTCAACTTTAAATTAGATACATAGCTGCCAATGCTTCTGATTTAGCCGGAAGATTTCCATTTTTTAATGAATTCTCCAATTATTGACTAAATTAAAAGTCTGAATTTTGACACACCAGAAACTAACAATTGGAAGATATGGATAAAAACAAAACGTAAAAGATTTGTTAATATCTGAAATCTTCTGGCTCAATCGGAAGAATTGACAGTCATGTAAATGCCATGAATGAAGTTCATTCAAAGAATCCGGGCCTGCACAAAAAAATGGCAATAAAATAGTGGTCTGGCAACCCAGTGTTAGAGAAGTTGAATTGATTATTTGCCAATAAACGGAGTTGATAAGACCAAAATTTGCCAAAAATGTCGTCCAGGCCTGCATTCTTTGGATTTACCAATAAGTTTAATAGCTTTAAAATGTTTAAATACAGTCAAATCCGCTTAATGTGATCACGGTTAATGTTATCAATCGGGTAATGTCATCGGAAATGACAGGTCCCGATCAGTCCTACTTAATTTAATGTAAAATACATCGTTTAATGTGATAAACTATGAATCATCAATCCGCTTAATATTATCAAAATTTGTCCATATCCCCTTTAAAACGACCGCTTTTGGGTTCGAGTTTCATTTTGAAGGTCAATTTTTACAAGTAAAAATCTTCTCCATGAGAACATCTGGCGCTTCTTTTTACTGAAATTCAGTATGGGTAAGAAAAGTAAAACATTCCGTATATTATATTGAAAGAAAATGGTTATGGGGGGGGTCCGAATCCATACTGGTGATTGGTTAGAAACACCAAGATCCACGCTTTGCAGATGTTTCTGATAAGATATTTTGATTTTCCCTTGTTTAATGAAATTCAGATTATGTAATAAATAAGTGGTCTATTGGAGTGGAAGGATATAATGGAGCGGACAAAAGAGAGACCTTTCTATAAAAATACACAGTAAGCGATTATTTAATTTTATTAACTGAACTACTCTTATATTTTCCCCTTAAAATTTTCCCTAGTTTAAAAATAGAGTTCTAAATACATTTATTACGATTACATGATTTTGATTTTAAAGCAAACAATCTAGTAACACTGTTTGCTGTTTTTTGATATGAGATCGATCGCTTATTGTTATCGATCGGATAATGTTATCAGTTTAGTCTCGGACAATTGCAATCACATTATTGACTTGACTGTATAAGCCTTTTCAGAAGGAAAAATTTATAATGATAATGATGTGAAGTCTTTTGCAAGCTTTGAAAATATTATTGACTGACCACCTAGCTTATTACAGGGTCTGCACTCAATCTTAATCTTAGATAATAAAAGTTAGGAGTTTTCAGAAGTACATTACAGTAAATTCATGAAGTTAATGGCACAATTCCAACATTACTAAACCTAGTGTTTTAACTATATTGAAATTCTTATTCTTAATCACTGAACAAAACAATTTGGATTTTAGTCTCATTGATCAAAAATTAACTTTTAATACTACTTAATAGAATTGTAATTATTTAACGAGGAGTATGAAACGATTATTGAAAAGTTTTGTTCTTTAAGGTCTGCATTGTACAATTTGTTAATTGCCTTTTTATGATGGAAATTAAAGCTGTTATGTGTAAATAAACATTTGTCTAGTAACAAAGACAAAAAAAGGACTTAACTCATCATACAAGATTCATTAATCATAAATGGTGAAAAATTTAGGTTTGAGAATGGTGTCACATTTTTAATCTTTTAACAATTTTTTACATTGCCTTAAAGTTATTATATCAGCCATTAGAAAATGTTACCAAAAAATAACCATATAAATCTTTGAAGAACAAGTTTATTATTAAAACAAACTTTGAGAAATTCGATATTTGCACGTCAAGCATATTACACAAACATGTTCTGGAAACTAGTGACTAAAGAAAAGGTGAAATATTTCCAGCCATTAGAAAATGCTACCAAAAAATAACCATATAAATCTTTGAAGAACAAGTTTATTATTAAAACAAACTTTGAGAAATCCGATATTTGCACGTCAAGCAACATGTTCTGCAACATGCACACAAACATGTTCTGGAAACTAAGGACTAAATAAAAGGTGAAATAAAATGCTTATCCTTCTTGATTATTGTCTTCTTTTTCATTTCCTGTAGAATGGGAACGCCTTCGTTCTCTGGATGAACTCCTTAAGAAAAAGATTTTTCATTACACAAAAAAGACAGAAATAAAACAACGCAAAAGCCAAAATTTAATAGTAATTAAGTTATTTCATAAAGTTATAGGTTTTATTTTATCTAAAGGCAAAAACACACTTGCATTTGATTAAGAAAAAAAGCAAAACTTAGCTAAAACAGTTTTCTTAATCAATGAAATTTAAATTCCTGTTAAAATACCTGCTACAATATAGTAAACAAAATTATGTTTTAAGTTGTAACGTAACAGAAACCATGAAGCTTTTCATAGGTAAAAGTTGAAGAATGGCAGATGTATTTCATTCAAGCCTTTCAAACTAAAACTGCCCAAGTTTTCCTACTTTAAATCCTATAGAAATTTTCGAGCAGGTCAGTATTGAGAGAGGGTTAAAGAAGAAAGTGATAAAAAACTAATATTTAAGTAGAAAGATTTTTTTATACATGTGATTACACCAGTGGTTCCCAAACTATTTTGGTCACGGAACCCCCAAATTTGTTGCTAATGATCGCGGAACCCTGAATATTTTTTAATCAACGACTTTTCAAAATTTAATATCTGATATTAAATGAAACAAGTATTATTTTGGTATTTTAGATTTTATTGAATTAAACAAAATTTAAAAAACAATTCATCATAGAAATAATTAATAAAAATACAAAACATGAACTAAAATTTAATGAAAAAACTTTAATGTGAAGAATGCACCCTGATTCTTTGATTCCATGAATTCTTAAAATCGGACGTTATCAGGGGCGTAATTTCAGTTTTTCTGGGCCACACGCCGTAACTAGACTTTTTTTAGGGGGTTTGCCTCAACTTCATTTTTAAGGTATCCCCTAAAGAGCACATTTATATATGAGCACTGAAAAGTAGCATTTGAATTATATTAATTATAATGTCAAAATTTGAAAACGTGAACTCCAAGGAAAATGGTGAATCTGGGTTTCACCCCCAGGAAATTTTTCAAAATTTGCTTCTTAAAATAGAGTTTCAACTCATTTTGAGACACTTTGGGCTACATCCAAAGAGAACAGTTTCTTGTAAACCACAGAATTTTCTTGGGGAAAAAGTTTCAACTGGGCTAATGGTTCTCCCCAAGAAATTTTTTTGAAATTTTTCAAACTCTTTGGGAAGCTCCTAAAGGGAAAAGCTTCTTGTAAGTGGCATAATTCATAATTTTAAAGGAAAAACACTGTAAAACCGACATAAAAATTTTAGAGGGGGTCTGGGGGTCCTCCCCTGGAAATTTTTTTAATTTCCCCTTTAAACTAGTGTTTTGTCTCTTTTTTCTCAAACCACCAATGCTGTTGTGTTTTCAGTCACCTTATACATGGTTCCCACTCTTTGAAAACATTGAAAATCAAGGACTTTCAAGTACTTTTCAAGGACCTCGAAAAAAATTTTCAAGGACCTTTTTCGCAGACATTTAAAAATTAGTTGTATTTCAAAACAAGACTTTTTTCCCGCATACAATCGGAACAATAGGAGAAGTCGCTCTTCACTGTCAGTTTGTAAAACTGGCCGCAAGTTATGTTCATAAGAGTAGTTTTAAAGAAAATTTCTAGAAAAAAACAAAGAAAGATCTGAAAAAATTAAGTTCGATTAATGGCCGAGTAAAAATTCAAGGACCTTCCAGGACCTAGAACATTTTTCAAGGACTTTCAAGTACCTAAATTTAGCCTTAAAAAATTCAAGGACTTTTAAGGACTTTCAAGGACTGTGGGAACCCTGTTATATAAATTGGTCCCGCGGAACCCCTAAATATTTTCGTGGAACCCACTTTGGGAACCACTGGATTACACAGACAAAAAATTGGCGGAAAATATAAAAAAAAATTTGATGGCACTTAAATATTTCTTCATTTTAAGTAGAGGGGGTCCATCGGCATGACCCAAGACAAATTTTTTTTTAGATTTTTCTTAAAATTTAGTACTAGGCCACACTAGCGGTCAGAGATTTCAGTATAAAACGATTGGAAAATAAGAGTGGAATTTCAGTTTTGCAAATCGAATTGTCGGATTTTAATTTTGCTAAGCAAATTGGCGGAAGAATCACATGTATGTTTTTATCAAAGGGTAAGCAGAACATAAAATCCTTAATTGAGGTACTTGTGTACCTAGCATCTCAATAGTAGGGATCTAAAAATCTTTCGATTTGATTCCAGAATCGATTCCTGAGGTTCGATTCCAACCTGGAATCGATTCCTTAGAGCCAGTATCGAAAAAGTAGAACCGAACTTATCTATTTCAATCACAAATCAAAATAATTAGGAATTATTACTAATTTATTTAATAATCAGCAAAATATTAATTAATTATCAAAATACTAATTAATTAGTGAGCAATATTGTTATTTATATTAGAAAATTAAGTAAGATTCTATTCCTGCTGCAAAATACTAATTACTGAATGTTCAGGGGTGCATCTAGAGAGAAATTGAGGCCGAAAACGGCCTCTTCACAAAATTCCGACCCTCAAAAACATCCCTTCACAAAATTCCGGTTCCCAAAAACGGACTTTAATCAAGCTATATGCACTCGCTAAGTGTAATTTTATTACAAAATAAAAATATATTTACAGATATAGGACCTTATTTTAGAATGAAATATTATTTTCACAAAATTCTCAAAAACGGCCACTGGCAAAAAATCCTGGATGCACCCCTGATGTTAATAATTATCAGTATTAATTCTAAATTAAGTACGATTCCTAAGATTTGATTCCTGTTGGAATCGATTCCTTCGAGGGTTCGATTCCAAGGTATTCGATTTTGATTCGATTCCTTCAGAAATATTTAGAACCCTACTCAACAGCCACAGACAATTCAGAACCTTATTCAGAGGAATTTTTTCAAAAGAGCATTCAAAAAAAGCAGATGGACCCTCATTACTATTTTTCTCCACTTAAATATTTTTCACTGTCATTCACACACACATTAAGATCTTTTAACAATAGCGAGAGTTGGAGATACACCCCTTACCTTTTGGACCTGTCTTTGCGCCTCTCCCCAGACCTGTCCCTGCGGTGGGAGTGGCTGGAGCGGCGGCGTTCCCTGGACGAGGAACGGTGGCGACGGTTGCGGTGCTTACGGCGCTCCTCGGACCGGGATCGAGATCTGTGGCGGTGACGTGATGAAGAGCGGGACCTGATTAAAAATAAATAAGTGTTAATGGATGGTGTTCCTACTAATATTCCATCAACTTAGATAATAATTGGCCACACAGCAAATGTAAATAAGACCTGTGAGGATTTTTATAAGTAATAACAGTGTTAAGCGGAAAATACTTTTTATTTGTTCAGAATAATTAAACTTTTTTATTATTATTTAAGGAAGGTAATAACCCTCCAGAGCCATACCCTTATGGGTTCAACCCCCCTTGAAATTTTGACACATTTTTATACTGTTTTTCCCTTGATTCCTTTCTTATGTTTAACACTAGAACCGCGGCAATTTCCGTATACCTAAAACCGCGAGCTGGGTCAAATTGACCCAGGCGCATAAAATTCAGTTTTTAATGCAAAAAAAACATTATTTGAGAACAGAATGTTATTTACATATTATTCAACTCCTGTTTTGATGTTAATGTTACATTAAACAAAAAAATTATGATAGATAATTTGGTAAAATAAGCAAAAATGTATGAAAGGTTTAGAATTCATAGAATCAAAATTGAAATATTTTTTTTTCTTACCAGGATTTATTTTACTACCAGTTTATGCACAATTTGAGCAACTTCTTTTTATATCCTTTGTACATTTTCCACATGTAGGTAAACCGCAAAATGACTTACTTCATTTTTTTCACTGATTCAGGAACTTATTTGAGACATCTTCTTATGGTCCCGGTCAAGCTTGTTTTTTCGTTTTCAGCAATTCCGCAAGTTGAAAGTGGTGAAGAAATTATCCGTCGTTATATTTATGCCTTTATTCTCGAATGGTTCTAACAGACGTAGGACAACGTATTCAGATAGAGAAATATTTTCTGGCCGCTGGTTATCTTTCCCCAAATATGGGAAACCATTCAATACATATTTACTCTAAACATCAGCAGCCAGCCAGAATTTTGTATAATTAATATTAATTGAACGAAGCATAGCCTCATCAATAATCAATCTCCATGAGCTAGATGCACACCCATCTACAATATTATGTTTGGCATAGGCTGTCGGACATTGCACTTCCTTATAAACGTTTTGCCGTGGAATCCTCCCACTGGAACAACTTCCAAGGTCGATAGTAGTCCAATGAGTTCCGTCTTTTGAAACAAAATTTTCATTATTACCCAGATCCTCCAAATTTGATTCAGATAATTTCCCCTTTTTACCAGATTTTCTTCTAGGAAGAACCTTTGCTTGACTACTGCTTGGTTCAGAGGATTCAGCAACGTCGGATGGGACTAGGTCAGGGGTCGGCAACCTGCGGCTCGCGAGCCGCATGCGGCTCTTTTGATGTAAAGTTGCGGCTCTCCAGTTCTTTACGAAAAAAATTATTATATATTTTTAAATCCCTTAAAAAATAAGAAAATTTATTTTTGAGTAACTAATCACAAATCAATGCAACTCACAAGGAACGCTGTTACCTAACCCTGTACTGTTTTTCCTTGAAAATTCTGTGACGTATGAGGAGTGATCCTCATATAGTCTACTGTAGAAGTTCTAAAAAATTAATAAAATTTTCAAAATTTTTCTAAATACACCCTACCCCCCTTCTGTAACTTAAATAATGAGTGGTGCTCTTTGGGTGCAATCCAAAAAAGCCTAAAAATGAGCTAAAATGCTATTTTGAAAGGGAATTTCCAAAAAAAATTTCCGGGGGAGGACCCCCAGACCATCTAATTTTTTTTGGAATTCACATTGTTTACAAAATTTTGAAATTAAGTTCACTAAAATTAATTTACAATTTATATAAGTCATCTAAATCTTGGTGTAAAAAAGTAGCAGAAAGGAGGTACCTCAACCTCAGAAAAAATGTTGTGAACCTCTCTAAATTAAATACCCCTCCTAATCTAAAATTTAAACAAAAAAAATAGTGGCTCTTCAAAAACTGGGAAATTTTCAAAGTTTTAACTTTTGGCTCTTCCTTTACAAAAGGTTGCCGACCCCTGGACTAGGTTATTATCTTCTGAAGAAGTTCCTTCTTCATTTTGCAGCAAACATTCCTCTTCACTCAAATCAATGTCTTCCTGAATTTCGTTTTGAGATTCATCTTCCGACAAATGTGTCGAAAATATTCCAAAGCTTCAGTAATCGTCAACTTACGCTTATTATTTTTATGCGACTTTTTTCTCAAACACAACAGTAAGACTGCATCTATGGACTGCATGCGTTGAAGTGATAGTATTTTCGAAAACAGGGGTCAGTTCTATGTTGTCACAAACTGGTTTGTTTAGAATACTGTGTGTCCCCTTTTCAATGAAAGGGGAGGGACCGAACAGATAAGACCGAAATCTTCACATTCCAAAAACAGCAGGGAACCGTGGGAACTATTGCACTGTTTCACCGTTTTAGATGTTATTTATTTTCTCAAACTGGTATTTTGACCTTGACCTTTGAAAGGAAAGAGGGTAAAAGCAATAAAACACGAGTCTTGAAATTCTGGAAAGCGCTAGGCAGCGAATTCATTCCGTTAGAAGGCTTTGGGTCAGGATGACCCAATCCGCGGTTTTAGGTATAGTAGTTTATCACAAAAAAACCGTAAAAGCTAGGAGCTTAATTTTTCTACAGCTAATTATTAACAAGGATTTAGGAAAAGTCACAAATTTTTTTAAACTTAAGTTTGTAACTTTTTTAGAAAAACGAAGTTAAAACTCGATTTGGGTCAAAATGACCCACTCCGCGGTTCTAGTGTTAATCTTGTTCCCCAACATGGTTTGCATTATATATTTTCTAATAAATTTGATTTGATTTGAAAATTGACTTACAAGGAGTGGTCTTCTTCAGGTGTAACCCAAAAGTCTAAAAATGAACCGTAACACTAATTTTAGGGATAAAAATTACTGAAATTTCCTGGTGGAGGACCCCAAACCCCCTTGAAACTTTTAAATTTATTATTTACTGTTTTTTGTTAAAAATATTGTAAATAAAAAGTAGTGGTTCTCTTTTGGTGTAACCTAAAGAATGTTAAAATGAGTTCAGACCCCCTGATGTTTTGCTGTTTATTATATTATGTTCAGAAAAACTAAGGTAAAATGAGAATTACCTAAGGTAAAGTACAAAATATTTCATACCTTACCTAGGTATTTCGAACTTACCAGATTATGAACATTAACTGTAACATATACAATACTGTTTTTATTAGAAAATTCAGTCTTACAATTCAATCTTACGTTCTTACAATGAGCAGTGCTCTTAGGGTGTCATTTAAAAGGTCTCAAAAAGAAGTAAAACTATTTTGAGGAGGAAACTTGAAAAAAAACTTCTGGGGGAGGACCCCCATTTTTACTACGGATTCACATTGCTTACACAATTTGAAACTTAGAGTACAAATATTAAAAGTAATTGTGTAAGTCATCTAAAACTTAATGCATGTAAGTACTCTTAAGGAGGTACCTCAGAAATAATGTTGAGTCAAACAACCCCCTGAAACAAAAGTATAGTTACGGCCTTGTAATCAGCAGTTGAAATGGCTAACAACATTGATAACCAGCACAATTATCCTGAAAAGTATAGAGTATAACAAGATTACAAACCTGTGTCGCCTTGACCGGCCACTATCTGACGATTTGCCCCAGTCTTTACCTCTTTCCTCCCTTTCTCTAATGTAATCACGGTCTCTTTCTAGGCGACCTTTTTGGCGTTTTTCATTCACCTGGGCCTGAAGTGTAAAAGATTTCAGTAAGTTAAAATGCACTTTAAATTATAGAGGTATAATCAAAGTTGTACACTTAAAAAAAGTCAAATCAAATAATATCCAAGCAACTAACCTTAAGCTCAGCAAGCTTCTCACGAATAGTAATGAAACCAAGATGCAATTTTCCTCCAAAGTGGTCCGCCAACCGCCGGTCATTGTCGTGAATGCCCAGGTAAGCAGAACAGACATCACATACACGCAACTTTTGCTGCTGGTAGCTGGATGCTGGCATTGAATTGCGATACTCTTGCTAAAAAGATACAAATAACAATGCAGTTCTCTTCCACAAGCAAAGTTTGACAAACAAGTATTATGATGTCTAAAATACTACAGCTCACTAAGTTTTCTCCGATTTTTGATAGTGAAGGTTTTTTGCAAATTCATTTACCATAAGGTAAACAAATTGCTAACTAAAACACTAATGGACTATATTCGGCCACACCCATATTAATCACGTGATCGGGAAAAACAAACTCAACCAATTGCAAGCTCAGTAGGTCACATGATGGAGAAAATGTGATGACAGACGGATATAGTCCTTTATAGGAAGAAGTCTATTTAAAAAATGTTTTTAACAATATTATCCCACAAAACTCAAAAGTTTTTGGCAAGTGCATCTATGTTATCAACAATATCGGTTGGTAACATGGTATTAGAAAAGAAACTGAACTTTAAAGTACAGATAACACTATTGTTGACTGGGAAAAGATGACAGGTTTTGTATCGGTATAGTGAGAATCGCACAAATCGCATAACCATTCAGGCTGGTTTTGGAACATATTAGAAGAAAAACTTGGAAGGTTTCGCTGCTGATCGAGTAACATAAAAAATCTATTTTGAAGGCATTTTAGCAGATTTTAAGCAAAAACGTTCTGCTACCAATAACTTAATTCTTTTTTATTGTTCAGAAGGTTTTCAACTTGAAAATATGGGTTACTTGGAATGTTTTCAAGTACCTAAAATCAATTACATTAATCTTAAGCCTTAAAAACCTATTCAAAATTAAACCTGATCATTAGGATGAAATTTAAGGTAGACATTTTAAAAAGGGTATGTTAAATCTTGAATCTATCTAAAAATGATGAATGCAAAGAATATGAAAGTGAAAATTTAAATTTACCTCTGCTTTTGACTTTTGTTGCCGGAATTCTTCCACTTCTTCAAGTGTCTTCATAGATTCCTCAACATTACCTTCTTCCCCAAGTTTCTCTGCCAAAGCAAGTTTTTTACCAATTTGTTCGGCAAGTTCATGAACTTTGTTCAACTGAAAGAGGTTAGTAACTTTGAACAAAACATCAACTTTTTCTATAATGGATTCATTCATTCAGTTGTTCAGCTATGCATTTTAAATAAAACACTGCAATAAGCATATTTCTTCAAAGTTGAATTTTCAAAAAAAAAAAAAGATATCACAGATTTAATAAGTCGTCACCTTAGTATCAAAAACTACTATCTCTATTCGGAATCCTGATCCTTGGCGTTTAGATCGTTAGAGAAGATATAATTTATCTTTTCTGCTCGATCAAGTCAGGGCTTACGAACCAAAAAATGAGCTTCTCGAACGATCTGATCGCCAAGAATCGGGATTCCCGAAGTTTGCCGTATGGAGATAGTAGTTTTTGATACTAAGGTGACGAAGTACAACTGAGGTTTACTTAATTAACTTGTTTATAACATTTAGTTATTGTCATTGTAAGTTTTTTTTCTAACATAATGTATAACATGGGTCTTAAAAGGTCTCAAAAGACAGGTTTTGATAAATTTTAACTGTATTTAAAACTTCTCAATAAAACACAAAAAATATTTTGGAAAATAAACTCAGTTACAGCTTAATTTTGGAGATTTAAATTCACAGCCTTTGTCTCTTAAACTTGAACTTAGTCTAGTACAAAGTTAATTGGTTAGTTTGAAGCTAAAGATTATCATAAGATCTGGAATCATCCAAAACTTTGAATTAAAAAAAAACTTAAATTCATTTAATAGGAAGGTGAATCCACAATTTCAAATTAAAGATGTTCAAGTAATCCAAGTTGCATTGTACCATTAAAAATATCTTGCATTAAAACATCTTTCTTTTGAATTCAATTATAGGTTTTCTACTTTGCACAAAAATAAAGCTGTCAAAAGGGGAATTTTTCAATACACTTGAATAATTACGGGCTACCTCTTATTACAAGATAATCACTCAATTTACAACAAATTTAATTAGGAAAGAGATTACCTTTGCAGCTACTTCAGCACTCAACTCATCTTGCGTTTCCACTAGCCGTCGCTTGGCTTGCTCTGTTCGTCTGTCGCATTCATTAATAAAGTTTTGCAAGTGTTCCATTGCCTATACACAACACTAGCATCAACAAATAGAATCACATAACACTTTGAAAAAGCAATACATGTAAACTGTGAACAATTGGATGACAGCATAAAAATCAATTGCTTTTAAATGTCAATAAATATGAACTTTAATGTTAGGGAATGGAAAAAAAAACTATGATAGTTCAGGGTGCGTGAAAGTTGTTTAGGTTTATTGATACAACTTAATTTTTAAGTTAAAGAAAAAAAACTTACATCAACATCATAAAAGTAGTCTTTATTCCGTGCAGCACTCTCATAGTCAGCTCTAAGAGCCAGGTCGTGAAGCTTGGCACACTCTCCCAAGTCCATGCGCTACAAGACAAATCAGAATTAACACGGAACACAGAAAACACTTCAAAGATATCGCTCGTTCATTAAGCTATACAACAGGCATGAAAAAAGATTAGAAAGCTTCACATCTTTTTAAAGAATACAATATAACTGGAATAAGAAAATTTTAATAGGCTCAAAGATAATAGTGTGACCAATATAAAGATGATATATCTTTGCAATTATTTTTAATTATGAAATAAATCTGAGGGCTTTTTCTTTATTTCGGTAAGAAAGTTCAAGTGGCATTACAAAATAAGTGCTTTTGATTTTTATAAAAAGGGGCAGATTCAAGAGGAGATGGTTCATAGATTAATGCTCCCACTCAACAGTTTTACAACATTACATTCATTATCTGAGTACCTTAACATGCATGCTTAACTAATAAAACTTCTTTGAAAACATGTATTGTTTTCCCAAATATAAAATAAGCAACACTTACAAATCCTGCTTGATGCTTGAAGTTCATGGTTCATAAAACTTCAATAATATGAATGTGACAAAGGGGACTATTTGTCACAGAGCTTGGCTCTTGTAGCCACCTCCACAATTTTTTAGGGCCATTACTAGATTTTTATATTGGGATTAGGTCAAACATATTTACCTGGTACTATTAGTTCCATGAGTTCATAATAGCTTAAATATGATTTTGAGAACATAAAATCTACAATTTCAAAAGCATTAAAGCAACAACCTAGATAGGATTAATAAGTTGTTAGTTTAGGTGAGGAAAAACCAGGTATACTAATTGTCGAAATTTACTGAGATGGGGACTTCATTGAAACTCAAGTGAATATTTAACAAGAGTACTCCTTCCTCAAAAAAAGCTCTATATAAGTAGTAATTGATGATTTCCTAATTAAATCTATGCATAAACATCCCATGTCCAAACTATTAGTTCACCCCCACCATCTTCTATTGCTAAAAATAACAATAATTAGAGGTACAAGGAAAATCTTACAATAATAAAAGCTTGCAGGCGATAAGTGTTATCGATGTGAGGGGGAGTGAACACTGAACAATTACTGAAATCAGATTTAATTTTCTTTACATAAATAATCTGAAATGTACACTTCAAGAACACATTGGATAAAACAATTACTTAAGTAGAACATAATGTAGCTAACTTATACATTCTACACAACATGTGCGATATTGCCTCATCGTTCGTGGAATAGGAATAGTATTCAATGCTTTTTTGCGCTACATGTAAATTAATAAACTTTGATAATAAACAATATTTTCATTTTCACTGCTTTGAAGTTAATAATTGCGGAACAAAATCTCATTTTAAATAAGCGATGTTCAACCTTTTCACACATCATGCGTGGATTTAACTGCGTGATATAAATTTAAGGAAAAATCTTTTTTCATGCCAACAGCAGCATAGCTTAACAAAGTAATGCATAACTAAAGCACATGTTTTTACCAAGAGGAAGAAAGAGTGAGGTGACCCACTGGTGCAAACATATCTTCAACTTGGGTTGAGGCCTTCAAGGAAAAACGATAGTAGTCATTACTCATGCAATCACAACATCGCTCCATTAACAAAAGCACTAACCACTGCAGCCAGTTAGCTCCTCACTAGGTTACACTATGCTCAGAACTCTGAGAAATTAAAAGTTATGCAGACTTTGCCTTGTTCTCGAGTTTAAAGGTACAGTCTCTCTGTTTGCTATAATAAATAGATGCGGTACTTTTGTACCAACCTGTTTAAAAGTACCACAGTCCCAACACCAAAAAGTAGAAAACGCTACATGGTTTGCTATAGACACCTTTGCTGACAATTTTGTGTCAGGTAAAGTTGGCAATGGGTTAATACAGGCCACATACAATGTCTTGTAGAGTAATATCAGTAAGGTACCAATGAATAGGATGAATCCATTGAGAAGGTTTACAGGACTCCTAGCACAGAAATAAGTTTTTATAAATTAAGGAGTGTGTGCACTATCTTAACAAAAACACGGAAAAAAATAACTTGAAAATATCTATAAGATATTCTAAGCACAAGAGTCTGGGGTTCTCTTCAAGCAAATCCTCATTTATCTCATTGGTCTAATTTTTTTACTACAGGTCAATTGAATTGATCTGATGACTTCACTTTCTTTCTTTCTTTTATTTGAGAACCTCAACCAATCATAGTACAGATAAGGAATGGCTTGACAAGGACTACAGAAACTTTTATTCTGAACAATGTCTGTTTATCCTATAAGTTTGTTGATAATATTCTTTTTTAAAGACTTAAAAATTATATTGAATAGCTAATATCCCCTTGAACTTTAAAGGTATTTCCTTGATATACTGTACTTTTGTTATGACATTTACACACATTCCTCTGTGGCTAAAATTTTTTTCTTTAATTTAGTTTACTAATACAGCCACTGCCTAAATTTTATAAAATGTACTAAATTTAAAGGCTGCAACAGACTTTTGAATCAACCTGTAGCATTAGTTTATCTTTCTGACTGCAACTAAAACAGCAGAACTAGACACCTTTACTGCATAACTTGATTCCCTTTGGTTTAACTTCCTTCCTAAAATAGATTTTGGTTGAAAACCAAATGACTTTTGCCTCTATCACAGTAACTTTTTTTTAGATTAATTAACTAAATACTCACTCTAAGGAATAACGGAGCCACTTCAATGGCAGACAAAAACTAGAAACCCTGTGGACTAACCAGTTTGTTGAGCATTGCTGAAAAGTCTAAGCAAAACCATCTACGACAGGATGAGATCCAACTTCTTTGAAATAGTGAGGTAGAAAAGGAGCAGAAAAAGCATAAGGAAACAGAAAAAGCCACTAGACAGTTTTGAAACCTAAATTCAGTTATTGGTGCATTTAAAAAAGTAACTACAGAATCCAAGATTTTAATTTATTCTTGGTGTTTAATATATCTTTTATGAAATATTTATGAATTTTTTTTGCATTTAAGAATGAATAAATAGAATGTCAAATTCGAATTTATCCTGCAATTACCATAATATTTCCTTGAGGGGGCCAGTTTGCCAGTCAATATTCATCTAATTTTTAAGTTAGTTTTCTAATTCATCTAAATATTAAGCACAACATTTTTAAAATTAATTTTTTTAATTTGTTAACAAATAAATATACTTTTTAATTAGACGGACTAAAAAGGATAATATTTTGACAAGATGATCCCAGGTGTAAATAAAACAAAAATTTCACAAAACCTACTTACAACTTTAAAAAACACTATATAGAAAAATAGTTAAACAATTAAAAACCTCTAGGCAGTTTTTCCAGCATATCTTTTTCCTACTACAAGGGTCAGCTTGTTTACAGATCCATTAATCTTGACGAAACTAAAGTTCAGCTTATTAACAATATGTTGCTGAACGTTACCAAATTTTATTTTGAAAAATTTAATTAAGTTCTAGGGAAAATATAATATTTTTGGCTATTTTATTAACTAAATGATATTACCTTCATTAATTCAAATACCCAAAATATTAATATGGAGTTAATAATATTTAAGTTACTGTAGTTTCTTGTTGTATTCTTTGGAAAGAACTAAAATAAACATTTAGGTTATATTAAGTATTATATAAATCTATAGGTGAAAGAAAACTTTACCAGATGGAACAAATCTAATTTTTTACAAGAAATTTTGTTCTTGATTTTCCTAATCTCTTCCAGAAGTAAATCAATAATATGAACTTCTATTTTTATATGGAAAACTTTCATCCATCGGTGAATAATAGGTACAAAAATTTAAAAAAACACTATTTAGAATTTAAGAGTAGGGTATAAAAATATAAGTAACTAATAATTCAATGTAAATTTTTTTTGCTGGGTATCAAAATTGGAATAATTTACTGAACTCTAAAAGCTATTAACCCACACTTTTTTGCAAACAAAATTTAATTATTTTTTCTTCCACAAACAGCTTTTATCATAAGCAGTGCTGATATTGAGGAGGGGACATGGAGGGAAGCCGTCCCCTCAAAATATTGGGATTCTTGGCATAAATAAGATGATGGGTGAAAAAATAAAAGCTAAGTCCCCCCAAAATATTTTGTTCCAATTACAGCACTGACCATAAGAAAAAATTAAGCAGGTATACAAATTTCAATCAGTTCTGGAATACCGAGCTAAAATCAAACATAGAAACATGTAACTTTTTAGTTTTAGCTGATTGTCACTTAACACTTAAAGTGATGCAGAATTCAGACTAGGCCCATAGCGAAACTTTTAAAATTTGCCCAAGTGGGTGCATAATATGATTAGTTTATTTTATTATATCTATTACTTCTTGAGAAACTTCAACTAACTTTTTTTCATTATTTCCCCTTTAATTTTGAACTCTTTTCTAAATTTTACTGAAATTATAAATAAGCAGAAGATATGGGTCGATCTTAATCAAATACTCACGTGAAATAGACCAAACTTCGATTAAGATCATTTATATCTCTAGAAAATTAAAAAGGATTCAATTTAATTTGTGTTGAAAGTGTATAAAAGAAAATACGTTGTGCTTTTTACAAGAGGTGCTCTTTTTATTTTGCAGAAAACATTAGAGAATATACATTATAACTTATATAAAGTTACTGACAAACAAATTTTGAACATTTTGGTTTCCAGTAATTTTTAAAATTTTATCTATTTACAAATACAGTCAACTCTGATTAATGTGATCACAGTTAATGTTATCAAAATCGACAGGTCCCGATCATTTCTAATGAATTTATTTAATGTTTCTTGGCTTTGATTGTAAGAAAATAAAACATTAAATTCTCTGCACATTGAAAGAAAACAGTTAAAGGGGGGTCCTGAATCCATACGTGTGATTGGTGAAAGTATAACACCATCAGCGCCTTGCATATATTTCTGAAAAAGATTTTGGTTTTTCCTTGTTTACTAGAATTTAGATTATTTTAAGCGGTTTATTCTTTATTGCAGTGGAAGGTTATAATCCTCTTTTATGTATAATTTTGCAATGATCTTATCTGGAAGTCGAAAGAAAACAAATTTATAAACAGTAAATGGAATTACAAATGTGTGTGTGGTGCTTAATAAATAAAAATACAAATGATCTTATTTTTATTAAATTATCTCTTATTAAATTATCGGTTCAATTCCGTTAGAGTTCCCGCTAAATATCTCCATGTTTTTTAAAAGCCAAAAAGTAGAAATATTGCTAATTAATTTCAAAGTCATAGTTTAAAATGTTTTATTAGACCAATAAATGTTCAGTTTATCAATACAAATCAGAAAAATATGACGATATTTGATTATAATAGCGTTCAAAATAACATGGTGATATTTAGCTGGAACTTAACAGAATTGAACCAAATTATCTTTTATTTTTTTATTAATTGGATTGGACTAATACATTATCCCCTATAAATTTTAAGTTGCCACCATATCATAGTGTAAAATTGTTTTAAATAAAATATGACTACATAATTTGGATTTTAAAGCAGACAATCTAGATGAACTGTTAACAACTGCTTTTTTATATGAAATTACTTACTGTTATCAGTTTAATCTTGGACTATTGTAATCACATTAAGCGGAGTTGACTGCATAATAACTTTGAAACTCAAACGTTAATTTTTGACAATACTATTGGAATGGAATTAAAAAAACAATTTACTGGATGTAGTGCTTAAAACTTGATTGTTTACTTTATATTAAACTGTTTGTTATAAATGGAAGTAAAAAACAAATTTTTAGAAATTAAGATATAGATCCTTTTAAAAGAAAAAGGGTCCCCTTCCATCCTTCATTAAAAAGGTAATTTATTTTAAGATGCAAAAAATTAAGTTAGGCATGTCATGTTTCATGTATTATCTGAGATTGACTCTTTGAACTAAATTATCTGTTGAACTGAAATATTTATTGAGTTTTTAACCTTGGTCTTTTTGACCCATGTTAGCTTATTATAATCAGTGTTTTTAAATTCTTTACCAATCATACACTATTTATACGATTTTCAAATGTTGAAACCTAATAATTCCTACAAAATTCCCAAAAAGCAAAGCTTGCAAAAAGCACAACTTGCATTATAAACAAAATACATAAAGACAGCATATACACAGTATACTGATGATCAAACCTGCCCATACCCAACAGGTTGAGAATACTTACAGTGGCAGCAAGAATGTCGTGGGGGCAACATGCAAGTAAAAAACTCTTACACACCCGAACATCAGTAAAGTGGACCTTAAATTTGTTGTTTTCTCCTAAAAAGAGGCAAGATACATAAGTAAAAAATACGAAGTTTTACAAATCATAGACATAAAAATATATAATAAACATTAATAGCAACAATGCTTAAGGCGATAGCCTATACCAAACGTTTTACATTTCGTTTAGGATTCTTTTGGAAATTTAGCATAAAACTTGAAGCTTGTGCCCAGCTTACCAAAAAGGGGGAATTTTGTTCATGAACAATTTTCTACTGACACTAAATTTAGAGCTTTTAGTTTTTGTTCTTTCATTTTTAGATTGTTTGTTTTACTTACAAATAAGACATTTTCTAATTAATAGATATAAATAACAACCATATTTTGCACTTTAATCAAACATACAAGATTAACTCCAAATTTTTTTTGAACCTAAAGTAGTTTTTTTCGATGATGTGCTTAAGTTCAATTTTTAAATGCACAGGGTATCTAATATCTTTATGATTTGATTTCTCTTTAGAAGATCACAATAAGTAAATAACTACTTTAAAGTTACTAAATCAATTTTAGTGCATTGCCTGGTTGTTTAATTTTTAAATGCACACGATATCCAATATGATTTCTCTTTAGAAGATCATAATAAGTAACAAACGACTTTAAAGACACTAAATAAAACAATTTAGTACATTGTCTGGTTGTTTAGCTATTATAAGACATACGGAACTAAAAAGTAGTTACCATCACGACCAGTGCCCATCAACTGATCCAACATAGCACGCATTTGCTCGTGCGCCGACATATTTAACTTTATATGTATGATTCAAAAGATTCGAATATGTTCTTTCGAATGATTTTGAGATCAGAATCAATATGTAGTTACATTCCAAACTTTAATATCAAACAAATTCAATGTTTACAGTTTACACCGATGAGTGACCGCTTTGCTGCCAAGTATTCACATAAAGATACAAATATTTTATGCATAGAAGATTCATATGGTTCGCTAAGAGCGACACCTTCTGGTAGATACTCAACAGGACACAGAATTCTGAAACCTGGCAATGAACCTTGGAAAACAATCTTTGCACAAGACAATCTATTGTAAGTAGACTAATTTATTTAAATTCGGGTTTTAGCAAAAGTCTAATTTACTTTAACCAACACCAAATGATTCATGGGCGTAGCCAGAGAGGGTAGGGAGGGGCAGCTGCCCCCCTAAGTCGTCTCTAGTAATTTACTTTTACTTTACTTTGTTTAGTTAAGTTAAAACCCAGTTTTTTTAGGGTCAAATTTTCAAAAGTTTTCTGGGGGGAGGACCCTAGGACCCCTTTATTATTCACACTTTTTTAAATAATAAGTTCATTAAAATTAAAGTTCTACCTAAAAATGTATGTCCAAATTTGGGTTTACGTGTACCAAAAAACTGTTTGAAAAAATTTTCCTAGGATCAAATTTTCAAACATTTTCTGCGGGAGGGCAGCCAGGTCCCCTTTTATTATTTAAACTTATATTATTCACACTTTTTTTTAATAAGTTCATTAAAATCAAAATTCTACCTAAAAATGTTTGTCCAAATTTGGGTTTATCTGTACCAAAAAAACAGTTAAAAACCCTGTTCTTAGGATCAAATTTCCAAAAAATTTCTGGGGGAGGACCCCCTGAACCCCCTTTCAAACATGAATCTTTATTACTAATAACTTTTCTTCTACAAATTTTTCTTGGACGCACATTCTACCTAAAAAAGTGTTGAAAAGTTACATTAAACCTATTAATATGGATATAAGGGGACTGAAAAATATTTTTAGGCCCCTCCCGAAATAAGTTTCCATATTTGCCAGCACTGATTCAAAATTAAAAATAAGAACTCCCACCCACGGCCGTATACAAGGGGGTAGGGAGTTGACCCCCATTCGAAAATTATCATGTCTTTTGTTGCTTTTTCCTTGAAAATTCGTAAGATTATACAATAAGGAGTGATCCACCTCGAGTGCAACCTAAATGGTCCCAAATGTACAAAAAGGAGTCACAAAACTACTTTTTAGTGTCAGATTACAAGAAATTTTACCTCAGAACAGAAACAAAAACCCTCATTGTTTCCACTATATTTATCTTTATTTAAAACCTTATACTCTATATATATATATATATAAACCTTATACCTATACACTCTACTAAAACTTTTACATTAATTTCATTGATGGTAAAAACCCCTCTCGAAACAATACTGTGGCTTCGGCCATCTCTCACGGGGCTTTAAAATTGTTCGCCACAAACATAAAAAAAATCAACCCTTGCTTGCCCCCCCCTTAGTGGAACCCTGGCTACGCCCATGAAATGATTACTCATAATAATCCATCATCCCATTGTTTTAAAGAAAAAAACTAAAAAAATGTATAAATTCTCCTTCGAAAATAGCATATTGAGTGACAGCCAATCACAGGTTTGGTCACCTGGTTGACAACCAAAATGCAAACAATAAGCAAAGATTATGCATCATATTTTGTAAAAAATTAATATTTTTCGGCACTTAATTCAAATAGAAATTATCTTTTATTTAATTTTTCTCTCGTGCTAAAATTATCTTATATTTTTTATTTTTAATGCTTATTTTTATATTCTTAATAACATTCCAGTTAAGCTCCACCCACCAAGTTGACGTACAAATCGTCAACTTGAAATTCAACCATCAACTTCCCCACAGACAGCCAACTTGGTTGCAAACATCACAAATTGACAACGGGGTTGACGACCAAGTTGATCGTCTGTGGGAGCCTTTAGAGCAGTGCGATCCAACCTTTAGATACCCGAAACGGTTACGTGCGCTGAGCGGACATCTAAAAATCGTGCGATGAGCGGACTTTGAAAATATATCGAGATCAAAATCGAATCGGTGCGATTTCGATTTTTTTATCAATGTCCGCTCTTCGCACGATTTTTATCAATGTCAACTGCTGCCGCCAACTACTTGGAAAACTGTATTTTGGTATATCTCGTATAGCTTTAATATTTTTTAAACTTTATTTTCCTCGGATGCTATATGTCCCGCTTGAATTTTAAGCCATAAACAAGTGAAATAAATTTCGGAAGCTAATGGGATCCCTGGAAAAACTTTTGTAAAATGAACCCGTTAAAACGTGGTTTTAGCACATTTTTGAAATAAAGCTGATAAGTGAATTATATTATTATATTCTATATGGCTTTAATAAGCACTTAATTTACTGCTGAAGCCCAAGAAATTTTTTTTCGAGGGCTACATGCGGCTAAACGGTTTTAGAAGAAACAGTCACGGTAAAGTATATGGTTTTTACTGCAACAATAGATTTCTAAAGGAAAAACAACATGTACAGATAAATATTGTTTTTGCTGCAACAAGAGTTATCTAAAGGAAAAACATGTATAGTGTACAGGTAAATCGTGTTTTTTTCCCCGCCATGAAAGTTTTCTAAAGGAAAAACAACATGTACAGGTGAATGTTGTTTTTTTAGCAGTATTTGTCTAAAAGGGAATAATGCTATGGATAGTGTGACTATCATGGACTGGGGAAACTCGCGGCGAAGAAACCTTTTAATATTGTTCTTTCCTTTTGATAATTTAACTTTAAAATCAGAAGTGTGAACTGAAAATTCAGAGACATTTGTGTAAAATTTAGAAAGAGAGGGAATTCCGGTAAAAATTGGAAAGACTGGGAAAAAATCGTGAGAAATGGTAACACTGCCGGAACGGGAATTTAGTTAAAAACTATTCTTCACCAGTGTCTTTCAAAGCATATAAATCCAAAAATAGAGCTCTGTACCCAAAATCGATTTGTGGGAAGAGCCTAACTTCTTGAACTCGTAAACTCGCTGTTTGCTACTTCATAGATAGACTTAAAAAAAGGTAATTCATGATTTTAAAATTTATTAATAAGATATGTTGCGATTATTGAAGAAAACAGACTACTAATTGTAAACAAATTATCTTTATTGGTCATACATTTTATTCCAGTTTTAAAATACAAGAGTGCGTTGTCATAGAAACGACAAGCTCTATCAGTTGGGAAGACAAAGTCTGACACGCCTTTTTTTCACTCTGTGAATAATTTTCAAGACAAATTTTCTCTATATTAAGGCTTTGAGATATTTTAATGAACATACCAGTACAAAATAAAGTTTTACATAAAAAGCTTAACTTTTTTTACACAATATTTTTATAAAATTTGATTTTTGCATAGAAATTAAATTTAACAAGGTAAAAATACTCGAGGAAATATAGATTGAAAGTGCTTATGGAAGCTTCCATCAGTCAAATGAATATGACTCCTCAAAGATTTTCTTTATGCAAAGCAAATGATACTAAGGAAATAAAGGACAATGTTTTTAATTATTTTTTTGTCCCTTATTTCACTCATGGAAATTTCTTTACAACTATTTTAATTTAAAACTAATAATGAATTTCTGAACTTCTATGTATCTACGACATTGATATTTTGATAATGGAAATGTTAGTAGTAGTCATAGACCTTGGTAGTAGTGTACTTATAAATTTTATAAACAATTGTTTTTCGCACAAGCTTTTACAGAAGAAAAGTATCAGATAGTTTAATTAAAACATAAAAAAGCTTATTCAAACCTATCTCTTATCATCCCCTGCCAACATATTCGGTCTAAGTAATTAGTGTATAATTTCAATCAAAATGATTCAGGTAGTATCTTGTGGTAGAAGAACAATTATAGATATATTAGGAATACAAGTATAGAAGAGCTAATTAATATATAAGTAGAAAAATTCCTTCATGATTAAAATTTGAATCTCAAAATTTCAAATTGATGCACTTTTTTCACCTTACTTTGAATAGGGTGCTTGAAGAGACAACTTGTGACGTAGAATGGAGGTAAAAGAGTTGAAAACTGCTGTTTTATATATTAAAGGATAGATAAAAAAGAAAATGGTTTTATTCAAGAACTCTCTGCTCAAGTGTTTACTTTGATTTTTTAAAAGTAGCAAATTTTTACAAAAAATGGAAGATTGACATATTTTATGATATTTTAAGATGATAAAAGAGGAAACGCTTGGATCTCAATCTTTCAACACTCGACCACGGCTTTATAGAAAGATTAATTTTATTCCCATGATAAAAGTTATTAGTTAACTAACTCAATTTTATTTTTTAAACTATTTTAAGAAATATCAAGTTATTCTTGAAAAAAAATACTACATAATCAATTGCACACGAAAGATCATGAATGTTAAAAAGCAATGTTAACAGTAATTACTTATATGAGACATTTAAAAATTTTTTAGATGAAGTTATTCTGGATGATTAAATTGCTTGCTTAAGCGACTAAATGAATTATTGCTTTTTATATAATTATAGTATACATACCGAAGCAAGCGTTATTAAAACCAGATAAATGTATGAAGATTCTTTCGTAAAAGAGAATTCTTTTTAAAAATCAGTGATAATTTTTTTAAAATTTCGTTTCTTCAATTTTGGAAACCGTTACCAGTGGCGGATCTACGGGGAGAAGGTGGTTACAAAAACACCGACTTCCGAATTTCTTCGGGGGCACCCCCCTAAAATGTGACAATGGGCTAGAAAATAAGATTGGCAAAGTTTAAGCTCAATCGGATAATATTAAGACCCGCCTCATCGAGGTCAAAGTTCAGAAAAAAAGCGAAAAAACGTAGTTTTTTGCCCATAAAATCTGAACTATGCGTCCTAAAAATATCGTTCACATCTCATTTCATAGTAAATTTTATTGGCTTGAAGATAGATCTCCTTAACTTTTTTAATTAAAATTTCTAGAGCGAAATACCAACATTTTTGTCATTTAAGGTTGAAGAACTCCCTGTAAAGTTCGCTTTCCAGAAAACTCGTAAAATCTTCTAATTATTCAATTAAAAAGGTTTTTTTGAACTTTTTTTGGTGTTTTTCACTTTGTGCATCAATAAGTGTTCTTCAGTTAGAAGTATGGACGGATTTAAGGGGGCTCATGGGGGGCAGTGCCCCCCCCCTCAATTTTTTCAGGAAATTCCGTTTTTATAATGGAATATCATGTTTCCAAAGCCATCGGGGACATATTGCCCCCCCCTCAAGGTTTCCAGTGTGCCCCCCCAGGGTCCACCACCTAAATCCGCCCATGGTTAGAAGTATTTTCAAAAGAATATGCAACAAATAATTAATTCAAAGTAGTAAAATTAGCAATAAAAAGGAGGAAACGTAAATGTGGGAAATAACTTCACGTTATCAAATATATTGAAGGAGATTCACATTTATTTAATTAGAAAATCAATTTGATCAGTAGGATACGTGGAAATAAATACAAACTAAAATAAACATGAATAGTAATTTATTTCTAGAATAGGGAAAATGACCAGCGCGAACAAATTCAAAAATGAAAATATCTTGAATAAATAATACCAATTTACAACAAATGGCTGAACTGCAATTGAAACTTTGAGTAAATATAATTAAATCTGTATTATTTTTAACTAAAAATTAAGGTGGTAATACTTTAGATATGGTAGCTTTTGATGAGTCCGAAAAAATATGCCGGCATTCAGATACAACTTGTAATACAAACTGTCTCTGTTCTTCGTCTTTTGTCAAAGAAGAGTTGAAATCTTGGATAAGTTTTACACCTCTCTCTGCAGTGTCATTAACAATCCTTAACCCTTTCACTATTTTTTGAGCGTTTAAATAGTTTTCATTTTCACACCATACATGAGGTTCAGTTTTTAAAAAATCAGTATTAATTTTAAACCGCTTAAAAAAATTTAGAGTTCTAGAAGAAACAAAATAATCGATATCTTTATCCATTAATTCTTCAACTTCTTGGAGGTTGAGTTTTACTTTCGTTGAGTCTCTTTCATCACGCTCCTCTTTTTCATTTTCTACCTGGGACCTTAATTTTACTACCATCCTTTCTTTTACTTCTTTATCCAAAGTATCATCAAAAAATGAAAAGGCAACTTGCTCCGAGCTGAGGTACCATAGATGGTTTATTAGTTTCGACAATGCCTCGTTTGCTACCTCTTTATCAGCTTTCTTGTATTCAACCAAAGATTTTATTAATTGAAGGTCTTGGTTGGGGGCCAAAGTGGGTTTGTTGGCATTACACCATGGCATTATGTAAACATTAATGATAGATAAGCAGATATCTTTAAGACCTTTCTTTTCCAAATTCGTCAAAGGAAATTGTTCTCTAAAGAGATATACTTTTAGAGAATAAATAGCCTTTGCCATCCATCTGGCATGATGAATGGCACCAGGTTTTCTAAAAGTAATCTCTTCGGGAGAAATACACCCTAAATGGACTAGACAAAGTTGGATTAACTCTTTATAGTCATCTCTGGGATGCTGTTTCTTTAGTTCTTCTAGTAGAAAACTTGTAACTTTATCCTGATTTTCAATTTTGATACAAGTTTCTTCACCTTCCATAATTGTTTTAAAACTGTTTTTGTCCAGAGAAGCCCATTCTGTCTGGAATTTTCTAAAGATATCCGTCTGAGGACCAGTGGATGTACCCATTTTGCAATTAAAAACTGCTCTTAAAACAATTTCTAAAATATGGTGGCGACAGGCTAAATACAGAAGATTTTTTTCTAAAAACTGCTCTAACAAAATGCAGGTACCCCTAAGACGACCAGTATTTACTGCTGTGGTATCAAAACACATTGCTTGGATTTTCTCAACTGCCCCCCACTCTTCAAGGGCTGAAAATACAGCTTTTGCCTGGCTTACCCCCGTACTGTTTTCAAGGATTGGAACTCCTATCAACTGCTCTTCATCGCCACAACTAATCAAAATCGCTAACCTCTCTACCTTTTCATTACTTAACAAATATGGAAGCAACTTTCCATCCCAGTGAACAACAGCTCCCTCTAAATTAGAATTTTTAAACCTATGTTTAATTAGAACAGTTCTTTGTTCTCGGAACTGCTGCCTGCGGATTCGTATTACACTTCTACTTATAATAAAATCCTGCGGGTCAAGACCTAATGCTTCTACTGTAGCGGCAATAATTCTTAATGCATCCCAGAGAGATAGAGCAACGAGAAAATAGTTCTGGGGGCTAGTAAAGGCGAATATATTTAGAAAATAGTTCTAGGGGCTCGATGATACTCCGTGATGGGGTTAAGCCTTCAGCAAAACAAATTTTCTAATTTCTCTTTCTCTTCGCCTTTCCCCCCTGATTTTACAAACTTAAACTTAAATGTTGTAGCATATTTTTTTGAAAATATCTCTAAGTGAAGCCTTTTTAATGCACAAAATGAAAAATACCAAGAGAAAAATCTAAAAAACTGAATATATTATTTCTTATCTTTTATTTTTGTTTGAAATTTCGTTTGTATTTATTTCAACTTATCCTACTGATAAAATTGTTTTTGTAAATAAATAAATGTTAATCTCCTTCAATATATTTGATTACGTGAAGTTATTTCCCACATTTACGTTTCCTCCTTTTTACTGCTAATTTTACTACTTTGAATTAATTATTTGTTGCATATTCTTTTGAAAATACTTCTAACCATGGGCGGATTTAGGTGGTGGACCCTGGGGGGGCACACTGGAAACCTTGAGGGGGGGCAATATGTCCCCGATGGCTTTGGAAACATGATATTCCATTATAAAAACGGAATTTCCTGAAAAAATTGAGGGGGGGGCACTGCCCCCCATGAGCCCCCTTAAATCCGTCCATACTTCTAACTGAAGAACACTTATTGATGCACAAAGTGAAAAACACCAAAAAAAGTTCAAAAAAACCTTTTTAATTGAATAATTAGAAGATTTTACGAGTTTGCTGGAAAGCGAACTTTACAGGGAGTTCTTCAACCTTAAATGACAAAAATGTTGATATTTCGCTCTAGAAATTTTAAATAAAAAAGTTAAGGAGATCTATCTTCAAGCCAATAAAATTTACTATGAAATGAGATGCGAACGATATTTTTAGGACGCATAGTTCAGATTTTATGGGCAAAAAACTACGTTTTTTCGCTTTTTTTCTGAACTTTGACCTCGATGAGTCGGGTCTTAATATTATCCGATTGAGCTTAAACTTTGCCAATCTTATTTTCTAGCCCATTGTCACATTTTAGGGGGGTGCCCCCGAAGAAATTCGGAAGTCGGTGTTTTTGTAACCACCCTAGGGAGGGGGCTTTCGGGCTGAAGCCCCCCCCAAACGTCTAATATTTTACTAAGTTTGTAAAAACGCAAAAAATTATATCCGAAATTCAGATGAGGCGTACCAAAACGAGTTGAAAAAGTGGGGGTTTTGACTTAAATTTCCAAAAATTTTCTGGGGGAGGACCCCCAGACACCCCTTTTAGTGGTTTCAGTAGGATAATTCACTACCTTTTCCGTATTACCATTAACAAGAAGATTCAATTGGATTATGAAAATTCTTAGCCCCCCAAAACCAAATCCTGGATCCGCCACTGACCGTTACCATAACGTAGTTTCTTATAAGAGATGGAATTTTTTTTAAAAGTTAAAAGTAAGTAAATAGAGGACAAAACAGAGAAATTTCATAACAAAGGGGATACTGATATGGAGAGGATTACAGGAAGGCATCAATTAAACTCTACGGAATGTATCGAAACTGTGCTCTGGAATATATCCGCATTCCCCTCTATCTTTCTCCTTTATTCTTATCGGAAACTGATACAAAAGGAATGAAATTAATATGAACGAAGAAAGCAATCTATAATATGCAATAATATAATAAAATCAATCTAAAGGACCATTCAGATTCGTCACTTTTTGTGTTCATTTTGAAGGAATCGACCAAAGTGAAAAGTGTGAATTGGCGTTCTTTATTCCTTCACTTTTCTATGAATGAGTGAATTTAAGTGAAACAGTGTGAATGAGGTTAAAAGTTATATTAACCCTACAATGCATGATTTTTTTAAATCACTTGAAAATCATTTATGTGACTTCTATTATGGTGTAAATTAGTAAAAAAATACTAAAAAAATTAATTTAATTTTTTTCTACTTTTTATTTGCAAAAAACTTTGTCCTTGAGAAATTAATTTCTGTCTCTTGTGAAATTAATTGTGAAATGAAATAAAACCAAATGATCTAAAAATATAAAAAAACAACTTATCTTTTCAAAACATTTTTTTTTCAAGCTGAAAATTTTTTTTATTTAAATTTATATGGTCCTTTTATTTTGGCGTTTTCTGTGTCTTGACTTTCGTCTCACTAGCCACTAACAAATGTCTCAAAATAGTGCCCCTGCTGTGATCTACTGGCAGTCTCAAGTGCTAATATGATGAAATGTTATATCTATTGTACTTATTGCATGTTGTTGCCGTTTTGGAAATGAAAGTTCGAGTAGGAAATGGGGAAAAATGTCGTGTTGCCAAATGGCATCAGTATGCACTGTAGGGTTAAAGAAAACACTACTTGTTAAACAGTAGACTAAACAGTGAATCCTAAAATTTGAATACCCCCAGGCAATTTCAAGAGTGCAACTGACTAACTTAAAATCCCGGAAAAACTCAGAGAACGAATCTTTTATCCGGATTCTCAAATGGAATGCTCAAAAATCCGGAAAATTTACAGATCTAATCGACCGATGGTGGAACCGGATTCTTCATAAAAGATGGCTATTTCTGCTCAACACTGTTTTTTTAACCGGATCAAATTTTGCGCTTTCTTTTTAAATTCAAAATTTTCGACAAAACCTGGTATTCCACCATTCATATATAGTTAAAAAAAGGATTTCCGGGGTTACCCCAGAAAAGTAGCACCCCTGCGATTGTTTCTCAAACAAAATCTAAAAATGACTAGATACAACTGAACTATTTTTTTCGGTAATGAAATAATCGATGTTTTGCGACTAGGACGTGAGATTTGTTAAGATTCAGTGATATTTTTTCTAAGCTCTGCATAGTTTTTTTATTGATTGTGTTAATAGTACTTTCAGCTTTAGAATTATTTTTAAACAGACTAAATACAAAATACCATACTTAACATTTTATCGCAAAACATTAGGTAAGAGACATAGAAATGTCAAAAATAAAAAGTTCAGGACTATTTTACCAATCGCCTAAATTCCACCCGCTAGAATTGGATACGTCCGTAACGGAATATTGTATAAATAATAACAAAAGTCGCGTGAAGTGTAAGTGTACACTACATAAAAGAAATGAAACAACTGACTAGAACAATGGTATGGAACATCTAATCGTAACCACCTATAAAATATAGACAGAGTACTCAAACATCAGTGATGAAGTCTGCAGGCCATAGAGTTATAGATGTTAGATTCACATACAACGTTTTCAAGCGTTTTGTGCGACCCGATTCACTTACCAAGTGCGTTCTAGGCGTTTGTAGCCAGGCCCGTGCTGGGTACCTTCAGAGGGCGGTGGACAAAGGGTGAAAGGGCGCCGCCGCTATAATATTTATTAGTAAACTTAAAAACAATTTTCTGCAGTGTCGTCTATAGAAATTTATCATGGGAGGAGCCCAAATATCGTCTTAAAATTGCAGTTATTATGCAGAAGGCCCTAAGGTAGATTTTTGATAGAAGGAAGAACCCGAAATACTTTCTGCCCCCATTGCATATTTAAGAGATTAAATAATGTAGCTTTTAAGTACATATTTTGGTAAGATTTCAACCTTGATAAATTAAGCATAAAATGTTTTTATAATATGATCTTCAAGTGCAGAAGGGGGGTCTGGGGGTCCTCCCCCAGAAAATTTTTGAAAATTTGACCTTATAATCAGGGTTATAACTCGTTTTAATTACAACTAAAGTACAAATTTCGGGGAGGACCAGGGTCCTTTTTATCCCTTTATATGCGCCCCTAATTTTCGGTTCAGACTTTATTATAGCGATGTTTTACAAATTAATTTTCTCAGTAGAAAAGAATTCAAAGCAATACTGCTAGTTGAGATATTTTGATGTTTTTCATTTTAATATACATATTTTGTTATAGGGGAGAGTGGGGCACCTTGGGACATGTTAAAAGATACCCCAAACCTCTCATGGGTAAAAAAATGGTTTATATTAAAAAAATTAAACAATTTAAGAATAAAGAGGATTGTAATTTAGAAATGAGGTATTCTCACGTTTTGAGATTAAATTTTATTAAAATAGTAGATAAAAAACATGAAGAATAACGCTTACATCAAGTATTTTCGTAGCCTAGTTTCGGATATATATATTTTTGAAATTTTGTTTTCTCTTTGGGCGCGAAAACACTTTCGAATCGCAAATCGTGCGCTGTGATGTCACATCCAATAGAAGTCCGTTTTCTGATAACGTGACTTTTCTGACGTTTTGGCAAAAATAAAATTGAATTTTAAATTATTTAAAACACATTTTTGAACTTAAAAATCAGAAATTTGGGAGTTTTAAACCATAATGTATCCAAAAAGTATAAAATAAAGCAAATCCCTCACTCATGCAAATACCTCATTGATGCAAAATATTTTCTAGATCTAGAAGTAAGCAAAATAATCTGTGATTTATGCCGTGGCAAAAACGATGAAATCGGAGAAAAATTTGGGATTATAAATAAGTTAAATGTAATTTATATAATTATTAAACATATATTTTTCATTATTTGGGATATTTTTGTATTTTTCAAATGAAAAAAATAAATTTTGTGCTATTATTGAAAGTGTCCCAAGGTGGGTCACCTTGGGACATTCGTTATGAATTCCCTGAAAGATATATTTGGTTGGGAATTGTTTTATTAGATGCGCAAAGGACTATATTTAGTATATTAGCTGTGTTTATTAAATAACATTGCATAAAAAATTAATAAAAAGTGTCCCAAGGTGCCCCACTCTCCCCTATTATATTTTACGTAAAACTATTCTAATTTTCTAATATATGGAAAAATATTCATAAAATAATAGCATTAAATTCGTCTATAATTAATGAAAAGATGATAACTGATCTGAATTGAATTTTTTAGTTCTTTTAAAATTATAAAATTTTTGACTAAGGGTGCCTCTTAGTCAAGGAATTGCCTGTTAAAATAAAAGCACCCTAAAAATTAAACGACTCACCCTAGCGATTTCAATGTGTTTCAATCACTAAAGACTAATAATTTTCTGGTGGCGTGCATAAAGAGGTGCGCCTGAAAAATACCACAAAGCCCTCACAAAATCGAGGTGTTGAACAAAGGGCGCCATGAAAAATCAACAGTGCCCATGCTTGTTATGCAGTTGGCCCTTAAAATTAAAGTGGAGCTTTTTAAAATTTCGTGGTAGCTTGTATAAAAGAAGGGTGTCCTAAAAACACCGCCATCAAGATTTGTTTTACTTTATTTTCCCTAAGGGTTCCTTTAGGGCAAAAACACCATTCTGGTTTAACACTCTTAAAGGTACAGCGTTTTTTTACTAAGGGCACCCATTAGAGAAAAAAAAAATATCTGTTTAAATATAAGAGCGCCCTAAAAAATAAACGACGCGCCCTAGCAATTTCAACATGTTGGGGGCCCAATAAAAAATCCCTGCTGAGGCCTTACAATTTTTTTATTCATGTTTAGTAAAAAAGACTGAAAATAAGAAAACCTTTTTATTTTTAGCGTGCAAAAAACTGTGACACCGCCCCTCCGTATTGTTTCGGCGCCTTAAAAATTCACCACCTTTCCTTTCTATTTCATAGATAATCTTTAACTAAGGGCGCTCTGAAAATTCGTAACGAAATTTCATGGGAGTGGGCGCCTTAAAGAAACTCACAGGTGCCCTCACCTTTAGACATGATCAACTAAGACTGAATTGTAAAATCACTATTGGTTAGGTTACAGTTTTATGGAAAAGGACCACAGAAAAAAACTGAGAAACACTAATATTGACAAACGTAGAAAAGTGTCTCTTCAAAAGGGCGCCTGAGCAAAGGGCGCAGGGGGACTTGTCCCCCTGTCCCCCCTGCCCAGCACGGGCCTGTTTGTAGCGATCTCGATTTCCTCTCATTGGTTCTTACCGCTGTTACGTGAGAGCGGCAAACGCGAAAAACCATTATAACGCGTCGCGTGATATGTGAATCTACCGTTAGACTCAATATTGCCCAAAGACAAAACCATAGGGAAAAAGTTGTCGAGCATGAGCACTGAGCAGACAGATACAAAGCCCACGTCATTTCTATGTCATGGTACTCTGGCCATTTAGATCTATAGGTGGTTGTGATGTATAATATAATGATGTTTAAAAATCTTTCACACCAGGAGATTAAAATCGAATTCCTGATATCATATAGCCAACATGGTAGATGAATATCACCGAGTTGCTATGGGCGTGTCTATGATTGATTTGGAAGTTGTGGGGGCTGTTCGCCATTGGTCGGAGGTGCAGGTCCCTTTCCCCGCCCACCAGGTTTCGATGTCCGTGTAGACTTTAGGCACTACGGGGGCGTGGAGCAAGGCGCATAGGCGGCACCAGAACCTGGTGTTGATGAACTCGCCCGTCCCTTTCCATTCGAAGTAGGCGTTGTATAGGGTGGCGTTCGAGTCCAGCAGTTTCAGGTATTCTGCCAGGTGGGCGGGGCCGTTGAAGTCTTCGACGTGGATGTAGGAATGGGGCGGGGCTACCCGGGCGTAGTCTTCAGGGCGGGCACCCATCACAATCGGGATGACGTCATGCCTAGAGATTGAGGACAAAAGTTAACTGTACTTGTACAATATTATAAACATACGGGAAAAAAAGGGAAACGGAAAATATGTAATTCTCACAATCTTGGTAAAAGGGTAAAACATTATACAATCTTCTCCGTGAGCCAGGAAAAGTTTGAGGATTAGGGATCTGGTTTTAGAAGGCATTCAAAAGTATTCTACCTTTTACAAGGTGTTCAATCTTTATAGAGTAGATAATGTTACAGACAACCCCTTAAGGTGCTTGATACTAACTTAATTTAATACAGGAGAAAGACACTTTCCCGTTTGGTGTGTCTTTTAAGAGGGGTAGAATGACGCCAACGAATGAATGAAACTTTGGAGCACTAGAAAAGTAACCATGTACAGAATAATTGAGCCAGAATCGACTTACTGCCTTTCTCCTGTAAGCCAAAATAAAGGCCTTTTCTCATAAACAATTCTTGTAGAATGTAGAAAAATAATACATGGTAGAAATTTTCTTACTTACCCAAGCCCATTAACGAAGAACTTCTCCGTGATGTAATCTCTGCAGTTGGAGTTCTCAAAAGCCAAATAAAACTTGTACTCTCTACTCAGCATCCGGAAACATCCGTGGGCATTGGATCTAGGACACGACCGTCGACCTTTGCTACAACGGCCAAACAGGTCCACTCCTATGTACTTTGAGAGTTCCCGAGCATACTGCAGCCGTCCGTTGCGGGCCGCACAGTTTGACACGAACCACGCCACTTGTCTAGTTTTGCCGGCAGAGTAGTCCTTGCGCTTGGAGGGAGCGTGGCTTACAGGATCCTCGAAGGCGGGGCTTGAGGGGTAAGGCACCCATTTCTCGTACGGTGCGACGACGTCGGAATCCTGTCTGTAAGAGGCGGTCCAGTTGAAAAGTCCGCCTGCTCCCGAGAAGGACTGTGTGTGGAGAGGACATTCCAGCAAAAATAGCATCCAGATCTATAAAAGATAAGCAATTACAACTCATTAACTGCGTCGAATTTCTATGAGGATTGTATGAAGTCCGTAACCGTGCAAACCACCAAGTAACACCAAGAGGTACTACTTGTGTATAATGAATGTACTATTTTCAATAAGACATGAAGGGCGAGCACAGAAACATTCTAGTATTTCTATCCTAACACGAAAAGTAAAATGTCTGAGGATTGCTGATTTAACCTATTCTTAAAAGTATAAAAAGAATTGTCCTTAACTCCTCCTCAAGAATTGAACTCAAAACGACGTTTTTGTAAAAGTGCGATAGCAAATTTTGTTGCTTTATTGTACTATATTCACCCTCTTACCCCAGTCGCTTCCCCACAACAGCATCATTTCTTTCATTGCTCCAACAAGTCAATTCACCCTAAGTATAAGATAGGGTCAGGGTAGTATTCCATTTGATATTACGCTTCTGAATTTTAAAGGATTTCCAAGTTCAACCATATGGCCAGAGCTGTGGAGATGCATATTGCAGAGCCAAGCATAGTAAAAGGGTCACGTGCTTCTGAAAGACCAGGCTATTATTTTGGAGGGAAGAAACAGAGCTGAAGTAATGAAATTCATTTCTTTCGGGCTTGTAGGCCGTGGTCTATAAATAAAAGGTCCAGACGTTTCGTCGGAAGCTGTGTCCGACATCATCAGTGGTCGGACACAGCTTCCGACGAAACGTCTGGACCTTTTATTTATAGACCACGGCCTACAAGCCCGAAAGAAATGAATTTCATTAATCAAACCGGCTGTGAAAGTCTTCATGCTTACAGAGCTGAAGTAGTTCGTTGAAACTAGGTTAAGACATTTGCTTGCTGACTGGAAGCCAATTGGTCTTTTAACTTCCAGTTTCATTGGAAGCTAATTAGGTAACTAGTAAAATGGGAATTGGTAAAATTAATCCTTTGAGAGATAAAACTATTTAAATTTGCAAATTTACAGAAAGGTGCCAAGGGAACCGTAAACACAGGAATTCATCTCAGATTCCAATGAAACTGGGAAGTAAAAGACAAAGTGGCTTCCTGTGAGCGAGCAAATGTATCAATCTTTAGTTTCAACCAACTACCTCAGCTATCTTTCTCCCCTCCAAAATAATAGCCTGGTCTTTCAGAAGCACGACGTGACTCTTGCTATCTTAGGATCAGCAGTAAAAACTGTAATATTTTTCAAAGAACCAACTGGTCAAAGAAAAAAAAGGTTTTTCCATAGCTAAATCAGAATTAACGAAGATAGATTGATCAGAGTACAGCTTTGAACTCACCTGTTCAGGAGTTCTCTTCACGTCAACAGACGCTGCAGGGGCATACCTGTCCTTGAACAGCACCAGGTCAGCCCTGTCCCGATGATTAATAGTGATTGAGCATGCCTGCACTGGACAGCGGTCCCTCTTGAAGACGGTTCCCCCTAGCGGCAGATCTGACCACCCCCGCCGGCCATGGAAGAGGAGGATGGTCTTGGGGTGAATGCCGGAACCATTGCCGTAACCGTGAGGGATGTACATAAGCTGGTTTTCTATGCGGTCGCTGGCTGATTCGTGGGGCCATAGGGCTGGACCTGAAAAACATTTCCATGTCAGATAAATCAATCGTCTTACCTGATTTGTCCCTCCCTAGGTTGGGGTTTCAGAAACCTTTCATGACACATACAAGCACTTTGACCAACTGAGCTTACTTTCATCCTTTCAACGTGGATAAATTTTCAGACTTTTTTTTGCCTTACTTGTCCTCTCTGGCGAGGAAAATATGTACGATGTTAAACTGTTGAACTTTTACCAATCTCGGCGATTTGTTTTTGAAATAAATGCCATGGCTGGAGGCCAAAATTTACATCTCCGGATTACATCCAATGTGTCCGGATGTTAAAGCACGTGCTGACCGTTCTTAAAATCTTTTTCTTTGTGATTCATGTTCTCTTTCCGGTGGCGTTATGGTAGTGCTTCACGCTCTCATGTCATAGGCCCGGGTTCTATTCCCCCATTGGGCAAGGGCAGACTCAGCCTTTCATATCTCTGGGACCGATAAAATAAGAACCAAGTTTGCTTGAAGAAACATGGCATCAAGCATCATCAGGCTAAGCCACTCAGCCAGCTTATTTATTAAGACTTTGTCACCCGTTCTGTAACAGCTCTGCTCGTGACCTAATCCAGTGAGGCTGATTTTGTTATACTGGAAATTGAAGGTCTAAAGACCTATATACACCCTCAAAAATCATCCCTTGGTTTTGTTTAGGTGTTCTAGAGTGGTATATTTGCATATAGATGGATGAGTGCTCTTACTTTAAATGATATCGATGGTAATGGATGAACGGTTCGATTTGCATGTACAGGATATTAAGGGAATACTAGAATGTTCATTCCGCAAGGAAAGTGTTTGCCACAATGACTTTTGATAAAAATAGTCAAATTTTAATCTTTAAGAATGTGTAACTTTCGTGGGCAACCGCCAAGTAGGTATGCCTTCCATCTTTCCATATTTTATCTCACCAGTCTGAATTTTGAGTGAAATTAAGAACTTCAATTTAGAAATATGATTAGTTTGTTAAACCCATGTACTATAGCGTCTTTTTATCACGATCCCAACAGGTTTCCTTAGAAAACAAAAATCTGCATACCTCCGAATTTTGGCCCCGCCTCCTTCGGTCTGATCCTCCCTCCTCTCATGAACCAGGGCCTATCAGGATGAGACTTGGGCGCGGCCCGAAAGGGCGGGTGCTTGTAGAAGCGGGTCTCCACGTCCCAATGGAAGTCGAAGCGGAAGAGGGCGTGGAGGAAGATGAGCAGGCAGCACAGCGCCACCAGGGAGGAGGGAAGAATGCGGGAGAGCCGAAACCGACGCATAGCCTCACCTACAGATAAGAATCATTACAATTTCTCTTAGTAATTCTACAGGGTGTTTCAACAAGTCAGACCAAGCACTGTGCAAAAATGGCACGTTATACAATAAAGTAGTGGAAAGAAATCGCTACCATTAATTGAGAGACGTTACTCAGCGACACAGAGGAAGCTCCCACCTAGACTTGGAGGGAGGTCTCACTGGAGCTTCCTTTTCGTGTCGTGTTGTTGTAACGCCTCTCATAAAAGGTCCCACTGTGACTCGGAGGGAGGTCCCATAGTGGGACCACTATGGGGCCTCCCTGCTCCCTCTGCATCGCGGTGTAATGTCTCTCAATGATATGGTGGCAATTTCTTTCCACTACTTTATTGTGTAACCTGCAACATTTTTTCTTACAGTGAGCTCTGCACGACCCCCTTTTCTGGAAAATTTGGTCAGAAAAAAGTATGTCATCGGTTTCATAAAAAAGGTTCATCGGATATATGGTGTCGGTCACATTAAAAAAATATGTATCGCACAGTTCTTTGGGGATTTCGTATGAACTCTACTTCTACACAAGAAATCTTTCAGTGCAGAGTTTAGGCGAACTTGTTGAGACATCCTGTAAGGGTGGATTGACATAGTAACGTTTTCATACAATGGAATAGACGCGTTCGGGCCGTATATCATTGGTTTTTACCGTTTACTTAAAAGCGGTAAACGCAAAGAATATATAAGACAGAACAATATCAATTCACAGTATCAACTTATCTTCATTTTTATTCAACTTTAGACTTTCATAAAAACTTTACCAGTCTTTTTAAACACGGTTGATTACAGTCCCAAAAGAAAACCATCTCAGGCGTTCGTAAGTCACAACTCTCAAATAGCCTATTTCAAGTGTTTATTTTCAAATCTGCCATTACATCTACATTAAAGCTAGCAAACGTTCAACAGAACCAAATCCGTACAATTATAGCTAATTTGATTGTGGTTAGTTATGGTTGATTTTACAGGTTACTGCGAGAGTTGTGCTCTTGCTTTTACCGGTTTTCTTTTCTGTCTGTTTTTCTCGCTTTAATTTTTTTAAATATCGTGTAGGAATTCCAGTAGGGCTTTGGTTTTTCTTTCACGTATGGTTTTCGCACTCATCGAAAACTACGCGAATAATTTTTCTTCTCGAGTGGTTTTTCCATACTTAAGCCTCTGAATTGGCTATGGATCCCCAAACACGGCCTGTAGTAAGGCATGAATTAGGTTTTTAGTCATTCAGTTCAGAGTTGTATACAAATAAATTATTCAGTTGAGATAACTTAATGCTACTTTTATATCTCATCTAGCTCAGCTCATATTTTCAGAACTTTGTCAAGAACTTTTTTTAAAGAAAAACTTAACCCTTTAATGTTCGGTGTTATAAAAATGGAGAAGCTTTCGAATAAACATGATGGCTTTTATATTAACTTCTTTAAAATTGATTTAAAAGTAAATTGGATGTAAGTATCTTAAGATTCTTGTCTGAAATGATTTTCGAGAGGAAATGATACACCAGATATTCTAATTTTAAACTATGATAAGGAAACTCTTTGAATCTAATCAATCATGTTTTTAGATTTCCAGTTCAGTTGTCTCTAAAAGATTCCAATGAAGTGAGCTGAGTGAAAGGGGGAAGAGATGAATGAATAAATTTGTAAGCAATAGTTGAAAAAATTTAACTTTCATCTTACGTTGTACCGTAGGAAAACGACCAATCGTTTTTAAATTCAAAGCCCTTTTAATGTAGTTTGTAAAAATTAAGGTAATACCAACACATTTGAAAAATACCATACTGGCAATTTGTAATTTACTTTTAAATTAATTGAGAAATTGTACAAATGTAATATTTAATGGGAACAACAGTGGCAAATGGGAAAAAAATTTAAACAACTTTTTTTTATATTTTGAACTAATTTGATTGGTAAAAACAGGATCTAGAGAGGCACGTAAAAATTATGAGTTGCATTAGTATAAAGAAAATTACTTAAATAATAATAAAAAACAGTTTAGTATTATATGTATATTTTTTAAGTTACCATGTAATTGTCATGTGTAAACAATTTCTAAGAGCATGTCATAAAATTAGGGTAAAGAAATAAAGTTTTAGATGGTGAAATATATTTAAGGTAATGAATTTTTTTGTCCGCTCACAAAATTGCACGACACAATTTCTATGAAAAACCAAAGCCCCCATGCAACACAAAATGTATTCCTCAGATTTTCACGGTTATAAAACTCTTCCTAGTTTCAAAAAGGTGAAGCAAGAATCAGATACACGTCAATCACGTGTGTAGTACATCAACCCGACAAAAGAGAAAATTAATTCTGAGGAACTTACCATTCTACGGCAGACGATTCCGAGCGCCGATTCCGGTGACACTGTTCTTCTAGGACGGAGGGGGTCGATTCATCGATTCCTGTTTACTTTCCCTTCCCATAATTCCATTCTGTGCCCCTCCCGTCCCTCCCTCACCCACACCAACTGTTTCACATTGTTTGAAAAGAGAATTCCAGGTGGGCTCCTTTTCCTTTTGTCGGACCCCCTCCCCTCCTTTCAAGTTTGATTCGGGGTGAAAGCACATCAAGGGGTGGGGGTGGTAATTACCCTGATGAAAAATAGGTTTTTTTCTCATTCAAGCTGGAGTATCCGTTTTTTTTTTGGAATAACGGAAAAAAACTGGTAAATCTTTCAAAACCAGACTTTAGTTTCAGAAGGGTTTTGACCGACTCAACATTTTTCCTGTACGAGTTCCTTACGTACTTTTATACGTTAAGTTTTAGTAGATTTACTCACAGGATTTTAATTTTATTGATAAACATTTGAAAATTGTGTAAACAATATGAATTTAAAGTATAATGGAGGGTCTGGGGATCCTCCACAAGAAAAATTTCGGAAATTAGCCCCTCAAAGTAGTTGTAGTGTTTTAGCTAATTTTGTTTGAGACTCTTTAGATTACACCCGAATAGCACCGCTCATTGTAGGCGGCAGAATTATTAAGGAAAACAGTACACAATCGATTTAAAAATTTTGCAGAAAATGTTTGGAATTTTCACCCTTAAACGTAAGAATCTGACTCATTCCTAGACCCTTTGGGTTTAACCCGAAAAGGACCACTTCTTGGAAGTCGGACAATTTTAAAGAAAAAAGACAGTATAAAACTAGGTACCAAAACTTCGAGAGGGGTTTGAACCCCTTCTTGGATACGGCCATGAGCACTCGACGTAGAATGTGGTATAGAAAAATGGGTAGCCAACAAAGTACGAGCGACGATTCCACGGGGGACACGCCCTCAAAATTTTAGATTTTCAGTAAAAAGTAACTTTTTCGGGAAATCGGCAATTTTTCCTTGTAAAGAAATCTCCTGGTGGTTTGCATTCCTGAATCTTTTGTTGGTTTTACCAATGCCTATAGATATACTAAACATTTTGATGTAACTAATAAAACAGGAATCAAGTTTAAACTGGGAATATAATTTGTTGAATTAATTGTTCTACTATCAAGGGTGACGCATTTTCGAAACAGTGGCTTAATCGAGCCAGGGCGGTTGCCCCTCCCCCAGAATTTTCCCCTATTGTATTTTGTCCCTCCAGGATTTTAAATTAAAAATCTCAATGGCAATTTTTTAAAATGAAAAAATACTACTGACGCTTTATTCTCTTCAATAAAACCGTTAATGCTAATTAAAACTAGCGCTGTCAGTTTACTATCTTCTGATACTGGGTACTTTTTCAATCTCATTCGTAAGCCCATCCAGGGAGGCGACCTCCAAAGACTTTGCCCCTCCCACAGGGGGGATATGTCTTTTAGGGTCCGGTTGACTAAGTCAAGAGTTCATTGAGGGATATGCAGCTACTCTATCACACCTTTTCATTCAGTTTGTTCCCATTTGTTCTCGGATGATGAACGAAAGAAAAAATTTTATGTCCAGTAAATGATTGACTGACTGCATTGACAATCATTAAACTACATAAATGTGAACTGATTTCATCCCCTTTTAAAGTTTAATTTGTTTAGTCTTTTTATGTTTACCCCATTTATGCATTAAACTAATAAAAATCTCTCTATTCTAAAAAAAAGTTTTTAGTGAACGGTTTCCAGAGAAAGGCTTTTTAATTACTGAACCGAATAACACATATATGGTATCAAAATGTCCGGATTCCTTCCGGATTTCCGAGTAAGCCCTTCGATTTTTCAAAAAAATTCTCAATTTTAAAATATTTCCATTTTTTAAGATAACGGATAAGGTCGCAGTTACAAAGCAAGTACTGTCATTCAAATTATTATGCATCCAATCACAACGACCGATTGACGCTATATTTTAAGATGAAACATGTTTTTCACCTTTTAAAAAAGTACTTTCTTGATGAAATATCACTCAAAGACTGATAAAAACATATTCTAAAACTTACATGAACGCCATTTCATACTAAAATTTCACAGTTTTTGTCCAATATTTATAATTTTTAGTCTGATTTTATCGAAATTAATTGTAAACATAGAGTGATGTTTTGTCTCTTTTTATTTTCGATTGCTTAAACGGTATTGTCTGGGTTAACAAGTCTGGGTTTAAAAAAAATATGAATGATAAACACAAGGCATATTATACTAACGAGTTATTTTAAAATAACGAGTTTTGTTTGGTTCGAATATTGATAAACAATTTGAAATAGTTATTTTTATATAATCATAGATTAAAAATAATTAAGATGAATATTTTTAAAAACATTTCGTTTAAATTTTTGATAAGTTCGAGTTAATATATATTGAAACTTTTAAGGGAGCTTTATTCATGGAGGGGATTTGGGGAAGTATATTCGGAAAGTTGGTTGACGTTTTTTTTGTAAATTGTTTAATTGTTTTGTAAAGTGTATTAAGTTCGGCGAGTTAGAATTTGTGGGAATTGCGAAGCAATTCCAAAAGGTCCTGCGTCAGCAGTTTACGGGGGTTGGCGAGCGATAGCGAGCAGGGGGCGGTAGCTCCCTAGTACTCTAAAATTTAATTTAAAAGGTTTTTGCTTCAATTTTAATTTTTATGGCTTAGGTGTGTTAACTAAAAGTGTTCTTAGTATACAAAAAAGGAAATTCTCATTTTCAGGGTTATAAGGAGTTTTAGGAGGTAAAACTTTGAAAATACCTCCTAATTGAACAAGGGTTTTAGGGGTTCTATTCAAAGAATTTCCCTGCAAAGTGTCTTTTTGTCGACTCTTAATATTGCTGCAAGGGGGAGTTAGAAATTGTCGCATTGGATAGTGCATGGTCCCTTTACTATACCTAGACACCACTTTTATAACTCTATCTGTAGGCGTTCAAAGTTAAAGAGGGTGGACTGGACACTTATCTTGGGACACCCTGTATAAGATTTGTTCAAGTATGGTTTTTAAATTCAAATAATTTCCAAGCCAAAAAAAAAAGTGAAATTAGTCAAATTAAAAAATAAATAGTAGATAGTTTTATATAGACCAAATGCCTCATTTTCTTTTTTTATGCAGAATATGACAGGACAAGCATAAATTTTTAAAAAATAATAACTTTTGTGGTTCTATACTTTTTTAGAGAAAATATGTTTATTACATCAGATAGATTATAAGTGTAAGATGGTAAGTTTTTGTAATTCCTAAGATGTTAGGAATCGCAGAACAAAAAAGGTGGTCCGTGTCTCCAAAAATTACCCTAATAGTTTTAATTTAAGATACCATTGGATCATTTCATTTAAAATCACCCAAATAAAAAAATCTTGTTGCCACTCATGGATTTTCCTGAAAAATTTATTTTCAAAAATATTATAAAAAAGGCGAAAATAAATTTTGAAGCATTAATAATTTGCTTTTGAAGACAAATATTAACTAGATATATTTAGAATATTAACGAACTTCTTTTTACCAAAAATGTATTGCATGATAGGAGTATGTCAATGATCCAAATACCTCCTTATGCTTAATTCTCTTTATTTTTGAAAATTTCACACTAAATTTTTTTACTCTTATATGAGAGTTTAAATAATATCACCACTTCTCTTTCTAAGGTAATTTTTATGAAGAACATCCAAGATTTCTATAAATCATAATTTGTAATCCTTTCTATTAATCATATTAGATAAGAAGGTAACCATTCACAAATTATGTCCCACAATTTATGAGCTTTTGCATTTGACATTTTCATGTCCCAGTGATGTCATACTAGTGAAACTTTTAGGTTTACAAAATTAAGGAATTAATTCCAAAAATTTTTTTAATTTACCATTCAAAGACCGAAATGTTAAGTTATTTTGAATCAAAAATAGCTTCTTTTCTGTCTGAGCTGAAACAGCTTGTGACGTCAAATGTGCCTTGTTTACTATCATTCTGCTTTGAGATACCGAGCTCTAGTTTTTTTATAGCCTAGTGTTTGATGAAAACGGTGTTTCCCACATTTCCAAGAGGCATATGTGACATCACAGTTAGGCACTTTCTTTTTTTTAAATATTTCCTGAATTAACTGGAACTGAAAAAAAATTCACAAATAAAAATTCAAAATTAAATTTTAGAAATTTACTGAAAAAAAATTGTGGGAAAAGAGAAGCATATTTTTGGAATCGGGAGATAATTTTTAATAATTTAAAATTGAATATTCAGAATTTTAAGAGATATGTTGTTGAATTCATTATTGTTGTTTTCATTATTTGAAAAGTAGATACTAGTATCTACTTTTCTACTTTATTTACTCATTTTATGTTGAGTTTAGAATATTATTATTTTTTTTATTTCAACCAGGGAGAAAGTTAAAAAAATATAGCAAAGCTAAAGAAGTAAAATGTCAATTACTTTTACACATTTTTACAAGGTGGCAAATAAAGGTCTTTTGGTTTCATTGAGAGGCAAACTGGTCATAATTTCTATCAAACTAAAAAGCAAAATCTCGTCCCTATAGACAAACATTGCATCACCTTAGTATCAAAAACTACTATCTCCATTCGGCAAACTTCGGGAATCCTGATTCTTGGTGTTTAGATCGTTGGAGAAGATAATTTGATGGGTTTTGATCTTTTCTGCTCGATCAAGTCAGCGCTTACGAACCAAAAAATGAGCTTCTCCAACGATCCGATCGCCAAGAATCGGGATTCCCGAAGTTTGCCGAATGGAGATAGTAGTTTTTGATACTAAGGTGACGATTGGCAATCAAAATTCTAACAAAAATCCTCAACTTTTCAAAAATTGAAATATCTACTATTTAAGCATCTGAGCACAGAATAAAGCAACAACAAAAAAACAAACCCATAAATAAAATGAACAGCCTCAAAACATTTATTCACAGCATACTAAATATTTTTACTCAGAAAAAAAGTGATTAAACCATTCTTTGCAAAGGAAGTCAAACTCTGCTTATATTAAATATATTGAAGATTCATCAGTTCAAATTGAGTGTAAAAGCTTCCCTCCACAGAGCACTTTCTTAGTAAAAAAGAGCAAGAGCCTACTGATGGCTTCTCAGACGCTGGCATCGGGAGGGGAAGTGAAAGGGTTGACAGGGGTGGGCTCCATGTTGTAGTAGACGAAAACTACGAAGATCACGACGCTGACCAGAAGAATCAGCTTGACCAATGGGGACAACAGGGGGCTCTCTGGTTCAGGAGGAGGGGGAGGGGCCTGGGAGACGATATCATCTGGACTTGTAGGGTGCCTGTAGCTGAATGGCTTGTATGTGGGAGAGTTGTATATTCTGAAAAGGTTGGACATATCAAGTTGTAATACAGGGTGTTTCGAAAGGTCATTTATTGGGAACATAAATGGAAAAGCTTTCCAAGCACATAAAATTAACTTAAAATTTTCTGTAAGTAGTAAATGTTACATGTAGTGTAATTGGTTTAATGACTGCCCCTAGTTTTGCCATCCGCCCCCCAAAGTTGTAAACAAGCTAAATCACATTAGCTCTCCATCATTTTAAGGTTTCCAGTAACAATATTCCAATTCAAGTTATTGAGCTATGCATAATTTCGGGGGGAAATCAGGTTTTTGGTTATTTAAACACTTTGTTGGAAAAACTTACTGCAAAATCAGAAAAAATTTCCAAGCTTTGCATGCACTTGTGTTTTTAAATTATTCAACTATAATTGTGAAACTTAAAGGGGTGTAGACAACCCAAAGACAATTCAGAATCATGAAAGTCAGGGCACAAATGCACTATTGAGCTATTAGAGGGCAGACTAAAGTTGTCAGGGGCAATAAAATATTCTTGGGAGAAAACAGTAGTTGGTGTGTATGCTAGGGTAAAAGTAAAATTCCTGTGTACATTATCATACTTTTAACTTGTTTAAAAAAACTGGGTAAAGCTTTTTTTCATTCAGATATAATCTTTAATCAAAAAGAAAGAATTTTTAATACCCCATAATGTGAACCCACTTTCTTTTTGCTTGGGGGGTTAATGAATTCTTTAAGTAGTCTAAACGCTAGGCAATTAGTTAGGTATGGGTCCCTCAAAGTTAGACAATGACCTTTTGAAACACCCTGTGGAGTTATTTTTGTTTTGGAATAGGGGTATAATGAATTTCATAAGGCATGAAGAATGGAAAATGAGAAATCATTTAATACATTTGTAAGCACAATATAATTGAAATATACATATTTTTAGACTGAAATTTATTTACAGATCAATAAGTTTCAGAAAAATGCAAGACCACAAAAAAGTTAATTATAAGAAACATGCTTTGATTTTACACACAGCTTGATGGAGAATTACTGGAATTAAATTGTGAAATTGGCTGGTTAAAACCATTTATAAATTATTTAAGACAGATTTAGCTTGCTTTAAGTTTCCTTAAAGCTTGCTATAATTTACATACTTTTCAAAATTTTTTTAAAATGTTCTGCTTTAACCAGAATAAATATATTTTACCCTAAGGAGAGTGGGAAAGAAATTAAATTAAAGGTCAGGTACAATCTTTTTAATAAGATATCAGTCTAGTCTAATCGACAAAGTTTTTGAATTGTTTCTAAAAGGACTAACGCATTCATACCACAAGAAAAAATTTCTGCGCCTTCTTTCTAACAACTATTACATCACTTAAAAATTATACATTCTAAAAGTAAAATATATAAGGTATAAAAATGTCAGAATGGGACAGCAGTCCTACATTTTAGTTGTAAATGCCATGAAAAGTCAACTAGTTTTCCTTTGTGGCAAAGCTAAGATTGCCCTGTTGCTCAGTTTTTTGCAGAAAATCTTTTTAATAAATGTTTAAAGAGATAGAAGCTTTAGAACAGTACAAAATGAAGATATCTTTTGATTTACGAGAGCATAAAGGAAGGAATTAAATAATAAAACAAACTATACTTACGACGAGTTTTCCAGGCGAGGAAGAGGACGTCTTCTAAGATCATCATAACTAAAAAAAAAGATAAACATATAAAACTCACCGGAAGATTTATAAAATTTGGTACAATGTTTTTTTAGTCAGTCAGCTTAAAAAATTATTTCAAAGGTAATCAAAATTATTATGAATTACTTTTTATTAATCTTAAAGAAATAAAAAATCATAGCTACTGCAATTTAATATTTGAAATAACTTTGGTCAACATCTGTAGTTTTGGGATGTCTCAAATATTTGGTAGTTTTAACAAGTTGGGAATTAGTTAATAATTGGTAGTTAGTTTTATATTAACTTATATTGTTGGTCCCGGAAAGGGTAATTATATTAAGGTTCTAACTGCACTTTATTTCAATGAAAAAATTACGTTAAGAATTAAAATTTTTAGGGAAACATCTCCAGTATGCTGACAAAAATCTGGTTTAAACCATGGGAATTGGTTATTCTAACCAGAGATATTTTTAACCCCTCTGAGAGTGTATTTCTTGCATTGAAAATTGGAAATATACTTTTAAAAACTAGCCAGGCGTATTTTCACGCTTTGAATTTTTAACAAAGGCTTTCCTTAAAGAAATGCATGGCACCCCTCTGAAATCGAATAATAATAACTTTTTTACTGAAATTTGTTATACAGTCAAATCCGCTTAATGTGATGGCATTTGTCCGATATTAAACTGATAACATTATCCGATTGATAACAATAAGCGATTTCCTATAAAGGGTAAAATATATGAGTAGTCCATTTAATAAAATAAAAAAATCGCTTACTCTGTATTTTCAGTTATGTTAGCATTACACCTATGTGATTCCATTCATAAATATGTTTTCTTTCGACTTCCAGTCAAGATATCATCGGTATTTTTTAAAATTTTACATAGAAAAGGCTCAAAAACATAAATAAACACTGATATTCATCTAAATTCCTCTATCTTATCAGAAACATCTGCATAGGCGCCGACTCCATAGGGTTTGAGGGGGCTTGAGCCCCCCCAAAGTTGGAAGAAGGGGGGCTAAGCCCCCCCAATAATTTATTAAAAAATATACCTGCTATTTTTTCTTTCATGAAAGAAAGAAGGCAATGTATATTGGAAGTCGTTCATTTGTTCCCTGAAAATCGTCCCAAAATCGGTCTCAAAATATGTTAAAACACTACTTTCAAGGGTAAAAATTTCAAAATTTTCTGGGGGGGCCCCAAGCCCACTCAAATTTTTTAATTTTTTATGTACAGTTTTCCTTGAAACTTCAGTGACTTCTGAAGTGTGATCCTTTTGTTGTATAACATATAGAGAAGGAGTCTACAAAATGAATTAAAACACTATTTTTAGGGCAAATTTCCAAAATTTTTCTTAAGTAGGATAGGACCCTTAAACCCCTTAAAATTTTGATGTTTATTATACTATACTGGTTTTCTTTGAAAATTCTGCCGCAATGAGCCCTGCTTGAAGGGTGTAACCTGAAAAGGCTTCAAAAAGAGCTAAAACACTATTTTGTGGGGGAAATTTCCGAAACTTTACTTTGGGAGGATCCTCCAAATATCGCTTTAACATTTTCAATGATAATAAAATTTTGAAATTAATTTCACAAAATTAATATAAAATGTGTAAGTCATCTAACACTTGAAGTAATAAAGTACTCGTAAGTAGGTACCTTAGAAAAAATGTTTGGTCAAATCCCTCCCGAACCAACCGATTTTAAATGAGGTTTAAATCCACTTTCAATCTTTGATATGTGTATTTAATGTTTTGCGTTCGATTAAATTTTTTAAAAATATTCCACTGTTTTTTATTCAAATGTTTTATAGCAAGGTCCGCGGACCTTCGAGAGCTCCAAAGAGTTTCAAAATAAATAAAACACCAGTTTAAAGAGACAAATTTCAAAAAAATCTGGGGGAGAACCCCCAGCCCCCTTGAAATTTTGACTCTAGTTATAATATTTTCTTTGAAAATTCTATGTTTTACAAAAAGCTACTCTCTTTTGGTCGAACCAAACATGTCTCAAAATAAGCTATAACACTACCATTTGAGGCAAATTTAAAAAGAATTTGGGGGGAATTTTTTCAAAATTTTTCCCCAGACCCCTTATTATACTTCAAGTAATTGTAAAATTTTAACATAATGTGAAATATAATTTGAGTAATACTTTAAGGTAATCTAAAACTTAACGTGTAAATGTATTCGTTTGAGAGTACTTTGGGAATAAGACTTTGGATGTTCAAAACCTTGGATGGGGGCGAGGTCTAGCACTTGCGGCGATCGAAAGTTTAAGGACCGAAAGTTAAGTAATGGGCCCCCCCAATATTTGATAAAAGTCGGCGCCTATGAACATCTGCAAGTCGGAGATGGTGATATCAAATAACAAGCATGGATTCGCCCCCCTTTAACCGTTTTCTTTCAATATTTGAGGTCGGAGAGCATAAAATGTTTTTTTACAATCAAAGCAAAGAAACATAACAGTGCAACTGTGAACTTATACTGAGTTTCAGAAGAAAGAAATTGACCTTCAAAACGAAACACGTAAAGCAGGCGTTTTTTAGGGGATACGGACAAATTTCGATAACTTTAAGCGGCGTGTTGATCCTTGGTTGATCACAATAAACGATGTATTTTACGTTAAATTAAATAGGAATGATCGGGACTTGTTGATTTCGATAACATTAACCGTGATCACATTAAGCGGACTCGACTGTATTAAATAAATATTTCATTTAGAATGTTTAATGAAAAATAAATTGTTTTATTTATAATAGGTATTTAATATTTTCTACTAATTTTTAACAGATGCTATATTTTAAAAACCAAAATAGTATCCTCATTTTTTTCTACTTCATTTTGTCCATTAAAAAGATTTGAACAAATTTTTATAAAAAATTTGTTTCCTATTGTGTTCTATTTCCGTATTTCACTCCTCATAAATGAATTTCCCACCTCCTAAAAAAGTCAAGGAATATTTTTACTCCTCCAAAAAGGTCCTGAGAATAACACTGATTCTAACCATGTACCTACTATGATAAAACCACCAAGAAGATCCTCTCAACTTCTAAATTAATACAATTCTTGAAATAACTTCCTTACTCTATATCATAACTTGGACTTGGCGAGAAGTTGAGGCTAGGAGACTGAAAGGGGGAATGAGAAGGAGACTCCCTCATGGTGCTGCTGAAAATGGGACTGGGCCGGACTTCAGCATCGACACCTTCAGCTTCTTCAGAGTTCTCAATGAAGCTCTCATTCCGAAGCAGACGAGCCAACTTCCGTTCATAGACAGAGCGGGTAGATGCTATGGATGAAAAATACAAACATTATTCTCTGTTATTTCATAGCTATTATCTGCTTAGTGTGGTTGCCATTAATGCAAACAAAATTGTACAGGTCCCAAATAACTGATATTTTATTTAATTCAAAATGTACAAGTTTTGGTAGTTCAATTCCGCTAAATATCGCAAATCAGTTAATAATAATATAATTTAAAATAATAATAAAATGTACTGTTACAAGATAATTCAGTTTCACTTTCATGATGGACGTCTTTCCTCCTTGAAGGTTTTGAAGCAACTGACATTTTGCACAATATATCTGTCTTCTGATAAGCAAAATGGCTATTCCTGCTTAAATGCATACCGGTCCAACGCCATCTGACGGATTTTTATTCGGTTTGACATAAAAACAGAAGCGGAAAAAAGAAATTTTTTGACACCATCAACTCTCTAACTTCATTGCACATAGGGGCCGTTCAAATATTACGTAAGCACCTAAGGGGGGAGGGCGTTTGCTCTTTGCTTATTTTTCCTGACAAAGGCAGGGGTCTGTCCAGACTTTTTGTTAAGGGTCTGGTTTTTGTAAAAATTGTGAAAATCTACTCATAATTTTGTGAACTTTTGTTAGTGTAATAAATTAGTTCTTTTCAGCTAGGAGCCTGTTTTTGAGAAAATAAGCTTAAAAATGTGCAGTGTTGTGAAAAATGATGTCTTTTAAATGCAAAAATACTTTGTGAAAGGTCCGTTTTTAAGGTAAAATATGTTGCGAAGGGTCCATTTTTACAATGAAACATTTTGTGAAGGGTCCGAAAACGGATCCGAATTTCTTCTAAACAGACCCCTGAAGGGAGAAGGGTGATGCTTACATAAGATATTGCATTTTCGAGAGTATCTTGTTTCTTGCATAAGTAATTTCAAAACTCAACCAAAAAATTGAATTAGGAAATCTAAAGTAAGCACTTTTTTCTGGGAATGGACCCCCAAATATTTTGAAATTAATTTTAACCCCGAAAAGTAGTGTTTCGACTCATTTTTGAACCCTTAGGGTTACACCCAATAAGGACAGCTCCTTGTAAGTCACCTAATTTTCAAGGAGAATAAAAACAGTACTTACCAAATGGGATGTCAAAATTTCAGGGGGGTCCAGCAGTTTCTTGCGTAATTATAGTGGGGGGGTTGAGGTTTGCTTATCTTTGCTGACAAGGAGGGGGTTAAAAATGACCAAAAAAGTGCTTACGTAATATTTGAACGGCCCCATATGCTGGTTCGATTTAACAGCGATGATATAAGTGTAGGAGTATAGATGCAATTTTAGAGCTTGGATGGAGTAGTAAGACTGGCTGATTAGAATAATTTTTTTCATGAAGTGACGTGTGTGTATTGGTGCATGAATATTAGAGTGTATGTTGGTGGGATCACCTACTGAAAAATAAACTACTTTCAAAACCATTAAAATTGAGACTGTATAAAATAATTATCAGACCTGTTGTAACATATGGAAGTGAGACGTGGGCCATAACCATCAATAGAGATGCAAATAATTTTTATTTTCAAGCGAAAAGTAATGAGAAAGATTATGGGACTAGTTCAGGTAAATGGTCAATGGAGAATTCGAACAAACCTAGAACAGGAGAAAATCATTAAAGGTAAAAATATAATTAGATTTATAAAATCTCAACGTCTTTCATCGCTAGGACACATAGAAAGAATGAGAGATGATAGAGGAATAAAAAGAATGCTAAATTGGACACCCTTGGGAACAAGACCAAGATGTCCCAAAGAAAAAGATGGAGGGATGATGTCCTGGAAGATATTAAGATCAGGGTTGGCCGGTTTAAACCATTTGGTTTAAACCAGGGGTTTCCAACTTCTTAGTACTCGCGGGCCGCAATCGAAATCACAAGTCAAGTGGTGGGCCGCAAAGTTATCTGTGGCTCCTTTTTAACGATAAAAATTTTTTGGGTGTGAGAGTCTTCAATATGAAACATTTCCAGCAAAAGAGGAACAGGTTGTTAACATATTTTGAATGAATGCACTACTATATTTTCCAAAATTCCAGAGGATATACGATTTTTTTTACTCTTATACATCTGGTAGGAATACTGAATATATTTAATATTCTGAATATTACTTAAATGAAAAGGTCTTCCTTCCTCAAGAAAATTTTTGTAAATTTTCCATAGAGGATTATTTTACCTAATTTTTTGAAACTCCATTTTGTTCCTCCTCATGATACAGGTTATAAAAGCCTTCATACCCCCTTTCTACGCTCAGGGGGGATTTCAGGTTTTACAAACGACCTCTCAAAACTTCAAACTTTTAATTCTTGTACCAAAGAAAACGACTGAAGCTAGTCCATAATCTAAGAGGTATATGGGGGGGTCGGGGGTCCTCCCCCGAAAAAATTTTGAATTTTAGTGTGCTAAAAAGTGTTTTGAGGCTACTTTTTGGAGAGTTTTCAGAGAGCTTCGCGGGCCGCACAAAATGACCCGGCGGGCCGCATGCGGCCCGCGGGCCGCCAGTTGGAAACCCCTGGTTTAAACCATGGTTTTTTATGGTGGTTTTTTTTACCAAAAAAACCACTTGGTTTTTTTGGTTTTTTTAGAAATTATAAAATATTTTCAGGATTTTTTAAAGAAAGTGTTATTAAGTATAATCTTTAACACAAAATTAAAAGGTCAGATTTATCAAAAAATTGACATTTTAAGGTGATTAAAAATCAAATCTTTTAATTTAATGGTTTTAATTATTGAATTCTCTCTAATCTTAACCTTAAATGCTTTAGTTAAACTTATTATATGTTGCAAGAGATAGTTCATTTATTAATTTCCTTTAAAATGAAGCATTATTTCAAAGAGTAACTAAAGATACACAAAAGTTATCTGTTTTTCACTGATAAAATATGGCTTGGATTTTAATTAATTGATAAAACCAATTTGTCTTATTTGTCAGTCATAAAAACCAGTTGGTTTTTTTACTAAATTAATAAAAACCAGTTGGTTTCTTTACTAAATTAATAAAAACCATTGATTTCTTTAATGATAAAAATTAAAAACCAGTTGGTTTGTTTATAAACAGATAAAAACCAGTTGGGTTTTTTTACTAAATTAATAAAAAACCGTTAATTTCCCTAATCGGATTAATTATCTCAATCATTTATCCAATTTCAATTAACATTAGTTGCTTACATTTCCCTTTTATTTATTTAAAAAATAAAATTTTCTCTTTCTAAAGAAATTTCTTAAGTTCATAAATTAATCCATATATAATTAAGATAAATAATTTGATTATTTCAGTCATTTATCCAAGATAAATTAACACCGATTTTTATTCACTACAATAATATTAGATATTCAAATTGGAATATTTTAAAAACAAAATTTATTTTAAAACAAATTAATTTAATTTTAATTAATTAATTGAAATATACAAATCATTTATCAATTATAAACAACCCCTGAAATAAATGTCTCATTTACAACTCAATTTCAAACATCACTGCTAAAATAACTTATTCTGAAAAAAAATTCTAAAAAAACTTGGTTTAAACCAAAAAAACCTGGTTTAAACCAAAAAAAACAAATAAACCCGGTTTTTTTGGTTTTTTTAAAAAAACCCGGTTTTTTGCCAACCCTGATTAAGATACAAAAAGTATAGAACTGGAAAAGAAAGGCAAGACCCCGAGCTGCCTGGAATGGAATTGTACGACAAGCTACAGGCTCACAAAGGGCTGTAGGGCTAGAGGAAGAAGATGATGTTGGTGGGATGGGCATGATTGTATTATATATTGTGAATGTTTTGATGATTTAAGAGAGTTTTTTCTGTTAATTCTTAAGGATCGTGATACACCATTTTGAAAAGCTGGTTCTCATTAAGAAATGCACATTTGGTGGACTTGGCAAGATTTTTTATGGTGCCAAAAATAGGGGCCTAAGCTAAGTAATTTGGTAAAATCCTAGGAGAGCCCACACCCTTGGCGACAAACCGAAATAAAGTGCCAAAGCAGAACAAGATGGCGCCAAGCGCCATCTAGTGTATTAAAGTAGGGTTACCAAAATGGCGGAATTATCACGAACTTTGGCAAGGGTGTGGGCTCTACTAGGATCCAACCAGTAATTTTTATCCAGATTTGATTTAGGTCTCCCACAGCAACCACTAACTAGAGAAGTTGCATTTGGTAACTGCTCTACAGCAGCAGCCATTTGGCCTCTCCACATCTAAATGACTACCACCCTTTTCGTCGTGGAGGACTCATATCGAATTTGTTCTGAACCTGATTAAAATATGTTTCTTAAAAAGGGGGAACAGCTTTCGTCCACAGGTACGGCGACTTTCAATCCACTTGGCGCTTTTAGAAGACGCCAAGTGGCCATATATCGATACCACGTATCCAAGGGGTTATCGTCGTTGTCAACTATCAAAAATCGCCGTACCCGTAGAAGAAAGCTGTTCCATTAAAAATAAGCAATACAAAAAGTAGATGATGTCAAGCATCATCATATGCAAATATTTCCTTTGCATTAAGTACAATTATAGCAACAATCTGGGTAAAAATTTCGAGACCGATGCCACTCTTGCCAACATGTAAGTACTGAAAACCTGCCGGAAAAGCAGGAGGATCACTCTTCTCTGTTGCACCCCTGAAGTCTTTTTGTAAAGTATTTTTCATGTTGACGATAGTGGTATCTCGTCTTGAAATATTAACCACAATATGTTGAACTTCACCACCTGTATATTTCAACAATGGTTATTATAATAATAAATACTATGGGTTCAATTCCTACTGTACTATGCAGTATCCTTTCAAGTTTTGTTAATCAGATAGCAATCGTATCTAAAATAATGCAAAACAAATATCATTTAATTGTTACGAAAGTTTTACAAGCAAAAACTAACACAAGTGATGATAACAGAATGACAAAATAAGGAAACAATAAACACGTTTTGAGTAGGCGAAAACTTAAGTAGGAATGCATGATTATTACAAAACAAACACTGATTTGATACCTATTATGGGCCCTGGATTGAATCCTTGTTCCATTAAACATTTGGCTAATTCATCGTCACTTAAATGTGCAATATTTACGTCCCCCACAATCAAACTGCTGTTCATATTTACAGATAAAATAAACAACTTTCGGCTGCTTTTTTCAAAGGTTCCCTTTTTTATGAAGGAAAAGTAGTAGTAGATCGGTTTTTTGAACACAGCTGTTTCTGAAATGTTTAATGCTGATTTTGAGACAATCGAATAAAAATTTACACTAAAACTGATACTAAAATATTATTTAATGATCACTGTACCGAAATATAATTCAGAATTTTTTATATTTAGCTTTATTTTGATTTGATACTCGTTATTTTAAATCTTTTTAAATGTCTTCTTTATTGCAGTAGCAGCAAAATTCATATAACAAACGGAGAAAAAAGCTACACAGATTTGTAAACATAAACAATAAACATACGGTACGGAGGCCATGACGGAGGCGCCCTGTCAGTCAATACGGGTCTGGGAAAATGTTCATAATCGCGTTTAAAAATAATTCAAATTATTTCTAAAATTTGCAATGTTTTCGCGTTATTATTTTTTCAATTCGGAGAAAAAATCTATTTTAGCAACTATAACAAACTCCACCCTAAAACAGGGGAAAAAACTATAGCCATTATATATAGACATTCTTTCACTCTTTATAAAATATTCTATTTTATGCCACGAAAAAAAGTATAATTTGATATAATCATGTTACCGACTGGGGGTTGCTGCAATTCCCCAGAGGGTTTAGATCAGCGGTTCCCAAAGTGGTCCACAGCAACTTCCAGGGGGTCCAGGGGCATGAAAATGAAAATTGGGGGTCCACAGAGACTTCTAGGGGGTCCACTAGAAAAATTTCATCAAAATGAAAAATTTTGACCAGTTTCAAAACTTTCGTCTTTGATATAATCAAATTTTAGTAATATGAAAATTTGGTTATCACGGAGTCCTAATAGCTAAACAGTGCCGAATCATGAAGGGGGGCTGTGGGGCTACAGCCTGCAGCCCCCCAGGAATAAGTCATTCAAGTTTTGGTAGTAGCAAAAGAGCCAAAAAAGAAATTTCAACACTTTGCGGACATTCGATGGTGTTACCCAAAAGGTCTCAAATTGAGTCAGAACCCTACTTTTAAGGGGAAAAATTACAAAAATTTTCTGGGGGAAGACCCTCAAACTTCCTCGAAATTTTGGAATATAATAAGTACGGTTTTTCCTTGAAACTTTAGGGATTTACAAAGAAAAGAGGGATCCTCTCTTGTATGTAACCTAAAGTGTCTCAACATGAGTTAAAATGCCACTTTTAAGGGCAAAATTAAAATTTTTTTCTGGAATAGGAACCCCTAAACCACCTAGAAATTTTCCAATTCATAATACCATAAACTTTTTTCCTTGAAAATTCTGCCGCTTACAATGAGTGGTGCTCTTTGGATGGAATAAGGCTTCAAAATGAGCTAAATCACTATTTTGAGGGGCAAATTTTCAAAATTTTTCTGGGGGAGGACCCCCAGACCCCCCTTTTACTTCGAGTTGACATTTTCCACAATTTTGAAACTTCGTGCACCAAAATTAAAACCTTACAAAGTCATCTCACCTAAAACTTAGTATTCCTAAGATTATACCTCAGAAAAGATGTTGAGTAACCCCCCTAAACAAAAATCTGGGTACGGCACTCTCCGCCCCTCTCCCATTCAGTTCAAATCAAATCAAAGTCTACCCGGGCCTAGTGGCCCATCAGGCGGTGCCCATCTCCGTTTCTGTAGCCTTTGGGCCTGGGGTGCTAATTACTAGCGTGTGTCCAGGCCGAGTGGCTAGCCCAACGCTGGACCCCCAGTTGATTCCCCAAGCGAGCTTGGTCCTCATTTATCGACCTCGGAAGGATGAAGGGCTGAGTTGACCCATGACCAGCTACCCAAGGAGAAGCCGCAAGGCATCGAACCCGGGTCGGTAATGCTCGTAGCCAGACACGCTGACCACTACACCACCGCGGCCACCTCCCATTCAGTTACTTATAATAATAATCCTGAACAGCCCATAATAGCCCATAATAGTTATTAGTCTGCCCACCACGCTAGCAGCCTGCCTGCTGTACCGTCGTCGGTTCGATTCCGGCCTAGCCCTGGGTGTATTTTCTCTCTCTGTGTGTCAGTAAAATTCTATTTGTGTCTGTCCTTCTTGACGATTGTTTATAAGCGGATCCTTGAGATCAAGCACACAGACCTGAAAATGTATGTCTCCAAACAAACAAACAAGTTATTAGTAAAACTCAGCCTCCCCAGACAAAAATCCTGGATTCCCCACTGTAGCTAAAAGTTTTTGTGTCGTGAAATGGTAGTGATATTACTATAATTTTGGATTTGTTTTTATTTCAAACTTTTTAAATGTTTGATTATTATAATTTCCTTAAAAATATCAAGTAACCATATGAATGGCAAATTTTTTTTTAAATATGTAAAAGTGAAAACAAATGATTATTATTACAAAATTTATGCATGGTTTAGAAATATAAATATCATAAACATAAGATTTTAGCTACTTTTTGAATGGTCCCTAGTCTTTAAGACAGGGGGTCCACGGGGTACGAAAAATGTCGTCAGGGGGTCCACGGGCCAAAAAAGTTTGGGAACCCCTGGTTTAGATCTTTGGATGTGGTGAAGATTTTGTCTCCCTTTTGGGGATTTGCCACACGTTTAAGGCGATATACGTAAATAACCAATATTTTAGTGAACACTTGAAAAATGAAAAACTACTAGCCATTTCCTTTTATGCATGAAAACTTTTTTAAGGCGAAGTAAGTTTAATTGGACTGCTCGATACTGTGTGATGAAAGAAAAATAAGTACTTTTTACTACATAGTCCTAATAGACCTCTTGAATCACACTTGCTTACATTTACATTTTTTTAAATATGCATTCAACCCTAAAATTAATCCATATATATTTGTACATCTTTGCTTCCTGTCAAAGGGGAAGCAAAAGAGAGAAAAATTGTGTATGAATAAAGCTCTCCTTTACCTGGATTTTTGCAAGGTTCGATTTGAAATCAAATACAAACATCAGGGCTGTAGTGAGGGTGGTAAAATAAGTCCCAACAAAACTGTTTCAACAGTGAAGTGGTTTTCTGGTCTGTGTGAATGAAATTGCTTGTCATTAAGATGACCCACTTTACAACATCTGATCAACTTTTTTAACTTGAAATGCAGGGATCTTTTAAAGAGATTATCTTTTGGGTGTTTAAGGGGAGCAATATCACGAAACTGTTCTGATTCAAATCAGAGGGATTACTGAAGATCATCCTCTAGATTGTGTCACAACTTAAGTGGCTGACATGATACAGTAGAGTGCTTACAGGAGAAAGGCGTCACTTTTTGTGGATCTTTTGAAAGCGGCAGAACGGCTCCAACAAATAACAGATCCCCTTAAACACTACCGAAATCTTGCCGAGCTGAAAAGCGATCAGTTTGTTGGTGATATTGTGTGGCCCAAAATAAATATATTTCGATATTTGGCCAAATTTGGTGCAACCTCATCCAGAGTAGGTGTGTCAGTCTTTCTCCTGTAGGCTGACCAATTTAAAAACATCCCACTAAGTGACTAGTGTAGTGCCCAAAATGCAATGGAAGTACTATATTTAGTACTGGTAGTCAGCTGTATTGTTTGTATGAAATAAAATTAGGTTTATCCGCATGCTTTGTAACATTACTTTATAATTGACCCTTGTGGCTAATATGGTTGATTTGTTGGGTTTTATGGGACAAGAGCCAGATGAGGCTATTCTATCCCAAGAATTGTGGCTCATATGAATGAGACTAAAAACAATTGTCAGATTTTTTGAAGTAATGAAATGTTTCAATGAGTATTTATGGAGGGGTATCTGATACTTATGGAGGTTCTACAAAAATACATATTTATTTAAATTTAAAAATAATTCATTTTAAAATACAAATTATTACTACAATGGTTGATAGCTTAGATCTGTGATGCTTACCCAAGAATTTTTTTCAACAGGTGATATTTTGGGGAAAAAAGCACTTTCTTAGAATTAAAGGGAAACATAAAGCATTCAATTTAGGCTAAGTGACTTGAAAACCCTACACAATTATAATTAGATCTGGTAGGATGCACAATGCCATATATGTTTCCCTGATCTCTAGTGATGAAAAGATTCTAATGTTTAAAGCATGGAACAGCCAAAATTGGTTGCAGAGCTTTAAAACTTTCCAGATGTTCCTATAACAATATTTTCAATGAGATTTAGAATAAAAATACTACTAAATTGTAAAAAATATTTTTAACTACTATAAATATTTAACCCTTTCGTTCCTTGACCGCTCAAGTTGCTTTATAATCCTAGAAAAAATTCAGGTTGGCGGGACTGATAGAGCTTAAGTAAAAGGATGAGCTGTGAAAAAAAATCCAAGCATAACATTTTTGGAGTTTCAAGGTCAAGGGTGCTACTGACTTCAAATCAAAATCCTGGAAAACAATTAGAGTAACAAACCTTTTATCCGGAATCCAAAATGGAATTATCCAAAATTCGGAACTATAGAGATGCAATCATGCTTAGAACTGATGGTGGGACTGGATTATTTATAAAAGATGTTGCTGAGGTTTCAGACCTGTATTACTTTTTAATTCGACCAAATTTTGTTCAGCGTGAGATTTTCGAATAAACCTGGAATTTCAGGATTTTTGCTATAAAAATTGGATTTCTGGGGGTACCCCGGAGAAGTAGCACCCCAGCAAGGTGTGATTATATTGTAACAAAAATTAGTATATTTCGTAATATATAAAAACTACAATTTTTCTTAAAATATAGTTTTGTTAAAAAAATGTCATGCTTCAAAAAAAGTGATCTTTCATCTTGTAATTTTTATAAAAGTGAGTAATTTAAGTTAAGGAGGGTTCCAATTCCATAAGGTTCCAATTTTAGACTTAGATTCAGACTTCTACTAGTTAGAAACCACTTCTTTGCACCAAACCACTGACCACCACTCTTCGAATATTGGTATTTGAGTAACACAGTGGTTGAAAAATGGGAGTTTTTGTTGTTTTAAGAGCAATGAAATTTCTCCATTGTAACTTCCATTCTCCAGGAATGACATTAGTTTTTTCAAACTGGATCTATTAATTGTACTTAAATCAGGGGTGCCATTTTTTGCTGTAGCCCAGAAATCTTATTTTTAACAGCTTTAATTCAGGAATATTCCTGGTTTTAACAAAATCTTGAGCTTAACAAGAAATGGCAAAATCAGGCGGAATTTTTTCAGATGGTTGCAAGAAAACAAAAAGGGGTCGAGGGTCCCAGAAAATTTTTTGAAATTTAATCGTTTTAAAAACAATTTAAACAAGTTTTTATTAAGTTGGTCCCAATTTCATGGATATTGCCCTGCAGGAATAATGTTTTAAATCTTAGGGCACTGAATCTAAAAGTTTTACAGTTTCCTTCAAAAATTTTTTTAAAGTTTTTGGTCCCTACATCTCATTAGTTCATCAGCACACCTAAGTTTTGAGGAAAGAAATACCTTCAGAACAAGAAAATGAAACTTTTTTTAAAAATAGGAAACACATTTTTAAAACTGGAAGTTAGTGGCACCACTGTTAAACTGTAAAATCTAAAGAATTCCACAAAACCCCAAAATTTATTACACTGACCTCCAGGGGTATGCGGACTGTCGATTGAGAACTACTATGGTAGAGAAATGTCTTCAGGTATATATTTCACAAAAGCAAATTAAAATTTGTCTCCTCAAATCCCAGGGTTAAGATGTTGACATATGTTAAAACTGTTGACATTTGAGGGGCTAGAGCAGCTAAAAACCATAGAATGAAATTCCTCAGGAACAAGATATCTTAGGGAACGTACCCATACTACGTGACCCATTCAGGGGAGGGAGGGGGGTCTTCAAAATACCACGCTCGGTCACAGGGGGGAGGGGGTGGGTTAGGGTTTCGTCACGTAGTCAATTTCTTCTAGTCAATACGACAAAATTAAGCCAAATTAATTATCGAAATTTGTCAAATTAAGACTAATTAATTATTAAAATTAGACAAATTAAGCAAAATTAATTTTTTTAAACTTTCTGTTTGCAAAAAATGATGGCAAACCGTATTTATGAATTACTACGTGACAACTAGAGGGGGAGGGGGGGGTCTTGGCATATACTACGGATGGTCACCAAGGGGGGGGGGGAGGGGGGTCAAAAATGGCAAAAAACGGGTCACGTAGTATGGGTACGTTCCCTTAACTACAATATCCTGAAAAATTTTTCACCATTTTTTGATAATTTATTAATACAAACTAGTATCAAAAGGGTAGATCCAGTATTACTGTGAAAGACATGCTTTATTTTAAGAAATACAAGACTAAAAAATAAGCTTTGCTCAACGAAACTTTTATGTGTACCTTTATAATTAGGACCATACACATGTCAAGACAAACAAGCCATTTTATAGAAAACATGCTCAACATAAAAATAAGTAAAGAATCAGTCAAACGTAACATAAAAAGAAGTCAAGAATCAGTCAAACCTATTTTGAAATTTATTAATTTCAATGCGTGTTTTGGTTGTTTTATATGTTACAAAAGTACCAGGCTGGTCAAACAGTTGTCAAGAGCGAATTCCAGCCTCCAAAGCTTTCACTGCATCAAATCTCAATTGCTGGAGGAGTTACAATAGTGAAGTCCCATTCGACTTTCAGTATAAAGTGATTGGAAAGAGATGTAAAACTCGATCTAGCAGTCCAAGCTAGAGGCACTGTTCGGCTAAACGTTTTTTAAAATTTTGTTCAGAGAAAATAAAAGAAAATCACAGCTCCTAAGTAACAATTTTATCACATAGAGCAGCAGAATCGTCGGTTTCCATTAGTCCTCATATTTTGGCAGGCTGCAGATTTCACAGGAGTTCATCTCTGGTTTGTTGAGAAAGGTGCAATGCTGGCAAATCCACAAAGGATTAGAATCACTTGAACGAGCAGAGTTTTCAGAAGGAAATGAACTTGGACCAGTTGAACCTATGGTGTGAAATCAGAAAAGCGTAAGAGATATGAGAAATCTAAAGGGATAAAGAACAACACTAGATCTGACTTTTATAACTTTAGTAGCTTCAAACCAGATAGTTAATTTTAAGGAAATTACAAATATAAACTATCATTTGACAAAAATGAATATGCCGTATGTAACTAATTCTTCAAGTTTGATTTCTGTAGAACAAGTAAATAAATTTTAAAAATAAACTTAATTAAAAAGTCCTAACAAGGAAAGCTAATAGGAAAAACAAGATTAAAAGGATGAAAAAGTTTTATAGTTCATATTGTTCCATAATGTAACTAAACAAAAATATTGTTAAGGCATTCCAAACTTGAAAACAAAATTTTGGAAAACACAAACAAGGTTTTTTGGTTTTATTGTTTTTTCAACAAGCTATTGCAATTAATTGAAAAAATAATTGATTTTGCAGAGGTACATTAGGTACTATTAATAACATTGAACAGGAAGGAATCATTTGTCCGAAATCTATGAAAATAATCATAATTCATTTAAAAATTTTAAATAAAAAAATTTCTGTAGAACACAATACTTTAGGCAGGCGCTTGCTACAACAACTAGCTAACTCCAACATAAGCTGTCAGAGTTAGCTTGTTATATTCACAAGTGCTTCAAAAGAGAGTCTGACACTTTCGACCTTAACCATTACAAAATTTTAACAAACATATATTAAAAATTTTGAATTACCTTGACTGTCAAGCAAGTGCTCTACAGTAGCCCACTTTGGACTTTTAGACCATTCGTTTGCAAGCTCCTTATCTTGTTTTTTTACAGCTTCTAACAAGGTTCCTAAGTCATCCTGCATATACACATAAAATAAAGAAATCAATGCATAATACCTAGATATATTTCTATAAATACAAAATATAAAGAAAAATAAAAAGACAATTTTATTTTTTCTTCCAATTAAAGACAAGATAAAAATTGAATACCAAATCTATGCCAATTCAAGACAAAAAAAACAATCAACTTTTAATTAAATTTAAGAAATTAATTTGAAGTTTAATTTTTTCTCCCAATTCTACCGGAAAAACTATTTTATCACACTGTAAATCCATATTTACATCTAAAAGTGGAACACATAATATTAACTGAAAAAAAATTATGTAATGTAATTTTTCTCAGTAAATATTTTGTGTTCCACTTTTAATTAAATAAAAGTGTTACTGTCTGGATGACCCTAGTAATTATCATATAGAATTAGTATTAATAAAGCTAGAGGCTGAAATAACTTAAGCGTAACATATCACTCACTCCTTTCAACAACATACATCAAAATACTTAATTTTTCAGGAGAGTGATTTGAAAATTTAAAAATAGTTTGAAATTTATCAATAAATACTAAGCATCTGATTAAAATGTTTACTATGCATCATTAAGATATGATTTGCAAGGTTATAATACTCTTTCAGTACTTTCTGAAAACAATCATAACTAAAAGTCGTTGATTTTTGGGAAATGGCATCATTGAAAGAAGTGAGGAATATATTTACTGCATGAGATTTTAAATTATCAAACTAATCTCTGAACAGGAAATGTTAGACAACCTAACAGGTAACAAGAAATACAATACTTTACCATCAGTGGTAAAACATCCATTGTAGCAACATAAATCAGGAGGTGAAAATCAGACATAGCTTCTAAGAACTGGTCTGATTTAAATTGACGTAGGTAAGCAGCAAGACGAGAAAAGTCCTGAAAATTTTTAAAAGATAATTACAGACTTAAAACTTCAACAATGACTCAAAATGGTGAACTTTAAGATAAGGATATTTATACTTCCTTGTTCAAAGGATGAAATTATATTTTCCAAAAAGTAGTTAATATTAAACTATTGTAACAAATGGCAGTTCAAAACTCAAACCATACGTCTCCTATGAAATATAAACTTGAAGATTCTCTCAAAAGTCTAGATTTGAATAAGAAAAGTTTTAAGTGCGGCTTCATGATGAATTTGCCCTTTCCATACAAGAAGAAAGATACATTCCAATTGACAAGGAAATATAATAAGTGTTTCATCAAGCTCATCCAAACTCTGTACAGCCAGATTCCTGGTAAAGAGTACATAATAATTGCCTAAAGAACCATGCCTCTTCAACTTATAGTTTAAAAAAAAAAACTGGGAAATACTTTGTATTCAGTTCTCACAAAGGTTATGGGAAAACAAGAACATGTCATATTTATGTGTACAAGCAGAGAATTTTCAGAAAAATTTCTGATGCTAAAATGGGGGGTTGCCTTATAATTGAATCTCAAGATTATTTCCTTCCCTACACTTTTTCAAGCGTCCTTTTGGCAATCATCATAACTTTGGCTACATCATAATTTCTTACTGGCAGACAGCATAGGTTGTGTTTTGTCTGAAATTGACAGGGTCTTACTTAGGTGGGGAAAAGCCTTTCAACCCACTGGTAGATCACAAGGTTTGAGACATGATCAACTTTTTGAGGTACGATTCATGTGTGATGGTGGAAAGTTTCAATGCAGCTAATAATGGGTTTTGATTTCTTTGGTAATAAGTTCTTTGAAAAACTGCACTCTTGACTTATACGTGGAAATATATGGAAGTTATTTGCATATAGTTTCCAAACTAAAATGTAATAAGTATCCACTGACTCTTATTGGAGCATCATGCAAACGTTGTGAAATAAAATAATTAGTTTTTTTTTTGATATGATGTCACATTTTTAAATATAATACAAGTTGTATGTTCCGTGCAGAATTTGAGTGAACCTGATGAAACACCCTGTATATAGTAGCCATTAGGTTACAACAGAACATTAACTAGATACATCAAAATAAGAGTTTATAGAGTTACATGATACTAACACAATTCTACACAAACAAAAGAGAAAGACACTGAGCACTGAATACATACTTGAACATGCCCTTCTAACATTCTATTTTCCACAGGAAATGGTTTAATATTAGCATCAGCAAAGAAAGTAAATTGTGGCTCATTTGGTGTAGATACAGGGACATCAACCAGCAGATATTCAATGGGCAGAGGTCGAGCAACTTGTATTACTTCATTTCCATATGAATCTTTCACCTATAAGCATGGTCTCTACTTTTAGACATAGATACATAATTATTCTAACTATTCTTAATGTTAGAGAGCATGTCTCTTTCCAACAGTGCTTTTAAAACGCTGGTGGAGACCGAGTTTATTGGTTTGATCAAAATACTTTTGTTTGCACAGAACTTACTTTGTAAAAGACATCAGGAACATACTGTTCATTAGAGGACTCTCTGACATATCCCAGCTCAGGAGCATCTAATGTAGGCAACAAGCAGTTGTCTCTGACTAGGGCCATGCACTGATTGGATACTTGGTATCCTTCCATATGTACCTGATTATTCGAATCTCCTGCAAGAAATTAATAATTAGCCTTTTTTGGCTTAGTTGCCCCAAAATTTCCAAAGGATTTAAGGGCAGTCTAAGTTTGAAAGGGTTAAACGCATTCTGCAACAATTAAAAGTAAAGAAAACTGCAAAATTTCTTATAAGTTAATAACAGTCAAGTTTAAGGGAGAGCACATAAAAATTACAACAGAATAGTAACCAAGTAGTAATCAAAGCAAGATTAAAGGAAAACCATTAGTGATGAACTATTATAAAATAACCTATAAAATCTGTAGTATTTAATTTAAACATAACTTTTAAAGATAAAGCAATATATATATCGGGTGATCTATAATGCCAAGCAAAATAAAAACAATAATATGTAATTTTTATAAAAATTTTAGAACTTAAACTGTTTTTTTAAAAACATATTACTTGTTTTTTTGCATAATCTAACAAATTAGCTCAATCAAGGGGACAAAGCCTTTACAAAGAACAAACTGACACAAATATTTTTTAGTTAAACAACTTACCTGTGAAGCAAACAGTTACAAATTTTGAGCCAAAATACCCATCAGGAGATAATCTGCATGGGTTTGGGTGGAAGTTCTGAAAATGGCCAGCCATGACACATTCCTGGGCGCTTAAGAAATGAGAATCCTGAAAAAATTATGTTCTTTTATTTTTCTTAAAACTACAACACAAAATTACAATTTACTCAGCTTAAATGCAAAAATATTAATAAAAAGTGTCATGAATATGCTTCAACTAAAGCACAATAGAAGAAAGTCTATGTCAGTTATGAGAAAACTATTCTAATAATACTGGGTTAAACAGATGCTGAATATAAAAAAAAAGTATAATTTATTTTCAACTAATTGACTAAAATTTTAAAACCAAATGATATTTTCTTACGTTTCAAACGCAAATGCTGAATCAGGAATTATTTTAATTAACAGTTCTTTATATTTTTTAACACTGAATTATTATTAGTACTACAAGAGTAAAAACAGTCAGACTGCTTCAAAAAAATATACATAATTAATAGTTAAATCCTGAGTTTACTTACAATATTCCTGATATGCTTCACTGTGCCTTTTTGCAGGTTATCAGCAATAAGATCAGTGAAAATCCAACCAACTTTTACAAGACCCAATTCTTTGGCTATTTTTTCAACTATTTCAGCCTTTTCATCAGGAAGAAGCCTCAAAAAATCTTTAGATCCTTCCTGAAAAAATAGTTAAATTGAAGAAAAAAATTCACCATCACAGTTTCAGTAGCCAATATTTTCTGGAAAGACCCTCGAAAGCCTCTTTTTAGATACTTTTATCCATATAATTTAACTATGCCTATTTGGATTCATTAGCAAACATATAATGTATTTGAACTTTGCTGTTTGAGTTTCAACATTCCCTCTCTATTCTTTAAAACAGCTTCTCTCAAATGTTTTCATGTTTTCAACATGTGTTTAATTGGAGAATTATCAAAGGGGCAAAGGAAGTAATTTAGTTAAGCTGTGAATGATTGAAGTTTGAATGTAATTGAGGTGCTAGACCAGGGGTTTCCAACTGGCGGCCTGCGAAGCTCTTTAAAAATCCCCCAAAAAGTGCTTCAGAACACTTTTTACCCTGCTATAATTCAAAAAATTTTTTGGGGAGGACCCCTGAATCCCCTATTTTTACCTCTTAGATCATGGATCATGGAGTAGCTTTGGTTGTTTTCTATGGTGAATAATTAAAAGTTTTAGGTTTTGAGAGGGAGGTTATATATACCCTGAATGTAGCAAGGGTTTATGAAGGCTTATGTCAAAGAGGGACAAAATGGAGTATCCAAAAAAATAGGAGAATTTTTATTTCTAAGGAAATTTACAAATATTTTCTCGAGGAAGACCTCCCAATTTAAGTAATATTCAGTGTTAAAAGTTATATAGGGTAAAAAGTAATATATCCCCTGAAATTTTTGAAAATACAGTAGTACCTTCACAATATGTAAATAACCTTAGTCCCTCTTTCACTGGAAAAATTCCATATTAAAGACGCTCCCTCCAAAAAAATCTACCATAAATAAAAAGGATCAAGATTTCTTTGCGGCCCTCGAGGACTTAGAAGTTGGAAACCCCTGTGCTATCTACTGTTCATTTAGAATAGGTGCCTGAGACATAATTTATTAGAAGCAGTTACTATTGTAATTATCAACGAAAATTTTTTCTTTTGCAATGACAAGGCTTCTTAAACAAAAGTAGTTAATATACTGCAAAAAAATCGGTCACTGAAGTTGTGTGATGAGCATTATTAAGCATTATTGACCCTGTTTCAGGCACCAAATTTAAATGAACAGACTAGACAATGAGCTAACTACAATTGGAAAACTGGAAGTTACCTCATTGTTGCTGAAAAGACTACAATTAGTGTTTTTTATACACAGTTATTCAGTTACATATTACAAGATCACAATGGTAATACAAGTGCTAGCTTACATATTTAATTAGTCAACTTACCTGAGGTGGTTCATAAATAGCAGTTACTGTTGCTTTAAGGCCCAAAGGCACATCTTTGTGTTGTTCATAGCGCCCATAGAGAAATCCAACTCTTTGATGGCCAGTACTTCTCCAGTAGTTTAAAAATCTTTCAACCAAGTAGGCATTTTCAAACACTACATTGTCAACATGTCTGTAAGTCTAAAAGAAAAAAAAATTAAATTAAAAAGGATTTTGATAAGATTAATAAGGAATGTTAATGTAATATACCCCTTTAATGAACTAAGACATCTGCCCAAAAATCCCCATGTTACATATTTACCCACCCCCAAAAAACCTGTTTGGCTTGTGTTATCTTTAAAACGATTTGAAATTAAGGACAGCGGAAAAATAACTGGGTAAAATATAAGCATGTGTCAGTACAAAGTTTCTGTGAGCTTAATAATAACTATATACTACAGTAAAATCCCGTTATAACGAACTTCACGGGACCGTAAAATTTCTTCGTTGTAACGGAAATTTCGTTGTAACCGTACAATCGCTAATTCAAATAAAAACGGTGGGGGACTCTGTGGACTTTCGTAATAACGGGATTTTTCGTTGTATTGGTATTCGTTGTAACGGGATTTCACTGTATAATATTTTAAATGTCAACAAGTAGTTTTTTTAAATTAATTTTGAATGCATTTTTAGTTTATTTTTAAATAAAACTTACCTAAAATACTTTTTGAAGGTTTGAATATATCGGTTACATGATATTTAAAAAAACATCTCGTTGGCAGCTTTTATTTTAAAATTGAGATTTAAGAGTATTTTTAACAGAGAAACGAGGTAAAAGTTGGAGAACCATGCTTTATAATGCATTTACACCTTACAAGTTAATATTTCTTGTTAAAGGGGAAATATGAATAAAATCACAACAACGGGTTGTTTTCCTTACCTGCCTATTCAAAGTAAGAGCATTTGGTTGACACTTAGTGCAGATTCCTTTAGGCCATGGTAAATGCTCTTTGCACCCACTCTTTATTTTACAGCTTATATTTTCTAAGGCAGCAAACTTTCCCCTGTAGAAAAAAGTACTTAGTTTATGGAAGTATTAATTATTCAATGCTAAGTATACAATCAAGAGGGAGGAAACCTTCAAAGCTCAAGTATACCAAAGGTTGTTTAAAGCTTACAGAAAATTTTCTCTAATTTGTGCATGCAATATATTACATAGTAAACGCAGTGCACAAAATAATGAACTTATGTTTTGGCTATAAAATTCTTTACTTTTACTTAGCATTCAGTGGATTAGGAATTAAAGAAAACAAAACTTTAAGGAAAATTCATAGTTTTAGTGGTCCCTTTAGCTTTGAACTATAAAATTGGACTGTAATCTTTTACAGATGCTGAGATAGAACAATGGAAGAAAAATATGATAATACTTGTCAATCCCAGCTGTTAATTTCCGGAGATAAGAATGAAAGGACATGTGCTTAATATTATGCTTCTGCAAGTATTCTTCACTGTAAGACTGAAATAAGAAATATTTTTTTATAATTACACAAAATACAACAAATATTTTTAAAGCATTCAATAGTAGTTCAATTTGAAATAAATTTTTTACCTCCATCGGAGCACAATGGACACATTTTCCTTTAGGACCATGGTGACAACTTCAAAAGAAAGAAAATAATTAAAATTCAGTAAAAGAATAAAATTATTTTTAAAAACTTTAATGATGTGAAATTTTTTTAAGATATCAATTAGTACATTGGGGCAGCAGAATTTCATTCTTCTTCCTTTTGGCACCACAGAATTATCAGCATGACAGCAATCCATATACGGAAGATTATACTATGGTTATAAAGTTTTTTTAATTTTCTGGAAATTTGACCCTGAAAATAGGGTTTTAACTCGTTTGGAGGAGGCTAAAGACCTTTAGCTCTCCCCTGGATCCGCCTGTGAGGGTAACCTTTTTATGTTTTTGGAGACCAAATTTTAAAGCCCGGGAGATAGGGCCAGGGCAGTAGAAACAGTGTTGCAGGGATGCAGAATATGTCCGATCCGGCGATCTAGGATCGGGGGAAATTTTAGCCATCTGGGGAAATTTTGTGGAAAAGTATACTATTGAATTGAATTTCAGTACTGTAATAAAAATTTGCATGGCGATTCGTGTCATTATACTTTTTAACAGATTTTTGATACCGACGATAATTCAGAATTTTTGAAGGTCTTTATCATTTTTTTAAATTTTGGGGAAATTTTTGTATGGATTGGGGGAAATCTTGAAAGTAAAAACATTTTCTGCATCCCTGCAGTATTGTTTGAAGGGGGTTTTGAACCTTTCATGAATGCATAAGTTTTTTGGACAATACTTAGCCCCAAACAAAAATTATGGGTCTGCTGCTGAATATTTTTTGTAATTTGTCACTAAAAAGTAGTTTTGTGACTCAAGTTTGGACTGTAGGGACCATTTAAGGACCACTCGAGGTGATTTACTCTTTATATAATCTACAGAATTTTCAAGGCAAAAATCAGCATATATTAATAAGAGTCAAATCCCTAACCCCTTTTGGATATGGCCCTAGGTCAACACTAGGGTGTTTTTTTTAAAACGAAAGTTCGAATTTTTTTCGGGGCACCCCCTCAAAAGGTGCCATTTGATATAAAACTAATATTCTGAGAGTTACAGCTCAAAAAAATAATATTTAGACCCCGCCCCCGAGCGTCAAAGTTTCAAAAAAACTCAAAATTTTGCACGTTTTTAGCTATAAAATCCAAATTAATGCTTGTAAAAATACAAAGTAGGTCTCATTTTGTAGATAATTTATTTAGCTTCAACTTTTATAATTGAAACTTATTTGTGAAGCTTACAGATCATAAGATACGAGGGGTTTCATTAACTCCCCACTCAATATCTATTTTTTAAGAAGTGCCAGGAAATTTCTTTAAATTTATCTGCTACCGTAAAATGGTTCAATAACATATAAATAATAGTTTTAGACAACATAGGTACAAAATTTAATATATTAAAGAGCAAAAAAAATTTTTTTCGTACATACCTGTTATTTTTTTCACAATCGTAAAACAATTCAAATAAAATATATAAAATATTTTTTCAACTACTTATTAAATGAATAAAATGTGTAAAAGTTGATAAACAAGCAAAAAAAATACAAATTAATATTATTTTTAGTTTTTTCTAAAAAATAGAAATTTTATTTTCATCGCTTTGACAGTATTTTTCATAAGATCTCCCTATTTTAGAAGTAGTTTTGAGAGCAGTATTCGACACGACCCTTATCTGAAGTTCTTAAATTTAAATTGAACTGATGTAAATAAAATAGTACAAAGTTCGAGTTGATGATAAAGAAGTCAATTCAAAACTAATTATCATTAAAAATATTGGAAGTTTCATTTCTATGCAGTAGGAAAAATTCAGAATATCTTCTAAGAAAGGAATCTTGCAAGTGCTTGGTATTTATAAGGCTTGATACATCAAACATCCCTGGGTCCTGGGTACCATTGTATCATGCTAGATGTAATGCAGAACTCCAATATTGCGTAATAAATTTTCATTTTTAAATACAATTGTATCTAGCCCTTAAAAAAGGTAGCTGTAATCAGAAGTATCTGTAGTATTCTACTGATATATCAAGGGGGTTGGTAGGGGACCCTCCACCCCCTCCCCCCAAAAAAATCAGACTAGGTGTCCAAAACAATCATGCTACAACTACATGCTAGATGTAATACAAAAGCCCTCTGTTGTATGAAAATTCCAGTCAGTATTTTAAATAGCTTTATCAGACCTTTAAAAGTAGAATATAAATATTAAATCTTTTGAAAAAGTTCATTGTAAATGAAAATGAAGAGATGAAACTGTCGATTTCGTTGCTGAAAAGATAATTAGACACTTAAATTAACTCTCACTATTATTATTCTACTTTCACATAGTATTGAGCTAGTTTTATAGTTCCTCCTCATAACACAAAAGCATGTTACCTTTAATTCATTTTTAAAGCTTTCTGAGAATTCAAAAGTCTAGGGGTGTAAGTACCACAAACTATTAAAAAAATAATGCTATTTTTGATATTTCTACATTTTTTTCGTAACTACAGTTTTTACAAATTTAAGTTCTTGATATGCAACATTAGTTGCATATCAAGAACTAGCTCAGAAAACAAAACTGTAATGAAGGTGTGTAGTAGAATACCACAGATACTTCTGATTACAGCTACCTTTTTTAAGGGCTAGATACAATTGTATTTAAAAAGGAGAATTTACACGCAATATTGGAGTTTTGCATTACATCTAGCATGATACAACTGTACCTAGGGATGTTTGATGTATCAAGCCTTATAAATACCAAGCACTTGCAAGATTCCTTTCTTAGAAGATATTCTGAATTTTTCCTACTGCATAGAAATGAAACTTCCAATATTTTTAATGATAATTAGTTTTGAATTGACTTCTTTATCATCAACTCGAACTTTGTACTATTTTATTTACATCAGTTCAATTTAAATTTAAGAACTTCAGATAAGGGTCGTGTCGAATACTGCTCTCAAAACTACTTCTAAAATAGGGAGATCTTATGAAAAATACTGTCAAAGCGATGAAAATAAAATTTCTATTTTTTAGAAAAAACTAAAAATAATATTAATTTGTATTTTTTTTTGCTTGTTTATCAACTTTTACATATTTTATTCATTTAATAAGTAGTTGAAAAAATATTTTATATATTTTATTTGAATTGTTTTACGATTGTGAAAAAAATAACAGGTATGTACTAAAAAAATTTTTTTTGCTCTTTAATATATTAAATTTTGTACCTATGTTGTCTAAAACTATTATTTATATGTTATTTGAACCATTTTACGGTAGCTGATAAATTTAAAGAAATTTCCTGGCACTTCTTAAAAAATAGATATTGAGTGGGGAGTTAATGAAACCCCTCGTATCTTATGATCTGTAAGCTTCACAAATAAGTTTCAATTATAAAAGTTGAAGCTAAATAAATTATCTACAAAATGAGACCTACTTTGTATTTTTACAAGCATTAATTTGGATTTTATAGCTAAAAACGTGCAAAATTTTGAGTTTTTTTGAAACTTTGACGCTCGGGGGCGGGGTCTAAATATTATTTTTTTGAGCTGTAACTCTCAGAATATTAGTTTTATATCAAATGGCACCTTTTGAGGGGGTGCCCCGAAAAAAATTCGAACTTTCGTTTAAAAAAAACCACCCTAGTCAACACTCCAGTAATCTGAGTTTTCAAAATTTTCCTTTTTGAAAATTAATTAGTTAAAACTACAGTAAAAAAATTATTCAGGATTAAGGGGGGGCAGCTCCTCTCCCTTGGCTACACCCATGTACCTACCTAACACGCACAAATACATTTATCCACTTGTGTGCATGGAATTAATGTAAAAAGTTAGGGACGAATCCCCAAAAACTTGTATTTAATTGTGGTCTCTAATACTAAAAAAATCACTTTGGGTTTAATCAAACAAGATTCTATCATGCAAATCACTATGACTAAGTCTGTGTAAATAAATTAGACGGCTCGCTACTAGTCATTTCCCATTGCATTTCTATTGCGTTGCTATGGTGATGAACCACCTATTTTAATTACACGGACTGTAACTGGTATACAGAGGGAAGATATAAAGAACTCAAACAACAGGAATAACTTACAGTCTTGGATCTCTTTCTCTTTGGATGTATCCATTTTCCTTATGAAGAATAGTATCAACATGATCCTCAGTCAAGTTAGAGAAGGCATTTGTATCTATAGACAAGGCCGAGTCTTTTCGAGTTGCTTCCGGTTTAGCCTCATTTTTTGAGGACTCATTTTCTACACTTGGAACATTATAACGTTGGAATGTTGCAAAAACAGTATCCCCATGGCTGAAAGAAAAAAGTCAGGAAATATTAGTTGAAAAAGTTGAAGAATGTTAACAGATGAACTACTTAAGTTCTGTTAGGGAAAAGAAAATGAAAACTAATACATATAACGTTTTTTAGAAACTAAGAAAAATAGGTACCTTAGTCCATGAATTGATAGTTTCTTTTCTGACGGTGATAAGAGTTGCTTTTTACTCCTATCTCTGTGAACTTTGAAGCTGTTGAGACTTTCTAGTGCAAAGGCACTTTGAACCTAAGTGAAACAGCACAGTAGTTTAAAAACATGTTTTAAATAACTTAAAAGGAACTTCAGTGACCAGCCATTTTACCACATTTTACCACAAACGTAAAACCATCACATGCAACATTCCTAGTCCTAAAAATAAAATTATAATTCACTTTGGATGATTCCTCCAAAATCCATATGAAAAAGGAATAAGTCTAAATGAGCAAATGAAATGAGATTAAAAGGATGAATGGACCACGAGGAAAGGAATCGAGAGGTAAGAGGATGAGAAGGTGGGTAAGAAAGATGAAGAGGAGGAGAGGAATAGAGAGGCATCATTTTAAAAGGATAGTGAAATTAAGAGGAAATATATTAAGATGAAGACAGTAAAGTTTTGATTGAAGTAGAATTAAGACATATTTACAAAATATGTTTTAAAGTGTTTAGAATGAAACTTTAATATATGGTTTGGTTATTGACCTGTAATTGACAATTTAAACATTTAAAATTCTATTACTTTAATTTTATTACCTTGAAAGAGTTCTTTTCCAATAACATTATTATCTAAACCAGTGTTTCCCAACGTGGGGTGCACACCCCACCTGTAGGCAATACGATTTTCTAGGGGGCAATTTGAAAATGTTCAACCAAATTGCCCCCCAGGTGGGGGGAGGACCAAGTTTTATTTAATTTCCAAGAAGGATTTTTTGAAAAAAAAATAGACATGAGGGGCATGGAAAAGTTAGAAAGGCTTCAGTGGGGCCATGGACCAAAAAAGGTTGGGAAACACTGATCTAAACCAATGTGGTCCAACCTTTAGCTACCCGAGTGCCAATTAAACTTTTTATAGGGAGGCCGAGTGCCAGAGACAGTAAAAAATTACATTTTACTATTTTAAAACAGGCAAATCAAACTTATATTCCAACACTGCAAAAATATTGACTTGGTCTCGTTAGCATACTTTTTTTGTTCAAGGGAATAATTTTGTGCCACAATTCAAACACTATTTCAATAGATTTTCCCATGTATAAAATTAAAATTTACTACAATTTTTTTTCCAAATGAATTGTTGTTTAAAGGGAAATTGGACTATTAACTAAGAGAAAATAGTAATAAGAAAATAGTCTATTTGCAACTATAGTTGAACTATAGCTATGCAATATATGCGTTGCAACTATAGCTATTTGAAAATAGTTGTTAAAATGAAAGAGCAAGGTTAAAGGCTTTAGTGTTTTTTAGGTAAAAGTATTATTACTAAATTAGTTCATAACCAAAATTTTTTCAAGAGATATTATAAGAATTTTGAATCATCAAAATTGAGTTCTAAATACATTGCCTCACTCAACTATTCCAATCCTGTAGAGAAATTACTGAATTACAGAGAATGTTGATTACAATTCATTTCTATTGATTTGATAACTCTTTTCACTATTACCCCTACTGGATCTTCTATTGATGCACTTTTAATAACCATTTTGAATTTAAACACAAATCAAAAAGTAGTTCAAAGGAGGTTTAGGGGTTTCCTTGAAGTTTTTTGGAAAATTCAACCGATAAAAGCAAGGTTTCAACACATTTCTGGAATAAAATTGAAAAGTGAAATACGTTCTATTTAATATGATTAGGACATTACATTCTGTGGCCGAGTGCCACATGCGCCCCGCGTGCCGCGGCTTGGACCACACTGATCTAAACAATCTAAAAGGTTTTGCTCAGTATTTTAGCCTCAGGTTGTGGACAACATATGCAGTAGCTGAAAGTTGCAAAAGATTTAATACCAACTGATCGTTACATTTTTAACCAATAATAGTCATCAGCTTGGATATCAAATCAATCAACAATATACCCTCGAATGATTCTTATTTTTTTTAAATATCGCTGTTCAACTGCAACTTTTTGTATATGTTCTACCAGGGGCTTTCCAAGCATTACCCATATGATCTTGGGACCCAGACCACAAGTTGGGAACCACTAACCCTGGCGCAAGTTCAGAGTTGCGTATGCTTGGCGATTTTTGGCTGTTTCGCGGCACATTTAGAAGCCAAATGACTCTTTTAACATGAGTTAGGGTTACCATATTAGTCATCTTTAACGCTAAAAACTTGGCGCATACTCAAGTCTGAACTTGCGCCCTAACCCTAACACCAATACATAAATAAAAATACCTTTTTCAGAAAAGAAGTTACACTTTCTGTAGGTTTGAATTCCACTCTTTTAGTTCCCTCAGGAGATTGCACGGCAACTAACTAAAATATAAATTTATGTAATTAGTGAAAAGGGAGATTTATTTATCTAAGCCCTGCGACACACTGCGTGGCTTATGACCGCCCGACCCATAAATTACGATAGGGGAAAAGCATAGAGTTGAGCCTGAGACTCCCCCTATCTTGACAGGAATCAAGAGGACTAGGCTTTCTCCATGCTTTTTTATGGTGATTGATCCTTGTCACGTTTAGTGTCGCTCGTAGTGTGTCGCAAGGCTAAGAGTGCTTCATAACCTTTATACCCTTAAAATACCACTGTAAATTGTTTCAGTTCTAGGGAATCCCAACATCCATGTAAAAATTTTAAATAATAATTTAATAATAATTTTAAATGAAAAATACAGAAACGGAAAAATATAATGTTATTTTATTTCAAAAGAAATGCTATTGGGGATGTTTAAATAACATTTCTTGACAATGTCACTCTTTCACAATTCTTTCTTTACAGCCATAACAAGATCATTTTTAATATTTTAAAGAATGTATTACTGTGCGACCACGAAGTTGAGTCGCTTGACCTTTCTGACCCGGGGAGAGCGCTCCGCTTCAGGGTTGCTAGATTTCTCCTTTTGCGCTTTTTTTGGGAAAAACAGATGAGCGCGCGAACTCGAGCTTTTCGTATTCCGTAGAATAAGATGAAAAGCTTGTTTAGTGGGAAATAAAGGGATTTTAGTTTTTTGGTGCGATAAAGAAAAAACTTTTTTGTAATTAGGATGCAAAATATTACTCTAATTTCCAATATTCGATATTCAAGATAAAATATCTCAAATTTTATGGGGAACTAATTACTTTGAAGGGATACCTCGTGTATAGCTTATATAGTACAGTTAATGCCCTAGCACAAAATTTAAAATAATATTATGACTTTATGTATCTGAAAATCGGAACAGATAAATTCCATAAAACGATCTTATAAATACAGATACAATTTTTTAAACAATAAGTTGTCAGTTCATCAAAATGTTAATTAAATAATAAAGTTTAATTAACCCGGGAGCAGTCGCACCTATGAAACGAACGCGGGAACTCGCGGGTGGGTATGTGATACCCAGGGATGGATTCTCGCGTTTTAGCACTCAACCTGCTTGGTTTTACAAATAATATTACTTTAAATAAGACACAAACAATAAACTATCATTTGTGTATCTTAAATTAATATAATTTACTCACATTTATTCGTGCAATCCTTACATAATTGGAGTTCTGTGTTCCATATAAAAATATATTTCTGGAACCTTTCAAATTAGCGTTTTATTTTCAAGTCCCTTTTGCTAAAGTAATCCCTACATCTTTTGTATCCCGTTTTTCTACAATTTTGGCATTGTTTCCTTTTTCTGAGGTAGTTTCTGATGATGTATCAAAAGCATTTTTTGATGGTTTCTTAGTAGGAGCTCGATAATCACTTGTATTTTCAGGAATTTTATTTATAATATTTTTCAACGCCACTCTGACGTTGGTTCTAAACTTCCCTTTTATCCATTTTGTTCCACTTTTACCGAGGTAATATTCTCTATTTTCCGGAGAATCGAGACTTTATGAACTTTCTTCATCAATTTCATCACATATTCTTCAGCCAGTTCAATTGTTTACTCATCACAATGAACATCATAAACTCCAATATCCTCTTAATATTCACTAAAAATCAAAATCATCGGTAGAAACTGTCTCAAGCAAAGAAAAAAGCAGCCATATCGACCAATCGAACGGAATCCACAGCCAAAACTGACACCTCTACCGGCACGCGCGCGGGTATCTCATACCCAAAAGCCTCATTTCCCGGAAACCGCGTATTCCTGAATTCTTATCTAACCTTGAAACTTAAAGAATGTGACCTTTAACTCAGCTACACGAGACCCCACACATTTTGAAAAAAAGGGGGGAACGCTATGAGATTAAGAATGCGCGCCTGGGTATGACATACCCAGTGCGAGTGCTCCCGGGTTAAAAGTAGAGATTTTCTTAACTTTTCAAAGAGTGTTTTTTTGGCGGATAAATAATTTTTTAATTTTCGTTCGTATCTCAATTTTATTTTAAAGATAATTAATTTTACTCATGCTGAGAAACCTGATGTAACATTACATTTATTTGAAAACTTAAATTGAATTTTAAAATTGAAAATTCATAATAACGGAATTTTTTAAAATGTTCAATAGTACCCATAGTTTATACAAAACTACCCCCCTAACTGTCCAAAAACACTCAATCCTATTGACTTCTTTCTTTACATTGCAAAAAATATTATATATGAAAAAATAATTGCATTATATCCGATTACTCTACCTTACTTTCCTAACATATTGTTTAATATGTAGTACTTAAAATGATTATTATTTGAATTTCAAAAAAATGTTTTAGTTCTACGCGTTCCTTTGACCGATTTGCTTACGAATTTTGTAAAACATGTTTTTAAAACATTTTCTCGTACTTTCTCCCCCTTCTACAGTCTCGATTTTTCCAACAATGTTCCAAAAACATCATAAAAGGCATTAAAATAATTTGTGTTAAACCATGTCGCTGAGAATTTTTCATTCCCTTACGCAGAAAATTTTCCTGCATTGTTCCCCGGTCCTCCAGTCAAAAACCCTTCTGTATGGGGATAACTAAAAAAATATTCCATCTTTTTAAATTACAATCCATTTCGGAGTAACGGGAAAAATGCGAAACCTCAGCGACTAGCTTGTTAATCAGCGCGACTCCTTGACGTGGTATTGGCGAGGTGAAAATGGGTTGGCGCGCTAAGAGCAATCCCTCCCCACCAGAAAAAAAAAGATTTTATGGGTTTTTGGGGGTTGCCCAAGCGACTCAACTTCGTGGTCGATCTGTACATTCTTGTACATGCCAGGCATGTTTCATGGCTATTTTTGACGGTGATTACAGTTTAAAATTGATTAAAATCAAATTCTAAGAATTTAAAACTTATTAAACCATCCAGTAAAAGAGGTTTAAAAAGTGCTTATGTTAAGTTGTCTCTTTACAGCTGTGATATGATTATTTTTTTAGTTTAAAATTTCAATTTCTCCTCTTTAGATAAAATTCCAGTATTGAGCACTAAAAATGGCACAGATTATATGCCTGCCAAGTGCAAGAGTTAAAAATTTAGAGTCAAGAAAATTTATTTATGGAATAATAATAAAGGAGGACATTAGGTTATTATACATAAAGGGAAAAAACCTGATTACCATTAAATAAGAATGAAATATATGACTATAAGCTAATCAATTTTTTCTTAATGTGTTTTAGATCAAAGTTAAAATGTACAATAACAACAAAATACAATACAATAACAAAAACTCAGAAATCAGCTGTTCAACATAAATAGAAGAAAAGTTTAATCAACATTACATCTAAGCTTTAAAATGTTAAAAACTAGAAAAATAGTGACCCAAAATTAATATAGAGCTGTAATTTTTGGTGAAAAATAGAAATTTCTGCTCAATAAATCAATGATACACGGAAAAAGAGCATTAAGATCGATAGTGACTTTGTTAATAAAGGCTGTGGTTAATCAAGCAGAACATATAAATTTATGAAAAGTTTCTTAAGTATAACTTGTGACAAACTATTTTTGTGACGAAAAGGCATTTCCTGCTAACTTTTAGCTTCAATTGAAAATAAATTTTAATGGATTTCTTTGTTGACACAAGATTTAAAAAATTAGAAAGCGTTTTTCAGTTTTTCATTGGTAGGAAGATGCATGAAGTTTGAGTATTATTTTCTGATATTATTACCATTTCTAAGAAATCTAGTAAATTTTCAAATCATATAAAAAGAGGGAACAGAAATTATTTTATTTTTAGCTAACAGAATGACTATTAATAATACACGGATCAGCCATCACTTTTACACAAATTACAAAACAGAAAATGATGATGCCATATCAAAAACAATAAATGAAATAATAGAATTTATCCTGTTTCTATCTTTTCTGTTTTAATGTTAAAATAAATAAAATTGCACTAATTATGAATAAACATTAAAATATTTCAAATTTCAAGTACTGAAAAATTTTCTAGAAAAAGATGGTAGTGAAACATCTAATTTTTTTTATCTCTGAAGTCTTTTGTGGACTTAATCCAGCAAATTAAATAAATTTTAATTATTTCTTCATAATGTTTATTTTTTACTCTCAATCTTTGTTTTTTCCTTTCATTGTAAACTATGTGAAAAATTAAAAAATAAATACTTTGACTTTGATAATGAAATTTGCAGCAGACGACTCAACAACAAAACCCGAAGCAACACGTTTGTTTTTGTTTTGGTGGTTACTTGGTTATAGAAAATGGGGACTGGGGAGCATGCATGGAACATGTAAGATGCAGTGCGTGAGAAGGGGGCTATAGTTATTAAAAAGATTGGATTTTTGAATAATTTTTACTAACCTGTCTTAGAAATCCTAAAGGAAACCTGGAAGAAGCGTAAACCTTGAGTTTTAAACAAAATCTAGTGGAGACTCCCCCTCAACATCAACATGTGGAAGCTTGTTTAAAGCTTCCACAGCTGGTATTATTGATTAAAAATATAACTTAATTGTGTGTAGACTTATACTGCAAAGATGGCTACTGTTGCTGAACATGTACCTTTCCTCCACCTTTGCAAGCTTTGTCAAAAGATATCTGAAACAAAAGGAAAGGATAAGAAAAGACGTCCACTGAAGGAATTTCTTGAGTATTGGAGAAATTTTCACAATAAACTTCACGCCAATGATCAAAATACAGTTAGTAATATTATTACTTTGCTCTCCCCCCTTTCCTATGTCACTAATGGCATTGCCATTAATGTAATACTTTTGTTTAAAACAACATTTAGAGTGATTTTATCAAAACAATTCAGTATAAATACCAAATATCGTAGACATTTATTTAATCAGCACTAAGGATCGCAAAATCGTTCGATTACGACATTTGTTTCATAAAACCCAATTTAGGAGTTGAAATTTTATCAAATTGGTTTATGGAATAAATACCTGAATCAATGGTTTTAGTTGGATCTTAAAAGCTGTCAATTTCCACAGGGAATTTTACAACTTCCCATGCCCGTTTATTTAAAACCCCTTGGCTTGTTAGGGGTGCATTTCCGACCCCCCATTCTTATGTTATTCTGAGTCATCTAGGTGTGTCCTACCCCCTCCTAGGAGTTATGAAACGCTTATCTGAAACACCCTGTATGTGGATACAGCCCCTTAAGTTATCACCTAATAGAGTTTCAAATAGTTTGATTGTGATTATGAGCTCAATGATTTTAAAATTATATGTCTTTTATTTAAGTTGTTGCACCTAGTTTTCTTCCATGATTTTTCTATTACGGGTGTCTATAAGTTATTTGATACATGGAATATGTTTCAGACCGATTCATTCTTCTCGGTTATGCGACTTTTACTCCCCCAGTGTGAAAGGCAAAGAGCTGCTTATGGAATAAAAGAGGTATTTGGTGTTTTTAAAATCTTTAAATATATTTGATTGAATGCTGAATGTAATTTTTAAAAAGTAAGACAGACATTTACAATCCATTAGTATTATTGTTTTGAAAGTTGAAGCAATTGTTTTGTTTTGTTTGCAGTTTACATTAGCCAAACTGTTGATTGAAATTTTTTGTCTGGATAAAAACAGCCCTGATGCTCAAAAACTCATAAATTACAGGTCTCCTAAATCTGCTAATGCTGTAAGTATTCTTATCTTATGATGAGTAAAAATGTGCCATACTTATTTATGAAGCAAAATAATTTTTTCCATTTTTCATTTAGAAAATTAAATAATTTCTAGCTCTATAAAAGTGGATCTCAATAGATGATCCAATAGAGTCTTGTCTGTGAAGAGGTTTGGTAGCACACAAAAGTCTTCAATAGAAATTTGAGTGCATTGATTGAGATACGATTAAGTTATATTCGTGCTTGTGATTTTCTGTTTTATTTGTGGGTATTAGTTACAACAAAACTTTCCACAACTAACTATGTCTAGAAAAAACCCGCTACTCTTTTCAGTGGGTTCTGGCAATATTATCATTAGTAGTAGCATAAAGTACTGTCTATGGTGAGGTTCAAGTTATTTAAAAAAAGTTGTATTGCAAAACATCACATATAATTTCTTTGTACAAAAATTGAAAATGAACTAAAATCTTGGAATTTTGTGAGAGTGAAGAATTTTGGTTTTTAAAGGATGGCCTATAAAGGGTTTAATTTTAGGCATAGTGGTCTGCAGACTTCCATGAGTTGGGAATTTTTTTAAATTTTACACATGATTTTAATTATTTACATGTTATGTTAGGAAATTTAATTTTCTAAAGATTAGATGGATAGAATAACTTTAATGCATGTTTTCAAATTTCATATGTTCCGAAATTCTTTATACAAATCTGATATATTCCCTGAAAATATATTTGAAATTTTCAATTTATGTAAGAACAAATTTACTAATTGTCATCAGCATTCTGTTACTTCATTGAATAAATGTATGTTTTCTATAGTATTACAATAATATTTTTGTTTTTATAGGAAGCTGGAGATTTTGCTAGTGTTGCCTATTTTGTGTTGAAAAATAGAAGCCCAGAAACTGGTTCTTTTACTGTACATGATATCAATAAATTTCTTGATAACATTGCCGAGAATCATGCTGGAAAAAATAAAGGTATCTAAAAGAGTTCTGATTTTCCAAGACTAATTATTTTTCTTAAATTAATTATGGGTCATACCAAGGATGTCAAACTTGTAGCCTTCAAGGAGATTTTTGATGGTCTATGAGCAAAGACAGTTATTTTTTAATTTTGACCCATTTGAATGTTTGTCTAGTGAAATTATTCTTAGGCTATCTATTCTTTTTTTTACTTAATATGCTATTTCTTTGCATTTTAGATAATTTAAAGCAGGATCTTCTACATCTTTTCCGGAACACAACTGCCCTGGAGCAAAAATGGTTAATAAGAATGATTTTGAAAGACATGAAATTGGGAATTAGTGAAAACACTGTCTTGTACATATACCATTCTGATGCTAAAGACCTTTATGATGTTACTAATAGCTTAGAAAAGGTTTTTCAAATTAATAATTTCTTTTACTTTGACTTTTTCTCCAGAATTATTTTAATATATTAATTTTATTTGAAATTTCTTAAGATTGTTTTTATTACATTGAACATCTTAATTGAATGGTTTATTTCAGAAACAAGTTAAACGCTGTGCTAATCCAATGGGGTTTAACTTGTTTCTGAAATAAACAATTCAATTACACTGCATAACTGTATGAGTGATAAACATAAAATGTTTTTTAGGTGTGTTGCAGCCTAAAGGACCCATCTGTTCGTCTTCATGAAATTGAAATCAGTCTTTTTTCCCCCTTCCGCCCTATGTTATCAGAGATGGCCTTGCCTAATCAAGTATGTATATTTTATTTATCCTTTTTCATTAAACTAATTATGATACTTTGATCATTTAGTTTTTTCTGCTTAAGGTATCTAAATTTCTTCTTATTTTCTACAGTTTACACTTCATACAGTAAAATTCAGTATTTTTCTTAAATCAGGGATTGATATCTACTGTTTAATAAACTTGTTTTTTGTTCACAGGTTGAAAATCTAATGCACAACAACCCTTTCATTATCGAAACTAAATATGATGGTGAGAGGCTTCAGATTCATAAAGAGGGGAGCTCATATATGTACTTTTCCAGAGGGTAGTTGCTATTTTTTTTTTTTTTCCAAATCAAATCAAATTTATTTTTACTAATATATATACATATTTAAGGTCAAAACAAAAACAAAAATATAAGGGAAAATGACAAAAATACACGTATGAGACACCAAGGAGTCAAATTGACTCTTACAGGTGACCGAAAATTATACATCAATGGGTTTTCAAGAAAAAGAAAAAATAGAAAGAAAGGAAGAAAATAAGTTTAGATGAATAATTAATTAAATACGAGTAATCTCAAGGTATGAATCTTATGATTATAAATGAAGGTGAGGTGCTGTAGGGTGAGCTTCAGATTATCTAATTTAGTGAGCATACGTTTTAAAAATATTGTTCAATGTCAACTATTGAATATACAAATAATTTTAAAAGCTTTTTAAATTTCAGAGGAGATTTTTCTGATTTAATGTGATTAGGCAAGCTATTGAATAGTTTTGGGGATAAGTAGGTGAAGTGTTTTCTAAAGATTTCTTTTCTAGCTTTAGGAATTAAATAAGGGCTATTAGAACGTAAGCTATAGTTTAAATTTCTGATTTCGGCAGTATTATGAGAGAAAAAATATACTATTATTTTGAAGAAAAACAGGTATCTGATGGGGAAAATATTAAGATGCTGATAGGAAACTAAATTAGACGTGTGATTACTGCTTAGAAATTTAACAATTTTGTTTTGGATTTTTATTACAGGATTTAAGTTACTTAAGTAGTCTCCGCCCCATATTATAAGGCCATAGCTAATTAATGAATTTATCCAGGAGTCATATAATTGTAATAAAAACCTATTGCTAATGATACTTTTTAGGTGATAGAATTTATATAGGATAAAACGTAGTTTTTTTGTTAGGTAATGAACGTGAGACTTCCATTTTAGGTTGTAATCAAGATTTATTCCAAGATATTTTATGGTAAGAGTTTGTTGAAGGGGAGGACAATTACAATTAGAAACATCACAGTTGTTAGAGTGCAGGTAAAGAGAAAGAGGAATTGAAGGGCCGTGTATACAGAAATTTATATACATGGTTTTCTTTATATTAATTGATAATTTGTTAGCATCAAACCACTTTTTAAGGTTCAGGAGATCATCATTAATAGATTTTGTTAAAATATTATTGTTTGAACATGAATACACTAGAACGGTGTCATCGGCATAAGTAATAATTTTTCCCTTTAGTTTTAGATTACAAAAATCATTAATATAGATAATAAACAATAAGGGTCCAAGAATGGATCCCTGGGGCACTCCAGACTTTATATTAAGAAATTTACTATTAAAATTTTTTAGGCTAACAAATTGCTTGCGATTATTTAAGTATGAATTGAACCAATCAAGGGCTATGCCACGGATTCCAATTGAGTAAAGTTTATCAAGCAATATGCCATGATTTACGCTATCAAAAGCCTTGGATATATCTAAGAAAACAGCTGCGGTTTTTTTACTTAAATCTATACTACTGTAGGTAAATTTAGTAAATTCTAGTATTGCATCAGTAGTGCTAAGACCTGGAAAAAAGCCAAATTGATTTTTAGAAATAATTTTAAATGTTTTTAAGTATTCATAGAGTCTGGAGTGAACAACCTTTTCCAAAACTTTGGAAAAAATTGGTAACAAAGAAATTGGGCGATAATTTACAAAATCATCCGCATTGCCGGACTTATAAATAGGAACTACAAGAGCTGTTTTCAAAGAAGAAGGAAAAACACCTTTAGAAAGAGATAGGTTTACAATTTTAGTCATAATAGAAACATGATCAATAGCCAATAATTTCAGAATTTTGGGAGTTATACCATCAAAACCAGGAGATTTTTTATCATCAAGTGAACAGATTATTTTTCTAATCTCTAAGTCGTTAGATTCAATGAGAAAAAAAGAATTCAATTGGCTAGTCAAAAATATTTTATGATCATTGATGTGAGGGAAGACATGTGTGCCCATATTAATGAAGAATTCATTTACTTTATCTAAAATCTGTTTATTACTATCAAACGGAAATTGCTTTCTTTGATTATCAGGGTTTGTGATTTTATTAACAAATTCCCATTGCTTTTTGACATTTTGACATTTTAAAAATTCAGATAGAAAATAATTACGCTTTAAATTTTTTATTTTTAATTTTAGATCTTTTAGAAAATCCTTGTATACTCTCTCGTGAATAATGTCAAAAGGATACTTTTTATGTTTTTTATAAAGTTTCTCCTTGATTTTGATCAATTTAAGTATCTCATCATTTATCCATTTATTATTAAACTTATTTTCTCGTGGTCCAGTATGATATGAAAAATTATTGACCATGTTTCTTAACCGAAATACAAAATCATCATAGAGATAGTCAACATCTTCACAATTTATGCGTAAAGAAAAATCATAACTTGACAAAAAATTCTTCAATTGAGCATAGTTTATTTTAGTAAACACGGATTGTAATGAGTTTTTAAAGGAGGAATCTTGACAATTTAATTTACAAATAATAGGATAGTGATCTGTTAAGTCATTTAAAAATATAGCTGATTCGGTACTAATTTGTGAACTTCGAAACAAGAAATGATCAATACATGAATTAGATGCTTGACGGGTAATATTGTTTACAAGAGAGGTAAAGCCTTCAGAACTAAAAAGATTTTGATAATCTTGAACAGAGCTATCGTTCGATAACATGTCTATGTTTATATCACCCAGCAGAAGGACATTTTTAGACTTTATGGATTTAAGTTTTAGTGCCAGTTCATTTATAAAGTTATCAGTGCTAAAACTCAGTGATCTATACATACAAACAACGGTAAGATCAAGAGGTCTGAGGGATAACAAGATTGATTCAGCTGTATTCATTTTAAAAGAGGAGTTTAATGAAAAATTTAAATGTTTTTTAACGTAAACTGCTATACCACCAGATTTGTTGAATTCTCTACAGAAGAAATAAGACTTAAATAGATCCAAATCATAATATAAAATTTCATTTTCGAAGATCCAAATTTCTGACAAAACCAAAATATCAATAAAGCTAATAGAGGCTTGTAATAGAATTTTAAGTTGATCAAAATTTGCTCTCATACTTCTTATGTTAAAATGGATAATATTTATGCAGGAGTTATTGTTTGGGGTGGACAGAAATGAATTTAAATCTTTAAGGGAATACAGATTTTTAGAAGTACTTACTTGATCATTTATAATATCAGTTATGCAACTATGGGAGTTATTTTCTAAATTATCAGAATCTAAAGAATCCATAGTTACTGTTCAAGAAGTTGTGAGAAATCTTCCTTACTTCTAATTCTGTACACCCTGGAGTTTTCATCTTGTCGTAAGAAAAGTTTGCCATCCTTGACCCAAGTATATTTAAAGTTTTTTTCCGCTTTAAATTTTCTGCAGTAGAAAAAAAGTTCCTTCAGGCTTGGTGTTAAGTGTTCGTTAAAATACACTGGTTGATCGATAAGTCTTTCGTTTATTTGGCTTGTTGTGATTTTCTTTGCTTTCGCTGCTTTCAGACACAAATCTCGACTTTGTTTGTTTACAAATTGAACAATTATAGGCTTTGGCTTATCTTTTTTAGAAGTTGGAACTCTATGGGCTATAGCAACATGGTTTGTTAGTTCTGTTGTTCCAAGACATGAAAACACACAGGTTAGAACTTCATTTAGATTTTCACTTTCGGATTCGGGAAGGCCGGTTATTTCAACGTTGGTTCTTCTGGAATATTGCTGTAGATCTGCAATTTCAAGCTTTGCTTGTTTTAGCTCACCTCTAATTTCAGTATTTTCCTTTCGTAGATCCTCTTGCTTTTTCTTTAGGTGTTGAACTTCCGATGACAAATCAGCAACAACTGAAGTTAATTCCTTAATAAGGTTGTTGTTGAAATCCAGACTTTTTTCGTAGTCTTTAAATTGTTTACCCATGTAGGCCTTCATTTCATCAATTTCCTGCTTGAAGAATTCTTTTAGTTCTTGGTTTTCCGCCATTTTCAAAACTTGCTCGAAGATTTCTCAAATCAAAGATATCTAGAAGCTCATAAAGTTTGATTTAAAATATTTTATCCTACTACTATTATAATTGTGAATGTTTGTCTGGATGTTTGTTACTCTTTCACGCAAAAACTACTGAATGGATTTTAATGAAATTCTACCATAATGTAACTGATACATCAGAATAGGACATGGGCTATAATTTATAAAGAGAAAATCAGTCCTTCATTCTTTTTTCCCGTTTTTTCTGCTTTTTTTTCACTTATTTTTCCGTGTTGGAAAACCTGTTTTACCAGTCATACAACGAGTTAAAAATAAAACATTGTTTCAAATGAGACAGATCACTAGACTTTTTCATTTACTAGATCTTTTAGTTTAGTTTTAAACACTGGTTTTAAATTTGTTAATTTGTTCACTAGACTTACTAATTTACCAGACTTTTTACTATGGTTACAAATTGGTTATTTTATAAAGGCACCAAGATATTAAACATTATCAGGAACATCGGGATTGTAAAAAGTGACAAGAACACCGGGATTGGAAAATTAGCGAGAACATCGGGATGGAAAAATTACCGGGTTATAAAAATTACCGAGAACACTGGGATAGGAAATTTACCATAAAGACACCCAGAATACCGGAATATAAAAATTACCGTAAACACTGAGATAGGAAAATTACCGGGAACGCCGGGATTAGAAAAATTACCGTGACCACCGGGATAAGATTACCGGGAACACACTGGGATAGGAAAGAGGCGCCTGGGATACCGGGATGATTTGTAATATTGCTAATTTACAAAATTATAAATGTATTTTAAGAAATATTTAAAAAAATTAATTTATTCACCCCACCCGTGCAAGGCCGGGTATAACAGCTAGTTATAAAATATTTTAGTTTTTATGATATATAATAATCAAAATAAATTTTGAATTATGAATTCTATTTAAGTCTCGACTTAAAAAGAAAGAAACAGAACGAGAAACACGAAATAACCACCATAAACAACACCAAAACGACTGCCTTATCAAATTTTCGACAGCACACCTCCTCAAAAAAACACATCGCCTTATCTCCTCAGCAATACCTCACTCCACCCTTTTCTTTCTTTAGTTTCAATTTCTTTAGTTATTATGATTGAAAGAAAAATTTTAATCACTTTTTCCTAGGGGTTTTGATTGTACTGACACATATGGAAGTTCTCCTTTGCAGGGAAATCTGACACCATTCATTCACAAGGCTTTTATTTCTGGGACAACAAGCTGCATTTTAGATGGTGAAATAGTTATCTACAGCTCTCAGCTAAATTGTATTGGTAAGAACTGTCTTCTTGAATTTTCTTAGATCGATCGAAATTGAACAAGGAATGCAGAAAATTATTAGAAACTTACTACTGCAAATAGTCATCCATTTTGCACAGGCTAAACCCTTAATTTTCTTATTCCTTAGTTTCTAAAGGGGAAAATGCTGATGTCCAAGCTTTACAACCAGATGGAGACTATGCCCCATGTTTGTGTGTCTTTGATATACTAATGCTAAATGGGAGAGTTTTAAGTAATTTGCCATTAATTGAAAGAGTTGAATTCATCAAGCAAGCATTCAAGCCCATTGAGAACAAAATTCGATACACTGTCCAGCTGTCAGCCTCAACAAAGTAATTAAATTTCCTGTATATCTACCCTTATTCTATAGGATTTTGCTAGTTTCATCATTCTTTTAAAAACTTTTTTGTGTGTGCTCAGGCTTAAATTGATTTTATTTGCAGGTCTGAGTCTAATTACTTAAAAGTGAAAGGATTTCATGGTCGATTGGAGGAAGATTAAATAAAAGCTTTCAAGCGAAAATATCCTGGTCTTTTGTAAACAATTTTTACAAGACCACAATATTATTGCCTGAAATCTTTTAATCTTTATTCATTCTTAGTTCAGTCATATTTTTCTAAATATATAAATGTATTTCATACCTTAAAGTACTCAATATGGCGAATGTTTTTTAATTTTTAAGAACAGTAACCAAATTTTTACTAGATTTTGGCTTTTCTGGATAAAGTTTAATGGACAGGGTTCTATAGATATGATGTAGAAAAATATCAAACTTTGTGGGATAGACATTTCAGTTATCAGATACACAAATCAATTGAGAATTACCTCAATCTTAATGAATGTTATTTGAATTATTTGGAAAAGCTTTCAGTGTTTAATTTTAAACAACACATTTTCTTGACAGTGAAGAAGTTACTGAAGAACTGAACAAGGCAATAGACAACCGCCTTGAAGGCATCGTGGTGAAAAATCCCAATTCTATTTACAAGCCTAACACTAGAAAGGGAGGCGGCTGGTTAAAAGTCAAACCTGAATACATTGAAAACTTGATGGATGAGCTAGACCTGCTCATTATTGGTGGATATTATGGAGAAGGAAGAAGATCCACTGTCATATCCCACTTTCTTCTTGCAGTCGCAGATCCTCAGCAAATAGGTAAGAGTACTTCTTGAGTGGTTTGGAGCTCAAGTGAACAAGTTTCGTTTACAAGTTTGCAAGCAACTGATTTCCCCCCTTTCTTTAGATGGTGCACCGAAATGTTTTTATTCATTTTGCAAAGTTGGCTCAGGATATACTTTTAAAGAGCTCTATGAGCTTTCTGGGAAGCTTGGCGACCACTGGCAGCCATTTAACCCTAAAAAATCTCCCACTTTCTTTATCATTGGAGGAGGGAGAAAGGAACAGCCAGATGTTTGGATAGAGCCTTCTAAATCTGTGATATTACAAGTAGGTTTTGGTTTTGTTAATCACCTAATTATGACGAAGTATTTAAGTTTTAAAATTTCTTGCTTTAAGCTGCTAAATTCATGAAAGTTATGTGAATTTTAGGTGAAGGCATCTGAAATAAACAGAAGTAAATCTTTCGCTACAAACTGCACTCTTCGTTTTCCCAGGGTTGAGAAGATCCGGTATGACAAGCCATGGCATGATTGTATGACAACTGTTGAATTAGAAGATTTGAGAAATGTAATTTTTTTCTCCATTTCATAATTAATATATTTAGATTGAGGCTAATTTTGTTGCCTGTTGGAAAGTGTAGATAGCATGAACGGTTTTGAAACTTTTGCATCAATAATTTATATTAGTGTTTTTCTACGTTTTTTTAGGCCATGTTCTACAAATGTTAGATTTCCCTCATAAATTCCCTTTTAAACATTTCTTTTGTACTTGCAATAGAGGTTAAATGTAGGTTTTTAGAAAACTTAAAGGTAGGATTTATCTTGGTGCATGACATTTTAATAACACTAAGGTCCATACATATGGGCTGTTCAAATATTACGTAAGCACCCAAGGGGGGAGGGGGGGTTTGCTCTTTGCTTATTTTTGTTTACAAGGGGGGAGGGGGGATATGAGTGATGCTTACGTAAGATGGTGCATTTTCGAAAATCTCTTGTTTCTTGCATAAATAATTTCAAAATTCAACCCAAAATAAATGTAACAAAAAATAGAATTAGGAAATCTGACGTAAGCACTAATTTTCAAGGAAAAAAAAACAGTACTTACTAATAGGATGTCAAAATTTCGGGGGGGGGGGGGGTCCGGCAGTTTTTTACGTAATTTGGTGTGGGGGGGGTTTGAGGTTTGCTTATCTTTGCTGACAAGGGGGGAGGGGGGTTAAAAATGACCAAAAAAGTGCTTACATAATATTTGAACGGCCCCATAGCTGCCAATTCTTATGGTTTAGCCGGGAGGTTTTTTCTTTTTAAGGAGTTTTCCAATTAGTGAGCAAGTAAAAATGTCTTGAACTCGATAAGACGGAATCGGACAATTACGGATAAGTTGAATAAAAAACAAAAAGTTATACGATTTGTTAATAATAACCTTAAAACTCCCGGCTAAATCGGAAGAATTGGCAGCTATGCCCACATCAAAAAGAGGGTCCCCCCCAGTTTGAAACTTTACTTACTCTAAAAACATGGTTTGACACATTTTTAGCAATGTAGGGCAGTGGTCTCCAGCCCCCGGTCTGCGGACTGGTGCCGGTCGGTGGATCAAATGGAACCGGGCCGCGGGCCGACCATTTAATTGAAAATGAATTTAAATTCGTAGGTTTATACTCCAAATTAATGATTGAAATGAATTATAAACCACTTTATATTTATTTTTTGGTGTAACTGTATTTTATTTTGAAAGCATGTTTAAATACAATTAAATTAAAATTAATAAATCAAATTAATCTAGAATGTAAACAATCAACACCCCCCCCAGCGGGCCACGGTAAAAAGGTTGGGGACCACTGATGTAGGGGATTACATTACAAAATTTCTTAATTTTTCTAAATTTGTAACTGCCCCTCCCCACTGGGACATATGCCTGACATTGAGACTGATTTATGTTTCATAGTTAATAGTTAGTATCAATATAATTATTATTTTATAATTTTTATAACATAAGGACTGTCTTATTGGAAGTATTCAAGATAATCACGTTTAGTTCTAGAGTTTGTTGGCATTATACAGAAAGTTAAAATTTTGTATAAATATTTTTAAGATGGCTCAAGGAAGACTGGCAACAAAAAGAACAGCTGTTGGTGAAGAGGAAGAGTCTCCCAAAAAGCAAAAGCTGCAGAAAGATCGAGTTGTTACTGTAGCGCCACATTTTTGCCCAACTGACACCAGAGATGTGCAAAAAGTAAGGATTTCATGTTTTAAGAGGTTGGTTTGAAATAATATCAAAAATTAGGAATTTGGAAGAGGGATTTATTATAAAAATCTATTATCTTATTATTCAATCTATTGATCTTGTGTATCAGTGTAAAATATTGATTTCTTTAGATTTTTTTTTGTTGAGAGTAATGGCTTTTAGCTGATTGTTTTGGTAAATAGTTTTTTAAATTAAAGATGTGTTTTAAAAACATGCAAATCAAATTAAGTTAACATTGCTTTGTTAAATAGTAATTTTTTGTCAGTCATCATTTTCCCTTGAATTATACAGGTGTCTGAATTGTTCAAAGACAAGGAGCTTTGTGTTGTATTTGCATCTCTTGATAAAAAGCGCGAAATGGAAAAGAAAATAACCCAATATGGAGGAAAATTTGTCCAAAATCCAGGTAAATCAACTTAAATAATTTGAAATTATTCATTGTTTTAAAAAAATTGAATAAACTGATTTTAAAAAATGGAATCAACCGATTTTATTTCATAGGAAGCAAAACTTTTTGTGTCATCTGCGACAAAATTACAGCTAAAGTCAAGAATATTATCTGCACCAATCAATATGATGTAGTCAATTCAGACTGGATTGAAAAATGTGTCATGCAAGGCAGAATATTACAGTGGTAATTGCTTTAAGAAACTATCTCCAAAAATTGTACTTGTTGCAATTTTGCCATTATGATTATGTTTTTATTTAAGTGAAGATGATGTAGTTTTGGATAATCCACTAAATTTAAAAATTATAATTTGGCTGGAGCTTACTTGAAGTGTGAAATAAGTAAATAATTAGTGAATTCTTTCTTCTAAATAGAGGAAGAACATAATTTTTGTTGATGAAAATTTTAAATATTTCTATTTTAAACAATAATTTGTACACATTTCTTACTATTCTTTAATACGTTTTAGGGTTCCAGATGATTTATTTCATGCTACAGAAAAAACTAGGGATGACTTGGATAAATCTTTTGATAAGTATGGTGACAGTTTTACTGAAGATGTAAATGAAGATTCCTTGCAAAGAATTTTTAACAAAATATCTGAAGAGGTAAATTAAAACAGTGAATTATATGACATTTATACTAGTATAGAGTATCAGCAAATGTAACGTTTTCAACTACCTATTACAAGAAATCACTTAAAAGGTATTGTGCTGCCAAATGCCGCTTAGCTTTGGACTTCATGCAATCCTACTGAGCACTTTGAAAATTATGAATTGTCTTTTTAGGAATGGATGTCTGTTGATGTGAATTCAGAAAAAATTTCTTCCATAGAAAATTTATTTCCCAGTTGCCCCTTGTCTGGATTATTTCGAAGCTGTGGAGGGTAACTATCTCTAAACTAGCTTAGATAAAAACTTCAAAAGAACCTGAACTTTTACATCAAAAGTGTGTCTTTTAAACTAGTAATTTAAATTGTTCTTAATTGGAATGGATCAGCCAAAAACATTTTAAGAATTCAGTTACTGTTTCTCCTATGAAAATAAATTTTTATTCCACACAGATGTTAATTTTTAACAGTTTTCATAATGGTTAAAGGGAAATAAAGCTATAATGTTTGATTTAGTGCATGGAATAGTGTTTTTTTGCATTAAAAGTTTGCTAACATATTTGATTTTGGGCTAATTGAGCGAATGTAAAAGACAAACCCAGTATTTTCATAAATTTAACAGTAGGGGTAAAAAAGTGTTCTCTAAGGTTTTATTATTACCAGGTTAAGTAATTTTTGTGGTAGAGATTATTTGCAATTTAAGCCTTCAAACAAGTTGAAAAAATTTATCAGAGCTAAAATGAAAAAGCATGTGATTTCAATTTAGGTACTATTGATTATTATTAATTTTATGTCCCATTTTTTTAGAATATACATTGCTTCAAAAGAAAATCAAAAAATAGAATATGATTCCATGGATACTGAATCAAAACTATTGCATCTTCAGTTGAAAATGTATGGTGCTAATCTGCAGGAAAATATTACAGCTAACACCACTCATATTGTTAAACCCTCCCAGTAAGTTATTTATTGCATTGGCCTTTTTAATATACATACTTGTTTGAGATGCAGAACTAAGTTAAGTGGTTGAACTATAAAAAATTTGGGAGATATGGGAAAATTTTAGTTGTTTTTGTGATAAGATAAACAAAGGCAGGAGGAAATGTACGACATTTGATGTGAAATATGTATTGTGAAATACAGACCTTAGTTGAAAGTTAAGAGTCCTCTTACTTAAAAAGGCAACTCAGAGTCACGATAATTTGTAATACAGATGGCGCCCCGCGAGAGCTGTCAAAATAGCGCGCCCTGGGTTCCCATGGCGAGGGCATTCATCTTTGGCAAGAAATTTCTCGCGCGGTCCAGGTCATTACCGGTCTGATTTTGAAGGTTGGCGATAAATTCTATCGCCATTGAGCGGAGAGAAACGCGCAAGAATTCCGAGAAAAAGGGGCATCGCAGGTGGCCCTACAAGAGCGGTATCAAGATCTATATCTCCTCTTTGGAGTATTGGAGCTTACGGGTTCACAAATCGCAAATTTTGAACTAATAAAGATATTGACATAATTCCAACGGATTTGGAATCGTTGGAAAATTCTAGCCCAGTTTCATATAAAATTCAAATGGTTTTTTATTATTCTTTGAAAAAATATATTTTTTTCTTACTCTTTTTACGATTTTTTTTCTTACTTACTTTTTTTCCCTTCCCTTCGATTTGATTATCTTGTTCATGGGGATTGGGTTGACACGAGGACGATCTCCGGAAACCTTCCGAGGCCGGAAGAGTTATGTTTTCATATCTCAGAAAGATCGGAAGACTAAGACATCCTCAGTGGAAAAGGCGTCAAAACCATTAGAAAACTCAATTTCATATATGATAGCTATATTTTTGTGGTGTATACTTGGTTCGATTCAAACTAAATATGCTAACTGTTAAAAACTTAAAATATTATAATCCATCATGCATGATACATAGCAGTCGTTATTTGAAAAATACTAAGGACACGATCAGGGACTTTAAATTTTAAAACTACAATTTTACGGTATTTAATTTAATTTTTTAAAGTAATAAATTTATCCCCAATCCTTGTTTACCTCCTATTCATATAGCACGCCTTCAAATTTATATAGTTTCTTAAATTATATAGTCTTAAACATAATTAGAAGAACGATATCTTTTTTGAAAAAAAAACCTAAAATTGAAAGTTTATAAAAAGGTGAAAGGGGGCTTTAAATTACACAGAAATTTAAAATGCGATCCCGAAGATATAGATTTGAAAAAAAAATACTATATTGGTTACCTTATGTATCACGATTGTAAACGGCAGATCTAAGGGATGCCAAAGTGTGTGATTGCGTATGCGTTTAAAAAAAACACCCTTTATCTGAGGCTCTATGGAACACGCACGGCGTGAAACACTGAGTTTTGTTTAAAAACGGTCATTTACTAAAGAACTGAACAATTTCTACGAAAGTATAAAAATAAAAAAATTCATTTTTCAAAATATGAATAGTACTTGAATTTTTCGGAGATAACTCTTCGTTGATGATTAGTGGACGGTGACGCTTTTCCTAAAAATCATTGCTTGCTTATCGTCATTAAATTTGGGTTCTTGAGGAAGTTAAAAATTATAAAATCTCATGGAATTTTTTCTGGCAACCGATCGAAAACTCATTCAATAGATCCCCGGAACATATGTATAGTGTTTCATAGCATCATCGAAAAATGCACAACGATGTTGCACCTTCGACTACAATAAATGTGATATTTTGCTAAACTTCGGGTTGTACCGCGATTGGACTACATTTGGTACCGACTGGACTATTTGCGTTCCACTGCATACGATACGACCCCCATTTCATACCCCAGTGTGAAGAGGGACAGGTTTGAAACACAACACCATCACCCCCTGACGATTCTTCCCCCCCCCCACACTGACCGAACGCAGGGAGGAAAAGAGTGAAAACGGCTTCTGCTTGAGAGGAGTCCTTCTCTTCCTGGGCTACGCAAAAAACCTACCATATTTCCATGATTCCACACACGCTTCCGAAAAAGATGTTTCGGAACGCCGTTCAGGCTGAAATCGAGCCCTGTTAATAGTTATAAACAAATAGAAAATTTTTAAAAGAAAATTTCTTTTTTGATGATTTTTAAGATCTTTACATTTTTACCACTAGAACTCAGCGAATGGTTTGGTATTCAAATTACTTAATAATTTAATTAAATTCATATTTATAGCTGAAGTATTAATATGTAAAGTATTTTTGGAATCAGTAACTCAGTGGCAATAACTGCTACTTTGGTACCAAGTGAATTTTTATAAACTTTTCAGAACTATGGGGGCCGTTCAAATATTACGTAAGCACCTAAGGGGGGAGGGGAGGATTGCTCTTTGAGTATTTTTGCTGACAAGGGGGGAGGGGGGATATGAGTGATGCTTACGTAAGATGGTGCATTTTCGAAAATCTCTTGTTTCTTGCATAAATAATTTCAAAATTCAACCAAAAATAAATGTAAAAAAATTAAATTAGGAAATCTGACGTAAGCACTTTTTTCTGGAGATGGACCAACCTCACAATTTGAAATTGTAACTCCGAAAAGTAGTATTTCGACTCATTTTTGAACCCTTAGGGTTACACCAAATAAGTACAGCTCCTTGTACGAGTCACCTAATTTTCAAGGAAAAAACAGTACTTACTACAAGGGATGTAAAAATTTCGGGGGGGGGGGGGTCCGGCAGTGTCTTACGTAATTATGGTGGGGGTTGAGGTATGCTTATCTTTGCTGACAAGGGGGGAAGGGGGGTTAAAAATGACCAAAAAAGTGCTTACGTAATATTTGAACGGCCCCTAAGGTGCAAATATATTACAAATGCAAAGATACTATTTTTTGAAGTACATCATAACCAATGTTTAACGTGAACAAAGAATTACAACAATTATAATTGGTTGCTGATATTATAAGATAATATCTTTTTAATTAGAAATTCAATATTGTAACGTGCATATTATAATTAATAATACAAAATATTAGCTAAAATCAAGCAATTACATTTGAAGAAAGAAAGGAAATAAATTTTACATACAAGTGACAGTGAACGTTCAGAATATTAAGCTGTATAATTATTTACAATTTTTGAAATAATATAATATATATAAATTTGCATTTATATACAGAAAATAAACCCCCAAAAAAACACTTCAAAGTTGATAAATGCTCCTTTAAAAAAACTGAAAAGGCTTGGATATAAATACAAACAGTTTTCCTAAAGTAAACTAAACATTCCCATGTATGGGTATTAGATGTCCGCAATACATAAAAAGTATCTTTTTAGAAATCATAGAATGGGATAAATAGTACAAAAAATAGCTGAAACCATACAACTACATTTGGATCAACGGAAAAAAAAGAATTCTACATACAAGTGACGATGAACGTTCAAAATATTTAAATTGCATAATTGTTGACAATTTTTGTAACAATACAAAAACTCAAGAAAAGACAGAAAGCTCAAACTAAAATAGCCATTCAGAGTTGATAAATGCTCCTTTCTAAAGAAAAACTTTAAAAGTGCTTACATTTTATTTCTAAAACTTATTTAGGATTTGTCGGATTTGTCAGAATAAATTTAATTTTGACAATTAAAATAATTTGGAGAAATGAACAATTTTAAAGGAATGAGATAAAAGTAAGAGATTAATTCAATAATAGATTTCCAAAAAAATTTAAGAATATATTGCTGACAAGTGACTTTGTTTATCCTTTTCTTTGTTTTTTTGCTTGCTCTTCCAGAATGTACTGCGGATCCTTTATTGGCATTGATCTTGGATGACGGGGATCTATCAATTCTGGGAGAATACATTGGTTATAAAATTTTACTAGTTGGTTTTCCATTTTCTTCCTCCAAAAATCTTCATCTTTCAGGATTTTATGAATGACGATTCCTTTAGGGGAATACATAGCAAACACACAAACACTCTTTTTTACAATATGTAGTTGGCCTTGAATTTGATAGAAAAAGTTATGATTCTTATTAATGGAAATTATTTCATCTTTTTCTTGATGGGCAATTAAAAATTTAGATTTGCAATTTCTGAGGTATTCAAACGGTGTTGTATCTTCTGCTGTGTGAGGGCCAGGGCATTTTATCTCCACCAATGTATCTTCACCTGAAATAATACCGTCAGGGGAAGCTCCAAGAAAGGGGATGTTTCATCAACGAAAAGGCCACATTTCTCGACTTTGACATCCAAGATCTGTTCAAGATCTGTTCAATCCCTGATATAAATATGCGACATTAAACCATTTAAAGGAAAATTTTGCCTTACGAGCGCCTGGGCGAAAATACCTAATAAACGCGTGCTTCAAATAAACTTTTTCTGTCTAAGAATCACAAAATCGTGCTTTCTATTATGATTTTCTAACATTTTATCCACTTCAAGTTTAAAAAACAAGCATCCCTTACCTTTTATATAAGAAAAAAATGCTTAAAATACAATTTTTCCACCTTTTGTACAAGAAAAAAATGCTTAAAATACAATTTTTCAGGTTAGAAATTACCTTACAAATGAGTATTTTCTAGACAAACCTTTACTCACTGAGTCAAAACATGAAATATCAATGAGATTCATGTATTAAAATATGTTATATACATTAAACTTACCGAACACTTTTTAGAATTAGTAATCGTTGTGCATTTGAAAATCGAGTAAGGGTAATACATCTAATCATTTCCTATATGGTAATGCATAACACCATTTAAACTTTAAGCAATTATTTTTTAATCGGTAAACAAAATTAATTGAGACTGTATGCGTCCTGCTAGTTTGCTACAAGACTACTTAAATTTAAAGCCCTGGATACTCTACCTTAGGTAGAGTATCCAGGGCTTTACTTAAATTATACCAGCCTTATAATGAATAATAGTATTTTCAACTTAGTAGAAACTTATAGTATTTTCAAGTGCTTGTTTACTTACCTACAACTGTACTATTAGTTTCAATATCTTTACATTTATTAGAAATTAAGAATATCGGGAAAGTCAAATGCATCCAAATCTTTCATTAATAATCATCGTACAAAAATTTGAATTTGATAAGTTAATAAGTAAGGCTTTTTTCTTATTTTAAATGAGAGTCGTAGAGACAATATATTTTTCCTGTAAAAAAACATATTAAATGTGTACCCTGATAGATCAAGATTTTTCTTTTTAGAAACGTGTGCCTCTCTTGAGAATTGGTATATTTTCTATATTAGCTAGATTTAAAAATAATAAAGCATTTACTTTGCCTATACTCCTTTCAGTAGGTAATTACAACACTAAGATAAGAATTTCATTAATTATATAAAGAGTTAAAGGTATTAAATAGCCTTTTAAGGATTTCAAATTATTTTATTTATTCTTTTGGCACAAATTCAAAAGTATTGATTTAATTTCTGAATTTAACGTAAAAGGTTAAGTTATAGGTCTTCCTCTGAATTTTGGCATTGACCTCTACAATTCAGGCACATTAGTGTACATGGTATTCCTGAAGTTTTGCAGAAACACCTTGCATAATCTATTTCCGCATAACTTCTATGCTTTCTAATTTTTAAAAATAATTCATAAAAACATCAAATACACAACGATTACTAATTGTTAAAAAGTGTTCGGTAAGTTTAAATGTATATAATATATTTTAATACATTTTGAATCTCATTGATATTTCATATTTTAACGCAGTAAGTAAAGGTTATTCTAGAAAATACTCATTTGAAAGGTAATTTCCAACCTGAAAAATTGTATTTTAAGCATTTTTTTCTGATACAAAAGATAAGGGATGCTTATTTTTTAAACTTGAAGTCTTGAAGTGGTGAAAATGTTGTTAGAAAATCATAATAGAAAGCATGATTTGGTTAAAATAATGTTAGAAAATCATAATAGAAAGTATAATTTGGTTAAAATAATGTTAGAAAATCATAATAGAAAGCACGATTTTGTGATTCTTAGACAGAAAAAGTTTATTTGAAGCGCGCGTTTATTAGGTATTTTCGCGTTTGCGGCCAGGCCCTTGTAAGGCAAAATTTTCCTTTAAATGGTTTAATGTCGCCTATTTATATCAGGGTGAACATTTAATAAAAAATTTAGAAAAATTTTACACCAAGAAAGCATTTTTTAAAGCTTTTAACATGCTTGTCATAGTAAAGTATTAATCTGTCTTAGAGTTTATTTAAAACGAAGTTAAAGTGGTAAAATTGTTCTTTTAATGTCTTAATAGTGTAGTGGTATTGCTTTTCTTTCAAAAAAGGTTTTAACTGTTCATTTTGAACAATAATTTACCGAGTTATGGGAAGTTTTCGATGAGTAGTCGCATCAAGCATGGCCGCCATTTTGAAAATTTTCCAAATTTAAAGTCTCATACCTCGGTGAATAATAAAGGTAAAGCTTTGAAATTTTGGATTTTTTAAATTTACAAATAGCTTAATAACTGGTAAAAATTTCATGATACCAACTTATGTTGAACATTGTGTTTTTGAAGATTTTAAATTTTAAAATTTAGTTTTTTTCAAAAAAACATATCAAATAGCATTTTTTTGAAATTTTCGACTTGATATTTGTAATCTACGACCTCAAATTGTATAGAAAAGTCACCTTACATGTTGAAAAGTTTGATAGTTAAGGTGTAAAACGCGAATTTAAAAATTTCACAAAAAGTTAAATATTTTAAATTCTAAGGGAAATTTCGGCGGACTCCTGATCGAAAACTCATTCTTATGGTCCATGGAATCAGTGTACCAAGTGGCTTACCATCATCAAAAAGTGCAGTGTTTCGCCCTTTTTCGTCGTGTACCGCTTAGACTATCTAGCATAGTACGCATGAATCCATTCCCAATAAACAAAAACACAAAAACCAACAGGCAGGGGAAATCCTACCCTTCGTTGAAGAAGGTAATAAAAACACCCCTCTCCCCGTTGCAGAGATGGAGAGCAGAGATAGAAGAAACCCCGCGCGCAATAAATCAAGGCTTGGATATAGGGTTGCTGTAATAGCCAGTTTTAAGCAAAGAAAAATTACATTAATTGCCTTTTAAAAATAGATTTTTAAATTTTTTCACAAAAATATGGTTATGAATCGGTGAAGAAAAACATAGTGCAGGATTGATTTTCATTTTCAAGTCGTTTTTCCGAAAATATCTAGGTGAAATTAGCTGTTTAAAAGACGATCAAGCAATTCATGAACTTTCAAAAATTATTTAAAAATACTAATAATGCGAGTTTAACTACCAATTCAAAAATCTCTCCTAGAGATTTAATGGATCTTGCGTATAAAGCAAAAATCGAGCATGTGCGATAAAAATTCGAGGCTAAAACAGGGTAACACAGATTCGCCGTAGAATAACATGGGAATCGCACGAGTGGGGGAATCGGGTAAGAGGACTCTTAAGACGTAGTAACCAGTATTTTTATGTGATATGTAAACAATCGATCAAAGCACTTACAACAACAATGAGCTAACTCCAAATAAAAGCTCTTGGAGTGAGCTCGTTGCAGCTGCAAGGCCATCTATTGCAGAATTGATTTCTAATACTCTGAAAAAGAAAACCTATTTGCTCAACCTAATAGATCATTTCGACTACCAGTCAGGGTTAAGTTAAATTAATATACTGGGGCTATGCAACAATAATAAACAATTTTAAAACACTAAAATAGGGGAACTTATCTACCCCACTAGGGGGCGCATATGAATACTCAACAACCCTCAAGCTACAATTTTGAATATGGACAAATTAAATATTTTCACTAAATTCTTAAAAGTAATTTTAAAACCTGTAATGATAATCATTTCAAAAGTTTAAATCATACAATAGCTGTTGATATGATGAACTACAGACTAATCTTTTTACAGCATCCAGTCTGACGATCTGAGAAGTCTTGATGATTTGAAAAGAAAAGGTTCATTTCACATAGTAACAGAAAAGTGGATAAATGATTGCATTGTGAAAAAGAAACTGTTATGTGAAGGAAATTGTGAAGCTAACACAAATAAAGATGGGAGTGACAGTGATTCCTTATTTTCTTCGTGAAAATTTTCCCATAATAAGGCCTCAAGCTGTACAGTTAATATTTATGTATTTCAGAATTGTAAATAAAATTAATTTTATATTTTCTACATCATAAATATTCTTGTAATGGATTTACAAAAACACAATTTAATGAACTTGTTTTTAGGTTATACAGGGTGTTTCTGAAATGGTGCAACAAACTTTCAGGGAAGATAGGGGACACTTAGATGAGTCAGAATCACCTAAGATTCGGGGGTCCCAGACCAAATCCCAGGGAGTTAAAAAAGGAGCGACACCCCAAAAAATCATTGAAAAATTCAATTCGTAGAAATACTATTGGTAAAAAATCAATTATGGTCTCAAAAATTGTGGTTTAATATGATCCAAATCCTAGGTGATTCCGACTCGTTTAGGTGTCGACTTTCATCCCTGAAAGTTTGTTGCACCATTTCAGATACACCCTGTATATATACAGGGGTCTGTTTAGAAGAAATTTGGGTCCGATTTCGGACCCTTCACAAAATGTTTCATTGTAAAAACGGACCCTTTACAACTTATTTTACCTTAAAAGCGGACCCTTCACAAAGTATTTTGGCCTTTAAATGGTCATTATTTTTCACAATACTGCAAATTGATGAGCTTATTTTCACAAAAACAGGCTCCTGGCTGAAAAGAACTAATTTAACACTAAAATTCACAAAATAATGAGTAGATTTTCACAATTTTAAATAAACCGGACCCTTCACAAAAAGTCTGGACAGACCCCTGATATATATTTTAATGCACTGGTGTTTTAGAATTTAAGCTAGGTGCATCTCTATTAAAAAAAATATTAAATGCAGTGGGTTTTAAAGTTTAGCCTACAATTTTCCAAGGTTGCCAATACCTGCCGTAGAACCATTGCTATTGCTCTTATCCATAAAGAGACATTTTAGAGCAAGTTATTTTTTCTCTTTTCCTGCAAAGTTGAGTAAATTGAGTTATATTTTCATTCCTTTGTTTTTAAAAGAATAACTCCTAAAATTGCTTAGTTTAGGGAAACTCAAAACATTTATATTTCAATTTACGTTAAATTTTTAAATTACAATAGCTTGTGTTTTTTTGTGATGTGATTAAGTAAATAATACTTGTTCTCTTGGAGTTTTTGTTGTGCTTATAGATTTATGGTATAAAAATTGTGGACAACCATAGAACAAGTAGCATGTTGCTGCTTCTGAAGAAGAAAAATTCTTTGTGATAGTTTTCAAACTAGAAAAAAATAACCATGTGATACATATTGTGGCAAGGGAGAGAATGGGGTTATGAGAATTGTGACATCCCACAATGAAAATAGAAGAAAAAATTGGAAAGTAGTTTACACAAGGGTATAATAGATTTTGTTTAAAATATTATTCAATCCAAATATCAGTTTGTTTTAGCTTGTATATAAATGTGGGGAGGTGTAAGTGTAGCAACCCAGCAAGGCAACTTGAAACAAAATGTAAACTTTTTCAAGCAACTCAATTACAAACTTTAAGTGAAAATTTATTAATAAAAGGAACACTGGAAAGTGGACACAAAACTTAGTTTTGTACAACACTGCTAGTCATATTTACATTTATACAAAATTGAAACATCATTACATAGTTTTAGTTTGTGTATCTTTTAGGCAAAGATGGTCTAGTTTTCTTTCTAGGTTCACTTGATTTGTCTCGCACCAAACCATAGCTTTCAAGGTATTGCATTGTTGCTACAGACAAGTTAGGAGATGATAAACCATACCTTGCTTTCAAGTAAGATTCATTTTCTACCCCTGTTTTTTCTGGTTGATTCCGGGGAGTTCTTTTCTTCCTGAGTTTTGGAGTAATATCATGACTTAACTCTGATGATGAACGACAACATGGCTGCTTCCTAAAAAAAACGTTTTTAAAAATTAGAAATGCCTTTGGTGGTACAGAAAGGAATACTATAAAAACCATAACATAATTTCAAAGAGACAAGCAGTTGAATATTTATCTGAATTTCCAAGGCTTTTCTATTGAGATACAGTGTCAATTCATCTTTGGAAGAATGCACCATTCAAATATAACAGTAAAACATGAGTGAAATATTTAAGTATAATTTCATTTACAGGAGTTTTAAGATGTTACAGAATTGACAGATGCTTTATAGGTAAAAATTAATAATAAAGAAACACCTATTCCCTGAACTTAAAGATCTTGCATTATCATATTTAATAATTATTTAGGAAAATTGAGTCAAAAGAATGCTTTATGTCAAAAAAATTTTTTTGAATTAATTGACAAGTACAGTATTGGAATATCGAAAACACACTTCAATTTCAAATAAAATAAATTAATGGAATTCAGAAACTTTGCATTGTAAGGGCATTACATTTGAACACACTCTCTTGTAAAGTTAAGCACATGATAATGTAAGAAAAAAGGATAAGAAAGTTTTATTAGTAAGTTATTTAGCAGTAAAAGTAATAATCATGTTTATGTATGAAACAAAATGCAAAAATTAGAAAGGGAAACAATTATTAAATGTTTACAAAATCATAAGATCGAATTACATACAAATTTATATTTATTTTGAGTCCTTGAAAGTTATGTAAAAACATTCAATGACAGAGAAAATGACAATATTTTTTGTAACTAACCAATTACAAACCTATAAAAAACAATTACTAGATGTAGAAATTTCACCAATAAACAGGCATGCATTAGATAATTATTTAAAAATTGCACACTTGTAATCATGGGGGAAAGTTTTCCATCTTGAAGCTGAAATCTGCCCAGGCAATGAGGAAGTTGCATGATTTTTAAAAATTTTTTTATCGGAAGTGACATCATCGTACGATAAACATTGTTGGAAAGCAATGGAGTTGATAGTATGATTGTTGATGTTATTGTTTTTTTCTCAACTTTTAAATTAAAATATTTAATTACCCGTACATTTTTTTGAAAAATTGACTAGATATTTCATTTTACCCTACAAAAAACCTACGAAACGCTCTTGTTTGTTTTTAAAAATCTGACACATGCAACTTCCTTATTACCTAGCTAACAGGACAGAAAAATTTCAACACAGGTAATGAGGTATTCTCACGTTTTGAGATTAAATTTTATTAAAATAGTAGATAAAAAACCATGAAGAATAACGTTTACATCAAGTATTTTCGTAGCCTAGTTTCTGAGATATAAATTTTTGAAATTTCGTTTTTTGTTTGGGCCCGAAAACACTTTCGAATCACAAATCATGCACTGTGAGGTCACATCCAATAGAAATCCGTTTTCTGATCACGTGAAAACAGTAAAGACAATGGTTTTCATGCGCTGTGATGTCACATCCAATAGAAGCCCGTTTTCTGATGTGACTTTTCTGGCGTTTTGGCAAAAATAAAATTGATTTTTAAGTTATTTGAAACACATTTTTAAACTTAAAAATCAGAAATTTGGGAGTTTAAAACCATAATGCATCCAAAAAGTATAAAATCAAGCAAATCCCTCACTCATGCAAATACCTCATTGAATTATAAAAAAATTCATTTTTAATGTCAAGTTTTAATTTATATCCATCCCGGAAATTTTTCTAACTTTCATCCATGCTTACAAATGGAATAAATAATGAATTTTATACCAGTGCTGAGGTTGGAAAAATATTTTGATTGACACACTTAAGTTTATTTTTTACTTTTTTACATTTTTTAATACAGTAACGAACCCTTTATCCGGGAACCCAAAATCCGGAAGGACCCGAAATCCGGCTCGCGTGTATAATTTTTTTTTTATATTTAGAAGAATTTTTAGTGAGTAAATGCTGTTACGATGCGCAATGGTTGCGCGCGCCTTTTGTGACATCGTCTCGGTTTGGAATGGGACGATTCGACGCGGCTGAATCGTATCGTCCCCGAGCTTAAACGGCCGTTCCAAAATCGGCTGCTGCCTCGCTATCGGTTCTTGCCGCGACGACCCACGTGCTTTGCTGGAAGTTTATTTTGCTGGATCCGTTACGATTGGAACGTAGTATGTCGTTTCAGCGGCTCAGTTTTGGTTTTACTAAAGCAGCTGAGTCTTTAATGGCGTTTTTTCCGGAACGGACCCGAAATCCGGAAAATTCCGAAGTCCGGGATGATGTCGGCCCCGAGCTTGCCGGATAAAGGGTCCGTTACTGTATAACCATATAATATTTTTAGCCATGTTTGAAATATTTTGACAGACAGTATCCCCCTCCAAATAAAAACCAATTCAACTGAATAATTGCCGTTTACAAATTGCTTACTCATTCTCTTTTATATTCAAAGGAGATGTCTTGGGTAAAGGACTTCTTTTACTTTTTGGCTTTGAAGTTTCCTTTGGAGTGGTTTTTTTCGTTGGTAAAACTGGTTCATTTGTATTTTCCTCCAACTTCTCATTTATATTTTTCTAGAAAGGTACAAAAATCAAACATAATTTAAAATGTATAACATTATTGTTTTTGACAACAATTCACACAGGAAAAGTCAACTTTTTATGTGTTAGATGTTAGAGCAACTTACCAAAACAGTTTCATAATTCGGCAAATACTTTACAATGTGTGATTCTGTAATACCCACCTAAAAATAAATTTCAAAATTATGCAAGAAATAAATGGCATAATTTTACGTTTATAAAAAACGAATAAAAACTGATATTGTTAGTTGTTGCATCTAAAGATAATACAATGATTACTATAAAAATTACTGTTAACAGTAACAAAAATTTGAAATTATTATGCAGAAAAACATGCAGTATACATGAAAACACATAACACTATTTTTTCATTCTAATTTATTTGATTTTGATAGATCTTTTGACCAACGAGATTGGTCAAAATTTTTTGGCCAGCAGCAAGTTAGGTTGGCATCTTTTGGCCCATATAATTGTTTGGTAAAGCTGTATAGGCCTACCCTTATATTATGAAATATTCTTTTACTTACCTTTGCTGTCTTCTCATGAACATTTTCACTAGGTGACTTCATCCTATGAAAGGTACATTTATGAATAAATTAGGCTAAATCATTATTTTGGTTTAATATAAGAATCCTCTTGATTTCATTAAAATGATAACAGTAAAAAGAATTAACAGTACTTGATGTTGAGCAAACAATAAGCAATAAATTTCTAACTGAAACCATCATCTTTTAAACAAAGTCAAACATTTAAATTAGAAAACACTAAAATCTACAAAATTATACCTGATAGGATTAGGGTGAATTCTCTCATTCGGAGAAGAAACATCTGAAGATCCAGACCCAACTAAATTTTTCTTTGCACTTTTAGCTGATTTCTGTGGCTTGATTCTTTCAATATTGGAAGAGGCATTTTTGGTTGGAGTTTGGTTTAGTGGAGTATTCACTCCATTTGAAATGTATGAGCACTGAGCAGACACTTCTTTCTGGTACTTTGCGGAATCTGTGACCACAGTCAACTTTTCGCGGATCAGGAGTTTGTCATTACCATTAAAAGTCATGCTAGTCATGGTACTTGTAGATTGCTTTGAGACTTCAATGTCTTTGTGACATAGGCCAGGGGAATTATTCTGATTGTCCACCCTTTTTAAGAAACCCTCAAGCATATTGGGACTTTTGCTTGAAGCAATGTTAGGATCTTCGACATCCAGACGGCATGAGTTCATTTTGTCATTCCCAGATATGTTTAGCATGAGCCAGTTCACTTGTTCTTGTAGTTTTTGAATCTGCTCACCTTGGGAGAGCACACATTTAATCAAAAGATCTTCTCGGTAGCTGGCCATGCCATGATTCCTAGGAGACGAAGCTTCCAAGTCCTTGCTAGAAGCACCAAGAATTGCAAGAATGGCGTCAGTGTTCAGCGATTCCTTCTGTCCTGGTGTATCACCGTGTTTAGGAGATTCCGATGGTGTCAGGGCCCGTGAAACTTGTTCCTGTATCGCATCCAGTTTCGCATCTTGCCTTTTTAAATATTCCCACAAATCGGATTCAGAAGAAACTGCTGAATGTGTAGTTTTAGATAGTTTTTGGCTGCATGGCAAAACAGAATGGCTGTCTTTGATAAAATTATCATCTCTCTTTGAAAAGCAACAATGTTTTTCATCATTTAGGTTGGGCGATGTGTCACTGAAATGAGCTTTCTCCACACACTTGATTTTAGAGTTTTGATTTGTCAAAACTTTTTCATGACAGTTTGAATATAAGGTTGGTGCTTTTGGATGGCTAAATCTCCTATGTTGCTTAGATTGTGGTTCCTGGTCTATTTCATCATCACCATGGAAACTTTGGGAAATGTCGGGAACATCCTTTCTATATGCCTAACGAAAAGACAATGAAAAACTGAATTATTATAGGCAAAAAGAGAAACAAAGGCCTCAAACATCAGATAAAAAGAAATAAAAGGACAAAATATATATGGTTCAAAAATAGAGATAAATATTAAATAAAGTTAAGACTAAGATTGAAAAAGTGTTTATAGAGCAAATCGTGATACAGAAAATTTTATTGTGATGATGGACAAAACCTTAACCCTCATCAGCATTTGAAACTATGAACTTTATAGAATAACAACTTAACAAGTAAGTTGTGGGAGCATTGTTCCAAAACTTCTCTGGCAATATGAGTCTAGCTACCCATCAGGGGTGTAACCAGAATTTTGTTTCAGGGGGTTAGGACAAAGATTTTCAAAGGCTTTTTTATGAGTAAAACGCCAAATCGGAACCTAAGTGCATTAAATGTAAATTTTTTTAAAAATTTGACCCCTAAAAGTTGTTTAGGAAATTTGGAACACTTTAGGGCAGCGTTTCTCAACCTGTTTACTCTCACGGAACCCTTTTGACAAAGTCCAAGTTCCGGGGAACTCTAGTATCCATGCAACATTGAAGTGTATAGAAATTCATTTCGGGAGGGGCCAAAAAGTATTACTTAACCCCTCCAATACATATTTTAAATAGGTTTAACGTAGCTTTTTAATGCATTTGGTGAAATTTGCATTCAAGAGAACTTAATATCGTAAAAATTGTGATTAATAAAGTTTTAAGTAGGAAAGGGGGGTCTGGGGGGTCCTGCCCCAGAGGATTTTTAGAAATTTGACCCAACAAACTGGGTTTTAAATTGTTTTTGGAACATTTAATCCAAATTTTGGACATACATTTTTATAATTAATATAATTATGGATTATAACTTTCATGAAAGCATAATAAAAAATAATACAATTTCATGTACTAAAGGGGGGTTTGGAGGTCCTCCCCCAGAAAAATTATGAAAATTTGACCCTAAATAGCAGGGTTGTAACGTGTTTTGGTATGCCTAGTCCAAATTTCGGGGGGAGGGAGGCCCCCCTTATTTACGCCACTGCCATGCAACAATATTTTTTCTTGCTGTTTTGTCCTCCCTCAGAATTTATTTTGAAAATTCTCCTTTAAACTAGTGTTTTATCTCCATTTCAAACTTTTTGTAGAACACCCAAGGAGAAAAGCTTCTTGAAACAGCAGAATGTTCAATGGAAAAACACTGAATAAGAGGCGCAAAAAGTTTTGAGGGAATTTTGGAGTTCTCCCTTGAAAATGTTTCGAAATTTGCCACTTAAAGTGTTTCAGCGTATTTTAAGACCCCTTGAGTTTCATTTGAAAAGAACAGTTCCTTGTATAAAACAAACTTTCAAGGGGGGAAATGTAATTAGCGTCAAAATTTTAAGGGGGGCTAGGGGCCTCCCTCAGAAATTTATTTTGAAATTCCCCTTCAAGCTAGTGTTTATCTTCTTTTCGTAGATCACCGAAAGGCTATACGGAAGCAGAAGAAAATGTCCAACTGAAAAACACTGGCTCGCATTTGGCTGGCTGTTCCTTAATTTATTTAGGGTTATCCTAAAATGTACAAAAAAAAAAGATATTTTCGGATCCCTCGCGGAACCCTTGAGGAAGCCTCGCGGAACCCCAGGGTTCCGCGGAACCCCGGTTGAGAAACGCTGCTTTAGGGGATATCTGAAGATGATTACTTCTTACACTTAAAGAATTTTTAAGGAGAAAGAAATGTCAATGAATTGCCATGATGATTTCTGGGGGGGTTTAACCCCCCCCCCATTAGATACGGCCCTGTTGGGCATAGCAATTTCTCTACATGGCTAATATTTCCACTGATCTTAGATTTCCGTACAAGATATTCTGCACCCCTGGATTAAGGATCATAAAAAAGACTCTTTATAAATTAAATCAATTACTAGGTACATGGTATCTATTCTTATTGACCACCAGTTTCAGCAACCCAATTAATGGGCCAATAAATCTTGTAGTTAATATTGTGAAGTGCAAATTAAGGTTAAAAATCTGCATGAAACATTACTGTGAATTAAATTAATAGGTACATCAATAATGTTAAATGACTGCTAACCACTTTCAAAGTAAGAGGATAGTAATTAAAAAAAGGTTACCTTTTCGATAGGACTAGGCCAGGGAATAGGTATTTGGTTGGCATTATTAATATCACAATCTATTTGAGTAGCACCATCACTAAAAGAAATTCAAACACAATAAAGAAGTTAGAATTAATGCAAAAAGTATAGCACTATTAAAAAAGCGACTTTGATCAATTATAGAAATTAAATCTTTCAGGAAAACATTAGTTCACAAACAGGTGTATAAATTCTGTTTCAAGTGAGTTTATTAGGCTACTCAATACAATAGGAGCCTGACAAGATTTTATTTTAAAATTAACCAGCTACAGACAGTTTAAACATATAACTCGTGCATATCAATTTAACATTCATGTATACTAATACACATAAATGAGAAAGAGAAAAAGCAATAGAATGTGAAAGGTAGCAAAGTGCACAACTTGTTAAAAGCTTTACAAACCTTCTTCGCAAAGCCATAATTAAATTTTAAAGTTTTAGTCCATTCAATGAAAATAAATAAGTTAAAACGTCAATCAAAACAAATACACAATGCGCGGTTTCTTTTTTTTCCGATTAAATATCGAGTAGAAAGTTTTATAATCGATACACACAAATACAATGTGTGGGGTGGCTTTACACTAAAAATCGTTGGGTATTCTAGGTGTGGCCCAAATCCAAAAGCCCTCATTAGCAGATCAACAAACTAGACGACTAGCTAGGGCTTTGTTTGGGGCCCCTCCCCTGAGATTTGGAGATTCGATCCAAACTCAAAGATTTTCTTTAAGGGTCTTAGATCTTTGTGGCGTCCGTCACACACTGGTCTCTTATTATCCCCCTCAAAAATTTTTTCTCTGCGCCACCCCACCAGGGGCGTTGTCAAGGGAGAGGGTTTGAAAATATATCCCCAAAATCATAGAAAAGGGCAAGAATTTGAAGGAAGTGAAGTTTTAGAGGAAGTGTAAAACTCTGAATTTGTTTGTTTTCTTGATAAATCGTAAATTGTGGAATAGAGCATTTGCAATCACATGACTCATACCTAGCAACGGCCTTAGCAACAGACGATTTGACCTACAGCAGGTAGCGGTTAAAAGAAAATAGCTGGTAGTGACGTCACATGAAAACACTCTATAGCACCCAAAATATGATATTTTTTACCATGGGAGCAGGCCCGTAGCTACGGGGGGGCCAGGGGGGGCTGAGCCCCCCTGGCATCTTCATTTGCCCCCCTAGAAAATTTTCACAAATTCTATCCACAAGCACAGCCATGGGGGCAGGGAGGGGCAGCTGCCCCATTCTTCTTTATTTCCTTCTAACTAAGTTAAAAACCCAGTTTTTTAGGGTCAAATTTTCAAAAATTTTCTGGGGGAGGGCCCCCATAATTATTCATATTTTTTTAAATAACAAGTTCATCAAAATCGAAATTCTACTTAAAAATATGTCCGAATTTTGTTCTAAAAGTATTAAAAGCAGTTAAAAACCCTGTTTTTAGGGTCAAGTTTCCAAACATTTTCTGGGGGAGGACCCCCAGACCCCCCTTTGACACTTGTATCCCCCATTATTACAAAAATAACTGTTCTTATATTCATTTCAGAACAGATCACACGAATTAATGAAGTTATCTTAGATGGAAATTCAACTCCGAAATGAATAACAACTACATTAAATCTATTAAATATGCATGGGAGGGGCTGTCTAATTTTTTTTAGGCCTCTACCGAAATAAACTTCTATATACCCTCCTAGCACTGACTGAAAAGGGAGGTTAGGTTGACACCTTTTATAAAATTTATGTCTATTTAAAGATTAACAAGGAGTGATCCAACTCGATTTTCGAGTTTTCCTTTTCAATTCTGGGGCTTACATGGAGCAGTTCCTTCTATACGTTTACCCAAATAATCTAAAAATGGGCTAAAACCACTTTAAGCTTCAAATTTCTAAAATTTTATTTAAAAAGGGAAACTTAAGAAAACAGAAAAGGTAAAACTAGAAAAATTTAGGACCGAACTCCTCCCGAAACAAAAGTCTTGTAACAGCTCCTTAGGCCTGAGGGTCTGGGTTTTTGTCCCCTAGTCAAACAGTTGAACTTATGCCTATATGATACCTCCTGAAAGTCCCCTTGCCCCCCCTGAAAAAGTGGGCGCCCCACCAAGGGGAAATTCCTGGCTACGGGCCTGCATGGGAGTATTTTCATTTGTTATTATTAATCTACAGTCGGTGGATTAAAAAAGTGGAGCACCGGCACGCCATCGTTTTTTTCCAGAAATACCGAATCCGTCACATCATCAGGGTGTGAGAAAAGGGAAGAAGGGATGCTGCAAAGCGCATCATTGGGAACAAAGATTAGAAAGGAGTGGTTCACACAAGAACTTGTCGCAAGTTTTGCCACTACTACTACTACTGCGACGAGGCTCCGGCAGTCTCTCATAATCACATCATCATCACCATCTTCTTCTTCTTCCTCCTCCTCCTTCTTCTCGTTATTAAACAATCCCAAACATTACGTAGCAAAATTCATATTCCCTTTTACCACCGTTTCCCGAATCAAGAAAGGCGAAGAACACACGGGCGTTCGTCCCGCTTTCCCCGACTCTTTTACGTAAGATACAGTTTTGTTCATTTTAAAAATTTTTCAGTCTTTAAAATTTTTGCAGAATATTCTCTTTTATCCGACCATTGTGAATTTTTTTAAAAGAAATTAACTTCAGTTAATTTTTTTCTATTTTAATTTTTGCAGAAGAAAAAACGATCACTCGAGGAAATTTTTTTAATGAACAGGTAAGTCTATATAATTTTTAAAAAAAGTCGGGTAATAGTTTTAAACTATATTATTACTTATGAATTTTGAAATGAAGATTTGATTATAATAGGGGATTTGTAATATTTTTCTTCAGGTAAAACTCTTAAACGTTGTTTTTTCTATTTCATTGTTTCTCTTAAGACCAAAAAGAATTTATTGGTGCTTGTAAAATGAGAAAAAATTCAAAATAGAGGCAAGTAACTAATTTTGTTGACTAATGCATTTATTCTTACTATAGGAAACTAAGGACAGAGAAATAAAAACCGTTTTCAATAAAATTAGGATAAAATTTAATATAATAAAATTCAATGTGTGTGTGTTTGTTTGTGTGTCTTTAATACAAATCCACAGTTTTCTTTCGATCAGCACCAAAATTGGTATACATACGTAAAACAATAAAAAACATATTGGGGTATGTTTCAAAGTGTCTAGAACGACCCCTTGACCGTCTTTTGACCATTTTTGTGGTCATTTTGCTCTGAAATAGCTTTATTTCTGCTCAAAAAAAGAAACCTGCTTACTACCCGACTACCCCATTGTTACAAATAAAAGCAAAATAACAAGTTTTTAAAAGAAAACCTTCGATCTAAGTCCATTTAAAAATCATATTAATTAATAATCTAAAAATGTTTCAACAAAATTTTTAAAATTTTAAAACAGGTAAGGTGGTAAGTTAAGTACTTCAAAATAAAATGATTTCCAGAATGGAATTTACATTCCGGGTTTGCTTTTGCTTATTACCTAGAAGTGGATAGAAATGATCAATTTCACCATAATACAAGTCGAAGAAGCAGTCTTGACAGTCGTTTCGCAAAATCAAATTCAATCATTTCTCGGAACACCCCAGTTAACGTCGAACATCTTGAGGCGTTACCGCACCTTAAAGGGATGTTCCTAAGAGAAGCGCTTTATTTTCCTACAAGTCAAAAGTGAATGATAAGCAAAAGGAACGAATAAATGTATAAAAAAAGGGGACGTCCTTAAATGACGTCTCTCTCAGAGGGGGTTAAAAATATGTGACAAGGGAGAGAGGCCAGGGAGGGGGTTTCAAAAGTTGTGCCATCACCTCCTGAAGATAAAAATCAATAAAAAATAAACCTTAATGTGTTAAAACGACCGTATTTGCTCATAAAAATTTTATTTTTCTCCAAAAAATTTTCTATATATGCTATTGCATTTCTTGAGGGGGGCCATAAATATAATTTTGTGAGTTAACCCCGCTAAAAAAAGAAAGTCTAGCTATGGGACTGAATTAGGACAGAATCGCCCCTCCCGGGTCGAGTACCTGGATCCACCAGTGCTGTTGTTGAAGCCAAATATCTGGGAGGACTCACATCTTCTTTTTCACTTCTTTTGCATTATATAAATCAAGTCTCCATATTTCGGAGAGAGATGCCCCAAATATTTTGGGGGTCTGCTTCCTTTCGCGTTCACCCCCAATCTCAGGACTACTAGGTATACAAAAGCGAGTTAAACCCCTGTTTATTAGGGTCAAATTTCCAAAAATTTTCTTGGAAAATTCTTTCCAAAAAAATGTTTTCCTAAAATGTATTAGAAAGTTTCATTATACCTATTAAATATGTATGGGAGGGGCTGAAGAGTAATTTTGGGCCCCTCCCGAAATAAATTTCTATATACGCCAGCGCCACTGCTGCCATTATATTGATCATAGTTCCGAATTTTGAAATCATTGCAAGAATCATAAGTCATAACACACTACATCGAGCTTGTCATATGGCAATTCTTTCATCAAACCACGTTCGGCTTGAATCAACAAACAGAGGGCTATTTTGGGGGTGGTAGCCGGGAACTCGTGCGAAAGGTTGCTCCCGAAGTAAATCGAGGAGTTTCTCCCGTGACGAGAAAACAAGACTTTTTTTAGCTTTAAGCGAAACAAACGGTAAAATTCCTTGAAGAAATGTTAGGTAAAATTGTCAATTTGGGGAAACTGGTGAAGAAATTTCAAGAAGGTCGTGCTGTGTGTATGTTGTACTTTGTACTCTACACGATTTCCAACGTTCGAGGAAACAATTGTTTGTGGCTTACCTCTCAGAAACCAAAAATTATTGGTTCAAAGCTTAGTAGCCTGGTTGCTGGTTATAATTTTAAGTTGCAGTCTTGCTTTGAAAGAAACCGAAAAAAATATTCTTAACGAATTCTTTCTTTGAAATTTCTAGTTTCTTCACTCTTAGCAGTTTTAAAATCAACACATTCGAGTGGAACCGGCGACGGGAAAAAACCAGTCATTAAAATAATAAAAAAAATTAGATCTTTCCCCACGAAATAATCATGATTTTTACTGACCGATTATTTTGTACTTAATGCACTAACTTCAAACTTTAAACATGACTATACATATACAATCACGTTCGTTATAAAACAATCGATTCTGTGAGTTCAACCAATCTCCTTACAGCACTTCCTGAAAGTTATAAAAATTGTAGTCTTATAATACTGGTGATCTTAAATCCCCCCCACGACATTGAAAGCATTTCTCAGAATCAAAAACAAAAGAACGGTGATTAAGCAGTCATGCATTACCCCAACACATGAAAACGGTAAATTAATTTATGGATTTCGCTACTTCGAGACTCGTTAACAAGGGGAGAGTGAACAATGGACACGGGTGAATCTATGCTTCATATATCCTGATTTACTAGAGCAGAATTGACTCAGCAACCGATTCTTGTTTTAAAAGGGCGTATCAAACCTCAAGTAACGTGTTACTCTATATCAGAGGTGTCTAAAACATAGCGCATGCGCAAAAAAAACATAGCGCATTAGAGGAAGAAGAATTAGCTCATCAGTCATTTAGCTAATTTTAATAAATAGCATCAATTCATGTAAAATTAATAAATTAAAACTGTTTATCTCTCGGTTAAACAACAAATTTGACAAAATTACAATGCTTAGAGATAAGAGTGAATGTGATGAAAATGATAGAAATTTGATGAACTTTATTGGAAGAATTAAAAAATCTATATACATTCGAGAGCTTCGCTTCCAGGATTTTGGTAAAGAGAACATAGCTTCTTTTGCACCAAAAAACAGTATTTGCTTTTGAACAATGTATAAAGTGACCTATGAATTTGCAGGGCCTTTTTCCAAGGGGAAGTTAAGATTTAACACCCCTGGAAGTTTTGATGAATTTTCCTTAACTGTTTTCATGTTGATTAGCTATAAATCCTTTTGGCATACAAATGAGTGATCTTCTTGTTATCAAATTCAGACCAGTTTTTTAGAGTTTGCTCCGAGCTACTTCACCCCTTTTATTACTTTAACTTTTTCTTCTATATTTAGTTTTAACTCTGAGTATTGTAAAAGGGTCTTACATGAAGGATTAGGGCTAGTGTGAGTCAACTAGTAAGTGAAAAGTACTACTTTATAATACATCATCAAGATCAAAACAGTTATATTGATCAAGTGTATTGTATAATTGATATAAGAATATAAAATTTATTGATTGTATTCTTGAATACATGGATTCTGAAGTAATGCGGAAAGAGTACAAAAAATGCTGTGAATATATGTGTGAAAAAAGTAGGAACTATCAGTAGCCAATAATAAAGAAAAAAAACTAATTAAGTTGATTTTACAAGATTATTAATGATGTATTAAAATTATAATATGTGCTATCGATTTGCACCAAAAAGAAGCCATTTTTAAAAGTTAGTTCTTTTTAAAAACTTGTAATGTGTGTGAAAGACTCCAGTCACCACTAAAAGAATGAAAAAAAATACAAAGCCCCATTCTGGAAAATTTTCGTTTCACATGACCCAATTTCCCAAGTTCACACGAGAGCTTTTGTCCCCTCTGTTTAATTGATATAATCGTACCCCTACAGGGCGTCATCTAATTTATTTAAGAAACTCTACCTTAGAGCTAGAGACCAGGGTTTTTCGATTGGATGATCACACTTATCGCCAAAACCAAGTTTAATGATTTAATTTTGAGTAAAATCTAAAAAATAGGACTGGTTTGAGGCAAAAAGCTCATTATTCGGGAGTTAGGGTTTAAAATTACTATTTCCTATTCCACACTATTTCGTTAGTTTCGCAGGTCATTTTTCGCTACTGGTTGATGCTGCAGCCTCGTTTCTATGAATGAGAGACTGAATCTCACGAAAGAGACTGATGACTATCAGCCCAAAGAGAAAACACAAAATGGCTACAATCAGTGCATTGACGACGTTGATCTGCTCTGATGTCGTTATCGAGATGTCTCTGGTTTCGGTTTTAGCGGAAATCGGAAATTTGTCTCATCTATACGGAACAAAATGTTCTTTATGAGAGTTTTGGGTCTAGTGTGTGTGTGTGTTAGAGAACCTTGGGCGATGTTTTTTATTCGTTATTTTTATTTGTAGTCATTTAAAAAAATTAAGCAATCAATATAAGTTTAATTTTAATAGTTTTACTCAATCAGTGTAGTTTATATTTCTGTAAATCTTCCAAAGCTAGTGTTTTGAGTCAGCTCTCTTTGCTTATTCTAATACTATCAAGAAAATTAATTATAACTACCTTCAAAAATTACGCTTATCTCCTTTTTTAAACATTCATAACAGTTTCGGTCCTATTATTTTAAGTATACAATTACAGACTTGTCTGGATCTGATATGACTTACAGACAACAGGAACAGACAACTCCTAAAAGTAACGAATTTAGTCTGGCATAAATTTACATTTGAATCATTTTTTACATTTGTTTCAAAGAGTTGGTACATTTATCCGAAAGGTTACTCATACCCCAATTTATTTAGAGAATATTTAAATAATTATATAAGCAGTCAGTGGATCACAAATTTTTCCAATGAAAACGATATTTATGAATAAACAATCAAAATAGAAACATAATAGCTTTACAAATTTATAAAAACGATTATTCTTTGATTTTAAATTGAAGTGATGAAAATCGAGAGAAGCTCAAATCTTCAGGGAAAACCAAGGGGGAAAACTTAAAAAAGGTTAACTTAAATTAAACTTAAAAAAGGTTAAAAAACTTAAAAAGGGGACACAAAAAGCACGTGCTTTACCGTGCGTTGTTATGAAACTTTATATTTTTGTGTGAAAAATACAAGATTTACCATAAAACAAATTTACGGTGGATAAAATTATAATTATACCAAATGTTACTACTGATAATTAGTGGTGACAGAAGAAATAGCTTTTTGACTATAACAAGTCTTTTTAATAAATCCAATTCCGCCCACATTTCATCAAAAATTTTCCATCGTTTTGCCCCTCAGAATTATCGTATTCAATCCATTTAAGAATCCCCCCATAGAAATTCATATGCCTTCTTTGAAACTGTAGGAAGGGACTAAAAATAATTAATAATAATAATAGTAATAATAATAATAATAATAATAATAATAATAATAATAATAATAATAATAATAATAATAATAATAATAATAATAATAATAATAATAATAATAATAATAATAATAATAATAATAATAATAATAATAATAATAATAATAATAATAATAATAATAATAATAATAATAATAATAATAATAATAATAATCTCTCTATTCTAAAAAAAAGTTTTCAGTGAACGGTTTCCAGAGAAAGGCTTTTTAATTACTGAACCGAATGACACATATATGGTATCAAAATGTCCGGATTCTTTCCGGATTTCCGAGTAAGCCCTTCGATTTTTCAAAAAAATTCTCAATTTTAAAATATTTCCATCTTTTTAAATAACGGATAAGGTCGCAGTTATAAAGCAAGTACTGTCAATCAAATTATTATGCATCCAATCACAACGTCCGATTGACGCTTTATTTTAAGATGAAACATGTTTTTTCACCTTTTAAAAAAAGTACTTTCTTGATGAAATATCACTCAAAGACTGATAAAAACATATTCTAAAAACTTACATGAAAGCCATTTTATACTAAAATTTCACACTTTTTGTTCAATATTAATAATTTTTAGTCTGATTTTATCGAAATTAATTGTAAACATAGTGATGTTTTGTCTCTTATTGTTTTCAATTGCTTAAACGGTATTGTTTAACAAGTCTGGGTTTAAAAAAAATATGAATGATAAACACTAGGCATATTATACTATCGAGTTACTTTAAAATAATATTTTTTGTTTGGTCCGAATATTGATAAACAATTAGAATTAGTTATTTTTATAATCATAGATTAAAAATAATTAAGATGAATATTTTTAAAAACATTTCGTTTAAATTTTTGATAAGTTCGAGTTAATATACAGGGTGTATCTGAAATGGTGCAACAAACTTTCAATGATGATAGTACTCATCAAGACGAACAAGAATCGTTATAGAAAGGGGGTCCCAGACCAAATCCCAGGGAGTTAAAAATAGAGCGACACCCCAAAAAATCATTGAAAAATTCGATTTGTAGAACAACTACTTTTGGTAGAAACTTAAATATGGTCTCAAAGATTCAAATAACCTCAAAAGTCTTCAGTTTAAAATTTGTTTTATTATGAAAAATGTTAAAAACACAAAAAATGTGAAAACTCAGCCAAAACCTTATTTTGTATTTCGAAATCCTTTCTTTTGATTTGATAATCTGAAAGCGTTTAATATTAATTGTATTTACGTGAAACTTCGGACTTAAGGGTTTTCAACTATGTTCTTTCAGATTATCAAATCAAAAGAAATGATTTCGAAATACAAAATAAGGTTTTTGCTGAGTTTTCACATTTTTTGTGTTTTTTAACTTTTTTCATAATAAGACAAATTTTAAAGTGAAGACTTTTGAGGTAATTTTAAAGATCATATTAAACCACAATTTTTGAGACCATAATTAAGAATTTACCAACAGTAGTTCTTCTACAAATTGAATTTTTCAATGATTTTTTTGGGGTGTCGCTCCATTTTTAACTCCCTGGGATTTGGTCTGGGACCCCCCTTTCTATACCGATTATTGTTCGTCTTGATGAGTACTATCATCCCTGAAAGTTTGTTGCACAATTTCAGATACACCCTGTATACTCAAACTTTTAATGGAGATTTATTCATGGAGGGGATGTGAAGTATTTTTAATAAGTTAGTTGACGTTTTTTCTGTAAATTGTTTAATTGTTTTATAAAGTGTGTTAAGTTCAACGAGTTGGAATTTGTGGGAATTGCGAAGCAATTCCAAAAGGTCCTGCGTCAGCAGTTTACGGGGGTTGGCGAGCGATAGCGAGCAGGGGGCGGTAGCTCCCTAGTAATAATAATAATAATAATAATAATAATAATAATAATAATAATAATAATAATAACAAATTTTATTATAAAATTATAAGTTTAACCCCCCTGTGTACCCCTTCCAAGTGGTACACAAATCACACAACAGGACATTTATTTATTATACACAAAAGAAAAGTAATGAAAATATAGGAACAGAACAAATACATACAAATATTACATAAAAAGATATAGCCCTATATTTACCCCTATAGGAAAACTAAAATTTAAATAAATTAAACAAAATAAAATACGAATTACCCCCCTTCCCTGGCAACTTGCCAAATGATCCGTTTTAGAGAGGAAAAAATATTTCAAAGTTCCAAAAACGAGTCATAATTTATTGTTATTATAGTTATAATTTGTAATTATTAAATTTATACTTTTTATAAGCCGTCGATTCATTTAAGAACTAAGCATTCTTAATTATAAATGAATCTTCAGTTGGAAGAAAGGAAAAAGTCCAAAAATCAAGTTTTGAGAAAGTTCAGAACCCTATTTAGAAAACAGAGCAATCATCAAAACAAATATAAGTATATTCAAAAATATTTTACAGTCAAAGTAAGTTGATGGACTTATTCCCTTCTTCCACCTTATATGAAATTTTTCTGATGAAACAATCTTTAAAAAACCCTTAAATTCACATTTAAATTATATTTCTCCTTAGTTTACACCACCAAAGGGTGAATGGAGGGAGTGAATATGAATGGAGTTAAACATTCCCTGCATAAAAAAGTTTGAAAAAAATTGAAATTAAGAGAAAATTTTATTTCAACTTAGTTGACAGCACAAAGAATATAAAAAGAAAGACAAATTAACTTTAATTTCCAAATTAACTTAAAAATACAATGAATGAACATCGATTTCACAACTTCTAGGGGGATATCTCCTTATAGGGGTTAGTTATCTTTCCCCTCTTTTCACCCATGTGTAGAGCAAAGCTTGGAGATTGTTTTGAGCACAAAAACTCAATTTTTCTTTTTTGGACTTATTCCCTTCTTCTAACTGAATGACGATTCAAATCATCACTATTTTTTGTAATTTTAAAACTGACATTCAAATGCAAACTCATCAGGAAAACCATTCATACAGGGTAATAATAATACTAATCGTTATATATTAATGATATTTACAAATTTTTCTAGGTCTGATAAATTAAATAAGTTACTTTTTAAAGCTAAATAAACTTACACTCTCCCTGATTTCATTTGGAAGTTTATTAAAATTAAATAACCCAAACATACAAAACTATTTCTTACAAGCGATTTATTAGGTTTAGGTAATAATAAATTCGATGGAGCTCTAAAGTTATAATTTAAATTTCGTATTTCAAAATTAGATTTATTAGAAAAAATAAACTGCATGAAACGATGTATATGTATAGTTTCTTGAAAGTAAGTTCTCCTGAGATGAGCCTACTACATTTAAAATTTTGAAGAATATATTTTGAATAATAATTTTAGGTACTATATTTGATGCATAATCACCTCCCCTGTAAAATTATTTGAATCCAAGAAAAGTATAAATTGATTAAAAATTGTTTATTAACAATAGGTTTTAAATAATAAAAATGTGTAATTTAAATCTTAATTTTTGAATTAAATTATTTACGTGATTTTTTTTCATTTTAAATTTTGATCAATTAATAGACCTAAATATTTTATTGTATCTACTTTTTCTTTTTCTGAGCAAGAGAAATTAATGTTTTGCAATTTGCAGGAATGATATCTAATATTGAGAAAAGCATTTCCAACTTTAGTTTAACTAAAAATTACATATTTTGTTTTATTGCTGTGCTGTTTATTTTTAAACCATTTGTGTCAAACCAATTTTAATCTTTAATAGATCTTCATTAACTTTATTTTTCAGGGTGTCATAATCCTTTGCAGCGTAGATTATTACTGTGTCGTCAGCATAGGTCAACATTTTTCCATTAATTAGAGGTCTACAAAAATCATTCATATAAATAATGAACAGGGTCTACCCTAATTTAGAGCCCTGAGGAACACCTTTCTTAATTACTGATTTGCTATTTATACTATTTATTTTTACATATTGTGTCCTATTATTTAAATAAGATTTAAACCAATCCATTTGATTACCCCTAATTCCAGCATTACTAAGCTTTGTTAACAAAATTTTATGGTTTACAGAATCAAAAGCTTTAGAAATTTCTATAAACAATGTGCCATAGTTTTTAAATTTTTATCTATGTTTCAATATATTGTCTTGGTAAATTCAGTTAATGCATGTTCATTGTTCAGTACTATATCCACCCCTAAATCCATATTGGTTATTGGGGAAAAATGTGGGGTTCAAATATATGACATTAATTATTTTTTCATTATATTCTCAGTAATATTTTGTGAAAAAATTGGCAAAAAAGATATCGGTCTGTGGTTTCCCAAATTATTTATTTCATCGGATTTATAAATCGGAGTTACCACCGCAATTTTCAATTGATCAGGAAAAATTCCTTGTTCAATAGATTTATTTATAATATTTATTATTATCTGTGGATAGTGCTTAAAAATTATTTTATAAACCCTAATCCGAATTACATCATAGCTTTTTTCTCGTCAATTGAATTTATAGCATACTTAACTTCACACGCAAACATTCGAAACAGAATTCATTCAATTTATGAAAAACGTTACAAAAACGTGTTTAAAATCATTTACTAAATTTGAAGTTTCAGAATTGATTTGAAGAACTATTTTTTTCTTATTTTTACCAATTAGATTATTAACAAACTGCCATTGCTTACTTTGATTATCTTCGAGCTTTTAAAATTCACTAATGGGGGCCGTTCAAATATTACGTAAGCACCTAATGGGAAGGGGGTTTGCTCTTTGCTTATTTTTCTTGACAAGGGCGAGTAGGGATATGAGTGATGCTTACGTATAAGATACTGAATTTTCGAAAATATCTTGTTTCTTCCATAAATAATTTCAAAACTCAACCAAAAAAATATATAAAAAAAAATTGAATTAGGAAATCTGACGCAAGCATTTTATTCTAGGGATGGACCCTCTAAAAGTAGTGTTTCGTTTGACCCATTTTTGAACCCTTAGGGTTACACACCCAAAAAAACAACAACTCCTTGTATAAGTCACCTAATTTTCAAGGAGAAATTAAAACAGTACTTACTAAAAGGGATGTCGAAATTTCGAGGGAGGGATTCTTATGTAATTAATTCTTATGTAATTCCGACAGTTTCTTATGTAATTATGGTGGGTGGGTTTGAGGTTTGCTTTTGCTTATCTTTGCTGCCAAGGGGGGAGGGGGGTTAAAAATTACCAAAAAAGTGCTTACGAAATATTTGAACGGTCCCATGTAATAAAAATTTTTAGCCTTTCTAACTGTAGTTTTAAGAAACCACTATTTGAAATCAAATGGTATTATACCGTTTTCCAGCACTCAAACAAACGCTTTTGCATACAGTCAAACTTTTCCTTTCGTTCATTCATCACTATGTTGATGAATAACCTCATGAATGGCTACACCAGTACAAAGAAAACAGAACACATTTATCCAAAGAGCTTTCAAGTCCTGTTCAGAACTATTAACGAGGGTGACAAGGTTTTTTTTCCATTTTTTTAGAGGGGACATCAGCTTGCATACTTCCTGCAAAAAAGGGGAACTCTACTATATTTATGTCTCTTTCTGAATCTCGGCATTATGACAATTGGGAATGTAATAATTAGACCCAAATGGGAACGCATTCTTTTTGTTGACTGAAAGCTGCTTGAAAGACTCCTCTTGTACAGTTTGAGCAATGAAGTGCTGAAGAATGATTTCGTGGACGATAATGAATGGACTCGGTGAAATAATGAATGGGGTTTTCCTTGCGCATTCTTACTGGTGTGTAATACGAAATTAGATCTACTACAGGGTGTCCCATTAATAATGGGTCACACTTCTAGGGGGATAGTAGACACCTAGACGAGTCAGAATGACATAGGATTTGGGGGTCCCAGACCAAATCCCAAGGAGTTAAAAATGGAGCGACACCCCAAAAAATTATTGAAAAATTCAATTTGTAGAAGAACTACTATTGGTAAAAATTTAATCATGGTCTCAAATTTTGTGGTTTAATATGATCTTTAAAATTATGCTAAAAGTTTTCACTTTAAAATTTTTTACTACGAAACAAAGTAAAAAACCACAAAAAAATGTGAAAAATCTGCCAATACTTTATTTTGTATTTGGAAATCCTTTCTTTTGATTTGATAATCTGAAAGATCATAGTTTAAAACCCTTAAGTCCAAAGTTTCACGTAAATACCATCAATATTAAACGCTTGAGATCCTGTTAAAAATTTTTTTGAGTGCTTTAAACTTTGATCTTTCAGATTATTAAATCAAAAGAAAGGATTTCCAAATACAAAATAAAGTTTTGGCAAATTTTTCACATTTTTTTGTGGTTTTTTGACTTTTTTTCGTGGTAAAAATTTTTTTAAATGAAAACTTTAAAAATAATTTTAAAGAAAATTCGAAATTCGACAAAATTCCACAAAATTCGAGACCATGATTAAGTTTTTACCAATATTAGTTCTTCTACAAATTTAATTTTTCAATAATTGTTTTGGGATGTCGCTCCATTTTTAGCTCCCTGGGATTTGGTCTGGGACTCCCAAACCCTAGGTGATTCTGACTCGTCTAGGTGTCTTCCCTAGAAGTGTGACCCAACCCCCCCTTCCCCCTAGAAGAGTGACCCAACATTTATGGGACACCCTGTATATGTTGCAATATTATACATGTAGTCAAGGTCTATGTAGGTATGTAGTAAATCCCAGTTTTATTAGGGTGACCACTGACCAACCGTCTCATGATGAGGACAATCCTTCGTTAGTCCATTCTTCTTGAAATTTGTCATTTTTTGTTCCTGAAATAAGCTGAAATCCAATTATTAAATAGATGCTTGATGAGAAACAGTTTAAATAGATAATAGGTTGTCCGTTTGTCCATAAATAACATCCCTTTGTTGCATATTTTGACCCCTTCTTTCACACTCTCCTGCCAAATTCAAATTGCCAACCAAACAATATTTTGTGCATGCACAGGATTGATAAGAACCTGGCCTGTTATTTTAACCATTTTATTATAGCAGAAAGGCAGAAACGTATATTGGCTATAGTTTAACCTCCACGAGTTGACAGAAAAAGAAAACTTTGAAAAGAAAAAAGAAGTACAAGTACAAGGCAAAATAATGCCTCACAAATTTTGCATAAACGTTTTTTCAGCGTTTATAAATAACCATCACCCCCAAATCTGTATCCTAAACAGTTGTCAAAATACTGTGTAAGTTTTTCTCGTGGCGGTCTTCTAATAGTATGTATTTTTTTTTAATTGAACTAATGAATTAACTAATGATTATTAATCATTAGTCAATATAATAAGTTATAATTTAGGCGTTTATAGACAAGCTAACCCAAAATTGGAGTAACCTCTTTGTTATTACTGCAAACGCGCTTTATTTAAGTTATTTCAGGAATTTAGTAAGTTTTTAGTAAAAAACATAAGATATGACAGCCTCGGAACAGAGAGATTTCCCAGATTCTTAACTTCTCCCCGTTAGGGGACATCCATAAATTACGTGAGGTGTTTTTCCAAAATCTGGACCCCCCCCTCCCCCCTTGGTGAGATTTAGTGAGATTTTGCTGGACCCCCCTCCCCCCCACGTGAGATTTACCTACAACCTTTAAAAATAATTTTCTATCCTATTCAGTGGCGAATCCAGGATTTTGGTCTGGGGGGGCTGAGTTTCACAAATTACCTTATTGCTATTATGGGCTGTTCAAAAATTAATGTAAGCAACTGGAAGGGGGTTGCCAGTGCCGTAACCAGATTTTTGTATAGGAATATCTCTGGAATACTAAGTTTTAGGTGATATGACTTCGCAAGGTGTTAATTTTGGTGCACTATTGTGTAAAAATGTGAACTGAAAGGAAAAGGGGGGTCTGGGGGTCCTCCCCCAGAAAATTTTTGAAAATTTGCCCCTCAAAATAGTGTTTTAGCTCATTTTGAAGCCTTTCAGATTCCACCCAAAGAGCACAGCTCATTGTAAGCGGCAGAATTTTCAAGGAAAAAAGTTTATGGTATTATGAATTGGAAATTTTCTAGGGGTTTAGGGGTTCCTATTCCAGAAAAATTTCTTGAATTTTGCCCCTAAAAGTGCATTTTAACTCATGTTGAGACACTCTAAGTTTCATCAAAGAGGCTCACTCCTTGTAAATCCCTAAAGTTTCAAGGAAAAACCGTACTAATTAGATTCAAAAATTTCGAGGGGGTTTGGGGGTCTTCCCCCAGAAACATTTTGGAATTTCTACCCTTAAAAGTAGGGTTCCGATTCATTTTGAGACCCTTTGGGTAACACCACCGAATGTCCGCAACGTAGTGAAATTTCTTTTTTGCTTTATTGCTATTATCAAAACTTGAATGTCTTATTCCTGGGGGGGGGCTGCAGCCCCACAGCCCCCCCTACTGGATTCGCCACTGATCCTATTCGTTTGCATTTTTTGCTTCACAGCACCAAAACTTTTCCATTACACATGATGTGGGTGAAAATGACATTATTCCGCCTAAAAATCACCACAGTATCTTATCTGTGGGAATTATTCCTTTCTCATACTTAAAAATCGTTTAATTTCTAACTTAAAAAGTTAACGTGAGATTTTAATCGAACTCCCTCCCCCCCTTTTTGATCTCACGTAATTTATGGATGTCCCCTTAGCCTTAGGCAGATTATATTTATCATAACTTACCTCCTTCAGGTATCCAAATGATTATTTATCTTTCACATCCTCTACCGTCAAAGCCAGTCTAATATTTTCTTGAGTGAATGGCTTGCTTCCGGTATTTTTACAAACCAAAGGTTTATTCATCCAGCAGAAGCTCTCGAAAATAACAGGCGTGGACCTCCCACATAGTGAAGAGGGGGCCACTGTTTATACGAGATATATAGGGCACCTCTGTGACTCAACGCACGTGGATTGTGTTTATTGAAATTACAAATCAAAGTACTATTAAGAACGGGCTTTATACTAACGCAGTACAGGAGTTCAAAATAATTTTGCATCCCCATCATGTATCCCCATATATTTGAAAATTCGTAACGTCTTTATAAAACTCGAGAAATATGAAGAAGTTTTGAAAAGAAAAGAATGAATAAAGCGTTTTTGAAACTGAAATTTTTTTTATCTGCCTAACTTAATTTAACTAAGGTAAGAGCGGATTTAGTGAGGGTCACGAGGAAGCAATAATGCCCATTCTACTTTTTCAGGAGATTCCATTTTTTTAATGATAGGGTATATTTTCAATGAAAAAGAACATTTTGCCTTCCTCTAAATTTTCTAGTTTACCTCCAAGGACTTCCTCCAAAATCCACCCATGATTGAAGTGAAGTATAATAAATTGCTCATTAAAGAATTATTTTGGAAAAAAAATTATTGAAAATAAATTACTCCACTCCATAGACAGATAATTGAATTGGGGGAATGTAAATAGAAATACCCACTGAAATGAGCATCGGACGACGCTTCTTATCATTTACTTTTGAAAAGTAATATTTTCGGTTTAGTATCTTCCCAGTCACTCAATTTAATAAGCGGTAATCTACATAATTCAGAAAGAACCTTTTGAAACTTGAACAAAACCTAGACTCATTCACACTTTATACTTTTGTTCTTCTTTTTGGAGGAATCATCCAAAGTGAAAAGTGAATTTTCTTCCTTCACTTTTCTAAGCAAACTATTGCGATTCACCTACCTAAGTGAATCACTCAGGATGAACATGAAACATTGAACACGAACAGTGAAAGTGAAACAGTGTGAATGCATGGGCGGATTTGGATGGTGAGTACATGGGGGTGAGTCACCCTGGGGGTGAGTACTGGGAAACTTGGGGGTGCAAGCTGCCCCTGATGAATTTGAAAACATGATTTCCCCCAATAAAAATGGAATTTTCTCAAAAAGTTGGGGGTGCAACGCACCCCCATGCACCCCCTTAAATCCGAGCCTTTAAAAAATACACCACCTGTTTAATTTACGATTAATGGAAGAAAAAATTCTTGAGTAAAGATATTGTTTCAGAGTTTATTAGGTTTATTATTGCAAATGTGAAATATGGATTTCTTTGAATTGCTGTTGTTTTGCTGACCTTTGCTGTATGGCCTTAGCCTTAGGAAATACGGAACAAGCGTGCCGGATGACTCGCGGGAGATGTAGTGCTCCACCGCACAAGCCACACGGGTCTACAGAAAAAACAACTGCTTCCAGCAATCACCAAGCCTATAAATCTCCGCTTTTTATGCGCTTTCTTTGAAAACTCAGCGACTGGATCCCTGCCTGAGGAAAGGACGGTTTGGATTTTTCTTCCGTATCTTCTTGTTGGCTTATGATAGAAAATTAAGCCAGTTGAAGGTGTATTAATCAAGTATATCAAATACAGTATGCATAAGTAGGTGAATGTAAAAAAAATATCAGTCTTAAGGGATGGAAGGGTTATAGCAAGAGACTTGTTTCGGGGGTGGATTTGACTCAAAATGTTTTCTCCTTACGAGTACTTATAAGTTTAGTTTTAGATTACTTAGTATAGGATCTTAATATTATTGCACTAAATTTCAAAAATTGTGTAGAAAATGTGAATTCAAAGTAAAATTGGAGGAATGAAATGGGAGTATTTCACCTCTACCTCTGGTTAGAGGAGAATATGTGAGAACTCCAGCCCTCAAGCGTCACCTCCAGCCATGGACCGGTTTCGTCCTTGTTCCGCTCTCTTGCGTTGCCTTCCTACGTCGTGCTGATGAGTCCAACAAGGACGAAACCGGCGGGAGGCGACACTTGAGAGCTAGAGTTCTCGCATAAAATTGGAGGATCTGGTTTCCTACCCCAGAAAAATTTGCCTTCAAAATAGTGTTTTAGCTCATTTTGAGACATTTGAGGTCATTTCAAAGAGGATCACTCCTTGTAAATAATAAAATTATCAAGGAAAAACTGTATATAAAAGGTTTCGAAATTTGAAAAAAAATTAAGCAATAAAATCTGAAAAAACGTCTATATTTTTTGTTTTAACTAGAAAATTATTTGGACAGTGAATTTATTGACTTTATCAAGTGAAACACGTCTGATAAATGGAAATACGTTTGAAATTAAGATGATGGATCATTCATTTTAAATAATCAACAAGAATATATTTTTTTGGAAACCATGATAAAGTAACTAAATATTTTAGATGATTTTACTGTGCCTTTGAATATAAATAAATTGAAATATTTTTTCCCTCAAAGTTCTAAACAGCGTAAAATGCCTTAGGGGACATCCATAAATTACGTGAGGTGTTTTTTCCAAAATCTGGACCCCCTCCCCGCTTGGTGAGGTTTAGTGAGATTTTGCTGGACCCCCTTCCCCCACGTGAGATTTACCTACAACCTTAAAAAAAATTTCTATCCTATTGGTTTGCATTTTGTGCTTCAAAGCACCTAAAACTTTTCCATTATTAATGATGTGGGGGAAAAGGACATTATCACCACAGTATCTTTTTTTATCTGTGGGTATTATTCCTTCCTCATACTTAAAAAAATCGGTATAATTTCTAACTTAAAAAGTTAACGTGAGATTTTAATCGACCCCCTCCCCCTTGGTGAGATTTTTCCAAACCCCTCCCCCCTTTTTGACCTCAGGTAATTTATGGATGTCCCCTTACCCCTTTCTAACATTTGTACCAAGGAATAAAGAATGACTTTTAAAACTCGTAGGAGTGAAAAAGGAACAAAAGAAGTAATATATTTCAGAAAATAGTAATTCAGTAATTATTTGGATATTTTTAAAACTAAATGTCAATGTTTTGTTACCTCATTAAAATCGTAATCAAGATCCATGACAGTCATTGAAAGACACCCACTTCTTCCTATTCTTTTTGAACCTAATCTGTTTATTTTTCTATCTTATTTGAAATAAAATTTACACTAGGCATAGGGGGTCGTTTATAAATGAACAAAACACAAGGACGTTAAAAATAGTAAAATGTAGGATAAATTTTGAAGTTATTCTTATTTTTTAAATTAATCAACGACATTGAAAAGAACTAACATCTTTTCCTATTTAACTACTAAGATAAGGTTACTGTTTGACAATAACTAATGTTTTCCACTATAAAAAAGTAAAGGTTATGAAATAGTGCGAAAAGATCTCTGGCTTATCGTGTAATCAAACCAAAATTTTCCAGTACAACGTATTATTGGGTTCTTAATTCCTAACTAGTTATACATTTTCTCTTGATGACAACTAATGGTGGAATATATTCAATAATATGACAGTCCGACGGCCACGAGAAAAACTTTTGACGTTGTACTATACTATGGATGTTGTTATGGAAACGGATTATTCCATTGTGGCAAATCTGTGAAACTATCATTTAGATTTCAACTTCTTTTCAAAGTTTTTTTATTCATTTTATTTCTTTACTTAAATTCATTTAATATTAAATTTTATCACATTAATTATGAATTTAATTATATTATATCACATATTAGTTATTTTCTGTGTTCTCGTGACGGCCTAACTATAATATGCTTTTTCTCCCCCGTTTTTTCTTATTTTCATTCTTCACATTTCCCCCTCATTCTCTCTTCTACTTTCCATTCTTTTTCTTCGCCTCTCTCTTTCTCACATTTTTTGGGGCTTTGAATCCCGTATTTGCAATTTGAATCCCTTATGCAATTAAGAAACGGCCCCCACCGAGGCTAATTGCAAACGAGCGGCAAAAAAAGGTAAACAAACGGGATCAAATGTGCATAAACGATGTAATTAAAAAAATACTCCAATCTCTCTCAGGCACTTATCACCGTAGTACGGACTTGAAAAATGTGCAAAAGCCGTCGGGCCTTGACTCAAGGATATGCAGAGAGAGAGAGAGCATCCCAAGACCTTGTTGACTTCCCCATGTAAATTGGTTATCACTTTCGAGAGTATTTGGTTACGTCTGAGACCAGCTGGATTACTTGTGCTAGCAGTTTGTGCTACCAGTCGGGTCCGTGAGGAATATATTTCAACAAGGGTGGAGATTCGGGTGTGAATGGATGGAGTGTTCGATATTGCACAGACTTGGGTGGTGGGTGGAGTTTTTTGGGAGTGGGGGAGGATTTTTTCACGTAAAAAGTCTTGGGGTCACCTGTCTCTGGCTTTCGTTTTGTCTCAGGGGTAGGAGATAACTAAGCAAGACTTGCTTATAACATTGCTTGCTTATTACACAATAAAATAAAATTTTAAAATTACTAGGGAGCTACCGCCCCCTGCTCGCTATCGCTCACCAACCCCCGTAAACTGCTGACGCAGGACCTTTTGGGAATTGCTTCGCAATTCCCACAAATTCCAACTCGCTAAACTTAATACACTTTATAAAACAATTAAACAATTTACAGAAAAAACGTCAATCAACTTTCCAAAAATACGTCACCAAATCCCCTCCATGAATAAATCTTCCTTAAAAGTTTGAATATATTAACTCGAACTTATCAAAAATTTAAACGAAATGTTTTTAAGAATATTCATCTTAATTATTTTTAATCTAGGATTATAAAAATAACTAATTCTAATTGTTTATCAATATTCGGTCCAAACAAAAACCATTATTTTAAAGTAACTCGTTAGTATAATATGCCTTGTGTTTGTCATTAATATTTTTATTTAAACCCAGACTTGTTAAACAATACCGTTTAAGCAATTGAAAATAATAAGAGACAAAACATCACTCTATGTTTACAATTAATTTCGATAAAATCAGACTAAAAATTATAAATATTGGACAAAAAGTGTGAAATTTTAGTATAAAATGGCGTACATGTAAGTTTTTAGAATATGTTTTTATCAGAATTTGAGTGATATTTCATCAAGAAAGTACTTTTTTAAATGGTGAAAAAACATGTTTCATCTTAAAATATAGCGTCAATCGGTCGTTGATTGGATGCATAATAATTTGATTGATAGTACTTACTTTGTAACTGCGACCTTATCCGTTATCTAAAAAAATGGAAATATTTTAAAATTGAGAATTTTTTTGAAAAATCGAAGGGCCTACTCGGAAATCCGGAAAGAATACGGACATTTCGATACCTTATATGTGTCATTCGGTTCAGTAATTAAAAAGCCTTCATCTGGAAACCGTTCACCAAAAACTTTTTTTTTAAAATAGAGAGATTATAATAGTTTCGGGGATTTTTGAATCCCCTTCGTCAGCGCTTAAAGAGACACAAAAAATCCCCGAAGCCGTTGCATGCTTTTAGAATTTTATTTTATTGTGTAATAAGCAACGTTGAAACTTGCTTCTGCTTTTATCATCATTTGCTCCTAGATAACTTTCTCCGGTAGATAACTGTTAAAAGTTTATTTAAGGTTTTAAAACTTTTTTAATTCGAACCACACGACAGAGGGAAAGAGATCTTTAGAAAGTTCTTTAGTTTATTATTCTACTGAAATTAAAAGGGTATCAAATGGACCGAAGTCACCAGTTTCATTTGAATCTTGTTTTTAAATTTCAGCAAAAGAACGTAAAAGGGAGGTAAAAATGAAAATGCATACAGATTTACTAAAAATAATAATAAAGAAACATTCATTCATCGCTGTATAGTCTTATGTCTTATTAATACAGATGGACTTCAGTCAGAAATTTTAGTTGTTATTTAATTAAATTTTAATAAGTCGAATGGGGGAACGTGAAAATCAAAGCCATAAAATCTTAAAATTCTTTATTATATGATTCTAAATACGAGAACAGAGGATTTAGAAGTATATGAAATGGACTTTTTAGGGAAGATTTTTTTCTTTTCTCAACATTAACTTACCAAAGATCAATCTTCAAGTGAGATTTCGCTCTCTGCTAACAAGTCATAATTATTTAAAATCAATTTTGTCTCTTACAATTTCAAACTTCTTGCCATTATTTTTGAAAAGCTCCTTCTTGACTTCAAATTAATCTGTTATAAGAACTTCTGGTCAGATTCTGAAATCAGCCATATATTCGGAAGTATAAATCCTCCCAGTAAGTAAGAAAAAAATTTGAAAACAAAATTTTATGTGAAAAAAAAGTCTTTTTAATAAGTCACTAATTTGTATTACCTTTCCTCCCAAACTTTTAATTTTTGAAAAAAAAAGTTGTGATAGCCAAAGTCAAAAGGGGACGATACTTTTAAAAGCCTAGAGAACTGCCCTAAAGTATGCAGGCAATTTTCTTATCAGGTAAGGCGATTTTTTCCCAAATAGATAGAAGAGATACACAAAGGATCCCCGGGTATATCCGTGTCGCCATGTCCGAGTTGGACTGTATTTATCAAAACAAGGATATCAGAGATAAGTACAGGGTGTGAACATGAACAATAACATTTGGTATTTGAAAGATATTTACTTACTCATGCAGACTGGCCGCTTAGGCGGCCAGTGGCAAAGCGAGTTCTATTCAAATTCAAGTACTGTACTAAAATTGCATTACAAAAATTTATTTCTTCAAATAACGGAAATTAACCGGCAGCACAGTTGCCGGTTGATTTCTGTAATTTGAGGATATATCTGCTTTTTTATTATCTGTCAAATGAAAGAAACCTTCCGTTATTTGAAGAAGCTTGAGAGTTCTTGCTACAAGAGGTGACCATTATACTATGACAATCAATATAATTCCCTTGGACACTTCATTTTCATAATCCCAAATAACGTTTTAATGCCACCAGCAAAGACATCCACACACCCAGTTAAAAGAAGAGGAATAGGATTGCAATAACTGGATGATTATTAGAGCTTTTGAGTTGTACAACATAGTTGTTTTTAAAATTTATTCTTTTAGTGGGGATTTTATGATACCTTAATATTCATAGAGGAGAAATTAATGAAAAATGCATACATTTCCTTAGGCATACGGAAATGTAGGGTAAAAAGATGAATTTTTACAGTTTGGGGCAGAAAAAGTACTTTATCTTTTATCACTATGAAACAATGAAAAACCAGACATTAAGTAGCGAAAAAATCTTGTGCAAATGTTGACAACTCAATTGAAAAAACGTTTATTTTACGCAATTTAAAAGTTTTGTCAACTGCTTTTAAACTTTTAAATTGTGTAAAATAAACGTTGTTTTTTCAATGAGGTATTTTCACGTTTTGAGATTAAATTTTATTAAAATAGTAGATAAAAAACCATGAAGAATGACGTTTACATCAAGTATTTCCGTAGCCTAGTTTCTGAGATATAAATTTTTGAAATTTCGTTTTTTGTTTGGGCACAAAAACACTTTCGAATCACAAATCATGCGCTGTGAGGTCACATCCAATAGAAGCCCGTTTTCTGATCACGTGAAAACAGAAAACACAATGGTTTTCATGCGCTGTGACGTCACATCCAATAGAAGCCCGTTTTCTGATAACGTGACTTTTCTGACGATTTGGCAAAAATAAAATTGAATTTTAAATGATTTATAACACATTTTTGAACTTAAAAATCAGAAATTTGGGACTTTTAGACCATAATGTATCGAAAAAGTATAAAATCAAGCAAATCCCTCACTCATGCAAATACCTCATTGAGCAGACATAGCAGCTTGTTTTTATGTTATTAGTAGAGATGTTTTGCTTCCATTTTGCAACTCAAAAATGCAGAAAATACTGAGGAAGTGAACAAAATCACCGAGTTTACTGTATAAAGCAGGGCCGTAACTAGACTTTTTTTCGGGGGGGGGGGGTTGGAAAAAAGTTTCTTTAAACTTTTGTTCGATTTAGTTGGTAAGATTTTCAACTAGTTTTGGTACACCTAATCCGGATTTTGGACATACATTTTCAAGAATGTAATTTACATTTTGGTAGGATTTTTGCATTTTGACGAACTCTTTACAAAAACATTGTTAATAATTGAGTTGCAAAGGGGGGTCTGGGGGCCCTCCCAGAGAAAATTTCTAGAAATTTGACCCTAAAAACAGGATTTTAACTCGTTTTGGAGTTGCTTTTCCCTTTTTTTTACGCTCTTAAGTTCCCACTTCCTTTTTTTTCTCACCGTTAGTTCTTATTCTTGTTTGGGGGACTAAAGCCCCCTGCTGACCCCTCTGGATCCGCCAGTGTGAGTAGAAATCCTAACTCACCTTGGATACGACCCATTTATGATTTCACTCATTCCTATTAGGGGGGTTAAAGCAACCCGAAGAGGACGGGACCACTCCTTGTAAGTCCCAAAATTTTCAAGGAAAGACTATAATAGATTTCAAAATTTCAAGGGGGTTGGGGGTTCTCCCCAAGAAAAATTTTGAATTTTGAACCATAAAAGTAGGGGTTTTATGCATTTTAAGACGAATTTTTAAAGGAAAATCATTAAAAAATTGACGTCAAAATTTCGGGGGGTGTTTGAACCCCCAAACCCCCCATTGGATACTGCCCTGGTATAAAGGTAAAGGTACCTCGGGTTTATAGAACTTTTCTATAGTACTGTAATTTAGAGAAAACCCCTTTTTGCGTAAAACTTGAAATTTAATCTTAATGAATAATTAACTGCACCATTTTAGGAGGACCATTTAAAGAGTTACAAAACCACATTCTGTAAACACCGACATTTTACAAAAAGGTCGTGTAGAAGGGATTTAAAGTGTTCAAGGCTGAAAAATGGCATGGGTGTAATTTCAATATGATGATCTGCGAATTTATGGAGTACCTGGCCGCTGAAAGCGGCCTCCACCTCCGATCTTGCACGTAGAATTACTCTGCATAAAACTTGCTTGATTATACTTTTCGGAAGATCTTTTTTGGTAAAGTGGGCTTGTGTGAGCAGATGATGCATTATCAGGTTGAGAATTTCTGTATTTCTTTGGGTTTCTGCTTAAAATTATTTTTCATAATTTTCATACTATAGTGGGGTCTGCTCTCTCCAGATGTCTTTATTTCTGTGATACCATCTGGACCTTATGATTTTTCTTAGCTGCATGTTTTGAAGTGCTTTCTAATGAAGTTTTTTAAATGTTTTTTCAATTAGTTGGAGAAGTGGCTCTCCCTATGGAACAGGCATAAGTGATAGTAGGTATGAGAATGGATTTGTATTTGAGTAATTTGTTGTGTGAAGAAAGCTTTGAATTTTCCGACCAGTGAGTGGGAGTAAGGCCACTGACTTTTTCCTAAATTTAGTTGTAAGTTCCTCAATGTGCTTGGAGTAATTTAAATATACATGTAATGTATCTCCTAAATACTTAGTGTGAGAAGATTGAAGATGTAATTTGAACAATTAGCCTATTCTTTTATTTCATACAAGAAAAATATTTGCATTGAAAACGGTGACCTCTTTTCCCCTTAGATTAGTTTGGAATACTCTGTGGAATTTAAAAGAAAAACTAATTTTATACTACAAAAAAAATTAAAAATAAACTAAATGCTTCGTTATACTTGTCCCCTTCAAATATCAAATCTTGTAAAAAAACCCATATCAGTCGCACATAAAAATTCGGGTTTGGTGCAGTTACAAACATCAAACTTAACATATCCTGATCCTCGTGGGACAGCTGGCCTGCTAGCAACTCCTATCAAGATCCGGGAGTCCTCTCCCCTTAGATTAGTTAGAAATATTATGTGAATTCTTTTTAAAAACCTCATTTTACATGACAGGAAAATCTTGAAAAATAAACCAAATGCCTCGTTAAACTTGTCCCCTTCAAATTATGTAAAACAATCAGATCAGTCGTACATAAAAATTCAGGTTCAGTGTGATTAAACATATCAAACTATACATATCCTGATCCTGGGGCATCCTGGTCGTCCTGGTGGGAAGCTGTCCACAGAAAACTGTTATCAAGATCCGGGAGTCCGGGGATAAGATAGCGAGCGAGCGCCAAATGTGGTACTTGGCAAGAGTCTTGCGGGATTGGGGGAGAAAAGATTTCACTCACTCTTCATCTTCACTTCGTCTTCGGGCAGGAGATTAGGGACAAGCAGCCAGTCAGACGGATTATCGCTAATGAGAACTCGGAAAACCTCAGTTGGTTGTGCTCGTTGTTTTTGGATACCTACTCTTGTGCTCAGAAATATGGAAATTCATGAGATATTTTAGTGCATGAAAACGGACTATTCTATGTGAAAATGTTTCCAGTTTTGGTAAGTGAATGTTTTCTTTTTGCATGGTTTTTTCAAAAAATAATTAGTGTCTCTTGATTGTTTACCTGTGTGTTACCTTGTGTTTTTGTTTGGAAAAGGTGGGATTTTCCCCCTTTTACTCGATACTCTTTGTCATTGAATGATCGTATCAGACGAAAAGAACTAAAGAATATTTGATCTGATTGTTTTTTTAGTGCGTTACAACGAATAATTTATTTTAAAACTGTTTATTTTTTTGTAGTGGTTTCCATGAATTTGTCATATGAAAGTTACGCATATGAGTTATTTTTTTAAAATATATTTTTACACATTACCCCCACACATTACTTATCCCCTGAAGTCCCTGGGTTAATTATGTCTTTTCAGGGAAACTTTGGTCTTTAGAGGAAGACGAAACTCTTCAATATATAGAGACCATCCGTTTAGAAACCAATTAGAGTCTTTCTACCCCCATTCTAAGTATTAATTTTGAGAGCATTTGCCCGCTCTAAAGTTAACGATGATACCATTATAAAGGGGTTATAATAACTGCAATGGGGAATGGGGTATAACAATGACGCATTCTTTCAGTTTCAGTACTTAAAAAATTAACCTAGCTTTCTTTAAACAAACCTTTATAAATCTCACATTAATCATCATCCAGTGGAAAAGGAATTCCACTGAATAGGGGCATGACATTCTTCCGATTTTTGTCGGATTTTCCGACTTTTCAGAGAATGTTCAGATTTTCTCCTCAAACCTCCCACCGCAAAAAATTCGGACAAGGTGTTAAAAATTTGTTAAAGCCTTGAATTTTATTTTAAGATCAAATTTCCAAAACATTTTCTGGGGGAGTACCCCCAAACCCCCCTTTTAATACTTGAAACTCAATTTTTCAAATCTTAATTATATTAAGTTCATTAACATGCTAATTCCACCTAAAAATATATTGGAAAACAACATTGAAAATGTCGTTCACGCAGTTTTTCAGACTTTCTGCTTTTTTGTCTGATTCCTGAACTGAAGCAAAAAAAATCCTCATCGATATTGCCCCAAACCACCACTCTATGCATCATTTTCATTTCTTATCAGTGTACTTGCTAAGGTATGAATATGTATAGAATGACCAGACCAATGAAATGAATACAGAATAATTGGGAAAGCAGAACCAGACGACAAAATCCTGTTCTAGTGGAAGGTCATAACCATAACAACCCCGTACCCCGTTCGGGTTCCGGGAACGGGGATGAATCATCAAAGCTTTCCCTGGCTGTCCGCCTATGTCCGTTTCTACTGATTGGACGGACAAATAGTCTAAGCGGTACAAGTTGAAACACTGCACTTTTTGATGATGGTAAGCCACTTGGTACACTGATTCCATGGACCATAAGAATGAGTTTTCGATCAGGAGTCCGCCGAAATTTCCCTTAGAATTTAAAATATTTAACTTTTTGTGAAATTTTTAAATTCGCGTTTTACACCTTAACTATCAAACTTTTCAACATGTAAGGTGACTTTTCTATACAATTTGAGGTCGTAGATTACAAATATGAAGTCGAAAATTTCAAAAAGATGCTATTTGATATGTTTTTTTGAAAAAAACTAAATTTTAAAATTTAAAATCTTCAAAAATACAATGTTAAACATAAGTTGGTATCATGAAATTTTTACCAGTTATTAAGCTATTTTCAACTTTAAAAAATCCTAAATTTCAAAGCTTTACCTTTATTATTCACCGAGATATGAGACTTTAAATTTAGAAAATTTTCAAAATGGCGGCCATGATTGATGCGACTAGCGACTACTCATCAAAAACTTCCCATAACTCGGTAAATTATTGTTCAAAATGAATAGTTAAAACCTTTTTTGAAAGAAAAGCAATGCCACTACACTATTAAGACATTAAAAGAGCAATTAAACCACTTTATGTTAGTTTTAAATAAACTCTAAGACAGATTAATACTTTACTATGAGAAGCATGTTAAAAGCTTCAAAAAATGCTTTCTTGGTGAAAAACTGTTCTAAATTTTTTATTAAATGTTCACCCTGATATAAATATGCGACATTAAACCATTTAACGGAAAATTTTACCTTACAAGCGCCTGGGCGCAAACGCGAAAATACCTAATAAACGCGCGCTTCAAATAAACTTTTTCTGTCAAAGAATCACAAAATCGTGCTTTCTATTATGATTTTCTAACAACATTTTAGCCACTTCAAGTTTAAAAAACAAGCATCCCTTACCTTATGTATAAGAAAAAAATGCTTAAAATACAATTTTTCAGGTTAGAAATTACCTTTCAAATGAGTATTTTCTAGACAAACCACTCACTGAGTTAAAACATGAAATATCAATGAGATTCATAATGTATTAAAATATGTTATATACATTTAAACTTACCGAACACTTTTTACAATTAGTAATCGTTGTGTATATGAAAATCGAGTAAGGGTAATACATCTAATCATTTCCTATATGGTAATGCATAACACCATTTAAACTTTAAGCAATTATTTTTTAATCGGTATACAAAATTAATTGAGACTGTATGCGTCCTGCTAGTTTGCTACAAGACTACTTAAATTTAAAGCCCTGGATACTCTACCTTATAGGTAGAGTATCCAGGGCTTTATACTTAAATTATACCAGCCTTATAATGAATAATAGTATTTTCAACTAAGTAGAAACTTATAGTATTTTCAAGTGCTAGTTTACTTACCTACAACTTTACTATTAGTTTCAATGTCTTTACATTTATTAGAAATTAAGAATATCGGGAAAGTCAAATGCATCCAAATCTTTCATTAATAATCATCGTACAAATATTTGGATTTGATAAGTTAATAAGTAAGGCTTTTTTCTTAAATGAGAGTCGTATATATTTTTCCTGTAAAAAAAACATATTAAATGTGTACCATGATAGATCAAGATTTTTTCTTTTAAGAAACGTATTCCTCTCTTGAGAATTGGTATATTTTCTATATTAGCTAGATTTAAAAAAATAAAGAATGTACTTTGCCTATACTCCTTTCAGTAGGTAATTACAACACTAAGATAAGAATTTCATTAATTATATAAAGAGTTAAAGGTATTAAATAGCCTTTTAAGGATTTCAAATTATTTTATTTATTCTTTTGGCACAAATTCAAAAGAATTTATTTAATTTTTGAATTTAACGTAAAAGGTTAAGTTATAGGTCTTCCTCTGAATTTTGGCATTCACCTCTACAATTCAGGCACATTAGTGTACATGGTATTCCTGAAGATTTGCAGGAACACCTTGCATAATCTATTTCCGCATAACTTCTATGCTTTCTAACTTTTAAAAATAATTCATAAAAATAGCAAATACACAACGATTACTAATTGTTAAAAAGCGTTCGGTAAGTTTAAATGTATAACATATTTTAATACATTATGAATCTCATTGATATTTCATGTTTTAACGCAGTAAGTAAAGGTTTTTCTAGAAAATACTCATTTTAAAGGTAATTTCCGACCGGAAAAATGGTATTTAAAGCATTTTTTTTCTGATACAAAAGATAAGGGATGCTTGTTTTTTAAACTTGAAGTGGTAAAAATGTTGTTAGAAATCATAATAGAAAGCATGATTTGGTTAAAATAATGTTAGAAAATCATAATAGAAAGCACGATTTTGTGATTCTTTGACAGAAAAATTTATTTGAAGCGCGCGTTTATTAGGTATTTTCGCGTTTGCGCCCAGGCGCTTGTAAGGCAAAATTTTCCTTTAAATGGCTTAATGTCGCCTATTTATATCAGGGTGAACATTTAATAAAAAAAATTAGAACTATTTTTCACCAAGAAAAGCATTTTTTTAAAGCTTTTAACATGCTTGTCATAGTAAAGTGTTAATCTGTCTTAGAGTTTATTTAAAACCAACTTAAAGTGGTTTAATTGTTCTTTTAATGTCTTAATAGTGTAGTGGTATTGCTTTTCTTTCAAAAAAGGTTTTAACTGTTCATTTTGAACAATAATTTACCGAGTTATGGGAAGTTTTCGATGAGTAGTCGCATCAATCATGGCCGCCATTTTGAAAATTTTCCAAATTTAAAGTCTCATATCTCGGTGAATAATAAAGGTAAAGCTTTGAAATTTAGGATTTTTTAAAGTTGAAAATAGCTTAATAACTGGTAAAAATTTCATGATACCAACTTATGTTTAACATTGTGTTTTTGAAGATTTTAAATTTTAAAATTTAGTTTTTTTCAAAAAAACATATCAAATAGCATCTTTTTGAAATTTTCGACTTCATATTTGTAATCTACGACCTCAAATTGTATAGAAAAGTCACCTTACATGTTGAAAAGTTTGATAGTTAAGGTGTAAAACGCGAATTTAAAAATTTCACAAAAAGTTAAATATTTTAAATTCTTAGGGAAATTTCGGCGGACTCCTGATCGAAAACTCATTCTTATGGTCCATGGAATCAGTGTACCAAGTGGCTTACCATCATCATAAAGTGCAGTGTTTCGCCCTTTTTCGTCGTGTACCGCTTAGACTAAAACATAAACAAAGCTGTATTCGCTTATTGATATCACCATTCCATACCTTTCACCTATTGAGTTTGAGGGCTACCTTTTTATCGTTGTTGTTTATCCTAGAAATTTAACTTTAGGAATTTTATAATTGAAATTTTATCCCTGGATTGTTAAGTTGTTCGGTTTCTCAAATGAATTCCTTCTTTGTGTAATCAGCAATTAATGAGTGCGATAACCCTGTTGAGTTTTAAAATGAGTTTTCGTACGGGTTATTAAGTCTGCCTGCATTTTTTTCACCCTGAATATGCGCTGCTATTTAAAGAATGGTAATTACTTGATGCGATCATTACGTTTTAATAGCTAATTATTTTGAAAGGGCCTTAAATAGTTTTCAGATTATATGTTTCGATAGTCGGAAGAAATTTAAATAATTCAAAAATAAAATGTAAACATGCTTTGTAGTTCTGAAAATGTCTTCAAGGGCATCCTTTCTTACTTATTTAATTTTATGTAATTTTTTAAATTTTAAATTAATATTTCCAGCTGTTGCAAATGTTATTTTAAGCTTTAATGAACATTACTATTATTTATAACTTTAATTAATACAGATTAAAGTTATTAATAACTTTTTGAATGATTTATCTGAATTTTACCTTATAGTAACTATAATAATTAGTTAGTAATTAGAGAAGGGGGGTTTCCAACTTCTAAGTACTCACGGGCCGCAATCGAAATCCCAAGTCAAGTGGCGGGCCGCTAAGTAATCTGGCTCCTTTTTAACGATGATAATTTTTTGGGGGTGAGAGTCTTCAATATGAAACTTTTCCAGCCAAAGAAGGACGATTCCAGAGGAAATATGAATTTTTTTACTCTTATACAACTCGTAGGAATACTGAAAATATTTAATATTCTGAATATTACTTAAATGAAAAGGTCTTCCTCAAGAAAATATTTGTAAATTTTCCTTAGAGGATTGTTTTACCTAATTTTTGGATACTCCATTTTGCCCCTCCTCATGATAATGGTTATAAAAGCCCTCATACTCCCTTGCTACGCTCAGGGGGAATTTCTGGTTTTACAAACGACCTCTCGAATCTTCAAACTTTTAATTTTTTAAGGATCTAAGCTAGTCTATAATCTAAGAGGTATATGGGGGGGGGTCGGGGGTTCTCCCCCGAAAAAAAAATTTGAATTTTAGTGTGCTAAAAAGTGTTTTGAAGCTACTTTTTGGAGGGTTTTCAGAGAGCTTCGCGGGCCGCACAAAATGACCCGGTAGGGCCGCCAGTTGGAAACCCCTGAATTAGAGGGTTCTACAACAGCAGAACCCATCTCTTTATTTTTATAATTGTTAGGGCTCACTTTTTTATGTTATGGCTTATAACTTTCTTGGCTTCATATAACGTTAGTTTCTTTACAGAAGCTAATTTCTTATCTGTCTTAAGTTCATCCAGGTTTTCTGCCAGGGTCCTGTTTTAGGAATTTTGTGAAAAGTTAAGTGTAATTTTGTAAAAAATCAAGTGGAATTTTGTGAAAATGAAGGGCTTGTAGTACAACCATGGCGTTCATAACTTTTAAAATGGCTCCAAAATCTAGCAAAATCCATTCTAAAATGATAGAAACACATTTTGAAAACAGTTTTCAAACCACTCTTGATTTTTGTAGTTTTGTGAGGAGTCAGTTTTTGGGAATCGGAATTTTGTGAAGGGTCTTTAAATGGACCTTTTTTTTTTCTAGATGAACCCCTGTCATCTGTATTTAAGCTTAAACTTATATATAAGTTAGGGGACATCCAAAAATTACGTGAGGTCAAAAAGGGGGGGAGGGGTTTGGAAAAATCTCACCAAGGGGGGAGGGGGGTCGATTAAAATCTCACGTCAACTTTTTAAGTTAGAAATTATACGATTTTCTTTTTTTTAAGTATATGAAAGGAACACACACAGATAAGATACTGCAAATTATTTTTAAAAAGTTGAAGGTAAATCTCACTTGGGAGAGGGGGGGTCCAGCAAAATCTCACCAAGGGGGGAGGGAGGGTTCAGATTTTGGAAAAAACGCCTCACGTAATTTATGGATGTCCCCTTAAAACGAATGAAATTCAGGCAGATAAGAGATGGACCCCTTCAAGTCAACTACAGTTATTGGAGGCAAGAAGAGTTCCTAATGAATATAAAAATAATAAGGGGGTTCAACTGGTACTTATAAACTATGATTTATGAACGAAGTTTCTAGATCCCCTTCGTTAGTCATCTGAGCATTTATTATCTGTATCTTCTTTGTTGCAGCAAATTAATGATTGTATTGTTCAATATGAGTAACTTCTTTCTGCCAAAGATATGTCATATTTTAATAGCTTCATTGCTTTGAAAAACAAATTGATAGTTTCAGATTTTTTTCGCTCTCTAATTACTACTTTCCCTTTATTCAATACCTCAAAAATTTCATATGAAAATAAGTTTTATCAGTACACAATCTTAAAATGGGGTCGTATAATTTTGAACACCTGTAAATCCCATCAAATTTTTATACATTAATACTTTTTCTAATACTATTTTGACAATACAAAATAAAATATTTGAAGAAGTGGATAAGACCAATATTTGCATATCCTTCACACTCACTGATTAGAACCTACCTGTTTGTTTGTCTACGAGGGGCGCTTGTTGTAGAGTGAAATAAATAGAGCGCTCATTTACGATGGATCTGCGTGGCCAAGATTGGTGGAAAAGAAACCTGAAGCATGGCAAGTCTCTATGAGTTTTCTATTTAAAGAATAGCCATCTTCCAGAAAAAATAATCGGACTAAGTAACGGACAGTTGGGCATGGGAAAGAAAGGGTGATGGGCAAGTCACGCATTGAAATTAGTGGCGTAACATAAAATTTTATTTTAGAGGGGGAATAGACGAAAAGCCATTCATGAATCATGATTGATAGCTCGTACTGTTGATTGCACCAACTGACGTCAACGTCACACAACTACTTGTGACGTTGCAACCGTTTTCGTTTCGCGGCCTTTTTAAAATATGAACTTCGCAATTATGGTTCGAAAAGTTTAAAACTATAAAGGACATACATACATACATACATACATACATACATACAAACATACAGACAGACAGACATTGATTTTTATATATATAGATAATTGAGCATCAGAATAAAAAAGTTTGACGAAATTTCTTTTTCAACTAGTGTTTATATCAGGGTTGGCAAAAAACCGGGTTTTTTTAAAAAAACCAAAAAAACCGGGTTTATTTGGTTTTTTTGGTTTAAACCAGGTTTTTTTGGTTTAAACCAAGTTTTTTTAGAATTTTTTTTCAGAATAAGTTATTTTAGTAGTGATGTTTGAAATTGAGTTGTAAATGAGACATTTATTTCAGGGGTTGTTTATAATTGATAAATGATTTGTATATTTCAATTAATTAATTAAAATTAAATTAATTTGTTTTAAAAATTATTTTTGTTTTTAAAATATTCCAATTTGAATATCTAGTATTATTGTAGTGAATAAAAATCTGTGTTAATTTATCTTGGATAAATGACTGAAATAATCAAATTATTTATATATGGATTAATTTAAACTTAAGAAATTTCTTTAGAAAGAGAAAATTTTATTTTTTAAATAAATAAAAGGGAAATGTAAGCAACTAATGTTAATTGAAATTGGATAAATGTGATTGAGATAATTAATCCGATTAGGGAAATTAACGGTTTTTTATTAATTTAGTAAAAAACCCAACTGGTTTTTATCTGTTTATAAACAAACCAACTGGTTTTTAGCTTTTATCATTAAAGAAATCAACGGTTTTTATTAATTTAGTAAAAAAACCAACTGGTTTTTATGACTGACAAATAAGACAAATTGGTTTTATCAATTAATTAAAATCCAAGCCATATTTTATCAGTGAAAAACATAACTTTTGTGTATCTTAAGTTACTCTTTGAAATAATGCTTCATTTTAAAGGAAATTAATAAATGAACTATCTCTTGCAACATATAATAAGTTTAACTTAAGCATTTAAGGTTAAGATTAGAGAGAATTCAATAATTAAAACCATTAAATTAAAAGACTTCTGATTTTTAATCACCTTAAAATGTCAATTTTTTGATAAATCTGACCTTTTAATTTTATGCAAAAGATTATACTTAATAACACTTTCTTTAAAAAATCCTGAAAATATTTTATAATTTCTAACAACAAAAAAAACCAAGTGGTTTTTTTGGTAAAAAAACCACCATAAAAAAACCATGGTTTAAACCAATGGTTTAAACCAAATGGTTTAAACCGGCCAACCCTGGTTTATATTGAACAAACATACAAAAAAAGAAATGCATGTCCATTGGACTAATACGTCTGACATTGCTTCGTTTCTATTATTTAACAGTGTGAATTTAAAAAAGAACCGATTAGAAGTGAGTCTTCCACTTTCTTTAGGTGACATCAAAAGTTGGCACAGTCTCGGCTCAGACTGCTGCAGTTTCCCTCTTTTTATAAGTAAAAAAGTATTAAAAATTAACTGCTATTTTACAAATTTACATGAAAAATGTGGCGATTACACAGTCACTTCACTACTAAATCATAATATTTAGTCAGAATTAAAATTTACATCGGTTCATGCGCATATTTTATCTTCAATCCACTGTCAAAGTGTAATGTGTGTAAAAAAAGCTACTTTAAACCTAAATTTAGCAAAGGATAATAGAAAGGACAGTAGATACGGAACCACCCAACAACCCTACGATCACAATAAGGGCGCCGTCAGTAATATGCTATCGCTTATCACTTCAATTGAGACAGGGCGAACAATAGGAGGAAAACTCACATATCCTGCCAATCCCAAGCGAGGTACTATCCACTTGAGGCCAATTTTCCAATGAATCAAATCGTTACATCTCGTTGAAGCCCTTTGATTGCTCGATTTCTGTGACGATAGCTAGTAAGTGAGATGTAAAACACTGTCATCTGATCCTTGTAGGGGATCATGGTAATAAACGAGGTGAATTTCGATTGGATTTTTTCCAAGAAACTGGGATTGTTGTTGATTTTCTTTCACGAAGTGGCTTGATATTGGAAATAATGCAATTTTTTAATCCTTGAATAACCGTAAGTTTACCCAATCTAATTTCCAGTTAGAGGGTGAAGAGAAGGAAAATCAAGAGAAATAAATAAGATGGGAACCAATGAAGTTAATATTGTTATGAATAGTTTAAAATATATTCTCATATTACAAACGGATTAAAATTATCCTGTTCCTATCCAGTTTTAAGGATTAAACTGAAGGATTAAGATAAAAAGTGAAATGAGTAGTTTTATAAGAATAATCGTCACCACTAAATAGTTGAAATTTGATTTTATTCGATTGAGCATTCCTTAATTTTCCTTCGGTGCCTTTATAACTGTATTACTTTAATTAATTACTGGTGGCTAACAGTAGAAGCAGCTACCATTACAGTTAACTGTCACAAATAATCTTTCTTTTTCTCTGTGTTTTTAATTTTGATTAATGAAGCATTAGAGAGATTCAAAAATATTTTAACCTAATTGTTTTCAGAACTCTAGCTGATTGAGAACCATTGGTTTTTATTTACTTTGAATTAATTTCATCAACATCTTTGTAGTTTTCAACTTGTAAATAACAAAAAAATTCGTTTCACTGGCTATGCTTATTGAAATTTTTTCCAAAATCGTCTGAAAACTTCCCATATTCATATTGTGAAAGGACCTGGCAAACAAAACTGGATTTTGATAAATTTCAAAAACACAAAATTGATTGAAAAACAATTTTGGAAGTTAAATATACTTACAACCCAATGGATTCCTTAAAAACAGCTATTCTCATAATACAATTCTAAAAACTTAAAAATTTCAAAGGAAGACCCCAGCACTTTCTAATCAAAACACGACTTCACTCCACAGCTAAGGCAGCAGAGCAATATGCTTAAAAAAACTTCTCCAGATTAAAAATATCGCGGCCATTAAATTGGTTTCAGTGTTCCTACTCTGGACATGTCCCCTTGCATAATCTATGCGACAACCATGGCTCATAACGAAACCCGAAACTCCATGCTGATTGCGGGCGGTTTTTTTCCCTGCTCCTCACATACAGCCTCGTTTGATAGGCCAATATATCAATTCCTCACTTTCGAAAATACCAATGTTGTGAGATCCATCCTTTCAACGCTTCTTTTTTTCGTGTCCCAGGACCCTAATTTGTGGAGTTATTTATTCTCCATCGTCGGTGCTCTTTTCCTTGGGTTCATTCCTTTAGTTCAGTGTCAGTTTTGTAGGATGCAATGATTGTATTCCTAATAATTCATGGATAATGAGGTTGACCTGAGAGGTACTCAAATCTTGAGCGAATGTCCTTATTTATAAGTATCTCCTGTATTCCACTCAGGCTCGGATCAATCACTGCTCCAAAGGGAGGGGAGAGGGGACACTTTTCCAGACCATCACCTTCATTTTTTGACACAAAATGTCGAAATGCTGGTGATTTCCTAAAAAGTATCACTCAAGATCTCCTTGCCTTGCGGTACCAATGGGGATGTATGTGGATCCTCCTCCAGAAAAAATTTTGAAATTTGACCTGTAAAAGTAGGGTTTAAACTGATTTTGAGAACCTTTTTGGGTCCTAGGGGGGCACTTTTCCAGACCATCACCTTCACTTTTTGACACAAAATGTCAAAATATTGGCGATTTCCTAAAGAGTATATTCTCAATATCCCTTTGTGTACCAATTGGGGTGTATGGGGGTCCTCCCCCAGAAAATGTTTTGAACATTTGAAAAGTAAGATTTAAACTCATTTTGAGTACGTTTTTGGGATCCAAGGGGGTCACTCTGTCCAGAGTGCCACCCCGATTCCACTCAAATAATCTTAATATATATGATCTGCTCAAGGATAAAAGTGACATAAGTTCAAAAAGTCGTCTCCCGTTGTTAGAGCTGCCCAAAAAATGCCTTCTCCTTCTCCATAGTAACAACAAAGGCACCGATACCGAAAACATTCAATTATTCAAAACTATACGTTGAATGAACTTATACTCATACCACTTTCTTTCTAACCAGGCAGCTCAAAGGTTCAATATTCGTCCGATTTTTACCATGCAGGGCAAAATTTCGTTCACTTCTTGTTGGAGCTGCATAAACTTGACATATTTGGTATGAGTTGTGCTACTAGGGATAAAACAGACAAAAATGCTCTGAAATCTGTTTTACACTTTTTTCCATATTACACGAACATTTTTATAGCGTTTATTACTAGAAAAAAATAACATACCTTAAGAGGAAAATGAAAATGTTTATATGCCTTGTTTCTCTTGAAGGCTCGCAAGTCGACGATTTATGCCCTTTTTATAAAAAATTCGTTACTCATTTTAATTTATTTGGATTAGCTTATCAGACTATCCCGGTTCCCGGATAAGCAAAATTCTGAAGTTAAGCAAAAGTTGAATCTTACTTCTAGCTTACTAACTTGCGAAAAACATGTGTGTGTTCAACAATGTTACATAATTTTCTATAGCAATTAAAGCTGATTTTCAGACCGCGGTCAGATTGTAAGTCTTTGGTTATGTTCAACTTTAGTCGCGCTAAGTACCCCGCATAAAGTGAAACATATGAAATAGATGATTCCTTTATTCTGAGTTGATGAGTCTTCACAGCGTTGTGGTTTTTGTGGTTAAAGTAACCCAAGCTTATACAAAATTTCGGTAGCTGTGTAAAAATAGAATTCCTGTACCTCCTAGTCGAAGTGGCCTTAAAAATTAACAGGTTGCATAAACTTGAAACGACAAAGAAACTCGTTTTTAGTTTAAAATTCATTTTGGAATTAGATATTTCTAATCTATCTTTTAAAATTAGTATTTACTGCTTTTAAAAATGCTTCATTGAAATATCGTTACTGGCCCCTTACTGACAAATAAGCCCCTTTCACTAAAACCATTCACATAGTTTGACAATGATTATTTAAGCTTTTAACTTTCCTGTCTTGTTCTTTCACTAATATTGTGGTTTAGAAGTTTAATTTGTTCTGAGAGTAGTTAGTATTCTAAATTTTGGTTACGAAGTAACGATAATGGGGTGAAACAACTGTGCAACTACTTTACACTACAAAATGGCATGACGAAAACATGAATCATGGGTGCCACTATTCAAAAATTGCAATACTGAACTTTAAACCATCTTTTTAATCATTTCCTCCAGTCTAAGTACTTTTTTAAATTGCAGAAAATCCCATAAAATATCATAAGAACAATCAAATGGGTCCTTAAACTTTAATTTCAAGCTGTAGGTGTCAAACAGGCTTATTTCTTGGCAAAATGTCAATCTAAGTACTGAAATTCAGTGCAATCGCTGTCGATCGGTCAGCAGATTTTACGTTTCATATCCGGAACAGAATTCCGTTCACAGAACTTTTATGAAGACACTAAAGAGCAGGGTTGGCAAGGTTTTTCCCACCCCCGGTAAATACCATGGTAAAAACCGGTATTTACCGTCCTGGGAAAAACTAGGTTTTTCCCACATGGGAAAAAGTGGGAAAAACTGATTATTTATTGAATTTATTCTGTTCACAGATGAATGTTTTAAAAGTTTTTACATCCTTTTTTTTAGAAAAATGACCTTAAATAAGCTTTATCCTATGTTATGAATATGGGTTTTATCATATGTGTCTGGGGAGGAATGTCATCTTTTGATGGTTATGCCCTTTTCATCGGATTATCATACCTTGTTACTTCAAAAAAGTTATCTTGCAATCAAGATTAACAGTTTAACACTTACGTTTTATTTTATTTAAATAACGTTTTTATTTACATTTAAAAAAAACTATATATTATAATGCTTCTCTTAAAGACAGATATTATAAGCAGGGTTGCTGATTTTTTTGATTTTTTTAAAAAAATCAAAAAAATCGGATTTATTTGATTTAAATCGGACTTTTTTGATTTAAATCAGATTTTTTTGATTTAAATGAATTACTAGTTCTGAACTTCATGAAACTGGTTAATAATATTCTGATATTGTAATTTCAATGTAATTTAATACTTTAGCATTACTTAATTACCCAATTTTAGTCTATTTTATACATTAATTGAATTAATTAAGAGAAGCAGTTCACTGGTATCTCACCGATGAGAAGCCCATTCGAAAAGGGTGAATTGTACTCAATAACTAAAATTTTTATCCTTCTTTCTATAACTATTTTTGCCAAATTTTGATAATAGGTTTGAAAATAAATTGTGACAATGATTACTAAAAACATCATGCCTCACTTTTGTGTAAAAATTATAATTAACCTTTAAATTATATTGATTCAGGTAAACTAATTTTACTCAAAGAATTGTGTTTATTTCTTTAAAATAATAATTAATTAGTGATAAAAATGAAAATTCAGTAATTTATAACTGATAGCCATGCACACAGATAATAAAGCCCTATTATCTGTAGTTTTATATATGAAAAAATTAGTTGGGAAAACATGACTAAAATTAAAAAAAGAGCTTTCAATAAAAATCATCCACATACTTGTATTTTAAGATTTGATACCAGGTAAAAAAATAAGATTTTAATTCTTGTTTAGTTTATCACAATTATTAATTCCAAACTCTGCTCTTTACCCCTTTTTGTCATAAACATTTTTGTTATTGGTGGCAAAAATTTGATCTTGAAATTGGAGGCAATTTTATGTAGAATAGCTTTAACCTATCTCTCCCAGTTACATATCTCTAGCAGATAATTTTTTTACTTAAATTGTGGCAGTTTGACATTTTTGATTTAAATCAATGATTTTTTTTAAAAAATCAAGTGATTTAAATCATGATTTAAATCCAGCAACCCTGATTATAAGTAAATTTGTTTTAAAATATTCTCTATTTTTATTTGAGAAATTCATTAATATTAAAAAATATATGCAAATTTTATGTTAAATGTCATAATTCTCTTGCTCACTTATATTTTTCCCACCTAATTTTAACCCCCCTCGCAAAAAATGTCATTTTTAACTAAAAGTTTTTATAATATGCTTAAAAAATTATTAAAATTAATTTTGTCAATTGGAAGTTTTTCCCACTTTTTCCCAGTATTTACCAGTTTTTCCCACTTTTTCCCGGTATTTACCAGTTTTTCCCGGTTTTTACCAGTTTTTCCCAGTGGTATGGGAAAAACTGGTTTTGGACGGGAAAAACCCAACCCTGCTAAAGAGTGGAATACAGTTTGTGAAATTGTATAACAAGGTGCCTATTGACAGTAATTTCTAAACAGTATTTTGACATAACGATAAAGTGTAAATGATCTCTAAAAAACTATGTAATATAAATGCATTATAATTTATAACTGCCTTCGGATTGATTTATTATAAGTTTTGATTATCTATCGAGGCGCAGGTACAGTCAAAAGTATAGGATGTTTGTTAATTAGATTGACTGTGTGACAATTCTTATTTTGTCCAATATTGTCCTCTGAATCTTCTTGATTGAATCTTCCTCGACTTATATTATAGCACATTTCATTCATTCCGTGTATACCATGGAGGTATGGTGTATACATCTACCTTACAAACTCTGCGACTCCAAACTTTCTCCAGTGCTAATCAGCGCGGAAAAACCTCCCGACGAAAACAACAACAGCCTTGACTTTCCCTCGGCGTCCTCATTGGCCGATTCGGAGGGGGGTCGGGGTTGCAGTGCGTCCCTGGAACACATTTGGTTGACACATGCCAGCGACTTGATGTTTACGACAATTTCCGGGGAAAGGGGAGCGTTGATGAGTGTGCAACATCCGGGGACATTCCATTCACTGTTTTTAGGGGACGGGTTGGCACCGGACATCCCCGAAGCAGGGCTGACAGGTGTGTGTGTGTGTGTGTGTGGCCGAGATTCGCCAAGTTGGGTGATTTTAAATTTTGGCGTGATCCCTCCTCGCCTTTGAATGAAAAATGTGTATTTGTTCTGCAGGGGGGTCAGGAAGTTTTCTATCTTACGCAATCAGGAGGGGGGTGCGGTTTGCTTATCTTTGCTGGTAAGGAGGGATTAGAAATTACCAAAAATATGCTTACGTAATATTTGAACGGCCCCTAAGCCGGTGGTGCTTCAAACAAATGAGCTGGTTGGGATGAAAGTGGTCTAAGTCCACTGAACTTCGTTTTGTGTAATTGAAGGTTTTCTAAAAACATCTCTAAAAAAATCAGGATTGCTTATATTTTTACTTTCTGGGGTGGATTTGTCTCTAGTCATGGATACAATTTTTGCTGCGGAACAACTTTTATCAAATTTCAACTGAAAGTGCTTTTAATTGACTTTAATGGACTTAGACCACTTTCATCCTAACAGATTGTCGGGTTTCGGTACGAAGATTGTTGTTGGAATGTGTTGGGATGTAGTAAATACGACTTCACGGGCGACTGGTTTGCACAAATTTGATATTATTGTTCTGTTCCATTGATTTTGATGCGTAGTTAACGAATATTTTAGGTTGCTTGACCACTGGTCAAGGTTACCCTATAAGGCTAAGAATCATTATAAAATAAATGTTCGAGTTTCAAATTAATATTTTGTAACCCCTATTGTTATTACATGCCTTTTTGGTTCTGGTTGACCATTGGTCAGTCCGGTCAACCTTTTGCTACTTCTATACTTTGGCACTGAAGAAGGTCATTTATGGGCTCAAACCAAACGCCTTGAGACGGGTAACATTTTGGTCTTGACCACTGGTCAATACTGGTCAATATTACTTGACCAGTGGTCAAGTCTCTTTGTTTTGTCTCTTTGTTGTTTTAGGAGTCCCTGAACTTTGGTCAATCAATCCCATTTGACCACTGGTAAATTTTTAATTTTTTGACTTTATGACTTTTTATCCTCTGGGGACCCTCTCTAGCTGCACTATAGGCATAATAGAATTTTTTCCTTGAAACACCAATTAAAAATTTAGTTTCGTTTTTATTGTTAGGTGATAAAAATGTTTTCCGAATAGAAAAAATAAAAGAAAAACCGTAAAGCTTATGAAGATTATTTTATATTTCAATGCGTTATTTATATAAATCATAGTAGTTATGTAGTGCCGGAGTTTCTACCCGAGCCGAGGCCGTATTTTGAGTATCCCTGATATTATACAAAAAAAGATTAATTGGGAATTTCCCGAACAACATTTTAAAAAATAAATATTATTTATTTATTTCAGTACTCATTAAAAAAATTTTAAATTTCTATTAAAATACAATTTTATTGAGACGGTTCAACGTTATTATACTGCATGGTTTACTATTTAGAATAAGTATCTTACTGATAAAATTCGAAAATTGTCTTCCATCATTAAGTTGTTTTTATAAATTCAACAGTTATAACATTGTAAGCATCATTGCTTATGAAGATATTGTTAAAATAAAAAAATATTTAATTTCACAGAAGTATTGGCTAGTGCTAGTCGATAGCAACTTGAATTAATCAGAACCCCAAAAAAATCCTTATAAAATTATGCATTATGTTACCAAAAAGGTAGCTTCACTCAGGTTTTAAAATGAAAATCTAGTACCATAAACGTAAATTTAAACCTTATAAAAATTAATACATTTATCTCAAAATCAACATCAGTATCTAAAGCTACTAGTATAAGCATTAGCATAACCGACTGTAGTTATATAGTATAATGGATGCTAAAAAACTTACATGATGTGTCTGTAATAAGTTCGATTCGATGTTTGAATCCTCTGTATTAGCCACGGCCCAGGATGATTAAAAGACCACAACTGTCCCGCCTAATTGAATAAAGCGCGGATATGTTTTCGGATATTTTCTTACAAAAAGGGGTCAGCCAAAAATATGTAATCGATGTTTACAAAAAAAGCCTTTCTCTTTAGTAAACAGAATTCAATTGCTTAGAGATCCCCCATTCCTGCAGCTGGCGTTAATGACCTTGATTTTTCTCCTCACACCGTATAGTGGAGTATCCAATGTCGAAAAAAAGGGCTTCGTAAAAAGTTCTTGTTAATTGTGTACACTAATGTTTTTTGGATTAATTATGATATAAGGAACGTAAAAAAGTTTGGTACCAATTTTTTAATCAACTTTTAAGGCTAATTAAGCTAATTACAAGGTCAAGTAATAACTTTTAAAGGATGATGGATCTTTTAACATAATGAGCTTATTTATTATCTTAGAAATATGAAATTTTTAATGTAGACGAAATACTAAGTAAATACTCGAAATATCTTTTCATTTTTTGAAAAAAATAATTATAATTTTAATTAATTAAAAAATATTAATTTTTTCAAAATTTCAAAATTTTTACTTTACAATTGAAATTTTTGTACTTTTTTGTAATTTTTCAACTTATTACTTAAAAGCACTTATTCAGTTAACTTTTTGACGGATTGAAGATTTTATAATTAGCGGTTAATTAATGATATTTAATTAAAAATACCAAAGCACTTTTAAAACTTACTGATTAAAATCTATTTCTTGCAAGAAAATAAATATCAATGCGAAATATATCTCGAATTATAGTTACTCAGGTAAATGTAAAACATTTTATAATTACCTATAAATTTATTTCTTTTATTAATGAACTTTTAAAGGAATTTTTTGAAATATCCCGAGGTCTTCAAAGTCAAGAGTGTTTTCTAACTCACTTTTGCCAAGGTCCACCATCCCGTCAAGTTTTATTTGCTATATTAATAAATTTAAGAAAAATATTTCGTTAATTGCATAATTTTGCACCTAAATCATCACAAAAGTAGCTCATCTTAAACGTGTTGATAATAATAAAAAGAAAATTATTAATTATCACAGTCCGAGGAGTCGCTCCATCCACAGTCCATATAAAAGAGTTCTTAAATTTTGTTTCATCCCCTTCACATTTGCACATTTCTGTGCATGGTAACTGTGCAGCAACACAAGAACATCCACCATTAGTGCATTTATTTTTGCTACAACCTCACAGTAAGTTCAACTAAAGCTTCAGGAGCAGGTGGAAAATCAGTTATAATATTGGAACAAAGGGTTTTATTTTCTTTTTTCCAACCATAAAACTCTGGTGAAGGAAGGGATGGGGTTGGTTCAACATCTTTGGCTCTCCGATTCAGCTTGCAATCTCTTGAAGAGGTACCAACGATGATCTTTAACCCTCTTGCCACCCTGGGCCTCATATGAGGCTCCTACTTATGAGCTCAATTTTTGTATGATGTAAATACGCAAATTTATTTTCTTTTCATCTGTGATTTCACTGATTCATGTAGATCACATATGAGACTTCTACATGGTTTCTGAATTCGTTCCTAAATGGCAGCGAGATGATTTATACCTCAATGTTTACATTTTAAGCTGTGGTGCTTGTGAAGAGAAAATACTAGCTAGAAACTAGCTTCTGTAGAAAAATTTTTTATAGGTTGGTAGATATTTTCTTATTTCGTAACCTTCTATAATTAGCTCTAAAATAAGTATTTTCTGTTAAAATGAAACAAATATGGCCTCAAATGAGGCTCATAAAAATTACTAGGAAGGAGTGCACACAAGAAAAAAAAAAATTTTCCAGACAAATTATAGGGGCATTTTGGATGTATTGAGAAGAAGAAATTTTGTTTTTCACTTGTATAACCTACAAACGAACTCTTCAAGGGCAATGAAATGTTTGTTTAATATATTTTTCTCTTTTCCAAGAGATGCAAATGCTTCAATGACGTGAGGTTGAACTTCTTTCCAGCATGTTAATTTTACTTTTCCATTAAACTTCCCGCTTGTGTCACAGCCAGTAAAATTATGATAGCCTGGAAAGGCATCAATTAGTTCTGCTCCTAAACGATCATAAATAGGTTTGAGAGAAACAATTCGTTTTCCGGCCCCTATTCCAGTTATAACACAGGGCCTAAAAGGGGGTACCGTCTCAAGGCCAGAATGAAAACATTTGTATCTGGTGACAAGATTTGTAGTGTATCCCAAAGTAGTAGCATAAATAGCATGGTATATTATTATGGTGTCTACTTCTTCATGATTTCTTTTCAAATTATCGTAAATCTTGATATTTGATTGAACTATGGTTTCAGTAGATATAATTATCTCTTTGTCTAATCCTTTGTAATGATGGAGTATTTTTATTGAAAGATATTCGGTAAGGCTTGCTTTTGTTTTAGAGTTATTAAGAAAATTAGAGAGTCCCATTTTAATTGGCGTCTTATCTGTGAAAATAAAAGCTCTGTAATCAATTTTCTTTCCTTTACGCTTATTTCGTGTTGCTGTTTATAGTGATGAATTCACAGAGTAATGATCAAAAACTAGATGAATGGTTTTATAGTTTTCAGTTACACTGTTTAACATAATTAAATATTGATTAACAAGATCCTTACATGAGTTGACATTTCCACTAATTTGCCGAACTAAAACTATGCCATCTATTACTATAGCTGCTTAATCGTCAAAATATGGAAGTGTATAATTTGACCTCTACACCAGGAAAGTTAATAGAAAAATTGGTACCAAATATTTTCTGACTCTACATACCCAAAAGAACCAAAATAACCTTGGTACCATAAATTCCCAAAATTGTTTTACAAATTTACATTGGAGACTCCACTAGTGGACACCAGCAGGAGAGCGCCTGTTGGTTTGCTACCTGTTGCGCGCGCTTCTGGGTCAATCTCATCTCAAAGAAAACCTCAACTAACCAACTTTTTTTTTAACATAGACTATCCAATACCATTTTATATACAAATGACAGTATTTTTACCAAATTAAACTTTCCTAGGAAATAAAAGCAAAAATGATCTTTTTCACATTTTAATTAATTTATTAATTAAATTTAATTAATATTTGATACTTTTTAAGCTTAGAAACTTTTTTTACTTTATTTCCACCCATTTACAATAATTTAAAAGGTTTTTGAACTGAATTATACCTGCTTAATCGTCAAAATATGGAAGTGTATAATTTGACCTTTGATTTGACCTCTACACCAGGAAAGTGAATAGAAAAATTGGTACCAAAGATTTTCTGACTCTCCATACCCTAAAGAACCAAAATAACCTTGGTACCATAAATTAACAAAAAATTTTTACAAATTTACATTGGAGACTCTACTAGTACGGAACGGGCGAATGGACTAAGACCACTTTCATCCTGACGAAAAGTGCTGTTTCGATAAGGAGCGATTTTTTGAGTCGCTGTGTAGGGCCGAAAATTTAACATTTCGCTTAACCAACCACTGCACTAAATAAAGAACCTAAAACTCTATCCAAATCCACACTTAACTCAACTTTTGTAATTTGTGGACTTAGACCACTTTCATCCTGACCAGCTCAAATAGATTGCTTTATAAGAGTCACACGAAACATCAAATCATTACCCAAGTATTCTTGATTTGATTTGATTTGTGTTTGTATGTTTGTTACGGGCAAAGTGATTAATTGGGCATTATTAATAATGCCCAGAGTGGAGGCGAGCAAAGTGATAAATTTAATGGATAAATGCCATTGAATTTATCACATTGACCTCCTCTACTTCTGGCATAATTATTAATGCCTGATTTATCACATTGCCCGTAACATATATGCCATTTACTTGTGATTAAAAATCATACAATGGGACGATGTGGTCAATTAAATGGAGGGATTTTTGAAAGAACAAATGCAAAAGGTGGTCCTCGGACTATGTCTCGCAAGTCCAACGACTGCCCTACCAGAATACCAGAAACTTTTATCTGGTGACGACCCTTTAAACGTAGACATTTTGAATGTTCTAATTTAGACATAGTTCTAACTAGTCTAAATTAGTAACTTTCAGAAAGTTATTTTTAAACGCTTTTATTCTACTTGCTTTTGGCGGCGTTTTACGGGTGGAATTTTAAAACTCGATTTTCGGACACTTCCCGATATGTTAGGACCCCGAAACTTTACACATCGGTGTAACCCTCATGACACTCCAATATCCAACCATTATCTAGTCAAACAACCAAAGGATTAAGTTAATTAACGAGTATTTTTAATTAACAGAAAAACCAGAATTTGAGACCTTTCTCAAGGGGCTATTCTCCCTAAACCATGCACAATTGTGTATAAGGCATAACTTCATCATATTTTAAAATCAAAACGAGAATTGCCCAGTAATTACGGTAATTATAGACCAGGGGTTTCCAACTTCTAAGTACTCGCGGGCCGCAATCGAAATCACAAGCCAAGTGGCGGGCCGCAAAGTAATCTGGCTCCTTTTTAACGATGATAATTTTTTTGGGGTGAGAGTCTTCAAAATGAAATTTTCCCAGCAAAAGAGGGAAGAAGGTTGTTTATATATTTTGAATGTATGTACTATACTGTATTTTCCAAAGTTCCAGAGGATATATGAATTTTTTACTCTTATACAACTCGTAGGGATACAATATATTTAATATTATGAATATTACTTAAATGAAAAGGTCTTCCTTAAGAAAATGTTTGTAAATTTTCCTTAGAATATTGTTTTACCTAATTTTTGATACTCCATTTGTCCCTCCTCATGATAAAGTTTATAAAAGCCTTCATACTCCCTTTTGCTACGCTCAAGGGGAATTTCAGGTTTTACAAACGACCTCTCGAAACTTTAAACTTTTAATTCTTGCACCATCGAAGCTGAAAACGATCGAAGCTAGTCCATAATCTAAGAGGTATATGGGGGGTCGGGGGTTCTCCCCCGAAAAAATTTTGAATTTTAGTGTGCTAAAAAGTAGTGTTTTGAAGCTACTTTTTGGAAGGTTTTCAGAGAGCTTCGCGGGCCGCACAAAATGACCCGGCGGGCCGCATGCGGCCCGCGGGCCGCCAGTTGGAAACCCCTGTTATAGACGATTAATCACTTTTTTTAATGCAAGTTCTTGTACATAAAATTTCAGGCACTTCCAAACGATATAAAGTTCTGAAACTTTGCACCATGGTGTAAACTCGATGACAATGCAATATTCAATAATCAACTAGTCAAAACCTCCGTAATTAAGGTAGTTAACGAGTGTTTTTAGTTATCCTTTTAATTCAAATTTGAAACACTTCCGTGAAGCCTATGGCTCCCAAAACCTGTAAGATAATATATTAGGTGGTATATCACTACAATATTTAATCTTCAAAACGTGATTTCTTACCTTCCAATTAACAATTAAGATAATTAGCGATTTAAGATAATAACCGCGAGAAAGAAATTGCCAGAAAAGCGAGAAATCGCCGAAAATTGGTGTCCCATCCCGTGGAATCGCGAGAGAAGAAAAATATGCTACTTTTATAAGGGGTCATCCATAAATTACGTGAGGTGTTTTTTCCAAAATCTGGACACCCCTCCCCCCTTGGTGAGATTTAGTGAGATTTTGCTGGACCCCCCCCAAGTGAGATTTACCTACAACCTTTAAAAATAATTTTTTATCCAATTCGTTTGCATTTTGAGGAAAAGAACATTATTCCGCCTAAAATTCACCACAGTATCTTATCTGTGGGTATTATTCCTTTCTCAAACTTAAAAAAAATCGTTTAATTTCGAACTTAAAAGTTAAGGGAGTTTTCCACCGACCCCCCCTCCCCCCTTGTTGAGATTTTTCCAAACCCCTCCCCCCCTTTTTGACCTCACGTAAATTATGGATGCCCCCTAATTTATGGACTACTGAAAAGACTGGATGGTACTGTTTTCTCCTTGATGCACTAATTCTGAGTTTAATTTTTGTCTGGGCTTACCACACGATTGGTTATTTTTATTTTATTGGATTCTTTTTCTTTTTCTTGTGAATCTTTTTGATATGGATGGATTTTATCGGCGAGGGAGCGGATGCGCGTTATATTTCACTCATATTGTAGGAAACTAAAATTCCATCCTAACATCAGATTAAATATGGTTGAAATAAATACATTTTTTCTTGTGAGTTTTTGTTAAAAAATACCATGACTAAAAAGTAGAAAATAAAAAAAATAAAAAAAATATTTTTTAAAAAACGCTTTTATTGAAGTGTTCTAAAGGATATACGAAAAAACCGTTCAATACCAAAACCGTTCAATAAAATATCAAAATATTAATTACATGTGTAAAGCTATGAATTTTTTTGTTTTTTGAACGGTTTTCGTCTGAACGGTTTTTGCACTGAACGGTTTTTTCGCGTCACCGTTCTAAAAGGTCAAAAATAATTTATTCGGTTTGACAAATAATTTATTGGGAAGTAGAAAATAACTTTTTGGTAAGTAAATAATAACTGATTTTCTAATCACTAAAAATAAAAGCGTGGGAGCTAGTAATTCTTTATTCACTATTTATTCTAACTTCTTTATTCTATGTTCTACATAAATGCCGACGTAATGGCCTAATTGTTAGAGCATCTGACTGCAAAGCCGTACGTCTGGGGTTCGGATCCTCGTTCGGCATAGATGTTAGTGTTACTCTTGAATTTACCTATACGGGTCCATACCTTCTGGTGAATTTGTACAAATTTTAAAAATTAAATAAAAAATTTAAATTTAAAAGATATATAAATTACTAGCGCCCACGCTTTTATTTTTAGTGATTAGAAAATCAGTTATTATTTACTTACCAAAAAGTTATTTTCTACTTCCCAATAAATTATTTGTCAAACCGAATAAATTATTTTTGACCTTTTAGAACACTTCAATAAAAACGTTTTTTAAAAAATATTTTTTTATTTTTTTTATTTTTTCTATTTTGAAGCTATTATAACTTAACTTTCAGAATTTTTTTTAAAACTAGGGTATAAATTTAAAAAAATCCATCTTATCAATTAAACCTACTTAATATTTACAATAGTTGCCAAGTATTTGCTTATAATATACAAACACTACAGTTTTGTAACCAATCGAAAATGTTCACCAAAAGTTTACGGATGTTTTTTCTGTTTAGAATTCAAAGCCTCTACCATTTGTAATTTAATTTAAATTTTATGCAATGAATTTTTTTTAAATAAATTTAGCCAGAAGTTGAGTTATAACATTTTGTCACATTATATTTCATGCATTTATCCGGTCTATAAGCCAAGTATAAAGGTTGAGTGCAGGGAACTAAATGCGGACGAACCGAAAAGCAAATGATATTAAAACGCACACGTCTGAGATTTAACTTATTTATTAAGACTAAACAAATCTTTATTTATGTTCAGAACGGAAGTCGTACCATATGCCCCTGGAGCATCATAAAAAGCATCTGTTCGAAATCCCGTTCTGGTGTTTCGAATAATTGCGGCTTTTGAGAAGTGTTTTCCTTTCGTTCACGATGCTACTTGTCATTAGCATTTCTGGAAACGATATACCACATGGGACTTCGACTTGCTAAGAGAGAGAGACTTCAATTTTCCCTGACAGTACTAAAACACCAAAACTAAATGTATGAAGTGGAAATATATCGCAAGGCAAGTGTTTTTATGAAATAGAGAGCTTTTAATAATAGACGGGGCGTTTCTGTCTCCATTATTTCCAAATTGAAATAATAATAACTTAAAATGAGAAAAAAGAGAGGTGGAAACTTTAAAAAAATGTAGTTATTACCAGGGCTGTACCCAGGCTACGGTGGTTTCGATTCAACATTTTTCCTGAGGTAGTAGTATACCTCCTTTTTTAAATTTTAGATGACTTACACATAGAATTTCAATTTAGGACGAGTATAAAATTTCCAAATTGTGTAAACAATGTGAATCCCAAGTAAATTTGGGGGTCTGGAGGGGGGAAATGTTGGAATTTTTGAAATTTTCGCTCGTAGGTCACAACAATTTTCTAGGAAAAAACCGTATATAATGGATTTAAAAATTGTGAGAGGGATTTTGGGGTCCTCTCCCTGAAAAGTTTAAGAATTCGAACTTTTAAAAATAGGGTTCTTAATCATTTTGTGACCCTTTGGGTTACCCCTGAAAAGGAAGGCCTGGACTCTTTTAAATCAAATATAATTTCGAGGAAAAATCAGTATTAAAATTGATGTCAAAATTACGGGAGGGGTTTGAACTCCTAACCCATAAGTTCCCAAAATCTTTGGGACCACCGTCCCCTTTTCAAGAAGAAAGATTTTCACTGCCTCCTTACTAATTTTGTCTCTAATTTGCTTACATTTCATACAATTTTAAAATACAAACACTTTGTAATAAAATTCTTCAATTTACAACCAAACACAATAAAAAATTTAAAAGCTAGTAATATGGACATGGACATATGGACGATGTTCATAAGTGTACTATTCACCTTGAAATTTAATTTGAAGTAATTAGGTAATAATTCTACCTTTTATAAGACTACATTTAAAAAAATTTTATTTAAAAATAATTCTTTAAATTATTCTGAATATTGTATTGGAATGTCTACGTCCGAAGGGAATTGGTAAATTCTGCTGAAAATTTCCTGTGTACCATTCATCTTAAAAAAGTTATAAAATTTTTAATACCTTAATCTCTAAATATAAGGGGGACCTGGGGGGAATTTTTGAATTTTAACAAGCTAAAAAGGGATTTTAAGCTACCTTTACCTGGATTTTTTAATGTTTTTTCCCATAAAAAGGAAATTAAGCGAGAGTTGTTTAAAAGTAATCAACGCCCCCAACTTCCTTTCAACTCATCAGCGCCCCCCTGGAATTCTTCAAAGTCCCCCAGGAGCGCAGGGGGGCGGTACCGCCCACGGTATTGGTTCCAGCGTGCCTAACCCCCCTTGGATATGGCCCTAATTTTTACCTCTTCTTCCTCCTATCTATAGGTATATAAGGAAATAGCATCAAAATATAGCACGTTTCGTCATCTAGAAAGAATCTGTGTGTTTAAAACAACTGGTGCTCCGTTTGCTTTTCATGTTTCAACACCCACTATGTTTAACTCGTAGTACCGCGTCATGCGGTCTCGATATTCTCCTTGTTTTTCCTCTATCCAGAAAAAAAGTAGGATCATGTTTGTTGCTTCAGTCTTTTCTTGAGGAAAATATTTATTAACTATACTCAGTTGCAACTTAACTTGAGCCTGTAGAAATATGCTGAGAGCAACCAAAGAAAGTAGTTCCCCGCGAGGTGTCTGAATTTTGAGTGAAATTTAGAGCTTCAATTTTGAAAAACGATTAATTTTTTAAATCCACGTATATTAAGCAGCTTTTCATCCCGATATGCCTAAAATGTTTAGTATTATTTTTTTTAAAAGTGGCGTAACGCGTTGTAGTACAACTCTCGCTCTCAAACTCGCCAGCCAATAAGAGCTTCTAGCAACCCAGCAGGCTTTCTGTTTACTCAGATGATTTTCTTCCGCGTGGCCATGACGTCAGGAGGCTCAACTTAAGTTGCATTCGAGTATAGACCTTTGTTGTCAGACAGTAAAAAGTGATGCTTCTATTGCTCACCTTCTGACAGGAGGCACTATAATAGCTGCCTGAAATAAAATAGTCAGCTGCCTGAATTACACAGAAAAATCTGAAAAGAGGGTTGGCAAATGTCTGTGATTGATAGAAAGTAAGGGAACGCAGTAACAAATTGGTGGTCAAAGCTATAAAGTGTTCATTCAATCTGTCACTTTCGAAAGGGTATTAGAGAGGATTTAAGGATTGAGATTCGATTCTTTACTCTGTCTCTCGTGACGTGACAAGTTCATGCCCAATTTTTTTTTGGGAGGGGCCCAAATATCATCCAAAGAAAAAGGAATTTTCAGGCCAAAAGCTGCACCGCTGGAGAGGACCCAAAACTATTCCAAAACCCCCTCCGATCCGATGCATATTTAAAAGGTTAAATGTGTAGCTTTTTAATACTAATATTAATAATAGATAGATTTGCGTAATAACTTTATAAAAAATTGTAAATATAGTTGATTTCCAAGCATGGGCGTAGCCAGGGGGGGCAGCTGCCCTCCCCCTAAGTCCTGATTAATTTACTTTTACTTTACTATTAGCAGGGATCTGTCTAGGACTTTTTGCCAACTACTACCTATTTTGTGAAAATTTAAAAATAATTTGTGAAGAAAATTTTTAATTTGTGAAAATAAAATACGCGTAATAAAATGAAATGAAAAATATGTTTTTAAAAATCACTTTACATATATACATTTTAAGGGGAGTTAAAGTTTTCAAATATTAGTGTTATTAGTTTAGTAATAATTTGTGAAAATTCAGTTATAAATTGTGAAAATTTAGCAATAAATTGTGAAAATTAGAAATTTTAAATTTGTGAAGCTACCGTTTTAACGATCGGCGAATTTGTGAAGCTACCATAAAACGGTAGTAAATTTGTCTTGGACAGATCCATGATTAGTTAAGTTAAAAGCCAGTTTTTTAGGGTCAAACTTTCAAAATTTATTATTCCCCTTTAGTATTTAAACCTTTATTATTCAAACATTTTTGTAATGAGTTCATTAAAATCAAAATTCTACCGAAAAATGTATGTCCAAATTTGGGTTAACGTGTACCAAAAAACAGTTTCAAACCCTGTTCTTATAGAGTCAAATTTTCAAACATTTTCTGGAGGAGGGCAGCCAGGCCCCTTTTTAGTAGTTAAACCTTTCACACTTTTTTGTAATAAGTTCATTAAAACCATTCTACCTAAAAATGTATGTCCAAATTTTAGTATTTAAACCTTTATTGTTCAAACATTTTTGTAATAAGTTCATTAAAATCAAAATTCTACTGAAAAATGTATGTCCAAATTTGGGTTTACGTGTACCAAAACACAGTTTAATAACCTGTTCTTAAGGTTAAATTTCAAAACATTTTCTGGGGAGGACCCCCAGACTCCCCTTTGTAGTTTGAACCTTTATTACTAAAAACTTCTCTAATTAAAATTTTTCTTGGACGAAAATTCTACCTAAAGAAGTGTTGAAAAGCTACATTAAACCTATTTGGATAAAAGGGGCCGAAAAATATTTTTAGGCCCCACCCGAAATAAATTTCTATATTCGCCAGTACTGATTCAAAATTAAAAAAAAGAGCTAAGAACAAAAAAATTTTTGTGTCAGATTACAAAAACTTTTACCTCAAAAACAAAAACCCTCATTGTTTCCACGCTACCCACATAACTTTTACATTAATTGCACTAAAGGTCAAAAACCCCTCTCTAAACAATACTGCTACGGTCCTCTCACAGAGGGCTTTAAAATTGTTCTCCACAAACATAAAAAAAGTCGACCCTGCTTCCCCCCTAAGCGGAACCCTGGCTACGCCCATGTTTCCAAGTACATAAGGGGTGTAGGCATCCTTCACCAGAAAATTATTGGATATTTGACGCTAAAACCCAGGATTTTTTAAAACTCTTTTTGGTACACCTAGTCTGAATTCCGGTGGAAAGAATTTCTTGCTTCCCCTTATACGCCCTTGGGATAATATCCCCTGAAAATTGTGTGACATAATCAAATCAATGAATATTGAATAGTTCTATTGATTTCTTCTACTTATTCTGATCTTTTTTTCTTGTGTACAAACTAACAACAGGGCAGCAAAACTAACTTATGAGAGATTATGTTAAGTCCTTAACAAATTTGACAATTTCTATTACACTCATTTCTCACAAAAAATACAATTAGCCCATGAAACAAAGAATACAAAACATGCCCCAAAACGAAGTGTCTATTTGGACTGCCCAAACGGCCCGTGGCGCATGCGCTGTAGGTCTCGTGGTTACGTAGCAGTCTTGGCGCTTAGTGATAGAATCAATGGAACGGCGGGCCGTGGAAATTAGAGTAGAGTTTAGTTGAAAAAAGGCCGTCCAAATAGACAGTGCCCATGCAAAATTACTAACTTCCAAGAACCACTAATCGTTTGCGGTTCGTTGGCAAGTGCTAAGTGGTAGCACCTGTGCTAAGAGAAGACCCGTTATTTTTAAATACAGTCCCACGGTTGATGTCAGTGCACTTGTCCTCACTTGGCTCTTAAGTTCTTTGTTTTGCTCTTTAACTTCTGGGATGGAACAAGAAACACAAATTCTTACTTCGTCTGTTTTTATATTGACATTGAATACGACTGACTAAAAATAAATTTGACGGATTTCATTATTGAATAATTGAATAATTATTGTAGAGCTTGGTAATTTTGTGTGTATAAGAGGTGCATTAAGCATAAAATAACGTCTCCGCTCGGTGGCAGCTCGTGGGGATTTCAAATGGGGGTTTCCAATTATATTAAAAAAACAAATAGAAACAATCTCACAATTTATGACGGAATTAAAAAAATGTAGGTTTTGGGAGATATCCGCTCCGCTTAATGCAGAGCTCATCAGTGTCTTACCTAAATATGTGTTCTAGTTAAGGCCTAGGTTAGGTTATTTAAATGAGTTAAATAATTTTTTCAATTAATATCTCTTGAATTAATTATTATTACCTTCACCATAAAAAATAAATAAATTGAAATGGGTAACGGAATTTTTTTTATTTATGAATTTTGATGAAGGATTTTTTTACTATTTATTTCTGAAAAGGTATATAACCACGAGGGGCTGCAGCTGCGAACCGAAACCCAAGCCTCTCCCTATATTCACCTCTAATGTTCGTCATAATTATGTCCGCATTTACATTTGCAGTGTTCTGGGTACATACGAATTCCCCAATTTCCCCCCCTTGGGTTATAGGTTCATTGATGGTCCCATTCCCATAGTAACCCACACCACGCCCCATTCTGTCCGCGGCACAGTTCCCGTCGCTTGCGGAACAATCGAGCTTTCACGATCTTTTTTGCCCATGTTCACGCCTAGCAGAGACAGAATTAAAAGATTGTTCCGCGCTTCCAAAACAAGAGGCATCACAGACCCGCCAGGTTTTTTTATACTTATATTTTGGTTCGGGGTCTTGTCCCGTCGAGTCACTTCATGTGTGCTCCAGAAATAATGTGAGATAATCCATTTGTGAGTTTTTTTCTCGTTGAGCGAGCTGTCCAATACTAAGAACACTTACGTTCTGGAATCCCTGGGAATGGCCATTTTGTAAATGGCCTGCCATGAGAATGATCGTCGAGGTTATTAAAAAGGTACATCTCAGTATTTGCTGGTCCGAGTTACTTTTATCAACAGCTATTTCTTACTTCTTTATACTTTATAGATAATATATCTTTATCTCATTAGATCACTGATTCTCAAAGTGGGCGGTACCGCCCCCCCTGGGGGGCATTGAAGAATTCTAGAGGAGCGGTGATGAGTTAAAAGGAAATTGGGGGGCGTTATCGGAGTAAAAGGGGCGTTGGCTACTTTTATATTCTTGCTTAATGTCATTCTTATAGAAAAAAACAATTATATAATTCAGTTAAAGGTAGCTTGAAGTCCTTTTTTAGTATGTTAAAATTCAAAAATATTTTCCTAGCGAAGGACCCTCAGACTTCCTTATATCTAGGGATTGAGATATGAGTAATTCTTAGAACTTTTAAGTGGAAATTTTCAGTAGGATTTACAAAATTCCCTTTGGACGTAATAGACAAAGACTTCAGTACATTCAGAATAAGGTAGTAAATAATTATTTTTAAATCAAAGCTTTTAAAAAGGTAGTTGTATATAAAAGGTAGAATTACTACCTAATTATTTCAAATTAAATTTCAAATAGAAAACTTAACTGTTGAATATTGTCCATATAACAAGCTATAGCTATAATTTTTTATTTTGTTTGGTTGTAAATTGAAATAATTTTACTACAAAGTGTTTGTATAAAATTATATAAAATGTAAGCCAATTAGAAGCAAAAGTTTTTAAGGGGGTGGTAGAAAACTTTTTCTTGAAAAGGGAGCGGTGGTCCCAAAAAGTTTGGGAACTATGTATTAGATGAAAGTTTACACCATCAAAATCGTTTTTCTCTAAAGGCTCATTCAGACTTTTTAAACGCTTTTATTCTACTTGCTTTTGGCGGCGTTTTACGGGTGGAATTTTAAAACTCGATTTTCGAGCACTTCCCGATATGTCAGGGCCCCGAAACTTTACACATCGGTGTAACTCTCATGACACTTCAATATCCAACCATTATCGAGTCAAACAACAAAAGGATTAAGTTAATTAACGAGTATTTTTAATTAACAGAAAAACCAGAATTTGAGACCTTTCCCAAGGGGCTATTCTCCCTAAACCGTGCACAATTGTTTATAAGGCATAACTTCATCATATTCAAAAGTCAAAACGAAAATTGCCCACTAATTACGATAATTATAGACGATTAATCACTTTTTTTCTTTCTGGATTCTTGTACATAATATTTCAGGCACTTCCAAACGATATAAAGTTCTGAAACTTTGCACCGTGGTGGAAACTCAATGACAATGAAATATTCAATCATCAACTAGTCAAAACCTCCGTAATTTAGGTAATTAACGAGTGTTTTTAGTTATCCTTTTAATTCATATTTGAGACACTTCCGTGAAGCCAATGGCTCCCAAAACCTGTAAGATAATATACTAGGTATATAACTACAATATTTAATCTTCAAAACGTGATTTTTTACCTTCCAATTAACAATTAAGATAATTAGCGATTTAAGATAATAACCGCGAGAAAGAAATCGCCAGAAGAGCGAGAAATCGCCGAAAATATCGCCGAAAATCGCCGAGAAGAAAAATATGTACTTTTATAATTTATTGACTACTGAAAAGACTGGATGGTACTGTTTGCTCCTTGATACACACACACTAATTCTGAGTTTTTTAGGATTGTTTTTTTTTATTTTATTGAATGCTTTCTTTTTATTGTGAATCTTTTTGATAACGATGGATTTCATCGGCGATTGAGCGGATGCGAGGAATATATATTCTTTGTGCGAGGTATTTTTCTTGCTCAGCTCTGATATTATGACGTAAACGTACCCAGCAAAATTAAATAGATTTTAATTAACTTTGGAGTTGATTGTCCTGCAGAGTCGTCAGAGGATTGTTCTACTTTGTCAGATATGTGAAAAATTTTTGTTATACATGAAACTAAAATTCCATCCTAACATAACATTAAATATGGTTAAAATAAATGCATTTTTTCTTGTGAGTTTTTGTTAAAAAGTACCATGACTAAAAAGTAGAAAATAAAATAAGTAAAAAAAAGATTTTTAAAAAAACGCTTTTATTGAAGTGTTCTAAAAGGTCAAAAATAATTTTTTCGGTTTGACAAATAATTTATTGGGAAGTAGAAAATAACTTTTTGGTAAGTAAAAAAACTGATTTTCTAATCACTAAAAATAAAAGCGTGGGCGCTAGTAATTCTTAATTCACTATTTTTTCTAACTTCTCTATTCTATGTTCTATGAGGTTAAATTTACAAATTTCTCATTCATGAGTTTTGAGTGGGATGGATTCACTTTAAATTCTCTATTAGGTATTTTTATTTATATAAAGTTATACATAAATGCCGACGTAATGGCCTAGTGGTAAGAGCATCTAACTGCAAAGCCGTACGTCTGGGGTTCGAATCCCCGTTCGTCAGGGATGTTACTGTTACTGTCCTGTAAAAAAATTTAAATTTAAAAAATTACTAGCGCCCACGCTTTTATTTTTAGTGATTAGAAAATCAGTTTTTTTACTTACCAAAAAGTTATTTTCTACTTCCCAATAAATTATTTGTCAAACCGAAAAAATTATTTTTGACCTTTTAGAACACTTCAATAAAAGCGTTTTTTTAAAAATCTTTTTTTTACTTATTTTATTACTTTCGATCTTCATTTGGAGGAATCATCCAAAGTGAAAAGTGTAAATTGGCGTTTCACTCTGTACTCCTTCATTCCCCCCCCCGAAATCTTGCGATTCACAAAAGTGAATAGAATGAACAGTGAAATGGAGAAGGAGAGTGGGTTTATAAAGACGCAAATGGGGTAATAAGAAACATGCAAAATTCCACAGGATTTTCCTTTAATTTTATTAAGCTGATTTTTTACAGAATGTTTATACCATCATCTTTCTTTGAAAAAATAATGCACTTGCTAAGTAAAAGGGAATTTTTTATTTGTATCATATTACACACCAAGCGACTGTTTATTGTTACCCCGCGAGGGGTAATAAGAAACAAGCTGGTTATTTTACTAATGAAAACATTTAAAAATAAAATGAAGGTATATGTATTAATATAATCTCTAAAAAGTATTTTATAACCCCAGTAATTTTCAAAAATTTACATACTTCCTTACATACATTAAAATACTTCGATATTAAACAACCTTATATTTTTATAAAACATATGAAAATCATAACAAAAAAATCAAATGATGTTCCTCTTATTTCATTTTATGAGACTTTTTCTCCCCCTCAATAAACCCAATTTTTTTGCAAACTCGGTTTTTCGAATGTCGGTTTGAATTCCTCTTTATAAACTCAGCGGTATACGAGAAAGTTTATAACGAAACCCTAGAAATTATTCCCCCGCCCCATTGTGTTTCAGAATTGTTTTTAATTAATTTCGCGTAAAATTGAATATGAAAACAACTTAATATTATCTCTATTTAACTTTTCTTAAAACAAATATTCAATTAAAAATTTCTAAAGAAGTAGTTATAAATTTTTTATTAAACATTAAAATGGTGAGTAAAAGTTGTCCTACTGACCCCTGTTTTTAGGAAAGTAGAATAAAAGTAAACTTAATTGAATTTATCTTTTTAACTAGATAAATAAAATAAAATATTGAAATAATAAAGGGAAAAATACGATGAATAAATTTTTAGGGATAAAATGCTAGTGCTTCTTACTACCCTGTAGTTTCGTTTAAATGGGGGTAATAAAACAACCTTAAATTGAAGAACAAAAAGTGAATTATGTTGGCCTTTTAACCTCCTAAAAGCTTTACTAAAATTCCTAAAGAATTAAATAGCAAAAACAAGATAAATTGAAATACTTGAAAAAGTCTGACTTTACGTTTATGATTTTGCTGGCCGCATCAACTTCAAATGGGATTTTTTTCTCTGAAATAATTTAAGAGCTTGGTGGATGAAGGGGCTATGTTACAAGGCCTGTCCTGAAGGTAACGAGACTGAATTCCAGTCAGAATTAGGGAATGCGGACAGCCCTTGTAATATAGCCCCTTCATCCACCAAGCCCTTCAATTATTCTAAAATGATAAATTTTTAAGGGATATAAACTATGTCGTCAAGATATTCTATTTTTTTTCAGATTTTTAGGCCTAAAAACTAAGCACTAAATTAAAATGTTTCTTATTACCCCATTATGATTATTCTTATTACTCCCCTATTTATGAAATCAAGAAAGGATGTTTTCAGGTGCATTTAAGTTTAAACCTATTGACTTTTCTTGACTGAATTCAGTAACTGGAACACACGATTTGTAAGATAGAGACTAAAATTATTCCGTTATATATTTTCTCTAAAATGTTTTCCGACTTAAAGAAAGTTGGATTGACATGAATAATGCAATAAAATTCGTGTATGACCCTTGTCTCACAGAGTCGTTAGGGTAGAACTCATGAAAAAAATGTAGGACGCATTTGTGGATACTAAGGTACAAATTTCTCAAATATTGAACAGCGTGCTAAAGCTCCGGTACTAGCTTTAGCTTAATTACCCAATTCAAATAACATATTAATAAGTTCTACGCACGAGCTTGGTATTTATGCTTTATATTTTTAACTCTTTTAGTGGTGCCTAAAATCCTTCGACAAAAAAAAGGAAAAAATTGTCTGGATATTTTATTTCCCCCTATAAAAATATTAAAAACCAGCCGTTTCAAAACTATTGTTTAGTAATTCGTAGAAATTCAGGATCATGCAGGAGGAGTTTAGTGACTAGTGGTCAAGTCTACGAGAGAGTGATTGGATAAGTTGTTAGTCAAAATAAAGGAAGAAAGTGATCAGTGGTCAATAGGGTGGAGCGAAAAAACCTTTTTTTCGAAATCGGTCAACGGCTAGTGCTCAAAGTTTGTGGTTGGTGGTCCTTATATCCCACAAAAAAATTTCAGTTCGATAGGACAATATCTTCAGTCTGCGCTTTTCGCTCAAAGTTTCAGGTTTTTACTAAGAAACATAAAAAATACAAAAATTTCCCAGAATGTTTCTAAATGCTCCAAAATAGTTTTTATGGTAAATAATTACGTATATTGCTAGTATGTAGCTTAATAATAGCGATTGAGTGTGTTTGATTAAAGCGAAATGGTTTTATAAAATCGGCAAAATTACCCAAAAGTAAAGCATTCATACGGATTTCGGGAGAACCATAGCCCGCTGTAGTAAATCGATCAGGACGACTTAAATCACCGAAAACAATGATATAAAAGGAAAACAGTGACTTCTTTTTCTTGGTCTATTAAATAATAATCAAACTAGCACCGTCGAAATTGAAATTTAAATCAATTACGCGAAAACATGTTGCTTTCTCTTATCCATTAATATAGGTATGACATGCCAGTTAATCTTAGTTATTACCCTAATTACTAGTAAATTATTAACTATGTATGAACTAACATAGAGAAGAAATTAAAAGTTATGTGAAAATTATAACTTTATTTCACTAATTGTGAAAACTTTTTGATATCCAATGGCAAATTTTTCCCACTGAACCCCCCCTTTGAAAATCTGCCTATGCCACTGATCTTACGTAAGACATAAAAAAGACCCCCAGTTTTTGTGCCACACCCGTGATTCTCTTCCCATAAACTATTCCATCTACGAGGGCTCGACAACCCTTATCGGGCAGTGGATATGGGTCAGCGCAAACTTTTATGACCGCCTCGATAACGCTATTTCGGGCAGTGGATATATCCCAATTTCTTTGTGTGGTTAGGGGGGTTGGATGGGGAACTATTTTGTTTGCCACTGCCCGAAGGAGCGTTGTCGAGCCGGTCATAAAAGTTTGCACTAACCCTATGCGTGCATCTAAAGTTTTATGGTGGCCTCGAGCAGTGGATATCTACCCCATCTCTTTACACAGTGGTTAGAGGGTTTTCACTGGCATCCCTTTCATAGTAGGGGAACTCTTTTGTTCGCTAATTGACCTTACCTAACCCCACAAAGAGATGGAGAAGATATATCCACTGCCCGAAGCATCGTCATCGAGACCATCATAAAACTTTAGATGCACGCTTAATATGCTTCTTGTTGCTAACCGATCCCAACTTTAGAGAGCTATTAATAATTTTAATCTGTAAAATTTAATGATGAGAACAGCTTCTCATCAATATCTAATTATCCTCTGGAGAGCGAGTGGGTGTGTCGTGCTTAAGTCATGGTTAAAATTATGCTGTACTTGACCACTGGTCACTCTCCTCCTTTATTTTGACCGACAACGTACCAATACGCGTGATTGCAAATCACGGTAACTAACTTCTTTCGAGGAGTACCTTCTAATATATATATTCCCTCGCTCTTGTTGCAGAAACCCCGTTTCTTTCTCTTTGAAGATGGATGTCAGCCTGTTTAGCGTCAAATCATCTCCCCTAATTGAGATAAGAAAGCGCGTGTTCTCTTTTCCGAGACCCAGATTTCTTCGGACGAGAGAGAATGAAAGAAACCGAAAAGACTTTCTTTGATAAGATCGGAGGACTTTTCTGCTTTTCGGTAATTGAAAAGATTTTTCCGGAGAAAAATGGACGTAGTCCTGTTTTTTTCGCTTATTGACCCCAGTCTATCAATCACTCTGACCTTTCGAAGTCCAGAAGGCGACTCTGGAGAAAATCGTATTTAAATGTTTATTCATTTAGATGTGTCAAAGTATTCAGTCTTCAATCCCCCTCTTGTTACTGAAGCACGAAAAGCTCAGGTTTTCGTGGAAGTCTGTTTTGCTTTTTATTTATCTTTGTGCGGATTCTACCCATTATAAGATGTGGTGACGAAAATCCTCAATAAATAAGATGCAGCAATATCCAAAGTACTGCAATCAACTCAGGGTTGGAAAAATACACGTTTTTAAAAATAAAATCTTTTATTTTGTCTTGACAAAAAACATGTTTCATTTGTTTTAAATGTGTTTTTTTGTCTAAAACGTTTTTTTTACCCTCGACACAGAAATGCTAAAAAACCCCATGATTTTTAAAAATTTTAATTTGACTTTTCAAATAGAAATTAGATTAATAAAGCTATACTTTTAAATACACCACAAACAGTTCGTTCTTTTAAATGATTTTTGTAAGTTTTCTTCACAGCATCATGCTCTTTATCAAGCAATATACTGCCTATGTCATGGCGATTTGTACCCAAGCTTTATACTTGATACCATCTTTTTAAGCTCTGGGTGATCCATACTTAAGCCCTGGATTGTCTCTAAATAAAGGGAGCAACTTGCTAAAAAAAATACATGTTTTTTAAACAATGTTATTTTTTTGTAAACCTTCAGGCTTTCACGGCCGGAATTGTCAATAGAATTCATAAAATCTAAATTATCCGGAATATATACATATAAGGCCGTGTTCTATTTTAATTTTTATTATCAAGCGTTGAAACATTTGATAATAAAAATAGAACATGGCCTTATATTATATGAGTCATTTTCAAATTTTGCTTACATTTGCTGTCCCGAAGATAAAACATGAAATTAATCATTATTAAAATTTCTGTTTAAACTTTCATTTAGGTAAAGTAGACTAAATGAAATATTTCTAGCTTTTAATTAATAAGAAAATCTTTAAAATTATGTAAATAAAGTTATTTAAAAATACGAAAATAGCCAAAAACGCTTGTCCCTAACGATTTTCACGAAATTAAAAGTAGTTTTATTGTTATTTAATTTGACTTTTTGAAAGAAAAAACGATAAATATCAAAATTATGAACTATTAAAAGGTTAGGATAAAAGTTTTCTTCCGGGCAATTAGGCCGTGGTCGAAAGGTAGATGTTAAAGGTCCAAACGTTTCGTCTGCAACTTCGGCAGACATTATCAATGGGAATAAAAGGCTAAAAAAAATCTCTAGAAAGTCAAAATCAAAATCAAGATTACTGCCGTCTGCGTGGTCGAAGGTTATATACAGTTGGAACATCAACAACTGGATGCGATGCCACACCAGACTCAAAAGCGATAACTGCAGCGGGCGAGTCCATCCTAACATCGATAGACGACTTCGGAAACGAACCACCAACCACAGCTGGCAAAGGTGCAGAGGTCGACTCCCGATCCGAACTCTCAGGCCTGTGACCAAAGGCAGCCAATACAGGAAACCACGTTCTATTCATCCTGAGACCCTCCTCCTTTCTATTGATGTTGTGAGGGTGCTTAAATATTTCAATAGCCTCCCTCTGGAGGCGCGTATAATAATGTGTTGTAGTAGACAAGACCTCTGTTTCGTCGAAGTTTATGGTGTGGCCCGGTGCAGATAAAACATGTTCGGCTATGGCCGATTTCTCAGGTTGCATGAGTCTGCAGCTACGTTCATGTTCTTTTAGTCTTGTCGAGATGCTACGACCTGTGGTCCCGATGTACACCGCGCCGCACGTGCAAGGTATTCTGTATACCCCGGCAGCGGAAAGGGGGTTTCTACCATCCTTGGCTGACCTGAGTGAATTACGGATTTGCCGTGTTGGTCTGTAAATGGTTTTTAACCTATGACGTTTACATATCTTTCCAATGCGATCAGTTACCTTATTGATATACTGTAAGAAAATCCTACCACAAGTAGGTGTTTGATTGGATTCCACATTGGAACCATATCTCCGAGGATTCATAGCTCGTCTTATTTCATGATAGGTATAACCATTGGCCCGTAAGGCTTTTTCCAGATGTCGAAGCTCATTTTGGATAAGATGTGGTTCGCAAATCCGGTTGGCACGGTCGATAAGTGTTTTTATCATAGCCCGCTTCTGGCTAGGGTGATGGTTAGATTCCTTATTAAGGTAACGATCCGTGTGAGTAGGCTTCCTATACACCGAGTGGCCCAATCTTCCATCATCTTTCCTAGTTACCAAGACATCCAAGAAAGCAAGCTGTCGATCTTTCTCTCTCTCCATGGTAAACTGAATGCGGGGATGAATGGAATTAAGATGATCAAGAAATTCAGAAAGAGCCGCCTCACCATGACCCCAAATTACAAAAGTATCATCAACGTACCTTAACCAACAAGTTGGCCTAAGACGGGCAGATCCGAGGGCAGTCTCCTCAAAATATTCCATATAGAAATTGGAGACTACTGGGCTGAGAGGGCTCCCCATGGCGACGCCATCAATCTGCTCATAAAAGGTATGATTCCACTGAAAGTAAGTTGTCGTAAGCACATGGTTAAAAAGATTGGTGATGTCATTTGGAAAGATTTGTTTGATGTACTCAAGGGTGTCAGTAACGGGAACCATTGTAAAAAGGGACACAATATCGAAACTAACAAGTATATCACCCGGTGATAAAGTGAAAGAACTCAACTTCTCTATAAAATGTGTTGAGTCTCTAATGTAAGACTCCCTGTTTCCCACATGAGGATTTAACAAGCCTGTCAGGTATTTTGCCAACTCATAGGTCGGTGAACCAATAGCGCTGACTATAGGACGAAGTGGAATATTGGGCTTGTGAATTTTTGGCAAACCATACAATCTTGGAGGTAGGGCCTCAGATTTCCTAAGGCGGGTTTTGTCTTCAACTGGAATCGACGACTCCTTGATAAGTTGGTTTGTCTTCTTGAGTATCTTGGTGGTAGGATCCCGATTTAAAACCTTGTAAGTGGAAGGATCCAGCAGGTCAAGAATTTTCTGATGGTAGTCCTTTGTATTAAGAACTGTTGTCGCATTTCCTTTATCTGCGGAGAGAATTATGATCTCCTTATCAGAGTTCAAGTCTCTCAGAGCTTTTCTTTCCTTACCAGTGAGATTGGACCTCGGTGGCTTCGCATATTGGATAATGCGAGCTGATTCTCTACGAATTTCCTCCGCTGACTCACGCGGTAGTGTGCCAATTGCCGATTCAATACTGGCGATGATATCCTCAACAGGTAATTTTGATGGTACCACGGCAAAGTTTCCTCCCTTGGAAAGAACAGATTGTTCATCGCACGTTAGTGAACGGTCTGAATAGTTGACAACAATACGTTTCTTATCCATAGTGCGTGGCAGTGCCCTGGAGGCTAAAAGATGGTCAAACTTCTTTTTCTGTCGTAGGGAAGCAACAGACGCCTTGTAGGCAGCAGCATTGAAAGTGATACGGTCCACGATGTCCCAATCTTCAGGTTTCATTTGATTACTTAAAAGCAAATGGAGATCAAACAACTCAAGACACACTTGGGAAACTTCCTTCCTGGTGTAATGAATGCGTTCACGAAGTAAAGCACGTTCAGTACGTTTATAAATGCGATAGGAGGCAACAGAATTCAAATAACGTTTCTGTCGCAGAAAATTCGGAATGACACCAGAATCACGGCATCGGAGAAGAAATACCAACGAACACAGCAGTTTTAACTTCCTATTTCGTAAACCTTCTAGTCGTCGAACTAGGCGGTGTAAATCCTCCCCGTAGAGGTGCACAATATAAGAACAAAGGCTTTCACGACCGGATGGGTTAGGATAAAAGTTTTCTTCCGGGCAATTAGGCCGTGGTCGAAAGGTAGATGTTAAAGGTCCAAACGTTTCGTCTGCAACTTCGGCAGACATTATCAATGGGAATAAAAGGCTAAAAAATCTCTAGAAAGTCAAAATCAAAATCAAGATTACTGCCGTCTGCGTGGTCGAAGGTTATATACAGTTGGAACATCAACAACTGGATGCGATGCCACACCAGACTCAAAAGCGATAACTGCAGCGGGCGAGTCCATCCTAACATCGATAGACGACTTCGGAAACGAACCACCAACCACAGCTGGCAAAGGTGCAGAGGTCGACTCCCGATCCGAACTCTCAGGCCTGTGACCAAAGGCAGCCAATACAGGAAACCACGTTCTATTCATCCTGAGACCCTCCTCCTTTCTATTGATGTTGTGAGGGTGCTTAAATATTTCAATAGCCTCCCTCTGGAGGCGCGTATAATAATGTGTTGTAGTAGACAAGACCTCTGTTTCGTCGAAGTTTATGGTGTGGCCCGGTGCAGATAAAACATGTTCGGCTATGGCCGATTTCTCAGGTTGCATGAGTCTGCAGCTACGTTCATGTTCTTTTAGTCTTGTCGAGATGCTACGACCTGTGGTCCCGATGTACACCGCGCCGCACGTGCAAGGTATTCTGTATACCCCGGCAGCGGAAAGGGGGTTTCTACCATCCTTGGCTGACCTGAGTGAATTACGGATTTGCCGTGTTGGTCTGTAAATGGTTTTTAACCTATGACGTTTACATATCTTTCCAATGCGATCAGTTACCTTATTGATATACTGTAAGAAAATCCTACCACAAGTAGGTGTTTGATTGGATTCCACATTGGAACCATATCTCCGAGGATTCATAGCTCGTCTTATTTCATGATAGGTATAACCATTGGCCCGTAAGGCTTTTTCCAGATGTCGAAGCTCATTTTGGATAAGATGTGGTTCGCAAATCCGGTTGGCACGGTCGATAAGTGTTTTTATCATAGCCCGCTTCTGGCTAGGGTGATGGTTAGATTCCTTATTAAGGTAACGATCCGTGTGAGTAGGCTTCCTATACACCGAGTGGCCCAATCTTCCATCATCTTTCCTAGTTACCAAGACATCCAAGAAAGCAAGCTGTCGATCTTTCTCTCTCTCCATGGTAAACTGAATGCGGGGATGAATGGAATTAAGATGATCAAGAAATTCAGAAAGAGCCGCCTCACCATGACCCCAAATTACAAAAGTATCATCAACGTACCTTAACCAACAAGTTGGCCTAAGACGGGCAGATCCGAGGGCAGTCTCCTCAAAATATTCCATATAGAAATTGGAGACTACTGGGCTGAGAGGGCTCCCCATGGCGACGCCATCAATCTGCTCATAAAAGGTATGATTCCACTGAAAGTAAGTTGTCGTAAGCACATGGTTAAAAAGATTGGTGATGTCATTTGGAAAGATTTGTTTGATGTACTCAAGGGTGTCAGTAACGGGAACCATTGTAAAAAGGGACACAATATCGAAACTAACAAGTATATCACCCGGTGATAAAGTGAAAGAACTCAACTTCTCTATAAAATGTGTTGAGTCTCTAATGTAAGACTCCCTGTTTCCCACATGAGGATTTAACAAGCCTGTCAGGTATTTTGCCAACTCATAGGTCGGTGAACCAATAGCGCTGACTATAGGACGAAGTGGAATATTGGGCTTGTGAATTTTTGGCAAACCATACAATCTTGGAGGTAGGGCCTCAGATTTCCTAAGGCGGGTTTTGTCTTCAACTGGAATCGACGACTCCTTGATAAGTTGGTTTGTCTTCTTGAGTATCTTGGTGGTAGGATCCCGATTTAAAACCTTGTAAGTGGAAGGATCCAGCAGGTCAAGAATTTTCTGATGGTAGTCCTTTGTATTAAGAACTGTTGTCGCATTTCCTTTATCTGCGGAGAGAATTATGATCTCCTTATCAGAGTTCAAGTCTCTCAGAGCTTTTCTTTCCTTACCAGTGAGATTGGACCTCGGTGGCTTCGCATATTGGATAATGCGAGCTGATTCTCTACGAATTTCCTCCGCTGACTCACGCGGTAGTGTGCCAATTGCCGATTCAATACTGGCGATGATATCCTCAACAGGTAATTTTGATGGTACCACGGCAAAGTTTCCTCCCTTGGAAAGAACAGATTGTTCATCGCACGTTAGTGAACGGTCTGAATAGTTGACAACAATACGTTTCTTATCCATAGTGCGTGGCAGTGCCCTGGAGGCTAAAAGATGGTCAAACTTCTTTTTCTGTCGTAGGGAAGCAACAGACGCCTTGGAGGCAGCAGCATTGAAAGTGATACGGTCCACGATGTCCCAATCTTCAGGTTTCATTTGATTACTTAAAAGCAAATGGAGATCAAACAACTCAAGACACACTTGGGAAACTTCCTTCCTGGTGTAATGAATGCGTTCACGAAGTAAAGCACGTTCAGTACGTTTATAAATGCGATAGGAGGCAACAGAATTCAAATAACGTTTCTGTCGCAGAAAATTCGGAATGACACCAGAATCACGGCATCGGAGAAGAAATACCAACGAACACAGCAGTTTTAACTTCCTATTTCGTAAACCTTCTAGTCGTCGAACTAGGCGGTGTAAATCCTCCCCGTAGAGGTGCACAATATAAGAACAAAGGCTTTCACGACCGGATGGGTTAGGATAAAAGTTTTCTTCCGGGCAATTAGGCCGTGGTCGAAAGGTAGATGTTAAAGGTCCAAACGTTTCGTCTGCAACTTCGGCAGACATTATCAATGGGAATAAAAGGCTAAAAAATCTCTAGAAAGTCAAAATCAAAATCAAGATTACTGCCGTCTGCGTGGTCGAAGGTTATATACAGTTGGAACATCAACAACTGGATGCGATGCCACACCAGACTCAAAAGCGATAACTGCAGCGGGCGAGTCCATCCTAACATCGATAGACGACTTCGGAAACGAACCACCAACCACAGCTGGCAAAGGTGCAGAGGTCGACTCCCGATCCGAACTCTCAGGCCTGTGACCAAAGGCAGCCAATACAGGAAACCACGTTCTATTATCTTTATCTTTAACATCTACCTTTCGACCACGGCCTAATTGCCCGGAAGAAAACTTTTATCCTAACCCATCCGGTCGTGAAAGCCTTTGTTCTTATATTGTGCACCTCTACGGGGAGGATTTACACCGCCTAGTTCGACGACTAGAAGGTTTACGAAATAGGAAGTTAAAACTGCTGTGTTCGTTGGTATTTCTTCTCCGATGCCGTGATTCTGGTGTCATTCCGAATTTTCTGCGACAGAAACGTTATTTGAATTCTGTTGCCTCCTATCGCATTTATAAACGTACTGAACGTGCTTTACTTCGTGAACGCATTCATTACACCAGGAAGGAAGTTTCCCAAGTGTGTCTTGAGTTGTTTGATCTCCATTTGCTTTTAAGTAATCAAATGAAACCTGAAGATTGGGACATCGTGGACCGTATCACTTTCAATGCTGCTGCCTACAAGGCGTCTGTTGCTTCCCTACGACAGAAAAAGAAGTTTGACCATCTTTTAGCCTCCAGGGCACTGCCACGCACTATGGATAAGAAACGTATTGTTGTCAACTATTCAGACCGTTCACTAACGTGCGATGAACAATCTGTTCTTTCCAAGGGAGGAAACTTTGCCGTGGTACCATCAAAATTACCTGTTGAGGATATCATCGCCAGTATTGAATCGGCAATTGGCACACTACCGCGTGAGTCAGCGGAGGAAATTCGTAGAGAATCAGCTCGCATTATCCAATATGCGAAGCCACCGAGGTCCAATCTCACTGGTAAGGAAAGAAAAGCTCTGAGAGACTTGAACTCTGATAAGGAGATCATAATTCTCTCCGCAGATAAAGGAAATGCGACAACAGTTCTTAATACAAAGGACTACCATCAGAAAATTCTTGACCTGCTGGATCCTTCCACTTACAAGGTTTTAAATCGGGATCCTACCACCAAGATACTCAAGAAGACAAACCAACTTATCAAGGAGTCGTCGATTCCAGTTGAAGACAAAACCCGCCTTAGGAAATCTGAGGCCCTACCTCCAAGATTGTATGGTTTGCCAAAAATTCACAAGCCCAATATTCCACTTCGTCCTATAGTCAGCGCTATTGGTTCACCGACCTATGAGTTGGCAAAATACCTGACAGGCTTGTTAAATCCTCATGTGGGAAACAGGGAGTCTTACATTAGAGACTCAACACATTTTATAGAGAAGTTGAGTTCTTTCACTTTATCACCGGGTGATATACTTGTTAGTTTCGATATTGTGTCCCTTTTTACAATGGTTCCCGTTACTGACACCCTTGAGTACATCAAACAAATCTTTCCAAATGACATCACCAATCTTTTTAACCATGTGCTTACGACAACTTACTTTCAGTGGAATCATACCTTTTATGAGCAGATTGATGGCGTCGCCATGGGGAGCCCTCTCAGCCCAGTAGTCTCCAATTTCTATATGGAATATTTTGAGGAGACTGCCCTCGGATCTGCCCGTCTTAGGCCAACTTGTTGGTTAAGGTACGTTGATGATACTTTTGTAATTTGGGGTCATGGTGAGGCGGCTCTTTCTGAATTTCTTGATCATCTTAATTCCATTCATCCCCGCATTCAGTTTACCATGGAGAGAGAGAAAGATCGACAGCTTGCTTTCTTGGATGTCTTGGTAACTAGGAAAGATGATGGAAGATTGGGCCACTCGGTGTATAGGAAGCCTACTCACACGGATCGTTACCTTAATAAGGAATCTAACCATCACCCTAGCCAGAAGCGGGCTATGATAAAAACACTTATCGACCGTGCCAACCGGATTTGCGAACCACATCTTATCCAAAATGAGCTTCGACATCTGGAAAAAGCCTTACGGGCCAATGGTTATACCTATCATGAAATAAGACGAGCTATGAATCCTCGGAGATATGGTTCCAATGTGGAATCCAATCAAACACCTACTTGTGGTAGGATTTTCTTACAGTATATCAATAAGGTAACTGATCGCATTGGAAAGATATGTAAACGTCATAGGTTAAAAACCATTTACAGACCAACACGGCAAATCCGTAATTCACTCAGGTCAGCCAAGGATGGTAGAAACCCCCTTTCCGCTGCCGGGGTATACAGAATACCTTGCACGTGCGGCGCGGTGTACATCGGGACCACAGGTCGTAGCATCTCGACAAGACTAAAAGAACATGAACGTAGCTGCAGACTCATGCAACCTGAGAAATCGGCCATAGCCGAACATGTTTTATCTGCACCGGGCCACACCATAAACTTCGACGAAACAGAGGTCTTGTCTACTACAACACATTATTATACGCGCCTCCAGAGGGAGGCTATTGAAATATTTAAGCACCCTCACAACATCAATAGAAAGGAGGAGGGTCTCAGGATGAATAGAACGTGGTTTCCTGTATTGGCTGCCTTTGGTCACAGGCCTGAGAGTTCGGATCGGGAGTCGACCTCTGCACCTTTGCCAGCTGTGGTTGGTGGTTCGTTTCCGAAGTCGTCTATCGATGTTAGGATGGACTCGCCCGCTGCAGTTATCGCTTTTGAGTCTGGTGTGGCATCGCATCCAGTTGTTGATGTTCCAACTGTATATAACCTTCGACCACGCAGACGGCAGTAATCTTGATTTTGATTTTGACTTTCTAGAGATTTTTTAGCCTTTTATTCCCATTGATAATGTCTGCCGAAGTTGCAGACGAAACGTTTGGACCTTTAACATCTACCTTTCGACCACGGCCTAATTGCCCGGAAGAAAACTTTTATCCTAACCCATCCGGTCGTGAAAGCCTTTGTTCTTATATTAAAAGGTTGTTATAATTGTAAAAATTAATTTTTTGAATTTAATATTTTTACAAATCAATAAAATATTTTGTCCCCCACTTTATGTCAACTCCCGTTACAGGCGAATAAATTTTAAAAAATATAATAATAATTATGCTTTAAAAATGTAGAAACACATTCCAAACGATTGTTTGTTTACTTTAGAATATATTTAAACCGTGTTTTTATTCTTCGGCTCTAAAACTATCGTGTTTTCAAAGAAATTATTTGTCGTCAAGGTAGCGTATTTTTATTAATGTCAACTTCCGTTACGGTAATTTTTGAGTAATTTTTAATAATTAATAAACTTTTTTGGAAATTTTAACCCCAGAAATATAGTTATTTATTGATATAAATAGGATATATGGATATTTATTTCAGTTTCCAACCATGCATGTATGTTTTATTCTGTCATTTTATTAAAAATGTCAACTCCCGTTACTATTATGTCATTGATTTTGAAAGTAGTATCAACAACTTTCCCTTTTTACGAAGGATTTGACATTTCTCGCTTGATTTATTGTTAATTTCATTAAAAAAAAGGTCTTGCATATTTCATTTAAAGAGAAATAATGGTATTTGATATAATACACATAACTATTTTAGTTTAGGTCTTGTTTTTGCCTTATATATGTAAAGTACGCGAGTGTGCAAATTGATAACTTGGGATATTTTTTTAAAACACTTAACTATGGGCAAAAGTGTATGACCAACTGCTGTTCCATATACTTGAAACATATATAAAAACTCCTATATTATTACGAAATTATGAAGTTTGAAAAATAAAATTTTTATTCTGAAATGTAAGCGTATGGTGAAAATGACCCATATATATCCCGGATAATTTGGATTTTATGAATTCTATTGAATGTTTTTTTGCTTTGTTTTAAACGTGTTTAAAACAAAGTGTTTTAAACGTAACAACCCTGAATGAACTCATAGTTGGGTGGCTTATTACATAAAAATGCCCGAAAACTGCAAATTGTGATACTTTCATGAAACTTTTAGGGATGTTAGATAATCATATAAGAACTAAAAAATCGATAGGACCCCAAAATTTTTGGCCGTAGTTTGACCGCTATGACGTCATAACAAGATGGCGCCCGCGGGCCTATATTTGGTTCTTTTAATGACAGAAATACATTTTTGGGGTCAAATATTATGTTTTAAAGGTCAAAAAACATAATTCTGATGACAAAATGTACAATTTCTTTTAAAAAGTAACTAAAATTCAATAAAAGCTCTAAAAAGTATTACAGTCAAAGTCAATCGCCAGTTGCAACAAAAAAAATTTGTAGTTTTCGATGGTTTTACATGTTTTTAAGGGGGCTGATTTCGAATAGTATCTAGTTCGCTTCCACGTGGAACGTCGGCTTCATATAAAAAACTCAAACATATGCGAAAAACTGGCCAAATTTTTACTCTTTCTTCGGATTTTCGCTTATATTTAACAAAATATCAGTGTCTCAAAAATTATTTGAATTACAAAAATGGAGTTTTAACAAAATTTCCTCATCATTTCATTCATTTTCAGATTAAGGATTTTCAAAATTAATAAAAATTATAAATTAAAAAAAGTGGGATTTTATTCATTTTTACTTAATTTGTCCTCAAACTACATGAATAAGGCAAAAAATAAAAATTTTTTATAGTTATTTCTGGATCTTATTAGAGGGTTAAGAACACTTTTTGTATTGGCTGCACTTCAAATCCCTTGATATTTATGTGTTGGAGGTTGATTACAATTTCCTTTTTTTTTAAGTGGGGAGTGTGGATACCTTGGGCCACATTTTAGAAGGTGTCGTTCCTTACTTTGGAGATCTCGGCTTTGCAACACTGATTCTGCAGAGCCGAACGTATACGTACAAAGCTTTAAAACACTAGAACTTGTATGAAGAGTGCTGTAAGCTTCACCAAGTCCCCCGACCAAAATAAATAGAGAGAGAGAGCTCGTCTCAGGTGCCAAAATTAGCGGCTACGAGGGGCGAAAGCGCGTTGACGCTTGTTCTGACGTTCGAGAAAAAAAACTCCATAAAATTTTTTTTCGTGTATCTGCTCTTTAAGGATTTTGAAGGATAGCCTGCAGTCGGGTGATTCAGTGCTCTAGCTAGAGAGATCTTGTACCGAGGAGAAATATAGTCGCTTTTTTTAGATCAGGAGGCATTTCTTCAGCTGAGTATCGGAATAACGAGAATGACAAGAGGCATTCTAAACAGAAGTAGTTAAAATACTGTTAAAAGATCGGTCACTGAAGTTGTGTGATGAGCGTTATTGAGCGTTTTTGATCCTGTTTCAGGCGCCAATTCTAAATGAACAGACTATAGCAATATTTTTGAAATGGTTGTGATTAAGTAAAGCACAGTATCTTTGTATTCTGTTAGGCGTCGTCACCTCATTTTGTACCTGTTGATTTAGGACAAATTTGTAGGGAGAGAAAAGTAAGATGCGATCGCAACCACTGAGAAAAATCGTAACAGAGGGTCCAAAAGCTATTTTCAAATGCCATCGTGTGATAGAGAGATCCACTAGCAACGTTTCTTGAACCCAGTAGCGGAAGGAGAAAGTGGTTAAACACAAAGCGTGTTCGGTTGCTAGAAGGAGTTCCTGTACGCAAATCGTAATAAAAAGACTCGAAATATACAGGGGTTTAAAGAAATAATCGTATTTTAAAATGACGTTCTTCGTTTCACTAGAAATTCAGACATCGCGATGGGAACTACTTTGTTTGTTAGTGACTTCGTGAAGGGTCCTCTAACTTTGCTGTCTATAGTCTGTTCATTTAGAAATGGCGCCTGAAACAGAATAAAAAACGCTCAATAACGCCTAATAACGCTCATCACACAACTTCAGTGACCGATTTTTTACAGTATTTTAACTACTACTGTTTAGGCTGCCTTGTCATTGCACAAGAAAAGTTTTTCGATGATAATTACAATAGAAACTGTTTCTAATACATTTCGTCTCAGGCGCCAATTCTAAATGAACAGAATATAGTATAGATAGAGGATTCGGCGAAAGGGATTCCATTTCTCTTCCTCTCCTGACCTGACAAAAGAGGCATGAGTTTGATGCAATCCCAGCGCCATAAGGGCCTTTATCACGAGTAGTGATGGGCAAAATCGATAATTTAGGTATCGAATACTTTGGTATCGAATACTTATAGGCAGGGCTCGATTTCAGCCGGAACGGTCCTGAACGCCGTTCCGGAACCTCTTTTTTTTTTTTAAATTTTATTCTATTTCAAGGGTCTCCTAACTACGGCCCGCGAGACCCATTCATCAGGCCAGCGCGGAAACCTTTCTATGTACGAAAAAAAGGTCCTAAAATGAATTGAAACCATGTTTTTACTGTCAAATTTCTAAAATTTTTCGGGGGCAGAATCCCCAGACCCCCTTTTTGTACTTAGAACTAAACTTATCAGATTTTTTTTCAGATTAAGTTCATAAAAGTAAGAATCCTACCAAAAAATATAAAAAAGGCATATTTCAAATTTAAACAAATATTTTTAATGCATTTTTATATTTTTTGCAAATAACAATATTTGTGATTTAATTATAAGGATTTTACTTAATTGTTCTTTTAAACGTGATTGTGAACCCCCATTTGAACTACCCACAATCCGCTCCTCGTGTTGATTCCTTTTTATTTGAACCAGATTTGCCATATCGCAGGGCAAATTTGCAAAGAAAATTACAACATCTTAAATTCTACCATTTAAGGACTTTAACTCCGCATTATATTCTTTAAATTGGCAAAATATATAACACTAATGGTTCATTGATGTTAAGCCGTCTCACATCCTACAAGAGGCACCCTGTTAGGAAAAAAGTATAACCCACTGTAAAAAAAGGTGTATAAAGAGTTCATCGTCTTATACAATTAATAATTAAGTTAGAACACTCTTCCTAATCTAGTACAACACATTTGAATTTATTTTATAAATTTAAATTTAAAAATAAGTGCTTAAGTTTTGGTATTAAAAAGTATTCGTTTTTTCAGTTTTGATACCAATAATTTTACCGTTCCGGTACCTCTTTTTTTAGAAATCGAGCCCTGCTTATAGGTATCGAATACTTTGGTGTCGAATACTTATAGGTATCGAGTACTTTTAGGTATCGAGTACTTTTTTTCAATGTCGGGAAATGAACCTGAAGGGACAATTTTTTTAGGGCCTATCCATAATCAGACTAATATTCAAAAAACTGAAAGCGATCCATCAAAAAGCCCCGTAGCTACGGGCCTGGAGGTGGATAGAGGCGAAGGATTTGGCGGGGGAAAAACTTAGCCGCGTCAAATTTCTCTCGCGGATGATAACGACTTGGGTTTGAGCGTTGCAAAATGAAAACGGAAACAGGCTGCGTTTGATCTACAGTAGGTATTATAAAAATTATTTCATTGAAAAATTTAAAACGAAATATGTCAATAAAGTATCGATACTTTTGTGGGTATCGAATACACTCGATACCTATAGGTATCGAGTACTTAAGTATTTGGTATCGATACCTGCCCATCACTAATCACGAGGCATATCCCATGCTTTTGCGATTTCCATTATCCCCTATAGCGATGAGAACTCTCTGTTCAGTTACCCTGTGATCATAGCCATCTATACTCGAATCCAACTTAAGTTGAGCCTGACGTCATGGCCACGAGGAAGAAAATCTGAGTAAACAGAAAGCCTGCTGGGTTGCTAGAAGCTCTTATTGGCTGGCGAGTTTGAGAGCGAGTTGTACTACTACGCGTTACGCCACTTTAAAAAATAATAATACTGAACATTTTAAGCATATCGGAATGAAAAGATGCTTAATATACGTGGATTTAAAAAAAATACACATTATTCAAAATTGAAGCTCTAAATTTCACTCAAAATTCAGACACCTCGCTGGGAACTACTTTCTTAGGTTGCTCTCAGCATATTTCTACAGGCTCTAGTTAAGTTGCAACTGAGTATAGATGGCTATGGGAAACTAAACAGTGGAGTTTCGTTGTAGAATGAATGCTTGCACCCTAGGGTCCTCGTTCATGAATACGAATTAGGGCATCTTAGGCCTCAGTCTCCATGGGCTGTTGCTCCAATGAGTGTAGTTTTAGTATGGGAAGATTAGCTGTATTGCTTAAGTTAAAACAAGAAATAGATTCAAGCGGGAAAACCCTCTTTGAAAAAACAGGCTATAAGATTTCATCTCGCGTACCCTACTCCCTCTCGCCAAAGTCCTTCGTCTGCTCAGACGAGAAACAAGAAAAAAAATGACCACTTGTTGATCTCAAGAGAGCGAGATTGTTTTCGTCTTGCAAGACACAAGGAACAATAATAAAGGCGGGGGAAAGAAACTGTCACATAGTGCACACTGCCGTTCCCGGAAAAAGTTTGTCGCTTTCCCATTGGATCAGCTTGGTTACGCCCACAGAAATCTGCTGTGTGGATGATAGCTAATAGCTCAAAAAACCTGATGCTGAGATTTTTCTCTTGGTTGATGCCATAATCTGAATGTTAACATCAGGGCTCCCACAGGCGACTAAAAAGGCGACTATTGCTACTATTTTCAAGATTGGGCGACTCTGGCGACTATTTTAAGCAAAAAAGGGCCAAAAGCGACTATTTTCAAAGATTTTGGCTACTTTTTTTTAGTTTGAGCGACTATTTCCGTTTTTTTTGTGTTTCTTTGAATCATCAATCGGAACCAATCGTTGTACCCTGCTTCAAAAAACACTTTATTGGCCGAAATTGCGCCGGACTGCGCCAAAAAGGGAATTTTCGGACGAATTTTGCCAAATATTGGCTTCTGACCACGGTAAAGTTGTTTTCTTTACATCGCATAACTACGCAAGAAGAAGCCGCGATTTCACTTCCCATATTATTTTCGAAAAAAAAATGACGATTTATAACGAAAAAAGTCGAAAAGATCGCGAGTTTTCGCGGAAGTTTCGTTTGGCTTGCGGAGTGTTTCGTATCCTCCCGTGACTTCTTTCTTGGACGGCCGCGGGCGCAAGTTGAATTCGGCCTTTTCTTGTGTTGTGAGCGCTATGTGGAAAAAACAACTTTACAAGGATTAGAAGCCATCAAGTCGAGTTTAGGATCACATTCTGTGGGAAAAGTAAAAAAATAGCGATTTTTCGCGAAAGTACCGTTTTTCGGCGCCTATTGCAGTTGGCTTTTTTCATAATGTAATTAAGAAATTTAAGTGTGGTCAGAGGAGCCTAATAAGCCTAGTGATACCTCTCAGATTGCGTTTTATTCATTTTGTCAGTATTTTCTACTAATATTTCTTAAGGATTTCCCAAGTTGTAAATTTTTACTGAAAGATCTTTTTAAGTAAGATAAGATAATAATACAGCCCTTTTCAAAAATCTTGTTAAATTATAACTTTTTCAGTTTCAGATATGATATCAAGGGGTTGGTAGGGGACCTACCCCCCCCCAATATAAAAATGTAATCAGACTAGGTATCCAAAACAAACTAAAACCATGTTTTATTGGGTCAAATTTTCAAAATTTTTGAGGGAGGACCCCCAGAGACCCCCTTTGCACTTGGATCTCTATAATTCAAAACTTTTTTCAAATGCTAAGTTTATCAAAGTGCAAGTTCTACCTATAAATATGTGTTCAAAAGTTGGACCTTATGGTTAGGCTTATAAAATAGCTTCTGAACTAAAAATGTAAAATACTATATTTCTCCATCTTATTTTTGACCACTAAATAAATTTGCTCTAAAAGTTCAGTTTTACTTCTCCAAAATGGCATTTTTCCTGCCCTGAAACTTAATTTTGCTGCTCCAAAACATGGTTTTACTGCTCCAAAATGGTATTTTTCCCTCCTCCAAAGGTGCTCCAAAACCCCTTTTGGGCACTTGTATCCCTGATTATTCTATTTTTGTTTGATTTGTAATTTTTCTGAGTATTTTCAGCTTTTATCTAATTTATTTGAAAAATCTACTGCTATTTTTTATGCAATGGGAAAATTTTATTTGGGAAGGCTATTTAAGGGGACTATTTTTCGTGATTTAGGAGACTATTTGGGAGACTATTTTTCATATTTGAGGAGACTATTGCTACTATTTCTGAAAGTGTAACTCAATGGGAGCCCTGTAACATCACTCGTTTATCTTGTTCTGGATTTTGTAGGCTTTTTTGATCTGTGTAAGATTGTGTGATAGGGTTTAAATAGCTTTTAATGCTAGGATGAGCTTGTGTGCAGTATGGAGTTTTGGTAAAAGCTTGACTTAACTCGTTTATTTTTCTGTTCGAGAAGTGAGTCAAACTAAAGAAAATAGAAATAAACATGGTTTCTCGATCTCAAGGGTCTGAAGATTACCTTACCCATCTATTACGCCTGTTCTCCAATGAAAGGCGCTTTAATTTTAAATGCATGATATGCTCAATTTATGGTCACAGAGTACCAGAAAAAAGGGTCCACGGCCTTAGGTGGTAATGGAAGTTGAAAAACATTGGGTTTGTCTTGTGATAAAAGCCCTACTGGCGCTAGGATTTCATCCACTACTCATGAACCTCCCTTGACACGTTACGGGAGGGGAAGAAAGAATCTCATTCCTCTAACAGCCAAGGATAGATTGAATGACCGCGTAACATCCAATCACAGCTGTGACCTACAAAATGGACCTAACTGCCAACCCATCAATCAATCACAGCTATGATTGACATTTGTAGTGCTGCCCTCTATCATAAGATGGGATTTGAATATAGCGTATTCGACCACCCTCTATTCGGCTTTTCCTCTATATATTTCCTCAAAAATCTTAGAGCGAATCAAGTCTCAATAAGACAAGTTAACCCTTTATGTCCCGACTGGACTTTTAAGTTCCACTTCCCAATGTTCCAAATTAGTCCAATTTTCGTGATGTAAGGCCAAATTTAGTTAACTTATAGTTGCAGTTACGTAAACTTGACATATTTTGGATGAGGATGAGGAAAATAATTTGGGGCATAAAGGGTTAACCTAATTATCAAATGAAATAAACCAACTTGATAACTTAACCCTTTATGAACCAAATTATTTTCCTCATCCTCATCCAAAATATGTCAAGTTTACGTAACTGCAACTATAAGTAAACTAAATTTGGCCTTACATCACGAAAATTGGACGAATTTGGAACATTGGGAAGTGGTACTTAGAAGTACCGTCGGTAAATAAAGGGTTAAACATCTATCTGTCTGAATCACCTACTCAGATTTCAAAATTTTTTGATTTGCTCATTTAAGGAAGGAACTAATTGAAATTGTAAATGTTCGAACACAAGGTGAAAGGTAGCAAAAGTGAATTTTTCTGTTGTAACTGTGGTATTTATTTGAAGCACAGAGTAAATATACTTCAGAGAGTCCATTTCCATAGACGCTAATGGCAACTTTTTTAACATGGGTTTTCCCATAGACGGTGGCGTTTCTATGTGATAACGGTGGAACTAACCAGAGAATATGACGTAACGTTGTTGACTCTCTACAATCGAGCTACAGCCGCATACACTCTCTCAATTAACCCCGCCCACTTTCAAATCGCTAAAGAGGGAAAAACTTTTTAGATATTTTCCCGGTGATAAAACAGTTGCGTGTATCTTTCTTTCGAGCATGCGCTGGGGATAATTTCTTAGACATTACAAGTCTCTCTGATGTCACGCTCTCCAGGGACTCACCCAATGTTCTGCACAGGCTCAGATCTCTCGCCGGCTTTTATACTGATCTGCCCGTGACGTCACTATCTCGCGTCTTCTTTAAAGTGACGATGGACCGTGAGTTCCTCTGGAATCGAACTCACAACTCCAACTCAATTCAATTTAAACATATAACTACACATTTAATGATCATTTCTGCGACCACAATCACTGATAAGAGATATTAAACGCCAGAACAAACGACATCAATGTTTATAATAGGGAAAGTTTAGTAAATGTCAGGGAAAGTTTTCAACCATAAGGGAAAAGTTTCATTGATCAGGGGAAAAATAGCAGAGATTGAGAAATTCAAATGCAGCCTCCATAAAAAATTAAGTCCAATGAGAATCACTCGTTTCCTTTAGTCCCCGCCCACACTAATGATTGACAGCTGGAGGGTCGGAACGCCACTATGCGATAACTGTAGAACTATTTTAGTAAAATCGCGTTTTGGACTCTCTGAATTATCTTTACTCTATGATTTGAAGTTCTCTTGTGGCAATTGCAGAAAACCAAAATAAGGGGACCAGAAAATACGCGATTTTAAGATAAAGAAAGAACGGCGCGGCGCAAATCCGTCTGCTCAAATATTCTATACCTATTTTACACTGATCGTACGCTTGATCTTCAGCTGGTATAAGCAATTTTAGATGTTGTGTTTAATGTAAAACTGTAATGTCACACCCAAAACGCCAAAACCTAATATATAATCACTTTGTTTTTAGGTGTTATGGAGTTGTATCCTTGTAAATCTTCGATGAAGCATCTGTAAAGTGACCATGATTCCATCCAAGTTCATCGTGTGTATATTCATTGTTCATTTTCACTCACTATTCGCTTTGGGAGAGGATGCTACAGTCAGAGACAAATCCCATGGAAGTAAGTGAGAAAATCTACCCATCCAGCAAAAGATTGTAAATTAAATTACACTGCAAATGATCACAACACATTTAAGAACTGTTTTCTGTCATCAAATTAATTAACAACACTCCAGTTATGTAGTTAGAAACCTTTATTGTGTTATATCCTAAAATAAGTAAACAGTAAAGTGATGTAAAATTATTTAAAATCTGTATGTGTTCTTAAATTTAGATCAAAACACTTTTAAAGACACTTCAGTCTCGTAATTTTCAGCAACATTTTACAGAACATATTTCTTGATAGCAACACATTTCCAACAAATTTAGAAAATTATCACAGCAGAGTAATGTATAAAGGGATCAATACCTAGACCTATACTCTGTCTCACCTTAACTTGGCAGTGGAGAAAAGGCTACGGCGACCGAATTACAGACACGAAACCGGTTCCCATCCAATCAGCAGGAATAGCCTGCCCGTCCCGCGCCTTTCTACCCGGCTCTACCCTGCGGACTATATTCATTCGCTTGGATTTAAAGACTTTTAACGCATGATTAAATTAAGTTATATGATAAAAATCCCAATAAACTATAATGTATGACACAGTTTTACAAACGTATCTGCATATTCTTTATTTTAAATTGCAATACAACCTTGAACTATTTTTTCGGGCGGATTGGTACATTCTCTGCCTTTCCCAGTGCTGCCAAGTTAAGGTGAGACAGAGTATACCTCTATCAACATAAAATAAAGTTGTTAGTTTGGGTACAAAATTTTTTTTAAATTTGAAATGTGTTAGGCTAATCCAAAGAGATCAGGCCTGGCACCAAAAATGGAGATAAAATACAACCCAGTTCTGTAAATATTGAATAGATTACTTGCAAATAAACGGTATTTGCAACACCAAACGTCGCTAATAATATCGCCCAGTTTGTTTGTATTTACCATGGGGTGAGCGTTTCGCAGTGTATACTTAAGCTAAATAAGTTAAGAACTTAGGGCTCCTTCATAGTCAATCTGAATTTGAGCTGAATCTGGGAAACTATAAATCACTGAACCCAACATCTGCAGGACACGCGTCCCCCTCCAGCGTTCGCAATAGAAGAGAGGGGGTTGAAAGGGGGATTGTTTACTCGACTGTCAAGACTGTCAAACAGGATACTTAACTATCTCACCCCCCTCTGTAGCATTGGAAAGGCTGGGAGGGGAAAGCGTGCCGGGGTTCAGTGATTGATAGTTTCCCGGTTTCGGACCAAATCCAGATCGACTGTGAAGGAGCCCTTAAGCTAACATAAACAATTAATAAAAAAATCCTTTTCAGGTCACCACCCCCATCGCCCCATCTTCAGAGACGGCTACCCCAGCAACACCACGGCCCCCGTGGGGGGTCGGGCAGAGTTCGAATGCCAGATCCTGTTCGACCCCACCCTGGACATCGTGTGGCTGAAGCACCTGGTGATCAACGGATCCTACTCGGACAGTGCCGACCTGCCGTACGTGCAACGACTGAACGCCACCGACCCCCGCCACCTCGTGCTGGACCCCGTGCGGCCGGACGATGAAGGGTTCTACACGTGCCTTGCCAGCAATGCCATCGGCGTCTCGTACCGAAGTGCTTACCTGCAGGTGAGGATATTTATCTAAAACCTTCGTACTCAATTTGACTTAAAAAGAAAGATAGCCTTGCAAGCGGTTTTCACTTATCCAAAACCACCCAATTCCATTTGAATTAACTAAGAAGACTGCATTGAAGGTGGTTTCCATCATTAATCCAACTTAATCCATTTGGTTAATCATTTCATAAAAGACCGCATTGCAGCAGGAGTGGATCCAGCAGGGTTCCAAGCGGAGGGCATTTTTTGAAAACCACCATTGGTCGCAAATAGGTCAAATGTTACTTTTTTATAAAGATATCTCTAGATCCCATAAAGTAACACTTGATAGAGGGAATGGGGATTCTCCCCTAGAAAGTTTTCGAGAATTTGGCCCTGAATAACTCGTATTTAATCAGCACAAGCGCCGCTTGGTTATAGCATTCAACTGAAGTAGTCAAAACACTGTTTAGATCCGTGTTTCCCAACCTTTTTCGGTCCATGCCCCACCAAAGCCTTTCTAAATTTTCCGTGCCCCCCGGTCTCAGTGGCATATATAGAAATATATTTTGAGAGGGAGCCAAAATTATTTCTTAGCCCTTCCCTCCTATGTATATTTAATGTCTAATGAAGCTTTTCAGAAAATTTTTAGGTAGAATTTGCATGCTAAAGAACTAAATCAAGTCACGAGTAATTAAGTTCCAAGCACCAAGGGGGTCTTGGGGTCATCCCCCAGCAAATTTTCGGAGATTTGACTGTAGGAACCAGGTTTTCTTAACTAGTTTGGTACCCACAGTTGGGAAATTTTTTATATAAATTTTTAGGTAAGATTTGCATTTTGATGAACCTAATGTAAAAAAAAGTTTCAAATATAAGCGTTCTAAAAACAAAGAGATCTTGGGGCATCCCCCAGAAAAGTTTGGAAATTATACTCTAACTTTAACTTGGTTTTGATACATACTGGTCCAGATTTCAGACATACATTCTCAGATAGGATAATAGGATCAGATTTTGATAAACTTCTTAAAACATTTTTTTAATTTTCCCCCTGGGTTGGCCCCACCTGGGAGCAATTTGGTTGAAAATTTTCAAATTGCCCCCCCTAGAAAATGATATTGGCCCCGGTGGGGCGTGCGCCCCACGTTGGGAAACACTGGTTTAGATGGAGACTGAAGGAAGAAAGACTTTTGTGAATTTAAAACCAAAATACTTCCGATACTGATTGTGAAATTAAAATGAACTCTTCTACTGAGGTTCAAAATAGACAAAACTTTAAAAAGAACTGAAAATCTACTTTGAAAATTTGCGTACTTTGGAATGCTTCTGAACTAAAAATATAGGAAAGAAGTGAGAGAAAGGACGTAAAAAATTGAAATAAGGAAATTTTAAAACCTTTGAACAATCTGGGAAGAGTGACTCCTCCTGGAAAAAGGAAGAGAAAAACGACAAAAAAAAGAAAGAAAATTTTGGAACGATTGAAAAAACTTTTGATCCTTCAGATTCTTTTCTCTCTTTTTGCTTTTTAGAGTGCCCCCTGTAATCCGTATAGCGACCTGCATTGCAGGTGATGGTTTCCATCATTACTCCAACACCAAGCATCTTCCATAGATCTCGTTGCCTTGCAGGTGGTGGCTGAGCTGCCGCCGCGGGAGGAGAAGGCGGCGCTGGTGGCGGCGGACGATGTGTCGGTGGTGGCGGCGGGGGTGCTGGTGTTCGTCTCCATAGCGGGGGTGGCCCTCGCCATCTTCGTCTGGAGGACCCGCTGCGTCAGGAGCAAGGTGGCCTTCGAGGTGGAGGCGCCCAGGGTCATCCTCAAGAAGACCGTCGTGCTGGTGGAGAGGGAGGTCAGTATATGGACGCTTTTTATTGCCATCAAAAATACATGCCATGCCATGACAAACAAGAACTAATGTCCGCTGTAGACGTAAACAGAGTCCGCCAGAGGACAGTGTTTGCCTGTGAAGGGGCAACATTTATCTTTTTTTTTATTCTACGGAAAACTTCAATTATTTTTACAGATTGAGAGAGAGGACTCTGAAAAAATCCCCCGTAAACCAAATTTCATTAAATTCTGCCGGTATTTAGCAGAAACAAAATCGCTTCCTTTTTCCCTTTCAATTTTTATTCAGACCGTCGTCAAATTAGGAAGGGATTTTCTCTCCTGATTACAGGCAGAATTTGATAAAATTTGGTTATTTCTGGGGTTTTCAGGGGTGCTCTCTCCGAATATGTAATAAAAATTTGAAGTTTTCCATGGAATAAAAAAGTTAAACATTGCTCCTTTGCCGGCGAACATTGTCCTCTAGCTAGCGGGCACAATTTACATTTACGGACATATCGCACCCTTGCTACTAAAGTGCCACAACTCAAAAAACTATGTTTTCCAGGAATTGCAAAAAACTGACTAGGCACATTTTAGTATTTTTGAATTTGTCAATAAGAAAAACGATACATATATCAAACTATGATCGTTAGCCATTGTTCTAGTAGTTCATACTCAACGACGGCTGGACGACAACTCAAGATGTGGCATTTCAGTAGAAGGAATCATAGCCATCTTGATTACAACAAAACGTCATAACTGCCATCTGGCGTCTGATTTTTCAATGCAACTTCTGGCTCTTTTGAAGATTGGTAGAGACGTGAAAACTACGCCTAATGGCGGTCATAACTCAAAAATTACAATTTTTGAGTTGTGGCACTTTTGTAGCAAGGGTGCGATATGTTCCTGTAAAAAAATTGTTTGTCATGGCTTGACAGACCTGCATGTCAAGTTTGGCACCAACCTTTTGAGACACCCTTTGCATTTGTTGGTCTTTTAGAACTTTATCATTGTGAAAGACATTGGCAACCGTATTCTGTGCTACTTGATCAGCGGACAATCACAAATCAAAGAGAAGGAATCGCCTCTGATTGGTGGAATCTTATTTTGATTGCTGTTTAACCGATGGTCAGAAAGCACAGAATACGGCCGTAAGTTTCCTAGTTCTGTTTAATAAACTGGTTATCAGGGCTCCCAGCAGGTCTCTTTTTTCCCTAAAAGTCTCTTTTTTTCACCTGAGGTCTCTAAAAATCTCTTTTTTAGGATCAAGGTCTCTTTTTTTTCCTTTTTTCCCTACTTTTAAGGGTTAGATTTAAAAAATTTTTCTGGGGGAGCCCCCCCAGACCCCCTCTACCTTTGAAATTTTTGTCTCTATATCCTTTCTCCGTAGAAAATTCTGACTTACAAGATATCGGTCTCTTTGGGTGTTATCAATGGGTCAACAATATTAGTTGAAACAATACTTTGAAGGCTAATTTTCCCCAAACTTTCCAGTGAAGAACCCTCATCCTTGTATCTATACTTGGGGTTCATATTTTATACAAACTGCGAACACAATTTTACAGGGTCTGTTAGTTTGAATCAATTCTCCCCCTCCAACCCAACCCCCCCACAATAGTCTGGTTATGGGTTTCTAGTGTGAAATAAAGCAATTAATATAAATTTGAATATTATTTGTAATTGGTGTCAAATCTTAATGCATAGTACATTTCAAAACAATTTATTTTGTTATTAGCACCCCAAAATACATAGAAATTCGTTAAAATATTCAACAACAAACTTTTAGGTTGCAGACCTGTAAAATTAAGGCATCTATTAGGGTAAAATACAAAAATTTTACGGAAGCCATGGAAAAAATTGTATGTGAAAAATAGTCTGAAATAGTCTGTTATAGGGGTATGAAGGATAATTATGACATCCTTATTTAGCGGTATAGCCAGGCTTTTCCTTTGGAGGTCCAAAAAATGCATTATTGTAAATCAACGAAATTTCTGTAGTTACCCAAAAAAATTTGTCATTTTTAATTATACTCCTCTCTGTTAATTAAGAGGTTAACTTCTATGTGTTAATTAGGATCTCTCCTCAAAAACTTCTTGCGAATTTGCCCCTGTCGAACAGTGTCGAACTCGTTTTTGGCGTCAGGCCCATAACTAGATATTTGTTTCAGGGATTTGACTCAATACTATATTTTACTTATGAGTGTTTTTACATGCTTTGTTTTAAAACGCTTACTGTGATAGGATGTTAATCTGTGTACAATAAGTCTAAAGTTTGAGGGCGCTTCACCAGAAAAATTTTGGAAATTTGATCTTTTGAAGCAGTGTTTTAGCTCATTTTGAGACCTTTTCAGTTACATCCAAAGATTTCCTTGCAAGCCACACTGAGTTTCAAAGGGATGTTTGGGGTCCTCCCATAGAAAATCTTTGTTATTTAAACATTATTAAAAGAGTAATGTGTAAACTCGCATATTTGAGCCCTATTGGGTTACAACTACTAGTAAAGAGGATCGCTCTTTTAAAGTGTAGAATTTTTATGAGAAGCACAGTATTAAAATGTCTCCCTTGAGTGGCAACTGGTTATTATAAAACCAAAACTATAGGGTCTAAAATATTTTAGGTCTGAACCCAAAGAACCCCCCAGTTTTGGCTACGGCACTGTTTTTTTATTCAAGAATAATCTTAACTTTTCAGTGTTTTAATTTTAATTTGATTCAAGTTATGAAAAGTATACTTTCTGTTTTGAAGGATTATTCCAATATTTCATTTCACCATTTAAAAATTACCTTGAAAATATACTTTATTAATTTAATTTTTTTATTGAACCAAAAATAAAAAAAGAACACAATTACAAGTTCACATAGCCACCTGGGATCTCAATCTTTGGCAATCAATCGCCTTTTTATCTAATTTCTACATTAATTTTATAACATTAACTACAGTAAACTCTCGTTAGTACGCCCCCGCTTAGTGCGACGTCCCGCATATTACGACGTTTTTCTCCGGTCCCTGGTACCGATAAGCCTTTTATCATTAAAAACTATCCGCTTATAGCGCCCCCGCTTATTACGACTTCCCGCATATTTCGACGCTTTTCTCCGGTCCCCCGAAGAAAAATCCCGGTTATTGCGTCGTCGAGTTCCTTTCAAATAATGTATGAGCTACAGAACCGTTGAAAACGCTTGTAGAACAATATGGTAGAACTGGTTTTTCCCAACCGCTCCCCTTTTCCCCGAATGGCCCCCCGTTGCGCCCACAATTGTCTTGCAGGGCAAGTGGGTTGTCCTGTGACGAATCAGAAGACTCCCTAAATTTCTTGGAAATTCTTTCCCTCTCCTCCAATTCGACTTTCGTATTCCATAGCTCAGTGTTCAGTCCTCTGTTGTGTAAGTTCAGATACCGTATTCAGTATCCATTCTTTCTCGGCATAAGTTTAAAATGGCAAGTTCTTCTGGAAGTAAAAGGAAAGCTTTGAGTTTCGATGATAAATTGAAGATAATCAAGCTTTATGACGAGAAGAAAGGTGTTATGAATAAGCAGGAATTTGCAAATGAACAGGGGTTGCCTGTCTCTTCTATTTTAGTGATAAAATCCCATTAACCTTTTAAACGCCGTAATTCAAATTTCGAATTAAAGGTTCTGATTTTTGGCTTAAATGGCTTGTTTCATCATTACTAAAACCATTCTAGTCATTTTTTGGCGGAAAAAAAATCCTAAGTATGATTTTGAGGATGTTCCCAAATGGGAACATCGGCGTTTGGGGTGAAGTTTTTAGGGTGATTTCCAAAAGTCACATATTTTACAATTAATTCAAATAAAATGATTGAAATCGGTTTCTACTCTATAATTATGAACATTTTTATGATTGTGGACGGTTTTTTCATTTTTATTTTCCATACTTGGACGATTGAGCAACATTTTATAGATTTTCACAAGAAAAAATTGACATGTTTATTACGTACGCGAAGCTTTTCCGTAAATTTTTCTTGCACTATGAGTAATATCTTGGTGTAAAAAATACATAAGATTGTTCCCATGCTCTTTAAAGCTAAAAAGTTACGGTTCTGTGAGAAAAATTAGTTTTAATTACGGTTCTATACGGATATCTAGCATAAAATCCACTAATTGCATTCAAATCTAATTAGCTTTCAAAATTGATAATCATAATTATCTCCATTGATTTATTAAAGCTGTGTTTCTCATGTAAGATTCCGAACTGAACCACATATATCTTACATCCATCTTACTTTAGAAGAGTGTTTTTAGATGTACGCACTTTTCCTTATTTTCAAAATTCTTCAATTTTATTCCTAAAATTTTTATGTAAAAAAAGTACTTGAACAAAAATATATACGCAAATCCTCAGAATCACTCCAAATATGCTCTATTCATAACCCCTATTGATAATTACTGAAAATTAATCGATCGGGGAGTTAGAAATATATACAAGTGTAAGAATATGTTATAAAGATTTTGAATTTATTTCTCCATAAATCAGGTGAAAAAATAAAAATTACATATTTTTGAATTTAAAACATGATTCTTAACCTGTTTAGATCCTTTGAGACAAAAAAGGTTAAAAAAATTAAAGAAAATAGGAAATAACTTGAATTTTTGCATGTTATAAAAATCCCCTCAAATACTATACCCCAAACGCCGATGTTCCCATTTGGGAACATATACGTTGTATTGGTAATTACTCTCCAAAATTAGAATATGAAGCTATTCTGTCAAGCCAAATCGGAAGATGTGTACTTAAGCTACCTAAACACAGCAAAATTATTTAAAACAACATTTATTTAAAATTTTCACAAGTTGAAACTTGTGGAACTTTTGGATGAGCCAAAAATCTCTAATTTTGATGTAAATTCTACAAAAAGGATAAAATTGCACATGAAAAACTTTTGCATGTAAAATAACTTCACATCTTTGAGTTGCTTTCTACCAAGTATCAAATTCCTGCATGAAAAATTAAGTGGTGAAAAAATTCCTTAAAATGATGTTCCCATTTGGGAACATCGGCAGGTAAAAGGTTAAAAAGGTTTCTAGGTAAGATTAGGTATAACGGGTTTTAGGTATATCGCCGAAACGGTGTTTTATGGAATTCCGCATATAGCGTCGTACCGCTTATTACGACGTTTTCACAAATCCCCTTGAACGGCGTACTAACGGGAGTTTACTGTATTTTGTGAAGGTAAAACTCTGAAATTTTTGTTTCATCGACCTATTTTTTTCATGACACTGTTAAATTTTGACTTAATATTTCGGTCTATTTTTTCTCTTTTTTAAAGATATTAGGTCTCTTTTTTCCCTAAAGACAAACCAAATGTCTGCTGGGAGCCCTGGGTTATTCTTTTACCTGGACTATTTGTTTAGTCTTCACCTCAAAAGGGTTCAACTTTAGGATGTTTACTTATATTATAACCAACTATTTAAGGATTTTGCCACCCTGTGCATATCAATTTATTGTCACCCCCTATTTCATTTTCTGTTTGAAGAATTTACCCCCTCCTTTGTTTCTTTTAAAAGTGTACTGCTATTGCTTAATGGTGGGGTGAAATTAGCATTTAATCCTATTTAACATGAATCAGGGTTTAGGGCCATATTCAGAAACTTTAACACGAGATGGAAACGAGACGGTAACGATGAAAAATCCACGGCCACTCCGAAGGAGCCGTTTAGAGAGCTCGAGTGATCATGCTGCCATCTGTCGAAAAAGGTCACAAGTAATTATGCACTGATAATACAAATTTTTACAGGCACCAGATGTCCATTACTTGCGTAATATATAAATGTCTGAGGACTTATTTTGGTAATAAATAGCTGTTTTAGATTTTTTGGAACTATTAAACGGGCCACAAAAAGTGTAAAAGCAATCGGAATGCGCTTCGAATCTCGGAACAATATGGCGGATGACAGCTGTGGAGTAAAAATATCTCGTTTCCATCTCGTTCCAAAAATATCTCGTTTCCATCTCGTTCCCAAAATATCTCGTTTCCATCTCATGTTAAAGTTTTTGAATACGGCCCTTAAATTTTCTACAGATTACTAATCGGGGGCATAAAGCATCAACATATGTTTATAAGTAAATTGCAAGATAATTGTTTAATTAAGAAAAGAAAATCTTGTTTCTCTATTCGTTGGGGGATGTGACCGTTGGACGCTGGGAATGACTCAACCCTAGAATTCTCCCGTGGTGAAAACTGTATATTATGTGGCATTTTGAATTGTCGTAATCTGCAGCCCCCAAAATTTTGCCGCTCTGTGCTATAGCACATGGTGCACGTGCCTAAATATGACCTTGGCAACCAATGTTTGATTTAGAGTTAAAAATGGAATATACTCATCTGTACCATCTTCTCTAGGACTCCACCTCCCTCATCCCCTTCATCAAGATCGACTACACTCCCTCGTCCAACCTCTCCCAGACCTCCAACGTGGACGAATACGAACTGCCCCTGGACCCAGACATTGAGTTCCCGCGGGACCAGCTGGTCCTGGGGCCCGTCGTGGGCGAAGGGGCCTTTGCCCGAGTGGTGCGGGCCGAAGCCAAGGGGCCCTCGGGCCCTGCGAAGGTGGTGGCGGTCAAGATGCTGAGGGAGGACCACACCGATGCCGACATGCTGGCGCTGTTCTCCGAGATACAGCTCATGAAGAATATCGGGAAGCATGTGAATGTTGTTAGTTTTTTGGGCTGTTGTACGCAAGGAGGTGAGTTGATGTGGTTTCATTGGTCTTGTCGTTACTGAACTAAGGGCCGTATTCACGAACTTTAAGACGAGAGAGACACGAAACGCAAACGATGAAAAATCTCACTTTCGATATCGTTTCGTTCTTGAAACGATAATTTGGAAACGGTCGTCCCGGAGCTCCCGTCTTCTCAAAAACGGTGTCGTCCGCCATATTGTTCTGAGATTCCGAAGCGCATTCAGATTGCTTTTACACTTTTTGTGGCCCGTTTAATAGTTCCGAAAAACATAAAACAGCTATTTATTACCAAAATAAGTCCTCAGACATTAATATATTACGAAAGTAATGGACATCTAGTACCTGTAAAATTTTTTATTAACAGTGTATAATTACTTGTGAGGGTTTTAAACAGATGGCAGCATGATCACTCGATGTGGAAACGATTGATTGAGACGGCCCGTGAGATTTCATCGTTTGCGTTTCGTGTCTCTCTCGTCTTAAAGTTCATGAATACGGCCCTTAGAACTGATGTTTATATGCATTCATTCTTCTGGTCTGTTGCAGGATTGCAGTAAATATTTTAAAGGCCCAATATTTATCCAGAACAAAATTTGTTGTACAAAAAATATTCCCCACAACTGCCAGAATTTCCCCCTGATTCGGGCATATTCTGCACCTCTAATCCGTTGAACCTTGATTTTTCTTCATTGAATTAGAGGTAGATTGTTTCAAATTTATAAAGGAAGGGTACCCGATCTGGGAAACAAGGACCAATAAAGTTTTTAAGGGTATCTCCGGAAATTCTCTTTAACAGCCTAAATTACGGGTTTTATTGAAATTTTCGAAAATCTCACGCTTAACGGCTTAACAAGAAAACGCAAAATTAGGTCCAATTAAAAGTGCTGACTGTAGCATAAACAACATCTTTTATGAAGAAGCCTTCCCAATTCAAGAGAGGGGGGGTTAAGAGAGTAAAAGGGGACTTGTTTACTCGACTATCCTGGAGGATAATTAACTTTCTCAACACCCTCTCTTGAATTGGGAAAGTCTGAAATCCATGAAGGGGCCCTAACATTCGTCTAGTAAAAACATTATCGACTGTTCTCTTTCATTAGGCAGATCTCACCCCAATTCCTCCATTCCATTCCAGGCCCCCTCTACGCCATCATGGAGTTCGCCGAACAGGGCAACCTCCGCGACCACCTCCGCCTCCACCGCATCCCCCTCGTTCCCCAAGACTCCGAAGGGTACGAGGTCCCCCTCCGACCCCCCACGGACCTCCCCTTCAGCACCCTGGTGAACTACGCTTTGCAGGCGGCCAAAGGGATGCGCTACCTGGCCTCCAGGGGCTGCATCCACCGAGACCTAGCCGCCAGGAACGTTCTGCTCACCGCCGAAGGCGTCGTCAAGATCGGGGACTTCGGGCTCTCTCGGGAGCTGCAGGAAAGCGAGTATTACAGGTAGGGTGATAGATCTTTGCCAAGGAATCGAATCTAAGAATCGTACCTTGTTTTCTTATTAAGGCAGATAGTTTTATGTACAGGGTGTTTCATAACTTCTAGGAGGGGTAAAACACACCTAGACGACTCAGAATCGCATAGGGATAGGGGTTCGCAATTGCACAACTAGAGCTAGGGGATTTTATAAGCGAGCATGGAAAGTTGTAAAATTCCCTGTGGAAATTGATCCGTAACCTTTTAAGAACGAAATAAAACCATCGATTCAGGCATTTGTTCCGTAAAACAAATTAAAGGGTTAATAATCCAATTTTATTAGGATATGTGCCAATTTCCACTGCGGATTATACATGCAACCTCCTATCGGGCGTAGCCAGAAGGGGGGATTTGGGGATATATCCCCCCCCCGAAATTCGGGAAATTTCCTTTTTGACCATAGAAAACCACTAAAAATACCCCATATCCCCTCCCGAAATATCAACATCCCCCTATTTATTCTGGCTACGCCACTGCCTCCTATACCGGCTTATAGAAACCCCTAGGTCGCTTGTCATGCATTTCCGACCCCCCAGACCTGCCAACTCTCCGACTTTTGGCCGGAGTTTCTGGCTTTTGCTTTGAATCGCCAGTCTCTATTTTGATTGGGAGTTTTATTAGGGCTGTTTTTCGGATTATTATCAGGTACCCGATCAAAAAAATGAAGCCGGAGATTTGAATTACAGGCAGAAAACTCAGTTCAAAAGCAGCGGAGTTGGCAGGTCTAAACCTCCCTTTCCTAATGTGATTCGAAGTCGTTAGGTGTGTTCTACCCCACCTAGAAGTAATGAAACACTTATCTGAAACACCCTGTGTAATAAATCATGCTTGTAGATGCAAATGACCTTAAAATCTACTCTTCAACGTGGTTTGGAATCTTTGGTGCGTCTGGATAATTATTTTACTAAGTTTTCTTGTTTTATGTGGTGCAAAGTTACAAACACTAAACACTTCTAGTTTTAAAAGCCTTTTTTCGATAAAAAAAGTGTATTTATATGTTATAATAATGTTGAGAGATTAAAGTACGCGTATCCACTAATGTTTTAGAAAAGAAATATAACTTTTTTTGCTAAACCTAAAAAGTAATTGAATCGTCAGTTTGAAGAAGGGAATAAGTCCAAAAATCAAGTTTTGAGAAAATCGAAAAAAACTGTATAAGTAATGGAATTTTCATTGTATAACCGCCAAATTTTTACTGGAAGTTCAGAACCCTATTTAGAAAACAGAGCAATCATCAAAACAAATATAAGTGTATTCAAAAATATTTTACAGCCAAAATAAGTTGATGGACTTATTCCCTTCTTCCACCTTATAAAATTTTTCTGATGAAAAAATCTTTAAAAACCCTTAAAATCACATTTAAATTATATTTCTCCTTAGTTTACACCACAAAAGGGTGAAATAAAAAGAATAAGACAAATGAAATTCAAAATTATTGTGAAACTGGGTTATTAAAGCAGTATCAATGGAGTGAGTGAATATGAATGGAGTCAAACATTCCCTACATAAAAAAAAGTTTGAAAAACATAGAAATTAAGAGAAAATTTTATTTTAACTTAGTTTACAGCACAAAGAATATGAGGAGAAAGAAAAATTAACTTTCATTCCAAATTAGCTTAAAAAATACAATGAATGGACATCGATTTCACAACTTCAAGGGGCGATATCTCCCTATAGGGGTTAGTTATTGTTCCCCTCTTTTCACCCAAAGCTTAGAGATTGTTTTGAGCACAAAAAGTCAATTTGTCATTTTTTGGACTTATTTCCCTTCTTCAAACTGACGATTCAATTAAGTTTAACATCTAAAGCAGTGTTTCCCAACCTTTTTCGGTCCATGCCCCACCAAAGCCTTTCTAAATTTTCCATGCCCCCCGGTCTCAGTGGCATATATAGAAATATATTTTGAGAGGTAGCCAAAATTATTTCTTACCCCCTCCATCCTATGTATATTTAATAAGTCTAATGAAACTTTTCACAACATTTTTAGGTAGAATTTGCATGCTAAAGAACTAAATCAAGTTATGAGTTATTGAGTTCTAAGTACCAAGGGGGGTCTGGGGGTCCTCCCCCAGCAAATTTTCGGAAATTTGACTCTAGGAAGCAGGTTTTTAACTAGTTTGGTACCCCTAGTTGGGAAATTTTGGATATACATTTTTAGGTAAGATTTGCATTTTGATGAACCTAATGTAAAAAAAGTTTCAAATATAGCGTTCTAAAAGCAAAGAGATCTTGGGTCATCCCCCAGAAAAGGTTTGGAAATTAGACTCTAAAAACAGGGTTTCAACTTGGTTTTGATACATACTGGTCCTGATTTCAGACTACATACTGGTTCATACTGGTTCTGATAGGATAATTCTAGGATCAGATTTTGATAAACTTCGTTTTAAAAAGTTTTTTTTTAATTTTTTTCCCTGGATTGGCCCCACCTGGGGGGCAATTTAGTTGAAAATTTTCAAATTGCCCCCCTAGAAAATGATATTGCCCCCCGGTGGGGCGTGCGCCCCACGTTGGGAAACACTGATCTAAAGCGTCAAGTGGGGCACCTTGGAGCATGTCAAAAGGTACCCCAAACTTCTCATGAATAAAAATAACCTAAGTATAAGTCGTAAGTTAATTAAATTTTAATTGAACTTGCTCTTTCGATTCCTTGGAATCAATTATCTAGGAAAAATTGTCCAATTTTCCCAATCCCAAACAGTTTCAGTTTGAGGAAATTTTTCGATTATAACTACCATTGGAATCGATTCTAGAAATGAACCGATTGATTTTTCTCATTACAGGAAGAGCACCCACGGGAAGCTGCCTGTGAAGTGGATGGCGCCTGAGGCGTTGTGCGAGAGGGTCTACTCCACCCAGAGCGATGTGTGGTCCTTCGGGGTGTTGCTCTATGAAATCTTCACTTTGGGAGCGACCCCTTATCCCACTGTTGCCTATGAGGAGTTGTTCACCAAATTGAAGAATGGCCATAGGATGGACAGGCCCGATAATTGCCCGGAGAAGATGTGAGTGGGGAATTTTTTTAAATTTGTTTGCTAGTCGGGAATAGAATACTCCCCACTGTAAAAAATTCTGTAACGTTCCGTGAAAAAACTGGGCTCTTACGTTGCCCACCCTGTAAAAAAAGGAACGTTACACCATGAAGTGGTGAAAAGAATGTGCCACCATAGCAGTGAGAGACGTTACACCGCGACACGGAGGGAGCTTCCACTTTCAAATACTCTTTTCATTTAGGGCCATATGCAACTCCGTTTTACGACGATTTGGTTGACGGTTGAAGCTGGTCAAATCCTACTTCCAAACAACTCAACCATCGTTTCTTTAGTCGTTTGCCCAGCTTGCCGCTGATTGGTTGGAATAAATAAATGGAGCTACGTCATCGGGCATTTCAACCAATCAGGAAAACGGCAGCGGATGAAACGGCCGACGCCTGCTCCTGACCTGACGTTACCGTTGTACGGTGGATGACGGTGAAATACGGTTCTTATGAACGTAAAAACGTAACGAAACGGAGTTGCATCCGGCCCTTAGAATAGGCGCCTGAAAACGGCTCAAAAAGGCCTAGTTTAACTACTTCTGTTTAGGCTGGCTGGCTGGTGACTGTTCCTAATACAGTACGCTTCGGGCACCTATTTTAAATGAACAGAGTATAGACTTGGATTGAGGTCTCATATTTTATGATGGCAATATTCTGTACTTTATTGTGTAACGTTCTACATTTTTTACAGTGCATTTTTTTAAGCAATAAGCTGGAAAACAGCAGAAACGTTACGAACTAAACTTCAATTATAAAAAATACTCTTTTTGGAGTTTTTTATGTGATGTTTCTTGCACATTAATGTAAGGAAACTTTGTCAATTATTTTGAAATCTGAAAAAAAAAATTAGTACCCGTTAGTAAAAATGGTCATAAATTATTGATCGTATGTTTTTGTTTCAAAAATTTTATTTGTTTCTTTTCATCACTTAACAGGTACAAACTAATGAGGCATTGTTGGGAATATGTTCCTAAAGACAGGCCAAGCTTTGAGGAGATAGTGGTCATGCTTGAAGAAAATCTCTTGGAATCTTCTAAACTGGTAGGTTTTAGGAAATTAGTTTATGTTGGGGACGTATCGTGGTGCAATGCTGAGAGCCAGTTTCGGGTTTAGAAACTAACTACCTCGATATCTCATGGAAAGGCAGATGAGAGTAGGACGCAATAAATTAGTCAGGAACAAACAGGCAAATATGAAATTAACAGCTTTTTAATACGTGATTATATACACGTCCGCTTGCTTCTGCTGGACGAAACTGGAAAACATAGTTTATATACACAGGAGGAAAAAATGATAATTAGGTAGGCGAGCGTCTTCTTCGCTCGCGCGCCTCTTTCGACCGGGAGAAAGATCTCCCGTGCGGCACACGGCAAGGAGAAGAGAAATGCGGCGTTTGCTACCCCACAGCTTGGCGGACTTGCGAGGTGGTCGCCGCAGCAGGCTCGGACTGGCCATGCAGGCATTTGGGCAAATGCCCGGTGGGCCGCTACTCATTGAGGGCCGTTTGTGGGCAGCCTACAACCAAAATATTTTACAGTGGTATGAATGAAAAAGATCCTGTAAAAATGAATCCGCACTTTTCGCAGGAATTTCCAACTAGCGGCTCACGAATTCTTTTTGTGCGGCCACCAAACCATTAATTTACCAGCAATTAAATTCATTAATGATGGCATAAATTACTGAATTCAAAATCATATTTTATTATTTAAAATATTTTTATGAACGAATTTTCCTGGTTTCATCTTTAAAAATTCTACGGCATAAAAGGAGCGAACCTTATGCGGATGTCACCCAAAAGGGTCCCAGATGAGTTAAAACAGTACTTTTAAGAATATAATTTCCAAAGTTTTTCTGGGGGAGAACCCCCAGACCCCCCTTTCTATTTTGAGGTACATTATTCACAATATTCTTTTAATATAAGTTTTTCATGATGGAAATTCTTTCTACCCACTGAATTTACCAACAAAGAATTAAAAGTCTTATTCAGTTTATTACATATCCAATTGGGGGGCAATTTTCAAAAGAATTTCTTGGGGAGGTACCACGATCCCCCCTCCGAAATTTTTAATTCTATGAAGTTATATTTTACATAAAAATTATGTGGTGGGCCGGTTCAGACTTAAAATGCCCGGGCCGAAATTTCTTCCCAGTCCGGCCCTGCGCCGCAGTACCCCCCTTCCAGTGTCAGCGTACCTGAAAACGGACCACAGGTCTACTGGTTCGACCTGACTTGGTCGTGGTAAAGTCCTTGATGACCGGAGGGATTGCTAGTGCAATGTCCTCCGCCAAGATGTAGGCAGGTTTTATTCTATCTATGGAGACAACAGTGACTCTGTCTCTGATTTGAATTTTGAAGAATTTACCAGTTCTGGAGATAACCTGAAAAGGGCCCTCATAAGGTGGGCTCAAGGGCGGTTTTACAGAGTCCTTACGCACAAACACACTGGCACAAGTAGATAAGTCCATTGGGACGAATATCTTAACCTTGTTGTGCGATGAAGTTTGAATAGGAGTCTGTTGTTTGATGGAGTCTTTTAGGTTCATTAGGAACTCCGAGTCGTTGATATGACTCGCTACAGGATGGAAGAATTCTCCAGGGAGTCGGAGTGGTGCGCCATAGACCATTTCTGCTATGGAGCATTTTAGGTCATCCCTGAATACCGAGCGTAGTCCCAGCAATACAGATGGAAGTACGTCCATCCATCGGTTAGTAAGGGCAGCCTTCAATGCGGATTTCAAACTACGGTGCCAGTTCTCAATTAACCCATTAGATTGAGGGTGGTAGGATGTGGTATGAATATGTTGAATGCCATAACATTTTGTGAACGAGCGAAACAAGTTCGACTCGAATTGTCGACCTTGATCGGTGGTCACTTTTTGAGGGACACCGAATCGACTAATCCAATGAGCATTAAATGCTTTGGCTACCGTATCGCTAGTGATATTAGGCAAAGGTATAGCTTCAACCCAACGAGTAAAACGGTCAATGATCGTCAGTAAATACGAAAAACCTTCACTCGGGGGAAGCGGCCCTACTAAGTCCAAGTGTATGTGTTGGAATCTTTGATTTGGGACTAAAAACTTTTGAGAGGGACTTTTTGTATGCTTGTGAACCTTAGATAGTTGACAAGGGACACAACATTTTGTCCACTCTTTAGCATCCTTTTTTATACCTGGCCACACGAAACGACTACTTAACAATCGTGCGGTCGCTCGCATCCCTGGGTGCGATAAACTGTGCAGTTGTTCAAAAATAACCTTACGGAAACTTTTGGGGATAAAAGGTCTAATTTTATTGGTTGAAACGTCACAATATATTTGGGTGTCTGATTCAGGTAAAGTTACTAACTTTAAGTTAATGTCAGATTGATTGTGAGAATTAAGGAAAATTTTTAATTCATGGTCTTTTTTTTGTTCTTTAGAAATCTCCGAGTAATTGATCGTGCTTGGAAACGTAATTGTCTCAACCCTAGACAAAATATCGGCCGCCGTATTCTCAATACCTTTTATAAATTGTATATCGGTTGAAAACTGGCCAATGTAGTCAAGATGTCTAACTCTCCTAGGTGAGAACTTCTCAGAGTTTTGAGAAAACGCAAACGTTAGAGGTCGATGATCTGTAAAGATCGTGAAGGGTCGGCCCTCCAACATGAACCTGAAGTGTCTAATAGACGCGTAGATGGCGTATAATTCGCGATCAAACGCGGACCACTTTTGTTGAGAAGGTAGAAGTTTGGCAGAATAGAAAGCCAATGGTTCAAGGTGTTTGAAACCATTTTTAAATGCTTCCTGACTCAGAGTGCTTCCTATAGCTGTGTTGCTAGCGTCCGTAAACAAGCACAATTTAGCTTCGGGGTTCGGGTGAACCAAGAGAACTGCGTTAGCTAACTGGCGTTTGCAATTATCAAATGCCTCTGTAGTTTCTTTAGTCCATTCTAGAGGTTTTTTGCTTTTAACTTTAGGACCTTTTAATAGTTCATTAAGGGGTGCTTGGATTTGAGCAGCATGTGGTATACAACGTCTATAATAATTGAGTAACCCCAAAAAACGTCTCAGACCTTTGACATTAGAGGGTTGTTCATAGTTTAAGATTGGTTCAACTTTAATTGGTAACGGTTTGATACCCTGCTCATTAACCAGAAATCCTAGGAAAGGCAATTCCTCAACACCAAAAATGCACTTGGTTAAATTTATCCTAATGCCATATTGGGAAAGTCTGCGAAATACGGTTTCTAAGTGGGAATAATGTTCTGTATCTGATGAACTTGCGACTAAAATGTCGTCCAGATACGCGAAAGTGAAATTTAATCCCTGCAAAACCTCAGAAATGAATCTCTGAAAAGTTTGTGCGGCATTGCACAACCCAAAGGGTAAAAAGGGGAATTCAAATAACCCAAATGGTGTAGTGATCGCGGTTTTAGGTATATCATCTACATGAACGGGTATTTGATGATACGCGCGTACAAGGTCTATTTTAGAAAACACCTTTTTACCATAAAGTTCATTCGCAAAATCATGTATGTGGGGCAAAGGAAATCTATCCGGGATTGTAATGCGATTTAAGGCGCGATAATCACCGGTGGGTCTGAACTCAGAACTATTTGGTTTTGGAACCATATGGAGCGGGCTAGACCAGTTTGATTTACTAGGTCGACAAATACCTTTTTCGACCATAAATTGAAATTCCTGTTTTGCTGACTTATATTTAGAGGGATGTAGTCGACGTGGTCTAGCTGAAACTGGTTGCCCCTTCGTCTCAATTCTGTGCACGGTATTGTGTTTAACCACATGATCCGACGGATATGGTTTGGTTATATCACAATACTTTTGAAGTAATTCTTTATACTTAGTATCATTAGAAATCAAGGTAATTTGGGAAAAGTTTTTAGCAGTTACTGACCCAGAAGCTGTCAGAGATGTTATAGAATCTTTAAGACAACCATTACCCAAATCTATGAGCAATCGGAAATGCTTTATGAAATCAGCGCCGATGATCGGCTTAGTAACATCAGCTGTAACGAAAGGCCAAACAAATTTTCGTCTCAAACCCAAATTAACACTTAAGTTTTTAACACCGTAAGCCTTTATTGCTGATCCGTTAGCGGAAAACAGCTTAATGTTAGCATTTTCCTGGTTTGTAATTATTTTAGGGCGTGGAAGGGCACAAATATCACTACCTGTATCGATCAAGTACTCAAGACCATTTTGACAGTCTTTAACAAAAAGTCGACGCTTACTATTGGATATTTCCTCCAAGTCACCACGCGTCGAGAGATGGGACTTGGAAATTAGTTTTCCTTATAGAAAGGACAACCTGGGAGACATTTGTGAGCCTGATCCTTATACTTTTTGTGGTACCAACAAGTAAGATCATCATTAGTTTGAGAGGGAGTATTTGATCTCTTTCGATCCCTACCACGACTAAAGTTGCGACTATTAGATCGTAAGCGAATGAGTTTATTAACCTGCTTAGTTAGGTTTAGGGATTGTCGTTTTAGGGCATTTTGGTCATCCCGGGATTTCGGGATAAAATTCGACACCATCCCGGGATCCCGGGAAATCCCGAAAATTTAATTAATGCCAGAATTTAAAGAAAAAAAATTTTTTTGGCTGTAAAATCAAAACTTGCATTAAGATGAAATAAGAAAAAAAATATGAGGAGAAATTATTAATTTTTAATGCTACAATTTTTCAGTTCTAGCCTTTAAAATTTCTTTGATATTAAAATATTTTTGCAATTTTATATTCACTTATTATAATAGTATACACATATATCCCTTAAAACCTTATGAAATGACACGAACTTAACATTTTAAATTTGTTTTAAAAATACTCAAGGTAAAAGGTTACTTACCCTAAAAATGCTTTTGAATTCCCTTATAGATATGTATTGCAAGGATCGGCTTCTCAATGGAGTGTACGTATTTTAAATTTCGGAGAAACCACTCGTGAAATCTCCTTTACACTTTATCAAAGAAACACTTTTTGCATTTGCTTCACAGTTCTGTCTTTTTATGAAGTGCTCCCATGCAAATGTACTGTCTTTTTCTGCCACAATACAAAATCAGAATATTCTCTGCCCGATCTTCAAAACGTATAATGTCTTTAAAAGCTGCCGACTTATTGAGATCACGAGTTGTATTCATTCGGAAATAAGATTCAAACTATCCTCATAAATAATTACTCATCACATAAATAAAGATTATTAGTTTCTAACATATCTATTAGAATTACTACCAATGCTTTGTGTTTGAAAATGGCCTCGTGCTGGGAGTTATTACGATTTGTATCTCTTATCACTAACATATTAATGATTTTTTTTTGCTTTTATCTGTAAAGTTCTAGGAGTGGGAGATTATTTAATTCAGTAGATGATTGACTTAAACCACCTCACTTCCTCTATGTTAAAAGTATCTTCTAAGGAAAGGAAATATTTGTTCATACCATCAGGAATGATTTTCAAGCGTTTTAGCAGCGTTAAAGAAATTTTAAACTTTGAGGGAATCCCGGGATGGACTGAGAAATCCCGGGACGTGTCCCGGCCTAAAAATTCTACGGGATCCCGGTTTCCCGGGATCCCGGGAAACAATCCCTAGTTAGGTTATCAACTTGTTCCTGTAACTTAGTAATTTGAGATTTAGTGTCCGTTTCGATAGAAACTATATGACTTCCCTGGTTATTATCGGTCACTTCCTGAATTTTATCAGCCATCAAAGCCAAGGAATCAAGTGATTCATCCGATATAGAAAGTATAGCCTGAGCATTTTGTGGAAGTCTTTGTATTTGTAATATCAAACTTTGTCTATTTAAGGTGTGGGGAACACTAATGGAAAAAGTGGAGAAGAGGACTCAAAAATTTTAAAGATTTTTAAAACAAATTTTGAGAAGTTATGATTGTATAAATGGCATCTTTCACTCTCTTCATCTTTTTATCTCTTATTAGTTCTTATTTCTTCAGTAAAAAATCCAAAGCTTAAGTAAGACAAAGTCTGTTTGACTACAAGGAAAATTTCCCCCTGCATCTAATGCTTGATATATATTTAGCTACCGTATTTCATTTCATTAACCTTAAGTATACTAGGCGGCTACTACATTGCAGCATAGCTACGCCAAGATAGGGGAGACAGACTCAACTCTACTTTTCTCCCCTGACTGGCGTAGTTACTCTGCAATGTAGCAGCCGCCTAACACTTACCATTCCTAATTGGGGGGTTTGGTTAAAATGGCCCTAATTAAAAAACCCAAGATATTTATCTATTATCATAATCGTCGACTGTTCAGCGGGCGTCTAATTCGGCGGCACAGCTATAGAAAAGTTTAAGAGCTAGCTCAGGGGTTTCCAACTGGCGGCCCGCGAAGCACTCTGAAAACTCACCAAAAAGTAGCTTCGGAACACTTTTTAGCATACAAAATTTCGAAAATTTTACGGGGGAGGACCCCCGAACCCCCCTATTTACATCTTAAATTATGGAATAGCTTTGATTCTTTTCTATGGTGGAACTTTTAACAAATTTAGGGTTTGGAGAAGGTCAGGTATACTCTAAAATTCTCCTAGGCAAGGGGTTATGAAGGCTAGGGTCAACTTTTATCACAAGAAGGGACAAAAGGGAGTATCCAAAAATTATTTGAAACAACCCCCTTTAAGTAATATTAAGTTTTAAAAGATGTATAGAGTCAAAAATTAATATAACCTTCTCTGAAATTTTTGTACCTTCAGAATTTGCAAATAAAATTCGTCCCTCTCTTACCGGAAAAGTTCTATAATAAAGACTCTCCCTGAAAAATATATTATGGTTAAAAAGGAGCCAGATTACTTGCGGCCCTCCACTTGGTTTGGGATTTCGATTGCGGCCCGCGAGTACTTGGAAGTTGGAAACCCCTGAGCTAGCTATAGCTATAGAAAAGGTTATTAGGCACGACTATAGAAAAGATTTAATAGCGGTTTTCGAATTCAGCGGCACATAATAACCAAGGATGATTTACTAAAAATAAATTAAAAATGGTGCTCTATTTCATTTATATATTAACTTAACCATTGTTTTCTTTTCAGAATTACTTACGATTCGATTTTCCTACGATTTCAACTCCAGAAAACAGTAGTTCCGAAGATGAGGAGTAGTATTAGAGAAGGATCTCGTGTTTTCAGTACTTTTGTAGTAATTTATTAACTTAGAAAAAAAAGACACTGCTGTTAAATCGTATGAACTGTATACAGTGTAAATAAGTATCAGACCAAAGAGCAAGCATCTGTTGCGCATGGGACTTGTGCTAATACGAACTGTGCAATACAGTCATTTTTAATGGGACCTGACCAGTGCTAGTTGTTGACCAAATAGCAATATTGATATGCATTGGAAATTAAAATTAATAACTGTTTTATAGGTAGAAGGTTCTGGTTAACCTCAAATGTTTTTATATTTGCATTCAAGTTTATATTATTTTCATTTTTAGCAGTTGTTAATAACCATTGCACTACGACTGTCAGTGCTTCCATACCTAACTTCACGATCTGTGATCATAAGTTTTTTTCATAACTTTCATGTAGCTCTTATTGATTGTTGAATACGTGTTCTTTAAAAGTCATCTCTTTGGTAGTAAATGGCTAAAAAATTCGGAAAATATCCTTTTAACTTGCATGAAAGTAATTTGGAGGCCTTTTGGGCTATTTGCAATTTTAGAACAAGCGATCTAAAGTGCTTTGAATCATTGGATGTAAATATGTTATGGTTTAATCGTGTTGTCTATTATACTTCCCTAAACAGGGATTGATTGAAGAATTTAAGTAAACGTAAAATGAGACATACCTACGTTTTATTTAAGTCTAATGTAATGGATGTAGAAACTCAAATTTTAAGTCATTAGCTTTAAAAATTCAAATTCAGTAATGATTGTATTTGAAAACTTTTTCTAATCTGAGAAGTTCTACTAACTTCAAATATTTATAATATGCTTTAAAGCCTTTTTACATTTTTTTACAATGAGGTTTCATTTTATGAAAAAAATCAATTCAAACTCAATAGATGTTTAACATAGATATACTGCTTTTGTTAGCTCTATAAAAGTTTCTGCTTCCACTGCAATTCATATAGGATTGTACAAGGATTTAAAGCTTTCATTTAAATCCTTTTAAAAATTTATTCATCCATAATTGAATTCTTAAATAAACAAACTCAACAGCATTCAACTTCTGTTAACTGATAATACTATTTTTATTCAGTTAGTAAGAATGACACGAGTTTAAGAGTAAAGAAAAACTAACAAGCATGTGTTCAAATAATTTATTTTTGGAAAATGCATATTTAATGTATGAAATAATGTACATTTTGCCTTTTTGATTCTGTTTGTCATGTAGTAGTGTACTTAAGAATCAGTTGTCAGTCAAGCTCTGTATACACTGGCTCATTTGTAAATAGGCATTTCATTTTGCATGTTTTATGGGGATCCAAAGAATTTTTTTAAAAGTACTTTATAAGTGTTTAGTTTACTCATTTTTGATGTAGAAATTTCAGTAACCAAGTAGTCGCCTGACATCCTTTTTAAGTCGGAAAATGCCCAAATTTATGTCATTTATCTTTCCAATTTGAAGACGTCATTTTTGACGTCATAAATGACTTGAATTTGACGTTTTACATGACGTCATATATGCGTAATTGGCTAAATTAATGACGTCTAAAAATGACGTTATTTTATTTTAACTGACGTGAAAATGAGGTCTAAATGTCGATGTCGTGTTAAATTAACGTCATTTTTGCGACTCAAAGAAGACGTCATAAATGACTTTTCCATATGACGTCATTTGAATATGAATTTGAAATATGACCTGTTTTTGACGTCATAAATGACGTCAGGCGACCTCTTGGTTTGTATTAGCATAGGTTGATGAATTTCACATATAGATTTTTATCTTAGAGAAATCTTTTTAATTTAATAACAGAATACTATTACAGCATTTGAGAAAGTGAAAAAAATATTTACTGTATAGTATATATATTATAAAAAGTCAAAAGCTTTTAAACTTTATAACCTTCACTGTTTAAAATATTCTTATCTATTACACAGTGAAAGAAAGGTTTTAAAGATTTATTTTTTAAGAAAAAAAACTTGGTTTTTCAATTTTTATTTGGAGAATCATATAATTGTATTTGAAAAGGATTGGGAGGATAGCTATATGGAATATCATTCTACTACATTTAATGCTCCAAATATCTCCCCATCATAAAAGAAAAGTTGTTTCATAAAAAATAGTGTTTTGTTTAAATTTTGTAAAGTTACAAGTGTAAAGTTGCAATTATTACCAATTTTAAAATCTTTACTAGAAGACAATATATTGCTCTAGCTTCATGCTTCCTAAGTTTTATTAGGTGCTTTTCAGTAATGGACAAAAAAAATCTTTTTGGAATCAATCAACTTTTAAGTGTCAAACAGACATGTTTAAAAAATTTAATTTTATGCATCAGAGATACAGTTGGTTAACTTCTAAGTATATTTGTGAATCTTGACTCCAGTTAGTAATATCTTTTGACAACTGGTTCAACAAATTAAAAGTACTTGATTCCTAAAAGTGTCCAATTTGTCTCATCACTAGTTTTTTGTACGCTGTAATAGCGAAAAAATCAGTTCTTAGTTCTTCAGTCTTAGAACTTAAATGGATTTATCCTTTCCTGGTATTGGAATCGTTCGGAAAACCTACAAAGTACTTGTAGAGAATGTATGCTTCACTTATTAGCATTATTATTTTTAATTCTTGCATTATTCGCATTTAACTTATTGCACTTCTTTTTATTACTTGTTGCAATGTTCTGTTTAATCACGTTTTATTGTTATGTATATCAATTTGAAGTTCCTTTTCTGTGTAGCTGTTTGTAATATACTTTCTAGTATGTAAATTTACACCGATAGCAAGATGTATTTTACTTGTGGCAGATATGTAAACAAGACTTGGATAAAAAAATAAATATTTTTTTCCTGACTAGAGTGTCTATTATGACCAATATAAAAAAATCGTACAAAATGCTTCCAGGAAGTTGATATTTATTAATAATCATCGAAAATAATGTCCCACTTTTAAATAATTCACTATATTGCAGAAATCTGGTTGTGTGGGTTAGGAGGATAACTTTAAAAAATTATGTCAAAACTCATTTTAAATTTTAGTTTTTTTTAAGACTTTCTTATAAATGTTCATGTTTGTTTTGTGTCCCTAAAAATAGTTTTTCGTCACATTCTTACATAGTTTAAATATAAAAATTTAAGTAATTACTAAAATTGACAGTTGGTATTGAACTCTATACTCTATATAATGACTTTTTTTAGTTCAAAGGTTTACTAGATAATTTTTTTTGTATTTGCAACTGGACCAATAGAAATTTATGGTCACGCTAAAGTGACCCATCTGTTTATTATTTTACTTATGAAAATTTTATGTTTGACCTGATTCACAGTAGTAGAAAAACCTGGGATTTTTGTTTAGGGGGCTGAGGTATTTAAACCGCGTAATTTAATTGCCCGGACCTTCTCGGATTTGCGTTTCTTTCAACAATTATCTTCATGTTTCTTCACATTTGGGTTAAGGGGCGGAATTCGGCTGAATCTCCACTAATCAAATAAGGTGACGTCTATAAATTAAGTGAGATAAAAAAAGGGGGAGGGGTCTAGCAAATTATCATCAGGGAGAGGGCGGTGTCAATTAAAACATCATGCCAACTTTTAGTTAAGAAAATATACGTATTGAGTTACATTCCAAGTTATTGAGAAAATTTAAGGTGATAATTTTAGGGGGAGGAGGAGGGTCTCGCAAAATCTCTGGGGAGGGAGTTGTCCATAATTTGGAAAAACACATCTCGTAATTTATGGACGCCCCTTAACGTAGTCCAGTCTTGGGCAGTCTTTATCCGTTATACGACAACTTTTCAACTTGGAACGCAAAAGTAAGAAAATAAGATAATTATTTTTGCGAAATTTTTTGAAATAAATAGATTTTAAAATAAACAAATAAAAATTTATTTCGTTACTAATTTTAAGTGTATTCTTTTTTTGCGGTGGTGAATTGGAACAACGGTTAAAAATCTTTATTTTTCCTCATTCAGATTTTGCAAATTGATGAGAGGCCTAATTGGAAAAGCCATAGAGAAAAAAAGAGAATATATTTGAAATATATTCTCATATGATATCTTTTTTTTTGTTATTTGGTCGTGTTCAGGGGCTGAGATCCCAAAAACTCAGTACCACCTGAAAGTTGCCCAAAACGAAGTGTATATTTGGACGGCCAAAACGGCCATTGGCGCATGCGCTGAAGGTCTCATGATTACGTAGCAGTCTCGGCGCTTAGTGATGGAACCAATGGAACGCCTAGCCGTGGAAATTAGAGTAGAGTTTAGTTGAAAAATAGCCGTCCAAATATACAGTGCCTTCACAAAAAGGAAGTTATTTTCATTAATTTTTTTTCAGAAATGTCGCTATTTTTCAGAACACAGCTTGAACCTACAGAGCCTGTATACGAGACAGAGGCGACAACTCATTTTGCGCGCGCAGATCGGTAAACAGGTTTTCTGTTCGCCGTAGGCGGAGTTAGGTGTCCCTCCATAGGATTAGCATGGGACGCGAGACAAGCGGCATGATACAGTTTGGACAGAATTGGATGCGCAGAGACGCTTTTAAGCGAGTTGTCGCCTCTCTCTCGTATACAAGGCTCTCTACTTGAACCTTGAGATGAGAATCGTTCTCCGGAGTGGATGACTCATCGCGACTCAAAGCTGCCTAGGCCTCCTTGTTCTAGAAGGATATGCAATGCATTGCCCCATGACCCTCCTTAAATCCACCCATGTAAAACTGAATTAATGTCTTATTTCAGTGGTATATTCTGCAGCTACCAATTGGAAAATAAAGCACTAAGAAAATGTGCTCAGATGGCTCAGTTGGTATAGCGATAGCCTATTTCCCAGCGATACGTTTTCTAGGTGGGCTGACGGTAGACTAGAGTTCAACTCCCGTTTGTGAGGTTCAATTTTGCTGGAAACTAAAATTAATGCCTTATTTTAGTAGTATATTCTGTAACCAGCAATGGTAAAAAACAAATAACTTGGAAATGTGTTCGGATGGCTCGGTTGGTTGAGTCTGAGGCTTAGACAATTTGTTGGTGTGGCAGTGTTCCGGGGTTCGGTTCCCGCTTTCGCTGATCAATTTTGCCCAAAGGTATAAAATATTCCAAATGAAATAATCTTATGTAGTCACAAATTAACAAAGATAGCCTTTGTGTTCGTACCCTGATGGCTCGGTTGGTAGAGTCGTGGCCTGTGTGCTCAAGGTACTCAGATAAATCCACTAACCTAACAATTTCTCTTAACAAATAATATGAATTGAATTATATGTGTATGAAACCTAAATTGTGTACTGTTAATTTAATTTATTTCTCTTTCCTGAGTATTCCGAAGCACTAATATATGTTGTTGGTGTAGCAGTGTTCCCGAGGTTCGATTCCCGCTTCATCTTTTTAGCTCAAATGTATATAAATATTTAAATGAAATAATCTTATGTAACCAAAAAAGTAACAAAGATAACTTCTGTGTCCGTACCCTGATGGCTCAGTTGGTAGAGTCGTGGCCTGTATGCTGAAGGTACTCAGATCAAACCCACTAATCTAACAATCTCTCATAACACTAATAATATAAATTGTGTAATGTGTGTATGTAACCTAACCTTAAATCTTGTGTATTTTTAATTTATTTCCTGAGTATTCCGATGCACCTTGTCACAGGGGTCGGAATTCGAAACTGGTGTCCGACGGACCTCATCTGCTCCCCCTGGACGAATTGGTGGCCTGGGGGTTTAGGATGGACTCCCCCACGTCACCAAGGGTTCCAGGGGCATAGCAGAGAAGGGTCCGTCGGAACACCGGTTTTGCAGTTTTGAACAAAAAAATTTAACTGTGACCGTAACGGTCAGTTTTACTAGATTGCTTTTTTTCGCTAAGCCTAACCCTTTTTTGAACCCTAAAATAACAAGGGGAAATAAAAGACTGAACTGTTAACTGTGACCGTAGCTGTTTTTTTTAACTGTAACCGTAACTGTCAGCAGACATTTGTAAAAAAAAAACACCCAGTATGTAGTTCCGCCGCACCCTAGGGTTCGAACCCAGATCGGATGCACTCCAGCCACTTGTGCATCCACTGAGCCATTGACTCACACAGCCTTTGATGCAAATAATAACTCTGTATTTTGATTTTTTAAAATTTAAATAGAAAAACTCATGATTCGAACCTAGGACTGGTGCACCCAAGCCACTCGTGCATCCTCTGAGCGATTGACTCACACAGCCTTGGATGCAAATAATAACTCTGAATTTTGATATTTTAAATAAGAAAACTCATGACTCGAACCTAGGACTGGTGCACCCAAGCCACTCGTGCATCCTCTGAGCCATTGACTCACACAGCTTGGTTGCAAATAATAACTCTGTATTTTGATTTTTTAAAATTTAAATAAGAAAACTCATGATTCGAACCTAGGAACGGTGCACCCAAGCCACTCGTGCATCCTCTGAGCCATTGACTCACACAGCTTGGTTGCAAATAATAACTCTGTATTTTGATTTTTAAAAATTTAAATAAGAAAACTCATGATTCGAACCTAGGAACGGTGCACCCAAGCCACTCGTGCATCCTCTGAGCCATTGACTCACACAGCTTGGTTGCAAATAATAACTCTGTATTTTGATTTTTAAAAATTTAAATAAGAAAACTCATGATTCGAACCTAGGAACGGTGCACCCAAGCCACTCGTGCATCCTCTGAGCCATTGACTCACACAGCTTGGTTGCAAATAATAACTCTGTATTTTGATTTTTTTAAATTTAAATAAGAAAACTCATGATTCGAACCTAGGAACGGTGCACCCAAGCCACTCGTGCATCCTCTGAGCCATTGACTCACACAGCTTGGTTGCAAATAATAACTCTGTATTTTGATTTTTTAAAATTTAAATAAGAAAACTCATGATTCGAACCTAGGAACGGTGCACCCAAGCCACTCGTGCATCCTCTGAGCCATTGACTCACACAGCTTGGTTGCAAATAATAACTCTGTATTTTGATTTTTTAAAATTTAAATAAGAAAACTCATGATTCGAACCTAGGAACGGTGCACCCAAGCCACTCGTGCATCCTCTGAGCCATTGACTCACACAGCTTGGTTGCAAATAATAACTCTGTATTTTGATTTTTTAAAATTTAAATAAGAAAACTCATGATTCGAACCTAGGAACGGTGCACCCAAGCCACTCGTGCATCCTCTGAGCCATTGACTCACACAGCTTGGTTGCAAATAATAACTCTGTATTTTGATTTTTTAAAATTTAAATAAGAAAACTCATGATTCGAACCTAGGAACGGTGCACCCAAGTCACTCTTGCATCCACTGAGCCATTGGCTCACACAGCCTTGGATGAAATGATAACTCTTTTGATGAAATAATAACTTTTTAAAAATTTTAATAGGGAAAAAACTCTTGATTCCAACTTAGAATTTGTGTACCCAAACCTGGTGTTCTTAGAGAAATTTTCAATAAAATTTAAATTGAGCGTAATAAAACACAAAACATCATCTAAAAAATATAACATTGGAATTTTATTAAAAATCATTTTTCAAACTGATTCAACTTTCTCAAACAATGATTCCCAACAAAAATGATCTCCGAGCATTCCAAAAGTTATTTATTAGGATATCTATCGATGGCAATATCTCGATGGCTTCGGATGTCGATGATTCATTCACACTAAGTTCTGAGCAGCGGCCAGCAAATGACTAGAACATTCATACGGGAGCCATCCCAAAGGTGACCATTCTCCTGTGCCTCCATCGTAGAAGAACAACTCCTTGAGCTGAGACATGGTGTGTGTCTTGTATCCACCGAAAACGTATATGTTCCCTCCTGGAAGGAAACGGAAATTTAACTTGTAAAGCAAAGATACTACTGTTATGCAGTCGACTCTTTTATAACGCGAATGTTGTGTTCCACGTTATACATACAGGGTGCATAAAAAAAGTCCTTTTAACCTGAAAATACTTGTGAACGAAGAGAGCTCTAGCTATGCCAATGAGGTAAAGGTATATTATATAGTAAAGCGACTACTCCAGACCCCTAATGCAAACGACAGTAGCGCCCTTAGTGGCAAAATAATGAAGCTTAAAAAATTAATTTAAAAATAAAGGAAATGGAACGAAAAATATAATGATAATTTTGTTGGCAATATCATAAAAAACACGGGGGGAAATTTCAATATTCGAAGAAATAATAGCAAGTGAAAATGGTACTTTTTCAAGCCACGGAAAAATTTTCAGTGCTATCATGTTGTATTTATGTTTTTCAGTAAATAAAAAAGACAAATTTAAACTAAAAAAATCAAAGAAACTAACTTGCAAATTTTCCAACTTTTTTTGAGGCCTGAAAAAGTGCCATTTTCACTTGCTAATACATTTCCTCGAATATGGGTATGTCCTTTAACATAAGTAGGTACTTCATATGGGTCGGGGGAATGGTAGGGCAGAATTTTATCTGCAAGGGGACAAAGTTAAAGAAGGTAATATATGATTAAAGATTTAGGGGTGATAGTAAATGAGGGCTTTAAATGGGTTCATCAGTGTTCATATGCTAGTAAAAAGGCTAATAAGATATTGGGATACATTAAAAAACTGTTTCTTCAAGGTCCGAGGATATTATTTTGCCACTATACAGAGGCTTGGTGAGACCTCATCTAGAGTATGCTGTTCAGTTTTGGTCTCCATATTTAAAAAAGATATTGATTCAATTGAAAGGATTCAGCATAGGGCTACTAAAATGGTCAAGGGTATATCCAGTTTAAGTTATGAGGGAAGATTAAAGAAGCTAAATATGTTCACTCTAGACTAGAGAAAAGAAGGATTAGAGGGGATTTGATTCAGCTTTTTAAAATGGTAATGCAAGGGGACACAGGGGGACTAGATTTCAATACGGGTAATAGAACAAGGGGTCACAATTTCAAACTGAATAAAGTAAAATTTAAGACGGATTGTAGAAAGGGCATTATTTTTTTAATAGGGTAGTGAGGATAGATGGAATGCGTTGCCTGAAAGAATTGTAAATTCAAATGGGGTAAACGAGTTCAAGAGGAATAATGACAGATACTATGATTCCGGTAGTTTGGGTTAAAAAGACTAGACCAACCTTGTTGGGCTTACGCCTGTAGTTGGTCGACTTAATTTGTATTTGTATTTGAAGATATTTTCATGAAATTTTTTTCTGTTGGACCACGGTGTCTTCTTTTCTTTTTATGCCAACCACCACATTTCCTACTTAGTTAATTACCGACACAAATAAAGAAAAAGGATAAACACAACAAGAAAGAGAAAGTCCTCAGTTACCTGTCAGAGTGGCGACAACACTGTGGCATTTCTGTGGCATCGGCTTCTGAGGGACCCAACCGTCGTTGCTGTCGTAGAGGTAAACGAAGTCCACGCTCTCGAAGGTGATGTTCCCTTCATCGTCCTGCCGTCGTTCGGCCCCTCCCAGGCTGTAAAGTTTGTTTCCGTCGGAGATCAAGGTGACGAATCCCATTGGGACGGGGAGTTGCTCTTTCTCGATCCATCTGTGGAAAGCATCAAAGGAGATTAGGAAGGACCGTTTTAATTTATACTCATTCGTAAATTTATCCTGCTTAAGTTTGCACATGGCCGGCATGCTGCACTCTAAAGAAAATATAGCCACACAATAAAGCGGTGGAAAGTTACACAATAAAGCGTTGGAAAGGAATTGTCACCATAGCATTGAAAGAATTTACACCGCGACACGGATGGGCTTTCCTCGGAGTCTAGATAGGATGTCTCTCCATGAAATGGTGGCAATTTCTTTCCACCCCTTTATTGTGTATCCTGTAGGTGAAATACAATACAAAACTAGCCCAACTGATCACGTTGAGTTACAGCAAAATGTAGAAGAATATAAAGCAGAACATACCCCCTTCGAATTTACCGAGAATTTTTTTTAATTAAAGAGGCGAGGGGCGTGGGCCTCCAACTGAAATTCGGACCAAATGATAGCAAAACAAGTGAAACCCCTGTTTTTAGGGTCACATTTTCAGAAATATCTAGGGGAGGATCCACAGAAGACCCTACATTATTACTTGTAACTCTATTAGGTACAACTTTTCTATATAATTAAGATCATCAAAAAATGCAAATTCTACCAAAAATATATTAAATTACTAAATATGTATGTCCGAAATTCGGATAAAGTGTACCAATATGGGTTAAAACTGGTGAACGACCATCATACAAACTTTTTGTACTTGGAACTCAATTATTTACAGCTTTTTTAACATTATATCCAGCAATATGATTCAATTCGATTTAAAATTTATTAGCGAGCTCAAAACCAAATTCAAGAACCGCCACGGTCTTCAGGTTCCGACTGGGTAACGAGAAGTAACTAAAGATTACGTCACTGAGATTCGTCAGATTGGTCTTGCTGCAACAAATTCGGACAAGTGGAAACGGTCCCTTAGTGCTCGACGTAGCCCAGTTTGCGTCGGGCTAAATAATTTCAACATAAAAACGTAATAAACTTACGCATTCAGCTTTTCATTGTAGGTCCAGACGGTATCTGTGACCGCAACCATTGACCCGATGCTGGTGAAACCTCCAGCAATCCAAAGGAGGTTAGCTTGCACTGCCACGCCCATGCACATTCGCGGTTCTGGAAGGTCTCTTTTGTATGGAGCCCACGCCTTCGACTTCGGGGTGAACGTTTCAATCGAAGACAAAATCCTGTAGAAAAAAAGTTCAGTTTTAAAAATTTTAAACTTCTATATACCTATACAGCCATATTGCTTTTTCCCCGCATCATTCTCTTTTTATATCGTAATGAAAAAACCTTGCAAGGGTTCATCTAGGGAGAAAATGGGTCCGTTTATGGACGCTTTACAAAATTCTTATCAACAAAAAAGGACCCATCACAAAATTCTAATTCCCGAAAAGGGACTCTTCACAAATGTCTAAAGATCAAAAGTGGTTTTAAAATTGTGTTTAAAATGTATTTATATTTATCTTCGAATGCAATTTGCCAGATTTTGGACCCCTTTTAAACGTTATGAATGCTGTGGTTGTACTACAATCCCTCATTTTTAACAAAATTCCATTTAATTTTTTCACAAAATTCTTGTAACAGGTCCCTGGCAGAAAAAGCTGAAAGAACCCCTGCTGTGTGAAAAATCTAGTTACTAATAGGAAACCAAATGAAATATATCAAATGCTTTTTGGTTACAAAATATAACAAATAATCTAACATTTACACACTAATTACTTAATTTTTAATAAACATAAATTATTTTTTAAGTTATAGAAGGGCAACAGTAATTTATTATGACTGATGGCCTTATTCACCCCCACTTAACCAGCAGCTAAAGAGAGAATGTGAGCTTTTCACTGGACTCTGATTGGTGGAATCCTTCTTTAACCGTCAAGCAGTGGCGGATCCAGGAAGTGCCTTGGAGACCCAAAAAGGTTCTCAAAATGAATAAAAACCCAACTTTTACAGGGCTTATTTCAAAATTTTTTTCTGGGGGAGGACCCCCATACCCCCATTAGTATCAAAATGGGTTCAGTGTTTATTGTTTGGAAATCCTAAAAATTTTGACATTTTGGGTCAAAAAGTAAAGGTAATAGTGTTGAAAAGTGCCCCCCTTATTAGACTTAAAACGTTTCTCAAAAGGAGTTAAAGCCCTACTTTTGCACGTCAAATTTCACTTTTTTATTCTGGGGAGAACCCCCATACCCCCAATGGTACCATAAGGGGATCTTGTCTGGAAAAGTAACCCCCCCCCCCTTGGAGCCGTGCTGGATCCGCGCCTGTGGTCAAGTAGCTGTAAATAATTCCATTATACTGTTATACCATTTCTATTTTTAGTATACATTCGTGCTCAATGTTTTGTACTTTTTTACTTTTGTTCGAAACTGTTTTGTACTATAGAAACACTAATACTCACTTGCTGATTTCGTTTTTCCCACCAATCGCAAGAATGGCGTCGTTGTACCGTATAGCGGCGTGAAGAGTTCGACCGAAGTTCATGGACGGAGTGGGAACCCAAGAATCGGAAGAAAATTCGAACCTGTAACATTCTCTCAAAGGCATCATAACATCGAAAGCAATGTTATTTTCTGGGTTGCTCCCACCTGCAATTATAAAGGTATACTGTATATGAGTAGACTTGTAATATTTTAAGGGACTACCTACTTTACTTTAGCGTGCCACTATTTTGCTAGCTAGACAAATCTTCAAATGTAATCCAATGGAACAGGTTTTACTAAATAAAACTTCATAATTTTAACATGTGCATACGTGAAACACAGACTATGACTTGTAGAAATGGGGAAACGGGTAGCATATTTGAAAGATCTAGAAAAATAGTTTTGAGGAATAGAAAAATTACTAGCCTAAGATCAAATTTAGAATTTTTTCGTTCATACAAGGAATCTGAGATAGTAAATTTCTTCTTAAGACACAAAGAATTCAATGGGTGGGTACCTTATATTAACCTTATGTACCTTAATATGTACCAATGTACCTTAATATTAACCCATTTCTGCCCATGGTAGCAAAAGCATATTTTTAAGTTATTGCAGCAGTTCCCAGTTTATTTTTTAAAAAAAATTTGAAATAAAAATTAGTTTTTATTTGGCCCAAAACAACCCGAATAAGGCAGAAAAGTAATTTTGCAATCGATATTTTTCATAGGAGGGTTAAGGGGAAGACCAAGCAATCGACTGCTTGGAAAAAGACTTTTTGTCACAAAAAACTGAAGATGACTGACTGCCCTGGAAAAAGTGTTTCGAGAAGGCCACCATGGGCTGTCGAGACATAGAGGAAGAAAGGAAGGCGTATCGCCATTTGTGCTCCTCGGCGCCTTCTGATACACTCATAAAAGATTTCATGTGAGTCTCACTTACCTATTAGGTAGAGATGTTTGGCTGTTGAAACTATTCTTGATTCATGGATAGGAACTTCGGTTCTTGTTATTAATTCCCATTTGCAGGTTTTGGTACTAAACTTGAAAATCGGATTCTTTCCTAAAGTAAATACAAAAATGGAGGATTTAGGTTGATTTAATACATTAACATATCATGCTGTCCTTTAAAAAACCTCATCAAGAGTTGTACCCTAAAAACAACCCATAGATATTTTTTAATTTAATTAGTCGAATAAGTTTAAAACTCTGTCTATCTTTCTAACTTACAGTGGCAAATGTAAAAAGAAGTAAAACAACTGTTTATTTAACTTTTTTAAAATAAGCAATTTCCAAAACCTTTTCTGGGTGGAGAAACCTCAGACTCCTATTTTTCTGCGTAATAATTTAATTTAAAATCTTCCTTCTTATACTTCACTTATTACGTGCGCATGAAACTGAGTTAAAAAGTAGCTTTTGGAGAGCTCTAGGCTAGAAATACATAGACTGATTTCAACTTTTTGGAGCTTCCTTAACTTATTTGAGCTTAACTTAATTTTAAAAAAATTTCTGGTATTTTTAAAAAATTAAAACAAGCAAAAACTCCCTGTGTAGCGCACTATTTTTTCTTATATATATATATTAATTCAGGTATAAAAATATTGAAAAGAAACTCACCAACAACTTTATTGTTTACTTCGTACGCTCCCATGACGTATATAATTTTATTGGGAATATTTGGATTTCCCTTCACAGGTTCTGCTACATCAGATGACAATGGGAACGCCCGCTCAGAATTCAGTGTACTGGGTTCTGCTGATTGCATTTCAGAGAGTGCTTCCAGGCCACTGGCGTAGTAAGGTTTGAGATCTTCTATGAATTCTGGAGTTGTACTTGTTAGGGAAGCCAATTGCTCTACCTCAAGTATTTTCTTCTCATTCGTTTTCTAAAAAAGAGAACGAAAAATAAAGCTAACAAAATAATGATAATATGTAGTCATTAAATCAATCACCAGTGTTACGGTACGAAATAATTTCGGACCTCTGAAAACAAAAGTCTAGTTATGGTCCCGATTTTAATTTTTCGGTACTCCTCCAGAATCCTATCCTGGCGGAAATCTCGCCAAGCAGTTTTTTGGCGACAGCTCACACATGACCTTCCGAAACCGATATTCCGTTTGGCGCTGGGTGCATCATTATTAGCGACTTTATCGCATGCGCCGGGATTCTGGAAGAGTACCAATTTTTCTAATGAAATAAAGAACTGGAGAGACATGGAGAGTTGCATTACCTTCTTGATGCTTATGATCTTGCGCACCATGTGTCCTCTAAAGGCGGCCTGTATGATAGCGGCTGCTCGTCTTGAGTCGTTCAGCTCCTTAATATACTTCTTGCGAACTCGGTAGCCTCTGAAATAGGCTTGGATGGTCACGACAGCTCGGATTCGTTTAATAAACTCGGCCATTCCTGGCTCGAATTGAATCGTCTCCTGAAAAGGAAGTAAGCATGTATAGAAAGAAAGCATGTAAAACTATTGAAAAAGAATGCATAGAGAGTAAGTACATGTGAAGAAAGTAAGCCTGTAAAAGTATTGAAAAGAATGCATAGATATTAAGAACATGTGAAAAAAGAAAACATGTATAAGGAGTAAGCATGTGAAGAAAGAAAGCATGTATAGAAAGTAAGTATGTGAAGAAAGAAAACATGTATAGAGTGAAAGCATGTAAAGAAAGTAAACATCTGAAGAAAGAAATAAAAGAAAAATAAAAGGAAGAAAATATTGGCATTGCATTCCAAAAAAAATATTTTTACTGTTAAAACTAGCTGTTATACCCGGCCTTGCACGGGTGAGTTATTTTTTTAAAAGTTTTCTTAAAATGCATTTATAATTTTTCCTATCCCGGTGGTCCCGGTAATTTTTCTAATCCTGGCGTTCCCGGTAATTTTCCTATCTCGGTGTTTCCAGTAATTTTTATATTCCGGTATTCTTGTCATTTTTTACAATCCCGATGTTCCTGATAATGTTTAATATCTTGGTGCCTTTATAAAATAACAAATTTGAAACTATAATAAAAAGTTTAGTAAATAAAAAAGTCTAGTGATATGTCTAATTTGAAACAATATTTTATTTTTAACTCGTTTTCCATGAAAAAAATTGTATTTTTCAGTAAATATGTTTATTTCAAAAAAAAAATCTTGAAATGGAGGAAATGTCCACGCCTTCGGTGTGGTCTAAAAGGAGATGCGGAACACACATACATACACACACAGCCACAAACGTGTTTATTTCACTGAGCTATAAAACAAACTTTTTTTATAGCTTTTTTTATAGTTTGTTTTATAGCTCAGTGGTTTATTTATTATCGAGATTAATAAAATTGCCTAGTAACTACAACACTGGTACATACTACTAACGTTTCCTATTATTGACTTGCATGACTGGTAAAACAGGTTTTCAAACACGGAAAAATAAGTGAAAAAAAGCAGGAAAAATGGGAAAAAAAAGAATGAAAGACTGATTTTATCTTTATAAATTATAGCCCATGTCCTATTCTGATGTATAAGCTACATTATTGTAAAATTTCATTAAAATCCATTCAGTAGTTTTTGCGTGAAAGAGTAACAAACATACAGACAAACATTCACAATTATAATAGTAGTAGGATTTTAGATAATTTTCAAATTTTGGGGGCCCTTAAATTATAGAGCCCCTTGGCCTGGCCTCACTGGCCTATTGGTAAATCAAGGCTTGCACGCAAAGAGAGCTTCTGAATTTTAAAAAAGAATTACTTATATGTGTGAATCTGCGTTAAAGATCGTTAAAACCAGTTATATTTTTTTTATTATCCCTAGTGCATAAGCACAAATACATAGACAAAAGAAAAAACAAAAGTACAAGAATTTAGATTATGGCAAATAAGTCGAAAACATTAAGGAAGTCCAATATTTATATCCAAGTTCCAGTACAATCCAGTTATATGCTTGTCGTAAGCTAGTTAGATGTTGGTTGGGGCAATATAAGCGCTGATGGTTTTAATAACTTAACATCTACACGCCTTTCAATTAGGTTCATTGAGTTATATTGTTAAATGATGAACACTTACCCAGAGTTTCATTGGCTCTCCTTGGACGAGGAAGTTTCTTGGTCTTGGAGCTAGTTGGGGAAATAAGTTTTCTCGCCCAATCGCCTTGGCGGAAATGAAGCTAAAAAATAACTTGTTTCAGATAAAAACTAAAGATGATAAAGAGAGATCAGCCACTCTCCTTGGAAAAACTAGGTGGTTGGGTTGCCCATTTTCCCAAGTAATATTCACGGAAATAACAGGATTGTTTCTGAAGAATACTGGTATACTAGGTATGTTTGATTAATTTTACTGTATAACGTTCCTGGTTTTTTTAGATGAACATTACTTGAAAAAAAGGGTAACCAAGCTGCCAAGTTTTTCCAAGAAAAGAGGCCGATTTTTTACAGAGTGGTGTGCTAGCGAGATGCACTACCACTATACCACTGGGCTTACAACAACACCACAAGACCGTAACTAAGTTTTCTCACCAGTTTGCTGTTAGAAGCTTGGAACGGACCTCGGGTATTTCCATGATGCCTGGAAGTATGGGGGGATGGTAGCAGGTGATGATCTCGTCCATCGTCATGAGCTCGAAGCGGATGTTGTCGAGGACGTCAACCGCGTACTCTTCTCTTTCCAGGAACTTGTGGTTCAGCCACTTCAGGGCTGCCAAGAACACCACCACCTCTCTGCAAGAAAAGCCAAGCTTTAGCCATTATCTCCATTAAGTTCACTAGAGGCTATAAGTAGCATTGTCTAGTTGCCGCTAGACAACGAGGGGATTAGAAACAACATAAGTAACATCACCAGAAAAAATGGCAATTTTATATTTATAAAAATACGTGGAACTGTCCATTGTGATGTTCCAGCTATTTCAGGTTAGAGATAACAATAGAGAGCTTACCCTCTGGTTCCGAGTTCGTCTGAGCTGATCAAATCGATGATGTGGTCCTTCTCCAAATCGAGAAACTCCTGGCTGAGCATGACTCTCTCGAAATGTATCACCATCATCCGGAAAGCCCTGAGAGCAGAGTCGACCATGTCCATCTTTTGGGCTGTTACGTACAAGTAGACCATGTTTTCGAGGTGATGGGGTGTCACGAACAGCAACTGAAACACAAAATATAGGAATACAGCGCAGTTCTTCATTTCCATTGACGACTTACTATGACAAAGGTTATATGATTGATGACTGCCTAGATCTTTTTTGCATTGTCGACGTTTCGTTGACTTTTTCAACCAGTCGGATTAGTGGTGAGCTATGGTTGAAGTCAATGCCTATTGACATTTAAGGCGGAAACACACTGAGCCCGGTAGAAGCCTAAATAATAGTGGATCCAAGGGATCTACAGGGCTTAGCCCCCAAAAGGAACGAGGAACTAACAGTAAGAAATAGAGAATGTCGGAACTCAGCGGCGCGTATATAGATAGGAAGGCGACTAAGTGTACCAAAACAAGTTAAAACCATGGTTTTTAGGGTAAAATTTCCAAAATATTTTATGGGAAGGGTACTCCCAGGCCCCCTACTTGGAACTCTTATTCTCTCTACTGCCAACTTTTTTTATAATAAATTCGTCAAAATGCAAAAATCCTACCAAAATATAGGCTAATAAACAGCTATATTAAATGCTTGGAAATGTATGTTCGAAAGTAGAATTAGGTGAACTGAAATGAGTCGAAATCCTGCTCTTTAGACTTTAATTTCCAAAAACTTTCTGGGGGAGGACCCTCAGACCCTCCTTTAGGTAATTATGTACATCGAGAAAATTCAATTTGATTTTTGAAAATTCTTAGCCCCCCCCAAATCCTTGATCCACCACTGAGCTTAAATTACAACTTAAACGACGTTACAGAAACGGTTGTTGCTTACTTCTATGCACTTTTTCAAGGCTCCTTGGATACCTAGTTTTCTTGCCGCTCTGTACACTTCACAGAGCTCTCGACAGGATACTTTCAACTCACCGGTGTACATGTAGTTCAGCAAAACTGCGAAAGACCTAGCTGTGACACTTGGGAGTTGAAGCTGTGAACCAAAACATATTTGAGTGAAAAAAAATGGCAAGAAGCAGTTGAAATAAAGTTACCGTATGCCACTGCAAAAAATAATAGTTTCTCCGTCGTCAGTTCGATTCCGACCTCGCCCCTGGGTGTATTTTCCTCCTTTGTGTCAGCAAATATTCTGTTGTGTCTGTCTTTCTTGAAGAAGGTTTATAAGCGGATCTTTGTGATCAAGCACACAAACCGGAAAATATATGTAACCAAATCAACAACAACAAATAATAGTCAAGAAACAGAAAAATTCTGTCAGCAAAAGTTGCCACAGCATTTTTTACGAGATCTCTCAGCTGACTGAACTTTCCTGTGTGGTACGATATTTTTGTAACTTTAACTCCGATGGAACTTATCCATCGGAAATATTTAGAGAAATATCCCACTAAAACTTCCGAAGGGGTCTCTAGTATTAAGATGTTTTCGTCGGGACATTTTCTATTGCAGTCAATCTTACAGGGCATGCCTGTTGCATTCATTGGTCTGTTTTTGAGTAAAATAAGTATTTGCATATGGTTTTCACAAAAACCATTTAAATTGAAAGTATGAAATAAATGCGTTTCGCAAAGAATTGTATCTCTTTCTATCCAGATATGCGAGGATTTTTTTTATAATTTCCCCCGTGATTTTCACCCCTTGAACCCCACTTGCGACCCCCTAACCTATACCAATTCTTGTTCTTCTTAATGTACCCTACCTCCCCTAGAAGTTCTGAAACACTCTGTATACTTTAAGATCAATTTTAAGGCCTGAAGATCAAAGATTCGAGTGTTTCATAAAATATGACTGGTAAAAATTGTAGAAAATTGACATTTTGCTATTTTGTACACATTTTTCTTCAAATCCTAAAAATTTGACCCTCTTTTAAACTACACTTTAGTTCGAAGACTCAAATCTGGAATCCCCGGGACCCCGGCAAATCCGAATTTGTAACTTTTCCGGATTTTAGGACATTTTACGATTTACGGTGATAAAAGAATTTCCCCTTCCGAGTGTCCGAAAAAACAGTATACTCACGCAGTGGACGTCGCTAAAGCCCGGCCTGACGAGGGCCTCGGACAGGTAGGGTGAGTAGCAGGCGAGCACGGCCTTGTGCGCCCTGAACTCGCGCTCCTGCACCACGATGACGACGTCCGTCATGGCCTTGGAGCGCCATAGCTGCGCCGCGTACTGTCCTAGGCGCGCGAAGTGGTCGTCTTTGTGTATCAGGTCGGACGCGCCGGCGAAGGAACGGTGCGCAGACGGCACAGAGCGCGGGGAGGCGATGCTCAGCGCAGAGCTCTGGAACAGGAATGGAAAGATTAGAATTATGAGAATTTTGGCATGAAAGAGTTATGGTTGTACTCCTTAATAGATAGCAGAATAGATTTATCACTCAATAATGCAGAATAATATTTGGTTGGTTGTGTAGAGACATTTGCTTGCTCTTTTGTCGGCCGCTTTGTCTCCTCTCTTTCACTCTCTTTTATTATTTTTACTTTTTTTAGGAATTAATGTAGTCTACCCCTATCAGGAATTTCTCCAAGGCCTTTATTTGTTAATTTTGAGTTTGGAGGATGAAAGTTTAGAAAATATCTTTAGATAGTGGAGTTGGGAAAATAGACCTAATCAGGTCTAATCTTTCTGGGTAGTAAATTGGACAGAGATAAAGGTGGCATCTACATAGAAATTCGAAAACTACGATTTTTCAAAATTTGGTGCTAAAAAATACAATGGTTCCCCAAGAACATTGCAGCAGAAGGCACATTTTTTCGTTTCTTTGGTTTTTTTATTAATTTTTATATTTCTCAAAGACTTTTGACGAACTTTGTATTTTTCATACGTGTATACTGTCAAATAAGTAAAAATTCAATTTTATTTCATCAAATTTTACCTAACTTATAAAAGGTTTAAAAAGGAAAATAAATCAAATTTTTTCCTACTCTATTTTGCAATTATTATTTTGTACTCTTAGATAGGATTCTAAAGTTCTGGAATATTTGGAAAAGTTATAGAATAAAATATCTACCACCTTTTTTTCGATTTTGTAACGACGTGTTTTTTTTATTAATTTCTTAAAATTGATGTTTCCCTTATTAAAGTGACACAGATAAATTTATAAAGTAAACTATAAGACAAAAATATGCAATACCTTCGAATTGTGTTGGATAATAACTTAGAAAGATCTGGAATGTTTATTATTTACCTTTTGTGCAGCTGCCATATTTAAATGGAATGAAGAGTTCTTTTACTATGAAGAAGAAAACTGCAGAAAAGGGTTGGATAATTTTGAAATCTGGAGAAATTTCACCCTATGAGGGTATTGACTATTTTTAAAACTTTTACATAAACATACTATGGAGAAAATTTAGTAATAATGAAATTTTATAATGTAGGTTAGGTTTGGTTAATAGTGTTCGGTTTGACTAACAATGAAACTTTAAACAAAACATTGGAATTTCCAACAACAATGCATTAAACTAGGTTTAATCAACAATGGTTTATTAAAGGTTTATGTTTATGACGCAAATGCTTTTAGAAGTAATAAATTTTAGTTTCTTTGTATTATAATCTCGAGTTTCCATCATTGCCTTTCGGAAAAAAGGCCATGACTTCTATAAATTATGTTAAAACTTTTAAAATGTGGTCATTTGAAGTCATTTTAAATTACTGGTGATTCTAAAATTCTTTAAAAATCAAGTTAAATGCGATATCAAAACAATGTTGAATATACTTGCTGTTTCTCGCTATATATTACTTACTAAAACTTTTTTCTACCTTCCCCCCAGCCTAAGCAATCACTCAGATTTTTATATAAAACTTGAACTTCATTTTCTTCTCCAACCCATCCCCAATTACCTTTAACCTATTGATTAAACAAATAAAAATACACAAATCATGAAAAATTAATTTTGAAAAGATAAAATAGCATTTATCGTTTTTATCACTCAGTAAAACAAATTTAATGTTATATTATAACAGGATTAGAATTTTAAGCTTTGAAATAAAATTTTGTTTGTGATGTCGCTATTTATTCGTTAATTCCTTGATACATTTTTAGCAAAATAATTAAAAACTTGATAATTCACAAAAAATCTAAAATTTTAAATATCTCAACTTCTAAATTAATATAATTATTCACATTTATTCTTTAATTAAATTCTAAAAAAAAAGGTTCAAAAGAAGTTTTATAAGTTTACAGTACTTCGAAAGTGTAAAAGTAATTATTTAAAATCCTATCTTATTAATTTTTATAAATTTTGATATCGATAATAAAAAGATCAATTCGATTTTTATGGTAATCTTATTTCCTTCTGAAGTTGGTGAAATATACTCTTTGAAATCATGACGGTCTGCCTGAATGATTAAATATAATTTGTCTTTTTTCGAAAAGGAGATTAGTGTAATCCAAAAACGTGCCTTCCACAGTACAAAATTTTGCAGTACTCAGCGGCCATTTCGAGGAAAGACAAGAAGTATGCCTGCTCTCAATAAAAGCATAGCGGGAAAGTTGTTTTCTCCACATACGTTTTTCTATGAAGGAAAAACGGGTTTTACAGGAATCAAGAGCTTTGTGGTAAAACCAACACAATCAATTCCCATGAGATGCAGTGAGCGCAAATGAAACCCAGAGTTGCGATTTATTTATTAACGTTTTGAAGGTATATTATAAATATCCACAAGGCAGTAGAAAAAATTTAAGATTATTAAAATTGCATATTTTTATAAATATGTTTTATAAATTATAATCTTCTCTATATTTACCTGTCTTTACCCTATACTATACTTTTACTTTTATACTACTATACCTATATACTTTTAAATTGTTTTAGTACATGGCGTGACAGATGAAATAATTTAAAATAGATGTAATTAGTATAAAACTTTAATTAAATCTATCAAGAAGAGATATTGAAATACATTTTTAGGCAGAATCTTTACTAATATAAGTCGGGTATTGAGCTTAACAAGTGGAAAATTTAGATAATATGCCATCTAAACATGATTAGTTCTTCTTTTATAACGAAAGAAAAAAACGAAATAGCGTCGAAAATTTCGAAACTTTAAAATTTAATTATCCAAAACTGATTAAAAAAGAGCAACGAGGTGCAAAACTTTCGTGTGTCTGCAATACGAAAATGGCCCTCATACATTTTTCTACATGAATAGTTTTCTGTTGTTGTGAGAGTTCCCCCAAAGTGTTCAAAAATAAAATTTTCGAAATCAGTGGCAGCGGCAGTTCTTAATTTTTTTGCATATAAAAAGATATAGAGAAGAAAAAAATACCAAATTTGAAATTGAACAACTTAACAGGTATACAATTGCTACAAAACATTTATTCCATTTAAATTTTCTCAACAACTTGACTCTATGGTGGTCCTATTTTTCATAATAATTTTGGTTTTAAGCTAATTTAGAAACTGGACAGCAACGAAGATGGTGAGAACACTTTTCAAAAGAGCAAAAGCTTCAAACATTGATATTTCTCCGTTTGTAAATCCAACTTTGTTGTTGCCATCTTTGTCATAGAAATCCATCAGCGTCGCGAAATTCATTCTTCTCCGTTTTCTGAACAGCACCGCACCAAACTTCTCACATTTCAAATCCTTCTCCACCAATCCGTTGCACTCTGCACAGAAGGAATTCCGGTAGGCGGTACCACTAGCAGAATACACTACACCCATTGGACTGTGCTGGCACCGCCTTTTGGTTTCAGGATCCGCCCAACTCTCGGGACAAACCGATACCAATTTCGGCCTGCAATGGCGAATGTTATCGATTAAGGTTTCCGGGACGGTTAAAGAACACCTAACATAATTCTGCACAATATTCTGAACGAAGTTGGAGACATTCTGACCGTGGTTCTTGTCATCATTCACGGAGACGACTACGTCTTTCTGAGTGTGGTAACATATCTGAATCCAGCTTACGAGGTTCGTGGCCACAATGTCGTTGCAGTCAGCGCAGAAATGGTTTTTGTAAGTGGTGTTCGATTTTTGGTCTGTAACAGGCAAGGTTTCGTATTCGAGGCATTTCTTCTGGAGATCGTTACCATTCTGGACAGGACAAGAGTCGGTGACGTACGCCGCCTGATTGGCTGATCCGTAGGGCACGCAGTTGTAGTTGCCGGTTGCATCTCCGTAGCTTGGTGCGTCGGAACAACAGTCTCCGTATGTCGAGCACGAAGGGTCGCATTCGCAGCTGCGGGATTGGAAGTCCATCCCTGCGTTTTTGGTGCAGCTCGAACGAGGGTCGCAGTTGAAGTCGAAGGCGTGAACAGCCGCGAACAGGAGAACGGTCATAAATTCTGGCCTCATTTCCCCAATCAAGACTGACAATCTGAAAAAATAGGTTCAATTCCATTATCTGTACCGTCGTGGGTCTGGGTATTCTCTCCAAGAAAATTTTTGGAAATTTCACCCTTAAAGTAGTGTTTTGGGTCATTTGAGAGCTTGTGGGTAATTCTGTATTTTATTTATAAGGTAAAACATGGTTTCCTTGAGTTAGCATCTAATTCTACTCTGTGAAGGAATTTTAATATTTTTTGCAAATGAAGAACTAATGATTGCTTTCAAAGTAAACTCCGAAGCTAGTTATACTTCCTTCCGAACAACTTGGCATCGTTAATGGTAAACTGCAATGAGTTTCAGGGTTGATTTAAGGTCAACTTAGGGAATTAATACATCGGCGCCTAAGAGTATAAATTTGTGCCACAGCTGCTGGGTACTACATATGTATGAATCTAGTAGCTTTCTTAGCTCCAAGATATTTGCAAAGGGAACGGAACGACCTCGAAAATTGACTGCGGGTTCAAACTTGGTAGGTTTGTAGTAGTACAGCCCAAGGGAATCATCTCCTGGCCGCAGTACGAACTACAAGTCGTGTCGTCCCTAGTCGGTTATACAACAGTCTTTGAAAAAAAATTGCTACAATGGCAGGCTAATGGCTATTGTGGCCGAAGGAGTTATGAAGTTGCTTTAAAATGTCCTTCTTCATATTCAAGATCATTCTGGAAAACTATACTACAACATTTTGTTATTTGGAGCAAAAAACAGCTAATCGTGTAAATTGGGATTACAAAATTATTTTCATTTCCATTCATTTCGCTTAATTACTTATGTTCAATACCACTGTTACTTACAAAAGCTTTTAAAAGCATTGAATAGTTAATTTGGGAAAAAGTAAAGCAAACTTACCACAAAGTACTTTAGGGAAAAATCAGCATGTATAGGTTAAACGCTTTAATTAATATTGCTTCAATTATATTTGTTTTAAAAGTTAAACCATCTACCTATTACAGTATTTGTGTTATGGTATAGATGTTTGAGGAATCAAACCACGAGTTCTGTTTTGTCTATAGAGCTCTTTAAAATTGAATTGAATTCATATTCTCCTGAAGCCTTAAATTCTTTAAATTTTAATCCCTCCAAAACATTGAAAATGAAACAAAAATAATTTCAATTAGCTTAGCTTTAAATAGCAAAAAAATTCTTTATACAAACTTCCTTTCTTTTCATTTAACTAGCAAATTTTCACTTTAAAGCAAAGTGTTTTCAAATCTAATAACTTTCCTTTAAATGAAAAAATGTCCAGCCATGTCAGTTCAGAAAACTGACTTCGGACTTAAACTTGGTAGGTTTGAAGTTGCTTTAAATGTCCTTATTCATATTTAAAATCATTCTAGAAAACTATACTACATTTTTTATTGAGAAGCCATCTTTAAAAGCAATTAATCATCATGAACGTTTTCTATGGCGGTCCACAACTTTTATTTCAATATTCTGAAAGATCGCACAAAAACCCACTGAAGCCTAATTTTCTATACATTATAAAGCCGTTATCAGGGGAAAACATCTAATATTTAACAGCGTTCTGAATTTGATTGCAAACTGTGAGAAATTATTGTGGATTACTTACTCTATCAAGAACCAGAGTGTGTAGTAGATCCTTAGTTCTTAGTAGTGGAAAAATGGGAGTTCTACGGCAGCCGGCGCAACCGCAACGGTTGCGCCGCCTGCTCCGGTGACTCCTGCGCCGGTTGCGCCGGCAGATCTGTGACTCCTGCGCCGGCAGATCTGTGATACCTGCTCCGATAGAAAGGGGTTCCTGCGCCGGTTGCGCCGGCAGCTCGATGACTCCTGCGCCGGTGGAAAGGGGCTCTTGGCTAAAACGGGAAGAGGTTAATTAGAAGTTACCTGCTCCGGTGATCCCTGCGCCGGTAGAAAGAGGTTCCTAAGCAATCTACTAAATTGCGACTCTACCACTAAATTAATTGGGGCTCTACCAATAAAATGCGGCTCTGCCACTAAATTGCGGCTCCACCACTAAAATTAAAGTTATTTTACACATCAATATACTCTAAGACTCACCACCCAATCAGCAGAAAGCATGATAGTTAAAATTATTTTACTGCATAAAATTATAAGGTTAATTAGCAAACTGTAACCGCTTTTAACTCTAATTTGAACAAAATTAGTAAATTGCAGCTCTTCCACTATATTGGGGCTCTAGAACTCACGCAACAACAAGAAGCTAAATTTAGACTTTCTAAAATATTTTAAGATAATATTAATTGGTAGTTAAAGTTATTAACAAAGATTAATTAACAGGTATTTTACTGCATAAATTATAAGGTTAATTAACAAACTGTAACCACTTTTAACTGTAATTTGAACAAAATTAGTAAATTGCAGCTCTTGCACTATATTGGGGCTCTAGAACTCATGCAACAACAAGATGAAGCTAAATTGAGACTTTCTAAATTATTTTAATATAATATTAATTGATAGTTGAAGTTATTATCAAAGGTTAATTAACAGTTTAAGTTATTTTACATAAAATTATAAGGTTAATGAACAAACTAACCACTGTAATATATCACCTATTAAATGCCCATACCATACCGGAATAAAAGACCAAGACAATCACAAACCCAAAAATATAGACTGCACTACTCACATGTCATTGAGACTCTCCTTAACAATGCATGGCGAACCGCCCCTCTTGCCTTTCACAAAGCAATATGTGTGGCGATAACGGGGATAACCTCCATTGGGATTGATAGCGATTGCATCTTTTCCAGCAATACCAAGGGGAGAGGGTTTTCAAAAGATATATATTTTTTCATTACAATCATTTCTATTTCGTTAAATTTACAGTTCAATATTCACTTTAGTTACAGTTTGACACAAAATGCTTATCCTATCACAATCCTTAACTTTGAAAATACAGTATTTTCACCAGAAAGAATACTTTGAGAATGATCGAACATTATCAGACAACCAAACATATAATACGTTATCCTATTGGTGGAATTATTTTTATTTTACTTTGATCAGGAAAGGATACTTTGAAGAATTGAGAATACATTTTCACACCACTTGATATATAATACGTTATCCTATTGGGAATTATTTTACAACTTCGATTAAAAATTACTAATTATGTTCATATTGGATAAGATCTTAAATATTTTAAGCAATATTGCAAATAAAGTATAATTTTTATTACGAGTTCTGTTCGAGGAGTTTATTTTTTTCATTGAATGTTAGGATCATTTAAGTTAAAAATGATAAATCCACTAATTTTCACTACAGTTGAATTGATATTACTCATTTTATTCGCAAAGAAGCTTTTTCTAGTTTTAAACGTGAGAATATATGATAAATCACCTAAACAAAAACTATTCCATTACACTTTCTTCTGAAAGCATTGTGTGAATGAGAGAATTTTTATACAAAAATTGTAAAATATATACGATTTTCCCAACAGTTGAAAAAATTTCAATCATTAACCTTTTATTTAGAGTACATTATTTGGCTACCACTACAGAACATACATTCATTTTATTCATAACTTTTACTATATTTATTAAACATGTAATATTTTTTTCTATACTAAAGAGAACTGCTTTGGTTATTTTTCAATTCATGGAATGGTTACGTTGATCATTTTCAACCTTTTTGAAAACAATTTTTTAACCCATCGGCTATACTTGCTCTACAAGAATTTTACCCTCTGCTGTACATTTTTACTAACAATTTATATTATTAACTAAAGCAAACAATATAATACATATAAACTAACTTATGAAAGAAATCCTTTATGGATATAATGTTTTCTCTTACCTAAAGCTTCCTTTCATCTATAATCCATATAGAAAATTAAACTATTCTAATAAAAATTAAAGGGGAAACATGACTCAAAAGGAAACATGCATTATAAAAACCAAGAAAATTATTACTGAATCTATAAGAAAACCTAAAAACTCTGCTAAAAATAAAAACTTAACTGAAAATTTTACTAAAAATTAAGACACATGTAGAAAATTAACTTAATACTTTGTTAAAAATAAAAACGAACACAAAAAAACTTTCACTGAAAAACTAAAATCTTTGTTAAGTATAAAAACTTAATCACTTCGAAACTAAAAACTTAACTAAAACCTTTGTTAAAAATAAAAACTTAGCTAAAAATTTTGTTAAAAAATAAAAACTTAACTGAAAATTTTGTTAAAATTAAGACACATGCAGAAAAATAACCTAATACTTTGTTAAAAATAAAAACGAACACAGAAAAACTTTACAAGAAATGAAAACTTATACACTGAAAAACTAAAATATTTGTTAAAAATAAAAACTTAACTGAAAATTTTGTTAAATATTAGGATACATGCAGAAAAATAACTTAATACTTTGTTAAAAATAAAAACTTAACTGAAAATTTTGTTAAAAATTAAGACACATGCAGAAAAATAACTTAATACTTTGTTAAAAATAAAAACGAACACAGAAAAACTTTACAAGAAATGAAAACTTATACACTGAAAAACTAAAATCTTTGTTAAAAATAAAAACTTAACTGAAAATTTTGTTAAATATTTGGATACATGCAGAAAAATAACTTAATACTTTGTTAAAAATAAAAACTTAAGTGAAAATTTTGTTAAAAATTAAGACACATGTAGAAAAATAACTTAATACTTTGTTAAAAATAAAAACGAACACAGAAAAACTTTCACTGAAAAACTATTTAACTGAAAAATATTTGTTAAATATAAAAACTTATTCACTTCGAAAATAAAAACTTAACTTAAAATTTTGTTAAAAATAAAAACTTAACTAAAAATTTTGTTAAAAAAAACTTAACTGAAAATTTTGTTAAAAATTAAGATACATGCAGAAAAATAACTTAATACTTTGTTAAAAATAAAAACGAACACAGAAAAAACTTTACAAGAAATAAAAACTTATACACTGAAAAATTAAAATCTTTGTTAAATATAAAAACTTAACTAAAAATTTTGTTAAAAATAAAAACTTAACTAAAAATTTTGTTAAAAATAAAAACTTAACTGAAAATTTTGTTAAAAATTAAGATACATACAGAAAAATAACTTAATACTTTGTTAAAAATAAAAACGAACACAGAAAAAACTTTACAAGAAATTAAAACTTATACACTGAAAAATTAAAATATTTGTTAAATATAAAAACTTAACTGAAAATTTTGTTAAAAATTAAGACAAATGCTGAAAAATAACTCATTACTTTGCTAAAAGTAAAAATGAACACAGAAAAAACTTTACAAGAAATGAAAACTTATACACTGAAAAACTAAAGTCTTTGTTAAATATAAAAACTTATTCACTACGAAACTGAAAACTTTGTTTGAAATGAACTAGAAAACGAAAAACTTTACACAAGAAATTAAAACTTATACACTAAAAAACTAAAATCTTTGTTAAAAATAAAAGCTTAACTGAAAATTTTGTTAAAAATTAAGAAAAATGCAGAAAAATTACTTAATACTTTGTTAAATGTAAAAACTTAAAAGCTACAAAACTAAAATATCTGTTTAAATAAATAAAAGCTTACAAGAAATTTTACAAGAAATAAAAAGTTACGCTAAAAACTTGACCAAAAAGAAATTATTACGAAAAACTTTAACAGAAAGAAAAACTTAAAAACTATAAAACTAAAAACTTTGTTAAAAATAAAGGCAAATGCAGAAAATAACTTAATACTTTGTTAAATATTAAAACTTAGAAACTATGAAACGAAAAACTTTACCATAAATAAAAACTTATACACTACAAAACTAAAATATTTGTTAAAAATAAAATAAAAACTTTGAAAAAATTTTACAAGAAATAAAAATTTACACTAAAAACTTTACCAAAAAGAAATTATTACGAAAAACTTTAACAAAAGAAAAACCTAAAAACTATAAAACTAAAAACTTTGTTAAAAATCAAGACAAACGCAGAAAAATAACTTAATACTTTGTTCAATTTTAAAACTTAGAACTTATAAAACTAAAAACTTTGCTAAAAATAAAAACTTTAGGAAAACTTTGCTAAAAATAAAGAAACCAACACAGAAAATTTTAAAAATAAATAAAAACTTCGAAAAAATATTACAAGAAATAAAAAAATAACACTAAAAACTTTATCAAAAAGAGATACTTACAAATTATAAAACTAAAAACTTTGTTAAAAATAAAATAAAATTGAAAAGTTACACTAAAAAACTAAAAACTTTATCAAAAAGAAATACTTCTTGTTAAAAAAAATATACTTTGAAAAATTTGTACAAGAAATACACTAAAAACTTTACCAATAACACCCATACTTTGTTAAAATTAGAAGACAGATAGATTCACATCCTCCTTTCATTGGGACCCTTTTTTAATTATTATGTAAAACGTGGGCTGAAAAATTTAAAAGTACTATTTTTAAATTTCCTTCATTAAGAAGGAGTTTTCAGCCCACCGAGTTTTCATAATAAAAAAAAGGGTCTCAACGAAAAGGGGTTGTGAATCTATCTGTCTTCTAATTTTAACAAAGTATGGGTGTTATTGGTAAAGTTTTTAGTGTATTTCTTGTACAAATTTTTCAAAGTATATTTTTTTTAACAAGAAGTATTTCTTTTTGATAAAGTTTTTAGTTTTTTATTTTAACAAAATTTATTTTTAACAAAATTTTAAGTTAAGTTTTTATTTTCGAAGTGAATAAGTTTTTATATTTAACAAATATTTTTCAGTTAAATAGTTTTTCAGTGAAAGTTTTTCTGTGTTCGTTTTTATTTTTAACAAAGTATTAAGTTATTTTTCTACATGTGTCTTAATTTTTAACAAAATTTTCACTTAAGTTTTTATTTTTAACAAAGTATTAAGTTATTTTTCTGCATGTATCCAAATATTTAACAAAATTTTCAGTTAAGTTTTTATTTTTAACAAAGATTTTAGTTTTTCAGTGTATAAGTTTTCATTTCTTGTAAAGTTTTTCTGTGTTCGTTTTTATTTTTAACAAAGTATTAAGTTATTTTTCTGCATGTGTCTTAATTTTTAACAAAATTTTCAGTTAAGTTTTTATTTTTAACAAAGTATTAAGTTATTTTTCTGCATGTATCCTAATATTTAACAAAATTTTCAGTTAAGTTTTTATTTTTAACAAATATTTTAGTTTTTCAGTGTATAAGTTTTCATTTCTTGTAAAGTTTTTCTGTGTTCGTTTTTATTTTTAACAAAGTATTAGGTTATTTTTCTGCATGTGTCTTAATTTTAACAAAATTTTCAGTTAAGTTTTTATTTTTTAACAAAATTTTTAGCTAAGTTTTTATTTTTAACAAAGGTTTTAGTTAAGTTTTTAGTTTCGAAGTGATTAAGTTTTTATACTTAACAAAGATTTTAGTTTTTCAGTGAAAGTTTTTTTGTGTTCGTTTTTATTTTTAACAAAGTATTAAGTTAATTTTCTACATGTGTCTTAATTTTTAGTAAAATTTTCAGTTAAGTTTTTATTTTTAGCAGAGTTTTTAGGTTTTCTTATAGATTCAGTAATAATTTTCTTGGTTTTTATAATGCATGTTTCCTTTTGAGTCATGTTTCCCCTTTAATTTTTATTAGAATAGTTTAATTTTCTATATGGATTATAGATGAAAGGAAGCTTTAGGTAAGAGAAAACATTATATCCATAAAGGATTTCTTTCATAAGTTAGTTTATATGTATTATATTGTTTGCTTTAGTTAATAATATAAATTGTTAGTAAAAATGTACAGCAGAGGGTAAAATTCTTGTAGAGCAAGTATAGCCGATGGGTTAAAAAATTGTTTTCAAAAAGGTTGAAAATGATCAACGTAACCATTCCATGAATTGAAAAATAACCAAAGCAGTTCTCTTTAGTATAGAAAAAAATATTACATGTTTAATAAATATAGTAAAAGTTATGAATAAAATGAATGTATGTTCTGTAGTGGTAGCCAAATAATGTACTCTAAATAAAAGGTTAATGATTGAAATTTTTTCAACTGTTGGGAAAATCGTATATATTTTACAATTTTTGTATAAAAATTCTCTCATTCACACAATGCTTTCAGAAGAAAGTGTAATGGAATAGTTTTTGTTTAGGTGATTTATCATATATTCTCACGTTTAAAACTAGAAAAAGCTTCTTTGCGAATAAAATGAGTAATATCAATTCAACTGTAGTGAAAATTAGTGGATTTATCATTTTTAACTTAAATGATCCTAACATTCAATGAAAAAAATAAACTCCTCGAACAGAACTCGTAATAAAAATTATACTTTATTTGCAATATTGCTTAAAATATTTAAGATCTTATCCAATATGAACATAATTAGTAATTTTTAATCGAAGTTGTAAAATAATTCCCAATAGGATAACGTATTATATATCAAGTGGTGTGAAAATGTATTCTCAATTCTTCAAAGTATCCTTTCCTGATCAAAGTAAAATAAAAATAATTCCACCAATAGGATAACGTATTATATGTTTGGTTGTCTGATAATGTTCGATCATTCTCAAAGTATTCTTTCTGGTGAAAATACTGTATTTTCAAAGTTAAGGATTGTGATAGGATAAGCATTTTGTGTCAAACTGTAACTAAAGTGAATATTGAACTGTAAATTTAACGAAATAGAAATGATTGTAATGAAAAAATATATATCTTTTGAAAACCCTCTCCCCTTGGTATTGCTGGAAAAGATGCAATCGCTATCAATCCCAATGGAGGTTATCCCCGTTATCGCCACACATATTGCTTTGTGAAAGGCAAGAGGGGCGGTTCGCCATGCATTGTTAAGGAGAGTCTCAATGACATGTGAGTAGTGCAGTCTACATTTTTGGGTTTGTGATTGTCTTGGTCTTTTATTCCGGTATGGGCATTTAATAGGTGATATATTACAGTGGTTAGTTTGTTCATTAACCTTATAATTTTATGTAAAATAACTTAAACTGTTAATTAACCTTTGATAATAACTTCAACTATCAATTAATATTATATTAAAATAATTTAGAAAGTCTCAATTTAGCTTCATCTTGTTGTTGCATGAGTTCTAGAGCCCCAATATAGTGCAAGAGCTGCAATTTACTAATTTTGTTCAAATTACAGTTAAAAGTGGTTACAGTTTGTTAATTAACCTTATAATTTATGCAGTAAAATACCTGTTAATTAATCTTTGTTAATAACTTTAACTACCAATTAATATTATCTTAAAATATTTTAGAAAGTCTAAATTTAGCTTCTTGTTGTTGCGTGAGTTCTAGAGCCCCAATATAGTGGAAGAGCTGCAATTTACTAATTTTGTTCAAATTAGAGTTAAAAGCGGTTACAGTTTGCTAATTAACCTTATAATTTTATGCAGTAAAATAATTTTAACTATCATGCTTTCTGCTGATTGGGTGGTGAGTCTTAGAGTATATTGATGTGTAAAATAACTTTAATTTTAGTGGTGGAGCCGCAATTTAGTGGCAGAGCCGCATTTTATTGGTAGAGCCCCAATTAATTTAGTGGTAGAGTCGCAATTTAGTAGATTGCTTAGGAACCTCTTTCTACCGGCGCAGGGATCACCGGAGCAGGTAACTTCTAATTAACCTCTTCCCGTTTTAGCCAAGAGCCCCTTTCCACCGGCGCAGGAGTCATCGAGCTGCCGGCGCAACCGGCGCAGGAGTCACCGGAGCAGGCGGCGCAACCGTTGCGGTTGCGCCGGCTGCCGTAGAACTCCCATTTTTCCACTACTGTTCTTCATCGTTTCCAAGTGAACTGCTTTTTCTTCTAAACGTCTATCCCTAGTAAAGGAATGTCACTTTGCAAATGCTTTGAAAAGAGATAAGTTCTGGCAAACTTCGAAACAATTTGATACGCGCTTATTTACCTGAGCTTGGTATTTCATCACGTCAGAAATAAGCTGCAGTAGCTTTTAAACCAGGGGTGCCACTTTTCAAAATTTACAAGACTGAACTTTTTTGTAAAAAATTACACGGTTTAGCTTTATTTTTAAAAAATCTCAAAAATTGTACGTATATATACTCTACCATCAAATTATTCTCTTATAACATTTAACATTATTTGTTTATAATATTAAATAACTAAAAATATTGTTCAGTGCTGCAATCCTTGACTCTTGAGTAGGCGGGCCGAGCGGCGCCGCATGCCTCATAAATCTATCACTAATGTTTAACCAATGCTTTTATATATGTAATTATGCTTTCGTCTGTGCTTGTTACTACGCATCTCGTTCACTTTGAAATTAGATTTTGATTGTATCGCACGCGCTTCTAATCTCTTATTAAATTTATTGTTAATTTTAAACTGTGTAGTCATTCTTTGAAGTTGAAATTTTGTCTTTTGGACACCACTGAACCACCAATGAACATTTTGGTGCATCGGCCGGGAACATTATTAATTTTATTCGTGTAATGAAGAATTTGAATGAATAATCTTCGAAGGAATGTCGACGATGCTGTTTCGAAACAAAGGCCGTGAAGCTTTGCGATTCGGATTGGACTTCGATTCCCTTACAAGGTAAGGAGAACATTATATTAGATGCTCCAACAAATGGTTATATTTATAACTTTTGAAGAATATTATTGAAGATTAGAAAATTTGTTGATTAGTTGATTTGTTGATATAATTGAAGAACTTTGCTTAATTTTGAATATAGAATTTCTAACTTTAGAGAAGTGTGTTGAATGTGTATGGATATAGATATAGAGATATAGTAGAATTTAGATTCATAGAGTTGAACTTAGATTTATTGATTATTGTTGGAGCATCACTAAACTTGAGAGATGGATGAATTGTCGAAACAAAAAAAGATTAGAGGCGTTATTCGTGCTTCAGTAACTAGATTTTTGGGCAAACTTGAAAGCGAATTTGATCAGTTAAATACTGAAGCCCAATTAGAAGAACATATAACACATCTTTTGGATTTATCCAAACAAATTAAAGAATTGGATAATTTGATTCAGTCTCTTATAAAAGTCGAAGGAGAATTCGATTCAGAGATTAATTCTGCTTTTGAATATAATAACAAAATAACATTTTGGAATGCCAAGCTTTCCGCACATTTGAAAATTATTCGTCGTAATGTCGTTCTCAATACTTCACATGAAGATAGTGTTAGATCTGAAGAAAACAATACTAGTAGTAGATCTCACGAAAATATCACTCAAGTTTCATCAATCTCTCAAAATCATTTGAAAACTGTTAAATTACCCAAGTTGAATATTGATAAATATTTTGGAGATCCATGCAATTGGTTGGAGTTCTGGAATAAATTTCAGAACGCTATAGATAAAAATGAAAGTTTATCTCTTATCGATAAATTTAGTTATTTGAAGTCTTTGTTAGGTGGTGTAGCCGCTAATGTAGTCAATGGATTTGCACTAACTGAAACTAATTATAAAGAAGCGCTCCGTTTATTAGAAGAAAGGTTCGGTAGAAATGATCTTGTCATAAATGCTCACATGAATAAGTTGCTCAATTTGTATCCTATTAAAGATTCCAATAACATAACTGGATTACGTAAACTTTATGACACCTGTGAGGTGCAGATCAGAAGTTTGGATTCCCTCAATGTAACCTCTGGAATGTATGGTCATTTATTATATCCTATATTAATAAAATTGATTCCAGAAAATTTATCCTTAGACTTTAATAGAAAACGTTTGGATAAACAAATAGACCAATTTGATGTTTCGGAATTATTAAAATTTCTCAAAATTGAAATAGAATGTAGGGAATCATCTATATTATTTCAAAATTCAAAAAGTGAAAGGAAAAAACCCAACTATCAACATTCGAGTCCTAAATATCATCCTAATAATAATTACGGTTCCCGTGACGCATCACGGAATCAAGGTCGTCCTTTCATTCCATCAGGCAGAACTGTAGAGTACTTATGTCCGATATCGGAAACGGCATGTATCTACTGTGAAGCGAAAGATCACAATTCCGAACACTGCAATAAATTGACTGTTGATGAAAAGAGAGAACTTTTGAAAAAACAAGCGCGTTGCTTTCTGTGCTTACAACCAAAACACAGAATAAAAGATTGCAGGAGAAGGGAAATGTGTAATATTTGTAATCATAAGCATAATAGATCAATTTGTTTTCAATTTGACAAACCAATTGACGAGAAAGTCGTTACTGCTGTTTCGCATTGTCAAAATAATATTAAAAATAATTCGGCATCGAAAACTTCGTCTGGAGTTTTGTTACAAACCTGTACTGCGGTAATAAAGTCCCCCGCAAATGATAAGAAAGAAAACATTAGGATTCTCTTAGATAACGGATCAAAGAGAAGCTTTATTAATCGTACTGTTTCTCAAAAATTAAAACTTCCAGTAATAAGAACCGAAAAGCTTTCTGTTTATGCATTTGGGGCCAGGGAAGCTACGCAAAAAATATATGTTGTTGTAAAAGTTCATTTAGAAAATAGAGATGAACCTTCTTTGAACATTGAAATTGAAGCATTAGTTACCGACCAAATTTCGTCCGCTAACATACCCACCCCTGACCCAAACGTATCTAAAAGATATAAACACTTAAAAAATCTACAGTTGGCTGATTCTTATAATTATAAGGATAACGAAATAGTTGTTTTGGTTGGATCAGATTTCTACTTTGACATAGTTAGTGGTCGAATCAAACGATTAGATGGGAAACTTGTAGCCTCAGAAACACTATTCGGTTGGTGTATAATGGGAAGAGGAGATGTTAACCAAGAGTTGGTTAGTTTGAAAGTTGCAGTAGAAGAGAAGACCATTTGCGATCAGTTGAAAGAGTTTTTTGAACTCGAAAGCCTCGGAATCAGTGCAGAAGCTGATGCCAAGGATGAATTTGAAGAAGAAATAATGAAAAGTTTTAATGAAAGTATTTCTTTTCAGAACAACCGCTACAAAGTCAAGTTACCCTGGAAACCTCAAATGAAGCAGATGTTGGGTGATAACAAGGAAGTTGCCATCAGAAGATTCAAAAATCTTGAAAAATCATTCATTAATGATCCTTTGTTTTTTACAGAATACCAGGCAGTTATAGAGGAATATAGAAGGGAACAAATTATAGAACCCGTTGACGCTGGAGTGAAGGAAGGGAACTCTTTTTATCTTCCTCACAGAGCTGTTATAAGAAACGACAAAAGTACCAGTCGTCTACGCATCGTTTTTGACGCCTCATCCCATGGAAAAGGACAATTTTCTTTGAACAATTGCTTATATTCCGGTTTGAACCTCTTACCTGATCTTTTCCTTCTCTTATTGAAATTTAGGTCCAACAGAATTGCTGTCACCTCCGACATCAAAGCAGCATTTCTACAGATTGAAATCCATGAAGAAGATCGGGACTTTACTAGATTCTTCTGGAGCGAACGTCCAACGACGGAGGAAAATCTTCAGGTGTTCAGACTAACAAGAGTTCTGTTTGGAGTTACATCTAGCCCATTCCTGCTAAACGCAACAATTAAGTACCATCTGAAGAGGTATGTAGAAACCTTTCCTCATACTTGTCAATTGTTGCAAGATTGCCTGTACGTCGATGATTATATTTTTGGTGAAGATACTGTTGACTTAGCACTAAATACATGTGTAGAAAGTCGGAATATTTTTAAAGAAGCTAGCATGTGTTTGAGGAAATGGAGGACTAATTCTCCAGAACTATTGGCTAAATTAAAAGAACTTGGATTTGAAGTAGAGGACTTTAAGGACTCTTTTGACAAACCGTTAGTTCCTTCAAAGGTTCTTGGAGTTAGTTGGAATCCCAAAACCGATGAATTTCATTTTGATACTCGCGGAATAGAAAACTGCTTATTTAAAGGCCACGAAACTAAAAGATATATACTGCAAGTTGCCGGTCGATTATTTGATCCCATCGGCATTTTAGGTCCCTTTACGATTCGTATCAAATGCTTACTACAAGAGATATGGAGTTTAGGGCTAGACTGGGATGAAAGCATACCAGAACAAACTGCCATCAATTTTAGAGAATGGTGCGATGATATTAAAGGGTTAAGTAATATTCGTGTACCCCGTCATTACTTTGCATGTGCCCTAAATCAAGACATTGACGATATTCAGTTGCATCTTTTTGCAGATGCCTCTCCTAAAGCATACGGGACAGTTGCTTATTTACGGATAAAACTGAAAGACAATACCGTTATGGTTAGTTTTGTTGCATCTAAAGGAAGGGTAGCCCCTTTGAAAACTCTGTCTTTACCGAGACTCGAGTTAATGGGAGCCCTGTTATCAGCACGGTTAAGCGATAAAATCGTTAAAGGCTTAGAATTTCCGGTTACTAAAGTATTTTGGACGGATTCATCCATTACTTACTTTTGGATTAAGGGTTCACCTGAAAGATTTAAAGTCTTCGTAAAAAATAGGGTGAAAGAAATACACAAATACACCAATCCAACTCAATGGGCTCATTGCCCAGGAAAAGAAAATCCGGCGGATTTGATCTCTCGTGGACTCGCCGTGACTGAATTGAAAATCAGCGATTTGTGGTGGCAAGGACCGCCCTGGTTAAAACAGGATGAATCCACCTGGCCCAAGAACTTAGTGCCATCAAAACACTTAGAATGTGAAAATCAAGAGACACTTGAAATTAAAGCAATTGCATCGCTTAATACAAATGTCTTGGATGAAAATCAGGACTTTGATAGTTTTGTAGCTAAATACTCCTCTTTTTCTAAATTGGTTAGAATAACTGCTTACCTGATGAGATTTATTAATAATTGTAGAAAAGTTGATAGGAAAGGGAGCAACTTAACCGCAATAGAGATACAAAATGCGACAGACGTTTTAATTAAGAAAATACAAGCTTCTGAATTTAAGACAGAAATCAAGTGCCTAAAGAACAAACAACCTCTTCCGAGAAACAGCAAAATTTTGTCATTGAACATTTTTCTAGACAAAATTGGGTTTTTAAGGGTTGGTGGACGATTAAGGTTATCAGAGCTACAGGAATCACAAAAACATCAAAAACTTCTACCTAAATCCCATCACTTTACTCAACTTCTGATTAACTACTATCACATAAAATCATTGCACTCTGGAACACAAACTACCCTATATTTAATTCGACAACAATATTGGATACCCTCTGGGCAAGATAGAGTACGGAGAATCATCAATAAATGTTTGACATGCTTCAGAAATAAAACTAAAACAATTAATCAGATAATGGGTGATCTGCCTAGAGACAGGATAACCCCTTCTAGACCATTCGAAAAAACCGGAATTGACTTTGCCGGACCTATATTAACTAAACCAAATCTAAAAAGATCAAAAGTTGTTATTAAGTCTTACATAGCTATTTTTATTTGCTTTTGTACAAAAGCTGTACACTTTGAAGTCGTTTCAGACTTAACAACTGAAGCATTCCTAGCGGCATTGCGAAGATTTGTTGCTAGACGTTCAAAACCATTGATCATTTGGAGTGACAATGCCACAAATTTTAAAGGAGCAAAAAATATTTTGAATTCATTTTTTGAAATTTGCAAGTCTAACCCAGTTCAGAACTACAGCACTGAAGAAGGGATCCAATGGGCTTTTACGCCACCTGCCTCACCTCATTTTGGAGGCTTGTGGGAAGCCAACATAAAATCAATGAAGAAAATACTTTCGAAAGTTGTCAAAACTACCATCCTAAATTTCGAAGAGTTGAACACTTTGATTGTACAGATAGAGAGCATTCTTAATTCTCGGCCCCTGTGTCCACTGTCTGCGGACCCCAACGATTTACAACCCTTAACACCAGGGCACTTCTTAGTTGGTGGCCCTATTACGTCTTTTCCCGAACCACATACTGCTCCAGATTTCTTTACTCCCTCCTCTAGGTGGAGCTTGATTCAGCAGATGAGAAAGAAATTCTGGGACAGATGGTCTGTTGAATACCTAAACCATTTGCAGAGCAGACCCAAATGGACCAAGAGAAACCCAGATCTGGAGGTGGACCAACTTGTCCTGTTGAAGGAGTCGAACAAGACCCCCCTCGAATGGGCCCTCGCCAGAGTCACGAGGGTTCATCCTGGACCTGACGGAGCAGTGAGGGTGCTGGACATCAAGACCTCTCGTGGTACCTTCCGCCGGGCCATCACCTGTGTCGTACCTCTGCCCATCACGAGGGATGTTGGACAACCGTCCAACGGTGGCCGGGATGTTCAGTGCAGCAATCCTTGACTCTTGAGTAGGCGGGCCGAGCGGCGCCGCATGCCTCATAAATCTAGCACTAATGTTTAACCAATGCTTTTATATATGTAATTATGCTTTCGTCTGTGCTTGTTACTACGCATCTCGTTCACTTTGAAATTAGATTTTGATTGTATCGCACGCGCTTCTAATCTCTTATTAAATTTATTGTTAATTTTAAACTGTGTAGTCATTCTTTGAAGTTGAAATTTTGTCTTTTGGACACCACTGAACCACCAATGAACAAATATATTTACAGTTCCAAAACGGAAACTAGATTTATTTTTGTAACTCCATACCTGCCAATATTGGGATTATAAAAAAGGAAGATACACAGCACTTAATTAAATTGTTTCCTTTTTTTTCCTTTCAAAAAATTTTAGTGCAAAATAGTCCCTTATTATCTTTTTTAAATGTCAACTTAAAAATAAGTTTTTAAATACACTTTAAATGTTTACATGATGCATTTACTATTCATAAAACGTTCCATGATAAAGGTTTTGCATATACTGAATGTTTAGAACGGAAAACGGTGCGCTGTGTAAAGAAAAACTACCCAGTTATTAAATCTCAAAAGATAAATATTTTGTTGAAAAGGTATTAAAAATGGAAGTAATCATGTTGGAAATTCAGAGAGGCTAATTAAAATATAAAGCAAACATAATTGGCCTCAACAGACTCCAAATAGTACTAAATATTTTTCAAAACAATTTCAATTGAAATTTTTGCCTTTTGAGTATTTAAAGCTTTTAGTCCAAGGCCACACTTTAAATATCCAATGGCTAAAATAGCTACCTCATATGATACAAAATTGTCTAACAATGTGTTTCTAGTTTCAGGGTTTTTTGTAAATAATTTCAATTTCAATTACAACACCTTAACTTAAAAAACGAAAGATCTCATATTTTACATTTTTTTGGATCAGTAACTGTAAGTAGAGTTTTCAAAAATAGTTTAACATTCAGGTCTGAAATAACAAAGCTTAGAGTTTTAATTAATACTAAATATTAATGTTTTTTAAGTTTCAATCAGTATACTTAATTATTTTTTGTCACGAAACAGGAAAGGTTGCTGACAACTTATACCAGCCACCCCTTTTTTCCTACTTAAGGGTACACAGAATGTTTTTCAAAATTTAAAAAGTAGATTTTGTATTTCTTTCAGAAATAAAGAGTTAGTTTAAATGTTTGTGCTTGCATTGTAAAAACACTCCATTCCTGAGAATACAAATAAAATACTAGAGATAAAAATAACATTTTAATTGAGAATTGCAAGAAAAATATCACTGCTCTTTCACATCTTTCTTTAAATTATTAAAAAATTCAACACATAATGTATTTAAGTTTCCATCACACAAGCTTTTCACTTATAAAAGCACATTCTATACACAGTCTTCTTTCCCTAAACATGCAGACATAATATTGTGGGATTACATCTTTCTTTTCTAACAAATAACAATTAATTTTAAGTTGAAATACAGCAAAACATCAGGATAATAATTCACATTTAACATTTGATAAAATTTATGACGTAAGATAAAATCCAAGTAATATTCATTCTCTATTAACCCATAGCAGGGGACGTGGGGTCTCCCAGACTCCGCAATGATAATTCGATAACATCAATAATTTCAAGTCTATTGGAAAATTGTCTGGAAAAAATGTTTATTTCATCATAAAGTTAAAGAAAATATTTTTCTATCAAGAGATAAATGTTCAAATAACTATGTACTGAAATAACAGAATCGTATCTTAATTAGACGATTTTTAAAAAATATAGAAAGTTGCGGAGTCTCCGAGACCCCACGTCCCCTTGTATGTTCCAATTTTTCACCTCCCCTGTTACGGGTTAAAAGGCAACAGATGCAGCATAATTTCTGTTGGACACTAGTTAATATTTTTCATATAATTTGTCCACAAAACTTAATCTCCACTTTAATTTTTTTATTTAACTTTAAATTTTGTTTATATGCTTTTAACCTAGTTTATTTCATTTATTAATGACAATTTTTCTAATAAACTGCATTTTTGCTTTGTTTTTACACATTTCCATTCTGTTAAGAAAATAACGTTTCAGTCAAAACCTAAGCCACCTATTTATTGAAATTAATGTTTCAGCACATTAAAAATGGTAAAATTAAATCGATGCTGCAGCTTAACATCATGCATAGTATTTTTATCTTTGAATTATTAAAAATATAAATATCAACGAAAAAATACATTAAAGTATTTTGTGGCAAAACCACTGATAATCGATTCAGAAATTTAGAGGATAATACAAACAAGCAAAATTTTTTCAAACTCGAAGATGGAAAATAAGTATTTCAGAACATACGGAAAGAACTTTATTAGTTAGGTATGAGTATACAAATATATACATATACATTATATATATGTATATATATCTTACCTTCCCCTCTTATATTCATTCATTCAAAAATCCTTTCTATTAATTCGGATCTTTCATGGTTTAATTTTTATTCTTTCCATACAGCTTTTTTCAACAGAGAAAGATTGATTGGAAGGGTTAAAGGATTGTTCATAGTCAAACTGTCATCAGAAAATATGTATATATTTGATAAGTAAATAAACCTAATTATAACCATTGATCAGAATTTAATGGTTAATCATTAAAAAAAGTAGGAGTGGGTTTAATCAAACTACTCACTAACTTTAAACAATTCTTTTTATAATAAGTGGATTAAAAAATAAATTTATAAGGCTAACAGCGTGTTCCTTTTTTATAAATATTTCATTGATTTTTCAAATCAGACTGTCTGCTAATCCATTCAAGTACCTGGCTATCTCTTCACCATTCAAAAACAATCTATTCTTGCATAGAATCAAATATTGGACTTAAATGTTAAGTTCACAAAACTATCTTTAATTAAAATATCTAAACAAAACATGCTACCATTCACATCACATGTTATATAATTAAATATGATTGTGGGGTTAGGTTTAACACTTGCTTTAATTACCCTGGGGCATTAAATGAGTTTTTTCTTGCAGCATATAATTTTATTTTAACCATCGAATACTATCAAATCAAAATAATTTCTAAACTGAAACTCTTTTCTAATACATACCATCATATTCCGAACATAATTTTTGGGCACTTTTTTTACTCAAAGCTCTTACTCTATGAAATAAATAATAGATAGTGTTTCAGTTTATAAAGCTGTTCTAGTCAATAATCTTGATAAACTTCAAATATCTCATTCTCAAATAAATTGAAACTATTCAAAAATGAGATTAACTATTCTTGATTTATGAATATTTTGCCTTTCATAAATGCATTCTTGGCTTAGCTGAGTTACATTTCATTGCATTTCAAGAGCAGTTTATTTTCCTAGTCATGTCTATTGGGAAGTAGGTCTTAACTCATGTGTTTTGCATGGTTAGAAAAAGTTTTCCACTCAAATTTAAGAAATTAATATTTAGTAATGGTTTATTAAAGGTATTCACAATACTTTTTTTAAATTCTGAAAGTTAAGTTTTTGTTAGATAAGATAATTAAATTAAACCATCAACAGAAAAACTTTTTGACACATATATGTTTTGAAATACTGAGAGTACAGTAGAACCTCCATTAACATTCACTTTTGAAACTGGAAGGGAGAATTAAAATTGTAAAAAGGTTTGATGATCAAATCAGGGATGTTGCACCACATTGAGCATTTTGTAGCAGCTAAGTTTAAAATTTTTAGCAGTTTGTAGCAGCTAAATTCAAAATTTGTAGCAGAATAAACCATTTTTGTAGCAGCCAACTTAATTACAAATTTTAATTACAAAAACGCCAAATGCAGGGTTCATACAAATGTTCAGAAATCAAAATCAAGAAGTATTACAGGAGTTTTTTCCCCTAAGGACGAAGGTGTTCTTCGCGTGAGAGGAGTTTGATAATTCGATTTCAGGAAAATCGTTAATTGGCGCAGTTTTGCTCAAAATACGGTTTTTGTAGCAGTTTAGCACATGAATTAGGATTTGGCGCAGTTTGGCGCAATTGGTGCAGCCGCAACATCCCTGTCAAATGAGAATGAAAAAGAAATTTACAGAGCTCAAAACAATGTGACAAAATAAAATTACTAAAAAATTATGTTTCCAATAAACAGAAAAGAAATACTAAATTTTAATACAGAATATATATTTAATAAAGTGTAAAATGTATTGTTTCAATGTTCGTTCAGCACTGAGTGTAGACAGATATGTTCAGATAAGGAATGGTTCAATTGAAGGTCTAATGATTAAAGTCCTACTGTATAATATTTTAGAATTTATAAGGTTAAAAAAGTAATTATTATTTATGTGTTTTGCATATTATTTTGAATTCGTAAATGTTGGGTGGAAAAAGGTTAAGAACCACAGCAATAAAAAGTCAATTATCCAAAGTAAAGAAATTGTAAATGATAAATTTGTTGGAAGGTTTGAAAACAGGATAAGGAAAATATTTTATTTAAAAATAATTAGCTAAATCATATTTGCATTTAAACATCAAGGTTATGAAAAACCTCTTCAAAAACAGCAGAAGGCTAAATTTTAAATATTTTTTTTGGAAATAACTAAACCAGCCAAAATTTTAAAATTAATCTTTTCGATCAGCAACTCCTTTGCTCAATCTGATTTTGTTGACACCTAATTTTAATTTACTTCTAGTTATCAAGTTGGCTTTACCACAAGGTAAAATTAGTCTTAAATTTGATAAAAATGAATCAACTGATGTTTAGACAAGTTTGGATAATTGAGATTCTATTGCACATTTGTAATAGATCGAGCATAGCACCAAACATTAACTACTCCCAGAAGTTTATATCACAAGTCTGTTTAACTAGAAATCCTCTTTCCATCTAGGATAGTGATCTCAAGCTTTAGAAAAACTCTGTGCTTTTTGAAACCTCCAATTCTCAGCTATTGTTATTATTTTCAAAAAGGTGACTTAGGAAGCAAAGTTGCAATTCTATTTTTAATGCTAAGCCTTACATTAAATAGTATTACTTGACATATAAAGAAATGGTACTTACTAATTAATGCTGCATTAAAAAATGTTATTATTCCTAATTCATAAGATACTAAGGGGGATGCTTCAAATGGTACTGCTTTTCCTCAAAAAAGAGCCAAAGAGACTTGAGAAAAGACTTAAACACAAAGGATACTTCATATAAATTGTTATCTACAACAAATAGAAACATTTTACACGCTTTTTATATGATATACATGAGTGAAAGCGGCATAGTAGCAGTTTCAACTCATAACAAGAATAATTTACATACAGGGTACATATTTACATATAATACAATAAAAGTCTCAAATGTTCATCACCTTTTGATTGTACACATTGACATTGCCCTGAGAAAGGCATACACTTTTGAATTTGAGCAAGGTCCCCAATCACTTGCATTGGTCCAGCTAACACTTCCAGTCTCAGTTCCAGTTGCATTCTGGGAGCCAATCCCACACTGCCAATCACAAGCCAGGAAAGATCGAGATAGACTAAGTTACTCCACAGTGGATGGTGCACAAAGGCACCACAGCGAGATCGGTTGTTTCGTAACTCGGACTAACTTAACGGATCGCCAAATGAGAAGTAAGTTATGAAATATGGATTTAAATTTTATGTGACAAATCAAAACAATTATGAAGTAACCAACACAACTGGCTTCGTGAAAAATTGATCTAATGACAACACAAAATAAATTTGTGATTAAAAAAATGAAGCATGCAAATTCATCAATTTAAAACTTCTGATGAAGTTAAGAGTAAAATTATGAAAATGATTGATTTGGATACAAGTTTACACAATTCCCATCATTTACAGAGGTGCAAAATGGGACATAATCATAAGTCAATAAATAAAAACATTAACAAAAGGAATGCTTAACAGTCAACTTAAAAACTTTACTCAAATTTGACGAATTTGAAAAATTCAAAAAATAACTAATTGTTTAAAAAAATTATATTTTGATTTACCTACTCAACCTCAGTCACAAATTTTAGAACTACCAAGGTAAAGAAACAGATTGATGTTTTTAGCATTTTACAACCAAAAAAGAAACAGATAAAAGCAAATCACTGAAAATAGTGCTAACAAATGCTACAGTTTACCCCACTTTTACAGTGCACTAAAATTTATAAAAATTTTTTTGGTCTTTTTTGCACAACATAAAAATTGCACAGCTTTTTCTCTTACTTTCAATTAATTTTTATTAAGTTTCAGCCCACCTTCTTATAAAAAGTAAAGTTGAGCTCAATTACGTATCACTACAAATGTCCTTGATTTTTAGCCTGGTTCTAATAATTTATATACATTTTTACATTTATTTGCAAAAAAAAACACTTGATAGTTCAATAGTCTTACAGCTTAATTTTAAAATTCAATGTGCTTCACACAATAGTCTAGTCTGTAAACTGATATTTTGTTAAAAAAACAATCATTCTTATAAATATTTTAGGCAGATAAACTTTAAAAAAATGCCTATAAAATGTAAAAGTAGGGGGTTTGTACAAAAACAGTCGACTCATTACAACTAAGTGCTTCTTGAAACATTTGGCCCCCTCTCAGGAAGTGTGGGAAAGACTCATACAGAAAAGAAATAACAAAAATAAAAACGTGCAATAATTTGTTTTCTTACTAAACTTATAGCTATACAGGCTGAGCAACTTGATGGATATGTTTACTAAGGCAGCTCCCTCCTAAAAAGAGGATCTGCCGAAATACCTAGAAACTTTTAAAGGGAATGAATCATCGTCTGACTAGTAAACCCCGAAGAAGAGTGTCCAGTTCGCCATAGACTAGCACACGTGGAAGATTATGGCTGTGTTATAAAAAAGCTCTCTCAGTTACCAACCGCCCCTTCACATGTTAATCCCGTTGAGGAGTTCCCGGCAGATCTCGTTATACTGCAGGCTATCCCCCGAGATGCGGCGCATCTTGAGCCGCTTGTCGTCGGGGTGCGGCCCGTCGCACACCTCCAGTTCTATCTGCACCCCGGCGGGGTGCTCCACCGCCAGGCCTCGCTCCGAGCGCTGCAGCATCATCGACAGACCACGCACGATGGGGTCCAGCTGCTGCTGGATCTCCTGCAGGATGTCCGCCTCGCACGTGAACGCGCGCTCCGTGGCGCCCGGCAGCGCCACGTGCACGCTCCCGCTCGGCGTCTTGTGCAGCTCGCGCAGCGCAGAGCGCTTGCTCCACCAGGGCGACGGCCGGATCGGCCACGGGTTGGGCTCCGGGGCCGACATGCCAAGCCCCTGCAGCTGCGCCTGCTGCCCTTGCAGCAGCTGCTGGCGCGCCGACTTGCTGCGGCCGACGGGCGACGAGCCGTGCCCGATGGGCGGGAACGTCTGCCGCAGGTGCTTGGCGTGCACGTACGACTGCCGCACCGACTGCTTCGTGGCCCAGCGGAGCAGCGAGCGCGAGCTCGTGAACTCCGACGCAATGTCCCGGTCCTCCGCCTCGCGGCTGCTCTGCCTAACAAACGCCCGGGCCCGCCCTCGGTGGGACATCGGCGGCTGGTCGTCCACCATGGCCGCGATCTGGAATCGCTTGTCCGCCACCGCCTTCTTTGGCTGCTGCTTCCGGGGTGCCTCCACCATCACGTTTCCCGTCTCGTCGGTGATGCTGATCTGTGGGAAGCCCATCCGGGGGACGTCCGAGATGCTGATCTGCGGGGGGAAGCCCATGATCTGGTCGTCCGTCACCACCGTGAGCACGGCGTCCCCGCCCCTCACCTCCGTCACGTCCTCCTGGATCATGTCCAGGTTGAGGTAGCCCCCCGGAGTGGCCAGGTGGGTGGGCGACTCGGCGGGGTCGGGGCTGCCGTGGGGGGTGGACAGCGCCTGCACCCGCTGAAAGGCCTGCAGGGGGCACTCGAGGTGCTGCAGGTGCAGCTTCTGCAGGTGCTGCGTGAGGGCCGAGGGGGAGCCCTGCTGCGGCTGGTGGATGGGGGAGCCTGCGATCGAGGGGGGAGACGAGATGGAAGTCAGGTAGCCCGAGGGCTGCAGCTGGGCCATGTGCTGGATGTGGAGGCAGTGCTGGCGTTGCATCTCCGCAGTCACTCGGGAGTCCACGGCAGGAGAGTGTAGGAGCTGCAACAAGGGTTGGGTAATTAAGTTTTGCATACAGAGAAAGTATGTTTTGTAAACCTTACAGGGCATGAAATGTTCAGTACACTGTTAAATAAAAAAAATGGTTTATGGTATTTTGAAAAAGAGTGGAGCCATTCTAGAATACAGAGGCATAGGCCTGTAAACAATACCTCGTTATAAGTACTTAAATACTCTGGATGACTTACACATAGGATCTTAATTTTGGTGCCCTAAATTTTGAAATTCTGTAAACAATGTGAATGTGTTAAATTGAAGGTCTGGAGGGAGGAAAATACTGGAAATTTGCCCTTCAATTTTAGCTCATTCAAGACCCTTTAGTAAGAGGGACATTCCTTGTAAGTCAAATTAATTTTCAAGGAAAAACCATTTGTGTTTTAAGTCAGGGGTTCTCAACCTTTTTGGCTCTGCGACCCCCTTTTCAGGGAAAATATTTTGGCGACCCCCTCAGACCTAAATTGTTAAGATTTAAATAATTATCTATACCATTTAGTCGTCATTTCACTCGCATTACGCTGCCGATGCATCCCATATTTACTCTTATTCAAAATAGTTCATGCATGAAACGAACTATTCTCTCTAATAATCTATAATCTTTGATAATAAGTTTTGAAAATTGCTGTGTCTGTATAAAAAATAACTCTGTAAATATGACTGTTTTTAATTTTTGATTGCGACCAGTGGCGAATCCAGAGGGGGGGGCTGTGGGGCTGCAGCCCCCCCCAGGAATTAGACATTCAGGTTTTGGTAATAGCAATACAGCCAAAAAAGGAAATTTCAACACGTTGCGGAAATTTGGTGGTGTTACCCAAAGGGTCTCAAAATGAATCGGAACCCTACTTTTAAGGGTAAAAATTACAAAATTTTTCTGGGGGAAGACCCCCAAACCCCCTCGAAATTTTGGAATCTAATAAGTACGGGTTTTCCTTGAAACTTAAGGGAATTACAAAGAGTGATCCTCTTTGATGTAACCTAAAGTGTCTCAACATGAGTTAAAATGCCACTTTTAGGGGCAAAATTCAAACATTTTTCTGGAATAGGAACCCCTAAACCCCCTAGAAATTTTCCAATTCATAATACTATAAACTTTTTGCCTTGAAAATTCTGCCGCTTACAATGAGTGGTGCTCTTTGGGTGGAATCCGTGGAATCTAAAAGGCTTCAAAATGAGCTAAAACACTATTTTGAAGGACAAATTTTCAAAATTTTTCTGGGGGAAGGACCCCCAGACCCCCCCTTTTACTTATAGTTGAAATTTTTACACTTTTTTAAATTTAGTGCATTAAAATTAAAACCTTACGAAGTCATCTCACCTAAAACTTAGTATTCTTAAGATCAGACCTCAGAAAAGATGTTGAGTACCCCCTAAACAAAAATCTGGCTATGGCACTGGCAAACCCCCCTTTCAGTTTCTTACATTAATATTTAAACAGCCCATAATAGCAATTAAGTTATTTGTGAAACTCAGCCCCCCCCAGACCAAAATCCTGGATTCGCCACTGATTGCGACCCCCCAGGGGGTCGCGACCCACCGGTTGAGAACCCCTGTTTTAAGTAATAAGTTCTGATTTCAAAATTTTGAGAGGTTTTAGGGTCCTCTCTTAGAAAAATTTAAGAATTTGTACCGTTAAAAAATATGGTTCTTCCTCATTTTGAGATCCATTGGGTTACAACCACTGAAAAGGACTGCTCATTCCAAGTCAAATAATTTTTAAGGAAAAAACACAGCATAAAAATTTATGTCAACCCCCTAAACCCCCCTTGGATACGGCCCTGCTGAGGCAAGAAATAGTGCATTCCCTGATAGTGAATTCCCTCAGATTACACTCACCTGTAGTTGCTGGTATTCTTGTAGGACCGACTTGAAGGTGTCAGGGCTGGTATTGGGGCCAGTCAGGGTTTGGTAGTAGATGCGGTCCAGTTGGTTGCGGTAGTAGGTGGCGGGTGAGCAGCCGTCACTAGCTCGTCTTACAGGGGAGTAACGCCCAGAGGTCGACTGAAGGGAAGCGCTTTCTCGCAAACTATCTCGACCTTCAACAGAAAGAATGACAATTGAAACTAAAGCATTGTAAAATTCAAGACTATCTTCACTAAGAAAGAGGTTTTAGCTTGTTGTTGGGATGAGTTTGTTATTATTTACACTTGTTTTAAACTCTTTCCAGACACTGAAGTTTCCATCTCCAATTTTTTAATGCTATAAATTCTATTCTTATTCTTGATACCAGCAAAAGGATAATAACTAGTTTTTCACCATCATTTTTCCCAGGAGAGGGATATTTATGAACCAATATTTTTTAAAGTAATGTTCTAACCCTTTCAGTCCTAAACTCCCTGACATTGCCACTGAAACCGCGAGGACTAAGAGTTAATAAGTCGAAAATATTAGTGAGCTATTTTCATTGTTATTGTTGCTTCCCTATTAAGCAATTATACTCTAATTTGAATATTTATTGTATATATTTATTTGAAAAGGTTTAATTTTGAAACCATTATAACAGAAAATCTGCAATGATGGAAAAGTAGAAAACCAGCTATACAGAGATATAGACCAGCTATATAAAATGTCAAGAGGAAACTACATTTTAATCTAAGCAATTTAAAGTTGATACAAAGAGCTCAGTAATTGCACTACCCAACTATACCTAGAAAAGCAACCGGGATTGGAATAAGAATAATTAAAAAAGACATATTGATATGGCACAGCATTGTTTATAATAGTCAGTGTACAGAGTTTAAGAATATCTATTCATTGCGACAAATTCTGGAGAGCAGTAACAAAGGGTTGACAGTTAGAGACCGTTATTTTTTGGAAAATCCAGGAGTACTGAGTGTACTAAGCTTGAGACAAGAGCACATGGGGTATTGGCAGAGAAGCAGGTTTAAAGAACAGAGGCAGGGTCCCATCACCAGATTTAAATGCCACCACAACTAAGAACTTACCAGTACTAGGTGCACAGTATTTGTTGTATTCAGCAGGTGGTAGAAACAAATGTAGTTGCTGACAATATCTGTACTTGGCTGTGGATAAATTTATATTTTTAAAATTGCATGCGTTTTGCAAGTGGCAGCTTAACCACTTAACTTTGGTAAAACCAATGTACATAAACACCCTTTACACACCAGGAACTTGTTTCAAACCTTGAAATTGTTCAGCTGACATATATTTGAACAGAGGTTTTTTGTAACAAACTCCAGAGAACTATCAAATGCTGACATCTTAACTCATGTAAAATATTCTTTAAGCCATTCATCTCCCATTTCAATTAACTTAGCTGATAAAAATAACCCTGCCAGTTCATTTATGATGTTAGCTAACAACAAAAGATCTTTAATTCAAAAAATACATTTATCATTAAAATGAAGCTGGGTGTATTTTATGATAAAAATGGAGTTCCTTAAATAAAATCTACTATTTTTGAGGTTCAAAATATGAAACACTAAGTTAAAAAGTATTCCAGAAGTAGAATTTAAAATTAAAAGAGTTCTGGTTTAACCCTCGAAGTCCTAACCTGCACAAAAAGCAGCTTAATATGAAAAATAAAATACTATGCATTTTCAGAACATTTTGACTAAAATTAGTAAAATACAAAATTATCCTTGAGCTATATTATCTTCTATTATCCCCTAAATTTGAAGTAGGAATATGAAGAAACTCCTGATCAAAAAAGCCTTTTTCATAAGTTGGTAATTAATTAATTGTACACTAGTATTAAATAGTATGAACAGTTATGTATTAGAACACATTGCAGGGGAAACCAAGATAAAAACTTACCAGGTTGTTTCTCTAGAACCGTCAGCAACCCTGTCCTCCTTTGTTTCATTGGAGGCATTTTCTGTTGCACTTCTTCTGGTGGGCTTATTCCCATTCGGAAGTTCTGAGGTTGCTCCCAAACAGAGTAGCTATAGGATGAAAACATTCCCATGTTAATACAAATAATGAAAATAGCAATTACTATGTACAGTACAAAAATGCATAAATCCTAAAAAGAGAATATCTAATCAAAACAATAATTTTCAACTGAATACTAAGGCTATGAACTCCCCATAGTTATAAGCATGTTGGTAGAATCTAGAGTTTATAGGAAAAATATGCTATTAAAAGAGCACAATAATCGGGGCTTGCTCTAACTACATTTATACAACTAGGCACAATTAATTTTACAAAAATTTTTCTTAGAAAATCTAATGTTAAATCAATTTAATAAGTATTCAAAATTTATTTAAGCTTCTCATTTTTCATTCAATCTTAAAAACTTAAATTGGAAATCAAATATTATGAGCAGGCTTGAAAGAAAATTGAGTTGATGTGAAAAGAAGAGAAATTCAATGTAAGTAATGGGCTGCCAAGCCATTGATAAGAAACTCTTACAATAGCAGCATATCTTAATTTTCTGCCTTAATTATAGCATCACCATAATTTTAGCAGCGTTCATTTATCTAAGAGAACTTTTCCAATTCAACTAAAAGTATTTAAAACAGATGAAGAAAGTACTAACCCTTGAACAGTTGGTTGAACTAGTTGTAGTTCTTCCTGTTCTTGGCTCTCATCTTCTTGTAAAGCTAAAGCTTGAAGACCTTGAGGTAAGGTACTGTTTGGGGAGATCTGAAAGAAAAAAAAACGGATATTAAAAATGCAACCACAGAAAAGGACAGTCAGGCTAAAAGGACCTACTCAAGACGGCCACATAAAGTGAATTAACAGAAAGAAAATGTAAAATTTTTTAATGTTTGGCTACTAAATGATGATTGTAATACCACTAACTAGCCTCTACATTATGCAGATGCAGAACTTAAATACTTACAGCGGAAGGTCTCTCTTTGTTGGGTGATTGTCCAGGTTGACCAGGTATGACTTTGCGTTGATAGTAAGTTTGAACGTTAGCACCCCCATCTGAGGCACGCCTGCCAAGGCCGCCAACTGCAAGAGAAATTTTTTTTAATTAATCAATACGAAAACTAAATAATGAAGTCTTTATCGAAGCTTAGATTAAGGCACATTAATGAGCATTTAACATTGTTGGTATCCATGAGGATTTGGTACGAATTTCTTTTCTGCACAATTCACTCAAATATTGAACAATCAGTTTTTGACTACCTTAGTTCCTACAGGCTAAAGAAGACATTAGATGCATGAAGAGCATACCTCGTTGCAGACTCGCATCCACAATTGTTTGCCTGTGAATTTGTTATAACCCTTTCAATCCTAAACCGCTTAAGATCGTCAAAGAACCCTATGCAGGGGTGCAACTGACTTCAACTCAAAATCAAGAAAAATTATTGGTGTAACGAAAACCTTTTATCTGGAAACCCTAATGAAATGCTGCGAAATCTGGAACATTTACAGTTGAAATTGTGCTTAGAACCAATGGTAGGACAAGATTTTTCATAAAAGATGTTAAAGTTTCAGGTTTGTACTGTTCTTAAAGTTGACCTAATTTTGCACTATCTTGTTAATCTTGAGATTTTCGGGGGAAACAAAATTCCATAACTTATGCTGTTAAAAAAACGGATATCCAGGGCTATCCCAGAGAAATAGCACCCCTACCTATATAAAAATTTGGGGTGGCTAGGACGAAGGACAAATCCAGGCGGACCTGGAAAAAGTGCCCGAACCTACAAACCTGGTGCGGGGGAAGCCCCTGCCAGCTCCATAGGAGCAAAACATAAGGTTTTGGCAAATTTTACTAGTTTCGGGGGAAGGTTACAACCTTTTCCAGGTTCGACTACTGGGGGGGCACCAGGATTTTAAAATATCTCCAGCAGCAGCTATAACTGTGATGTTTTTGAAAATATTAAAGGATAATATACTGTTTTGGTCATAAAGCCACACATTAAAGCATTTAAAAGCTTCAAAATTACAATTTTTTTAGATATTCTCTTCAGATGTCATATTATCCAATAAACTCTTACCCTTCTGGGGGGCACTTGCCAACCCATCGGCTACTGGCAAGGACTGAAAGGGTCAAACTTTATAGACTTGTTACTGTTGTTCTTAAACGATATCCTCATTGATTGCAATCCGAATTTTTTATAATAATTGCCCACAATCTCACCTGCACCCAAGACTTGTGGTGGCTTGAGTAAGTGCTGGTCTTTGACGCAGAACACCTGCGGAGGCTGGTTCTGCACAAGGGGAAGGTTTAGCGGCAGGTTGGTGTGGGGCAGGGCAGACAGGGGAAGAACCGTGGGTGCGCCAGGGTGCAGGGTATGACCATAGTGGGGCCCTCGGAAGATCTCTCCACCCACGGCACCTGCGTCTGGGGCATCTGCGTTGTCGGGACCGACCGTGTGCCGCCGCACCACGTGGTACTGGGACTGTACGCTTTCGATGTGGCGGTCCTCATCGTCAGACTCCAGTTCCACGTCGCCAAACTGGAGGGAAACGTGTCGGGGTTAGTCGTTGGGAGGTGATAATTATAAGCTGTGCCAGTAATAGATCCAATACTCTTCTTGTACAAGTACACACATGGTGTAGTTTAAGTCTATTTTAATCTTGCTAATGTAGTGTAAAGTAGAAGAGTATCAATGATGAAGGGTTTTTAAAATATGCGAATTATTGTTGCTAAAGATATTATTACTAACTGAACAGACCAAAGATGTCAAGTAACATTAACGGCCATATTCACAGTCACCAGAATCAGAGTTAACACCTTGGCGACGAAGTGTCAAGTCAAAATAAACCCAAAACCGTATTCATAGTACCCGGTTGACACCGTAAAACTGTGTTAGAGTTGATACCCCAGAGGCCGAGGTGTCAACTCTGAATCAAGAACCGGCGCATGCGCAGTCGCTACTTCTCCATAAAACAGAAGAGCTTTTAATTAAATGGCGGCCAACCAAGTATTTTGCAGCGCGAATTTCATATTATGAAACCAGAATATTAAAGCCCGATGGAACAAATCTCCGACGAAAAACAATTTCTGCGATGGAATGAAGAACATAGAGGTAAGTTTTGTATGAATACCGCTCGTAAAAATGTCGATCTGGAAATTGCCCATTGCATACACTACTTGATACTACTATGTAAACATGATGAGAGAACTACTTAATAGATCGGCCTTAAAATAATGTCTCATTTACTCCTATATCTAGACAATATTTATTTTCTTCTTGTTTAACTTTTTATGTTTTGAATCAATCAATAACTTTTTGAGTTCTTTTCTATTTAGGCACTGTATATTTGGACGGCTTTTTTCAACTAAACTCTACTCTAATTTCCACGGCTAGGCTACAGCTCGGCGTTTCATTGGTTCAATCACTAAGCGCCGAGACTGCTACGTAATCACGAGGCCTACAGCGCATGCGCCACTGGCCGTTTTGGCCGTCCAAATATACACTTCGTTCCATTTATGATTTTAAAACAGTCAAATCCAGCCCAGGCGAACATCTAATAATCTGTAGTTTAAATTGAAAGTTTGACAAGTTATTGTAAATAAGCTGTTAAAATATTCATTAACCATAAATATAATCAGTTAAATTACTATTTAAATGCAGTAGCACTATATACGAGAATTGTTCCGTCTTCCGTTTGTTTATTTTTCATTCTGCAAACGAAAATAATGAAATAAGAAATTGAATTTCTGATGTTAAAAAAGCATTTGTTAGAACCAGAACACTCATTTATAATTCTTTTTCTAAGCAAAGCATTTGTTTTAATGTATTGTGCTTTCAATGTAGAATAAAAATTAATTAATCTTTTTTTCAATTAGTACTAATTATAATCTGAATATTTGAGGGCTTAGATTTTTATTTTTATTACAGGTATCATGTAACAGCTGCCAATATGTTTACCTTCCTTTAGCTTCAGTCTGTATTTGGGCCATGAAAAATAATTTGAAAATTATTGATTATTATTAGTTTTAGTTTTAAATTGTGAAATAAAATATTTTACCACAGTATCATAATTTCTTTGTGTTTCTTATTTGATGATGTAATAAATTATACAAAATAAAGGTATGTTTTTATATTATGTTTATTTTAGTAATGAGAGTAGTAGGAAAATTATTGAAAGGTAAAGTATGACAATAATAGCAAATATTGTTTCAAAAACTCATGGTCTAAATTAGTATAAGGATTTTTATGTTCAAAAAGTTGCTCAAATTACTATTTCTTGAATAAAAATGAATGTTATATTTTAATGCTGTTTTAGAATATGTATTTTTTACATTAACTTACAGGGCTAATATTTTAAGAACTTTAATTCTCTTTCTACAAATCAGATATCATTTTTAAATTCAAAAGAAATCAAAATTTGAATTATTTTTAAAAATGTCTTATTTATGGCATGGAAGTTAAATGAACTATCCAGACAGAATTGATTGCCTTTTTTAATATATTGGGATACCTCAATACAAATCCTAGCTTATTAAGTTCTTTTGTTTCTTATTCTTTTCTTATTTCATTTTTGTTCATATTAATTTTTGCTAGATTAAAAAAATTAAATAATATTGAGTAACCACTTTGAGTAAGTACATTTTAAAATTTATTCCACAAATAAAAAATATAGTATGTTTACAGCTGTTTTTGTCCCTAAATTTTGTAAAAATATGAGTCTTTAACAACTGAAAATAATTAAAAAATAAAGTTTAATACAGTCAACATCTAAAGGAAAAATATTTTTAACCCCTAGTTTTGTTTAATAGTTTTAAAATTTAATATTCTTATCAAGGAAAGTTTCAGGGAAGTTTTAAATTGATAGGTAATACTCTGATAGGTATGTAATATCTTGTATATTATTTCAAATAGATTTAATATTTACTATTTATTGAGTTTCAACACATGTAGGTTTACTACAGAGAGAGAGAGAACAGGTTTCCAAAATCGTTCCAGACATAACGCATACCTTATGCTATGCTTTTGTTTTAAAATTTTAATTAATACTAAAAGCTAATTTATAAAGGTCGGGTACCTACTATAAACGTAATATACTAAGCACTTAAAAATTAGTTTTCTTCGCCTCGGAGCTCCCTTCATTATTTTTTATATTGATGGTTATATTTTTCGGTCCAAGAGAGCAGCTGATTTTGGTTGAAGTATCTTTTGCCACCTGCCTTTCTCTTCACAGTTTGTTTTGATCCATTATTATGACATAGGTTTTAATTACTTTATAGCAAGTTAATCTAGTTCCTTTTGAATTATTTATAAATTATAGATTGTTTGTGTTTTTAATTTGAGCGCAAATAAGTTCGGTAGAAAACTGATTAAAACTATGCCATCACGGGTATAATACCAATTTTATTCTCAGAAAGATGTCCCGAAATAAATTTATTAAGGAAATATTTTGTAAAATAAATTGTTTGCTATAAACCATCAAAATGCTTTATAATTAATGTTTTTGCCTTTGAGTTTAAAGTACTAAAAATTAGATAAATATGTTGCTTTATATACCAGTTCATAAATATATCAGCAGGTTAAAAACTCAAAGTAATTAATTTAATTTGATCTATTATAGTTCTACGATTGCATTAAACATTGCAGTATTTTTACCTAAGCCGCTCAGCCAGCGTAAAGCATTGCCACGTGTTTGTATTTACTAAACAAACAAGTTTCAAGTGGCGCGCTTCTCTTTATCCAATCAGAGAGCGTGAATCAACTTCGCCAAGCAATCGCCAAGGCCAGCAACAATGTCAGCTAATCCGAGTACAATGAATACGGAATCGGATCAACTTAGTGTGAACTGTTTTGCCCGTTCAAACTAGTGCTACCTGACACCGGTGTCAACTCGAAAACTGTGAATATGGCCGTAAAAGTATTTAACAACACCAATAATAAATTCTTACACAATAAAGCTAAAGGGCTACCTGGCATTAATGCTTAAATTTATGAATATTTTGGCTTAAAAATGGACCTTGAAAATATTCTTCACTCTAAAACAGATCCTTCTTATGTTTCCCTATCATAATTTTACAATGTTATTTCCTTTAGATTTTACAATATCGCCAAAACAGAACCTAGACCAGGGGTTTCCAACTTCTAAGTACTCGCGGGCCGCAATCGAAATCACAAGTCAAGTGGCGGGCCGCAAAGTAATCTGGCTCCTTTTTAGCGATGATAATTCTTTGGGGTGTGAGTCCTCAATATGAAACTTTTCCAGCAAAAGAGACGATTCCAGAGGATTTATGAATTTTTTTACTCTTAAACAACTCGTAGGAATACTGAATATATTAAATATTCTGATTATTACTTATTAAATGAAAAGGTTTTCCTCAAGAAAATATTTGTAAATTTTCCTTAGAGGATTGTTTTACCTAATTTTTGGATACTCCATTTTATCCCTCCTCATGATAAAGGTTATTAAAGCCTTCATACCCCCTTGCTACGCTTAGGGGGAATTCCAGGTTTTACAAACGACCTCTCGAAACTTCAAACTTTTAATTCTTGAACCATAGAAAACGATCTAAGCTAGTCCATAATCTAAGAGGTATATGATGGGGGTCGGGGGTTCTCCCCCGAAAAAAATTTGAATTTTAGTGTGCTAAAAAGTGTTTTGAAGCTACTTTTTGGAGGGTTTTCAGAGAGCTTCGCGGGCCGCACAAAATGACCCGGCGGGCCGCCAGTTGGAAACCCCTGACCTAGACAAACCAGACTCTGTGATGCGTATTTTAAATTCACAAAATTATGAATAGATTTTCATAAAAATAGGACCTTTAACAAATAATTTAATAGTCTGCACAGGCCCCTTGTTCCCTACCAAAATCTGTCTAAGCAGGCCCTATGACCAGCAAAATTGATTATGAGACTTAGTATTACATTTTAAGTTTCTATTACAGGTATAAAACAACATAAAAAAAGTAATGATTTCTCAAACTATGCATTTTTATAAGCTTTTAGAGAAAAAAAAATTAAACTTGAGATCACCCAGATGTTAAATTTTTTTTAACCTAGAAAAATGTTTGAAAGGTAAAGAAAGTTAATTTTAACCCATCTGAAAAATAAATGTTTGAGATAGCCCTCTTTCACATTATACAAACACTTTTAAAAAACAATTCAGAACACTAATATACAAAAAAGAAATGTTACCTTTTCTAGATTTTCTGTAACAAGTTGAACAATGGGTATAGGACTGAACATAGGTTTTGGAACTGCTTGCTGCTCAGTTTCTATTGTGGGCTCTGCTGGAGGTGATTTTTCCACTAGAAAAGCAAAGAAAACAAGTTTAACTCAAATCCAAAATAACATACATTTTTTACCTAATGAGATACTATAATATACCAATTTAATTTAAAGAAATTATCTCTAATTTAATTAAATTTTTCACACTATTCTCCAAACTTTTTTCAGCTAGTTTAGCATTTTACTTTGTTTTAAGCAAAGACTCCAAAAAACTAAAGCTTTAGGACAGAGACTCCAAGTCCTACGAATTCTCCGTAGTGTCTAAATTTTTTTCATATTACGGACAACAGGCATTACCGGAAAAACTATGGAAATCTTTCTAACACCGATGCCGCAGAGAAAAAATGCATATTTAACATAGCTTCGCATAATAATCAAGCACATTGCAGCTAATAACTAGGTCTGCTTCAAATCTGGTAAAATTAAAAGCTTTTTCTCCTTATACTCAACTCCCATTGTCAAAAATTGCATGTAACTGTTGTGTATATATCCCTTTTCAGATCGTATTGCACGATAATATTTTTAATGTTATATAAAACTACATTTAATGTAGGTACGCATGAAAATATACTTAAAAAGTATGTTTGAATACACCTGACTGCCTCCAACAGAATGACTCCCTCTAAAAATGCGTCCTTTAGTATCATTAAAATTTTTTTCACAACTGTTTATTATTAATGACCTGTGACTTCATTAATATTCTAAAATTAGGAATGCAACTTTCTAAAGGTTTCCCCATATCTGTTAAAAACTATTCCTAAACCATTTTGCATAGGATAAACAACATTCTATTCCATCCATTTTAACAGTTTAGATTTTGAAATCTTCATAACAAGTTAATAGCTCAGCTTATAATAATCAGTGCATTTATAAGACTCTTTTTAGGTCATAAATAATAAAGAACCAATAGTTCATAGTAGGTTACAACAAAAATCAAGGACTTACCAACTCCAGTGGTTATGCTGGCTTTTCGTTGTGGTTGGGAAGCCACAGGCAGATTTTGGGGTATTAGAGACATTCGCTGATGGGTCTTTATTTTTTCTACTAAAAGCCTATACATAGCACTATACTGATCAAACTTATCTTCCTTAACAGACTGAAATGGAAATTGCAAATTATTGAAAAGGGAAAACAAAGCTAATGATATTAAGGCTAACTTCATATAAAAATTAACAATAATTGTTTTAATGTTTTATATGCTTAAATTGTGATAGCATTTAGCAAGTTGTTTTGAGAAGCAAAATAATCACAGCCTATCCTTTGAGCTAGAACATTTTAGTAAAAAGTAATTAAGTTAATTATAAAATTCAAATTTTTTGTTTCAAAATTTATATACTGTATGTATGCTTCATTTATATTTATAATGCTGTTTATAAAGGCTTATTAATCTAACTTTTAGACGTAAACAGTAATTTTGCTAAATATTATTTTTGAATTTAAACTCTGATAAGATTGAAAGTGCCTCACTTACACTAACAATATCATCCCTTTTGAAGGCTGGAAGCTGAAGCATGTAGTCTATCACCACTTCACAAATGGGTTCTTCTTCCTCTTGCTTGCTGGTGATGCTGTACTTTTTCAGAGTCCTTTCAAACTCGTCATCCGACTCCTGTACAATCCACTTGTGCTTGATGATCTGGTCAATTGAGAGTCGCTTGGAAGGTTCTACAATCAGCATATGCCGAATCAGGTGTTCACACTCTGAAAAAGATTGCAGTTATGTCAACAAATTGGCACTAGCAATGAAACAGTTATTACAGTTTACTCTCAGTAAGGTAAGTGCTTGAAATTATTGCCTATTTCCTACTTTTTATTGCCATATGCAGCACCACAATAAATTAAGAGAAAAATTCAAATAAATTTTTGAACAGGGGCATATCCAACTTGTAAGGAGGTACTACAGAAAAAATTTGGAGTCAACCCTCAAAACAAGTTGTGTTACTGCCCTGTATCATACTTGTTGAGAAACTCTCAATATGTTCACAAACATACTTTTTTATAATCCTTTATAGGGGTTACAATCACCAATGACAAAATACTAGTCTGACTGCCTCGAGAAAAACTTTTGACGTAGCACAATATTGTGGCAATTGTTATGGAAGGAGGTTATTCCCCTTAAATTTAGGGGGTGAGGGTAATTCATAAACGCTAACTATCATTAAAATTTAAACTTCTTTTCAAAATTTTGTTTCTCAGTCAAAGTTTTTCTCCTGGCAGTCGGACTAATAGTACAGTAGACAGTACGAAGGTGAGTCTGAAAAAATTTGTTTAGGGGTGATTAAATTATAAATGTATCAGAAGCAACCCTATTGTACATTTAACTGCCCCTAAATGGAATCAAGTTTTCCTTCTCCACCTTACAATCAAAATAAAAGAACTGTAGAGATAGTTTTTTAAGTTTACCACAAAATAAAAACAGAAGATATATTGATGCTTTTTAAACTCTTACCATTTGACATGAAGTAAGGTATTCTAAATTTGCCAGCCAGCACTCTACTCCTAAGAGAATGTAGGGTGTTGCCGTCAAATGGTAAAGCTCCACAAACAAGTACATACAGAACCACTCCAAGACTCTAAGTAAAGTAAACCACACAAAAGTTTAAGTTTCCTTCATTGATAGCTGTAGATTTTTAAGCACCCAGGGTTTTACTTTTGTGAGTAGTCCCCAGTTATTTTACCAATAATTGGTATTATGAAATTTAAAGGTAATGACTTTAAACTTTTAATCATTAAACTTAATTTTTTTATATTTTATTATCTATAGCAAATATATTGAAACACAAGAAATAAAATATAACAGAGTTATCTTCATTACCTTAAAAATAAGAAAGTCTTCAACTAACTTTCTTTTTTAATACAATGTTAGCTAAATATACTCAGAAAGTAATAAGCTAGTGAAAACCCTTCCTGCACTAATAGAAATAAGTAAATGTACTAGTTTGTTAAAAATTTTTTTAGAAAAAACAATGGAAATATGGTAATGCTATAGTAGGCATCAAAATCTTACACCAAAAAATACTTTTAAAACCTAAGTTTTATTTCACCTTCAAAACATATTTATTTGGGGGTTTTCTACATAGCATCAAGAACTTATAAAGCTATTGCTACAATTAAAGAATTAAAAATATCAAATAGTTATCATTAAACATCTTTTAAGTATTTAAAATAAACAGTGCATTAGTAATTTCTCAACTCAAAGGGAGCTAGCTTTGAAAACTTACCCAAATATCAGCTTTTGGTCCGTTGTACTGCCTTCCTTCAAACAACTCTGGTGCGGCATAAGGCGGACTCCCACACCATGTTGAAAGCATTTTATCAGTTTCATAGTAGTTGCTAAACCCAAAATCTGAAAAGAGAAAATTTAAATTAACAATGTAGAACATTGAAATTTTTTGATACAATATACAAATAAATATTATTTGGCAGTGAGGGAAGTTTCTAAAACTATCATAACTCCACTTTGTATGGGTTATAGGACCAGGATAAATTCTGACTTACTATTCCACACATTGTTAAGAAGTTGTTCCATCCATCAAAAAAATTTTTTTGTTTATATCTTGGGTCCACCACGTCTTTAAAGTTGAATACACATAAAAGGTCACAAAAACCTGTGTGTGTGTCAAAACTTTGCTAGTTTCACCAAAAAAATAATTTCTTTACCTCAATTTTTGATGCCTCCCGTATGCTCGAAATTCTTGCAAAGATTCCTTTGCAATCAAATTTTAAATAAGTTGTAATTATGATTTTTGCTGAATTTTTTAGTAAAATAAGTTTTCTCACTACTGATGCAGGCTGAATAGGATCAGTCCCTTTTCTGGTTTATATAGAATGTTATCAATACCTACAGTCATGATTAGATATAATAGGGGCCATAAGGGAGCATAATTCCCCTTATTTATTTTTCCCTAATTTATTTCGTATAGGGGAAACATCGTACTATGATTCATATATTTATAAAAAAAGTTTATTAATTTTACTAAAATGTAATCATTTTATTTTATTACACTATTTAAACCCTAATTTTAGGATCCTATATCACTTAAGAACATCAAAATTGCATTTTTTTTACAAAAACTGGCAATGATCTGATTCATCCCGCATTGAGGGTAAATCGAATCACAACACTTAAAAATAAGTATAAAATCAACAGTTGAAGATAATTGAATTTTTCAACAGGTTATAAAAGAATTATATGGGACTCAAAATATTATTTTTAAAGCATAGCAAAATCTTAAATAGGAAATCTTGGGCAGCAGTTCAAAGTTCAAAAGTGATCTGATTCACCTCGTTTTACGATACCTTTTCTTATATACATTTTTTTAAAAATATTAAGATAGGCATGCTATCCAAAAGTTATGCATGAGTATCATGTTCTAAAAAAATCCCTTTTACCTGCAATTTTGATGTTCATGTTTTCATCCAGCAACAAATTCTCTGCTTTGAGATCTCTATGTACTACCTGCCTTTCATGGCAATAACGAACGGCAGTTAGTATTTGTTTGAATTTGTGCCTCGCTTCCTTTTCTGACATACGACCGTGAGCTACCAGATGATCTAGAATAGAGAAATAAATATTCAGGTTTCATATTAATTTAAGATCAAAGTATTATGGAGATGTAACCAATCAGAGCTTTAAAGTTTAAATTATAATAATAGAACACTTGAATCCATTCAAGTAAATGTTTTGGGCAGATGTATTAAATCTGATTGTAATTAAAGAACCAAGAGTAGTTAAGTAGTTCCTTATGGGTAGTTAAGAAGCGAAGTAGTTTGGAACATGGTTCATATACTTTTTGAGGAAAAAAAATACCTCAATTCTTTATCTTAATATTTAAAAGGGTAAACAAAATTTTAAAATTAATATTAAAAGCATAAAAATGTTTTAATCACAAGGAATACATGGTTGACATTAAAAGCTTTGTCATAAAGTAAAAAAGTGGAAAAACCAGATCCATTTCAGTACATAAACTTACAGGTAACAAAATTAAACAATAAAGATATTTTATGAAAAACTTGCATACCAAAAATCTCACCACCACTAGCATATTCTGTCACTAGATATATCATCCTTTCAGTTTCCATCACCTAAAATAGGTAAAATGAGAAATATAAAAATGGTTTTAAAGTTTAACACAAAGGTCACAGTACACAAAATAATCAGGACCCTAATGTACAGTAAACATTTTATTGGTTAGATCAACATTGTACAATCTAGTTCACCCATAGTTGAAAACTTGTAATCCTTTAGCAATGATTTTAAATAACCTCCCATAAATCATTGAATAAAAATCAGATCTTATTTTAAAAAAAGAAGCCAAATATTTTTATCTTGCTGAGAAAATCAAGAGAGGAAGAACTACAATGCATAGGGGCTAACCAGAGGGGGATTTGGGGATATATCCCCTGAAAGTAAATTTTACCTTTTTTGACCATAGAAAAAAGGAATAAGTTTTCCCCAAATACCCTCCCAAAATTCCAATATACCACTCCTAAATTTTTCTTTGGCTACTCTACTGACAATGCAGCTCATCTTTGGAATTTTTAGAAATCACAGGAATATGAAAGTGAAAAAAAATATCTTAAAATATGTATGGTGCTTAGTTTTTGTTTAAAGTTAGTGCACACAAGTGACACACATTTGGTAAAAAGTTTTTGAAAAGAATTTATCAAAAAGTAAATCAAATTTTTATTAAAATATCAGGTAAAAGTAGTTCTACAACGTAATTACTTTTATAAGGCATTATATCACATTTTCATTTTTTTCTTCTTACGGTTAATTTTTAATTATTATACACAAGGCTTTTTTGTTGAATATTTCAAAAACTCAGCATCTTAAAATTTTCCCATGCATCCCTTTGATTTCAAGATATTTATTGTGCATATACTCAGGGGCAGGGGTCTGTCCACTTTTGTTAAGTGTCCTGTTTTTGTAAAAATTGTGAAACTTTACACATAATTTAGTGGTCTGGAAAAACGGACCCAAAAATTCTTCTAAATAGCCCCTAGTACAGTAACTACTTTTGATGAGCTGTAACAGTCAAATTAAAGGCATGAACTGAAATGTTAGGATCTATTGTTATAATTCTAATAAAAAACAGGAGTGTATAGAACTTATTACGATTTTGAGCATGACCTATTCCATTCCCCCTTGTTCAAGAATATTTTTTCGTTAAATGAGAATGAGATGTAAGAAAACCATCTTGAAGCAAATTCAACAGTTAATTTAAAATTATTCTTATACTTATGAGGTTAAAGAACTCAAATTATTATATTTTTATCTTAACATTAGTACATCAGGATGTTATAGAAACAGGTCCCTGAAGTCATATTTCAAAAATTTTAAATAATGACTTCATAGTGGGAAAGAATTTCTAAAATGAAAAATTTGTTGTGTTGTTTTTTAACCCCTTAACAGTGTCGCCTGAGCTAAGCTCGGGCAACTATTATGTGTAGAATTTGTGATGCCCGAACAGAGTTCGGGTTGGAGAAAAATTAACGTTTCTGTTTTGTGAAGCCCAAACTGAGTTTGTTTCGATGATGATGATAGTGATTTTTCTTTGTTTAGAGATTGGAAGACATAATGTTTAGGTAATCTTCCTCCTAATTGAATAAGATGTGTAGTCCAATACTTTTTTTATGTGTATGTTAAAATATTTAATACACTTGTAATTTCATTTAAATTTTGATTTTCTTATAAAAAAACTATTTTATAACACTAATAATAATATAAAGATCAAAATTAAACAGTCAAAAAAAATTTCCATTTTTGGTCAATTTTTCTGAAATAAATGTCACTGTTAAGGGGTTAATAATCATTTCTTTCTTTTTCCTTAATGGGAATTTACAATACTACCTAAAACAACTTTTATAGAAATAAAAATAAATATACATTTTATTAAAATACCTGTAGTTATTGACATCTGTGAAAACATTTGTTTTAAAAATATCTCACAAAAATTATGTAAGTAAAGTATGGTACATAATAGTTTCTTCATTTTAAAAAAAAACCATTGACAAATTTTAAACTTTACCTGATACAAAGCAATAATATGTGGGTGGTGAAGCATTTTCATTATCTGAATTTCCCTCAAGATTTTCTTCAGATTATCCTCATCCAAGTGGGTTTTATCAATAATTTTTATAGCAACCTAAAAGAGAAATATAAAGTATAAGTTTTTACAAAAAACTCAATAAAGTATAATACCTTGATTTAAATATCTAAAACCTCTAAATAATTTTAGAATGTTTCTACCAATCTAAATATTTAACAAACAATTAGGAAAACTGGCTAAATGTAAAGCATGGGAGGATTTAAGAGGGCCATAAGGGGCAATGCCCATACCCAACTTTTTAAGAAAATTCTTATCTTATAAGGGAAAATAATGTTACCAAAGCCATCAGGGACAGCTTGCCCTCAAAGCATGACCCCCAGGGTTCACCACCTAAATCCACTCATGTGTATAAAACTGGAAATATGACCTTCAAAGCTTAGTACAGGTATTTCCAAAGTGGCCAATATCAACCATCAGGGTTCAATGTTCAAGAGATTGATGAAGGTTTATAGGATTAAATCCTACATTTAAGGGTAAATTAAAGCCTATTTATTAAAGCCCAACCTTTTTTTTGCATAAAATGTTTAAGTGTAATTCTGCTCATTATTTGAATATTTTTTAAAGATTCAGGAAGGAAGCTATATAAATGTGAATAGTTGAAGGTGATGCAATTTTTTTACCACCACTAGCTGTGAAATGTTGTTTTAACCTATTCAAAAGATGCTTTAATAATCCTGGTGTAAGGATTGCATTGTAGTAGCCACTCCACATTATTTTGGGCTAAAGATTTGTAAATGCAAGTAGATAAATAGTAACTTTTGACAGAAAGGTTTCGGGATAAATGCTTCCTCAATGGAGTTATGCCTGAGAAATGTAAGAAAATCTAATAATAAAAAGATGTAAGAAATTAATACAATCCAATATACATTATTCCTCATTATGCTTATCTTTTTTTTAAAAAAGTAACGAAATGAAAATATGAAATAGAGAATCTACAAAGCTTTCTCTTACTGATATACACTTCATGTTAAAGCTTTATCTATAAGAGTTCTTCAAAGTATATTTTCAAGGTGATAGTCACCCTTCAGAGAAAGCAATCTAACAAATTAAAAATTCAAGAAGCACTGTATGAAAATATTACATAACACTGTTATCCCAGATCTGGCTCAAGGCCATGAGATAACTTTCATTCGAATCCATTTCATGTTAAAAAATCTTGAAGATTAAGGATGGTGATAGTAAATGGGATTTTTGAATATGTTCATACTTTTGAGGGATATAAAATCCCTGCCTCTGAATCTGTTAGCTAATAAAAGACAAGTTCATATACTAGTGATATTTTACAGTAAGAAACATTCAGAATTAATAATGGGATGGAGATTTGGACTGTGGAAATTTTTAGACTTAGGCCAGGGGGAGATTTTGGGTATATATTCTCTCGAAAGTCATAATTTTAATTTTTACCATAGATAAGGAACTTATATCACCCCCGTAAAACTTCAAATATCCCTCTGTGAAATTTTTTTGGACTACAGCACTGCTATGACTTATTAAACTAAAAAAACCCTTAAATTAGGTATTTTATTCACTGTCCAGCAATCAATATTCATTTTGGTCTGCTAAAAATATCTAAGAAATTTCATGAAAACTCCTTGCATTAGTTCCATAATTAACTTTTAGAAAGTTTTCCATTTTGTAGTAGTTTAAGTTTTAGTATAACACACTTTATACCAGGAAATTCAAGTGGCGGGATGCAAATAAAGGGAGTTTTCCATAGTGCCCAACAGGCAAACAAACTCAGCACACATTTCCCGATACATTTCAAATTCAAAAATAAAAATATTTTAAAAACCCCTTTCCATAAGTCTAGGATAAGTCCAGAACACAACCACCCTCTTATGTTTTCATAAATTTGTTCTTGTCCATCTTTAATTTTTAATAATTAGTAGTGTAAGTTGGTAAATATTACCGAGTCTACGATAGGGTTTCCCAAAGTGGTCAGTACCGACCCCCTGGGCGTCGATGAAGATTTAAAGGGGGTCAGTGAAGCTCTAGGGGTCGAGGAAGCTTTGAGGGTCGGTAGGGGGTCAATCAAAGTTAAACAGTCATTAAAAAGAAAAGTGCAAAAAAAATTCTAGTTCAACATCAAACTCATCAAATGAACTTGAGCCGGATGCTGTCAGAAATCAAGAAATTTTTTGAGAAAATCAAGAAAGAGATTGAATGTTTTAGAAAGATATTATTTACCCATAATATTAAGCAATTTTACACCAAATACACCCTCTTTGGCAGCCCAGCATCAGGCTCACCCTTCTCAATTGAATACATTCTGCAATTATCCTTAATTGTATTGTAATAATAATTTTGTTTCTGAATTTGTTAGTTAAAACTATTTACTTTGTATTGTATTTTAGTTTACTTTGAGTGCTTCAAAATTCTTTAGAGTTTTCTTATTTTGATAATACCTTAGAATCTTATCGTACAATGCAATGTTGTGGATTACTCAAAGAATTTTTCTGGTCCCTTAACTTTCTTTACATACTTATTTATAATTTCAAAGTTTTGAAAGATTAATGCTTCTTCTGTAGTCTATTGCTTGTTTGGTTCACCTATAAATTATCCAGATTGAACTAACTGAACATGCACATTACATATGAATGAAACTGGCTGTAAAATTTTCCTTTATAAATGATTTTTCTTAAGGAATTAAGTCGGATTTTTGAAAGGGGGTCAATGGCCTGGGTAAAATACTACCAAGGGGTCGATGCATGAAAAAGTTTGGGAAACCCTGGTCTACGTAATAACAATCAGTTGCAGAAAGGCTTTTTATTGTTTTTGCATCTTTATATCTAGTGCAGAGGTAGCGAGGTGGTACACCTTTTATAATATAAAATCAAAGAATTAAAAGTCTTGATATCCCCAAATAGGGTTGATTTAAAATTAAACCTCACTGCTTTGAAACTAAAAGCAACACGTTTACTACAAAAACACAAGGTTCATCCCTCCAATAAAGTAAAAATACTTCATTGAGAAAATATTTATGTTTTCCCTCTCCAAGTTTCTAATGTTTCTACCATCTTCCATGATATTTTCATAAGTTTATGAAATATGATAAGAGGGCATTTTTATGGAGGATTTTTACAAGAAATGCTTCACAATAATTTTTTCGATTTGAAACTTAGAAAAATTTAAACAAAATATCAACTAATTTGGAGATATTTATTTTAGCAGTGCATTATTAAATAGAGAAGACTGAACCAATCATGGCATTTAATTTTTTTAATAATAAAAAAGGTATATAGTAAGTATAACATATTAAAAACAGGTTTTAAACTGGCAATTCGTGAAATCTTCAGAAGATATAACTTGGAGAGGAAGATATCAAGGAGGGGGCCCAAAAATAGCTTCAGAATACTTTTTTTTCTAGCTAAAATTCAAATATTTACTTAGAACCTGTTATGTTAGAGCTTATGTCATGGAGAAGTTTTAATTGTTTTCTATGATGAAAAAATACAATTCAAAGTTCTTCTAATAATTATAACCTGCCTTAACAACAAGGTATACAAATTATGTTATTGAATTCTGAATAAAATAAGAATCATGGAGTTATCTTAAAGTTTGTCATATTTTTCTGTACAATGAGCAACAATATCTTCAGTAGGGAATCTGTCGACTCCTTGGCATATAAAGTTTTTGAAATTCAGCTCTAAATAACTCCTTTAGGGTCATTCCAAGGGAATGCCTTCTTGTAGGATGCTTTCTCCTTAATTCTTTGTCTGATGACAAAAATATGAGTAGACAAATAAGAAATAAGCCTTTTTTAGGGATTGAGCAAAAAAAATGGCCCAAAGGGGTCTTCTAAAAAATATATAGGGGAGACCGGTGATGGATGGGACACCTTCAATAAATCTTAAAATTAAAAATAAAATTAGTTTTTGAGTGTTCCACCAGGTAAAGCCACCATGGCTTCATACTTGTTGCTGTTTACTATTTTAGTTGCAAGCTCCTACACGTTTCTGAATGAAAAAGATGGTTTCACAATAGCAAAAGTAACTAAGTATTACACTTTTCAAAGTGAATTTTCAATCTGATTCTTGATTGCTTTCTTAATGGTTTATATTGTTTTCTTAACAGAATAATGTATTCTTTATGAATATATAGTTGAGTTAAGCCTAAAAGCTACAGTTCTTTTGAAAGAACCTATTTTAAAACTGTTGCTACCGGGGTGGGATAAGACATGCCCAATTCCACTCAATGCCTAAATACAAGCTATTATATGCAATTCTTTAGATACCATTGTTTTGAAACTGATTAGTATTGCAGTTGAAAACATATTTTTTTTAGATTAAAGAAGAATTTTAACTATTTAGTATTTTTCACTTAGTTAGATTTTTCGAAGTAAATGTAGGGTAAAATAACTAATGTTTTTGTTATAAATCTTTAGAATGTGTAAAATACTTCCATCTTTGTGGTTTTTAATCATATATTTAAAAAGTAATCATACATTTTTTATTTAAAAAGATACGTTCGATCCCACCCCGGGGGGACACTTTTAGAGGTTACTTTAATTCTTCATAAATCCTAAGTTTTGTTTGCTATAACTTTGGTTATATTTTTTAAACATGTTAAAATGTTCTAAAATGGAAGTTTGAAAGTTTCAAATTTATACAGTGAAAACTTAATTTTTAAAAAATATTCTTGGAAAAAGTGTCCCATCCCTCCCCGGTCTCCCCTATGTGTTATGTTTTTAAAGGACCTGTAAAAAATCTTGAATTAATCAAGCCCATGACTGAAAATGTATATTCTTCACAATTAAATTCTCTATGATTTTATAAATATGTGGTGCCCTCCAAATTCATCTTGGTTTGGTTATTGTTTTAAAACACAAGAAACAAGTTCTCTGATTTTATTGTGCCAACAAAATTAATCCTGGATCCACCTCTGGAATACATGGTTACATTTTCTTACTTTTTTCATTAACAATCTAGTAAGTTTTTAGTTTTGTTAAGGTTTAGAAAGGAATATTTCTATAAACATCCCACCAAATAGAAAGGATAGAATGAGTTAATAGAATAGTAAACTACATCTGCATTGTTTAGCATTGATGAATTTTCAAATAGGTTTTGGTGGGAAGTAGGGTAATTTATAAACAAATTGACTTAGGGCAATTTAATTTTTCATTAGTTTTAAGATTAATGACTATTGTTATCATGAAATGCAGTTAAATATGTTTATTATTATTGTTTTATGAAAGGACATTTTCTTACAAAAAAAATATTAATTGATTTGACTAACTAAGAAAATGACTTAGAAGTTTGGCAGATAATAATTATCTTTAACACAAATTTTTATTTAATTTCTAAAAAAACATCATTAAAGTTCAAAACCACTGTTTGATATTGTCAGTGGGAAATAGAACTACATTTATGCAAGTGGAAATAACAAATGAATAGTAAAAGAGAATTTTTGGTAAGTGTGTTCATTGCAAGTGTTGTTGGCAGTGGCGTATATAGAAATTTATTTCGGGAGGGGCCCAAAATTATTTTTCACCCTCCCAAGCAAATTCATTACGTCCAATGTAACTTTTTATGTATTTTTTTGTTAAATTTTACATCTAAAAGAACTTATTATATAAAAAAGTGTGTAGTTTTGTTCCAAAAACCAAAAGGGGGTCTGAGTCTGAGTGGTCCTCCCCAAGAAAAATTTTGAAAATTTGACTCTTAAAAACTGGTTTTTAACTAGTTTTGATACACCTAGTCCGAATTTTGATTTATATTTTTGGATAGGATTTGCATTTGGGTGAACTTAATGTAAGTAGGATTAGGATTTTGATGAAATTATTATAAAAAGATTAGGATTATGAAAATTACAATGGGAAAGGGGGGTTTGGGGGCCCTCCCCCAGAAAATTTTTGGAAATTTGTCCTTAAAAACCGGGTTTTAGCGTGTTTTAGTACACCAAGTCCGGATTTCGGGGGGGGGGGGCCAGGGCCCCCTCGGCCCCCCCCTTATATACGCCACTGGTTGTTGGAAATTAAGCTCAATTAAAAAGTGATTTTTAAGTAACTTGTAAAAATAATTAACGCTTTGTCAATCTTTATATCTTTAGCAGTTTTCAAAATATTGTTACTATACAGTATTTTTAAAAATGAAAAATTTCAAAAACAAATCACAACTTTGTTTATATGTTACAAAATCATGAATTGCATTCTGGAATAAAGTTACTCTCCTGTTGAAGATTGTTTTATGCAGCAACTACCGTCTACAGATGTCGAATTTACTACTAGTGAGTAAATGTAAATAGTTTTCACGGATGCAATAATGAAACCCAAAACACGAGTACTACGGAGTAACATCTGATTCGCTGGCGGAAGGGGTGTACTATGGGGGTGCACCAATTACATAAACCCTTGTGTACCTTATTGAGTAGGGCCCTTGGGGTATAGAATAAACTGCCCAGGTAATAATTTGTTTTAATTTAATTTCAGAATGACAGAAAACACTACACGTGGTTGGGTACTATACTGTAAGTGGAAGCAATTGTTTTTATCGCCAACTCACCTTAGTTTTTGTGATTATGTGAGTGGCTAGCTTGACCACGGCAAAGTTGCCTTTGCCGATGGTTTTTTCCAGGTGATAAAATCCAACACGGACCAGTCCAACTGAATTTGCAGACGTTTTGGAACCATCTGTCGCCATATTTGGCCGATGCCACGCGCATGCGCATTACACTCAACGAGCATACAATCAAGTCATGATACCTTGAATCGGATAAATTTTATGAATTGGTGATAATCCGTGATTTTTTAAATGAAGATGGGATGCAAAACTTGAACTAAATATTACGTACTCTGGAAACAGAGCAACAACTTGTGATACCCGTTCACATAAATCCGATCTGCATAAATAGTAGGTGACGAGTCTTGAGAAATTGCACATTCACGGCTCATTTTTCGCTTGTTTTAATAAATTTGAACACAAGTTAAATCCAGGGGGCTAGGAATCTAAGTTGTAATCCACAGAGATCCGAAACCAGCGACAGAATTTACAGCACCAATGTATAGAGGTGAAAAGCATTTCACCCGACAACACGTTTCATTCCGTCAGTTTACTCCGACGAAAATTATCACAGAAAAGGCCTTTGAGAGAATATTTCAGCATTCACTAGGTGCACACAAATATGTTCCGTGTGCATTCGAAAGAGTATTTTAGTAGCATCGCAGACGGCCGTATTATTCGCATAAAACTGCTTCACTCACTCGCTGGTGACAGGAAACCTGGACTCGGCTGCAATCTAGATCAGCTGAGAGTCGCCAAACGCTCGCCAAGAGAATCTCTTTTTCTGCCAAAGTGCGATTTACTTTAGTTTTGTTTTCCCCTTTTCACATGGTCAGTTTTCGCCAGTGATGCTTCGCTGTTCTATCGAGATAGAAGCAGTCGTATTTTATTGTCTTTCTGTTCTCCTTAAGGAATATTTATTTGGTGTCTGAATATATTAAAATACTAAAAACATTGAGCATATTAGAATTCTAGTCATTTTTAAGGTAAAATTATTTTTAAAAAGGTTTGGAGAAAAAAATAATTTTTATCTTTTTTTTTAATTTGAGAATCATGGGTAAATTTATTAAAATTATTGCAGTATCAAAATTTAAAAGCCCTGAGAAAGAAATTGGAATACTCTTCAATAAGTATCAATTTTTAATGTTCGGTATTCCCACAGAGTATAGAGCTTAACAGAGTGTTCATCTCCGTAGACGCTAATGGCAACTTTTTTAACAGGGCTTTTCCCATTGAAAAATCTCTGGCCTCAAGTCCCGCCTCCACGCTATTCCTGCTTATTCTGTCATTCGCCCATTGAAGCTGTCACTCAAATCCAAATCGCCTATAATCAGTGTTAAATTCAAATCAAATACATTTCGCGTTCACTGATTGGCTACTAGTGAACTGAATTATAATATGCGTGCTGAATAAATTAAAGATCTTAGGAGTAAAACGGCGGTTTGGTATCTCTGTTAAGCTCTCTACTCTGTGGGTATTCCTTTATCCGAACAATGGGAATTACCAAATTTGTATGGATTTAATAAAATACTCATCATCACATCACCCTTAGTCGGTAGAAAAGCTTATAAATGCGAAGTTAGTTTTATGAAAAGAATGTGGTAACAAGCTATTGTTCTTTTTTACTTTAACCACCTAAACAACACTTTATCCAATATTTCTAGATAAAATATGAACATTTTTTCTTATTTAGCCAAGTATCCTGATATTTCCCATTTTAAAGGCAATAGATTGTTTTTTATGAATTTTTGAGACCTAACATTTATATTAATAAAATTATTAATATTATTATTTATAAAAAATGCTTCACTAAAATTTAATCACGCCTTGATAACATTATATCTGAACAATTCGTTTATCTTACCTGAAATTTCTTTCGCGAATTCCCTATTAACGAAAATTCCCTTATTGAAATTTATCTAAGTTCATTTAAATGGGAAAATTTATTCAAAACTAGTTTTTAAATAAATGAATGTATCATTATGCCTTTTACGATGAGTAGTTATCCATGCATACTGCATTTTATTTAGGAAAAGTACAAAGTTTTTGAAGGAGAGCAAAGGATGTATTTACTTACGGCCGTATTCACCGGTAACCTGACCGGCGGTCAGGTCAGGAAACCATGGTTACAGCCTGATTGGTGGAAAGTCCAAAAACATATAAAGGATATTAAAACAGGAGATTTTGCCAGAGCATCCTTTCGTACAAAATAATGTAAAATTATTTAGATGTATTTTTAAAAATGGATGTAATGCTTCTAGGTAGGAATATACTAACAGTAATTTTACTGGGTTTTTTAAATCAAAAAATAAAATTTCGGAGTCAACCTCAGATGTTTTCCTTCCAATTAATCCTGTTTTAGTTTTTAAAAAATCTTGTATGTCAAAAGGCCAAAAGGGGTATTTACATTAGAAGGGGTATTTTGATACAGTGACCAAATTGCTCAAAAATAGTATTTACTAATAACAAAAGTTTTAAAAAATAAAAATATACTTTTATTGAGTTGTATCTGAAGCATATTTTAACACTATTTTTCAAGCATAAAAAATAATTTTTTAAATTAACATTCAGAAATAAAAATAATAAAAGAATTTGACAAATGGAAATTTTTAACAAATCTCTAATTAAGGGAATAAGATGCTAATTTTTATAGGTATAGTTGCTCCTGAATTAGTTGAATAAAATTCAAAGGTATCTGTTGAAAATCATGCAGAAATTAAAAAATACAACAACAATTATAGGTAATAGGTTTGTTTTAGCTATTTATAGAACTACTATGTCACTTTTTTTATAAAAATACAGTTCTTTGTTATCTGTAATAGTGCCAAGAACTTCTCAGATGCTTCAGAATCCCTGATTCCATCATTTGGTCATGTATTTATCAACTGCATTTTCTTTTATAAAAGCACATAGCTACAATGCAAGCAATTTTTAATCTCAACAACTTAAAAAACCCTCAAACTCAAAAACTCAAAAATTGGCATAAATATCCTTCACTCTAGATCTAACTTACCCTTAACTTATATTTTATTTTAAAATTGATTTTATCTCCCAACGCGCAAAATATGGGAACTTTTATGAGTATCAATGTGCCCTACGAATGTATAAAAGTACCCCACATTCAAAGTATATCAATTTGCCCCAGTAGTATAAAAAACCTTTATTTAAAAAAATTGCTAAATGTTATTTAAAATTTAAGGATACCCCCTATTAGTAACAAGGATAAACTTGTTTTTTGAGTTTACAGATCTATGTATTCCGAGTAGAATAGCTTCAGGAAGATTTTGCATTTTACTTAAAAATTTACATTTGGAAAATTTTGACGAAAACAATTTAGTTTCTTCCACTAAAACTAATAGACTCATTACAGTGCTTAATGATTTCATATGTAATGCTTGGGCATATAAAGGCAACTCTTCGTAAAAACACGACCTAAATAACCGTGATAGTTTTTGAGATATTGAAAGTGTATCAAAGTGCCCCTTGTGTCAAATTGTCCCGTTTTCCCCAATATATGAACCTACTACTTACTTAATTTAATTAGAATACATGTCTCATGTAAATATGTAAATTTTGAAATTAATTTTAAATTATATTTAGCGAATATATTTAGTGAATTTATATTAAGGGATAATTAGAAACAAAAGAAGATAAAAAGGTCATATAAATTTTGTAACATACATTCAGGTAAAAAAATACAGTTAAATTGGAAAACCAACTTAAGACTAAAATATCAAAGTTTAAAATTTGTTGTCTGTCACATCATTGAAATTTATCTCTCATTCGTTCATGAAATTGACAATTTAAGTTTCTATATTTTTATGCATAAAATCCCGTGTTCATGATAGCCATCCCAAAATCCAAATAAGAAAAATTGGTTAATAAAGACTTATGCCCATTTGATGTCGTGTCTATCACGACACGACATATTTTCATCTTATTAACTAAAAGTGTTTTCACTTAGAAATAATAATTATTTATTTTTGTACATTTTATTTTATCAGCATACCAACAAAAATTTGAACTAAATTAATATCAAGTATACTTATATAAAGCCATAAACGAGTGTCATGTCTGTCACGAGTGAAATTAACCATGATAAAACTAAATTCGTTCGTCTTTAAACATAGAAACAAAAATATATATTTTTAGAAATTATCCCAAAATAAAAGCTGAGCCATTAATGGATACTTCTTTGACTTGTTTGTCATTACTGAACTCGACACTGCATGGGATACCTGAAACCAACCCCTTACGTACGAAATCACGAACGAAAAGCACACGTGCTCTATCGGACCCTAATGGTATATCGAACATGGAATCGTTAAAACACAAGGCTAAAATTAAATCGTAGTATTTATAAATATAGAATGTCAAGTTTCGTATCGATTGAAATTTAGATCAATGGCTTTTGCCATTCTTTGAATCACTGGGCAAGCGCTGGTGTGAAGAACTTGAGAAATATTTTCGGACACGAGCTACCCAGACACCTGCTAGAATCGAATTCGAATGTGATGATTTCAATAGTCTAAAATGAACTGGTTGAATCACGTTTCTTTTTCCCCTCGTGTATCAAATATGTTTTATCAAACTTGGTTCAACGAATATCCGTCAAATAGGTTTAAGATTATGATTTTGCTTCATATCTCAAGTTTGAAAAAATTGTGAAGAATTTTTCTTTTACACCCCCAATGAATGGTTTGATTTTGGTTGTTATATGTAAATAATTTAAAGAGGGTGGTTTTCACGCAAAATATGTGATTCTTCGTTAAATAAGCGATTTTTAGTTTAGGCGCCATAAATGTTACCCATGCCCCATCCATCCTTAAAAAAACACCTATATTTTTTACCGAATGAACATTATCAAAAAGATGTAACATATTTTTCTTGATCAACAAAAAAAATCGGTAATTTATATTAGCTTTTGAAGAAGAAAATAAAAATGGTTGAAGCCGATATTAATTAGGATTTCATTGATTAAGAGATGGCATAAGAATAATATAGACCCACAGTATAAAAAGAGCCAGGATGAAAATAAGTGAGAAAAAAGTCTGTGAGGGAGAGAGAGAAACGAAGAGAGGAATAAGGAATGGGACTATCCTATCAGATATTTAAAAATTTTATTTGTTTAATAAAATTTTCCTCACATCAAAAGACTTGTAACCAAAAGATATGATCATGCATCATACGTATTTTCGAAGACAAATGTTCAAAATCCCAAACGTTTCAATATTGAATTAAATGTTTGCATAAACCGCATTTTTCATCCATCATTAAAATAATGTCGTACGTTTGAAATCCAATGACTGTACACAGTGTTACAACAACAACAAATAGAAAATCCTAATCTGATCTATTTGTTTTGCAACTTCTTCACACACACAACTACCGAATGTATAATTACGACATTGCTACTGACGTTTTTTTCTCCAGCCGATTATTTTTCGTAAGTCGTGTTTGTGTATATAAATATCTGTCTTTTGGTTTTGTAAAACGTTTTAAGTCATGCGTAATGGTGAAAAATTGTATTTGAAGAACCATCTAAACAAGCATTAAAAGAGTAAATTTTTAAAATTATCTGCTGAAAGAAGTAGGCAAAAGAAACAATACTAGAATGGTGATTTTGAGAATATTGGAAATTGTGATATTAGGAATTTAAACTTCTAAAGAAATATGGCTTCTCTCTCTCTCTCTTTTTAAGCAAAATAGGATCAGGACCGTAGCGAATTCAAGGGGGTGGCACGTATCCCCCAAAAGAGAGTAAAAGTTTATTAGATAAATGATATCAGAAGAGAATTCCTTAAAAATTGCAATATATCGAAGTTTTGAAATGCTTTAATCGGTTTAATGTGTAGCTTTATGTCTAAAAAAGTAAATTATCTTTAAATATTTTCAAAAATATCCCAGTTTTTGCTGCTGGAGATGTTTAAAGATCATCCCTTGGACCATAGGCATAACCCGGTGAAACGAAATTGTGGTTAAAACGGAGGATAGAAAAGTACCAAATTGTTGAAAAAGCATTTTTTCACAGTGTTTCAAATTAGTGACTTCAGTCATGACATTTAATAAACGCTCAATTTGTTTTAAAAATTTACATTACTAGGGAGCTACCGCCCCCTGCTCGCTGTCGCTCGCCAACCCCCGTTAATTGCTGACGCAGGACCGTTTGGAATTGCTTCGCAATTCGTACAAATTCCAACTCGCTGAACTTAATACACTTTATAAAACAATTAAACAATTTATAGAAAAAACGTCAACCAACTTTCCAAAAATACTTCACCAAATCCCCTCCATAAATAAATCTCCCTTAAAAGTTTAAATATATATTAACTCGAACTTCTCAAAAATAAAAACGAAATGTTTTTTAAAATATTCATCTTAATTATTTTTAAATCTATGATTATGAAAATAACTAATTCTAATTGTTTATCAATATTCGGACCAAACAAAAACCATTATTTTAAAGTAACTCGTTAGTATAATATGCCTAGTGTTTATCATTCATATTTTTATAAATTGATGAAAACTTCCACGACCTGAAGAGTAATTTATTTCATTTTCCGGGATAGATGGCCGTGTTTGATGAATGGAATTTCCAAACGTTTCGCTCTCTGCTTCGGAGAGCATCCTCAGTGGCAAAAATCAACTGCTAAAAATTGAAAATAAAAACAAATACCAAACAATTACAGCGTGAATGCTAACGTGGAATAAATCAATAATCAAGAAATGCGGGATAAAGCCAGCACAACAATAGTATTAGTATCTGATCTCACTTTTATTCCACGTTAGTTCCATATTTTTGTTTAAACCCAGACTTGTTAAACAATACCGTTTAAGCAATTGAAAATAAAAAGAGACAAAATATCACTCTATGTTTACAATTAATTTCGATAAAATCAGACTAAAAATTATAAATATTGGACAAAAATGGTGAAATTTTAGTATGAAATGGCGTACATGTAAGTTTTTAGAATACGTTTTTATCAGTCTTTGAGTGATATTTCATCAAGAAAGTACTCTTTTAAAAGGTGAAAAAACATGTTTCATTTTAAAATAATATAGCGCCAGTCGGTCGTTGTGATTGGATGCATAATAATATGATTGACAGTATTTGCTTTGTAACTGCGACCTTATCCGTTATCCAAAAAAATGAAAATATTTTAAAATTGAGAATTTTTTTGAAAAATCGAAGGGCCATCTCGTAAATCCGGAAAGAATCCGGAGATTTTGATACCATATATGTGTCATTCTGTTCAGTAATTAAAAAGCCTTTCTCTGGAAACCGTTCACCAAAAACTTCGAAAAAATTCCCGGTAAGCCGTGGGAGATCCTGTTATACGGGGCCGCTGTTAAGAGTATATTCTAACAATTTATTTCATTACAATTATTTCGAAAAAAAATATAGAGGACAGGAGGGTATTATGGAACACCCTTTATAAATTTAAGAATAACTCTATTGGTTTTTAATAAAAATCCGACGAATCATTTTAAGTACATACTATAACTAATGACAATGAAGGGCAAATGGTCAAATAAATCAGCATTTATTTTTTTAATCAAAAAATGTACTTTAAGAAAAAGTTAAAAATGGACGGTAATATGGAACAGTCGGGTAATATGGAACAGTTGGATTTACAGCTATTGAAAACTAACTAAACCTTGGAGAACATAGTTAATCTATATATAACTAAAAACGTTTGTGGCTGTGTGACTGGGTATGTGACACATCTCCTCCTAAACCACGCCGAAGGCGTGGTCAAAACTCGGTACATGGACGTATCTCGAGGTGTCGATTGTCACTGTCAAGTTTTCCAAGCTCGAAAATCGAACAATTACGAGTAATTAGCGAATTTATAGCCGAAAACGCTTATTTCTCCATTTCTCTACCAGAGTAGATCTGCTCGACTCACTATTGTTCACGAGATCAAAACCTTCAAAAATTAAATATTTTAACAGGAAAAACTCGATAATTGTCCATTTAAAAACTATATCAGTAGTAAAAACACCGAAATAAATTCAAATAATTGATTTTGAAACATTAGTTTCCCATATTTTAAGATATTTTCCTTTGAAATAAAAATATTTATGGAAAAGTTTAAATTTTTTTCATGGAGAACGACTTAAAAATAAAACATTGTTTCAAATGAGGCTGTTCACTAGACTTTTAAATTTATTAGATATTTTATTTAAGTTTCAAATTTTTTACTTTGTTCACTAGATTTATTAATTTACTAGAGCGGGAACACTGTGATTTGAAAATTACTTGGACCACTGGGATAGGAAAACATATCGGGAACACCGGGAAAGGAAAAATTACCGGAGACATCGGGAGGGGAAAAATTACTGCGAATACCGGGAAACGAAAAATTACCGGGAATATCGGGAGAGTGAAAATTACTGGGAACATCGGGAAAGAAAAATTACCGGGAACATCGGGAGAGGAAAAATTACTGAGAACACCGGAAAAAGAAAATTACCGGGAACATCGGGAGAGGGAAAATTAATGGGAACATCGGGAAAGGAAAAAATTACCGGGAACACCGGGAGAGGGAAAATTAATGGGAACATCGGGAAAGGAAAAAATTACCGGGAACACCGGGATAAGAAAAATTACCAGGAGCACAAGAGTATGAAAGATACGCCTGGGATACCGGGATGATTGGTAATTGCTGATGTAAAAAATTATAAATCTATTTTGAGAAAATTTAATTTAAAAAAAATTATACACTCCACCCGTGCAAGGCCGGGCATATCAGCTAGAATATAACTAAAAACGTTTGTGGCTATGTGTGTGGGTATGTGGGTATGTAACGCATCTCCTCCAAAACCACGCCGCAGGCGTGGCCAAAATTCGGTATATAGGCGTATCTCGAGGCGAGGACGATCACTGTCAAGTTTTCCAAGCTCGAAAATCGAATAATTACGAGTAATTAGCGAATTTATAGCCAAAAACGCTTATTTCTCCATTTCTCTACCAGAGTAGATCTGCTCGACTCACTATTGTTAACGAGATGAAAACCTCCAAAAAGCAAATATTTTAACAGGAAAAACTCTATAATTGTCCATTTAAAAAGGATGTAAGTTGTGAAAACGCCAAAATAAATTCAAATAATTTATTTTCAAACGTTATTTTCCTTCATTTCAAGATTTTCTCCTTTAAAATTTAAATATTTATGGAAAAGGGTAAATTTTTTTTCATGGAAAACAACTTGAAAATAAAACATTGTTTCAAATGAAGCGGTTCACTAGACTTTTGAATTTACTAGATCCTTTATTATTGTTTCAAATTTGTTATTTTTGTTCACTAGACTCATTAATTTACAAGGAAACATTGCCGAGAACATCGGGAAAAGAAAAATTATCGGGAACATCGGGATAGGAAAAAATACCGGGATTACCGGGACATAAAAACTACCTTGAACATCGGGATAGGAAAATTATCGGGAATATCGGAATAGGAAAATTATCGGGAATATCGGGATAGGAAAATTATCGGGAACATCGGGATAGAAAAATTACCGGGAACATCGGGATTTGAAAAATTACCGGGAACACTGGGATAGGAAAAATTACCGGGGACACCGAGTTAGGAAAAAGGCGTCTGGGATACCGGGATGATTGGTAATTGCTGATTTAAAAATTATAAATGTATTTTGAGAAAATTTAATTTTAAAAAAATATACACTCCACCCGTGCAAGGCCGGGCATATCCGCTAGTCTTAACTATAAAAACATATTTAACAATTTACGTTCAAATAGTTTTGTTCATGAGTCGATTTGCAATAGTAACAAACATAATAGTCTTTTTCTGCTCCAGTACAGTCAAGATGAGCCCATAGAAAACAGCTAATACATAGGATCCAAATTTTTTCTCGTTGATCTTCGGAAAATTTTTCATTACAAAAGATCTTAGTTTAAGATGCTTCAGCATCTTTGTGTTCCTGTCGTTTAGTTGAAGGTAGGAAGTTGGACCTAGTGTAATACCCGACACATCAGCTTGTACTATGAACCCTTTTACTGACCGATAAATCATGGATAGCTAAAAAACGACTGCAGTATTAGAAACTCCTGATTTTTTAGTGTACACTATGCTTAACAACAAAATCAAAGTATCATAGTTACTGGTAGGTTAAAAGGTTTGAACATTTACCGTAAACAACTTTCGAAAATCCTAAAACACACTTTGCTTTGCTGCGACTGATCATGATCAGGCAACAACAAGAAGCTAAACTATTTGCGCACTGCATCTTGGGGGATTTCTTAAGACTTTCGTGGCATTGCCATGTGATAGCAGCACGAGGGGGAGCAGAAACTCAGGTGTTCCATATTACCCTCCTCTCCTCTACTTCCGTACCCGCACAATAGTTTCTCAGTTGACCCGCATCGTCACAATTTTTTTCCCAACCAAACAACATCACGTAATAGCGATGGCAAGTTGATGTGTAAAACAAGACAAAAACGATCCTACAACAATAGCGCACTGCTTCATCTATTCTCACAATCGTGCGAAAAAAATAACTTGAAACAACCGCTAGGGCATCTTTTCCTCCAAAATGATTTGCAGACGATTTTTTATTCCGCACATTAACATCCGTGCAATCGGCCACGACCTTGGAGGGGGTGTACGGGGGTTCATTGTTTGATTCGCCGCCGCATGTCTCGTACGTTCAAGTGAATTGTGTTGGACATTCTTTTTTTCTATTAGTTATGTGCTATAGCTGTGCCTCTGACTGAAAGCTGTCTATTGTCTTTGGTCTCTACGCTGAGAACCGGGCTTTGATATGGATACAAGAGCAACGTTCTTGTGACAATAAGTTGCTTGAATTTATCGATAGGTGTTTTCTGCAGGATCGGCCTTGACAATAATCATCTGTTTTCACGCCAAGATATTCAAGAGGACTTATAGTCCGACCACCATGAGAAAAACTTTTGACGCCATACAATATTGAGGCGATTGTTATACTAGAAACGGGTTGTTCCAAGACCCTCTATATACATGGCCATCCAACTCCGGGTGATGACGTCAGACGTGGGTGAAAATTGCCATGTTAAGTCTATGGAGTGACGTCAAAGATGAGTGAAAGTTATGACGTTGCACGGCCGAGTTGGGAGGCCTTTATATAGATGGTCTTGGTTGTTCCCTTCAATTTTTGGGGGTGATGATTATTCATAAACCCTGGAAAAACATTTTGTGCCAAATATGTGTGACAATCATTTAGATTTGAACTTCTCCTTTCTAACTTTTGTTTTTCTGACAAAGTTTTTATCGTGGACTATTGTCGTTTAAAGCAGGACTAGGACGGCTGGAATTTTTCTATCTTCCCTTAGTTTTAAATAATGCAAAGCAATTTTTGTTGTTTTTGTAACCCTACAATGAGGTATTTGCATGAGTGTGAGGGATTTGCTTGATTTTATACTTTTTCGATACATTATGGTCAAAAACTCCCGAATTTCTGATTTTTAAGTTCAAAAATGTGTTTTAAATAATTTAAAATTCAATTTTTTTTTGCCAAAACGTCAGAAAAGTCACGTGATCAGAAAACGGGATTCTATTGGATGTGACGTCACAGCGCATGAAAACCATTGTGTTTTCTGTTTTCACGTGATCAGAAAACGGGTTTCTATTGGATGTGACCCCACAGCGCATGATTTCTGATTCGAAAGTGTTTTCGCGCCAAAACAAAAAACGAAATTTCAAAAATTTATAACTCAGAAACTAGGCTACGAAAACACTTGATGTAAACGTCATTCTCCATGGTTTTTTATCTACTATTTTAATAAAATTTAATCTCAAAACGTGAGAATACCTCATTATAGGACATTTTAAATAAATATTAGCGAAAGATTTTGGGAACTTCCTAGTTTAAAATGTTTTTTATTTTGAAACGAGAAAATTTAACCACCTTATCTTTTAAAAGTTTTGTTATCGGTCAAAAGATAAGGTTTATGTTTTCAACCCCTTTTAACTTTAAAACTTGCTCGATAAGAGGGAAATGATAAAATAATTTCCAGATCTTTTTAAGGCAATACATCTGCAATGTTTTTAAAAGAAATAAGAATATCTAACTCTATTTTCACTTACAAAATGAAGTAGGTAGGAAGCTATCAAATAATTTCCCTGTACGTATCGTAAAGGTAAAGCTTTTATCAGAGTTTTACAAAATAAAATGAAAACAAATTTAATTTTCCAAAATTTTTATTAAAATTAGTCACGTAGAGTCTACTACTAATATACTACATTAGAGGGTATTTTTTATTAAGGTATTTTATTTCCCAGTAGTCTTAAATTTAGCAGTCAAAATAACAAATTCCTTAATTTCATTTCGGGCATAAATAAAGCAAAGTACATACGAAGTTTTATAGGCTATTGTTAGATCAGCTAATATGACCTCTTTAAATAAACCAGTAACAGTATTATCATTAGAAATTCAGTTTAAAAATAAATTGGAGATTAAAAGTTTTATAATTTACTTCATAAGGGGACATCCATGAATTACATGAGGTGTTTTTTTCCAAAATCTTGACCCCCCTCCCCCCTTAGTGAGATTTAGTGAGATTTTGCTGGACCCCCCTTCCCCAAGTGAGATTTACCTACAACCTTTAAAAATAATTTTTTATCCAATTCGTTTGCATTTTGTGCTTCACGGCACCTAAAACTTTTCCATTATTAATGATGTGGGGAAAAGGATTATTCCGCCTAAAAATCACCACAGTATCTTATCTGTGGGTATTTTATTCCTTTCTCATACTTTAAAAAAATCGTTTAATTTCTAACTTAGAAAGTTGACGTGAGATTTTAATCGACCCCCTCCCCCCTTGGTGAGATTTGGTGATATTTTTCCAAACCCCTCCCCCCTTTTTGACCTCACGTAATTTATGAATGTCCCCTAACCATGAAGAATATAAATTATTTAAAATAATAATACAGTTACTGTAATTGTTTTTAATTTGATTTGTAATTTTTCTTTTGTTACAATTTAGAGATCTAAAAATTTTAACATTTAATTTTAATTTCTTCTGGTGCGCCATGAGAGAAAAGAAATGCGACGAAATTAAATTTCTAAAAATCCAATGACGATGGTTTAATTTAAATAAAACAACGAAAAAAATTGCACATAAATTTATTAAAAGCCATACGGCGTTTCGGGGATTCTTTGGATTCCCTTCGTCAGTGGTTGACCACTGACGAAGGGGATCCAAAGAATCCCCGAAACGCCGTATGGCTTTTAATAAATTTATGTGCAATTTTTTTCGTTGTTTTATTTAAATTACAGTATTGCACAGTTTGTGGCGTTATCCTCAATGACGATGGGTTTTGAATAATTGAATAAAAACACTTAATTATAAAAAAGTAATGGATCTCGATCTTTTTATCGTGCAAACGTCTATACCCTATTAATTTAGAATTGGCGCTTGAGAAATAGTGCTTTCCCCCACGCTAGAAGCGTAACCATAGCTACGCTATTCGAGAAGCCAATAGTAAGCCTTCTTCGTCACTTTGACGAGGATAGTTGCTATGGTTACCGATCGGTGATGGGGAAGGAATATTTTCAAGCGCCAGTTCAAAATGAACAGAGTATAATCATGCTATATTATAACAATGATTCAAGGTTCTATTCTCTCTCTCTCATCAGGACGGTTTTTTAATTCTTTCAGGATCTAAAAATAACATGACCATTTAATTTTTCCTCCTTATATTACGTAATTACAGTCATTAAAAATTATTTTTCAGGCAAACTTTCCCAAATTAGGTAATTTGTGATCGTCAATGTTCTATGCCAGTGTTTCCCAACCTTTTTCGGTCCATGCCCCACCAAAGCCTTTCTAAATTTTCTATGCCCCCCGGTCTCAGTGGCATATATAGAAATATATTTTGAAAGGGAGCCAAAATTATTTCTTAGCCCCTCCCTCTCCTATGTGAATTTAATAAGTCTAATGAAGTTTTCAGGACATTTTTAGGTAGAATTTGCATGATAAAGAACTAAATCAAACTATGAGTAATTAAGTTCTAAGTTCCAAGGGCGGTCTGGGGGTCCTCCCCAATCAAATTTTCGGAAATTTGACTCTAAGAAGCAGGTTTTTAACTAGTTTGGTACCCCTAGTGAGGAAATTTTGGATGTATAAATTTTTAGGTAAGATTTGCATTTTGATGAACCTATAATGTAAAAAAGTTTCAAATATAATCCTTCTAAAAACAAAGAGATCTTTGGTCATCCCCGAGAAATGGTTTGGAAATTAGACTCTAAAAACAGGGTTTCAACTTTGTTTTGATACATACTGGTCCAGATTTCAGACATACATTCTCATCAGATAGGATAATAGGATCAGGTTTTGATAAACTTCTTTTAAAAAGGTTTCTTTTAATTTTCCCTCTGGATTGACCCCACCTGGAGGGCATTTTGATTGAAAATTTTCAAATTGCCCCCCTAGAAAACGATATTGCCCCCCGGTGGGGCGTGAGCCCCACGTTGGGAAACACTGTTCTATGCTAAATTAAAGATATTGAACACAGCAATAACAGGGGATATATTGTTTTCCCCACTTTAGACAAATGTTTAAAAATGCCGAAGTAGTTTTTAAAATGTATCAAGAACTAGGACGCAGCTGATTATAATAGTATATTTGATTTGTTTAATGTATTTAAGAATGCCTCTTAAGCATTTTTTATGTTTGTGATTAATTAATTTTATTTTTATATTAATTATTTTTCTATTTAATTAAAAATATCTAAAGTATAAACAAAATACATTTAACTAGGTCATATAAAAACTAGTGATGGTAAAATTATCTGACAGTGAATTATAATATCTAATAAATAATTGAAAAAAATACGTTTTTGCTGCACTACCCGTATTTTTTTCCAGTCTGCAATTACCTTTATATAGCTGTAGTCAATGTAAGGGACATGGTGAAGAACTGAAGTTGTATGCAGAAGAATGTTTCATTGCTACAGATGGACCCTCGCTGTGAAATAAATTTTACAGAAAGCCAGGAATCCGGAATTATTATTGTTCTTTTTGGTTCTGGTTTTACATCGACAATACAAATGAATACAAATGAGCTGCTCGGGTTGAAAGTAGTGTAAATTCAAAATTAAAAAAAAGAGAAAAGTATGGATTTTTGGATTTCTTCTAAGATCCTTTACCTAGTGGGGTAAACGCCGAATTAAAAATATCAATAAATTACCTGTAAGAGCTGCCTAAAAATGCCTTCGTTCAGTGGACTAGCTTACACAACATTTTCATTCTATTTAATGCATTTAAGTTTTCATCTTACACCAAACAACTTTTTAAATGAATAAATTGTAAAAAATTCATCACACTCAGGCATTATAATTTAAATTTGAATAGACCTACCTTTATATCACGTCTATATTTACCTTTTTATTTATTTTGAAAAATTAAAAAAAATTAGCTGTTTTAAGATTTTGTGTTTAGAATAATTAAAAAATTGTGAAGGATAATTTTAAGCCGGTGAAAAGGTTTTGTGTGAAACCTTATACAAGATATTGAGATCTAATATAGAATGTGTTTTAATGCATCATTAAAAAGGAGTTTTTTAGCTTCAACAATAATTAAAGTAATGAATGCCTGCATAACTCCTTTTAAAAAATATCCCCGATTCTAACTGATAAAGAGAAATTAATTAGGTTTAAAAGAGGAACATTCTTGGAAAATACCGCCAAGTGAAATGAATTTCTCTTTTAAATAATAAATAATCGTTGTTTTTATTTTTTTATTCTTTTTTTCACATTTTAAAGTAGAAATCTCCATGAATGTCTTTTAGTGAAAATTGTTTTTTAATGCTTGTGACAAAAAATTGCCTGAACCTTTTACATAAATCCGCTCATGGGCGGAATTTGGGGATATCCTCCCCCGAAACTCGGAAAATTACCTTTTTTGACCATAGGAAATTCCAATATCCCCATCAGAATTTTTTTCAGGCTACTCCACTCCCAAGTCCACTCCAAGTCCGCTCCCAGAAAAATTTTAGATTTAACTAACTATGATTTTGATCCAATTATAATTCTATTTTTAATCGTGTCTGAAATAGTTTTAAAAGGTGCGTTTTATGCGATTAAATATTTTTTATCACGTTTAATAACTTATTAAGGAATTTTTTTTAAATTTCTTTCCATCCATTACGGTCTACGCCTGTTGGTCGAAATGCAAAACAGACAACCTAAATAGTGACGTAATTTCATAACCTGATGGTTCGCCTGTTTAGGTGAAAGAACATGTGTGTGGATTCCTTTTGAAATTCCCCACTGTACGAGAAACAGCCATAAAACTCGGTTATACTCTCAAACGTAAAAATTCCGCACGCAGAGTTGTTTTTTAACCGCGCGCATCGCCAAGAAATTTCTCACTGAACTCTCGTTCGGCGCTTAGTTGCTGAATATGGCAACCCCTCGACTCGCAGCCCTGGATCGTCCGCTGACGTCAATGGTTACGTCAAGCGCGCCACGGTTGAAGAAGATGCCAGAGCTGTCCGCTCTTTTTCCACCTTTCACGATCGTTGCGCTAACCACGTGGTGAAGTCCGTGAGTTCTGCCGGGCGCGAATCCGCTGTCCGATCTACGGGTTTTCGGAGGCGTCTTTCTCTTTACCTGGTGTCACGTATTGACGTGATTTCGACAACAAAGCGTCTCTAAATTATTTTTTTTCGTATGTGCCATCTGGGCGCTTGCCGTGCGATGTGGCGTAATAGTCTGACCAGTGGCGGACCCAGGATTTGGTTTTGGGGGGGGCTAAGAATTTTCATAATCCAATTGATTCTTCTTGTTAATGGTAATACGTAAAAGGTAGTGAATTATCCTACTCAAAGCAATAAAAGGGGGGTCTGGGGGGTCCTCCCCCAGAAAATTTTTGGAAATTTAAGTCAAAAACCCCACTTATTCAACTCGTTTTGGTAAGCCTCATCCGAATTTCGGGTATAGATTTTTTGCGTTTTGACAAACTTAGTAAAATATTAGACGTTTTGGGGGGGGCTTCAGCCCGAAAGCCCCCCCCGTAGATCCGCCACTGAGTCTGACAATATTTTTGTGGCGTAATCGCGGTGCGTTGCTGTGGACATTTTTCGGATTTGTGACAAAGCCAGTTACAAGGCTCTTAAGCGTCGTGAAAAAATTAACATTTCTTTTTCAGAATGTTAGCCGTAGGGATATGCAAGTTTTTTTATGATTTTATTTTTGAGTGCATGATATAATATAATAATATTAAGTTTATTTACTAGACAAAAGTGTCTACAAAACACAAGGAAAAAATGCATTCGACGCCAAGGAGAAAATTGACCTGAATTGAAAATATCCTATCCTTCAAAACTATCGTACAAAAAAATCAGAAATTTTGTGTTGGATTTACTGTTATAACATTAAAGGGGGAAAAGCAAAAATAACAAGTCAAATTATTTGAATCACCAGTTTGAAAAAGGGAATAAGTCCAAAAACCAAGTTTCGAGAAAATCGAAAAAAAAAACCTGAATAAATAATGGAATTTTTGTTGTATAACCATCAAATTTTTACTGGAAATTCAGGACCCTATTTAGAAAAAAGATCAACCATCGAAACAGATATAAGTACATTCAAAAGCATTTTATGCAGTTGAAAAAAAGTTGATGAACTTATTCCCTTTTTCAACCTTATGAAATTTCAAACGAAGAAAAATCTTAAAAACCACTTAAATTGATATTTTAATTTCATTTCTGCTTAGTTTACGACACAAAAGTGAGAAATAGAAAGATTAAGACCAATAAAATTTAATAATAATTATGAAACTGAGAGTAACTATAGTAGTATCAATGGAGTAAGTGAACATGAATGGAGTCTAGCATTCCCTGGATAAAAAAAAGTTTAAAACACTTTTATAATATTAAAAGCAAATTTATTTTGACCTAGTTTACACCACAAAGAATAACAAATTAAGTTTAATTCCAAATTAATTGAAAAATGCAAGGAATATACATCGATTTCCTAATTTCAATGGGCTTTATCTTCCTCTAAGGGGGTAGTTATTTTCTTCGTCTTTCCACTCATGTGTAGAGGAAAGGCTGGAGATTGGCTTGAGCACAAAACGTCAATTTGTCATTTTTTGGACTTTTTCCCTTTTTCAAACTGGCAACTGATTTAAAAGATGACATTTTCTAAAATAATTTTTGAAACTGAAAAAAATATAAAATAAAAGTTTTTGAATCATATACCTAATATGCTTATCTTAATATTTTAGTCTTTCTTTTTTACAAAGCACAAGGTAAAAAGATGACGTCATATTTGAATCGTCTGTTTTAAAAAGGGAATAAAAACCAACATCGACAAAATAAAATCTTGTGCTCAAAAGAATCTCCAAGCTGGAATCTCCATATGGAAATAATAACTATCAATAAACAGTACATTGATGTCATTTTTAAATATGAAAGATCGGATTGGTAAATAAAAATACTTTGTACCATAGCGGTATGTTGAGTTATTAACCCATTAAGGACGACTTTAAAATAATGAAAATAAGTAACTTTTTCTTTCATATTTTGTTCATTTGGACCGAATATAGTAAGAAATGCCCATTTTCAGATTTTTCAAAAAATAATTTTTTTGATTTTTTTACTGGCAACTTTTCTTGCCAACCGTCCTTAGTGGGGTCCAAACTCTGACAAATGAAAAGTCGAAAAAACTAATTAGAATGTTTACGATTTTGATAATAATATATTTTTATACATAATTTAAAGAAATAATACAAAAATTAAAGTGAATGAGGACTATACTGCTGATAGGGGGTCCAAAAAAGGGTATTTTACCCCTAATGAATAGGGCCTGTTCAGTCCGAAATAATGATATTCACCTAATTTTAGGCTTTAAAAATAGCCGAACTAGTACTTTTTAAGTCGGAACGGTTGGAACCCTTTGATTTCAGCACTTAAGCTAACTTACAGGTTAAAATAATTTTATTTATATCTCCCAGTCATGGGACATAGGGACTTTTTTTACCTGCCAGTCTTATATTTTCTCAACTTTCGTTTTTTTATACCTTTGGTTAATTTTTTTGCCTTCCGAAACTTTTTGCCGATTGAAATTCTACGTTCTTGTTAGTCATTCTCTATCAAAAAGTCATCATTATTACAATATTCATTTTTATGGCTCCAGATTTTGCATATTCCCCACAGAAAATGTTGAAGATTACTCATCAACTCGATAAAAACTAGGTATTGGCCCATTCAAAATAGGCTAAATAACTCCAGTGATATTTTAGTTTATTGTTTGACTACTGTAAGTTTCCATAAAGCCCTTTCAAGGAAAATAAATGTATACAGAAATGATTTAGTATGAGATTGAACCACTAAATGTGTTAGGAATCGGTAAAAATTTAAAACCTATAAAAAAAACCCACTAAAATTATGATCCAAGGGAAGCGTTTCATCATGCTAAAATATCAATAAGATCTACATTTATGATAAGAACTAAAAAAACATTAAAAATAATTAATTTGCAAAAGCTTCTTATGAGTAACTCGTAAAAGTTTAGACCACATATCCGACGATTGGCAACAAAAGTTACCAGTTAAAGAAAACTCTTGCTATTGGCAATTTAAATACCCTCATTCCAACTGTAATTAGTAATAATATTTAGAATGGGATCTTGTGAATATGCTACAATGGAAACAAGTCACAAAAATAACCAAAACATTAGATTATTTTGGCGTTTTCCAAATGATCTCCCAGCTATCTCCATCAAAATGTAGTTAAACGCTCTCATTCTAATAGCGATTTTACCACCAAAACGGCATGGAAGGTATAAATTTCTATTTTTATCTGAATAAATACATTCTTCAGAAGCTGTTATCATGCATTTAAACTTTTAATGTCCTCTATTAGAGTCAGTAAAAAATTAAATGTCCCTTGGCAACTTTTCTTTCCAACCGTCCTTAATGGGTTAAGAAAATTGAAAATTGGAAAAAAAAACAAGAAAAGATCGTTTAGTTCTGTGGAAGGTTATTGTCTTAATTATAGCACAATTTTGATTTACTAGTAATGGATCGGAAATAAAATCTTCAATATTTACTGATTCTTACCTAATTCTTTAATTATGTAATTAGAATCCCTCAAAATGAAATGAAATATATTTTATGAAAAAAATCTTGATTGAAATAACTATTCTTGCGACAGATGCTATTTCCTTTCAAAAGACAAACGCAAGATAAAAGTAAACTTTTTAAACGCTTTTATTCTACTTGCTTTTGGCGGCGTTTTACGGGTGGAATTTTAAAACTCGATTTTCGGGCACTTCCCGATATGTTAGGGGCCCCGAAACTTTACACATAGGTGTAACCCTCATAACACTCCAATATCCAACCCTTATCTAGTCAAACAACCAAAGGATTAAGTTAATTAACGAGTTTTTTTAATTAACAGAAAAACCAGATTTTGAGACCTTTCCCAAGGGGCTATTCTCCCTAAACCGTGCACAATGGTGTATAAGGCATAACTTCATCATATTCAAAAGTCAAAACGAGAATTGCCCAGTAATTACGATAATTATAAACGATTAATCACTTTTATTTTTGCAAGATCTTGTACATAAAATTTCAGGCACTTCCAAACGATTTAAAGTTCTGAAACTTTGCACCATGGTGTAAACTCGATGACAATGCAATATTCAATAATCAACTAGTCAAAACCTCCGTAATTAAGGTAATTAACGAGTGTTTTTAGTTATCCTTTTAATTCAAATTTGAGACACTTCCGTGAAGCCAATGGCTCCCAAAACCTGTAAGATAATATATTAGGTATATGACCACAATATTCAATCTTCAAAATGTGATTTCCTACCTTCCAATTAAGATAATTAGCGATTTAAGATAATAACTGCGATAAAGAAATCAATCGCCATAAAAGCGAGAAATCGCCGAAAATTGGTCCTATCCCGAGGAATCGAGAGAGAAGAAAAATATACTACTTTTATAATTTATGGACTACTGAAAAGAGTGGATAATACTGTTTGCTCCATGATACACTAATTCCGAGTTTTATTTTTGTCCTGGGCTTACGATTGGTTATTTTTATTTTATTGAATGCATTTTCTTTTTCTTGTGAATCTTTTTGATATGGGTGGATTTCATCGGTGAGCGAGCGGTGTTGTTTCTCGTGTCTCACCCCTCCCACAAAATTGGGGGGATCGGCTCGGATTGAGTCGCGGGACCATTTTTTTCGTCGTCGCCAGCGCTGAACTGTTGCTCGCGAAGCCATCATATAGTAGAAAACTAAAATTATAAGATTGAACATAAGATTAAATATGGTTGAAATAAATATTTTTTAAGTTTTTGTTTAAAAAATAACATGACTAAAAAGTAAAAAATAAAATAAGTAAAAAAAAGATTTTTTAAAAAACGCTTTTATTGAAGTGTTCTAAAAGGTCAAAAATAATTTATTCGGTTTGACAAATAATTTATTGGGAAATAGAAAATAATTTTTTGGTAATTAAAAAATAACTGATTTTCTAATCACTAAAAATAAAAGCGTGGGCGCTAGTAATTCTTCATTCACTATTTATTCCAACTTCTTTATTCTATGTTCCATGGGGTAAAATTTACAAATTTCTCATTTGTGAGGTTTGGGTGGGATGGGATTCACTTTAAATTCTCTATTAGGTATTTTTTTTATGTAAAATTACACATAAATGCCGATGTAATGGCCTAGTGGTTAGAGCATCTGACTGCAAAGCCGTACGTCTGGGATTCGAATCCTCGTTCGGCATAGATGTTAGTGTTGTTGTACTTGAATTTACTTATACGGGTCCATACCGTCAGGTGAATTTGTACAAATTTTAAAAAATAAATAAAAAAGTTTTAATTTTAAAAAATATATAAATTACTAGCGCCCACGCTTTTATTTTTAGTGATTAGAAAATCAGTTATTTTTTAATTACCAAAAAATTATTTTCTATTTCCCAATAAATTATTTGTCAAACCGAATAAATTATTTTTGACCTTTTAGAACACTTCAATAAAAGCGTTTTTTAAAAAATCTTTTTTTTACTTATTTTAATTCTGCTATATCCCGAAAAGCAAGAAGCGCCTGTAAATGCTGTTTTACCGCGAAAATCCCCTTATTGCAGCAAAGCAGGGGACAGGTCATATTACAATAAAAGACGTCATCAGATGCATCGAGTTCTCTTCAGATACTTCTCTTCGTTTCATTAAAAATCCTTGCTGAGAACCATAGCATAGAGTACTGAAAACAAAACAAAAAAAATAATTTCTGATGAAATTTCTAGGATAAAAAAATTTGCTTTTTTTCATTCAAAGTCAAAAATTTAAAGTTTATTTCTTGACTTTATTTTAAAAAAGTGAATCAGTATTTGTTTTACTCATTATTTTATAGCTTTCACAATTAAAATAAAGAATACTATACTTAAATCAAAGTATTTCCATTTTTATCGAAATAAAATTTTATAACTTTTTATTTGTAGTTAAAACTCTGAAATTAGTAGTATAAATTCGAATTCTGCATGTTTAAAAAATTAAAGATCGTTATTTATTTTATTAGAAGATTTTCATAAAGTAAAATAAATAAGCTAAATATTAGATGCGTTTATTTTATTAAAACATTAATATTTATATAATACAACAAAATTTTAACTTATGTATGATTTCATAATGCATAATTTTTCCCTAAAAATACTTAATTTAATAAAATGAGGGTTGTTTTTTTAATTTCCGTTTTGCTTCTGAAAATAAAGGAAGAAGGTACTTCGAAAAAAATTTTACTACTGAGAGCAGGTAGTAGATCATTGACGATCAATTGGCATAGCACGAAAAAAATGGACATTTTGTACTATATATCGACTTTACAAGCGCGCTCCTCGAACTAGTTTGATAACACTACCCTGCGAAATTTAACTTTTTGAAAAATACAAGATAAGTGTTTAATGATTTTTATATTATTTGGTGTGCTGATTACGAAAATGAACTCCATTTTCCCCAATCACATCAGGATTTTTTTTAAATCAGTATCAATATTTTTGCTAAAATCCTATAAAAGAGACATTATAGCGAAAAATTGTGGGTTTACTATCTAGCAACTGTGGTTTTATCCACTTAAATATGTGTAAAATAGTCAAATCTTTGTTAGGAAAGTTGGTTTGATTATTTATTGACCATATTTTTATTTTTTATATATTTAAATGTATGAAAATACTGTTGCCAGATCCCATGACTCATCTCTGGTCGAGAAAAACACAAAAAAAATTCAAGAGTTAAAATTTTTAATTAAAAGTATTGTTTCTTCAAAATAAAATCGCCGAAATATTATATTAGTTTGTTTTTATTAAGATATCTTACATGAAATAGACCAGCGGTTCTCAAACTGTGCTCCGCGGAGCCCTTAGGGATCCACCAAGCATTTCTAGGGGCTCCACGAAGAAATTTGAAATAAATACATTTTTGGATAATTTCTAAATTGCGTTGCTCTGAAATGTTATATAAATAACTTTCAGCAATGTGTTTCTTGTTAAGAACTTACTTTTGCTCCTTCCTACCCAAATTTTCTAGAGCTTTAAATAACCCTTGAATTTAAGTGGATTTGATGGGGAGTTTTTTTTTAGTTTTTCTTTTCTGTTTCTTGTCTTTTTTTCCAAGTCTTTCTTGGTTTACCAAAACAAGTTAAAACTATGTTATTTAGGGTCAAATTTTCGAAATTCTTCTGGGGGAGAACCCCCAGACTCCCCTATTGTACTTAAAACTTTATTATTGTCAATTTTTTATAATATGTTCGTTAAAATTAAAATCCTACCTAAAAACGAATGTCCGAAATTTGGACTATGATGTACCTAAAACAAGTATAAAATAACTGTTTTTAAGGATCATGGATCATATTTCACTAAATTCACCCAGACTCCCTTATCATAATTGGAACTTAATTAATCACAATTTTTCTTACTTGCTCTTACTTAGATGCAAATTATACCCAAAAATGTTTTAAAAAGCTACATATTAAACCTGTTAAATATGCATGGGAGGGGCTGTGGAATAATTTTGGAACCATATTGAAATAAATTTCTATTAACGCTACTGCATTTATGCTTTTATTTCTTGTAGCAATGGTTTTTATGTAATTTGCTTTTTGTACCTTGAAAAATTTATCTTCGGAAAAGGGCTCCTCGAAGAATTAGTCTCCGGAAAAGGGCTCCGCGACATAAAAAGTTTGGGAACCCCTGAAATAGACGATTAATCAAGAAATGCAAATATTATGTTTGTGTACATGATAGCTTGAAAAAAAATTAAGCTTTGCAAATAAAATAATAAAAATAATCTCGGTGGAACCTTTCACCCTGTTCTTCACTGACTGATCCCAAGTTTTCGGGGGGAAAGTCCACATGGGAGTAAAGGAAATGTATTTTGATACTCATGGAGCAACCCAAAGCTTGATATTTGTCTAGCATATTCATCACAATTGGTTTATAGTCAGGATCCTTGTAATTATCGAGAAATTTACTGACGACTTCTTTGAAGGCAACCAAAGCTTCTTTTTCTTTTGTAGTCATGGTAGTCTTAAATTCTTTATCCTTCTTAAGCTTCCGGATATCTGGACCATTAAATATTCCCTCTTTTAACTTGGATTCGGATAAGCCTGGGAACTTTTTACACAAGTATTTGAAATAATCGCCCTATTTTGAAACAGCCTTCCCAAACTGCTTCATTAAACCTAGTTTGATATGTAGAGGGTCTAGAGCCTGGTACAAGATTTTTCTCTTTTCGACCATTCTTTTTTGACCCAATGTTGAGTCTTATCACGGCTGTCCCACTCACAAATGAAACATGTATACTTTGTATATCCGCCTTGTTGACCAAGAAGCATGGATATAACTTTCAAATCCCCGCAAATGGTCCAACCGTGGTCATCATTTTTTATCTTGTTGAGGACGAGAGCCAGGTTTTCATAAAGTTCTTTTAAAAGCACTGAGTGTCCTACTGGTACAGATGCATACTTGCTTCCATGATGAAGTAGGACAGCTTTAAGGCTCCTTTTGGACGAATCTATAAACAGCTTCCATTCATCCTTAACATATGTGATATTAAATTTTCTCATGAATCCAGGAATATCAGAACAATAGACAAGGTTTTCCTCTTCCTCAAAGAACCTAACAAACTCCTTTTCCCGATTTCTGTACCAATAAAAAGACGTTCCCTCGTCTAATAAGTTTTTCTTTTAATTTGGACCCCAGCAGTTCAGCTGCCTCTTTCGGAAGGCCCAGATCTCTAAGTCAGATCATTAAGTTCAACCTGAGAGAAGAGCTGAGGTGAATCCCTTCCTGAAGTCCTTCGCGCGTCATTGGTGAAAGCTATTGGTTGATGGTATATAAAGCAGATGTTTCAATGGAGAGCGAGGGATGGCAACATAATAAGTAGTTTCTCATATCGGTATTTTGTATGTTTAACCACTGTAGAATAATGGTTAGGCAAAGAGGGAAGATATTTATTCCCAAAAGAATTTTTTTTGGCAAAAAATCATAAAAATCCAAGTAAAATTGAATTTTTCTAAAAAACTTGATGTGATTGAAACTTTTCGTTGGTATTTTCGAAATCAGCACCAAAAACTACCCCAAGAACAGCTGTCAGACCCCTTGTATTTTTTTCATCGCAGGGTAGTGTAATTTATCAAATTTTTAAAATTAGTTTTTTTAATTGATGTTTTATTTTTTTATTCTAAATGGAATATTCGTATTTAGCATCAAAAATAGCCTATAAACATGCATCATAAGTATCAATTAGTGTTATTTAATTTTTTAAAAGTTTTTTTCCGGCCTTTTTTTGAATAAAAAAATTAAATTTCCTTCAACTAATTTTGTCTAAATTTTCCCCCAAAAACGTCTACATATTTTCATAAAAATTTCTCAAAAAATGTTCCCATAAAGACAAAAACATTGTGATTAAAGAAAGCTATTTTTAATAAAAATCATCTCCACCACATCATAGATATGTTGTTTTTCCTGCATATTGGCCAAAACGAAGGAAAGTATAACTTCTCCAAGGAAACTTGTTTTTTCGGCGTAAGTCCAAAAAAAATTGGAAAAATAAACGGTCTTCACTTTCAGCCTGAGGTTACGGGATTTTCCGTTCATTTTTCCGATTTCCCCCAGTTTTTACGGAATTTTCCAAAGTGTACTGACTTTTGGCCCACCCTGTACGTCCGTAATGAGGTATTATCACGTTTTGAGATTAAATTTTATAAAAATAGTAGATAAAAAACCCATGAAGAATGACGTTTACATATCAAGTATTTTCGTAGCCTAGTTTCTGAGATATAAATTTTTGAAATTTAGTTTTTTTTGTTTGGGTGCGAAAACACTTTCGAATCACAAATCATGCGCTGTGAGGTCGCATTCAATAGAAGCCCGTTTTCTGATCACATGAAAACAGTAAACACAATGGTTTTCATGCGCTGTGATGTCACATCCAATAGAAGCCCGTTTTCTGATAACGTGATTTTTCTGACGTTTTGGGAAAAATAAAATTGAATTTTAAATTATTTAAAACACATTTTTGAACTTAAAAATCAGATATTTGGGAGTTTTAAACCATAATGTATCAAAAAAGTATAAAATCAAGCAAATCGCTCACTCATGCAAATCCCTCATTCCGTAGTTTCTACCATATTTCTGTAGAATTTGGAGGACATGACATTGTTAGCAGCCAAAAGACTTGGTACTAATAACAACTTGGATTTGTAGAGTTTTTTCTTTATAAACTTAGGCAAAAATTTCCCTACACCTGGCTGAATTTCCCCCGAACATTGGTCGGGCGTTCGGACATATGCTGCACCCCTGCTACTACCTTTTTTCAGGAATAAAACAGATGGTAAAAATAAAAACATTCCTCGACGAAGAAAACCCAGTGTAAAATTTTATATATTTATACCAGATCTGGTTGTGTTGGTTATACGAAAATTCCGGTCAGTGCAAAAACTGGTCGGTTAATTCCGGTCAGTAAAAAACAAATTTATTACATAGGTAAAGCCACAGAGTACTATAACAGTGTCCATGGCCATAGGAGCTAATGGTTATGGAAAAGTTGGATTGGTTGGGGCTTTTTTTGGCGCTGGGATCGTATCTACGTCTCGAGAGGCGGAGAAAAAAGCCTGATTGGGTGACTACTGTGCGACCACGAAGTTGAGTCGCTTGACCTTTCTGACCCGGGGAGAGCGCTCCGCTTCAGGGTTGCTAGATTTCTCCTTTTGCGCTTTTTTTGGGAAAAACAGATGAGCGCGCGAACTTGTGCTTTTCGTATTCCGTAGAATAAGATGAAAAGCTTGTTTAGTGGGAAATAAAGGGATTTTAGTTTTTTGGTGCGATAAAGAAAAAAAACTTTTTTGTAATTAGGATGCAAAATATTACTCTAATTTCCAATATTCGATATTCAAGATAAAATATCTCAAATTTTATGGGGAACTAATTACTTTGAAGGGATACCTCGTGTATAGCTTATATAGTACAGTTAATGCCCTAGCACAAAATTTAAAATAATATTATGACTTTATGTATCTGAAAATCGGAACAGATAAATTCCATAAAACGATCTTATAAATACAGATACAATTTTTTAAACAATAAGTTTTCAGTTCATCAAAATGTTAATTAAATAATAAAGTTTAATTAAAAGTAGAGATTTTCTTAACTTTTTTTTCACAAAGAGTGTTTTTTTGGCGGATAAATAATTTTTTAATTTTCGTTCGTATCTCAATTTTATTTTAAAGATAATTAATTTTACTCATGCTGAGAAACCTGATGTAACATTACATTTATTTGAAAACTTAAATTGAATTTTAAAATTGAAAATTCATAATAACGGAATTTTTTAAAATGTTCAATAGTACCCATAGTTTATATAAAACTACCCCCCTAACTGTCCAAAAACACTCAATCCTATTGACTTCATTCTTTACATTGCAAAAAATATTATATATGAAAAAATAATTGCATTATATCCAATTACTCTACCTTACTTTCCTAACATATTGTTTAATATGTAGTACTTAAAATGATTATTATTTGAATTTCAAAAAAATGTTTTAGTTCTACGCGTTCCTTTGACCGATTTGCCTACGAATTTTGTAAAACATGTTTTTAAAACATTTTCTCGTACTTTCTCCCCCTTCTACAGTCTCGATTTTTCCAACAATGTTCCAAAAACATCATAAAAGGCATTAAAATAATTTGTATTAAACCATGTCGCTGAGAATTTTTCATTCCCTTACGTAGAAAAATTTCCTGCATTGTTCCCCGGTCCTCCAGTCAAAAACCCTTCTGTATGGGGATAACTAAAAAAAATATTCCATCTTTTTAAATTACAATCCATTTCGGAGTAACGGGAAAAATGCGAAACCTCAGCGACTAGCTCGTTAATCAGCGCGACTCCTTGGCCTGGTATTGGCGAGGTGAAAATGGGTTGGCGCGCTAAGAGCAATCTCTCCCCACCAGAAAAAAAAGATTTTATGGGTTTTTGGGGGTTGCCCAAGCGACTCAACTTCGTGGTCGCACTGTAAAACTTTTTTCCTTCTCCTTCGAAAATAGCAGATTGAGTGACAGGTGGAATGAACAGATGAACACGTCAAAGCCAATCACAGGTTTGGTCATCAAAATGTACTGCATATCTCTCTGTCAATCATTTAGTGTTAGTCAATCATTAGTTCATCGTGGCGTTCTCCAACCCGTCCAGAATTTGAAAATATTGTTTTGGAACCTCTGTTAGGATTTTTCTCTGTGGGTAAAGCTGTATTTTTTTTTATTTGATCGGAATTTACTGACCGGTTTTTGTATGGACCGGAATTTTCGCAAAACCATTGTATCACCCTGGCCTAAAAATCGAGAAGATTATGAAATGAAACATTGCGCAATATAACTTGTTATTTTACATCACAAGAGAAATTGGAACACCTAACAACGCCATTTTATCACACGACTCTTAAAATCTTATCAAAAGCTATCAAGATAAGTTACTTTCTGTCACCAGTGAAAGTTTTGAATCGTTGATAGAAGGATAAGCTGGAAAAGTTACTTCGTTGCAAAGTTCCAATATACCCACAACATGATATTTTCACAAATTAACCCTTTATTTACCGCATTATGATTCGCTGCAATTTTTTTTCGTGCAAATACTTTTTTTGAGTCACTAAATTAAAAATTAAGGGATATACATAAATAAAATAATCATCTTTGGAAAATTGAATCCGCTAGAGCCATTTACTTAAATTGATACTTTTGGGTACTGTCAGTACAAGGAGTGCTAAAATATTCTCACAATACAAAAAAAACATAGCTTTTTTTATCGCAATAATAAGTCTTAAAAAATAATACACTTAACTTTTGACTTTAACTACTTTTTTGCGGGAACAAAAATGACAATCATGTGAATCCGATTGAAATGGCAGCTAAACTTACAACTTCAGTTAAATCTATTCGCATTTCCAGCTAAAATACTCATCATAGAACCTTCGCTGCTTTTTATCCTGGAAGAGGATAACTGAAAGAGTGTTCCTGCAAATTATCGTCAATATATTCGCAAGGATGGTTATTCTATGTAATTTTAATGTTGGTGGTACTTGTAAGTACCGTCGGTAAATAAAGGGTTAAAAAATACTTATTCGAGTCATCTATAAAAAATAACAGTATCTATATCTAGAGTTTAACTTTAATAATTATGGAAAATAAAGCAAATATTAAGAGTCGATCAAAGTTTTAACCTGGTACCAGTCGACTCCACATTTGTCCAAGATCAAAATGATAACAATATCCTGTTGATAGTAATTAATAAAATGATTCTATACTAAAAAGTGGCCAGCACTGTATAACACGAGTGCTTAAAATCACGACAATGTAGTCCATATTGAAGTATTTAAAACGATTTTTAAGTATGTATTTTGCAACTTAAAACATTTTTAAAGAAAAGTATAAAGAGCTGATCAAACTCAATACTAAAATAATGACTTATTTTGTATGCTTATGTATTGAAATTAGCTTTCAAAAGAAAAAAAGGAGGTTTTAAGGGATTTCCACCAAATTATTATAACATTAAACGATATAATGATCACATAAAACGATACATTTCGCGTTAATTTAAATAGGAATGATTGAGACCAGTCAATTTCGATAACATTATCCGATTTATGACATTAACCGTGATCACATTAAGAGGAGTCGACTGTACTTAAAAATATATAGGGATGATCTTTTTTTTTTATCAAGAGTGAATTATTATTTTTTAATTACAGTGAAAAAATGGTGAATTACTTTTCAACACATAAACAGTTTTTCCAAACTTTGTGTTAGTTTTTTTAAAAATCAGGAATGATGTACACATTTTGATGCATTTGAAAAAAAAACGCTAATCATTTTTTACTAGGGATCTCATAATTGTTTAGCAAGCTATCGAAAAAAATAATTAATAGTTTGGAGATTGTGAGAACTAAGCTTCCAATAAATCGATAGTAAGACTATCTCATTTTTATTTTTAATGAACATTTTGATATACAGGGTGTATCTGAAATGATGCAACAAACTTTCAGGGATGATAGTACTCATCAAGACGAACAAGAATCGGTATAGAAAGGGGGTCCCAGACCAAATCCCAGGGAGTTAAAAATGGAGCGACACCCGAAAAAATCATTGAAAAATTCAATTTGTAGAAGAACTACTAATAGTAAAAACTTAATTATGGTCTCAAAAATTGTAGTTTAATATTATCTTTAAAATTACCTCAAAAGTCTTCACTTTAAAATTTGTTTTATTATGAAAAAAGTTAAAAAACACAAAAAATATGAAAACTCTGCCAAAACCTTATTTTGTATTTCGAAATCATTTCTTTTGATTTGATAATCTGAAAGATCATAGTTGAAAACCCTTAAGTCCAAAGTTTCACGTAAATACAATCAATATTAAACGCTTGAGATTCTGTTAAAGTTTGTTTTTTGGGTGCGCAAGCTGTTTTCTAGAGCTGTTTCCAAAACAGCTGTTAGCGCACGCAAAAAACAAACTTTAATAGGATCTCAAGCGTTTAATATTGATTGTATTTATGTGAAACTTTGGACTTAAGGGTTTTCAACTATGATCTTTCAGATTATCAAATCAAAAGAAAGGATTTCGAAGTATAAAATAAGGTTTTGGCAGATTTTTCACATTTTTTTGTGTTTTTTAACTTTTTTCATAATAAAACAAATTTTAAAGCGAAGGCTTTTGAGGTAATTTTAAAGATCATATTAAACCACAATTTTTGAGACCATAATTAAGTTTTTACCAATAGTAGTTCTTCTACAAATTGAATTTTTCAATGATTTTTTTGGAGTGTCGCTCCATTTTTAACTCCCTGGGATTTGGTCTGGGACCCCCCATTCTATACCGATTCTTGTTCGTCTTGATGAGTACTTTCATCCCTGAAAGTTTGTTGCACCATTTCAGATACACCCTGTATAACTAACGAGTTAATCAATACTACCATTATTACTTCAAACAAACGTATCGCTCAATGAGTATCGAAGTTAATAACTCAAAAATCGATTATAGTTTTCATAAATAAGTAAATTAAGGCGTGATTCATGAAATACTGGTATGATCATCAATATTATTATTAAAAAGAATTCTTCACCAGTAACCACTGGTTAGAGGAATTGTGTGAGAAAACTCCAGCTCTCAAGCGTCGCCTCCAACCGTGGACCGGTTTCGCCCTTGTTAGGGCTCTTAGGGCCCTTGTTAGGCCATTGATTAGTCCTCCACTATCTTCCTATACCGTGCTGATGAGCCCTAACAAGGGCGAAAACCGGTCCACGGTTGGAGGCGACGCTTGAGAGCTGGAGTTTTCTCACAATATTATTATTATTTGGAAAATTTGATTATTAATTTCTAAAAATAATGAAAGATAATAACTTTAAAAAGTTTTGTAACTAATTTATTCATATGTAGTTGAACCGGGAAAAAGTTGTATGATAGGATAAAAATTTTATGATTGAAAGTATGCTAAGTCGTAAGTGTTTTTACTCATGGAATGAAGCCGTATGACCCTATGGAATACTAATGTTGCTCGAAATTGTCATTAAAATGTCATGAATTATCGTTTCACATTTCATTTACAGTGATGGAATTTACAACTAATTTCAAAGACAACGCCTAAAACAAGGAAAACTTTAAAATTGAGAAATCGGGACACGTAAGGGTGGAGCAAAATAAGAAAGAATTTTTGAAAATTATAAAGCATGGCCTTACAATAACTGCAAAATACACAAGTCAAATTTAAACATATTTTGAAATTTATATCCTTTTCTTTTAAGCTTCCCATAAGGACCTCAAACACGTAAGACCAACTCATACTGTAAAAATGAGAAGTTTCCCTAGTTGGTTTTTCTTAACATATTTTCCCCCTACAAAAAAAAGTGTTTTTTTTAAAGTTTTACAGATAAATTTTACAGTGTAGGAGTAGAAGAAATTACTGTAAAAAATATTTTTTTTGTGTCAAAAAAGTATAACGCATTCAAAACATTCCAATCTCTCATTTCTCTTAAACATGTAATAAAGGAGAGGATGGTATTAGGAATACCATTTATATAGGGTGTTTCAAAAGTCCGTTTCGCAGCTTTTATTTGGAACCAACGTGTCCAAGGGTCACAGAAGTAAGGTCTACCACTAGATAATTGACCCTGAAGAATCCATTGAAATGACTTACAGCGCCCCTAACGGCGAAATAAAAAAGTTAAAAAATTAATTTAAAAACTATTGGAGATAGAGCAAAATTATCATCGAGAGTATTGTTGCCAACGTTACGAAGAACTCACAGAAAAAAGTTTCATGAAAATAACTTGAATATTCGCGAATATGCATTAAAATATATGTATTAAGAAGATAGCATTAAGCAGCATTAGTATTAAGATAGTAGAAGTATATGATTAGTAGAAGATAGCAGTATTAAGAAGATGTATTAAGAAAATAGCATTTTTTAGACCTCAAAAAAGTAAAAGTTCACAAATTTGAAATTTTTCAATTGTATTGTGTAGTTTTGTGTTTTTTTAGTTGAATAAAGGCAAAATTTAATTAAAAAAATTCAAAAAACTTGCAAATTTTCATTTCCATTGCAAATTTCCATAATACCCTCCTCTCCTCTATAGTTTTTACATAGCCCCCAGAAGCGAAAAAGAATAAAACAACTACGTCCAAGCACTTATTGGCTTTTCTCAAGAAAAGTGTACAGACAGAGGGTAGTACAAATCAGGATGTAAGTATCCACTAAATTCCCTTTTTTTTAGGTAGAACGCAATCAAAATCACCCTAATTCCCTTAAAATTGCAATACAACCCCTCTGGAATATCTGCACTAAAACGCAACTACAATATTCTCTTCAGTTGACCATAATAATCATGTCCTCACCTACACACGATCACACAGAGTGGGGATAGGGGTAGCACGTTGCAGACACGCTTCTCGAGTGATGTTAGTAAATCTCCGTCCACAATGCTAAGAAAAAAACTCTTATCGGAGATGGGTAGTCTCGCTTTTGTTTGTCAGTCTTCGGTCTCATGGCGAGATGGTTTTTTGAATGAAGTGAAAAAATGCGATTTTGAGTTGTTGTAAAGGGTAATCTGTAAGTTATTTTCTCGTTGAAAGAAAAGAACAGAGGCCTAAAAACTGAATGGAGAGAAATTGGTGGTTTGTATGAAAAAAAATGAGTAGTATATTATTTTATTTTAAGTTTTGAGGAGGATTTCTCTTAACTCCTCTTTTATCTAAAAGATCATTTGAGTTCTGTAAATTGAAAAATTTAGGTAAAATAATAATTATACTTAAAAATACTAAATTATAATGAAATAACTAGACCGGGGGTTGCTAACATTCATTCGTTGCCATCCAATGTTTTTTTTTGCATACAAATTTGCATAGTGGAGATTATAAAATAATAAAGGGGGTGCTTCTCGGAAAAATTTGTGGAATTTGCATAGGTAACGCATCCCACTAAAGATAACTAAATTTTCCAAAACCCTAAAATGTTAACAGGTAATAAACCTCAGTAAAAAGAGAATCCTAAAGTTTTTAAGCTATCTTTTAAATCTGGTTCTAAATTAATTAAAAAAAATAATAAAATAATCGATGTGGATATAGGATATTTGACCCCCAGGATCTTCTAGGATATTTGACCCTCAGAACTCTTACAACTTTGCTTGAATTTAAAATCTCTAATGAAATAATAAAAAAAAGAATTATGCTCTCAGAAAATGAAGTTAAGTGGAGATGGACGGACACTGAAACCTCGATGACGTCATATTATTATTTTCTATAATTTTTCAATTACTGATGTAACTCCACCTTGCCAAAGTGGTTGGACATCCCTGAACTAGACTAAAACCTAGTTAAAGTCCATACATGTGATTACTGATTACTCTGACAATAAATTGGCGGAAAATATTTAAAAAAAAATTCGATTGCACCTAAATTTTACTTCATTTTAAGGAGAGGGGGTCCATCGGCTTCTACTTCGCCGAGTTTAACGATTCGATATGCTAGAGTCATTTTTTAGCTTAAATATTAACTTCTTTTCATATCACTTCGATATTTTTTCAATTTCACTTTAAATTTATTGCTAGGCAACCAACCTACGCGGCCAGAGTTTTCAGTAAAAAAAGAATTGGAAAATCAGGAAGTGGAATTTGAGTTTTGCAAATGGAATTGTCGGATTTTAATTTTGCAAAGCAAATTGACGGATTTCCGCCAATTGGCGGAAGAATCACATGTATGTAAAGTTGTTTAAAATTATTTGTAAACGAACTAGATTTTGTATAGGCAAAAAAAACCCCCGTCGGGTTACCGATACATAAAAAAGTCATTGCAATTTAAAAATACCAGGTGTTATTCCAATAACCCTACAGAAATTAATTGTAAATCGATAAAATTTATGGAAGATACACTAGACTCTGCAGAAACACCTCTTCCCCGGTCTCCTCCCCTTCAGGTGATGTGATTTATCAAATCTCACCACCTATATCAAGCATAACTTAAAATAATTTTTTTTCAAATTTGTTTTTTATTTTCCATATTATTTCCTTGTCTTATCTTCCTTCCATCTTATGTCTTTGTTTCTCGCTTATCTTCTTAGATAATCACTTCTTACGATCAGAGCGGCTTGAGTTACCAAGGAAGTGTTGATATTTCATCCTTGTTTTCATCATAGTTACGAGTCTAATTGAAAACCGAGAATACAACAATGTTACAGTTTTTAATTCGTGCCATACAATTTGGTTTCTTTTGAATACCAGACGCTTATCGTTCGCCATCAAACATAAATGATCTCTATCTCGATAGAAAAACACTAGACTTAAAGTCTCAGACTGCCACTTTTCGCAGTCAGTTAAAACTTTAACAACCCAATAAGGAAGATGTTATAATTAGTGATGGGCAGGTATCGATACCAAATACTTAAGTACTCGATACCTATAGGTATCGAGTGTATTCGATACCCACAAAAGTATCGATACTTTATTGACATATTTCATTTTAAATTTTTCAATGAAGTAATCTTTAAAATACCTACTGTAGATCAAACGCAGCCTGTTTCCGTTTTCATTTTGCAACGCTCAAACCCAAGTCGTTATCCGCGAGAGAAATTTGACGGTGCTAGGTTTTTCCCCCGCCAAATCCTTCGCCTCTATCCACCTCCAGGCCCGTAGCTACGGGGCTTTTTGATGGATCGCTTTCAGTTTTTTGAATATTAGTCTGATTATGGATAGGCCCTAAAAAAATTGTCCCTTCAGGTTCATTTCCCGACATTGAAAAAAAGTACTCGATACCTAAAAGTACTCGATACCAAAGTATTCGATACCTATAAGTATTCGATACCAAAGTATTCGATACCTAAAATTATCGATTTTGCCCATCACTAGTTATAATAAGTTTTATCCTTTTCAGGGGCGAATAGGACTGAAAGAGTTAAAGTATCTGAATCCCCTCTGGATCAGTGGTATAGTCTGTCTTTTCTCGCTAGGCTAGGCGGTTAGTGCAACCCTAAAGTATGCCTTCACAATAGGGTGTATCGAAAAAAAACTTTTATTTTTAAACGCTTTTATTCTACTTGCTTTTGGCGGCGTTTTACGCGTGGAATTTTAAAACTCGATTTTCGGGCACTTCCCGATATGTCAGGGCCCCGAAACTTAACAAATCGGTGTAACCCTCATGGCACTCCAATATCCAACCATTATCTAGTCAAACAACCAAAGGATTAAGTTAATTAACGAGTATTTTTAATTAACAGAAAAACCAGAATTTGATACCTTTCCCAAGGGGCTATTCTCCCTAAACCATGCACAATTGTTTATAAGGCATAACTTCATCATATTCAAAAGTCAAAACGAGAATTGCCCAGTAATTACGATAATTATAGACGAATAATCACTTTTTTCTTTCTGGATGCTTGTACATAATATTTCAGGCACTTCCAAACTATATAAAGTTCTGAAACTTTGCACCGTGGTGGAAACTCGATGACAATGCAATAATCAATCATCAACTAGTCAAAACCTCCGTAATTTAGGTAATTAACGAATGTTTTTAGTTATCCTTTTAATTCATATTTGAGACACTTCCGTGAAGCCAATGGCTCCCAAAACCTGTAAGATAATATACTAAGTATATAACTACAATATTTAATCTTCAAAACGTGATTTTTACCTTCCAATTAACAATTAAGATAATTAGCGATTTAAGATAATAACCGCGAGAAAGAAATCGCCAGAAGAGCGAGAAATCGCCGAAAATCGCCGAGAAGAAAAATATGTTCTTTTATAATTTATTGACTACTGAAAAGACTGGATGGTACTGTTTGCTCCTTGATACACACACACTAATTCTGAGTTTCTTACGATTGTTTTTTTTTATTTTATTGAATGCTTTCTTTTTATTGTGAATCTTTTTGATATCGATGGATTTCATCGGTCATTGAGCGGATGCGAGGAATATATTCTTTGTGCGAGGTATTTTTCTTGCTCAGCTCTGTTATTATAACGTACCCAGCAAAATTAAATAGATTTTAAAATTAACTTTGGACTTGATTGTCCTGCTGAGTCGTCAGAGGATTGTTCTACTTTGTCAGATATGTGAAAATTTTTTGTTATACATGAAACTAAAATTCCATCCTAACATAACATTAAATATGGTTGAAATAAATACATTTTTTCTTGTGAGTTTTTATTAAAAAGTACCATGACTAAAAAGTAGAAAATAAAATAAGTAAAAAAAAGATTTTTAAAAAACGCTTTTATTGAAGTGTTCTAAAAGGTCAAAAATAATTTTTTCGGTTTGACAAATAATTTATTGGGAAGTAGAAAATAACTTTTTGGTAAGTAAAAAAAACTGATTTTCTAATCACTAAAAATAAAAGCGTGGGCGCTAGTCATTCTTAATTCACTATATATTCTAACTTCTTTATTCTATGTTCTATGACGTTAGATTTACAAATTTCTCATTCATGAGTTTTGAGTGGGATGGATTCACTTTAAATTCTCTGTTAGGTATTTTTATTTATATAAAATTATACATAAATGCCGACGTAATGGCCTGGTCGTTAGAGCATCTGACTGATGCAAAGCCGTACGTCTGGGGTTTGAATCCCCGTTTGGCAAGGATGTTAGTGTCACTGTCCTGCAAAACAAAATTAAATTTAAAAAATATTAAAAATTACTAGCGCCCACTCTTTTATTTTTAGTGATTAGAAAATCAGTTTTTTTACTTACCAAAAAGTTATTTTCTACTTCCCAATAAATTATTTGTCAAACCGAAAAAATTATTTTTGACCTTTTAGAACACTTCAATAAAAGCGTTTTTTAAAAATCTTTTTTTTACTTATTTTATTATTTTGATGATGCATAAGGGCGGAAAAGTTGTCTAAGGGGCCATTCATTAATTACGTAAGGGTCCCGAGGGGGAGGGGGGGTTGGAAAAATCTCTACATACCCTTACTTGGGGTGGGGGGGTCAAACCAATTCTTACGTAATATTTTCCTAGTTAATATAAACAAATTCCAATTATTCTAATCAAGAGATAATAATATAATAGTATAATATGTAGTTGACAGCAAGAATATTACTTATCTGTTGAAAAATAAAAATCTTTGATTTACGTCAAACGGAGAGTTTTCTAATATTTTATTGTTTTGAAAAACATAATGGAATCTTACGTAAGAATAGGGGGAGAGGGGTTTGAAAAATCTTACGTACCCTTACATGGGGGGAGGGGGGGGTCAAAAATTGTCAAAACCATCCTTACGTAATTAATGAATGGCCCCTAAGGTGTCAGAGAGCACCTGTGATTTTTTTCAGAATTTTCGGACAATATTTTGAGGTGCCATATTGGCCCTGAAGGTTCCCCATCATGTTATCCTACGGAGCACGCAAGCCAAAAAGGCCGAAAATTGGTTTTTCGCCCCTCGATCCAACTCTAACCACACGACGAATAACTTCACTCGAGTTATGGACCCTATATGATGTATGCTACCCAACAGAACCTGAATAAAAGCCAAAATATCTATATTATGTTGATTGTGGGATCAAATTTGAACAAGAAAAGACTCGATTTTCGACGAAATTTGAGCCCTAAAAACGTAATATAGATATTTAGGCTATTATTCAAGTTTTGTTGGGTAGCATACACCACATAAGACCCATAACTCGAGTGAAGCCATTCATCGTGTGATTAGAGTAGGAATGAGGGGCGAAAAACCAATTTCCGTCCTTTTTGGCTTGTGCGGTCCATAAGGATAACATACGGAACCATCAGGGCCACTGTGGCACCTCAAGATAATATCCGAAAATTCTGAAAAAAATCACAGGTACTCTTTGCAACCTTAGCCAACTTTTCTGCACTGATGTATCATCAAAATGAAAAAGTTTTCTTTTCGATACAACCTATTCCAAAACACAAGATTTCGTAATACTCAGCCGCCTAAGCATACGGCAGCTCCTGGTTTCCCTGGTTATTATACCTACCTATTATTAAAAAACCTTCTATTTTCCAAAAGAAATTTCAACCAACCAATCAGAGCAGGCTCGGCTAAAAGTGACAGACTGAGAGTAGAATCTTGTTAGAAAAACCACCGTCCAAATTATTTAAAGAAACACAAGTTTACACAATAAGTGCAAATTCCAACTCCCAACCGTATCGCTAACCAGCGACAATGGTGAAATACTCCCTTCACAAGTTTCCACAATTTTAAAAAACAAATAATTGAGACGCTTTCAGCAACAACGGGGTAACTTCAATAGCCTTATAGTCAAGTTAGAATTTTACTGCATTATCAATGCCAAGGTATGTGAAAAACTTTAACTTGAACAACAAAAATAAAATGCTGTTATATTTTAAAAAGTTGGTATATATCCTCATTCAGCGTTCATCAGCTTCTACAAAACTATACAAATTTATTAAATTAAAAAAATTTTTTGAACAACTATTCAAAATAGATTTACATGCAAGACTGCACTACCTATTACTTGAATTAAAAGTCTGAGATCAAATTCTAAGAGTCCTTCATATTTTTATAAAAATTAAGATACACTTACTGAACTGAAAATCGGTATACCACACATAAATTTTAATTTTTAAAATATATAGAGGAGAGGAGGGTATTATGGAATAGTCGGGTAATAATAAGGAATATCGAGATTTCAGCCATATCTGGGGCTGTCATCACATAGGAATCCCATGAAAAAATGTGTTTTAGGATTTCCGAAAGTTTTTGACGATAAAGGTTCGAAGATTTTAACCTACCAGTAATTATGAGACTTAAATTCTGTTACTATTAAGCATAATGTACACTAAAAGAATAATAGTTTCTTATGCTTTAGTCGTTTTTTAGCTATCAATGTTTCATCCGCCAATAAAGTGGTTCATAATCCAAGATGGTGTGTCGGGTATTATGGAATACTAGGTCCATTCTGATGTATCATCCAAAATTTATTTCATGCCATCAACTAAAGGACCGGAAAACAAAGATTCTGAAGCATCTTAAACAAATATATTTTGTAACAGAAAATTCTCCAAAGATCAACGAGGAGAAATTTGGATCCAATGCATTAGCACATGTTCTCAATGTTCTCTATGGGCTTCTAGACTCAAAAATAGAATAAATAGGCTCAAAAACATAACTATTCGAACATAATTTTTAAAATCCTGTTTTCATAGTTAAAAGTAACTATTCTCTCTGAAGTCTAATAAGTTTTTCACTAGTTGAAAACAAGTATTCCATATTACCCTCCACTTGTAACTTTTTTTAAAGTACCTTTTTTCATAACAACAAAATAAATCATGTTTTATTCCATCATTGACACTTCATAACCATTAGTTTTAGTATGTGCTTAAAATGATTTTGTGGGTTTTAAGTTAAAACCAGTAGAGTTATTCTTAAAGGTATAAATGATATTCCATATTACCCTCCGCTCTTCTATATTCGCTCAGTGAATGAAAATCATTGAAAATTTCATTTCGGTTATTTATTATTGTTTATTACTTACTGTACACATCAAACCCATGCATCAAACACAACAAAAGAGGAAATATATTCATAGTCACCAGAGATCGCAAAATAATAGTGACGTTTAGTATGACATTAAAAATGATTAAAATAGATAAGAAAACAAAGAAAAAAAGAATAATTTATAAAAAATAAGTATGAGTATAATTTAGTATGGCAAACAGGGCGTCTATTATATGTGTTATATTTTCAGTCATAACATCAAAATTTAAAATAAAAGACTATAGGAACAGCAAAGGTTAATAATTTATTGCTAAAGAAAATTTTTTCAATGACTAACAGTTAACTAGTGGATTTCAGCAGTGAAGTTCGGGGAATTCGTTGACCCAATAAAAGATTGAGGTAAAAAAAAGTTCATAACGAGAGATAAAGCGTCTAGATAAATCACTTTCATAGGTTTTCTGACGGAGTATACACTGTTAACGTCGAAAACAACAGTCCAAAAGTACCCATCTAACAACTAACAACTGAAACACGCGTGTCAACTACTATAATTCAATAAATTTCAAAAACGTGCCACAGCGTACCTACGTCAATGGAATCGAGCGGATACAATAGAGACATAGAGCGTCGTCTTTCAATAAATTGAGCTATAACACTCTTAATGCTTTTTTTAAGATACACTCACGTGTCTGACAATGGATTGTTTAAGAACAAACAGAATATACCGGTCAGATCAAGTTCAAACCAACGACAAGATATTTTTATTACGTGGAAAACACGTTTTCTTAAATCTTTCCCACCTTTCAATAAAATTTTATAATTGACAGCTTTTCAAAAGATTTCACAAGCTCCGTGTTCCAAATATGATGATCAACATAATTTAAATACTTAATTATATTTACATAAGGAATTCAATCCTTTTAAATCTTGCTGCAGTTTTATATTTTAAGGTTTTAAGTTATAAAGGAAAAGCAATAGTAAAACAGAATGATATCATTAAGTAGAGTTCCATTAAAAATAATTAGATTTAAAACTTGCTTTTTTTCTAGACATGTTCCGTTAATTGTTTTTAACTTTAGAAATATTGAATACTTATTTATAGTATAGAAGGGATACAGAAATCAGGTAGAAACTAAATTTTTCAAATATATATTTTCATCTTTTTACATTAAAATTAAAAAAAAACTTAAAATGTTTTTTAAATTTCATTTTACTTTAAAAACAAAGTATACCAACTTTTTTAAAAGAAAAAAATTGTCATTGACCCTGCTTACTTTTATACCTACTTCAAAAGATATTTTTGTTGACTGTGTACGAAAAATATATGTTTTTTTTTCAAAATTAAGTGGTTTTCTCCTATAAAGTAAGTGGGTGTTTTCAGATTTTAGTCAGTTCTTTCTATGTTAAATGTGTTCTGTCAAAATAATGTCAGATTTTCAATAGTTAAGTTTGTTTTTTCAAAAAAAACCCACTGAAATTTAAGAAATCCTCCTTAATTTTTTATTTTTAGTTTGAACTTTAAACGTCCTAAATTTTAAAAAACCCCTTTCATTAATGAAAAAACCCACTGAATTATAAAAGAACCTATTTAAATTTTTTAAAAATCCCTGAAATTGAAAATACACCATTTAATTTTTGTAACCTAGTTAAAATTTGAAAAACCCATTAAAATTTAAAAAATATCCTAAACTTTGAAAAAAAACCATTCAATATTGAAAGAAATCTATTAAACTTTGAAAAAAAACACTGAAATATAAAACCCTCCTTAAGTTTAATCTCTGAACTTTAAACGTCTTAAATTTAAAAAAAACATTCAATAATGAAGAAAAACCTTAATTATTGAAACCTGGTTAAAATTTTGAAAAAACCCACTCAACTGCAGTTGTTATTTGGTTAAATGTTTTCTTCAATTATTTAAGCTGCCAAAATCTTGATTTTTCTTGAAAAAAACCAAAAATGGGTCCAAAATGAGGGTTTTTTCACATGGGTTTTTTTGAAAAAACCCATTGGGTCCAACCTATTAGGGTCCAATCCAGCCAACCCTGACTTTACACAAATTTAACCCTACAATGCATGATTTTTTAAATTCACTTGAAAATCATTTGTGTGACTTCTATTATGGTGTAAATTAGTAAAAAAATACTATAAAAAATTAATTTAATTTTTTTCTACTTTTTATTAGCAAAAAACTTTGTCCTTGAGATATTAATTTGTGTCTCTTGTGAAATTAATTGTGAAGTGAAATAAAACCAAATGCTCTAAAAATATAAAAAAACAACTTATCTTTTCAAAACAATTTTGTTTCAAGCTGAAATTTTTTTTTATTTTAATTTATAAGGTCCTTTTATTTTGGCGTTTTCTGTCTCTTGACTTTCGTCTCACTAGCTACTAACAAATGTCTCAAAATAGTACCCCTGCTGCAATCTACTGGCAGTCTAAAGTGCTAATACGATGAAGGGCAATTCCACCGTAACTCACGCTACATTTTTTTCAAAATTGCAATTTCAAATAATTTTTAAATATAGAAATAACTATTATTTTCTTTCTAAAAAAATCATACATATTGAAATTTATGTTAATAATTTAAAATAAGTATTGCGAATCTTTTAAGAATTTTAGTTTTTTAAATATTAATTAAAATAGAGTCGTAACTCACGCTACAAGAAAAAGACATGGATTTATGAGTATAAAATTCAAATTTGTTTTTCTGTTTAAATAGTGTTTCAATAATTCTATATGCTTGTCAGGTGTTTGAATATACTTCCTTTATTCTAAAACAGCAAACAGTTTTACTGGGAATGCTTAAGAAAATCAGAAATAAAATAAAATATAGAGAGCTGTTCGTAACTCACGCTACAGTACTTCGTAACTCACGCTACATGTGTATAAGCGTTCAGTTATTCACGAATATAAATATAATTAAATTGATTTAAACACTTTATTTCATTTTTACTATAAAGTTTATGAGTATATTTAACAAAAAAGTTGTAAAAACTAATTAATTTATTTTTAATTTTCTAAATAAACTATACATTTTTCATTAACAAATTAACCTTTAAAACAAATATTTCTAAATATTGACTTTAAATGCTGACATTACAATAAAAATAATTTTACACAAAATTTAAGCAATGCAAAACACAATTAGATCAATACTGCATAATTATTCCCTAAAATAATTAGAAAATTTTATTATTTTATTTTTTCATTTTTCTTGATCATGTCCCTGTTCATATGGAATAGCCCAGAAATGTTATATCTATTGTACTTATTGCATGGTGTTGCCGTTTGGAAATGGAAGATAGAGTAGGAAATGGGGAAAAATGTCTTGTTGCCAAATGGCATCAGTATGCACTGTAGGGTTAAAATTCAAATCTCATATCTCAAGAGCATTATTCAAACTGGTGTAGATAATATTGAATGGGACACTTCTTAATCTGAACTCTAACATTTCCACCTTCTGTCAACAATAATGAACACCTTTTACGATGTTACTTAATCGTGAATGGTACCCAAGAGGAAAACAGGCCCTCAAAGGATTAAAAAGAAATCCGGGGAATAGAAAAGACCTTGGCGGGAGAGAGATGACAGGAAGAGATGGGCGGAAGGATACCTGAAACGTCCTCTTGATCCTTTGGCACCCAGACCACAGAGCTACGTCACTTCCGTTTATCTCTTTCAGCTTTTAGAGGTGATCAGGGAAGTTTATAAATTATCGTTGAGCCTTCGAAATAATTTTTAGAATAAATTTTCTGACACAACAGGATGTTGACTCCTAATAAAATTATACAATAGTAATTATTTTTAATTATTTTTTTTGCGTTCTTAAAGGTTACTGAATTTGAGAAAGTGAGGAACTGTTAAAAACAAGTTACCTACTCTTGGCAGTTCTTGTCCAATTTTGTGCCTCGAAAGAGGATTGTCCACATAATTACAAGTTTTACCGGTGTGATGAGATAAGTGTTTCTTTTAGTTGAATGATGAATTCGGTAATTAAATTTAAAAAAAAAGATGTAGTACGGAATTTTGTAAATACTAATGTCTTTTGAAGGTCTGAAGAAAGGCAAATTTCAATTGTTGATTTTCTTGAATGTAATGAATAGTTACATGAAACTTTTTCCTGAGCTTTTTTACACCGTATACTCTTTTTTTTGTTCTTTTATATTGCATATAATTTTATAGTTTTATACCTTTTTCTTGCATTTTTTTTATTTCGCTAAAATCGTTGTATAGCCATCACAATAGAGCCTGAATAGTCACTACAATAAATACAGCTTACTCCTTTGACTCCACTAGACGTTGTTTTAAATCTAGGTGTAAAGAATTATTATTCACCACCATACTCATTTAAAATTTTTACCTGTCTGCAAACTTAAATTTTTTCCAATTTTTTAAAATTTTTCCCCCTCACAAACGAATAATGGAAAAAATACGTGTTGGCTTCCAAGGGAAACGTTTTTTAAAACCTGTGTTTTTATATGTTAACATTCTTTTTTTTAATTTTCTGCTTTTTACTGAAAGCAAGGTAGAGTATCCAGTGACTTTATGTAACACTTGCTCAATTCCTTTAAACCAGTGGTGCCCAACCTACGGCCCGCGGGCCAAATGTGGCCCGCGAGGCTGATCCATGTGGCCCGCGGACTCGTTAAATCTTAAAAACAAAACCACATTCAGAAATCTTTCAAGAAAACCACGAAATCGTGCGAGACATTATGGCACTTAAATCTAAAAAAAGATTAGGGGAGAGTGTTGTACCTACGGACGGTTGTACCTTCAGCCACCTCATTTTAAAATTCGGGAAAAAATGTAAATTTGAATTTGTGGTCGATTTTGAATGTAAACAGATACTATCTAGTTGCTAACGTGAAATCAGCTGTTAAAAATATTATTTAAATTTTCTATAATCAAAATATTGTTTTTAGGTGCTCAAAGTTTTTTTTAGTGCATCACTACATTAATTAGTTTCTTCCTCTATGATTATGATATGATAAAATGGGGTATATGGGGGGAATCCCCGAGATTTTGACTTTTTAGTTTTGATATTATAAATCGTCAGATCTCAATTCTTTTATCTTTTATAGAACTTTGAATGCAAAAACACCTGATGCTGTACCTTCGGACACCATGAGTGTTGTACCTACGGACACGTTCTTGTGGGTGTCTTTAGCTAATCGGCGTTTTAGAATCAGGTTTCATTTAACTGAATACATTTTAATAAATGTTAAATTAATTCTAAATGGTAATCTATTTGTCAGCGATTATTTTCAAGTGAATTTTAGATGAAAAATCAAATATTTTGTGATATAAACTACTTTTTTAAATATATGATTCTACTTGGAATTTAATGTAAAATATGGTGTAAAACCCTAAGCACCCTATCGCATTTAAGTATGATGATTAAAAAAACTTAAAAATTTCCACTGAAGAAGATTTACCACCAAATTATTATTGTTATTACCACCAAATGCTTGCACAACTAAGTGTCGATCGAATTGCTTTTTTTTTGGATCAGTGAAGTTGTCAGATAAATCAGCATGATTGATGAAACTATTACCTTAAATTCTGATCTGAAAATACCATGTGATTTTTGTGTTTTTGGTAAAAAATCAAGACTTTTATCATTCAACTTCGTTTTAATGATCATTTACGATCTAAAACTACATTACTTTAAAAAATCTATTTTCAATTTTAAAAAGGCTTGAAATAGGTTATTAAAAGGTGATTCATCAATAAAAATGTTCATTCTTAGCTTTTTTCAACTAAAACTTCCCTTTTTAAGGGTGTCCACAGGTACAACTGGGTCTGTCCATAGGTACAACAGGTTGTTGTACCTTTGGACACAAATTTTTCCAAGTTATTATAAATGATTAAAAATCCAATTTTCAAGATTTTGACTAATAAAAAATATATCTCTACTCACAAAGGTTAGGACTATAGGTTGGGCACTTTAAATGGTCAAAATGTGATTTTACCTGTCTTAGAAAAATCCAAACGTGATTTTTGTCCATAGGTACAACACTCTCCCCTTTATAAAAAATGAATTCTTCAACATCCAGTAAACATTTTTTTTCTTTACTTCTCTGTTTTGGTTTTTTCTAGATACGGGGAATTTGGCATTGGATAAATATTTTTCAGTATCAGTTAGCCATTTGAATTCAGTTTATAAGGATCTTTTTAGAACCAAACTTCGAAAAGATGTCCGATCGTAAAAAGTTGAAGATTCACTCGGAATGCCGAAACTTTCAAGAAAAGGGGATAAATTCATATTTCTTCATTCAGCGAGAAATAAACCATTGTGTCTTATATGTAAGGAGACTGTGAACAAACTGTGTATTTGAGAATACACATTATCTGTTATGAAAAGAACAAAAACTAGTGCTCGATCTCGACTTACAGATATCATCTTAATTCAGTTTTAAGGATGTGTTACAAATTTGGAGCCGAATTTACAAGAACTAGTATCCTCCAAACTGATGCAAACTTCTCATTGAAAACGGGTAACTTTTCTTTATGTTTAGAAATATCCTTAAAAGTGTTTTTTATGTGGCCCGCGAGATAAGTTTTCATCGGCAAATTGGCCCTCGTGAAAAAAAAGGTTGGGCACCACTGCTTTAAACAAACCATTTTTTGTTGATAACAATTCTTTAATTTCATACATATTTCTTAAAGCTTAAGAACAACAAAATGAGGCCATCTTCAAGATGTTCTTTCTTTTACCCCAGCACCATACTACTAACGATCTTCGTTTCCCGGAATCCCGAAGTATAACACGACTGCAAATGAATAGGTTTTACATGGATAAACCAAGTAAAAAAAGAAAAACCCATATTAATTTCATATGATTCAAAGATTCAAAATCCGTTAAAAAAATTTTGTATTCTTTCTGCAGAAAAATTTCTTAAAAAAATTGTTTTTATAATTTTTCTGCCGATGGCAAATTTTTCTGCGAGCGCGTTTGTGTATATTATTCTGGATTGTTCGCCATTACTGAGTAGATACCTATATACTAGAACTTTATTTTATTTTTTAGTATTTACTTATTTTCGCATACTTACCCTTGATAAAAATGTGAAAATAAGCAAATACTACAAAATCTTTAATTGAAGTAAATGTAATGTAAGTTGAAGTTCATTCCAAAAATTTAGTGAACAGCATTATATTGGGTACTTGGAATAAAAAAATTCCCTATTTTTGGAGTATCACATTAATAAGAAAAAGTCATAAACTAATTTTTTATGATTCCAAAAAAGAAACCTACAATTCGAATCAAATACCAAAACTAGTTTTAGGTTTAGGTCCCATTAGGGTGTTGCACCTAGAATTTAAAATTTAGCCAATGTTATTGCACCTAGAAACGCCCTTTCGTTAACATCAACGTGTCAGTTACCTTGCCTCTTTCCAATACAGCACAACCTATATTGGAAAAACATTCAATGGCACCTACTGGGTGAAGTTCCACGGGGGTTTAAAGCGCACTTTCACCGAAAGAAGCGCTTGCGGCGGGAGCTGGATGAAGGCCATTCCCAAAGCTGAGATAAAAGGTTATCAGATGGTGCCAGCTGAAGTAAATTAGGAAAAATATTCAATAAAACCCCTATGTGAGGCCTTCATCCAACTCCCTTTGCAAGCACCGGCGAGCATCCTCTTTTTTCGATGAAAGCGCGTTTTAAACCCCCGTGGAACTTCCCCCAGTAGGTGCCATTGAATGTTTTTCCGATAGGATCTTGAGACAATGATATCCCAAAGATGATGTATAGGTTTTAACTCGATATTGACTGCATTCAGGCTCATAAAATTAAAAAGATCCAAAAATGACGATATTTTCAATATTTCCCCTATACTTTAACAAGGGAAACATACTTTTGAAGGGCACGGGGGTCAAAAATCGTCCTAGAGACCTGAAAATTTGCAGGTAATAATGTTTTAGTATTTGTAACAACTTGAGAGGGGGCATGTGGGAAATTCGAAGAAAAAATTTTTCCTACAGACTTTTGCAACACCCTAAGGTCCCATACACCCCACACAACGTCTGTGGTCTTTAACCCGATGTCTTTAATTTTTCCATAAACCAATTGGTTTTTATCCTTTCTTGGGAAGGACCTAAAACCTTCAATGTTGTTTTTCCTTCCCTCAAACATGACCTATAAAAATTTCCCATACACAAAAAAAACTTCTCCCTTTTACGCTCCGTGTCTATAACTGACCAGCCTATTTATGCATCTGTTTACTTATTTATTTAATTGCCTTTTGTGAGCGGCGGGACCTTGAAAAGCGTCCAAATGCCGGGGCTTCGATCGCCCCATGACTCCCCTCCTGACGTCAGAACCCGAAGCCGTGACGTCAGCGCCCTTATTGACTCCGCCGGGCTGCCCCGAAAGGGAGAGCGTCTCCCTCTTCAGTGGAGGGGAGAAGGACCCCCACACATAAATATTCTTCTAGGGGGAAGAATGAATATAAAGTTGGGGTGTCAATTTTAAAGATTGGATGGGTTTCAGAAAATTTGCGTTACTGTATTTTGTTAGAATCATCATACTAATCCAGCTAATGACTATACTCTGTTCATTTAGAATAGCCCCCTGAAAAATAGTGCCCTTTCCCCCTCGGTAAGGCGTAACCATAGTTACGCTCTTCGCGCAGCCAATAGTAAGCCGTCTTAGTCACTTTGACGTTGATAGTTTCCATGGTTACCGATTCAGTGGAGGGGGAAAGAAATGTTCTCAGGCGCGCGCGCCTATTCAAAATAAATAGAATATATAGTGTGGATGTATTATTATAAATCTCAAAAAGTATCACGAATGCAATTTTTTGCGTATATTTTCAAAATCTCTTTAATAGTTGTTGGTTATTTAAATTAGGTCGTATCTTTTTTTCATCATAAATAATTAATTCCCCTGCGTAGGAGAATCCATATCCTTGGAAAGAGTGGCCCTGTGTAATAAAAAGAAAGAGGAATTTTTATAAAATAGCAAGTCAAATCTTTATTGTGCATTCTGCATAAAATGTTTAAAATATAAAAAAAGCACATTTTCAAATTTTTTTAGCTATTAAAATGAAGGCTTACACGGCCGGCGTCTGTTATTAAAGATGAGTTTATCGGACTGTTAGGCCGTGGTTCAGGAGATTTTGAAAAGATGAAAGGAATAATAATTTTCTTGGTGAGCATGACCTCCGTAGCTGGGGTCGAAACGTTTGGTGTTTTAATATCTCCTGATAAACTCATCCTTAATTTTTAGCTATTTCTTAGGATGCCAACATTAGCACTTAGTAGATTGAAATGTGTCGTGAAATAAGTTTCTAAAAAGTTTTTGTTCTTATGTTTTTTCTTTATAAACTGATAAGTTAAAAAAACCGAAAGTTTATAACGCCTGTAAAGTACTTTTTTAAGCAGTTTATCTCTCGTTTTTAAAAGAAAAGACAAAATTTAATTGATTAGTTTTATTTTATATTCATTGCAATGAAGTGTTTATGCTCCATGTACAAATCGGGAAGGGGATCTTAGCGGTAGGAAAAAGTGTGGAAAATTTAACCATAAACGGGGACAGGTAGGGTGTCTCAAAAAAAACTTTTTTTCGAAAAACCTCGCTCCCCAGGGCTTTTCCCATTCTTTTTGGTCCCAAAAGATAGGGTGTAAAGTTTCAGCCCCCTAAGTTAACTCTAAGGTTTGCCTGTAGAGCCCCAAAGTTTGAAAAAAGTGGAAAAAATGACCAATTTTCAGAATTTTTTAAAATTATATTTTAAGATTGATACTGAGATAAAACTGGTTCATATGTGTCATTTAGGACTTATTTAGATGGAATATATTTATTTATGTGTATTAACTGCACCCTATAGCCCCTATAATTTAAGATTAAAACGTACTACTTAGAGACGTTGCACTCGCCAAAGCTTATAATACACTACCAGTGGACAAAATGAATTAAATTTGAATTTCTTCGAAGGAACTCCCTCAAATGATGCCATTTGGTGCTAAATTGATATTATAAATTATAAAAACCATTGAAATAACAATAATGAGGTCTTCCACTAAGCCTTTAATATAAAAAGTGATTTTCTTCAAAATTTCTCTTTTTAAGCTGATCAAACCCAAAATTTATACTAAAAAAAGAGGGTTGTTGTACTTATTTAGTTACCAAACATTGAAAGCTTTGTAAGGGTTTCATTTTTAATAAGTAGAATTAAATTTTAAACCGCACAGATCAGAAATGACATGGATATTTCCTATACCAGCCGTTAAAATCGATTTTCTTTTTTTAAGTTTGGAAAATTACTTCCTTTTAACGTATTAAGGGAAAATTTGGATTCAAAACTTCTTTCTTTAACATTTCAACCAAGATTCACAAGCATTAAACTATTTTCCTAACTTTGAAAAAAGAAAATCAATTTTCACATCTGGTATAGGAAATATCCATGTCATTTCCGATCTGTGCGGTTTAAAATTTAATTCTTCTTATAAAAAATTAAACCCCTATAAAGATTTCAATGTTTGGTATCTAAAAAAGTACAACATCCTTCTTTTTTAATATAAATTTTGGGTTTGATCAGCTAGAAAAGAGAAATTTTGAAGAAAATCACTTTTTACATTAAAAGCTCAGTGGAAGACCTCATTATTGTTATTTCAATGGTTTTTATAATTTATAATATCAATTTAGCACCAAATGGCATCTTTTGAGGGAGTTCCTTCGAAGAAATTCAAATTTAATTCATTTCGTCCACCGGTAGTGCATTATAAGCTTTGGCGAGTGCAACGTCCCTAAGTAGTACGTTTTAATCTTAAATTATAGGGGCTATAGGGTGCAGTTAATACACATAAATAAATATATTCCATCTAAATAAGTCCTAAATGACACATCTGAACCAGTTTTATAGCAGTATCAATCTTAAAATATAATTTTAAAAAATTCTGAAAATTTGTCATTTTTTCCACTTTTTTAAACTTTGGGGCTCTACAGGCAAACCCTAGAGTTAACTTAGGGGGCTGAAACTTTACACACTATCTTTTGGGACCAAAAAGAATGGGAAAAGCCCTGGGGAGAGAGGTTTTTTGAAAAAAAGTTTTTTTTGACACACCCTAGGGCAGGGGTTCTCAAACTTTTTTAGCCGCGGCACCCCTAGCAAGCTAAAAAAAATTCGGGGCACCCCCCTCAAAAAAAGGTTAAAATTTTTGGGAAAAAAAGTGTCCACATAAGAAGTCTCCAGCAGTGTATTATGAAATTTATTTCAAGAGGGGCCCAAAATTAGCCCTCAACCCTTCCATGTATATTAAATAGGTCCAATGTAGTTTCTTTCATTTTTTATTTAGAATTTATTTGTGTTTTAAAATAATTTTTTATGAGAAAGGTTGTAATAAAGCTCAAAGTATTAAAGGGGGGTCTGGGGGTCCACCCCCAGAAAATTTTTGGAAAGTTGACTGTAAAAGACAGGTTTTTAAGTAGTTTTAGCACTCCTTTTCCAAAATATTAATTCACATTTTTGGCAGGATTTGCATTTTGATTAACTTAATATAAATAAAAAAAGTTGTGAATAATAAAGTTCCGAGTTAAAAAGGGTATGTGGAGGTCATCTCCTAAAAAATTTTTGAAATTTAAACCAGTGTTTTTGATCGTTTCTTTTGTGTGTAAGTTATAAAAAAGATATATGACATTCTACTAACGCAAGAATGAAAGGAAAAAAGAGTGAAAAGTTGGATAATATTCACTGTTTTCACCCCATAAACAGTTAAGACGATTAGTTCCATATTTAAAATTTCGTAATTTTTTCCAACTTTTCTTGTTTATTGTCGCGGCACCCCTGGCATACCCTCGCGGCACCCCAGGGTGCCGCGGCACACAGTTTGAGAACCTCTGCCCTAGGGGACAGTTTGAGTTTTTTCGAGATTAAATTAATAAATGTCCGAGATTGGCAAAGTGATAAACCGGACATTACTAACTTGAAATGAGGCGGGCAATGTGATAAATTTAATGGCTTTTATCAATGAGAATTTATCCCCTTGCCCGAAATACGGTGATCACATTGCCCGTAACATAAATACATACATGGAAACAATTTCCATAGATGGAAATTCAATTACGTAATAGACGTTTAGATCCCCATTCTGTTCAATCTAAATCCCTCTATCTCATAGGCAACTCAATACCAAATGTCGCAACTTCGAGGTTCTAGAAATTCGAAGGGAACTAAACACCGTTTAAAGAATGGCGTGAATCAGACCGATTTTTCCGATCAGTTCGTCACGAAGAATGGTAGTTTACAGGAGTTGTTTGTGGGAAGAGATTCGCCATTGTTAGTGTCGTTAGGTAAATTGTCGGCAGTGTTGTGTAAACTGACTGGCGTGGGTTGGGTTCTATTTAGAAGAAGCTTGTGAAACAGGCTTGATTTTGAGACTAAATATTGCCTTTTATTCTATATATACTATGTCCTTTCAAAAAGTGGGGGTTTCATCATGTTCTGACGAATAAAGGCCAAGACAGACTATACAATTTTTATTAAAAAAGGATCCTTTTATATTGAGTGTTCAGCAGTAAGGCTAAGCGCGCACTAGAGACTTTTGTCTCGGCGACAGAGACAAAATAATCATCCTGGCTATTGCAAGAAGCTAGAGTGCGCGCACAGGCGATGAGACACTTGGCCCATTGCCAAGAATCTCACCATTGAAATACATAGCTCTCGAGTGACCTAGTGTTATAGTCGCCGGCGACAGAAGTCTCTTGCGCGCTTAGCCTAATTGTTTAGATATCCATCCATTCCAGTTTAATCACAGTAATAATATTCCGAAGGCGAGATATTGTTACATATAAATTAAATTTCTCATTATATTGAAATTTTAATTAGTGATGGGCAGGTATCGATACCAAATACTTAAGTGCTCGATACCTATAGGTATCGAGTGTATTCGATACCCACAAAAGTATCGATACTTTATTGACATATCTCGTTTTAAATTTTTCAATGAAGTAATCTTTATAATACCTACTGTAGATCAAACGCAGCCTGTTTCCGTTTTCATTTTGCAACGCTCAAACCCAAGTCGTTATCACCCGCGAGAGAAATTTGACGCGGCTAGGTTTTTCCCCCGCCAAATCCTTCGCCTCTATCCACCTCCAGGCCCGTAGGTACGGGGCTTTTTGATGGATCGCTTTCAGTTTTTTGAATATTAGTCTGATTATGGATAGGCCCTAAAAAAATTGTCCCTTCAGGTTCATTTCCCGACATTGAAAAAAGTACTCGATACCTAAAAGTACTCGATACCTATAAGTATTCGATACCAAAGTATTCGATACCTATAAGTATTCGATACCAAAGTATTCGATACCTAAAATTATCGATTTTGCCCATCACTAATTTTAATACCTTTGAAATTGCTGAATTGAATATGAGAATTCAGATTCATCTTCTTAACTTTAAATACCATACATGGACATAAGAGTCGTCTTTTACAATAAATTAAGTGACTAAGAAGATTTTAATACTGTTTTGCAACAAGATCAAATTCCTTTTTTAGCTTCGGGTTCTTTTGAATAAATAGTTAGTCAATGTTGACTTAAAAACACGATGTAGTACTACTGATTTGTTCAATTGCATGTAATTGTAAATATTTATATTTTAGTCATCCATTAAATATTAATTTAATGAAAACTATTCTTTGAGATGAAGTTTTCATGACACGGATTATTTTACTGCTTAACTTAATTGGTAGTCGAACTTATTACTATTTATAAATGAAAGTGTAGTAGTATACACTGGAATCAGTATATTATTGGTAAGCGTCAAATTTTCCAAAGCCTACATCTGAAGGGTTTAGAGAACTTTTATTTATTATTTTCGCAGTTAAAAATACCTTTTTAGGAAAAAAATCCTCTAAATAACCATTAGAAAAAAATTCTTAGAATAACCTTTAGAATTCTTAATTTATAAAATTTGAGATCAAATTATTCTAGTAAAGAAAAAGGATTGTAAAAATAAGTATTGTCCATTTAAATTTTCCATCGAAAAAATCTGAAATGTTAATTTTTATAGCTGGAATTCTTAGAAAAATAAAAATTTTATTATTTAATTAATTATTTTTCGCCATAAAGCCTAATGCTTGTATGCATGTTTAAATTTATCAAATTCTAAAAAAAAATTTATTTTCATTTTTTCAGTACTTCACAAACTTACAGATTTTATTTATGTTTGTTAAAAATTATAATAGTAACGCAATTACGCGGAAATAAGTTCCATTTATTTTTACAAATGCCATCATTAATACAAATTAATGAAATTTTAAACAAATCAATTACTAACATTTACTATTGCTAACCTTAAAAAAGCTGACAGAAAACATTTTAGAAAATATTGCATTATAGTATTAGAAACGTTTTGTTAAGTTGGAATGGTTTAGTTTTTTGATGTGAAAGACTGAAAGATAAAAAACTGGAAGGAAGAAATATTAAGAAGGAGGGAAGAAAAGAAAAAGGAGAGGAGAAAGAAAATCAGAGATGGAGGGAAGAACAGGTAGAAGAGGAAGAATGTGAATTAAGGAAAAAGAGGAAATTAATGGAGAATGATGTTGATGATAGCGTCTTGCGGGCTCCAAATAAAAGATTGAATAAAATCCCTGAGACGACTCAACACCAAAGAAGACAGCAGATGCATGGAAATTTTAAAAGATACACATCTTAATAATTGGATTGTTTCAGAAGGTCTCTAAAATTAAAAAAATTTCAGATTTTAATGCTAGGTACTTAACTAACTTAAATTCAATATCTTTATATTGATAAAAAAATATGAGAAGGGACAGGGATTTATCTACTAGGTTGATTGAAGGAAACGACTTCTGAAAATCCTTTGAAACGTCACTAGTAAAATATTACTTTCCGAAACCTCAGCCCAAAATTGACAAAAATCTTATATTCGATACTGTTGCATATTATTCTTACCTGTTTAATTGGAAAGTACTACTCGTTACTTAAAAATTTTTAAAAATTTTTATTTGTATTTAAGAAATAAAATAAAAGGAAAAAATATTTTTCTAGCTTTGTCAAATGTTGAAAATGCTTTAAAGGTATTTTTTAGGCGATTTTATACGGGAATAAAAATGGATATTCTGGAATGCAATTAGGGTTTTTTCCCATTCACACAGGAGCGTCATTTCAGTTTTTGGTTGGGGGGGGTGCAAGGAATTTTTTAAGTGGAATTGGACCACTCTGTAACTAGACTTTTTTGGGAGGGTTGCATCAACTTCATTTTTAAGGTGTTCCCAAACGAGCCCATTTATAGGTTAAGTGCTAGAACACTGAAAAGTAGTATTTGAAGGATATTATATATAATGTGAAAATTTGACAACATGAACTGAAAGAAAAAAAGGGGGGCCTGGGGTTCACCCCAAAGAAAATTTTGAAAATTTGCCTTTTAAAGTAGTGTTTTAGCTCATTTTAAGACCCTTTGGGCTGCATCCAAAGATAATAGTTTCTTGTATATCACAGAATTTTCTAGGGAAAAGAGTTGTAAATAAACGTCAAAGCTTCAAGAGGGGCTAGGGGTCCTCCCCCAGAATTTTTTTTAAATTTCCTTTTAAACTAGTGTTTTATCTCTTTTTCAAACTCTTTGCAGAGCTCCTAAAATGAAAAGTTTCTTTTAAGTTGCAGAATTCTAAAGAGAAAAAAACTGTATAACCGACGAAAAAATTTTAGAGGGGGCTGGGGGTCCTCCCCCAGAAATTTTTTTGAAATTTAACCCTCAAAGTAGTATTTTAACTGCTTTTGAGACTTTGAGTTGCACCCAAAGCTCTTTGTGGAAGAATTTTTAAGGGACTTGCAGCTATTTTTCACATAACAGCGGAAACCTTGGGGGGGGCGGTTGCCCCCCCCCCCTGCCCCCCCCCTAAATGACGCCCATGTATTCACAGAATTTAAAAATATTCCGTATAATTTCAAAAATTGTTCAAGTGCTAATACCTAATAAACAGATACTAAAAATAGAGATATAAGACTTTTGAAGTTTCTCAACTTCTATTCAGATAACAGATCAAATTTAGAAACTCAAAAATTTTTTCTCTCAAAGAAACCTACTTTTCTGAAAGCGTTGTATTAAGTAAATATATTTGAACTGACGATATCTCCATTATCTCCAAAACACGTAATACTTCTGTCGACGTCATAAGAACGTTATATTGCCCTATTCAGAAATCGGCGAAAAATTCCAAAATCGCATACAAAGTCCGGGATGACGTTAAGCAAGAACCGCCGACGATACAGGACGAAAAAAATACGATGATGAACCATGGAAGAATCCAATAAGTAAAAAAAAGAATCCCGAAAATTTTGCAATCCCAAAAACTTGGGAATAATATAAAGGAACGCACGAAGGAACCCTCATTTTCTGCGAAAAATTCGCCACTTCGCGAAAAGTGTTCGGACTCCTGACGTCAATGGCTAGCCGCCGCCGGATGTACGTCATCGTGACGTCACCAGCTACTGTATCGAGCGGCGGAGAAGGAATGATTTCTGTTCTATCGGTTTTCGGGCAGCGCGCTATGAAGAGATGTGGGTCCGAAACTTGGGGAAATTGTTTTTTTTTCTATTGTTTTTGTTTCGCTATCTCCGGTGCGATCCGGCAATTATTTTTCTCCTGGAATTTCTTACGTTTCGGTGAAAAGGTTTCTTCAGCCTCATAAAAACGTGCGTTTGCTTTTTCTGTTCGGACTCCCGTTCCAAAAGGAATCAATCCTTTGAGTTCCGAACTTTTTTTCCCGAGCTTTTAATTTTTTGTGTTGGTTTAATTTGCAAAAGCAAATCAAAATATTCTTAGCTGCTTTCTATTTATCTTCTTGATTCTACTTTTAATTCGATTTTGTATGGTGATCTGTTATGATATTTTTCATAAGCTTTTAGAAATAACGTTATTGTATGCCACAAAATTTACCCATAAAATCACTGTTGAATGTTTTAATGACAATACAAATAATATCACTAAGGTTTTACTTAAAATGTTGTTTTAATTAAGTAATCAACTATAACACCTTTTTTTTTGGTTTGGGATTTCCAAAGAGCCTTCTTAAAATTTATGATGTATTCGTGAAGATATTTTGGTTTTAATAACCATAAAACATGGTGGTTTGTAGGAAAAACGCAGATTCCCTTCAAATTTTTGAAAATTTTATTTTTAAATTTTGACCTTTTTTATCAATTAATTTATAATAACGTATGCGTTAAACTTTAAAAAGGAGTTAAATGTGTGATATCCCTTTGCTCAAACTTTTTTCATTCTGAGTCAAACCTTTCCTCATCTCTTTCTACTTCAGCTTCCCTTTGCATACACTTTGAACATTTTTATCCCTTAAGCATCGGTTTGCTCTTGAGCCTCTCTATGCTCTTGGGCATCCCCTTTACTATTTTCATAAAGAATTTAATGATACAGCATCTCCTTGTTTAACATTTCTGACCTTGATGCAATCAGATTCACTGACTTTCACTGACATTTTAAATCCTCTAGCTCTAGCTCACACACTTTTTTCATCGGAGAGAGTGTATACCACTTCAGGGCTCTTCATTGACTACTTTCAGCAATTTCACTGACCACTGACCAGAAGCGGTTGGAAACCATTGGGTGAAGGACCATTCACACTGTTTCATTTTGTACATCCTGAGTGATTTACTTTTGTGAATCGTAGCTTGCATAGAAAAGTGTAAAGAGTGAAACGCCAATTCACACTTTTCACTTTCGGTAATTCCTCTGAAATGAACAAAAAAAGGGAAAAGTCTGAATAGGCCTTAAGATCTTAGGCCTTGAAACATTATTAAAATTTCAAAACTTTCTCCTTAAAACGACAAAATATCAATTTTTCCTCCAGAAAGGGTTCAGTTACTTATTTTCCCTCCCGTGAAATACACTGGGACTCAAAACGTTTGAGAACCGCCGAGTTGGAGAAGGAACACAATCGAACAACAGAATATGAAGAAAAAACGACAGAGAATAACTAGTCACTAAACCAAGTCATTAAGTCAGTAAACCCTTGAGATTTTTTTATTTAAACAAACAAAATCTCCCCGTGCACCACAGGGCAACCCTTGAGAATAGACCAGGAAATCAACGTTATCGTAAAAAAATACTCATAAAATTATCTATTAATTAGATGTTGAATGCATAAAAAGTTAAGGGCTAGTGGAATGGAATTGCAAAGTTATCACCTTGCTTTGTTTATTCTATTATTCTAACTTTTAGTTCGTGATTAAATTCACATACATCGATAAAGCTTGTTAGATAATAAGATTGTTTTGATTGTTGCTTACTTTGACCCTTTGTCTTTAAAATTCATTAAAATTCATTCCTAACCGTCTTTCTTTAACCTCGTAAGGAACTTTTTTCTTTAAAATTTGGAGTTTTTGGCTTTTAAAGTAAGAAATTAAAATACTTCAAATTTCTTTTTTAAACTTATCAGTCAACAAAAAAATAGGCTATTCTTAAAAAAATAAGAAGAAACCACACGATATTGAAAGAGAAATTATTTGCAATGTCAACATTGATTACTAAGTAAAGGCTGGATTTTGTTGACACTAACAGTATAGCTAGAACATAGTTCCATTCGACCATTATAATTCATGACGTTATTTTAGCGTTTATAACTTGATTTGATGATTACAGTAGGGGAAAGTGGGGGCTAATGGGACATTTTTGAAATAAATGCTAGTAAAAAAAGCATAAAAAAGTAGTTATTATTATTTTTATGAATGTAAAATGATTTTACATTAAGGTTAGAAAAATATTCTGGGAAAGTTAAAAACAATGTTCCTCTATGTGTTATGTCAACTTTTGTAACTTTGTAATAATTTGTGTTTTGTATCCTAAGAGGATAATCCTAGATAGTATTAAGTATTAAAACTAAACCATTGGCGCAACAGCCCTAGTGGGCCAAGGCCTACGATGCCCATCTTCGTATTCGTGACCGTGGGGCCTGGGGTGCTAGGCAAATGTCCCGGTTAGGTGGTCAGCACAACGCGAGACCCCCAGTGTTTAGTTCCCAAGCATGCTTGGTCCTCAGTTTATCGACCCACTGATGGGATGAAAGGCTGAGTGGACCCTGCCCAGCCCGGGATTTGAACCCCGGACCTGTGGCGTGGAAATGTGATGCGCTACCACTGCGCCACTGGGCTTAGTATTAAGTATTAGTCAATATAAATAAATTGGAAAATAATTTTGAAGGATATCTAAAATTACTAATTTGTTTGTTTAAAGGCTAAGAGTTGTCCAATTTAAAAAAAACTATTTAGTTCTCTTTAATTTTTACATGCTCTTAATGACTGTTTATCCCGTTTCCATCCAACTTAATTCAGTATGCAAAGTCAAATAAACACTTCAATGTCATTTTAAAGAGATATTCAGCCACATTAATTAATTTCTCCAACTAACCTCCTTCCAATCTTTCCTTTTTCTCCCTGTTCGTACTTTTTTAGTTTAATTTCACCTTGTTAGCATGATTTTTTTTCTTTTGCGTAGAACCAATAAATGTTCTAGTTCATACAAAAACTGTAACTTGTTGCAAGAGGGACAATGTAATAGGTCGGAAGGGTGGTACATAGTAGGAGGGACAGGAAAAGGATGTTGAGAAATACCGTGAGCTCGACATTGATTCGAACGGACTGTTGTTGGCCAGCTGGAATCAAAACACATTCCATCGGCCACCTGCATCACCTCCCTCCGGAAAGACCACACAAGTTCCCCGTGGAAAAGGGGGCAAAAAAAGCGCACCACAGCGGGAATAAAAGAGAAAGGAGAGCTGCGCGAAAACACGATGACGAATTTACGAGACAGGTAGACCGCCGGAACAAGAAGGGGGTTACAAAGGGTCTGGGAGGCACAAGGGCAAAGCTAGATGAAATAAAGGGAAATTTGGTATGCACACCTGGGGCAAGCGGCAAGCAGGGCGATGGTCACCCATAAATTCGAGGCTAACAAAGCTGGAAGAGTGCCTCGCCATAGGCCACATAGAATACACTGGGGAACACTAAGAACTCTGCCATAGGCTAGGGTCAACACAATAAGGAACGTGGAGATTGGGTGAGGAGTCCAGGACAGTCCCAGGGGGCGTAGGTGGTCCCTCACGAGTGGTCAAAGGTAGCACCACCCAAAGGTGGGCGGCGCCGTATTTAAAGTCAGGAACGACGGAAAACCTCTCATAAAATCTTTACCTTCCGGTGATTAAGAATTACAAACTCCTTACCCCTCCGGAGCTGGGCTCCCGAAGATTTTGGCCAACGGCCCGAGATAATCGGACACCCCTTAGCATCCAAGAAGATATCTTTTCCCGAGTGCGCGATTAAGTTCGTAAGAAAATGTGCACTTTGTTTAAGTGATCATCAAGAATTACTAATCGTTCAAGAATAACTATTCTCGGGTGCGAAACCCAATTGTGAACACTATATCACTCTCGGATTGACTTAGCAGAGGACAATGAGGAGCTCTAGGCTGCTTCTCTTAGGTAGGTGCAATTTCCCCAATTCTCCTCTCAGTCCAGATTATCACAAGCATTAAATATAATGAGTATATTATTGCATAAATGTGTATTGTAAATTTTGTGTTCAATTTATGCGTCCATAAGGCGCATGGTTTATCGCATGATATTGCTCTCAGGCATTCTTTCTCGGTCTACTAATGATATTAGTAATTTGCAATGTATTACATATTAAGTGAACTAATGTAAGCATTAATTCAGCGGGTTTTATCCCAGCTTAAACTTTAGGGTAAAAGTAAAGGATAGGAATTAGTGTATTGGAGGATTGGGAAGTTACTTCGTAGGGATGAATAGGAAGAATTAGAAAGTAATGATAAGAGAATCCTCATTAAAAATGATATTGCGGACCATGAGTGGGAACAATGCCTGGGATAATAATTGTATAATGTGTTGAATATGTGCATGTTAAGTATGTGCCAAGTGCCTATGTATGTATACATATACTTATAATATTATTTAATCATTGATATGTTTTGATGTGTGATCATATTTTATTTGAATAATTTAGCCAATAAGGCTCGAATTAGAACGCTAATGCATGCGAATGATATGTACTATTTGATATCCACTAAGAAAACTAATTATTCAATTAATGGAATGTATTATTATATATACATAATCAAGAATAAATGTGTGTATTTTTAAACAAATCAACCGAATTGTTTCGTTCTATTTTGTTCCAACGCAGTCAATATACACTAACCACTATACATTATAACGGCTAGGGTGATGATAATACAGTTCCCTAAGAACTAGTAGAGCCACCCGACAAGTGGTACCGTGACCATTCACGAACCACAATTTTCAAAATTTATGTTAATACTAATTGATTGACTGTAGAGAAACGAAATGGAACAGAAAAGTATATGTATACCATACACCATAGTATAAGATAATTGAAGTATCACACTCCACACACAAAGCTTTGAGGGTATAAGTAAGAAATTTGAATTGAAAGATCCTTTTCTTTTTTTAATTTTAAATAAGTAAATCATAAATATATACCAAAATGTCTCATACCGAACAAAACGACACTGTAGAAAATTCGGGCATGAACGGGCATAGCACTGACTTACCAAGTCTAGCTATAATTCAAAATTGGATCCCCACATATGATGGTAATTCCGCGATAACCCCAGACTACTTCATAGACACTGTAAATAAATTAACAGAGGGTCTAAACATACCGGACGCGCAAAAGATCCACATAATAAAAGCAAAAATCAAAGGAGATGCGCTTACGAGTTATATTAGTAATTCGGAATTAGTCCACGAAACGGACTTAAAGGCCTTTAAGGCCAAATTCCTAGATTTTTTTGGGAAAACCCAAAGCTTGGCACTACGCCAACAAAACCTAGCCTCATGTCGGCAAAAGCCAGAGGAAGATATAAAAATCTTTGCAGCTCGACTCACGAGGGCTACTAGAGACTTTTTTGGGGCAGTGGACTTCGATTCCCCAGACATGAAGTTAATTTATGATAAATCGAGATTGGCCAGATTACTAGAAGGCGTATTGCCCCAATATAAACCCCAATTACTAACGAAGGATGTTTCCTCCTTTGATGAGGCCATCAAATTCATCCAGCTACTTCAAGCAAATCAATTAATCTTACAATCTCCGTCAATAAACGCGATAGAGTCAGGGAAGCCAGAAAACCCCCCTCAAGGTGACACCAAAATAAGGGATGACGTCACTGACCTAGCTAAAGAAATCGCGAATTTACGATTGGAGAATAACCAATTCAAACAGAAACTAGACAACATAGGCAGGGCAGGGGACAACCAATTCCCAAGAGGGAGGAAATGTAGCCAATGCCATAATTTCAACTGTCAAAGACATACGACCCCAATGGGATATCCCCAGGTCCCCCGCGCCCCGCAACAATACCGTCCGGCATTCGCCAGACCACCCCCCTCCTATCGAGAACCGCCCCAATACTCAAGCTATTACCCTAGGACTTATTACGGGGAGCAAAGGGGGGAGCGCTCCACGGAGCAAAGGTGGAGATGTAACGATAGAGGTAGAGGGGAAATTAGAAGGGGCACCTACTACCAAAACGATAGGAGACAGACATGGAATGGAGGGAGGAACGGCACATACAATAACGAGAGCCAAGGTTTCGTTCCCAGAGGGGACAGGGGAAGAGGAAGGTCAAACAGACCTTTAAACTAAAAAGGGATTTCCAACAACCCCCCCGTTTGGATGAGAAATCCCACGACAAGTCTATGGAAACTAAAAACACTACCCACACACATACGAAATATACACGCGTACACGGGGAGCACTCACAAAATATTCCGAACACACACCGTACGCAAAACCTACACACACCTAATGCGAATAAGAAATCGGTCACATTCATCAACACAACACAACATGGCACAGAATTCGCCACAAAGAATCTACTGCCGGTAGTAACTCTCAATATCGGAAAAACACCCATTCTATCCCTACTAGACAGCGGAGCAGCATGTTCATTGCTCACTAGGGAGAAATTTGAAGAAATAAAAAATGAGGTTAGCATAAAACGGGTCCCTTCATGGGTAACTATCAAGTCAGTAAATGACGAGCCTCTTAAAATTCACGGGTGTTATGAGATAACCATAAATATTGCGGACATGATAATTAAACACCCTTTCTACATTGTAAACCAACGGTTCTCCCATTATTCTATGATACTGGGTTATGACTTCTTAAAAAAAAATAATGTTACTTTAGATTTTGGCCGTAATGTGTTAATAAACAACAAACAAAAGTTAGAAATATCGGGCAAAGATAGCGGAGATATAAACAACTTACGCATCCATACATATGCAAAATTAATAAATAAGTGTAATCTTAGCCCACATGAAACGGCCATGATTACTTTACAAATAGGACCGAATTTCGATCTTAATCAAGACGTAATTTTAAACCCCTCGCTAAACAATAAAAATATTGAAGTAACCCCGGCAGTAGTATCTATCGGTAAGAACAGAACTACACATCTATTAATCACCAATTTAACTGCTAACAACATAATCCTAAACAAAAACACAAGAATCGCGACAGTAGACACTGACACAGAAGACGCCGACATAAAGAGCATTAGGAAAATCCGTAGGGAAGAACTAAACGAATCGGACTTTAAATTGGAACACTTAGATAATCCCACGAAGTCTAAGTTGCTGAAACTACTCATGAAATACGCGGATGTTTTCAGCAAACGATTGGGAACGCTGGGGCGCACAAATTTAGTTCAGCCAGAGTTCTCGGTTAAAAGCGACGAACTTAAAACAGCAAAATATTTCCCGGTGCCGCACGCCCTTAAAGACATTCTAAGGGATCACCTGGAAGAAATGCTAGAGGCGGGAATAATTGAACCTTCCAACAGCTATGTAACTTTCCCCTTAGTAATGGTAAAGAAAAAAAATACCCCTGGAGCGCCACAGTCCTATAGAACATGCGTGGACTTTCGAGCACTCAATAAACTAGTAACCTACACTAATCACCCTTTACCCTTAATGAACGCGGAAATAGATAAATTAAGCGGTTCCAAATTATTCACCACAATTGATCTAAATCAATCCTTTTTCCAAATTGAATTAAAAAACGAGCAAAAGCAATACACAGCCTTTCAATCCCCATTTGGTGCATTTCAATTTAAAACCATGCCCATGGGTTCAAGCTTCAGCAGCGCTACCCTTCAAAAACTATCAGATAAAATACTTGCCCCCTTAAGACAGCTAAGAATTGCAAATTTTATAGACGACTTCGCAATTGGAGCCCAAACTATCGACGAAATGCTTTCAACATTAGGAAGTTTCTTCCAACAATTGAGGAAACATAACCTCACAATAAACCCAAAAAAATGTTCCTTTATCACTCAACATATAACCTTTTTAGGTCATAATATTGATCAATATGGTTCTAAACCATCAAATGAAAATCTAATAAAAATAAATAACTTTAAACCCCCAAGGAATTTAAAGCAAGTCAGAGGATTTTTGGGACTCACGGGTTATTACCGCAGATACATTAAAAACTACTCCAAAATTTCCGTTCCTCTAACGGATATCTTGAAATTAAAAGGGAAATTTAAATGGAATTCCGAGGCTCAAGAGGCCTTTGAAATATTAAAAGACGCGCTGGATAAGGCTCCCATCTTAATACACCCGGATTTTACGAAACAGTTCGTCCTATCGACCGATTCTAGCACTAAAGCTATCGGTGGTTGCCTTAGTCAACTGGACGAAAGAACGGGTGTCAAAAGACCAATAGCCTATTACTCAAAAAAATTAAATGACAATCAAATTAAATATCCAATTTACGAGCTAGAACTATATGCCTTAACCGAGAACTTGCGTGCTTTCAAGTACTATGTATACGGTAGAAAAATAATAGTCGAATGTGACAACAAAGCCCTGTCACAAATAAAAACGCTTGAGAACCCAGCAAACCGGGTAACTAGACAAATACTTAAATTGCAAGAATACGACATCGAATTCAAACTAATAAAATCTAAGGAAAACATAGTTCCGGACATTCTCAGCAGATACCCAATTAACGACATAAATACAAATAACATAAGCGCGGTAACAATAGAAATGCCATCAGTTCACCAAATTCGCACAGAACAACACAAAGACCCCGAACTTAATAAAATAATAAACAAAATAAAAAGCAACCCCCAAACACTAACACGGTCAGAACGCTTCTACGCAATCGAGGACGATTTATTGCTGCGTATAACCAGCAAACCGGGTCACGGTAAACTACAAACCAAACAAATGGTAATCCCCAAATGCTACCGACCAAACATTTTACATCTCACACACGCGAATCATGCGGGACATGTTAAAACCTACGATAATCTAACTAGATACTTTTATTGGCCTGGAATGTACAGCGATGCAGAAAATTTTGTTCAGTCATGTACAGACTGCTCACATTACAAATCTCCCAATAGATATCCTCCTGCACCTTTACAAAGTAATATCTTGGCTAAGAAGCCCCTTGAATATATAAGTATTGATATAGTAGGACCCCTAAATGAAAGTCCATGTGGACACAAATACATTCTCTGTGTAAATGACTACTTTACCCGTTACATGCAAATTTACCCTCTGAAGACACAAAAAGCAACCGAAGTTGCAGACAAATTGCTTAATTTCATATCCATTTTTGGACTTTTTGAGAATCTACTATCGGACTGTGCATCAAACTTTGTAGGAACCATCTTAACCTCTCTAGCGGAAAAATTAGGCATAAATAAACTCAAAACCACTAGTTACAGACCCTCTACAAATGGGATGAACGAGGCATCTCACAAACAATTAAAAATTTCCCTAGCTATTTTTGCTAGGGATAACCATAATTGGGAAAAAGGTATTGAGTTCTACCAATTAATGTATAATGCGCAACGACATAGCACAACAAACTACAGCCCATACTACTTAATGTTCGGTCTTGAACCAAAAGTTCCTTACACCATTAAACCAAATTTATCCGACGAGGAACATAACTCCATACCCGAATATGTAGAAAATCGACTAAAAATATACGCACAGGCGCAAAAGGCAGTTGAGGAAAATTTCAAACAGGCAGCAAAAAAACAACAGGAATACAGATTAAGCAAGGGCGCGAAACACAGATCTTTTGAAATCGGCCAAAAGGTATATTTACACACTCCAAATCTGGAAAGGAATAAAGACTCTATAAAAAAACCCCTTTTCGACGGTCCGTATATAATTGAAAAAAAACACACGGACGTAAATTACACAATTCGGAACGCTGAACGCCCGAATGCAAAACTTCAACGAGTACACGTTGAAAGATTACTGCCATTCACAGAAAGGAAAAACGCACTTAAATTAGCACACGGGGCACAAGACACTACACCCAAATACATAGACCGGAATATAGAAGCTAACATAAAACCAACCCTTCCCCCCGAAGACGATTGGGACGAAGACATCCCACTTGCATACTACGCGCTCACCCGGAACAGGTATCGTTCACAAGCATCAATCCCCGCAAAACCCGTCAAAGGTACGCAATCCGACAATCCAAACGGGGAGGGAATCCCTAAGGCACACGCCTTACCCCACTCCCCAAATACTAGCCCAGGAGCACAACCGACGGGGAACGAAACATCGGAAAACGATAGGTCAGGCGCACAACAAAGAACGGACATAACCGAACAGCGGGACGCGGAAGAAAATACTCAAACGGCAACAGAACCGACTGAAACTGATACAGATAATGACTCGGAGCAAACGGGAGAGAAAAGAAAAAAATACTCGCGGAAAAATTGGGCGGACCAGCCACGTCGGGACTTCTCGCTCAGGTCACGACCCAATACATCGGTCTCACAGGTTACCACGGACAATTTAGGAACCCGCCTATGGAACTGGGCAGAGCAAATTACTCGTCCATCGGAGGACGAAGATCAGGGACCGCAGTCTCAACTTTTAACCCTTCTAGACACATTGACGGAGAGATTGAAAGATGATTAGGTACCGCTAGTTAGCAAGCAATGTAAATTACAAAGGGAAACAAAACCGGGCATAGCAGGGAAACAAATAAAAAAGGCATAGGATAAATCACGGAAACACAAATACAACACAACACACGGTGGGATATTAAGATAGGGAACTCGAAATGGATGGAAATGACATGAACTAAATATAAAATAAACAAATTTTGACGATGCATACAGGGTCAGATATTGATATGATATTTTTTCGGAATACTGGTAGGTGTTTTAACATATGAGCAAACTAATACAATCAGCCAAATAAAATCAATCTTAGATATAGAGCAAATAAAGCAAAATATCCAAACGGATCAAAATTAATGATTTATATGGCGTAATTCAGTAATTAAGAAAACTTATACTCCCTGATAGATCAAAACTTAACTCCAAACATAAAATAATATCAACGGTAAGGGGAAATATTTCAAGAGCAAATAATTTTAAAACCCGTCTAAAATATAGGAAAACCAAAACCCAATTTAAACAAAAAAAAAAACTACATAGAGGCATAAATTTTCGGGCAAAAACCATAAAGTGATATAATAACTATAAACATAAATGTTGCAAAACAATAAAACAAAGGTGAATTAAAATAAAATATTTCAAACTATCTCTAGCCTCATATGTTGCTTTGAGATACTTGGGGAGGATTTTAATTGTCTTCCGCGGAGACAATTTTAAGTGGGAAATTAAGCGCTGGCGTTTATCTCTACCACCACCCAACCCAAAGTATTAATGTAAGCAATATGAATAAAATGCAGAATGTACGGTGAAAAGAAAAAATTAATAAATAAATCATGAAATATGTAAAAATATGTAACATAAGTAATACAATAGATAATGTAATGTGGGAAAAAAGAAAAAAAACCAAGGAAAACATAGTGTAAAACATGGTACATAGGGTGTAAAATGTAACACTGCAACATAGAATACAATAAATAAATATCAGCTACTTACAAATTGTGTAGAATCCTTAGATGACCGCGTTAAAGTTGCGCGGGGCAAAATATATTTCAAAATGTAATTCCATAACTTGAAAAAATATCTTCCCAAAACTTGAAACTTAGTAAGACCGTATGATAATATACTCTAAAAAATGGAAACAAATATAAGAACACAACAGGCTCAAATAAATACAAACACGCGGTTACGAATCCAGAGGAAAAAGTAAATCGAAAACAAAATTCAAAATTAGAAGATAATTGCATGGCATAGATAAATTACATGAACAAAAATCACATTGCAGAATTAGATTCATTCTAAACGCTAAAAACAAAATTCATGGGGAAAAAAGTGACAAAAAAAAAAACCTGATGGTAGGTTACTACTTGACTGGAATTCACTGTGGACCGTGCGGACTGGGGGACGCGGACAACGTGCCGGGTTAAACAAGTAAGAAATAAAATAAGTAAAACACACATAACAAAAGAAAATTAAGGGAAACACCAAAACACGAATGCACAACAGTAAAAGAGACAAACAAGAAAGGAGAGAAATACAAAGGACAACACAACATTCAAACGTCATTCATTCATCCAATTACTCATTCACACACCCAATCAACCAAAATTAAATACATGTGCACACTAGCAAGTGCACATGCGGGATTCTGCACTTAGCCAGGCACACACATACAAGCGCATGCTCGCGAGGGATCGCGCAGGGCTCCCCGGGTACCCTGAACGCACCCGGGCCGCCCAAACAACGGGGACGGCTAAATGGTTGCCGAATGGGCCCCGTTGACCGGGGAAAGTCCCGTCGCCCGCGTCCAGCCGCCCGCAATTCCCAGAGCATCAACGTCTCGTACATATCGACTAAACTGCAAAGGGTAGACTAAAGCACAGATACGAAAGCATCAATCGGGAAAAATCGAAATAAAATACATTGTCCAAACAACAAGGGAAATAAAACCATCAACCAATCCTACCAGAGGGGGAAAATGACCGCGAAAACGCAGATACGGTAAGACCGAGAGGGCCCACACAAAGTATAGTCTAAGCGGTACACGACGAAAAAGGGCGAAACACTGCACTTTTTGATGATGCTAAGCCACTTGGTACACTGATTCCATGGACCATAAGAATGAGTTTTCGATCAGGAGTCCGCCGAAATTTCCCTTAGAATTTAAAATATTTAACTTTTTGTAAAATTTTTAAATTCGCGTTTTACACCTTAACTATCAAACTTTTTAACATGTAAGGTGACTTTTATATACAATTTGAGGTCGTAGATTACAAATATGAAGTCGAAAATTTCAAAAAGATGCTATTTGATATGTTTTTTTGAAAAAAACTAAATTTTAAAATTTAAAATCTTCAAAAACACAATGTTAAACATAAGTTGGTATCATGAAATTTTTACCAGTTATTAAGCTATTTGTAACTAAAAAATATCCAAAATTTCAAAGCTTTACCTTTATTATTCACCGAGATATGAGACTTTAAATTTTGAAAATTTTCAAAATGGCGGCCATGCTTGATGCGACTACTCATCGAAAACTTCCCATAACTCGGTAAATTATTGTTCAAAATGAAAAGTTAAAACCTTTTTTGAAAGAAAAACAATACCACTACACTATTAAGACATTAAAAGAACAATTAAACCACTTTAAGTTGGTTTTAAATAAACTCTAAGACAGATTAATACTTTACTATGACAAGCATGTTAAAAGCTTTAAAAAATGCTTTCTTGGTGAAAAATTTTTTAAAATTTTTAATTAAATGTTCACCCTGATATAAATATGCGACATTAAACCATTTAAAGGAAAATTTTGCTTTACAAGGCCTGGGCGCAAACGCGAAAATACCTGATAAACGCGCGCTTCAAATAAACTTTTTCTGTCAAAGAATCACAAAATCGTGCTTTCTATTATGATTTTCTAACAACATTTTAGCCACTTCAAATTTAAAAAACAAGCATCCCTTACCTTTTGTATGAGAAAAAAATGCTTAAAATACAATTTTTCAGGTTAGAAATTACCTTTCAAATGAGTATTTTCTAGACAAACCTTTACTCACTGAGTTAAAACATGAAATATCAATGAGATTCATAATGTAAAATATGTTATATACATTTAAACTTACCGAACATTTTTTACAATTAGTAATCGTTGTCTATTTGAAAATCGAGTTAAGGGTAATACATCTAATCATTTCCTATACGGTAATGCATAACACCACTTAAACTTTAAGCAAATACTTTTTAATCGGTATACAAAATTAATTGAGACTGTATGCGTCCTGCTAGTTTGCTACAAGACTACTTAAATTTAAAGCCCTGGATACTCTACCTTAGGTACAGTATCCAGGGCTTTACTTAAATAAGGAAGTTGCATGTGTCAGATTTTCAAAAACAAACAAGTGTTCCGTATGGTTTTTTGTATGGTTTTTCAAAAAAAATGTACAGAAAATTAAATATTTTAATTTAAAAATCGAGAAAAAAACACGTGACTGAAAACGTTTATTGTTTAAACTATAAGATGACGTCAACAATAATACCATCAACTCCATTGCTTTACAACAATGTTTAGTATAAGATGACGTCACATCCAAACTCTTGGCGTTTTCGCGCGCTTTTAAAAAGGGGATTTTTGTTAATTTTTTTGGCAATCAAAAAATTTCTCGATCGGCCTCAAATTTTGGGTAGTTGCTTATTTTTGCAAGAGGAATCGATTAAAAAAATAAACAAAAATCATGCAACTTCCTCATTATACCAGCCTTATAATGAATAATAGTATTTTCAACTTAGTAGAAACTTATAGTATTTTCAAGTGCTTGTTTACTTACCTACAACTTTACTATTAGCTTCAATATCTTTACATTTATTAGGAATTAAGAATATCGGGAAAGTCAAATGCATCCAAATCTTTCATTAATAATCATCGTACAAATATTTGGTTTTGATAAGTTAATAAGTAAGGCTTTTTTCTTATTTTAAATGAGAGTCGTAGAGACAAAATATTTTTCCTGTAAAAAACCTATTAAATATGTACCATGATAGATCAAGATTTTTTCTTGAAACGTATGCCTCTCTTGAGAATTGGTATATTTTCTATATTAGCTAGATTTAAAAAATAAAGCATATACTTTGCCTATACTCCTTTCAGTAGGTAATTACAACACTAAGATAAGAATTTCATTAATTATATAAAGAGTTAAAGGTATTAAATAGCCTTTTAAGGATTTCAAATTATTTTATTTATTCTTTTGGCACAAATTCAAAAGTATTGATTTAATTTTTGAATTTAACGTAAAAGGTTAAGTTATAGGTCTTCCTCTGAATTTTGGCATTCACCTCTACAATTCAGGCACATAAGTGTACATGGTATTCCTGAAGATTTGCAGGAACACCTTGTATAATCTTTTTCCGCATAACTTCTATGCTTTCTAATTTTTAAAAATAATTCATAAAAACAGCAAATACACAACGATTAAAAAGTGTTCGGTAAGTTTAAATGTATAACATATTTTAATACATTATGAATCTCATTGATATTTCATGTTTTAACTCAGTATGTAAAGGTTTTTCTAGAAAATACTCATTTGAAAGGTAATTTCCAACCTGAAAAATTGTATTTTAAGCATTTTTTTTCTGATACAAAAGATAAGGGATGCTTGTTTTTTAAACTTGAAGTGGTAAAAATTTTGTTAGAAAATCATAATAGAAAGCATGATTTCGTTAAAATAATGTTAGAAAATCATAATAGAAAGCACGATTTTGTGATTCTTTGACAGAAAAAGTTTATTTGAAGCGCGCGTTTATTAGGTATTTTCGCGTTTGCGCCCAGGCCTTGTAAGGCAAAATTTTCCTTTAAATGGTTTAATGTCGCATATTTATATCAGGGTGAACATTTAATAAAAAATTTAAAACAATTTTTCACCAAGAAAGCATTTTTTAAAGCTTTTAACATGCTTGTCATAGTAAAGTATTAATCTGTCTTAGAGTTTATTTAAAACCAACGTAAAGTGGTTTAATTGTTCTTTTAATGTCTTAATAGTGTAGTGGTATTGCTTTTCTTTCAAAAAAAGTTTTAACTGTTCATTTTGAACAATAATTTACCGAGTTATGGGAAGTTTTCGATGAGTAGTCGCATCAAGCATGGCCGCCATTTTGAAAATTTTCAAAATTTAAAGTCTCATATCTCGGTGAATAATAAAGGTAAAGCTTTGAAATTTTGGATATTTTTTAGTTACAAATAGCTTAATAACTGATAAAAATTTCATGATACCAACTTATGTTTAACATTGTGTTTTTGAAGATTTTAGATTTTAAAATTTAGTTTTTTTCAAAAAAACATATCAAATAGCATCTTTTTGAAATTTTCGACTTCATATTTGTAATCTACGACCTCCAATTGTATAGAAAAGTCACCTTACATGTTAAAAAGTTTGATAGTTAAGGTGTAAAACGCGAATTTAAAAATTTCACAAAAAGTTAAATATTTTAAATTCTAAGGGAAATTTCGGCGGACTCCTGATCGAAAACTCATTCTTATGGTCCATGGAATCAGTGTACCAAGTGGCTTAGCATCATCAAAAAGTGCAGTGTTTCAACTTGTACCGCTTAGACTAGTAAGAAAAGGCCAGGGCACAAACTGTCCATAAATAAGCCTGGGTCAATAAGCCCCGAGGGACATAATTTGGCCGGTGAGAAAGCGAGGGACACAAAACAAACTCGGGGAAGCAAAGAGAGCGGCAATCTGCTCACAAAGGACGAGGCCGGGGAGGCGAAGTAACAAACGAAAATGGACAATCACTGCAATACCAATTACCTAATCCAACACCTGACGATTCACTCGCATAGAACGAATAGGGAAATTTAGGAACGGTGAGAACTGTGGAGAGCTCGAGGGTAGCATATGGGCACACCCTACGGCGTCGAATTTTATACAAATTCGCGCCACATAAAGGAGCTAAAAGAGAGGTGAATACTCCACACAAAATAAGGAATGGAAAAAAAAAAGACATCTACGAAAACGCGAAACTGCATCCAGGATTAGACGGGGAATATGGCAAATGGGGAAAGAAAAGGGCAGCACCCGAAACTGACCACCCTACACGAAACAAAAACCTAATTAGAAGTCCAAGACCCCAGAAAAGCATAGAGCTCTCGGGAGTGATACTTTCCCAAGTATCACAACAGAGGGATCAATAGCGATTGAAGGAAGAGGAATTGCAAGGAGATAATAAAAATAATTAGAGAATAGGAAAAGAGTGCCTGCCCGCACATATCCCATCGGTGGGAATAACCCGTGGTCAAATAGACACGTAATTCCAACTGGTGTCATTAAGACATTAGTAAGAGCACCGATAACGGTACTCAGGATAAGTCACACTGATATTACACATGTACATATTACACATGTAAATAGTAGAAAAAAAATTACCAAATTTTGCGATTTGACAAATTGCAAGAATTTGCATGCATGTAATTGGGAAATGCTTATTCAAAAGGACGTTCAATAAGCGCTCAAGGGACAAGTCCCGAGCAAAAGGCTGAAATATATCTTCCTTTTGAACAGCGGAGTGCCATCTCTGAAATGGCATTAATGATGTATATATTTATTTATTTTTCTTTTCTTATAATGAATCATTAAAATGTATATAAATATTAGGATTAGAATCTAAACTTTAAGCATGTACTTTAGAATTAAGTAACACTATTCTGGACTGGGCAGTGAATTGGTGATATTGCATTGCAGGCTACCTATGGACTGCAGTAGCGGTGATAATGGGCACTCCCCATATCACCATATGCAAAATGGAGGGTGAGGGATGTGAGAAAGAAGCACTCCCACGCCACTTGCTGCAGCGAATTGACCTACCTTCCCACGCGTGTGCCTTGCAAAAGTGTATCAACTGCGTCACTGGCTATGAATCATATATACTAACGCCTAATTTTGAACTGATTGCACCAACAACTTTCATTCTCAAAAACGAACATCCGGTCGTCGAACACTTGAACTTCAACACGACCTTTTATACCTGCCGGGCACCGCAGGGAGCCTCCTGCAACTGCAACACGGCCACTTGCAAAGGCCCCAACGATTTTTGTCAGTTATACAACTGCTCGCAATCTGCTCAGTGTGAGTGCCACCTTACCCATGACAAAGCGCTAATAACGCACGTAGGAGAGGACCGATCTATAGACAATCCGACGATAATTACTATACAAACATGTATCTTCCGGAAGAAGAAGTCCTATAGCAGGAAGTTACTGGAAGCAGAACGGGCCACATTCAAACAGAACAATTTAACCCTCACGTTCACTGATCCTGTTCTCACCCTGCCAGACACCAATGGCCGACTCATTTTGCGAACCGACGACTACGAGACACTCTTAACGGTGAAGGATACCAGACACATCACCGTCCCGTTCGAGCTACTGGCACACAAGACAACGCTCACCGCCATATTCATAGCGGAAAATGGTCTCTCCGTCGATGCGGAGATACACATCGAAGGCAAAAAGCTCTGTCGCCTAACGGGGTGCATCTTTTGTAAAGAAAATTTCCAAACCTACCGATGCTGGCAGCCATTCTTCCAGAATCTCCTGTGGGGTGCTCTCATCTGTCTAACCATGGTAAGCCTCATCATGGTTAAGATAATCATCAAAACTATCACGTGGACCATCATGCTCCTCTTCTACCAAATCATGCTACTATGTCGACTTATCCGGATGGCGGCACGGTTCTGTCTTCTCTTGGGAGCGGCGACGGGACATGCCATCAGGCACTTCGGTGCGGGAATCTACGAGGCATTAGAACACAGAGACCGAAGATACGGAACAGGACTAAAGGCGGTCTCACTTGCAGTCCTGGCACTCTGCTTAATCGTCGATGGTGCCACCGCAAGTTGCTCCGATTATAACATAGTTCAATCGGAACTAAAACTATGTGAACACCATGACGCATGGGAAGAAACCTGCAAACTCACCACTTCTGCGGAAGTAACCATCAAAAACATTCGCCACGCATCATGTCTATGGTTTCACTCCAAAGATAGTAAGCCTCTATTCTCACTAAAAATCACCCTGGAGTCGGTGGAGTGTCATTTCTCGACACAAAGACTGTATTACACCTTCCCAGTACAGACCCGTTCCCAATCACAGATCACCTGCAGCCAAAACAAATACTGCGCTTGGGGCGAACATTGCGCTATTCACTCATACGACGGACTGAACTTCGAGGCAGAGACGATGGAGGCCAGATCGTACAGCGGATACTCAACGTGTGAGCCGAGCAACCGCGGAAACGGCTGCATAATAAGCCACACACCGGCCTGCGCGTTCAAGCGCGTGTACTTCGTGCCACAGCTGGAAAAGTCTTATGAGGTCTCCAAAATAACTGGTTACAAATGCGGCTACAAAGTGGCATTAGAGCATTCCAGAAATGGAACAACCTCCCGGGCCACCCTAAGAGACAAAACAATAGCGATCGACGGAATAAAAGTGAAGCTTCTGGGGGCGTATGACCAATCTACAATGCTCATCCCAGAGAAATTGGTCACCAGCGTCGACAACCCCTCCGAAGGCTACCTGGTGATGGGGAGTGAAAAGAACGATCCAGTGGCGAACCTCATCGGAGCGGTGCAGGCCAATACGTCTTACACAAAGACCTTCCTCTTCGCCAAGGACCTCGCCGACTGTGCCTTCTTCGAGGACCAGCTACGATGCATAGAGAACACTCAGGCAGTAAACACCATGGTGGAAACGCAGGAAGGCCGCCTTCCAATCACCAGGGAACTTCACAGCCTGCACCTGCACCAGGGACGGTTGCGATCAAAACTTCTCGCATCGTCGGCCATCAAGCTTCAGCTGCACTTCTCCAATTATGAAATATCCGTCCAGCGGGACGCAGTCTGCCCCGTTATTGAGGGCTCAAATTACGAGGTATCCGGATGCTACAAGTGCGGGATTTTGGCCGAGCTCACTCTCACGGCTAAATCATCATGCAAGGCGGGACTAGTTTCCGTCACCTTCGAGAGCATCCAGGTACATACTAAGGCAGTCGAGCTCTCAGTCGCGCCCTCCACCATCACAGTGAAGCTCCTGGCTGAAACAAAGTGCTTCGAGGACAAGATTTGCCTACAATCGTCCTCGAACATTCAGTGTCGCCAAATATCATTTTGCCTGGACGAGCCTTCCATTGAACTGTTAAAAATGCAGGGCAAAACGATGGAACAAACAGCCACCAGCACCCAAGGCTCATTGTTCGAGTGGGTCCACTTTCCCAGCCTTAACTCGGCATTCTTTATTCTAAAATTCGCCGGAGCAGCACTTTTAGCCATTGGACTTACCATCACGATCGTCTCTACCCTCATCACCTGCTGCTGCAAACAGAGATAAGCTGTCACTTATGGACTCACTTTTATTTAGTGAACTCTCACCTATGGACTCACTTTTATTTAGTGAACTCTCACTTATGGACTCACTTTTATTTAGTGAACTCTCAATTATGAACTCACTTTTATTTAGTGAATTTTACTAATTAACTTCTTTTATCTAGTTTTTTTTTTCTCTTATATGCATATTCTACATATTTTTCTTTACTTTCCTGCATGCTAATTCGGGCTAATATATAACCATGCAAGATGCATTATTTTCCAGGAGGTGGGGTGCCCGAGCACTTGACTCTGGGGTGCACATACATTTCGGAGCAATCCAATGCTTCCTTATTCCTGATGGAATAACATCATTTCCATGGATGGGGACGCATCGCCAAGGACGCTTGACGTATGCGTGGCCATCATATGGGGCATACACATTTAAATGATAAGTTGCTCCCGGATGTTACCGCACTAACTTCACTTCCTGGCAATTAGCATCGCAGCAAGGAGTAATTAAACGTAAGGATCATTTATATGTCTTTCCTATGTTATTATACTATCTTTATGTTATCCCTATGTTATATTTTTCTTTCTGGTTGGTTTCCAGTAAGCTTTTATTTACTCTATTCACTACCCGTTCAATTATTTAGCATTTTCTGGATGTTATGTGCAAACCACTGGACTGAGCAGGAGGGGGTGAACCTCAGGCACTTGTAACCCTCTCTAAAATTCATTTCCTTCTCGTAAGAAAAAAAAAGGTTTCTGCCTTTGCATAACCCTTTTTTTTGGCGGGAGTAGGGTAGATTCTGTTGGCCAGCTGGAATCAAAACACATTCCATCGGCCACCTGCATCACCTCCCTCCGGAAAGACCACACAAGTTCCCCGTGGAAAAGGGGGCAAAAAAAGCGCACCACAGCGGGAATAAAAGAGAAAGGAGAGCTGCGCGAAAACACGATGACGAATTTACGAGACAGGTAGACCGCCGGAACAAGAAGGGGGTTACAAAGGGTCTGGGAGGCACAAGGGCAAAGCTAGATGAAATAAAGGGAAATTTGGTATGCACACCTGGGGCAAGCGGCAAGCAGGGCGATGGTCACCCATAAATTCGAGGCTAACAAAGCTGGAAGAGTGCCTCGCCATAGGCCACATAGAATACACTGGGGAACACTAAGAACTCTGCCATAGGCTAGGGTCAACACAATAAGGAACGTGGAGATTGGGTGAGGAGTCCAGGACAGTCCCAGGGGGCGTAGGTGGTCCCTCACGAGTGGTCAAAGGTAGCACCACCCAAAGGTGGGCGGCGCCGTATTTAAAGTCAGGAACGACGGAAAACCTCTCATAAAATCTTTACCTTCCGGTGATTAAGAATTACAAACTCCTTACCCCTCCGGAGCTGGGCTCCCGAAGATTTTGGCCAACGGCCCGAGATAATCGGACACCCCTTAGCATCCAAGAAGATATCTTTTCCCGAGTGCGCGATTAAGTTCGTAAGAAAATGTGCACTTTGTTTAAGTGATCATCAAGAATTACTAATCGTTCAAGAATAACTATTCTCGGGTGCGAAACCCAATTGTGAACACTATATCACTCTCGGATTGACTTAGCAGAGGACAATGAGGAGCTCTAGGCTGCTTCTCTTAGGTAGGTGCAATTTCCCCAATTCTCCTCTCAGTCCAGATTATCACAAGCATTAAATATAATGAGTATATTATTGCATAAATGTGTATTGTAAATTTTGTGTTCAATTTATGCGTCCATAAGGCGCATGGTTTATCGCATGATATTGCTCTCAGGCATTCTTTCTCGGTCTACTAATGATATTAGTAATTTGCAATGTATTACATATTAAGTGAACTAATGTAAGCATTAATTCAGCGGGTTTTATCCCAGCTTAAACTTTAGGGTAAAAGTAAAGGATAGGAATTAGTGTATTGGAGGATTGGGAAGTTACTTCGTAGGGATGAATAGGAAGAATTAGAAAGTAATGATAAGAGAATCCTCATTAAAAATGATATTGCGGACCATGAGTGGGAACAATGCCTGGGATAATAATTGTATAATGTGTTGAATATGTGCATGTTAAGTATGTGCCAAGTGCCTATGTATGTATACATATACTTATAATATTATTTAATCATTGATATGTTTTGATGTGTGATCATATTTTATTTGAATAATTTAGCCAATAAGGCTCGAATTAGAACGCTAATGCATGCGAATGATATGTACTATTTGATATCCACTAAGAAAACTAATTATTCAATTAATGGAATGTATTATTATATATACATAATCAAGAATAAATGTGTGTATTTTTAAACAAATCAACCGAATTGTTTCGTTCTATTTTGTTCCAACGCAGTCAATATACACTAACCACTATACATTATAACGGCTAGGGTGATGATAATACAGTTCCCTAAGAACTAGTAGAGCCACCCGACACTGTGCAAGACGCCTCCAGCAGAGAAGCTAAGTATAGAATATTCGACGAGAGTTCCTGTTTATATTCCATTCTCTGGATGACAAAAGGTTTAATGCTTCACCGGCAGAAATATCCACTGGAGGAGGCGGAAGTTTAACAAGAGGCATTTGTTTACTGCTTGCTCAAGTTTTTCGAAGGATCATAAAAGGTTGTGTACTGGGCTATATGAAGCTTGATATACCTGGAGCACACAAAAACTAAAGAGCTTTGGTTCTGGTAATACTAATTGAGGATGACTATCTGGAGAAAAAATGTGTTTTTAAGTTTTTTGTAAAAATTTTCAAGAATTCAAAATTCTTTAATGCACATTGCAGAATGATGGTTTTATGATGTATCAGAGGCGTATATAAGGGGTGGGGAAGGAGCCCAGCCCCCTAGAAATTGTGTAGAACTAATTGGGTAATAACAGTTAGGGGAGAACGGGGCACATTCGCACAAAAAGTGCATTTCGGCATATTTCTCTGGATCTAGATGAGATATTGAAACAAACTCGGATCCAAATGAAAGTTAAGACCGTTCCTGATATTTTAGAACCAGAATTGGTCGTATTCATCGAGAATTTCTAACCTATATCATCAATCTAAAAAACGAGAAATTTCGTGCGAATGTGCCCCATGGGTGGGGCAGTTTCGCACACGTGTGGGGCACATTCGTACACATGCAAAAAAATTATACAATAATTATTTTTACAAACTAAAAAGTTTATGGAACTTTAAAGTAAGATAATTAAACGAAGTATTTGGCACTTTAACACATTTTTCCACTAAATTAAAGATTTTTTTACAAAAAGAAAACAGCTGCAGAAAATATTGAACATCTAATTTTTTGATGAGGAAAAAAATTGCAGTAATGAAGAGTATATTGCACACTGACATACTTCACATAATATAATTAGTTAGAAAAAGTCAAACCAATATTTTAACTGTCAGGTTTTATTCGAAAAGAAAAGTGAACCAACAGCTCGCATATTAACACTTGAAACTGACGGTTGCGGAACTTTTAATACGATATTATCTTTTTGTATGAATGTTGAATCATTACTTACTGGGAAAATAAAAGATTTGTCATTAATTTTAAAGTTTTTAAAGTTTTTCATCATTAACTTTAAAAAGCATAATTTAATTCAAAAATTTTTTACTTGACCAACATAACAAAATTTTCTTTTTAGTAGCAAATTCTACTAGAATAAAATCCCTTAAGTCTAAGTCAATTGGTATTAAATAATTATCAGGGACATTTATTTCTTCAATATTTAAATCTGGGTCTAAATTCCTTAAAACTAAAGCTTTCTTTAAGGTGTTATTTTCTATTATCACCGAGTTTTGAAACAATTACAATAAAACACAATTAAGCTTCAAGTTATTAAATATACTGCACTTATAAACATATATATCACTTTCATAATCAAAAATGGGAAGGATGAGGAACATTCGCACTGTCCGAATCTGCCCCATCTTTTGGTGTACGAATGTGCCCCATCTACCATTTCAAGCTTACCACTTCCTAACAAGATATTTATAATTAAAGCAGGGAAATAAAACCTTTCTAGAAACTTACTTTAGTAGAGCCTCTACTGAATAAAATTCTGAATGTCCACTTGAGAGTTATTTTTGATTGATATTTTACGCCAACAAAATGACAAGAAAATTTACTTTTCTGCTTCTAACGCTAGCAAATTTCTAGTACGTATACAACAAAATGGCTTAGGGCTTTGAAAATTCATGCAGGAGTTGGTAGTCATGCTTCCAACTACTGGTATTTTTTTTCAGATTTTTAAATTAATAATTACTAGGGGAAATGCCGTCTGTCCGAATGTGCCCCATGTGCGAAATAGCCCCACTCTCCCCTATACTGTTTTTAAGGGAAGAATTTCAAAAATGTTTTGGGGAGGACCTCCAGCCCCCCTTTTATAATTCCAATTCTATGTCCAAACTTTTTACATAAGAGTGATTAAACAAACTACTTTAAAAAATGTAAAACAAAACCCGACAATCGATTTTTGACCACATATGAATAAATGGAGAAACTTGAGAAAGTTTGAGATGGTCCTGGTTATCTCCCCAGCGAAAATCGAGGTGATATCCTGACGAAAGGGGATGGATCATAATGGATATTTGGGTCTTCCTCGGAAAAAATTCTATATACTACGCAACAGTGATGAGTATGGCTTATTAAGAAACAGTAACAGCAACACCGTTATAGAAAACCTTCAATGACTAAAAACTACATTCAGAGAACTTTTACCACTTTCATTCAAACCAGTTCAGTTGGCAGCAAAATTTTATCAAGATTGGACAACTTTGCATGTGATGCAATATCAATTCTCCACTTTAAATGAAACTGCTGTTTTTAAGAAACTTTCTCGAGTAAAAAAAGATAAAGGAATCGTAATGATATTTAGAAAGAAACAAACGATGTTTAGATTTTTTTTCGTCTGATCAGTAAAACATTGTTTATCAGTTCTTTCGCAAATAAAAAGTACAAAACATGCTTCTGGTGTTTTGTTGACCCCGAGAGACCGACCCTTTTGTGCGACAAAACCAACGTTACTTGGGTCACGTAACCTCTCAGATGGACGGAAAAGGCAATAATTCCGGCTTCTAGTGCTCTCACACAAGTGTCATTATCAAGATAAGAAAGAACAATCATCTGTTTGAATGTATTCAAAACTGTTTGGATTTATAAAGAGCTGGAGCTATTATTTAAGTTGAGACATCATCATCGTAAATAAGGAGATGACCATAAATGTTAAATGCTTCTCGTTTATTCTTGATGTGGAAAAATATTTTTCATGCGGTTAATTAGCTTTGATTAAATTAGACCACATATTAAAAAATATTCGAAATAAAAAAGTGTTAATTTAATCAAGAAATGTTTGTGTAAGCTGAAAATCCCTGTCCTATAGAAAAAAAACATTTCCTTGTTTTACTCCAAACTACCACGAAATCATGACATATCCTCCCCATTCTTTTTGTAAGAGGATGGCATCCTTCAAAAGGTTAACCGTTTCATTCACTTCATATTTTATATCTTCTTCTCAATGTCGAGAAGCTAAATAAGATGATAAAAAAGGATGAAAAATAGAGGGAAAATAGATATGAGGATGAGAAGATAAAGTTGATGAGAGAAATGAGAGGATGAGATAAAAGAAGTAAAGAAAATGAGAAGATAGAGAAATAAGGAGGATGAGGAGATAAAGTTGATGAGATGAAAGAAATAAACAGGATGAGAAAAAAATAAAGATTAGGATGAGAAGATAAAGTGATACGATGAGAGAAATAAAGAGGATGAAAAGATGAGAGAGAGGTAAAAATAATCAGATGGATGAAAAAAGATAAAAAGGATGAGAGGATGACTAGCATCGATGATTCTACTCTGTTTAGGGAAAAATAATAAAAATTGTAAAAATATTAATAGCACATTTCTTTAGAGAAAATTGACGAATTATCTAATGTTGTCTTGTCCAGAAAGTAGTGCTATTTGATCAAATTGATACAAAAGTGTCCAAGACAGCCCTGGCCACAAATTATCTACTGGGTAAAGATAATAAGTTTTAACTCTTTTGAATTAAGTCAACCTAAATTTTATTTTTTACAAAAATAAATGTTTTTAAGATTATTATTCTCAGTGATTTCAATTCAGACTTATAGTCTTAAATATCAAATTTTGGGGGGAATTTTTTTTTATTAGATGACTTTATAAATGCTAGATAACACATAAGTTTTTCCATACTTTTTGATTTAAAGCCAGTAAATTAAGGTATATAAAATTGTTTAATCATTGTGTGTGACCCTATGTTAAGGTAGTTAAGTTTCATCGTTTTCAGTTAAAAAAATGTTAGTATAGGATATGTACTGTTTATCTTCTGTCTTTTAAAAACTAATTTTAAACCTTAAAGAAGTAAATTTCTACTATGATTAAAGTTAAAGATTAAAGCATGGTACCATATTTCCATATGCGTTTCTACATAGCCTTCAACCCTGCTAGATAAGACTGTATACGACTGCAGGATGTAAAGTAATAGGAAAGCCTACAATGATGGTCAAGCTGAGTGCACATCGTAAAAGAAACCGTTAAAATCTCTTTTAATTTGCGTAGCATATCATGGGAAACTATGCTTTAAATGGAAACCAATGACATAAATTCTTGACTTTATTTAATCACATGCACATGAATAATTTGCAAACTTTAGTTTTAGCAATAAGGAATGTGTCTGTTTCAAAGGAAAGTGGGATAAAGTCACAATATTATATACCAACAAGACTAACATGAAATATATCACTCCTAAATCGAACATAGGTTAGTCCAAAAGATTTACCATATAGGTTTTTTTTATCTCGTTTTAACAATGTAATAAATGAAAGAACAAAGGAATAGTAATTAAATAAAAAGACCAATATCCTTGATACTTCTGAGTTTATTGCAGGCATGACCAAATTAGTAAAAATTTCACAAAAACGGAATAATTAAAAGAGTTGGAAAATGAAAAACGTTTCATTTTTAAGAGAATTTTTATTAACATCAATTCTCGAATTCCATACGACAGCTATATATAGGTTTTTGGAAAAATGAAGCTTAGGAGTGAGTTTTTTTCTATATAAAAGTATTAAAAAAATATTATATAAAAGTATATTCTAAAGTTCACTGAATCTCATTTCCTCGAAAATCACTCGAATTTCTTACATCTTTAAATGAGCTGGATGATTTTTGACCTCTGATCAATAATGGTTGAGAGACAATAAAACTTCTGCTGTCTTAATTTTAAAAAATGAGTTGAGAATGTGTACCGAAATTGGTCGAATGATTAACATTGTTTTCAGATCGCGTGAGAGAATTACTTTCGCGGAACAGCAGAGTAAGAACAGGGCACTAAGGTAATTGAAGCAGTTTCATTTGAAATAATTTCACTTTTTCGAGTTACGGCCTTCATTCATTTGTGATTTGGAAAAATGAATTCGAAGCAGTTGTTCGATGATTTGAGGATTTTAACTACCGTTTTCTATCTTATGGTGACTGTTAATGTTGTCTTATGCCACTTGGAAAATCCAAGCTCCACCGCAAAGCATATACAGGATTTAAAGCAAGTGCGGCTCCTGAGAAAGTGAGGCCCATGAATGGCAGGAGTCCGGCTTAAGCCTCGGATGATAGATGCTGCCACCATCTATCACCACCTCCACAATTTTGCCCATGTCTCTGAAGGGGAGGGAAATATATGGTGACTGTGATCTTTCTAAATGGGTAACAAACTACAAAGTGAAGATTAAGAAGTCAAGCACTGGTTGACTATTTATAAATTGTGATTGATCAAAGGAAAAAAAATGGCATATTTTTAAAAAAATATATTGTGGGGACTGGAAATTTTATGCTCATATACGACACACAATTATACAGGGTGATTCTAAATTACGTGGACAAACTTCGCATGGGGGTAGAGGGGACCTAGACAAGCATATTTCGCATAGGAATGGGGGGGGCATCCTTACCGTTTAAGAGCTAGGACCTAATGTAGTGCGAGCGCGTTTCAAGAGGCCGTTTTTAGGAGGCCCGTGTGACTAAACAAAACATAATAAAATGAAAAACATTATTGCATAAGGTAAGGAAGTATTCCTACTACTTACACCATGAATTCGATACAATTTGAACCACTTTCTAAACCGTGGAGTGAGTTTCAAAAGTGCAATATTAATATTTTAGTCAAAGAATGGACATCACTTAATGGTATTTAGAAAAATGACGTTTGGGGAAGGAATTTTCAATGATCGTAACATTGATCATTGAAACTGTTTGATCATTGAAAATTCCTTCCCCGATCATCATTTTTCTAAATACCATTAAGGGAACTCCATTGTTTGACTGAGAGATTAATATTGCACGTTTTAATAATACTAACCCCACGGTTTAGCAAGTGGTCCAATTTCTATCACATTGAGGATTTAAGTTGTAAGGATACTCCTGTACCTCATGCAATAATGTTTTTCATTTTATTATGTTTTGTTTCGTCACACGGGCCTTCTAAAAACGGCCTCTTGAAACGTGCTCGCACTACATTAGGTCCTAGCTCTTAAACGGTAATGATGCGCCCCCCATTCCTATGCGAAATATGCTTGTCTAGGTCCCCTCTACCCCCATGTGAAGTTTGTCCACGTAATTTAGAATCACCCTGTATAAAGATAAATTTGGGGAGTATATTTCTTAATGAACGCCAATGGGGGTATAGCCACGTTACCATCTAACACAACGGACTTTGCACTGACAAGATTTGATCCATCACACCATGATACACAATTTCTATTACAATCTTCCTTAATAAACCGCGAAAATTTCAAATCGAGTATTCGAATGACTTCACCCAAAGGTGTGGCGAAACAACACGAGTGGCAGATATAGAACAATCTACTATGAAACCGCAATCATTTCACAAAAAAAAAACGGACTTTGGAAAGTCCAAAAGAAAAAACTCTGAAGCAAGTCGTCTGCCTGCGAGGCGTTTTGAAACAATTCAAAGTTTAAGTAGCCCTTTCCTCACCAAGCTAGGTGCTCTTGCTGCCACAGCCGAGATACAATCTCTTGCAATTGGAGATAATGGCCATTTTTCAGAGCTGACGTCACAGTTCCAAAGAACAGTTTCGTCTCCCATTCCATCTGCGGGAGCAGATGACCCCTCTTATCAGCCTTTTTTTGTAACGTGAACAAAGCCAGATTCGAATTTTTTTATTATCGTCATCCGGATGAAAAGCTCTGCAGACGATGGTAGATACGGATGGAGAGAAGGTTATACTTACTGCAGTGGAGGAAGGAAACGTTAAGGTTTCGCGGGAATTTTAAAAGAAGCTATAGCTTGTCCTTAGAGAGGGAGGTACTGATGAGGAAATTAAAATCAGGATTGCTAAGGCACAAAGTTGTTTTTGCAGACTCAATAATGTTTGGAAGTCAAATAAATTATTATCAAACACAAAACTTAACCTTTTTAATGCATTGGTAAAAAGCGTTTTGCTTTATGGCTGCGAAACTTGGAAATTAACCAAAGCACAGAATAATAGATTGGATGCATGGCAAAACAAATGTCTAAGGAAAATTTTACAAATCTATTGGCCCTATACAATATCTAATGTCTGTACAGCCAAACAAGACAAATGCCCCTTCAAAATACCATACGAAGTAAACGATGGAAGGGGGTCGGCCATGTGCTTAGAATGCCACCACACAGAATACCAGCAGTTGCTCTCACTTGGGCACCGGAGGGTAGAAGATCTCGCGGTAGACCCAAATTAACATGGAAGAGACTGGTGGAAACAGAACGTAGCCAGGCAGGGTGGGCAGGCTGGGCAGAAGCAAGATCCGTTGCCCAAGACCGTAGGGAATGGCGTCGTAAACTGAAGGCCTTATGTGCCATTGGGCACGAAGCAGAATGATGATGATGATAGCTTGTCTTGTGTTTAGAGCAATGTTTCTCCCAACGTGGGGCGCAATTTGAAAATTTTCAATCAAAATACCCCTCAAGGTGGGAAAAATTCCAAAAGTTTTCAGGGGGAGGACCCCCAAAATCCCCTTATAACATAGTAGTTTATTACTGTTTTCCTTGAAAATTCTGCTGCTTACAGTGAGCGAGCCTCTTTGGGTGTAATGTAGATGGTCTCAAAATGGACTAAAACACTATATTTTAAAAGAGCTGATTTCAAAAATTTTCCGGGGGAGGAATCCCCATCAGATCCCCACCCAATTTTGCTTGTTAAGTCATTTAAAACTTAACGCATAAAAAGTACTCGGAAGAGGAAGTACCTTAAAAACAATTGAGTCAATCCCCCTGAAAACTAGTCTGATGGTTATGGCTCTGAGAAGATCTCATTAACATTGTTATGATAGCACTGTAAATATTAATTACTTAAAAATCTTTATTAAGTTCTCCATTTTGTGTTTTAAAACCCCCCTAACGGGTACATTTACACCTTAAGTTTTTAATCACTTAAAAGTAGTATTAGAAATATATTGCTCATTGCATTGTGTAAAAAAATTTACAATCTCCAATAATAATTTTAAAGGGAAAATATTTCAAGTAAAAAGGGGGATCCTCCACAAATTTGTTTTGAAAATTTGATTCTATAAAACTGGGTTTGAACTCGTTTTTAGCAATCTGAAGTAATTTGTAATTACAATACTTCTTTAGGAACTTATCAAATTGCAATTAATCCCCGGTGTGCATGTACTATATTAAAGTGATATGCTTTTTATTCATTCTCTGTTTTTCATACCAACCCAGGTTGAAATTTATGCTAGTATTTGTTTGCTAGGCTAGCAACCATTGCTAGATACAAGCAAAAAAACTAGCAAAAAATAGCAAATATCTTTGCTAGTACTACCAAAGCCACTAGCAACCCATGGTGTGTATTGACCCATACTTTTTTGCTAGGCTAGCAAAGAAAAACTAGCATGTGTTGCTAGTTTTTTTGCTAGGCTAGCAAAGAAAACTAGCATGTATTGCTAGTTTTTTTTGCTAGGCTAGCAAAGAAAAACTAGCTTGTGTTGCTAGTTTCTATTGCTAGCCTAGCAGAATTTAAAAGCATAGTTTGCTAGCACTACTACCATCTGTTGCTTTTTTTTCGCTATTATTGTATAGATACTAGCACCCGTTGCTATATTTCTGCTTTTTCTAGCTTATTTTTCTAGCATGTGTTGCTTGTTATCAAAATTTCTAGCATGATTGCTAGCATCCATTGCTATTTTTCTACCGTCTATTGCTTACCTTTTCTAGCATGTATAGCTTTTTACTACAATTTCTAGCAATCATTGCTATTTTTTTTACCATCTTTTGCTTTTTTACTGCTACTTCTAGTATGATTACCAGCACCCGTTGCTTTTTCCCCCAACTAACGTAGCGCTAGTTTTTTCTACCATAGCATACAAGATTAACATTTAATATCCAGGCATATCTTTAACACTTAGAACAGTACTTTAATACTTCTGCTGTTCTAGAATAAAATTTTTTACTTTTAGTATATAGGGTTTATAACTTAAAATTGTTCAAATTAGTATATTAAAAAGACAAACGCATAGCAAAAAACAAAAGTTTCTATTTATTGGACCTTGACTTAGTATATATATTATTATTTATACTACCACATTTTATTTTTAACAAACTATATTGAATGAACGTGAGTGTATTGATTGAGCAGTCTGGGTAAGCTATGCTCAGGGTGTAGTAGAGAGATATAAGCACCCCAAGACCTTCAATGAAACTGGGAACAGGTACATAAAACTGTCCTCACAACAGATGGTGAAAGTTCCTGTTATGGCATCGTCTCCATTTATTATTAGTCCTGTATGGAGCAATCCTTGAAGCTCAGGTGTGGAGGCATCATCAGAAATCTAACAATTACAAAAATACTCTATAAGATAATCTACCCTTCACCATTCAATGGATGATAAATAAAATTGACTACTGGCTCTATATCCAAACACAATTTAAACAAGTTCTTGTGCATATTTAGTTTAATTTTTCCATTTAAAAAATTACAAGTACTATTAGAAAGTTATTTTTGAGAAAAGGTTAGAAAAAACTGGAATTGCATGTTTGCGTTAGTAAAGGTATTACTGAATAATTAAACTTCTCTTAGTTAAATAATTAATTAAATAAGTTACAGAAACAATAGAAGTACAGTATTTGGCCTTTTAAGTAAACCATAGATAAATAGATTGCATACTTTGAATCCAAGTACAAATTTCTGAAATAACATTGGTAGAAGAGAACACAACCTTGTCAGAAATCAAGAATGCTGTAACGAAATTTAAATAACTTAAAATACAGTAAAATGTAAATTTTGAAGACTATACATATTTCGACCTACTGAAAGAAAAGGAATATCGTTAAATTATGCAAGGTTGTATTGCGAATTTGGCCCACTTACTCCAGAGGAATCATGAGATACTTGGGCCCCAAAAAAGTTAACTTAACATTTTAAAGTTAATGTGGACAATCCCTTTGAATCCCAAAACCATTTTTTTTGTAAAATGACATGATTATTTTTTCCACTTTCATTTGAAAAGTTAAATTGAGAAATAAACTTCATAATTAAAACCTTTTGCATCTCTGAAAAACAATAAATAGAAATTACGTGGTAAGCCAATTGAAGTAAACCATAAACGAAGAACATGCTTACTTTGAGTCGAAGTATGAATATCTGAACAGTCAGTCACCCAAGAACAGACGTTACAATTTACAAATTCAGGATGCTGTAAAGAAATTACAAGAACTTAAAATACAATAATCATACTAGTTTAACTGAAACATTTAAAGCAGCAGAAAATTAGACTCAAATCTACAATTAATAGTAATCTATAAACACAAAATTCTTTAAATTAATTAATTTATTATTAATACTTAACTTCACAAAATTCTAAATTAAGTTGAGTTGAGTTGAGTTGGGTAGTCTTGTGTCTTTTGCTGCAGAAAACGACTGGCTTTGACACAATTGTTCCTTTTAATAATCTACAAGAGTTCAAGATTTCCTATATTTCTCATATTAAGATTTTATGTAGTCTACGGCAATTTATTGATCTGATAAACCGCTAAAAACATAGCAGGTGTTTTGAAAGAGACGGCCAACTACTAGAAATTACGTCTCTTTCCTTCCGGATGGTAAAGTTTTTTTTAATGGATATTCAATTGATTTATGATTTTCCTTTGACTACATTTATCTTAATGTTTATTCTATTTTTTCTTTGTTTATATCAAGATCATTGACACTTTTAATCTTGATCCTCTGTTTCACTTTCGGAGTCGTTTTCACTTTCGGAGTCGTTAGATGCTTTTTCTGCGCGTCTTAAGAAATATTCCAATTTATAATGAAAATTTGAAAAGGTTTGTGCTATTTTTTTGCTTAAATCTTCTTTGAATGAGTCATATTCTCCGCTTAAAATCTCTAGGTCTTTCTTTCTTTCCTCTCTTATTCTTTCGGATTCTCTCTCTTCTACCCTTTCACTCCAATCACGATGAACACCTTCACCCAGAACCTTCTCCAAGGATTGAACCATATGATGAGTGGCTTCAGTAAGGCGATTCAGTGGCTCTTCGACCTTGATTTTGATTAATTCAGTGACCTTTGTTTCTATGTCTTCACAGACCTTCTTTGAGTTTCTTTGGTCTTCGATTAGATTTGGTGTCTGTCTAGCTAATTCCTTTGTGATGATGTTGGTCAGATTTACAACAGCATTTTCCAGACGTTCTATTCTAGCGTCTAAAGACGCGTTTGACATTTCAGTATCTTTATCTTGATTTTTTTCTTTTCCTATTGATCTTTGTATATTCTTGTTTTCCTGTATTACTTCTGAATAAAGTTTTTTTGAATTCGACTCTTTATGAGCAACTGAAAATGATCTATTTTCTGCCTTAACTCTATTCTCGATCTTGCATTCTTTTTTCACAAACGGACATTTGATATCGAGAGCAGTGTGATTTTTACTTTTACATCTAAAACACTCCGTATTTATTTTACTGCATTCGCTTGTTTCGTGATTATCTCCACAATTTTTGCATTTGGGATCTTGAGCGTTGCAATCTGCTCTGAAGTGACCGAAGTCTAAACATCTATGGCAGATTTTTACCTTGTCAATAAATTGGTAGACTTTATGTGATGCATAATCAAACTTGAGTTTTTGTCTGTTTACGAATCCTAATTCTCTTATAAGAACAGTTGTAGATGGTTTTGTTTCTCCTTTTTTCGTGAATCTGGTTATTTTTTTCACAAAAATATTCTGTTCTTGAAGTACTTCTGCTAATTCGCTTACAGGAGTTTCAGGATCAACATCTTTTAATATGTATTGTGTTGTGTAAGTCTTCTCGAAGATTTTTCTTTCAATTTCTTTGTGGTTAATTTTTCTTATATTTAATACATTAATAGCTGAATTTAAACTATTTGCAGTTATTAGTACGCACTTGTTCTTGGTTAAAACTACTTCGTCTTCGTGGTTCAAAATTCCTTTAAACTCAGCTTTTAATTCTGAGTATTTGATTATATTTTCCTCTGGTTTAATACCTCTGAATCCAAACTTGATTTGGCTTACTCCATTATCAAATGCCTTCCTTATTTGTATCTCCTCTGATTCTTTGCTATCAAAAATAAAGTCCTGCCTAAATTTTTTATCTCGAAAGTTATCTTCGTCATCTTCCAAACCTCGTTTTACACCAGTCCCAGTTTTTTCAAATTCCATCTGCTGCTTTTCAATTTTTCCTCCAAAAACTAGAATAATATATTTTTGGCTGCTTCTTGCTCCATTTAAATCTCAAATTATCGACGGAAAAAAACAAACGCAAATATTTCAGAACTTCCTTTCTTACAGATCGAACATCAAACCTTCGCCATTTTTTTCCTCGTAATCTCCAAGCCTCTAAATTAAGACGACTAACTTTTAAAATATAAATAATAACAAAATTATATTCTTCTTGGAACATTAATAATTTACTATTGCCATCTTTGAATAATTAGAAAATAAATATTAAAATTAATTAAAATAGTAGCCTTAAAATATCTCTCAAGAAAGTTGGTTTACTTAATAAATTAAAAGTTACTTTTATGGAAGTTGGTTTAGAGGTCTTAAATTATTTCAACAAGATCATTATGGGTCTATTTCCTAACTAACTGAAACGAGACGAGTTCAAAAGACGAATTGAATTAGAAGTAATAACTTGGCTCTACAAAGTGATGAACAAAGAATATTCAGAGCATAAATCATCAAAAGTTTTATTGCAATATCACATAAATAATTCACACTTTCTAAAATTTGTTGAAACTCACCTTCAAATTTTATGTTCCAGCAGATTAGGGTTAGTGTGTCGTGTCTAAAAGTCAATCCAATATGGCAGAGGTTGTACCAAAATTTTCGTTTCGGGACCAAATCTCCAAAGTTTGGTGCTAGCTGTTATTCTCTGCAGTCAACTGTTTCGCCTCGCACCAAACTTTGGTGGAACTTCGGTAAAGCTCAAACAAAGCTCCAAATTTTGGTAAAACCTTGAACTGTTTTTTAACAGTGTAGTAACTAAATTTAATAACCAATAATTACACACTATTTTTAGACCATGTTAAGGACCCCAAATTGGTTTTATACCTCCAGGGCCCCTTATATTTGATCGACCAAAGCTAGCAAACAACTACCATAAACTAGCAAATCAAGGTACCTACCAGGGTAGTTTGAAAAGTTCTCGGCCTGACCATGAAAATATTAACTTATGGTTTCAAAAACTTTATTTTTCAACATTGACTCCTTTTAGGCTGCCTCACTTCTTGGAATGACAGTCCTGTCTTATTTTACACTCTTATGGGGGTGTTCTAGAATTCCGTCATAAAAACCTACTTATCTCACAGTTACTTCTTAATTTGAAGTAAAACGGTGACCAGAGGGGGAAATTTTCACTTTGGGGGAGAGAAGGAAGTTTGAAGATACCAAATCTGGGTAATAGGATGGGTAATTTTAAAATTTTTAATCGATATCCCTCAATTTTTCCAACGCCAAAACACATTTGTTAACATGAGCACTGTTATGATCAGAAATGGCATTTTAATCTGCTTAATTAATATTTTTCTCGGATATTCTCATCAACAGTTTAAATTAGTATTCTTAAATTATATTCATACCCTTTTCCCGATAATTTATTGATAAATTTCCTTGAAATCCCTAGAATTCTTACGCCATGAATTTGCTAGCCGATAGAACCTTTTGGTGCTGAAAAATTGACTTTTATCTGTTGCATTTATTATTATTTCACATAAAATAATAGGGGGTACTTTTCTATGATTTCCGGTATGGTGGCTCATCTTTAGTGTTTTTCACATGGTTCTATAGAAACGCTCTCACAGCCAACTTAAAGTTTCAACGCTAATTTTTTCACGGGAAAACAAAGGTAAGGAGTCCCTTTACACGTTTGAGCTTAGAATTAATTTCATTTGGTTATATCCCTTCTTTTTAAAAGAATTTTATCACAGCTCGATACTTGTTTTTTCCCATTGTTGAAATATGCTCAGCTTAACCCATTCAAAAAATTGCCAAAAGCAGAATTCTGATCAGAAAAACCCCAAAAATTAATTTGGTTCATTTGAAGGGGAAAAAAATTCTCGTGAATTCGAGCTCCTGTCCTGGGTGAGGCCGAGAACTGTTCAAACTACCCTCGTAGCTTTCCATGATATGAAAGTAGCAAAAACAGCTAAAAAGCATAAGATGCTTGTAACATAGCATGGCATGCTGGCAAGCAGGACCTGATTTCTGGGAGGGCACATTTCAGGATACCAAAAACGCATTGAAGGATAATACTAGAAGTGTGAAAATAAATTTATCAAATAATGAACTGTTTAAAACCAATATATTTAACTTATTAAGTTTTTAAGTGAATTTTTGCTCAGACCACTTGGATGAAAGATTATTAAATTTTTAGACTCAAATAACAAATTATTATTTAATGAACATGTTAGGGACCCCCCAAATTGTTTTTTTTCTGCCCCCTAGACCCCTTATATTTGATCAACCCAAGCTAGCAAAAACTAGCATAAACTAGCAAATCAAGGTACCTAGCTTACCATGCTATGAAACTAGCATGACATGCTATTGAAACCTAAGCTAGCAAAAACTAGCATCTCATGCTAGCTAGCAAAAACTAGCAAGAACTAGCTTAAAACTAGCATACCTAGCAAAAACTAGCAAGAACTAGCATATCATGCTAGCAAGCAAAAACTAGCATCTCATGCTAGCTAGCAAAAACTAGCAAGAACTAGCTTAAAAACTAGCATACCTAGCAAAAACTAGCAAGAACTAGCATAATTTCTTTGCTTGTACTAGCATAAATTTTATCCTGGGAAGTAGGTTCTTTTTACTAATGGTCTACTATATTGATAAATTCTTAATGGTGAAAAAAATATGAAAAAATATATATAGGATAGATTCAAAATCTTGCCGTGACCCACCAAAAATTGACTCTTGATCCACAGTTTGAGAACCTCTGCTTTAACTAAACTAGAATTCGAAATTTTCGATCCAACTCAATAAACGTCTTATTGCACAATTAAATGTAAACATCTCCGATCACCTACCATATCCATTTATCGATATATTGCCGCTGGAAAACAACGCATGAGTCACCAATAATCTTTATGTATGTGTCAACAAGAATGTATCTTCTAATAACACAGGGTGGAACAATACATCTGGTTAGAGAGGAAAGCTCAAAACAAACCAACATCGGTAATCAATACTAACCGTGTTGTATAAAGAGTTCTTGGTTCTCACACGATGAATCTTCTAACCATCCATAAGACTAGTTGGGGATTAACTTAATCTCCATTGAAGAAGATAATACCCCCCTGAAAAAAGAAAATCTAAAACTAATTAAATTATAAAAGAAAAAGAAAATGACTCTCATTAATTTAGTTTAACCTTTAACGAATACCAATGAAATTGAAGTCAATCCTTTACTGGATATAAAATAATAATTTGCCTATACTATATTAGACTGAGAGCTGAATGCATATTTTGCGCATCATAAGGTGTACGAATTTTTTCAACTGGAATAAATTAGATTGAAGCTGGCAAACCGAAAGGCACAAATAATGGAAGCTTAGCTTTTGGCGTGGGGAGAAAGAGGGTCAACCGTGCAAATTTTGTAAAAATTAAATTACTTGGAAAGGGCTGTAAATTGGCCTAAGTATAGAAGAATGTGAGTAAAAGACAGGAAAATTACAGCCAGAACGCTAAGTGGAGGATAAGGGGCTTCAATGCAAAAAAGTTTAAAAAGTGGAGAAAAAATGTAAAATTTATTCCTAAAAAGCAATAATAATATTTACTACAACTTCCTACTGTGACATCTTCCTACTAGCTATACTCTATTCATTTAGAATTTTGGCGCTTGAGAAATAGTGCTTTCCCCCACGCTAGAAGCGTAACCATAGTTACGCTCTTCGAGCAGCCAATAGTAAGCCTTCTTCGTCACTTTGACGTGGATAGTTGCTATGGTTACCGATCGGTGGTGGGGGAAGGAAATATTTTCAAGCGCCAGTTCAAAATGAACAGAGTATAGTCATGTAACAATGTAAAGTCTAATAAAATCGGTAAAATGACAGAGCACTATTTAACAAGTCATAATTACTCTCTATGACTATTTCGCATGTTCCCCAAAGAAAATGACGATGATTACTGATCACCTCGATAAAAACTAATCATTTGCCCCTTCAAGTAGGGTCAAATTGTTCCTATGACATATTTTATTTTTTGATTATTGTAGGTCACCAGAATAACCTTTCAAAAAAATAAATTCAGTAGTTGCATTTAGCATGAGACTAAACCAAGAAATGTGATATAAATCAGTTATAATAGATTATCTCTATAAAAAATATTAAAAATATTATCCAAGGGAAATATTGTAGCAACCATATGTATTAATAAAATCTAAGTACGAAATAACAATACAAAAAAGCAGTAAAAAGTAATTTATCGGCTAAAGCTAGTTTGGCGTGTCCGTGACCCTTGAATGTTTTGAACACACAACGGACGATTGGCAGGAAAAACTGCCAGTAGAAATAAAACCTTGCTATTGGCAATTAAAATGCTAACATTCCCATTATAGTCGGTATCAATATTTAGAATGGAATTTTTTTATTATGCTGCAATAGAAAAAAGTCACAAAAATTATAGAAAAATTCAAGTATTGTAACGTTTTCTAAATGATATCCCAGCTATCTCCTAAATGTGGAAAAACGTTCTCGTTCAAACAGCGATTTTACCACTAAAACCGCATCCAAGATATAAATTTCTATTTTTTTTGTAAACAAATACATTCTTTCGAAACAGTTATCATTCATTTTAACTGCCCTCTATTAGGGTCAATAAAAAATAAAATGTCTCGTGGCAGCTTTTCGTACCAATCATGCCTAATGGGTTAATCATTTTAATTAATAGTAATGCATTCGATCATTCACTAGAGATAAATTTAATTACATTCACTTAGTATAAGAAATGTGAAGCATAGAAATACTGAGACATAACATTAAGACTTAGACAAATTCAATTAAAATTTTTAGCTCCAAAATTAGAAATGCGAGAAAAATTGTTGTTTAGTGCTCAATCAAAGGGAAGGTATCTCCTAACAGGTGCCAATTTTACCCTGGAACGTGTGGTTGTGGAGCAAATCTTAGTGACCCAAACAGCCATTTTTCCATTTTATGGTCATTTTTCCATTGAATATTCCAATTTTCTGTACCATACAGAAATGTATGTAAATTTTAAAACGATATTTTAATGAACAGTGGTTTTGCCTTTGAAATGTGGATTTAAGAATCAACAAACCTATTTAGCTTGTGTTGTATTAATACTAACTAAACTAAAATGCTGTAAATCGCATCAAGTCCAAACATAATACTTATTGCCAAGTCCAAACATAATACTTATTTTAAACCACATTAGTTCCACACCAGTGTTGTAACAACCGCACCAAATTAAAACGGTATATTTAGGAGAAAAAATGAAGTTAAATTGATTTAAAACAATCATCCGCGCGCGAACTCCCTTTTTTAAAACCGAAACAAAAAAAATACGCCACATCGACTTCAATTTACCGCCTTGGCTCTATTCCATCGCGATGTGACGTGTATTCCTTGCAGCCATTCTACCAATCAGGCAACCCCCTAAACGATGACGTAGTTCCGCGCGGCCGTGACGCACTCAGAGGTCTTTAGAGAGCTGCGATTGGGGAATAACTATCCAGCAGAGGGCTCATTGTGACCTTCAATTTGGTCAGCCTTTGTAAATTAAAACGGGGCAAAAATAATGCAAATTCTGTTTGTATAGTCGGTATCGACAATCTTTTCTGACTCCTATTTCGCGAGATTCCATTTCGGGTTATATAATTTCCCCGCGGAAGTTGTTTCCAATCCGCAATTCGATTTCAAGGTTCCCGATCGAAGAAAACATTCGCTCGTCGCAGCTGTTTTGTTTGCTTGTTTTGAGCAAAATCGGTCATAGAAAGCAGAAGAATGAAACTAATTTCTGACTGGGTAGAGAAACAATGACAGATCTCGTGATCTCTCGTAAACAGGCATTACGTAATATTTACGTAATGTAGAAGCGTCCGAGTCGGAGAGAGAGGGAGATATTTAAATTACGTAACCTCTCTCTCGGACACCTATTCTTATCAAGGTTTTTTGAATCTTGGGAGTTTTCTCTTTCTTGAAGAGTACGTAGCCCAGAGTTTATCGTTGAAAAACATACGTGAATTAAAAATTTATTCATGTAAAAACTATTTAATAATACGCATACCCCTCCTCTTAGTATTGTTTCTTTACTTTTTATGTGTTTCTCTTTTTTTATTTTTTCTCCCCCTTCTCTTTTCCCTCCCCTCTCACTAAATGTTCTGTTTCTCTCTTTTCTCACTTTTTATCTTTTCTGGTCTTTTCACTCTTTTTCCCTTTTTCCTGTCTGTTTGGCTTTTCTCACTCTTCTCATTTTCTCTCTTTTTACGGTTTCTCTTCTTTTTATTTTTTTCTCTGTTCTACTCAGTCTTTCTCATTTTCTGTGTTTTTCACCTTTCTCTCATTTCGTAACTTTCTTTCTTTTTCTCTCTTTTCTCTGATTGTCAGTTTTTTTATTTTGTTATCTCTATTTTCTCCCCAGTCCTATTTTTCCCTTTTCACTTTTTCTTCACTTTTTCTCGTTTTTGTCGTTTACTCTTTCTCCATTTCCTTTTTTTTTTAGAGAAACAAATGAGAGAAAGAAAAGAGAAAAGTAGAGAAAAAGAGGACAGAGAGAGAAGATAAAAAATGAAAAAGAAGAGAGAAACAACGAAAGGAGAAGAGAAAAAAAGGAATGAGAAGAAGCGTACTTTCTCCATATTTGGCCGCTTTAACATACAAAGTTATATTTAAAACGAGGGGTGATATAGATTTTTTTTCGGACAAATAGAACTGGAGTTATGTAAGATTAAAGGGCCAAAAATTGGATTGATTTTCTTCAAATTTTCAAAGAATTTTAATAAAAAGATACAAAGAGAACTGAATAATAAAAACATTTTCTTACTAATATTTTCATTAGAGAGAACAATAATTTCTGAAAGTTTCGTTAAAATCTAAGAGGGTCAGGTTGAGAATTGGGAATTTTTAGTTGATTTGACCTGGAATATGACCCTTAATGAATTTTCGGTATTTGATACATAGAAGTGTGTTTCACCACCTCTTCTTTAATGAAGTACCATTGTATATAAATTTAAGTCAACTGCTACCGACTGAAATGCAACACTTTTTCAAATTTCAGTTTTTAAACTCTAATTATCCCTAGAGTAATTCCAACCAAACCCATAATTTAACGAATATTTACAAAGATAACCACCCGCTGAAAGAGAGAAGTCAATCGGGCGACCACAGCGCCGCCTGGTGACAGGACGGATCCTCTTACAAGGCGCGTCTGTGTCCGAAACCGTTCTTAGGATAGAATGACACAGCCGATCCATTCTTTTCCAGTCACCGACCAAGGACAGGGTTGCTTCTGAGTGATCACTTTTTTCCCATTGCTCTTAATTTTCGGATCGCGGAGTTGAGATGTGGTTCAGGAGAATTCTTATGAATGACCAACTTTCGTGGGAGGTCCATTCCGTTTGTCTCCAGCGTTTCATGTGAATCGCTACCGAATGGAAAACAAAGGCTAGGTTTGAGGTTGTGGTTGTTTGTACGGGGTTCTTTTTATTTGGTTGGAGGATTTGGGTTTCAAAGATTGGAGATATTCAGAGGGGCAATTAGGATGGGGGAGAAATAAGGGAGGAATCACTTTAATGGGGTATTAGAGATTGAGTTGATGAAAAAAAAGGTTTCTTTGAGGATTTCCAGTCTGCACCACACTGTAAAAATTCTTTCTACAAATAACAGAAATAAACCGGCAGCACTGTTGCCGGTTAAATTCTGCTAGGAGGAAATATCGGTTTCTTTCAAATGAGAGAAACTTTCCGTTATTTGAAGAAGCTTGTGAGTTCTTTTATATTAGTTACAAGAGGCAGCGTTGATAACATTGTTCAACAAATTTGACCTTCAAATTTTTTCCGAGATGAAAACAGACATTTCTTATATATTTTTGGGTTGCAACACAAAAATCACCATTAAAATTTTGAATGGACTCAGGATTTTCGGGGAGCAGCCCCCCTTTTTACGCTTTTTGATGACTTAATGACTTCAGTTTGATTTTCAGGGTCAAAAAGAATTACTTAAATCTAACTCCCAAAGGAACAAAGAAGGTTGAAATTTTGTAGCAAATGGATAGATTTAAGGGGTTATTAGCCCCCTAAAAATGCAATTGGAAAAGGTCCTGGTCATCTCCCCAGGAGTGAAAATCGAGCTGAGAGCCTGACGATAGGGGATGGATATATGGGTCCTCCTTGTAAAAATTCTATATGTATGACACTGTGATGAGTATGGTCTATTAAGTACAAAAAAGGTTTAAAAAATTCAATAATTTTACTTGTGAACAGAAAGTACCTACAATTTTCAAAGTAATACACAAAGTATACAAAGCCTTGTGCTAGGGGCAATCTATGAAAAAATAAAAATAATAATAAAGAGGAAAATTTAAAACCCACAAAGCTAGTAAAATTGTTTTAATTTAACCACAAACCGCTGTTTGAGACCACGCAGCAAAAGCAGAAAGATGAAGGTTTTTTTCGATACCAAAAGTAAGGGTATTCACTGAAAAATCTTTATAGAATTTTGTCAATGAAGTATTCGATACTTTAAGAAGGTATCGAATACTTAAGTATTTGGTATTGTTACACGGGACGCAAACCAAAATTAAAGAAGTTTCCGGAAGATACGCGCTCCTTAGCGAAGCTGCGAGAGCCTTCCCTGCGAGACAGCCTCGTGCATTCGAGATTCTTCGGGCGCCCTCTAGTTGCGGCCGGCCTTACTATATAAGGGTGAAAGGTCGCGAAGCCGAGGGAGGAAGACTGGACTGGGAAGCGACTGGAAGAAGACCGGTGTGTGTGAGGGCCGAGAGATAGTGGGCCCCCCTCGAGAGAGACTGAAGGCTCGTGGAGTCTTGTGGTGGATTCTTGGTTCGAGCGAAGGTGCGCTTGGAGAGCGATTGAAGACTCGTGCGGAGTCTTGCTTATGTGATTTTGTTGGTGAGTGTCCTAAGCGATTAGGAGACTGTCTTCTAGATCCTCTGTGGAGAATCCGTGGCAGGAGAGTTAGCCTTCTTCGAGACTGAGGAGAGTTAGCCGTCTTCGAGAGTGTTCCAGCGACTGAGTGGAACTGTTTGGGATCCGGAGCGGTGTATCATCGGGAATAGCCCTGCGAGTGAAGCTTGCCCTCAACCTGAGAACTGCTGTTCTTCGCGTGTGCTGATAATAGAACTGTGTTTGGACATTATTTACGGCCATCTTAACAGAACTGTGTTAGGACTGTTCCGGTCATTCTTGGACTGTGTTGTGAGAAACGTGTCTTCCTGACGACTCGAAAGGACTGGTACAATCATCTTGGACTGTGTTACCATTTGTAATTTGTAAATAGTGTAAATAGGACTTTCATTTGTATATAATTTCATCATCATCAAATAAACCCTACCCTATCAAAGTAACCTCGTCTTGTTCTCTTTGACGAAAACGTAACAACTGGTGTCAGAAGTGGGGTAGGGTTAGGACTGAAGACTGAAATTTGTTTTGTGTTTATGACTTGAATAATGGAGAGTAAGATGAGCACGCTGATGGAGATGATGACCAGTATGAGTGGCCAATTGAAAGAATTGTTGGACTTCCAGGCCAGCATGATTGGCCAAACGAAAAAAATGTTGGACAACGAATTGGAGACCAAAGCCATTCAAGACAGCATGAAAGAGGACCTTTCGTCGGTAACAGAGAGTCCGGAGGATTGGAGGACTACGTCTAAGAAGAGCGACGGGACTGTGGATAAAGAGGAACATGTTGAGGAAGTGAATCCTGACGATGATGGAGAAGTTGGAGAGGTCCACGTTATCGCTGGAGCCAAGGAAGGTTGCGATGAGGAACGGGCCTGCCAACTTGTGTTGTCACCTGACGGAGTGGTGACTGTTGCTGTGTTGCCAAGCAACTTGTGTAGAGATTTGAGGTGCCCAGTGGGAGCCGAAGGATTTCGGTGTGGAAAGGAGCACCTGTTGAAGTTCCGTTTGTTCCAGTCGAGGGACAGAGCCCAAAGAACTGGTGAGCCTTTGCATGAGCATTCGTCTGACCTCCGAAGACTCTCAGTATTGGCCATTGGAGAGTGCCCCGAGTTACGGGATGAAATTGCTTCCGAGTACTACATGGATGCTGTAAAGGATCCCGTTGCTATGAGATGGGAACAAGTGGCTGGTTGCGGGTATTTGAACCTTTCGGAATGGCATGCTGTGAAGCTTGAGGCCTTGTGCCAGGATGTTGAGCCTCAAGGTTGGAGCGAGTTCGGCCCGAAGATTTCTGTGGAACGCTGGACTGTGCTAGGCGATCCTGGAGTTTTGGTAGACTGCCTGAAATACCCTGAACGTCTCCAGTTATCCTGCGATTTGATGAATGGACGACTTGGTGATTTGCTTCCATTGCCCGACCCATTTGTGGATAAGTCACAGGCACGTTTGGAGCTAGAGCAACACCTTGCCCGAGAACGCATCAGTGCGGTCGCAGAGTGGATAGACATGCGGTACAAAGGAATTTCTCCAGGGTTCCAGCTTCAGGAAACACACGTGTGGATGAGAACGAATGCTCAAGGAAGCCGACATTCTGCAGGATTTCAGATCCTTCAAGATGGACTTCGCTTTGCTGCCCTGAAGACAACTGGCTTTTGTGGGAACTGCCGGGACGGTCAGTTCTTAAGGAGGGGGCAGTGTTACACGGGACGCAAACCAAAATTAAAGAAGTTTCCGGAAGATACGCGCTCCTTAGCGAAGCTGCGAGAGCCTTCCCTGCGAGACAGCCTCGTGCATTCGAGATTCTTCGGGCGCCCTCTAGTTGCGGCCGGCCTTACTATATAAGGGTGAAAGGTCGCGAAGCCGAGGGAGGAAGACTGGACTGGGAAGCGACTGGAAGAAGACCGGTGTGTGTGAGGGCCGAGAGATAGTGGGCCCCCCTCGAGAGAGACTGAAGGCTCGTGGAGTCTTGTGGTGGATTCTTGGTTCGAGCGAAGGTGCGCTTGGAGAGCGATTGAAGACTCGTGCGGAGTCTTGCTTATGTGATTTTGTTGGTGAGTGTCCTAAGCGATTAGGAGACTGTCTTCTAGATCCTCTGTGGAGAATCCGTGGCAGGAGAGTTAGCCTTCTTCGAGACTGAGGAGAGTTAGCCGTCTTCGAGAGTGTTCCAGCGACTGAGTGGAACTGTTTGGGATCCGGAGCGGTGTATCATCGGGAATAGCCCTGCGAGTGAAGCTTGCCCTCAACCTGAGAACTGCTGTTCTTCGCGTGTGCTGATAATAGAACTGTGTTTGGACATTATTTACGGCCATCTTAACAGAACTGTGTTAGGACTGTTCCGGTCATTCTTGGACTGTGTTGTGAGAAACGTGTCTTCCTGACGACTCGAAAGGACTGGTACAATCATCTTGGACTGTGTTACCATTTGTAATTTGTAAATAGTGTAAATAGGACTTTCATTTGTATATAATTTCATCATCATCAAATAAACCCTACCCTATCAAAGTAACCTCGTCTTGTTCTCTTTGACGAAAACGTAACAGTATCGATACCTGTCCATCACTAATTTTAATGGTGATTGTCGTATTCAGTGACCCAAAATCTATAAGAAATGACTGTTTTCATCCCTGAAATTTTTTCATTGTTGAACAGTGCAATCGATAAAGTAGGTATACATATAATATAGGTATACATACTACTTACAAAAATTTCATCATCACGAATGACATTGTGTAGTCACTGGCAAATATTGGGTTCTTTTTTTAAATAAATGAATACGAGAAAGTTTTACGTGTATATACTTGTTTTAAAAAATTATTCTTTTGGCGATTTTACGAAATCAGAATTATCTTTGTTCAAAATTCAGGGAAAAGGGCACGTTTTCTAGGCATACGGAAAATTTTCGTCAAAAACAATAGAAAAATTTAGTGTAAAAAGACGTTTTTTTTTCAGTGTAGTCTTTCTGACTTAATCGTGTTACCACATAATAAACGTTGAAATAAAAAGTAGAGGGATGGGGAGATAGTGAAAAGGGAGGGGGTAAAAAGACGGGATGCGAGAAAGAAGAAGTAGAAAAATAAGATAGGGAAATAGAGAGAGATGATAATGATGGAGAAAGCTTTCCCTAATTACTTGAAAACATACAAACATTAAAAAATGGAATACCCATAAAAGTTGGGGAGGAATCCTTTCAATATACTCAAGGAAAAGTTGACAGTCAAGTAGAAAATATGGAAAGAGAGAGGAGTCAGCTAAATACCATCAGTAGCGTAGTTTAAAGATTCGTGTTGTTTCTCAGATACCTAATATTAAAATACGTCTAATTAGATAATTGACATAAGTGAGCGTTTGCTTTTTGAATGTGCTAATATTTTACCAAAAAAAGCAACGAGTAAGAGGTAAGTTTCATGAATTTCGTGAACTTAGTTGAAAATTGACGCTATTACATGAATCTAACAAATTATTTTTTTAATTAAAGAGGCAGACCAGGACACACAAAAAATGGAATTTATGGTATAATTTCATAACAATATAATTTATTTTTTTTCCAAAAAATGAGGTCTAAAAAGGAAGGAAATATATATTTACTGTGCCGATTTTTCAAAGGCATCATTCCCAATGACGACTTGTTAAATAAAAGCTTGTATACTTCACAGGATATCCATTCAGGATATCCCTCAAGAGACTTAGGAGCCACAGGCGAAGTGATTAAAATTATGCTATTATGTAGTATCAAAAAGAAAGTCAGTCTCTCAGAGTAATTATCTTTAGTTTTTTTAAATGAGTTTTTCTTACTTACTGAGGTATCTAAGTTCGTTACGTGATAGTTTACTGAGAATGAATAATTATTGTAATGACGAAGCCTTCTTACAGATTTTAAGGCGCCCGAATAGCATTGAAGTTTATTTGTAGTTTAAGAATGTGGTAAAATTCTTAAAATCTCATGTAATTAAAAAATCTGATTAATAGAGGGGGGGGAAATGCCTCCAGAGCTTTTTATAAATTTTCTTTCCAAACACTGAACCTGAAACAGATGAAGAAATAAAAACACACAGACGCACTCTCAATACGCATGGACCCATAGAAAAGGAATGGAGTCGTATTCTTTTTTTTTTCTCAAAGCTCCAAATACACGACGGCCTTTCAAAATGACTGACAACCCCGAAATTCAGTAAGCGTAATAGAAAAGAGAGAAGAAGAAAAAAATCAGACGACGACGAACTAGAGATTATTGACGACGTATGGCGACAAGCTCTTTTTAACAGCATGAGTTATTTCAGACGAGTGACATGGAAGAAATAACAGGTTAATCAGCTCACTTTATAGAAAGGAAAGAGCAACCGTTCTCTTCATTTCTTTGAATGAAACGCTTTGTGGGTTCGAATTAAAAAAATGTCGGGTTTCCTCTTCGAATAATGCTACTGGCAACACGGAGTTTAATTAGGAAAGCGGAGTTCACGGACTGAGGAGATATTCATGGCGGTGATCCTAAACAAAACGCTGTGGTTTGAAACGTGAATGGTGCATGATGACGACATTGGGTTGAGATCCCGTCAATGAAATGGGAAACGTTGCGATGAAGGACTAATGTAAGAAATGATAAATTGATAATAAGCTACTGGTTCTACTAATACAAGTAAATCTTAATATCAGCCTGGTTGATTCCAATGGAGTGGTGGACCAAATTGTGCCGCTGTACACAAAAAAAACTCAACTTAAAAAAAACTCGCCTTACCCAAACCAATTAACTCTCAAAACTTTTCTCTAAGTCTATATAGTGGGCTAAAAAGAACAATTAAAACTTTATTATCAATTATTTATTGCTTTTAGTTAAACTTTGCCCAAAACTTATTAGTTACCTTTTCAGTGTTCTAGTTTGTGAACAAACCAATTAAATTTTTGTATTGGTGAATAATTTTGAAGCATAATTAGTGCCTTTTGGTTCAATATTTTTTATAACTAGAGATGACCTTTTTGACAATCTTCGAAATGTTAAGAAAAAAATAGCTCAAATGTTAAAACTCGTTATATGTTGGCTTTTTTCTCATATAAGAAATCCATAAAGTTCAACAAGAATGAATGAAATTAGTGTATGGAATTCTTTCCGTGAGTACAATCCTCGCAGCCCCTCCCCAGGTTGATAACCCAGGATTTCGAGAACATCAGCATCAAAGTTTAATCGCAGTTTTCCCTATAAGTAAAAAACTGAACCCACCCGTTACAATGTAACCTGGGTTTAGTTTATTCACGATTCGAGGAGGTAGATGCAGACCTATTCATTCCCTACGTCATTTGACAGCATTTTTTAAGAAAAAGATGCACGCGAACACACAGACCGTGGTGACTTTCAGAACAGGTGGATTCCTAGCAGACAGCAGACAATGTCACGTTTTTAAAAAAAAAACGGAGTAAAGGCTACATTGCTGTTACTTCGTCCAATTGAGTTAACACAAAGTAAAATAAAGTTTAAAAATTGTTTTTATTTGATTTCTTGGTTAAATGTTATCAACAATGAAGTTGAAAGGTGTTTTTTAATTGGTGAAAACTGTTTCGCCAAATGATGGAAAAGTAGTTGGACTTATAGTGGGAAGAGATCATTGCAAAGATTTTTCCCTTAGGGGCCGTTCAAATATTACGTAAGCACTTTTTTGGTCATTTTTAACCCCCCTCCCCCCTTGTCAGCAAAGATAAGCATACCTCAAACCCCCTCCCACGTTAGAAGCAGCCGGACACCCCCCCCCCGAAATTTTGACATCCCTATTAGTAAGTACTGTTTTTTTTCCTTGAAAATTTGGTGACTCGTACAAGGAGTTGTCCTTTTTGGGTGTAACCTTATGGGCTCAAAAATGAGTCAAAACACTACTTTTCGGGGGAAACAATTTCAAAATGTTAGGGTGGTCCATCTCCAGAAAAAAGTGGTTACGTCAGATTTCCTAATTCAATTTTTGTTACATTTATTTCTGGTTGAATTTTGAAATTATTTGTGCAAGAAACAAGAGATTTTCGAAAATGCATCATCTTACGTAAGCATCACTCATATCCCCCTCCCCCCTTGTCAGCAAAAATAAGCAAAGAGCAAACCCCCCCTCCCCCCTTAGGCGCTTACGTAATATTTGAACGGCCCCTTACTAATAGATATATAGTAGGGTTATGATTTTTTTCAGATTTAAAAGCCTGTGGTAGCAAATGATGAGTATTGGTCCATAACTCTCGAAAATAATTTTTATTTTTGAAAACTGTGAAAAAAGCTTGCGCGCCTAATAAGATTTTTATATGGCTGAAGCACTAAAAGGCAGTTAATATAATCTTTTTTGAAGCTGATTGTTACATTAATCATAGAATTGTAAAAGAGTTATTCCTATTCCTTTTGGTCCCAAAAGATAGTGTGTGAAGTTTCAGCCCCCTAAGTTGATTCTAGGGTTTGCCTATAGAGCCCCAAATCAAGAAAAAATTGGAAAAATTACCAATTTTCAGAATTTTTAAAAAAGTATATTTTGATATTTAAATTGATATAAAACTGGTTCAAATGTGTTATTTAGGACATTTTAGATGGTTTATATTTATTTAAGGTTATTAACTGTACCTATAGTGTCTATAATTTAAGAGTAAAAGGTACTACTAAGGGACGTTGCGCTCATCAAAGCTTATAAGACACTACAGTGGTCGAAAGTAATTAAATTCCAATTTTCTTCCAAAGAACTCCCTCAAAAGATGCCATTTGGTGTTACATTGATGTTTTAAAATATAAAGGCCAGTAAAGTAACAGTAATTAGGCCTTCTGCTGAAGTTTAATGTAAAAAATGCTTTTCTTCGAAAATGCTTGTTTCTAGCTGATCAAATCAAACTTTATTAAAGTAAAGAAAATTGTTTAATGGTTGTAAATTTTTGTTAGTATTTTGATAAAAGAAGATTTCAATTAAACTTTCCCCATAATACGTTAAAAAGAGGTAATTTTCATAATTTCATACGATAAAATTTATTTTTATTTCTGGTATAGGAGAAATTCATGTCGTTTCCAATCTGTACGGTTTAAAGTTAAAATCTACTTATAAAAATGAAATATATAAGGTTTAAAATGGTATTTCAAGGTTTTTGATCTTAAAAATTACTATAACCCTCTTTTTGAGAAAATTTTGGATTTGATCAGCTAGAAACAAGCATTTTTGCAGAAAAGCACTTTTTGCATTAAAAGTTCAGTGGAAGGCCTAATTACTGTTATTTCACTGGTCTTTATAATTTAAAACATCATTTAACAACAAATGTCATCATTTGAGGGAGTTCCTTCGAAGAAATTCGGATTTAATTCATTTCGTCTACCGGTAGGGCATTATAAGCTTTGGGGAGTGCAACGTCCCTAGCACTTATTAATCTTAAATTATAGGGGCTATAGGGTACAGTTAATGCACATAAATATATATAATTCATTTAAATATGTTCTAAAGAACACATTTAAACCAGTTTTATAACAATATAAATATCAAAATATTTTTTTTAATTCTGAAAATAGCTAGTTTTTTTTTCGCTTTTTTTTCAAATTTGGGGCTCTATAGGCACACCCTAGAGTTAACTTATGGGCCTGAAACTTCACACACTATCTTTTGGGACCAAAAGGAATGGGAAAATCCCTGGGTAGCGAAGTTTTTTGTAAAAAAGTTTTTTTACCCCGAGACACACTAGTGATTCCAAGGTTTTTTCTCAATATAAAGAAAATAATGCTATAAAATTAACATATGGGCAAAAGTTCATCGAATGCAACATCAGGCTTTTAAATATTTAAAAAAAAGTCTCAGAATCATAACCCTAATATATAGTGTTTTAAAAAATGTAATGAGACAGTGAAATCAAATTTAAGAAAAGATAATCAGATAGATTGAGAGGAATGGGTTAAATGAGATCGAAAGAAATATAAAGATATTAAAATAGTGACGGGAAAATGAAATTGGAGAATATCTAGTAGTATTGAGAGAGAAAGAAGGAAAGAGATAAATTTGAGAACACCCCCTAGTAATATTGAGAAAGATAGAAAGAAGAAGTAGAAAAGAGAGAAGTTTGAGAACACCTAATATTGAAAAAAAGAGAGAGAGAGAGGTTTTAAAAGGGAAACTTTAATAGTATAGGATCAATGAAAACACTAGAGAGAGGAAAAGAGGGGGAGAGAGAGAGTAGGAATATAGTGAAAAAGAAGAAACATGGAGAGGAGAAAGAAGAAAGTTTCAAATATTGAGCGAGAGAGGGGGACAAAACGAGATAAAAGAGAAATACAGTCGAATCCGCTTAATGTGATCGCAATTGTCCTAGATTAAATTGATAACATTATCCGATTGATAACAATAAGCGATTTTATATCAAAAAGCAGCAAACAATGTAACTAGATTGTTTTGCTTTAGAATCAAATTTACATACAGGAATTAATGTATTTAAAACAATTTTACACAATGTATTTGACAATTTGAAATTTTTAGGTGAAAATGTAAGAGAAGTTTAATTAATAAAAATAAAATAATCGCTTACTTTATAATTTTATTTATATAGAAAGGTCTGTCCTTTAGTGGGCACTCCATACATCTGCACGGCGCTATAGTTTCTTTCTAACCATTTCTTACAAGCATGGATTCGGACCCCCTTGAACAGTTTTCTTTCAATTTATGCGGAATATTTTCTTAGTTTCATAAAAAAACGCCAGTTGCTCTGGGTGGGGCAGATGTTTACATTTAAAAATTGACCTTCAAAACAAAACCCGATATCGGACGTTTTTTAGGGGATATGGACAAATATTGATAACATTAAGCGGCGTGTTGATCCATAGTTGATCACATTAAACGTTACATTTTACATTGAATTAAATAGGAATGATCGGGACCTGTCGATTTCGATAACATTATCCGATTGATAACATTAACCGTGATCACATTAAGCGGATTCGACTGTAGTATTATATTGAACGAGAGAAATTGAAAATATTGAATATAGAATTGAATAGAAGAAATATATAAAGAGAAGGAGAGAGAATAATATTTAGAGAGGAGAAAAAGACTGAAGAAGAAATACTAGTGGTATTCAACGAGAAATAGTACAGGAGATAGAAGAAGAAGCAGTAAAAGAGCGAGTAACTTAAAAAGGAAGCGTAAATATGAACCCATAACCTTTTTAGGTTATGGGTTAGGTTATGGGTTATGGTAGTGGCTAATATTAGCCACTAAATCAAGGGTTCAATTAGATTAGATAATGGTAGAAATGACCCTAAAAAATAGAGACAAGGTTCAACTAAATGGTAAAACAGGCATAGAGGATGGGCTCTGTTTGAGATCTTTTAAGATAAACAGCCTCGTCACACAGGCGGTCTAGTTCTCACGTTATGTCGTGTGCAGAGGGAAAAGGTGTTCATGAAGAACAGTTGATCAGCTGTGACTCTGAGTAATGCCTACTTATTAATTTGTTTTCGACTGTCACATGCTTTCGCTGATTTAGTAATACCGCTGATGATGGCTCATTGATATTTTGCTGACAGCAGTCTTATTGGCATGAGTGAAAAATGAAATAACAAATATCTTACCCTACTTCAGCATTCTAAAAAAACTCTAAAAAATTATAAAATCTGTATTTATAGACTTCTTAGGATTTATTGCAAATTTTCCAAACTCTTAAGTACATAGTTCTTTACTTACTTTGTTAATGTATACATACAGGGTGTCCCAAAAATACTGACACATTTTAAAAACCAATAACTAATAACTCAAAAACTAAAAACGATAAAAATACGCGGTTTATTGCATCCAACATCTAAGACTTCCAGGAGTAGGATGCAACAAACTGCGTATTTTTATCTTTTTTAGTTTCCGAGTTATTAGTTATGGATCTTTAAAATGAGTCAGCCTTTTTTGAGACACCCTCTATGGACACCCTATACTTAGGAGTGTAGAGGATATAGAAAAATAAATATAATTTACTCTAAACTAAGATGTTTTTATTTAACCAAATGGAAAATCGTCATAAATAAACCCTCTAACTTCCCACTGTTAGCCGTGTATTCAATTCAAACCGTTACAAGTTGCAAAGTTCTCTCCCGTCGAACTGTAAACATATACTTAATCCTTCTACTGCCCATGATAGCAAATATGCTACCATAAGTTGAGCTTCAATTTTCAGTTACTACAGCAAAATTTGCACCTGGCATATTTATTTTATTTGTTCCTAAACTACACACACATGAATAATATCCATAGTTATTTCTTGTGGTGAGCATTAAATGGTTAAGGGTAAGCTATTGCATTTAACTTTATTTGACAATTTTACTTATGGTGAATGCTCAAAATGAATGCAACTTAAAAAACGAACATTAAAATAACCTATGTTCACTGAACTTCACTAACGCCCGTATTCACACATCTGATTGGTGGAAAAATAGTTTTCCATCTTAAACTGCCAATCAGAAGCTTGACTGACGTTTAACCGCCGGTCAAGTTACCGGTGAATACGGCCGTAAACTGTTTTGATTAGCGTTAAATTGGACACTGAGTGATCTTCTTTTACTTAACGTAAAAGGGTGCTTTAAATATCCTCTAAAAAACTTCAATAGTAAAGGATCAATGACAACCCTATAAGATCATCCGGACACATGTTTCAATGAACCTGTTTTAAATCAGTCTTTAAATGGCATCATATGTCTCTTTCACAAAATGGCAATGACCATGGTAAATTAAAAAAAAGTCCAATGAGTGACTTCAAACGTGTTCATAAATAGTTTTAATTGCTGAGGGCACCTGTTTAAAAGTAGAGAGAGGATTCTTTATAATTATAAGTCCTCAAGTTACGGATGCATCCTGCTACTAATGTATCAGTTTCATTTTCAAATGGGTTTTAAATAGGATGAAGGGATGTAACATATAAGGATAGATTAAATCTGATACGAAATTCAGAAGAGGTTTCATTTAAAGAGGAAGTTTAGGATAGATTAGAGCAGCGTTTCGCAATTTTTGTATGTCACGTGACCCATAGTATCTTTACTTTTCCGCAATGAATTCTTTTAAAATTTTTAATTGTTCACAAAAAACATATTATCAATTTAAAAACTCAAGTGGAAATATTTTCATCTTGAGTTTACACTCATTGCCATAAAAATAGCGCACTAAGAAGAAAAAGGGATATCAAAGCCAAATTTGTTTCCCTGATTACCCATAATATGAAGGTCAGTTGATAAAACATTCAGCCTTCCTCGATGTTAGGGGGCCGAGAAAATCAGTAAAAAGTGTTGACTCCATAGGTGTCCATAACCGCCGCCACAGGCCATGATATTGGGTGAGAAGGGATCTAAATGGACTTTTGGGGATTGGGGGACAATGCTGTATCCCCACGTAGTCAAATTTCATCTGGTGCACCAAGTGGACTTTGCATATTATTATTGACCTTGCATGCTTTTCCTCAAGACCGGATTTGTTTTGTGAGCATTGGTTCTAGAGAGCGGGAAGGCTGGGGTATAAATGCAACATGGGGTAAGAATAAAGCTTGGACATTGCGTACAACATGTGTTTGTGTATTTTTCTCTTAAAACTTGTCCGAAGGCCAAGGACCTGAGGTACAGACGGACAACCAACTGCAAAACCTCAACCATTCAGCTCTGGTTGGTCAATGTACCGGTAAATCATACTGAGAAGATGCAGCAATGCAATGGATGTCGTTTGCAGTACTGTGCAATGCACAGTGTGCATTGTGCGTTTGGTCCGCATAGCTTCGTACATCTTTGTCTATAAACATGGAACCGACCATGGTCCTTTCTGTTTCCAATAGTGCACCAAATAAGGAAATGATCATCACAATTTCACGAAATTGTGTTTGTGAGAGAATCCCGCTTCGTTCTACAGCACCACGATGGTTGGGTATGAGTTCGAAGACTACTTTGAGTTCAGAGAGCTTGCTCAGCTGTGGATTTTCTAATCATCACACGGAGTGGTTACTCAAGGTAACGGAATGGTGGTGCATTGGATTCCATTTCTGCAACTCCAGAGTATGATTTACCAGTACATTTACCAACCAGACGTGCCCCATTGAGATTTTGTAGCTTGCTGTTGTCCGTCCTTACCTTCTGGCTTGGCCAGAGGACAAGTTTAAAGAGCAAAATACACAAACACATGTTGCACGCAATTTCCAAGCTTTCTTCTTACTCCCCTATGTTGCATTTTACACCAGCCTTCCCGTTCTCTAGAACCAATGCTCACAAAACAAGTCCGGTCTTGAGGAAAAGCATGCAACGTCCGCTGGTGCACCATATGAAATTTGACTACATGGGGAGGTAGCATGGTCCTCTAATCCCCAAAAGCCCATTTAGAGCCCCTCTAACCCAATATCATGGCCTGTGGAGGCTGTTATGGACACCTATGGAGTCAACACTTTTTACTGATTTTCTCAGCCTCCTAACATCGAGGAAGGCTGAATTTTTTATCAACTGACCTTCATACTATGGGTAATCAGGGAAATAAATTTGGATTTGATATCCCTTTTTCTTCTTGGTGCGCTATTTTTTATGGCAATGAGTGTATTATTGAGTTATTGACAATTATTGTTGAGGAAACGCAAATAAAAAAAGACTGAAATACATGATAAATAAAGTTTAACGAAATCCATCGAATTCATTAACAAATATTCATTATTCGTTTAGTTCAGGGGTTCCCAAACTTTTTTGGTCCATGGACCCCCTGAAGACATTTTTCGTACCCCGTGGACCCCCTAAAAAGTAGCTAAAAAATCTGATGTTTTTTTTACTTATTTTTCTAAACCACGCATAACATTTGCAATTTTTTTCGAGTGTTTTTTCGTGCATTGATTATTTCTTAAAAATACATATTTTTTATTTTTGCCATTCATATGGTTACACAATATTTTTAAGGAAATTATAACAATCAAACATTTAAGAAGTTGGAAATAAAAAATATAAACTTTTAATTTTAACAATAAGTTTTGGTCGCAAACTTGTCCAAGTTAATGGCTTATGAGTTAGTTTTTCATTCACCTAATTGTAAAAGTTATGGACTTTACCAAACAATATTTAATTAAGTTCAACTATGAAAAGAATTCAAATTATACAATACAGAAATTTAGTTTTAATTTATGAAATTGGAAAAAATATGTCGTGCAATAAAATATATGTGTTGTTTTTATACGTATGTAATACATTAAAAATAATTTGCACTTGCATATGATGTTGAACAGCATTTATAAATTTTGAAAATAACTTCACGAGTTTTCCATAGCAGAAAAAATAATCATTGTTAAGTTTCACAAAATGAGAACGATAATGAAAATATTCAATTGTAAAAAGAAATTATCAACATTAAAATATGAACAAGTTTATATTTAAAATTTAGGTACTTTAGGATAAGCTGGGTTCAAATCTTGAAAACACGCCTTATTTATTATTGACGTTTAACCCGTTACACAAGATAAAATGACCACGAATGGCTAAGGCTAAATGTAACAAAATTCAAACCATAGTATTAGTTTTAATTTTTTATTTAAAATAAAATTTAATATTTGAATATTTATCAAAGAACTGGAACTCGATTGATCATAAAATATAAAAAAATGTTAGTCAATGGTTTTAAAATGTAAAAATGTATTGCCTAAGCACCCTTTGTTCATAAAAACCCTCCTTATAAAAGGTTATTTCTAGAAACAAGTAATAAATCCACGATGCATTTTAAATCGTTGAATAATTATTTCTAAAAATGATTTGTAGGCAATTGGAATTATATGAAGATACTATAAAACACCAGTAATGGAAAACTGGAATATTCCAACATAAATTTAATGGGAGGGATTAACCTGGTACTTTGACAGTTTTTAACATTAGGTTTCAACGACGTGAGGTTTAACCTCAAATCTCCCCATTCTGTAATATCCAACCTGTTTCTTTGCTTTGTAAAAAAGGTTGACCACAGTGCTGAAAATTTTTGAAATGAATGAATAATGAAATTGTTGCTGTGGACCCCTAGAAGACACTGTGGACCCCCTGGAAGTTGCTGTGGACCCCTGGGGGTCCATATGGACCACTTTGGGAACTTTAGTCACTCCATTTATAGTTTTTCAAATATGTCGCTATACAATATCCTTGAAATGCTGTGCGATCGACCTTAAACCAATGCCTTTTTTAGGTATTTTCAGCAGTTTTCACAAAAAATAATACGATTAACAATATTTAAATATATGATTCCTAAGTAAAATTTTTAATGCGGATGTTAAAATTTTCTGTTGTTTAAAGTTAGACAGAATTAAGTATCAAGCAAGTGGGTTATTACATCCTATTCCATATGCTCAAGAAAGGAGCTCAATTTATTCTGTTCATCAGCAAAAAGAAAATTTAAATTATTAAACTTACCAAATGAATTTAATTCATTACTTACTTATTAAAATTACAAAAAACCGATAAACAGAAAAAATAAGGGTAACAGATTTTGTTCAAACGTAGTCTTTAATACAATAAGCAATAAAATTTAATGTTCAGAAAAAATTCATATAATTCCCAATGAATAGAAAATGCTTTGTTGCATTTGAAAAAAAATATTTTGACAGTTTCGAGTTTGGGTCAACATAAATTATTTACCACTCATGTGAGTTTTTTCCAACATAAACCGACTTTATGGTTTAGGTTTAGATCTTTTTTTTAAATTATCTCAGCGCATTACACAGTATCACCTTCGAACTTGATTGATATGAAATTTTCCCTACTCTTAGTTTACAGTAATGCAATCTAGTAGATAAAGCATCACCTCATGTTTGAAAGGTAGCAACGACTGGCGCTTTACGGCGCAAAAGGAGAAAAATAACATTTGAAAAAGCATTTAAATTCAGGTCTGCAAGTAGAACAAAAACTTGATTGAACTGAAATTCCCCCCCCCACTTTTAAAAAACAAAAAAGTACTAAACACAGTTAAAATTTAGAAAAATGATTTTTCTCAAGAAAAAGTATTTGGTGGAGGCTCTGAAAAATGTTGACTTTAAAAGGTTTCTGTTAAATATTCCTTGGCATATGAAATGAAATTAGAGAAATACTAAATTTTAAGTGGAAAATATTTTTTGAGTTATTTAAGTTCGAGATAGCGAGGGTTTACTGTATATGTGCGACATAATGTGACAAAAGGGATGTTTGTGTGACATCCCACAACGCTAAAAAGAAATTTTTTCATAGAAAGATTTGATATCCAAGAAGTGGAAATAGTAAAATTTAATTACTAACGTTTTAAAGTGACATCCTCATGAAGAGAGGTGTAACTGAAATTATTTGACTCGTGACACGTAGTTTGAGAGAAATATATAAATGGAATAGCCAATTTAGTATGGGGCTGCCTTAGAATGTTTTTTTTTTAAATTGAGGAAGGGATTCAGTCTTGAAATATCAAAGGACTTGCAAAAGTAAGAGCCAAACTACAGGCTGTGAAATTGACAACAAGGACATGTAAGTGGGTTTATTTCAGAGCTCTGATTAGGTTGTTTTTGAACCGAGGCCGAAGGGGTTAAGGGTTCAACATCCACCCCCTGTTGTTTCTGCGGTTCAAAAAGAGAAGTCTTTTTCAGGTGTCCCAAATTTTCAAAAATGATTTGAAACACTAATTTCAAAGGCCAGACCTCCTCCTTTTGCTTGGAACCCAGTAATATCTACAAAAATTTAGCATTGAGCACAAATATTACGTATGAGTATTTTACAAAGCTACACTTAATCTTAGTATTTTTTGTATAATGTACTACGCGTGAGTGATTTAAATATAGTTTGAGACAAAAGCGCCCAGAAACAAAATTCCAGTTGGACCAGTCAATGGACCACCAACAAGCGAATGAAAGTGTTTACTCCCATCCTCCTTGATACGAAGCCAAACCTTTTTCTTTTCTGACACCCCACCCTACTTCAAAACCTACTCATCCAGACATCTTTACACCCATTAGCTCTTAACACTCTCTTCACAATCACCTCAATCGAATTAAGTGGCCTCTTTAATCCCAAAACTGTCAAATACATAAATTGGACGAAATGCTAATCGCATCTAGAAACGTTTCCGTTGGAAAAATCACTCACAGATAAAGAAGAAAAAAATCCTGTTTCATCATGTACTTGGATTACATAATTCTCCGAGGAAACTCAATTCGTTTTGATGTCGTCACGGCTAGTTTCTCATCTGTGGATTAGTTGGGGGAAAATCGATATTTTTTGATATCGAGTACTTTCTGATATCGAGTTCTTAAGTATCGATGTTCCTTTTTACCAACATCTTTTTTTCTCGATTTTTTGTACTGAAAGATGGTCCCAACTTATAGCACCCGTAGATATGCTAATAATTTATCTCAATAAAATTTACAAAAATAAATTAAATTATAATTTCAATAAAATCAAGTTAAGGGGACAATTAAGGGGATACCTCTTTTAGGGATACAAGAGAGGTTTGAGCCAACACCCTCCCTTGGATACGACTGTACTTTTGCGTATATCTTTGTTATTGGTTCATTTACCAGACATTCAACTCGCCAACAAGTTTAATTCTCGTCGCCGTTTTTCCGATAGCTCCCGACAGGTAAGTTTTCCCGACAACTCATTAGCTCGACAGGTAGTTTATTTGCCGGACAACTCATTAGCTCGACAAGTAGTTTGCCCGACAACTTCTATGCAGACCAAATACCCATTTTTTAAAGTTGATCACACATAGGAATAGCATCATTGCCTGGGGGGCAAGATCAAAGGTAATTTTTCATGAGCTGTCAGGCAACTGATTGTCGGGAAATTGAATCAGACCCCTTGGAATTTCAAGTTTTAATTACTTATTGTACGTAAACAAAATGTAAAGAATCGATACCTAAAAAGTATCGATCTCACCCCTCCTGTTGTTGTGAGTTTGACCGGTTTTCTGAAGGAGTTGAGATGGATAGCTTGCAAGACAAAGATACGACAAGAAATAAATTAAACTTTTCTGCAAGTTGGTGGAGGGTCAAGGTGAAAACATCGATAATGGGATTCACGAGACGTATGATTAATGTGTGTGTGTGAAATAACCTTGTGAATACCCTCAGAGAATGATGAGTTCCAAATAAAATAAGAATTAGTAATGACTATGAAGTGAAAGACAAATGATTGTCCTATTGATAACATATCTTAAGTTCAAAGGTTATATAACATCCCGAAGGTAATTATCAACTAAAGGTTAATAAGAGATCATTAAAGGTTTTGGAGTCATTTGGGAGTGGGACATTTTGGGATGTTATATAGGCTGAATAAACATTTTAATGTGTAATGTGATTAAAGTTTTGTTTCCTCTCTCTTTTCATATTTTCACGTTAGTAATAGTTAAACTAATTAGTTATGGCAAAAGTATCATCATCACCTAATTCTTCCTAATGTTAACTCTAAGGGGAAAATGTAACAAACTTTAATTATTGGTAGGGATCGCTCTAAGGGCTTTATCGTGTGTAATTCGTGTGATTTAACGCGTATAAACCATCAGATTAGCTCTATCGTAATTTAGGAAGAATCTAGCACAGGGATGGCGAACCTTTTTCGATTAGTGTGCATTTATAATAAGGTTTATGATTTTCAGGTGTCAAGTGTACCACTTGTTATTTTTTTAAAAATTACCTTTAAACCCTTGGAAAATGAAATCCGCCTTTGAGGGTCCATAGTTTAAAACAGAAGTTTCCAACTAACCCAACTTACAAGTACTCAAGGGCCCCAATCGAAGGCACAAGTCTATAGTGGTGGGCCGTAAATAAGTCAATGGTGTATATAGAAATTTATTTCGGGAGGGGCCAACAATTTTTCCTCAGTGCCTCCCATGCATCTTTAATGGTGTAATGCAGCTTTATAATACATTTTTGGTAGAATTTGCATGTTCTAGAATTTAATCTAAGGGGCCGTCCATAAATTATGTCACACTTTTGTCCCTTCACTTTAACTGTCCTTTCCAGGCAAATTTTGTAAATTTGATCCTAAAAACATGGTTTTGAACTAGTTTTTGGTACATCTAGTCCGAATTTCGGACATACAATTTTTAGGTAGGATTTTGATTTTCATGAATATTGTAAAAAAAGTTGTGAATATTAAAGTTTCAAGTGGGAAAGGGGGTTTTGGGGCACTCCCCCAGAAAATTTTTGAAAATTTCCCCCCAAAAAACTGGGTTTTAACTTTTTTGTATACCTTGTCCGAATTTCAGATGGGGGCAGGGCTCCTTCGCCCCCCCCCTTATATACGCCCTTGCATAATGTAATCAGGCTCCTTTTGCGTCCATGATTTTGTTTTCTAACGGCCTAATGTCAGTTTCCTTACGTAATTATAAGGGCGATTGTGATTTGCTTGCCTTTGCTGACAAAAGGGAGGAGCAAGGCCTGATTTACCATTAGGCCTACTAGGCCCGGGCCTAGGGGCCCCACAATTTGGGGGCCCCTAATTTTCAAAAATTAAATTAAAATTTATAGTAGAAATAACTTTTTATACGTCCTAGAAGATTTTTTCATTAATTGTTGACCAAATAAAGCCTAATGTAATACAAACATATAATTAAAAAACTACATACATTTAATGCACGTAAACTTTTATATTTTTACTTGTATTAATACAATCAAAATTACCCAACTTCTGCACGTGGTTGTGATAACACATAGGTACCGCATAACGTGGGGGCCCCTTAATGAATGTTGGGCCTAGTGTCACGAATTTTCTAAATCGGACCCCCTCCTCCCGGAGGAGGGGGTCCAAAATGACCAAGAAAATGGGATTACGTAGTATTTGAACAGCCCAACTGAACCTAAGTGGTGAGTGGGGGATTGGGGGTCCTCCCACGAAAAATTTTTGAATTTCAGCAAGCTAAAAAGTGTTCTGAAGCTGGTTTTGGGGAGTTTTCAGGGAATAGAAAATCTCTAGTCCAGAACTCAAGTTTTTTTTGTGTCATTTTTAGTGAATTTCGCGTGCCACCGAAATACCGGTCACGTGCCACCCAGTGGCACGCGTGTCATAGGTTCGCCACCACTGATCTAGCACTTAGAGTATCAAAAACCACATTTAAAACAAGGTTTCAGTAGGTTTGCGCTTCCTAATGTTAACTCTACGGGGAAAATGTAACTAACATTAAATATTGGTAGGGATCGCTCCATCTAAAGGGCTTTATCGTGTGTAATTCGTGCTATTCTTTTCGTCTTTCTATTTTAATAAAAGTTTTTGGTGAACTGTTTCCAGATAAAAACTTTTTAATTGCTAATCCGTATAACACACTTTTGCTATCAAAGTGTTCAGATTCTTTTGAGGATGGGTCCAGATCGTCGGGAGACTATTTCCCTCTTCCAGGGGTGTTACGACTGACTTCAATTCGAAATCCTGGAAAAATATTACAGTAACGAACCTTTTATCCGGAATCTCAAATGGAATTATCTTAAAATCGGAATGTTTACAAATGTAATCGTGCTTAAAACCAATTTTGGGACCGGAATTTTCTAAAAAGATGTTGTTAAGGTTGTAACCCTGCACTATTTTTCAACGGAATCTAATATTGAGATTTCTTATTAAGCTCGAAATTTTCGAAAAACCACGAATTTCGTTACCCTGGAAAAGTAGCAGCCCTGGTCTTACTTCAGGGACATGGCAAAATTGTGGAGGTGGCGATAGATGTTGGCGGCTTCTATTATCTGAGATCCCCCTTTTCCTTAAATTCTCCCCGCTTTGTGGATGGATCTTGTATAGTGGCATTAGAAACAACAATTTTGCTAAACAACTATCTCGAATATGATATGGCGAATGAAAGTTACAAATAAGAGTCTGTCTTTTGTTATAACTTTCCATATTTCCACTTAATAATAATGGAAATGGTGTCATTTAAAAGTGGATAGCAATATCAATACCAGGCAAGACATTTATGCTACACACCCACCGTATACGACCTCCGTGAAAGAAATACAAAAAAGAAATTCTATAAAAACGAAGATTAAATCCAGATAGATGTCTTTACATGTCATGCAACAAGTTTCTGAAGCCCCCCCCCCGAAAAGAAATAATTACCCCTGCCGTCTTCTCAGGTACAGCCTCATACATAACCATGTTCATCATCCGTATTCATGAATTCTTTTTCCGCCTTAGGGCACATTAGGCCTTCAATGTAGATCGCCCAAGTTTCCTGTTTGATGCTGCAATTGCCAGCATTAGTTCACACATCGTTTCTCGCTACCTACATCGACAGGTCAAACGGGATTGTCGACGCTTTCTCTTTCGATCAGGGAGCTCTAGGTCAAACAAGCGTACAGTGGAATCTTCCAGTGCATTTATTTTTTTATCGTTCAGGAGCAAGGGATGTTAGGAACCGAAATAAAATGACCTTTTATAGATACCCTTCACAATAGCTGAAAATAGCTTGAAAAATATTACACAGGGTGTTTTATAAGTATACATTCACAGTTTATTTGGAAACAACATGTCCTAGGGTCATGGAAGTAAGGTCTACACCTATAGGTAAGTGACACTGGAGAATCCATTGAGATGAATAACTGAGCCCCTAGCGATGAAATAAGAAAGTTAAATTTTTAAAAACTGAAGGAGAAAGACAAAAATCTCAAGGAGAGAACGTTGTTGCCAATGTTGCGAAAAAATTCATGAAAATATCGTGAATATTTAAGGAGATTTAGTCTGTGAAAATAGCAAATTTGAAAGTTTTTCAATTTTCTATGTAGTTTTGTGATTTTTTTTAGTTAAGTGAAGACACAATTTAATTAAAATATATAAAAACCCCTTGCACGATAGCGAACTTTTTCTTTTTTGAGGCCTGAAAAAGGGCTATATTTACAAGCTAATATCTCCTCGTATATTCTCGATATTTTCACGAAATTTTCATCTTTAGTATGATAAGGGTAGCTTGAATAATTTATAGATAATGTGTCATTATTTGAGGTATTGAAGTACCTGAATTTATTTACTGTGCATGCTTATGAATGAGAGAAGAAGAGAAAAATGAAAGACAAAGGGAGGGAAAAGAAACGAGAAGATAAAGAAAGAGACATCAATAAGAAATATAAAAGAGAAAGAAAACCTTTTCTATAGAAAGGAATAGAAGAGATGAGTAACACTAAATTCCAGATATCAAGTCACCTCAATTGAAACATAGCTCTAAATTATAGGATTAAAATAAAGAATTTTGGAATTATGATGCTATTGCACGAAACTATAGTTGTCTGATACAATATTTCCACTTGCGGCTATACCACCACTAATCAAACCTAAGGTCAACCTGGGATCAAAACTTCTAATTGGTGGTTGAAAAAGAGAAGCAAATTCTATGCCAATCAGAGTTGTCGAAAAAGTTTGATTCCGAGTTAACCTCAGGTTAAGTTAATGGTGAATACAGCCTTCCTCTTCTCTTTACTTTATCGTTGTTGGCAGGTTTTACTGAAATAGAACTATTAATGGTTTCCTGTCCCCTTTGTAGCATCAAACTGAAAACCAAGAGGATGTCCGTATTCCCAATTTCAAAACATCCGCTTTGTTTCGAAAATACCGTCCTTATTTGAAGGAATTCCAGAATTGTATAGAATTAAGTTCATATTTTAAGTTTTGTCATTTGTGATAAAATGTAATAAAGTTCTTTGTCTAAAGGATATAATTACAATACCATTCATATCGCTAATATCATGGTATAAAGGAAATAGTACATGTACCGTTTATTTAGAAAGTGGCATGAAAATTATTTTCAAATACTTACGAGATATTTAATGACTTGCGTTAGATTCAACTAAAAATATTGCACTACTTTTTATTCACACTTTTTAGGGGATGATAAATATTTAAGAATGATTGGATAAATTTTTGTAGTGCTATCTTGTGTTTTTATTTAAAAATAAGTAATCAAATTCTGAACAAACACGGCCTAAGTTTATTGTTTGCACCACTTTTTTAAAATTAACGGTAGATATGTGAACGAAATTTTTAACATTAACAGAAATAATAAAGAAATTTAAATCTTAAAATATCACTACACGTATTATTTTCATTTATGAAAGAGGTCAGACACACACATACAGAGTATTTGCAAACCATGTTAATTGTGGTTAACTGAAAGCTAAAGTGTTTCAGACTAAAAATATTAATAACAATAGCGTCAATAATTTCAAGATTACGGAAACTAAGATGAAAAATAATCCGAAACAACGCTACATGTGTAAAGTTTTAACCGATTAAAAATGTGGGACGAGGTCAAGTTTTTGAGGTTACAGTCAATTTAGGAGAAATTGGTCGAAAAAATTGCACATAATATTTTCGCACTCAATATTTCCCTTTTAAGATTTCCGTTGGTCAAAATATATCCCAGGTTTCATAATTTGGTCACTGTTCAATTTGGAGTAAAAATTCTTTTAAATACAAAAAGTGACTTAGTGTTATTTTTACAGCATTCACCAAAAAAGGTTCTGACTCTAGAACTATCCCACCTACACCTTAAAACCTAGAAATTGCAAATCAGATAATTCCCTTACGATTTATATTCTTTCTGAAACAAGGAGTTGTCTGATCTATTTTGATCTACAGTGATTCAAAACTCGTGGGCAAAAATGCTAGAGGTTGTAGAGTATCCTACGGCAATTCAGGCTAGAGGTTCTGAAGTTGGAATGAGAACAAAAGACACCAAAAGCAATGAAAGAGGAATTACATTGGGCAGCTCTAGCATCTCCGAATTGTTTCTAGAACCCAAAATTAACAAGTTAATTAAGATGATAGCGTACACTACTAAAATTACACCTGTGTGCGTATCTGAAATCTATCTGTGTATCTGTAAGTGTATCTGAAAATAAAAATTCAAAACTAATTGTGGACGTTTTTTTCTCTGGACTTCGATAAGTTTTCAAAATTATTTGAACCCCACGTAAAATTACTTGCCGAGCCCTGGTCTATCCCTTATCATTTTGCCTACACATTTTGAATCATCCTGCATATCACCGCTTGAAGGTAATATGACATCGCTAATTTTTCCTACCCCTTTTCAAGAAGAGGTGACAAACTATCTTTAACCTGCATTTCTATGTGTTAAGTGTGATCTGACAATCTAAAAACATCGAGGCTTTCCTTTTATTTTGATGATTAGTTCCAAATAAATATCTTTACTTTTAAACTATCATGCCTACCTTTCGTTTTTCAGTCCACTGCCTTTCTTAAAACCCCAAAACTATGGACAAATGGACAGTGACAAAACACTATAGAGATATCAGCGGTCTGTGAGTTTTCAGTGGCAAAAATTTAACAAATATTGAGTATACTCAAAATGGCCAACAATTCACAAAACCTTTAGAACTTGGTCGTTTTCTCTGACAAGAATACAATAAAAGGTGAGATCATACTCACAATACTATATTAATGCATATTGCATAAGCAAAGCATGCAAGTGGAGTTCCAAGTACCAAAGGCGGGTCTGGGGGTCCTCCCCCCCAAAATTTCTCAATATTTGAACTTAAAAAATAAGGTTTTAATTCGTTTTGATACACTTAGTCGTCTTCCCCTTATATAATCCCCTGAGTTTCAACCTAATACCCTTTTACTCCCTATCAGTTCGCGTTCCTTTCAGGGGGATAAAGCCCCATAGCCCCCCTAGATCCGCTAGTGGATCCTTGGGTTAAGAAGACAATCCCCTCTGAATGCAAGTACACGTGTTTGTGACATTTCCATGTAGGTTATGCGGCGGCATTTCGGGCGCGAGGCTATTGGAAAATCAATCGAACGGAGTAATTATTGGGAGCGAGCGACCTCCTTTTAAATTGCTACCTGCGAGTGACCGGGTCATCTCCCATTGGTCGCCGTCCCACCTGACCTTAAGGGAGAAACACTATATTTAGATGGGTGGCGTTTATGCGTGAAACTATCACCCCGACCAAAGCTAATGGATGATGTTTCTTGGTGTGAACATATTTGCAACATAGTGTTTGTTTGTTTGGAGTAGTGCTCTCAGTAGTTGGAAAAAATATTTGCTCACCTTTGTGTTTCCCTTTTTTTCCTCATTTTTGGGGTAGGCAGCTCAAATATTTCGGAGGATTGTCCACATATTTGGGAGGATGGCATACCCACACGTTTCTTTACAATCCCAGCACGGAGCTGTCCTTATACTGTGCTGGTGAATCTATAAAAAATTCGTGTAAATTAGTTGTTTATATGTTCACAAAACAAGATAAGTTTAAAATTTTTTCGGGGGGGATACATCCTCCCTTTCAAAACCTTGGGAGTCCTTAATTTTCGGGATAAATACCGTGCATGATTTGATGTGGACACGCGATTTTTAATAATTTTCTAAGTTGATTTTCATGTTCCATAATTGGTTCTATTTTTTTCAGTGGAGCATGTTTTTGTTTGATGTAGCTTTTTTCTTAATTCAGATCCCCCTATAAGAATATTTAGTATATTCTTTAATATAATTAATAATATCTTAAAATACTTTAAACTGCACAAATTGAGGAAAGTGCACAAGTGCTGTACCATGATCTGAATAGAGACAAGTTATCACTTTTGGCTATGTCTCAGATTAAAAACACATTAAGGTATTTTTAAGGAATGTCTTGAACTCGAAAATTCTTCAAAGTGGAAGGAGAGGATATTTTGCTTTAATCAAATTAAAATTAATCTTTTATACTGCTCTGAGGCGTAAAAAAATAGAGTTAAAAATATAATAAAAATATCTGGCCTTCATTTGACAAATATATGTAGGCATTAAATCACAAAAAATGAGGCATTTAATTTTTTTTCAATTCTTTTTTACAGTTGTTATCAAAGATCTAGTAAAATTATTTATTTTTCAAATCTCAAAAGTGTTATAAAAGATTAACAGTGATGATGAACTATAACTTAGAAGAATTACTACAATTTTTAAACCTAATTTACTTCAGACAAAAGTTATTTTCTGTCAAAATTACATCATACAAACTAGAAAAGATTAACGAAAACTATTCTAAAACAGAAACTACTAATATTAATTTTCACTCAGTACATCCGCATTGCCAATCGTATTCTAAAATTCAATATAAAAAAAGAAACTTCCGAATAAAAATCTACATGCATTGTAATGACGCAATTATCGGAAAGTAATTGGTTGGGCATAGAAAACATGGCCACGGCTAAACATTCCGCCCACAGTCGTTTCGGCCCCAAACTCTATCAATTAACATTTCACCTTTCCACAGGCTGACAGCAGGCGTTGGCGTCTCTGATCGAATTTAAATTTTTTCAAACTCGAAATTTTGGTTTGTAACTATAACCGTGGAAACCTTGGTGGGAGGTTTGGGATAGTTTTAAAACGTGGTCGCGTTTGAGGGAGTTAATTTTGAAATTTCATGGGAATTGATTAGAATGCGATTAAAATAGCTGCGCCTACGTTCGATTGGCTATTTCCAATCAGCTTTGGAAAATATTTGTACTGTTTAAAAATATTTGTGATGTTTCAAATGCTTGTGAATATTTTTTGAAACTAGGCTTAGCACATCCTCCTAAAATGAATCGTACGTTTGAAAAGAGAATAAGTCCCAAAACCAAGTTTTGGGGAGAAAATTGAAAAACTGTCTAAGTAAAATGGAATTTTTATTGTTCAACCACAAAAATTGTACTGGAAATTCAGGACCCCATTAAGCGTTCAGAATAATCATCGAAAAAATATAAGTGTAGTATCTGCTTTTAGTTCAGAGCACAAAAGTTATGACACTGAGACATTAAGGCACTATTAATAGAATAAGTGAATAGAGTCAATACTATCCATTGGAGAAAAGAAGGAAAAAACATTTTAATTAAAATCTATCAAAATATAAAAAATAACAAAAGGAAGAAAAATTACTTAAATTTCAAATCCAAAAATAATCCAAAAATACAATGAATGGGCATTGATTTTGCCAACTTCAAGGTATATCTGCCGATAGGGGGTAGGGGGTAGTTATTTTCTTCCTCTTCATACTCATGTGTAGAGCGAAGCTTGAAGAATTTCGAAAGACAAAAAAATCGATTTGCCTTTTTTTTACTTATTACTTATTCCCTTTTTTAAACCGGCATTTCAAATGTAATCAGTTTTTTTTTTCAAAGCTTAGTGTTAAGTATTCTTGGTTATTAGTTCTGATAGCTGGAAATATAATTAAAACTTAACCAACCAACGAACTAATTTACATTGATGTGTTACAAAAGGCTTAACTTATGATGAGCTGATAACAATGGAGGTTAAATAGGTAATTATTTTTTTTAAAAAGGGACTCCAAAAGAGCGCAAAATATGCTATAACTATTTATTTATTTTTGTAATTTGTGATCAATTAATAATAACTGATCGGTATTTGTTTCTTGGGATTTCAAACTGATGGAATTTTAGGCTGTTGGGATTTATATTTGTAATTTCGGGGAGTCAGGATTTCTTTAGTTGGGATTTTATACTGAGAAGATTCCATGCTGTCGGGATTTTGTTTCTTGGGATTTTGGACCAACAGCATTTCGTTTGTAGAGATTTCAGTTATTAGTATACTAGGCTGTCTGGATAATGGCTGTCTGAATATCGGATGTTGGGATTTTGGCTGTGTGGAAGACAAGACAAAGTTTTTTTTAAATATTGAATATTTGATTTTTCTAAACTTCACTTTGAAATTTATCAAATAATGCAAAAAATAGTATTAATTAGAATAGAATGTTGCCTTAGGAAGAAAATGAAAACATACTATTCACATTTAATTTTGTTCCAGAGCGATTCCAACTAATTAAACCCCGCTAAAATTTTATACGGAGCCAAAGTTAAGTGTAGCCGCCGTGTGTAATTAGGTTCGGGAACGAAACTAAATCACCAAAGCTGCCTTGAATTTTGCTCGGAGCAAAACTGCCGGGACCGTGTTTAGTTCGGTTCCGAGGGGAAATCTTGGTTTCAAAGTTGCGTTGACTTTTGATCCGGAGAAAAACTGAAAAGTCGAAGTATTGTTTGATTTGGTTCAGGAGGAAACTAGAGTTTTGCAAAGGGAAATTATTTGGATCCGGGACAAAATTAAAATATAGAGATCGCTTTAGTTTTGATCAAGAACGAAACTGAAATTTTAATTCGTGATACTTTATTTCCAGGAACAAAATCAAAAGTCAAAATGAATTGGGTTTTTATCCGGAGGAAGCACAATCTCATATTGAAGTTTCTTTTTCATCCCGGAGAAAAAATTTAAATGTAAATGAGTATTAGTTTCGGTCAAGAAGGAGTGAAACCTGAGAGTTCCGTTCCATTTGCCACCCCTGGTTTAAACAATAAACGTTTTCAGTCACGTGTTTTTTTTCTCGACTTTTAAATTAAAATATTTAATTACCTGTACATTTTTTTGAAAAACTGACTAGATATTTCATGTTACCATACAAAAAACCATACGGAACACTTGTTTGTTTTAGAAAATCTGACACATGCAACTTCCTTATTTAATGGATAGGGGGATACCGCCCAACTGCAATCGATCTTTAGCAGAGTAAAACCAACTTACCGAAAATCCTCTACCTTTCATCGGCACAAATAGCACTCAAAAAAGCTAAATTATTTATTTCTATAGTAGTTACAAAATATCGAAGTATCTTTAAAAGATTATTTACCAAGTCTATACTATATCGCAAGCAAACTTAGAGAAAAAAATGTGCACCCATAAAACTTTTAAATTAATATACGTGCTCGCGAAAATCTAGTGAACAGAAAAATATAAAATTTTAAACATTTAATAAACATTTAACACGTCTGATAAAGACCTAATAAAACTATGAAAAAAATGAAACCTTGATGCTTAATAATTCCAAAACTAATTAGAATTTTTAAAGAATTAAACGCCAATCTCTTTTTAAAAAATAATAGTATAAGTGTTTAAAAAATCATATTGATACCGTGATTAGTTTTCATTTTAAATAGAAAAAACCGAAAAAGTGTCAAAAATTTCGAAAATTAAAAAATTAATTACTCTAAAGCAAATTCGAAATTCGAAAAAAGGGCGACGTAGTGCACATCTTCATACTTCAGAGTATTAGGCTGCAAAAAATCATAGTTCTGCTACTAATAGATTTGGCTGAACGGGATTACGCGGCGAAAAAACAAAAACTTCAACTTTGACCTTAAAAATACCCCAAAACTAATTATCACATCAGTTAGCTTTTTGTTCGAGAGTGTGCCCCAAATATTCCTCTACAAACGTTTCAAATTTCAAAAAATTCTATCAAGTTGTTTTTGCGTTATGAGGGTTCAAAGAGTTAAAAAATAAAATTTTCTGAAACAGCGGCAGCGGCAGCGGTGACAGTAACTTTTTTTTAATATAGAGAGATAAGTTTTGGTCGCAAGCTTGTCCAAGTTAATGGCTTATGAGTTAGTTTTTCATTCACCTAATTGTAAAAGTTATGGACTTTACCAAACAATATTTAATTAAGTTCAACTATGAAAAGAATTCAAATTATACAATACAGAAATTTAGTTTTAATTTATGAAATTGGAAAAAAATATGTCGTGCAATAAAATATATGTGTTGTTTTTATACGTATGTAATACATTAAAAATAATTTGCATTTGCATATGATGTTGAACAGCATTTATAAATTTTGAAAATAACTTCACGAGTTTTCCATAGCAGAAAAAATAATCATAGTTAAGTTTCACAAAATGAGAACGATAATGAAAATATTCAATTGTAAAAAGAAATTATCAACATTAAAATATGAACAAGTTTATATTTAAAATTTAGGTACTTTAGGATAAGCTGGGTTCAAATCTTGAAAACACGCCTTATTTATTATTGACGTTTAACCCGTTACACAAGATAAAATGACCACGAATGGCTAAGGCTAAATGTAACAAAATTCAAACCATAGTATTAGTTTTAATTTTTTATTTAAAATAAAATTTAATTTTTGAATATTTATCAAAGAACTGGAACTCGATTGATCATAAAATATAAAAAAATGTTAGTCAATGGTTTTAAAATGTAAAAATGTATTGCCTAAGCACCCTTTGTTCATAAAAACCCTCCTTATAAAAGGTTATTTCTAGAAACAAGTAATAAATCCACGATGCATTTTAAATCGTTGAATAATTATTTCTAAAAATGATTTGTAGGCAATTGGAATTATATGAAGATACTATAAAACACCAGTAATGGAAAACTGGAATATTCCAACATAAATTTAATGGGAGGGATTAACCTGGTACTTTGACAGTTTTTAACATTAGGTTTCAACGACGTGAGGTTTAACCTCAAATCTCCCAATTCTGTAATATCCAACCTGTTTCTTTGCTTTGTAAAAAAGGTTGACCACAGTGCTGAAAATTTGTGAAATGAATGAATAATGAAATTGTTGCTGTACACCCCTAGAAGACACTGTGGACCCCCAATTTTCATTTTCATGCCCGTGGACCCGCTGGAAGTTGCTGTGGACCCCTGGGGGTCACACTTTGGGAACTTTAGTTACTCCATTTATAGTTTTTCAAATACACTAGCGGAAATAAAAATCCCAACACCAAGAAGGAAAGGAGATATCAAAGTCAAATTTATTTCTATGATTGCACATAGTATCAATGCCAATGTATAAAAAACCAGCCTTCCTGGATATTAGGGGGCCGAGAAAAACAGGGAGGAGTGTTGTCTCCATAGGTGTCCATTACAGCCGTCACACGTCATGGTACATGGTATTGAGTGACAGGGGCTCTAAATGACTTTTGAGGGATTGGAGGACCATGTGCCTCCTCAGGTAGTCCAAATTCATATGGTGCACCAGCGGACGTTGCATACCGGGCTAGGTGATGATTTTGTGAGCGTTGCTTCTTACGAACGAATAGGCCAAGATAAAAATGCAACATAGGGGGTTAAGAAGAAAGCTTGGACATTGCATGAAACATGTGTTTGTGTATTTTTCTCTTGAAATTTTTCCCCAGGACAGGTCTGAAGGTAAGGACGGACAACCGGCTAAAAAACCTCAATGAAGCAGCTCTGGTTGGCCAAAGTACCGGTAGATCATACTGAGGACAAGTGGCAGTAGGATGGATGTCGTTTGCAGTACTGAGGATTGTCCGTTTTGTCCGCATAGCTTCTAACATCTTTGCCTATAAACAAGGGGCTGAAAATGGGCCTTTCTGTTTCCAATAGTGCACGAAATAAGGAAATGAAAATCCCAATTTCATGACATTGTGTTTATGAGATAATCCTGCTTCGGTTTGGAGCACCACGACGGCTGGTTATGAGTTTGAAGAGACAATGGAGAGAGCACACTCAGCTGATGATTTTCTAGAAGTGGTGATGCAAGGTAACGGATTGAGGATGCATTGGATTCCATTTTTGCAACTCCTGGGTATGATTCACCAGTACTTTTTCCAACCAGAGCTGCGTCATTGAGGTTTTGCAGCCGGTAAACCGTCCTTACCTTCAGACCTGTCCTGGGGAAAAATTTCAAGAGAAACATGCACAACCACATGTTGTATGCAATGTCCAAACTTTCTTCTTAACCCCCTAGGTTGCATTTTTACCCCGACTTTCCCGTTCTCTAGAACCAACACTAACAAAACAAGTCCGGTCAATGAGGAGAAATCACCTAGCCCGGTATGCAACGTCCGCTGGTGCACCATATGAATATGGACTACCTGAGGAGGCAACATGGTCCTCCAATACCTCAAAAGTCATCGAAATTTCGAAACTCGAAATTTTGGTTTGTAACTATAACCGTGGAAACCTTGGTGGGAGGTTTGGGATAGTTTTAAAACGTGGTCGCGTTTGAGGGAGTTAATTTTGAAATTTCATGGGAATTGATTAGAATGCGATTAAAATAGCTGCGCCTACGTTCGATTGGCTATTTCCAATCAGCTTTGGAAAATATTTGTACTGTTTAAAAATATTTGTGATGTTTCAAATGCTTGTGAATATTTTTTGAAACTAGGCTTAGCACATCCTCCTAAAATGAATCGTACGTTTGAAAAGAGAATAAGTCCCAAAACCAAGTTTTGGGGAGAAAATTGAAAAACTGTCTAAGTAAAATGGAATTTTTATTGTTCAACCACAAAAATTGTACTGGAAATTCAGGACCCCATTAAGCGTTCAGAATAATCATCGAAAAAATATAAGTGTAGTATCTGCTTTTAGTTCAGAGCACAAAAGTTATGACACTGAGACATTAAGGCACTATTAATAGAATAAGTGAATAGAGTCAATACTATCCATTGGAGAAAAGAAGGAAAAAACATTTTAATTAAAATCTATCAAAATATAAAAAATAACAAAAGGAAGAAAAATTACTTAAATTTCAAATCCAAAAATAATCCAAAAATACAATGAATGGGCATTGATTTTGCCAACTTCAAGGTATATCTGCCGATAGGGGGTAGTTATTTTCTTCCTCTTTATACTCATGTGTAGAGCGAAGCTTAAAGAATTTCGAAAGACAAAAAAATCGATTTGCCTTTTTTTTACTTATTACTTATTCCCTTTTTTAAACCGGCATTTCAAATGTAATCAGTTTTTTTTTTCAAAGCTTAGTGTTAAGTATTCTTGGTTATTAGTTCTGATAGCTGGAAATATAATTAAAACTTAACCAACCAACGAACTAATTTACATTGATGTGTTACAAAAGGCTTAACTTATGATGAGCTGATAACAATGGAGGTTAAATAGGTAATTATTTTTTTTAAAAAGGGACTCCAAAAGAGCGCAAAATATGCTATAACTATTTATTTATTTTTGTTTTTTTTTTCTACATTGTACCACATTTAATAATATTCAGTTCAATATCTTCGCTTGAACCATTTAAATATTTTAGTGTTACTAAAATAGAATGAATCTTATTAAGGAGGAATACTAGTAAGATTTTCATGAATAAAAATGGCTTCTGAAAACATATAAAAGATTAATTTATTAGGAAATATTCACATTTCTATGTAAGTAACTGGTAATAAGTTTGGTAAAAAAAGGGAAGAAATATAAAATATTTTAAAATGGGTATTTTGATTTTGAAATTTTTTCTTTGAAATTTCCTAGCAAAAAGGACAAATAAGGACAAATTTTATGTACTAGGAAAACACCTTGTAGGACAGGTAAATTAAATTTTTTTAATGATTTTTCTACAGCAATCTTAATAAAATGGAGACTGGATAAGGAGAGGAAATATGTATGAACTAAAATTTTCGAATGAAATAGGAAAGAAAAATAAAACACAGAAACCACAAACGCTAAAGAAAATCATAGAATATAAACTGTGGAAAACTATCGAAAACAATGCTGGTCTGCTGGTCGTATCTTGCCTGAGGGTAGTAGACTGGTTTGTGAACCCCTGGGGTAAGCAGAAATTTTGAATCCCCCCATCACAATCTAGCTATCTCAGCTGCGCTCATCAGATTTTCAATGCCAGATGCGTTACGACGAATCCAGTTAGCGTTGCCAAACGTGAAGGGAAAATTAAGAGCGAATCAAAGTTGGAAGGTTGGAAATCGCAGCTGGGACGAACGCTTCTCAAAAACGATATGCCAGAAATTTACCTGCAAACGATGTTCCCGTTCAAGGTCAACACGTGTAAGGGCCGCCTTGTTTAATCGCTGCATTCGAATTTCTTTTATTTTTTGTTCGTTCTGACATTTTTTTTAAAGTCACGTGGTCTCAGTGGAACAGCGCAGTCGGAAATGTAAATCACGAGACCACTTGCCCGGTTTCGAACTTTCTGATGGACGAAAAAGCGGGTTTTCGAACTTGAATGAGCTGATGTTTTCGAATTAAGGCCATCGGATAACAGTAGTAAACATAGATTGTTTTATGTGAATAACACCGGCGATGGGTGGGAAAAACACGATTTTGAGAGAAAGTGTCATGAGAATTATTTTAAATCAAGTTGCTTTTTTACATGTGCGTCATTTAGAGGGGGGAGGCAATTGCCCACCCTAAGGTTTTCACTAGTATGCGAAAACAGCTGCAATTCCCTTGAAAATTCTGTAACTTCCACAAGGAGCATCAAGTGTAATCCAAAAACTCTCAAAAGAAGTTAAAACACTACTTTTTCAGGGTCAAATTTCAAAACTCTTTCTGGGGAGGACCCCCAACCCCCCTCTAAAAGTGTAAAGCCTCTGTTACAGTGTTTTCCCTCTTGAAAATTCTGCCCCTTACCAGAAGCGATTCCCTTAGCTTAGGGTGTTTCCCTAAGAGTTTGAAAAAGAGAAAACACTAGTTTAAGGAACAGTTTTTAAAATATTTTTCTGGGAGAGAACCCCCAGCCCTCTTCGAAACTTTGATGCTTTTTATAACTATTTTCCCTTTGGAAATCCTGTGAATAACAAAAAACTGTTCTTTCTCTTCGAATGTAACCCAAAAAGGCTCAAAATAAGCAAAAACACTACTTTAAAGTTAATTAAGAGGCATTTTTCAAAACATATTCTAAATTTACATTTATTTTACTCCCTGGGTATCAAATAGTGTTTCAGTATGTCCAGAATCAGGCAAATAATTATTTTTGAATCAAATTTTATAAAAAGGTAGAGTCGAATTACTATCTTAATTATTTTAAATTAAAATTTTAGGTGCATAGAAAATTAACTTTTGAATAATGTCCATTACTAGCTTCACAAAATTTTATTTTGTTTTGCTATGGATTAAAGTCATTTTATTTCTAAGTTAGCATAGAATTCTATTTAATGTAACCAGATTTAGGGTACAATTTTGTAGTGAGGGTGGAAATTTTTCTTTAAAATTTGGGGCGATGGTCCCAAAAGGTTTGGGAACATATGTTTTAGAGAATAGTGTTATTATAATTGACTGGAGACTATCAAATTAGGGGAGAAGGCGAATTTAGATGTTTTCCTTTTCAATTTACCATTAATTATTGTTATTACCTTTCATTAAAGTTGGGCAGAGAATCACAAATTTTCCTTTTCGAATCTGTAAGTCCGGGGTAATAAGGATTTCAGCCATAAAGTGTGTTGGGATCATTCATTGGAACTTCTAAAAAATATCATTAAATGAATTTTTATCCTAATTGTCTTCATTGGTGGCAATCAGATCTAAGTTATTCTCGTCGTGTCCTTGGAGATCAGAAACACCACTAACTTGTAAGATCTCCATTTGAACAAGAGAAAAAAATATAATTTCAAGCTAACATTTCCTTGAGCCTTTCAATCCTACCTAAGCTGCCTAAGATTACCATTGAATCCTATGCAAAATTCGGGGGAGCTAAGACTGAAAGAGTTAATCGAAAATATTCATCTTCTAAGCCTTGAAAAAATATAGAAATTTCTGAAACAGAGTAGATTGAACCTTATCTATTTGTAATATTCTTTTGAATATTCATCACATATCTCCCATTAACGCATTTTCCTCCTTGAGATCAGCACATGCAAGGACTTCCACCCTTTTCCAAAGTTCAAACTCTCCTTTGAAATGATTCCTGAGCGTAACCTTATCATCCTATCGGTTGAACGATAAAAAAACCCTTTCTATAGAGAATTGGCGTAATATACGTCGCCCATATTATCAGGTGCTTATCGAAATTTTTTCTACGTCACAAGATGGACCTTTACACCAGAGCTTAATACACCAGATTATTCAAATCGAGATTCTTACGGTGTTACGTAACGTGTGTCTGACTATGCGTTATTGGAAGGCCACAGAACTTTAATGGAAGATCTGTAGCTTATTATGCAATCTTTATTTGCCGCAGGCCAAAATGTCTAGGGCGATTCTGTATAGGAAGATTTAACGAGCCATGAAAAGTTCAATCGAAAAAAAAATTTTTTTGCTCAATAGTATACAACTTTTCAAAGAATTTTTCATGATTATGTGTTTTTTCAAGTTTTAAAAGTTTTTTCGGTACTTACAACGTATAATTCAGCGTCACAGCTATACTTTGTCACAGTCAATAGACTTCGATAATGTTTATTTAGCTGCACGGTCGAAGGGATAATACGTAAGAACCGTTTCTTTTCCAGTTATTTGCATTTGTAATTGGTAAACTAAACAGTTGATTATCCTCATGATCACCTGTCAACATTTACAAAATGAATAATTATTTTTAAAATAAATTTCTGCAGAAACGGTAATTTTTAGTTTCACTAAAAAGATAAATTTTTATGTAAGACAGAAAATATCATAAAACTTTTTCCATGGTTTTTCCAATAATAACTTGGTCTGAGTAACAATCCATATTTAGATGTATTAATCTTTCGCTAAACAATCTTAAAAAAAGTTCAAAGTATTTAATCCATACGTGAGTTTTCACTGTCTATTATTATGCGAATGACTTATCGGTCATGTAAGTGTAACAAATTTCTTTAGGAAGTTCAAGATAAAATATTTTTTAAATTTCATATTTTCTTACAGGAGTCTTCAAAAGTGTAGTTCGGTCTCTGCAGATCTCTCTCATCACTCTCATCCATCCCACGGACTTCTATTGTATGTACTTACTTACCCAAAAATATTTCATTATTCAAGGTTTAATACAGTCGTTAATAAAAAATTTAAATAAAAAATGTGTGATTTCTTGCTCTTACAACGAACGTAATTTAAAACTAAGATCATAGCACCACTGAAAATGTCGAGTCAAAAGTTAGTTTCTGGTATCGCCGATAGATGCCGCTCCCACATATGCGATTTATAAAATTCGGGATTTCTAATTAAATTATCTGGTTTATTTAAAACCATCACTCACACACATAAGAAAAACTAGAATTTTTCCAAACCCTAGCAAATATTTTTTTGGTAAAAGTTTATTCGATATATTAGGGGGATAATCAAAATATATCCATTCTTTCTTATCAAATAGATTTAACAATGGCAAATAGATGGCAGCAGTACTTAAGGCGACTGCCTACGTTGGGAGAGGGTTTTTAAAAAACATTATATGTAACTTGTTTACATATTTTTTCTTAACCAATGTAGTTTAAATAACTAATATATGTAAAAACTACCCAAATTTTATAAAAAATATTTTTAAAAATAACAATTTATACTAAAATTTGGCGTAAATTTAAAATTACGCCAACACCTCTATAGGTAAATATATTAAAGTTTTTTTGAAAATTCTTGAAATCACATGTTCCTTAGATAAATACCTGTGCATTGACCTAAAAGCTAAGCAAAATTTTGAAAATTAAAGAAGATATGCTATTTATCGTAAAATTTTTTAAAAAATATCTAAAAAAAAAGGTAAAAAAATGGTGAAAAATAGCATAGCTCCTTTAATTTTCAAAATGTTGCTTAGCTTTTAGGTCAATGCACAGGTATTTATCTAAGGAACATGTGATTTCAAGAATTTTCAAAAAAACTTTAATATATTTACCTATAGAGGTGTTGGCGTAACTTTAAATTTCCGCCAAATTTTAGTATAAATTGTTATTTTAAAAAATATTTTTTATAAAATTTGGGTAGTTTTTACATATATTAGTTATTTAAACTACATTGGTTAAGAAAAAATATGTAAACAAGTTACATATAATGTTTTTAAAAAACCTTCTCCCAACGTAGGCAGTCGCCTTAATGTTGGGACTGTGTGGAATATTTTAAATTGCTTTCCCCCTCTATATGAGGAAATACTAAATGAAATGGAGAAATCCAGATCCCTTCAGGTCAAGGCAAGACCCTCTATATAAAGGCCTCCCAACTCGGCCGTGTAACGTCATAACTTTCACTCATCTTTGACGTCACTCCATAGACTTAACATGGCAATTTTCACTCACGTTTGACGTCATCGTCTGGAGTTGGGTGGCCATGTATATAGAGGGTCTTGGTCAAGGGCGTATAAAAGGGGGGGGTGAGAATCCTTCCCCGAAGTTCGGGCTGTATCAAAAGGATTAAAATTCTGTTTTTAATCGAATTTCTAAAAGATTTTCCAGACCCCCTTATTTGTACTTCTAACTCTATATTGGTTTTCATTTTTTATGTCAAGTTTATCAATATGCAAATCATGCCTAAAAATGTCTTATAAAACTAGAGTGAATCTATTAAATGTACATTGGAGGGGGTGAGGGGATAATTTGGGGTCCTTTCCCTAGATGCAAAAATCTTGCCTTGGACGGATAATGACTTGATTTTTTCGAGGATATATTGTGGCTTCTCCCGAAATAAATTTCTATAAACGCAACTGGTACGAACTCAGGAACATCGATGAAGTAGAGTAGAACACTTTCGGCCAGAACTATGAAAATCAATAAATATTTAACATTTTAACAATCTAATATAATAAAATTAAGTGTGGGTATATATGTGTGTGTTTGTCTTCTATACAAATCCACAGTTTTCTACCGATCTGCACCAAACTTGGTATATAGGGGAGAGTGTTGTACCTATGGACAAAAATCACGTTTGGATTTTTCTAAGACAGGTAAAATCACATTTTGACCATTTAAAGTGCCCAACCTATAGTCCTAATAATGCTCTAGATTAGAAATTTGGTTTGGTAGCCAGTGGCTCCTGGGACCCTAAATTTTGGTCGCCAACTCTACACTTTTAGAAGCCAAAATAAAATAGCAACTTTTGAGAATTACGATTAAGCCACATTCACGTGTTAGGTTAATTGGAAGAATTGTACTTAATAAGTTACTGTAAAATCAGACTGCTGAAACAAAATTTAGCTTAAATATTCAAAAATCTTCACTGGCAGTAATAGAGTAATATATCCAAAAAAATTGCAAATGAATACTGAAATAAATTATTATTTATTTTTATATAGTTACAATACTTTAAACTACCAATTAATTGCACAAAATTATAAGATCAAAAATGTAATTTTTATACTACAATGAAAAAAATGTAAAATTAATCTTGAAAGTCTTGGCGACGAATGCGCCCGTTTTCTAAAGAGGTTTTCCACCACATATTAACTGATTTACAAAAATCTTTTTCCTTGATATCATCCGTTTCTTTTTATCCTTAACCTAGATTGCAGTGTCTTTTTTTTTAAAGAGACACTTTTCATTCCCATAATATCCTTCATATCGGACCATACTCTCTCTACATCAGCATTACTTGATGGAATACATAACACATCCAGCATCCAGCAGTTTCCTCATGGTAACCATGTGTTGCAAAGAGTCACTGCATAGTATTTTCCTCAGTCTAAGAAAGTCAGTTTTTTCTTTAAAGTGGAATTTAATGACAGTATCTGATGACACTTTCAGGCGGTTACCCAAATTTTTGCAAAAATTTTCAAAGAATTCTTTTCCTTGCTCCCAAGGGTTTGAAAGAAAGTTTCTTTTGTTGGATAGCTTTAAATCCTGGCCCTTAATGCTCCATTTACAGGGTTCATACACATTTTCAGAAATAAAAATCACGGAGTATTCCAGGAGTTTTCAAGGAGTGTTTTTAAAAAATTCAAGGAGTGCCTTTTTACATAACTTAAGAAAGACCAATTTTTTTACACAGCTTCAAACACACACTATGCCCAATTACATTCCCAAATCAGGTTTTAAAACCACTTTAAAAGTCAAAATGTAACTAAAATAAAGGAAATTAGTTAATGGAATAGTTATTAAAGTAATAATTAAATTGCAAAAACGATATTGTCAAAAACTTTAAATTAAATAAAAAAAGTAAGATATTAGTATTTTTGAAGGGTTTTTTAGAATCTGAAATCAGATCAGATACCTAAAACCTGTTATAATCTAACAAGATTAAAAAAAATCAACATTGTATTATCATCTTATTGAGTTGATATAAAGCGACCTTTTAGAAAAAATTTACTTAGAAAATCATCTTAAGTTGAAAATACTGACTAAAATAGAGAAAAAAATAATCTTATTAGACTTATCAGGCTGCTCTAACCAAAGTAAAGTTGTTTTTTCTCCACCGCCGTTGAACCTAACTTCAACAGATGTCCGTAGGAAAAGCAGTCGCGGGAAAAACGGAACTGTCGCGAAAAATCGTTATTTTCCCGATTTCCGGAACATCGGACCTGTGGGCGATGTTCCGGATCACAGTTAAGTTGTTTTTTCTACATTGCAATAATGACGCAAGAAGAAGCCAACTTGAATCGGCACCCGCGGCCGTCCACGAAAGTCGCGGGAAGAACGGAACACTCCCGCAAAAAAACGAATTTTTCCCGACTTTTTAACGGACTAAAAGGAAATGGCTAGTGGCGACTGCATCTAGAAATTTTGATCGCCAAAACTTTTTGTTGGTCGCCTATTGGCGACTGGCGACCGTTAATCTCGATCTCTAAGTCCTAACCTTTGGGAGTAGAGATATATTTTTTATTAGTCAAAATCTTGAAAATTGGATTCTTAATCATTTATAATAACTTGGAAAAATTTGTGTCCAAAGGTACAACAACCTGTTGTACCTATGGACAGACCCAGTTGTACCTGTGGACACCCTTAAAAAGGGAAGTTTTAGTTGAAAAAAGCTAAGAATGAACATTTTTATTGATGAATTACCTTTTAATAACCTATTTCAAGCCTTTTTAAAATTGAAAATAGATTTTTTAAAGTAATGTAGTTTTAGATCGTAAATGATCATTAAAACGAAGTTGAATGATAAAAGTCTTGATTTTTTACCAAAAACACAAAAATCACATGGTATTTTCAGATCAGAATTTAAGGTAATAGTTTCATCAATCATGCTGATTGATCTGACAACTTCACTGATTAAAAAACCAATTCGATCGACACTTAGTTGTGCAAGCATTTGGTGGTAATAACAATAATAATTTGGTGTTAAATCTTCTTCAGTGGAAATTTTAAGTGTTTTAAATCATCATACTTAAATTCGATAGGGTGCTTAGGGTTTTACACCATATTTTACATTAAATTCCAAGTAGAATTATAAATTTAAAAAAGTAGTTTATATCACAAAATATTTGATTTTTCATCTAAAATTCACTTGAAAATAACCGCTGACAAATAGATTACCATTTAGAATTAATTTAACATTTATTAAAATGTATTCAGTTAAATGAATCCTGATTCTAAAACGCCGATTAGCTAATGACACCCACAAGAACGTGTCCGTAGGTACAACACTCATGGTGTCCGAAGGTACAGCATCAGGTGTTTTTGCATTCAAAGTTCTATAAAAGATAAAATAATTGAGATCTGACGATTTCTAATATCAAAACTAAAAAGTCAAAATCTCGGGGATTCCCCCCATATATCTCATTTTATCATATCATAATCATAGAGGAAGAAAATAATTAATGTAGTGATGCACTAAAAAAAACTTTGAGCACCTAAAAACAATATTTTTATTATAGAAAATTTAAATAATATTTTAAACAGCTGATTTCACGTTAGCAACTAGATAGCATCTGTTTACATTTAAAATCGACCACAAATTCAAATTTACATTTTTTCCCGAATTTTAAAATGAGGTGGCTGAAGGTACAACCGTCCGTAGGTACAACACTCTCCCCTATACGTAAAAAAACTCCAGAAAAAACATAGGCTATGTTTCGAAAACTTTAATTGACCCATTGACCCTCTTTTGACCCTTTTTATGGTCATTTTGCTGAAATAGCTTTATTTCTTCTCCAGAAGAGATCTGTTCACCCCATTGTTACAAAAAAACTTAATGCAAAATAACAAGTTTTTAAAGAAAAACTATATCTAAAGCTGTAAATGCAGAAATCGTTCAGAATTTAAGATGCTTGATTCGATACCTTTCACTCATTAAAATATAGGCGCGGATCCAGCACGGCTCCAAGAGGGGGGGCACTTTTCCACACAAAATCCCCGTTGGTACCATTGGGTATGGGGGTCCTTCCCCAGAAATTTTTTTAATTTGACGTGTAAAAATAGGGTTTAAACTCATTTTTAGAAACTTTTTGAGTCTAAGGGGGTCACTTTTCAACACTATTACCTTTACTTTTTAACCCAAAATCATGGGCGGATTTAGATGGTGAACCCTTGGGGGGGCATACTGGAAAACTTGGGGGTGCAAGCTGTCCCTGATAGCTTTAAAAACATGATTTTTCCCTATAAAAATGGAATTTTCTCAAATAATTGGGGGTGTGTTGCACTCCCATGCACCCTCTTAAATCCGCCCATGCCCAAAATGTCAAAATATTGAGGATTTCCTGAAAATTATCACTGAAGATCCCCTGGTGGTACTAATGGGAGGTATGGGGGTCCTCTCCCAGAAAATTTTTTTGAAATTAGACCGGTAAAAGTAAGGTTTTACTTATTTTGACAACCTTTTAGGGTTCCCAAGAGGGGAGGTGCTGTCCAGAGTGCCACCCCCTGGATCCGCGCCTGGAAGGTAGGAAATGAATTGAAAATGTTAAAGAAAAAAATCTCCATCTCCACCCGTGCAAGGCTGGGCATATCAGCTAGTCTAATATAATAAAATTAAGTGTGGGTATGTTTGTCTTTTATACAAATCCACAGTTTTCTTTCGATCTGCACCAAACTTGGTATACCTACGTAAAAAAACTCAGAAAAAAAAAACATAGGCTATGTTTCGAAAACTTTAATTGACCTCTTGACCATCTTTTGACCCTTTTATGGTCATTTTGCTGAAATAGCTTTGTTTCTCCTCATGAAGAGATCTGCTTACTCCAGGGGTCGGCAACCTGCGGCTCTTTTGATGTTAAGTTGCGGCCCTCCAGTTACATTCGAAAAAATTAATTATCTATTATCAAAACCCTTAAACAATCGGAAAATATATTTTAATTACCTAATCAAATCAATGTGACTCACAAAGAGCGGTGTAACCCAAAGTTCTCAAGATGAGTCAAAACACTACTTTTAAGGGTAAAACTCCAAACAATTTCTCAGGGAGAACCCCCAAACTCCCCTCTAAATTTTGGATAAGTGCTGTTTTTCCTTGAAAATTCTGTGATTTATGAGGCGTGTGATCCTTATTTAGTCTAATATAGAAGTTATTAAAAAAGGAATTAAAACACTACATTTAGGGGCAAATTTCCTAAATTTTTCTGAAGTAGGATCCCCCACCCCCTCTAAATTTTGGTGTTTATTATTACTGTATTATTTTCTCTTAAAAATTCTGCCACTTATATAATGAGCGGTGCTCTTAGGGTGCAATCCAAAAAGGCCTAAAAATGAGCTAACACGCCATTTTGAAAGGAAAATTTCCAAAATTTTTTCTGGGGGAGGACCCCCGAACCCTCAGATTATTCTTGGAGTTCCCAGTGTTTACAAAGTTTTGAAATTAAGTTTACTAAAATTAATTTCCAATGTGTGTGTAAGTCATCTAAAACTTGATGTAAAAAAGCACCCGAAAGGAGGTATCTCAGAAAAATTTTTGGGTATACCTCCCCAACACACAAATTTTTTAAATTACCATCCCAATCTAAAATTAAATATAATAAGCATTGAAAACTATAACATTGAAAAAAAAATTTTAGTGGCTCTTTAAAAACTGGGAAATTTTGGCTCTTCCGTTTCAAAAGGTTGCTGACCCCTGGCTTACTCCATTGTTACAAAGAAAATTTAATGCTAAACAACAAGTTTTTAATAGAAACACTAGGTACAACTCTATTTAAAAATTATATTAATAATTTTAAAATATATTTCAATGAAATTTAAAAGTTATAAGTATAATTTTAACATATTTTTATTTGAGAGTTTATCTTATTTTTATATTTTAAAAAGCTTTATGGAATGTAATTGTTGTTAAGATAGTCTGCATGGAAACGAGGATGTAAAATCAAAAGGTGATAATATTTTAGCTTTTAAGAAAGTTGGTCAAAGCAAAAAACTATTAAAACTCCCTTTAAACTAGAAAATATTAATTTTTTTTCTAATCAAGGGATCTAAGCAAGTTTAAATAATTTTTAGAATACTTTTTCCATGTAAATGGGGAAATCATTCAAAAATTATATTGCTTAAGAACTGAAGGAATTATAATCCAACCGGGAACGGAATATGAAACAACGGAATATGAACAACGGAATATGAAAAAGACGCCTAGGATACCGGGATAATTGGTAAATGCTGATTATACAAAATTATGTATTTGGGAAAACTTAAAAATAATAAATTTACACTCTCCACCCGTGCAAGGCCGGGCATATCAGCTAGTATATTTATAATTAAATAACGGTATTTGAATGAATAAGTCTGAAAAAAAATTAATTGAATTTTTCCCTCTTTTTAAGTAACTAATGTAGCAAAAACAAAGACTGAAAAATCGATGTCAGGGACGTAGCCAAGAGGGGCTTTGCTGATATAATACCCCCCAAAAAACCCTCATTTTTTACAACAAAAAGCGACCAAAACGACCACATATCCCCCACCAAGTTCTATTACCCCCTTCCGAAATTTTTTTCATGGTACTGGTCTAATACCGTCGATATTTTAGAGGGGTGGTTTTCACTATTGGCAATATTGACAGAACAATATTTGTCGGAGTTTTTAGCTAGCTTCATATATTTTTAAGAAATAAATAGGAATTAAATCTATGAATGTGATAAATATTCTACTATTAATGGGTCTGACGATGTTCAAACTGCTATTTTTTTAGAGAATATTCACACCCTAAAATAAATTTCTATATACGCCACTGCTTTGAAACAATTTTGTCATTATGGGACTGTATAATAATTACTATCCAATTTTTGACCAATCATCGTAATCTAGAGAAAGCAGCTAGGAGCAGTAGACCCTTAACAAATGGCGAAGCAAAAAAAAACTTGCCTGGGGATATTAGTACTTCCAGGCTTGCAGGCAGTGGGGATGTTTTAGTAGTTTTCTATATTAAAAATTTTTATACTCCCCAATCTCCGATTGGTCTATGTCCGTGTCTGATATCAAACCCAGACCCATTGTATTACCTAAGTAAAATTCTTATTCATAACCACAATGAGGAAGTTTCATATTTTTTAAATTTTCGATTTTGGGGTATATTAATACAATATAAGATGTGAAAAATCCAAATCTGCAATCCAAATTTTCCTCAAAAATTTATTTACTAAGATATAGAAGAAATAAAAGTTGAAAAAAGTCGTAAACAAATGATGCAATCGCAAACGCTCAAAAATCAAATTAGACGTCACTCGACACTAAACAAAAGACATTGATGTTTATTCATTATTAAAATAAAAGGTCTTTATGACCTCATGGATCTGGTCTAGTTTCATTAGACCAGATGGGGATTAGTCCCACGTAATAAAAAATATTTAATAATACATTTTCCATAATAATCAGGTGGAAAATCTTAAAATATAAGAATGAAATGTTTTAAAATTAATTGTATGTTTTTATTTTGGTGTTTTCATAGCTGATTTAACTTTTAAATTGGCAATTATAGAGCTTTTCTTATTAAAAATATTTAATCCTGATGTTTTCATATTTAAAATAGTGAGTCAAGCAGATCCACTTTAGTAGAGAAATGGAGAAATAAGCGTTTTTAGCCATAAAATCGTTAATTATTTGTAAATATTCGATTTTCGAACTTGGAAAACTTGGTAGTGATCGTCCTCGCCTCGGGATACGTCTATATACCGAGTTTTGTCTGCACCGGCTGCGTAGTTTAGGAGGAGATGCGAATTGTAGTCGTTTTGACATGCCGAGTGACATCACGAATCTGAAATCGCTGTTTTTCCCGCCTTTTCCAGAGCTCAAACTTTAAGCCGCAATAAAAAAAATAAATAATGATCAGAATTAAAAAATATTTCGGGTTTAGGGTTTTCTCGTAAGGTAGGATCGAATTAAAAAATAAAAAAAAATTATGAAGCTTCCTCATTGAATTTTTTTGGAAAAAAGCTAAAAATTGTACAATTGATTTCTTTATTCACTTTAAATTTATTTCCGTGTGTTTCAATCCATCCATACATATTTATTAACGTAGCCCCTCCTAAAACTAATCCGATCTACGCAGATAGACCACAACATCCTAATTTCCAAATAGACTCATGGAGCTAAACGATTCAATCATCTATTCGCTAAAGTTATTAGCGAATCAAGGGGTAATTGATAGTGTGATCGTTTTGAGCAACCAGTTATTTTCAAGCAAGCTTCCATTTGTTGAAGAGAGAAAAAAATATCTCTATATGCAGACCGTTTTACAGGTCGCCAGACCGTCGATCGTTTGTTTAAAGCACGAAGATCGCCGCCAAAATAAAAATCATTTTCCCTTAATTGAATATTAATTACAGTAGCTATTCGGGAGAGATGAGTTTGTATATGGGATGGAGATAAGTGTGTTATCTGAAGATGTGAAAACTTCTCATGTGTGTTTTTTAGTTTACAGTAGAAGTGTTTAAAAGACATCGAAATTTCACAATAAACAAATTTGTTACCACTGTGACAAGTTTCAAATCCAGTACCTTCTCAAAGAAAAACTAGAAGTCCTTTTACTTTTTGACAGGAAAACATCTAGGCGGTCAATTATTGCCTGTATACAGAAGCAAAAAAAGGGCCGAATAAAATTTTCTGAAAAAGGCAGTGTTTCTACTTATCTGATCATTGCAGTCTAGTAATTTAGATGATTCCAATGGAAATAAATGTGAATAACACAAGATAAATAAATGGAAATGTGCAGTTTATGTGGGAAAAGAGTAAAATGCTTATTGTTTTTGAAGATAAAACCGGTTCTTGATAAAACCGGTATGATGAATTTAAAACTATAGGAAACAGTTAAAAAATAGAATAAACATATTTTCTTTAAAAAACAGATTTTCTCGTATGTTTTAGTTCTTTTCCACAGTAAAATTGCTTAAATTTTAGCCCTTCTTTAAAACCTATTTTCTTTAGAAACGTGAGTCTCCAAAACTCTTCTATTCCAAAGTGAATCTGATATCCTTTCCCTGAAACTCCAGTTTCTGTTAACTAACAAGCAACGGGCATCTCTCGGGACAAGACTCTCCCGAACTCCCGTTTTCCTGGGAAGAGCGCCAAGTAACAGCTAATTGACGTCATCTTGACGTCACTCGCTCAGAATTAGCAACTTTCCAATGACGTCACCAGTTAACATTTCCCCCGTCTCTGTGGCAACGGTCGCCAAGCGTTGCTGCCATCTGACTAGTGCCCGGCCTTGGCATTCATTCTGGGAGCAAGAGTATTGTTTACTTTTTTACATAAGGGTTGACTTCATTTAAAAGAGAGGGGGCTAGTTAAAAAAACCGGAATGGATTTGTATGAGATAGCTCTTTGAACGAAGTGTTTGTTTACATAAGGGTTACTTGTGATTTCTATTTACTGAATCATAATTTTGTAATAAAAAATAAATATCATACAAATTTCACGAGATCTCTCAATATACTTCACTGTTTTTCCAAGGATCCGTAAATTTCAAGATGTATGATTTTAGGAATTTTCCCCTTTTATAAGTCAATGTTTTGAAAACTTTAAATTAATATCAGTTTTTAACATCTAAAATTTTACACACAAATTTGATTTTCCTACAACTTCAGATACATTAAATAAAACGTACAGAAAAAAATGCATGTAGGGGTGAAGACAGATTTATTTGAAATCGTTTTAATTTGTGAAGCTGTGATGCCGAAAATTCCACCACCCACATTTTATCATATATTTATGCACTAATGTTTATTTTTTTATTAACTTATGGAAATTTTCCTCCAAGGATTCACATTGATTAATTTATATAACTTAAAGGGTTTTTTAAAACATGACCCAAAGTTATATTACAATAGCACAGTGGTTCCCAAACTATTTTGGTCGTGGAACCCTGAATACTTTTTAATAAACGAATTTTCAAAATTTAATATATGATATTAAATGAAACCAGGCGCGGGGCCAGGGGGGCAATTTTCCAGACAATCACCTTTACCTTTTGGCAAAAATGTCAAATTCTTGGGAATTTTTTAAAACTATCACGCAAGATCCCCTTCTGGTACTGGTGGGGGGTATGGGGGTCCACCCCCAGAAAAATTTTGAAATTTGACTCGTAAACGTAGAGTTTAACACATTTTTAGAAGCTTTTTAGGGCCAAGAGGGGAATTTCCCTGACCATAAACTTTTATGTTTTGACAAAAAAAATGTCAAAATATTGGGTATTTTCCAAAAAAGTATCGGACGAGATCCCCTTGTGATACCGTAAGGGGGGCTGGAGATCCTCCCTCAGAAAAAATTTTGAAATTCGACTGGTAAAAGTAAGGTTTTAACTCATTTTGAGAACATTTTTGGGTCCAAGGGGAGAGGCGCTGTCCATTCTTATTTTTTTACACCATTCTAATTTTTTAATGAAATAAAGTTTGTCCCATGGAACCCCTAAATTTTTTCGTGGAACCCCAGGGTTCCACGGAACCCACTTTGGGAACCACCGCAATAGCATAATGATGGATAATTAAAGACCTATAAGAAATTAATATTTTTATACAGGGTTATAAGAATATTTTCACGAATTTAGATTTCTATTCTTTGTTTCAAGGACTCATTTTAAATATTTTGTGAGGAGATTTACAGGGAAAGAGTATGGAGAACATTCATAGGAAATAGGGATAAAAGGCATCTTGAGACCATCTGTAACATTTCAATCTTCCTACCGAGCAAAAACGAAAATATAGAGATGTATTCCTCTTTTAATGGAACAGAAGAAAAATTTTTTCGTTTGCATACGTATTTCAAGAGGTTTAATTTTGTTTCAAAGTACTTTTACCCTCGCAAATTTGAACGATTTTAAATTGTCGTGTTTAACTAATTTTTTTTTAATTTTTTCCTGACAAAATTTATTTCTGGATCACCAAAAATAAACAGTTTTAAAAATTTGAAACTCTTCTATAGCCACTTTTACTATACCTTACATTAATAGAAGTGTGATAGATAGAAATAGTTTTTAACTGGAAAATTTGATGAATATGAAAAAATAGGCCATGATACACGCTGCAAATTTCATTTAATGAATAACAATGTTAATCACATTTTTTGCACCCTTCTTACAAAAAAAAATCGAAACCATCATATTTTCAAACCCTTTATGAAACTGTGACAATAAAAACTGCTCGGCTTAACAAAAAGGAATAATCAGTTAACCCGAAAAACCAACCGGATAGTACATAACAAACTCCTAACAAACTAACAAACCCGCAGCCATGCCATCGTAATAGCCATCGTTTTTTCCGCATACTATCTATTAAAAAGGAAAAACCCGTTCTACAGGCAGCAAAAGCAACCCATTGTATCGGTTTAGTAGTACACTTTTTTTTACTGCGTTGCACATTCGTTTTGCGATGCGGGGCACTAGCGGATCCAGGGGGGCTAGGGAGCTCAAGCCTCCCCCCCAAAAAAATGAAAAGTTTTACTCTATATAATATGACATTTTATGCACCAAAATGAGTTAAAACCCTGTTATTTTAAGGTCAAATTTTAAAGAATTTTCTGGGGGAGGACCCCCTTGGCACTTATAACTCTGTTATTACAACTATATTTTACTAAGTTTGTCAAAACGCAAAAAATCTACATCCGAAATTCGGATGAGAAGTACCAAAACGAGTTGAAAAAGTTGGGTTTTTGACTTAAATTTCCAAAAATATTCTGGGGGAGAACCCCCAGACAACCCTTTTGGTGGTTAGAGCAGGATAATTCACTACCTTTTCCGTAAACACTAACAAGAAGATTCAATTGGATTATGAAAATTCTTAGCCCCCCCCCTAAAAAACCAAATCCTGGATCCGCCACTGATGCGGGTATATATTAAATATAATATAATAAAAATATTGATCATATTGAAAATAAAACATTAATAATATTGTACAACAAAAAAAGCACTACTTCCTTATTTTGGGGGTTTGAATTTGATATTTTATTACTTTACTTTTTCTATAAAAATAAAAAGACAACAACTTTATGAATAGTTAAATACTTCAGTTCTCATGCACTCTCTTCCTTTCTTTATTTTTTTATAATTCATCAAGGTAGCTCATATATCTTTAATATTTTTTTTCTTAAAAGAATTTTTGTCAGCTTTACAATTATATTATTAAATTTAAGCATTATGTTCATTCATTTTTAAAATTATAGCATTTGAACTAAGTGCAACTTCATTCTAAAAAAACTTTCCTTTTAACATTTTTCGAATAACCTCCTCCTTTTTGAGGTCGGTAAAAATTGTTTGAATAGATTATTCGCAATAATAGTACATTGTGCTGCCATCTGCTATAATTTCTAATCAGCAAAACCTTTGCTCCTAAACTCATTAGGGTTTCGTATTAGGGAAGACTTCTTATAATAAAGCAATTAGGCAAAGGCGAATTTAGGAGAAAAACCTTTCGGGACTAACGTATTGGAGATAACAACGTCCTTAATTACATTGAAAACTTTTTTTATCATTAAAAGAATATTCTGAAAACGTTTGGGAGCGGCATTTCTTGCTCCTTCATAATTTTTAAAAATTTCAATTCAAGGTCCCTAAAAAAGAATTTTCAATATTAGAGTGCTAAAGGAAACTTACACGTTCGAATATGCTTGTAGTTTAATAAGGAACTTGCATGATTTTTTTTAATTTTTTAAATCTATTCTTCACGCAAAAATTAGCCACTACACAACATTTGAGACCGATTGAGAAATTTTTTGATTGCAAAAAAAAATTATCAAAAATAGTCTTTTCCGAAGCACCTGAAAACGCTTAATTGCATGCATAGTGACGTCACAATTTATTGACATTGCCTAAAATGTTTGCTTTGGATTTCTGACCGTCACCAGAAGTGTCTAGAAGGTAAATATTTATTAAAACATTCCTATCGGACACTTCAGAAAAAAGAAATCATCAACTAAAACATAGAAATTCAATTTTGATTGCAATTTTGCCCGATGGAATTCTACGTCACTATGCATGCAAACACACTTCGAGTTTTCAGTCACGTGTTTTTTTCTCAACTTTTAAATTAAAATACCGTAAAACGGGGTGAATCGGATCACATTTGAAAAAAGTTTTTTAAACCAACATAGCTCCGATTGTGTTAGAGTTATAAAATCAGGATGAATTCTGACTTATTCTACGCATTGTTAAGAAGTTGTTTCAGCCATCAAAAATTATTTTGTGATAATATCTTAGGTTTAGCACGGCTTTGAAGTTGAATATAAAAAAGGTCACAAAAACATGGCTGTAACTTTGCTTATTGAACCAAAAAAATAACTTTATTTTCTCAATTTTCGGTATCCCCCGTGTGGTTCCGATTCTTCAAAAGATTTCTTTGCAGTCAAATTTTAAATAAATGGTAATTTCGATTTTTGCTGAATTTTTTAGTAAAACAAGTCCATTCCGACTACTAATGCGGGGTGAATCGGATCAGTCTAAAAATGCGTGTTTGAATTTTTTTTTTGAAAAACTGGTGATAGTTGGAGATGTCAAACAAAGGGGATTTTGGTTTATGTATATTTAAGAATATAATGTATGGTTTTGGTAGTTGTGGTGGTATTATTTCTATTCAAAATGGAGGTTAGAAAAGAAGACCGCAAATGACAATTTCAGTTAAATTTTTTTGGCCTCTTGAAAAATGGGAAAGAATGCATGATTCATAGCTAATAAAAGTTTTGCTGTATGTTTACATTAATGTGTCAAAGTTTTAAGGTTAACCGATAAGTTTTAGATGAGAAATTTTGAACTCTAACATAAAATCTATTGCGAAAAACCTCTCTCAGTATTTGTTGGTCATTCGAAAGAAATTTTCACTAAAACGACATCAAAATCAACAAGAAAACGTACATATAGACCCAGCTGTTTAGTAATATGCCGTCTATTAAATTATCTTTGATTATAGGTCCAGAAATTAGTGCGATATTTGAGAGCGCATTATTTTTTAGCTTCTGATAATTGCACTCGCTAAACTCACAGTAAAGCGAACGAAGCGATTGTTTTCTACATCTGAAAACACTAAAAAAAGCAACACTTATTGTTTGAAACTGGAAACAGACAAAATAATGTTATGGAAAGACTTTCAATGCTTTAATAATTAATTTATTTCAGAAAAACATCTGTCTTGATTTTATTTCATACACCAGCTGCTCATAGGAGCGAGTGAAGTGCTAAAGAACTATGGAAAATTACCAGTTATATGCAGTTTTAAAGCCAAAATTTGCTATCTTAAACTTCACAAATCATCTCAAATCTTTGACACATCTTAATTTAAACATTGCAAATATAGTATAGCAGAACTTTTATTAGCCATGAATAATAGTTTCATTCATCTTCATAGTTTTATAGCGGCCGAAAAAAATTTACGAAAATCGTCGTTTGCGTTCTTCTTTTCTAACCACCATTTTGAAAAGAAATAATACCACCAGAACTTCCAAAAACATACATTATATTCTTAAATATACATAAACCAAAATAACCTTCGTTTGAAATCTCCACCTATTACCAGTTTTTCAAAAAAAAATTTCAAACATGAAACTTTGGTAAAAAGTATCATTACTTTTCTGAAAACCTTTATTTTATTTTTAAAAATGTTCATTATTTAGTAAAATGTATTCATTTTACCTTATTAGACTATTTGAAGGCTAATTTCAGGATCCTGTATCACTTTAAGACGTAAAAATTGCGTTTTTTCCACAAAAACTGGCAGTGATCCGATTCACCCCGCATTAAGGGTGAATCGGATCACGGCACTTAAAAATTTATATAAAATAAACCGTTCAAGATAATTTAATTCTTTCAACGGGTTCTTAAAGTATTAATTGGGACTCGAAATATTATTTTCAAAGCATTCCAAAATCTTAATTATTAAACTTTTGGCAGCAGTTCAAAGTTCAAAATTGATCCGATTCACCCCGTTTTACGGTATTTAGTTACTTGTACACTTTTTTGAAAAATTGACAAAATATTTCATTTTGTTTTCCAAAAAAACCATACGGAACACTTGAAAGTTTATGAAAATCTGACACATGCAAGTTCCTTATTCTCCAGTGTTTAGAACCAGATTTCAAAATTTGGAGGAGCGCTGCGCTGCCCCAAGTGTTTACTTATTAGTTGTTCGATTACGAGAAATATATTTTAGTATTTAAGAAGGAAATAAGATGAAGTTTAATGTAATCATGTTGGGAACTTGTTTTTTAAGACTAATTTTAACAAATAATTTTGAATGGGTATGTTTTCAAGTTACCGTGTCCTTCGGTTTCAAGTGGGGTGGATCAGCCTGTGCTGGGTTTACTCGCTGCCCACCACTAGAGAGCCTATATACGAGAGAGAGAGGCGACAACTCGCTTAAAAGCGTCTCTGATGCGCATCCAGTTCTGTCTAAAATTCTGTCCAAACTGTATCATGCTGCTTGTCTCGAGTCCAATGCTAATCCTATGGAGGGAACCGGAGGGCTTTTTAGATTTTCTTACTCCAACGCTGTTTTAATTTTTTATTTATAGCTTCTTTTTTTTCTTTTCAACAGAGAGAGAACAAAATTTTTTCTGATGTTTCGGCAAGTCAACAAAGATTTATGTTTAATTTTTTTGTAGCCAAGTTTTTATTTCTTTTTATAATGAACAGATTGAATACGAAATGTTGATTTTAGTTTCATTTGCTTTTGAGATACTAAATGAAATAGACTTCATCTTTGAATCTTCATAATCGTAATAATCAGCTAAATATAGGTAAGTGACACTTTTTGAATGCTTATTAAGTGTGAAATCAAAGTTTTATATTGTTCCCATCTTTTCATGTTTTTGTGAAATATTATTTGGCATTATATCGCTTAAAATACGTTGCCAACTTGGTACCGCCGGAGCAGCACCCCTTATAATATTACCATCGAGCCTCCACTGAAGAGGTTGCAATTAAAAATAATCAAAACGAAAAATTTAATAAATTTCTGAATTAACTGGATGATTTACGAATGGGGTTATAGAACAAAACAAGCTGTATTTTTGTGTTTAATAATGACCTCACCTTTTCTGTGATAATGTTAATATGTTAATAAACTCGCTATGAATTGTGTGCAGATGAAAATGATAATGAAAAAAATTGTAATTGGCTGGTAAAAACTTTTTCAGATTTAATTTTTCCTAACAGATTTTCATAAAAGAAATCATCGGTGAAGAAATTTTTCAAATCCGATTATTAGTTAATTTTTAAATAAATAAAAACTGCATGCGCAGTAGCTCAGCGCATCACGTCAGGGTTGCAAGTTGCATATACGTCATCGTTCGGAAGCAGAGGGGGGAAATTTGAGCATTCGATTGGTTGGGGCGTTCGTGCGATCGGCGCCTCCTTTGTACTTTGCAACTGTGACGTCACGCCTAGTCACACCCAGTTTTTCTCGATTGGAACTTTTAAATGAAGATTGCAAATTAATTAGTGTCTTAAAAAAACCTGAAAAAATTAAAAACTGGTTATTTAGAGGCTTTGTGATGGTATACAATAGTTAAAATCATTGATTTCAATAGGTGTTTACCTCCCAATTTAACTCTGATCTTCAAGGCTTAGAAAAGCCCGGGTGGTAGCTGACTTGATAAGTTAATCAAAAGCAAGAGAAATATATAAAGGTGGAAAAGGCAGCCTTTGTAGCACGAAACTTCAAACCGTCACTGCGCAAATTTTCATGCGATAAAAAGGTATAAATAATTCAACTTGACACTTTCGGCAGATTATTGACGAAGCGAACATTAGTAAGTATGCGGATTTTATGTAGCTAAAAAACTTTCCTTTTAAGGTAAAGATATTGTGATTTATGCAAAAACCGAAACTGTTTAGTTTAGATGAACTGGTCAGGTTTAAATGTGACGGTAAAATTAACTAGACTAACTAACTGCTAAAATAGAACTATCCCAATCAGTAAGTTTCTGTACCTACAAGTTTGGATAAGATAGTAAGAACTTTAAAACTTTTTGGGTGTAGAAAAATATATCGAGCAAATAGGAAAACATAGGGCTAACAAACTCCCATAAACTGCTTACGCAGGACCTTCAAGATCTCTTCGCAATCCTCACAAAACCTAGCTCATTGCACTTACTAAAAAAACATTCGTAAATACTATGTTCCTAATCGGCTGATTTTTTTTCTCATGCCTCTGACGATTTTGAGTTTTAAGTTTTGTCATTCTTTTTTTTGTTCATTCACCCAGACTTGTTAATGAATATATTTTAAGCCATTGGAAGAGACAAAACCTACATGATGCTCAATCATTACCAACAATTAATTTAGATTATCGGGCAAAGAAAAAATTCGTTAATTTTTGGCATGAAATTTGAACTGTTTTTCAATGAAACGTGAAAACCCAAATTAATCGGGGAAACTCGGAATCCCGGGGAAAGCAGAGGTCTTTGCCGGATTCAGTACATCAAAAATCACGGATCGGATAGAATAAACCAAAGAGCCCCCAAAAAGTTTTTTCTAGACCAGTTTTATTGAAGGAAATGTGAAGGTGTTTTACCACTTCACAAACAATTAATTGAAATCGTTATAAGAACATATTCTTTTTTTTCTCTCCAGGCTATGGCGTCTCAAACCGAAAGAAACTACAGCACAATCTTTCTGAAATCGGCGGCCGATGTACTGGGCTGGAAATCATTGAACCAAGATTTAGTAATTGACATCGGTTGCGGCGATGGAAGAACCGCTAGGGCGATAGTCGACGCTTTCCCCGAAGTTCGGAAGGTGGTCGCCATTGACATCTTGGAGCAACGCTTGAACAAGGCAGAGAGGAAGCATCCTGACCGAAAAATTGTCTACGAGCGTGCAGATATAAGGCACAAGTAAGTTTCTTTTTAAAGGTTTTACCAGATCCATATAGGCACAAAGTCTACCAACCGCCATGATTACCCACAGCTCAAATAATGACCAACAACCATAGAGATTTAACTATTAATATCATCACTATTAGATCCTAAAATAATCTAGTAAATATTATCTTAGGATCAAATAATAATGATATTAATAGTTAGATCTATATGGTTGTGAGTTAGATCTACATCATTTGAGTTGTGGGTAAACTTGGCGACTGGTAGACTCTTATCGAAGCTGTGCCGCTATGGGGCTTCTGAGGAACACTATACTCAGTTTCAACTTAACTTGAGCCTGTAGAAATATGCGGAGAGCAACCAAAGAAAGTAGTTCCCCGCGAGGTGTCTGAATTTTGAGTGAATTTAGAGTTTCAATTTTGAATAATGATTAGTTTTTTAAATCCACGTATATTAAGCATCTTTTCATCCTGATATGCATAAAATGTTCAGTATTATTATTTTTTAAAGTGGCGTAACGCGTAGTAGTTCAACTCGCTCTCAAACTCGGCAGCCAATAAGAGCTTCTAGCAACCCAGCGGGCTTTCTGTTTACTCAGATTTTCTTCCGCGTGGCCATGACGTCAGGCTCAACTTGAGTTGCATTCGAGTATAGTTTAAAAAACAGCTTTCGGTGAACCAATAGTATTTATGAATAAAACTTTTACAGTGCGAAGGTTTATGTTGAGTCAATTAAAACTAATAAAAAATTATTGCTTTTAATTTAAGCACGTCCTCTTGACTTAGAAAACTGACCAGGTTTATTTTGGAAAAATCCAAAACGATAATTGTAACATTTTGTTAATCTAAATGCTTACTTAATCTGGTTTTCATTAGTTATTTTTCAAAACATTTTTTCCAGTAGAAACAAAATTTAAATATTGACGAAATTATACTTTTTGTAACAACAGACCAATTTTGAAATTTTGCTCAGTCTGCCTTGTAAAAATGTCGATATCTTTTTATAAAAAATGTTTCCCCACGATATTTTTCTTGTTTTCAATGTCAGGGAGCTGGCTAAATATTGAGCGATATGGATGAAATTTTCCCCAGTGTTTCAACTTGTCTTATTAAATTAAATATTTGAAACTTTTCACACTGTTGAGTATAGAACAAATAAGGAAGCAGTGACTAAATTCAATCTGTGGCTAATGAGTTAATTATTAGCTAGCCACTAATTACAGCCAGGCTTAAGATCTTCCGTTATCTTTAAAATTACAATAAAATTAATACACTGCTTTAAAAGAATCCTCCAGTCACCATGAGTAACCACAGCAACATGCTTATGTGAATGTGAAGACTTTTTATAATGCTGTTCCAGTTAGTCTGTGTAATTAAAATAGGCGGTTGGACATCATCAGTTGAAGTTCGTCGTTTAGGTAACGAAGGAGAAAACGTAAGCGATTCTGCTTTATTTTTGCACATTAGTTACGGCAGGGCGTGAAATTAAATTCAAACTTTGAATCTTAATAGTTATAAAACTGATTCGAATTTTTTAAAAAGCGAAACGACAATCTTTTTGAAAAAAATAATTGTATATTTGTTTAAAATTTTGTACTTCTACCATGATTAGATTTTCTTTTATAACGAAAGAAAGTGTTCCGATTATTTCATTGGCTGCTGCGACACGAGTTAGATTCAATGACAATCTCGGGCGGTTGTGGGCTTGGCGTGATGTGGGAAAAATAAGACTGGTGGAAACCATGGCAACGCACAGGGGAAGGGGGTGGAGACTGGAGAAATTACGTGACTTTTCAACTGCAGATTCTAATTACAGACTATAATGCTGTTCCAGTTAATAAGCTTACAATCACTTCTGATATTCTTCGGAGCTTTACTGGAGGTTTTTTTCAGGTTAAGCATAGCTCGATGGGTTGGCCAGATGGACAAGGCGGTTTCAGTCTTCTGTTTTAACTGCGTCGACGACGTGCGTGTGGGATACGAGAACATGTTCTGCCTGCTAAAAACCGGAGGAGAAGCCGCCATTTTGCAGAGTCTTCAGTCCGGCTACTACGACTTTCTCACAGAGATCAAGGATTCCCCGAAATGGAGGAATTATTTCAAGGTTTGGGGATATTTCAATAAGATTGTTTTAGGGGTATGCCAGTTGTTTGACTTAAAGCGGAATTTTTTTTGCAATGTCTTATTGGTTTTAAATCGTGCGTTTTAGTTTTGCAAAGAAATTTTACTATACTAGACAGCAACGTTAGTTGACCCCGATACGTCACTAACAAAGTAGTTCCCATCGCGGTGTCTGAATTTCGAGTGAAATGAAGAACGTAAATTTTAAAATACGATTATTTGGTTAAACCAAAGTATGTATTTAGTCTTGATATCATTATTTGCGTACCGAAACTCCTCCTATACTCAGCTGCAACTTAACTTGAGCTTGTAGAAATATGCTGAGAGCCACCAAGGAAAGTAGTTCCCCGTGCGGTGTCAGCGGTGTCAGATTTTTTGAGTGAAATTAAGAGATTCGATTTTAAAACAGGATTAGTTTTTTTAAATCTACGTATATTAAGAGTCTTTTCATACCGATTTGCAAAATTTTGAATATATAATTATTTTTTCAAGTGGCGCAGTGCGTAGTAGTACATTTGTTTGAATAAAACTCGCCAGCCAATTCAGATTTTCTGCCTTGACGTCAGGCTTAACTTAAGTTGCACTCGAGTATAGCAACCCAACAGGCTTTCTGTATACCCACTTTCTCCTTCCAAGTAGTAACGTACTGGGTTTAGGAAACGTTGCTGGGACGTATATTTTAGATGTTAAGGAACCTTGTATAAACTAGTTCCAGAAGTATCTATATTTTTAAAGTTATATTTACTAATGTAAAAAATTTAGCAGAATTTTTCATGATGCGTAGTTTTTTCGAGCAATTCAGAAAAATCTACCTATTAAAGAATTACGAGATTGGATAATTTATTACCTCTGAATTGGATTTAAACTATATTTAGTGCAAAATCAACAATGTGTTGCAGAAAAACTAGTCCAGATTTAGCACGGGGAGTAATCCATATGCAAAATACTATTAAACTGTCAGAACTTTCAAAATCAAACTGTTCTTGTGAAAGATACTACCTAAAGTACTCATTGAAATGGACTTAAATTTTTCCTGAGTAATTGCACGCGTTGCATAATTCTTCCGCAGTGGAGTCTACTTATTAGAATTATGATTATCACTCCCCTGTATTACTGCAGTTTCCATCACTGGCTGGAACTGATTAAGATTTCGTGAATAAAGCATGATAAAGGAAGCTATAGGGTGAAAAACTACATTGTTTCAGGGTACTAAAGTGGCCATGCCTGCATCCCATTTTGAAAAACACTCTGGTGATCATTACAAGAAAATGTTGGTAGAGGTCGGATTCGAAGTTGTGGATTGCTTCGAAGAGGGGAACGCCTACAGCCGCTCCTTCAGTACAGACGAGGAATGCAAAAGTGAGTATATATACGCATTCCTTCTTGTGAAACTCACTGCGATGACCATCTCACCATTGAAATGTAGAGGGAATTTGAATAGAGCACAAATAATATAACTGAAGTATGCATAAAATGAGTGAAATTTTGAATAGTAATTTTTGAGGTTCTTGCTTATTAAGGTCATTCTACAGAAAACTCTAATTTAATCCTTTAATCTATCAATTTTAACCCTCTTTTCTTGTCCCTGAGGTTTTCACCATTTAATATAAATATTTTTTTGAACTCCCGTTTTTTATTGGTAGGAGCCTAAACGAGGCCAGCTGATGTATTTTTCCACGGTTCCAAAGTTACTCTAAAGATAGTTAGATTAATCGGTTAATTATTGTGAACTTGGTATTTTGGAATAGACATTTTTTCAGCATGTCTTTATATTATTGTGGAGCAGAGGTTCTAAAAAATTTCGCTCGCTGCGGCCCCCCTTTATGTAATAGACGAACATCGAAGCCCCCCAGGAATTTGAAGTATTAGAATTTAGATCCACATTACGTTAAAGTTTTAAAATTACTCCTAACAATAATTGGGGTTCTGGGGAGTTTCCCCCATAAAAAAATTTGCCTCTAAAAGTAGTGTTAGCTCATTTTGAGGCATTTTTGGTTAAGCCCAAAGAAGATCTCCATGTTAACGTTAAATTTTTCAAGGAAAAAAATTGTAGGTAGAAATACAAATTTTGAGGGGGGCTGGGGTCCTCCTCCAGAAAATTGTTTGAAATTATTCCTGTTAAACTAGTGCATTATCTCGTTTTGAAACTCTTTGGGGAATACTCAAAGGTAGCTTAAGTGTTTCCCAAGGTAACTCGCGGACTCCAGGAAGGCGCTGGGGACCCCCGGGGGTCCGCGGACCATAGTTTAAGAACCCCTGTTTCAGTGCATGTCTAGAAGTGTCCCTTGTTTTTTTAGCTACTTCCATGGCATGAACTCTAACTCTTTTAAAAAAGTGTTTATATGAGAGCACATCGTAAAATTTTAGTTCTACCCAATTTTTATACGAGTTCTGTTATCTGTAGAGAAATTGAGTGGGAAAAAAAGTTAGTGTTCCTGTTCTGAGGGAGAGTTTGTCCAATATTTTCACAACAGTTCTTAATAATCTTCCCCTTCGTGAAGCCAAATTAAAGGCGGTAAAATAGCTCTAAAAATAAGTGCTTATTTTTTTCTTTAACATGTGTATGCAAAGTTGCGATAAAAAGGGATGGGAAAACTTGTGAAAGGGTCTATAAATGGATCCATTTTAAAATGATTACATTGAAAACCAATGAAATATATTTTTAATCTAGTCATAACCTTATTTTTAAATATTATTTTTTTTAAATTTTTAACCTATCAAAAACAGTGAAAGAGGAATTCTCTTTGTGCTGGTAAGTAATAAGTTCAAGGAGCGCGCTTGTAAATTCGGTAATTGAAAAAAAATTCCGAATTTTTTTTTCAGTAAAGATGTCAATTGATTTTAAAAAACGTACCTATCCCACCAGTACCAATATTTCGAAAGTCTTACTACTTTTCTTTCAAAAGAGAAAAACCCTCGTAGCTGGACCTCCATACATGAAGTTTTTCAAATAATGGCATTTTTGAGAAAAATAAATTAAATGTAGTTGGGGGCCCTTAGTCTTTTAAACTTGCAAACGGTGTCAAGTATCTAAAAATTTCCTTGAAATAAAGAGTAATTTCACGAAATTATCTTTCTGAAAAAGAGCGATTTCTGTAAACCCTTTCTGTCCTACCCGCTCCAAATTCCCCTTCGGACCCAATGGCAATTTCCGGTGGTTATGATTAAAAGAGTTAAACGAAGCAAAGGATGTTTGTTCCAAACTGTACTCGCAATCAGACTATTTTAAGTTAGACTTCTCGGTTATTCTTGTTAATTTCTTCCAAGGAAAGGCAGATTTTAGATACATAAAACCATGACATTAATTTGTGACTAACTTTTTTCTTTCAATAAAATTCCCCAATAACCATCTTTTTCTTGGGCTCTGAATAAGTAACGGTTGTATTCTTTTAAATACTGATTTACAGCAAACTATGGTCTCGGTACTTCCATATTATTACGGGAAAATATATTGTACTGTGGAAAAAAAGGGTAGAGTTAATAATTTTGTTACAGAAATCGTCTTGCAGTAGATTGTTGTCGATTCTTTTTACGACACTATACTCAGTTGCAACTTAACTTGAGCCTGTAGAAATATGCTGAGAGCAACCAAAGAAAGTAGTACCCCGCGAGGTGTCTGAATTTTGAGTGAAATTTAGAGCTTCAATTTTGAATAATGATTGGTTTTTAAATCCACGTATATTAAGCATCTTTTCATCCCAATATGCATAAAATGTTCAGTATTATTTTTTAAAGTGGCGTAGTAGTACAACTCGCTCTGAAACTCGGCAGCCAATAAGAGCTTATTCTAGCAACCCAGCAGGCTTTCTGTTTACTCAGATTTTCTTCCGCGTGGCCATGACGTCAAAGGCTCAACTTAAGTTGCATTCGAGTAAAGGTAGGAATCTTTTGTTTGTGGCACGTTAAGAAATAATCGGGAAAACCATGTGAGTATAGGTGCCTCACTTGTGATAGTTGAGGGTTAATAATTTGTAACTTATAGTACTTAAAGAGGAGCCTCGTTGAAAGTTTTTTCTATAAAGGCGCTGTAAATGGAAAGTTTGTAAACCACTTGGTAAAGGGATTGTGTTTTATTTTGGAGGAAGGGGGTTTAAAGCATCCCAATAGTCTTTAATATTTTCTAAAAGCAATGGAGATTAATTTTCATAACTTAACAACTTAAAATTTCTTTCAGATGTAATCTTCAACTGTTGCCAATTAACCAGCCTTGTTCCTGAAGACAAAAGGGCAGAATTCATTGAAGACTCATTCCAAGTGTATATCAAATACACCAAAAGAGACGGTCAGGGTCACCCTATGCTAGAGCACAATGTCTTTTCGGCGTTTCTTCGAAAGCCAAAGACTGCCCCTCAGGTGGGAATGAATGTCCAAGGTCCAGTATAATTTATTAGGGAAAAGCTCTTAATTTGTGATCGCAATCATTTGATGAAACGTGATGTTTATAGACTTATTTCTTAAAGGTTTACCCTTTTTATGTATTTGTGAATGTATCCGACTTACGGACTTTTAATAAACTCTTTTATAACTTTAAGGAATTTATTCAATTTTATCTAAAGGATTTAAGGTACACCTTTGGAATAATGGTAATTGTTACCAATTCTTTCTTTGTTATACATAATGTTTTTATCTTGCAAACAGGGTTGGCAAAAAACCGGGTTTTTTTAAAAAAAACCAAAAAAAAACGGGTTTATTTGTTTTTTTTGGTTTAAACCAGGTTTTTTGGTTTAAACCAAGTTTTTTTAGAATTTTTTTATCAGAATAAGTTATTTTAGCATTGATGTTTGAAATTGAGTTGTGAATGAGACATTTATTTCAGGGGTTGTTTATAATTGATAAATGATTTGTATATTTTAATTAATTAATTAAAATTAAATTAATTAGTTTTAAAAATAATTTTTGTTTCTAAAATATTCCAATTTGAATATCTAATATTATTGTAGTGAATAAAAATCAGTGTTAATTTATCTTGGATAAGTGGTTGAAATAATCAAATTATTTATCTTAATTATATATGGATTAATTTATGAACTTAAGAAATTTCTTTAGAAAGATAAACTTTTATTTTTTAAATGAGAAGTAAAAGTGAAATGTAAACAACTAATGTTAATTGAAATTGGATAATTGATAAAGATAATTAATTTGATTAATTATTAAATGGTAAAATAATCAAATTATATGGATTATTTATGAACTTAAGAAATTTCTTTAGAAAGAGAAAATTTAACTTTTTTAATAAATAAAAGGGAAATGTAAGCAACTAATGTTAATTGAAATTGGATAAATGATTGAGATAATTAATCCGATTAAGGAAATTAACGGTTTTTATTAATTTAGTAAAAAAACCCAACTGGTTTTTATCTGTTTATAAACAAACCAACTGGTTTTTAGTTTTTATCATTAAAGAAATCAACGGTTTTTATTAATTTACTAAAAAAACCAACTGGTTTTTATGACCGACAAATAAGACAAATTGGTTTTATTAATTAAAATCCAAGCCATATTTTATCAGTGAAAAACAGATAACTTTTGTGTATGTTTAGTTACTCTTTGAAATAATGCTTCATTTTAAAGGAAATTAATAAATGAACTATCTCTTGCAAAATATAATAAGTTTAACTTAAGCATTTAAGGTTAAGTTTAGAGAGAATTCAATAATTAAAACCATTAAATTAAAAGATTTCTGATTTTTAATCACCTTAAAATGTCAATTTTTTTTATAAATCTGACCTTTTAATTTTGTGCAAAAGATCATACTTAATAACACTTTCTTTAAAAAATCCTGAAAATATTTTATAATTTCTAAAAAAACAAATTGTTTTTTTTGGTAAAAAAACCATGGTTTAAACCAAATGGTTTAAACCGGCCAACCCTGCTTGCAAAGCAATCAAAATATCTGGTTTTAAAAATCCTTCATACTCTAGATATTTTGTGAAAGCCATTTCATAAATTAATGAAACTAGAGCACCTGAAGGGCAGGGCCCCTATTTACTATCCCCCACCAACCCCTGTAACTGCTTACGCAGGACCGTTTGGATTGTTTCGAAATTCCCACAAAACCAACTCACTGAACTTAACTCGTGAAACATTCGTAAAAACAATTTGCAGAAGAAACGTTAACCAACCTTCCAAAATCCATGATTAAATCTCCCTTAAAAGTTTGAATATTAACTCTAATTTATCAATAATTTAATCAAAATGTTTTCTATAAAAATATCAAACATGGCTAATTTTAATCTATTATACAATTAGCTCTTGCTAATGATTGTTAATAAACATTCTGAATGTACAAAAATGTACTGAGCTATAAAACAAACTCAGTTTGTTTTATAACTCAGTGCTCATTACTGTCTGTCTATCACAGGGGTGGCCAACCCAAATGTTGTTGAGGGCCACTTTGGAAAACCACAATACTCTCGCGGGTCGCATATAAAATTTTAGGATATTAGGTGCCACTTAAGTAAATTGAATAAATTGGGGAGTTTCTTAGATCCTTTTCTTAGTTTGACAGATTCTAAAATATTCATTTAAATTTACCTTAAGGAGCAACCCCAAGAATACCTTCTGTAATATATCCATAGGAACTAAACAGGTGCCGTTAAAAAACACTTGAAATCACTCGAAACTATAAGGAGCCTGTGGCGCTTATAGAAATTTATTTCGGGAGGACCCAAATTTTCTCTAAAAATTGCAGCTAGATTTTGGCATCGGGAAAAAGTACACCCAAATCTTCCTCTCCTGCCCCCATGCATATTTAATTGGTTCAATGTATAAAGTAAAATATATTTTGAGTTAGGATTTGCACCTGACTGAACTAATATATCCTAAAAAAGTTCTGAACAAGAGTTCCTAGTACTAAAGGGGGATCTGGGGGTCCTCCCCCAGAAAAATGTTTGGAAATACGACTCTAATTAACGGACTTTAACGTGTTTTGGTACACTTTGTCCGAATTTGGGGGGCCTTAACTTACCCTAAAACTTTAACTTTTGACTAAAGAAATTCTTGCAGACCACAAAATTATTTCAAAACGGGCCGCGGGTTGGCAAAGCCTGATCTAAGAGGTATGTGGGGGGTCGGGGGTTCTCCCCCGAAAAAATTTTGAATTTTATTGTCCTAAAAAGTGTTTTGAAGCTACTTTTTGGAGAGTTTTCAGAGAGCTTCGCGGGCCACACAAAATGACCCGGAGGGCCGCATGCGGCCTGCGGGCCGCGGGTTGGCCATGCCTGGTCTATCAAAAGACTAGATCTAGTTCACATAAGCGGTCATAAGGCTCTTTTTTTTTAATTTTTGTTTTTATTATCTAATGGCATTTTTAGTCATTTACCTAAGTCGTAAAAATACAAATTTATGATTTTTCATGATCGTTATTCATGATCGCGATCTCGAAATTTACGATTTATCGTTAGACACCATACCACCGCTCATGTGAACTAAAGCCCTGGATAGCAAAGCTTAGCTGGATAGCAAAGTAACGTAGCTTCATCCAGGGCTTTAATGTGAACTAGCCACAGCCAGAGCTCTTCTTGTGATAGTGTGTTTAAACCCAGACTTGTTAAACAATACTTTTTTATACCATAGGATATAATAAAGGCAATACCTACTTGACACTAAACTTTTTCAATTTCGATTTTCAGACTGAAAATAAATATCAGTGAAATTTTAGTATAAAATGGCACGTCTGTGTAAGGTTTTAGAATACTTTTATTAGTCTTGTGATACATATTTAGAAAGTGCTTTTTTATCACGTGAAAAATACATTGTTTCATCGTAAAATATGACGTCAAATGGTCGTTGTGATCATAGAGGAGATATAGAATAAATATTTATTTATATCACGGAAAGAATATAGAATAAAAAGGTTTTCTCTGGAAATCTTTCTCCAAAAAAACTTATTTTTAGAATAGATATTTTTAAAAAAAATCCTTGCAAGCTCAGTAGGTCCATGATGGAGAAAATGTGACGTCAAGATGGATATAGTCAATGGATAACTGCAACAATTTTCAATTTTGCATTTAATGTGTTCCGAATATCTTAAAACTTCTAGATTCTTCTAGACTAGTGCAGTGGAGAGACTTTCCTTGCACTAGTCTTTCCAACACTAGTGCAAATGGTGCTTTAAATGCCGTATGTGACGACTGTTTTACCACCATTTTGACTTTTGAGGAACTTTGAGGAACTTAAAACCATGAGAATCGTCTGCCATATTGTTTTTGAGTATATACAGGGTGTATCTGAAATGGTGCAACAAACTTTCAGGGATGATAGTACTCATCAAGACGAACAAGAATCGGTATAGAAAGGGGGTCCCAGACCAAATCCCAGGGAGTTAAAAATGGAGCGCCACCCCAAAAAATAATTGAAAAATTCAATTTGTAGAAGAACTACTATTGGTAAAAACTTAATTATGGTCTCAAAAATTGTGGTTTAATATGATCTTTAAAATTACCTCAAAAGTCTTCACTTTAAAATTTGTTTTATTATGGAAAAAGTTAAAAAACACAAAAAATGTAAAAACTCTGCCAAAACCTTATTTTGTATTTCGAAATCCTTTCTTTTGATATGATAATCTGAAAGATCATAGTTGAAAACCCTTAAATCCAAAGTTTCATGTAAATACAATCAATATTAAACGCTTGAGATCCTTTTAAAGTTTGTTTTTTGGGTGCCCAAGCAGTTTTTTAGAGCTGTTTCCAGAACAGCTGTTAGCGCACACAAAAAACAAACTTTAACAGGATCACAAGCGTTTAATATTGATTGTATTTACGTGAAACTTTGGACTTAAGGGTTTTCAACTATGATCTTTCAGATTATCAAATCAAAAGAAAGGATTTTGAAATACAAAATAAGGTTTCGGCAGAGTTTTTACATTTTTTGTGTTTTTTAACTTTTTTCATAATAAAACAAATTTTAAAGTGAAGACTTTTGAGGTAATTTTAAAGATCATATTAAACCACAATTTTTGAGACCATAATTAAATTTTTACCAATAGTAGTTCTTCTACAAATTGAATTTTTCAATGATTTTTTTGGGGTGTCGCTCCATTTTTAACTCCCTGGGATTTGGTCTGGGACCCCCCTTTCTATACCGATTCTTGTTCGTCTTGATGAGTACTATCATCCCTGAAAGTTTGTTGCACCATTTCAGATACACCCTGTATAATAATATATTTTGACATGTCAAAACGGCAGACTTCCTAAAATACTTTTTATTTTACCAAATTAACACATGTGACACACCTGCGCAAAGCTAAACCTACCGCGACGGGGCTTAACTAACCCCCATCTCATGTACGGTAGGTACACCTGACTCACTGAGAAAATTTAAGGCTTTCCTAAAATATGTGTCGTCAGCTGTTTACTGGCTCTTAGACTATGATATTTTTATATTTCATTAAAACTAGTTTTTATGAAACGTATAGATTATAATGTAACTCAAATCCATAGAGATCAAATAGTACATTCAAGTAGTAGGGATCAAATGTACTCTTTGATCTCTATGCTCAAATCCCTAAAATTGCGGTTATAAATTTTTGAAGCTATATTAATTTCGCATTTCAATGGTTTCAAATTTTCATTATTAAAGTTATTCAGTTTATCTCAAAGCTTTTTCAACCAACGATTCCAAAACTTTCTCAAGTCGGTGTCTTGTAGAGAAGTAAAAAATTTTAATAAGCTAGTAGGAACAATGAACGGAATTTAAATAGAGTAGTAGCTGAAAGAGAAATAACTATACAACTCGTGCTGTAAAAGAAAAGAATATAAACTTGTGCCATTTTTTTATTTGTGTAAATATGTTTAAATAAAGAGATGTATATTTTCTAATAGCTTTTCTTTAAGACATTAGTATTTTGAAAACAACATAACAGCGCACTCTATTATTCCATACCAACTCTTAAGAAAGCATCAATGAAAGTTTGTAAGGAATGGAGAAGAAATAACACTTAAAAGTCGGGAGATATTCACATTTAATTCTTGATACTGAGAAAATTACGTTATTTGGTGGTGGTGTCGTATCCCTTATGAATTCATATCTGATGGTGTGCCTGTATCATCTTTGCTATTTCTATCGAATTAGCAGAATATAAATCCTCCACTGTAGGATAGTTAAGATTGTGGAGGCCTGAGGCGACTGCAGGGCAGTTGAAAACATGGTGAACTGAGTTCTTCGTTGGGACAGATGCCACAGTTTTGATATCTTTTGATACCATCAGCTAAAATTTTCATATTTTTTATGGTGTTTTGTTCTTATTCTGATGAGAGTTGCAGTCTTCCTTTCTATGTTGAGTTTAGTGATTTATTTGATCATGGGCTTTGGTTCTCAAGGGGGCAAAAATCTTTGACCCTGCAAAAGCATTTGGATCTGCAAGCAAAATTAGGGTTGTACTTTGAGATGTCTGGCATTTTTAGCTAAGGAATACTCAATGAGGTATACTCACGTTTTGAGATTAAATTTTATTAAAATAGTAAATAAAAAACCCATGAAGCCCCAGAGGAGGTTGGACTTCTACCTGTTGGTCCGTGGGAGGTATTTTATTTCCTTCCTACTACCCAAAGGATTAACGATGGAGGTATCCCCTATTTGTCTCCTGGGGCCGCGCTATGTAGGGGTTACAGGCTCCCCCATGGATTACGTTATTTAAAATAGTTTTATGATTTTAAAAGTAAATATAATTACCTCACCAAACAACCAATCACGATGGTTGATTTTATATTTCATGGCGAAAGGGTCACATGAGGTTGTTTTTTATGTACCAAGGTAATAAGGAACTTGCATGTGTCAGATTTTCATAAACATTCCAGTGTTCCGTATAGTTTTTTGTATAGTAAAATGAAATATTTTGTCAATTTTTCAAAAAAGTGTTCAAGTAATTAAATATTTTAATTTAAAAGTCGAGAAAAAACACGTGACTAAAAACGCGAAATGTGTTTGCATGTACAGTGACGTAGAATACCATCGGGCCAAATTGTAATCAAAATTGAATTTCTATGTTATAGCAGATGATTAATTTTTCTAAAGTGTCCGATATGCGTGTTTTAATAAATATTTACCTCCTAGACACTTCTGGTGACGGTCAGAAATCCAAGGCAAACATTTTAGGCGAAGTCCACACATTTTGACGTCACTGTGCAAGCAATTAGGCGTTTTCAGGCGCTTCGAAAAAGACGATTTTTGATAATTTTTTTTGCAATCGAAAAATTTCTCAATAGGCCTCAAATTTTGTGTAGTGGCTTATTTTTGCGTGAAGAATAGATTGAAAAAATTTAAAACAATCCTGCAAGTTCCTTATTCAGTGAAAGCTCAGAATACAATAATTTTGTGGTATTTTTTCCATATTTCTCGATTTATGAAGTGCTTTGTACTTTTCAAAACAATAAATTTACACTAGTGTTTCAGAAAATTCATTTCAAGACTGATTCAAGCCTTGAGAAATAAGCGAATCCTTTTAGTGTTGACAAGATTTTTTTGAATACAAATGTTGAAGGTATTTTAACCAAGTTAAAGATAAGACTGAGGGTCAAAATTGTTTTGTCAAAATTTAAAATTTTAGTTGAAGTTTATGGAATAAAATGAAAGGGAAAAAGCGTGTAACTAAACCAAAATCTACTCAGACAGGTAATCTTCTACATAAAATGATATGCTTAATTAACGTATTTGCTTTAATTTCGTAATTGGGGTTCCTGTACTATAAATCAGTCTTTTTTGACGCAATAAAAGCTTCCCCTCAAAAAAATTCGAAATAGCCTTGAAACAGATATAATGTAGTCCAAAGCCAACGTTTTCCCCCCTTGAAAACTACTTGAGATCTAAAAGAAAAAAGCAACTCCCCTTCTGTACATAATACATTCATTTAAAATTTTTAGCGATGTAGTTAGTTTATGAATAGAAAATTTTGTTGTGGGTACTTTTTCGTTATCTATCCCTTAAAAAATAACCAGGCTGCTTTAACGTAATTACAGATTAAAAGCTTCATCAAAAATTACAAACCAATCAATTATCGTATACAGTTATGGGGAAGACAATAACACTGAAGATTTGGCGATATTTCAATATTTGGCATCCAAAATATTTTTAACAGGAAAGATAACGGAATTTCAACTCGTTAGGTTTTACCCTTAATTTATTAAATTCTGCCCTTTAAATAAAGATTTTAGTGTATCTGTACAATAATGAAATGTTATCAAAAGTTATTATAACATTTAAACATACAAAATACCTTATATATTGTAGTTAATTTTACAAGGTAAACAAAACTGAACTATTATTTGCAATTTCTTCAGGGCCAAAACTAAAATCTAGGAGTACTTGCAATGCTAATTTTGAAAAACAACCGCCTTCAAAACAGCCGACGGGAAACAAATTGAATATATTCGTTTGCAAAAGAGAAGACAAGGGAGAGATATACGAAGATGAGGAAGATGCGGAATATGTAAGTAAAGGTTCCTTTTTTTACTTTTATTGTGCCAATATTCTAAATTCATTGTTATCTTAACCTCTTGTGATTTTAAGGCCGAAAGACTCAAACATTTGTAAAGACCACAGGTGTCCAAATTGCCATTAGGAACTTTAAATTCTTTTACTAAGTTACGTGGTAAAATAAAAACAGAAAATAAACACTTAGCCTTGAAACAAAATTATCGAATATTATAGGACCTGAAGCAGTTAGTTATAAGGCAACGCCTATGCTATGACGTTATTACATGATTGCGAGTTGGAATTTCTATACAAAATTTGCCTTGCACATTAATTGTCAATTCAAACAGTTCCAGCAATTGCACTAATACATAAATAGCTGTTAAATTGAATAATATTAGCAATATTTTTAATAATTTCAACCATTTTTTGAAGAAAAGGGCTTTTTGCATTGTAAATACTTATCTACATCTTCGCAGCCAAGCTCGGACTGGCCATGCGGGCATTTGGGCAAATGCCCGGTGGGCCGTTACTCATCGAGGGCCGTTTGTGGGCCGCCTACAACCAAAATATTTTACGAAAAAGATCCTGTAAAAATGAATCCGTACTCCGCAGGAATTTCCTGTGCGGCCACCAAACCATTAGTTTACCAGAAAATAAATTCATTAATGATGGCATAAATTACTGAACTCAAAAACATATTATATTATATAAAATATTTTTATGAACGAATTTTCCTGGTTTCATCTTTATAAATTCTATGGCATAAAAGGAGCGTACCTTTTCGGATGTCACCCAAAAGGGTCCCAAATCAGGTAAAACAGTACTTTTAAGAGTAAAATTTCCAAAATTTTTCTGGGGAGGACCCACAGACCCCCTTTCTATTTTGAGCTACATTGTTTACAATTTATTTTAATATTAAGATCGTCAAGGTCGAAATTCTTTCTATCCACTGAATTTACCAACAAGGAATTAGAAGTCCATGTTGAGTCGTATCTAATTAGGGACTTCATTTATTTTAGACTATTTCTTAGGGGCCAATTTTCAAAAGAATTTCTTGGGGAGGTATCATATTCCCCCCCCCCCCGAAATTTTTAATTCTATGAAGTTATATTTTCCATGAAAAATATGCAGTGGGCCGATTCAGACTTAAAATGCCCGGGCCGAAATTTCTTCCCAGTCCGGCCCTGTTCGCAGCCATTTTATACCCTCAAAAACTTGTGTACATGACAAAAATTTATTCCTTTATCGGTCTTTTAAATATAAAGACAAGTTTCAGTTGCCGTTTTTGCCCCTAGCAGCGAAATTAAAAAGTTTAAAAAATTAATTTAAAAACTAAAGGAGAAAGAGCAAAAACCTCAGTGAGAGTATTGTTGGCAAAGTCATGAAGAACTCACTTAAAAAAATTTAGTCAAAATATCTTGAATATTCGCGGAGATATTAGCAAGTGAAAATAGCACTTTTTCAGGGATCAAAAAAGAAAAAGTTCGCATATTTGCAAATTTTTCAGTGATATTCTAGTTTTGTTTTTTTAGTTTAAAGAACACAAAATTTAATAAAAAAACTAAAAAATTTGCAAACATGCGAACTTTTTTTTGACCCCAGAAAAAGTGCTATTTTCACATGCCAATATCTCGGCGAATATTCAAGATATTTTCATGAATTTTTTTCAGTGAGTTCTTCATGACGTTGACAACAATACTCTCACTGAGGTTTTTACTCAATCTCTTTTAGTTTTTAAATTAATTTTTTAAACTTTTTAATTTCGCCGCTAGGGCGCGCTGTAATTCATTTCAGTGCATTCTCCAGGCTCAGTTACCTAGGAGTAGACCTTACTTCCATGACCCTAGGAGGCGTTGGTTCCAAATAAAAGCGGTGCAATACAATATTGAAACACCCTGTAAAAACATACCCACGGGCAAACTAAATTGTTTAGAAGCACGAGGGTAGCTGCATTTAAAACAGAAGGTTCCATACTAAAAAACTGCCCAATGTTAAAATTTGTCACGTGGTTAGTTTTTCTATAGGAGAATCAATCTCGTTATTTAATAGTCTCACCTGTTTTGTACATATGTTCTCTCAAACTGATGTTTAGTTCAATTCCGTTAACGTCCCGCTAAAGATCGCCAAGCTTTTTTGAACGCCATATATTCAAATATCGATAGATTTTTCTGATTTTTATTGATGAACTGAAAAGTTATTGATGAAACTAGGGTTGAATTATTATTGTAATAATTTAGCAATATTTCTACTTTTTGGTGTCAAAAAGAAAAGAGCCTAGCGATATTTAGCGGAAAGTTTACGGAGGGGTAAATCCATATCAAGTGATCCAGAGAAAACAGAAATGGTTGCTCAACCACCTTAAAATCAAATGATTTTTTAAGGGTTGATTATTAATCATTGGAGGGTTTAAAAACAATATCTTTAATTTCTATCTTTCTCTATCTTTTAATAATTTTATCTTTAATATCTTCTAATCAAAGTTACAGGGCAGAAAACACGTCATGTTTGAAGAAAATAAAGAACATTAAACTTAACAATGAGGTATCGTTACAATAAATGGATTTTATCATGTTCACAACTACGTAGGCGTTTTTACGGTCTTGTAACTCGACTTAGAAGTAAATACCAAGGATGAAAGTTTTACAGAAGGATAATACTTAAGTGAGGCGTAACCTGGGAAATTTTTAAATTTTAAACTTTGTTCCGCTAGAGATACAGAGGGTCAAAGTTAGAATTTTTTTGAAGTCATCAGATTTTGAAGGTTCATAACTCCACTTGGTAGCAAATACCAAAAATGAATTTTTTGCAGTTGGATGATACCTTTGTGAGGCTTTACCTAAAAGTTTCAGATTTTTAAACTTTGTTCCAACAAAGATATAAATGGTCAGAGTTTGGATTTTTTTTTGAAATTTTCCAACTTTGGAGGCTTAGAAGTACAAAAAAGTACGAAATACTAGGGTTGAATTTTTTTCATAATATATTTCAGTAAGTAGGCTACACAACACATTGTTTACAAAAAACATTTGGAAAATATAGATCTTTTGAGAATACTACGCCTTAGAAAATTAAAAATCCTCTTTTTAAAGCTCAAATTTTAGGCTAATTTTCGTAATTTGGGACACAATTTTCCTTGAATTTGTATCCTACATAATGAAGGCTGTACCTTTCTGAGTAAAATGTCTTTTGTTGCATGAATTTAAGTTATTCCAGTCAGAAGTAGAGAGCCTGTATACGAGAGAGAGAGGACACAACTCGCTTAAAAGTGTCTCTGCGCATCCAGTTCTGTCCAAAATTCTGTCCAAACTGTATCATGCCGCTTGTCTCGCAACCCATGCTAATCCTATGGAGGGAACCAGAGGGAACCGCTTGTGGCGAACAGAAAACCTGTTTACCTATCTGTACGCGCTATACTGAGTTGTCGCCTCTCTCTCGTATACAGGCTCTCTAGTCAGAAGTACCGAAAGTTAACGTGAACCCTTACAAATGCAAAAATCAGCATTTTTCGTTGAACATCGATGGCTGCCATAAAAATTCAAATAAAGATAAAAAATTAAAGATGGTGGTTTTGGACTCTTTCGCTTATGATGTAAGAATCAACCTTCAAAAAACTATTTTATTTTAAAATGGTCGAGTGACCACATCGGGATCACTTGATATGGATTGACTCGGAATGGATAACTGCAGTGAAAAATTTTTTTAATCTTAATGTGTTCAGAATGGCCTAAAACCTCCAAAAAATGTTTTCATTTGCTTTTCAAAGCCCTAAATTTTAAGTTATTTTCAATTAAAAACAGCCTCTTTTGTGTCTGAGCTGAAACAGCTTGTGACGTGAAATGTGCTTTGTTCCCGCTTTGAAACAATGAGCACTAGTTTTTTTACAGACTAGTGTATCGATGAAAACGGTGTTTCCCACATTTCCACTGGCACATGTGACGTCACATTGTTAGGAGCTTTCTGTATTAAAATATGTCTTAATTACCTTAAAAAAAATTTGTGGGGAAAGGCAAGCGTATTTTTGGAATCAGGAGAGAATTTTTAATATATTAAAATGGAATATTTAAAATTTTAAGATTTGCTGCAGTTCTCCATTGAAACAAACTTTTTTTTATCATTGTACCCTTTTTAGTCTAAAACATCTCGCGGTTTCTCTTGTTTGTCGGGCTATCACTTTTTCACAGAATAGATGGATGACACACAGACTTTTTTAAATACATGGTTTTCTAGCTGTTTTTAAACAAAACTTAATTTAAAATATTTTAGTCAGTATATGTATACCAATCGCACCAAATAAATTCATACTTCTTACCATTCTCATCACAGAAAATATAAAAAGGGAATCTGCAAACATTTAAAAAGTTAGCCCCAAAGTAATTTTGCATATAAAGGAAATAATTTGTGGTTTAAAAAGAAAAAAATATTTATACAAATGCTAGATTAGTCTTCAGTGAAATGAACTTCCTTTTATCTGGGAGTTAGGGGTTTGGGGGTTCTCCCACAGAATTTTTATTCCTCCAAAATAAATTTTTATATTTACTAGAACCTAAACAACTCTGGTTGGGTTAAGGGAAACTTCGCAACCTTTAACCAATTTTTTATTGACACCACACCCCTACACATACTCTCAGTCACACAGTTTGAGAACCTCTAGTCTAGTAATCCGTTGATGGAACGTGCTAGAAGTGCGGGGGGACGCGGGGTGACGCGTCCCCCCACTTTTCTTAAAAATATCCATCCGTCCCCCCACTTTTATTTCCACTGAAATCCATCCCCCCACTTCTTAATTCCACTAAAAATCATCACCCCACTTCTAAAACCACTGAAATTCTTCCCGCCGCTTTTTGAAAAATTACAAAACCCTCATCAACGTTGTAGCCCACTGTGTTCGTATTGAGATACCGTCCTCCAAACTTCTCTCAACACACGTAACGTGGAGATCCATCTGTTCTCATCTTCCGTGGAATGTTTGACAGGTTTATTAGAATGAGTCGGGGTGGTTTTTTTTAGAAAATACGTTTTACACGGGAGACTGTCCTCGCATTACAAAAACGTGTAAACAAATTGCAGAGAGAGCTGCTTCGACCCCCTAAAAGTATTAACAATCGTCTCCCCCTGTTTCAGAAAAGTTATGCCACAGAGATTACCCAGGGCACATAATCTCCTTTCCAGAAAAAGTAAAAATGTAAAAACAAAAAAAGGCGGGAATATTTGTGAGAGGGGTGACGATGTGTGTGGCTCAAAACAATTATCATTCTCAGCGGTTGCTGTTCGTGCGCCTACAGAGAGTTCTCTTCTGTTTTTTAATACTTAATTTAGATCCTAAATTCTAAATTAATTTGAGTAGTTGGTTTCAAGATAAAAACATCCTATACGGATCACGGATGCGAGGACAGAGAAGAGGAATATTTACATCAAGTTAAAAAGGATCACGTGGAGAATCAAATGAACGATAACGGTGTTCATGTGTGGTTTTTATTTCTTTAAATATTTAAAATACTGGGCTTATTAGTACTTGAATTTAAGTGTTTTTCTTTAAAGCACTTTATTTACAACTACTTTTATACTAGGTAAACTTTTATAAGTTTCAATATCTGTTATTAAATGTAGCATTTCATTCTACATTTTTGAAAATTAGTTTTCTTTAAATTTATATGAAAATATGCGAATTCAAAACTACTACAACCTAAATTTTAGTTTAAATTATTTATGTTTTACTTAATTTGGGCTCAATCCAAAGAGGTTGTTAGGGGTTCAATCTCCCCTAAAATTCGGCTTTTTTTTATAAAATGTGTTTTGTCCCCTCTTGAAAATTCTGGAGGGTACTAGGAGTGGTCCCTATGTGTGTAAAAAAAGGGTCCAAAATGTCCAAAATTGAATTGAAACACTACTTTTTAAGATCAAAATTTCAAAAAATTTCTGGGGGAGTACCCCCAGACCCCCTCTATTTTTGGTGCTGAGGGGTATAAACAAACATTTGACATGAAGTACCCGAAGGAGAGACATTTTGTGTGGTAATGTAAATTTATGAAGTAATACCACGGAAAACTATGTTTATTATGCTGAATTATAATTGATAAGTTTTGTGTATAATAATGATTGCATTTGAAAATTATTTGCATGATATTTATAAACTCAGGGGGTATTTGATATATTTGTGTTTAACAGGGATTAATCTAAAATCCAATAATTAAATAAAGGTTCACAAACGAAATTTCTTTATTATTCTTTAAAAAATAATTAGAAAGAAGTAAGAGCAGCCTAAGTAAAACTTAGGCATCATTATAATCAATCAAAATTCAGAAAAAATGCTCAAAATAATATACATTGAACTATTAGGGTTTAATACTTTCAAAAAAAATTTGGGGGGGGGACTTGGGATAGGCCATCCCCCCACTTTCAGTTTACCCACTTCTACCACTGGGAACTAACTATAGACCTTGAGTCATCAATAGGAATTTACGCAATATACTTAATGTGTCGTCAAGCTGTAAATCGCATATCAATGTTAACTCCCCTTTCCAGATCCTCAGTTTCGATCCTTACAACCAAGAGAGCAGCGAAAGATTCATCGAGGTAGCAGCCAATGTACTTGGTTGGGGAGACTTGTCCGGCAACATTGTGCTGGATATCGGCTGCGGGCTCGGCACAACCTCCCGGGCCATGATCAAGCTGTTTCCCAAACTTAAGAAGGTCGTCGGCATTGACGTCTCAAGGGAATGTTTGGACAGCGCGGAGCAAGCTAACAAGCATCGGAGGATAGCTTACGAGTATGGGGACATAACGAACATGTAAGATACAGTTATGGGTTTTCTAACGCGGTGACAGTGTTCAGCAATTTTGTACTAACCTTTTTTATTTGGGGCGCAGAATGATATGAAGAAAAAATATCATTTTTAATCCTTACGTCTTTTTACTAATGTATCCATAATCGAAGAATTTACAATTTCTTTCAAGTACACAGGGTGTCTAAAAAACTTGATCGCTATGGTCCGCTAGAGGACAATGTTTGCCGACAAAGGGATAACGTATAATTTTTATATTATACAGAAAATTTTATTACATACTTGGATAGAGCACCCCCCCTAAAATCCCTGTGAACCAAACTTCATTAAATTCTGCTGGAATAATTAGAAGAGAAAATCGCTTTCTAATTTGAAGACGTCTGAAAGAAATTGCAATTCAGTTTCTCACCTGTGTGATTTTCGAAACTTGTTTGACGTTTCCGTTTCTTCTACTATTTTTTTTAAAGAATGTCTTATAAAATAAATAATTTCAGTGAGCAGGGTGATTTTGAAGCAATCTGAAAGGCCCTGCGTAGGCAGTTTACGGGGGTTGGTGAGCGATAGTGAGCTGGGGGCGGTAGCTCCCTAGTGTATAAAAAATTTAAAGGAAAAAAGAAAATTTTCTCTTCTAATTTACCGGCAGAATTTAATGAAATTTAGTTTACACCTGGTGTACCCTCGTTATCTCTAAATTTGATACCTCGAAAACCTTTATATTTCGAAAATGTATTTCCCTCTTGAAATGAAGTACAGTCAAGTCCGCTTAATGTGATCGCAATTGTCCGTGACTAAACTGATAACATTATCCGATCGATAACAATAAGTGATCTCATATTATAAAAAACAGCAAACAGTGTTAATAGATTGTTTGCTTTAAAATCAAAATCATGTAATCGTAATAAATGTATTTAGAACTCTATTTTTAAACTAGTAAAATTTTAAGGGGAAATATAAGAGTAGTTCAGTTAATAAAATTAAAATAATCGCTTGCTGTGTATTTATATGGAAAGATTTCTCTTTTTTCCGCTCCCTTATGTCCTTCCACTCCAATAAACCACTTTTTTATTACATAATCTGAATTTCATTAAACAAGGGAAAATCAAAATCTCTTATCAGAAACATCTGCAAAGCGTGGATCTTGGTGTTTCTTTAACCAATCACAAGTATGGATTCGGACCCCCATAACCGTTTTATTTCAATATAATATACGGAATTAGGGATGTTACGGTTCCACTGGAACAGTTCCATGGAACCTAATCCCAGCATGGAACCGTCAGAACCGGTTCCACGAAGAACCGCTTAACGGTTCCACCCTGGAACCGATAAAAATCAATAACAAATCCAAATTTCTCTGCAATCCTATCCAACATTGAACGAGAACGCCTCAAATAAAGAGGCGATTTCCAAACGAAAAGATAAGCAATGCCCGCAAACCGCTACCGCAGATATATTCTATAGCAAAAAAACGCAGCGAGGCAAAAACGCAACAATCTATTCGCACCATAGAGCACATCTCTGCCCAAAACTGAATCTATAATTAATCAATCCCTTTTCAAAACAAATATGCTCTTATCTCACTGAAAAAACGCAACGAGGGAAAGTAAATAAAAAAGAAAGACATCTGCCTCCTTCGGCCTTCGGCGAGAGTATGGGCGAGAAGCAGCTGAAGAAAAAACGAATGACTGACAGCCGCCTGGACCAACCAGAAAGCTCCAAAGCAGTTGATAGCTTTTATCCCTGCCGCCCGAAATTGTTATGGATTTTCCGTTGGAACGGGGCCGGCTTCGTGAACACCCTGAGTTCCACGGATTATGAGCTTTCATTACTGCCGCCCGAAATTCCTATGGATTTGCTGTCGGAATGGGCCGGGTCGGCCTGGAACTGTTAGCGATCGCTAACGGTTCTGAGAGAAATAAGTTCCAGTGACAGAACTCTTTACGGAAACTAATACGTTCTCGTGGAACTTGTTTCGAGTGGATTAGTTATGCTGGGAGGAATTCGCGTAACTGGAATGGAACCGGAACTTGATTAGAACTTCTTTTGGAACTTATAACTGGTAAGAACTTTGGAGCAATTTTGGAACTTATAACTAGGTTTAGAACTTGGGAACTCTTTGGAACTGGTAAGATAATAATACTAATAAACCTGGAACTGGAACGTATAAGCGTTTGTTTCTGTTTGGGCTTCGTTGGGAAGGGTATAACTGTCTGTCTGTGAGAATGAGAATTAAATCTGGAAATTCATTTTTCATTCAAAGTTTCCTGTAGCTTGACCACTGGTCAAGATGACTAAAATTCACTTTAAACTAAATGTTGGAGTTGCCAATTTATCTTTTGTAATCCTTATTGATATAACGTGTGTCTTTGGTTCCGACTGACCATTGGTCAGTCCGATCCTCATTTTGCAACTTCTGTGCTTTGGCACTGAAGTAGGTCATATGGGGGCTCAAACCAAACGCCTTGAGGCAGGTAACATTTTGGTGTTGACCACTGGTCAATATCTCTTGACCAGTGGTCATTCCACTTTTTCTCACTATATGTAACTTTTCTGACTTTCTCTTTTTGTCTCTTGATTGTTTTGGGGGTCCTGGCCTTTGGTCAACCTCATTTGACCACTGTCCAAGATGACTAAAATTCATTATAAAATAAATTTAGGAGTTGCTAATTGATATTTTGTAATCCCTATCGTTATAACATGTGTCTTTGGTTATGGTTGACCATTGGTCAGTCCGGTCAGCTTTTTGTAACTTCTTTACTTTGGCACTGAAGTAGGTCATGTGGGGTATCAAACCAAACGCCTTGAGACGGGTAACATATTGGTGTTGACCACTGGTCAAGATCTCTTGACCAGTGGTCAATCCATTTTTTCTCGCTATATGTAACGTTTCTGACCTTTTCTTTTTGTCTCGTGGTTGTTTTAGGCGTCCCTGACCTTTCCTCAACCCCATTTGACCACTGGTCAATTTTTGAATTTTTTGACTTTATTGCTCCTTTTTGTCTTTGGGACCCTTGCGTTTTTTATATGAACGGTTTTAAAGTTGGAACCGTTTGGAACTGGAACTGTTAAGGGAACCTAATCCCACCTTGGAACTGGAACTGTGGAACCGGTTCCACACTTTAACTAATACGTAACATCCCTATACGGAATGTTTTATTTTTCTTACCCTTACTGAATTTCAGAAAAAAGAAGCGCCAGATGTTCTCATGGAGAAGATTTTTCTTGTAAAAATTGACCTTCAAAATGAAACTCAAACCCAAAAGCGGTCGTTTTAAAGGGGATATGGACAAATTTTGATAATATTAAGCGGATTGATAATTCATAGTTGATCACATTAAACGATGTATTTTACATTAAATTAAATAGGAATGATCGGGACCTGTCGATTCCGATAACATTATCCGATTGATAACATTAACCGTGATCACATTAAGCGGATTCAACTGTATTCTCTACTTTCCCTTGTTATCACGAGAAATCGCTATCCTGAAAATTTTTTCCCTTCTATTTTGAGATATCGAGGTTATACTGTACTTCAATAATTTTTAAAAAATCTAGAAAAAATTTAAAAGATTCGTGGAATAAGTAGTACGTACTACTTACTCAATTCTATTAAATTTAAGATCACCTGTTCATTTAACTACTTTTTAAACCAGATTTTTCTAACGGATTTGATGTATTCTTTTCTAGATATACCCTAGTTAGATGGGCCGGTCAGATTGACAAGGTGATCTCGATGTTTTGTTTCAACTGTAAAGATTACCCTGTGGACGAGAGAGCTGCTTTCAAGACATTGTTTATGTTCATGAAGCCTGGAGGAGAAGGCGCCATTTTGTTGTGTCCCCAAGAAGGGTTTTTGAGCTTCATTAAGGAAATCACAGAAACCCCTAAATGGAAGAAGTACTTTAAGGTTAGATTTTTAAAAAAACTCTAACTCCCTTGCCACTATAACCTAAAAACTACTGAATATGTGTGTTTTGTGGAAACTGATTTCTTTAAAAAATATTTATAAGTGGAAAAGTTAAATATGATATTTTTGAAAATATAATAGCATAGCGTTTATGATGTATTTCTTAATTAAACTAAAATCATTGCAAGAATTTTAATTTCTAGAATCAACTAAAGAAAAGGTTTTCTTGATAATTCATAAAATTATTTCCAAACAATCATTAGTAAGACCTCTAAAATAGCCCATGGTGTTGGAGGGAACTTAGAAATTTAGATTATTCAACAAATAAGGCCTGGGTTAGTTACAATAAATTACCACTCAAGTAATCTAGATTCACGAATTAGCGAACATTTTACTATACCACCATGTATTTGCAAATTGAGGTGTGATGCAAATTTATTTTTAAAATTAAACACTATCTCCTTAATTAATTAATCCACCAAAAATATTATTTTGTGTTTAAATGACATCAAGGTAGCGTTACTCACAGAGTATAGAGCTTAACAGAGATGCCAAACGGCCGTTTTCCTCCTAAGGTAATTAATTTAATTCGGCTCGCAGATTATAATTCAGTTCAGCAGCCAATCAGAAAAAGCTAAATGCGATTGATTGAGCAAATGACTTTGAGTGACAGCTTCAGTGGGCGAATGAAGTGGGTGAGTGACAGGTGGGAGGTGGAGTTATAGGAGGTAAGGAGGCGGGTCCGTTTGGCCAGAGGTTTGTCTATGGGAAACGCCCTGTTAAAAAAGTTGCCATTAGCGTCTATGGAGATGAACACTCTGTTAAGATCTATACTCTGTGGCGTTACTATGAAAAATTTAAATGATTTGTAAGATTTTTTAAAACAGGCAGAAACACGTTTTTTGCCATGGTAAATATAAAAGCCTGTATTTTTTCTCTGTGTAGGAATTGAAGAACATTGAGTCTACAGCTCTGTTGGAAGACCGCACACCTGAATATTGGAGGGAGATAGTGGAGGACGCTGGATTCATAATGATCAAATGCTATGAGATGGACTCAAAATCGTGGTCCTACGCATGCGACGAACAATGCAAGAGTGTGTATTCATTTCGTTTATTGCCATATTTAGGTGCAAATCTAACTATACCTAAAAATCAAATGTCGTGTCACAGCCAATGAAATAATCGGAACATTTTTTTTTTCGTTATAAAATAAAACTAATCATGGTAGAAGTACGCTATTTTAAACACTTAAACAATTATTTTTTATTAAAAGATTGACGTTTCGTTTTTTGAGAAATTCGAATATATACGAATTAGTTTTAGAATTTTTAAGATTCAAAGTTTTAATTTTTCCTTCTCTTTCCGATCATTCACTAGGGAAACAAACGAGTTTTATTGCGTCTGATTTCTTTTATTTCCAAAGATTCCCTAGACATTCGGGTGGGCCGAAAACACACTTTATTTTTTATTTATGTTCTAATAGCGCGGAAAGGGTGCCACTTGGGTCCAATAAGGACTATGTAAAATATTTTTTTGATTGGATAGTATCTTAGGCTGCCGCATCGCACTTAAAGTTTGAAAAAATGGATGACTTTTTCACAAAACAACTAAAAAACCAAAGATTTGACTCTCAAATATTGTTCTTGATTTTTTTATGAGGACCTAATATAGTTATAGACATAATGTTTCAGGTTCCATTCTTCTATCACTCTTTTTTCGTTAGATATAATTTTTTAAAGTTCAAAGAAATCTTGTAAAGTTGTTTTTCCTGCATTTTTAAAAGGCTAATAACTCTAGAACTATACAACTTAAAAACCTGAAATCAGTCCCATTCGGTTCTTAAATTTTTGTCTTTGATTTAATGTGCATCATGAACATCATTTTTAAAAAAAAAATTTCAAAATTTAAAAAAAGTGAAAAAAAAATTAACAAAAAAGTTTTTTTTGAAAATTTTTTTGAAAAAAATTTAAAAGCCTTTTGACTCATAAAATGAACATTACTACCAAATTTCAAGTTGAAAATAAAATTTAATCATGGATAAAGAAATAAAAAAAATTCGAAATTTAGGCCAGTCCCTAAACAATTCCCGAAATTATACAGCAAGAGCAATTCACTCATGGAAAATTCATAAACTCGCTTGAGGGTGTTCATATGACTTAAAGCATGTAAAAAATTTCACATAAGTTTCTGAAAATAAGACAATTAACAAATTCGGTATAAAACCTTACAGAGCTAATTTTCAACTGTAAGTTAATTCAATTTGCATGAATTTTAACTGAATATTCCTAATAAATGTGTTTTATATCCAACTTTTTATGTTCTAAAACTTTTTATTTACTTTGATTTGATTTATTAAAAGTAAAAACAATTAGATATAAACATAATTCTTAGGAATTTTCAGGAGTAATGCATGCAAATTGAATTAACTTAAAGCGATGACATGCTGTATAATTTTGGGAATTGTTTAGGGACTTGCCTAAATTTCGAATTTTTTTATTTTTTTATACATGATTAAATTTTATTTTCAACTTGAAATTTGGTAGTAATGTTCATTTTATGCGTCAAAAGGCTTTTAAATTTTTTTAAAAAAATTTTCAAAATAAAATTTTTTTGTTAATTTTTTTTTCACTTTTTTAAAATTTTGAATAACATTTTTTTAAATATAATGTTCATGATGCACATCAAATCAAAGACAAAAAATTTACGAACCGAATGGGACTGATTTCAGGTTTTTAAGTTCTATAGTTCTAGAGTTATTAGCTTTTTAAAAATGCAGAAAAAACAACTTTACAAGATTTCTTTGAACATTAAAATATTATATCTAACGAAACAAGAGTGATAGAAGAATGGAACCTGAAACATTATGTCCATAACTATATTAGTTCTTCATAAAAAATCATGAACAATATTTGAGAGCTAAATCTTTGGTTTTTTTGTTGTTTTGTGAAAAAGTCATCCATTTTTTCAAACTTTAAGTGCGATGCGGGAGCCTAGGATATTATCCAATCGATTTTACACAGTCCTTATTGGACCCAAGTGGCTCCCTTTCTGCGCTATTAGAACATAAATAAAAAATAAAGTGTGTTTTCGGCCCACCCTACTAGACATACACGTGCACATCTTATATATTAAAATAATTGGGTTTTTCTTTCCGCCGGCCGCCAGGCCCAACCCCTGAACCGATTTGGACAAACTCGGTCTTGATCAAAAGCTTTCCACCCCTAGATGAGCCAATATTATAACACGTTCCCCCAAAACCTTCCATTTTAAAATTATGCGTTCTTTTCGTTTTGCCCCCATGTTAAGTCTATGGAGAGGTTCCTTTCGGCCGGCCGCCATGTTGAACCCCTGAACCGATTTGGACAAACTCGGTCTTGATCGAAAGCTTTCCACCCCTAGATGAGCCAATAATATTTCACGTTCCTCCAAAACTTTCCATTTTTAAATTACACGTTCTTTTAATTCTGCTCTAATGTTAACTCCATGGAGAGGTTCCTTTCGGCCGGCCGCCAGGCCGAACCCCTACACCGATTTGAACAAAATTGGTCTTGATCGAAAGCTTTCCACACCTAGATGAGCCAATAATATTTCACGTTCATCCAAAACCTTCCATTTTTAAATTACATGTCCTTTTAATTTTGCTCTAATGTTAACTCTATGGAGAGGTTCCTTTCGGCCGGCCGCCAGCCCGAACCCCCGAACCGATTTGGACAAACGCGGTCTTGATCGAAAGCTTTCCACCCCTAGATGAGTCAATAATATAACACGTTCCTCCAAAGCATTCCATTTTTGAATTAGAAATTTATTTCAATTGGCACCATTATTTTAAGTTAATATTTTTACCAACACTGGTAAAACGTCTTTTAAAGAGTGTGAAGTAAATAAACTTTGAAGTTAAACTTCAAAGATTTGACGGTTCACTAGATTTATCCCAATGGAATACTAGGCACATTTAATTCAAAAATTTTACTGCTACGGATTTGATTGAAGTATTTCTTATAATATTTTAAGAATGGAAGGTTTTGGGAAAATGCCACATAAACTGGGTTATTTAGGGGTAGTAAGATTTCATTTAAATACAAGTTTGTACAGATCCAGTTAGGTGGATTGGGCTGACGACCTGTCGAATTTAAATGACAGTTATTTCAATGTGATAAATTTGTGACAATGCCATGTGAAATCAGAGACAAAACGTCTTTTGAAGATAATGAATTAAAACTGCATATTTAATGATAGGGGATGAATAAATACAAACAGGTAAGTAACGAGCGAATCTCGCTTCAGCGCCAAAGAAGGCTAGCTGTAAAACCCGGCGTTGCCGGGTTGTAACAGCTAGTTATAAATTTAAAAGTTTCTTAATAATGTTTTTCCTTTAAGATGGTTCACTATCATTAGTTGACTTGCTGGATGTTTTTAAACATTAATTATGATTAAATTATTGATGAGCTAAAAATTAATATTTCAGTAACAGTTTTATTTTGATATTTTTGGGGTAATGATCGTAATTAAATTATTGAAAAGATGGAGAAATAATTAGTTTCAGTACTAAAAGAGCCTTAGCTAAGCCGCCGAGCCCGGGACTGTTTAGTTTCAGCTGGACTGTTGAGTTGAAACAAGCGATTGCGAAGCAGTTTCAGGGGTTGGTGAACGATAGTGAGAAGGGGGAAGAGCCCCTTTGAGAAATAATGGACGATCCCTGCATTTTTTAAAATAATTATTTATTCGATACACATGGTTAAAATGATTTTTTTTATTCTGGTGCCCGATGAGTTTTTTAATTAATTTCAAAGTTTGTCTTTTAAAAAGGGCACGAAAACGGCTGCTACGATAATTTTGCACAAATATTTTTGTGACGTCAATTGGTAACAAACAACAGTTAAAACAGCCAACCCTAAGAATAGGCTTTCGGCTATTTTAGATATTTGTATCAAATTACGACATGGGCCTTTCGAATGCAACTGAAATTAAGCTATTTATAAATTCAAATATCTAATTAAATAAATTTTAATGCAGATTTTTGAAGTTGGATCCTGCTTTACCGGGAAATTAGATTTTTTAAAAATTTTGCAGCACAATTTACCAATAATGTGGCAACACCTTCATGAATTTCTTAACTTAGAGTTAATTTCCTTCTTCGTTTGAAGAAGACGATGCGACAGGAATGTCAGCAAATGTCTCAATCATCAACTCAATTCTTCTTTAGGAGGATTTTTCTGTGTAAGTATTGCATTCTAATATTGAATCCCCTGTTCGTGTTTCAGATCATATTTCTAAAGTGCTGGCTTCTCGTATTCCTGATGAAAAGAGGCAAGAATTTATGGAAGACACTTTTGAAGTATTCGTTAAGCATAATAATCGGGACAGTAAAGGCCAACTAACTGTAACCCATTCTTGCTTTGCTGTGTTCATCAAAAAGCCTAATCCTCTAGAGGTGTATCCCTACGTCTTGTAATGGATGTTAGCACTTTCAGACAAGTCTGGTTAAATGGTTTATTATTGTTCGTAATAAACCTTTTCATTCTCTTTGGAGTTTTTTATAAGTTTCTTAAAATTTCTTTAGTCAAATTACGCTTTATAAACACTTATAGGAACAGAATATGTCAATCAAACTTAAATACACTCGAACCTGTTTTTGCGCGGTCTTTTTTACTGCGAGTTTTATATACCGCATAAAAAAATCGCATAAAAAAGACAGCACAAATAAAAAATCCCACACAAAAAAACGCACAAAAACAGGTTTGAGTGTACAACACAACATACATAAAATGCTTTTAAATTTTAAAACATTTACGAACTAACAAGACTCATAGCACAATTTTAAAAAGTAGAAACATTTCTTAATACAAATTATTTGTCTTTTTAATTCTAAATTAAAATATCTAATATAATAAAACTCAATGTGGGTGTGTATATTTGTCTTCTATACAAATCCACAGTTTACTTCCGATCTGCACCAAACTCGGTATACCAACGTAAAAAACTCAAGAAAAAACATAGGCTATGTTTCGAAAACTTTAATTGACCCCCTGACCCTCTTTTGACCCTTTTTATGGTCATTTTGCTGAAATAGCTTTATTTCTCCTCCACAAGAGATCTGTTTACCCCATTGTTACAAAAAAAACAAATGCAAAATAACAAGTTTTTAAAAAGAATAACTAGATATAAGTCTATTTAAAAATTATAACACTAATCTAAAAATATAATTAAATGAAATTTAAAATTTTAAAACCGGTAATTAACTATATTTTAAAATATTTTTATTTAAAAGTTCATCTAGCTTTTAAATAAAAAGTTTCATGGAATAGCATTGTTCTTAAAATAGTTTCCATGGAAATGAAAATGTAAAAAAAAACGATCATTTATTGTAGCTTCAAGAAAGTTGATTTACAAAACAAAAACAATTGAAAATGTGAAAGTGCTTTCAACTACAAAGATATATTTTTTCATAAATTGCAAAATGGAATGCAGTTTAGTTATTGAATAACTTCACAGAAAAAGTTAATTAAAATCCGTATGATTAATCAAGGGTTCTAAATAGGCATATTTTAAGTAATTTTGGGGGATTTAAACTGATTTTTTATGGGGATCATGAGGTTAAATGTAGAAATTGTTCAAATATTAAAATGCTTGATAACTGGATGGATTTTAATACCTTTCACCTGGTAAAATAAGGTTATAAAATATTGATAATTTAAAAAAAGAAATCCTTAAGTTATAAGTTCACCCGTGTAAGGCCGGGCATATCAGCTAGTAATCTTATAAGATTACTACAGCCAAAATAAAGGTGATAAAAAAACTGGAACATTATATCTATAACGTTAGTAGTTTCTTATAAAAAATCATGAACAAAATGAAAGGGTTTGATCATTGGTTTTTTAGTTTTGTATAAAAATCTTCGAATTTGGACTTTTTCACTCCTCTTGGTCATCGCTTTCTAATTAAGGTACAGAGTCCAAACTTTGCCTGAATAGTTTTCTCTGCAGGTCTAAAAAATTGAGGGGGTGCCTGGGCAATTTCATAGCACTTTATTTTTTCCCATAGAAAAGTGGGCCACCCTAATGTCCATAGCCATAGACGATAAAGGAAATTATAGACATTTACAGAGCTGCGTCCTCTATCATATAATGAAATTTAAAAGTAGCTTTTTGGACTCTGTTAGTATTCTTCTCTGTTCTGGAAGTAGGATAGGCCACATTAATAATTTTAACTGTAGAATTATATCAGAAAATCCTACATCTTCAGTTAAGGGTACCTCGGGTAATTCAGTCAGACCTATGTTTTTTATTATTGATTCGGTGAAAATATAGTATAGTCCAGGGTCGATAATTTTTGAAACGAAAAAAAAATAATAGTAGGATGAAACACATTGGAAAAGGAAGAGAATATAACAAAAAAGAAAGGAAAAATAAATTACGGCCGATCTGAGGTCGGGAAGGGGGGTAAAAAGGGGGTTTTTTAGAATAAAAAACGGTTTATCTCGATTTCCGGCAAAACTACAAGTCCTATAGAAAAAATTTGAGAGGCAAAGTTGTAAGTAATAAAAAGATCTACAACTTTTGTATTCACACTTTTTTCACATAACCTCAAAATTTATGTGAAAAATTCAAATAATCAAGTTTTTGGTTTTTTATTTTTATCTCTTACAAAAAATTTTTTTTCACGAAATTCGTTGAAAACTTACCTTTTGATGTCCCAAACACACTTTAATTTTTTTGATTTAAAATATTTATATTTTCTCCTTATTTTGACTTGATATAGAAAAAGCACCCTAATTTTCAATCGAAAATTCTCACGTCAAAATATCTGCTTTTTTAAAAAAAAGTCGGTGGGCTTTTTGTTCGTTGAAATCTCTACTTTCTGATGATGTAAAAATATATGCATCACTATGGTAAATGTTCTCAGAAAATGCAAAGAAACTAAAAAAGCTCGAAGAGAGTTCAATAATAAAAACCATACAAAAATACCATTTTTGCAAGGAAATACCAGAAAAACAATGCAGAAATGATACGATATTTTTGAAGGATTCATATTTGAAACTATTAGACGTGAAAAAGAAGCCCAGTGGCGCAGTGGTAGTGCATCGCGCTTCCACGCCACAGGTCCGGGGTTCAAATCCCGGGCTGGGCAGGGTCCACTCAGCCTTTCATCCCTTCAGTGGGTTGATAAACTGAGGACCAAGCATGCTTGGGAACTAAACACTGGGGGTCTCACGTTAGATTGACCACCTAACTGGGACATTTGCCTAGCACCCCAGGTCCCACGGTCACGAAAACGAAGATGGGCATCGTAGGCCTTGGCCCACTAGGGCTGTTGCGCCGATGGTTTAGTTTTTTAGTTTTTTTAGTTTTAGACGTGAAAAATAGATATATTACATTTCAATAACCTGGCTTGAGAAAATAAATGTCATGATTATTTGAATTTAATTGATTCAAAAGGACCAAAAGATCAATATCTTGTCCCACTACAAAGACAGTTTTATTACTATCTCTGTCAATTTCTATCGAGGCCTTAATTATGTCAGCTTGTCTGTATTTTCTTCTGCTTGTTTACAGGAAAATCCTTGTGACTGTAATCTTTTCATTAACGGTTTTATTATTTTGTCCTTGTTTTTCTCGTTAGATAAAAATTTTTCTTGCAAAAATGTTATTTTTGTATGGTTTTTATAATTGAACTATATTCGAGCTTTTTTCGTTTCTTTGCATTTTCTGAGAACATTTACCATAGTGATGCATAAATTTTTTACACCATCAGAAAGTAGAGATTTCAACGAACAAAAAGCTCACCGACTTTTTTAAAAAAAGCAGATATTTTGACGTGAGAATTTTCGATTGAAAATTAGGGTGCTTTTTCTATATCAAGTCAAAATAAGGAGAAGATATAAATATTTTAAATCAAAAAATTAAAGTGTGTTTGGGACATCAAAAGGTAAGTTTTCGCCGAATTTCGTGAAAAAAAATGTTTTTTGTAAGAGATAAAAATAAAAAACCAAAAACTTTTGAGGTTATGTGAAAAAAGTGTGAATACAAAAGTTGTAGATCTTTTTATTACCTACAACTTTGCTACTCAAATTTTTTCTATAGGGCTTGTAGTTTTGCCGGAAATCGAGATAAACTGTTTTTTATTCTAAAAAAACCCCTTTTTACCACTCCTTCCTTTTCCCGACCTCAGATCGGCCGTAATTTATTTTTCCTTTCTTTTTTTGTTATATTCTCTTCCTTTTCCAATGTGTTTCATCCTACTATTATTTTTTCACTTTTTACCATTTTCAAAGGCTTCTGCACTGGTCTAGTACTGACATACCGCGAGGAGAAGAGCTATGAACAGGGTTGCCGTGAGTAGACGAGTCCAAAAGAAGAGGGAAGCTGGTATAAATTGAACTGCAATATTTGGCTTTTTAAGCGTACATTTGACGAATGAAAAGAAAAAACGCGTTTCATGAATGAAAATAAGATAATTATTTTTGATTAAACTACTTTAAAATATAGGTTATATCTGAAACTTCTCGCTAATAAAAATCTGAAATACCTTTACGCATGAAAACTTTTTTACGTTTAGTATGCTTTTATATTGCTATTTTGAGTTAATTAGTTGTATTTAGTTTTATTTAAAATAGCCGACATCACTTAAATCAATAATTTTATAATTTAATCACCATACTTGAAATTTAAATAATACGTAAGAAACTTGTAGAGACAAAATATACAAATACTTATTTATTTTTCATATTTTATAAGATTTAAATACAATCATTGCAACGAACTGCAATCACTGTCAGCGCTTGACCAAGATTCTGAATCGCCATCAAACAAATCAATCACCAATTCATTTACAATATCTACGATCAACCCATATTTTTTCCAGTAATCGCTTTCTATATTTTGTACAGCTCCCGCAAAAAAAAACGTTACAGTGGGGTTTGCGGGCGAACCACTTGGGTTAGGAAGGCAAAAGAGGTGTCATTTTTCATTGTTTAGAGTACTAGGGGGCTCTGCCCCCTGCTCGCTATCGCTCACCAACCCCCAGAACTGCTTCGCAGTTCTTTGAAGATCGCTTCGCGTTCTTAGCGAGCAGAGCTCGCTTGTTTCATCTCAACTATCCAGTAAAACCTGGAAATTGTCTGCTTATAGTCTATTCATTTAGAATAGGCGCCTGAAACAGGATCAAAAACGCTCAATAATGCTTAATACCGCTCATCAGACAACTTCAGTGACCGATTGTTTTTACAGTATTTTAACTACTTCTGCTTAGGCTGCCTTGTCATTGCAGAAGAAAATTTTTTCGACGATAAGTGGAATAATAACGCTTCTAATACATTACGTCTCAGGCGCTAATTTTAAATGAACAGAGTATAGTTAATGATCATTCAATATCGAAACTTTTTATCTCTCAAACTTTTCAATAATTTAATTCGGATCATTACCACGAAAATATCAAAATAAAACTATTACTGAAATATTCCCTTTTAAGTTATCAATAATTTAATGGATAGAGGGCTACCGCCCCCTGCTCGCTTACGCTCACCAACCCCCGTAACTGCTATGCAGCTCTTTACAGATCGCTTCGCGATCTGTAATATCTGCAATCGATCTTTAGCAGAGTGAAACAAACTTCCCGAAAATTATCTTCCTTTCATCAGCACAAATAACACTCCATAAAGTTAAATTATTTATTTCTCTAGTGGTTCAATAAATATCGTAAAATAAAAAGTATCTTTAAAATATTATTAACCAAGTCAAATACTATATACTATATATATATATATATATATATATATATATATATATAATATAATATTACATTCTAAATTATTTTTAAATAATTAGAAAATGAGTCTACCTCTACAAAAAATTAAAGATACTCTAATTCACTACTTTCATAACTATAAACATATAATAAATATAAATTTTGAAGATTGGGAAACTTTAATAAATTGTTGTATTTTTAACAACTATATTTATAATGGAGAGAATTGTTATGTACAGATTAAAGGTATTCCACAGGGTTCTATTTTTTCTTCAATCTTGGCTAATCTGTTTTTACATTACTTTGAGCAAAGCTATTTTAATCCAAAAGTTGGCATTTTTCGATATATAGACGACATTATAGTAATTAATTGTGAAAACTTCATCAATCAGCAACATGATATATACCCTGAAGAATTAATCTTAAATAGAACTAACCAAAACAACTTAAAAGCAGATTTTTTGGATCTAGATATTTCAGTAGATAACAATAAAGCAACTATAGATGTTTTTGATAAAAGAAACCTTTTTAATTTTAAAGTTCTAAAACTAATATATTGGGAATCGAACATCTCTAAAAAAGTGTATTACAACACAATAAATAGCCAAATTGCAAGATTTAAGAAAATTTGTTCAAATCGTGATTTATTAAGAAGACAGATAAAAGAACTCTTCAACATATTAAAATCTAATGATTTTCCTGATAAATTGATTGACAGCCTATATCGTAATATTTTAAATACGATTTCTTAAGATTTATGGTATTTTTTCTGGAGTTTTTCCGTGTACAACACATGTTTTTTTAAATCCGCCTTACACAACAAAGTGGGTTTGTTAGCGGTCTTACCCTGAAGACTTTGTTTTATGCACATACACCCTTAAAGAACAACAACACAGTGACGCAATTCATCTGCATTAGCATCTGGTTTTTTTGTGGTATATCTGGCAGCAATCTTTTTTCGGGTTTTTTGAATTCTTTGGCAACATCTTGCCTTGTTTTTCATTACTTCGAATATAAATTCGTCTTGAAACCATCGTAAGTTTTACTTTCTCCTCTGTTTTTTTCCCACGGTTCGGACCCCGATGGCCGATATCTATTCCTTGGCGTATATCGCCCTATCGGCCATCACAGAAAACCGTGGTTCGCTGGCACCCGGGGTTCCTGATGAAGTGGGTGCCGGCTAATTCTTTGTTTTTTTTAATTTTTGTTGTCTGGGTCTGCTTCTCAGGGTAATTATTCCAATTTTGATTAGTAATCGATGAATTTTTTACTTATATATATATATATATACAGGGTGTCCCACGAGAAGTGGCCCAACCCTTTAACTTTTGAACCCCTACAGATATAGTCATGAAAGTGGGGTCTAGGTATAGTAAAGTGACCATGCCCTATCCGATGAGATAACTTTCAACGCCCTCTAGCGGAAAATTTAGGAGTTATAATTTTTATTTTAAAAACTGTGTGAGGTATGTGAAAAAAGTCAATGACTAAGTAATAGAGCATCATCGATTTAGTAGGAAAAGACACCTTAAGCAGAAAAATATCTTGAATAAAATCCCTAAAGCGCACGCTCAAATAGGTTGAATTTACGTAGATTTTACGTCTTAAAACGCTCCTCATGAGGCGAAAATGAGAAATTTTCAATTTAATGAACTAAGAATGCTTTTAGTCATTTACTTAAATCATAAAAATAAAAATTTCTCATTTTCACCTCGTGAGGGGCGTCTTAAGACGTAAAAACTACGTGAATTCAACCTAATTGAGCTTGCGTTTTAGGGGTTTTATTCAAGATATTTTTCTGCTTAAGGTGTCTTTTCCTACTAAATCGATGATGCTCTACAACTTGGTCATTGACTTTTTTCACATACCTAACACAGTTTTTAAAATAAAAATTATAACTCCTAAATTTTCCGCTAGAGGGCGTTGAAAGTTATCTCATCGGATAGGGCATGGTCACTTTACTATACCTAGACCCCACTTTCATGACTATATCTGTAGGGGTTCAAAAGTTAAAGGGTTGGGCCACTTCTCGTGGGACACCCTGTATATATATATATACAGGGTGTTTCAAAATTGCGTTGCACGGCTTTTATTTGGAACCAGCACCTCCTAGGGTCACGGAAGTAAGGTCTACCCCTAGGTAAGTGACCCTGGAGAATCCATTGAGATGACTTACAGCGCCCCTAGCGGAGAAATTAAAAAGTTAAAAAAATTAATTTAAAAACTAAAGGTGATGGGGCAAAAACCTCAGGGAGAGTATTGTTGCCAACGCCCAGAAGAACTCATTGAAAAAAATTTGATCAAAATATCTTGAATATTCGCGGAGATATTAGCATGTGAAAATAGCACTTTTTCTGGTGTCAAAAAGTAAAAAGTTCGCATATTTGCAAATTTTTTTGATTTTTTGATTAAATTTTGTGTTCTTTCAACCAAAAAAACCCAAAGCTACACAATAACACTGAAAAATTTGCAAATATGCGAACTTTTTACTTTTTGACCCCTGAAAAAGTGCTATTTTCAAATGCTAATATCTCCGCGAATATTCAAGATATTTTGATCAAATTTTTTTCAATGAGTTCTTCTGGACATTGGCAACAGTACTCTCATTGAGGTTTTTGGCCCATTTCCTTTAGTTTTTAAATTAATTTTTTTAACTTTTTAGTTTTGCCGCTAGGTGCGCTGTAAGTCATCTCAATGGATTCTCCAGGCTCACTAACCTAGGGGTAGACCTTACTTCCATGACCCTAGGAGGTGCTGGTTCCGAATAAAAGCCGTGCAACGCAATTTTGAAACACCCTGTATATATCCTACTACTATTATAATTGTGAATGTTTGTCCGGATGTTTGTTACTCTTTCACGCAAAAACTACTGAATGGATTTTAATGAAATTTTACCATAATGTAGCTTATACATCAGAATAACACATAGGCTATAATTTATAAAGAGAAAATCAGTCCTTCATTCTTTTTTTCCCGTTTTTCCTGCTTTTTTTCACTTATTTTTCCGTGTTTGAAAACCTGTTTTACCAGTCATACAACGAGTTAAAAATAAAACATTGTTTCAAATGAGACACAGATCACTAGACTTTTTCATTTACTAGATCTTTTATTTTAGTTTTAAACACTGGTTTTAAATTTCTTAATTTGTTCACTAGACTTTTTACTACGGTTTCAAATTTGTTATTTTATAAAGGCACCAAGATATTATTAAACATTATCAGAAACATCGGAATTGTAAAAAGTGACAAGAACACCGGGATTGGAAAATTAGCGAGAACATCGGGAAGGAAAAATTACCGAGAACACTGGGATAGGAAATTTACCATAAAGACACCCAGAATACCGGAATATAAAAATTACCGTAAACACTGAGATAGGAAAATTACCGGGAACGCAGCCGGGATTAGAAAAATTACCATGATCACCAGGCAACGGGATAAGATTACCGGGAACACTGGGATAGGAAAGAGGCGCCTGGGATACCGGGATGATTTGTAATATTGCTAATTTACAAAATTATAAATGTATTTTAAGAAATATTTTAAAAAATAAATTTATACACCCCACCCGTGCAAGGCCGGGTATAACAGCTAGTATATATATATATATATATATATATATATATATATATATATATATATATATATATATATATATATATATATATATATATATATATATATATATATATATATATATATATATATATATATATATACTATATCGCTAGCAAACTTAGAGCAAAAATGTGCACCTCAAAACTTTTAAATTTACATATCCGTGCTCGCGACAATCTAGTGAACAGGCAAATATAAAATATAAAAAAATTAAACAAGTCTGATAAAGACCTACTAAAACTATGAAAAAAATAAAACTTTGATGCTTAATAATTCCAAAGCTAATTAGAATTTTTTTAAGAACTAAACACCAATCTCTTTCTAAAAATTAATAATATAAGTGTTTAAAAAATCATATTGATGCCGTGATTAGTTTTCATTTTGGATAGAAAAAAACGAAAAAGTGTCAAAAATTTCGAAAATTAAAAAATTAATTACTCTAAACCAAATTCGAAATTCGAAAAAAGGGCGACGTAGTGCACATCTTCATACTTCAGAGTATTAGGCTGCAAAAAATCATAGTTCTGCTGCTAATAGATTTCGCTGAACTGGATTACGCGGCGAAAAAAGAAAAACTTCAACTTTGACCTTAAAAATACCCCAGTACTAATTATCACATCAGTTAGCTTTTTGTTCGAGAATGTGCCCCAAATATTCCTCTACAAACATTTCAAATTTCATAAATTTCTATCAAGTAGTTTTTGCGATAGCAGAGTTCAAAGAGTTGAAAAATTAAATTTCCTGAAACAGCGGCGGCGGCAGCGGTGACAGTAACTTTTTTTTAATATAGAGAGATTCTTTAACCAATAAAATTTTCGAGTCCTTGGGGGGTCGTCTTCATATTAAACGAAACACTAACTTTTTTTCCAATGGGGACCCCCAATTATTATGAGATTTTCTGAAAGGCCATCCCCCAAAACCCTTAAATACCCAGTTTCATCCAGATTGATTCACAATTAAAAATTTTTTTAAAAAATAAAAAAAAATTTAATTTTTAAAATCATGAAATATTTTTATGGAAATCGATTGAGGTAGTAATTTTATGAAGAAAGCCAAAATGTCAATCAATTTCACCGAATAGTTTTTGATAAAAACGAACTTTAATCTTAAGGGGCCGTATACCGTTGCCGAATGCATACCGCGAATGTTCTTTCTCGTTCGTTTTTATCAAAAACTATTTGGTGAAATCGATTGAAATTTTGGCTTTCTTCATAAAATTACTACCTGAATCGATTACCATAAAAATATTTCACGATTTTAAAATTCAAAATTTTTTTTTATTTTTTAAAAAAATTTTTAATTGTGAATCAATCTGGATGAAACTGGGTATTTAAGGGTTTTGAGGGATGGCCTTTCAGAAAATCTCATAATAATTGGGGGTTCCCATTGAAAAAAAAAGTTAGTGTTTCGTTTAATATGAAGACGACCCCCTAAGGACTCAAAAATTTTTTTGATTAAAGAATACTTTAAACAATGAAAAATGACACCTCTTTTGTTTTCCTAACCCAAGTGGTTCGCCCGCAAACCCCACTGTAACGTTTTTTTTTGCGGGAGCTGTACGTGTTGACAGATCAGATATGAAATAGACCATATTAGTTGATGTAGATCAAATAAAATTAAAGGTAACTACTTGATAAGATAAATAATGTGCAACTTGAGTGTTTAAAAGAAAGATTAATGAGCATGGTAACTATAAATCCAAAAAAAAATTACAAAATATCCAAAATCAAATCGGGTAAATTGATGTAAATCACATAACATAATATCAAATTAAATAGAGCAGATTAGGTGAAATTGATCAGATCAGTTAAAATGGATCAGATAAGTTGAAATAGGCCATATTAGAAATAATTAATCAAATAAGATGTAATGTAAGGTAATTTCAAAATCCGTGATTCTAGAATCGAAAGAAGTACACAGCTAGCCACTCAGATTTGGATCGAAATATTTATTTCAACGCCAAGTGAAATACCATCACCCCCAAAATTCAGTGGAATAATCCGTTTCTATAACAACCGCAGCATCATCGTATGACGTCAATAGCTCTTCTCCTGGCGGTATGTCAGTATTCCTCAAGGAAAGAGAAAAAGAAAAGAATGAAGATAAAGGAAAAAAAAGAGAGGAGATAAAAAGGTAACAGGAAACATAAAGAAAGAGAAATAGCTGGGTGAAAAAAACGGGAGAATGAGAAACAAATGTTGAGTTATTATGAAAGATAACGGTGATGTGAAGGAAAGAAGAATGAGGGAAGAAAGAAAAAGACGAAAGAAAGTGAATGAGAGAAGAAAACGAGAGAGGATAAGAGAAGGGGTAAATAAAATGAGTAAAGAAAGAAGATTAAAGAAAGTTAATTGAATGCAAGAATAAATATAAAAGATAGGGGGAGAGGAGAGAGAGAATGCTGAATGAAAGAATGAGATGAAACCCTTATCTATACTACACTGCATTATAATTTTCTGCAATTTTTTGTGCAAATATTTTTTTAGTCACTATAAATTGAAAAGTAAGGGATATATACATAAACAAAATAATCATCTTTGGGAAAATTCAATCCGCTAGAGCTAATTAACTAAATTGATATACTTTTGAGTACACTTAGTGCTAAAATATTATTCCAATGCAAAAAATTATGCATTTTCCTTTTGAGAGAACAAAAATGACAACCATGGGAATCCGCTCGAAATGGCAGTTGAAAGCACAATTTCATTTTAAATCTATTCGCATTCCCCGCTAAAATACTCATCATAGAACCCGTGCCTTATTTTACCCTGGAAGAGTAAAACTAAAAGAGTATTCCTGCAAAGTATCGTCAGTATATTCGTAAGGATGGTTATTCTATGTAATTTTAAAATTGGTGGGACTTGTAAGTACCTTCAGTAGATAAAGGGTTTAATGATAAACTAGAAAGAGAAAAAAGAAGTAAAAAGAAAGAATAAAAAAGGAGAGAAAAATTAAATAAATCAAGTCACCTCAACAACACGATTGAAACCATAACTCTAAAGAAATTGTAAGGATTTGAACTATAAACCTTGTTGTAGAGACTGGAGCTGAAAAAGACTAGATACTTAAGAGAATGACCTCTCTGTGCAAAAACAAACTTTTCTCTCTTTATTTGGAGTCACAAGCTAATCTTTTTTCAGAATAAGCTATAAATAGTTGAAATTTTTCGCGCTGCGCTCTTTTACAAGTGTATCTAAACCAGCCCAGATCGTAAGTATTGAAAGTTAATTTTGAGGATTATGTTGGCTATAATGGGGTAAAAAATTTAACGGTCATTACAAACCACTCGGTAACTCAAACGTAATCCAGAACAATTCTATACTTTATAAATTAAAATCATTTTATTAGCTCACTCGAAAATTGTTGGGAGTAATATTTACGGGCGGGATTTGGCTTATTTAGCTTATATCGCTGTTTTGTTCATAAATTAGAGACTGAGGGGTAAAATGCACTTGTAATACCGTAAAACGGGGTGAAATGGATTACTGTGGGAGAATGTTTTTTAAACCATCGTAACTCCCCTTGCATTAGAGTTAAAGAATTAGGATAAACTGACCGATTCTACACATTGTTTAGAAGTTTTAGCTATCAAAAATATTTTACGATCATACCTTAGGTCCGCCATGTCTTAGAAGTTGAATTCAAAAAGGTCACAAAAACCTGGCTGTCAATACTTTGCTGATTTCACCAAAAAAATAATTTTTTACCACAATTCTTGGCGCCTCCCATGTGCTCTCAATTCTTTCAGAGATTTCTTTGCAATCTAATTTCAAATAAGATAATTAAGATTTTTACTGATTTTTTTACTAAAACATGTCCATTCCGACTAATGCTAGGTGAATCGTATTAGTTATAAAAATACTTTGTTGTTTACCTTTAGTCATAAATCTGGTTTCTATTGGTTATTATCAATACCTTAAGTCATGAGTCGATATACCCCTTATTAATTTCTTTCCCTAACTTATTTCGCATTTTGTATAGCAGAAACATTCTTATGATGCATTTGTTATTAAAAAAGGTTTAGTTTTAGTTAAATTTATTTATTTTATTTATCGGAATGTAATTATTAATTATTTCGTATAGCATAGCCTAATATCTTAGGATCCTAAAGGACGTCAAAATTCCATTTTTTAAACAAAAAACTGGCAGTGATCCCATTCATACCGGGTTGAGGGTAAATCGGACCACACCACACTTAAAAATATGCATAAAACCAACCGTTTAAGGTAATTGAATTATTTCAATGGGTTCTAAAAGTATTGATTAGGACTCTAAATAATTTTTAAAGCATCACGGTAAAAAATACGATACTTTACTAAATAAGTAGTGAGTTAGAAATTGCCTCTATACATGTTTCGCCGCGATAAGGACCACCACCTAGACTGGGAGGAAGGTCCTTCTTCGGGCGGTAGGTTCCACTAAGGAGGGACCTTCCTCAGAGTCTAGAATCTAGCTAGACTATGAGGAAGGTCTGATAAGGGGGGACCCTCCATCTAGTCCGACTAGATGGAGGGTTCCCCCTTATCGCGACTAACATTTCTCCATGTATGGAGGCAATTTCGGTACGTATACCGTCAACCGTTCAGCAGCCGTTAAATTCAGCGGTACAGCTATAGAACAGTCAATGGGATTTTAAGCGTTTTCGGATTCAGCGGCACGGCCCTATCTGAAAATGTTTTTTCTGGTGTTCCATAAACCAGTAGGATAAAAGATATGGAACCAGTATAAATGATACTGGATCCAGTATAATTTCATACTGGTTTATGGAACACCAGAAAAATTTTTCCAATAGAGGGTCGACGGCATAATACGTAAGAACCGCAATTTCTACCCACCACTTTTTGGGTAAAGTGCCGTATTCTCACAGTGATTCTAAAATCTTTATTAGGAATTTTTTTGGCAGCAGTTCATAATTGATCAGATTTACCCCATTTTACGGTACGCAAAATAAGATATGTTGTTCCAGAGGCCATGTCGACCGCCAGCTGGCACGCCGACCGCATGGGCAACGCCCACTCGTTCATCGCGCGGGCGGGCGAAGCGCTGGCGTGGGGCGAGCTGGTCGGAGAGACCGTCATGGACATCGGGTGCGGGTCCGGCGCCTCCAGCCTCGCCCTCATCTCCAACTTCCCCAAGCTGAAGGCCGTCATCGCCTTTGACAACGACAAGAAGAAGCTTGCTGCCGCCCAGGAGCGAAGCTCGCACCCAAAGATTCACTACCAGCAGGCGGATCTGGAGAACAAGTAGGTGCTGTCACAATGTTTTGTCGTTCCAAAAGGGCGTTTCGTTGTCCCTCCACATGGAAACTTTCAAAAACAACAAAATTGGGCACAGCTTTCTACAAGAGTCTACAGCCGCCATGTTTACCCACAGCTCAAATGATGACACAAAACCATTTGCATCTAACTATTGATATTATTATTGGATCCTAAGATAATAATATTTAGTAATTATTATTTCAAGATCTAATAATGATGATATTAATTGTTAAATATCTATGGCTGTCGGTCATTTGAGCTGTGGGAAAACATGGAGGCTGGTACTCTTATCTTATCGAAGCTGTGCCCAAAATTGTATCGTGAATAGTGTGTTCTAGATTAATCCTTTACAGAATGCAGCATAGAATATCTCAATGGCAGTGGTGACTGCAGGTGGGCATTTTCAGGAGGAATGTACGAAAAAATAACATGTCAATCCATGCCATGTCAACAAAAAATGGTGCAGGGTGTATCATTCATATCGTCACCTAAGGCTAGGCGCGCACTGAAGACTTCTGTCGGAACATGATTGTCGCTCGGGCTATGGCAAAAAGCTAGAGCTCGAGCATTAGGCGAAGAGGCTCTTTGCTGATTTCCAAGAATCTCGTCATAGAAAGCCAATGCTCTCGAGTGACAGTTATGTTCCGGTCGCCGCCTCGACGAAAGTTTTCAGTGCACGCCTAGCCTTAGAATCAAATAACACTGTCTTCTGGTCTGCCTCGGGAATATTCAGAAAGGCAAGTATAGAAGCTCATTTGTTTGGTTCGAGCTGGAAAGATTAAAACCGATCAAATTAGCTTAATCGCCAAGGATCGGGATTCCCCCGAAAATTGCCAAAGGAGATGGTAGGGTTTGATATTAGTTTCGATACAGTGCATGTATGAGAGAAGAAAATATTTTTAGTGAGCGTTTGAAGATGTTAAGTGAGAAGCATATGGAAGTCTTATGATTATTTGCCACTGGTAGTATTTTAGATACATGCTTAATAAAGAGTCATCTGATTAAAAGACCACCTTCATTTTACATTCCTCTGCAAGTCTCAATGTGACGATACAGTCATACAAGAGATGACACTTTTTTTTTATTCAAGATTATTTCATAGCGAGGTTGTAAACTAATAGAGTTGGGTTTTTTTACTAAAAGGTGGCCGTATAAGTAATAATTTCATCGGCTATTCCTAGAAGCTCTGAATCTCTTAAAGCAAAGACTTACCCAATTAGGAAGGTTGTCATAACATTAGTCATAGGTTTTCTTCCCCAGGTTCACTTTAGCTGCTTGGACGGGCGAAATAGAAAAGGCGGTATCAGTGTATTGTTTCAACTGCATGGGGGACAAGCGCATTGGCTACGAAAATCTAATTATGATGCTGAAGCCTGGAGGTGAAGCTGCAATCGTACAAAGCATAAATTCTCCTTACTTGGATTTCCTAGATGAGCTCAGGAACTCCCGAAACTGGAGTGAAATCTTGAAGGTAGGTTCTCGAATTTTACCCGTTGCGTGATGTGTCATCACTCCCTTCCGAATGCCCCCTAGTAAATACAATAGTCTTTAAATACGAGATCGAGTACCCTTTAACCCTTAATAGGGCTATTTGTTTCTAGCAATGTTATGTTAATATATTTTTGGGACTGAGATTGGTTTATAAAGAGAAATTCATTTAGCTTATTACCTAGAAACCTTATTACCATTAATATTTTTATGGTGGGAAGTATGTTTCCCACTGCCCACTGGGAGCTATTAAAGGTCTTATGTTTTGAATTTCCTTTGATATCGCATTACATGATATTTATAAAAATAAATTAATTTTTAAGTTTAAATTGTCAAATACTTAAATCTGCAAAAGGAATTATAAATCGGATACATTTTGTATTCAAAAATTTAAGAATTTATGCATATTACTTTCCATGGAATTTCAGAAAACAGGAATCTACAGATAGTGGGACATTGCAAGCTGTACAAACGTATCTTGTTCTCTTATGTGCTTTAGTAAAGCGTAAATGGAAAATAGCTTCCAATCGACGTTTAAAAATTATTGTAGTAGGAAGTGTACTTCCCACGGCTTTATAAAGGGTTATACTCTGTTCATTTTGAACTGGCGCTTGAAAATATTTCCTTCCCCCACCACCGATCGGTAACCATAGCAATTATCCTCGTCAAAGTGACGAAGAAGGCTTACGATTGGCTACTCGAAGATCGTAACTATGGTTACGCTTCTAGCGTGGGGGAAAGCACTATTTCTCAAGGGCCAATTCTAAATGAATAGAGTATAAGATGAAAGATGGGGTTCTTATATAAAGTAAAACTAGATTACAATGTTTCCTGTCAGTGACGTCACGGGTTGTAAGAAGACTCCCCACTTTCTAGTTACCAAATTTGCTAAAAAAAACAGCTAGCGATAGTCATCGTCAATTGCGTAGCTAGAAAGTGTGGAGTCTTCTTACGGTCAACCAGTGTCGGGTTTCATAGTTTCATTTATTTTGACAAGATTTTATTAGTTTTACCAAGGTTGCTTCTTGTGTAGTGAGGATCTCATCGACTTTATTTTTTTATCATCGGAGCAACTTCGTTTTAGAGCGGCTAATGGAAAAAAATTAAATAACGCGATTACATCAGGAATAAAATAAGTAAAAAAATATTTTTTAAAAAACGCTTTTATTGAAGTGTTCTAAAAGGTCAAAAATAATTTTTTCGGTTTGACAAATAATTTATTGGGAAGTAGAAAATAACTTTTTGGTAAGTAAAAATAACTGATTTTCTAATCACTAAAAATAAAAGCGTGGGCGCTAGTAATTTTTTAAATTTAAATTTTTTTACAGGACAGTAACAGTAACATCCCTGACGAACGGGGATTCGAACCCCAGACGTACGGCTTTGCAGTTAGATGCTCTTACCACTAGGCCATTACGTCGGCATTTATGTATAACTTTATATAAATAAAAATACCTAATAGAGAATTTAAAGTGAATCCATCCCACTCAAAACTCATGAATGAGAAATTTGTAAATTTAACCTCATAGAACATAGAACAAAGAAGTTAGAATAAAAGTGAATTAAGAATTACTAGCGCCCACGCTTTTATTTTTAGTGATTAGAAAATCAGTTATTTTTACTTACCAAAAAGTTATTTTCTACTTCCCAATAAATTATTTGTCAAACCGAAAAAATTATTTTTGACCTTTTAGAACACTTCAATAAAAGCGTTTTTTAAAAAATATTTTTTTACTTATTTTATTTTCTACTTTTTAGTCATGGTATTTTTTAACAAAAACTCACAAGAAAAATGTATTTATTTCAACCATATTTAATGTTATGTTAGGATGGAATTTTAGTTTCATGTTTAACAAAAATTATTCACATATCTGACAAAGTAGAACAATCCTCTGACGACTCAGCAGGACAATCAACTCCAAAGTTAATTAAAATCTTTTTAATATTGCTGGGTACGTTATAATAACAGAGCTGAGCGGGAAAAATTCCTCGCACAAAGAAACGCATCCGCTCACTCGCCGATGAAATCCATCGATATCAAAAAGATTCACAATAAAAAGAAAGCATTCAATCAAATAAAATAAAACAATCGTAAAAAACTCAGAATTAGTGTGTGTGTATCAAGGAGCAAACAGTACCATCCAGTCTTTTCAGTAGTCAATAAATTATAAAAGTAGAAAATTTTCTGCTCTCGACATTCCTCGGGATGGGACACCTATTTTCGGCGATTTCTCGCTCTTCTGGCGATTTCTTTCTCGCGGTTATTATCTTAAATCGCTAATTATCTTAATTGTTAATTGGAAGGTAAAAAATCACGTTTTGAAGATTAAATATTGTAGTTATATACCTAGTATATTATCTTACAGGTTTTGGGAGCCATTGGCTTCACGGAAGTGTCTCAAATATGAATTAAAAGGATAACTAAAAACACTCGTTAATTACCTAAATTACGGAGGTTTTGACTAGTTGATGATTGAATATTGCATTGTCATCGAGTTTCCACCACGGTGCAAAGTTTCAGAACTTTATATCGTTTGGAAGTGCCTGAAATATTATGTACAAGAATCCGGAAAGAAAAAAAGTGATTAATCGTCTATAATTATCGTAATTACTGGGCAATTCTCGTTTTGACTTTTGAATATGATGAAGTTATGCCTTATAAACAATTGTGCACGGTTTAGGGAGAATAGCCCCTTGGGAAAGGTCTCAAATTCTGGTTTTTCTGTTAATTAAAAATACTCGTTAATTAACTTAATCCTTTGGTTGTTTGACTAGATAATGGTTGGATATTGGAGGGTCATGAGGGTTACACCGATGTGTAAAGTTTCGGGGCCCTGACATATCGGGAAGTGCCCGAAAATCGAGTTTTAAAATTCCACCCGTAAAACGCCGCCAAAAGCAAGTAGAATAAAAGCGTTTAATAATAAAAGAACATTTATCGCGAATTATACAGTGATGATTATGCCTGAATGGGAAACAAAGCAACAAAGTTGTTGAAACACGTTAAAAAAATTTTCTAAGTATTGAAGGCGCATTTAGTACATGATGATTCTTCCTGCAAACATTGCTCGTAATAATTGCTCTCTTAACTGAATTTACTAACCGGTTTTCAATGAGAATCATACGCATTTTATAGTTATTTCAAAGCATTCTTCTCAACGTTTATTACTTTTTAATAATTCTGATTATAATAGAAGTAAAAATAAATTTTGCCCCGAAATATCAATAAATTACTATGCTCATTGCTCAACTCCATGACATGGGTTTAACATAAAAACTAAACATTGATGCTCAGCGGAACTATCGTAAAATTTTCAATCTTGCTAATCGAACGAATTATAATTTTTATCTCTTTTCAGACTCTTAATCTAGGGATTGACGTGGAGAAGACGCCACTTTCGGCATACAGGAAAATGATGGAAGAGATTGGGTTTGAGGTCATAAAGTGCTTTAAACAAAGTGAAACATACGCGTTTAGCAACAGAGATGAATGCCAAGGTAGGTAAACATTAAAAGCCATTTTCTTATTTGACACTCAATGGATTAATAAAAAACCGGTTTACAAGTAATTACTTACAAAGGCATTCGCTTTCAAAATAGTTGATGGCATGATGTATCAAAATGTTTCGGTAGTTATAATGAATGGCGCATATGAAAAATATGTTGCACAATTGGTTAAATTTTTTTGCTGTGAAATGTGGGAGTTGCTCACAGAAAGGTTATACATAAAATTAAGTTACCCGTATAGTCCAGTAACTTGGTAGTTTTTTCAGGAAAAAATACAGAAGTTTTTTTCTCGACGGTTTTATGTTTTCGAGGGTGCTGAATCCAAATCTGAACTTTGCATACAAAATTTCGAATGGCATTTTGGTGAAAATTCGAAAAAACGCTAAAATTTCATCCCCTTTTTTGTTTTTTTGCTCGTAGAACGTAAAGTATCTGTTTCTCATGAAAATGTTAAATACAAAAAATAAAGATGATAAAACAAGCTACAAAATTGTCATTTACAATTATTTTGTCCGACTAATAGTTTGGCCACTAGAGCGATTTGAAAAATGGGCAAAATTCGCCCTGGCGGTGGAAAAATCCAGAAAATGACCCTTATATTCCTAAAAAAGTCATATTTCGATTTAGATAACTAAGAAAAACTACATTTATAATTTCTTACATGATATAACCCCATTCCCGAATGGAGAAAACCATTATGTTCATCACTTTAAAGAATACTAGGGGGCTCTGCCCCCTGCTCGCTATCGCTCACCAACCCCCGGAACTGCTTCGCAGTTCTTTGAAGATCGCTTCGCGATCTTAGCGAGCAGAGCTCGCTTGTTTCATCTCAACAATCCAGGCTCGTCGGCTTAGTTAATGATCCTTTGATACCGAAGCTACTCATCTCTCTAATTTATCAATGATTTAATTCGAATCATTCATTCCCTCGAAGATATCAAAATAAAACTGTTTCTAAAATATTCTATCTCTTAACTTCAATTCTTCTTTCTTCAATTATTGAATAGAAATGTTTTTAAAAAAATATCAAGCAAGTCTACCAATTATCATCAACCAACTTAGAGTAAAAACAAGCCTTTAAGAAACTTTAAATTTTTAATATGCACGTGAACATCTAGTGAATCGTCGGAAATTAAAGAAATAAGACTCATAAAAATAAGCTGTTTCCCTAGTGAAAGACCAGAAAGAGAAGAAAAAATCGAAACTTTGAATCTCAATAATTCTAAAACTGATTCGAATTTTTCAAAAAACGAAACGCCAATATTTTCATAAAAAATAACTGTATATGTGTCTAAAATATTGTACCTCTATCATGATTAGTTTTTATTTTATAACGAAAAAATCGAAAAATTGTCAAAAATTTCGAAACTTTAAAATTGAATTACTCAAAAAATAATTCGAAATTCGAAAAAAGAGCGATGAGGTGCAAAACTTCATGCCTAAGAGTATGTGTATGCAAAAAATCACGTTTCTGCTGTAAATAGATTTTGCTAGAGGCGAACTCGCAGCAGAAAAAAATAATTTTCGACTTTGACATTAAATAACTCCAGAACTAATTATCTAATTAATTAGGTTTTGGAACGAAAATGATTATCATGCATTTTTCTACCAATGGTCAAAATTTCATAATATTCCTTTGAATAGTTTTTGCGTAGTTAGAGTTCAAAATGTTCAGAAATAAAATTTTCAAAATCGGCGGCGGCGGTCACTGTTACTTTTTTTTAATATAGAGAGATACTAGGATAATTTTCTGTGACCATGTAATTTTATAATGTAACCAAGTTATGCTTAATTTCATCCCTAACGAATCAATTGGATTCACGTTCCTCGGTGTAGAAACTGATGAATAAATATTATAATTGCACGTGTCAAGAAGTTATTGTGAATTTTGGTATCATTACTAATAATCATGCCAGGAGTTTTTAATATCTACAACAGAAAATTATAGTTTCCCAGGAAGAAAAATTATTCATTGATGTTATAAGTTAGTGAGCAGGAGAGGATAATATAAAAAGCAATGAGTGTAGTACATAAAAAATTAACTTTTAATGCTTAACAAAAGTTTTCATTGGGAATCGGTGCATGGGACAAAGAAGAAAATAACAACTGGAATTTTCTTTGCATAAAAAACCTGCGTTTTTGGGAGGGAATTCCTAAAGAACATTCATTGAATAAATAATATTTGAGATAAATAGTAGGATTATATCATGAAAGAAATTATAAATGTAGTTTATCTTAGTTATCTAAATCGAAATATGACTTTTTTAGGAATATAAGGGTCCTTTTCTGGATTTTTCCACCGCCAGGGCGAATTTTGCCCTTTTTTCAAATCGCTCTAGTGGCCAAACTATTAGTCGGACAAAAAAATTGTAAAAGACAATTTTGTAGCTTGTTTTATCATCTTTATTTTTTAAATTTAACATTTTCATGAGAAACCGATACTATCCGTTCTACAAGCAAAAAAACAAAAAATGGGGTGAAATTTTAGCGTTTTTTCGAATTTTCACCAAAATGCCATTCGGAATTTTGTATGCAAAGTTCAGATTTGGATTCAGCACCCTCGAAAATATATAAAACCGTTGAGAAAAAAACTTCTGTACGTTTTCTTCAACAAGCGACTTACTTATCATTACACTATTGTCTTCTATTGAAACTGCGTTCTTAAGGAAAATTGATGAGGAAAATGCATTTAAATACTAATTAATAGAATAAATAGATGTTTTATTTCATGTGAAACATTATAAAACTAGTTTTTAAAGTACCTTATTTAAAAAAAAATACTTTAGTTTTTAGATGAAAGTTCGATTTTCTGGATTTTTACCCGCAGGCGCAAATTTTGCCCTATTTTCAACGCGCTCTAGCGGCCTAACTATTAGTCTGAGAAAAAAGTTGTAATTGACAACTTTGTAGCTTGTTTTATCATCTTTATTTTTTGTATTTAACATTTTCATGAGAAACCCATACTTTCCGTTCTACAAACAAAAAACCAAAAAATGAGGTGAAATTTCAGGGTTTTTTCGAATTTTCACCAAAATGCCATTCGAAATTTTGTATGCAAAGTTCAGATTCGGATTCAGCACCCTCGAAAACATATAAAACCGTCGAGAAAAAAACTTCTGTATTTTTTTCCTGAAATACCCTATTTTTGACACCAAGTTACTGGACTAGTAGTGAACTTGCATAAATATCGATCTAGTGAACCCGTGATGATACGTCGCTGCTATATGAAAAATCCAAAAAAACCATGACAAGAGTAACTTGTATTTTAGCTATGAGTGGGTGCTTTTAGAGTTAAATACGGAAAAGCATAAAAGAGATGAAAATAAAAAAAGAATAAAATACCATTTAAAGAAACTTATTTTGGGTACTAACTCACGATAAAGTAAAATCAAAATAAGGCACACATTATGATATCCCCAAATATGATAACCAAATCCAAGCAGCATAAATGTTAAAGATTAGTCTCGTATTTCTCATACATGACTAAATTTAAACTCCGATTTAGAATAAGCGGCTGAGACCCAATGTATTAGAACCAGTTACTAATGTAACTATAAACTAAAAAATTTTCTTGTGCAATTACAAGGTAGCCTAAACGGAAATAGTTAAAACAGGTTGGCTACAGAACCTAGTTAACGGGGATTTCTGGAAAAAATTTTATTGATCTTAGTCGGGGAAATTTCCCCAATGAGAACTTCCATGATGATGATGATGAGAGATGAGCTTCAATTTTTCTTCCTCTAAAACCTTATGAATATGTTTTACTTTTCTAATCTCAATAAGGAACACATTCTGTGATGGTTGCTATATTGGGCCTAGCCAAACACTCAAATAAAGTTAAAATTTAATTTTATTAATTTACACATATTTTTTAATTTAAGTAACAAGTAGTGATATTTTAAATGTATCTGGTACACACGTAATAGTTTTAAGCACACGGCTCGATTTCAGCCGGAACGGCGTTCCGGAACCTCTTTTTTGATTAAAAAATATTTTATTTCAGGGGTCTCCTATAACTTACAGCCCATGAAAACCTTCTATAAGTACGAAAAAAAGCCCTAAAATGAATTAAAACCCCTTATTCGCCCCTTTCAAGAACATTAAGTTCTTAAAAGGGGCAAATCTTACTAAAAATATTAACAAAAAACACTAAATCTGAAAACATGCATAAAATGGGTTTAGAGGGAAATTCGAGTCTCTTCCTCCTCCTCCCCCTCCCCCCTCCAGGGCAACAATTTAACTTGGGGCCTGATAGTAATTTAATATTCTTAATGAATATTTGGGCCCCTCCCGAAATAAATTTCTACATGCGACACTATGATCCTAGATGTGTTAAAAACAATTTTCTGTTGTTACTATGTATTTAAAACTTATTTTCAACGATTCACTTGTGCATATTTTAAAATTAAAAAAAATTTAAATGCATTTTTATCTTTTTTGCAAATAAAAATAATTACTTAATTGTGTTCTTTTAAAACAGAATTGTGAACCCTTATTTGAACTACCCACACAATCCCCTCCTGGTGTTGATTCTTTTTTTATTTGAACCAGATTTGTCAGATCGCTGGTCAAATTTGCCAAGAAAATTTGCGACATCTTAAATTCTACGGTTTAAGGACTTTAATTACGTATTATATTCCTTAAACTGGAAAAATATACAACACTATTGGTTAATTGATGATAAACCGTCCCGCCTTCTACAAGAGGCGCCCTGTTTGAAAAATTTTTTTGTTAAAAAAGGTGTTAAAAAAAACTGCCTAAATAGTTCATCGTATTGTACAATAATTAAGTTAAAAAATTCTTCCTGATCTAGTACAACACATTTGAATATTTTTAATTTAAATTTTAATATAAATGCTTAAGTTTTTGTATTAAAAAGTATTCGCTTTTTTTCAGTTTTGAGCCCAATAATTCTACCGTTCCGGTACCTCTTTTTTTAGAAATCGAGCCCTGGTTTTAAGTACTGAGAAAGCCAAAAAATTTATAAAATTAGTTCCCAAAATCAAGGAAATGCTGTAAGCCTTAGTCGGGGAATTCTTTTTCTCAGATTCTGTAGCCACCCTGTAAAATAATCGACCACTGAAGTTACGTGATGAGGGTTACTAGGCGTTATTAACACGTTCACGCCGGGTCCGATTTTCATGTTTTTCTCTGGGAGGCGGCGCTCGACTTCATGCTGCTATTCATCTGACGGTGCCATCCAATTAGGCGTTCTAGTGTGGGCCATCGGTGGTCCGCGCCGGCGTGAACGTGTTAAGCGTTTTTGATCCTGTTTCAGCAGCCTATTCTAAATGAACAGACTACAGTTTATTCTAGTTTCAGTTACGTTAACTTGAAATATTTGGTAAGAGCTGTGCAACTAGGAAATTGTATAACATTAAACCAATTAAATCCATTCTCAAGGAATGCGTATCATTTGCGCTTTAAAATAATACTTCCAGTAAATCACATTAACAACTCTATTTTTCAGATACGGTGTTCAGGATCTTGACATTAGCCGTTACAATACCAGAGGAGAAAAGGGAAGACATCAAGGAAGAGGCATTCAGGTTGTATCTGAAGCACAACCCCTTTGACCGTGAAGGTTATTATACGATGACCCATTGCTCAATGATCACTTATCTCCGCAAGCCCTATCCAAAAACTGAAGAAGCTGAGGAAGATTTCTGAAACTCCAGTGGTTCCCACTTACCCCCTTATTTGTTTGCTTTAAATTTTTCTCGAACCTTACAGATGTGAATTTTCTTGGAAAGGTGGTTTATCGTGATAACGATGTAATTTTGGTAAAATCTATTAACACTTGGTTTTTACCAGTTCAACTTTTTGTCTACAGTTTATATATTGAACCCGTTTTTAATAATTCAGTTTTACTACCCCTAATTCCACTTTTAAAAAGTTCTAATAGTTAAAAGCTTTATCATAAACAAATTAGTCTTATTGTATTTTCCAGTTGTGAAAATTACCTTCAATGTATGATAATATGTCTCTCCATTGTAAATCCTTATTGATCTAAAGCTGTGAAAGTTGCAACTTTTTAAAATATTGCTAGTTTTTAACTTGTTTATGTAATGTCCATTTCAACTGTTTAAATAAAGTTTATGAAGTATCTTTTGTGCATTGTATATAAGTTTGGGAGGAAAATACTTCGTATTAATGCTAAAGCAACAAGTTTCAGCTAATTAGGCGTGTGTGAATTTCCATTATTTTGTGAAGATGTCAACACCACGGACTTTTTAATAATCTGCTTTTTAGGATCACTTGAAATTAGCTCAATCAATTTCAATTCAAAATGTTTTCGGCTCATAACTTTAAGATCATTTTCCCATTTAAAGAAGACTAAAACTTAAGCAAAAAATTATGCTACATAAAGTTTCGAAGTTCGAATAAGTATGATTGGTAAAGTTTAAGTCTTACAAAGTTTACATTGAATCAAAGGTAAAAACTAATAATTCTTTTCATGGCATTGGACAACATTGATCTTGTAGCAGAATCTGAAAAATACATTAAACCCCAAATGAAGCTAATGTATTGAGATTAACTAGACCCAAAATTCTTAAAATTAAAACACCTAATTTTTTGTAGTTAATTAAAAGTATAGGGTGTATTTATATTAAACTGTGAATAAAAATTTTTATTACTATCAAATACAATAAACCTTTTTCTGATATAGAAATTGATAATAGTGTTTTCAGGTGACGTCACGACCAGTTATTTTCTTTCTGGCTGTAGGTCAAACAGGTCAAACCATAGCCTTCGAGAGCGAGGAGGCCGTGACAGAAGAAGGATGAGTCATACCTTCCGACGCAAGCTATCATTGCGTTCCCATAGACGCGTCGATTTTGGAGGGGAAAATTCGCTATAAATCATAAACAAATGATCGGAAAAAGAAAAAAAGACCTGTGTGTGATGTAGGAAACGAATACTAATGATTCTGAGTGAAAATGTTTACATTACCGCGGAAATATTTTGATAGATGGGATTTTAAAAAAACCTTGCTCAGAGTACGATCGACTTTCACAACCTTTATTCGATTAGATTCGGCATAATTTCAGTTAAATTACTTCTTGTATTATAAAATGAACATTTTTGGTTAGATTGTATTCGTTTTTGAGTCATTCAAACCAATATTAACATTCGAAAATTTGCTGTTAAGTTGAGATTCGAAGCTAGCTGAACCGGGCGGCGTATTAAATAAAATATTTCTGATTTATAATAACAAAAATCCTGTCTTTATTTTAACAACTAATAGATCATGTCCTATCTTAATATTTTTTATCCTTACACAGATAAATATTAACCATATTAACCCCGCCTTGTAACTTTATATAGGATTTAAATATCAAGTGAGTATTCAAAATCAGCCGCTCTCTCTCTTTCTGGTACTATACTATATCTCCCTTGGGGTTTATAACCTTTTCCTTTATATATGAATAATCTAATATTTGAAATGGATAAATGTGATTTCCATTTTCAGTCAATAAAATGTACTTATTTATAAACTTTTAAAAGGTAAAAACATAAAACGCAAATAACTGATCTAATAAGTTATAAGCTTAACATTTAATTAAATTATTAATATCTATTAAAAAACTGTTTTTTTTGGGAGGCAAGATAATACCCCAAAACTTTTACTTTACAAAAACATATTTGTCTTACTATGTGTATTAATAAAGCGAATTGAGCTCTCGGTATTTTCCGAAGCCATAACTTTTTTCTTTCTTCATCTTTCGGAAAGGAAAAAACACTCACACTGCTGGCACCTTTTGTGTAATTACTCTTACATCCAGGCACACAGCAATGCTTAGGCATAGTCAAAATATGGGTGTGAAAAGAGCCCGGGAAACACGAGAAAAGCGCGGTTATTCCAGGTTCGCGCGTACGCTCACAGCGAATCTATCGACGCCTTGAATGACTCATTGCGCCGGAGACGCGGAATTGACCAGGCCTCCTCGTTCTAGAAGGCTATGGTCAAACAGTGATGCTAAGACCGTTGCTAGGTGCGGCGGTATCTGTTGCTGTCATGTGATTGCAAATGCTCCAACAGAAGCATTCCATGAACACAAACTGATAAAATCAGATAGCCATAAAAATTTAGTAATATTTAAATATTTGGTGCTCAAAATACTTTAGGGATTTTTAAAGGGACATATTATAATATATTTACAAATTTGTAAACTAAAGTATTAAAAATAAATGAAAAAAAAAAGATTAAAAAAAGCTTTTTATTAAGATGTTCTAAAAATTCAAAAGTAATATTTTGGGTATTGGGAATTAATTTACTGGGGAGTACAAAATATAACTTTTTCAGTAAGTAAAAATAACTTGTTTTCTGATCACTAAAAATAAAAGCGTGGGCGATAGTAACTTATAATTTTACATCAGAAAAGGCGAATAGAGAATTAAGAATGATATGGGAATAGGGAATCTCTAGCGCCCACATTTTACTGCAGTAGGTAATTTGCAAATTCTACCACAAAGAACCCTCAAATAGAGAAATTAGAATGTCAAAAGTGAATAGAAAATTACTAAACGCCCAAGCTTTTATTTTTTCTTAGAAATTGGGATTGGAAAATATGCTTTTATAACAGGAATTAGATCTTAAACGACGGTATTTAAGGTATTTACATACACCCTTACTTCAATTACTTAATTTATCTTCAGATGATCATTATGACCGAGAGCCCATAAGCCGGAGATGTGAACAAATCCAATAAAAATAAAAAACCAGATTCAACAGCCTTTTAAAATTTATCCAATGGATTAAAAAGGTTATACCGAATCTGTGACAGTATGTGAATATGAATTCCGCTTATATAGCTTGCGGATATGATAGGACAGTTTTCCAAATGGAAAAGAATTCTACACTTGTTAATATTAAACAGACATTACAGTTTCCAAAACTACCTTAGTAGTACAGCTCATACCAAATATGTCAGGTTTTAGTAATTGCTACTGGAATTAAATGAAATTAGGCCATACATGACAAATATTGGACGAATCTTGAACGTTTGTGTGCTCGGGATACAATCTAGTTTAAACCAATCAAATCTCATTTCGGCTAGGTTTCAGAAACCTGTGAATGTGAAAAGAGTAACCCATTAAGGATTCGAGCCCTAGAATTTTACCTTCAAAGGCGCTAAATATAACATTTCCCCCTTAAAGTGCTAAAAAAATGTTTCTGTTTATAACTTGGAGTCGCAAGATAATTTCTCACTAGGAAAATCTAGGATCTTTCAATCTTCTTTAGTTCTCCCAAAATTTCAAAGTAAGTATGTTTCCCTTTATTTTGATTTATAAAAGGGTTGAATATTTAATGAAGTAATAATCCGTAATTGCATTCCTTATAAGATGCTTGTTTGATTTGTAGTTAAATACTTGTTTCGTGTAAGGTGGGGTAAAATGAATAGGGTAGGTACTGTGACCCACAGAGTAAAGATACTTCAGAGAGTCCATTTCCATAGACGCTAATGGCAACTTTTTTAACATGGGTTTTCCCATAGACGGTGGCGTTTCTATGTGATAACGGTGGAACTAACCAGATAATATGACGTAACGTTGTTGACTCTCTACAATCGAGCTACCGCCGCATACACTCTCTCAATTAACCCGCCCACTTTCAAATCGCTAAAGAGGGAAAAAAAATTTATATTTTCCCGGTTATTAAAACAGTTGCGTGTATCTTTCTTTCGAGCATGCGCTGGGGATAATTTCTTAGACATTACAAGTCTCTCTGATGTCACGCTCTCCAGGGACTCACCCAATGTTCTGCCCAGGCTCAGATCTCTCGCCGGCTTTTATACTGATCTGCCCGTGACGTCACTATCTCGCATCTTCTTTAAAGTGACGATGGACCGTGAGTTCCTCTGGAATCGAACTCACAACTCCAACTCCACATTTAATTCAATTTAAACATATAACTACACATTTAATGATCATTTCTGCGGCCACAATCACTGATAAGAGATATTAAACGCCAGAACAAACGACATCAATGTTTATAACAGGGAAAGTTTAGTAACTGTCAGGGAAAGTTTACAACCACAAGGGAAAAGTTTCATTGATCAGGGGAAAAATAGCAGAGATTGAGAAATTCAAATGCAGCCTCCATAAAAAGTTATAAGTCCAATGAGAATCACTCGTTTCCTTTAGTCCCCGCCCACACTAATGATTGACAGCTGGAGGGTCGGAACGCCACTATGCGATAACTGTAGAACTATTTTAGTTAAATCGCGTTTTGGACTCTCTGAATATCTTTACTCTGTGCTGTGACCTATTGTTCTGCGAAAGTTCGTACCTCTAAGTCACTCATGAGTTTAAAAAATGCTGTAAGTTTGTTTTTCCTCATTTTGATGTAATTTTTCTGATCTTTTACTTAAAAATTACATAAAATAGGGCTTAAGGAGAAATACAAACAAATAGCCCAATGATAAGATAGCAATTCAACTTAAGTTTTATTTTGAAAGAATTGCCTCAACATGTCTCTAAAAATAATAAGGCTTGTTTTTCAGAATAAAGTAAAACGGGGCAAATCTACGCAGCTTAAAAAGCTCAGGAATTCGTCCCAAAAAGAAAATGGGACTACTTGATATCTAAAGAGGTTAATAAAGGTGTCTGAGATGCCAACCCTCTACCTGAAACCATCCTTTCTTCCTTTTGAAAGATATCTGATCAATCTGAAATTAATTGCTACAACAGATTGACAATTTTCATTAAAACTGATCATATTTATATTTAATATTGTTGGTTGGCTTAGAAATATTAAAACAACATTAAGAGCATTATTTTTAGTGTTTTTATAATGAAAAATTCTGTTTATCACTGTTTATTTCATTTGGGCACCAAAATTTGCAAGTGCGGGTCTTTGCCCCATTTTGCGAGGCAAAGCCCCGCGAATTTTTTTTCTACTAAATTGTAAATTCCTCCTAAAATACCATCGATAAGAGTTTAAACTTGGATTGGTTTTGTAGGTAGGATCTCAATTGAAATTAAAACCTAACATCTCCAATTGAAATTTCGGTATCTACCCCCTTTCGACGACAATGTTAAAAATACTGAAAATTGCGTGGCTTTGCCCCCACCTACCCTATACGGGGTCAAACAGACTATATGAAAATGATTGTTTTTTTTTGCATGCTGATTTTCCTTGAGGACTCCAAAGAATAAATTTTATAAATATAGTCTGTTTTACCCCACCTATACATTTTACCCCTTATATTTATTTTATCCAACCCAAAGTTATATTTTGATGATTGTTCCATTATGGTTAAGATATTTCATGAAATCTATAAATAATTAGAGGCTGATCCTTCAAACTTTTCAAAAATTGGCCACCATGTTTACCCACAGCTCAAATAATGACTGACAATCATAAAGATCTAATTATTAATGCTCGAAGCTCTTATTGGCTGGCGAGTTTGAGAGCGAGTTGTACTACTACGCGTAACGCCACTTGAAAAAGTAATAATACTGAACATTTTATGCAAATCGGGATTAAAAGATGTTTAATATACGTGGATTTAAAAAACTAATCATTATTAAAAATTGAAGCTCTAAATTTCACTCAAAATTCAGACACTTCGCGGGGAACTTTCTTTGGTTGCTCTCAGCATATTTCTACAGGCTCAAATTAAGTTGCAACTGAGTAGGGTAGGTGGGGGTAAAAACCCGCACGGGGCAAAACCACGCACCGCGATTTTTAATTGTTAATGATCGATTCAAAAGTTGAAAACCGGGTGGTTGGTTTGTCTTATTGTGACCTATTGTTCTACGAAAGTTCGTATCCGTAAGTCACTCATGAGTTTAAAAAAAAGCGTTAAGTTTGTTTTTCATCATTTAGATGTAATTTTTCTGATCTTTTACTTAAACATTACATAAAATAGGGCTTGAGTAGAAATACAAACGAATAGCCCAATGATAAGATAGCAATTCAACTACAGTTTCCTTTTGAAAGAATTGCCTCAACATGTCTCTAAAAATAATAAGGCTTGTTTTTAAAAATAAAGTAAAAACGGGGCAAATCCACGCAGGTGTTTTGGGGCAAATCCACGCAGCTTAATAAGCTCAGGAATTCGTCCCAAAAGGAAAATTGGACTAACTTGATCCCTAAAGAGGTTAATAAAGGTGTCCGAGATGCCAACCCTCTACCTGAAACCATCCTTTCTCCCTTTTGAAAGATATCTGGGCAATCTGAAATGAATTACTACAACAGGTTGACAATTTTCATTAAAACTAATCATATTTATTTTAAATATTGTTGGTTGGCTTAGAAATATTAAAACAACATTAAGAGGATTATTTTTAGTGTTTTCATAATGAAAAATTCAGTTTATCCATGTTTATTTCACTTGGGCACCAAGATTTGTAAGTGCGGGTCTTTGCCCTATTTTGAGGGGCAAAGCCCCGCGATTTTTTTTCTACTAAATTGTAAATTTCTCCTAAAATATCATCGTTAAGAGTTTAAACTTGGATTGGTTTTGTGGGTAGGATCTCAATCTAACACCTCCACCTGAAATTTCGGGATTATCTACCCCCCTTTCGACGACAATGTTAAAAATACTGGAAATTGCGTGGCTTTGCCCCCACCCCCTATATTAGATCTCTATTTTTACAACACTGAATCATATTGCTGTGGGAGTTGTGGTTACTCGTAGCAACTGAAGGACTCTTTCTAAAGCTGTTCTGAAATGGCATAATCAAAATCTCCATAAAACTAAAAAGATATGTTTGGGCTATAGTTCCTTTTTTTTTAGCTGGATAAGAGTTTGAGATTACGGTCTCCGAGCACTTGTAAATTAGAAATCCCTGCTCTTATTCCAAATAGTATTAAGAGATTAGATGTAAAAATGAGTTTATTAATTTCATGTAATTATATCATAACCACAAATTATAAGGATTACATTTACAGACATGAAGACACGAGTTCCTATGAAAATCTTGTTTTTCATGACATGACATTTTCATTTTGAATTTAGCACCAACATTTTGAAAGACCTGAACCCACTCTTAGAATGGGCAAGTCCAGTAATTTTATTTTATTGACGTATTATCCCGTTGACCGTGCCACGGAATTTGAAAACGTAATCAAAGCCCATCGACTTTTCTATAGCTGTACTGCTGAATTAGACGGCCTGCTGAACGGTTGACGGTATAATACGCAAGTACAGTTGGGGAAAAAAACGACTCAGTTGCGATTTCTGGCGAACCACTTGGGTTAGGAAGACGAATGAGGTGTCATTTTTCATTGTTTAAAGCATTCTTTAACCAAAAAAGTTTTCGAGTCCTTAGGGGGTCGTCTTCATATTAAACGAAACATTAGGAATTAGTTTAGGAATCCTAACCCAAGTGGTTCGCCAGAAATCGCAACTGAGTCTTTTTTTTCCTCAACTGTACCATTATTTAATTTAATTTCAAAGTTTGACCTTAAAAAAGGGCTCAAAAGCGTCAAATATCAATGTGACGTCATTTAATCCGAAACATTTGTGTTCAACCTCTATCAGAATTCAAAGCGATCGTAGTTTTTCTCTATAACACGTTCACGCCGGCGCGTACCACCGGTGGCCCGCACAACCACCTTAACGGGTCCGGGAAGTGCCTGTAACCCTCCTCGCCGGTACGTTCGGTCGCATGTTATTCTATTGGAGGCTATCACTCCAGTTTGTTTTATAGCTCAGTGGAGCCTCCAGATGAAGTGCAGCATGAAGTCGAGCGCCGCCTCCCAGCGAAAAACATGAAAATCGGCCCCGGCGTGAACGTGTTAATTAAGTAAGACCGAAACAGATCGAACGTCATTCAATCCTAAACAAATGCAAACGGATTGTCGATTTTTATTTTAAAATATTGAATTGGCAAAATTTTTGAAAATTTTCATGTCAATGAATTTAGATATACAGGGTGCTTCAAAAGTCTGTTTCGCGACTTTTATTTGGAACCAACGTGTCCTAGGGTCACGGAAGTATGATTTACCCGTAGGTAAACGACACTGGAGAATCTATTGAGATGACTAACAGCACCCCTAGCGACGAAATTAAAAAGTTAAAAAAAATAATTTAAAAACTAAAGGATATAGAGCAAAAACCACAGTAATAGTATTGTTGCCAACATTATGAAGAACTCGCTGAAAAAAAAATTCATGAAAATAGCTTGCATATTCGCTGAGATATTAGCATGTGAAAGTAGCACTTTTTCAGGGGTCAAAAATGAAAAAGTTAAAAAATATGCAATTTTTTTATTTTTGAATTAAATTTTGTGTTCTTTCAACTAAAAAAACACAAAACTACACAATAACACTGAAAAATTTGCAAATATGCGAACTTTTTTGACCCTTGAAAAGTATTATTTTCACATGCTAATATATCCGCGAATATTCAAGATATTTTGATAAAATTTTTTTCAGTGAGTTCTACATAACGTTGGTAAGTAGTATGCACGGGGATCCGGTCTACGGAAGTGACGTCATACCACGTGACCGGAAGTGGGCGTGGCCTGTGACGTCAGAGGGGGCGTGGCTTGTGACGTAGGCGGAAGGGGCGTGGTCGAGTGGAGTTGAGTTGTTTACCTCCTGCTGCTAGTTTTAGTTTCGTTTTAGCGGAGTTGAGTTGTTTATTAAAAGTTTAGTTTTTCGGATATGGCAACAGTATTTTTTTACGTGCAACTTTGACCGACATTTTTTAAAATTTTTCTTTGAAGTTAAAGTTGTTTTTTCAGTTGAGGGCGCTACTGTATATTTTAAATATTAGTATTTTCGGATTGGCAACGTGTTGTTCGCGGAGGAATACACTGCTATCGACCAATAGGATTGCAGGAAAATTACGTCACCTTGTTTCTTTTTAATTACTATTTTTAAAGATCTTTAATTAAGCCTTATTTATTAAATTATTTATTAATAAATTATTTATTTTAAAAGAACTTTAATTCAGATTGATTTATTAAATTATTAATTATTAAATTATTAATTTTTTAGGACTTTACTTTAGCCTGATTTATTAAATTATTAATTATTAAATTATTATTTTTAGAGGACTTGTACTTTATTTCAGTCTGATTTATAAGTTATTAATTTTATAGGACTTTACTTTAGCCTGATTTATTAAATTATTATATATTAAATTATTATTTTTAGAAGACTTGTACTTTATTTCAGACTGATTTATAAGTTATTAATTTTATAGAACTTTACTTTAGCCTGATTTATTAAATTATTAATTATTAAAATATTAATTTTACAGAACTTGTACTTTAGCCTGATTTATTAAATTATTAACTTCAGCCTGGTGTACTATTCATTAACATAGGGTTGCCAGAAAATGTAATTCAATGTGTTGCCGGATTTAGCGTCATATCTCTAATTTGGCTATTTTTCTTTAATAACAAACTTAATTCAATAAAATTGTTTTAATATTTTAAAATTGATTTTATCTTACCAACACATGGCAATTACTGTTATTGGCAGATAAAGTACTTTCAGCTTTTATTCAACCTACCATTACATGCTTTATTTAATTTAATGTTACATTTTTGGGAATGTATGACTACCCAACAAAGTTTTATTATTTTCGAACATAAATCGTGGACCAATCATTTTATAGGATACTTTTTTTTTTAAACCAATCAGAGCATTCTTGCTTAAAATTTAATTTCTCTTCAACACTCTAATAATAACAAAATCACTTAATTTAATAATACTTTTTCATAAATTATTTTTAAAATTGATTTTAACTTATTAACACTTGACAAGCACTTTTATATTTTGGGGAAAGTATTTGTGTTATTGCTACCCAATACGCTGAACTTATTACTTGTAATAAATATTTTTTAATATTTTAAAACATTACTCAATTTAAAAATTCGAACAAACAAAACTTGAATTTAAACTTTTCATCTGCTAATAATTTTCACTGTGGTTAAATACTAGTTACATTTCATTTTCCAAAGAAGTATCACATTTCATTAGTTTAATCTTACTTGCCTTTTGAAGCATCAGATTTATTAATGTTAGCTAGACTTTCCAACCCCTGAAAATCAATTTAATATTCCATGAATGTAATTTAATTCTTATTTCAAAAGCCTACCATTTCCAGTAACTATTAGGATCCTATAACAGATCTAGTGGTAAAGATGTGTAATTTCAATAAAAGCCTATGAACGGAGATATCTGGAAAGACAACGAATGAGTCAAAGGGGCTTGTTGAAACAGGATGGGCCAGAATGTATCTATGCCACCGTGAATCATCAAGGACCCTACTCTTGAAACGATAAGAAATGAAAGTTATCAGAAAAGCATGTTTGTACGGATATAAACCATTTTCCAATTCAGTATCAAACTTTTCTAATTTTAGCTTACCTGCCTATAGCATCAAAATAATTAATATTAGCTAGCATTCTAACTCCCGAAAATCAATTTAATGTTCCAAAAATTTAATTGCATTGTTATTTACAAACAACAACATACCATTCTAAATTTTGATAATGTTATTCTTCAAGCATTTTTTACAATTTTTCATTAATATACCATTTTTAAATATCAAACTTTAATTCAGTTAGCCTCAAGCTTTTAATTCAGTTTTAATATTATCCTATTATTTTCAAACATCTAGTACAGTTTACTTTTAAACATCTGAAAATCAACAAACTCTTAGTTTAAAAATCCTATTTTTTTCTCAGTTTTTTCCTAATTTATAATCCACAAATAAAATTCAGATTTATTTCTTACTTTCCTACCGTTCCAAACTTATATTTCAGATTTGCTATGAAATCATTAGCCTAATATTTCCAAAAATATATATTCAGTTTACTTTCATTCAGTTTTAGTCTTAAACATTTCTTATTTTAACTAGAAATTGACAACCATATTAAAAAACACATATTTTATGTTACACATTTTATTGCACGGGATTAGCAGTTACAATTACACAAATAATACACACAAAATATTGTCTTTTAAAAGGGTATTGATGTTTACAATTTTTCAATTCATTGAAGGGAACTTGCAGACCTTTTTCAAAAATATTCCACACTATTGGAATCTGTAAATAAGTGCATTGAAATAAATTGACGTTTGAGTATAAAATAAACTTGAAAAATAATTGAATCCACTCTAAAAAAGGATGTTCCAACATATAGCTTAAATGTGATTACTCCCCCCATGGAAGGGTGGGCCCCTATTTTCTTTCGTATTGTGCAAAGAAATTTTTTTTGTTTACAAATTATACTAATCAGATTTTACCTCTTAAATCCCTAGTTCAAACATTTGTTATGCAACTTGAATAATTTGAAGCTGAAGGGGAGGCACTGTAGGATTAAAAAGTTGTGTCTTCTACTATTAAATTCAAGGTGAACTGATTGATTTAAAAAATTTAACTTTCAAACGATCAACGAAATCTCTATTTAAATCTTGTTATGAACAATCGATTTCACACAACATAACATTAATAATATTTTTTTCCCACACCCTGTAATTAAATCTTAATTTTTTTAAACTATAATTTAAACACAGAACATTTTACTTTTTGTATCATCAGTAATTCATTTAGTTTTTTTACTTTGATTTTATATTTAACTTACACAAATAAAACAATAATCAACATCTCAATTAGTTTTCTATGTGAAAAGGCAAGTACTTACTTAGTGTACAATATCCGAAAGCACTGTAGGTGTATGGTGGTAATTCGTAAAATATTCACATTCTAGTTGAGTCCTCATTGTGAACAACGGGGTAGTTATGCAAATATCGCACCAATTTCCCATCTTTTTGGCACGGCATTCCTGGTATCTCCTTTCTTGGATGTGGTATTCCACATATTTTGAAGTCCATGGACTGTTGTCATCTTCAAAAAACTGCGTTTTGCAAGTATTGCATGTTTTCCAGAAAAAATTTGCGCTTTTTACTTCCCAGAGAGAAAACACAAAATGCCTTGCCTCAGGAATTATATCCGTGTTTCAATATTTTACAAAAGCTGCAAAATAGCACCGTGGCAATCTATTTATCCGGGCAAAGTTCCATGTTTCCATGATATTGTCTCGTTGCATTTCTGCACTGGGTGCGTCCTCACATACTTGTATGGTGTGAATGGGGCAAATCTTCCTCGAACGCAGGCACATTTACGCTGGAAATTAAATCTGCCCAACGCCGATCCTTCTTGTCTAACCATTCACTGATTAAATTTTTTTTACAGTACTTGGCAGATTTAAATGATAAATTTAAGGCAAAAAACTGTATGGAATCCAAAATCACATCGACACAAACTTGGGAGAGAGAAGACATCGTTGCACACTGAAAATTAGGATAATGCTAAAAATTCCATACTGAATTCGTGTGGTCAAACTTTCAGATCCAATGAGGTGCATGTCCGGGTGGATCTTATCAAAGCAAACTCCACCGTGAAAAGGGGGGAGAAGATTAGTTCAATGGCATACCCTGATAAAGGTATTTCGTAAATAAAGAAACGTGCTTATAGAACTATCCTTTGTAGGTGCCACTAACCGAGTTTATTATTTATGTTGAAATAATTATTTGCAATATATAATTTAAGAAAAATTAAACACTTCATTTAAAAAGAATCTACCAACCTGTTTGAACACGGTGTGATTGTATGAATCATTATAGAACAGGAAGTTCTTATCTGAAAAAATCCGGTTCAGATAACACGTGTACGTTTAACAATATTTTTCGCTGCATGCATTCATTCTCTGTTACGTGAAAACATATTTTCCCCCATAAAAATGCTTAATTATATTCAATTTGATTTCAGTTACAGTGTTATTTGCCTATTTCTCACAGATTTTTATCAATTTTAAGTCTATCACGAATCAGCGCTAGAATGAATCTTATCGTTTTGAATGAAATGAGGTATCATGGCATGACGTAAGTTTAAGCCCCCTTTTTACAAGTTTTAATTGCTATTAAATTTTGAAAAGAGCAACACAAATAAATGAACCAGGTGATTACAACTTCTTAAAAAGAAATGAATCCAGGATCTCATCGGAATGTCTTAGAACAAGATAACTAAATCCGCAGTTGAATCTTATTGTATGGAGGCCAAATCTTTGAAATATTAACATCTTACACATGAAAGTAATTCTAATTAAAACCCAAACATTCACCTATTACACACATTTTTTCAAAAATTCAAACCAAAATTAAGTTTTTAGTTAAATTTAGTGCTTTTTAGGAAACTTTGTACCAAATAAAATTCAATTTTTAAAATAATATTACAACAAGAATATGCTTTCACCATTTCAGAAGTTTAAAATAATTCGGTTCAATGTTATATATGCATTGCAAAACACAGTTTTTCAACAAAATGTGCAAAGCCAGCTAGCTTATTTTTAGGCATGAGTGAGACACGATATTTTAAATACAGAAGAATTTGTATCATTATTTGGGGAAAAAATTTACTTGTAGCCATTCTCAAAGTTATTCCTGGCATGCTTTTACTACCTATTGGAAACAAGACTAGAAATACAGAAACTAGATATTTAGAAATAATCACTTACACATTTTCTTTCAAAATCAACAACACATTTGAACTCTAGGTATGAATCACAATGGAGCAGGAAGTTCTTATCAGAAAAATCCGGTTCAGGTAACACGTGGGCAATTAACTATATTTTCTCTGCATTCTCTGTTACGTTAAACTAAATTTTACCGTAAAAATTCTTAATTTAATTCAGTTTCAATACTGTTATTTGCCTGTTTCTCACGGATTTTCTATCATTTTCAAGCAACTCCAATTCATGCGTTCGCAGATCTCAACTGTTACTCAAGACAATTTAATGCGTGGTTTTAACGGGGAGGTATATCAATACAACGGAGTATATATTTTCTTCACAAATTTCAGTTTTATAAGAACAAAAATTTAAAATATTCCATTCAATTAATGGTTTTTCATAATTCGAAGCTAAAAAGACATTTCTCTAAGCAAATTACATTGAGCGTATTGAAGAAATAAAACAACTTTCGATAGTACAAATAAGTTTTTACATTTATCTATAAATAAAAACTTCCATATCAATGTGCATGCCTAAAAACTTTGTATACACTATCAAAGTCAAACTCTATCACACTCATGATTAACAAGTTGATAAGATATTTGGTTGAAACACACTGATTCAAACATATTTTCACTCTTTTCTGCCGTACTTTATTACATTTCTTACTGTTTTTCTGGCCCACATTGTTTGCTGTTACAAAGTGATAGATATGCGTGACAAAAATATATTACTCCATTTTCTCATACTATTCGCATTTTTCTTGTGGATTTAGCTTTTTTTACCCACTTTTCCTGTTAATTCTTTGCAACTCCCAAAACTTGCCAATATTATAATAGATATTTTCTAAAATTTCTGTAAAAATGCATATCTCTTTTATTATACTTCAGTGTAAATTATATGAAAATTGCCTTAAGTGAGCAAGCACTGAAAAGAATTCCTTGGAAAAAAACATGCAATAGCTTAGCATTTTCGGGACAACATACAATTCATTGTGAAAAAAAAATATCCACAAGCAGCATATTACGAGCAAAAATATATTAAAATGCCGCTTGCTTTTTTTCAATATTAATAAAAAGTTTCCAAATTTTTCCTTAAAAACTTAAAACAATCAACCAAATTTTTAAAATTTACAATACACTTTTTTTCACATGTGTGTTACTACACTCCAACATCAGGTAGTTGTTGAATACTTTTTCTTAAGTTTTAAATATTTTTTTTACTTAAGTGTTTAAGAACGTTCATGTTAAATATTTTTATTGTTGAACTTTTTTTTTTTACTTTAGATGCTGAATATATTTAAAAAAAATTTAAATGTTAAATTTTTTACCAACTTGTTAACATTTTTTACTTTAATATTAAATATTTTAAACTATTTAAATATTTTTAATGTTAGTTGTTGTTTGAAAATGTTTTTTTAAGTTTTAATGTTAAAATATTTACTACTGATTCGTTTATTTTTTAATGTTAGAATAATTTTAACTAACTTTTAAATATTTTTACTTTAATGTTGAACTTTTTCTTTTGTTGCAGATTATTTATTACATTCCATGTTGAATTATTTTTAATGTTGTTGTTTATAAAAAACTGAAATATTAAACATTTTAATAACTTGTTAAATTTTTTTTCTTACTTTAATGTTGAATATTTAAACAAAACTTTTTGAATATTTTTTAAGTTAACTTTTTCTGTGTTTAGTATTTAATTTTTTGTACTTTTCATGTTTTATATATGTTCATGTTTTATAAAAAAAACAAACAGCATGTCTTCCTAACCCGTATCATTCTTACTAAGTCCCCATTTTCTTATCATATTCCTCTTATCACATTCCTTTCCATATGCTATTACAGGGCCTGATAGTAATTTGACGATAAAACTGACTGTTTATCATGGGTCATGGGTGAGCAAGCTGCTGAGAATTTCAAATCAAAATTTACTCAAGAAGCATATGAGATACAAAAAAATATTGAAAATCATAATTTTGATATGTATTTTTTTCCAAGCTAGGCGAAGAAAAAAGTGACTCTAAATGGGCCCACTCTGCCTACTTTTGTTGGAGATAAGAACATGCATGCATGGTATAAAGGGGTATTCCTTCAAATAAATGGATTCTTTTCAATAGATTTAATGATACCAAAACAACCAAAAGATAAATTCCATTGATAATCTGAATGAGGAATCAATAATGCACTTTTCACTGAAAAGATGCATAATTATATGCATTGATAATTCTGTCTTACCATGCCAAACCTTAAGGTAAATACATACATACATATCAAGTGATTATTTTATAATTATGCATCTTTTCAGTGAAAAGTGCATTATTGATTCCTCATTCAGATTATCAATGGAATTTATCTTTTGGTTGTTTTGGTATCATTAAATCTATTGAAAAGAATCCATTTATTTGAAGGAATACCCCTTTATACCATGCATGCATGTTCTTATCTCCAACAAAAGTAGGCAGAGTGGGCCCATTTAGAGTCACTTTTTTCTTCGCCTAGCTTGGAAAAAAATACATATCAAAATTATGATTTTCAATATTTTTTTGTATCTCATATGCTTCTTGAGTAAATTTTGATTTGAAATTCTCAGCAGCTTGCTCACCCATGACCCATGATAAACAGTCAGTTTTATCGTCAAATTACTATCAGGCCCTGTAATAGCATATGGAAAGGAATGTGATAAGAGGAATATGATAAGAAAATGGGGACTTAGTAAGAATGATACGGGTTAGGAAGACATGCTGTTTGTTTTTTTTATAAAACATGAACATATATAAAACATGAAAAGTACAAAAAATTAAATACTAAACACAGAAAAAGTTAACTTAAAAAATATTCAAAAAGTTTTGTTTAAATATTCAACATTAAAGTAAGAAAAAAAATTTAACAAGTTATTAAAATGTTTAATATTTCAGTTTTTTATAAACAACAACATTAAAAATAATTCAACATGGAATGTAATAAATAATCTGCAACAAAAGAAAAAGTTCAACATTAAAGTAAAAATATTTAAAAGTTAGTTAAAATTATTCTAACATTAAAAAATAAACGAATCAGTAGTAAATATTTTAACATTAAAACTTAAAAAAACATTTTCAAACAACAACTAACATTAAAAATATTTAAATAGTTTAAAATATTTAATATTAAAGTAAAAAATGTTAACAAGTTGGTAAAAAATTTAACATTTAAATTTTTTTTAAATATATTCAGCATCTAAAGTAAAAAAAAAAAGTTCAACAATAAAAATATTTAACATGAACGTTCTTAAACACTTAAGTAAAAAAAATATTTAAAACTTAAGAAAAAGTATTCAACAACTACCTGATGTTGGAGTGTAGTAACACACATGTGAAAAAAAGTGTATTGTAAATTTTAAAAATTTGGTTGATTGTTTTAAGTTTTTAAGGAAAAATTTGGAAACTTTTTATTAATATTGAAAAAAAGCAAGCGGCATTTTAATATATTTTTGCTCGTAATATGCTGCTTGTGGATATTTTTTTTTCACAATGAATTGTATGTTGTCCCGAAAATGCTAAGCTATTGCATGTTTTTTTCCAAGGAATTCTTTTCAGTGCTTGCTCACTTAAGGCAATTTTCATATAATTTACACTGAAGTATAATAAAAGAGATATGCATTTTTACAGAAATTTTAGAAAATATCTATTATAATATTGGCAAGTTTTGGGAGTTGCAAAGAATTAACAGGAAAAGTGGGTAAAAAAAGCTAAATCCACAAGAAAAATGCGAATAGTATGAGAAAATGGAGTAATATATTTTTGTCACGCATATCTATCACTTTGTAACAGCAAACAATGTGGGCCAGAAAAACAGTAAGAAATGTAATAAAGTACGGCAGAAAAGAGTGAAAATATGTTTGAATCAGTGTGTTTCAACCAAATATCTTATCAACTTGTTAATCATGAGTGTGATAGAGTTTGACTTTGATAGTGTATACAAAGTTTTTAGGCATGCACATTGATATGGAAGTTTTTATTTATAGATAAATGTAAAAACTTATTTGTACTATCGAAAGTTGTTTTATTTCTTCAATACGCTCAATGTAATTTGCTTAGAGAAATGTCTTTTTAGCTTCGAATTATGAAAAACCATTAATTGAATGGAATATTTTAAATTTTTGTTCTTATAAAACTGAAATTTGTGAAGAAAATATATACTCCGTTGTATTGATATACCTCCCCGTTAAAACCACGCATTAAATTGTCTTGAGTAACAGTTGAGATCTGCGAACGCATGAATTGGAGTTGCTTGAAAATGATAGAAAATCCGTGAGAAACAGGCAAATAACAGTATTGAAACTGAATTAAATTAAGAATTTTTACGGTAAAATTTAGTTTAACGTAACAGAGAATGCAGAGAAAATATAGTTAATTGCCCACGTGTTACCTGAACCGGATTTTTCTGATAAGAACTTCCTGCTCCATTGTGATTCATACCTAGAGTTCAAATGTGTTGTTGATTTTGAAAGAAAATGTGTAAGTGATTATTTCTAAATATCTAGTTTCTGTATTTCTAGTCTTGTTTCCAATAGGTAGTAAAAGCATGCCAGGAATAACTTTGAGAATGGCTACAAGTAAATTTTTTCCCCAAATAATGATACAAATTCTTCTGTATTTAAAATATCGTGTCTCACTCATGCCTAAAAATAAGCTAGCTGGCTTTGCACATTTTGTTGAAAAACTGTGTTTTGCAATGCATATATAACATTGAACCGAATTATTTTAAACTTCTGAAATGGTGAAAGCATATTCTTGTTGTAATATTATTTTAAAAATTGAATTTTATTTGGTACAAAGTTTCCTAAAAAGCACTAAATTTAACTAAAAACTTAATTTTGGTTTGAATTTTTGAAAAAATGTGTGTAATAGGTGAATGTTTGGGTTTTAATTAGAATTACTTTCATGTGTAAGATGTTAATATTTCAAAGATTTGGCCTCCATACAATAAGATTCAACTGCGGATTTAGTTATCTTGTTCTAAGACATTCCGATGAGATCCTGGATTCATTTCTTTTTAAGAAGTTGTAATCACCTGGTTCATTTATTTGTGTTGCTCTTTTCAAAATTTAATAGCAATTAAAACTTGTAAAAAGGGGGCTTAAACTTACGTCATGCCATGATACCTCATTTCATTCAAAACGATAAGATTCATTCTAGCGCTGATTCGTGATAGACTTAAAATTGATAAAAATCTGTGAGAAATAGGCAAATAACACTGTAACTGAAATCAAATTGAATATAATTAAGCATTTTTATGGGGGAAAATATGTTTTCACGTAACAGAGAATGAATGCATGCAGCGAAAAATATTGTTAAACGTACACGTGTTATCTGAACCGGATTTTTTCAGATAAGAACTTCCTGTTCTATAATGATTCATACAATCACACCGTGTTCAAACAGGTTGGTAGATTCTTTTTAAATGAAGTGTTTAATTTTTCTTAAATTATATATTGCAAATAATTATTTCAACATAAATAATAAACTCGGTTAGTGGCACCTACAAAGGATAGTTCTATAAGCACGTTTCTTTATTTACGAAATACCTTTATCAGGGTATGCCATTGAACTAATCTTCTCCCCCCTTTTCACGGTGGAGTTTGCTTTGATAAGATCCACCCGGACATGCACCTCATTGGATCTGAAAGTTTGACCACACGAATTCAGTATGGAATTTTTAGCATTATCCTAATTTTCAGTGTGCAACGATGTCTTCTCTCTCCCAAGTTTGTGTCGATGTGATTTTGGATTCCATACAGTTTTTTGCCTTAAATTTATCATTTAAATCTGCCAAGTACTGTAAAAAAAATTTAATCAGTGAATGGTTAGACAAGAAGGATCGGCGTTGGGCAGATTTAATTTCCAGCGTAAATGTGCCTGCGTTCGAGGAAGATTTGCCCCATTCACACCATACAAGTATGTGAGGACGCACCCAGTGCAGAAATGCAACGAGACAATATCATGGAAACATGGAACTTTGCCCGGATAAATAGATTGCCACGGTGCTATTTTGCAGCTTTTGTAAAATATTGAAACACGGATATAATTCCTGAGGCAAGGCATTTTGTGTTTTCTCTCTGGGAAGTAAAAAGCGCAAATTTTTTCTGGAAAACATGCAATACTTGCAAAACGCAGTTTTTTGAAGATGACAACAGTCCATGGACTTCAAAATATGTGGAATACCACATCCAAGAAAGGAGATACCAGGAATGCCGTGCCAAAAAGATGGGAAATTGGTGCGATATTTGCATAACTACCCCGTTGTTCACAATGAGGACTCAACTAGAATGTGAATATTTTACGAATTACCACCATACACCTACAGTGCTTTCGGATATTACACACTAAGTAAGTACTTGCCTTTTCACATAGAAAACTAATTGAGATGTTGATTATTGTTTTATTTGTGTAAGTTAAATATAAAATCAAAGTAAAAAAACTAAATGAATTACTGATGATACAAAAAGTAAAATGTTCTGTGTTTAAATTATAGTTTAAAAAAATTAAGATTTAATTACAGGGTGTGGGAAAAAAATATTATTAATGTTATGTTGTGTGAAATCGATTGTTCATAACAAGATTTAAATAGAGATTTCGTTGATCGTTTGAAAGTTAAATTTTTTAAATCAATCAGTTCACCTTGAATTTAATAGTAGAAGACACAACTTTTTAATCCTACAGTGCCTCCCCTTCAGCTTCAAATTATTCAAGTTGCATAACAAATGTTTGAACTAGGGATTTAAGAGGTAAAATCTGATTAGTATAATTTGTAAACAAAAAAAATTTCTTTGCACAATACGAAAGAAAATAGGGGCCCACCCTTCCATGGGGGGAGTAATCACATTTAAGCTATATGTTGGAACATCCTTTTTTAGAGTGGATTCAATTATTTTTCAAGTTTATTTTATACTCAAACGTCAATTTATTTCAATGCACTTATTTACAGATTCCAATAGTGTGGAATATTTTTGAAAAAGGTCTGCAAGTTCCCTTCAATGAATTGAAAAATTGTAAACATCAATACCCTTTTAAAAGACAATATTTTGTGTGTATTATTTGTGTAATTGTAACTGCTAATCCCGTGCAATAAAATGTGTAACATAAAATATGTGTTTTTTAATATGGTTGTCAATTTCTAGTTAAAATAAGAAATGTTTAAGACTAAAACTGAATGAAAGTAAACTGAATATATATTTTTGGAAATATTAGGCTAATGATTTCATAGCAAATCTGAAATATAAGTTTGGAACGGTAGGAAAGTAAGAAATAAATCTGAATTTTATTTGTGGATTATAAATTAGGAAAAAACTGAGAAAAAAATAGGATTTTTAAACTAAGAGTTTGTTGATTTTCAGATGTTTAAAAGTAAACTGTACTAGATGTTTGAAAATAATAGGATAATATTAAAACTGAATTAAAAGCTTGAGGCTAACTGAATTAAAGTTTGATATTTAAAAATGGTATATTAATGAAAAATTGTAAAAAATGCTTGAAGAATAACATTATCAAAATTTAGAATGGTATGTTGTTGTTTGTAAATAACAATGCAATTAAATTTTTGGAACATTAAATTGATTTTCGGGAGTTAGAATGCTAGCTAATATTAATTATTTTGATGCTATAGGCAGGTAAGCTAAAATTAGAAAAGTTTGATACTGAATTGGAAAATGGTTTATATCCGTACAAACATGCTTTTCTGATAACTTTCATTTCTTATCGTTTCAAGAGTAGGGTCCTTGATGATTCACGGTGGCATAGATACATTCTGGCCCATCCTGTTTCAACAAGCCCCTTTGACTCATTCGTTGTCTTTCCAGATATCTCCGTTCATAGGCTTTTATTGAAATTACACATCTTTACCACTAGATCTGTTATAGGATCCTAATAGTTACTGGAAATGGTAGGCTTTTGAAATAAGAATTAAATTACATTCATGGAATATTAAATTGATTTTCAGGGGTTGGAAAGTCTAGCTAACATTAATAAATCTGATGCTTCAAAAGGCAAGTAAGATTAAACTAATGAAATGTGATACTTCTTTGGAAAATGAAATGTAACTAGTATTTAACCACAGTGAAAATTATTAGCAGATGAAAAGTTTAAATTCAAGTTTTGTTTGTTCGAATTTTTAAATTGAGTAATGTTTTAAAATATTAAAAAATATTTATTACAAGTAATAAGTTCAGCGTATTGGGTAGCAATAACACAAATACTTTCCCCAAAATATAAAAGTGCTTGTCAAGTGTTAATAAGTTAAAATCAATTTTAAAAATAATTTATGAAAAAGTATTATTAAATTAAGTGATTTTGTTATTATTAGAGTGTTGAAGAGAAATTAAATTTTAAGCAAGAATGCTCTGATTGGTTTAAAAAAAAAAGTATCCTATAAAATGATTGGTCCACGATTTATGTTCGAAAATAATAAAACTTTGTTGGGTAGTCATACATTCCCAAAAATGTAACATTAAATTAAATAAAGCATGTAATGGTAGGTTGAATAAAAGCTGAAAGTACTTTATCTGCCAATAACAGTAATTGCCATGTGTTGGTAAGATAAAATCAATTTTAAAATATTAAAACAATTTTATTGAATTAAGTTTGTTATTAAAGAAAAATAGCCAAATTAGAGATATGACGCTAAATCCGGCAACACATTGAATTACATTTTCTGGCAACCCTATGTTAATGAATAGTACACCAGGCTGAAGTTAATAATTTAATAAATCAGGCTAAAGTACAAGTTCTGTAAAATTAATATTTTAATAATTAATAATTTAATAAATCAGGCTAAAGTAAAGTTCTATAAAATTAATAACTTATAAATCAGTCTGAAATAAAGTACAAGTCTTCTAAAAATAATAATTTAATATATAATAATTTAATAAATCAGGCTAAAGTAAAGTCCTATAAAATTAATAACTTATAAATCAGACTGAAATAAAGTACAAGTCCTCTAAAAATAATAATTTAATAATTAATAATTTAATAAATCAGGCTAAAGTAAAGTCCTAAAAAATTAATAATTTAATAATTAATAATTTAATAAATCAATCTGAATTAAAGTTCTTTTAAAATAAATAATTTATTAATAAATAATTTAATAAATAAGGCTTAATTAAAGATCTTTAAAAATAGTAATTAAAAAGAAACAAGGTGACGTAATTTTCCTGCAATCCTATTGGTCGATAGCAGTGTATTCCTCCGCGAACAACACGTTGCCAATCCGAAAATACTAATATTTAAAATATACAGTAGCGCCCTCAACTGAAAAAACAACTTTAACTTCAAAGAAAAATTTTAAAAAATGTCGGTCAAAGTTGCACGTAAAAAAATACTGTTGCCATATCCGAAAAACTAAACTTTTAATAAACAACTCAACTCCGCTAAAACGAAACTAAAACTAGCAGCAGGAGGTAAACAACTCAACTCCACTCGACCACGCCCCTTCCGCCTACGTCACAAGCCACGCCCCCTCTGACGTCACAGGCCACGCCCACTTCCGGTCACGTGGTATGACGTCACTTCCGTAGACCGGATCCCCGTGCATACTACTTTGGTAACAATACTCTCACTGATGTTTTTGCTCCCTCTCCTTTTGTTTTTAAATTGAATTTTTTTAACTTTTTAATATCCCCACTAGGGGCGCTGTAAGTCCTTTCAATGGATTCTCCAGGGTCACTGACCTAGGAGTAGACCTTATTTCCGTGACCCTAGGACACGTTGGTTCCAAATAAAAGCCGTGAAACGGACTTGAAACACCCTGTATTTCTTTTACTAGAAATTCCTTTTTTCGGTTTTCAAATAATGCCGGTATTTCCCATTGGCTCGTTCATTTCAGACCATGAACTGCCTCCAGAGGCCCATAGTCCAGCGTGTCTGCGACTGGATGGCTTTTATCCCTGAGGCGGTCCGATTGATGAGATGGGGTGATCTGGATAAAGCCACTGTGATGGACATAGGTTGCCAGACGGGCTTCTCCAGCAGTTTCCTGGTCGAAGTATTCCCCAACATTAAGCAGGTCGTCGGTTTGGATGAAGATGCAGACAAAGTGCAACAGGCCAAGTCTGAAAATGGCCATCCTAAGATCAATTATGAGTGTGGAAATATGGAAGACAGGTAGTTTTTATTAAATGACAACCTTTTATAGCTAGTAATTACGACTAATAGTCTTTTCAGGTGACGTCATGGCCATTTATTTTCTTCCTCGCTGTAGGTTAAACAGTCTATTGCTAAGGTCGTTGCTAGGTGCGGCGGTATCAGTCTGTTGCTAAGGCCGTTGTTAGGTACGAGTCATGAGATAGAAAATGCTCTATGTAATTCATTTTGAAAGTGATAGGTTAAATAAAATGCGAATTCGCTTATTTTGGGCTATTGATAATGAAGGATAAATCCCGATAAGCAACCATATTCAAAGCCATCAGCGTTGTCGTTAACCAATTATAAGACTCAAGGAAAAGCTAATTTTTCTTTCTTTATAGTCTGTGTAATTTAAATCGGCGGTTGAAATGTCACGTGATTTTTCTACCCACCGCACCTTCCCCACTACGTTACCATGGTTTCGGCAAATCTTAATTTTTTCCCACGACATGTTTTGCGCCGAGTCAGAACGCTTCAGAAGGAATCAAAATGAGAAATAAGAGGTGGTATTGATGATCATAAAATAATACGTATAACATAACAATAATTTCTAGTGATCTTAAGATTTATAAATCTTTGCGTACATCTGTTTTCGTTGTTGAAATAAGGTTTTAAGAAAAATATTTTGATTTTAACTTTTACATTTCTATGGGAGCTGAAAAAATTGATCAAACTCATAAAACTTTAATCAGACTGATTATAATATAGCAGATCTTAAAGATCGTTATAACAAACTAAAGATAGTTCTAGCAGATCTTTAAGATCATAAACCATTAAGAAAGAAGTATTTAGTTAAAATAAATTAATCTATAATTGAGAGAATAATGCTTACAGCAAACGAATTAAGTGACCAAATTTACTGGCCAACTTCAAGTTGTCGAGCGGAAATTTCGTGCTCTGCCTTAACTGGTGTGTAAAAATAAAAGGTGTTTGATTATACTTTCTTTGTAGTTGCTAAGGCAACGATTTTTAAGCTGTGACGTCCAACCGCCTATTTTATTTACACAGAGTATAGTTGCTGGTTAACTGCATCGCTGATGGTTGTGAATGTGACTGTAAAAGTATCACCAAGTTTTTTTCCCATTCTTGCCGAAACAAAACTATGCCCTGGCTCATTTTGTCCATTTTTTGTGAACATCACGTCAGTAAACTGTTAAACCAACCATCCAACTAAGTTTATTTCTAAGAGCTGGGTTCTTCAAGTAAACGAAAATTTTATTCAGAGGAATTAAACCCCTTAACAGTGTCGCCCGAGCTCAGCTCGGGCAACTACTACGTGCAGAATTTGTGATGCCCGAGCTGAGCTCGGGCGGGAGAAAAATTAACGATTCCGTTTTGTGAAGCCCAAACTGAGTTCGTTTCGATGATGATAGTGATTTTTCGTCGTTTAGAGATTATGAGACATTATGTTTGGATAATCTTCCTCCTAATTTAATAAGAGTGTGTGTAATCCAATACTTTTTTATGTGTATGTTAAAATAATTAATACACTTGTAATTGCATTTAAATTTTGAATTTTTTATAAAAAAAATTTTCTAACACTAATAATAATATAAAGAAAATTAAACAGTCAAAAAAATTTTCCATTTTTGGTCAATTTTTCTGAAATAAATGTCACTGTTAAGGGGTTAAACGTTCCAAACTTGAGTTACATAACAAGAGTTATTAAATTTCTAGCAAATTGCTGAAACTGATTGCAGATTTAAAATCAGTGATGTAAAAATATAAAAGATCTGTAATAATCAGAAAAATTGTAACTTGAAATTGCCGTCAATCAATCTTCCGGAATTTTCTGGTTGCTATGTAGAATGGTTAACATTTGAAAAAAAATAATTCATGTAATCTTTTGATAATAATAATTAACTGAATTAATTAAATCAACAGAAGAAATCGTTCCCCCGTTGTTAACCATCACTAATTGAGGCGTTTGCTATCAAAACCAACTCATTCCATATTTTTCTGAAATCCACTTTTTTTTGCATATTTTGAAAGTCAGGTTATGAAGTTTCCTTCATAACCTGACGAAGGTATATAGCTCAAATCCAGCTAATTCCAACCCAAAATTAGATGAAAAGGTGAAAATTGTGATCTCAACGGTGAAATTTCAGATCATTTGAAAAAGTTAAGTGGATGTCATTTATTTAAAACTCGTAAAGATACAAATATTAACTGGTAAACTGGAAAAAAACAATTTTACACAACTTAATTGAACAAAAAAAAGAACTGAAAAAAGCATGAAAAAATCATCGTGTTTTTGCATCAAAATCAGCTCATTCCAACCTACGTAATTAGAGTAATTTCGCCCAAGGTAATACACCTGGAATGAATATGAAAAACTAATCAAATTCTAGGCGGTTATACCTACAATTAAAAATTTTAAAAAGAAATTTAGTTTTAGAACTGTGATCGTGAGAAGTTTTGTCTCTCCTGTAAAATTTTCAAAAATGGAAGGAGCTGGTTTTGATAGCAAACGCCTCAATTGATGTTTTACACAACTTTTTCCCTTCCCCTAGAATGTCCCTCTACGATTACCTGGGTGAACAAAAGAAAGTGATTTCCCTGAACGGGTTCACCAATCTGTCAGACAAACGGAAAGGCTTCGAGAACTTATTCCTTCTACTCAAGGCAGGGGGAGAGGCGGCCATATTCAGCAGCATCCAGTCCTCCTATACGGACTTCCTAAAAGAAATCCGAAGCAGCCCAAGGTGGCAGGGGATGGCACAGGTAAGTCATTCTGCCTTCAATCAGATTCTAAACCTTAACTCGACGATATAAATTTGGGTGTGTCAGATTTTGATTGAAATCAGTTTTTTTATTTTTATTTTCGGTTATAAGTTTTAAATCTTGATTTTAATGGCTAAGAAAAACAATAAAAGGTGATTAAATGTGACATCACAATGGGCAATACTAGAGCCTAAAGTAGAAGAGAGGTGACAAGATCGATCCACTGTCGATTTGTCCACTGAGTCTGCTCAGAGACTACTTGATGAAACGAAATTTCGATTGCGCAGTCTCTTTGGACAAAATTTCGAAAGATCGAACTTTTTGTCCCCTCTCTTCTAACTCTAGGATCTCTAGGCAATACTAGAGAGCCTGTATTTACAAGAGAGGCGACCACTCAGTATAGCGCGCGCCGGTAAACAGGTTTTCTGTTCGCCACAGCCGGTTCCCTTCATAGCATTGGTTCATTCATTTGCATTGGACTCGAGACCGGCGGCATGATACAATTTGGACAGAACTAGATGCGCAGAGACGCTTTTAAGCGAGTTGTCGTCTCTCTCATATATAGGATCTCTAGGCAATACTAGTTTGTTTTAGATACTCAGTTTCTAACAAAAATTCCAAAACAATTTGAAACTTTTCTTGGTACCTAATATGCATGGAAAATAACTGTATTCCGCGTATTTATGATCATTACAAAGACTGGTGGATTTAGACTCTTAGATCGGGCCCAAATCCATGATGAGTTTGAACATAATTTTCTTTGCGAGTTTTTCTTTTCTTTCGTAACTTTGAATGAATTTCAAATAATCTTTTAATTATCAACTAGCTGTTACAACCCGGCAAAGCCGGGTTTTACAGCTAGCCTTCCTTTGCGCTGAAGCCAGATTGCTCGTTACTTACCTGTTCGTATTTATTCATCCCCTATCATTAAATATGCAGTTTTAATTCATTATCTTCGAAAGACGTTTTGTCTCCGATTCCACATGGCATTGTCACAAATTTATCACTTTGAAATAATTGTCATTTAAATTCGACAGGTCGTCAGCCCAATCCACCTAACTGGATCTGTACAAACTTGTATTTAAATGAAATCTTACTACCCCTAAATAACCCAGTTTATGTGGCATTTTCCCAAAACCTTCCATTCTTAAATTATTATAAGAAATACTTCAATCAAATCTGTAGCAGTAAAATTTTTGAATTAAATGTGCCTAGTAATCCATTGGGATAAATCTAGTGAACCGTCAAATATTTGAAGTTTAACTTCAGCATATTTCCGATTTCAGCATGAGAAGCGCAACAGTGTACCGATAGACCAATAGGATTGCAGTTTTAGCCCCTCCCATCAACTAAATCAGGAAAGCATAAAAAAGCGAATATTTAAAGTTTTAAAATAATAGTATATGTTTTTGGATTCGTTTAATTATATCAGAACTTTGCTTTTAACTTGTTAAGCATACATGGGAAAAAATAAAGATTTTCTATTTTAAAATTATTTTAATTTATAGAATATAATTTCTGATAACGTATGAAAAAAAATCTTCAAAATAAATTTATTATTGGAACAAAAGCGATTTCAAAAATCACAATTTCTAATTATCTCAACCTACTCAAACAATGTTGTATTTATGGAATTAACTTATTTTAATGAAGGAATTTTTTGAATTAATACTTGCTCCACAGTAAAACATAATGAAAAAGTATTAGAACGAAAAAGAAATTAAAAAGGAATCGCTCTTCATTCACAACTTTTAAATTTAATACACAAACCCCGTCTCATTAAAAATATAAGAATATGCATACATTGGTTATAACATTGTGTTCTTCTGTGTTCTTATTTTAATAATCTTTTGCTGTATGACGAAGGAGGCGAGAGGAGCTAAAGCGGGAATCATTGAATCTTATTGGTCTGGTCTATAGGTACACTGTTGCGCTTCTCATGCTGAAATCGGAAATATGCTTAACTTCAAAGTATATTTACTTCACGCTCTTTAAAAGACGTTTTACCAGTGTTGGTAAAAATATTAACTTAAAATAATGGTGCCAATTTAAATAAATTTCTAATTCAAAAATGGAATGCTTTGGAGGAACGTGTTATATTATTGGCTCATCTAGGGGTGGAAAGCTTTCGATCAAGACCGAGTTTGTCCAAATCGGTTCAGGGGTTCCGGCTGGTGCCCGGCCGATAGGAACCTCTCCATAGAGTTAACATTAGAGCAAAATTAAAAGAACGTGTAATTTATGAATGGAAAGTTTTGGAGGAACGTGAAATATTATTGGCTCATCTAGGGGTGGAAAGCTTTCGATCAAGACCAATTTTGTTCAAATCGGTTCAGGGGTTCGGCCTGGCGGCCGGCCGAAAGGAACCTCTCCATAGAGTTAACATTAGAGAAAAGTGAAAAGAACGTGTAATTTTAAAATGGAAGGTTTGGGGGGATCGTGTTATATTAATGGCTCATCTAGGGGTGGAAAGCTTTCGATCAGGACCGGTTTTGTCCAAATCGGTTCAGGGGTTTGGGTTGGGAGCCGGCGGAAAGATCTCCCATTGAGTTAACATTAGAGCAAAACTAAAAGAACGCATAATTTAAAAATGGAAGGTTTTGGAGGAACGGGATATATTATTGGCTCATATAGGGATGGTAAGATTTCGATCAAGACCCAGTTTGTCCAAATCGGTTCAGGGGTTCGGCCTGGCGGCCGGCCGAAAGGAACCTCTCCATAGAGTTAACATTAGAGAAAAATGAAAAGAACGCCTAATTTTAAAATGGAAGGTTTTGGAGGAACGTGATATATTATTGGCTCATCTAGGGGTGGAAAGCTTTCGATCAAGACCGAGTTTGTCCAAATCGGTTAAGGGGTTCCGGCTGGCGCCCGGCCGATAGGAACCTCTCCATAGAGTTAACATTAGAGCAAAATTAAAAGAACGTGTAATTTATGAATGGAAAGTTTTGGAGGAACGTGAAATATTATTGGCTCATCTAGGGGTGGAAAGCTTTCGATCAAGACCAATTTTGTTCAAATCGGTTCAGGGGTTCGGCCTGGCGGCCGGCCGAAAGGAACCTCTCCATAGAGTTAACATTAGATAAAAGTGAAAAGAACGTGTAATTTTAAAATGGAAGGTTTGGGGGGATCGTGTTATATTAATGGCTCATCTAGGGGTGGAAAGCTTTAGATCAGGACCGGGTTTGTCCAAATCGGTTCAGGGGTTTGGGTTGGGAGCCGGCGGAAAGATCTCCCATTGAGTTAACATTAGAGCAAAACTAAAAGAACGCATAACTTAAAAATGGAAGCTTTTGGAGGAACGTGATATATTATTGGCTCATCTAGGGGTGGAAAGCTTTCGATCAAGACCCAGTTTGTCCAAATCGGTTCAGGGGTTCGGCCTGGCGGCCGGCCGAAAGGAACTTCTCCATAGAGTTAACATTAGAGAAAAACGAAAAGAACGCATAATTTTAAAATGGAAGTTTTTGGAGGAACGTGATATATTATTGGCTCATCTAGGGGTGAAAAGCTTTCGATCGAGACCGAGTTTGTCCAAATCGGTTGGGGGGTTCAGCCTGGCGGCCGCACAATGTAACGAGTCTATGGATGAAGAGGACAAAAATCCTCTACGACGTAATATTTAAAAATAAATCATTTTAATTATGTTTTGCCATCAATATAGCCTTAACAATCTATTCCGAGGAAAAATTTGATTGGAATAATAATTTTTTTATAAAATAGACCATATTTATATCTTAACTCCGTGTTATTTCTATGGAGGTCATTCTTTCGCAACTTCTGTTAAGGAAAAACCACTAAAAATTGGAAAAAAATAATAATTTTAACCATTAAATAGTATTTTAACCCTTTAATACTCCTTTTGGGTTAGACATTAGTCATATTACGCGTTGTTTAAATATTCTGTGTTGAAATCAATGCTAAATGTTATCTCAACAGGGACCATTCTTTTGTTATTTTCTACTACTACTAATTGAAAACTAATAATATTTACACCTGGATCCTAATCTTTCCTCTTGGAATTACTAAAAACAAAGAAAAAAAGCTGTTAAATAGCTGGTGTTTTTCTAACAGCATATTTTCTCTTTTGATTTCCAAAAAACTCTATTACGTATAAGCTTATTCAACGGCTTTCAGATCCTTCTATGGATCCTTCATAGTTATCGGTTTCAATTTCTTAAAATCAATTAGAAAAAACAAATCAATCACAAAAATAACTCTTAAAATATAAATACAAAAACCAAGACACCATTTACACTTAATTTCACTGTGTAATTAAAGCGCATGTTTGATATATAAGATTTGATATCAAATAAAAAAAAGTGTTATACTTCCAAAAGCTGAAATCAATGTGTTTCGTATGGAGCGGTCTAAATGGTGCTTCATTTTTCTCAAGTTTTGTTAAGAGATTGCGCGCTTCAAAATAAGATTATCGCTAAATCGGCAAGTTTCGGAAAGCCAAAATATGATAAATGTAAAGTTTGAAACATAATAAGTGTGTCAAAAAATGGCGGAGGTATCTTTCGATAGTTTTTTTAAAAGTCTAATTAAAAATGAGTTAAGTTACAAAATTTATTTACATCTTAGAATGCGGTCAAAAAAGTAATAAAAATGTATTTACCAATAATTTTTTCAGACAATTCTATAAAACAAGAATGAAGTGAGAAATATTCACCTTTATTTCAAAAATTAAACGTTTTTAACTGCCCGAAATACGAACTCCTTTGTTGATTATCTGCTACTGTTGTTTTCATGGCAGCTGGTTTCTCCCATTTCAATTATCGTTTGCGAATATAAAAAGAAATATTTTTCTTTTTTATTATCGTTTTAATTATGGTCTGAACACTTCTTAATCCAGCTAGCACACCAAAAATAAAAATTTTGAAAGTCAAAATTTTGATTTTTGTCCATTGCTCGTTACACTGTGGGCCGGCCGAAAGAAAAACCCAATTATTTTAATATATAAGATGAAAACTCGTCTTTTTTATCCAATATTGTTGTTTTGTTAGAGAAATGTATTGTAAGCAATAAAAAGGCAAAATACAAATACATCCATTTCGGAGATTTATTTGGGTTGTTTCTAAGTAAGCAATATTGCTAAAAAAACCAAATTTGGAATAATCTTGGATGTGACTAGGATATTTTCTCTTGTAAACTTACAATATCATCTGCTTAATATATATTTTTGAAGAAGCATCTAATATTACATTCTCGCTTTTCATATTTGAAAAGAATTCGAATATTCGAATTCGAATGTTTCAATGTATGAATTTATTTTTTTATTATTTATATTAATTTTCAATGTATGAAATATTCGAATATTTCATATTTCACTTTTTATGAAGGAAGTTGAAATTTTTGGAATCCAATTTTATCCTTTCATCTAGTTAATATATTCTTAGATGTTTTGAAGAATTTATTTAATAATCATGTTATAAAAGCATTATAAGGGTTTACAATCATGAAAGAAATACCAATAAGCTTCAACGATTCTAAATTTTATTTGAATATAACAATTTGATGTAATCACTGTATAATTTTTTAAATGTTTTTCGGTTCGTTTTTTGTAACTTTTCTACAAGAATTCTTTCATGAGGGTTTCTTGTTTCAGAAAATGATACTGGAAGAAACTATGAGCCACGAAACTCTTCAGTACTACAAGGAGATGTTTCAAGATATTGGATTCACTGGAGTACAGTGCTACCACAGAAAGGAAATATTCACATTTTTGAGCGACCAAGATTGCAAAGGTACTTAAAGATGTGAGAATTCCTTCGAAAATGTTATTCCAAAATTTTGGTATTGTATTTAACAAACAATAGTCCCAAAGATTATTTTTTAAGTAGCACCAAAATTTGTAATAGCTGAATTACTCAAAAACAATCCATTAGTTTTTTAATCAAAAAGAATATTCTAGCCGTCTTTCATTTTTTTATAATGATTTCATTCACAACTAAAAAGTAGAGGTTATCCAACGACGCAATTTTTTAAATTTTTTTCTTACAAAAATGCATATTTAACTTTTTCATTAAGATAGGAAAGTCGATAAGACGGTAGTTCTAATCTTACGAAATGAAACGGAAAATTTGAATTGTCGTGAATGTAATAAAATTAATGTATTTGGCTAGCACTAGTTACCAGTGTAATATTTTTCTGTACCAAGTAAGATCTGTTTGGAGTAGAGTAAAATCTCCTGTTTTCAACAAAAACAGTCAAGGCCAAAATTCGATTGTTTTGTCTAACTGCCGTATTCACCACTAACTTAACCGAATTTGAACCTGGAATCTAAACTATAATTGGAAGTTGAAATTAATGTTAATTGGAAGTTGAAAAGGGATCTACCTTTTGTCCAATCAGAGTAGTCGAAAAAGTTTGATTCCAGGTTAATCTTGGGTTAAGTTAGTGGTGAGTAGCAGAGTAATTTGTCAAATGGTCAATAAATAAAAATAATTTAAGTAAAAAAACTGAGCTTTTTCGTCAAAAAATAACTCTACAAGAAGCAATACAAATAGTTATCAGTTGCTCGATATAAATTCAGATAGTAAATTTCTTCCACTTTTTTTCTGAAGAAGTTATGTTCGCAACCCTGTCCGAGATTATGGAAATACCACATGAGATGATAGAAGAGTTCAAAGAAGATGCTTACCGGATATTTGTAAACCACAGCCGTCGAGACGAAGAGGGCAATTTGACAATGGTCATTTGCAAGATGTATGCATTTTTAAAGAAGCCCAAACCTGAAAATCTTAGTGCTGAATCTCTTTTTCGCCATTCTGAGAATATGCAAGTATCCTGAATGTTCTTATAAATTACAAAATGTGTACTGTAAATAACGCAATTGCCTTTTTGGGTTTTTCCCTTTTAATGTTTTGTGTATTTTTATTCAATTAAAAAACTTGTACAATGCAGTTTTTTTTATTGGATCCTTTTTTAAACTAATGGTTTTAAATTATGATTATACAACGGTGGGTAAAATTTAGGTTCCAAATTGAAGCTCATAAAGGAAAGTTATTGAACGAAATATGTACTATCAAGCTCGGTTCCATATTAGTCATGAGATTTTTCCCCTCTTTCTTAAAAATGTCTTGACTGAATATTGAATTCTTCAAATAACATCTCGTATACAATCATTATAGAAGTAAATCTAGTAATACAATACTCCTTTAACTGATATCCCTAGATTTGCACGGATGGAAGTTATAACTCCAAACAATTATTTTTTCAAGATGGAAGTCTATCTAATTTCACGATCATTTCATAGTAACCCTAGTTTTAAAATATTAAACACTTTTTAAATAACTCTTATTGATACAAAAACGTTTTAAAATTTAAATAATTAAGAGTATTTTCATTTCTTGTATAAGGTGCATTCTTTTTTTACGCATCATTAAATTTGGGGAAAAATTATCTCCGGAACATCTTATTGTATATTAAATTCTAAACATTCCTTCCCTTAAACAGTCAATTTAAAAAGAAAATTTACAAGTAAAAAATATAACACAAAATGGTTGTAGAACATACAAAAGGTATTTAGATAACACTTGCTATTTGTTGGTTGGTTAATTGGAATTTCATGTTGCAAAGCCCATACAATAGGGCATTTTGATATCTGCAAACGCTTGTTGGATATTGATTATGTTTGTGTTTTAAATGAAGTCTTATGAAGGGATATTATACAAGGGTAAGAATACTTAGAAATTGGAAATACCCAGCTATTGAATTAAGTAAATTGGCATCTGTGAAAAGAAAAGCAGCGCAGCTCTAGCGCTCTAGTTTAGTGAAAGTTTGTTTCACTGCGATTGCACTCTACTCACAGTGAAAGGAGTTCTACAGGTATTGCGGATATGACAGGAAAAGCGCTTTACAGGAACCAACGGACTTCAGACGTTACGTCAAGGGGCCGTCCGTTAATGATGTCATGCTTAGAGTGGAGGGAGGGGTTCAAAAAGTGTAACATCACACAGTGAAAATAAAATAAATATTTTTTCCCTGGACTACTTTCCATTTTTTACTATACTTCGCAGCAACGTTTCCTGAACCCAGTTCATCACTACGCGAAAGGAGAAAGTGAGTAAACACAAAGCCTGTTGGATTGATAGGAGTAATTTCGATACGTGAATTGTGACAAAGACTATTTATACATGAGTTTAACGAAATAATCATATTTTAAAATTGACGTTCTTTATTTCACTCGAAATTCAGACACGATGGGAACTACTTTGTTTGTTAGTGACGTAGTAGGTTCAACTTAAGTTGGCACAGGGTGTTTCAAAAGTCAGTTTCGTGGCTTTTATTTGGAACCAACGTGTCCTAGGGTCACGGAAGTAAGGTCTACCCCTAGGTAAGTGACCCTGGAGAATCCATTGAGATGACTTACAGCGCCCCTAGCGGCGGAACAAAAAGTTAAAAATAATAATTTAAAAACGAACGATAGAGCAAAAATCTAACTGAGTATTGTTGCTATCGTTATGAAAAAGTTTCATGAAAATATCGTGAATATTCGCTATGAGCCAAAGAAAATAGCATTTTTCAGGCCTCAAAAAAGAAAAAATTCGGAAATTTGCAAACTTTTTTGATTAAATTTTGTCTTCATTCAACTAAAAAAACACAATACTACCCAATAGGGTGTCCCTTAAAAATCGAAAGTCGGGGAAACTTTTGAGACACCCCCTATTTTTTTTCCTTTTGGTATCCTAAGAAAGTGTGCAAAATCTTAAATCGATCAGAAAATATTAACACGTGCCTCAAACGGCCTAAAGTTGGGAAATTTTGACATTTTTCTCATTTTTTCGAGAATTTTTAAAAATTCCTTAAAATATTATTTTGTCGAATAATAGGGCTTTAACACATCTAAAAATTCATATTCGACCATTTTTCATTCCTAGCTAGTCGAAACTACCCAGTTTTTAGCCTGGTCATCAATCGGAAAATCATCAAATTTGCCCATTTTATACTGATAATAGAGGATACAAAAGTCAGTGGGGAATGACTTATAACCACGTAATTCCATAACTAGGTACCATTTGTAGACGATATTGATGTGTAGATAAATTATCTGGAGCATTAATTAATTTCTAACATTTTAATTACAGGCACCATATTGGATTGCATTACCCCTAAAAAATTCTGCGATAAACGGCATGGGTTTGTTTGGTATTGGGCAATGCGTATTTCAGGTTACTAATCTCAATTAATACTAATAAAATCCTTATATCACATTTTAAAACTCTTTACTCAATTCGAATTACCAGTATATCTCGTATTACAAGCGTAAACCATGATTTCATAACTATAGGTATAATTATTCTTAACGCATAAAAGGATCAATTCTAGAAAAATATTGAACAACTAGACTGCAGCGTATTCAGAAGTATTGTATTGTATTGTAAAAAAAATTGAGGTTGTTAGAAAATTATCCGCTCTTCATAATGATTGAGCCTACTACACCCAGATTATCCATGTTTTTAATCATGTCATTAAATATGTTTATAGATACTGTTATTGGATACATAAAACTACCGGCAATTCAGCAAATTAGTAACATGAAAGCATATTAAACATTGATATTTGGTTCTTAGCTATATTAATTACAGTTTCTGTCTTAATATTTCTAATACTAACTACAGTTTCTGTAACTCTTCAACTAGTCTTAACATTTTTTCGCACTGTACGATTTTCATCAGTGAACGTTCTTGAAGAGAAATTAGGTTTCGAATTGATTTTTGAGAAGTTTTTTTATAAAATAAAATGATTTTAAACCCTTAGTGTACTATAAATGAGTCTAAGCTGTATAAATTTTACAGAGTGAAGTGTAGCTCTGACTTAAAAACTGACTTTAAAAAGGACTGGTTTCAGCAACCATTGTTAATATTTAACGTATTCTCAAACACAATATCAGTATCTAATAGGTTTTTCATGCTGCAGGAATATTTTATGCTCTTTATGCATTCAAATTATGATAAAATACTAGAACAGTCTTTAAACATAGTTAAAGACTTATATTCTGAGTGCAGTAGGCTCATTCATCTTGAAGAGCGGGTTAATTTTGTATCAACCTCAATTTTTCAACAAAGTTATTGAGATTAATAACCTCAAATACGCATTGGCCAATACCAAACATACCCATACCGTTTATCGCAGAATTTTTTTTAGGGGTAATGCAATCCAATATGGCGCCTGTAATTAAAATGTTAGAAATTAATTAATGCTCCAGATAATTTATCCACACATCAATATCGTCTACAAATGGTACCTAGTTATGGAATTACGTGGTTATAAGTCATTCCCTACTGACTTTTGTATCCTCTATTCTCAGTATAAAATGGGCAAATTTGATGATTTTCCGATTGATGACCAGGCTAAAAACTGGGTAATTTCGCCTAGCTAGGAATGAAAAACAGTCAAATATGAATATTTAGATGTGTTAAAGCCCTATTATTCGACAAAATAATATTTTAAGGAATTTTTAAAAATTTTCGAAAAAATGAGAAAAATGTCAAAATTTTCCAACTTTAGGCCGTTTGAGGCACGTGTTAATATTTTCTGATCGATTTAAGATTTTGCACACTTTCTTAGGATACCAAAAGGAAAAAAATTAGGGGGTGTCTCAAAAGTTTCCCCGACTTTCGGTTTTTAAGGGAAACCATACTACCCAATAACACTGAAAAATTTGCAAATTTAAGAAATTTTTCTTTTTTGAGGCTTGAAAAAGTGCTATTTTCATAATATCTCCTCGAATATTCACGATATTTTCATGAAATTTTTTTCATGGAGTTCTTTATAATGTTGGCAACAATACTATCATTCAGGTTTTTGCTCTATATCCTTTAGTTTTAGTTATTTTTTAAACTTTTTTATTTAGCCGCTAGAGGCGCTGTAAGTCTACTCAATGGATTTTCCAGGGTCACTTTCCTAGGGGAAACCTTACTATCGTGACCCTAGGACACGTTGGTTCCAAATAAAATCCGCGAATGGACTTCTGAAACACACTGTTTACTTCACAGCAACTTTTCCTGAACGCAGTACGTCACTACGCGGAAGGAGAAAGTGGGTAAACACAAAGCCTGTTGGATGCTAGGAGGAGTTTCGGTACGCAAATCTTGATAAAAAGAAACTAAACATTGTTACGGCCAAAGCCCGAAGTCCGGCCACTTCGCGAATTGGCCGGCCAAATCGCGAAATGACCGAGAGGTTTGGCCAAAGTGTGATTTGGCTGGCCAATTCGCGAAGTGGCCACGATGTTCCGGCCATTTCGCGAAGTGGTCAATCAAGAATGCCCACATGCCCTAAAGAATGAAGAATTAATATTTATTTTATTAAAAAGTTAATTTTCTAATATTTCCCCTTTTGTTTTCTTTTTTAATTTAAAAATATAAATCTTCTAATTTAAAAATATAAAAAAATAGACAAGTTTTAAAAATAAAATCTCAAATGCCCACATCCCACCGCAGTTAGCTACGGGCACCGCAGATAGTAATTCTTAAAGAATGAAGTTTTGGTTATACAGAGCCAATAATACGCGCCAATGATTTTTTCTTCCAGCTTTGGCCGATCCTCCCCAGCCACTTCGCGAAGTGGCCGAATTCGGGCTTTGGCCGTAACATATGCATGGGTTTAACGAAATAATCGTATTTTAAAGTTCTTAGTTTCACTTGAACTACTTTGTTCGTTAATGGACGTCCTAGGGTCAAGTAATGTCGCTGTCTAGTATATAAGATTCATATTAACGAAGTAAGAGTTCACTATGAACGTTTTAGGTGGGGTGCACTTACACTTCAATAAAAAATTGGTTTTCAAATTCTTACCAACCGCATTCTAAACTTATTATTAATAGTAGGCGTGTGTTATTGTTGTTGTTGTTTCTTATGACATTTGAAAATATCCAAGCTCCATCCGCTGAGCGTACAGAATGTACATTGTACCGGTGACAAGGGGAAGGGGGTATGGTAAAGTTTGACACTTTGTGGGGTTCAAATATGTTGAATAAAGTGCAATATCCTTTTATGGATGGGAACCCTATGAACATTTCCACCCGTGAAGTTAATATAAAATAATTTTGGGAGATAAGTTATTTAGCGCTAGATACATTTTAGGCCATGTAACAAAACTGAATGGAATCTCAGATCGATTAAAACAAAACGAAGGTTCATGTGTAAATAAATATGCTGTGTGAATTCAACTATCCTAGTGTTCAAAGTGTTCTTCTCATCATTCAAAGAGTTTTATAAAAATCTGACTAGGGAAAATAGTGCTCTTTATTAAACAAATCAGACTCTCATATCGTAGGATTACAGGAGGAAGTCATTGTTGATGAATCTTTTGAAAGCGGTAGAATGACACCAGCAAACGAGAAGATTCCAAACTCTTGCCAAGCCTAATTGCAATCAGTTGGTGAAATTTCAATTTTTACCCAATTGAAAGTGATTGAGTATCGCCAAATTTGGAGCAACCTTACATAGAGTAGTTGAGCCGCAAGCGACTAAGTGCCTTTTTCCTGTAAGCTGACGAATATTAAAGCCACGAAAGTACCCTCTCACAGGAAAAATATTTAGGGTCTTTATTCAAGTAACACTCGATATTAACAGGATAACCCGATATATCCAGGTGTGAAATTCCCAATATTTCAAATAATTTTTTTTCATAAAAACACGAACTTGTAAAAAATTATCCAACCAATTTAAACAAATACATTTATTTTAAAATTTTCAATAAAAAAATTTATGTAAAAATGAATGAATATTTCAGTGATAGGTAATACGAGTCAACCAAATACATGGTATTTGTCTTATAGTGGTTTCTTAAGAATCACTCTAATAGAACGGTACCTTAACCAAGGATCTCCCAACGAGTTTCTTCCATTGTGTTTCAAAAAAATCTGAAACGAGTCTTCCTTAAACTGTTCTAAAAATGCTTTGGGTATGTTGTCTGCAAACGGACAAGATCTCACAGTCCCTTCTGAAAACGAGAAAAATAAAAATTAAGAATCGAAGCTATATACAGGGTATTTCTAAAGTCCGTTTCGCGGCTTTTATTTGGAACCAACAAGTCCTAGGGTCACGGAAGTAAGGTCTACCCCTAGGCAGTGCCCTATGACACGTTGGTTCCAAATAAAAGCCGCGAAACGGACTTTTAGAACACCCTGTATACTCATTCATTGAAAGTAAGAAAAAAATTTAAAATGTCTAAAAAAGAACTTGGAAAAAATAATTAATCTGTCATTAACGGCTATATTCACCACTAGGTTAACCTGGAATCAAGTTTGACAACTCTAATTGGTTTAAAACTTGTTTCCCTTTTTCAACAACCAATTAAAAGCTTGACTAACTTTTAGTAGTGAATACAGCTGTAACTCTTTCAATGTTTCCTTATAATATAATTTTTAAATATATTGAGTTCTTAAATCGTATTATGAGGGTAATAGTGTGAAAGAATACTATTCTTGCAGATAATAGCATAATGTAGATGAATTTACCTTTACAGCTTTCATCTGTAGAATAACAATAAAACATGGGTTCATCTTGACAGTAGAGTACAACGAATCCTATCCTTGATAGAAGTTTTTCGTAGTGTTCTGCCCGGTATTCCTTAAAATGAGACTCGGGAATGAAAATACTCGCGCCCTAAAAAGAAACCCAACTTTATAAAAACTCTTTTCTAAAAAAATATTCAATAAAACTGCCTTCCAAGACAGTGGTTCCCAACCCGTAGAAGTATAAGGGAAAGTCAGTGGCGTTTATAAGGGTGGCGAAGGGGCCCTGGCCCCCCCCCAAAAAAACCGGACTTGGTGTACCAAAACAAGCTAAAACCATGTTTTATAGGCACAAATTTCCAAAAATTTTCTGGGGGAGGACCCCCAAACCCCCCTTTCTGATTGGTATTTTATTATTCCAAATCTTTTTACAATAAGTTCATCAAAATCCCAATCCTACTTAAAAATATATGTCCAAAATTAGGACTAGGTGTACCAAAACCGAGTAGAAATACTGTTTTTAGGGTCAAATTTCCAAAAACTTTCTGTGGGAGGACCCCCAGATCCCCTTTCCTACTTGGCACTCTATTATTTTCAACTTGTTTTTATATTAAGTTCACCCAAATGCAAATTCTATCTATAAATATAAATCAAAAATTCGGACTAGGTGTACCAAAACTGGTTAAAAACCAGTTTTTAAAAGTCAAATTTCAAAACTTTTTTTATAAGTTCTTTAGATTTAAATTTTTTAAAAATAAATAAAGTTACATTGAACGTAATAAATTTGCTTGGGAGGGGTGAAAAATAATTTTGGGCCCCTCCCGAAATAAATTTCTATATACGCCACTGGGGAGAGTGTTGTACCTTCAGCCACCTCATTTTAAAATTCGGTAAAAGTACATTTGAATTTGTTTGAATATAAACAGATGCTACCTAGTTGCTAACGTAAAATCAGCTCTTTAAATTATTATTTTAATTTTATGTTATAAATTTACTGTTTTTAGATGCTCAAAGTTTTTTTAAGTGCATCACTACATTAATTTGTTTCTTCCCCTATAATTATGATATGATAAAATGGGAAACATGGGGTGAATCCCCGAGATTTCGACTATTTAGTTTTGATATTAGAAATCGTCAGATCTCTATTCCTTTATTTTTTATAGAATTTTGAATGCAAAAACACCTGATGTTGTACCTTCGGACATCATAAATGTTGTACCTACGGGCACGTTCTTGTGGGTGTCTGTAGCTAATCGGCGTTTTAGAATCGGGTCATTTAAGTAAATACATTTTAATTCATGTTAAGTTAATTCTAAATGGTTATCTATTTGTCGGCGATTATTTTGAAGTGATTTTTAGATGAAAAATCAAATATTTTGTGATCTAAGCAACTTTTTTAAATTTTTGATTCTACTTGGCATTTAATGTAGAATATGGTGTAAAATCTTAAGCACCCTATCGCATTTAAGTATGATGATTACAAAAAACTTTAAATTTCCACTGAAGAAGATTTGCGGGAAGTTATTACCACCAAATGCTTGCACTACTAAGTGTCGATTGAATTGGTTTTTTTGGATCAGTGAAGTGATCAGATCAATCAGCATGATTGATGAAATTATTACCTTAAATTTTGATCTGAAAATCCCATATGATTTACGTGTTTTTGGTAACAAATCAATACTTTTATCATTCAACTTCGTTTTAATGTTCATTTACGATCTAAAACTACCATTACTTAAAAAAATATATTTCCAATTTTAAAAATGCTTGAAATAGGTTATTAAAAGGTAATGCATCAATTAAATTGTTCATTTTTAGCTTTTTTCAACTAAAACTTCCCTTTTTAAGTCTGTCCACAGGTACAACTGGGTCTATCCACAGGTACAACTGGGTCTATCCACAGGTACAACTGGGTCTATCCACAGGTATAACTGGGTCTATCCACAGGTGTAACAGGTTGTTTACCTTTGGACACACATTTTTTCAAGTTATTAAAAATGATTAAAAATCCAATTTTCATAGCTAATAAAAATATCCGGTTTGCCAGTTTCTCTGCGATCTCTTTGATTGGTTTTTAAATGGGGAATGGAAATCTTACGAAGAGGGATTAAAACATATATCATGTAGAAGTCCGAGGATTCTCTAAGTAGCTTAAATGTCTATTAAACACTATCAATTAAAAATTAAAGTGTTTCGCCTTATTGTTCAAGAACCGGAGTTGATACTTATATATAAATGTATTTTCATAATTTAAAACTCCTCTTTGACTACTCTGCCGTCCTAAACGAAAGTGCACATAAACCAGTTTTCTTAAAATTTCATTTTCTTTTCCCCTTGGCGCATTTCTTAATTGGCAAGAATATATCTTGCTACTTCCAAGCCACTACAAGGGTTGTCAAAAAGACCCCATAGTTATCAGAATTAAAAGCAAAATAATATTAAGATTGAAATTCACATAAATTTAAATAGAAAATAATATTTAATCGGTACTTTCGTATTAGCCCGTCCATCGTTTTCGCCAACTTCGCCAAATTTCGCCAAAACGCGCCAAAATACGGGATTTCATCAGAATCGCCGAAAAACACATTTTTTAACATCAGAAACATCTTAATAACATCAGAAAATAAAAAATAAAAGTTTCATGTGGTTGGGGGGGGGGGCTGCCGCCCCCCCAAACCCCCCTTCCCTATCTATAACCAAACTCGTTGTGGGGGTAATCAGACACAGTAAGGATTCAGAAAAATGGGAATCAGTATTCTTGGATGAACCAAAACTACGGATATCACTCGGTAAGAGCATAAAAATAACTTTTTTAGCACTAACTTACTTGCAAAATGGTCGATTCTACCACCGGCGTGCATACGCAAAACATTGAAAGACTCTGGGGCTCGGCAAAATGTCGCAACAAAGTTCACCGTGGAACGACAAGAAAGCATTTAGACTCCTACCTTTCAGATGCAGTCTTCGTTCTTACCTCGTAAACATTGTTGAATTTATGTTCAAAACAACCTGCGCGGTGCGCACACATTATTTCACCCATGAGCTTTCCGATTTAAATTGCGCGCGCATGCGCCAGTGATCGGAACTAGCACGATTTCGCTACATTTTCCAGGGTTACCAGAATCAACTGTAGTGTTGTGGGGTTTACCAGACTTGGTGAATGTACCATTTAATCTAAAACAGATTATAGTTTTAAACACATTGTGTAATAGTTTTAAATATATCAGAGTATTATTACATCTGGAATATGCAATTTGATAAAAAGTAAATCTGAATGAAAATGCTTTTATGTGCCCTTTTGCTTAGAACGCGGCAGTACTGCAATTCAATGAAGCGGGAGTATCTAGTAAAAATATTGGTGCTGAATAAATTTTGCAGTCAAATTTCTTGGTGGGATCTTACACCTTTTGTGCACAGATTCCGAACCTATTAGGAACCATATGTGGCCGGCAGACTACCCGATGAGAACCACATGTAGCATCAAATATCCTTACATCGTAATACTGCTTCCACCTTGGGTGCGAAGAAAGTTCTAGAAACCATTCATAGTTTCCGGACTGTAGGTTAAATAACAAAGCTGCTTCACCCCCAGGTTTTAGAATATAAAAAAGGTTCCTGAAGGCTTTCTCCTGTTCTTCACAGTAGTGGAAATAGTTAGATGATACCACCTTTGTCATGGAGTTTGCCCACCGAATCACTGACGATCTGCAGAGAAAATCATTTTAATTACTGGCCCGCATAACATATATTTGGTATCAAAACTTCCGGATTCTTCCCGGATTTCTGAGTAAGCTATTGGATTTTTCAAATTATATAAAATGTATTTAAAAAATATTCAAATTAATTTGTTAATTCCATTTTATTAAATTACGGATAAGGTTGCAGTTACATAGCAAGCGACTGACAAATAACTAATTATCCATCCAATCTTAACGACCAAATGGTGCCTATTATTTATGATGACACAAATTCACATTTCACGTTTTCAAAATGTACTTTAAAATACTTTACAAAATAAATACCTTTCAAAGATTGAAAGAAGTGTTATAGAAACTTACATACATACTATTTAATACTAGAATTTTACACATTTTTACAGAAATTTAGAAGACTAAAAATTAATTGCTTGTAAACATTAAGTGTGTCATGCAGGTTTTGTCTCTTATTCTTTTGAATGGCTTAAAATGTATTGTTTTATTAGTCTGGGTTAAAACAAAAATATAAATGGTAAAACACTAGGTATATATATTGATGATTTAACCACTGAGCTATACAACAATATATTTTTGTTTTGTTTTATAGCTCAGTGGATTTAACAGGAAAAATATAAATTTTAAAATATTAATTTATTATTATTATTATTTTAATTAAGATAATATAAATTATTAAAAAATGTATGTTTTTTTAATGTTAATTAATATTAGTTATTAGTAGACTTTTCGAATATTTAAAAATCATTTTGATCAATTAATTGATAAGTTAAAACATTTAAGAGAGTTATTTATGGTTATACCAGTGGGATACTATGAGACGCATCTTTGGACATTTTGGTTGACATTTCTTCTGCTAGGGCTAAAGATTTAGCAGTTGAAGGCACGGTTTAAAGGGGTTTAATCTTAACTATAAGGGGTTTAGTCTTTGAAACTTTTCTTTTACATTTAAAATTATCTTTAGTAGAAACTAGGGATTAATGTAGATAAAAAAAATTATCCGATCTTTGAACACGAGTAACTACTGTAAGTCAGTTTGCCAAGATGTCATGATTGTCTGATTTAAAATTCAAAATTGTTTAGGCCAAAAATGAGAATTAGGAACATTGTTTTTACGAATGTTTTATGAAGTGAGTAAGTGAAGTTGTTTTGTGAGGATTGCGAAGCGATTCGAAAGGTCCTGCGTAAGCAGTTCACGGGGGTTGGTAAGCGATAGCGAGCAGGGGGCCGTAGCTCCCTAGTTGTCTAACAAATAATACTTATAAGTTTTCCACGCAAAAAAGTATATCCTTTTAAAGTACCAGGGAATATTCTTTGCTTAATATCTTTCACAAGAACTTTCCTGTTATTTTTGGGATTGTCTGTGAAATTCCATTAATAACGCAGGACCTCTGTACCATCCCTTAAAATATTTTTTTTGTGTAATTTGATCCCGGATCACCTCTTAGAGTATGACTCGAATTTTATTAATAAGCAACAGCAATTTGTGACCTTATTCCAAAAGATCAAATCATCCTTAATTTTTGGACACGAGTGTACCCATTGTACAATATGAAATACTCAATCGGTCTGAGGGTTTATAAAATTGGTTTGAAGAGAGCGCCGAAAATTTAAAACAGATCAGTAATAAATGAAGAAAACAAAAAAAATGAACCAATACCGTTTTTCAATATCCATCACGTGGTAGTTGATCTGAGGGTGCCGATGTCGCTGAATATCGTCCAAAACAACCATGGGCAGAGCATTGACAGCGATGACCTTCTTGATCTTCGGATAGAAACATATGAGGAAATTGGTGCAGTTTCTGTTGCGATAGCCTCTAATGTCCATGACAGTTTCTGAGGACAAATCTCCCCAGCTCCCTTTGCAATAGATGGCCCCAAACAATGCCCAGGTGCCCAGTGCATTGAGACTTGGAGAAGGCGCCTTAGACTTTGCACTCATTTCTGAAAATAAATACAGTTGAAGAGGTACAAAGAGTAGACTTTATTCAACATATAGAAAGAATTCAACATTCAAAGGATTGGTTGAAAAAAACTATTATCATTAGTTTCAATCATAAATCAAAAATTTTAACCCTATTTATTACAATAATGCATAAAAAGAAATTTAAAAAAATATTGCATAAAGGAATAAACTCTGAAAACCATTTTAAAAACTTTGATTTTATACCAAAAGATCTGATGATCTACTTGTCTATCCAAGGGCGCCTGTGAGAGGGGACCCTTACCCCCGAAATTCATACACTAAGTGCACCAAAACAAGTAACTAATACTTTAAAAAATCTTACATGAGTTCTCTCAGACTTAAAAGATCATATTTATCACTGATGAAGTAAAATCACTAAATTCCAATCTAAACGGTGAATTAGCAAAACAAAACGTTAACAAATATGTTCTTATCAAAGAAATTACTACATTTTTAACACACATTTAATGAAGATTAAGTTTGAAAGTAAAACTACGCTTACTTACTTTTCAAAATATAAAAGAATCTTTTAAAACACACACAAATACTCAAGTAAAAAGTTTCTTAAAAATAAATAAAAACATTGAAGTTTAACGTATAATTGAGTTGAGTAGGATATTATTTCGAATTGAATAGTATTCAAAGATAATCTCACATATCAGATAGCTTCTCTAAAAAGTAACATGAAGTTTTACGAAGCATCTCTCTCAAAAAGATTAACAAAGAATGCAGATCTTAGATGGCGGAATCTCTTATTTCTAAAAGTTTTAAACGTATGATATAGAAAATAAAGGAATGCCTAAAATCTCTTCTATACAGCTTATAAATTCCCCTACCCTAGTAGCACAACTCATACCAAATATGTCAAGTTTACGTAGCTGCAACTAGAAGTAAATGAAATTCGGCCATATATGACAAAAATTGGACTAATCTTGAACCTTTGTGCTGCTTGTTTGTTGCTAATGAGAGCCGTTTAGATAATTACAAATCAAACTATTCAAGTCAAAAAATTATTGGCAACAAGGTTATATGAATTAGTTGATTAAGGAAAAGTTGTAATCAGAAACCAGTAAAATACCCCGTTCAACACTCCTAAAATTTTACATTCGAAGTTAGGAGTTGACTAGTCTTATGTTAAGGTGCAGTAACTAAACAAGGGCTGAATGGGTAAGTCTTTAATTCTATTCGTTAAAAAATAGTTGTAAAAATGGAATGACTACGTCATATACACTATTATAATCGTTTTCATTTAGATTAGGCGGCTGAGACGTAATGTTTTAGAAACAGTTACTGTTGTAATTATCATCGAAAATATTTTCTTGTACAATAAATAACAAGGCAGTCTAAACAAAAGTAGTTAAAACACTGTAAAAGAATCAGTCACTGAAGTTACGTGATAAGCATTATTACACGATATTGAGCGTTTTTGATCCTATTTCAGCCGCTTATGCTAAATGAACAAACTAATATTAGACAGATTACGAAACTGAACCCAATGAGGTATTTGCATGAGTGAGGGATTTGCTTGATTTTATACTTTTTCGATACATTATGGTCTAAAACTCCCAAATTTCTGATTTTTAAGTTCAAAAATGCGTTTTAAATAATTTAAAATTCAATTTTATTTTTGCCAAAACGTCAGAAAAGTCACGTTATCAAAAAACGGGCTTCTATTGGATGTGACGTCACAGCGCATGAAAACCATCGTGTTTTCTGTTGTCACGTGATCAGAAAACGGGCTTCTATTGGATGTGACCTCACAGCGCATGATTTGTGATTCGAAAGTGTTTTCGCGCCAAAACAAAAAACGAAATTTTAAAAATTTATCTCAGAAACTAGGCTACGGAAATACTTGATGTAAACGTCATTCTTCATGGTTTTTTATCTACTATTTTAATAAAATTTAATCTCACTAGGGGGCTCTGCCCCCTGCTCGCTATCGCTCACCAACCCCCGGAACTGCTTCGCAGTTCTTTGAAGATCGCTTCGCGATCTTAGCGAGCAGAGCTCGCTTGTTTCATCTCAACTATCCAGTACAACCTGGAACTTGTCTGCTTATAGTCTGTTTATTTAGAATAGGCGCCTGAAACAGGATCAAAAACGCTCAACAATGCTTAATAACGCTCATCAGACAACTTCAATGACCGATTGTTTCTAAAGTATTTTAACTACTTCTGCTTAGCCTGACTTTTCATTGCAGAAGAAAATTTTTTCGACGATAATTAGAATAATATATGCTTCTAATACGTTATGTCTCAGGCGCTAATTCTTAATGAACAGAGTGTAGTTGATGATCATTTAATATAGAAAATTCTTATCTCTCAAACTTTTATATAACTTAATTCGGATCATTACCACGAAAATATCAAAATAAAACTATTACTGAAATATTCCTTTTTAAATTATCAATAATTTAATGGATAGGGGGCTACCGCCCCCTGCTCGCTTACGCTCACCAACCCCCGTAACTGCTATTTTATCAGAGTAAAGCACACTTCTCGAAAATCCTCTTCCTTTCATAGGCACAAATAACACTCAAAATAGCTTAAATTATTTATTTCTCTAGTATTTCAAAAAATATCTAAGTATCTTTAAAATATTATTAAACAAGTCTATACTATATCGCTTGCAAACTTAGAGCAAAAATGTGCACCTCAAAACTTTAAATTGAAATATCCGTGCTCGCGACAATCTAGTGAACAGGAAAATATAAAATTTAAAAACATTAAACACGTCTGATAAAGACCTACTAAAACTATGAAAAAAATTAAACTTTGATGCTTAATAATTCCAAAACTAATTAGAATTTTTTAAAGAATTAAACGCCAATCTCTTTTTAAAAAATAAGAATATAAGTGTTTAAAAAATCATATTGATACCGTGATTAGTTTTTATTTTAGATAGAAAAAAACGAAAAAGTGTCAAAAATTTCAAAAATTAAAAAATTAATTACTCTAAACCAAATTCGAAATTCGAAAAAAGGGCGACGTAGTGCACATCTTCATACTTCAGAGTATTAGGCTACAAAAAATCATAGTTCTGCTGCCAATAGATTTTGCTGAACTGGATTACGCGGCGAAAAAAGAAAAACTTCAACTTTGACCTTAAAAATACCCCAGTAATAATTATCACATCAGTTAGCTTTTTGTTCGAGAATGTGCCCCAAATATTCCTCTACAAACATTTCAAATTTCATAAATTTCTATCAAGTAGTTTTTGCGAAATGAGAGTTCAAAGAGTTGAAAAATTAAATTTTCTGAAACAGCGGCAGCGGCAGCGGCAGCGGCGGCAGCGGTGACAGTAACTTTTTTTTAATATAGAGAGAAAACGTGAGAATACCTCATTATATATGCCTTATTTTTTTACATTATTTGATGAATATTTCTCAATTTCACATATATATTTATTCCAAATCAAATTTAGTTTTCATTAGATCTTTAAAGATTGAGTTTTTTAAAATTGATAAACAATTTTTTCGATGATTTTGAATGTTATTCTTTGAAACACTTCTAAGCATTTTTAGTTCCTTCCTAATGTTATTAATACCTTCACACTGCAAGGTGAATTATTCAATTAGTGAGTGAGTTCATTTTGGTTATTTATAGCGATAGTGATCCCTGATAGCTAAGGTTAACCGTAGAAGATTTTCAAAATATCTTTTAAAAAGCATTCATTATAAAATATTTGTTTGAGATTTATACTAGTTAGAGAATTCGGTACTTGCAGTGGCGGATCTACGGGGGGGCTTTCGGGCTGAAGCCCCCCCAAAAATGTCTGATATTTTACTAAGTTTGTCAAAACACAAAAATTGATATCCGAAATTCGGATGAGGCGTACCAAAACGAGTTGAAAAAGTGGGGTTTTTGACTTAAATTTCCAAAAATTTTCTGGGGGAGGACCCCCAGACCCCCCCCCTTTTAGTGGTTTGAGTAAGATAATTCACTATCTTTTTCGTATTACCATTAACAAGAAGACTCAATTGGATTATGAAAATTCTTAGCCCCCCCCCAAAACCAAATCCTGGATCCGCCACTGGGTACTTGCGTATTATCAAGACCCTCTATAAACATGGCCATCCAACTCCGGGTGATGACGTCAGACGTGGGTGAAAATTGCCATGTTAAGTCTATGGAGTGACGTCAAAGATGAGTGAAAGTTATGACGTTGCACGGCCGAGTTGGGAGGCCTTTATATAGAGGGTCTTGGTATTATCCCGTCGACCGTTCAGTGGCCGTCTAATTCAGCTGTACATCAATAGGAAAGTCAATGGGATTTGATAACGTCTTTGATTAAGCGGCACTGTCGACGGTATAATACGTAAGAACAGAGAATTCTTATATTCAAAATTTACCTAATGTGTTTTAAAAGTAATACAGGTTAACATGAGAAAACTTAATATTTAGTTTTGAAGTGAGAAAATATTCCAAAACTGAAATTCTTCGAACAGTTAATTTCGTTCCATCATACTTTTGTCAACATCGGTGATATGATTGATCTGTGTTGCCACAACTAAGATAAATGCAATTTATAAATCACAGAGTAGAGAGCTTAACAGAGATACCAAACCGCCGTTTTACTCCTAAGATCTTTAATTTATTCAGCACGCATATTATAATTCAGTTCACTAGTAGCCAATCAGTGAACGCGAAATGTATTTGATTTGAATTTAACACTGATTATAGGCGATTTGGATTTGAGTGACAGCTTCAATGGGCGAATGACAGAATTAGCAGGAATAGCGTGGAGGCGGGACTTGAGGCCAGAGATTTTTCAATGGGAAAAGCCCTGTTAAAAAAGTTGCCATTAGCGTCTACGGAGATGAACACTCTGTTAAGCTCTATACTCTGTGTTATAAATGAAATAAAATCAAGAAGTAATAAATTGTTAAATCGTCGTGTTATTGAAAATATGCAAGTTTTAAAAACATTAAAAAAAATTTTAGATTGAATATTTTTTAAAAATTACTAATGTATCCATATTACGATATTTTAAATAATATTAACGTACTATTACAAAAAGGACTTCAGTTTATGTACAGAGTATAGAGCTTAACAGAGTGTTCATCTCCATAGACGCTAATGGCAACTTTTTTAACAGGGATTTTCCCATAGACAAATCTCCGGACACAGGACCCACCTCCTTACCTCTTATAGCTCCACCTCCCATCTGTCACTCACCCACTGAAGCTGCCTTCAAGTCGGCAGTGGAGGGAAAATCTCTTTTTTCCCCATTCGCTATAGCGCTCTGGGGAAAGGAATCTATAGCTTAAAAATAATAAATCTTTATAAAATAATAATAAAATAAATAAATAATAAAATTTAATAGCTTTTAAATAAAATAATAATAGCTTTTAGAAATAAATAAATCTGTAAAATGAAGTAGGGAAATTAATTACCTACTTTTGGCAATTGCAATTGTTCTACGATCTACGGGAAAAAGGGAAAAAAGAGCAGCGCCGATAAAATCAAAATGAACACGCCTGATAGAAGTTCCATATCCAATCAGGATTCACTTACGCATTAAGCTTTTTCTGATTGGCTGCTAGTGAACTGAATTATAATCTGCGAGCTGAATTAAATTAATGACCTAAAGAGGAAAACCGCCGTTTGGTATCTCTGTAAGCTCAAATACTCTGTGAGTTCAGGGGCGTCATTTAGGGGGGGCAGGGGGGGGCAACCGCCCCCCCCAAGGTTTCCACTGTAATGTGAAAAATAGCTGCAAGTCCCTTGAAAATTCTGTAACTTCCACAAGGAGCTTTGGGTGCAACTCAAAATGTCTCAAAAGGAGTTAAAACATTACTTTTGAGGGTTCAATTTCAAAAATTTTCTGGGGGAGGACCCCCAGACCCCCTCTAAAATTTTCATGTCTCTTATTTAGTGTTTTCATCCTTGAAAACCATTCCTTTTACAAGAAGATTTTTTCTTACGAAGTTCCCCCAAAGAGTTTGAAAAAGAGATAAAACACTAGTGTAAAGGGGAATTAAAATTCCTGGGGGAGGACCCCTAGCCCCCTTAAAACTTTGACGTTTATTTACTACTCTTTTCCCTAGAAAATTATGTGGTTTACAAGAAACTGTTCTCTTTGGATGCAGCCCAAAGGGTCTCAAAACGAGCTAAAACACTACTTTAAGAGCCAAATTTTCAAAATTTTTCTGGGGGTGAACCCCCAGACCCCCCTTTTTCTTTGGAGTTCACGTTGTGAAATTTTGACATGATATTACCTTAAAATTGAAGTTCAGGCAACTCCCGCGAAAAAAACCCTAGTTACAGCAAGGTATAGATAGACCCAATTAAAAAAAATTCCTTGCCCCCCCCAACCAAAAACTGAAATGACGCCCCTGTGTGAGTTATGCAGCCCAAAAACTTGGATGGAGAAGGCAACCTGGTTGTGTAATTGTTTTTTCGCCAATAGCAAAACGAATATTTACCTAAAAGAGATTGTTTGAATTTAACCAGTTTTTTGGATTTACCCAAAATTTTAAATCCCCCTGTTGAACTTTTTTCGAACCAACTAAGGACAGTCACACGTACTCAGCACCCGACGTACATCCATTCAAGAACAACCCTTACAGCTACCTGAGTCATCCTAAGTTCTTCTTGGACTACGTGGCCAGCAAGCTGGGGTGGGACGTGCTGCTTTCCGCTACCATCCTCGACGTAGGCTGCGGCACAGTGCGACCTCAGCTGGGGGAATGGTTTTACGCCAAGTTTACAGAAATGTCCCACGTCGTGGCTTTGGACAAAGACCCTGGGGTCATCAACCAGTGCCGTAGGGAATACGACGGAGTCGCTCCCATCCAGTTTGTCGTTGGGGGCATTGATGAAGACTTGGAGCAGATGTGAGTATAGGTGAAGATCGGTTAGAGCTAGTTAAGCTCCATCTTGTTTATCTTGGTTTTTAAAAGCAAGAAGCAGCCTTTACTTTCTCAACTATGTCAGATTAATGCATATTTCATAGTGCCCCGGCAGGGGTGTGGCCAAGGGGGGGGGGAATTTTGGCATGGGCGGATTTAAGGGGGGTCAGGGGGGCAATGTCCTCTAACTTTTAAATAAAGTTACTTTTTTATAAGGGAAAATCATGTTTCCAAAGCCATTAGAGACAGCTTGCCCTCACCACCTAAATCCGCTCATGGATTTTGGGATATCTCTTTCCCCCAATGGTCAATTTTTTTATGCACCATAGAAAGGGAACTAAATTCATCCCATATCCCCCAAAAACATATTGATTTAAATACCTTTTATCAAAAAATTAATTTATAAATTTTATTAAAATTTACAATCTTGCTGTCCATTAGGCATTTGCATTATGGAATTCATGGCGTGATTGGTGAGATTTTTCAAAATCGCTCCGAAGTATGTCATATTATGATTTTACCATTGCTTCTTCATGACAATGCTTATCCTCCATCTCTGTCTGCTGTTGCTACTCACACTAGTTTCAACAGTTTAATAGTCCCAATCCCAACTCATGATTTTCATTATAAGGATTTACAATGATCGTATTACCTTTTGGGATTAATTCTACCTCCCAGACACTGTTGAGGTGAGTTTCTACTTATGCGTTTGCTTGCGTCATCCCAAAGTTCCAAAGGTGAAGCAATACCTGCTCCCTGCTTGTCCGCTTAAGCATTTGATTTGGGTTCTTGACCAGATAAAATGTCGCATATGTGAAAACGGCTCTTTACATTTGAGTTCCCAAAAGACTATTGCTTTAGTTATAATGGTTCTCAACCCACAGAAGTATATTGAACAATATAACTGACTTATGGCTGATACATACGCATTTTATAAAAGTGTCTAATTTTCTACGAACCTAGTTTAAATCATTTATTCTATGAGCTTGAGATTTGTTTTCCTCTTTCCTGTAGAAGTCTAACTGAAGAGTGGATAGACAAGTTAGACAAGGTGATGTCTCTGAACTGCTTTCACTTAGTTCCCGACTTGATATCCGCATTCGACAACCTCTACCTTGTCACAAAACCGGACGGTGAAATAGTTGTAGCATTTTGCCTTTGGTCAGGTTTTATCGAAATAATTGACCACGTCATGGAGTTGAAGAAGTGGGACGATTATGAAAGAGTAAAATATTAAGTTTAGATTCGCTTTGAATAATGCTGTTAGTAACTTAAGCGTTTTAAAGTTGAAATATAGCGTGGAGGACTTAAAAGAGTGGGAAAGTGTAGAAAGTGTAGGTGTTTATTTTTCATGCCTTATGAATTGAGAAGTTTAGATATAATACAAGGGAAACGTTATAGTGAATTTTAATACTCATAATTTTCAGCATAGAAAATTAAAGTAATTCACTTTTTTAATTAATGTACTTAAGTTGTTACAGAGTCGCAAATAATGTTTGGTAAAATGAGGAAGTTGCATGATTTTTTTTATTTTTTAATCGATTCTTCTTGCAAAAATAAGGAACTACCCAAAATTTGTGGCCGATCGAGAAATTTTTTGATTGCCAAAAAAATTAACAAAAATCCCCTTTTAAAAGCCCGCGAAAACGCCAAGAGTTTGGATGTGACGTCATCTTATATTAAACATTGTTGTAAAGCAATGGAGTTGATGGTACTATTGTTGACGTCATCTTATAGTTTAAACAATGAACGTTTTCAGTCACGTGTTTTTTTCTCGACTTTTAAATTAAAATATTTAATTACCCGTACATTTTTTTGAAAAACTGACTAGATATTTCATTTTACCATACAAAAAACCATACGGAACACTTGTTTGTTTTTAAAAATCTGACACATGCAACTTCCTTATTGGATAGTTTAATTAAATACTATCTCAACTTACTCTATTTCTTATCAACTATTTTTCCCCCAAGTATATATTTTTCAATAATATATTAATTTATAAAGTTCGGTAGCTAAGTTATAGTATTATAGGCTTTCTTATTAATAAAATGTTATTAATTATTTCATTTAGTATCATTTTTCTCTCTAGGATGACGCACCTAAAGCTCCCTGTCTGCAAGATTCTGAGAAAGATGTATCAGCATTTGAAGAAATGATTCGAAAGCGAGGCTTTACCATACTTCAATGCGAAAAGATGGAAGTGGAGCAACCTTACGAAAGTGAAGAAGAGTGCAAAAGTGGAGTATCCATTGCTCTTTTTTTCCCCATAAATACAATCATAATCTATTTTGGCGCAATATGATATAACTTGATTCTTGCGTCATAAAACCGCAACCAAACCTTGTAAACAGGGTGTTTCAGAACATCTTCGAGAGTTCGAGGGGGTCGGAAATTCCCCCTTAAAGAGCAACGGGTTTTCATAATCTGGCATAGGAGGATGTATAATTGTATTAAGCCAGCAAGTTCGTTCGATTTAGGCATTTTTTTATATAAAAATCAATTTAAGAGCTGAAATTTCAGTAATGCTTACCTAGACCTAATCGTATCGGTTTCATTTTTTTAAATGCCTTAATCGAACGAACTATAGCTGGTTTTAATACAATGAATATTGAAAGGTCAAAGTGTCAGTTTCCACTGACTTATACAACCTCCCTAGTCCTTTTGGTTATAAAAACCAATAGGGTACATTTCTGACTCCCCTTTCCTATGTGATTCAGAGTCGTCTAGGTGTGTTCTAACCCTCCTAGAAGTTCTGATACATTTATCTGAAACACCCCACTGAGCAGGCTTCGCCTCAACACATCCTCGCGTGCCTGGGGCTCTCTAAACAGGACTTGACTGACAATCCATTGACGGTGTTGGACTTTTTAAGGGTATTTAATGTCATGGACCTGGTCTAGCACTGCTGACCATGGGGGCATGCAACAACAACAACAACAGAAAATGTTTTTTTGAAGAATTTTATTTTTAATATGCTACCCTTCTTTAGGACTTATACCCTGTCATTCTGGAAAGCTCAAATAATTATCCATGTTTATTTCATTTATTTTTTTCCAGAAGATCTCTTACAAAACGCTTTGCTGGCATATGACATCCCTACCGAACATTTGTCGGAATTCTCAGATGACGTTTACAAATGCTTTCTAAAATGTTCAGAGAGGATCGGCGATGGTCAAAAAGTGGCCAGGTCAACGTACCTCATGGTGCTGGCACAAAAGTATGGCAGCACTTTGCTATTCTCGGATTCGACGACAGATTCAGCAACATCGTCCTCCGAATAAAGTCTGCTTGATCAAAGTGTTCTGGAAACGAAAAATGATATTTTAAACGTTTTAACCATTTACATCTGTTGGCGTATCGCTGATGAATAAAGTTGTTTTAGATTCGAGAGGTGTTTTATTGACAAATATTTTTTAAAACTTCGGACGTAACGGATACAGACACAGATCAAGGATGCATTTAACCTTTTAAACGCCGCAATTCAAATTTCAAATTAAAGGTTCTGATTTTTGGCTAAAATGGCTTGTTTCATCATAACTAAAACCATTCTGGTCATTTTTTGGCAGAAAAAAAAATCCTAAGTATGATTTTTAGGATGTTCCCATTTGGGAACATCGGCGTTTGGGGTGAAGTTTTTAGGGGGATTTCCAAAAGGCACATATTTTGCAATCAATTCAAATAAAATGATTGAAATAGGTTTCTACTCAATAATTATGAACATACTTATGATAGTGGACGGTTTTTTCATTTTTATTACCCATACTTGGACGATTGGGTAACATTTTATAGATTTTCATAAGAAAAAATTGACATGTTTATTACGTACGCGAAGCTTTTCAGTATATTTTTCTTGCACTATGGGTAATATTTTGGTATAAAAAATACATAAGAGTGTTCCCATGCGCTTCTAAGCTAAACAGTTACATTTCTGCGTGAAAAAATAGTTTTAATTACGGTTCAATACGGATATCTAGCATAAAATCCAGTAATTGCTTTCAAATCTAATTAGCTTTTAAAAGTGATAAACATAATTATTATCTCCATTGATTCATTAAAACTGTGTTTCTCATGGAAGATTTCGAACTCAACCACATATCTCTTACATCCAACTTACGTTAGAAGGGTGTTTTAAGATGTACACACCTTTCCCTATTTTCAAAATTCTTCAATTTTATTCCTAAAATTTTTATGTAAAAAAGGTACTTGAACAAAATATATACCCAAGTCCTCAGAAGCACTTCAAATATGCTCTCTGCATAACCCCTAATGATAATTACTGAAAATTAATCGATCGGGGAGTTAGAAAAATGAACAAGTGGAAGAATCTGCTATAAAGATTTGGCATTTATTTATAAATAAATAAAGTGAAAAAATAAAAATTATACAATTTTAAATTTAAAACATCATTCTTAACCTGTTTAGATCCTTTGAGACAAAAAAGGTTCAAAAAATTAAAGAAAATAGGAAATAACTTGAATTTTTGCGTGTTATAAAAATCCCCTCCAATACTATACCTCAAACGCCGATGTTCCCATTTGGGAACATATACATTGACTAGGTAATTACTCTCCAAAATTGGAATATAAAGTTATTCTGTCAAGCCAAATGAGAAGATATGTACTTAAGCTATCTAAACACAGAAAATTATTTGAAACTAAATTTATTTAAAATTTTTATAAATAAAAACTTGTGCAACTTTTTGAAGATCCAAAAATCTGTAATTTTGATATAAATTCTACAAAAAGGATTAAATTGTACGTGAAAAACTTTTGCATGTAAAATAACTTTATATCTTTCAGTTGCTTACTACCAAGTATAAAATTCCTGCATTAAAAATTAAGTGGTTAAAAAAATTCCCAAAAGTGATGTTCCCATTTGGGAACATCGGCAGGTAAAAGGTTAAGTTACAATCCATCTTTTCCAGTGCTATACTCTAATATTCATTTTGAACTGACACCCGAAGAATAGTGCTTTCCCCCCGCTAAAAGCGTAACCATGGCTACGCTCTTCGCACGGCTGTCTTCTTAGCCGCTGTGAGGTTGATAGTTGCCATGGTTACTGATTTGGTGGTGGGGAATGGTGGTGGTGGGACACACTTTAAAAAAAGTTAAGAAATCTCTACTTTTAATTAAACTTTATTATTTAATTAACATTTTGATGAACTGACAGCTTATTGTTTAAAAAACTGTATCTGTATTTATAAGATCGTTATATGGAATTTATCTGTTCCGATTTTCAGATACATAAAGTCATAATATATTTTAAATTTTCTCCTAGGGCATTAACTGTACTATATAAGCTATACACGAGGAATCCCTTCAAAGTAATGCGTTACTCTGAAAATTTGAGATATTTTATCTTGAATATAGAATATTGGAAATTAGAGTAATATTTTGCATCCTAATTACATAAAGTTTTTTTCTTTATCCCGCCAAAAAACTAAAATTCCTTTATTTCCCACAAAACAAGCTTTTTATCTTATTCTACAGAATACGAAAAGCACGAGTTTACGCGCTCGTCTGTTTTTCCCGAAAAAAAAGCGAAAAAGGAGAAATCTAGAAACCCTGAAGCGGAAGAAGGAACGTCATTCGCTCCATGACCTATATTTCATCACTAACTTCTCTCCTCCTACTTCATTTATTCTTTCCTCCATGGGCTAGCTACGCCGCTGTTTGATAAGTAAGTAAAGTTTTGATGAGTAAATAATTTAAATGTTAGAATACTTTTAAGGGCTCAAGTTCACACTTGCGTATGCGCCAAGTTTTTAGCGGTAAAGATGACCAATATGGTAAACCTGGGTAACCCTAACTTATGTTAAAAAAATTATTTGGCTTCTAAATATACCGCTAAACAGCCAAAATTCGCCAAGCATACGCAACTCTGAACTTTCGCCCTTTTAAAATTTGAAACTATCTAAAAAGTTAAGTATTTGATATGTATAAAAACACTTAAAAATCATAATATGGTTAAGTTAATTGATAATTTATTCGTGATACAAAAATATTTAATTCAATTTATTAATAGATGGCGCTGCAAGTCACAAGTATGAATCACGGATGGGATCATTGCGATGAACAATTTTCATCTGACTATCTATTTTAAACTTCTCTGTAACTTTGCCGTGTATTCAATTTGTAAATAAACATTGATCTAGCTTTCACTTGCTTTCACGTTGCTGGCACTCTATATCGCAAGTTTCTTTGAAATTTTAACTTTCCATTTTTCTCTTCTATGTAAATCAATAGAATGGTTTGGGTAAAAGAATAGTTATGAAATTCGACCATAGTATGGATTTCCATTAATTATAGAGTATTTATTAATATTAAACTAACTATATTACCAAATGAAAAATTTGAAGGGTAGAACGCACAGAAAGAGAAGGAAAAGAAAATTAGATCAAACAATTGATTCAACTGACAGCTTCCTTTTATTAAATTTCAGTTTATTAACCCAGTGGATGGGGATGAAAAATTTTAAAACTTCCAAATCACTGAAACCAAAATACTTTAAAGGTATAGTTAAATCTTCTAGTAGGTAACACTGAATTTCTTATCATTGTTATGTTTTCATTTTTATGAAATGATCCAAATATTTTCCTGGGTAAAAATCTAGAAGTGGGTTCGGGTTGCCGCCTTCATTGGCGTCGGCGACTCCTGAACATTGGGGGGGACGCCTCAAGGATTCGGAATTCCTCCCCAAATATTTGGTTAATTACCCCAAAAATAATAGGTTTTGCCCTCGTTTAACAATTTTTAGGTGGTTTTGAATCAACTAATTAACTTCTGTCTCAATGAACGTTTTATAAACCGTTTGAACATTTCACTGAAAAGGGGGGTCCGGGGGTCCTCCCCCGGAAAAATTTTAGAAATTTGGGTACAGCTTTAGAATAGGTCCACTTTTTGAATGGTCGCCAAGTTGGCGGTATTTCATGGCCGACAGGCTGTGAAAATGTAGGTAAACATGGCGGACAGGTTTCAAATATGGCGGCCGGCGCCAAGGTCGCCAAAAGTGGACCTATTCTAAAGCTGTTCCGAAATTTGACCTTTTAAATATAGGTTTAAACTCATTTTAAGTGTTATACTATTACAGTTTAAAAATAAATTTTTATGCATTTAACCAGTGCTGAAATTTTATTTTTTTAGGGGTCTCATTAAATTATTATTTTTAGCTAGCCAGAAAAATTTTTTGTTGGAATAATACTTTCCCATTCTCTCACTTGCTTCAACCTACTCTAAATGAAATCATGTTCTGAAAATGGGGTGTCCATCCCCCTCTTGTATATGCCTCTTAAATTAGGTGCCATTGGTATATTGGCACCATCTTTTATGATCAAAAGTTGGAGAAACACATATTCAGTAAATTTTTGGTTGCCACCAAAAGTTACAAACAGTTTTTTAAACTATGTTCCCAATTATTGAAGGGGAAGCGTCCCCCCTGGCGGCGACGCCCGTGGGTGCCTTTGGCGAATTTTTAGTCGACGACTTCACTTTGATTTTTAGGCGCAATTTGGCGCTACTACTGTACTTGGGGTTTGAACCCACTTCTAGATTTAAGCCATTGGTACTCCTCTAGAATACCGGCACAAATCCCGCCGAGCAGATTTTTTGGCCACAGCTGCTCACACATGACCTTCCGAAACAGAAACAAGGGCTACCAGCGGTTGCATCATTATTGGCTACTTTATCGCTTACGCCGGGATTCTGGAGTAGTACCAAGCCATTTTCCTATTTATGATTTTATTCAGTAGTTGATTTCTTCTTACATTTAATTTAAAAAGCTTAATTTAAAACCACATTGGTACATAATACATATTATCCCATCAACCGATCAGCTATATAGCTGTCAATGGGATTTGATAACATTGAGCATTATTGACGGGATTATAACTATGAACATCCATAACTAATGGATAAAATTGGAAGGAAAACATACACTTAATTGAGTTATTAAATATTTTCATGTTATAAAACAGTGTGATCCAACCCGCAGGCCACTTGGGTAGCTAAAGATTAGACCACTCTGTTATAAAATATAATTGTTAATTCAAATATGAAAAATTACAAACTAAAATAATATAATTTACTATGAGTTAAGGTCTTAAATATTTTTGCTACTTACACACTACACTGTTAACTGTGCTGCTGAATTTTAAACTGTCACCAAATCCTTTCAACTCCACCTCTGATATTAAAACAAGTTGGCGGTATTTCATGGCCGACAGGCTGTGAAAATGTAGGTAAACATGGCGGACAGGTTTCAAATATGGCGGCCGGCGCCAAGGTCGCCAAAAGTGGACCTATTCTAAAGCTGTTCCGAAATTTGACCTTTTAAATATAGGTTTAAACTCATTTTAAGTGTTATACTATTACAGTTTAAAAATAAATTTTTATGCATTTAACCAGTGCTGAAATTTTATTTTTTTAGGGGTCTCATTAAATTATTATTTTTAGCTAGCCAGAAAAATTTTTTGTTGGAATAATACTTTCCCATTCTCTCACTTGCTTCAACCTACTCTAAATGAAATCATGTTCTGAAAATGGGGTGTCCATCCCCCTCTTGTATATGCCTCTTAAATTAGGTGCCATTGGTATATTGGCACCATCTTTTATGATCAAAAGTTGGAGAAACACATATTCAGTAAATTTTTGGTTGCCACCAAAAGTTACAAACAGTTTTTTAAACTATGTTCCCAATTATTGAAGGGGAAGCGTCCCCCCTGGCGGCGACGCCCGTGGGTGCCTTTGGCGAATTTTTAGTCGACGACTTCACTTTGATTTTTAGGCGCAATTTGGCGCTACTACTGTACTTGGGGTTTGAACCCACTTCTAGATTTAAGCCATTGGTACTCCTCTAGAATACCGGCACAAATCCCGCCGAGCAGATTTTTTGGCCACAGCTGCTCACACATGACCTTCCGAAACAGAAACAAGGGCTACCAGCGGTTGCATCATTATTGGCTACTTTATCGCTTACGCCGGGATTCTGGAGTAGTACCAAGCCATTTTCCTATTTATGATTTTATTCAGTAGTTGATTTCTTCTTACATTTAATTTAAAAAGCTTAATTTAAAACCACATTGGTACATAATACATATTATCCCATCAACCGATCAGCTATATAGCTGTCAATGGGATTTGATAACATTGAGCATTATTGACGGGATTATAACTATGAACATCCATAACTAATGGATAAAATTGGAAGGAAAACATACACTTAATTGAGTTATTAAATATTTTCATGTTATAAAACAGTGTGATCCAACCCGCAGGCCACTTGGGTAGCTAAAGATTAGACCACTCTGTTATAAAATATAATTGTTAATTCAAATATGAAAAATTACAAACTAAAATAATATAATTTACTATGAGTTAAGGTCTTAAATATTTTTGCTACTTACACACTACACTGTTAACTGTGCTGCTGAATTTTAAACTGTCACCAAATCCTTTCAACTCCACCTCTGATATTAAAACAAATATGTTACCTTATTTTTGTACTTATGTTGTGTGATAATAAAGCTTATGTTATTAAAAAAAAGGATGCCAAAGGGAAGTGCTAGACATTAACATCTGAATATCCTATTTGCTTTATCAATCAAACAGTTAAATTTAAAAATTAAACTTATTTATTATCACAGAAATGCTGTAATAAAAAATTATAATAAATAATATAATCAAAATTTATAATTATTTCCATGGACTTAACTTCTTTAAGACCTAAAAAAATACAGGGTGCCCCAAAAAGGACTAACACATTTTAAAAATCAAATAACTAATAGGGGCCATTCAAATATTACGTAAGCACTTTTTTGTACATTAAAGATAAGCAAACCTCAACCCCCCCACCATAATTACGTAAGAAATTGCCCGAACCCCCCCCCCCGAAATTTTGGCATCCCTATTAGTAAGTAATGTTTTTTTCCTTGAAAATTAGGTGACTCGTACAAGGAGCTGTTCATTTTGGGTGTAACCCTAAAGGTTCAAAAATGGGTCAAAACACTACTTTTGGGTTTTACAATTTCAAAATGTTAGGGTGGTCCATCTCCAGAAAAAGTGCTTACGTCAGATTTCCTAATTCAGTTTTTTGTTACATTTATTTTTGGTTGAATTTTGAAATTATTTATGCAGAAACAAGAGATTTTCGAAACTGCACCATCTTACGTAAGCTTCACTCATATCCCCCCTCCCCCCTTGTCTGCAAAAATAAGCAAAGAGCAAACCCCCCCTCCCCCCTTAGGTGCTTACGTAATATTTGAACAGCCCCATACCTCAAAAACTAAAAAAAATAAAAATATGTGGCTTGTCGCAACCTCCCAGGAGTAGTATGCAAAAACCGCATATTTTTATCTTTTTTAGTTTCCGAGTTATTAGTTATTGATTTTTAAAATGTGTCAGTCATTTTGGGACACCCTGTATTAACGAAAAGATTGTATGCTTAACGTATCCCATTTTCTATTTATCTCATTAGCTGGTTTATATTTATAGTTGTTTTAAATAAAACAAAAAACACTCATTTATTAGGTTGCCTCGTTGTTAGGAAACTGCATCGGACAATTACTTTCGCTCTTTATTGACTTCTTTTGACTCTTTATTATATCCACGACTTAGGATTTAGCAACACAGGTCAACGACGTAGTACATTTGTACCATTTTTTTTATTGTTAACATTAACATGTTTTATTAGATTTTTCAATAATTAACGTTTTTTTACAGATACTGGTAGAGGTCTAATGACCAAACAATCAATAAAATCGGGGGATTTAGTTCTAGCTATCCCTGAAAACTTGCTGATAACAATAGATTTTGTTTTAAAATCTGAAATTGGACCTTTTTTTGAAAAGTAATGTTTTAGTACATTCTTATTGTGATTATAAGTTTTCAGTTCATTTGAGTATATACAGGGGTTCATCCATATTTTTTTTTGCCAAGATCCTGTTTTAGGAATTTTGTGAAAAATTGCAAAGAATTTTGTGAAGAGTAAATGGAGTTTTGTGAAATTGAACGGCTTGTCATACAAACACTGCATTCATAACCTTAAGAAATGGCCCAAAACTGGCAAACTCTATCTGAAAATGATAGAAATACATTCTAAAAACAACTTTGAGATCACTTTTGATGTATTGACTTATGTAGGCTTACAATACGTCCGGGGTTACCCCAGACAGTCCGGGGTTTTTAGAGCTGTCCGGGGGTCCCATAAATTCCCGGGGTTTCATACATTTAAAATTTCCCAGACATTTTTATGAAAAAATCCTGACCAATCTGTTTAAAATTGCGTTTTTTTTACATATTCCAAAGTCTATATTACTTCAAAAAACTTACTTTCAGTGAATTTTGTGTTAAAAATTAAGTCAATTAAACAATTTTTGAAAAAATGTTAAATGAAAATGTAGAGATGGGAATGGCCGGAAAAAAACCGTTTTTTTTCAGGTTTTTTTCCCGAAGGGTTTATTTCTTTCCGGAAAAATTGAAATGTTAACTTCAAATACTTTTTATAGAATTATTTTACCGATTTCAATTAAAAATGTTTTAGAGGATATTCTTATACAATACTTAAAAATGAAGTTTCAACCATATATTGAGGATTTTTTTTCCCAAAAAAGTTGGATTCCACTTGGGAAAAACTAAAAATTTTAAAGTTTGTAATAAAAAAAATGTTTCCAGAAACATACTACAGTTACTTTGCAATGCTTTTTCTTTAGATATTTTATGTCATACATGAAAACATTTAACTTAAAAAATGTAAGCTGCAAGTGAAAAACTAATCTTAATGTAAATACATCTAAGTATTACTTGCTATTTTTCTAAATAAATTAAAATGTGCATTCAAAATTAAATTAATGATCACAGAACAGTTGCACAATGCACAGTTATGATAAATTTGATAATTTTATAAACAATTATTAAATCCAGTACTTTAAAAATGAAATTTGAACCATATAATATAACCCACGTTTTTATGAAATGGGCTTATTTTTACTTGAAAAATTGGAATTTTGTTTTGGAAGTATTATAAATTAAAATATAAATTAATCATTAAAAATTATTTTATAACATTATATTTTATTTTACTAATGATTTATTTATCATACAATGAATGATTATTTAGTTTTCAAAAAAATATTGCTCTTTTCTAAGCAAAATAGGTCAATTTTTCACACTTTTCCAATTTTTCCGGAAAAAAACCAGTTTTTTTCTGGTTTTTTTCCGCCTTCCCAAAATTTCCGGAAATTTTCCATCTCTATGAAAATGTGATATTTCTGATTAACGTTTATTAGTTTGAATAGTGTTTTCTTAGTTTGTAATCTTTGATAGTTTTTTACAGCACTTATTAAGAAATTTCAAAATTATGTCCTGGGTTGGACCCGAGAAAATATGGTAAGCCTACTTATGTGAAGAGTGTTTTTAGGAATGGGAATTTTCTGATGGGTCCTTTTTTGAAGAATAGAACTTTGTGAAAAGCTTGTTTTTGAATATCATAATTTTGTGAAAGGGTCCTTAAACAGGCCCATTTTCTTTCTAGATGAGGATGAACCCCTGATAACTGATGTAATTGTTGAATCTATTTAAATTAATCAAGTAATGAAATGTAAAAATGAAATTATATTTATTTATGATTATTAAATTATTTATGTATATATGAACTAATTACTTTGGGAATTTTTTGGTTCTTATGAATCATCCCATCGACCATAAGTTAATGGGTTTCTTGTTTAATCCTTTCAGCTCTGACCACTTCAAAATCTTCATAGGATTCAATTGAAATCTCAGGCTGCTTAGGACTGTAAGGGTTAAAAATGTTCAGCTTAGACTTATGTAGTTCACAAAATATTTTTGTTCTTAATGGGTACTCACTACTTATGTTCATGGGGGTATTTAAGGGGGGGCAATGCACCCCTAACTCTGAGAAAATTCCATTTTTATAAGGGAAAATCCTGTTTCCAAAGCCATCAGGGATAGCTTGCCCCCCCCTAGGGTTCACAACCCAAATCCGCCCATGTGTATTATCCTGTCAACTCTGCTGCTAAATACAAAGAGCATTAGCAAATCCCATAAACTTTGTTGCTGAAAGGTCAATGGGATGATACGTAAGTATCCTTAATGTAAAAGATTTTGTATTGCAATTCCATTATCTGTCCTGTCAAATATGGCCAAGCTTTTTTGGTTACCTTGAATAAGAACTTCAGCTGAAAACCAAAAACCAACCTAATAAAAAGTAGTTATATCATTGAAAATTATTAAAATTTGGCTGTAAATCATAGGTGACAACTTGGAGATATTTTACAGGGCTTATAACTGACATTTTAATCCAAAAAACTCAACAGCTCAAATTATTTTAGTAACATCACTCTTGATTTTTAGTTACATATCACATTTTTTATATCAGAAAATGGAAGTGTGTAATGTACAAATCAAGCTTTCTATTCCATTATTTAAAAAGTGTTGAATTTTTCAGGTTCTGTCCCAAAGCAACTGGTCAGCAAATTTTAAGCGTGTTTCTGATGTTTCAAAAATCTCTTGGAGCTTCTTCAGAATGGAGCCCCTACATCACATCCCTTCCTGAAACCTACTCAATCCCTGCTTTTTATGGACTCTCCTGTATGAATGTGATACCTCAGCTCATGTACGAGCAGTCTCTAAAGCAAATAAAAACAGTGGAAGAGTCTTATATAGAACTCCTTCCTTTGCTTAAGAGTATGAAAGAGGAAATGCCATTGCTTCATGGACTCTTGAGCAAAGACTTGTATAAATGGGCATGGTGTTCTGTGAATACCCGTTGTGTTTATATGGAATGCTCTAAAAATGACTGTGTTGGGAAGTTATGCTCGTTCCATCTTGCTTTGGCTCCATTCTTGGATTTGTTGAACCATAGTTCAGAAGTGCAGGTATGTTCTACAGAGATTAAGAATATTTTAGGACATTATGGTTCATTCAAGTTGTTTTGGGGAATTTTGAAAGTATGTTTTAAAAATAAAAAACCCTACAAATTCAATTGTAATTAATGGCTAGTACAATTCTTTTCTAGCGACACCTATTATGAACCATTTATGTAATTTTTTTGAATAAGTATTAGTTTTTAAAATTTGTATGTAAATAGTTCTTAAACATGTTACCCATTCTCATAGTTGCTTACACTGAAATGAAAATATGGGGACATTTTTGAGGGATTTTTGGACAAAACAAATTGTGTTTTAGAGAAATATTTGACCCTGAATGAAACATTTTATGCATTCCTGATTATCTAAATATAAAATGATTAAGTTTTTATGTATATAACCAGGGCCGTGTGGTGGCATGAGGCAGAGAAGCCGCCGCCTCATGCGTCCATTTTAGAGGGGCGTCAAAAGCCGTCTAAAATTTTAAACCCCTCGACCGGAAAATATTTTTTGACATCCCACGTACTTGTGAAAAATGTGTAATCTGCAGAATATCGTTTCTGCTGTTTTTTTCGTAAACATTGCAATGTTGTTTTAAGATATCAGTGATCCACATGGCTAACTGGACCAGACGCGGCAAACACACTTTTTCAGGTCTAAAAAAGCAAAAAGTTCGCAAATTTTTCTGTTATTATTTGGTTTTGTGTTTTTTTAGTTAAAGGGAGGAGAGAAAAATTAATCAAAATTACTATCAAATTAATTACCAGAATTATAGGTTATTTAATGGAAAAATAAATTAGGGGTGGCATTTCTAGAACTTGCTTCTTACTGGGTTAATGTACCACAGGGCCCTGTATATAACAGTAGAGTCAGAAGTCATTTAGCTCAATAGATCACCCAAATTCTAAAATGTTATTAATTTCTTGAAACTTTGTATAAATTTCATTTAGCAGCGCTCTTCAAATTTTATATCATTGACTAAAACTGTTATTTATTTTAATTGGTAGGTTCAAGCTGGATATAACAAAAAAAGAAAGCAGTATGAAATAATTAGCTTGTATGACCTTCAAAAGTATTCACAAGTTTTCATTAGCTATGGATGTCATGACAACCTGACCCTTTTTTTAGAATATGGTTTTGTGGTTCCCAACAACATTAATGACACTATATCATTTACAAAAGGTAAATTTTATATTTTAAATTAGACGGTTAGAAGTTACAATTTAAGGCTACAAGTTATTGTTAATTATTTTATAGAACACAGAAAACATTAGACTGGTCAAGCTTGCTTTGTTAATTAAACCTAACAGTTATTTTGTTCAGTTCCTACATTAAAGTTTCGTTTACTTGTTTTAAACTCATAATGATGTTAATGTTAGAAAAGTGTCAAAAATAGTACACTAAAATATTAGAAACTAAAAAACATTGAGACTTAACTAGGAGTAAAATATGTTACGAATTTGAAGTGATGTGCAGCTTATATAACTTACTGTTTAGTATCCACTCCCATGGTTCAGAAGAATTCAGAGGGGGTAAAATTTACTTTAAGGGGCCATTCATTAATTACGTAAGGATGATTTTGGCAATTTTTGACCCCCTACCCCCATGTAAGGGTATGTAAGATTTTCCAAACCCCTCCCCCCCTATTCTTACGTAAGATTCCAATTCGTTTTTCAAAATAATAAAATGTTAGCGCTCGAAATGATTAACAAAAAAAGGTTGAAACCAAAACTAATAAAGATTTCTCTCTTTTTGCTTTTGTTTTGTTTCGACTTTTTACAGCTGGAAGATGGATTCAACAGTTTTATTGAATTGGTATGTTTACATTAACTTTGAAAATCTTATGTAAGAATCGGTTTGACCCCCCACCCCCCAAGTAATGGTATGTAGAGATTTTTCCAACCCCCCTCCCCCTCGGGACTCTTACGTAATTAATGAATGGCCCCAAATGAATATTAATTTTAAAAATTGAATTGAGCTATGCTGAGGTGTATCCTATTTAATTTTGATTACAGGTATTACCTGTAAGATTTCTTACTTTGACATTGACATTCAAAAATTTCCTTTGTTTTATTTTTTACAGATAACATCCTCTACTCATATCAACAATGCAATTTTACTTCAGAAGACCTTTATTACAAATTAAAATTTCTGTCAGAAAAGGAGCTACTTAGGTAAAAAACAAGTTTCAATACTCATAATTAAAAACATTAATATATTTAATACTACTGATTTTATGTATTTATATTTTGATAAATTTTAGGAATTTGGTTTGTTCCTCTGATGGACTCAGTTGGAATTTAGTTATGGTTTTGAGGATACTCTCTTCAAACCATGACTTAAAGTAAGTTATTTTGACTTCATACTGCATTTTATTTCCTGTTTGATTTCTTATTCAACTAATTTCTTTAAAAATTTTGTTAATATAATAGAACATTTCTGAATGTCTTTTCTTTACTTTTTAATGGAGCTCTAGATGAATAGATGCAGATCCTTTGCAAAGTGAAAATATTACATAAATAAAGCATATCAGCAAGCTGACCATCTAAAAAAGGTCTGCATAACTTCAATTGCATTGTGGTCCAAAATTTGCCATCATAATTTGGCCAAATTATCATCATAATTAATTAGCCACAAAAACCGATTTAGGCCGAACTTTGCAGGCCTAAGGTTAAATCTCAGTTTTATTTCTTGTTCAAGACATTGAGTAAAATTAAGAACAAATTAATAATAGGGACACTTCAAAATTTTAATGAAATTTCTATAACTTTTATCAAGGATTTTTATTAAACTTTTGAAAGTTGAGTCTTAATTTTTTATAAGTAAAACAAATATTTCAACATTGCATTGGTTAATTCTTTTGTAAAACCTTACAAAAGTTTACCTTTTTAATTGAATTTATATTTATCTTTTATATTTTAAAATCATTACTCGGTGGGGTGCAAAAAAGAGTTGACAGGCCACATGCATGCCTACATGTTGTGCAGGCCTAATCTAAAATATTTTTGTTTATCATCCTAACTAAATTTTTACAGGTGGTGGAAGACTATGCTGTGTAGCAATACTGTGTTTACAACAGAGGATCTTTATAATTTTGAAAAACTTCAAAAGATGATTATTTCCTTTAAAAGGAAGGAGATGCAGATTGTAAAAACTCAAAGTGAATGTTCATTTGAAGATAATTATTTTCTAAAAAATGTCTCCCAACTACTTTTAATGACTGATGAACTCTTAATAAAAGCTCTAAAATCCTAATGTACATGTCTTCCATCAATTTAATTTTTGTTTAACTCTTGAGTCTTGACCACTCTAGGATTGATAGAATGAGGAAGTTGCATGATTTTTTTTTATTTTTTTAATCGATTCCTCTTGCAAAAATAAGCAACTACCCAAAATTTGAGGCCGATCGAGAAATTTTTTGATTGTCAAAAAAATTAACAAAAATCCCCTTTTTAAAAGCGAAAACGCCAAGAGTTTGGATGTGACGTCATCTTATACTAAACATTGTTGTAAAGCAATGGAGTTGATGGTATTATTGTTGACGTCATCTTATAGTTTAAACAATAAACGTTTTCAGTCACGTGTTTTTTTCTCGACTTTTAAATTAAAATATTTAATTACCTGTACATTTTTTTGAAAAACTGACTAGATATTTCATTTTACCATACAAAAAACCATACGGAACACTTGTTTAGTTTTGAAAATCTGACATATGCAACTTCCTTATTAAGGAAGTAACTCAATGAAGAGTGAAACTACGTAGCTAAAATAGGTAGCTGTACTGAAGCTTTTTAACCAGGTCAATAAAGTGGTTTTGAACAAAAGAGGTTTGGAGAAGAGAGTGACTTTCATCATTTTATAAACTAGGTTCAATTCCATTAGAGTCCCTGCTAAATATTTCCATGTTTTTTGAAAGCCAGAAAGTAGAAATATTGCTAATTAATTTCAAAGTCACAGTATAAAAAGTTTCATTAGAACAATAAATGTTCAGTTTATAAATAAAAATCAGAAAAATATGTCGATATTTGAATATAACAGCGGGGACTCTAACGGAATTGAACCATAAACTAATTTAAAGTAGAACTTTTTTAAAACTTCAGTTTTTCTTCTCTGCTATATTGACTAAAATAGAATTATTAAAATAGTAAATTTTACCAGTTTCATAATTTAATGGATTTATTTGGCCCAGTGAGATGAAATATAGCATAAATTAAACAAAATTGGTACTACACAGTTTAGCTTGAATACCGTAGAAAGAGTAAAGACGTTATGGATTTGAAATGTTAGAATGATCATTTTTCTTTTCACTACCTTGTTTAATTGAATATTCATTGATTGAAAGAAAATTTTTAACTTTATAACCACGTTGCAAAAGAGATAATTTGGGCTAGATGAAAAATACTCTGACAGTGTTGTTTAAATAATGTTATTTTAAACCAGCTAACCAACCAAATAAAAACATTTTGAATTAGTATTTACAATATGTGCTTTAAAAGTGTGTGATAAAAATAACTGCATTATATCATTCTTGCTTTTAAAACAGGTATGAAACCTTAAAGAATATTTTGCTCCATATTTTAGACAGGGTTGTTATGTTTAAAACACTCATTTTAAACACGTTTAAAACAAAGCAAAAAAAAACCTTGTTTAAAACACATATTTTTTAGCAAGTTGCTCCCTTAATTTAGGCAACAAACTAATCATTTTCAAGAGTGGATCACTCAGATCCTAAAAAGATTGTGTCAGGTATAAGGCTTGGGTACAAACCACCAAATCGCCATGACATAGGCAGTACATTACTTGATGAAGAGCATGATGCTGAGAGGAAATCTTACAAAAATCATTTAAATGAACAAACTGTTTGTGGTATATTTAAAAGTATAGTTTTATTAATCTGATTTCAATTTGAAACATCAAATTTAAATTTTAAAAAATCATCGGTTTTCTTAGCATTTCTTTCTTGAGGGTAAAAAAACAAATAAAACGTTTTAAACAAAAAAAACACGTTTAAAACAAATAAAACATGTTTTTTATTTAAAAAATTGAGTAAATTTGGTTTAAAGGATCTTTATTGCATAAATATGACAAAAACTCAAAAGAAAAACTAAAAGCTTTTAAATAAAAACAAATTTTAAACAAAAGTTCACTACAATAAATATATACAGACGAACCTTACAGAACTGTCATGGAACCAACAACAAATATTACAAATGTTGGTTGTTCAAGACTTGTGAAAAGGTTCATTATAACCTTAGTGTTCACTAGATTGCGTTCGACTGTATCTCACATTTTGAAACATAAAAAGAAAATTTTCTAACAAATCTAAAGATCACATTATACCATGAAATCCCAAAATAACCTGTTTTCAATTAATATGTTTTTGTTGAAAAATATATTACACTGAATCTTTTGACAAAATAGCACTCTACGGCAGTAGAGGGGACCTTACAGTGTCAACAAATTTTATGAATGCAGTAGGATCCCAATAAGTCGTATATTCATAAAAATACTTAACAATGAACCTTTGTTGAATTAATAAACTATTAAATAAAGAGGTGAGCAAATTTGAATATTTTAGAATGTTGTGCTTAAGTTTTATACAAAAACATTTTCAAATAATCAGTTTGTAAAATTTGAATTAGAGTTGCTTCATATCAATAAAGGATATTCTAGTAAGGAATTAAAATATGTACACTATATTTTATGTCCGTAATACCCCGTTCGCACTGGCAGAAAAAAGACCCTATTTTCATTTCGCACTTAGTTGCCATAGAAACACACTATAGGAATAACAAAATCGCCCCATATTTTAAGGGTGTTTGAAAATCACCCTTAATCAACAAAGATGGCGGCGCACAGTGTTTCCCAGGATGGGAAAAGCTTATTTTCGGTGATTTTTCTTCAAATAAAGACCAAGGACACTTTTAAAACAGTTTAAACTGGACACAATTACGAACATATTTATAGGTTATTAAGTTCTTTGAATTAGTACAATAATTTAACACAACTGTACTGTTAACACAACTGTACAACACAACTGCCGACGTACTGGCCTATTGGTTAGAGCACTTGACAGCGAAGCCGTACGTCTGGGGTTCGAATCCCCGTTTGGCATGGATGTTAGTGTAACTGTTCTTGTGTGTATGTGATGGATTCACCTATACGGATTGTCTGATCTTCAGGTGAATTTGTGAAATTTTAAAAAACAATTAAAATTAAATTAAAAAACAATTAAATTAAACAAAAAAGCCCATCAAAAATTGAACCGTGAGCTAAACAATGCTGTACTTCAATATCTCCGCTCATTGCTTTTAATTACTTAATAGTATAAATGTAATTAAAAACAGCTGCTGATAAAAAGAAATCAAAATATTAAAAAAAATTCAATCAAGAAATCTTTTCATAACATTCTTGTTATGAATATGATAAAATTTATTTCGTGTTCTGCTATGCCAAACTAATATATCCATTGTAACCAAATATTTTAGATTTTTAAGGCAAAAAGACCCAGTTGGTAAAATAAAAGTACATCAAAATATGGAAAACAATGGACCAAAAACTGATTAAATTTAGTTTAATAAAAAAATTTAGTTTATTTACCTTGATATGATCCAATTTATACCACTACAATCCAGTCAGCTTGTCTTATTTTTGTTTTTATTTGAAATTCAGAAATAGTTTTCTTAAATCGTCTGTCAATTAATATTTATGTATTTTTACATTTTTACTTGCATTTTTTTTAAAAAGTTGGTGATTATATTTATTAGTTTTAAGTTATGTAATAATAAATTAAATATTTCTTAGATTTCCACAATTAAGTGCTCAATCACCCTTTGCCAGTGCGAACGCCGTTTTAAGAAAACACACTTTAAGTTTAAGTGCGATATGTTTTAAGGGTACTTTAGCGGCAGTGCGAACGAGGTATAATAGTGTGTTTTTAGGTTGGTTTAAATCTAATATTTAGTGATTAGATGAAAAGAGATTCAAACTGGATTTAATAAAAATCATAGGTTTTTTTAATGAACTTTAGGTACAATTTAATTGTACTATCTTCACATACAATAATATTTTGCATCAGGATAATCTAATTAGTAACGAGAGGAATTATCTGACACATTGACATATCAACAATAAATAAATATGATAAAAACTAACCAAATTTGGAAGAAATGCGAAATACCATTAAGGAGAGTTTTATCAAACATGAACAATACAATTTTACCAGCACTGACAGTCATAAAACTCAGAAAAACATGTCATAACCCCATGAATATATAATACTTTCATCAAACATGCTTTAAAACACAAGTAAAATAAGAGCATAGAGTAAACCACAGAACACCCGAGGTTAAACAAAAACCTGAATACTGCACTCAGACATCATTTGAACCTCTTGTTATGGGTCAGTGCCTTCAGAATTTGCAGTCCACATGTCTCTTCCAAGAAGCCCTAATCTACGATCTAGAAAAATAGAAATACATCATTAGCTTCATACAACTCATATACACAGAAGGACTCATTACCAATGTGTTTACTCTACTATAGCACACAATTTTGATGAGCATGACATTACAAGAAGACTCTTTCAATTACTTAAAGGACTTGGAACCAGTAATTTTTTTAAAGCATTAAATTTAACTACACTTTTTCAATAGTAAAAAAATATATTTAAACAATTCTTACCACGTCTAATATTGTTTATGGTAGAGAACACTCGGAACATGAAGGATGCAGGAACAGTTATGGTATCTTTTGTTTCTTCTAACATAATTTCATTACGTTTGATGATCTAAAAAAAAAATTCTAGTATGAAATCCTAGTTAAGAATCTGGCAAAACAAACAAGCTAGGTATCTCATACATAAAAACCTCATCTGAATGTTAAACACAATACAGAAAATTAAATTTTGATGCTTGTCAATTAATTCTCATTTGATTTCCTAGATATGGTACTTAAAGAAAACTGGTAAAGCTGGAGTAAATAAAAGTTATCAGTTTCTAGAGGACAGGTTCATTAGTTGAATAAAAAATGAATTTATACCAAAATTAAATATTAATATATTAAATACCAACATAGCTAGTTAAGAAATGAAAATATCAGTTTAAAACAAAAATGGAAAATATATTAATTTGCAAAAACACAATCTAAGTTTTCAAAATTTAGAAACAGATATGTCAAAAGTTACTGTAATAATTGTAAAATTTCCTAATGAAAATGTGAAGTTTAATACATTTAAAACAAGTTTCAATGAAGCATTTCATAGTCTTTTTTTATCCTTTACATTAAAGTGAACAATTGCTATTATTGTAACTGATTCCATAGCATTTGGTAATTAGAATTGCTATAATTTATATGAAGTTATTCCAAGGAAATCTTTCATTTTACTTCATTGGCTTTTTCTTGATCAAAGAACGGTTCTTCTCTGGATGGAGCCCAGAGTTTGATGTCATAATCTATACCACTCGATGCAAGAACTGAAAAAATGCAGGGGGGTCAAAATAATTTTCATAAATATATCAAATTGAAGCATAAAATTAATCAAAAACCCCATAATTGCATTCTCTAAAATGGCAAATTCTTACTGGGATCAAAAGGGTGGGGTTGCAAACAATTCACAACGTGATGGTCAGCCTCCATGAGCATGACTAGTTCTGTAGTGTGTCTGTCCCAAATGAAAATATGGCCACAATCAGAGCCACTCATGATGAAGTTATCACCCCAAAACGTTGACTCTTTGATCTGAAAAGAGTTTTTTCAATATCATAGCGGCCAACATTTGAAAACATAAATTAGGGAGATTGTGAGAAAATCTCCCTAATTTTTGTAAACAAATGAGGGAGATTTTTAGGACTTCTAACCTTGTTAGAAATACAGTACAACTCTAAGACTTAAAAGTAAAAAAAATTTAAAATAATACTATGTAAGGATTCTTACAACAGAAATACTACTTAAACGTTTTTATTACCTTTTACTACTAATTTTTATCAGAAAAACATTGCAAAAAAAGCTTGCCAACATCACTTTCAAACACTGCCCATATTTTAAACTTTCCCCTAGGCTATTATCTATCTGTTTCTTAGACACTCGCAATCGGAAAAACGAAAATTGCCGAGAAAATCCTCAAACTTGATTTATAAAGAAATTCGGGAGATTTAATACTTTTTCGGGATATCGGGAGATAACAGTGAAATTCGGGAGTCTCTCGAAAAAATCGGGAGAGTTGGCCGCTATGCAATATCCAACTTAATGCAATACAGTTTATAAACAATTTAAACATCAAAATGATGCCATTAGCTGGAATTTTTTTAAATATCCTGAAAGAAAAAAATTTTAATGTTTAAAATATCCTAAATTTGAGAAAAAAAATGAGTAAATATTGTTTACTAGTGATTATTATGAAAGTAATAAAAAGAAACGATTAAAACATATACTTTTAATTAAAATGTTCCAGTTTCACAAGCTATAACAAAAACATTTAAAAGTACCTTTAAAGATTCGCTGTAAGATTTTCCTTATAAATTAAGAATAATCAAGTTTTAAGTACCATAGTTCTAGCATTCCTATGGCCAGTGAACTTCTTTTTCACTCGAGGTTGTGTGACAGTTGGCATATGGTTTTCAACTTTCCTTAATTCATCAGAAAGTGAGTCCATAAAATTTGATGAAACTCTTTCAGAGCTACGCCTACTAAAAATAAAGCCACTTAATTAGAATATGTTAACCTAAAATTATAATTATCTTCCAATATACACTACTTTACAATTAAATTTAATCAATAAAATTACTTTGATCTAAAGTAACTTTAACTTGGTATAGGTTGTAAAATAAATAAACACATCACAGGGCTGCAAATGCCCTCAAAGAATACCATAACATAAGAGAAAGGGCATTCCTTTTGCCCAAAAGAGGTCAAAGGTAGGAGATCTTAAGCAATGTTGCCCATTGCTTTATCACCAATCAATTCATTTAAAAGACAGTTTTAAATGGCAAGTCCCATTACTAGGTAATTCAGGGTGGCCACAGAAAACATTTTTCAAAATTCCCTGATAATTCAAGGTTTTACCTGATATTTTAATCCTGTAGAAAATGGGAGAATGAAGTATATAAATGAGATGATTTCCAGTCTTTTATCACCAAAGAACTAACTTTAGGAAGCCTTTTTTTGAACTCTTGCAACTATGCTATTTGATACAGATTCCAGATTTTATTTTGTAAGAAGGAGAATGGAAATGTACATAAATAAAGACTTGAAAATCAGTAACAAATATTAAGTTTACATTTGAAGTTTCCCTGATATTTATCAGATTTTCTAAAATTCCCTGATTTACCCCTGATAATTCCAGGTTTTTAAATTTTCCCTGACAATTCCAGGTCTGTGGTCACCCTGTAATTTTAAGTCGACAGGATTCTATACAGCCGCTAGTTGTATGACATTAGCAAGAGGGTCCCATTCAAATTTCTGGGGGTCAGTTATGCTGATAAAGCACAGTTATTGTGGAGATAAACTAATTTGATCCCTCCCGGACCACCATTTCATGGGTGCCACTCTTCAAAAACTGCAAGAATGAACTTTAAACTATCTTATTAATCATTTTCATCTATTCTATCATTTTTTAAAAATTGCATCAAACTTCTCAAAATATCATTAACAATCAAATAGTTCCATTAATTCTGAATTAAGATAACGTGAGATCTGAGTAAAACCATGTTACTCAGTGCAATGGAATTTAGGATGAATGGTAGCTAATTTTGCGTTTCGTAATATACCTAGGAGGGAATTCCGTTTATTGAAATTTTAAAGACGGAAGAGTGGCACCGACATAAACTAAAACACCAACCTCCTACTAGGCCCCTGACTGATAGAACTAGGCCTATTATTCTCCTCCTCGCTGTCCATGTCCTCCCACGAGTCCACTTCCATCATGAGCTCCACCTCCCCGTCCTCAGCCTCGCCCGAGCTCTCCGCCTGCACAGAGCTTCCGCTGGAGTTGGCCATGGAGCCAATGTTGCTGATGAGGGGCAGCAGGTCTTGGTTGGGCTGGATGGACTCCATCCCGGCTTCTACCTCACTCTCAGAAGGGCTGGCCGGGTCCTCTTGGGCCGGGGACGCTTCCGGAGTGTCTGCCTGGAATGGGTGGGGTTGTGAGTATGCGATGGGGTGAGGTGAGAAGGAGTGTGTTATGAAAAGGTATGGAAAATAGCGAGGCTTGATCTTGTAGTAATTGTAGCCTCGAAATATTTGCAGAAAATTTTCATCAAAACAAGTTGCACAGTGCTATTCAAGTTTAATGGAGGCGCTAACCTTTAAAATGGTTGGTTTATTAGGGTTTAATGGTGCAGCAAGGTCCAAAATGTACTGCTGAACCAACGATAGTATAAGGGTCACGTGATTTTGATAACGTTGGAACTAGTATTTTGGAGGGGAGACAGGTGGATGTTGAGGGGCAGTTGATCGAAAGAGGAAGAGACATTTGCTTGTATATAGAAGCAAGACCCCAACTATCACCGGTTACCCAACTATCGGCCATGCAAAGTCTGTAAAAATCACATGACCCTTTTACTATTGTTAGTTCATCAGTACCAGGATATTGTTTAAGAGTTTGATCCAGCATGAAGGCTGTTGTCAGGTTTATTCCCAATTTTAAAAGTGCATGGAAACAAGTAGATAAAATGATGACGAAATAAAATCTACAACTCCTTATGAAGTTTTAAACATGAATAGTAATCCTTATGAAGTTTTTAAACATGAATAGTGTAGGATGATGGGGATGCTTTAAATATTCTCTTCTGTCCTTTCTTGGGTTTCCAGGGCCATATCCAAGGGAGTTTATAGGGTTCACTTCTTTGGAAGTTTTAATGCTTATTTATGTACTGGATTTTTCCTTGAAAATTCTTCAGCACAGTAGGGGGACAATCCACCCCATGTCACTCAATGGTGAAATGTCCAAAAAGTGAGTGAAATTAATTAAATATTTTTTAAAATCCTACAAGAAATCCTCCAGACATTTATTAGACTTTTAACCAACTTAAACTGAGTTTTTAAAAAAAACAACTATCATTACTGTGTGTGTTTTGTCTAAAAATTTAAAGTTCAATTCAAAATTTTAAGAAAGAACTGTGAGATAAGCAATTTCATATTTTAAAAACTAAACTTTTTTTGAATTTTTTTGACTTAAGATTTCCTTAATCCTTGGAAGAAAAAAGCATACAAGTGTTAAGAAAGAAATTCCAGTCAATTAAGTTTCTTATCAAAAGTTAAAGTATAAAAAAATAATTAATTAAAACTTATGCTTAATTTACCTCAGCCTCTTGAGGAACTAAATCTGATGGAAGCTCAGGCAGATCTGAAGCAGTCTGCTCAAGCCATTGTCTTTCATTGGCAGTGCTTGAACTAGCTACATCCACAGTGATTTGGCCACTGGAGACACCTTGACCTGAGTAGTGGCAGCTTACCATGGGCTCAGCATCATGCCTAGTAAAATAACTTTAATTACTTGAATTCGAAACTTATACAAATAATCTATACACTTTAGATGTATAGATTATTAATAATGATAATATATAAATATAATAATGAGAATATATCATTTACTGACCTACATTATTAAAGATAAGGGATTATAAATTGAGTACAGTTAGACACATTTTTATTCAATTATTCAGTGGACCTGCAATTCAAGATTACAGATGAAACATCTTTTATCAATGTTTTGGAGGATTTGCAGTTTTTTAATAGTGATCCTTTGTACTTCAAAATATCCAAGCTGGAATTATATTTCATGAACTGAGTAAGTGGAAGGTTTGCAAGTCAGGCTTACAAAGAAAGCCTTTTTATGTTAGAGAGAGAGAGGAAGAGTATGGAATATTTATTTATACACAACTCGAAAAGGGAAAAAACTCTTACTTTTCAACTAGATCATTCCTTTTAGACTGTAGCTCTTTCTCCACTGCTAGGTGAGAATAATCTTTAGGGTCCTTTAATTTCTTTTTATTTACATTTTTCTCTTTATCAACTTTATATACAGAAACTCTACTACAAGTGTCTTCTGCTGAAGTACTAGGTCCTGGTGCCTCATCTGATGTGGATGCAGCAAGTCTACCTTCCACATAGGCACTACTAGTGGAAGGGGTATTTGGGTCAGTAATTTTAGAGCACTTGCTTTTGGATGCAGAGGGCTCATTTGTAGAGTCCGCTGGGTTGTCTGATCTGCCCCTTCTCTTTGAGGTTGGTTCTTCGCTGGCCTGGGACCTCATTGCTCTCCTTCTGGACCTCCATGCAGCACTTCCCACTGGTGCTTGTTCTAGAATCACAAACAATGACTTCAGAATTTTTAATGGTTATATAAAGAGGAAAAAGTGGGTTTTTTCAAATTTGACTTCTTTTCAAGAATTTGAATGGAAATTTATGAAAAATATTCACTGCTTTTGTAAAAGAGATCAATTGCTTTATCGAATGAACGGTTTTATGAAAATTCCAGCCAATATAAAAAAACGTCAGTAAAAAACTAGTTTATTACATGGGTAACGCTATATTTTTTTTACTGAAATTTACCGACCGATTTTACATTGACCGGAATTTTGTGACACTGAATGAATTTGGCTTTTTTTTGCAACTTATGTTTAATTTGTGATAAGTTTGTCCATTTGTCTTTCACTTCAAATTAAGCAGTCAATTTTTAATAAAATTTCTGATGAACTAGATTTCTGAATGACATCAGTCATTGATAATATAGTTCAATAATCAATATCTCAATTACCTGTCAGCTAATAGGAACAAAGAGTTTATAAAGCTGTAATTATCCTAGTTGTTTACTAATTATAAGTAAATGGTTAGCAACAATGGCCAAAATCAATCAATTTACAGTTTTAAATGCTATAAAAAAACGTCAGTAAAAAACTAGTTTATTACATGGGTAACGCTATATTTTTTTTACTGAAATTTACCGACCGATTTTACATTGACCGGAATTTTGTGACACTGAATGAATTTGGCTTTTTTTTGCAACTTATGTTTAATTTGTGATAAGTTTGTCCATTTGTCTTTCACTTCAAATTAAGCAGTCAATTTTTAATAAAATTTCTGATGAACTAGATTTCTGAATGACATCAGTCATTGATAATATAGTTCAATAATCAATATCTCAATTACCTGTCAGCTAATAGGAACAAAGAGTTTATAAAGCTGTAATTATCCTAGTTGTTTACTAATTATAAGTAAATGGTTAGCAACAATGGCCAAAATCAATCAATTTACAGTTTTAAATGCTATAAAAAAACGTCAGTAAAAAACTAGTTTATTACATGGGTAACGCTATATTTTTTTTACTGAAATTTACCGACCGATTTTACATTGACCGGAATTTTGTGACACTGAATGAATTTGGCTTTTTTTTGCAACTTATGTTTAATTTGTGATAAGTTTGTCCATTTGTCTTTCACTTCAAATTAAGCAGTCAATTTTTAATAAAATTTCTGATGAACTAGATTTCTGAATGACATCAGTCATTGATAATATAGTTCAATAATCAATATCTCAATTACCTGTCAGCTAATAGGAACAAAGAGTTTATAAAGCTGTAATTATCCTAGTTGTTTACTAATTATAAGTAAATGGTTAGCAACAATGGCCAAAATCAATCAATTTACAGTTTTAAATGTGCACCTTTTCACATTTACACTTTATTTTAAAACACTACACCCAAAATATTTGTAAAGATTTTTTTTAAATCACCATTTTAACGTAGTATATTGATATCCTTTTTACAAATAAAAATTGCTTCATCGAAGCTCATTAGCACAGAAGTTACTAGCTTTGAAAGGAAGAAAGAATTAATTGAGGGAATTAAATTAGACCCCTTATCTTACAAAACCTGATGAGTATTTTTTACTTGGTCTGACACATTTAACTATAAACATACATTACCTCCAGTTGCAGAGGTATCAGCAGCTGGATCGGCGTCTCCATCAGAAGAAGCAGAAGAGGATTGAGATACATCTGACCTTGTCCTGCTTTCCAAGTTACTAAATACTCTTGACATGATGTTTGTCATAGTCCTAACAATTCTTGACCGGGAACTCCCTTCTTCCATTTCTGAAAGATTTAAACCAACTTATATGATGAGATAACATTTGAAGTCATATTCTATACAAAGCTAGAAAAAACGCTACTAAACTGGCAAAAATCCAGGTATTAGATATTAGCTTTTGAGTTTGATAAATTTTAAAATATTAACTAATAGATTTCTGTATTAACTAATAATTAGGATTTGTATTTTAAGTTAAATTTTTAAAAGAAAAAATACTGTTGGCATATGAGTTGACAGGATTATACACGGAAATGAAAATATAAAAACTAATACAAAATAAATTTGACTAAATACATTGATTATGCAAGTAGGTAGGATTATGCTATCAACACATTTAAATTCCAGTGAAATCTTGCCTCTAGCTTCCGCTTCTGGTCGAGCATTTGGACCTGTATCTGACCAGTCCCCTCGAATTCTTAGCCTTTTCATCAGAGGACGCCCGGGAACAAATACTTCTGGGTAATAATCCTATAAAAAGAAAATGAAAGCCATTGGTAATAATTTGAAGTACCATAATAGCTTAAAGTCTAGGACTTGTAAAAATGTTTCAGAAAGTTGCTAGTTAAATTTGAATACTTTTTTATCATATTGAGCAAACAACGGCCAAATTGATTACAGTTTGGTGTGTTTCATCAAATTCAATATGTACTTTACAAAAATATTTTTCAGCATTAATTCCTAAAAATTGTAAAATCCTAATAAATAACTTTTTGAAATTTTCAAACTTGTGCTCTTCAAGCAAAACAGAAGATTTGTTACTCTTAGTTTTTGTTGGATAATTTCAATGCATAATATCACAATAAAAATGAAATACTCCATCATTTAAATTTTGTTCAAGGGCGTTATACTAAACAAAAGGTCTTAGAAAAATTAAATCAATAGCTTCAAGCTATTCAAGGATGTATATGTTCAAGACTTTAAAAGATAAAGCAATAATTGAAATTAGGCAATTTTAATACTTTGATGGCTTTCAATAAATAACAAAGGAATGGAGAATATAAACACCTTTTAAAACAGTAATTGAAATTCAAATAAACTTACATCTGATTCTTTAGAGGTTCCTTCTTTGGATAGTATTTTTGGCTTTTTATCAAGATCATCCTAAAACATGGAGATTTGTATTTAGTTCCAACTCCTTCAAATTAAACACATTTGATGTGTATAGAACTTTTTAAATTATATCATAAATTGAGTTACTCCTGACTTTACCAGACTCACCTTAATGTCAAATAAATAAATGTAATCCGAGGAATAGCTAACTAACATTTCTTGACCATCTCCACTATAGCATAACGATGTTATTCGCCTACTTTGAGTGAATTCTGGCACTGTGAAACAAGTCATAAGAGCTTGCAAACCCATACTATTTCCAGAAGAAAATCCTACAGAAAAGGGATTCATTAATGAACACAAACAGTAATGCCATTTATTTTTTGCATAAAAACTTATTCGTATATATTATCACACTAGATATTTTCTTTCCTTCATTTTTCAAGGAAAGTACCTATCTATGGCCTTTATTGAAAATAAATTATAGGTAAATGCTTAAAATATTAATGAATTCAATGTTATGTTTAGCTTTTAAAATTATAAGTGTTAGAACACATTGTTTTTTACCTTAAATTATAGAATTCTGAATAAATCTTAGTTTATCCTAATTTCTATGAGCTTGAGCAGTAAAATTATATAACTTGAGCTAGATAGATAAAAGTGACTATTGGCTTACTGACTAGATATTCTTCAAAGAATATGCATCCAACCTAAAATTTGTGAAAATTTTGCCCTTTTACAAAATTCTGTCACATCAAGATGTAAATCTTACCATAAAATGCATTATAAAGCCACACTGAACCCATTAAATATACATGGTGGGGGCTTGGGAGTAGTTTTAAGTTTTATCCCCCGGTTATCTAGCATTGAGTCTTATAATAACAAAAAAAATTTTAGAGGCTATTTTGGCCCCACCCAAAAATAAATTATATTTACACCACTGGCACTTGTGTTTTTTTGCTACCATAACAAATCTTTCACTTATGCATATACCTGAAGTGTTATAAGTGCAAAGCATTCTTCGATCAAATATTCGGACGGAGGCATCAGCACACCCAACAGCAAGTTGATAGGGAGTCAATGGGTTGACGGCTAATGAAGTAACAGGTGACTGGCAATGAATTAAAATATCCTAAAAATGCACAAAATATGAATGGATAAGCAGTATTAATAGGAAGGAAGTATGTAAATGCAGTTACAAGTTCAGTGATTTTCAAGCCTACTGTAAAAAATTGTCTATCTATATATGAGTAATTGCAGATTACGGGTTTAGGATTAATAAACTGTGTCAAAATAAAAAAACAACCAGTTTAGTAAAGAAGTATTGATTATAATCATTACATGAATAACTATAAGGCCTATTCAATCAAATGGGGAAAAAATTCTTTTTAATTCTGAAGTGAATTAGAAGAAACTGAGGAAAACTAATTGATAAATTCTGAAGTGAATTAGAAGAAACTGAGGAAAACTAATTGATAAATTCTGAAGTTTATTGCACTCTGTTCAAAGTTTTATAAGATCCTTATTTATAAAACTTTTGGTTCTTACGTATTATCCTGTCGACCGTACCGCTGAATCCAAAAACGGTAAACAACCCATTGACTTTTCTATGGCTGTGCCGCTGAATTTGACAGTCACGGAACAGTCGACGGGATAACACGTATGTCGGGCCACGGGGTAGCTGAGATGCTCCCTCTGTGGCCTGATTGGATCTGTGACTCTGTGACCTGACTCAGTGGAATCGCGGCAGTTCTTCAAGAAGAAGACTACATTGTTTTTGCATATTTTAACCAGAATTTTATGTATATATAGCGGAGAGGGGCTTGTGTCGAGGACTTTTTTTTACTAGGCATGCTTTTAGATTGTTTATTAAAATTTGAGATTCTATGCGTTTTTAAGAGATTTAATAAAGTATAAGATGGTTTTAAACTCATGGCTGTTTTATTGATGAGGGAACCCCGACATTATGGTGGCAACGGTGGGATGCAGCGATGATTATAGCGATTGATGGATTGATGTTGAGTTTACCTTGAAGATTCTGCTTCGGAGTTCTGCCTTCTGTTTGGTTGGAGGGATTCGGTTGGAAGCCGGGCTCATTTGATTGCATGATGGCGTTTTTGGGAAAATATAGGAAGGAGGACATCGTGCAGCTTTGTTCGGAATTGGAGATTGAGGCCAACATTGAAATGACCGCCAAGGCTTTGAGAAAGACCCTAACAGGAAATGCAGACTATGAGGAGGAATATGCTAAAGAGGCGCTGTGCAGGATCACCTCCGAGAGAAAAGAGCGCGAGAAGAGGGAAGCTAATGAAGCCGAGGAGAAACGAAGGGGGGAGGAAAGAGAAGCCAAAAAGAAAGAGGGAGGAAGAGAAAAGAAGGAGGGAAGAAAGGGAGGCCGAAGAGGAATGTAAGGAAAGAGAAAGAATATTTCAGCTGGAAAAGCTCAAACTAACAGCTCAGAACGTGAAGACGGAGGCAATGTCCCAAGGTCCCGGACTGGATATGCGAGGCATCTTCACAAAATTTGACGATGGATTTCAAGACATAAGTCTCTTTTTGGTCATATTCGAGCCACAGGCTGAATGGGCGCGCATATCCAAAAAAGATTGGGTGATCCACCTTCTTGGGTTATTCCCACCAGAGATCCATCAGCTAATTGCAAGAGAAAGTGTGGAGAATATGAGAGACTACGATCATGTAAAGAGGATTTTGCTGAAGAGGTATCAGCTGAGTCCGGAGCGGTTTCGACAGCTATTTACGAATCACCAAAGGAGACGGGATTCCACATGGGCGGATTTTTTGTACACGAGATCAATAATTATTTTCAAGGATGGATTGATGGTTTAGAGCAGGGGTCCCCAACCCTATGCCCGCCGGCACCATGGCGCCCGTCGATCGGTCTAGGTGCGCCCGTTGCTTGTGTCCAACGATAAAATATTTCAGTAGTTTATTAAAATATTTCAGTTTTCCACTATCCCATAAAATCCTACGCAAATTTTTAATCATTTAGCAATTAATCAGCAATTTAGTAATCATTTATTTTACAAAAGAATATTAATATTAATTATATTCATACGTTAAATTAATTTTTAAAATTAATTTTTTTGGTCTATGTCTATCAACTATAAATTTATCTTGAAAAAATAAATGGTGCCCGCCATTCGACCGATATTCTGGTATGTGCTCTTGGGTACAAAAAGGTTGGGGACCCCTGGTTTAGAGATTAACGATTTTTCAAAATTAAAAAAATTGATTGTTACGGATCAATTGAAAAGGGGGGCGCCTCGAGAGATCAGGGATCACTTTCTGGATGAGTGGGGCAAGATGGTAGATCCCACGGTCCTGGCAGCGAAAATGGATGATTATGAAAGTGTGAGAAACAACTTTGGTTCCGAGCGCAGCCCAAAAGGACCTGCACGTGAGGATGCTGGGAGAGGGGGTCTTCGTCGGGGAGTTGCTGGTGGTGGTGGTTCAGTACCGAGCGATCGGTCAGATCAGAGGGGACGATTTAGAACTACGTGCTACCACTGTGGAGGGGAGGGGCACTTAAGGAGATTTTGCCCAGATTTCAACAGATCGGGTAGTGGGCAGGACGCGATGAGAAGGGTCAATGTGAATAACCTGATGGTTGACGACAACGAGGAGACGGGCACGGACTCCGTGACGGTTGTGGCTAAGGTGTCTGCTTTCGGATCAGCTGTTTCCGGTCAGAGGCTTCGTCAGGAGAAATATTTTGGCCGGCCTGAGTTTGAAGGGGACACCATCAATATTCGTCATGGGCATTTTCAGTCCGGCAGTAGAGTGCCCGTTAATCAAGGTCCCTATGGGTCTTGTCCTTGGGGGTTCGGGAGATGTTCATCGAGAGGTTCTGTGTGCCATCGTTCCCAACATGGAAGAAGACATGCTTTTGCCCCCAGACATACGGGCGTTATTGGGTGAAGAGCAATGCTACAGGCCAGAAACGGGGATGGCTACAGGAGTTCAGAATGAGCCGGAAAATCAGAGTAGGGGAATTGTGAAGGTGGGGCATGTGATGAGTAAAGAGCCAACCGTACAATTGTCTGTGTGCGATCGGTTCCGGTTGGACAAAGAGGTATATGCTGAGTTGGAAGGGAGACCGGTGACAGGAGTTGAGCGTACGAGCGAGCTTGTTCCTGAGGGTATTTGTAAAAACCCCCATACTTGCCCTTTTCCAATACCATATCGAGGGGAAATTGACCGTCCAGTGCGGGAACTCTGGGATTTGGAACTTATGGAGCACTCGATGGCAGATATTGCCCATCCAGTGGTTTGCATGGCCAAAGGGGGATTTGATCAGATCAGAATAGAAGAAAAAAGTAGGAACCTTGCGAAGGTTTCCCATATCGTTTTTTTTCGGTGGCGAGTAGTGGGTTTCGGACTTTTGGAGGATCAGACGAAGGTGTTGGGACTCGTGGGATTTTTTAGAGATTGTATTCCCAGCTATGCGAAGTTGACCGTGCCACTGACTGAATTGAAAAAGCGTTGTGGGGCAGGTGAAGTTCTTTGGAAGGGGCAGGAGGAGGATGCATTTGTCAGGTTAAAAGGTGACTTATGTGTAACAACGGCCTTAAGTACCCGATGTCTTTTAGGGGCATCCCATATTTACACGGATGCCTCTGATTTGGATGTGGGTGCTTGTCTGATTTGGAAAGATGTGAATAGTAACTTTAAACTAATTGTTTTTTTAGCCAGAAGCTCGGCGCTACACAAGGAAATCGGACTACTAACTGTTGGAAAGGAGGTCTGTGTTGTAATTTTTGGATTGCAGGAAATAGACCGGTGGATCCTATGTGTGCAGGCGGAGATCGTCTCGGACTACAGGCTTTCCTAACACCTGGCCCAGACCACACTCAGGAGCCCAGGGTTGGTACGTTGGGCTTTGACACTGCATCGATGGCACAACTGCATTGCTCACCAGGCGGACATACGACAGCTGATGCTCCTTCGAGGCTCGAGATGCAGGGCTTTTGCAGTGGCTTTTTCGTCAAACAGGCCTCTTTCGGAGGCTGGTTTTCCTCTTGGCGGCGGCATGTCGGGCCACGGGGTAGCTGAGATACTCCCTCTGTGGCCTGATTGGATCCGTGACTCTGTGACCTGACTCAGTGGAATCGCGGCAGTTCTTCAAGAAGAAGACTACATTGTTTTTGCATATTTTAACCAGAATTTTATGTATATATAGCGGAGAGGGGCTTGTGTCGAGGACTTTTTTTTACTAGGCATGCTTTTAGATTGTTTATTAAAATTTGAGATTCTATGCGTTTTAAAGAGATTTAATAAAGTATAAGATGGTTTTAAACTCGTGGCTGTTTTATTGATGAGGGAACCCCGACAACGTATGTACCAAACTTTCATGTCAGATGTTGATTTTAAAAAGTTTCCCTGACCTTTCATAAATTGTTACTTCTTACACTACAAGTATAATTTTCTTCTCAGTGACTTACAGTAAAGTTTTGACTCTGAAACCAACAATTTAACAACCCTCCATCAAAACCAATCATTAGTCTTCAAACAAAAACAACATCAACAGGAACCTCGTCAATAAACCAGACACGCTTGATAAAAATTACCTCTTTGCAATCGTCTTTGGAGCAAGAAGTTTTGGTCCTCACGTCAAACCACCGCACACTTCTGTCTTCCCCGCAAGAGAGGAAGGTGTGGGAGTCGTTGGGAACAGTCATTATTTCATATGCAGTGCCCCGGTGGCAGGTAAACTTATTGGTCAGGCTTGTGTTCGGACGCTCGAGATCAGAGAAGATTATGATGCCGTCCCCAGAGCACGATACCACCTGAAATTTTTCAAGGAAATGTAAGATGTTAACATGAAAAGTGTTTCAATCCAATCCATCATTATTTGAGTGCTCAAAAGGCTTAAAACCTTGACAACTTTATCAATACTTAATAAGGTTATTGTTTGTCTTGCATCTTATAACATGGAAGTGTACTGTTATTTTGGGACGTTTGAATTCTTGATTTTAAGTTAAAACTAGGAATCATTGTTTTAGTAGATCTAATTATAAGTATAATGAATTGGAATTCAGTATTCAGTCATCTAAAAACTAGCAACATAATTCTAATATTTGGAGCAGAAATAATGTAACCCCCTTTGGTTATTATTTTAATTGACATCAAAATAAATTGCAAACTACTGATTTTGAGGGATGAAAATATCAGATTAAAACTACCAAATGAGTTAAGAATAAAATATTACACTACAACTGTTCTTTAATGTTATACACGTTTTGTTGGCCAACTGAAATATAATTTTCCCTCTTAATTCAAAATTTGATTATTATTTACCTCTGTGTTACTTTAATTCAGTAACTAAAAGGGAATGAAAATAATATTATGTTAATAAACCATGTTTCTGAAAATGGCTTTAAATAACTAAAACACTGAACTTATTTAAGTAGCTTTTTTATCTTTTGGAAAGTTTAAGTATTTAATGCTTTTATGCAAAATATTACTTTTAAACACTTACATGAGAATCTCCTGTATTGGGAAGAAACTTGGCACTGAATATATTAGCCCGATGACCAGTTTGTATGTAAGCAAGTACCTGAAAAAACAAAATATTTTGTTTTAACTATATGGAGCCTTGGAGAAATCTCATTAGAAAAATCTTTATCTATCAAGGAATTTTACTGGTACAGTTGATGGGATAGTATACAAGTGGCCAACCTGCAGCCCGCTTGAAATAATTTTGTGGCCCGCGAGATTTTTTTCACAAGTCAAAAGTTAAAGTTTTAAGTTAAGGCCTCCTGAAATTAGGACTAAGTGTACCAAAAATGAGTTAAAAACCTGCTAATTACTGTCGAATTTCCAAAATTTTTCCCAAGACCCCCCTTTTAGTACTTAGTACTAGTATTCACAACTTTTTTTAGGATAATAAGTTCCTGTAGGTGCAATTCGACCTAATACTTTTTTTATAAGGATATATTGAACCTATTGAATATGCAAGAAGACTAAGGGTTAAGCACGAATTTTGAGTACTCTTGCACCTGTTTAGTTCCTTTAGAGAAGGCATTCTTGGAGGGGATCCTAAAAGTCAATTTAAATGAATATTTAATTTAGGAAACTATGCGAAGGATCTAAAAACGGCAATTTGTACACTAAGTAATTTGAATAATCTGTACTTAGATAATTCAACTTACTTAACTGTGATTCTGAGAAGCTAATATCCTAAAATTTTTTATGCTCCCGCAGGAGTATAGAGGTTTTCCAAAGTGGCCCTCAAGATCATTTGGGTTGGCTACTCCTGGGATAGTACGTAAAAACCCAAATAAAATAATGTTTTATTGTTAAGGAATTCTTTGCTTTTATAAACTTACATAATCAATACTTTCAATGTAATAAAACAAAATTTAAAAGAAAAAGTTACCGAGTAGTCATAGCCATGAACAATAGATAGACGTTGATCATCAGAACCAGAGAGCAAATACTTTCCATTTGAATTCCAACAAATGCTGTTGACCTGTTTATGAAAACTTCATGAATAAAACAGAAAATTGGATAAGTCTTTTAAAACAGTATTTAACTTACACATCCTTCATGGACTGGTATTTTCCTTTGTAGCTGAAGTTTTTGCACAAATTCTCTACTGTCTAAAACAGAGAAAAAGTAATAATTGAAAATAAAGTCCAAAAACATAAGGGTACCATGGGATTAGCCAGCCACAAGCATTGAGTGTTATTCTAAAATATCTCAACCAGCATTGTTTTTTTGGTATTTTTATTCATAAATAATAAAACATTTATAATATAGTTCAATTCAAAAGATATGCACCTGGCTGATCCTAAAGTACCAACAAAGCTATTCTAAAATTATCCAATTTCCTAGTATCATATTAAGAGAAGCAAGGTCTTGGAACTTATTTTATTTTGGTAAAGGTTTTTTTTCAGTAAACCAAGTAAGAATATCTTTTCATAAGCCCATTCCTTTTGAAGGAGAGTGGTCTGGAATGGGAGATAGTAAAATAAAGAAATACAATACAGTGTTACTCAACTTTACAACACTTGGATTAGTTTTTATCCAAGTACAGTAAAGCACCGTTTATACGTCTTTCAAGGGACCGACGTAAAACGGCGTATAAATGAAAAAACGTATAACTGAAAACAATTTTGATTATTTGAATAAATTGGGACTTGGCGAAAACGACGTATAAATGTAAAAGACGTATAAATGAGAGACGTATAAACGGTGCTTTACTGTACAAGTAATTAGTAGGGGAGAACGGGGATGAATGGGACAGGGGATGAACGGGACAGCTCAATTTTTTATACCTTAACTTCACTTTAAATTTTTGTTATTTCAGCCATAAGATAGTAGTACCTAGCCTATTCAAAAAATTGTGTTCATTGACATCAGCTTCCATTTTTGTATAAATAGGACTACTAAATGTGTTTTCCCATACCAAAAGTAACTTTTATCGTTTTACTTCTATAATTATTAAAAATAATATAACTAAAGCTAAACATTTTACAGTGTGTTAAAAGAGTACTTATATTAGTATAGTTTCCAATTTAAATGAAGAAAATACATGTATTTTTTCCTAGTCTAATTTTAGTTTTTTAAAAATAAGTGGGTATGGGGATGAATGGGACAAGAGTTGCGGGGATGAATGGGACAGTTCCATCATCACTTCATTTCCTGTTTCCAAAACTTTCCATCAATAGCTTGCTATATTCAACTCATTTAAGTAATTTCTGATAAAGTTTACTAAAAGAGGGTGCAAAAATTTATGTTTAAACTTGTGTTTTATGTTCCTAACTCATGTGTGAAGTGAATATGCAAAGTCTTAATGAGCAAGTAGTTGCAACTGTCATCTCAAATATGTTATGGTTAAACAATTATTCAAAAAAGTTAGGTTTTTATGCTCTATTTTTATAAAAAGTTCCTTCAAAATGGCAGGGAAAGTGTTACTGCAGGAGAGGAATGGCTTTGGGGTTTAGGTCCAGGCATCAAAAATTATCTATTTGCACTCCTAAAAGCAGGGTTGCTTGTTTTAAATCACTTGATTTTTAAAAAAAAATCATTGATTTAAATCAAAAATTTTAAAGTAGCACAATTTAAATAAAAAAATTAAGTAGTTGTATGCTTTAAAAATGGTTTGCAAGATTAGTTGCTTACATTTTTTAAAAACTCTTCTAGATATTAACTGGGAGAGATAGGTTTAAGTTACTTCTACATAAAATAGCCTGCAATATCAAGAACAAATTTTACTACCAATGACAAAAATGTTTTTGACAAAAAAGGGTTAATAGCAAGGTTTGAAATCAATGATTGTAATTAACTAACCAAGAATTAAATTATTTTTTTACCTAGTATAAAATTTTAAAAATACGATTATAAGTTGATGATTTTTATTGAAAGATTGTTTTTATGATTTTAGTCATGTTTTCCGAAATAATTTCTTATATTACAAAACCAGATGGAATTTTAGCCAGAGAAAGCCCTTTCCTATGTGGTCTGTACATGACTATCAATAATTAGCTACTTAATTTTATTTTTTATCCCTAATTATTATTTCAAAGAAATAAACCTATATTACCTTGAGTAAAATTATTTTAACTGAATCAATGTAATTCAAATTTATTTTAATTTTTATACAAAAATTAGGCATTGTTTTAGTAATCATAGTCACAATTTATTTTCCAAACTCCCATTCATCCCCACCACAGGGATGAATGGGACAAAATACATGCTTCCATAAAAACTTTTCTTGGAGTTTAAATAATGGGTAATTGATTGAATACACACATTTATAAAGTAACCAAGAGTTCAATTATTGGTTTTAAACTTGCTACAGGATTGAAAAATGCATATTTTTTTCAATTTTAGCAAAAATGTAATTTGTCCCATTCATCCCCGCTCTCCCCTACTCTCAATTTCAATGAAGATTATTTTCAAACACAGCTGAAACTTAATTTATCCACTTAATATCAGATACTATACATTCCAACTGAGATATTGGACTTATTTATTTTTTTTTCTTGTGGTAACTTATATTTTTTTAACCACAACAATCGCATCGCATACGCACTTGACAATTAATTAAGAAATAATTATAGTACAGTAGAAAATTCTCAAAAAGAGGCTCCCTCAAGTGTAGCATATTTATTTCTATTCATATTTGTGTCATCAAATCATCAAACAAAGAAATAGTTTACTTTTTGCAGCATCAAACAAATGGTAAGGAGTAGTTCGGCCATAAGGCATATCCCAAACGCCGTTAAACAAATTCTTTTGTCTCATTGTAAATGAAATGGAGAAGAAAACCTACAGAAGTTCAAACTATCTCTTCTTAAAAATTTAGATCGACAACAAGCGTGTGGACAAAACAAGTTTGTCACAACACATTATTTAAGAGCGGAATCCGAAACTTTCTTTTGGTAAATAAGGCACACAAAACCAATGTCAACATTCTGTGTCTGACCAGCAACTTTCTCTTTAATTTAGGAACCTATCAAATGTTACCCTCGCCAAATTGTGATGTTTTGGCGTGGATTTTCATTAAACAACAACCATACAGAAGAATCGATTCAATTTGATTATTCTAATATTCTTATTTCGGCGGAAATTTTTTTGGTTTGTTTATAGTTTATATTTACTTGTCAGAAATATCGTTCTTTTTTGTATTAGGTGTATGGCCTGTGGATAGAATAAATGAGATTTTTAAGAAATATTAATTGAAATATTTTCTAAAATTTCAAATCTCCTATGGTGAGTTTAAAATGCAATCTAATAACTAACTCCCTTGTTGTTTGTGTAGGAATATGGATTTTATGTATTAATCAAGAATTATATATGTCTCATTTTTTTAAAATTAGATGAATAATGGTTGGGGCTTATCTTATTTTTGGCTTTACTTCAGGGAAGTGCAGATTATGCATATGTTATTTAGTGTGCCAAGTGTGTGTGTGTTGCCTAAAATTTCTTGTTTCAACTTACACATTTGATATCCTAAATTTTATCTAAATCAATTTGGTACTTCAAAAGCAGCTGGGTGCAAAATTTTATGGTAAATCAAAAAGATCCAGACCTGGACAACATTTTAGGTGTAATTTAGTCATGCTGAATGTCATAAATTGGCAAGTAAACAATAAGGAAATTGCCTGTGCGAGGTTTTTATATAAATTTTGATTTTTGAGGGCTGAATTCGAAAATCTGGTCGAAATTTTCCAATAGGTTACAGAAAATTAAATATTTTAAATTAAAAACGGATAAAAATGCATGTGACTTCAAACGTGATCGTACGTCGCAGGTTATGAAGTTGAGTTTTTTAAATAACAAGTGAAAGACTCGTGCTGATTTCATCACGTGCGTGTCACAGCTTTTACTTTTTTTTCATTTTTTTCCTAATCTTAGCCCCTTATTTAATCAATCATCATGAAAATAGTTTTTTTAAGGGCCATACTTCCATGCGGTAAACAAAGATCATGACCTGTGAAGTCACTACTCGTTTTCGCACCATTCATAAAAGACGATTTTTAATCCACTTTTTCTAATTGAAAAAATTGTCAAATCAAGCTGGAATTTCGCACATAGGCCTATTTTTGGATGGAGTATCATTTAAAAGAATAATAAAAAATCGGGCAAATTTCTCATTCAGAAACAGCTGTAACAGGTGTAATCAGTGAAGTAGTAGAGCCTTAAAACACCTAAGTTTCAAAATAAAGTTTGCTAAAAAAATGCTGCCAAGGGTGCCATCTCAAACCACTTTTAGGATTTTACCCAATTTAACTTAAAAAGAGATTGGATTGGATGCTAAAATCAACTATTCACATGCTAGTTTTTATAATAATAAATTGCAAAATTATCGAAATAAAAAATGGCATCAAAATATCTCAGCTTGCAGTGTTTCATTTTATATAGAGGGTTCCACCTAATGTGGACACACTTTAGGACCAGATCATTTTATGGTGATTACTCCTCAAATAATCTCATAGAATGTGATGCTGAATCTGATCTGATGGTTGCTAAATGATTGATGGCAGGGGCGTAGCCTGAGGAGGATTTGGGGTATGTCTCCCCAAAAACTCAGAAATAATCCTTTTTTGACCATAGAAAACCACTAAAAATACCCCATACTTTTTGCCTGTGAAGCAGGTTTTAAATCTATTAACCAACTAAATAATGCACTAATTTGAATTCTTCGGTCTCCATTCCTAGAGATTTTTGTTTATTAAATAGCTTTCCCAATAAAACAATGCTGCTTATAAGTGGAATCAATTGTGTAAAAAATAGAATGTTGCCAATAAAGTCCAGTTAGGATCCAGTTAATCCTAAAATACCGTTTTCGGCATGCTAAAATTTTAAAATTATTTACTTTTTGTTGGCCTTTTTTTAGAAATACTTATTTATTTGATAAAAACCTGGGATATGAACTGAATAGAAAATAAAGAACCTATTCTATCCAAGAAAAATTTTGTATTTCAATACTTGTTCCATTTTTCAGTTGCATTAAAAACAGTTTGCATAGTAAAATATTAATTATAATGAGAGGATTTAATGATGTTTAAAAATGTAATATCTCACCTCTAAAATTAATAAATAATTAATTTTTTTTATTTTCAGGGGTGTCACTTATTACTACAAAGCCATAAAGCTAGTTTTTTATAGTGTAAAAATTATTCCAATATAAATCCTATAAGGGGCCATCCATAAATTACATGAGGTGTTTTTTCCAAAATCTGGACCCCCCTCCCCCCTTGGTGAGATTTAGTGAGATTTTTCTTGACCCCCCCTCCCCTCCACGTGAGATTTACCTACAACTTTTAAAAATTATTTTCTAAAAATTATTTGTATTTTGTGCTTCATAGCACCTAATTAAGTTATAATTAAGTTAAAAAAAAGTTGACGTGAGATTTTAATCGACCCCCCCTCCCCCCTTGGTGAGATTTTCCCAAACCCCTCCCCCCCCTTTTTGACCTCACGTAATTTATGGATGACCCCTAATAAGGGAATAAATTATATTAATAAAATACTATGGCAAGCATCTTAGCTTTGGCAATTGCAACTCTTCAAGATGAAGAAGATCATAGAAGAAGGATCAAAGAACTAATTCGAAAAGAAAGAAATAAAAGAAAAGTTAAGGAACAAAAAAGCAAAGACCAAGAACAAATCAACAAAATTCAAGAAAAAACAAACAAAGGACAAGTTCAAGAACAAACAAAGATGGAACAAGTTCAAGAGCAAACACACATTGAACAAGTTCAAGAGCAAACAAACATTGAACAAGTTCAAGAGCAAACAAACATCAAAGAAGTTCAAGGACAAACCTGTCTTAAAAATAATATGTTCTTTCGAATGTACAAAAGATCAAATAGCTTCAACTTGCCGGATGATGAGTTTATTAACTTGTATCGTTTATCAAAACCTGTTGCTCTGAGAGTGATTGAGTTACTGGAGCCATTTTTGGAATCTAGAACACCTAACAGACATGCCTATTCAGTTGATGCAAAGGTAGCTAAGTCTTTCTAAACTGCTTTAAAATATTTTTGTTGATATTGAATGAAAAATAGTTCCAAAATTATTTTACCTGGTGCCATTATTATTATTTATGAATGAGGAATATCCCAAATTGTCAGTTTTTAGGAAACATTGACTAACATGAAGTACAACTACATGAATATAAAAGTTAACCTTCATCTAGGCTTGTTTAGAAATTTAAATGGTTCAATTCCGTTAACGTTCCCGCTAAATATCTACAATCTCTTTTGAACGCTATGTATTCAAATATCGAAAAAAATTTCTAAATTTTAATTATAAACTGAACAGTTATTGATGTAAATAAAGATTTTAATCAATGAGTTTGAAATCGTTTGGCAGGTTTTCTACATTTTGGTGTCCGAAAGGAATTGACGATATTTAGCGGGAACGTTAACAGAATTAAACCATTTAAATTTATAGTGTTAGTCTTTGAAAAAGGAAATCTTTTTAGTTTTAAGAAATTATAATTTAAAACTTGTTTTCATGAGAAGATTCAATGTTTTTAATTCAAATCACAGTGGTGTTAAGCTAGCAGTGTATTTTTTTTACAAAAATAATCCAAAATGCTTCTAATTTTGAAATTTATTAATATCTCTATTCTGAAAAAAGTGTATATATTTTTTATATACAATATATTTTTGGTGAATGGCTTCTAGAGAAAAACTTTTAAATTACTGATCCGTATAACACATTTTTGGTATCAACTGTCATTATTTCCCGATTCCCAAATCAGCTATTGGATTTTTTTTAAAAATTCTCAATTTTTGATTGTCAAGCTGTTAAGTTGTTGACAGCTAGCAACTGTCAAACAACTTATTATCCATCCTATCTTAACGACCAATTGACGCCATATTTTACGATGAAACAAATTTATTTCACGTTTAAAATGTAAAAATACTTTCCAAACTAAATACATTTCATAAATTGAAAGAAACTTACAAATATGTTATTTAATACTAGAATTTTACATACTTTTACTGAAACTTAGAAGACTGAATTGTTTGTAAACATTGAGTGTCATGCAGGTTTTATCTCTTAATTAATTTCAATGGCTTACAATGTATCGTTTAACAAGTCTGGTTTAAAACAAAATATGAATGGTGGATTACTAGGATTGGTATTGACGAGTTACTAGATAAAATATTAACTTTAAAAGATTAATTTATTATTAATATTTGGGTTAAGGAATATAATTTAAATGTTTAATTGATGCATTTTTTCTGCATGTTGATTAACATTAGTTATTGCCAATACCAGGCCTTGGCAAGAGATGGAGAGCATCGTAATAGAATCTAGGGTTGCTGTACTAAGCATTATAAACTTGAAAGAATAATTCAACGCCTAGATACCGCCAACCCTTGGTGATTGGCCCGGATTGTTAAAATTAACCAATATTTTGAACTGTTATCTTTTTCAGGTTCTATGTGCCCTGCGATTCTATGCTACTGGCTGTGTACAACAGGGAGTGGCAGATGATCCTAACTTACCAATGTCTCAACAGAGCGCCAGCAAATTCATCCGTCAAGTCACTGGAGGTCTCAATAGATTGTTGAAGACGTGTGTAAAATTTCCTAGAGAAAGAGGGTATAATTAAATTTACTGTTACATCCATTTGAAAGCCCGCAAACTGCTCTAAATTGAGTAATATTCCATAAAACCCTGAACAAACCAAATTGTTTAATGCCAAGAACTTTCAGAAATATCCAATACTAAAATGGAGGGTCAGCTTAAATTTGCAACAATTAAAGTTTTTCTTGCGTGTGTCTTTAGAGATGTTTGTCTTTCACTGATATTTCTTAATACTGCTCAGAAATTGTAAATTAACTTCTTGATATACTAGTATTTGTTTTGCTCCCTATTTTTACTTTAAAAATTTTTATGGTAACCCTGTGCTAAACAACAGTTAATTTTGTTTACATTTTTCATTACAGAAATCAAGAAACCATAAAAGATGGATTTTATGAATACTGTGGCCTCTCAGGAGTATTGGGAGCTATTGGTTGTACACATGTAGCTCTACTAACTCCTAAAGATGATGATTATCATCAAAAAAAGAATTACTTAAACAGTAAAAATTTCTATTCTCTTAAAGTTCAGCTTGTGAGTTTAATATTCTATACCTCTAATACATTTTTAGCTTCAAATTATTAATGTGATATTTTACACTTTCAAAAAGTTATTATGGGTGAAAATTTTCTGTCTGGAGGCAAAAATTATTTTTATTTCCTTTGAGGGATAACGTGAAACATGTAGTTTTGTTACGACTGCAATAAAGGCATTTTTAAATAAATGGTAATAAGAGGTTTAAAAAATTTCCGTCTGTAGAATTTTATACTTTTACCCATGCTTGGAAATCAACTCAATAGATCACTTCAATTATAAAGAAATCCTGATGCTCATAAATAATTATTCATTCTAAGTTTATCCCTTTGCTTTGTTTACCCTAGTTATTACTTACCTTCACTTTGTTTAATTTTTTAAAATTTTGTTAAATGAAATTATTACCTTCTGTTTCCAAATTTTTTAATGACTTAGGGCCGCATTCAGTGGCGGCTCGTCCATAGAGGCTGCAGCACCCAGAACGAAAATTTCCCAAAATTCCAATTTTTATTAACTTAAAAATATTTTTAAAAATTATTTCTTTTTTTCCCTTCATTTTTTCTCCTAATTTTTTAAAATTTATAATTATCTACTATTAGTTATGATGCTGGTAATTATTCCCTCCCTTTAAGTACAACCGTCAACAAACTCCGCTGTCTCACCAACAGATTTTTTTTCGGGTCGACAACACCCGGAAATATAGTGAACGAATTATCAAAACAGTTGAGAGTATTAGCTCTATCATATCAAATCAAAATATTTAGAATTTAGCATGTGAATCTGTTAGTGAGAAAAGGGCTGCTGTCTCAGCAGCCCTTAGGTGCTGAACAAAAGAATGATAGTTTTATCTTCCGTGAGCATATCATAGAGATAAGAAAAAATATCCAATTTTAACTTATAAATCACATTGGCTTCCTAGCTTTTCTATTTTGGCACTATTTTCATATTTTATTGATAGCTTATTTTTCAATGTAAGAAAAATTCTGTTGAGCTGATTCGGCTATTCAATAAGGATTTTTTTATATTTTTTTAGTAGTCAGGTTTTTTTATACATAACAAATTGAATTCGCTCTGTTGTTTTTAATTCCATTCTCAGGGCGCTAATGCTCTAGATTAGAAATTTGGTTTGGTAGCCAGTGGCTCCTGGGACCCTAAATTTTGGTCGCCAACTCTACACTTTTGGGAGCCAAAATAAAATAGCAACTTTTGAGAATTACGATTAAACCATATTCACGTGTTAGGTTAATTGGAAGAATTGTACTTAATAAGTTACTGTAAAATCAGACTGCTGAAACAAAATTTAGCATAAATATTCAAAAATCTTCACTAAAAGACAGTAATAGTAATATATCCAAAAAAATTGCAAATGAATTATTATTTATTTATATAGTTACAATACTTTAAACTACCAATTAATTGCACAAAATTATAAGATCAAAAACGTAATTTTTATACTACAATGAAAAAAATGTAAAATTAATCTTGAAAGTCTTGGCGACGAATGCGCCCGTTTTCTAAAGAGGTTTTCCACCACATATTAACTGATTTACAAAAATCCGTTTCTTTTTATCCTTAACCTAGATCAGGGGTCGGCAACCTTTTAAAAGGGAAGAGCAAAAAGTACCAGTTTACGAAATTTCCCAGTTTTTAAAGAGCCACTAATTTTTTTTGCTTCAATGTAATGTATATGCTTAATATATATTTCATTTTAGATTGGGAGGGTGATTTTGGGGAGAATTTTAACCCAACATTTTTTCTGTTGGGTAAAAAAAATCACCATTTCCTCCTTTCGGGTAGGGTACTTTTTTACATTAAGTTTTAGATGAATTACGTACACATTGTAAATTAATTTTAGTGAACTTAATTTCCAAATTTTGTATAAACGATGTGAATTCCTGGAAAAAGAGGGTCTGGGGGTCCTTCCCCAGAAAAAATTTTGGAAATTGCCCCTTCAAAATCACGTTTTAGCCTTTTTCGATTGCACCCTAAGAGCACCTCTCAGGCCTCATTCAAGTGGCAGAATTTTCAAGGAAAAAAAGTACAGTTATAATAAACAGCAAACTTTCAAAGGGAATGTGGATCCCACTTCAGAAAAATTTTGGAAATGTGCCCCTAAAAATAGTGTTTTCGTTATCCTTATCCCCTTACTTCATTCCAAATAAGGATCACTCATTATAAGTCACAGAATTTTCAAGGAAAATCGGCACATATTCCAAAAATTTTAGGAGTATTAAGTAGTTCTCCCCCAGAAATTATATGGAATTCTTGTCCTTAAAAGTTTCCTCCCGTTTTGATTTTGACTCATCCTGAGAACTTAAATTTTCTGATTTTTTGAAAGTTTTGATTAGTAAATTATTTATTAATTTTTTTCGTATGGAACTGAAGAGCCGCAACTTTATGTCGAAAGAGCCGCATGCGGCTCGCGAGCCGCAAGTTGCCGACCCCTGACCTAGATTGTAGTCTCTTTTTTTAAAGAGACACTTTTCATTCCTTCCCATGATACCCTTCATATCGGACCATACTCTCTCTACATCAGCATTACTTGATGGAATACATAATAACACATCCAGCAGTTTCCTCATGGTAACCATGTGTTGCAAAGAGTCACTGCATGCATAGTATTTTCCTCAGTCTAAGAAAGTCAGTTTTTTCTTTAAAGTGGGATTTAATGACAGGTTTAAGTTTCTGAAATTCCAGAACAGCACCTCATCCATCACCTCAAAACAAGTTACCAAAATTTTTGCTGAATCTGATGACACTTTCAGGCGGTTACCCAAATTTTTGCAAAAATTTTTAAAGAATTCTTTTCCTTGCTCCGAAGGGTTTGAAAGAAAGTTTCTTTTGTTGGATAGCTTTAAATCCTGGCCCTTAATGCTCCATTTACAGGGTTCATACACATTTTCAGAAATCAAAATCAAGGAGTGTTTTTAAAAAATTCAAGGAGTGCCTTTTTACATAACTTAAGAAAGACAAATTTTTTTACACAGCTTCAAACACACACTATGCCATTTACATTCCCAAATCAGGTTTTAAAACCACTTTAAAAGTCAAAATGTAACTAAAATAAAATAAAAATTAAGGAAATTAGTTTAATGGAAGTTATTTAAGTAATAATTGCAAAAACGATATTGTCAAAAACTTTAAATTAAATAAAAAAAGTAAGAAATTAGTATTTTTGAAGGTTTTTTTAGAATCTGAAATCAGATCAGATATATACTTAGGAAAAGCAGTCGCGGGAAAAACGGAACTGTCGCGAAAAATCGTTATTTTCCCGATTTCCGGAACATCGGACCTGTGGGCTTCTCTAACCACGGTTAAGATGTTTTTTCTACATCGCAATAATGACGCAAGAAGAAGCCAACTTGAATCGGTACCCGCGGCGCCGCGGCCGTCCACGAAAGTCGCGGGAAGAACGGAACACTCCCGCAAAAAAATAAAACTTTCGCGAAAAATCGCGATTTTTCCCGACTTTTTAGCGGACTAAAAGGAAATGGCTAGTCGCCACAGTGGCGACTGCATCTAGAAATTTTGATCGCCAAAACTTTTTGTTGGTCGCCTACTGGCGACTGGCGACCGTTAATCTCGACCTCTACAGGGCGCTAGGATCAAATTCTTTATGATTTACTAGTTTGTTTCCTTTTTAACAATTTTATGCATTTTTAAATAGTTTTCTTTGGTAACCCCCCTTAATAACATTAGTTTCAACCTGGCGCTGATTACGTACTTGAAGTACTATAATTAGTGGTTAGTAATAAAATTTCATTATGAATTGTCTCTTCAAGGTTTGCGACACTAAACAGAAGATTCTAAATGTTGTCGCTAGCTTCCCTGGGAGCACAGACGATGCTCACATTTGGATGTCAAGCAGTTTAAGAAGATCATTTGCTCAGGGACAATTCATTCATGAAAATAGTTGGCTGATTGGTAAGAAACATCACAGAACTTGATTTCCTTTAAAATTTTCAGGTTTCTTTACTTTTTTAGAGTGTAAAAATATTATTATGAATTATGTTTTCTTTTTTTATAATGTTAACAAGCAGAATGTTGATATCTAACCTATTATTAAGTCAGATGAGATATGCTACTATTCGGTCATTAGCTAGGGATCCTGGTTACACATACTTTGGCTGGTTCCTTCGGGGCTTCTTTTGAAGTGAGATCTCTGAATTAAAATGCTATTACAAAATTATCAGCTAACAGGCGGATGGTCATTTTAGAAACTGGGCATTTAAGATCCTGTTCGAAGAGAAGGAATAGGCAAAACAAGTTTTTTCCGCTGTTAACAAGGACGGATTAAGGGGAGGGGCGGTGGGGGCGATCGCCTCCCCCCCTTGCTCTGGGATGAAAAAAAATTTAAATTTTCAAAAAACAAAAATTGGGCATAGCCAGGGAAGCAGCTGCCCTCTCTAAATCCCGAGTAATTTTTACTTTACTTTTAGTTAAGTTAAAACCCAGTTTTTAGGGTCAAATTTCCAAAAATTTTCTGGGGGAGGTCCCCCATACCCCCTTTGAAACTTGAACCTTTATTACTAAAAACTTTTCTTATATAAAATTTTCTTGAACGCAAATCTTGCCTAATAAAGTGTTAAAAGGCTACATTAATCCTATTAATATGCAGGCCCGTGCTCTCCGGGGGACGTGTTCATCTGCACCCTTTTAAAGATACACTTTTCTACAATTGATACTCGTGAACTTCTCAATGTTTTTATGGGCTCTTTTTCCACCAAACTTTAACCAATAGTGGTTTTACAATTCATTCTAGGTTCATCAAGTCTGAAGTGCGAAGGCATCTAAAAGTTTTTATAAACCTCCCCCTTTTTGCCTTACCATTTTCAGGGCGCCTTTATTTAAAGAAAAACAAAATGAAATAACAAGGTATAGTGGTTTATATTCAAAGCTCCGAATCCCTTATATAAACACTTTGAAATTGCTAGGGCGCTCTCATTTAAACTGTCAAATGGAGACCCTCTTACTTCAAAAATCATTAGTTTTCCATTAGGGCACACTTGAGTGAAAAAAAATTAGGGGAAGACAGGGGGTGTTTGCAGGGCGCCCTTTTTTTATACAAGCAAGCTATTTTAAAAGTTTTGCTCAAATTTTGACGACTCGCCACACACCAAGGGCTTTTTGACCAAGGGCTGCCCTTAGTTAAAATAATAATTACCTTTGAAAATGTAAATTCAGGGAGATTTTTTTAGCAATCCTTGAAATTCTGACATTTTTATGCTGTATTTTCTTTCCAATTTTTGTCCTCCGGGTGTAACTCAAAGGGTCTCAAAATGAATCTAAACACTACTTTTATGAGTAAAAATTCTAAAATTTTTCTGGAGGAGGACCCCCCTTTTTGATTTCTTAATTATTTATGTGCTGTTTCTCTTGAATCTTTTAACTTACAAAGAGTGTTCTTTTTTTGGTGTAATCATCCACAGGGGGGGCTCAAAATAAGCTAAAATACTATTTTTTAAACAAAAATAAAATGTTGAAATAAAAACAATAAAAAAACACAAGTAACAGTATTGCTTTATAATTTTTAAAATGCCGCCAATCTTTGAAAAAAACCTAAGTTTTTAGGTTTAATAATCATTATGTGGTTGCTCCCTTACACCCTTGTCCACCGCGAAGGTTCCCAGCACGGGCCGGTAAATATGAATGAATGGGGCTGAAAAATATTTTTAGGCCCCTGCCAAAATAAATTTCCACTGATTCAAAATTAAAAATAGGCTTCCACCCGTGGTCGTATCAAAGAGGGGTAGGGAGTTGACTCCTATTTCTATATTATTATGTCTATAATGTTGCTTCTTGCCTTGAAAATTCTGAATGTTATACAAGGAGTGATCCACCTTGAGTGCAACCTAAATGGTCCCCAATTTCCAAAAAGTTGTCACGAAACTTCTTTTCAGTGTCAAATTACAAAAACTTTTATTTCAAAAACAAAAACCCTCACTGTTTCCATGCTACCCATAAAACTTTTAAATTAATTTCCTTAAAGGTCAAAAACCCTTCTCGAAACATTACTGTGGCTACGGCCCTCTTTCACGGGGCTTCAAAATTGTTCTCCACAAACATAAAAATGACCCTAAAAAATCAGACCGCCCCCCTTGAAAAGTTCCTTAATCCGTGCCTGGCTGTTAACGGTAGTGAAAATTTGAGCCCTTAGGGCCATGCCCATCTGTAAACTTAAACTGTTAAATAAACTTCAAATGGCTGGGTTAATTTAAGATGTAGTTATACTTTAATCTAAATATTTATCTTAAGTTACAAATGAAAAGAAATTACAAAAACAATTACATAATGAGTTTTATTTTCCATCCCTAGGAGACAGTGGCTACCCAAATGAGCCTTGGCTGAAAACTCCAATTTTGTTAGCAACCACAGATGAGGAATTTTCATTCAACTCGGCTCACTCCAGAGGCATCTCCCTCATCAATACAGTAAATGGAACTCTCAAGTCTAGATTCCAATGTCTTAAAAAAGAGAAGATGTTACATTACGATCCTGAAACAGCATGCAAGATAATAAACTCATGTGTTGTTTTGCACAATATTTGTGTGAAGAACAATTTAGCTTGGACTCGTGAGCCTCTGGATGAAGAGGATGAGCCATTCTGTACTGCCACTGCTCAAGACAGGGTTATCAGAGAGTTCTTATCACTGGTATGAATTTTGTACTGTTGCAGAAGTTCCCCTCAAAAGCAAGAACGGAACAATCCTGAAGGTTCTTGATGTTGATGCACTTGTTTTTAGAAAAAGAGCTTGAGATTAAAGGGTGAGATTTGGCAATTATAGACACCATTGGGTACTTGATCCAAGTAATTAAATTGTGGGATTTAGTGGTCAATGAGTATTTTTGCACTGTACCTTACTTAAAATACTTTTTAAACTTGTGAGTCTAAATTGATTTCTGTAAATGAACCTAAACTATTTGTTAAAAACCTTGTTTAGTTAATCTATATAGTTTTTTAAAAGTACATTATAAACTTTTTAAGTGAAAAGCTTTTTAGTTACTATTTTTTAAGTTAAACACTTTCCATAGGACTACTGGATACTACAGTAGGGCAATGTGGTTCCCTTTTTCCACTTGTATTGTATTCTTTAAAATGAATATTTTTTAAAAAACTATTTTACTTAAAATAGTAAAGTTGCACAAACTTCACTATTCTATTGAAATTTAAGGTAAGGCTTTGATCAAAAGGTAAAATACCATTTTCATACATATCACTTATCTCTATATCTTCACTTGTCTTTAATTACTTAATAAAGTTCACAAAAGAAATTTATCTTAAGGCAAGTTTATAAAAAGAATATTTTTTTCATAAACTTTCAAAAATTTTCTACTATAACTTAAACAGACCTATAACGTAGTAGTACCTGTAATTGCATAGAAAAACAAAAAACATGGCTCGAATATTTCGCTAACATTCAAGTACAACTAAAAGCCGATGGACATGGCTTGGCCAACACAATTGCAACATTGAGGGGAATTCTGGTTTTGCCATTGGTTCTTGGTGCTTTTAATATCAAGTATGGCATGACACTATTACACATCAGAGTTTATAGGAAGCAATGGCAGAATTTCTCTCCCCTTTAAAGTTGATAATTAGTTCTGGTAGATTTACTGTTCACACATTGATACACTTAAATTTCATAAACACCTTCATCTAAAGAATGAAAAGGTTTGAGTCAAAATTAAAACTTCAATAGAAAATTTATTAAAAGATGTGAAAATGCAAACAATAAACATTTTAAAACAAAACAGTGAGTGATTTAACAAAAATATCTTTATGCTTTTTTCTAAGTGGGGAGTTTTAAAGTTAAGAAAGAAATTATCATAATTGATTTCATCTTTGAACTTTTAATCAACATATCCACAAACCATGTTGGCAGGGACAGCTTTATCTGAAATATAAAAGGAAATGTTAGAAAAGCATAAAATACTGTTTTGCATCACAGCTTACACTATGAATCAATTGAGATATTTTAATTGTTTCTTGAAATTTCCAATAGATAAGTAAAAAAAATAATATTATTTCTTCTGTTATATAAACTCAAAAAGCATGAAATGTTCAAACTTACCATGGATCCCAATATTGAGTGATAAAAATTCGAGATGAATGAAAAGAATTCAAGAGTCAAAAAAATTAATGCAGGGATTTTGTAGGTTACTTCATGTTAAATGGGATATTTTACAAAATAAACAAAGTAAAAATAAATTAGTATTAGGAAATAAGATGAAAAGTAATAAAGCCATGTTAATGTTTGTACTGTTATCCTATGTATAAGATATTCCTTTCTTTAACTCATTTTTTAAGGAAATTCTTTTGAATAACACTTTTAACTGAGTTATATACTTAATCAATTAAGTACTCATTGTTTACCTAACTTGTATTAGGTTGTCACTTCAACCTAATACAAGTCTTGAAATGTTCTTTTTTTTTCAAGCACCACTTTAAGAACATGATGTGCAAAGCTTTGAGACGAGATTTTTTTTGTTATTACGAGATTATTTTACCTTTCACTGATAGGTTTTAATCAAAATTCTCCCTATTTCTTATTCAAAATCCCTTTCTTAACCCTTTCAATATGGTGAGACATATGATGTTGCATCAATAAAGCTTGTAACAGCATTGTTGTTGAAACGTTGTTATGGGATTGGTATATTTTTTTCTTTTTTTTATCTTTTTGCCATAACTTTGAAAAAAAAAGGCAAAAATCTAAATTTTTGTAACAAAACAAAATGCAGTGAATATTCTACAGAATTTCTAATGAACTTAAAACCAACAGTCACCATCAAAGAAAATTATTGGCTTTCCAACTAAAAAACTTATTTAAATTTAGGTTAAACAATTGAGTGCTAAAGTGTAATGTTATGTATAAAAGAAACTTACCAATCATTTTTGGGTAGGCTAGATTCAAGTTTTTCATGATATTAATAAATTCTTCCTTTGTTTTGGTCAATCGGGCATTAAATATCTTCTCTTCATTAACTGTTGTCATAGTAAATCCTGAAAAAATTATGTAAAATTTCAATTGTAGTAAAAAATATATTAGTAAGCATAAAAAATTTCAGTTAACTCAGAATATAGCATCTGATAATTTTTACAGGGAAATTATTTTATTTTCTAAAATTGTAAAATTATCTTAAAGAAAAACTTAAATGTACTATACCTTTATAATCATGAGCAGGATACAATGTATAATCATCAGGCAAAGAAAATATCTGTGAATGAACAGAATCATACAACCTAGCTGCATCTCCTGAAATCAAAAAGAAATTATTGAATAACATTCAATACCACTTTTTAAACAAAAAGTATCGCTATGTATTTTTAATCTTTATTAAATATTTTATTAAGATTAAAAATATTTGGCATTTCAATAGATCAATCTTAAACTTCTTTAGATTGGGAAAGATAAAATCCATAAAGGTACAGGTAATTAAATATATCTGCCAGTGTGGTAACCAAAATTATCATATTACCTTGCTGAAAATCAGTTCTACCACACCCTCTGTATAACAGAGCATCCCCAGTCAAGGCAAATTGGTTTTCATGATTGACATAGGTAACACAACCTAAAAAAATTCAAGTAAGACTGAAACTGATATAAAGTATAGTTTATATCGTCTCATCTTTTTTTTTTCGTTTAGCACAGAGCTACTGATACATGTGGTTAACTTATTCGTCATCATATCTCCATTTTCAACACTAGAGTTCTCATTCAATAAATTTCTGACACTAAAATTATTTTTTTAATAGTTTTGTATGATTTTTTCAGGTTTTAGCAAAAAAAACAATTTCATAGACTTTTCTTTGACTTTTTGTGGTCAAATTATAATTTTCTGACCCACGTGGAAATCCTGGCACTCTTAAATGCATTAAAAACATGACTCCAGCATTTCTAATTTATATTGGACTTATTAAAATTATGAAGACTTCTATGGCCCGGAATGTAAATGCTTATTAACCCTTTTTATCCTGACGGTACTCATAAGTACCAATTTGCTCAAACACCTATAGATTCGTAATCTAACCGCTTTTCCTGACGGCACTCAAAATGACTCGAAGAGTGTAGTTCTGAGAACTGGTTGGAGATGGCAGAACCATTCAGATATCTTTCTTCTGTGCATTGTAGTGATATTTTGTTTATCTAATGATGCAAAAATTCAATTAAAAAGTTGATGGTAAATTAATTCAGGATATAAAGGGTTAAAGTAGTTTTCAGGATTATAGAGTCCATTATATTCAAATGTCTGGATATAATGTCTGCAGGCCATTAATCTTGGAAACTGCTTTAATAAATAAATATCATGGACTTATTTTATAACTAGTCTTAATGATCATAAATAACATTCTTTTTCCAAGATACCAATTTTTTTTAATTCCCATTAAGTAGGTGTGGTTTTAAAAATTATGTTTTTCACCATTCTTCTCTTTTAAATAAAGACTATTAGAAAAAATCTCACCTTCTGTGTGTCCAGGAGTGGGACGGACTTCTAGCTTGATATCTCCTACTTCCAAAATATCCATAGGCTCTAATAATAAGTCTGCTTTTGCTCCTGATGCTCGGGAAATCACACTTTGACAATGTGGTAGCACTTCTTTGATGCGGCCCGTACCTGTGATGTGGTCTGCATGCACATGGGTGTTAGCTAGATAAATAGAAAATTGATAAATATGGTTTAAGAGGAAGGGAAGATATAGATAAGATCAATATGAAAAGTTAATGAATTAATTTATTTGTTAGCAGAGCTGAACCAAATTGGTGATTTTGGATCCCCACAACAGTGGAAAAATAAACAGCGAGCCCCTTTATTTTTTTAGGTTCAATTAGATCAATGTTCCCGCTAAATATCACCAAGTTCTTTTGAACGCCATATATTCAAATATTTCTGATTTTTATTGATAAACTGAACAGTTATTGATCTAATTAAACATTTTAATCTATGAGTATAAAATTATTTAGCAGTATTTCTACTATTTCTCCAAAAGAGCATGGCAATATTAAGCAGGAACATTAATGGAATTGAACCAAAGCTGCTGTGTAAACTACCACTGTTGTTTGATTCTGATATCATTTACATAAAGTTCTGAAAAGCTAAAACTTCAGCTTTAAGTCTAACCAGGGCTCGATTTCTAAAAAAAGAGATACCGGAACGGTAAAATTATTGGTGTCCAAATTGAAAAAAGCGAATATTTTTTTAATACAAAAACTTAGGCATTTATTTTTAAATTTAAATTTAAAAAATAAATTCAAATGTGTTGTACTAGATTAGGAAGAATTTTCTAACTGAATTATTGTACTAGACGATGAACTGTTTAGAGCAATTTTTTTGTTAAAACACCTGTTTTTACAAACAATTTTTTCCCAGCATGGCGCCTCTTGTAAAAGGCGGGACGGAACGGTTTATCTTCAATGAACCAATTTGTATATTTTGCCAGTTTAAGGAATATAATGTGTAGTAATGTCCTTAAACCGTAGAATTTAAGATGTCGAAAATTTGCTTGGCAAATTTGACCATCAATCTGGCAAATCTGGGTCAAATAAACACTATTATGTAATAACAACAAAATTATTGTTATTTGCAAAAAAGATAAAAATACATTTAAATTTTTTTTAAATTTTAAGTATGCACAAGTGAATCTTTGAAAATAATTTTTAAATAGTAACAACAGAAAATTGTTTTTAAACACATCTAGGATCATAGTGGTGGGTGTATGTAGAAATTTATTTCGGGAGGGTCCCATATATCCTTTAAGAAAATTAAATCACTATCAGGCCCTAAGTTAAATTTTTGCACAGGGGGAAGAAACTCGGAAAATTCCCTCTAAACTCTTTTTACGCATGTTTATAGGTTTAATTTTTCCTTTTTAATAAATTTTAGTTGGATTCGCCCTTTTATGAACTTTTCTAAATACAAAAAGGGGGGGTCTGGGGGATCTTCCTCTAGAAACATTTTGGAAATTTGACCCTAAAAACAGGGTTTTAATTCATATTAGGACTTTTTTTTCGTACATGTAGAAAGGTTTTCGCGGGCTATAGTTATAAGAGACCCCTGAAATAAAATATTAATTTTTTAATCGAAAAAGAGGTTCCGGAACGCCGTTCCGGACAGTTCCGGCTGAAATCGAGCCCTGAGTCTTACCATGATATGATAAAATTTATTTTCTAATTAAAGGTATATTTTATAGCTTTAATTATGTCTAAAAAATTGTTGATAATGAGGAAGTTGCATGATTTTTTTAATTGATTCTCCTTGCAAAAATAAGCAACTACCCAAAATTTGAGGCCGATTGAGAAATTTTTTGATGGCAAAAAAATTAACAAAAATCCACTTTTTAAAAGTGCGCAAAAACGCCAAGAGTTCGGGATCATTGTATGTTGACGTCATCATACGATCAACATTGTTGGAAAGCAATGGAGTTGATGGTATGATTGTTGACATCTTTAAACAATAAGCATTTTCAGTCACGTTTTTTCTCAACTTTTAAATTAAAATATTTAATTACCTGTACATTTTTTTGAAAAATTGACTAGATATTTCATTTTACCATACAAAAAACCATACGGAACACTTGTTTGTTTTTGAAAATCTGACACATGCAACTTCCTTATTGAAATTTTTGTATTGATAAATTTGTTGATATTTGAATATATGGCGGGAATGTAAAAAGAATTGAACCGCAGCTTTTAATAATATAGAAAGCAATAATTTTGATAAATTTATAATATATTCTTAAAATAGTAAAAAGCATCTTACCAGCATAAATGAGGTTTAAGTCGAGCTCTTCCACAAGTTTAATATCCCTTGATACTTGCTCAAGTACTGGATCGATGAGAATGGCACTTTTGGAGGCTTTGTCACCAAGAAGATAAGTGTAAGTGCAGCTTGTTGAATCAAAAAGCTACAAGATGCAATCATGTAAAAAATAGGATTACATTTATTTTGATTAGCTGTTAAAATTGGAGAAGGTGCAAACAAATTTTACTAAAATGTTTATAAATGAACTATATTTTTTATAAAACAGTTATAAATTTAGTCTTGGTGATTGATATTTTGATCCTAAATAAAAATAGTCATTTCAAACTAACGATGTGATGTAATAGTAATTAGGTTACAGTATAACAATCTAATAACTAGAAAAAACAGTTGAAATATATATTTACTTGACGAAATACAATATTAAACATTCTTCGCATAGTTTCAAGTCAGTTCAACTTATAATTTTGCTATTTGCACCGGTTTGATCTTTTGGATTCATAAAAATAAAAACCAATTATTGAAAGACGAAATTTCATAATCATAATATTTGGATTTGGAACTGCGCGTTGAGGTTTTTGCGCTGTTTCGAAAGGATAACTTTTCACGTATGGCTTTAATTATTAATTTTATTTTCTAATTCAGAAAATTTGAGAAGAATTCAATGGTAAAAAAACAGAAACGATCAGAATGTATTCAAAAATTGGTTGTTAATTACTATAAAATGATTCATTAAATGTTTAGCACACATTCAGAGATGCACCAAATTGGCGACTTAGTTCAAGCGATAAAAGGCCAATCATTATAACCCTAGTTAATATCCGTCTGAATCGATCTCTAAGCAATTGCTACTCGATCTCTGAAATTGCCAAGCGATAGGATAGGTGCGTTAGAAAACAAGCAAAGGGATTTTAAAATTGGGGGACTGAGGGGTTGGTTGGTTGGGGTTTTTTTCTGGTTTTTTGCTCACGAATTCTCGTCGCTTATACCAGAGTTCCTTTGTAACCAGAGGTTTTTTTTTGATATTTTATCAGTAATGAAGTGTTTATTCAAATATAAACAAAAATCTTGATTTTTTAAAATTAGTTCGATCGGGTTAACTATCTTTGATTTCCTTGTATTTCTGAGGGGTTGGTTATCTATTATTCTGTTTTGTAACTATCACTAACTAGTGGTATATATTTATTAAATAGACTACGTACTACTATTAAGAGAAACTTGTCAAGACGACACTCAGAAAAAAAACTGGATGTTTCCAACCCACAGAATATTTTTTAAGAAAATAGAAAGCACCCATCTAACAAGCAAAACCAATATAATGATTATTTTTTACTGTAATTTAATTCCCAGCTAAGGGGCCGTTCCAAATATTACGTAAGCACCTAAGGGGGAGGGGGGTTTGCTCTTTGCTTATTTTTGCTGACAAGGGGGGATATGAGTGATGCTTACGTAAGATGGTGCATTTTCGAAAATATCTTGTTTCTTGCATAAATAACTTCAAAATTCAACCAAAAATAAATGTAACAAAAATTAAATTAGGAAATCTGACGTAAAGCACTTTTTTCTGGAGCACTCATTTTTGAACCCTCAGGGTTACACCCAAAAAGGACAACTCCTTGTACGAGTCACCTAATTTTCAAGGAAAAAAAACAGTACTTAATACTAGGGATGTCAAAATTTCGGGGGGGGGTCCGGCAGTTTCTTACGTAATTATGGTGGGGGGGTTTGAGGTTTGCTTATCTTTGCTGACAAGGGGGAGGGGGGTTAAAAATGACCAAAAAAGTGCTTCCATAATATTTGAACGGCCCTTAACCCCTTTATAAGATTATAATGGCAGTAATTATAAATCTTAATTTTATAAAACGTCTGCAAAACTATCCGATACTGGTGGGCAGTGGCATATCACCAATCCACTGGGAAAAATAAAAATGACAAAATTATAATTTTATAAATTAGGGAAAAAATATAATCCATTAATATTTTAAAACAATTAACTGTTTATACCATAAAAGATGTTTTCAAAATCTGGATACCCTCAGAATTCAAACCTAGGTTCACCTGCTATAATCAAAATCATATTGTTTTATTGTTAATGTAACCATAGGGTAAAATGCTCCACACAAAAAAATATCAAGATTTTATCGAAATAAATAAACAGAAAAATGCAACCAACTGGAATAGAAATAAATTTTATTTTATCAGAAATAGGATGCAGGTACAAACAGGAAATATATACAAAACAAAATGTAAATATAACATATTGAGCACTTCGTACTATGTGCATTCACTTTTGTTCCTTCAAAGTGCAAAATGGAATGACATGTATTGAAGCAAGAGACTTGTGCACCCTAATTTGGATAAGTGCAGGATTACTTTGATGGGAATTATTGAAGCAGCAGAGAAAAGAATTCACTCATGACCCAAAAAAAAACTTTTCAAAAGATAAAAAATTTCAAAAACAAAATGACCAGATTATTTAATTTCAACACAGACGGAATTCCTTATTGTTCAAACCAGACGTACCTAAAATGGCATGGTATGCAAAAATAACCTAACTGGGTATAAAAAGACATTATTCTTTAAATTTTCAAACTTTGATTTAAGTACAAAATTAATAATTTAAATGAGATGACCAGCAAAATCCTATATATCTTGAGATAACCTACAAGGAATATATGCAAGGAATATTTTGTGTTTTTCTTTCATAACCTGTTAATTTGTTACATACGGCTACAACTACATTTTAAGGTTTAACTGACAAGACATAACTTCCACAGGCTTAAAAGGTTTACACCAATATCACCTTGAAACATATAATCAGTCAATAACTAATATTTTAATAAATATTTCTAAAATATTTAAAAAAAAAGAAACTTACTATTGAACGCATCTTAATTTAATCCTTTCAATACGGCAAGGGAATCAGAAAAGTGCAATTTTCGCACTTGTTTGAGCTCCTGGGGGGCAACTGCGATGAGATATCCATTAGATCATGTGTTTGGAGGCACAAAGAAGCATTTTATTCTGTTCCTTGAAGTTTTTCAGCAACTGGGACATAATGTTGCCTCAGTCGTAATTTCAAAATTTTTCCACTGTGGGACATCATATGTATATGTCCCAGCCAGTGCGAAAGGGTTAAACAAACAATTCTAAGTTATAAAGGACATATACCTTAAAAATCTGGTCACTTTTACTCTGGAAATAAAGGAAATATGCTCTGAATTTCAAGAACAATTCTTGCTTACTTCAACTTTCCAAAGAATATATTAAATGCAAATGGTTTTAAATAATTTACTATGCTTAGTAATTTTTATGAATTATTACTTTAATAATAAATGATGATTGAATGAGCTATTACAGTATAAACTTTTGAAACTGATGTAAAATGGAAACTATTTCAATTAAAAAAACAATAAAACTTCAATAAATTAAAGGGCAAAGATCAGATAGAAATAAAATAATTAAAATATTTTACATGAAAATTAAAATATTTGCTACTTTAAAAAAGCAATGCTATTATTGAATGAATACAGAAAAAGGCATTTCTTATTTTCTTTAGAATTTAGACATATATGTAAACTTTTGAATAGAGTGTAACAAAATTATTAATTTACGCTTAGTTAGAATTGAAGATATTGATATTTTTAAATGGTAAAATGGGTAATATAAAAACATTATAGATACAAGTAACAGAAACATAATTACAAATTATTAACCAATTAAAAAATTAGTTAATAACCATCACCGATGAGAGACTTAAGATTATCACATTTTACGAGTACAAAAATAGGTTTAAATTGTGCAATAAGTTATTTAACAGATTAATACATTTTATGCATAAATTTTAACTTGAGAAGAACAGTCAATTTCAACAATAAAATATTGTCACCTTAGAATGAAACTGCATTATCTCAAAGCTTGTCAATCTTCCAAATAGCTTTCTGGTAAACTGTAGCTAAACTGATAGGTTCTTTTATTGGTTACGGTCTTACCAACTAGATATCAGATCCTATTTAGTAACATCAAGTGCCAATGGCAAAAACATATGGATTTGTGTTTGGTGAGCATATCCAGTCTTGCCATTGGTAGTAGATGTTACTGCATAGGGCCTGAAATCTATTATTAAGTATAACAATAACTGAGTGAACTTAGATAGTGCTGTCTGATACTATGGTAACAATGTTTAAAAAATAACTAGATTTAAAATCGTAAATATACTTTAACATTTGGCAATGTACTTTTGAGAAGTATTCAAGTAATTCATTGTTAATGCATAGGAAATAGAAATGTTTTAATTACAATAGGTTAAAGAAAATCATTGTTTCTATTAGATCATATCCTGTTAAGTGTAACCATCAGAGTGGAAATTATACACTCAAACCTAGACCTTATACCAAACTTTGAGTTAAAACCAAAAGACAAATACACTAAATACTTTTATATGAAACACTTTCAAACAAAATTAACAAAATTTCAATTTTTAACTAAATTGCTTACAAAATACCACACACTTGAGATGTTTAAGGCATGTCTTCTCAAAAATATTGCCTTCACTTGCATACAAGAATACATCAAACACTGATAAATTCTATGCACAAAATCCAAAGCATTTGCTCTTTGGTTTCTAATAAATAAGACATCTTGTAACAGTTCATAGACATATAAGAAGAAAACAAATACTTCTATGTACAAAAGCATAAAATCGGCAGGGCTGCTTCTGAAGAGCAAGGGGTAAAATGAAAACTAAAAATATTAAATAATTCAGAAGAAACAAATATATACAGCTAGTTAATGAGGATTTAAGTCCTCTCTGCTCACAAGGAAGTTAAAACTAAAATGATATAAAACAATAATTAGATCTATTGTTACATATGCAGCAGAAACTTAGACTACTACTCAAAATGAGGAAAAAATACTCATTACTTTTGAAAGAAAGGTTTTAAGGAAAATATATGGACCGAACAAAGATGGAGACATGGAAAATTAGGAGTAATTTAGTGTTAAGTAAGCTCCATAAAGAAAGAGATATTGTAAATATTATAAAAACAGACATCTGGAGCGAATGAGTGATGAAAGAGCAACTAAGAAAATCTATAAGGGAAGACTAGAGGGAAAGAGAAAGGTCAGACATCCCAGAAAGAGATGGCTAGATGAGGTATAAGAAGATTTAAAGAAGATGAAAACCAAAAACTGGAAGAAAAGGGCCAAGGATATGAGAAAATGGAGCTGTGTGGTAAATAAGGTAAAGTCCATCATGGACTGTAGATCCAAGGAGTTTAGTAGTAGAAGTAAACAAACTGTTCATTAAGTATCAAATGAACAAAATATCAAATAGGAGAAATATTTAAGTGATAAAATAAAATTATTTAAGAGTCAAATACATCTCATAAAAAGGTACAGTAAAGTAAATCAGATAGGTGCCCCCATATTACAGATGACTATAAACATAACCAGTGGCAAACCCCAAAAATATTGTGCAACATAAAAATTTTTTAGTAATAACTACTTTAAGTGATAGCTATTTTAAATGATAGTGTTAATAAATAAATCAAGCAAACACTGAGCATATTGAAGAAAAACTATTGGGTCATCAAAGATTACTTCAAGCTTACCCCCTCTTCTACACAGAAACAGCCCTAAAAATCACAGGTAGTAAGACTAGGATATGTATGGGAATGTTTATTGCGGAATGCTGGAAACGACGGCCACCACTGATGAAACATACCTCCACATAGAAATATACTAAGATGTTGCACACTAGTAAATGGAATGTCGGTTTGGAAACACAATGCACAGCTTAGAAAATTTTAAATGCATAGCTGAAAAGCTGCTAAGAGTTTGAATGTCACATATAGAACTTGGTTTCTCACGAGCTTACTTTCGACCACGTACTTTGTCAAATGCAGTGCTGTATCACACTTTTTTCGGTTCATAGACACACAACATTAAAATTTTTTAAAGCCAAAAACAGTCATAAATTGATTTCAGCAGAGGTTTGGGATAGCTTTCTTCATTCTATCTAGACCTTGATAATCTCAAATGTACAAATACATAGAGTTGGTATTAGTTTAAACCTGATAAATTTAACATTCAAAAGTTCAGATTAACAACTTTTGAAAGTTTTCACTGAACTGAAATTCTCACAGAAGTTTCGAGCAGATATCCACTGCACAAGCATTTTTTCTAATTTGGATAAATGTCTATAAGCTTCTAGCACAACACAGCACTGATTAAATGCCTTAATGAAATTGCATAGAGAATGTCAGCTTATCAAATGCATCTCTGGTACTTTAAAATATTACACTTTTGAAAGCATGCTAAGCACAAAGGAACTCCATTTAACACTTATTAGATTCCAAGGAATGAAAAAGATGTATTCTATGCATATGCTATAAGTGGCAAAAAAAATACTATAAACATATTTATCACAGTGCATACATCGCAGCAGGGTAACTTTTTTCATGTGCATTTTTTAAAAGAAAAAGATGAAAAGTTTTTCTCAGGTTCCATAACAATTCTACCAACAAAAACTTTAGTATTTCCAATATACCATTGCAATAAGAAACATTATGGAGCCCTACTGAACTCCAAGCACCATACCCTCATAATGACTAGAAGAGTGTTAACAGTTTCACAGAGGTATGAAACTGTCAATTGATATACTAGATAGTAAGTAATATCATAATATATAAATATTAACAAAATAATACATATTTAAGCTGTGCATTTATCTTTTCCAAAACATTAATAGATAATTAGAAATAGGTATATAAATATATGTGTAACAAAATACAAATATGTGGATCCAGATCACTGAAATATATTTGGAACAAACAAAAACTATTAAAAATAATAAAATTACTAATCAAATGAAAATAAATTAGAATTTAATGCAAATTACAACATAAAATTTGAATCCTTGCAATAAATTAAAAGCAATAAATATTTTTTAAACATTATTTTTAAAAACTATCTGCACAACCTAAGCTTAAAAAATTAAACTAAACCTATATAGTTAGGGGACATCCATAAATTACACGAGGTCAAAAGGGGGGGGAGGGGTTTGGAAAAATCTTACCAAGAGGGGAGGGGGGGTCGATTAAAATCTCATGTCAATGTTTTAAATTAGAAATCATACGATTTTCTTTTATTTTTAATATGAAAAAGTTGTAGATAAATCTCACGTGGGGGGGAGGGGGGGTCCAGCAAAATCTCACTAAATCTTACCAAGGGGGAGGGGGGTCCAGATTTTGGAAAAAACACCTCACGTAATTTATGGATGGCCCCTTACAAGTATTTGCATCAACCCCACAAACCGTTTTAACACTCATTGGTTTTTTACTTTATTAAAATGTTATATAGTATTTTAATTGATATCTTTTCAAAACAGAAAATAAACTTTTAGCTACATAACAAAACCATAAGTTTGTTTTTCTGCTATATTTGGAGGGATCAGCACTATTAAACATAATCATTAAATGATCTTCACAAAAGCCATTGAGGTAAAGATGCAACAGCACTCACATCAATACAATTAAAGCAGCACCTTCAGCATGTGCATTTGTTTCATAATAAATACCTTTCTGAATAAGCTCATCGTTTCCTTTGCAGTTCGACCCAGTAACTGAGAACGGTGGTCTAACTCACCAATGCTGAGAGGAAGCATATTATACTTGTGTTCTGGTAAAGTAAGTTGAAGTTACACACTGAAGAATTGCATGACTTATATAGCTGCCTGGAGAAAGTGAACACAGTTGGTAATGACATGCTTTAATATGATCACAATGATGTCATAGGCACATCCTGAAAAAGAAACAATATTTTTTGTAGAAAACAGAATATTCAAAATGAATAATAGAATGTACACTGTAGTCAGGAATATTTAGTATTGTTTTATTGCTGCATAAGAGATAGTCAAACTTTAGTAGGAAAATACTCAAGGCTTTCTTTGGATGTAGTTTTATACCATTTTTTGTAAGAGTCAATGAAAACAAACAAGTTGCCCAGATACTTTATTACATAATTAATAATACTTATGTTTCTTATGGGCTGGTGTAGGATTTTTTCTCTTTTTTTTGGTACTTAGCATAGAATTAGTTTTGCTCTCTGAAAATATTTAGAAAAAAAGGGGTATAAAGCCTTTTGCATAGATAATGTTGGAAATTTGGCTTTTAAAAAACTCATTTTTGGACATTTGAAACCCAGTGGATAATAAATACTTTCTGGATATTTTTAAAAATTTAAAGTACTCAAAAACTGAAAAGTATTACAATTCTGACAAAAACACAAATTACTTTGCATGGTTTAACTGCATAAATGTGCTTTTAAAAAGTCACAATCAATAAACATATTTTGAAAAGTCCAAAAATGAATATACTTATTGCTATACCCCCAAAAGTGTAAATGGTTGGTAGGTGTTTTATGGCGCATGATCCACATCAACCAAATGTGTAAAAACTACGCTATTCCCTTCGTTTAATATGAAAACTAGATAAAACTACAAAATTTCGAATCACATCAAGACACCCACCTTTTCCAGCTTGTTGGGATTGAACTCCACATGCCTTATTCTTTCTATCTCCGACTTTTCATCCAACACTTTCATCTTGACATCACTCAAATTGACAACTTCTGAAGCCTCGGGAAAGAGGAACACAGTGCCCACCAGCTTGGCTGTGCGAGCAACTGGGACCTTCCCGGGCTCTTCTGGCCCTCCTGGGCTCACCCCGTCCACAGTGGGGTTGTGAGCAGATCCTCCAGATCCATACCCGCTTTCTGGGCTGCTTTCCGGGCACTTGAGAGTGTCACGGATTGCTGCAAGTGGCACCGATTGTTTTTCTTCCTCTGACCTATAAAGGAATTTATATCATGTGAATGGTGCACTATTTGAGCCACTCTTTCCAGAGAATTTGTGAAGATCATAAGTGAAACGCTCAAATAGATCTTTTAAGGTATCAAAATAACTTTGAATTCATCCTATGCTTCTTAAATTAATTACTTAATTCCTAACATTAGTTTATTTAGGTATCAGAAAGAAAGCAATGTTAAAAAACACATCATTTCACTAGCTGGCCTTTGACCATCAGTTAAGTTAATAAGAGTAAACTAAATCCTGCAAAACATTGTTTTACTTAAAAGTTCAATCCACACTGTGCAAAATACTAGTAAAAAAGACAACATAGATTTATATGCACATAGTTAAAAATTAAAAACAGGAATTTGAGAAATCTTCTATAGCAAAACATGTTTGGAGTAATTATCCTAATTTCGACTTTTCATCTGCTAAGATTATTAAAAACTGTAGTTCAACCACTGACCTTGATTTTTTTAAAGTTTTTTTTATTAGTAAATTCTCAATTCATCTGATTAATGATTTAACTAGGACCCCATTCTTTTCCCCAATTTGGAAATCTTAAAAATAATCTTGAATCTTTTTGTTTTCTTGTCATGTGACCATACTTTAACTGTTTCGTGTATAACTTTTTGACTGTTTCTTAGGCAACGCTTGTTTTTGTTGTGCTTGTTTAAATATCGTGTTGGTCTGGTTCTTCAATCACACTGACGAAGGGGATCCCATAGCGGCCAACATTTGAAAACATAAATTAGGGAGATTGTGAGAAAATCTCCCTAATTTTTGTAAACAAATTAGGGAGATTTTTACGACCTCTAACCTTGTTAGAAATACAGTACTACTCTAAGACTTAAAAGTAAAAAAAAATTTAAAATAATACTATGTAAGGATTCTTACAACAGAAATACTACTTAAACGTTTTTATTACCTTTTACGATTTGTTATCAGAAAAGCATTGCAAAAAAGCTTGCCAACATCACTTTCAAACACTGCCCATATTTTAAACTTGCCCCTAGGCTATTATCGATCGGTTTCTTAGACACTCGCAATCGGAAAAACGAAAATTACCGAGAAAATCCTCAAACTGGATTTATAAAGAAATTCGGGAGATTTAATACTTTTTCGGGATATCGGGAGATAACAGTGAAATTCGGGAGTCTCCCGAAAAAATCGGGAGAGTTGGTCGCTATGGGATCCATGCATCCCCGAAACAGTTGTATGTTTTTAATAAATTTTTAACTATGTGAATATAAATCTAAGTCGTCTTTTTTACTATTATTATTTTACTTACTTTTGAGCCCTAGGTTTGTTCCAATTGATAGATCCATAGCCACTCTCAATGCTTCCATCTGGCCTTCGCCTGAGCTTGGTATGACCCCTAGGTGGGCTAGTAGCCCTAGGAGTAGGGAGGTCACTAGGAGAGCGGATGTGGGAGGCGAGCAACAGGGCCTCATCAACAATGAGGGCAGCGGCTTTTTCAGCGAACAAAGTGACTTTGTTTTTCAGTTCTGAAACAAATTAGGATTAATTACCCTTTGTTCCTTTATGATAGAACTTTTTCAATTGCTAATGACATCTGGTAGACATGAAAAGCTTTAAACACTGTGTGATGGTAATGTTGCAAAGTGTCTTAAATCTATAAAAAAGCTTTCTTTTAAAATTCGAATGACATGCATCATAAAAAATATAATTTATTAATTTTTCATTATTCATACATTTGATTTCTTGTAGGGTAGAGAAAGCAGTACGAGGAACTTTAATACTTATACTTTGCTTCTACAATTTTAGTCCAACCGCCATGAAAAAAAATTTGACGTCGTAAAATACTGGGACGATTGATATGGAAACGGGTATTCCCCTCATTTTCTGGGATGATGGTAATTCATAATTGCTGGAAAAATGTTTCATGCCAAATCAGGGCGACTATCCTTCAGATTTGAAACTTCATTTCAAAGTTTTTCTTGTGGCGGTCGAACTATAGGTATCATAAAGCTGTGAAATGCAAGTTAGCAAAATGAATATGATGTTGTTGCTTATCCTCAGTATACATCTGACATTTGTCCGATCAACTCCATCAAGTTGTTGACCGCCAAAAAGTCAATAACCATGAGAGGGTCAGATATTAAGTCCTCTTTGGAAAGTCCGACGCATCCAAGAATGTGATCCGGTGAAGCTGGATGGCTACGGCATTTTGGACAGATGGGGTGGATTTTTCTGCCACATTCAAAAGAAAAAATGAATATGATACAAAAGAGAAATGGAAAGACTTTTCAAAGGTAGCCATAAACATCCGAGACGGAAAGTAACACTTTTCTGGAAAATGGTACAAATGAGATATTCTGTGTATCCTGAAAAACCACATTATTTATAGGAAAGTCAAGGAAATAGTGTAAAAGTGTCATTATTAATAAGACAAATATCCTTGATAATAGAGATGGTATAGAGACAATTAAATGATTTATTAAGTACCTCTGACTTGGAAGGGACTATGGCAGTGAGCATGTAGAGATTGAGATGTTGGCAGCCGGATGGTTTCCATCTGAATGGAAATGGAAGAGGGCAAGGGGAAGGGCAGAGAACAGGACTCTTTGGCCTTGCGACGTTTCACAAACAGTGGCTCTTTTTCAGTCTTCTTCAGCTTCTCTTTCAGGTAGGCAACCTCATGCTGCAACAGTTTGACTATTTTAAGAATTTATTGACTTAAACTTGAAACAGCTTCTGATCAAGGGCTAGTTCTAATCAAATACAGATAATACCTATCATGCTCATTACAAGCAAGTTTTACTACAGATTTAAAAGTAATAAGTAATTTCTCTTATGAAAATAAATACAATCACTTGCCTCTAAATCTTCAACTTTTAGAATGAGGAGGTCTACTTTGTGGTCAGCTTGTGTTTTTTCTTTTTGATAAACACTGATTGTGTTAGCAAGTTTCTCTTTGGCTGAGTTGATAATACCTGAAAACAGGGATTAAAGTTAAAACAGCTTAAATAATGATTTCAAAGGTTATTACATATTACAACTGTTATGAATATTCATTCCTGAGAGCTAGAAAGATCATGTGATTGTAAGTTGAAAAAAGTTTTCTCAAAAGAAGTTTCATCTGCTTAAACATTATCCTTACTTTGGATTATAGAAGATATACGCCATAATCTGAGAAGAATAATCAGAACTGCTGCTTCTTTCCCTATGCCAATTTCAGCAGGAGCAATAAAAAATGCAAGATCCAGACCAAAGGCAACAAGGACCACTACAGCATCAAAAACCTGCAAACAGATGGAAGGCTCAAACTTTTGCAGAAATAAAATTTAGTGAAGTTAAAAATGGCTTCTCTGTGTCAACACAGTACTGTTCTTAGCAAAACTTGAAAAATTCATGAAAACACCACTAGTTGAGATTTTTTTCCTTTGAAGGAATCAAATTTAAGATACAAAAATACAATAAAATATTGGTGTTTCTGCACAATTAAATTTTACGCACCTCTATGCCTTGGACAATAAATCTTGCTTTGCCTGTTATGATCCTCAAGATGACCTATCAAAATAAAAGTCTTTGTTTGTACAGTAATCTGAATAAATTTTTTTTATCTTTAAATGTGTCAAATTTGTTTAGTAAAAAATATGATACCTAAAAATTTTAGAGAGTCAAACATAGTTTCTATAACTTTCCAGACTCCAACCTCCAAAGAAGAATAACTATTTATCATACAATTAAAACTGTATTCCGGTTTTTTAATTAAAAATGACAATGCTATGTATGTAATGTATGTAAAGGTTAAAATTAATCCTATCAAACTTTCAAGTTAAATCAAATCAAAACTTAAAATTACTTAAACTACAAGGATCTTTACTAGTACTAGGAGTCTGTGTTATTCTATCAAAGACTAAACACCTACTGATAAAAATAATGTAATGTACATAAATAAGAATAGTTAATACTTAGTCAATGATATTAAACAATATACTTCTTGGTTATTAATTTTAAACTATAGGTGAAAAAATTAATATAATATATAGTTGGATAATTAAAAATAGTTAACCCTACAGTGCATACTGATGCCATTTGGCAACACGACATTTTTCCCCATTTCCTACTCGAACTTTCATTTCCAAATGGCAACACCATGCAATAAGTACAATAGGTATAACATTTCATTGTATTAGCACTTTAGATCGCCAGTAGATCACAGCAGGGATACTATTTTGAGACATTTGTTAGTAGCTAGTGAAACGAAAGTCAAGACACAGAAAACGCCAAAATAAAAGAACCATATAAATTAAAATAAAAAAAATTTTCAGCTTGAACAAAAAATGTTTTGAAAAGATAAGTTGTTTTTTTATAATTTTAGAGCATTTGGTTTTATTTCACTTCACAATTTCACAAGAGACACAAATTAATTTCACAAGGACGAAGTTTTTTGCCAATAAAAAGTAGAAAAAAATTAAATTAAATTTTTTTAGTATTTTTTTACTAATGTACACCATAATAGAAGTCACATAAATGATTTTCAAGTGAATTTAAAAAATCATGCATTGTAGGGTTAATATATAAAAGTTATTCTATCTTTCTAATTGTAGATAGTTTAAGATAAACTAAAAACTCGTATGAAAAAAAATTTGCAATAATAGCAGAGATATTTTAACTCAAAATATCAAAATCAGAAGGTAAATACTATTTACCTCAATCACAAAAATGGTCAGGAACGCTATGCTACTGAAAGAAAGTGATTCCTTAACCCTCTTAATTCTAGGGCTGACAGTGTCAGGAGGAAGAAGAGTAGCATTCTGAGAGCAGTTGACACTTTTTTGCCTCCACTCTGGATCTGCAACAAAAAATAAATGCATTTAAATAGATGTTATTACAAAACCAATCAAACCATGTTATGTACAGTCAGGTAGGGGGAAGAAATATCAGGCCTTTTTAATAAAAAATGTCCAAAACGAAGCTATTCAATTTTAAAAGAAACTCTCATGTGTGTACTGTACATACACAATATATAGAATTTTGTCATTATGATTAAAAATGAAAAATTTTAATTCTGTTGATTAGCATTCTCACACCAATACTAAAGAAATAATAGATGCACTCCTTAAAATTATTATAAAAGCTTCAAATGAATAAAAACTGTTTTCAAAATAATATAAGTAAATGTATTTTAATTATTAGGTGAACTGTACAAAAAATATTTTTGTGCCATAAATAAAAATTTTTCTCTTGATCTGAATAATTGTCTCTAAAAAGAATAAACTAAATATTAAGGTTACTGAAAAGATCAACTAACCTTGCACAACATTTAAATCTATCAACAGTTCTGACAGAACAGTAAATCCTTCTGTAAATACTAACACAACGATAACAACATTGCACACGCGGCTATTTAGAGCAGCCCAGATTTTCTCACAGAGCCTGGAATTGAAAAATAACATTTAATGTTGAAACCTACTATTGGATGCACAAGCTAACTTTAAATAGGAAATTTTATCATTTTAAATGTACTCTCTATCATCCAAATGCAAAATTTTTACTTAAGATCATTGGAATTTACGTTTTAAACAGTTGTTCTTTTGAGTTTTTGCTGATTAATAACTGTTTTGATTACATTAAAATTGGAAAAATAAAAGAACAGTCTTAAATAAGACTGCATTCTCAAAAAAAAAATTTTTTATAAATCAGATTAAGTTCAATGAAATAATAATTTGTGGTTTTAAAGCAATATTTTGAAAGGATTCTTAGAATTTCAAATATTTTACTTAAGAAAGAATGAAAAGAAAATACGTTTCATAGAAATCCTTTGCTGAACTTGTGTTTTTTTGGTTCATGCATGTTTTTTATCGTTACAGTTATGTCTATACTTTACTCATACAAACACATATAACAAGGCAAAGCATGGAAACAGCATAATAAATGTTAAGAAGACAAAACTTCATTTATCCTAAGCTATTCAGGCATATACACTCTCAGGCACTACAAGTTTAAGTAGTCATGTTTCATCTATTGTTCTGTCAAAGAGTGCAATTCTAAGTTATGCAACGATGTGAAGAAACAATACTTTATACTTTGACAAAAAGCTTGTTCCTAACACATCAGTTTCCCTTCATAAATTTCTTACTTTGTTTTATTATTATGGAACAGTCTTTACAAGATCATTTTTTAGTCTTAGAAATGTTTTAATAAGTCCTAAACATTTCAAAACATTTTTGATAGATTTCTTACAGTAAAGAAAGATTTACCTCTTTAGATGCAATAAATGTTGAATAATTCATATGAAAAAGTACTGTCAAAGCCAAAGGCATAGAATATTTGAATTTTTGGGGTAGGAAATTTTTTTCAGGGGGGTATCCAGTATTCCTTCTGGCGCTGGCCAATGTGATAAGGAAGATGTAAATTTGGCTTAACTCTTAACCAATCAGTCTTATACCTTTTCATTCCTGGTCACCCTAAAAAATCTTAAAGATCCCATATACAATAAAATGAGAAATTTTGAACATTCTTAATGGTTTTAGGAGGAGGTTCTAAGAACAGCAGAAAACCATTGAGTACTTTTTTGATTTAAACTAAACTGAAAGGTTTCATTTATCTCTAGTAGCTACCTTTTTAATTAAACTCAAGGTTGGTTGGTCGTTTGGTGTTTTATGGCGCATGATCCAAAATAATTAAACTCAAGTTCTTGTTTCCTTAAGATGTATTTGTACTTCTTACAATCAGATCTATAACTTTTTAATTGACATACCTGAAACAAGTAACTAATCATAAAATTCTCAAAACCTTAAAAATTAAAGCTTAGTGATGAGAGAAATATTTAATTAAACAAAACTTTTGCAGTTAAATTATTTCTGGTAGGATTTAATCTTATAGAATGCCACATCATTCACTTTTTGACAATGATAACAAAATAAAAAGGTAGAAAAATTTGTAAAGGATTTATATGTAAAAAAGCGAATAAATATACTTCTGAGTGTCATCCAGCTCAGGGGTTGCTGTCCCTCCACTGAACCCCCAGATAACAGAATCAGTGTTTCTCATTAGTTCCTCCTTGCTAAAGAAAAAGAACACATATTTTACAATTTAGAAAGGAACGAATTTACTCCATTGAACAAAATACAATATAGCCTGAAAATTTCCTCACAGGTGATAAAATTAAAACAGAAATAATATCGCCTTTTTAGAAGACGGTTTCATCTAAGCATTAAAGGTAAACATTCCGAGTGAACTGCAGTACAAAAATAAACGAACATTTTTAACGACCAGAAAATCAATATCAATTTCAGCGTAATAAATAAAACAAACTCTGTTTCAGATAAGCGCCGATCTGATTGAATCAGTTATCACTTAAGATTTCGGAGAAATTCGGTTCGAAATTCGAAGGAATTCGAAAATTGATTTTATTTACCACCGGATCATCTCATTCATTCATTATTCTACCACTGACAACGACAGAGGATCACAAAACGGCACTGCGGCGATTCAGTAAGGAATCTTCCAGCAATCGGAATTGCTAATAGGAGCCAGAAATGACAATCCGACATTTCGGAACGTGACATCCGTTCGTAAAGGTACAGAATTTCACAAAACATACATCGACAATTTCCATCCTGTTTCCTCTGCCCATACCCCTACGGACTCGATCATGTCTCTTTCACACTGGCGGCGACAACAGAACGACGCTGGCGAGAACGAAAAACGTCGCCGGCCAAAACGGTGGTCGTGGTTGACTGGAAAAACAAAGCGTAGCAGAACCGAGAGAAAAGAGGAGACATTTTAAAAAGAGAAAACTTACCTCACGGAAGGAGCCATGTTTATAAGCGGACATCTGGGGTGATGTTGGATGAGCAGGGTTACTGTACCGTGTCGGTGATCGGAGACCGTCGCCAGTATGGATCGATTGATCGGATTCTCGCCAACATAGAATGGAGGTTTATAAAAGATGAATGAAATTGTACGGGAGGAGTAAAGGCAAGGTTATGTAATGCAAACAAAAAATATTGCGAGATAATTTTAACTTGGAATCCTAAAAACGCGTGGGAAGATGTGTAGAGAAACTGGGATAAAAGAATTCTTTTTAAACGCCGAATTGTTCTAGGAACTTATATTTACTACGTTCGGTAGTCATGAATGAATTGGTCCTTCTATGAAAGAATACTAGGGAGAAACACAATTTCGTGGTTTACATTCGGCCAATAGTTAGCCTTTTATATTAATGCTATGTCCACGAATTAAAAAGTTCAATAAAGTTTAAATATTAAATGAATTAAAGTCTTGCCTTTAAAACAAATTCTTATTATTGGGAAGAAGAAATTATTATTTTATTCCATAGTAACCTTATTTCTATTTCATTTTACAAGTATTGAGGGGAAATTAATCTTGATTTGGATTATCTGAACTTTGACTTTTTGTCTGATTTTTCACTAATATTAAAGTTAAACAAATTTAAAACAACAAATTAACCTGTGTATAACTTTTTTTTTCTACACACAATTTTTTTACACTAAAAAATGTAGAAAACATTTTTACTTTTACAATAAAATGTTTATACTATATAAAACTTGTATATATTTTGTGAAGAATAAAAGTACTTATGAGAATCAGAAAAGTACCTAGGAATTTTACAATGTTAACTATAAATACTTTTTAGTGTTAACTATGTGATTAAAATAAATTATTAGTAATGATTAATTATAGGGGAGAGTGGGGTAATAAGATGTAAATGGGGTAATAGGAAACATGCAAAATTCCGCAAGATTTTCCTTTAAATTTATGAAGCTGATTTTTTTACAGAATGTTTATATCATTATCAGCTTTCTTTGAAAAAATAATGCACTTTCTAAGTAAAAGGGGAAGGGGATTTTTTACTTGTTTCTTATTACCCCCCAAGTGACTGTATCTTGTTACCCCACGAGGGGTAATAAGAAACAAGCCAGTTATTTTACTAACTGAAACAATTAAAAATCAAATGAAGACATTAATATAATCTTTATAGAGTATTTTACAACCCCAGTAATTTTCAAAAATGTTCATTAAAAATCTTTCGATATCCAGTTAAAAATTAGTCTTACAAAGTACAAGTTAAAAGCTATAAACAAAGCTATATTTTTATAAAAAATATTTGAATATCATGACAAAACAAATCAAGGTGATTCTCTTATTTTATTTTGCGATACCTACTAATAAGTTATTCTTCCCCAACAACTCAATTTTATTTTTGCACTTAGTTTTTTTAAGGTCGGTTCCACTTCCTCTTTATAAACTCAGTCCTACCCCTTTTCTTCAGGCTTGAATGGTTCAGGAAGTTTATGAAGACACCCTCGAACCTATTCCCTCCACCCCCTGTGTCAATATTGTTTTCAATTAATGTCTCGGGGAAATAAATGAATTAAAAAAACCGGCATAATATTTTACTTACGCAGCATAACTTAGATTACAACGCAAAATTGATATAGTATGTCGATCGAATTATTTATTAATTTTTCAATAAACTTTGAAGCGGTGAGTAAAAGTGGCCCTTCTACCCACATTTATTAAGGAAAATGAAGTAAAAATAAATTTAATTGAATTTATAATCTTAACTTGATAAATTAAATAAAAGAACAATAAAATATAAATATAATAAGGAGAAAAATTCGATAAATAAGTTTACAAGGTTAAAATGCTGATGTTTTTTACTACCCCATAGTTTTTTTTATATATGGTAGTAATAAGAAACAGGGCAATTTTAAGAATGATCCACAACCCTTAATTGAAGAACAAAGAGTGAATTATATAGCCCCTTTAACCTCCTAAAAATTTCACTTAAAAAATCCATAAAAATTTAGAAGTTAAAACAAGATACTTTGAAATAGTTGAAAAGGCCTGACTTTACGTTTATATGATTTTGCTGCTCGCATCAACTTCAAACGGGAAATTTTTTTACTGAAATAACACTAGTCGACAGTGGTTTTCTAACAACAACCAAATTACTATTTTTGTTGCTAATTCATATAGTTATTCAAATATCTGCAAGTAAAAAAGTTCCACCACGTCCTATTTTTGTGTAACAAAAAATTTTGATTTTCTGATTTTTTTCTTAATTTTTGCGTTTTAAGTGCCATTTTTATCTATTAGAAACCCTGCACTCCCGTTCAATTAATTTATTTCCAGTATCTTAGTATGTAGACATTCTCTTAAAAGTGTGTCCATGTTTTTATATTGCAGTTCATTTTGAAAATGACGAGTTTTCGGGGTAGATTTTGCACATTTATGCACAATACGTTTTGCTAAACTTAGTTACGGTTTAAATTACCATTTAAGGGTAATATTTAGCAGAGAAAGTGAAAAAAGGTTTTATTCCACTGATTTGGATCCAAATAGGTGACGGAAATGAAATCTGGGCTCTTCACGAGTGTTGCATAAGTTAGAATGTGGCACTTTTTAAGTTTGTATGAGACAACAGTAGTTCTATACAAATTACTATCCCTATTGTGTGGGGAGGACATTCAAATTATCTTGGTTATTGTTATATCAATGACAAATACAGAAAAACATTTCAAAAAAATTTTTAAATGACTTTTTTGCCATTTAGTGAAGGCAAACTCAAAGTCAGTAAAAACCTCTAATTAAAAAAGGATTCATGACCCTTATTTCGAAGAAAAGTTTAATAAAAACGCATTATCAGCTTGGAAATAGTTTTTAGGAGAGTGGTAAGATGATTTTTAGAAAATAGGAATGATCAAAATGTTTTATACCCAATAGAAGGTTCTCTTTAGTCTTACCAAGCCTTAGGATGTTGAACATCACTCAAAATTCATATTTTACATAAACATTTGAATTTTTTTCCGGGAAATCTCATTGTAGTTAATCATAAACAAGGGTAAAGATTTCCTTAGGAAATAAATTCGATAGATAGGTCATTGAGAAACAGAGATTTTGGGAGACAGCTCTTGGTTTATTAAAAAAAAAATTTCACGCCACTTAAGAGAAAAAAGTGATAAAATTGCATCGTACATTTATTAAGGAAAATGAAGTAAAAATAAATTTAATTGAATTTATAATCTTAACTTGATAAATTAAATAAAAGAACAATAAAATATAAATATAATAAGGAGAAAAATTCGATAAATAAGTTTACAAGGTTAAAATGCTGATGTTTTTTACTACCCCATAGTTTTTTTTATATATGGTAGTAATAAGAAACAGGGCAATTTTAAGAATGATCCACAACCCTTAATTGAAGAACAAAGAGTGAATTATATAGCCCCTTTAACCTCCTAAAAATTTCACTTAAAAAATCCATAAAAATTTAGAAGTTAAAACAAGATACTTTGAAATAGTTGAAAAGGCCTGACTTTACGTTTATATGATTTTGCTGCTCGCATCAACTTCAAACGGGAAATTTTTTTACTGAAATAACACTAGTCGACAGTGGTTTTCTAACAACAACCAAATTACTATTTTTGTTGCTAATTCATATAGTTATTCAAATATCTGCAAGTAAAAAAGTTCCACCACGTCCTATTTTTGTGTAACAAAAAATTTTGATTTTCTGATTTTTTTCTTAATTTTTGCGTTTTAAGTGCCATTTTTATCTATTAGAAACCCTGCACTCCCGTTCAATTAATTTATTTCCAGTATCTTAGTATGTAGACATTCTCTTAAAAGTGTGTCCATGTTTTTATATTGCAGTTCATTTTGAAAATGACGAGTTTTCGGGGTAGATTTTGCACATTTATGCACAATACGTTTTGCTAAACTTAGTTACGGTTTAAATTACCATTTAAGGGTAATATTTAGCAGAGAAAGTGAAAAAAGGTTTTATTCCACTGATTTGGATCCAAATAGGTGACGGAAATGAAATCTGGGCTCTTCACGAGTGTTGCATAAGTTAGAATGTGGCACTTTTTAAGTTTGTATGAGACAACAGTAGTTCTATACAAATTACTATCCCTATTGTGTGGGGAGGACATTCAAATTATCTTGGTTATTGTTATATCAATGACAAATACAGAAAAACATTTCAAAAAAATTTTTAAATGACTTTTTTGCCATTTAGTGAAGGCAAACTCAAAGTCAGTAAAAACCTCTAATTAAAAAAGGATTCATGACCCTTATTTCGAAGAAAAGTTTAATAAAAACGCATTATCAGCTTGGAAATAGTTTTTAGGAGAGTGGTAAGATGATTTTTAGAAAATAGGAATGATCAAAATGTTTTATACCCAATAGAAGGTTCTATTTAGTCTTACCAAGCCTTAGGATGTTGAACATCACTCAAAATTCATATTTTACATAAACATTTGAATTTTTTTCCGGGAAATCTCATTGTAGTTAATCATAAACAAGGGTAAAGATTTCCTTAGGAAATAAATTCGATAGATAGGTCATTGAGAAACAGAGATTTTGGGAGACAGCTCTTGGTTTATTAAAAAAAAAATTTCACGCCACTTAAGAGAAAAAAGTGATAAAATTGCATCGTACATTTATTAAGGAAAATGAAGTAAAAATAAATTTAATTGAATTTATAATCTTAACTTGATAAATTAAATAAAAGAACAATAAAATATAAATATAATAAGGAGAAAAATTCGATAAATAAGTTTACAAGGTTAAAATGCTGATGTTTTTTACTACCCCATAGTTTTTTTTATATATGGTAGTAATAAGAAACAGGGCAATTTTAAGAATGATCCACAACCCTTAATTGAAGAACAAAGAGTGAATTATATAGCCCCTTTAACCTCCTAAAAATTTCACTTAAAAAATCCATAAAAATTTAGAAGTTAAAACAAGATACTTTGAAATAGTTGAAAAGGCCTGACTTTACGTTTATATGATTTTGCTGCTCGCATCAACTTCAAACGGGAAATTTTTTTACTGAAATAACACTAGTCGACAGTGGTTTTCTAACAACAACCAAATTACTATTTTTGTTGCTAATTCATATAGTTATTCAAATATCTGCAAGTAAAAAAGTTCCACCACGTCCTATTTTTGTGTAACAAAAAATTTTGATTTTCTGATTTTTTTCTTAATTTTTGCGTTTTAAGTGCCATTTTTATCTATTAGAAACCCTGCACTCCCGTTCAATTAATTTATTTCCAGTATCTTAGTATGTAGACATTCTCTTAAAAGTGTGTCCATGTTTTTATATTGCAGTTCATTTTGAAAATGACGAGTTTTCGGGGTAGATTTTGCACATTTATGCACAATACGTTTTGCTAAACTTAGTTACGGTTTAAATTACCATTTAAGGGTAATATTTAGCAGAGAAAGTGAAAAAAGGTTTTATTCCACTGATTTGGATCCAAATAGGTGACGGAAATGAAATCTGGGCTCTTCACGAGTGTTGCATAAGTTAGAATGTGGCACTTTTTAAGTTTGTATGAGACAACAGTAGTTCTATACAAATTACTATCCCTATTGTGTGGGGAGGACATTCAAATTATCTTGGTTATTGTTATATCAATGACAAATACAGAAAAACATTTCAAAAAAATTTTTAAATGACTTTTTTGCCATTTAGTGAAGGCAAACTCAAAGTCAGTAAAAACCTCTAATTAAAAAAGGATTCATGACCCTTATTTCGAAGAAAAGTTTAATAAAAACGCATTATCAGCTTGGAAATAGTTTTTAGGAGAGTGGTAAGATGATTTTTAGAAAATAGGAATGATCAAAATGTTTTATACCCAATAGAAGGTTCTCTTTAGTCTTACCAAGCCTTAGGATGTTGAACATCACTCAAAATTCATATTTTACATAAACATTTGAATTTTTTTCCGGGAAATCTCATTGTAGTTAATCATAAACAAGGGTAAAGATTTCCTTAGGAAATAAATTCGATAGATAGGTCATTGAGAAACAGAGATTTTGGGAGACAGCTCTTGGTTTATTAAAAAAAAAATTTCACGCCACTTAAGAGAAAAAAGTGATAAAATTGCATCGTATTTAATGAATGTTTAATGGTTTTTAGTTTTATTTTGTCTGAAACATGTATATAATCTCATTTATGATAGTATTTTATGGTAAAATAATGAGATTTCCTGTTCAAAAGTGAGGGATTTCAACGCTTTTGTCCGTTTCTTACAATACTGGTGCCATATATGTAACAAAAAAACTCTACGTGCTGCAGCTTTTTTACAACTATTTTTGAATTCTACGCCCTGAAATTAGTCAGAAATACCTAATCTCGTTTTTGTTAGGCAAAAAAAGTTTAATTTTGTCGACTAGTGTAATTATACTGAAACGATAAAATTTTTATGGGATATAAAGTATATCTTGAAGATATTCTGTGTGAGTTTTAGACCCACACACAAAGCCGCAAATTAAAATGTTTCTTATTACCCCATTCTCCCCTAATGTTTACCGTTAATAATTAATTTATGTTGTTAATAAATGATAATCAAATTATGTTTCACGCTTGACTATACAATTGTTTTGAAAATGTGTGATTCATTTTTTAGTTAGTAAAAACACTTAAATTGAATATTTTTTCCCAAAGAGAATGTTGTAAATTTAGTTTCAATCATCATTTTCCAAAAAAAATTCTTTTTTCCAAGGATTTTTAGTCGACTGTTAACCCCAAAAATGTATTAATATACTTAATAAAAAGCAATAATAATTTAATAACTAATGAACTAATTTTTTGAGAACCGTGAAATGTTATTTCTTTTCCATATATGCACTTCTAAGGAAAAAATCGTTTCAATAGTAGATTTGAAAACATAATTAAGAGGTATTTCTAAGTTTGATATTTTAAGAAAAGAAATAAGAAATATGACACATTTTTTAGATAAATCTTTTTACATATATTTACATGGAAAAGAAGGATCTGAGTCAAATAACTCTAAATAAACTTCCAAAGAAGTTGAGATAATTAAACCATTTCAAATTAATTAAATTAAAGTTTTAAGTATATTTTTAGGTCAACGTGACAATTTTTCTCTGACTTACAAAATACAAATTAGTCCCAATCTCAACAGACTCCAAAATTAATGGAGATGGCAATTAAGGTTTATTTTGGAAAATTTTAACCTTGGGATACGCCTATAATAACCTTCAGATAATTTCTACAGTACTGACCAGCAGATAACCTTAAGTTGATAGATTCCATCACTTAAAAATTTTATTTTGTGCGCAGTACGATATAAAATATTATTCCACTAAAACTCTCCTCCCGCGGTTACTCTTTTTCCTAGAAATTCATACATTCCCCATACCTTAGGTTGCTATAGTAATAAAAATACTTCATTCGCGAATGCATTGGAATAAGTACCAAAGAATGAAAAAATACTTGTTCCACATTCAGACACTGCCAACCTTGCTGACATAGTTTTAGGGTGATCAATACAAGGTCGTCCTGGATTAACTTTCGCCGGTGAACCGATATCAAAGTTCTGTTCTTTCATCTCGGATGATTTCTGAATTAATCTTTTAAGAGGATTCAGTTCGATGTTTCTGATATTTCTACCATATTTTCTTTTCCATATTAAAACACATGTAGTTTGAATGAACTTTAAATGTTCTAATGTAATCTATGTAATTTTTTGAGGCCATGTTTTAGAAGAAGTTGACATTTTCATTTATGAAAATCGATGTGTCTTTGGTTTTATTTTTTAATTTATTAAGGGATCTATAGTAGTAAGTTAAAACATTATTTGGAAAATAATGGAACGAGGCTTGAGATATCGAATCTTTTAAGGTGAGAAACAAAAATATATATGACATGACCAAGATTTGCAAACTTTGGGATATACGTAACATCTTTTCAATCAATCAATTCAATCAATTTTTTTATTACTATACAGTTGATACAAACACAGAACGAACAATACGAAAAACTCGTATTAGCGAAAGAAAAATTAAAATTATTCTTACAATAAACATAATATTGTTCAGAAAATAATTAAATGAAGTATAAAAAACCGAAAGAAGTAAAAATAAAAAAAATATGATGATAGTAATTTTTTACATACATACATTTAATTTGATTAGGATTATAAAATAACGGCACAGCAAGGCATTAAAATTTATGCTTCTATAGATTTAAATGAAGAAAAAAACATCCAAATTTTATATGTTACTACCTAATAAATTTAAATAAAGATAGCTTGAAAATATTAGCAGTTGTAAAATTCAATAGGCAAATGAATTCAATTTCTGAAATTCAATAGGCAAATTATTATATAATTTTGGAGCATGATAGAAAAAGTGATTTCTGAAGATTTCTTTGTGAAAACGAGGAATATTGAATATTATTGTAGGTCTTATATTAGAGATATTATCTTTTAAGTGGATTGGTAAGATTTTATTAAGTTACAGGGATGATCAAATTTAGAGTTTAATAATTTGAAAAAAAATTTCTGAATTGATATTTAAGTAAATAAATTAGATTTATAATCGCCACCCAAACAATAATACCATAATTTATTAATGATTGAGCCCAAGAATGATACAAAGTAATTAAGAATGACTTATGAACTTTATTTTTATGTAAATGTAATTTGATTAAAACGAAGCTGAGTTTTTAAATAATTCAGTTATTAGATAAAAAGATCAAAATATTTTGTACTGTTTGTTTTAAATTTGGGAGGAAACAAACTTATTGTCTTGGATAATATTTTAATAATCAACTATATTCAGTTCACTCAGATGTTTCCTTGAGTATTTGATTCCTACATAGCTTATTGGGATCTTTCATTTTCTCTAAAGAAAATAATGGGGAGGAGAAGACACTATTTAGATTTAGACCTTTTATGTATTATAGAAGAGTAAAAGTAATATAGATAGTGCAATTTTGAAATAATTAAAAAGAAATTTACCCTTTTTTTAGAACTACCTTCCCTGTTATACCTTACATCACAGTTATACTGAATCAACACTGTTAAAAAAAGCAGTTCAACCTTTCACCAAAAACTTTCAACCTTTCACCATAAACTGGTTCAAATTTAGCTGCAACCAAGGTTCGGTAACAGGTTTCACCAAGTTTTACTAGTGAAAATACCGAAAAATTGGTGCTTGCACTAGTGAAAAACCGAAAACTTGGTGAAACCTGTTACCAAACCTTGGTTGCAGCTAAATTTGAACCAGTTTATGGTGAAAGGTTCAACTAATTTTTTTAACAGTGAAGAGTGGGTGTTTTAAAGCACAAACACAGCTTTTAGCTCTACTCTAAACAATTTTATAGCTCTTTCAAACGTGCCTTGGTGTATCATCATTGACCTTTCTTGCGGTAAAAACAACTCACGAGTACTACCCCAAAACGTGTCCGATTTGGATCATCCATAATAGCTCCTCAGTACAAATTCGAATAAATAATGCTGGAATACATCCCTAATTTTCCCGCCCACACTGCTCGTTAATTTCATATTTATTTTCACTTTCATACCCAAACTCAAACCCCATTTTTTTACGCGCTTACGTCCCCATTTATAATTCATCCCTTATTATTTTTATCTTCTCTTCTTTTTCTTCCTCTACATAGGCTTCCTACGCCCCCTCTTTTGACTTATCCAGGTCACGTGTAAGGTAAAGCACGTGCTGTATTTAAGTGTCACCTGGAGTGCAAAATCGATTGATCCTAGAGTATGATAAACTTATTAGGGTGGATGATTTTAATGATGATTTTATGCCCAAAGACTCGTGATAATATTCGTGGGAGGATTTTTCAGATTGTTTTTTATTGTTGTTTTTATTCGATTTGTGATTTGACTCTTTGATGCGTGACTATTGAAAATATTTTGGTTCTCGTGACATTTCATGTTAAGCTCTTTGCACTCGAACGTCCATTGAAAAAATCGTTAATTACGTCGAGTGAACTTTGAGTTTCTTTTCCTTGACGTCTCTAGTTGAAGACGTCTGTATATATGATAATATGATTGCCTGCAATTTAAAATAATTAAATACACGTTTCGTGTGAAGGAAGTAAAATGGAACACAGAGAAGATTTTCAAATTTGAAACCATAAATTATATAAGCTGTGGGTTTGAAGCATTCTAAAAAGTTATATCGATCTCCGATAACCCTCTCAGATAATTAAAAAAAATTTAGCAGTTTATATTAACTAAGTAAAATATAATTGAAAATAATTTCTTTAGTTAATTTTTAATTTTCCAAACTGTGAACATTGGCTCTTATTTGACTGTGAATAATCCTTAAATTATCTAGGTTTTTCCCATCATTAATCTAACTAGCCTATATCTTATGGCGTTTTAGGGGTTTTATTCAAGATATTTTTAGTCTTAAGGTGTCTTTTCCTACTAAATCGATGCTGCTCTACAACTTAGTAACTGACTTTTTTCACTTACCTCAAATAGTTTTTAAAGTAAAAATTATAACTCCTTAAGTTTTCGTTAGAGGGCGTTTAAAATTGTCTCATCGGTTAGAGCATGGTCACTTAATTATACCTAGACCTCAATTTCATGACTATATCTGTAGGGGTTCAAAAGTTAAAGGGTGTGGCCACTTTTCCTGGGACACCCTGTATTGTATATAAATTTTCAAAAGACCATATCTTCTTTTAAACCGGGCTAAGCTATTCAATTTTCTATATCGAATTTTCAAACGTAGTAACCAACGTAAACTAAGAATACGAGACGACTATGGTAACCAAAAATTCTCTTACCCCCCCAGAGGCTTTTTTTCTCAACACACATGCCAATGAAATCCTCAGTATGCTAAAAAAATATTTAAACCATTCTGGCAAAAGTATGAATGAAATATCGCATTGCGTTATAAATATCTATTTTTTGAAATATAATACATGTATAAAGATTATAAATATATATTTTGCATTGAGTTTATGTAGTTTCTATCATTTAAATTTTTCCAGCGTAAAAACTGCCGTATCTCAACAATTTTTTCTTTGATAATTTTGCTAAATCTTTTTTCTCCATTTTAGCTGTTTTGTAAAAGAATTTTCTTCTCTATCTGAAATCTATGGCAGAAACCAATTTGAATTTCACTGGAAACCTTATGGCCTTGATTTTAAAAATGATTTTAATACTTTTATGAAAATCCTTTCAATCACTTTATAAATTCAGTATGAATTAGGAATTATCTACAGGGGTGTATCCAGATGGTAATATTTTAGGATATCTTCCCCAAAAAAGTTCTTATTCCATCTGTAAAATATTTTTCCTGGCTACGCCATTCGTTATCAAGACAGCTATATTTTTTATATTTCTTCAAACATTTTTACAGTTAGTTTTTAATATTTTTAAAATTACGAACTCTTTCAAATTGTTTTCAACAACGAGAGTTTGGTTATTTACATGTTTAGTGCGAGATAAACGACTCACATTGCGCATACCTAAGAGAAGCCAACTAGGCGATAAACGCGCCAATAGGCAACCCTACTCAAACGCAAGCGCAGAGGAAGAATGGACTCGCATCCTACGCATCCACCCGCTCCTGATCAATGAAAGTGTCCTGAATGGCTTGAAAACAACTGTTATCGTTGTATTTGCCTTTTCTTTCCCTCTTCTTTCAGAGCGAACGTCATTCATTGATCGGATGGCCAGCACTCTCGCCTCACTAATTGGCATCACTGACCAATCTTTGGAAAAGAAATTAAAATTGTTATTTGAGAAGAGAGATCTGATATTTTGCTTTGCTGCTTTAACTAATGTGGATTATATTGTTTTATATTAGTAGTTAATCCAATAAACAAACTGATTAAAAGAACTGAATCGTTCATAAAACATGGAAAGGGTATACCTGATTAACCCCGATTAGTATGGTTAATTTTGAAATTTACCAATATACCCCTTTATTCCTTTATCCTTATTCTTTCTACAGATTTTTCACTGACAAATTTTCAGAAATTCATTTTTACTTCTTTCATGAATAAATTTTATATTAAATATATTTAAGCATTAAATAAGGATTTAAGGTTATGTTATATTTTGCTTCGAATCTAAGGTATAAGAAAGCGAAAAGATCTTTAATATTCATACAAAAATTTTTTTTCATGAAATGTATAATAACAAAAAAAGATAATCCTTCGTTTTTTATGAAATCTTACATTAAATCTATTTAAACATTAAACACACCAAAAGAGAATTTTATGTTATTCTTTGTAATAATTTTATTTGGAATAGAAAATATGAGAAAAAATAATTTCAAACATATATAAGTACAACTTTAACTTTGTCATATTATTAAGCAAACATTACAAATACAAATACAAATTAAGTCGACCAACTACAGGCGTAAGCCCAGCAAGGTTGGTCAAGTCTTTTTAACCCAAACTACCAGAATCCCAGTATCTGTCAATTTTCCCCTTGAACTCGTTTACCCCACTTGAATTTACGATTGTTTCAGGCAACGCATTCCATCTATCCACTACCCTATTAAAAAAATAATGCTTTCTACAATCCGTCTTAAATTTTACTTTATTCAATTTGAAATTGTGACCCCTTGTTCTATTACCCGTATTGAAATCTAGTCCCTCTGTGTCCCCTTGCTTTACCATTTTAAAAAGTTGAATCAAATCCCCTCTAATCCTTCTTTTCTCTAGAGTGAACATATTTAGCTTCTTTAATCTTCCCTCATAACTTAAACTGGATATACCCTTGACCATTTTAGTAGCCCTATGCTGAACCCTTTCTATTGCATCAATATCTTTTTTTAAGTATGGAGACCAAAACTGAACAGCATACTCTAGATGAGGTCTCACCAAGCCTCTGTATAGTGGCAAAATAATATCCTCGGACCTTGAAGAAACAGTTTTTTTAATGTATCCCAATATCCTATTAGCCTTTTTACTAGCAGATGAACACTGATGAACCCATTTAAAGTCCTCATTTACTATCACCCCTAAATCTTTGATCATATTACCTTCTTTAACTTTGTTCCCTTGCAGATAAAATTCTGCCCTACCATTCCCCCGATCCATATGAAGTACCTGACATTTCCTTATGTTAAAGTTACCCCATTTTTCAGCCCATTGTGATATGATATCTAGATCCCTTTGTAAATTTTGTACCTGCTCTTGAGTATCTACCCTCCCCCAAATTTTTAAGTCATCAGCAAATATGCTGATTTTGTTCCTAATGTCCTGACTAATATCATTAATGAATATTATAAAGAGAATTGGCCCCAATACTGACCCCTGTGGCACCCCACTCACGACCTCTGCCCACTGAGAATATTTACCCTTGACTTGCTCTCTCTGTTTCCTACCTATCTACCAATTCCTAATCCACAATAGTGTTTTACCTCTGATACCCAATTTTTCCAATTTGATTAGCAATGCCTCGTGTGGAACGTATTGTTAATAGTTTTAATGACTTTCATTAAACCCTTAAAATACTCTTAAGTAACGTGTTTTAAATCTACGGGAGATTTACGTCCCAACTACATCTTTTAATATGGTCCCCTATTCCATGGAAATGGTTTGGGTATAAAAATTTAATCTGATTTTGATAAAGCCATTCTGAAAATTACCATCCATATTATCTTAGTTCAAAAAGAATACTTTATTTTTGTTTAAATTAGAGTGCATTACAATTTCTTTAATATAAACATTACTTATTAAAACATCAAAGATTGTTAATTCCCTTTCAATGTCTTCATTTTTCAAAATCTCAGTAATGTTTATTGAAAGTATTTCGTAGTTTTGCTTCGTTTAATGAAATAAAATTGTTCTCTATACGAGTACCTACTTTTTATTGAAACCCCCACAAGTAGTATAAAGTAAAAAAATCAGAAATTTAAGTAATAAGAAATAAAAATTTTACTTTTTAAAATTATACCTTTGAAGTACACTATGACCTTTCTTTTTTAAAAGCCCTGTTTATAAAACTTCTATTATAAACTTCTATGATTTTGATAACAATTGTTATCCTATAGAAAAAAAAGATGTTCTAAACTCAAGGTTCTTATCTTCAAGAGGAGGATTTTTTTTAAAAATCCAACAAATGTCGGGAGTCATTTTAGGTGAAATTTTTGAAGCACTGTAGGGGGAAAACTGGGCAATTCGATACAAGAGGCACTTTGATACACTTTCAATATCTTAAAAACTATCAAGGTTATTTAGGTAGTGTTTTTACGAAAAGTAGCCAAGCATTACATATGAAACCGTTAAGCTCTGTTAATATGTCTATAAATTTAAGTGAGGGAAACTAATTTTTTTCCTCAACATTTTCCAAATATAAATTTCCAACGTAAGTAAAATGCAAAATCTTCTTGGAGCTATTCTACTTGGAATACGAAGATCCGTTAATTCGAAACACAAGTTTATCCGTGTTACCAATAGGAGATATCCTTAAATTTTAAATAACCTTTGCCAATTTTTTTAAATAAAAGTTTTTTCAAAAACAACATATGGGGCAAATGATACATCTGGATGTGGCGTACTTTGATACACTCCCATATTTTGCGTTGGAAGATAAATATCTCTCAGCAATTTAAAAAAAAATAAGTTTATGGTAAGTTAGATCTACAGTGAAGGATATTTATGTCAATTTTAGAGTCTTTGGGTTTTTTAAGTGTTTGAGATTGGTAACTGCTTGCATTGGTAGATTTATAAAAGAAAATGCAGTTGATAAATACAAGACAAAACGATAGAATCAGGGAAGCATCTGACAAGTTCTTAGAACTTTTACAGGTAACAAAGAACTCTATTAAAAAACAGTGACGAAGTAGTACTATAAATGGCCAAAAACTAACCAGTTAATTACTGTCGTATTTTTTAAATTTCTGTGTGGTTGTCGACAAAGATGACTTTGAATTTTATTCACCTAATTCAGAAGCAACTATACCTATGAAAATTAGCATATTATTTCTTAAATTAGATATTTGTTAAAAATGATCATTTGTCAAATTCTTCAATTATTTTATTTCCTAAATGTTTAATGGAAAAATTATTCTATGCTTGAAAAAAGGTGTTAAAAATATGCTTCATATACAACTCAATAAAAGTAGGTACACTGCTTATTTTTCAAAACTTTTGTTATTAATTACTATTTTTGAACATTTTGATCACTGTATCAAATGCCCTATGTAATCTATCCAATTGCCCACTGGTAATACATCGATAAAAAATTGATTTTTTTTATAAAAGTCGTTATATTTTAATAAAAAAGCATCTGAAAAAAAAAAGCATCTTAATAAGTCCTTTTTTCTACTCGAAAAATTGATTTGAATTTTTCTGTATCAAACTGCCCTACTAACCCCTTCTTGTCGAAGGATTTTTAAAAATTTTATTTCGTAATGAGGGATGGTTTTGAAATATTTGTTTCAACACTTTTAAAATTTAAAATAATCTTTTATTAAGTACAATAAATATATTTTTACGTTTAAAGTAATCTCGACAGTTGGAACCTTAGTAATATCAAATTGTATTTTTTTTAAACAAATAGGAAATAAAAAATAATCTAAAAAGTTAGAAAATTTGTATTTTTGCTATATGACTTAGTATTAGAAGTTTCACTCTTCTTTTTGTTCTCATTCTTTTACATCACATTACATTCCTTTAAATTGAAACATACAATAATATGAGAATATTTTTTTGATAAAAGAGAATCAACCAGCTAATAACTCTGGAAACAACTATTTATGTATGACTGATGGAACCTTCAACTTAGCATCTCTCTTTTTTTTTTAAAGGAATTTTCTATTACTGTATAAAACTAAACTTACTTCATAAAACTCAACCCTACTACTTGGTGGAGATATTATTGCAAACCCTGAACTTCATTCAAACCAGCACTTATATTTTTTTTTAGCTGAAATTGAAGCAAAAATGTTGTATCGCATGCAGGCCCTGATTTACAATAGGCCAGTCATGCCTGAGCCAAGGGACCTAAAAATTTAAGGGCCCCTCCAAAACCTCAAAATTATCTAAAAATTGAAATATAACTGCTTATGTATTCTGGAGAACATTTTCAATATTTATTTACTAAAATGTAAAATAAAATGGTTTTAATGCACTTTTTGGTAACATCTTTGAAATAGTCAACAGTCTAATATCTTACTAATGATTGTTTTTTATACTTTGTTTTTATGATTAACATATAACATGGGATCCCCTACCATCACAGAAAATTTTCTGAAACAGGCCCTGCAGAATGCATGAGAAAATTATGCCGAAGCAATACTTTAAATATTAAAAAGTCATGATCGACTCAAGGACTCACAAGAAACGACACGGGTAAAGGGATACCAAATGATATTCTAATTACATTCCGATCCCGTTCGATAAGGGAAGGTTCAAATTCGATAGAATCCGCTTCCCAGCTCATTATTCCCATCCCACCGAAATTCGCGCACAAACAACGAACGCGCAAACGATAACATATCCCGAAGGTAACAAACAACTCAACCCGTCTTCCCGCCGATTTTCTCGGAAAGTTGACGTTCTCGGTGCCCTTTGTTCCGAAAGGAACCCGTGATCCGAAACAGCCCGTTCCGTTTTCGCAAACGGTTCTTCCGTGAAGAAAAACGAGAGCCTTTTTGTCGTGATGCGATGGCGGAACCAGTTCCACTTTGATGGCGGGGAGCGATATGTACTCCTTTTTTGATGAGGATGGGAAGATGGTTGCTGGAAAAGGGTTATTGTTTGTGGTTGCTGTTGTGTTCGCTTTTTTTGTGATGAAGAACGCGTTTCGCTTTCGTTTTTCTTCTGCGGAAATTGAAAACATTTCTTTTGAATGTTAGGAATGGTGTTATAGGGATAATGAGGACAGGGACAGGGTGTGAGGGGAGCATATAATAAAGGCTCAAGACTGGAGAACCTCATTAATTTTACTCATTTGTAACTAATTAAATAAAATAAAAAATTGTCAATGGCTCCTCAGTCTTGATTCTTTGTAAATAAATATGTGACCCCGTAAAGAAGTGGAACTATCCGAAGAAAAACTAGTGTTATATTAATACTTTTTTTCAAATGGGCAGGCACTGAATTTATAATCCTTGACCATTGTGGGGTCGATTCATCGCCAGAGGGCGTTAGTATTGATCATCACGTGATACCTACACAAAACAATGCAACTGATACTATGCTGCTAGTAATGCATTCACTAGTAAACAAAGCTAGCAATGTAGCTATCATGTGATCGCTGGCGGCACATGAATTGAGTCCGTTGCCCTAAGGCTAAGCGCGCACTAGAGACTTTTGTCACGACGACAGAGACAAAATTATCACCCTGGCTATTGCAAGAAGCTAGAGTGCGCGCACAGGTGACGAGACTCTTGGCCAATTGCCAAGAATATCTCCATAGAAATGCATTGCTCTCGAGTGACTAGTGTTATAAGTCACCGTGACAGAAGTCTCTAGTGCGCGCTTAGCCTAAGAAATACCTACTCAGTGTTAACCATCGGGCACCTGGGGATTGGAGCCTCGAAGGTGAGGTACTGCCTCCTGCGCCACACACACATTCACTCGCACAACCCCTTTTTACAGGGAGGGCTACATTCACTCATTACACAAGGACATCTATTCCGAACGGGGATTTGAACTCCATTACTATTTATTAATGTTCAGAAACGCACTTTGTTACTTTGAAGGTTTTCTTAAAGATTTTCTATCGAAATTGAGGAGGAAAAGAAGAAAGTTAGAGAAACAGTAAAAGATTAAAAAAACCTTCAGGTTCTTTTAGACCAACTACATCAGTGCGTAACACTTCAAAAGATGATACATAATTATTTTATTTTCAACAGATTCCCTACATAACTCGGGAAAAGCTACCATTAACAACGAATTTGTGAATAAACTATCTGATTCCAATTTAAAAGTCACTAAGATTATGAAATAAGAGAAATTTGCTCGATTAGATCAATACGGCGTAATAAGCTTAGCAATTATAGGCAGTAACATGATATTCTAATTATGTTACAAAAATTTACTTTTTATTGTAAGTGAGGAGATCCTTCATCTTATAACCAACCCTAAAAGTAAAGAATGTATGTGAGGCTTCCTTCAAATTTGAAAAAAATGTAAAAGTATTGTAAGGAATGAAGTCCTTTCTCAGCTAAATAGTTAAGTGTTCTTGATTTTATTAAATAAATTAAGGTTTTAGTACAAAACTTCCCGGTTTTTAAGACTTGGCTGTTAAGGACCTATGGTAAATTATATGAAAATAACATCGTTAAATGCTCCATCACACCATTAAAACTAATGTAAAACTTTTAATAAAACAAACCATTATTCTCCAGATCAAATCCTAAATTCACCAACGTTTAGGTCCATAATACAGGATTTCCCCCTTTTCTCAAGCAGTCTTATTTGAAAGATAAAAAATAAAGTTCAAATTTTTAAGTATAGAACCAAATGGAAATAAGAGAAAATTCAATATTCCTTACATCAAATATAAGCTTTATGATCATACGTAAAGAATAGTTGAAATGAGAGGGTGCTACTCTCTTCTTTTTAAGGAATTTAATATACGTTTTTATATGTTTGTTTATTTAAAATCCTCAATTAACAGCTCTAAAGAAAACTGTAAATGATAAGCAATTCAATTTTAAGGTTAAAGTTTTAGTTAAAGTTATTTCCTTTAAGATATTTTTCTTCTATTGTCATGCAGAGGGCAGCACACTTTTCGGTACCATCATCATCATAGAATTCACCTTACTTTTGATAATCAAATTAATTTAGTTACGAGAGTTAATAAATTACAGTACTTTTCTTTAGTTAAAATATAATGCTTAAAAAGTTACTTCTAATACTAATTATTTATATAATATATTTATTTTATGTTATATTATATTTATTATTTTATATGATATTTATATTATGATATTTTACAACGATGGTATTTTTTTAAAGAAGCTCCTAAATGTTCTTCTTACTATATTTACGAAACCTTAAAAATCTATAAGCCCCTCCCCTCCTAAACCAGGATCTATAAGACATTTAGATCTAGACCTCTTATTATTGAAAAGTATTAGAATAATATTTTAATATTTAAAAACAGAAATATTTCCTTTTTAGAAAACGTATTTCCTTATTAGAAAACAAGAATAAATTATTTGAGACATAATTATAAACATTTTATTAAATTTAAAAACTAACCTTTTAAATTATATAACCCTAACAGCAAGATCCAGAATAATGCTTTTATTTGAAATAGTTTTGGCAGATTGAGAAAATTCCCCTCCTTATGTAATAGGATCCCATCAATACCATATTTATATCAGTAAAATATTTTTAAACATGCGTTTATATAGAAGCAACAGTACTGAAAATGTACCTAAAAATACCAATATTTATATTTTTACTACTTTAAATTAATATATGGGTAGGATAGTGCTGTGTAACTTCAAATGCTGAATTTATTGGAAAATTTCCTGCAACTTAATTGTTTTTAAAACGGGACACATAAGGACCATTTAGGAACCATAAAAAAATAATTAATAACTTGCTGCGAAAAGTTTGAATGTTTTTCAAAAGCAGATCTTTACTATTCTCTTTTCCTTTGTTCGGTATTATCCCCCCCACTTATATTTGAAATAGTTCCTAGTGATCACCTTAAAAATTATTATCGGAAATATTAGAAAATATTATTGAAAAAAAAACTAAATCTTCATATTTATAACAAAAGTAAGTCCACTACCAAAACTATAAAATAGAATAAAATAAAACAGCCTCCGCAAGTGTGTCCTGCTATCTGTCCCGAACGAACGAAATCCCTGGATAGTCGTTTTCTTCCCCATACGCGCAGTTCTGTAAATCCAGTTTTACCGTCATGGTTCATTTGTTGCAGAAAAGCACCAAGTGTTATTCTCTTGAAGAGCGTGAAAGTTTGGTGCTGCCATCTGTACATTAAAAAGACAACAATGAATCCCGGTTCTTAAATTTTTGTAGCTGATTGAAAATTATTTTAAGTTTTTTTTATTTAATAAAGCTTAACAGCAATTTTGGGAATAAATAATTTTTGATAGTGATATTTCTAGTTAGCAATAGTTAATAATATTTTTGTGATTTGTTTTCATTATGAAATGTTTGCCTACAATGGATAATCTCATTAACATTCCGATATAAAAATGAAAAAATAAAATCATTTGGTGTGAATTTCAAGTTTTATAGATGCTTTTATTGTATTAAATTGATAGTATCTTATGAATAAGTTTTCAAAGTTCTCTGTTTACTTGATGGTCTGAGAATAAACTGAGTATTGAAGATTTAAGGGTACAAGACAATCTTTTTAAGTGTTGTCCATTTCAAGGCCCAAAACAAGTTATGAGGCCCTAAAAGCATCCCTTCATTCTTTGCTGGATTTCAAACAATAAGTCGAATGTAACACCTCAAAAGTTACATCGCAGAGATGTGTAATAATTTTGTTGGGATTTCAATGTTATTTTTGCATTAGTAAGTTCAAACTGACTAAATTATGTATGCATAACTTCAAAAAACTTTGCATTTCTTTTATTATTGATCTCATTAGCAGAAATATTCCAATCAGTCAGGTTCATCATTTTCGGTATTACTTTAAATTATAAAAAATTCCTTTGCTAGCCTCTAGCTCTCCTTCTCTATCTTTTCTTTTATTCATTAATAATATTTAAGAAAACCTGTAAGCCCATTGCATGGGCGATCTATGGCTCCATTGGGACGGTCATTTTCTTTTGGTTTTGTTCCCTACTGTTCTCTTTGAGATGTATGTTCGTTCCTTTATATATGTTAAATTTTAAAATTAAACTTGAAACAAAAACGCTTAGTTTAAGATCTTTATATGTTAAAAGTAAATTTAAGCGATTTATAAAATAGTACACATACATCATTTTGTGTGTTTAACCCTTTGAGTCCTAACCACTCCAAATTTTCTGTGAGACTTAAAGAAATCTAAGACAGTCTAAGTTTTAAAGGATTGAAAATGCCTCATACGTATTATGGTGTCTTGATAATTAAGTTTAAATTATTTTGTGTGTAGAACTTTTCTTATGTCAGGAACAATGAATACAATATTCGGCTCAATATTCAATTTATACACATCATTCAACCGCTTCTTGTTTAACTCGCGATGGTCGATACGGCCGCAAATGATATTGAGGCAACTTCTTTCCACCAAATTTTTTTTATCTTAAGTGCCGTATTTTTTACACTGTATTTTTTACTTTCCAAACTATAATTAGCTTCACTTTAAAACCTCGTCCAATTTCAAAATACTACCCCTTTATTTCATCTCGGCTCTCCATCCTATCTTAAAATGATACCAGTACATTATCCACCCCCACAATGAAAAAAAATACCCTCCCCTCGTAACCATTCCTCCCCGATCGGTGTTCCAAACAATTGGCCAAACGAGCGTCAGATCGCCAATTATGACCTCATCCCTCCGGAGACTTGCATTTGCATCATCGCAACGGAAAGCGGATTACGGAGGGACGTTTTGGAGAATCCAATCAGAGGAGCAACGCAGAGATGAAGCCAGTTGTGCGGAGGAGGAAAAGGGGATTTATATGTTCCAGTCGCAGGTTTCCAGTGATTAGCACCTTGTAAAACAGGATGAAGATGAAAATGAGACGTTTGTTGACTGTTTATTAGTCGCTTTGTCTTCTCTGGTCTGTCCAAAAAGGTTTTTATAATATACTAGGGAGCTACCGCCCCCTGCTCGCTATCGCTCGCCAACCCCCGTAAACTGCTGACGCAGGACCTTTTGGATTTGCTTCGCAATTCCCACAAATTCTAACTCGCCGAACTTAATACACTTTACTAAACAATTTACAAAAAAACGTCAACCAACTTTCCGAATATACTTCCCCAAATCCCCCCCATGAATAAAGCTCCCTTAAAAGTTTCAATATATATTAAACTCGAACTTATCAAAAATTTAAACGAAATATTTTTAAAAATATTCATCTTAATTATTTTTAATCTATGATTATATAAAAATAACTATTTCTAATTGTTTATCAATATTCGAACAAAAAAAACCCCGTTATTTTAAAATAACTCGTTAGTATAATATGCCTAGTGTTTATCATTCATATTTTTTTTAAACCCAGACTTGTTAACCCAGACAATACCGTTTAAGCAATCGAAAATAAAAAGAGACAAAACATCACTCTATGTTTACAATTAATTTCGATAAAATCAGACTAAAAATTATAAATATTGGACAAAACTGAAATTTTAGTATGAAATGGCGTTCATGTAAGTTTTTAGAATATGTTTTTATCAGTCTTTGAGTGATATTTCATCAAGAAAGTACTTTTTTTAAAAGGTGAAAAACATGTTTCATCTTAAAATATAGCGTCAATCGGTCGTTGTGATTGGATGCATAATAATTTGAATGACAGTACTTGCTTTGTAACTGCGACCTTATCCGTTATCTTAAAAAATGGAAATATTTTAAAATTGATAATTTTTTTGAAAAATCGAAGGGCTTACTCGGAAATCCGGAAGGAATCCGGACATTTTGATACCATATATGTGTCATTCGGTTCAGTAATTAAAAAGCCTTTCTCTGGAAACCGTTCACTAAAAACTTTTTTTTAGAATAGAGAGATTTTCAAAAATATTCTTGGGCGTATCCAGGATTTTACTTCGTTGGGGGTCAAATGTGGAGGAAATATTAAATGTTAGTTATGGAGGAAGGAAGGGCACGTGGGTGATACAGTTGGGAAAATATTTTAGTTTCCTTGTCTTTATTTTTACTTTTTTCTAATTTTTTTTGGTTAAATAAAGCACTAGATAATTTTGGAGGATGGCTTACCCTCAAATCTCATCTCTGTAGGGTAATTTTGGGACCTTAAATTTTGTGTACAATTTTAATTTTCAAAACCTTACATATTATGCTTTTTTCATGAAAAAATATCACCAATTATCTCCGTTAGGAAACTACTGATAACAATTTTGAAAATAAAAATCCTTAACTGACCCCACTTTTTCCACATAATAAGATTGGTTAATATCTTTTAATAATACATTTTGAAACATATTCCTTATCTTTATCTGGTTAATACAAAAACCTGGAAGTAAAACTGTGATCTATAAAACACATCTGGCTTTTTTACAGTTGTATATTATGAGAAGAGATGACAAGCATTTATTGTCAAAGACAACGGCGTAGACAGAGAAGTGCAATGGGTCTTTTCCACCCCCCCCCAAGCTCCAAAATTTTTTCTTTGCGAAATTAAATATTTCAGAATTTCTTTTATTCCCCTATTCCCGAAATTCGGATTAGGAACACCTAACCAAGTTAAAAACTAGTTTAGGTTCAAATTTTCAAAAATGTTACCGGAGAGGACCCCCAGACCCTCTTGGTACATGTAACTTTATTATTACAACTCTCTATTTTTATTAAGTTCGTCAAAACTTAAAAATTCTACCATGAAACCTGTATTCGAAATTTGGAGAGGCTTACCAAAACATAAACAGTTGAAAAAATGGGGTTTTCTTACTTAAATTTCCAAACATTTTCTGGGGGAGGACCCCCCCCCGTTTAATAGTGGGAGCAGGATAATTCACTACCTTTTCCATATTAAGGTCAAGAAGATTCAACTGGATTACGAGAATTCTTATCCCCCCTCCCTCAAAAAAAACATCCTGAATCCGCCCCTGCTTATATTTATGATTATATGTAAATATAAATGTTCTTATCGACACATTTATTTTATGAGTGTTGATGAAATACTTTATTCTATTTAGTTGATGGATTTCTTTGTTTCATGATTAAAATATATCATTAATTTATTTTAATAATAAGTTATTCATTCAGTAAGAGAAAAAAATAGTGTAATTCAAAACCTTAATTTTTTTCTTTCATTTCGATATCATCATGCACCCCCCAAAAATAATTTCTTGCTACGCCACTGGTCCAAGAGATATTCACAAAAGCGTTAACTACAATTTGCAATAACTTTTCCCATTGAGAAATTATTTTAATGAACTTATACCGAAAATTCAAAATTTGGTATCGTTACTTGCAATTATATTTCACCTAACAAACAAAATAAAAAATTTATTTTGTTTGAAAAACGAGTCTTATGAGTATGCATTTTCTTGAATGTTAAAAACTGTTCTTCAATAAAAACTACGTGAAGTTTCGAAAATTTCAGCATTTGTTATACACCTTAAATGAATGCCGCATATTTTTATTTAGACTTCAAGGAGGAGTCTTTCAGCAGCTCAAAGCACCTCGGCGCATTTCTCTTCAAAGGTAAACAGGTGGCATAAAATGCATCTTAAAGCGCAAAGTATCTCCTTTGCTCTACCCATCTTTCCCTGCCTCGCTCCTCGGCTCGGCAGCGAAGCCCAATTTCCCTTGCAAAAGCGCAGTCCGCCGTCAGATCAAAGGTCCGGAACAGTTCACGAATCGTCCCAGTCGGCCGAGGCATGCCGGGAAACACGACGTACACTGTTGCCAAACACCGCCGACTTAATGATAATGAGGTGGCGGCAGAGAGAGTCCTTTCCGGCAGACCGAATGCATTTGAATAAATTAAGGCTGGAGCACAGAGAGGTAACGATGTTAGCCCCGACTGCCGTGGGTTATTTCCATTCTGCTACAAAGGAATCAACGGGTTCTCTTTGTGGCAAACAGAATTGTTGTTGCGGCCGCTCGCTGCTGCCAATTACCAAAACAGAAACTTTAAGTGGCGAAGTTCGCTTTGATATTTTTGCTCTCGACACTAACTTTGTGCATCAAACTCGAGGTGGGGACACAGGGAGAGGAAATTTGTGGGGGTTTAAGGAAATATTTTGTTGCTTTGGCGCCGGGTTTGCAGGAGAAGTTTTCGGTGTTTTGGAACGTTGCTTTGATGTGACTGTGGGAGGAAAGAAAAAGAATTTGAGCGACTTCCCGTCATCAAATTATCCAACGAATGCAATAAAGATGAGGATTTCAATTGACATTTCCACCCACCCATCTGTTACAGTGTTAACTGCTGTTTTACTTAAGCACCTAAGAGATAAATTACTTTACGTAGAGTAACGCTTACATTTATTCTAAGAACAGAGTTTATAATATTGTGGTGAAGATCCTTTCTTTTTTAAAGGGGTCAAACCTTTAAGCTCTTCTGAATCAGAAGAAGATAGAACGCTTTTATTAATGTCTCAATTTAAAACTTATGCATGCATACATAGTACATACCCATTTAATAAAAGTTCCCACATATTAGCAAAGAAAACAATGCGAAACCCTAAAATTTACTAAGTAATCACCATAGCCACTTTCTTTAGCGAAAAACTAACGAATTTTTTGTTTTAAACTTTCAATTAATTTTCATTCAAACAAAAGATTTTAAACCTTCCAGACCTACGGCGTCCGAGATTTCTATTGAATCCTATGGGAAATTTTGGGTGGTCAGAACCGAAAGGGTTTTATTAATTGAAAGATATAATAAGGCAACAAGTGTTGATCTTCCACACAATTTCAAACAAACTAATATATATATAATTTATTTACGTATTCTGAAAGAGTAATATTAAGTTTCCAGAATAAATGTTTCACCTCAATCTTCTGGAAAACATAACCAGTTCTTGAAAAATTAAAAGCTTTCTTAAACCCCTAAAATATCCGGCAAATACCATTTCTTAACAAGGATTGCACACTTGCCATAGGTGTATTGAGCATTTCCCTAAATGTTTTTTCAATTGTAAAATCATTTAAAAGTCCACAGCCTGAATAAATACTCCCGATGTGAGGTGGGCAATGTGATAAACTCAATGGCATTTATCAATCAGTATTTATCACATTGCCGGAGATACGAGGGCATTATTAATAATGCCCGGATTTACTACATTGTCCGTAACACACTTACCCTTACTTAGAACTATAAATGTTTGAAATTCTAGTAAATCTCAAGATGATAGCCCAATAGGGATTTTCACCAAAAATTCCCTCGCTTTACATCCGACGTTGCGTTAACAACTCTTGCGTCCCATCACCGAACAATTCTATTCCATTCGAATCCAATTCCACGTAAAGCTCCCATAACAGGCACACAACATCATCCTGATAGACTTTTTTCCCCCGTCCTACAGAAAAGGGAAAATGGACTCGAAGAAAGAGCTTTCCACTGATGTTCTTTCATCCGAAGTTTATTTTCGATTCTGGTAAAAACGAACGAGCCCCTCGGAGTTCGATACAAAACGATCAAATTCCATCAGATTTTTTTTTGTATTTTACCGGTGGCATTCGAACGGAAAATAGAAACTCGATCTTTTGTTCCAATGGAATTGGAAAAGGGTAAAAATGCCGAAATAAGACATATTCTTCTTTATTATTATGTTTTGTACTTTGCTCACAGGTAATGCATTTTTATACAGAATCCTAAAGCCATCGAATCTGGTTTCTCTTTTCAGGTATTATTTTCAAAAGGTTGTTGGAATGTTCTGAATGTTGAAAGAAAGTTGTACTTAATATGTTCGATTAGCATTGAAGTAATATGTTGTTAGAGGGGAATTGCTTTGTTAAGATAAAGTATAAAATTTTACATAAGCAGCTTTCAAATAAAATTTGAATTGGAAATTTTTGTGTTACTTATTTATTTTAAATACCACACTCAAAATGAAAATATGATTCGTATTAGAGTATAATTTTACTTTGCCAATTATATCCTACTACTATTATAATTGTGAAATGTTTGTCTGGATGTTTGTTACTCTTTCACGCAAAAACTACTGAATGGATTTTAATGAAATTTTACTATAATGTAGCTTATACATCAGAATAACACATAGGCTATAATTTATAAAGAGAAAATCGGTCCTTCATTCTTTTTTCCAATTTTTCTTCTTTTTTCACTTATTTTTCCGTGTTTGAAAACCTGTTTTACCAGTCATACAACGAGTTAAAAATAAAACATTGTTTCAAATGAGACAGAGACTTTTTCATTTACTAGATCTTTTATTTTAGTTTCAAACACTGGTTTTAAATTTGTTAATTTGTTCACTAGACTTACTAATTTACTAGACTTTTTATTATGGTTTCAAATTTGTTATTTTAAAAGGCACCAAGATATTAAACATTATCAGGAACATCGGGATTGTAAAAAGTGACAAGAACACCGGGATTGGAAAATTAGCGAGAACATCGGGATGGAAAAAATTACCGGGTTATAAAAATAACCGAGAACACTGGGATAGGAAATTTACCATAAAGACACCGGGAATACCGGAATATAAAAATTACCGTAAACACTGAGATAGGAAAATTACCGGGACCGCCGGGATTAGAAAAATTACCGTGACCACCGGGATAAGATTACCGGGAACACTGGGATAGGAAAGAGGTGCCTGGGATACCGGGATGATTTGTAATATTGCTAATTTACAAAATTATAAATGTATTTTAAGAAATATTTAAAAAATAAGTTTATAAACTCCCCCCCGTGCAAGGCCGGGTATAACAGCTAGTACTTTTTATAAAAAGAAAATATAACATTTTTTGCAGGTTCTCTGTTTTAATTTTTTTACAATGTAGGAATTGAATAAAACAAATTCCTGATATGAAACAGAATATTTTTAATTTTTCTCACATATCTCTTTAAATTGTATGATTATTAGTTGGCCAAAAATATGTATAAACTATTGTTCAAGGATAATTAAAAAAGTTGGCCACTTAAGTTTTCTCAAAAATAATTTTGATAAAAATGTATTTTCTTTCACATAGAAAAATTAGCATTAAACTGTTGGAAGAAATATCATTCATTTATTTATTTTAAAGACACAATTAAGATGGAGTAGACGAAACTATTTACGCTAAAAACTAATTTGAAGCAATTAATTATTTTGGTACAGATATATAAGTTCCTATCAAAAATCGGTTTCCCTCATCACCTCCAAGAGTTTTCTGTGGTAGTTTTTAATCTTCAAGTACTTCTAAAATCTTACGAATAACAAGCTAAAATTTAACTTACTACAAATCCTGTATATTGACTATGACGTCATTAGCCCTCTAATTTATCTTAACTTAAATTTTATACTTCAAATTCAAAACCCCATTACCAATGAAGAAATCAGTAAGATATCTATGCAGTTCCATGATACCTAAAGCTCAAACATAATAATAAAAAAGTACGAACGACCCAACTTAGAAACCTCGACCCATTCCGTCACTTTTGTGATCCCCGCAGAACCGCGACATCAGAACCCCGTCAATCGAACATCACGGAAAGGAGCCGCTCTCAGCGAATCCCGCTTTTCAATTTCACCGTCATTATCTGTCTCCCGCTTCCGCTGCGGGTTGTTGGGCTCGCCAGCCAATGGGTAAATAGAGCCGCCCGCTCGCTGTGTTTTCATTTATTTCTTCGCTCGGGATGGCAACATGGAGAGAAGGGATTTTATGTTTCTGAATGGGGGAATTTCCTTGTAGCATGAGGAATATTGGGGCATGGATTTGATTTCGAAGAAAATGAATGAATTGTTAAGTTTTGCTTTCAAACCATCCTGGTTGGTAAAAGTTTTGTATAATAATATAGTACAAATAATATAAATGTAAACCTCATGTTACTTTTATGGTTTCACGAATATGATTAGACTTTCAGGTAGAAAATGTAGTCTGTAGGTAGTCTTTTAAATAATTTATTTAAAAAACAGAAACAGTAAATTAGCATACAAAACTCGTGTGTCCAAGTCTATATTTTATTCACAGCCCCCTAAAATAGAAAAGATAATTTTACCATAAACTTTAATTGATATTAACAACATTTTAAATAATTAAACTTGACCAATTTATGCTTTTTAGATACTAGCCTCATTTTATGTCGTAAGTATAACAGTCTCATATGGTCTATAACAGGGGTCGGCAACTGGCGGACCGCGGTCCGCATCCGGACCGCGTGAAGTTATTTCCTGGACCGCCATACCATTTTGAAAATAATTTATTTGTACTTTTACGGAACAAATATTAGCTTTGACATGCTTTTTAAGGGTCTAATTTGAAAAAATTTCCTGGGGGAAGCCCCCAGACCCCCATTTTAATGTTAAAACTTCTAATCATATTAAATTTAACAATTTTATTAAGCAGGTAGCATACTCAAATTACATCTTTGTAAAAATTTATGTGCAACTGAAGATAACAATTTAAACTAGTAATAGTAGCCTATTTTTCTCCGGACCCCGATGAAAAATTTTCAAAATTATTTGGACCCCGAGTAAAATTACTTGCCGACCCCTGGTCTATAATGATAATGAAGGAGTATGAAAGATATCTTGTTAAAAAGCATTTGTTCTTTTCTCCATTACTGTATGAACATATTTATTTCTGAGTGTTGTTAGTGTGCATAATTTTCTGTTTAATAAGTGCCACTTAAAAAATTATGCATAGGAGAAATAAATAAAAGCTATAGTGGAGAAATCAACATTTATCTGAAGAAGAAAAGTTTTGTTTTTAGTTTTCCTGCAACAAGGCAACCCCCGCTGCAAAGCAACATTTACAGGTATTGGAAGTGTTCTTTACTTATCTGACGTACTTCCAAACTAAAATTATTCCTTCTAACTAAATTAAAACGATACATAGAAAAATATAATAAGCTTACAATATCCATGATATTCAGAAAAAAATCTGAAGTATTTTCTCTAGGTAGGCAACAATTTGGAAAAAAAAGGTTTGAAAATTTTGAAGAGAAAAAAGCTGGTATGATTTTTTTCCTTAAAACTTACGAATGTTCATAACAGATTTTGAACAACATTTTGTATTACTTATAAATTCTTCACTAATTCTTGTAATTACATTACCAAGCTATAGAATCTTGAAGTTATTTTAAAAGTACGATACAGTTGGGGGAGTAATTTTTATAATTTCTTCTGGGTGTAAATGTCTCATAATTTTTCCTATAGGATTGAAACTTCGACTTCATAGTTTTGTTTCATTAAATGTATACTTCTAATGAGGTATTTGCATGAGTGAGGGATTTGCTTTATTTTATACTTTTTTGATACACTGGGGAGCTACCGCCCCCTGCTCGCTATCGCTCACCAACCCCCGTAAACTGCTGACGCAGGACCTTTTGGAATTGCTTCGCAATTCCAACCAACTCCAACTCGCTGAACTTAATACACTTTATAAAACAATTTACAGAAAAAACATTAACCAACTTTCCAAAAATACGTCACCAAATCCCCTCCATGAATAAATCTCCCTTAAAAGTTTGAATATATATTAACTCGAACTCATAAAAAATTTAAACAAAATGTTTTTAAAAATATTCATCTTAATTACTTTTAATCTATGATTATAAAATAACTAATTCTAATTGTTTATCAATATTCGGACAAAACAAAAACCATTATTTTAAAGTAACTCGTTAGTATAATATATGCCTAGTGTTTATCATTCATATTTTTGTTTAAACCCAGACTTCTTGTTAAACAATACCGTTTAAGCAATTGAAAATATCAAGAGACAAAACATCACTCTATGTTTACAATTAGTTTTGATAAAATCAGACTAAAAATTATAAATTTTGAACAAAAAGTGTGAAATTTTAGTATAAAATGGCGTACTTGTAAGTTTTTAGGAAATGTTTTTATCAGTCTTTGAGTGATATTTCCATCAGAAAGTACTTTTTTAAATGGTGAAAAAACATGTTTCATCTTAAAATATAGCGTCAATTGGTCGTTGTGATTGGATGCATGATAATTTGATTGACAGTACCTGCTTTGTAACTGCGACCTTATCCGTTATCTAAAAAAATGGAAATATTTTAAAATTGAGAATTTTTTTGAAAAATCGAAGGGCCTACTCGGAAATCCGGAAAGAATCCGGACATTTTGATACCATATATGTGTCATTCGGTTCAGTAATTAAAAAGCCTTTCTCTGGAAACCGTTCACCAAAAACTTTTTTTTAGAATAGAGAGATTATGGTTTAAAACTCCCGAATTTCTGATTTTTCTCTCTATATTAAAAAAAAGTAACAGTGACCGCCGCCGCCGCTGTCGCCGCCGCCGCTGATTTTGACAATTTTATTTTTGAACATTTTGAACTCTAACTACGCAAAAACTATTCAAAGGAATTTTATGAAATTTTGACCATTGGTAGACAAATGCATGATAATCATTTTCGTTCAAAAACCTAATTAATTAGATAATTAGTTCTGGAGTTATTTAATGTCAAAGTCGAAAATTATTTTTTTCTGCTGCGAGTTCACCTCCAGCAAAATCTATTTACAGCAGAAACGTGATTTTTTGCATACACATACTCTTAGGAATGAATTTTTGCACCTCATCGCTCTTTTTTCGAATTTCGAATTAGTTTTTGAGTAATTTAATTTTAAAGTATCGAAATTTTTGACAATTTTTCGATTTTTTCGTTATAAAATAAAAACCAATCATGATAGAGGTACAATATTTTAGACACATATACAGTTATTTTTTATAAAAATATTGGCGTTTCGTTTTTTAAAAAATTCGAATCAGTTTTAGAATTATTGAGATTCAAAGTTTCAATTTTTTCTTCTCTTTCTGGTCTTTCACTAGGGAAACAGCTTATTTTTATGAGTCTTATTTCTTTAATTTCCGACGATTCACTAGATGTTTACGTGCATATTAAAAATTTAAAGTTTCTTAAAGCAAGACCCTCTATATAAAGGCCTCCCAACTCGGCCGTGCAACGTCATAACTTTCACTCATCTTTGACGTCACTCCATAGACTTAACATGGCAATTTTCACCCACGTCTGACGTCATCACCCGGAGTTGGATGGCCATGTATATAGAGGGTCTTGCTTAAAGGCTTGTTTTTACTCTAAGTTGGTTGATGATGATTGGTAGACTTGCTTGATATTTTTAAAACATTTCTATTCAATAATTGAAGAAAGAAGAATTGAAGTTAAGAGATGAATATTTTAGAAGCAGTTTTATTTTGATAGCTTCGAGGGAATGAATGATTCGAATTAAATCATTGATAAACTAGAGAGATGAGTAGCTTCGGTATCAAAGGAGCATTAACTAAGCCGACGAGCCTGGATTGTTGAGATGAAATAAGCGAGCTCTGCTCGCTAAGATCGCGAAGCGATCTTCAAAGAACTGCGAAGCAGTTCCGGGGGTTGGTGAGCGATAGCGAGCAGGGGGCAGAGCCCCCTAGTAAGTTCAAAAATATGTTTCAAATAACTTAAAATTCAATTTTATTTTTGCCAAAACGTCAGAAAAGTCACGTTATCAGAAAACGGGCTTCTATTGGATGTGACATCACAGCGCATGATTTGTGATTCGAAAGTGTTTTCGAGCCAAAACGTAAAACGAAATTTCAAAAATTTATATCTCAGAAACTAGGCTACGAAAATACTTGATGTAAACGTCATTCTTTATGGTTTTTTATCTACTATTTTAATAAAATTTAATCTCAAAACGTGAGAATACCTCATTGTGTGTGAACGTGTGAACTAAAAGTTACTGAAGGATCAGTGACTTAATTAATTAAATTAAATTATTTAGTGATTATTTAGGTTTTTTTAATCAGAACTGAAGTGAAAGGACTTTTAATTCATTATTCTAAAATTATTTAAACATTCTAAACATTTATGATTATTTTGTTTTGATATAATTACAAAACTTATTATAATTCTTTATTCAACTATTATTTATAGCCAATTTTATTATATATTCACAAATTCTACTCACATATATATTATCATTCTTCAAACTAATCTTATTAATATGAAGATAATGCTTACTTTCTGATGTAATTTCAAGAGCTTGGACATGAACGAAGTAAGACTGTTTAAATTTGGTCTGTTTGAATAAGAGATGGACTAGCCAGGCTGTTTTGTAATTATATTGCTCTGTAAATATTTTATTTCTAATTTATCTTTTAAAAAATAGTTATGGTTATTTTATAGTTATTACCTTATATTATTATCATAACCTTATGTTTATTATTCGTTTCATTCATTTTGTAGGTATTAATTGCAATTCAAGATTAATTCACGTAAACTACTAACAAACTTCATTAATTAATCACTAGTTCGATCTCACGAACAAATCAAGACAATAGTATCTCACCGTAAACACATCTCTCTCAAGCGAAAAAGCAATAAGCAGCTCTCCGACGTCCCGAGCGCAAACAACAAAAGCCATCATCATCCCCCTCAAAAGCGATCTCATTGTCCTCGAGTCATCATTACAGCACCTCCGTCCCAAAACGAAAAAACACCAAAGCGACAACTACACTCAACAACAGCAATTTGCACTTCCAACAATTCTCGTTTGCGCCCTCCCTTCCACCCCTTTCATCTCAGAAGAAGAAAAAAAAGAACAATAATAATAATAACCTCTCCCCCTAATCAAAGGCGATGCACAAAAGGTCCCCTTTGAAAAGTCACCCACAATGAACCTCCCTTTCACTTGATGAGCCCCAAAAAATAATCACCCGGTACAAAAATCCCAGATTTCCGGGCAAAGCGTACGCTCTCTCCCCCCTCAAATCCCGGAAACGCCCACCCCACCTGACCCCCTAGTGGGGGCGCGTGTCTATTTATACATGGGGACGAGGGGGCAATTATGGAATACCGGAAGCAGACGACTAATGATGGTCCGTAGAGGAAGGTGATGTTCTTTTTTTTTGTTCCATGTGAAAAGTTGGAATCGATAGTTCGCTTCCATCAGATTGGAATGTTGCCACCTTATTTGAGGCAATTAACGCTCTCAGTGCAAACGATACGCTCGTTTCTTGGATTCCGAATTTGTTCGGTTTATTTTTTTTCTAAGGGGGGGAGGGAATAAAAAACAATGTGTGGTTAATAAACAAAGGGAATGGGAAGTCGGCATTTGAGTTGATTTGGGGATTGTTTTAATTATCCTGCTCTTTGGGGGGTTTTTTGTTGGAAGGAGCGTTTTTTCCCGTTTTAATTGTCTTTTTCGCTGCTTTGTCGGCAAAGAAGAGGACAATGTCTTTGATGAGTGGAAAATGGGGGAAAAAAGACGCCAAGTGCTAAAAGAGTCGTTGGAGGATGAGTTATTAGTTTGCTAAAAACTCGGAGTGAAAATGGATTTAATTGTGTTCTTTTTTTCTTGTTCCTTGATTGGGAAGTTTCTTTCTGTTTTGGAAATCTTTATTAATTGGAGAGTTAATGAACGGTAAAGATTTATTTGTGATTATGTGCAGATTTTAATTGGTTTGATATGATCTTTTGCGTCATGGTGGTCAATTAGGCTTAGTAAAAAATAGCTGAGATAATCGGGCGTAATAAAATGACTCATTAAATTTAAAAGTGAAATGAATCAAAAAGAAAAAGTAGGTGTTAAATATAATTAATTTAATTTTTTAACAGTACCTAAACCTTGTAAAATTACTAGCATCCTAAAAATAAAACAAACGTATAAATTTCAAACATTTTCAATTTTTCTCTTTACACGATTTTTTAATAGTTAGGCTACTATATTTGGACATACATATTTACATATATTTGGACATACACATTTACATATATTTGGACATACATATTAAAATTATAATGTTATTTTTTTTTTCGAGAAAGGTTATAACAGCGAATGTTGAATAAGACAAAGGCTTCTTTAAGTCTCCATTCAATGGAATAGAGTTAATGCAAAGGATGAATAAATGAAATAAAATAGTGTATTTTCTAGTAAATAGTGTCTTGCTTGGCTATATGGTCCTGCTTCTATTCGGTGATTTGATATTCCACCAGCATAGGTCTTAACAATCCCTGTTTTGCCGATCGTAGGACAAACGTTTGTCAACAACTGATTTTTGATGACAACGACAGAAAGGGCCGGATCCAAACGCCCTACAATCAGTCCTAACGAGCATTTGGGGGAAAGCAAGAGAAGAGTTACTCAGCGATATTTGGATCACGGTTTTCCTCTCATTTGGAACGCTATTCAGGGAACTCGTGGGGGGTGTAGGGAAATCGCTGAAGTTTTGTTTTCGATGAGACTATATTTTTCGTGGTGTTTCAAGCAAAATATTTAAAAAAACAATCAAGAAACTGTTCTCTTTGAAATCATTCAACACCATCAATGAGTTGTTTTTACGAATTTTATTTTTTCATATTTTACTGTTATGAACCTTGATATTGCCGAGATAAGTTTCTCGTTTTATGTACTTTATTTTTCGCTAACTTTTAAGAAATAGACGCAACATTATTTTTGGTTTAAATATGAATCACAAATCGAACAAGTGGTTTGGTATCAGTGTTACATTTCAACAAGTAGCGAAATCGCTGTACCTTTGTAAAAAAATATTATTTATTCCCAAAATTTTCATTGGACTGCCAAAAAATAAATAAATAAACCGAATTGTAAAGAAAACATTTTAATACAAAGTTGGATTACATGCAATTTTTAGCTTTACGTAACCTTAAAAGATTAATACATTCATCTAATTCTTCTAAGATACCTATTTCAAGCTTAAAGAATTTTATGTCTTGAAGAGTAAGATATTTTACAATTTTATTGGCAATTGAGAAAAATGTCTCCTTCAATTTAACAATTTAAAGAATATAAGGAAAAGGTATTTTTCAGTTAGTTTACACCGTTTTTACCAAACATAGAAAACCAACCCCTTAATTAACCAATTTAAACCAATGAACGAACCATAGTGGCGCAGCCATATTTTCTTCTAACCTAATTTTTCTCAACTTCAGTCATTCAGGAAAATATTTTTTCTAACTAGATCATACTCTGCTGGTAGCAACAAAGGTAGGTCACATGTACATAAACCTTTCACAGTAAAGCAACCAGCGTTAAAAGAAAAAAATGCGATATTCTCTCGATCCACCCAGTAGCCGAAGATCAAAGTCCTTTCTTCCGCAACCACTCCAAAGACATTATTTGAAGAACAGCGATATTTGGCAGTCTGTTTTCTCAACGTCTTCATCGAACAAATTTCCCGCGCGTCGTCAAATATCGAGAACAAACCCTGGGCCGGAACCCCCCTCCCTTTAATAGGCCCCCAGAACACTGTTGTTTTCGCTCCTTACACACCACAATACGGTTTCATTCACGAAACTCTCTCTCGTCCATTCACAAAAAAGAGACGGGGCCGTGGAGTAGCTTCTGTTTGTTCTACCAACCATCCTTCGGCACTCGACTCTGTTGACATACGCACCCGGGTTCGATCGGAACCCAGCCCTCATATGCGAAAACACGTCGGGTGAGAAGAAATAGACAGAACACCAACGCCTGCTGCGTAGCATAGCCATTAGGGTGTATCGAAAAACACTTTTTTTCGATTTTGATGACGTAATAGTGCGGAAAAGTTGTCTAAGGTGCCAGAGAGTACCTGTGAATTTTTTCAGAATTTTTGGATAATTTCTTAATGTGCCACATTGGCCCTGAAGTTCCCCATGTTAATCCAATGGGGCGCGCCGCCAAAAAGGCCGAAAATCTGTTTTTCGCCCCTCATTTCTACCCTAATCACACGACGAATGTCTCGTCTCGAGTTATGGACTCTATATGATCTAGGCTATCCGAAAAAACTTGAATTATAGCCTAAATATCTATATTACGTTTTTTTGTATGCTCAAATTTCGTCGAAAATCGCGTATTTCCTCGTTCAAATCAGAGCCCACAATCAACATAATATAGAGATTTAAGTTATTATTCAAGTTTTTTCGGGTAGCATATATCATATAGAGTCCATAACTCGAGACGAGACATTCGTAGTGTGATTAGGGTAGAAATGAGGGGCGAAAAACCGATTTTCGGCCTTTTTGGCGGCGCGCCCCATTGGATTAACATGGGGAACTTCAGGGCCCAATGTGGCACATTAAGAAATTATCCAAAAATTCTGAAAAAATTCACAGGTACTCTGTGGCACCTTAGACAACTTTTCCGCACTATTACGTCATCAAAATCGAAAAAAAGTTTTTTTCGATACACCCTAATAGCCATAGGTGGACAAGGAATATAAAGAGCGAGAAATGTAGCTCTTTCTTCCAGAAAAAAAGAATCGAGTAAAAAGACGGATTATTTACAAAAATGAATGAAAAAAATATTTCTCTATCTATTCGAGATTATTTAAAAAATATTACAGATTTGAAAGAACCACAGTGAGGGATGTTTTCATTATTGTTTTAGGGCAGATTATTATATAAAATGCTTTACAATATGAAAATAAAACTGTTCTCATTCGGTTCAGATCTTACGATTTGCTTTTCCTGTAGGCTTTGTGGATGGAGCTTGCTTCCTCCAAGTGACAATAGTAACAAAAAAACTATCAAAATGTTTTCTACATCTGTATAATAAAATCTTTATCGCGGAATAAAAGATGACCAATCACATATCGGCCACTTTAACACTTATTCCAACTGTGTTTTCTTCTTTTTTTTTTCAGTAAGTTTGAAAAAAATTAACTCAGACAAGATACATTCCATTTTTAAATGAAAAGTAATCATTAATGGAAAAATCCATTAACTCCAAGAAAGCAATGCATGTAAACTTTTGCTTTGGATGGATCTTTGGAGATCTTGGCCCAGTGGCTTCAATTGGAAATTAAAGTGATGAACAGCCTATTTCTTTCTCACTCCATGCAAAAATACGGCCCCACCTATATAGCGATCCCATTGGTATTCATGGCTCTTGGTCTCGAGTGCTCCTTTATATTTCGTTCTGTTATTATTATATTTATGGCCGTTTCTATATGGGATGTGTGTTTTGGTTCCCTTTCTTTTTTGGAGGACTGGAGTTGAGTTGTGGGGTCCTTTCGGGGGTTTTTGGAGTGTGGTTAAGCGGGTGGTCTTGGCCGCGAAAGTAAACAAACACTCGACAAACAGTTACGGTGGCAGCGGAAAGTGGGAGGGATATACAACAAGATGATGGAGAAACGGAACGCGCACCTTTTGGCAGCTTCTTCGGTTTTCCTTTTATTTTGAAGTCGGAAGCTAGGAATTTGACACCTTGAGGAGGAGGAATCAGGGTGGGCCCCGAATGGGAATGGGCCCGCCTTCAGTGACGTTTTGAAAGCCTTTGTTGGGTTTGTGGGGTCGAATATACTAAGTGGGGGACCTCTTGGTCATTTTAGAATGTATGGCAGTATCTATAAGTCGAAAGAACGTCAGAAAATCTTTTCAAGGTATCGAGTTTTTAAGAGAAGTGTTAAAAACCTAATAGTCAAAATAATTTTACTTCCCCTCATCTCTAGTTATTATATATTCATCTTACCTTGGATGATCTTTTATTTTTCCTCATATTTAAAGAACTATGTCCCTAGAAAATGTGTCTGTTAGAATATTTTCCATGCTTATAATAAAATATATGGTAAGTAAAGCACCGTTTATACGTCTCTCATTTATACGTCTTTTACATTTATACGTCGTTTTCGCCAAGTCCCAATTAATTCAAATAATCAAAATTGTTTTCAATTATATACGTCTTTTCATTTATACGCCGTTTTACGTCGGTCCCTTGAAAGACGTATAAACGGTGCTTTACTGTAATTCCTTTTTTATGGTTTATCGTAGTTTTCTTATCTTTATTTTTAACCAAGTTATATTCATTATTTTTTGGTCTGGGATTGAATATTTAGTAAGTCCCTTCAATACAGTTTATGCCTTAATTTGTTATAGGACATACGCATTTCTCTGTTAAAACTTTCTTCCATTTATAATCATTATAAATACTTGGTCCAATTTATTAAAGTAAATTCTAATCTTGTCCAAACGTATAAATTAAAACATCTATTAATTTCAATTACAGAAAGTATCCAATTCCTTTTACTCCAAGAAAAGTACTAAAAACTTTATGAAGAGGACTTAATGAAATCATCAGCTTCTCGCTGTCTCATAAAAATAAAAAGAACATAATTATTCCCATTAAGAGTATAGGTATCAATTCCCAATTCCAAATTTTAACTCCAAAACACATCGTCCTTATAATGAAATGAAATTCAAATTCAATGACTATAAAGCAACCAAATCCAATTTTCTTAAAACGAAGAAAGCCATCAAATATCCTCCCGTTCATTTCCTGATATTAATTTCATAATTATCTCTTCCCATCCCTTCTTTGAAGTCGACAGACATGTTTAGGCACGTTGATAGGATTATTGTAAAATTATCAAATTACCCAAAGCGTGAAACTATTCCATAACGTCTCCGCATATTTTAAATATTTAGTTTCTCTTTGATTATCGTGAAATGATGTAAAGTCCTTTCTGTTCACGAAGTCTCTGGAAAAGAAATTTTGCAAATCTGATTAAGATTAGCATTATAGCTAAAGATTTCACAGCCTATACTTACAAAACGGTGGAGACACGTATTTCAGATTTTCTGTTGTTTGTTGAACGAGCCTTTTTCGCTTTTCGCATTATGTGTGATTGCTCTAATTATTCAAGTCTCCATAGTTTTTGAATGATTCTTTTGTTTTTGAGCCGTGACAATCACGTAAACGTAAATTGGAAATAAGGTCTCTTTGATGTGGGGCCTCAAGAGTTTCTTCAGAAGTTCATAAAATTTAACGGTGTTAATTATTTTCATTGCCAGATTTTCACACTGAATACTTTTCGAATTATTGGAAAAGTAATTCATTGAAAGTTGTATGATATTAATTCAATTAGTTTGTGATTTAATAGAGAAGTTGTGATTTTTACAACTTTTCTCGTGAGTAGAAGATATCGTTGGATAAAAATTTTTTAATGATTTCTAAATATTCTAGTGGATTTTGTCCTCAAAAAAGTAAAAAAGATATTTCTTTTTAACTATAATTAATAACAATTTTTTATATTAGTCCTCGCTCAAACTAATGAAGAAGCGCGGCGCTGTGTTCATGAATCCATTCTATGTTTCGATAAATGATGCAAACAAAAAAGTTAAAATTGTTACAAAACATAAAAGTATATACAGGGTGTAAAGGAAAGTCCCTTTACCCTGAAATTAATTGCTAACGGAGCAAGCTAAAGCTATGCAGTTTAGGTAACGGTATAGTAAAATGACCATGCCCTATCCGATGCAACAACTTTCAACGCCCTCTAGCGGAAATTTTAGGAGTTAAAAATTTTATTTTAAAAACTATTAGAGATATGCTAAAATAGTCAGCTACAAAGTTGGAGAGCACCATCGATTTAGTAGGAAAAGACACCTTAAGCAAAAAAATATCTTGAATAGAACCTCTAAAACGCACGCTCAATGAGATTGAAATTACGTTGATTTTACGTCTTAAAACGCTCCTCACGAGGCGAAAATGAGAAATTTTCAATTCAATGACTTAAGTAAATGACTAAAGTATTCTTAGCTCATTGAATTGAAAATTTCTCATTTTAGCCTCGTGAGGAGCGTTTTAAGACGTAAAATCAACCTAATTTCAATCTAATTGAGCGTGCGTTTTAGAGGTTCTATTCAAGATATTTTTTTGCTTAAGGTGTCTTTTCCTACTAAATCGATGGTGCTCTACAACTTTGTAATTGACTATTTTAGCATATCTCTAATAGTTTTAAAATAAAATTTTTAAATCCTAAAATTTCCGCTAGAGGGCGTTGAAAGTTGTTGCATCGGATAGGGCATGGTCTTTTTACTATACCGTTACCTAAACTGCATAGCTTTAGCTTGCTCCGTTAGCAATTAATTTCAGGGTAAAGGGACTTTCCTTTACATCCTGTATACATTTTTTGAAATTTTCTTTACTGGAAAATATTTTTAATTAGATTTTGCTTACTTAATAGCTAGAAAATAGTGACTATACTTTTTTAGAATATTAATATTTTTTTTCTAAATTGTGTTTTATGTATGATATACTTTAAAAAAAGGAGATTCCAGAAAAGAATTTTGGAAGGGTATTGAAGTTTTTTATTCATGAGAATTCTTTTAGTTGATTTCTATGGTGAAAAAAGAAAGAAAATGTTTTAAGTTTCGGGGGAGGGAATATATCTCCAAATTACCCCCTTATAAGTAGTAAGTAAGTAGTAAGCTATAGTAACTCTCATTGTTTCAGTATTATTTGTTTCAAAAATGAAACTACTGTATTAGAAACAAATATCCTAACTTGGACAAGTCATATCCATTATGAAATCCTCTATACAAAAAACTAAGATACGATTCGCACCAAATCACAAGAAAAACAAAACACACAGAACATCGACAATCATTCAATTAACCACCAACAACAAAAAAATTATCTCCCCCTCATAAAAAAATCAACCAACGGCGCATTCTTTGCGTTTCGCTTTCCACTGAGTGCCCCAATCTTGCCCATCAAACAGTTTTCCACCTCATTGTCACATCCACATCCTCTTTTCCTTCAGCGGCCGTCTTCCTTTTGAAGAAGTGAACAAAGGCAAAGTGAAAAATGGCGAAACAATAACAACACGGCCGGGGCACTTAATAGCCTTTAAACCCTCCGCAGGGGGTCCCCGTGGAAGACGTGACAGTCCGATTACCGTCAGCGGCGGCGCGGATGGAAAGAATTAATAAGCGATGGGGAGGGGTGACAGTTGGGGTTAGGGGCAATTGGGGAAAGCACTTTTTTGAGAAGTCTTGGCATTATAAAAAACTAGGCAATCTTTCTTAGCTTCTATAAAGGGGTCGTTCATAAATTATGTCAAACTTGGAGGGGAGGGAGGTAGTTTTTTAATCAGTGACACTTTGAGACAAAGGGGGAGGTGTGAAAGTTTAAGAATTGTAGCATCACGCATTAAAAATCAACAAAAAATACTAAATAACGACAATTTTTTTCGGGAAAATGTCAATTTTATAATAATAATTAAACGACAGTATTATATAAAGTTCATACGAGCGATTTAAGTGTTCACTTTGAAATCATAAGATAGGTGCGCTTAAACTTGAATAAAAACCAGTCACATATTCTTAACAACCTTATTCTAAACTTATAGTATTGGTAACGGAGCGTGATCCGTTTAACATACATGCAGTTGAGATGTTTTTAGTCTATATTCTGTAGATAAACAGGTAGACAAAGCAGAGATAGAGGAGATAGATGTAAAATGATTTACCAAAGAAAGATACAATAAGAGTGGAGAAGATAAGATAATTTTAAGATAAGTAAAAAAGATAATTTGAAATAGAGAGTTAAAGAAGAATACCTAATACTAGGAGAAACGCAAGAAAAGGGAAAGAATAGCAAGAGGAAAATGAGAAAAGGATGGGGAATGAGAAAGATTATGGTAAAAAGAGAAGATATTAGGAATGAGAATGAGACGAAGTTAGTAAGAATAAGAAAGGAAAGGAACAGGGAGAACAAAAGAAAGAGGGTTAATGGAAATGAGAATAAAACAGCAGATGATTATTATGATAAGGGAAGTAGGCAATGATATAAAAACAGTTATAAAGATAAAATGAGTGAATGATAAATTATACAGAATGGGAAAGTATACAGAAAAGGAGCATGAAAAGGATGTAAATTAAATTCATGTATAGAAAAATAAAAGAAGGCAATAATGTAGAAAAAAATAAGAAGGATAAAACTGAGATTATAGAAAAGAGAGAAAAATACTCGAGAAAGAGCTCAGAAAGATGAGCCAGATAAATACATTACACCCATCATCTGGCATTTATTATAACTGATATCCCATTCATTGCATCCATTTGATATACAGTAGAGCCCCGATTATCCGCGCAATTGGGTGGCAAGGGTACCGCGGATAACGAAAATCGCGGATAACCCGAAAAAGACTAAAAATGAGGTAAAAACACGAAAAAAAAATTCAGCATAAAAACTATGCTTTATTGTACAAAAAATATGATATGTAAAACTTTTAAAATCTGTACAGTACAGCAGAAACCTTTGCTCTACATCTAAAATGTCTCTAATCTCATCTAAAATTTGCACTCATCGTTAAAAAATGTTCTTCGTGGCACTCGCGGATAACCCGCACCGCGGATAATCCGCTCGCGGATAATCGGGGTTCTACTGTACTAGAAAGGTAACTGCCACCGACCGACCGCAACTGTCGCGACAGAGAAGCGGAGCTGCTCAATCCGGCGAAGGGCGTTTCTTGCCAAATCGTTTTTGCGAAATATTTTGATCGTCGATGTTCGGCGGGGAGGACGTGTACGGAGGTGTTCGAGAGACAGCTGCGTTAGGGCCGTAATTACCCAGGTGGACCAGCGGGAGGGTTGAGTGACGCAGCGGCCGAAGAAGTGCGACCAGGGGTCGGCAACCCGCAACGCAGTTTCTCTAAGTTGTATAAGCAGTCCAGTTTTTTTTTAAAAATGTAAAAAATGAAACGAAATATATTGGAATATTTCGAATATTTCGGCACGATCCCCTCTGAATAATATCAAAAATTTCTTTAAATATTTATAATACTTGTAATTTTTTACTTAAAAATCATGTGGATAACTTGTTAAAAACATTACAGAATTGTAAGAAGTAGTGTTATAATATTAAGCAATACGCAGAATTTCGTGGGGGATTTTCTTGAAGTTTGGGGTTAGTTATTGGCGTTTTTCTTGGGTTTTTCTGTGTATTCCAAAAATATAGAATAAACCTCCTCCGCACAATTCCGGGTCCCGAACCGCTAGGAGAAAAACTTTTATCAAAAATCCCAAAACTCTTAGAAAGAAGAAGTACAAAGCTAAACATGGGCGTAACCATGGGTTTTGGTATATCCCCCCCGAAAGTAAGAATTTTACATTTTTTGAAAATAGAAAAGGATAAATTTACCCCATACTCCCTCCCGAAATTCCAATATCCACCCCGAAATTTTTTTAGTCTACGCCACTGAAGCCAAATGATAGCCACGTATATTTTGCACAAAACATTTGTTCATCGTTTATGAATTACCTACTTCTTAAAACCGAGCCAGAAAAATCCGGTATCATAACTATCGCAACACTATTGTAAGAACTGTCAAAAGTTTTCTCGATATGACTAAAAGAGTAAAATAGAATAAACATCAATAATAATAATAATAATAGTAACTCAATGGCATCGGAGATTGTAGATGTGAGTTACAGAGAAAATTTGTATATTACGTAAGGATTTTCTGTTACACGACTGTAGAATATCTGTAAAATAAAAAAAAAATCAATGGGGGTACAGCTGGATTACAGAAATATTTGTATTTTACATAAAAACGGAGATATCCCGCTAAAAGTATTGCTGAATATATCCATTAAAACAACAGATTTTTTTTAGAGTGTAAAAGTCAATACGGTTTTTAGTCCCTCCCTCAAGAGCATGATGCTTCTGTCCTGTTAGGAATATAAAATGCTTATTTGATAACGATAAGGCGTGGTATCCCAGAATTGCTTTATGTGGAACATGGAACACTGCGTACATGACGAAGATATATACAATACAAAGGAGCCTTAAATAGGCTTACCATATTTTCTCGGGGCCAACCCAGGACATATTTTTGAAATTTCTTTATAAGTGCCATATCAAATTACCAAAGAATAAAAACTATTCAAACTAATAAACATTAAACAAAAATATCAAATTTTATTTTTTCATTTAACACTACTTTTTCAAAAATTGTTTGATTGACTTAATTTTTATCACAAAATTCACTGAAAGTAAGTTTTCTGAAGTAATAAAGACGTTAGAAAACGTAAAAAAAGCAATTTTAAATAGTTTGGTCATGATTTTTTCATAAAAAAAAGTATGGCAAATCGTAAATGTATGAAAACCCGGACATTTAGCGACCCAGGACATTTCCCCGGACAGCTCTAAAAACCCCGGACTGTCCGGGGTAATCCCGGACGTATGGTAAGCCTAGCCTTAAACTACCCATGTGTGTCATCTCATAATCAAATAGTTAACTTATAAAACAGATTAGAAAATTAAATGGAAACTAACAGAAAATAAATAGAACGTATTATTTATTTATTCTCAATCCATTCTATTCCTCTAAGCCGCATTAAAAAGCGTAATTTCCTCAACACAAAAGCGAACTTCTAATGGCATAATAACACCGCCACAGTCACAGTTAACCCACTCAAGATTGAGGAAACAATACAAAAAAACATTATTATTATTATGATTCAAAAGCAAAGGCGGATGCCGCACCTCGGTGTTTGTGATCCAGCTGTCACGACTGTGGCGCCCCGCAGCGAGTGGAGGCGTGAAACAACCTTTGCTTTTTGACCGCCGATATTTTTTTTTGTCTCTCTAGAGTGGCAACGGTGAGATCTCTATTTGCGAGGATGGATTTTTTAATAAAGACTTTTTCGTAGTTGACGTGCATGTGAGTGGGGCGTTTTTCTGATAGGAAATGCCCCGTGAAAGGGCACTTTATTTTTGACTCGTCAAACGTTCCAAATGTGCGTTGCAAGACAAGACGCACGTAAGTTTTAAATCGAGTTGCTTCATAGCGACGATCGTGTTTACTGGTTTAAAAAATCTTGAAGTCATTATGTCGTTGAGCCATGCTATTGCAAATGTTGTATCGAGTCTTTCGAAAAAGTTTTTGTTTGTAAATTTCTCTATAGGGTTTCTTCTCATTTTTGGATACTTAGAGCACGTTCACCCTGAGCACCTGAGCTCAGGATCAGGCGTATCTCCCCAAGCTCTTAGTTCGCTAATTGTCCTCACCTAACCACACAAAGAGATAGGGGAGTTAAGCCTGATCCTGCGCTCAGGGTTCAGGGTGACCGTGGCTTTAGAGTTGTGTAATACCTATAAGCCCCTTTTTCAAAAAACATCCCAATTTCTGCTGATGGAGATGTTATAAAAATCCTGGTGTCCCCCCAGAAGTCAAACCTGGATTTGCCTCTGTTCCTGTTTAATCTTCTCTTTAGGGATTTGTAAGGGGCCTGCTACACTACATCGAAAACGATGCCAGTGCCATTAATCAAGGAGGGTAGGAAACATAGAGTTGAGCCTGTCTCGGGCAGATTCAAGATTCTAGAGGAATCAAGATTCCTGTCAAGATAGGGGAGAGAGGCTCAACTCTATGCTTTCTACCCTCCTTGTTTAATAGCACTAGCGTCGTTTTCGATGCAGTGTAGCAGGCCCCTAAGGCCAAGCAGCACCTTCCGTTAGCACCTTTTTAAAACTTGGTTAGTGAACTAAATATCCGATTAGCTTTCAGCTAAGACTTTGTCTCTCTCTCTCTCTTTATTACTGACTTAGGAGACATTAACACTTTTTAATCTTTCAACTATAATATATGTTTTCAATGCCTCCTTGCCTCCCAGGGACCAACATTCAACCCCCAATATCCGGTCTTTCTCCTTCCTAGTCTCGCTAATCTCCTATAAAGTCCTCCACTATCACGACAACGAGATTACCCACACTGAATAGGCCCCCACACAATTTAGCTCCCATAAAACTCGCCCTCAGCTGTCGAGTGTCTGTTTTCTCTGCCCATGAAAGCGCAAAAAAGGAACATTATTATTATTATTGCTACCAGAAAAAAATGAGGGGGGGGCACAAACCCAAACAAGCCCGGGCACACCACAAAAGAACATTGATTGGTTTACTCTGCCCTCTAGGATTAGGCGATGGTTGGGTAAGTGGGTGCCCCTCATCTCGTTAAAGGGGCCAGCGGGATCGGGTGACCAGGGGGGTGTTCCTATCGGCCAATCGGAAAGCTTATTGCCACACACCTTGAAGAGGGGGGGGTTCTTCTTCGAGGTGTCGGGTTGAATGAGGGGGCTGTGAATGGGATGTTTGTGGCGAAACAAAATTGGAGGCAGGGAGGTGAAGTCTTGTTGGGTTCTGTTGCATGGTGGTTATGACAATGTCGGGCCTGTCGGCAATGTCGGGGATTCGGTGTCTCGGTCGTTTCGCCGACACGGAGATTTCCTACCCCCCTGATCTCCTGCTGATTTCCTGTTCACTCCTCCTTGTAGGTATTTTGACGGCGAAATGTCCTAATCGAATGCATTGGAATCGATGCCAAGAAATCAAACTTTGTGAAGGAAGAATCGATTCCCAAGAATCCCGAAATGGAATCCTACTAAACAGTTTTTTTCGATGCGGATAACTGGCTAAATACAAATACTGCATTTGATTTTAAAGGAAAATACAATAAAAATAACTGCTTTTTTTCAAAAATTAATTAAGTGAAACAATAAAAACATCTCTCAAACCCACAAAATAACTCTAAAAGAAGTCATCCAAACGGGTTAGCCCTAGAAATTACATAAATAATGTCCCACTAAAATTATAAGAAATCAAACACACACACAGTTACACATTTGTATTATAAATAATTGGTTAATGAGGCATTAAAATAACATCAGTAGAAATTACAGTTGGGGGCAATAGTTAATAAGATTTAAATTTTATCACCACGCAGAACTTTATCGTTTCAGAATAACTTGGTAGATTTTCTTAAAAAGTATGAAATAGATCAAAATGAAAGGAGCTATCAAATCAGTAGATGCGAGATGTAATCAATATTTCATCTACAGTATTATTTCAGAAATGTTCAGTACAAGCCACAATTATCTATCTATTATTTAGAACTCAGTTCTGTATTTTTTCCAACCTCTTAAGAGAAGAAACCACCATCCCCTTCTAACACTTTTACTTGTTAATTTAAAAACACTTCTTCTTAAATTTCCAAAACATTGTGAATTGCCTAATTTCTAAGAAAGTTTTTTTACTTTATATTAACTATTCTTTTGTCAACATATCTTCAGTTTCGTTATGAACATTAAGGAAAATAGTACTAAAAATGTGATCCAATATTTTTCCGTTGCATTTCAAAGTGAGGAAATCTTTAAGTGAAATTCATCTAATCGTAATTGAAATATAAATGTTCCAGGGTTGAAATAAGCTTGACTTGCCTGTAATTGAAATTTATTTTTGTAAAAACTCCCACCCTAATTCGCTTTCCTCTACATCAGCGGTTCTCAAACTGTGGTCCGCGGACCCCTGGGGGTCCGCGGCGCCTTTCTAGGGGGTCCGCGAGTTACCCTGAGAAATTCCTCAAGTTACTTTTAGAATTCTCCAAACAATTTCAAAGTTAGATGAAACACTAGTTTTAAGAGATAAATTTCAAAAAGAATTTCTGGGGGAGAGCCCCCGGCCCCCTCGAAAATTTGACTTCAATGCATTGAAATTTCCAGACCCTCACCTCAGAGACTTGGAGTAATTCAGGGGCGTATATAAATGTGGGTGAAGGGGCCCTGCCCTCCTCCTGAAATTTGGACTTGGTGTATCAAAACAAGTTAAAACCCTGTTTTTTGGATCAAATCTCCGAAAATTTTCTGGAGGAGGACCCCCGAACCCCCTTTAGTACTTTGTACTTTATTATTAAATACTTTTTAAAAGTAAGTTCATCAAAATTGAAATCCTACCTAAGAATATTGTCTGAAATTCGGACGAAGTGAATCAAAACCAAGATTAAATCCTGTACGTTTTGAGGGACAAATTTATCTAAAACTTTTCTGAGGATGACCCCCCCAGATACCTTTTTGTTCTTAAAACTCTATTATTATAAACTATTTTTTACATTAAGTTAATCAAAATGCAAATATTACATAAAAATTTATATTCAAAAAATTCTAACTAGGGGTATCAAAACTAATTAAAAACTTGTTTTTCTTGTTGAATTTCCAAAAATTTTCTGGGGGAGGACCCCCAGACCCCCCTTTTCCCTAAGACGCAAATTCTACTTAAAAATGTACTAAAAAGCTACTTGGACCTATGAAATATATATGGGGGGCTAAGGGTTAATTTTTGTCCCCTCCCGAAATAAATTTCTATATACGCCTCTGGAGTAATTGTAAAATTTATTATAATTTATATACTATAATTTTAATTAATCTTTAACTCAAAACAAAAGTCTGGTTACGTTTTTGGTGTTTAAAATGTTGGGGGTCCGTGATGTCTGGCTGCTACATAAAGGGGTCCGTGACGATAGAAAGTTTGAGAACCGCTGCTCTACATGATCAGCCCGAATTTTCATTATTATATCGTAAAGTAATTTGGAAGGCTTTTTCTAGAAATTCTGATTGCTATGCAGATTCTAACGTTATCCGGGAAGAGCTTGGGGTCTGAAATTTTAGTATGTTTACCTGCTTCAAATTCTATTTTAAAAGATATATGACTCTAAGAGATGGTATCCAAATTCGGAGGTTTTGCGTCCATGTTCTGGTTCAATTTTTCAATTTTTAACGACCCTAGCACCTTTTCACAAAAAGGTACAGAGTCTGTCTACATGATTCTTAAAGATCTCAAAAAGTTCTTTAAGAATATGGTTACTACTAAGTTCTCTAACAATTATTTAGGAAGAGATCCGTAAAAAACTGATTTTTAAGTAAATTTTCTAGATTGCAAAATTTTTACACCACCTCTTAGCGAAACTTACAGTTTGAAATCCCTTTTTTAAAATGCTTTCAGAAAATATAAACCATTAAGCTTTGTTTCTAATTGATTCGGAGGTATTCAGCGTCTAAGTCGGCACGTGTGTAGGCTTAATTCTTAAATAAATCGATTTATTTTTTATAATGGTTTAAAAGGTGATTGATTCTTAAAATATACATCGAGATGCACGTCATATCCAATTTTCATGAGTATATCTTTATAATTTAGTAAGTTATTAGACTTGTTAAAAAATATATAGGATCGTTTAAAAACACAAGTCCACTTTATGCTTAATAAATCGATAAATATTACTTAAAATTTTTTTATATTTTACTTATGAGTAAAGGACCGTTATGGCAAAGTTTTTCCAGAATAACGGGTTCCTCTGGTGATTATGACGTAATTGAAATTGAGAATGTTTACTTTTAAAGTTACATTTTAATGCTTAACATATTTAGAAAGCTTATAAAATTTTATTCCAGGAATTGGAAATTTTAAGGGAAATATATATACATATTGCGTTTGTAATATAGTTCAAATAATTTTCGTTTTACTTGAAATTTTCCCCAAATATTGAGATAAATATACAGGGTGTCCCATAAATAGTGGGCCACACTTCTAGAGGGGATAGTAGATACCTAGACGAGTCAGAATCACATAGGAATCGGGGGTCCCAGACGAAATCCCAGGGAGTTAAAAATGGAGCGACACCCCAAAAAAATTATTTAAAAATTCAATCTGTAGAAGAACTACTATTGGTAAAAACTTAATCATGGTCTCAAATTTTGTGGCTTAACATGATCTTTAAAATCATTGTAAAAGTTTTGATTTTAAAAATTTTTTACTACGAAATAAAGTCAAAAACCACAAAAATATGTGAAAAATCTGCCAAAACTTTATTTCGTATTTAGAAATCCTTTCTTTTGATTTGATAATCTGAAAGATCATGGTTGAAAACCCTTAAGTCCAAAGTTTCACGTAAATACCATCAATATTAAACGCTTGAGATCTAATTAAAGTTTGATTTTTGCTTGCGAAAACAGATACAGAAAAGAAACATTGAGGGAAAATCTACGAATTACGGATTGATGCTCGCTAAATTTCTTGCCATTATTTGCGATACGAGATTCCTCGCCAACTTTCGCCAACAACAAATCGCCCAAGCTGTCTTAGCGATCTGTAGGAGCTTGGTATGTTTCGCCAAACTGGGAGAGAAAAGAAAGTTAGCGATTATCTATCCGTAACTCGTAGATTCTCCCTGAACGTTCGTTTTCTGGAGCTGTTTTCGCACTCAAAATACTAACTTTAACAGGATCTCAAGCGTTTAATATTGATGGTATTTACATGAAACTTTGGACTTAAGGGTTTTAAAATATGATCTTTCAGAAAATCAAATCAAAAGAATGGATTTCCAAATACAAAATAAAGTTTTGGCATATTTTCACATTTTTTTGTGGTTTTTTGACTTTTTTTTCGTAGAAAAAAATTTTAAAGTGAAAACTTCCAGCATAATTTTAAAAATCATATTAAACCACAAAATTTGAGACCATGATTAAATTTTTACCAATAGTAGTTCTTCTACAAATTGAATTTTTCAATAATTGTTTTAGGGTGTCGCTCCATTTTTAACTCCTTGGGATTTGGTCTGGGACCCCCAAACCCTATGTGATTCTGACTCGTCTAGGTGTCTACTATCCACCCTAGAAGTGTGACCCATTATTTATGGGACACCCTGTATAAGATTTTAATGTGTTGTAGTAGACCTTTCTTTAGAACAGGGGTTCCCAAACTTTTTTGGCCCGTGGACCCCCTCACGACATTTTTCGTACCCAATGGACCCCCTGTCTTAGGGACCGTTCAAAAAGTAGCTAAAAAATCTTATGTTTTTGATATAACATAAGGGTGTGTTGTAGAAGAGCTTCGCCAGTACAAATCTGGAAATAGTTAAATAAAGGAGCCACTTTTATGTTTATGCTACAACAATGGATTTTAAACTGCAACAATGGAGAATACAAATACAAATACAAATTTTGTCGACCAGCTACAGGCTCGAAGCCCAACAAGGCTGGTCCATTTTTTATTAATTCACCCATTCCCACTGACTGTACAACAATTAATATTACATCTTCTCTTATTATATTTACAACAATGTGGGTTTGCCACGAAGTTAGGTATGAAATATGGGTTTTTAAGCATAAAATTGACCAAAAAAGTTGTTAGGATACTTCGATTTTAAATTGATTCGATTGAATTTACACCATGAACAACATATTAAAATTTCAAGGTCCTAGCTCTATGGGAAGTCCATAAATTAGCCTAACTACATGCACATCCGGTGTATTTTAAAACTTGAAAAATTCCAATTCAAAAACCTGCTAACCGATTTCGATGAAATTTTAGTATGTTGTGCAACTCAAAGAGACGCTTCGAACGGCGTATCGCACTAATGTATAAGTGAAATTTTCCCGACCCTTATTCTGTATTGAACGGTTTTTAATTTGTAAACGACCCCTTAATTGTCCACGGACCCTGAATATTTAATAGATTAACTGTCTGTTATTACACATATTAAAATTTCAAGTATGTAAGGAAGAAACAACTGACACGTGTCGTCGTCCAACGACAGAATTCCTTTGTCTTTGTATGAAGGAATGCGTTGCTCTCTTTCAATCTTTCTGAAATTTTAGTATGTTGTAGGGGCCCATTGCCCATTACACGAACGTGGGGACGTATCGCATTAAGATATCCGATAATTAATTCGGAAGTAATTAAGGAATTACTAATTAACGGTTTTCACTATTTATTCGGCCCCGTAATTATTCCTCGACACTTAAATTTTAATAGATTATGGAGAATAATTTTATGTAACACATATTAAAATTTCAAGTTCTTAGGTCAACTGGAACGGAAGTTTTAAAGATTCTTAGGGTAAAGGAACTTAGTATCTCCAAAACCTACGTGATCAATAATTTTAATTAATTTTCCTACTGCTTGTTTAAATTTTTGTAAAGGATAAATAGCAAAGTAATCATACGAATTATTATTATATGAAGTGGTATATTAATAAGTAATTATGTTAAAAGCAGTTAATATATAAACTTAAAAAATAGGACTCTTAATTGTTTTGTCATCGGATCTCGGGAAATAGAAGCCGATGGACCCCCTCTACTTAAAATAAAGGAAAATGAGATGCCCTCGAGAAAATTTAAAATATTTCATAAATTTATAGTCAGAGTAATCTACAAGTATAAAAATCTATTTTTCTAAAACAAGAAATGTTTATGTAAATGGAAAAGGCGGGATAGAAAATCTTTATTAATTATACCAGATTACCACCACGTTTGGATCACTGGTTTGGATTAGATGAATATTATGTCGGTCGTCAAATATTCTGATCTAGCACCATAAAAAGACTAGATTCTTGATCCACGTGTGTTTGTTAGGCCGTGTTTGAACTGGTTTGAACTTGTTTGAAGATTGTCTAGCTAGCGAGTGCTTTGCTTGCATGGCGATATTGCATTCTATTCTACACCGGAATCGATTTCTTACACCGATTCGAAAAAAACCCGAAAGATAAGGGAACGTGTGGGAAATGTCGGCGAACAGGGGTGATAGTAGAAGGAATTTTTCAACAAGTGGGGGTAGGAAATCCCGTGTCGGCGAATCGACCGTAGCACCGGGGATTCCAGGGTCAGCCTGGAATCATGGACGGGCTTATCTGGTCGAGCGCATCTTATCGGGTGTAGTTATCTACCCCACTCAATTAGTGGACAAAGGGGTCCCCCAAAAGGGGGACTCTCTCGCTCTCCGCAGGGGTCTCCCTTTAGGGGGACCCCTTTGTCCACTAATTGAGTGGGATAGATAACTACAGCCGATAAGATGCGCTCGACCAGATACGCCCGTTCTGCGCTTGCCGTGACGTTAGCCTAAATTGGAGGTTAAGTCGTCATTTGGTGATAGAGGGGAATTCAAGGGGATGAAATGAGGTGAGGTTGGGAGCCTCACCGAAATTCTGAATTTGGATGTTCAATCCTGGTACTGATGGTTTGAAAATACTTCGGGGACAGACAAATATCCAGCTAGTCTGTCCCCCAACAACAGTTCAATTTTAACAGTTGATTAGGCCAATACAGTAGATGCTTTGATAAAACCAGCTTTCTCCCTTTTGAAATATTCCACTTTGGCTTAAATTCCCCAGAAAGTTTTTTCGGAAATTTGACTAAAAATACACAGGTTTTTAACTAGTTTTAGAATACACCTCGTCTGAATGACTAGGAATTTAATATATTTTTAGGTAGTATTTTTCTTTTGCTGAATTTAACTGAACAGTTTTGAATATTAGAGTTCCAAGTACAAGAGGGGGGTTAGGGGTATTCCCCCTGAAAATTTATTGGAAATTTAACCCTAAATTACAGGTTTTTAACTTGCACAAGCACACCTATTCCGAATTTCGGTTCCCCCTCGTTCTCCCCCTTATATACGCTATTGCGCGGATGTAAACGCCATGATACCTCAAGAAAATACTACCTCTTGAAAGTAGAGCTTCAGTCTCAATCCACTTTTCAACACGACAAATCTCCAAACTAAAAAAAAATATATAAAATCTGCAAAAACCAAAAACTTTAGCACAAAACCATCATCAGAACAAACACACCACCTCCATCTCAATACATTCAAAAACCATCAAGTAAACGGTCACTTAGTCTTAAAAGCCTCTTAAGTAGGTTGCAAAAACCGCCGGGGCGGATTACACCGCGGCGATTTCCAAAGGCCCGCTAAGCTGCTCCGTACAAAAAGGTGTAAAATGAGGCCCCACCCTCCCTCATGCCGCCTTTTGTCAGAGGTTGCGCTGGAAAACAAGTTCCGTTTCTTTTTCGTCACCGAGTGACAACGAGTCCGAACGAGTATGATGTAATCATTCCCATTAGGAAAATGATGGATAAGTCCATGGGATTTTGTTTCGCTTTTTCTTGGATAGGGGGTCGACCATAAAGTTCGTAGTAGGTGAAGAGATAGCCTCAAAAATTCGTTGTTGTTTTTATCCTATGCCACATGAAATTCCCAAGATTCAAGATTCACAAGGATTCAAGACAAAAGGGGTGCGGCTCCTGAGAAAGTGAGGCCATAAATGGCAGGAGTCCAACTTAAGCCTCATGATATAATGATTGATGATGCCACAATCTACCGCCACCTCCACAATTTTGACCTGTCTCTGAAGGGGAGGGAAATAGTGTCCAGACGCCTGGACCCGTGGTAAACTGCGCCATGACCGACCTCAAGACTTTCGGACCCACAGATTTAACGAGCACGTACTCTGCATATAATGGTTGGGTCTTCAGCGGTGTCGGGATTCGAACTCGGGATCCTCCGATCCCTGAGCCGATCCGACCATAGGCTCCACACGGCCCTTTCGTAAGTTGAAATATCGAAGTTTGAGGGGGGATTATATTACATCCGTATTGACCATCGCGGATTAATCCTGGATTAAAGAATTATCCGAAGATCCAAAGTAAAACGTAATCGACCAGTCGAGGTTGAAGAGAATTGGGCGTTTAAGCCTTTCGGATCCAAGCTTCTAATCGAACCTTCGAATAATGGGGGATCATACCTCTGATCTACTCAGATGGGAGGAGGCTTAAGAATAATTTCGAGTCCTCTCTTTCAGTGCAAAAATCTTAGCTTGGGGCGTGGCAATGACTAAATATGTTCGAAGAGAATATTTGACCTCTTCCCAAGTATATTTCTATTTATGCCACTGGTTTGAGGTGTTATGTATGGATTGGGTATCATTTAGGGATTACGTGTTACTGTACAGTAAGTAACTTAAGAACAATAGCACCATAACTGGTAGTCTCTCCGATTTCTATTATCTTGATCCTTTAGTTTTATTTTTTATTACGCATCTCACGGTAATTGTGTAATAATTTCAATATATCAGAGGAGTCGAGCATCATTGATACCAAATTTCATCCGAAAAACCAAAATTATTAGAAAAGAAGCTCCGTTGAATGGTACAAGTACCACTGAACTATATTGATGGCTTTTTAAAAAGTATACGCCCCCCTATTTTAAAATCAGCATCAAAACCGGGAATTGTTTAATACATGACATTTTAACCATAAAAAGATTTGTCTAATTTGAATTTGAAAAGTTAAGGCACGGTTAACATGTCAATTAGTAAATGAAAAGATTCTGTGTTTGTTTTAGTTATATTCAATGAGGTGAGAGGAAAGTAAATGTTATCGTTAAAGTTTGTGGTTAAATTGAAGAAAACAATATGGAAGGAGGCAAGTCTTTTAGAGTTTATCAAAGTAGTGTTCATACATTCATTTTTAGCTCATTTTCAGTTATGACTCCACTTTTGGTTATGCAGTGTGAATGTATGTGTATGTATGGACATTCCTTAGTCTTCAAAGAATAAGAAAAACATATTTTAACTTAGCTAAGAATAAATTTCAGAAAAAAATAGTAGTTTTTAATTTTTAAATGTTAGGAAAGATTATTTTGTAATTATATCTCGCAGCTAATTTCCCAAATAGTGTTTTTCTGGCATCAGATGGGTCAAAAACGGCCAATTTTACATCTTTAGCAGCTTGGAACGAAGTCTCCGGACAGGGATTTGTCAGGAGAATCCCACAGTTAAATTCCGTCTTCACTGCCGAAGCCCTGGGAATCAAAAGTTGCATCCAGGAATACATAACTATGCATTCCCATTACATTATAATCACAGATAGCAGGAGCGTCCTCCAGTCTTTACTTGCAATCAGCCCCAAGAGCCACACAATAATCTTTGACCTGCAGCAATCCCTATCTCAAGCCTCAAAAATCGCTCATAAAATAGATCTAATTTGGGTACCAAGCCACAAAGGAATTGGTCCAAATGAAAAAGTCGACAGCCTTGCGGCTATGACGGATAGCAACACCAAGAGCATGAATGTCTTGACCTTCGAAGACATATATTGGGAAATAAAAAAGGATTTTCTAGCAGAAGAAATGGTTCTGTGGAATTCTACCAAATATGCTGAAAACTTCAGTCACTTGAACCACCTATCCCCAAAGCTAATAATCCCTAACCTTCTAATAGACGCGGGGATGTCTTACTGGCCCGATTTAGAACAGACACCCTTATTACCAAAAGTATCTTATTCCGTTATAACATAATTCAATCTCCTAATTGCATCTGTGGAGAAGTGGAGGACAGGAAACACGTCCTATGCCTCTGCCCAGTCTACTATGCAGCTCGAATAGACCTGATAAAATCTATTTTCCCAACGCCTCTTTCCGAAAATACCTTTTTAGAATTTAATCCACCAAATATCAAGAAAATAAAGGCTCTAGAAAAATTCCTTCTACTGGCGGACTACATAAGCTCATAAGCAACTGGAATTAGAACCTAGAACTACATATCAAGGAAAAAGAAGACAAAGCGGCCAACGTTTAGGCAAGCAAAGGTCTTAAGCAACCAACCAACCAATCTCGTTTTCTTGTTTACATATAAATAGACATACTTTCATCAATTATTTCGATAGATAAAATTAAGAGATATTAAAGAATAAAGATATATTCTCCTTAAATTGAAAAAAAATTGAATACTCAGATACTAAAAATATTTCTTGTGATGAATAGAAGTCTTAAATGTAAACTCAAATAAAACATTCAAATATAAATTTCGTAGATCCAAAAATACTTTTAGTGGATAGTGGAAGTGGGGTGTAGATACCTAATTTTAATACTTTTCGAGATTGTAACCTTATACTTATGTGGGTTTTGGCTGTCTATTTTTGCCTTACTTCTTCTTTTATTCACCAAATCGAATCAGTCCTTGGAATAATACTTTTTCATGCATCGAAAAGTTTTCCAATCATCTCCATCTTTTCTATTCACACCTACTTAAGATTTTTTCTGTTTCATTTGTATCCACTGTGTGAGACCTCCTACTGTGCAAACGGCGTCAGCGGATCAAAAAAACTGTTTGTTTTATAAGGTTGGCCGTTTCCTGTGTCGCCTTTTACCTTGTTTCATTTATCACTTATCACCTGTTCATTAAGTACAGGATTATTTTTTGTGACTTAATGAGACAGGAGATGTCATGATACGCTGAAATGCACAGAAAAAAATACTGATGGTGTTTGGGAAAGTTGACAGTAAACTGAATGTTATTGAAAAGTTTTCATTATAAGGGAAAATTGTTTATACTTATTTGCCTTTGCCCTATTTGTTTTTAATAAATTGTTTTTGTAATATTAATTGTCAGTTTAACTTTATTCAAAATCTGAAACGAAATTTTCAATAAGCAGGAAATGTGATATTATTCTGATTATGATTACAAATCTTTAAATTTCAAGCAGAAAGCATAATTTGAATTTTACTTCTGTCTGCCGTTCTTAGTTATAGTATTTGTTTGTATAATATTATACTTCTGTTGATTGTTGGTGTTCCACTACAAGCAGTATTAAATAAATGAACTTATTATTTCTCAGAATTCACAATATCTGAACTTACAAAATAATAGTATTGGCTTAATAAGGTTATCCCATCAGATGAAGATAATTTGAAAAGATGGTTTCTTCATATTTTTAAAATTCATTGTTATAACTTGCACAGTAAAATTATTATTTTGAATTTTCAGAAGAAAAAAAACTGTCTGACAGGACGCTAGTTTGTTTCCATGTACTATTTCACAGATATCTTCTGTGGCTTTTCAGACTTCCATTTTTATTTTTAATGGTGTATTTCTGTCAATATTACAGAAATTTGACGTTTGTTTTATTTAATAAAGCTGTTACATTTACATTCAGCGGTACCACCGAAAGGAAATATTTTTACTATTATGCGGATCGTTCAAGGTTTATCCTTTGCTTTATTATGTGCATACGTTTTTAATTATTTGACAGGTGAATTTGGACATTAAAACCAGTTTGATAATTACCAACTACATCACAAGTAAAGTAAATCAGAAAAAAAAATGTTTTTTTCTCAGAGCAAAATTTTCCTGCAAAAAATATGGGTAATTAATTTTCTGAAAGATTTACTGGTATTTCTTACAGTTTATTAAGAAAGTTTGGTTGTTATTGATTAAGGCCGATTGAATAAAGTGGTTAATAATTCAAAATTCAATATATCTTCATATATTTCCAATTTCGAGTCTCGAAATACTTTGTTACAGACCTCACTCTTAAGACGACAATCTCAAAACTGAGTAAAAATTACTCAAACTGGCTCCGAATCAAATTTACTCAAATTCGAAAACGAATATATTTCTGAAAATGAAACACTCAAAAATGAAACACCATGACATGAGCTTATTCTTAAGTTAGTGCATGTCATTCTCATGAATCAAGCTCAAGATGTTTCATTTTTGAGTATGCGCATTTTCACAAATGAGTATATTCATGTTTTCAAATTTGAGTAAATTTGATTCGGAGCCACAGTTGGAGTAATTTTACTCAGTTTTGAGATTTTCGTTTTAAGAGTGATTCATCACAAATATCGTGAGAAATACTTATGTTATGCGGATACACTTTCACACTTCGTATTTGCTCATTGCAACACCCTAAAGTAAACCTCCCTAATCCTCTGCAATACTGTGAGTGACAACTCCTACCACTCACCCCTTCCTCCGTCAAAAGGGAGTCGCTGCACGTGGGCGGCCTGCAAACCCCTTTAGATACCCCATTCCCCCCAAATAACACCCTTCCACGAAAACCTCCTACACAAAACTTCTCCCTCCATCACACACGCATCTCTGTTTGCTGCTGTTTGCAACAACTACAGTCCGTTCTGTCCTTCAACCGGACAATGGACGTCCATTAGCGACCGCCAGGCCCCCTTTTAAGCAAGGCGTGATGAGGGGACAATGGACCTTTTTCTGGGGGCCCGTGCCCCCTCAGTGTGCAATTTGACATAGGAGACTGGCGTGTGGTTTTTGAGGCATCTTTAAACAGTCGTTTTAACTTTTTTCGCGTTGTTGTTGAGGGGTGAAAAGGGGATTCCGTTTCGGGTTTGTCACGTTTGCTTGAGGGGGGAGTAATCAGATTTGGGACGTCGGGGGTTGTTATCGGGGGTTATTAATGTCAATCATGATTTTTGTTCGGAAAATGCCTTGTCCTCTATGTAGCATTCCAGTTTGTATAGAGTGTCACACACCATGTTCAAGTCATCATGGTAGTTCCGGGTATGATCTTATGGTGGTCTGACTGAGCTACCAGAAAAGAGGGAAAGCAAACATATTCCCTCTTTGTGTGAATCTGCCGAACCTGGTATATGTGTTTGTGTTTTGGAGGTGAAGGTCTCTACTATCTTTTTTACTGTTGCTTCTGTTGTGATTATCACAATTCTATAGCTATCACACTATTCTATACCCTACCGCAATTTTTTTTTCGGAAAACATCACTTTGTCATGTTGTTTGGACTTGTTATTTTTACAGTAACAAATATAAACAAATTAGGAAGTTTAAAATACTTACAGTTGTATAGAATCGGTTTATAGGGTGAATCGACGATCGTCTTGAATTCCATAAACTCCATCTTGACTAGATTCAGATTAGGTATTTAGAGTGAATCATGAAAAAAGAATGTTTGTACCTAAAGTTTAGATGAGTTTTAGTTAAAAATAAAGCAAACTGCCTGTAACGAATTTAACACCAGCATAGCAATGCATTCTTGTTATAAAAAGTATAGAATTGAATATACATATACATAATATTTCTAAAAGTTTGTAAAGGATATAAAAGCAAAAAAGCTTGTATTTCCCTTAATAATATTTTTAAAAATAATGTATTTAATCTGTATCTCGGTTTAGTAGGAGAAGATATACTATCTCTATTTGGTGCCACAGACCATAAGTCAAAGTTGAATTGGATGTGTTTTAGGTTTTTTTAATATCGTTACAAAAGGATTAGATAAAAAGCGTAATACAGAAAGCATTAGCGATAATTCCAACTTCATTCACAAGTTAACTTTTCATTTTTAAGAGAAAAAATATTTTAAACCGACTGTCAAAAGAAATTGATTTCTGGAAAGCATATGAACGGAGTGATGGAGTTTTTCCTTTTCTTATGATTATTTTCATTTTCTCTTTACATCTCTCTCTCCCCTCTCTTTTTCACTATCAGTTTTAGCATATAAAACCTTGAGATAAACCCCTGAACCAACAGCATTTCAGAGTGGTGGTAAAAGCATTATGGTCTAGTCTCGAATTTCCAGTTGGATGTCTTCTTTCCTGTTCAGGTTTCAAAAAAAATCTACCATACAAAGAAAAACTACCAAAACCCCCCTGGGTAAGTCGGAGTGATATTACAATCAAACTACAGTTACCAGAACCCCATTTATAAAAGATAGCAAAAGCTGATATGCTACTACGAACCTCCCAACTCATTCATTCAAAAAAATTCATTCACAACCTTCCAACCATGAACGAGTATGAGAAAAATCTACTGGAACACGATACCAAAAATCAAAATTCGAAAAAAGAACACACAAAGACATCCAGGCGACACCTAACTCATTCAAAGTGTGCAAATACGCGTTCGAAACTATCCCCTTCTCTAGAAAAAAAACCTTCGAAAAGAACGAATAGGCCTCTCCTTCTGCAAACAGATGTTTAACCAAGAGGCCATGAGAAGCTAACGACAAAAACTGCACGAGGTCAGGGGAAAGAAACTAGGAAAACCCCTCTCTTCAGATCCGATGATGCTGAATTGGCCTTACTAGAAGCTTAATGAGACGTTAATTTCTACAGAGCGGTATTGGGCGGTGCCAGCCCGCCAATCAGGCCTGTCACCCAATGGAGAGAGGGGAGAGCCGTCCAATGAGAACAGAGATGGGCGGGGTTAGGCCCGAGGAGCGGGGAGTTTTCGGATTGTGCATGAAATCAGCCGTGGAGCGAGACGGGAAAAGCGAGCTATTTGTTATTGTCGTCGGGTTTCTGCCGTGTTTAGCGATACGGTTTGTCATCTGATTGTCACTCTGTCTCGATGATTGATTCCGGTTTGGCTTCGACGTGATTGAGAATTCGTCCAACTCTGAGACGGAACCGTCGTCTTTTTTGGTGAGTACGTGGATTTTGACAATTTGCCGGAGAAAAGGGATTTTATGCTGTTTGAAAACAATTTAATGATTATAGTTAGTTGAATCAGCTGAAAGTTTTGTATCGGAAGCGGTTTTTAAGAGAATTCATTGACAAAATTTTTTCAATAAAAACCCCCCTGTCATGTTAATGCCACATCAAAGTAGAGAGTAGTTCAAACGTTTGAAGTTATCTCGGCTGATATTGTCATCGCTGTATCGATTAATCGACTATTCTCGTCTATCTCACCTTAACAAAAGAAACTGCTATTTTCTTTAAACTGATGCTGACTGTTGTTGTTTATTGACTGTTCATCTAATTTCAAACACCTCCTTTGAATGGTGCGTACATAATTTGGTCATTGACAAACAATCCTCTAACACGAACTCTTGTGTATACATTATCTCATCACTTTAAGAACTGTCATACTTCCATTCCCCCATAGAACATAACATCGCTTTCAACATCATTTGATTGCATATTCCCAGCCAGATCATTCCCAATGTTCAACAACGACAGACTTTCTATGTTTGGCAGCGCCTAACCCATCATCGTTCAACCTCTCCCATGATGTGCCGAGGCGACCCCTCGTACCAGGGGCTGAAGGGTCCCGACTCGACCCCCTTCGCCCCGTCCGGACTTGGCCTGACCCAGGCCGCTGCCCTGGCCGAGTACCACCAACGACTGCAGCTGCTCGACTACAGCCGACTCCGCCTGCACCCGTTCCTGCCGTACGCGTTCCCGGCGGACGCCGCCGCGGCCTCCGCCGGCCCCTACGGCTTCCCCTCCCCCTTCGTCCGCTTCGACCCTCGCCGTTGCCTGACGGTCGAAGAGCCCAAGCCGCAGCACAGCTACATCGGCCTCATCGCCATGGCCATCCTGTCCATCCCGGATAAAAAGATGGTGCTGTCCGACATCTACCAGTACATCCTCGACCAGTACCCGTACTTCCGCAACCGGGGTCCCGGCTGGCGCAACAGCATACGGCACAACCTGTCCCTCAACGACTGCTTCGTCAAGGCTGGGAGGTCCGCGAATGGTAAGGGCCACTACTGGGCCATACACCCGGCCAATGTGGAGGACTTCAAGAAGGGGGACTTCCGGCGCAGAAAGGCGCAGAGGAAGGTAAGGAAGCACATGGGGCTGGCTGTGCCGGATGATGACGACAGTCCTGCACCTTCGCCGCCACTGCATCAGCCCCGTAGGAGGTTCGACATGGAGAGTCTTCTAGCCCCGGACAGTCCCAAGAGGCCTCTACCGGCCGCGGCGCCCCCACCACAGTGGGGTCACCCCGTGGGGTTCGTGGGGCAGTACGCCCCGTCATGTTGGGGCGCATATCCCCCTGGGGGTCAGATGAGCCCTCAGCAAACCCCTCAAGTGAGCACCATCCCCACAATTCAGCGGTGGCAACAGGAGCTGAGGAGTGCGAGCGATCCCGAGCCGGGGAAAATCGTCGATTGAATCGATTTGGTGGGTCGGATCGATTGTGATGGACTGATGTGTTTGGTCAATGGTTTGTTGCTGTGTATAAACTCTAAGTGACATCTTTTGTTCCAACACGAACTGTGCAATGTCAAGGTTAGAACCCCAATAAGAAAAGGACTCAGGGCTCCCGAACCTTTGAACTGATAATAACAGAGAACTTGGGTGATACAATACGTGATATGGGTTCTATGAACTGAAATAAAAGCTCCCCACACACAAATTTATCTGTACAAAATATTATACGACGAAAATGCGTTACGAAATGTATTGCAAGAGTCAACAAAGTTTACACCACTCACTTTCAAAAGGGGTTGTAAAATAATTGAAATTTCAGAGGCTCTAACCAAGAAAAGACTGCTCAGTGTCTCAGGTCTTTAAAACTATTAGACTTAAGCAAAAAACGAGAAACTGAACATTGGTTAGCCTTCATCTTTGTTTACTTGTTAATAGCTAGAATACTTATGATACTGACTATTTATTTGTGAAAGATGATCTCAATAGACTGGAACAGTATGCAACTCTCCACCATATTAAAAGAATGTTTCCATAAAGTTTTTTTTTATTTAGTGACATTTTTCAAGATTAAATACAAAATATCTACAATTTCATTTTTCTGGAAAAAATATTTTATGTTTTATGGTTGTAGAACAATGGAGACTGTTTTAAACATCAATCCTTTTAAAAGAAAATTTAATTTAGTTTTACCGATTTAAAACCATCTAAAACTATCACTTGAGAGAAAGTCTCCATGTTTATATTACAATCATAAAACATAGACTGCTCATGTTTAGATGTTAAAAGCATTAAAATTATTATTCCTCAATAATTATAATTATAGTGCTTTTGTAAAACTGACTTGATTTGTGACATCTTAAAACCTCTTCCAATAACTTTTTTACCCATAAATTCTTCATTGCCATTTTAAATTAGGTCAAATTTAGTTTTGAATTAGGTTAGTAAAATATTTCTTTATGTAATTGGAAACTAAGGTTAATAAAGCACTTATAAATTAAGCATTTCTTTCCATGAGTAACTATCCTATCAATTATTGTTCCCTCTTTTGTGCTTATTTATGTAGCATGTTGCCACATCTTGTATTTCAACAGTAATTTTTATTTACTACTTAGTTTACTATATCAATAACCTATGCTACTATTTCAAAGCCTTTAACTCTTCTGTCAATTTTGGCATTTGGAAAAAAACTTGATGGTTCTACTTTATTTTAGATGTATTCCTTTTAAAATTAACTTATTCAAAAATGCCTTAAACCCTCATGTCTTTTGTTAGTCTAAGTCATCAAAAATAAAAAATTTGTAAACTATCCTTTGACTTTTTCATTGACTCATTTGTTTATTATTCACTTGATAATTTGTGTTAACAGGAATATTCAAGTCGTTTACTTCGATGATTTTTTTTATCAAAAGAGTTGTCAAGTTTAGAAACTATCTGGTAAATTCATACCTTTTCCTTCTTATTAGTTCTTATGATAGTATGATTAAGAATATTTATCTGAATAAAGTAAAAAAAATCTTTAAATAATCTAACAAGCTCAATATTCTTTTACTTACAAATTAATACTTTTCTCCACTACAACAAAAAAGAAATCCTAACTTTTTAAGTTATTTAAAATGAAAGAGGTGTTATTTTTCAAGAATCAAAATTATACAATAAGAAATAAAATCTTTTTATGACTTTAGTTTGAAATTATACCTTTAATATTACAAATTAGGTAACTTGTACAATAAATATTTATATTTGGTAATAATGAATGTTTTTATTATCTTCTACAGTTTTTTTTAATTAGTAGTGATTATCTCAGATGGCAAAAGAACTTGGTAAATATACAAGATCAATAATATAAAAAGTATGTGAATTTAGTATGAAAATATAGTATACAAATTGAACTCAGGAAAGTAGTAGATACTACTAACATAAAAGTAAGACTAAAATGTTTAAAAGGAAAATTTTTGGAAACATTTAAAAATAGTTTTGGGTTATTTTTGCACACTGCATACCACATACCAGTCTATTGATATGTACGAACACAACTGAGAAATCACACTAAGAAGGAAATTTAAGGTCAACATCCACTTCACCTTAACTCACATAATACTCAAAAATTTTACAGATTTAAGATGCTGATTTAACAGATTTAAGTGCAGGAATTGGAGAGGCAATCAAATCTCTTGTTCGTGTAATACCAAGAGAAATTCCAAGTACAAGGAACAGAACTTTAAATGATTTATGTGATATATAATGTAAAAAATATCTATAAGACAAAATACAGAAGTTTCAGAAAGCTTTTTGATTTTCTTTCATGTTTTCAGAGTTTTACTTTTCTTTAACAGTGATGTTTGAAAAGACCCAGTTGTTAAAATCAAGTCAATATAAGAAAATGCTTTGCCTGAAAAGGACTTTTACTAATTTTTATTAGTTTAAAATACAACACAGGAATAAGTATTCATCATTTTTTGAAGTAAATAAGTTTAAATGGTTTTTATAATACCAAGATTGTTTTTGAAAATTATGTATAACTAGCTGGTATGCCCGGCCTTGCACGGGTGGAGATGGAGATTTTTTTCCTTAAAATTTTAAATTCATTTCCTACCTTCCAGGCGTGGATCCAAGGGGTAGCACTCTGGTCAGCACCCCCCTTCGGAACCCAAAAAGGTTGTCAAAATGAGTAAAACCCTACTTTTACCGGTCTACTTGCCAATTTTTTTTTCTGCGGGAGGACCCCCATACCTCCCATTAGTACCACCAGGGGATCTTCAGTGATGATTTTTAGAAAATCCCCAATATTTTGACATTTTGGGTGAAAAAGTAAAGGTAATAGTGTTGAAAAGTGCCCCCCTTAGACTCAAAACGTTTCTAAAAATGAGTTTAAACCCTACTTTTAAGCGTCAAATTAAAAATATTTCTGGGGGACCCCAATACCCAATGGTCCAAAGGGGATCTTGTCTGGAAAAGTGCCCCCCTCTTGGAGCCGTGCGGATCCGCGCCTACATTTTGATGAGTGAAATGTGTCGAATCGAGCATTTTAAATTCTGACCGATTTCTGCATTTACCACATGATTCCCATAAAAAACAACAAAATAATACAAAAATATTCTTCCTTAAATCACTTAAAATGGTCGATTAGAGCCCTTAATTAATCGTATTTTCATGATTTTATTATATCTTTGGTAAAAAATTTAATAAAACATATTACTGCAATTTAAGAAAAAAATCAGTATTTCTACTTAAAAGGTTTTGAATAATAACTCTAGTTTTTTGGTCTGTTAACCAACTTTATTAAAAGCAACAATATGATCATCATTTGATTTTTCATCCTCGTTTCCATGGAGACTTTTAACAACAATGCTATTCCATGAAACTTTTTATTTAAAAATTAAACTCTTTAATAAAAATATTTTACACTATACTTAACAGTTTTAAAATTTTAAATTTTGTTGACATATATTTTTAGGTTATAGTTATAATTTTTAGTTAGACTTAGATCTAGTTTTTCTTTTAAAAACTTAATATTTTGCATAATGCTTTTTTGTAACAATTGGGTAAGCAGATCTCTTCTGGAGGAGAAATCAAGCTATTTCAGCAAAATGACCTTAAAAAGAACAAAAAAGGGGTCAAGGGGTCAATTAAAGTTTTCGAAACATAACCTATGTTTTTTCTGGGATTCTTTTACGTAGGTAACCAAGTTTGGTCCCGATCGGAAGAAAACTGTGGATTTGTATAGAAGACAAACACACATTCAATTTTATTATATTAGACTAGCTGATATGCCCGGCCCTGCACGGGTTGAGAGTATAAATTTATTATTTTTAAGTTTTCCCAATTACATTTCTAATTTTGTATGATCAGCATTTATCAATTATTCCGGTATCCCAGGCGTCTTTTTCATATTCCGTTGTTCCCGGTAACTTTTCCTATCCCGGTGTCCCCGGGTGGATTAAAAATACTTTAGTTCTCAAGCAATATAATTTTTGAATGATATCCACATTTACAACATGGAAAAAATATTATAAAAATTATTTAAAATTGCTTAGATCCCTTGATTAATCATATCTTCAGGAATTAACGTGTTCGGTGAAATTATTCAATAATTATAAAGCTTATTCCATTTTGCAATTTAAGAAAAAAAATCAATATTTTCTAGTTGAAAGGGAGTTTTAATAGTTTTTTGTTTGTTAACCAACTTTCTTAAAAGCTAAAATATTATCACCTTTTGATTTTACATCCTCGTTTCCATGGAGACTATTTTAACAACATGATAATCCATAAAGCTTTTTAAAATAGAAAAATTAGATAAAATCTCAAATAAAAATATGTTTAACTATACTTAAAACTTTTAAATTTAATTGAAATAGATTTTTAAATTATTAATAAAATTTTTAAATAGACTTGTACCTAGTGTTTCAAATAAAAACTTGTTGTTTAGCATTACATTTTCTTTGTAACAATGGAGTAAGCAGATCTCTTCTTGAGGAGAAATAAAGCTATTTCAGCAAAATGACCATAAAAAGGGTCAAAAGAGGGTCAAGGGGTCATTAAAAGTTTTCGAAACATAGCCTATGTTTTTTCTGGAGTTTTTTTACGTATGTATACCAAGTTTGGTGCAGATCGGAGGAAAAATGTGGATTTGTATAAAAGACAAACATATATACATATATATATATATATACACACATTCAATTTTATTATATTAGATTTTCCAAAAACTTATTTTATGTAACTTCATTTGCATTTATTTTACTTTTCCAAGAATTATTTGTAATCTTTTTACAAACGTAAATTATTGATATTATTTAGAAAAAAAATTAAATAACTACTCTTTTTGAATTTCACAATTCAGTTTTGATTCTTTTATTTCTTAGTTGAAAATTTGGAAAGGGCCAGAAAAACATTTTTATAAGATGGATTTAATGAAAAAAGCGAACTTTAAGTTTGATTACTTAGTTAAAATGATAAAATGAATTTCACTATATTTAAAAAAAGACTATTAACTATTTTAGGACATTTAGAAAATAGATTTCATGCTATATTATGCATTACATTTACTTAAAAAATCGTTCAATTTGAAAGATTTTACCGAGAGTTTAAGTTAAAGTTAGCTAAATTTGTTAAGTATTTCCAAAACAAAACATGAAATTGACCAGTCTGATGATTCTGTCATTGATCTTCAACCTCTTCTAAAAATAGAAAACAAAAATTTTCCATTTTTAAATGTGGAAAACTTGTATTTTACAAATGAACAATCCATCTCTTGTTAGTCCACTGAAAATAGCGAAAAAAAGGGCCGAACCTCGGACAAATTGCAATAAAGGGCTATTCCATATGAACAGGGACATGATCAAGAAAAATGAAAAAATAAAATAATAAAATTTTCTAATTATTTTAGGGAATAATTATGCAGTATTGATCTAATTGTGTTTTGCATTGCTTAAATTTTGTGTAAAATTATTTTCATCGGAATGTCAGCATTTAAAGTCAATATTTAGAAATATTTGTTTTAAAGGTTAATTTGTTAATGAAAAATGTATAGTTTATTTAGAGAATTAAAAAATAAATTAATTAGTTTTTACAACTTTTTTGTTAAATATACTCATAAACTTTATAGTAAAAATGAAATAAAGTGTCTAAATCAATTTAATTATATTTATATTCATGAATAACTGAACGCTTATACACATGTAGCGTGAGTTACGAAGTACTGTAGCGTGAGTTACGAACAACTCTCTATATTTTATTTTGTTTCTGATTTTCTTAATAATTCCCAGTAAAACTGTTTGCTATTTTAGAATAAAGGAAGTATATTCAAACACCTGACAAGCATATAGAATTATTGAAACACTATTTAAGCAGAAAAACAAATTTGAATTTTATACTCATAAATCCATGTCTTTTTCTTGTAGCGTGAGTTACGACTCTATTTTAATTAATATTTAAAAAACTAAAATTCTTAAAAGATTCGCAATACTTATTTTAAATTATTAACATAAATTTCAATATGTATGATTTTTTTAGAAAGAAAATAATAGTTATTTCTATATTTAAAAATTATTTGAAATTGCAATTTTGAAAAAAATGTAGCGTGAGTTACGGTGGAATTGCCCTAAAAGGTTTCTCAACGGTTTTCACTTAGGAATGACCTCAATAATAACATACTAAAAATCGGCCAAAATCGGCTGGGTGGAAGTTTAATTTTTTTTAAATTTTTAAAAAATGGCCGAAAAAATATTTCAAAAAATCAAATTATAAAAATAGAGACTTATGATACATGTTTATAGGCTATTTTTCAGTGCTGAATACGAATATACCATTTAAATTTTAAAAAATTTAAAATTTCAATTTTTAAAAATTAATTCAAAATTTGGAAAGTCGAAAAAATTAAAACATCGCTCAAAACCACAAAATAATTGCAAAAGAAATAACTTAAATGGTTTTCAATTAGAAATGACTTAAATAATAACATACTAAAAATGGAAGAAAATCGGACAATAAAAAATTTAATTTTTTTCAAATTTTCAATTTTTTTGGCCTCAAAAATCGACCTTTTTAAAAATTCTTGTTAAAAACGTTTGAGGCATTTACCAAGGTCATTTTTCCATGGATGTTGTAGATATATACCTCTATAACATAAAAAAACCACAATTGGTGATTAAATCATTAGTTAATTAATTAATTTATAAAAATTAACGTTGAAAATACAGGTAGAATCTTTCAATCAAGTAATAAGGAAAATATTTAGACAATATTTGGTAATAAATCATTTTGAAAATAATAAATTGAAAAAGGACAAAATATCTTTCAAAAAATTAAAATTTTAAATTAATTTAAAAAATTTAAATTTTTTAAAATTTTTAAATTTTGTAGTATATGCATGTGATACATGTCTCTAGGCTATATTTTAGTGCTGTTTACGAATATCACGCCAACTTTTCAATAAAATTTAAATTAACTGTGGAAAAATTGAAGCATTTTTCTCAATAATTTTGTTTTTTATGCTTCAATTTTTCCACAGTTAATTTAAATTTTATCGAAAAGTTGGCGTGATATTCGTAAACAGCACTAAAATATAGCCTAGAGACATGTATCACATGCATATACTACAAAATTTAAAAATTTTTAAAAATTTAAATTTTTTAAATTAATTTAAAATTTTAATTTTTGAAAGATATTTTGTCCTTTTTCAATTTAATTATTTTTAAAATGATTTATTACCAAATATTGTCTAAATATTTTCCTTATTACTTGATTGAAAGATTTTACCTGTATTTTCAACGTTAATTTTAATAAATTAATTAATTAACTAATGATTTAATCACCAATTGTGGTTTTTTTATGTTATAAAGGTATATACCTACAACATCCATGGAAAAATGACCTTGGTAAATGCCTCAAAAGTTTTTAACAAGAGTTTTTAAAAAGGTCGATTTTTGAGGCCAAAAAAATTGAAAATTTGAAAAAAATTAAACTTTTTATTGTCCGATTTTCTTCCATTTTTAGTATGTTATTATTTAAGTCATTTCTAATTGAAAACCATTTAAATTATTTCTTTTGCAATTATTTTGTGGTTTTGAGCGATGTTTTAATTTTTTCGACTTTCCAAATTTTGAATTAATTTTTAAAAATTGAAATTTTAAATTTTTTAAAATTTAAATGGTATATTCGTATTCAGCACTGAAAAATAGCTTATAAACATGTATCATAAGTCTCTATTTTTATAATTTGATTTTTTGAAATATTTTTTCGGCCATTTTTTTTAAATTAAAAAAAATTAAACTTCCCCCGGCCGATTTTGGCCGATTTTTAGTATGTTATTATTGAGGTCATTCCTAAGTGAAAACCGTTGAGAAACCTTTTATTGCAATTTGTCCGTGGTTCAACTCTATTTTCAGTGGACTATGTATTGATACCCAGGTCTAATAATATTTGGGCTATTTTATTTAATATATAATACATATTTGATATAACTTATAAAATAAGTTACCAACTCACAAGTCGTATAGTTATCTGTTCCTAAAATTTAGTTAATTAATTTCGAGATTTTAAGAAAAATTAGAAAGTATATATGAAAACTCACAATATTTTCCTTTTAGAAAATGTCTGTCATGATAACCCAAACATAATAGAAAAGTTCTATGATGATTCATTTTTTAAAATAGATTTTCTTTGCTGTAGAGATTTTGAGGTTAGCTAAGTTTTAACTTTATTTTAACTAATTACTTAGTACCTTGAATATTTCTGTTTTTAAAATATTTCTGAGCTTTAATTCTTAAGGTTGTTTACCGTTACAGATGCGAACGGTCAAATGAATTTAAGTATATGATGCAAAACAAACTTAAAAAACATAATATTTATTTTCTAAAATGTTTTGTTACCTAACTTATGCTACTATTTGATGAAACTTAAATTAATGTTATATTTTTAACATATTCCAAATTAATTTTAATTCTAAATTGAAATTCAATTGGGTTGGTTACACATTATTGTGTGGGTTACACCTTAAATATAAACAAACCTGATTTTTATTTTTGTTGAAGTTGTTCATTACGAAAAATTATATTAATTATAGAAAATAGAAAAAAAATAATTCAAAATGTTAGTATATATAAAACTTTATTATGGGAATGCTAAAAAAGTAATTAAACTTAACAAATAAAATAAATCTTAAGTAATACCGTAAAATGGGGCAACTTATGCCCCTAAGCCAAACTTTGACCCAACCAACGGAGAAGGATTCTACGTCTGTATCGACGTATATATAAAAGAATGTGATTATCAATTATCCAATGCTTGGGCGTACAGGTAGAATTGTTTTCATGGCATCCTCAAAGGTGGTGTCTTCAAATTTCTAAAATTCGATCACTATACATAATACACAGAGCTTCCAACTCAGGTAGTATCGAAATGTCGATTTTTGTAAACCTGATTCAAAACCGTTAGGTCATATATTTAAATAAATTGTAAAGTCTTCTAACTTTATTTTCAATGTCATTATTTATTTTTCAATTTGTTCTTTGATTTTTAAGGATTTTTTATTACGTTACGGTACGTTTTGAGGTAACTTTGGTCGGTATCGGTGAAATAAGTGAAATACCTACTCATTGAGGTTAAAGGAGAATTAGATTAATAAAGATAAGAAATTAATTCTTAATACAAAAAGTATTCAAATTATTAGTAAATAAACCTTAAAGAGAGAAAGACTGTGTATGTATAGTAAGTGTAGATATATCATCATTGTGAAATCGATGCCGTTAAAAGAAGTATCAGGTTTTTTTTTCCAAAAGTGAATTTCTCTACACAATTTATAGAATCAATTCCTCAAAATATATACACCAGAGATATTAAAGTACTGTTAATATACTGTTAAATTTTTCTTTATTATATCATAAATGAAATCAGTTTTGTATAAGGAAACACTTTTATTGATTAATTTTCTAATAAATTAAGCTTGGAATAAATTTAAGTATTAAGAATAGGACCTGTTTGTAAATTGTTCAAGATTTTATACATAATACTAGCTGATTTGCCCGGCCTTGCACGGGTAGAGTGTATTTATTCCTTTTTTTTAAGTTTTCCCAAGTTTATGTCCGATTTTTCGAATCACCAATCACCCCGGTGTCCCCTGTACTCTTTTCATATCCCCGTGTTCCTGGTAATATTCATATCCCTTTTTTCCCGGCACCTTTTCATATCCCGGTGTCCCCGGTACTTTTTCATATCCTGGCGTTTCCGGTACCTTTTGATATCCCGGTTTTCCCGATAATTTTTACATCCTGGTTTTCCCTGTACCTTTTTATATCCCGGATTCCCGATAATTTTTATATCCCGGTTTTCCCGGCACCTTTTCATATCCCGGTGTCCCCGGTATTTTTTCTATCCTGGCGTTTCCGGTACCTTTTATATCCCGGCTTTCCCGATAATTTTTATATCCCGGTTTTCCCAATAATTTTCATATCCCGGTTTTCCCGATAATTTTCATATTCCGGTGTTCCTGGTACTTTTCCATGACCCTGTGTTCCCGGTACTTTTTCTTAGCCCGGTGTTCCCAATAATTTTCATATCCCAGGTTTCCCAATAATTTTCATATCCTGGTGTTCCCAAAAACTTTCATCCCTGTATTCCCGTTGCCTTTTTTTCATCCCAGTTCCAAATGTGATAACTCATTCCATCCCGATTTTTTGCCTATTAAACGTTTATCCTATCTATGTGATAAAAACAATCTAATTGAAATCATCTCAGTCATTTGAAATCTAGTGTTTAAAGTCTTAAACATAATTTTTATGAAGTATTCCCGCTACCCTTTCAAAATTCCTCAAAAATTCAATTTCAAATTAAAATAAATTTCAAAAATCCCTCGATAAAAAGTTATCTTGTAAAAAACTATTAAAATCCTGCCTTCTTCTTAAAATTACCAACTTCTTTAAAAGCTACTTAAAAAGTAAAAACATATTTCTAGTTATAATAAAAAAATCTAGTAATTATAGTCTAGTAAACCATGCTATGTGAAACACTGAAATTTTAGCTCTGTTTTCATGGAAACTTTTCAATTTTTGATCCATAAATTTAAGAAAATTAAAATCTTAAAGAAAGTAATGAAGTATTTTAATATATTTCGGTGTTCTGATTACTGTAATAATATTTAAATACAGATATTTGCACTGTTTTTCTTCTTAAATTTCGTTGTAAATTATAAATTGTTTTGAAGTTATATTTATTCAAGTGAGGCAAGACGTCGCCTTAAGATAGAGAAGTAAACCCTGCATTTTAACAATGTATAATGTTATTTCAATGGGTAAAACGGAGTCGAAAAAGAGCCGAAAAACAGGGAAAGAGTCGTTCGATTTTAAAATCGTTTCTTAGTGCGCGTCTAATGGCTGAAAGGAAGGTCTCTGTCAAATTTCAAGCCAATCGGTCCGGCAGTTTTGGAGATTTCGTGATGAGTGTTATGAATGATGATGAATGATGAATGAATCACCCGTATTTGGATTTTATATATATAGATAACACGCCAGCAATATTTGAAGTTAAAAACTGATGAAATATAATCTATGGTATTTTTTATCAGATAAATTTCATATAGGACGTTGCTATGAATGACTTACCAGTTTCCTTTCAAGACTAAATAAAATTTTAAGAAGCTTAAAGCATCTACATAAATATAATTCAATATACAAGTAAATCCCGTTATAACGAACTTCACGGAACCGTACAATTTCTTCGTTGTAACAGTATTTCGATAATTCAAATAAAAACGCTTGGGGACTTTCAAGACTTTCGTAAACGAGATTTTTCGTTGTATCGGTATTCGTTGTAACAGGATTTCCCTGTATTTGTTTCTTCAAAAGGGTTACTGCTGGGAGTCTTCAATATTTATGAGAAAATAGAAAGTAGCAAACCAATCCCGTTGGTTGAAGGTGAAGGTAACTGGCAAATAAAATTTCATTACCCACATAAGCAGATAAAAAAACTAATTTTTAGATTTTCACAAAATACACGGACACTGATTAAGCTCTGGTAATAATTTGTATTTGGTGATCTAGATTATTTTTATAATTTAAGCTTCTAACTTCTAACTGACCGAATTAACTTTGAACTGAATTCTGAATAGATTTCTATTCAATTTTGGCGCGGATTCAAGGGGGGGCTCCGGAAAGTGCCCCCTCTATGGTCTGAAAAGAAAGGGAAAATGAGAGAAAAGGTGTATTAAAGAGACAGAAAAAAGTAGATTCTGAGAGACCAAAAATTTTTTATTTTCAGTCATTTAAAAATGTAGTTTTTCTTCTTTTTATACCATTTTTTTCTCTTCCTTTTCCCTTTTTGCCCCTTTTTTTAATTTCTACAGATTGTTCAAGCTTTTTCGTTCATCATGCACACCTGTGCTGATCAAAAATGAATTATTCAGGTGCAAAATTTTATGGAGGAAGACCCCCAGATCCTCCTATTACGCTGCGGACCGATTTTTAACATAATTTCTATTGAGTTCGATTTTTTTGCTGTTTTAGAGTTCAATGGGCCAACTGATTACTAAACTGTTGTTAGTTTTCTTCTATACCACATCAACTTTTTAAGATGCAGGGTACCGCCAAAATGTGCATAAAAAGCAAAATAAATTACTTTGAAATCGAAAGACTAAAGTAATGGTTTTTGACCCTGAAAATCGAATTCAAAGTCATTTATTTTGCTTTTTATGCACATTTTGGGGGTACCCTGTATCTTAAAAAGTTGACGTGACAGACCAAAACTACAGTTACATTTGGATTCAACGGCTAAAAGTGATTAAAAAACAAGTCCCAGTTCTAAGACGACGAGATTGCTGTTCTACAGTGCAGTATTGCATACTTATGGCCGTAGTCACCGGTAACTTCACCGGCGGTTAACCATGATTCAAACCTCTGATTGATGGACCTTCTTTCACCGCCAATCAGATGTTTGACTGCCGATTAAGTTACCGGTGACTACGGACAATAACAAGGTTCAGATCGCAATCATATGGATCAGAAATTTTGTTTCGCTTACTGTTTATCAAATATGGGAGGTGCTAAGATAAAATTCATAGGGGGATCTGGAGCAACATGAATAAATAAGTAAAATTTTGCCTATTTGTGTCTAAAGGTAGGAGTGATTCTCAAAAACTGCCCTCCCTTTGGAGCCCTGCTGAATCCACGCCTAATTCAATTAGTTCTTCGTGAAAACAAATTCTACATAATTTTATTCAAAATCTTATCATTCCACCTAAAACAGCTGCACTGCTAATCCAACATTTCAAAGACCCCTTCCAAACATATCAATCTAATGATAACAACAGTGAGCGTGAGCACTAATTTAAAATCCATTTAGCAGTAGTTTTGGTTCGTTGCCCACGATGAACGACCGAATGGAACACTTAAGGCACTCCCATTAAGTGCTCAATCTCCTGAAAGATCTCCAAGTTGTCATAGTTTTTGCTAATAGGGAATCAGTCATGAAATGGCAGTATCATGATGAGTTAGTTTGACGGTCGCCGGGAAGGGAGAGGAATGATCTTTGTAAAAGTGAATGTGATTATTTTTGTAATGTAGTTGTTTTTGTCATATTGAATGTCACTGTGAATTGTGTTTTCCAAGTTTTCTAGAAAGATATCATTAGGCAAACAAATTTTAAAAAAACAATAATATCGGTTTGAAAGTAAATTTATTGATAGTACTATTTCTGCAGTTATGCAGTCCTTTTACCATTAGAAAACACTTGTTGTAAATTGCGAACTTTTTTTTGCTAATGGGCGGGTACTACTGGATATTTAATCCTTGACCCACTGAACTGCCCTAAGAACTAACAAAAAGTTTATTTATTTCAATCATTCATCTACAGACTTTATTAATTTTATAAAAAATAATGAAAACTTCCACCACCTGAACATTAACATATAAATTTTTTACATTTTTCGGGTTTGATGGTCGTTTAATTTGGAATTTTCCTCAAAACTTTTATTGATATTCATCAAACGAATTCACAACTTTAGTTTAAATGTATTACTATTATTATGTCTTTGGGTCTCTTTCTCTTCCTCCCATTTGTGCCAGAAACTATTAGAAAATATCAATTTATGAGTTTTTCATCATTTCTAAGTATTTGAAAATTATACACAAGTTTTAAAAAGGAAACCAATCCATGTGAAACTTTTATTAACTATTCAAAGAAAATTTGAAATTATATTTTTATATTGATGTTCTACCCTCGTGTATTTACCTAATTAATTATTTTCTCGAATCTAAAATTTATTTCCAGTAAAAATTCTATTATTCATTCAGTTTTTGGACTGTTTTTGTACTTCCTTTTTGGAACTGACGATCGACGAACGTTTTTGAACCGACGAAACTGGAAAGCACACATGAGACATATTGCTTTTATGATCAAAACCCATCACAACCACAATCGCCAACGACACCACTTTCACCAAACACCTGTTGCCAGCGATTGTAATCGGTGCTCAAACAGTCACAGATCGCATCCGGCCGTCATTATATATGGGAAGCATGTTATAGTGACGGGCGCCAATTAGGGCTTTTGATTGGCGCCTTTTCGGGTAGAGTAGTGATTATCGCCTTTAAAGAGGGGGTCAAAGTGGTGGATGAGACCACTTGGAGAGGAGAAGGAAGAGTTGAGAGTGTCGGAAGGTGAGTTTTTTGTCTGTTATAGTCAGTTGTAGTGTCCTTTTTATTATCATGAAGTTGGGTTTTGGTTGTTAAGAATATTTTACGAAGCATTCTACATTTAAATGTCCTTGAGGGTTTAAATTTCACAAACTGAAAATGCATGAAATGCTTTTGCAACTCTAGATAAACAATAATGAACTCTATGGGATGTAGTGACATTTTTTTTTCAAAATGCAAAGGTATTTAAGGTTTAAAAAATTGTTAGAAATGAGCATTTTTCAGCTCATAGGCACCAATATGACTTGAAATGTTTTTTATGTAGTACAAATATGCTGCTACATAATTTTTAAAAGATTTTATTTGCATATTTTCCTCCGTTTTAAAAAATTTTAAAGACCCATAAATTTTCTACGCCTGTAAAGTTGTTTTTCTGTATATCATCTTCCGTTATCTTTGAAGTTATCAAGAAATTACCCCCAAAGAAGATCATAAATATCTATTTGAGCCTCCACATGCCTATTTAGGCAATAAAATAAGTGTACATTTTATTGGTTAGTTTGAAAATTTTAGAGATGTTTCTATGATGTTCAAAACAACTTGAAAATATTTAAAGGAATTTCATGCCCTTGTTTTTACTTAACTCATTTGGACATTGTACTTTATAATGATAAAGTAATTTATTTATTTTACAAAAGAAAGATGCAAATACAAATGTTGTTCACAAAGGAACCTAGCCCTTCCAAGTGAAACATAAAATTACTAAATTAGTATTTACACAATGAAAGATAAAAGTAACAGAAATAATCATAAGTAAAATAACAAAAACAGTCGATATCAGGCTCTCAATCAATTTTATTTCCCATGGCCATTATAAGTCAGAGTATTTTAAATTTAATAAATATGTAGACAGACCCTTTTTAAATTAATATTTTATTTATGTTAGAGGTTAGATAAGAAAGCAGTTTGTTATGATAGAAAGGACCCTGATAAGGAAAACTTTTGCGCAAAATCTTTTTGTAAGGCTGTGGGATATTTAATACAGGTGGTTGTCTAAAATTAAAATGCATAATAGTACTTACCAAATGATTTAATGTTATTAAAAATAAAAAAAGGGATAATCTAAAGTAATTTCATAGATATAACTTATCCCCTTTTACAGGCTTGAATATTCTTTTTTGCAGATTTATTAACGGTTATAAGGTTTGATATGTAATACTGCCCAAAAAATTATTCCATGCAGTAAAATAGATTGAATCCAGGAAAGGTATAATATTTTTAAAAAGGCTCCGTCTATACATGACTTTAATGATAAAAAAAGTAAACAGGAGTTTATTTTTTAAATAATGGATATGTGAAGTATATTTTAAGTTCTGGTCGAGATTTAATCCCAAATATTTAAAATTTTGTATACTCTTTCAAGGTTAAGACATTTGCAAGTAACGGAATTTAATCAATCGGGATATTTTAAACTGTTATTATGTATCTGAACTGTTATAATGTGGGAGAGAAATAGGGGAAAGGGGTATCCCTGTTCCCCAGAACTATATCAGCCATGGAGAACATTCAAGAGAGAATTTTTGTCATAAGGTACGTTTTAGAAGTTTAGGTTCATAACATAACAGAAAAAAATTAGAGGGAAAAATATATTTTTTCGTGAGCATATTTGCTTTAAAGAGCAAATTTTGGGAAAAAACATATATTGAACAGGAGGCAGAAAGATAGATTTAAAAATAATTAAATGGTGTTTTTTCAATTTCAGGTTAAATAGGTTTTTTATTATTCAGTGGGTTTTTTCATTATTGAATGGGGTTTTTCAAAATTTAGGACGTTTAAAGTTCAAACTAGGTATAAAAAATAAAGATGATTTAGATGATAAAGATGATTAGATGATTGATAAAGATGATTAGTGAAAAGCTCTGTGGCATATAAGGGGTGTTGAAACGGTGCAAAAAATTGTATAGTTTTACAGAAACGGCATCTGTTAAATTAGCGTTCAAAAAAGGATATTTTTTGAGTGTTTATGGATGCGTACATGAAAAGAAAGAAATATCTCTAAAAATATATCGATTCTCTTTTAAATAAAGTTTTTAAGAGATCGAATTTCTTCTCTGAAACTATTGCTGTTTCAACACCCCCTATATGCCGCAGAGCTTTTCACTGATGTCTGCAGTCGTTTACATGTGTTCTTATGTCCTATTTGCTCCTTTTAGAATACATATCAGGTCGAGGATTTATCCTTAAGAGTGAAAAAGCTGCAAAAAATCACAATTTGGTTATCTTAAAGTTTTTCATAAGTAACGATATTGAAAGAATAAGGGTATTTTCTGGGCACAGACCTAAACGCATTCAAGCACATGTGAGAGCTACTAAATAACATGGTTGACGGTCTGATTGCCAAAAATGACCCAGAGGCTAAAACTTGCCAAAAATGATGATTAGACCGATATCTCCCAATAAAACCTTAAAAAATCCATTTAAAGTTAGCACACACGTTTGAAAACATGCGTTGAACTTAGGAATAACAATATTCTTTAAAAAAATATAAAATTTTCCGTTAAATACCTCTCACATAGACGTTTCTGTTACTGCTCCAAATGTGTAATGGAACTCCATTATCAATGGAGGGTCCATTTACCCCCTTAAATTATTGGTAGGGAAAATTTGTTCTCGGGAATTCTGTTAGGTTGAAAAAACAGTTCCGTGCTTAACTTTTGGAAGTGAGTGAAAAAAAACCCCACTTAAACTGACATTATTTTGACAGAACACATTTAACATAGAAAGAACTCACTAAAACTTGAAAAAACTCACTTACTTTATAGGAGAAAACCACTTAATTTTGAAAAAACCCACACATTTTCCGAAAAAACCCAGTTTTATATGGGTTTTTTCAGGGTTTTATTGAAAAAACCCAAAAAACCAACCCACTTGGTTTTTTTCAAAAAAAAATCCGGGTTTTTGCCAACCCTGATTTAGGATTACATTAAATTGTTGATTACTCTCATTAGCTGTACTTAAAGAAATCCACAACATTCTTCAAAGCCAAAATCACAAGAAAACTATATATGATTAAAAAACAAACTAATTAGAATCCTCATAAAACAAAAAAGTGAAAGTGTGATATTTTATTCAAAGCAGTTGCGATAGAATAAATATAATTGGGCAGAACCCAATTAATAAAATCCCCAATCTTCGCTTCAATCTTCAAAGAAAGAGGTCCCAAATTGATTTTTAAACACCGAAAACTGAATTTTTAATCAATGCAGAAAGCAGTAACGACAGCATAGCCCCATAGGGAGTAATGCAATCGCCAAGCATGATGCAATTAAGCTCTAGTACAAATTACCCCGGTTCACAAAGCAACGGAATCATAAAAGCTTCTTTCTTTTTCTTTTTTTTGTTTTTGATTTGCCTGGATATCTCGCCAAGCGGCTAATGAGCGACGAGAAACAAAACCCTTGGCGCGCTTATTTCTCTAAACAAAAGAAGCCGTCGTCGCCAATTAAAACTGCATTTTTTTCTTTAGTTCACTTTTTCAGTAGGGTTAATTTGATGGAGAGGATGAACTAGAAGTGTGTGAGTATCGATTTTTGGCGAGGGATTTTTTTAAAAGTATAATTTGAAAAATACGGGAAAGATAGTGATATGGGTAACACCTCCTGCAACGTTACTATGGAATTTATAGTGCTGTGAATGATATAAAGTGTTTTTACACAGCCTAGTACCAGTTCATTGTAACCAAATGGATTACTTAATACTTTTGACCCATTTTTATTGTTTTACACTCTCGTCTGATTCATGATTCACCTTTAAAAAACTTCATAAAGGTTAAAAAATAAAAGTAGTAGGATTATATTTGAATTTAAGTTATTTTAAGCTATTGAATTAATGAATTTCCTATTTTATTTTAGTTGGGCTTGTGATGGGGAAACATGAGCGAAGTAAAAAAGAAGGTTGGAATATTTTTTCCCTGCATAACGAACCAATCAGTGTAAAAGTAGTTTCCTTGCAATAGTAGGCTTGTAGCAGGAAAGCAATGATAGTGTGCTCCCCAATAGGGTGTATCGAAAAAAACTTTTTTTTGATGTTGATGATGCCTTAGTGCGGAAAAGTTGTCTAAGGTGGCAGAGAGTACCTGTGAATTTTTTCAGAATTTTCGGATAATATCTTGAGGTGCCGCCAAGGCCCTGAAGGTCCCCGTGTTAATCCAATGGAGCACGCAAGCCAAGAAGGCCGAAAATTGGTTTTTCACCCCTCATTTCTACCCTAATCACACGACGAATGTCTTCACTCGAGTTATGGACCCTATATGATCTAGGCTATCCGACAAAACTTGAATAATAGCCTAAATCTCTATATTACGTTTTTTGTATGCTCCAATTTCGTCGAAAATCGCGTATTTCCTCGTTCAAATCAGAGCCCACAATCAACATAATATAGAGATTTTGGCTATTATTCAAGTTTTGTCGGATAGCCTAGATCATATAGGGTCCATAACTCGAGTGAAGACATTCGTCGTGTGATTAGGGTAGAAATGAGGGGTGAAAAACCAATTTTCGGCCTTCTTGGCTTGCGTGCTCCATTGGATTAACATGGGGACCTTCAGGGCCTTGGCGGCACCTCAAGATATTATCCGAAAATTCTGAAAAATTCACAGGTACTCTCTGCCACCTTAGACAACTTTTCCGCACTAAGGCATCATCAAAATCAAAAAAAAGTTTTTTTCGATACACCCTTAGGGTGGTCACAAGTTACATGGGGAAAAATTTTTTTCAACTTTTTTTAGGTCTTACCCCCCTAAAATGTGCCAATAGGCTAAAGAATGAGATTGGCCAAGTTTCAGCTCAATCCGAAAATATTAACCCGTGCCTCATCGAGGTCAAAGTTTAGAAAAACATCGATTTTTAACAAAAAATCGTAGTTTTGGACCCATAAAACTGGAACCGTTTGTCCCAGAAATTTCGTTAGGGTGTCATTTGATAGGAAATTTCACACACTTTAACTCTGAAGTTACGGAATTTTATTTGCTAAAACGGATGGGGCGCTATTTAGCATTTTCATAGTAAAGGTCCGTGAAAAAGCGACTTCATTGCTAGAAACCTAGAACATTGCAATGTCAATAAAAACTTTATCCTCCGGGCTTTTTCTATTACTTTTGGTCCCAATAGATAGTAAATGAGTTTTTAAACCCCCTAAGGGATTTCTAGGGTATAATTTCAAACCCCCTAGTATTTGAAAAAAAGGAAAAAATATATAATTTTTTTTTAATTTTTAAACACGCATTTTGGGACTGATAATGTGATAAATTTGGTCCCAATACATTATTAAGAGCTTAATTAGATAGAATACCAATGGTATAGGGCCTTAACCTTTCCCTATAACCCCTATAATCTAAGCGGAAGAAGCGCGACTGCGAGGTTTTGCCAAACAAAGGCTTTAATGCCCATTAAAGTTATAAACAGATCCAAATTACAAAATTTTCACAAAAACCTCTAGAGATATGTCTTTTGTTGTCAGAAATGACGTTTGAGATTATATATATGGGTAAAATTATAATTATAGCGTCCTTCCGGCTCTAAATGTTAAAAAATCCTATTTCTACCAAAGTTACATGTTTTCAGCTAAAAGTGATCTTAAAAAAATGTATAAATTTATTTATTTTAATATGCCACAAAATTCCTTTGCCTATCATTCAAGGAAAATAACCTTTTTGAAAGGTATGCTATAGTAAATTATTTCAAAAATTTTCTTTCTGTGTACTACACATGGTGAGAAAGAAGAAAATTTTACCAAGTAATTTTTAAAAAATAGTTTTAAAAGTTTTTGGATAATTATAATGATTTTCTATAAATTGGGTTTATTCAACTTTAGGTTTAGGACAGTAACTTGGTTGCCCTTAAAAAAATCCAGTGAAAACTACAGAGAATACACTGTTGGAGTGTCTTTAAGTATATTTTTCCCGAGAAATCTTGTTTATGTTTTTTTTACAAAAATTAATTATGAGAAGCATAGAAATATTTACTGTGAAATCAAAAATATTTTTTAATATTTCATTAACTTACATGATATTTTTTCTCCTTTCACACAAGTGTAAACACAATTGACGAATAAAGTACAAAATATTAAGTAATTAGATTATAGATCAAACATATAATGAAACATTATTATACTTTTCAAGAAAATAGTTTTCCTTGAACGATAGGCAAATGAATTTCGAGGTACATTAAAATCAATTTATACTTTTTCTAAGATCACTTTTAGTTGAAAACATGTAACTTTGGTAGAAATAGAATTTTTTTAAACATTTTGAGTCGGAAGGACGCTTTTATTATAATTTTACCCACATATATAATCTCAAACGACATTTCTGACACCAAATGACATATCTCTAGAGGTTTTTGTGAAAATTTTGTAATTTAGCTTTTGTTTATCACTTTAATGGGCAGTAAACCCTTTGTTTAGCAAAACCTCGCAGTCGCGCTTCTTTCGCTTAGATTATAGGGGTTATAGGGAAAGGTTAAGGCCCTATACCATTAGTATTCTAACTAATTAAGCTCTTAATAATGTATTGGGACCAACTTTATCACATTCTCAGTCCCAAAATGCGTGTTTAAAAATTAAAAAAAAATTCTATATATTTTCCTTTTTTTCAAACACTAGGGGGTTTGAAATTATACCCTAGAATTCCCTTAGGGGGTTTAAAAACTCATTTATTATCTATTGGGACCAAAAGTAATAGAAAAAGCCCGGAGGATAAAGTTTTTTGTGACATTGCAATGTTCTAGTTTTCTAGCAATGAAGTCGCTTATTCACGGACCTTTACTATGAAAATGCTAAATAGCTTCCCATCCGTTTTAGCAAATAAAATGACGTAACTTCAGAGTTAAAGTGTATGAAATTTCCTATCAAATGACACCCTAAGCAGATTTCTGGGACAAACGGTTTCAGTTTTATGGGGCGAAAACTACGACTTTTTGTTAAAAATCGCTGTTTTTCTGAACTTTGACCTCGATGAGGCACGGGTTAATATTATCGGATTGAGCTGAAACTTGGCCAATCTCATTTTTTAGCCTATTGGCACATTTTAGGGGGGTAAGACCTAAGAATTTCGAAAGTTGATTTTTTGTAACCACCCTAATACACCCTACTCCCCAACCCTATCCATAACATTTAGAATTCTACTCTGGGGCCATTCTAATATTACATAAGCACCTAAGGGGGGTTTGCTTTTGATTATTTTTCTTGGCGAGGATGAAGGTTGTATTAATGGTGCTTACGCGTAAGATGTTTCAAATTTTGCATTTTCGAAAATAGCTTGCTTCTTGCATAAATAATTTGTATTTAATCAAAAACATATTTCATTTTAAAATTTTCATTTTGTAAAAAAATGAAATTATGAGTTTCTTTTGTTAGGGGGGTTGCGGTTTGCTTATCCCTCTCTTGCCCACTACCAGAAATAACTATGGGAAAATTTTTTTTGCCTTGTTAATGTAGTTTAGGGACAAATAAAATAAAAATGCCAAAATGTTTTGTTATTTTGAATTCAATTTTTAAAATTTGAAACTGCATTTTGACCCTGAATTTGAACTTTATAAATTATAGCACCTCTGAAGGTGTAATTATATTGCTGCAAAAACTTAAAAACATGCTGTAAATTTAGGTAAAACTTATATTTGCTACCATGGGCAGTAGATGGTTATTTATGCTAAAAAGGGGAAGGAGGTTGAAAATTACAAAAAATATGCTTACGTAACGTTTGAACAGCCCCTTAGTTAGAAGATAAGTCAAACAAAATATACAGGGTGTTTCAAAAGTCCGTTTCGCGACTTTTATTTGGAACCAACGTGTCCTAGGGTTACGGAAGTAAGGTCTACCCTTAGGTAAGTGACCCTGGAGAATCCATTGAGATAACTAACAGCGCCCCTATCGGCGAAATAAAAAAGTTTAAAAAATAATTTAAATACTATAGGAGATAGATAAAAAACTTCAATGATAGTATTGTTGCCAACGTTATGAAGAACTCACAGAAAAAAGTCTCATGAAAATAACTTGAATATTCGCTGAGATATTAGCATGTGAAATTAGCACTTTTTCAAGCCACCAAAAAGAAAAAATTCGTCAAATGGATAATTGCAGTCAATTTTATTTTAATCTTAATGTGTTCAGAATGCCTTAAAACATTCAAAAAACATTTTAATTTACCTTTCAAAGCCCTAAATTTTAAGTTATTTTCAATTAAAAATAGCTTATTTTCTGTCTGAGCTGAAGTCAGAGGATGCACGAGTGGCTTGGGTACATCATTCCTGGGTTCGAACCCAGTTTTTTTCTATTTAAATTTATTAAACTAAAATATAGAGTTATTATTTGTATGCAGGACTGTGTGAGTCAATGGCTCAGTGGATGCACAAGTGGCTTGAGTACCTCATTCCTGGGTTCGAACCCAGTGTTTTTCTATTTAAATTTATTAAACTAAAATACAGAGTTATTATTTGTATGCAGGACTGTGTGAGTCCATGGCTCAGTGGATGCACAAGTGACTTGAGTACCTCATTCCTGGGTTCGAACCCAGTGTTTTTCTATTTAAATTTATTAAACCAAAATACAGAGTTATTATTTGTATGCAAGACTGTGTGAGTCTATGGCTCAGTGGATGCACAAGTGGCTTGAGTACATCATTCCTGGGTTCGAACCCAGTGTTTTTCTATTTAAACTTATTAAACTAAAATACAGAGTTATTATTTTTATGCAAGACTGTGTGAGTCCCTGGCTCAGAGGATGCACGAGTGGCTCGAGTACGTCATTCCTGGGTTCGAACCCAGTGTTTTTCTATTTAAACTTATTAAACTTTTTTTTTTTTTATTTCCAATGCAGTTGGCGAGAATGAACACAATTCTTTCGCCAGGGGTGGACACAGAGAACAAGAAAGATTGAACATATATACATATATACAAGGTTAGGGCGCGAGAACTTATTAAACTAAAATACAGAGTTATCATTTGTATGCAAGACTGTGTGAGTCTATGGCTCAGTGGATGCACAAGTGGCTTGAGTACATCATTCCTGGGTTCGAACCCAGTGTTTTTCTATTTAAACTTATTAAACTAAAATACAGAGTTATCATTTGTATGCAAGACTGTGTGAGTCCCTGGCTCAGAGGATGCACGAGTGGCTTGGGTACATCGTTCTTGGGTTCCAACCCAGTTTTTTTCTATTTAAACTTATTAAACTAAAATACAGAGTTATCATTTGTATACAAGACTGTGTGAGTCTATGGCTCAGTGGATGCACAAGTGGCTTGAGTACATCATTCCTGGGTTCGAACCCAGTGTTTTTCTATTTAAACTTATTAAACTAAAATACAGAGTTATTATTTTTATGCAAGACTGTGTGAGTCCCTGGCTCAGAGGATGCACGAGTGGCTCGAGTACGTCATTCCTGGGTTCGAACCCAGTGTTTTTCTATTTAAACTTATTAAACTAAAATACAGAGTTATCATTTGTATGCAAGACTGTGTGAGTCTATGGCTCAGTGGATGCACAAGTGGCTTGAGTACATCATTCCTGGGTTCGAACCCAGTGTTTTTCTATTTAAACTTATTAAACTAAAATACAGAGTTATCATTTGTATGCAAGACTGTGTGAGTCCCTGGCTCAGAGGATGCACGAGTGGCTCGAGTACGTCATTCCTCGGTTCGAACCCAGTGTTTTTCTATTTAAACTTATTAAACTAAAATACAGAGTTATCATTTGTATGCAAGACTGTGTGAGTCTATGGCTCAGTGGATGCACAAGTGGCTTGAGTACATCGTTCTTGGGTTCCAACCCAGTTTTTTTCTATTTAAACTTATTAAACTAAAATACAGAGTTATCATTTGTATGCAAGACTGTGTGAGTCCCTGGCTCAGAGGATGCACGAGTGGCTTGGGTACATCGTTCTTGGGTTCCAACCCAGTTTTTTTCTATTTAAACTTATTAAACTAAAATACAGAGTTATCATTTGTATGCAAGACTGTGTGAGTCTATGGCTCAGTGGATGCACAAGTGGCTTGAGTACATCATTCCTGGGTTCGAACCCAGTGTTTTTCTATTTAAACTTATTAAACTAAAATACAGAGTTATTATTTTTATGCAAGACTGTGTGAGTCCCTGGCTCAGAGGATGCACGAGTGGCTCGAGTACGTCATTCCTGGGTTCGAACCCAGTGTTTTTCTATTTAAACTTATTAAACTAAAATACAGAGTTATCATTTGTATGCAAGACTGTGTGAGTCTATGGCTCAGTGGATGCACAAGTGGCTTGAGTACATCATTCCTGGGTTCGAACCCAGTGTTTTTCTATTTAAACTTATTAAACTAAAATACAGAGTTATCATTTGTATGCAAGACTGTGTGAGTCCCTGGCTCAGAGGATGCACGAGTGGCTTGGGTACATCGTTCTTGGGTTCCAACCCAGTTTTTTATTTAAATTTATTAAAGTATAGAGTTATTATTTGTATGCCAGACAGTGTGAGTCTATGGCTCAGTGGATGCACAAGTGGCTTGAGTACATCACTCCTGGGTTCGAACCAAATGTTTTTCTATTAAATTTTATTAAATTAAAATACAGGGTTATTATTTGTTAACTTCGGTGTGGGGAGTCAATGGCTCAGTGGATGCGCAAGTGGCTGGTGTGCACCCGAACTAGGTTCGAACCTAAGGTGCGGCGGAACGATGTAGGTTTTTTTTTTACAAATGCCAGCTGATAGTTACGGTTACAGTTAAAAGAGACAGCCACGGTCACAGTCAACAGTTGGTCTTATGTATCTCCTCAATTTCCAGGGCTCAAAAAAGGGTTAGGCTTAGCGAAAAAAAGCAATTCAATAAAACTGACCGTTACAGTCACAGTTAACATATTTTTTGTTCAAAACTGCAAAACCGGTGTTTCGACGGACCGTTCTCCGCTATGCCCCTGGAGCCCTTGGTGACGTGGGGGCGTCCATCCTAAACCCCCAGACCACCAATTCGTCCAGGGGGAGCAGATAAGGTCCGTCGGACACCAGTTTCGACTTTCGACCCCTGTGACAAGGTGCATCGGAATACTCAGGAAATAAATTAAAAATAGACAAGATTAACGAGTTAGGTTACATACACACATTACACAATTAATATCATTAGTGTTATGAGAGAGATTGTTAGGTTAGTGGGTTTGATCTGAGTACCTTCAGCACACAGGGCACGACTCTACCAACTGAGCCATCAGGGTACGGACACAGAAGATATCTTTGTTACTTTATTGGTTACATAAGATTATTTAATTTTAAATATTTATATAAATTTGAGCAAAAAAGATCAAGCGGGAACCGAACCTCGGAACACTGCTACACCAACAACATAAATTATCAATCAAACGCAGACTTTACCAACCGAGCCATCCGAACACAACTCAAGATGCTTTATTTTCCAATTGGTGGCTGCAGAACATACCAATGAAATAAGAATCACTTTTAGTTTTTAGCAAAATTGAACCTTAAAAGCGGGAATTGAACTCTGGATCGACTGTCAGCCCATCCAGAAAACCTGTCACTGGGAAAGATGCTCTACTAACTGAGCCATCCTAACACAATACATGAGGCTTTATTTTCCAATTGGTGGCTGCAGAACATACTACTAAAATAAGACATACATTTCAGTTTCCAGCAAAATTGAACCTTAAAAGCGGGAATCGAACTCTGGATCTACCGTCAGCCCACCCAGAAAACCTGTCACTGGAAAATAGGCTCTACTAACTGAGCCATCCGAACACAATACATGATGCTTTATTTTCCAATTGGTGGCTGCAGAACATACTACTAAAATGAGACATCAATTTCAGGTTCCAGCAAAATTGAACCTTAAAAGCGGGAATCGAACTGTGGATCTACCGTCAGCCCACCCAGAAAACCTGTCACTGGAAAATAGGCTCTACTAAGTGAGCCATCCGAACACAATACAGGATGCTTTATTTTCCAATTGGTGGCTGCAGAACATACTACTAAAATAAGACATACATTTCAGTTTCCAGCAAAATTGAACCTTAAAAGCGGGAATCGAACTCTGGATCTACCGTCAGCCCACCCAGAAAACCTGTCACTGGAAAATAGGCTCTACTAACTGAGCCATCCGAACACAATACATGATGCTTTATTTTCCAATTGGTGGCTGCAGAACATACTACTAAAATGAGACATCAATTTCAGGTTCCAGCAAAATTGAACCTTAAAAGCGGGAATCGAACTGTGGATCTACCGTCAGCCCACCCAGAAAACCTGTCACTGGAAAATAGGCTCTACTAAGTGAGCCATCCGAACACAATACATGATGCTTTATTTTCCAATTGGTGGCTGCAGAACATACTACTAAAATAAGACATCAATTTCAGTTTCCAGCAAAATTGAACCTTAAAAGCGGGAATTGAACTCTGGATCTACCGTCAGCCCACGCAGAAAACCTGTCACTGGAAAATAGGCTCTACTAACTGAGCCATCCGAACACAATACATGATGTTTTATTTTCCAATTGGTGGCTGCAGAACATCAATTTCAGTTTCCAGCAAAATTGAGCCTTAAAAGCGGGAATCGAACTCTGGATCTACCGTCAGCCCACGCAGAAAACCTGTCACTGGAAAATAGGCTCTACTAACTGAGCCATCCGAACACAATACATGATGCTTTATTTTCCAATTGGTGGCTGCAGAACATACTACTAAAATAAGACATCAATTTCAGTCTCCAGCAAAATTGAACCTTAAAAGCGGAAATTTAACTCTAGCCTATTGTCGGCCAACCAGAAAACCGTCACTAGGAAGCAGATTTTACCAACTGAGCCGACCTGAAGATTTATTTATAAATTGAAATTGGTAGAGTTAAAAATATATAATTTTTAAAATATTTTTTTTGTATAAATCTGAATTCTACGGTTGTAGTTAACTTTGGGGCTCACATAATGTTTTAATTTACTTAATACCTGCTTACAGGCTATTAGATTTAAATAAATTGTAATGTTACTTTAAAACTGAATTAAAAAGCTATTTTAATAGGATGAGTGAAGTTATTATTGGATATCCTTCCTTTCTTTAGAGTAAATAAGTTTTTATTGAAATATAGTTTATTTTCTTTCTTATGAGTATTCAGTTGATATTTGAACTTAATCCTTCTGGGCTGTCTTGCTTAGGCTAAATCTAAACTGCACTGAAACTACTTTATACTTTTCTTCTGATAAACAGTACTAGGCAATTAGAACATACACTATAAATTACCGAAGAGTCCTTAAAATACAAAAAGACTCAATAAATACTCCAGATGGGAAGCTAGAATCAAATCTTTATTGTAGCACCAAAGAAATATAAAAAAAACAGCAGCTGGGTGCTGATAACTTAAGATGAAGAAACAAGTATGTAACTGGCCATACCAACAATCTTCTACCAGCACACCAGATAGAGTTCTGAAAAAATACAAAAGAACTTCAATTCACAATAGTATCTAAAATTTTCCAAATGAAATCTAACAACTTCCATCAAGGTTAACTAAGCACGTTGAGGTACCATTGAAGCCCTAAAGCTATAACCACATTTGGAATGAAAATCATCTGATAAATCAATAAAATCAAACCGATAACCAAACCGAACTCTTTTTCATTTCTTACGAAGTGGAAAAGGGATTTAAGCATTTAAGAGGAAAAAGTTGACATAGTTACACTGCTGATGCTGATTACCACACAACTGACTAAAAATAATGATGATTTAAGATGAAAGGAGAAAGAGATTTCTGGTAGGACACGCTTCCTTAAGTTGTATGTTGAGCTTATTCTTGAGTTATACTCTATTCATTTAGAATTGGCGCTTGAGAAATAGTGCTTTCCCCCACGCTAGAAGCGTAACCATAGTTACGCTCTTCGAGCAGCCAATAGTAAGCCTTCTTCGTCACTTTGACGAGGATAGTTGCTATGGTTACCGATCGGTGGTGGGGGAAGGAAATATTTTCAAGCGCCAGTTCAAAATGAACAGAGTATAGTGCATGGCCTTCTCATGAATCAAGATCAAGATGTTTCATTTTTGAGTATGCACATTTTCGGAAATGAGTATATTCATATTCATATATTCATGTTTTCAAATTTGAGTAAATTTGATTCGGAGCCAGTTTGAGTAATTTTTACTCAGTTGTGAGACTTTCGTTTAAAGAGTGCGGTTTCCTCAAATTTTCAAGTATTTCCTGACATGATTGAGTGACGGACATAAAAATTATGTATATTTCCAGACTTAAAATTTTTTTAATTAGAGTAACATAACACAAATTTTTTGCAGTCTCAAGAAACACTACACCTTATGGGATATTTAAGTCAGTCTAAACTAAAAAAGAGCATGGTTTACAGATTTATTCACTTTTGAAATAGATGAGTTGGCATTTCATGCGCAAGTTGACCCATTTTTTAGTGAAAGAGCATTCATTCAAAAAAAATTCTAACATAAAATGCATATTTTTAAGTGGCGACCCATATCGGTTATTGAAAAGCCTGATGACTTTACATTCTCCAATTTAAAAAGTTTGTTTTTACATTTTTTAGGATGGGATAAAATAATTTTTTATAACTATACATTTAATAAAACAAGTAGTTTCAAATTTAATAAACAACGTAGTTATTAGTGCTAATTATTAAAGGTTTGAAATAAAAAAACAAACCTGAAAACCAAATGATGCTTTTCAAATTTTCACATTTCAAGTTCCTTAAAATTAATCAAAGGGGCCGCGCCGTTCAAATATTACGTAAGCACCATTTTAGTCCAAATAAAAACTTTATGTCGCCAAATTGGCACTAGTCAAAATCCTCGCCAAACTCAACGCATTTCCAGCGCTTCTCCACCAATTAGATGCCGTAAATCTCTAAAGGAACGAGCGGGAAAAAAACGTCATCAGACTAACGAGTGCTAATGACGACTCCATCGAATTAAGGCGCAGTAATGAACGAGAAAAAAGTTTTAAATCGGAGGGGGGCGTGTTTTTGCGGGCCCGCCGCCAAAGAAGCGTTTTCCTGTTGGGTATAAACATTCGATGCGAAGAAAGAAGCCGACCAATGAAAAGCAGAGAAAAAAAAAGAAAATTAAAACGGGCTCATTTTCCGCACCGATTGAATTAGTCGGCCGCCAAAAAGATCACTAATTATTTTTGTTCATTAACACCGCTTATTTTTCCGAGGAAGATTTTAACGGTTTTCTTTTTTCTGTTGCCGCCATTTTCTTTATTTTCCTTGCTTTTATTATACTTCGTTAAGCGCATTGTTGTCTATTTCGGTAAGAGAAAAAACGAGGGAATTTTTTTTCGGATAGAAACCTTTCCGCTTTATTCATCAGCTATAATTTTGTAAAAAAAAGGTTGGCATCACTTTGGAGGAAGAGGTTTTTTATGTCAGGCGAATTTTTGTTGGGTTTTACTTTTGAGTTGCGTAGTTTTTATGGCTCGAAAGTTCGTTTTTTGAGCTGCTTCTTTCGCAACGTATACTTGTAGGTGTAGCGAAAACTACTGGAAAAGCCGGAAACAATTACTTTGATTCCGGCTTCTAAATATGTCGTCCGTTTTCCTTTATACAAGCTAACTACACCGGAACGCTTAGCTCGCTCTTTTATAACTGGTTGAATAAGTGCAGAAAAAGTGAACAAAAAATCTGTATTTTTTTTCATAAGGAACTTAATTTCTTTGAAAAAAAATATATTCAATAGAAACTCAACTTTTAAAACTGCTAAGGAGATCAAAACAAGATTTTGAAGGTAAAAAGAACACATTCAGTTTAATTAAGCTTTTGCTTGTTCGTTTTGAAAATTTGACCTTTAAAATACAGGTTTAAACTCATTTTAAGTGTTATAATATAAGTTTCAAATTCAAATTTTTTATGCTGTAACCAGTGCTGTAGCTTGTTTTTTTTAGGGGGTCTCGTTAAATTATTATTTTTTTAGCTATAGAAGCAGAATTTTTTGTTGGGATAATGTTTTCCCATTCTCTCACTTGCTTCAATCTACTCGAAATGAAATTGTGTTCTAAAATTGGGGTGTCCGTCCCCCTCTTGTATACGCCTCTTTAATTAGGTGCCATTGGTATATTGGCACCATCCTTTATGATTAAAAGTCGGAGAAACACACTTTCAATAAATTTTCGGTCCCCCTTAAAAGTTAAAAACATAGTTTTTAAAACAGGACGACACCCGTGGGGGGTAGTTACTAGGGTGGGTCATTTTTCTATGGCGAAAAAACATTTATACAAATTCTATCGGGCACAGCAAGAAAAGGGTGCCAAATGGTCTCAAACTAACATGCGTAAAATATTATTCCATTATAATATCTCTTTTTGCCTCCGGATTGGCCTCAAATAGAACAAAAATATGTAATTTTTCATATTTTTAAAAAATTTAAATTTAAATTTTTTTTGTCGATAACTTTTTAAATTTCACAAATAAGGGTCTTTAAAAGCAATTTTAATCACATTAGTCACCTTCATTCATTATTATTACAAAAACAACTGCCAAAGTGGCAATATAAATATGCTATCTATTAACAAAGAGCCGTAGAATATGAATCTCTGTTTTGCCATAAAACAGTGGATTGTCAGTGGTACAGATTTTAAATATTGGTAGTTCATATACATTCTCCCTCAAGTTTGGTCAGTACAAAACGGTATTTTTAATTTTTAAAAATAGAAAAGGTTGTATTTTTCATAAATATGCCGCGCTTTCGAAATTCAGCGGACAGTTATTTCACTGGCTAGTCTTGGGATCCAAATATGATCGCAAAAATATGTTGAAACAATTGTTGAATAGATAGTTCGTTCATAGACAATATCAGTTATGATTCGCTCAGTCATGATTTACCTAATTTTTTGCTATAGCAATAGACTGAAACCCAGGCCCATGAAATTTTACTTCTTGAGGATTGAATAAAAATAGCTTCTTAGCATTCCCTTATGAGTTCATAAAAGTTAAAATGTAGCAAATTTAACTGTTAAGGATAATTACAAGTAAGTTTTGAAAAGCAATGTAGCTTATTTAAAAACTTAATGGATAATACTGAGCTTTATGTTGATAACGGGGATCTACCGCTCTTCTTAAGAAAATGTTTCAAAATTTGACTCTTAAAATGAGGTTTTAATATATTTTTGGACATTAGGGTATTATATGGATACTTGGGATGGACTATTCCTGATATGCCAATGAAATTTCAAGGAAAACCCCAACTTTGAAACTATTATCCTATATTAAACTATTATATTTTAGTTCAACCCTCGTTTTCCGCGAAACTATAACAATAGTATCATCTTGAAACTAAGCAGAATAAAACTAGGATACATGTACATAAAATACATAAAATCAGTGTTGTTGTGCTTCATACCTGCAGTGCAGGAGAAGGAAAGTTACACAAAAGTAGAAATTTACTTCGATGCTCGAAAAACACTCTTTTCTCACAGCCACAACTCAATGTCAGCCTTGGCAATCTCTGATATTCTTTAAATCACCTGCCTTTTACGTACTGTCATCTCCTTTTCGCCCAGGCAGCCTCTCATTTTGAGGAAATCAAAGTGTTACAATTGCCCCGCGTTACAATCGTCCCCACCCTCCCCTACCCACCTTCTGACATATCCTTTTATATTAAAAATTTAATGTTTTTTCCTCCTTCTCAACCGACAATAAAGGTTTCGCACATTTTTATGATTCCAGCAAGAAATTTTTGATTGCCAGTTCTAACCATTGAGATATTTCAAAATATGTTGTATTACAACTCAAGTATTTCAACTCTGGTTTCATTTATAATTATTTTATAGTCTTCAATGATGATTTTTATACCATTGTGCATATTTATATTTATGACGGATTTGTGCAATCGAGGAAAAAGCTTGATTTTCGTTCGTCCATTTTTACATGAAATTACTATATGAATCGAAACTTTAAGGCGAATCCGGAGGCAAAGAGAGTTAATATAATCGAATAATACAGGGGTTCTCAAACTTTTGAACATCGCGACCCACTTTTTAGAAACGAAATCCAACGCGACCCACCTCATCTTCAGTTAATTTTTTCATGTCCCCCAAGAGAAGGATTTTAACTTCGAGCGTGGGGAGGGGGTTTGGTCACCTACTATTTCGTTAGGATAAATTACATGCACGTATTATAAGAAAAATTAAATTTAAAAAAAATGTAAAGTATTTGAATTTGAGTGAATGAAATAGTTTAATTATGAGTGAATAATGATCCTTACAGTAAAAAGGGGGTCTGGGGGTCCTCCCACAGAGAAAATTTTTAAGTTTGACCCTTGAAAACTGGGTTTTAACTTGTTTTTTAGTAATTTAGGAAAACTTGCAATTGCATTATTTTCTAAAAAAATTCTTAAAATTTGCATTGCTCCCCACCGTGTGAATGGGAGGGGGAGTCCTACGTTTATAATCAAATCTTATTTGCTTAACCAACTAGTTTTGCATTATAAGCAATTAATGTGACACAATTAAGCACATTAATGTGTGATGAATTGTCTTTTGGATTGTACACTTAGTAGGGTATTTTTCTTATTGCTCTTATTTTTATTCTTTTTTTACTATATATGGTAATTTGATAAATTTCAAAAGTCAATAACATACCTATCTGTAAAAATTATAAAAAATATCCTATAATTAAGAAAAATTCAAAATCTTCTCGCGACCCACCAACAACTGACTGGCGACCCACCAGTGGGTCGCGACCCACAGTTTGAGAAACTCTGGAATAATATTTTACACATGTTAGTTTGAGACTATTTGGCACCCTTTTGTCGCTGTGCCCCTGGGAAAATGTGAAAAAAATATTTTTGACCCACCCTAGTTGTTACCTTTCCCTCTTCCCACTCATATGTAGAGCGATTGGATATTTTTGTGAGCGCAAAAAGTCAATTTGCCATTTTTTTGGACTTATTCCCTTTTCAAAACCTTTGGTCTAATAGAAAATATACGTGGAATAATCTATTATTTTGTTTATTTAAAAGAACCTCAAGAGACCTTTTCTTGTAAAATATAAAAGTATGTATAAAATAGTTCATTAGATCTAGTTTGTCTGTTTCAAGCCAAATTTGACGTAAGTAGTTTCACATAACCCAATTAATGCATACAAGTACATGAGAGGTCAGGCAGTCCTTCGGGATTAGCTGTCCAGTTGATAGGAAGGATGATCCCACTGCCCGAAGGGGCATCACAGCATCAAACATACCCCCGAAATCTCTTGAGGATTAGAGAGGAAGGGTTATGACGCCTGTATATCAAATGACTGGTCTCTTGCGAGTTCCACATATGTAAAAGGCTGAAGAAGTTAGTGGTAAAACGAAGTAATAAAATTTGCAAAATTTGAAGTCACAAGTAATATTTTTTCTCTATCGAAATGAAGAAAAAAATACAATAGGCGTTTCAAATATTTTAGTCTGGGTAATGAGGAATAGCTATATAGAATAGCACCATAAGTAAAATTGCTCGAACTATTGTTTTGTAGATATTTATTTTTGAAAATTATTATAGGGTTTGGGAAATAATTTGTGACTATGATTACTAAAAAAACCATGCCTCGCATTTTTGTGTAAAAATTAAAATTAATCTTTGAATTATATTGATTCAGTTAAATTAATTTTACTCAAAGTAATATGTTTATTTCTTTTAAAAAATTCAGTAATGATAAAAAATAAAATTAAGTAAGCTACTTATTGACAGTCAGTACCGATACCGACTATAGATAATAGGGATCTATTCCTTGTCGTTATGTAATATAAGAAAAAATTAGTTCGGAAAACATGACTAAAATTATAAAAACAATCTTTCAATAAAAATCACCAACATACTCTTATTACTTTAATTCTTGTTTAGTTCATCCAATTATAGATTCCCATCCCTGCTGTTTACCCCTTTTTGTCATTAACATTTTTGTCATTTGTAGTAAAATTTGTTCTTGAAATTCAGGTAATTTTATGTGCAACTTTAACCTATCTCTTCCAGTTAAATATCTAGCAGTTTTATAAAAAAATGTAATGCAAATAATCTTACAAACCATTTTTAAAGCATAAAACTACTTAATTTTGTATTTAAATTGTGGTATTTTAAAATTTTTGATTTAAATCAATGATTTTTTTTAAATCAAGTGATTTAAATCACGATATAAATCAAGTTGATTTAAATCAAGCAACCCTGTATATCATACCAGTTCCATATTTTTTTTAACAAAAGCACATTATATCTAAGTATCAATTTCCCTTTACCAACGAAATACCTTTCTCTCACCCCAGAAAAATCTTCCCACCCAACATTACAAATCCCGAAAGCTTATTTGCATCAGCTCATACAGAAGAGAGAAAGAAAGCGTTAAATCTAACACCAACAAAATCTAACACAAAAGCATAATCCTAAACCTAATCATGTCCTTTTACATAAACACCCCCTCCCTCGCTTATTAAACCATCCCGATCGTCTGTCAAAGAGCGCCGGTAAATCGAATGAAGGGGCGATTTAGCCGGCCCTCGGGCACCCTCTTTTGTCGCTACGGGGATCCCCACCCTCAGCAGCTTTCGTGGGAGATTATTCGGTGGATGGGTGTTACCTCTATGGGTGATACTCAGGGAGAGAAATATCTTACTTTTGGTTTGGATCGTGCTGTAACAAAGCGTGGATTAAGGGCCATAGTCAGATTGACAAAATTCGTTAGAAGAAACAAGAGCGGAACGAGAACGGTACGAAAACGATGGATTTGATACGGTAACTCAAGAGCTCTCGTTCCGTGTTTCGGATCTATGTATCTATGCAGATTGCTTTTATACTGTGTTTCGTCCGACAAATAGTTCCATAAACATGTTTATGGAACTATTTCTTGTTATCAGACAGCTTTTTATCATCAGACAAAGTTTCGATTCATTACTATATTACGAATATGATAAACATCTTGTGTAGCGGCATTCCGTATTAATAATTGTATAATTTTTTGAAAGTGTTTGCGACAACATTTGCAAATAATAATTAGTTTTATAACTTTCATAATAATAACAATGACAGAAGACTTTTTTAAAATGAGTAGCTGTTCTAGTGTTTGTAGGATCACAAAAAGAGTAAAATAAATCCACCAACCGAGGTATAGATTTGAATCTTAGAAAGATATATGGGGGCTGTGGGGAGCCTAGTGGTTAAGGCATCGGCTTCGGGATCGGAGGGTCCCGGGTTCGATTCCCGACACCGCTAAAGACCCATCGAGTATATGCGGAGTACGTGCTCGTTAAATCTGTGGGTCCGAAAGTCCTGCGTGGTCCGTCATGGCGCAGTTTACCACGGGTCCAGGTGTCTGGAGACTATTTCCCTCCCCTTCAGATGCATGGCAAAATTGTGGAGGTGGCGATAGATAGTGGCAGTATCTATCATCTCATGAGGCAGAAGTCGGACTCCTGCCATTTTATGGGCCTCACTTTCTCAGGAGCCGCACCCCCTTTGCCTTGAATCCTTGTGGCCCTAATATATGGCCCTAACAATTTTACTGTAAAGAACAAAACAATATATTAAAAAATCTTTAAAGTTTCATTAATTGGGTTCGACAGGTGATAACGATGAGATTGGGTTTAAAAGAAAGCGTCCTCTTAAGGACCGTTTCCACTTATTTGATCTTCGAACGTACAGCAGGGGTTTCCAACTGGCGGCCCGCCGGGTCATTTTGTGCGGCCCACGAAGCTCTCTGAAAACCCTCCAAAAAGTAGCTTCAAAACACTTTTTAGCACACTAAAATTCAAATTCTTTTTCGGGGGAGAACCCCCGACCCCCCCCATATACCTCTTAGATTATGGACTAGCTTAGATCCTTTTCTATGGTGCAAGAGTTAAAAGTTTGAAGTTTCGAGAGGTCGTTTGTAAAACCTGAAATTCCCCCTGAGCGTAGCAAGGGGGTATGAAGGATTTTATAACCTTTACTGTCTGTCTATCACAAGAAGAGCTCTGGTTTACATCTCTGTTGCCAAGGCAACAGGACTCTGCTCATTTTCAACGGGTGAAATCAGAAGAAAGGCGCAACCACTTTGGCTTACTGAGCGCCTTGTTGGGGAATTTGGCGATAACTTTTATATTGTTACTTTGTAATTACATAAATCGGGAAATCTTAGAACAGGGTCGAATTGGCTGCGTTTGGTGAAAATCTTATTTCATCATGATCCATCGAGTGATAAATAGCTTTATACTTATAAAACGGATTGGATTTCTGTTACAGGATGATTAAAAATTAGAGGGAGAAAAGCTAGAAGGGAAGGGGCTAAAAGCGGATTACAACTAAATGACTTTTTTTAATCCTTACGATTAAGAAATTCACGATTGTGATGTGTTAGCCCTTGACTGAAGTAAACATTAAAACTTTTGATTTTATAAAAATGCCGGAATCGAGTGATATTTCTGGGTCTTAAAGGGTAAAGCGTATATTCCAGATCTGGATGATTCAGTCTATGAATGCAAAACTTTGCACAATGAATCTTTTCCCCACGAAAATTCAATTTTTTCTTTTAATACTGGTAGTAATTTTCTGAGCGATGGTACTTTTTTTTCTTTTAAGTAAAAGTCTTGAATCACCAGGCGAATCACACACTTGTCAAAGCCATCTAGTTCGCAGTTTCGCTTACTAGGCCTTGTACGGTGTTTCCCTGGTGATTTCAAAACTTGAGATGAGTTCAGTGCTGAAACTTCCATTTTTATCCTTTTGATTGTAGTTTCAAAAACACCAGTTGCTTGAGAAGCCCTTTTTATAGCTTGTGGAAGTGGAATCGATAAAGATTTCGACGATCCTTCACTTGAACAAAAATCTGCAACATTGTAAATTATTTTTCACGCTTGCGATTTTAATATTTAACCCTTTTTAAAATGAAATGTCATCATGTAATTTTAAAGGAATAGAAAATTGATTGATATAAATCGAAACACAATCCAAAGGCAACAGTTAAATCAAATCAAATATATGTGTAGGAAGCGGAGTTATCAATTCTTCTAAAAAACAAAATTCCATTTTTATTTATTACATTTGCAAAATTTAGAAAAAGAAACTTAAAATCAATTATCTATCACAGGGGTCGGCAACTGGCGGACCGCGGTCCGCATCCGGACCGCTTGAAGTCATTTCCTGGACCGCCATACCATTTTGAAAATAATTTATTTGTACTTTTACGGAACAAATATTAGCTTTGACATGCTTTTTAAGAGTAATTTGAACAAATTTCCTGGGGGATGCCCCAGACCCCCATTTTAATGTTAAAATTTCTATAATCATATTAAATTTAACAATTTTATTTAGCAGGTAGCATACTCAAATCACATCTTTGTAATAATTTATGTGCAACTGAAGATAACAATTTTAACTAGAAATAGTAGCCTATTTTTTCTCCGGACCCCGATGAAAAATTTTCAAAATCATTTGGACCCCAAGTAAAATTACTTGCCGACCCCTGATCTATCAAGTCAGTTCCCTAGAATATACATGGTTAATTGAATCACTATTCCTCTTTGTTTATTATTTTAACAGTTCACTGCATCAATCCGAGAAGAAGACCGTGCTTGGGATCGCCAAAAATTCGGCCAATAATCCTCCATCGGCTTTAATCTCCGCCAAATCCTCATACGGTTTATCCCTATTTAAAATGAACCGGTCTTGTTGCTATAGCGACCCCCATAATCAGACAAACTGGCGGGAGCTCTTCTTGTGATAGACAGACAGTATCATGAGGAGGGACAAAATGGAGTATCAAAAAATTAGGTAAAACAATCATCTAAGGAAAATTTACAAACATTTTCTTGAGGAAGACCTTTTCACTTAAGTAATATTCAGAATATTAAATATAGGGTAGGTGGGGGCAAAGCCCCGCAGTTTTCAGTATTTTTTACATTGTGATCGAAAGGGGGTAGATAATCCCGAAATTTCAATTGGAGGTGTTAGATTGAGATGTTACCTACAAAATTAATCCAAATTTATACTCTTATCGATAATATTTCAAGAGAAATTGACAATTTAGTAGAAAAAAAAATTGCGCGGGTCTTTGCCTCGCAAAATGGGGCAAAGACCCGCACTTTTGAATCTTCGTGTCCAAGTAAAATAAACATGGGTAAACAAAATGTTTCATTATAAAAACACTAGAAATAATCATTCTTAATACAGTAGAACCCCTATTATCCGCGGAATTGGGTGGCAAGGGTACCGCGGATAGCTAAAATTGCGAATAACCCGAAAAAAGACTAAAAATGAGGTGAAAACACGAAAAAAAAATATTTCAGCATAAAAACTATGTTTGATTGTACAAAAAACATGATATGTAAATTGTAAAACTTTTGAAACCTTTGCTCTACATCTAAAATCTCTCTAATGTCGTCTAAAATTTACCCTCATCATTAATAATTTTTTTCGTAGCAATCGTGGATCATCCGCTCGCGTTTAATGGATTTCTAATGTATTGTTTTAGTATTTTTAAATGAACCAACAATATTAAACATAAATATAATCCGATTTAATGAAAATTGTCAATCTGTTGTAGCAACTCATTTCAAAGCGCCCAATATCTTTCAAAAGGGAGAAAAAAGGGGTTCAGTTTGAGGATTGACATATCGGAAACCTTTATTCAACTTTTTACGGATCCTGTAGGTTCTAATTTCCTTTTGGGGCGAATTTCCAAAGTTTTGAAGATGCGGGTATTTGCCCCAAAACACCTGCGGGTATTTGCCCCATTTCACTTTATTTTGAAAAACAAGCCTTATTATTTTTAGAGACATGTTAAGGAAATTATTTCAAGACGAAACTGAAGCTCAAATGCTATCTTATCATTGGCTTATTTGTTTGTATTTCTCCTGAAGCCCTATTTTAAGTAATGTTTAAGTAAAAGATCAGAAAAATTACATCAAAATGATGAAAAACAAACTTACAGCATTTTTTCAACTCATGAGTGACTTAGGGGTACGAACTTTCGTAGAATGATAGGTCACAATAAGACAAACCAACCACCTGGTTTTCAACTTTTGAATCGATTATTAACAATTAAAAATCGCGGTGCGTGGTTTTGCCCCGTGCGGGTTTTTACCCCCACCTACCCTATTCAGTATTCCTACGAATTGTATAAGAGTAAAAAAATTCATATATCCTCTGGAATTTCGGAAAATACAGTAGTGCATATCGTACCTCCGGAAGAATACTGCTCCAATATCCGAATTCGACAGATTCAGTTCTCTTTTCCCCTTGGCGTGGCTATCGCCGATTCGGTGCGGTTTCGTGAACAATTTACCTTGCCCAATCCAGCCATGTTCAACCACACGGCTTAATTCAAAATCAAGCGATCTCTGCTATTTGAGAAAAGAAATGTCACAACTAAGTTAATGAAAATGATTGGAAATTCAATCCTAAAGACATGTAATTTATAAGGGATAATACTGATCAGAAATTGATCTTTTAGCTTTTATTGCGATCAGACCAAACCAATAAAAATATCGTCTAATTATGACATAAAACATATTAAAAAGCTGAATTATGACGGGAAACTATGATCGGATGGGCTAGACATCGACTACAGTTTTAGATCCTTATTTATATTCAGTTTGATTTCCATTAAAGTAATCATGATAATTCCCGACCAATTTTTTAGGGTCAAAACGTTTTAAACTGTGTAAATAAAATAAAATCTTTAAGAGTTATACCGATCTGTCTTATGTTATATACGATCATATTAACTTGTGTAATCTCTCCTAATAATCTTAAAATGGTGTCATAAATTTTCTGATTATTTCTCCAAAACGATTGCCTGATTTTAGTTTCATGGGAATGGGCAAGCTAAATTGTTCATTAAACTTCGCCAACTCCACGACAACCACAAACGATCGCCAAGGGGAAAATGAACCTGGATCTTTCACATTCGGATATTGGAGCAGTCTTTCTCCGGAGGTACGATATGTTACGGTGAATGTCCGAAATTGGAGAATGTCGACATTCACAGATAAGCGAACATGTGATTGTCGACATTCACCGGTGAATGTCGACAATCACCAAATTTCGGTCTTTCACCGTAACACATACATTAAAAATATGTAAACCTTCGTCCCTCTTTTGCTGGAAAAGTTTCATATTGAAGACTCTCACCCCCCAAAAAATTATCATCGTTGAAAAGGAGCCAGATTACTTTGCGGCCCGCCACTTGACTTGTGATTTCGATTGCGGCCCGAGAGCACTTAGAAGTTGGAAACCCCTGTTATACAGCAATCTATCGATACCAATAGAAGGAATCACAGAGATAAAGTTGAAAAAGATGACGTCAATTTTGCCTCTCTCTGGGATTCGTCTTCCTATTGGTTTCTCCAGATTGCTGCAGCCCAACGGATCGAAATAGGGAAATGAATCGAACTCGAACAGATTTTTCTACTTTTTAAATAAATTCAAGTTCATTGGTTTCTCATTTATTTACAGTTCCTCCTATTAGGATTTTTATAACTTGCTTTTATGCAGAAATTTATGACCTCGTTTAGATGTCATACATAGTATCTAACAGAAAGAATTAATAAACAGAGAAAAAATGGAGACGTGATGAGATAGAGAGAGGAAGAGAGAAAGAGGGAGGAGAAAATTAGCAAAACAAGAGAAAAGAAAGAGAGAATGAAACCAAAGAGAAAAAGCACAAAAGAGACAGACACCAAAATGTTATCCTCAACGCCCGTTCTATCATGTTATCACAAAAGTACCACCAGAACAAACGGAAACCCCAACCTTCTAACACCAGCCCAAAAAAGCATCCCTACAAAAAGACCCAGTGAGAAAGTTCCACAAAAAGAATATAAGCAGGCATAAAACAAAGCTCTCCAATTGCCGGAACAGCACCCATTCACAATAGCAGCACCCATCCCCTTTCACCAGGGGGATGGTTATCGCACTTAGGCGGTAATCCAATCACGCCTTCAAAAGGAGGGGGCGTGGCCTAGCAGCCCCAGCTGCTCCCTCCACAAAGGGGACAGGGACCTACAAAGGGAACGCCCCCAGAGAATGTTTGTTTTCTGGCTTGTTTGTTGTCACACAGAGATGGGTCCCTCTTTGTGGGGATCCTGAGCTTGCAACTCGTTCTTTTAGAAATCCATGGCCTTTTTATGGGGGGTGAGACCCCCCTTCTTTCCGTTTTTAGGGGTGAAGTGGGGGTTTTGGTGGGTGATTGGTAGTGACAGCTCCATCTATAGAAGTTCTGTCTTGGATGGTATTCTGTTTCAGTTGGATTTCGTTCGGTTGGCAGGAGCATCAACAACAGTTGGAAAGTGAATATCACGGTTAGATGAAAACAAGGTCATCCTAAAATACTTACACCCCTCTGTATGACTAGTCTGCCTTCTCTGAGCCACAAATAACGTTGTGACAAAACTGTTTGCTCCATATGGAAAATCATCGGGTAAGATTGGAGTTGGACAACAATAACTTTGTTAGGCAAAAACCAAAAACACTACTGTAAAATGTGAAAACTTTAGCCCAACCATCGGAAAGAGATTCGATGTGCTGTATTTCTATTTAAAAAATGTGGTTATCACTTATTTTGTTCTATCTAGGGCAAACAGGGGGCATCATTAGCATCAGGACAGTCTCAAAATGGTGTCTTGAAGTTTCTAAAATACGATCATTGTGTAATTAAAATTAGCGGCTCGTCACCATGGTAATGCAATAGAAATGCAATGGGAAATTACTAGTAGCGAGCCGCCTATTTTATTTACACAGACTATAGTGGTCTTCTAACTTGGGTAGCATTAAAATGTCTATTTTTATTGTTTTTCTTTGGAAAGGTGTGTTACGAGCATAGTTTGAAACAGTAAGGTCATATATTTCAACCAAGTAGAAAGATTTCTAACTTTTTCACTGTCATAATTATGTTCTACATTTTGGTTTGGCTATTCTTGAATTTTTATTACGTTGGAGTAACGTTGGGGCCCATGGTATCTGCTGGAATAATTGAAATACTTTGAGTTTAAATGAAAATGGACTAATCAGGAGTAAAAACTAATACTCAAAGCTAAATATGCTTCAATTATGAGTAAATAAACCTCGAAAACTATATGGACTATATGTATGCCTATGGCATCATTATTATTGTGAAATAGTACAATGATGGTGTCCAAAGAATTGGTGTCCATTTCATTTTTCCAAAAGCATATTTTTCTCCATATAATGATTTCGTATATGCATATGTTACGGGCAAAGTGATTAATTGGGGCATTATTAATAATGCCCAGAGTGGAGGCGGGCAAAGTGATAAATTTTATTGATAAATTCCATTGAATTTATTACATTGCCCTCCTCCACTTCGAACATTATTAATAATGCCTGATTTATCACATTGCTTGTAACTCATATACACTATATCCTCAAATTCCCCTTGCCTACACCCATGCTTATTGGTATTGAAAGGGAATTTATAAACACCCTGATAATATTTTTACATCCATAAAATTTTTTTTTAAAAATTGTTGGTTTTACTCAAATGTTAAACAAATTTATTACGTACGATGGTAAAGTCAGATCCACTCAGATTCGGGTCTTTTTGCATTCAGTCAGTTTCAGTCAAAAATTAGAAACATAAAATTCAATAAACTTAGTCCTTTCTACACTTATAAAAATTAATCAATTCAAAATGTTCGATATAAGCATATAAATGTTTTAATTGTGTTAGCGATATATTTACTGTAATTAATTAAACTCTTAAGGGATAATAAGTAAAGATTGCTAAGAAGCGAACAAAAACAATGCGTTTCGCTCTTAACAAATTGATATAAAAACACAGTTGATTTCCAATTAACCCGATGCACTTCCCACTTAAGAACTTTGAAACATACAAACAACTCAACCTTATTATCTCCCCAACAGAAAGCTTTCCATTTTCCTTCTTTACAGCTTACGGCAAATTAACCTTCTTCTTATATAAGATTTGGCGGGAAATTAAAGAAATCCTATCAGCAGCTCAATTAGGCAAGTACACTCTCACTTCTTAATAGATCACGTTCTTTTAATGCCCGGAAACTAGCTTTTAACAATAAGGCCGGAGCGTCCACTTAGTTGTTTTTTAGTCCTCTTTTTCGCGCACCGCAACGTATTTTCGACGTTGCCCCGGAATTCTTAATGTGATTTACTCAGCGTAAATGTCGGCCATAATCACATCCCGCGACCTTATTTAGCTACAGGTGCGAGATCCCGAACTGGCTTGTGTCCCTTCGATCGAATTAGGCTTAAGAACAACTTCCCGCGTAACAAATAAGAACGTTCCATTTCCGCCGCCATTTTTTATTAGTAGCGCTGCCAGGACCATAGAGGGCTACATTAGCTTTTAAGGGAAGCGGTAAACGAATTAGACGGAAGCAGGTACCAAACATTTTTCGCGCCTAAAAAGCGCTTCGGGCACATAAAGAATAATGGAATTAACCTCCGTTCATAAACGCGTTATGGCCGCCCTCGCAGATGGAAAAAATTCTGCCGTTCTCTCGAGCATTAATCGAATCTGAAAACGCGGGAAGTTCGCCTGTAATATGAATATGAATTAGGGCCGAGAGAGTTTCTTTCTCCGCCAACAAAAAGAAGGGAAAGAACAATGGAACGTTATAAAAAAGCAGGCTTTTGTGTTTCGAGTTTTGAAACTCATTAACGCAGTTTAATAAGCCGGTTTCGTTTCGTTGTTTGCTCGACTATTAGCTAAATAGGAAAAAATGTGTTTTCAGTTGTTTCAATGGCTTGTTAATTGGGGTATTTTTTTTTCGTGTTGCTTTAGTTGAAGGGGTTAAAATTGATGTAAAAGCCTAATATTTATACACTCCGCCATGTTCTTTTTGTAGCGGTAGAGAAAAAGAATGCTAATTTTCTGGCAAATGCGCGTTTTTAAAAAGAACAAAGGGCGCTATTTAACCCCATCTTTTTGCGCTCTTACTTTTAGTTGTTTTAATAATTACTGTTGGGGAAACAACTTGGCTTTTAACTATGAGTAATGGCCATTATGCTGAAAAAAAGTATAGAGAATGTAATTCGTTTATGGTCAGAACTATGTGTTTTTTCATCGTTTTAGTGGAGATTCAAGAGCTTTTTTACTTGTTCATATATCAATACACAAAGGAAATTCAAAAATTAAATATTATAATTAAGTATTCGATTGGCAACGGTTCGTCGGTTGTTGCACGACGTGTTTTTGCTGTCTCTTCAAAAAGATTAAAAAATCTTATTTATTTACGAAAATTAGGACTACTTTGATTAATATTTGGTGTTAATTCGTGCATTTATTTCTTGGTGTCAAATCTGTTAATACATTATTGCCCAACACATCGAAAATGTCAACGTGTTCAGCTTGCCAAGAATCTATCGTTAGTGATGATCAGGTACAGTGTACCGGAAAATGTGAGCGTTTTATGCATTATTATTGTGCTGGATTTAGTGAAAAGAGCTTTAGAGCAATTAAATCTGGGAGCAAGAAATTTGTGTGTCTAAAGTGTTCCGATTCGAAATCTCAGGGGAAGACTAAACAAGACGTAAAGACAAGTATGCCGACTGTTCAGTTGGATCCTGTTTCAAGTAATTCTGATGTTCTACTTAACCTATGCCAGGATATTCAAAGGCAAAATCAAGATCATAGGTTATATATCAAGTCTCAATTTGATGAATACTCAAAAAACCTTGAGTTTCATACTGCGATCGTGAAGGAGCTTACTGCATCTATAAACAACATGAAATCAGAAATAGCCGATCTCAAAGCAAAGCAATTGGAGTCTGATCAAGAAAAAGTTTTAATGAAAAGTGAAATTGACTACCTGAGAGATGAATTGATACAACTACAACAATACTCTAGAAGGAAAAATATTGAAATATCTGGTCTTCCTGAACTTGAAAATGAGGATGTCAACAAAACTATATGTGATGTTTTCAAGGTTTTTGATCCGGAGTTTGACCCAGATAGTGTTGCTATTGCTCACCGTATACCTTCGGCGAAAAAAGATATACCGAAAGCTATTATCGTTCAATTTAAATCTAAGCAGCAAAGAGATCAATGTCTTCGACTCGCTAAGGAAAAACGATTGCTCTCATCGGATATAAGTTCACGTTTTGCGGCTTCTCCCTTGTATTTTAGTGAGCATCTAGCTCCAGCGATGAAGAAATTGTTCTACAATTGTAGAGTGTTCAAAAGAGAAAATAATTTTAAGTACTGTTGGGTCAAGGAAGGCAAAATATACCTTAGAAGGACTGATAACACAAGAGTCTTCAGGGTTACTAACTTTCGAGATTTAGAAAATATTGATGTTGGATCATGAGAATTTTGATGATTTGTTAATTGCGACACCTAACATTATTTCCCTGAAAGACAATAGTGCTTTTCTTGACTTCCTAAAATTACCTTTAAATCCTCCGTCTCGATTCAATGATCTAGCTGTGTTTCATGTGAACATTCAGAGTATTCGTTCTAATTTTGATTTACTTTGTGCTTATCTTAAACCGTTTTTTAATTATTTGGACTTTATTATTCTTTCTGAAATTTGGATCTCTGAAGCTGAAATAGATTTTTATCATATTGATGGTTTTAAAACATATTTTGACTGTAGATCCTACAATAAATCGGGTGGTATGATAATTTTTTCAAAAAATCAGTTCAAAATTGAAAGGATTGGGATCAATATGACTTCAGCAGAAATTATTGTTTTATATGTCAAAAATCTAGATATCTGTATTGCTGGTTTATATAGATCGCACTCCTTTACTATTGATTACTTTAATAATGAGTTAGAAAATGTGTTATCCTCTATAAAATATAAAAATGTACTAATTATAGGAGACTTAAATATAAATATTTTAGATAGGCAAAACAGATGTGTTAATAACTATTTAGATCTTCTGTTTCAGTATGGGTTTAATTCTTTATTTTCTGATATTAGTCGAAGAGCATCTGGCACTTGTGTGGACCACATTTTCTTTCGTGATTTTGATCTAAATGCAAAAGTTATAAGTTCCTGTCTTGAATTAGATATAACAGATCATTATCCTATTGTTTGTAAAATTAATCTTAATCGTAAATACCCGGACATTGCCCATATAACGCACTCGAGATTTTCATATAGAAAAGACTATGTAAAAATAATGGAGTATTTGAGAGAGTATCGATTCAGTGTTACTAATGATGATATTTCGCATGTATTTAACAACTTTTACAACAAAATTCTTTCAATTACTAATAACTTCACTTTTAAGTCTTTATCTAAAACTAAATTTAAACCCCACAATCCTTGGATTAATGATGAAATACTAAATATTATCAAATCTAAATACAAACTTTTTAGCAAGATACAAAGATATCCGGGAGATAATTTTTACAAAATAGCATATAAAACTACGGTGTCACTCCTAAAATCAAAAATTAAACTTGCTAAAAAAGAATACTTTTTTCAACGTTTTATTGACTGTCAAACTCCACGAGAACAATGGAAGCTTATAAATGAAATAACTAATAAACCTTTTGTAACTACTCTTCCTAATTCCTACAACTCAGATATTCAACTTGCAAATGACTTTAATAATCATTTTTCAATAAATTCTTTGGTTAGAATCCTGGATAACAGTTACATGAAATATGTCACTAGTTATCTAAATTCTTATGCTTATTTTGATATTCAGGAGTCTGAAATTATAAATTATATTAACGGTTTGAGTAATAGGAAATGCAGTGGAATAGACAATATCGATGTCAAAATTTTAAAAATACTTTCTACATACCACTCTGATTACCTAACGTTACAAATTAACAATGTAATAAAAGCAGGTGTATTTCCGGACTTCCTAAAAATTGCAATTGTAACACCTGTTTACAAAAAAGGTGACATTAATAATTGTTCTAACTATAGACCCATCTCAGTCCTTACCATATTTTCCCAAATTATTGAACACTGTGTAAAAATACGACTGCTAAACTATTTTGAGAATCTTAATTTTTTTTCACCAAATCAATTTGGTTTCTTACCCCATCGTAATACTGAACTTGCTCTCATTAAATTCACTAAATTTATTTACAGTAGTATTGATAAAAATAACTATACATTAGCAATTTTCTTAGATATTTCAAAAGCTTTTGATTCTGTTAATCATAATATTTTATTAGACAAATTATTTTCGTATGGAATTCGAGGTTCATGTCACAATTTTCTTAAATCCTATTTAAATAACCGTAAACAAATTGTTAAAATTAAAAATTGCCTTAGTCAACCATCGTCACTTACAAAAGGAGTCCCCCAGGGTTCTGTTTTAGGCCCACTTTTATTTTTAATTTACATAAATGATCTGCTTACCCTAAAATTAAATGGTGAAATTATATGCTTTGCAGATGATACAACCCTTCTTTACTCTGGCCAAGACAAAGATGATTTAAATAATAAAATTCAAGATGACCTTAATAAAATAAGAACATGGTTTTATGCAAATGATTTAAAAATTAATGTTGAAAAAACAAAGTATATTTATTTCAGTCTAACAGCAAGAGAAAATCCTTTTTATCTAAAATATCATGAAGTAGATTGTTCCAATTTATTTTTATGCAACTGTGTACAATTGGAATGTGTTAATACGATAAAGTACTTAGGCCTTCAAATAGACTCTAACCTCAAATGGAAATCACATGTAAGTTTATTGTCTAATACGTTGAGATATTTGTTATATAAATTTTATCATCTTAAAGATTACGTTGATTCGAAATTTCTAAAAAAACTTTATTATGCTTGGGTTCATCCCAGGATATATTATGGTTTATCAATTTGGGGGGGTGATTATATAACTACTATACAAATAATTGAAAACCTTCAGAAAAAATTTGTTAAAATAATTTTACATTCCACTAATCATAGCATCACTTTTTTTTCCTATAAAAATCTAGATATTCTTCCCCTTAAACATTTAATCTTTTACAAAAATTGTTACAATTTGTTTCAAAATCCGACTTTATGCTCAATGAAAACTTTTGTTAATCCCAGACGACCTTGTGTTATTTATAATATTCCCAAATCCAATAAACAAATTTTTCATAAATGTTTTTTTTACCTAGCACCTAAATATTTTAATAGTTTACCCTCAGATATTCAATCAGCACCCAGGGTTACTATTTTTAAAAAAATGTTAAAACAATTTTTATTTACTTCTGAGAATGTGCCTGCTTTTTAATATTTCCTTGTGCTGTCTTGTTCAAATATTCTTTTTTTTATATTGTAGATGTTCTTATGACTTTCCAGGTATTTCTTTTTAGTTATTTTGGGTGTTTAAGTATGTACAACTGACACCTTTGCCAATCTATAATTCTTATTTTATTTCTTGTATTATCCTAAATTTTGTTTTTCCTTTACATATGTATATACAAATATTTTTTTCACTTTAATGGGATTTTTAAATCCCCAAAGTGTAAATAGCTTCATTTGTAAATAGTGTATGTGATCAAATAAAATTGAATTGAATTGAATTGAAGTAGGTCTATTTCAACTAACAATAAAAAACGAACGTGTAAATTAATAGGTATTTTTTGCCAATGATTATTTACTCTAAATGAGTTTGTTCTCAATAGTATTTACGATGCATCCTCCAATCATAATTTTATAATTTTACAAGCACGATAGTAAAATTTTCGAAATTTATTTACGTTATTAAAGAGCACTGTCAACTTCTTTTTAATCATATATCCATTTTCCAGATTGGAATCCCAAAAGTCTCCCTTTAAATTGATTATTTTCAATAGGATTTATAAAATGAAGCATGTCAGAAAAATGTTACTTTAATTAAGACCCAAATCTTAACAGTGTGCTATTATAAGCATATTTTAAAGATTTTTGTGTTACAAGTGTTTTGGTTTAAGTTCTCATCATATTTCATCTGTGCTTGTGCATCTCCTCAATACTTTTAATATTCATAGTTTAAAATAGAAGGCGTTAGCTTTTATGTGTAATGTTTTTATAAAGTTTTTAACAATATGTAATATTAATTGTAATGACAAAACGAGTACTTTGCAGATAACTGTGTCCAGAGATATTTTTAACGCCTCTGAGCAAGACCCTCTATATACAGTTATATAGATGGTCTTGCTCTGAGAGCGTATTTCACGCATTGAAAATCAGAAATACGCTTTTAAAAACTAGCCAGGCGTATTTTTACGCTTTGAATTTTTAACAAAGGATTTTCTCAAATAAATGCATGGCGTCCCACTGAAATCGAATTATAATTTTTCTACTGAAATTTTTTATATTAAATAAATGTTTCATTTAGAATGATTTTGAAAAATAAATTTTTATAATTAGGATGTTTAATATTTTCTACTAATTTTTAACACATGCTATATTTTAAAAACCAAAATAGCATCCTCATTTTTTATATTTCATTTTGTTCATTAAAAAATTTGAAAAAATTTTCGTATTTCACTTCTCATAAATGAATTTCACGCCTCCTAAGAAAGTCAAGGAGTATTTTTACTCCTCCAAAAAACTCCTAAGAATAACACTGATGTATCTATAAGTTTTTCTAGAAATACCGTTAAACAGTTAACAAATTACCGTTTGTTTATAGGTTTACTTATTAAAAAGTTTAATTACATTGAAAACTTTTGTCTATACAAATTTTATAAATTTTTAATATATCTGATCAATGGCATACTTTAAATATGTTGCTAAATGAATTTAAATCCAAATGATCTCTTTTGCTACAACAAGGCTAAACTTGATCGTAACCGTAGGTTAACAACCTACAAGCACACATATAACACAGTTAACAGTTTCTTAATCCAGTTTAGCCTTGTGGCTCTAATAATGTGTTAGCTGTTTTTTTAAGTTGTGGGAGAGTATTTTTCTTTTTCTTTTTTACTTATATGTAACACTGCTATAATTGGATATTCTGTGGTGTACATCTAGTAAATAAATAAATAAGTATTCAAGTCCATCCACTCTTTATCAAAGACTAATCAGTTGAATTTTCTCAAAAAACTTGCAAATAAGTATTTGCCAAAGAGATAAATTTAAAATATAAAGCCTTTCACAAACACTATCAGACAGCAACGTTTTTTGACCCTGGTTGGGAGTAAACAAAGAAAGTAGTTTCCAGCGCAGTGTCTGAATTTTGAGTGAAATTAAGGATTTAAATTAATTAATACGAATAGCGTCTTTTTTTTTATCAAAATTAGCGTAGTGAAGCTTGGTAGCTCCTCCTAGATACCCAACAGTCCATCTGTTAACTCAGATTTTCCTTCCGCGTGGTGACGTCATAGCTACCAATAACTTGACCGGCGGTTAACCGGGAATCAATCCTGTGATTTGCGGAAAACTAGGTTTCCTTCTTCAACTGTTGCCAACCAGAAGTTTATTTTAATTTTAATTTCTATGATATTTGCTTTCTAGTTAGAATACTTGTTTGAGCAATAAATGACGAAGCAGTTGAGTTTTGAAATTAATCTTAAAGAAAGCAGATTGAATCAGGATATTATATTCATTTCACAATGATAGTACCACTGATGATATGATGACCCACAGGTAAAACTAATATCCCCACACACGAAATCACTCGTCTATACCTTAATCCCTAGAGAAACGCCACCAGCCAAAAAAAAAGAAAGCAAATCAGAGACACTCATTATTTGGAATCTTCCTTCGGAAATGGACACTGTCCTTAACACAATTCGAACCTTTCCCCCCTCCCGGGTCCCAGGGGCCCGACCTGCCCGGAAATACCCGTGTTGTGATCCGGAGTCCAGGAGCCGTCCGGTAAAAGACAGGACTGGGGCTAATTAAATACTTCCAGGTCGTTGGAGGGATTTCTTGGCTGATCACAATGGGGTGAGGGGTCCCTCGGGGATCGGTACGGGGGTTGTTCTGGAGCTTCTTTTCGGGTGGACGGAAGTTGTTAGATTGGGATTCTTGATCGGGAGGAAATGGGATCATGAGGCGTGGAATTGGGGAGATTGGACTTTGGACGGGAAAGTTACCGACTGGTTCTTTTTTGGTCTTGTAAACAAGAAGTAAACTGGGGAGATGGAGTTGTAGAACTACATCAGTCCAGTCTGAAAGTTTTTCTTTGTCTTCCTCGCTCTCTTCTGCCAAAATAGGGGGATAGAAATGAGTATATCTCCCATTAACAAAGATGGTAAGAAGTATAAGTGTATTTTTTATATTGTAAGTCAAGCGAAGCCAACTCTTCTTGTACAAAAAGTTCAAAAACAAGGTAGTATATGACATTTACTCAAGTGCCATGAGGGGGGATTTTTTTTCGAATTACTAAAGTTTTCGACACATTAAAGTTTTAGGTATGCATCAAGGTGTCTAAAAATGTAGTTGCCAAACTTTAAGACCTTTTTCAATAAAAAAATACGATTTAAATGCAACAATAGAATTTTTTAAACTGTTGCAGTTAAAAGTCCAGTGAATATTGGACTCCATTGATATTCAATAAACTGCCTCATTGACTCTTTAAGTTTTTTCCTTGTCTTTCCATTTCGCACTTTTGTGCTGTGAACTAAGCATAAGTATAACTTAAGTGTCAATTTAAGTGGTTTTTGAGATTTTTTCAGCTGAAATTTCAAAAGTTTAAAAAAGGGGTTACATCTATCAACTTTTTCAACTGTACTCTATTTTTGAATATATTAGATCTTTTTGATGATTGATATGTATTCTAAATAGGGTCCTAAATTCCCAGTAAAAATTTGGTGGTTATCCTATATGAAAATTCCATTACTCATACAGGTTTTTTCTTCGATTTTCCCAAAACTTGGTTTTTAGACTTACTATTCCCTTTTTTCAAATTGACCATTCAATTGTAAAATCTGAAAAACTGCAATTTTTGTATACAATTTTTACGAGGCAACAATCCAACGGAAGCCCGGGTGAAGAAAAGACACCCGAGATGATCTCCTTTTTTATGCCTCGCTGTCAACAAGACTCCCCTAAGGTTAATTCAATTCACGTGGCCATCCAAAACCGAGCAATGCCAGAGGAACACGCTCTCCAAACCACTTACAAACCACACAAAGGTGCGACCCACCTTTCGAAAAGTGAGCCACCGGACGCCTTAACACCCGATACCAGTCCGATTTGGGGTTGCCGCAGATATTCAAATGAGATGACATGCCAAAAAGGATCGAAAAATGGCGAAGAACTACGTTGAAAATATTCTGCGTACTTCTTGCAAGAACTCCTGCTTATGCCATTGTGACTTCAACTTAAGAAAGTTAGTATATTCCTCTAAGTTAGTAGCTTTTAAATTGATATTAATTCTTGTGAAAAAATTCTTTCTTTTAACATTTTTGAACTTATCTAAGTCTATAGGGTCTAAATGGCAGATTAAATTGCAAGGTCATATCTATAGGAAAATTTAAGTGATCCTATAATTTATTTTGTGCTTGGACTTTATGAAAAGAATTACTGATGGCAAGTGTCGTACTTTCATTCACACTACAGATTTTAGCTCCTTTTGAGGAGGATTACTCCCCAAAAAGCACCGCTCATTGCAAGCGGCTGAATTTACAGGGAAAACAGTATAGTAAAGTAAACTGCAAAATTTCGAGGCGGGTTTGGGGTTCTCCTCCAGAAAGTAGGGTTTTAAACAACATATTTTAAGGGCCTTTAGGTTTTACACTCGAGGAGAACCACTCCTAGTTATGTCACGAAATTTTCAAAGAAAAACAGTACATAATAGATTTGTAAATTTCTGAGAGGATGAGGGAAAATAAAAACAAACCTTGAAAAAAAAAAAAATTTTACCCTTAAAGTAGTGTTTTGACTGATATTGAGACCCTTTGGGTTACATCCGAAGAGGACTCCTTCTCTTGCAAGTCCCATAATTTTTAAGGGAAAAAGCAGTGTAAAAATTTACGTTAAAATTTCGGGGGGGGGGATTGGAACCCATAATCCCCTCCTTGGATACGGGCTTGACATTATACTCATAAAAACCACAATCAAAATAATACTCTCGGTTTAACGAGCGATTAACAAGCAAATCTGGCAGCCTGCACCTGTTTGTAGTCGCTGAAACAAGGACCTCTCAACTCGAAGGAGCAGGGAGTGGGGCGGAAGCCCCCAACTGCTCCCCTCAACTCGAGGGCCCTCGTGAGGGGCAAATAAAGTGGAGGGCCGAGAATGGTATCGTCTGCGCGATGTTGGTTTTTGAGGCACTCTCAACAGGTTGGTCGTGTTAGCAGAACAATTCAGGGGTATAAGCAGAGGTGCCCTGGCTAAACCCCTTTTGAACTCATGGGAAATGGAGGTTATTGTTGGAGATAAAATGGAGGGGTATATTATAAAAGATTGTTATTTTATAAAAATGAATGAATATCTAAATCGACATTGAGGGGTTATTTTAGAATTTTTTTCTTTCTGGGGTATTGGGGATTTTTATTATTGGCTTTGTTTGAGGAATGTTTATTCTAGGCTTTTTGTTATGGTTGTCACCCGTGTGAAATTTCTTTATGTTTGAATTTTTAACTGATCCGAGCTGTTCTATTTTTAGGTTTAATAAATGTAATGAAATGACTTTGAAAAGGATTTTCCATCCCCTTTCCAATCTTGTCATACCTTTAAATTTATAATGCAAAACCTTTCATAGACGTTGGCCTTTCTAACCACATAACTCCAATGCATTTTATGTTGGGTCTAATTTTGTACTCCCATGATTCATAGATATTTTTGTACTTTATTGAATCAATGGAATTCCTCCAAAATATCCTTGCTTTGGGGTCGTTCAAATATTACGTAAACACCATAGGGGGAGGGGGTTTGCTCTTTGCTTATTTTTCCTGACAAAGAGGTATTAGTGATGCTTACGTACATGGGGGTCATTTAGGGGGGGGCAGGGGGGGGCAACCGCCCCCCCAAGGTTTCCACAACTGTTATATGAAAAATAGCTGCAAGTCCCTTGAAAATTCTGTAACTTCCAGAAGGAGCTTTGGGTGCAACTCAAAAAAAACAAAGGGAGTTAAAACACTACTTTCGAGGGTTAAATTTAAAAAAAATTCTGGGGGAGGATCCCCAGCCCCCCTCTAAAATTTTTACGTCGATGGATATACAGATTTTTCCTTCTTAAAATTCTGCCATTTACAAGAAGCTTTTCCCTTTACGAGCTCCCCAAAGAGTTTGAAAGAGATAAAGCACTAGTTTAAAGGGGAAATTTCAAAAAAATTTCTAGGGCATACCCCCAGCCCCCCTCTATAATTTTGACCTCTGTTAAACCGTGTTTTACCCCTTGAAAATTCTGCCGCTTACAAGAAGCTTTTCCTTTTTAGCGCTCCCCAACCAAAGAGTTTGAAAAAGAGATAAAAAACTAGTTTAAAGTGTGGTAATTTCAAAAAAATTTTGGGGGAGGCCCCCTTGAAACTTTGACGTTTATTTACAACTCTTTTCCCTAGAAAATCCTGTGGTTTACAAGAAACTGTTCTCTTTGGATGCAGCCCAAAGTGTCTCAAAATGGGTTAAAACACTACTTTAAAATGCAAATTTTCAAAATTTTCCTGGGGGTGAACCCCGGACCCCCCATTTTTCCTTGGAGTCCACGTTGTCAAATTTTTACATTATATGTAATATCATTCAAATACTACTTTTCAGTGTTCTCGCCTATAAATGTGCTCGTTAGGGGATACCTTAAAAATGAAGTTGAGGCACCCCCTCGAAAAAAGTCTAGTTACAACGTGGTTCAGATCCATTTAAAAAAATCCTTGCCCCCCCAACCAAAAACTGAAATGACGCCCCTGCTTACGTAAGATACTGCATTTTCGAAAATCTCTTGTTTCTTGCATAAATAATCTCAAAATTCAACCAAAAATAAATTTAACAAAAAAAATTGAACTAGGAAATCTGACGTAAACACTTTTTTCTGGGGATGGGCCCCCAAACATTTTGAAATTTTAACCCCGAAAACTAGTGTTTCGGCTCATTTTTGAACCCATAGGGTTACACCCAAAAAGAACAGCTCTTTGTATCACCTAATTTTCAAGGAGATTAAAAAACTACTTACTAAAAGGGATGTCAAAATTTCGGGGGAGGGGGTCCGGCAGTTTCTTACGTAATTATGGGGGGATTGAGGTTTGCTTATCTTAGCTGACATGGGGGAGGGGGTTGTTTGTTGTGTTGTTCTTCTCCTTTTCATCCAAATACAATAATTTTTCTTTGAAAATATCTGTTTTATTATAATGTGAATTTATAATATTTAGAACTCTAATACGATTTTTAAGAATTATATTCGAGTCATTTTTACTGAAGCACAAACTTAATGACGACACAATATACACTACTCATGTATCATCACCATCACTAACTCAAGCACTGTTTCGAAACACTACATTCAAATAACAAAATGGGCAATTGTTAATCTGCACAGAAAACAATTAAATCATCATCTAACTTAACTTAGATGAACTGTTCAAATTTCGTTTTATAAATTGCATATGAACTTTAAAAAGATGATTAAAATTACTTTTAAAATGACCATCCATCCCTTTTAAAATGCTATACCTTAATTTTTTTTATGTCACCAGAACATTTTTCATTTGCTTGTTAAAATGTATCAAATGCACCAATATCCTTTAATTGTTTTGAGCAGTGTATAATATAAAAATTCCTCCCTTTTATATATTATCTAAGAAGAGAACCCCCACAAACTTGGTCTTTTATGTGGCAATTAACCAACCGTACGATACAAAATAAATTAAGAGCTCACACGCCATTCATCCAGAAATTTATTCCGGGCATACACTCAAAAGAACAAAAACCTGTTTGAATTCACACCAGTCGAACTCCAATGCAAATTTCGCCTAACTTCCCAAAAGAAAGACAAAACACAGCATTTCAACTAAGTCCTCAACATTAAAAAATACCCTCACTTTCCAGATATAATACATACACTTTTCAAAAACCTAACGTACTTTCAATTCAAGTCGACGCGGGGCAAAAATAAATTCCATGCCAGCAACATCCCTCAAATAATAATAACGAAAGAGAACCCAGAAGAAGAAGAAGAAGAATGGAATTCGAAAGCCCCCCCACTCTCCGAGTGACCGCCCCCTTCGATTTCGAAACAGATGCAAAGTGGAAACACACACTCCTCCAAAGTTTTCTTTCTCCTGTGTGTGTCCCTGCGAATGCTGATGTCCCTTGGTTCCGGTCTGCGATCATTCTATTCCGAAGTTCGCTTCGAAAATACCCCGAAGAGAGTGGGACAAACGGTTTTTTGCCACGCTCGGCCATAGAGTGGAGAAGGGATGGAGGGCGCGTTGGAGCCCCTTTATCCCGTTGGGGAAACCGTGGCGTTTCCTGTCTGAAGCAAAACATCTATTTTTGTCAAAATAGCCCTTTATTGTCAAAATTGCTTCTTACATTTTCAATGATTACAAATTAAGAGGATCTGTTTGTATTGAGATTTTCAGTTATTAAACCTTTATGCGTTTATCTACTATTAACGGTACTTACAAGTCCCACCAACTTTAAAATTACATAGAATAACCATTCTTACGAATATGCTGACGAATATACTTTGCAGGAACACTCTTTTACTTTTACTCTTCCAGGATAAATGATAGCATAGAAACTTTTGGAAATTTAAGTCTAAAAAGCAGATTTTCAACTCGTTTTGGTACACTTAATCCGGATTTCGGACATACATTTTCAAGAATTTAATTTACATTTTGGTAGGAATTTTGCATTTAGACGAACTTATATAGAAAAGCGGTAAATAATAGGGTTCCAAATTGGGGTCTGGGGGGTCCCCCAGAAAATCTCTTGAAATTTGACCCTAATAAAAATAGGATTTTAACTCGTTTTAGTGTCGCTTTTCACTTTTTTTACATTCCTAAGTCCCCACTCATTGTAAATAAAATTCCTTCTTAAATCCAACTACAAAAACACCTCTATACTTGACAGCAAAGTTAGTTGACCTTACGACGTCACTAACAAAGTAGTTTCCATAGCGGTGACTGAATTTCGAGTGAAGCGAAGGACGTCAATTTTAAAATACGATTATTTCGTCAAACTCATGTAATATAGTGTCTTCGTATCACGATTTGCGTACCGAAACTCCTCCTAGCAACCCAACAGGTTTTACCTACTTTCTCCTTCCGCGTATTGACTTTTGGGTTCAGGAAACGTTGCTGTTGAGTATAAAAAAGTTTATTCCAAATCTACAGTTGCTTTATTTTAAAAAATTATCAAGGAACAGAAAATTTTCATTCGTAGTAATAGAACGTCTAATTTTGTTCAGAATACCTCCATTTTGGCTATCCAGAGTTTCATCCGATGTGCGCGCTACTTTCAACCATCTCTACAGCCGCTGCCCCCTATTTTTTATTGAAGAAAAGGGGAGCCCCTTATATGAAAGGGGGTGTTTTATACACCCAGGCGCGTGGCGGGCATGGAGATATGAAATGGCTACTTGACCGTAAACGGAAAAAGGGAGTTTTTTGGATGATGGAGAGGGTTTTGTAGGAGGAAACTTGTTGCCAGCAGAGACTGAATATTTCTTGCAGAGTTATTTTTTTCTCCGAAAGGTTTTTGTGTTGTAGTGTAGGGCCGGATAGAGTCGGAGGAGTCGTTTTATGTTTGTTCTGGTTCTTTATCCGGTCGAAATGGTACTTTCTGGCCGGTTTAGCCTGTTAAAGTGCAGATATTTTGGTTTTCAGTGAGTCTCTTTATACTTTTCTCGAAGTAATGCTTAGGCAGGTTTGAATATGTATGGAAATGTATTTTTGTAGCATTTTTACCGAACGTCATTTGATGGCAGTCCTTCCATTTGAATATTCTGGAATATTTTTTAAATATCTTTTTGTTTATTATTTCAGGTTATAGGTAAATACTATCTTTGCTTGCATTAAAGAAATGCTCTTAGGGTGTATCTGAAATGGTGCAACATACTTTCAGGGATGATAGTACTCATCAAGACGAACAAGAATTGGTATAGAAAGGGGGGTCGCAAATGGTGAAACCCCGGGGTGAAAATCAGCAAAAAAACTTGCATATTTGTGCAGAAACAGATACAATAAGGAAGTTGCATGTGTCAGATTTTCAAAAACAAACAAGTGTTCCGTATGGTTTTTTGTATGGTAAAATGAAATATCTAGTCAGTTTTTCAAAAAAATGTACAGGTAATTAAATAGTTTAATTTAAAAGTCGAGAAAAAAACACGTGACTGAAAATGTTTATTGTTTAAACTATAAGATGACGTCAACAATAATACCATCAACTCCATTGCTTTACAACAATGTTTAGCATAAGATGACGTCACATCCAAACTCTTGGCGTTTTCACCCGCTTTTAAAAAGGGGATTTTTGTAAATTTTTTTGACAATCAAAAAATTTCTCGATCGGCCTCAAATTTTGGGTAGTTGCTTATTTTTGAAAGAGGAATCGATTAAAAAAATATAAAAAAATCATGCAACTTCCTCATTGTTTGATTTCGGCATTTATTACATTCAACCAATTCCAATACTTTGTATAAAAGTATTATGAAAATGTTAATTTCATTAAAAAAAAACCAGACCAATAAATGCAACAGGCATGCGTTATTGGTAGATTAAAGTTAAAATTGTTCTTTGGTCAGACTCTTGTTCCTTGTGCCATAAAACTAAAAACAACCAACCAACCAACTAGACTCTAGTATTAAACTGTTTTCGTCGTGACATTTTCTTTTGCAGTCTATCTACTCACAACGCATGCCTGTTGCATTTATTGGTCTGTTTTTTAATGAAATTAACATTTTCATAACACTTATACAAAGTATTGGAATTGGTTGAGTGTAATAAATCGAACAATTGTAACCGGAATCGAACAATTGTATCTGTTTCTGCACAAATATGCAAGTTTTTTGTTGATTTTCACCCCGGAGGTTCACCCCTTAGAACTCATTTGCGACCCCCCTTTCTTTACCAATTCTTGTTCGTCTTGAGTACTATCATCCCTGAAAGTTTGTTGCATCATTTCAGATACACCCTGTATAATACCATTTTAATATTTATATAATCATGATTCAGTATTTTTATTCTTTAGATCAGAATGGACTTTAGATACTCAGAATGGAATTTTATGGTGAATAGTTGAATGTAGAAATAAATTCAATTTGGTGTTAAGATTGCATATTTGGAGAAATGTGGATTACTATTACTACCTCAAAAAATTATTCACACTGTCTAATTTTAAATAATAATGGTTATTAATAGCAAAAGGAAATCTGGAGTATGAGGGACAGTATTATTAATAAAAAATTCTTTGAAAAATAGCATCATGACAGTAAATTGCAACCGTCTGAAACAAGAGAGACGATCGTGTTCATTATCCATTCCGCGTGTGTCCGAACGGGCCCCATCTGGCAAAGGGGGTCCCAGGGGCATTTGCCCGAGCCGGACGGCGTAATCCTCTTTGGCTTCCTCCTAGATATTTGCCCTTCACCTGGGACGTATCGCAAAGAACTGTTTCTTTTGTTGTCCTTATGAAATCATCTATCTCTCAGCTGCTTGAGATTTGAGAAGAGGGGGGGCTTTGCGATATTTATTTGCTTTTTATCTGTGAGAAGTTCCGAATTGCTTATTTGGGTTTTATTTTTCATTACCTTGGGGCGAAGGAGGGTTGTGGGCTGAAAACCCGGGGCAATTGTTGCTCTTTTCGTTTTGGAGTGGGTTTTAAAATGTTAGTAATACAAACAGAGAGAGGTTTTCTTTTGATAATGATATGGAGGGCTTTTTGGGGAAATTGAGAATGCGGTACTGAACTCTTCTTTGCGAACGTATGAATGGATGGAGAAATTAAAATAAAAATTAGTTTTAAGCTAAATTGAAACACAATTGAAAAATATTAGTTTGACTGGTAATAATTTAGTTTAATTCCTATTTCATTAAAAAACTATTTAAGCTAAATTCTTTCATTATTTTTACTCAAATAATTTAATTTTTTCTACAAAGTCAGATTGGGAAGAACGCAACTTTAATTTCAGAACCAAATAAAACGTTCTTAGCTTTCATTTAAGCTCCTTGGTTTATTTCTATTTAAAAAGCTTTTTAATATATATTTCTTCGTGTTATAGTCTTAACAGTTCTGACAGATACCTATCAAGTATGGATATTTTACTCTCGTACAATATATAAAAAATCTGAATGCGAAAATTAACTTTGTAGAAGAAATCTAAAAAAGCCAATAGTATTGTAGTTTTCTTTTTGTTACACTCACTTTTGGGGTTAAAATCCTTTGAAATGATGATTCAAAGCAGGTCAGCAACTGAGAAACACCATACAAAGAACGGTTTAGAAAGCAGCTTATATCTATCAACACTCCTCTAAAGTTAAAATCAGCTTCCTACATGATCAAATATCTGCATCGACTCTTGCTATCGTATTTTTCCAAAGCTCCTCTGATTCCTCCCTTCATCTTTACGAAAAAAGCAAAAATACGGTTTACATATTTTCCCTATCCCCCCAGAAAGCTCCATCAGATTGGCTTTCCCCCTTCCCCTTTACTCTCTCGTTCACCCTTCTCCATCACAAACAAAACGAAACGGCCATTTTAAAGTGGGCGCGTTCCACAACTCTAAAAAGAAGAAGGAAAATAGCACTAATAATAATAAAAAAGAAGGAGGCGGTAGCGACAGTAAAAAAAGCTGCACCGGAATCTTATTTCCAAGCGCTTAACAGCCTTCATTAAAACTCCACGCAAATGGGGCTCCCGCAAATCCCACTCCTGGCGCTCAATAACCGATGTTTCTGGAGGAAAAAAAATCTCCGGAAAAAATCCAACCGGAGCGAGAGATTCCCTCCAGGAGCAGAAAGGAATCTGCTGCGCCACGCCCCTTCGAACGCGCGCTGCATACTCTCATCCCCCTCAGAAAAAAAGAACAAAAAGGTTCCTTCCCTCCTCCTTAAAAAGCGGTTCTACGGAAAATTAAAGACAGCAGCACGGAGGAAGGGGAGTTTTTAAAAGGCTTTTTAACCCCCGGTATTTAGGTATTCAGGTATTCACCCGCTCCCTTTAATACCTCGGGGAAGAACCGAAACTCGTTATGAATGCGAGGCCGTCACGGCGCATGCGCGGGCTCTCAAATCCGATAATTAACAACACGGGGTTATATTTTTAAAAATAAAGCGAGAGCCCGGCTCATCAGAGACCCACTGATTGCGTTTCTTCGCAGCCTAATGAATTGAATTAGCATTTTCAATGTCATTTTTAAAATAATTATCCCTTTACGCCCGTTTGAGCAAAGCAAAGAATCGCCGCCCAATTAAAAAGCGCGGCACATCGCAGTGTCTTCTGGGTGATGCGATTATATTTGGGGCCCGTTATTGTTGGTATTGTTTGGTTGTTATTTTTTAGCTGCACTGTTTTTGGTCCCGTTATCATTCCGCGTGATTTTAATTGACTCTGGAGAGGACGATTTAATTAGGCACGCCCGATTGGTCGGACGTGATTTCGTCGCCGATGCCAGATGCGGGAATGTTTTAATTAGGGCCGTTTTGTTTTTGGATGTTCTTTTGTTTTCTAATTGAAGGTTGGATGTGTTCGTGGGCATGGAGCTTATGCCTTTTCTTGAGTCTTGAGTTAGCTTTGTCAGTCTAACAATTAATACGCAGATAAGTGTCCTTACAAGAAATTCATAAACCATGACTAAATCCTACAAATTTTAAAAATTACGTGATGCTCTAAGGCTAAAATTTTGTTGTGTCCCTATAATCTATAACCCAGGCAAGGGTGAGTTTTCCTGCCCCTGTCCTAATGGATCAAAGCCAGGCAGATAATACAAAATCCAATAAATTTATTAAAAGGAACAATCAATCATTAACTGACCATATACTAAATTTAAAATTGAAAACCCTTAACAATCCTCGAGGATGAACAAAACACACTTATACAACCTGGATGAATAGGAGAAGCTGTAGAAATCGCATATTACAATAGGAAGGCTGAAAAGTGCTGCGTCCAGAAGCTATTTTAAACATGCAAAATTTGTATGAAACTTCATAAACAATTTATATTTCATTGCCAAACTGAAGTTAATACATAAAGTTTCATACTGTTGAAAAATCAATTCCCAAGGTTCGATTCCAATAAGTTAACTACAGAAAAAGTTGTGCTGGACACAACAATTTTCATTTCTTTAAGAGTATCATGAGTTCCTATAAATAGGGCCTACATCCCAGTAAAATTTTATCAGAAAAGGGCAATCCATCCCGGTATAGAGAAAAATAAGATTTCCTTCTAACTATATTCAAGGAAGATCATATGAGCAGTCTGTATGATAAAACTATTAAAATCCAATAAAAAATTTAAATTTTTAGAAATAATGTTATTTATTTGAATTAATTCACACATGTGCTTTTATCATAAATAACTTTCAGAAGTTCGTGTGATAATAATTAATATTTATTTATAGGAAAACTATTTTAAAATTTATGATAGTAAGTTTTCTCTTAAATAAAATTCAAACCACCAAAACTTGAAAAACTGTAACAAAATTTTAACTTGGTAAATTTTAGATTGATAAGAACTCGAATATCAGCAGTTTAAATATCGGAAAGTCGTTAAAAATTTTTAATTTATAGGACAATTTTAATTCAACTATCCATTAGTTAAATACATCTTGGAAATTTAGGTCCATACTAACTTCCATAAAACTGCAATACAAATTTATTGTTTGTGGATTTGCAATGTTATGGAAAACTTTTTCAAAAAATGACAATAATGAGGAAGTTGCATTAATCAGATTTTCAAAAACAAACAAGTGTTCCGTATGGTTTTTTGTATGGTAAAATGAAATATCTAGTCAGTTTTTCAAAAACATGAACAGGTAATTAAATATTTTAATTTAAAAGTCGAGAAAAAACACGTGACTAAAAACGTTTATTGTTTACACTGTAGGATGACGTCAACAATAATACCATCAACTCCATTGCTTTTCAACAATGCCTATTGTAAGATGACGTCACATCCAAACTCTTGGCGCTTTCGCACGCTTTGAAAAAGGGGATTTTTAAAAATTTTTTTTGCAATCAAAAATTTGGGTAGTTGCTTATTTTTGCAAGAAGAATCGATTAAAAAAATAAAAAAAATCGTGCAACTTCCTCATTGAATATCTCTTTTTATTATTTAATAAATGATGACCTGTTATCATTTAACTGCCAACCCTTAAATATACCGATACAATTTTAATAACACCATGTAAAATTCGTGTTTGACTTTAATCCAAACAAGGAATACATCGGCTCCTAATCCCAAAGCAACAGCACCCAACACTTTAATCCCTCATCCCCGCCCATCGCCATATGCGCCCCCACCGACAGATTGCCGAAACCCGATCCTCCGCAATTGACGCCTCGCGCGGAGTGTCGGCTTTCGGCCGCGGACGCGCGCGTCGCGGCGGTGTCCGGTGGAAGCGGTGGTTTGCGGGGGAGAGATGAAAGCGATTCGTCGCTTTGTGAGGTGGGATTAGGTGTGCAGGAAACATTGAGGTGCGTGTGGGTAAACTCTGATGGAGGGTTTAATCCTGTGGGATAGGGAGATCGGGGAGGGTTTGATACGGTAATTATTTATTGGTGTATAACTTATGATATATGGCTACACTCTTCCTACCTAAAAATAAACTCTTTATAAACGGGATTAAGAACACTTTTTTGTCCTCAAATTAACAACATTTCGGTTGTGTTATTAGGTATTACTTTAAAACCTTATTGTTTCGTGAAAGTGTTCTGATACGTTTGAAAAGAGTTTAAGGGCCGTATTCTGAAACTTTAACACGAGATTGAAACGAGACGGGAACGAGATGGCATCGAGACGGGAACGAGATATTTTAAACGAGATATTTCTACTCCAGAGCTGTCCTCCGTTTCGAAGCACCTTCCGATTGCTTTTACACTTTTTGTGGTCCATTTAATAGTTCCAAAAAATCTAAAACAGCTATTTATTACCAAAATAAGTCCTCAGACATTAATATATTACGAAAGTAATGGACATCTAGTGCCTGTAAAAATTTTTATGTATTATCAGTGTGTAATTACTTGTGATGTTTTTCGACAGATGGCAGTATGATCACACGAGATCTTGAAACGAGACGAGAATGGTACCTTCGGAGTAGCCGTCGAAATTTCTCGTTACCATCTCGTGTTAAAGTTTCTGAATACGGCCCTAAAACAGCGCTGCCAGACGTACCAACTTTTTGGGGGTTCCGTTCCATGTTAGTCCACTGAAAATATCGAAAAAAAGGGCCGAACCTCGGACAAATTGCAATAAAAGGTTTCTCAACGGTTTTCACTTAGGAATGACCTCAATAATAACATATACTAAAAATCGGCCAAAATCGGCCGGGGGGAAGTTTAATTTTTTTAAAATTTTTAAAAAATGGCCAAAAAAAAATTAAAAAAAACCCCAAAACAATAATATAGACACGTGATACATGTTTATAGGTTATTTTTGAGTTTTAAAACCGAATATTGCCTTTAGTTTTGAAAAAAAATTGAAATTTACATTTTTAAAATTAATTTGAAAAATGAACTATATGAAAAAATTAAAACCCCCCTAAAAACCTAACCAAATCATCAAAAGAGATAAATCAAACGGTTTTCCTTTAGAAATGACCTAAATATTAACATACTAAAAGTAAAAAATTTTACGAGTTAAAGAAGTTCAACTTTTTTTTAAATTTCAACTTTTTTTTGCGAAAAATGCATTTTTTTTTCAAATTCGTGCCCCAAACTTTTGAGGCTTTTGAAAAGGTCATTTTTCGGTGGATATTGTCCACAGATAGTTATGTAATGGAAAACCGGTGGAATTGACACTCAATGAATTAGTTAATTATTTTATTTAAAATTTTGAAATTGGTAAAATGTAGTAAAAAGTGAAAAAAGGTAATACTTTCACATATTTACATCATAATTTTAAAATAATTAACTAATTCATTAAGGGTCAATTCCACCGGTTTTCCATTATATAACTATCTGTGGACAATATCCACCGAAAAATGACCTTTTCAAAAGCCTCTAAAATTTTTGGAACGAATTTGAAAAAAAAAAGCATTTTTCGCAAAAAAAAATGGAAATTTGAAAAAAAATTGAATTTCTTTAACTCGTAAAATTTTTTACTTTTAGTATGTTAATATTTAGGTCATTTCTAAATGAAAACCGTTTGATTTATCTCTTTTGATGATTTGGTTAGGTTTTTAGGGGAGTTTTAATTTTTTCATATAGTTCATTTTTCAAATTAATTTTAAAAATTGAAATTTCAATTTTTTTTCAAAACTAAAGGCAATATTCGGTTTTAAAACTCAAAAATAACCTATAAACATGTATCACATGTCTATATTATTGTTTTGGGGTTTTTTTAAATTTTTTTCGGCCATTTTTTAAAAATTTAAAAAAAAATTAAACTTCCCCCCGGCCGATTTTGGCCGATTTTTAGTATGTTTTTATTGAGGTCACTCCTAAGTGAAAACCGTTGAGAAACCTTTTATTGCAATTTGTCCGAGGTTCAACTCTATTTTCAGTGGACTATGTACCAACTCAATGTCGTGTTGGTACGCAAAAGTAAGAACTTTTGGACTTGGTTAACTTTTCTTAATTTTTAAATGATTTGCCATTAAAAGTAGCTTAAAAACACTTTATCAGCAAGGAAAATTCAAAAAATTTCCGGGGGTAAAACCCCGGACCCCCTTTCTGATACACTAGTTAGCAAGTTTGCGGGTGACCAGGTGATGTTTTTTTTCGTAAAATTCGGACTAAGTGCTCCAAAATGAGTTAAAACCCTGTTTTAGCGACTAAACTTCTAAAATTTTCTTGGGGGAGGACCCCCAGACTCCCCTTAGGTACTGGGACTTTTTATTTACAATTTTTTTAAATAATTAAGTTCATCAAAATGAAACTAATATCTTGAAATTTCCTATCCAAAACGCGGACTTAATGTACCAAAATTAATTAAAAACCTGTATTTGTAACTTGATTCCTACCAAATTTCGAAGAAGATTGATCTAACTTTTTAATTTGACTTTTAGAATTTTGTATCTTGAAGGCTAGAGATGAGTAAATCTTGCATAATTAAGTTTTAAATTTCAAAAAATTTCTGGAATTCAGATTTTAATGATATAATATCAATTAATTGGAAAATAACATATAAATTAATTGTCAAAAATATCAATTAATCGATAAAAATATCGATATTTGAAAAATTCCAACTTTTTATTGAAAATACCAACTTTTAGAGCACTCTGTACCAGCATTAGCTCCCAACTATCTATAGCAACCCTGGTTTAAAATGTGTTCTATCCAGGAATGTATTCTCAAATGGTGTTGTGAAATGTGTTTAAAATCTGAACGTGTTCTTATAGATTTGGATCGAAACTCTATTAGAACCTGTTTTCGGTCTCTATACCAACCCTTTAACCACACTACCTCTTCTCACACAACACAATCTTACCACTTTTGAGTAGAAGTTATATTGTGTTTAATTAGTGTTGCAAAAAATTTCACGTTTTGCAGTGTATGTTTACATTATCAAAAGGAATTTTACCATTAAAACGCGTGAAAACTAGATAGATAGTGTTGTTGGTAGAATTTTCCTAACTAACAAATTTTATAAGGAAATTCGCGAATTTTTTAAACTAGTGGATTATTTTTTACTTATAAAAAATGCTCAGTGATAGATATTTTAATGAATATCTTTTTAAGCATTTAGAAATTTATTTTTGATTGTGTTGTGATGAAGTTGCAATTGCGTTGTATATGAAACAGATAATATTGTGAAAGTGTTGCTACAGATTTACAGATAAATAGAGAGGTTGTGTTCTAATGGGGTTTTCGATCCAAATTTATGAATACTTTCTAGTCCACTGAAAATAGAGTTGAACCTCAAACAAATTGCAATAGAAGGTTTCTCAACGGTTTTCACTTAGAAATAACCTCAATAATAACATACTAAAAATCGGCCAAAATCGGCTGGGGGGAAGTTTAATTTTTTTTCAAATTTTTAAAAAATGGCCGAAAAAAAATTAAAAAAAAACCAAAACAATAATATAGACATATGATACATGTTTATAGGTTATTTTTGAGTGCTGAAACCGAATATTGCATTTAGTTTGGAAAAAATATTGAAATTTCAATTTTTAAAATTAATTTGAATAATTAGCTATATGAAAAAATTAAAAAACCCCTAAAAACCTATCAAAAACATCCAAAGAGATAAATCCAACGGTTTTCATTTAGAAATGACCTAAATATTAACATACTAAAATTTAAAATTTTTACGAGTTAAAAAAGTTAATTTTTTTTTCAAATTTCCATTTTTTTTTGCGAAAAATGCATTTTTTTTTCAAATTTGTGCAAAAAACTTTAGAGGCTTTTGAAAAGGTCATTTTTCGGTGGATATTGTCCACAGATAGTTATATAATGAAAAACCGGTGGAATTGACCCTCAATGAATTAGTTAATTATTTTATTTAAAATTTTGAAATTGGTAAAATGTAGTACAAATTTCGAAAGAAGTGAAAAAGGTAATAATTTGGCATATTTACATCAGAACTTATTTAATTAACAATAAATTATATTAAGAACACATGATTAACAAATTAATTAATTTTTTTTTAATTTAAAATTTTAAAAATTTAAAATTTTAATAAATTTTAATATCATAATATAGGCTTGCAATACATGTTTATTGGTTGATTTTTAATCCTATTACATAAAAAAATATTATCATTGCAATAAAAACTGAAATAGACTTAAAAATTTTAGTATTAAAAAAATTCTTAATTATATCAAACTAGTCTCAACAACTGGAACAAATTGCAAAAAACCGTTTTTTAAACAGTTTTCATTCAGAAATGGCCTAACTAACAACATACTAGAAATCGGACAAAATCGGACAATGGGAAATTTAATTTTTAATTAAAAAAACTGGCATTCTGGAACAAAAGTATTAAATTTTTTCTAGAGGCATGTAATACATGTTTTTAGGTTAATTTTTGATTCTGATGCTGAAAAATTTAATATTTGATCGACATCAAAATTTTAAAATTGAAAAATGAATTCTTAATTATTTAATTAATTTAATTTTATTCTTAATTTTTTTAACTCTTTTCAAATTTTACTCCAAAAATATTAAATTTTTCAGCATCAGAATAAAAAACTAACCTAAAAACATGTATTACATGCCTCTAGAAAAAATTTAATACTTTTGTTCCAGAATGCCAGTTTTTTTTAATTAAAAATTAAATTTCCCATTGTCCGATTTTGTCCGATTTCTAGTATGTTGTTAGTTAGGCCATTTTTGAATGAAAACTGTTTAAAAAACGTTTATTGCAATTTGTTCCAGTTGTTGAGACAAGTTTGATGTAATTAAGAATTTTTTTTTTAATTTTAAAATTTTTAAGTCTATTTCAGTTTTTATTGCAATGATAATATTTTTTTATGTAATAGGATTAAAAATCAACCTATAAACATGTATTGCAAGCCTATATTATGATATTAAAATTTATTAAAATTTTAAATTTTTAAAATTTTAAATTTAAAAAAAATTAATTAATTTGTTAATTATGTGTTCTTAATATAATTTATTGTTAATTAAATAAATTCTGATGTAAATATGCCAAAGTATTACCTTTTTCACTTCTTTCGAAATTTATACTTCATTTTACCAATTTCAAAATTTTAAATAAAATAATTAACTAATTCATTGAGGATCAATTCCACCAATTTTCCATTATATAACTATCTGTGGACAATATCCACCGAAAAATGACCTTTTCAAAAGCCTCTAAAGTTTTTTGCACAAATTTGAAAAAAAATGCATTTTTCGCAAAAAAAAATGGAAATTTGAAAAAAAATTTAACTTCTTTAACTCGTAAAAATTTTAAATTTTAGTATGTTAATATTTAGGTCATTTCTAAATGAAAACCGTTGGATTTATCTCTTTGGATGTTTTTGTTAGGTTTTTAGGGTTTTTTTAATTTTTTCATATAGCTAATTATTCAAATTAATTTTAAAAATTGAAATTTCAATATTTTTTCCAAACTAAATGCAATATTCGGTTTCAGCACTCAAAAATAACCTATAAACATGTATCATATGTCTATATTATTTTTTTGGTTTTTTTTTAAATTTTTTTTCGGCCATTTTTTAAAAATTTGAAAAAAAATTAAACTTCCCCCCAGCCGATTTTGGCCGATTTTTAGTATGTTATTATTGAGGTCATTTCTAAGTGAAAACCGTTGAGAAACCTTCTATTGCAATTTGTTTGAGGTTCGGCCCTATTTTTCGCTATTTTCAGTGGACTATTCATATTCTAAACATATTTAACTATACACTATTTTAGAACATATTTCTCGATACCTAACTATTTCAAACGTATTCAAAACAATAAGGTGATAAAGTGCTCTACCTTAAAAACACAACCATAGTTTTGTTAATTTGTAGGACAAAACAAAAATGAAATGGGTTAATTTGTGTTTTTTTGTGGGTGAAGCGTGTCAGTTGGAATGTATCATTTTATGCTTCATTTTTAAAAATATCCATTCATGTCACAACGACAATTCTATCTCTTGAAAAAGTATTATTACATAGCAAACTATTTAATATCTCTACTCCAATAAAAATCCTTATCAAAAATGTTTTTAAAAATTATCACAATCAAATCAAACGTCTTATATCTTGGAATATCAAGAATACTGTGTGGATAACAACTGTATCCTTTACCTCCTTTTGAACTTATCCCAACAGCTCAAACTTTCACAAAAGCAAAAGCATTACACTTCCCTGTAGTTCTATACTGGATCAAGCACCCAGCTAATAATCTCTTGTTGCAACCAAAAAGCTGTTAAAGGGAATGGATACAAAAGGCGACAAAAGGGGAGCTTGGGGCGTTCTAAATCGCCCCTTCATTCGATTACCGGCGCTCTTTGACAGACGATCGGGCCGGTTTAAGATGCGAGGGTGGTAGGGGGTTTCACGGTTGACCCCCCATATGAACGACCCCCTCGGTTCTGTTGTGAGGGCGGTGGATTACAGCGAATTTGAATCTGAATGGGGATCTGTGCGGGTGGAGATTATAGTGTTTCATTTAGGCTTAGGAATAAAAGGTTACGTGTTGATTGAAATACGAAATGAACACTCATGGCGGACAGATACAGAATATTTTTGGATATGAAGGATTTCTCTGCTACTCAGTATGGTTTTAATAAGACGAACATGGTATGGAATGAATCATCTAAGTCACAAATTTGCAAACGAATCATACAATTACACAATGGTGGTCAGGTAAGAAAATTAATTTTATATTTACCTTGCTTATCTTCTTTTGTAATAATTATGTACACTGTACAGTATATTTTAAAATTTATAAAGTAGTAGACACAATCGTAGGACTTGGAGCAATCTTCCAATTCATTTTTAAAATTGACCATTTGTCTTTTCCCTGAAAATTAACAGATTATAATTATCTTTCCTTTTAAAGAACTTTATCTATTCTGAACTTGCATTAATGAAAAGTATAATATTATTTGAAATTTTTATAAATATTAAAATATGTACTGAACAGTGAACAATTTATGACTAAAGAGATTGACTTTGACTACTCTCGGACCTATATCTCTAACGTAATGATTTAACATTTCCTTTCGAACTTTGCTTGTAAAGAATGAAGTGTCAAAGTAATATTTTGTTTTAATGTTTTAATTCATATCGGATTATTATTAATTATTATTAGTGCAGATATTAGTAATGTATTGCTAATTTTTAAACTAGAGTAACCACATTTTAATACATACTATACTTACATTTTTATAATCCTTATGTTTTATTTTTAAAGGAAAAATGTAAAATTACTAGTATTAAAACTTCCTTCTTAGAAGTTACATACATACAAAAATTTTAAATCAACACCCTTTTATCACAAAATGCCTATCGAGAAACTTCAATTTCACATTATCATACATTTATTCATATCACCGAAAAAAATCCTCTCTCGCATTTCATCTAACCCACTCGCACATAAATATCAAAGCCCAACAAAGTAACAAACAACAAAACTCCACTCAGAAACAAAAGAAAACCGACACTAAAAACCGCGTATAATAATTTCGCTCGGCAGCAATGGCAACACTTAAAGAGCTGCATAGCTGTCATTAGTGTTTATAAATGCTGGGAGCGCATTCTGTCTGCAGCCTTTTTCTGGATGGAAAGACGAGGAAAAGCGTTGTTCCATTAAGGGAGGCGCCGGAGGAGGTTCGAGGGACGGAGATGGGTGTTGACGGAAGCCCCGTTCGAAACAAATTGTCGTCGAGATTGGAAGCGAAAGAGCCCCGCGTTCGATCTGCAGGGGCGGTGCTGAAGACGCGAATGGAAGGGGTTTTATTCCCTCCATTCCAATAGAATGAAGAAAATGAAGCAGGGCTTGGTGTGTTTTGGGTATAGGCTCAGGGAAGAAACCAGGGGAGAGGGGATGGCAATTCACCAAAACGATTTTAATCGATTTATTTTCATAAAGAAAATAAGGAGGTCGATGCTTATATAAGAAGCCACTTCATTATCGCTTTTAAAATTTGAATAGTTATGATAATGCTAACTTTTTCAGACTTCTACATCCTAAACAAAAATCTTAGATTGATACTTATGTTATATGCATATACCATGCCATGGACGCTGAATCAACAATTTAACATTGTTTTCATTGAAAATACAGTAATTATATTTAAGTCAGAATAACTATGAATGGATGTGAAAAATTTTTACATTTCCCATTTAAAGAGTACTACAAACATTTCTTTTAAAAAGTACTCCTTAATCTTTAAAAATATTTATTTTTTTATTGTATACTAATATAAATAAAATAAAGTTGTTAGTGATAAGCATTGGGTTCATGACAGTAAAAAAGCTGCTGGGTATAGAAGATACAAAATCATCTTCCAACTCAAAGAAAAGAAATGAACCCCAAGCATCTTAGAACTTAGTTGAAAGGGTAAAACGGATCAGGAAAAGCTAATTCCTCATCCGACATACGTCCCCCGTTGCCAGCGGTTTGTTTCATCGCTGATGCCATCGGACGAGCAGAAATATGTGCAAAAGAGTATCGCCTGGGTGATATGCGAACTGTCAATCCTCCGGGAGCAGGCGGAGAGAAGTTCTCTGTGGACACGCACGACGGAACCAACGTTCCAGAGAGAACGCCTCGCGAGCGCCCATTGGTGGAGATTTTAAAACCAGAGGAACCGACTTTTGGGAAAGGATTTAGATAGAGTCACGTATATCAATGATGGACGATCGCTTTGGTGGGGAGTGGTTTTGATTTTTTTTTCAAATATCAGTCAATGTATGAATGTGAGTATTAAAAATAGACCAAGTAGGTAAAAATGTTTTGTGTTGGGTATTTTTTTATAACTAGGGGGCTCTGCCCCCTGCTCGCTATCGCTCACCAACCCCCGGAACTGCTTCGCAGTTCGTTGAAGATCGCTTCGCGATCTTAGCGAGCAGAGCTCGCTTGTTTCATCTCAAGTATCCATCAGTAAAACCTGGAACTTGTCTGCTTAGTTAATGATCATTTAAAATCGAAATTTTTTTATCTCTCTAACTTATCAATAACTTAATGCGGACCATCACTACGAAAATATCAAAATAAAACTCTTAATGAAATATTCCTTTTTAGCCACAGAGTAGAGAGCTTAACAGAGATACCAAACCGCCGTTTTACTCCTAAGATCTTTAATTTATTCAGCACGCATATTATAATTCAGTTCACTAGTAGCCAATCAGTGAACGCGAAATGTATTTGATTTGAATTTAACACTGATTATAGGCGATTTGGATTTGAGTGACAGCTTCAATGGGCGAATGACAGAATTAGCAGGAATAGCGTGGAGGCGGGACTTGAGGCCAGAGATTTTTCAATGGGAAAAGCCCTGTTAAAAAAGTTGCCATTAGCGTCTACGGAGATGAACACTCTGTTAAGCTCTATACTCTGTGTTTTTAGCTTACCAATAATTTAATCGAAATGTTTTTAAAAAATATACAGCAAGTCTACTAATTATCATCAACCATCTTAGAGAAAAAAATGCCATTAAAAAACGTTTAAATTTATAAAATGCACGTGTGTATCTAGTGAATCATCGGGAATAAGAAATCAGACTCATAAAAATCAGCGGCTGTTTCTCTAGTGAACGACCAGAAAGAGAAGAAAAAATTGAAACTTTGTATCTTTATAATTCTAAAACTAATTCGAATTTTTTAAAAAACGAAACGCCAATCTTTTTATAAAAAATAATTGCATGCGTGTTTAAAATATCATAGTTCTACTGTAATTAGTTTTTCTTTTATAACGAAAAAACTGAAAAAGGGTGAAAAATTTCGAAACTTTAGAATTTAATTACTCCAAAAATAATTCGAAATTCGAAAAAAGGGCGACGAGGTGCACAACTTCATACCTAAGAGTATGTGTCTGCAAAAAATCATGCTTCTGCTGTAAATAGATTTGGCTGGGGGCGAACTCGCAGCAGAAAAAAATAATTTTCGACTTTGACAATAAGTAACTCCAGAACTAATTATCTAATTAATTAGGTTTTGGAACCAAAATGCCCCTCATACATTTGTCTACCAATGGTCAAAATTTCATAATATTCCTTCAAATAGTTTCTGCGTAGTGATAGTTCAAAGTGTTCAAAAATAACATTTTCTGAAACAGCGGCGGCAGCGGCGGCGGCGACTGTTACTTTTTTTTAATATAGAGAGAAAGAACACTGATATCACAACAATAAAGATCCAAAATATGGTTAAAAATACATTTAATTGTTATTTAAGTTCCAATCACACTTTTCTATGCATTGAAAGAAGTTATTTTTTAGGGTAGAGTTAAATTGAAAAGGTATTTAAATAATAGAAAGTATAAATTCAAACACAAGTATAGCAATATCCCTCAAGTACTCGTTTCAAGTAATTTGTTTCGTTGTACAAATATTGTCTTCCAGGAAAAGAGAGATTTACAGAAACATAACTATTTGTTCGATAGAAAGAGACAGAAAATATTTTACTTCTGATATATTTACTTTTTTAATAAATAAAACTTTATCAATTTACACAAGTTACTAACGATGATAAAAACTGAGATATTTCAGATAATCATTTATGCAGATTTTAGATAATCATTAAAAATTTGCTTTTAATTTATTTTTTATCTAGTACAAAAAATATTATACAAGTTAGGGCAAAACGTAAGTATATCTCGTTTTATCCTATTTTTACTCGCAACAGGAATATTTTCTTCTGTCCACAATTTTACACCCAACCACAGAATTCTATCAACTCGCTAAAACTGTTTTTTTGGTTATATCCTATCTTTTTTTGAGTGGTCTATCTGCAATTTTAATACCAACATTCAAGAAAATCACAGTAATTCTAAAATTTTTTAACGTTGTAGTAATTTCGATCATTTTAAAATTTCTTACTAATAATTTAGCGATCTATAAGTAAGGGGACATCCATAAATTACGTGAGGTGTTTTTTCCAAAATCTGGACCCCCCTTGGTAAGATTTTGTGAGATTTTGCTGAACCCCCCTGCCCCCCACGTGAGATTTACCTACAACCTTTAAAAATAATTTTCTATCCTATTAGTTTGCATTTTGTGCTTCACAGCACCTAAAATTTTTCCATTATTAATGATGTTGGGGAAAAGGACATTATTCCGCCTAAAAATCACCACAGTATCTTATCTGTGGGTGTTAATCCTTTTTCATATTTAAGAAAATCGTATAATTTCTAACTTAAAAAGTTGACGTGAGATTTAAATTGACCCCCCTCCCCCCTTGGGGAGATTTGGTGAGATTTTTCCAAACTCCTCCCCCCTTTTTGACCTCACGTAATTTATGGATGTCCCCTAATGTAATACCCGTATAATTCTTTAAGAGATGCAAATTTATAAAATTATATAGAAGCTCCTCCATGGAGTAAAGGCACATTCACACTGCTTCACTCTTCACTGTTCATCCAGAGTAATTCACTCCTGTGAATGAGAAAGGCACTCACACTTTGGCAATTCACACTTTGACAATTCACACATTGGATGATTCCTCCAAATGAATATTAAAATGATAAGTCTGAATGAATCTTTAGGTTCGCGATTCCCCCAATGATACTGATACCACTGACTTATACTCTGTAAAGTTTGTTTCGTTGCGCAAAGACTACCCTCCAGGCAAAGAGGGATTTACAGGAACATGCACTAATGGAAACACAAAACTACATTAAAAATGTATGTTTGAGGTAAAACTATAAATAAATAAGCTAGGGATAAAGCTTTGGGGTAAGAGTCATATAACATCAGTTACTCTACAACATTAGAACTTAAAAAAAGGTTTGTATTAAAAAAACTCATCATGGAAGAATAAAAAATAAAGCAATAAACGGAAAAATAAAAGACAATCTCTCTGGTTCTTAAAAAGTATCTGTTACAAAATGACATTTTTAATGTTACATTTGTGTGTGTTTTGTAATACAATAAAAATATTTTACTTTTATATGCATTTCTTCCCTTCCATATAGACTGTGAAATTGCTATTTTCCAACTGCAGAAAGATTTTAAACTTCTTAAACTTAAATCCTCTTTTTTGGAGTATTAGAAGTAAGTCCTTATCTAAAACATTAGTTCCTATCAAAGAGTCTAAATCTTTTGAAATGGAACAAAATGGAGTCCAAGTCCAGAGGCGTTTGTGAGCTATTATTTGTTCAACAGTTATAAGAGAAACTATTACCGGGAAAAGCTCAAGAGAATAACAGATTCAGGAGAAAAATAATGGTTCAAAAGTAACAACTTAGATTTCAATTCTTATCTCCGTTATTTCTCTTTTAGAGCTAGAGTTTGAAGGTAGTATAAAATCATTTTGCAGGCAGAATATTGTACATTTTCTTTAAATTATCTATAAAAGATTATATATTAAGAAATCTTCAGACTGTGTAAGGTTTCAGAAAGGTATATATCACTAGGGTTAGAGAAGTTTTAAGATTTTATAAACATTTCTTTATAAAGTGACTTTTTTAAAGTTGAACCATTGAAGAAACAGTTCTTCAAATTTGTAACTTTGTAGGTTTAAGATTCAGTTTTGTACCTTTTCCTGATATTTGGAAATGACTCTACTCTTGTAAAGAAAAAACTTAAGTATTAATTGAAAAACCATGTGAGGTAATAAGGGTTCTGCTATAAATACAAGAAAAGGACCATATTTAGGGTTTTGCCCCAGGTTAATTTAGGTTTGTGCTATATTTTTCTCGACGCCAACGCATCACACCTTTCAGAATGCCCTGCTGTGTCGGGTAACATCTATAACAGATATTGGCAAGCCAGGGAGATGCTTCAGGACCTCTAGACTCTTTGGCCCTTTTTGACTTTTTGATGTTCTTTCTCGTTATCTTGTTTGGCTGTTTTACGCTAGTTTGTCTTTCTCTTTCTTTGTTTTTCTGTGTTGTGTGTGGCCAAGACCACACACTAGTCAATGATGTATATCAAGTGCTACTGCTAAAAATAAAAAAATAAAAAAAAATATTTTTCTCGACATCCCATTTTTTAAAATTTTCCTTCCTTTCAGAAAAAGCACCTTCTAGCTTTAATTTTTATGAAAAGGTAAGAGTTCCTAGGTATTTTAGGTAAGAGGTATTTTAGGTAAGAGTCATTACAAAATAAATCTTAATCCAGGTTAAAATTTTTCATAGATTCCAAATCTGTTTGATAAAACATCTTTTCATGAGAAAATTGAAAGACAGGTAACTAAGCCTAAGGGGGAAAACACCTGATAGTCCTCTTATGTAGATGTAGTGTAGATTGTCCTCTTATGTAGTTGTAGATTATCGTCTAATATAAATGTAGATTGCCCTCTTATGTTGTCTTTCCCATGATTATGCAAAAGAAAATTCTTGAATGAAGATTGTGATGATTGCAAATGTGTAAAATGGATTTCATTGACCTGTTTCAATTTGCAACCCTCAAAAATTATGTCATCCTCTACTAGGCCATATGTTCCACATGCGGCTGCTACACACTACTAATACATATGTATAAAAATGCAAAAACACATCCTTATTTGTCTTGTTAATTATTTCATATGTGTTCTAAAGAACATAAATCGCCCATAAATACAACTCCCAGCCTTTTTGAGCAATTTCTATGCCCCTCGCAGCGCCTAAAACAGAAACTAATACTCTCCTAATAGCACCTTTCTGCATGCTTCATTTGCTGGCTCCGCAACAATTGCCAGGCTGCACCGGAGGCGGTTATGAGCATTTGCAAACGCCGAGCCAACTAGTTATTTGTGTTTGGTATTCCGTCGGTAGAAACTATTTCGCCGCTATTTACGTTTCCATCAGCACAACGAAATCCATTTTGGAGGAAGAAAATTCGTCCGCCTTTACTTGTTGCCAGGTCCCAGAAATATTGGAAATTTATTTCCTTTTATTTTCCGATGAGGCCGCTCTTTCTTTCTCCGGTATTTTCTTGTGCTGCGTCTGTTTATTTATTTATTTACGCGCTTTTTTTCTAGGGAAGGAATGGCAGATCTATCTTGGGCTTCATTTCCAGAATGTTCCGTAGAGGGATTTTAGAGTGTTCCATGGAATTCTCTGAGAGGGTATGGCTGCGGAAGATGGTTTTTTGAAGTTTATTCATGGTTCTTTTATTCTTTTGCTTTTTGAAGGCCCTATCCAGTGTTCTTGCCAGTATAATGTTTAAATTGACACGTTATTTACAGGGTTTTTTATGTTGTATGGAATCTATATATAAAGCTAGCTGATGCAAGGAATTTATTAAATCATTTATTTGGGAAACATTCCCGTATAAATATTAGTTTTCTTTTCATTAGATTTTCCAAAGAGATAAACACCATGCTGACTTGTACTCCAATATGAACTACAAAGTACATAGTATATTTTCCTTTTTCAATTCCAAAAAATTGATATTCTAGTTTGAACCGTAAAGGAAATAAGATTATGGAACTCTTCCTGAACAATAATAATTTTAAAATAGAAGAACAGTATGAAAAATATTTAAAAGGAGTGACTAAAAATTGAAATAAAAATGAACATCTAATTTTCTTTTACATCTAGCACATAAGATCATGTAAGTATGTAATCTAAAACTAATTTTTACAACTCTTAAAAGAAAACACTTAACCACTACAAAAACCGGTATAATTATCAATTGATACAATATTTGAGAAAATTCTGGAACCATGACAAGAAAATGTCTTTAAAAAGATAAAATCTTACTTAAACACTATCTACAGTCAGTTCTTGACAGGTTAAAACACATAAATTATTAGTATGACAGGGAAAATAAATTGGTTTGAAAGTAATTTTAAGCAACTGCCTATTCAACCATCTTCTCTTATCTAAGAAAATATAGAGACAAAATGTTTTCTAATACTCAGTTCAAGGCTATTTCTCCCTAGAGGTTATTCCATTCAATAAAAGACAACAAAGTTTACCTCGAAAGACCGTATAATTGTTTCTAAATCCGTTTAAAAGCAAAAAAAATACCTTGGTAGTCACAGTGACACATCTCAAAAAACGACTAACAATAAAAATAAGTTCTCACGCGCGAAAATCGTTTTAATTACAACTTCAAGACTTGAATAGCGCCGCATGCGACAACCAGTTTCACCACTCTAGCGGCTCGTAAAAAAAGAAGGACAATTGAGCCGTCCGAAAAGAATCCTATACCGGACATCGCCAGGTGAAGATGCCACTTTGAAGGAGCAAAGTTTCTTTCAGGATCCTCTCAGGTTGTCAACTTGACGTCGAAAAACAAGGTGTACAAAGGCGGTGCACCGCTTAGCAAGAGAAGGATTGCCTTTTGCCATAGGTCGGTACCGGGCTTTTGAAAAAATGACAGGGTTTTCTGCGAGGTATTTATCTCGTTGATGAGTGACGGTAAAGTCTCTGTTGTTGTGGATTAGGGTTTTTGTGTGCGCGCTGGGAAAACTGATAATAATTGACTTATTTTTATCCCCTTAACAAGTTGATGGCTTATTTTTGAAAGTTCTTTGTTGATTGTTCCTTGTTTTCTTTGAGGGAGATTCGTGTAAGTGGTTTGCACCAATGAGAACGTGATAATAATAATAAAAAAGAAAGCTTGCGACCAGTAACAGGTACAGATATTTCAACTCAAAAATATTTTTAAAAATTTTTAGTCCAAATATGTTGTACTTTTTTTGAAAATGGACAACTAGAACTCGGTTTATGTGGGTAATATTAAGGTTTGTTCGTTAAATACAACGTAAATTCAAACATAATGGCGTTTTAACTATTGAAAAGAAATATTTTTGAGCTATGTATAGTTCATTATCTTTTTATCTTTTATTTCAAGTTACACAAGTACAATTTGTCAAACAGATGGATTACTACTGGAAAATAGAATTGCTCATTATATAATTCATTCTACTTCTGAATCTTTGAATTTCTCTTTTCTTCTCTCCATTTCTCATTATTTCTTTCCTACTTCTATTTCCCAATATAACATTAGAAAAAAGTTAGGAAATGTAATTATATCTTTCAACCTACCTATATCTTTATTTCTATCTTTGACTTACGCTCTCCTTTTGTCCTTCTATTTCTCATCCCTTCTTCCTATCTCTAAATACCCCGCATATCTATACTTTCGCTTCCTTTCTCTCTCTTCTAACTATTTTTTCAAATTTTTAGTCCAAATATGCTGTACTTTTTAAAAGTGTACGGCCAAGAAAAGAAGCTAGCAAGCTAAATGGCATTTAAAGGCTAACTGACTCTGTTGTTTTACTTCCACTTGTTAATCCTGATTGATTCACTCCTGTACCAGAATCGTCATTTTGCATAGAAAAAGAAAGTAAAGAGTGAAACGCGCCAATTCACACTTTTCACTTTGTATGATTCCTCCAAGAGTGAAAAGTCTGAATGAGCCTTAGGGTAAGGTATCTCCGAAGATATCAGAACTAATCGAGAACTACCAAAGTCGGTGAAGACAGTACACCTGCTAAAGATTTTCTTTAAAAGATCGATTCAACCTGAAAATCGTTACGACTCTATTTGAAGAAACATCAAACAAATAGAAAAACGAGGGGAGATACTTGAGGGAGTTTGGTGTTTAGACCTTCAAATTTCAGTATATAACCAGCCTCACTGGGTGAGGCCATCAGCAGAGCTGTTACAGAACGTGTGACTGAAAGTCATAGTCAGGCAGTCAGCTGAAACAAAGCCCCTTGTCTCCCTAACGGCCGTATTCACCGGTAACCTGACAGGCGGTCAGGTCAGGAAACCATGGTTACAGCCTCTGATTGGTGGAAGGAAAATATTGAATTATTTTTCCACCAATCAGAGGCTGTAACCATGGTTTCCTGACCTGACCGCCGGTCAGGTTACCGGTGAATACGGCCGTAAGTAAACTTGGTCCTTATTTTATCAACTCCGGAAAGGCTATAAATCTTGCCCAACCCAGGAGCAAAACTTGGGTCTGTGGTGTGACAGCGAGATATACTACCACTGCGCCCCTGGGCTTCAAACCAATAAACTTCCATACATTAGCGTTTGATCAACCATTTCCAAACACCTCCTTCATTTCTCACTTCAGCAGAGAGGAACCCGACCGAAAGTGCATATTCATGAGCAACTCCCCACAGCCTCTTACTTAACCCAATTAATCGACGTCAAAATGTTTGTCACTCTCCCGGAGCCATTCAATTAACCCGCCTTCCCGTTGCAGCAAAATTCAATCGCTTCAAAATAACGCGTTTCCAAACAAAGACGGCGAAGGGCGCCCCCTGGAGGCGTTGTTCCCTATAAACGCGTTTGTCTGTTTTGCGTCCCGATTGCGTTAGCGCCCTCTGACGGCAATTAGCGCGCTACTAATGGCGCTCGCTAGGCCTAATGGAATTAACGGTTAAGGGCGGGAAAACAAATCCGGTTAACAGGGGGCGATGTTTTAAACAGCAGAAGGAGAAAGAACGGGATGTGGGATATATATTGAGTTTTGAAATTGGGCGCTGTGGGGTTTTGGATTCCGATGGTAATGTGTTTTTCGTCACAACGGGTGCCATTAGGTATTCCAACGTAATGCTGATGAGGTCGTGTTGTTAATCAGGAAATCAGCATCGTATTATCTTCAAGCGTTTGAAGAGGGATATTAGATCCAGTAAATGCCAATGCTATTTTAGTCACTTATGGTCTTGGATTGTTTAAGATATTTACAGTCTACTGATGGCATCCCCTTTCACTATAGTATCTTTTGAAACAACACTATGAGGAAACATTCCATAACTATTTTACTGGCACCAAGGAATAAAGTAATAAACCCCCTAAAAGATGTGATGAAACATCTTTTTTTACCTTACTTACCTTTAATGTGGCCGCGGTGGTGCAGTGGTTAGCGTGTCTGGCTACGAGCATTACCGACCCAGGTTCGATGCCTCGCGGCTCCTGCTTGGGTAGCTGGTCATGGGTCAACTCAGCCCTTCATCCTTCCGGGGTCGATAAATGAGGACCAAGCCTGCTTGGGGAATCAACTGGGGGTTCAGAGTTGGGCTAGCCACTCGGCCTGGACACACGCTAGTAATTAGCACCCCAAGCCCAAAAGGCTGCAGAAACGGAGATGGGCACCGCCTGATGGGCCACTAGGCCCGGGCAGACTTTGATTTGATTTGATTTAATTTTAATATGAAATTTAATTTAAATGGAAAATTTCCATTTCGCATAATGCTACATTGAGATAATGTTGGTTTTATTAACAAATTTGATAATCTTGTGTATTTTCTAGGAAGAAGAAATTGTATTTATCTCCCTCTTATAATCAACGCAAACAAAGCTTACCAAATAAGGATAAATTTGTGTAAAGTAGGGTGGGTTGGGGTAAAATGGGTCAATTTTTAGGTACTTTCACATTCTAAGTTTTATTTCATCAAAACTATTACTTTTTAATGATTTCTTTCAATTGGATCTTGACATTACAATCCTTCAGAACATTTTCATCTAATTTTATCAAATATTTTTGAGCTATAAGTTGTTTAAACTTAGCATCAAAGTAATAACCTATTTTACCCCAACTTAGGGTAAAATGGGTCTCATTGCGAAAATATGTCAAAAATATATTTATTACTAAATATACATGAAAATAAGAAAAAAGACAATCGGTTAAGCCGTTTTTATCTGAAGAAATTTGTTTTAAGTTGTACTTTAATGAAATTGTAAAACTCCGAAGTTAATGAACATTGTTCAAATGTAGCAATCAAAATACTGAATTTGGAGAAAAAATTAAACTTGTTTGGTTCAATGTATATTTGAAGGAAATAAGTTAAAAACATTGTTTTTACTTAATATACAGGGTGATTCTGAAATGGACCGCCAAACTTTGAGGGGTGATAGTACTCATCAAGACGAACAAGAATTGATGCGGAAAGGGGGGTCGCAGTTACACCGTTAAAGAGCTAGGTCCTAATGTAGTGCGAGATCGTTACAAAAGGACGTTTTGCCAAGGCCCGTTTAACGAAAAAAAACATAATGAAATGAAAAAATTTATTGCATGAGGTACAGCAGTATCCGTACTACTTACATCATAAATTTGATAGAAATTGAACCACTTTCTAAACCGCGGAGTTAGTTTCAAAAGTGCAATATTAATCTTTTAGTCAAAGAATCACATTCCTTAAGGGTATTTAGAAAAATGATGATCGGGGAAGGAATTTTCAATGATCGTAACATGGATCATTGAAACTGTTTGATCATTGAAAATTCCTTCCCCGATCATCATTTTTCTAAATACCATTAATGGAACTCCATTGTTTGACTAAGAGCACGTTTTAAAACTCACCCCACGGAATACTGAATTTGGAGAAAAAATTAAACTTGTTTGGTTCAATGTATATTTGAAGGAAATAAGTTAAAAACATTGTTTTTACTTAATATACAGGGTGATTCTGAAATGGACCGCCAAACTTTGAGGGGTGATAGTACTCATCAAGACGAACAAGAATTGATGCGGAAAGGGGGGTCGCAGTTACACCGTTAAAGAGCTAGGTCCTAATGTAGTGCGAGATTGTTACAAAAGGACGTTTTGCCAAGGCCCGTTTAACGAAAAAAAACATAATGAAATGAAAAAATTTATTGCATGAGGTACAGCAGTATCCGTACTACTTACATCATAAATTTGATAGAAATTGAACCACTTTCTAAACCGCGGAGTTAGTTTCAAAAGTGCAATATTAATCTTTTAGTCAAAGAATCACATTCCTTAAGGGTATTTAGAAAAATGATGATCGGGGAAGGAATTTTCAATGATCGTAACATGGATCATTGAAACTGTTTGATCATTGAAAATTCCTTCCCCGATCATCATTTTTCTAAATACCATTAATGGAACTCCATTGTTTGACTAAGAGCACGTTTTAAAACTCACCCCACGGTTTAGAAAGTGGTCCAATTTCTATCAAATTTATGATGTAAGTAATACGGATACTGCTGTACCTCATGCAATAAATTTTTTCATTTCATTATGTTTTTTTCGTTAAACGGGCCTTGGCAAAACGTCCTTTTGTAACGCTCTCACACTACATTAGGACCTAGCTCTTTAACGGTGTAACTGCGACCCCCCTTTCTATACCAATTCTTGTTCGTCTTGATGAGTACTATCACCCCTCAAAGTTTGGCGGTCCATTTCAGAATCACCCTGTAGAAGGCCTCCTAACTATGACCCATTTTACCCCAAGTACAAAATATTGTTATAAAAGATAAAATATTTTTTATTTTTCTAAGCTGATTGGCTTGGAATGTCTCTCATACTTTCTTTTATGGAAAGATATTACAAAAGTCTGCTGTAATTTTTTACAATATATAGATTTTTGGAAGTTCGTAAACCCTGTTTTTTCGACAACATCATTTACCGTCCAAATAAAATAGTTTTTTCAGTTCTTAAATTCATTAATCTAAATTTTTGACAGTCGGAAAATGTTGCCAACAGATAAAAGATTATAATACAAAAATTGAGCGAAAATAATTCAATTTAAATTTGATTTATAACGAGTTAATTAAAACTGACCCATTTTACCCCAAGACCCATTTTACCCCAACCCACCCTAATGGATTGTACGCTTATTAATAAAGATTTGAAGTTCAATAAAAGAAATTAGGAAAGATTATAAAGGAAATAGCGTTTTTGTGTGGAGGAAATTTGTAAAGGAAATGGATACTTCTTTTACAATTTTACCACTTATAAATTAAAAATTAAGTAAATTTACCGAGGCACTCAAAGATTTTAAACATTAAAAGATTAAACCATTATAAATACTAGTTCGACTAAACTTAGAAAACATTCTATTTATTTATTTATTTGAAATACAGTGACCTATTTAAAGTCCATATAGGAGGTTGCAGCCAAACAATAGAAAACTAAAAATATATAGAAACAAATAAGCGCATAAATAAAGACAAATTGTAAAATAACCTATGAATTTAATTTATATACGAATGTGTATACCGACTCGCGGCTTAGGACACTATCTTCAACAAGCAATGCGTTCCATTTATCTATTGTACGTGGGAAAAAGGATTAGTCATGCAAAAAAAGATATTTTCTGCGAGTTATGTAGTTTTAAATTTGAATGATGTCTAAACTGAAAATAGTCAATCATTATAATAAATATGCATAGTATATAGGTATAATTAGAAAAAAATTTAATAGAACTTGACACTCACAAACTGATATTTGACGGGTAAAATAACGAAATCTACAGCATAATAATGAATTCCTCTCCTACAAATAGGATATAATATAATACGCACTCAATAACTTTCTACTGGAAAAGCATCATTCATCCCAATCCCCACACTCGACACAAATCACTCTCCCAAAAGTGTGAACAAGGCCCATTCACCCCAACCTCAAAAGCTCACAATACTCCCTCTCACTTCGCCCCTCATTAGCACCCCAAAACGACGACTAAACGGGAAAGGGGAGGGGGTGGAGACGACCCCCCCCCTCCTCTCCATCCATCCCGATCCCACTTACGGGTTCCGAAATCGAGTTATCTCGCATATGGGAAAAGGAGAGAGAGGGCCACTTAAAAACCGGAGAACTCCTTTTTAAAAACACTGATGAGGCGTAAGTGGATTGGATCTGGAACATTCAAATAAAGCGACGTGATTGGCTGGTCGCTCGACCCCCTTCTCGGGGTGTGGTCTCGAGGGGGTTGATGCCACCAACTTTCGGAATGGGTGTTTTTTTTATTATGTTGGGTGTTTTGAGAAGGTGTGTCATTAGGTGGGGTGAGACGGTTCGTTGTTTTAATGACCTTTCAATGGGGTGATTAGGTATGGATGTTGGGGATTTGTTCAGGGGTAAATACCGGTTACATTGGATTACCTACTGAGCATTAAAAAGGGAAGCGGCATGAAACTTTTTATTTAGCTGATGGTAGTTTTAGTATCAAAATTTATAGAAATTTGACATTACAAAAATAGCGTTTTTGATAAATTAAAAAAGTCAATAGATGATGACAGGGGCGTCATTTAGGGGGGGCAGGGGGGGGCAACCGCCCCCCCCCAAGGTTTCAACTGTTTTGTGAAAAATAGCTGCAAGTCCCTTGGAAAATCTATAACTTCCACAAAGAGCTTTGGGTGCAACTCAAAAAGTCTCAAAATGAGTTAAAACACTACTTTTGAGGGTTAAATTTCAAAAAAATTTCTGGGGGGAGGACCCCCAGCCCCCTCTTAAATTTTTTCGTTCGTTATGCAGTTTTTCCTTTTAGAATTCTACCACTTAAAGTAGATTTCCCTTCAGGAGCTCCTCCGAAGCGTTTGAAAAAGAGATAAAACACTAGTTTAAAGAGGATTTAAAAAAAATTTCTGGGGCAGGACCCCTAGCCCCCCTTGTAACTTGGACGTTCATTTACAACTCTTTTCCTTAGAAAATATGTGGTTTAAAAGAAACTGTTCTCTTTGGATGCAGCCCAAAGGGTCCTAAAATGAGCTAAAATACTTCTTTCAGAGGCAAATTTTAAAAATTTTCCTGGGGGGAACCCCAGACCCCCTTTTTTCTTGGAGTTCATGTTGTCAAATTTTAACATTATATGTAATATCCTTCACATACCACTTTTCAGTGTTCTAACACTTCACCTACTATAAATGTGCTCGTTTGGGGATACCTTAAAAATGAAGTTGAGGCAACCATCCCAAAAAAGTCTTGTTATAGCGTGGTCCAGACCCACGTAAAAAAATCCTTGCCCCCCCCCAACCAAAAACTGAAATGACGCCCCTGGATGATGATGACGGTGTGTCTTGGGATCTATCTACCAATAGTGTCATCGGCATTGATGAGTAAGAATTACCATTTAATTGTAATAAACTTTTAAAGTCATATTTACAGCGTTATAACAACAAGAAACAGAAAAACGTCACATATTTTTCATGTCAAGTGTTATTAAAAAAATTGTCAATTTTCAAAATGTGAATCCTTTGAATATTTAAAAAATTAGTCGAAGAAAGTATTTTATGGTCTTGCTTTAAAGTTCTTGCTCTTTACATTCAAACTATTCATAAAGTTTTCTTTAATTATGTTATCACAATGAAGCTTTTTAAACAAAAATCCACTTCTATTACATTTAAAGTGCAAAGTCAAAAAGTATTGACATGCACAATTCAAAATAAAATTTGGTTAAATTTATATTTCATTGAAAATATTATTCGGTTTATTGATAGAAAGTGTTATGCATTCTCTGACTTTCTGATTCCAAAGTGACAACAAAAAACCAAAAAAATTGTATAACTCCTTATTTTGAATCCAATTCAACCAAATTTGGCTAACTGCTAAAATATTACCCTTTATTAAACTAAACTAAACTAAACTAAACCATCGGCGCAACAGCCCAAGTGGGCCAAGGCCTACGATGCCCATCTTCGTTTTCGTGACCGTGGGGCCTGGGGTGCAAGGCAAATGTCCCGGTTAGGTGGTCAGCACAACGCGAGACCCCCAGTGTTTAGTTCCCAAGCATGCTTGGTCCTCAGTTTATCGACCCACTGAAGAGATGAAAGGCTGAATTACCCTTTATTACCTAACTTAAAAAAGCAAATTCTCGATAAGAAGTTTGATTGTTGATGTTTGAACCTGAACAATGTTTTTTCCTCAGACAAAGTACACTCAAGGAAAAAGTAGTTTTGCAGGTACTAAAAAGCAACAATACAATTGAATCGTCAGTTTGAAGAAGGGAATAAGTCCTAAAAATGACAAATTGACTAATTGTGCTCAAAACAATCTCCAAGCTTTGCTCTACACATGGGTGAAAAGAGGGGAAAAATAACTAATCCCTATAGGGAGAAATCGCCCCTTGAAGTTGTGAAATCGATGTCCATTCATTGTATTTTTCAAGTTAATTTGGAGTTAAAGTTAATTTGTCTTTCTTTTCCTATTCTTTGAGCTGTAAACGAAGTTAAAATGAAATTTTCTTTTAATTTAAAATTTTTTCAAACTTTTTTTATGTATTGAATGTTTAACTCCATTCATATTCACTCACTCCATTGATTATTGATACTGCTCTAATAACTCAGTTTCACTATAATTTTGAATTTTATTTGTCTTATTCCTTTTATTTCACCCTTTTGTGGTGTAAACTAAGGAAAAATATAATTTAAATGTGAATTAAAGGGTTTTTTAAGATTTTTTCATCAGAAAAATTTCATAAGGTTGAAGAAGGGAATAAGTCCATCAACTTATTTTGACTGTAAAATATTTTTGAATATACTTATATTTGTTTTGATGGTTGCTCTGTTTTCTAAATAGGGTTGTGAACTTCCAGTAAAAATTTGGTGATTATACAATGAAAATTCTATTACTTATACAGTTTTTTTCGATTTTCTCAAAACTTGGTTTTTGGACTTATTCCCTTCTTCAAACTGACGATTCAATTCATTTCTTTTGAACTATTAGTTGAATTTGCAAACATAAAAATACTATTTTTGCAATGGGAATTCGATATCAATGCATGTATGACCCTTCATTGTTTCATTACAACTGGTTAAACCTATTTATGAAAACTAGTGTGTAAAATTACATTAGCATTGAAGGCACATTTTCTTATAAACCATCTGAATTTTTAGTGTTCTAAAATAGCCTTTCAGATTTTATAAATACTGTAAATATTTCAAAACTATAATCAAATTTCAAAAAGGCATAATTCAAAAGCGTTAACTCCAAGAATAGTGTATATTTAATTCAATTTTAATAATTTTTATAGGTAATGAAAACTATGCTAATTCCTCTGTAAAACGATTGTAAAAAGATTCCAAAAACTTAAAAAATACATATTTTACCGTAAATTTTGTGCAACCCTCAATTTTTTATTTTTCAGAGGAATTATATCAACTATCCTTGTTGTCACAATCCATTCTTAAAGTCCAACCTAATAACTAAAAACCCCCTCAAAGAAAAACTAATCTACAAATTAAGCTTCAAATACAGCAGATAGATCAGATTCCATTTCATCCAATCCCTAACCTATTTACCACTCCCCCGAAATCGAAAATAAAAATCAAGATACCAGTAACTCATCCTCTCTCCAGGGCAGAAAATAAGCCTCACTCAATTTGGGAAAATATATAAAGAACAATTGGAAATTAACTCCATTCTTCGTCAAATAGTTATTTAAATTACCCAATTTAACGTTCGATTGGCTCCTGGAAAGGTATTTAATTACCGGAGAGGATGCGGCAGAAGTGACGGAGGGGAGTTTACGCTTCTTTTCAGAAACGGGAATCGTAATCGTTAATTCTTTCCTATTTAGATGAGATTTCGAAATTTGCCTTCGTTTTGTAGTGCCTCGGTTCGAGGGTATACGATTTTGAAATGGATGGGTAACTTATTTCATTAAGGGAGGGGGTCTTTATTTTCTTTTGGGTCTCTCTCTCGGGAGTTTAATTTAGGAGGGGTTCGTTCTCTTTTGGTTTTGGAACGTTCTGCTGTTGCCGCTCTTTTCGGATAATTTGTGTCCTTGTGTGTGGGGTGGGATAGATTGTGGGTGTAGATGAGGGTATTATTGGAATAGTATAAAAGAATTTTGAAAGTAGTTGGAGTGCTCATTAAATTTGCATACAGTACTTTCTAATCAAGGACTTGACTAACGATCCATTGACGGTGTTGGATTTTTTAAAGGTTTTTAACGTCATGGACCTGGTCTAGCACTGCTGGCCATGGGGGCATGCAACAACAGCAACACAGTATTCACCAGAATTCCGTTATTTCTTCTTATGTGATGTATGGTACATTGTATACAAATTACATTCAAAATGTTACCTTTGTAAAGGTAAATAGTTTTGATAAAAACATTATCCATATACCATCACATAAGCGAATTTTGACAGAAAATAATATCACAAGTATAAATCGTGAGCTTTTTTAAAACGCGCAAAGCATCTTTTAGAATTTCAAAGCTGCGCGGCAACACCAACTTAGGTAGTATTTTAAAAACTTTGGAGAATTGTTTTTTTTTGTTAAGATCCCTCTAGTAATATTCTTTCTTTCCTTCTTCAATTGAACTGTTGAAAATGATTTTAAACTAAAAACAAAAACCAAAAAAAGGGAAAATAAAAGCAAAAATCTTAGATTCAGCCTCTGGAGGAGAATCTAAGGGCTCTCTGGTGATGCAGATCCTAGATTTGAACTAATTTCTAGATTTTAAAAAATTAAACCCTTTTTACAAAATATCTCATTTTATCTTTCCATTTTCATCAATACTAATAATTACATTATGAAAAATTAAAAAGCTAAGATTTTCCCCTTTTAAAGTCTTAAAAGATCGGATCCGTTAGACGAAGCTGGTTGAGACGGCCGTGGCCTGTACTAGGCTGTAGTGTAGATCATTTGAAGAAGAAAGTCTTAAAAGTCAAGTATAAAAACTTAGTTATATCAGGACCCTCCCAGACGAAATTTTTAGACAAGACAAGAAACTTTATTGTACTGGGCAGTTGCCCTGTTTCGAAATTTTTTTAGACTTGTTACTGTTCATTGAATGCATATTTACATCTATCTTTTGACATGGTAAAATATAAACATTCCAGTGATTTCTCTCCTGCTTTTAAAAATAGATATATAAATTTTATCACTGAATGTAATGAACCATCGAGATAAGTAACGAAAGAAAATCCACAAATGTCATGAAAACTTCTATAACAGGCCAGGTCTTTTATTTGAGAATGTTTTATTGATTTGTTTTAACTTAAAAATTATTCGAACTATTTCAGATTACATTCAAATTTTAAATTCATCGAAATGCTTTTGACGCAATAGGGAGACACTAGTTCTACACTGTAAAAAGTACTTGTAAATTTTTCAGATATTTCTCATTTGCAATAAAAATCTGTTCTTGATAAAAAAAAAGAGAAAAAAACGCTGTTTTTTCTGTTTTATTTTATTTTTGATGTAGTTGGTAGTTCTCAAATCGGTTTTAAAGCCCTAAATCACCAGTCAAATAATTAACAACGTCTGCATAATAAATCACCTGATTAACCTCTGCTATTGGTTTTTCCTACATAGACCGATCAGCATAACATTAAAATGCTCCTTCGTCTTTCCACTGAATGTAAATGTAAGACTATTTAATTATTATAAAGGCAAAAATTATGATTCTAATAATCACTGGGTTAAAAATAAACGAGATTAATCTGTTAATTCCTAAAATTAAATTACTTAAAACAGTCAAAATTCTGTAATTTCAACAGAAATGCAGCAGTAAAAATAGATAGTCAGTAAAAAATCACAGATGATATCTGTAAATAAAATAGATACTATAAACTATTTAGATTGACTGTATTTTTCTGTAAATTTAACATATTCTTTTACAGTGCACCTATTCTCCATCTTTCATTACGAACAAAAACCCTTACTTCCACATCCCTTACTCCATCTCCTAAAACTCCCCCCCGAAACCCTTCCACACAGAAATACACCTACCCAACCTCCCAAAACAATTTCCACACAATTCCAAAAAAACTCAATCCTTTAAAAAGGACGAAGAGGGGAAAAAAGCAGAATCTCGTCGACACCACCCGAATGGAACGGGGAAATCTCCCCTACGATACATTCCAGAATCCATTTCCCGCCACCCCCAGATCCCCGGAGAGGGCGTTCGAAAATCCCCGAACAATCATCACCACCCTCAACGCATAAAACGGGAGCTCGATTGAAAACGCGGCTAATTTCCTGCAAAAATCCTCCCTCTATCCTCTGTGAACCTAATAGATTTGTCATTTAATTTTGCCGCTTCAGACTCCCGTTGAGTTTAATTACCGGAGGGAGGGGTGTTCTTTTTCGATATCGTCGTAATTGAGGTGAAATGGAGTAGATATTGTAGATCCCCCTCTCTTTCTGTTACTTTCCCCTTCCCGTCTTTGCTGAGTGTTGGTAAAGGAGGGTGGCGAGAAAAATTTAATTTCATATACTACAGCCGATTGTGAATTTTTGAATAAGGTGGATGTGAAAGCGCGCTTATACTTGGTTTGGATCTGCATGTTGTGCTAGATAGAGTGGTTCAATTACGTTAAAGTTCCCGCTAAATATACCGCTATGCTATTTGGGACACCAAAACGTAGAAATATAGCTATATAACTTCAAACTCATAGATTAAAATGTTTATTTAGATCAATAACTGTTTAGTTATCAATAAAAATCAGAAAAATGTGTTGATATTTGAATATATATTTATGGCGTTCAAAAGGGCTTATCGATATTTAGCGGGGACGTTAACGGAATTGAAAAGCCCTTTCTCACTGAAAAAAATCATTCTAATTCTAAAATTCTAATTTTCAATCTTGTTTATTACAAGCAGATGATTTAAAAATCTATAAATATATCTCTTCCGAGAATGATTATGAAGTTTTGCAGTCTGAACTTAATAAGTTTTGTGTACACGATATGTCAAAAATAAGCTTTTTCAATAAAAATGTTTTCTTTTAATCTTCACAAGAAAAATAAATCCCTCCTTTCATAACTCCACATCCACAACCAATGGTAAACCCATTTCTAGAAAAAACACATAAAAGATATGAGTAACTTATGAACCGAGCTTTAAGTTTTAACTGCACAAACAGGATAAGGCACTAAAGGCCACAAAAAAATTGGACTTTTAAAGCGTTCCAAATTTAAAGGATGTTCTTTTGGAGTTATTCAATACCTTAATTAGGCTTATTTATTGATATAACTGCATACTCTAATTGGAATCCTCTCAACAGATCCTAATCTCCTCTTTAGAAAAGATCAAAATATTTTTTTCGTTTTATTTATTTCATATCCAAAGATATCCCGCTATCATCGTTTTTAAATTAGGCGCAACATCATCAGGCAGATCTGGCGTTGGATGAGCATTCGCACAGTATAAATGCAACAACCAGGATTTTAATTACAAACACGTTCAAAACATTTGAACTCCTCACTAGGGTGGTCACAAGTAACATGGGGAAAAATTTTTTTCGACTTTCTTCAGGTCTCACCCCCCTAAAATGTGCCAATAGGCTAAAAAATGAGATTGGCCAAGTTTCAGCTCAATCCGATAATATTAACCCGTGCCTCATCGAGGTCAAAGTTCAGAAAAACAGCGATTTTTAACAAAAATTGGTAGTTTTCGCGCCATAAAACTAGAACCGTTTGTCCCAAAAACCCGGTTAAGGTGTCATTTAATAGGTAATTTAATACACTTTAACTTTGATATAGTCAGATTTTATTTACTCAAACGGATAGGGCGCTATTTAGCATTTTCATTGTGAAGGTCATCAAAAGCGAAATTCCTTGCAAGAACCCTTGAACATTACGAAGTCACAAAAAACTGTCCTTCCTTATTCATTTTGGCTCCAATACATAGTATATTAGTTTTTAGACCCCCTAAGAGAATTCTAGGGTATAATTTCAACCCCCTAGGTTTCGGAAAAAAGAGAAAAATATACTATATATTTTTTATAAATTTTTTTGACTGTTAATGTGTTAAAGTTGGTTCAAATACATTATTAAAAGTTTAATTAGGTAGAAGTCCAATGATAAAGGGGATTAACCTTTCGTTACAACCCCTATAATCTAAGCGAAAGAAGCGCGACTGAGAGGTTTTGCTAAAAAATGCTTTAATATCCATTAAAGTGATAAAAAGGTCTAATATACAAATTTTTTCAGCAAAAACCTAGAGAGATGACAATTGGTGATTTATGTATATGAAATTATAATAATAGCACCCTTACCGACTTTAAATTTTAAGAAACCCTATTTCTACCAAAGTTGCTCGTTTTCAGCTAATTAACCTAAAAGTATGATATTAGAAAAATGTATAAATTGATTTATTTTTAATAAATATACCTCAGGGGTTTCATTTGCCTACCATTCGAAGAAAATTAATTTTTAATAGGTATGAAAAGGTTTCAAAACATGTTTGATCTATAATCGAATTACTTAATATTTTATTCTTTAGTCACCAATTATATTCACACCTGTGCTGAAGGAGACAAAAATAGCTCGTAAAATAGGAAATATTCAAAATATTTTCATATATTCAGTAAAAATTATTGTTTCCCATGATAAATATTTGATATAAATTGGAAACAAGATTTCTCTGAAAAATACTATGGTTGAGAAACTCCAACAGTATATCACTTTAAGCTTTCGCTGGATTACTGTAAGTAACATCTAAGTTATAGTCCTAATCGTAAAAATGGATAAGCTTAGCAGGGGTTGATCCGGACAAAAATTGGGGCCCTTTTGCTGCCCCTTCACAAAAATTCCCCCTTAAAATCTGCTCCTTTGCAAAAACAAATTTATAAAAACGCCCCTTTCATGAAATTCAAATTAGCTTAAGTGATAATTTGCAAGAAAACATTCACAAAATATTTGAATTTTTCATGATTTTCTTGGTTTGTGAGTCAATTTTACTTTTACGCACTCATCTGCTAACTATCACTGCTTCAATTTTTCACAAAAACAATTTCTTTTTCACAAAAATAATGAAATGGGCCCCAAAATATAAAACCTGGATCTACCCCTGCTTATTTTATAGAAAAACCTTATTGTAATTATCAAACAATTTTGAGACTATTTTTTTGAAAATTACTTTTTTAAAGAAAATTAATTTTCTTTATTCACACTACGCATTTAAGTAGAAATATGAAAACATGTGTGATGTACAGAAAGAAAACTTTTGATGATAATTTATATACTAAATTATGTTACGCATTTAAAAGTGAATTTCTGGAACGATAGGCAAATGAAAACTGAAGTATATATTACAAATAAGTTGATTTATACATTATTCTAAGATCATACTTTCAGTTTAATTAGCTCGAAGCGAGTAACTTTGGTAAGAAAAGCTTTTTTAAAAATTAGTCCATAAGGGTGCTATTATTATAATTTTAAAACCTATATAAATAACCTCAAACATAATTTTTAACACCAAATGATATCTTTCTAGATGTTTTTATGAAAAAAATTTGTAATTAAGCTATTTTTATCACTTTAATGGGTATTAATGGGTTTTAGCAAAACCTCTCAAAGTCGGGCTTCTTTTGCTTAGATTATAGGGGTTAAAATGAAAGGTTAATCCCCTTTATCATTGATCTTCTACCTAATTAAACTTTTAATAATGTATTTGAACCAACTTTAACAGTCACACACACTAACTTAACACATTAACAGTCAAAAAATTTGTAAAAAATATATAGTATATTTTTCTCTTTTTTCCGAAACCTAGGGGGTTGAAATTATACCCTAGAATTCTCTGAGGGGGTCTAAAAACTCATATACTATCTATTGGAGCCAAAATGAATAAGGAAAGACAGTTTTTTGTGACTTCGTAATGTTCAAGGGTTCTTGCAAGGAATTTGCCCTATCCGTTTGAGTAAATAAAATCTGACTACATCAAAGTTAAAGTGTATTAAATTACCTATTAAATGACACCCTAAACGGGTTTCTGGGACAAACGGTTCTAGTTTTATGGGGCGAAAACTACCAATTTTTGTTAAAAATCGCTGTTTTTCTGAACTTTGACCTCGATGAGGCACGGGTTAATATTATCGGATTGAGCTGAAACTTGGCCAATCTCATTTTTTAGCCTATTGGCACATTTTAAGGGGGTGAGACCTAAGGATTTCAAAAGTTGATTTTTTGTGACCACCCTACTCCTCACACACCTACACCATCTTGAATCTCAAACAAACCCCATCTCAAACTCCCCCAAAACGAGACCTTATCAAGCTCGTTCAACCCACCTTGCGGCAGCAGCGAATCTCATACTACACTTCCGTCGCGTGCACCGCATCGCGTGCCGGACCGCTTTTTCCCCGGCCGGTCCCGACCCGGACATCCGGCGCCCGATCATCCGGCAAATGAAGATCCTCTCTCCGCCCAAACAAAGGGCCTGCTCCCTGCTTCCGATAGACAAAAATCTCTGGCGGAACCGCCATTATGCGTTACGGTTTACGCGGGACCTTTTCACCGGAGAAATCATTAGTAGGGACCAACCTTCTCAAAGGAGAACTGCGCTGCTTCGCGGAGGCCGCCCTGAAACCTTGTGTTTAGATTGGATGCAGTAGGGAACTTTTCGGGGGAAATTTTCGGGAGTCATTGTATTGTTGCCTTTTGTCCCGGGGAAGTTCGGGCTATTTTGAGGGTTTGTGATGGTGGAATCAGGGATTGATCGTCAAATATCTATTGAAGAGAAAAGGATGCCACCTACTATTCTGGAGTCGATGAAAGGGATGGAAGTTTTAGATCCGTTTCAGTTGAATGAAAACTTGAAACCCCATTTGAAGCTCCTATTCCAAGAGAAATATGCAGTGATTTGCCAGGAACTATTTTCAATACTTTACGGAGGATTTATTTGAGTAATAATAATAATAATATACGGGCTCAGAGGTTTAGGTATTTGTATAGTGCTGTAGACTGGATGTAGGTTTTTTTCCTTTATTGCTTTTCCTTCTCTTTGCAACCTTAGAATGGAAAGGGTAAGAATGAGAAAGAGGAAGGAAAAGAGAAAAGTGGAGAAAATAGATTTAAGGGTTAGGGAGAGAGAGAAAGAGAGAGAGAAAAGAGATCAAGTGATGCCTTAAAGCACAAATACTTTCCGAATCATCGTCATTATCACTATAATAAAATTGGTAACAGATGAAAAATTCAGAGAACGTAGTAAAGAGTTTTTCTGAGAGTACTACATCGTTTAATAAAAGAATAATAATGGAGAAAATATGAATAGTTTGTTTCAGAAACTTGTCAAACACCAATTTTATTGTAAGGAGAAAAATGATACAGGCAACACCGTTTTTTTAAGGAACGTTCTTAACTCGTTGGGATATTACGCACATTTTATTGGGTTTGATTGTCTAAGCACATACTGTTTTATAAAATATCAAACGATTTGAAAGTGTAGTTACTTCACATTGAAATATAAAAAGCTAGTTTAAAGACATGAAGATACACTTCTGAGATTTACTATAAAGTAATAAATACAAATTTGGTATTTTACCTAACTCTTTAAAATCTGAAATGGGATTTTAAAAAATTCAATGCACTCAAATCAATGCTTTTTTTTAGCTTTTTGAAGGTTACCATATACTTTTTGATTCAGTTAGAAGATGCTAAAATTATTCGCAATAGTTCATAATTCTCCATCAGAAGAATGGATTCCATACTTAAAAATGTATGTCTGAAACTTGTAGTACTAAGGTGTACTAAAACAAGTTAAAAACCCTGTTTTTAGTGTTTAAAATCTAGTTTCATATAAGATATCTAATTTTTAAAGATTATTTGGGCCCCTCCCGAAATAAATTTATATACACTCCGCTTTAGAACACAGTAACCTGAAGCAAAGCAAACATAAGATCCCATGTCCCATACCAAAAAATACATGCTCCCAAAAAACGATACATCTCCTTGTTATTCCCCAACCTCCCTCTGTGTTTCCGAACAACTGTCTGGGTCCATCTCCTCCAGTGTTTTACGATGTCCCGTCACAGCGACCAAACGATGTCCAGACATGACAACAACCTATTAGAGCGGTTGTTTCGAACAGAGACGCACGTGTCCGGCAACAGACTTCCGGACTCCTAGATGGGGGGTCCATTTCGAAACGTGACGTGACCGGACTGTTTTTTATTTTGTTCGTTCTATCCGGCAAACGATGATGCTTCACGAAACTGTCCTATTTCTGGTGCAGCAACAGGTAACCGGCGGTGCTCGATTATTCGAAGAGGAAATCACTGGGAGTGGTGTTTTTCCGAGTCTATATGGGAGTTATTAGGGTTGATCGAAAAAAGCAAAAGTGGTCCGGTCAAAAAACTCGTGGTGGAAGAGTTACATATAAACTAGTATATCACACCTGACATTTTACAGATTTTTGTTACCCTCCCAGGAGAGCCTTAAAGTTTTAAGTTATTAAACTTTTTTTCAAACAGGAAAGAAACCTTATAAAACTCTTAGACTTTATTTGTGATTTTTTTGTGAAAACTATTGTGTAAAGACATAATTTGTATTGTATTGTGTATAGACATAATTTTATAAATATTTCATTTTTATCACCCTTCATTTGTGAGTAAAACTTTTTAATGCTATATAAAATTTTGTAAAGTTGTTTTTCCTGTGTGCGTTTTGTAAAAAAAGATGAACTTTGGAAATATAAATCCAAAAAATCAAAATTGAGTAATCTTTTAAGTAATTTTATTTTCTTAAAAATTATTTCCACCCAGACCAACTTCCTTTCAAAAAAGCTTCAGAATTAAGAGTTCAAGTTCTATAATAGAGACGTGTGCTGACTATGGGGAGTCACTTTGTCTTCTTCTTTCATAAGTTTATTTTAGATATGGTCACAGATATTAGTTGATTATTGAGTAGGTTAAGCAGGTGTTTTGAAAGAGTTCAGAAAAATTAATAATATTAAATAATAAATAAACAAATATTTTATTGGCAAAAAAAGTAATGGAAGTTTTATGTGTATCAAGATTTTAACAGTTAGTTTATTTAAAAATTTTTTTGACATATCAATAATTTTAATTTTCTCATTTTTTAAGAATCGAGAAAATTAAAATTCTTGATATAAGTCAAAAAATTATTGAAATAAATTCAATTAAATTATTTGTAAAATCTTGATACACATAAAATTTCATTACTTTTATGCATTCTAACACAAAGCATTTGCATCAAATTTTTAGTTGGAAATCGAAATTATACTTATAGAAAATTAATTCTTTTTCATTCTTGTTTACTTATACGTCTTTTACTGCTTTTTTCTGGTAGGTTCTTAAATAGTTCCCAAACAAGTAAACAAATATAAGAAGGGAGTATTTTACCACTACCTCTGGTTAGAGGAATATGTGAGAAAACTCCAGCTCTCGAGCGTCGCCTCCAACCGTGGACCGGTTTCGCCCTTGTTAGGGCTCATCAGCACGGTATAGGAAGGTAACGCAAGAGAGCGGAGGGAGAGCTTTTTGGTAAAATAAAAAAGGTAGTGGTAAAATACTCCCTTCTTATACCTGTGTCCTTTCGGGAATTAAATCTGTTCTATGGAATGCGCGGTTCATTCCGACAGATAGTGGAGGACTAGTCAATAGTCACCACTTTTTCCGTAGTCGGCTAGACTAAAAGCTCTCCCTCCGCTCTCTTGCGTTACCTTCCTATACCGTGCTGATGAGCCCTAACAAGGGCGAAACCGGTCCACGGTTGGAGGCGACGCTTGAGAGCTGGAGTTTTCTCAAAGTAAACAAATAATTCTTAAAAAATGTGCATTCACCACATACATTTATCAAAATGCAACTCTTAACTTTGGTTTCTGTTTAAAACCTTATAGAGCTTCAAAATTGCATATTAAATCAAGTATTTCTTTTCAATACTTCTCACCTTAATGTTTATAATTTATTCTCTTTTCCTTCAAGCAATGCATTTAACAACAAACACTGCATTTTTAAGGATTTAGATACAATCTTAAGGAATATGCTCTTTCTATATTTAGAAAGTCCCAATAAAATCAATTCAACTCAAACTGTTGACATCTGCTATCCTCCTGCGTGACAGGTCAAGAGGGGGTCGTGTTTTGCCGGACAGCGTACACCCCCCACCGCGTGTGATGGCCAAAGATTTTCGGGAGATGTCCATAAACAAGCTCGTTTACGGGGCATCGCGTGACCCGTCGTTATGGAAGTGAATCACAGAGGGGCTGCTAACAGCCTAATTGCATGTGTGTTTTGAGAGTGCTATATGGTTTTTTTTAAAGATTGGTCTCCGTAATAATGGATATAAAATGCTTGAATGGAGAGGAGGGGTTGGGGTTTTGGCTTGCATATGAACAATTTCCGTTTTTTTACAGTTAGTTGGTCAAACTGTATGCCATTTATATTTCAGAGAGGTGGCAAGCAAGGGGAAAAAGACGAGAATAAGATAGAGAGAAAGATGAGTAACCTAGGTAGCTCAGAAACTGGATACTAGTTGGCTAAGAATTTTCATAATCCAATTGAATCTTCTAGATTATCTTATTATGGAAAAAGGTAGAGAATTATCCTGCTCCAACCACTAAAAGGGGTGTCTGGGGGTCCGTCCTCCCCCAGAAATTTTTTGAAAATTTGACCTTAAAATAGCAGGTTTTTAACTTATTTTTGGGCATAAAATGCCATATTATATACATATTAGGGTGGTCCTTATTTGTATGGTAAAAGGTTTTTGGGGGAATTCCGTTGATGACGCCCCCTAGTTTTGTGTCACTATAGAAAATAATAATGATGCAAAATGTAAGCTCATTCGGATAATAATAACACGTGCCGTAAAAGCCTTGAAGTTTAACCCACAGAGTATAGAGCTTAACAGAGATGCCAAACTGCCGTTTTCCTTCTTAGGTAATTAATTTAATTCAGCTCGCTGATTATAATTCAGTTCACTAGCAGCCAATCAGAAAAAAATAAATGTGTGAAAATAATAAAGTGATTCCTGATTGGATGGCAAGCGGCATTTAAATTTCATCCGTGTTGTTTTTCCGATTTGGATTTGAGTGACAGCTTCAGTGGGCGAATGACAAAATTAGCAGGAATGACGTTGTATTAAAGGAGGCGGGTCCGTTTGGCCTGACGTTTGTCTATGGGAAAAGCCTTGTTAAAAAAGTTGCCATTAGCGTCTATGGAGATGAACACTCTGTTAAGCTCTATACTCTGTGGTTTAAAAAAATACTGATTTTGTTACAAAACATAAAAAAACAAATATTAAATCCTCCCATCTTCTTGATTTTTTTATGAGAATCTAATATAGTTATAGTTATAATGTTCCAGATTCTATTCTTCCCCAGATTCTATTCTATAATCACCCCTCTTTTGGTAGTAAAAATTTTTTAAAGTAAAAAAAACTCTTGTAACGTTGTTTTTCCTGCATTTTAAAACAGCTAATAACTCTAGAACTATACAACTTAAAAACCTGAAACTAGTGCTATTTTGTTTGTAATTTTATTATCTTTGATTTAATGTGCAACATAAATACCTTTCTTTAAAAAAATGGGGGGAAATTAAATAAAAAAATTCTAAAGCCGCTAGTGCTAGTTATCAGTAACATAACTGGATACTGTAACAATATTGGCCCTTATCGTGAATATTGATAAGGGTCAGTCATTTTGTTTTTATTTTGATTCAATAAAAACAAAGTTTAATACATTATAAACAGCAATGTTTGAATGTAATATACCTTTAAAATGATGAAATTGGATTTTTTTCTCCTTGTTTAACAAATTAATGTGAGAGAAACAGTGAAATGATATTGGTCAGTTAAACCATATAGAAGAGATATAACTGTTATATCTCCTCTATGGTTAAAACTAGTGATGGGCAGGTATCGATACCAAATACTTAAGTACTCGATACCTATAGGTATCGAGTGTATTCGATACCCACAAAAGTATCGATACTTTATTGACATATTTCGTTTTAAATTTTTCAATGAAGTAATCTTTATAATACCTACTGTAGATCAAACGCAGCCTGTTTCCGTTTTCATTTTGCAACGCTCAAACCCAAGTCGTTATCATCCGCGAGAGAAATTTGACGCGGCTAGGTTTCCCCCCCCCAAACCCTTCGCCTCTATTCACCTCCAGGCCCGTAGCTACGGGGCTTTTTGATGGATCGCTTTCAGTTTTTTGAATATTAGTCTGATTATGGATAGGCCCTAAAAAAATTGTCCCTTCAGGTTCATTTCCCGACATTGAAAAAAAGTACTCGATACCTATAAGTATTCGATACCAAAGTATTCGATACCTATAAGTATTCGATACCAAAGTATTCGATACCTATAAGTATTCGATACCAAAGTATTCGATACCTAAAATTATCGATTTTGCCCATCACTAGTTAAAACAAATACTACTGAGCAATGTTGCCGATGTATAAGCCCATATTTCAAAGGGCTTTATTTTAGCAAAAGCAAATATCGACAAAACGATGTTGGCCGGTGTTTTTTGTGCAGCCTGGGAAGAGAAAGAATGAGTAAAATGAGAGATAATGAGTTGTAATCCACAATGAACCATACTAAAAATTTCATTCCAATTAATATTTTTTCTATTTTATCTTATATTATACTTATATCTTATATTTCTACCATTAAAACTGAAGGAGGAAAATAAGAGAATTCTTTCAACTTTTTAAAGGTATTTAGGGAAAAATAAACAATATTTTCTCTACTAAAAATCATCTTACGGTTTGGCCCTGAGGTTGGAAAATACAATCCAACTTCTAGGAAAAATCCATCTCCCCTTAAATTTGTCTTAGGTATTACGTTCTTCTACCGAAATTTCTTAATCCTAATACTTTCTTGTGGCTAATACGGTCAAGACTTACAAGAGACTTCAAGACCATTGTATGGAACAGCGGCATCTTTTGCCAATTATTTAGGGTTCATACTCTACGCAAGCTCCATCATGTAATCCGGACTCAAGGGAAATTAACCCCAACGCTAATCTGTTCTCATCCCTATCTGAGGTGGGATCAGACACGCATACAATCGGCACATGTCACACAAAGCTGGTTTTGTGTGAGTATTACAAAAGATTAGAGGAGCTTATCAGGTGCCCTTTTCATAGCTGTTGACACTGCGCGGCGCTGTTTTATAAGTTAATAAAACTTACATCAGTGTGTAGAAATATTGAGTTCGCAACGGAGTTATGCAGATCCAATGAAGGCAAACAGTTGCGATGGGAAAACCAAAGGATAGCTGGTTGGTCTTCTTTTTTGTGGAGGGGAAAATAAGCAAATTATATTTATTTTTCCTAACCAAAGGTGGAAAAAAGAACTTCATAACTATAACTAATATTACACAACTAATTACACTAAATTATCGCAGAGAAATTTAGCTTAAGCTTTGCAAATATCAGTATTAAATAACTTTCAGTAAGATTCGAACTAAGCGATCTTGGTAAAATTATTACTTAACAACAAAAATATTTAAATTTCTGTATAACACGAAATTTCATCCTTGTACTCACTAAATATAGTTCTTACACCTTTTGATCCAATTTTAATCTATTAAAAAACAGTAAATCCTTTGTAAAGTTGTTAAAAGTTAAGCACAGTACAAATTTAATTAAAATCACATAAATCCTCGACTTACTAAGCTTTTTTTGACCCTTTCAATCTCGTTGAAAGATGCATAGTTATTTTATATCCACAGAAATTTGCAATACATATTATATGGAATTTTCTTTGGTTCAGTAATTAAAACAAAATTCCTTCATTATGTGGTGCGGAATACTAGTAAAACCAAGAAAATTTAGTGTTCAACCCATCTTTTTTTCCTTCAAACTTTGAACATGGACGACTTGATTTGAATCTCTCAGACGACTTTAGATTTAAAGCCTCGAAAAGCATTAAAAAACTTTCAACTCGGTTCCCAATCCGTCAATCTATCGAAAAGTGAGGGGGATAAAAAAAAAGACTCGCGCTCCCCCAGTTCTAAAACAAAACCAACCTTCTCGAAAAGTCACCCCGAAAGAGATTAACCCCACTTCCATTCCCACAATTTGCGATTTGTCTTTTGGGAAGCGACCCCCACTTCTCTACAAAATTACCATCTGCTTAAAGCGCTAAACCTGCCATGGGATTTTCGTTCAAACTCTAATCCGTTGCCACCCGTAAATTTTTCCCCGTTAAAAAAGAAGAAGAAAATACGTGCATGCGTCTTCCGCAAATCAACCCGGTTCGAGGCTACTTAAATACGCCATTTAAAAAATTCCCGCTGTGATTGAAGTCTTCGAAGACCGCCATTTTCTTTTACTGCTCCACGAGTCGATAGATGATAAATAAATAAAAAGGAAAGGGGTTTGAGAGTCTTTTCGGGTCGAGATCTTTTCATTTTGGACGAATTTAGGAACTTTTCACTTTCATCGAATCAGGGGCAGGGAAATTTATTCCTTGATCACAGGAAAGTGTCCTCTTACTTTTTCTTCTGGAAACCTCCATTTAAATAAACTCTGTGGCTTCATTTGTGTGATAATAACGTTGAAGTTACAATACGCTTTTGCGAAAAGGTCTTTGGGTTACTTTAGAAGACTTAAAGATGCTCAATTTAGAAAACCTTTTAAATTTCTTCAATGTTAAGTCCCGGAAACTCGGTATTTCCCAATCCACAATTTTGAAATAGTTCTTAAATTTTCCTTAAAATATTTAAATTTACCCAAACTCACCTTCCCTAACACAACATACAAAAGAATTTTTGATTGCTCAATAATTTGTATTACGCTTCAATAGAAAAAAATTAAGATACTTAGCTTTTTAATGGCATTATTCACAGCCAGTTAACCAGTGGTTAACGAGCAGCTAAAGAGAGAAAAAGTGCTTTTGGGTGACTCTGATTGGTGGAATCCTTCTTTAACCGATGGTTAACCACTGGTTAAGTGGCTGTGAATAAGGCCATAAAAGAGGAGTGGAGAGGGAGAGAGAAGTGATATTGAAGTTTTTTTCTGCAATAAATGTATGCTTGCCGTAAAACTCGTTTTACAGAAGATCCGTCATTGCAGTGTTGCCTCAAAATAGGACTTGAATTATATGAAGTTATCATGTAATAGGACCAGATTCTCTTTTAAATCGTTAATATCAATATTTAAATTAAGAACAGAAAAAGAAAAGCACATTAAAAATGTATGAAATAATTTACTTCCAAACTAAAAATTGATGTTCGTAAGGTATTTTTTACATAAAATACTTTCACGTACAAAAATTAACAAACTCTCCCTCTAGATTATCTCTATATTTCAATTTCAAATTTATTCAACAACAATAACAAACAACACGACAGTACACAACAGGAAAGAAAATGATAATAAGAAAAAACACAGATTTTTTTAATATCCCAAAGGAGCCAGAAAGGCTCTTCCATGGGGTTACAGATTTCCTAATGTTATTGAACATAGAAAAACAAAAAAAATTTAATGAACATAAAAAATACAATAAGAAAACTTATATGGAATAAAAAAATATGTCACATTCTCGACCATCTCATTTTTACAACTTTAAAATAAAAAAATAAAAAAACATAGTTAAAACTAAAAAAAGGGGGTTGGTGGGACTGGCTAGATGTTTTCTTTTCTGATATTTTATAATTTAGATGTAAGTTATCACCTGACAGAATTTAATAGGTATTCTATGTTATTTTGATTTAAAATAAAGTACAGAGTTTTTTAAAACGTCTAAAGTTTGGTTCTATTTGAGTTTCATACGGCAATTTATTAAATAGAATAACAGATAAATAATCTGAATGCTTTTTAAATATTTCTTTATAAGGGGTTGGTACAGGATAAAAAAATTTTATTCTAAAATTATAATTATTATTAAGATTAATTTTTGCTACTGTGGGAAATTTCTTTATAAGACTATTTAATACAAACAATTGTCGAAAATATCGTAAGAATTTTTCATGTAAATTTATCTTATTCTTATATCTCAGTCTCTTTCCCATTCTTATTGTCTGTCTATTCTTAGTCATATCTGTCTCTTTCTTTCTTTTCCCTCTCTCAACTTTTCTCCATTCTTTCATCCTTTATCACTCCACCTCAGCAGTTCTTAAACTGTGGTCCACGGACCCGTGGGGGGTCCCCAGCGCCTTCCTAGGGGGTCCGTGACGAGTTACCTTGGGGAACATTCAAGTTACTTTTGAGTGTCCCAAAGGTATGTGTTTTGTTTTACCTCATTTTAAAATAGGATAAAACACTACACTGTAAAAAAAACTGTAGAAAAACAGAAATTTTCAATAACAATGACTTTCTGTTTACAGAGATATTCTGTCATGTAACATTCCCACCGCACTTCTATTTATTTTATGTAAAATAACAGCTTTTATCTAGTTTTTTAGCTTATCTGTACTTAAGTAACCATTAATGCTTGTCAGCCTGCGCTAACACGTCTTCCCTTGAAGCGCTGAGGATTTGCTGAGCCGACACCGGTAAGCGCTGTAACCAAAGCGTTTTCACAGACTCATCCGAAAATCCCTTTCCCAATTCAATCATTTCCCTTAATAAGGTAAATTCTTGCAACAGGTCATGGTAAGGGGAATCGTTAGACACCAAACTCAACCCAAGAGAAGGACCCTGGAAAACTTTTGATTTAATGCTGAGAGTTGTCTCCTTATCGATTAATCTTTTGTTTTTAACATCTACAATAAGACCAAACTTATTTAAGAAATCCGCGCCGAGAATGGGCCGGGTGACCTCCGCAATCAGAAAGTTAAAAGGAAACTTACGCCGCAATCCAATGTCAACGTTTACGAATTGCATGCCGAAAGTTCGTATGCGCGAGCCATTTGCAGCATACAGGTTAACGTTTTGATTTGGCTTCAAATTTTTTGATTTATCCTTCGGAATTACGGAAACACCCGCCCCAGTGTCGACAAGATAGCGTAACTTGGTGACTTTATCAAAAACAAAGAGACGACTGCCGCTAAACTCGACCTCCTCCGTCGTCGCGAGGGTCGGGTTGGCTAGTTTTCCGAACCCCTCCAGGTACATGGCGGGTTGCATTTACGAGCCTTCTCGCCGTATCGAGCATGATACCAGCACAACTCACTATCCCCTTCATCCTTTGGCCTCGGGCTCTTCGAGCGAAATCTACCGCGTGATTTGGAGCGATTGCGAGATCTACCTATTCTCGAGACCTGCTCGCGCAGCGCCGAAATTTCCTTCCGCAATAGAGCTAGCTCGGAAACGTCACTATCTGGCTTTCTATCTATCGCAAAAGCCCCTGCACCTCTAGAAACCTCCAAAATTTTGTCCGCTATGTCAGCCTGCGCTAACACGTCTTCCCTTGAAGCGCTGAGGATTTGCTGAGCCGACACCGGTAAGCGCTGTAACCAAAGCGTTTTCACAGACTCATCCGAAAATCCCTTTCCCAATTCAATCATTTCCCTTAATAAGGTACTAGGTTTTTTGTCCCCCAATTCCAAATCGTGCAATAACAATCGCAGTCTCGATGTCTCAGACTCAGAGAACTGATCGATTAAACGTTTCTTTAACGCGTCATACTTCCCCGATGCAGGAGGAGAGCAAATGAGATCACTGACGTGAGAAAGAATGCTCTCATCTAAAGCAGCTACCAAACAATAGTACTTCGTCTGATCAGCACTAATGCCGGAGGTAGCAAACTGTGCTTCAATAAAGTGGAAATAAGGTACCACATTTGATTTCCAAAATGGGGGTGGCTTAAAGCCGACTGCGTTTACTTCTTTTTGATCAATCGTGACACTGGGGTTGGGAACGGGGGCATTGGTTTTTTCGGGAGAATGAGACATACCACCTCACAGACGACGGCTCCAAAAAAATCAAAAAGGCACAATACACACTAAATAAATATTAATACTAATAAACCCTATAAGAACCAGAGGTGTCACGCGGTGCGAAGATCAGAAGGGTTACCTGGTTTAAAACAAACTCATTTCGAACTCACGTCCAGTCACCACTGTGTCAACCTCTTAAGCAGTTCATCAGGTTCACATGCTCATGTTCAGAAGGTGGCTTAAATAAGAAGGCAGATTGGATAAAACTCAACAAGTTTATTTGAACATTAAAATCAAGGTTATAGCTGTGCCGGCACGGCAACAAGAAGATAAGATAAGAACGATTGACAAACAATGATCGCTTTTTATAAGATAGGGGATGTGTTGCCACACCCATGTACTAAATTTCATAACAGTTGATTTGCATAAATTACACTGGAATTTACAGAACGTTAGAAGTGGGACTCGAACCGTAGTCGAACTTTAGCCGCCACAAGCGGTAGTCCGAGACTTCTCAGCTCCCAAAAGGTTCGAAAACTGCTTGAGAAGTTGAGACTCGAATTGTGCTCCCTGGTCTGTGATGATAGTCTGCGGACATCCAAACCTGGCGATCCAGACTGAAAGGAAAGCTTCGGCCACTGTCTCAGCCGTCTGATCCGGTATCGGGATCGCCTCGGGCCAACGAGTCCACCTGTCCACACACGTGAGACAATAACGATTGCCACGCGATGGAGGAAGAGGACCCACAATGTCCATGTGAATAACTCGAAAACGATCGTCCGGCTCGGGGAAAGTTCCAAGAGGTGACCTAGTATGTCTAGTAACTTTTGACTTTTGGCACGGCACACATGACCGGGCCCACTTGGCGCAGTCTGCTCGTAAATTTTTCCAGACGAATCTTGACCTCACCATTCTGATGGACGAGCGAACACCTGGGTGAGCCAGATTGTGCACACTGTCAAATACTTGACGACGAAACTCTCTTGGTATATACGGCCGATCTACACCAGTTGAAACGTCACAAAAAACTTTTAAATTTGTTCCGGGAATCGAAACATCTTTCATGACCAGGTTTGATCCCGGACCACGCAACACCTCTAATTCTGGGTCATTAAGTTGACTATTAGCTAATAATTTATAATCTACTTGATTAGGAAAATCTAAACTGAAAATTCGTGACAGAGCATCAGCAACCACATTTTTATCACCAGGTAGATACTGGATATTGGTGGTAAACTGACCTATGTACTCTAAATGTCTCTGTTGTCTTGGTGAGCACTTGTCCGATCTCTGCCGGAATGCGAACGAAAGTGGTTTGTGGTCGGAAAAAATTACAAATTCTCTACCTTCTAAAAAATGCCGAAAATGCTTGACTGCCGAGTATGCAGCCAATAACTCTCGGTCATAAGCGCTGTATTTAATTTCAGCAGAATTTAGTTTCCGGGAGAAATACTGAAGAGGTTGAACTTTCCCACCAACCACTTGGTTCAACACAGCTCCAACAGAGACCGAAGAAGCGTCAACCATGAGAGAAATTTCTGCATCCATTACTGGATGAGCTAACAAAGTAGATGTCGCCAGACATTCCCTACATGCCTCAAAAGCATTAATGGCTTCTTCGTGCCATTGAATTTTTGACTGATCGTTCTTTTTTTTGCTGTTAATGAACGCGTATAATGTGGACTGGATCTCTGCTGCCCTTGGGATGAAACGATGGTAATAGTTAAGCATCGCAAGGAAACGTCTCAGATCCTTCACAGTCTCAGGACGAGGAAAATTAGCTATGGCTGATACCTTTTCGGGTACGGGTGCTATACCAGCAGGGGAAATGAGATAACCCAAGAACACTAACTCACTAGCACCAAAGATGCATTTATCAGGGTTAATAACCAACCCGTACTGCTTCAGCCTGCTAAATCTTTGCTTTAAGTGATCTTTATGAGATCCCTTGTCCTCTGAGACTATCAATATGTCATCCAAGTAGGAAAAGCAGAAATCCAGCCCTCTAAGCACTTCGTGCATAAACCTTTGGAAGGTATTCCCTGCATTTCTTAATCCAAAAGGCATTTTAAAGAACGAAAAAGAACCGAAAGGGGTTGTTACTGTTGTTTTTGAAACATCGGATGGCTCTACAGGAATCTGGTAATACGCCCTAACTAAGTCAATTTTTGAAAAGACTGTTTTCCCCGAAAGGCAGTGGGAAAAATCGTGGATGTGGGGGATCGGGTAACGGTCAGGAACGGTGACAGAGTTTACCCGCCTGAAATCCCCACAAACGCGCCAAGACTTATCTTTTTTTGGAACCAAATGTATTGGGCTGGCCCAAGGGCTGTTGGCCGGAACAACAATGCCTTCCGCGAGCAACCTTTCAAACTCCTGTCGAACGATCTTCAGTTTTTCTGGCGACAATCTACGAGGCTTAGAAAAAACGGGTGGGCCCGTCGTCTGGATACAGTGAGTAGTGGTATGCAATACGTTGGTAGTTGATAGGTTTGCGTTTAGAATCTCGGGAAATTCTTGCAACAGGTCATGGTAAGGGGAATCGTTAGACACCAAACTCAACCCAAGAGAAGGACCCTGGAAAACTTTAGATTTAATGCTGAGAGTTGTCTCCTTATCGATTAATCTTTTGTTTTTAACATCTACAATAAGACCAAACTTATGTAAGAAATCCGCGCCGAGAATGGGCCGGGTGACTTCCGCAATCAGAAAGTTAAAAGGAAACTTACGCCGCAATCCAATGTCAACGTTTACGAATTGCATGCCGAAAGTTCGTATGCGCGAGCCATTTGCAGCATACAGGTTAACGTTTTGATTTGGCTTCAAATTTTTTGATTTATCCCTCGGAATTACGGAAACACCCGCCCCAGTGTCGACAAGATAGCGTAACTTGGTGACTTTATCAAAAACAAAGAGACGACTGCCGCTAAACTCGACCTCCTCCGTCGTCGCGAGGGTCGGGTTGGCTAGTTTTCCGAACCCCTCCAGGTACATGGCGGGTTGCATTTACGAGCCTTCTCGCCGTATCGAGCATGATACCAGCACAACTCACTATCCCCTTCATCCTTTGGCCTCGGTCTCTTCGAGCGAAATCTACCGCGTGATTTCGAGTGATTGCGAGATCTACCTATTCTCGAGACCTGCTCGCGCAGCGCCGAAATTTCCTTCCGCAATAGAGCTAGCTCGGAAACCTCACTATCTGGCTTTCTATCTATCGCAAAAGCCCCTGCACCTCTAGAAACCTCCAAAATTTTGTCCGCTATGTCAGCCTGCGCTAACACGTCTTCCCTTGAAGCGCTGAGGATTTGCTGAGCCGACACCGGTAAGCGCTGTAACCAAAGCGTTTTCACAGACTCATCCGAAAATCCCTTTCCCAATTCAATCATTTCCCTTAATAAGGTACTAGGTTTTTTGTCCCCCAATTCCAAATCGTGCAATAACAACCGCAGTCTCGATGTCTCAGACTCGGAGAACTGATCGACCAAACGTTTCTTTAACGCGGCATACTTCCCCGAAGCAGGAGGAGAGCAAATCAGATCACTGACGTGAGAAAGAATGCTCTCATCTAAAGCAGCTACCAAACAAAAGTACTTCGTCTGATCAGCACTAATGCCGGAGGTGGCAAACTGTGCTTCAATAAAGTGGAAATATGGTACCACATTTGATTTCCAAAATTGGGGTGGCTTAAAGCCGACTGCGCGGACTTCATTTTGATCAATCGGGACATTGGGGTTGGGAACGGGGGCATTGATTTTTTCGGGAGATTGAGACATACCACCTCACAGACGACGGCTCCAAAAAAATTCAAGAAAAGGCACAATATTTCATACTAAATAAATATTAATACTAATAAACCCTATAAGAACCAGAGGTGTCACGCGGTGCGAAGATCAGAAGGGTTACCTGGTTTTAAACAAACTCATCCTCAGTTCAACTCACGTCCAGTCAACCACTGTGTCAACCTCTTAAGCAGTTCATCAGGTTCACTTGCTCATGTTCAGAAGGTGGCTTAAATAAGAAGGCAGATTGGATAAAACTCAACAAGTTTATTTGAACATTAAAAATCAAGGTAAAGGCTGTGCCGGCACGGCAACAAGAAGATAAGATAAGAACGATTGACAAACAGTGATCGCTTTTTATAAGATAGGGGATGTGTTGCCACACCCATGTACTAAATTTCATAACAGTTCATTTGCATAAATTACACTGGAATTTACAGAACATTAGAAGTGGGACTCGAACCGCACTGGAGATTATAGAACAATAGCAGTGGGACTCGAACCGTAGTCGAACTTTAGCCGCCACACTTAAACAGAAACTTACTGCATCGAAAATGAATACAGCTATTGGCAACATTATACTGAATCTTCGTTGGTTCAGTGGTAGCGTGCGTGCTTAGCATGCGGTAGGTCGTGGGTTCTATCCCCGGATATTAATTAATTAAAATTTAAAAAACTCTACTAAAATAAGTGCATGTGCACAAGCAGAAAATTACTGAGAGGCAACAGAAAAATCTGTAGCTCACTTGACAGAAAGTTTCTTTTTACAGCATTTACCTGTAACAGCTTTGTTCTGTTTACAGGATTTTTCGGCCTACAGAAATTTTCTGGCAACTTTTGCTGCCAGAAATTTTCTGTTTTTTTGCAGGATTATTTTTTACAGTGTAGTTTAAAGGAGCAAATTTCAAAGAAATTTTCTGGGTGGACCCACAGCCCCCCTCGAAATTATCACTTCTATAATATTTTTTCCCTTGAAAATTCCGTGGTTTACAAGGAGCTATTCTCTTCGGATGTAACCAAAAACGTCTCAATGGAATAAAACACTACTCTATGAGGCAAACTTTCAAAGTTTTTCTGGAGACCCCCCAGACCCCCCCCATTATTACTTGGAGTGATTGTACTATTTTAACATAGTGTGGAACATAATTTAAATACTACTTTCAAGTGTAATTCAAAACTTGCATATAAATATACTCGGGGGTTCCTTAGAAATAACGTTGAGTCAACCCCCCCAGAAGCAGAAGTCTGGTTACGGGTCTGGGAGTTCAATATCTTGGGGGGCCGTAATGTCAGGCTGGTGGTACATAAAGGGGGGTCGTGGTGATTGAAAGTTTTAGAACCACTAATCTACCTAATTCAATTTCTCCCTCTCGTTGCAATGCAAGGGACAAAGAAGTCTTAAAAGGAAACACACAAGTAGATAAGCAGGTCCATTATATAGAATAATAATCCTTCAGAAATCCTCTAAGATACTCAACAGTCATCATTTAATCTCATTTATTCCTACCTCGCTGGACACCTCATATTTTCTCATGTACTCAACACCCTTTTATCTCTCTCCTCTCTCCCCCAGTTCAAATATAACGAAACAATGGGAAACCGACATCCCTCTTTAAAAGATTAACTCTTCTTCTCAAAACCAGGAACATTCTAAAGAAGACATTCCAACATTCTTCTCCTCTCAAGCACCCCACTCCAAACCGAGTTTGTCAGTAAGCTGTTTGGGTGGATGTTTTGTCGCGCAAAGCCACCCTTTCAACTCGCCGCCGAGCTGCGCTCCAAAGTCACTTCTCCGGTCTACACATTCGAATTCGAAGAACCCCCTCCTTCTCCCTCCCACCTCCTTCCACTGAATCTCACCCTCACCGTCACGAAAATAAAATAAGATGGGGCAGCAAACAGTCGTTTAACACTATTTACCAACACAATCCGTAGAACTCATGCTTAGATTAACATCAACACCCCGAGAAATCTGTTTTGGAGGGGCAGGGGACCGACCGACACCTCAACAATCAATACTACCCCTCTGCCAAACAATGGACCCGGCCGGCATTCCTCTACCGCCCATGGACCGGTCGACCTAAAAGGAGGTGTAAGGACCAACCTCCTGGAAAGGTGCGCCATTGGAGGCGTGAAACCCTCGTTAACCACAGCTGTTGCCAACGGAGGCAGAAGTAATCGGCTCTTTTTAACTCGGACACACAAACCATTATGTTCTTCCCTCACTGTTTGCGTTGCATAGAATGGACGACTTAATAGCCCGGATTATGGAACGATTTCCTTCGGAGCGTTAAACACCATTCCAAATGAACTCCGCGGGGATGCCCCTCCTTGGAGTTCGAATTATTTGTGTTCCTTTCCGAGTGTACACCACTCACGCGTGACGTTTCGTGGGAGGGGGTTACTTTTGTGGAGTACTGCCCCTCGTGGGCGCATGGCCCTGTGTGAATGTGTCACACATCTGTTTGTGTGGTGTCACAATGGAAGGTGTGATTAGGTCGAGAGGTATTTATGTAACGTTTGTGCAACTATTATGCATGGGATGGTGAATGGTGACTAACTGAGACCTAGAGGAAAACGAATTTATTTTTATGTATAATTCTTCGCTTTCCAGATGAAGTTTATTTTATAAAATAGCTCGACAGAGAGAGAGAGAAATTGTACAGTAAATTATTACTTCAACATTTTAAAATTTCGTATCCCTCTTCTCATTCACATACATCTTAATAATATATCTTGTGAGCTGCCTAACTGTTTTGTTTAATTTTATTATTTTGGGGGGATGTAAGGGAAAAAAAGAAAAAAGTAAGGGAAATTAGAAAGAGAAGGCGAAGAAGAGACAAAGCGAGAAGATGAAATAGAAGAGACAGAGCAAAAAGAAAACTTTGAGCTTAAATATTACGAGGACAAAACATCTCCATTCATCATTATTCAATTCCATTTTAGGTAAAAGTTTGTTCTATTATAAAATGTGTTAAACGGATTATGGTGTATCTTGTCTAATTGTACATTAAAAATTATATTTAAACTCAATTCTAAGAATTTAAATTATTGCAGCATAAAAAATTCAATATTTAAAACCTTACCTGGATAGCAGTATTTTACTAAATATGGAATAGTATTAGATTTAATGATATACTACTGTTTCAAAACAAATATGGATCAGTTATTTGCGCTCTGATAAAGAAAGTTTAAACCATAATTAAGTTGAGAAAATATTTAAAATCACTGTAAGATTCCAGATATTATTTTTCTTTTAATTAATGCACAACATTTTCCGTTCCATTTTCACTTCAATTTTGATTACAAGCAAACCCCAGAGTATAAAGCTTAACAGAGAATTAATCTCCATAGACCCTAATGGCAACTTTTTTAACATGGGTTTTCCCATAGACACTTCAAGTACTTTAGACCGCCTCCTCTAGTTCCACGTCACTCCTGCTACGTGACGTGCTACGTCTCTGTCATTCGCCCACTGAAGCTGTCACTCAAACATAAATCGGAAGTGGAGAGAAAAGAGCAGCACCGAGGAAATTAAATGCCGCTTGATAGAAGTTCCATATCCAATCAGGAATCACTTTCGCATTTCGCCTTTTCTGATTGGCTGCTAGTGAAATTAATTATAATCTGCGAGCCTGAATTAAATTAAGTACCTAAAGAGGAAAACTGTCGTTAGGAATCTCTGTTAGCTCTTTACCCTGTGGCACAAACATTAAACATTGAATAATAATAATTGCAAAATGCTACCAAACAAATATATTCTTTACGAAGTATCCTTTCCATTAAAATAACATCATCACTTGTGCCTTTTTAATACTTAAATTCGACGCCAAAAATTTTAATTGTACCTAAAAGAAACGCGTAAACATTCCATACAGTTGTCGCTTGCTCTGAAATAAAAACAAAAAACGTTCCGCGCGGTTTACAGTGAAGCACATGAAAAAAAGTTTTTTTTTCTTTCCAAACAGTTCCCGTTGGCAATAACTTCATTGGGCGTATGAAGCCTCCTCCGCAGGGGGTCCTAAAATGACCTTTAAGTGACTCTTTTCTGCTTAAAAAAAGTTGGTTTAAAAAAGTAAACGCGGATCCTGAAAGATTCCCGCGCTGTGAGCTTCTTTTCAATCATGGCGGACTCTTTGTTTGATAGGGCACAACGGGGAAGCTAATAATTTCGTGTGGAAGTATAGCGGGGTTCTAGATCAGAAAAGCCGAAGGATGGCAAATAGAACGCTATTTGGCATACAGTTTAGTTTAAGTACCAGTAATTTACCTATTTCGAGGGAGAAATAATTTCGGAATTATGGAAGCTTTATTTGTATATTTTTTACTATTCAATTTTTATATAACACACTCAAAATATTGATCTAAAATAAAACAAATCAAAGTGAAAAATAACTCACATTTTCGTTTAAAAAAAAGATAGAAAATTAATAAATATAACAAAAAGGAAGAAATAAATCAAATGAAAAAAAAAATAGATTGTCAGAGTGATATTGTAAGAACAAAAGCCAATACCAATTCATTGTAGATAAAATGAAGGTTCCGGGTTAATTGGTTCCGGTTCCAATGAATGTTCCGGGTCCAATTCATTGTGTAATACCAAATACCAAGACCCTTTATATAGGTGGCCCTACAACCAGGCACGGATTAAGAAACTTTTCAAGGGGGGGGCGGTTCGATTTTTTTAGGGTAATTTTAATTTTGTGATTGTTCTGCATGTTGAAGGTTATTTTAAAGAATAAATTGAGGAAACATAAAATAACTATTCAAACCCTTTTAAGCATTCGTATCTCCTGTTGACCAGTGGCGGATCCAGGATTTGTTTTTTTGGGGGGCTAAAAATTTTCATAATCCATTTGATTCCTCTTGTAATACGGTAAAGGTAGTGAATTATCCTACTGAAACCAATAAAAGGGGGGTCTGGGGGTCCTCCCCCAGAAAATTTTTTGAAATTTAAATCAAAAACCCCACTTTTTGGACTCGTTTTGGTACGCCTCATATCCAAATTTCGGGTATAAATTTTTTGCGTTTTGACAAACTTAGTAAAATATTAGACGTTTAGGGGGGGGGGTTTCAGCCCGAAAGCCCCCCCGTAGATCCGCCACTGCTGTTGACTTTATAGGAGCATTGTTTTAAAATTCTTCCACATAATAATTTATTTACAACAAAAAAAACTTTCCTGTAATGCAAATATTTTCATAAGCTGGGTTTTTTAATTTCTTTCTTTCCTTGCCTTACCCTTCTTCTTCAACTTACATCATACAATTCAAATTAAAATTTTTATAACTCTTACCCGTTCTACTCTTTTTTTTTTTAAAGAAAAATGTAATACTCGACGATCGCTTCATGATGTACTTTTATATTGTGTCAAAATCTGGAGCAATTTTTCTTAATATGTCCTTACAAGAATATTTTCAGAGGGGTTTTCATTATCTTAATAAGGGATTTAATAAAATTAGCATTCATAATTAACTTAACAAAATAATTTTTTAAGTATAATAAACATAGACCAATGCTCAACATTACCCTTGGTGTAAAAATTAGTTTTATGGACTTAAAATTAATTTTTATTGACTCTTTGGCTTTGTTAAAAGCTCATCTTCCAGGTAGAGTTTTCAAATCCCTCAATTACTATATCCGAATCCGGAATATATAAAGCGGGTAAATATACCACGCTTAAAAAGCCAAAACTTAATGATCGGCTAAATAATCCTTCGTTTAGGGGTATTTTCCCAAGTAGAAAAAAATAAAAGTGTTTTTCAAGTATAAAAAGAGGACATAGGAGCAAGGAACAAAATGAATATAATAAGAGAAATGATTCGGAGAGAGAAGAGAGAAGGAGTAATGATTGTTATAGAAAGCATTTTTTAAACGAAAGAAAGGCGTTTAAGCAAATTAGTTTTGAAAAACAAAATTGACACATTCAATTACTCTTAATTATGTCTACTCAACTTTTGGTTAGTAAATTTAGCATTGGGTTCACTGAATTTCATCTACAATAATTATAAAGTTCATAAAGTTAACTTTAAAAATTTGTGATTATTGATGACAAATCTAAAATTGGATGAATTGAATAAGTAGCAAAGCGCTTAAATATGTAAAAACATGTGAATAAACCGAAGTATGTAACATAAAGCTAGTATAAATCGATCGAAAAAACCTTGAAACGTGTCGTAATGTTCGAAACAGAACTCTTCAAAATAATAATTATAAAATAAATGTAATAACATGGAACTTCCAGGACCTACTCATAATGTTAAATACATGAAACAAACATTCTTTTAAAAGAGTTGAGTATAAACTAATAAACTTACATTTTTCTCCTTGCGTATAGAAAAATATATAAATTGGTAGGCAAACGCTTGAAGATAAAATGCCCCTTATGTCCCACAGGCCACAGCTCAAAAGTTCTCCAACAGCAATGACAATTTTCACTCGCGACCCGAAGCACTGAAATTGTCTCATTAGGCAGTGACCACTGGGGTTTGAGAAGCACCTCACGTGAATATTTTCACTAGAAGGGGGGGCGATATCCCCTTACCGAGAATTCCCTGCATTCCTTGCCACCTATCCCCTCTCTCCCAGTTCCTCAGAGGAAACAGGAAAGAAACCCTAAAACAACATAGGGGACGGGAGTGCAGATAAAGGTGGACACCATCCAACAGGAGCTTCTTCACTTGCGTGGTTTACTGAAAGCTATTTTACTTCTTCGAAATTTATTACAAACTAATTTTGTTATTTGAAACCAAAAAAAATTTTTCGTCTCAGGGCAAGGGGGGGGGGGCGATCGCCCCCACCGCCCCCCCCCTTAATCCGTCCTTGCCTACAACTCGGACATGTGACGTCAAACGTGAGGCGAAATCAGTGAATTTGAAATGTTAAGTGAAGCACAAAATCTTTTTTAACTCCTTACCTTATATACAGGGAGAACAGGAAAGTCCCTTTGTCCTGAAATAAATTGGTAACGGAGCAAACTAAAGCTATGTAACTAAGGTAACGGTATAGTAAAGTGACCATCCGATGCAACAACTTTAAACGCCCTCAAGCGGAAATTTTAGGATTTATAAATTTTATTTTAAAAACTATAAGATATTTGCTAACTAAGTTGTTGAGCAGCATCGATTTAGTTGGAAAAGACACCTTAAGCAAAAAAATATCTTGAATAGAACCCCTAAAACGCTAGCTCAATTTGGTTGAATTTACGTAGATTTTAAGTCTTAAAACGCTCTCCTCACGAGGCAAAAATGAGAAATTTTCAATTTAATGAGCTAAGAATACTTTTAGTCATTTACTTAAGTCAAAAAAGTTGTTTCATCGGATAGGGCATGGTCACTCTACTATATACCGTTACCTTTATTTGCATAGCTTTAGCTTGCTCCGTTACCCATTTATTTCAGGGTAAAGGGACTTTCCTGTTCATCCTGTATATCTCTATTACGGTATTAATGTTATCTTTAAAGAGTATTTTATAGCTCCAGTAATTTTCAAAAAAAAATCATTTTATATGCCTAGTTAAAAGTTAGTCTAAAAAATTTACAAGTTGAAAGTTTTGAACAACCCTATATTTTTGTATAAAACATTTGAAAATCATCACAAAACAGATCAAATGGAGCTTCTCTTACTTCATTTTGTGGGACTGATAATTTTTCCCCAAAAAAATAACTCAATTTTTTTAAAAATGATATTTTTTGTCTCATTACCCACCGTTTTCTAGAAAATTAAGTAAAAATAAACTTAACTGAATTTAAATTTTTAACTTGATAATTGAAATAAGAACAATAAAGTATTAAGATAATAAAGAGAAAAATACTATACATAAATTTTTATGGAGAAAATGCTAGTGTTTCTTATTACCCCATAGTTTTGTTTAAATGGGGTAATAAGAAACAGGCCCTTTTAAGAATGATCCACAACCCTAAATTGAAGAACAAAAGGTGAATTACATAGCCCTTTTAACCTCCTTAAAAGTTCACTAATAAAATTCCATAAGAATTCAATAGCAAAAACAAGATAAATTAAAATAGTTGAAAAAGCATGTCTTTAGGTATGGAGGATTTTGTTGACCGCATTATTTCAAACGGGAATTTTTCACTGAAATATTCATTCTAAAACGATAAAATTTTTATAGGATATAAAGTATGTCTTGAAGATATTCTGTAATTTTTTTCGGATATTTTCACCCACACAAAGCTGCAAATTAAATGTTTCTTATTACACCTATCTCCCCTAATTGCTTTCCGGCAATAAGGGTCGAATGAAGGTAAAGAAGGATTTACAGGAATCGTTTTAATTATTAACAATCACTAGATTCTTTACCTACATATCTTATTTAAAGTTATGTCTAATAATGATTCTTACTTATTCCGTGACTGTTTGGGAGTGGTAAAATTACATCCTATTATAGATTTCAAAATTAGTTTAACCATTATAATTTAGAGGGAATCGGCCAACAATTACACCTTAAAAGATGGTTGTTGTGACAAAAAGATTGGAAATCTCTGATACACGTGATATGAGCACACGTTTGAAAGTGAATATAAATACATTTTAATAAAGATATTTATATCATAGGTTTGCTTAAAATATCCGAAAACCTATTGTTTAGAGTTATTTTATTAGTTAAGAACTATTCAAATTTTAAGCGTGCGTTAAATTACTCTGATACAGCTAATTGTTCTATAAAAACACAGCAGAAAACAATTTTTTATGTATGTTTAAAAGTTAGTCAATTTGTAATATTTCTAAAAGAAAACTTTTTGCCAAAACTAATATCAACATTAGCTTGGTATTAAGATATAAACTAAAATATTTTTTAATGAAACAAAAAATATTTTTCAATATAAATTTTAATCTTATTTTTCTTGTCAGAGAATAAACAGGGGTACCGGTACATACATTTCCCCATACTAAATCTATCTCCTTTTATCATAGAAACTAATCAAAATGGGCTCTAAGTCTATAGAAATTACCAAAAATACCCACCCTTTGATAGTTTGTTGTATATTAAGCGTTTGTATTTGTGCCACCTTTTCCGGTAAAATATCTCCAGAAATCCCCTAACTCAGGGGTTCCCAACCGGTGGTACGCGTACCACTGGTGGTACGCGGGAACGTTTCAGGTGGTACGCGTGAGTCAAAGCACTAAAAGAAAGTTTTTTCGATTTTACAGAAGATAGATCCATGAAAGATTATTTTAAAGAGAAATATTAAAATTAATTTCTGGATCGGATGTAAAAACCGAGTACCCTTTGATCTTCTAGCAAGTTCTGCTATTTTTGATGTCATTTGTTACGAGTTACTTGTGTGAGAGTGGATTTTCTGAACTCTTGTACATAAAAAATAAACATAGAAAGCAGAGTAAGTGTTTAAGAGGACTTAAGAGTGAAGATAAGTTCCATTACTCCTAACGTTGATATTTTAATCACAGGCAAACAACAACAAATTTCGCATTAAAGACTATAAAAGTATATTTTGCTGAGTTTGTACTAATTTTTTATTTGTAGGTTTTAAACCTATGGGTATAATAAATAAAACTGTAAAAAATGCCATTTTCATCTTTTTCTCCTTTATTATAAGCAAGTTATAAATAAATAAACAAATATCTAACCATTAAATATGAAGTTTTCTCAAGAATTTAATTCAAAAAGCCTTTGAACACTTTTAGAAGAGTAAGTATTAAACGCTTATTAAAATATTTAGGTCTGGTGGTACGCCAAAATTTCTCAAAAAATCAAGTGGTACGCAGGTGCAAAAAGGTTGGGAACCCCTGCCCTAACTATTTTCCATCATTATTACAAACAATAACTTGAAACAAAAAAATCTACAAAGTGTTAAATTCTCGTAAGGAAAGACCGGAAGCAGATTATTTATACGACCCCAAGAGCTTCAGGAGAACTGACTTTGAGAGGTGACGAAGGAGATCTCTTCAAGCGATAGGTGGAACCACTTGAGAGAACAACACTTGTGTGAGTGACCATTCACTGTTAAAGCAACAATTCAAACTCCTTAACAGAGGAGACAATTCATAAAATCTAACCTCAAAAATTAACTGAAAAAGAAGTCAGAAATTTATTGTATATCGTGACAATATACAATAAATTTCTGACTTCTTTTTCATGTGTCTCTTCAATTTAATCATCCTCGTACTCTGGAAATTTAATTTTTCCTCACTAAATCAAAAGCAAATGTTACATTTGAACCCTTCTGGGATGTGCTTTGCTTCTGTTAAGAAAAAAATCAAATATTAACATCCCTTATTTTATTTATAATAAACATTTCAGTTTTCTTAAATAAGGAATCAGAAATCCACACCCACAGTTTGGAATTGTTTTTACAAGTAAACCACCGTTTATACGTTTCTCGCTTATACGACTTTTCCATTTAATGTCGTTTTCGCCAAGTCCCAATTCATTCCTATTCATTTTAATGCAAAAAAAATCTTCGTTTATATGACGTGGAATATCGGATATATACTAGGGTGGGCCGAAAAAACTCATTTTTTTTATTTCGAAGTTGTAATAGCACGGAAAAGTTACGAATTATACAGACAAAGAAAAAAAAATTTCAAAATCGGTTAATATCCTCCGATAGCGCATAGGCCCGAAAATTTGACAAAATATGAAAACACTTCATTTTTGCGATTATTTTTTTAACCAAACCAAAGATTTAACTATCAAATATTGTTCATGATTTTTTTTATGTGGAACTAATAAAGTTATAGACATAATCTTTCAGATTCCATTCTTCTATCACTCTTGTTTAGTTAGATATAATTTTTTAATGTTCATAAAAAAAATTTAAAGTTGTTTTTCCTGCATTTTTAAACAGCTAATAACTCTAGAACTATACCACTTAAAAACCTGAAATCAGTCCCATTTTGTTTGTAATTTTTTTGTTGTTGATTTGGTGTGCACCCTGACCATCATTTTCAAAAAGATTTTTCAAAATTAAAAAAAGTGAAAAACAATTTTTTTTGAAAAAATATTAAAATGCTTTTAACTCTTAAAATGAAAATTACTACCAAATTTCAAGTTGAAAATAAAATTTAATCATGTATAAAAAAATAAAATAATCGAAATTTTGGCAAGTCCCTAAACTATCCCTAAAATTATACAGCAAGAGCGATTCACTCATGGAAAATTCATGAACTCGCTTGAGGGTGTTCACTGTTAACATGTAAAAAATGTCACATTAATTTCAGAAAATACGACAATTAATAGATTCGGTACAAAATCTTACAGTGCTAGTTAAGTTAATTCAATTTGCATGCATTTCTCCTGAAAATTTTATAATTATGTTTAAATCTAATTGTTTTTACTTTAACAAGTCAAATCAAAGTAAATTAAAAGTTTTAGAACATAAAAAATTGGATATAAACACATTTCTAAGGAATATTCAGGTAAAATTCATGCAAATTGAATTAACTTAGAGTTGGGAACTAGCACTGTAAGATTTTGAACTGAATCTGTTTATTGTCTTATTTTCTGTAATTTATGTGACATTTTTTACAAGTTTTAAGTCATATGAACACCCTCAAGTGATTTGATAAATTTTCCATGAGTGAATCGCTCTTGGTGTATAATTTTAGGGAATGTTTAGGGATTTGACTAAATTACGGTTATTTTTATTTTTGTATACATGATTAAATTTTATTTTCAACTTGAAATTGGGTAGTTAAGTTCATTGTAAGAGTTAAAAGGCTATTAATATTTTTTCAAAAGAAAATTTAAAAAAACAATTTTATAAATTTTTTTTTCATTTTTTTTTTCAAATTAAAAAAAAAAACTTTTTGAAAATGATGATCATTATGCACACCAAATCAACGAAAAAAATTCACGAACAAAATGGGACTGATTTCAGGTTTTTAAGTTGTATAGTTCTAGAGTCATTAGCTGTTTAAAAATGCAGGAAAAACAACTTTACAAAATTTTTATGAACATTAAAAAATTATATCTAACTAAACAAGAGTGATAGAAGAATGGAACCTGAAACATTATGTCGATAACTTTATTAGTTCCACATAAAAAAATCATGAACAATATTTGATAGTTAAATCTTTGGTTTGGTTAAAAAATGATCGCAAAAATGAAGTTTTTTCATATTTTGTCAAACTTTGGGGCCTATGCGCGATCGGGGGGATATTAACAAGACCCTCTATATAAAAGCCTCCCAACTCGGCCGAGCAACGTCATAACCTTCACTCATCTTTGACGTCACTCCATAGACTTAACATGGCAATTTTCACTCACGTTTGACGTCATCGTCCGGAGTTGGGTGGCCATGTATATAGAGGGTCTTGATATTAACCGATTTTGAAATTTTTTTTCTTTTTCTTTGTCTAAATAATTCGCAACTTTTCCGCGCTATTACAACTTCGAAATAAAAAATGAGTTTTTTCGGCCCACCCTATTATATACGTCGTTTCCCACCGTCTAAATGAAGGATTTTTTTCTAAAAAATGTAATACATTAAATTGAAGATTTGATATTCATTATATACAATGCAATGTGTATTCAGATGTGGCGTTCAATAATAACTCAAGCAAGATATGAAAAATAAAAAATATATTTAGGATAAAATATAAAAAAGGAATGGTTTACTTCATTTTTATTTTAAATGTTTTAATATTTTAAAATTTAATTATTATAGTAGGTATTTTCATTTATACGTCGTTTTACGTCGGTCCCTTTGAAAAGACGTATAAACGGTGCTTACTGTTCTACAAACCAAATGTTAGCATGTGTTAGCGTTGCTGATGCATCAAACGCTTATAATTCAGAAATTTTGAAAGTGGTAACTTATGGTGATTTTATACAGCAGTTAAATCTTTTTGAAGAATACAAGAAAAGTGACAAGAGGGATCAATCTTCCAAATGCAAGGGTGCATGTTTTGCGATTTCTATCAAGTTTTTAGAAACCTTTGGCCTCACGTCCTGCTCACTTTTACCCTCCACGTCGGGTAAAAGTACGCAATCAATTTTTATTTACTTTGCGATTTTTAAAACATACAGGGTGTTTCAAAAGTCCGTTTCACGGCTTTTATTTGGAACCAGCGTGTCCTAGGGTAACGGAAGTAACGTCTACCCCTAGGTAAATGACCCTGAAGAATCTATTGCGATGAATTACAGCGCCCCTAGCGGCGAAATAAAACAGTTAAAAAATTAATTTAAAGCTATAGGAGATAGAGCAAAAACCTCAGTGAGATTATTGTTGCCAACGTTATGAAGAACTCGCAGAAAAAATTTTCATGAAAATATCTTGAATATTCGCGGAGATATTAGCATGTGAAAATACCACTTTTTTAGACCTCAAAAAAGAAAAAGTTCGCAAATTTGCATGTTTTTTTCATTTTTTTTATTAAATTTTGCCTTTATTCAACTAAAAATACACAATAACACTGAAAAAATTGAAACACCCTTGTATATTTTCGTTAAAGCTAAGACATTCCCTTTTTTGTCGGTTAATTTGTGATTCAATAATTTCGTTCAATAACTGTTTGAGGCGATAGCTTTTAAATTCTCGATATAATCCCCAAATGCATGCCTACTCATACCCTCCTTTCCCCTAATCTTAGGACAAGCAAGATTCATATTCCCTTCCTATACGCCCTGTAATCATGCAAAAAAGAACCAAACTGTAATTCCCACCTTTCCTTGTTTATGAAACCTTCACCATCGCCCTAAGTGCTCTCTCGCACTCCATGCATTAACATATAGAGAGCGTCTTTAAACGGGGGAAAATCTTGGGGCGTTTTTTATTTGAATAAACGGGCGACAACTGTTGGCAAGCAAAGGCAGAGAGCCGTAATCTCGTTTCTTAGGGCGCAAGGAAAAATGGATTTCTGCCGCTGCGCCCCTGCTTGAAATCGAATTGCCCCGGGGCGGATTTCTAGAGAGACTTAAGCCAGAGAGGAAATGGAATTTCATCCTGCAATCCGGAGGTAAAGGGAAGCATATAGGTGTATAAGATATATAAGTAAAAAGGGTCTATAAGAATGAATAGGAATTAACATACACTATTAGGAGTTATAATTGTAGTGACATACCTTTGACACCACTTGATAACTGGGATCCTATGAGAAAATAGAAAAATACAGAAAGGATATCTATAGAGAAGAGGGTATACAGGAGAAATACAGGATACATAATCTCGCTTATTTCAATATTGATCCTACAGCTCTCATCTCTTTAATTTTTTGTTAGAATTACTAAGCTCAATTTTTGAGGAATTTTACTCATGCCGTGGTAAAATGTGTCATTCTTAAACGTATAAGGAATTTTCAATGCTAAGAAAAATATTATAGAAATAACTCCCTAATATTTTTTCAGGGGGATTTTAAAAGGGTACTTTCAAACTGTCGTTGCATGACAGTTCATGAAACGACAGGTTGAAAAGGGAAATAAGTCCAAAAACAAAGTTTTGATAAAAAAAATCTGCATCAATAAGAAGTTTTCTTTGTTTAGGTAACCACAAAATTTTTACTTGAAATTCAGGACCCTGTTTAGAAAACAGAACAATCGGAAAAATATTGGGTTGTCCCATAAGTTCTGTTACTTTTTACAAAGTTTCGTGTTTGAAAATTTTTTATGAAAAACTGGTAATAGGTTGAGATTTCAAACAACAGGGATTTTGATATATGTATATTTATGAACATAATGTGGGATTTTGGTAGTTCTCGTGATGTTATTTCTTTTCAAAATGGTGGTATGAAAAAAAGACCACAAACGACGATTTTCGCGTAATTTTTTTCTTTTGTTTAAAAAACTAGGAAAAACGCATAATTCAGGGCTAAAAAAAGTTTTACTATATATTTGAAATATTTAGTTTAAGATGTCATAGTTTCAAGATAATTCGATAAGTTTAACTTAGGAAATTTCGGTCCCAAACACAATATCTATTGCAAAAAACTTACCTCAATAATGTTATCATTTCAAAGGAATTTTTACGAAAAAAGCACCAAAATCAATAAAAAAGCTTAGGGAAGACCCAAGTACTCAAAATATGCAGTATATTAAATTATATCTGATATAATTATTAAATTATAAATTATTAAATTAATTATTAAATTAAATTATAATTATAATTATAATTATAATTTAATTATAATTATAATATAAATTATAATTATTAAATTAAATTATTAAATTATATCTGATAAATATATTAAATTATATCTGAACTTAAGTTCAGAAAATAGTGCGCACAATGCAAGAGCGCAACGTTTTAGCTTTTCACAATTACACTCGCTGAACTTACGCTCAGCGAACAAAGCAATTTTCTTCGCTTCATACGAAAACATTACAATAAAAACAACTCCTTGGCAATTAGAAATAAATCAATTGAATGATATTATGAAAAGATACTTTCAATGCATTAATGGCATCAATTCAATGCATTAACAAGCATTATGGTTCAAAAAACACCTGCCTTTAATTACTTCATACCAGCTGCTTAGAAAAACAATAGGCGTGCTTTAAAAAACATTGCCAAATATATGAAATTGCCAATATATGAAGTTTTAAAACAAAAATTTCAAACCTTAAACTTATCGAATCATATTGAAACTATGACATCGTAATCTAAACATTTTAAATATACAGTAAAACTTTTTTTAGCCATGAATTATGCGTTCTTCCTAGTTTTTTAAACAAAAGAAAAAAATTACGCGAAAATTGTCGTTTTTGGTCTTTTTTTCAAACCACCATTTTGAAAAGAAATAATATCCCGAGAACTACCAAAATCACACATTATGTTCATAAATATACATATATCAAAATCCCTTTTGTTTGAAATCTCCACCCCTTACCAGTTTTCCATAAAAAATTTTCAAAGACAAAACTTCGTAAAAAGTAACAGAACTTATGGGACAACCCAATATAAGCATTTTCAAAAATATTTCACAGTTGAAAAAAGTTTATGAACTAATTCCCTTTGTCAAACTTATGATATTTCAGCAGAAAAAAACTCAAAAACCACTTATATTTCTGCATTGTTCTCATCACAAGAGTAAAAAATATAAAGACTAGGACAAATAAAATTATTTAAAACTGAGTTATTGAGGCAGTTTTATGGAGCGCAACAATTTTCTATAAAAAAGGTGTATACTATTAATACATTACATACAGGTATACATTAAAAAAGGAAGACATTTTTAAACTACGAAACATGGTTTGCTCAGTAGAAAGTAAGACAAATTGACTTAAATTTCCAATTTAAATAAATAATACAATATCGAGTTAGCCGAATTCAAGGTGATACATCTGCCCCACAATAGGGGTTAGTTATATTTTTTCCCTCTTCCCACTCATGTGTAAAGCAAAGCTTGGATTTTTTTAGCACAAAAGTAGATTTGTCATTTTCAAAACTTATTCTCTTTTACAAACTGACGATTCCAATGGGACCAGAATATCTTTTAAATCATTGCATTTTTCTTAATTACAGCTTTTGACTGCCAACGTGAAAACTGACTTTTTTATTGTAGCCAAACAAATGTCTGTCAACTTTATCGTTTATGTAACGTTTTAGTCCAGTCGCCATGCCATGTGACCTGGAAATAGAGTCCAACTAATATTTTATGATTGATTCTAGTACTTTTTGATGTACTGAAACATAATACGGCGGGTGCCAGAGTGGCACCTTTGAGCAATTCCAAATATCGAACGGCAAAGTTCTCGGGGTGAAAAAAGTAGAAATCGGGTGTTATTTTCAGGAAAAAAATAAAGTAGTCGTTTTTTCAACGGATTTTTATGATTTTGAGGGTGCTTAATCCGAATTAGACATTTTCAGCCAAATATTCGAACGGCTTCTTTGAGAATTTTCGAGATTTTGTAAAAATTTCAACCATTTCTACGGTTTTATGCTTATAAAACAAAAGTTATGGGTTTTACAAAAAAAATTCTCAACTAACAAATTAAAGTTTTATAAACAAGCTACAAAAAAGTCATTTGAAACATTTTTGTCAGACAAATAGTTTTGCCGCTACATTCCGCCAAAAGAAATTGCAATTTTGGACGGATTGGGAAAAATTCAGGATGTAGTACCTGCATCTCGTGATTGAATGAAGTTTGGGAACCTACAAATGAGTGTTTTTTTAATTCGTATGATTGATACTAGTACAATTTTATATACTGAATCATAATATGAAGGGTGCCAGAGTGGCACCTTTTGTCAACTTTAAGTATCGAAGGTCAAAATTCACTGGATGATAAAAAAACACCCATTTTATGGCTAGAGAAAGGGAGTCGGCTGACCAAAATTAAATATCAGTAAATGTTTCTTATGGGGATACATTGTGATATAACGGTAAACTATACTTTTTTAACATGATTAAGAAGAAATTCAATACAAAATATGTTTAGAAATAGGTAGTAAATAATAAGTGTGGTTTACTTTAACTTTAATTCAAAATTATAGAATATTTTACACATTGGACATTTCACTGTCACTATCTTTAAATTGGGCTTCATTAGTTTTCAAATTGCCACACAATTGGCCACCTTCGCACGTGCAAAATTCTGTACAAGGCAGACCTACTTGTGCACAACTGCACCTTGCTGTTGAACATGGCTTCTCACTTGAACAGCTGCACCTTAAACTTTTCAGCAATTCTGGTGGTGCCAACCCTTTGTTATCTGGAAGTTGAACGGGTACCAAAGAGTGCGTTGCTTCATTCTTTGCCCATCCAAAATCAGTGGGATTCAAAGGTGGAGGGAACGAAGATGCTGCTGCGTTCCAGGTGCAAGCTTGCAAATGGCATCGTTTTATATGGAGTTCAAATGCCTCTGTTGTCGGAGGGAGGTGCTTAATTTTAGGAGGAATTTTCTTTGATGACTTTGTATCGAACATCTGACATGTCGTGAGCCTCCTTCTTGTAGCCGTAGCAATGTGCGATGAAGCGTGTGCACTCTGTTATGCATTGTTGCATTGAAGATTCTACACAACCTAAATGCTTAATTTCAATACCAGATCTCAGAATATGTATAGCTTTAGATTTTCCAATTCCAAAAAGTTGAGAAGTGGTATCGCAACCAGTGAGACAATGCACTGCTAACAATGAGTTTGCTAGGGTTCCTAGGTTGTAAACTGTTGTTGCCATATCTGTGACCTTGACCTTGTCAAATGACTCCATCCACATTGCGCATTTAAAATTGAGCTTTCTGTAAAAGTGTACAAGAAGAATAAAAACGTCAGTTTCATCAGACAAAATTTTGATCCTGTTCGTTGCACACCTTGATAGAAAAATAGCTTTCCGTACAATTATGACATCTGCTTCTTCATGGTGAGTTTCGAAATCTGGGCGAGGAATTACAACACCAGGAGTTTGTAATTCAGTTGGGATTGTATCAGTGCCAGTAATGACCAATTTATGTGGAAGAAAATTTTTATGTTTTAGTAGTTGCTGCCAAATCAGGGTTATTAGTTGTATTTTATTGCATGAATTGGTCAATATACTATTGCGACTTGGGAGAGGTGTGTCGGCTGTTAGTTTCATGAAGGTACTGTCTACTCCTCTTTTTGATCGTGTTGCACTTTTAGGACTGTATTCGAAATACCTATCAAATACAAGGTATGTGTCCTGTTCTGCAACATGCTTCATTATAACCACAATTAAATTGTGGATGTAAGTTTCTACTGTACCAAACTTTGGCCAATGAGCATGCCACAAAAGAGCTCTAGCATCTATAATTAATGCATTAACAAATTCCACCTTCGGTGACACCTGAACTCTTAATAAACTCATTAATTGTGATTTCTGGGAGGAGGGATTCATGTCCCCAAATTCATTGAATAAAGCTGACGGGACTGGAGACAATTCATAACCAAACAAATTTGGAAGGCTGCATATTTCAACATTACGTGTCATCAGTTGTTGGGCTCGTGCGTAGATAGTCTCCGTGTTATAAACTCTCATATGTTGTATCGCCATATGTTTCTTGTCATTTGACAAAGTGACAACTTCCTTTTTCAAAGGAACATAAAATCTCTTTGGCAGTGATTCCTCAAATTTTTGTCGTTGCTTTTCTCCAAGGCATACGGCATCATCCACATTTACTTTCGTGTTTCCAATGTTATTAACTATACCATCAGGTATGTATAACAATACCATCAGGGAGGTCTTCAATGAAAAAAGGGTTTACACATGTTTTAAGTTTTTTCTTATTTTCTGCCTATCTTCTTCATCAGATTTAATTCTTGCTGCACCTTCCTCTTTGTGAAACGTATGCACCTTCTTTGATTCTTCGCCATCTATCATATCTTGTACATCTTTAGATAGCTCATATTTAGATAGTTAGATCTTTAGATAGACAAAAGGTGCCACTCTGGCACCCTTCATATTATGATTCAGTATATAAAATTGTACTAGTATCAATCATACGAATTAAAAAAACACTCGTTTGTAGGTTCCCAAACTTCATTCAATCACGAGATGCAGGTACTACATCCTGAATTTTTCCCAATCCGTCCAAAATTGTATCTTCTTTTGGCGGGCTGTAGTGGCAAAACTATTTGTCTGACAAAAATGTTCCAATTGACTTTTTTGTAGCTTGTTTATTAAACTTTAATTTGTTAACTGAAAATTTTTTTGTAAAACCCATAACCTTTGTTTTATAAGCATAAAACCGTAGAAAGGGTTGAAATTTTGACAAAATCTCGAAAATTCTCAAAGAAGCCATTCGAATATTTGGCTGAAAAAGTCTAATTCGGATTAAGCACCCTCAAAAACATAAAAATCCGTTGAAAAAACGACTACTTTATTTTTTTCCTGAAAATAACACATGATTTCTACTTTTTTCACCCTTAGAACTTTGCCATTCGATATTTGGAATTGCTCAAAGGATCCACTCTGGCACCCGCCGTATTATGTTTCAGAGTACATCAAAAAGTTCTAGAATCAATCATAAAATATTAGTTGGACTCCATTTCCAGGTTCAAGCCTATTTTCTCATTTGGCGACCGGACTATTTACCCAATAAATATAACTAACTCCATATAATATTTTTAGTACAAATGACATCATTAATAATATTTTCCAAAATTTTCAACTTTATGAAGTTCCTAAACTTTGTTAAGAACTATAATCATTTTCTTGAAAGTTTCTTCTGTCTCTAAATAGCTGTACATTAAAAAATAAAACCCTATCGGAAAAAAAATTGTCTGGTGTTCCATAAACCAGTATAAATGATATTGGAACCAGTATAAGTGGAACCAGTATCAATGATACTGGATCCAGTATAATTTGATACTGGTTTATGGAACACCAGAAAAAATTTTCCAATAGGGAATGAATTGATTCGTAATAATTTTCTTCACCTATTCAAGATATATATCTATTTAAATTTGTTAAAAGATCCTCAATTTAATTAGATTATATCCCAGTTGATATTAAAGTATTAACTTAAAAATCCATTTCCGGACGAAAAAAGCAAAATGTTTTACACTTTCCAGGATACCAAAACTTTTACTTCATACACTATCCATCACATTAATCGATGTTTTGAACATACTGATTTTAAAATGAGAAATCATAAAAGCGGAAAAATATGTTTCTGCGTCAAATAAAGAACAATAGCTTAATCTGTAGTTTCTTTTCCTACTTTGTATCTGGTTCCTTAGTCGGTCGGTACTGACATAAACTCAGATAGGATGTTCACTTACAGTTATAATTGGAATTCCAAGTTAAAATTGAGTTAGTAGCATATTTGAAAAGGGCCGTAAAATTCCATTTTCACTGAAAAGTCTCATGACACTGATTTACTTAATACAAATAATGACAATAAATCGAATGCGAATCGCTTGAACAGAGTCTGATTAGATTTTTCGAATCAGTTATTCTTCCATTCGATGTAAAATGGAAAACTATTTCGGATATTCAATCTATTCCTCGCTTCCCGACTGCGCCATTTATTTTTTGAATTTTGCGAAACGGTGTTCTTAATTCGATTTGGAAAGATTTAAAATGCCGTCCCCAATTTTTTTTCACCCCGTCATTCACCCGACAGAAAATGGAATTACGTTTTCGGATTCTTTTGCGCCATTTCGTTCCGGAACGAACTTGTTTTGTTTAACCGTTCGCAGCCGTGGTGAACGGTTCCCTCCGAACATGAAAATAACTTCCCCGGGTCAAAAGACAATCACCAGTTTATATTTAGCTTTTTTTCACTTTGGCAATCGCAAAAGAAATCGTCAGAGTATTTCCTCTCTGACGCCTCTTTGCCGTGAGCTCCAAATATTTACGAATGCATTAAACTTGAGAGGGAATGATTATTTTGCTCTTGTCGGAAAAAGGCATTTTATTTCTGTGCCCCCAAAGAAAAGAACATTTCGAACAATTTATTTGTAATCTTTTCTCTGTCAAAGTTTAATAACAATCAAAATAAGCTCTAGGTGTTTTCTTCTCGCTTGCGTAGGAGATTAAAATTTTAAAAAGGTTTTCAAATAAGAACAGTTATTTTGCCGTAAGATACATTATTTCTTTTTCGTAATTGAGAATTTAGAACTGATATTTTGGAATAATTTCTAAATAAGGGTATGTGTTTTATACAGTGTGTTTCAGATAAGTGTTTCATAACTTCTAGGGGAGGTAGGACACACCTAGACTTCCACCTGAGAATGGGGGTACGGAAATGCACCCCTAGTGACTTAGGGGTTTTTATAAGCCGATATGGGAGGTTGTTTAATCTACAGAGGAAATTCACAAGTAACCTTATAAGATTGCATTAAAACCAGCAAAATCATTCGATTTCGGCATTTGTAATAAAAACCGATTTAGGAGCTGAAATTCCAGCTCTTTAATTGGTTTTATGAAATAAATTACCGAATCGATGGTTTTAATTCGATCATAAAAAATTACGTGTGAATTTCCACAGGGAATTTCACAACTTCTTATGCCTGCCTTATGCTTATAAAAAAACCCTAGCTCGTTAGGGGTGTATTTCCGACCCCCCCCCCTATTCCTAGGTGATTCTGAGTAGTCTAGAGGTGTATTACCTTCCCTAGAAGTTATGAAACAGACCTTTCTCCTTCCCGACGACGTAGGTGGTTTCCCTGCATTAACTTCTGTGGGTTAGGTCTTTCCCGCATCATGTGAACTTTAGTAGCGAAACAACATTTACAGATAATATTCAAGATTATTGTTTTTCCGCAACTTACCAAAATTTATTTTAAAATAGAAAACGATTAGGTTCTTTATATCTTTCCTCATATAACAACAAAAGCAAATTATTAAATCAAACCATTGTGAAATTTTGTAGTCTGTAACATAAAAAAGTCTCGATTTGTCATTTTGATTTTTTAAAATTTCAGTGATATTTTCATAGAAAAAACTTATAAATTAAAAACTTGCATAAAATAATAGATGTTACGAATTCCTGCAATATGGTGGCATAAAACCTTTTGAATACCATTCACAGAAAGGACATTTTCATGAAACTTAATAAAATTTTCTTACTTAAGTTTTTGTTCAATCTCCTTTATTTTATATTCTTTTATCTTTGTTGTTCTGCTGCTTGGAACACTGTAAGCCATCTAAATGGATTCACTTTTCTATGAGGACACCTTACTTCCATGACCCTAAGAGACAGTTTGTAAATAAAGGATTGAAACAAATTTATTTAACACCCTGTATGAAATTTTCTCATCGATTCCCAAAGTTACTGGAAATGTCAAATGGAAAAATAACGCAGTAGAAATACGCACTTTTAAATATTTTAACATTAACCTTTACGATAAATATAGATAACATTGAATGGAAATTCATATTTGAGTTAATTTATTTTAACTAATTTGAGTTCAAACTAACATATTCTATGCTTCAAGAGCTGGTCTAGAGCAGATTTTCGGAAGGGGCCATATATCGGAGGGTATATGCAATACTTTCCAAATTTTCAGGGCCCTTAGAAAACTTTTTGAAGTTTAGCATCGCAAAGAAGGCTTTTAGCAGCTTGGGTTTGTAGTTACTTCAAAAACATTACACAGTCCACATTTATTAGTTTCCTATCTCAGTGAATACTCAGAAGATATCCAAGGACGTGGAAACGTTTATGAAAGTGGAGAGAAATATTTGTAAGGACCATAAACTTTTTGTTTCGAAATAGGTTTCGGCCTCCAATTTTTTTCCAATGTCTTTTCCGAGTATAATATAAATGAAATGTGAAACTTTGCTAAGTATGAAAAGTTGTTTTCTGCTAATACTTCTCCAAAGGAAACGGGGAGTCTGTGGGTCCTCTCCCAGAAACATTTGTGAAATTTGCCTCTAAAAGTTAAGTTTAAGCTGATTTTGAGACCTAATAAACCACAGAATTTCAAAACAATTTAATAGACGCCAAATTATTGCGGGGAGGGAAAAATAAATTTTTTCGTTTACTCAGAATTTTTTTTGAAATAAGGGAAAGTGGGTCAATTTGATACACCGAAATTCAAATATATTTTTAGAGTAAAAAAATGACTTATTCAGATACCTTTTTTTTCTAAATATATCTGAGAATAACTCAATTTTATGAAACCAATTATTAAAAAATATAAAAGTTTTATCAAAATTAAAATGTAACGACTTTTATAAGAAATCAATTTTGTATTAATATGCCCCACCAGTGGGGCAATTGAATACATTGCATGGGGTATTTTGATACAGTGATCAAATTGCTCAAAAATAGTAATTTTAATAACTAAAGTTTTGGAAAATAAAAATGTACTTTTATTGAGTTGTATCTGAATCATATTTTTAGCACCTTTTTTCAAGCATAAAAAATAATTTTTCTTTTAAACATTTGGAAATAAAAATAAATAATTTGACAAATGGTCATTTTTAACAAATCTCTAATTAGGGAAATGAGATACTAATTTCCATAGGTATAGTGGCTCCTGAATTAGTTGAATAAAATTCAAAAGGATCTTTGTCGAAAATCCTCCAGAAACTAAAAGACAGTAACTAACTGGTTTGTTTTTGGCCATTTTATAGTACCTACTACTTTGTCACTGTTTGTTTAGTTCTTTATTACCTGTAAAAGTGCTAAGAACTTCTCAGATGCTTTAGTCCCTGATTCCATCATTTAGTCATGTATTTATAAACTGCATTTTCTTTTATAAATGCCAAAGCTACAATGCAAGCAGTTCTCAATCTCAAACACTTAAAAACAAAGATTCAAAAATTGACATAAATATCATTTACTGTAGATCTAACTTACCCTTAACTGATTGTTTAAAAAAATTGTTGATAGATATTTATGGGAACTTTTATGTGTTTCAATGTGCCCTACGAGTGTATCAAAGTACTACCCCACCTCAAAGTGTATCAATTTGCCCCATTTGTTGTTTCTAACAAGAAACTTTATTTAAACAAATCTGGCAAAGGTTATTTAAAATTTAAGGATACCCCCTATCGGTATCAAGGATTAACTTGTGTTTTGAATTCACGGATATCTGTGTTCCAAGTAGAATATATAGCTTCAGGAAGATTTTACATTTTACTTAAAAATTTACTTTTGGAAATTTTTGACGAAAAAAGTTAGTTCCCTTCACTATAATTTATAGACTTATTACAGAGCTTAACGGTTTCATACGTAATGCCAAACGGTTTTTCCAAGCATTAAAGACAACTTTTCGTAAAAACACGACCTAAAGGACCTCGATACTTTTTGAGGTATTGAAAGTGTATCAAAGTGCCCCTTGTATCAAATTGCCCCGTTTTCCCTTTTAAATTGCAGTGCTTTATCTATTTCGACATTCTTTAGGAAAACCCCAAAGAGGTCCACTTCAACTAAGCGGCTGAATTTGTAAGGGAAAACACTAAGAAAGAGATGTCTTTAAAAGGGGGAGTTTGGGGGTTCTCCCCCAGAAAATATTTTGAATTTTACATTAAAAAAAGGGATTTTAAGCCATATTGAATAGGGTTTCTCAGAGGGGGCCATTGCCCCCAGGCTCCGCCCGTGCTATGCTTTTTTAAAAAACAGGACCTATGAAACAAAATATATTGAAAATTTATTTTTATTCATAACAATAATATATTGTTTGAGAATTCTTGGTTTACTTATAGTTTCAGCTGAGAAAAATTACAGCATAATTACTTTTCTCAAACCTAAGATAAGGTGAGCACACAAGAAACATGGTTTTGTTTATTCAACTAGTAATAATACACAAATATAAACAGAAAACATGTATAAAATATTTTATTGAAATAATAATCATAATTTTTCTTTTTCAATTAACAAAAAGTATCATGAAGACGAAGCACCTTCTTTATGAACTACAATGCCTTTCTGAATCAAATCTGGGATTTCAACAGCTAACCATGGTCCAAGCTGCAAAAAAAAGTTAAAAGAAAAATTCAATAAGTTTGTTACTTAATTCCAAATCCAAGACAACTCAATATATGTATGCTTCTCTAAAAGGAACTGAAAATCAAATAATCAATTAACATTACTTTAATTTTATATCAAATTATTAAAAAATATACCTTTTTTAAAAGATATTTAACCATTCTTATCAAGCTCTTGCTAAATTCAATAAATAAAATGGAATCCTTTATTAATTACGATTGTTTATTTAATAAAACTAAATTAGAGAATTTTATAAAAATGGTTTTTCCAGTAATATAATTACATACCCTACTGATAAAAATTTCAATTATCTCATATGAGATAACCAAGTACACTTTCTTAAACTTTAACATATGTATAGAAGAGGATAATATTTCACAAATTATATTAGGGCAATTGCACGGGTAACTGACTGACATTTTTTAAGAAAAACCACTTTACAATTTTTACCACTTTTAACAATTTACTACCCAAAATAAATTATTAAAAAAAACATTTTATTTCCAGTTTATTGCTTTCTTGTTAGCTAAATCTAATGGCATAATTAAATTATAAAAATATGTCTTTATTTATTTTTGAAAAATGTTGAACATGGTAACTGACTGACATTTATGTGTTTAAAAAATGTCAGTCAGTTACCCGTGGAATTGCCCATTAATTGATAATAATTGTTCAAGTTAGTGGAAATGGTGTTAACCAATCCCAGTGACCACTTGTGGATAATTAACCCCATGAAGGGTTCAGATCTACACCCAAGTTACTGGTTTAAATAACATAAGTATAAAATCGTTATTATTTTTTCTTTATCTTACCAACAAAAGTAATATCATTTGATTTAAATTTGAAACAAAGTACTTAGCTTGGCATTTAAACTCCAGACAAATGAGATGACCAGGAATTCTGTTGATCACAAAAAAGTAAACTGCACATGCACTGACAGATAGTTGTAGCAGCGGAAATTCTATAGCCAAGGCTAACTGATGTTCTCCCAAAAGAAACCGCCTCGAATGGTGGAAAGTCGGTAGTTAGTTCAAAGGAGCGATTAAAAAAGAAAGTAATTTATCTGTTTAAAATAGAATTTCCAGCAATAATTGTTTTATATGTCTTTGAACAAACCTATTTCACTTATACCACAAATTTCCCATTTTCATATCACGAGTTCTTGGAGTCTCTCTGCCTGACCCTTAACATGAAGTTTGTAGTTATCTTTCAACACTTCCATGCTTCAATTCGTATCAAGCAATGTGAAAGTCCGATCATTCGATTCTTTAATTGCCCCACCCTGGCACCTCTCGGTTTTAATTAATTTGATGCAATACTTTGTCAGATCCTCACATTTAGTTTCTACTTTGACTTTGTAACACACAAACAACAGTTGAATAAAATAAGTGAAATGAACAAATAAATCCTAGGAGAGAAAGAGAACCTAACATTTTTTATTTATGAGACGTATGATTTTTTATCTTTCACATCAATGGATTTTTTACTACTTCCTGGAATGTGTGATAAGGAAAACTATTTTTTAAAAAAATTCCTCATATATTTTGGGTGAGTTTAAAATTTTCTCACGGACCACCTCCGATGGCCTCACAGACGACCAGTAGCCCGTGGACCACCTGCTGGGAACCACTGTACTAGTTTAAGCAATTTTAGAAAAAATTCTTAATAAATTATTTCAAAATAAATAAGATTTATTAAAAGGGAAATAAAAATGTTATTCATATTGATATTGAATAACTATTTTTTTAAATAAAATTATCAAACAAGATACTTCTAGCTTAACAAAGATCCCACAAATGGATTTGGATAACAATCATATTCATATACACATACCACAAGGAAGCTGGACTACATTTTTTAAGGATTAGAGTTTGAGGAACCTAGATTTCAGCGGAATAACTTAAAATTCATTTTAAGAGGCGATTCTTTAACCTTCTTAGGAGACAAATGGCCAATGTGGCCTGTAAGAGATTCTTCCCTTATGATTCAAGTGAACAGCAAAACATATCACAAGATACAAAACGAAAGATAGAGACTACAAGATCCTCTTAAATGCTAGATCAAACACGAAAAACTTCAGAGGGTACATTGGTATTTTTATTTCAGGGGAAATAAGGAGTAGTTTTAGCCCTTTTCTGTGGTCAGAGATGTGATTGGCAAAAAGAAGGAAATATATATGCTTATTGTATGCTTATTTTTTGGTGATTAACTTTACAAGTTAGCAAATAAAACCACTAAACAATGAGGAAAAGTTTGTCCTGCTTATAGGTATAATAAAAGCAGCATAAAAAAATCATTTTGATAACTAGGGAGCTACTGCCCCCTGCTCGCTATCGCTCGCCAACCCCCGTTAACTGCTGACGCAGAAACTTTTGGATCGCTTTGCCATCCTCACAAAACACAGATCACAGCACTTACTCACGTTATAAAACATTCTTAAAACAGGGGAACTACTTCTCTGGAGTGTTCTTTCAAAAATGGCTGATATTCATTCAGCGGCGAAATTTTAACAGTTCCTTTTTGGCAATATGAATTGGCGGATCACCATATAATTCCAAGAAAATTAGCAACAGAGCAGTGTTAACTTTCTTTTACCATTTTCCCAAGGTAATGTTTTTCTCACACAGATCCATTCAGAAGCACTGAAACATCTCCGGAATAAATTTTACTTTCTTAAAATTTGTAATGATTTTCATCGATTGTCTGGAAAAATGTAGTAATCATCGTAAACATCACGAAAATTTAGAATTTTGTCTTCATGAGAACAAATAAGCGTCGAAATTGTTTCAGTTTTATAGCAATGACACGAATGTTCCGAATTTTTATCTTTATTTCTAAAACATTCACCCGCTATATCTAGTTTTGGGTTTTGGCATTATAAAAAATGTTACATTTTACTACCTTAAATAATATAACTTACAAATTAATTATTATTGTAATAAATAAATGCAAAAGTTCAAAATTTCTGAAAGCGAGTTTGTATTTTATTGTAAATATTGTAATGATTAGGTTGCCACAACGACAAAGATAAATATAAAAATATGAATAAATTATTTAAAAATAAAAGATAAATTAAATATCCATTAGTTTTAAATATAATTAAAATCGTTTGAACAGCAAAAATATAAATATTGTTAAAAAGAATCCAATATATATTTTTTTAAATTAGTGTGATAAATAGAAAGATGATTATTTAATGTATTTGAATGTTGAAAAACCAGTGAAATATATTTTCAATTGTTTTAAAATTCATAGTTTCTTGCTTTGTAACTGCGACCTTATCCGAAATCTAAAAAAAATGGAAATATTTTAAAATTGAGAACTTTTTTGAAAAATCGAAGGGCCTACTCGGAAATCCGGAAAGAATCCGGACATTTTGATACCATATATGTGTCATTTGGTTCAGTAATTAAAAAGCCTTTCTCTGGAAACCATTCACCAAAAACTTTTTTTAGAATAGAGAGATATTAAATCCTTAAGATAATAAAATTAATTAGTACTAATTTTAAAAATTAGGAAATCAGCCCAAAAGCTGAAGAATTGCATCCCTGTATGGTAAAAAAGAGAAAACGCCTGAATTTTTTTGAAGGGATCTCATAATACTGGCTATGTCTTTGGCTATTGTTAATATTTGTAAGATCAATTTTTCTGAACAGAACTTTGGAACAGAATACTGAACTTAAAGAGTACTATTCTAATTAAAAGCTGTTAATCCAACAACAAATTAAACTGCCAAAATTAATTTCCAAAATGATGTATGTAGTTCGAAAAAAATTTGGGGGAAGGGGACAATTTTTTTACGTGTTTGTCATTTTCTTTGTCAAAACCCAAATATTGGGTACCACAATTGGAGCAATGTTCTAAATATTTCTGGAGCCAGCACTTCCCCCCCCTTTTATCTCATCACTGAATTTGCTAGAAAAAATAAATACTGTGAAGGTACTTACCCCCAAAGCCATTGCATGAGCTATTCCAAATTTGGGTACATTCCGACCCCAAAGCGGCTTAAAGTGGTCAGTAAGGCATATTTTTCCACCACTGTAAAAATATGAGGAAATAAATACACAATGAAACCTTTATCTAAATCCTAAAGAGTTTAGGAATAACTTTTTGCAATCATTATTACTTAATATGGAACATAATGTAAACTTATTTGCCAAATGATTCCTACATTCCATAGTACCTTCATACTACTCTAAACAAGCAGAAAGAAAATTATTTGAATCATGTCATATAGTCCAGTAACTTTATACATTTGCAAGGAAATTCCTGGCTACGGGCCTGGTTTAAGCATGTTATCAAACCTTCAAGCAGTGGCGGAGCAAGACCTTCTAAAGGCATCGAGGAGGCAACGTCGCAAAGCCCTTTTGTACCACACTTGTACTCCCATTGGGGGATTATGCCCTCAGGTACCCCCTGACAATGAAGAGTGCTTTAATGTTAAGTTTTAGAGCACTTATACAACGGATTTGAACTTCTATCAGTGCACTTGATGTAAAAATTTTTAACCAGTATGATTGCTTAGTAAAAGGAGGTCCTGGGGGCCCTCCCCCTGAAAAACTTTGAAAATTTGCTCTACAAAGTAGTGATTTAACTCATTTTGAGACTAGTTAATTTTTTCTTCGGAAGACAAGGCCTTTTGGCTCCCATACTCCCGTTTTTGAATTTTTCAGCATTGAATGTAAAAATGTTACAGAAAGTACTTAGATAAAAATAAGCGGTCTGGGTCAATTATAATTATTACTAAAGCACCTAACTCATGTGCATTATATGGGTTAAATTGTGTCCTTTGTTAGAACACTTTTGGGGGCATCCTAAGTTTACTGCTCCCTGCTGATTATTATTAGTTAGCCCCCAAAAAATTTTTTGGGAAATTTGACCCTTAAAATTTTTTTTATCTTATTCCCAAGCGCGAGGCCTATCTGAGGTACGAGACTGTCGGCAGTCGCCGAAGCCTAGCTCCGCCTTCAAGATATGAGGTCTGTAACAGGGATGTAAAAAGAGGATTTATGCTGCCCTCTATATTTTAGTTACCAAACTAAATCTTTTCCAAATAGAAAACTGTATACTTAAGAAACTAAGGTATCAAAGGAACTTTTTAATCACTAAAAACAATAGAAAATATACAAATGATTATCTGTAATGAGTGTTAAAATATTTTAAGTAAATAAATTTTAAAAATTAATATAAAAAAAGCAAATTTTTATATACCCAGTAAATAAACTACCTCTTCTAACAAACAATTCTTTAATTTAAAACTTTTATATATTTACAAATTGCAATCCTTCTTCAAAGATCTTAATCCGATAATTTCACACAAAAATATAGGGATGTAGCTTACCGATACATTTTGGCTGTTTTGCCATCTAACTCTGGAATTGCAATTTCAGGAGCTGTTAAGGGATACGTAACGGGTATCTTAAAAAATAAATAATACAAAATTAGTTCATACAAGAGATAATTATTCATAAATCTGTTTATAAAATTTTTAAATAAAACAAATGGGTTAATATTTTTTAAGGAAATTTAAAAATAAGTTTATGTGTGTGTGCACATTAGGGTGGGTGTTCCTTATTTATGTGTTTTCAAAAAGTCGGGGAAAATTTTTTCTCGGCCCATTTTTTTTCCTATTGGTATCACTAAGAGAATGTGTGATTTTTTTTTATTTTAATGCAATTCAATATGGCGTCTTTAATTAAGTAATCAATAACTAATCTGAGCTCCAGATAATTTATCTCCACACAGGGCGGCCGAGAACCAAGCCGGGCCCTGGGGACAAAGTTGAGAAGCGGGCACCCAAGTCACAAGCACTCATTTCGAGAGAGAGAGGGCGAAAATTTTCTGAAGTACCTCCCCCATGCTAAGCCTTATGTAGTTTTTAAAATATATTTCTAGGCAGGATTTGAATTTTGATGAACTTAAAAAATTTCGTTTTCTTGATAAAAGGATGAGCAACAAGCAAGCACTAAAGGGGCTCTGGGGGAATCCCCAGAAACTTTTTGAATTTCGACCCTTAAAAATGTTTAACTCATTTTTGAATATTTTTCACAAATGAGTGCCACCCAGGGATGGACTTCTTTTCTGAAATTAAGTTAACCCCTTTAATGATGATTTATCTTATGCATGAAATTTTACTGAATTATTATCTCCTTTTTGTATTGAGTTCTTTTTTGGGGTCTGGGGGTATTCCCCAGAAAATATTTGAAAATGTGCCACTAGAAAACTTGGAATTAAATCCTTTTTGTCCTTCCAGGTGAACATATTAGTTTCCAAAATATTCAAAATGATATCCCTGTAAGTTTTCAATATAAAAATCTATGGGTCCGGGCCCCAGGGATCATACCCCCCCTGGCCCCCTTCTTGTCAGGCCTGTGTCCACATCAATATGGTCTACAAATGGTGTTTAGTCATGGAAATTTGCGGTTTTAAGTCATTTGCCGCACTGTCATTTGTTTCTTCTATTATCAGTATAAAATGGACAAATTTGATAATTTTTTTATTTATGGCTAGGTGGTCATTTTGGCTTAGCAAGCAATGAAAAATAGTCAAATAAGATTGTTTAAATGTGTTAGAGCCCTATTATTCAGCAACAAATTTTTTAAACACATTTTTAAAACTTTTCGAAAAAATGAGAAAAAAAGCCAATTTTTCTAACTTCAGGCCGTTTGGGGCAAGTGTTAATATTTTCTGATCGATTTAAGATTTTGCACACAGTTTTAGGGTACCAAAAGGAAAAAAATTAGAGGGTGAAGCAAAAGTTTCCCCGACCTTTGATTTTAAGGGACACCCTAGTGCACATGTAAAAGAATTTTAACTTTCATAATTTCAAAAGTTAAAATGTGCAAACTGTCAATTACTGAAATTGATGGAATTTAGGTTCTTACGTATTATCCTGTCAACCGTACCGCTTAATCAAAAACTTTATAAAAACCCATTGACTTTACTATGGATGAGCCACTGAAATAGACGGCCACTGAACGGTCCACCGTATAATACGTAAGTACCAAACTCATTTAAATTTTGCAAACACTTAAAAAATCTAAATTTGATTTGATAATTTGGCAAATAGTTAAAATAAAAATTTTATTAGACTGTAGTTTTATTCAAAATGTGATTGACAAGAGTGTAATGTACAGGATGTACCTCTGGTTTAAAGTTATAAATATATATTTTTTTTCATTATCATTTTAGTTTCTTGTGATCTTGTGAATAATTTTATAAACAAGACTTACATCAAACTCGATAGCAAACTCGTATGTCATCAGCTCATGAATATGCCAGCATTTTCCAAACCACTGGGTTCCATCTTTATTGGATTCAAGCCGAAACCAATCATTATCACTATCTTTGTTGTTTTGAACATACTGTAAAAATTATTAGAAATTATAGAGAAAACTAAGTGTTAAGAATTTTCAAATACACATATCGGTTCAATTCCATTAGAATCCCGGCTAAATATCGCCTATCTCTTTTGAACACTTAATTTTTAAATATAAGCTAAATATAAGCTCAAAAGCTGTGCCGAAGCTTTTGAGATATAAAGCTCAACTTTTCTCAGACTAAACCCATGTATTTACTACTTATTCATTGATAAAACATGGGGGAAATAAGTAAAAGAGAAACAATAACCACTAACGATAGCAACAATTCTTAAAATCCCACAAGTCAAAAATATAACTCAATCACAAAACTAACGATATGGTATTTAACTAACCTAATTTTAATTTTTAACAGATGAATGACCTAATTAGTCGACGATTTGGAAGCCAAATCTAGGACAAGCATCTGATCAACAAATGGAACTTGAATTAGAAATCAAATTACTTGAATTAAGGCTTGGTATTCCTCTTTCAGTCGACATGGCCACAATTCTTTATCTCTTGGACCAGCTTTAGTTTTCAAAAGCGGTATCTTGCTTAAAGTCTTTCTGGTACCATCGTCCACCATATTGTAGTTATAGAAGACTTGGACAAATAAATCTCTTGATTTTTAGAGTTAAATTTTTCACCTAAATGCTTAAATAATTAAAAACTATGATACTTTTTAAGAAAATAAGTCGAAAATATTGTTTAAAGGATATTTCGAAACAAGGTTTTTTCCGTCTGTCAGATTAGTTGTGATGTCAGCGCAGAAAATTTGTTTACAGTTAAAAGCAACAGTTAACATTTTCATTTTTAAAAAATATCATAGTAGAACACAGAAAACACTGGGGCAGTTTTACTTACAGCTACCAAAGCGACGCTACCGATACGTTGAGAAGACAATTTAGAGAGTTCTTTAGTTAAGAGGCTCCAAAAGATATCCATCTCTTTGAGTTAAAAAAATCCTTTACTTTCTCACAAAATGAATGTTACTGTGATTTTCTTTCAAAAATCTCATGATTTCAATTTAAATATTTGAAGTAATGAAACGTATTCTTCACAATTTGGTGGCGACTGTTATCGTCACAGATTAAATTCAACCTTTTCTTTTTCTAGATTGAATTTTAGTCACATAAACAGGGGGCGCAAGTTCAGACTTGCGTATGCGCCAAGTTTTTAGCGGTAAAGATGACTAATATGGTAACCCTAACTAATGTTAAGTGAATGATTTGGCTTCTAAATGTGCCGCTAAACAGCCAAAAATCGCCAAGCATACGCACCTCTGAACTTGCGCCAAACAGGGTGCATCTGAAATGGTGCAACAAACTTTCAGGGATGATAGTAGACACCTAGACGAGTCAGAATCACATAGGATTTGGGGGTCCCAAACCAAATCCCAGGGAGTTAAAAATGGAGCGACACCCCAAAAAATATCATTGAAAATTCAATTTGTAGAACTACTATTGGTAAAAATTTAATTATGGTCTCAAAAATTGTGGTTTTTTATGATCTTTAAAATTATCTCAAAACTCTTCACTTTAAAATTTGTTTTATTATGAAAAAAGTTAAAAAACACAAAAAAATGTGAAAACTCTGCCAAAACTTCATTTTGCAATTCGAAATCCTCTCTTTTGATTTGATAATCTGAAAAATCATAGTTGAAAACTCTTTAGTCCAAAGTTTCACGTAAATACAATCAATATTAAACGCTTGAGATCCAGTTAAAGATTGTGTTTTGCGTGCGCAAACAGACATTCAGGAAACAGCTCTAGAAAACTTTGCGCATGCAAGAAAACAAACTTTAACAAGATCTCAAGCGTTTAATATTGATTGTATTTACGTGAAACTTTGGACTAAAGGGTTTTCAACTATGATCTTTCATATTATCAAATTGAAAGAAAGGATTTCGAAATACAATGAAAGTTTTGGCAGTTTTCACATTTTTTTGTTTTTTTTATCTTTTTTCATAATAAAACAAATTTAAAGTGAAGACTTTTGAGATAGCTTTAAAGATCATATAAAACCACAATTTTTGAGACCATAATTAAGTTTTTACCAATAGTAGTTCTACAAATCGAATTTTTCAATGATTTTTTGGGGTGTCGCTCCATTTTTAACTCCCTGGGATTTGGTCTGGGACCCCCAAATCCTATGTGATTCTGACTCGTCTAGGTGTCTACTATCATCCCTGAAAGTTTGTTGCACCATTTCAGATACACCCTGTATATATTTTCAGGCTTGTGTGCTTGATCTCTCAAGGATCTGCTTACAAACCTTCATCAAGGAAGACACAAACTGAATTATTACTGTACTGCCACAGAAAGAGAGAATACATCCAGGGCAAGGCGGACTCACTAAGCCACCCTGTCCCCCTTTCTTGTTCTATGTGCACAAATTTCGAATAACTGTAGTAACTGTAATTTTATGTGCTACCAATCAAAAGTTACTGCACTTAAGAGTAGTATTTTGAATTATTTTTTAGCATTTAGGACTGAGTTATCACAGGAAATAAACAGCATGAACCCCAAACCTGCCTTAGAATTGACCCTGAAGTACTTGAACTCTTGTACCTTTTAAACCAGCTTGAATAAAACTGTTGGTTCTCAGTTTCTCGCCAATCTTGTGCTCGAGACATTGTTGGTAGGAGACGATAGCATGTGTCTCATTTAGACATGTGGCTTTCTTCTAGCATGACAATACCATGACACATTAACTTCCATATACCATAATGCATATCAGGGAATTTCTCTAGCGTTAACCTTACCATCTGAAATGCTCATACTTCCCACTCTCATAAGCATGCGAGTGTTTCTCTTAAAAAGTCAGCCTCCAAATAAACTTCAGTGGAAAAACTTGAGCCAAAACTAAATTTTGAGAAGTATTTTTTTTTCATGAACTTTTAACTTCACAATATTTGGTAAAAATGTGGAGGCATATTAAGATATTATTTCAAAGATTGAAATTAAGTTGCTATATACATTGCAAGATTTTCTGAAAAACAATAATTTGAATTTAATAGCTTAAATTAGACATGGACAATTTTTGGAAATTTACAGGCTGCAGATAATGAAAAAAAAAATTTGAAAAGTAACGTAGGCCAATTTTTCTATTTGTCATAACACTTTAAAGACAGATGGTTTTGTTCAAGAAAAGTTTCATGTGATCATAATAAGTTAAACATAATGAACATTAAAAAGTTTATTTTAACCTTGTCTTGCCTTTCCAAAAGGAAGATGTTAGCTATAACTCATATTCACTATCAAAATTATCTGATTAAATATAATAAAAATACAGAAAGACCTCAATCCACTCAAATTTGGAGTTCCACTATATATTTTATGTTTAATTTCACACATTTTAATAACTAAATCAAGCTAGTTTGATAACTCAATAAAAAATTGCTGAAACTGAGCAAATTTACTTAAATGTAATAAATATTGAACTTCAATGTTTTGGAATGATATTTTTACACCAATGTTAGAACATAAAATGTTCACAGCCACAATATTACTATCAAGTTCAATAGGGTGGAAATAGGACACAATTTCTTTTTTAATAACTAAGATATTTATTTGGAAATTTTCTTATATTTTGTCTTCACATTAGTTAAAAAAAATGAAACACTTTAATTGAAACATTTTTAATAGATTTCAGAGTCCAAATCTATTTAACTATGAAATTTATAGTGATGTTTACATTGCTAATTAGCGGGCAGCAAGTGATTTCAGATCTTGAATACACTTTGAAAGAGCTTCTTTTTCCTGAAAAAAAAATAACCTTTTTAATTCAAAACATTAATTCATTCTACAATGTTTAAGGTAACTGACTGGGTTGGGGGGCATTTTTTAAAATATGAACTAAATAATTAATTAATTGCTATTTTCTGAGAGCTGATGTTCCAAAATAATGAAAATCCTGCTAAAAGGTATTTTAAAAATTTATTTTTTAAAATATTGAGAAATTTAAATGAAAAATAAAGCTAAAATTTAAACTTCTACCAACAACTCCTGAAAATGTTCCTTTATAGGTACAAATAAAATTTTTGTAGGATTTTGAGCCTAATGGCAGCTTTACACCATGCGATTTGCAACAGCGATTCTGTGGTTTGCTGCAATTGCGACAACCGCAGAAACTCAGCGACCTCTCGAAAGGAAATACAGGTACTTGAAATCAAAAAAATTATAAATTCACGAAAAAAACATTCAAATCAAGTATACACTTTAAAAAATACTTTAATTCAAAAATTTTCCTTAGATGTTAGCAGATAAAACACACATTATAATATAAGGAGTCAACTCAGAAAATTTCATTAGAATATAAGTACTTTAAGAAAAATCACTGCTGCCGTGATCCAAAACATAAAAATAATTTTTCAAAAAAATTTTTAAAATATTAAAATTGTATAAAAGTGTTTTCATAGGATAAAACTAGAGACTAATATCCTCCTTTTTATATGTTGTACCTTCTTAGAGCTCAAATAAAAAGTAAAATAAAATTATAAATAAGAGATTTTTTTAGACGAAAACACTGATTTTAATCCAGTCAGTTACCTTAATATATATTGTTGCATATGCAATGGACATACAAATTTGTGCACCACCAGTGTGCCTGACCCTTTACATCCTCTTTCTTTTGTATTAATGAAACTACAAATGTATTAATGTAATAATTTTACAAATTTTCCATCAGTACTTTTTTTGTTTACATTATGCCATGTGTTTATGATAGGTAAATGATACAAAATATTTTTTATTAGGATTATATGTGATCCCAACAATTTAATTAATAAACACAAGAAAACCAGCTCCTAAATTAACCACATGGTGTGAATGTTTCACTACAAATTTTAATTGATTTATTCTTAAATACTTTTCTGAAAATTGCTAAACTTTCCCTTGACTAAAAAACATCTTATAATCTTTCAAAATAAAGTAGTGTTAAGGTGGAAATAAATTAGAGCCGAGCTCAGCTCCAATTTGTTTCCACCTTTAAGTACATTCACCTTCTGATTTCATTTGACATCACATATCAATATCATGATAATACAAACAGATTGTTTTTAATTGGTTTACTTAAATAATTTTTGCTGCTGTCAATATTGTAGTGCAGCTATCCTATGAAATTTCATTTTCTATGTTAATTATCAAGTGTCTAAATTATCTACCCAAAAATACTATAAGTGAAAACACCAGTAATAGTTATAGACACTTAATTGGTCCTAAATATCACAGTGCCATGGTTTCCCAATTAAATAGAATTCTACTGCATTGGAAAAATTAATTAAATCGGCCATTGATACCAAACCCTGCTTAAAGTTTGTCAAAATGACTGACAGATAACTACAAGATATTTAAAAAAGACCACAATACCTTTTCAACATTAGAGATAAATTAGAAAAAGTCTTAGTGCCCTCAATTGTTGTAACTAAATTAGCTTGTTTTCAGAAAATAATACATCTTGGTATGGGTATATTTTAAGAAGTTATTTGTAATCAAGCTAAGAGTACCTGTTGAGGAGTTATGCTTTTTACAACACTGTTTACGATCCAGTCAACCATGTGCTTTTGCTCCAACTGTCTTCGAGTGTTGAACATATTCAATTGATAATCCTGGGAAAAACATTTAATTTTCATATTTTATTTTGAAAGGAATAAGGCAAATCTTATGCTTTCTATTACTGACATTACATTTCTCTGAATAGTAAATAAATGCATACAGAAGTATTTAATATTTTTCTTATAGTAATTAATGAAGATCAGAGCTATGTTCTAATATATTTAATCTGTAAATCAACATTAAGGACTTTACTTTAACCATACTTTGTTGTTAGCAATAAGACTGAATTGATCCAGGGTAGTAGAACCTAATAGAAGCATTATTTTTTAAATACGTATCAATGTCAAATAATTGTTAAATGTATAAACATATTTTATAGCTAAGTGGTGGGTACTATAGTCAGTTCATTTAGAATAGGCGTGTGAAACGGGAGCAAAAATGCTCATCCCGCAACCTCAGCAACCAATTCTTTTACAGTATTTTAACTACTTCTGTTTAGGCTGCCTAGTAATTGAACAAGAAAATTTTTTACAGACTATAACAAATATAAGTCTAAAACGACTAAGTAATTTGAAAAAGTAAGTAGGTAATAAAACTTGAAAGGATTTTAAAAACAAATAGTTTCGAGGAGTCATAAGTTTGTTTTTAGTGCACTTTAAATCCTGGTTAAACGGTAAAAGTTTTTGAATAGATCTCAAGTAAGAGTCTACTTACTAAACGTTTCTTCACTTGCTCATATACATGCATCATTCGCCTACGATACTCAGTTTCTAGCTGCATTTGAATGTTTTCCTAAAAGAAAGAATTTAACATTAGAAAATTATTAAAAACAACCCAGTTTAAAAAATTTTCTCAGAAAGGATTCACTAGGAAATCAATATTAGAACTCTAGCTAAAACATAACATGTTTTGTTAATTTGGCTCTATTTAATCTATATTAAAGATTTAGATTAAAAAAAGTTCATTTCAAATTTCTAAATTAATATGAACACATTTTCAATAAAATATAGAAATGGATTATTTAAATTTTTAAATACAGAAATGAAAAACTGGCATCAAGATAAGTCATTTGTTCATTTATATTAGCCCTTTAGATCTTTGGGGACGTCCATAAATTATGTGGGGTCAAAAAGGGTTTAGCAAAATCTCACCAGGAGGAGGTGGAAGTCAATTAAAATGTCTTGTCAACTTTAAGTTCAGAGAATTATGCCTTTTCTTTTATATTTTTCAGCACAAGTTTAGGAAAAGTGTCCACATTATTTATAACAACCATTCATTAGACAGTCACCCACAATAATTACAAGTGCAAGAGGTCATGGTTTTTGATTTCAACAGATTTGTATAGAAATTTTTGCAATGAGCATGTGGGATGGCTCAACAGAACACACAAAATGACCACGCTCGGGTTAAAATTATAAAATCTAATGGATTTGAGCTATACTCTATTCTATTAAAAAAACAGAGCAGCAAGGCACACCACCGCATATCAGCTCTCAGGACATTGGCAAAAAAATCTAAGACAACATAATAATTCACAAAAGATGTGAAAACAAACAATCATAAACCTTCACGGGAAAGGAAAAAGAATGCAGAGAAAACAAAAGAAACAAGGGAAGAGAGCCTCTTTTTATACTCAAATCCCACGGTGTCAACCAAACAAGACAAAAAAAATGCTAAAACAAAGAATTTTATTTATATAAATTTTATAGAAAAATCTCACTTAAGAAAGTGAAGGGGAGGGGGTCCAGCAAAATCTTGACAAGGGAAAGGACAGAGTCAAAAATTTGGCAGACCACCTCTATGATAGGATTTTATCAAAAAACACTCCTCACCCCCCAAATTCAATCTCCAGATAATTTTAGTTTTTTTTGTCCTGTTTGGGTACCTAGTACAATACTTTTTAAACCAAGAAGAATAATCAAAATGTTACACTTATAGTTATTAAAGGATTCAAGTGACCCCATCTAATAAAAATAATCTTGTATTTTATGATAAAATACAAGATTTTTTAAAGTACACAATTGCTCAAATTAATCTTTTAACAATTATGCTGAAAATTTTAAATGCAATAAATATAAATTAAGAAACAAGATCCCAGAAGGTATAACTTTAGAAAAAGTATGTTTCATGGAAGAAGTGTACATTAAAGATTCAAGAAAAGTCCAACTCCTGTAAGTAACTTACACGCTTGGCCTCAAGCAAAATTTTTTGCCCTTCTTGACGCCACACATTCTTTTTGGCCTTTTCTATTTCCTCTTCAAGTGCCTTCATAGCATCTTCCTTTGACTTATTCATATTGGCAGTTTCTTCCTGAAAGTTTTAATATGTTAACTTACAAAATTCATGGAACTAACATTGTCACACATGGTTTTAGTTATAAAATAAAGATTTCACACAAAGTAGACATCTATTTCAGAAATTTTATCCATGGGACAGAATGTCAGAACAAGACTTCTAAAACACAGATAATAGAAAATGTATTCAGATCCAATGACACAAAAGCAATAAACTATAAAGAGCAGAACTTTAATGAAGGTGCATCAAGGTCAAGTGATTTTTCCCTTTTTTTTATTGTAATGCTGCACTGTTGCCAAGTCAACAAGGTAAAAAAGGGTTAATGTTATACACCCATCAAAAATGCAAAGAGTATATAATATGCTGGTGTGTACAATCAAAAACAACAAAGTAGTCTAAGAATTTGATATGAAGATGGTACAGGTGAAACCAAAATGCAAGACCAAAGAAATGTAGAGGTAAAATTACAAAAAATTAAAAAGTTGAAATTGACCCATTTCTAGATTTACAAGGGCAGTTTGTAGTTGTAACCATTATTGAAAAAAGAATGTTATAAAAAGTTGATGGCAGATACAAACCATGTATTGAAATTTCTATTATAGACCTCTCTCAGTGAGATAACATAAATGCTAAGAGTTAATCACAGCTTGATTCAATTTGAAATATAATACATGGAATACAAATGATAGTTCAAATATCAACCATTTCAATCAGATAAAATTTTATTATTTTCAAAAAACAAATCAGCAAAATTAAAAAAAATTTGGGATAACCTGCAAATGAAAAAGTAAATTGTTAAGTAATTTACGGCACTAGGTGAAAAAAATGTTTGCGAAAGATTTTTAACGGAAACAAATAATTGGATAAATCACTGTGTCTTCTGTCAGAAAAATTAATTTTCATATCCCAAATATTTCCTACATGTGATTACTCTGACAATAAATTGGCGGAAAATATTTAAAAAAATTCTATGGCACCTAAATTTTCCTTCATTTTCAGTAGAGGGGGTCCATCGGCTTCTACTTTCCGAGATCATACAATTTGATATGATAGTCATATTTTTCAGCTTAAATATATTTTTCATATATATTTCAGCTTAAATATATTTTTCAGCGTCTTTTCTTTCGAAATTTTTCGGGTCCCGCGGACCCGATATTTTGCCTAAGTTGCATCCCGTTCTCATAAATTTGTGTAAAAAACCCCGCTATAGCGGGTTACTTTAACCCTGGTAAAAAGAGTAAGGGATGTAAAAGAGATAACAATGTGACGAACAGGTAAAAGATTTAATTTTTTAAACCATAGCATAGGGAGGAAGAGCAGAAGATTTCGAGAATTTAATTTGAATTGATATTAAGGGAAATAATTCAGTTTCATAAACATACCACCTATAGTATTATTCAATAATTTATTAATGAATAAAACCAGGAGTAATATAAAGTAAATAAATATAATGTGTGGATTTCATTTTTAAGATGATAAATACTTAAAAATCAAAGCATTTCTATTACCTGAAACAGTTTGTTGGCATACTCTCTGGTAGCAGGTCCAAATTTTTTTATGGCTGTGTAAAACAGAATAAACAAAGCCACTCCAGTAGAGAATTCAGTTTCAATGACGTACCACTCTTTTGACAAGAGGAAGGTGAGAACTCCAGTGCCAAATACATAAGGTCCAGTCACACCTGTTTTCTTGTAGAAAAACTGAAAGAGTAGGCACATTTGAATTAGTAATTGAAAATATTAATCTAGAACTCTCAATGTTAAGAGTTCATTTGAGAAAAATCAGCAGAATTTCCAATTAATATTGCCTTTCTTACCAGGGTTGCTGATTTTTTTGATTTTTTTAAAAAAATAAAAAAAAATCGGATTTATTTGATTTAAATCGGACTTTTTTTTTAAATCGGATTTTTTTTATTTAAATGAATTACTAGCTCTGAACTTCCTGAAACTGGTTAATAATATACTGATATTGTTATTTCAATGTGATATAATAGTTTAGGATTCTTTAATATCCCAATTTTGATCTATTTTATGCATTAATTTATTGAACTAATTAAACGGAGCGGTTTGCTGCCATTTCATGGTGAGGTGCCCAAGCCCATCCTAAAATGGTGAATGAACAATTATTACACTATCAGTTACTAAAATTTTTATCTTTTCTATAACTTATTTCTTTAAAATAATAATTAGTAATAAAAATAAAATATCTAATAAGCAACTTATTGACAGTCATGTACATAGAGAATAGAGCTCTATTCGCTGTAGTTATGTAAAAGAAAACAATATTTTGGAAAACATGACTAACTATATAAAAGCAAGCTTAGGATAAAAATCATTCACATGCTTGTATTTTAAAAAGTTGATGTACCAAATAAAAAAATTAAAATACTTTAATTCTTGTTTAGTTTATCACAATTATTGATTCCAAACACTGCTTTACCCCTTTTTGTCAAATATTTTTGTTACTGGCAGCAGAATTTTATATGTTATTTTATACATATCTAGCAGAATTTTAAAAAAATTTAATGGAAATAATCTTGCAAACCATTTTAAAGCATACAACTATTTTTTTGTTTAAATTGTGGCAGTTTAACATTTTTTATTTAAATCAGATGATTTTTTTTTAAAATCAAGTGATTTAAATCAAGTTGATTTAAATCAAGCAACCCTGTTTCTTACAACAAAATTTAATTGTAAAATACAGAAAATTGCAACCAAGTCAAATGCTTGAGAAATCTTTCATGGTTGTGTTGCTCCTATATAAAGGTGTAGCCAAGGATCCAGAAATATACCTTGTTTGACCAAAGAAAAAAATAAAAGTATAGTACTATTCCCCAAATCCAAATATCCCCTTTGCCATTTTGGTATTAGTGTATTATCTGCAGGCCAGCAATTAAATGCCAGAGATTTTACTCAATAATCATAAAGTTTAAGTTTTTAAGTTAGTGTTCCTTAAGTATTATTTCTTTGTTATAGGCTGTCTTCTTGTGAATAAAACATAAACTTTGAAGAAGGTTAAGTAGCTCTTGAGAGCAAAAAACACTCTCCCTCTCCAAACTAACCATCTTTGAACCCTTTACTTAATGCCAATAGGGTTGTTAGCAATATCTTGGGGGTTAGGTTCACACTTGATAAGTAAGGGGACATCCATAAATTATGTGAGGTCAAAAAGGGGGTGAGGGGTTTGGAAAAATTTCACCAAATCTCACCAAGGGGGGAGAGGGGGTCGATTAAAATCTCACGTCAACTTTTTAAGTTAGAAATTAAACAATTTTTTGGAAAGGAATAAAAACCATAGATAAGATACTGTGGTGATTTTTAGGCGGAATAATGTCCTTTTCCCCCACATCATTAAACATGGAAAAGTTTTAGGTGCTGTGAAGCACAAAATGCAAATGAATAGGATAGAAAATTATTTTTAAAGGTTGTAGGTAAATCTCACGTGGGGGGGAGGGGGTCCAGCAAAATCTCACCAAGGGGGGAGTGGGTCCATATTTTTGAAAAACCACCTCACGTAATTTATGGATGTCCCCTAATGCTAACGAAAATTGGAAAGGCAGTAGAAAAACGGAAAATAGGGTGTAAGAATGATTGAATACTCTGAGTGAATGAAAAGGAATACTAAAGCTTATAGTAATTAAAAAGTAAAATTCATTTTAAGGAGTTAATGGTAGAATCTTAATTCCCATAAACTTCTTAAATTTAAGAGTCTATATTATATTCCTAATTAAAACAAAACATAAATTTGGGAAAATAACTAAAATATTAATTGATTAGACCAAGCAGACATTAAAGCACACACCTGAAACCACTCATCAGGAATGAATCCCATTCGGACTTTACCGGGATATTCTGCTCTTACTCGTCGAGGGAAATTGACATGATCCCTCTCAGGGCCATCATAGGGCTTGGGAAATTCTTCATTAATCATAGTTCTCAATTGGTTGGTGTAGTTAGCAACTGACTGAGGGTCTGAAATGTCGACAACATCAGAATCCTTTTCTTTAGATTCCTTAGTTGCAACAGCAGTTGTTTTGGTCCTTTGCATACTAAAAAATAATAACCATGTTTAATTTATACAATTTATTTAATGGGATAGAAAAAAACAGGCACAGCTTTGATAAGAGTCATCCAGTAATAGTTAGTATCAGGATTAAATGATGTTAATATCACAAGTTTTAAGGACATATGGGGCCATTCATTAATTACGTAAGGGTCCCGAGGGGGAGGGGGTTTGGAAAAATCTCTACATACCCTTACTTAGGGGGTGGGGGGGTCAAACCCATTCTTACGTAAGATTTTCTAAGTTAATGTAAACAAATTCCAATTATTCTAATCAAATTACTATTGAATAAACCCCAGAAAAACTTTAAAATGCTGACAATCTTGGTATATTATCAAAGCTTTAATTAAAAAAATGAAGGTATATTAGTATCAGATTATCTTTTTTATTGGAGAAGCATTAAGTTAAGATGAAAAATAAAACTGTTGAATCCATCTTCCAGTTGTCAAAAGTCGAAACAACAAAAGCAAAAAGATAGAAATCTTTACTGGTTTCGGTTTCAACTTTTTTTGTTAATCATTTCTTGCCCCATTAGGTTTTCTAACATTTTATTATTTTGATAAACGAAATGGAATCTTACATAAGAATAGGGGGGAGGGGTTTGAAAAATCTTATGTACCCTTACATGGGGGTAGGCATACTTGTATGAAATAAAAACCTTTCTGCGAACTTAAATTTTTTCCAAAAAAATTTCTGCAAGAATTTACACATTTTTAAATCGCTCTAAAAAAACCATTATTACTGAAATACCCAAATTGCAGGGGAGTTTATCTAAAGATGAAAAAAGAGGAAAAGCATGTGAGCTTAGTTAGGTATAATTTTATTTAATGTGTAAAACAAATAATTTTAACAAGAAAAATTTTAATTTAACTGGGTTATACTTGGGAGGATTTTACGAACTTTAAACTGGCATTTAACTAGTCATTAATATTGATAGTCTAGACTAGATAAAAATATCTTTAAACAAAGAAAGGTACATATTTCACGTTATCTTCATTTGCAGGAAAATAACCAAAATGCAACTAAAATCAGATGCAAATTTAGGAAATCAGTTAAATACAAGGATAACTTATTGATTACTTTACATTTAATTAAATAACTTAATTTTTTTACCAATAAAATTTTTGCTAAGTGAAGAAAAAAGTCAAATGAATTTTTAAAAGTATTATTAGAATCTCAAATCATATCAGATATGTAATACAGGTTATAATCTAACACGATTAAAAAAACTGAATTATTTTCTTAAGTTGCTTCTCAAAGTAGCCTTTCAAAAATTTTGCAACTTAGAAAACCTCATAAGCCAGAAAAACGGAACTTTCGCGAAAAATCGCTATTTTTTTTACTTCCGGACTTGTTGGCTTCTAACTACGGAAAAGTTGTTTTTTCTACATCGCAACAAAAACGCGATACGAAGCCGACTTCACCTTAAAGTCCGCGGCCGTCTTAGAAAGCATCGCGGATGAAACGGTAAACTCCGCGAGCAACGCGATACGAAGCCGACTACTTCACCTTATGTCCGTGACCATCTTAGAAAGCATCGCGGATGAAACGGTAAACTCCGCGAGCAACGCGATACGAAGCCGACAACTACACCTTATGTCCGCGACCATCTTAGAAAGCATCGCGGATGAAACGGTAAACTCCGCGAGCAACGCGATAGGAAGCCGACTACTTCACCTTATGTCCGCGGCCGTCTTAGAAAGCATCGCCTTAGAAAGCATTTATCAAAAATAAATTCTGCAGAAAAATTTCCGAAAAATTTTTTTTTTGTAGTTTTCCTGCAGAAAATTTTCTGCAGAGGGCGAAATTTTCTGCGAACGCCGTTCGCGCGTTCGTGTATTTTATACAAGTATGGGGGTGGGGGGGTCAAAAATTGCCAAAATCATCCTTACGTAATTAATGAATGACCCCTTACATTGTAACACATGATAAAGCTTTAAAAGTCCAATATACATACCATAATGGTGCAAATGCTCGAAGAGCAACGGCATTAGAAATGCCTGAAAAATAAATTAAGTGGATATTTCACATCAACATTTGGTAAAAAGATATGGGTACTTACATATTAATGCCACCGCAGCTACAGATTTGGCCTTAAAATACCTTATAACCTAACCTAATAATAATAATAAACCTTATACTCTTAATAAAAACCGCAAAATCTGTAGCTGCGTTGGGGTTAATCCGTAGGTACCAAGATATGCGATAATATATAATGTATAAGTTAAGAACTTACATTTGAGGCCCCTAGTTTCAAAACCGGACATTTGCATTTTGGCACAGCTTCGGTAAGAGTCAACGCGGTCGCCAAATGGAATATTACGATATCATGCTATATCACGGCTGGTCGCCCGTTCCGGCCGCCATGTTTTACACCGACTCAAATGATAACACTTAAGTGCGTTACGAAATATAATTTTGTTCTTATTTTTAAATTAAACAGTTACCGGGGATTGAAATATGTATCTCCCGCATGCAGAGCGTGCACCATACCGCAGATCCAGCGGGATATACTGAAATCGTAAAAACTTGTAACACCCTTTTACTTGGGTTAATCTTTATTTGAGTCGTGGTAAAACATGGCGGCTGGAAAGGAGATCGGCCGTGATATAGCAGCAACTAGTCTTCCATTTGGCGACCGATTCGCGGTCATCAAATGATCGACTCTTTTATCAAAGCTGTGTCAAAATGCAAATGTCCGGTTTTGAAACTAGGGGCCTCATTTAATCTATAACAGGGGTTCCCAACCGGTGGTATGCGGGAACGTTTCAGGTGGTACGCGTGTGTCAAAGCGATATATGTAAAGTGGGGACAGTCCAATGGCGAAACCACTCGCTTCTTTATCGTTAAATTTTTGCTGAGTTCGTACTAATTTTTTATTTGTATGTTTTTAGCCCTATGGGTATAACAAATAAAACTGTAAATTTATATCATTTTCCAGAGCTCAATTTCTAAAAAAAAGAGGTACCATAACGGTAAAATTATTGGTATCAAAACTGAGAAATATCGAATACTTTTTAATACCTAAACTTAAACATTTATTTTCAAATTTAAATTCATAAAATAAATTCCAATGTGACTAGATTAGGAAGAGTGTTCTAATTTAATTATTGTATAATACGACTTATCTACTATTTCTACAGTGGGTTATACTTTTTCCCAACAGGTTCTTATTAGGAGGAGGGAAGGTGAATTAACCATTAGTGTTAATTATCAATGAACCATTAGTGTTGTATATTTTGCCAAATTAAGGAATATAAGGCGTAAATAAAGTCTTTAAATGGTAGAATTTAATATGTCACAAATTTCCTTTGCAAATTTGCCCAGCGATCTGGCAAATCTGGTTCAAATAAAAAAGAATCAACACCAGGAGCGGATTGTGGTTAGTTTAAATGGGGGTTCACAATAATGTTTTAAAAGAACAATTAAGGGTACTCACGTATTAACGCAACCAGGCCAAAATTCGCATAAATCGCCAAATTTGGCGACTTTACTTACGGCAACCCGACGTGGCCAAAATTCGCATAAATCGCCAAATTTGGCGCTCCAAGTAACGGCAACCCTACGTGTTACACGTGGCTCTTCGTAAAGAAAATATTATGCTTACTGATTAGATTGATTGTAAACACTGGGTGAGTGGAAAAGTTATTTTCTGACGTTTTTAAGAGTGTTTTATGAGGATAGTAATTTATTTTATTTTATAATGTACTTAACATGCGTTATATAGTCTGGTAATTCAAAACAATGAAGTGTTTAAAATGAAGTGAATTAATGTAATAACGTTCATGTTTGGTATCGTCGGTATCGTAATGTTTGCGTGGCGTAAGCGAATTGTTCGTAAAGGTACAAGGATATTTTAAAGGGTAAATACATTTTAATTTATATTGTGCTGTAAAATTATCCTGTTTTATACAATTGTATCATTGCTTAATTTATCTCATAACCTATAAGATGCCGGTAGTGTATTTTGGATATCCTTTTATTATAGTATTACCTAGTAGCATAGCTCATACCAAATATGTAAAGTTTACGTAACTGCAACTAGAAGTAAACAAAATTTCGCCCTATATGACTAAAATTCGACGAATCTTAAAAATTTGTGCTGCTTGGAATTAGTCGTAGAATTCGGTCAATTGAGTAAATAATACTTTGAAATTATGTTATAACAACCTTAATTTCTTCCCTATTTAAGTTTTAATTAGTTTTGTCTACGTTTTTAACTTTCCGCAGCTTTAAATTTGGCGCGTTTCGCTCTTGGCGACAGAAAAAAACTTGGCGCCAAAAACGCGCCAAGGCGCCAAGTTGGCCAAATTTCGCCAAGTTGGAGCCGACCTGGTTGCGGTAATACGTAAGTACCCAATTAAGTAACAACCTTACAATTAAATCACAAATATTGTTATTTGCAAAAAAGATGAAAATGCATTAAAAATGTTTTTTTAATTTGAAATAAGCTTTTTATATTTTTTGGTAGGATTCTTACTGTCATGAACTTAATCTGAAAATAGATTTGATAAGTTGAGTTCTAAGTACAAAAAGGGGGGCCAGAGGGTTCTCTCCCAGAAACATTTTGGAAATTTGACAGTAAAATCAGGGTTTTAATTCATTTTAGGACTTTTTTTGTACATAGAAAAGTATCCGCTGGCCTGAAGAATGGGTCTCGCGGGCCGTAGTTAGGAGACCCCTAAAATATAATTAAATTTTTTTTCCAAAAAAGTGGTTCCGACTGAAATCGAGCCCTGTCATTTTCATCTTTTTATTTCTCCGTTATTATAAGCGTGTTATAACTAAACAAATATCTAACCATTAAATATGAAGTTTTCTCAGGAATTTAATTCAAAAAGCCTATGAACACTTTTACAAGTAAATATTATACGTTTATTAAAATTTTTAGGTTGGTGGTCCGCTAAAATTTCTCAAAAAGTCGAAGTGGTACGCAGGTACAAAAAGGTTGGGAACCCCTGATCTATAACATTAAACTTTTACAAATTACATCAACTTCAAAATTCAGTTTACAGGAAGTGTAAATTTTTGCTTGTTTGTCTTAATATGTAAAGTTACAGGTAAATTGAGATTGGGAATTCAAAACCAACTGATCCACTGGTTATTTTTTTCACTGCAACCAAGGTCTAGCTTCAAATTTATATCTTAGTTGTTTTTGAACAACTACTAAATACTTTGAATACATTTTATTACTTCATATCAAATCTATGAACGAATTAATAAGCTTAATTATTGGAATCAGTTTTCACATTCAGTAGGCCCTCATTTACACCATCTTTAATACAGCGAAATTTAACTACCTTAGAAATAAATCACACAAGAAGAAATTACAATGAAATACATAGATTTTCTACAAACCTTTATTGATAATCAAGGCTCTGGAAAACATTTTAATTTAGTAAAATTTTAACAATCCTGATATCACCTTGGCCGTACACTTGGTGACAGCGGTTGATGCCAGATTAATGATCTAAAAAAGAAGTAAATAAATGTAGAACGGATATGGCTTAGCAGGTAAAACTACTCTGTGAGTAAAACGTAGTCGCCAGTTAGGAAACTTAGAAAAGGAAAACTACAAAATGGAGGGAAAATCCAAGGGGGAAAACCATACTTCCGCCACGTCCTTCCCACAGAGAAAAATCCTAACAGAGGGTCCAAAAAACGATATTTTCAACTGTTGGATGGATGTGAGGGCGCCACGAGGACACAGCACTGAAGAAAAACAATCAAGACCCTTCCCGTTCCCCCCCAGTAATAAGGATATCAAATTTCCTGATAGAATTCATTCCAGGAAATTTTCCTTCTTTTTTTGCAAAAAACTGCCAAAACTACTACATATCCCCCTATAAATACTAATATTTCTCTCTAATTTTTTTCCTCTAGCTCTACCCCACACAGCACACTCATCCATATTTCGTCAAATTCTCGTCGAAAACTCGTGTGGATGTTCCAAAACTCGTTCACGTCCATAAATGACGTCTACTGCACGTCTATTCAACGTCATGTTTGGATCATCCATTACTCGTCTTTTATTCGACGTCGAATAAACGTCTATTACTGACGTGAAATGGATCAGCTGAATGGATCTGGACCCGCTATTTCCAAAACTGGTCCAAAGCACGTCGAATTAACCTCTTTTGTTTTTTAGGAAGTTTATATTCTTCCGTTGGCAACTCTGTGGATTCTGAATCCGAAACTTTCAAACATTGTTTCGCCTCCATGTTTTTCGTCAAAATCGTTTTGGTTTTGGATGATAGGAGCCGTTTTGTTATAAAGTTAGTAATTATTTAAATCTTAATTTATTTTATATTGGTAAGCTTTTTATTGCTTTACTTGCAGTAAGGTTTTATTGCTAGATTGTATTTACCGTAAATCAGTCTAAATTGAAATCTAAATCTAACATGGTTCTGATTTCTTTTGTTCCGAATGCCTTTCCTCGGAAGTCCTTGGTTTTGAATTTTCGGCACAGCTTTAGAATAAGTCCGCTTTTTCGTTGTCGCCAAGTTGGCGGTATTTCAAGAGAGTATTTGTTTATGAAGAGTTTTAAGTTATTACCAGATCCAGTTTCCTAAAAACAAAGCAACCAAATAAACGATGTTTTTTGTTTTATTTAAAATGACGAAATATAAAACTTGAAAACGGGATGAATGGAAAATAAGATATGTTAGAGAAACTATATTTTAATTTAAATTTTAATGACAAAAAGAGTTAGGCCCAACCAAATAATAATTATTATAATATTTAATTATAGCATTTCTCTGTGGATTTGTAAAGTTTAATTTTGAACTTGATTGTTTAATCAATAAAGTAAATTTGGTATTTCGATGTTGGCAACTCGTCTAGTGTTCTGCGATGTTTTTAAATTTAGCGGCATAGTCAACGACTTAATACGTATGTACCTAATGTTCAATTTATTAATATTATATATTACTATTTGATATTATTAGTATAATGATACTATTTGATTTAAATCGTACTTTTGCGTGTTCTTTATATGCTTCGCAAAAATCATAAGTGTATTCAGTATTTTAGTTGAGCTTTGAGCCTGGCTAAACATGGCGACCGGGTTTTCAGCTGGCGCCAACTTGGCGCCGTCTGAAAACGGTCGCCAAAAGCGGACTTATTCTAAAGCTGTGCCGAATTTTCATTTATTAATGTTATATTTATATTTTGATTTATTATTATTGAATTCTCATTTATATTCAATTATGGTGCCAACATTTTACTTCTTCTGTTAATCTAAAACTGCTGAACTGTAGTTGGCTGTATTCCTCATTTTGTACACCCATATTTAGTAAAAGAAAGTGAGCAATTTTAAAAATTAAGATGTTATTTTATTTTGCATGTGCAAAATTAATTTAAAATGTAGGCAAAGTTTACTTGTTTGTGTCATCTATATCCCAATCTCAAGCAAATACTGATACTTGTGTTTTTTTTAATTATTTTGAAAATTTTCTTTCTGGGAAAAATATTTTAATTTGTGGAGATTTTAGTTTATCATTTAATAAATATTTAATTTTTAACAGTCTGAATAGCTCTCAAAGCGATTTATCTAATTTTATATCATAATTTGACTTAAGTAAATAATAACAAAAATTTGTAGAATAGGTATTTAGACTTGATTTTAACTAATGTGTTGCAATATTGTGGTTAATCATAATGACCGACCATTGTTGGTTCCTGAAGATATTCATCACCCTGCTCTCTATTTTTATTAATTATACTAAGCCTCTTTGTATTAGTAACGATGAATTTCAGGTATTAAGATATTTGTATTTAAATACATAAACAAGAAATTCTTGTACTTGTGGTTTTTAATTAGTACTATTGATGGTAATTTTCTTCATGTATTCTCAGATATATAAATAGGCTGCTGTTTGTAATTTTTACAATATACTTTTTAATATTTGTAAAATTTTGGACATTACTTAACAAAAGGTATGTCATCAAATAAAATAGTCTATAATAATATATACCTAATAAATAGAATCTGATAATGTGTTGATATTCTAATATGTTTGCAAACTATTTAAGTTCTGTATTTAATAAGAGTTCTGAATATGATGTTAGACCTACTTGTTATTTTCAAGATTATTGTTTTGTAATGTTTATTGGAATTGGGCAGAATTATGATGTTTGTGGCTATAAGGAACTGAACTCTATTAGTAATGACATATACCTTCTTTTATTATCAAAGGTAATTCTGATTTTTTATTTATTCTCTTCTCATTTTACTTAATATATCACTCAAAACAAATTGTTTTCCTGATATTTGTAAACAAGCTCAAGTATAATTCCTGTTCTTCCTGTGAAATCTTACTTGATTCTCTTTTGATTACTTTTTCTTTTTTTGAAATCTATTTATGTGTAAATCTCTCTTCAAATCTTACTTTTTGCTTTGAATTTTTATTTATTCCTTTCATATTTATATTTTGAAATATTATTTTTATAATTGTATTAGTAATTTAATTTGCATTAGTTTGTATTAGTAGTGATTAATTCCTGGTATATTTAGATATGATTACAAAAACACAAATTTCTTTGAACTTCATGTTTTCTCTGATGTTAACTGCTGTTTGTAATTTTTAATGCTAATAAAATTAATAAATGTTCATAATAATGAAATAATTTAAAATATTTTTTCATGTTTTCTGTATTAAAAAACATTATCCTTGTGATATTTCTGTTAGTACTATTCTGTAGGTAATATTGTATTTGACATTCCATCTTTAAGTTCCTGAGATATTTGTCTTGTTTTTGTTTATTATTTTTTATGAAGTTCTAAATAATTGGATTGATTGTTCAGATATTTTGGTTATGATGATCCTGTTTTCTGTTAAAACTTATAATTTGTATATTAATAATCTATTTGTAATTCCATTCTGCAGATACAATCATCTGATTACCTTTGTACAGATTTAAAATTTTTATTGTAAGGATCTGACATTTTTAACATGATGTTCTATGTTTTTAAAAAAATTATGGGAAAGTGTTTTATTGCCCAGTCCTTTTTTGCTTCCACCACTGTAATTTGATTTTTCAGTAGTGTGTTTTGTTTTTAAATAAAAAATTTCTTAATCTGTTCAACAAATTTTTTCATGTAAGAGGAAATCCTACATTTTCTTTTAGCTCATCACTGCTATCAATGTAAGTATCAATAAAAATAAAGTTTGTTTTTTTCAAAAGGTTTGTAAGTATTTTTTAATTATTATAATATTTCAATATTTGTACAGCTTGAAATCCCTAAGTTATGGTTCAGATATCATTTATGCAGTTTTAGGACTTTTAGCTTTTTATGATCATTACTTAAAAATTAAAAATTTTATTTAATAAAATGAATCTTAATATTAATTGAATTGTTGAAATAATAGTTTTGTTGGAGTCATTGTGCAGAACTTATTTTAGTAAAAAACATAGAAAATGAAAGTGAGTTAAAATTAAAAAAAGTTTATTTTTAATTAAGATATAATAAATATTGCTGTACAGTTTAAATCTTATTGGATTTCTGAGTTTTTTTAATGCTTTGAAATTATTGTAGAGGTATTAATCTATACATTTAATTAAATTTAATAATATAACCATGGAAATTATATTAAATTCAATGTAAATAATTTTAAAGTTATATTTACATTAAATTGAATAAAAATATTATGATAGTTTTATTCAATTTAAAGTAATTATAACTTCAAAATTATTTACATTGAATTTAATATAATTGCCATGGTTATATTATTAAATTTAATTAAATGTATATATTAATACCTCTATAACAATTTTAATGCAATGGGTAATCCATAACTAGTCGATATAACGTTTCCTAGGTCCAAATAATGGTCTAGTATAAGTTCCAGATCTGCTCCAAAACCTGTCGATTTCTCTTCCATCATGACGTCTTTTCGACGTTTTATAAACGGTAAACAACCGGACATTTCGACGCGGGATCGATGTATTTTCGACGACTTATCGACGAGTTCTGGAAGAGTCGCTGGACGAGTATGACGTTTTTTCGACGTCTTTTCGACGAGTGTGTGTTATGTGGGACGCCACTTGGATTTTTCATTTGACTTCCGCGTCAAAGATATAATAAACAGGAATCACTCTATCCAGGGGGCGTGGGTCCCCTGTTCCGGACCCACCCCCATAGGGTAAGGCCTAAAATTCTTTTAGACCCTATTTTAGATGTTATGATTACCAGTGGATTTTTTGGCCTCTAACCCCTTAAAAGTACCTTAAAAACACTTTTTCGGCATGTTAAAGCTCCAAATATTTCCAGGGGAAACTCTCGGTCCCTCATTTAAACGTAGTAATTGAAGGTGAAGGGTTTGCATAGAAAACCAGGATTGCATGCACGCACGCCCTCAAGTCGAACACGTGTATCTATCTACAAACACAGAAGGTGATCCCGGTGGGCAGGCGCACCATCCCAAATAAATTAAGACCATTGTTTAGAAGACAAAATTATTTTTAGTAACTTGACTTGAAAGTATTAAAACTTTAGAGGGTGGACTCCAAAATCCTCTTATTTGATTTGTCTCTAATCTTAGATTGAAACAATTTGAACCAGCAATTTTCCAGCGGGAGCAATGGTGAACATCTTATACATGCCCTCTTATACATGCCCGTTAAAGCTTGACCCCCCTCCTACCAAAATAAATTATTATAGTTTGAGGGCTGTGCTAATGGGTCCCCCGAAACATTTGTACCGTCCTGCCAAAAGTTTTAGTTTCTGGGGAAAAAAGCGGGGTCGTAAAATACTTTTTCAAACTACGGTCCGGGATGTGGGTTGAAGCAAAAATTATTTGAATACTTTGAGAATTAAAATGTGTTCCTAGCACACCGAACAGGGCCGTATATAAGGGAGGTTCAATACCCGAAAATTTGAGGCATATTTTCATACTGTTTATTAATATTATTATTATTATTAACCAGGGACGTGCCAACGTTTTTGAGAGTGGGGGGGGCGAAGTATCTTTTTTGTAGGGCCATAACCAGAAGTGCGATACTTAGTTCAAGTATAAAAAAAACGTGTTTTTTTTCAGTTAATACTTTCACCTAGGACCTAGGGAAGAAAGGGGGGTCTGGGGGTCCTCTCCCAGAAAATTTTGTGAAATTTGGCTTCAAAAAAGAAGTTTTTTTTACTAATTTTTATACATTTGCTACCCTTTGAAAGCCACCTAAAGAAGATCCCTTCTTATATTCCTTAAAATTTTTAAAGGAGAAACACATGGGCGTAGCCAGGGGGGGCAGCTGCCCCCCCCTAAGTCCTGAGTAATTTACTTTTACTTTACTTTTAGTTGAGATAAAACCCAGTTTTTAAGGGTCAAATTTTCAAAATTTTTCTGGGGGAGAGCCCCCAGACCCCCCCCTTTAGTATTAAAACATTTCATATTAACGCTTTTTTATAATAAGTTCCTTAAAATCAAAATTCTACCTAAAATGTGTGTGCAAATTTGGGTTTATGTGTATAAAGAAACAGTTGGAAACTATTCTTGGGATCACATTTCCAAACATTTTCTAGGGGCGGGCAGTTAGGCACCGCTTTAGTATTTAAACCTTTATTATTCACATTTTTTTTGTAATAAGTTCATTAAAATCGAAATTCTACCTAAAAAATTAAGTCCCAATTTGGGTTTACATGTTTGAAAACTTGTTCAAAGGGTTAAATTTTCAAATATTTGCTGCGGGTGGAAAGCCAGCACCCCTTTGGTATTTAAACCTTTATTATTCACACTTTTTTACAATAAGTTCATTAAAATCAAAATTCTACCTAAAACTTTTTGTCCAAATTTGGGTTTAAGTGCACTAAAAACCAGTTTAAAAACCTGTTCTTAGGGTCAAATTTCCAAAAAATTTCTGGGAGAGACCCCCCTTTGAAACTTGAACCTTTATTACTAAAAACCTTTCTTATATGAATTTTTCTTGGACGCAAATTCTACTTAAAAAAGTGTTGAAAAACTACATTAAACCCATGGATGAAACAGGCCTCATTGTTTCAAAACTACCCACAAAACTTTTACATTAATTTAAGTAAAGGTCAAAAACCCCTCTCGAAACAATACTGTGGCTACGGCCCTCCCTCACGGAGCTCTAAAATTGTTCTCCAAAAACATAAAAAAGTCGACCCTGCTTGTCCCCCCCTAAGTGGAACCCTGGCTACGCCCGTGGAGAAACAGTATTATGCCGGCTTTACACCACCGCTGTAGGAACTGCGGGAGCTGCAGTAGCTACACGTTTTTAGTTCCAGCGACACTAAAGAGATGGCGCTAGAAACGCAACGGCAGAAACGGCAGCCGCGACTCTCTAGCTGCAGTCGCTCCTTCCGTTGCGACTGTTTTCGGTTTCTCACGTTCCCGGAGAGAGGAATGTTCCGAAGTTGCGGTCAAACCTCGTTGACTCATGCATCCAGAGATGCTTTTGATTATTTTAGATTCATTTTGAGTTATTCATTACATTTTAGGATTTACATTCATTCTCTTTTTGGGGGATAGCTTATTGGGAGGGATTTATCTGGGATTGCTTATTTTTTATTTTCCTTTTTGTTTGATTTTAGATTTTGATCACTAGTTTTTTTTTATTTTCTTTCTTTTCCTCTTTATCATTCATTTGGGGTTACAATTGGCATTTATTTTATTTGTATTTCATTAGGTCACCATTTGGGGTTACTTTGTATTTTGTACTTTTTCTTTTATTTTTGAGTTAGGTCTGGTTTTGTATTTTATTTTCTTACTTTTTCCTTTGTCATTCATTTAGGGATGCTTCTGGCATATTATTTTATTCGTTTATCATTAGTGGTTTTTACTATTAGCTTTTATTTATTTATTTTGTCTATGAGGATTACTTTCCATTAGTTTCTTTACAATACCTTTTCATTATTTTATTTTATTTTCAGATTACATTTTCATTTTCACTTTAGTGTCTTTCTTTTATTCTCATTTTGTCTTACATTTCTACTCAGAGGGGAGATTAGTATTTCATTATATTCTACGGGTCGTTCCATTTTTTTATATTACAGTCGACTCCGTTTAATGTGATCACATTTGTCCAAGATCAGAATGATAACAATATCTGATTGATAATAATAAGCGGTTCTATACTAAAAAATGGCAAACAGTGTAACTAAATTGTTTGCATAAAAATCACAACTGTGTAGTCGTAGTCTTTACGTATTTAAAACTATTTTCTAATATGTATTTTGCAACTTTAACATTCTTAAAGAAAAATATAAGAGCAAATCATATAGTATCACTACTACATTAATAACTTCTTTTGTATGTTTATGCATTAAAATTGACCTTCCAACGGGGAAAAAAGGAGGTTTTTAAGGGATTTCACCAAATTTTGATAACATTAAACGATAAACTGATCACATAAAACGATACATTTTGCGTTAATTTAAATAGGAGTGATCGGGACCAGTCAACTTTAATAACATTATCCGATTGATAACATTAACCGTGATCACATTAAGCGGATTCGACTGTATTAGCTTTTATTTCTTACCTCATCCTGTTTTATTTGGCAGGCACTTTATTTTATTTTATCTTATTTTATTTGGTTTAGTTTATATCTACCAGTCATGCATGAGTTGTGCGCTTATCCTCTCTTTCACGTGTTAGGACAGCACCGCAATTGCGGTCAAATGTCATCATTTTTATCCTATCTCCTATCTATTTGATTTTTAGGATTTCTTGGTCCATTTTGATGACTGTCTGGGTTACACCAGGGTACCATTTAGATTTTGATTGGGTTTGGGTCAAGCTAGGTTATTTTATACCGAGGGATACATTTCTAGTCCCTTGATTATTGCAATGAGAGAATATCCTGTGCATATGCAGGTCTCAGTATTATATTTGAATGGGCTTTTGCTGCCAATCTTTTTACCCCCTCTTTTAGGGACCTATTGACCAATTTATGGCAGTGGTATTTAGACCACTAATTGTGATCTGGCCAGATAGGAGCATGGCTTATGTCAGGACCAGTTGCTGGGTCAGGAACGGCTCCTCAGCCTTTTTACGAGTATTCTCGTCACCTCGATTGCGGTCAAGCCATGCTCCGAGAGCAAGGGGGTCACGTGACCGGGCCAGCGTCCCTGGATCAAACCCCTTAAAATACATATTTATGGCTCATTTATTGATTTCTGGACCGATTTGAGTCCCGTAAACGGCCAATCTGGGTTATTTCTGAGTTCCGGTTACGATATTTTGAGGTTTTAGGTTCCCTAGAGTTGATATTTGCCCAGGATGGCAAATGTAAACACAGCCCAATGACCAAAACAAAGACTTTGGGGGTCAATTTTAGGCTTATTAAATAATTTTTTCACATTAAAAGTTATTTTCCCATCAACCGGAAGGTGGTAGGAATGCTCCGGTCGAGGTTTTAGAACCATTTGACAAAATTTTTTGTGCAAAAATTCCCCATTGAAATAACATGGGAGAAAAAACAGAGTTCAGGAACATACTCCAGATTGGCACTTTTCATGATTTTTATCATCTATATTTATTTTTCCTTATATCTTAGATAGATTATCCACATTTTGAACGTGGTTTTAGGACCTTGAGCACCTCCGGGATTTTTCGATGAATTTTCAAAGTTGGGAGTTAGTCCAAATGGGGGGTCTCTTGTCGTTGCGTGTCGCTGCGGTACCGCTATTATGGCAGCGATTTTTGGCTCGCGATCGTTTTCGAGGCCTCCTATTGGTTCTCTTGAAAAAAAATCGCCCGGTCTTCCCGCTATCGTTAATGCAGCTCCCGCAGTTCCTACAGCGGTGGTGTAAAGCCGGCATTATAACCATGATCTTTTTCATGGGCGTAGCCAGGGTTCTACTTGGGGGTTTGCAAGCAGGGTCGACTTTTTTTATGTTTATGGAGAACAATTTTAAAGCCCCGTGTGAGATGGCCGTAGCCACGGAGTATTGTTTCGAGGGGTTTTCTGGGGGTTCTCCCCCAGAAAATTTGTGAAAATTCGACCCTAATAACAGGGTTTTAAACTGTTTTTTAATACACGTAAACCCAAATTTGGACATACATTTTTAGGTAGAATTTTGATTTTAATGAACTAACTATAAAAAAAGTGTGAATAATAAAGGTTTAAATACTAAAGGGGGGCTGACTTTCGACCCGCAGAAAATGTTTTTGAAATTTGACCCTTAGAGCAAGGTTTCAAACATGTAAACCCAAATTTGGACATACATTTTTTAGGTAGAATTTCGATTTTAATGAACTTATTACAAAAAAAATGTGAATAATAAAGGTTTCAATACTAAAGGGGTGCCTGACTGCCCACCCCCAGAGAATGTATGGAATTTTGACCCTAAGAATAGTTTCAAACTGTTTTTTGGTACACATAAACTCAAATTTGGACATACATTTTTAGTTAGAATTTTGATTTTAATGAACTTATTATAAAAAAGTGTGAATAAAAATGTTTTAATACTAAAGGAGGGCCTGGGGGCCCTCCCCCAGAAAAATTTTGACCCTATAAACTGGGTTTTAACTTAACTAAAAGTAAATTACTCAGGACTTAGGGGGGGGGCATCTGCCCCTCCCTGGCTACACCCATGATCTTTTTTTAAAATATCATTGGAATCAAGTTACACATAATGTCAAGATTTTAAAATTTTGTCTTCAAGGGAAAATGGGGGGTCTCTCCCAAAAAGATTTTGAAAACTTACAGATAAAAGTAAAGTTTTTGCTCATTTTAAGACTTGGTAAACCAAGTATTTTCAAGGAAAAAATTATAAATTTACGCCAAATTTTCCAGGAGACTGGGGCTCCTTCCCCAGAAGAATTTTTTAAATAGGCAATTTTAAACTATAGTGTTTTATCAAATGCAGGGACGTGCCAACGTTTTTGAGAGTGGGGGGCGAAGCATTTTTTATAGCGCCATAATCAGAATGATGTGCCAAACTTTGTTAAAGTATGAAAAGTAGGTTGTTTAGTTAATACTTTCACCTAGGCATCAAAGGGGGTCAGAGGGTCCTCCCCCTGAAAATTTTATGACATTTAGCTTCAAAAAAAAATTTTTCTTCTCCTTTTTATACATCTGTTACCCTTTGAAACCCACCTAAAGACCACCCACTTCTTGTATTCCTTAGAATTTTCAAGGGATAAACAGTAGGTATATTATAACCATAATCTTTTAAAAATAGAATTGGAATCACGTCAGTGTCGGATCCAGGATTTGTTTTTTATAGGGGGGGCTAAGAATTTTCAAAATAAAAATCGTCTTCTAATTATCTAAAGGGGGTCTGGGAAAAATTTTCTGATTTAAATCTAAAGCAGGTTTTCAACTTGTTTTGGTACTCCTAATCCGAACTTCGGACATACATTTTTAAGAATTTAATTTACATTTTGGTAGAATTTTGACGAACTATTTTAAAAAAAAGTCGTAAATAATAGAGTTCCAAGAACTGGGGGTCCTCTCCCAGAAATTTTCTGAAAATTTGACCCTAAAAACAGGATTTTTAACTCGTTTTGGAGTCGCTTTCCCCCGAGTATACACATCCCCTTTTTCTTACTGTTAGTTCTCATCTCATTCCTTTTGGGGGGGCTAAAGCTCCCAAGCCCCTGCTGGATCCGCCAGTGAATCATGTTACACATAATGTCAAGATTTTAAAATCTTATCTTCAAGTAAAAATGGGGGGTATGGGGGTCTCCCCTATAAATATTTTGAAAACTTACCTTTAAAAGTTAAGTTTTAGCTCATTTTGAGACTTTGAAAACCACATAATTTTCAAAGAAAAAATTATAAATAGACCCCAAATTTTCAATGAGGCTAGGGGTCCTTCCCTAGGAGAATTTTTAAAATAGGCAATTTTAAACTATAGTGTTTTGTTAAATGTAACCGAGCAGAAATAACTTGAAGACCAACATTTTTGCAGTTTTCTGTGTCAACATAAAACATATTTGAATTTTCAGCAGTAAAAAATGAAATTTTGGGTCTAAAATTGGAAAGAAAAAAGCTATGAAACCCTAAAGTTTTTAAGAAATTTTTTTTTGACTAATTTTTACCCTCAAAGTAATAGGCATTTAAATAATATTAATGTCAAGAAAATTGCCGAGATTGGGTAATATTTAAAATTTTAAGCTAGAAGATGCAAATTGAAGATTTAAAACAGTTTAAAAAATAATGCCGTTCGCAATTGTTAAAATTATTTATTACTTACAACTACAACAATACTCCTCGCCCCCTTACCTCAAACTGAGGGGGTGAGAATCTCCCTACCTACTTGACGGTCAGTTTCTGGAGAAAATGGAAAAATTAAGCACATATTAGATGGATGATAATCATGGGCAGAAGAGGGCCCTAGGGTGGCAAGCTGTCCCTGAAGTGCTAGAAAACTTGATTTACCATTACGAAAATGAAAATTTCTCAAAAAGGTGGGGCCTCCCCTATGAACCCCCATAAATCCGCTTATAATGATAATAATGCCCAGTGCACAAGTTTAAAGTATTCATTACTTAAAATAATACTCGCCCCCTCACCTCATAAACCGAGGGGGCAAGAATCTCCTTACCCACTTAATGACCAGTTTCTGTTAAGAATTGAAAACATTAAGCACATATATATCACATGGATGATAATAATGCGCTTTGAATAGTTTAAATTATTCATTATTTACAAAATTATTCCCTGCCCCTCCCCTCATTAACTTATGACATGGGTGATGCTAAAGCCTTTTGCAAAAGCTTAAATTATTCATTACAATAATATACCTTGCCCCCTCACCTTCTTAAGGTGAGGGGCAAGAATCTGTTTGGCCCGTTTTTGGGCCACAAGTGGGGAGTAGGGTTTCTTTCCCGGGATCCCGGGAAATAGCTTAATTTTCCTACATTTTGTAATCCCGGGAAATAAGATTATTTCCCGGGAATTCCCGGGAAATGAAAAAAATTAAAATTAAAGTTTAAAATTTATTTTCTCAACTTAAACTTGGTTAATGAATGGCGAGACGTGGGAAGGATTTATGAACCAGACGGAGAGGAAGGTTTTGGTCGGCCTGGGGGTCTTCAAAGGGGGGTTGTTGTGATAGGACGTCCAATTAGTTCCATTGCCACCTCAAAGGGGTCATAGATAAATCGACGCTTCCCAACGCTTCTTGAGCGCTCTTCATCAGCAATTGGTTCATTTACGAAGAACCAATCCTGTGTATTTGGGGGACCGTGCCTTAATGTATCGTATCTCAATTGGCAGTTAGAAGAGTTTAGCCCATAACCGAGAGAAAAATTTGTGTAACTTCGAAAATACAAATCGGAGCATCATTTTCTGGTAATTCTTATTTGTGACAAAAGCTTGGATTGTTTATGTTTTTTGAAAGCTTTTTATAAAAATCAATAAGAAAATTAATTTTGTATGGTAATATTACCAGAAAATAAAAATTTTGTTACATCTTTTTACCTTGAATTATTAATTTATGGACTTAAAATTTATATTTAAGTTTGCTGAGAAAAATATTAATACTTCAAATCTTATCAACTAATAGTAATATTTGTTTAAAAGTTACCTATTCAAAGTATATATTCTTTGACTTGATATTGACCAAGTATAAAATTATTGATAATGGTATTCATAGTAAATATTATAAATGCCTTCCGGAAAAAACATTTTAAAATTCTCAATTTAAAGCTATTTCCAGGAAATGCCCAAGTATCTACCAGAGAAGTTATTGCCAGGCCTAGCAACAATTTTTATCCTTGTCAAAAACTTGTATTCAGTTTTATTAGATTTTTATCCTTCCTTGAATCATGAAAAAATATTTTTGTCTAAAAACTAATTAATATAGTAATAGTATTTAAATTGAATCCCTTTTTAAAGAAATATTTATGCACCCTAGGAACCTTCAAATAATTTTGATGTTTAAAAACAACTTAAATGAAAAAGTTTAAAATTTTAAATAATTCCCGGGAATCCCGGGAATGATCTTGTTATTCCCGGGAAGACAAAAACACCGGGAAATCAGAAACCCTAGTGGGGAGATTCTTGAATAATAAGACAATCTGGGTTGAAATTTAAAAATGTTTCAAAAGTTTTTTCGGATTAGATGCCTGAAAAAAAATTCAAGAAAAACTGGGGGGCGAAATATAGTGTTCGCCCCCTCACTTTCAAAATTGCGGGGGCGACCCCCCCCCTGCCCCCCTGTTGGCACGCCCCTGATCAAATGTAACCGGGCAGAAATAACTTGAAGATCAAAATTTCTGCAGTTTTCTGTGTCAACATAAAACATATGTGAATTTTCAGCAGTAATAACGAAATTTTGGGTCGAAAATTGAAAAGAAAAAAGCTATGAAACCGAAAAGTTTTTAAGAAATTTGTTTCAATAATTTTACACTCAAAGTATTACGTTTTTAAATATTATTAATGTCAGGAAAAATGCCCGGATGGGGTAATATTTGAAAATTTTAAGCTAGAAGAGCAAATTGAAGATTAAAAACAGTTTTAAAAATAATTATTAAAATTATTCATTATTTACACAACTAACAACAACATCCCTTGCCCCCTTAAACTGAGGGGGCGATAATCTCCCAACCCACTTGATGGTCCGTTTCTGGATAGATTGGAGAATATTAAGCAGATATCAGAAGGATGATAATAATGTGCTTTGAATAGTTTAAATAATTCATTACTTACAACAATATTCCTTGCCCCCTCACCTCATTAACTAAAAGGATGGATGATAATATAGCCTTTTGCAAAAGTTTAAATTATTCATTACAATAATATTCCTAGCCCCCCCTCACCTCCTTAAGGTGAAGGGAAAGGATCTCCCCACTTGATGGCCCAAAAACGGGCCATCAAGTTGGAAGATTCTTGAATATCAAGAATATAAGACAATCTGGGTTGAATTGAATAAGAAAATGTTTAAAAGTTTTTCGTATTAGATGTCTAAAAAAAAGTCCTTGAAAAACTGGGGGGCGAAATATAGTGTTTGCCCCCTAAACCTATCCCCCAGTTACATATCTAGCAGAGTTAAAAAAATTGTAAAATGTAAATAATCTTGCAAACCATTTTAAAGCATACACAACTAATTTTTTATTTAAATTGTGGAAGATTAACATTTTTGATTTAAATCAATGATTTTTTTTTTTAAATCAAGTGATTTTAAACATGATTTAAATCAAGCAACCCTGGTGCCAAGTAAAAAAAAGGTCACGACATGCTTCTGAAGGACGAAGCTATTATTGTAGACAGGGGCGTAGCCAGAGGGGGGGATTTGGGGATATATCCCCCTGAAACTCAGAAAATTTCCTTTTAGACCATAGAAAACCACTAAAAATACCCCATATCCGCTCCTGAAATATCAACATCCCCCCAGGGATGCAGAATATGTCCGATCCGGCGATCTAGGATCGGGGGAAATTTTAGCCATCTGGGGGAATTTTGTGGAAAAGTATATTATTGAGAATTCAATTCTAGAACAATAATAAAAATTAAATTGACGATTCGTGTCATTGTACTTTTTAACAGATTTTTGATAACGACGATAATTAATAGTTTTTGAAGGTCTTTTATCATTTTTTAAAATTTTGGGGAAATTTTTGTAGGGATTGGGGGAAATCTTGGAGGTAAAAACATTTTCTGCATCCCTGCATCCCCCCGCCTCCAAAATTTTTTTCTGGCTACGCCACTGATTGTACAGGGAAGAAAGACAGCTGAGATAGTTGGTTGAAACCATAGAGTTGTTAGTACTAATATAGAGACAGCTTACATCTGCTCCGCTGTTCTAAGCCTGACCGGTCTCCCGGTTTCGCTCTGCCACTCACACTTGACTTTTTGAACCAACTTGGCCACTAAATCCCTCTTTTGGAGTTTTCGGTTATTTACGTGGCTTCACTCGTAAAGAAACTACGGCAAAAACGCCCGCCAAGCGCCAACTTCCAGTTCCTACCTCGACCACTAAATCAGCAATTTTCTCCCTTAAATACTTGTTTAAGCAAATCAGAAATGACTCGTATCGAATCAGGAGGGTTCATATTATATAGTGTGAAGCTTTTTTTAAAGAAATTCCCCCCGCAACATTATAAAAATACAGTTTAAATTTGTTTTTTCCGAATTCGTGGAATTTTAAAAAATTACAGGTAAAAAAACTAATTGAGATAGAGAAATTGCTTTTTCTCGAGTTTCAAATTGTTGGTATCTTTTTTTCATCATTTTTCTGGGAAGAAGAGCAGTTTTTATACCTCAAATTCCACCCGCCTACGGGAGCTCCCATGTTAAAAATTTACTTCCGCCACTCACACAGGTCCGACTCTTTTCGACATATTATCTGTCTACTGTCGGAAGGCGGAGAAATACCGGTTTTCTGTGCCTTCCACAATGCTGAGACACCGGTTTTTCTCCGCCAAGCGACCGTATACAAATTTTACAGGGTTGCCTTCCCGAGAAGAGTAAGCCGTCTCTATATTTGTACTAACTCTATGGTTGAAACTAAATAGGCTTACCATACATCCGGGATTACTCCGGACAGTCCTGGGGTTTTTAGAGCTGTCCGGGGAAATGTCTTGGGACGCTAAAATGTCCGGGTTTAGATTTGCCAGACATTTTTACCAAAAAATCAACCATACAAAACTATTTAAAATTTCTTTTTTTACATTTTCTAACGTCAGTATTACTTAAGAATTTTACTTTCAGTGAATTTTTTGTTAAAAATTAAGTCAATCAAATAGGTTTTGAAAAGTAATGTTAAATGAAAAAATAAAATTTGATACTTTTGTTTAATGTTTATTAGTTTGAATAGATTTTCTTAGTTTTTAATCTTTAGTAATTTGATATGGCACTTATAAAGAAATTTTAAAAATATGTCCTGGGTTGGCCCCTAGAAAATATGGTAAGCCTAAAACTAAAGGTAGAGACATTTGCTTGTCAACTGGAAGCCACTGCTTTTGATTTAATTTCCAGTATCATTAAAAGCTAATTATATGTCTTATACAATGGAGGAAACAGTAAAACTAATCTCTTTGAGAGACAAAACTATTTACAAAACTATCTACTTTCATGAATTCATGGAGCACTGACTTAGGGCAGTATTTCCCAATGTTGGGTGCACGTCCCACTGGGGGCAATATGATTTTCTAGGGGGGCAATTTGAAAATTTTTAACCAAATTGCCCCCAGGAGGGGCATGGACCTCAGCATATTTCATTCACTTTCCAAGAAGAATTTTCGGGAAAAAAACGATATGGGGGGCTCAGAAAATTTAGAAAGGCTTTGGTTGGGCCCCCATGGACCGAAAAAGGTTGGGAAACACTGGACTATGGAATCTTAAACATGGGAATTCATCTCAGCTTCCAATGAAAAACTGGGTTAGTGAAGCCAATCCGGGCTGCATATAAACTACCTTCACATTGCCAAAAACCATTGGACGAATATAGTTACGAGGGCATTCAAGAGATGGCGTTACGAGAAATCAATTATTACCATTCTTGGATTGTTTTCTTCACATTTCCTTTTTTATTTGCTTTGAAAAGAGCGACAATATTTTTTTTACCCATTCGCTCCGTTTTTCTTTACATTTCTTTTTTGTTTGCTTTCAAAATATCGCCGATGTTTTTGTTATATTCATTAGTAGAAAGTTCTCTTTTCGAAAAATGGCTTGGTTTTCAGACAAATCGAAATCATATACGCTTCCTCCATCATTTATTAATGAGATTGCGAAGGAATGCCCTCCTCCTGTTATACGAAGCAATATTAGAAATGGAGATGATATTAATAAATGGATGAAAGAATTTGGAGCGTCAACCAACACCAAATGGAATACGAGAAAATCTATACCATGTGGAAAAAGAATTAATGAAATGAAGTGTGGAGTGTGTATATAAGAATGTGTTTAAAAGTAATAATAAAAAATTAATTAAAGTATTTTTTGGAATTCCTGTACCATAAGTTTTTGTTTAATTCCTAAACTTACTTTTATATGCTATGATCATTGCAAATCCAGTATGTTAATTTAATTAATATAAAAGTTTTTATTTTCTGGAAATATATTTGATTGTAGAAAGAAAATGGATAAGGTAAGCAAACATTTCCTTAATTTTAATTAAAAATATAGCAAAATAGAAAGCAAATTAAGTTTTTCCAGTGTAGTTTTCATTAATTTTTTAAAAGTCGGTACAAGAAGTTTTAAAAATTATTAAAATATTTTTTAGTATAAGTGATATTTTAAAAAATTCTATTGAACACTCAATATTACCTAAAAGGTTTTTCAGATGAATTATGTAAAAATAATCGTCTTAAGTATTCCAAATCATATAATCATGCGCCAATTCCGACTCGCATGAATTACGTCAAATTTGTCAAAATTAACTGAATATAAAAAAATATTAAGCTAAAAATAATTTCATAGTGCAAATAAATAATGTTTTAATGAAAGGAAATTTATGACATTTGTCATTCTTTTGTATGAACGCAATATTTTTTTCAGTTTGTAATTTCTTTAAAAATTACCAGTCTTATTACTCGAACTATACTAGTTTTTAAAAAAGAAAAACTAAAAAACGCATATGTGCATAAAAATATAACTAAGAATAAAGAAATCCCTCCTGAAAAGACCCTTGAACTATCTCTTCCAAACCCAATGGTTTTTGGCAATGTGAAGGTAGTTTATATGCATCCGGGCTGCAGATTTTCGTTGCCAAATTTGGCGATAACAATTCAATGCTCGGATGCCATCGGTTTTCCCCTTGGTGACAAAAAAAATCGCCAAATTCAGCTGCAGCCCGGATTTGCTTCATTTACCAAAAACTGGAAAGTAAAAGATGTGATAGCTTCAAGTGATCACGTAAATATTCTATCTTTAATTTCAACTGATAACAAGCTCAGCTTTCATTCTCCCCTCCTACACCTTCCAGAAGCATGTGACCATTTTATTATCCTTAACCCTGCAGTATTGTGAGGAATTATCATCAACCCATCAGATCACCTACACTCAGAAAAAGGTATATCTGAGCTCTCAATCTGAAACCTGCCGAATTCAACATCTTCACCAAGGCCATCCAAGGATGAAATTACTCTCCGCTTTTTAGTAGCTGGGTGCCATATACAGTTCATCATTCTGTGCTCGTAAGCTTCACAGCTTGTTTTCAGAAATTCCGCAAAACTTCGAGTAAAGTAGGAGCACTCCCCAGAATGTTCCATCATGAATATGTAGCCCCGACCCAAGAGAGAAGCGTTTATGTAAAAGTAGGTATATCCGTCGTTTTCCTCGTCGTACACTTGAGCTATCAGCCAACAGTATTTTATTTCTACATTCCAAATTTTACCTTTACTTCTCAAACGTTCATCAAAGCTACGTTGCACCGACACCAGGTAATCGATTTGGTCCTCTTTACCTCTTAGAAAAGGCCCCACTAGACTGAACTTATCAGCGCAGATGGTTCCAAACTTGGTGATAAACTCCACATATTCCCCGAGCAATGGAGTGAGCCAAATCGAGTCCTGGGCATTGACACTGATAGCTTTTTTCAACCTTTTCATTACACACTTTAATGTATCCACAGTTACAGCAGGGCGCCTCCCAAAACAGTCTTTTGCAAACGGGTATGAAGCAAAAAAATCTTTGGTTGTAACACTAACACAAAGGTTACCACAGACTTTGAAACGTAGGAGAAATCTACCCGAATCTTGCGATTTCGATGCACGGGCAGCTTGTTTGGGTTCATTCGAAGGGGTGTTTGTTTTTAATTTTTTTGAAGAAGGTGGCAAGGAGGCGTCTGCAGAAGAACCTCTGTTTGAGTCACCATCTCCATTGGATTCTGAAGAGGATTTGGGCGAGGAAGCTTCTTTCGATTTCACCACTTCAAGCAGGTACTCTTCGCGCTCCTCACCCGGAGCCCTGAACCGGATGCGGATAGTGAGGTGGTTCCCGTATAGAGCCTCGTGCTTCCGGATATGGTCGACGAGAACTTGGAATTCCGGGCCAAAAAAGAGCTGGTAGAAATCGTCCTCTTCGTTCCCTTCCTCTTCATGGGAGTAGAGGAGGGAGCCGTCGTTGCCAAAGAATGACATTTCGCAGTCGTAGAGGCCGAGATCGCCGTACAGCCGGACCTCCATGTCCGAGCAGCGGCCCTGAGGGAAGATCACCATGTGGATGTCCGGCTGCCCGGCGGTATGAGAACTGCAGATGGGTGTATTTTCGAACTCCTTGTAGGTCCAGGAAGCGAAGTTTACGATTCGCCACTCGATGTTGACTGTGAAGGGTTGTTTTTCCATTTAAAAGCGATAGCCGATTTCCAGTTAGACTTGAAGGAACCGCGCTGTCAACGAGGCATTCAAATGAAAACAAAAACAAACTCAATGTTGCCAATTGATACTGACTATTTTCGATTTCGTTCTTATCCATTGCCATTCTTCAGATACGAGAGAAATTGTTTCTATTTTATTCGAAAAATTAAGTTTACGCAATGAATCCCCTAAATAATTTTACACCACACTTTTTCAAAATTCCAAATGATTTCCATGCATCTTATTTCATTTTAAAATCACTTTGCTTTTGGTCAACTTGGCTGTGAGTGGCTAAGTTCATAAATTCGCACCCGTTCAACCAACGCGCTGCACCCACACGGACCACACCAAGCCCCTCTATATTACAGGCCACCCAACTCCAGATGATGACGTCAAAGGTGAGTGAAATTGATGACGTTGAACGGCCGAGTTGGGAGGCCTGTATATAGAGGGTCTTGGCTGCATTCAGTTCTCCAGCGTTCAAAAATTATTGCAGTTTTTGTCCGTGTGGTTAACTGAAACTGGCCGTTCAAAAACTCAAGTGAACTGAAAAAAGTTTGAGCGTTCATAACCCTAGTAGCTTAGCTCATACCAAGTATGTCAAGTTTACGTAACTGACACTAAGTATAAGTAAACGAAATTTGGCCATACGTGACAAAAATTGAACATTTGTGCTGATTGGGTATATTCCTCGCAGTGCAATGAGTTTTTTGGGGTCATGTGACCAGAATATTTTTCAATGCGCACTGAAAAAAGTGTCAATTTATGAACAGGCCCAAAGTTTTATCCATAATACAGGGTGTCCCATAAATGTTGGGTCAAACTTCTAGGGGGATAGTAGACACCTAGACGAGTCAGAATCACATAGGATTTGGGGGTCTCAGACCAAATCCCAGGGAGTTAAAAATGGAGCGGCACCCCAAACAAATTATTGAAAAATTCAATTTGTAGAAGAACTACTATTGTTAAAAATTTAATTAGAAGTTGTTTCAGAAGTTTCAGAAGTTGTGGTTTAATATGATCTTTAAAATTATCTCAAAAGTCTCCATTTTAAAATTTGTTTTATTATGAAAAAGTTAAAAAACCTCAAAAAAATGTGAAAACTCTGCCAAAACCTCATTTTTTGTAGTTCGAAATTCTTTCTTTTGATTTGAAAATCTGAAAGATCATAGTTGTAAACCCTTAAGTCCGAAGTTTCACGCAAAAACCATCAATATTAAACGCTTGAGATCCTGTTAAAGTTCTTTTTTTTGCGTGCGCAAACTGGTTTCCTATAGCCGTTTCCAAAACAGCAGTTTGCGGACGCAAAAAACGGACTTAAACCATGCTTTAACAGGATCTCAAGCGTTTAATATTGATGGTTTTTACTTGATACTTTGGACTTAAGGGTTTTCAACTATGATCTTACAGATTATTAAATCAAAAGAAAGGATTTCAAAATACAAAATAAAGTTTTGGCAGAGTTTAACATTTTTTTTGTGTTTTTTTTAAACTTTTTTTGTAATAAAAAATTTTTTAAAGTGAAAACTCTTAAGATAATTTTAAAGATCATACTAAACCACAATATCTTCTTGAATTTTTCAATAATTTTTTGGGGGTGTCGCTCCATTTTTAACTCCCTGGAATTTGGTCTGGGACCCCCAAATCTTATGTGATTCGGACTCGTGTCTACTATCCCCCTAGAAGTGTGACCAAATATTTATGGGACACCCTGTATATTGGCGCAACTGACAAACATCATTTTTCAATATTGCACTTAGTTGGGGTGATATATATGTATACATTTTTTAAACACTATAGTGATTCATTACTTATGTTAACGATTTCTTAACATCGGTTTGTTTTCATATTGTAGAACGTTAATAAAATAGAAAGAGGGACGTGAACACCCCCCCCTCTCGGGGGAGGGGAATGGGATGCTCCCGTGTGAGAGATCCGTTACCCCAAATGAAGTGTCCTAAATAAACGTTAATGGGATGGAAATCCGCTTGCCGAAATCTATTTGATATCTAATTTAAGGTTCGATAAACGTCCGAATCGTCACCTCGAGTGGCTCTCAATTAAGCTCACCGAATCGTTATTAGATCGACTTTTACGTCCATACGACGGATTGTGCTACTTATGATAAGTTTCAAATAAATCTAAGTAAGGTAAATGTGGGTATAGTGGACACTTTAAGGAAAATTTTTGCTTAAATTCTCAATAAATACCAACCTATTTGCTTGGAAGCCGTTATCATCCTATTTTTAGATTAATTGGATCTTCTTCTTTCGATTTTACCATTAAAAATTTTAATTAGATTGGGTTAAGTATTTTTAATTAATTTTTAAAAAGTACTCCAAATTGCATCTATAGTGGCCACATAGATGTAGCTGTTGTATCTATGGTGGACACCTCTTGCATCAATAGTGGACACCTCTCTTTTTCTGCCTATATGAGGGGTTTATGCATGAAATTGATGGGGTTTTTTGGTGTAGTCGTTTATTTCTAATTAAATCTTCCTTCCCCAACGAAATGTATTTAAACCAAATCAAATAAGCTTTATTTAAAAAAATACTTGAAAGTTTCCGGCCCAAAGCCTACGCTGTAGCTGATTTGAGAGGAGTTAAAACATGTAATTCAATGTTTTGGAAACCTTGGTTCCCGAAGTGAGAATGAAACCAAATTCATACAACACTCATTTTAAAGCACGAAGTGTATATTTGGACGGCCAAAACGGCCAGTGGCGCATGCGCTGTAGGTCTCGTGATGACGTAGCAGTCTCGGCGCTTAGTGATGGAACCAATGGTACGCCTAGCCGTGGAAGTTATAGTAGAGTTTAGTTGAAAAATAGCCGTGCAAATATACAGTGCCTTTAAAGCACAGTCAACAGTTTATGAAGAAAAACTGATCCAAATTCAATGTTATTTAAGTTTCTATTAGAAGCCATTGCGGTGGCCACTATTAGAAAATCTAAGATTTTGTGTTGGTATAGTGGCCACCCCCATAAATCCCTCGTAAAGTCAAAATTTTAAAATAAATTTTATTTGTTATCATTTTATACACACTTCTTTATCTTAATATAAATTAAAAAGTCAATCAAACGACTATAAATACAAAAAAATCAGTTCCGATATACCCGTTTCCTTACGCGATTCAATAAGCAAAATCAAATTTCAGTCACTCGGCCGATGTTGTTATTTTCAAATATTTAAATATCCTTCCCATGCTGATCTGTGGTATCGGTGGTAATTTACCAGCTTACCTGATTGTACAATCTACTATGCCTATGAATTTTGACGCTGTTTGATGCCTCTTTATCGTTTTATTTCAAGTTAATCAGCTATGTGGCCACTATTGGTACAGTGTCCATCACTATACCCACATTTACCTTATATACAATCCTCACCCCTCCGTTTTTTTATTATTTATCTTGAAAACTAAAATCTCACAAGTTTCATTTCATCAGAAAACATACTTTAAAATTTTATTTACAATGAATTAATTTTATGATGTTTTTATTTAGAGTTGTATTTTTATCTAATCATATTTTATTTCAGATTATCATTTCTTAAAAGCTGTTTTGATGCGTAAATATTGTTTTTTAGCTATGCATTAAAATTTATTCCTTTAAACTTTTGTTTAAAAAAAACTTTCGTAAATACACTGTGAAATTAAACAAGCATTTCAGTTCATTATTTTATTAAAAGTGAACACAATGATGACATGCAACACAGTTCTAAAAAATAAATTTCACATAGGAATAATTCACTAATTTCATAAAAAAAATTAACTTAACTTGTAAAAAGGCACAAAAATGATTACTCATGCAAAAAGACTAAAATCAAACTTCACCTGCTGTAATTAATAGATACCTTTACATTTTTACGCGTGAAATTCAATGAGTGTATTTTTCTTTATTGATTCTATCGTTTAGTAATAGTTTCAAAAGCGAAGATGTGAATGTGTGAAATCTCAAGAGGGTTCTCGATTTCCGAAGTTTCATTTTTTATAATAAACAATTTGACATCTCAATCAACTTGATCAGCAGATACGCCAATGCACGCAAGCAAACCATTTGTTAATTATAGAAATCGGAGCATAAGGGAGGTTCAAAGACACTTTTTTAATGGAATCCGTAATCAAGCAACCCCTTAGAGGATCGATTATTTTTTTTGGTGGTATTTGCCTGGAAATGAATACTTGAATATGGTACATAAAAAAGAAGCTAACATAGAAAGGGAAAACTAGTCCTAAATAAAAGTAAAAACATCTTTAGGAGTAGATTGGGGGAATAAATCTCCCAAAAAAGCTAAAAAATAGAATATTATACTATAAACTTGTAAATTAAGAGGTGAAAACTGATGTAGAAGTCTCATCATATGATATAAGTTCTACTATTCCCACTCTCCATGCTAGACGAATCTGCATCTGAAATAGAATAAAATATTGCAAACAATAATCTTTTACGTATATACTTTTAGTGTATATTTAAAACATATTTCGAGGCATAGTAAAGAAATATATACCAATTTTAAAAGTTTGGATTTTTTTAAATGAGATTAAATCAAGAGTACATAAACCAAATAAAGTAATAATGTCAATAGGCGTTTCATTCCGTCATATTTTAAAACATCTTTTATTGGTATATGCTTTGTTAGATTTTTTTTCAGGACCGTAGCTACGGGGGGGCAATCTTTATTTGCCCCACCTGAAAATTTTACAAAATCTGTCCAAAAACAAGGCTTGGAAAAACTACTTGAAGCACTGGAAAATACATCAAAAGGAACGAGAACCGACAGTGAGAAATAGGGGAGGTCGGAACTCAGGACTCAGGGGAGTATATAAAAGGGTGCTGACTATAAGCGAACCAAAACGAGTTAAAACCCTGTTTTTAGGGTCAAATTTTGAAGTGTCAAGAGTTCGTCTAAACGCAAAAATCCTACCAAAAAATATATTAAATTCTTGAAAAGGCATGTCAGAAATTCGGATTAGGTGTACCAAAACGAGTTGAAAACCTGCTTTTTAGACTTAAATTTCCAAATATTTTCTGGGGAGGCCCCCAGACCCCTTTAAGTAGTTAGAATACTATTATTTATGACCTTTAACCTTTTATGTTCGTTGAGAAGATTAAATTTGATTTAGAAAATTCTCGGTCCGACCCCCAAAAACAAGTCCTCAGGCCGCCACTGTATGTCTCTTGCAAACCCCGCCAATTTTAAAATACGATTATTTCGTTAAACCCATATACAGGGTGTATCAAAATTGCGTTGCACGGCTTTTACTCGGAACCAACGCCTCATAGGGTCATGGAAGTAAAGTCTACCCCTAGGTAAGTGACCCTGGAGAATCCATTGAGAGGACTTTCAGCACCCCTAGCAGCGAAATTAAAAAGTTAAAAAAATAATAATTTAAAAACTAAAGGAGATTGAGCAAAAACCTCAAGGAGAGTATTGTTGCCAACATCATGAAGAACTCACTGAAAAAAATTCATGAATATATCTTGAATGATCCCCGAGATATTAGCATGTGAAAATAGCACTTTTTCAGGGGGTCAAAAAAGAAAAAGTTTGCATATTTACAAATTTTTTTGATTTTTTGATTAAATTCTGTGTTCTTTAAACTAAAAAAACACAAAACTACAAAATAACACTGAAAAATTTGCAAGTATGCGAACTTTTTCTTTTTTGACCCCTGAAAAAGTGCTATTTTCACATGCTAATATCTCCGCGAATATTCAAGATATTTTGATCAAATTTTTTTCAGTGAGTTCTTCATGACGTTGGCAACAATACTCTCAATGAGGTTTTTGCTCTATCTCCTTTAGTTTTTAAATTAATTTTTTAACTTTTTAATTTCGCCGCTAGGGGCGCTGTTAGTCCTTTCAATGGATTCTGCAGGCTCACTTACCTAGGGGTAGACCTTACTTCCATGACCCTAGGAGGTGCTGGTTCCGAATAAAAGCCGTGCAACGCAATTTTGAAACACCCTGTATAGTGTATTACGATTTGCGTACCGAAACTCCTCCTATGAACCCAACAGACTTTGTGTTTACCCACTTTTTCCTTCCGCGTAGTGACGCACTGGGTTCAGGAAACGTTGCTGTGAAGTATAGCAATGTTGTTTACATATAAAAATACTGTAGAAAAACAGGTGGGCAAAGAATGTTAGGCAATAAATCTGTAGATTGTTGGACACTGCTTGAAGGTTTTAGGAGCAGGAGTTGGAGAGGGACGATCTGATTCGACACACTTCGACATATGCTTTCCAAAAACCTTATTCCTTTAAAAATATTCTTTACAGTAAATGATAAATGGTTTAAAACTAATTAATATATTATCCTCCTAAATATTTTTATTGTACTAACATAATATTTGATAAAATGCATGATACATAAATTAAACAAATATGAGCTAAAAGCTAAAAATAAAATTTATAATAATATGATATGCAATATTGTGTTATTATAAATTACATTATTATATTGCACTGCAATAAAAAGAATGATTTTGCCCCCCCTGAGTAAGTGCCCCCCATACCTAAGGGAAATTCCTGGCTACGAACCAGTTTTTCTTATACTAATAAGCACCAAACTGTTTGAGAGTGATGATAATATCGGTGGACTTAGCAGACATATACTTACTATGAAAATAGCTATCTTTCTTTTTTTGCTTCACCCTAAAGGAATAAAATGTTTTAAAATTAATATCTAGGTTACTTTAGTACACATGTTGATTTGATTACGTCCGTGTAACATTTTCTCCAACAATTTCAAATAAAAACCAAACATCAATTATTAAAAGTAGTATTAAGAACGTTTTTTCTTGTTGTGTAACTCTATTTTTTATACAGGGTGTTTCAAAATTGCGTTGCACGGCTTTTATTCGGAACCAGCGCCTCCTAGGGTCATGGAAGTAAGGTCTACCCCTAGGTAAGTGACCCTGGAGAATCCATTGAGAGGACTTACAGCGCCCCTAGCGGTGAAATTAAAAAGTTAAAAAAATTAATTCAGAAACTAAAGGAGATAGAGCAAAAACCTCAGTGAGCGTATTGTTGCCAACGTCAAGAATAACGCACTGAAAAAAAATTGATCAAAATATCTTTAATATTCGCGGAGATATTAGCATGTGAAAATAGCACTTTTTCAGGGGTCAAAAAGTAAAAATTTCGCATATTTGCAAATGTTTTTGATTTTTTGATTAAATTTTGTGTTCTTTCAACTAAAAAAACACAAAACTGCCCAATAACACTGAAAAATTTGCAAATATGCGAACTTTTTACTTTTTGACCCCTGAAAAAGTGCTATTTTTACATGCTAATATCTCCGTAAATATTCAAGATATTTTGATCAAATTTTTTTCAATGAGTTCTTCTTGATGTTGGCAACAATATCCTCATTGAGGTTTTTGCTCTATCTCCTTTAGTTTTTAAATTAATTTTTTTAACTTTTTAATTTCACCGCTAGGGGCGCTGTAAGTCATCTCAATGGATTCTCCAGCATCACTTACCTAGGGGTAGACCTTACTTCCATGATCCTAGGAGGCGCTGGTTCCGAATAAAAGCCGTGCAACCATGGGCGTAGCCAGGGGGAGGCAGGGAGGGGCAGCTGCCCCCCCCTAAGTCCTGAGTAATTTACTTTTAGTTAAGTTAAAACCCAGTTTTTTAGGGTCAAATTTTCAAAATTTTTCTGGGGGAGGACCCCCAGACCCCCCTTTAGTATTAAAACATTTATTATCCACACTTTTTATGATAAGTTCATTAAAATCGAAATTCTACCTAAAAAATATATTCCCAAATTGGCGTTTACATGTTTGGAACCTTGTTCTAAGGGTAAAATTTCCAAAATCATTTTCTGCGGGTGGAAAGCCAGCCCCCCTTTAGTATTTAAACCTTTATCATTCACACTTTTTTATAATAAGTTCATTAAAATCAAAATTCTACCTAAAAATGTTAATCCAAATTTGGGTTTACGTGTACTATAAAACAGTTTAAAACCCTGTTATTATGGTCAAATTTCCACAAATTTTCTGGGGGAGAACCCCCAGACCCCCCTTAGAAACCTGAACCTTTATTACTAAAACTTGGACGCAAATTCTCCCTAAAAACGTTTTGAAAAACTACATTAAACCTATTAATATGGATGAAAGAGACCTCATTGTTTCTACACTACCCACAAAACCTTTTCATTAAAGGTCAAAAGCACCTCGAAAAACAATACTGGGGCTACGGCCCTCTCTCACGGGGCTTTAAAATTTTTCTCCATAAACATAAAAAAAGTCGACCCGGCTTGCCCCCCCCCTAAGTGGAACCCTGGCTACGCCCATGCGTGCAACGCAATTTTGAAACACCCTGTATACTTCTGATAGTAAAATAAACTTGTTTTAAAGGAAAACGAGAATTAAAGAAAATATTATAATTGTGTATTGTTGGGTAGGTATCTATTTTTTATTTCACATAATAGCCTCTTATCTCTACCGTGTACCTTTATCAGGATGTTTACGAAGAGTCATCAGGATTTTATTTACTAAATTAAACTCTATTTCAGAAGGTCACAAATAACTTTTATGTCGAACTAACTAAATCTTATTTCAAAGAGAAGTTACCTTTTTAAGTGCCACAGAATAGAAAAACCGATGAGAAAAACAATAATAATGGCTCCAGCTGATCCAGTACAAGCATAAACTATGGAATTACTAGAACTTTGATTTTTTTCTGATAAATCTGAAAAGATAATTTGAAACTATTAAAGAAGATTTTTCACTCATCTTATTATTCACCACATGAGATTTCACTACAGCTATTGAAAAAATGTTAATTTTCCTCTGTAAACCCATCTGAAGCTGAAAGCTAGCTCATATAAAATCTAGGAAAAATAACATTGTGCAATTTTTCATGTCAAGAAGATAGCCTCAGGTCCTGCTTACTTTTAGCCCCTACGTCTGGTAAAAGTACTACGCATCCAAAATTTTTTTTGTGATTTTTAAATATATTCCCTAGGCTGACGTAAATTTATGAAGTCAATTAACTTCAGTAAACTTTCGAGGCTCAGGCTTTTAAACTCTTTTGTTCGTACTCTTACCCTCTTTTTCCCAAAACTTTTCATTCAGTAACAAGATTCAAGGACGTTTTAGTAAACACCAGGGAAACATTATAAGAGCTTCTTAAGGAATGTATAATTTCCTTTACTTATATTATTCATTAACGAAATCCATGGATTTCATTAAAGGATTTCGTGCACTATAAAATAAGTCCGAATGACTGGGGATAAGAACTTTGTATTACCTCCTACAGTGGCGGATCCAGCGGGGGGGCACAGGTGCACGTGCCCCCCCCGTCATAATTTCAATTACCAAAAAAAATGTCGATTTTTCGTAAAATAAATGTTTTTTTTTTCAAATTTGTACAAAAAAAACTAAAAAGAAATCCATACTTTCAACTCCTACGTAATTCAGATCCATTGTCCTGTATTTCTACCCGTATAAGTATAGGTTTATTAATGTGTATAATTACCTGTATCACATAATTCTCCAATGAAAGGATAAGTACAGTTACATCGTACGCTGTTGTCAATGATGATGCAGGAACCATTGTTTAAACATGGATTTGATATGCAAAAGTCGTAATCTGAAAATAAATATGATGTGCTCAGCTAAAACCCGGACACTGAATATTTTAATCTTACATTTGATTCGAAAAATCAAAATTGAATCAATTTAGTGTTTCTGAAAAAACTTGCCAATAGTTGTGACTTTACTGGTGGTTGTCGTATTGAATGCTGAAAAATAAAAAAAGAACTTTCATATAAATAGATGAACCAACTGTTTAATGAAAAATTAATTCTTCAAAATTTTTTAATTTATGTATTGATTTCTTTTTTTTCTCCAAGTTAAGATATTTTCGAAAACAAAATTATTTTAATCTCTTACGTAAGCATTACTCATATCCCCCTCGTCAGCACAAAAATAAGCACACAAAACTCCCTCCCCCTTAGGTGCTTACGCAATATTTCTACGTCCCAAAGGCAATATAAAATGTAGTAGGTACTAAAAAAAGTTAATCTTACAGTGTGTGGTTCTTGCAGTAGTTGTCGACTCTAAAAGTAAGAAAAAAGAGTGGTCGTGAGTATACTATACAGGGTGATTCTGAAATAATCATCAATAATTGGAGGGGAGGTAGAGGGGCCCTAGACAAGCATATTTCGAATAGGAATGGTGGGGCGCAGCCTTACCGTTAAAGAGCTAGGACCTAATGTAGTGCGATCGCGTTTCAAATGGCCGTTTTTAGAAGGCCCGTGTGACGAAACAAAACATAATAAAATGAAAAAATCTATTGCATGAGGTAAGGAAGTATCCTTACTACCTACACCATGAATTCGATAGACTTTGAACCACTTGCTAAACCGTAGAGTGAGTTTCAAAAGTGCAATATTAATCCTTTAGTCAAACAATGGAGTTCCCTTAATGGTGTTTGGAAAAATGATGATTGGGGAAGGAATTTTCAATGATCGTAACATTGATCATCGAAACTGTTTGATCATTGAAAATTCCTTCCCTGATCATCATTTTTCCAAACACCATTAAGGGAACTCCATTGTTTGACTAAGAGATTAATATTGCACGTTTTAAAACTCACCCCACAGTTTAGCAAGTGGTTCAATTTCTATCACATTGAGGATTTAAGTAGTACGGAACTCCTGTACCTCATGCAATAATATTTTTCGTTTTATTATGTTTTGTTTCGTCACACGGGCCTTCTAAAAACGGCCTTTTGAAACGCACTCGCACTACATTAGGTCCAAGCTCTTTAACGGTAAGGCTGCGCCCCACCATCCCTATTCAAAAAATGCTTGTCTAGGGCCCCTCTACCAACCCCCAAATTATTGATGATTATTTCTGAATCACCCTGTATACAGGGTGACCCAAGATAACTGTCCTTCCCCTATAACGTTTGAACCCCTACAGATATACTAGTAATGAAAATGGAGTCTTAGGTATAGTCATAGAGGTCTATGGGTATAGTAAAATGACCATGCCCTATACCATGCGACAACTTTCAACGCCCTCTAACGGCAATTTTAGGAGTAGTAATTTTTATTTAAAATATATGCTAAATTAGTAAATTATAAAGTTGTAGAGCAGCATCGATTTAGTACAAAGACACCTTGTGCACAGAAATGCCTTGATTAAAGCCTCTAAAACGAACGCTCAATTAGGTAGAATTTACGTAGATTTTACGTCCTAGACGCTTCTCATAACGTGAAAAGGAGAAATTTTCATTTTGATGATACTTTTTATCCAAGTCTTAACAGTAAAAATTTCTCATTTTAGCTTGATGAGGAGCATTTTAGGACATAAAACCTACCTACCGTTAGTTTTAGGGGTTTTACTCAAGGCATTTCTCTTCACGAGGTGTATTTTCGTACTAAACCGATGCTGTTCTACAGCTTTGTAATAGACTAATTTAGAGAATATCTAGAAGTTTTTAAAATAAAAATTATAACTCCTAACATTGCCGCTAGGGGGCGTGGAAAGTTGTCGCATCGGGTAGGACATGGTCAGTTTACAATACCTAGACCCCACTTTCATGACTGTATTTGTTAGCTATCAAAAGTTATAGGGGTGGACAGACAGTTATCTTGGGACACCCTGTATAATATGCACATTATTGCGCATTTAAACAAATTTTAACTATTATATGTTACGTATTTTAAATTTTAGAAACATTATTCAAAATAATATATTATCTTACCACTTGTCGTTCTTGAAGCGGTGGTGTTTGTGGGATCTAAAAGAAAGATATATTGGAGGTACAACTAAAGTTAAAAGCTTAAAAAAAGGAAGGCGATACGATACGCATTGTCTAACCAAATTAATAAGAAAAAAGGTTAAAATTTATCTAGCCAACAATATGATATTTGCATTCACGAAATTCCTAAATAAACAAACAACCAACGGAAGTGACGTCACCAAGTAACTCAATCTTCCGGTTTGTCTGATATTTACATTGAACAACATTACACTACCGCGCGTTTGGTTTTTTATAATTTTTATTTTCTTATTTTTAAGCGTATATGAGCTCCATTAGCGAAATATGAGTTCTCCATACTTCCGAGCATTAGATGAAAATTGTAAAATGAGATATCTTGATAAGTTATCTGTGAGTGGGACGATTGATTTACCCGATCCATTGGACGAAAATCTCAGCTAATACAATCAACGCCATTGCAACAGATCTTAGATACATCAGGATTAATTGGGTCCGATATTAGTGAAATTCATTATATAGTTTGTTTTAAAACTTATGAATACAATCACCCACTTATTTAAAAAAATACGCATAAAAATATTTAAAAAGATAATTAAAGTGACAGACGATTTTAAGAATACTATTTCTGAATCTCAAATAAAAATAAACAAGCTGACTGGAATGTAGTAGGATCATTAAAGGTAAATGCACTAAAATTTTGAATAAATCCATAATTAAATTAAATTAATTAGTTCTTAGATTTTAACCCGTTGTTTTCCATATTTTTATGTATTATACTTTATATTTTTAAAGACAATAAAAATTCAGTTTCTAAATAAATAAACTACTTTGATACAATGGATATTCAAGTTTGACATAGCAGAACAGCGATATTAATTTTATCACACATTTAAACAAGTTAGTAATTAAAATCAATATGAGGAGAGATTGAAGCACATCGTTGTAGACCTCAAGGTTCATATTTTTGATCGGTTATTATTGAGTTAAAATTATTTTTCTAATTCAAAACACTTGATAACCTATAAACATGTTCGTAATTGTGTCCAGTATAAACTGTTTTAAAAGTTTCTTTGGCTCTTATTTTAATAAAAATCACCAAAAATAAGCATTTTCCCATGCTGTGAATAGGAATAGGAAATGTGTGGTAAATCAATCCCATTCACAGATAACTTATCAAGATACAGTCGAATCCGCTTAATGTGATCGCAATTGTCCGAGATTAAACTGATAACATTATCCGATTGATAACAATAAGCGATTTTACATAAAAAAGCAGCAAAAAGTGTAACTATATTGTTTGCTTTAAAATCAAAATTACGTACTCGTAATTAGTGTATTTAAAACAATTTTACACTGTATTTGACAACTTAAAATTTTTAGGGTAATATAAGAGTAGTTCAATTAATAAAAACAAAATTATCGCTTACTTTATATTTTTATTTGTAGAAAGGTCTCTCTGTTTCTGTGAACTCCATTATATCCTTCCCCAATCTAATAAACCACCTATTTTATAATCTGAATACCAATAACCAAGGGAAAATTAAAATATCTTATCAGAAACATCTGCAAGGCGCCGATGGTTTTTTACACGTATGGATTTGGACCCCCCCCCTTTAACCGTTTTCTTCAATATTTGTGGAATCTTTTCTTATTCCTACTAATGAGTTTGAGAAAAAGAAACGCCAGATGCTAGGGTGGGGTAGATGTTTACTTGTAGAAATTGACCTTCAAAACGAAACCTGATAGCGGACGTTTTTAGGGGATATGGACAAATTTTGATAACATTAAGCGGCGTGTTGATCAATAGTTGATCACATTAAACGATATATTTTACATTAAATTGAATAGGAATGATCGGGACCTGTCGATTTCGATAACATTATCCGATTGATAACATTAACCGTGATCACATTAAGCGGATTCGACTGTATCTCTTTTTACAATTTTCAGATAATGATCGGAAGTATGGAGAACTCATATTTTGAGTTTCTCCTTTAAATTACGCTTTAAAATAAGAAAAGAAAAGTTATAAAAAACCAAACGCGCCGTAGTGTAATGTTGTTCAATTTAAATATCAGACAAACCGGAAGATTGAGTTACTTGGTGACGTCACTTCCGTTGGTTGTTTGTTTATTTAGGAATTTCGTGAATAAGAAATTTTTGTTTATGAAAGTATTAGAGAATTATTGCATTTTAATAGAATCACCTAGGTTTTGGGGGTCCCAGACCAAATCCCAGGGAGTTAAAAATGGAGCGACATCCCAAAAAAATCATTGACAGTTTTTTAGAGCTGTTTCCAGAACAGCTATTGGCGCACGCAAAAAACAAACTTTAACAGGATCTCAAGCGTTTAATATTGATTGTATTTACGTGAAACTTTGGACTTAAGGGTTTTCAACTATGATCTTTCAGATTATCAAATCAAAAGAAATGATTTCGAAATACAAAATAAGGTTTTGGCAGAGTTTTAAATTTTTTTTGGTGTTTTAACTTTTTTCATAATAAAAAAAATTAAAATGAAGACTTTTGGGATAACCTTAAAGATCATATTAAATCACAATATTTGAGACCATAATTAAGTTTTTACCAATAGTAGTTCTTCTAAAAATTGAATTTTTCAATGTTTTTTTGGGGAGTCGCTCCATTTTAAACTCCCTGGGATTTGGTCTGAGACCCCCAGATCCTAGGTGATTCTGACTCGTCTAGGTGTGTACTATCATCCCTGAAAGTTTGTTGCACCATTTCAGATACACCCTGTATATAAAAATGAATGTCTGTATGTATGTATGTATGTCCTTTATATTTTTAAACTTTTCCAACCTACATTAACTATTAAGCTATACACTTATACAGGGTGTATCTGAAATGGTGCAACAAACTTTCAGGGAGGATAGTACTCATCAAGACGAACAAGAATCGGTATAGAAAGGTGGTCCCAGACCAAATCCCAGGGAGTTAAAAATGGAGCGACACCCCAAAAAAATGATTGAAAAATTCAATCTGTAGAAGAACTACTATTGGTAAAAACTTAATTATGGTCTCAAAAATTGTGGTATAATATGATCTTTAAAATTACCTCAAAAGTCTTCACTTTAAAATTTGTTTTATTATGAAAAAAGTTAAAAAACACAAAAACATGTGAAAAATCTGCCAAAACCTTATTTTGTATTTCGAAATCCTTTCTTTTGATTTGATAATCTGAAATGTCATAGTTGAAAACCCTTATGTCCAAAGTTTCACGTAAATACAATAAATATTAAACGCTTGAGATATTGTTAAAGTTTGTTTTTTAGGTGCGCAAGCAGTTTTCTAGAGCTGTTTCCAGAACAGCTGTTTGCGCACCCAAAAAACAAACTTTAACAGGACCTCAAGCGTTTAATATTGATTGTATTTTCGTGAAACTTTGGACTTAAGGGTTTTCAACTATGATCTTTCAGATTATCGAATCAAAAGAAAGGATTTCGAAATACAAAATAAGGTTTTGGCAGAGTTTTCACATTTTTTGTGTTTTTTAACTTTTTTCATAATAAAACAAATTTTAAAGTGAAGATTTTTGAGGTAATTTTAAGGATCATATTAAACTACAATTTTTGAGACCATAATTAAGTTTTTACCAATAGTAGTTCTTCTACAAATTGAATTTTTCAATGATTTTTTGGGGTGTCGCTCCATTTTTAACTCCCTGGGATTTGGTCTGGGACCCCCCTTTCTATACCGATTCTTGTTCGTCTTGATGAGTACTATCATCCCTGAAAGTTTGTTGCACCATTTCAGATACACCCTGTATACCACTATGATCTACTCGCTCCCGGGAAGGTTTCTGAATAAAAATAATAATAAACAGAATAATTTAAACAGAAATAAATTAAAACAGAATAATTTATTGATTTTAAAATTACACAATAACAACCATGTGATAGACCTGGGATCATTTTGTGTCAATCACATTGGAGTCGGATGTGATCGCAATGTCACTGGGGTAATAACTGGGGTAAATGTGACCGCATTGTCACTGGGACTATGATAGTAGTGGAAAAATGGGGGTTCTACAACAGCCGGAGCAGGGAGCAGGTACCTGCTCCGGTTGCGCCGGCAGATCTATGACTCCTGCGCCGGTTGCGCCGGCAGCTCTGCTACTCCTGCGCCGGCGGCTCTGTGATACCTGCTCCGGTAGAAAGGGGGCTCCTGCGCCGGTTGCGCCGGCAGATCTGTGATCCCTGCGCCGGTGGAAAGGGCCTCTTGACTTAAACGGGAAGAGGATAATTAGAAGTTACCTGCTCCGGTGATCCCTGCGCCGGTAGAAAGAGGTTCCTAAGCAATCTACTAAATTGGGGTTCAACCAATAAAATGCGGCTCCACCACTAAAATTAAAGTTATTTTACACATCAATATACTCTAAGACCCACCAGCCAATCAGCAGAAAGCATGATAGTTAAAATTATTTTACTACATAAAATTATAAGGTTAATTAAAAAACTGTAACCGCTTTTAACTGTAATTTGAACAAAATTAGTAAATTGCAGCTCTTCCACTATATTGGGGCTCTAGAACTCATGCAACAACAAGAAGTTAAATTGAGACTTTCTAAATTATTTTAAGATAATATTAATTGATAGTTAAAGTTATTAACAAAGGTTAATTAACAGTTATTTTACATAAAATTATAAGGTTAATGAACAAATTAACCACTGTAATATATCACTTATTAAATGCCCATACCGGAATAAAAGACCAAGACAATCACAAACTCAAATGTAGACTGCACTACTCACCTGTCATTGAGTCACACCCTAACAATGCGCCGGCGAACCACCCCCCTCTTACCTTTCCCAGAGCAATATGTGTGGTGATAACGGGGTGGCGACCATTGGGGTTGATAGCGATTGCATCTTTTTCCCGCAATACACCAATGAGGTAGTTTCAAAAGATATTATATATTTTTTCATTACATCATTTCTATTTCATTAAATTTACAGTTTAATATTCACTTTAGTTACAGATTGGCTCAAAATGCTTATCCTATCACAATCTTTAACTTCAAAAAGACCATAATCTTTTCACCTGAAAGGAAAGGATACTTTGAAAAATTGAGAATGATCAACCATTTTCAGACCACTTGACATATAATATGTTATCCTATTGGTGAAATTATTTTACAACTTGGATTAAAAATTACTAATTATGGGCATACTGGATAATATTTTAAGCAATATTTTAAATAAAATATACTTTTTATTACGAGTTCTGTTCGAGGAGTTGATTTTTCTCATAGAATGTTAGATTCATTCAAGTTAAAAATGATAAATCCATTAATTTTACTATAGTTCAATTGAAGATATTACATATTTTATTCGCATAGAAGCTTTTTCTAGATTTAAACGTGAGAATATATGATTAATCACCTAAACAAAAACTATTCCATTACACTTTCTTCTGAAAGCATTGTGTGAATGAGAGAATTTTTATACAAAAATTGTAAAATATATACGATTTTCCCAACAGTTGAAAAAATTTCAATCATTAACCTTTTATTTAAAGTACATTATTTGGCTATCACTACAGAACATACATTCATTTTATTCATAACTTTTACTATATTTATTAAACATGTAATATTTTTTCTATACTAAAGAGAACTGCTTTGGTTATTTTTCAATTCATGGAATGGTTACGTTGATCATTTTCAACCTTTTTGAAAATAATTTTTTAACCCATCGGCTATACTTGCTCTACAAGAATTTTACCCTCTGCTGTACATTTTTACTAACAATTTATATTATTCACTAAAGCAAACAATAAAATACATATAAACTAACTTATGAAAGAAATCCTTTATGGATATAATGTTTTCTCTTACCTAAAGCCTTCTTTCCATAAGAAGATAATCCATAGAAGATAATCCATAAGAAGATAATCCATATAGAAAATTAAACTATTCTAATAAAAATTAAAGGAGAAACATGACTCAAAAGGAAACATACATTATAAAAACCAAGAAAATTATTACTGAATCCATAAGAAAACCTAAAAACTCTGCTAAAAATAAAAATTTAACTGAAAATTTTATTAAAAATCAAAACACATGTAGAGAAATAACTTAATACTTTGTTAAAAATAAAAACGAACACAGAAAAACTTTCACTGAAAAACTAAAATCTTTTTTAAATATAAAAACTTATTCACTTCGAAACTAAAAACTTAACTAAAATCTTTGTTAAAAATAAAAACTTAACTAAAAACTCTGCTAAAAATAAAAACTTAACTGAAAATTTTACTAAAAATTAAGATACATGTAGAAAATTAACTTAATACTTTGTTAAAAATAAAAACGAACACAGAAAAACTTTACAAGAAATGAAACTTATACACTGAAAAACTAAAATCTTTGTTAAAAATAAAAACTTAACTAAAAATTTTGTTAAAAACAAAAACTTTACTGAAAATTTTGTTAAAAATTAAGACACATGCAGAAAAATAACTTAATACTTTGTTAAAAATAAAAACGAACACAGAAAAACTTTCACTAATGAAACTAAAATATTTGTTTAATATAAAAACTTCTTCACTTCGAAACTAAAAACTTAACTAAAATCTTTGTTAAAAATAAAACTTAACTGAAAATTTTGTTAAAAATTAAGACACATGTAGAAAAATAATACTTTGAACTTAAAAATAAAAACTAACACAGAAAAACCTTCACTGAAAAACTAAAATCTTTGTTAAAAATAAAAACTTATTCACTTCGAAACTAAAAACTTAACTAAAATCTTTGTTAAAAATAAAAACTTAACTGAAAATTTTGTTAAAAATTAAGACACATGCAGAAAAATAACTTAATACTTTGTTAAAAATAAAAACGAACACAGAAAAACTTTGACTGAAAAATTAAAATCTTTGTTAAATATAAAAACTTAACTGAAAATTTTGTTAAAAATAAAAACTGAACTGGAAATTTTGTTAAAAATAAAAACTTAACTGAAAATTTTGTTAAAAATTAGGACACATGCAGAAAAATAACTTAATACTTTGTTAAAAATAAAACGAACATAGAAAAACTTTCACTGAAAAACTAAAAACTTTGTTAAATATAAAAACTTATTCACTTTGAAACTAAAAACTTTGTTTGAAATGAGCTAGAAAACGAAAAACTTTACACAAGAAATGAAAACTTAAACACTGAAAAACTAAATTCTTTGTTAAAAATAAAAACTTAAGTGAAAATTTTATTAAAAATTAAGACAAATGCAGAAAAATAACTTAATACTTTGTTAAAAATAAAAGCGAACACAGAAAAACTTTACAAGAAATGAAAACTTATACACTGAAAAACTAAAATATTTGTTAAAAACAAAAACTTTACTGAAAATTTTGTTAAAAATTAAGACACATGCAGAAAAATAACTTAATACTTTGTTAAAAATAAAAACAAACACAGAAAAACTTTCACTAATGAAACTAAAATATTTGTTTAATATAAAAACTTCTTCACTTCGAAACTAAAAACTTAACTAAAATCTTTGTTAAAAATAAAAACTTAACTGAAAATTTTGTTAAAAATTAAGACACATGTAGAAAAATAATACTTTGAACTTAAAAATAAAAACGAACACAGAAAAACTTTCACTGAAAAACTAAAATCTTTGTTAAAAATAAAAACTTCACTAAAAATTTTGTTAAAAATAAAAACTTAACTGAAAATTTTGTTAAAAATTAAGACACATGCAGAAAAATAACTTAATACTTTGTTAAAAATAAACACGAATACAGAAAAACTTTACAAGAAATGAAAACTTATACACTGAAAAACTAAAATATTTGTTAAAAATAAAAACTTAACTGAAAATTTTGTTAAAAATTAAGAAACATGCAGAAAAATAACTCAATACTTTGTTAAAAATAAAAAACGAACACAGAAAAACTTTGACGGAAAAATTAAAATCTTTGTTAAATATAAAAACTTAACTGAAAATTTTGTTAAAAATAAAAATTAAACTGGAAATTTTGTTAAAAATAAAAACTTAACAGAAAATTTTGTTAAAAATTAAGAGAAATGCTGAAAAATAACTCATTACTTTGCTAAAAGTAAAAATGAACACAGAAAAAACTTTACAAGAAATGAAAACTTATACACTGAAAAACTTAAGTCTTTGTTAAATATAAAAACTTATTCACCACGAAACTAAAAACTTTGTTTGAAATGAACTAGAAAACGAAAAACTTTACACAAGAAATGAAAACTTATTCACTAAAACACTAAAATCTTTGTTAAAAATAAATGCTTAACTGAAAATTTTGTTAAAAATTAAGACAAATGCAGAAAAATAACTTAATACTTTGTTAAATGTAAAAACTTAAAAGCTACAAAACTAAAATATCTGTTTAAAATAAATAAAAACTCACAAGAAATTTTACAAGAAATAAAAAGTTACGCTAAAACTTTACCAAAAAGAAATTATTACGAAAAACTTTAACAGAAAGAAAAACTTAAAAACTATAAAACTAAAAACTTTGTTAAAAAATAAAGGCAAATGCAGAAATTAACTTAATACTTTGTTAAATATTAAAACTTAGAAACTATGAAACGAAAAACTTTACTAAAAATAAAAACTTATACACTACAAAACTAAAATATTTGTTAAAAATAAAATAAAAACTTTGAAAAAATTTTACAAGAAATAAAAAGTAACACTAAAAACTTTATCAAAAAGAAATACTTCGTGTTAAAAATAAATAAAAACTTTGAAAACATTTTACAAGAAATAAAAATTTACACTAAAAACTTAACCAAAAAGAAATTATTACGAAAACCTTTAACAGAAAGAAAAACTTAAAAACTATAAAACTAAAAACTTTGTTAAAACATAAAGGCAAATGCAGAAAATAACTTAATACTTTGTTAAATATTAAAACTTAGAAACTATAAAACGAAAAACTTTACCATAAATAAAAACTTATACACTACAAAACTAAAATATTTGTTAAAAATAAAATAAAAACTTTGAAAAAATTTTACAAGAAATAAAAATTTACACTAAAAACTTTACCAAAAAGAAATTATTACCAAAAACTTTAACAAAAGAAAAACCTAAAAACTATAAAACTAAAAACTTTGTTAAAAATCAAGACAAACGCAGAAAAATAACTTAATACTTTGTTCAATATAAAAACTTAGAACTTATAAAACTAAAAACTTTGCTAAAAATAAAAACTTTAGGAACACTTTGTTAAAAATAAAGAAACCAATACAGAAAATTTTAAAAATAAATAAAAACTTCGAAAAAATATTACAAGAAATAAAAAAAATACCACTAAAAACTTTATCAAAAAGAGATACTTACAAATTATAAAACTAAAAACTTTGTTAAAAATAAAATAAAGTTGAAAAGTTACACTAAAAAACTAAAAACTTTATCAAAAAGAAATACTTCTTGTTAAAAAAAATATATTTTGAAAAATTTGTACAAGAAATACACTAAAAACTTTACCAATAACACCCTTACTTTGTTAAAATTAGAAGACAGATAGATTCACGTCCCCCTTTCGTTGAGACCCTTTTTTTATTATGAAAACTCGGTGGGCTGAAAACTCCTTCTTAATGAAGGAAATTTAAAAATAATACTTTTAAATTTTTCAGCCCACGTTTTACATAATAATTAAAAAAGGGTCCCAAAGAAAGGAGGACGTGAATCTATCTGTCTTCTAATTTTAACAAAGTATGGGTGTTATTGGTAAAGTTTTTAGTGTATTTCTTGTACAAATTTTTCAAAATATATTTTTTTTAACAAGAAGTATTTCTTTTTGATAAAGTTTTTAGTTTTTTAGTGTAACTTTTCAACTTTATTTTATTTTTAACAAAGTCTTTAGTTTTATAATTTGTAAGTATCTCTTTTTGATAAAGTTTTTAGTGGTATTTTTTTTATTTCTTGTAATATTTTTTCGAAGTTTTTATTTATTTTTAAAATTTTCTGTATTGGTTTCTTTATTTTTAACAAAGTGTTCCTAAAGTTTTTATTTTTAGCAAAGTTTTTAGTTTTATAAGTTCTAAGTTTTTATATTGAACAAAGTATTAAGTTATTTTTCTGCGTTTGTCTTGATTTTTAACAAAGTTTTTAGTTTTATAGTTTTTAGGTTTTTCTTTTGTTAAAGTTTTTGGTAATAATTTCTTTTTGGTAAAGTTTTTAGTGTAAATTTTTATTTCTTGTAAAATTTTTTCAAAGTTTTTATTTTATTTTTAACAAATATTTTAGTTTTGTAGTGTATAAGTTTTTATTTATGGTAAAGTTTTTCGTTTTATAGTTTCTAAGTTTTAATATTTAACAAAGTATTAAGTTATTTTCTGCATTTGCCTTTATGTTTTAACAAAGTTTTTAGTTTTATAGTTTTTAAGTTTTTCTTTCTGTTAAAGGTTTTCGTAATAATTTCTTTTTGGTTACGTTTTTAGTGTAAATTTTTATTTCTTGTAAAATGTTTTCAAAGTTTTTATTTATTTTTAACACGAAGTATTTCTTTTTGATAAAGTTTTTAGTGTTACTTTTTATTTCTTGTAAAATTTTTTCAAAGTTTTTATTTTATTTTTAACAAATATTTTAGTTTTGTAGTGTATAAGTTTTTATTTTTAGTAAAGTTTTTCGTTTCATAGTTTCTAAGTTTTAATATTTAACAAAGTATTAAGTTAATTTCTGCATTTGCCTTTATTTTTTAACAAAGTTTTTAGTTTTATAGTTTTTAAGTTTTTCTTTCTGTTAAAGTTTTTCGTAATAATTTCTTTTTGGTAAAGTTTTAGCGTAACTTTTTATTTCTTGTAAAATTTCTTGTGAGTTTTTATTTATTTTAAACAGATATTTTAGTTTTGTAGCTTTTAAGTTTTTACATTTAACAAAGTATTAAGTTATTTTTCTGCATTTGTCTTAATTTTTAACAAAATTTTCAGTTAAGCATTTATTTTTAACAAAGATTTTAGTGTTTTAGTGAATAAGTTTTCATTTCTTGTGTAAAGTTTTTCGTTTTCTAGTTCATTTCAAACAAAGTTTTTAGTTTCGTGGTGAATAAGTTTTTATATTTAACAAAGACTTAAGTTTTTCAGTGTATAAGTTTTCATTTCTTGTAAAGTTTTTTCTGTGTTCATTTTTACTTTTAGCAAAGTAATGAGTTATTTTTCAGCATTTGTCTTAATTTTTAACAAAATTTTCAGTTAAGTTTTTATTTTTAACAAAATTTTCTGTTAAGTTTTTATTTTTAACAAAATTTCCAGTTTAATTTTTATTTTTAACAAAATTTTCAGTTAAGTTTTTATATTTAACAAAGATTTTAATTTTCAGTCAAAGTTTTTCTGTGTTCGTTTTTTTATTTTTAACAAAGTATTGAGTTATTTTTCTGCATTTGTCTTAATTTTTAACAAAATTTTCAGTTAAGCATTTATTTTTAACAAAGATTTTAGTGTTTTAGTGAATAAGTTTTCATTTCTTGTGTAAAGTTTTTCGTTTTCTAGTTCATTTCAAACAAAGTTTTTAGTTTCGTGGTGAATAAGTTTTTATATTTAACAAAGACTTAAGTTTTTCAGTGTATAAGTTTTCATTTCTTGTAAAGTTTTTTCTGTGTTCATTTTTACTTTTAGCAAAGTAATGAGTTATTTTTCAGCATTTGTCTTAATTTTTAACAAAATTTTCAGTTAAGTTTTTATTTTTAACAAAATTTTCTGTTAAGTTTTTATTTTTAACAAAATTTCCAGTTTAATTTTTATTTTTAACAAAATTTTCAGTTAAGTTTTTATATTTAACAAAGATTTTAATTTTCAGTCAAAGTTTTTCTGTGTTCGTTTTTTTATTTTTAACAAAGTATTGAGTTATTTTTCTGCATTTGTCTTAATTTTTAACAAAATTTTCAGTTAAGCATTTATTTTTAACAAAGATTTTAGTGTTTTAGTGAATAAGTTTTCATTTCTTGTGTAAAGTTTTTCGTTTTCTAGTTCATTTCAAACAAAGTTTTTAGTTTCGTGGTGAATAAGTTTTTATATTTAACAAAGACTTAAGTTTTTCAGTGTATAAGTTTTCATTTCTTGTAAAGTTTTTTCTGTGTTCATTTTTACTTTTAGCAAAGTAATGAGTTATTTTTCAGCATTTGTCTTAATTTTTAACAAAATTTTCTGTTAAGTTTTTATTTTTAACAAAATTTCCAGTTTAATTTTTATTTTTAACAAAATTTTCAGTTAAGTTTTTATATTTAACAAAGATTTTAATTTTTCCGTCAAAGTTTTTCTGTGTTCGTTTTTTATTTTTAACAAAGTATTGAGTTATTTTTCTGCATGTTTCTTAATTTTTAACAAAATTTTCAGTTAAGTTTTTATTTTTAACAAATATTTTAGTTTTTCAGTGTATAAGTTTTCATTTCTTGTAAAGTTTTTCTGTATTCGTGTTTATTTTTAACAAAGTATTAAGTTATTTTTCTGCATGTGTCTTAATTTTTAACAAAATTTTCAGTTAAGTTTTTATTTTTAACAAAATTTTTAGTGAAGTTTTTATTTTTAACAAAGATTTTAGTTTTTCAGTGAAAGTTTTTCTGTGTTCGTTTTTATTTTTAAGTTCAAAGTATTATTTTTCTACATGTGTCTTAATTTTTAACAAAATTTTCAGTTAAGTTTTTATTTTTAACAAAGATTTTAGTTAAGTTTTTAGTTTCGAAGTGAAGAAGTTTTTATATTAAACAAATATTTTAGTTTCATTAGTGAAAGTTTTTCTGTGTTTGTTTTTATTTTTAACAAAGTATTAAGTTATTTTTCTGCATGTGTCTTAATTTTTAACAAAATTTTCTGTTAAGTTTTTATTTTTAACAAAATTTCCAGTTTAATTTTTATTTTTAACAAAATTTTCAGTTAAGTTTTTATATTTAACAAAGATTTTAATTTTCAGTCAAAGTTTTTCTGTGTTCGTTTTTTTATTTTTAACAAAGTATTGAGTTATTTTTCTGCATTTGTCTTAATTTTTAACAAAATTTTCAGTTAAGCATTTATTTTTAACAAAGATTTTAGTGTTTTAGTGAATAAGTTTTCATTTCTTGTGTAAAGTTTTTCGTTTTCTAGTTCATTTCAAACAAAGTTTTTAGTTTCGTGGTGAATAAGTTTTTATATTTAACAAAGACTTAAGTTTTTCAGTGTATAAGTTTTCATTTCTTGTAAAGTTTTTTCTGTGTTCATTTTTACTTTTAGCAAAGTAATGAGTTATTTTTCAGCATTTGTCTTAATTTTTAACAAAATTTTCTGTTAAGTTTTTATTTTTAACAAAATTTCCAGTTTAATTTTTATTTTTAACAAAATTTTCAGTTAAGTTTTTATATTTAACAAAGATTTTAATTTTTCCGTCAAAGTTTTTCTGTGTTCGTTTTTTATTTTTAACAAAGTATTGAGTTATTTTTCTGCATGTTTCTTAATTTTTAACAAAATTTTCAGTTAAGTTTTTATTTTTAACAAATATTTTAGTTTTTCAGTGTATAAGTTTTCATTTCTTGTAAAGTTTTTCTGTATTCGTGTTTATTTTTAACAAAGTATTAAGTTATTTTTCTGCATGTGTCTTAATTTTTAACAAAATTTTCAGTTAAGTTTTTATTTTTAACAAAATTTTTAGTGAAGTTTTTATTTTTAACAAAGATTTTAGTTTTTCAGTGAAAGTTTTTCTGTGTTCGTTTTTATTTTTAAGTTCAAAGTATTATTTTTCTACATGTGTCTTAATTTTTAACAAAATTTTCAGTTAAGTTTTTATTTTTAACAAAGATTTTAGTTAAGTTTTTAGTTTCGAAGTGAAGAAGTTTTTATATTAAACAAATATTTTAGTTTCATTAGTGAAAGTTTTTCTGTGTTTGTTTTTATTTTTAACAAAGTATTAAGTTATTTTTCTGCATGTGTCTTAATTTTTAACAAAATTTTCAGTAAAGTTTTTGTTTTTAACAAATATTTTAGTTTTTCAGTGTATAAGTTTTCATTTCTTGTAAAGTTTTTCTGTGTTCGCTTTTATTTTTAACAAAGTATTAAGTTATTTTTCTGCATTTGTCTTAATTTTTAATAAAATTTTCACTTAAGTTTTTATTTTTAACAAAGATTTTAGTTTTTCAGTGTTTAAGTTTTCATTTCTTGTGTAAAGTTTTTCGTTTTCTAGCTCATTTCAAACAAAGTTTTTAGTTTCAAAGTGAATAAGTTTTTATATTTAACAAAGTTTTTAGTTTTTCAGTGAAAGTTTTTCTATGTTCGTTTTATTTTTAACAAAGTATTAAGTTATTTTTCTGCATGTGTCCTAATTTTTAACAAAATTTTCAGTTAAGTTTTTATTTTTAACAAAATTTCCAGTTCAGTTTTTATTTTTAACAAAATTTTCAGTTAAGTTTTTATATTTAACAAAGATTTTAATTTTTCAGTCAAAGTTTTTCTGTGTTCGTTTTTATTTTTAACAAAGTATTAAGTTATTTTTCTGCATGTGTCTTAATTTTTAACAAAATTTTCAGTTAAGTTTTTATTTTTAACAAAGATTTTAGTTAAGTTTTTAGTTTCGAAGTGAATAAGTTTTTATTTTTAACAAAGATTTTAGTTTTTCAGTGAAGGTTTTTCTGTGTTAGTTTTTATTTTTAAGTTCAAAGTATTATTTTTCTACATGTGTCTTAATTTTTAACAAAATTTTCAGTTAAGTTTTATTTTTAACAAAGATTTTAGTTAAGTTTTTAGTTTCGAAGTGAAGAAGTTTTTATATTAAACAAATATTTTAGTTTCATTAGTGAAAGTTTTTCTGTGTTCGTTTTTATTTTTAACAAAGTATTAAGTTATTTTTCTGCATGTGTCTTAATTTTTAACAAAATTTTCAGTAAAGTTTTTGTTTTTAACAAAATTTTTAGTTAAGTTTTTATTTTTAACAAAGATTTTAGTTTTTCAGTGTATAAGTTTCATTTCTTGTAAAGTTTTTCTGTGTTCGTTTTTATTTTTAACAAAGTATTAAGTTAATTTTCTACATGTATCTTAATTTTTAGTAAAATTTTCAGTTAAGTTTTTATTTTTAGCAGAGTTTTTAGTTAAGTTTTTATTTTTAACAAAGATTTTAGTTAAGTTTTTAGTTTCGAAGTGAATAAGTTTTTATATTTAAAAAAGATTTTAGTTTTTCAGTGAAAGTTTTTCTGTGTTCGTTTTTATTTTTAACAAAGTATTAAGTTATTTCTCTACATGTGTTTTGATTTTTAATAAAATTTTCAGTTAAATTTTTATTTTTAGCAGAGTTTTTAGGTTTTCTTATGGATTCAGTAATAATTTTCTTGGTTTTTATAATGTATGTTTCCTTTTGAGTCATGTTTCTCCTTTAATTTTTATTAGAATAGTTTAATTTTCTATATGGATTATAGATGAAAGAAGGCTTTAGGTAAGAGAAAACATTATATCCATAAAGGATTTCTTTCATAAGTTAGTTTATATGTATTTTATTGTTTGCTTTAGTGAATAATATAAATTGTTAGTAAAAATGTACAGCAGAGGGTAAAATTCTTGTAGAGCAAGTATAGCCGATGGGTTAAAAAATTATTTTCAAAAAGGTTGAAAATGATCAACGTAACCATTCCATGAATTGAAAAATAACCAAAGCAGTTCTCTTTAGTATAGAAAAAATATTACATGTTTAATAAATATAGTAAAAGTTATGAATAAAATGAATGTATGTTCTGTAGTGATAGCCAAATAATGTACTTTAAATAAAAGGTTAATGATTGAAATTTTTTCAACTGTTGGGAAAATCGTATATATTTTACAATTTTTGTATAAAAATTCTCTCATTCACACAATGCTTTCAGAAGAAAGTGTAATGGAATAGTTTTTGTTTAGGTGATTAATCATATATTCTCACGTTTAAATCTAGAAAAAGCTTCTATGCGAATAAAATATGTAATATCTTCAATTGAACTATAGTAAAATTAATGGATTTATCATTTTTAACTTGAATGAATCTAACATTCTATGAGAAAAATCAACTCCTCGAACAGAACTCGTAATAAAAAGTATATTTTATTTAAAATATTGCTTAAAATATTATCCAGTATGCCCATAATTAGTAATTTTTAATCCAAGTTGTAAAATAATTTCACCAATAGGATAACATATTATATGTCAAGTGGTCTGAAAATGGTTGATCATTCTCAATTTTTCAAAGTATCCTTTCCTTTCAGGTGAAAAGATTATGGTCTTTTTGAAGTTAAAGATTGTGATAGGATAAGCATTTTGAGCCAATCTGTAACTAAAGTGAATATTAAACTGTAAATTTAATGAAATAGAAATGATGTAATGAAAAAATATATAATATCTTTTGAAACTACCTCATTGGTGTATTGCGGGAAAAAGATGCAATCGCTATCAACCCCAATGGTCGCCACCCCGTTATCACCACACATATTGCTCTGGGAAAGGTAAGAGGGGGGTGGTTCGCCGGCGCATTGTTAGGGTGTGACTCAATGACAGGTGAGTAGTGCAGTCTACATTTGAGTTTGTGATTGTCTTGGTCTTTTATTCCGGTATGGGCATTTAATAAGTGATATATTACAGTGGTTAATTTGTTCATTAACCTTATAATTTTATGTAAAATAACTGTTAATTAACCTTTGTTAATAACTTTAACTATCAATTAATATTATCTTAAAATAATTTAGAAAGTCTCAATTTAACTTCTTGTTGTTGCATGAGTTCTAGAGCCCCAATATAGTGGAAGAGCTGCAATTTACTAATTTTGTTCAAATTACAGTTAAAAGCGGTTACAGTTTTTTAATTAACCTTATAATTTTATGTAGTAAAATAATTTTAACTATCATGCTTTCTGCTGATTGGCTGGTGGGTCTTAGAGTATATTGATGTGTAAAATAACTTTAATTTTAGTGGTGGAGCCGCATTTTATTGGTTGAACCCCAATTTAGTAGATTGCTTAGGAACCTCTTTCTACCGGCGCAGGGATCACCGGAGCAGGTAACTTCTAATTATCCTCTTCCCGTTTAAGTCAAGAGGCCCTTTCCACCGGCGCAGGGATCACAGATCTGCCGGCGCAACCGGCGCAGGAGCCCCCTTTCTACCGGAGCAGGTATCACAGAGCCGCCGGCGCAGGAGTAGCAGAGCTGCCGGCGCAACCGGCGCAGGAGTCATAGATCTGCCGGCGCAACCGGAGCAGGTACCTGCTCCCTGCTCCGGCTGTTGTAGAACCCCCATTTTTCCACTACTTATGATAGACGAGTGCCCGATATTTTTGATCGACAAATGTGATAACTTTTGAAATCGCTTCTAAGCCACAGTTAGACCAGTCTGTGACGAGACCAAGTGATGCATATGACATTGCAGGATGATCACGATTTGCCAAATCACTTTTTAACCCATAATTTTTCTAATTTTCAGAATTGAAATAAAAACGTTTTTCTCAAAAAAACCTCAAAGGTTTGGGTGCAAGTCGGTAGCAATCCAAAATTTGGAAAATTGTCAAAGAAAAATATGTATTTGTCGATCAATGGTTTACAAGACCCTGATTAAAAATTGGAAATATTAAATATGAGAGACTATATTGTTTTTACCAAATAACAACTGAATGTTACCAAACAAGGATAAATGAAATAGGGTGGGTTGGGGTAAAGTGGTTCTTGGGGTAAAATGGGTCAGTTTTAATTAACTCGATATAAATCAAATTTAAATTGATGTTTTCGCTCATTTTTTGTATTATTATCTTTTATATGTTGGCAACACTTTCCGACTGTCACAAATTAAGATTCATAAATTTAAGAACTGAAAAAATATTTTATTTGAACGGTAAATGGTGTTGTCGAAAAAACAGAGTTTACCAACTTCCAAATATCTATATATTGTAATAAACTACAGCAGACTTTTGTAATATTTTTCCTAAAAGAAAGTCTGAGAGATATTTCAAGCCAATCAGCTCAGAAAAATATAAAATATTTTATCTTTTATAACAATATTTGTACTTGGGGTAAAATGGGTCATAGTTTGGAGGCCTTCTGTATGAAGTAAAAACAATGTGTTTAACTTATTTCCTTCAAATATACATTGAACTGCAAACAAGTTTATTTTTTCTCCAAATGAAGTATTTTAATTACTACATTTGAACAATGTTCATTAACTTCGGACTTTTACAATTTTATTAAAGTACAGCTGAGGAAATAAAAAACGTTCCAGTGGACTTTGTGGGCGAACGGCTAGGGTTAGAGAGATGGTTTGAGTGTCATTTTACAGGATTTATTGAATACTTGAAAACACTAATTGACTATTTTTCTCTCAGAGGTCATCCTCTGGCGCAGCGTAATAAGAAGTTCAAATTTTTACATGGAAGATCCCAATTTTTATTCGATTTTTTGAAAGAGCATACTTTAGAGACCCTAAAAACCAAGTTTCACTTAATTTGGTAATCAAGAAAAGCAATGGCAGACTGTCAAAATTTGAATAAATCATAAGGGAAGTCTAAAGTTAGTCGCCAACCGCCAAACACGGAAGTTTGGTAACCTACCAGCACTAGTGAATCAATTTTCAATATATTTATTTTTAATTGTTGAAACAGAGAGAAGTTTATTTTTAAAATTTTTAGGTTTTAAAATAAGCGTGTATAAAATATATTTATGACTAGCTGATATGCCCGGCCTTGCACGGGTGGAGATGGAGATTTTTTCTTAAAAATTTTTAATTTATTTTCTACCTTCCAGGACCGGATCTAGGAGGTAGCACTCTGGACAGCGCCCCCCCTTGGGAAACCAAAAAGGTTGTCAAAATGAGTAAAACCCTAATTTTACCGGTCTAATTTCCAATTTTTTTCTGGGGGAGGACCCCTCATACCTCCCATTAGTACCACCAGGGAATCTTCAGTGATAATTTTTAGGAAATTCCCAATATTTTAACATTTTGGGTGAAAAAGTAAAGGTGCTAGCGTTGAAAAGTGCCCCCGTTCGACTCAAAACGTTTCTAAAAACGCGAGTTTAGACCCTACTTTTACACGTCAAATTTAAATTTTTTTTCTGGGGGAGGACCCCTATACCCCCAATGGTACCCATGGGGATCTTTCTGGAAAAGTGCCCCCCTCTTGGAGGCTTGCTGGATCCGTGCCGATATTTTAATGAGTGAAAGGTGTCGAATCAAGCATTTTGAATTCTGAACGATTTCTGCATTTACCACATGATTCCCATAAAAAACAACAAAATATTAGAAAAATATTCCTCCCAAAATCACTAAAAATGCTCAATTAGCGACCTTAATTAATCATATTTTCATTATTTTATTATATCTTTGGTATAAAATTTAAAAAATAAAACATATACCTGCATTTTAAGGAAAAATACAATATTTCCACTTAAAATGGTTTTGATTATTAACTCTAGTTTTTGGTCTGTTAACCAACTTTCTTAAAAGCTATAATATCATTTGATTTTTTATCCTTGTTTCCATGGAGATTATTTTAACAACAATGCTATTCCATGAAACTTTTTATTTAAAAATTACTTTCAAATAAAAATATTTTGTACTATACTTACCAGTTTTAAAATTTTAAATTTTGTTGAAATATATTTTTAGGTTATAGTTATAATTTTTAATTATATTTATATTTAGTTTTCTTTTAAAAACGTGTTATTTTGCATAATAGTTTTTTTTGTAACAATGGGGAAAGCAGATATCTTTTTCAGCAGAAATAAAGCTATTTCAGCAAAATGACCATAAAAAGGGTCAAAAGAGGGTCAAGGGGTCGTTCTAGAACTTTGAAACATAGCCTATTTTTTTTGGGGATTCTTTTACGTAGGTATACCAAGTTCGGTGCCGATCGGAAGAAAACTGTGGATTTGTATAGAAGACAAATATACGCAACCACACACACACATTGACTTTTATTATATTAGATTAAACTATTTTAATTATTTTATCTATTTTAGTTTAGTGATATTAATTTTTCTATGGGAATCTACAGGGTGGTTATAAAAAAAGTAACCCGACTTAAGGGCCTCTAGAGGCCAAACTGTTCATCGGAATTGAATGAAATTTTGGTGGAAGATGTTTTGAGGGATGGGAAAGAGAATGGTATGAGTTGGAGCAGTCTAACTTTATCAGTTACGGTTAAAGTGAAAAAAATTTTGAAAAATCCCAATGTAACCCCCCTTTTTTTATTAGCGCTATGTGATCCCCGATGTCTAAAAACACAAATAGAGTTGAAACGGCACCTCTAAGTTGTAAACTCGCTCCTAGAGAGGCAATTGAAAACAGCTATGAAACTGTTATTTTTGTAGCATCTAGACTAGTGAATTGTTAAGAAATTCTGACTAGTGAATCAAAAAATAACAATGAAGTCAGAATTTCTTAACAATTCACTAGTCTAGATGCTACAAAAATAACAGTTTCATAGCTGTTTTCAATTGCCTCTCTAGGAGCGAGTTTATAACTTAGAGGTGCCGTTTCAACTCTATTTTTGTTTTTAGACATCGGGGATCACATAGCGCTAATAAAAAAAAGGGGGGTTACATTGGGATTTTTCAAAATTTTTTTCACTTTAACCGTAACTGATAAAGTTAGACTGCTCCAACTCATACCATTCTCTTTCCCATCCCTCAAAACGTCTTCCACCAAAATTTCATTCAATTCTGATGAACGGTTTGGCCTCTAAAGGCCCTTAAGTCGGGTTACTTTTTTTATAACCACCCTGTATATATATAAAATACAAATACCATTCATTCATTCATAACACTCATCACGAAATCTCCAAAACTGTCGGACCGATAGGCTTGAAATTTGACAGAGACCTTCCTTTCAGCCATTAGACGCGCACTAAGAAACGATTTTAAAATCGAACGACTCCTTCCTTGCTTTTCGGCGCTTTTTCGACTCCGTTTTACCCATTGAAATAACATTGTGCATTGTTGAAATGCATAAATTGCAGTGTTTACTTCTATATCTTGAGGCGTCGTCTTGCCTCACTTGAATAAATATTATTTCAAAACATTTTATAATTTACAATTAAATTTAAGAAACAGTGTGAATATCTGTATTTAAATATTATAACAGCTATCAGAAAACCGAAGTAAATTAAAATAATTAATTTACTTTCTTTAATATTTTAATTTCTCAAAAATAAATATATTTATGGAATAGCAAGAATTTAAAAGTTTCCAAGGAAACAGAGCTAAAATTTCATTGTTTCATCACTGAGCTATAAAACAAACTGGAGTGTCAACCTCCGATACTCTAATAAGCGATTGATCATGCCAGCGCGGAAGGTCACAATGCCCGGATTGCTCTCAGCAATCCGGGAAAGCTTGAAGCAAAGTTGGAAGATCATTTCCCCCTTTAATCCGCCCGTGCCTGTTTTTCAAAATATTATGAGCAAAATTTAGAATGGTCGTTTCAATCTGTGCATACAACTGTGCTACCAGATGGAGAAATTTAAAAGAAGATGGAAATCCTTTCCGCGGTGTGATGCGGTTTCAGCACGCTAACTAGTCACTCCAGTTTGTTATATAGCTCAGTGTGTTTCATAGGGCATGGTTTACTAGACTATATAATCACTAGATTTTTATTATAACTAGCAACTAGCAATCTGTTTTTACTTTTTCAGAGAATCTTTTAAAGAAGTTGGTTTTATTAATAAGAAGACAGGCTTACTTGATAACTTTTTATCTAGGGATTTTTGAAATTTATTTATTTTGAAATATAATTTTTGCAGAAACTAAGGATAGCGGGAATACTTTATGAAAATTCTGTTTAAGATTTTAAACACTGGATTTCAAATAACAGAGATGATTTCAAGTGGATTGTTTTTATCACATAGGAAGGATAAATGTTTATTAGACAAAAAATCGGGATGGAATGAAATATCACAGTTGGAACTTTGATGAGAAAAAGGCACCGGGAATACTGGGATGAAAATTATCGGGAACACCGGGCTATGAAAATTATCGGGAAAACCGGGACATTAAAATTATCGGGAAAACCGGGACATTTAAGCTATCAGGAACACTAGGACATTAAAATTATCGGGAACACCGGGACATTAAAATTATCGGGAACACCGGGACATTAAAATTATCGGGAACACCGGGTTATGAAAAAGTACCGGGACACAGTTGGAACTAAGATGAGAAAAAGGCATCGGAAATACTGGGATGAAAATTATTGGGAACACCGAGATATGAAAATTATCGGGAAAAACTGGATCTGATAGGTACCAGGAACCACTGAACTAGGAACACTGGGATATGAAAAGGTACCAGGAATACCGGGATATGAAAAGGTGCTTGGAAAACCGGGATATGAAAATTACCGGGAACACGAGTATATGAAAAAAGCATCGGGGACACCAAGATGATTGGTGAATAAAAATCGGACATATAACTTGGGAGGACATAAAAAAAGGTATCTATACACTCCACCCGTGCAAGGCCGGGCAAATCAGCTAGTAAATACATAAATTTCACGCTAGATGGTAGGAAAGGTATCACAACCCCCTCGATAGGGTTAAATACATGTTATTAGTGTAGATAAGATAGAAGTAGATTGTCCTGCTCCCAGGTTATAAAAATTAGTTCAAATTTAAAGATATATAATTCCTATATTTAGTTTATTTTTATTATTTAACAAACCCTTCCATTTTCAAACTTAGAGGCGATATTTCAAACTTAGAGATATTTAATTCCTAATAGTACGGGAGCTGGCGTTAAAATGAAAAATTCATCTGCTCGTACACGATTTTAATATGACAGGATAGTGTTAGTGGTGCTGATCACGGAATAGAGCGTCAGCTGGTCAGGTAGCTGTGGGTTGAGCGTGGGGAGGGGGTCAAAGTTGCAAAAAAGTAAAAAAATAAATTCATCTGCTCGTGTATGAAACTTGGTGGAGATGGTAGTTTAGGTCTTCCTGACTACAGAAATGACCATCAGCTGACTGGGTTGCCGTGGAATGATCGTCAGCTGGTCACGTGAACTTGCAAACAAAAATTTATCTGACAATGCATGGAACTTGGTAGGGTTGTCAATCTCTATTACATGAAGTAATAACGAGTTACTAGTCTTCAACTTACACTAGCAACTCATGAATTAATGTGTGTTGTACTAGTCCCTCGTTATTATTTATGTAACAAAGATTGATTTCCTTCCAAATTTCTTGATTTGCCAGATAAATTTTTTGTTTGCAAGTTCACGTGACCAGCTGACGGTCATTACACCGCCACCCAGCCAGCTGACGGTCATTTTTGTAATCAGGAAGGTCTAAACTACCATCTCCACCAAGTTTCATACGCGAGCAGATTAATTTATTTTTCTTTTCTTGTACCTTTGACCCCCTCCCCACACTCAACCCACCACTACCTGACCAGCTGACGCTCGATTCCATGATCAGCACCACTAACACTATCCTATAAAATTAAAATAGTGTACGAGCAGATGAATTCTTGAAATTGAACGCCAGCTCCCGTACTATAAAGCTAGAAAGGAAATCTTTAGAAAACACTTCACCTATTTATCCCCAAAACTATTCAATAGCTTGCCTAATCACATTAAATCAGAAAAATCTGCTCTGAAATTTAAAAAGCTTTTAAAATTATTTGTTTCCTCAATAGTTGACATTGAACAATATTTTTAAAACATATGCTTACTAAATAAGATTATCTGAAGCTCGCCCTACAGCACCTCACCATCATTTATAATCACTATTAGATTTATGCCTTGAGATTACCCGTATTTTATTGATTTAATCATCTAAACTTCTTTTCTTCCTTTCTATCTTTTCTTTTTCTTGAAAATCCATTGATGTATAATCTTCGGTCACATGTAAGAGTCATTTTGACTCCTTGGTGTCTCATACGTGTATTTTTGTCATTTTCCCTTATATTTTTTGTTTTGACCTTAACTATGTATACAGGGTGTTTCAAAATTGCGTTGCACGGCTTTTATTCGGAACCAGCACCTCCTAGGGTCATGGAAGTAAGGTCTACCCCTAGGTAAGTGACCCTGGAGAATCCACTGAGATGACTTACAGCGCCCTTAGCGGCAAAATTAAAAAGTTAAAAAAATTCATTTAAAAACTAAAGGAGATGGAGCAAAAACTTCAGTGAGAGTATTGTTGCCAACGTCAAGAAGAACTCACTGAAAAAAATTTGATCAAAATATCTTGAATATTCGCGGAGATATTAGCATGTGAAAATAGCACTTTTTCAGGGGTTAAAAATCAAAAAGTTCGTATATTTCCAAATTTTTCAGTGTTATTGTGTAGTTTTATGTTTTTTTAGTTGAAAGAACACAAAATTTAATCAAAAAGTCAAAAAAATTTGCAAATATGCGAACTTTTTCTTTTTTGACCCCTCTCCGCGAATATTCAAGATATTTTGATCAAATTTTTTTCAGTGAGTTTTTCTTGACGTTGGCAACAATACCCTCCATGAAGTTTTTGCTCTATCTCCTTTAGTTTTTAAATTAATTTTTTTAAATTTTTAATTTCGCCGCTAGGAGCGCTGTAAGTCATCTCAATGGATTCTCCAGGGTCACTTACCTAGGGGTAAACCTTACTTCCATATTCCTAGGAGGCGTTGGTTCCGAATAAAAGCCGTGCAACGCAATTTTGAAACACCCTGTATATTAGTAAAAATAAATTTTGATTTGATTTGATTTGAAGAGGCAAACTTTACTTTATTGCCCTATATTTTAACCCCTTCTTTGTCGCCGTCGTATCCCATACGTCCAAGGCGAAGTGGCTCATTTTAGTAACGGTCTCACATCATGCGACGGCCAAATGTTTTGCAGCGCTATGGGTTATTTTACTGTTGCAGGTGTTCCAATACACTTTCCTTGCCATTTTCCCATTCAATTACACATGCAAAGAATTTAAGTGGTGGAGTTGACTGGTCTGGTTATTTAAAAGTCATAAAACTGTCACGGACCTTCCATTGAAAGTTCTCACTACTGCTTCTTCCTTTGCTGACTCCTTGAAACTCAATAGCCCCCCTTGGAGTTCCTGAAAATTTTGTAGAGATGTTCTTGACTCCTATCAATCGTCTGAGTAAAGGTCAACGAAGCGTGAAGGTCAGGATTAATTTTGTAATGCAGGTGTATTGCAGAAAAAATGTGAGAACAGAAAGCACAGCATATATTATATTTAAATATTCTTCATATGGTACATATTAAATTATCTTTACACTTCAGAGAGAGTCAAAAATATTCTTTTATATAAATTCATAACATGTTATTAAAATAAACTAAGGAAAAATGTAATGGGGCTAAGAAGGTGCATTGCTGGAAAAACTGCAGATCAGTAAGCGAATTATCAAATATTTCAACACTTGTAAAATGGCCAAAAATGACACGGGGATAAACATTTTTGCACTTTTCAGTATTAAAATGCAACACATTTTAATTTAAGAACATAAAAAAATTGAAAATTATGGGTCAAAAATTGAAAATTAAAGTGTCGAAGAAGGGGTTGTAAGTTATTATCTTTACCAGCAGAAGTAAGAATCCTTTTAAAAATAATTCCTTACAGCGGAATAAATTAAAAAAGAGTTGAGATTATAAGTATGGTATGTTTAATTACTTTTTATAAATAACTGCTTAACTTGAAGCTACCTTTTATTGGATACGATAGGATACTATTCGTATAAGCCCCTAGAGGGTAGAAAGTATTACAACCTGCTCATTAGACTTAACTCATTGTTATTAGTGCACTCATTGTTATTGCTCTTCTGCATGGGCATCATTTAGGGGGGGCAACCGCCCCCTTCCCCCCTTAAGTTTCCACAGTTATGTGAGAAAAAGCTGCAAGTCCCTTGAAAATTTTGTAACTTCCACAAGAAGCTTTGGTTGCAGCCCAAAAAGTCTCAAAAGGAGTTAAAACATTACATTTGAGGGTTAAATTTCAAGAACTTTTCTGAGGGAGGACCCCCAGCCCCCCTTGAAACTTTGACGTTTATTTGCAACTTTTTTTCCCTAGAAAATTCTGAGGTTTACAAGAAACTGTTCTCTTTGGATGCAGCCCAAAGGGTCTCAAAATGAGCCAAAACACTACTTTAAAAGGCAAATTTTCAAAACTTTCCTGGGGGTGAACCCCAGACCCCCCCTTTTTTCTTGCAGTTCACGTTGTCAAATTTTTACATTATATGTAATATCATTCAAATACTACTTTTCAGTGTTCTAACACTTAACCTATAAATGTGCTCGTTAGGGGATACCTTTAAAATGAAGTTGAGGCACCTCCCCAAAAAAAAGTCTAGTTTTGGTGTGGTCCAGACCCACTTAAGAAAACCATTACCCCTCTCAACCAAAAACTGAAATGAAGTCCCTGCTATTCTGCTTCCAGTTGAAAAAAATTCCATTTATGCATTAGTCTAAATTTGAATGTATTAAAATTGAAAAATAAAATTACTAAATAAAGTAAGACTGAATTTTTGAATTTGTAGACTAGAACTTCTGCCTAATATCCGAAAAATTCACAAACAGAAAATATTATTTAAAAAAATTCTCTATAGGATAATGTTCTCTTCATAGAAATTATCTTGCACTAGCAATCACTAATTTTGAAAGAGTTTCAACTTTTAAAAGAACTTAATTAAACAGCAGAAGTTTTGTTAATGCAAATGACAACGTTAAACATTTTAAAAATTAAACAAACTTGTTCTTCTAATTTCTTTCAACCTAAATTATTAAGGAAGCAATAAGTATTGATATTTCACACATATGTGCAAAATCACTAAAGTAATTCACTATGTGATTTGAAAAGTAATGCAAAGTGTGTTAGAAGTAGAAGAAGGAATGTTTCTTTAATAGAATGTGAAAGTACCTTAAAATTCACCCATTTTACCCCATCCCACCCTACTAATTTTGTTAAAAAAGTATATTTTCAATTCTTTAATACCTACTTCACATAAAATCCCCTTTGATTTGAAAGGGGAAATCTGATTCTCAACTTAAGCACCTGAGGGGGGAGGGGGTTTGCTCTTTGCTTATTTTTCCTGACAAGGGGGGAACGGGGGATATGAGTAATGCTTACGTAAGATACTGAATTTTCGAAAATCTCTTGTTTCTTGCACAAATAATTTCAAAACTCAACCAAAAATAAATTTAAAAAATTTAATTAGGAAATCTGACGTAAGCACTTTTACTTGGGACCCCCCCGAACATTTTAAAATTTTAACCCCGAAAAGTAGTGCTCCTTGTATAAGTCACCTAATTTTCAAGGATAAAAAACAGTAGGTACTTACTAAAAGGGATGTCAAAATTTCGGGGGGGGGGGGTCCGGCAGTTTCTTACGTAATTATGGTGTGGGGGGTGGAGATTTGCTTATCTTTGCTGACAAGGGGGGAGGGGGGGGGTTAAAAATGACCAAAAAAGTGCTTACGTAATATTTGAACGGCCCCTTATTATAAAGTTCTTTGTGCTTGGTTATAAATACTACCTTAAGAAAATTGTACTTTGAATATTACACCGATCGTTTACTTTATTGAAATTCAAAAATAAATAGAATTTGTCTGATATAAATTAAAAATTTAAATTAAAAAAAAATTAAATTTACTTATTAACAAAAGTAAATAAACAGAATTTAAATATCCCAACAGAAATGTGTTCTGCTTTTTAAAATCAACAAAATTTGGAAAAAAAAGGCTTCATATCTTTTTAATTCAACGCGAAACCATTCAAATCCATTCTGTTGTCGTGGTCGAAAAAGACGGAATGAGGAGCTTGGGTTGCTACAAGTTTCGTATCAGTAATCTTTGGTGGTCGGATGCTGGCGACCGTTTTCAGGTTTTTACCTGTAGATTTTCAAACTTTAACTTTGAGCCATGGCTTTATGTAGAGACCAAATTAAATGAAACTTGGTATTTAGGGTTTAAATGGTATGGTCTTTCATATGCGGGAATAAAAATTGGGGGTCACCATGAAAAAAGTTGCACTTTATTTTGTGTTTCGTATGAAGACGGCTTCAGAAAGAAAAATTGTCAATTAGTGATTTCAAGCTTACACTAAATGCTGAAACACTACCGAACACACACCGAAAGCATCATATAACCCCACCCGTTCTCCCGCACATTCTACTGTAACTTTTTTTGCGGTAGCTGTACAACTTAAGAAAAAAGCTTAAAAAAAGGAAGGAGATACGATACGTATTGTTGTTCCAAATTAATAAGAAAAAGGTTAAAATATATTTAACCAACAATAGGTTATTTTTTTAGACATTGTTGTATAGGGCGCACTCCCTACTAGCTTGAGTGCTAATCTAGTTTAAAGTATGTGTGAACGAACTGTCTTAGATTTAAACCATAGTGTTAGTATAAATATAGAGACAGCTTACTCTTCTCGGTAAGGCAACCCTGCATGTCGAAAAGAGTCGGACCCTCCTTATTTCCTCCCTAATTTTTAAAAAGCTGTAACCTAGTATGGAGGGGTTTAGAAATGGTAAAAAGTCGAAGGTATGAGGAAATTTTTATCCTTTAAAATACTATAAAATTCATAAAATGTCTTTTGAACTTATGCATACAAATTCGACTCATCACCATTGAATTACTTACTCCATTATATTCATAATATCCATACCTTTTTCACAATTATCTCCAGAATACTGTGGTGAACATATACATTTATAACCACCGCTCTCCAATTCACATGTACCACCATTCTCACAGGGTTCCTCGTAACAGAAATCTAAAATATCTGTGAATTAAGTTTCTAAGTCAAATAATAATTTATCTTACATATTTTATTACCGAAGAAAAAAGGAGGAGGTTATCAATTCTACGGCTATAAATATTAAATCTTTGCAACCGCACTTTTGCATGTTTTAATGGACCGATTTGGATGCGGTTTTTTTTATTAGATTAGGAATGGTTCCAAGTTGGCCCCATTTTAATTAGAAAGCCCTCTAGCGGATACCAGCGGAGTTAGAATAACTATCTCGAAAAGTATTAGAGATAGAGATAAACTGTTAATTGCAAATTGTAGAGAATATCTTAATTAATTAAGAAAAGTTTATTTAGACAAGCTACTCCGGAGAGGTAGCGACAAAATAGCCGCCGAAGGCGGCGTTGATTTTACCCTTTACAGAATACCCGGACATCCCTTGGATTTAGGAAATCATCGAAACGTCTTCACTTTAATACCTAAATCATTTTGCAAAAAAAGCGCAATAGCCGCAGAAGGCTGTCAGTTTTATAGAGAAAAATAAGGTTCTATACTTTTATTATCTTAGGTTGAAAACCTGCTGGCTCGGCGGTTTGATAAGTTAGAATGAAAAAACATTACATAAGAAATATTGGGAAAACGGCGCCGAAGGCGATATAAAATTCTACCAGTATTAAGCTTTTGGAGGTGCCGGGAATCGGATAAGTTAAAAATCAAATCCACTAAAAAGAATGAACTAAATTAATTTTTAACCAAAAAGACCGACTTCAAAAAATGCGCCTAAAAGTATGAATTTTTTTTCCAGAAACAACAATATACTACTTTTTAACATATTTTTTGAAGTCGAAACACTTTCGCATTTAATAAATTAACATTCCTCGCTAAAATGAAAAAAAACGTAGGATTATAACATAAGACAAAAAAAGTTTATTTACAATTAAAACTACAATATTGTACTTAACTTATCAAACTTTTCTTATTACAATAAGACGCGGTTTAAACGCCTTTTCGAAGCGGGGAATAGGAAGAACACTAAAAGTGAGTGCATTTCAGATCCATCTAAAAATGTAAAATATTTAAAAATTTCTAACAAACCTGATTTATGTGGTTAAGTATATTTTGAATAGTCTAATGAAAATTTATTTTAAAAGAAAAGCTATTAAACCCGTAAAATTATGATACACTAAACATAATTTTCATAATTTTAAATTAATATTTGTGAGAGTGTTTCGACTTCAAAAATTATGTTAAAAGGTAGTATTGTTGTTTCTTGGAAAAAATATTTCATACTTAAAGGCGCATTTCTTAAGTCGGTCTTTTTTAGCTAAAAATTATTAAATACACTTTGTGTAATGCCTATTGTTTTACCAAATTAATAAGAAAAAGGTTAAAATATATTTAACCAACAATAGGTTATTTGTAAATTTTTGTTTTTGAAAGTATCAGAGCTATTACATTTTAATATTGTTTTAACTATTATGTATTCAATATACAAATAATAGTGCAATTAAACAATTTTCAATAAAATATATTACGTATTGTTATATTTCAAAACATTATTTAATAATTATCTTCTTACCATTTGTCGTTCTTGATGTAGCGGTGGTGGTTGTGGGCTCTAAAAAAAAAGAGAGATTGGAGGTACAACTAAATAATGAGCTAAAAAAGGGGATTTGATACGATACGTAATGTTTTACCAAATTAATAAGAAAAAGGTTAAAACTTATCTTATCAACAATCGGATATTTGTTTAAGACATTGTTGTTTATGAAAGTATCAGAATTATTGCACTTTAAAATTGTTTTTACTATTATGTGTTTACATAATTGTACATTTACACAAATTTTAATAAAATATATTCCGTATTGTTATATTTCAAAACATTATTTAATACATTATCTTCTTACCATTTGTCGTTCTTGATGTAGCGGTGGTGGTTGTGGGCTCTAAAAGAAAGAGAGATTGGAGGTACAACTAAATAATGAGCAAAAAAAGGGGATTTGATACGATACGTAATGTTGTACCAAATTAATAAGATAAAGGTTACATTTATCTAATCAACAATCGGATATTTGTTTAAGACAATGTTGTTTATAAAAGTATCAGAATTATTGCATTTTAAAATTGTTTTTACTATTATGTGTTTACATAATTGTACATTTACACAAATTTTAATAAAATATATTATGTATTATTATATTTCAGAAACATTATTTAATACATATTATCTTACCATTTGCTGTTCTTGATGTAGCGGTGGTGGTTGTGGGCTCTAAAAGAAAGAGAGATTGGAGGTACAACTAAATAATGAGCAAAAAGAGGGGATTTGATACGATGCGTAATGTTGTACCAAATTAATAAGAAAAAGGTTAAATTTAAGGCTCCAAGAATGAAAATAACTGCACTGGCAGTGGAATTTTCATAAAAACACAAGGCCAAGAGATCAGGATTCATAAAAAGAACCCCGACTTCTGCTCCGTTTTCCGAAGTGAACTTATTGCCATCGATGAAGGACTGGATGCAATACTATCTTTCGCTCAAATGAATGAAATTTGGATTCTCTCTGACAGTAAAAGTGCAATTCAACATCTGGCCGACTTTCACAATGTAAGAGATCATACCGGCACAAACATACTCAAAAAACTGAAGCGCCTTTCCCTCTCTCATCAAATACACTTGCAATGGATACTTTCCCACGTCAACATCACTGGAAATGAGATAGCAGATAGCCTTGCCAAGGAAGGTGCATCAGGTGAAGACTTGGAGCCTGCTACTCCTCTTACATTCTCAGAGCTGTTTTCCATTGCCAAACATAAAATAAAAGCCAACTGGCTTGTACCACCGGTTCACAACTGGTACCGAAGTCGAAAACCTGGAGGATGTCTTTTGCTCAGCTGCAGCCGGGAAGATCAAACGGCTATAACGCGACTCCGCAGTGGTCACCTAAAAACACTTAAGTACTCTGGTGGAATTAAAATTTTTCAACCCTGCGCCAATTGTTCCAGTGCACAGGCTTCCCCAGAACACATTCTGAATTGCTTGGGCCTCTCTGACCAGGAACTATTTGACGGACCCATTGTTCCGGTAATTGACTTGTTGAGTAGGGTGGGCCGAAAAAACCTTTTATTTTTTTTCGAAGTTTTAATAGCGCGGAAAAGTTGCGAATTATATAGACAAAGAAAAGGAAAAAAAATTTTTCAAAATCGGTTAATATCTTCCGATCGCGCAAAGGCCCCAAAGTTTGAAAAAATATGAAAAAACTTGATTTTTGCGATTATTTTTTTAAAAAAATCAAAGATTAAACTATCAAATATTGTTCATGATTTTTTTATGTGAAACTAATATAGTTATAGACATAATCGTTCAGATTCCATTCTTCTATCACTTTTTTTTCGTTAGATATAATTTTTTTAATGTTCATACAAATTTTGTATAGTTGTTTTTTCTGCATTTTTAAACAGCTAATAACTCTAGAACTATACAACTTAAAAACTTGAAATCAGTCCCATTTTGTTCGTAAATTTTTTGTCTTTGATTTGGTGTGCATCATGATCATCATTTTAAAAAAGTTTTTTTTCAATTTGAAAAAAGTGAAAAAAAAATTTATAAAAAAAAATTTTTTAAATTTTTTTTTGAAAAAATATTAATAGCCTTTTAACTCTTAAAATGAACATAACTAGCCAATTTCAAGTTGAAAATAAAATTTAATCATGTATAAGAAAATAAAAATAACCGTAATTTAGTCAAATCCCAAAACATTCCCTAAAATTATACACCAAGAGCGATTCACTCATGGAAAATTTATCAAATCACTTGAGGGTGTTCATATGACTTAAAACATGTAAAAAATGTCACATAAATTTCAGAAAATAAGACAATTAACAGTTTCGGTTCAAAATCTTACAGTGCTAGTTCCCAACTTTAAGTTAATTCAATTTGCATGAATTTTACCTGATTATTCCTTAGAAATGTGTTTATATCCAATTTTTTTATGTTCTTAAGTTTTTAATTTACTTTGATTTGACTTGTTAAAAGTAAAAACAATTAGATATAAACATAATTCTTAGAAATTTTCAGGAGAAATGCATGCAAACTTAACTAAATATGAAGAAACTTGATTTTTGCGTTTATTTTTTTTAATTTGATGTTTTCGTAACGTAATAGTTTGCAACGTCTTCTAATAGAGCCTAAAACAGTTCACACGCAGGCTGTTGAACGCTGTGTAAAACTCGTCATGGAAGCCTCAGGAAAAGTTTGCGGAGCTGAATCACGAGAAGGATTTATAAGAACCACTCTGCTCTCTAGATCATACATGCCGAACTTCATCAGCAAATCCAGCTTTAAAGTACCTTAAGCCACCAAATAGATGTTTAACATTCAAAAATATTATGTTTAAAATAAAAATAGTGTAACTATTACGTTAAAAAATATATTAAAGATATAAAAAATTTTTTTGCAAAAGTGTGAAATTTTCAATATTTTGGCAAATTTTGGGGCTTATGCGCGATCGGATTATATTAACTGATCTAAACCAAATTAAAACACAATGTTTTTAAGCTCTATTAGAAGACGTTGCAAACTATTACGTTACGAAAACATCAAATTAAAAAAAATAAACGCAAAAATCAAGTTTCTTCATATTTAGTTAAGTTTGCATGCATTTCTCCTGAAAATTTCTAAGAATTATGTTTATATCTAATTGTTTTTACTTTTAACAAGTCAAATCAAAGTAAATTAAAAACTTAAAAACATAAAAAAATTGGATCTAAACACATTTCTAAGGAATATTCAGGTAAAATTCATGCAAATTGAATTAACTTAAAGTTGGGAACTAACACTGTAAGATTTTGAACCGAATCTGTTAAGTGTCTTATTTTCTGAAATTTATGTGACATTTTTTACATGTTTTAAGTCATATGAACACCCTCAAATGATTTGATAAATTTTCCATGAGTGAATCGCTCTTGGTGTATAATTTTAGGGAATGTTTAGGGATTTGACTAAATTACGGTTATTTTTATTTTTTTATACATGATTAAATTTTATTTTCAACTTGAAATTGGGTAGTTATGTTCATTTTAACAGTTAAAAGGCTATTAATATTTTTTCAAAAAAAAATTTGAAAAAACTTTTTTTATTAATTTTTTTTTCACTTTTTTTCAAATTTAAAAAAAACTTTTTGAAAATGATGATCATGATGCACACCATATCAAAGACAAAAAATTTACGAACAAAATGGGACTAATTTCAAGTGTTTAAGTTGTATAGTTCTAGAGTTATTAGCTGTTTAAAAATGCAGGAAAAACAACTATACAAAATTTGTATGAACATTAAAAAAATTATATCTAACGAAAAAAAAGTGATAGCAGAATGGAATCTGAACGATTATGTCTATAACTATATTAGTTTCACATAAAAAAATCATGAACAATATTTGATAGTTTAATCTTTGATTTTTTTAAAAAAATAATCGCAAAAATCAAGTTTTTTCATATTTTTTCAAACTTTGGGGCCTTTGCGCGATCGGAAGATATTAACCGATTTTGAAAAATTTTTTTTCCTTTTCTTTGTCTATATAATTCGCAACTTTTCCGCGCTATTAAAACTTCGAAAAAAAATAAAAGGTTTTTTCGGCCCACCCTATTGTTGAGGGTGAATGGATTCATGGACTTTATCTAGCTCTGCTAGAAATGGGGATTAGTAAGAAGAAGAAGAAGGTTAAATTTATCTAATCAACAATCGGACATTTGTTTAAGACAATGTTGTTTATAAAAGTATCAGAATTATTGCATTTTAAAATTGTTTTTACTATTATGTGTTTATATAATTGTACATTTACACAAATTTTAATAAAATATATTCCGTATTGTTATATTTCAAAACATTATTTAATAATTATCTTCTTACCATTTGTCGTTCTTGATGTAGAGGTGGTGATTGTGGGCTCTAAAAAAAAAGAGAGATTGGAGGTACAACTAAATAATGAGCTAAAAAAGGGGATTTGATACGATACGTAATGTTTTACCAAATTAATAAGAAAAAGGTGAAAATTTATCTTATCAACAATCGGATATTTGTTTAAGACAGTGGTTCCCAACAGGTGGTCCGCGGACCACTAGTGGTCCGTGAGGCCTTCAGAGGTGGTCCGTGAGAAGATTTTTAAATAACTTATCCAAAAAATGTGTGGGAAAATTTTTAAAAATAGTTTTCCTTTTCACTCATTCCAGGAAATAGTAAAAACACTACAGATACAAAAACATAAGTAAAAAATCATACGACTCATAAATAAAAAATGTATGTTCTCTTTCTCTCCTATGAATCATTTGTTCATTTCTATTATTTTGCACAGTTTTATTCAACAGTAGTTTATTACAAAGTAGAAGCGAAATGTGATGATGTGGAAAAGTATTGCATCAGATTAATTAAAACTGAGAGGCTTCGGGGTGGGGCTAATAAAGAATCGAATGATCGGACTTATACTTGGTCTGATATGAAGCGAAGAGTGGAAGTGTTGAAAGATACTTCAAACTGGGAAGCTATATGGTCAGACAGAGGGTCTTCGAGAAATCATTGTATGAAAAGAGAAAATTTCTGAGATACACGTGAAATAGGTTTGTTCGAAGAGATGAGAAAAACTTACTGCCGAAAATGCGAAAGTTTTTGAACACATAAATTATTTTCTATTTTAATCGCTCCTTTGAAATAATTATTGCCTTTTGACGCGGTTTCTTTCGGGAGAACATCAGCCTCGCCTATAGAATTTCCTCTGCCACAACTCACAGTCAGTGCATGTTCAGTTTGCTTTTTTGTGATCAACAGAATTCCTGGTTATCTCATTCGTCCTGTAGTTTAATTTAAAGCTAAGTACATTCTTTCAAATTTAAATTACTAATAACATATTACCTTATTTGTTGGTTATGAAAAAGAAGAATAATAACTATTTTATATTGTTGTTTTTTTTAAACCTGTAACTTTTGTGTAGGTGTGAACCATTCCAGGGTAATAGAGGCTTGATAAAAATGGTTAAATGTTTACTATAAAAGGTATATTTTTAAATAATTGGATATAAGATTAATGCAATGTTAAATTTTCTTTTAAGTTTAATAGATTATTTGATTTTCTAACTTCCATTTAGAAACATTGTAAGACTCGGTTTCCCTTTACTTCAAAAGAAAAGTCAAAATTTTAGACCCTCCATGAGGAATGAATGTACTGAAAAAAGTTCAAATTTTGAAGATACAGTTAGGGATTGAGATGGTCCGCGGAGGTTCAAATTTAAGTGAAGTGGTCCGCAGACATATTTGAGTTGGGAACCACTGGTTTAAGACATTGTTGTTTATAAAGTATCAGAATTATTGCACTTTAAAATTGTTTTTACTATTATGTGTTTACATAATTGTACATTTACACAAATTTTAATAAAATATATTCCGTATTGTTATATTTCAAAACATTATTTAATACATTATCTTCTTACCATTTGTCGTTCTTGATGTAGCGGTGGTGGTTGTGGGCTCTAAAAGAAAGAGAGATTGGAGGTACAACTAAATAATGAGCAAAAAAAGGGGATTTGATACGATACGTAATGTTGTACCAAATTAATAAGAAAAAGGTTAAATTTATCTAATCAACAATTGGATATTTGTTAAAGACAATGTTGTTTATAAAAGTATCAGAATTATTGCATTTTAAATTGTTTTTACTATTATGTGTTTACATAATTGTACATTTACACAAATTTTAATAAAATATATTACGTATTATTATATTTCAGAAACATTATTTAATACATATTATCTTATTTTAGTATGTTAATATTTAGGTCATTTCTAAATGAAAACCGTTGGATTTATCTCTTTGGATGTCTTTGTTAGGTTTTTAGGGGTTTTTTAATTTTTTCATATAGCTAATTATTCAAATTAATTTTAAAAATTGAAATTTCAATTTTTTTTTCAAACTAATTGCAATATTCGGTTTCAGCACTCAAAAATAACCTATAAACATGTATCACATGTCTATATTATTGTTTTGTTTTTTTTTAATTTTTTTTCGGCCATTTTTTAAAAATTTGAAAAAAATTAAACTTCCCCCCGGCCGATTTTGGCCGATTTTTAGTATGTTATTATTGAGTTCATTTCTAAGTGAAAACCGTTGAGAAACCTTCTATTGCAATTTGTTTGAGGTTCGGCCCTAATTTTCGCTATTTTCAGTGGACTATATGTGTTTATATAATTGTACATTTACACAAATTTTAATAAAATATATTCCGTATTGTTATATTTCAAAACATTATTTAATACATTATCTTCTTACCATTTGTCGTTCTTGATGTAGCGGTGGTGGTTGTGGGCTCTAAAAGAAAGAGAGATTGGAGGTTCAGCTAAATAATGAGCAAAAAAAAGGGGATTTGATACGATACGTAATGTTGTACCAAATTAATAAGAAAAAGGTTAAAATTTATCTAATCAACAATCGAATATTTGTTTAAGACATTGTTGTTTATGAAAGTATCAGAATTATTGCACTTTAAAATTGTTTTTACTATTATGTGTTTACATAATTGTACATTTACACAAATTTTAATAAAATATATTCCGTATTGTTATATTTCAAAACATTATTTAATACATTATCTTCTTACCATTTGTCGTTCTTGATGTAGCGGTGGTGGTTGTGGGCTCTAAAAGAAAGAGAGATTGGAGGTACAACTAAATAATGAGCAAAAAAAGGGGATTTGATACGATACGTAATGTTGTACCAAATTAATAAGAAAAAGGTTAAATTTATCTAATCAACAATCGGATATTTGTTTAAGACAATGTTGTTTATAAAAGTATCAGAATTATTGCATTTTAAAATTGTTTTTACTATTATGTGTTTACATAATTGTACATTTACACAAATTTTAATAAAATATATTACGTATTATTATATTTCAGAAACATTATTTAATACATATTATCTTATTTTAGTATGTTAATATTTAGGTCATTTCTAAATGAAAACCGTTGGATTTATCTCTTTGGATGTCTTTGTTAGGTTTTTAGGGGTTTTTTAATTTTTTCATATAGCTAATTATTCAAATTAATTTTAAAAATTGAAATTTCAATTTTTTTCCCAAACTAATTGCAATATTCGGTTTCAGCACTCAAAAATAACCTATAAACATGTATCACATGTCTATATTATTGTTTTGTTTTTTTTTAATTTTTTTTCGGCCATTTTTTAAAAATTTGAAAAAAATTAAACTTCCCCCCGGCCGATTTTGGCCGATTTTTAGTATGTTATTATTGAGTTCATTTCTAAGTGAAAACCGTTGAGAAACCTTCTATTGCAATTTGTTTGAGGTTCGGCCCTAATTTTCGCTATTTTCAGTGGACTATATGTGTTTATATAATTGTACATTTACACAAATTTTAATAAAATATATTCCGTATTGTTATATTTCAAAACATTATTTAATACATTATCTTTTTACCATTTGTCGTTCTTGATGTAGCGGTGGTGGTTGTGGGCTCTAAAAGAAAGAGAGATTGGAGGTTCAGCTAAATAATGAGCAAAAAAAAGGGGATTTGATACGATACGTAATGTTGTACCAAATTAATAAGAAAAAGGTTAAAATTTATCTAATCAACAATCGAATATTTGTTTAAGACATTGTTGTTTATGAAAGTATCAGAATTATTGCATTTTAAAATTGTTTTTACTATTATGTGTTTATATAATTGTACATTTACACAAATTTTAATAAAATATATTCTTTATTGTTATATTTCAAAACATTATTTAATACATTATCTTCTTACCATTTGTCGTTCTTGATGTAGCGGTGGTGGTTGTGGGCTCTAAAAGAAAGAGAGATTGGAGGTTCAGCTAAATAATGAGCAAAAAAAAGGGGATTTGATACGATACGTAATGTTGTACCAAATTAATAAGAAAAAGGTTAAAATTTATCTAATCAACAATCGGATATTTGTTTAAGACATTGTTGTTTTTGAAAGCATCAGAATTATTGCATTTTAAAATTGTTTTTACTATTATGTGTTTATATAATTGTACATTTACACAAATTTTGATAAAATATATTACGTAGTTTTATTTTTCAGAAACATAATTCAAAGTAATGTATTTTTGCTACATTTAAACAAATTTTAAAAAATATATAACGTAGTTTTATTTTTCAGAAACATAATTCAAAATAATGAATTATCTTACCATTTGTCGTACTTGAAGTAGCGGTGGTGGTTGTGGGCTCTAAAAGAAAGAGAGATTGGAGGTAAAACTAAAGTAAAAAGGGGGGGCAAAAAGGGGGGTTGATACGTCACGTATTGTTGTACTAAATTAATAAGAAAATGGTTAAAATTTATCTAACCAACAATCGAATATTTGTTTTGAACTTTGCTGTTTGTGAAAGTGTAAGAATTATTGCATTTTAATATTGTTATTACTATTATGTATTTAATATACATATAACTGTGCATTTAATAAAATATATTACGTATTTTTATATTCCAAAACATTATTTAATACATTATCTTCTTACCACTTGTCGTTCTTGAAGTAGCGGTGGTGGTTGTGGGCTCTAAAAGAAAGATATATTGGAGCTGAAAAAAGGGAGTCGATACGATACGTAATGTTGTACCACATTAATAAAAAAAGAAAACTTTATTATTTCGAACAGAGTATTTATATCAGTTTACAGTAATAAATATGTTTGAAGCAGAGAAGGAGGGCCATCTGGTCCCGGCCCTGGGAGAGAGCGTGCTAGCTACATACCAGACAGAGGGAAAAGTAGGGGACCCGAGTTTCTTTGTGTGATTACTCCATGCTATATTCTAATACTAACCAACAATCGGATATTTGTTTAAGACATTGTTCTTTATGAAAGTATCAGAATTATTGCATTTTAATATTGTTTTTACTATTATGTGTTTATATAAATGTAAATTTTGTCAAACATACAAAATTAATAAGAAAAAGGTTAAAATTTATCTAACCAACAATCGGATATTTGTTTAAGAAGTGTTTGTTTTTGAAATTATCGGAATTATTACATTTTGATATTAATTTTATTATTACGTATTTCTCATACATATGAAACATGCATTTAAACAAATATTTATAAAATATATTACGTATTTTTATTTATGAAACATTATTCAAAAAAAGTTATCTTACCATTTGTCGTACTTGAAGTAGCGATTATGGTTGTGGGCTCTAAAAGAAAGAGAGATTGGAGGTAGAACTAAAGTAAAAAGTTAAAAAAAGGGGACGATACGTCACGTATTGTTGTACCAAGTTAATTAGAAAAAGGTTAACATTTATCTAACCAACAATCGGATATTTAAGACCTTGTTGTTTATGAAAGTATCAGAATAATTGCTTTTTAGTATTGTTTTTACTATTATGTAATAAATATACATATTACTGTGCATTTAAAAAAGTTTAATAAAATATATTACAAATGTTTATATTTCACAGAAACATTATTTACTACATATTATCTTACCATTTGTCTTTCTTGAAGTAGCAGTGGTGATTGTGGGTTCTAAAAGAAAGAGAGATTGGATGTAGGGGAAGGTGAAGACGATTGTAGCAAAAATGTTTATTTGATCTCAAACTAAGCCATTTTTTATGTTACAGTTATGAAAATTGGTAGGAAAATATGTTGATACATCCCAATTACAATTTTCTTATGAAAGCTGTCCGGTGGACATGCATTACAATATAGTAAATAAAACATCGAAAATCGGTACAATCGACCCCGTCTCAAGGGTCAATTGTAACACCCTACAAATTCATAAAAATCGATAGAAAATCATACAGATTTATTAACAATATATCTCTTCTTTCAAAATAATAATTAAATACATAGACTTGAATGGCAATAATGAACTTTCCACTCAAATAATGAGTTATAAATTATAATGAATGAATTTGAGTAAATAATAGTGAAAAATTATTTAGAGAGGCAATTAGGATGTTTATATACGAATTCCTCTATAGTACAACGAACATGGGACCATTTTTTGCACTATAAATGGTCCGTCCCTAGATGAAGTGTTACAATCAACCCCACCTCTCCATTTTTAATTCAACCCTCGTTTTCCACAAAACAACAAACTATCTTGAAACTAAGCAGAATAAAACTAGGATACATGTAAATACAATACATAAAATCAGTGTTGTTGTGCTTTATACCTGGAATGCAGGAGATGGAAAGTTATCCAAGAGTAGAAATTTACTTAGATGCTCGAAAAACACTCTTTTCTCAATTACACAGCCACAACTCAAATGTCAGCCTTGAAAATCTCTAATATTATTTCATTTACCTGCTTTGCAGGCCTTTAGCTATGGGGGGGCCACATCTTCATTTGCCCCCCCTAGAAAATTTTCACGAATTCTATCCAAAAGCATATCCATTAGGGCATGGAGGGCAGCTGCCTTCTACTTCTTTATTTCCTTCTAGATAAGTTCAAACCCAGTTTTTTAGGGTCAAATTTTTAAAAACAATTCTGGGGGAGGGCCCCTATACCCCCTATTTGTATTTAAATCTTTATTATTCACAATTTTTTTTTAAAATAACAAGTTCATCAAAATCAAAATTCAACTTAAAATTATATGTCCGAATTTTGGTCTACAAGTATTAAAAGCAGTTTAAAACCCTGTTTTTAGGGTCAAGTTTCCAAAAATTTTCTGGGGGAGGACCCCCAGACCCCCCTTTGATACTTCTATCCCTCTATTATTACAAAAACAAAACTTTTCTTATATTAATATAAGAACAGATCACACAAATTATTGAAGTTATCTTGGACGAATATTCAATTCCAAAATGTATAACATCTACATTAAATCTATTAAATATGCATGGGAGGGGCTGACTAATATTTTTAGGTCCCTACTGAAATAAACTTCTATATACCCTAGCCCTGATGAAAAGGGAGGTTAGGTTGACACCCTTTAAGGTTTCCTTTTCAATTCTGGGCATGGAGCAGTTCCTTCTATACTTTAACCCAAAAGATCTAAAAATGGGCTAAAACTACTTTAAGCTTCACATTTCTAAACTTTAAAAAAAGGAAAACTTAAGAAATCAGAAAAGGTAAAACTAGAAAAATTTAGGACCCAACTCCTCCTGAAACAAAAGTCTTGCAACAGCTCCTTAGGCCTGAGGGTCTTATGGGTTTTGTCCCCTAGTGCCCAAGTCAAACAGTTGAACTTATGCCTATGATACCTCCTGAAAACCCCCTTGCCCCCCCTGAAAAAGTGGGAGCCCCACCAAAGGGAAATTCCTGGCTACGGGCCTGCTGTCTTGTACGTACTGTCATCTCTTTTTTGCCCAGGCAGCCTCTCATTTTGAGGAAATCAAAGTGTTACAATTGCCCCGTGTTACAATCGTCCCCACCCTCCCCTACAACTAAAGTATAAAACTAAACGTTACAGCTATCAATTTTAGGAAAAATAAATAATATTTAGCCAATTACAGGGCTATTAGTTGAAGACTGTTGTAGTAATTGTAATGTTAATGCTTTAGGAATCTACCAGAAACTTTTTTTTAAAATTGTCCTATTTTACTATAATATAGCCATTCTAATTGTTGGATCTGAAAATAATAGAAAAACCTGTTGGAACTAATACTAAAATAAACGCTATGAAATAAAATGTTGAAAAGGAGTATATTATAGCAATATAGAAAATTTAAAATAACCGATCATAGGGCCATTCACATTGAAGACATTGTTTATTTAAGTATTAAATTAATGAAAATAGCAATATACAGGGTGTTTCAAAATTGCGTTGCACGGCTTTTATTTGGAACCAACACCTCCTAGGGTCACGGAAGTAAGGTCTACCCCTAGGTAAATTGAGCCTGTAAAATCCATTGAGAGTACTTACAGCGCCCCTAGCGGCGAAATTAAAAAGTTAAAAAAAATTAATTTAAAAACTAAAGGAGATAGAGCAAAAACCTCAGTGAGAGTATTGTTGTCAACGTCATAAAGCACTCACTGAAAAAAATTTTATCAAAATATCTTGAATATTCGGGGAGATATTAGGGGCCATTCATTAATTAAGTAAGGATGGTTTTGGCAATTTTTGCCCCCCCCCTACCCCCATGTAAGGGTAGGTAAGATTTTTCAAACCCCTCCCCCCTATTCTTACGTAAGATTCCATTTCGTTTTTCAAAATAATAAAATGTTAGAAAAGGATCAGTTACACTAAAACTCTCAATTTGATTCAGTAAATCAAAGATTTTTATTTTTCAACAGATAAGTAATATTCTTGCTGTCAACTACATATTACCATTATATTATTATCTCTAGTCTTTGGAATACCATTTATCTGTAGAGATTTAAAAGAAAGTTTTTGAATAATCTTAAACATAAATCAGTTAAGCAATCTTCTAACCAATCACACTTTTAAATCGTCTGGACTGAATGGGTTAGTTAGTGTTGTCCACCAAGAAACAATTGGTAATCCATAATATATCGAGATCGTCAGCATTTTTAAGTTTTTCTGGGGTTATTCAATAGTAATTTGATTAGAATAATTGGAATTTGTTTACATTAACTTGGAAAATCTTACGTAAGAATTGGTTTGATCCCCCCACCCCCCAAGTAAGGGTATGTAGAGATTTTTCCACCACCCCCCTCCCCCTCGGGACCCTTACGTATTTAATAAATGGCCCCTTAGCACCTTTTCAGGGGTCAAAAAAGAAAAAGTTCGCATATTTGCAAATTTTTCAGTGTTATTTTGTAGTTTTGTGTTTTTTAGTTAAGAGAACACAAAATTTAATCAAAAAATTAAAAAAATTTGCAAATATGTCAAATTTCTTATGAAAGTATATGAAATAATGCTCAATATAATTATTGAGGAGAGGAGGGTATTATGGAATAGTCGGGTAATATGGAACACCTAAGTTTCTGCTCCCCCTCGTGCTGTCATCCCATGGAAATACCATGAAAGACTTAAGGAAGACTCCCATGATGCAGTGCACAAAGAGTTAATTTCTGGTTGTTGTCGTTACAGTCGCTGCTAAACAAAGTGTGTTTTGTGATTTTCAAAAGTTTTTGCCGGTAAGGGTTCAAAATTTTAACCTACCAATAATTATGATAATTTAATTTTGTTGTTAAGCATAATGTATACACTAAAAGAATAATAGTTTCTTATGCTTTAGTCGTTTTTTTTGCTATCAATGTTTTATGTGCCAAAAAAATGGCTCATAATCAAAAAAGGCGTACGGAAAACTAAGGCGTTAGGCAACTAAACGTTAAACTAAGGCAAAAAAGGCGTTATGGAATACTAGGTCCATTCTGATGTATCGTCTGAAATTTACTTCATGCCATCAACTAAAGGACCGGTAAACAAAGATGCTGAAGCATCTTAAACATAGATCTTTTGTAACCGAAAATTCTCCAAAGATCAACGAGGAGAAATTTTCATTCAATGCATTAACTGTTCTCTATGGGCTTATAAACTCAAAAATAAAATAAATAGGCTCAAAAACAAAAATATTTGAACGTAAATTGTTAAATATATTTTTATAGTTAAGATTAACTATATGTTCTCTAAGGTCGAATTAGTTTTCAATAGTCCAATCCAACTATTCCATATTACACGCGACTGTTCCATATCACCCTCCATTTGTAACTTTTTCTTAAAGTACATTTTATGATTAAAAAAATAAATACTGATTTATTTGACCATTGGCCCTTCATTGTCATTAGTTATAGTATGTACTAAAATGATTCGGCAGATTATTATTAAAAACCAATAGAGTTATTCTTAAATATATATAAAGAGTGTTCCATAATACCATCCTCTCCACTATACTAAATATGAAGTAATAAATAAAATTTAGCTATCGAGAGTAGTTAGTAGTTATTTTTCGATACAGTAGAGCTATTTTCTAATTCTCAATCTGAGGGGCACAATCTCTGAGCGAAAAGATCCGGACCCCTCCTCCAATTTGAAAGGAAAATGGGTTAAATTTCTGTTTTTTAGGGTCAGATGTCCTGCATTTTTTTCAGGGGAGGCGCCTAGGAAAAGTAAAAAGTCAAAGGTATGAAGAAATTTCCTGTAACACTATAAAATTAATTAAATTTCTTTTGAACATACACATACAAATTCGACTCTTCACGATTGTATTACTTCATTATATTCATAAAACCCATACCTTTTTCACAATTAACTCCAGAATACTGTGGTGAACATATACATTTATAACCACCACTCTTCAATTCACAGGTACCACCATTCTGACAGGGTGTCTTGTAACAGAAATCTAAAAAATCTATAAAGAGTTTCACAATCAAATAATTTTCTCTTGATACATTTTTAAATACACTTTGTATTTAACCCACTTATCTTTTAAATGACATCCAATCAGTACCAAATACAGGGTGGTCCTAAATTCGTGGTAAAAACTGGGTAGGGTAGGTAGGAGTACATCAAGACGAACAAGAATTGGTATAGAACCCAGGTAGCACACGAATACCGGCCAATATCGTAACTCGAATAACGGCCTATGCCAAAATGGCACATTTTCCCGACATCGGCCGTTATTCATTTTCGACAACGGAGAATAATGGCCATTGCCGGAGTGACGGTATTCATTTTTTTCGACATTTAACGGTATAGCAACACAACAATGGCCATTATTCTTCTGACGATATCGGCCTTTGCCAAAATACCCTCCCGCTAAATATTGGCCAATTTCCGTTTCCACAATATTTAATACCGTACAATACCGGCCGTTATCAGAATTTGGGAATTCGCACTTTTGGATATTGGCCGATCCTGACAGGTATTCACCTTAACAACAAAAATACAGCACAATACCGGCCGTTATCAGAATTTTGGAATTCGTTTTTTGGATATTGGCCGATTCTGTCAGTTATTCGACTTAAATTATTAGTGATTGACTTATGTGTTAATTTTCTAAGTACAGACTATTTATAAATAATGTTTAAAATATGCTAACTTTATTCAAATGATCAATTTTATAGATATATTTTGTCAAATCATTGGATCAAGTTAGCATATTTAAACATTATTTATAAATAGCCAGTACTTAGAAAATTATCACATGAGTCAATCAAGAATAAATGTTTTTTAATCTAAAATAGAATTCTTTATATGGAAGATTATTTTCTATTACTGTGAGTAATTTATATTTATAATATATAAATTATTCGAAAAAGCAAAAATATTAATTTTTCTTAGGTGAAAAGACTGGAAGAAACATTAGAAAAAATTTTTCTTAACTAATATTTATCTGAACACATTAAATTCAAAGTAAAACAAAAATAGCAGTTTATTGAACAGATGTTTACACAAATTTTACAAATACCATTTCTAGTATCCTAGGAATCAGGCGAAGGGATGTATACCAAAATATAACACAAATTAACATTAAAAATAAAATTACACACACAAAACTGGGGGTCCCAGTTACAATATTACAGAATTTGAAGAAGAAAAACCAGTAACATACAACAATTTTTAGTGATATATTTATCTAGGTTATAGTTATAACAAATAAAACATTTTTCCTTTTAAGAAATTTACAAGTTCAAGTAAGTTAGATTTCAGCTAAGGTTAAAAACTCTTTCATAAAAATACCCAACGTTGAATACATAAAAATTAGCTTTTAAATAATATAAAAAAGAAACATTACAATTTTGACACTGCAGAGGAATCATAATAAAACCATTGATTGTTGATGACTTTGAATGCAACCAACACAGATACAAAAGCTCCCTGAAAAAGTAAAGAATTTATTTAAAAAAATAAATAAGTATTTTTAAATAGAGATTGCATGCATTTCCAAATCATGCTTTGGAACAGTTTTAATTAAAACATGGGTACTTCAATATTATATTTACAAATTGTTTTAGATTTTAATAATTGAGAAAGGTAAGTTACTCAAATATTAAAAAACTGCAAAAAAAAAGTTTATCATGGCCTCATTAAAATATGAAAATAGACTGGAAAATAAACTGATGGAAGTACAATAAGGGAAAGGGACATAGAGACTTAATTTACAAGTCAACAGTAATTACAAGATAGGCGTAGTTCTAATTTAATAATTATGACATAACTCAATCTATCCTCAAAACTCAAAAAGCACGAACACAACACTTGGTTTCACAAATAAAGTAGTAATAACCAACCATTAAAAGGTAAGAATTAAAAATAGCATTTAAATATATTACTTGCAATTAATTGGCTTTTGGAAAGTCCTTTTATAAGAATAATAAAGTTTGCATACTGATAAAAACGCAAGAAATAAATTCAAGACACAGAAAACATTTGTAACATTAACAGTTCATCTTAAAATATATATATCAGACGATACTTAATAAAAAATAAACACACTATGTTTATGTATGCATTTTCAGTTCTAGACCACTTCCATTCCATTATTTCAACAAAGAAAGATTTATTCATTTGGTTTCTTTATTTTTTCATTTGATATTGGGCAAATTTTAATTAACAGTAATATGTTTTAATCGTTTGCTTTTTTTCATTTTAAGAACAAAAATTCTAAACATTATGCCGCCAATTTTTTTGTAAACAATGATTTAAAATTATTAAAAAATTAGTTTCTACTTACTTACAATTTATCTTTTTCAAAAATCTTCATTCTGGAAGCGTCTATCCTAAATTAATATTGGTAGTATTCCTCATAAGTGGACGCAGTTGTTTATACATTTCAACCGTCAACAGTAACTAAAAGAAAAAAAAGACATTATTATAAAAAACGAAAAAAGACTAAAATTCTGGTAATTCAATTCAAAACAAAAATATTTAACGAAAGCGCAACATTCTAATGATCAATGAACGAATCGAACGTCGATTCCAATTTTCTGCAAAAAAAGCATTTTTATAATAAAACAACATGGATATAAGCAAATGAATTTAGCAATGTTTAAATATGCGACTTACTTGGAAAAGGATGCATTATCTTCTTTCCAGAACTTTTAAAACTCCATTACCGTCGGAGAGCTCTTTTGGTTCGTTCTTTCCTTTCAATATGGCGCCGAGAATGCAATCACCGCTGAATAGCAATAGTACTGGAGCGCATGCGCGTCACATTACTGACGAAAAAAATGACCACTCGGCCGATACCGCCGAATAACGGCCAATACCTGTTCTACGACAATGAGTTAAAAGATGATGTTAAATATGTTTCTTTTAAGTACAAATATATTTTACCAGCTCAAATCTTATGAAATTATCAGGGATTTCAAGTTTGGCATTTGATAATGCTTTGAAACTTTAAAATGAATTTTTTTTTGCTTTTCGAAAAATATTTACCAATAATGCCAAATACCGGCCAATAACCTCGCCGACGACAATGCGTTTACAATACTGTCGAATAACGGCCATTATTTTTTCTACGACATTGAGTTAACAATGCTGTCGAATAACGGCCAATATCTTTTTTACGACATTTTTCTGACACCAGCCCCACATCACCGTAAAATAACGGCCGATATCGTCATGGCGATACCGATTTTACGATACTGGCCATTATTGATCGAAATCATTTATTCGACATTATTTTCTCATTTTTATCAAAATAAAGGAAAAAAGCCCAATTTTCACTTTTACACCTATTTTTCTTATAAATCATGTTATTAAAATTGTTTTTTATATGTTTTTAATATGAAAAAAAATTCACAATACCGGCCAATACCGTCCGATATCCTTATTTCGACGTCCGACATCCTCCGGTATTCGCGATGTTGGCCGGTATTGGTCCGGCGTTGGCCGATATTCGTGTGCTACCTGGGAAAGAGGGGTCGCAGTTACTGACCGTTACTACAACGTTAAAGAGCTAGGACCTAATGTAGTGCGAGAACGTTACAAAAGGACATTTTGCCAAGGCCCATTTAACGAAAAAAAAAATATATCATGAAATGAAAAAATTTATTGCATGGGGTACCTTACTACTTACATCATAAATTTGATAGAAATTGGACCACTTGCTAAACCGTGGAGTGAGTCTTAAAACATGCAATATTAATCTTTTAGCCAAAGAATGGAGTTCCTTTAAATTAGCGTAATGGTATTTAGAAAAATGATGATCGGGGAAGGAATTTTTAATGATCATACAGTTTCAACGATCAGTGTATGATCATTGAAAATTCCTTCCCCGATCATCATTTTTCTAAATACCATTAAGGGAACTCCATTCTTTGGCTATAAGATTAATACTGCGCGTTTTAAAACTCACCCCACGGTGTAGCAAGTGATCCAATTTCTATCAAATTTATGGTATAAGTAGTACGGATACTGCTGTACCTCATGCAATAAATTTTTTCATTTCATTATGTTTTTTTTTCGTTAAACGGGCCTTGGCAAAACGTCCTTTTGGAACGCTCTCGTACTACATTAGGTCCTAGCTCTTAAACGGTGCATCTGCGCCCCCTCTAGTTTTTTAAAATATGCTTGTCTAGGTCCCCTCTACCTACCCTACCCAGTTTGTACCACGAATTTAGGACCACCCTGTATATACTAAGCCATAAGGTACACTGTAAAAAAATCATATATTTACGTATTCATTTTCATGATTTGTGAATTAATTCCGTAAACAAAAAAAAACCGGAATTTTTCCGTGAAATCTCATCTAATGAAACTCATTCAATATATTCTTAAGCTTAACACAAAATGCAAGATTTTGCATATTGCTACTACAGAAGTCTTTTTTTAGGGTTCAAGTGTGATTTCTGAAGGTAAAAAAGTTTTACAATCGTTTAAAAGGCAAATTAACTTTTGAATGTTCTTAAATCACGGCTATTAAAATCCACAGAACAGTTTTCTTTCTAATGTACACGTCCGCCAAGACAGAAAAGCTATTTTATAATTAATATCATTAAAAAATACATTCACCAAAATATATTTTTGAAAAGTTCAATAAACCCATTAAGTAAACAGTTTCAGATCATCTTAAACCATTAAAGTATTTTAAATTTTAAGAGCTACTTTTTCTTTATTTACTTGATTAAGTTTTAAATAAAATATACACTCGTGTCCAAAAATTAAGGATAGTTTGATTTCAGATAGTTAACGTTTCAAAGGAGAAATTTGACTTTCGTTAATCTTATATTAGAGAGAGTGTACATGTTTTTATTGATATTTGTTTCTTTTTAGATATGTTTACCATCCATAAACACTTAAAAATCTTTTTTCCCCGAACATTATGAGTAGTTGCTTCTGCTTTCAAACTGTACTATCCTCATGAATCATTTCAACACCTCCTGTAAACTACAGATACTTTTACTGATGTCTGCATTTGTGTGCCATGATTCTCTTGTCTCATCGTTCCTTTTGAAGATGATTCGGATTCAGATTTTCTCTTTATATACGGAAGAATATGCTGCTCCAAATCTTATTGTCTTCATCTCGGTATTCCTAAAGAGTCACATTATGGACCGAATAATGGAATGATGGATAAGAGACAAAATCCGTTCAAAATGAAGTTTTCGGAAATATCACTTAATTTCACCTAAAAATCATACTTTTAGGCATTCCACGGTCTTAAAATTGGGAATGGAGTTCAGACAGTTAACAGGGAATAGTTTGCTAAATATCTCTCACATTGAAGTTTATGCTACCGTCCCGAATGTGTTTGGAAATCCATTAACAATGGAGAGTCCCTCTGTACCCTCTGTAGCGGAAATGCGGAAAGTCAGCGCCAGAAGAAAGAAGATTTTATTAACTGTAACTTTAACTTATTATTTTGTATATAAGCCTGTACATATTTCATTTCTCATGATTATGATTATGATTGATTAAGCTTTAGCCATTAGATTCTCTTTTCTGTTATGTTTAATAAACCACGTTAGATTTTACCGGCTTCGTCTTCATTTTCCTGGAGTCCTTTACTTCTTTGGGGGCATTTAGATGATAAGATTTACACCCCCCTAAACTATTGTTAGGGACTAATCAATAGTCACCACTTTTTCCGTTATAGTCGGCTAGACTAAAAGCTCTTCCTCCGCTCTCTTGCGTTACCTTCCTATACCGTGCTGATGAGCCCTAACAAGGGCGAAACCGGTCCACGGTTGGAGGCGACGCTTGAGAGCTGGAGTTTTCTCACATATTCCTCGAACCAGAGGTAGTGGTGAAGCACTCCTTTTTCATATTGTTAGGGTAATTTGATTGAGGGCTACGGGCTACATATAATTAATTGTATGGCACGAATTTTATTGATAAAGAACAAAAACTTGGGTCGAAATTCCTAAAAAATCCGACTGTCCTTAATTTTTGGACACGAGTTTATTTTGTAGAATTGGGTATCAAATAATCTAGCCTGATTGTCAAAATGCGGGTAATCAAATCCAAAGGTTGTGCGATAGAGTTGCGCGATCCAACCAAGAGCAATGATGAATATTATGGTGTGCTCTGAGCAGACATCTCAAGTTCAAGTTGGAGTGGATTGAGACTTTTGCTTACTCCGAAGAGCCGCTTCGTCTTCTTTCTCATTTTCTTCTTTCTTGTTTTTTAGTTATTCTTCTTTCTTTAGTTGTTTACTTTTTCATATCTCTATGGAGTTTAGAAAGGAGGAGAGTGCTAAGATTTTTCTGTTTTTGTTATTCTTTGTTATTTCTAATATTTCTGAGAAGTCGGAAGATGTTGAATTGATGTCTTTCATGGCGCAAGTTCAGACTTGCGTATGCGCCAAGTTTTTAGCGTTAAAGATGACTAATATGGTAACCCTAACTCATGTTAAAAGAGTCATTTGGCTTCTAAATGTGCCGCTAAATAGCCAAAAATCGCCAAGCATACGCAACTCTGAACTTGCGCCGTCTTTCATTAATTTGTTTCTTTGAGTTGTGTATTTTTTGCATGTTAATAGTAAATGGTCATTTGAATCATATTCTTTGCATATCGGGCATAATGGATCTGGGGAAATGTTGATTTTGAAAAGTATTGCTTTTGTGGGTAGGGTTTTTGAACGTAGTCTGGCTATTAGGACATCTGATTTTCTATTTGAAGCTAAAAGTTTATCTTTTTGAGTCAATCCATTCATGTGTCGAAAACTATTGTGATACTTGCTTGACTTCCAAGTTTCTTCATTTTCCTTTAAAATTTTCCTAGTTATCTCTTTTACAAGGTCTTCTGGAGAAATAACATCCCTGATTATGTCTATGGGAGCGCTACTAGCTGCTTGGTCTGCTTCTTCATTTTCTTGTATGCCTTTGTGGCTTGGTGTCCATATAATGTCGATTTTTTATTATTTTCTTTTAGAGAGTCATTTATGGTATTATAGAGTTGGACTATAATTTTAGATGATTTTGGATTAACGGTTTTTAGAGCTTTTAAAACAGATAAACTATCTGTTAGTATTATGTAGTGGAGGTCAGTTGTTGTTTTGATAAATTCTTCTACTGCTATGATGATGGCCATTGCTTCTCCCGAAAAGATGCTATTGAAAAAAGGAATTGTACCTGATCTAATTGATGGATTTGTCTTGTTTACCGCAGCAATTTTTATATGGTCTTTATTCTTTGAAGCATCAGTCGAAATTACAATTTTATTATGAAGATATTCTTGTCTGAAAATATTAAAATAAAGTTGCACTTCTTCTTGGGGCAATTGTTTGTTTTGAAATTCGTACTGATTGAGACTGAGTTTAAGATTTGGATGTTTTGTTACATTTACTTTTGCAGTTAGTATTTTTGGGATATTAATTCCATATGAATTCATTATCTGTTGGAATTTGTAGTAAGTTGGCGGGTGTCTCTTTAAACGGGGACTTTCGGAGTGAGCGAGGAAATAGTTAGCTAGAGAAGAATCTTCAGTGTTGGCTATCTGTCTGATTCCAAATTTCAAGAAAAGAATTTTTTGTCTTTGATTTATGGGTAGTTGACCTGCTTCTTTTAGAAGTATCGGTATGGGGGTCCATTTAGGAAGACCAGTAGCGATGCGTAGTGCTGAGTGATACATAACCTCAAGTTTCTCTATATCCGTTTTACAACTTATGGAGTATACTTGGCTTCCGAAGACTAAAGTGGTTCGGATTGTTGAGTTCACAATTTTGATTAGATGATGAGACCTGGATCCCCATGATGCGCCAGCAATCCTTTTTAGAACATTTATCTTGCGAGATATCTTCTTTTTTTAGATGATTGAACTGTACTTTAAAAGAGAGATTGCTAGAAAAGTAAAGACCCAAGACTTTGATGTCTTTGCACCATGGAATGTTTTGTCCATTGATATGAAAATTGGTAACAGGTTGTTCTTTTTTATTTGAAAAATTTATCGCGTTACACTTTTCAGGTCTTAAAGTTAGTTTCCAACAGAGACACCATCTTGATAAGCTATCGAGGGCGTTTTGTAAGTTTAGTATAACTTGACTTAACATTGGATGTCTGGAGTAAATAAATATGTCGTCAGCATACACTAAACATTTTACGTTTTGAAAAATTTCAAATAAATCTGACATGTATATATTGAAAAGGAAGCTACTAAAAACGCTCCCTTGAGCTATGCCTTAGTGTGTTTTGATATTTTTGGACTTGAAGTTTCTCCAAACAATTTGACATTATCTATCTTTTAGAAAGTTTTCGATCCATTTAGTTATGTTTCCCCTGATGCCTATATTTAGTAGTTTGTAAATTAATCCGTCTATGTAAACTGAATCATATGCTGAACTTATGTCTAATGCTATAAAGATGCAGAAATCTTTCTCGTTTTTGGCGTTGGAGATATCATTGTAAATAATAGATTGGATGTAATTAACCAATTAACGTCTCTTGGGGCTAAGCCTGCATGGTTTTTATGGAAAGATTCTGTAGTTATTTTCTTTAATCTGTTTAAGATCATCTTTTCCAAAGTTTTGCATATTACAGAGGTTAAAGATATTGGTCTATATGAGTCTATTGTCATTTTCTCTTTCCCTGGTTTGAGTATCGGGATCACATATGACTGTTTCCAGCTTGTTGGTATAGTACCAGTACTGAAACTTCCATTAAAAAGATCTAAAAGTATTTGCAATTGTTTGCAGTTAAGAAGTCTTAAAAACTTGTTATTTATTTTGTCAGGACCGGGAGTTGTATTTCTTGACGTCTTGATTGCTATAGTTAGTTCATCTATTGTGAAAGGATCATTGTATTCTGCAATTCCATTCAAGCTTAGATCATAGGGAATGTATTCTTTGATTTCTTCTTTTTCTATTATGACTGTGAAAGCATTTGCTTGTTCAAGTGGGTTGGATAGAGTTTGGTTGTTTATGATGAACACATTATTGGAATAGCTATTATCTGGGGGAACACTGAGAGTTTTCAGGATTTTATATATATTTTTTGAATTTTTACTACTTTCGCATAGGTTATGCCAATAGTTATTTTTACGGTTTTTGATGCATTTCCTTAATTTTGCTGATATCCTTTTGTATTTGATCCATAAATCTTGTCGAACATATTTCCTGGATAATTTCAGTAATGTTCTCTTTTGTTGGAGTAGTCCTTCACACTTAGTATTCCACCATGGCTCTTTAGATTTCCTTATATCAACTGTAAGAGTATTTGTCTCTATAAGAGTACTACATTCTTTTAAGAAGTTGTCTGGGTTATTTTGCATGATTTTAATTTCATTTTCTACATTTTTCCATTGAATTACGTTTCTCTTAATATAAGGCGGATTGGGATTTAATATCTTAGTTTGGATGGGATAATGATCACTATCAAATAAATCTTCTGCTATTTTGTAGCTTGCTTTTGATGTTATATTTGTAGATAGTATGGTTAGATCTAAAAAAGAAGTTGTTTGATGGCCTTGGTAGGTTGTTGTTTTGGTGTTCAGAATGAAACCATATATATCATCTATCCAGTCTAATAACTTCTTTGCGTCTGGGGATTCATTGTTGGATCCAAGAATAGGATGTTTGATGTTAAAATCTCCTGTAACGATGTATGGAGAGGAAAGTATTTGCTTCAGTACATTCAGTTCGTTATCTGAATATTTCCCTTTAGGAGAGTATATATTTAAAACCTTTAAGTTTGAAGATTTGAAGAAAAGTTCTATTGCTTGGATTTCATTTTCCGTGGATTGAATTGTTGATAAGTCTATTTGCTTGTAAGATAGTTTGGAGTTGATTGCCATTAAAATTCCGCCTCCTTTGTTATTTCTTCGGTCTATTCTGAATATTTTTTGTTGTCTATTTTAATTGTATCTTGATCTTTTAAGAAGGTTTCTTGGATGGTTATTATATCTGCGTTTGCAAAAAGTGAATCTTTGAGCCAGTTGGTTTTGGATCTAATACCTCTTGCATTCCATTGAGTTATGCAAAAATTGTCTAATGCCATAAATAAAGATTGTGTTTGTTGTTGATTTCTATTTATAATTTATTATACTAGCTTATTTTATTTTGGATTTAAGAACACCATGGGACTCACTATTAAGCTTGTTTTAAGAATGGATTATCTTTCCTGATATTAGGAAGAGGAATTTCTCTCTGATTCTCATGGGTTTGTGCTCGTTCTTGATTTCTGTTCTTGATTTCTGATCTAAAAATCGTGCTCTGAGCGGACATTGATAAAAAATCTAGATCGAATCGGTTAGTTTTGAGTTATGCTATTTGTATTAATATTGGCTATTTTAATTATCTTAGTATTAAGAGTACCGATCCTCCTTATTTCTGAATCGTCACTGTTACTGATTACAACCCTAACTAGTTTGGTTATTATTGGGGCAGGGGGATTCGGGGGCGGCATCCCCCCTCACCCATCTTAAATTTTTTACTGTTCTGATTTTGGAATTCAAAATTTTATTTTCTATTTGAGTGCTTATTTTATTGAGTTTTCCTGCAAAAGACCATTGAAATAGCTAATATTATTTCAAATATTATACAAAAAGCATATAAAATCACTAACTTACAGATTCTATCTGGATTTTCAAACTCGATTTTTCATCAATGTCCGCTCAGAGCACGTAACCAATGTTATTAGTTTTTAATTTTTGACCTTATAGGATTTTTTATGTGTAATATAAAAGGTTTTTCTTCAACTTTTAAAACACTTTTGGAGAAATAAGACATAAAAAATAACTTGTTAAGGGTTACCTTGTTTTTGTCGTATAAATAAATAAAAAAAAATATGTAACTCAAGGTAATATGAATTCGATTAAAATCTAAGAGTATAAATTAATTTAAAATATTTGTTTTAATTTTAATTGAAGTAATATTAATAAATTACTATTTCTGCTTAAATGAATGCAATAATATTCCCGAATAGATAAAACGTACAAATCTCCTCAAATGAGAGAAAGCTTCACGAAAGAGAAAACAGAAATAATCCAGTAACACACAATGTAGCGTACAATGGGCAATTCCAGTATTAATTTTCTTTTTTTTTCTTTAAAGGTATCCAAGAGAGGAATATACGTGCAAAAATTTTTAATTACGATGATTATTTATTTTTTAATTTAATTCCAAAGTTTGACTTTAAAAAAGGACGCGAAAACGTCAAATGTCAAAATGCGACGTCATTTAATCCTAAACATTGATTTTTAACAATGCTTCAATGGAGAATTGCAGCATCTCTTAAAATTCTAAACATTCAATTTTAATTTATTAAAAATTTTGTGGGAAATGACAAGCGTATTCTTGGAATCAGGAGAGAATTAGGGTGAGGTCAAGCGTGCCTCTTGGAAATGTGGGAAACACCATTTTCATCGAAACACTAGGATGTAAAAAAAACTAGAGCTCAATCTTTCAAAGACGAATGATACTTAACAAGGCACGCATGACGCGTCTCAATCTTTTTCAGCTCAGACAAAAAAGAAGCTACTTTTAATTTATAATAACTTAAAATTTAGGGCTTTGGAAGGTAAATTAAAATGTTTTTGGAGGTTTTAAGCCATTCTTAATACATTAAGATTAAAAAAAATTGATTGCGATTGTCAATGAGGAAGATGCATGATTTTTTTTAATTTTTTTAATCGATTCTTCTTGCAAAATTAAGCAACTACCCAAAATTTGAGGCCGATCGAGAAATTTTTTTATTGCCAAAAAAATTAACATAAACAAACATAACAACAATTTCAAGTTCTATAATAGAGACGTGTGCTGACTATGGGGAGTCGCTTTGTCTTCTTCTTCCATAAGTTTATTTTAGATATGGTCACAGATATTAGTTGGTTATTGAGTAGGTTAAGTTGGTTAAGCAGGTGTTTCGAAAGAGTTCAAGAATAAAGATAAAGACTTCTTTATGTATTTCATTTCTTGAATAAGTTTTTTGGAGACGGCCAACTACTAGAACGTACGTCTCTTTACTTCCGAATGGTAATGTTTTTTTAAAAGGATATATTCAATTGATTTATGAGTGCTTTTCCTGCACGGCTTCAGAAATTTTCCAATTTAATATGAAAATTTGTAAAGGTTTGTGCTATATTTTTGCTGAAATCTTCTTTGAATGAGTCATATTCTCCGCTTAAAATCTTTGGGTCTTTCTTTCTTTCCTCTCTTATTCTTTCGGATTCTCTATTTTACCACACAATGAACATACGGAACACTAGTTTGTTTTTGAAAATTTGATACACGCAACTTCCTTATGGTTTAAACCAGTGGTGCCCAACCTTTTTTTTCACGAGGGACAATTTGCTTATGAAAATTTATCTCGCGGGCCACATAAAAACACTTTTCAGGATTTTTCTAAACATAAAGAAAAATTATTCGTTTTCAATGAGAAGTTTGCATCTGTTTGGAGGATACTAGTTCTTGTAAATTCGGCTCCATCCTTAAAACTAAATTAAGATGATTATCTGTAAGTCGAGATCGAGCACTAGTTTTTGTTCTTTTCATAACAGATAATGTGTGTTCTCAAACACACAGTTTGTTCACAGTCTCCTTTACATATAAGACGCAACGGTTTATTTTCTCGCTGAATGAAGAAATATGAATTTGTCCACTTTTCTTGAAAGTTTCGGCATTCCGAGTGAATCTTCAACTTTTTACGATCGGACATCTTTTCGAAGTTAGGTTCTAAAAAGATCCTAGTAAACTGAATTCAAATGGCTAATTGATACTGAAAAATATTTATCCAATGCCAAATTCCCCGTATCTAGAAAAAATCAAAACAGAGAATGAAAGAAAAAATTTTTACTGGATGTTGAAGAATTCCTTTTTTATATATAATCTTTTTTTAGATGGAAGTGCAATAATGTCTCGCACGATTTCGTGATTTTCTTGGAAGATTTCTGAAAGTGGGTTTTGTTTTTAAGATTTAACGAGTTCGCGGGCCACATGGATTATCCTCGCGGGCCACATTTGGCCCGCGGGCCGTAGGTTGGGCACCACTGGTTTAAACAATTCAAATATATTGTTGTTTTTAACTTTAAAGAAAGCCCGAAACAGATCTGACGGCATTCAATCATGAACAAATGATTGTCGATTTTTATTTTAAAATATTGAACTAACTAAATTTTTTCGAAACTTTTGATGTCTATTTTTGAATTTAGATCTAAATTTCTTTTACTAGAAAAATGCATTTTTTTCAAAAAAATGTTGGTATTGCCCATTGTGTTTTTTGAAGAATAATTTATTACAGTGTAAGCTAAATTAATCATAATTGAATTGATCGATTCGTCAACATAAAAATAATTTGGCTACCATTACTTTGAAAACTTTATCAGCCTACTGTATCAGCCTGTAAGCATTACTTGGAAAACTGTATCAGCCTACATAAAATTATCAATATATACAGGGTGTATCTGAAATGGTGCAACAAACTTTCAGGGATGATAGTACTCATCATGACGAACAAGAATCGGTATAGAAAGGGGGATCCCAGACCAAATCCCAGGGAGTTAAAAATGGAGTGACACCCAAAAAAAATCATTGAAAAATTCAATTTGAAGAAAAACTACTATTGGTAAAAACTTAATTATGGTCTCAAAAATTGTGGTTTAATATGATCTTTAAAATTACCTCAAAAGTCTTCACTTTAAAATTTTTTTTATTATGAAAAAATTTAAAAAACACAAAAAAATGTGAAAACTCTGCCAAAACCTTATTTTGTATTTCGAAATCCTTTCTTTTGATTTGATAATCCGAAAGATCATAGTTGAAAACCCTTAATTCCAAAGTTTCACGTAAATACAATCAATATTAAACGCTTGAGATCCTTTTAAAATTTGTTTTTTGGGTGCGCAAGCAGTTTTTTAGAGCTGTTTCTAGAACAGCTGTTAGCGCACGCAAAAAACAACCTTTAACAGGATCTCAAGCGTTTAATATTGATTGTATTTACGTGAAACTTTGGACTTAAGGGTTTTCAACTATGATCTTTCAGATTATCAAATCAAAAGAAAGGATTTCGAAATACAAAATAAGGTTTTGGCAGAGTTTTCACATTTTTTTGTGTTTTTTAACTTTTTCGTAATAAATAAATTTTAAAGTGAAGACTTTTGAGGTAATTTTAAAGATCATATTAAACCACAATTTTTGAGACCGTAATTAAGTTTTTACCAATAGTAGTTCTTCTACAAATTGAATTTTTCAATGATTTTTTTGGGGTGTCGCTCCATTTTTAACTCCCTGAGATTTGGTCTGGAACCCCCTTTCTATACCGATTCTTGTTCGTCTTGATCAGTACTATCATCCCTGAAAGTTTGTTGCACCATTTCAGATACACCCTGTATATATATAACTATGCACATCTTGAATCTTTATTATCATTTATTACATCTTTTTCTAAGAAAATATATCTAGAAAAATAGTAAATCATTTGACTGATGAAAATGTTATTAAAATAGTTTTAAAATGTCAAATGCGTGAAAAAAATCTTTACTTTTACGAAAGAAACAAATATATTTGTGTACTCACCTAATAAGGTAGAATTCGCTACTGTAGTTATATTGTTAACAGTGGTCGTAGTTGTTTCCAACTCTAAAATAATATAATGAACTAGCATTACTTAAATTAAATATGTAAAATAATAATAATAGTGTATAATATTTCAACACTATAAGAAGTTCGAATACTCAGAAATATTGTTAGATTGGAGAAGTGTCCCCCATTCAGCTTATTCAGTCATTCAGCAATTTATATCACGATAACGATTGCTTTTTTCTTTAAAACTCAGCGTCTTGATATTTTATTTTATGAAAAATTATTGACTTTTGGAATCATCATCAAGAGGCATCAAGCAGGGGTGTAATTTAAGGTATCAGCCTACCCCTAAAATGACGATTTTCGACTTTTTCGTCGAAAATTTGGTTCTTACATTTTCAAGTAGTTTTGACTTTTATCTTTCCAAAACTGTTTTCATTTTACTTGTAGGTGAATTAGAAAAGAATTGACAGTATTTTCAAAACAGATAGTCGTGTGCGATCGTACATAAATATAAACTTTAAACCTAATTTTCTCAGAACTAAATTTTGCATAAAAACCCTCCACTATTTACATGATTACTCAAAAACTATCCAAGATATTCATTCCAAATTTTAACAGTATATTAATCATATTGTTATTAACCATATGGACTACAGATTTTTATGTAAGTTTATATTTTTTTATTTTTATTGACGTTTTTTTGTTAAATGGTTGTAGAAATTTTTAAAATTTTCACTTACCTTTACATTTTATGCTGTAAAACAATACTTTAATAATAATTACTTTACAATAACATTACTTTTCAAAATATGTCTTAGAAAATAGTCCATTCTGAAGATAAGTGTTATACGATACTTGTATCCAAAGGAAATTTATATAGGGGTAGGGTAGGTGGGGGCAAAGCCACGCAATTTTCAGTATTTTTAACATTGTCGTCGAAAGGGGGTAGTTAATCACGAAATTTCAATTGGAGGTGTTAGATTGAGATCCTACCTACAAAACCAATCCAAATTTAAACTCTGATCAATGGTATTTTAGGAGAAATTTACAATTTAGAAGAAAAAAAAATCGCGGGGCTTTGCCTCGCAAAATGGGGCAAAAACCCGCACTTGTAAAACTTGGTCCCCAAGTGAAATAAACATGGATGAACAGAATTTTTCATTATAAAAACACTAGAAATAATCCTCTTAAGTTGTTTTAATATTTCTAAGCCAACCAACAATATTAAATATAAATATGATCAGTTTTAATGAAAATTGTCAACCTGTTGTAGCAATTCTTTTCAGATTGCCCAGATATCTTTCAAAAGGGAGAAAGGATGGTTTCAGGTAGAGGGTTGGCATCTCGGACACCTTTATTAACCTCTTTAGAGATAAAGTAGTCTCATTTTCCTTTTGGGACGAATTCCTGAGCTTTTTAAGCTGCGTGGATTTGCCCCAAAACACCTGCGTGGATTTGCCCCGTTTTACTTTATTTTGAAAAACAAGCCTTATTATTTTTAGAGACATGTTGAGGCAATTTTTTCAAAATGAAACTGAAGTTGAATTGCTCTCTTATTATTAGGCTATTTGTTTGTATTTCTCCTCAAGCCCTATTTTATGTAATGTTTAAGTAAAAGATAAGAAAAATTACATCTAAATGATGAAAAACAAACTTACAGCATTTTTTTAACTCCTGAGAGACTTAGGGGTACGAACTTTTGTAGAGCAATAGGTCACAATAAGACAAACCAACCACCTGGTTTTCAACTTTTAAATCGATCATTAACAATTAAAAATCGCGGTGCGTGGTTTTGCCCCGTGCGGGTTTTTACCCCCACCTACCCTAATAGTTTTTGGGCAAGAGTGAGAGGGGTTTTATAAAAATTCACTAAAATTTTACACTAATTACCCCATATTTTAGAAAATAATATAATTAATTTCGTTTTTTTAGCATTTATCAATGTTTTATGTACATTTAAACAAATAATTAAAAAATAATTTTTGTAAATCAAGTATTTAAAAAAATGGTCTCAAAGGTAGGCGGATACCTTAAGAAAGGAGGGCTGGAGGTATTCGAACACCCTAAACTTCCCCTTTTTATTATATTTTGGTGAGGTGTATAAAAGAATGTTTACAATTATTTATAGAAAATTATGCACAAAGGTAGACTTGGATAAAACCAAAAAACTTTCCGTGCTCAAAATTTGTATTATCTACAAATTAATTAAGCACTCCCAGTTCTTTAAATTTTGACTTCAGACATTATGACAGTCACATTGTTCAACTAAATATTGTGATAATGCTTCTTGAACAACAGCAGTAACCTTCTGCCAGTAGGGAGAAAACAATTTATTTTAGCAAAAATGTAAATTATTTTTTAACAGTTTCTGCAAAATCCTAAAATTTTCAGCGTTTGGCGTCCACGAAAATGAAAAAGTGTCAAAACTAAAATTATTGGACATAAATTTTATTGCTATGATGAACTAAACAAAATCTTTATAGAAAAAAATCTTTTCCAATCTTAAAAAAATTTAAAAAGGATTTGAGAGTAAAATTTCACAGTAAGAAAAATTTTAAAAGTGAAAATTCTAGTCTTATTAAATAAATTATTTGCTCTAAAATTTCATTGATTTTAACTATGGCTCTAAAATTACCATGTTTTTGTTTAAATTATTTTTTCTAAAAAATATAAAATAAAAAAAATTGTTAAATATTTTACTTTTAAGAAAAATTCAACTAAAATTCAAGAAAGTCTTTGTAGTCAGTCAATTGCAGAGTTTTGTCCTATAAATGCACTATCATAAGAACAGTATTACGAACTATGAAATTTTTAGACATTTTATAATATTATTCCTGTTTTTTCATTATGACATAGATTCGGTAACATAGACCTAAAAAATAGTAAACCTAATGTTCTACTAAATTTACTTTTTATAAGTATATCTGCAGTACTTTACAGTTCTTTCTGTGTGTTACATTTTAATCAAAACTTTTGTTATGGCGTAAAGAGTTATGTCACAAAAAAATTACCTATATATATTTCACAAGAATTTCCAGAGTAAAGTTCCCTACACTCGCATTCCATTTTATCACCATTCCTTACACAGTTTCCTCCATTTTCACACTCTTTATCACAGGAATAAAGAACTGTTGAGAAAAATATTAATATTTCTTACTTATATATTACATTTAAGAAAGACACTACCTCTAAAGAAAAGGTCCTTAAAAATTTGAAAAGAAATCCATATTACCATCTGTACAGTTTTTTCCAACGTATGGTTCAACACATGAACAGAAATAAGAATCCTTAGATATTGAACATGTTCCACCATTTTCACAAGGATTCTGGTTACACGGATCTAAAACAACAAAATGATTTACATAAAATTCATTCAAATTATTTTAAAACTTTTTGCATGTTTATTCTGGCGATCAATGTTCTTATAGAAGTCTCATAATATGATTTCGCATATTAAGTATGATCAACTTTTTCTTTGAACTCAAAGAGTATTTCAAAGAAAAGGTTTTTTCAGTTAAAGTTACCCAGGCTTAATATAAATTCCTTAACGGTCAAACCTCAAAGTGAAACAAAATAATGGCATTCAAAATAGATAGATGTCTTCATAATTGATAAAAAAATACCTGTATGTTTTGAATCATGTTCTTTATCATCTTTCTAAAGAAAAGTATTTAAGACAACAAAAATCGACATTTTAAGCTACCTAAGTTGAAAGCCCACTAGGAATTGTATTTTGGGAATTTCAAGGCACCACTTTGAGAAAGTCATGAGAGAAATTTCAACTGTTGACCCTAGCATTGAATATATTATATTCACATTCTTTTATATAGATACAGGGCGTGGAATATCTTCCTGATCGATGGGCCAAAGTAACCTCATTTTACGGTACTGTTTATTACTTAATAAATAGGATTAAGTGCAAATAATTCTGTTATAAATTGTAACAAACGCATTTATTCGCATTGTGTGTATACGTCGTTGAAAGAAATCGAATCGTGTAAAATCAAAACTATTACCTGGACCACAATCATAGCCAATACAAATACATTGATATTGATTTTCAAGTTGTGAAAATGAACAAGTTTCCCAATCTTCGCATGCATTATTGCAGGGATTCTCTAAAAGAAAAAAAAGATAATATTATATTAGTTCAATAAAACATCTTGAGAAAATTTCGGTTAGCTCTTGAGACTCAGAAATTCTAATTTGGTATAACATTCTTTACTAAAAAAATTGGACTAGAAGCATTGACACTTGATTAATTTTTCACTTTTATAGAAAAGAAAATTATGCAATTTTGATCTAAACATGAAAGTTGCAAGCGATCCAAAAAGATAGCAAGTTGTCTTTTCTGAAAAATTATGCGCATTAAAAGATATGCGTATTAAAACATTAGGGACCATTCATTAATTACGTAAGGATGATTTTGGCGATTTTTGACCCCCCCCCCTACCCCCATGTAAGGGTACGTAAGATTTTTCAAACCCCTCACCCCTATTCTTACGTAAGATTCCATTTCGTTCTTCAAAATAATAAAATGTAGAAAAATCAGTTTAACAAAAAAGTTGAAACCAAAACTAATAAAGATTTCTCTCTTTTTGCTTTTTTTTCAACTTTTGACAACTGGAAGATGGATTCAACAGTTTTATTTTTTATCTTAACTTAATGCTACTCCAATAAAAAAGTTACATCTGATTTACCTTCATTTTTTTAAGTTAAAGCTTCGATAATATACCGAGATCGTCAGCATTTTTAAGTTTTTCTGGAGTTATTCAGTAGTAATTTGATTAGAATAATTGGAATTGGTTTACAATAACTTAGAAAATCTTACGTAAGAATGGGTTTGACCCCCACCCCCAAGTAAGGGTATGTTTAGATTTTTCCAACCCCCCTCCCCCTCGGGACCCTTACGTAATTAATGAATGGTCCCTTACTTATAGAAAACATAGATTTGCTGTGGGTGTTTAACTCCATACTACGTAAAAGAAGGCTTAATCCTGATCCTCTGCGCAAAAGTGCATATAAATCTGACCTGAAGGTAATCTCTGCTCATAAGTTGAAAGCTGCTTGAATACCTATACAAATTTCTAATTTAGAGAAACCGCGATAGATTTAGACTAACGGAGTATTTAAAGGAAAATCTTACTGAGCCGAATATCCCGGGAGACGCGTTTCCCCAATATAATTAGGAACATTGATTAAACAAACTTAATATTTACAACTGGGTAACATTAAATTGCTATAAATGGTATCTTCATTCAAAAGAGCAAAAGAAGGTGTAAATTTTTCTATGTAACCGAACATAGGGGGTGGGTATATAAGGGCGAGGAGGCAGTCCTTCTTACATACGTCCCATGATTTAGAACCTGATTTAATTTAGAATAGGTTGAATCCAGAGTTGAGATTGAAGGGACACCGTATACCTTGAATGTTTGGACCTTCACCCCGAAATATAATGTTTCTGGCTAAAAAAAAAGTTGAGTCCATATAAGTTAAGTTGAAGTTAAAAATTTGATTATTTTAAAAACTAGGAAGCTACCGCCTCCTGCTCGCTGTAGCTCACCAACCCCCGTAAACTGCTTACGCAGGACCGTTTGGATTGCTTCGCAATCCTCACAAAACCCGGCCTACTGAATTTAACTCAAATTAAAAAACATTAATGAAAACAATTAGCAGAAGAAACGTCAACCTCCTTTCTAAAAATACGCCACAGGTCATCTCCATGAATAACATTCTCTTAAAAATTTGAATATTTATTAACTCTAACTCATATCAACAATTTAAAAAAGATGTTTTCCTTAAAAAATCTATCCCAGCACGTCTATTAATAACTGTGAAGGTTGAGAATACCTCCGCTCGTGTCGCCTCCAATAAACGCCACCGAAGAGTGCAAGAAGGCACTTTGCAGCTCAACTTTGACATCTGCCAGAAAGGCGGGTTAACTTTAGAGTTTCAGTTCTGATTTGGCGCTGGAGGAAAGCGAGAGGCGGAAACGCCAGCTTTTGTAATTATTATTGTTATGTTTAATTAAATCTTTATTGTTTTAACCATGGTGTTCTCTATTGCTGGCGTCTTCTCCCTCACATGGGGGCTAGGAAAAGAAATGATCGCCGGAGAAACCCAGCTACGAGCGCGCGGGAATGTGAGCACGGGTGTGTGAGTAAAGCGAAAGCAGTTCGCAGTTGTGTTGTGGCGTAATTTTCAAAAACGAATTTGGACTGTGTGTGAGCCTTGTGGACTGTAGTGAACTTTTTTGTGACCATCCGATAACCCAAACCCGTGAGTACTTTTTATTTGACGTTGTTTTCTGTGCTGGAAATCGAATGTTACCCTGGAAAACCCAAGTAACACTGCCTTAATTTCGAAGATTATTACTATCAATAGTTTGCCAGTTAATGCTATAATAGACACAGGTTCTAACAGAATCATATTAAGAGAAGATGTTTTCCAAGAAATTTCTCCTGATGCTCAGTTGTCCCCAGTGCACTTTAAGCTTCATGGCTTAGCAAATTCAACTGTGCCTCCCTTAGGTACATTTACCACAGACATTATGATTGATGATTCCCTTTTCCCTGTTGAAATTTGTGTTGTGACAAACAGTACATTGTCATATCCCCTCTTAATTGGCACTGATGTTTTATCTCAAGGAGATCTATGTATTTCCCAAGGAAAAGCTTCCCTCAAAAAAGAAAATAAAACTATGCTAATAACAGCAACAACTGTTCCTGTGAAGACCACACTTAATGATGTTCCGGAAATCGCCTCAAAAACCCTCCCAACCCAATCTACCTTTGAAGTTAAAGACCCTTCCAGTGATTTTTTGACTCATTTGTCCAATGCAGTAGAGGAAAAACCTTATGATACTACACTGTTAAAAAAACTGTAGAAAAACAGAAATTTCAATAACAGTGACTTTATGTTTACAGAGATATTCTGTCATGTAACATTCCCACCGCACTTCTATTTATTTTATGTAAAATAACAGCTTTTACCTAGTTTTTTAGCTTATCTGTACTTAAACAGAAACTTACTGCATTGAAAACCAATACAGCTATTGGCAACGTTATACTGAATCTTCTTTGGTTCAGTGGATAGCGTGCGTGCTTAGCATGCGGTAGGTCGCGGGTTCTATTCCCGGATATCAATTAATTAAAATTAAAAAAACTCTACTAAAATAAGTGCATGCGCACAAGCAGAAAATTACTGAGAGGCAACAGAAAATCTGAAACAGAAATGACAGAAAGTTCCTTTTTACAGCATTTACCTGTAGGTTACAGCTTTTTTCTGTTTACAGTATTTTTCAACCTACAGATTTTTTCTGGCAACTTTTGCTGCCAGAAATTTTCTGTTTTTTTGCAGGATTATTTTTTACAGTGTAGTCACATTTTGAATAGTTCTGTGAAGTCCAAACTAGACACTCTGATTAAAGATTATAAACCTTTAGGCACTAAAACTACAGAGTTACAAATGAAGTTAATCCTCACGGATGAAACCCCACTTGCACAACGACCCAGAAAATTAGCCCATACTGAAAAACAAGAGGTTGACAGACAATTAAAAAAGTGGTTAGATGAAGGTTAGGGTGTATCGAAAAATTTTTTTTCGATTTTGATGACGTAATAGTGCGGAAAAGTTGTCTAAGGTGCCAGAGAGTACCTGTGAATTTTTTCAGAATTTTTGGATAATTTCTTAAGGTGCCACATTGGCCCTGAAGTTCCCCATGTTAATCCAATGGGGCGCGCCGCCAAAAAGGCCGAAAATCGGTTTTTCGCCCCTCATTTCTACACCCTAATCACACGACGAATGTCTCGTCTCGAGTTATGGACTCTATATGATGTATGCTACCCAAAAAAACTTGAATAATAACTTAAATCTGAAATCTCTATATTATGTTGATTGTGGGCTCTGATTTGAACGAGGAAATACGCGATTTTCGACGAAATTTGAGCATACAAAAAAACGTAATATAGATATTTAGGCTATTATTCAAGTTTTTTAGGATAGCCTAGATCATATAGAGTCCATAACTCGAGACGAGACATTCGTCGTGTGATTAGGGTAGAAATGAGGGGCGAAAAACCGATTTTCGGCCTTTTTGGCGGCGCGCCCCATTGGATTAACATGGGGGAACTTCAGGGCCAATGTGGCACCTTAAGAAATTATTCAAAAATTCTGAAAAAATTCACAGGTACTCTCTGGCACCTTAGACAACTTTTCCGCACTATTACGTCATCAAAATCGAAAAAAAGTTTTTTTCGATACACCCTAATGAAGGTATTATAACTAACTGAAAGCTCCTCAGATTTTGCTGCTCCAATCGTGTTGTGCAGAAAACCTGACAAGTCTATTAGAATTTGCATAGACTACAGACGTTTAAACAGAAAAATACTGCGTGACAGATTCCCATTACGATTAATAGATGACATTTTTGATAAACTCCAAGTTGCCAGAATTTTTTCTACGCTAGATCTTAAGAACGGATTTTTCCATGTTGATATGCATCCGGACAGTTCAAAGTTTACTAGTTTTATAACACCATCTGGCCAGTTTGAATTTAAAAAAGTCCCTTTTGGTCTATCCAACTCCCCAAGTACATTTCAGCGCTTTATTCAAATAGTCTTTCGTGATTTGCTGAAGTCTGATATTGTTATTATATACCTTGATGACATCATAATTCCTGCTAATGAAGAAGCTTTGGAAAAATTGGAATTAGTTTTTAAAGTTGCCTCAGAGTATGGATAGCAGAGTATGGAAATGCTCCTTTCTACAACAAAAAATCAACTTTTTAGGACATATAATAGAAAATGGAACAATTAAACCGTCGGAGACTAAGATAAAAGCGGTACACAATTTCCCTCAACCAAAAACAACTAAACAGATTCAAAGTTTTCTTGGATTGTCTGGCTATTTCCGAAAATTTATCCCTCAATATGCTCACATTGCAAGACCCCTTATTAGTGACTTGTTGCGTAATGATGTTGCCACGTTCGTGCAGAGAGTTTCGTAGGTATAGGTCATGAAAAGCAGCTTGTTAGGTATTAATCATTTAATATACTATATACAAGATTTACAAGTTAAGAGAATAACATTCGATTGCCGGTTCCGTTATTCGGAACTCCAAAACAGAACTAACTGAAGTACTTCTACAGTTACAGTTAACTTATACACTACAGTTCCCTCCCCTTAAATTTTCACAAATTAAGTTTATCGGGGGGTCGAATTGTTCTTTTCGATCTTCTTAATTTCGGAGGCTCTGGCGGGACTGGATCTCCCGAAGTTGCGGCATCAGCTGTAGCCCCACCAGGTTCAGGATTAGCTGGGGTCTCCATAGGCTGAGGTTCCACGCTGGCTCCTGGATCTGAAGATTGGGTATCTGCAGTTGCAGACACTTCTCCGTAAGGGTAGGGGTCCGCGTCACAAGTGACTTGATTTCCTGCCCCTCGAATCTGATCAATATGTCGACGAAGTAGGTTTCCCTGCACATTGATAGTGTAGTGGAGGGCTCCATCCTTGCTTAGAACTTCACCGAACTTCCATTTGGCATTTGGAGAACGGTAGTCTCTTACAGCAACTCGGTCACCAACCTCGAAGACTCTATCCTTGAATAGGTGTTCACCTTTCCGGATTCTTTCTTCGACTCTTTTCTTTAAGTTTGGAACCACCAGGTCTATCCGCGTTCTTATTTCTCTTTTGAGGAAAAGCATCGCTGGAGTAGCCATGGTTGTCAAGTTGGGTGACTTCCTGTATTGCATCAGGAACGTGCTGACTTTCTGTTGGATACTTCCTGGGTACTCCGACATGGCACGGAGGGATTGCTTCAGGGAGAATACGTAGCGTTCTGCCTGTCCATTGCTTGATGGCTTGAATGGAGCGCACGTCTTGTGTTTTATCCCGTTGTTCCGCAGAAACAATTGGAATTCATGAGATGTAAACTGTGCGCCGTTGTCACTAACTAGCACAACGGGAAGACCAAAACGTGCGAAGCAATCTCTAAGACATTCTATGGTTTTCTGAGTAGTGCTGGTTTTTAAGGGGTATACCTCTAACCACTTAGAATGGGCATCAACGATCACCAAAAACATGTGATTGAAGATAGGTCCAGCAAAGTCGATGTGTATTCTTTCCCACGGTGAACTTGGGTATTCCCAGTAGTGAGTTTTTGCTTTGGTAGGGTCAATCTTGTATTTTGCACAAGCTATGCAGTTCCTTGCTGCATCTTCAATGTCGTTGTCTATCCCTTTCCAGTAGACATAAGACCTTGCTACCGCCTTCATCTTGACTACTCCTAGATGTCCATGATGTAATTCATCTAGGATCCTTTGTTGATACTTCTTCGGAACCAGAACTCTTTGCCCGTACATGATACATCCGTCTTGTAGGCTGTACTGTGCTTCCTTCCCCTCCAGACTTTCCCCGGAACGCAATGCTTGCAGTAGAGGTCCCAATTCTGCATCCGTACTTGTTGCCTTTGCTAAAGCTTCAGCTTCGACAGGAAGGGTTTCGACTTGATTTAGGTGGAAAATATCAACGTCGCTTCCTTGCTGTAGATGTTCAGAATTGACAGGAAGCCGCGACAGAGCATCCACGTTTCCGTGATCCTTGGTGTTTCGATACTTGATCTCAAACTGGTATCCCTGGAGTATCAGCGAATAATGAAGTAGTCTCGTCGCGGAGAGCACTGGTAACCCTTTCTTGCATCCGAAAATGGCCACAAGAGGTTTGTGGTCCGTAATGAGTGTGAAGTTGTTTCCCTTTAGGTAGAGATAAAATTTTTGAACGCCCCACACTATGGCCAAGGCCTCTTTGTAAATTTGGGAGTACTTTTGCTCCGTAGCGCTTAGAGTCCGTGAAGCAAATGCTATAGGTCTCTCTGAGCCGTCTGGGTACTTATGAGACAAGATTGCTCCTAAGCCAACTGGACTTGCATCAGTGGATAGCAGTAAAGGAATCTTGGGGTTGTAATGCGCCAGTATTCTATCAGAACAAATTTCTTTCTTGATGTTGTCAAATGCCCTTTGACATTTAGAGTCCCAATTCCAGGTAACATCCTTCTTAGTTAAGTTGTGAAGAGGATATGCCAGGGTTGCAAGATCGTTTGAAAATCTGGAGTAGAAGTTAACCAGACCCATGAAAGACTGCACCTCCTGCACGTTTTCTGGAATTTTGGCATTCTTGATGGCTGCTACTTTTTCATTGGTTTTCGCCAATCCCTGAGCATTTATCTTATAGCCCAAGAATTCAATTTCTTCTTGAAAAAACTTGCTCTTTTTCTTGTTAAGCTTCAGGCCATGCTGGCGGCATCTTTCTAAGAACTTCCTTAATCTGTGCAAGTGTGTTTCTTCATCAGGTGCTGCAATGCGGGCATCATCAAAGAAGACTTCCACACCTTCCAAACCCCTGAACACACTGTCAATGTATTTTTGCCATATAGCGGGTGCGGCATTTACACCGTACATTAGTCTTTTGCAGACATAGAGTCCTTTTTGAGTGTTGATGGTGAGTAATTTCTGGCTGTCAGGATGTACCTTCATCTGTAAGTACGCTTGACTAAAATCAATCTTCGAGAATATCTTTCCATCACTTAAAGAAGATAGGATTTCTTCAATGCGCGGCAGAGGATGTTTCTGCACCTTCAGATTTTTATTCAATGTGACTGAATAATCAGCGCATAATCTGATTGCTCCATTTGATTTCACCACTGGTACTATAGGAGTTGCCCAATCCGAAATGTCCGTCTTTTCGATTATTCCCTCCTTCTCGAGGCGATCTATTTCGTGCTCCACTTTTTCTTTCATCGCGAAAGGAATCTGCCTCGGCCGGCAGAAAACGGGCGATGCATCAGCGCGGAGTTCAAGGACACATTCGTAGTTGTTTATTTCTCCTGGTGATTCATCAAACAGATCTTTGAATTCTTCTAATAAATTCGAAAGATTTTGCTTCTTATTTTCGGTAACGCGAACGTTTTTAATTGCGTTCCAATCCAGATTGATTTTGTACAGCCATTCCCGACCGAATATAGTGTCCAAATTTTCTTTGACTATATAAAGATTTAAGTTATGTTTTTCTTCCTTGTACATGACATTTACGGTTACATAACCCAGAGGAATTATTTTCTCACCCTTATAGGTTTTAAAGACTATATCTGTTTTTTGAATCTTTTTCGCCGAAATTTCTCGGAATTTCTTTAAGCTCATTACCGAAACCGTTCCTCCCGTGTCAACTTCCATTTGTACTGGCTTGTTTTCAATTTTGACAACTACCATGATGGGGGGTCTTTTCGGTTCTTCCTCTTTAATGACTTCTGGTTGGGTTTCAAAGGAATATAAAGGTACTGTTTTCCCTTCTTCCCCTTCTGTGGGTTTCCCCGCCTGGACTTGTTTCTGTCTAACAGGCTTTTCTTGTTTATTCTTTTTCCGTAAACAAGCTCTTGCTATGTGCCCAACCTTTTTGCAATAGCTGCATTTAGCTGACTTATACCTGCATTCCTCTCTGTTATGGTTAGTCCCCTCGCATCGTGTACACTGCTGATGCTGAGTGAACTTCTGCTTTTGATTTTGTACTCGCGGTTTCCTCCCGGCGCTAAATTCTTTAATTTCAGTTGAGCTACCCATCATTTCTTTGGTGGATTTCATGGCCTTTTCCATGGCTAAAGCAATCTCAAGGGTTTTATCGAGATCGATATCATCTTTTTCAAAAAGGCGATCCAAAATAGCTCGTTCTCTTAAGCCGCTAATGAAGACGTCCCTGAGCATCATGTTAAGATCATTTGTCGTGTACTTGCACGGTATTGCTAACGATCTTAATTCAGCCAAAAACTCACTCACTCCCTCTCCTTCCCGCTGCTTCCGATTGAGGAAAACATGCCTACTGGGAATAATTAAAGGTCTGGGGTTTAAATGGTCTTTTAGCGTGGACGTTATTTTTTCATAACTTTGCTCACTTGGGTTGTCTGGGGACAAAAGATTTTTCAATAAGTTATACAATTTAGCTGGGAGACTAGAAATCAGCGTTTTCGCTCTTTTTTCCATCGGTACGTTTTGGATATCCAAGAATGCATTGAATCTTTCTAAAAAAGAACTAAAGTCCTCGCAAGTTTCATCATATTTTTCGAAACTAACGCCCGAAATGTTTTTTCCGGTACTTTCGGTTTTGGCTTGGAGCGCCTCCATTAGCGCTTTGTTTTGCGCAATTAATTCTTCTAGAATTTTCTTATCCATGCTTAGAATTGGAAAGCTCCTACCTTATTTGCAGTTTTCGGGTTCTTCAATACCCTAATCCAAGCGATTCTTGAATCCAAGCGCACACACAAAAAAGTTCCGCCGCGAGACTGCGTCTTATCTTTCAACGCGGGTTCATGAAAAAATAAGCCAACTCGTCGCCACTTGCCACGTTCGTGCAGAGAGTTTCGTAGGTATAGGTCATGAAAAGCAGCTTGTTAGGTATTAATCATTTAATATACTATATACAAGATTTACAAGTTAAGAGAATAACATTCGATTGCCGGTTCCGTTATTCGGAACTCCAAAACAGAACTAACTGAAGTACTTCTACAGTTACAGTTAACTTATACACTACAGATGTTCCCTTCAACTTTGGTCCAGACCAAGAAGCAGCTTTCAAGAAACTCAAGTATGCCTTGTCCCATGAGCCTGTTTTGCATTTATACAGGCAAGGAGCACCTCTTGAACTTCACACTGACGCAAGCAGCCAAGGATTTGGTGCTGTCCTCCTACACAACAGTCTGATGACACTCGTTTCCACCCAATCCATTACATGAGTCGCAAGACGTCCCCTCAACAAGAAAAGTATTGCAGCTACGAACTTGAGGTGTTGGCTATTGTCGAAGCACTGAAGAAGTTTCGCCACTACCTCCTAGGAACCAAGTTCAAAATTGTAACCGACTGTGAAGCCTTTAAGAAAACGATACAGAAAAAAGACCTTCCTCCTAGAGTTGCTCGTTGGACCCTAATGCTGGAAGAATTTGACTATGAAGTTGTACACCGACCAGGAAAGCAAATGCAACATGTTGACGCCCTTAGCCGAAATGCTGGTTTTGTAGTCACTCCTCTCCACGGTGAGTTAACCAACAGAATTATAGCTGCACAGAGCAAAGACGACTTTATACAATCTGTAAAGACCCTAACCCAGAAAGGTGAAAATGATGAATACATTTTAAAGAATGATGTCGTGTACAAGCATGAAAAAGGAAGAGAACTACTATTAGTCCCACAAGCGATTCAAGTTGATGTTATTCGTGAAATACACAAAAAAGGACATTTCTCTGTAACCAAGACAGAAGATGCCATAAAGCAAGAGTACTTTATCCCAAAAGCAAGAAAACTGATAGAAGTCATTGCAAGCTGTGTTGAATGTATTTTGTGCAACAGAAAAAGAGGAAAAAAAGAAGGTTTCTTACATCCTATACCTAAGGAGAACATTCCCCTTTCCACCTATCACATCGACTTTTTAGGACCCTTACCTTCCACAAACAAGCAGTACCAATACATTTTTGGAGTAATTGACGCCTTTACAAAATTTTCTTGGTTTTACCCTGTGAAGTCCACTTCAGTCAAGTGTGCAATAGAAAAGCTCAAACAACAACAAATAACTTTTGGAAATCCTTCTAGAATTATATCGGACAAAGGTTCAGCTTTTACATCAAATGATTTTTTTCAATATTGTTCAGAAGAAGCAATAGAACATGTACAAATAACTACCGGAATAAGTAGAGGAAACGGACAAATAGAAAGAATTTTTGGTATCATAATACCAGTACTTGCAAAAATTAGTCTCGATGATCCAACCAAGTGGTACAAGAGTCTGCCAGAAGTTCAACGCATCCTAAATAGTACGAAAGCACAAAGTACCCAGTTTACTCCATTTGAATTACTCTTCGGGATCAAAATGAAAAATAAAGAAGATTTAAACATCAAAAACATTTTAGATGATGAATACGCAGGGTTGGCAAAAAAACGGGTTTTTTTAAAAAAACCAAAAAAACCGGGTTTATTTGGTTTTTTTGGTTTAAACCAGGTTTTTTTGGTTTAAACCAAGTTTTTTTAGAATTTTTTTTATCAGAATAAGTTATTTTAGCATTGATGTTTGAAATTGAGTTGTAAATGAGACATTTATTTCAGGGGTTGTTTATAATTGATAAATGATTTGTATATTTCAATTAATTAATTAAAATTAAATTAATTTGTTTTAAAAATAATTTTTGTTTCTAAAATATTCCAATTTGAATATCTAATATTATTGTAGTGAATAAAAATCAGTGTTAATTTGTCTTGGATAAATGGTTGAAATAATCAAATTATTTATCTTAATTATATATGGATTATTTTATGAACTTAAGAAATTTCTTTAGAAAGAGAAAATTTTATTTTTTAAATGAGAAGTAAAAGTGAAATGTAAACAACTAATGTTAATTGAAATTGGATAATTGATAAAGATAATTAATTTGATTAATTATTAAATGGTAAAATAATCAAATTAATTATATGGATTATTTATGAACTTAAGAAATTTCTTTAGAAAGAGAAAATTTAACTTTTTTAATAAATAAAAGGGAAATGTAAGCAACTAATGTTAATTGAAATTGGATAAATGATTGAGATAATTAATACGATTAAGGAAATTAATGGTTTTTATTAATTTAGTAAAAAAACCCAACTGGTTTTTATCTTTTTATAAACAAACCAGCTGGTTTTTCGTTTTTATCATTAAAGAAATCAACGGTTTTTATTAATTTACTAAAAAAAACAACTGGTTTTTATGACTGACAAATAAGACAAATTGGTTTTATTAATTAATTAAAATCCAAGCCATATTTTATCAGTGAAAAACAGATAACTTTTGTGTATGTTTAGTTACTCTTTGAAATAATGCTTCATTTTAAAGGAAATTAATAAATGAACTATCTCTTGCAAAATATAATAAGTTTAACTTAAGCATTTAAGGTTAAGTTTAGAGAGAATTCAATAATTAAAACCATTAAATTAAAAGATATCTGATTTTTAATCACCTTAAAATGTCAATTTTTTTTATAAATCTGACCTTTTAATTTTGTGCAAAAGATTATACTTAATAACACTTTCTTTAAAAAATCCTGAAAATATTTTATAATTTCTAAAAAAACCAAAAAAACCAAGTGGTTTTTTTGGTAAAAAAACCATGGTTTAAACCAAATGGTTTAAACCGGCCAACCCTGTGAATACGTAACATCCACTTTCCTTTACAAAGAACAAATTCGCAATCAAGCAAAAGAAAACATCCTGAAGTTACAGACTGAAAACAAGAAGAACTTCAACAAACGAAGAAAGAAAACCCCTAACTATGCTGTTGGAGATCGCGTCGCCATACAAAGGACACAGTTTGGATCTGGTCTCAAATTACGTCCCAAGTTCTACGGACCTTACGAAATCACTAAAGTCAAGGAAAATGACCGATACTGAGTGAAAAAAGTTGGCTGTCATGAAGGACCGAATGCAACTTCCACTGCTGCAGACCACATGAAGAGATGGCTTTAGATGAAAAAGACGAAGATTGAAGATAGAAGAAATAGACGAATATGAAGATAGAAGAATTAGAAGATAGATGAAGAGAAAGAAGATGACAGATAGATGAAGAGAAAGAAGATGACAGATGGATGAAGAGAAAGAAGATGACAGATAGATGAAGCGAAGGAAAATGACAGATAGATGAAGAGAAGGAAGACTACAGATAGACGTAGAGAAAGACAACGAAAGATAGATGATGAGAAAGTCCCTGAAGAAGACGATGGTGAAGAAAATGCTGAAGATGACGAATCTGATGAAAGACCTTTTCCTGATTGACTGTTCCTGAATAACTTTTCCCTTATTGACTGTTCTTGAATAACTTTTTTATTCTCCCCAGATTAAGACTTTAAAACTCTAAACTTTAAAAAAAATGATTTTTCTTTTATTTTTTGAACATTGATTTTTTTCATATATGTTAACCATTCCTTTTGTTTTTTTTCAGGTCAGACCTGATGGACTCTCTTTAGAATGTCATATGAATAATTCTTAAATTTCTTAATATTGATTATAGTTTGATGTCATTTTGTTTTGTAGTTTCAGCTTTAATTTTTGTTTTGTATTTTTCAGCTTTAATTTTTGTTTTATATTTTCAGCTTTAATTTTTGTCTTGTAGTTTCAGCTTTATATTTTTCTTGTAATTTTTTAAGAGCTTTAAAGTTAAGCTGTTAGATTAATCTTTCTTTACCAAAAGCTTTTGAGAGCTTATTTTTCTTTCTTTAATTTTAAGTGTTAATTTGATGTTATTAGTTGTGATTTTTAATTTTTAGTTTAATTACTAATTTTGATGTTGTGATTTTTATTTTGAGTATTGATATTGTGAATTTAAATTTTTAAGAAATGTTGTGTTTTTTCTTTTGTTTTGGCCAGGAGGTCCTGGGCCATCAAGATGGCCGAGTGTGAAGGTTGAGAATACCTCCTCTCGTGTCGCCTCCGATAAACGCCACAGAAGAGTGCAAGAAGGCACTTTGCAGCTCAACTTTGACATCTGCCAGAAAGGCGGGTGAACTTTAGAGTTTCAGTTCTGATTTGGCGCTGGAGGAAAGCGAGAGGCGGAAACGCCAGCTTTTGTAATTATTATTGTTATGTTTAATTAAATCTTTATTGTTTTAACCATGGTGTTCTCTATTGCTGGCGTTTTCCCCCTCACATAACTATATCAATCAGTATTCTAGGAAAAAATTTTCACCAATGGATATTTCAAATTCAATATTTTACCTAGTAACATCGTTAGTATACCTAGTGTTTATCATTCGTATTTTTGTTTTAACTTAGACTTTTTATACAATACCTTTTCAGCCATTAAAAATAATAGAAGACAAAGCCTAAATGACACTCAATGTTTTTAATTATCAGTTATCAATGAATGTTATCAATGAATTTCGATTATCAGACTGAAAGTTATAAATTTCAGTTAAAATGGGGGAAATTTTAGTAAAAACAATTAAAACATAATATCTGTAAGTTTTTAGAACACATTTATCAGTATATGAATGATATTTAACCCTTTCGGCACCAGAACATCAAAAAAGTGAAAAAAAACTTTTTTTTCTTCTTCTCAATACATCTAAATGCCCCTATAATTTGTCTGGAAAAAAAACTTTTTTTCCTGTGTGTATACTCCTTCCTAGTTATTTTTATGAGCCTCATATGAAGCTTATCGTACGGGTTGCATATGTGCACTTTGATGTGATCTTATTACAACTTCAAATTTAAGTCCATATTTATTGTTTCTTAAAATGTATGAATGAATATACAAAATGTATGTAATGAATTATACAAGTAAAGAAAGAAATAGAAAAAAATTAGGAAAATTTTTTTCATCGAGAATGAAATGCCTCGAAATATTCATGGCAAAGAAGGCTCTTTGCACATTTATCACAAATATATCCAGGGTTTTTTTTCAAACAACCATGTAGTAAATGGATTTAGCCGCATATTTTTTCTGCTTTGGCCGGATAGTGGTTTCTTCCATCTTTCCTAAAACTTCCATTCCTTCTAAAAAGTCATCTGGAAGCATTTTGGAAAAATAATCTATTGGCATCTCTCCGGAGATATTTGATTTATGATGGCCTGTAAAATCAGGAACCTTCTCTTTCAAATCATTATCTTCTTCTGCAAACCACAAAGCTTTTAGTAGACGTTGGTTTGAAACTGTGTGATCAACAGCCATATGAGTTGAGCTGGTATCATTATCTATGTCTTCCTAACTCTCATCTGTAACCTATTCTGGTGCTTTGGTAACTTTCTTACTGAAGTGATTCTTGGAATAGGTCTCTAGATTTACCAGGTATAGCATTGCCACCTTCATCCATTTCTCTATAAAAATATATCTAAAATAGCCAATTTACAACAAATATAGCATCTTTTATGCATTTTAAGTCATACTCACATTATGTCCGGTTTTACTCAGTAATACACGTTTTTACGATATCCACACTTTAGGACACGCTGATGCCATTAAGTCACTTTTGAGGGATAAACAACAAGTGTAATTCCAACTCCCGATTTCTTTCTACAACCCCGAAAATTCGCCGTGGCCGTTCTGACTCTCGTCACTTCTTTCTAAGTCCCCAAGTTTTTTCGTTTCGAAATATTCTCATAATATCACGCAGACCTCAACAGGTCCCGCGTAAGCATTGAAATGCAAAAAAAATTGAGATACAGTCGGATTTCATGGAAATTGTGTGGTGTCCGGTCCATTTCTGTAGGGTAGTGTATTACATTAATAAACTCAACAAATTTACAAATTATTAAATCGGATTTTTGAAGGAAAACAAATAAAGCGTATTTTTTATACCCTTCAACCTTCAACACATTAAAATCACTTTCATTGTTTTATCCACGCTTATCACACAACAGTCAACACTTTAAAGTAATAACAAATTTATTAAAATACTTACTTTCGTTCCCTTCTTCGACAGAAGCAACCCCTCTAGAACTAATTAGAACAATACAAATAATCGCAAAAGAAATCATCTTATGATCAGGCGAAAACTTAGCTGCGACTTCATTCTATTGATAAGCCAGTCCCTTCTGTCGGTGATACAGGTTGACTGTATCTACCACATTGCGAATCTACAGGTGATAAGGCTTTGTTTTCAGGGGGAATTTCCCTTCAAGCGCTATTCAAAAGTAATATCGAAAGCAGAAAAGCCATGTTATTGGAGGATTTTTTGAACGTTCGCCGTTTTTAGTGAGGAAAAAAGTCGTCATTCAGTACTCGATGTTTTGAACGAAAAGTGAAGATTTGTATCAGAATCATCACAAAGCGAGGTGTTATAGAATAGGTTTATTATGTTCCTCAAGGGATAACTAGTCCAATATCCATCCCCATGTAACATTTATTGAGGATTTTTTAAAGAGATATGTGTCCACTTTGGTTGCTTAACGAAACTAAGAAACAAAATCATTTAAAAATTAATTAAAAATCCGTAGAAAATAAAAAAAACTAAATTAGAGCATGGAGTTGTAATTAACCATTTATCTACTGACGGTATTTACAAGTCCCACCAACTTTAAAATTACATAGAATAACCCTCCTTACGAATATATGGACGATATTATTTTGCAGGAACACTCTTTCAGTTTTCCTCTTCCAGGATAATGCAAATATATTTAACTGAAGTTGTGCTTTTAGTTGCAATTTTGATCGGCATCCCATGATTGTCATTTTTGTTCCAGCAAAAAGTAGTTAAAAGTCAAAAGTAAGGGAACGTACCCATACTACGTGACCCGTTTAGGGGAGGGAGGGGGGTCTTCAAAATACCACGCTCGGTCACAGAGGGGAGGGGGGGGGCTTAGGGTTTCGTCACGTAGTCAATTTCCTCTTTCCAATACGGCAAAATTAAGCTAAATTAATTGCTGAAATTTGACAAATTAAGCCAAATTATTTATTAAAATTCGACAAATTAAGCCAAATTAATTTTTTAAACTTTTTGTTTGCAAAAAATTATTGAAAACCGTATTTATGAATTACTACGTGAAAACTAGAGGGGGAGGGGGGTCTTGGCATATACTACGGATGGTCACCAAGGGGAGGGAGGGGGGTCAAAAATGGTAAAAAATGGGTCACGTAGTATGGGTACGTTCCCTAAAGTGTATGATTTTTTAAGAATTAAAACTCAGATAAAAAAATCCATGTTTTTTTGTATTGTGAGAATATTTTAGAACTCCGTGTACTGACAGTACTCAAAAGTTCAAAAGTATCAATTTAATTGATTAAATCTAGTGGATTGAATTTTCCAAAAAGATGATTATTTTATTTATGCATATCCCTTAATCTTCAATTCAGTGACTAAAAAAATTGCAGATAATCATAATGCCATAATAATATTCAACTTAATTTAATCACAATTTTTTAAATGTAGATAAAGGGTTAAATAAGCCTTTAATCAATAGAAATGTGTGCCCCTTCGTAACATCCTTATATTACAAACAATAGAAAAAGTCAATAGACAGAAAAGCATTTATCAAAATTTCAGTTTCTTAATGAAAAAAATTTGACATAAAGTAATAAAAACATTTTATCAGAAATAGTTCAATTAAATTAATTTAACAAAATTAAGTAGATTTATATTGTTCTCTTTTTTCCTAAGTTATATTTCTAACGCTAAAACCCATAATTCATACAAGAAAAATGCAAATGCTTTCATCTACAAAAAAAAGTATTTTTTATTCTGTTTTGTATTCAATTTTAATTTAAACTGACCAATACTTTACTCTCAAAAGTTACTTTTAATTTAATTTGAATATAATTAACATTTAGTCAAAAATATTATATAATTTACAAGAATATCATCTTAGACTTAGATACGTAAAATCCATTGTTTAATCTAACTATTTACCCTTTAAAAACAAATTAGAAATCAAATGAATGTTTCAAGAGTTATAAATTGTTCATCGCAGACTATCATGTACACTTAAGTAAGTGATGATAACTGCTATCACTTTATTGTTAAATCTGCAGAAAAGTTTCAGTTTATTATCTAAGAGTAAACTCTCGAACACACATTAACATAGATTAACAGTTTTTTTAGTTCACCACCTCAATATTTTTTCATTTGAAGAAAAGTTAAAGGCCAATGATTATTTACCAAGAGCAAAAGTAAAGGTTAGTAAACAGCAAAAAAATAGTAACAGCCAGTAAATAGCACATTTTTTTACGTTTTCCAATTCTTCAATAGAGAGGGGGATGTCAAAATTAAATCTCCTTCGTTTTTAAAAGTTGGATGTTTAAGGTTATCTATAGTGTGGTTACCTTAAATAGGCTGCAAAATTATTTATAAATTATACAGGGTGTTTCAAAATTGCGTTGCACTGCTTTTATTCGGAACCAGCACCTCCTAGGGTCATGGAAGTAAGGTCTACCCCTAGGTAAGTGACCCTGGAGAACCCATTGAGAGGACTAACAGCGCCCCTAGCGGCGAAATTAAAAAGTTAACAAAAATTAATTTAAAAACTAAAGGAGATAGAGCAAAAACCTCAATGAGAGTATTGTTGCCAACGTCAAGAAGAACTCATTGAAAAAAATTTGATCAAAATATCTTGAATATTCGCAGAGATATTAGCATGTGAAAATGGCACTTTTTCGGGGGTCAAAAAGGAAAAAAATCGCATATTTGCAAATTTTTCAGTGTTATTGTGTAGTTATGTGTTTTTTTAGTTGAAAGAACACAAAATTTTATCAAAAAATCAAAAAAATTTGCAAATGTGCGAACTTTTTACTTTTTGACCCCCGAAAAAGTGCCATTTTCACATGCTAATATCTCCGCGAATATTCAAGATATTTTGATCAAATTTTTTTCAATGAGTTCTTCTTGACGTTGGCAATTGAGGTTTTTGCTCTATCTCCTTTAGTTTTTAAATTCATTTTTTTTTAATTTTTAATTTCGCCGCTAGGGGCTCTGTAAGTCATCTCATTGAATTCTCCAGGGTCACTTACCTAGGGGTAGACCTTACTTCCATGACCCTAGGAGGTGCTGGTTCCGAATAAAAGCCGTGCAACGCAATTTTGAAACACCCTGTATACACTCCCACAACATAAATCTGAATGAAAAAGAACGGACAATGTTACATACATTAAATTTTCCACTAAAAGAACGATGGGATATAGTTCTAATACACTGCTGTGCAAAAATTAAGGACGGAACTGTTTTTTCAACATAACACCTAGTGAATTTATTTTTCATCATTGAAAATCATACCAAGAGATGTTCAATGGGTGAGAATACAGGGCCCGAAAACAAATTTTTCCTACCAATATTTTAAGGGGGTAAATGGACCCTCCATTGATAATGGAGTACCATTTCAATTTGGAGCTGTAGCAGAAACGTCTATTTAAGAGGTATTAACCGAAAACTTTATGTTTATTGTAATTAATATGATTACTCCTGAACTCAATGCATATTTTTAAACGCGTGTGTTACCTTTAAATGGTATATTTTAGGTTTTATTAATAGAAATCGGTGTAATCATCATTTTTGGCAAGTTTTAGCTTCTGGGTCAATTTTGGTAATTGGTATCTTACCGTCAACCATGTTTTAAGTACTTCTTACATGTGATTGATTATGTTACGGTCTGGAGACCCGGAAAGTAACTTATTTCTTTCAATATCGTGACTTTCAAGAAACTTTGAGAGAGCCAAATTGTGATTTTGTGCAACTTTTTCTCTCATAAAGAAAAGTTCTTGACCTGAAATTTCTTCTAAAAGAATCAAATGGGACATGAGAACACAGGTACGCAATAGCAAACATCAGTGAAAATATCTGCGGTGTATAAGAGGTGCTGAAACGGCACAACAGAATTGTATAGTTTCACAGAAAGGACATCTGTTAATTAATGTTTGAAAAAAGTATTTTTTAGTGTTTATGGACGTAGACATATCTAAAAAGAAACATATGGCTGTAAAAATATCTCCATTACCTTTGAAATGTGTTTTAAAAAGATATAATTTCTCCATTGATACTCGCTATTACTGTTAGACATTTCAACACCCCCTATACACGAAAAAGATTTTCACTGATGTCTGCGATTACTTACCTGGGTTCTCATGTCCCCTTTGCTTCTTTTAGAAGAAATTTCAGGTCAAGAATTTCTCTTTATGAGAGAAAAAGTTGCACAAAATCACAATTTGCTACCTCAAAGTTTCTTGAAAGTCACGATATTGAAAGAAATAAGTAACTTTCCGGGTCTCCAGACCTAAACATAATCTATCACATGTAAGAACTACTAAAAACATGGTCGACGGTAAGATACCAATAACCAAAATTGACCTGGAAGCTAAAACTTGTCAAAAATGATGATTAGACCGATTTCTATCAATAAAACCTAATAAATACCATTTAAAGGTAACACACGCGTTTAAAAATATGCATTGAGTTCAGGAGTAATCATATTAATTACAATAAACATAAAGTTTTCGGTTAAATACCTCCAAAGCGGTATATGGCGGTATATGTAAAGCGAAGACACTCCAATGGGGAGAGCGCTCGCCACTTATTGCAGCGCCATCTCTAATTTGTGAGCCCTACTATAAGTTATAGCTGTTTTTTTATTCCAGTTAGCGAGCTGACGCATGCGCTCCAATGCACCTGGCGGATCACGTGACAATCCGAAACGAAAACTCAAAGATCGGCTCCGGCGGTTGATTCAGCCGGCATAAGTTTAAATTTTAAATCGGTATTGTCGTTTTACTTAGAAATCCTTTCGGGAGTGACTTCCCGACCGTCGGGTAACCGTTGTGCGCATGCTCGGGTTAAAGGCGTGGTTGTAAAGTATTTAGGATTGTGGTAAGCGTGGCCCCGATGGGGGAAAGGTAGCGCGTCTGCCTGGCGTGCGGAAGGTCGTGGGTTCGAGCCCGGTTCTTATTTTTCAGTAAATTTAATTTAAATTTTTATAAATTCCATTAAAAATTGCAAGAATTAATTGCTCTTGTTTAACAGTCATTCCTTATTTAATTAAATTCATTGTGGTTTTTTAAATGTTTTACTTAGTCTAATTTTTTAAAAAAATAATTTAAATTATTAATTTATTGAAAATAAAATTATTTCGCTAAAATATTTTATAGAAACAGCAAGAATCAGGTCCACATGGATGCGCATTGCTAATAAAGTATAAAAATCTTGCAGGGATTGTGAAATACAGTACGAAACAATACGTCGGTCGCCATGGCCGTGGGACTTGCCGTCCGTCGTACGACGGTCGGCTAGCAACAGCCAATCCTTTCTTTTAGATTGTGGATGTTTGATTAAAGGAGAATTAATCTATTTTCTGAGATCTGATAGCTTAATTATTCAGATCAAAATAACTTCCAAAGCACCACAGCTAATTTTAAACAAACAACTAGGAGTCGAAAGCGCGTAAAGGAAAGGAGCAAGAGTGGCTTAAACACGCATGCGCGGCGGTGTCTCAGATTTTAGTTGGCCGCACACCGCTGGAGAGAATGGCGCTGCGGTCGCCCGCCTTAAAAAGGCGAGCGGTGTTACTATGGGAATGACGTCGCTTCTCGCTACCGCTTTGAATACCTCTTACAAAGACGTTTCTGCCATAGCTCCAAATTGTAATGGGACTCCATTATCAATGGAGGGTCCATTTACCCCCTTAAAATATTGGTAGAGAGAATTTGTTTTCGGGCCCTGTATTCCCACCCATTGAACATCTCTTGGTATGATTTTCAATGATGAAAAATAATTTCACTAGATGTTATGTTGAAAAAACAGTTCCGTCCTTAATTTTTGCACAGCAGTGTAATAATGTGAGATCTATTTGATTCACTTATAGTATTGAAAATTATTGAAAGGTGTTATAAATTATTTCTTCGCGTTATTTTTGTTTTCGTTCATCATCTAATTAATTAATTAAATTTAATTCGATTTCATATATACCTTTGAATTGGAATGGAGAAATTAGATTTATCAACTATAACCTTTTACCTCAAAACGAGTGAAGTTGTTTTTTCTGCAACAAGGCGATCCTCACAATGAAACAACATCTACAGGTACGAAGGATTATTGCAGTAAAGCCCTGTTTCACATACACCCTTTATTGCACCAAAAAGAAAAAGAAAATAACTCAAAATTTCGAAAATTTTCCAAAAAGCTTCGAAAGTAAAAAAATCAGTACTTATAGTATAGTTTCGCTTCTGTTTGCCAGAAAGCTTTAGGGTGTTTGAACTTCAAAAAATTTTACTTACTTTTTTTACCTCAATATTACTTAAGAAGAAACTTTTTCTACTAATTTGAACATTTTTGAAGAAGTTAGCATTTAGTTCCGATCTATAAAATGTTAAAATAGTATCATGTTGACTGTAAAAAAAAATTCAAAATTTTTCGTACGTATTTAAATCAACAAATGGATATAAAGATAAGTCTATCATTTTCTACCTCTTGCAATCAACTAGCTCGCCGTATACAGGGTGTTTCAAAATTGCGTTGCACGGCTTTTATTCGGAACCAGCGCCTCCTAGGGTCATGGAAGTAAGGTCTACCCCTAGGTAAGTGACCCTGGAGAATCCATTCAGATGACTTACAGCGCCTCTAGCGGCGAAATTAAAAAGTTAAAAAAATTAATTTAAAAACTAAAGGAGATAGAGCAAAAATCCCAATGAGAGTATTGTTGCCAACGTCAAGAAGAACTCACTGAAAAAAATTTGATCAAAGTATCTTGAATATTCGCGGAGATATTAGCATGTGAAAATAGCACTTTTTCAGGGGTCAAAAAGTAAAAAGTTCGCATATTTGCAAATTTTTCAGTGTTATTGTGTAGTTTTGTTTTTTTTTAGTTGAAAGAACACAAATTTTAATCAAAAAATTTGCAAATATGCGAACTTTTTACTTTTTGACCCCTGAAAAAGTGCTATTTTCACATGCTAATATCTCCGCGAATATTCAAGATATTTTGATCAAATTTTTTTCAGTGAGTTTTTCTTGACGTTGGCAACAATACTCTCCCTTGGGTTTTTGCTCTATCTCCTTTAGTTTTTAAATTAATTTTTTTAACTTTTAAATTTCGCCGCTAGGGGCGCTGTAAGTCATCTCAATGGATTCTCCAGGGTCACTTACCTAGGGGTAGACCTTACTTCCATGATCCTAGGAGGCGCTGGTTCCGAATAAAAACCGTGCAACGCAATTTTGAAACACCCTGTATATCACTGAAATTTGCAAATAAAAACAAAGGTTAATCCCGACTCAGTAATAGCAAGAAAGGTGCCATCTTAAGTTGCTCTAAAGTAATCCTTGATTAAACGTCGGGGTTTTTTAGTGTCGCACCCAATATCTGATAAGGACAATGAAAAAAAACTGGCCTCCGCGAAACCTAAACTGCGTTATCTCAAGGTGCAAATAAGAGACGAATTTTGTAAAAGGTATGCTGCTCGAAAAAAAAATGACCTGTAAAAAATAAAATAATGTATAATTATTTAATAATAATATAAATCAAAATCAAAAATATGTATTTTAATATTAAATATAAATACTTTTAAAAATGCATTATGTTTTGAAATACAATCTCAAAAACGTAGAAAAGAAAACCTAAGCTAAAATTTTAAAGAAAAATTCGGATTAAAGAATCTATTTATTGTGCATATCCTTTTTAGGGGAGGGGGTAATGTATGTTATATTCCTTCGCAGAAATGTTTCAGCACCATGAGTAATCTCATTTTGAAAGAAAAAAATCATTACATTTTAGTAATATGTTGTTATAGAATGAGCAGAATATAAAAGTTAACACTTTTAAGGAAATAATATTCTTGATCAATTGTATGAAATGAATCATGAAATGTATTATACAATTATTTCAAGGCTCAAATTAAAACGGAACATATTAGAATGGGGTTTATTACTTCTCTTAAGAAAAAATAATATACACACAGCATTTAAATATTTCTCTTTTCTCAGGAAGTCTGGCTTTCAACATTTAATAACCATATTTCCCTTATTTTTCTTAAATTTTCAATGAAATATGGTAAAATAATGATAGAATTCCATTAACTGGCAACACTGGTTTCAGTCTCTCTCTCTTTCCAAAAAATCTTTCGAGAATTCAATTTAAAGAACTGCATCATAAGCTTGTGGATTGTGATAGTGTTTTAAAAATTTAAATGGAAGCGGCTTTTTTTGGTCGTGGCTAGTTCACAGGAGCAGTGGTATGGTGACGAATGAAAAATCATAAATTTATATTTTTATGACTTAGGTAAAAGGCTTCTTAGATCATAAAAACAAAAATTTCTCATCTGTGAACTAGCCACAACCTCTTTTTTTCTCCATTTTTTAAAGGAAAGGTTATGAAAAGTATGATAAACTTCTTCTTCCTCACTTAAGCAAAAAAATAAATATGTATTTTAATCAATTCTCTTAGAAAAATATAATAATTTGAGTATTAGTGAAGATTTGGTGCCTATGGAAGATTTTGGTGCCTTCACAAAGGTGAAGATTTTGATGCCTAAAATTGGTTGGATTACCCCCTCCCCAGGCAAGGATAGGATACCGTCCTGCTACCTCTCTTTCTAGAAATCGAGCCCTGATTCTTTTTGTTTGCTTAAAATTACTTCACAACACTGATTAAGAATTTCCCAACTAAAACAGTTTTATCTGTAATTTGACAAAGATAGAAATTACATTCAAGGGTATAGTGATAACCATTATTGCTTTAAAAATATGTAGTACTGATTAAAAAGAAAAAATTTTCATTAAATTTTTGACCAGTATCTACAAAATTTCAAGGCTAAATTTTAGCATGTAAGTTCTCTTTCTTCATTTTATATTTATTAAAGCTGATGATAAAAGTTTCGATTTAAAAAGGGAATTCTAACTTTTGGTGAACTGAAAGATGTTTTATTGACCAACCTTGCATGTTTTTAGTTTGGTGTCAATAGTCAATATCACGAGTATTGGTCTACTTGAGTATCTTGACTATCGTCTACTACCTAACAAGTATCTTGACCACCTATCGGTCAATTTTATATTTTTCACGTATGAAAAATTCTTCCTGCATCAGGAATAATAAGGTAAAGTAAAAGGTAAATCTAACGAGTGGTTCTTTTTTTTTAATAATTTCTTGAAAATAAAACTTTAATTACACTGTATATTAGATATCTAATTTTCCTATAGTATCAAAAAAACTTAATAAGTGATGCAAAAAAGATAAAATATAATTAATATTAGTTAAATAAGTTTTATTGAGGTATAGAAAAACTGGATAAATGATTTTGATTGAAGAGGAAGAATTTTTTCTACTATCTAGTTACCACAAGTCAGAAAAAATTAATTACAGTAGCAATAAAAAAGAAATTTAGACATAGATCAAAATAAGTTAAGCCAGAAAATATAACTCATTCTTACTGGGTTGTGCTTATAAAGGGATTTGTTCTATTTTATGCTTTGTAAGTACCAACTAAAAATAATTTTTTCATACAAGCTTACTTTACTTAATGTGATCATTCAAAAGTGTTCACATTAAAAATAGTTATAACTGTCACTAAAAATCTAAGAAATTTAATAGAACGTCCAGATTATAATAAAACACTTAAGGAAAAATATATAGAGAATGAAAATGCATGGGCCAGATTAAAGTGAAAGCTGGATTAAACCTGTGGGCAGTAGTTTAAAAACCCCTTATCTAAATTATCAAATTCACTAATCATACAAAGTCCTGAACATTGATTTCCTATTAATGAGATATTGTACATCATAACTCTTGATGACAACAACACATATATTAAACAGTTCAATTGATTTACTTTATTGAGAAATATGATATCCTTAGCAAAATTAAAACAAATATTCATTAACAAAATCACTAATGTAACAAATCACCAGGATTCATACAGACACAAACATTAATTTAAATTACTCTTTTGCTTTTCACAGAGAGATAATGTACAAAACCATGAGTTGAAAAAGGTCATATAAAAACAAGGCTTAGAATCCAAAATAATTCCTTTTCTTATACTGTAACAGTTAAAGAAACTGGGAATTCTTTAGGATACAGATTCTAATAAATTTACCAAGTGAGTAAATCCAAACAATCAGGGCCCTGGTGACTTTTTGGCGAAGGAGGTTTGTTTTCCCAATGCTGTTTGTTCCTTAACAAGAAAACAATTAAACTAAATACACAACTTCTTGGGGGTGCAAAAATATTTGTACTCCCTATCCACTTTTGACACCAGCAGGCTGGGATCCTTTGGATTACTCACCATCACCAATTGTAGTAAAAAAAGGCTAGCACATGTCTATGCTTCAAAGATGCATACTTGGTACACCTTTAGAAAGAGTCCATCCACAATGTTAATTCAAAGCTCAAATGATGACTGACAACCCCAGAGATCTAATTATTAATACAGTCGAGTCCGCTTAATGTGATCACGGTTAATGTTATCAATCGCATAGGTGTAGTGTTAACATAAATTGAAAATGCAAAGGAAGCGATTATTTTATTTTTATTAATTACTCTTATATTTTAGCTTAAAAATTTTAAGTTGCCAAGTACATATTTAGTGAAAAATTGTTTTGAAAACATTAATTACGGTTACATAACTTTAATATTAAAGCAAATAATCTAGAGATACACTATATTTGCTACTTTTTGATAGGAAATCGCTTATTATTATCAATCGGATAATGTTATCAGTTTAATATCGGACAAATGCGATCACATTAAGCGGATTCGACTGTATCCATTTTATGGCTTAAATCTAGAAGTGGGTTCAAAAGCCAAGCAAAGTAGTAGCGCCTAAGTACCAAAGTGAAGTTGGCGACTAAAAATTCGCCAAGAGGCGTCAACCCGAACCCACTTCTAGATTTTTACCCTTTTTATTATAGATCCTAAAATAATAACACTGGTCAACACTCATTTTGATGGAGGGAATATTAAAGCTGTTTTGTATATATTTGACCTCCTGATTCCGAATATGACATCTGTTTTTGCTCATCAGCTCTAGTTTTTAAGATATTCGAAAATTAAGTTTTTTTCACTTTTGACCTACCTTTTATACAATATGGTGCTATAAAAATGACTTAATAATAAAAAACCTAACCACCCAAGGCTTTTCCTATTCCTTAGACTTCCAATAGATAGTGTATAAAGTTTCAGCCCCCCAAGTTAATTTTAAGGGGTACCTATAGGGCCCTAAAGTTGAAAAATTGGTCTTTTTTTCAGAATTTTTAAAAAAATGTTTTAGTTTTCTAATTTGATAAAACTGGCTAATATATGTTTTTTAGAACTTATTTAGACCGCTAAAAATATTTTTACTTGAAAACTGCACCTCTTTAGAGCGATTTTTTAGTTTTAAGGCGAGAATAAGGGTCATTTCGCTCAAAAACGCTTGGTACCAATAATGGTGGTTGAAACGAATAAATTTCGAATTTTTCAGAAGTAAGTCATCAAAAAAGATGTCCTTTGATATAAAACTGAAATTTCATATGATACAGATCAGTGAAAAAAAGGAATTTTTCCAATTTTTTCAAATTTTAGGGCTTGAAAGCTCGAGAGGAGCTTCTACTGTTTTACTGATCTTTATCATGTGAAATTCAGTTTTACATCAAAGGACATCTTTTTTGATGACTTACTTCCGAAAAATTCGAAATTTATTCGTTTCAACGACCATAATTGGTACCAAGCGTTTTTGAGCGAAATGACCCTAATTCTCGCACTAAAACTAAAAAATCGCTCTAAAAAGGTACAGTTTTCAAGTAAAAATATTTTTAGCGGTCTAAATAAGTTCTAAAAAACATATACAGTCGAGTCCGCTTAATGTGATCGCATTTGTCCGAGATGAAACTGATAACATCCGATTGATAACAATAAGCGATTTCATATCAAAAAGCAGTAAACAGTGTATAGATTATTTGCTTAAAATCAAAGATATGTAATCGTAACTAATGGATTTCAAACAATCTTACACTCTACATAGAAGGGAAAATATAATAGTACAATTAATAAAAATAAATTAATGCTTATTATTTCTATTAAAGTAGAAGAATTTCTTCTATTGCGCTCCATTATATCCTTTCAGTTAAAAAATCACTTAAATTAATCTGAATTCCAGTAAACAAGGGAAAAGCAAAATCATTATCAGAAACATCTGCAAGACAGCGATGGTTCCTTTCACCAATCACAAGCATCGATTCGCCCCTCCCTTTACCCATTTTCTTTCAATAATATGGGGAGCATCGAATATTTTCTTTTTCTTACCTAACAGTGCAACTGTCTGATTTTTAGAGAAAAAAATGAGAGAATGCCTTAGGGTGGGGCAGATGTTTACTTAAAAAATTTGACCTTCAAAAGGAAACTAGAAAATGGAACTTTTTAGGGGATATGGACAAATTTTGATAACATTAAGCGGCGTGTTGATCCATAGTTGATCACATTAAACGATGAATTTTACATTACATTAAATAGGAATGATCGGGACCTGTTGATTTCGATAACATTATCCGATTGATAACATTAACCGTGATCACATTAAGCGGATTCGACTGTATTAGCCAGTTTTATCAAATTAGAAAACTCAAAAATATTTTTAAAAAATTCTTAAAAAAAGACCAATTTTTCGACTTTTTTTCAACTTTAGGGCCCTATAGGTACCCCTTAAAAATAACTTGGGGGCTGAAACTTTTACACTATCTATTGGGTCTCTAAGGAATAGAAAAAGCCTTGGGTGGTTAGGTTTTTTATTTTTAAGTCATTTTTGTAGCACCATATTGTATAAAAGGTAGGTCAAAAGTGAAAAAAACTTAATTTTCGAATATCTTAAAAACTAGAGCTGATGAGCAAAAACGGATGCCATATTCGGAATCAGGAGGTCAAATATATACAAAAACAAGTTTAATATTCACGCCATCAGAAAAAAAGTTTTTTTTTGTAGACCAGTGAATTAGTAGATTATTATGAGAGATCTAATAGTATATAATACTATTAGATCTCTATGCTGACAACACTTAATCATGCTGCTGTGGTTACACATGGCGATAAGACGACTCTTTCTAAAGCTTTTCCGCATATTCTAAAAAACAGATAAATAAAATTAATGCTTTAGCAGTCAATAGTGTTTAATAAACATTAATGGTTGAGATTTTCTGTTCATTAGAAAACCTGATAACCAAAAAGGCATTATGTATAAACTTAACTAAATTATGCATATTGTGATGAAACTAACTGGGAACACAATCAAGAAAATAAGAAATCAACAATAATAAGTGGATCAGCATGGCTTGATTAAAATGAACGTAAAAACTATCCTTTCCTATCCTTCTCCTTAGCAACGAAGGGAAGAGGATAATTAGGTCCTGCCATAGGTTTTTCAAGTGACTACGTAGTAGCGCAGTCATTATTATGATTGAAATTTATCATCCTCATGGGCGTAGCCAGGGGGAGGCAGGGGGGGGGCAGCTGCCCCCCCCTAAGTCCTAAGTAATATACTTTTAATTAAGTTAAAACCCAGTTTTTTAGGGTCAAATTTTCAAAAATTTTCTGGGGGAGGGCCCCCAGGCCCCCCTTTAGTATTGAAACCTTTATTATTCTCACTTTTTTATGTTAAGTTCATTGAAATCAAAATTCTACCAAAAAATCTATGTCTAAATTTGGGTTTACGTGTACCAAAAAACAGTTTGAAACCCTGTTCTTAGGGTCAGATTTCGAAACATTTTCTGGGGGTGGGCAGTCAGGCACTCCTTTAGTATTTAAAACTTTATTATTCACACTTTTTTATAATAAGTTCATTAAAATCAAAATTCTACTTAAAAATGTTTGTCCAAATTTGGGCTTACATGCACTAAAAAACAGTTTAAAACCCTGTTCCTAGACCCCCCTTGAACCTTTATTACTAAACCTTTATTTATAAGTTTTTCTTTCACACAAATTTTACCTAAAAAAGTGTTGAAAAAAGGTCAAATATCCCTCACGAAACAATACTGTGATTACGGCCCTTTCTCACATGGCTTTAAAATTGTTCTCCAAATACATAAAAAAAAGTCGACCCTGCTTGCCCCCCCTAAGTGGAACCCTGGCTACGCCCATGATCATTCTCAGTTTCCCTTAATTTAATGCTTACAGAACCATGTTGATTTACTACCACTTACTATAAGAAAATTTGGTTCTTACGTATTATCCCATCGACCGTACCGCTTAAATCAAAAATTTATCAAAACCCAAATTACTTTTCTATTGATGTGCACCTGAATTAAACAGCCTCTGAACAGTCGACGGTATAATACGTAAGTACCAAAAATTTAGTATCTAGTATTCATCTTGTGTGTATGCGTTACGGGTTAACTGATTAATTGGGCATTATTAATAATGCCCAGAGTGGGGCGGACAAAGTGATAAATTTCATTGAATGCCATTAAATTTATCACATTGCCTTCCTCCACTTCGGGCATTATTAATAATGACCGATTTATCACACATTGCTCGTAACATATACATCAACATACATTATACATATTTCTTTATGTAACTGAGAACCACCTATGTTTCATCACAATTCCATTCTTCTATGTGTGTTACCTAAGAAGAAAAATACCTCCCATATTTGGAATCATTTAAGCTCTCTAACAATTTAATAAGGTTCTTGCATATCATCCCACCGACCATTCAGTGTCTGTAAGATTTAGCAGCACAATCTGTAAGATTTGATATGCTTTTTGGATTCATCGGATACTGAGAGTATGATACATAAGTACCTTCCATTATTACTAACAACTATTAACATAATTATTATATAAATGTCATATCAGCCATTTCCAAATCAATTTCAGCCTCTTCAACGTCTTGAAAGTATGCAAATTCAGCAGCATGTTTTTCAAGATGTTTAGTCAGACGAAACCTAGTGATGAAGCCAGTGTTGCAAACCTCACAAACAAAAGGCTTCTCTCCTTTGTGCCACAAAATATGCCTTTTAAGGTGGCTACTGTATGTAAACCCACGTCCACATGTGTTGCACTTGTAGGGGCGTTCATTTGTGTGAACTAGAAAATGTAAGCTTAGCTTCTGCTTGGTGGAGAACACTTTTCCACAAATATCGCAAGTGCTTCGCTGCTCTGGCATGTGCTCCAATCCATGGCGCTTGAGACTTCGTTTACTCTTAAAGCGTCGCTCGCATATGAGACATGGGTATGGCCTCTCCCCAGAATGACTCATCAAGTGCAAGTCGACGCTGATTTTGGTACAGAATTCTTTCCCACAAAGCTCACACTGGTATGGCTTGATGTTGTTGTGAACATTGTAATGCTTTATGAGACTCACCTTTTGTGTAAAGCCGTGAAGGCAAATTTCACACTTGAACGGTTTGATCTCACCGTGGACAAGAACGTGGCGGTTCAAGCTGCTTTTTAGATGGAAAGACTTTTTACAGATTTTGCAATCGTATCTTTTGGGGATGTGAACTTTGTAATGCTCTTTTAAATCTTCAAGGGAGTCGAAAGAATTTTGGCATAAATCGCATACGAAATCCGTTTCGACCGTGTGTAAACGCTGATGAAGATCAAATTCCTTCTTGTCGAAGAATGTCTCTTCACAAGTGAGGCACTCGTATTCCTCTTCGATGCAATGTTTGGCAAAGTGATCTGCAAAATCGTTGCTTTGGGAAAATGTCTCACCACAAATGTCACAAACGATGGGTTGTTCTTGTGAATGGCAAACTGAGTGCAAACTCAAACTGCTTTTGGATGAGAATTGCTTGCGACATACACCACACATGTACGTCGTCTTGTTGAAATCTTCTAAGACTTCTTGCTTTGGGAGTTCTTGCAAGAAGTCAAAATTCAATTCATCCGAGGTTTCATCCAAAATTATCCGTGGCATTGAGATAGATGGTGTTTCAGAAACGCTCATCTTTTTAACTCGTTGGGTTAAATATAAGTTAGAAATCTTCAATAAGCTTCCCGAGTCCACTCTACAATTTTAAAATGAAAATAAACATAGAGTTTTATTGCAAAAGAGCTGAAAATGGGGAAATGGGAAATTATTTATTTCACTTCTATTTGTATCGCAGGTGTGGCTTAATTGTCAACACACTTTTCTTCCGAACAATATAAATAGTTTTTTTGATTTTTAAACGTCTTTTTAGGCAGGTAAAATACCAAATTTTAGTACATGTTATTTTGAAATTTAGTGCAAATTCAAACTTGTTTGTGTTGCCATTATAAGAAATCATTTCCGATATCCGGTAATCTACCAATGAATGCACTGATCATCACTGTGAACTCCCATTGGCTAATGGATCTCATCTCTCGCGTTTATGTTTAGCAAAACAACAAACAACTACCACACGCCTTTCGTCATTAAATGTAAGCTGGATGTTATGTTATTTCTTGATTTGAACATACCTTTCTTGCCAGTATGATAGTTTCAAACATTCACAAAATTGAGAATGGAGTTACAAGTTTAACAGTCATTCCTCATTTGTGTCACCTATGTCGCAAGGCTTTCACTACAGGATCTGATTTATCTGAGCATCTACTAACTCATGGATATAAATCTGAGATCCCACAGTCTGCTGAACAATCGAATGAAGAAGAAATGAAACCATTTCAATGCGATCTGTGTCAGAAACGATTTACAAGTAAAGCATATTTGCTCAAACATGGTTCACTGCATGCTGGTGAAAAGCCTTATTCTTGTGATGCCTGTGACAAGTCTTTCAGTCACAAGTCCAATCTACAAAAGCATTACCTTACCCATGACCCAGAGAAAGCGAAGCGTTATTTATGCCTTGTATGTGGAAAAGATTTCACCTCGAAAGCTTACTTGAAGAAACATGATTTAATTCATAAGGGGCAGAAGCCCCATGTTTGTAATATCTGCAGCAAAGCTTTTACCTTGAAGACAAATCTTCAAAAGCATTACGTAACTCACTCTGACCGAAAGCCGATGTACATATGTGATATGTGTGATAAAGGTTTTACATCAAAAGGATATTTGGAAAAGCACAGACTTATTCACATGGATGAGAGGCCACATGTGTGTGGGGTCTGCTTTAAAGCTTTCACCCTTAAGACAAATCTCCATAAGCATTACTCTACCCATACTGACAATAGACCCTTTTCTTGTGAAGAATGTGGTAAAAGCTTTAAGATGAAAGTTGGCCTTGAGCAGCATTATGCTGTACATTCTAATGAGAAACCTTATGTATGTGTAAATTGTCCAAAATCATTCAAAAACAAGAATGCATTAGAGAGACATGAACGTTCTCATGTGTTGCAAGAAATTTGATTGCATTATAGATAGTCAATTTATCATATACTAAATAGTCAATTTTTTTCTATAAAAGTTACACAGATATAATAGTGTAATCCTTGAAATGTCCCAGATTGTTATTATATATGTGTTGCTTTTAAATTAGCATAGATTAAATGGCATGTTTTTTTATCCTGTCACGGTATCAAATTACTAGATCTGATAATAATAAATTTAGGGTCTAGCCAAGTATTAGGACTGGGTCATCAAAAGTCTGTTTTCAGACCCTTCACAAAATATTTTGAAGTGTATACATTTTAGTTCACTAAATATTTTAACTTAAAAACAGACCCTTCACAAAGTATTTAGCCTTTAAACGGGCACAATTTTTCACAATCCTACTATAAATATGGGACCCTATTTTCACAAATTCACAAAAATAATCTTGGCTGAAAAAACTAATTTAATGCTAACTTTAAATTCACCAAATTATGAGTAGATTTTCACTATTTTTACTAAAACCTTATCCTTCTCAAAAAGTCTGGACATACGTGGTCATTTATCTTTAAACATTGGGTACTTGTGTATTATCCTGTTAACCGTGCTGCTGAATCTACAGATCATCACCAAATCTCATAGGCTGTGACCAAGGGGGGAGGGGCCATTCAATTATTACGTAAGCACTTTTTTTATCATTTTTAACCCCCCCTCCCCCCTTGTCAGCAAAGATAAGCAAACCTCAAACCCCCCGCCACTATAATTACGTAAGAAACTGCCGGACCCCCCCAAAAAAAAATTTTTGACATCCCTTTTAGTAATTACTGTTTTTCTCTTTAAAAACTAGGTGACTTATACAAGGAGCTGTCCTTTTTGGGAGTAACCCTAAGAGTTCAAAAATTAGTCGAAACATAACTTTTCGGGGTTAAAATGTTAAAATTTTTGGGGTCCATCCCCAGAAAAAAGTGCTCACGTCAGATTTCATAATTCAATTTTTGTTAAATTTATTTTTGGTTGAGTTTTGAAATTATTTAGGCAAGAAACAAGATATTTTCGAAAATGCAGTATCTTATGTAAGCATCACTCATATCTCCCTTGTCAGGAAAAATAAGCAAAGAGCAAACCCCACCCCCCCTTAGGTGCTTACGTAATATTTGAACGGCCCTGGAGTAAAATTCCCCGTAGCGTAGAAAGGGGTTAATAAGTATTACACAAGAGGATCTCCTAGAACCCAACTTTAACATGAAATTTCCAACTTTTACGGATTGTCTGTTATATTTACGGATTACTATGGGGAAAATATTACAGGTTTTTTTGGATCCGTGAAAACGCAAAACACTTGCAACGTAAACATTTTTCTGGAATTGTATATTTTTACTTCAAAACCAGATTCCTCCACTAATCCCTGTTCTTATGATTTTCTCAATTTTGGCTTTGTTATTGAGTGAAGTTTGGCTTTTTTGCAAGTTTATTTCGGTTTCGCCAGCGAGTCTTGAGACGCGCTCACCCGTAAAGTTTGCTTCTTCTTGTGTTCCATTCGCAATGCAAAAAAAACAACTTTATCGAGATTAGAATTCGCATTGATGTTTTTCAGACTTTTTAACACGGAAAGCTTCAAGTTGTTTTGTATTGTTACGCAAAAAGTTTTACACATGTAAACTTTCAAAAGTTGGCAAGTATGTTATTAAACAGGTAGGGTTTAAAGGTTTATCCTCTGCAATTTCATATTGCCATATAAATTACCTTTATCCCTCCCTACCCCGAAAAATTTTACAAGTATGAAAAAAGTGTGATTGCATTGGAGACTTGTGGTTTTGGTTATGGCTCTAGAGATCTTGCGAATTGGAAACCCCTGAACTATTGTATCTATGTAAAAAGAGGTAACTACTCTTCCAGACCCATTCCAGTCTTCCTTGCTTGTGGGATACAAAAGACATGGCTACTACTCGCTTTTCCTCTACGTAAGGGAAGTAGAATACAGAAATCAGTTGTATTCTCCTTTTACACAAAAAGTTTGGCTTAAATGAACAGCTGTAGACCCTCAAAATTCTAAACAGTTTTTCTAGTCATCAATTTGATATTCAGGTGTGGTATACTAATAAGTAGTATGCAAATAGAAAGCATGCTGCCTTGTGCTTTACTTTGGCAACCCCTGATTGATAGTACCATAAAACAATTGAAATGAGTACGGTGGAAGTTATGCATTAGGTGCTTTCTTCCAAGAAAGTGCCAACATAATTCAATAATCAATAAAATAATATTTAATCTAATATATTTTTTGATTGATCCATAATCTATTTACTGCAAATGCTTGTAATTGAGGCTCAATTTCAGAGGTGCCAGATTCAGTAGCGTATATAAGGGGGGGGGGGCGAAGGGGCCCTGCCCCCCCCCCCGAAATTCTGACTTGGTGTACCAAAACAAGTTAAAACCCTGTTTTTTTAGGGTCCAATTTTGAAAAAATTTCTGGGGGAGGACCCTCCCAAACCCCCCTTTAGAGTCCTTGGAATTTTATTATTCAAAACTTTTTTACAATAACTTCAAAATCCTACCTGAGAATGTAATGTCTGAAATTCGGAAAGTGTATCAAAAACAAGTTGAAATCCTGTTTTTAGGATCTAATCTCCAAAATTTTTCTGGGAGATGACCCCCCCCAAATATCCCCTTCTGTACTTAAAACTATATTATTTATAACTTTTTCATTGAATTCATCAAATTTTACCTGAAAATTTATATCCAAAATCATAACTAGGGGTACCAAAACTAGTTAAAAACCTGGTTTTTAAAGTCTAATTTCCAAAAATTTTATGGGGGAGGACCCCCAGACCCCCCTTTTGTAATCGCAACTTAATACATCATAACTTTTTAATATTAAGTTCTTTAAGTTGCAAATTCTGCCTAAGAATGTACTGAAAAAAAAATTAAATATACATGAGAGGGGCTGGGAAAGAATTTTGGGCCCCTCCCGAAATAAATTTCTATATACGCCAGTGGCCAGATTGGTTATGATTTTTTTCTGATGGAGTTATTCCAAATTTTAACCTGGGTTAAACCTGGTAGTACTCAAAAACTTAGGGTTTTTTCCATGAAAATTGCTTTAAAGTACTAAGAAATAAGCATTATATATTTTACTTGAAACCAAGCAGGATATTTTTCCAGAACTTTCCGACTTTTTTTACCAAAAAAATTCGGACAAGGGTTCCAAAAATAACCTACAACCTTGATTTTTAGGATCCAATTTTCTGGAGGAAGACTGCCAGACCCCCTTTTAGTACTTGGAACTAGTTTTCTAATCTTCTGTTTTATATTAAGTACATTAAGATGCAAATTCTACCTAAAAATGTATTGGAAAACTACATTGCACCTAATACATGAGGGCTTAGAGTGATAATTTTGAGTCTTCTCTAGTCTTTCCAAAATTCAGGCTGTGTGTACAAAAACGAGTAAAATCTTTCAAATTTTTATAATTAGTAAATTTTTTTAAGTCAAATATCAAAAAAATTTCGAGGGGACCTCTTTTGGAACTAGGAACTTTTATATTCCCAATTATTACTGTCATCTATTTATCCAAAATGAAACTAAAAATTTTTTTTAAAGATACTAAAAGTTTTTTTTCATAAAATGTTCACAGAGTTTTTCTGACTTTTTACTTTTTTGTCAATCTTATCCCTGTTGAAACTGAAGTCTTAAAACATTTCATGGGAATGATGAAAAAATTATCCAATTCTATTAAATTCTTAAAACAGTCATTTCATGAATAGTATTGTATGAATTAAGTGTAACTAACTGGAAGCATTGGTACATATATCATTAATGTGCATTTCTTAAAAGAAGAAAAAGATATATTGTAAAAGAAAACAGAAGTATTTGAATGCAAGACTACTAAGAACTGTAGTAACTGTTAGTTTCATACTGTAAAAAAATTTAGTAGAGAGAACCAGACCAGGGTGAATTTAGGTTAAGGACACTTTTTTGAGTAGGCTAGCTGTCCCTAAAGACCCAAGAACCATGATTTACCTTGAAGAAAATGGAAAGGAATGGTACAGGAACTTTGTTCAGCCTCAAACCGAACACTGCTTGTAATGTCTTAAATTCCTTATAATTTGAAAAATATTTAACCCTTCCCATTTTAGGTATTTATTTTTTTACCTTTTTTGTTTGAAAGAATTTAATATATTCTTTTTACTATCAAGTTTTTAATTGATATCTCGAATAATTTAGATTAAGAGAGAAAAACGCATTGCTTTCACTGCTTTTAATTTCAATATTCCTTAATATTAAGAAATAATAAAGCCCTTATTTTTGGTTAATTTATGAAGTTGTGGGTAAAAAAATTTCAACCTTCCTAAGGAGAAAATATATATTTTTATACAGTTTTGAAAATAAAACTAATAACCTTAAGATATTGCCTCAATCAAGGTCTTACAATTATTTCTATATTTTGTTTTATTAGGACATTCAGAAAAATTCCGACAGGGCACAAGGTTACTTATGTATTTTAGGATTTATTAGCATTACAATTTAAACTAATTAACTAGTTTGCGTTACAACTAGTGATGGGCAGGTATCGATACCAAATACTTAAGTACTCGATACCTATAGGTATCGAGTGTATTCGATACCCACAAAAGTATCGATACTTTATTGACATATTTCGTTTTAAATTTTTCAATGAAGTAATCTTTATAATACCTACTGTAGATCAAACGCAGCCTGTTTCCGTTTTCATTTTGCAACGCTCAAACCCAAGTCGTTATCATCCGCGAGAGAAATTTGACGCGGCTAGGTTTTTCCCCCGCCAAATCCTTCGCCTCTATCCACCTCCAGGCCCGTAGCTACGGGGCTTTTTGATGGATCGCTTTCAGTTTTTTGAATATTAGTCTGATTATGGATAGGCCCTAAAAAAATTGTCCCTTCAGGTTCATTTCCCCACATTGAAAAAAAGTACTCGATACCTAAAAGTACTCGATACCTATAAGTATTCGATACCTATAAGTATTCGATACCAAAGTATTCGATACCTAAAATTATCGATTTTGCCCATCACTAGTTACAACAAACCCTACTGAATATGTGTTTTACCAATTTTGTTCTCTCACAGAGGTGTTGGTTAGGAAAACTTAATGAATAGAAATGGGAAAATTCTGTAAAAATGTGATTAAAGATCCATTTTCTTTTTACTGGTTAATCGGGGTGCATCAGAACTGTATTATACTACGTTCCTACATAAAAAGTTAATCTAGTGTAACTTAAGAGAGAAGTTAAGATAGCTTAACTTAATCTGTCTTTTTTTAAGTGTTCACACTACAACTATCTCAAACCATATGGTGCTACGAGTAAAAAGTGGCGGCCGTCCAAGAGCTCGTCTCTAACTAAGCCTAAAACACTCCACTCCAAACTTTTTTACTTTGAACATATGCTGGCAGAATACCAATTTTTCTTCTTGTGTTGTCCAGTTTGTTTATTGAAATATATTTAATTTCGAAATACAGTAGAACCCCGATTATCCGAAACAAATTTTTTAACGATGAGAGGAAATTTTAGATGAGATTAGAGACATTTTAGATGTAGAGCAAAGGTTTTTGCTGCACTGTACATATTTTAAAAGTTTTGTACATATTTTAAAAGTGAACGTAGTATTAGTGTAGGCGTGCACTGGGACTTTCGTCGCGGCGACTGAGAACATAATTATTTTCAATCGGGTTATGGCAAGAAGCTAGAGCGCTCATAGCCGACGAGACTCTTGGCCGATTGACATAGCTCGTGTGTCGTGTGACAGTTATTTTCCAGTCGGTACTCCAATTAATACTCATGTAATTCAATCTTGAAATGTATTACACAAACTCAATTCAAATGAGTTATATTTAAAGATGAAGTTTCTTGTAAAGAAAATCCAAATTTCTGTGTTTTTCCCAAAACTCCCGGATGTCTGAAAAACTGCGGGAATTCCGAATCCCTGTTGTAGTGTCGCTTCGTAAGCTTTATGTAAGCTCCGCCCATTTTTATCTTTACTTTTTCTGTGTTATTGAAAAGTAGCCATACAAAGGAAGTAAGTAGTAGTCGTAGTATAGTAGCCAGTTACTGAACTGAGGTGAATTAAACTTTTGTTTTCTTAATGATTGATAATGCAGTTTGTTAAGATTTCAAAACTGATTAGACTATTTATTTCTACTAATCATTTAAACTCGTGAATGATTAATTACTCTTAAAGAGCTATAGATTTTCTTGCGCTTTGTTTGAATATATTTTTACGTTACTTCAAAAACCCACGATGTTTGTCGTGAACGCTACCCGTACTGAAAGCGGAGCAACTTGCCTGACAGTTGTTCCTCACGTATGCACTATCTGCAAGAAAGCATTTCTGCACGAGCAAGGGCTTTTGGACCACATCCACTCCCATGATACAGATGATGAAAGCGACCAACCGCCAACCACTGCAATACCAATACAGCTCTCCAAGACTGTCCTGAAGTCGGCTAACAACAAACTTCACACATGTGAACAGTGCGACCGAAGTTTTTCATCAAAGGCGTATCTGCTAAAGCATATTCAGCTGCATGCTGGAGAAAGACCTCACGCTTGCACCATCTGCCACAAAACGTTTGCGCTCAAAGACAATCTCCAGAAACACTATCGCATTCACGATCCGCAGAAACAGCGATACAATTGCAAAGACTGTGGCAAAGCCTTTACCTCCAAGCAATACCAACAGAAGCACGAGCTAATTCATTCGGGTGTAAAGCCCCACACTTGTACCATCTGCAATAAATCATTTACACTCAAAACTAACCTGAATAAGCATTACATGATCCATTCTGATAACAAGCTGTACTTTCCTTGCAACCTCTGTGGAAAAGGGTTCTCGTCCAAAGCTTACCTTGAAAAGCATCATTTAATTCACGTGGGTGAAAAACCTCATGTATGTGGCATTTGTTTCAAAGCATTTACATTAAAAACAAACCTGCATAAGCATTACCTTACTCACACTGGGTACCGACATTTTGGCTGCAGTCAGTGTCCCAAGAGGTTCAAAACTAAAGGTTCTTTGGATCAGCATGAATTGGTACACTCTGGGAAGAGGCCTTACAGTTGCAGTTTGTGTGTGAGAGCCTTCAAGCAAAAGGGACACCTTGACAAGCACATGCAGACTCATCTACCTGTGATGTATGGTAACGATGAACTTGAGGCAAGCTCCTTGGAGGATATCACCCAGTCTATAGTTGAAGTGAAGGTTGAAGATATGCAGGTTGAAATTGAAGGTTAAGTTTTTGTAATGTTAAGGTTGTGCGATAAACTTTGAGCCACTTTGGAATTTTCACTTATTTTAGTTTAAAAAAAATTATTTAAATTAAAACCATAATAATCAATGTCATGAGTATAATCACTGCACTCAATTCGTTGTCCAGATTTGCAAAAAAATGTTATACTTATATCTCGGGAAATCCAAAGAACTCGGGCCTTGGTGACATTTTTGGCAAAATTTGGTGTTGGCAATGTTTATTGGCAAGTAATCAATTCCGTTTCGCAGAACTGGGTTGCCGGAATCCATTATTTTATCTCCTTTTTATGCACCAGGCCCGGATTCTTTGGACGACCGTTATCTTGCAACACTTATTCTAGATGGTGTGCAGCTAATGTCAAATCCAAAGAATCCAGGTTAAGAGTAGAAGACAGAATTAGTGTTTTAAGCAAACACACACTTGTGTGAAAGTTGAAGTTCCTTTTTTCTTGTCAAAGGCATTCTCAATAACAAATCTTGCCAAAAAGTTGCCATATATCCCAGATTCTTTGGATTTACCTGGAGTTAACCGTCAAATCTTGGTAAGTTAGCTGGTATTTAAGATACATGGTAAAGTAATTATGTTTATGATTCTTCCTGGATAGAAAAAATATTCACTTCCTATTAATTGATGATTAATAAACTTAAACTGTAAGGTCTTTTTTTTACTGTCATACATATGTAAATATATTGTGCTGTTAAGAATTTAAATTAAAAATATAAGTCAGGGTATAAAAGCTTTAGAGATCACAGGTTCAAGTTCTGAATCCACATGAAATAGCTGACTGCAAATTAAGAAAAAAAAGTTGTGGAGCTTACTAAAAAGTGTATTTTTTCCATCGTCTAATTCTGCCAAAAATCAGCAAAAGGTTTTCGATGCCAAATATATGAATAAATTAATTTTAGCTGCTCTAAGTATATAATTATCTAAATGTAAATCTATCTGTTTACCATATTTAGTAATTCAGTGAAACCTTGTTTTAATGCCTTTCAAGGTGTTGAAGAAAAGTAACATGTGTGGGAAAATTGTATGCTCCTTGTAAATAGAGTAGGCAGCTCATCACCATGGAAACACATTAGATATGCAATGGGAAATGACTAGTGGGGAGCCACCGATTCAAATTACACAGACTTTAAGTGAGGATAGGACCAAAAATTAACACTGAACAAGATGTACAAGTTTGGGAGTATATGTTACGTTGAAAGGGAAGAATCTGGGAATTATAGTTATTACTGTTAATGATTCCAGAATTCATCACAAAATCAGCTTTATTTCTAATGAACTTGTTAGCTTTTGTTGATAATTTGCCTTTTCAAACAAAGAAAAACCCCTTTCTTTTTTATGCCATCTTTTTTGAGCTGTTTGACCATATGCTTGAAAGGAATGTCATCCACTATATGAGGCATTTGCTATCAAAACCAGCTCATTCCATTTTTGGAAATTTTACAAAGGAGACAAAAAACTTCTCACGTCCACAGTTCTAAAGCTAAAGTTTTAATTGTAGGTATAACCGCCTAGAATTTGATTAGTTTTTCATTTTCATTCCAGGTGCATTACTTTGGGCATAAATACACTAATTAGGTTGGAATGAGCTGATTTTGATGCAAAAACACGATTTTTCATGCTTTCTTTTGTTCAATTAAGTTGTGTGAAATTGGTTCGTTCCAGTTTGCCAGTTAATGTTTTGTCTTTATGAGTTTTAAATAAATGACATCCACTTAACTATTTCAAATGATCTGAAATTTCACAGTTTTCACCTTTTCATCTAATTTTGGGTTGGAATGAGCTGGATTTGAGCCTATCCCTTCGTCAGGTTATGAAGGACCCTCTAAACTTTCAAAATATGCAAAAAAGTGGATTTCAGAAAAATATGGAATGAGCTGGTTTTGATAGCAAACGCCTCATATATTATCCTAGTTCATTCAAATAATCCGGGCCTGCGCCAAAAAATGGTGGATTCTGGCAACCCAGTTCTAAAGAGGTTGAATTACTTACTCACCAATAAACGGCACTGGCAACACCAAATTTCACCAAAAAGGTCACCCAGGACTGGATTCTTTGGATTTACCAATATCCCCTTTTACCTCTTATTTCATTCACCTCGAAAGTTTTAGGGAGATAACTTTTCAGAGTGATAGTGTTAAATAATTACATGTATGGACAGTGTCAACCGGTCACTAGTCACACTTTACCATTTAACACTAGAACGACGGGAGGGGCCATTTTGGCCCCTCGCATAGTTTGTTGTTCAATCAATTAAGCGCTAACTAACCAAATGGCTTCAAATTTTCTGACTTTTCATTATTTGACCCTATTTAAGTAAATACCAAATAATTTTCATTTTAGTCCCATAGGAGCGGAGATATCGAACCATATACCTAGAACGACGGGGAGGGTCCATTCTGGACTGTGAAGGGATTTTGTCAATTCGCATTTGAAAATCGTCGTTCCTGGTGATCACTGGAGCGTGAAGATCCCCCCTACTTACCCTGACCTTGACCTTCAATTCCCTGTTTTCACAGGTGTTTGGGGAGTGGTTGGAATTCCAAAAATTCTCTCCCCCTATCTGTACTATAGAAATAAGAAACCCCCCTACTTTTTGTGAGACTAGAGGTCTATTACTTGTGATAGCTCTTTGAAATCGAACAATTTTGTTATTTAGAAGTGTATACTAATAATAGATAACCACAACTTTTATTCCGAAATTTAAAGAGATGCATAGGACACATAAGACTTACTCAAAACAAAGTTATGAAAAATTTTCAATGGTTAGAGATATGCTTGATTCAGGTATAAGAGATATTTTACGATTGATATTTTAAAAAAATTATTGAAACAATATCACATCAGTACTGTCAAAAAATAAACTTAATTTTAGTAACCCCATTTTGCAGAGCGCCGTGCTAAGGCAGAGTCAATACAAGAAATCTAGTTGCACAATTAAAAAACAAATAAAAAGAGATAATTTAGCAAATTTACGACAGATATGTGTAAGAGAAAATTTTTAGTGTATTTCAGAATAATTTGAAAGCATTTGGGGGAAAAGCCCTCTGATGGCAATGCTTCTAATTCAATTCAGTGTTCCCAAAAATATACAAAAGTCAGTTTGTAAAATAATATGCTTCCATTGACTGTGCAAAAATGTATTTTAATTTACTATATATGTATAGGATTGATATATTTACTTAAAATTCAATTATCTGAACGAAGAAAAGGAAATATAATTTCAACTTATTTCATTATCAATTTAATAGGCTATTTTCCCCATTAAAAATACAAAAATTCTATAAAAATGTAAAATTTGTTTCCACTATGTTCTAACTAAGTTATTTAGTTGATATTTCTAGTTTAGGGATGTTTGAATAATGATACGAACAAAAAAAATCTGCGAGGGTCATTCTGGCCCTCTCCGTCCTTCTAGGTGTACGGCTAAGTCCCGTCGTTCTAGTGTTAACTTCTGCTTTAAGCTGAAAACTCTGATTACTAGTTGACCAGATCATTCAAAATTTTAAATAAAAGTAAATAATATTTCAAATTAGTAATTTGAATTTTCTGATAACTTTTATTATTTAATAAATATAAATTTGTTTTTTTTGTCTTAAATTTCATTGTAAATTTAAGATGTTTTGAAGTAAAATTTATCAATGAGGCAAGGCGTCACCTTAAGATGGAGAAATAAACCCTACAATTTATGCATTTCAATGATCCAATCGGAGTTTCCATTGATAAGTTACTTCCGGTTGACACTGTCCTTAGGAAATCATTTGGGACCAATGAAATATAACTTTAAATCATGGTTTCACTTTATTTCTAATCTTTGCATCCAAAATAGCTTAAGATATTTTTTACTGTATGTATGATGCTTTACCTAAATATTTAAAGTATCTTGTCTGTAAAGTCATAAAGCCCTTAAATATATTTTTATGTTTTTTCTTTATGGGTGTGTTGGCACTGTCAATTTTAACAAAAAAAACTTGTTATAATCTTTATTGTCATCATATTAAATTAATGTTTCTCAGGCAAAAGTTAGAATTTTTATGACATCTTTTAAAGTGAAAAGTTTCTAAACAATTTTGGTTCTTTTGTATTATACAGTCAACTGTGCTGCTGAATCCAAAATCGTTATCAAAGCCCATTGAATGTTGTACATCTGTGCCGCTGAATTTGATAATCACTGAATGGTCGACGGAATAATACATAAGTACCCAATTAATAAAAACAATGTGTTGACCATCAGGGCCTGTTGCAAGAGGTGGCTATTTTGTTTGACCAATAGCTGCCACTTTCTTTAACCAAATAAAAAATTTTTGGTATCTACTTGTGCTGAAAAAGTATTGAATTATATGCAAGTTTCATAATAAAATATATTAAAACCTAATCTGTGTGGAATGGTTGTATATAATTAAGTTTTAGTAAGACGAGTTTTCAAAACATTTTTGGGCGAGTCCCCTCAAACGCCCACTTTTGTACTTGGAACTTTATTATTCAAAGCTTTTTTTAATAAGTTCATTGGTATCCAAATTTACCTAAAAATGTAACTCCAAAGTTTGGACAGTGTACAAAAACTAGTTAAAATCCTATTTTTTAGAATCAAATTTCCAAAAGCTTTGTAGGGGAGGACCCCCAGAACCCCCTTTTGTAGTTGAAACTTTATTACTCACACCTTTTCTTGTACTATTCAAGAAGAAATTCTGGTGGCGCCCATGCAGCTGGTCTATCCCGCTCTTTCTTTTTCCATCATTCTTCTCCACGTCAGTTAGGGGGCAACCTCTTCCTCGCCTTCCCTCCACTGTCCACTCCAGAACGACACTTGGGATCATAAGTTCCTATCCTATCGTTAACCCTTTCAATACAGTGGGACAAATGATGTCCCATCAATGAAACTTGTAACATGAACTTGCCGTTATATACAGTTTATACAAAAAAAATTATGGATAATGTGAATATATTAGATATTTGGATATGTTTGTAGACTTAGATGTTAAAAATATCTACTACCCATGCAAGTTTTTATCTGATATGATGTCTTATTTTTTGAGAAAACATATATCTGTCATAGAGGTGATTTAGTTATTACCTTATATTTTTTTGCCCTCTAGGCTTAATACTGCCGTCCTAAGCTAGAACGTCCTAAGTCCATTTTTTCACTTTTTTAGATAAGGACGTGGTCTTGTAGATCTCGGTCACGCGCCTCTTTTAAGCTAGTCTAGAAAGTCCTATGTGCATGAGGAAGCCATAAAAATTTACTTTGTAATATGTCCATTTCATTAAATTTGCTGGCTGCATTGTTATAAAAACTCGATTATCTCAAAACTTGAAAAATGGACTTAGGACGTTCTAGCTTAGGACGGCAGAATAGTATATAGTAGGGTGTATCGAAAAAAACTTTTTTTTGATTTTGATGATGCCTTAGTGCGGAAAAGTTGTCTAAGGTGGCAGAGAGTACCTGTGAATTTTTTCTGAATTTTCGGATAATATCTTGAGGTGCCGCCAAGGCCCTGAAGGTCCCCATGTTAATCCAATGGAGCGCGCAAGCCAAGAAGGCCGAAAATTGGTTTTTCGCCCCTCATTTCTACCCTAATCACACGACGAATGTCTTCACTCGAGTTATGGACCCTATATGATCTAGGCCAAGGGTTCTCAAACTTTTTAACATCGCGACCCACTTTTGAGAAACAAAATCTAATGCGACCCACCGACTTCAGTTATTTATAATTAACTGAACTGAGATAATTATCTCATGCCCCCTCCCCACAGAATTTTAACTTATCTGACTGGGGGGTGTTCACCAACTATTTAGTTACAAGGGTATGAAATAGTTAAATTGTGGTCTAACAATGATCCCTAAAGTAAAAAGGGGGGTCTGGGGGTACACCCTCAGAGAAAATTTTAAAATTTGACCCTTAAAAACATGGTAATAACTTGTTTTTTAGCAGTATGGGATAAATTACATCAGTTGCATCATATCCCAAGAAAATTCTTAAAATTTGCATTAATCCCCCCCAGTGTGGATGTGGAGAAACACTAAACATTTTTTTTCAAATCTTATTTGAAAACCGACTATATTTGCATTATCGGCATATTAAAGTGACACACATAGTACGTATTTAAATTAATTGCCTTTTCCTTTCCACTCCAAGTATAGTGTAGTTTTTCCTCAAATTTTTATTCTTTTTACTATAGTATGGTAATTTGATAATTTCAAAAGTTCAACTAATAGCTTGATAATTCAAAAGTCAATAACACCGTTTGTGAAAAATTAAAAATCTTCTCGCGACCCACCAAAAACTGACTGGCGACCCACCAGTGGGTCGCGACCCACAGTTTGAGAAACTATGATCTAGGCCAGCGGTTCTCAAACTGTGCTCCGCGGAGCCCTTAGGGCTCCGCCAAGCATTTCCAGGGGCTCCGCGAAGAAATTTAAAATAAATACGATGATAATTTCTAATTTGCGTTGCTCTGAAATGTTATATAAATAACTTACTGCTAGGCGTTTCTTGTTAAGAACTTACTTTTTCTCCAAACCTAATGAAATCCATAATGCAAGGTTTCATGAAATGATAAGTTTTCCTGACAATTTGGCCGATTTTACGCTGGTAAAAGGATTAACTTTGCAACTTATGGAGTAACTTTGCTATATAATGTTTTATAATGTCAAATATTGTTGTGTAGTCTTCCTATTGTGAATATACCTCAATTTTGATGTTTTTGAGTTGGAATATCTAATAATTCTCTTATTTTATTCAATTAGGGTAATTATACGCACTGCGGATACTTACCCCAAAAAATGGAGCAAATGTCCGCAATTTTTTTCTTTTTAAAGTTGAATATTTCTAAAAATATTTGCAGCTCTAGGCTGGAATTAATATGAATTGATAGGCCACATCCTAAGCTTTAGATTCCATACCAGAAACTTATTAAAATAATAAAACTGTGGGCCACAAAAATTCAAAACCAAAAACTGCGGACAATTGCCCCCACCTACCTTACCTCTGAGGTATGGTCTAGCAGCCCCCCAAAACAGTTCTCGATTTCAAAAGATGAAGTAACTTTTAGGAAAACAAAATTTACAGATCTACAGATTTCTGTATGAATCCTTTGATCATGCATCTCTGTCATAATGATATTAAAAAGTGATAGCTTTAATATTCAGAAATTTAAAACAAAGATTTACATTGCATCCAATGATAAAATTAATTGGTTAACAAAATATTCCATACATCCCGGGGTGTATATAGGAGGGGCGAGGGGGCCCTACCTCCCCCCGTAAATTCGGACTACGTATAACAAAACAAGTTAAAACCATTTTATTTAGGGTCAAATTTCCGAAATTCTTCTGGGGGAGAACACCCAAAACCCCCTATTGTACTTGAAACTTTATTATTGTCAATTTTTATAATAAGTTCGTTAAAATTAAAATCCTACCTAAAAATGAATGTCCAAAATTTGGACAATGATGTACTTAAAACGAGTTAAAAAAACTGTCTTTAAGGATCACACTTCACAAAATCTTCTGGGGAGGAAGGACCCCCGGACCCTTCTATTGTACTTGGATCTTGGATCTTAATTCGTCACAATTTTTCTTACAAATAAATTATCTTAGATGCAAATCATACCTAAAAATGTTTTTAAAAGCTACGTTAAACTTATTTATTAAAAATTCTTCCGGGTGTAAGGACCGTGGTCTATGAGTAAAAACGGACGTTTCGTCTACATCTGCGGTAGACATCTTCAGCGAGACTGAAATGAAAAAGTTAAAGAACGCCAAAGCTGACCGTGTCACGTGGTAGATCCAGAGGAGAAGAGTCTCATTGGTCAACGTCACTGAGAGGCTTGACTCTAGATTTCCGGAGGGCTGGGTGCCAAACACGTGGAATAGTTAAACTGTTAAATGTGCATGGGAGAGACTGAGGAATAATTTTGGACCCCTCCCGAAATAAATTTCTGTATACAGTACTGCCTTTATTTCTAGAAGCAATGGGTTTTATGTAATTTGCTTTTTGTACTTTAAAAATTTATTTCGGAAAAGGGCTCCGCGAAGAATTTGTCTCTTGAAAAGGGCTCCGCGACATAAAAAGTTTGAGAACCCCTGATCTAGGCTATCCGACAAAACTTGAATAATAGCCTAAATCTCTATATTACGTTTTTTTGTGCACAATCAACATAACCACAATCAACATAACCACAACATATCCACAATCAACATAATATAGAGATTTAGGCTATTATTCAAGTTTTTTCGGATAGCCTAGATCATATAGGGTCCATAACTCGAGTGAAGACATTCGTCGTGTGATTAGGGTAGAAATGAGGGGCGAAAAATCAATTTTCGGCCTTCTTGGCTTGCGCGCTCCATTGGATTAACATGGGGACCTTCAGGGCCTTGGCGGCACCTCAAGATATTATCCGAAAATTCTGAAAAAATTCACAAGTACTCTCTGCCACCTTAGACAACTTTTCCGCACTAAGGCATCATCAAAATAAAAAAAAAGTTTTTTTCGATACACCCTAGTATATAGTACTCATTTTTTTTCAATAAATGGAACTCATCTTTTCATTTAAAGATGAAAAAAATTTAAATCCATTGAAATTCTTAACATAAAATATTTTCAAGAATGGATTGCTTTGAATAATGATATTTTCATATATTTTAAGTGTTTTTTTAGTAATAGACCAAAATCAGTTCTCATTTATAATTGTGATGTTCAGGAACATTTCATTAAAAAAATTGGAGAAGCTATTATTCATTTAACTAGTAGAGGTCTGACTTTCACAAAGATCTGATGAATATAATTTAACTGAATAATAAATATTGTATTATTAATAGAGGTTAAGTGCCTTAATAGTGTGAGTTCGGCGGCAAAAACCCGGCTTAAAAAAATGCAAGTGGGTTGGGTTTTTTTTAATAAAACCCTGAGAAAACCCATATAAAACTGGGGGTTTTTTTTCGGAAAAAGTGTTGGTTTTTTCAAAATTTAGTGGTTTTCTCCTATATAGTAAGTGGGTTTTTTTTCTAATTTTAGTGAGTTGTTAAATGTGTTCTGTCAAAATAATATAAGTTTTTTCATAGTTAAGTGGGTTTTTTCAAAGTTGCAACTTTTTATACTTTGAAAAAAAAACTATAAATTGTAAAAAAAAAACTTAATTATTGAAACCTGGTTTAAATTTTGAAAAAACCCACTAATATTTAAAAAATATACTATACTTTAAAAAAACCCATTCAATATTGAAAGAAATCTTTTTAACTTTGAAAAAACCCAACGAAAATTTAAAAATCTTCCATAATTTTTTATATCTAGTTAGAAAACTTTAAACGTCTTAAATTTTGAAAAAACCCATTCAAATACTTTAAAAAAATCCACTGAAATTTGAAAAACACTCCCTTAATTATTGAAACCTGGTTTACATATATAAATTTTGAAAAAACCCACTAATATTTAACACATATACTAAACTTTGAAAAAACCATTCACAATATTGAAAGAAATATATTTAACTTTGAAAAAAAATACTGAAATTTAAAATATCCTCCTTAATTTTTTATCAAGTTTAAACTGAACTTTAAACGTCCTTAATTTTGAAAAAACCTATTTCATAATCAAAAAACCTTAATTATTGAAACCTGGTTAAATTTTTGAAAAACCCTACTCAACTGCAGTTCTGTGTATGCTATTTCGTTAAATGTTTTTCTTCACTTTAAAAAATGCCAAAATCTTGATTTTTCGCATGATTTAATTTTGAAAAAACCCATTGGGTCCAATCCAGCCAACTCTGCCTCAAACTTATCTACTGATTTTGTAAAAATTTCATTAACATTTTAAACTTTATTTAATATCTTCACGCAAATAGTAAATTATGATAGTTGCTTTTGCTTCATACAGGGTGTCCTAAAAATGACTGACACATTTTAAAAAAATAAATAACGAATAACTAAAAAAGATAAAAATACGCAGTTTGTTACATCCTACTCCTGGGAGTCTGTATAGGATGCAACAAACCGCGTATTTTTATCTTTTTAGTTCTTGAGTTATTAGTTATTTATTTTTAAAATGTGTCAGTCTTTTTTGGGACACCCTGTTATTTTGGTGCTGCCATCTACTGGGAAAATTGTGTAACATTATCTGACACTATAAATTAGTTCCCATTGTAATTGAACTTTACAGATAATAAAAAAAATTCAACAAAATTTTCAATCCCTTTACTTAAAGCACTATTCATTCAATAAAAAGTTGAAGGGGCTTCAACAGGGTATCTGGGAGGAAAGATATTAATCCTTCATAAATTAAAAAAACTAGAAAACTTCTTTTGTAAAATTTAAAATTTTCACTGTTGAGAGATAAGACAACGGTTTTGGTATTGCTTGTGTAAGTGGAAGAAGCAACTACATTTAATTACAACACTTCAACAATAGATTATAAAGGGTGTCCCAAGATAACTGTCGTCCTCCTTTTTAACTTTTGAACATCTATATATTTCCCCCTCAAATATTTTTAATGGGGTATATGCCCCCAAACATATTGTTTGAAATTAAGGAAATGACTAAAATCATTCCATATTTAGAGGAAATAAGTGACGACTCTAACGGGTATAGGCCCCCTACAATGGAGGGTGTCAGCAGCCCAGAAATTTTAGGGGTTTGGTAGAGCATTGAATCTTCTTTATAATACGAATACAGGGTGTTCCAAGATCCACCCCCTATAACTTTTGAACCTCTATAGATAAAGTCACAAAAGGGGTGTCTAATATATAGTAAAGTGACCATGCCCTGTCCCAGGGGTCGGTAATCTACTGAAACGGAAGATTCAAAAGTTACAATTTACAAAATTTCCCAGTTTTTAAAGAGCCACTAAAAATTTTCGTTTCGATATTATAGTACTTGCTTATTTTTTATTTTAAATAAAAGGCTTTAAATACGGAATACATTTATTCATATAAAAACAAATATAGATAGAGTTACATCAATGGGAGCATTGGCGTTGCATGCCTTTTTGAAACTTTGATTAAATCTGGCTTATAACTTGTTTTAAGTTTCAAGCACGACTTCTAGATTTTTATTTGTTAGTTGACTTCTAAAGTTACTTTTATTATATTCATGCAAGAGCAAGAGAACGCTTTCTCGCACGAATAAGTCGACCTGAAGATCGTCAAGACTCCATATACCAACTTCTTCACCTCACTGTTACATTCTGGAAGACTATTCCTTTCGCCGAATATGAGGGCGTCAATCTGCGGAATTTCTTTTAGAGCCCACTTGTGCTGGGCGATGTGCATGCATTTCTGGACTTCCAACTCTTTTACTCACTCATGTTAAGCGTAGTGATTTGGAATTGACGATTTTGAAATTAATAATAATAATAACTTTATTAGACATTCATTATACAAACACAGAAAAGTAAGACAATGTGATTCGCCAAGGGGAAGAAACTTCCCGTACAGGCGAAAAAGAAATTATATGGACAAATGACATATTACAAATTACAACACAAACATAAAACTGTAAAAAAAATAGCTAAATAAAGATGGCAGCAAGCTGGTAAACCATTAACAAAAATATGCTTCATTGAAGTGAAAAATATAAATCCAGGTCGTCGATATTAATTATTAACTCAAATAAATTTCTTTTGAACTCTGAATATTTATTAATGGAGGTTAGATTTAAAGGTAAACTATTGTATAATTAGGCACTTACACCATTAGGCACTTTAAAATATTTTTTTAATACTTTTGATAGATAATTATAAATTTTTTCGTATGGAACTGGAGAGCCGCAACTTTTCATCAAAAGTGCCGCATGCGGCTCGCGAGCCGCAGGTTGCCGACCCCTGCCCAATGCGATGCTACAACTTTCAACGCTCCCTAGCGTCAATGTTAGGTGATCTAATTTTTATTCTTAAAAAATTTTAGTGATTTGCTAAATTAGCCAACTACAAAGTTGCACAGCAGCATCGATTTGGCGGTACGAAAAGACACAGTGCATAAAATGCCTAGAATAAAACCCCTAAAACTCACACTCAATTAGGTAGAATATACGTAGTTTTTACGTCCTATAACGCTACTCATTATTCTAAAATAAGAAATTTTCATTTTCATGATCTAAGAATACGTTTAGTCATTTACCTAAATCAGAAAAATGAAAATTTCACATTTTCATTGTAAGAAAATTGCAAACCCCCCTACCGTTCTTCTTTTTTGTACAAAATAAAACTTTATTTTCGGTTGAATTTTGAAATTATTGATGCCAAAAACAGGAAATTTTCGAAAATGCACTACCATTTCACGTATAAGTATCATTCATACCCGTCCCCCTTGTCAGGGAAAATAAGCAAAGAGCAAACCCCCTTTTCTTCCTTAGGTGCTTACATAATATTTGAACGGCCCCTATGCCCTAAGTACAAATTAAATATTTTTTCTCTCCTTTTTTTCACTTTTTGTAGAAGACAGAAACAAATTAGGGATGACTCAAAACTCACTTCATATCATAGACGTTTTTAATTTGTGAAACATCGGAAATTCATTTGAAAATTATTGCAAACATTTTAAATCAGTATTTTGTGTTTAAATATTTTGTAATACACTCCCTTTCCGTTTTATAGTTTCTCAGAATTTGAGGTACTGAGCTTTTTCGTGTTCGACTTTTTATTGTTATTATTAATAATACTCCGAATTCGTATTTTACGAAATTCAGGAAGCTGAACTAGGGACGCGTGAAAGGAACAATGGTGTTTCGAATTTTGAAACGAATGAAGTGATGTGGTAATCCAGGCAGGGAACCTTTGCAAGGAGCTTGTTCAATTCTGATAAAGTCATTCCATCTTGTCCTTCATTTGTTCAAGGTAAGTTGATTTAAATGTAAATATTATTACTAATTTGAGTTATTTGGGTTCTGTGCAGTTCTGTGAGAGTAAAAACTTGACAAGAGAGGATCCCTTTGTCTCATTTTTTTTAGTTTACGATTGTTTTTCATCAGCCACATCACATAGAAAAATTAATTGTCACGGTAGTAACGTAGAGTTACATGTTTTTGATCCTTAAAGGTTGCTATTACTCAACTCTATCATATTGTATAAAACCGACCTGTATCTGCTTATGAAAAAACAATTTTTAGATTATAGTAATCAGCTACACCAGATAAAACTAGATGCTAATATTTTTTGTGAGATATCTCAATATATCAGCTTATAACATTTCAATCGTTTAGAATAATTTCTTTATCCAAGATTTGTTCCTTTTAAATAAGCAATTTATATTGTAATATTAAAAAATTTAAATAAAAATCTTCTTAGTTTTTTACCACCGACCCACATAGTTAAAACCCAATAAGAAAACACTTCAATCATCTTTGAAATTGAAGCTTTTGAAGCTGAAGCTCTTCCCGACTTTTTTAACTCCACAGATAGCCAAGAATTGAATCTAAAAGAAATTAATGAAGGCCAGATTCGAATAGACTTGCCCATGTGATCGTAAACTTCAATAAAACCAGAACCTAATGTTGCATCATCACATTATAATGTGATCAAGAATTTCTCACAATTTAATGAATCAAATTAATTTGCATCAGGAAAAGAGTATTTTATCAGTGGATCAAAGTTTCAATGAAATTTAGAGCTTTATTTTAAACGATTGAATATCTCTATGGTAAAAAAACTGAAAGGGAGAGTGCACTTGTTAATTGAATAACCTGTGAAGAATTTCTTAATTTTTCTCAGAGAGATGCCTAAAGGTTATTGTTGGGATGTATTACACATTGGGCAATTCCACCGTAACTCACGCTACATTTTTTCCAAAATTGCAATTTCAAATAATTTTTAAATATAGAAATAACTATTATTTTCTTTCTAAAAAAATCATACATATTGAAATTTATGTTAATAATTTAAAATAAGTATTGCGAATCTAAGAATTTTAGTTTTTTAAATATTAATTAAAATAGAGTCGTAACTCACGCTACAAGAAAAAGACATGGATTTATGAGTATAAAATTCAAATTTGTTTTTCTGCTTAAATAGTGTTTCAATAATTCTATATGCTTGTAAGGTGTTTGAATACACTTCCTTTATTCTAAAATAGAAAACAGTTTTACTGGGAATGCTTTAGAAAATCAGAAATAAAATAAAATATAGAGAGCTGTTCGTAACTCATGCTACAGTACTTCGTAACTCACGCTACATGTGTATAAGCGTTCAGTTATTCATGAATATAAATATAATTAAATTGATTTAAACACTTTATTTCATTTTTACTATAAAGTTTATGAGTATATTTAACAAAAAAGTTGTAAAAACTAATTAATTTATTTTTAATTTTCTAAATAAACTATACATTTTTCATTAACAAATTAACCTTTAAAACAAATATTTCTAAATATTGACTTTAAATGCTGACATTCCGATAAAAATAATTTTACACAAAATTTAAGCAATGCAAAACACAATTGGATCAATACTGCATAATTATTCCCTAAAATAATTAGAAAATTTTATTATTTTATTTTTCATTTTTCTTGATCATGTCCCTGTTCATATGGAATAGCCCATTACACTTTTTTTCCAGTGGCATCATATAGTCCGACCGCCATGATAAAAACTTTGAAAAGATGTTCGGATCTAAATGATAGTAGCACAGATTTAGCAATATTTTTTTCAGCTTTTATGAATTACAATCACCTCCAAAATTGAGTGGAAAATTCCGTTTCCATAAGAATCCCCACAATATTGTGCGACATCATAAGTTTTTCTGGAGGTGTTTGGAGTAATATCTGGATCCTCACTAAACTGATTCAAAATGAGCAAAATGATACTTAAAAACTCACCTACCAGTTTTTTATAGTAAATAATTTCTTACCTAGCTCTCACCATTTCAAGATTTTAATCCGTTTCAAATAAACACATATGCAATTCCAATAAAGAAGCAAAAAGTTCAATAGAGAACCGAATTTTTCCCGTAAAATTTTTAAATCTATTCATTGGACTCGGTGAAGAACCTTAATATAAAACCAGTGTTAATTACTAGAGCCTGCAGGCATTGTTATGCAAAGTGCAAAGACAGTGTAGGCGACCAACATGCGGGTCGGGCGTGGGATGGTGTACCCGCCCTTAAACGATCTCGGAGATGGCTTTGCTTCTTGAGTGGGATAAAAACTGAAGGACCAACGAATAACGAATATATTTAATATCCAACTATAAATCTGTTCTTGATCAGTAAACTATCGTATTCCACGTTACATTAATTACGGTGAGTTCTACAGTCTGTTTCATGAAATGACTGGTCGCCGACTCTGGTAACTAATTTAATGCTTTTGAAATCCAAATATTTCGAGTGTTACTCGGAAATATAACTCTATGCCCTATAGATATGCATACTGACAATAAGGATGTTGAACACATGTACAGGTCCCTTTAAGTTAATTAGCATCCTTTTTATATTCTATGACAGTTTGTAATGACGATAACAATACTAATTGATGAACCCAACTCAAGTAAACCCGATTCTCTCTTACTTTTGTAGCACCATTGAAATTATAATTAAAATAAATGCAACTCATCTAGTTTTCTCGCAATCAGAATTGAACGATTGAGCGCCTTTAATTGTCTTCAGGTCTTCCTCAGACGGTTCAATCATAGTCCACTCCATCATCCTCCAAACAGTGTCACGGGGTGCTCGTATCTTTTGAACCATCAACTCCACCAATAAAAAATGGTCGAGTTTCTTCTTGCTGTTAGTGTCAAGGATTCCATTTTCTTCTTCTCTCTTCAGTGGCTGTTCCCTGTCAACGAATATGCATGAAATTTGAATGGGGAAAAATTAGGCGTCAACCTCATAGAAGCTGCCGATCCAAGGAAGATCTGTTTCCTTTCATTCATCTAATACTAGTTCTAGCAGCTTTAGAAATTTTCCTTTGTACAGCGGGAAATCCAGTGGGGTTTTTAGCCCAAGAACTTAATTTAAATCTTTGAATTTTAAAAACATTTAAAACACTTTTTTTATCTGAATCTCCAAGTTTTATGAAAAAGGAGGTTTAGAACATTTAGTTTACACCAATAAAAATCATTGACGTCTCTGTGATACATGACTCTTGTAAGTATAGCCTTCAGACTTCAGAACTAAAACCATAGTTTGGTTTTGCTATCACATTCATAAACTGTTCTGTAAAAATTAAAAACTTACCTGAGTATACAGTATACAAGGACCCCACTAACTCTCTCATTTTGTCTCTTTTTGATTGGGATGATATCCTAACGGTTTCGGTATTTTAAAATATGTTGAGAATATTATTATCTTGTTATTGAGCATCTCATTAAAGGCGACAGTATGTAATAAGGAAATTTATAGCAATATTCTTTACTTAGGAAGCAAGATGAACAGATGGATCATAAGCAGAGCTGGCAGTTATCGAATTAAAAAACTAAACTAACTTTTGCACGTAATAGCATTTACATGCAAATTCATAACACTTGTAAATTTTGAATCTGTCCCTTAAATATCAGTCTTATATTTTTATGGAGTATTTGCTTCTGGACTATGATACTGCGTTCAAACCAGTTTTAATTATTCTTCATCGCTACTGGAAAAAGTTATTGCTCAATAACTCTTAACTCACTGAGAGGCTTTGAACTCTTTTACAGAAGTAGAATGGTTAATTGTCAAGGCATTTCCACATACAAGATCCTTCCCATTATGTGACTAGGGTATTCAATTCGGACACAAGTATGTATAATGCACAAAGAAAATTTTTCACTATAAGAGAGTGTTACCCATAAAATTTTTACCAACGAAATGTTGAAGATTGTAAGCTTGTGGATTACGTTTCATGACCATTAAGTGACTGGAATTACTTATGAAGGTCAACAGCAATGCGTATTAAAAAGGATTAGAACACTTACTTTTTTAATCCTCTGACCTGCAAGTTTATTACGCCCCATCTTCTATTTTCGTGTTTACTCAAAATTTCTGAAAATATAGTAGTTAGTAATGTAGGGGAGTGTGTGATGTGTATTTTCTTATCTTGAATGGCTACACGATCCAAATTTATGTGGGACGGAAAACCGCTGCAAAATCTAAAGGTAAAATTTAAGCACAAATTAATTTGTCAATTTGATACTTTTCAAAAAAATGGCATGATAAAATTTAACAAAATAAATTTTTACATAAGATGGGGATTTTCTGTCTTTATAAATACATAAATATTTCAAATTTTGAATGTATTCCTGGATTATTAAATTCTTCTATACATATCATGCATCTGAGAAAACACCACTAAGTGTTAATAAAAACACATATGATAATAATATAGTATCTCCAATTCAAAAAATTAACAGAACAGCTTATATATTAGATCCTAGACCTAGACCATGGGTTCTAAAACACTTCAATTTTGAATACTAGGGGATAAATGCATGAAAAATGCTTTTTGAACTTTTTTTAAATCGTAATAAATTAAATGACTTTTAAATTAATAAAATTAAATTTTTTAAGGATTCTAAATTCATGAGGGAAAAGGACCAGACCATCATTCCAGCTATGAAATAATTAAATTTTCACATAGAACTGAATGATAGTTAAAAGAGTCACAGAAAAATTTCTTAAACGATGAAATAAAACTGCTTAGCAGAAAACAACACATCGATTTACATACTGAATTGTGTGGTAATTTATAATAAGAAGAGGTGTTATTAATTAACCATTTCGGACCTAGGCGCCTGAAGTTCTCTATATAGGTTTGGCTATGGCTATATCCTCGGGCTTCTTAGGCTGAAAGGGTTAAAAAAAACAAGGAAACCATCTACTCTTATGATCACAGTTTTCCTCTATATATAGATCCAACTTCTCTTAATAACAATCGCAATTAAAGGGAATAAATTATCTGACCTATATCCACTTGTCTAATTGTCGTGAGGTTGTGTAGTACTGTATGTAGAATTATGATTCTAAGGTATGAATCTACACCTATTTGTCGGCTATGCATTTGATCAGAATAAACACAGCTTGCTACTTTATTTAACTTCTTATACACTTACGTAATAACTTGAGTAAAGTTATTCAGGAATAAAAAAACACACATCAAGAACAAAATGGGAGGTAAGCTAGTTTTTTCTAAGGTATTTCTCCTCTACGCATTGAAGCAAACGTCGATTGCTTGTCAACCGATTTTTACTGTCTGATTTTCTTCTAATTACAGATACAGTTACTGCTTCAGCAGATTCAAGCCGCACCTTCGACATTACGGATGCACATCTTCGATTAGAACGGAATATTTATTCAGATACTCTCCTATATCTGGAGTTGAGCATGTCACATTTCTATCTTTTTCTATACACGACACTTGTATATGAGAAACTCCTAAGAATAAAAAAACAGAAAGATAAACCAAGTTTTCACGTATGTACGATTTTGAAGAATAGGTCCGTAAAGCATGGACTGGGAGCATGAAAAGTTCCTTCTTTTCCTGCAGTGGGTCGTGCGATTTATGAAGAAGCGTATTGTTCATTTCGGCAGCAGTTTTTTTGTTTTTGGTGAGATAGATTTTGGATTTACGATTCAAAACACAGCTGCCGTTAAGCCCGATATTATTCACGAATTTTAAGAAGCGATATAATTTTCTACAGAATTAGGTAACAAGCATTGGGCTTTAGGAAGAATCCATTGGACGGAGAGAGCGATAATTCATTTTTTACATTATTTTTATCTGAAAACTGGTCATTAGGCCACAATGCACCGAAACGGTGTTTTTGAAAATCTTTGCGTTTCTCTTTTTGATTCACTCTTTCTCTTCCTCTTTCTCCCTCTCTCTATCTTCTTTATCCCTTCCCCCTCTCTTTCAATCTTCTTTAACCCTTCCCCCCTCTCTACCTTTCTCTATCTTCTTCATCCCTTTCCCCCTCTCTCTATATTTCTCTATTTTCTCCCTATCTCTATCTTCTTTATCCCTTTATCAATAAGAAGTAGTTCAGATCACAAAATCTTTGTTTTCCATCTAAAAATTACTTGAAAATAATCTCCGACTAATATATAACCATTTATAATTACTTTATATCCATTAAAATGTATTCACTTTAAAGAAACTTGGTTCAAAAACGACGATTAGCTACAGACACCAACAAGAACTCCGTAGGTACATGTACATTTGTACAACACTAATGGAAGTTCGAAGTTGGATGTTCGAAGGTACAACATCTGGTGTTCTTGCATTCAAAATTCTATAAAAAATAAAAATAATTGAGATCTGACGACTTCTAATCAAAACTTAAAAGTCAAAATCTTGGGGATTCATCCCATTTATCTCATTTTATCATATCATATTTAAAGGGGAAGAAAAATATTAATGTAGTGAGGCACTAAAAAAAAACTTTGAGCATCTAAAAAACAGTAAATTTATTATATTTACTTTATATAATATTTTAAAGAGCCGATTTCACGTTAGCCACTAGATATCATCGGTTTACATTCAATATCAACCACCAATTAAGGTTTCCATTTCCCCCCCGAATTTTAAAACGCGGTGGCCGAAGATACAACTGCCCTTAGGACGTAAAGCCTCCCCTATAGAAATTTGATTTTGAAATTGTCTAATCATATAACACTGAAAATGAGTAAAACCGTGTGGAGGTGGCGATAGATAGTGGCTAATCTATCATATATCTCATGAGGCAGAAGTCGGACTCCTGCCATTTATGAGCCCCATCACTTTCTCAGGAGCCGCACCCCCTTTGCCTTGAATCCTTGTGGAGCTTAGTAATTCCAAGTGGCACACGACAACAACAACAACCTAATCATGGTTTTGAAAAATCCCTCGGGGGAGGAATCCCAAATCCTTGGATCACCCCCCCCCCAATTTTCAGGAGCCGACGATGCCTATGTCATCAAGTGTGACAGGACAGCCTAATAGGTGATCAAACTTTCTCCAGCTCATGACACTTGCATTTCTAAAAACCCACATCTAGATGCATAACAGTTTCCAATCCCTTTCTCCTGTTCACCCATCCACACCGCTTAATACCAAACGTCTAATCTGCCAAACGGATCCGGAAAAAGACGACCGTCGTCACGCAACGTCCCGAACCAACCACCCGAAAAAAACCTCTCCCCCCAAAAAACGTCCCTCTTCGTCGTTTTTGAGTCGCAATTAATTCGCTAATAAGGCCTCGCATGCAGATTTACGAGTCACAACAAAGGACGAACGGACTTGGAATCGCCTACTTACCAGTCAAATTAGTCTGAGGCTCGGCCACGAAGTTTTTCTCCATCATATCAGTTGGGAGAGAGTCGCGGTCCAAGGATAACTCGTTCGTTTTACTCTCTCCTCCTCTCAGATGAAGAGAGTTCAGAGGGTAAGTTGGAGTGTTCAGAAGTCTCTCTCTCTACTCTATTGCATTTATGTTTCTTTTTTTTGTTGTTGTAATTTTAAAGTTTGGGTTGGTATCTTTTGATTGGTTTTGATGTTGAAAAGTTTTTGTGGTTTCGTGATGGGAAATTCTTGTAAAAGGAATTTAATTTAAAGATGCTCCAAGAGAAAAAGGGTTGATTGTTGAGATTGGGAGATAATTTTAAGGCATTTTCTGGGTAGCTGGGTTGCCCATTTTTTTCTCAAGTAATGTTCTTCAGATAGTGATGGTGATAATAACAGGAACGTTATGGTAAAAGCAATGAGAAATACAAGAATGCCAGTATTTTACGGTAATGTTTCTGTTATTTTTTAGAAACACTATTTGGAAAAAATTAGCAACCCAGCTGTCCAGTTTTTCCAAGGAAAGTGGCAAAATTTTTTTACAGTGTTCTTTGGCTGGTTATGACTAATAATATTGATGTAGATAAGGATATTTTAAGATGGGTGCTCTTTAAATATACAAAAAACGATTTAGAGTTTTATATTGCTTGGGAAACTTAGTTGTTGGTTGGGGCTCCGGTGATAATTTCAGGTAGATGCAGATATGGTTAGTTTGTTGTAATTGTTCTTTCACTTTCATATGTTCCCATAATTTTGATTAAATATGTACCTTTTTGGGTAATGATCGATTGAGAAATTCATATTAGTATTTTAATAAGATAGTTTAATATAATTTTTTTTTAATTTAAAGGTTAAAAGTTGGTCATGAGAAGTGTTTTTTCTCTTTTTTTTTGCACGTAAAATTAATTTAAGCACATGTTATTTGATTTCCTTGGTCGTAACACTTATTTTACGTTTATTTAAGGAATATTGAAAACCATTTTGTAACCATTGAAATTTTAAAAAATTTATAAAACGTTACTTATATACTATCACTTTCTTTTTCTTATGCATCTTTTTGTTACTACGATGTTTTCAAACTATTTTAACTGAATAATATTTCATGTCCACTTTTGATAAAATATTTAATTTCTCATAATATATACAGAATACATTGACAACACTTACATTTAATTATTAATGACTTAACTGCAAATTTAAAACTTATCCCTTTATTCCTTTAAATTAAATTTTAAGCTTTCAAACAAAATTTGTTTTTGCAATTCAAACAAGTTTGTAAAAAACTGTTTTTTATCTTTTTTGTAATACATACCAGCATCTGGAAATGTTTTCATATAATTTGTTTATATTTTGGTACAATTTATCATTTATAAAATGTACCACAGTTTAAAAACCTCATGATGATCATCAGATCTTGAAAGAATCAATCCATATTTTTTACGAATACTTAGCTTAACTACTATAAGGCCTGCAAATCCATAGCTTCCCTACTGGATTGCCCCCTGAAGAATTTAGTAATTTTAACATGAAACTTTTGGTCAAAACTTTACTTGCCCAGTTGGATGTTTAAATTACATTCAATTTTAAAAACATTTTTTTATTTCCCATTTCGGGTTTTAAAAACAATTTACGATGAAGAATACAGAGAACAAAACAGATAACTTAAACGCACACTAAAAAAGTGAACCCAATTAATTGCAAAATCATCTACTAATTTTTCTCTTCCATTAAATCCGCCCTTCCCTTAACTACAAGAATTTTTACGTAGAATGTTTTACTACCTTATTGAGAAAGATATTTTAATCTTACAATTTGTTGGGAAAATGAAAGAGGAAAATTCAACAGTTCTAAAACAATCCTCATTTAGGTCACTATACTTAAAAACTTATAAAAGTTTCTACTCACGTTGTCGTGTCTGATAACGCCGTACCCGACGCACAAACAATGTTACTAAAAAAACCAAGAGGAAAAATCTAAGAAAATAAGCAGAGAGTACCAACAACTAAACCCAACCAACCAATCTTAAAATTAAATAAATTAACTTTGGAAATAACAGAAATTCTAGGATACATGGGGTGTTTTTTTTTGTTTTTTGCTGTTGTTGTTTTGCTGGCAAGGGGAGAGGGATTTTAAAAACACCGAAAACAGGCTTACGTACGTAATATTTGAACGGCTTCTAATGATTAGTCCATATTTGATTGTTTTTATTATTCAAAAGGGGATAAGGCCTGTTTATAGGCCCTCAATGTTGGTATTTAACGTTTAATAACCGATTTGGTTGTTATAAAATACGCCAATGTTTTAAAATCGAGATCTTTTTAAGGACTTACTGCATTAAAATCATTATAATGATACCTCAAATAAATAAATATACTTCCTCGAAGCAAAATTTTACAACTTGATTTCGGTAAAGCCTGTTAACAATTTGGTTCATCTAGAGAGAAAATGGGTCCGTTTTAGGTCCCTTCACAAAATTTTATTCACCGAAACAGGACCCTTCACAAAATTCCAAAGAGAGTGAAAAATGTTCACAAAGTGTGTTTTTATCATTTAAATTGAAATTAGCCAGATTTTGGACCCATTTTCAAAGTTGTGAATGCTGTGGTTGTTCTACAAGCCCTTCGGTTTTCACAAAATTCCATTTGATTTTTTACAAAATTCCTGAAACAGGACCCTGACAGAAAAACCTGGATGAACCCCTCCAATAAATGCCCATCAGTTGCAAACATTTCTTTTACAAAGCCGATCCTTTTTCACAAAGAAATTTATTACATAAACAGCTGAAACTCCACCCATAGGGAAAATATACTATCTTTACATTCATTAATAGCGGAGTTACACAGAAAAGTTGAGGTAAATTCAACTTTGTATGAAATTGTCATTTGAGATGACACTTGCTACTTTTCATATGCATGAAAAATGCAATCAATGTAACCTTCGACTTAACAAAATTCAGTCTCGTGGAATCCTAAAAAACAATCAAAGGTTTTTTCACTCTCTCAAGCCCGTTGATGCATATCTGGAACTTTTACGAAAGCAACCGACCAACTCTAAATATAGATTTTATGGGGTTATTTTTACCATTTTAGTTTCTACCGGACACACTTCGTCCTTTTTCTGACGGTTTATATCAGTCAAAAGGTTAACAAACTTTTTTCGTCTCGTATTTTTATGGGGCGAGATAGATTTATAGTATTAACTCATGGAAGTTTTGAAAATTTATTACAACCAATAGTATTCTAATGATACTAAAGAAACTGTCGTATTTAAATTATGGAAATATATCAATAGCTCCTCAAGTGAATAGCTTATTCGAAAACTTTTGAAATATTTTGCACTTAATTAATTTAACAAAATACATTGAGATTTGACATTTCTTAGCAAGGCCTTTTTCTAGAATTTTCCAAAAGAGACAATTCTTGGTTATGATACAGACGTTTAATGTAATTCAAATTCAAAATCAAATTTATTCAATTTATTAATTATTTATTAATTTATTCAATTATTTCATTTAATACACTCAACAGCAACAACACACAAACGACAGTACACAACAGGAAAGAAAATGATAAAGGAAAAAACACTGAAATTTTTTTTAATATCCCAAAGGAGCCAGCAAGGCTCTTCCATGGGGTTACGGATTTCCTAATGTTATTGAACATAGAAAAATAAAATAAAATAAATTTAATGAACGTATAAAATACAATAATAAAACTTATATGGAATAACAAAAAAAAATATGTCATTCTCGACCATCTCATTTTTACAACTTTAAAACTAAAATGCATAATTAAAACTAAAAAAGGGGGTTGGTGGGACTGGCTAGATGTTTTCTTTTCTGATATTTTATAATTCAGATGCAAGTTATCACCTGACAGAATTTAATAGGTTTTCTATACTATTTTGATTTAAAATAAAGTACAAAGTTTTTTAAAACGTCCAAAGTTTGGTTTTATTTGAGTTTCATATGGCAATTTATTAAATAGAACAACAGATAAATAATGAAAAGGCTTTTTAAATATATCTTTATAAAGGGTTGGTACAAGATAAAAATTTTTTCTTCTAAAATTATAATTATTATTAAGATTAATTTTTGCTACCGTGGGAAATTTCTTTAAAAAAGATAAGACTATTTAATACAAACAATTGTCGAACATTTAAAAGAATTAATAAGGATAAAACATTTTCACTCTTACAAATCTATTAAATAATTTGATTTTGCCAATCTTTATTTAGAACAGAGGTGTGTTTATTGTTTAAACTATTTGATTATATTACTATTCACTTGAAAAATTAATTGCATCATAAATATAAAATCATACCCTACAGTCAACTTGCCTTTGAAGTAGTCAAATGATTTTTGTTAAATAGTATTTAACATTTTAAATAACAGAGTTAACATAACAGAGTTACAGAGTTATGATACATAACAGAGTTAAAATTGATACATACAAAAACATACATATATTGGTAATACGGGGGTTAAATGAGAATGAAAATAGTTTTTAAAAAAGCGCATTTTGTACTACCTATTTTTTAGAATTCTTCCATTGTTTTTTTGCTAAAATCCGTTTTTGTTCAAGTCATTCATAAAATTATACATGCAATACAAAGTGCGGTTTCTGAAAAAAAAACTTAACGTGCACCAAAGTATGGCACAAAATTTCTTTCCCTTTTATAGCTTTAAACGTCTGTATTTTCACCGAAACACCATCGCTTGCATTCTGACACTATTCTGCATTCACGGCTACTAAAGTCCTCAAAGTGACGACTGCTAATAAAAGCTTTTGCGAAGAAGTGTCTCAGCAACCATAAAATTGCTTAACATATGAAAGAGCTTCGCAGAAAATGCGAGAATAGGCGCACTGAAGTTCATGGATGTGAGACTGTAAAAACTATGTGAAGATCCATAAACGATACGAGCATAACAGGCAAAATTAAACCCTAAGACGTGAAAAGGTTATGATCTAAATACCTACTATACCCAAACTTATAATTCAGATACTTATGCCATCTTTATTCTGATTAAAGTAACTGTATCTAATATTAGGTTGGCAAGTAATTTCATTTAAAGGGTCCAAATAATTTGGAAAAATTTTATCGAGGTATGAGAAAAAAAGTATTTAATTACTTTTAAATTCTCATTTTTACACATATAATTTGAGTATTGAGCGCTATCTTCTTAATTAAATTTTTGCATCACACAAAACTGTTGTTAATTGCCATTAAAACCTTTAAAATAGCTTTTATATTAGAAAGAGGATCCGGATAAATTTGATCTTGAAAAAGAAGTAAAACTAATTTTTAGTGTTTATAAATACATATTAATGAATACATATGAAGACCCCCCTCCCTCTCCTGAATGGGTCACGTAGTATGGGTACGTTCCCTTACGTTAAGTAAAGGTAAGGACGTTTTGAAACAATTTGAAAGATAAAGGGAAAAGGGTTGCAAAAATGCCTGTGAATTGTGTGGTTTTATTTGTGGATGGCCCTAAAATCTAAACTCTTGAAAAGAGTTGCCGATTCTATTTCTCGCTTTCGCAATTACTTTATTCTTTGTCAATGGCTTGTTCAAAACTTTTGTTTAAAGTGTTTACTGCTGTCACACGATGGTTCATAATAGTTCCTTTATAGTTGTGTAAAGAACTTTCCAACAGTAATTTTGATCGATCCATCATGGCTACTAAAAGGTGATACTATAAAAAAGGAGAAACTACCTCTCTTATTAAAATCCTAATTACTAAGTAATAAATCCTAAAATTAACTTGATTAACTAAAAAAAGGTATTATGTATTTGTCTTTTGAAACCGTAAAAGATAAAGAGAATAAGTCTAAAAAAACCAAATTTTGAGAAAATTGAAAAAGTTGTACTAATAATGGAATTTCTATTGTATAGCCACCAAACTTTTACTGGAAATTCATGACACTATTTAGATAACAGAACAATCACCGCAAAAAAAATAAGTATAATCAAAAATATTTACAGTTGAAAAAGTTGTTGGGCTTTTTCAAACTGATGAAATTTCAGCTGAAAAAGATCTTAACAACACTTAAATTGGCAATTAAATTATATTTTTTCTTAGTATACACACCAAAAATGCAAAAAAACAAAGACTAAAAATTTTATAAACTGAGTCATTAAGGCAATTTAATGAATAACAATGGATGAAAAAAGGTAAAAACATTTTAAATTCAAAAAAATATTTTGGTATTTTACAGATCACAAAAAAATAAGAAAAGAAACACACATTAATTTAAATTTCAAATAAGTTAAAGATCTACAGGGTGTTTCAAAATTGCGTTGCACGGCTTTTATTCGGAACCAACGCCTCCTAGGGTCTTGGAAGTAAGGTCTACCCCTAGGTAAGTGAGCCTGGAGAATTCATTGAGATGACTTACAGCGCCCCTAGCGGCGAAATTAAAAAGTTAAAAAAATTAATTTAAAAACTGAAGGAGATAGAGAAAAAACCTCAATGAGGGTATTGTTGCCATCGTCATGAAGAACTCGCTGAAAAAAATTTGATCAAAATATCTTGAATATTCGCGGAGATATTAGCATGTGAAAATAGCACTTATTCAGGGGTCAAAAACGAAAAAGTTCGCATATTTGCCAATTTTTTTGATTTTTTGATTAAATTTTGTGTTCATTCAACTAAAAAAACACAAAACTACACAATAACACTGAAAATTTTGCAAATATGTGAACTTTTTCTTTTTTGACCCCTGAAAAAGTGCTATTTTCACATGCTAATATCTCCGTGAATATTGAAGATATTTTGATCAAATTTTTTTCAGTGAGTTCTTCATGACGTTGGCAACAATACTCTCATTGAGGTTTTTGCTCTATCTCCTTTATTTTTTAAATTAATTTTTTTAACTTTTTTATTTCGCCACTAGGGGCTCTGTAAGTCATCTCAATGAATTCTCCAGGCTCACTTACCTAGGGGTAGACCTTACTTCCAAGACCCTAGGAGGCGTTGGTTCCGAATAAAAGCCGTGCAACGCAATTTTGAAACACCCTGTATATAATTAGGTCATAGTATTTAAGATTGTAATATGAGGGGGACAATGTATTAATTCAAAATGCAATTAATATTGGAAATAAATATAAATACGGTTTTAATATGTAAATCAATTTATCTTAATAAAAATAGGACTTTCTCTGTTATTCTAAATTTCATGGGCATTTTCTCCTTAAAGTTTCAACATTTTCGATCTAAAACAAACGAGTCTTGACAGTAAAATTGGGCAAAAGGAAATATGAATATATTATATACGCCTCTCATTAACTTCCAAAAAGCGTTGGATGAACAAGCAATCCTAAGACATCCCATGAAGATGGCGTGGGTTTTATAATAATTTAAAACGTTTTTACTTAATAGTACTTTTGTGTCGGATTACTTTTTTCTTTTTGAGTGAAAAAAGTTGCCTAAAACAATTCTTACATTACGGTTCAAGACATTGAACTGAGATTATGTTTCTTTACAATTTCAATTGCAGGGATAACATATTAAATTTTTTTTTATAACAATAAAATTTGTGCAATCATATTTTTCCTCTTTCGTGTTATTAAATTCTTCACTGGAATATTTTTTAAAGTAAACATTTTTCAGCTGAAATCTGACAAAATAAATATAGTTATTATTAGAAATAGTAAAGCATGTTATATATTATAATTTTCTATAATCTTACCTAAACAATATTAAAATCTTGACCAAAGAGCCGTTTTGAAGCATTGTAAAATAATATAATTTTGTGAGGGAGAAATATGCTATTTTTCACTTAAAATAATATACAATTAAATATTCGAGAGAGAACTCTGTGGGAGAGATCTATGGTAAACAAAGAGCGGTTAAAATTATTACTGGAAAACAATCTTCTTCACATAAGGAACAATGGCTTTAACTAAAAAAAATGTTTACGCGGCTCAAACAAATAGCTGTATTCCTTTTCTCAAGAAAGCTTTTATTTGTCAGTAGAATCTATTTATTAAAGACCACCTTGATTCTATATAATTACAATTTTCTACATTATTGTTGGATGTAAGTTCAACATCCAAAAACTTTTGCCGAGAACTCATGTTTTTACTTGTATTAAAATTTATATCTGCAAAAGCTCCTTTCTCTAACAATTTTATAATTTGATCAGTTGTTAGTTACATGTGCATGTGCAAGCTTCCAAGAGAATTTCAACGCCATTCCAAGTCAGATTAAAATATTTTCATCTTAAGGCATGCTTTCTATGCATACGGAAAATTTACGTCAAAAACAATAGAAAATTTAGAGCAAAACGAAGAATTTTTTAGAGTTTTGATATAATTTCGAAATATCCTTTTCAAGAAAACGCCCGAAAGGAGATACCTCAATCAACTACAGGAAATTAAAGTTCGTATTTTAATGCTTTCTAGCCGTCACTGAAGGCGAATCTAAGAGGAGGATAAATTCACAAAATATTTCATCCCATTCTTAAAATATCCAAATTTTTTCTGATAAAAAAATATGCATGATATAATTTAAGGAGAAATAAAAAAAATGAGTTAGTTGAAAGATTTATATTAATTTTAATTAAGACAACACACACACTACAGTTAAAACTTAAAAACTAAACGATGTAGGGTCACTTGGGGTAAGTGGGACCCCTTTTTGGCCTAGTACATTTTTGGAGCTTTATAGAAAAAATTTTAAAAGGTTTATTTTGTACTTGTTGACTAATTTCGTTAAAGAGTCTATCGATAAACAAAAATTTATCAGTAGTTTCTAAAATAAAGCTTTATACTTTTCTTAACTGGTCTTTTTATCAAAAATGAGATGGGTGACCCACTTACCCCAAGAGATGGGGTAAGTGGGTCACCCCCTCTTTATTTATATTTAAAGCAAGCAAAACTTAAAAGGAAGTGAGTGGGTCTTACTTGATAAAGTACAGTAAATTTCAATATAAAATATTTTATTGTAACTGTGTCCATGAGTGAGAAATATACTCACATCAAAATCAATATGACAAGGTAAGAATGGAATGAAAAGCAAAATAAGTATTTTAAAGAATATTTTGAAAGGCCAAAGGGATATGTTTTACTTTAGCACATAAAATAGCGTTTAAAACACATAATAAAGTTGATTAAGATTTATTTTGGCACTTTAATACACATTGTAAGATAAAAACAGAAATCACACACACTAAATGAGAATGAACACTATTGATGAGATATTTCACTTTACTCACCATAACTTAAATTAAAACGCAAATTTGATATAAAATGTCAATCAAACTATTTATAAATTTTAATGAATTTTGAAGTGGTGAGTAAAAGGTCTTGCTACTTGCTACTATAAATCGAAATGTTCTGAAAATATTGGGGGGAAATTGTCCCTATAACCCCCTTAAAATCCGCTCATGTCTTCAGTAGTAGTTCCTATATCATATGGAACCCTCTAGAACCACTTATATCATAATAAAGGGTCCCACTTACCCCACACTGAGGGGTCCCACTTACCCCAACTATGCTAAAACTGTGGGGTAAGGGGACCCCCCTGTTAAACACTTCAAAATTAAAAATTTTGAAAAATTCAAATTGCCGTATGTAATTTAGGTCAAACTCTGCAAAACAGTTCAATAAACATTAAAATGTAATGAAAACTTACCTGGAAATACTTCTTTGAAAAATACGTCTTGAACTCTGAAGAATATATGGCCAAGCGGGTAAAAATATAAAGCAACTTTATTCCGTCGAGTTGTCAAGTAATACAGAACATAAATACACAACACGAAGTAAATTATTAAAAAGGTTAAGGTTAAAGTTAGATCAAATATCTCCTGGTAAACAATATTAACTCCTCAATTCAGTTACGGGTTAGCATATATTTAACAGTCCCCCCTTCTTAAATTAATTCCCCTAAGAAAAACCAAATCGTTGTACTGGCTTCCTTTTTCTGGTGCTCCTCCTCGGTTGAACATCAACAGTCCTAGAACCCTGAGGTTGTATAGTGACAGTCTCTAAACCTCGGTTCTGAAGATCAGGGGTCTCAGCTGCCTTCGTACTTGGGTGTTGTAGATCAGGGGTCTCGGCATCTTTTAGGTCTTGATCTGCTTTCCCAGGATCTTTCTTCTGTTCATCTTTAAAGTTTGGTTCTCTTCCCTCTGTGTTCGGTAGATCTGTCTTTCCTTCTTCTCGGTCTGGTTGTCTGCTGTACATAACTTTTCCTTCACTAGGGTTTTGAGCTTTCAAAGGTTCAATAAATTCAGATGGAAAATGTGCTCCCTCGGATTCTGTGATGTTTCCACACCTTTGAAGCTGATTAATATGTCTCTTCCACATTTGCCCCTCTACTGAGATCCAGTATACTAATCCCTCTCTTCTAACAACCTTCCCAGCTTTCCATTTCTGTGGACTTGAGTAGTTCCTTGCTAGTACTGGACTTCCCACTTCAAAATATCTCATCTGGGGGTTTCCTTTCTCGTCGGTTTCTTTCAATGAGGGTCTTACTAAATCCAGTCGGGTGCGTATGTCTCTCTTCAGCATCATTTCTGCCGGGCTAACTCCAGTGGTAGCGTTTGGTGTCTTTCTGTACTGAAGCAAAAAATTCGCAAGTTTGGTACTCAGGCTTCCTTGTTTTTCCAATGTTTTCCGTAGTGCTTCTTTGACTGTTTGCACCAAACGCTCCACTTGACCATTCGACGCAGGATGATATGGCGGTGTGAGTTTATGGTTAATTCCATTTTCCCGCATGAAGGTCTTAAATTCTCGTGAGGTAAAACATGTGCCATTGTCGCTTACCAATCTCACTGGCAGTCCAAATCTTGAAAAGATTTCTCGCAAAGCTTCAATGGTCTTCTGGCTTGTACTAGAATTCAAGATGATGACTTCAGGCCATTTTGAATAAGCGTCTACGACGAGTAGAAACATTTTTCCGCAGAATGGTCCTGCATAGTCCACATGAACTCTTTGCCATGGTCCTTTAGGCACCTCCCAAGGGTGAACTTCAACCTTCGGTGGTTCTTTCCTTCTTAGACAACAAGCTTTGCAGTTTAAGGTTACCGATTCTATGTCTGAATCTATTTTTGGCCACCAAATGTAGGACCTCGCCAGAGCCTTCATTTTAACTGTACCAATATGACCACTATGGAGATCATTCATCAATCGTTTCCTTAGGCTTTCCGGAATGACGATTCTTGCTCCTCTTGTGATACAGCCTTGCTCTAAAGAAAATTCGTGGTCTTTCTTCGCAAATCCTGGTGTTTCCAGTGGTTCACCTGTCCTCAATTGCTGTAATATGGTCTTAAACAAGGGATCTTTAGCCGTCTCTTTGGCAATCTGATCATGGGTAACTGGTAATTGTTCCACTATCTCTATTTGGAAACTTCGCGCCATCTCTTTTGTTCTTCCCACAGGACTTTGCTTGTTTAATGGCAGTCTAGATAACGCATCAGCATTTCCATGATTTTCTGAACGTCTGTATTTAATTTCGTAATTAAATTCCTGTAGAAATTGCGCATAGTGCAGTAATCTTTGAGCTGAGAGTACAGGTAAATTCTTCTCAGGATGAAAAATTGAAACAAGCGGTCTATGATCAGTTATGAGCGTAAACTTCCTTCCATACAGGTACATGAAAAACTTTTGCACTCCCCAGTAGATCGCTGTAGCTTCCTTATCAATCTGGCTATAGTTCTTTTCGGCAGATGATAGACTTCTTGAAGCATAGGCGCAAGGTCTCTCCGTTCCATCTGGTGTTAGATGAGAAAGAATAGCGCTGATACCATATGGACTTGCATCCGTGGCCAACGTCAATGGTAGCTTGGGGTTGAATGCAATCAGCACTCTCTCTGAAACTGCTTCTTTCTTTATCTCGTCAAAAGCTTCTTGTTGCTTATTTCCCCACTCAAACTTCTTGCCTGCTTGTAACAATTCATACAATGGGTGTAGCTTACTTGAGAGATGTTCAAAGAATTTCCCATAGTAGTTGACCAACCCCAACCAACTTCTTAATTGGTTTACGTTTTCTGGTTTCGGTGCTTGAACGATTGCCTTTATCTTGTCTTGGGACTTGGAAATTCCATCAGCACTCAGAATGTGCCCCAAATACTGCAGTGACTTTCTGCAAAACTGGCACTTCTTTTTATTCACTCTCAGGTTTACTTCTTTTAATCTTTGAAGAACCGTAGCAAGACGTTCCAAATGTTCTGACATATCTTTACCCTGTACTAATATGTCATCGTAGAAAACGCAAACTCCTGGTATATTGCCAAGTAGTTGTGCAATATACTTTTGCCACATAGCAGGAGCGGTTTTGATTCCAAACATCAGCCTGTTTACCTTGTAAACACCTTTAGGGGTGCTCACTGCTTGGATTAAAGCACTTTCTTCGGTCATTTCCATGTTTAAGTATGCTTGACGAATATCCAAAGTTGTGAAGATTTTTCCTTCCGATAGGCCAGCAAATAACTGTTCAACATGGGGAATAGGGTACTTGTCATCAGCAAGTTTAGGATTTACTGTACATTTGTAGTCTGCTCACAACCTAACTGAACCATCAGGTTTCATTACTGGCACTAGTGGTGTTCCCCAATCGCAGTGATTCACTTTTGTAAAAACTCCCTTTTCTTCTAACCTATCGATTTCTTCAAAAACTTTGTCCTGGATTGCATATGGAATCTGTCTAGGTGGTCGGAAAACAGGAATCGCCGCTTCCTTCAACTGCAATTTCCCTTTAAAATTAGGGATTTTTCCCAATCCATCTTCAAAAACTGGTTGAAAATTCTGTAAAACGCTTTGCAGGGTAGTCGTTTCACTTGGAACATTAATCTGATTGATCTCGGACCAATCGATCTGCAAATATTGAAGCCATTCCCTTCCAAGCACTGCATCCACTTCAGCTGCAATCACGTATAAGTTTTCTTTTAGTTCCTGGTCCTTGTAATGGATTTTAACGGTGGCGTAACCCAGAGGTGAAATTTCCTCTCCTGTGTAAGTGCGTAACCTGATGCATGTATCGTGCAATTCTTTCTTTGGGAAAAGTTTCTTAAACTGACTTTCTGACATCGACGTAACAGTGGCTCCAGTGTCCAACTCGAACTCTACCTTCTTTCCATCCAGCTTGCAAGCAATCTTAATTTTAGCTGGTTTTATTCTGTTTTCTGGAAGTACCTCTTGCATCGAATTCATGAAGAAGTCTTTGCAGCTAGCATCACTGTCCTCCTTTTCTTCATGCGTAATTTGATTCTGCGCTCTTCTTCTGTTTTGATTCGGCGGTCTGTCATTATAACCTCTTCTAACCCGACTAAGGCATGCTCTAGCCAAATGACCAATCTTTCGGCATTTGTTGCATGTTGCATTACGCCAAAAACACTGGTTGGCTAAGTGAGATCGATTACCGCATCGATAGCACCTTTGATCATCCTTCCTAGGCGTAAACTCAGTCTTACCTTGAAATCGATTCTTCTTCATTTTATTTGCTTGAGAAGACATCTGAAAAGTTGCATGCTGCCCTTGGATTTCTTTGCTTTCCTTTTGAGCTGTTTCAACAGATAATGCCAAGCTTACGCAATCCTGGAACTTGTTGTCAGGTTCCCGGAGCTGTATAAGCCTCTCCAAAAGCCGTGTATCACGCACACCCGCAATAAATTGCTGCCTCAAGTGAGCATCGACTGTAGATCGCGAACAATGAGGGCAACAAAAATCGCAGTCCTTGCTTAACTTCTTGAGATCGGCCACAAAACTTGCAATGCATTCACCCTCTCCTTGAATTCGTTTTGAAAACCGATTCTGCTCCGCAATCGCACTTGGCCTCGGTGAAAGATGATCTTTTAAAACCTTGATCAGATCATCATAGGGCATTTCTTTGGGCTCCTTGGGACTTGTGAGGTTACATAGAAGCTGTAGAGTTTTTGTTCCCAAAGTATGCAACAGAAGCTCACGTTGCTTCTTCTTGCTATCTTCATTGATTTCGGTCAGACCCTGTAGTCCAAAATAATTTTCAAGTCTCTTGACGTAAATACTAAATGACTCCGCTTCATCATAGAAGTTTTCAAATTGTAGAACTGGCCCTGAGCTTCCACTCTGCAACGTTGCCTTCAGCATTTCGCATAACTCCTTCATCATTTTTGCTTCGGCCATAATTCCCAAAATAAAACCCGTCGCCAGTGAAGAATATATGGCCAAGCGGGTAAAAATATAAAGCAACTTTATTCCGTCGAGTTGTCAAGTAATACAGAACATAAATACACAACACGAAGTAAATTATTAAAAAGGTTAAGGTTAAAGTTAGATCAAATATCTCCTGGTAAACAATATTAACTCCTCAATTCAGTTACGGGTTAGCATATATTTAACAAACTCTCCAAAAAATCCATTCTGAGAATCTATTTGAAATTAGTTCTATAATCTTAAAAATAAATTAAACAAATCTCAAATACATGCAAAACTCATCGGTGTGACAAGCTGTAACATAACCAATGCGAGTAAGTGTGAAATTTCCTGTGCATATTATAGTTTTAGGGGGGTGACCCACTTACCCCAGTGACCCACTTACCCCAAGTAACCCTATTAAAAATATCAAAATCCCTACGATAAAAGTTATAAGTGTCAGTGTCATAAAATCTATATATATAAAGGAAAATTGACTAAATAGTTATATTTACAAGATGTGCTTAAAATAAAGTGTAATACGTAAGCTACGACTTTAAATAGAAAACTGAATTAATATCAGAACAATCGATCAAATTATTTAGAATTTTATTTAAAAAAATAATAAACAAGACAAATCCCTATACGACACTTTAAAGATGGAATATAAAAAAATCTTACACGCAGAAATACCACGAGGATAATGTAATAAAAAATATTAGAAAGCAAATATATTAATACAAATTAAATTAATTTTTCCCAGTCTGGATGTGAAGCTAAAATGTCATTTTGGTAGATATTTTAAGAAGATTAAGAACAACTAACTATAGAGATTTTATAAAACTAAAAATATTTTTGTTTACTTGTCTTTGCTATCCTTAAATTTATTTCCTGAGTGGTAGTTTAACTAACTACTTAAAAGATAACTACTACAAACAATTACATCTGGTATGTACCAAAGTCTTGGTTAGGAAAGCGTTTTACTTTTTACCTTAAAAAAAACGGACTTAAAATTGCATTCTATGTACCCATAAAAAAAACGTACACAAAAGTAGGTCTCCCTTCAGAAAAGTGATAAATTGTTTCCACGGGTTTTGTTAGTTCCTATATTTACTACTAACAATTCTTCAGCAGGGGCCCTTTTGGGGTTATGCTGCTTTTGAAATTGTTCCAGTAATTACTTTTCTGCCGGCTTCAATTGGAACGCATGTAGGTGGTGGTAAGGGTTTAAAAGTGACATTGAGATTGAGATGATCAATTTTTCTTACGAAGTGTATATTTGGACGGCCAAAACGGCCAGTGGCGCATGCGCTGTAGGTCTCGTGATGACGTAGCAGTCTCGGCGCTTAGTGATGGAACCAATGGTACGCCTAGCCGTGGAAGTTAGAGTAGAGTTTAGTTGAAAAATGGCCGTGCAAATATACAGTGCCTTTTTCTTACAATAAAGGTAATTGACAAAGGGTTGTACTAAACAAAAAAATTGCCATCACACTTGGGTTAATAGGGCATTCTTTTATAGTTTTTTCTTACGAAGGACTCTTATTCACCTCATTCATTAGGTTTTTTAGTTCAAGGTAGTCAAATAATTATTTTACAAAAATTGAACTTGTACAAAATTTTAAAAATGCAAAGGTATTTCGAACAAATATGACAACATTATTGTAGATATTAACATTATACCTTCCGGATACTTCTTCAAATATTAAAAAACCGTGTTGATAGGTAAGCAATACATAAGAGTTATTAAGCAATTTATTATTATTTTGTTTCAAGTGAAAAAAGATCATCAAAACACAATTTCTAACAGTGAAAATAATTCCTATATAACAGTAATGTTATTCCTTGCCATTGATACTAGTTTGGAGATCCTTTTTTTTGGAAGTGCGTATCAAAGGGGGTTAGAGGTTCAACCCTCCAATTTTTAGACTTTTTTCTTGAAAATTTTGAGCACTCTAGGAATACATGCTATCAATATTTAAAATACTCAAATTTTTATGCTTGAAACAGTGCTGTATAATTCAAGAAAATATTTGGGGGTGTACGTTTTTATTGGCCTCAGAAACTAAATATTTCGACCTATCTATTTAGATAAGCTAAATATTTTGGTGACGGCATTTCCCCAACCTCATCACTCCCTTTACACTATTCTAAATTAAGTCAGCTATAAAATCAGGGAGGACGGACCCTCCCCAACACTACCTCTTGTATAATATCCAGTGAATTTTAAAGAGAAAGTTAAGTTAAAATTTTAAATTTTTGAAAGAATGTTCTTAATTATTGAGGGGGACGAGTCCCCCTGACCCCCGTGATCGACTCTCGAGATTAAAAAAGTCAAAACTATTTAATTACGAATAACAATTTTACTCTGAACCTAACTATTATTTCTAAACTCATATAATTTGTCTATTATGTTATGTGTCTATTGTACTCCTTTGATATTCTAATCAAAAGGAGGGGGAAAGAGCTGCTTTCCGATACATTAGATACTTATTCACAAATGATCTGGGGTTTTATTGCAATGAACGTTAGAGCTTTTAAACGCTTTGCCTAGTCTTGTCGCATAACATCAGGAAAAAAAACATTTTTATTGCATTGGAAATATTCTGGCATGCCAGATTTCATTTAATATGTTAATTGGATGAAAATGCAACACACATATCCAAACCTTCCAGACGTCGTAGCTCTTTCAGTCCTAGCTGCCCAAAATTGTCCATAAGATTTTATGGTAATCTCAGGTGGCTTAGGATTGAAATGGTTTTAATAGACTTTATAGTAAAGAAATAACTATCCGATATCCAAGGAAAAGTAATTTAAAATGATGGAGAAAAATATCAAGGTATTTGTTAAGCTTTGGTCTTTGAAAAATGAAATTGTGATAAAAATTAATTAAATTCTGTATTAATTAAAAATCCTCAAAAAAAACTTATTTCTCTAGTATCACTCTTAAATTTGAATGGTCACGTTTAGAAGGAGATTTGAGGATTTCAACAGAGATTTAAACTGATATTTAAAAATTCTTCAGATATTAAAAGAATGCTCCCACCTTATAAACCTGTTTTTAATTTTTAGTTTTATTTTTATTCTTAGGAGGATGAACCACCTGAAACTTATTAAAGCTCCTCCCTGATGCTGGTGCCCCGCCTAAAGAAACTCCTCTTGTCTTCACTTCTCTTGTGCGCCTCTCTATTTCTAGTCATACATCACCATCGACATCGACCTTTAGAGGACCTCCCACTCCAGCTGCCAAGCTTCGCCCCTTTTCCAGACTCCGCCTACCAACCATTGAGAGCGCCCGCCTATTTGGTGGGATCACCCCGCCCCTGTCGTGGAATCGGACCCGCCTTATTGGCAGTGGTTCACTCAGCACCAACCCACCTCCAGCACAGAGAGGCGGTGAGGAAAACATGGGGGAGTGCCGCACAAGGAGTTCGGACAGTGTTTGTCGTAGGGCGTTCCTCACATCCAAAGGTAATATAAAACTATATTATTGTTTATGTTGACTATTTCTAGCTCACACTGAAAAACTATAGTATTTGTTAATGGAGTTTTAGGTGCATGAAGTTCTAAGTGTACGCATTGATGTTCTTGTAAAGGGGCTGTCCATAAATAATGTCATGTCATGCTTGAAAGGGTGGGAGGGGAGGGTTATCAATCCATGACATTTTGAAACAAGGGGGAGAGGAGACTACAAGATTTGTGACATTACACATATAAAATTCAGCAAAATAAGTTTTTTTCTCGAAAATAAAATTTTTCCATTGGCATAATTGGTACTGAATATATAAATCGAAGTGTCTAAATCCACGAAAGTTGACCCATGCTAAAGTATTAGCGAAATTCGTTAGAGTTGAGTTGTTACTTTCGTGGATTTAGACAGTGCCTATATAAATTATAAAGATAGTTAGTTAACTTTGAAATTATAAAGTGAGGTACATGTTGGGTCCCAAATTGCTGACAATCTTATTTTAAACATATTAATGGTAGGATATCGTGACATCTGACAAAAGGGGAAGGGGAGGGGTATAGTGAAGTGTAACACTTTGTGAAAAAAGGGAGGGAGAGGTCAAAAATCTTGAAAAAAGTGTGGCACTATTTGGGCAGCCCAGAAGTCATAGCATTCTTGTCTACGGTTTTGAAATTATATATACTTTACATTCTCCCTACAGATTCAACTACGGGTGTTGAGAGAAGCTCAAGAACAAGGTGACCTAATTCTGGTGGACATGCCGGACACTTACTCAAACCTCACCTTCAAACACCTGGCGGGGCTGAGCTGGGCTCTACGCAATTGTCCAACAGCCAATCACATCCTCAAGGCCGACGACGACGCGTTCGTGGACGTTCCTCGCGCCCTGCGGATCCTTAACTCCGCCCTAACGGAGGACGACCTATTGGCCTGCCGCGTCGTCCCCGAAGGGTCCCGCCCCAAACGCACCGGCAAGTGGGCGTTGACTATCACCGAGTACCCGCCCAACGCCTTCCCGGAGTACTGCAGCGGGCTGGCGTATTTCGCAAGGCCGGGCGCTCTGAGGAGGCTATTGGCCGCCGCAGAGTCGGGGGCGGTACCGAGGGTGTGGATCGACGACGTGTTCGTCACGGGATTGGCCGCCGAGCACGCCCGCGTGAGGAGGTTGGACTTGGGGGTGTGGTTTGCGCGGGAGGACTGGGAGGCGGTGGAGAGGTTGAAGAAGGGAGGCGGGATGCCCTGGGTGGTGGTGGAGATGGGACCGAGGCATTGGCCGGAGAATGCTGAAGCGATCTGGTCGCTGTCACTGAAAAAAGATAGAGTCTAGCTGTGTAGGTGCGTTTTAAAGCCCAGATGAAGCTTTCTAAAAACGATCAAGAAAACGATAACAACTAAATAAACGAGATTTTAAAATTGTATTTCAAAAAGCTGGAAATCAAAGGTTAGTTGAAGTTGAAGGATGAATAGAAAACAATCAACTTAGGTTGGTCCCTCTGTTTACGAGAAAATGGATGCTCCAGAGATCTCGTTTATCGTTTTTTCGATTATTTGGTTGACGATATTTCAGTTGGTTGGATTGTTTTCTCGATAGGCTTAGGATCTGGCCCTTGGTTATAAATTAAACCTGCAGCTGTTTTTATGTAAAGATTTTTGTCGGATAGTATATACGTGGTATTTACTATCAGACACCACCACGAAATCCATAAGAAAAATCAACATCCAGAGAGTTCAAAAGCAAAATAAAACGTTTTCTTGTAATCTACCAACTACAAAAGGTTTGCAGCCATGTATTCTAAAAAGCTTTTGAAATTTAAAATCTAAGAAAAAATCCTACCAGACCTGCCTCTGTTGGCATAAAAAATTACCATCATGGTTTTGACGGATTAAGAGGAACCAAAAGATAACGGAGAAGAAAATCTGTGATGTTATTGTGTTACTTTTTATTCTGATATCAAAAACAATCATTCCTGCTCTTCTTTATAGTGAAAATAAACTATTTATTCAATGATTTCTTTTCTTAAATGACTCCCCCAAACACAATCATGAAACATATGAAAATTCTGTTATTGCTTAACATTTTTGGAAAAAAAATAAGTTTGAACATGTGATTTTTAATTTATATCCCATAATAAATATTTTACCTTAAAAAGAGAGAGAAACTTATAATAATCTATTATAATAAACTGTGATTAAATAGTAATTATATTAATGAGATTAGTTATATTGAATAAAAAGAGACGCTATATTTTGTAGGAAAAATACCAAAACTTAGTTTATATTACTCTCACTTAGTTCATAAAATAAATATGCAACTGCAAAATAAATATCAAAATGAAATGAAAACATTTACGTATTTAATGGTACCAAAAAATATAGTAGCAGTGGTGAATCCAGAAAGGGGGGTGTGGGGCTGCAGCCCCCCTCAGGAATAAGACATTCAAGTTTTGGTAATAGCAATAAAGCCAAAAAAGAAATTTCAACACGTTGCGGACATTCGGTGGTGTTACCCAAAGGGTCTCAAAATGACTCGGAACCCTACTTTTAAGAGTAAAAATTCCAAAATTTTTGTGGGGGAAGACCCCCAAACCCCCTCGACATTTTGGAATCTATAAGTACGGTTTTTCCTTGAACCTTAAGGGATTTATATGGAGAGATCCTCTTTGATGTAACCTAAAGTGTCTCAACATGAGTTAAAATGCCACTTTTAGGGGCAAAATTCAAAAATTTTTCTGGAAAAGGAACCCCTTAAGTAAACCACCAAGAATTTTTCCATATCAAACAAAGCACCAACTTTCGTTTTTCCTATGGGTGACATCAAATATTATTCCTGTTTCTAAAAGAGAACCCCCTAAAACCCCCCAAAACCAAGTTTTGTGGTGTTTGACCCACAAACAAAGCCAGGAGTGGGGGTTGAAGTTCGTCGAATTTACGTTGAAACCTCGTTTTTTACGTTGAATTCTCGATTTTGATAACGCGGGATTGATGGTTGTATGGATCAAAATCGAGAATTCAACGTAAAGAACGATATTTCAACGTAAATTTTACGAACTTCAACCCTCACTCCTGGCTTTATTTGGGGACCAAATGATATGAAAATTGGTTTTGGGGGGTTTAAGAGGGCGCTCTTTCAGAAACAGAAATAATCTTTGATATCACCCATAGGAAAAAAGTTGGTGCTTCTTTTAATGTGTAGACGGCCCCTTGAGGACTTAAATGATAGCTTGTTTTAAAGAGGACATTAAATCATGGAAATTGGCGTTTACAGTATCCTTCTAACCCCAACCAATCGCAATGGCGGATCCAGCCTGGACCTAAGGGGGGGGCAACCACATTTTAAGAAGGATGGAGGATCTTCCACAAAAAAATTTTGAAAATTTCAGTCTATTAATGAAAAAACTTGGATTACCTCCCACGGAAAAGGGGGTCTGGGGGTCCTCCCCCAGAAATTTTTTTGAAATTTTACCTTAAAAAGTAGTCTTTTGACTCGTTTTTGAACATTTAAGATCGGGGATAGCATTTTAACATCCCATCCTTCCAGAGAGACCCTTGAGATGAGCGGTCATCACTGCTTTATATGGCAGGGCGTAAATACAAATTTATTTCTGAAGGAACCAAAATATCCTCTGAAAAATAAGTCTTATTTATCAGCCAAAAGCTAGATTTCTGCAACGCAACTAGGGAGAGGACCTAAAATTATTCCTCAGGTTTTCCTTCATAGGTTTTATGTACTTTTTTAATGCATTATAGGAAATATTCGCATTTTGATGTGTAGTATATTTATAGTATACAAATGTAAAACAAAATAAAGATCTGAATATCAAAAAGGGGATCTTGGGGTCTTCCCCGAGAAATTTTTTGGAAATTTGACCCTAAAAATCAGGTTTTTAACTCGTTTCGGTACCCGAAGCCAAAGTTCGATTTTCAGGGGGCGCGACCTTAATGTGGCTGATTGCTCCACAGGTCACCAATTTTCTTCCCTCTATTTTTTTTCATCACCCCAGAGGCGTATCTTCTTCTTTGGTCGCCCTACAGCCCTTGATGGGCCTTGGCCTGCTGTACTACTTTATTCCAGGCAACTCTATTGCACGCCTTTTTTCCAGTTGGTTATTTTCATTGTTCTAAGATCTTTAAGAACATCATCCAACCATCTCATTTTGGGTCTCCCTCTAGGTCTATTGCTCATTGGCTTCCAATTTAATGTCCTTTTAACTCTATTTTTGTCATCCGATCTTTCAATGTGACCCAACCAAGCCAGTCTCTGTCCTTTAATAAAACGGGTTATAGTTTCATTTTTTACTAGGATCTCCAATTCTCTGTTTGTTCTAATTTGGAATCCATTATCATTCATAATCGGGCCGTAAATTTTTCTGAGAATTTTCCTTTCGAAAATTTCTAAATTATTTAAATCTTTTTGAGATAAGGTCCAAGTTTCACAACCATAAGTTACAACTGGTCTTAGTATTGTCTTATACAACTTAAGCTTTATTTACCCCAGAGGCGTATATAGATTTTTATTTGGAAAGAGTCTCCAAATACATACTCTAAAAAATTAGTCATTATCATATTTACCAAAAAACAACAATGATGGGCAAGGTTAACAAATGATTAACTGGTCTCGTGCACATTCCCCTTCAGTGGCGTATACTATAGAAATTTATTTCAGGAGGGGCCCAAAATTATTCCTCCCATACATATTTAATAAGTTTAATGAAACTTTGTAACACATTTTAAGTAAAATGTGCGCCTTAAAAGTGTACAGAATAACAGAAGTTGTGAGTAATTTGTTAAGTTTAATGTACCAAAGGGGGACTAGGGGCCCTCCCCCAGAAGATTTTTTTTTAGAAAAATTGATTTTAAAAACAGGTTTTTAACTAGTTTTGGTAACTAAAGACCGCATTTCAAGCATACATTTTCGTGTAGAATTTTCATTTTGATGAGCAGAGTGTAAAGAATTTGTGAATAATTGAGTTCCAAATAAAAAAGGGGGTTTGGGGGTCTTCCCCAGGAAAATTTTTGGAAATTTGACACAATAAAACATGGTTTTAACTTGTTTTTGTATACCTTGTACGAATTTCGGATGACCGATTTTCTTTTTTTCCTTTTCTTACCGTAGTTTTTTAAAAAGGTACCTGATCCCAAGGGGGGGCAAAAGGCCTGTTGCCCCCCCCTGGATCCGCCACTGACCAATCGCCCACAATAGTCTCTGTTTCGATTTTTTTGCAGCCAACTGTATTATCACTTTCAAGAGTTTTTTTTTCAGAGGTTCAAAATGTTACCGAACGGTACAGAAACTCAGATTTCACACAAGAAATGAACGTTTGACATGATGGGAGACGCACTAGGCCCGTAACTAGACATTTCTATTTCAGGCAGAGAGATGACCAAATAACATTTTCGGCACTGATTCCTCTCACAATGATGTAATGCAGCTTCCTAGATTGTAAAAAATATCATGTAAACTTTGTTACTTAGTTATATTTAGTTTTTGTATTGTAGAGATTACAAAAAAAGTCACATCCAAAATTCTGGGGGCTCTCCCCAAGAAATTCTGTAAATTTGACTTTAATTTTTTTGTAATTAGAATTATAGTCTTTTAACTCATTTTTATACTTCTTGGGGACATTTTTTGCTACGGTACAGAATATTCAAGGAAATAGCCAGAACAAAAGTATAATTATCATAAGTAGTAAATAATTTAAGTTAAAAAATATCGCTTTACACACTTAAGCATCGGTTCTTAAACTTTTCATTACCACGGCCAAAGCTCCTCTTTTTGTTAACAAATCATTTAGACATCGCGCCCCCCCAAGATTTCGAACCCCCAGAACCGTAGCCAGACTTTTATTTCGGGGGGACTCAACGTTATTCCTAAGGTACCTTCAAGGAGTACATTTATATACGTTGTGTTTTAGATTACTTAAAAAAATAATCATGTTCCACATTATATTAATTGTTAAATTTCCATTACTCCAAATTATAATGGGGGTCGGGGGTCTCCCCCATAAAAGTTTTGAAAATTTGTCACATAAAGTAGTATTTTAGCTCATTTTGAGGCATTTTTGGTTGCAGCCGAAGAGAACAGCTCCTTTTAAAACACATAATTTTCAAGGAAAAAATTGTAAGTAGAAGTCAAAATTTCACGGGAATACTCCCCCAGAAAAAGTTTTTAAATTATTGCCCCTTTAAACTATTGTATTATCTCATTTGAAACTCTTTGGGGGTAAGGGGATGAGTGGTCCCCACCCCAATGGGGATTGGGGACCACCCCCTCCCCCCAGTGCTGAGATTGGAGAAAAATATTTGGGGGGACTCTCCTTTTAACAGAGTAGATGGTTAATAGAGGGCAAAATATCTCTAATTTCGGGTACCTACCCCAATTGATGCTCCAAGAGGGGGGCACTTTTCCAGACCATCACTTTTACCTCTTGACAAAAAAAGTCGAAATGTTGGTGATTTTCTAAAAAGTATCAAAAAGTTTTGTGGACCGCAGGGGGGGGGTGGGGGTTCTCCCCCAGAAAATTTTTTGAAATTTAACTCCTAAAAGTAGGGTTTTAACTCATTTTGAGAAACTTTTTGGGTCCAAGGGGAGCACTTTTCCTTTCCAGACCATCACTTTTACCTTTTGACAAAAAAAAATGTCAAAATGTCCGGGATTTTCTAAAATTTATTACGCTAGATCCCAATGTGCTAACACTGGGAGGTATATAAGGGTCCTTCCCCAGAAAATACTTTGAAATTTGATTTGAAAAGGTTGTTTTAACTCATTTTGAAAACTTTTTTCTGGAATCAAGTGGGGGGTACTTATCCAGAGTGCCCCCCTTGGATCCGCGCATGCTAGTTGGTGAATGTTCCAAGCCATCTTTGTTCAAATACAGTCACTTTAGCCGCTTTAACATTAATGAACTCGTTTCGTTTAATAATAAGAGAAGTTTAGTCTCATAAGCACTTCAAAAATCCCCTGAATATTAAGTTCACCGACCACCAGCTACTGCTGTAATGAAAACGAACCCGGCCACCAGCGTGTTCCCGACAATGTTCTTCATTTATAGAAATCAAAGAAATTTTAAGATATTTTTTATTTTAAAGATATTTTAGAAATTTAAAAAATTTTCGTTGAAACAAATATTTTGGGGGGACGGTAAAAATATTTCGGGGGACGGTCCAAACATTTCGGGGGACGGCGTCCCCCCGCGTCCCCCTCCAATCTCAGCCCTGCCTCCCCCTGAGGTAACTCGCAGACCCAGAACGCGGGGACCCCGGCGGGTCCGTGGACCACAGTTTAAGAACGGGTACACTAAAGTGTTTGGAGGCATATATAGTTTATTTATATTATTCTGGTTTGTATGGTGGAAAGCGGGATTTCCGTGAGGAAAACGGGACATTTATTTCGGCGAGACACATTCTGCCCAGCAGAGCATCAGTGAAACAAAAAGCGACACTGCGCTCCTCCGATATACGTCTGATCTATCCATCAATCTAACTATTTTACACGATAAAATTAGCCTATTGAGTAAACATTTACCTAAACAACCTAACCTAAAACATTGAGTAAACCTTGCTAATTTGGCATTCTTTTACTCAACTATAAGAGGATGAGAGCTCATGCTTCACATTTTTAATAATTTCGAAAAATTTAAAATCACGGAAATATTATCGATAGTGCTGCCATCTCTAATCAGTATTGAGCATCTTTTGGCTAGTGTATTTTCATGCATCAGAATCAGAAATAAAATTTCTGATGAAATATGGAAATATACCCTGCAAAAAGAATACATCCACAATTTTTGCATTTTTCTAATTTACTATTCTCAGAATAGTCACCCTTTCCCGTTCTTTTCAAGGATAAAACAGCAAAATCTCGGACGATAAAGAAGTCCGACGATATTTATGTCTACTATTACTAATTTGTTGGCAACATTTTTAAAAGAACACTTTATTTGTTTTGTCAGCGTTTTGATTCTATGTTTGTTCGATTCGATGGTGATACTTTCTTCAAAATATAACTCCCGAAAAATAATCAAATAATTACTTTTAGTAACTTAACTTGTTTAAGTGATGGCTGATGTTTCATCCGCCTCAATCAGTGAAGATAATCGGCAGAAATCCAATGGAGAATCAAGTTCTGCGACTGATGTCCATTTCAATCTGAAAGTTGCTGCTTACGAAGATGAAGGGGATGACTATTTCATGTGTGCTATGTGTCGGCAACGGTTCTCATCCAAAGCGTCTTTAATAATTCATTTTTTGGGTCACTTCCATGGCGGACCTTCTGCATGCGAAGCTTGTGGAGAGACTTTCACTGTGGCTCAGGATTTTGCTGATCATTGCATTCAACATGTCGGTTATACCTGCTTTGCCTGCGAGGAATCTTTTGTCAATAAAGCAGATTTTTTAAACCATCAGCTTGAACATAAACTGTTCTGTGATACCTGTAAAGTGACCTTTCCTTCAGAGGAGGAGTTGACTGCTCACTATGTTGAGCATGAAGACAAAATAAATATGCAGTGTCATATATGCCATAATTATTACAGCTCTAAAAGGAGTCTCAAGATTCATGTTTACACCCAGCACACCAATCCTAACAAAACTTATAATTGCAAGCTATGTTCAGAAAGCTTTACTCAAAGTGGTAGTCTCAGGAGACATTATAAAACTTTTCATGAAAGCGTCAAGCCTTACATATGTCATTTATGTGGTAAAGGATACTGTATTCGGTCGAGCTTGGTAACACACTTAAATAATCACAATGGAGAGAAGCCTTACTGCTGCTTAATATGTAACAAACGCTTTGCAGACAAGCGTAACTTTCATCGCCATGGCTTGGAACACATACCTGGAGAAAGCTTTCCTTGTGGATTGTGTGAAAAGGTTTTTCCAACTGCTCCTAAGTTGAAGAACCATTACCGTAATCATGCTAATCATGGACTTTACAAATGTGATTTATGTTACCAGACATTCAATTATAGCAGTCATCTCAGACGTCATATCATGGTACATAATGGAGAACGACCTTATGAGTGTGATCTATGTGAAAAGACCTTTGTTCAAAAGTGTGAATTATCTCGTCACAATGAGCGAGCACATAGCAATGTTCCTGATAGTGACCGTCCACATGTATGTGACTTTTGTGGGAAAGGATTTTTCAAGAAGTATGACTTATCCTTACATTTCAAGAGGAAGCATCGTGCTTATGTTGAAGATTTAGATGATCCTGAAATTGCTCATATGATGGAAACTTAAAATATGATGGTGCTATATAAAAACCGGGTGCCACTCTTCTTGGGGACATTTTTGGATCTTACTCTTGACATTGACATCATAATTTACAATCTGGTATATTTGCCAGATTTCTAGAAAACAAATTATCGCCATAGTTAGTAGTGCTAAAAAAACAAGCGGCACCCGGTTGTAGTATAAAACCAATATTTCTTATTGGAATGCAAGTCTAATACTATTACTATAATAACTATAAAAATACTTACTATATAAAAATAAATTACTATATTTCAAAATTAAATAATATTTTTCCTCTAAAACTAAGTATGAATTTCTTTCAGCAACTTATTTGCATTGAAGTTGGATATCATAGCCTATGAATTTAATTTTCATCATGCATGCATTGCTTAGTGCTTTTTTTATTATAGCAGTCACATGTCAGCAAATTGCAATATAGCATATTCTCAATAAGGGGGTGCTAATAAAAGAAAATGATCTTTAAGATGTATCAATGTTTAAGGAATTATAATATATTTTATTATTCCTGTTATTCCCCTAGCAATGATCTCTTGTATTGACTGGTATTATAATTCAGTAAACCATTGTACATTGTGTTCCCTATTTATTTGTTTATACATTTGTTATAGCTTCCATTTTTGAATTGAATTAGAATTTAAACAAGTTATTTATTTAGGCATGCCTTGTTAATAACTTATTTTGTATGCATGCAGAAGTTTTAAATTACAGTGAAGTATGTTTTTATTCTTTTTTTTCTCTAATGTATAACTGAGAAAAATGTATTTAAATAGCTCTCAAAATTTAAGTATGATGTATTTTGAAACAACTGTATTTTGTATATTTTAAAATAAAAGACCTTATACCTCTGACCATTTTACTGTGTTAATTTAATTTTTATAACTCATTTCTTAGTAATGAGGCTAATGACTTGTTTTTCTTGAAATGTTCTGAATATATTACTTTACTGAGATGTAATGAAACTTTATCCAGATTTCAATCATAGATACATTTTGAATATAATTTCATAATGTTACATAGTAAAATGTAAAAATTCAAAATGATGAATAACTGTAGACTAGTTGAATGAGATTTATTCTTTTTCCATTCTGAAAACTGGGCTGATGTTTCATTATTATCAGGTAAAGTAATTAGTGAAATTCCTATGTGTGGGTTAAATTTTCTTTATGGGTATTTACCTCAATATGAAGTTCTATAGGTGGTTTTCACTTGACGTCACTTCCGGCGAAAAAAGTTTCGTTTCGGAGTGCTGATGCACCATGTAGCCAATTTCCCATAGGCGGTAATGTTAGCGTTTTCTTTAAAAAAATATATTTAAAAATGTAGGAAGTTTACAGTAAATCAGAGGTACTCGTGTTATCAAACACTGCTTTGTTTTACTTTTGACAATCATTTAAATTATAAATTTATGAAATATACTATCAAAACTTACATTTAAAAATGGAACCGATCAAGCAGACGAGGCATCCATGTTAATTCAATGCAGAAGATATTTATTGCAGGTAAGATATATTTTTATTTTTTAAAGTAAGATAAAAATAGTAATTTTGTTTACGAATAGGAAGAACTGCCAGTTATTGATCGTTTCGGCATAAGTAGAGTAATTTTGTGCATTTGGTATACTTGTGTATTTTATTTATAATTTGTGTGTGTGAGTGTGTTTACATTTCGAACCTAATTGTTATATATATCAAAAATTCAATGAAATACTCATTTATTAACAGTCTTTTGGTGCACACCATGTTCTCTAAAGATGTTTACATAAAACTAAACAAAGTGATCAGCAAAGCTTTCAGTCTGTCAAAAGTAAACAAAATATTTCATGGTTTGTTACTTAATCCTCATGTATTGTTATTTTATCTCATATGTTTTTGAAAACAAAATTTATTAGAGGAAATATTAAAAAACTAGAAGAAATTTCCACTGTGATTCCTTACTGGGCAGTTAACTCTGAAAATTTTTCTATGCAGTGGAAACTAATACTAAAGCCCTGGATGAAGCTAGTTCCTTTGAAGCTTTGCTATCCAGGCCTTTAACTAATACATCATTTGCTAGTTATTGTTCTGGAAACTGAGGTAGGACAGGGATATCTAAATTTTTGTGTTCTCGGGTCATATTTACTTATCAATGAAGTCCAGGCAGACTGGATAAAACCAAAAACTTTCCTTACTCAAGATTTTCCTGAAATATTTTTTGCAAATTAATGTAAGCACAGGTGCCTAGCATACATTTTTTATTTTCATGTTTAGTCCTGAATTCCTTTCGTTTCTTATAGTCTGGGTAATTCAAATCAGCGGTTGAAAGGTGGCGGGATTTTCCCAGTCTCCACAACTTTCCCCTCTGCATTGCCATGGTTTCGACGTATCTTATTTTGTCCCACAACATGCCAAGCTATGTAACAATCTGAGCATGAATTGCATGATTTCAAATTCATGACTAAATTTATTCGCCAACTTTATGTTGGCATCCAGAAATTTCATGCCTTAACTGATGTGCAAAAATAAAAAAAACTACCTACATTTTCTTCTACGTTACCAAGGCAGTGAACTTCTAATCCTGTCCTCCAACCGCCGATTCAAATTACAGACCTTAGTCCTGAGCTATGAGCGAATGTTTTTTAATACCTACAGAATGTCTATTCTTTATTTTTATCTAAAATTAAGGGATACTTAAGGAATAGGTGAAAAATCTCTCATTAGATTATATATTGGATCTTGGTAACATTTTACTGTTATTTACTCATAAAAATATAACAAAAATTAAGAATAACACTGCTAGTTGAGATATTTTAATGATGTTTTATTTGATTTTTTGGTGGGATTAGCTTAAAACTCAAGGCTTGTGTCTGGCTAATCCTAAAAAAAGTACCAATTAAGGTTTTTGTGTGCAATTCTATTATAATTGTCTTACTTGGTTAAAACCAAAAAGTGTGCTTACAAAATACTCTTAAAATATTTTCTGCAAAGTTATTATGTGCCTCCAGACCTTTAAATTTTGACATAAAACATTGAGTCACATTGTTTGCCAAATATAATACTTCTTAACAGTTGGGAGAAATCCAATTAATGGTACAGCTTTAGAATGAGTCCTCCAGCTGCCATGTTTACCCTCTGCTCAAATGATTGACTGACAATGATAGAGATCAAATTAATAATATTATTAGATCCTAAAATAATATTAATTTTAGTATACTATTATTTTAGGATCTCAAAATATAATATTTATAATTACTTTATAGAACTCTTTTTAAAGATGTTCCTAATTTATTTATCAAAAATATAAATTTTAAAGATTTTTTGCAAAATCCTAGTTATCTGCGCTAGCATGCTCGTTTATATTATTCAAGTATGCCTGTTGTATTCCTCATAATTGTCATAACCTAATAACATATATTTTTTAATGTAAAATGGTGATTGTTAAACACAATATTTTCTTTAAAAAAATTTTTTTATATTTTAGAGTCTATCAACGAGACGTAGCAAAACCAGTGACTGAAAATGTTGATGAAGTAGACGATCCAACTAAAACAGCGAACTGACAAAATGAGTTGACTTTGGACAAGACTGTGTCAGACAGACACAAAAAAACTACAGAAATGAACTCTATTTATAAAGAAAAATCTGAAGAATACTTCATATAATGTATGAAAGATTTAATAATGATAAAAGGTTTAATTCTACAATAGCATCCCAAGTTTTGGAAATTTTTAATGAGCTATCATATCTATTACTCAAAATCACTACCTGTTCTTTTATAATAATTTTTTAGTACTTTATCAACTTGTTAAATATGCGATGAAATATTTTAACATATTCCTCCTTATACTAGTCATTAGGAAGTCCTTTAAAATTGAATTCCATTGTTGTGTTGAAGACTAGTCATTTTATATTTTTGTGTATAATTTAAATAAAGATTTTTTAAGAGTTGTGGCTTAGTATTTCACTATAAATCATAGCCAAGTATAATTTCAGAAATATCTAGGTTTGGTATGGCAGATATTAGATATTAGTTTAAGTTCTTGGTATATAAGGTAGGATAAGTGTAAAATTATTTAAAAAGTTACATTTATATTTAGATACACCATTGTGAACTATTGTCAGAAATATAAACTTTCTTATCGTTGGCATGCTTTTGAACTAACACCATTTTAACATGGGCGGTTTTAAGGGGGTGCAACGCACCCCCAACTTTTTGAGAAAATTCCATTTTTATAGGGGAAAATCATGTTTTCAAAGTCATCGGGGCAGCTTGCACCCCCAGGGTTCACCATCTAAAACCGCCCATGCATTTCAAAGGCTGTTTTTTTCATGTCAATATATAGTAGATTCTGAACTATAGCCCTCTAGCTTAAAAATAAAAATAGTTAAAAGTTTTTTCATAAATTTTATTTTTATATAAATAAGATCTCATCCTATTTATTAGAGGGAGAATAACAAAAAATATTGCAATTAAATTGGAAAATACAACTAAATAAAGTACTTGGGAAAATTTTCTGCGATTGATTTTAAACTTTTTGCTCTCAAAGAAAATAGCTGGGACAGATATCCATCTCTAGACGGAAAACTCATCCATGACCAGGGATCTTAATAGTAGTAATTACTAAATTGCCTATAATCAAAATGTCAAAGCTAGCGGCTTAAAAAATTTCATATCGAGTAATGATATTTATTTTAATACAAAATTGTAGCTTACCTTGACTTAAAAAGTCAAATTTATTGAAATTGATCTGTTATATAATTGAAATTATTATGTTTAAAGCATTTATAAGATTTTAAATTGCATTGGAAAACATTAACCATTTTTGGGATGCAGCGGCTAAGTTATGGGGATGGAATTCGTCTTTTCAAAAGTTCTGTGAACAGAATTTCGACTCCGGTATATTACTAAACATAAAATGAGCTGACTAATTAACTGGGATTTGTACTTAATTTTAGTACTTACATCGCACATTTTTCCCTAAAAAAGGTTCAACTCTGATACAGCTTTAATTTAAAATTTAGGAAATTTTTCTACAATTTAAGAAAAATTGCTAGACTTGGGGAAAATGATTAAAAATATAGTTCTAAGTTCCGTCTTGAAGTTTTTAAAGAGTGGCTCCCCTGGGCTAAGGTCCAAGGGGTCAATGTATTCACCGGTGACAAAATTCCGCTAAATAATTGGAAACAAGTTACAGTCCTTGTTCAGCTCAGAAAAGTGTAAAATAACTACTATTTGAAACATGTTTAAACACCAGTTATGTATCGTTTACAACTATACAGCTAATAAAAAGACCAGTTATGCAATATTCTAATAAAAATGTATATTTACTTTGAATTGGTATTTTGACAAGCAATGAAATATAAATAACATTTAGAATATACTGTTACAAAGATTGATATTTTATTGGCACCAATTTTAGAAATATAATAAGAAAATTAAGGAAAAGATAACACTAGTAATATTTAAACAGACTTTTTAGTGGTTCTAATGCGATTGATAGTTTTATTTTTCAAATACCCTTTTTACTCGATCGTTTAAAGAATCAACATAATTCGTATTCAAATTGTGCAAGAAATAAAGTTGGACAACCTCGTGAGTGAGTATCGATCTGATAAAATGTTAAAAACATAGTTAGTTAACAGTAAATTAAAAATTTGGATTTGGGATTGCTGCAGAAAGTGTAAACAAATCATGGCTGCTACTCGTCTGCTTCAGTTCCGATCGGTTCCATCACAGAGTACTAGAACAGAGAGTCCGTCGCCATAGGCGCTAATGGAAATCGAAACGTTGGATGGGTTGGGTGGCGCTGCGATCGCATAACGTCACGAGAGGCGGGACGGAAAAGCCTGATTGGTTGAGAAAAACTTTTTCCTTCTCCTTCGAAATAGAAGATTGCGTGACAGCCAATCACAGGTTTGATCTCTCTGTCAATCATTTATAGTTTCTCGTGGCGCCCTCAAACCCATACAACTTTTGAATATATCGTGTTGGACCCTCTGTTAGGATTTTTCTCTGTGGGTTCCATTTTAAAAATTAGTAATTTAAATAATATATTTCATAGAATTATGACTTAAAATTATATAAAAAGAAAGAATAAGCTTTGTTTAACATTGTGTGTAGCCTTTTTTTATTGAAAACTTTCCATATTTTTCAATAAAAATTATTTAAGAAAACTCTAACATTACGGCCTATGGGACAGGCTGCATTTGGTGCATCACTTCCGGTATTTCGGCAGCAGACGGCTGGGAGTGAAAACCACCTATTTAGTTTACCAGCACACAAGTTCATTACCAAAAGCTTTTTTAATAAAATAGTTTTTAATGAGAAAATGAGAAGTTTTTAATATTTAAAATCCGATTACATTTTTAAGAAATTAAAAAATAAATCTTATTTTTTTCTCACTATCAGTTTTTTCCCATTCAAATAAATAGAAATGGACCATAGGGCGCAAGTTCAGAGGTGCGGATGATTGGCGAATTTTGGCTATTTGGCGCCATATTTAGAAGCCAAATGACTCTTTTAACATTAGTTAGGGTTACCATATTAGTCATGTTTACTGCTAAAAACTTGGCGCATCCGCACCTCTGAACTTGCGCCAGCCACAGCCACAAAACCTCACGATGACGTCAAACGTACGGGAATTATGCTTGTGACTTCAGAGTGAAGTGATGACGCACGCCCGAGTTGTGAGACCATTTATAGAGGATCTTGCTAATAGTGAAACAAAAAAGATTTTATTTTCCAACTGAGCGCTTTAAAAAGTACCGCAATCCTTAAAAAAAACTTCCTGAAAACTTTTGAAAATCCTTTCAACCAACCATCCAAGTTGTACGATATTTCTTTGCTTCCTCGATCGGTCTAACTAACTGCAACTGCGTGTTGAAGTCATATGGAAACAAAAAAATATTACAAAAGTTTCTGTTTATTTCTGCTATTTTATCAACTGGAAAATGAAAAAATTGTAGTTCATTGTTTTTCCTGAGATTGAAAGCTTATCTTTCGTTATCTAATGAATCAATTCTTAAAATACGATGGCTGATGCCAGTTCCTCTCCGGCGATAGGGGCGTCAAGAAGCATTTATTATTCTTTAACTGATGAAGTGCCAGGTCTGACAGATGAGGAGAAACATAAACTTGAAGCTGTCATGATGAAAGCAATGGTTCGTTTTACATGGAATCGGGTTGATAATTTGCTAATTAATCCTACTTATGTGATTTATGATAAGTAAATTATTTGGGGATATTTTTATTAAAAATAAACGAGTTGTACTCTTATCTAAGGTGCAATCAATCATTTTTTTCTGCTTTACAGGAATTTGAAGCAGAAGAAGAAAATAAGAAAAAGAGGTTAGTTAAAAATTATGAAATTTACTTCAGTGTCTAGAATTCTGGTAAAACATGATGGTGATATTGATTAGTTTGTTTAAAACTGAAGTTTTTAATAATTCATCTGAATTTTTATTGCTGTGGTTTATATTAGATGCTTACATCTGTATCAACAATTAATGCTAATTTCAAACCTAAACAAAGGTTATTCAGATACTTAAAAAAGTCCTCTTTTACACTTTATTTAAATGTTTTAACATTGAAGATCTATAATTGCAAATTATTTCTTTCGAATCTTGTAAATTTATTCATTTTTTTTAGAAGCAATTAATATTTGTTTGAATTTTTTAGGCAACCTCTTGAAGGTCAACTCTATAAGTATACAAATGTTGTTAAAGGTTGGCAATACCGCTGGTTTGTTCTGACTCCTGAAACTTCAATGATTGAGTATTATATGGTAATTTAATATTTTACTGAAGTGCATGCATCATGTTTGAAGAAAAGCATCTTTAGTCTAAGAAAAAGCATCTAGAAAAAGCATTTAGTCTAAAGCATAATTTAGTCTTTGCATTAGTAGTCTACGTTTTTAGACACAAAAAATTTTCACATTTTTGTTCCATTTTAGTTAGATGAAAGAAATAAGAAAAGGCCCAGAGGAGCTCTACATCTTTCATCTGTAAGTATTTTTAATGTTATTTTTAAGTATTCCTTTCCTTTTAATACATTATGTAATATTCATGTTTTATTAGCATGAATAATTATAGGCAGTTTCACTTAATTTTGCTTTTAATAAATTGTTACGGTTTTGTAGTTTACCTCCATTGACAGATATTGATGTTGATGCATCAACTCTAACCACCCTGTTTGATCAGATGTTCTGATTTTACTTGCATTTGTATTCGGACCTGGAAAAAGTTGTAGCCTTCCCAAAGTTGTAACTAACCTAACCCAAACCTTTTGCATTGCACCTATGGAGCTGGCAGTAGCTTCCCCCGAACCAGGTTCGCAGGTTCGGGCACTTTTTCCAGGTCCGTTTGTATTTAATTTATTATGGTCATGAGTTCGCTTGGGTAAAACTAAATTTAAGTGGCTAATTGATTGCTCTAGATTTTAATCTTACCTCTATTACACTCCTTTGAACATATAATTGCAAATTATTCAGATAATTTTTTTTGTAGGGAGCTATTGTATCTATTGCTGAAGAGGATAACCATTCTTTTGTTGTTAGTGATGCTTACGGTGAAGTTTTTAAGTTGAAAGGTAGGGAAATTCATTTTTTTCTCTGGACCTAATAAACCTTAAAAATTTTTTCTTGGAATGATGTTAAATTACTTGTATTTTTACCTATTTTGATTTCAAACAGATGTAAAAGTTTGTTATTTAAAAAATTTAACCTCAAGTAAAAGGAAACACAACTTTAAGTATGAGAAAACTTATAGGTATTTTTACTATGGTTGAATGTTGCATGTAGAACATTAGATATTTATTCATAAATTTTCAGATTATATAAAATTACATGAAAATGGAGTCTTCCGGGCTTATAGGCCGTAGTCTAGAGGTAAGAAATCCAAACGTTTCGACCCCTTCTACGGGGTCATCATCAGTGGATAAAAGTTTAAAGTCACTTTTAAGTCACTTATAGGCCGTAGTCTAGAGGTAAGAAATCCAAACGTTTCGACCCCTTCTACGGGGTCATCATCAGTGGATAAAAGTTTAAAGTCACTTTTAACTTTTATCCACTGATGATGACCCCCGTAGAAGGGGTCGAAACGTTTGGATTTCATACCTCTAGACTACGGCCTATAAGCCCGGAAGACTCCATTTTCATGTATAACTCCGGCCGTAGAAGCCTTCGTTGTGTTATATAAAATTATTATTTGTTTTAAAAAAAAACTGTTAAATTTGTTTTTTCCATCAGTTCATTCAGTTAAGCATTAGTACCTAAATAAGTGAACAATGAATTTAAATATATCAAGCTTTCATAAAAGGTAGCTCAAGTTGCTTTAAAAATTTTTGTCAAAAACTAGTTATTTAATTTTTAGAAAACAGCTGTATTTTATGTTAAAAATAATTAATACACAAGCAAAAACCTAAAGTAGGGAAAAATATGAAATCCTTAAATAAAATTTAGGTAATGAGAGAAATTTGTATTTCAATGTTTTCATTCACTCTATTTCAACTTACAAGTTCTATTTTATTTTAAGGCATTTAATTTTATGAATGTAAAATAATTTTGCTTAAAAATTGATCTTCTTAATGCTTGTTTGATTATTGGATTAGAACTTATCTTTTTTAAGGAAGTTATACCATTTAATCAATGATGCATTTAATAAGTTCAATCACACTAAATAGTGTTTCCATTTTGCTTACCCTCTTAACAAGCTTAAACTAGGCCAATACATTTTCATTTGTTAAAAGGTTTTCATTCTATTTCCTTGTTATCCTTTTTAAAGATTTTTATGTGTAAAGTTTTATTGAATATTAACTCTCTTAATAAATAATGTATGAATACAGAAGTACTTTTGTTTCTGTTTATCCCCCTTCCAAAATCCAAAAGAAATTAGCAAACTTATAGTGCAATGACTAACTGGTTCGAAGAAATTCGGTAATGTCTCATGATCCATTTCACTATCTTTGTTTGAAGCTGACAAGTAATAAGAAAGAATAGTTCTATTATAAAAGTAATATTATTTGCTAAATTTGTGGTGTTAGTTGACAGACACTATCAATTTGGTAAACAGCAGTTAGGAATCAGTTTCCTTATAAATTTGATACATTAATGCACTAATAAAAAAAAGAGTAAAATACCCTTGCTGTCAAAATTTTTAAATATCTTACAGCAGCGTTTCCCAACCTTTTCACCCTCACGGAACCCTTGTGACAATATTCAAGCTTTACAAAACCTTACTTTACAAGCATAAATAATATTTTCAAAAACAAAAGGAAATAATTATAATAATTTCTGTACATTTTTAAACAAATGCAATCAGTGTAAAACAGTATTAGAAATTGGGAAGAAAATCCACTGGTCCTGCAGACTAGTTCTTTACTAATCTTACTGGTCCTTAACCAAAATAAGTACAAAGAATAGTTTTCTGATTGATTTAATGCACTTTCAATTATTATTTAAAGCTGCTGATGCTAAAGAACGACAAGTTTGGGTGGATAAAATCAAGTCTGTGATTGCAAGACGCGCCAGTGATTCATTTGAGGTGAATACATTATTTTGTTTTCTCGATTGTTTTATTTAGTGTTTGGATGCAAATAATTGGAAATGGTTCTTAAATATGAGTACAACAGAACCTTGATTATCTGAAGATTCATCTGCATGCCAGCTTTATTTTTCGATTTTACTCTTATCACAACAAAACAACCATTGACAAAGGGAAGTCAGCAGACTTTAAGTTTTTGTTTATTTTAAAAAAATTTCAAAAGGTTTTTATCCCTCACCAACTTAGCTGCCAACTTTTACGGATTTTTGTTTAGTTTTACGGCCTCAGATTTGATAATTTTGATGAAATGAAAAATTTATTTATTTACATTTCTTTTGTTTGTTTATACAAGTAATTTTCGTTATCCAGTTTATGGCACTTTTAGAATTAGAGTTAAGCAAATTTTATACAAATTATAAGAAACTCTAGGTATAAGTCTCTACTTAATTTATTAAAAAAACATTTTAGTTACTCTGTGGCATACCAAAAATAAAGGGGAAAAAATTAAGCTTGTAGTTTTAAGTTACAATTGTTAAGTAGCAAACAAGCAGGAAATGTCCTTCATGATTCAAAATATGTCTGTTCTTATTGCATTTTATAATACATCAATAATTTTTGGTATATTTATCCAACAACAAATTTTTCAAGATTTTGTTTTGTTTGTTTTTTCACAGATTGCCAAAAAAGATACACAAATAACCGGTCAAACTCCTTTTGCTTTGTGTGAAAGCTCATCCAATGTCTCCGAAATTACCAGTGCAGTTAATGCTACATCAGCAAGTATTAGTACAGAAAAGCCTCCTAAGACAGAGAATGATTCCACAGATAAAATTAAGGAATCGGTGTTCCAAGCACTCAAGTGCCAAAAAGCTTTAGCAAAGTCCATTGAGGTAGGAGCATTTTTTTATCACATATACTTAAAAATTTTTGAGATCTTTATACCTTTTTGTGCAACCTAAAATTGTAACCTATTTTAAATTCATCTATGTTCTTGCAACTACAGTAATGGACCCTTTATCCAGCAAGCTCAGGGCCGACATCATCCCGAACTTCGGGTCCGTTCTGGAAAAAACGCTATTAAAGATGCAGCTGCTTTAATAAAACCAAAATGCCAGCTTCCCCTTTCCTACTATCATTTTCCGTTCTCGTAAATCTAAATTTCCGATCATATGAATGGGAATTAAAATTGTGTTAACATTGTGACGATGTCACATCATCGACAATGTCACAAAAGGCTCAGCGCAACCATTGAATGTTGTAGCAGCATTTGCTCACTAAAAATTCATTTTAAAAAAATTCTGAATGCGAGCCAGATTTCGGGTCCTTCCGGATAAAGAGTCCGTTACTGTATTTGTTTATATTGGTTCTAACAAAACATTTTTCAGATTCTGCCATCTTCTGGCCCTGATCTAAAATGCTCAGATAGTGTAAGTTTTGTTTTACTTTTATTGTGTCCATAAAACAATGTTAGCTTGATTAAAAACATTTGTTTTGTTTTTAGAAATTGCTTTTATTAAAAGCTATTTCTCAAGCAACTGTCCTGAGCCTAGAGCAGTGTTTTACAATTTTAAAAAGACATCAAGATGTAAGTATTAATGTAATAAGTATGTCCCCTTAAGAAAGTATACTGCCTCTTCATATCAGCAGTCACAATTTTCTTTTGTCAAAGCTTCCACAATTGTTAATGATTTTAAATAGTTCAGTAAAGGTTTTAATTTACTGTTTTTTAAGGGGTATAAGATCCATTTTGAATACCACAAACTTAAAATGTAGTGGTGAATTGCTTATCTTTGGCAACTTAAATTACCTCAATTCTTGTATGTTTATATGCTTGAGTTATCATTTTGCATCCAGGGTATCTGGTGAGCAGACAATTTAATTATAATTGTAAATACGTTTTTATTTGTTTTTTCAGCTGATACACTTTATAAATTTAATTACTTTTATAAAGAGTATCAGGTTACATTTTTTTAAAAATTGCATTAAAATAAAATATATTTCTCAATCATGGTTTAATCTAAAATGTCAGCATGATTGGTTTCAATTTATCATGTTTTCAATATAAACTAAGATAATTTTTAAAAATTAGCCTTAGTATGAGGATATTGCTAGTTTTAGTTTCCCTTTAGTGTCCAATGATTGAACTATCTTTTTTTGTATGTGTGTTAGAGAGAACTCCTAAAATCCACTGCACTGTCTATAGCTGCAACAGGAGATACTTTGGAAAGGAATAAAAGTGTTATGTAAGTACTGTATCATTGAATCATTTATAATAGTACTAGTCAGGGCTCGATTTGAGCCGGAATGGCGTTCCGGAACCTCTTTTTTGGAAAAAATTAATCTATTTTATCTTCTGTACAAATTAAGCTTTTAGAATTTTACTTTTGTGTTAAAACGTCTTAAAAAAATTACAATTCAGACAATTTTCATTGCCACTTTTGGTGCAGCACAAGTTCCTAGAATGATTCTCTGTATAGAACTTAACGAATTTTTTCCATGATAACTCGTTATTTTTCTAGGAAATAATCTTGAGAGTAAAAAATAGGAATTATTTGAAAAATGTAAAATTAGTTCATGAGACAAATTGATGGTTTGCGGGCCAAAGGTTGAGCATCCCTTAGTTGCAGTGAGAATGCAGAAAAGTAACTTAAGTTATTTCAGTAAGATTTTCTGTAGCTGAAAGAGGTCTCTTCTGCATGAAAAGAGTAGACAAGCCAAAGAAATAGACTGGAAGAAACTAAGATAAATAATTTACTGAAGTTTCAGAAGATGCAAAGAAAATACAATAGTGCAAACAAAAAGAATTGTCAAAAGAGATTAAATTTGTTAGAATAAGTAAATCCTTTCTTATTTTCAAATAATGTGTGGAATATTATTGTGTTCCCCTTTGTTTCAATAAAAAGTCTTTTCTATGAAATTTTAGAAACGCATTTTTTTTGCTTTCGGACCCACATTTTTTCCCTTAGTGTTCCCACATGTTTTCCCTTAGGTCCCTGGGAATCAGGTTGACAACAGTTCACCACGAACACTGCTTTTATTTCTTTATTATTTAGAAGAGGATGCAAAAAGTGTTTTTTTTAACCCTTTAAGAGTTTATTGGTGTCCTAGAGGCCACAGTTTGAGAACATCTTATCTAAAAAAAACTTCAACCAGTTAATTTAAATATGAATCATTTGTGATATTTATAGTTATTTTTTGAATGCTAGTGCTATGTTTCCAGCCAGTCTTGTTAGACATTTGTCCTGTTGGCTACTAAATTACAATATGGTTCTCATGTCTGAAACTAGATTTTTATACTCAAAGACCATTCTGTTTTGGTAGATATTTGATTTCGTTGATTTCTTCTGTTTCCCATGTACAAAACACAAAAATATGCAAAAATAAAAGTTTCAACCCATCGAAAATTCCCTTAAGGTAAAACTTCTCAAATATTCATGTTTTAGTTTTTATAAATTATGTTTTGATAAATTACACCATCAAAGCTTTGCTCAGTTAAATTTTTGTTTACAGTAGAAAAGACTAAGATTGTGCAACTCCAGGAACTGAATTGGAAATCTGAGTATTGGAAAAAAAGATCTACTTTTCAAACATTTCAACCAGATATGCCTCAACTTTCTATTTTGAATGTTGCACTGTTTTTTAAAGTAAAATTGAAACATCTCATTCCAGTGTTTTATGAAGAAGTTTCGTAATTTTATTTCATGAACTCATTGTTAAGAATTTAGCCCAGAAATATAAAAATAATGCTTAGTTGTTTGTAAATATGTCACTTTGCCAAGCATTAAAAAATTTTGGCATATTTATATAAGTGATTCTTTTGAATATATTAAATTTGTTTCCAAGAGCTTTAATGATAAAATGTTGTACATATTTTCACACAAAGGAAAATATCCCAAGCTTTTTTTATTTTGATTTGTATATTTTTTGTACTTAATATTCCTGTTTGTATATGTTGCAGGAAACAACCAATGTAATTGTTTAATTTTTCTTTTAATAGGATTTAGGTTCTATTTGTTAACGTTCTTACAACTTACCTCATTCATACACCACAATCCATGCTCTTAACTTGAATTTATATTTATTTAATTAGTTTATTTTTCTAGACAAATATTTCTGTAAGAAATTTAAAAATCACTTATTCAAAGCCTATCTGTTGGTTGTGGAGAAATTTTATACATTCTTTCCTCAGTAGACTCCTGTAAAGGTAGGGGAAAATACACTTGTGAACATAAGTTGTACTTCAATAAATGATTTAATATTTTTCTCATTCTTTTTTACTTGAGCATACAGGGTGTCCCAAGATAAATGTCCATCCCCTTTAACTTTTGAACCCCTACAGATATAGTCATAAAAGTGGTGTCTAGGTATGGTTGTGACCATTACCTATCCAATGAGACAACTTTCAACGCCCCCCTAGCATCAATATAAGGAGTTAAAATTTCTATTTTAAAAACTTTTGAAGATTTGCTAAATAAATCAGTTATGAAAAGACCTTTTTCAGAAAAATGCCCGGGATAAAACCTCTAAAATGTACGCTCAATTGGGTAGAATTTACCTAGTTTTTACATCCCAACATGCTCGTTTTTATGAAATTTTCATTTTTATGATCTAAGAATACTTAGTCATTTACCTAAGACATGAAAATTTCTCATTTTCTTGCTAAGAGGAGTTTCAGGACGTAAAAACTATGTCAATTCTACCTAATTCAGTGTGCTTTATAAGGGTTTTATTCAAGGCATGGGCGTTGAAAGTAGTCGCATCGGATAGGGCATTTACTAAACCTAGACACCACTTTTATGACTATAATTGTAGGGGTTCAAAAGTTAAAAGGGGTGGATAGTTTACCTTGGGACACCCTGTATAATATAAAGCCTATATCTCATAGTTCAATAATTTAATTCTTGGCAATAATTCCTTTTACCTGAAATTCATACAAATAGAATTAATTCCTTCCATGTAGTAGATTTCCATAGTACATTTACATTACTAATGTCTAAATGCAGTTGAATTTCAGATGCACTTTTTAAATTAGAAGATATATCTCGTACAACAGAAATGTAATTTCCTTTCTCCAGTATGGGAGTCTACTATATTGTTGTGTAAATATTGTTTGTTTAATTAAATTACCTATTTTATAGACCTTAACTAAATAAATTGTATAGCATTTACCCTATAAAACAATAATTTTGTGCCTGATGTCAGAGACTCCAAGTACTACAGATTCTTCGCTTTTTCTAATGTTGTTTTCTTACTTCAGATTACAGAAGTTATCAGAAACCCTCCCATCATAGGTCCATTTTCGGAAAAATGCCAATTTAGTAATGTAGTGGTACTACTAGAACATTGTAGCAAATGGCAGAGCCCACTTATAATCCTAGAGCTGTGATCCTTCATTCAACAAATAGAAGCTTTCTCTCCCTACCATTAACTCCCTTACTCGAAAATTCTACCATTATAATTTAATTTAGATGGTCTGACTGGAAGGATAAACGTGTGCTTTCTCAGTAGCATTCTGCAATCTCAGTGAGCAACTCAACTGGCACTACTCAAGTTCAGAGGGAGAAATAACCTTTAAGGACAATAAAAAAGTTTCTAACTTAAAAAAATCTTATACAGTAAAGCACCGTTTATACAACTTTATCATTTATACGTCGTTTTCGCGAAGTCCCAATTCATTCCTATTCTTTTTAATACAAAAATTCTTCGTTTATACGACGCGCAATATCGGTTATACGTCGTTTTCGGCTGTCTTAAAATTCGAAAATATCCAGTATCAGTTGTTATTCCGTGGGAAAATTTCCCCAGGAAAGGTTGAAGAGCACTGCATTCCTTGGCCATTGTTGGGGGCATGACCAATGGAGTGGGGGTGAGAAAAAGGGCAGTTCGTTGAACTGATAACGGGATGAACTACACTACAGTTTTATGGCCCTTATCTCTGGTTAGGGGGTCTCCAGCACCCCCTGCAGAGGAGAAGAATTCTTTTGATTGCTAAATGACCCCACAAAGAAAGCGGGACCATAAAACTGCCGTTATATAACCCTATCACTATAAAGGTAGAGTTTCTTTAATTTTTATGTTAAATGTTTTAATATTTTAAAATATTTAATACTATTTTAAAGTTTATTAGTTAATATTTTTCAGTTTATAGACTGTTTTGAAGTAATTTTTTTTCTTTAGAAAAACCTAAAATTTAACGTATTTTTGTAAATCTGCATTAGGGGCGTTATAAACCTAATATTAAGGACATTTTCGTTTATACGTTTTTTCATTTATACGTCGGTCCCTTGAAAGACGTATAAACGGTGCTTTACTGTAATGCACGACTGGGCAGGGGGCATTCCTGATTTTAAGTTTCCAAATAAGGGGTTCATTACTGTTCTGGAAAATCTTGCAAAGGAAATTACTAAGGAAAATCTTTGTTGGAGGTTGGAGTCTCTGCTATTGTTATAGTAATTGATATTTTAATATATTTCTTTAAAGTTTTAGATTACATATTTCATATATTATTTACATTTTGCTTTTGTAGACAATTATTTTTATAGCAATAAGAACAAATATAACATTGCCATGTTAGATTGTTATACATAAAATTTTAACTAAATTGTTAAGCATATATACTAATGGTTTATTAGATTAAGAGTAATCAAGTTGATATGGAAATTCATTATCTTAGCATACTAATGCACTATCTTATCTATGAACAAACCATGTATTCACTCTAAAAATGGTTAAAGAGAGAATTACGAAACAACAATTAAACATATCTACTTGGCTATCATATCTTAGCAAAGTAACTCTTTTGCTGTTTGGATATCCCTTTATTCCCGAAAATTCTTGATTAGAATATATACACTACAATAAATCTTAACTTAAAAAATAAGTCTAAATTTTTTATCTCATCTTCTGTCATAAAAGGGTTTGAAGATATTTAGTCCTAGATTATTGAATTTGTAAATTAACAACTGTTTTATATTGAACAAATTATATCAGCTACAGAAAAGATGTTGTACTAGTAATTGATGGTGTACTGCTAGAATATTGAATTTTTCAAACTTACTCTTGTATCACACTTCATAGTTCAAATTCTTTAGATTTAAATTACAGTTCAATTTTGTAGATAATATATTTTTCTCAAGCCACTTTGTCTTTGTCGTATACATCTTTAAATGCTAAATAACTATCTCAGTAATGCCTGACTTTATATTTAATATATTCTGCTTTTTTCCCATTATTCTTATACATTGAATTATGCACTTTTATATAGGGAATTATTTTTAGAAGCATAGTTGCTTTCTGAAATAGACTTGGAATTTTCTTCCAATTTAAACATGTACTTAGATAAAAGTGCAATAAAAATAAAACTGTATTTTAAAAAATGTCTTGTTTATTCATCAAAATTAAAGACATTCTATTCAATAGTGACTCATCAGCAAACAGCGCAATGATACTTCTGTACAAACATAAATGGAGTAGCAATGCAAAATGAATATTTACAATTAGTAGCCTCATCAGTCGAGATGGTATATTTTATGTTGGAATAAGTTTTAAATCAAAACACAAATGTTATACAACCAATCGATAAGATATGTAACGTCCAGCAGTTTCACTATTTCTTATAATCTTGACAACCTGAAAAAGATTTCACTTTCATTAAAGTGAACTAGCTTAGCACAAGTCACTGGAAAACTCAGTTTAAATGCAAAACCTTACCTGGCCCCTTTTTAGTCCATAGTATCTAGCAACTGGATCACCAGCTTGAATCCTCATGAGTTGATTTTCTTTTAGCTTACTAGTTAGAAGTTGAAGAAAATTCAACATATTTATATCACAGTATGACTAAAAGTAATTAGGAAAATTAAAAAATCCAGTTAATAAGCCAAATAAATCCCTAAGTATTCACTTTTACCGTTAATAATGATAAACATATTTTTTTTAAATATTTCTACAGAAATGTGTGCAAAAAAAGAACTTTTTATATAGTTTCTTAACAAAGAATGAGGAAGTTGCATGATTTTTTATATTTTTTTAATCGATTCCTCTTGCAAAAATAAGTAACCACCCAAAATTTGAGGCCGATCAAGAAATTTTTTGATTGCCAAAAAAATTAACAAAAATCCCATTTTTAAAAGCGCGCGAAAACGCCAAGAGTTTGGATGTGACGTTATCTTATACTAAACATTGTTGTAAAGCAATGGAGTTGATGGTATTGTTGACGTCATCTTATAGTTTAAACAATAAACGTTTTCAGTCACATGTTTTTTTCTCGACTTTTAAATTAAAATATTTAATTACCTGTACATTTTTTTGAAAAATTGACTAGATATTTCATTTTACCATACAAAAAACTATACGGAACACTGGAAACAGACGGTTTGTTTTTGAAAATCTGACACATGCAACTTCCTTATTGGCTTACTGTCTTGTGTATCAAACAAGTGTGGTGTTTGAAACACAATTATGTCTACAAATCTGTCTCTGATAATCTAAATCAGGGTCAGATAAACAAGGTTTTACTGTTTAGGAAATGAAAGATTGAATTCACATTTTTTTTACAAATTTATGTAATACATACTTTAGTAAATCTTAAATTACTTGATTACATTGTTCCGCTTTTCTAGTGGTGTTTTTAAATATCTGTTAAAAACTAAAATGATAGTGGACTTAAACAGTTAAAAGAATGGAATACAAATTCAAAACTTTTGGTATTTTTAATGTTTTGAAAATTGTGAGTGCTTTATCAATATTATTTTCATTAAACACTACAAAAAAAAGAAAAACACCACTTACTCAAGAACAGAAACCTTTTCAAGCAATAAAATTACTAATAAAAACAATTAAATGGTAATGATACAAGAAATGTTTTAAATTTTATAAAACAAAAGGATACTATCTATTTAAAAGTTCTGTCTTTTCTTCAGGGGTCATGACAACATGTTCCGGAACAAGCTGCAAAATTTATAATATAGTTGGTTTTTATGCTACAATGACCATACATTATCTATGATTTTTTAATTAACACTTTACATTCACTGTCAAAAGAAAACTTAGATTTTGATAAATAGTAAAACTATTTTTCTACTTGCCTCATGTTCAGTGATGTTGATCAACAATTCAGATTCCAAGAAGTATTCAAGAATGTACTTGGGTGCCATATCTACTAAAGCCTGTTGAAAAGAATGGCATTGAAAAGGAAGAACATGAAAGAAAACAGTAACAAATCCGAAATTGAATTAACCTAATTTTTACCTGTTTTGCAGATGGGGTCATTCCATGCTGAACAACTATAATTGCTCTTGAGATATTTTCTTCTTGCATACGTTGGCAATAGGTTTTGATAGTTTTAATACCAATCTTGGAATCATCAGGAAAGAATACAAACATTTGGTCTAAAATACACATTAAAAACATTACAAATTTTAAAAGCAGTTTATAATTTTTGATTTAAAGAATTTAATTTTAACAGATTTTCAGTTAACACATTGATGTTAACAATAATGTGTAACTTGATACTTTAACTATTTTCATTACATTCCAACCTTACAGTAGCAGTCTGGTTTTCCAGGAGTTACTTTTAACAGTTTAATGTTATTTTGAATTTTATTTTTAATAAATGCAATATGTATTGACATATCACTGGCTTAAAGGAGAAAAGCACTAAGTGATTCAGTCCTAGCTCCAGGCCCAATACCTTGACTTTCTTTTGCGGAGGACCAATCATAATAAAGGGGTCTGGGAGTCTTCCTCAATAAAGTTTGAAAATTTGACCCTTAAAAAGTAGATCTTTACACTCTTTATTGAAATTTGGGACCTTTGGGTCGTACCAGTAGAATCCTGTACCTTTGTGCCCCCCCTAGTGGATATGTCTACTGCTAATGTGTCATATTCAAAATTTTTTTAACAAAAGGGTGAAATTGAAATTAATTGAAAGCATTCATACATATACAAAAAATTCCATAGCTTTCATAGAAACAATCATGTTATTAACTAATGATAACTAAACTAATATAACTAACTAACCTGTTGGATCATCATTATGAGCAACTAGAACTATTAGATCACTCCTGGCAGGTTTTCTTTCACTGAAAAATCAACAGTTAAAAATGTTTCAACTTAACAATAACTATTTTAAATTTATTATTAAAATAACTAAAATATTTGTAGCTTTTAAGAAATCAACAAACGTAACAAGAACCTTTTGATTTCAATTTTACAATAATTACTACTATTCTAGCATATATTTACCATATTTGAAATCATTTCTAGGAAAAATAAGAGAATTAAAGAATACAGCAGTTTTCAAAAATTTAGAAACAGACTAGTTAGACCTGACATACGCAGAGACCCACAATTGATAACCTTACATGAGCATTAAAAGCTTCAATGTAATCAGGATTAATTATCTAACCCTGATACGCAAGAGTAGGTAGCAAGAATGCACACAAGTTTCCTTGACTTTTCCATTTTTAAATGCATTACAGTTTATGAAAAAATCATACATTACCTAACTATATAAATAAAATACAAATCATCATTTAATTAAAACTTATATAATGTAAGCAAAGTTTCTACTCAATTTTTTCTTTTGCCTGGCCAATTCCAGATAAGATTCAAGTACTGCTTCTTTACTATCAAAAACAAAAATGATGCTGACAACAACATTTAAGCTTAAGCAAACATGGAAAATCGCTCTTGGCAATTTAGCCAAAATAAAACCAACTTTCCATGCTTCAATTTTCAATGGAAGACTTGAGACTAAAGTAATATACAACATTTCACAACAATCTGACAACTATTTCACACTTGCAAGTTTAAAAATTAAGGAAAAAAGGGAACAAATAGATCTTACAAAAATTACTAACCACATTTACTAATTCTACAATCATTGATTTTATTTCTAAAAAAAAACAGATAAAAATAACTAAAGAAGCAATAAGTTAAACTTACGTTGGCTTGTCTCCATACTGAGCTTTAAACTCATCCAATGTTTGATCTAACTCCTCTTGAGTTACTAGATACCCTCGATCATGACAAAGCTATAGAACACAAAGTCAACATATTAGTTAATTCTTTTTATGTTAAACTATTATTGAACAATTTTTCTATAAGTTTATTGAAACCTAATCATATTATTATGTCAAAATCTTTAGATATGGTATCAAACAAACCAAATGTAATTTTAAATAGGTAATAGAATATATTAAGGGTTAACGTATTATCCTGTCTACCATTCAGTGACTGTCAGATTAAGCAGCACAGTTTATGAGATTCATAGTCTTCCAATTCAGCATCAGAGTCAACGGGGTAATATGTAAGTACCATCATGTTGGAGCCTTATTTGTGTTTCTTAATATTGTCATAGGTGGTGCTGTTTGAGCAATATGGTTCAATTCCCTTAAAGGTCCCGCTAAATATCACCAAGTTTTTATGAGCGCCATACTTCAAATATCAACAAATTTTTTCGATTTCTATTGATAAACAATAAACAAAACAGATTGATCAAACTAAATATATTAATCTATTAGTTTGAAATTATTTAGCAATATTTCTACTTTAGATGAACAAAAGAGCATGGCTGTATTTAGCGGGACCTACGGAATTGAACCCAATATAAGGGGACATCCATAAATTACGTCAGGTCAAAAAGGGGGAAGGGGTTTGGAAAAATCTCACCAAGGGGGGAGGGGGGTCGATTAAAATCTCACGTCAACTTTTTAAGTTAGAAATTATATGATTTTCTTTTTAAGTATGAGAAAGGAATACACACAGATAAGATAAGATAGGGGAGAACGGGGATGAATGGGACAAATTTCACATTTTTCTAAAATTGAAAAAAATATAAATTTTTCAATCTTGTAACAAGTTTAAAACCAATAATTAAACTCTTGGTTACATTAGAAATGCATGTATTCAATCAATTACCCATTATTTAAACTCCGAGAAAAGTTTTTATGAAGGCATGTATTTTGTCCCATTCATCCCCGTGGTGGGGATGGATGGGACACCAAGTGGGGATGAATGGGACAGTTAAATAAACTTCAAAAATTTACAAAATAACAAACTTATTTTAAATATTGGACAACGTTTAGCTTATTAAAGGAACAACACACTTCTATTTTCCAAAGAAAAAAATTAATAAGGCATTTAAAGGGCAATAAACACCCTACATATATTCGGCTTTCTGACGAGTAAAATTAACTCATAAACTGAAGCAAATCCTTTTGTTCTTTCAGCTCAGTGGTTAAAGCTGGTGTTATTTCTATTAATGCTACTTGCTTTTTATGGGTTTGTACTTTTAGGAGTGCAAATAGGTAATTTTTGATGCTTGGACCTAGTGATGTGAAGCGAGAATATTCTCCGGAGAATATTCTCGGAGAACGAGAATATTCTGAGAATATTCTCCAGGGGCGAGAATTTTGAGAATAATCGAGAATATTCTATTTTTTCACTGATAAATGGTAATAAATGTAGATATGTTTGATAATATGAAATGGTCATGTAGTATTAGTGCTAAAAACCTAAAAATATTAATTACTTTGATGAAACTTACCTTTAAAAAGTCATCTTTTGTTCAGAGAATATTCTCTGAACTAATTTCATTATTTCGCAAGATTTTTTTTTAAATAAGTAAATTTTTTTTCTCTCTCTCTCTCATTGAATAAAATATATTTTTTAAAGTATTAGAAGCAAGTTTTAGTGGGAGAAAATACTCATACAATTGAAAGAGGAGTATAAATTCTTTTCATATATATTTGTTGAAAGCAAAGGTACCAATAGTTTTCAAACTGAGAAGGACCTTTTAAACCTAACTTAAAGCTAATTTTAAGATAGAATTTTGTAAAATTAGAATATTCTTAAGAGAAAAGAAAATACAATATCGCATTAGAATTATCCGTTAAGAAAAATTTTTGAAATAATGTTTTAACAGTACTATTTATTTTACAGATAATTTATCTTGAAAATATTCTCTAAGTCACAATTCAATTTATTTCTTACTTATTTAGACTTGTGTGGTCCTGAAATAATTAAACCTTAAAATTTTCACTCACTTGCATCTCATCCTTTTTTCTTAATGAGAATATTCTCATTAAGAGAGATGAGATTGACAAGAAAGCAAAAAGTCGGAAAAATTGCGTGAACAACATTTTTAATATTATTTTCCAATATATTTTAGGTAGAATGCATTTTAATGAACTTAATAAAAAAAATTTTAAAAATAGAGTTCCAAGTATTAAAAGGGGGGTTTGGGGGTATTCCCCCAGAAAATTTTTGGAAATTTGATCCTAAAATTCAAGGTTTTAGCTTATTTTTAACACCTTGTCCAACTTTTTGCGGTGAAAAATTTGTGGAAAAAATGTGAAAATTCTCAGAAAAAAGGGAAAAAGTCGGAAAATCCGACAAAAACTGGAAGACTCTCATGCCTGATACACATAATTTACCTTAAAACTGTTGGAATCGAACCATCAAATAATCGAAACCTATCAATCAATCAATATTTCTCGCATCTTACCTGCGGGCCAGGCATTGACGTCGGGCTGACGTCAATACCGAACTCTCTATATATTTGTGATTTGAGTGGCAAGTGACTACTCGCTCACCACTCTCGCCTGTTTCTTATGACTGAACTATACTGTTTTTAAAAAGGACTTAAATAAATATGATTTTAATCTGATCTGAAGTTGTCTTCATCCACTTCTCTGCTAATTCTTGGGCTAGTAAGCCCAATAATGGTTATGGGCCGAAAACCGGACACTTCAGATTTCCGAGTCCTTTACGCGTGCCTGTGATGGGGGCCGCAAGTCTTTTTCGTGTGCCCGAGATGGGGGCCGCCTCTCTAGTCTAAACTGACGATCAGCTGCAACCTCGACGATGGAAGGCCGAACGATTGAACCACTTGGAGCTCACAATTACTCTACGTGGAAGGAGGATGTTAAAGTTATCCTTATGGACAGAGGAGTCTGGACATTCATCGACAAAACAGCCTAAATTCGAGGAAGCCACAGCAAGCCGCAAGGAAGTGATCGAGTATAAAACTCGTCGTGACCGAGCCTATTCTACGATATATCTCAGTGTAGATACTGAATATCGAACCCTGATTTCCAACGCACCTGATGGAGCCACCGCATGGACAATATTGAAGGGACATTTCGAGCCCAGTTCCAGAGCTAGAGTTGTTCAACTCCTTGACGAATTTTTCGGACACAAGTTCAATCCTGAGGAAGATATCGCCATGTTTGCCGCAAAAATCAAACAGACCGTTGGAAAATTGCAGGACTGTGGTCACCCAGTTAGTGAATTCTACAAAGCTTATCAGCTGATCAGGTATTTACCATCTGACTTTCAAAATCTTGTACAAGGTATATATCGTTGGCCTGATGAGGATTTTGTTTTTCAGAAGGTATTGGATAAACTTTTGTTAGAGCAAAGTAGAATAAAACAGGTTAAACATGATTTAGAAAAAGTTGATAGTTATGCTTATGCTAGTATATCCAACAATCATGTTAGTTCTAATAAGAATATTAATTCTAAAAATAAAATTATTGGACCATGCTATTTGTGTAAAGAAATGGGACATATAGCTAGGAAATGTAAAAATAAGAGTAATAGTTTTAAGTCTAAGAAAGGTTGTAATCCTAAAAATGAAGGATTGTGTACTGAAACTTGTTTGAGTGATGTTTCTTGTGCCCCTAAAAAGCCTGATTGGATATTTGATAGTGCTGCATCAAATCATTTTTGTAATGATCTAAGTTTATTTTCGGAATATAAGCCGATAAATAATGCAAAAATAAATTTAGCTATAGGTGGCCTTCAATGTCCAGTAGTAGGTGTGGGGAAGGTAAAATTTCTTGTAAGAAACAAAACTCAAGTTTCAGAAGTTGTGTTGAGTGAGGTCATGTATTCTCCTAAGTTAAGGAGAAACCTTATATCTGGTTCAGTAATTGAGAAAAACGGATCACGTTTTGTTGGTGATAAGGGCAAAATTTGGGTTTATAATCCTGAAGGTGAAAAAGTTTTCTATGCTAAAAGAGTAAATGGATTATATTTCTGTAAACCCTGGAAATATGCCAATTCCTCAAATAATGATTTATCACCTAATAACGTATTTAATTATGTTACTGAAACAGATGATGACTTAGCGTTGTGGCATCTTTGCTATTGTCATATTAATACTAAATATGTATTAAATACTAGTAAAAATTCTAGTGTTAGGGGTCTACCATCCTTTAAAGAGGGGAAAGTAGATTGTAAATCTTGCGTTTTGGGTAAAAATAAAAGAAAATCCTTTAAGTCTATAGGCAAGATACGTTCCTCAAAGCCATTGGAGTTAATCCATATGGATGTCTGTGGGAAAATTACCGAAGTATCTAGTGTTAAATTTAATGAGGAAAAATTAAGTTCTGTGGAAGCTGTCCTGGATCCCATTCCTCGTCGTATCACTAGGTCTAGGTCTATTACATTTAAAAATGATTCAGATTGTGGGGAGGAAACTGAAGATGATCAAATGTGTTCTGCCTCCAGTGTAGAAACTGATCATGGGATTAAGGAAATGTTATTTTGTGTGGTAATCGAGAAGCCATTAATTAATGTACTTATAGAATACTGTATAACCAAGCATGTATGTTATTATTCTGTAAGGAATTTGGTTTCTGATAACCTAATGTTATTCTACATCAATACTAAAATATGGTTAATGTATTTATACAAGCTCTTTGTAAAGAACAACTTAAGAAATTTAGTGCAAAAGTGTTCAAAGAAATTAAGGACTGTTAATTTGCCTATAAGTTGTACTTTACTTTGCATAGATTTATGTATTGATGTAATTGGAATGTTTATTGTTTCCGTCAGATAAGTTGCGAGAGGGGGCCGATTGTTGGAATCGAACCATCAAATAATCGAAACCTATCAATCAATCAATATTTCTCGCATCTTACCTGCGGGCCAGGCATTGACGTCGGGCTGACGTCAATACCGAACTCTCTATATATTTGTGATTTGAGTGGCAAGTGACTACTCGCTCACCACTCTCGCCTGTTTCTTATGACTGAACTATACTGTTTTTAAAAAGGACTTAAATAAATATGATTTTAATCTGATCTGAAGTTGTCTTCATCCACTTCTCTGCTAATTCTTGGGCTAGTAAGCCCAATAAAAACACTATTTAAAAGTTGGAAAAGTTTTAAAAATAGAATACAGCTCGCTTACTCTGCATTTACCTTTTAAATATGTTAATGTATTCTGTTTAATAGTATTTTTAAACATTTAATTTGACTTTCTTCTAATTATGTTGACTTCTCAAAGTATAATATTTAATATTCTTATAATTTAAAGTTAACATATACCTTATAAAAAAATTTTCCAAATTTTTTTTATTTTAATAGCTTCTAGGAGAAAATTCTCGAAAATTCTCCTCTTGGAGAATATTCTCGAGAATATTCTTGAGAATATTCTCCAAAAGATTATTACCGAGAATTTTACATCACTACTTGGACCCAACCCCCAAAGCCATTCCTCTCCTGCAGTAACTTTTTCCCTGCCATTTTGAAGGAACTTTTCATAAAAATAGAGCATAAAAACTTAACTTGTTTGAATAATTGTTTAATCATAACATATTTGAGATGACTGTTGCAACTATTTGCTCATTAAGACTTTGCATATTCACACATGAGTTTGGAACATAAAACAGAAGTTTAAACATAAATTTTTGTACCCTATTTTAGTAAACTTTATCAGAAATTACTTAAATGAGTTGAATATACTAAGCTATTGATGGAAAGTTTTGGAAACAGGAAATGAAGTGATGATGGAACTGTCCCATTCATCCCCGCTACTCTTGTCCCATTCATCCCCGTACCCACTTATTTTTAAAAAACTAAAATTAGACTACGAAAAAATCCATGGATTTTCTTCATTTAAATTGGAAACTATACTAATATAAGTACACTTTCAACACACAGTAAAATTTATAGCTTAAGTTAAATTATTTTTTAATAAATAATTATAGAAGTAAAACGATAAAAGTTACTTTTGGTATGGGAAAACACATTTAGTAGTCCTATTTATACAAAAATGGAAGGTGCTGATGTCAATGAACACAATTTTTTGAATAGGCTAGGTACTACTATCTTATGGCTGAAATAACAAAAATTTAAAGTGAAGTTAAGGTATAAAAAATTGAGCTGTCCCGTTCATCCCCTGTCCCATTCATCCCCATTCTCCCCTACTGTAAATTATTTTTAAAAAATTGCAGGTAAATCTCATGGGGGGAGGGGGGTCCAGACTTTGGAAAAAACGCCTCACGTAATTTATGGATGTCCCCTAATTATATTTGTTTATTACACAGGGATTTTCAGGAATGTTACATGCAGTGAACTAATTTTAATATATTTTAAATTTATAATATATTATAAATTTTAATATATGCTGCATTTTAAGTATTGAAATTTTGCAGGTCCAATAATTGTCTGTGTTTCTATTTTGAGCTGTGAGTGTGTGTGGAAAGATTGGAATGGCCAACTATACCAAAATAAGTTCAAATCAGATTGGCAATTACAAAACATAGTACAAAAAGTGACTAAAAAAGTTCAAATTCCATATAGGATTTTCAACATAAAACTTTTAAATAAAAATATCTACCTGCATAATAGTACGCCTAATTCTCCATAGCTTATAACATTCTGCTTCATCATCCATGATTATTTTTTCTAAAAAGAATAAAGCAACTATTTGAAGAAAACTGGTCTGTTTCAAAATCTCAACTTGGTTAACTGCCTGATAGCTTATCTTTCCCACTACATTTGCCTGAAATGGCAACATGTCAAATGCCCGACAGGTACGTTTGCCGACAACTCATTTGTCCTATTACATTGATTGAAATATGAGGGGACTTAATATTTTAGGTTCGGGTGGTTGTATGAAGCTGCGTTCCAAAATCTCCTATAGGTGAATTCCAACGTAACGGATGTTACACTCGTACGAAAATTCGATGTTTAAACAATTTTTAAGGGCATAAAAACGTCTCATAATAATGATTATATATTTTTTCCTAGTAAAACTAGTTCTGAATAAAAGATATACATGTTTGAAAATTTATTTCCGGGGTTGTGAAGTGGGGGGGGGGAAATTATTGTTTTTTGTAACGGATGTTACATGAATGGAAGCCCTTTTACACTTTAGTGTCATCAGTTTAAAAAGTCTGTGAATCTATAAGGCATTTTAGTTTTAAAAAAATTTAAATAACATTACTAGACATGTACGCAATATATCACAGCATTGACTAAAAAATTCAGTCATTTTTTGTATTTTTTAAAAAATTCTAAACTTTCGTAACGGACGTTACATGGTGTAACAGACGTTACGTCGTACGAAATGCATACCATTCAGGCCTTGAATATTTAAGTTAAAGTTGAAGAGGAGGATCATAACTTAATAAGAACCTCTCATGTACTCCAAGATTATCAATTGGGGGTTGTTACAATATCGGCCAATATCGTAAATACCGATAAATCTCGTACATGTCTAGCACTTTAAATTACTAAAAAACAACGTTAAAAACATTCAAAATAACGTTATTTTGGATGAATAATCCTGTTAAAATTAAATTTGATGTATTTTATTAATTAACAAAACAACGCTGAAATATCGGCCAATATCGAAAATACCGATAAATATCATAAATTGTCCTGAGCTTTAAATTTGTAAAAAACATGGTTAAAGACATACAAAGTAATATTATTTAGAATGAATAAACCTGTTAAAATTAAGTTCGGTGCAGTTTATTAATTGAAAAACGCTGCGATATCGGCCAATATCGCAAATCCCGATAAATATCATACACTGTCCAGAGCTTAAATTAGTAAAAAAAAACAAGGTTAAGACTAACAAAGTATTATTTTGAATGAATAAACCTGTTAAAATTAAATTTCATGCAGTTTATTAATTAAACAATGTTGCGATATCGGCCAATATCGCAAATATAAAAAATATCATACATAGTCAAGAGCTTTAAATTTAGTAAAAAAGGGTTAAAAACATACAAAAATTATTTTGAATGATAAAACCTGTTAAAATCTACGATATTGGCCAATTTGGCAAATACCGATAAATATTAAGCATTGGGTAGCACTTTAAATTACTAAAAAAGAAGGTTAAAAGCCCTCAAAATGACTTTATGAATGAACTTATTAAAATTAAAATAATTTATTAATTTACCAATGCCAATTTTTGTATTAGCCAATACCTGTAAATATCATGCAATGAGTGGCTTTTCAAATAAAAAAAGAACAATTTTAAAAATAATCAAAATAATATTATTTTACCTGCCCTTTTAAATTAAGTAAAATTTGTCTGAGAAACAGCATTGGCCAGCCAAAACAAAAATTAAGCCATATTGACTGATATTTCTAAGTACATTTTAATAATGACCAATACTGATAATATTATATTAGTCATGCTGCTTGGAAATTAGGGTAATGAAAAAGTAATGGGTAAATAAGGGTAAAGTAATGATCATTACTTTCACATTAAAACTTTAAGTACCTAGAAATTAAGTTACAGTTAAAATTGTTACTAAAATGAAGTTAACGGTTTTTAATTTTTTAGCATCCTAAATACCTGATCTTATAGTTTTTATTCGTGAAAAAAAGGGTAAAATAAAATTGCTGAGAAAAAATCTTTATATACCTGGGATCTCAGGATGCCTTTACTGAAAGTTAGTATTTGAATTCTAATTTGCTGAAAAAGTTTAATTAATGTTTAATTTAATTAAATATTGTTTTTGCCATTAAAAGGGGGATTGCCCCCTTCCTATGATGGTTGACATGGTGCCCCAGATGCCTCTGTTTTGCAAATATAGATTGGAAATTCTTGGTTGACACATAGTAAGATAAAATATAAAATTTATGACATAATTAATTTTTATAATAAAAATGTATTACTTTCAGTTAATTATATAATTGATAAATTAAAATAAATTAATTTATTAATAGTAGGTTCCTTATTAAGCTTTTATTATGCCAAGTTATATGTGTAACAGACGTTACATTGACATTGTAACGTCCGTTACGACAGGCGCATGTAACGTCTGTTACACCTGTATTTACAGGTAATATAATTTTTTTTTCACAAATTTTGATGTTATTAGTTCTTTTACATTAAAATTAAAGTAGAAAGTGGAAATAAAAGTTTAAAAAACTATTTTTCACAATGTGAGACAAACTTTAGTGAAATTTGTAACAGACGTTACATGCTCAACCTGGTATGACAAATAGACCCCCAGCTAGGCAGTTTTTGATTAAATCACTTGTAAACACACATTTATTTTATATTTAGAGATCTAACATCAATAATAAACTTCTGTGGAACAACTTTGATGGTATAATTTACAGATGTAATAAGGTAAAAAGTCGGTAATTTCAGCAGCGACAAAACTTTTACAATACATGCTTTTTGATGATTTCCTCTACAAAATAGAGCTAATATTTGTAAAAACCAATGTTTGTTTCTAATTCTATAGACTTTAAGCTTTCCAATGATGTATAACACTTGGGGTTTTGATAAAGTTTATTTTTTTCCACCCGGGTGACTAGTTAGCTGGAATTCACCTATATCACAAAAGAGTAAATTCAAGAAAGATAGATAGAGCAAGATGTAATAGATTCATATGACAAATTAGTTGTTGGACAAACCTGTATTGGGGAGATGAACTGTCAGGCAATTTACTGTCAGGATTTTAAACAGATCCTGAAGAAAACCAACATAGTAAACTACAAAAGATTCTCCATCTTATAATAAAATATTCAAAATCGTAGGCAGAAGCAGCCTTTGGTGAGATTTTTCATCACCAATTCTACTTACAGCATTGAAACATTGACAAGGACTAAGGATAGAGTAATTTTAGGACACAAACGTGTAAAAGAAACTCATTTTGCACATTTTCAAAAATAATTATTTCAACAAAAAAAATTGGCAAAATTGTCTAAGAGGATTACTTAATATTTAGGAGGACTATCAGATGTTTTTTTATCCAAGAAATTCTTTTAACAGAATTTTTGGTACCTACATATCATCACGTCGACCGTTCAGTGGCCGTCTAATTCAGCGACACATCAATAAAGTCAATGGGGGTTTGATAACAATTTTGATTAAGCGGTACGGTCAACGGTATAATGTGTAAGAACGGAATTTTTATTCAATCAAATCTGAAATGTACAGAAAATAAAAGAGGATGATAAATATTTGGCTCAAACCAGGAAAATCCTCACTCTACCCTACCTATCTATAGAATTTGTTTAAAAATTTTTCTGTACCTAAGAGCACATGCCATTGGGTGAATTGGCATGGAATGAGCCTATTGCAGAATTCATCAGATGAATTAAAGAATTAGTAACAGTTATTTTGTTTTAATTTTCCCAAGGCATAAGTTTAAATTTCATTTGTTGTTACTTGAATCTATGTTGCCACACTCATCTTATCTTTGGAAGAGGGCCGAAAATTATATATTTCGAGAACCGCGAAACCATGAATTCATGTAGCTAATATTCGGTCTATATAAATATCAGGGAAGCCAAATCTTTTTGTTCTCAATTATGAAGAAATTGTTATATCAAAAACAAGCATGAACAGAAAAGTATAACTGACTATAGCAATTTAACAAAGAAATTAATATGAACTGAGTGAACATGTGATCGCATGTGATGGTGAAATGGTATCCTTAAAAGAATTTCTGAAGTAAAACATTAAAAATATATTTCAACTTTATATTTTTTATCCTTTTATAAAATAGGTTCAACTTACATCGTAAAAACCTGATGGAATAACTAGAACTGTCTTTAATTCTTCTCACAGATTTCGCGGATCGGGGTAAATCATGGAATTAGGAATATAGGGAACTGCCGTGGTCTATCTCTCCAATGGATTTCACATCTGCCAAAAGTGAGACACATAGAGGGAGCTACGTGTGCATATTTGGTTGATCAAAGGAGAGAAGTCGATGGGTAGAGACATATGCTTGCTCACTAAAAGCCGCTTTGTCTTAGTTTTTTCATGGTGCTTGGTTGATAAGTTTACATGAGGAGCGGAGGGGGAAACAGCTTAGTGAAGGAAACGAACTCTCACGCATTCTTAAATTACCTGAATTTTTATCTAAGCCGAGTCCTTTGGAATTCACTTTTTCTGCTGTTTTATTTCAAGAAGATGAAGCCGCGGTTTAACCAATCCAACCAACCAACCGCGCACGTGGCGCCCTCTATTTGTCTCTCCACTGGCGCGTGGCAAAGTTGAATACGGCAGTTCCCTATCTTCCTAGTTCCATGGGGTAAATGTGGTAAAAAACTATAAATAAAGAAATAAAAATGTTTGTAAAACTACAGTTGAAGTCACAGTTGAGGTAATCGTAATATTGTCACGGGACCTAATTTTTAAAGGACAACCAAATTTTTTTTGTATGATTTAAGATTTTTTTGTATGATTTTTAATTTCTAAATAAATTAAGTGAAATTTATATACTCTGTGGTTGAATTAATACATTTTCCCAGCTTAATATGCTGTCCATGATAGAAATAAAGTTTTTTTGAGCTTGAGTTGGCTTGAGTAGACAATAATATTTATGTACCCGTTATTTTCAAAATGTTCAAGCAACCCGATCCCTTTTGTTTCAACACTTCTACTCATCTTTCTATTCTAGTTTCGTTTCCTCTTGTTTTGCGCTTCTCTTCTCTTTTTTTTCAAACATCCGTGTCCTTGGCTAAAGAGTAAACAGAACAGGATGCGTTCCCTTTCCGCATGATAAAACTTCAGGAAGTTGCGCGTTCGAAAAAGTTTGCAACAAATTATGGCAAACTTCATGGAGTTTTTCCACAAGAGAAAGGTGAGTGAATCTCGGGTCCCCAAGTTTTAATTGAATTACGCCGGTATGCGGGGGTGTGGAACCACTGACATCACTCCCGAAATTAGAAAATGCAAGTTAGCTGTTTATGGTGGTCCTTCTAGTATTTTTGAACTGAGTAACATGATAATTATGAGAAAATTTTGAACACTTATGCACAGTTTTAAATTTTGCTCAGTTTTATTTTGTGATCAATCATGTTTTTTACTGTACCTAATTATAAAAATATGTTCTTTCAAATGTTGCAGTTTGAAAATAATGTCAACTTACTAGGTGTATTTTTAAGCGTCAAGTAGTCAAACAGATAATTCAGGAACACAAATCATTCCTTGTCAAAAGTATTTGCCTGTAATATTGTAAAGGGTGGCTGCGGCCAATGACAGCTATGTTTTTGATTGTTTTATTGATTGATAGGTTATTAATTTATAAAGATAAAACAATCATTTTATAACAATCCAGACCATTACACTCAAATACAAATACAAATTAAGTCGACCAACTACAGGCATAAGCCCAGCAAGGTTGGTCCAGTCTTTTTAACCCACACTACCGGAATCCCAGTATCTGTCAATTTTCCTCTTGAACTCGTTTACCCCACTTGAATTTACAATTGTTTCAGGCATCGCATTCCATCTATCCACTACCCTATTAAAAAAATAATGCTTCCTACAATCCGTCTTAAATTTTCCTTTATTCAATTTGAATTTGTGACCCCTTGTTCTATTACCCGTATTGAAATCTAGTCCCTCTGTGTCCCCTTGCTTTACCATTTTAAAAAGTTGAATCAAATCCCCTCTAATCCTTCTTTTCTCTAGAGTGAATGGTACTTACTAGGTCTAGGTACTCAAGATCTAAAATTTAAATTTTATCATGGTTTAACAAAATGCACGAGAGAAAATTTTAAAGTAAAATGCTACTTGGCTGTTGCCACGAAAGGTCTTTTTTAAACTATGTAATTAATAAGTTATCAAACTTGTAATAAATAAGTTATTTTCTTTTTATTAAATCGGAAGTCTTTAGTGAAACCTTCTATAGCAATAAAGTTGTATAAATATAAACCTGTTTATGTTAGTAAATTTTACTATAGTCTAACATGGTCAAAGCCAACTAGTTCTATCTATAGCAATAGTAGTCTACTGTGCAAATATTCATCACAGGATCTACTGTGCAAATATTTTCTCAAAGTCCTTATAGTAATGTATAGTTTAGATAGTTTTCATTGTGGAATTGATTATTGACCAGCCCTATATTAACTTAAGAAAGATACCATAAGTTTTCACAAAGTGATGACATTTTACAATTTAATCTATTTACTTAATACTCAATTCTTTTTTTCCCTCTGATAACATTTAAACTTTATTTGCAGACATTTCGTCCTAAAAAGAAGTTTGAGCCAGGGACCTTGCGGTATTCCCTCCACAAGCAGGCTCAAGCTTCTTTGAACTCTGGACTCAACTTGAGAGATGCTGTAAAAGTCCCACCTGGAGAATCTTTGAATGACTGGATTGCTGTTCATGGTAAAAAATAAGAAATAATATCAAAGAGGTTGTTAACCTCAAATTATTTAGTATGGTTTGGAAGTATTTTATTTGAAAATGAGAACATGAAAATTGCGTCTATGTGGTAGCCACAATTAGGGAAATAAATATATTAAGGCTCATTGAAGCCAAGGTATCACAAAATCTAAAATAATGTATATAAACTCTGTTTTACTTTTTGTGTTACTTTTAACTCTGAATTTAATTTTAAAATGCATAGCTGGAAAGATAATACATTACAAATTTGATAAAATAGTATTTCACTTGTAACTGAGAACTAATCATAGTTTTCCTTATTAGTTGTTGACTTCTTCAATCGAATTAATCTTATATATGGAACTGTAGCCGACTACTGCACAGAAGAAACATGTCCTACTATGTCAGGTGGTCCAAAGTAGGTTTTAATATCTTTTTGAATATTTAAGTTTGATTATTCGGTACTTACGTATTACCGCAACCAGGTCGGCTCCAACTTGGCGAAATTTGGCCAACTTGGCGCCTTGGCGCGTTTTTGGCGCCAAGTTTTTTTCTGTCGCCAAGAGCGAAACGCGCCAAATTTAAAGCTGCGGAAAGTTAAAAACGTAGACAAAACTAATTAAAACTTAAATAGGGAAGAAATTAAGGTTGTTATAACATAATTTCAAAGTATTATTTACTCAATTGACCGAATTCTACGACTAATTCCAAGCAGCACAAATTTTTAAGATTCGTCGAATTTTAGTCATATAGGGCGAAATTTTGTTTACTTCTAGTTGCAGTTACGTAAACTTTACATATTTGGTATGAGCTATGCTACTAGGTAATACTATAATAAAAGGATATCCAAAATACACTACCGGCATCTTATAGGTTATGAGATAAATTAAGCAATGATACAATTGTATAAAACAGGATAATTTTACAGCACAATATAAATTAAAATGTATTTACCCTTTAAAATATCCTTGTACCTTTACGAACAATTCGCTTACGCCACGCAAACATTACGATACCGACGATACCAAACATGAACGTTATTACATTAATTCACTTCATTTTAAACACTTCATTGTTTTGAATTACCAGACTATATAACGCATGTTAAGTACATTATAAAATAAAATAAATTACTATCCTCATAAAACACTCTTAAAAACGTCAGAAAATAACTTTTCCACTCACCCAGTGTTTACAATCCTTTTAAGAGCCGCCTCGCTATCGCCATGCAACATTGCATGTTTTGGCGTAGAGGGTGGTAAGTTGTTTTTTCAAAACGTTACATTTCCAAAAGATTTGCTTTCCAAAATAAAGTTTCATTTCATGAGAATTTTTACAAGTACGTTCGTTTGGTATAATCCCATATCCCTGAAAAAAATGAACTGCATCTTTATCAGTAGCAGGCAGATCCCAAATACCCATGACTTTCAATCTAATCAGTAAGCATAATATTTTCTTTACGAAGAGCCACGTGTAACACGTAGGGTTGCCGTTACTTGGAGCGCCAAATTTGGCGATTTATGCGAATTTTGGCCACGTCGGGTTGCCGTAAGTAAAGTCGCCAAATTTGGCGATTTATGCGAATTTTGGCCTGGTTGCGTTAATACGTGAGTACCGATTATTCTGTTTGCAACTAGTATTGGAAAACCTCATTTTGTGTTTTCTCTTTTTATAGATATGAATACAGATGGGCAGATGGAGTCAACTATAAGAAGCCTACGGCATTACCTGCTCCTAAATATGTTCTGCTTCTTATGAACTGGATAGAAGAACAAATAAACAATGAAGAAATATTCCCAGTGAAAGTTGGTATGCATAACATTTCCTGCATTTTGCATTTTCTAATTAAATTTATTAATATTGATGCTCTTTACTCTTCAGTAGAAACAGTGTTCTTTCTAACTCTAAATTCCCTCTTAAATGTAAATACTTTTAAAAAAATATTTCAAGATTCTGTGTTTAAATATTCTTGAAAACTTTTCTAGTTGTAGTTCTAATGTTGTTAGTTCGATAGTTATAAGACTTTTTGCTTTATTTCTGATCTCATCCCCAATCCTTATAAAGGATGCTGAGAAAAGGCTTTTATTTTTGATATTGACAATTCCTAATAATTCAATTTTCTGATTATCTTTACTGTGTTTAAGAAGTGTCGCAAAAAAACCGTTGAATGCAAAAACTGTTCAAAAAACAAAAAAAACTTGTAGTTTCACACTTGATAAATTTGTTTTTTATTAAACAGTTTTTGCATTGAACGGTTTTTTCGTATATCGGTTTAAGAGTAAAAAATATTGTTTTTTTCGTTATAAAATGTTATATATCCTGAAAACATTACTTCTTAAATTTAACTTTTTTAAATGCCACATTTGCTTTAAAATTAAATTTTATTAATTATGCTTGAATATAGCATTTTGATAATGTTATAAATTCCTGCACTTACAGCATTTGTAGTTTTAACTTGCTTAAAGCTTATCTTGTTCCCTTTAGATGTTCCATTTCCTAAAGTCTTCCTTCCAACATGCAAGAAGGTCTTAACTAGACTGTTTCGGGTGTTTGTGCATGTTTATATTCACCATTTTGAGCGTTTAGTTCTTATTGGAGCTGTGAGTATATTGCTTTATGTGTAAAAAAGTGTTGATAAAGGTTAAGTGATTTTTACAGATGTTTTCAAACTTTTCTTTTAGGAAGCACATATAAATATGTGCTACAAGCACTTTTATTACTTTGTGACTGAATTTGACTTAGTAAGTCAAAAAGAACTAGAACCTTTAGTAAGTAAAATTTTTTTTCACACTATGTATAATTCTTTGTACACTATTGTTTCAAAATACTAAATCTTTTATTGTTTGTTTTATTTCATTAATTTAAACCGTAATTTAAAACCGTATCATTTAAACCGTATCAATTTAAACCGTATCATTGCATTCAGGGTAACATATTTTACTTCAGCTGTTAAAATAAATAACAAGCAATTAATATTTGGACACCAGCACCATTAAAAAACCTATGAATTATTTATTTTCAATACTTAGAGCTCTCTCCATGAGTAGAGGTTACTGAAACAACTATTTGTGCATACTCTGAACCAGTCATTAATTTTTCATGCAGAATTTCTTGCCATTCAACCTGGAGAAGACTAGTCCATTTTATCACCAATTTTGGCCATTTGTGATATTTTTTTAAATTCAAAGTTCCAACTCATGGAAAAAATGTTCTATAAAGGTTAAAGTCCATACTCTACTTTCTGGTCTCTAGTCTGGCCTGCTCAGATTGCAGACATTTATCCTTTTAAACATCTTATGGACCAGTTGGGACCTCCCTTAAATAAAAAATTATCACAAATGGTCAAAATTGTTGATGGAATGGACTAGTCTTCTCAAGGCTGAATAGCAGAAAATTCTACATCAAGTTACAATGACTGGTTCAGAGTATGCCCCAGATAGTAGTTTTTGTGATTTCTGCTCATGGAGTTCCAACCAAGTATTGAAAATAAATTATTTCTTCTTGGTTCTTTTTCTTCAAAATTCTTATTGGTTGTTAGTGTATTAATGAATGTTCTGTGAAGTCCAAAAATATTTTCATTTAATTGTTCTTGCTGCATAATTTTTTTAACTCAAAACTTTAATTTTCTTATTAAATATTGTCTTTATATTTTAATTTTTTTGAATTTTAAGTTAAAATCAAGTTGGTATATAGTAGTATTTTATGTTTTAGGCCGAAATGACCAGCAACATTTGCAAAGGCTACACAAAGCGGTGAAAATCTCAAAAATATTGTGATGGTTTTATTTCGATTAATTTTACTGATTTTACATTATTCATTTTTCATCCGAATCATTTTATTCTACGATAGATTTCTGACTTATAATTCAGTATTACATAGCTGCCAACTCTTCCAAATTGTTCAGGAGACTAGAATCTTTTACTCAAATCCACATACAAAGATATTTTTTATCCTGTATTTGTAGTACTTTTTTATAGTTTCTATTGGAAAATCTCTTCCTTATATCTTTAAAATTAATCATACCTACTGTATCAAATTGCTTTTTGGGAAATTTATATTGCTTAAAGTATCATGTGAATTTTAATTTTCCAATGTTGGCAGTTGTGGTAATTATCATGAAGTATTTTATGTTTTTGTTATGAATCAGTCATTAATGTAGTTATTTGTTGCTTGAAATAGTAATGACCTTTATTTTTGTATATTTATTCCTTTTGTGGCTTTCATTGCTTTTGTTGAGTTTGAATTTTTAATGTATTCACTATTCACTTAATGTGGTTGTTAATTTTTAAAAAAATGTTGTGAAACAATATTTTGTGGGTTTTTTTTATTCTATGTGCTTCCTCTAGAATTGTTAGCAAGACCTCATAGAAAATCTAGACTTCCTAACTTAATGAGATTACTGCACATTCCCAATCTTTTCTATTAATGTGCTCAAACGGTAGTTGCTTAGATCTGATTTTTCGAGTATGGAACATATTTTTACAAGTATCACATGCTTATATATTTACTACAGATTGTGTGAATGTTTTATGTATGGACAATCAAGTTTAATTTTGAATAGAAGTTAGCATTTAGGTTATACTAGTCCACAGAGTACCAGAACAGTCCATGGCCATAGGCGATAATAGAATTTGAAAAAGCATGGGGTATGTCTTGTGATAGGGGCCTTTATGGCGCTGGGATTGCATCAAACTTGCTTCCTTGTGGGAGGCGGGGAAATATAATCCCAATAGTCAAATCCTATAATACCCTTTTGAGAGTGACAGATTGATTGAACACGTCACAGCCAATTGCAGCTGTGATCTCCAAATTGTACTGCTTACGCTTCTGTCAATCAAGGACATTTGCAGTGCTGACCTCTATCATATGATGGCATTTGAAAATAGCGTTTTAGACCCTCTGTTAGGCTTTTTCTCTGTATACTAGTCCAAAGTTGTATTTGCATTTTAAATTACCAATTATAGTTTAAATTTTTCTTTAAAGGTTATTTACTCTTTTGATATTAAATTTCTGTAAACACAGCATCTTTAATATTATAGATGTTTTTAAATTACAATATTACTATAGCCCCTGCAAGTAAAAGTAAGTGCTGAAGAGAGTACCTAAGTTAAGATTGATCTTTTATGCATACAAGATATACAAGTACTTTTTATATGCTTGACGATCTTTGTGCTTTGAAAAAAATATTTATCCTGCTTTTCCTTTAAAACTGTTCTGTCATTTCATGTAGCTTCCAAAAGTATTATTCATTGTTAAGTTATTTGTTTTGGAAAACCTTTTTCAATATCTTATATTTATAAATGTTCTATGATAATGATTTTAGGATATTTAAAAACGAGTGTGAAACTGAAGTACAACCAATGCACCTTTAGAATAAAAATTCTGATGACAGTGCATAACTAAATGTGTTATATATACAATTTGTAGGAAAATAATGAAATATACATTTAAATTTAAATTTTGAGAATATTTAGGAAGTTTGAAAATTGCTATGGTATTTTAGATTCATGCATTTTCAAAACTTAAATTTACCAAAAGATGGTAAATTCAACCGTTCAAATCTAATCTTATTTATGTTCTTAATTATTCAGTACAAATTTTCTATCCAAACATTTACATTCAAAGTAGTTAATAATAAAGCATGTTATTCCCAATAATTTAACTTGTTTTATTTTATTTTATTATGCATTCTTAATTTTACTCACACTAAGACTCTTGAATAAATAATTTATTAGTTAATTATCGTAGAGGGTTGGTCAAGTATTACATTAGCATAGTTTCTGCCCTCTCCCTTGTCTACAAAAATGAACCAATCTTTACCAACTCTTATAATTATGTGATCATTCAACCTTCAATTTTAGAACTTATTTTGTATTAAACCTAATTAGTTTTTTTAAACTATGTGTTTAACTTCTAAAACAAGTCATTTTTTCTTTTTAAGATAAATTTTAGAAGATAGGTACTTTGGTTTTAATGTCTTTATGTAACTAATTGCTAATGTAAGATTTGAATGTCCCCCTGAGGAGATGTTCATAAACTATGTGAAGTGTTTTTCCTCTCAAATTCTCACAAGAAATATATTTTCTCCATAACTTTTAAATAAATTTGTTTTAAATGTTCTAGCCATGAAGCTTAACATACATTGCAAATGCCATTTTGCAATTAAAAAAGTTTTTTACTTGTAATTATCACTATTGACTGGCTAATGGTTCCTTTTTTTTTTACTTATGTGCATTTTCCCTACATTTGTGCTTAGAGAAGAAAGAATGTACATTCTCCAACTAAAATTTTATGTGTGATTTCAATAGACTCCCCACCTTTTAAACCTCATATAATTTATGGGCATCCCCCTAGTGTTTCTTTTGTTATGTTATGAGACTTAATGAGCTTTTTTTGAAGTCCTTGCACAAAATTATGTATTAATATTTGAGATGTGATTTGTTACAGTTTTAGATTTCATGTTGCTGACTTGTTAGAATATTAGACTATAGTAATATGTGATTATTTTATGTTGGATTATTCAAAATTAATCCAATTTTAAAATGGTATATTTTCATAAATAAATGACACAGAAGAAGTAATGCAAATTTCAAAGTGGGAAAATTATTAATATTTTTTACTAATGTTGGATATTAACTTTTAGTTATGACTACAATATCAAGTTTATCATGGGGTATGTAAAATCTTGTCACACAAGTTATAAAGTGTGCAACTCTTCCAACAAATTTCTGGTAGCCCTGTCCTTTTCCCTTTATGAAGAAATCTTTTAAACTGATACCACCATAGTATTGATATAGTATTACTCATCTTCCACTCATTATTCTGTGGGTGGGTTTGGCATACAACCTTTTCATACGACAAGCATGGTTAGTACCTACTATTGGTTCTAAGCATATAACGAATAATGTTATAGTGGCACAGAAATATTGCATGTCAATTCCAACCCAACCTGTGTTGTTTATTTTTGAAGATATAGAATTTGGAAATTGCAGATGAACCATTTTGAATAACTCTGTGCATTGATATTGATATAAATCTTAGTGACAGTCAAAATTTTTTCAAATATTTATAGTACAAAATTTAAAATAATTATAATCTGGTCATTTTGCTTTTGACTGAAACAAATAAATTTGTGATCTTTATTATCATCTTTTATTCTTTTGTTGGGGTCGTGAGTTGAACCTTGTATTTGAGCTAAGTAGTAAACTGTTATACCACCCTAAAATAATGTCATTGATACTATTTTTAATTGTAATATTTTTTTATTTGTGGTAGATGTACAATAAGCTATCAAATTATTTAATGAATAACTAACTCATAAGTAAATAGAAAATAAATATTTAAAATAGAAACTTTTAAATAACTAATGAAAGAATACTAAATCTCGGGAACTCGGAGTTTAGACAGTTAATTCTCTATTTGATTCTTTTTGTTCAGGGTATATTAAGATAATTCGAAATAATTTTTAATGGAATTCAGTCATGATTTATAAAAAAAGTTCACTATTCAGGGTTCAACTGTGTTTGCTTTCTCATAATAGCCGTGCTCATTCACTCTGAAATGGTTATTTGTAAATTGTTTTTATTTGTACAATTTGTGTTTGTTGTATGAAATGGACTGTTAATAAAGATTTTATAAATTTCTTTTGGGTCCTTCATTATAAGTTGAAAGTATTTTAAGTCATACAAATACAAATTAAGTCGACCAACTACAGGCGTAAGCCCAGCAAGGTTGGTCCAGTCTTTTTAACCCAAACTACCGGAATCCCAGTATTTGTCAATTTTCCTCTAGAACTCGTTTACCCCACTTGAATTTATCATAAGTCAACTTAACTCTTATTTTGCTGAAAAATTAAAATTTTACTGTAAAACTATTGTTGCATTTATTAATTAACATACACATTTATAATTTACTACAGTTTAACTTAGTATGAAGCTTTTGAATCGAAATAGGATCATGATCATGGCAATGTTACCAAATTTTTTTCAGAATATTGCATTTTCAGGACAACAATGGTGTCTTTGATAGGCAGAGTGGTTTATTGGTTTTCCAGGAAATGAAGGGGGTATTTTTTCATTTTACAGGGTCAAAATAATTTTTTTGTGGGGGGGGAGGAGATGTATCCCGAACCTCCCTGGTTTTCGTCCCAAATCTCGAATATGTGAAAACTCTCTTTCATAGGAAAAAAAACTATCTCTCTCTCAATCTACATAACGAGTTAAAAATGAACGAAACAATATTGAAAGGAAGGCCTGATTTTTGTAGTTGAAGTTCTTCAGACTATAAATTCAGAAGCCCCTAGGTGCATATTTACACATCCTCCCCGATAACATGTCAGCGATAGTTTTGATTGGTTGGACGGATAGATGTTATTCCCAAAATGGGATCGCTAATTGCTCTGATTGGTTAACTGAGAATATTATTGGGTAGGATCTAGGATCGTCACATGTACATGTTTATACACATGGCGCGTTAACCGTTAACAGCTGTTTTTTTTGTTTTGCGTCTAAAACAGGCTGTTCATTACTTGCATTTCAAACTGAAGTCAACTAGAATAAACTATTTTGTTAATCTGATAACTAAAATTCTGGAGTACATCAAACTCCTCAATATAAAAAATATATAATTTATATAATGAAAAATGCCGTAATCTTATGACTAACTGTAACTTATCAAAATATGTTTAGGAAGGCTCAGTTTTTTTATTAAATTTTCATTTATTATGATCTGCCTAGTCTGACGGATTTTAAAATTTTTGACACCGCCTTGAATTTGGGTTTTTAACAGAATCGTATAATTGAAATGATCTCTTAATAGACGAGTAAGATTTATAAAATATTAATTTTGGTTGAAGTGTAAATAAGCTGTGTTGAACCTTTTAGTGAAATAATTACCTGGACTTATAAGAGAATCAACAGTTTTATGTAATTAATCAACGATAGTTTTTATGAATATAAACACAAGGGAACTTGCAATTGCCTTAACAATAAAATAAACCCTTCTTCTATAAGCTTTCAAAATCAGTTGTGTATTTTCAAATCGGTATTTTCGGCCGATACTGTTTTCCTTTGGGATTTTAATTCTTAATTCTAAGCTAAGAAGAAACCATCAAAAGTTTGAGCTACTAAGCATAAGCTTATTTCAACTGTGTTGAAATTCTATTTAAAATAACTTGTCTAGTTATTTTTCATTTGCCCTTTTATTTGGTTTCTAAGTTTCTGACTAAAATTACTATTGAACCATCTTCCATGGGATTTACCTTACTTCTTATCATACTAAAAAGACGTAGTATTCATGTGCATAGTCATTTTTATATTATTAGAGGATGTTGTCATAAACTTGGTTTGGAACAGCTTTAGAAAGAGTCCTCCAGTAGAGATGTACCTATAACCACAGCGACAGCTTCCACAGCAACATGATTCTAAAGTGTTATTGGCAGCATAGAGATCTAATAGTACTATTATATATCTGATAATAATCTACTAATTATTATTTTAGAATCTAATTGTAATACTATTAATAAGTAGATCTCCATGGTTGTCAATCATCATTTGAGCTGCGGCTAAACATGGCGGCCGGAGGAATCTTTCTAAAGCTGTACCACTTGGTTTTTATTTAAATGATAGGGGAGAGGAGGGAGGAATGGGACAGTGGGAGGAGTGGGACAGCTGAAATTCTGGAAAAATAAATCAGTTTATTTTATTTCCAATTTGGTCATTAGATGGCCTTCTTATAGCTTCTTGTTATTTCCTTCATTTAGTTCATCCAGCAGCAAGTTTCTGTTTATAGTTGTAAAAATTTGATTTTCCCACTTCCAAAGTTAATATCCAGTCTATCTTGAGTTTTATTTCATTTCTCATGTAATTTGTAGAACAAACATTATATAATGCCATTGTAATCTAAAAGATATAATTTATGCTAATCTGCAATTTCATAAAGCCTAACACCAGCATAGTTTATGTGACAAGTTATATTTTAAAAGCAATGTGTGGAGGGAGGAATGGGACACTCTGAAAAATGTAAACAAAATCTGCAAAAATGTAAACAAAATTTGAAAATATTAATTTCTGATAGCTTTCTATCGCTTCAATTGAAATGCTTTTCTTTTCTTGAATAAACAATTCCAAGTATTACATTGTATTTCAATTTTTGATTCTTAACACCATGGGAAAGAGTTCAAGTGTACTAAATATTTTTTTAAAATTATTCTATAATAGATATAAAATTGAAAGCTGTTTAAAAATGTGGGCAAAGGTTAAAAGAATAGTAGGTAAAATACTAGGCCCTTTCTCATTATTACATTTTACTAATTTTCTTTACTTTTCAAAAGTGTCCCATTCCTCCCATACTCATGTCCCACTCCTCCCACCCATGAGGGAGGAATGGGACAAAATTCTTGTTAATTTGAATGATCAAAAGTGATAAAATTAAACAACATTTAAGAACTGTACATTTTTAAAAAATTAAGTTAAAACATGTAAGTTTATTATCCAACCATTTGCATCTATGAATAAGCAGGGGATAATGAATAAAAAAATATTTAGTGAAAATTGTCCCATTCCTCCCTCCTCTCCCCTATTAAATAACATAAAAGATCCTTCCTAGATGTAATATTATTGCATTTGAGGGCTAACAAATTAATGTGAAAATCCTTTTTTATAGATCTCAATTCAATTTAAATTTTTCAATCTTGACTATTCTATCCTAAAGTTTTGATGGCCAATCATCCTGCTCGCAAATTAAGGTAAGTTAGATACAAAGCAAACATTATTGGAGTATTTATTAAAAGCATCATCTATCGTCAAATATTGATTTTGTCTAGAGGTTTGAAAATGGGCTTTATTGACTCTGAATGTCAGGAAAGTTTGATTATGAATCTTTATCGGAAGATTTTATGATATTAGTAATATCAGGAGCACTAGGGTGGTCCAAAAAAATTTTTTTTTTGAAAAGTTGAACTCTCACCCTCCAGTTTGGTGACATTATGTGAGTTAATGCCACTGTCAAAATATTAGATCTTTTAAAGGTTATTTAGAGGTAGCTCAAAGGCTTTGAAGTTTTAGCCTTTAGCGTGTATTGAAAAACGCATGTTTTCGGTAAAGGAATTTATATTTTAACTGATAAAGCAATAATATGTGTTTATAAAATGTATATTTTTTTAGTCATAACAAGGTATGTCTAATTTAAGTTTTTAACAAAGATTATTCCTTGTCTGGAACTCGCATAACTGCTTCTCGAACTCTGTATAACAACTTTTCATTTAACTCTAAATACTAACGTCTACTTCCACTCAAAGACATTAACATCAGCTAGCTAAACTGCTAGAGCATGTAAAAAATGCTATTTACTTTGCCTTCTTGACTTTGTGATTTGAGAAGCAATCGCACTAAAACTCAAGATAATTTCTCGAATAAGCATTGATCTATTTGTGTGAAAATCCTTCTCCGGTATTTACTTCAGAGCTCCAGGTGCCTTCCAGCATATACAGTGGATAATAAATATTATTTACTGTTTAAAGAAAGATACAGCTGTTTCATCAACAGTTTAAAGTTTAAACTAAAACCAAGAGAGAAGAATGCTTTAAAAGAGTTTAACCTGTTTGTAGCACTTTGATACAAATGAAGCACTGGTTCATTGCTACTATCTCAACAGAAGCTCTTTTTCATGCTCATATAAAATTACATTAATTTAATTAATTATAAATTGCATTGAGGAGTGACAGAGACTTCACCATTACAGGTGGATATCTTTTGTTTTGACATAAAGTCGTTTTAATAGCTTTTGTATCATTCCTTTTTTAAACCTTGATAGTTATAGTTTTAACTTTAAACTGTTGATGAAACAGCCATATCTTTAAACAGTAAATAATCTTCATTATCTACTTTACATGATGGAAGGCACCTAGAGCTCTGAAGTAAACACCTTTAGATAGAAGGAATTTCGCACAAAAAGATCAATGCTTATTCGAGAAATTACCTTGTCTCAGTTCACAAAGTCAAGAAGGCAAAGTAAATAGCATTTTTTACCAGCTCTAGCAGTTTAGCTAGCAAGTGTTAATGTTTTTGAGTCAAAGTAGACGTTTAATTTAGAGTTGGATGAAAAGTTGTTTTTAAGAGTTCGACAAGTTGTTATGTGAGTTCCAGACAAGGAATAATCTTTGTCAAAAACTTAAATTATAATTACCTTGTTATGACTAAAACAAATATACATTTTATAAACATATATTACTGCTATATCAATTGAAATGTAAATTCCTTTACCGAAAACATGCGTTTTTCCATAGACACTAATGGCTAAAACTTCAAAGCCTTTGAGCTACCTCTAAATAACCTTCAAATGATCTAATATTTTAACAGGGGCATTAACTCACATAATGTCACCAAACTGGAGGGTGAGAGTTCAACTTTTCAAAAAAAATTTTTCTCCATAGACAAATGGACCACCCTAAGGAGCACAGCTTTGCCATGGGGACACTTGCCAAAGGTGTAGGTACAATAAAGTTTTCAAATAGTTGTAAACAGTTTAATGCATCATTATTTGTGTCATATAAATAAAACACTCTCATAGTAATCATACCCAATTTTTTGAGAAATACTTCTTCACTCTATTAAGATAACCAATTGTCTGGAATCAGGGTAGCTGTATAATGGATTTTAAAAGGGTAGGTACTGTATAATGGATTTAAAAAAATTAATCTTAAAAGCTAAACTACTTTTTCATCATAGCTCATTATGTTTGTTTACTATATTATATGTAATTAGTTTAAAGTATGAATATGAATTATTGCATTTTGTTTTTAAATGTCTCTTATATGTGTGGGACCAATTTTGTACCTTAGGAAGAGCAATTCTAGTTTTTCCATCTGTCCTATATATTTCTACTCAATTTAATGTTCTAAAGAAAAGACTTAATGACGGACACTTTATCTCTGAGGTAAGATTCATTCTCCTTAGGAGAGGATCTTAAGTTTCATTTTCCATTTACTTACATTTAGTGTTGGATTATATGTTGGGTGTTTCACTTATATTAATAAAAGGGTTGGTGAAAAAATTGTTTTGTAAACTAGTGAAAAATTGTGGGTACAGAGAGAGAGAGATAAGAGGCAAAGCGAAAGAAATTTCATCCATGTTGAATTGATAAACCTTATTTCATTGGGGAAAAGGAAAGTAATTCAAATGAAGATTAGAACAATGGCAAGGCTCGAATGAAGGAAGTTAGACTGGAGATAGGCCTGGTGTCTCTTCAGTTTTCCATCACTTATTTTTTATTTATAAGTGCATGAATGAAAACTTTTTTGTACTTTTTAAATTTTAAACTGTTTCAATTGATCAAGAAAGTATTTTTTTTGTTCAAAGCCAGCATATAGGTTTTATTGGTAGTGGTTAGATTTAATAGTTTTTTCTTCATTATTGGCGGTCTAAAAATTAACTCAATATTATGCCTGTGAAGGGAAGTATGAAAACATATATGAAGAAAAAATGTTTTTAAGTGTATGTTAGGATAATGGAAGGGATAGGTGTCAGGACCAATGAGGAACTTATCTAAATCGCCAAAAATTTATTATTCTATTAATTAACTTCTCTTATCATTTTTAAAGAATTTTTATTAATTAACTTTCATTGCTAGAAAATTAGTTATTTTACACTAAACATATTCAGAGTTCCCACAGGTCATAGAATATCTGGAAAAGTCAGGGAATTTTAATGTGTTTGAAAAAGTCAAGAATAAATTGATTCAGTTTTCAAGAATGAGAGATGATGGTAAAGAGAGAAAGCTCATACTCTTTTGTTATGACTAAAAATTCTACTAGAAGAGTTCTGATTGTTTTATTTTGTAATTTTTTTTTCTGATAATGAACTAAAACGTGCAAGTCATTAGGATTAAGATGACATTGTTTTCAGGTTAAGTTATTAAAAATTGCAAATATTTAAAGTATAATGATATACTAATAGTATTTGATAGTCTTTGCAAAGAGTTAAAATATACCTGTATAAAAAGCAATTCTTAAATAGGTTTACACACAAATACATAAGCTTAGGCAATGAAACAAATACGAATGGAATGTTTTTTGTGGGTTTAATTTTATGAAGCCTTTTAAGAATGGTTTTAGTTAAATTTTCTGTAATCCAACACCAAATGTGGTCTTTACAATTTATTTAGATTAGATTCATATTGAAAAAAAAATATGCAATGCCCTCTTTGCTACACTTCTTTACTCTGCATGTAGTTTAGTTTTCCATATCTAAATGACCATTAAAAGGGATACCTTCTATTTCAAAATGCTATGTAATATCATTTTTTCTTTAGAATGGTATGTGTATGGCTACATTATATTTTTTGCACTAATTAGTATGTGTAGATAGTGTAATGGGAAAATGCATGATGGTAAATAAAGGGTAAACCTTAAAAAGTGGTATTGGGTGGATTCTGAAGAAAATGGTACAGTCGAGTCCGCTTAATGTGATCGCAATTGTCCGAGACTAAACTGATAACATTATCCGATCGATAACAATAAGCGATCTCATACCAAAAAGCAGCAAACAGTGTAACTAGATTGTTTTCTTTAAAATCAAAATCATGTAATCGTAATAAATGTATTCAAAACACTATTTTTAAACAAGGTAAAATTTTAAGGGAAAAATATAAGTAGTTCAATTAATAAAAGTAAAATAATCGCTTACTTTGCATTTTTATTTGTATAGAAAGACCTCCCTTTTTACACTTCATTATATCCTTCCACTCCAGTAAACCACTTATTTATTACATAATCTGAATTCCAGTAACAAGAGAAAGTTCAAATCTCTTATCAGACATCTGCAAAGCTTCGATCTTGGTGTTTTCTTTAACCTATCACATGCATGGATTCTGACCCCCCTTAAAACTGTTTTCTTTCAATATATGCGGAATGTTTTCTTTTTCTTACTAATTCTGAGTTTCAGAAAAAGAAGCCCCAGATGCTCTCATGGGGCAGATGTTGTAAAAATTTACCTTCAATATGAAACTTGAACTCAAAAGCGGTTCGTTTTCAAGGGGATATGGACAAATTTTGATAATAAGCGGAGTGATGATTCATTGTTGATCACATTAAACGAAGTATTTTACATTAAATTAAATAGGAATGATCGGGACCTGTCGATTTCGATAACATTATCCGATTGATAACATTAACCGTGATCACATTAAGCGGATTCAACTGTAATAAAGTTTTTAAATGTTACATAAGTGAACAATGTTTCATTTTCCATTTGTTTCTATTTGCTTAGAAATTTATGCTGACCTAGATTTTCATTAGTTTACCTGTGAAACAAATATATTAACTTGAGAAATTAGATGCCAACTTCAATGTTTGTACAGTTGAACCCAGGGCCGTGTTGGGGAAAAATCGCGCCCGGGGCGGATGGCTTTTTTGGCGCCCCCTTCCAATACAAAAATAATTTTGATTGCAAAAAAATGTTCGGGCACAAATTTGGCACCCCTCCCTGAACACGTTCATCGTGGTTCCGTTCGAAAGTATTGAAGAATCTACGAAGTCTAATACTAAAATAATTTTAAGTTGCAAAATAGTAAAATAATAAATTGCAAAAAAAAAGTTCGGGCACAAATTTGGCACCCTTCTTGAATACCGCGCCTGGGTCGGGCGCACCCTTGGCCCCCCCTGAACACGGCCCTGGTTGAACCATTATAGAAACAAACATGTAACAAGATAGGATAGATTTCAGAGTTAAAATCTATCTCGTAGAAATACAACCTTAAAAAAGGTATAAATAATTTTCTACATGAAAAAACAATGCTTGATCATTCAGTGAAATTATGTTATAGAGGAAGTTTTTTTGAAAAAAAAATGCTTCACATAATATAAATCCTCCCAATTTGATTTGAAGAGGCATTTCTGGTTGGTTAGTTTAAACCAGTATTTATGAAAGAAAATATTTGCATTTGTGATCAAGGTAGAAAATGAATGAGACAGCTTGACTGTTGAATCCTAGTATGTGTTGGCATAGAGCTGGTTTCCTGTATGGCTTTAACTATTCTGAAAATCTCAAAATACCAATAACACAATTTTAATGCAAACTTTCACCCTTAGTTTTTTTACAATGGGATCAGCTGTGCTTCATGTGTTCTTTATTTATTGTTGCTTCTATTGCCACTATGTCCGAGCTTTAACTGCCCGGCATACAGAAATTAAGGCAAAGGGTTGTGGCCCCTGAGAAAATAAAGCTAAAAAAATGCAGGATTCCAACTTAAGCCTCTGATGATAGATGCTACCATCTATTGCCTATTCCACGATTTTGCTATATTCCATTGCTCTGAGAAGGGGAGGGAAATAGTCTCCAGACGATCTAGATCTGTAGTAAACTGTGCCATGACTGACAGCAGGACTTAAGGGCCCACGGATTTAATGAGTATGTAGTATGTACTCCACATATATTCGGTGTCTTTAGTGACGCCAGGTGACCCTGCAATTCCAAAGCCAATGCCTTAACCATTAGGCTACCACCATTTCTTTGGTTGCCTTAGTAGAACCTTGATTAACCATCCCTTTTGGGACCAAGTGGACTCAGTTAGATAATCTATGGAGTCTGTTAATCTAAGGTCAGATAATAGAACTTCTGTATTGGCCTTGTAGAGTGTAGTATGAGCATGCTGTTTAGTAAAATTAAATTTATCTTGTAGTTTTAGTTTAGTTCTCATATCTTTTAATTAATGTATATACTTTAGATTTTTTCCATCTTTCTTTTTGAAGCTTTTGATTATTGTGTGCAGCATAGTGTTTTTTAAGTTTTAAAAAATTATTTTCAGTACTACAGGTGATAGTTTGTACCAAATACTTGATCTTCCTAAGGGAAGTACCAAAGATGAAATTAAAAAAAAGTATCGTCAGGTAAGTAGTATAAAAAAAAACTTTGTATTCATTCTGGTCCAGGCCTTTGTATTAATACTTAACATATGAAAGTTTAAATACTAATCTTAAAAAATGTTGGAATACCTCATTTATTCCATAAGAAAAGCTCTGTTTAGTGATGAAACAAATCTACTTGCTTTACGAATATGGAGAACAGGTCTGGTCGACCTTGTAACAGATAAATAAAATAGAGCTTGCAATAAAAACCAATAGTGATTATAAAAAGATTGTGACCAGAGGATTTTAAATAAGCATCACATCAAGTATCTATTCAACATAATTTGTGGAAGAGTATATTGTGAGATGCTTTTCAAGTTATAAAAGGTTGAAACTATAAAAAATTTTGAATGGGAAAATCTAATTTTTAGGTAACCGTATAGTGTATTAAGGTTTCAATTGCTTAAAAGAGATCAAAATTCCCGTTGCTATAAAAATTAAATTAATTCACTAATTGTTTCAAAATGTCAGGGCTCTTAATTTATGGTTTCTATGTTATAACTTACTAGGGGTGAAAAAAAGGATTTTGAGAACTTTCTTTAGTTAAAGTTTTTTTTTTTTTTTTTTTTTTTTTTTTTTATTTCCAATGCAGCAGGCTTACACAGACATACATCATATAGCCATAACAGAGACCCAAACAAAAAAGGAACAGGAACAGGAAAATACACTAAAGAAGTTGGTACAATAAGTCCCTCGCCTCCCAATACCGGGAAAGCAGGCCTGTGGATCGTAGGGCTGAACAGGAGGGAAGGTGGTCGGCATTCATCACCGCACCACTACTGCAGAGGGGGCAGGTAGGGTCATTCACAATTTTGATCTTGTGTAGGTGTTCATAGAGGCAATCATGTCCAGTCGTCAAGCGAAAAGCAGCCACGGCACTCCGCCTAGGATGGTCAGGGAGTGATTTAAGAGAGTTAGCCCATGGCACAATTGAATCTCAGGCTGCAGCACTGTTACTCATTTAGCACCACCCGGAGAGCACGTGTAGCTTTAGGATTGCTACGGACGCGAGTAACGTTACCCCCCTTATCTTTAGTTAAAGTTGATGTGATGTATCTAGTGAATTATTAAATAAAAAAGAAGATACTCATTTTTTTCCAATTTGAATAACAATTTTGAAAAGTGTGTTTGTTGATTACAGTGAAGTTAAAGTTTCATTAGGGAATAGTTCTCAAAATTGACTAATAGGGGCTAGGGGGCCCTGTACTCTTCACAAAGAACTAAAAAACAGGCAAAATAGTTCTATTGATCCATTCTGCCTGTTTTTGATTTGGTCTGAAAGGGTGATAAGGGAACATACCATACTACGTGACCTGTTCAGGGAGGTATTCAAAATACCACAATTGGTCTCATTGGGGGGCTTGGGGTTTCATCACATAATCAATGTTAGTCCTGTTACAATATCTTTTACTACATAAGTTTCTTCTTGATAATATATTTTCCACTTGATACTATAAGTATGCACGCACTCTTGACGTCACGCGGCAAGCACTGTATTAATAAAGACAAATTAAGCCGAATTAATTTTTTTAAACTTTCTGCTTGCAAAAAATGCTTAAAAACCGTATTTATGAATTTCTACGTGAAAACTAGCGGGGGAGGGGGTCTTGGCATATACTACGGGTGGTCAACAAGGGGGGAAGGGGTAAGAAATGGGTCACGTAGTATGGGAACGTTCCCTAAGGAGTATAACACATCCTATCAGTCAATATTGGGACTTATTTTTCTGTTTCAAAAAAGTAAATTAATCCTGTTTCAGGAATACGTTGATAAAACATAAAGTCATTCTGACCAGTAGTGTACTCTTTTACAGGCTTTTAAAATTGAAGCTTATTTATAATCAATCACCAGCTTTATTTATTGCTAGCCACTTCAAATAAACTTTGAATATTAATTGGCAAGTTTTTGTGTTTCAGTTAGCTTTGAAATATCATCCAGATAAGAATCCTGACAATCCTGAAGCTGCTGATAAGGTGATATTTTCAGTACTTTTTATGTTTGTACTTTGACAATTTTCACTGTAAAGTCTTTATAACCTTGTAAAACAGCTAAATAAAATACCACTGTTTGAAAAACTGCTCCCATTTAAAGTTGCTATATTTTAAACTAGTTTTTATGTATTTGAAAAACATTAAATAACTGCTTTTAAACATTTTTGGAGAATAAGATAAGTGTTTACTGTGGCATTAATATAACTTTAAGTTCATTAACAGTTATTCTTACAGAATAAATGTATAATTTTAATTGATTTTTAATTTCATCTTTTAGTTCAAAGAAATAAATAGAGCTCATTCCATCCTACATGATGAGACAAAGAGAGAAATATATGACAAGTATGGATCTTTAGGATTGTATGTGGCTCAACATTTTGGAGAAAATAATGTGAACACATTCTTTATTCTATCCAGTGGCTGGTGTAAGGTAAGGCCTGATTTAATTACCTCAACAGAAGAATACTTGATAAGTATAAATATTTGAAAGTAAGGCCAAATAATGGGTCAGTTTAAATTGATTTGAAGGACCTTTGTTTTAAACTTTTTACCTTTTTGCCTATAAGCTGATAATTAGAGTACAAATTCCTTTTAATTTTCTACATGACCATTAGAACTGGGGGATACATTCGAAAACACCATAGTCTAGCAATTATTAATGTTCCAATGTTTATATTGGTCTTTTTTAAAGCATTGTCTATTTTTATTTACCTGCGATGCAGGCAGTGTTTACAAATATTAAGTAGTAATCAGGGTAGTCACGTTTAAAACACTTGTCTTAAGCACATTTAAAGCAAAGAAAAAAAACATTGTTTAAAACAAATGGATATTTTAGCCTGTTGCTTATTTTTTTATGCTACGAACTCACCATTTTCATATGGGGATCACCCAGAAAAAAGTTGGTATCAAGTATAAGGCTTGGGGACAAACCACTGAATTGCCATGACACAGGTGGTATATATTGCCCGATAAAGAGCATGATTCTTCAGGGGTCTGTCTAGATTTTTTGTAAAGTCAAAATCAAATCAAAAAATCAAAATCAAAATTTATTTTTACTAATATGTATACATAGTTAAGGTCAAAACAAAAAATATAAGGGGAAATGACAAAAATACACGTATGAGACACCAAGGAGTCAAATTGACTCTTACAGGTGACCGAAAATTATACATCAATGGGTTTTCAAGAAAAAGAAAAGATAGAAAGAAAGGAAGTTTAGATGATTAAATCAATAAAATACGGGTAATCTCAAGGCATAAATCTAATAGTGATTATGATTATTATAAATGATGGTGAGGTGCTGTAGGGTGAGCTTCAGATTATCTTATTTAGTGAGCATATGTTTTAAAAATATTGTTCAATGTCAACTATTGAGTATACAAATAATTTTAAAAGCTTTTTAAATTTTAGAGGAGATTTTTCTGATTTAATGTGATTAGGCAAGCTATTGAATAGTTTTGGGGATAAATAGGTGAAGTGTTTTCTGAAGATTTCTTTTCTAGCTTTAGGAATTAAATAAGGGCTATTGGAACGTAAGCTATAGTTTAAATTTCTGATTTCGGCAGTGTTATGAGAGACAAAATATACTATAATTTTGAAGAAAAACAGGTATCTGATGGGAAAAATATTAAGATGTTGATAGGAAATTAAATTAGACGTGTGATTACTGCTTAGAAATTTAACAATTTTATTTTGGATTTTTATAACAGGATTTAAGTTACTTAAGTAGTCTCCGCCCCATATTATAAGGTCATAGCTAATTAATGAATTTATCCAGGAGTCATATAATTGTAATAAAAACCTATTGCTAATGATACTTTTTAGGTGATAGAATTTATATAGGATAAAACGTAGTTTTTTTGTTAGGTAATGAACGTGAGGCTTCCATTTTAGGTTGTAATCAATATTTATGCCAAGATGTTTTATGGTAAGAGTTTGTTGAAGGGGAGGACAATTACAATTAGAAACATCACAGTTGTTAGAGTGCAGGTAAAGAGAAAGAGGAATGAGGAAGTTGCATGATTTTTTTATATTTTTTTAATCGATTCCTCTTGCAAAAATAAGCAACTACCCAAAATTTGAGGCCGATCGAGAAATTTTTTGATTGCCAAATAAATTAACGAAAATCCCCTTTTTAAAAGCGCGCGAAAACGCCAAGAGTTTGGATGTGACGTCATCTTATATTAAACATTGTTGTAAAGCAATGGTGTTGATGGTATTATTGTTAACGTCATCTTATAGTTTAAACAATAAACGTTTTCAGTCACGTGTTTTTTTCTCGATTTTTAAATTAAAATATTTAATTACCTGTACATTTTTTTGAAAAACTGACTAGATATTTCATTTAACCATACAGAACACTTGTTTGTTTTTGAAAATCTGACACATGCAACTTCCTTATTGAAGGGCAGTGAATACAGAAATTTATATACATGGTTTTCTTTATATTAATTGATAATTTGTTAGCATCAAACCACTTTTTAAGGTTCAGGAGATCATCATTTATAGATTTTGTTAAAATATTATTGTTTGAACATGAATACACTAAAACGGTATCATCGGCATAAGTAATAATTTTTCCCTTTAGTTTTAGATTACAAAAATCATTAATAATGAAGTTAAGCTATTTGTCCATTTTGTAATTTTAGTTGTTCAAAAAATATCTTGCTCTTTCAATTAAGTCTAATTTATTTTTTAGGCACTAAGTATATTTTGCTGCCTTTTTACTGGATGTTGCTTCTGTTGCTGCTGTTTCTGCTTTTGTTGTAACTTCTGTTGTGGTAAATGTAAACCTCCAATTGATGAGGAAGAAGGTGAAAAGGTGAGTAGCCAAATTACTCAATATAATAAACCTCTTTATGTTGTCTTGAAATGAATTATCTTTTATATAATTAGGATGACATGTATTATTAACTGCAAATATATTAGAATCCAGTTGATTTTATTCAATCAATTAGGCAAGAAATGAAAAAAAGAGCCAGAAACCCTTGGACCTAAAGTTAATTTTTAAAATGACTGATTAAGGGTCTTTCAAAATATTTGTATTTAGTATAATGTAATAAAGGTAGCAATAAATCTAAATTTTAGCTTACCTTTTTGTTTGTTAACTTACGGCCATATTCCCCTCTGACTTGTCCAGTGGTTAACTAGGATTCAAACCTGATTCATGGAAAACTAGTTTTCCTTCTTTAACTGACAATCGGAGGTTTAACGGCCTGTCAAGTTACTGATGAATACAACCGTTAGAGGTAGTTTATATTTCAAATTCATTTTGAGTCTCTTCCTGCACCTCAAAGAAATTCCTTTTTTTCTGAGAAATAAAATTTAAAAAGCAGTCTTTTGTTAATGGATTTGTATTTGAAAAATTTTAATATCATATTCCTCTGATGTTACTCTACATTATTAACCTTACAGAGTGGAGATGAAGATGGTTCTGATAATGAAGAAAAAAAGGCTTTGAATTCTGCTCCTAAAGAGGGAGAGGTATTGTAACATTTTTTTAAATTTGTAATTTATTTATCTCTCACTGTAATTTAATTTTACTCAAAGTGTATATGAGGGTATTAAAATCACATGCTTTGAAACAGGGTCAGGTATTTTGCTAGTGAAACCTAAATTTCTAACTATGCCTAAAAACTAAATGCTGTTTGCAGCAGCCAATGAAATCATTGAGATGTTTTATGAGAAGGGGGCATACAACTCAATCCCATTGTAACGAGACTTCGTATTGTCCAGTGTGAAATGCATTTTCACACATCCCAACGGTTTGGTCTTGACGAGCATAGTGCGCATGCGTGTGGACTTATTTTAGCTGGTTTTTTTAGAAATTTTAATAAAACAATAAATCGGGGACAGAACCCGCGACCTACCGCATGCTGAGCACGCGCTCTACCACTGCACCAGCGGGGATTCATTAATGATGGAAATTATCTAAAGAACATGCATTTTTTCTCCCCGAGCATGCGCAATAAGCTCTTCAGGACCCAACCGTTGGGATGTGTGAATATGCGTGTGAAATGTAAAAAGCAGTTTTAGCATTCATTAAACACTACAAAGATTACTTTTTTTTGCATTTATATTTAAAGTTTTTAGCCAAGTTTTGTTTTTGTCAAAAAATCCAATTTGTAAATTTGATTTATTGAGTAGATAATTTAGAATATTAGTTGCCAACTCTAGTGACTAACTAAATAAATGCCTTCTAGTTTAAAAAAATTTTTAGTGAACTCCTTTAGTATACTTTGTGTGTTTACTGATTGAAAAAACAATTGAGTGATCTATACTGGCTGAAATTATGCCACATTTTGAATGATCTGAATTAATGGTTGATTTGAATTCTCTTTACAGGCAGGATCAAGCTCTACTAAACCCATTATAATGTGTCAACCTACTTCGTCTGAGAAAGCAATTCCCATACCTATGCCTCCTCCTCCGGAGTCTTCTGCATCAGAAACGACCAATCTCAGTGATAGTCAGCAAGTATCGTATGCCACATGCCAAAACCAACTAGAAAGTGATAGTTAAGGGGCGCTCTCCCTTTTAGACAAAAGTTCAAGTGTTTAGTAGGGTGAGAAATTGAAAAATGAGTTTAATACTCATTATTTTTATAATTTGTATGAGTTTTAAAATTTGTATAGACATTCCTATTTTATGAGCTATTGAAATGAAAAGGTTTTTGATTTTGGTTGAAATTGTTGCATTTAAACCATTGTGCTCTGTGTTTTAATGTTTTGTTAAAAGGTTTTAAATTTGTTTTATATATTGAATAAAAACTGTTAATTTATAAATATTAATGGCCTTTGAAATGATTTTCATACCTTGTGTATTAAAAATGCCTTTTGATAAAAAAATATATTCAAGCTGTCAAAATGAGTTTTAATGTTCATATTTCATGCTTCAAATATGTATTCAGTAATGCTCTTTTACAAAAAATCATTTTTGTGTTTGTCTTTTCATGAATAATTAAATAATTTTGATGATAATATTGGTAATTTAGCTGTGACTGAAACATTTTTAAGCAAGTATTATTAAATAGTTACTATTATCTTTTTCTTATCTATTTCTTAGTATTATAAGTCTATATTTGACTTATTTTAGTTTGTGATTAACAGGCTTATTTGTAATATTTTCCTTTAAGTACTCCTAGTCAGTGGCAGCTCATAACTAAAATTATTGGTTGTTTGCTGCTTCAACAAAAGTTTAGCCTTCTTATTATAATTTTGGAAAAGGAAACAAACTTGTAAATAAAAGTTTCCTTGAAGAAAAAGAAAAAAATGTTTCTTACTTACGTTAATTTAATCAAACACTTGAAGCTAAATCCATTATTTTCAAATCAAAATCCCTTGCTTTAATTTGTGTATAAAGATAGTTTCTCCCTCTGGATGACAACTGTGAAATTTTTCCTATGATAACGCAACTCTTGGTTGTAGGTTTGGTTATTTAAATTTTGTTTAAATATTAACTCGGGTGCACTGCTGTTGCACAGCACTTACACACGAGTCACCACTGCTATTATCCTAACCAGCATAACATTGGCACCCAATCATAACTTTGTATCTTATTTTTAGGGAATCTACAGTATTCACGATTCCTTCTTGCCATTGGCACTATTGACTGATCAAAGAGCTAGGCATGCTATCAAAAACTTGCCAAGTTGAAAATCAACCATTGGAAAGTACACAGTTGAAATTTTAAACCTAAAAAGTAAAATTTTGAATTGCATTTCAAATTTTAAAGTATATTCGATTTTAAGACAATGTATGATGATGTAGGTCAGAATTTACTGGAATATTACCTCTTATTATTTGTATAATAGGACACCAAAATCAAATTGTCTTATTGATTTCAGTTTGGCCTTACAGGGCTGGCTAAAAGCAACTGTTCAGACATCACTCTTTGAGAAATTTTTTTTAGCTAGGGAACAAACCACTCACATGCTGTGTATTCACTAATATCTAAATACAAAGTTATTATTTTTGATGCCAGCTTTAGGCTTTTTCTATTATTATTATAGTTGATACAGATGAACCAAATTTTGAAGAATGTTTTCTATAGCAATCAGTATCAAACTTGACTCTTCTCATTTTTCTCTTCTTGGTTTATTATTTATGCTTGCTTTGACAAATCTTGTATGTCTTAAAATGTTATAAATGTACAAAAAATATCTTTAAAAGTAATAAATTCACTTTAAAGTCAAATAAGTGGTTTGTTGTTGCTTGCAAAATCACTTATTCTGTATAACCACAGAAAAAGTCCCTAAGGGGATGAAAATAAGCTTAGTAATCTAAAATATTTTCCTTAACTCCTGATCATTGACTATAAATTTCTTAGAATTTATGTTATTTAAAATTTTTATTTTTTTGTAAAAATCCATAAGAAAAATTCTCATCCATGTATTAACTAAATGAATAACTGAAAGCATTAATTTGATTAAAATGGTTCTGTAAATAGCTTTTTAGAATGTTACCATTATTAACTTCAATTTTAATATGAATTTTTTTCACTGTTTCATAGCACTAAATGAATACAATTTCAAATATTTGATTTTTCATTTCTGTCATTTACTTTTGTATTATTTTAAGGCCAAAACTCATTTATACTTTGCTTCTTAGTTAATTAACACTATCTTCATTGAGTAGACAGAATACTTATGTAACTCTTGTAGGATTTTAGTAGATTCAGAAAACTTTCTTTGCTTTCTCAAGTATACAAATAGTCATTAGCTTATTCAAACAATGTTTCTAATTATTGGGGGGGACGTGACCTCCCTTGGGAACGACACCCGAGCAAATAGTGTACTGGAAATAACTAGAAAAATTTTCACATTTTAGGATAGAAATTCTTGTAAATAGATAATGGAATATATATTTTGAAACTTAAAAGGTACAAATTTTTTCAACATGGGTCATTCTTTAGGAACCCAATTTTGATTAAATGCATAAAGTAAAAGTATTCTAGATTATAAAAATATATTTTAATCTTAAAATGAATGCATTTGATCCAATTTAAGATCCTTTTCTTTTACCATTCAGAAAATCTCCAAATCCTAATTGGTATCACTCTTGTAATTAAAAAACTAGTCCAGATTTTAAATTCCTTGTAAGAAGTGCAATTTGTCGAAGCGATAGAAACCATATCAAGCTGTATAAAGTCAATGCGAGTAAATTAAATATTTTATTGTGAGTGAAGTATTTGATTATGTTACTGAGGTACAGTTAAATGCACAAGTTGATCAGCTCTTAGTAGAAAAAGATTTTATTGACAAATACTATATATAAATTCATAAATTAAAAGATACAAAAGACAGTATATACATTCTTTGAGCACTCCAAAAGGTCAGTTTTGGAATTAATTTAAGTATATATTGTTGATGTTGGATACTTTACATTTCTATAAGTACAAATAGCTGGTCATAAAGTATGCTTTTAGTTGAAAGTAGAACAGGGTTAAATAGAATTACAGTATGAGCTGTTCCTTGCTTTATAACAAAATATCTTGCAACCTAATAGACAAAAGATAGTTGCTAATATTTCCCCCAACTTCATAGAACAAAAGTACAATAATTGATAATTTCAAAACTTAACTTTACTTACAACCTAAAATTTTTAACATTTGTTAGGAAGATATGCATTTTATTAAAAAAACCTAGACTATCAAAAGTTGATCATTGAATATTCTTTACTAAAAAAATATTATAAGGAAGCCACAATTTGAGCTTATTTAATGGAGGTGATGATTTGAAATGCCAATCATATATAACATTTTATTGGATGTCCCAGAAATAACCTGCATATTTAAATATTGAATTGAAGAAAAAATATACAGTAGAGTCCCAATTACTTGAGTTAATGAGGACTATAAGCCTAACTGTTACAATATAAAACAATAATAATAATGGTGTAATTGCATATTATAACAAAATAATTTTACAGATGTTCATCTAATTAATATTGTTATGATAGTTTTACTTAAAAAGTCCTTGTGTTATTTTGGTCTTTTTGGGGTTCAATTCCTTTAACATTCTCGCTAAATAACGCCATGCTCTTTTGAACACCAAAAAGTAGAAATATTGCTAAATAATTTCAAACTGATAGATTAAAATGTTAAGTTAGATTGATAACTGTTCAGTTAATCAATAAAAATCAGAAAAAATTATCGATATTTGAATATAAGGCGTTCAAAAGAGCATGGCAAAATTTAGCAAGAACGTTTACAGAATTGAACCATTTTTTTGTCGCAAATTTTACTGTTCTTAAAAAAATATCAGGATTCGAGGATAATTTGATAGTTAGATTAATATCTCAAATAATCAAGACTACTGTGTATAAATAATACTTTTGGATCAACAAACATAATTTTTAATGTTTTGTTTTCAATTTTCAAATGCATGGGTCAATTTTAAAATTTTAAGTCAAAAGCTTAAGTTCTACTTAAATATAGTGTAAATGAATTTCAAGTTAGTAAATCAAGGAAGACTAAGAGTAAAGTATAGAAAAGTTAAAATAAAACTAGAGCAAGTATTTGCCATTTTGGATGTTTATTATCAAAAATATCGTAAACATAACCATTGTAAATTTAATCATTTAGCCACGGATAAATGATTATACAAGGAAAACCAAGATTTCAAGCATGCAACCATGATATGAAGCTAGAAAACATTTTGAATTATCTATTGCACAGTTAAGTTGAGGAAGTCAAGTAAGATGTTCAAGAAACACAAGTGAATATTAATAAACATTATTCACACTATCTGATAAAAAATGCTTTAACTGCATAACATGTTAAATGATAATAGTGATAAAGGGATGAAATATCACACTTTATTCTTACATTGCATTTATTCTTACATTGTACCTCCTTTTCAAAGAAATGTGTTAAGTAAATTATTTTTAAAGTGCATTTTTTGTTGGAAGTATTCATTTTTCTACTCCATACAACAAATTTTAAGGGGTAAAAACTAAGGAAATGAAGGGAATAACAATTTTTGGGGGCTAAAGTAATTGATTGGTGATCTATACACCTTATTGAGACATTAGATTAGTGTCATTAGAAGCCAAGGAATATTTTAGACTAATTCCACACTTGACTCACACTACAAATGAGATAAATTTGATGCTTAAAATTACAATTGAAGGCTTATTCAATGAAATTAGATCTACCTTTGGTTTTCTGTTCAAAATGGTTGGTTTATATATAAGCTACTAAATTTCATTTATTTTATAATAGATTTTGTTTTTAGCAAAATCTATTATGAAGTAAATAAAATTTTTTAACTTGTATATTTAACCAACCATAAGCAAAAGATAAACTGAAGGTAGATATTTAATTGAATAATAATCCTTCATGTAATTTTAAGATACAAATGTAGCTCATTTAGCATTTACTAAAAGCATACATACAACAGGGAAAATACTTCCACATAGCACTCAGTTGATGTTGAATAAAACAATTATAAACGAAATCTAGAGTATAATAGAATGGAGGAACTTATTTTCCAAGTCAAAACACAGAAAGACTGTGTTGGTTGGAAGACTCCTTAAAATTCCCAAAAAAATAACTATAAATTATCTCCTGAGCACGTTTTATGGGATTAATTAGAGCTAAAAACAGAACATTGAGCAATATGCTAAGCAGCATTTGAAATTACAGGCGATCCAAGAAAAAATAACCTGGACCATTATGGAAAGAATTGAATTAGTCTCGGGGTGTGTCGACTACTTGCGAAAGAGCTTTTGGGGCATTATTGTAAACTATTGTTGATTACTTCTTAAAATAAATTATTTACTTTACTAGAATGAAACTATTTACACTTAATAAAGAGTACTTTTTCAATAAATCAATTTGTTTCTTGTTAACTTTGGCAGACAATCAAGCTTTTCAGAGCATTGGTTACCAAGGACCAGTAGAAGTTTTCTCGATTTCTAATGCAATTTCAGGTTAAAAAAGTATGCTAATTTACATTTTAAAAAAATAAATAAGCGTTAATAATAATTACTTTATAACAGCAATAAGCAGTTTTCGTACTAACACTGGAAACAGTTAACAGAAACTGGATGCATTTTATGGGATTAATAATATGGGATTCATAATTTCATATAATAGATATTTTAAACTAAATATATCTATTTTATAAAAATTAAAGAAACAGAAGAGTATAATAGACTCAGTAATGCAATCTTAAACAATATTGCTCATATCACCATACATATAATAACACAAAATAAGTTCCAGCTCTTAACCCTTTTAGACCTAGCTCCCATTGGATTCAATAGTAACCTCAGGCAGCTTAGGTTTGAAAGGATTAAATACTGGTAAATGGAACTTGAGAAACACATGGGGAAGCTATTTGAAACAAACTCTATAATTACGTAACTAAAAATACATAATTTTCCAAATTGAGATTAATTATTTTCAATACAAAATCATTGATTTTTTTAAACAGATTTATATAGTCCATCTTTACGGCTTATTTCTTTACTTAGTCCAATATCACATAAAAATGGTAGACCCCGTTTTCTTAACAACTTCTGTATACCGAAGAAACAAAGTCCAACAGTATAAAATTAGAAGATATAAATTTTTCAGTCAGGCTCTATGTACATACCACAAACATATCAAAGGATCTGGCTAACATGCCGTCAGCAAAATGGTGAGGCTGTAGGATCAATAGTTTTAAACCTATCTTTCAAGTTAACATCATTGCTGTTATCACATTCAAGGTTGGAATTGTCACTAAGAACAAAGTCTGGTATAGAAGTGTCAGACGAATTGGATTTAGATAAAGCTGTATCTATTTTAGCCTTTTCAGTAACAGTTCGTTTAGGCCTCTGGTTATAGTTGTTGTAATCTAAACTTTTCCCAGAGTTAGTTGAATCACAAGAATTAAGAGGGGATGCATAGTCCATACTACTCTTTCTGTTACGATGGGCAGGCTTTTTCTTTTCTTCTCCTTTGTCAGAAAGTCTGCGCTTTTTGGGTATACTTTTGGTTAACTTCCCTTTCGCCTCTTTAACAGGTTTTCCTCCTTTTGTTTTCTCTGGAATTTCTTCAGCATTTTTAACATCAACTTTAGGAACATCTACATTCTTAAGATCAGAAACAGCCGAAGACTCTGAATCTCCATCGGCTTTAGACTCTGCTTTAATAGGCTGACTCTTGGAGTCAACAGTGCTCTTGGCATCTGACCCCAGGGCTCTAGGTCTCCTTGGCTCAACCCGAGTGTGCAACTTTGCCATGCGTGGATCGGCAATAGCCCTTGGAAGATGGCTGGCAACAGTTGGTTTCACTTTTTTTATAATCAAGGGAGGAACCACTGGATGGGAGTCATTATTGCTGTCTTGGTTAACTTCTTCTTTGACGACAGTAATAAACTCTTCATTCAGCAGCGGAGATGGAGATTTCTTATGGGAAGAATCACTACCCAACTCGAGCCTGGATGGGTCTAGACTATTTTCGGAGTCAGACATTGGCTCCTCCTTAATAACCAAATCCCCAAGCTCAGACTTTTCAGGATAACTTCCCAGTGAGAACTCTCTTTTCTCAGATAAGGAACTCTTAGGATCTTTCTTGATGTCAGGAACTCCTGGCTCTTTCTTGACGTCAGGTGTTCCTGGCTCTTTCTTGACGTCAGCGGCTAGTGGTTCTTTCTTATAATTACTTCCCAACTCCTCGCTTTCAGCAATTCCTGGTTCTTTCTTAATGTCTTCCACTTTCAGAGCAGCCATTTTCCAGTCTTTCAGAGGCACTGGCGCCCAACTCTTTTCCAAAACAGGAGGCATTCGTCTCCTCTCAGCTTTAGAATCTTCCAAAGCACTCTCTAACACAGGGGCGGCCTTGGATTCATGCAGAGGAGGCGTGGTGACGGAATCAACAATGGTAAGATGTGGAGGTGTATCACAACTAGAATTACTATTACTTCTGGAATCTCGCCTTTGCATTCGAGGGTCAAAAATCTTGACAGGCACGGAAGGTTTGGATTCTACACTAGTTCCTGTACAGGATTTCGAGGAAGAACTACTTTCAAATATGTTAATAGCAGTGACAGGCTTAGTGTATTTACGAAGTAATTCAGGCATGGGAGGAGCATCCTTGGGAGTAGCTGGCTTAACCACTTCCTGATGGTCTTTACCATTCCTAGAAGGCTCATCAACTGATGTCCTTAAGTGTCTACGAAGACGAGGATCTTTAAGAAGGTTCGGGTTTGACTGACTAGCACTCAAGTAAGGAGTGTAATTCGGAGGAGCAGCACTGATGCTGCGAAGTTTGTAAGGAATGTTGTCTTTAGATGGCTCTCCTGTAACTGCACCCAGAGGTTTTGAGAAAAGTGGATTTGAGTCTTGAATAGGGGGGGAACTATCAGGAGCACTGCTCCTATCTGGACTGAGCTTAGGACTGGTGATAGGAAGATTTGCAGCTAGCTTACGGGGATCTCTGTTTTTCAATCGAGGATCTTTAATAACTACACGCTCATTAGTTGCCGAGGCCTCCGTATTTTTCATGGATTGAACTGGATCGGGTAAAAGGGCTTGGCGTTTAGGATCACTGCTAGAAGATGAGGATACTGTGGGTGTTGCTTTGGGTTTAGTACCTTGCAGTATGTTGGCCCAAAAATCAGTTGCTTTTTGAGGAGGTGAAGGTTTGGAAAATCCTTTGTTTTCCATTGTCTTCTGTTGAATCTTGTTAAACATATCCAGTATGTTAACTGATGGTTTGTTTCCTTGAACTTGGGGTTGGGGTTTGGGAGGTGGCTGAAAGAATAAAACATCGATAAATAATCAATGAAATAAAAGTATCATTACTTTTCTTGATCACTTTGTAAATAAATTCAGTACGGATAGTAAGTTTTATAAACTGTTATTAGTCATTTATTATCAAAATTAGCATAAAAATCTAAGTGCAATTAGTGAAAGAAAAAAAGTTAAGCAAATACATTTTATAAGAGATGGAGAAAATTAACTACAATTGAGGTTTAGGTAAATGGTAGTGGTAATGAAACTTTGATCTAAAGAACCAAATAAAACTACTTGAAAATATTTAAAATAAATCCTTTTAATTTTTTAAGTATTTTAAACAAAATGTGAATTAAGTGTTGATTAAAAATTGGGATTTATAATGCAAATCAAATTATAAAATTCTTCATAATGGGAATTATATAGTGGTATTTGAAAGTTGCTTAGCCAAAATAAAGTAGCCAAGTTCTGATTCCACTATTTATTTAAAAATGAAAATGTATAACAAATGTGTGATTGGCAAGACGAACTTTCCTAAAACAATAAAAAACACAACATCGCATCACCCTGCAGTTTAGACGTTAACTTTAATACAGCTTATATAGTAGAACTCCAATTATCCGAATTGCTTTCAGAATTCTAACCTACGCTTTTAAGCTTTGTGTCAGTGCTTGAACAACGAAGATAGCAGTTCTTAAAGAAAATAAATGAAGGCAGCTACAAGCAAAGATTTAGAAGATGCCGCTTTTAAGTGTTTTTTGCAGCAAAGTTCTATGGAAGCCCTGTTTTGGGTCCGATTCTTTCTGTAAAAGCTAAGACCTTAGCTCAGATGCTTGGTTGCCCATACTTGCTTGCTAAGAACCCTATACTCTTTTATCGGGAAAAATCTAATCATCCGAATGGGGTCTGATCCCAATTGATTCGAATAATTGAAGTTCTACTGTAGTTTAAAGAAAGTCATCAAGTCAGTCAATCAGATACTTACTGCCTGCTGAATCTTTTTTAACACATCTGTCAAAGGCTGATCCGAATCGTCGTCATCCTCTTCACTGCTGTACCACTTGCTGTCATTCTCTTCCTCAGTCGGTTTCACCACCACCGTCTCCTCCTCAGACTCCTCTTTCTTGAAATCGAAATTCTCCCCGGCCGAGGGACTGTCTGCCTGCTCTGCCGCAGCGGCATTCAGCCTCTGGTGCTGGAGAACACGCATCAAGAGCTCCTGCTGCTTCCGAGGCAAGTGACTAGGGACCTGTATGCTGGGGGCCGGAGGCTCTTGGTTCGACTCCCCGCTGGCATCTTCAACCTTGATTGTATCCTGATTGGAGTTGTCACTGTCGTAGGTAGCACAGGGCTTGATGGGGAGGTCGGGGGATAAGGGAGGAGGGCCGTCGACGGAAGACTCCATTTCGCTGAACTGCGTCGTCTCGTCGAACTTGATGTCCGAGGAAAAGTCACAGTCCGGCCGAGAATTTTCTGAAAGATGAGAAATACTCTATGACCACGATCTACAATCTAAAGTATGGCCTGTGGACCATAACTAGGCTATTAGCAATGTAGCCTGCCTTGTCAAATCCAAGAATATTTTGATACGTTGATTGGTCAATATTGAAAATTATATTGTGAAAAACCTAAAAAGTCTTGTAATTTGATGTTCTCAAATCAAGCGATAAAAGATAAAATTATAATTAGTGATGGGCAGGTATCGATACCAAATACTTAAGTACTCGATACCTATAGGTATCGAGTGTATTCGATACCCACAAAAGTATCGATACTTTATTGACATATTTCGTTTTAAATTTTTCAATGAAGTAATCTTTATAATACCTACTGTAGATCAAACGCAGCCTGTTTCCGTTTTCATTTTGCAACGCTCAAACCCAAGTCGTTATCATCCGCGAGAGAAATTTGACGCGGCTAGGTTTTTCCCCCGCCAAATCCTTCGCCTCTATCCACCTCCAGGCCCGTAGCTACGGGGCTTTTTGATGGATCGCTTTCAGTTTTTTGAATATTAGTCTATTATGGATAGGCCCTAAAAAAATTGTCCCTTCAGGTTCATTTCCCGACATTGAAAAAAAGTACTCGATACCTAAAATTACTCGATACCTATAAGTATTCGATACCAAAGTATTCGATACCTATAAGTATTCGATACCAAAGTATTCGATACCTAAAATTATCGATTTTGCCCATCACTAATTATAATACCAGTTTTGAAATGAAAATTTGCAAGTACAGTAGAAGTTTGGTTATAGATCGCCCCAACAAAATGGCAGCGTTCAAAGCCAAAATGTGTGCCAGATTATTGGTTAATTTTACTTCTGTCATTACAAAAAGTTGTAGCAACCAAACATCCACAACTTTTTAATAGATTTTCAGTGTAACATGTTTTGGTTTTTTTTACTTTATTAAAAATGCTTTTTTAAACTAATTTTTATTTACTACATTGTTTTAAACTCTGAAAATAACTTGTTTCATTCACTATGAAATATTCATTATGACCATCACCTGGTTGGACCTGGAAAAAGTTGTTACCTTCCCCCAAACCTAATGTATTGCTCCTATGGAGCTGGCAGGGGCTTCCCCCGAACCAGGTTCGTAGGTTCGGGCACTTTTTCCAGGTCCGCACCTGGTCCCAAAAGGTGATGAACAATCAAGAGGATTTACTGCATGTTATAGTAGATTTTTTCTCACAGTCAAAAATGGGATCCGATATAAGATATTTAAGCAAACCAAACTATAAAAAATCTTACCAGCATATGGTTTTGAATAATCTTCTCCACTGCTATGAGCATTTTTCCAATGGTATTCCTGAGGTGGCTCTTTTTTGATAGGTGGCACAGTAATTTCAATAAACTCATCATCATCATACACATACAGCTTTGAACCCTCATTTTCATCCTCATAATCAGACTGGGAGTTGCCATGGAGAGAGTTTGGGCCTTCAGAGTTCCCTTGCCTTTTAAGTGGACTAGGAGTGTTCAAGGTTTCCTTGTAAAAGTTAGGCCTGCAAAAAAAAGCTCGTCCAAGTTAGTTCACATTCCCCCTTCCACAATTCAAACATTCCATAATTAAAGATACCGAAATCTGACCGCTTACTTTTGGAAGTGGGGAGGAGTCATGTTTCCACTTTCTTCTTCCAGATGAATATCAAAACCGGGGATATTTTGGGATCCCAGTTTCTTCATCTCTTCTTGCCACTGCTTAGTTTCTTCTGCTTCCTTGATGTGCCTCGGTGGGGATCCGAGGAGGCATTTGCGTTTGGGAAGAGGTGCAGGAGGCTTAGGCTCTGGACTCATGCGCCTCTTACGATCTCGCCCCCTATCATCATCCCTGTCCCTGTCATCTCCGTGGGTCATTCTCAAGTACTGAAACAGAAAAGGCCCATTATATTATTTTCTAATGATACTTCAAAATTTCTCCATTGATACCAATGAATGATTTTGAAATTAAAAGGAGTTTCCTAGTAAACCAATTGATACTTCATACATAAAAGTTTATATTAAACCTGAGAAAGGAACTTGTTTATTAATAGTAAGGCATTAATAAGTAGGTTAAATTTTTTTGCACTCGGGAAACATTCTTGGAAATAATCTAGGTAAACCATCACAAGATTATAAAATGATATATTATTGATTGTTGTATGCAGGAAGTTAAGGATTTCGGGAGTAATAATTATCTCTTTTTCACTAGTTATAACAAGTAGGTATAACACAAAAGAGAGCTACAAAACTGAGCAAACATAAACATCTCCCTCTGCAGAAGCCGTTGATATAGTCATTTAATTTAGCTTGAGATGTATCTTTTGTAACAGCCAGAACTATTTTGTGTTTTTTAACCTGCATATTGAAGTAACCAGTATTTATTACTATAACCAACAGTTCATTGTATGCAAAATTAACAGATACAGTGACATTTGTCTTTTCTTTCTTAAGTAGGAATACTTTGAAATAACTAATACTGGTTTTAATTTGGATATATAAATTAAAATTAAAGCACTTCCAGCTATTTTGAGATTCAAGAAAGAATATTATCTTTACAGGTTTAAAAAGGTTACTATTAAATTAGAAAATCCATTGTAACACAGAAAAGATCTTGATGGCAGATATTTTAAGAAGGGAGAATCAAAGAGAATGAATTCAAAATCTGTCAGCAAAAACAACATATTTAGGAACATATAATTTAAGAAACTAATGCTTACATCTGCTAGAACCTTTTTCATTTCATCACTAAGTGGTGCATGAGAAAACCGGCATTTGTCCTTTGCATAGCATTCATTTCCAGTGTGGTAAAACTTGCAAGGAAATTCATGTAAGAAAAGTTAAGGAAAACAACATAGCAAATTGTAGCACATTATGAACCAAGACATTCTCTTCTGAAGCAGAGAAGAAATTTAATATAACTTTAAAATAAATATTTTCCTTAAAAATTCAGTAGTAAGAATTACATTTTAATCACATTAAAAGATGTTTAAATTAAGAAATACATTAGGTTATTCATTTAGAAACTCACGACAAAAATTAAGGAAAGATAAAAAAAGCTTTTTTATAAAGTTGAGAACAGTGCAAGATCTTACACTTGCATCTCCGATTAAATGTTTTCCAGTGATCAAATCAAAAGTAAAATAGAACCTTAATCACCATTTAAAAACTTAATTTAAACATGAAATTTTAATACCCAGTACTCTTTTAATGAGGCACAGTTCAAGAAGTAAAAATTGCAAAACTATGTAAAAAGTTATTGCATTTGAGATTTCACCAAGAAAAAAATTATTTTTAAAACTTCCCTTTTAATTTTACGCAAAACTTTTTCAATAAAAAAATTTAATTCCTTTGTACTAAAACTCAATGAAACACAAATAAAAAGGATATGATGCATGTATATGCAGTCTCTTCCTTTGTTGCAATGGCCATTTAAGTAAAACTTGCACAACTCCTTCTTTCTGAAGGGAGCAGGATGAGAAAACATACAATCGGAACCCTAAAATACAAAATAAACATCAATTACAGAGTTTATGGTTAAATCAAAATAAAAAAAAACATCTTTCTTCAATTATATAAAAAATATTCAATATTTCTTTCAATTTATTCATCTATATAATCACTTATGCGTAAAAAGATAATATGAAACTTGCCTTATTGCACTTTCCTTCTTTGAAAAACTTGCATATTCTACCTTTTGCAGCTTCTTTTATATACTTGACTCTCATCCCTTTTACGTCTTTTCTATTGATTGACTTGCGACTTTTCTTAGACTTCTTGGAAGACTTCCTCCTCTTAGACTTATCACTAAAAATTTTGTACAGGATTAATAGGGAAATTAGTTCAACTAAACCAGCTTTGATTTATTAGAGAGAGAAAAAGTACTCAAGTAATTATCATATTAAAGAACTGTTGTCATAAACAATATTTTTTCAATTTATTTTACATGTACTTATATATTGTATCACATGTATATTTTTATTATCATGTATTTATGCATAGTATATTTATAAGTGTAAAAATAGTTATGAGTAATATATTATGAGTTAACTAAAAACAGGGATAATTAACATTTCCTTACTGTTTCCTTTCAGGGGAACTAGGAGGAGTTCCCCTAAATTCATTTAATTCATCCCTATAATCAACATGCTTGCTTTCAAACTTCGACTTATACTTCCCAACCCAGCCATCATCATGGTCAGAGCTATCATTTCTATCAGGATCCATATAATTTGGAGGCATCTTGTTCTAGAAAAAAACATACCAATCATGTTAGAGTACTTTTTTCAATACCTACTTAATAAGAGTAACACAAATAATAATGGCAGTAGAGAACAGTTGCACCTCAAATTGAGAGACCGTAGAACTACAGCATCCCAACCCTAGTATTTGCCTTTATCAGGCCTCACAGTGTTCCTAAAATTCCTTTTAGTTTAAAGCTTTCCTGAAATTCCTAAAATTAGTGTTCGGTAACTAGCTCCCAGACTAGTTAATAGTTAACTATTTTTAGTGTGACCACTAGTTGCCGAACACTAATAATTTTAGGAATTAAAGAAAAGCTTTACACTAAAAGGAAATTTAGGAACATTGTGAGGCCTGCTTTATACTAACATTTATAACAATCAACTTTTTCTTTAATTCATACTGCTTTAATAACTTAATAACCTTTAGGCTGAGCGCGCACTGGAGACTTCTGTCTCGGCGACTTAAAACACTAGTCACTCGAGAGCAATGCATTTCTATGAGGAAATTCTTGGCCTAGTGATCTTGGTCTCGTCGCCATGTGCGCGCATTCTAGCTTCTTGCAATAGCCAGGGAAGCAATTTTGTCTTTGTCTCCGAGACAAAAGTCTCTAGTGCGCGCTCAGCCTTAAGCTTTATGTCAAAAACTTTTCCCCAGTTGAGGTAAAATATGCACAGCAGTCAACATAGTCACTAGAACTATAAAGAGACGCATTTCTCAAATTAATTATGTAAAATCTAACCGTATAAACCAAACTATCAAAATTTGTAAATGTGCCTATTATTTCTTTTGTATTTTGTGAAAACAATGATTCTAGTGACCATTAATAATTTTAAATTGTGCTCTTTTGCTTTTTTTTGTGAAACATATATTACAATGGTATTGCAAAAAAATAATTAACATTAAATTAAAAATTGGTTCTTAAAATTACTGTATGGTTTTAATATAATTATAAGATTGCAATACTATATTAATAATTTTAAATAAGGTTTTTTAAACATGAAGCATACTTACTATTTTACGAGGGGATGCCATTTTAACATGGTTAGGACTACCAATAATTTTAGCTTGCTTAGCCTTATTGACTAGCTTCTCGATATCTTGTAAACAACTTTCATCCAATGCTTCTTTTAAGGAACCTATAAAAGAGAAAAGCTTTAAAACCCTATAGAACTATAATTTTGTAATTTTAACCAAGTATAATGCATTTTTCAATAAAAAAAAGTGTTCAAGTTAACAAAATAACTAAATTATCCCTACTGTGAGTAAAATCTTTTTCTTCCTCTTCCGAATCAGGAATTTCTCCATCTTCCAAATCCACTTCTTCGTCTGTACTTTGAGAACCTTCATTATCATCAATATCGTTCTCCTCACTGAAATACAATTGAAATTAAAACCCATTCCACAACAAGTTTTTAAAATTAATTATCTCTTTAAAACAAGCAGTTTAATCTGGATACAAAAGTTGTGGTATTTGTATTTAATTTGTGAAACACAAAAATCTTTTGAAAATTTTTTGGCAGGCCTCAAGATTTTAACATAGAATGGAATTAATCGTGCACATAGATTTGCTTTGGAATTAACAGAATAATAAAAGTTTTCTTAATCCCATTTAATATTCTCAAAACTAAAGAAACAGAAAACCCAAAGGAAACAGTAATTTAAGACTAAATATTTTTCTTTGTGTGATTTAGTATCTACTATCTATTTATATTTAGGACTGTATTATGATTAAAAACTTCAACAGTTTAAAAAAGATGTAGTATTAACTTTCATGGGAAACCCCCCGAAATGGTTTGAACCCCTTTAAATTTTTACAATACTAGAGACCATGCCATAGCCCAGACTAATGGAAACCTATTTTTTATTCGGCACTAGTTTTTCAGCTATAAAAAAGCAATTAATTAAAAAATTCAATATATTTTTTGCAACTAAATGGAAAATAAACCAGTTCTTAAATATACACTCTTTTTAACCCGCGAGGACGCGCGCGGGGTCTGCGAGACCCCAACGCTTAAATAAACCTTCATAAAAACTCTAATTTTTAATGAAAATATATGAAACTCCGTGTAGCTGCCTAAAAGGTTTCCACCTATCACCTCATGAAGTTTAAATAAAGTAGGTATGTTATTTTCCGAGTTAGGTTGTTGTTTTTAAGGAAAATGCTTCCAAAACTGTGAGGATTGGTGCGAGTTAAATAGCCAAAGAGGTTTCCAAAAGTAAGGAAGAGGTAACTATAATCCATAATTTTTCTTGCAAAAAAAGAAATTAGAAAATAAAGGATTTTAGAAAATAAACATCGGTTCACAGTTTAGCCAAAGAAATTCGTTAGCTCCGCTCACATTCCATTGCATTTCCTGTTTTCCTAGTCTTATATTATATCTTAATAAGAAGCAGTCAACTAATAATGCACATTAAACAATTAAATTATATATTTAAACTATCCGTGATAAAAATTTTGCATGCACTGAACGTTTAGAACGGAAAACGGTTTGTGGGGTCTGAGAGACCCCGCGCGCGTTCCCGTGTAACAGAAAGTAACGCGCATCCTCCCGAGTTAAGGGGATTAGGCTTAGGCAATTTGATACCTACAGATGGTTGAACAGCTTAAAAAAGCTTACTTTTTTAAGGTATCTCAAAACACATAACATCCCGTTAAAATTATTTATAAATTTAATTGTAGTCTCATGAGATAGTAGGGGCTAATTTCAATTATATTTATAGTGAGTCCAATTTAAAGTTCTAACCAAGACTAGCAATACAATTCAAAATTTATTATGAGATTATTTGAGAAGTTTGCCAGCTTGTAAGGGGCTTATGACAATGTTTGACCTTGTGATACAAGTAGGTGATTGATTAAAGAGGGGTTTCCACATGCTGCTTTTAAGTCCAAACAATTTGTACCTTTATATACAGAAATGACTCACACAATGAAGTAATACAAAAAAATAAAATACCACACAGGATGAAATAAAATGAATAATCAGATTTGTGAACCTGGTATTAACCAATTTGGATTAACATTCGAGCCAAAATAAAATAAGCTTTAGTAAGGGCTTAATCAAGTCTTGTCCCTTCCTCTCAAAAAAAATTCCAACGTTTGAACATAAAAAAATAACGATTTTGAGAGTATGTACCGATTTTCATGAAGAATGGAAAATTAGTTTTGAGGGTATTTTTTAACCTTTGTAGGCTATCAAATGGTTATGTGATATCAAGAGCTGTCCCATTTTGAGGTCAATGAAAAGTAGTAATAAACAACTTGTTTCAGTATGTTTTTACGGGTGCAAAAAAGAATTCAACCTAGTATTTGATAAAAATGTATACCCGTCATAATCCATTTCACTAATAGAATTGTGAAGTAGTGTAAGCATTCTAGAGGTTAAATTCCTTGATCCTACGCTTCAGAGAGTGCTTAGTATATAACAGTAAATTTTAAGTTTGTCCCAACTTAACAAAAAGCTCGATGCAATTGGATTTAAAATCTAATATCATGAGATGAAATGGTAACGCTGGCCTAGATATCATTGCCTTTTTGCTGATAAGATATTATCAACAAATAATAACGTGTGGGTACCGAACATAACTTGATTACGTGGAGCAGGAGCACGTGGGGTCGGATAAGAGATGACGTGACGTTGCAAGTTCATTTATTAGTGGTGGCGCCATCTATCGAACAAAGTACAACCTTTAAGATTAGTTCGGGATCCCTGTATAGAATCCCCCCAAGAAACAACTCTTAAAAATTATTTTTAAGTTTTTCATTACATAGAAAACTTACGTATTAACAGTAATAAAATCTCAAATTCAATAAACTTGAAAACAGTTAATACTTTATTTTTCTTCGAATTTCTTATTCGATCCTGCTTTAAAAATAACCATTGTGAAAAAAATCTTCTAAAAGTAGTGTATTAGTTTAATAAAAACCTCGCACAACAAAAAGAAAAATAGGTTTAAAAAGGAAGTTTAAAACAAGCAAAGGTTCTACATCTTGCAAGTCCCCAAACAAAAATATATTGATAACTCCATGAAAATGAAAAGAAACACTTGGGAATTTTAGAACTAGCAAATCACATTTCAGTATTTTAATTTTAATAAGGCGTGAAGACGAAAGGTATACATTAAAAGATCTGTTACTTAAGGCTATTTCTGGCAAGCCAGGATTCGAACTTCAACCTCTAAAGCAGGGGTCCGCAAGTAATTTTATTTGGGGTCCAAATAATTTTAATATTTTTTATCGAGGTCCGGAGAAAAAATAGTTTTTTATTTGCTACTTATAAAATTATTATCTTTCATATACATATTTAGTACAAAGATGAAAGATGTAATTTGAGCACGTCCCCGAAAATATTTGCAAAACCTTTTTTCTACATTTCAGCAATTTTACTAAATTATAAAATTAAAATTAACTTTTTAATAAATAATTGCATGCAATTATTTAAAGGTTTATAATAAAAAAGGGGTCTGGGGGTTTGGGGCCGTTCAAATATTACGTAAGCACCTAAAGCTCTTTGCTTATTTTTCCAGGGGGGAGGGGGATATGAGTGATGCTTACGTAAGATACTGCATTTTCGAAAATCTCTTGTTTCTTGCATAAAAAAGTTTCAAAACTCAACCAAAAATAAATTTAACAAAAAATTTAATTAGGAAATTTGACGTAAGCACTTTTTCTGGGGATGGACCCCCAAACATTTTGAAATTTTAACCCCGAGAAGTAGTGTTTCGACTCATTTTTAAACCCTTTTAGGGTTACACCCAAAAAGGACAGCTCCTTGTATAAGTCACCTAATTTTCAAGGAGAAAAAAAACCAGTACACTAAAAGGGATGCCAAATTTTCGGGGGGGGGGTCCGGCAGTTTCTTACGTAGTTATGGTGGGGGGTTTGAGGTTTGCTTATTTTTGTTGACCAGGGGGGAGGGGGGGGGTAAAAATGACCAAAGAAGTGCTTACGTAATATTTGAACGGCCCCTTTGCCTTTCCCCAGGAAATTTTTTGAAATTTGTCTCTTAAATTAAATTTGCGGCCCGCGAGATTTTTTTTAGTTAAAAGATAAAGTTATTAGTTAAGGCCCCCTGAAGTTAAGAATGAGTGTACCAAAACGAGTTAAAAACCTGTTAATTAGAGTCGAATTTCCAAAGAATATGGGAGGACCCCCCAGACCCCCTTTAGTACTTTCTAAATAAAGTTCATCCGAGAGCGAATCCTATTTAATTTTAAAAAAAGATACATTGAACGATTGAACCTTTTGCGTATGCATGTTAAAGATGAACTTAATATAAAAAATATCTGAAAATAGAGTTCCAAGTACTAAAACAGGGGGTTTGGGGGTCCCCCCCAGAAAGTTATTGGAAATTAGATCCTAAAATTCAAGGTTGAAGTTTATTTTTAACACCTTGTCCGAAATTTTTAGCAGTGGGAGGTTTGAGGAAAAAATCTGAAAACTCTTAGAAAAATCGTAAAAAGTCGGAAAATCCGACAAAAATCGGAAGAATCTCATGTCTGAAACTTAAAAGCGAAACTGTTCATTGAGTTAAGCAAAAAAAATCGTACTCAGATTTGACTAACAACAAGATTTTGTATTCATCGATTTGGGGTTTTAAGTTCAAATCCTAGCTCCTCTTTTGTTGAACAATACGTCAAACACAGCGCCATTATTCTCATGTGGTGAATTATTGTAATTGTAAGAAATTTTTTTTAAATCTCAATTACTTTTTAGGTTTGTTTATTGTTTTATGGCCCAATAATTCAGTAAAATTACACTGAGCCAAATTATTTTTTAATTGAGAAATAAAATTTCTCCATCTCATTTGAGCTGTGATCAAGTCACAAAATCATTCAATCCAGTAGTTTTCTTTTTTTTTATTTCAGAGTGCAAAAAAACTTGATTACAATCATTATAATCCCCTGTATATTTAATTTTTGAAATGAAATCAGATGTTAGTAGTTAATTTTTTTGGCGCTAATTTTCCTAGAGATTTATCTTGTAACAGACTGGACAAATAGATTTATATTATTTAAAAAGCTGGAAACCGCAACAAATAGCTAGAAATTTTCGATCGCGATGGGTATAAGACTAACTTTTCATTTTTAAGTCCCAGAAGTCGAAAAATAAAATGAAACAAAATATATATCAAAGTAAAATAATTTTCTGGGGTGCTCTTTCCATTTCTCTCTCTCATTCGGGGTTCCCTTCTTTTAGTACACAACCAAGTATTGATAATACCGATTAAAATATGTTATACACAAATATCACTATTCTTAAAACAAAAAAGTGATCTTTAGGAGCATGAACTAATTTACACGTACCAGATAACTTTAAAAAAACCTGAACTTTTTTGGTACTGATTGCTTATCACTTTGCATTGAATGAATGGAGTGCTTATCTCAGTCTCAGTGGCAAAATGCAGATTTAGTCTCAATGGTATAGTTGAGTTCCTGCTCTGTTATCCTGTAAGGGGACATCCATTAATTACGTGAGGTGCTTTTTCCAAAATCTGGACCCCCCTACCCCCTTGGTGAGATTTTGCTAGACCCCCCTCCCCCCCACGTGAGATTTACCCACAACCTTTTAAAATAATTTTCTATCCTATTCGTTTGAATTTTGTGCTTCACAGCACCTAAAACCTTTACATTGTTAATGATGTGGGGGAAAAGGACATTATGTCATCATCAGGTTTTCTTTATTATAAGAATCATACTTAAAAAACAAAGAAAATCGTAAAATTTCTAACAAAAAGGTTGACGTGAGATTTTAATCGACCCCCTCCCCCCATGGTGAGATTTTTCCAAACCCCTCCCCCCTTTTTGACCTCAAGTAATTTATAGATGTCCCCTATCTGCTTTCCGGCGAGATTATTTGAATTTTTCTTTTTTTAAATTTCATACTTTGATTATTTTATATGGAGTTTTCATTTGTTGTTGAAAGGATAAATAAATGTTCCATAAATGTTTAGAAATTAGACCCTAATTAAAATATTTTGGCTCATTTTTAGATATTTAGAAGACCTTGAGTGTCTATAGATTATCTTGTCTATAAGATATCCTGTTTTAATAAACTTTCATGACTTGGAGGTTGGAGGTAATATTTTAAAAGCTGCATGACATGAAAGGGGAACTACCTCAACAGTTGCGTTTATTAATTCGAAAAAAGTTTCCCTTTTGAGTTATTAAATAAAACGGTATTCCCCCAAGAAATCAAAAATGAGTTCTAAATTTTTCTAGTACCAAGTAATCAAAAATTCCAAACACTGGTGAAACACCGAATTTTGAGGCACTCGAACGTTTTTTTTCAGTTACCGACGACCTACGCATCGCAGAATTAAGGGATTAAAAGTTGACACAGATAACGACGAAACACATTGATGTCCCAGTCCCATAAAAAGAACGAATATCATCAGTTAGCAATGAATTTTAAGTTAAATCCCTTTTAAAATCATGTTGAAAACTTAAAATACGGGAACCTCAAACTGTGAGATAAACTACTACTACATATTTCACGCAAACTAAAAATTATAGTAACCCGATTGACAGGGTAAAAGATGTAAAATCCATTTGGAGATCTTCCTCGAGAGCTGGTGTTGACCTTCTTCCCTACATTCGTTAGGAGAATTGGAAAAGTTATAAAAATAATTCCACACAAGAGCTTTTTTTCTTAATTCAAAAATTTTCTGCTCGACCTAATGGGCAGTAACAGAAAAGCTAGTAATAGGTTCCTCTGCATTTTGAGCTCTACCACCAACCGCACGGTCATCATAAGACAGTTTGTATCGGATGCATTGAGTTTTCTGATGATATTTGGGGAAATCAGAGTAGCGGTATATCCTCATTCTCCCGCGCATGCGCAATAGGTCTGAAAGTCTGCCAAAGGGAAACTGATAAGAGAGCCATGGCGTAACTCCGAAAAGAAAAATTCTCTGCAAGTTCGCAACCAAAACCAATAATCTAAAATGATGAGAAATCATCTCGATGGCTGTCTACGGAGGTAGCTCATCATGTAGCTTTTGTCTCGGGGGAGGCTGAGGTACCTAAAACGTGTATATTGCCACTTTTTTTCTAATTTTAAAAGGATTTAATTTTCAAATTTTAAAGGATTTCTCTTAAAGTAACATCAAAAATTCCCTATTACTATGAAAAAAGTGGATTAAATTCAAATTGTTGAAGGAATTCGTACTATAATTGGAAGAAGTTTTGTAATTATAAGGAGGGCGGAAGCCCCAAAGCCCCCCCGGGATTTGCCCTAGTAGCTCATCTCATTAGTTCGCCGAAAAAAATTATTATTCACTACATTATCAGTTTTCCTTTCATAAAAACGATAAAAATATCCGAGACTCGAAAAACAACAAAGGGGGCCATCCATAAATTGCGGTTTTTCTAGCCCCCCTTCGTCACTAACTGCCACACTTCCTCATAGTTATACGAAAATTCCGGTCAGTAAAAAACAAATTTATTCACATATGAGTAAACCTATGAGTTTGTTTTTAATTTGACCGGAATTTACCGACAGGTTTTTGCATTGACCGGAATTTTCGCGACACCTTCCCCATACCCCCCCTTTGTCCCATCTCACGCTCTTAAACCAACAATATGTCTAATACATTGTTTAAGAGTCAGGAACCAACTATTTTTATTGAGCTTAATTTTACCCCACCATGGTTTAATTTCAATCAACCTTAGACTCCTTTTAAGAGCAACAATATACGGCCGTTTCAACAAATTTAGTTTTTTCCGTTGATTTTCAGCTGCAGAATGTGATGTCACAATTTTTGAAACCCCCTCATCCCTCTTGTCATTTATTGATTAACCCCCTCCCCCTCTGAGCTTTGCGCTATTTATGGTCGCCCCCCCCAAAAAAAATTCAGAGTGAAATATCCACCCACTATTTTTTTAAAACTGTATCTCATTTTTAAAAAGCAAGCATATAAAGGTGTGCCGAAGCCGAATGGACTTGTTAGTTTTAGTTTTACTCAACCCACTTTTTTTATAGCAGCGCCCTTTCTTGAGAAATGGTTCCTCAAGCAGGGCTCTACTTGAAGATATTTCTACATGTATCCGCAAAATTTTAAGAAAAACCACTGGATCATTAATGAATGAACTTTTCTAAATTTTAATATTCAGTTTATTTTTAAATTTAATAACTGATGAAATATAAACCGCATTCCCTCAAATTACCACTCCTTCCATGGTCTTTAACTTAACGCTATCATAAAAAATGTAACTGCACGAATTCCGAAATAAAAAAAGGTAATTAAAATACTTTGGACATCAGAAATTAAAAAACCATGCACTCTTTTTTTTAACTAACATACATAACCGGAAATTAGAAAAATATTTCAAAAATGGGCGTCATTTAGGGGGGGGCAACCGCCCCCCAAGGTTTCCACTGTTATGTGAAAAATAGCTATAAAATTCTGTAACTTCTACAAATAGCTTTGGGAGCAACTCAAAAAGTCTCAAAAGGAGTTAAAACACAACTTTTGAGGGTTAAATTTCAAAAAAATTTCTGGGGGAGATCCCCAGCCCCCTCAAAAATGTTTACGCTGGTGGTTTTTCAGATTTATCCTTCTTAGCATTCTGCAATTTACAAGAAGCTTTCCCTTTACGAGCTCCCCAAAGAGTTTGAAAGAGCACTAGTTTAAAGGGGAAATTTCAAACATTTTCCCCCCCTCTATAATGTTGACCTCTGTTAAACAAAGGTTTTTCCCTTTGAAAATTCAGCCGCTTACAAGAAGCTTTTCCTCTTTTTCTCCAAAAAGTTTGAAAAAGAGATAAAACACTAGTTTAAAGGGGAATTTTAAAAAAAATTTCTGGGGGAGGCCCCCTTGAAACTTTGACGTTTATTTACAACTATTTTCCCAAGAAAATTCTGTGGTTTACAAGCATATTCACAGATCCCGCAAGGTTTTTATACTTTGATAACAATGCGCATGCGTATGGACTTTATTTTTGCTGTTTTTTGGAAATTTTAATAAAATATTATCTGGGGATAGAACCTACGAACCGCCGCATGCTACGCTGGCATCCTACCACTGCTCCAGCGGGATTCAATAACTTTAAAACTTATTAGCTATTAGGATGTTATTTCTTTGTGACGCATGCGCATTATATCAAAGCATAAAAACCTTGCGGGATTTGTGAATAAGCGGTTTTTTTGCAAGAAACTGTTCTCTTTGGATGCAGCCCAAAGGGTCTCAAAATGAGCTAACACTACTTTAAAAGGCAAATTCTCAAAATTTTCCTGGGGTTGAATCCCAGATCCCCTATTTTTCCTCGGAGTTCACGTTGTCAAATTTTGACATTATGTGTAACTAGCTGATATGCCCGGCCTTGCACGGGTGAAGAGTATACATTTATTATTTGAGGTCTTTGCTATCAAAACCAGCTCATTCCATATTTTTCTGAAATCCACTTTTTTGCATATTTTGAAAGTTTAGAGGGTCCTTCATAACCTGGCGAAGGGATATAGCTCAAACCCAGCTCATTCCAACCCAATAAACTGGAAAAAACAACTTCACAACTTAATTGAACAAAAAAAACTGAAAAAAGTATGAAAAATCGTGTTTTTGCATCAAAGTCAGCTCATTCTAACCTAATTAGCGTAATTACGCCCAAGATAATGCAACTGAAAGGAAAATGAAAAACTAATCGAATTCTACCTACAGTTAAAAATTTAAAAAACATATTTAGCTTTAGAACTGTGGACGTGAGAAGTTTTTTGTCTCCTGTAAAATTTCCAAAAATGGAATAAGCCGGTTTTGATAGCAAACGCCTCATTTTTAAGTTTTCCCAAATACATTACTAATTTTAGATAATCAGCATTTACCAATCATCCGGGTATCCTAGGCGTCTTTTTCATACTCCAGTGTTCCCGGTAACTTTTCCTATCCCGGTGTTCTTAGTAATTTTTCTTATCCCAGTGTTCCCAGATGGATTAAAATTCCTTCAGTTCTCAAGCAATATAATTTTTGAAGGATTTCCACATTTACATGGGAAAAATTAATCTAAAAAGTATTTAAAATTGCTTAGATCCCTTGATTAATCATATCTTCAGGAATTAACGTTTTCGGTAAAATTATTCAATAACTAAAGCTTATTCCATTTTGCAAATTAAGAAAAAAAATCTGAAACTGTTCTCTTTGGATGCAGCCCAAAGGGTCTCAAAATGAGCTAACACTACTTTAAAAGGCAAATTCTCAAAATTTTCCTGGGGTTGAATCCCAGATCCCCTATTTTTCCTCGGAGTTCACGTTGTCAAATTTTGACATTATATGTAATATCATTCAAATACTACTTTTCAGTGTTCTAACACTTAACCTATAAATGTGCTCGTTAGGGGATACCTTAAAAATGAAGTAGAGGCAACCCCCCCAAAAAAAGTCTAGTTACAGCGTGATTCAGACCTATTTAAAAAAATCCTTGTCCCCCCAACCAAAAACTGAAATGACGCCCCTGATTTCAAACTACGCTATAAAAAGTAAAACTAATGGCACTGTATATTTGGACGGCCTTTTTTCAACTAAACTCTACTCTAATTTCCACGGCTCGGCGTTCCATTGGTTCCATCACTAAGCGCCGAGACTGCTACGTAATCACGAGACCTACAGCGCATGCGCCACTGGCCGTTTTGGCCGTCCAAATATACACTTTGAAAACTAATATGGATGATTTTTTGATAATTTCAATTTTTCTAAAATTACAAAGGGTTTAATTCATATGATAAAATTTCCCTATGATTCCTAATGGATTTAGAAATAGTTCCCTGAAGTTAATTTAGCATAAAGTGCATATTAATTTTTATAAAATTAGCCAATTCAATACTTTAGAGTAAAAATCAACAATCGCTTTGAATCCTAAAACCATTTTCAAATAGTGCGATGCCGCATAACTTTTTTCGAGCCCTTTTTAACAGTCAAACTTTTAATTAAGAAATAAATAAACATCGTAATTCAAAAAAATTGCGTAGATTAGGGGACATCCATAAATTACGTGAGGTCAAAAAGGGGGGGAGGGGTTTGGAAAAATCTCACCAAGGGGGGAGGGGGGGTCGATTAAAATCTCACGTCAACTTTTTAAGTTAGAAATTATACGATTTTCTTTTTTTAAGTATGAGAAAGGAATACACACAGATAAGATATTGCAAATTATTTTAAAAAAGTTGTTGGTAAATCTCACTTGGGGGGGGTCCAGCAAAATCTCACCAAGGGGTGAGGGGGTCCAGATTTTGGAAAAAACGCCTCACGTAATTTATGGATGTCCCCTTATGGACCCTCTAAGGACGGTCCACTACAGAATCTCACATTGGATAAGGGTAAAGTTTTATTTCGACGGGGCCTAACATTTCTAAGAAAAAGATTATTGATTGATTCATATTTTTTAATCACCACTAAATTGTTTGCTATATTACTATTTTTATTTGAACTGCACTTAAGAAAATTCTATAATTAACTTTTAAAGTGGTGACTAAACACAATGAAAGTATATTTGTAAAACTATATATAATTCAACAAAATAATTTTCATAATTTTTTCAATTAGCGGTTTTCAACCGTTTGGTGGAACAAGAGATCATCGGAGGTTATCTGCGAAAGAATGCGGCGGGCCGCAACATTGAAAATTTTATTAATTTAATTCAAAATATAATTGAAAAAGTCAAAGTTAAGTAAAAAAAGAGAGGCTGGCGAGAATCCGGTATCAGATTCAATCAACTTTATAGTTCTTTCAAAGTGAACTTTTATTTTCCAGTCCTAAAATTTTTAAATTTTATAGTACGTAGCTGTGTGAGCTACATTAAAAAAATATTTGTAGAGTTTTTTTGTGAAAATTCTGGTGTGTTACACATTTTATAATCCCTTCTCCCCCTTTTTTTCCTCCTAGCGTTGACGTCCTTCAGGGCTAGATATCTTTAAGGGAACGTCTGGGGACAAGGTCTATGCCTGGGGGGGAGGGGGGACTTCAAAATGATACCACGCTCGGTCACAGGGGGAGGGCTTAAGGTTTCGTCACGTAGTCAATTTCATCTAGTCAATACGACAAAATTAAGCCAAATTAATTATTGAAATTTGTCAAATTAAGACAAATTAAGCCAAATTAATTATTAAAATTCGACAAATTAATTATTAAAATTCGAAAAATTAAGCCAAATTAATTATTTTAAACTTTCTGTTTGCAAAAAATTATTGAAAACCGTATTTATGAAATACTACGTGAAAACTAGAGGGGGAGGGGGGGTCTTGGCATATACTACGGATGGTCACCCAGGGGGGGAGGGGGGTCAAAAATGGGTCACGTAGTATGGGTACGTTCCCTAAGAAGTTTAGCTAATTTGAAAGAGATAAAGTGAATAAATACGTTCTGACAAAAATTTAACTGTTGGTATATACGTACGTATACGGTCAGATAAGAATAACCAGTCACCACTAAATTGATAAATATTCCTTTAGGAAGTATGTATTGACTTGGCATTCTGGAACTGACTGAATTGAACTGACAAAAAGCCAAGTTCGAAAGATAATATTACTTATAATATTAGCTAAAAAAAATTTATTGGGGAGTAACAGGTAGGGGAGTTTGCATATTTTATTTGACGGAGAACCAGCTGCTTTTAATTAAAATATCCAGACTTATTGCATATTTTTTAACTTTTATAGTGGTGACAGTCTGTAGCCCAAGAGGTTTTGTTTAAATGGACAGAAAGGTATTATTCCTTTGGTAACTGCTCCTTTCCCAACAGAAATCAAAATAAACTTAATTTTTTCTGGGTCTTTATAGTCGGCTCTACAAAGATTATATAATCACTTAAGATCGATTTTATTTATTCTTATTTATTTATAAATAAAATAACCGAATGATAAGTGAACTCTACCCGGGGTTATTATACATATAAAAATTAATTGAAAAAAAAACACCGGAGCCTGGCTAAAGATTCTGAGCTTTTATTAACCGCCTTTTACACAGTTTTCAAAATTGTTATTTTCGAGAGTTATGGATCAATACTCATCATTTGCTACCAGCACCACAGGCTTTTAAGTCTGAAAAAAAATCATAACCCTACTGGCTATTTTACAAATAGCTTTCCCATTTATATTGATTTTATTTCCGAGATGTGTGGCAATTAAAAAATAGGTTCCCAGATAAATGTTATACAACAGCTTTAATTCCTTCATACTTATCAAGTGCATTACCGCATAAAAAGAACGAAGTGTTTCGGATGAACACGTACTTTATCGAATTGCGTCACATCAGTTTCATGTCACTATTTTCAATGTTCGAGCTCATACATTTTTATTTGTTATAGTAATCCTGAAATTTATCAAACGTTTCATTTGTCAAATACCACCTGCAGTATTGATTTCGACTACCATTCGCAAAAAAAGGATGCGAGAAGGATTGAAACTGAAGGAGGAATAGTTCTTTCGGTTTTTATCTGTTAGAATTCTACATAGCCTTTCAAGTGATGATAAAACAATGGATTTATATTTAAATCACGATATTGATTTTAAGATATATTTGCAAATATTAATTATTAGAAATTTAGATTGTTAAAATCGGAAGAAATCGCGCCCCACACAAAAGAAAACGAGTCTTCCTGAACTTTTTTTCAAAAGCAGCACTGACGGACGTTAAGTTTGCAAAAATATTTCTGTGAGTAATTCCCTATACGAAGGTCAGTAAAATTGAATACGAAGTAAAATTGAATCGAATACGAAGGTCAGTAAAATTGTTGACATGGAGATGGTGAAAGCGAATTTTCTTCAATGTTAAAAATAGAATACCATCAAAAAAGTATGGGGGTGGTAGTTGAGAGCCTCTAAACATAAATGCTTTTAGAAAATTAGTATAAAAACATCGAAGTTGTTAGTAAGACAAGTTATTTGCACGTTTCGAAGTTGTTATAAGCGATTCAGGGATCAGGGTGTTCCTCAGGGAACGGAAAGGCCCGTCCTCACTGCATGAATTTGTTATTAACTCATCATAAAGACCTTTAACTATTGCCCTCCGCCTACCGGATAAAAAAACTTCATACATCAGGAAAGGGGCGAAGGATCCAGAATTCATTTCGAGAACGGAAAAATCCCTAGGGTCCGATCAAATATTACGTAAGCACCTAAGGGGGGAGGGGGTTTGCTCTTTGCTTATTTTTCCTGACAAGGGAGGAGGGGGGTGGTATGAGTGATGGTTACGTAAGATACTGCATTTTCGAAAATATCTTGTTTCTTGCATAAATAATTTCAAAACCCAACCAAACATAAATTTAACAAAAAAATTGAATTAGGAAATCGGACGTAAGCACTTTTTCAGGGGATGGACCGCCCAAACATTTTGAAATTATTAACCCCGAAAAGTAGTGTTTCGACTCATTTTTGAACCCTTAGAGTTACACCCAAAAAAGGACAGCTCCTTGTACAAGTCACCTAATTTTCAAGGAGAAAAAAAACAGTACTTACTAAAAGGGATGTCAAAATTTCGGGGGGCAGTTTCTTACGTAATTATAGTGGGGGGTTAAAAATGACCCAAAAGTGCTTAAGTAATATTTGAACGGCCCCCTATATTGAATACTATAGATTTTTCTGTTAAATTGACATACCTATTTTGAGTTTTTTTAGAACTTAATATACATGGTAATTCGTTACTCCATTAAAAAAAAGAGATGGGGAGTTAAAATTTATGAGGATTTTCTCACAATATTTATAAGGGCGAAATTTTACGGAAGGGCGAGTTTGTTACGGAACACTCTGCCCTACAGAACTGTAATTCTTTGCAGAGCATTTTGCAAAGCCAAGCATTTTGCCAAAAATTTGGATGGAGCGTTTTTTAGAAGTGAAATTTGGGGAACCAATAATATATCCTCACGGGCCAAGCTTTCATTAACTACAGACTACTAAGCATTCATTACAAGGATAAATTACACTGTTCAACAATGAAAAAATTTCCTGGATGAAAATAGTAATTTCTTATAGATTTTGGGTCGCTGAATACGAAAATCATCACTAAAATTCTCAATTGACTCAGGATTTTCGGGGAACAGCCCCTCCCCCTTTTTAAGTTTTTCGACGACTTTATAACATTAAACTCGATTTTCAGGGTAAAAAAGCATTGCTTTAGTCTTTAATTTGCTCCCCTGGGGACAAGAAAGGTTCAAATTAATAAAATATGATAAATTTATAACAAATGGATAGGTTTAAGGGGTAATTCAAAAATTCCTAACCCTAAAAATAAAAAAAATCGTTAAAAATAGTAGGATTTGTTTTACCCAATTTATTTCGCTTATTTTTTACCCAATTCACGTTTGAAGGGTCCTAACCCTTCTCCAAGTACCCAAATTTGATGGCAATATGCAGCAGTGATTTTTACTAAAAGCGGTTGAGCTTTTAACGCCCCCAAAGCACCCACGGAAGGGTTCAATGTCGCACTTTGAGTTTAACTGCTGTGCAAAATAAAAGTCAAAATGCCACCGACTGAATTTCAGCTGATTCTTGTGTAAAATGACCTGCTGAAGTCAAATATGACACCCATTTTCCTCCATCACCTTCAGTTTTTAAAAGGATGCCCCCTAATTGTTATACACAGCCGTGCATCTATAAACATCTTGATACATGGAATCCTCACTCCCTAAAACGAGTCAGTTTTTAAAGAACTGAAGAGTTTCTACTTAGGATATAGACCTAAATATAAGAAAAACGTCATTTGTAATCTTTTCAAAATCATCAATATTAATTCCTGAGCTCGCGAGCGCCTTCGCGATTCTGGAAGTCTTCCGAACTTTTTGCGGGGGCTTCTGGGAGGCTAACACCTCAGCCGCTTTTAGTAAAAATTATTACTGCATATTGTCATCAAATTTGGGTCCTTGGGGAAGGGTAAGGACCCTTCCAAGAGGAATTGAGTAAAAAATAAGCGCAATAAATAGGGTATAATAAATCCTACTATTTTTAACGATCTTTTTGCGTTTTTAGGGGAGTAATTACCCCTTAAACCTATCCATTTGTTATAAATTTATCATATTTTATTAATTTGAACCTCCTAAATTCTATGGAAATAAAATAGCTTGCTAAAGGTGGAGGCTTATCGATATAAAAGCCTTTGGAACCGTTCAAATATTCACCTAAAGGGGAGGGCCGGAGTGGGTCTGCAATTTGTTTATTTTTCTTGACCAAGAGATTCTTGCTTTCCAAATTCAATAAATAAAAAAAATTGAAGTACGACAAAAAAATTTCAAATATTTTGACTTTTTTTATGGAGGGGGGCAGTTTTCTAACGTAATAGAAGGGTTTGGTGGATGAAGGGGCTATGTTATATAAGGATCCTATATAACATAACCCCTTCATCTCCCAAGCCCTTCAATTATGAAAGGGGGATTAGCGTATTTTTGCTGACAAGGGGGAATGGGGTTAAAAATGACCAAAAAACATGCTTACGTAATATTTGAACGGCACCTTTACGGATTTACGGGGAGGTTCATTCACCTCGTACAAATTTTGCGGGATTTACATTTCCTTTATTACCTTTCAAAGCATCAGGAACTGCTTGCCCCCCACCCAGGTTCTTCCTTCTAAACATCTACATGAGGGGAAAAAGGAGGGGGATAAAGGGTAGTTCAGTTCCTATGGTGAAAAATGAAAAGTTAAGGAGGGGGATTTAATCAGGAACCCGGTTATGCCCCGAAAACAACTGGGTCACTGATGCGATTTTGCTTTGACGAATTTACCAAAACAACGTAACCTTTTTCCCTATAAATGAAAGCTAAAAAATCCTTTGTAAATTTATAAAACAGTGGTATTGTTTCGTACAAAATTTAGTTATAAGCTAAGCTAAGTAATGGGAGCTGGCAGTTGATATTAGACATCGTCATACGTGCTAAAATACCGAGGGACTGATTCACTAGCTAGAATTAATTTTTATATCCCACCCAGATAGTGCAATGTTGTATTGGGCAAGAAAAAACAAGTGAAATATAGAAAGATTCGTATTTAAATCACTAAAATAACGGTGAGAATGGGGTCATGGAGGTCTTGCATTTTTTTATCTATTTTAATAACTTGACAAAATATTTTTTGTATAAAATTCGCTTAACTTATAGTCACTTGGTGGTAAGATAAATTTATAATCGATAAATTAATTTGATTAATAAATCTTTAGGAAAATTTTGAATTATTCATTGAAATATTAAGCAAAGCAATTGATTTATCAAACATTTGGAGATAAAGAATTAATGAAGGAATGGAAGCAAGAAGAGAAATCAACGTATAAAATTAAAACCAATAGCATTAAATAAAAAGATCGGGATTTAGAATTATTGGCACAAAGCCACCATTCGAAACTTGCGCAAACAATTTGAAAGTAAATTATCATACAAAAATTCGTATTTTAACAATGAGCTGAAATTTTTAGTTTTCTTTTCAATTTAAAAAAGGAGTGAAGAATCGCAACACTAGTTAAAATCTGGAAATGAGTTTTTCGGGCTAATTTTTAGTACGCGAAACCTTATTGGCCCATTGAGCACTTCTTCAGCGCAGTCTTTCAACATATGGTAGAGCGCCCAAGCTAAAGTTGCGCAAGAATAAAATATTTTTTGTAAAAACGCACGCAAAACTCCTAATTTTCATTTTTAAATCAATAAAAAGTATACGGAAAATAAAGGATGAAAAATCCAAAACAATGATTGCGTGAGCATAAGCTCAAATTATGCAAGAAAGCTACGGGGCTTACAGAACTAACAACAGGGTAAATATTCTATAAAACCAACGACCAAAGTTTTCGACAGAAATGGGTCGATTACTTTACAAAACATACAATCTAAATTAACACAATGAAAAATAATAAAAATTAAAATAAGCAAAATTAAACTACCTACCCCAGTACCTGTATTCGAATGAATTTTGTCAGTAAGCACATAATTTTAAGGAAGGATTCATAATGTGTAACTTATTTTTGTACTTACTCTCAAATTTACCTGACTTAATTCGTAGACTTCCACAATGGCTGACGGAACCGTATCATAATCAGTCGGCCATTTTTTTTCCTGGGGCGCATATTTGTAAACCTACTGACCTGGGACTTACTAGTATGAACCCTACTTTTGTACCGATTCAGGAGCTTATAAAAGCCCCATGACGATCGATTTTTGATCACTCACATGCAATTTTTTTAAGAAATCTGACAAACAATTTATGATTTAAGATCAGACGATTGATTAGTCAGATTCCCTTCATTTAAATTGTACATTGACCCGAACCCACCCAATAATCAAAATATTACCAAGGTGATATTTGATAAACCTTTTGGGATTTTGTGATACTCGACCTTTTAGTTTCTCCGATCTGTTTGACAGTATTAGGATCCCCAACCATGGGTGGGGAAACCTCACTCTGTAACGCCATTCCCTGGGTCTAATGTAGTGGATATAGATAACTAGAAAATATGGCTAAATAAAATTGTAAAATCATGCCACATATCCAATTTCTTCTCACACAATTTCACAAGCGACAATACTTAACGTCTCGCTCTTGCAATGGCGGTCCATCGAATACGAAAATGACGTCACGGACGCTGAACTTGCGTCTAGGGCTGATATGTGATTGGTCAAAAATGGGTTCAAATTTCGAATAAATTTTTTAAAGCCTTATATTTATCTTTTATGCATATAAATATTTTTTATAATTCTAAAAAGGAATTAAAATAACTTAATAAAACATTAATATCAAGGTTTTAACTTTTGATTTAAAAATTCCTGTACATCACTTCAAACATGGCGGACAGCTTTAGTTGCCGATTCCCAAACAGTGTGTAAAGGTAAGTTTAATTTTTGTAAGCTTTAATATTGGTTAATTGGTCGTGTTTTTCGCCGTACGTGGTTCATTTTAGACAATTTTCGATGTATAAATCGGTAGTTCTCCTAAAATTTTATATAGAACCTTAAATTTCTATCAGGTATGAATTTTTTGTAAGAATAAATAATGATAGAAAAACGCCTCGACGTGTTATTTTGTATTAGTATAAAATATTATGTATTCCTTTGTAAAATGTAGTATTTAAATTCTTCATGTGTTTGCTAAAGCTCATTTCTATATAAATTTTCGTGATGAATTTGTTGTGATAATAAGTAAAAAGTTTCTTTGTTTAAGGTTCTAGCTTATAATTTATTTTGATGTGCCTATCCTTTGATATTACTACTATATTTTATAAAAAATAGTCCAGATTTTGTGAGGGGCGATTATTTTTTTCTCAATAATATGGAGTATTAATAAACACTTTGTTTACGTTATGGTAACATGTTTGTTTAGGGTAATAAGGGTAATCTTGTTATATCTGCTTTTAAAAACTATTTTTGTGGTTCATAAGTTTTGGCATAGTTGTTCAAAATTAATGATTTAGAGATACATATAACTTTACTTTTTGCTAGTGCTAGTATTTAAGTAGTACTTACTCCATAAATTCCTTTTTTAACTATTCTCTCATCAGAAACAGATTTCAAAGTGAGGCATAATTGAAAAAGTTCAGGACACAAAACATTACATTAAAAATATTTTTTATCATAGATTTTAAACAGTGAAAATGAAGTTTGTTTCTTCACTTAATTTATGCATTTCAGATGGTAAAAGCTTCATCAAAAGTGTGTTCTAAGAAGCCTTTTTAATTTCTGTCAATTTTCTAATCTATACTTGGTTTTCACAGGATCCTGAAAAAAGTTGACTAGACTGACATCTTGTTTACAATCTTCGAACAACGTGTCTGGAAAACTTGTAGGTAAGTATATCTGCTGTTTATAGGTTTGCATTAATTTTTGACTAAGAAAAGTAGATTTTTTGGCACATTTTGTTCACAGATCTTTAAACAGTAGCTTATAATAATTCAATTCTTCAGTATTATCCAGTCAACTATGGCGCTGAAAACAAAAATGCATAGCTAAAAAAGCCCATTCATTGTGCTGCTGAAACTTACTGTCGACAGGATAACACTCAAGAACCAATAGTCGTAAAATGTAGATAAACCCATAATATCTGTTGTGCTTGTGGTTCAGTGGTTTATTGTTCAAATTCAACTCAACGACTTATAAAAGTAAATCTGTTTATTGTATAGCTTAAAATAGGAAGTTATTTCAAAGGGCAGTACAACTGCAATTCTCCAGGATTCTTCACAGCAAATCAGACATCAATCAATCAGAATCAACATAGTTCAAGAATCCTCAATCAATCGAATCAGAAATCAACATCATAGTTAACAATTGGAACAGTTCTATTTATGCAGTGGCGGAGTGCCGAATAGAGCGGAAGCGCCACGCCACCTAGTGCCAAATAACACACCGGAAGCGCAGCGCCCCCACAATATTCAACACTCCCCACCTGAACTCGACTAGAGTTCACAAGAAAATACAAAAAGAGTTATGAAATCAATATATAAATCTCAAAAATACATGGAGGCACTTTAAGTTTAACAAATTTTCAAAATTACATTTCAAACACTATTTAAATTTAAGTTTTATAACAGTTCAATAACTGACTTAGTTATTAATCTCCAAATTATATAGAAGTTGAACAGGTCGTCTGAGGCTTCCAGACTTAGTTTTGATCACACAGGATCTTATTTTACCATCTCTGCCTTCAATAGTCTCTGTAATCCTTCCAATTAGCCACATGTTTCTGGGGCTGTTATCGTCATGGATCAGAACAATGTCGTTTACATTAAAGTCTTTAGACACATTTTTAGGCTTACTCAAATTAGCAGATCTTAAGGAACACAAATACTGCTTTCTCCATCGCCTCCAAAAATGATTGAGTACAGTCTGTTGATACTTAAACCTTTTAACTAAATTACCTCTGGAACTAACTAATTTATCTTTAGAAGTTTTATACACAGGCAAAGCAAAATTAATAAATAATGCTTTACATTACGGTCCTTGACAAAACATGGACCAGCAAAATCAAGTTCGGTCACAGAAAAGGGGGGTGTTTGCAGAATTCTATCTGCTGGCAGAGGAGCAACCTCTTGTACCCCAGCACGTACCTTGTACTTTCTACAAACTAGACACTTATTCAAAGCACTTTTAACACACTGTCGACCTCTGACTATCCAGAACCTTTCTCTAGATTGAGCCAGAGTTGCCTCCACTCCTGAGTGAAGCACTTTATTGTGACAGCCCATTATCACAAGCTCTGTAAATTCAGCCTTAGCTGGTAAAATAATAGGATGGATTTCGTCGTATTCAAGATCAGAAAACTGCAGTCTGCCTTTCAGCCTGAGAAAACCAGAATCATCCAACATTGGATTCAAGCTGTATAGCAGAGCAGTCTTCCTCACACTACCTTCGTTTGTTAGATACTCGATTTCTCGAGAAAAATACTTTCTTTGCACATACTTAAGCCAATAAGTTTCAGACTTAGATATTTCAGAACACGTTAACGGTCCAACTTGTTTACCTGTTTTAGACTTACAATTTTGTATAAACCTTATCACATAAGCAGTTACCCTGTAAAGCTTATGCAAACTGCTGACCCTATTCATTTCAAACAGGGGCTCAGAGACCGATATTTGAAAGGAAGTGACACAGTTTACCCTCCTTTCGGTCTTGAGACTTTCGTCATCACATTGAACTGAAATGTCCGATGGCCAGTTCGCTTCAGGCTCCAACAACCAACAAGGACCTCCCCACCATAGGGAACTAGACACCAACTTAGAAGCATTTACCCCACGCGATATCAAATCAGCAGGGTTTTCCTTACCTTCACAGTAGGACCACCGTTTTGGATTAGTCATCGCCTGAATTTCCGTTACCCTATTGCACACAAAGGGTTTCCAGTCTCCAGCATTACCCTTAATCCAACTAATTGTAATTTTGGAATCACTCCAAAGACATACCCTTTTACAGAGTTCTGGAATTACCTTTGTCAAATACCTTGCAATTTTAGCACTTACCAACGCTCCCATGAGTTCAAGCCTTGGCAAGGTTAGACTCTTTAGAGGAGCTACTTTCCCCTTAGCCATGATAAAGCTAACTCTAACTTTACCTTTAGAGTCGATGTATCGAAAGTAAGCTACACTTCCGTAAGCTGCAGGACTTGCGTCAGAAAATATGTGCAGCGTAACGTCCCTATAACCAGCCTCTATTAACTTTCTATTAATAGAAATGGTTTCTAACTTAACCGATTCTTTACACCAGCTTTCCCATTTAGCTAACAAATCATGAGGCAATTCCTCGTCCCAAAGAAGACCCTGTTGCCATATTTTTTGTAGGATTATCTTTACTATCATTACACATGGACTAGCAAGACCCAAAGGATCAAATACCTTTGAAATAACCCCAAGCACATAACGCTTTGTGTTTCCAACACATTCCAGTGAATTCCTAACAGAGGTTAAATCTAATTTGATCTTATCTCTATACTTGTCCCAAATTAATCCCAAACATCCAGTACCTTGACCGAAGTCAGTGTTTTCTTTAAACCCATTTTCTCGCCAAAGTTCAACTAGCTCATCAGAATTAGTCCTAAGTTTCCTCAAGTTGAATCCCGCCTCCCTCAATAACTTAATTGAGTTAGATGTCAAGTCATAGGCTTCCTTTACGCTTTTACCCCCATAGTAAAGATCATCGACGTAAAGAAATGAATTAAGCATTTCAAAACACTTAGGGCTTTCTTCCCTAAACTTTGATATGTGATACTTTAACACACAAGCTAGAATGAATGGCGAAGCAGTTAACCCAAAAGGCAATCTATTGAACCAAAGAGTTTGAAAACTCTGATCTTTACCTTCATCAGAAAACCACAGAAACTTTAGGAATTTTCTGTCCTGTACATTGATTTCAATCATGTGAAATGCCTTCTCCAAATCCCCACTAAATGCAATTTCATTTTCCCTAAACTTTAGAATTATATCTACCAAATTAGGATTTAGATTAGGTCCCGATTCTAGACAATCGTTTAAAGACTTCACATCTAAATTCTTTTTACTACTACAGTCATAAACAATCCTTACCTTAGTAGTATCCTTCTCGTTCCTGATCACTGCCCTATGAGGCATGTAATACCCCGTCAAAGGATTATCCTTTATGACCTTACTGACAATTTTCCCTTCTAATTGATCATCTACAATTTGCTTATACTCTCCCAACATTTCTTTATTCTTTTCAAATTTACACTTTAACTTACTAAAGCGCTTTTCAGCTACTTCATAATTAGATCCCAAACTTTCAGGATAAGTTAACCCCTCCTTCCAAGGTAACCTACAAACATATCTATCCCCATTAAATTCTAAAGAATTCTCAAAGGATTCAATTAACTTCTCATCCCTTTTTGAGAGAATGCAATCCAAACCACCCTGAACTTCCTCGAGTTCCCAAAATCTCTTCAGATCAAATAACACCTCTTGAGAATTCATAAACAAACAAGAGTTAACAAACTCACCTGTCTGCATTTCTAAATTCTCGGACCCAGCCAGAACGTAACCAAAACATGAATCAATCACCGCTATTCCCTCACCAATACTAACTCTCCTTTGTTGATTTACAACCTCCCAGAAGAAATCTGCCCCCAACAAGATATCCAAACGGGTACTGCAATCTGAAAAAGAATCCGACAAGATTATTCCTTTTTCACTCAACTTTTTCCAAGTGTCCTCCGAGGGTTTCTTTAAACTAACATTGGCTATAAAGTTAGTCACTAGACTTTCAACCTTTATTTGTTGATTTGGATCAAGTTTGTTTTTAAGAGTTATCGGCACAATAGGATAGGTTTTTTCGCGAGGACGCTTTTCCCCGAACGTGTAGATCGCTAGAGTTTCATAATGGATGGGCTTCAAATTTAACTCTTTGACTAAGCGTGTAGACGCAAATGAACGGTGAGAACCTGAATCCAAAATCAATCTAGTCTCTCGACTCTTATTGGATTCCTCCGAACATACAATAACCTTACATGTTGGAAGATACGAACTTTTAGTCCCTGGCACACTATTGTGAACAACAGCTATCCCTTCAACCTTGGGATCCGAAACACTAGAACTGATCGGATCGATCCCTCTGATCACTTTAGATTCTGAAAAGGGTTTAGTAGGGCTGTTTGCTCCCCAGCTACGATTACTATTTTTCCTACACAAAACCTCATTGTGAGAGATAGAATTACATATTCTACATGAAAGATACTTAGCACAAGCATTACTAATGTGGTTTTTGTCAAAACATAGAAAACATCTACCTTCTGATTTTAACTTATCAAACTTTTCTTTTCGAGTAGTTTTTCTACAAGAACTCGAATCATGAAACCCTAAACAAAATAAACATTTGCTTTTCACGTTTGTGGTGAAAGCTCCCGCAGAAGGATAGGATTTAGGCCTAACCCCTTGGAAAGGTGATCCAACCCTTTTACTGTCTAGTTTCAATGCGCGAGAACTCTCAGCAATTTCCCGAGATTCTAGTTCGTTTCTAATGAAAGAAATTACCTCCTGGACCTCGCAAGTTTTACTTCGATCCCTTTTTCTATGGAAGTCCAACACCATGTCTGGTGGAATCAATTTTAGAATAATAGGATTTAGGAGATTTCCATAGGATCCTTCAGTAACATTAAGAGCTCTAAGGTTTCTGATAGTTATCTCAATATCATCGTATAACTTACGCAAACTTTTAACTTGATAGGAAAACCTAACAGGCTCTAAATTCAAAAGCTTTGTCATGTAAGTGTTAATTATAACGTCAGTTTTCCCAAATCTATTTTTAAGCAACTCTAAACAAGAATCATAATTACTCTCAGTAATTTCAAACCCCTCTACAATAGAATAAGCAGGACCTATCAATAATGATTTCAAATATTGAAACTTCTCAAGTTTCGTGAGCCCTTCATTATCACCAATAGAATTGTTAAAACAATTGAAGAATTCAGTAAATTTACTAGAATCCCCGTTAAACTTTACCAATTCCAGCTTAGGCAATTTCAAAGCAGAAGCATGGGGTGTCACTACAAACTCTGCATTAGACAAATTAGAACTATCAAACACTTTAGACTTTTCAGCCAAATCAGATTCCTCATTAATCTTTTTGATTCTTTGCTTAAGCTTAAATTTTGTGGAAACTATCTTCCCTTTATATTCCTCACAAGCGGTTAATTCTGCTCTAAACTTTTCAGCTTCACCGATTAAATCTTGGATATCCGAATCCAAAGCATACAAATCGGATTCCTTTATTTCTAAGCTATACAAAAGCTCCTCAAGAACCTCACTATCAGCAATTGACAGTGTTTCTGATAACTTACCAACGGTCTTCGTCACTGAGGTCCTTAGCCGACCCCTCTTTTCCGTCAACTTCTGAATAGGCTCCATTCAGGGTTCAATTTCCAAAAGCACAGCTCAATTATAGTCGTCGATCACCTCAGATTTAAATCTTCCACAGCAGATCCAAAATCTTCAGTTAAGTCAATCTTCAATTTCCAAGGCCAGTTCCCGGCCCGTGCACCATGTTGTGCATGTGGTTCAGTGGTTTATTGTTCAAATTCAACTCAACGACTTATAAAAGTAAATCTGTTTATTGTATAGCTTAAAATAGGAAGTTATTTCAAAGGGCAGTACAACTGCAATTCTCCAGGATTCTTCACAGCAAATCAGACATCAATCAATCAGAATCAACATAGTTCAAGAATCCTCAATCAATCGAATCAGAAATCAACATCATAGTTAACAATTGGAACAGTTCTATTTATGCAGTGGCGGAGTGCCGAATAGAGCGGAAGCGCCACGCCACCTAGTGCCAAATAACACACCGGAAGCGCAGCGCCCCCACAATATTCAACAATATCTAAGTAGATTTAAAGTATAAAATAGACATTATTGTATAACATAGATGTTTATTTATAGAACATAAAAGGTACTTGCGTATTATACTGTCAACCGTTCAGCAGCCGTTAAATTCAACGGTACATCTATAGGATAATCCATAGGATTTTATTACATTTTTGAATTCAGCGGCACGTTCGACACATGATACATTAGAACCAAAAAAAATTAGTTATCATTGTCTGTATGTATATGGAAAATAAACGAAACATAAAACTCACGCATAGTACAAAAATACATAGCTAAAAAGACCATTCATAGTGCTGCTAAAACTTACTGTGTCGACAGGATAACACATTAAAGAACCAATAGTCGTAAATGTAGATAAACCCACAATATCCAAGTAGATTTAAAGTATAAAATAAGCATTATTATAATATAGATGTTTATTTATAGAAAATAAAATTAGTTATCATTGTGTGTATGTATAAGGAAAATAAACAAAACAACTCACTCTGTTGAGCTGAGAAAATCAAACTAAAAGAAATCATAAGAAAGCAAGATATCACTGAAAGAAAACGTGTGTTAGCACAGTGAAATTACTACTTGTCCTTATTCTACAGTTTATATTTTGATTAAAATTAATTTCTTTACTTTTATTCCAGCCATGTCTGATAGCGATGACAGTAATTATTCTGCAAATGAAAGTGGAGAAAGTGAGGTATGTTATAAGATTTCAGAGTATGGGATAGGGGAGACCGGGGAGGGATGGGACACTTCTTATAAGAAAATTTTTTAGAAATTCAGTTTTCCTTGTATAAATTTGAAACTTTCAAAATTACATCTTGAAACATTTTAACATGTTTAAAAAATATAACGAATGAGATAGCAAATAAAACTTAAGATTTATAAGCGAATTAAATAAGTTTAAAACTGTCCTATCCCTACCCAAACCGGGGTGGGATGGGACATTTTTAAAAAAAATTAAAATTTATGATTAATTATTAAATATATGCATAGCTGCCAACCGTTCCGATTAAATCGTATTTGTCGCTGTTGTTCCGATAATACGATTTTAGCCCAAAAAGTTCAGATTTTTCATTATTTTACTCCTTTCTTGGTGAATCTTTTCCTTTTCGACCGATTCTAATTGCTCAGCGAGCGAGAATCGTCTTTGCATACAGTGTATGGGTACTTTATCCTCATTCATATATCGTCGCCTTAGAATCAAAAACTACTATCTCTGAAAATTCATGCAGCTTAGTCGTTTATTCTGCTCGTTTTGTTGGCGGTTTTGGCGTTGTTAAAGGGTTGCTGCTATCCATTGTTAATTCACTTCAGTCCTAGAAAGGGAAAATATTGAAACTTTGAATCTAAATAATTATAAAACTAATTCGATTTTTTTAAAAAACGAAACGACAATATTTTTGTAAAAAATAATTGTATATGTGTTTCAACTTTTGTTCTTCTACAATGATTAGTTTTTCTTTTATAACGAAAAAAGAGTTCCAATTATTTCATTGGCTGCTGCGAAACGAGCTAGATTCAATGTTAATCATGGCGGTCTGATATCGTAAGCAGGTTGCCATATCAGGGGCAATATTTTCTTCATCTTGAAATCAAATAATACTGCCTTCTGGTTTTATTCGGAATTGCAAGCGAGAAAGCTCATTTCATTGGTTCGTAAGCGTGACTTCATCGAGCTGGCAAAGTGCCAAACCAATCAAATGAGCGCCTGCAACGATCTGAAGTAATTATTATTATTTTTTGATTTAGTGGTATTTAATTGGTGGATTTTTTATGGGTAGTGGTTTGAATTGGCGTCTGATTTTAAGTAGCCAAGGATCGGGATCCCCGAAGTTTGCCGAACGGAGATAGTAGTGTTTGATTCTAAGGTGATGATATGCATGCTTATTTTTAATTGATTATTGAAATTGAAATTGTGAGTTACTCTGGTTAAAAAAAATGAAGTTAAACGTTTTGTGAATTACAAGCCTTTTTATAATAATACCCCTTTAAAAACGTTTATTCAAAATGTGTCGTGGATAGTGTTCCGATTTCTGTTTCTGAAAAGTTGGCAGCTATGTATATGGTTAAAAACCATAAAGATGGAAGTATTTTACACTTTTTAAAGGTTTATTACAAAAACATCAGTTATTTTACCCTTTTACTTCGAAAAATCTAAAGTGAAAAATACAAAATAGTTAAAATTTCTCTTTAATCTTAAAAGATATGTTTTCAACTGCAATACTAAACTGTTCCAAAACAAAGGTATCAAAGAATTGTATGCAATAGCTTGTATTTAGGTATTGAGAGGAATTGAGCATGTCCCATCCCACCCCGGTAGCAACAGTTTTAAAAAATAGGTTCTTTCAAAAGAACTGTAGCTTTTAGGCTTAACTCAACTATTTATTCATAAAGAATACATTATTCTGCTTAGAAAACAATATAAACCATTAAGAAGGCAACCAAGAATCAGATTGAAAATTCACTTTGAAAGGTGTAATACTTAGTTACTTTTGCTATAGTGAAACCATCTTTTTCATTCAGAAACTTGTAGGAGCTTGCAACTAAAATAGTAAACAGCAACAAGTATGAAGCCATGGTGGCTTTACCTGGTGGAACACTCAAAAACTAATTTTATTTTTAATTATAAGATTTATTGAAGGTGTCCCATCCCACCCTGTGTTCCAACCCTGCTACTCATTTTGAGATGATTAAAAAAAAGCTTTGTGAGATCATAACTCTTGGCTGTATCTTGCCTTCCTAATGATCGTATTGACAATTGCGAGACTTGGATTCAATAGACGCATGAGGAGCATGGAAAAACTTTAAAGATTTTGTAAAGATAATCTTTAAAAATAATTAAAATTTTTGATGAAATAATTTTTTTCTTTACTGTTGTTGCTTAAGAAGCATTGTAATAGTACTTAGGTGAATAATGTGACTATAAATATTTTTAAGTCAAAATTTAAAGAACTGGGGGCGCTAATCTGCCGAAAACATCTGTAGAAAATTTTGTGTGGGGAAAGTATTTTTTATCCAAGTCTGTTAATTTATAGGTAAAGTAATTACTGGCTTTTCAAGGATAAAGAAGTTTTGAATAATTAAATTTAGCAAGGAGCACTCATAAATTTCAATATTAATTAAAATTACAATTAGTAACATAATGAGGAAAATAGAACGAACAGTTAGATTGTCTAGGTTCTAATGTGAATAAGATCTTACATAACCCCCCATATATTTGAAATTGTCAAAACTATTGAGTCAGTTGGGTAATTTGTTTGTTTCAAATCTGAAATTATTATTATTTTCTAGGTTGAGCAAGATGATGCAAAAAGTGATGCCGGGTCTGATGCAGACAGTGATGCAGGTAGTCAAGTGAATGAGGATGAAGCTGAAGAAGTAACTGAAGCTGAGGCTGCTGCAGAAGAGCCTGAGGGGGAGGAAGAGCCTGAAGGAGAGGATCTGGATGATGATGTTAGTTCATTTGCAATTCTATTTAGTTTTTATATACTGTGTAGGTATAAGCCAAGGGTATGCTTTTTAATAGAAAAATTGACCGAAAATTCAAAACCAGCGTTTAAGCTGAGTGAAAATTTACCCCCTTCGCATTTACTAACCTGTGGTTTTTAACTTTCTAAAAACACCCAATTATTGTGCTTTATCCATACCCTAACTTAATTTTCCTACTTGTTGTGTCAGAAAACGTAGCTCTAAGCTCATTATACAACCGGGTAATGTTTCTCGGTGGTTAAACACCAGAGCCTTAACACTAACGGCCCTTTTCACCCTTAAGTATTCAATATTCAGGTCGTATTAGGATTTAAAGAAGGAAATGCCTTATACTATTTTCAAATGCTTTAGATCCATGTATAAGCCGGCACCCCTACTTTTGAATCGTAAATGTTTACAAAAACTCTCGGCCTTTAAGCGGTAGTATACAGTAATGGTTTATAAGTGAATGCTTTTCTCGTTTAAAACTGTTGTGCAATCTTAGGATGACGACGACGAAGATGATGAAGAGGACGACGAGGATGATAAAAGAAAGAGGAAGAAAAAGAAATCCCGCTACGGCGATTTCATTTTGGATGAAGCTGAGGTGGATGATGAAGTGGAGGATGAGGAGGAGTGGGAAGACGGGGCCGAGGACATCATTGACCGAACCAGGACCACCGAGGAAAATGCTTCCCGGGACATTGACAGCCATCGTCGTCTGCAGATGATGTGGACGTGAGTTTGATTTTCAGAAGAAGTATGGCTTGATTCCTATCTTGTGCTGTACACCAGTTATTAAATCCTTGCTGTTGTTCTAGGTCCAAAAAGGAAGATGAGATTGAAGATTACTATCGAAAGAAATATGCTGAGTCTTCTGCTGCAGAGAAAGGCTATGGTGATGGAGGAGACCATGAGTTGCCAGATGAAATTGCCCAGCAGACATTATTGCCTAGTGTAAAGTAAGTTGACTGACATTTGGAAGTATGTTAATATTGAATTATATGACTTGCACACTTATTGATATTTGATTATTGTAGCCTATATCTATTGTTTATTTTAGAGACCCTAATCTTTGGATGGTGAGATGCCGAATTGGAGAAGAAAAATCCACTGTTTTACTGTTGATGAGAAAATTCATTGCTTATCAGTATACTGAAGAGGTGAGTTTTATTACCCTTTTTCAATTCAAATTTAATTTTTAGGTATAAATTGTAAAAGTTTAGATCTCATTATAAATAATATGAAAATTGAAAATACCTTAAGTTATATGTTAAAGAAAATAAGATTTATAAAAAAGTTAAGATCTTAGAAAAATAATAATGAGTGATTATAATCTAATGACATGTTTCTATTTTAGCCATTACAAATTAAAAGTGTCGTAGCTCCTGAGGGTGTTAAAGGCTATATTTACATTGAAGCATTCAAACAGACTCACGTTAAACAGGCAATCAATGGAGTTGGTAGTCTGCGAATGGGGCAGTATGAGCAAAAGGTAATGTGCTATTTCTACAAACTTGCCTAGTTTACTGATTCCTAAATCAATCAGAACTTAAATTAGATTTGTGTTTCATTATCATCTAAACCTAACCGAGTTGTTAATCATATTTTATTTTCTCTACATCTTAAAGTTTTAAAATTTGACATAAATTTATATAATTTTTCTTTTACGGTCCCATTGTATGAAAGAAATTATCTTATTATATGGATATTATTTTTGGATTGATTTTAATCACTTATTTCTTTATCCAATGCTCAAATTTTGACTAATCTGAAAATTCAAAAAATTTTCTACCAAACATGACTAAGAGTTAACCAGTCACTAATCATTGGTGTTTTAGATGGTGCCCATCAAAGAGATGACTGATGTTTTACGCGTCACTAAAGAGCAAGCTCAACTGAAACCCAAACAGTGGGTGAGACTAAAACGTGGTATCTACAAAGATGATTTAGCTCAGGTGAGATTTGGTTATTGAAATTCCATTGTAACAAATTTATCAGGTCTTCTATTTAGTTTGCTTTTACACTGATGATTTTTAAGAATAAAATGTTTAAATAGCCATTCAGTTCTTTCTCCACATAATAAACTGATTTGAAAGGTTGCTTAAAGTCTCATGCTTGTTTGTTTTCAGGTGGATTTTGTTAACCTTGCACAAAATTATGTACATTTAAAACTGATTCCCAGAGTTGATTACACCAAGAAGCGGGGAGCTTTACGTTCAAATGTAAGTACTGAAGCTTTCTTGCCACTATTGCTTGGTTTTAATTTATTTTGGTTTTTAGCTGCATTGCTTATAACAACATTTTTCTGCTTGTAGGAACCTGAAAAACGTAAAAAAGGCAAGAAACCTCCTGCAAAAATGTTTGATGTTGATGCTATTAGGTTGGTTAATTTTCCAAATTTGAATAGTACTTAAATTTGGGTTAATAAAAAAGTCTTGGCTCTATACATATTTAAAAGTTCAAATGTAACAAATATCTACCAATGATTGATAGGCTTTTTCATAACTGATGAATTGATCAAATGTAGATTGTTTCATTAAAAAAATGAAACTGCTGGCTCGTTCCTATAACCAACTTGTTTCAATCGCCAAGCAAAGTTGTAGCGCCAAAGTGCACCTAAGTATCAAAGTAAAGTTGGCAGCAAAAAAAGTCGCCAAGAGGTGCCAACCCGAAGCCACTTCTAGGATTTATCGAAACTGTTAATGTAAAATAACTCTCACCAGAAATATTTTTTAAGTATTAAAGAATGCATTTATAATAGCTCAAATAGAGTAACTATTATTTCCTTAATTTTAACTCTGATGAGTCTAGCTGAAGTTGAATCATAGAAATATCTTTTTCTGTGATTTTTTTCTATACTTCAACAATTAACAAGGATAAACAATTTAAATTATTAAAATGTCTCTGGTTATAGTTGATATAGTTTTTTTGTAAGATTAAAGTAAAATATTTTTTCATAATGGATTGTTTATAGTTTTGTTTTAAATCACATACTAATTAAATGTCAATGAGGGTTAAACTATTGTGGGGTTTCCAATTAATTAAATGTTTCACATATTATTTTTTTGTTTTACTTACATGCCAAAGCTATCTATCATTCTTAACTAGTGGTAATTTTAAATGATGTTGCTGTGCTGCTTTTATTCTATGTTTTTTGTGAAATGTTACTGTATTTTCAGAGCTCTTGGGGGTGAAGTGTCAACAGATGGAGATTTTTTGATATTTGAAGGAAACCGTTATAGCCGTAAAGGATTTCTATTTAAGAGCTTTGCAAAATCCGCTTTGGTATGTTACCTAGTTTACATAACAAATTTAGTATACCTTACTTAGTATTGTTTTCATGTTTTTAGTTTCTAGTAAAAGCTTGAGCAGTTTTAAATCAAAATTTTCTTTTAGATTGTTGATGGTGTTAAACCAACTTTATCAGAACTTGAAAAGTTTTCTGAAGAAAGTGATGAAATTGAAGCTGAACGTATCCTTCCCTACAAATATTTATTCAATTTTAATTTGGCAGAAAATGATCAAATTTAATTTCTTACTATTACTTTTCAGGAGCTATTTCATTTCATAATTTAAAATTGCTCAAAATTTATTAAAATGTATGTATGATTTTTTTATTTTATCCTATTTTACTAATCACTTGTTTCCTATAAATTTTAAATGAATGGTAAAAATAGTTAAAATTTCCATAAGCTAATATTGTTACTTTTTTGTACCATAAGTTAACAAAACTGACTTGAATAAATGCTGAAAATATTTTGAAAAAAATTAAGTCAATTTTTTCTGAATCTTTTAACATTTTAATATGTTGAATTCTCGCATTGAAAATGGAAAGTGGCATAAAAATTTTGTAAGCGTGATACAATTTACCATTTTATTAATTCTTAAATATTAGCCAAGTACCATCATTTACAAATTAAATTTTATGTTCATTGTGCACCCTTAACTTGATGCACAGTTGGACAAAGTGTTGCCGGTGAGGAAGCTTCTCACAGTTTCTCGCCTGGTGATAATGTTGAAGTATGTGAAGGTGAATTGATTCATCTTCAAGGAAGAGTCATTGGTGTGGACGGAAACAAAGTCACTATGTTACCAACTCACGAAGACTTGAAGGTAAGGAGATGACTACAATAATTCTTACTAACAGTTAAGATATATTTCTTTGAATTTATCTAATTACTCATTCTGATTAAGATTTTTCTATGGAAATACTTAATTAGAGCCTTAATCACTGAGGGCTTAATAGTTTGAAGAATTTTTTCTTGTGTTTAACATACTTTTTAAAAGTTATTTAGCATTTGTCTTTTAATAATGGTGTAATTGAAATTTCTTTGTTTCAAATAGGATCCTTTGGAGTTTCCGGCCCATGAGTTAAGGAAATACTTCAAAATGGGTGATCACGTGAAAGTTATTGCTGGTACTTATGAAGGTGATACTGGACTCATCGTACAAGTTGAAGAAAATACAGTTCTTCTGTTTTCCGATCTCACCATGCACGAGGTTACTATTTTTTAAATTCTTCACTGCTTTTTGTGGAGAGATTGGATTTTAATATGGTTAATCTCCTGTAGCTGAAAGTGAGGCACCAAGACCTGCAGCTGTGTACCGATATGGCCACTGGGGTTGATTCTCTTGGTCAGTTTCAATGGGGAGATTTGGTGTTGTTAGAGTAAGTTATTTAGTTACTCAAATTAATGAATTTAACTTATATTGTTTTATTTGATGCAACTACCCTTTTTAGATATCTCTTAAAACTTTGGTCAATATATTTGTTATAAAAAATATGCAATACATTTTAGTTTATAAAAATATATTGGAGTACCCAGGTCAAACATAGGAGGTTGTGTAATTAATTTTCTGATAGCTAAACTTGATACTAAAACTATTGAGTGTAAATAAGTACTTGGATGATTTTATAGTGTTTGGTCAATTGAAATCATTTTAGACACTTTTCTAGTCCATTTTACAGAACTATTGAAGTATCTTTGATGTTAAGAACTTCAAGATAAAAGAAAAGATAATTAAATAATTCTGCTCTAATTAAAATTTGTATAAAAAGTATAAAAAAGTTATTTCAAAAACAAATTATAATAAAAAAAATTTTGGGGCTATGAATTGATATTTGAAAGAAGACTAGTAAATTTCAGTGAAGAAATATAAATAAATTTTAAAGTTTTGTAAAATGTAATATTTTTCTTTTCTAGTGCACAAACTGTCGGTGTTATTGTGAGGCTAGAAAAAGAAAATTTCCATATTCTCAACATGCATGGAAATGTGAGTAATGAAGAATTCTGTTTGCAAAAAATACATATAATGCTATAATTAATGCTGTTATCTCAAAACCTTTTTTAACAGGTCATTAAAGTCAAACATCAGAGTGTCTCAAAGCGGAAGGACACTAGGCGAGCTGTGTCTCTCGATTCTGAACAGAATCAAATTCAAGTTCGAGATGTGGTCAAAGTCATTGATGGACCTCATTCAGTAAGGAGTTTTGTTTATTTGCTTCTTTTAATTCTCTTGTGATTTGGATGCAAACCTATTTCCTTGGTTCAATTTGGTCATCTATTATGAAATATTGCCAAGCTGTTTTGGAAGCTATGAAATAAAAATATTGCCAATCTTATTGTTCTCAATAATATAACAGTGTATTTTTTTAAGTCTGCAATTTTCGGGGATATTTTTGTAAGTGGGCACCCAAAAAAGCTTGGCGATATTTAACAGAATTTTAGCGAAGTCATTTTAAAAACATAAAAGTGTAAAATTAATATTTAACCACCCTTTTCTTCCCTAAGCTAGTTTCATAGTTGTTTTTTTCATTGGTCTCATTATTATTCATTTTTGATAGGGTCGTCAGGGAGAAATCAAGCATTTGTATCGCAGTTTTGCTTTCTTACATTCTCGTTTGATGACTGAAAATGGTGGTATTTTTGTGTGTAAAACTCGGCATCTAGTGCTAGCTGGAGCTGGTAGTGGAGGAGGCAGAGTAAGCTTTCCCTTACTTGTTATTTCATTTGTGTATTATTAGGTATTTATAGTAAGATTTAGTTGATGTTAGTATGAAATACTTATCTTAATTTTATCTGGATATGAGGTATGTGTCCCCTTGTTAATGAAAATTATTTGATGCAATTTAATCTAATTTTAATGTGATCTGATGTATCATTACTTCAAAAACCCTTTCAGTTTCTAAATAACAAATAAAATGTCAAATTTCTTTGGACCAGTTTTTATAATTACTCTTCTATGACTATTGAATTTTCGACATCTCACAAACAAAATGTAGGCTATTTCTGCTCAAAGAAGAAACTTAAACATGTTAGAAAACATGCTGCTTAAAAATTCCTTGATTGCACAAGTTATTTATTTTAACCTCAAGGACATTATATATGTTATAGAGCATAAGTAATTTATTAGTGTTACACAAAATAAACATTACTATGAATTTTTAAATTGTAACTATTTTATTTCTTTTTTAATTATTTCTTCATTATCACAAAAAATTCATTATTCAAAATTTTCTAAAGGTCATATGATTGAGTACATTCTCATGATCTATATAATATTGCATCAGCAAATCTAATTTCAACTCCGTTCCTGCAGCCCTTGGCTGAGATAAACATGCGGTCTCCATTCCATGCAGCTTCTCCACGCATCAACAGCCCCATGCATCCCTCTGGAGGTGGTGGAAAAACTCCATCTCAAGGTTTTACAGCAGGAGCTGGTGCAGGTAGAGGAATGGGTCGTGGAAGAGGTAGAAGAGACAACGATCTGATTGGCCAAACTATTAAAATCACTCACGGACCTTACAAAGGTGAGAGAAAATTTATTATTGTAACTGGATTAATTTTTAGCAGTTTTACTGAAATATAAAAGCGTCATTGCATTTTCATTAAAAAACTTGCATTAACAAGAATTTCTTTGTAAAATGTTAAGACTTTTAGAAACCATAAAGTGTTTGAAGTTATGTTCTGTGGAAATAGATTTCTACTACAGTAAAACCTCTCTGAGCGACCACCCCTATATAGCGACCACCCCTTTTAACGACCGGATTTTGAAGGCACCAATTTTTTCCCATATTCTCCTAATGTTAAAATACCCCAATTAGCGACCATTAAAACCCCTCCCAGCGACCAGTTTTTTTAATTCAGAATTATTTTTTAAGGCTAGGACAGGGGAAAATAATAACTAGAACCGGGTCATCATTCTAAATTATTATTTACGTAAAGAGAATCAAAACAAGAACACACTTTCAATTTTTGTATTCTTATCTTTTTCTTAAATTCTTATTTTTTTACCCAATAAACCGGACTTCTTGCATTAAATTTCAAAGTTATGGACGAAGAGCAATTCTTTTATATCTTTTTTGTTCTGATACTTTTTTCCAATCTGATACAAAAGTCATTGAAAATAAGAGGACTTTGTCTCATAAAAGGTTAAAAATTTAAAATAAAGATTTAAATTTTAATTAAATTTTTTATTGTGGATCAAGTTAGATCAATTCTATAAATTTATTCATTTAATAAGTCAATTCCATATTATATACGTAATTATTTGAGTAGAATGAGATAGTAATTCAGAACAGAGTTTTTTGTCACGTTTGTTCTAACAAGAAATTATTAAAGATCTCAAGATTGGAAAATGAGAATATCATTGCTTTTAGCTAGCTATGAACACAATGAAATATTCAACATAGATAAGACTGCAATGCTGTTTTAAAGATTTGTCTAATAAGCGCATAGTGATTAAATCGGCCGATTTCAGTGGAGGTACAAGCTATTTAAGTGTTTTGCATCACTAATTGTTTGAAAAATGTTTTGAGTAAGTTCTAAACCAACCTCTTTCTATTTTTAAGATGACCCCTTTTAAGCGACCACCCCTCTGAACGACCGATTTTTAGTGGAACGGAGGGTGGTCGCTCAAGAGAGGTTTTACTGTATTAAAAATCTAATGTGGGTTGGACCTACGCTTCTTAATAAGCGCACTTGTTTTAACAGTTATTGTCCTCTCAGGATCAAACTAGTTGTGGTTGTTTACTGCCTGATCAAATGAAGTTATATTTTTAATTCTCTTATCAACCAGCTTTTATATCAAACTCTCAAAATATGAAAAATATGCCGGGCTATTTTAATAAAGACCAACGCCCAACCCAAGTCATTCACAGATAAACAAATAAAAGTCCTTCACCCCTAGAATTACTTTATATTTGGTTGGTGGATTTACTCATTCAGAAAGGGTTGAAATGAGAGTTGAAATTATTTGAAATCGAAATACTATTTATTGGATCCTTCTTTCTTTGGCTAATAAAATGAAAGAAACCCAATAATTTTGGTTTTTGTTTGGGGGAACATTACTGTATTCCTTACACTAGCGCTAGACCCGGCGTTGCCTGGGCGCAGTAAATTTTTACATACCTTCACGCATTTAAAAATTACAACTATTTTCTGGTTAAAAAATTCGAACGGGCAAAGCCCGTTCAGAGCACCTGTCATAATGAAATATTAATTTCCCTGTGCCCCCTCCTCTTTTGTGTCTTGTAATCGACACTGCAAGCAAACCCAATAAAAATGATTACTCAAGATACTAACTACAGTGAACTTGTTAATGTAAGAAATCTACAAATATGTTTAAAAAAGTAAAAAACTACATAGGAATGGTTAGTGTACGATATGCACAAACAATGCATCCTAAGCATTCATTCATCGCATTGCCCTCTGATAACCACCGTGAGCAAGTTTTGTGAAATGGAAATTTACACTCACAAAGCAAAACATAATAAAATAATAGGCGTAATAATAATAATAATAAAATAATCAGTAACTGGTTATAACAAAAAAGCACTCAACGACGAACATGATAAAGATCGCAATGACATCCGTGAGCCAATTTTATAAAACGAAAATGTAATAGAAAGGAAAAAAAAAACATTCAGCATAGAACAGAATAAAAGTCAACTGTGTGTGCAAGAAGCGGAATAAAAATATACCTATGCAAAAAAAGAAGCACATAAATAATCGTGAAAAAACACTCCGCCATAGCAGCAAACGAACCGAACTGTATGTAAACAATCCGTCCGTAGCAGAATTTGTGTTGCAAGGTTTTAAGGAGAAGACGGTATTGCTTATTGGCAGGACTAATCTAACATGAGGATAGCCTGAGAGGACAAATCTTTCAAAAAGCAAACCAATCAAAAGCCCGAAATGCACAAACCTTGAAATGCAAACCAATCAAATGCCCGAAACGCACAAACAGTATTTCCGGGCTTCTATTTTATACATCAAGATTTATTTTAACAATTGTCAGCATAGATGAGATACTGATTTAATTTGTGCAATTACATTTAATTTTCAGGTCATATTGGTATAGTAAAAGATGCTACTGAAGCCACTGCTCGTGTAGAACTTCATTCAAAGTGTCAAACCATTTCTGTGGACAGAACAAGATTGAGTGTTATTGGGTATTTAAGTCTTGTTAGACTAAATTAGCTAAAAATAATTATTAACCTGTAAGTGCATATCACTTATTGAATTTACTTTTTTCAGTGGCCCTACGAAAAGCGGCAGTGTATCAAGTTACAGTCGTACTCCAATATATGGAAGTCAAACTCCTATGTACGGGTCTGGTTCACGAACACCTATGTATGGATCTCAAACTCCACAATATGAAGGTGAGTTTTTGGCAGGGGTACAGGAAATGTTTTTACTTCCATCATTTCTCCCAATCCAAATGGAAATTGCCCCAAATTTTCCAGTTTATTTTAGATTTATACATAAATTCTTTATTGCTGCAAGTACTAATAATTCTGCAATATCCTTGTCTTGTCTTTGAAAACCTATAACAAATTAATTTGTAGTAAGTTTTGGTATTATATTTAAAAGGTAAATTAAATTAATTGAGTTCATAAATAATTTATAAGTTTTAATCGCTAAAACTTTTTATAACATTTTCTAATAAATTCAAAATCATGTAAAAAGTTTAATCTTCCAATGTCTTCTTAGATATTGCCATTGATTTTTGAATAATTGAATAACTTTTTGCTAAAAGTATTTGTGTTGTGATTTGTTTTAATAAGGCTAATTTTTATTAAAATGTAACAAAACTTGTCTTTGCAGCTGGTAGTCGCACACCACATTATGGCAGCCAAACTCCGTTGCACGAAGGAAACCGTACTCCAAGCCATGGAGGTGCATGGGATCCTTCTAATGCCAACACTCCTGCTAGGTAACAAACACAAAAATTGTTTTTATTGTAATAGCATCGAATGGAAGTATTCAACTGATATCATCTTGATTAGTCCATTTTAATGTCTGTCTTCCTTTGCTAGGCAGTTGGGAAAGGGGAAATCCTAGTTTGAGTAGAGGGTGGGGACAATCAGGGTAGCTAGCTTGGAAAAAGAGGAAAGGGAGTTTGGGTAGTTACTGGTGAGAAATAACCAGTTAAGTGCCCTCTCTGTATACCTCCCCAACCCTACGGAGTGAATAGCCTCGCTCATTTATGGTTATACTAACTGCCTAGTGAGGAAAAAAAGACAATAAATACACTATTAGCCCAGTAATTTTAGGAGTCGATAGCGAAATAATTTATAATTAGCTGAAAATTTCAGGATAAGCTCTCTATAATGTGTACAACCCACCCTGAAAAGTCCCCAAATATCCTCCGTCGTCGTCATTCCAAAATGGCGGATCAAAGATGGCCGCCTAGCATTTTTGCCTTTTCCGATATTTTCGCTCATATCTAAGTCAAAAATTAATATTTTTTAGTTCTGTAAAAAAAGGATTTATACTCAGGATAGATGCCGTTTTCAAATAAAATTTACAGTTTCGCGATAAAAATATAATACATGGGGTGTAAAGGGACTTTATTCATTCCAAACTGCAAATTTTTCATTGTTGTTTGCATGCGTTGCCATATAACTGTACTAATAGAAAAATCGATCAAAAAAATACAACTGTTATTAGTAGTCCTATTAATCAGGATTATTTTGAAACAAAATTTTTTGAAATCCGCTGAAAATTGACAGATATTCAATTTTTAGTAGTGTTGTGGTGCGGATGGTATTGGGTAGTATACGTTAGGAGTGGGTTACACACTTGATTAATAATTGTTTTTTGGCCATTATCTTTAATAGCTTAGTTAATACCGTTGTAACGTAAAGAAATCATTATGGTGCATTAAAATTTTCTTACACAAACATTTAATTATCAAAAAATTCATTAAAATTAATTAGGTCTTTTGGACTGATTCTATATTTCGGACCCCATAGCTTCCTTTTAAAATGAGTGGGATATTCATTCTAGTTTTCTGTACAGAGATATTTCAAAGGATTTTGAAGTCATAAAAAATAACTTAAATGAACGTTTTAGCGTATACAGTTGAACTCCATTATTGTGAACCATCGCATAAAAATTTCAATATCACAAGAGGTTTACTTTTTACTATTATTGATTTTTTAATTTTTTTACACTGAAGCGGAGCTCGACTCTTTTCATGACGCAAAATTAGTATAATTTGAAATAAATGTATAAAATACTATAGAGATTTTTAATGGTATAGAGTAGAGGTATCGTAAAATAAAACATATATAGTCCTGCTTTTCTGCACTGGCATCTTGTGTCACAATCCCTTGTAGAATTTATTTTGTAGTTGCAAGAGATGAACTGCAGGAGTTCTTCAGAAACTTCTGGAAGTGTTGAAGTAACTGGATTCAACTTTCCATCCTTTTTGAACCATCCCCAATCCGTTGGATTCAGGCTGTTCCCCAGCCATTGTTGGACTTGCAGGTAAACTCAAAGTGAATGCTGAGAAGCTGCTGCACTTGTTGGAGTAAGAACTGCTAGATTATAATTTGAAGATAGAGTTTTTGACACTTTTTTATTGTAGTGAATGTAACGTAATTCATCGAGAGAATCAATTCTTTCTCCTCCATAAAGTTATTTCAAAAATACCTCACCGATTTCTATAACTTTTGAGGAGTCAAGTGAAGGACTATTAAACTGTGAAACCATGGAGTGCAAATTTGGATTTTTTTATCAATTTGAAAGCTGAAGATTTCCCTTTTCTAAAAATTGCTGAGGTGGAATCACATTCAGAAGCTGCATGTAGGAAGATAATTGGATCTTTTATTAGGCCAATAATGTTTTGAATTTTAGAGATGTCGTAGCACTTGATTTCTCTAATAGTTGTTTGAGGACGTAAAAAAACAGTTACTCTCCTGGGGTACAACGCGAAAATAGAATAATTTAGAGATATGTATCGGTCCCTATTACTGTGACTTTTTTAAGCTTTGATTAGCTTCAATTGCAGAAGAACAGATAAGAGTATCTGCATCATCCTTTGCCTGTAAAGCAGTTATTCCTTCTGCCTGAAAGCAGAGGTGCAGAATATGTCCGAACGCCCGAACGATGTTCGGGGGAAATTTGAGTAGCTCTGGGGAAATTTTCCCCCAAGATAGAAAGAAAAACTAAAAAATCCAACATCATTAGCTGAAAAACAGATATTTTGTGCTGTGACTACTTCATAACCTCCAATTTCAACGTGAAAACAGCAGAGTTACGGATGTAGAGTGGGAAAAACTACGGATCTGCGCTAAAAAACCTAATTTTCTAGGTTCTTAACCTGGATGTTGGCTTTTCCTTGCTTTTCGATTGGTATGCAGGAAAAACAATCTATCCGTGGTAGAAGGGGTAATTTTCCCTATTAATAGCGTTCTTGTTCAATCACATCGATGTTCTTAATTAAAATGTTGAGTTCATTGATATTATTATCAATAAATTAATAAGGAGATATTTACAGGTAGCTCAAATTTGATATAATTAGAAAATTTTTCATATTTTAGGGAAAGGGGCACTTTTTTTTAGCAAAGATTATAAGTGTGTAAGAAAGACCAAAAAAGAGTATAACGATCATTAAAATTTAAATTTATGGATTATTTGAAAATTATTGAAGAAAGAAGTTTAAGAACTGAATAAACTATTTTTTAATGAAATTTCATTTCGGGGGAAATTTTGGAGAAAAAAAATTGTGTTCTGGGGAAATTTTGGATCCTGGAACATTTTCTGCACCCCTGCCTGAAAGTAACTAATGAGCATTCTAATCAGTCTCGATTTGTTCTCAGAGTTGCGCAAAAATTAGATTGTTTTGTTGTAGCCACCATATTTTCCTCAAAAACTCTATCTTCAAATTTTAATCTAGCAGTTATTCCTCCAACAAGTGCAGCAGCTTCTCAGCATTCACTTCGAGTTTACCTGCAAGTCCAACAATGGCTGGGGAACAGCCTGAATCCAACGGATTGGGGATGGTTCAAAAAGGATGGAAAGTTGAATCCAGTTACTTCAACACTTCCAGAAGCTTCTGAAGAACTCCTGCAGTTCATCTCTTGCAACTACAAAATAAATTCTACAAGGGATTGTGACACAAGATGCCAGTGCAGAAAAGCAGGACTATATATGTTTTATTTTACGATACCTCTACTCTATACCATTAAAAATCTCTATAGTATTTTATACAATTATTTCGAATTATACTAATTTTGCGTCATGAAAAGAGTCGAGCTCCGCTTCAGTGTAAAAAAATTAAAAAATCAATAAAAGTAAAAAGTAAACCTCTTGTGATATTGAAATTTTTTATGCGATGGATCACAATATTGGAGTTTAACTGTATACGCTAAAATGTTCATTTAAGTTATTTTTTAAGACTTCAAAATCCTTTGAAATATCTCTGTACAGAAAAGTAGAATGAATATCCCACTCATTTTAAAAGGAAGCTATGGGGTCCGAAATATAGAATCGGTCCAAAAGACCTAATTAATTTTAATGAATTTTAAGATAATTGCCAAAAAACAATTATTAATCAAGTGCGAAACCCACTCCTAACGTATACTACCCAATACCATCCGCACCACAACACTACTAAAAATTGAATATCTCTGTCAATTTTCAGCGGATTTCAAAAATTTTTGTTTCAAAATAATCCTGAATAATAGGACTACTAAAAACAGTTGTATTTTTCGATCGATTTTTCTATTAGTACAGTTATATGGCAAAGCATGCAAACAACAATGAAAATTTTGCAGTTTGACATGAATGAAGTCCCTTTACCCCCATGTATTATATTTTTATCGCAAAACTGTAAATTTTATTTGAAAACGACATCTATCCTGAGTATAAATCCTTTTACAGAACTAAAAAATATTAATTTTTGACTTAGATATGAGCGAAAATATCGGAAAAGGCAAAAATGCTAGGCGGCCATCTTTGATCCACCATTTTGGAATGACGCCGACGGAGTATCTTTGGGGACTTTTCAGGGTGGGTTGTACACATTATAGAGAGCTTATCCTGAAATTATCAGCTAATTATAAATTATTTCGCTATCGACCCCTTTTCTCGCCTAAAATTACTGGGCTATATGACAAATAAGATGTTATATTCATGACAGCAAGCCATGTACTTACTGGGTCATATTATAACATGTTTTTCATTTAAATTCAACCACGCTTGAAACATTTTTCAGGGGTAGCAGTGATTTTGAAGACTATCCTTTCGACGAACCATCTCCCTCACCAGCTACTTACAATCCTGCTACTCCAGGGTACCAGCCAGAAACCCCTCAGGGGCCCTACACACCTCAGACACCTGGAAGTGCTGTCATGTACAACTCCGATCATACATATTCACCCTACCAGCAGACACCATCCCCATCTGGTTACACTGGTATGTCTTCTTTAAACATTGACCTTGTTAATAGGAAACTAGGTTGATATGTTACAAAAATAATCCTTATGTATATTTTAGATTTCAGATAATCTTTAACTCCTTGTTTTTACATACTATTTTTTTAAATGTTGAAGTCATTTAAATGTTAAGTCATTTGAGAGAATTTCCAAATATAAACTATTTTGTTTCTCTTATCACTAATTACTTAGAAATCTCCCAAAAAAACTGTATTTCAAATACTGAAAAATATCAGAATATATTCAGTTCAAATTTAATAACACAATATACTAAAAAAGGGACATAAAACAAAATCAAAGATAAATACAAAATGACTAAAACCAAAGAGTCAACTTCCAGGCCCAAAGGATGTAGCTTGATGATGTCTTACCATCAAAACAACTGCTTTTGTACCCAAAAGTTCACTTTGGTTTTAATTATAACTCCAGTGGTGTAACCCTTCATCATTTTACAAAATGACTCACAATTTAATTTAAAAATGATATAAAAAATAAATAAAAGAAATAAACCAGATGAAAAAGTCGTCTGTAATATTACTAGAGCAAAAGGCTTGTGCGTGCAAATGCAAATAGAATGCGATTACTAACTTGCAATAAATAATTATTTGCTTGTAGGATTCATTATCTATTTTATCTTTATTGGTGTGACGATGCTATCGTCACAGTTTTTATTATAAATTTAAATTAATCTATAAATTAGTAAGAACAAGAAAGCCATGAGAATATTGTTTACGTGTGTTAGATAAGCCCTTGCATATCTCAAAGCATTCATGGGGAAAACTTGTGACTTCCTTATATTATCTTAAAGTAAATACTAATATCAAAGGAAGTTAGAAAAACTTCCAGAATCTTAACCCCTCTATATATAAAAGGGCAAGGTAAGATTAAGGAACACATACACTCCCTCCCGTAGAACGTAGCAGACCCCTACAAAAAGAGCATGGATGATTTCTCTCTTGGTAAGAGTTGGTTCCTTAAACTTGATTCAGTAAAATGTATAATCTTATCAATATCAATTTTGGCCTATCCTATATTAAATTAACTTGATAAAATCTGGTATTTTTACTTGAGTACTGACATACACCCAGTGTTATTCTTAGGACTTTTTTGGAGGATTAAAAATACTCCTTGACTTTTTTAGGAGTCGTGAAATTCATTTATGAGGAGTGAAATACTAAATTTTTTTCAAATTTTAATGGACAAAATGAAATAGAAAAAATAAGGATGTTATTTTGGTTTTTAAAATATAGCATCTGTTAAAACTTAGTAGAAAACAATTTATTTTTCATTAAACATACTAAATTAAATGTTTATTTAGAATGACAAATTTCAGTAGAAAAATTATTATTCGATTTCAGTGGGGCGCCATGCATTTCTTTAAGGAAAGCCTTTGTTAAAAATTCAAAGCATGAAAATATGCCTGGATAGTTTTTAAAAGCGTATTTCCGATTTTCAATGCGTGAAATACGCTCTCAGAGGCGTTAAAAATATCTCTGCATACACCAACATGATATTGGTTTTAATAAATAAAATAGAATAAATACAGGGATGAGTTTTTTCCGCCCTGTGGCGGAATTCCGCTTTTTTTATTTTTTTGAAAATTAAGAATTCCGCTTTTCAAGGAAATTTCCACTTTTTGTAATCCTGAAAAAATCCGTTTTTTCGTCTCCTTCTACTTCAGAGAAAAAAACTTCCGCCATCTCCCGGTACTTTGTCTTCGGCATTCCTACCTCGCACGTGCATCGGCGATAGGTTCGTATAACGCAGCCTGTAAAGATGGCTTCTTCTCGTTCGTTTACTGTATTATGGAAAAACTTTTTTTTCTTGCTGTTTCTAGCATGCAACCTAGAGATGGACGTAACCTTCGGTAAAGTCGGCTCGTATTTGGGTATTGTGGAAAAACTTGAGCCTTTTCATTGAGAGATATTTTGGATGCATAACCTGCGGCCCGCGAACTGATTTGGATTTCTACAGATAATCCAACTTTTTAATACGAGTTATCGCGTGAAAAAGTCGGAAAAATCGCGTTTTTTCCCGTAAGTTTCGTTTTGCTCGCGGAGTATTCCGTATCATCCCGTGACTACTTTCTTGGACGGCCGTGGTGGGCGCCAAATTGAAGTCCGTTTCTTGCATCTCTATTGCGATGTAGAAAAACCAACTTTACAGTGGTCAGAAGCCAAAAAGTCCGGTGTTTTGGATCATATTCTCTGAAAATGTCAAAAAATTGCGATTTTTCGCGAAAGTTCCGTTTTTCCTGTGCCTAGTTGAAGTTCGCTTTTTCTTACGTTCTAATTGCGATGCAGAAAAGCCTAATAGGAGTCAGAGGAGACTAATAGGTCTAGTGAAACATCTCAGATAATTTTTTCCCGATTTTAGACAGCATTTCTTCAGATTTTACTTTAGGATCTAGATCTTATAAGTTGTACATTTTTAGTGGAAAATCGCTTTGAAGCAACTTTATAAGAAAATAATGGAGTGGTTTTTTTAATCCTTTTGGATCATAATCTGTTTAAAAGATCATAATATCATCAGGGGCATATATAAAGGGGCCAGGGAACCCGACCCCTCCTCTAAAAAAATTGGACTATGTGTCCAAAACAAGTTTAAACCCTGTGTTTTAGGGTCAAATTCCCAAAATTTTTCTGGGGAAAAATTCCCCCAGACCCCCTTTTGTGTACATGGAACTCTATTATTCACAACTTTTTTTTATATTGAGTTAAAGAAAATGCAAATTTTACCTAAAAATATGTCCAAAACTTAACAAAATTAGGTCTTTGACACTCATGTTTAATGCCCATTAATACCTATTAAGCTCTTGCTCAGTCTAGGAATTGATCAAAGCTTTTCCAGAGGATAAATCGGTTTAATTTTCTCAACAGCTTCCTGTAAACTACATTCTTTCTTAGTTTAAAAAATTATAAATAAAAAAATTACTTGGATATTTTAAAAAACTTATGTAATACATTTGTAAATTAAATGTATTATTCTCTATAAATTCATACATATCTGTAGAAAAGATTTTTTCATTTGATTTTTATCAAGTTAATTTAATATATGGTATGAATAAAAGGAATATAAAAATACATTTTGTTTTTCAATGTTGGAAGGTCTGCCCTTAATCTTAAGAAGGTTTAATAGGTTTTTAAACAATTCACTTAAATATATGCAATCTGAGTTCTTTGCTTTAAGTTCTTTTATAAAGCAAACAAGTATTTTCAATTAATATTATCTTGTAAACATGCTTTTGTTTGTCGAGCTATTGAGAATCAGAATATATGTTCTGCTTTAAGAGGATCTAAATAAAATATTTGACTAAATTCTAATTTGAAATGCAAAATATCAAACCTAAAACAAAAAAATAAGCTACAAAATTTAAGTTTAGCTGATACAATAACTGTTACAAAATGCTTGAAGGTGTGCAACATCCCCGATATGTGTTACGCGTAAAATTTTGGATTTTTGGTTTCAGCTTTTTTGTTTTTCACCAAACTCATCCCTGAATAAATAGTAGAATAAAAAAAGAATAAATAGTGTAAAATAATAGAATAAATAGTGTATTTAATTCAATTATTTTTATCTGAAGTGCTTGTTTTAATTTTTATTAAGAAGCTAATGTTTCTTTTCTAGGTGGAACGCCAAGTCCATCAGCTTATGTAGCCACACCTAGTCCTTCGGCGTATGCTGGAACTCCGTCACCTAGTGGTTATGGCTACAGTCCAATGACTCCTGGTGCACCCCCTACTCCTGGAGGTAATTCAGTTTTTCACTATTTATTTCATTAGTATATTTGGATTGTTTGCAGATGTTAAGCTCAGGGATGAGTTTTTTCCGCCCTGTGGCGGAATTCCGCTTTTTTTATTTTTTTGAAAATTAAGAATTCCGCTTTTCAAGGAAATTTCCGCTTTTTGTAATCCTGAAAAAATCCGTTTTTTCGTCTCCTTCTACTTCAGAGAAAAAAACTTCCGCCATCTCCCGGTACTTTGTCTTCGGCATTCCTACCTCGCACGCGCATCGGCGGTAGGTTCGTATAACGCAGCCTGTAAAGATGGCTTCTTCTCGTTCGTTTACTGTATTATGGAAAAACTTTTTTTTCTTGCTGTTTCTAGCATGCAACCTAGAGATGGACGTAACCTTCGGTAAAGTCGGCTCGTATTTGGGTATTGTGGAAAAACTTGAGCCTTTTCATTGAGAGATATTTTGGATGCATAACCTGCGGCCCGCGAACTGATTTGGATTTCTTCAGATAATCCAACTTTTTAAATTTTCCAGATTTCCGAGAAATATTACGAGTTATCGCGTGAAAAAGTCGGAAAAATCGCGTTTTTTCGCGTAAGTTTCGTTTTGCTAGCGGAGTATTCCGTATCATCCCGTGACTACTTTCTTGGACGGCCGTGGTGGGCGCCAAATTGAAGTCCGTTTCTTGCATCTCTATTGCGATGTAGAAAAACCAACTTTACAGTGGTCAGAAGCCAAAAAGTCCGGTGTTTTGGATCATATTCTCTGAAAATGTCGAAAAATTGCGATTTTTCGCGAAAGTTCCGTTTTTCCTGTGCCTAGTTGAAGTTCGCTTTTTCTTACGTTCTAATTGCGATGCAGAAAAGCCTAATAGGAGTCAGAGGAGACTAATAGGTCTAGTGAAACATCTCAGATAATTTTTTTCCCGATTTTAGACAGCATTTCTTCAGATTTTACTTTAGGATCTAGATCTTATAAGTTGTACATTTTTAGTGGAAAATCGCTTTGAAGCAACTTTATAAGAAAATAATGGAGTGGTTTTTTTAATCCTTTTAGATCATAATCTGTTTAAAAGATCATAATATCATCAGGGGCATATATAAAGGGGCCAGGGGACCCGACCCCTCCTCTAAAAAAATTGGACTAGTGTCCAAAACAAGTTTAAACCCTGTGTTTTAGGGTCAAATTCCCAAAATTTTTCTGGGGGAAAATTCCCCCAGACCCCCTTTTGTGTACATGGAACTCTATTATTCACAACTTTTTTTTATATTGAGTTTAAGAAAATGCAAATTTTACCTAAAAATATGACCAAAACTTAACAAAATTAGGTCTTTGACACTCATGTTTAATGCCCATTAATACCTATTAAGCTCTTGCTCAGTCTAGGAATTGATCAAAGCTTTTCCAGAGGATAAATCGGTTTAATTTTCTCAACAGCTTCCTGTAAACTACATTCTTTCTTAGTTTAAAAAATTATAAATAAAAAAATTACTTGGATATTTTAAAAAACTTATGTAATACATTTGTAAATTAAATGTATTATTCTCTATAAATTCATACATATCTGTAGAAAAGATTTTTTCATTTGATTTTTATCAAGTTAATTTAATATATGGTATGAATAAAAGGAATATAAAAATAACATTTTGTTTTTCAATGTTGGAAGGTCTGCCCTTAATCTTAAGAAGGTTTAATAGGTTTTTAAACAATTCACTTAAATATATGCAATCTGAGTTCTTTGCTTTAAGTTCTTTTATAAAGCAAACAAGTATTTTCAATTAATATTATCTTGTAAACATGCTTTTGTTTGTCGAGCTATTGAGAATCAGAATATATGTTCTGCTTTAAGAGGATCTAAATAAAATATTTGACTAAATTCTAATTTGAAATGCAAAATATCAAACCTAAAACAAAAAAATAAGCTACAAAATTGAAGTTTAGCTGATACAATAACTGTTACAAAATGCTTGAAGGTGTGCAACATCCCCGATATGTGTTACGCGTAAAATTTTGGATTTTTGGTTTCAGCTTTTTTGTTTTTCACCAAACTCATCCCTGTAAGCTGTCATCAAAAGCCAGTCTTTCCAACTTTCCACTTTATGATTTAGCAGGTGGATGACTTATAATGGTGCTTCAGGACTTTTAATATTAGTCCTTTGAACTTGACTTCTAAATTTTACTGTCAACAAGTATCTTCTTTTTTACTGCTACAGTGTAACATGGGAAAATAGTTAAACTTAAGAATACATTTTTTAGATTACTGAATAATTACTATTCATGTTATTTTCCCTAGGCATTGATCACTCTACTGTTGAATGGCAGACTACAGACATTGAAGTAATGATCAGAGATACTCATGGCGATGACGGTCTCAGTGGACAGACTGGAATAATCAGAGGAATATCGGTATGCTACAAATAATGTCTGAAAATGCATCTATCTTTGTAAAACTAACCTAAGATATTTTTCAATTTACTGTTGCTGTCTTTCTAGGGTGGCATGTGTTCAGTGTTTTTACCCATCGAAGATAGAGTTGTTAACATTCTTGGTGAACACTTAGAACCAGTTGTTCCAGTGACTGGAGATAAAGTAAGTTGAATTGAAACCTAAATAACACAATTGGGAGGGAAACATCTATATCCAGTTTCAGATTTTTTTAAAAGCACTAATTAATTTGCAATCCTCATTTAAAAGTTCTATTCGAGGAAAACTGGGCGTGACTAGGCTTGATGTCACAGTTGCAAAGTATAAAGGAGCTGCCAATCGCTCCAACCAATCGACTGCTCAAATTTCTCCCCTCTGCTTCCGAACGATGACATGTTCCGCAACCCTGACATAGTGTGCTGAGCATTTAGTTTTTATTTATTTAAAAATTAACTAATTATCGGATTTGAAAAATTTCTTCACCAATGATCTTATTTTATGAAAATCTGTTAGGAAAATTAAAATTTGAAAAAGTGTTTACCAGCCAATAGACAATATGCACTATGTCACGAAACATCTTAAAACTTACCCAATTTACTAATTCGATCATGAAAAACCCAAAAATCAACTTTAAAAATCACAAAAAGTTTTAATTTAAGTGCAAAAAGTGTTTAAAAAGAGCCCTTAAGTCACCTGACTCAAAACGGGGCGTAACCTTGTGTGACGTCATACTTCAAGAGATTTGTTTCAGGCAATACTGTTTTGAGCACATGGAGCATAAAAACTTACTTTTTTGAACTCTCCCGTTATGCATCTGTTTAAGACTGGATAACACTGTTCTTGAAACTCAAAAATGTTCTTTTTAGAATTAAAATTTTATTCCTTTTGTACAGATTTCTTGTATTTTCATTCAGTTTCTTATCATTTGGACTAACTTTGGAGATTTTGTAAATAAATAATGAATGTCTCGTAGGTTTTTTCTCACAATATTAAGTTTAATTATAGTCAGTATAAAATATTTAAAATATCACTAGTAAAATAAAAATGTAAAACACATTTAAAAACCCAAAAATCTTTGAATTTTTGAACTGTTGCGACAGTAAATAATTTATTTGACTTCTTTAAATTCTTTCGTTTATTAATTTAAACTGATGATAATCAAGCATTCCATTTATAGCAATGCCAATGTACTAGTATCACAAAAATTCTAGTTTTCTTTTGCTATGAATTATTACTTTTTATGCAGCTGGCATCACGTTTTTGTTTGTTTCTTTGTGTCTCTAAGCATAAAGTTACACTATTTATGACGAATTCTTTCATTTTTTGGTACTGAGAAAAACAATTCATCCGGTGTTCTAACACTTGTATTTTTGCACATAGGTACTAAACATCCTTTATAGTACTTTTTTACTTGTTTAGGGCCGTCCATAGCTACCGAAATAAGAAACTACAGGCTACCAAAAAACCTCAACATAAATGCAAACACCATTGCTTTTCAATGGATGCCTTTTGCGCGTAATTTGAACTTGAAGTATGACGTCACAAGTCAGAATCGTCAAGCACTGAAGTTTTTGTTGATAGTGACGTCAGAGCAACTTTAAATGCGTTTTAAATAGAATTTATTTGATCGAATTGCAGTTTAATTAGCATTTTTCAACGTAATTTTTCATGCTCTTTCTTTTTAAAATGAATTTGAAAATCATGCATATTGTCTATTGTTTAAAATATTTTCAGAAAATAATGACATGATTTTTTTGAATGAACAAGTTCAAAAAGGTTGGTTTTTGAAAGAAATTCATTTATGTAATTAATTGTTTTATTTTCTCTGCTATATATTCTTAAAATTGGTGTTCCTATCATTTTTGCTTAAAATATCCAAGAATAGTGTTGTAAACCCCCAAAATTTGGGTACATTTTTAGGTATTAACTTCATAAATTATAAATACCTTTAGAAGGCATCTATCTCAATATTCCAGTTTTAAGTATTTGATATTTGAAATCTATGATTTCCTCAATTCTAATTTAGTAATCTTAATGTGCTTGTTGGAACCCTTTTGTTTTACACACACATACGTGAATCCTCAATTTTTCTCCCTAACTTGTATAAAAAGTTTCTTATGCAGATTGCTTTTTTACATTAAATGACTTGTGTTCTGCCAATAGTTATATTGATAAACTTTTTGTTTTCAGGTGAAAGTTATCTTGGGCGAAGACAGAGAAGCCACTGGGCAACTGCTAAGCATAGATAACAATGATGGAGTTGTAAAACTTGGAAACAAGGACTTTAAAATGCTAACTCTAGCATTCCTGTGCAAAATGAAACCCAACTGATGTCCTTTGCTATAGCTTTGCATTAGACTGCTCTTTCGACAGGAGATCTCTTAACATTCCATAGCAATATTTGTTTCTGATTCAACCATTTGCTTATAGTAATGTGTTCAAGTTCATCTCTTGTATTAGAATATAATTTGTTATTTCAGCATCTATCACTTGGAGAGCAATATTATCTCAAATTTTTTTGACATAAGGAGGATTCATAAAAGCATGTTTGTAAATATTTGTGTAAAAATAAAATATGATTTTTTAAGACACTATTGTGTTGCACTATTTAGTAAAAATTTATTGAAATTAAAAATAAGATTATACATATTGATAAGATTTTCTAATTACTTGACACATATCGGTTGTTCTTGAGCATCATGATACTAAATCTTATTTTTCTCAACTGTAGACAAAAAAACTAGTTACTAGTTCTGATACATCTATATAAATTCATTAACAACTAAACTAACAAAGGTAGGGGTCTGATGATTTTTCCCCACATTGCTTATTTCAATTAATCTAGCCTAAAGATTTAACCAGATAGAAACTACTCAAAAGGGCCTAAAAATCAAGGTATTTTAGGATGCATTTATACCCATATCAGACCGCTGTCCTATTTATAGGACAGTTGAATTAAATGTGAATAAAAAAAGTTTCGATTGTGATACCCATATAAAAGTTGTTGAAAATGATTATAAAGAGACTAAATTTAATAAATATCTGAGAAAACATTGAATTTTTTTAATAAAAAGTATTAAAAAATTAGTTTAAATTCGCCCCTAAAAATGTCATAATTTTAACTCGATAAAAAAAAATAAAAATCTGATTTTTTCTTAAGCAAACATATTAAATTTTTAAGTAGAGTTTTTGTTTAGTCCAAAACATTAAAAGTATCCATGAAAAAAGTTAATAGGACAGGTATTTCACACGTGTTTTCTAACTGTCCTATAAATAGGACAACGGTCCGATACCTACTTTTTTTTTCAATTCAGTCTAAGATGGCATTTCGCCTGGGAAACACTCCTTTTTGTGGAAAACACTCTTCGCGTGGGAAAATTTTACAACTGTCAATTATATAATCTCGATATCTGGTTGGGGGTGTGATTTGGGGGTTCCTCTCACACTCCCCACAGAGAAGGGGGCTTTCTTTCGTTCGCTAATTGGATCTACAAAGAAACCACCGGGACCATAAAACTATCAGTTGTAAATCTCTATTCTCACCCTATAGGGGGTAAGAGGGCAATAAAAGGGTGGAATGTTCTAGAATTCCTTTGAATTACTCTCCTTTACCGATCATGTTCTTGTGTGTATGCTATTGCACATGGGTGTTGTTTTCTATTAGTTTAGTTGCTTCTATGCTTTGTAGTTATAAGTTTAGCTGGATATTTTATGCATAAAAATGGCTAGAAAATTTCGAACTGCCGAAGAAGCTTTGGAATATATTAATTCTTTATCTGATGAAGAAATTGATGATCCTGAAATTATTATTATCCCACCGGAACCAGACGCGGTCAGTGACGAAGAAGAAATAGACGAGTCTTTCATAAAATCCAATATAGTAGAGACATGTGATGATCCTGAAGTTCGAGATTGTGCTGGAGAATTAGAGATTTTACCTATAAAAAACCTCAATATCATTGAGGAAACAAACCGCAACCGCGATTGAGGAACAAAACCGTTTTTGTAAGCTAAGTACACTTATGCAACTTTTAGTAGTGTATTGGACCGTTGTCCTATTTATAGGACAGTCCATATCTCAGAAAAAAAATAATTTTTTTTAAAAAATTTCTTTTTTGTATGTTAAAGTAGCATATAATGATCATGTTTTTTGAAATTTACGTTTTTCCTATGATTTTTTCTATGAGTGGTCCAATATGGGTTAAAGCTATGAAATACTTGTTACTTTTGTTGAATTAAAGTTTGTGGTGATGTGTGTTCGATTACGGAGCACTCCCACCTAGTTGACAGTTCCTGGTTGATGTGAGTGGCAACACTGAGGTGACATCGCTAAAGCATATAAAGGACTAAAACACTGTTCCTTCTCTCTCTCTGTTCTATTAGCACCGGCCGTCCTGTGTGCCCCTTTTCTTTAATATTTAATTTTAACCTTTTCTGTTAATAAATGGTTATTTAAGTCTATCGAAGAATGCATCATTTAGCCTTCATCACCTTCTGATAAGCTTAGCTAAAGTACTTTTAAGTAGGCCATTTTAAGATTTATTTGGGCTATTTTTATAACTAAAAAAATATTTTTCAAGTAGCAAGAATTCGAATTGTTTTATGTGTCTTCCTCTTTTTCTCAGTCATTCCTTTGATTGATTTCTAGGGTAAAATAGGGAATGCTCTTCCCCTTATCTTCCTCTATAATATATAAAACTAGATTCTGTGGAAATATTTTATTTCCCTATTTCATTCCTAAAATTTTATGATGCACTTCGTCCTGTTTTGGGCATTGCCTTAAAAAACCTTCCAACTTGAAATGCCAGTTAAATTATTTTAGTATTATTGAATTAGTGTGATCACAACTTTAATTTTAAAGTTAGTGGCCTCTGATATTTTTTCTGTATTGCCAAATTTTTAAGATCCATAAGAAGTGATTTATTTTATCACCAGATACTTTTGCTGTGAAAATTCACTGATTGTAGAGATTTGAACCAAGAAATGGCACTAAAAAAACAGGAAATATTTTGAACCCAAAGGAAAATTTTAAAAATGTCAGTAAAAACTGGGAATATCCAGGAAAGTTAAAAAAATCCTTGGCACATTTTTGATGAAAATCTTTTTTCAAAATTGAAAATTCTGTGTAGGAGAATGAAAATATTGCACTTGCATCGATCCTTGTTTTTTACCGATTACAGGGTTCCCACGGTCCTTGAATTTTTAAGGCTTAATTTAGGCATTTGAAAGTCCTTGAAAAACGTTCTAGGTCCTGGAAAAATGACTTAGGTCCTTGAATTTTCACTCAGCCACTAATCGAACTTAACTTTTTCATATCTTTCTTTGTTTTTTCTAGAAATTTTCTTTAGAACTACTCTTATGAACATAACTTGCGGCCAGTTTTACAAATTGACAGTGAAGAGCGACTTTTCCTCTCATTCCGATTGTATGCGGGAAAAATGACTTGTCTTGAAATACGACTAATTTTTAAATCTCTGCGAAAAAGGTCCTTGAAAAATTTTGTCAATGTCCTTGAAAAGTTCTTGAAAGTCCTTGATTTTCAGTGTTTTCGAAGAGTGGGAACAATGGATTATAATGGCCGATTACCCTGGTTTTTCTTTTTATTGGGGGCCGTCCATAAATGATGTTACTTTTTTTGCCCATTTTTGACCCCCTTCCCCCCTTTGTCACAAACTGTCACACTTTCCCATACCCCCTGTCACAAGTGACTCTCTTTAACCAACAATGTCTAATACACAAATTTGAAACTGCCCGGAACCAACTTTTTTATATTTGAGCTTAATTTTCTCCGTTCTTGATAGTTTCATTTCTATCAACCTTTAAGATGCCTTTTGAGAGAAAAATAAGTCGGTCGTTTTAAAAATTTAAGGTTTTTTTTCGTTGATTTTCAGCTTCAAGATGTGATGTCACAGTTTTTTAAACCCCCCTCCCTCCCCCTTGTCACAAATTGATTAACCCCCTCTGAGCGTGACGTCATTTTCATTTATGGACGGCCACTTGGGGGTAGGGGTCAGCAGTGGCAGATTTGGGGGGCTAAGAATTTTCAAAATCATCTTCCAATTACCTAAAGGGGGTCTGGGTTCCTTCTCCAGAAATTTAAGTCTAAAAACCAGACTTTCAACTAGTTTTGGTACACCTAATCCGAATTTCGGACATACATTTTCGAGAATTCAATTTACATTTTAGTAGGATTTTTGCATTTTGCTGAACTTATTACATAAAAGTTGTAAATAATAGAGTTCCAAGTACTAATGGCGGTTTTGGGAGTCCTCCCCCAGAAAATTTCTGGAAATATGACCCTAAAACACGGTTTTGAGTCGTTTCCCTCCTTAATATTCACCCGAGTTTCGACCTTCCCTCTTTGGGGACATCCATTTTTTCTAACTTAAAAAGTTGACGTGAGATATTAATCAACCCCCCTCCCCCTTGGTGAGAGTTTTCCAAAACCCTCTCCTCCCTTTTTGACCTCACGTAATTTATGGATATCCCTTTTCTCACTGTTAGTTCTTATTCTTTTTTTGGGGGGGACTAAAGCCCCCTAGCCTACTGTTGTTGCCTACTAAATGTTTTTTTTCGGGAAGAAATAATTATTTAGTTTTCAAATCCATTAATTAATTTGTTTTTCAGTAAGTTTTAACACTGCCTTCATGGAAGAACTTAAGGTGTGGATCGCCAGCTTCCTCCAATGGAAGGATTTATGGGAGTTGCTCTCCCTTAAAAATATTTCTTTGTTCCTAAAGAGAGAAGTAATGTCAGTTTCCAAACTCGGAACTTTTATTTATTAACGACTAAAACCTCGCTGTATCTCCTCCAAAACAACAATATCCCCCCCCCGAAATTGTTTTCTGGCTACAAGATCTCAACCTCAAGTATATTCCTATAGTGTCTCCCTCATAAAACCGTCCGTACTTCTCCGGGTGACCCCTTGGCCAACTATGTCATTATGAAGGCGCGCGGGTTCCTTTCCAAGGGAAAGGAACTTTTTGGGGTCACCCTACCTTTCTGGGGTGCCTCCCCAAAAAATTTCAACAATTTGACCCTCAATAACTCACATTTAAAATCTCTTTTAAATGGATTTTGCAATAGAGGAAATTTAAGAATCTTCTTTATTTAACGAAAATAAACCCCCCAAAAAATTTAGTATGCAAATTGACCGAAAAAAAAATGGAGTAACTTAAGAAAAGGACACCTCCCGGAACTAAAAATATGTGATAGAGAAGGTACAGTAAGAGAAATAAAAGGAGGAAAGATAAGAAAAATAGTATTTTTTAATGAACGAAAAGGGGTGTGAACAATTTGGGAAAAGCGACTCCAGGAAGAAAAATAGATAAATATATATGGGGAAAATGTTCATTTTTTGGGGAAAGGGTAACATCTCTTTTGGTCTTTCAGACTCTACTTTCTTTTTCTTTCTCTTTTTAAGGCCCTTTTTCTTTCTTTCAGTTCTTTTTCCTTTTTTTGCCTAAGAAGGAGGCACTTTCCGGAATGCCCCCCTCTGGAATGCAGGCGCGGATCCTTCAAGGGGAAGGGGAAGGCACCTTTTGAAGCCTCTTTCTTTTTACGCAAATAGACAGAATCCCCCATGAAATTTATTTTCACCCCCCATGCTTTAATAAGTATATGCAAAAGAGTGTTGAGTCTGGGGGTCTCCCCCAGAAAGTTATAGGGATTTTGACCCTAAGCAACTCATTTTTGATCAGGACAAGCGCTTGATGAACGTAAAGACAAAAGTTCCCTGGCCTTTTAAAAGAAGAAAAATTGCATTTTTTTAAAACACAGAAATTTTTTTGGGGATTTCAGCATTTATACTTTCTTCTTTCTCTTTTTTACGCCTTTTCTCTCTTCTTTCCCTTTCTTTTGGGAGTACGCCATTGAATCCGCACCTGATTATAATAAAATACAAAGACGATTCAATTGAAAAAGGTGATTTAATGAGATTTTCAAATCGCTGACATTTCTAGTCCAACACGTGTCAGTGTTGTTTTTCACCGGTGACTTCCCCAAATGATGCTCTTAATCCCTGACACGCGCTGCGAATTTTTCTAACCGATCGATGCCATTACCAGAACACCACCTCATGCATTCCAAGATTACCATCTTCACCAGAAAAATCCCACCCAGCCCAACGATCCTTGTGCTCATCGGATATCCATCGGTAATTATGCCTCGCCACGGAACTCTCTTTAGAATCAGACCGAGGCGTTCTCTCACGCATTCTTTGTTGGTAAGCCCGACTAAAAACGACATCGAAAAGACGGTGAAAATTAACCCAAATCTCTAATGACTCGACGAGCGATGTTCTGTTGTTGCATATGGTCAACTTTGCGGACGATCTGGTATCTTTTTTCTCACCCCGGCTGGTTGACGAGATGGGAGCCCTTGAAATAAATCGAAGGTTAACGAAGTAGAAATGGATGTGTTGGTGGGTTTATTCATTTCAAATGTTTTTTTCCCATTATTTTTGGTTGTGTGCTCTATCAGCCAAGCTTTTCGTAATATGGTCAGAGAAGGATATACCAAAGGTCGGCAGATGGCGGACTGCGGGATTTCCAAAGTATTTTGAAAATCAGTAATATACATATTATATTGTTGGACACAAAAAATTAGTTTAACCATTTTTAAGGGTCAAATTTCCGAAAATTCCCTGGGGGAATTCCTAGACTTATCTTTTCAAGCTTTTAATAAATAATTTATAAGCACTTCAGACAAAAGTTAATTGAATTGTTTCCAATCTTTTAATTTAGGAATATTGACACGCAAAATATTTATTTCTTTTTAGCTAACACTAATCAAGGTTTAGGGGAATCCTTCCAAAGATAATTCCTGAATTCTCAAGCTATTCCCTCAACATTCATTATCTTGCTGACGAAACCCATTCGTTTTAGTGAAAGCATTATCAATGCTTTTTTAAAAATATATTATCATAAGTAAATTTAATTTTTTAAAAAGCGTTTCTGTGATGTGAACTGTATATTAAATAACAATTAACACGAATTTTGCTTAATGTAACAAATTAATTAATATGATAGCGTACCCAACTCGAATTTTACATCTATGTAAAAATATACATATCTGATAATAAGAATTTAAAACTAATTAAGTACCTTTTTTCTCTGAACGTAGAGAAATTTTGAAATTTTTATTCTGTTTTTTCCCTTGAAAATTCTTTAACTTACTAAGAGAATTCATCTCAAAGATTCTGAAAATGAATTTAAACTAAGCTTTTAAAACCCAAATTAAAAAATTTTTTGCCGAGAACACCCAAAACCCCTCTTTAAAATTTTGGCTGGAAAAATAATCGACGTCTCAAAAGGGAAAGCCTGTTCAGCCGCGCTGAAAGTGAGGGCTGGTTATAAGAGCATGTTGAATGTGTCTCTCTGGCCTGCCGCGGTGCGTATATTTTAATGTGTATTGGCTGTGACAAGGACAAGTTGTACTCCAGCCCAGGGGCAGTTTTTAAATTGTTGACAAATTTCGCCCTCATGGACTTGATATGATTACTGTTGGCCAGTGGCGGATCCAGGATTTGGTTTTGGGGGGGCTAAGAATTTTCATAACCCAATTGAATCTTCTTGTCAATGGTAATACGGAAAAGGTAGTGGATTATCCTACTCAAACCACTAAAAGGGGGGTCTGGGGGTCCTCCCCCAGAAAATTTTTGGAAATTTAAGTCAAAAACCCCACTTTTTCAACTCGTTTTTGTACGCCTCATCCGAATTTCGGATATAATTTTTTTGCGTTTTGACAAACTTAGTAAAATATTAGACGTTTTTTTGGGGGGGGCTTCAGACCAAAAGCCCCCCCCCGTAGATCCGCCACTGCTGTTGTCCAAGTGGGATAAGTCACACACAAAATTTTGGCATCTGTTCTAAAGTTTTTTCCCCTAGAAAATTCCGTCTCTTACAAGAAGCGGTGTCCTTTGAGTGTTCCCTACAAGAACGGATTAAAGAGGGGGGCAGGGGGACCACAACCAGGGTTGGCTAAATTGGACCCAATTGGGTTGGACCCAATGGATTTTTTCAAAAAAACCCATGTGAAAAAACCCACATTTTGGACCCATTTTTGGGTTTTTTTAAGAAAAATCCAAGATTTTGGCAGTTCCTTCAAAATTTAATGTGTTTTTTTTCAAAGTTTAGGATATTTTTAAAATTTAGTGGGTTTTTTCAAAGTTGAATAGATTCCTTTCAATATTGAATGGGTTTTTTCAAAGTTGAATAGATTCCTTTCAATATTGAATGGGTTTTTTCAAAGTTGAATAGATTTCTTTCAATATTTAATGGGTTTTTTCAAAGTGTAGGATATTTTTTAAATTTAGTGGGTTTTTCAGAGTTGAATAGATTTCTTTCAATATTGAATGGGTTTTTTCAAAGTTTAGGATAATTTTTGAATTTTAGTGGGTGTTTTCAAAGTTGAATAGATTTCTTTCAATATTTAATGGGTTTTTTCAAAGTGTAGGATATTTTTTAAATTTAGTGGGTTTTTTTCAAAGTTGAATAGATTTCTTTCAATATTGAATGGGTTTTTTCAAAGTTTAGGATATTTTTTGAATTTTAGTGGGTGTTTTCAAAGTATAAAAACTTTGAAAAAACCCACTTAACTGTGGAAAAACTAACATTATTTTGACAGAACACTTTTAACATAGAAAGACTCACTAAAATTTGAAAAAACCCACTTTCTTTCTAGGAGAAAACCACTTAATTTTGAAAAAACCCACACTTTTTCCGAAAAAACCCAGTTTTATATGGGTTTTTTCAGGGTTTTATTGAAAAAACCCGAAAAAACCCAACCCACTTGGGTTTTTTCAAAAAAACCCGGGTTTTTGCCAACCCTGAACAACCCTCCTTGATTTCTACTATTTCTTTATGATGTTAAAAAAAGAAAAAGTGTCAAAAATTTCAAAAAATCACGAAACAAGTTTTTTTCTCTAAGATAGCCAAAATATTTGTATAAACTAAACCTTGTAAAATTCTAATTAAAACAAGAGGGGACATCAGAATTTTATTTATAAACCTAGTTATATCAATAGTTTTATGAAAAAATCATGAAACACGTTTATTTTCAGGTAGTCAAAAACTTTATATAAAATTTAACCTTGTAAAATTCTCTTTAAAACAAGGGATGACATCATTTTATTCATAAAACTAGTTTTATCAAAAATTTTATAAAAAAATCACGAAACAAGTTTTTTTCAAAGATAGTCAAAAATTTATATCAAGGTAACCGTTGTAAAATTATCTTGGAAACTTGGGGTGACACTTGAACTTAAAAAATAAAACTTGGGAAACTTAATTTATAAAACTTTTTATGTAGAAATTATATAAAAAATTTTGTTTAAAAATATAGACAAATTTTATATTAAATTTAACCTTGCAAAATTCTCTTTAAAACAAGTTGGAACACGAACAATTTTTTCAAAAAAACTTAACAATTATGTATAAAAATTTATAATTTTTTACACAAAATATTTTGTTCTCGAAGACAGTCAAAATAATTATTTTAAATTAAATTTTGTAAAGTTCTTTACAAAACGAGGGGTGACTGAAACAGTTTATTCAAAGAACCTAATTTAAAAAAAATATTCTCGTGATTGGTTTGTTTATTTGATAGACAGACAAATTTTATATCAAATTAAACCCTTTGAAATTCTCTTTAAAACGATGAGAATCACCAACGTTTTATGCACAAAATCTATAGTATAAAACTATTATAAAAACGCGAAAAATTTTTTAGTTAAGATATAGACAACTTTTATATTAAATTAATCCTTTATGAAAAAAAGCCCTGCCAGTGATTTCCTGTATGAGCTGCACGCATACAAATTTATAAAGGAAATGTACTGCCGAATACCTTAAATTACTGAAATAAGTAGAGTTGAAACCGCAAATTACTCAAATTATCATAATTAGGGTAGAAAAACTTTGTTTATAATTGTGTAAATTTTCAAAAAACTTTCTTGGGGGGGAGGACTTTTGACACCCTTTTTTTTTGGTTTTGTTAAAAATGTTACCAACAAAATTTAATAACTTGTGTCAAGGTTTAAATCCTAGCTTTATTTTTTTAAAAAAAGTATATACTTTTTTAGTGGTCCTCTTTGGGTTGCTTTAACCCCCCCCCAATAGGAATAGAGTGATAAAGAGGGGAAGTGGGAACTCAGGGGTGTAAAAAAAGGGAAAAACGACTCCAAAACGAGTTAAAATCCTGTTTTAAGGGTCAAATTTCCAGAAATTTTATGGGGGAGGACCCCCCAGAACCCCCCTTTGGAACTCTAGTACTTACAACTTTTTTGTAAAAAGTTCGTCAAAATGCAAAATTACAACCAAAATGGAAATTAAACTATTGAAAATGTATGTCCGAAATCCGGTTTAGGTGTACCAGAACAAGTTGAAAATCTGCTTTTTAGACTTAAATTTCCAAAAATTTTCTGAGGGAGGACCCCCAGGCTTTTTACCCCCTAAAGAATGGCCTCCTCAGAGGGGCCCACCACCCTTCAACAATTTAGGGCCTGAGGGAATGTTGATGTTCAGTAGAGGCCCGTACCGTCGTTGTGATATTTGAACTCTAACGAAGATTATAGTAGTTTGGTACATGAGGTCACAAAGAGTGGCTTTATCAACTGTCATATACGTCTAGAAAAAAAAATTATCAAACAAGCACGTACTATCCGAAAAAATCCAACCTTGAACTCTTGATTTCACCTTTTGACGTGGTGACCGCACTTGTAAACTTACCTGTATACCTGCTACATTTGTATTTGTTGCATGCTATTAATGGTGAAAAAAGTGTCCTCCGTTTTATTGTGTCGAGTAAAAATCTAATTTTAACGGAACTTGCTATTTTTATCTTTTACTTGTCTTTGAAGCGTTTGGTAACAGTTTCTTTGATAATTATAGAAACCGTTACTTTACCTTATTAACTAATAGAATAGGATAATATTATACAGTACATCTTTCTGAAAAGTGTTTGTTATAGTTTATGACTAGGAGACATCTTCCACTCTTTATTCAAAAGATAGGGGTAAGGTCTTGTTTCTTACTTCATCTTTCTTCATCTATCTGCATCTGCAATGAAGATTGTATAATACCTATTAAATATCTCTTTCCTGCACAAAAAATGACGTCGGTATAGATCTTACTGTGTGTATGACGTGATTTTTCTCTGTGGCTTGTGGGCCATTGTATAACTTTTTTAATCCTTTGTTCTTGATTAAAATATTTCTATGCATATGGGGCCGTTTAAGAAAGATATTTTTTTCACAACTTCCAAATTAAATTCCACGTAGCACATTAGGGGACATCCATAAATTACGTGAGGACAAAAAAGTGGAAGGAGGGAGTCAATTTAAATCTCACATACAAATGTCAAAATGTTGGGGCCTTTTTAAAAAGTATCACGCAAGATCCTCTTGTGGTACCGCTGAGGGGTAAAGGGTCCTCTCCCAGAAAAATTTTTATATTTGACTCGTTAAAGTAGGGTTTTAACTCATTTTGAGAATATTTTTAGGTCCTCCGGACAGTGCCCCCTTAGATCCGCACCTGCGTCAGCTTTCAGTTTAGAAATTTTACGTTTTTCTTCCTTTTCAGCACAAGTTTAAGAGAAATGAGCAGATTAGTCAAAACAGTGAATCATTAGCGATTCAATAGTGATAAATTACAATTTTTAAGTCCACTTTAAAATTTCAACATGTATTGTGAAAACCGTTGAGAAACCTTTTATTGCAATTTGTTTGAGGTTCAACTCTATTTTCAGTGGACTAGAGGTAGGGGTCCAAAATTTGGAAAAAACACCTCATGTAATTTATGGACGTCCCTTTATGTATATCTAATTAAAAACTAAATAACTCGAAAAGAATTTTCCTTAGCAGCAAACAAACCTTTATTAAATATAAGCACGTTGTTCAATTAATGTTAAGTAATAATTCTACCCTGGATAATTTAAATGAATAATTGGCTTGTCATTTGCGCAAACAATTACAAAATATGTGCCGTTTAAGTTTGCGAATCCTAATCAAACTTATATGCCCAGTTAGTTCGAATGTCGAAATTCCTTCAAACGATAAATGATCGTTTAGTAAAAATGATCACGAATCGGTCATGAAACTATCCTTTTGCCCCTATTAAGTACTGAATATGCAGGAGTGGCCATAAAATATCCAACAAGTGAAAAAAATGCGATTATAGTATGTTGTAAATGTTACAGAACTTGATTCAATTGTTTGAAGAACAACCAGCTCGGGTTCGAAATACTCGTAAGGACACGACGACTGTACCCTACAATAAAATATGTCGCGTGTCTTTCATAACTAATCGCTGCCGAATTACTGGAGCATAGGTTCGTTTGTTTCTCTTTGGAAGAGACAAAGGCAATTTCCTCATTTTTTTAACTTTCGTCGAACGGAAAAAACATTTCGTGACAGAGCTGTCGTCACTTTCTTCACAAAACATCGTTTTCTCCGACTGGGATTCGCGAACCGAGAAAAAGCGTGCTTCGGTTTTCCACTTTTCTCTTTAATTTACCGCTTTTCTCTTCTTGAAATTCAAGTTCAAGCATGTTGGAGGAATCCTTGTTTGCTAAAATCGGAAGCCCTGAAGTTGTTCATTGAGCAGTAAACATTAGCAAACAGTAAACACAACAAACAGTAAACAGAACACAAACATATTTTTCTTTCCAAAACAAAGTTTTCAAGAGGCGGGTTAGTTGACCTACGCTCCCCTTCACAGATATCACAATATTCTTTAAGAGAGTAAAAAAAGGGAAAAGCGATACATTTTACACAGATGTTTTCAGTGGCGCAGCCAGAAATTTCTTCTAGGGGGGGTCTAAGTTAATCGACAGACCCTGCAAAAAATCCCCCCAAAGATGTCTAGTATTTTTCTCGCAAATGCAAATGTAATAATAAGAAAGTGCACTTTAGTAAAAGTTTTGCGTAACATCGTATAGGCCCGAAGAAAGGGGGGTCTGGGGTCTCTCCTCCAGAATTTTTTTTTGAAAATTGCCTCTTAAAAGTAGTATTTCATGTCATTTTGAGATATCTTTAGTTAAAAATAAAGAGGGCCACTCCTGATAGGCCACAAAATTTCTAAGAAAAAACTGTTAATAAAAAATTTAGGGGGTTGGGGTCCACCCCAAGAAAATTTTAAAAATTTGACCCATAAAAGTAAATTTTAAATCATTCTGAGACCCTTTGGGCTTCCTTCAAAAAAGACAGTCTACTGAATTTTCAAGAAACAGAAAACACGGTTAATAAATTAATATGGATCAAAATTTTGGAGGGGGGCTTTGGGGTCCAACCCAAGAATTAAAAAAAAATTTGACCCTTAAAAGTAAATTTTAAACTCATTTAGAAACCCATTGGGTTACACACCAAAAGGACCGCTCCCTATAGGCGGCATATGCATAATTAAAAAAAAAGAGATAAATAGACAACAACAAACTTTAACATCTTTGAAGGCGGCTAGGGGTCTTCCCACAAGAAAATTTTTAAATTTTTCCCCTTATATGTTGTGGTTTCACTCATTTTGAGACTCCCTGGGATTGCACCTGAATAGGATCGCTTATTGTAACCCGCACTATTTTCAAGGAAAAAAATGTAAACATTAACACTAAAATTTCTGGGGCGGAAAGGTTTCGAATCTTCTAAAACCCCTTGGATGCTGCTCAAAGGGTTTAATTATTAATTAAATTATTTGATTAATCAGAAGTTTATAACTTCTGAAACATAAAAATTCCATTATAGAAAATATCAAGATGCATGTGAAGGTGTTTTTAATTATTTAAAAATCAAAACCGATTGTGTTCTTAAAATTTTTCTTTAATTTAAAACTTCGAAATAATGCTGTGGATGGTTTAAAAGTCCGTTTCTCACCGGACGTTTTACCAACCTTCCGCTTACCAACGTTTACGATTACGTTTACCAACGTCTCCTAGCGCCATGAAGGTAAGGTTTAGTACCCCTAAGGAAGTGACCATGGAGAATCCATTGAGAAGACTTACAGCAATGAAAAAGTAAGAACACTAGATGAGATGGAACAAAAAAGTCAAACAAATGTTGGGTTTATATTTTAGTGAAAATTTGTCTTAATTAAGCTAAAAAAAACTGCAAAAAATGCGTGATAACACTGAAAAACTTGCAAATTTACGAGCTTTACTTTTTATTTTTTGAGGCCTGAAAAAGTGCTATTTTCCCTTGCACCACGACGGGTCCAAATCAAACATTGCCATAGGCGGAAATGACATCCCTTGCAATCTCTGTAATATAAAATGAAGATTTTTATTTAACTTCGTCTCTTGAAGACAAGAATATGAATGTCGTTCAACTCTAGGAGGGCTTGAAGTTCATCCCTTTTTCTCTGTGTTCCACTGATGTTCAGTTGTAGCAAATTGAGTGTCATCGTAGTAAACTTCACATCGCGATTGCGCTCCCGGACACGAAAGTTTTGTGTTATCTCCTTTAAAATTTTTCAATTAATTTTTTAACTTTCTTATTTTTCCACTAGGGGCGCTGCAAGTCATCTCAATGGATTCCCCATGATCACTTACATACGGGTTCATCTAACTTCCATGACCCTTACCCCTCCCCATCTCACATCCATAAGACATTGGTTCCAAATAAAACCGTGAAACGGACTTTTAAAACACCCGGTATATATTTCCCAATTAGCCAAAGTTTGTTGAAGGCATCATTAGCCAAAGTAAAGCAGTTGCCGAGTTTCGACTAGCCACGCCACAGGTCATGACTGCCTCCTCAAACATCTTCACCGAATCAAAATTTTACAGGCCCCTTTCTGCACGCTCTCTGTGATCTTCGGGAGGATATGGATGCTGACCACATTCTCCGCTGCCCGTCCTCTTTGAGCGACCGTTATTGCCACGCTAGGGACTTATTGGGTTCATACTTATCTCGTCATATTTTATTTTGTTTTTGTTTGTACCTCTTTGTGGCGTAGTGGTCTTTCTGTAACCTTGGCCATTGGAAATTGAAAAGACAATTTTCCCCGATTAAAAAGAGAATAATCAAAAACGGAATTCCCGAAATTGCCCCTTTCAATTCCCCATAGATCGCGTCGCAAGCAAAGCGCGGAAGTCCAGAAGGCCCGTCCACCACTCACTAATCAGCAACAGTCACGAAGAGACCATCTCAGGATTCCACAACCGTTCCCCCCGAGGATTCCGCACTGCGGAACCCACGGCTTGCCTCACCAGCGGGTCAGGTCACAGCGGTTTGTGGCTCCGGGCGGCCTATTCGGCGGTCAAGGTAGTTCATCTGCACGGAGAGACTACGTTCCTGCATGGCGTTCGATGCCATCTATATCTGTTACCACGCCTTGAGGAGACGTCCGTTCCTTTTTTTTGTACCTCGTAGTCTAGTTTAGTAGTAGCAGTGGACAGGAGTAGGTTTCCGGAGAATCCGGATTCAGTTTTTGATGTGTTGTTTGAATTGAATTAGGTTTGTACGGTAGGGGTGAGGGTTACGTGTTGATGAGGTCAGGTGTTTGGTTGTGGTCAGTGGTGTAGATAGAAATTTATTTCAGGAAGGCCCAAAATAATTCCTCAGCCTCTCCCATTATTAAATAGGTTTATTGAAGGAAAAATTTATTTGCGTCATAAAGAGAACTTAATATAATGAAAGTTGTGGGTGATAATGTTTGAAGTACTAAAGGGGAGTCTGGGGTCTTCCCCCAGAAAATGTTTACAATTTGGGGGGGGGCAGGGCCCCCTTATATGCGCCCTTGGTTGTCGTTTTATACAGACTGCTGAATTTTTTTGGGGTGTTTCGGGGAAATTTTGTGAAGATGAGGATAACAGAGAAACTGGCTGTGCAAAAACTACCCTTTTAGTTGGCAAACGTGCTTTATTTGCATATGATAAAGATAAAAATATTTTTAATTTTATCCACATGTGCTTTCTGAACTTCATTGAATTTTATATAATCTAGTGATATAATCTACATAAATTTTTGAAGCTAAATTGAAATACGTTTGTGAAAATAAAGTAGACATGAGGTATGAAGAAAAGAGTAGTTTAAAAAGTGACAATTCTAAAGTGAAATTTTTAGCACTTATTTCTCTGATTCTATCGAAGCTTGACAATTTGCAAACTTTTAATAGTATTAGCTATTCTCAATTTTTCTCTTTTAGTAGGCAAACGTGCTTAATTTGCACATGGATAAAATTAAATATCTTTTTATCCTTATCATGTGCAAATAAAGCACGTTTGCCTACTAAAAGATTATAGTTTTTGTCCAGCCAGTTCCTCTGTTATCCTCAACTTACTTCTCTAAATTACTAAGATAAACACATTTAAAACTATCGGGATTATTTCTTTACTGTGTTTGTCTTTTTATAAGCTCAAATGGACCATACTCACCAATTTAACTAATTAAGCTAATTTTTTTACATAAAAAATTGCCGTTTTGGTACGCTTAAATTTGTTAATGAAACATTCATTCAGATTATATCTCCTCATAAAAAACAACTGCTGCTAACATTCTAGATTTTCTTATAAAATTACAACGTATATCATAGTCCGAGAGCTGGCTACATGAGAGTTTAACCGGAAAAACATGTTTCTGAAAATTTTATTATAAATTGGGCACTTCTTAACAAACAAAATTCGCTCGGTCAGCCTGCGCAAAGCGGTTGCTTTCGAGGGATCAGCTCGGGTCAAACTAGCCAAAAATTGCATCGAGTTTAACCGGAAGAACGTATACATGATTTTTACGTCATTCAAAAGGCTTCGACCCCCTGAACACAAATATGCTGGTCAGCCGGCCGAAAGCGGTTGCTTTCGAGGGGTCAGCTCGGGTCAAAATAGTCAAAAACTGCATCGAATTTAACCGGAAAAACGTATGCATGATTTTTACGTCATTCGAAAGCTTACGACCCCCTGAACACAAATATACTGGTCAGCCGGCCGAAAGCGGTTGCTTTCGAGGGGTCAGCTCGGTTTAAAGTTGCAAAAACCCTATTCAAACCTATGTAATCATTTTTGGGGAAATTTCATTGTTGTGTAGAGCACTATCATTATGCTTAAATTGAGAGTCCAAGATGACGGTGGTGTTTTGAAAGTGGTGGATTTTCCCCTGAAGGGATTTTTTAGGAATTTTGGAATATCGATCAGGACACTATCTTTTACGTTTCCACCAATTTTCAGCTTGTTATTTTTAATTTCTACCAACATTTAAACCCAGCAAATAATTTATTCAATAAATATTAATAATAATTAAATTAAGTTTTTCATTTCGAACTTTTTCACGTTGTCGCTTAAAATTCACATTATTAAGCAATTAAGGACAAAAACGAACTCAATCGGGTTCTTGGTTCAGTCGTTATGCTTGAAAACTCAATCCAAGATGGCGGTGGTTTTTCCAAAATGGCGGATTTTCTCCTACACAGAATTTTTGGAAATTTCAGGATATCAATAAGGACATTATCTTCTACATTTCCACCAATTTTCAGCCTGTTATATTGAATATCCGGGTCAATATGGACAAAGTGGATTGGTTAAGTATGGCGTGGTGAAAAGTATCATCTTTTTGAACTGCGCGCGCAATATCTCTATAACTATTCAATCAAATTGTCCAAAACTTTTACAGTATCTTCCTTGCATATGTATCTTCAAATTAATGTACAGGTTTGAAATTTTGATCAATGCATTCCAATTTGCAAACAATTAAAATCAGGTTTTTTTTCTCAAAACTTGAAAATTTAACTTTGAAAATTTTAATATTGGTGAAATAATTTAAATAAGTTTTTCGTTCTTCGTTAATTTAAAGATAAGTGTCTTTTGAATGTTCAGAAAAAGAAACAGCGGAAAAATATCATTTACTTTTCTTAAAAAAGCTGCGCGCAGTAAAAAAATGGCCTAAAAACTACCAAGTACTTAAAGCGATTTTTTAAACACAAATTACTTTTAAAAAATGTTTTGTTGGATATGTTTTGAATAAAAAAGTATTTTCGAAATAATTTCTCCAAAAATTGAAATTGAATTGTCATTGAAAGAAACATTTGCTAAAGAATTACATCATCTTAAAAATTCTTGTAGACTATCTCCATTTCAGACATCCCAATGGGAAAACTCATACTAACGATTTGAAAACTAAGATATTTTTAGAAAGTTGGTCGCTGCAAGTGTTTCTTTTATAAAAAACAATAAACAGGATTACATAGGTTTGAATAGGGTTTTTGCAACTTTGACCCGAGCTGACCCTTCGAAAGCAACCGCTTTCGGCCGGCTGACCAGTATATTTGTGTTCAGGGGGTCGTAAGCTTTCGAATGACGTAAAAATCATGTATACGTTTTTCCGGTTAAATTCGATGCAATTTTTGGCTATTTTTACCCGAGCTGACCCCTCGAAAGCAACCGCTTTCGGCCAGCTGACCAGCATATTTGTGTTCAGGGGGTCGAAGCCCTTCGAATGACGTAAAAATCATGTATACGTTCTTCCGGTTAAACTCGATGCAATTTTTGGCTATTTTGACCCGAGCTGATCCCTCGAAAGCAACCGCTTAGCGCCGGCTGACCGAGCGAATTTTGTTTATAAAGAAGTGCCCAATCTATTATAAAATTTTCAGAAATATGTTTTTCCGGTTAAACTCTCATGTAGCCAGCTCTCGGACTATCATCTTTAGACATTATTCTGTTGAATATCAATAATCTAGCCTTGTAGTGGAAATTTCAAAAGGGAATTCTATGAGGTTGCATCCACAGTAATAAATAAAATTATTAATTTTAAAAATTACACCTATTCGATCTTATTTTTATTCTTCCTCCTTCGTTAAAATAGGCAACAAAATATTTTATGATACGTAGAACCTAATAAATTAAAACAAAAAAAACACCACCTTCTTTAGACCTAGTGAAATTTTTTAAAAGTTATGTTGATTCATAACTTTAACAGCTTGAATCTCTCCTTAGTCCAGAATTCGCTACTGTGCACTATTTAAGTCTTTCCTGCTAAACATCCTGATCTCCGTTTTCCCTGCGAGTCTTCGTTTCTACTGCTGACCTTCCTGAGCTACGTTTTCCCTGTCATACGTTCCGAGCTTTATTTCATGGATTTATACTGTTATACTCTGTTCATTTTGAACTGGCGATGGCGCTTGAAAATATTTCCTTCCCCCACCACCGATCGGTAACCATAGCAACTATCCACATCAAAGTAATGAAAAAGGCTTACTATTGGCTGCTCGAAGAGCGTAACTATGGTTAGGCTTCTAGCGTGGGGGAAAGCACTATTTCTCAAGCGCCAATTCTAAATGAATAGAGTTACCGCTATCAAAAAAGTATATTCCCGCATTTTTTAAATTTAAACAAAGGCAAAGGGATTGACGACGATTTTTATTTTTAAATATTAACCAATTTTTTTTAACTTTTCATGTTGATATTTGGATTTAGATCTATTTCTTATACTCGAAAAATTAATTTTTTTATGTTTTCAGAAAATGCTGGTATTGCCCACTGTAGATTTTCTTGTGATCCCAACCTTTTTCGATTATACTATGGGGGGTTATTTTTATAAAAAAGCGATTTAAAACACATACTATTTGTGTAATTTTATATTTATGCTCAAATTCGAGGAAATTACTTAATGCCTTTTTAGTGTGTGTGTTTTTTACGTAATCTTTGTTTTGTTAAATTTTATTTATTGTATTAGTAAAATTGAAATTGGGAAATAAACGTTTGTACCTAATTATGTACCCATGGAGCCGAATGAAAATTTACATCAAGAGTACTGTACAATTCATCATATATACAAATGTAATAGTGTTAAAAATTTGTATAATATTCAAATCATCTAAAATGTTGCAAAGGTTTTAAAAGTTTAATATTTAAGTAGCTAAAATAACGAATTTATTAAAAAAATTCTGCTTTGGGTATTTCCAAAATCCTAGATTTTATAAAATACTAAACTGAAAAACGGGTAGTTCATGATCCTATTCTCAACAAATTGGAAAAATCTACTTGAATATTAAGAGTTTACTTTTATATTAATTTAAGATCCATAAATTAACATTGTATCTACTCGTCAACGTGAACTTTTCATAATTATCCCCCTAAAAAAATTTTTCCTTTGCATTTTTACTGTCACTCAATGCCCCAAGGAAGGAAGGAAGCGAACTTTTCCATCGATCTCGGGTTAAGGACCACTGAGTTAGTTAATTTAATCGTCTCCCTTGTGAAAGCGCAAGTTCTTTTTTTAATATAAAGCAGATCCTACGAACAAGTCTCGCCTGAATGCTTTTATCTGAGAAGATGGTTGTTCTGTCTGGGAAAGTGAATTCCTCCTTAAGTTTCATATCGATGACTTAAGGGTAGAAGAATCGATATGCATGTGGGAGAAAATTCAGGATAGTCATTAGCAACGTAAGCTTAAGACCAGTTTCCAAACTGAGGTTAATCAAACCTCAGGGATAATTCGAGGTTAAGCTAGGTTACTCTTTAAAAAGGTTCGCCTTTTTTACTCTAAATTTTCTATTGTTTTAACGAAAATTTTCCGTATGCCTAGAAAACGTGCCTTTTATATTACTGATTGAGATATCAATTATTTTGATAACTTTTAAGATGAACACAAGAAAGTTTCAGTAGGATATACCTTTGGCCATAGATAGTTCATTCATTCCATTCAGAATTAAGGGAAGAATTTTTTTTGAAATCAAAGCTTTTAAAAAGGTAGTGTCTTATAAAAGATAGAATTATTACCTAATTATTTCAAATTAAATTTTAAGGTGCATAGAAAACTTAACTTTTGAATACTGTCCATATAATAGCTTTCAAATTTTTTATTTTGTTTGGTTATAAATTAGTCTTTTTAATACAAATGTTTGTATAAAATTCTATACAATATTATCAAAATAGAGGCACAAATGTGTAAAGGGGTAGTGGATAACTTTCTTCTTGAAAAGGGGGCGGTGGTCCAAAAAAAGTTTGGGAACCTATAACCGCTTACAACTACTTATTTTGGTCATTATTAGAGAAAATAAAAAAAATGTATTATAAGTTTTCTTTTAAAAGTTAATACACATATATATTATTTAAAAAAACACATGTGAGATCATAACTTGATAATTTGAAAGTCATCATGAATAACAAATAAATTTTGAAGATTTTATTTAAACTAAAAAATCCTGGGATCCTTTCCTTTTTCCTAATTCCTTTTCTGCTAAATTAAGTTCGTGAAAATGAACGTTGGTGTATAAATGCTATGCGGTTATCCTTGAATTTTCCTAGCACAGTTAAAAAAACAGCATTGCTTCCAATGTTCGCCATTAGAAGGGAACACTATTTTATAAAATGAACGTAGCATGCTTCGAACAAACGATGCAGAGATTATTAGCTTAAAGTTTTCCCAAGCTATAAAAATTAATAGCAAGGTCATTTTAAACCTTTCTAGCCTCTCTGAAGCCATCCATGTTGTAAAACCCGTGATTTCTTTTCCATTAAAAAAGAGATTATATAACGGATGAGAAAAGTGCATCCATTGTATATTCCCTGTGAGGAGTATACCGCATTTTTTGCTCCTGCATTTAATTTTCGAATACTGGTAGCCAATGAGTTGAGTTTTCGATCGATTGGTACTTATTGTGTCTAGAGCAGTGAATTTTCTTGTCCAAGGTTGGGGTTGGAGTGGTTAATCTGGCTGTCAAAGTTACTTGTTTTGTGTATTGTAAAAAATCAATGTAAAGTGATGTAGTTGTACGGAACAGGCTTTTAATAGTTGAAGATGCTTCATAACTGGTTGAAAGGTAAGAGTAAATGATTATAAATGTAGGTATGTATCTTTTCTCTAAGTATTGTCTTAACGTTTCTTTATCTTAGTTTGTAAAGCTTCAAAGAATATACTATTAAGTATTCAATGGTGAGATGGTATTTAAAAAGTTTCTAAACTCATAAAGTACTCCTTTGAATACTTCTCATTCCTTTTGAATAATTCTTCCTTAAATTACCTTAAAAAATAGAGTTAAGAAATTTTTTAAATACTATCTCACCATTGAATACTTAATAGTATATACTTCAAAGTATTAAAACTTTACAATTAATGGTAGCATTTTTGGAGAATTGAAAGTTTAAAAATTAAGGACGAAATAAAATACATAATATATTATTTGAGAAGATTCGTAATAATTCATTACATTCCTTAGAAAAATAATATCAGACTCATTGATATTTTGTTTAAAAACTGATTTATCTATTATTATTATTATTATTTTTATTATTATTATTATTATTATTATTATTATTATTATTATTATTATTATTATTATTATTATTATTATTATTATTATTATTATTATTATTATTATTATTATTATTATTATTATTATTATTATTATTATTATTATTATTATTATTATTATTATTAATTATTATTATTATTATTATTATTATTATTATTATTATTATTATTATTATTATTATTATTATTATTATTATTATTATTATTATTATTATTATTATTATTATTATTATTATTATTATTATTATTATTATTATATTGGGAAGATAGATAAAAGTGGTATTAATTAAATAATTAAATGAAGAATTAAATAAAAACAATAATTAAGGAAAAAACATTTTGAGATAAAAAAAACCTAAAACTACATTTCAGAATTATAAAGACATACCTTTTTTAGTTTATTTTTGTGAACTACATGTATATTTCTTTTGATAGAAAAAATGCCAGTCTCAAAGTTCTCTTATTTTCTTATTTTTATTTTAAATATATATCTTATTTAAGTAGGAGAGATAAGAATTAATTTCCCGTCCATGTGGTTTCACGAGTCCATAATTTGCCTTCCAGAACATTTACTTGTTGTCCGGGACTTTTCTCACGTCACGTCACTGTAAAAATAACACACCATGAGGAGAAAGTTAATTACATTAGTTCTCCCCATGGTGAAAACTGGAAATTTTCGCTTTTTATTTCTGTTGATACCTTCTTTAAAACATAAAGGTCACAAAAAACAAAACACATTTCTCTTCTTCAATAATATTTGTGGTAGGGAAAGGTAAAACCCCAACAAAATAACCACCCTGTACCGAAACCTCTCGGCCTGATACGTTACCCGCTCTGCTGACGTCACGGTGTTTCGCAACCAATGGAAGAAGGCGCGCTCTTCCCGGCATTTAACTTCGGAACATGCTTCCGATTTTGTCAGAAAATTCTCTCGGGCCTCCTAAACATCAGCAGTAGTTTTCGCGGTCATTCGTTCATTATTGCCGTTCTTGAGAGGTTAAACTGGAGGAAACCGAATGATCATGATATAGGACGGCAGGTTTTGTTTTCGACCAGCTTTAGAATTTCGTCGGGATTTGGAGTACAAACGATTTTCTTTGGAGTTCTTTTTAAAGAGCAGGAGTAAATAGAAGAGGTGAGTGATTAATTGGTTTATTTATAAATTTTGGAGGAAAGAATTATTTGTTATTGAAAAAGACATTAATATAGTAGTAGTTTATTAACAACTACTTTCACTTCTACTTCTAGTTTAAACTTGTCCTTTAGCAATATTCTTTTTCCCCCTGTTTATAAAAAAGGAATTTTTAAAGCAAATTGTTGTGGATATCGAAATTTATTTGGTTTTCTTTGATAAACATAGCTGAATCGTCGTTTTAACTTAGAAATACTTGAAAGTAAAATGAACTGAATAATTTTAATGTTTGTCCAGATTTCCTCTTTGAAATATATTCATATTCAAATTCATACTTATATCTCTCCTAAGATGATTTTTATAAGTTAATTAAACATTTTTAAATGCTCATGTAAGAAGTATCTAAAATTAAGAATGAAAATAAATTATATAAAAATAATAATTTTCCCTTTATGGACACTGGGACAAAAAATAGATAACCTTAAATAATACTAAAATAATCTCATTTAAGCATAAAAACTACTGATATTTAGAGTTATGTTTAGTTTAATTTAGTTTAACAACTTGTATAATTTTATGTAAACCTAATAATTTAACTAAAAATTTAACAAAACAGTACTATCTTAATATAATCGTTCAGTTTAACTAATCTAGAAATTAATAAATATGTAATTTTTGTGGAAAAGATTAAACTTCGATGGATAAATTGCTACATTAGTTTTTAAAATTCCATAGGGAAATATCCTTTACTCACTGTACCATTAATTTTTTAAAAATTTTGGAATTACTTTTCTTTTTGTGAATGAAATATGTTTATACTGAATTATCTTACTTCCTAAATTGTCATTTTTCGTATTTATTTGAAGTAAACTAAAATTTTCTATATGAATTCAATGTGCATATGGTTTAATATATTTTTGTCTAAACTTATCATCAACTTTTAGAAAACTCTGTAAAAATCAATACAAACTAAGAGGATACCATTAGAAAATAACGTAAACATCTTAATCTTAAAAACACCACCGAACAAAAAAAGAACTTGAACTTCTATTCTCCGAGGGCATAAAGTATCTGGAAATAGTACCTCCACTGTGGTGTCTTTGCCCCGATTGTCAATTGCTTCGTCCCGAACACTGTAAAAAAAACAAAATAAATGTGAGGCAAATTTTAGTAATTCGTTACGAAGAGGCTGCAGAGTGAAACGCAAACAAATAAATTATCCGACATTTTACAAAACAGAAAAAAATATATCACGATATCCGACACGCTTCGTTTCTCAAAGCGAGGATTACAGTGGAGAAGACTCCCATTCACGTAACGGGCATACGGTAGCTTACGGGATGAGCTTATTTGGACGATAATGGCAACAGTGGAAGAGGACCATTTCATTGAATGAGTGTTCGGGTTCTGATGTGGACAAAGTGGTCTTTCTTGTGGTACAGTTCAATTATTTTATCGTTGAATGAATACTATTTTTCTTTACTTCGTAATTGGAAACCAGTAAGCTACTGGGTATCTTTGAGAGGATTCAACCTAAACATAATTTCGAAACTTTTGAAAGTATTAATTTCAAAATTTATAAGGGGTTGCTAATACTTGAAATTGGTACCTATGTGGAATTTGTTTTCTAGTTGAATACTTCTATGGTTTTTAGAAAGAATTTTACTCATTTCATTTTCATTGTTTGAGATAAATTAAATAGGAGGATTTCTATAATATTGTAGTGAAGATGCATTTATAAATACTGCGATAGAGAACTAAAAAAATAAATGATAAACATATATTGAAAATAGTTGTTTTTTCTGCTATAAAACTCAAAATGCCGTAAAACCACATCTACACTGGTAATGTTAGAGGGTAAAGCCAACAATAAGGACATGTAAAACCGTAGGCGTTGCTATTTTTTTCATTCATTCATATTCAGGAATGTTTCCAAGTGGGGTTAGGTGGTTCACTCCCCCCTTGAAATTTACATGGGTATTTATTGTACTGCTTTTTTCCCATGGAAAATTCTGCGCTGAACATGGCGCGATCCTCTTTGGGTATCACAAAGGGTCCCAGAGTTCAAAAATGAGTCGAAATACTTGGGTTCAATTTACTTTCTAAGGGGACCCTCAGCCCTCCTCTTTACTTAATGTCTTTACTAATTTCGGGTCTGATCCTATTAAATGCACTTCTATTGTAAATTAAAAAACTAAGAGTTAATTTTTGAAGTACTATAGCTTAGTTTTACTATTTTATCTTTAACCTTAGTTTTTGAAGTTGTGAATTTTTGATAATTTGTACTATTTATAAAAATAAGTAGAGATTTTATGAATAAAAAATTTTTCTTTGAAAGTATATTTTCGGAGTTGGTTTTATATTTCGACAGCCACGTTGCAAAAGCTTGTAAGAACATTTTTTTGGCGAAAATAAGGTTTTGAGTTGTACTTGTTAAAGATGGCCTTGCGCACATCTCAGTGCCACCAAAATCGGCCAAAGACGCTTCATAACTTCTCCATGACGATTTGTAATAACCTGTAAGTTGGGAACCTCCCAATCACCAAACAAAACTCTGTAAGTTGCAGTGACGCTGAGGGGAAGCCGTGTCGTCCTCAGAAAAACCATACTCAGTTTCATAGTTGCTTTTAATGTACAATAAAAACGGGATAGAAAAAGTACAGTTCATAAGACGAAAAATATGCAGTTTTTTTTCGTCTCCTGAAAACTTTGAGGTTTTGCACTCACAGGCTTTTGCAACGTGGCTGTCGAATTATAGACTATATTTATTGAACAATAATAGTACTTTAGTTTTCTACATTGTATAAATCGTTTTAAATATTATCATTTGCCCTCAAAAATACTACGTCATTTCCAGTCGTTTCTTAATCATAAGTATGCAATACAAAACAAAGAAAAGTTTCTGACCCCTTAAGTGGCCCCTGATGTAACTCCCCTGTAATGAATGGGACTGCACCTCAGGGTCACCGTGAATCAAGTTGGGTAACTGATATTTCTGCAGGTTTTTTCCATATGTTTCTCGGGGCATAGGATAAAGTTTTGAGTTAATTTTCTTTATCGTTAAGGATTTGGTCACATTATCGATTAGTCATTATTTTTAAAATGCGAGACGCAAAAGTATACATGTCTTATGACTGTCTATAAATATTTTTTTTCTTCAAAATAAAGTACAGAAAATAAGATCTAATATGATTTTTAAATCTAATCATTAACTCAAACTTTTTGTTGAATGATTTTTAGTTATTTTTCTACGATATTCTATGAACAAACTGAACTACCTTATTAAACGACGTTTACTTGATCTTCATTACAAATGGGATGTGAAAAAATGTAGGAACTGATAATTGGTAACCTCTGTATTGGATACTTTATTTCTCTATATTTTCAATAACTTATATGACGTATCTATTTCACTTATCTCTACACTTTACCCTTGAGAGATGCCTCATCTGTGGGATGCTCTCCATGGGCATTAAACAAAGAATAACATGTAGAACCCAATTTCGTTTACTTCTAGTTGCAGTTACGTAAACTTGACATACTTGGTATGAGCTGCTCTACTAGGAAAGTATCTACCCAAGCAGCATAAACGTTCAAGATTCGTCCAATTTTCGTCGTGTATGGCTAAATTTTGTTTACTTCTAGTTGTAGTTGTGTAAACTTGACATAATTTGGTATAAGCTGTGCTACTAAGGAAATATCTATTTCACTCATCTCCACACTTTACCCTTGAGAGAAGCTCTCCACGGGCACGAAACGAAGCATATCACCGCATTAACACAATTTCGATATAAATCCCCAGATTCTCCTCCACACTAATCTGCTCGAAACAGCACGTCTCTTCTGCCTAATTGACCATCGCGATTCACGTGGTCACCGCTCTAATTATTACTCCTACAAAAGCAACCGGCTGTGACCAGCAGTGATTCCGAACCCTTTGTCTCCTCTCAAGTAAAAAAATATTAAGAAAAATGTATCGGAATTAATGAGACACTGTTGCAAGAGGACGATTGATATTGCCCAATGTGGGTTCACCGGGTACAAGAACGCGGTTGGACCCGGATATGTAACTTTTTCGTCATGGCGTTCTTTATGACCTAGGATAGGTGAAAAAAGTTGTTTCGAACAGATTTAAGCGGTCCATAATTGCTGTAATTCTTATTTATTAGATATAAAGTTAACTGAAGTCAAGTTCGGGGGAAACCAGTTGGTGTAAGAAATACAGTTATTACTTTAGGTGATGAAATTTTATAGGGTAGTAAAATTTCTCACCTGATGTTAAGTAAGACAGCAAATTATCCACTTAGGAGGATTTAGTCTGATAAATTTTAGTTTTATGTTTAGAAATAAAATTTTGCTCTAAAACGAATGAAAAGAGAACAGATCTGTTGTGACATGTTGTTATTAGCAGGGTTCATATAGTTGTCCTATATTTCTATATTTTTGACCCTTGTCCTATATTTCCTGTATTTTTCTACTAAATTTTTCATTGTTAGTTCGTCTGTATTTATAAACGAGAAAAACATGACCATTTTGAAAATTTTCTGACATGCCCTATATTTTCGCTATTAAACCCTGTATTCGGAAGACTTTTAAGTATAACTTTTGACGGAATATTTGAAATCAGAAAACGTTATAAAAAGTATAAATTCATAGCCTTGAAGAGAAAAATATGGATTAATGAATGGAGATTACTTTATGTCATTCAAAGTTTTGGAATAAAAACAAATTTCTCATCAGTTTCTTTTTCTCCCAACATTTTATTTTATTTGATATTTCTAATTGATCCTTCACTTCCATGAAAATTTTTAATTAAACATCACCTTGTTTCTAATTTAATCATCTAATTTGATCTATGGAATAAGATTAGGTTTAAAAGCTTTTATATTATTTCTCTCCTTTCAATAATCGAACATTTCTAAATAGCATTTCCTAATTTTTAATAAATTCATTCAATTTTAAATATTCTTAAAATAATATGCTCATAAAAACAATTCTAAAACTTAGAAATCCCCTATGCATGGTATTTAATTTGGAGAAGATACAACCTACTTACTAGCTAAAAGATAATTCATTAAACTTGATCTTTCTTTACTTTTTATTTACAACATTGAATTTTGACTTACGGCCGTATTCACCGGTAACCATGGTTTCCTGACCTGACCGCCGGTCAGGTTACCGGTGAATACGGCCGTTAGATAGTTTCAACAATTAAAAGATATCCTATGATCAATTTCACTTTTAATTTTTCGAACATCACAAGCATTTTTTCAACAAATGTAATTGCTTTCTATTATTCTTTTCAGCCGTCAAATTTAATCCGGCAACTTTCTTACAAAGAATCATAAAATAATGAAATTGGGTTCATTACTAGCTTAATAGCCAAGAAATTCACGAAATTATATGATGATGCATTAAAGTAGTTGTTTTAATTTAAAAAAAATTAAGATATACATGAGGACAAAATCTCATTACATTTCTATTTAAGGGCTAATTTCCTTTTTTAATATACGAGTTCTAGAACAGTCTTCTCTCACTAACTTATGCATGTTTTATTTCCAGATAGTTGTAAAATTACAACCATAACATTATAAAGAAAACCTTAGTATATTTCATAGCCTTGGATTAAATAAACTTTTATTAACTCCAAATAGATATAATAGTTTTAATAAATAATTTTTTTGTTATAGTTTTTACAAGTTTTGTTACTTGTTTTTTTAGGGAAAAATGTTAGATATTATTTGTAGTAACATTTTCCACTTACGATCTGCACTTCGGGCAGAAATCTACCAAAAAGTTTATTTCTAAAACAATTTAGATTTGTGTTGTTTCTGTTTTACTATTTCTTCATTGTTTTATACAATACTTTCAACCTTTATTGCTTCTTGATTTTTATGCGAGGTGAACTTGTCTAAAGTGAAAATGCTTAATGCTTTTTAACTATCTTGACTATCTGAGGAAAATGTTTTTTAAAAACCTCAAGTTAATTCTTTACAAATCAGGAAAAATACTTTTTCTTTCAAGCAAAATCATCGTAATTTTTTTTATTGAAGAAGCCACTCATGTGTGTGTGATAACACTGAACTATTTATTTAGAATAAGATTACTCAATAATTAATTTAGTACAAGTTAAAGATCCGTTAATTCAAAATGCTAAAAGGGCCAAGGTTAACAATTAAACAAGCTCTCTGCTGTATTTTTTTAAGATTTTATATAAATTTTATTAAATAAAATTACTTTCATCCTTCGAGACATTTTTATATCGTTGTAGGGATTCCCCATTCGGTAATTGTTTTGAGAAAGAAGTGAAAATTTCTATAATTTTAAGGCTAATCTCTTCTTCATACTGTTTTTTAATTCACGCACGCATTTTGTATTATTCTCAAAAGTTGTTTCTGACAGCTGCGTAATAGAGTTGTTATCATGTGATTGATCTCTATAGATGATTGTCCATGAAGTATTTACTACACAAACTACAATCTCGTAGCTTTTGTTCTCAACATGAAATTATTAATAAATTCTAAAAGTTGGGTTAGGGTTAGAGCATCAGCAATTAGCATGATTGAATGATGGTGCATTTTCTATCCAGGAAAATGTTAAGAAAGTTATGGCTCAAACTTACAAAACAATTTTCATAAAAATAATTATGATAAACAACAAGTATCATATTATTATTTGAAGGATCAGCCCTGTTTTTGTATTCTTCCGGTTATAAACTCACTAAAAATTCATATTGTTTTGTACATTGTTTATTCATACTCTTTCAAATTAATTAAATAAATTTATAAAATAGAATTTACTGTTTGCATAAAATATAAATAGCAGTTTTGATATTTTTATAATAAGTCATACTTTTAATAACGTTATCTTTTCAATTGTAAGATTTGTCTTATATTTTTTCTCATCTTTCTATAATACAATCTTTCAGAGATGGTATTAATTTTTTAGCGAAACTATTAGTAAGATAATTACTTCTTTGTTTTTATTAGAGATTTATTAAAAATTTATGATATTTGTTAAATTTTTATATAGTTTTTAATTTTATTTTTAAAAATTAGTTTTATTACAATAATTGCTATTTGTACTGAATACTTAACTTCCAAAACATCCTTAAAATAGAGAAATACTTTCTCGCTTTATTCAATTTCTTTAAAAAGATTCTAATTCAAACAAACTTTTACTCAAATATCTTTCATAATTTTAACATCCTTTTACTCAAATATATTTCATAATTTTAACATCCTTTTTTAACATTATTTCTAAGCTTGTATTTTGTATGATTAATTTGATAGTAAAACATAAAACTGTTATTTTAATCCATTTTCCGGGATGGATAGCCGTGTTTGTTGGAATTTATTTCCAAACGTTTCGCCCTCTTCTTCGGAAAGCATTTTCAGTGGCGAAAAACAACTACTAAAAATTGAAAAATAAATAACAAACAATTACAGCGTCAATTCTAAGAATAAAAACGTGGTATAAATAATATTTTTTACTCTTAGCATTTACGCTGTAATTGTTTGTTATTTGTAATTAATTTTTTTCCAATTTTTAGTAGTTGATATTTTCGCCACTGAAGATGCTCTACGAAGAAGAGGGCGAAACTTGCGAAACGTCTGGAACTAAATTCCAACAAACACGGCCATCCATCCCGGAAAATGGATTAAATTACTCTACAGGTCGTGGAAGTTTTCATCAATTTATAAAAACTGTTGTTTTTCCCTTAATACTAATTATAGTAGTACGCACTTCGTGTCTTAGCAGAATACAAAACAAAGTTATTATTCTTCTACTCAAACTTATTCTACTTTTATTTTATTCTACTTTTTTATTTTATTTATATTCTACTTTTTTATTTCATTTATTTTCTACTAAAACTCTTGTATTGAAACATGAGTTTAATTGTTAACTCTTTAAAAACTCACTGTGCAATAAAAAACGCTGTCTTGTATTTTACTTGCATCATTTGTACATGCATCTTCTCGTCTATATAATAAGTATTTAGCGGATAAAGTCTCGGGAATTAATTAATGCAATTTATATGTTACAGTTAAAGTCCGGAAATCAGTTAATTTGCAGATAACCTAGGTAATTTGCAGATTAACGAGGGTGATCCGTTAAAGAGCGAAATTTTTTTCAATTTCTAAGATTACCTAGGTAATCTTGAAATTACCTAGGTATTCTGCACTCTACCGACTAGACACTCGTTAATCTGCATACTACCTGTAATCAGTTATTTTACATATTAACGAGGGTGATCCGTTAAAGTACAAAAATTTATTTAATTTTTATAAAAAGTTTAAGGTGGTTGGGGGCCCCCAAACCCCCCTGCCCTAACTATAACCAAACTCGTTTTGGGGGTAAACAGTAACAATGACGAATCAAAAAAGGGGACTCGGTACTTTTTGATATAACACAAAGCACGCAAATCACACAAAAATAGTATTGAAATAGGAATTTTAATACGAATAGAATATAAAAGTACCAACTTAGATTTTGTATCAATTGTGATTTTTCGATCTCGATTTGACAACATATTTCAATGAGCACTTAAAATAGCAAATCCTAATGAAAGCGCAGTGTAATCGGCTGCCAGCCTATCCTAAACTATTGCTAGGATTCGCGATCGATTACCTATCTTAAACCCTTGCCCAGGTTCTAGCGATTATTGAATTAACGTTTGTTGAAAAGATATTTCAACTGCTGGGACATTTGCTTTCGTTAAAAGAAATCTCTGTCACTCTGAAGTCGGAGCTTCAGCACAATTGTTTTAAAATACCAGTTTTAGTAGTAATTTACTGAACTTAAGCTTGTAAATTTACTGTACTTACTTGCTTGTATTAGTTTGTTTAACATTCAACTTGACAACTACCAGTGCTACGCACTAAATTTGAAATCAAAACACAAAATATGACAACAAACTACGTATTGAAACCCGACTGCGCAGGTGTAAGCGCATGGCGCAGTGAGCACCTCAACATTTTAACAGAAAGGATTGAGCGAAACCAACTATTTTGAACTTCAACTATCAAGAGGCCGTTATAGTGTAGATTCCCTAGGTAAAATGCGAAAACCTCAAATATCCGCACATTAACGACAGAAATCAGTTAATCTTAAGTTTACCTAGGTATTCTTTAGAATAACTAATTTTCAACTTTAGCGGTAACATATATACCAATTACAATCAAAAAAATTTTTCTCGTAAAATTTTACGATAATTTTTTGGCAAATCTGTCAAATATATAACACCCCGTCCCTTTAAGAATAAATCTTATTCCGACAACTAACTACAGTTCCGTTAAAAAGGAACTCTTGTTGTCTTCTATAAAAACATATCCTGACCCCTCTCCTACTAGAGAAAACTCAGAACAATAGCCTGATAAAAAGACAGAACACATCTTTCACAAGCAATGAAACTGGACGTTAACAACGTACGTTGAACCTGAGAACTCCCATTGATGCCACCGTGTTCCTCTTTCGTCAGAAACAAACGAGAAACAAAGCTGAAAGTTAAATGCGGCACGCCACAAAACTGTAACTGTACCCATCTGTTTAAAGGTATCGATAATGAAAATGAATGAAGCTTGATGAGACACTCGATTTTCAATATTCGCATCACGTTTAAAGGTTAGTCGAACTTCGGTGATTGGAACTATTATTAATTATGTGCCTGTTACGCCTCTTTCGATATCCTGTTAGCATACTGGTCATTGAGTTAGGTGGGTCAGAAGTGCCATGAGCAGGAACAGGAAGCTTTCTGACACATTGTGTGGCTTGTTAAGGTGATTGAACTCATGGGAAATGAATTTGAGCTAATTGGTTACCGATACAAAGATATTATGTGAAAAGAAACGATTTTCTAATTTTCAACTACAAAATAATGTTTTTAATAAGGGGTGGATAAACTTACTTTAGCTTACAGGGAAAAATTATTTCTTATTTTGATGGAAGATTCAGAAAATTTCCAGTCAGAAAACTTTAAACAAGTTTATTAAACTCGCATTCTCATATAAAAAGCTAAAACGTAAAACGCCTAAGAACTTTATGTATGAATGAATATGTCATCTAATTTATTCTTACCTCAAAGAAAATTTAAAATAGAAGAGGAGTAAGAGTTGAATTTTATGTACTAGTTCATTTAAAAGCAATCCGAGAATGTAATCAATAAATTTATCTTATTTAAGAACCCTTCATTGACCTGTAACTACAGAAAAGTTTTTTTAGCATAATAATTTTTTTCATGAACCTTTGAAGTTTAGCTGACTTATTTTTATATATTAAAATATTGTTTACCATAAAAGTTACCAAGCATATTTAGTTTTGTGAAAATTTTTACAAGTCAATTGTAATCTCTATTCTTAATTCTCTCTTGAGTCAAGTGGTCAGTTATTTCCTACCACTGTTAGCAACATTCATTATGCTTTTTCTAAGTTACATCATCAACAACCTATTAAGTCGGCTTAACAGTTATAACATAACAGTTATTATAAGTTCAAAATTGGCCCATATGAGGACATCATTTATTCCTATGGAGAGTCAAATTTAATATGAAACCTACTACGGACATTTTTTTGGTACTTCCTTCGTTTTTGAAGTTCAGTCTCTTCATATTTATTCAAAGTATTTATCTATGCCTATTGTTATGAGATTATACGTACTACCCTCGTCATTAAAAATTCCAAAATATTTTTCCAGAAAATGTATTTTTAAGTTTTCCTTATTTATGACTGCACCCTCCCCTGTGACGTTTCATTCCTAAATTTATCTTTCCGTCTATTTAAGGTGTTTAATCATCAAGGCTAATAATGCTAATCACTTCATTTTCCTTTTACAAATTCCGAGCATATAATCAAATGGAGTTCTCTTCTTATATGCCAGCACATGGATTTTGAAAGGCATAATTTTAAATAAAGATTTTATTTTCCATTTTTAGGGTAAGAAGAAGAGGATCCAGTAGTATCTGAAAGCGCAATGGAGTACATAGCTCAGGGTTTCCGTGCTCCAACGGAGTTTTACTCATGGATGATGTCCAAAAGCGGTAAGCAAAATATTTTTTATTCATTTATGCTTATTATTCTCAAGGTAGACACCATACTTAAAACTATTCGATACATAAACTTAGGTACATGCAGGTTTGTCAACAAGTGCTATAAGAAAAATTTTGAGTTCTTACGAAAATAAAAATGTGTTCCCCAGTGAATGACAGATTCCAATTTCTTATTTGAATTAGCATTCGTGATACTTAGAAATGGAATTTCAAGCCTTAATAACTTATTTTTTACAACTAAATCCTTACAAATTTCCTCATATTTTAAAAGCTAAAATTGCTTCAGTCCTTTTGTGCCTCCTGAGGATTTTTCTTCGTAAACTCAAACTATTTGAGGTTTTAATTGATTTATAACGACGTCATTGTTTCGTGTAACTTCCCCCATTAAGTTTTGAAAGGAAAAATTTCATCATAAAGAATTATTGTAAAAAAACATGATTCTTTCAACTTGGTTATCAGGTATTGAACAGTTCAAATGAGTTCATTGCTTTCTCACGGAGTAAAGAAAGGTACGAAATTATATTGGTGCAAGTTTCTCTCGAATTTTTATGGTTTCCTCTAATATCTTCCTGTGGGCATTCCTCGGAAGGTCAAGGCCAAGCGAAACCGGATCATCGTTCGCGGATTTTCATTTAGGGTGATTAATTTCTCGTATTTTGTCACTCTGTCGCAATTGCGCTGGAATTAGAAGACAAAACTAATAAGAGAATAATGGCCTTTGTTTAAACCTGGAAGAGGTGTTTAAGGAGGGGTTTCTCTTCATTATAAATACTTCTAGCCCCCAAGGGCCGCTATGATAAATCCACTTAAACCTAGTTAGCTAATCATGTGAGTAACAGTAAGTTATGAGTGACAGGCTACACAGCACCCTAAAAACTACCAATGTCGAAAAAAAATGTCTTGCATTTTCCTATGTTTCAATATTGTTAGGACTCTATGATCAGAGTTTCAGACCTGAACTCCATTTAGTTTTGAAGATATCTGAAATTTTCTGAGCAATGTGCAAATTTCTGTCTCAATGTAAAACAGGGTCCGAAATTTCAGCCCTAAAGGAGCCGGACTAAACTTTTTGAAACGCTTGATTGAGGTCCCTTGATTCGGACATTTTTTAATTTAAACTCATATTTTTTTCAGGGAAAAGAACTTTCTCGCCAGCCTAAAATTTTTGGTCGCCAATGGCGAGTTGGCGACCGGAAATTTCGCGCCCTGACTTAAAATGCATTTTATTTAAACTTTTTTTGGTAATTATTATTGGTTTCTATTTCCGTAGGATTTTTTACTGCTCATAATGATAGAGTATTGAAATTTTTTGAATTAAGTTTCAAGTAATTAGGTTTCAAGTAATACGAATGGATTTTTCCAATGGATGAAAACCAAAATGGTTAAATATCTATGAAACCTAATTATTCCTGCTAAGAAAAACTAACTGCCAATCCTATAAGGGTCTTTTAAATTAAAAGTTAAACACCATAAATAATTAAAGATATTTTTCAGCTAGTTTAATTTTGTTAAAATCTTATGTAGGAAAATTTACTTTACCTGAAAACTAATACACATTAAATATTTACATTTACGATTAACGAACAATTAGTGCTAAATCCTCTTACACGGGAATTACCTGTTTGTCCCCAAGTGTGAACTTGAAGAATCATCTCCAGGGTAGGATCCATAGAGGAGATATAACATCTGTTATATAATAACTGATATATAATAAAATTGACAAATTAGATTAAATTGTTCTACAATATTGAAAAATTTAAAATTTTAAAATTTAGAAGGTTAATCCCAATCCAGCGCTCAAGCAGCTTGGACAGAAGATAGCCTAATATAAACAAGCCAAAATTTAACAGAAAAATATGATAAAGGTCTGAGGCGTTGGACTCTCATCAGGGGGTCCATCCAACGCCCCACACCCGGACGGCCTTTCTGAAACTGTCGCAAAGCGACAGCTGAACCCCAAGGCCATCCAACAAAACACATAAAAATCAAAATAACAATATAAGAAAAATTGCTAACTCACATCATCCAGTGAAATATTCAAAATTCAAAACGATCTACACAAATTACTACAGCAATTTAGCTCCAAGCATATTTTATAATATTTACTACAATCAGCTAAACAGAATAAGGCGCATTTGCAATAATTCATCAGATTTAGAGAAAGCTTTGACCATATTTAAAAAGAATTTGAATGATAATGTGTGTGAGTTTCCTGGATTGTTTTGTAACAGAGATAAACTGTAACCGGAGGGTTAAGGTTTATATATACCGGCTAGATTGGGATCGTTTTGAATTTTGAATATTTCACTGGATGATGTGAGTTAGCAATTTTTCTTATATTGTTATTTTGATTTTTATGTGTTTTGTTGGATGGCCTTGGGGTTCAGCTGTCGCTTTGCGACAGTTTCAGAAAGGCCGTCCGGGTGTGGGGCGTTGGATGGACCCCCTGATGAGAGTCCAACGCCTCAGACCTTTATCATATTTTTCTGTTAAATTTTGGCTTGTTTGATATATAATAACTGTTACATCTCCTCTATGGTAGGATCTTTCAAGAAAGGCCTATGAAGCCGATGCCATAAGCAGATTAAAACTCAATAAATGAATGAAGAGTAATCCCTCTCTCTAACCTTATTACCTGTAGTAGAACAACAATCTTAGCGTAAACGAGAAAGGTTGAATCTGTCCATTCAAAACTATCCTATGCCGTGACCGCTTTCAAATGTTTCGATCGGCTAAAAAACTTGACCCTACAGCTAATAACAATTCTTTTGTTGTGTTGTTGTGTGTGCGTTTTCTTCCTTACTGTTGTTTTAATCACCTATTTTTACATGTGATCTTGGCTGAACTAAATATTTATACAAAGTGTTTTGTATGTGCCTTTTTTTAAACTATAAGACCTCATAAATAAACCATTTACCTTTCTTCTCCATATTGTAACTTATGTGGTGAAGAAGCATTAAGATGTATGAGTCAACTTCTTGAATAAAAGCGTTAAAAAGGAGGTCATTATTATTTCATAGAAAAATAATGCGGAGGCTAAAAAGTAGCGTCGAATAAAAATCATGAAAATCGCATTGTTAAAAATCGTATTGCAATATTTAAAAAAAAGTTTCTTTACTGGATGTTTTTATTTGAAGCTGCAAAATTCCCTCTAGTTTCACGATTTAACATACTTTATCAAATTAATATTTGTGATATGATAATTCTAGAGAACTTTTTTTTGCTACACAAATACACATTTAAACAAAGAGAGTCACATGGTTCGGGGAAATATGATAGGAGTAATCCAAGTATGTAAAAAGTCTAATACTTAAATCTAAATTTCCAAAGTTAAATCGTTGAAATTATTAAAATTGCATATGAAAATCTAACGAGTCTTTTAAATATTTGACTCTGTAGGGCGCTAGAGTATGGCTTTTACTTTAAAACAGAGTGTTTTGTGAGCTAGTTTCCTTAGAAATATTTCAAAACAAGGGGAACATCTACAAATGGGAAAAACCCTTTTATAGGATGTTACGTTAACGTAATATTATACCAAAGTCATTTTGTCCACAGAAAATAACCATTTTGAGGGGGAAAGAAATAAAAAAACCACAGTTACATACCACCCCTGTATCCGGAACTGGGTCATTTCCTTCCCCCGAAAGTTAAAAAAAGACTTAATTGATGAAGAAACATACATAAATATTTTTATTTATTTATCAGAACCAAAAAAGTTGTAATGAATAGAAAAAATTAAGAATAAAATTAAGAAAAATCGTAACAGGAAAATACCTAAACACACCATTTAAAATTTTTTAAATTTTTCACTTTTATTTACTACGCATGATTATCAATTATCAGTAAAATTGAATAATTAGTTCCCTCATCCTCAAATATACAATCTTGTATCTGAAATGGTGCAACAAACTTTCAGGGATGATAGTACTCATCAAGACGAACAAGAATCGGTATAGAAAGGGGGTCCCAGACCAAATCCCAGGGAGTTAAAAATGGAGCGACACCCCAAAAAATCATTGAAAACTTCAATTTGTAGAAGAACTACTATTGGTAAAAACTTAATTTTGGTCTCAAAAATTGTGGTTTAATATGATCTTTAAAATTACCTCAAAAGTCTTCACTTTAAAATTTTTTATTAATTAAAAAGTTAAAAAAACACAAAAAATGTGACAACTCTGCCAAAACATTATTTTGTATTTCGAAATCCTTTCTTTTGATTTGATAATCTGAAAGATCATAGTTGAAAACCCTTAAGTCCAAAATTTCACGAAAATACAATCAATATTAAACGCTTGAGATCCTGTTAAAGTTTGTTTCTTGGGTGCGCAAACAGCTGTTCTGGAAACCGCTCAAGAAAACTGTTAGCGCACGCAAAAAACAAACTTTAAAAGCATCTAAAGCGTTTAATATTGATTGTATTTTCGTGAAACTTTGGACAAGGGTTTTCAACTGTGATCTTTCAGATTATCAAATCAAAAGAAAGGATTTCCAAATACAAAATAATGTTTTGGCAGAGTTGTCACATTTTTTGTGTTTTTTTAACTTTTTACATAATAAAAAATTTTAAAGTGAAGACTTTTGAGGTAATTTTAAAGATCATATTAAACCACAATTTTTGAGACCAAAATTAAGTTTTTACCAATAGTAGTTCTTCTACAAATTGAAGTTTTCAATGATTTTTTGGGGTGTCGCTCCATTTTTAACTCCCTGGGATTTGGTCTGGGACCCCCTTTCTATACCGATTCTTGTTCGTCTTGATGAGTACTATCATCCCTGAAAGTTTGTTGCACCATTTCAGATACAAGATTGTATAACCCAAGATTTAATTTTAAGAACAGGAAACAGTTTACAGGACAACAGTTTGTAAGGTATATTATCCAACGCTTTTATAGTTTTTCAGTTTTACAATTAAAGTTTATAAGCTTATTCATGCTTAGACAGTCTTGACAATTAAAAAAAAGCTTTGTAAGCGTTAATTTCATTAAACTAAAGGATGCATCTTTGTGTGGTTCAAAGTTATATTTTTAGCGTTGTTAGAGAAACTTATGTAATAAAGTTGTTAATTTATTTTATTGTTTTTCAAGGCTTTACTTGTCAATAGTTTTAGAATTTTAAAGACATGGTAATGGTCCTTTAACTGCATTCGTCTTCCTTTGAATAATTTCTTTGTAAAGTTTTGATGAATAAGTGGGGAACATTTCTGTGAGTCACAACTCGTCTTCATTCTTTTTATTTAAGATTCTGGTCCCTGTTGTCTGGAACTTGACAGTTTGAGGTCATTTAGGAATAAGCTAATCTGTGTTTTAATTCTATCGCTTTGAAATATTTTTATACTATAGCATTATATTGAAAATCTAAATTTAGATACAATTACTTTTAAATTGTGAAAGGGGAATAGCTAAAGATTACTAATTCAGCCCGTATATATTCTATATCCCCGTATATTGCTTCTTTCCTAAAGATCAATATTCTTCAAGCCCTTTTTAATCTTTTTAAATAAAATTCACCACCTGTGTGGTATTGTCATTATTTTTTAGTTATTTCAACATCTAATATGCAAACATTGAATGGATTGTCTCAAATGCATTGAACTAACGTTAAAAAATAGCGCAATCAATTGACTTCATTTTCAATAGAAGGATTTTTCTAACTACTGGGCTAATGTTGCTTCTAAAAAGGACTTTTAGGGGCTGGTCTTTTATTAATTAATTATTGTACTGTTGACTCGGAAACTACTCACTAAAGAGAAAACTGTGAAAAATACAAAGTCCAGTTTTTATTTTATGATATACGTAACTATTACTTTAAATTGCTCTAGAGATAATTTTTCAAAGTATGATTTAAAGTGACACTAAGACACCAAGGGATTACAGCAAGATAATCCATCAAAGATAAATTCGAAAGAGAAATTCCCCCAGTCATTGGCGTCGTCGGCTCCTGAGAATTGGGGGAGGGAACGACCCAAAGATTCGAGATTCCTCGCCAGAAGGATTTTACAAAACCATGATTAATTAAATTGAAATAATTATTTTTTCGATTATGCCCCAATTCAATGATTTTAGAATCACTGCTCAATTAATTATAAATTGTTTCCTAAGTTTTAAGGAATTGATGAATTTTTAACTGAAAAGGGAAGTCTGCGGGTCCTCCCCCAGAAAATTGTTTAAAGACCTTATAAAACAGGGTCAAACTCGTTTATTAACAGTGTTATTTATAACACAATTTCAAAATAAAATTTTATGCTTTTTTTAACCAGTGCTGTAGTGGAAAAAATATGTTTAGGGGGGAGGAGCTCGCTATTTTGTTTTTTGGCTGGAAACAAAATATTTTGTAGGGATGATGCCTCCACAATCTCAGCACTTGCTTCAACCTATTCTAAATTTACTCGTGTTCTAAATCATGGGGGTCTGTCCTCCTCTTTATACGCATCTTATGTTAGGTGCCATTAGTATACTGGTACCATTCTTTATATCATTAAAATTTGGAGAAAAACATTCAGCATATTTTCGATTGGTGTCGCGATAATTCTGGTCAATGCAAAAACCGGTCGAAAAACAAACAAAAAAAACCCTCATAACTTTACACATGTAATAAATTTGTTTTTTATCGAACGGTTTTTGCTGACCGGATTTTTTGTATATCCTTTTGATTTCCCTCAAAAGTTGAAAATAAAGTTTTTTAAACAATGTTTTTCTTAATTATTGGGGGGGACGTGTCCTCCCCTTTCCCCTGGGATGAACGCCCGTGCCCAGTTAGCACATATTTAGAGGATAAACAAATTTAAAAATTCCCTCCATTCTCATAACGTTATTTAAAGCTTTTGTCATTCCTATGGACGGTTTGTGAACTGTATAGCGTGAGGTTCCTGATAAAGCCAAGAGCAATCATCCTCGGTTGAACGATCCGAGATGATAACAATGACATTGGATGGAGCAGACGTTAAGAAAAATGACTAGAAATTAAAAAAACATATTCTTATTCAAGCGTTTTAAGCAAATGAAGCGGTATTGACGAGAGGAGGCAGTTATTTATCTTTCAAAAAATATTTGAAGATGAATGTTACATGTGTGTCGTGTGTGTCGTGTGGGGCTGTATACGACGCGACGGGGAAAGCTTTCTGTTAAGGCTCATTCAAACCAGGGTTGGCAAAAACCTGTTTGTGGGTTGGGTTTTTTTCAATAAAATCCTGGAAAAAGTGTGGTTTTTTCAAAACTAAGTGGTTTTCTCCTATAAAGTAATTGGGTTTTTTTCAAATTTTAGTGAGTTCTTTCTATGTTAAATGTGTTCTGTCAAAATAATGTCAGTTTTTCCATAGTTAAGTGGGTTTTTTCAAAGTTGAAACTTTTTATACTTTTAAAAAAACCCACTGAAATTGTAAAAACACCCCTTATTTATAGAAACCTGGTTTAAATTTTGAAAAAATCCACTAAACTTTAAAAAATATCCTAAACTTTGAAAAACCCATTCAATAATGAGAGAAATCTATTTAACTCTGAAAAACCCACTGAAATTTAAAAATCCTTCTTAAATGTTTTATATCTAGTTTTAACTTTAATCGTCTTAAATTTTGAAAAAACCCCATTCAGTAATGAAAAAACCCACTGAATAATGAAAGAACCTATTAAACTTTTTTAAAAATCCATCAAATAATGAAGAAATAACCCTAATTTTATAAAACCAACTTAAATTTTAAGAATATCCTAAGCTTTGAAAACACCCATTCACAATATCGAAAGAAATCTTGGATTTTAGAAAAAACCCACTCAACTGCAGTTCTTGGTATGTTATTTCGTTAAATGTTTTTCTTCAATATTAAAATTGCGCCAAAATCTTGATTTTTCTTGAAAATGGGTCCAAAATGTGTTTTTTTTTTCACATGGGTTTTTCTGAAAAACCCATTGGGTCCAACCCAATTGAGCCCAATCCAGCCAACTCTAATTCAAACACCGTTTTACTTTCACTGTTTCCCCATTTTCCAAAAGAAGTCAGGAGGTAAGTTCCCTCTTTCGTTGAGATTTTCAAAATTTGTAAAGGTTTATACGTATTTAATTGTTCTTTTTATTGTTATGTATAATTCTTCTGCCTACGCTTCGCAACGCTTTAGACGACATAGACCTTTATTTTTTAAATATTTATATTAAAGAGAGTAATTTACAGCTCCCAGACTTTGCCAATAAGTACATTACTTGTTAACTTCAATGTATTTATTTTATATTGAATTTCAATGTATTTTATGTTATTCAGCATCTTGCGAGCCTTTTTTTGTGCGTATTTTTGTAGTTTTTTCTTTTCTGTTATTTCCCATTGAATTTATAATATAAACTAAACTAAACATCGGTACAACAGCCCTAGTGGGCCAAATGTTTATTTATTTCTCCATTTTGTTAATAAGGATCATTATGCCTTATCTTTAAATTATCTTGTTGAACCATGCCTTTTTTGAGCCAACGATTTTAAACAATGTTTTCGTCCACAGATCCCAGAACTGCCGACTGGCCTCTCTGTGGCAGCCCATTCCCTATGCTTTCCATCATCTTCTCATATGTGTACTTCGTGAAGGTCCTGGGTCCCCAATGGATGAAGAACCGAGAACCCTTCAAAATCGAGAGAATCATCGTCATCTACAACGTACTCATGGTCATTTTTTCAGCCTGGTTCTTCCTTTACGTAAGTACATTTTAGTAGATGATGGGATGATGGTATCAAAGGAATAGGGTAACGGAAAAAAATACCTTAACTACTTCCGTCATTATGGGGCAGACGTATTGTTTTTATCGTTGAATCAAGATGGAATAATTTTTTCGAGGAGTTTCACAGGTTACATTAAGATATGTAGATTTTTTATTTGGTATCTCAAGTATAATTTAGGTAAAATATGGATTTTTAAAAAGGGGTAAATGCTTTTAGGATGAAAGAAGAACATCATTGTATTGTATAGGGAAAATGCTTGATTCACACACATATTTACATCATATTATAAAAGAAAAAGTTTGCAATTGAGCAAGTTTTTTTATTTATTAATTAAATTTTGTCTTTATTTAACTAAGAAAACACTAAACTAAATAATAACTGAAAAACATGCAAATTAGTTTTTTGACGTCTGTAAAAGTGATATTTGCAACTGCCAATATCTTGGCGAATATTCACGGTATTTTCATGAAAATTGTTTTATTGAGTTTTTTTACAACATTAGCAACTATATTTTTATTGAGGTTTTTGCTCAGTATCCTTTAGTTTTTAATACTTTTTAATTTCGCAGCTAGAAGTGCTGTAAGTCATCTCAATGTTCACTTACCTAGGGGTAGACCCTACATCCATATACCCATATAGGAGACATTGGTTCCAAATAAAAGCCGTGAAAGAAACTTTTGAAACACACCTTGTACGTGTATACTACATACGCGCTGTCAAATCAGAATTTAATAAACTCCTTTCGCAATTTAAAAACACCCTACTTTTTATGAATAGGAAAAAAGCAATTGCGTTAGACGAGCATCGGAGATCTCCGATGAACTTGACTGAGCATCAAAAAAAAAAGAACAGTTATTTTTGACTCTTATGACCTTCTCTCCCTCTTTCTTTAACCAAGTTTCCCCCCCAAAAAACTTGAAAGTTGAATTAAAAAAGGGGTTTGACCCACTCACCTGGTCTTCCTGTTTCACCCCTATACCATTGACCCATCTCTCTGTATGTAGTACCTATTCATGAGGCCATTTTGCATAATAACAGGCCTCAGTTCTTTCTTGTAGTGAGATTAATAGTCTTTGAATGGTAATGTCACCATTGGATGCCTTTCAAATTATAGACTGAGTGATGTTATCAGCAGATGTATCAAAAGGACAGATCCGTTTTGGTGTATCTTGATCTTGGATAATAGCGGTTATTTTGCATTTTATTGAATTAGAGCTCAAATAAGCAGCTGAAAGTAATGAAATTGACCAGTGAGCTGAAAATATGGTAACTTTGTTTGTGTAAAATGATCGGCTTTTTTTGGTTCTCGTGTGTTTTGGAGAGATAAATATCAATTTCGGAAGGTACTTTTAAATTTTGAAGTTGTTGTTGCATCAAACCACATATCCATGAAACCACTAGCCATGATGCCTTTTTATTAATTCTTGTTTATTTTAATGCGTAATAAGGTTCTCCATATCTTCTTTGACACGTCATAGGCCAGGAGTTCCCGAAAGCAACTCAGGCGCAATTATTTAGCCTTTATAAAAATATATTTTATTTGTATTTCAAGATATTGTCTCAATATTTTAGATGTTCCTCGAAGTTATCTTTAACGAAAACGGTGTTTTTCATCCTTTATTTCGTACGAAAATTTTGCACATTGGTATTTAATAAAAATTGCGATTGGTATTTAATAATTGGGTTATGCGAAAGAAGATTGGAAAACACACTTTAGAGTAGCTACAAAAAGTTTTAGATACTTGAATTTTTTATATTGAATTTTACAATTATAACAATTATGAATTTTCAAGATTACTATCTCATCTTTTGGCAGACGTTGTCTTTATTAGAACATTCAACTATTATCGAATTTCATGTAATTTGATTTTGGAGCATTGTAATGTTATTTGTCTAACTCCATCATAACTTAGACGAAATTATTTTTGTCACATAAGAAAATTTCCTATTTAATTTTATTTCAACAATTCATTATAGTTAGCTAGAAATTAATAATTTATGTTCTTTTTTTACAGGGTGGAAGCCGGTCTTACATTCGGCCCTGGGGAAAGTTCAGTTGGCTATGCGAACCTATAAATTATTCGTCCGATCCAGAAACCATCAAAGTAAGAATCCATTTGATTCAAATTACTTCAACCAGATTCACTTTCTATGAATGAAATGTTACAAATTTTCCAATAAATGGGGGTGAAACTAATTGATTGAAATTTATCTTTCTATTAAATTAGTTCATATATTTAAATCATTATAGAATAAAATAAAATACAAATTTTGGTTAATGATTATAAATCCGTATTATGTATCCCTTTGTTTATGAGTACCTTTTCCAAAACGAATTTGTTTGGAAGATAAGTAGTTTTCTAGGATTATAAGAGCTGAATTCTTTGACCGGGCAATGAAAGATGGTTCTTTTTTATCGTCTGAAAAATACAACAGACGTTTAAGTAAGAGAATTACCTAGATAAAACTATTTCGTACCAGAAAAAAATATGCATTTTAAATTCTTTTATCATTAAAAAGCAATTTAGCTTACATTCATTTTACCCTTCTACATATTTTTGTACTAAATATCATTTTTTAAAATAATAAAAGTATTTCTTCTTTGTCTAGCTTCAAAAGGGGTCAGTATTTTTGCTGTAGAAACTTTTTTTAAACTTTGATACTACAAATCTAAAGAAAGTTGGATACCTTTAAAAACATTTTTTCTGTTAATAAAACTTGAACTAATGGGTTTAAAATGAAAGTGGAAATGGGATTTGAAACGTATGATATTTTGTTAAATCTTATGAAATGAAGCTTTTCCATTTCGACGTACAGTCATGGAAAAACAATCGACTCAGACCCTATATCTCCGGAACGGCTTGGGATATAAAGACAAATAAGGTATCATTCTTCATGATTTGAAGTATTCTATATACAGAAAAATTTTCAAGTTCTTAGGGGGTCGTCTTCATATTAAACGAAGCACCAACTTTCGTTTTTCCTATGGGCGACATCAAAGATTATTCCTGATTCTAAAAGAGCACCCCCTAAAACCCCCCAAAACCAATTTTCATGTCATTTGCTCCCCAAATAAAGCCAGGAGTGGGGGTTGAAGTTCGTCGAATTTACTTTGAAATCTCGTTTTTACGTTGAATTCTCTATTTTTATCCTGCGGGGTTGATGGTTGTAAGGTTCAAAATCAAGAATTAAACGTAAAAAACGAGATTTCAACGTAAATTCGACGAACTTCAACTCCCACTCCTGGCTTTATTTGGGGACCAAATGACATGAAAATTGGTTTTGGGGGGTTTTAGAGGGTGCTCTTTCAGAATCGGGAATAATCTTTGCTGTCGCCCATAGGAAAAACGAAAGTTGGTGCTTCGTTTAATATGAAGACGACCCCCTAAGAACTTGAAAATTTTTCTGTATATGGAATACTTCAAATCATGAAAAATGATACCTTATTTGTCTTTATATCCCAAGCCGTTCTGGAGATATAGGGTCTGAGTCAATTTTTTTTCCAGTATTGTACCTACACAATTCATTGAAAGGTTTTTACTTCAGAAATAATTTCCATAGTTGAATAGTTAATTAGAGTACGGACATTTGCTTGTCGATAGTGACCGTTTCGTCCTTCTACTTCCTTGTTTCACAGAGTAAGAATAGTCAAATATTAAATTGAATTTTCAATTATCTCTTTGATTTGTAATTTCCATATATTTCAATGTTTAAAGCAACAGTATTCAGATAATTAAATCTTACTACCATACCCCCTACCCGTTTTTCTATTGCTCATCCCCACTAAACATCCACATCCCACAAGTTCTACGGGGGAAAGTTATTAGGTAACATGTAGGAGATCTTAGAACACAGCTTTAGGGAACAGGTAATTTTCCAACTATACTACTAATCTCCTCACAGTTTACGGATGCGGTTTATCCGGAGGCACACGGCTATAAGGAAGTTCATAAAATCCACCTCTTTCTCGGGATATATCCAGAGATATCAATTGCAGTGGTAAACCCACTACCGCAAGAATACTAATTAGGACGTAAGTGATTCTCCATGGAAAAAAGCTGCCTAACCTCTCAGGAGTTCTTTTAACCTCTGTACGCGCTATCAGCATAAATTTACGAGTTTCGCCGACTGAGCCGATTATTCCTGAACCATTATGAGGGGTTTTAAACACCTGTGTTGGTTGCCTGTTGTTGAGAGCATAGAGGAAAATAGACCTTCACCTTTTATTAACCTATGGAAGCCTTTTTTAATTCATGGAATATTTAGATATTGTGTCCGCTTTGTGTAGATTCTGGGATATAAGTTTCTGTTATTTTCAGAGCCGCATTGGAAGAAATTGTATTGCTAATTTTTTAAAACATTCATTTGTTGAAACTATGATATTTTTAATTGTATTTTAATTCGTTTGTTATATTTTATATTTCAGACAGTTACAATCGGATGGTGGTTCCTTTTACTGAAGATAGCTGAGTTTGCTGATACGGTAACGACTTAAAATTGCATTTTACTAAAAATAAGTTAAGAAAAATAAAGTATCAACAAATTTAATACTATGACCAATCTATAAAATTTTAATGTAAAAGGAGAAGATTACTTAAATTTTATTTAAAAAAAGATAGAACTTAAATTATTTATTTTAATGTAGATGTTACGGGCAGAGTGATGAATCCGGGCACTATTAATAATCCCCGAGTATTTCGGACAAAGTGATAAATACTGTTTATTAATTACTAGTTTTTTAAATTTCTTTATATATTGAAATGATAAATGTCATTGAATTTATCACATTACATGCCTAACTTCGGGCATTATTAGTAATGCCCACTTTATTAACATAGATATTCAAGCCTTATTTCAGATGACTTGATATTTCCCTAAAATAATTCCATCCCCTCTAGAATATTATTGTCTCCCTCATTCATAAAGTGAGGGGATGAGTACCAGAGTAATCAGTTACAAATAAATGAAAATTATGAAAATTAGATACAATATGCAAGAATAATGATTTATGCTAAATTAATCAGAAAACTGAAAATTTCAAAATTTAATGTCCCAAATTTGAATGAACTCATGAGAATCTTTATGGAATATTTAGACATTGTGTCCGCTCTGTGTGGATTCTGGGATAGAAGTTTCTGTTCTTTTCAGAGCCACATTGGAAGAAATTGTATTGTTAATTTTTAAAACATTCATTTGTTGGAACGATGATACTTTTTACTAATTAATTGTATTATTTTTAACTAATTTATAAATACCTAAACGGGACCAGGCGAGAATTTAGGAAGAGTCTATTTGGGTATGAAGCCTTGTGTAAAAGCAATTTATTGATTTAAGTGAAAATATCCTAGGAAACTTGTCTCTTCCTCTCTTTTAAAAATCAAAAAGGGAAGATGAAAGAATTGGTTGTGGTAATAAAAGCAAAATAAACGTCATTTAACTCTTAAAAGTTGAGAAATTCAACGACGATGCAATACTTTTTTGTCTCTTGCTCCCTTAAACAAAATTCCAAGATCCTTCACCGTTTTAAGATACCCTTAGAAACAAAAATGTAATTGCAGTCATAATCATTTTTCCCTAAGGCCAACAAACCTCATCGACTTACGAATTTAACCAGATGAATACACAGATGCACATTCAACGTGAGAAAGAACAAGAAACCTACACGAACTTTTTCTCATATGGATTATAAAGTCGGCAGCCTTTCCGATGTCATCTCATACCCGTCTATGTTCTTTTCAGATATTTTTCGTGCTGCGCAAGAAGTTCACTCACATTTCAGCTCTGCATGTCATCCATCATTCCTTGGTCGCATGGGGTATCTGGATCGGCATGAAGTTCGGAGCAGGTGACTTTGTCTTTTTTCCCTTTTATTTCTTCCTGCTTCTGGTAGATATAATTCAAAAACATGATGGGAACAGGAACTGAAGCACGGAAATCATAGCTCGCATTCCACAGCAGCGGATCTCTTAAAACGGTAGTTTGAAGAGATGTTAGATACGGTTTAGAGTTCAGTTAGTTTTAATAGTAATGGTTAAAAGACTTGGGAGGATGGATTTGCTTCGTTTTATAGTGCCACAAAAAGTTACGATTACCTGTCTCGCAAGAGAGAGCGGCTAAATAATAGTGGGATTATTATCTAAAACTTTGATGATAGTTCCATTATTGTTCAACGTCAGAGGTGGCAACCTTTTTCGGAAGCGTGCCATCACAATTTAGGAAGCAAAACCTATGCGTGCCACTTTTTTTACAATATACGGAGTGCAAAAACAAAAAATAATAATGTTATTCGTTTGAAGACTGAAAATTTTTGGAAAATAAAGCATATTTTTTAACGTAAGTGAAAAAGTAAGCATAGCGGAGGTAAGCTTACTACTTAGGTTAGCTTAGTGGAGATTTTAAAGTAGTATAGGAGGAACTCCCAACGAAATTTTAGGAATTCTCTTATAAAATGGATTTTAACAGAATTTAAAACAGTCTTTTAAAAATACCTAGAATCAAAAACTTCAGAATTTTTTTTTAAAACCCGAAAAAAGTTACCTACAGGTAATAGTTTACCACTACCATACAAGTTTTTAAGCTATTTACTAAAGCTGGTTCTAAATTAATTAGAAAATTAGAATAATCGGATTGGATTAGGCTGCTATCTTTCACACACGAAATTTGACTCACATGAACTCTTACTCTTAATATTAAATATTCAAAGTCATTGATGAAATTGGAAAAAGGAATTATGCCCTCAGAAAACCATTAGAAAAGTTTCTTTCTGTCTGAACGACCCTCTTTTTTATAAAACGAAATTTTTTTGTTCCTTATGCTCTCATAACATTACCTATAGCTACACCCATGCAATTTTCTCTTGCCGTGTACCCTCAATGAGTTCAAACGCCTTTACTGAGCTGTATGTGAAGCGTAAACCCAGATAGCCTAACTATTTTGAAGGCTCGACCCAGCATCTCGGCATTGATGATTTTTATCCTCATAAAAACGGTAGAAATCGAGAGTCACGATTGCTTCATTTCATGGTACCGTATAAACCCGGAAGAAAATGTTCAGTGTGAGGGATGAAATAATGCCACAATGAACTCAGTCCGTGAGAGGATAATATGCTTACGGTAGGTAGGTCATTTCTGAACTTCAAAGCGGTCGCTCTCTTTACTATCGACGTTTTGAGGTCAAGGTAAGTGCACATGGACTAAAAATTGGCATGATCGTATCTTAAGAGCAGCGACTGAATTTCCAAAGAGGTGGTAAATAGCCCTGAGTGTTAAAGCTAAAATGCAACAGCGGAACGGAGTTCCAAGAAACATCATCGCTTCTTTCTTTCTCACTCTCTCTCTCTCTCTCTCTCTCTCTCTCTCTCTCTCTCTCTCTCTCTCTCTCTCTCTCTCTCTCTCACTCCTTGACATTATTTCTGATCTCTATTTTGTATTATTTCTCTTTAACTCATTTCCCTCGTCTCGTTACTACAGTTAAATTGGGCTTTAATGAAAAAAAAATTACAACACAGGAGGAAATAGCATAAGATTTTTAAGTGTATAAGTAGTCTACAACATTACATTGCATCAAAAAGAAATTATTTTAATTATGAGTATTAGTTATAGATAAATGAAATGTATATAAAATTTAATATATATAAATATTTTTTTTTAATATTTTTGAGATTTTTTTCATCAGTATAAAATTTTGCAGGTTATTTATTATAAAACGGATTTTTTTCGCAAGTGTCATTTAATATAATTTCCATGTTTTTTACAGGTGGGAGCAACGCATTTTTCCCCTTCATCAACTGCTTCGTACATACCATCATGTATTCGTACTATTGTTTAGCTGCTTTGGGACCTCACATGCGCAAGTACCTGTGGTGGAAAAAGTACCTCACTATCATTCAAATGGTAAAACAAATCACCTTTTTAAAATTTAATTACCATGAAAACAAAGTTTAATTGTGGATTTTGTGTTGGGCAAAATGTTATAGCTATTTTTTTGTGAATATTTTAGTTTGTACGGGGCCATTCATTAATTACGTAAGGGTCTCGAGGGGGAGGGGGGCTGGAAAAATCTCTACATACCCTTACTTGGGGGTTGGGGGGGTCAAACCCATTCTTACGTAAGATTTTCCAAGTTAAAATAAACAAATTCCAATTATTCTAATCAAATTACTACTGAATAACCCCAGAAAAACTTAAAAATACTGATGACGATCTCGATCGACTTACTTATCTGTTGAAAAATAAAAATCTTCGATTTACATCAAACTGAGAGTTTTAGTGTAACTGATCCCCTTTTCTAACATTTTATTATTTTGAAAAACGATTTGGAATCTTACGTAAGAATAGGGGGGAGGGGTTTGAAAAATCTTACGTACCCTTACACGGGGGACGGGGGTAAGGGGGTCAAAAATTGCCAAAATCATCCTTACGTAATTAATGAATGGCCCCTAAGCACATTTATGGTAAAAATTCACCCAAAATCTTTTGAGAGTCAGAGGAGAATACCTTTTTAGCTCGAAATTCGTCTTATAAGTAAACTAAGGTCACACTTCATATCTGAACTGTAATTTTTTCCTGAGCTTTGACGCAAATTCTTAAGTATGGCCCTGATACCAAATTACTCTACATATGACCTCGCAAAAAACTCTTTTCCTCGCAGATTATTCTTTTGTATCTGTATATAACGCTTATCCCTCTAAAATCAAGACTCCACCAAACTTTCATTTCCTCTGTTGATGCCAAACGAAGAAATACAAATAATTTACATACTATTTAAAAAACAATTGTATATACAGAATACCAACACATGAGAAAAAGTAACTCTTTCACTTTCAACAAAAACCACACCGGCTACCTTCAACACTCCTTCGAAATACCGTCTAATTTGCATGAACTTGTTGATGCCATATTCAACTTCCGCCCCGCCTCCTACGCTCGAAGACGAACAACAACCTTGAACCCTACCTTTCATTGTGGTGGTCCTCCATTACAAAGGTGGTCTCGGCAGACCTTTTGGGTGAACACTCATCATTGTTTAGTTCGCTTATTTCGGGATTAATTGATGGGTCGCAGATAGGGTCATGGTTTAATGCTTTCTCCTGCTTTGGTGGCTAAACCAAGGGCATGATGCAAAGCAGAAGAAAGGGGTGGAAAAAGTTGGTTGTCATTCTCATTTTTGAAGCCTCCCCTTTTTTAACCATTATATTTTTAATAGAAAATCTCAATAATACCTTTCTTCTAAGGACCATACCGCCACAAAGAAGACATGTTATTTTGAATCTTAGGTGGGGTGAGAGTGAAACGTGACCGCAAAGACCTTTATTTGTTTTCGTTTTTATGAACCATTGACCAATGAAATGAAAACCCACTAATATAAGGTTTTCCCCTTGTTCTCCGATTTGGGTCAGAATGTTAGGGTGCATTGTGGTTTTGGACGGATGGAATGAGATGTATATTATGCAGATTAACTTATTCTTTGCACGTTAGGGTGGATGTGGTTAAATTTTATTTGCAACTTATACTTGGTAAATCCCTTCGTGACTATTCTTTGATACTTGAATGTGTTATTAGATTTAAATACGTACAATGAAATATAGACTGTTGCATCCTTCCTTGGTAAAAACTAGGATATCAAGGTATAATATATTTGATGGTATTTAAAACATTATCCCACCAATTTTAACAGCGTTAAAAATAATAGTACAGGTATCCTACACAGATTTGTTACACAGTTTCCCACAACCAACTATTGTTAAATATTATTATGATATTTGATATTTTTGTGCTTCTAGATCTTTTCTTACATCTAAAGAAAATATATTTTGTATTTGTGTGTTTAAAAAATATACCAATAAGCCTTTATTGTCTGCAATGTTGAGGAGTTAGATATTATCTTTCTTTTATCATCACTTTTAGTCCGTCTATTTTATTTTTAGTTTTTGAAGTGTCGATAGTTTTCGCAAACAAGTGCTTCCTAAAATTAATATTATTACTTCTGATGTGATTTAGAATCATAGGAGTGCTTTTGTGGAATTAAATACTCCCTCTCATTTTTAGTCTTTCCTTTTCTGTATTTTAGTGCATCTTACTTTCATAGTGAAGATGTATTTTTTAGCAGTTTTCTGTTATAAAAACAAGGGGGATACTTGAGGGAGTACCTAGGTCGCTCAGACCTTCTAATTCCAGTCTAACCAGCCTCACTTGGTCAGGCCATCAGCAGAGTTGTGTTACAGAACGTGTGACTAAAAGTCACAGTCAGCTGAGACGAAGCCCCTTGCTTACCCCAAGTTAACTTGGTCCTCCTCTTATCCGACCCCGGATTGATGATAGGATGAGGCCTTTTACCTAACCTGGGAACAAAACTCGGACCAGTGGTAAAGCTTAAGAACTAATTGGTCAAAACTTTGAGCTTATAATGTTCTTTTTTCAGGTCCAATTCGTCATTGCCTTGGTCCACGCCATGGTCCCCCTGTTTTACGACTGCGGCTACCAGAAGGGCTTTGCCTACGCGGTCATGGGTCACGCTCTCCTCTTCCTGGTCATGTTCATGAACTTTTATCGTCACTCTTACAACAAAAGTGAAGAAAAAGTGACGAAAGCAGTTGGGGAAAAGTCATTTAACGGACACGCCTCAAACGGTCAATCCATTCAAAATGGCGTCAAGAATGGAACGGATACTCTGGAGGAGACTACAAGAAGAAGAGTGGCTACCAAAGAAGCATGATAATTAAATTAAAATTATGGTCAGTTCGACGAAATTCCATTGAGGTCTTCATTAAAACAGTTTCTGGCATTGGAGACTTAGTTCCGAAACCTGGAGTTCCGTTTCAATGACAATCCAATTCTTTATTTAGAAATCTGATTTCGATGCTCCTTTAATACGGGTCCCTATTTGAAAGTGTTCTTTGTTTTATTGTGCTGAAATCTAGAATACTTTAGAATGGATTATCATTTTTGAACTACATCGATTTCATGAACATCATTTTATTGAAATAAGTTAATTTCCTTGCTCAAAGTATAGACCATTTTCCCCATCATTTGTTAGAGACATCAAATGTGTTTTAAATGTTCAAAAACGATCATATTTTCAAGCTCATGACCTAGTGTTTTTTTATTACCAAGTTCACAGTGGGAGCTTTGAATCAGTTTCAATGCATTTTTATGAATAAACCTGAATCATGTAGTATATTTTCGTAACGATATTTTTATGAATAAATACATAGAAAATAAAGCTGTGTCGTATGATTCTTTATTTTTCTTTACGTGCTACGTAAGCATCCCACCATTAATATTGCCTTCCTTTCCTTTGCAGTAAAAATAAGCAAACTCCCTTCTCTTTATCCATATCCTTAGTTTTATTCTTATTAATCTTTTTAAGCGTATGTATTGATTTCATTTTGAATTAATTTGATATAAAAACTCGTACATAACTTCCAAATATTCGGTAGACTAAAATACTTGATTCTGTTTATAGCAAAGTATAGCTTTATTAGCTTAGAAAATTCCTGTATATGGTTTTGTAATACATGGGTTAGTTTCTATAAGAGAAACTTTATTGTAAGCTTAGTTATGCTTGTTAGTTAATGAATGAAGTCGTAGTGACTCTAAAAACTAGTGCTTTGAAGTTTAAATCAAGTGTTTTTATACAAAAGAGTAATTAATTGTGTTCAACTGTATTTTGACAAAGCATGTTTTCGCTTCCCAGAAGCAAATTGAATCGTCAGTTCGAAAAAGGGAATAAATCCAAACAATCAAGTTTTGAGAAAACCGGAAAAACTATGTTATAAGTAATGGAACTTCATTGTATAACCACCAAATTATTACTAAAAATTCCAGGACCCTATTTAGAATACAGAACAATAATGGAAATAAAAATTACATATTCAAAAATATTTTTGAAAAAAATCTTAAAAACCACTTAAATTGAGAATTAAATTACATTACTTATTGAGCACTGATGTAATTAAAGTTATCAGATGGCAGAAAAACATTTTCTCATCTTACGGGTATTTCCATCTAGCCCTAAGTTACCTATCACCCATTATTGCGTCCTTCTATTCTTAATTAGGAAACCTCTACCTTAATGTACTACACTTGGAGATGCTTTTAAATGACATTAGTTGAACTTTGTTCCAATTTACATAAGATTCAATGATAATCTCGGGCGGCTTAGGATTGAAAGGGTTAAATAACCAACAACTCGCATTTCAACCTAAAAAGTAATGATTGATTTACTGAGGGATATTCACTGATATTCACAACGCATGTTCGTGATTCACCAAGGATGACTTCTAATTAGTCTGGGGAGAATACACTTCCGGCATGTTGACAGTGAACTTGGAATGACTGCTTAGCATAGGAAACACCTGTTTAAGCTTTCATATTGGCTCCAAGACATGAATGACCGCTTGACCTGAAATTGTTGCAACGTTTGTAAATCTTACTCTTTAACATTAATGTGTATGCTGCCTTCCCCTTTAGTCGAAGCTATCCGTTTACTTTAACTCTGTATCTACTGCATTATGATTTTCGTGCAAATAATTTTTTGAGTTACTAATTTAAAAATCAAGGGATATACTACATAAATAAAATAATCATCTCTGGAAAATTTAATCCGCTAGAGCTAATTTGTTACTTTTGAGTACTGCACTGAGGGCTAAAATATTCTCACAATACAAAAAATGTGGCTTTTTATCGCAGTTTTAACCCTTCAACTTTAACTATACTTTCGAGGGAACAAAAATGACAATCATGGGGATTCGATCGAAATGGCAGCTGAAAGCACAACTTCAGTTTTAATTCTATTCGTATTTTCCGCTAAAATACTCATCACAGAACCTGTGCTGACTTTTATCATGGAAAAGGAAAACTAAAAGAGTGTTCCTGCAAAGTATCGTCAGTATTCGCAAGAATGGTTATTCAATGTAATTTTAAAGTTAGTGGGACTTTGTAAGTACTGTTTCTTTCAGCTTGTAACTTTTTTAGCCTAATTTTTAATTAAGCATACCTCGAAAGATTTTTCCATGGAAATTTATGAAAATTACTGGTGCTATAAAATACACCTAAGTTATATTGTTACTTTCATTTCCTTTTGAATTTTTTTAATTAGTTAAAAAGTTAATTAACTGGCAAGTCCTAAGCTTCTGTGCATATTACAAATCTTACTAAAAAAGTTTAATACTTGAGTTAAAACTTGATGCATGTGTGTTTTACAAGAAAATCAGCAAATTTGATATTTTAAAAAGTTTATAATTTAAATACTTAAGAAAATTTTGATGGACTCCCGATCGAAAACTCTTCCAATAAGTGCATAGAATCATTGCAGTACCAAGTTTCAAAGCATGATCAATTTTTGTTGCATTTCAAGTTGTACCGCTAATTTAAACAAAAAATGTGGGTTTCTCTCTATTCTAAAAAAAAGGTTTTGGTGAACGGTTTCCAGAGAAAGGCTTTTTAATTACTGATCCGTATAACACATATTTGGTATCAAACTGTCCGGATTCTTTTGAGGATGTGCAATAAGCCTTTAGAATTTCTAAAAAAATCTCAATTTTAAAATATTTCCATTTTTTTAAATTACGGATAAGGTTGCAGTTATAAAGCAAGAAACTATGAATTTTAAAACAATCGAAAACATATTTCACTGGTTTTTTTATATTTAAATACATTAAACCATTATCTTTTTGTTTATAAAACGAATTTAATAAATGCTATTGAGATTCTTTTTTTAACAACAATATTTTATGTCTTTGAAATACAAACTATTTTGATTAGATTCAAACTAATATCTCTCTATTCTAAAAAAAAGTTTTTGGTGAACGGTTTCCAGAGAAAGGCTTTTTAACTACTGAACCGAATGACACGTATAAGGTATCAAAATGTCCGGATTCTTCCCGGATTTCCGAGTAAGCCCTTCGATTTTTCAAAAAAATTCTCAATTTTAAAATATTTCCATTTTTTTAGATTTCGGATAAGGTCGCAGTTACAAAGCAAGAAACTATGAATTTTAAAACAATTGAAAACATATTTCACTGGTTTTTTATTATTCAAATAGATTAAATAATCATCTTTCTATTTATAACACGAATTTAAAAATATATTTTGGGTTATTTTTAACAATATTTATATTTTTGTTGTTCAAACCACGTTCAAACGGTTTTAATTATAATTAAAAATAATGCATAATTAATTTATATCTTATTTTTAAATAATGAATTTATTGCATATATATGAAATTATTGCAAGGGCTGTCATCTCCGCCCATGGCAGTATTTGATACGGACTCGTCGTGGACACGACATCATCATCAAATAATGAATTGATATTTTTATATTTATACTTGTCGTAGTGGCAACGTGACAACCTAATCATTACTATATTTACAAAAATATAAACTCGCTTCCGGAAATTTTGAACTTTTGCATTTATTTTTTACAATAATTATTATTTTTTATATCTTTTTGCAGGTATGTTTTTTAAGGTAGTAAAATGTAACTTTTTATTTCATAATGAAAAGTCTAGACATTCGTGTCATTGCTATGAAACTGATACAACTTCGACGTTTGTTTGTTCTAATGAAGATAAAATTCTAAATTTTCGCGATGTTAACGGGACAGATTCCATTTCTCGAGGTTTTCGCCAAACTTGGCGAGATCGGATTTAAACGCGTGGAGGAAATCCCGCCAATAATAAACATTGTTGCATACATTAAAATGGTCATCGCCAAAATTTGGCATAACTTGGCGGAAACCTCGATTACGGAATATTACCTATGTTAACGATAATTACTACATTTTTCACAGCCAATCGATAAAAATCATTACAAATTTTAAGAAAGTTAAATTTATTCCTGAGATGTCTCAGTGCTTCTTAATGAATCTGTGAAAAAACATTACCTTGATGGGGAAATAGTAAAAGAATGTTTACATTGCTCTGCTGTTAATTTTATTGGAATTATAGGGCGATCCTCCAATTCATGTTACCATAGAAGAACTGTTAAAATTCCGCCACTGAATAAATATCCGTAATTTTTGAAAGAATACCCCGGAGAAGTACTACCCCTGCTTTAAGAATGTTTTATAAAGTGAGTAAGTGCAGTGAGCTGGGTTTTGTGAGGATTGCGAAAATTTCTGCGCAAGCAGTTAACGGGGGTTGGCGAGCGATAGCGAGCAGGGGGCGGTAGCCCCCTAGTATTATTAATTTATCTTTTTATTTTTAAATAATGTATTGAAATGTATATGTTTATCTTTGTTGTTTTGGCAACCCAACAATTTCTATATTTACAATACAATAAAAACACGCTTTCGGAAATTATTAAACACTACAATACCTTATTTAAAAATCCTTTTGTATGATTCTAGGGTAATAAATATTTTAAATTTCATAATGCCTAAGCGCAAATGATCAAATATCACGGTTAGATGTTATAGAAGTAAAGATACAAAACGAAAATGTTTGCAGCCTAGAAATTCATGTGTTTGCTATGAAACTGCCACAACTTGGACGTTCGTTGTAAGCGAGCAGGGGCGGTAGCTCCCTAGTCTCTCTATTCTAAAAAAAAGTTTTTGTAAATGGTTTCCAGAGAAAGGCTTTTTAATTACTGATCCGTATAACATGTTTTTGGTATCAAACTGTTCGAATTCTTTTGAGGATGTGCAAAGTGCCTTTAGAATTTCTATAAAAATTCTCAATTCTAAGATATTTCCATTTTTCTGGATTACGGATAAGGTTGCAGTTAACAGCAAGAAACTGTCGTAAATTTATTATACCTCCAATCACAATGACCAACCGACGCTATTCCTTAATGATGAAAATAATTCCTTTCACGCTTTAAAAATGCGCTTCAAAATATGTACTTTCTAAATAAAATATTTTTAGAAGACTGATAAGAGTTTTCCAGAAACTCACAGATCTACTATTCAAGTATAGAATTTCACACACCAAAATTAATTGTTTGTAAACATTGAGTGCAATGTAGATTTTGTCTCTTATGATTTTTAATAGCTTAAATCGTATTGTTTAAAAAGTCTGTTTTAAAACTAAAACTTGAATGATAAAACACTAGATATTTTGACGAGTTACTAGGTACTATATTAAATTTAACAGATTCATTGCTGAACGTTTTTGTAAATATTGAATAACAATAGCACGAGCAGACTTGATGGATATTTTCAAGGAAAACGTGTTGATTAAATTATTGATAATTTAACCAATAAATATTCTAACTTTTAAGAGAGTGTGCTTCTGGAAAGTTGGTTGACGTTTTTCTACTAATTGTTATAACGAATGTTTTATAAATAAATAATTTTAGTGAGCAGGGTTTTGTGGGGATTGCGAAGCGATCCGAAAGGCCCTGCGTCAGCAGTTAACGGGGGTTGGCGAGCGATAGCGAGCAGGGGGCGGTAGCTCCCTAGTTTTTTAAACAAAAATTTTTCATCCCTATAATTTTAGTTTGGACCTTAATATCTTATACCTTAATATTCTAATACCTGATAACCTATAATATCGTCATAAAACATAAGTAAAAATATTATATTTCACAAATAAAGACCAAAAATTAAAATTTTAAAAACCTTAAAGTTATTTTAAAGGAAATTTTGAGGGGCTCCAGATTAAAAACTCTCCTAATAGGTAATTAGAATCATTCTACTAAGTTTCAAAGCATGATGAATTTTTGCAGCTTTTTTAGTTGTAGTACCACTAAATTTAAAGAAAAAAAATTATAATTTTTTAAGAAAAAAAATTCAACACTTAAAATCGCATTCAAAATTTTAAATTACATAGAATTGTCACCAAAAATAACTAAAAATATCATATTTCACAAATAAAGAGCAAAATTTGAAATTTTAAAAAAAGTTTAAAATTTAAAAAAAAGTTTAAAATTGATATTTTGATTGGCTCCTGATTGAAAACTCTTCTAATAGGTCCATAGAATGATTGTGCTAAGTTTCAAAGCATTATCAATATATGAAGGGGTTCAACAAATGGTACAGCTTCCTACAACCAATCAAATATGGCCGCCATTTTGAAAATCGTCAAATTTCAAAGTCACGTTTCTCGGCCGTAAATAAAGATAAAGCTTCGAAATTTTAGATTTAGAAGGATGATGTATGTCTTCGTCTATGGTAAAAGGTTCAAAAACCTCAGTAAGTTTTAAAACAATTTTTAAAAAGAATTAAACTTTAAAAAGTCAAAATTTTTTTGAAATAAGATTAATAAAATTCCCTCCAATACAATTTTTGACCTTAAAATCGTACTCGAATTATGTAGAATTGTCACCAAACATGATTAAAAGTATGATATATACCGTGTAATTTGCAAAAATTTAAATTTTATAAAAAGTTATGTTTGCTAAATACATTTTGAAGTTTTCCTATCAAAGAGATGAAGCAAAAAAAAGGGTACATCAAACTTTTTTAAAGTCATTATTTTGCTAAAAAAACGAGTAACTTATTTTGAAACTTTTTAAAGCACTAAAAAATTTTTTTCTGATCATATTGGGTCTTACAGTATTTGCTTCTACTTTCAACTATCATAAAGGGATAGTTGTATTTATGAGAGATAGCATACTGAAAATATTTTCAACTCACCTTTTCCTACAAGTGAAAATTTCAAATGTAATTGTAGGGATATGAAGAAATTTCTTTAACTTTATTTTGTAATTAAGAATCTTACACCTCTGCATAAACAGAAGAAAAGTTTTAATAATTTTGAAAATTTAGTATTACTTATAAACACTAGAGGACGTTAGTGAATGAAGGTAACCGAAACCTAAGTAGAAAGCATTTCTAATTTCTGGCACTTAATTTCTGGCTTTAACTTAAATATTATTCTGTTGACTTCATGAATTTACATTAATTATTTTTTGGGGATGATGATACTGATCTTAAATAAGATCAGAGGTACTTTCTAAGTATGGTTAAGGCACTACAGGTTGATGAGTGTTCTTCGATCTTGCTGTAAAAGATCTTGAGTTATTAAGACACTCAAGTCTAGATGCTTATATGTGTCATTCTGGTTTTAGGATAATACATTTCTGAAAGAATACTCAATTTAAAAATGACAAGTAGAATATTACAACAGAATTTTTACAGATCACGACCTTCTTTGATTCAACATAAAATGTACTTGTAACGCTGATAGTGTGAAGCTGCTGTGGACATAAACATAAAATATGGACATAGCGTTGTACCACAAAAAATATTTTTAAGCTATTCTTGATTCAAGTAAGCTGTCTAAAAGTGTGTGACACTTGTGACGGAGTTTGCTATTAAAAACAAAGATGGAGAAGGAATCCTACAAGCAGAATTGTTTTCACACACGATCTTGTACCCCAGATTTTGATTGTAAACCCAACTTTAAAGCTATTTCACAGACTTAATAAGATATAAGTTTAACTTCTACGATTAAATGGGGTTTACTTTATGGTAATGTATTTAGGCATGCTTCACAGGAGATATTTTTTGTCATCATGTAACTAATTTTTTTGAATAAAATGACCAAAAGGTGAAGAAAGAGTTTGAAGGGAGTTAGTTTATCAATAAAAAGCGTATTTGCTGAGTTTTACATTCAATAGTGCCTTTCATTTACAAGTGCTAAATTTTAGGTTTTTTCACTGAAATTCACCACGTTTAGGCCTCCTTTTCGGATTTCAAAAATAAAGTAAACTTTTCAGATATTTTTATTTGAATTCAGACAACTAAAAGGATATACTTACACCTAGTTTAAAGTTTATGAACACAATTTACGAAATTCGGGAATTTTTTCAACTTAAGGTTATTTTTGTCAATTTTCTCAAACTTTAGGCCCGATGCGCTCTTCAGGGATATTTTTAGGAATTTTTTGATTATTTTTACAGTTATCAGCAAGCCAAGACGCAACTTTTGAGACCTGAAGCGTTCCGATATTCGAAAATTTGTCTTTTTCGACCCAGCCTAACGTACACACTTGAAATCGTCAAAATTGACGGAATCATCGGATTTTATTTTATTAGTTTAAAATCATCTTTGTTTCCTAAGCTTTATAAAGATACCAAGAACTCTAAATTATCTCAAATAGTTCTTGACTTATAAGGTTTCAAAATGCGCCACAAAGCGCATTTTGGTATGTTTTCAGAACTTTGAACTCGTTTTCTCAAGAACCATATTATTGTGATATAACCCTTTGTTTGAACAGTTTTTACGGAAAAGGAAGATTCTATATCACCATAAATTTTATACTACATTAATCTGCATAGTATAGCGGATGTTTTGGCTTTTTCAAATTTTCAAAATTTAATTAAATTATATTTTTAAAGAATTTTTCAAAAGTAAAATTGTCAAAAAAATCGTGATTTTTTCACTATTCTTTAGAAAAAGTTTTCTTAAAAATCACCTAATTACTTTAGAAACAAAGTGTAAAAGCCAAAACATAGAGGAGATTATAATTAATACATCTAACTAGAATAACTTTTTTAAAATAATTACAAGCAAAGAAAAGACTGTTTGAAAACATGCTAATTATCTCATTAAATGTTAATTAATTAAATAACTAATTAACTAAAATTACTTTTCTAACCAGATATGATTTTAAAAAGTAAGAAACTACATATTCCTAAAAGTTTAGATTTTTAGGTCCAAAATTAAAGATTTTTTTGTCAAGTGTGTACGTACACCTTACCTCAAAATATAAAATGAGAAATTTTGAAGTTAGTGCTGCTAGTATTCAATTTGTACCCTCTTTTAATATTTCTCTCTTCTAAGGTTTGCTTATAGGAAATAATTTTTCTTATTTTCATAACAGGTTGAGATAAATTAAATACATCGGGATTTTTATGTAGTATTAAGTATTAATAAGATGAGGAAATGATAATATTTAGGTAGAAAATTCAAAATGTAATTATTCTTTAACATAAAAATTAACAGCAATGCAGGGGGACCGAAGTTTTTTTTCAGCTATAATTCTTAATGTGCTGTGAAACCGTGAAACTATATCTATGCTACTGATATTAATGTCACAATGTAAAGCCCATGATAAGGAGATGCAAGGAATGGCACGATTCGGCGCCCAAAAAAAACTTTTTTTACTTCTAATTTTTAGAAGGATTATGAAAGAGTTCTATTTACTTTCATTTTATTTCTCGCGCCGAAACGGCCGGCGCCGAATAGTAGTAGACCGGGAGATGCAAGACCGCATAAACGTTGCCAATTCTTTTATTCATTCATAAATGCAAATTAAAATAAACTAAGAATCAATTAAAAATATATTATCTCAAGAGATCTTATAGAATATTGAAATTAATTTCTAAAGTTGGGAATTTTTCGATAGTTTTTACAATGCAAAAGTAATTATATTTAAAAAATAATATATTAAGAGTACATTTTCAAACTATGTCCTAACATTAGATAAATTATAATAGTTTAGACCAGCGGTTCTTAAACTGTGGTCCGCGGACCCCTGGGGGTCCGCGAGTTACCTTGGGGAATTCCTCAAGTTACTTTTAGAATTCGCCAGAGTTTCGAAATGAGATGAAACATTAGTTTTAAGAGAAATTAAAAAAAAATTCCTTTGGGAGAACCCATGGCCCCCTCAAAATTTTGACTTCAATGCATAATTTTTTCCTTTCAAGTGTAACCATAAACATTACTTTTTGAGGTCAATTGTCAAACTTTTCTGGAAGAGACCCAAGACCGTCAAAGACTTGGAGTAATTCAAGGGCGTAAAAACGTTTTTAAAATAAGTTCATCAAAATCGAAATCTTACCTAAGAATGTAGTCTGAAATTCGGACGAAGTGTATCAAAATTAGTGATGGGCAAAATTGATAATTTTAGGTATCGAATACTTTGGTATCGAATACTTATAGGTATCGAATACTTTGGTATCGAATACTTATAGGTATCGAGTACTTTTAGGCATGGAGTACTTTTTTTCAATGTCGGGAAATGAACCTGAAGGGACAATTTTTTTTAGGGCCTATCCATAATCAGACTAATATTCAAAAAACTGAAAGCGATCCATCAAAAAGCCCCGTAGCTACGGGCCTGGAAATGGATAGAGGCGAAGGATTTGGCGGGGGAAAAACCTAGCCGCGTCAAATTTCTCTCGCGGATGATAACGACTTGGGTTTGAGCGTTGCAAAATGAAAACGGAATTAGGCTGCGTTTGATCTACAGTAGGTATTATAAAGATTACTTCATTGAAAAATTTAAAACGAAATATGTCAATAAAGTATCGATACTTTTGTGGGTATCGAATACACTTGATACCTATAGGTATCAAGTACTTAAGTATTTGGTATCGATACCTGCCCATCACTAATCAAAATCAAGCTAAAACCCTGTGTGTTTTTAGGGTAAAATTTCTTAAACTTTTCTGGGAATAACCCCCCCTAAGATACCTTTTTCTTAAAACTCTATTATTATAAACAATTTTTAACATTAAGTTTATCAAAATGCAAATCTTACATAAAAATTTATATTCAAAAAATTCTAACTCGGAGTCGCAAAACTAATTGAAAACCTGATTTTACGAGTCGAATTTCCAAAAATTTTCTGGGGGAGAACCCCCAAACCCCCCTTTGGTAGTTACAACTTGATTACTCATAACTTTTTCATATTAAGTTTAAGTTCCCTAAGACGCAAATTCTACTAACAAATGTACTAAAAAGCTACTTGGCGTTTTAATGAAATTTACATGGGGGGCTGATGAATAATTTTTGTCCCCTACCGGAATAGATTTCTATAAACGCCTCTGTGGAGTAATTGTAAAATTTATTATAATTTATATTCTTATTTTAATTCATCTAAAACTCAAAACAAAAGACTGGTTACTGCTTTCGGTGTTTAAAATGTTGGGGGTCCGCGATGTCTGGCTGCTACATAAAGGGGTCCGTGACGATAGAAAGTTAAAGAACCGCTGGTTTAGACTCCTAAATTTATTAGAATCGTTACGAACAGATAAGCTTGCTTAAATATCCTCTGATGTTTCCGTTTTAAGGGTAGGCCTGTCCCTCAGGATGAAGGTAAATCAACTTCAGAAATTTATTGTGCTTTGCGTTTTTTACCTTACTCCTTTTTCATCCTTTCTGCTCCAAGAAAATTGAACAGAACAGAGACTATACTAGTTTAAAACTATAAAGAAAGAAAGAAATTTCATTCGTATCAGGCTGTAGCCCGTTCACGAAGATTACAATATAATCAAAATCAGAGCTAAAAGAGCAATCATCTATCAATAATCATTACTACAGTAATGTTTAAGTATTAATAATCAAAAACCACAATAACAATTCGAGTATTAATAAACAAAACCACAATAAATTTAAAAACAACTCTCCAACAGGAACTGGTTTAACTTTTGAGCTGATTTAATGAAATTTAAAATTGCAAAATATTCCTTATGATTGATGGAAGTGAGAAAAACATTAAAATTGTTTTGATACTTGATAAAAAGGGGACAGATTTGAATGTATAAAAACTACACATTGGACAATGAAAAAAGATACGTTTCCAAGATTCTGGTTTTTTTCCTAGATAACAAAATTTTGCAGAGATGACTTAACCAACTCTTTTAATCACTTCGGAATACTCCATTTTGTTCGAGGACGTCATGTTTCCTGACATATAGGTTTTTATGTTTTATTGGGAAATGGATTAAAAGTTTTTGATAAGGGAATCATTTTACTGAAAATTTTACTCAATTACTTTTTACTTACTAGATTTTGATGTACTAAACATGGAGGTACGAGTGAGAGAAGGAGGGGAAACGTCTGAGTGTCTTTCTGAAACGTCTGAGTGAAGCTTTCACTGTAACCGGTCGGCCACATTGGTGCTACCAAAAGCGCTCGTCGCCCGTAGATTCCTATGTAAATTCTTCATTAAATCTTTACGCCGCATGATATTTTAAACGAATTTTCACTTTTGAGTTGTGTTCAGATGTGTTAAACGATCACAGATCAAGCTATTAATTAAGCTTCCGAACATTTTAAAGCATTTTGCGCGAATATTTTTAAATATCTCTTTAATTCAATTTTCGGGCACTTTTAAACGATCTAAGGTCGCAAAAACTCATAAGAGAGTGTACTAGACCTATCAATGCTTAATTCTTCAAGGAAATCCATCAGTTATAAAGAAATTATGATAATAAATGAAATTGTTTTTTGCCAATTTTTAACACCTATTTTGTATTTCAGAACGTAACATTTTAGAAACTTCCAAATGAGATAGAACTATAAAACTTAGCATGGGTGGTAAAATTTCCATGGAAATGGAAATATCCAATTAGTTAATTGAACAATAATTGCGATAGTTACCGAATAATTTAAAATTACCCGTAAACATATTTACTATAGTCAACAACCAAGTATTTATGCAATGATTAATAAATATTTATAGTGAAATATTTTCCTCCTAGCGAAAAATAAATTTTCTTTGTTCATTCTTTGTAGAAAAAAAGGTTTAAAATAAGTGATGGAAAATATATTTGTTAGGTAGTCCAGTAACTTGGTGTCAAAAATAGGGTGTTTCAGGAAAAAAATACAGAAGTTTTTTTCTCGACGGTTTTATATGTTTTCGAGGGTGCTGAATCCGAATCTGAACTTTGCATACAAAATTTCGAATGGCATTTTGGTGAAAATTCGAAAAAACGCTAAAATTTCAAATCATTTTTTGGTTTTTTGTTTGTAGAACGGAAAGTATGGGTTTCTCATGAAAATATTAAATACAAAAAATAAAGATGATAAAACAAGCTACAAAATTGTCAATTACAACTTTTTTGTCAGACTAATAGTTCGGCCGCTAGAGCGCGTTAAAAATAGGGAAAAATTTGCACCTGCGGGTAAATATCCAGAAAATCGAACTTTCATCTAAAAAATAAAGTATTTTTTTAAATAAGGTACTTTAAAAACTAATTTATAATGTTTCACATGAAATAAACCATCTATTTAGTCTATTAATTAGTATTCAAATGCATTTTCCTCAGCAATTTTCCTTAAGAACGCAGTTTCATTAGAAGACAATAGTGTAATGATAAGTAAGTCTCTTGGTTGAAGAAAACATACAGAAGTTTTTTTCTCAACGGTTTTATATCTTTTCGAGGGTGCTGAATCCAAATTTGAACTTTGCATACAAAATTTCGAATGGCATTTTGGTGAAAATTCGAAAAAACGCTAAAATTTCACCCCATTTTTCGGATTTTTGCTTGTAGAACGGAAAGTATGGGTTTCTCGTGAAAATGTTAAAAGTAAAAAATAAAGATGATAAAACAAGCTATAAAATTGTCAATTACAATTATTTTGTCCTACTAATAGTTTGGCCACTAGAGCGCGTTGAAAAAAGCGCAAAATTCACCCAGTCGGTGGAAAAATCTAGAAAATGACCCTTATATTCCTAAAAAAGTCATATTTCGATTTGGATAACTTAGAAAAACTAAATTTATAATTTCTTACATGATATAACCCCATTCCCGAAAAGAGAAAACCATTATGTTCATCACTTTAAAGAATATATTAGGATAATTTTCTGTGACCATGTAATTTTATATTATAACCAAGTTATGCTTAATTTTATCCCTAACAAATCAATTGGATTCACGTTCCTGGGTGTAGAAACTGATAAACAAATATTATAATTGCCCGTGTTAAGAAGTTATTGTGAATTTTGGTATCATTACTAATAATCATGCCAGGAGTTTTTATAATCTACAACAGAAAATTATTGTTTTCCAGAAAGAAAAATTATTCATAGATTTTATAAGTTTTGTGAGCAGGAGAGGATAATATAAAAAGTAATGAGTGTAGTAGATAAAAAATTAAATTTTAATGCTTAACAAAAGTTTTCATTGGGAATTGGTGCCTAGGACAAAAAAGAAAATAGCAATTGGATTTTTCTTTGCCTAAAAAACCTGCGTTTTTGGGAGATAATTCCTTAAGAACATCCATTGAATAAATAATATTTGAGATAAATAGTAGGATTATATCATGTTAGAAATTATAAATTTAGTTTTTCTAAGTTATCCAAATCGAAATATGACTTTTTTAGGAATATAAGGGTCATTTTCTGGATTTTTCCACCGACTGGGTGAATTTTGCGCTTTTTTCAACGCGCTCTAGTGGCCAAACTATTAGTAGGACAAAATAATTGTAATTGACAATTTTATAGCTTGTTTTATCATCTTTATTTTTTACTGTTAACATTTTCACGAGAAACCCATACTTTCCGTTCTACAAGCAAAAATCCGAAAAATGGGGTGAAATTTTAGCGTTTTTTCGAATTTTCACCAAAATGCCATTCGAAATTTTGTATGCAAAGTTCAAATTTGGATTCAGCACCCTCGAAAAGATATAAAACCGTTGAGAAAAAAACTTCTGTATGTTTTCTTCAACCAAGAGACTTACTTATCATTACACTATTGTCTTCTAATGAAACTGCGTTCTTAAGGAAAATTGCTGAGGAAAATGCATTTGAATACTAATTAATAGACTAAATAGATGGTTTATTTCATGTGAAACATTATAAATTAGTTTTTAAAGTACCTTATTTAAAAAAATACTTTATTTTTTAGATGAAAGTTCGATTTTCTGGATATTTACCCGCAGGTGCAAATTTTGCCCTATTTTTAACGCGCTCTAGCGGCCGAACTATTAGTCTGACAAAAAAGTTGTAATTGACAATTTTGTAGCTTGTTTTATCATCTTTATTTTTTGTATTTAATATTTTCATGAGAAACCCATACTTTCCGTTCTACAAACAAAAAACCAAAAAATGAGGTGAAATTTTAGCGTTTTTTTGAATTTTCACCAAAATGCCATTCGAAATTTTGTATGCAAAGTTCAGATTCGGATTCAGCACCCTCGAAAACATATAAAACCGTCGAGAAAAAAACTTCTGTATTTTTTTCCAGAAAAAACTACCAAGTTACTGGACTAAGGGTAAAACATTGAGATTAGAAAAATAATCTGTTCACTTGATGATAAAAAATCTCCTGGTTTTGATGGTATAACTTCCAAAATTCTGAAATTATTGGCTATTGATCATGTTTCTATTATGACTTAAATTGTAAACCTATCTCTTTCTAAAGGTGTTTTTCCTTCTTCTTTGAAAACAGCTCTTGTAGTTCGTATTTATAAGTCCGGCAATGCGGATGATTTTGTAAATTATCGCCCAATTTCTTTGTTACCAATTTTTTCCAAAGTTTTGGAAAAGGTTGTTCACTCCAGACTCTATGAATACTTAAAAACATTTAAAATAATTTCTAAAAATCAATTTGGCTTTTTGCCAGGTCTTAGCACTACTGATGCAATACTAGAATTTACTAAATTTACCTACAGTAGTATAGATTTAAGTAAAAAAACCGCAGCTGTTTTCTTAGATATATCCAAGGCTTTTGATAGCGTAAATCATGGCATATTGCTTGATAAACTTTACTCAATTGGAATCCGTGGCATAGCCCTTGATTGGTTCAATTCATACTTAAATAATCGTAAGCAATTTGTTAGCCTAAATAATTTTAATAGTAAGTTTCTTAATATAAAGTCTGGAGTGCCCCAGGGATCCATTCTTGGACCCTTATTGTTTATTATCTATATTAATGATTTTTGTAATCTAAAACTAAAAGGGAAAAATTATTACTTATGCCGATGACACCGTTTTAGTGTATTCATGTTCAAATAATAATACTTTAACAAAATCTATTAATGATGATCTCCTGAACCTTAAAAAGTGGTTTGATGCTAACAAATTATCAATTAATATAAAGAAAACCATGTATATAAATTTCTGTATACACGGCCCTTCAATTCCTCTTTCTCTTTATCTGCACTCTAACAACTGTGATGTTTATAATTGTAATTGTCCTCCCCTTCAACAAACTCTTACCATAAAATATCTTGGAATAAATCTTGATTACAACCTAAAATGGAAGTCTCACGTTCATTACCTAACAAAAAAACTACGTTTTATCCTATATAAATTCTATCACCTAAAAAGTATCATTAGCAATAGGTTTTTATTACAATTATATGACTCCTGGATGAATTCATTAATTAGCTATGGCCTTATAATATGGGGCGGAGACTACTTAAGTAACTTAAATCCTGTAATAAAAATCCAAAATAAAATTGTTAAATTTCTAAGCAGTAATCACACGTCTAATTTAGTTTCCTATCAGCATCTTAATATTTTCCGCATCAGATACCTGTTTTTCTTCAAAATAATAGTATATTGGGTTGTCCCATAAGTTCTGTTACTTTTTACGAAATTTCGTCTTTGAAAATTTTTTATGGAAAATTGGTAATAGGTGGAGATTTCAAACAAAGGGGATTTTGATGTATGTATATTTATGAACATAATGTGGGATTTTTGTAGTTCTCGTGATATTATTTCTTTTCAAAATGGTGGTTTGAAAAAAAGACCGCAAACGACGATTTTCGCGTGATTTTTTTCTTTTGTTTAAAAAATGAGAAAGAACGCATAATTCATGGCTAAAAAATGTTGCACTGTATGTTTTAAATGTTTAGTTTAAGATGTCATAGTTTCAAGATAATTCAATAAGTTTTACTTAGGAAATTTCGGTCTCAAACATAACATCTTGGCAAGAAACTTACCTCAGTAATGTTAGTCATTAAGAAGAAATTTTCACGAAAAAAAGCATCAAATTCAATAAAAAAGCTTACGAAATACCCAAGTATTCAAAATGTGCAATATAAATTAAATTATATCTGAAATTAAGTTCAGAAAGTAGTGCGCAATATTCAAGCGCGCAACGTTTTAGCTTATCAGAATTACACTCGCTGAACTAATGCTAAGCGAACGAAGCAATTATTTGCTTCATACGAAAACACTACAATAAAAACAACTCGTTGGAATTTAGAAATAAATCAATTAAACGACATTATGAAAAGAGGCTTTCAATGTTTAAACCGTTGAAACAAGCATTATGGTTCAAAAAACATCTGCCTTTAATTTGCTTCATACCAGCTGCTTAGAAAAACAATAGGTGTGCTTTAAAAAAACACGTGAAATCACCAATATATGAAGTTTTAAAGTCAAAATTTCGTACTTTTAACTTATTGAATCATCTTGAAACTATGACATCTTAATCTAAACATTTCAAATATAAAGTAAAACTTTTTTTAGCCATGAATTATGCGTTCTTCCTACTTTTTTAAACAAAAGAAAAAAATTACGCGAAAATCGTCGTTTTTGGTCTTTTTTTCAAACCGCCATTTTGAAAAGAAATAATATCTTGAGAACTACCAAAATCGCACATTATGTTCATAAATATACATACATCAAAATCTCCTTTGTTTGAAATCTCCACCTATTACCAGTTTTTCATAAAAAATTTTCAAAGACAAAACTTCGTAAAAAGTAACAGAACTTATGGGACAACCCAATATTTTTTCTCTCATAATACTGCCGAAATCAGAAATTTAAACTATAGCTTACGTTCTAATAGCCCTTATTTAATTCCTAAAGCTAGAAAAGAAATCTTTAGAAAACAATTCACCTATTTATCCCCAAAACTATTCAATAGCTTGCCTAATCACATTAAATCAGAAAAATATCCTCTGAAATTTAAAAAGCTTTTAAAATTATTTGTATACTCAATAGTTGACATTGAACAATATTTTTAAAACATGCTCACTAAATTAGATAATCTGAAGCTCACCCTACAGCACCTCACCTTCATTTATAATCATTATAAGATTCATACCTTGAGATTACTCGTATTTTATTAATTATTCATCTAAACTTCTTTTCTTCCTTTCTTTCTTTTCTTTTTCTTGAAAACCCATTGATGTATAATTTTCGGTCACCTGTAAGAGTCAATTTGACTCCTTGGTGTCTCATACGTGTATTTTTGTCATTTTCCCTTATATTTTTGTTTTGACCTTAAATATGTATATGTCGTAGACAGATCGTGAAATTGGACATTTCATGAACTGTCTAGACATTTCATGAACTGCAGCCAGATCGTGTAATGGTCGATCAGTTACACGAAGTGGCTAAAATTTTTAGACAGTTCATGAAATGCAATTGAGCCTTAGACAGATTGTGTAATGTTCCAGAATTACATGAAATGTCTAAATTTTTTAGACAGTTCATGAAATGTCTAATAGCTGTTTTGCCGATCGTGTAATACACCGAGAAAAATCCTAACAGAGGGTCCAAAACGATATTTTCACATTCTGGACGGGTTTCAGGGCACGACGAGGAACTATATATAAATGATTGACAGAGTGATCGGCAGTACATTTTGGTGACCAAACCTGTAATTGACTGTGACTGGTTGATGAAATTATGTGTGTCGCTAATCAATCATATTTAATGAAAAATTAATAATGAAAAATGAAATTTTATTCATAAATAAATAAAATTGGCTGCTTTGACTAATATCTTATCTTTTTTCAGTTCATTCCTTTTCAGTAATCAACTACTCCTTGATATTACACTATCGGCAACACAGCTATTAGACATTTCATGAACTGTCTAAAAAATTTAGACATTTCATGTAATTCTGGAACATTACACGGTCTGTCTAAGGCTCAATTGCATTTCAAGAACTGTCTAAAAATTTTAGCCACTTCGTGTTACTGATCGACCATTACACGATCTGGCTGCAGTTCATGAAAAGTCTAGACAGTTCACGAAATGTCTAATTTCACGATCTGTCTACGACATATATATATATATATATTAGTAAAAAATTGCGTTATGTTGTCTCAAAAATTTTTACTAGGGTTTGTTATGGGTCTCTAAAAGACCCATAGAAAAAATTTCACATCTAGATATTGATCCCCCTGCTTGACAGAGGCTCAAACATGGCACAAAGCATTGCCTTCCGGAAAGTAACATTTGTCCATTTTATGAAATTGACAGAAGGTGGGAAGAATCTAACAGTCCGAAATGTTCATCCTGGCATCAGTATTTAATTTACCGATAAGAAAAATTAAGGGATCCACGAAAAACACCCCCAAACGAGATTACACCATCTCTGAATTTGACGATTTGTGCAATGTGCAATCCACTCGAAAATAAAATAAGTAAAAAAAAGATTTTTTAAAAAACGCTTTTTTTGAAGTGTTCTAAAAGGTCAAAAATAATTTTTTCGGTTTGACAAATAATTTATTGGGAAGTAGAAAATAACTTTTTGGTAAGTAAAAAAAACTGATTTTCTAATCACTAAAAATAAAAGCGTGGGCGCTAGTAATTTTTAATATTTTTTAAATTTAAATTTTTTTTACAGGACAGTGACACTAACATCTTTGCCAAACGGGGATTCGAACCCCAGACGTACGGCTTTGCATCAGTCAGATGCTCTAACGACTAGGCCATTACGTCAGCTTTTATGTATAATTTTATATAAATAAAAATACCTAACAGAGAATTTAAAGTGAATCCATCCCACTCAAAACTCATGAATGAGAAATTTGTAAATTTAACGTCATAGAACATAGAATAAAGAAGTTAATAAATAGTTAATTAAGAATTACTAGCGCCCACGCTTTTATTTTTAGTGATTAGAAAATCAGTTTTTTTACTTACCAAAAAGTTATTTTCTACTTCCCAATAAATTATTTGTCAAACCGAAAAAATTATTTTTGACCTTTTAGAACACTTCAATAAAAGCGTTTTTTAAAAAATCTTTTTTTTACTTATTTTATTTTCTACTTTTTAGTCATGGTATTTTTTAACAAAAACTCACAAGAAAAAATGTATTTATTTCAACCATATTTAATGTTATGTTAGGATGGAATTTTAGTTTCATGAAAACAAAAATTTTTCACATATCTGACAAAGTAGAACAATCCTCTGACGACTCAGCAGGACAATCAACTCCAAAGTTAATTAAAATCTATTTAATTTTGCTGGGTACGTTAAAATAACAGAGCTGAGCGGGAAAAATACCTCCCACAAAGAATATTCCTCGCATCCCCTCACTCGCCGATGAAATCCATCGATATCAAAAAGATTCACAAGAAAAAGAAAAGCATTCAATAAAAGTAAAAAAAATAACCAATCGTAAAAAATTCAGAATTAGTGTGTGTGTGTTTGTTTAAGGAGCAAACAGTAACAGTACCATCCAGTCTTTTCAGTAGTCAATAAATTATAAAAGTAGCATCGCGATTCCTCGGGATGGGCACCAATTCTCAGCGATTTCTCGCTCTTCTGGCGATTTCTTTCTCGCGGTTATCTTAAATCGCTAATTATCTTAATTGTTAATTGGAAGGTAAAAAATCACGTTTTGAAGATTAAATATTGTAGTTATATACCTAGTATATTATCTTACAGGTTTTGGGATCCATTGGCTTCACGGAAGTGTCTCAAATATGAATTAAAAGGATAACTAAAAACACTCGTTAATTACCTAAATTACGGAGGTTTTGACTAGTTGATGATTGAATATTGCATTGTCATCGAGTTTCCACCACGGTGCAAAGTTTCAGAACTTTATATCGGTTGGAAGTGCCTGAAATATTATGTACAAGCATCCGGAAAGAAAAAAGTGATTATTCGTCTATAATTATCGTAATTACTGGGCAATTCTCGTTTTGACTTTTGAATATGATGAAGTTATGCCTTATAAACAATTGTGCACGGTTTAGGGAGAATAGCCCCTTGGGAAAGGTCTCAAATTCTGGTTTTTCTGTTAATTAAAAATACTCGTTAATTAACTTAATCCTTTGGTTGTTTGACTAGAAAATGGTTGGATATTGGAGTGTCATGAGGGTTACACCTATATATTCAAAGTTTCGGGGCCCTGACATATCGGGAAGTGCCCGAAAATCGAGTTTTAAAATTCCACCCGTAAAACGCCGCCAAAAGCAAGTAGAATAAAAGCGTTTAAAAATAGCTGCCTTTCTCATTTTTAAACTTAAGCTTACCCAATCGACTGGTGAAGTGTTGAGTGCAAATCGATGCTTCTTAAAACAGCTTTCTAGTTGTTTTAAGTCCAGTTACGACTTTGCAAACGCTTAGTAAGTCTGCCTTCTTTTTTGGATGGCGTGATGCTTGGTTTGTTTGCGGCAACAAAACAATGTATATTAAAGACGGATATTTATTTTTACTAAGTATTGTAGCGGAACTAACCCCTGAAGCCGGTTTAAACTCATTTTGGATGATTTGAAATGTTTTTGTGGTTTTTACGATTTTCACACTTTAGGGCACGCTGATGCCATTAAGTCATTTTTGAGGGACAAACAACACGTGCAATTAGTGTCCCAACTCCTGTCATCATTTTACAACACTAAAAATTGGCCGTAACATTAAGGCCGGTCCAGACGCTACGTTTTGCACAACCTTTTGTCTGCGCAGTCGTAAGACGGAATGAAAACGTAGCAATTTTTAGAGTGTCCACACGGTGCAGATATAACTGTGTATTTCGCACAGTTCTAGTGCCATCGTCATGGAGGAGGTACTATTAGGGATTGTCCTTTTAGGGCATTTTGGTCATCCCGGGATTTCGGGATAAAATTCGACATCATCCCGGAATCCCGGGAAATCCCGAAAATTAATTAAAGCCAGAATTTCAAGAAAAAAAATTTTTTTGGCTGTAAAATCCAAACTTGCATAAAGAAGAAATTAGAAAAAAATTACGGGGAGAAATTATTGAGTTTTAATGGTACAATTTATCTGTTCTAGGCTTCGGAATAAGTTTAATTCGGAAATAAGTTTCAAACTATCCTCATAAATAATTATTTTCATCAAATAAATGAAGGTTATGAGTTTCTAACATATCTGGTTAGAATACTTTGTGGTTGAAAGGTGACGCGAAAAAACCGTTCAATGCAAAAACCGTTCAGACAAAAACCGTTCAAAAAACAAAAAAATTCATAGCTTTACACATGTAATTAATTTGTTTTTATTTTATTGAACGGTTTTTGCATTGAACGGTTTTTTCGTACATCCGGTTGAAAATGACCTCGTGCAGAGAGTTATTACGGGATTTGTATCTCTTAGGGGTCATCCATAAATTACGTGAGGTGTTTTTTCCAAAATCTGGACCCCCCCTCCCCCCTTGGTGAGATTTAGTGAGATTTTGCTGGACCCCCCCTCCCCCCCAAGTGAGATTTACCTACAACCTTTAAAAATAATTTTCTATCCAATTCGTTTGCATTTTGAGGAAAAGAACATTATTCCGCCTAAAAATCACCACAGTATCTTATCTGTGGGTATTATTCCTTTCTCAAACTTAAAAAAAATCTTTTAATTTCAAACTTAAAAAGTTGACGTGAGTTTTTCACCGATCCCCCCCTCCCCCTTGGTGAGATTTGGTGAGATTTTTCCAAACCCCCCCCCTTTTTGACCTCACGTAATTTATGGATGATCCCTTATCACTAACATAACTAAAGAATAAAAATCGTTGATGAGTAACCAAGTTTCCCCATTTAAGTCAACATACGAGCATTGTATGTATTATACAAATCGACAAATTCCTTGCTTATTTCTTTTTAGCTTTTAAGTTCTCGGACTGGGAGATAATTTAATTTAGCAGATGATTGACTTAAACCACTTCCACTAATTTATAAGTATCTCCCAAGGAAAGGAAATATTTGTTCATGCCATCAGGAACGATTTTTACGTGCTTGTAGCAGCGTTAAAGAAATTTAAAACTTTGAGGGAATCCCGGGACGGACTGAAAAATCCCGGGACTTGTCCCGGCCTAAAAATTCTACGGGATCCCGGTTTCCCGGGAAACAATCCCTAGGTACTACTCTAGTCAACTTATGCATGCTGTCTTGTTAAGAAAAATAAAAGATTGGAACACCGGGTACGTTCAAGGTGGTCGCGGAAGTGGCTTCTATGAAGGCAGAACTTTTCCCATATTAGATTACTGCGTGAATTACGTACGTGATTAACCTAGTCATAAGTCAGCGCCTTTTTATCCCTGTCACTATACTCCTTGGATTTGACACGCCAAATGCATGGGGAACTTTCGTAACTTTCAATAAATTCTGTGAGAAATTCCCGAGAACATTGCCGAAGATCAGCCATTGTCGCTCAAATTAACTAACCTATACAATATACAAGTGGTTCCGTTCCCAAAGTGGGTTAAAACTTTATTTCATTAAAAAAAACTAGAATGGTGTAAAAAAATAAGAATGGACAGCGCCTCTCCCCTTGGACCCAAAAATGTTCTCAAAATGAGTTAAAAACTTACTTTTACCAGTCGAATTTCAAAATGATTTCTGGGGGAGGATTTCCCAGACCCCCCACCGTATCACAAGGGGATCTTGCGAGATACTTTTTGGAAAATCCACAACATTTTGACATTTTCTTTGTCAAAAGATAAAGGTTTGGTTTAGAAAATTCTCCTCTTGGCCCCCAAAAGATTCTTAAAATGTGTTAAAACTCTACAAGTCAAATTTCAAAATTTTTCTGGGGGAGGACCCCCAAACCCTTCAGCGGGATCTTGCGTGTTAATATTAAATTTTGAAAATTCGTCGTTGGTTAAATAATATTCAGGGTTCCGTGATCACACATTGGTAACGAATTCGGGGGTTCCACGACCAAAATAGTTTAGGAACCACTGCAATATACAAAGAAACTGAGGTACAAAATGAATCGAAAACTGAACTACCGTCCACACGCGCCGACTTGACTGCACAGTTCATGGATTGGATATCTATGCTCTTTAGCTCAGTTTTCGTTTTAACTGCAACGTCTTCGCGCCGGTGTCAAAACTGCGCAATTTTCCTGTCCACACGCAACGTTTTAACTGCAACGAGTTGAACTGTGCAGACAAAAGGTTGTGCAAAACGTAGCGTCTGGACCGGCCTTTAATAACTCTCCCGAAATTGAACGAATAGACTTGCCTCTAAATTGACTACTTGCTTCACCACTTCTTTCTAAGTCCCTAAGTTTATTTCCTTTCGAAATATCATCCCGATTTCATGCAGAACTTAATAAGGAACCTCACCAGGTCACGTGCAAGCATTGGAATGTAAAAAAATTGAGATGCAGTCGGGTTTCATGCAAATTTTCTGGTGTCCGGTCAATTATTGTAGGGTAGTGTATCAATCTATTTCTACTTACTTCTATGGATTACAGGCTTTACGATGGCATCTCACTCGTATTTTCATTGCAGATATTTTTCGTGCTGCGCAAGAAGTTCACTCACATTTCTGCTCTGCATGTCATCCATCATTCCATGGTCGCCACTAGCGGATCCAGGGGGGGGGCTAGGGGGCTCAAGCCCCCCCCAAAATGAAAAGTTTTACTCTATATAATATGACATTTTATGCACCAAAATGAGTTAAAACCCTGTTACTTTAAGGTCAAATTTTAAAAAATTTCTGGGGGAGGACCCCCAGACCCCCTTGGCACTTGTAACTCTGTTATTACAACTATATTTTTCTAAGTTTGTGTCAAAACGCAAAAAATCTATATCCAAAATTCGGACGAGGCGTAGCAAAAAGGGATGAAAAAGTGGGGTTTTGGACTTAAATTTCCAAAAAATTTCTGGGGGAGGACCCCCAGACCCCCCTTTTGGTAATTGGAGCAGGATAATCCACTACCTTTCCCGTATTAACATTAACAAGAAAATTCAATTGGATTATGAAAATTCTTAGCCCCCCCCCAAAACTAAATCCTGGATCCGCCACTGATGGTCGCATGGGGTGTCTGGATCGGCATGAAGTTTGGGGCAGGTGAGTTAACAAAAGGACGACTTTGTATACCTCTTACTTCTTTCAGGTGATTCGAAATAAAAACTCCATCGGAACAGGAACCCCAACACCAAAAACATTTCTCCGCCAATTTCTAAACCAGTGGTTCCCAAAGTGGGTTCCGCGGAACCCTGGGGTTCCACGAAAAAATTTAGGGGTTCCGGGACAAATTTTATTTCATTAAAAAATAAGAAGGGTGTTTAATGTATTCACATTTATTATTAAGTTTACAATCGACCACCAAAATAAATTTAAAATTTTTTATATAAGGTGACTGAAAACACAAGCATCGGTGGCATTCGATGTATTTGATGAATATCCAAATTTAGCGAAACAGGCTATTCGAATTCTATTGCCGTTTGCAACCACTTATTTGTTGGAAGCTGGGTTTTCAAAATATTTTGCGACAAAAACCAAATATCGTAGATGCTGCACCAGATATGCGAGTTCAGTTATCAAATATAACGCCCAAAGGCGTCATTTAGGGGGGGAGATAGGGGAGGGAAATAGCTGCAAGTAACAGGAAAATTATGTAACTTCCACACGGAGCTGGTGGGAGCTTTTTGGATGTAATCCAAAATGTCTGAAAAGGAGTTAAAATACCTTTGAGGGTCAAATTTCAAAAACTTTTCTGGGGAAGGACCCCCAGCCCCCTCTAAAATTTTAATGCTGTTATTCAGTGTAAAACGCTAGTTTAGAGAGGAAATTTCAAAAAAATTTCCGGGGGAGGACCCCCAGTCCCCCTCTCAAATTTTTACGGTTATACAGTGTTTTCCCCTTTAGAATTATGCCACTTGCAAGAAGCTTTTCCCTTTAGGAACTCATTAAAGAGTTTGAAAAAGAGATAAAACACTAGTTTAAAGGGGAATTCAAAAAATTTTCTGAGGGAGAACCGCTAGCGCCCTTGAAACTTATTTTTGACGTTTATTTGCAACTTTTCCCCCAAGAAAATTCTGTGGTTTACAAGAAACTGTCTTCTTTGGATGTAACCCAAAGGGTCTCAAAATGAGTTGAAACACAAGAGGCAAATTTTCAAAAACTTCCTGGGGGTGAACTCAAGATAAAACTTTTTTTCTTGGAGTTTATACTTTGTCAAATTTTGACATTATAACCAACATCATTCAAATACTACTTTTCAGTGCTCATATATAAATGTGCTCGTTGGGGATACCTTAAAAATGAAGTTGAGGCAACACCCCCAAAAAATTCCAGTTACGTCGTAGCCCAGATCCATTTAAAAAAATCCTTGCCCCCCAACCAAAAACTGAAATGACGCTCCCGATAACGACCAATTTTAAGAAATCATGGAATCAAAGAATCAGGTGCATTCTTCACATTAAAGTTTTTTTCATTTATTTTAGTTTATTTTTTGTACTTTTATTATTTATTTCAATGATGAATTTTGTTTAGTTTTGTTTAATTCAATAAAATCTGAAATACCAAAATAATACTTGTTTCATATCAGATATTAAATTTTGAAAAGTCGTTGATTAAAAAATATTCAGGGTTCCGCGATCATTGGCAACAAATTTGGGGGTTCACGACCAAAATAGTTTGGGAACCACTGGTCTAAGCTATAGTTTCAGTGGCGGATCCAGAAAAATTTAACGCGGGGGGCACAAGTCACACTTTTGTGTTAATTGTTTTTGCAAGTAAAAATGATCTTCAATGTTATAAGTAAAAAAAGGCTTCCTCGGTTAAGCGGGTTATTCAGAAATTATATAGTTTATGTTTTGGTTAAATTATAACTAAAATATTGTTTAATTTAGTTATTTTCACCATTAAAATAAAATAAAATGTCTAGTTGTTGAAATATCCGATTAGTAAAACCGTTATAAAAGGGTGCTCGGGGAAATGCCCCCAAGAAATTTTTGAAAATTTTACTCCTTTAAACAGGTTCTTTAATACATTTTGTTGTATCCCTATAAAGAGTGGCGTATGTATAAATTTATTTCGGGAGAGGCCCAAAATTAATCTTCAGACCATCTCATGCATATTTAATGGGTTGAAGGAAACTTTAAAATACTGTTTATGTGAAAGTTACGTCTTAAAAAGCTGAATATAAGAAAAGTAGTAAATTTTATTAAAATTAACCCTTAAAAACAGCTTTTTAACTAGTTTTGGTACCTGTAGCTCGAATTTCGTAAACATATTTTTAGGTAGGATTTGGCATTGTGATGAATTTAATGCAAGAAGTTGTGAATAATAAAATGTTGCAGTGCAAAATGGGGGGACCTCCCCAGAAAATTTTTGGAAATTTGACCATAAAAGAAACAGGATTTTAACTTTTTTTATATTTAGTCATAATTTCGAAGAGGGGGCCAGGGCCCCCTCGCCGCCCCTATATACGCCCTTGACTAGAAAAGTACAAAGAAAGTACGAAGAAAAATAAACGTGAATGGAGCGAGAGTTAAGGTGAAAGTTTAATGACCCATTTTGGTCCAATCTGTAAAATCGGCTGGTTTTAGGTAAAAAGGCTGTTATTGCTTAGCTGGAATAAACGTGAGACGCCACTGTGTGGTTTAGAAAGTTATGTTAGCTAGTGGTAATGGTTAAGTGGTTTACAAGGACGGATTTGCTTCGTTTTACAAAACAACATGTAGCAAAAGTTACGATAATCGGTCTCGCAAGAACGACTGTGGGATTACTATCTTGAATATTGACTTATTTTTAAAACGTCGGCAGCGTTTTGAAGAGCTTTTGGTTGAGTTTCTTGGGAATATTGAATTAAAATTATTGGACATGGACAAAAAAGGAGGACAGGAACACAGGAAAAATAAGTACAGAATATTTATATAAGATTTATAAGATACCCGTAAAACATTACACCAATACATAGACATAGTATTTATACATTAAAAATTTTAAAAGTAATGCACTACACATCAACGTAAAGAGGGTAACCAAAAGATCCAAGGGCTCGTCCTAAATATCTAAATTGAACTACAAATCTACCCTAGTGACAAAAGCTGCATTTATTTTACTTTAGAATTTTAAATTAGATTTCTATATCTGGATGTCCTGCAATAAATCGTGTAATCTGGATTTAAATTCAAGAATATTCTTAGTTTAGTTTTTACGTTTAATTGGTTTAATACACTATAAAGGTACCTAAAAAAAGCATGCGATTTGTGAAGAATTTCCTTATTAGATATAGGGATATAATAATTACCTTTTGTATTTCTCCCCAAGTTCAATATTATTTATATTTTTAGCTTCATAAAAGTGAATAGTTGAGATGGGAACAAGGAATAAGATATTATATGAGACAAGATCTTGTTTTGTAATTGAATAAGAGGTTTAATAATACTGAAAATAATGTTATTAAACAGAAACGGTGACTGTATTAAACCGATTTTAACGAGCCATTATTTGCAATTTGTCATACAACGAAGTTTCCATGGTTTTTTTCAGGCGGGAGCAGCGCGTTCTTCCCCTTCATCAATTGCTTCGTGCATACCATCATGTATTCGTACTACTTCTTAGCCGCTTTAGGACCTCACATGCGAAAGTACTTGTGGTGGAAGAAATATCTCACCATAATTCAAATGGTAAGAATATCTTGTTTTGAAAACTATGAAACTGAAGTTTAATTCTTCAATTCCTCTAATTTGGCTCACCTGACATATTTTCTATGAGCTGTGCCATCATTGTAAAAAAAGGAACTTTACACAAAAAAGTGGAGGAAAAAAATTACCACGCTATACTCAGTTGCAACTTAACTTGAGCCTGTAGAAATATGCTCAGAGCAACCAAAGAAAGTTGTTCCCCGCGAGGCGTCTGAATTTTGAGTGAAATTAAGAGCTTCAATTTTGAATAATGATTAGTTTTTTAAATACACGTATATTAAGCATCTTTTCATCCCGATATGCATAAAATGTTCAGTATTATTATTTTTTAAAGTGGCGTAACGCGTAGTAGTACAACTAGCTCTCAAACTCGCCAGCCAATTAGAGCTTCTAGTAAACCAGCAGGCCTTCAGTTTACTCAGATTTCCTTCCGCGTGGCCATGACGTCAGGCTCAACTTAAGTTGCATTCGAGTATAGTCCTTATGAGACTTCCCTCCAAGTCTAGGTGGGAGGTCCCTCCGCGTCGCGATGTAACGTTACTCAATGATATGGTGTCAATATCTTTCCACCGCTTTATTGCGTAATGTCCCATATTTTTACAGAGCACTAGAGAAATATCTTTCCAACCAAATTACTCCCTAAATATCACATCATCATTCGGGATTAATCAGTCAAAGGTTTTCAATTTCTATACTATATGACTCAAGATCTAACTTTTCAAAACTTTAAACTCGTAATATTTTTTCAGGGCCAATTTGTCATTGCCTTCGTCCACGCCATGGTCCCCGTATTCTACGACTGCGGCTACCAGAAAGGCTTTGCCTACACACTCATGTTTTACGCTCTCCTGTTTCTTCTCATGTTCATGAACTTCTATCGTCACTCTTACAACAAGGATCAAAAAGTGACAAAAGCAATCGGAGGAAAAGCACTTAACGGACACAACGGCTCGATCGATAAAGCTATTCAAAATGGTGTCAAGAATGGAATCAATATTCAGGAGGAGACTACAAGAAGAAGAGTGGCCACTAAAGGAGCTTGATGGATAAAACTCAAACTATATTTCAGTTAAACGACAGTCCCTCAAGTTATTCATTAATACCTAATGTTTCTGGTGTTGGAGAGTGTTCGAAAATCAAACATTTAAATGATATAAAGAACTGTTCAGCTTCCTTATTTCGAAAGCAGATATCGATGTTCCTTTAATACGGGTCTCAAAGGTGTTCTTTGTTTTATCATGCTAAAATCTAAACACTTTTGTATGACCCTTTATTTTTTGAACTGCGTCTGTGAACATAGCACGATTTATAAAATAAGTCAATTTATTTGTGTACAAAATACACAAAAGTTGTGTTTCAAAAGTCAGTATCACGACTTTTATTTGGAATGGAACCATGGGGTCATGAAAATAAGATGCACCTCTATTTAAATGACCATGTTGAATAATTTAAGACGGCTCACAGCGCCAGTAGTGGTGAAATAAGAAGGGTTTAAAAAATAATTTAAAAACTAAAGGAGATAGAGCAAAACCTTCCGTGGAAAAAATTGTACAGCAGAAAGTTTCATGATAGTATCTAAAATATTCGAGGAGGTGATATATTAGAATGTGAAAATATCCCTTTTTCATCAGGACTCAAAAAAAAAGAAAGAAAAAGAAAGAAAACCCTAATAAATTGACATTTTTTTAACTAAACATTTTGTCTTTATTAAATAAATAAAGACAAAATGTTTAGTCAAAAAAAAACTCAAAACTACATTATAAGATGCTATAATTTTTCTTTTTTTTAGGGCTGAAAAAGTGATATTTCTACATGCCAATATCGGCTCGAATATTTAAAATATTTTTATGAAACTTTTTTTCAGTTCATTTATCATGATATTGTAAACAATTTTTATCAAAGTTTTTTTCCTATCTCCTTAGTTTTTGAATTAACCTTTTTAACTTCTCAATTGATTTAGCAGGGTTACTTACATATAGGGGGTGCACCTTACTCATGACCATAAGAGATGTTGGTTTCAAATGAAAGCCGTGAAGCGGACTTATGAAACACCCTTTATCTATTCTAGACAACATATTCTAGTTTGTTTGTAGACTTCAAGTGACTCAGATATAGGTGAAAATACCATCATATGTTTAAACTTATAAGATAAGCTAGTAGTTTTTTTATATTAAACCTTTTTTTCTACAAAGTGTGAGCTTCGAATCAATTTCAATGCATTTATGTGAATAAACTTAGATCTTGATTATTTTCGTAATTTTTTATAAATATGTAGAAATGCAAGCTTTGTTATATGATTTAGTATATATTTTTCTTCTTGATAATTAAGACTGATAATTAATTTACAAAGTTTCTTATTCACGAGCCTCCGTTTTCCCTTTAATTCAGATCCCAAGAGGATTATATACTGAATCATTTGAAAAAAAAACTATTTGACATTTTCCATTTATTAGGAAGAAGATTTTTGATTAAGAAGATTATTTAGATTAATTTGCATCAATTTCTGTGTTGTATAACTAAGGCCAACGTCACCGTGGGTGCAAGACCGGGCGTATCTGGTCGGGCAAATCTCATCAGCAGCGGATATCTACCCTATAGCGGGGACTCTTTTGTTCGCTAATTGAGTGGGGTAGATTAGAGATCCTGATGTATACGAGAGAGAGGCGACAACTCGCTTAAAAGCGTCTCTGTGCATCCAATTCTATCCAAATTCTGTCCAAACTGTATCATGCCGCTTGTCTCGCGTCCCTTGCTAATCCTATGGAGGGAAACCTAACTCCGCCTGTGGCGAACAGAAAACCTGTTTACCTATCTGCGCGCGCTATACTGAGTTGTCGCCTCTCTCTCTCGTATACAGGCTCTCTAGGGTAGATATCCACTGCCGATAAGATCTACCCGACCAGATACGCCCTTTCTTGCGCTCACGGTGACGTCTCCCTAAGAATAGTTTCTTTGCTTCATCAATTCAAGCTCGCATATCATAATTAATTTCACTGGCAGCCAATCAGAGAAGGCGAAATGCGAAAGTGATTCCTGATTGGATATGGAACTTCTATCAAGCGGCATTTTAATTTTATCGGTGTTTTTTTTTCCCGTCCTGTTCCAATTTGGATTTGAGTGACAGCTTCAGTGGGCGAATGACAGAATTAGCAGGAATGATGTGGTATTAAAGGAGGCGGGTCCGTTTGGCCTAAAGTTTGTCTATGGGGAAAGCCCTGTTAAAAAAGTTGCCATTAGCGTATAGGAGATGAATCCTCTGTTAATCTCTATACTATGTGGTAGGAGTTCCCTGTACTGGAGGGGCAAAATCTTTTATTTTTTCTGAGACAAAAAATTAAAAGGATGTTCAATTTTTTAAAGCTACTAGGGGGCTCTGCCCCCTGCTCGCTATCGCTCACCAACCCCCGGACAGATTGGACACCAACTCCGGATCTATTCAGATTGCTTCGCAATCTTAGCGAGCGACGCTCGCTTGTTTCATCCCAACAATCCAGCACAACCCACTCGTCGGCTCAACAAATGATCTTTTAATATTAAAACTACTCCTCTCTCTTGCCTATAAGTAGTTTATTTTTTCAGATCATTCCCTGCAAAATATCGAAATAAAACTGCTGCTAAAATCTTTTCTGGCTTAATCAATTAATTAATCAAAACTTAAATGTTTTTTTTTAATTATCCAGCAACATCTTAGAGAAAAAAAACAAGGAATCTTAAATTTATAATATTCACGTGTGTATCTAGTGAATCGAAAAGAAATCAATCGTCTGAACGGCCGAAAAGATAAGAAAAAAAATGGGAACTTTGAATCTTAATAATTCCAAAACTAATTAAAATTTTTTAAAAACAAAAAAAATAATTGTACAAGTACAATTCAAAAATAATTGTACAAGTGTTTAAAATATCGTATTTCTACTAAGATAAGTTTTTCTTTCATAAAACGAAAAAACCGAAAAAGGGGAAACCATTTCGAAACTTTAAAATTTAATTACTCCAAAACTAATTCGAAATTCGAAAAAAGGGGCGACGAGGTGCAAAACTTCATACCTAAGAGAATGTGTCTGCAAAAAATTATGTTTCTGCTGTAAATAGATTTTGCTGGGGGCGAACTCGCAGCAGAAAAAGATAATTTTCCACTTTGACAAATAATTCCAGAACAAATTATCTAATTAATTAGGTTTTGGAACGAAAATAACCATCATGCATTTGTATACCAATTATGGTCGAAATTTCATAATTTTGCTTCATATAGTTAGTTTTTGCGTAGTGAGAGTTCAAAATATTCAAAAATAAATTTTCAAAATCAGCGGCGGTGGGCGGTGGTCACTCTTTTACTTTTTTTAATATAGGAGAGTTAATTTTGTTTGAAATTTGAATAATTTCTTTTGAAACTTTTTAAGAAGCATTAAAAACTTTTTCACTTTAATATCGGGATTTATCGAATTTTACTGTGTTGTTATAATCAGGAATATTTGAATTTAACAGAGATTTATTCCATTTTAAAATTGAGACTTTTCCCCTCATAAAATTTGTTCTCGCATATAAAAATATGCTGAACTGTAAAATAGTACAAAATGTGAATACATAACTTTAAAAAATTACTAATAAAATATATTTAAATTCTTATATTGAATAACATAAGCTTCTGCCTACAAGGGAATAAAACAAAAATATGGTTCATTCTTTAGCCTTGACTTAGACCTAAAACAATTCAACAATTCTCAACCCCCCCCTAAATTATGCTCTATTGAAAAAAATATTAATTTATTGATTGAAAACTTGGTTTACCTTTTGAACGCTAGAGGGCGGTAGCGTTTCAAGTTAAGAACTGAAACCTTAGCCCTTGGTCGAAACCGAAAGTAACACCCTTGTTTTTTAGTAATATCCGCTCCCTCTCCATTTGTTCACTGTTGGTCAAGTAACATTCATTTGTTGGCAATTAAAATTGAATTTGAAGTAAGTCGATTGCGTATGAAATGTGAAAGTTTTTTTTCAAAAGCTAATCGTCAAATCTTAAATTAATCCTGTAATCCTTATATTACGATTTAGAGAGAATCCACATAAAAATTAATTTTTAAAATAACTAATGAAAAAAACCTTTTTAAAGAACAACGTTTTTAAAATGCACTAAAAAGTATAAAATAGTTTTTTGTAACTCCTTGTAAAACGAAAAACGTGGGGATCATGCATTAGGTATTTAATCCAACTTATTTCATCATTCATTTAAATAATTTTTAACTGCGGATTTAATGGAAAATAGAGTGACAAGAGTAGTAGCTGTAAATATTATTGCATGATCCCCACGTTTTTCGTTTTACAAGGAGTTACAAAAAATTATTTTATACTTTTTAGTGCATTTTAAAAACTTTGTTCTTTAAAAAGGTTTTTTTCATTAATTATTTTCTGGTTTTTAGTTTTGTTGTGTAAAGTTTAGAATGAACTTTACTTAAGAATGAACCCCTGAACGCCTTCCAAGAATTTGATTCCTTTCTCTTTTTAATAAACTAAAAAGTGTTTTTTTCTGAACTTTAACTATAACACATGGCTTTACTCTGTTTTGTTAAAATCATTGCACAGTTTTTGCCTCAAGCTATTGTACTTGCATGTGCTGTGTATTACTTTATTTAGTTCTTACAATTTTTTTCATTTTACTAATATTTTATACAACACTTCTAAAGCCATCTTGATAACGAGAGGCAAACTGCACAACAATGATTTTTTAACAATAAGGTCCTATAGTTGAACTTCTAAACTTTAAGTCCCCCTGGGGGTACAGGGACAGCAAATTGAACCGAACTAACGAGATAATATCGTATTGTCATCCAGATCTGAACTATGTTCAAAATTTTTAAAAACATCCAGATTTGTATGGTGGGATATTTTTTCTATTTGCTTTATGTTATTTAATAAATTGAAAATTAAACAAATGTATGTAAAGATAAATATTAATAAAAAATATTTAACTTCTATTATTAAATAAATATTAATTCTTGAGTTGGAATATTTTTCTTTACAAGTAGGGTAGGTGGGGGTAAAACCCGCACGAGGCAAAACCACGCACCGCAATTTTTAATTGTTAATGATCGATTAAAAAGTTGAAAACCAGGTGGTTGGTTTGGTTTGTCTTATGGTGACCTATTGTTCTACGAAAGTTCCTGTCCCTAAGTCACTCAGGAGTTTAAAAAATGCAGTAAGTTTGTTTTTCATCATTTTTATGTAATTTTCTGATCTTTTACTGAAACATTACATAAAATAGGGCTTGAGGAGAAATACAAACAAATAGCCCAATGATAAGATAGCAACTCAACTTCAGTTTCATTTTGAAAGAATTGCCTCAACATGTCTCTAAAAACAATAAGGCTTGGTTTTCAAAATAAAGTAAAACGGGGCAAATCCACGCAGGTGTTTTGGGGCAAATTCACGCAGCTTAAAAAGCTCAGGAATTCGTCCCAAAAGGAAAATGAGACTATTTGATCTCTAAAGAGGTTAATAAAGGTGTCCGAGATGCCGACCCTTGACCTGAAACCATCCTATCTCCCTTTTGAAAGATAATCTGGATTCTGGACAATCTGAAATGAATTGCTACAACAGGTTGACAATTTTCATTAAAACTGATCATATTGTATTTAATATTGTTATTTGGCTTAGAAATTTTTTTACAACATGAAGATGATGATTTCTAGTGTTTTTATAATGAAAAATTCTGTTTATCCATGTTTGTTTCACTTGGGCACCAAGATTTGCAAGAGCGGGTCTTTGCCCCATTTTGCGAGGCAAAGCCCCGCGATTTTTTTCTACTAAATTGTAAATTTCTCCTTAAAATACCATCGATAAGAGTTTAAACTTGGATTGGTTTTGTAGGTAGGATCTCAATCTAACATCTCCAATTGAAATTTCGGGATTATCTACCCCCTTTTGACGACAATGTTAAAAATACTGAAAATTGCGTGGCTTTGCCCCACCTACCCTAGTGGTAGTAAAACATGACATTGGAGGGTACGGTACGATGAATCCCGTGAATCTGCCGTGAATCAATCGAATGATGGTGATCATATGATCATTTTGATCATATGATCAATATGAGCAAATATTTGCTCATTGGGAACGCTATTTTGGAAGTAATCAGCCTCTAATTTTTTATTCATAGATATCTTTGAATTATTTTATAATTTTTTTTCTTCATTTCATGTGATATTGTCTAAAAGTGAATTGGTATTGAACTTTAGCTCTTATTGGTCAACACTGTTGGTCAGTGCGGTCTATGGTCAGTGCTGTTGGCACTGGCTGTTTGTTGCGTTGTTTGCTCACAGAGGAGCTAGTCGAGTCCTCTGTGGTCGAGTCATAAGCACGTGACTTTTGTCTGCTCATCAACTACCTTGTTTTCGTTTCGATTTTTGATACTTTACTGTCAGTGACACATTAATGGCAACACCAAAACGATGTGTACGATTAATGTTATAAGTTTTAGAAAAAAATAAGCTAACTAAAAATTTACGAATTTCTTGTAATATCTTTCGCATGTAAACTTCAAGCGAGTAAGTTTTAATTTTTTTTCACGGATCTTGAGTGTTTTTTTGTTATACATGAATATTGATGGTTAATATGAATTAAAGAGGTCATGTGTGCAGTAAGCCTATTTCTATTACATCACTGATAGTTTTCATTTTCCTTTCTATAAAAAGTGATATGATGCACCCATAGGGATGATAAAACTTTTTGTATGAATGCAAGAAATTGAGCTTCTCACACTTAATCCTTCGTCATGCACTCGATCATTAAGTGCATTTTCCCTGTTCATTAGATCTATTTTAGTTCCATTTCCCTATTTCGTAATAATTTGAAACTGAATGTGAAACTTATACAAACTGTTAAGGTATTTAGCCAGCTCTTATCTTAGTTTTTATTTTTAGATAATCTGCTATCGTTAAATATTAAATGGTTTTCTGAAGTGTCTTTTAAAGAATGATGAGTTTAAAAATAGTAGTTCGTAGGTAGCTAGCTTAATAATCGTGTTCCCTGTGATTTTACATTTCAAAATAAATTAAACACACTTAATCGTAAATTCCGATGTACGAAATTTACTTTTGCCGAGAGAATATAGTAACCCTGACCTATTTATAGTTCCTGGTAATGAACAAGGAATGTACGTTTTTTCCTACATGTTTTCACCCTGCCCATTTTTTTTCATCATGTATGAAACGCTCATAAATTAGCATATTTTTCTCTTAAATTCCAATGATTATTCTTGGAAGCATTTCTATTTCAACATTACAAACTGCAAACTTTTTTTATTCTAAAAGAAAAACTTGATTGAACCAACCCAATTTACAATTAAACTGCTTTTACTTTTTAAGGAAATTGGGGCCACCGAAAGGAAAAATTTTCTTGTTTGTTTTTTTGTACAAGTAGTGAAATCTTTAGTACTGCAATGTTTATTTAACTTATAATTGATGTTTTTCATGTAACTTTACAAGGTTAAAGAATAAATAATCAGGGTGGGAAAAAACCTGGTTTTTTTGGTTTAAACCAGGTTTTTTTAAAAACCAGTGATTTTTTTTAACTTTTTTCGTACCCACATAAATATAGCTGCTTAGTTTTTTCTGTTATAAATCCATTGAATTAATAGTTAATCAATTCAGCTATAAACCAAGTGATTTAATTAACTAATTAAAATTAATTATTTAAAAAGTTAAATTTATACCTAAATCAGGATTTTTTGCTGCATATAAAAACCACTGGTTTTTATTGCATCGGAAAAGTGTTTATATGTGTACATTTTAGTAAGATTTTTATTTATTATAAATAAAAACCAACTGAGGTTTTTATAATGGATTCAAATAAATGGAGTTTATATGATAAAAAGTGGCCGCGGTGGTGCAGTGGTTAGCGTGTCTGGCTACGAGCATTACCGACCCAGGTTCGATGCCTCGCGGCTCCTGCTTGGGTAGCTGGTCATGGGTCAACTCAGCCCTTCATCCTTCCGGGGTCGATAAATGAGGACCAAGCTTGCTTGGGGAATCAACTGGGGGTCCAGCGTCGGGCTAGCCACTCGGCCTGGACACACGCTAGTAATTAGCACCCCAGGCCCAAAAAAGGCCACAGAAACGGAGATGGGCACCGCCTGATGGGCCACTAGGCCCGGGCAGACTTTGATTGATTTGATATGATAAAAAAACCATAGTATTGGTTTTTATTTAAAAATAAACAATAGTTTCTTTTCAAAGTATAAAAACCAAGTGGTTTTTATAAGACATACTACTTAAATAACCGGTGCTGAGTGAGTAAAATAATTGTTTTTTTTGGTGCATTAAAATATCCTTTTCTTATTGAACTAAATAAAAAAAACAAGAATTTCTTTTCAAAGCAAAATATCAAGTGGTTTTTATTATTGGTGCTTAGTGAGTTAAAAAATCCATTTGGTTTTTATAGTGCAAGGTACAATAAAATTTCTTGTTCTTAATAAATTAAAAAAAACCATACTTGGTTTTTATTGAATAACACCATGGAATTTCTTTTCAAAGCATAAAAAAACAAAGTTCTTTTTTTAATATATTAATATATATATTATAATAAATATATTTTCATTTACGAAAAAAACAATATATTAAGAGACAATATTTAAATAAACAAATTACTTAATAAACCCAAAGGTTTTTCTTAAAAAATTGCATATTTTCTGGAAAAAAACCAAAAAAACCATTTGGTTTAAACCATGCCCACCCTGTAAATAATAATAATTATTTATATATTTCTAATATATGCTTAATAATTTATTTATATTAAGACCTTCAACTAAGAATTTATCCCCTGAAATTTGGGCTATTACGAAAATTTATAATTTGATTGGTAAAATCTGGTATACATGAGAAATATAAGGTTGAAAATTGTAATATTGGTATGATACAAAGAGCGCACACCTTACAAAGTATAGTTTTTTGGGAACAGCTTCAGAAAGAGTCCCCCAGCTACCATGTTTACCCACAGCTCAAAGATGACTGACAACCATGGAGATCTAATTGCGGTAAATGAAGCGAATCCGGCCCGCAAGCTGAATTTGAAGATTTTTTTTGTCGCCAAGTGGAAAACCGATGGCATCTGAGCATTGAAATGTTATTGCCAAATTTGGCGTTGAAAATCTAAGGGCCGGATTCGCTTCATTAACCCTAATTGCTAATAATTATTATTAGATCCTATAATAATAATCTATAGGGGAGAGCGGGGATGAATGGGACAAATTTCACATTTTTGCTAAAATTGAAAAATAGGTACTTACGTATTATCCCGTCGACCGTTCCGTGATTGTTAAATTCAGTGGCACATCCATAGTAAAGTCAATGTGTTGTTTACAATTTTCGGATTCAGCGGTACTTTCGACGGGATAGTACGTAAGAACCGAAAAATATATACATTTTTCAATCCTGTAACAAGTTTAAACCAATAATTGAACTCTTGGTTACATTATAAATGCGTGTATTCAATCAATTACCCAGTATTTAACTCCAAGAAATGTTTTTATGAACGCATGTATTTGTCCCATTCATCCCCGTGGCGGGGATGGATGGGACACCGAGTGGGGATGAATGGGACAGTTAAAAAAGTTCAATAATTTACAAAATAACAAAGTTATTTTAAATATTGCACAACGTTTTGCTTTTTAAAGGAAAAACACATTCTATTTTCCAAAGAAAAAAATTAAAAAGGCATTTAAAGGGCAAAAACAGCCTACATTTATACGACTTTTTGACGAGTAAAATTAACACATAAACTGAAGCAAATCCTTTTGTTCTTTCAGCTCAGTGGTTCAAGCTGGTGTTATTTCTATTAATGCTACTCGCTTTTTATGAGTTTGTACTTTTAGGAGTGCAAATAGATAATTTTTGATGTCTGGACCTAACCCCCAAAGCCATTCAGAGACTGCAGTAACATTTTCCCTGCCATTTTAAAGTAACTTTTCATAAAAATAGAACATAAAAACCTTACTTGTACGAATAATTGTTTAACCATGACATATTTGAGATGACAGTTGCAATTATTTGCTCATTAAGACTTTGCATATTCACACATGAGTTTGGAACATAAAACACAAGTCTAAACATAGATTTTTGCACCCTATTTTAGTAAAATTTATCAGAAATTACTTAAATGAGTTGAATATAGAAAGCTATTGATGGAAAGTTTTGGAAACAGGAAATGAAGTGATGACGGAACTGTCCCATTCATCCCCGCAACTCCTGTCCCATTCATCCCCGTAACTCCTGTCCCATTCATCCCCGTACCCACTTATTTTTGAAAAACTAAAATTAGACTAGGAAAGTATCCTTAGTGAGCAATATGTTTTTTTTTTCTTTTTACTATTTCCTTTCCTGAGAAATAAATAAATAAAAAATCCATGGATTTTCTTCATTTGAATTGGAAACTATACTAATATAAGTGCTCTTTCAGCACACTGTAAAATTTATAACTTTAGTTAAATTATTTATTAATAAATAATGATAGAAGTAAAACGATAAAAGTTACTTTTGGTATGGGAAAACACATTTAGTAATCCTATTTATACAAAAATGGAAGCTGATGTCAATGAACACAATTTTTTGAATGGGCTAGGTACTACTATCTTATGGCTGAAATAACAAAAATTTAAAAGTGAAGTTAAGGTATAAAAAATTGAGCTGTCCCGTTCATCCCCTGTCCCATTCATCCCCGTTATCCCCTACTAATAATTATTACTTTAGGATATAATAATAATACTAGTAATTAGATCTTTATGGTTGTCAGTTATCATTTGAGCTGTGGGTAAATATGTCAGCTGTAGGACTTTTTCTAAAGCTGTTCTGGTGAATTCCAGCTAACTAGTCACCCGGGTGGAAAAAAATAAACTTTATCAAAACCCCAAGTGTTACACATCATTGGAAAGCTTAAAGTCTATAGAATTAGAAACAAACATTGGTTTTTACAAATATTAGCTCTATTTTGTAGAGGAAGTCATCAAAAAGCATGTATTGTAAAAGTTTTGTTGCTGCTGAAATTACCGACTTTTTACCATATTACATCTGTAAATTATGCCATCAAAGTTGTTCCACAGAAGTTTATTATTGATGTTAGATATCTAAATATAAAATAAATATGTGTTTACAAGTGATTTAATCAAAAACTGCCTAGCTGGGGGTCTATTTGTCGTACCAGGTTGAGCATGTAACGTCTGTTACAAATTTTACAAAAGTTTGTCTCACATTGTGAAAAATGTTTTTTTAAACTTTTATTCCCACTTTCTACTTTAATTTTAAGGTAACAGAACTAATAACATCAAAATTTGTGAAAAAAAATTATATAATCTGTAAATACAGGTGTAACAGACGTTACATGTGCCTGTCGTAACGGACGTTACAATGTCAATGTAACGTCTGTTACACATATAACTTGGCATAATAAAAGCTTATTAAGGAACATACTATTAATAAATTAATTTATTTTAATTTATCAAATATATAATTAATTGAAAGTAATAAATTTTAATTAAAAATTAATTATGTCATGAATTTTATATTTTATCTTACTATGTGTCAACCAAGAATTTCCAATCTATATTTGCAAAACAGAGGCATCTAGGGCACCATGTCAACTATCATGGGGAGGGGGCAATCCCCCTTTTAATGGCAAAAACAATATTTAATTAAATTAAACATTAATAAAACTTTTCCAGCAAATTAGAATTAAAATACTAACTTTCAGTAAAGGCATCTTCCATCTTGAGATCCAAGGTGTATAACGATTTTTCTCAGCAATTTTATTTTAGCCTTTTTTTCACGAATAAAAATTAAAAGATCAGATATTTAGGATGCTAATAAATTAAAAACCGTTAAATTCATTTTAGTTACAATTTTAACTTCATTATAATGCACTTTCAATTTTAAAATGGTTGTCGTAGTGAATTTTTTAACAATGCACTTAAGATTTAATTTATCATTATAACTTAATTTCTAGGTACTTAAAGTTTTATTGTGAAAGTAATGATCATTACTTTACCCATCATTAATTACCCTTATTTCCAAGCAGCATGACAAAAATAATATTATCAGTGTTGGTCGTTATTAAAATGTGCTTAGAAATATCAGTCAATATAGCTTAATTTTTGTTTTGGCTGGCCAATACTGCTTCTCAGACACATTTTACTTAATTTAAAAGGGTAGGTAAAATAATATTATTTTGATTATTTTTAAAATTGTTCTTTTTTTATTTGAAAAGCCACTCATTGCACGATATTTACAGGTATTGGCTAATATCGTAGCATTGGTCATTTTGAGGGCTTTTAACCTTATTTTTTAGTAATTTAAAGTGCTACCCAATGCACAATATTTATCGGTATTTGCGACATTGGCCAATATCGTAGATTTTAACAGGTTTAATCATCCAAAATAATTTTTGTATGTTTTTAACCCATTTTTTTTACTAAATTTAAAGCTCTTGACTATGTATGATATTTTTTATATTTGCGATATTGGCCATTATCGCAACATTGTTTAATTAATAAAATGCATGAAATTTAATTTTAACAGGTTTATTCATTCAAAATAATATTACTTTGTTTGTCTTTAACCTTGTTTTTTTCTAATTCAAAGCTCTGGACAGTGTATGATATTTATCGGTATATGCGATATTGGCCGATATCGCAGCGTTTTTCAATTAATAAACTACACCAAATTTAATTTTAACAGGTTTATTCATTCAAAATAATATTACTTTGTATGTCTTTAACCTTGTTTTTTACTAATTTAAAGCTCTGGACAATTTATGATATTTATCGGTATTTGCGATATTGGCCGATATTGCAGCGTTGTTTAATTAATAAACTACATCAAATTTAATTTTAACAGGATTATTCGTTCAAAATAATGTTATTTTGAATGTTTTTAACGTTGTTTTTTAGTAATTTAAAGTGCTACACAATGTACGAGATTTATCGGTATTTACGATATTGGCCGATATCGTAATAACCCCAATTGATAATCTTGGAGTACATGAGTGGTTCTTATGAAGTTATGATCCTCCTCTCCAACTTTGACTTAAATATTCAAGGCCTAAATGGTATGCATTTCGTACGACGTAACGTCTGTTACACCATGTAACGTCCGTTACGAAAGTTTAGAATTTTTTTAAAAATACAAAAAATGACTGAATTTTTTAGTCAATGCTGTGATATATTGCGTACATGTCTAGTAATGTTATTTAAATTTTTTAAAAACTAAAATGCCTTATAGATTCACAGACTTTTTAAACTGATGACACTAAAGTGTAAAAGGGCTTCCATTTGATGTAACATCCGTTACAAAACACAATAATTTCCCCCCCACTTCAAACCCCCAGAAATAAATTTTCAAACATGTATATCTTTTATTCAGAACTAGTTTTACTAGGAAAAAATATATAATCATTATTATGAGACGTTTTTATGCCCTTAAAAATTGTTTAAACATCGAATTTTCGTATGAATGTAACATCCGTTACGTTGGAATTCACCTTCTGTTTTTTTGTGATTGAAAGCTTTTTTTATTTCTGCTGATTTTATTTGCTTATAAATTGTCTAAATTTTATTACTTATTTTTCAGTTTAAAATTTATATATTATCAAATTTTATTGTTAATGTTGTAAAAATGTTATGCAAATTTGTCAAAAAGCATAAAAACTATCCCGTTTAGTTGGCAAAATATTTAGAATCAAAATATTCAAATATCGCCAAATTTTTATTGCTATCATTGAAATTACATTTTAAAAACAATTTTCGGTTCTTGCGTGTTATCCCGACTGCAGCTGCGCTGAATTTGAAAACGTAATCTAAGTCTATTGACTATTGTATAGGTGTGACGCTGAATTTAACCACTGCTGAACGGTCGACGGTATAATACGTAAAAACACAATTTTTAAACTGCTTTGGACTTTAGTGAAGTCCAGTTTTAGAGTTTGGAATTTTGTGAAGGGTCTTTTTATGTTTATTAGAACTTTTGGAAGGGTCCCTCCTTAAACAGACCCATATTCCTTCTCTAGAGAACCCCTGGGTGTTATCTTGTATGAATCTGTTTTTAATAAGTCCTGTGTATACTACTAACCAAAATATACTGCAGTTTAATTACAGGCAAAATTTAAAAAAAAACTCTCAATAATTATATTTGAATTAATTTTAAGAGATTGTTTTACTTTGTGTTTTAGTTTAAAAATTAAATACATTTAGCTTTTTTGTTCAATTCTGTGTTAATATTATCAAACTTTTATGGTTTTATTGATGTAACCAAACAGTTATTGACATAACTGTACTAATCTATGAGTTTGAAATTATTTCAAGAACTTTTTTGGTATCCAAAAGAACTTGACAACTGTTAACGGAATTAAACCGGAATTAAACCTCTTTTATAACTCCTGATCCCCCAGGGCTCTTCCATTCTACAATTTTCAGCATTTATACCTTAAAATATTGCAAAAAACATGTATAATTTTCTAATAAATTGAAGGATACCAACTTTTTTTAAATTTAAAAAAAAAATCAAGAAAAATGTTTTATGTAGACAGTCAAATTTTATTCCAAATAAACCTTGTAAAATAAAACAACGAGTGTTACTTTTTACTCAGCCAAATAGAACTGGAGTTATTTTGGATAAAGAGTAAAAAATCAGAATTTCAAAAAAAAATTATAAAAAATTAACTGTAAACTTGGTTTATAAAAATATTTTCTCATCTCTATCATAGAAAAAATAACAATTCCTGAAAGTTTCATTGAAAATCCGAGAGAATCAGGTTGAGAATTCAGAATTTTTGGTTGATTTGACATGGAATGATGAATAGGTAAAAAAGCAAAATGGTTACTGATGATTTTGAATTTTTAATTACACATACAAAAATATAAAATATTCATATGTCACCAGTTTTTAAATAAAAAAATTTCATGTAGTGGGAAACCGAGGTTGGCTCTATTATCCCCACTCTTCCCTGAAAAAGTACCATGTCATTAATATAAAATACTTTTTTCCAGACATGATATACAAAGAGGTTCAGGGGCTGCTTACAATTGGAATACTCACTTCACGTGGCATTTGATTGTTTGTTGTCCCCCTTACGTTGTCGACCATGGCTATGCGAGACCTGATTGATGCTGATTGTGGGTTAACTAACCCTCTGATGAAGGTTGCTAGCCACTTTACCCAAGATAAAGGTCAACAGGTACAGTTGATGCTTTTTTTATTACTCTCCAACTTTTCTAGTTTTTCTGGTTAAGGGTAGTTTAGGGATTTCATGCTACAGGATATGAATTCTTGAGTGTATAAGAGGCTATAAACAAATATAATTTAAGTATTGTTAAATATTAAGAAAGTTTTTGTAAATTAACATTAAATCATGCTTGTCTAAAGTGCGGCCCACGGGCCACATGCGGCCCAAAAGCCTTTAAAATGCGGCCCAAATGCAAATTATTTTGCACATTTTTATTTTTTAAAAATAAATGTTTGCAATATTTTTCATATAAATCGATTCGAACTGAAATAAAAATATTTATGGAAACAAAAGGGGAACCCTCCTGTGACTGAATTTTAAGACTAAGATTGGGTTTTAGATTTAGCTTTTTTAGTAGACTTAACAGAACATTTGAATTTTTTAAATTTGAGACTTCAAGGGGAAAAAATCTATTTATTAATGATATGTTCCAGAATCCAGATAACAGAGTTTGAAAGAATGTTGACATTTTAGCAATATCAAATAAAAGTAAAATATTTGACACATTTCAGTACTTTGAATGCAAATAAGCCTGTGAATTGCACAAAATATATGCTGCATTAATTTGTGGTTTACGTTTAATTCAAGAGTTTGAAAGTAGATTTCAAGATTTTCATTAAAATGAAGATCATTTCACAACATATTTTTACCCCATTTTCTCTAGAAGATAAATTACCTTCAAATAGAATGCATTAAACTGCAAAGCGACATTCAACTGAAAGAAAAATTTGCGAATGTTTCTTTACTGGAGTTTTATAAATAAAGATTACCTACCCCGCAATAAATATCCTAATTTTCACCATGCTAAAATGCATTAAGAATTGCATTCTAGTCTATTGAACCCTATATCGATTTGCTTGTTCAACAAAAGCAAATTTATCCATCTTATTAATTTGAATTATTTCTATCTTTATGGAATCCAAGCTAAATGAAACGAAACTTTTACAAATTAAAATTAAATATGTACCTATATACGTATATCTAATTAAAATTTTTAAAAATTATAATAAAAAGTAATTTATTTTAATAAAACTACATAGAGTAAATTTTTATTTTAGTTTGTTGAAAAAATATTGTATGTGCAGCCCAGCAAATAATTTTTCGTTGCAATGTGGCCCTCAAACGGTCATAGTTTAGACACCCATGATTTATATAATTATAACTGGCTGATATGCCGGCCCTTTGACAGTTGGAGATTTATTACATTTCATTACCACTTATAATTTTAATTATGATGCCAGTCTTTCCAATTTTTTGTAAGTATTTTTTTATACTTATTTGAATCGTGAAGAATAAATTTATTTATTTAAATATTCAAAAATATTTTTTGTCACATTTTTAGCTAATAATATTTTTGGGGTTTTTATCTTGTACCCTTGAAAAGTTTCATTCTCTAATACTTAGTTTATTTTTTAGGCTATTCAACCTTCCAGAGGCTCTGCATCAGATCAAGTAGGACTTGTTAAACATTCTGCGTTTTTTCTAGCTTTGTTTTACCGTTTTCCCATATGCCATAAAGCATGTAAATGTTAGTTTAATAAGAAACAAATATTTTGTTGATTTTATTTAAATTTTCTCATAATTAGGAAAACGTTAAAATTAGTTATGGGCACATTGGAAGTTAGCGTTGCATAATGTTTAAAGAATTAAATTAATGTAAGCTTTGTTTTTCATAGAACACTAACCCTCAAAATGTAAAAAATAATTAAAAAATAAAATTATGGTCAGGTTTTCAATAATTTATATTCCATTTTATTATTTATCCAGACTATTTCATTTAATCACATTACCTTTTAAGAAGTGATATGTCCTTTAATTTTGTTGTTGAACTATAAATGAATGTATTTTTCTAGTTGGTTAAGGAATTTCTTTTGGACACTGATCAAGATGAGAGACATGCCCCTGAAACTTTTAACATGGAGAATCTGTTGCATCAAATGTCTGAGATTGATGCACTGTATTACACATCTCCAGAAGGTATAAAATTAGGTTTTTACATCTATAAAAGTTCTTTACTCTCCATTTAGAGAGATTGTGAAATTTTTATGGATAAAGATAAAATTAAAGTTCTGTGATAGCTTTTGACTGTTGAGTATAAACATATCTCTCCTTTTTAATGAAATGCAATTGCAGTAACCTTGTGAAGGTAGGGGGTATAGTAAATTTTTAACTTAACTTTTCACCCGGGATACATAATTTGTTAGAATGCATGGCACAAGGTTCAGAGGTAATTCATTCAGCTGTGGGAAATTTTTCTCTAAGATTATTAAAAATAGTCATCAGTGACTAACATTTTGGATTGGGACTGTAATTAAACCAGGGTTCGTATGCCTCCTGAAATTCCTGAAAAACTCCTAAAATATGGGTTTTTATTTCTAAGAGCCCTTAAAACTCTTGAAAATTGTTTTTTTCTCCTTAATTTCCTTCTAAGTCCTGAGAAAACATTTATCCCACAGGAAAATGAAATTTCATCATTGGTTTGGTGGAAGTAATTGTTTTTTTTAATTCCGTAAAATTCAAAGTTCTAACCTTTTTTGCAATTCTTTTTTCCAAACTTAATTTTGAACTCCTTTTGCTTGTAATATATGAAATAGTATAAATTTAATAATTATCCGTATTACCTCCTAATTTTATGGTAATTTACTCCTTATACTCCTGAATTTTCACTAAATTGGATAAGAGTATGAACCCTGTAGGGGAACATTTCCTTTTTTAAATTGTTAGGTAATAGTTTAGTGGAGTTTTCTTAATGGTCAACAGCACTCTATTAGTCTTTTAAACTGGAGGATGGGAATACAGGGAAGTTTCGAACAAAACCTTTTGTTCTGCGGAAATATTGAGCCCCGAAATATTTTCTGCACTCTGCTTTGTCTCTCTGTACTCAAATTTTTTACCTAACTTCCCAATATTACTTCGTGCTATTTTCTACTTTTGTAGGATACTTGTTATTGCAGCAATGCAACACTTATATTGTTATTTTATGTATAGTTCAAGAGGGAAGTGTCTCCGAGGAAAATGGTTGGGTGCAAAACTATTTGGAATCACATGATGTGGCCTATGAAAACAACAGAATAAACTCTCTAGACTCCTTAGACAACTCATGGGCTGATGAGTATTTGATTACTTCAGAACGGGATATTCAGTAAGATTTCCCCACGATTTATAAGAGTACATATTTTATTAGTGGATTTGTTAAATGATCATTTATGAATTATTAAAAAAGTTAAACTGATTTTTAAGCTTTGAGTTCTTTAAGGTATTTAGCAACACAATGTTTAACTTAATGATCTTAGATAACAATTTGAGGTACTGACGCCTCTGCTTAATGTGATTGCTTGTATAAATTGACTTTCAAAATAAAACTTCAATTTTGATAATATTAAGCAGAGTCTACTGAACCTAAAAGATTTCTTATTCAAGTATTTATGGTAATGGTCTCAGCTTAGCTTATTAGTAGTTATTATATTTAAGCTTTTAATTCCTCAGAACTTTTATCAGTTATTTTATTACTGATATCCTAGAAAAGTTTAATATAGTTTTACAGTATTTATTAATGAACTTCCTCTTAAGAAACAGTATGATACTTTTCTTATAACTATTATAATCTTAATCTTTTTGAGATGTTAATCTAGAATTAATCGACTGATTTTCTAATTATAGGAATCAGCGCTCTTTGGGCAATGATTGGGCTCAAAATTTCAAAGCACAGAATTGCAGTGAAGTTACTGAAGCAGCTACTGCATTAGCTGAATCTGTTACTGATCCCAAAATATCTGAATCAAAAGTATGCTTACTTTTGCTGCACTAGTTGAATTTCTCTTTCTGCGCCAAAAAAATTTTAACATTTTTTGTGATTTTATCTAATACTTTTCCTCTTAATTGGGTCAGGTTTAATCAGTGACAGCTCATCCATAGAAGCACATGATCATGTGGAGCCCCATTAAAGTTACCCCCATTAAAAACATAGATACAAAATCAAATATAAAGATAAAAAATTTATAAAATAAAATATAATAGATCACACTCCATTTCTTTCTACCCCCTTCCTGTCAGTGAGAAATATTTAGTGCCGGAAATGCAAAAGTTTTAATCAAATAAATGATTTTTGCCTTTCCTTATTATCACATGCGATCGGAAAAACTATTAGGATTCTCAAAGACTCCAACACCCGACTAGTGTGCGGGTGAAAATTCAAGTGTATGGCCTCAGCGCTGAGGTCTTCCGATCACACAGATTTTGTGTGCCGCAGCTTGCTTTTTTATGACTTACAGCCTCCTTAGTCTTCTCATTTTTCCAGATGGTTGGATATCAGGCTAAGTATTTCTTTGAAATCTATCAATATTTTAAAACTTGTACTTCTGCTGATGGATGGGAAACATTTTAAAATGGTTCCTAGTAGTTATTAATTTTTAAAAGAATAAAAAAACATTCGGAGAGAGCACACCAAAAGCCCTGTTGAACCAAATTTCTTTAAATTCTACCGGTGATTACCAGAGAAAATCACATCCTTTTTCACTTTCGATTTCTGTTGCAGACAGTCTTCAAATTGGGAAGTGATTTTCTCTGCTTAATTACTGGCAGAATTTAAAAAATTTGGTTTATAGGGGTTTTTTGGAGTGCTCTCTCTGAATATGCAATACTAATTGAAATATTCCTAGAATGAAAAAGTTAAACATTGCCCATTTTCACTGGCAAAAATTGTTCTCTAGCAGACAGTTTACAAAATCTTGTCTGTCATGGCACAACAGACCTGCATGCTAAGTTTGGTACCAATCTTTTTAAACACCCTGTGTATAAAGTTATTTAGTAATTTTAGAACAATGAAATAAATTAACCCAATGCAAAGTTTTCAATTAATCAAACATAAATAATTTTTTCATAGTGATCTATTGTTTATCTCAGGGATTCCCTAATTTATTTATTCATGTTATTTTATTAACCTTAATTTTCAGTTCATGAAGTTCATCAAACAAGTGGGTGAAGGACAAGTGGATATAGAACAGGTTCCTTCTGAAGCTGAGCAAACATCAAACCCACCTGTTGCTGCTATTTGGAGTAGTGATTTTGCTTCTGCATGGGCTCAAGTATGTTTCCTACATTAGTGTATTGGCATGAAAAACTTATCTGTGTCTAAAGCCAAATGTTCTTTCATTATTACTCAGAAAATGCTTTCCCTACTTTACTACACCGACCAGATTTTCCCTAACTTTATTCCCCACTTGGCTTGGGACTAAAATTAAATCCTATTGTTTTTCTGAAGTCAAGAAAAGAACTTTTTAAGCATGCTCATGCAGAATACCTACCTAGTTAAAAATAATAATTTATTTAAAATTACTTGAAAATTTTTTGCGGGCCAGGGGATTTAGGGTTAATGTATCACATAGTTATTTTTTGTCTTTAAATTCCCTTATGATTCCAATTTTTTGCTATTATACTTTCTATAATAATATAATCAGTAATAAAATAACCCATCTGAGTTCTTATTTTTAAAAGCAAGGGTTCCCAAACTTTTTAAGACACAGAGCACTTTTAAAGAAACATGGATAATCTTTTTTTCATGGACTAGTTTGGGAACTGCAGTTTTTAAGAATCCTGTAATGTTTGAGTTCGATTTTTATTTTCTGATGTTGCATTTGTGTTTTGTTTAGCCTGTTGAGGGGTTGGAGGAAGCTTGGGATACTTCTGCTGTCAAGGAAAAGGATTTCAAAACGTTTACTCGGACTGAAGTTGAGAAACAAGAAGAAGAGCGAAGTGATGCAGATTTCTGGGATAATTTACAAAGGGAGTGGGAAAAACTAGCTAAGTAAGAATTTTGAAAGTTTTAAGTTTGTCTTCTTCCAAATCAGTCCTTCTAAAAATCATCGATACCTGGTTGATTCTTACTTTTTTAAAATTGCTTTTCCTATTCATATGAGTTAAAAGTTCTGTACTGTAAGAGCAGTCAAAAAGATAAAGCTGTTAAGAAGATGTTAGATGAAAAACTATAAACAATGATTTTTCATTTAGTTACTAAAATTAATGTATTGTACAGCCTAATGAAACTTAAAAACCACTAAATATAAAATATTGAATTTAGAGTTCATTATTTATTATTGATGTTTCTTTATTTTTAGAGATGAAAGTTCAGACTATCCTTGGTTATCTGATTTTGAAAGTTATGACATCTACAAGGTAGGATTTTGTTTCTTATCCTTACAAATTCTGCTTCCTTAGGTATTATTCTCATTGTGTTTCATAGCTACACAGTGTGTCTGTTACTGTTTTTATTAATTACTAGCACTAAGTGCTAAACCTGGTGTTGCCTGAACTTAAGATTAAATACTCATGCTTTTGTAAAGTTAATGCTATATATGAATATTTTTTTACCAATCACATAGGTCCAACCAACATACTTTTCCTATTTTATTTATATTGATTGTCTTTGCAATGATAAAATTTGATGCCTTAAGAAGGATCAATACATTTATTTTTCTATTCATATGATTTTAGGAGTATTCATTTTCAAAGGAAAATCCCTTTATTGATCACAGTGAACCTTTTGAAGAAGGTCTTAGAATGTTAGAAAAGAGTGACTTGCCAAGTGCTGTTTTGTTATTTGAGGCTGCAGTGCAGAAGAACCCGGATCACATTGAAGTACATAAGTTTATTTTCTCTTTACTTTTTAATGATTTGATCAAAGGATTTAAAATGTAATAGTTGTTTTTTTACTTTGTTAAATGAATTATATTGGTTTAATCATTATTATTTAACTAGTTATTACATTTTAACATTTAACCATGCTGAGTCTTTAAGCAATATTCTGAAATAAATTTACTTACTAAATTTTTGAACTAAATGTTGACCAAATGTCTAATTTCATTTAAATTAAATAAATATTTAATTTCAGGCATGGCAGTATTTATCTACCAGCCAAGCTAAGAATGAACAAGATCGTTCTGCAATATCTGCTGCTAAAAGGTATTTATAATATGACCACGACCTCTCAATAGAGTTAAATGTCTTTAATTGTGATGTTGAATAGAAGTAATATAAAGATAGTTTTCCGTCTGACTCATCTAATTAATATAGTAGTCAAACAATCAATTCACCATATTTTTATTAAAATATTTGAAAGCATGCTATAAAAACCAATCCAAATACAAGCTTATATAAATATGTACCTTTATATTACAAGTATGAACCTTAAAGCTTAATACAACACTGAAATTTCTTGGGTTTTTTTAGGTGCTTGGAGTTGGAACCTGCAAACCTGACTGCTTTGATGTCTTTAGCAGTCAGCTACACAAATGAAGCTATGCCTGTTCAGGCATGTGAAGCTTTGGTCCAGTGGCTATACCATAATCCTAAGTACACTCACTTAGTAAAACCAGAGATGTTGAATAAAAAGGCATCTCCACATGTTACATCTATGCTTACCAGGTGAGTTCTTTTAAACCTAAATTTAAGAAGCTGAGCTCAGCTAACTTGTTTTTTTTGTGTTGAAAGGGTTTAAGAAACCTTGTTGCAAAAAAAATGTCTAGAAATATTTCTAATATGGATCATAACTTTTGAGCTAAAAAAACTTTTCGCAAAATTTCCTCCTATAATAAGTAGTTGGTAATATATAATTGGTAATATGAGAATAGTATAATTTCTTTGCTGCTTTATTCCAGTGGCCAACATAAAGCTACCAGAGATATGTACATTGAAGCGGCTCGTATGAATCCCAATGATCCAGATCCTGATGTTCAGAATGGTCTTGGAGTCCTTTTTAATCTTATTGGTGATTATGATAAAGCTGTGGATTGTTTTAAAGCTGCCCTTGAAGTTAAGCCTGAGGTATGTATGTTTTTTATCAAGAAAAGAATCCTTTTAGTGCTCAACATTTTATGTTCAAAAATAGGTTTTAGAAGGAAATTTATTTTAGAATTCCTACTACTATATTTGAAATAATGCAAGTTCTCTCGTGATTTGTTATTGTGTTGTTGTTGAATATATCAGGGTTCGAAATTGGACAGCTACGGTCAGAAAATCACTGGTCAAAATAAAATTAATGAATGTATTTGAATCTATGTTTATCGACTTTCTGTGGGGTGTCTCACAACTATTTACCCAATAAAAAATATTTTATGTGATTTTTGCTCCACTTTCTGCTCTTTAGTTTTTCCTGCTATACACCTCCTTTAAAACATTTCCCTTGACGTTCCAACTTCCTTTACCTTCTAACACAGGTCATTTTTTAGGGCCCACAAAATGATATGTTTACAAAATTTCAAGGAACTGTCATGGGGTTTGGGGTTTCTTGAATTTCAGCGGACAAAGGTAGGAATAAACAGGTCCAAATAATTTCAATGAAAATGTGGACCAGTCATTTCGGTTAAGGACCAGTAAGATTAGTAAAGCACTGGTCTGCAGGACCAGTGGATTTTTTTCCCAATATTCCAGTAAAATATTGCTAGTCTAGACATTCTGTAAAGGGTTTAATTACATTAAATCAAAAATCAAAGTCTGCCCTGGCCTAGTGGCCCATCAGGCGGTGCCCATCTCCGTTTCTGTAGCCTTTGGGCCTAGGGTGCTAATTACTAGCGTGTGTCCAGGCAGAGTGGCTAGCCCGACGCTGGACCCCCAGTTGATTTCCCAAGCGAGCTTGGTCCTCATTTATCGACCCCGGAAGGATGAAGGGCTGAGTTGACCCATGATCAGCTACCCAAGGAGAAGCCGCAAGGCATCGAACCTCGGTCGGTAATGCTCGTAGCCAGACACATTGACCACTACACTACCGCAGCCATTAAGTGTTCGTTAAATATCGGCAAGCTATTTTGGTTGCCAAAGATTAGAAATATCACCAAAAGTTGCCAATAAACAATTAACGCAGTAATATCAATGAAAATAAAGTTTTGCCAAATGTGAATATTTGGTGACTAAAGCAACTTGGTGATATTTGACAGGACAGATAACGGAATTGAACCATGAAGTTATTTAAGTATATGAAAGTAATTCAAAAGTTAAAATTAATTTATCAAACTGATTTTATATGTTTCCTTTTCAGGATAGCTTGCTGTGGAATAGATTAGGTGCAACTCTTGCCAATAGCAATAGGTCTGGTGAAGCATTTGAAGCATATTTCCGTGCTTTACAGTTGTATCCTGGTCTTATTCGTTCTCGATTTAATTTGGGAGTTAGTTGCATTAATCTTAATGCTGTTAAGTAAGTCTTGGATATTTTTTTCTATTAGACTTACTCAGGTTTCAATCTTGAAAATTTAATGGTTCACATTTGAAAAAGGAGCTTAGAGATGCAAAAATATATCATTGGGCAGAAGAAAAGGGGGAAACTGCTAGATTTGATATTTATGGGCAGGATAATATATTTTGTGTATTGATATTTAAAATTTTTCATAATGGTAACTAATAACTATAAAAACTTCTAATTAAATTTGAAATGAAGTTTCCATATTAATTTAACTTTTATGCATACACTTGTTTGTGTTTTAAAATAACCATTTTTGTTCTTGTGTATTTCTCCCTAAAATCCTAGTAATCTAGTATAATTTAAAATTGATAGTTCTTTGAATTTATTAATGGTAATGTTTTAGTGATTCCTCAAACATGCATTCTTGTTTCCTACATTTAGAGATGCAGTTGAGCACTTTTTGTTAGCTCTCAACCTTCAAAATGCTGGTCGAGGTCCTCAAGGATTGCGATCAAAAGCTGCAATGTCCAGCAACATTTGGACTACCCTGCGAACGGCAATAACCCTTCTTCAGAGGCCAGACTTGTATGATGCCGTTGATAGGAAAGACCTCGATTTGCTCAATAGAGAATTTGGCATGGAAATTTAGATATCAAGTGTATTTAAATTCAACTATCAAAACCTAGTACTATTCCATTATAGACCTACTAAATATTCGAATTTCTTCTCTTCAAATATCCAAACGTAACATAACATTTGCTTTTTCAATAGTTTTCCAGGACTTGACCGTATAGCATCTGTCTTTCCATTATTCCTTTGTGTCAGATTTTCAATTATACCTCCTGTGTAAAATTTCAATTACAGTAATAAATTTTCATTTTTTTTGTATCACTGGTCTGGTTTATTAAATCTAAAACTCACTTTTTTAGAATACCATTCGTAGATTTTAGGTTACAGCGATGTTGATTACTAAAGCCATGATCCATGTGGCCCGCAGACTCGTTAAATCTTAAGCCAAACACCACTTTCAGAAATCTTCCAAGTAAACCACGACATCGTGTGAGACATTATGCAGACCCCGTACATGTCCTGAAAATTTAAAAAACGTCCTGAAAAATGCCATTTCACTGGTTTGTCCTGAAATTTTTACCTAATCAATCGTAATCGTAATACTTGATTAATCTTAATTCAAACAAGTTTTGGTTTGGAACTCTCGCAAAAAAAACCCGCGAGAGCTTATCAAGGGCGTCTTGTTTCTCTTGGTTAAAAAAAACTACTTTCTTCTGTACAATTGGTTCAAAGGAATGATATAACGTTTTCGTCAGTTGTCCAACTGAAAAACGTTATATTTCGTCTGTTTCGCTCCAGCGCGTGTTCTTTTGAAATAACTCGATTTCAGGTCCGCGCGTTTTGCATGCATAATGCCGCGATTGACGCAGTTTAATGACCAGTGGCTGACCAAATATAGACTAGATCAAAATATTAGAACTATTGGTGTTTATTGTTTTGGGTATTTTTTAGAATAGAAATTAGTAGGAAACTCAAAATTTTCATTTTGTACTACAACAAAACAGGTAACAGCCAGTAATGTATAGGTAGCAGCCAGTTTAAAATCAAAGTAAAAGCTGTGTATAAAACTCAAAATATATCCTGAAATTTTTTGAGGGGCTGTACTAGGTCTGCATTATGGCACTTCCATCTAAAAAAATATGATAAAAAGGAATTCTTCAACATCCGGTAATAATTTTTTTACTTCTAATATTTTTCAGTATCAGTTAGCCATTTGAATTCAGTTTATAAGGATCTTTTTAGAACCAAACTTCGAAAAGATGCCCGATTGTAAAAAGTTGAAGATTCACTCGAAATGCCAAAACTTTCAAAAGAAGTGGACAAATTCATATTTCTTCATTCAGCGAGAAAATAAACCGTTGTGTCTCATGTGTAAGAGACTGGCAGTGTTAAAAGAACACAGTATCAAGAGACATTACGAAACGAAACAGATAATCATCTTAATTCAGTTTTAAGGATAAGTGTTACAAATTTGGAGTCGAATTTACAAGAACTAGTATCCTCCAAACAGATACAAACTTCTAATTGAAAACTGGTGTGTAATTTTTCTTCATGTTTAGAAAAATCCTTAAAAGTGTTTTTATGTGGCCTGCGAGATAAATCTTCAAAAGCAAATTGGCCCTCGGAAAAAAAGTTGGGCACCACTGTGTTTAAGTAAAACAAATGCCTTTGGCCTTTCAAAACATTCTTTAAAATACTTATTTTGCTTTTCATTCTATTCTTACCTTGTCATAGATTTTAATGTGAGTAGATTTCTCACTCATGGTTACAGTTACAATAAAATAGTTTGTGGTGAAAATTTTTGTACTTAATCAAGTAAGACCCACTTACTTCCTTTAAAATTTTGCTCACTTTCCATTTTTTTATGAAGAGGGGGTGTCCCACTTACCTCATCACTTGGGGTAAGTGGAACACCCATCTCATTTTTTTAAAATTAAGAAAAATGTAAAGCTATATTTTAGAAACTGCTAATAAATTTTTGTTTATGGATAGTGTCTTTAACGAAATTAGTCAAATTCTATTGAGTTCCAAAATTGCACTAAGCCGAAAAGGGGTTCCACTTACCCCAAGTGACCCTATATTTAAGAGCCTTTCACCCATGTTTTTAAATCATTGTACGGGAGTTTTTGATATACGTACTTCATTAAAATATATTTGTTACAGTCTAGTTTACTTATTATTACCCATCAGCACATAACTTTTCCTCTTTTATGTAGTTCAAAATATTCACTTTCAATAACTATCTACTCAGTTTAAAATTTAACTAAAGATTCTGTTTGCCTGTCAGTGATTGCCATTTTATCAGGATTAACATTCGGCAAAACTGTAAATTATCCGAAAAAATTAAGTTAAATTTACTTTAAGCTAAGGTAAATTAAGTTTAATTTAATTTACAAAAATAATTTTATAAATAAGAAATCACAATAATCTACAATTTTTTTTAATTATATTCTCAGGCTAACTAAAATAGCGGTAATAATTCAAAAACAATTCCTTGTTCTCCAATATTTCTTTTATTGACATATTTTACAAAAATGGTGAATTATTCACCGATTTCGCAATACATTTGACGTCAGACATACGAGTTGTGAGGCCATCTAGCATCTATACAGGTTTTCTCAAAAGGGGTGGTGCCATACTTAGCATACAGGTCTGTCACATTACTAACAAGATTTTCATAGGAACACATGTCTGCAAATGTAAACTGCGTCCGCTAGAGCACAATGTTTTCCAGCGAAGGGACATCATGTAACTCGTGATAGAGCACCCTCCAAAACCCCTGTAACCAAATTTCATTAAATTCTACCGGTAATTAATAGCTGCGAAAATAACATCATTCTTCACTTGCAATTTCTATTCAATATTTTTTCAGACCGTCTTCAAATTACAAAAGGATTTTCTCTGTTTATTACTGGCAGAATTTAAAATTTAGTTTATGGGGGTGCTCTTTCCGAATATGTTATAATCACAATAACAGATATTTTCCGTTGAATAATTAAGTTAAACGTAGCCCCTTCACGTTCACCAGCAAGCATTGTCCTATAGCGGACGCACTTTTCCTTTCGGACGCGTCCAGTAGTTGTTAAGAAAATTCATGACATGACCTATAGCTATATATAAACCTGGAGTGTAAACTTCCTATACTCTTCTAACATTATGAAAATTTAACTCTTGTTTTTCATCGGTTTTTTTTTCAAAAGAAATGTTATAAACATATTGTTCTTCACCTTTTTTACTCCATTTCATCAAATAAATAAATAAACGTGTAAGCTGGATTCTGATAAAGCATTGATCTTTGGCGTAAGACACAGTGTTAATTTTGGCACACTGAGTTTGCCCTTCAGGTTATTACATAGCTCATGAGTGGGCATGACAGCCCCCATATGTTACGTTTTGCGGCATCAACCTTTGACACCTAGACGACTCAGAATCACCTAGGAATGGGGGATCAGAATTGCACCCCTAACTATGGGCTGATTTAGTGAACCCTGGGGGTGCGTACTGGAAAACTTGGGGGTGCAAGCTGCCCCTGATGACTTTGAAAACATGGTTTTCCCCTATAAAAATGGAATTTTCTCAAAAAGGTTGGGGGTGCGTTGCACCCCCTTAAATCCGCCCATGCCCTTAACGAGTTAGGGTCTTTGTGAATCAGCATGGGAGGTTGAATAATCCCTTGTGGATATTGACTTGTACAGTTGGGAAAAAAACGACTCCACTCAGTTGCGATTTCTGGCGAACCACTTGGGTTAGGAAGACAAATGAGGTGTCATTTTTCATTGTTTAAAGCAGTGTGGTCCAACCTTTAGCTACCCGAGTGCCAATTAAACTTTTTATAGGGAGCCCGAGTGCCAGAGACAGTAAAAATTACACTATACTATTTTAAAACAGGCAAATCAAACTTATATTTTAACACAGCAAAAAATTGACTGGGTTTCATTAGCATCCTTTTTTTATGCAAGGGAATTATTTTGTGCCACAATTCAAACATTATTTCAATAGATTTTCACATTTATAAAATTAAAAATTTTTTTTTCGAATTGAATAGTTGTTTAAAGGAAAATTGGAATAATAACAAAGAGAAAACCGTTACGTTATTAGAAAATAGTCTATTCACAACGTTTTTAAAATGAAAAAGCAAGAATGTTAGAAGTTTAGTGTTTTACAGGAAAAAGGGTTATTTCTAAATTCACATCCAAAAAAATTTATTTTTGCTCAAAAGATATTAATTATCAAAATTGAATTCTAAATACACTGCCTCAACTACAATCCTGTAGAGAAATTTCTGAAATTACACTTGTAGATTTAATGTTAAATACAATTCATAGCTTCTACTGATTTGATAATTCCTTTCACGATTGCCCCTACTGCATCTTCTATCAAATACACTTTTAATAACCCTTTTGAATTTAAGGAAAGTTCAAACATAGTTCTCAAGGGGGCCTCCCCTGAATTTTGTTTTGAAAATTCAACCGATAAAAAGCGGGGTTTTAACACATTTCATAAATAAAACTGAAAAGTGAAATACCTTTCTATTTAATATGATTAGGACATTACATTTTGCGGCCGAGTGCCACGAAAATATCTTCGAGTGCCACTTGTGGCCCGCGTGCCACGGGTTGGACACTGGTTTAAAGTATTCTTTAGTCAAAAAAATTTCCGAGTCCTTAGGGGGTCGTCTTCATATTAAACGAAACACTAACTTTTTTTTTCAATGGGGACCTCCAATTATTATGATATTTTCTGAAAGGCCATCCCTCAAAACCCTTAAATACCCAGTTTCATCCAGATTGATTCACAATTAAAAATTTTTTGAAAAAATAAAAAAAGTTAATTTTTAAAATCGTGAAATACTTTGATGGTAATCGATTCAGGTAGTAATTTTATGTATAAATTCGAAATTTCAATCGATTTCACCGAATAGTTTTTGATAAAAACGAACGAGAAAGAATATTCGCGGTATGTGGGCATTCGGCAACGGTATACCGCCCCGCCCCTTAAGATTAAAGTTCGTTTTTATCAAAAACTATTCGGTGAAATCGATTGAAATTTTGGCTTTATACATAAAATTACTACCTGAATCGATTATCATAAAAATATTTCACGATTTTAAAAATTATTTTTTTTTCAAAAAATTTTTAATTGTGAATCAATCTGGATGAAACTGGGTATTTAAGGGTTTTGAGGGATGGCCTTTCAGAAAATATCATAATAATTGGGGGTCCCCATTGAAAAAAAAAGTTAGTGTTTCGTTTAATACGAAGACGACCCCCTAAGGACTTAAAATTTTTTTTGATTAAAGAATACTTTTTAAACAATGAAAAATGACACCTCATTTGTCTTCCTAACCCAAGTGGTTCGCCAGAAATCGCAACTGAGTCGTTTTTTTCCCCAACTGTACTCTTTAAGATGGAATTAAAACCGTCTATTTAGGTATTTATTCCGTAAAACGAATTAAGGAGCTAAAATTTCAACTGATCCTAAATCGGTTTTTATGAAACAAATGCCGGAATGGAACGATTTTGCTGATTTTAATCCAAGCATAAAAGGTTACGTATCAATTTCCACTGTAGATTATACAACCTCCCAATCAGCACGGCTTAAAAAGTCCCTAGCTTGTTTGGGGTGCATTTCCAACCCCATTTCTATGTGATTCTGAGTCCTACACCCCTCCTAGAAGTCATGAAACACCCTGTATACAGGCTCTTGTTATTCAAAATGTAGAATCAACCCAACTCAGAATTCAAGTCTTAGGAAGCGTTTGATAAAAGTCGGTAGGTTTAAAGCGTTGATTCCTGCTGGGAGTTGGAAATTCCTTGCCAAGCGCTCCCTCACAACTCGCCGACACAAATGGCTCAACTTCGGCTGAACCTCCTCCTCGCAGCGGATGGGATGAATCACACCGCACTCGTAGAAGTGTTCGATGTGTGCGTCTATAGTTTGAGGGAATGCCGGTACACCTTGCAGACACTTCCGGACGATGGCGTGGGGTACGGTAGGAAGCACGAGCGAACGGAACAGCTTCTGGAACATGTCGACGAATCCCGGGACTAAGGTGACATCTCCATTCCTGTAGCAGAAGACAGCGAGGTGCCACATCATTTGTATGTTCGGGAGGGGGCCGTTATAAGGACAGATAATCGTATAGGAAATGCCCCTGGAAAAAAAGTTTTAGTTAACAAAAAAATATAGCAATACCATGGCATACCTGCCAACTATTGAAATCAATCTTGCATTATTGATAAAATTTTTCGCGCGACAAGAACACCATAATTTTGATTACCCTAAAAAGTAATGGCCGTAGTTACCAGTTACTTTACCGGCGGTTAATCGGCCGTCAAGCTTCTGATTGGCAGTTGAAACAGGAAAACTTGTTTTCCTCCAATCAGAGTACTCCGTCTTTAACTTGTGACAACCTATTCCGCGCTCTCATAAGTTTCAGGATTATGCTTGTGGACCCGATTTTTTATGTGACTCTGTAGTCTGCAATGTCTTTTAAGTTGATCACACACACCCCATTACATTTTGTCCATAAGTTTTGGATCATCCTGGATATAATTATATCCCTTTACTATTTCTTTACAACATACTATACTTTACTATTTATACATGGTTTTCCTACTTTAATGTATGATTTTCGAAATTCTTATTTTTGAAATTGCAATTTTTCATACACTGGCAATATGAAATGGTTTCTTTTAAATTGATACAGCTGAATACTTAGAATATTTTTTCAAAAGTTTTGGTTCATAGCTGCGAATCTTTCGGTTTTTATAGACCTTTAACTCATATTTTCTAGTTTAAAAGAAGCTGTAAAATTATACAACTGTTTTAATGTAACATTTTATGCAAAATGTAATTTGTGTAAAAATAATTGGGTGATTTTGAATCTCATTGCAACTATAAAAGCATGAGAAAAGCTCAACAAAAACTGGAAGATTGGCAGCTATGCAAGTTTTATTATTAACTACGTTTCTTTCGAGAGACCCAAGAGTATTCATATTTTTATACTTGTAAAATACATGAGAGTAATAAATGATGGTGACAAAATATCCCGGTCCCTTTAATAGGAGATGTCCCAATCAAGCGGAATGCTGAAATAGCAGAGCTCCCACTGACGGATCCAGGGGAGGTCTAGGGGGCTTTAGCCCTACCCCCAAAAAAGAGGAATGAGAACTAACAATGCGAAAGAAAAGAGGTTGGAACTCAGGGGTGTATGTAAGGGGGAAATTGACTGCATAACAAGTTAAAAATCCTGATATTAGGGTCAAATTTCCAAAAATTTTAAAGGGTAAACCCCCCTTTGGTTCTTGAAACTCTATTATTTACAACTCTTTTATAATAAGTTCAACAAAATGCTTAAGTTCTACAAAATGTAAATTAAAATCTTGACGATGTGTGTCCGAAATTCAAATTAAGTGTACCAAAGCAAAACCTGGTTTTTAGATTTAAATTTCAATAGGTAATTTATTAGAAGACGATTTTGATTTTGAAAATTCTTAGTCGCCCCCAAAACCAAATCCTGGATTCGCCAATGAGCGCTCCGGTATCATATAGCCTTCTAGAACAGGCATGGCCAACCCGCGGGCCGCATGCGGCCCTCCGGGTCATTTTGTGCGGCCCGCGAAGCTCTCTGAAAACTCTCCAAAAAGTAGCTTCAAAACACTTTTTAGCACACTAAAATTCAAAATTTTTTCGGGGGAGAACCTTAGATCAGGCTTTGCCAACCCGCGGCCCGCATGCGGCCCGTTTTGAAATAATTTTGAGGTCTGCAAGAATTTTTTTAGTCAAAAGTTAAAGTTCTAGGGTAAGTTAAGGCCCCCCAAATTCGGACAAAGTGTACCAAAACAAGTTAAAGTCTGTTAGTAATTAGAATCATATTTCCAAAACTTATTCTGGGGGAGGACCCCCTGATCCCCCTTTCATACTAGGAACTCTATTGTTCACAACTTTTTAGGATATTAGTTCAGTCAGGTGCAAATCCTAACTAAAAATATATTTTAATTTAGGCATTGAACCATTTAAATATGCATGGGGGCATGAGAGGAAGATTTGGGTGTACTTTTTCCCGATGCAAAAATCTAGTTGCAATTTTTAGAGAAAATTTGGGTCCTCCCGAAATAAATTTCTATAAGCGCCACAGGCTCCTTTATAGTTTCGAGTGATTCCAGTGTTTTTAACGGCACCTGTTTAGTTCCTAAGGATATACTACAGAAGGTATTCTTGGGGTTGTTCCTTAAGGTAAATTTACATGAATATTTTATTTAGAAATCTGTCAAACTAAGCAAAGGATCTAAGAAACTCCCTAATTTATTCAATTTACTTCACTGTCATTCTGTTCACTTAATATCCTAAAATTTTATATGCGGCCCGCGAGAGTATTGTAGTTTTCCAAAGTGGCCCTCAGCAACATTTGGGTTGGGCACCCCTGTTCTAGAACGAGAGAGGCCTGGACGATTACGCGTCTCCGGCGCGATGAGTCATCTTAGGCGTCGATTGATTCTCAAAGTCTGAGTTGTGTGCGTACGCGGTAACCTGAAGAAAGCGCATTTGTCCCATGTTTCCCTTGCTCTTTTCGCATCCAGGCCTTTATTATGCCGTACCATTGCTGTGTGACAGGATGCAAGAGTAATTACACAAAAGGTGCCAGCAGTGTGAGTGTTTTTTCCTTTCCGAAAGATGAAGAAAGAAAAAAGTTATGGCTTCGGAAAATACCGAGAGCTCAATCCGCTCCTTCTAAGCACATAGTAAGACAAATATATTTTTGTAAAGTAAAAGTTTTGGGGTATTATCTTGCCTCCCAAAAAAACAGTTTTTTAATAGATACTAATAATTTAATTAAATGTTATGCTTATAACTTATTAGATCAGTTATTTGCGTTTTATGTTTTTACCTTTTAAAAGTTTATAATGTACATTTTATTGACTGAAAATGGAAATCATATTTATCCATTTCAAATATTAGATTATTCATATATAAAGGAAAAGGTTATAAACCCCAAGGGAGATATAGTATAGTACCAGAAACAGAGAGAGTGGCTGATTTTGAATACTCACTTCATATTAAATCCTATTTAAAGTTACAAGGCGGGGGTTAATATGGTTAATATTTATCTGTGTAAGGATTAAAAATATTAAGAAAGGACATGATCTATTAGTTGTTAAAATAAAGACAGGATTTTTGTTATTATAAAACAGAAATATTTTATTTAATACGCCGCCCGGTTCAGCTAGCTTCGAATCTCAACTTAACAGCAAATTTTCGAATGTTAATATTGGCTTCCACACCACAGGCCAGGGGTTCAAATCCCGGGCTGGGCAAGGTCCACTCAGCCTTTCATCCCTTCAGTGGGTCGATAAAATGAGGACCAAGCTTGCTTGGGAACTAAACACTGGGGGTCTCGCGTTAGAATGATGGCCACCTAACTGGGACACATGCCTAACAACTTGCACCCCAGGGCCCCACGGTCACGAAAACGAAGATGGCCATCGTAGGCCTTGGCCCACTGGGCTGTAGCGCCAATGAGTTTAGAGTTTAGTTTAGTAGTAATATTGGTTTGAATGACTCAAAAACGAATATAATCTAACCAAAAATGTTCATTTTATAATACAAGAAGTAATTTAACTGAAATTATGCCGAATCTAATCGAATAAAGATTGTGAAAGCAGTCGATCGTACTCTGAGCAAGGTTTTTTAAAATCCCATCTATCAAAATATTTCCGCGGTAATGTAAACATTTTCACTCAGAATCATTAGTATTCGTTTCCTACATCACACACAGGTCTTTTTTTCATTTTCCGATCATTTGTTTATTATTTATAGCGATTTTCCACTCCAAAATCGACGCGTCTATGGGAAAGCAATGATAGCTTTCGACGGAAGGGATGATTCATCATTCTTCTGGCTCTAGAAGGCTATGCCGGTATACCTCTTGGGTTTGAATTTAAGCCCTGCTTATAAAGGTATTACAAGCACCATGACGTTCAGAAATATCCTTTACGAATAACTCGGAATTGTTTGCTCTTTTTCCGAATGTGTATGGAACTCATTATTATATAAAGGAGGGTCCCTTAAAATATTTTTAGTGTAATTTGACCCCGGACCACATATTCTCACTCTGCATGAATTGCTTTAATATGAGGAACTTTGTGTCATTATTCCAAAAAATCGAATTATCTTTAATTTTTGGACACGACGCGACGAGTGGTAATGTCTTTTATACAAATCCGCAGTTTTCTTCCGAACTGCTCCAACCAAACTTGGTATACATATACATACGTTAAAAAATCGAAGGAAAAACATTGACTAGGGCCAAATGCAGCTGCCATCGAATCGAATATTCGTAGTGGCATCGTAAATCGAAAAAAGCGAAGTGTCACAATTGTTTTCTCCATGACGTCGGCGCAAACAGGTCGACCAATGGAGTAACTTCACCTGACGTAATGATCACGTGTTAACTACCAGTGTTACTAACGCCATCTGGCTATGAATTGACCCCATTGGACTCGCTTCATGTGACGTAAGGATTACGTGCTAACTATACCATCCAATCAGAATTCACTTCGATTCACGTCATGGACGTATATAAGGGGGGGTTTAGGGGGTCCGGAACCCCCCCTTGGCCTGAACATCAATTTTTTTTTCAGTCAAATACCTATATTTTCAAAACTTGCGCACAGTCAAACACAGGCGCCAGAGCTCTTCATAGTGATTAGACTCATGATTCCTATTCATGATTTTCACTTCATTAATGATTCATAGAGATAAATCTCTCTTTTTCATAGACATAGAGTATTCTTTCGTGGGTGGATTTAAGAGCTAGCGATAGACTTCTACCACATGGCCACAACGGAGCCCGATCGCTCCTTCAGACTATTAACGACAAGCCGGCTTATGTGTCTTTTCGTATTGCGCTGTCTTGTTCTCTAACTGCTTATTTGTGTGCACGTGTGAGTTTACTGAATAAAAATAAACGCAGTCTTTAAAAACACTATGGAACGTACTACTCAACAATATCTGTTGGGTTTTTTTTCTAAAAACGAAAGAATTACCTCGCGAACTTCCACAAAATGAAGAAATAGCCGAAGCGGGTCCATCCACAAAAAATGACAATGAAGCGAAAAAAGGTATGTCCTCTCTTATGAAAAATTATATTTGAACCAGAAATGAGAAAAAATGGTTATTTATATTTTGTTACTTTTCCTTTCCATAATATGATCGGTTGTACATCCGCTTACACCACAGATTCACAGAAATTCAATTTTGAGTAAAGTAAATACAGCCTGGTAGTCCATGCGCCACCTGGGGGGCAATTTTATTTGAAACTTTCAAATTGACCACCTAGAAACCCCCGGTGGGGCGTGCGCCCCACGTTGGGAAACACTGCTTTAGATGTTTTCTCTGAACTTCTGAAAAAAAGAAAGTCTTAAGAAGATAGCAGAAACATTTCTGGGCGAAAATAAAGGGGCCATATTTCAGAGTGAATATTAGATATGGCTTAATCACTGGAAATCGGTTGCCAAAAAACCTGCCACTGCTCTAGAAGCTGTTGATCAGTGCGATGAGTTGTTTTCCCCTTTAACCAAAAAGCTTCTTATAATATTAGCTACACTCCCTGTGTCTACCTGAACGAAGTTTCTCTACTCTGTCTGACGAGGTTAAAAACCTACATTAGAAATAAAATGGGAGATGACAGACTTAATGGACTTGCTCTGATGAGTGTTCATCGGGACTTGGCGGTGCAATTGGATTCAGAAGAAATTATAAATAAGTTAGCATCTAGGCGTAAAAGGCTAAATTTAGTACTTAAAAGTAATTATTTTAGTTATACTGTTTTAGCTTTGTTTTCTTTATCATACATAAATATTTTACAAACCTTTATTATGTTTTATTGAAAAGTTAGCAGCTTTGCTTGAGTGTCAAATGTGTGGATTTTAACATAAGTTTATGTAATGTGTTTGCTTTTTTTTGCAAAATAAATTCTGGACCCCCCCCCTTGTAAATAAAGCTATAGCTACGTCCGTGATTCATGTGACCAATATTCGAGACCCTCCGGAGGTCTCGAGCCGTGCCTTGTCGTTTTTGATCACGAGACTCGATATGAGTAGCAGAAGTAACAGGTTGATAACCTGTTATTTCGATATACGATGGCAGCTGCATGTGGCCCTATGTTTCGAAAATTTTAAATGACCCCTTGACCCTCTTTAAGATGGTCATTTTGCGAAAATAGCTTTATTTCTCCTCAAGAAGAGATCTGCTCACTCCATTGTTACAAAGAAATAGAAAACATAATGGAAAACAACAAAACTCGAGACAAAGATATTATTTAAAAATTATATTAATAATCTAAAAATATAATTAAACGACATTTAAAATTGGTTATTAGTTTATATTTTAATATATTTTTATTTGAACGTTCATCTAGCTTTTTAATTAAAAGTTGCATGGTATAGCATTGTTGCTAAAATAGTCCCCGGAAACGAAAATATGTAGGGGAAAGTGGGGACTTGCTAATGGGACAAGTGAATTTTTTTCCATAATATAAATATTTCAGAAAAAATTTTTACATCACTTATATTGGTATAACAGGTCTAGCACACATTTGCAAAAAGGAATACCTGTCATAACGAATTTTTTCTGCGCAGAAAAAATACAAGCAAAAATTTAGTCTCGTAATTGATTGAACTTCATAAAAAGGGGACGGATTAACCTAGATTAACCTGGTTGGTTTATTCGCTCTACCCACCACGCTAGCAGCCTGCGCGCTGTACCGTCGTCGGTTCGATTCCGGCCTAGCCCTGGGTGTATTTTCTCTAATAATAAATATTATAATTTTATTCTCTAAAATTATAATATTTAAGTCTGCATCGTGAAACCTAGAATTAAAACTTTACTCGGCGCAACGTATCGGGTTGCGGCTTCAGCTAGTATAGTAATAAAATGCGATAGTATAGTAATGTTAATGTGATAGTGTAGTAAAATTAATCTCACGTTAAAATGTAATACCAGTACTGAGAATAAGAGTAATAAAATTTGATAAGTATGAATACTTACATGAATTTACTGTAGTAGAATAGTTCTCTTCCTATTTTTCCGGGAAGAATATTTTCTAATTTAAATCCATAGTCTATTAACAAGGATATCCAATCACAACGGTCCCACATATAGCAGGAAATTATTTCTTTAATGCAGTCATTTTCACCATGCCGCATTCCCCAGAAATCAAACCTAGTCGTGTTTGCCACTTGGAGCATGAACTCCAAATGGTCCTTGTCTCGTACAACCTCGAACAGTGCAACTCTGGTGAGGTCATTAACACAAGCCTTATCCCAGAGTTTCATCACCAGCAGGGGGTGCTCGCTTTTCTTTTCGAAAAGGCCTTTCAGAACGGAAGTGTAAGTCTTAAGAAAGATTGTATGGAGTCTCGATTCATTCCACTCCTCGACACCAAAAACCGTAATTAAGTTCAGGAACCGAATAGCCGATTCCCCTTGTTGCAACGTGGATATGTCCTTATTTTCCACGAACATTAAAAATAAATGTATTCCCAAATAGTCCTGTTTCTTTCCATCGCTTCTTCGCTCACACCCGACGCTAGAATCGTCGAGAGAGAACCACTGTCGCTGCTTATTCTTGCAGAATTTATAGATGGTTAGAAGGTCGCCTTCGAGCTTTGCATTACCCGGAAAAAGCTCATCGAGATGGATCTTGGAGAGTTTTTCGTTTGGCACGGCCGGGTCCAGGTAACATAAAGGAATTCGGGATGCAGTCCAATCTATTCCGGGGATCAGGAGACTGCGTCTGTACGACAATAGATTTCTTTCAGTAACATCCAAGTTATTAACGCTACGCATACCAAGCATGATGAAGCAAGAAGTGACGATAAGCAGTTCCACGTGCTTCGTTCACAATCGATGGGAAGGAAAAGCAGGCACTGCCGCATCTGTCCAAGGGGGGGGGGAAGGTGGAGCTAACCAGCTAACCTAAGGAATGAAGTTCAACCTAGAGTGCCTAGAGTGGTGACAAGAGGTTTAAACTGGTTTGTGCGCATGACCGGCCGCCGAGTAGGTTGCCGCGGAGTTTTACACAGTTCCGCTCGTTCCAACCGATCTTGCTTTCTTGGCGTCACTTAGGGCCAATCTCACCAACTTTCTGTAAACCTACAGTTAACTAACTGGCAGTTTAATATAACTGGAGCTTTAAAATTGCAGTCGTCTCACCAACGAAACCTCCAGTTAACTTTTTGCCGTTTAACTAACCGGAGCTTTAAAAGCTCAAATAAACTATTTTGATACTTAGCATTTTACAATTGGTTAAAACATAATTAGAAAGACACTCGAGTCCTTAAACGTCTACTTTTATTTGCCAATATAAACACTAATATGCATTACAGCATATATAACTTAGAACTACTTTTTTTCAACGCGTATGAACAAAAGGTGTTACGCTTCAAGGTTTTGCAGTTGAATAGCCGCCATCTTGGATGAAATATTGGTTAATTATGAATACGAATAATTAGACAGTAATGATGGCAATCATGATGTATATTCTGTCTCAAATTGATCAAAATTTATTTTTCCAAGAGTCTAATAAAAGTTCATGCAGTAGAAAAGCTAGAATTCGAATCAAAGTATATATAAAAAATCCAGTTTGCATTTCACTGCTACGCTTATAGATGGCAGCACGATTGAAATTATGCTCTTAACTGGAGTTTAAGCTCCAAACTGGCAGTTAAAGTACCGTTTATTTTAACTAGAAGTTTAAGCGGCAGTTTAGGGTATTTAGCAATGGTGAGACGGAAACTTCCAGTTGAACAGGTCTTAACTGGCGTTTACCTCTAACTGAAGGTTGGTGAGATCGGGCCTTAGAAGATATTTTTAAAAATATTTACAACCCTCGAGTGAGATTTTTATACATTTAGCATTCTGTTTTCTTAACTTATTCAGGGATAAGAAGATAAGATAGCGAAGTCTGATGAAATTTTTCTAGTTTTATTGATGTTTTAAATAATTTTTTTGTTGACAATAATAATATGAAAAATTGGGTATGATTGGGGATTCCAAAGGGGGGTTCTTCAGAAAATGTTTTGAGAGAAAACCTAAATTACAAAATTTTATTAGTTTTTGCATATTCAAATGACCTGAATTTTGAGACTTAGGTTCACTTCTTGGTTGGTCACTTAGGTTGAGACTTCTTGAGATAAGGTTCAATATAGTTTTACAAAAAATTTTAGGTAGAATTTGCATCTTCATAAACTTAATATAAATAAGATTTGAAAAATATATTTCCTGTTCTTATATGCTTTATTATGAAACTCACATTCATAATTTTTAAACACATTTGCCTCACAAATTTAAAATTTTTAAAATATACTTTCTTAAATACATCCTAAAAGGGAAGTTAACTAATGCTAGGTAATATTCATGCATATAGCCAGACATTCTTTTTACTATTCACCTTTCTGTAGTATTATATCATAGAGAAATACTTTCCCTTCTCTAACTGTGAAAAAGTACATTCAGTGAAACAACAATCAAGTTTTAAAAGTATGACAGCAGATTTTTGTTACAAAAATTGTGTGAAACAATCAATTTAAAATACACACTTATTAAAAAATATACACATTTTTTTATAAACTTTATTGAATAGTTTATGTAAGTTTGTAAATTTTAAGTCATGTTTTGAACACTCACAAAAATCAGGATTGATAAAACACATAAGGATTAATTTGAAAAATATAAAATTTCCTCTACTCTCTCTACTCCATCCAGGCATTTTCTGGAAAGAAAAAATTCTATTAATAAAAATAGAAGAAAAAATTTGAAAAAAAACTTTATATAAAAACAATTAACGAAATATTGACGTAAAAATATTTAAATAGAAATAAAACTTAATCATAAAAAATATTTTTAAAAAGATAGTTAATAATCACACAAATAAGTATGCACCATATTTAAATGTTAATATAATGTAATGATAGAAAAAACAAGACTTAAGTTAGAGTAAGAAAAAATACAATTTAGCATTAAATAAATTGTGAAATTCAGACAAAATCAAAACAGTCTTCTTAATTTTCAAAAACTTTTAAGTCCAACACAAAAATTGTTAACGAGTAATAACGCAAAAGGTGTTTAACGAAATGTAAACTAACACAACTTGGCGCACTTAGTAATTATCACACCGATAATTAAATAAGACATTAAATGCCAGCGTGTTCATATGCACGTAAATATTTACTAATTTATGTAATTTCCCCTTTTATATCCACAAAAATTTTTGGACTGCACAACACAATAATGCTTACAATTGAAAAAATAAAGTTTTTAAGTTTGTACATACCTTTAATTTTCCAGATTATGAATTTCTATCACCATAAGATCACCGCTCCACGTTAAGAGTCCTCTTTCCCGATACGCGACCTTGAGTGCTCCCCATGTTATCCAATGGGACATTTTTGAGTTGAACTACAGCTTTCAATTTTGATCGTACATTCTCAATTTTTGCTGCATGTGCAAGAGCAGAAAAAAACCATTTTTTATAACTGCTTTTAGTAGCTGAAATCGCATTATTAATATTTTTAATCAATTTTTGAAATTTTCATGAATAGCTTAGTCACCTTTTAAACAGGAATTTCACTAAGATATTTTTAAAAAAATGACACGAAAATTAGTTATGGCAATAGCTTATGCTTTTAGGAATCGAAAAATCATTAAATATTTCGTAAAAAATTGAAATATCTATTTTTAAAATGAATACAATTGAAATTTTTCTCATTGAAACATCGAAGTTAAAGCAACCCTAAAACCCAACTAGTGATTGATGATCTACCCCTCCCCTCGTTCCCTCTCGCTCCGGTCAGTGGGGTGAGAGTGATAAAAGGGAGTTGTTTTTACAAGATCGGGGTATGGGGTCGTAATCAGTTGAATGCGGATGTGTTCGTTTTTCCTTTTCCTGTCTTTCGGTAGTTTTGTCAAAAATCTAGATCCGCGTCTTGTGAAACTTCTTGATAGAAGTTTGGTGATGGTCTCATTTTCTTAGTTTACATAAAATGACATTATTGCTAATTTCCAAAGTTAGCTATTTAATTAGCAAGGTAATTCTAATGCTGTATAATTTATTCAAATTACACTCAGAAAAAGTTCTATTTTTAAACAATCAATGGACAAAGAACTTTTCAAGTTTAGGTTACGAAGTTGGTTTTTAGTTTTTTAATTCCTCTTTTAAAAAGTTATGAAATTTCTTCATTCAACCATGGAGGACCACAAATCCAAATTTAAAATACAAATTAAAATTATTCAAAAAAAGTTAAATTGGTACTATTTTAATAATATTTATTTTCAATTGGTGAAACAACAAACAAAAATATAAAAAATAATATTGGTTACCAAGGGGACTCAATCCCGTCTAGGTCAGTGGTCCCCAACCCCCGGTCCGTGGACCGGTGCCGGTCCTTGGATCAAATGGTACCGGGCCGCGGGCCGACCATTTAATTGAAAATGAATTAAAATTCCTAGGTTTATACTCCAAATTAATGAATGAAATGAATTATAAATCAATTAATACTATTTATTTTTTGGTGCAACTGTATTTTATTTTGAAAGCATGTTTAAATACAATTAAATAAAATTAATAAATCAAAATAATCTAGAATGTAAACAATCAATGCCCCCCCAGCGGGCCGCGGTAAAATTATCAAACGTTGACCGGTCCGTGGCGGTATAAAGGTTGGGGACCACTGGTCTAGGTAATCGAAAAAATATACCCATTGAGTAAGACTTTAATATATATTATATTTAAAAAATATAATGTATAATATCAATGAGATATAAATAATACAAAAAGGAAAATACAAGTACAAAATAATGAATTTTATAAAATGATTAATTAATCATGATATTTTTTAAATGGCTCACAAAATTTAAGTAACAACTAGCTGAAGCCGCAACCCGATGTGTTGCACCGAGTAAAGTCTTAATTCTACGTTTCACGATGCATACTTTCATAATATATTTTTAGGGAACAAATCATGTATGAAAAAAAATTATGTATCTAAATAAATAATTCTATATAATTTTATTAATTTTTACCTTCAATATTTTGATCTAAGTATAAATTTCAAAATCAGTTCTGTTCAATCCGGGACCCCAACACAGGGTATTTGTCGGATGGCGACTGCACGAAGGATTACAGAGAGCATATTAGAGATTCTACTGCATTAGGAGAAGAGGCAAGGCACATGGTATGTAGCTGTGAAAAGACGAAGGTTTAGCTCTTAGTGAAACGGGAATAGGATGGACCGAGTAAACTAAATAAATTTTTCTAAATAAATAACTCTAATGTAATTTCATTAATTTTTACCTTCAATATTTTGAGCTAAGCTGGAATTTCCAAATCTGTTCAGTTCAATCCGGGACCCCAACACAGGGTATTTGTCTGTTGGCGTCTGCACGAAGGATTACAGAGAGCATATTAGAGATTCTACTGCATTATTAGGAGAAGAGGCAAGGCACATGGTATGTAGCTGTGAAAAGACGAAGGTTTAGCTCTTAGTGAAACGGGAATAGGATGGACCGAGTAAACTAAATAAATTTTTCTAAATAAATAATTCTAATGTAATTTCATTAATTTTTACCTTCAATATTTTGAGCTAAGCTGGAATTTCCAAATCAGTTCAGTTCAATCCGGGACCCCAACACAGGGTATTTGTCGGATGGCGACTGCACGAAGGATTACAGAGAGCATATTAGAGATTCTACTGCATTAGGAGAAGAGGCAAGGCAAATGGTATGTAGCTGTGAAAAGACGAAGGTTTAGTTCTTAGTGAAACGGGAATAGGATGGACCGAGTAAACTAAATAAATTTTTCTAAATAAATAATTCTAATGTAATTTCATTAATTTTACTTCAATATTTTGAGCTAAGCTGGAATTTCCAAATCAGTTCAGTTCAATCCGGGACCCCAACACAGGGTACTTGTCTGTTGGCGTCTGCACGAAGGATTGCAGAAAGCAAATTAGAGATTCTACTGCATTATTATGAGAACAGGCAAGGCACAGGGTATGAAGCTGTAAAAAGTCGAAGGTTTAGCTGTTAGTGAAAGGGGGATAGGATGAACCGAGTAAACTAAATAAATTGGATCTAAATAAATAATTGTAATGGTATTTAATTAATTTTTACCTTCAGTATTTTTAGAGACGTAGAATTCCAATATCAGCTCTTTGCTTAGACATTCTCACAAATCGGTAGACACAGATCGAGTATGACACATATTTAGAGGCAAAAGTAGGTTTTCAAATTTGCAATGAGGCTTGATTTATGTTAATTTGCAGCAGCAGGTTAGATGTCCTGGTCAATCCCGGATCAAAACACAGGGTACGTAGCTGTGAAAAGTAGAAGGGTTAGCTCTTAGTGAAACGGGAATGGCATGGATCGAGTAAACTAAATAAATTTTATCTAAATAAATATAATATAATTCCATAAGTTTTTACCTTCAATATATGAGCAAAGTTGGAATTTCGGTATCATCTTCCTAGAGGTTCCTCACAAATCGGTAGTCAAAGATCCAGTATCACATAGATGATGTCGAGTCAAAAGAGTAGGTTGTCTAAAAGTAGAATATGCCTGTTTTATTTTTATTTGAAGGAGCAGGTTAGCTGTCTTTGTCGATCCCGGATTACTACACTGGGTACGTAGCTGTGAAGCGCAGAAGGTTTAGCTTGTAGTTAAGTTGGTGGGATGGAGCGGGTCAACTACCCTGTGGGTGCATAGGTTGGTTGTCAAAATGTGAGGTAAAATTTATACAAATCCGGTTAAAATATGTAATTTCCCATTCTGCTTGGTTAGGTGAAATAAAGTCCGTAATAGAAAGAAATAGAGTCCGTCTGAAATAGAGTCCGTAATAAAATTCCACTATTTTAAATCAAAACTTCGCGGAAAACAACATTTCTTGTAAAAATTTTGTTTGTTTGATGTAACAATTTTCCTTGTTTGCTGGTATCTTTTACCAAAACTCGAATAGACTGCTTCGATGTAGCTCTTGAAAATGATACGTACAACATCCCGTGGGAAAATACTGGCTGTGGCAAATATATTCCTACTTTTTCGAGACTTTGTCCTTGCGATTTATTTATCGTCATTGCAAATCCAAGTCTGACTGGGAATTGTCTTCTCTGGAGTTGAAATGGCAAATTGGTATCCGAAGGAGAGAGTGTAATTCTTGGAATGAATGCACGTGAGCCTTTTGTGTGTCCAGTTAAAATTTCGGCGTCTATAACGTTCGGCATTAATTTTCGGATTATCAAACGCGTTCCGTTACAAAGTCCTGCTGATGGATTCAGGTTTCTCAAAAGCATGATGACAGCATTTTCTTTAAGGTTAAGTTTATGGGGTGGCATTCCGGATGGAGTCAAAGAGTTAATGAAATCCATTTGAAAGTTATCCTGTTCTTCTGCATCCTCACTTATTATGCTGTCAGCACTGTAGTATATTCTGTTTTGGCCAGGAAGTTTTTTAAGTACATCTTCATTTATCTTTAAGGAATCTTCATTCTTTGGACACAAAATTGCTCTGTTCGACAGGTTTTCTATATCATCGATGGAATCTCCGAATATTTCTTCTACAATGGACCCTCTTGCGACACATTCTTCAGGGATTTCAATTACGTCTTCGCCCAATTCATAATCATTCTCCAAAGTTCCATTACCGAGATTGAGAAGCCAAACTGAAAATTCTTCTTCCTCAGGTTTTGTCCTCATGTTTCGGATGAGAGAAAACTGCTCAAACTTGCTCCACAGAGGTGAATTTTTCAGGCAGTTTTCAATTGTTGTTATTCTGTTGGCATGGATCGAAACTGGTAAAATTTGCCTCCAATCTCCTCCGAGAACAAAAACCTTGCCTCCAAAGGGAACGTCGGAATTCATCAAGTCCCTAAAGAGCCTGTCGACGGCGCTTAAAGCATGATGAGGCGTCATCGTGCATTCATCCCAGATTATAAGTTTTGCTGCCTTGAGATATTTTCCATCGTCTGTGTTAGACCGGACACTGCAAGTAGAGGTTTCAGATATCGGGACCGGTAGCTTGAAACGGGAATGTGCGGTCCTGCCACCTTCTAGTAAAATCGCTGCAATCCCGGTCCACGCTACGGGCACAACAATATCTTCCAATCCCCTCACGGAATGAATTAGGGCATTGAACAAAAATGTCTTGCCGGAACCTGCAAAGGCATTTATGCAAAACATTTTTGAAGAAGTCTCGTCACCTTTTAGGGTTCCCATTATTCGGTCAAAAATACGCCGTTGATCTTCATTGAGCATGTTCAATAATCTTGCTCCCTCCCTTCTTTCTCGGTCCAGATCGTACACATCCAAATTGTATGGGAGCGACATTGCAGGTTCTGGCAATCCAAGGCTTTTAAGGTTCATGTTGTGATTACGAAGGTGATGGGCAACGTTGTTCAGTGCGAGATCAAGACTGCGCTGTTCGGAATAGCTAACCCTGAAATCTTCACAAAAAGATGACTTGAATTCTTCCCAGAGTGCGAGAGGCGACGAAGGGGTACAGAAGACACAAATGAAGGCGAACAATTGCCGTAGAGTAGAAGGCATCTGAAATTGACTTGCTTCTTGCAGACAGTTTCTCCATTCTCCATCATCTTCCAATAAGTTCCTTGCACGGCATACCTCTTTAAAGGAATCCATCTGAACTCCCTCGAAACTTAGTAAATCTTCGAATGATTTGGCCCCTGGAACATGAAGCAGAAGCATCCGCAGGTGAAATCGCTCGATGTCTTTTGGGCTGACAGAGTACAGTCTCGTCACAATCCTGTCGCCCATTCTAACACGTCTCTCCCACTTGTTGTTCTTCCATACGAAATGCTTGGGAATATCTGCATACAAATATGCTGAAGCATCAGGATCTTTCCGATTCAATTCGAACCAAGCAGTCAGCATAGTGTTCTTTTCAGCTGCTTTGTCGAGTGCTTCCCGTTCCTCATCGTCGTAGAAAAAAACAGGTTGCATATTCGGCAGGTTGACAGGCAAGCGAATGATGGCATGGGACTTTTCGTGCATATGTTTTTCCAAAAGTCTCCACATTGCTTCGGGAGCAGACACATATCTCGCATCCAGGAAGGTCTTGATCTCATCCCATGTAACAGAGCCTTGACCGTCGTTTTCGAAAACCACCTTCGCACAATCATGACCCTTGTATACGTACTTGAAAATGTACTTTATGGACTTGATGGAACTGCATATTTCGATATTAATGTGTGCATTGTATTTTTTCGAGAGGTAAGGGTTGTAAGGTACAATCCACCTGTTATCGACAACATTGCCTTTGATAATGACGTGATTACCGCTGTCACGACGCCTGTACTTTGGATAACCATCGATGTTTTCAGCAGTAGAATCTCTAAAATCCTTGGGGTAATCCTTCGTGCAGACACCATCCGACATGCATGGAGAGTTAGGGTTAAGGGTACCACACGGACCATGAATCATGGTGGACTTTACGATTTCATGGAGTTTTGGGTCGAGTGTCGCATCCGGTAACTCTGCACACACTATCTTGTCGATTTCTTCAGGATCTCTAATCTTGTGTTCTTCGGCCAAAATGAGTAGTAAGTGCATATGTGGCAATCCTCTTTTCTGGAATTCTATGACGTGGATGTCTGCAACTACGCGTCCCAAAACGCCCTTCTTCGTTACATCTTGCAAAAGCGCTTTCTTCTTCGTGTCGAAAACCCTAGAGACCAAATCGGGACGATCGTGTGCTCTCTGTCCAAGAAAAAGGTTGTCTTTTATTTCTTTCCAATTGGGATTGCAGGTAAACGTTAAAAACAAGTCGGGTTTCCCAAAGTCTCGTACTATGGACATGGCATCTTGATAGTTCTGCTGCATGGCTCTTGGACTGCCGATGAAACTCGACGGAAGTATCACTGGTACCCCCGGCTTAACTCCAGCTTCTGTAGCCAAGGCGTTAACGTGGTCGGAGAGTCCCAAATAGGATTCCACTCGTAGGGTCCTCTGATTTTGTCGAACGAAGTTGAGACGGTTTCCTTCAACTTTGACGTAAGCATCTACGACGTACTGCTGCATCAGCTTTCCTCCGTACAAAATGGGGTTGAAAATATCCTTCCTAACGCTCAAACGATGAGAATAAAATTGAAGCTCGGAGTAATTCTGGTTGATTCGAAATCCCTTTTCTCCTCGTGGAAAGAATAAGACGTAAGTCATCGGGTCACAGTTAGGATTTAGTGTATTAATCCTACACAATCCGCTTGCCTTTGGGTGGATGCAAATGTCCCGGTTATTTGGTGGGATGCCGTCGGAACTTTTAAATACCATGGCTATTTCGTTTGATTTCGGGGCATTGTATCTTCCTCTGTGCTGCTGGGAATCGAGGTTTTCTTCACTAATGAACATCCTGACGTTCTCTGAAGACTCTGACCCTTCTTCTCTTAAGACCTGTTGCTCCAACTCCCACATCATTTTGAATGCATCCGCAAAAGGATTGATTCTTCTGATGACCTCATCTAGTTTGCGCATAAGTTGTGGATGACAATCCGAGTTTTCTTTACGCTCCATCCTTCTGTCGGTTGCAGTGTCCGAATCTAACACATATAACTGCGCGTACTTCTCTTCTCCCCTTCCATCAGGATGCAGATGAGATGTTCGGTGGTATATCTGGCCATGAATCCTGAAACAGTAGGCCCCTCTCCCTGAAGGCGGAACAATCTGTGCACCCATTGATGCGAAAGATAGGGAGCTATTGTATGAGCGTATGTTCTTCATAAAATTTGGTGATTGTTCATCTGTGCCGTCTATTAGTTTTTTCAATTCTTCTGGATATTCTGAAGGGGGTTCTATAATTTTTCCGCCGTGACAGCAGTGGGTGTAGATTCCTCTGGAATTTTTTTCACCTCGGAAAAATAGGGCTCTACATTTCAGGCATTCATGGTTCATTTCTCCACAATCATGCTCCTCGACATCAGGATAGAGACCGGTCCTTGCAGCAATAGAGTTTTCCACACGATTAAAGCATCTCCTTTTTTTACACGCTCTGCTCTTGAATGTTGGGCCATGCCTTCCAAACGCCGTTTTCTTTCCTCTTCGGTCTCTAAATGTAATCTCTCTCTTGAATGTTGGGCCATGCCATCCAAACGCTGTTTTCTTTCCTCTTCGGTCTCTAAATGTAATCTCTCTCTTGAATGTTGGGCCATGCCATCCAAACGCTGTTTTCTTTCCTCTTCGGACTCTAACTGTAATCTCTCTCGTGTTTGTGATACCTTGGCTTCCAAACGCATTTTTCTTTCCTCTTCGGTCTCTAACTGTAATCTCTCTCTTGAATGTTGGGCCATGCCTTCCAAACGCTGTTTTCTTTCCTTTTCGGTCTCTAACTGTAATCTCTCTCCTGAATGTTGGGCCATGCCTTCCAAGCGCTGTTTTCTTTCCTCTTCGGACTCTAACTGTAATCTCTCCTGCGCACGTATCGACATTATATCCAAACGCCGCCTTCTTTCCTCTTCGCTTTCAGCAGCTCTTTTCTCTCGTTTTTTCGCAGCAAGCTGCCTGCGCGCAGCTTCTCCTGTTACACTTTTTTTCCTTTTAGGCATCTTAAACCAGTTACTTCTCTTGGTTAAAACATTGAGGAAACAGATATTAAAATATCGTAAATATGAGCAATCTGTGCAATTAAGACTGCAAGAAAAAAAATAAAATTAATAACTTATGAATTATCTCAGTGGTCTGATTATAAGCTGTGTTTCATGTTTGTAAACATAACGAAATAAGCAAATATTTAAGAACATTTTTATTGGGAGAACACGCGCAACACGCGAGAAACATTGAACACGCGAGAAAAATTTGAAAAACATAATAAAAATCTTTATGAGTTATTCAATAAATATATTTATTTTAAAGAGAAAAAGTCTTAAAATAGAGGAATATAACCGTTTGAAAATAAATTATTTAAATTTATTTTGGCGTTTTATAGCTGATGGAGTTTTAAATGGACAATTATTGATTATTTATTAATAAAAGTATTTATTAATAAATTATACATCTCATTAACAACAGTGAGTGAAGATCTACTTTAGTAGAGAAAAATTAAAAAAAAACATTCAAAAACCCGGTCAAAGGAATATCGGATCCAGGAAAGTTTGAATGTGGTCACGAAGCAGAAACAATATATCGTTGTGAGAAAACTCCAGCTCTCAAGCGTCGCCACCAACCGTGGACCGGTTTCGCCCTTGTTAGGGCTCATCAGCACGGTATAGGAAGGTAACGCAAGAGAGCGGAGGAAGAGCTTTTAGTCTAGCCGACTATAACGGAAAAAGTGGTGACTATTGATCAGTCCTCCACTATCTGCCGGAATGAACTGCGCATTCCATAGAACAGATTTAATTTCCGAAAGGACAGGTATGAAAACAGAATGCTTCACCACTACCTCTGGTTAGAGGAATATGTAGAGGAAACTCTGTAGAGGAAACCGGTCCACGGTTGGAGGCGACGCTTGAGAGCTGGAGTTTTCTCACATATTCCTCTAACCAGAGGTAGTGGTGAAGCACTCTGTTTTCAATATATCGTTGATTTGGATGTTCCAAGTCTAACAACTTAATTTTCTGAAATTATTAACAGTTTATAATTTTTATTAAATTGTTCTTATTTTTATAGTAATACTATTTTATAACTCAGAAAAACAAAAAAAACTGTGTCTTTTATTATTATATCCCTTAAAATATCTTTAGAGGAATAAAATATTAAAAAGCTAATGTAGCATTGTGTCTGAATTGAAAAAAAAAATTCGACAACTTAAAAACATTTCAATAAATGGAAATACCTATAAAATTCCCGAAATAATAATTTATCTTCTCCAGTTCAAGAATAAATTTAATTAAAAAGAGAAACTAATTAAGAAGAAACCAATGAGATTGTATTAATAATATATAAATTAAAGAAAATGAACGTGATCAGAATATTCGCACCCATTTTTAAAGAAAGATAATTCTAAAATAGACTGCACGAAATCAGAATTTGGAAATTGGATTCAAGTATTGCATTGTTTCTTTTTAAGTTTTGTTTTCCAAACACTTAAAGTACAAAACTTTTTTAGTTTTTTTATTCATTAATAAGATACTATTAATGAATCATTCATTTTAATTTACTTTCAATTATAAAAAGAAATAAGGATTTGGGAGATAAAAAGCAAGCGATCATTGTGAACTTGAAATTACATCAATGATGTGTTTTTTCCGGTTCGTGACGTCACACAGTGGAGTATTTGAGTGTCAAAAAGACTTAACAAAAAGTTTAACGAACATTAATAAAAATTACACTGTCTGAAAGCTGAATAAATTGTACATTTATCGGTATAACTTGTTTTGGCCATTTTTGTTGCTAGCCTCATTTAAAGTTTAGATTTCGTTGATATTACAGGCAATGTTTCATTGATTTTTGGCTTTTAAAGAGGTTTACGCAAGAATTTTTTTGAATGGAAAATTAAACTAATTAAAACGGAATAAAGAGTGTCTGATTACGAATCGCATGAGCTTTCTTTACGTATTTTTAAAATTTTAAATAGTTATATTTTTCCTTTTATAAAAAGCGATTTAAATCAAGAACCTTTACAACTGCATTTTTTATATTTAGAAAGTTTTTTGAAAGGGTTCCCCGCTTTGGCCCGCCCAAATCAAAGTTTACTGATTAAGTTCACACTATTAGAGAACACTTCCAGTTAAAATTAGGGTGCGCAAACCTGCATTTTTTTACAATTATTTTTTTAAAAACATACCTTGATCAAACGTTTGCATTTTTCACTTTGTTATGATGAAAGGTTTGCACCTGGCTTCGCGAGTCTTTCGTCCACATTCGCTGGGAGTATGGTTTTTAATTAGTACTTTATTTATATCAACTACGCTTTTGTTTTTCTTTTTCTGCTCTTATTTTTATATTGCAAACGATATTTATCCATTTATACTTAATTAAAAATAAAAGTACGGCAACATATGTAACATTTTATTTATTTATGTTCTTGAATTGGTTTAAACTTTTAGACAGATGAGTTATGGTTTATCTTTATGGTATTTAAAATAAAGAAAAAGATACACAGTAAGGACAAATTTATTTTCTACTACATTTAATTGCTTTTTATTTCTTTTATTATTCTTGTACACTTTATGAAAATAATTTAGATCAGTAATGAATATCAATATATTTTTAAGATAAACATTTGTATAAAATGTATTTCTTCAGAACACGATATGTACTACCAGCCGTTATAAATGCAGTAAAACCTCTCTTGAGCGACCACCCTCCGTTCCACGAATAATCGGTCGTTAAGAGGGGTGTTCGCTCAAAAGGGGTCATCTTAAAAATGGAAAGATGTTGCTTTAGAACTTACTAAAAACATTTTTCAAACAATTAGTGATAAAAAAACCAAGATAGCTTATTATGTACCTTTACTGATTCCACTGAAGTCGGCCGATTTAATCTTTTTGCGCTCTTATTAAACAAACCTTTAAATACATTGCCGTTACGTTGCCAAAATACGTTGAATATTCAAAGCTTGCTAAAAGAAATGGTATTCTTATTTTCCAATCTTGAGAGATCTTTCAAATTTCTTATTAGAACAAATGTGTTTTTAAAAAACTATGTTCTGAATTATCTCAATCTACTCAAATGGTGTACGTATTTAATATGGAATTGAATGAATCGTATTAAATGAATGAATTTTTAGAATTTATCTAACTTGATACACAGAAAAAATTAAATTAAAATCTTTATTTTTAATTTTTAGCCTTTTAATACGACAAAATAATCTTTATTTTCAATCAAATTCGTATCAGAACCAAAAAGATATAGAATTGTTCTTCGTCCATAACTTTAAATTTTAATGCAAAAATTCTGGTTTATTGGTAAAAAAAATAAGAATTTAAGAAAAAGATAAGAATAAAAAAATTAACATGTGTTCTATTTTTGATTGAACGATGACCCGATTTTAGTTGTTTTTTCCTTTCCTAGCCTTTAAAAACAAAATTCTTTTGAATTAAAAAAACTGGTCGCTGGGAGGGGTTTTAATGGTCGTTAATTGGGGTATTTTAACATTAGGAGAATAGAGGAAAAAATCCGTGCCTTCAAAATCCGGTTGTTAGAAGGGGTGGTCGCTATATAGAAGTGGTCGCTCAGAGAGGTTTTACTTATATGGATTTGCACTTTAATTTAATAAAAAGATGTTTAAATTCTAAAACATACTGATAAATCAGTGTATATACTCAAGAAATAAATATTTTAAGTCAAATTTGAGGTTTTTATAATCACAAAATTCGAAAAATAAATTTGACCGGGATTTTGGGTGAAATACTCCACTGTGCGTCATTTCCTTCGACCAAAAAATTCCCTAGTAAGTTTTAATGTCTGGTGAACCGTGTCTGGATTCAATTTTCCAGCCATGGTAACATTTATGGAGTTATTCCATAAATATTTTTATTTTAAAGGAATTATCTTAAAATTAAGGTAAATAACGCTTGAAAATAAATTATTTGAATTTATGTTGGTGTTTTCATAATTGATGGAGTTTTTAAATGGACAATTATCGAGTTTTTCCTCTAAAAATATTTAATTTGGTTGTTTTCAACTAATTTACAATAGTGAGTCAAACAGGTGTAATCTAGTGGAGAAATGGAGAAATAAGCACAAAAGAGCAGAAAAACGCAAATAATTCGAAAAGTATTTCGAATTTCGGAATGAACATGGGCTACTCCTGGTCCCTGGGTCATTCTGCGTCTTTTGGTACCTCTGGCGCCCTTCTGCGTTCAGTGGTTTCGGAGGAGATAGATGGACATACATACATACACACATATATATATACGTTTGTTTACTCTCGGATTTTAATAGTGTAGATAATGTTATCAACCTGAACTTGCAACAAGGTTTATAAGAAGGGTATGGGATTTTTCTTTAAAATAAGAAAAAAATGGATTTAATACCAGAATTTCATAATGAATCATGTTAAATTCAAAACTATTTAAATAACCTTGAAAGTATCCCAAAAGTTATTTTAATAATTTTCTCATTTTTAATTAACTAAATATTTTCCTGAATAGAACTGTTCTTTCTTCTCTAGATAAAAGTTTAAAAAATACATAAACTTTAAAAATAAATAGTGTTTATATAATTTAAAACGAAAGCGAAGTATAAGCCGTATATATTTTCGAATATAAGTCGAAGTATTTTCGTATAAGTCGCACCTCATGCTTCGGGCCGTATCCCAAAAGAAACCCCCCAAAATTTCAACGTCAATTTTTTACTTACTGTTTTTCCTTAAAATTCGTCTTAAAATGCATAAAACTCTGCAATGCATACTTTTTAGGTTCAAAATCCAACCAAAATGGAAATTAAATTCTTGAAAATGTATGTCCGAAATCCGAATGTATGCCCGAAAAATTATCTGGGGAAGGACCCCCAGAACCACCGTTTAGGACATTCGAAGATGATTTTGATAATGAAAATTCTTAGCCCCCCGAAAAAAACAAATCCTGGATACGCCGCTGTCTACTTACCTTGGTCCTCAATAATAAAGTACTAAAGTTTCAAGAACATTTTTTGCCCCCCCCCCCGGAAAAAAGTCCAGTTACGGCCCTCCTCTACGTAATTAGTTATTTTGTTGCCTGAGTCTTCCCAGCTTTATAAAGGGTGGGATACATTGGTTTGGAGAATTACAACCCCAAAAAACTGTCCCATGTTTCATTGAAATCCAAATCTCGTTTGTGTTCCTTCCTTTGTTTACCTCCTGATATTTAATAACCTCCCAAGAAGCTCCTTGAGGTATTATGCCTATGCACTTATGTTTTAGAGTTTCAGACCCTTATCAATGATTTTTTATGGTCAACGAAGCACGAAGGTCAAGGGCGATTTTATACTGAAAATACTGTATAGGTGTATTGCAGGGATTCGTAAATAGGAAAACAGTGCTTAAAGTTTTTAATACGTGTTTTTTTCTTTTATGTGGTAGATAATTTTTTCTAACCAGAGATAATTTGCCTTTACGAGCGTATTTCACGCATTGAAAATCGGAAATACGCTTTTCAACATAGGTTTAGCTTAAAAAATGCATGGAGCCCTACCGAAAACAGCTAATATTTTTTGTCTACTCAAAACACCAACTTTTATATTTTCTACTAATTGTTTGTTTGGATTGTTTTGCTTTTTATTTGTTTTAATTTTTTCTAATTTGTTTAACATTTTCTACAAATACTTAACATATTCTTTAATTGTTAAAAACTAAATAGAATACTCTTTTTTTCTATTTCATTTTTGTCCATTAAAAAAGTAAGTATTTTTATAGAAAATTTGTATCTGCATTTGTAGTTTATGTTATTTCCGTATTTCACTCCTCATAATAAAGACAAGGAGTATTTTTACTCCTCCTAAAAATCCTAGGGATAACACTGTTTCTAACTATTCATTGCATTTTATTGAAAAAAAAAACTGGTAGAAAATGTAGATTTCCGTGCGTTTTGAATCGAAAAATAAAACGCTAAGTCCTTTTTGAGTTTCCTATTCTCTCTTTGACCCTTAGATAACTCATACATAAATATTCATTTTTTTTCTTTTGTGTCTTCTCTTATTTTAAAATTTTATTTCTTAGTGTTTTATGAAAAATATTTTGTGTATACGAAATAAAGGTTTTTGTTTACTTGATACTAAGAAATACGAAACAGATGAGTAGCAATTTCTGTATTTTCTTCATTTATTTACAATTTTTGAAGTTTCTCATTTATATAAGTTAACATCATACACTAGCGGAAATAAAAATCCCAACACCAAGAAGGAAAGGAGATATCAAAGTAAAATTTATTTCTATGATTGCACATAGTGTTAATGTGAATTGATTAAAAAATCAGCCTTTCTGGATGTTAGGGGGCCGAGAAAATCGGTGAGGAGTGTTGTCTCCATAGGTGTCCATTACCGCCGTCACACGTCATGATATTGAGTGACAGGGGATCTAAATGACTTTTGAGGGATTGGAGGACCGTGTTGCCTCCTCAGGTAGTCCATATTCATATGGTGCACCAGTGGACGTTGCATACCGGGATAGGTGATTTCTCCTCATTGATCGGACTTGTTTTGTGGGTGTTGGTTCTAGAGAACGGGAAAGACGGGGTAAAAAGGCAAACTAGGGGGTTAAGAAGAAAGCTTGAACATTGCATACAACATGTGGTTGTGCATGTTTCTCTTGCAATTTGTCCCCAGGACAGGTCTGAAGGTAAGGACGGTCTACCGGTTGCAAAATCTCAATGACGCAGCTCTGGTTGGAAAAATTACTGGTGAATCATACTCAGGAGTTGCAGAAATGGAATCCAATGCATCCCCACTCCGTTACCCTTCATCAACACTCCGTGGAACGATTAGAAAATCATCAGCTGAGTGCGCTCTCTCCATTGTGTCTTCAAACTCATACCCAACCGTCGTGGTGCTCCAAACCGAATCAGGATTCTCTCATAAACACAATATCATGAAATTGGGATTTTCATTTCCTTATTTCGTGCACTATTGGAAACAGAAATGCCCATTTTCAGCCCCTTGTTTATAGACAAAGATGTAAGAAGCTATGCGGACCGAACGGACGATCCGCAGTACTGCAAACGACATCCATCCCACTGCCGCTTGTCCTCAGTATGATCTACCGGTATTTTGGCCAACCAAAGCTGCTTCATTGAGGTTTTTTAGCCGGTTGTCCGTCCTTACCTTCAGACCTGTCCTGGGGACAAATTTCAAGAGAAAAATGCACAAACACATGTTTCATGTACTGTCCAAGCTTTTTTCTTAACCCCCTATGTTGCATTTTTACCCTGGCCTATCCGTTCTTAAGAACCAACACTCACAAAACATGTCCGGAGAAAGAGGAGAAATCACCTAGCCCGGTATGCAACGTCCGCTGGTGCACCATATGAATTTGGACTACCTGAGGTGGCAACATGGTCCTCCAATCCCTCAAAAGTCATTTAGAGCCCCTGTCACTCAATACCATGACGTGTGACGGCGGTAATGGACACCTATGGAGACAACACTTCTCACCGATTTTCTCGGCCCCCTAACATCCAGGAAGGCTGATTTTTCAACCAATTCACATTGATACTATGTGAAATCATAGAAATAAATTTGACTTTGATATCTCCTTTCCTTCTTGGTGTTGGGATTTTTATTTCCGCTAGTGTATGTTTATCCCATGCGCCTCAAAAAAAGATCTTTCTAACCTTAAAATTTTGATAGAAATGCCCACGTTGGAATTTGGCATAAGTGAGGATGCGATATTTTAATCCTTATTCCATTGTGAAAACCAATATAATGTTCACCTATCAAAGGTAAAAACCACGATAGATTAATCTCGAGTCTCTATCTCACCATTGAATAATGAATGACAAAGACTTATTAGAACTAAATAAACTACTATTAAACAACTGATTTAAATTATCTTAAAAGCAATAGAATTGTTTTCATCGCCTAATTACCTGTTAAACTTTCACCCAATGCATTTATTTATCCTCTGGTCGTTTGGATAAAATGGCAAGTTTAGAGGATTTTTGAAGTTTATTGGCATTGTCAGATACTACCAAATATGATGAGAATAATTTGTTGAGGGTTATTGTAGGGGGTATCGGTATATTAAATAGCACTCATTTTTTTCCACTAAATCGAAGAGGCTAAGGTAATTTTTGGTAGCTATTATAAAGTATTTTATAACTTTTTTTTCGCATAGTTTTTATATTATCCTGCTACCTATTCAAGGTCAAAATAGGCGAAGGGTCGGTTGAAAAAACGAATGGACATTCAGCACGCGTAGTGGCTTTAGTACTAAAACGCAAATATTTCGATTGCGCGTTATACTAAAACGAGACATGATAGAGAAAACCTAAAGGCAGATTTGAAATCACAAATAAGCATCAAAATTACTACAAAACCTACGTAATCTCGTTTCTGATGATTTTTCAGTGTTGACCTGTGTTAATTATTTACATGAAAATACTTTTTAATTATTTATAGCGTTAGTGTGGTTGTAAAATGCCAAAAATAACGTTGTTTTGACTTTTCTAGAAATACCTGACTGGTGGGGCCATATTGTAAATTTGTCCTACTAATTTATGTTGGAAAATAACCAATAAACAAAGTAAGGGATTCAAAAGTTGACACCCTGTATTTATATAGCCTAAAAAATATCAATCCAAATTACAGAGTAAGTTTAATAGTCAATTAATTATAATACAAAACGGATATATTATTACGGTATGAAATGGGGGTCGTAAGCAGTGGAATGAAGTTAAGCAAAATATCACATTTATTGTTGTCGAAGGTGCAACTTCGTTGTGCATTTTTCGACGATGCTATGAAACTTGATACATATGTTCCGGGGATCTATTGAAAGAGTTTTCGATAGTCTGCCAAGAAAAACTTCCACGAGATTTTAAAATTTTTAACTTCCCCAAAAACCCAAATTTGATGTCGATAAGCAAGCAATTATTATTAGGAAAAGCGTCACCGTCCAATAGTCATCAACGAAGAGTTGAAATTTTTTTATTTTAATACTTTCTCTTGTAGAAATTGATTAGTTCTTAAGTTAATGACCTTTTTTAAACGAAATTCAGTGTTTCACGCCGTGCGTGATCCATAGAGCCTCAGAGAAAGGGTGTTTTTTTTTAAAAACGCATACACAATCACCACACACATTGGCATCCCTTAGATCTGCCGTTTATAATCGTGATATAAGGTAACTAATATAGTATTTTTTTTTCAAATCTATATCTTCGGGATCGCATCTTAAATTTCTGTATAATTTAAAGCCCCCTTTCACCTTTTTATAAAATTTCAATTTTAGGTTTTTTTTTCAAAAAAGATATCGTTCTTCTAATCATGTTTAAGACTATATAAATTTAAGAAACTGTATAAATTTGAAGGCTTAAACTTTACTAAAAAATTACTTTAAAAAATTAAATTAAATACCGTAAAATTGTAGTTTTAAAATTTTAAGTCCCTGATTGTGTCCTTGGTATTTTTCAAATAACGACTGCTATGTATCGTGACGTGATGGATTATAATATTTATAGTTTTTAACAGTTAGCATATTTAGTTTGAATCAAACCAAGTACACCACAAAAATATAGCTATCATATATGAAATTGAGTTTTCTAATGGTTTTGACGCCTTTTCCACTGAGGATGTCTTCCGATCTTTCTGAGATATGAAAACAACTCTTCCGGCCTAGGAAGGTTCCCGGAGATCGTCCTCGTGTCAACCCAATCCCCATGAACAAGATCATCAAATCGAAGGGCCATGGTAAGAAAAAAAAACAACTCGTAAAAAGAGTAAGAAAAAAATATATTTTTAAAAAGAATAATAAAAAACCATTTGAATTTTATATGAAACTGGGCTAGAATTTTCCAACGATTCCAAATCCGTTAGAATTATTTCAATATCTTTATTTGTTCAAAATTTGCGATTTGTGACCCGTATGGTCCAGTACCAGCATACTCAAAAGAGGAGATATAGATCTTGATTCCGCTCTTGTAGGGCCACCTGCGATGCCCCTTTTTCTCGGAACTCTTGCGCGCTTCTCTCCGCTCTATGGCGATAGAATTTATCGCCAACCTTCAAAATCAGACCGGTAATGACCAGGACCCCGCGAGAAATTTCTTGCCAAAGATAAATGCCCTCGCCATGGGAACCCATGGCGCGCTATTTTGACAGCTCTTTCGGGCGCCATCTGTATTACAAAATATCGTGACTCTGAGTTCCTTTTTCTGGAAGGAGGAGCCTTAACTCAATGGCGAGTTTTCCAAAATAGCCTGCGGCGGTAAACACATTCCTCTCGGCCAATCAGAAACGATCAGTGCCTTGAACCAATCATCCGCTGACCACGAGATAAGAGCTCTCCTATTTTCGGAGGGGTGGCTCGGTATAAAGACGGACACTACTTTACTGCGAAGTTCGGGGAGTGTCCGGTTTGGGAAGTCGAGTTGGTATGATTAATGACATGGGTCGATGACCAGAAATGGATCTTCTACAATGGACAATACCAGCATTTTTTGAGAACGGAAAAAAATGCACTTTTCAATTAAAAGAAATAGATCTAAATTCAAAAATCGACATGAAAAGCTTAAAAAAAATTATTTCCTTAAATTTTTTAAAATAAAAATCCACAGTCCCTTTTTATTTGTTTAGGATTAAAAGACGTCACGGACATTAGCACAAGCTAGTGCGATTTATTTCTCACTTGTGAAAACTCCCACTTCCCACCTCCGTGACGTCACATTTCGCTAAAGGTCTCAAAAACCCCCACCATGAAATCCCGTGAAAAGTTCTCCCGGTGCAAAGTTTTCACCTTATTTACACAACACAAGCTGGCGAAACCTTTTCACCAGTGTAAAATAATTATTGTTAAAAGCATTGCGCACTTTCCCGGATAGGGCCCTTTCGTACAAACGGCGTTCGCACTGGCGAACGCGCCCCTTCCTTTGTAAATACGGTAAATACTAACCACACGGTTTCCAAAATTCGCAGAAATTTAGAGCAATTTTTTCATAGATAATTACTTTCCTCTTATTTGGTTTTACGCTTAATTTTGCCTTTTTTAAAGCTTAAGGAGACATGTGTTTCCCACAGTTTCCTTGCCATCTTCCGAAAAAATTAAAAATATGTAATTGCAGTTAAAAAGATTCACATAGAATAATTGCTATTAATTTAAAGATTAACGGGAATAAAAATTTTCTTCGTTCATTTTTAAAGGGGATTTGATTTATTGTTAAACCAAAAAGTGGAAAATGTAAGTGTATAAATATTTATACATGAATGCAACAGGTGGCGCCAGGGGCAGACATCTGCAAATTCTGCAGTCTATTGTTAAGTTTAAAATTCCCACATTATCATCCAAGTTTGTTATGGAAACAGTGGAGAATATGCCAGAAAATGATAACTTTGATTATAGTATTATGATTGATGTAACTGAAAATGACTTAGCGAGTGCTGAAACATATTTAACTATCTTGACATACTTAGCTGGGTATTGTCTACACTCAATTTTAAAGAAATCACAGTGCCTTGATTGCAAGGAGTTCCTTGTGTATGAACATGAAATTGAATTGCCTGAAAATAGTTATATATTAATCAAAAATCTAAACAGAGGTGGCCTTTTATGTCCAAAGGAAATTGTTGTTAATTGTGTGGTTTATAATTTTATTGTAACGACAAAAATGTGTGAGCAAGAACAACAATTAGCTAACACTAAACAAAGACTATCAATTGTTACAGCTACCATGTCTATTTTAGATATGCATGAAAAGTTGTTTGATGAAAAAGAAAGTTGTTGTAATAACCATAACATAAATAATTTGTTTAAGAAAATTATCTGGGTATCAACCAATATATTTTTAAAAAATTTTTGTTTGAAAAAAAATGATGACATGAATGTAAAAAAAACTAAAAAGAAGGAAATGGACTTGTCAAAAAAAAGGAAATTGGATACGTTAAAGTAGAATAGTAGATTGTTTTGAAATTGTGCACAATAACATGTATTTTACTTTTTCTGATTTAAGTTTTAATAAATATTTTTGTGTGGAAAAATTTGGTCCTTTATTTGTTTAATAAGTGCTTAAATTTTGTCATTAAATATATAATTTGTAAAACTACTCTTAAAGTATGTTTCATTTAAATTTCAAACGTTAGAAGAAAAATTACTTGAATGTAATTTAAATGTATATAAGTGTCAGTAGTTTAATCAGCAATTTTAGTATTAATAGAAAATTTCTTCTCTGTTCTGAAAAAATTTGGTTTTAAAAAGAATATGGTGATTTCCATCTATATATTTTGTTTTGAAGAAAATAAATAGAGCCGAAATTTTCATTCCTTCACGTCGTTAAATCATAGGTAATATTTTCTAATTTGTTATTAAGTGTAATTTATAAATCTTAACGAGCTAAAATTTAAATTATTGTCAAATACATCATTGAAAAAAGAATTCGGGGTCTTCACACAGTTGAAAAATAATTCCGTTAGCGGAAAAATGAAGCAATCGGCCAATCGCTAAAGAATCCCTCGGCGGAACGGTGGGTAGCTCCGGTCTTCGGTTGGTGACGTCACGATTCTGAGCGCAGGCTTTCTTACTTATCTAGGAGGAGTTGGCAGTGCGAACAGGGTATTACACATCGTCTTATGGGGGATTTACACCGCTGCGACAAAAACGACATTTTCGTAGGTCACTATAGGCTTATTTCACGCCAACTCGACAAATGGCATGTGCTCTTAGGTCATGGATTTTTTTCAAAATTTTTCTATAGATAGAACCCATGATAAATACCACCACAATTTTTTTCAGAATTTTTACTCAAAAAGGGACCCCAGGAAAAATTTATGAAAATTGGACATTTTCCACCGTTTTTTGATTGATGAGCTGATTCTGGTGCCAAATTAAAGCCTGCATTCTACACTTTCTAGTAAAGTATAAAAATCCACTATTATTTAATTATATTAATATTTTTTACGAAAAATCGCTATTTTCGAAAAAATTGAATAACTCCGAGTTATCTTAAAACATACACTTCAAATTTTTACCCAAGAATCATCTTGACATATACTTTCCACGGTATAAAAATTGGGATGGTGTTTTGGGTTAATGAAAAATAATATTCGTTTTTTAAAATTCGTTAAGTGGTCAATGCAGCTTTGAAAAGTCTACAGAATTTCCTTATAATACAAAACTTAAACACTTAACCACTCATATATAAATCATTAATACATATTTAATGAACTTTATATTATTGGTATACTTAATTATGTACTTTTGGGTACAAATTTAGAGTTTACTTACTCCATCTTTATATAGCTAAAAATATTATCATCATACACATATCATATAAATCATCACGGCTAAGTCTAAAGGGCTAAATATTTATTTTAAAAGTTATTAATAAAAAGGAAGTTCATTTTTTGTAAATGAAAAGTAGAAATTTCAAATTCTTTTATTTTTCAACATCTATAACTTCCCTTTTTTACTATTCAAAATAAAAACTAAATTGGAGGCAACTTACTCTTGTTTTAAATATTAGTTTCAAATTATAATGGTCTCTTTTAATAACAGTCACAATGAATGTCGAAAGAAATTATTTTTCAACACCCAAAGCACTTTTTTATATTTATACTGTTGAAAATATCTACTAAGGTAAATTTTTCTTGTGAAAAAATTAGGTTTTTCATTTTAATGACTTTGGGAAGAAAATTACAAAGCTGCATTGACCACTTAACGAATTTTAGAAAACAATTATTTATTTTTCATTGACCCAAAACACCATCCCTGTTCCAGGGGGAACAAGACTCAGTGGTGAGTAGACTGTACGACGAGAAATAAATAATCCATAGGTTCAAAGCTAGTTTATTCACAGTGAAAGGCAATATATATACAGATTTCGGGACATCAACACTCTTCACTTCGAGTTTCAATGTAAAAGTAAACAGAGTAATAAACCCGAGCTTCAGTGGCGCCAACATCCTGCCCCGTTTAATTTATTAAAAATTAAAAGTTAATCTAACCTTTAAACAAGAAAGAACCTTAACTTAGATATTAATATCCAGCTCCAAGATAATTAAAACTTCATTAAAGTAAAAAATCTAATAAAGATTAAAGTAGAAAAGGAAAGAAAGTTAAAACTATGCAACATTAATACAATTATAAAATGCAATCAAATATTTACAAATTTACAAATTGAAAAGCTCTGACATGGGTCTCTTGAAACTACAAAGTTACTAAATTGTCCAAACATCAGCCAGTCCTATTCCTTCATCAGAACCCTGGAATACCTCCTTGTTCCTTCCCAAGAACCCTCTACTAGATGGCAAGGAATCCTCCATAACATGACCATGGCACCTGGTACAACGTTGTCCTTCGCAAAGTGCCACTTGGACCTCTGCCGCAGATGGCTTAAGCAGTCTCGCCTCCAGCGGCTCCAAACATGCCGAGTAACTTTAGCCACTCTCTGCCACCTGGAGAGTCTGTTATCCTGGACATCTAAGAGCTCAGGTTCTGGCATGCCATTCAGAGGACGACTGATCAGGAAGTGTCTGGGTGTCAGTGCCTCCAAATCATTCACGTCCGACGACACCGGCGATATGGGTCTGGAGTTCAGGATCCCCTCGATTTGCGCAGTAACTGTAAGAAATTCTTCATAAGTAAATACAGCATCTTTCATTGCCCTTTTGAGGTGAAATCTAAAAGACCTCACACCAGCCTCCCAAAGTTCACTGAAGTTTGGAGCCCGGGGGGGTATAAACTTCCACTTTTTAATAATTCGATGTTTCTGATCATAACCCAATGACGAATTTTGAAGACGGCCTCCCACTCTTAACAGCCCATTCTTGTCAAGGAAGGGATTTAAGGATCTTACCCTGCTCTTAGAACTTAACTGGTCACCCTTCTTCAGTGATCCTCTTTCTTCCCGAAACTCAAGCTGACTCCATCTCAGCAGCAGCACTTCAGACTTGGCAATCTCCTCCGGTTCCAAAGGTCCAGATCGCTTTTCCCGAGGATGTCTGGTGTTTCCTGCAAACCTCCTGCACCAAGCTATAACTCTATACATCCTAAGAAGGGAAGAAAACTTATCAAAAACATCCAAGGGGTCAATCGACTGAATCCGACCATACACAGAGTTCCCCAACTTCTTCAGCTCCAGCAAAAAGTCCTCATCATCCTTGATCACCATGGAATCTGAGACCTTCAGATCATCCTCATACAAAAAAGCTGGTCCCTTCCACCACAGGTCACACTGCAAAATACCGTCTGGACTAACACCTCGGGAAAGAAGGTCAGAGGGATTGTCCCGAGATATCACATGTCTCCAAGAACTAGGATCAGTGCGCTGTTGAATGATGCTGATGCGGTTCTCACCGAAGGCCTTCAACTGATCCAAGGGTTTTCCGATCCAGGCAAGAACAATCTCCGAATCTGTGTAAAGAAAGGTATGATCAATTCTTACCCTTAGTGAATTGATGGCTTTTGCAAGCAGCTTCGATAAAAGAACAGCTCCACAAAGCTCTAGACGAGGAATGGTTATAACCCTCAGAGGCGAAACTCTTGATCCCGAACACAGGAGCCCAACTTCAATCCTGCCGTCAAAACTGATGCAGCGAGTGTAAGGAACTGCACTGTAGGCTTTCTCAGAAGCGTCCGAAGATCCATGCTTCTCCAATCGAGTTGGAAAGTCCTCCTGAATTCCTGCCCCGTTGAATTCAATGGAATTCAAGTATTCTTCTTTGATTGTGAATGCGGGAGCATTGCAGGCGTCTTTCAGATGAGTGCTTCCAATCTCAGGACGCAACACATCATGGTGAGGGATGTAATGCACAGGATGGGGACCATCAGGTGTAATCGCTTCCTCCCCCACTAAAGCTCCACAAAAGGTGCCACTTCTAGAAATACCTCCATACCTCAGGGATCCACCAGCTGTGAAGCCGAACACTGTATCCCGAAGAATGAGCCCACCTTCAGAGAGTCTGATTTTCCGATTCCCAACTATTTCAAAGAAGAATTCGTTTCCTATAAGCAGATCAATCCGTCCAGGTTGGTGGAATGACTTGTCCGAAAGCTCAACATGATCTGGAACAGCAATACATGAGACATCAAGATCAGCATTAGGAATAAAACCAGTAATTTTAGGGACGATCAAGAGTTCAATATCTCTTGAATACGTTTTGTCTCGATTAAAAATACGAGTGGTAACTTTACTTCTTATATACTGTGATGAATCATTTATACCACAAACTAGAGTTCCAACAGTCTGCCTACGCAGGCCAAGAGAAGTAGCAGCATCAAGAGATATAAGGTTACTCATACTGCCCGAATCGAGAAGAGTACGCAAGGGAAAAAAGGCCTCCTGAACTGCTCTGACAAAAAGCGGTTACTGTACTCAAGAGAACACACGTACCATCACCAGCACTGCCCCGAGAGTGAAAGCTGGAAGCCACACTGGTTTTCTCTCTAAGCGTCGAAGATGACGGGTCAGCCGGTTCAAATGATTTGGCATTTGGGTCCAACTGAAACCCTGATATCACTCCGCCATGCTCACTACTATACTGGGTGGGGGTTTTATGCAGTAAGGTGTTGTGAGTTTTAGAACCACAGTTTGCACAAGAGTGCAATGACCTGCAATTGGCCACACTATGATTAGAGTTTAAACAACCCAAACAAAGTCCGTGTTTCCTAGCGAAAGAAAATCGAGAAGGCACATCCATGTATCTAAATTTTGAACACCTATACAAGGGGTGTATTGGATCATCACAAAGGGAACAAAGTTCGCTAGATTTCGATCTAACCAAAAACGTCCTAGAATAATTGTTTACGGGCTTTTTAAAAGTTTGCTTAGGGGGTGGAACCTCATTTTTAGCCAATCCCTCCAAAACAATAGTTCGCTTGATTAGAAACGCTACAAAGTCATCCAAGGGCGGCACATCAGTGCTCTGGAGAGATGATTCAAATTCTTTACGAGTCTCAATCGGAAGTTTATTTATGCAAATATTTAAAAACAATGCATCCGATAACTGGTTTCGTTCATAATTTAAGCATTTCAGGGATCTAAGAGTCTTGTTAAGCATATCCATGAAACGTCTTATATGCTGAGGACACTCGATCGTAATAACTGAAAAATCCAAGATATTTCCCAAATGAGCATCTATTATAGCTCTTTTATTTTCAAACCGAGATTCCAACGCTGTCAATAACGATCCAAAAGAATCCTCGCTTGTTTCAATTCTAGCATCTCCCTTAAGGCAAGCCCTCAAATAATGCAACTTTTGAAAATCGTTTAATGATTCGTTACTGCCAATAATACTCATGAACTGGGACTTGAAATAACTAAATTCTTCACACTTACCCCAAAACTGTGGCAAGGCTATTTCCGGCAGTTTAAACTCCTTCTTCATCAATTCAGAACCATTCTTTGCGGCGGATCCAAGCCTGGCAAGACGAACCCTTAAGCTCAGCTCAACATCTTCAAGGCTCTCCCGAAGCCCGACAACTTGCTCCAAGTGCTCCGAGACATCAAGATCCGAGGGGACACCTTGGTATTCTACCTGAAGAGCTTCTAGATCCCTCTTCAACTCAAAAACTCCATCCAACTTAAAGTTCAGACGAAGGGAAGATCCCTCCAGGGAATCATCGAAATCATCCAAAAATGTCTTGATCCTTGTTAATCTGGCCTGAATAGTTCCTCTCTTCCTATTCAACTGGGTCACAAGTTCCTTCTTTTCAGCCATCAAACCAACGATAAAAATCCCACAGTAAAACTTCAGAGATGACGTGGCGAAATCTTTCAAGAATCACCGGCACAACTTCAAAGGCCGATTGCCTCAAATTATAATCGCTAGTTTCGAGTCCACGACGGACTAAATGACGGCTCGAATGACCAAATGCCGGGTAGACGGACCAAATGTTCCAGGGGGAACAAGACTCAGTGGTGAGTAGACTGTACGACGAGAAATAAATAATCCATAGGTTCAAAGCTAGTTTATTCACAGTGAAAGGCAATATATATACAGATTTCGGGACATCAACACTCTTCACTTCGAGTTTCAATGTAAAAGTAAACAGAGTAATAAACCCGAGCTTCAGTGGCGCCAACAATCCCAATTTTTATACTATGGAAATTATATGCCAAGATGATTCTTAGGTAAATTTTTAAAATGTATGTTTTTAGATAACTCGGAGTTATTCAATTTTTCCGAAAATAGCTATTTTTCGAAAAAAAAAATAATTATTAAATAATAATGGATTTTTATATTTTACTAGAAAGTGTAGAGTGTATAAGCTTTAATTTGGCACAAGCATCAGCTCATTTGCTTGATAAATAGTTGAGAAACATCACTTTTTGTAACTCATCAATCAAAAAACGGTGGAAAATGTCCAATTTTCAAAAATTTTTCCTGGGGTTCTTTTTTAAGTAAAAATTCTGAAAAAAATTGTGATGGTATTTCTCATAGGTATCTATCTATAGAAAAATTTTGAAAAAAATCCATGACCTAAGAGCACCGCGATTATTTTTATTTGGTCGATTTGGCATGGAATGAGTCTATAACGACAGACTGACAAAAGATTTCGCTAGAATCGCAGCGATAAGCCAGCGACAATCGTCCAGAGACATATTCGGATTTCTGCCATTTCGCGGAAGTCCGTTGCTTGCTTATCCTCTTTCCTCCATGCTTATCCTACAGTTCCTTTATAGTCTAGGGGAAAAGCCATTTTAAAAAAGTTGCCATTAGGGGCCATCCATAAATGATGTCGCACTTTTTTTGCCCATTTTTGACCCTCTCCCCCCCTTTGTCACAAACTGTCACATTTCCCCATACCCCCTCCCCCTTCTGTCACATGTCACGCTCTTAAACCAACAATATGTCAAATACACTAATTTGAAAGTGCCCGGCAGTGGCGGATCCAGGATTTGGTTTTGGGGGGGCTAAGAATTTTCTAAACCAATTAAATTTTCTTGTTAATGTCAATATGGAAAAGGAAGGTTTTTTCGTTGATTTTCAGCTGTAGGATGTGATGTCACAACTTTCAAACCCCCTCCCTCCCCCTTGCCCCTTGTCACAAATTGATTAACCCCCTCCCCCCCTCTGAGCGTGACGTCATTTATGGACGGCCCCTTAGCGTTTATGGAGATGAACACTCTGTTAAGCTCTATACTCTGTGAATGAACTATGGCAACGAGAACCATAACTTCAACTTCTACTGATCTGTGGACAAACATTGAAGAAAATCAAGCGAAAAATCACGATCACAGCTTCATCTTTTAGGTAAAGTATTTTAAAAGCTTTTTGTCGTTATAAATTATAAAAATTTAAGCTTTTTTGAAAGGTATGAATAAGACTTCTACTTCTTTTTTGGATCGTTAATCTCAAGTCTAAGGTTTAGATGCTGTTAACTGATTGACTTTCCACAAAAAATACGAGCTCAAGGCAGACCATATTATACTTAAAGGTGGACACAAATTGGAGCCGAGCGGCGTAGCGAACAGCCACGAACACGCTCTGCGCAAGCGCCGCTCTTAGAGCCTCCGAGTTGCGCGTGCGCAGAGCGTGTTCGTGGCTGTTCGCCTTTGCCGCTCGGCTCCAATTTGTGTCCGCCTTAAGAAATGGGGATTGGGAACTACTTTGATATACACCCCCAAATCGGAAATTTGGCGACTTTTTCTGGAAAAATCAAATGTCCGGTCAGTTGAACCGATGAAATCGCTGAAACGTTTTTGGAATATAACAGAAAAACTAATCATAGTAAAACTTCGATATTTGAACCAAGAACAAAAATATTTTTTATAAAAATATTGTAATTTAGTTTTTCTGAAAATTCTCATTAGTTTTGGAATTATTAAAGTTCAAAATTTCAATTTTTTCCAGTAATTCACTAGGCTACACATTACTACTACATATACACAAAAAACAAGAAACAGCAAACCTAAAAAGTCCGTAGGGAGTGCCAGATTTGGCTCGTAATTTTTGGGGGGTATATCAAAGTAGCACCGGGGATTGTTCCGTAATCGGGGAGGTCGCCAAGTTGGTTGTCAAATTTTGGTGACCAGGTCTGACCAACTTGGCGACCGCAATTTATGCCATAAGTCTGCTTACGGCTACATTGGCGACCGCAACAATGACAGCAAACGGAAATATTAAAAAGATCAGGATTTTAAACGGATTAAAAACAGGGGGCTGTGAAATAGAGTTATGAGACAAATGCAGTAATGAAGAGATATGCATTAAAAACGGAATTGAGGATTAACGGAAAACATCCGATAATTGGAGGATTAAAAATTGAATTTAAGGATTCAAGAAAGAGGACATAAAGAGCATTAAAGGTACAAGAGATCGATAATTTAACAGAAAATTTAAAAGAGTATAAATGCAGTTACTTACACTAAGAATTACTTACATTTGATGATGAATACTTCGCGAGTATCCATACGTATTATCGCTATTTTCTTAAAAATTTAGTTAATTTTAACGCTCCATCCTTTTATGTTACTGACCTATTCAAGAGGGTTAGTAAATTCCTCCTAACTAGTCAATCACTTAAAAAAATGTTAGGAGCTTTATAAAGAGTCCTCTAGCCGCCATTTTTACCCACAGCTCAAATTATGACCGACAACCATAGAAATTTAATTCTTAATATTATTATTATTAGATCCTAAAATAGGGGTGCCCAACCTTTTTTGAAGGAGGGCCACTCAGGGTATTAGATGAAGTATGGAGGGCCAGAAATGAAATTACAGTAGAAAAGCAAAAACTTTAACTGATGCTTAATTACAACAATACATTTTATAACTTTTCGTTTACAGTATTTTTGCAACATTTTTAAATGAAAAATAATTGCATAAAATAAGTTCAAAGAATAGGAGAATAGGTTTGAAGGCAGGTCCGGAAATATGTGGTAATTTTTGGTGAGTGTGGTAAATTTTTTAACGAATTTTTTTCAGCAAAATAAACCAGGAAAATAAAGTAATAAAAGGTGTTGTTCTAATTTCGTTCACGGGCCAGATTCAGAGGGCTCGGGGGCCGGATCTGGCCCGCAGGCCGGAGGTTGGACAGCCCAATCCTAAAATAATAATATAGTTAGTTTTTGCGGTTCAATTCCGTTAGAGTTCCCGCTAAATATCACCAATCTCTTTTGAACGCTTAATATTCAAATATAAACAATTTTTAAAATATTTTATTGATAAACTGAACAGTTATAGATCTATTTAAACATTTTAATCGATGAGTGAAATTATTTAGCACAATATTTATACTTTTTGGTGTCCAAAAGAGATTGGCAATATTTAGCGGGAACTCTAACCGTTTTTATATTAGATCTTTATGCTGACACCACTTAAAATCATGTTGCTGTCGTTACATATGGCGACTAGAGGACTCTTTCTAAAGCTATTCCAATTGATTTGTTAAATCCAAACAAACTGGGCATGGACGATATGTTCAGCAAAATTTAGTGTTGCTGCTAATCCCGTTTATCGGCAAGTAAGCAATTCAACTACTATAGATCTGTATTGTCAAAACATTGTTTAATGTTATCAAAATTTGTCAGAATTCCCTTCAAAAACCTCTGTTTTTCTAGTTTCGAAGGTCAGTTTATACAAGCAATCGTTTTCCACATGTTTTTACTGAAAATCAGACAATTGAAATTGGACAGCTCTGATTTCAAATAAAAGAAAGCATTTTATTCACAGACTATAAAAGAAAATGGCTAGGGAGGACTTAAATCCATGCTTGTGTCTAAAGGGGTGTCTTGTGCAAGTCCAGGTGTAGATGCCTTTGTGAATTTTAAGTTGCAAAATACATACCATAAATTTGTTTGGTACTTAATATTTTATCTTGTAAACCATTTAGCAATCGACTAATTCTGTGTCGCAACCATTAATCAATTTAAAATAAAACAACGAAAAAAAAAATTGCACATAAATTTATTAAAAGCCATACAGCGTTTCGGGGATTCTTTGGATCCCCTTCGTCAGCAGTTTTTTTTTTCGTTGTTTTATTTTAAATTACAGTATTGCACAGTTTGTGGCGTTATCCTCATTAATCAATGTTATCAATGAGCATTTATACAATTTTTGGGTTATAATTTGTAAGAACTTAATCGTTTTTAAATACTTTAATTAGGACTGCATAGGTATGGTTTAAATTTTTAAAAAAAGAAAACACTAGTTGCACAGTTTACCACAAATATTATTAAATCACTTATTGTTCACAAAATTGACTGTGCTTTCATTATTTGTCTTTTTCCAATACTTCAAATTTACTTTTGTTTTCTAGGTGACTCATATTCCTTGAGTTGATAAGATGCTGATGGAAGATGAGTATGAAGAGGAGGAACCAACAGAAGGTGGCTGGTACGATGGCACTGCTATCGATAATGATTCCGATTCCCCCTCTAATGAGGACCAGGAAGCACGGAATGCTGCTATTCAATCAGAGTGCCTCGAAAAATTCAGCAGTCAAGATTTCATTATGGAACCAGAAATATTCACCCAGTTGAAAAGGTATTTCCAGTCTGGAGGTAACCCTGAGCACGTTATTGATTTGTTATCAGAAAACTACCATGCCATTGCCCAAACTGCCAATTTGCTGGCAGAATGGCTCATCATGGCAGGCATGAAGATTTCAGAGGTCCAGGCTTTAGTGGAGGACCATTTACGGGAAGTGATCATCAGGCATTTCGATCCCAAGAAAGCAGATTCGATCTTCACAGAAGAGGGTGAAACACCTGCATGGCTGACAGAGATGATTGACCACCCCACATGGAGGTCTCTGATATACAAGCTTGCAGAGGATTACCCGGATTGTCTGATGCTTAACTTTACCATTAAGCTTATTTCTGATGCTGGGCATCAAGGGGAAATCACCAGTATATCGACTGCGTCTCAGCAGCTCGAAGTGTTCTCGAGAATTCTGAAAACGTCGGTGCAGAACTTCCTCGAGGGTGGAGAGGAAGAAATGCAGAAGAACCTTCGCGAGTTCACCAGAATGGTGTGTCATGGAGAGCACACTTATCTGTACAGCCAAACTCTGCTGCACCTGTTAGCCCAGGAGCCTAGGGGTGGCTCTAACATCAAGAGACTTGCTCAAGAGACCAGTGCGTATGTTCAAGGAACTGAACACAACGCAACCCCCATCACAATGGCACTCACCGGGGCGTCAGCGGTTCCCCGTGCCTGTCAAGCACTGTCTGCTATGCTGTGTAAGAATGCTCTGAATCCCGCAGACATCACCGTCCTGTTCAAAATGTACCAGGCGTCGGAACCCCCTCCTGTTGAGTTAATCAGGGTGCCGCAGTTCCTGGACTTGCTCATGGATTCCTTGTTCAAGCCGGGGATGAAGATAAACCCTGAGCACAAGCCAAAGTATATTTTCCTCTTGGCCTATGCCGTCAGTGTGCACGAGACGTACAAAAAGAATATCCGTAAGAGCGTGAACAAGGAAGAGCTTAAGACCACAGTTCAGGCCATTGAGAAAGTTCACATGATCTGCAACGAGAAGAAAGGGTCGTCCGAGCTCATACCAGAAGTCAACACCCTTTATCAGTGCATTCGATTTCCGGTTGTCGGTTTGGGTGTTGTTCGGTGGGTTGACTTTACTGTTTCTGAAAAAAGTTACTTTAAGTTGTCGACTGAACATACTCCTCTTCATTTAGCTTTGCTAGATGAAGTTGCCACTTGCCATAACACCTTGCATCAAAAAGTTTTGGAACTTCTTGTTCGACTATTTGAAATGCCACAGGAAGATCTTGACGTGCTGGTTCAGTTAGAAATGAAAAAAATGCTCCTGGACAGAATGGTTCATTTGTTAAGTAGGGGATGTGCGGTTTCGGTGGTAAATTATATTAAAACCTGTTGGCAGCGGCAAGATACTGATATTTCTTTGATTCGTTATTTTGTTACAGAAGTTCTAGATATCATTGCCCCTCCATATACTTCAGAATTTGTTAACCTGTTCCTTCCACTGGTGGAGAATGAAGAAATTACTGGAACTATGCGATTTGAAGGTGGAAATGATCCCGTCTCAGAATTTATCATTCTTTGTAAATCTAATTATCTGGGAAACAACTAATGTATTCTGACCTTCACTTTCTCTTAAGTAATGTAAATGAAAAAACAAGCTTATTTTTAGTGTTACAGTATTTTAAAAAGGTTATTTAAGTAATTCTTTAAGTATAAATCTAAACATTAACATTGCTTATTATATTTTAAATTACTCAAGTGTTTGTCTTCCTACTACACATCCCAAATGTTTTCTTAACTAATATTTTTAAGATTATATGACAAAAGGAATAGCTTAATGGGATAGGTATGTCATTGAGTTTTAACCTGTAAAATCATTTGTACATTAAGCATGTAATATTTGTTTGAATCTGTAGACAACCTGTTTTGTGACATTGAAAGGAAACCATGTAATCAGGTGAAGGGTTTTGTGTTGAATAAAAACAGTTATGATGTAATGTGATTAATCCCTTTAAAAATAATGAAAGTTTTCACATCCTGAACAGATACTATTCATTCTGATTTACAGGATTGTAGATCTTAGCATTTTGACTTTACCTCCTTACGTTTCACCCTCAGCATTGGAGAGCATCCTCAGCGGCTAAAACCTCATTAGCTGCTTATAAATCAATATGAAAAGATAAACAAATAATGTATGAATGATTCTCTGGTTGAAAACGAGGTACGGTAGTATTACACTATTGTTGTAATGGCTTGTTTACACTAGTATTACTTTATTGTTGTAATGGCTTGTTTACACTAGTATTACACTATTGTTGTAATGGCTGTTGAAGAGCTAGGTGCCTGATGCTTGGTGTGGCACCCAAAAGAGAGCAAAATGTATGACGGTTATGTCCAAACGCCAGGATCTACAATCCATAATTGATTAAATAATCCCTATTTACCAGGAGTCTCCTAACTACTCAGCCCGAGGGCTGCATTAATACTCTAAGAAAACTGCATAAAAGCAATAAGAAATAAGTAATTTTGGTTCTATTATCCTGTTGACCCTCAGTTTCACTGCCATTGTTTAAGGGCTTTAGCTATACATTTTCAGCAGCAGAGTTGATAGGATAATATAGAAGTACTGTACTTTTTTTTATTAGAATCAAACTTCTTTTGGGAAAAAAAGAAAAGCCGATTTTGAAATTAATTAACATGGTTAGAAATTTACAAAATAACAATGTTACATTTAATATTGCACAACGTTTATTTATTTAAAGGGAAAAATGCACCACTATTTCTTAAAGAAAAAAATAGTGGTGCATTTTGTGGGGTTAAAAAAATTGGAGGGGAAAATTTAAAAAAATTAAATTAACTGATTGTTAATTTAATTTACAGCGCTAAGTTATACACTAGTCAGGAGTTAATTAACAGATGTAAGTCCTTCATTCTTTCAGTTCCTCATGCTTGAGGCTTGGTGTTATTTCTATTAATGCTACTTGCTCTTGATGTGTTTTTACTTTTAAGAGTGAAAAAAGATAATTCTTGATGTTTGGAAAGACGCTTTTCCTTACTTGTGGTTACATCTTCCAGCCATCCTGAAGGATCTTTTTTTAAAAATTGAGCATCATAAAAGCCATTCTTGTTCGAATAATACTTTAACCATAACACATTTGAGATTGAAGTTGTGTTTCAGTTAGTTTATCAGGAATTAATAAAATGAGCTGAATTATTGACAAGCTATTAAAAAAAGTTTTGAAATCAGAAAGTGAAGGCAATGGAACTGATACATTCTTCCTTATACCGACATGGGGAAAAAACTTATGAAGGCTTGGAAAAATATGGTAACTACTAGTTGTGTAGCCTAAATGACTACCTAAATAGTAGTCTTAATATTAAAAATTTTAGCTGGAGTTAACAGGATTTTAATATGGAAGTAGCACTCAGGGTTCATACGGGTCATGGAAATCCTAAAAAGTCATGGAATTTCGTTTTCAATTTTCCAGGCCTGGAAAAGTTATGGAATTAGACAAATCTGTAAAAGGCATAGTCGAACTTGGCACTAGGGCTGAAATTCGCTTTAGAAGCGTTCGTACTAACGCGAAGCAAAATTTCCTTGCGAAGTGTAATGAAATCAGGTGCTTGCTAACTCAACTCGCTGCAGTGGCTGCTGGAGAATAAACAAACACTCCAGTTCCGTTGTGTATAAGTTCTTATGAAGTACTTAACTAGCCCATTTCCCAGTCTTTCTGAGCCAATGAGAAGTATCAAAATCAGATTTCTTTTAAATTTCAACCATCTCATTGACATGAAAGACTGGGAAACAGGCTAAATAACAACATATGAGTTCATACTTTGGCAAAGCAGCTTATTTCAATCCTTAAAAAGTCATGGAATTTTTTTTCAACTTAAAAGTACGAACCCTGAGTACTATAAAATTTATATTTTTTGTACCCATATCTGTCTAAAACCTCTAATGAAAACAAGAAAAAGATCTAAAGTAAAAAAGTAAATCATTGGAAAAGGATGCATAAGTTCAAATAACTTCTAGTTTTCCAGATAAAAAGTTAACTTATAATGCCTATTTTCTACTGTCTTTCCCAATCATAAAAATGGTAGGAATAATTAAATCTAGAGCATTGACATGAATTAGAATGCGATTCTTGGATCATAAGAGCTGCTAGCTTTTGACCTCTTAGTCTTTTAAATTTAAGTAATTTCCAAAGGAATTATTTTGAAATTATTCTGCACATTCATTAATTATTGGTTTGAAAACATTTAAATATATTAAACAACAGTTCTTTTGTAAAACTGTGAACATAAACTAAATACCTATTAATCAAAATTGAAATAGATATGTTCTGAAAAGTCTTATTGTACTCTTAAATTGCTAAGCCAATAAACTTTTCATTGGGCAATGTCAAAAACTAAATTGTTAAACTTTCAATTTCATGCAAATTTTATATTGAGTACATCATTATTCACTAACCCTTTCAGGGAATTTGCTCTTTAGAATATCTTTCTATGCTGTGAAAACCCGTGACTTTCTTTAATAAAAAGGATTCTTTGGGGGTGAATAATATTTGTTACACGAAATACATGTGAGTTAGAAGAGGAGAGGTTCAAATAACCCAGCTGGAAAATTTTTGTTTAAGGTATGTCAACAAATTTGCTGAGTTTTTCACACATTACCACACACTATTTAGTTCTTGTGATAAAAACCTTCTCCTTCCCGTGACTTCTAAAGGTAGTTTAGAAATTGGAGTTAAGAATATTAACACGTTCACGCCGGCGCGGTCCACCGGTGGCCTGCACTAGACTGTCTCATCGGGCGGCGCAGCCCACCGGTGGCCCACACTAGACTGTCCCATGGGGTGGCGTGGTCCACCGGTGGCCTTATCGGGTGGCGCCGCCAGATGAAGCGCAGCCTGAAGTTGAGAGCTGCCTCCCAGCGAAAAACATGAAAATCGGCCCCGACGTGAACGTGTTAAAACAAAAATTGGTTACATTAGATTTAGTACGTATTTACAATTAAAAAAAGCAAATAGCAAATTTATCCCACATATTAACTCATACCTGTTGTCTCACCCACCCAAATATAACATCAGTACAATGAACTATCTAAAGATGCTTATGTAATAATTCATTCACATCAGTTTTGTGAGAAACATTTTATTTAGTGCAGAATTCTAAATAGAGCAGAAAATTTGAATGCATATAAAGCTTACATGCATTTACATATTCTAAAATAACTAATGCAAATTTTATTAATCATCAAATCTTGGCCTAACAAAAGTGGTATTATACTTGTTCTGCTTTTTAAGCAACCTGAACCGCTCACATCTTTCTTCATTAGTTTCCAGTTTAGGACAATTTCTAAGCTTATTTATTGTATCTTCTACATAAGCCTTGGCATCAAAATTATCAGCAGCTTCAACCTGAGTCAGCAACTCAGTGCGAAACTCTGTTTCCTTGCGAAGTTCTCGCCTCATTCTGATCTTTTCAAAGACAAACTTCATACGCTTACGAAGCCGCTTGAGCTTGTGCTTCCTCATTTTCCTCCGGCGAATGAGGATCATACGTACCGCCTCTTTCTTGACTGGTTTCTTTGAAGCAGGAGGATCAATCATGGCTGGTTTTTTCACCTTTTCTTCAATTGATATAAGCCTAGTGTTCAAGTCCTCATACACTTTTAAGGTGTTGATTATATTCGTAGGCATGTAAAACTTTTTGTGTAAATTGTTAGTAAATAAATCGATGAAGTCTTTGTTATGACCTGAAGAAGCATACTTTTCATAGTTGACAGTTGCACTAGCTGGTATTTTCTCCTTTAATGTACAGGATAATGGCAAGATTTGTCCAAGGGCATCTAAAAGAACAGAAATACTAATCAGTTGAAAATAGTAGAATCTATATATTCAAGTAAATACTATGATGAATATTACAATAATTCTACTTATCCAAGCTCTTTTTAACTAATGAATAATGACCAAATTTATATATATAAGGAACTTGCCTCATGAAAATCAAAATGAATTTTTTGAAAAGCTTAGTTTAACCAACTAGATTTTACAACAAATTTTTTAATGCTATTTTGTTATAAGTATTTTTACAAAAGCTTAACCATATCTTTAAAACTGCTAAGTCAGGGGTCTGTCCAGACTTTTTTTTGAAGGGTCCGGTTTTAGTAAAAATTGTGAAAATCTACTCATAATTTTGTGAATTTTAGTTAGTGTTAAAATAGTTCTTTTCAGTCAGGAGCCTGTTTTTGTGAAAAAAAGCTCATAAATTTGCCATTTTTCACCAAATTCGTGAAAAAAAGTGTCCATATAAAGGCCAAAATATTTTGTGAAGGGTCTGTTTTTAAGGTAAAATACCTTGTGAAATGTGTTTTCACAATGAAACATTTTGAGAAGGGTCCGAAAGCAGACCTAAATTTCTTCAAAACAGACCCTATAAGCCTATAAAAAAAGTTAATTAATTAAAGTTAAATAACTGATTATAAATGGCCCATATGCAGCAACATTTTGTAACAGACTAAAGAACCACATTTTCACCCCAGAACGTTCAGTTCCTCAGCGTCTGTTCCCGAGCAGAAGCTGAGCGATTGTGGGAGAGCAGGACTATTTAACGTTTTATTGTATGTCAGCAGAGCGTGGAAGGTGCCTGGCCACTCAAGATGACTGAGAATCACATGGGACAGTGCTGTGAAATTTCCCTTTGTTAAAGAAGTTGGACCAGTTTAAATGTTGCAAAATGTAGCTACCTATGGTCCCATAAGTTTCATGAATTATATACAGTGAAAGAAAAGAGCAAACAAAAACCATTTATTCATTACATTCACCCAAATTAAAACAGCGTTAAAGCAAAGCCTGAATTTTATTAAGATATTCACGGTAACTTCATTTATTTTCCCAATACAATTTTTCTACACCTTTGTCAATTTGACTATAGGGAAATGAACTTTGACAAATAAGAAAATATAAATTATAACTGAAATTGACACATATTGCACTGTAAACTCAATAGTTAATAGAATTTTTATTACTTATGTATTATCCTGTTGATAATTCAGATGCAGCTTACATCAATAGAACAGTCAATGTGCTTTGATAACACTTTTGAATTCAGCAGCATGGTGGATGAGATAATAGGTAAGAACCAATTTTTTTATTCTCATTGCTAATGCTTATACAGTAAATTCCCGTTATAACGAACTTCATGGGACTGTAAAATTTCTTCGTCGTAACGGAAATTTCGTTGTAACCGTATTACCATTAACTCAAATAAAAACGGTTGGGGACTTTCTGGACTTTCGTAATAACAGGATTTTTCGTTGTAACGGGATTTCACTGTAATTTAAAACTATTGAACATACTGATACCTCCTTTATCAAAACAATATACAATCAAGTTTTAACTCCTGGTTCCCACTCTTTGAAAACATTGAAAATCAAGGACTTTTCAAGGACCTCCACAAAATTTTTCAAGGACCTTTTTCGCAGACATTTAAAAATTAGTTGTATTTCAAGACAAGTCATTTTCCCCGCATACAATTGGAACAAGAGGAGAGAAGTCGCTCTTCACTGTCAGTATGTAAAACTGGCCGCAAGTTATGTTCATAAGAGTAGTTTTAAAGAAAATTTCTAGAAAAAAACAAAGAAAGATCTGAAAAAATTAAGTTCGATTAGTGGCTGAGTGAAAATTCAAGGACCTGTCATTTTTCCAGGACCTAGAACGTTTTTCAAGGACCTAAATTTAGCCTTAAAAAATTCAAGGACCGTGGGAACCCTATTGTCATTTTAAAACCAGTTGCACACAGCAGTATAATCCTTTTTTTGGGCTTACTTAAATTAGTATAAAAGCACTGAATGCTGGTTCTTAAATAAAATGAAGAAATGGCTACATTAAAACTGACAAGCACACCTTCAGAAATGGGTTGGTGAAAAAATAGATTTTGTATCTTTTCCTAAAAGTCAGATGTGCATAGTGGGTTTTAAACAACAATATGGTTTGAGACAACTGCTGTAAAAACATTTGTGGGTTGAAAGGGCAAATTTACTAAATTAACATCACCCAAGCAAATGTCCCTACATTATTCAACTCAAATACTAGATTTGTGTCCAAAGGAAAGAAAGGTGAACATTCTAAATTAAATCAAATGCAGAAAAGACTCTTGACATACTACTTACTTTTACCATGAAGTGCAGTGCATTCTCCTTTGATTAAGGGGATTTGAGACCACAATGGTCGGGCACATTTCTGCACCAGATGTCTTAAAATCATGTTTTTCTGTAAAAGTTTAAAATATCATAAATATAATAATGTACAGAAATGGAGTTAAAGCAAAAATATTTGGCTTAAATCTAGAAGTAGGTTCAAATGCCAAGCGAAGTAGTAGCGCCAAAGTATCAAAGTGAAATTGGAGACTAAAAATTCGCCAAGAGGAGCCAACCCGAACCCACCTCTAGATTTTTACCAAATATTTATTCAAAGCTAATAATAAGCTATTAAAATCCAAATTAAAATTAACTGGCAAGACATGCACTTGGACTAAAAAATATTGATCTCGTTTTTTCAAGTATAGTGGAGAAGATAAAATTAACTTGTAACCAACATAGATGACAGGAATCTAAGAAATATAACAAACTCTCCAAAACATGTGGTTAGAAAATGCTATATAATAGCAGGTAATTCTAAACAATAATACAATATATTACAGGACTAACTAGCTACTAAGATCGTAAATGAAGATAAAAAATAATTGTAATATTGTTTTAAATTTTTGACTTACACCGATAAATTTATTGAAGTGCAAAAGTAAGTAAAAGTCGGTAAAAAGGTAAACAAAATAAACTAACCGACAAAACAAAACAGATATGGAGAGAACGGATCTTTCAATGTGATTGCTTCTCAAGGTTTCCTTTTCCTCCAATCCCCTGTAAAGAAATGTATCATGTGATAGATATGTTTCGTCACATCCGGATATTTGTTGCCAACATATAACTAATAATTTTGGCCATGACTGCATGTTAAATGCATAACTTTTCTTTTTTATTGAGTCACAATTTATCTTTCTTTTTTACCATAGACCTTAGAGAGAGATAGACGGAGCAAGTGGGGAAAACCGGTGTTCGAACATGTCAAGCCGAGCGACCCACAATCACGTGACCTCTGTCGATGTTTTTGCGCTCTTTTGCGGGGCCGATGTTCTGCGCGGACTTTGCGCGTTAACATATTTTGCTTTACGATGTATTTCGGTAAGAACAGTCACATTTTTTAAGAAACACACAAGCCGGAGAATATGCGATCCCAATTTGGTCCAAGACTTTTTTTTACATTTTGTTGATAATCTTATTCTTTTTTTAAAATTTAGAAATGAAAGTACTTCTAAACTATAAATGAAATAAAAAAACTAACTGGAAGTTTAGAATACAAATCAAAAAGCATAATTTCGATACATTTAATTTTGAAAAGCTCATATACATTACTCTTATCTTAACTAAGACTGTGAAGAAGGTACTTCCTTATTTTTATTGTTGATTCTATGATAATCAAATCCATTCATTACTGCATAGATAAAAAAAATAAGAATGATGCAAGTGGTTAACATTATTAAGAACTGTCTTTTGAGCTGAGTACCCAATTAAAATACTTCCCCAAACTCAATAAACAAACTTTATCAAATAAATTTAAAAATCAATGAAATATTCTTAAAATTAATTTGTGAGAAATATATTAATCACTCATCATCATACATACTTACATCATGAATTTTTAATTTCGATATTACAATTGAATTTTTTAGTTCGAATTTTTTTTATTTCATTAAAAAGCACCTAGTCTTAATAGGGCCTGTCTTCATCTTTGATTAACAATTAAGCAAAACAACTTAAAATATATATACATTCAAGACCAATGACAAAACAAAACAATTTAAGAGAAAAAAATTTATTGAAAAATACAAAACATTAACATTTACGACACAAGATTGGAAAAGCAACATAATTTGGTCATACTCATACTGATCTGAGAAATGCTCTTTGTTTAAACAATATTCCACAATATAATTTTATATCATTCAGTCAATGAGGATTCCCGCATTTTTCAAGTAAAAAAGGATCTAAATTCAAATACCAACACGGAAAGTTCTTAAAAAATTAGTTAATTCAATAATTTAAAATAAAAATCGACATTCGCTTTGAATTTTAAGAACATTGTTTTGGATTACTTGACGTCACTCATCATCACAAAAAAAATTCCCCCCCTTGAAAAAAAATTCAAACAACGTTTGTACTTTTAAACAAGGATAAAAGTACTGCCTTTTAATCTAAATTAAAAAAGACTTCATTAACATATTTTTAGTTTTCTGACACAGATTAACTTAGATGGAACTACAATCATGAATTATACATCTTACGTTTGTTGACCATTCTAATCCAATATACCCCATTAAAGTACAAAATCTACTTAGAAATATAATTTCCTTAATTTTTATTAATTAAAAGTTATTATATTTTCTAAATATTAAATCTTACACTGTAAACAAACGATGATGTTATGTGAATGAGTAATTGATTGGGTCTATTTTCGTTTTAACTCATTCCTAATCAAAGGAAGTTTTATACTAAAGTAAACTTAAATGAATATACCGTAAAGTAAAAGGTTTAAAATAATAATTACGAGAATAATGAATATCCTTGGCCGGCTCTAACCGAACAATTGTAAGCAACGCAGCTGTTCACCATTACTTTTCTATGGGAGAGGAGGGAATGAAGCCTGGAAGCTGCCCACAGTCATGTGACCTACAAGGACACGATCTTCGAACATAACAACCGGTTTCTCGGGTATGCCCTGCTCCGTCTATATCTCTCTCTAAGGTCTATGTTTTTTACAGTCATTCAACATTACCTGTTTTTAAGTTTGGATAATGCGTAGGCTTACCATACGTCCGGGATTTCCCCGGACCGTCCGGGGTTTTTAGAGCTGTCCGGGGAAATGTCCTGGGTCGCTAAATGTCCGGGGTTTCATACATTTACGATTTGCCAGCCTTTTTAATGAAAAAATCATGACCAAAATATTTATAATTGCTTTTTTACGTTTTCTAACGTCTTTATTACTTCATAAAACTTACTTTCAGTGAATTTTATGATGAAAATTAAGTCAATCAATTAATTTTTGAAAAAGTAGTGTTAAATGAAAAAATAAAATTTGATATTTTTGTTTAATGTTTATTAGTTTGAATAGTTTTTTCTTAGTTTTTATACTTTGGTAATTTGATATGGCACTTATAAAGAAATTTCAAAAATATGTCCTGGGTTGGCCCCGAGAAAATATGGTAAGCCTAATAATGCGTTATTATCCATTGAATTCACAGCTTCATTCTCAGCTGAACTACAGAATTAATAAAGAAGATCAAACCCCGAGATTTACTTGTATATCCAGAGAACTTCTTATTTTGATTATTGAATCGGAAAAAAAGATGAACTAATTTGATGCAATGATACAAGATTTTTTTGGTTTACAAATTCTGTGTACTAGAATGGGCCGTCCACACAGCCACAGAGGTTCGTCTAGCTAATAGTTATAACTAAATATGATAGATGGCAGCACCACAATAATGGAGATGTGCTGTGGTTGCGCCGGTGCGCTGGTGGTAGATCCAGTGGCTAACCCGATGACACTGATCAAAAGGAGGAAGGTAAGGCAAAGTTTGGTAGAAATGAAAATATACAGTGTGAGGGAAAAGAAAGTAATTTAAAAAAATTGAAGCTTCTAAAGAACCAAATAAGCAAAACATATGAGTTAAGAAAAAATAAATTTTGTGGTATTGAACATTCGGAGTCACCTCCATTTCCAGTGATAAATCGATCCAGCCCAACCATGGAGGAGATATAACTGTTATATCTCCCTATGTTATATCTCCTCTAACCTGTGAAGCCTTGATACTCTCCATGGGCGTCGTCGGCAACATAATATTGGAGGGAGGTCATCCTAGGGATTTAGGATTCCTCCAGGAAAAAGTTTGGAAAAATACCCATGATTCATTAACTAGCTTAGAATAAATCATTTTGCGCGTTTTAGACTATCTTTTAAAATCAATTACTTTCGAAACCATTTACTAACTTTTGAAAGGTGAATTCCAAAATTTTATCTTTAAATAGAGGATCAGAGTAATTTTTAGTGTTGTCAGGAACACAAATCAATTTTCAAAAAATAAAGTAATTATAAATTATAAAATATTAAATTTGTGTGCTTTAATTAGTGTTGTATTTGAAGATAATAAGAGGGGAATTCACCTTTTTTTCACCAGAATCTCCCTCTTAGGGGCCATTCATTAATTACGTAAGGGTCCCGAGGGGGAGGGGGGGTTGGAAAAACCTCTACATATCCTTACTTGGGGGTGGGGGGGTCAAACCCGTTCTTACGTAAGATTTTCCAAGTTAATGTAAACAAATTCCAATATTCCTAATGAAATTACTATTGAATAACCACAGAAAAACTTAAAAATGCTGATGATCTCGGTATATTATCAAAGCTTTAATTAAAAAAATGAAAGTTTATCAGATGTATCTTTTTTATTGGAGTAGCATTAAACTAAGAAAAAATAAAACTGTTGAATCCATCTTCCAGTTGTCAAAAGTCGAAACAAAACAAAAGCAAAAAAAAGAAAAATATGTATTAGTTTTGGTTTCAACTTTTTTATTATTTTGAAAAACGAAATGGAATCTTACGTAAGAATAGGGGGGGAGGGATTTGAAAAATCGGTACTTTCGTATTAGCCCGTCCATCGTTTTCGCCAAAACGCGCCAAAATACGGGATTTTATCAGAATCGCCGAAAAACACATTTTTTAACATCAGAAACATCTTTATAACATCAGAAAATAAAAAATAAAAGTTTCTTGTGGTTGGGAGGGGGGGCTGCCGCCCCCCCCCCAAACCCCCCCTGCCCTAACTATAACCAAACTCGTTGTGGGGGTATCAGAAACAGTAAGGATTCAGATAAAAGGGAATCGGTATTCTTGGATGTACCAAAACTACGGATATCACTCGGTAAGACACCAACTTACTTGCAAAATGGTCGATCAAAACCGGCGATCCTGTGTCGATCCTTCCACCGGCGTGCATACGCAAAACATTGAAAGACTCTGGGGCTCGGCAAAATGGCGCAACAAAGTTCACCGTGGAACGACACGAAAGCATTTAGACTCCTACCTTTCAAATGCAGTCTTCGTTCTTACCTTGTAAACACTGTTGAATTTTAGTTCAAAACAACCTGCGCGGTGCGCACACATTATTTCACCCATGGGCGTACCGATTCAAATTGCGCGCACTTGTGCAGCGATCGGAACTAGCGCGATTTCGCTACGTTTTTCAGGGTTACCAGAATCAACGGTAGTGTTGCGGGGTTTACCAGACTTGGCGACTTATCGCCCCTGTTGGCGAATGGACGAGCTAATACGAATGTACCGAAAAATCTTACGTACCCTTACATGGGGGTAGGGGGGTCAAAAATTGCCAAAATCATCCTTACGTAATTAATGAATGGCCCCTTACGCACCCTCCTTAATTACCATTCTTTGCATTTTAGGTTCTCCTAGAAGTTAAGAATTAAGTTTTGTAAAACAATGTTCTTAAATATTGGGGGAGACGTATCTCTGTCTCTCTCGGGATCGACGCCCTTGACACTTTAAAAACTATTACTTATTATTACTCTTAACTTTGAATGATTTAAATTTCCTTCAAAAGATATCTCTCTATATTAAAAAAAAGTAACAGTGACCGCCGCCGCCGTCACCGCCGTCACCGTCACCGTCACCGCCGCTGATTTTGAAAATTTTATTTTTGAACACTTTGAACTACCACTACACAAAAACTATTTGAAGGAATATTATGAAATTTTGACCATTGGTAAACAAATGTATGAGGGTCATTTCAGTTTCCAGACGTAATTAATTTGATAATTAGTTCTGGAGTTATTTAATGTCAAAGTCGAAAATTATTTTTTTCGGCTGCGAGTTCGCCCCCAGAAAAATCTATTTACAGCAGAAACAAGATTTTTTGCAGACACGTAGTCTTAGGTATGAAGTTTTGCACCTCGTCGCCCTTTTTTCGAATTATTTTTGGAGTAGTTAAATTCTAAAGTTTCAAAATTTTTTACTCTTTATCGGTTTTTTCATTATAATAGAAAAACTAATCACAGTAGAAATATGATATTTTAAACACGCATACAATTATTTTTTATAGAAAGATTGGCCTTTCGTTTTTTAAAAAATTCGAATTAGTTTTAGAATTATTAAGATACCAAGTTTCAATTTTTTCTTCTCTTTCTGGTCGTTCACTAGAGCAAGGCTGAACTTGATCGTAACCGTGGTAGTACAGGCTGCGTCATTACGAAAAAGATCAAAAGAGCCGAAGTGACTGCAAGTTTCCATCTCCTGCCGTACGGGGGCGCCCTATACGGTGTAAGAAAAGTGTTTGTTTTCCATAGGATTACATTGTATGCATGTGCGTTTGTCGAAGTTTTGAAGGTTTAATAGTTGTTAAAATATCGTAATTCGATAAAGAAAAGATGGCGAATTGCTGTGTGCCTTATTGTACGTCTTACTTTTAACGTACTAAGAAATTAAGAAAGATTAAAAGAAGATTAACAGCCGTATTCACCATAAACTCTAACCCAAACTTGAGTTGATAACCGAAGAAAAAGTCGTTTTACTCTGAAATATTTTTTTGATTGAAAAAGAAGATACAGGATTCCGATTGTATGAAAGAAGGTATTCTGCCTGGGACTTCGGAATCGAAAAGGTAAATACACTCAATATTAATTTAAAGATTCAATGAAAGCTTTCTTTCAGAAATAATATTCTCGGCGATTTCTGTAGGTAAATTAATTTCTTCTGCATGAAACAAAATAGACGTTATGTTTAGTTGACTTAAATGGAATTTATAAAAATTATATTCTTTTAATTTTATATGTAGATATTTATTAAATTCTTGTATTTATTTTGAATTTATATTTATAATAATGTCAGTGCATACTATAATGTTTATAACTAGGTTTTTTTTAATTACCTTCCATTTTGCTCCTGTAAAAAAGTAGGAAATTGATCCTCAAGAATGTACCTCTACCAGTAGCAAAATTATTTCGAAATTCCTACTACTTTTTTTAGGAGCAAAACAGAAGTTAATTAAAAAACAACCCTCGTATATAAATATTGTAATCTTTATCACTTTTTAATTTTTGCTTGGTTTTATTTCTCGATTTTGTAATCACAATGCATTGTGATCACTAATGCATGTTTTTTTTATTTTATATAGAATGCTGTTCCTTGAGATTACATAAAAGAAATATTGAAAATTAATTGAATTATGGAGACACAACTTCAGTGCCGACATGATGTTTACAGAATAAAAGCATAATATTGTGCAATGTGTCCATCGTTTTAACTTCCACTAAAATTGTCAAGTTGTTTTCTTCTATTAGTGAAAAAAAACATTCTGGTGGAAAAATGATGAATGATTTGTATGTTTTGAGTTCAACTTGATTTAAAGTGATTGTATATACTGACAACTATTAATGTATAGAAGTTAAAAGGTTTTGTATGTTAACATATTGAACAGAAGTGGTAATATTTTATAGAGTTATTTGAAAAAGAAGTTTCTCTTTTGCTTTATTGTTAAGAATTTTGTTGATTCATTTAAAATTTCAATTTATATTTTATTTTATTCTTTAAACTATTTATTGAATATATACTTTTGAATTTTTACAAGGCAAATACACTCCAGGTAAGTCTAAAATAGTGAAATAAAAAGTAATGTCTTTGTAAAATATGTCCTACTCAATGTTGTAGTAATTTTCGGTTATTGTCAATTGTCTTTTGAGTGAAATTTATTATAAATTTCTTTAAAAAGATTGTCAATTTAGAATATAAATTTACTGTCTAGATTAATTAAACATTTTGATCTTGAAGAATAGCATAACTAGCATTATCAAACCTTCAGATTTTTATCACCGTAAAATTTCTAGGACGAAATTATTGAATCTATATTTCTACATACTTTAATTATTAATTTAAGTGAGTCAGAATTTTTAATTTTTAGACAGAATTTCACTTAAACTATTTCCTTGATCTTGTAGTACTATTTCAAAAATATAAATTATACTTGAAAGTGGAAATTTTATTTTAGTTCCCATACAAATTTATAAATTGGATTATCTATTTTTGATTATTTATTTTTTAATTCTAAGTCGATGTTAAATTGTATTTTTTACCTTTTTTCAATTTACTCACAAGTGTTAATTTCAATTTACTCTTTCTTAAGTGTTTCATAATGGACAGTGATAAATAGTCAAGTAAAAATATACAAGAATTTTTTTGTATCCTGTGAAAAGTATAAACAAATTGTTTTAAGGACACAGTACCCAAATATATTTTTTTTAGTTTTTAATATTATAATTTTGATTTTAATTGCATATTTAGTGGGCTAATATGATATACCCATTCCCCTAAAAAAAAGTTGGATTTTAATAATCAGAATATAAAAATTTTAAATTTTTAAAAATTTTTGACCATTTTTTAAATCCCTAAGGCTTTTTTAATTTTGCATATTTTTAAATTTTTTTTTCATTTATTGGTTCATTATATTATACTTCATAAAAATATGCATGGGTTTCTTTCTATCAATATTACTTTATTTTCTAGAATTTTTTGTAGTAAAAATCCCCCAAAAAACCATAAAAATTCATCATTTTTGACTTTAATATTTTTTTTTTTAAATCTAACCTTATTAGAGCTAAACCCATGCACAGTTCTATAATGCATATATTTCAGAATATATATAAAAATTTTCAGACTTATATTTAAAGTACATAAAAAGCCTTAGGCTTTCAAAATATTGTAAATACACAAAAATTCAATGGGGAGAAAATCCAACTTAAAATTTCGTTTCTTCATAGAAAACCCTCATCATAGCATCAGAAAAATGTAAATAACTTCATAAATTATTAAGATAGAGCTCTGAAATTTTGAAGACACATTCAAAAAGATCTATGGTATGGATTAAGCCAGTAAAATGTTTTTTGATATTTTGATGATTTTTTGGGTACTATATTGCCTTAAACAAATCATTGGTTGAATTAATTTTTTTGTGCAATTTTAAAGGGCATAATTTTTGTGGATGAACTTAAGAGCCAGATACTTTGTTTTTTTTTTGGTGAAATGTTTTTGAAAAAAAAAGCCAAAGTGTTTTCCACAAATTTTAAAAATTATGTTTGTGCAATGTTCGTAAATTGTAGTTAGAATGTGATTATATTTGATTTTCATGTTTCTAATTTGCTCTCTACATGTGATTAAACTTAAATAAAAAATTGTTTCATGTCCAACGTGTTTTCATTCGTGTTTTTTCTCACAGAAATACTGACACCAGCTATTTTAATAGTAGTAATTACAGAATTGAAAATTTTACTTCCTTTCTCCCAAATACCTTTATTTAAGTGTTGATAGCTTTGCAAACATAGCAGCGAATCATTCCGTTTGTAATCATCGATGGAAAAACTCAAAATTTCATGTGTTGTCTTGATACATTGGATAAAAGAAAATAAAGAAATTTTAAAGAGAGAAAAGACTGCTTTATTGAATACTCTGGCAAAGAATTTCAGAAAAGAATTTGACTAACTAAAGACAGTGTAGTGGAGCTTACACTTCTGCTACACGATAAATTAATTTTCCCATACGACAAGAACAATTGTGCTGTCCATTTAAAAAATAAATTTCAAGTTCATAAAATATTTTTAATCTAGCTTTTTCTTATGGACTCCGATCCTGTATGTAATAACAACCTATACACACCTTATTATTATAGATTAAAAATATTGATTTATTAAATATTTGTACTATTTCAAATAATTTTCTTAAGTTATTTATCAAGTTTTATGCAAGTAAAAGGTTTTGGGCGGGTATGTAGGTTTTGTATGTAGGGCGGGTATGTAGTAAAGGTTTTGGATTAATGTATCAATTTTGTTAACACAAAAAATGTCCAAAATAGTGTATTTGGTTCCTAAAATGTATTGTATAAGAAATGATATATTAAAATTATTTTAAAAATTATGTATAGTGTTAATGAAATTCTTTTAAAGACACTAAAAGCTGTGAAAACTAATGGAGCCTTTTTAGTTTGCACTGTAAGAGTTTGAAATATGTGTGGAATAATATGTTTTTAATCTTTGTTGTATAGCAAAATGATAAAAATGATAGTTTTTAATGGAATATTGATATCTGAACTTTTGGCTACTTATTAAGGTAAGTTTTGTTTTTAAAGTAATTTTAAGTAAGACAATCAAGATTCTATGCAACTTAAATATTTTGAAACTATGGAGAAGGGAAATCCTTAGTTTTTCTTGATTTAAAAAAGGTGGGGGGGTTCAGCAAAATATCACCAATGGTAGTTAACTGTTGTTGATCTAATTCAGCCTTTCCAGGAGAATCAATAAAGAACACTCATAAACATTTAATACTGAGAATTAATATTTTATAACTATGATAATCTTTATTAACAATCTATAAATGAAAAGTAAAATAAGTTTTTGTGTATCTTTTTTAGCACTAATTAATAAAAATTGGAAATAACTTATCAGTTGTTATAATAATGTATGAGACAAGACAATATATTTGTATCAAAACGTTTGTTTTTGTTAGGTGTTAATCAAAAGAATTTCTTTACTTCAAGTAAAGAAATTCTTAAAGAATTCTTTAAAAAAAATTCTTAAAGAAAAAGTTTAAAACGAATCTAGTTCTTTCAATTTTCCTAAAACTCATTTTGTTCTTTTTACCCATAATTTTGTGATTTTATAAACTTTAAAAGTTTATAAAATCACAAAATTATGGGTAAAAAGAACAAAATGAGTTTTAGGAAAATTCTCATAACGTATTAAAATTAATGTAATTGGGTGATATTAATGGAATTGTAATTAATAAGGTTTTTTAATTATAAACATTTGCTTGGCAGCATTTGAGAATTCACTAATATAATATATGTGAATAAAAGACAAGACCCAGTTGAAAGAATATATGAGAAAAATTATTCCCTGAAAAACTGTATTTGTATGGAATAAAAAAATAAGTTTATGTACACACAACAAATTTTAACCAGAACACATAGCTAATGAAAAACTTTTGATAATTGTAGAGATTTGAGTCGGAAATTTTGTACATGATTAAATTCACTAATTAGCGTTTATAAACCCTCTAAAAAAATTCTTAAAAGTCTGCTGACTATGTAACAAAAAAAAATCTTGTACTTGACTCTTACATAGGTCTACAATTAATCTTGGTGAAATATTTTTATTTTCTTTCAGAATCTTTATTTGGATATAAATATATTTGTAATAAATTAACCTCCCACCACAGAAAAACATCGATTAGAAGTTATAGAGATTTTAATTATTTCAACTTTTATACATTTTCAGTAACATTGAAGCTCCTCGTTGCCTCAAAAAATCCCTTCTTTTACAAGCAAAACCAACTGAACTGCAAAACCTTAAAGCGTGCCATTATTTCTCTGCATTGTTTACAGAGGGCGCTGCTAACGGTGTAAGGAAGTTTCCCCTGGATTTTGCCGTAGGCGTGAACAAGCCTGAGAGACACAGTTAACTGTTGTTGTTGATCTAGTTCAGCCTTGACTAGAGAAACAAGCGATTATTTTAGAGTCTGATTTCTTATTCCCAATGATTCACTAGATACACACGTGCATTTTATAAATTTAAAAGTTTTTTTTAATGGCATGTGCTTTTTCTCTAAGATGGTTGATGATATTTAGTAGACTTGTTGGATATTTTTGAATACATTTCGGTTTAATTATTGGTAAACTAAAAAGGAATATTTTAGTAACAGTTTTATTTTGATATTTTTGTAGTAATGGTCCGCATTAAGTTATTGATAAGTTAGAGAGATAAAAGGTTTCGATTTTAAATGATCATTAACTAAGCAGAAAAGTTTCAGGTTTTACTGGATAGTTGAGAGCTAAGGTCGCGAAGCGATCTTCAAAGAACTGCGAAGCAGTTCCGGGGGTTGGTGAGCGATAGCGAGCAGGGGGCAGAGCCCCCTAGTTAACATATAAAAACGTGTGTATTGTTTTCACAGTATTTATAAGATATACCTTATAATATACATATATTTTTTTCCATTTTGGAAGGGAATGACCTCAAATGATACGACCTTTCCATTTGGAGAAAGTTATAAAAGGTTTTGACCTACAAAACATTCCATGAAAAATTCACAAAATCTTAATTTTAAGAAAAAAATTTTTAATATACTTTATAACTAATGAGTATGTTCGATATTTTTCATTATATAGTAATTAAATTTCCCCTTTCTGTTGCAATAATAGAAAAGGAAAATATTAAAGGAAAATATTCCTCGAATAGAAAAATTCAATCCGAATGCCTCAGAATCTCTACAATTCAATGTTTCTATAGAAAAAAGACACACATATTTCATTTCACCAATTGTCTATTTCTGCATTCCATTTCATAAGACACTTTTTATGACCCTTGGGAACTAACAAATATACGCCACAAGAATCTTCATACTCCAGAGATTCTGAAATAGAAATTCGCGTTCATTTTTCGGAACGAAAATTGAACATTCGGGTCGGTGAACTTTTCGTCACGAAACAAACCGTTGCCACTGCAAGGGGAACAAAAGATGGATCGAGCGAGAGCATTGCCGCTCTACTGACTGGAATTATTTTTGAAAATTCTCTTTTAATTTTTCGCTCCCAACCCTTCTTCGAGTTTCCATCGTCCGTCCGCCAGTTTATTATGAATCTATGCCCTGAAACTGGGCCACTAGAAGGAAAGTTTGCTGTGTTTGGGATAGTTGGTCGAAGAATTGGCTTCGACTGTTTACACTACAAGTGCGAGCCTGGAGGGAAAAGAAAAGGGAGATCTTGTTTCTGCTTTTATTAGATCAACAAAAGAGAATGACCGCTGTGGTTATTTAATAAGAGAAAGGTCAAGGAATGTCAGACCTAGATTCATAGTTTTCCCGTTCCAACCTTTGAAAGGTCATTGATTTTCACTTTTTAAAAGAGCCATCGGTAATAATGAATGGTAATAAATCAAATTGCATGTTCCTTCCATTTTGATGTGACATCTATTTTTACTCGCGTTTTCATGCGGTATCGTTACTTGACGTAATGACCATAATTGACGATTGCTTTTGGGAACAGCTTTTAAATGTAAGTTGTATTTCGTGACTGAGATTAATCTCGCCAAAATGTGTTCCATTAGTTTTAGGAGGATGCCAGGAATGGCATACAAAGCTATCAATAGAGAGATAGAGTCTACACAACTACCAGAAGAAAAACTTTTATTTTTTTATGCCTTTAAATGTTTGACTCGTGGATATTAGTTCAGCTTACGATTCAATTTACATTGATGGCCTCATATTAAAATTAATAGGAAAAGGCATCAAGGGCAATGCTGCTAATTGGATATTTAACTTTCTTCAAGATAGAGAGTTTCAGGTTAGGTGGAGAAATACTTTGTCTACCAACTTAAAAAATAATCGTGGTCTGGCTCAAGGGAGTGTTTTAAGTGGATTTCTGTTTACTATCTACATGTCAGACCTTTTTGAACACATAGCTGGTGCCAAAGTTATAATATATGCAGACGATATATTTGTTTATTCTCATCATTCAAACCTCAAACAAGCAATGAACAACATACAAAAAGCTTTATGTAAAATAAGCCTTTGGTGTAAAGAATGGAAATTATCATTATGTCCTCAAAAATGTAGTGCAATTAACTTCTCCAACAGAAAAGAACTTCCTAATGGAAACCTCCTCATAGAGAACACGGAAATTCCTTGGAAAGAGCATGTGAAAATCCTAGGGTTATATTTTTCTAGAAACTTATCATTTAAAGAACATTTCATTCATTTAACAAAAAAAGTGAATAGGAAAATGAATGCTCTAAAAGCAATAGCAGGAGCCTCCTGGGGAACACGTTCATATCACCTCACACATATTGTAAATGCAACAATAAGAAGTAATTTAGAATTTGGTTGTCAGATTTTTAATAGCACTAGCAAATCCCTATTTCACAAACTAGAGATCATTTATAACAAAGCTTTGAGGATCGCTACAGGCCTTCCTAAGTGGACCCCTATTCCCCTCTTATACAAAGAAGCAAATCAAATGTCAATCAAGAATCGACATAAAATTATGTTCATAAAATTTGGAATCAAACAAATATCTCATGGAAACTATTCAGCATTGAGTGAATCCCTGTTAACTTCCTGTGATCCTCCCCGGTTGAGTCGGCATCACTCAATACAATACAGATTTCAAGAATTAATGAATTTTTATTTCTTAAATACAAGAGACATAATTAATGAAAGATTAGAAATTAATACTCATCCTAATTTGAAACTTAGTTTACATAATTATAGCTTTCAAAATAAAAACTTATCTAACGAAGAAATTCGATGTCATTTTAACCGTTGCAAATATGAAGATATGAGAAACAGAATAATCATTTCAACAGATGCCTCAAAAAATGAAACACATACCAAAGTAGCGGCGATAAATACATTAACATCCAAAGTAATTGCTGGATCTATCCCAAATATAAATTGCATTTTTACAGCTGAAGCGGTTGCGATTATCATGGCAGTTCAGGAAATTTTTGAAGCAGACCAAGAATATATAATATTAACAGATAGTTTATCAGTACTAAAGGCCCTTTTTTCAATTAACATGAAATCTCCTAAAGTAATACTTTATTTGAACAATTGCATTAATAAGGCCCTTGAAACAGTTCGACACCTAGAGATCGTTTGGACACCAGGTCACAAAGGTATTCCTGAAAACGAACAAGCCGATCAAGAAGCGAAAAAAGCTCCCACTAACATTATTAAGCAAATAATAGCTCCTGAAGATTTAGTAAAAAACATCAAACATATAATTATAAAAGAAGAAGAAGAAATTTGGAAAAGAAGCAAATATGCATCAGACTTCGCTCATTTGGAACAGGATACCTCAAAAGTTTATTTAATTTCCTCCAATCGGAAAATGGATGTTCTTCTGGCAAAACTAAAAACTAAAACTTTATTAACAAAACAAAATTTATTTAAGATTGGGAAAGCAACAAGTCCTCTATGTTCATTCTGTAATGAAGTAGATTCTAATGATCATTTACTCCTCCAATGCAAAAAATTCACCAATCAAAGGAAAAAGCTTATAGAATCTATAAATACGTCTTCAACAAGTTTTACAGAAATATTAAAAGTGACTAATGAAAATGCCAAGGAAAAAACCAAAGCCATAATCAACTTCTTAAAGTCAATAGCAGACATTATGTAGAAAATCTTTACAGCCCACACAAGGAAATATAAACATCAGGAAGAAGAAGACGAAGCGACTTTTCAGTCAGCGCAAGTCTCATTATAACTTGTAACTTGTAACTTGTAACTTGTTTGACTCGTATATCAAAACTATTTAAAAATATTCCCATCTACATTCACTCTGATATTACACTCATGTCCAAAAATTAAGGATAAATTGATTTTTGTGGGGAATGATGACACAAATCTCGGATTCTGTAATGTAATTTTCAGGGTCCCAAAACTTAAGTTGAAACAAACATATGAACGATTCAAAAAATATAGTAACCATCCGCTAATAATGGATTCAAGAGATAAAATCTGCCTAAAATGAAGACTGATGAGGTATATAAGTATATAAAATATGGTATATAAGTATATAAAATATGGTATATAAGTATATAAAATAGGAGATATATAAAAATCAAATTTAAAAGCATTCCACGCACTTAAAATCAAGCAGAGTTTAAAAATCCTTTAAACTTATGGCATTATTCACAGCCACTTAACCAGTGGTTAACCAGCAGCTAAAGAGAGAAAAGCTGCTTTTTGCTGACTCTGAATGGTGAATTTCTTCTTTAACCGGTGGTTAACCGTTGGTCAGGTAGAAGAGAATAAAGCCATAAATGATTTTCACAAAATACCGTTTTGAATGTTTTTCCATTATCAATGGAGAGCCATATTACCCCCCTCCTTAAACTATTTTTATAGTCTGTGTAATTTTAATCGGTGGCTCACTACTAGTCATTTCTCATTGCATTTCGTACGAATTTCATGGTATGAATTCTATTGATAAGGGGCTATGATTTGTATCATATTTTCTAACAAATAAAATATTATCCTTAATTTGTGGGTTCATAACTTTTTAACTAATGGATGATCCAGTCTGTTTCTAAGAAGAGGACCTTTGCAGGATACCTGTACCAGCTAAGGCAAATACGCAAAATGTTGCTTTTTTAGACTATGTCTCTTGAGATGCCCTTTCCTTGAAATACGTACTTTGTTTTTCTCCCCGGTTTGATAAAAATTAATACAGTATGCAGTAATGTATTGTTTCAATTCCGTTAAAGGTCCCGCTAAATATCCCCAAGTTTTTATGAAAGCCATATATTCAAATATTGACAAATTTTTCTGATTTTTATTCATAAACTAAACAGTTATTGATCTAAGTAAACATTTCAATCTAAGAGTTTGAAATTATTTAGCAATATTTCTACTTTTTTTGGTGACCTGTAGATACTGTAGTATCTCATAAGTTGAGACATTATTATTGAACATTTGAGGATGATTTATTTCAAGGCACCAAAAGACCGTGAAGGTGTAAAGTAAAGGTTCAGCATCTTCAAAAAAAATTCCCTAATTAAACAAATTCTACCATTTGAAGTGTTTGCAGCAATAAGGAGCTAACTCTAAAAGCTTTCCATTGGAGTTAGCTCATTGTTGCTGTAAGCATCTCTTTCGTTTCATCATCTTGATAGAAATAGTAACATATCCAACTCCATCTTACTGACCACCAACAATCAAAGTCGAAGCCAACCTACTTTTCACCAGAGATCACGACCTTAGAAAACGAATTTAAGCCAAGAGGCTAAAGGGGTAGTTATCCAACACTCTAGAAATCCGAAATTCTACCTCCATACTCCTCCTCATCACTTCTCCTAATCGAATTTCAGCCTGGAATTCTATCTCTGCGTAACGCCCTCCAATCGGCATAGGTCGAGTCAATAAACTGGCGTGTTTTGTTAACCTCGAAAGAAAGGAAGCAGTTTTAATTAATAAATCCGCTCATAGAGGTTTAGAGAACTAGATTGCTAGCTTGGCTTCACCAGTTAGCCATGGATGGTTTGGTGGTTAAATTTAGAAGCTGCTGTGAAGGATGATGTGACAGCGGAATACAGATTGGCGTTAGTTGGAAGGACTGAAATTAATTGATGAAATGTTGTTGAAAGGAAGGAAAGTTGCTTGGAGGAAGGATTATAGTTTACAGTTGTTAATCAATGGACATGTAGCCGTTAAAACGACGTAAACTATCAGTCAGGAAATCTCTCGTTTGTGTGAATTTGGGGGAAGGGAGAGAGAGGTAGAGTTGTTGAAAAACCCACATAAAACTAATGGGACTATACTAACTTTTGTGTTTCCTGAATACAAGTTTTCGATTGACGCTGCCCTGAAGTTCTTGTAATTTCCCTTATCAAAATAAATGCTAAAGATTCAAAATGCTTCTAATAAAATGCAGTTCAGGTTCTGACTTTTTCAACTTAATAAAGTTACCAACATTTTAAGTCCTCAGAAAAAAAGAAGAAACAAATAATGGACAAGTTCAAGCGGAAAAACATTTTCATTTTTTACGTCTCTGGCATACTTCTGGTGTATTACATAACATTGCTCTAAAATCAGTTATTTAATTAATTACTTTAATTCTTAGTTAATTTCTTTATACAGCATGGTTGTAAAGCAGTAAAAACTAAATCGAGGTGCATAAAACTAACAATGAGCTTCTAACTCCAATAGCTTTTCATTGAAGTTAACTTCTTGTTGCTGCATGCATCTCAATTGAAGAATGCGTGTTATTGCTCGGTATATCCGAGTCTTGATCTTTTATTCCGTAGGTTTTAATGTTTCTTTACCCACAAAAACCACCTTTTTGTCCTATCGTTACACGCTTTAAGTGATTTTCATTGTAATTTACGTGAACTTCCTTGACAAACAGCTTTCAAGGAGTAGAACTTTCTGAAATCCTCAGTCCTTCATCTAACGAATGTCAAGGTCTGACCCAAATGAACCGAAGACAGGAATTCATAAACACAGGCAGTAAAAAATTCGATTCAGGTAAGTGATACAGGTGTGTCAAGTATTTTTATCTCAGAAATTGACTGATGCCATTCGAACTATGTCAGGCGCCCTCCAGGTATGGGGTCTCGTTCTCGGAGATTTTTTCCTACAATGCCGGTGGCAACAGGGGGTGTGAACTGGCTTGTTAGGATAACGATGCATTGTTCCATATTAGGCCTAAAAGTATCTCCTAGAAACAATGGCGTCCAGCTTTTATAGCCATAGTGATGATCCTCTAAATTGGGTGTCCTTGTTCATGGTCAGTTAGAAACGTCAGGAAATGACACGGGAATTGTTTAGGGTGAAATAAAGGAACTCGTTACGGGTGCAGTTTATAGCACTTTAGTTCTTATGTATTCTATTTAAAGATGTAAGCGCCTATTTGTTCTTTAGGGGATCTTCTATAAATTACGTAATGATGTATTTACGTCATTTTTCAAATAATTTTAGAAATGGATAACAAACAGCGTCTGAAGATAATAAATTCAAAATTGGAATAGAAATATAGTAAAGAAATAAAAAGCATCTATCATATTTAGCTTTAGGAATACCGTTTTTGCTCCATACATCCTAGTTAGCGATGTAATAAGGTTTTACAAACCTTGTTGTAACTTAACGGCGTAACTCATTTGAAGTTTTATGAGGTTGTCTTTGACAGCCTGTAACTTTGTGACAAGGTAAAAACAACCTGCGCTAGTTGATATCTATAAGGTTAATGTTAGTGGTAAACTTATGAAAAAAACTTAAAACCTTGAAACTGAATTGAGGCTTTTTTAAGGGGTTTTTAATCATTGTTTTTCTGCTACCTTTGTCACACAAAACCTAACATTGTAGTGCAGAAAGGTTTTTCGGCAAACCTTGTTTTGGATAACCCAATGACAATGAAAAGAGAAGGTTAACCGTAAGGTTACATGCTATCTGGGAAGTATTTTGACTATGACATGGTTAAATTTGGAAATGGGTAGAAAGCGATTAAATCCATTCTGTATGATTTTCGTAACTTATTACATCTTAACTTCTGCTTTATTGGAAGAAAATATTTGCAAATGTCCTTTTTTAAAATGAAAAGTGTCAGAATAATAAATATTTTTTCTAATTGTATATTAGATGTGACTTGAACAGATTCCTTGAATATTATTTCAAACAATAGCATATGATTATAAGTTATTAAAATTCAAAAACATAGAAAGTATTATGACCCATTGCCCACAATGTTTTAAATTTTTTCTTTGACATTAAGTTTCAACTTAAAAAACTTCTGTAACACTCAAAATTTCGTCGATAAAAAAACCACCTTTCTTTTTTGTAGTTTAAGAGCATTTTTCTATTTTTATGAGCTTCACATTTCGTGAATATTTCATCAAACAAATAGAATATCACTGAACCGTATCAGTAGGAATAAATTTCCAGTTAAAGCTAATAGAACATCTCTTTCAGGACTGCTTTATCTGCTAAAGCCAACGTATTTTTCTTCCTTCGCTCTTTTTAGTGGAAACCATCGAACTACAACCGGGCTTTGTAGTAACTGTTGCCATCACGCACCAGAAACTATTCCCAAAAGAACTCAGAGTTCTTGGCTGAGTGCTGAGATAGAGATTCCGACGTTTTGCTTCCCTTTGGATAAAAAAAATGCCTTTAGAGTTCGGTAAGTCCGAAATAATAGACAAAATGAAAGTGTAGTGACTCGGACATATAAATTTGGACAGAATAGTTTTGTGGGTTTCCTTACTTCCGCGTATTTCAACTGGGAAAAACCAATTGATTGATTTTATGTTTGCCGCGGAAAACCTACTTTTACTACATGTTATACTTTTTCTGAAAAGTCTAGGAAAAAGCTTAACCGTTCAGTGAATGCTAATTTTGAACAGATTTCATGCTTTATTGAATTTATTAATCAAAACTAGACAAGATACTAAAAATATAGTACCCCTAACTATATTTTCGGAAATAAAAATAGTAAGGTGTAAAGCTTTCAAAGAATCTGTAGATTATTTTATATCGAAACAGGAAATATATAGATTCAGGGTTCTGCAAAATTAAGCTAGTGTTAATCAAATGGATTCTAAAGTATTTTCTGAATTGCATATGCTACGTATATTAAGGAAATATCTGAAAAACACTGTTACTTTTCACAATACACGATTTCTTTATTTTACATTTCAAATTTTCTTTCTTACTGAAAAACCATTTAGAAATAAAAAATCTAACATCAGTTTACAAGGCATCTCCAAAAAAAAGAACTATATTTTTAAGTTTACAATTAAGGTACTTGCAGCAGCAATGAGCTAACTCCAATGTAAAGCTGCTGGAGTTAGCTGATTGTTGCTGCAAGTACCTCAAATAGTTCTGCTTCTTAAAAGTAATTGTAAATTCATATTGCTTTTTTTAGGGACCCTCTGAAGGAGAAAGAATACGCCACACCCACAGTTTGAGAAACGTCGTAGCTGGATGGATACTAGTAAAAAATACTTAACTATTGCGAGAAAAAAAGAAAAAAAGAATAAGACGAAAAAATGAAGTGCTATTGCACATCCACCAGAAACCCAAATAATGGCCTCCTAAACTGTATTCAAGTCACTAATTATCTATAACTTGTATAAACCCCAAGTTCCCTCTTAATCACTTGTCTTTTCGCAACTGCTGCCAGATTTGTACTTATTATACGCGGTGTACCTTTTTTTATAGCACTGCGAAAGTGAAATGAAAAACGGGGTCGAAAATTTACCTGAAGAGTCGTGTGACGAAACTTCGCCCTTTCTCCCCCTGCTTGATCCCATTTTTTCACGGGAGAGTGGTTCTTTTAGTTTCATCGGGATTTCCCCGAATTCCTCGTGTTTTCCTCTCTTCTCGATGGCAACAGAACTTTCACGGAACTCGCAAATTCTTTATTAGAGGTTTTCCCTTTTCTTCGTGTTTGGTGTAATTCTAGAGAAGGCATGGGCTAGTATTTGGGTCATTTTTACTGGAGATGACAGCTCTTCGAATTTTATCGTGTTTTTCAAATGATTAAAAACGTCAAGTGGGATTGGTTTGTTGACTGTGACAAGTGTTTAACTTTGAGTTTAATTTAAATCGTCAAAATGGAAGCTTATTTAAGTTTAACATGTGATGTGATCAAAGTATTTAAAAAATTCTAGAAAGTTTAAAGTTCTAGTTTTAAAAACTGAATTCAGACCTTATTTCACCAAATGTTTTCATATTTTTTTTTAGAAATGTGTTATTTAAAAACAAGACTATAAAATTATACATGACAATTTAGGGATCTAAAGTAATTTAGTTTAATTAATCGGACTTCAAATTATTATAGGCTTAAAATATTTAAATGGTTTTAGAGGTATGATCTAGTTACATTTCTATACGTTGTGCAGAGAAAAACTTTTATTACTTATGTAATATTTTGAATCACATTAATTATTTTCAAAGCATTAAATGAAAAGTTCGGAGCGTTATTAAAGATTGATCAAAGCAACAATATTAATGGGAGCATTTAAAGATATTCATTAATTAAGATCATATTCTTAACATTATATTGGATATTAAAATTTGAATAAATTTTTGTTTTCTTTAACTCTGGTTGTAAAAATGACGAATATTTGCAAGAGAAATGTTTATAATATAAATTAATTAAGTGTTTGGTATGAACCAAAGTAATTACCACAGAACACTTAGATTTTCTAGTTAAGCATTTTGAGTTCTCTTGAGTTTGGAGCTTATACAATGAGGTATACTCTACTTTCTACTTTATCCAATATTGTAAAATTTATCAAATGCTTTGAACTTTCCTAGTTATTACCTGTTAATTTATTTATCAGTCGACTTTCCAGTTTTAGTAATGGCCTTCAAAAAGTTCAAAGTAGGTTATATAACAAATTCTTAATTTATTTAAAAAGATCCCTTAAACTGCAAGGTAAAACATCCTTTGAAAATCTCCTTCCAATCTCTCCACTGTGATCTCCTTCCACTCGATAACCATCATACCTCCTTTGTAATTAAAAATGAAAACAACACGCAGACCTACTCCAAAAAATATGCAAGTTACATGAATAACTGTCAAACCGAACCTAATTAAGGATAAATCGTCACCTATCCCCAGCGAAAAGTCATCCTCAGCAATACATCAACCTGTTTTAGCGACACCCTATTTCTGGAATAAACAATAACTCCCAGCCAATGGGACCGATGCCAGTTCATTTGCCTCTTTACTTCACCTTATCCGGTTTATAATGAGTCCCACAGGGAGTCATTTAACTAAACAAAACACATTGCGTTTGCAGCCATCACCCCTCCGCAGGGACTCGTTTTGACACCGAAGAATTTTTTTTTTGAAGGGAAAGTATCATGTTTTTCAAAACGTGAATGCTAATCAACAGGTGGCGGTGTCTTCTGTCCCCCATCCCTTAATTAACCGTGTCAGTGGCACAAAGCCTTGATGATTTGTGGGTGGCCATTCGCTTAGTGTTGTAATTGTTTTCAAGGTATGCGACGGCGATGTAGTCTAAAGCAACGTTAGAAATCGGAAAGAAAAATCATCACCATGTTTAAACAATCTTACTGGTCTTCAAACAAAATGTATGGTCCACCAAATTAAAAAGGCCAGTTTAAATTTTTTTAAATCGCATGTCATACATTGTTGTTGCCTTATGCCACTTGGAATATCCAAGTTCCACCGCAAAGCGTACATGATTTAAGGCAATGGGGGTGTGGCTCCTGAGAAAGTGAGGACCATGACAGGCAGGAATCCAACTTAAGCCTCGGATGATAGATGCCGCCATCTCCACCTCCACAATTTTGCCATGCATCTGAAGGGGAGGGAAATAGTCTCCAGACACCACTGGACCCAACGTAAAATGTGCCATGACCGACCTCAGGACTTTCGGGCCCACAGATTTAACGAGCACGTACTCCAATGGGAAACGGCCAAGTGATAGCACTACATACGACGACGGGCTGAAATCTTTCAAACGCTGTGAGTTATTTCGTTGCTGTGGTTGTCTTCAGTGAAATTTTAACTCTCTAATTTTCCATTCAATAACAGAAGCAAAGAATATACGGGGTAGGAAACACTAGCCTGGAAAATTACATGTCGTAAAACTGTCATGGGCTTTCCGTTTAAAGTTCTTGCACCTGTTTCTTCCTTCTCTTGTCTCCTAAAATTCAAGAACCCCCCCTAGCATTTCCTTGAAATTTTGTTCACGAATGTTCTGAACCCTTATCAATGATCTGCGTATGAAAGTCGACGAAGTTTCAACGTCAAGGACGATATTTTAATGCAGGTATTTATTCAACGGTATTACAGGAAAAACCTTTTGCCACTGCTGGCGGATCCGTGATTTTCTGACCGTAGTCGTTTGTGCCATTTTTCAGTGGTTTCGGACCAGCGGACCACCTCCAATTTTGAACGCTGGTCTAAAGTGATAACTTCCTGTTGCAATTCCTATCAAAATTAATTTAGTTCCTCTACCAATCTATGTAGTTCCATTCTAGTTGCTCTAATTAAGATCGAACACTTGTTCAACACCATTTTGGGCTTTTAGAACCCAAAATTTACCTTCATTATCTAAAAAACATGGAAGGGAAGCAGTTTTTCCAAAAGAAAATACTGTCAACAGTGGTTCGGTAAAGATAATGTGCCAGATTGGAATTAGTCAAACGTAGATTTTTAAGCACAGTAATAATAATCTCAGTTAGTTTATAAACAACTCTGGATTTTGATTAAATTAAAACACACGCTAGTGAACGAATACTAGTAAAAATTATTGAACTGAACAAGTGATTAAGATTAATAGAGTGTTTTCAGGTGACTTCAAGACCATTTATTTTTTTCCTTGCTGTAGGTATAAAAGTCTGTTGCTAAGGCCGTTGCTAGGTGCGGCGGTATCTGTTGCTGTCATGTGATTGCAAATGCTCCAATAGAAGCATTCCATGACCAGTTATTTTCTTTTAACTGTTATCTGCTGTAGGTAAAACAATCTGTTGCTAAGGCCGTTGCTTAAGAGAAATATATATTTTTGCTCCTTTAATAGAACTAAAAGTTAAAAAAAAAGTTTTTTTAATACGTGTTTAGGTCAAGTCATAATGTATACGATTTCAAAAAGGGTTGTCAGCAGTATTTTAAGACTAGTATTTAACCATAACCTTTGGTTCTAAATATAACAGCAATAACAACAAAGAAAGGTATTCCTTTTCTTATTCACGAGGTTAAAAATATAACATGTTTAAATCTTACAATGCCTTTCAAGATTTACCTTCCTACGAGTAAAGTAACGGGCAATAAATTATCGACTTAAATAGTCTCTTCACTATCACGACCTATCTCCCCCTTTGTTTTTTGTTATACACATCATGCCAACCAACACGACTTTCCTCTTCTAAAAACTGCTCACAAACCTACACCTCCTCGAAACGCTTCGAAAATACACGTGTTCCCTCGCACGTCAATCAACCAACCAACCAAACTCACAATACAGTGAAAGTTCACTGCATGAACGAAGCGAATTACGCTATTTATAAATATAGAAAGTAAAGGGTCAGCTCCTTGACCCGTGAAAAAGCTGCAACACACTGAATCGGAACCCCCGCACAAGACCTCGATTAACCTACGAAATGGAACACTGCTTCGACACTTTCTTTTGCAGCAATATCCACCCCCAAGATTTCTCCCACGAAGTTCGAAAGAAAATTCCCGGTCCAGGAATAGCACCACTTCTGCAACAAATTGATTAGGGAGAAACTGAAGGAAGAGTGTGCTGACCCACTTAAATTGAAACTTTTGCAGACGATATCTTGGATATTTTCCTTTGCCTCAGGGGGAGGAGGATGGCTAGAGCGTTGCACCAACGTCCCCTGAATGGAGCCTCTCGTATCCATTTCGAGCCTTTTTATCCGTGGGTTTTTTCGGTGTTGGGAAACCTGGGAAAATTGGCTGGGTGGATGAGTGGATGGAATGCTAATAAGGAATTCGTGGATTGGGGAATTTTTATCTTTGGAAGGTTGGGCGCAAGAACTTGCAAAAACTCAACTACATTAAGCTTCTAATTTTAGCCTTATTAAAGTTCAAAGGATAAAAGCGATGTAAGAAATAATGAGCGAATTAAAGAGAACTTATTATTATATAATTTAAAACTATTAATGGCGAAGAATACAGGGAAAGCCAAAAAAGTAAATACATTTATAACTACCTCACTTGTGTGGGCAACTTACTATTTGATTAATACTATCAAATGTATTCTAAGATAAATTTTCTAAGATAACATAACGTAAAAAATAGCCCAGCTGAATTATATAGATGCCTCAAAGATTATGGACGAAGAAAAAGTAATCTGTTTTGCTACTTTTCAATTCCGTATGATGTCTTTTTAAAATGATTTACACACTCCAGTGATTATGCATGTATCATCATTGATACTAAAAGAAAAACTATTGTTATATTAAGCTGTGATGCAAAGAAAGTGATAAATCATTGAATATAAATGAGGATTAAGTTCAAAAGAGGACATCGATTCATCGGTATATCGCTTGTAGTAGCAGGCATTAAACGAATAAATATTATAGAGAAGAATAGGAATGAACAAAATTAACAGTTTTGTTAGAGTATATGCTCATTAATTTCACAGATGTTTAACACCAATTTAATGGTAAATCATAATATCTGACACTCTTATTAAGTTGTTAAATGTTAATACTCAATTTTAATACTTAAATCATTCAATTAATATCAATAGCTTTGATATTATTGAGGTAGGACGAGTAAATTAAATGGGCGATCTGTAAAAAATGTATTTCAATATTGCATTTGTGAATGTTAACTATGCAAAAATGTGAAGGACTAGCTCTTAACAAAAAGAAAACTATTAATGTAGCTTTTGCTTTATGTTTTAAATAATCCTCGAAATTATTTTCAAGGTAACCTATAAGAAATTGTCCATTATAGTTCATACTGAATTTAAAGTGTTTAAAAATGAACTACAAATTTTTTTCCTTTTAAATATTATTATCGTAAGGGGCCATTCATTAATTACCTAAGGATGATTTTGGCAATTTTTGACCCCCCTACCCCCATGTAAGGGTACGTAAGATTTTTCAAACCCCTCCCCCTATTATTACGTAAGATTCCACATCGTTTTTCAAAATAATAAAATGTTAGAAAAGGATTAGTTACACTAAAATTCTCGGTTTGATTTTTATTTTTCAACAGATAAGTAATTCAATCGAGATCGTCAGCGTTTTTTAAGTTTTTCTGGGGTTAATCAATAGTAATTTGATTAGAATAATTGTAATTTGTTTACTTTAACTTGGAAAATCTTACGTAAGAATGGGTTTGACCCTTCCACCCCCAAGTAAGGGCATGTAGAGATTTTTTCAACCCCCCTCCCCCTCGTGACCCTTACGTAATTAATGAATGGCCCCTAAGTACATTTAAGAGAGCATTTTCCTTTTAAGCATAGGGAATGTTAATAAACTGTTATAAGTTTATTGAGATGGCGCTAGTAATCAAAACCCAAATCCCATTCCTACAACTACAATGAATTCTGTTTATAACGATACTGTGGACCCTAGAAAAACATTTTTTGTCATCAAAAGGTTACACTCAAAGGCAGCTTTCAGTATTTTTTCTCTGATCTCATTGGAGCCATAGGAAAATATATTTTCATTCCCAATGTTCATTCACACTTTTTCAATTTCACTGTTAATCCTGAGGGATTCACTCCTGTGATTATCTAGTTAGCATAGAAAAGTGAATGAATAACGAGGGATGCTTTTCACTTTCGATGATTCCTTCAAAATGAAGATCAAAAGTGAAAAGTCTGAATGAGCCTTAATAAGCCCGATTCACTCTGTTTCTGTTCACATATTGAGTGACTCACTCCTTTGAATAGTTAGTTTGCAGAGAAAAGTGAAGGGGAAAAAACTCCATTTCACGCTTTTCACTTTCGTTGATTCCTTTAAAAGGAACACTAACAGCCATATTCACAGTCATCAGCGTCATGGTTAACCAGCATCTAAAGAGAGAAAAGTTTCCTTTCGCTGACTCTGATTGGCGGAATCCTTCCTTTACCTAGGACTTAACACTAACGCTGATGACAGTGAATACGGCTGTAAAAGTGATAAGCCTAAATGAGCCTTTACTAGAGGAACATCATTAAAGACAGCATCGTTGTTACAGGTTTCACAGGTATCAAACCTGAAAACAACTCAAGTCCAATCTCAACCGGACTAAACACCCTATATCTCCATCAGTCGGCAAGACAAAAGTAACCAATAAAAAAGCCCACCACATCACCACCTCAGTAACAAAAGCAGACCAAACCAACTTCCATAAAAAACCAAACTCAAAAATAACCGTCAATTATCGAAAAGGAAAGCAACAGCAGCAGCTACGTGATGCAATTAAGCTCCACCACCTGTCCGAAATGGCGACAGAGAGCGAAAACGCGTTCCAGAACACGGGGGTCAATGTGTTATCGAACGCCGCTGTGGCCATTTCCTCGTTGTCCAGAGAGCCACGGTCAAGCGTCCTTGATACTGCTTTCCTTTTTTAGCCTCGGCTTGTGCCAGATAGTTAGCTGGACGATGCCCAAGAGAAGATCGGGTCCTAAGGCGTTCTGATCAAGGAATGTGTTGTTCTTAATAGTGTGTGGTTGGAAGGTATCGGTCGAGTGTTGAGGAATGTGTTGTTGTGAATGAGGAAAGTTATGGCGTTGTTGTTAGTTTTCTTAGTGGGTATTTATTTGTAAGACAACGTGCGGAAAAACGTGATTTAGGATAGTGTGATACTATTTTTTATGGGTTAAAGGATTATTTTTCTTGAGTGGAAAAACTTTAATAAAAAATATTTATCATTTTAGCAGATAAAGTTATGCGAATAAAATTTTCTTATATTGCAATGTGAGAGGTTTAAATACTGGAAATTTAGCTATTCTAAATTAGGGGCAAAAGGATAAATTATTGTGCATGGGTTACCTTATAGTGGTTAGCAGGCAGTGCTAACACTATAAGGTAACCTGTTAACTACTGACTGAAGTTGTTTGGTTACACGCTGTAAGGGTATTAATATCAATAAGATCTTTCAAAATTTTGCATACAAGATTATAAAATAGTTTTTTTTATTCTTTATAAATATAATACTAACTAAAAGAACACTATTAAAATTTAAAGATAAGGAATAATAGAATAACAGTTTTTATAAAATTTGTCTAAGCTCTCCACCAACGATCTTTGATTTAAAGTTTTACAAGTAAAAAAATTAATAATAACTTAATCTAAACGTAATTAAAAATTTCACGATACAAAAATATATGATTTTGGACACCCAAATCAGCCACACAAACTTCATTTACATTTCTAATAATATTATTTTGATTTTAAAAGATAATAAAAAATATTATTTCTAATAGAAAAAAACATTAATAAAAGAGAATTAAAAAAGGGTAATTCATGAATAAAGCAAGGAATTATCTTTTTACTATAAAAATATTGACTCCAATAAAAACCTATTTTGCTTGTATGCACGTTCCTTAAAATAGTCGCTATATATATCTCATAAATATTTATTTATACACTCTAAAATTAGGTTTAAATAAATACACTACTGAAAAGTAGTTTTATTCTGAAAAGATTGTGTTATTTTAGCTTTGTTTTTACTACAAACAATACAACCTTTGAATGAAAACCGATTTATTTTAAGATTTAAGGATGTTACGAGACTCAAATCGAAAAGGCAATAAGAACTCACAAAACAAACCTCAACTATCTTTCATTGTATACTTTGAAAAGGAAATTACGCTAAAAGTTGTAACCCAAATACCCCTCAAGGAAGATTTAATTTCCTTCAAAATAATTCAAATTTCAATTATTCAAGGGAATTAGTTTCCTTATTAGTATCTCACGAAATCGAAGAGGTTATAGAAGACAGAGGAAATACAGTATTACGAGGCACGCATTCGCTTTTTTATAGTAGTTGTAACTTGTTACAGAGGAAGATTTTAAATCTTGAAACAAAAGAAAAGGAAACAATGATTTTCATTGTCCAAGTTCACTTGGCTTTAGGTGAAGAGGTTGACAACAAGAACCTTTGATGGTTGAAGAACATCAAGGTAAAAAAAAGTAGCTAGCATTGTTTTAAATGAAAAGTTTTCCTCTATTGAAGAGTATTTAGTTAAATAAAAACAGAGGATTACAGATTTTACTTAATCTTTTGGAATCTTTGAAATTTAAATATTTTTATAGCATCATTACAGAGATCTTACTGTGTACGATATTTGAATCTGGGGAAATAAGATGAAATGTTGTATCATAAGTTTTATATTCAAATCGTGTTGTGTAACTGGATTTAATGTTGTGAATTTTAAATTTCTTAAGTTTTATGTAAAATCGTTTTAGATTCATTCATGCAATAACTGAGTTGATATCGATTATCAAGCGCAAAGAATATTTTTTATGGGCTGTATTTTCTCTTGAGATTTAAAATGCATTTACGGATAAAAAAGGTAAAAAAAGTATAAATAAGAGAGTCGATATGGCAAAGGGATATTTATGATTTTTATCTCTAATTTTTAAATCTTGGAAATGAAATATTAAATTTACACTTCTTTGATAATTTAATTGGTAGATGTTGAAAGCATTATAGTGAAGGAAAAAGTAGGTTGATAAGCATAGAAAAAGCAGTAATTCCTCATTAAAATATTTATCTTTTGGAAAAAAATATGTAGTGAAGCTGATTTAAATTTTGAAGACTATTACAATATACAGGGTGTTTCAAAATTGCGTTGCACGGCTTATAATCGGAAATAACGCCTCCTAGGGTCATGGAAGTAAGGTCTACCCCTAGGTAAGTGACCCCTAGGTAAGTGACCCTGGAGAATCCATTGAGATGACTTACAGCGCCCCTAGCGGTGAAATTAAAAAGTTTAAAAAATTAATTTAAAAACTAAAGGAGATAGAGCAAAAACCTCAGTAAGAGTGTTGTTGCCAACGTCAAGAAGAACTCACTGGAAAAAATTTGATCAAAATATCTTGAATATTCGCGGAGATATTAGCATGTAAAAAAATAGCACTTTTTCAGGGGTCAAAAAGTAAAAAGTTCGCATATTTGCAAATTTTTTTGATTTTTTGATTAAATTTCGTGTTCTTTCAACTAAAAAAACACAAAAACTACACAATAACACTGAAAAGTTTGCAAATATGCGAACTTTTTACTTTTTGACCCCTGAAAAAGTGCTATTTTCACATGCTAATATCTCAGCGAATATTCAAGATATTTTGATCAAATTTTTTTCAGTGAGTTTTTCATGACATTGGCAACAATACTCTCGCTGAGGTTTTTGCTCTATCTCCTTTAGTTTTTAAATTAATTTTTTTAACTTTTTAATTTCGCCGCTAGGGGCGCTGTAAGTCCTCTCAATGGATTTTCCAGGGTCACTTACCTAGGGGTAGACCTTACTTCCTATACCCTAGGAGGAGCTGGTTCCGAATAAAAGCCGTGCAACGCAATTTTGAAACACCCTGTATATTACATTATGAACACTATTATAATTAGATAATTTCATTCATGATAATATTATGAGAACTATGGCAACTGGAAAATGAAAAATATTAAGCGGCTGAGTTACGAAAAATTTATAAATGTTTTTAATTTTTCAGAAATTTTTATTTAAATAAGCATAGTATGTTCTTATGGAATAAATAAGCGTGAAGGTAAAGTGCTTGGTATTAAAAAAAGCCTTTTATATGTAATTATTATAAGATCATGGGGTTCTTATAAACTGACGTGACTCTAACCAATCAAAAGTTTTTTATTTTTTCCTAAGAGCCAGGATTTACCGTTTTATATTATTAGTTACAGTAATTATATGATAAAGACAAAAACCTTGAAAGCCCAACTCGAAAAATAAAAAATTAAAATAAAAAAATTAAAATTTAAAATTTCCGTTTGAAATCACTACTTGAAAACAAAAACCATGTTATTGTATGGAATCAAACACTTTTCCAAAACACTATGCAAACAAATGAAAGCAAAAAATTGTATTGATGGATGATTAGGAAGGTTCTTCTTTGGTTCTGGAAGGAGAACTCATAGGTTTTCGATACTGCTTGCTATTATTTTTCAACGCTCTATTAAGGACCACTGCTATTTATCTTGGTTACCTACTCAAATTATATCTAAGTACAGTTCATCTTCAATTGAAACCAGGTATTTTTATTTAAAGAATACATTATTCAGAGAAAATTGGTATTCTCGAAGAGGATATGTCATTATTACTGATATCGAATAAGTATTGAATGTGATATCTAGATTTCAAATTGAAGTGTTATGAATTGAAGTGTCATTTTATGTTAACTAAATTTTCGATGAACATAGGTTATAATAGTGAAGAAAAAAAACGATTAAAGCATTAAAAAACAAAATATTTGGAGATCTTTGGAAACTCAGTATGAGGATGTATCAAAATCCAAAACCTTTTTTAGCTTAAAAAGTATATGAATATAATTCAAGGAGAGACGCGTCAGTTTTAAGGCAATGAATTTATGATATTTTATTCATCAATTAAAATCAGCTTAAAGAACTTCAATTTAAATCTTTTAGATGGAAAGTTTTTCAAATAAAAGACAAATAACTGCAAAAATGCTGTTTATGAACCATGCAAGATTCACCATAAACTCATTGTTTTAAAAAGTGTGACAGAGACTGATACACATTTACATATAAATAAAGTTTTTTTGAAGACTTGAAAAAACTGCATAGAAAAAATAGAATTTTACTTGTTAAAAGAAAATAAACTATGTAAAATAAGATTTCTTTCCTTGTTGGAGGTTTTTCTTTCCTTTTCTCTTGATAGTAAAGCCTAATAAGGCAAAAGATATACTATAAAATTTTTGAATTATTCTTGTGTGAATTGTAAAAAGATGAGAACATACATGAATCTCAAAAACATATTTCCAGCCTAACATGTACCCCTAAATTTCAAAGGTAAAATAAGATACAAAATGAAAGACACAAAAAGGCGATACATCCATAATAACACAACAAAAACGAAAATTGCATTGAAACCAGTTCAACTATTTATAAACCTTCTTCCATTCTATTAAGCAATAAAATATCATCCACCGGTTCCTCTCCATACTAGTTTTTCTCTTTTCCTCTTTACTTTCCAAATAATACTCGTATTTCCTTCTCGAAATCGGAATCTTACTTCAAATGTGTTACATTTTAACCGAGACACACTGACCTCTAAATTGTCCAGAAAAATCTGTCAAAATCAATTAGCGACCTTAAATCTTTCTTTTCTTCTCGAATTCAGACAGTTAATACTGTCTTTTTTTGTATCTAAGCGTGCGGTCAGCGATGTCATATCTCGTAGGAAATAATGGTACTCGAGCAGCCTTTGTTTTAGTAAACTGCTTTAGTGTTGCTTGTTCAGATTATTAGTAGTTTCGTGTAATAAAACAATGGATGAGTATTCCTTGTGGAACTTCTTTGGATTATCCTGCACGCTATGTGTAGTTTAAAGATGGCCTCGGAGGTCTTTATCTATCTCAAAAGCCATGAACTAGTTACATACGAGGTATGAGGAGGAGATTTTGTAAATAAGAAAACAATTGGATGTGCGGGCCTTTTAATAAAATTCATTACACTGTCGACTCCAGTAATTGTGATTATGTCATCAATTAGATTCCTGCTTAACTTAACGCAAAATGTATCGTTTTATATGTGTTCAAAACTGGTTATTATCAAAAATTGGTGAAACCCCCAAAACATCTATTTTTCCCTTTTGATGATCAATTTTAATTTACAATAATAGAAAATGAGTTATTAATTTATTAGTGTTATATTTTTCTCTCTCATATTTTTCTTTGTAAATGAAAATATAATAATTTGTAAGAATGCAAAAGTAACAAAATGCATACTAGGCTACTAGCTAATCGTTTCTAATTCTTTAATTGCTAGGACTACAAAGTAGTGATTTTAAAGCACACACTCGAGTTACAGTTTGAAATTTTCTATAGTGTATTATTATTATTATTATTATTATTATTATTATTATTATTATTATTATTATTATTATTAATCGAATATTGTTATCAATCTACTCTTGCCCAAAACTGATCAGCGGAATCGATTGTATAAATTACTATAATAAACAAATTTTAAATAAACATTTGAAGTTTATTCTATTTACCTCAATTCGTTATTTATAAATGAACTAGCGCTGAAGCGCTAGACCCGGGCTTCTCCAGGGTTTCAGTTTTTTTAATAAATATCATCTGGTGCGTTACAGATGGGCATCGGCAGTCCATTTTAAAAAAAAATTATTTGGTGTGTTACAGATGGGCTTCGCCAGTCCAAATGGGGAAATAGTTAAATATAGGAGCCATTTTTATGTTTATGCTACAACAATGGATTTCAATCTACAACAATCGATTTCAATCTACAACAATTAAAGTTACATCTTCTCTAATGATATTTACAACAATAGGGGGTTTCCATGAAGTTAGGCACGATATATGGGTTTTTAAACCCAAAATTGACCAAAAAAAGTTATTGGGATGGCATTGATTTTAAATTATTTTTTTCAGAAACCTTCCCTGGAGCGAGTAGATCAACGTGGTATAGTTTAATAGTTAATGTAGGTTCGAAAAGTTTAAAACTATAAAGGACATACATACATACAGACAGACATACATACAGACAGACATCTAATTAGAGCCATAAAGTAACTAAAGTGAAAAGTCAATTCACAAGATAATTAATGACCAAACCTGATTTCACTATAAATAAAGCACTTAACTGTACCATTATTAAAATAAAATTCGATTAAAAACTGAACTGCAATAGTTCAAATAAGATGGGATAGTCTTTTGAAAAAAAATGTTTTTAAAGAGGTATGAAATCTAAAAGAGGTATCAAGGGGTTAAAATTAATCTTTTATCAGAGCAGTTTATGTAAGCAATAACTTTAAAGACAAATGGTTTAAAGTAAATTTAACACCAATCACATGAAAATGATTATGACAAAAATTAAATTGGTATTTAAATCTAAATGAATAAATTTTATTAATTTCAAATTTTGTAACACTGTGTACACTAGAATAAAATGAAATAACGGATGGTAATGAGCAGTAAAACATATTTTAATCAATGCAAAGTAAATGATATTTGAGAATAAAAATATAGATTATATAGAAGAAAATCTTTAATATTCTCAGCTGTTTTTTAAATTGTTTGCCCTGTTACGATAATGGAGATTGCGACTTCAATAGAACCTTGGAAATATCTTATATTTTAAATACAGTTAGAATTTCGTGTGGGAAGAGGACGAAATACCATACAAAAATAAAATTTTCCTAGACCAACATATCTGTAAAAAAACTCTACAAATCCTCAGGCTACAGACAAATCCATACTTTAATTGCTACCAAGAGCTATCTGTCCCCTTTTTAGTGTCTTTCAATCATTCAAACATGCTCTCCGACATTGATTTCAGTTAACAAGGTCTTTCATTACAAAGGTAAGTCTCTTATCACGGCAAACCATAGCCTACATTCCAAACACACCGCTAATAGTTTCCCTCACAACATTGAAAACCATAAATCAAAAACAAAACCCTAACGCTACGAGCACGCCATGCATTATTATTATACCCACCTCACAATCTCTTCGTTATAATTATCAAAACTACAGATCTTCCAATACACTCCACGTTAAGTCGATGCTCTATATCTTAGCATTCACAATTTTCCACCATAGAACCTTCTTCGCTTTACACAGATCGTACCTATTCAGCGAGATGGGTGACTTGTGATAGGAATAATAAGAAGCAACTCCCCTCACAAACGTTTTCTTTTGTTCGGTATGGAAAAAGCCGATTCGCAACTCAAAGGAAAGCATCATCTTTGCATCGTTAAAGTAAATTAGTGTAGTGGTTTCGTACTTTTGTGAAATTGGATACCATCTGTTAACCCAGTTCTGAGTTTGAAATTGAATTTTGGAATAATCGGTTTGGTTTGAATCAATATTCTTTTTGTGGGTTGAATGATCTGTTTTCCATCTGTTCTCCCTCACAATCAGCTCGTTTGGATTCTTAGATACTTGTTTGTACGGAGAAAGGATTTTGTTGAACTTTGAGGAGAATAACATTTTGATTTTATTCTTTGAAGACTATTTTCATGGGTTGTTTGGAATTGATTGTTTCAATAATACTGAAAATATTACTGCAAAGGTAAAATTTATATGCAATTTATCATCAACATTCCCATTTATGAAATTTATATTTATAAATTATTTTATGCATATTGAACGAAGCTTTATAAAAGTTTCAACAAAAATAAAAATACTGATAAATCAGTGTACAAAAAATTATATAAAATTAACTACAGACGTCCATTTTATAGAATTTAGAATTATAAAAATTAAATACTAGATTTTTTTTGAACAAGTAGTTTCAATAAGAATAAAAATACTAATTTCTTCATTGTAAGGGTAAAATTTATGTAGATGGAATTATACCAATCAGCATTTCCATTCATAAAATTTTCATTTGTAAGAACTCTTAAGGAACTTTTTAATAAGAATAGGATTAAAATATGATTGTAGGATATAATTTTTGTATGGAGTTACCATTCAACACATGCATTTATAAAAATCAGATTACGTAAGTTTAATAAATTTTGTAAAAACATTTTATAAAAATAACAACACTGCTATTATCACTGTAGGGTACAATTTACGTATGTTATTATCTTATCAATTATTATTATATCAACATTTCTAATTCTAAATTTAAATTTATAAAATTTAGATTTGGTAAGTTTAGGGAATATTTTCAACATGTGTCAGTAAGAATAAAAAATACTAATATCAACCAAGGTAAAATTTATCTATTAAACGTCCATTCAATATTACTATTTGCAAAATTTTACGAAACTGGAATACGTAAAATAAATGAGTTTAAAATGCTTAAATAAGAATTTAAAAGCTGATGTTATCAAAGTAAAGGTAATATTTATATGGAATTACATTTTTCCTGTGGCAACTCCCTTCAGGATGCAACCATCTCCAGGTAGGCTAAAAAGGACTTTAACCTTTAACGATATTTATCACCCCTGCGACCATTACTGCAAAAATAGAACCCCGATCATAAACACAGCGGCACTCCGAAGATTAAATCACTAATTACTGCATAATTCTGCCGGAGTTATTTCCTCTTCACGGAATGGCAGCAGCGCTTTCGTTATTCCTGAATATATGCGAGATGGCCTCCTTTTTCACGATCACTGTCATTGCCTATGGTATCACTTGCACTTGGCGTTTTAATAGGCGTGGATGGTATGATGATTTATTGCAGCAGGGGAAAATGGAGTCAATGACTCTATGGTCTGCTGTGTGTTGTTCGAATTCTGATGTTTTACTTTCGATTTTTATTTGTTGGGGAAAAGGGAATTAGGTGGAATTAGTGTTGTAGGAAAATGAATGTGAAAGTTGTTCGTGCGCCATCAATCAAGAATTACTGTTGTAGGGGAGTTATTCTGAGGAGTGTTGATTTTTCTTGTGAATTTCCGTTGAAAGATGTCTTTTTGTATGACTCATTCAAATACTTTTTTACAATGTTTTTATTAGAATTTTTGGGTGGAATTTGAAAATCAATTTTAAGTTAACTTTCCTACATAAAAAATACCAGTATCCTGGATCAATGAAATTAAGTTTTTTGTAATCTTAAATACTGTTTGTCCGCCTCAAGTTGAGCTCTGGCCGTCGCTAGTTCACATTAGCGGTCATATGGATTTTTTTTAAATTTTCGTTTTTATGATCTAAGGACACTTTTAGTCATTTACCTTAGTTATAAAAATACAAATTTATGATTTTCGAAGATCATGATAAACCATACCACCGCTCATGTGAACTAGCCACAGCCAGAGCTCAACTTGAGGAAGACAAACAGTATCTAATACTATTTGGGCTTATTTCCTTTCGAGAAAAAAGAAGTAATAACTTGACTTGGTTCAACTCTATGTTGTTCAACATATTTGCTAGGAAGTTAAATCACTTAACAGTATATGAAAAATCATCAGTCACTGAACTGGTTTTTACGTAATTTATATGATAAATGAAAAAGCTATTTTGCTACACAAATATAGTTTGAGAATTAACAAGGTGCTTATTCGATTTTTTTCATGTCGAAATGGACTAGGAAAGATTTAAGCCTCTCGCCATCTAGAAAATTCATGAACTGAAAATCGACGAAAAGTTTCAAGAAAACACTGAATAGGAAGGAAAATAGAAATTCTTTTGATAGAATGTATTTAAAAAAACTCCCTCCTGTCCTCTAATCTTTCTCTAAAGAAAATATACCATCCAACATATTCACACGCTTTAACTTTACTTTATACTGTTAATTAAACGGATCTAATTCCTGTTTTCAGACGCGTTTTGTTCAAGTAACTAAAATAATTTGCGACTTTGTTAGTGTTTAATGTGCCGAAACTCAAAAGAATAGCTAAGGGACGCTTTGACTAGAAAAAGAACATCATTTACTTGTTGTTTTCGAATAAAAGAATGCTTCTACGAACATTCGTAGGTTACGGGTGAATTATTGTTTTTGTTGAAGGTCAAGCGTGTGCTGACCATTAAGTTGATAGTTTCACCACAGAATTTTTTTAGATATTAATTTCCACTAACCCATTAAGTTTTGTGTAATTTTTTAAGGGAAGTAACTGAAATAAAACTGTTATTGAAATGAAACAGGTTATATCTAAATCTTTTTAACATCACTCTAAAATATAGGATATATCTCACCCACCTTTTTTTAAACAAAAAAATACTACTGTCTACTCCCAGTATAAGTTAACTGTTTCCTCATGACGTAAATTTATTTAATTTTCTGTAAGTAGTTTTATAAGATTAAAGCTTCACACTGTAATAACTTTTAAACAAGTGTAATGTCCTATAAACATTATTCGAAACAAGTTGCTTTGAAATTATTTCATTCAATATTTCATTAAGTGTAATTTTTGAAGAATATATTTATACGTGTTTTACAGGAAATAAAACATAATTTTGTGTCACAGTGAATAGTTTTGTGCGTGGTATTTAAATGCATTATACGTTTTTTTCTTTCTTTTGCTCAGATAGTATTTTATAAAATTCTAATCCTATTGAGATTATTTTACTTTCATTCACATCATTCTTTCATTTCATATGAATGATTATATGAACATTTTGTATGAAATCTTACTTTTGTGTACAAGAGAAGATCAGAATTTTAGATTTCCAATTTGTGATTCAAGTGAATTAAGTTATATCGTGCTGTCCTTTAAAAAAACCCACTATTTTTATTTTTCCTTCAGAAAACTCTTAAAAAATTATAATTAAATCGAATAAAATAGTGTTGTAACGGCTCATCCTCCCTAACGTTTTAGTGTTTAGTATTTTTAATTCCAACTCTCCGTTACAAATTGACAGACAATCAAGTAAGAATTAAAAAAATGCCGCTATAATAGAATTTTACATTTTGTTACTATTACAATATTCTCAGTATATTAAAGATAACACATTATCTCTCTGATTTATTGATGTTATCGAATGATAGTATGTATAAAAGTTTTAATTTCAGTTACTTAATCAGTTTGAATAACAAAAACCGAACAAAAAAATTAAAATAAATGCAATAAAATTTCAGTTAATTTATGTATATAATTATAAAACAGATTTCTAGGATTTCAAAAAAGATTGTTGATATTCATATTCAGCCCTAATCGATTATTTATAAAAAAATGAGGGATAGGCAAGATTCGTATAAGGTTTCTTAATTTGAATAATCCGATAATCTCTTACATGCTTTTTATTTCTTAACTAGCAAAAACAACATCTATTCTGATGGGATGGACTTTTTATGACACAACTGGGACAAAAATCATTTTTGACATGAAAAGGAAGCTTGTTAGATGCAAATAGATGCTTATTACAGATAATATCCCCATAATTGCATTTCCTTAGGCAATTTACTAAGCAAAGTAACTATTTCAGCTACCGTTCTTCATAGAAAAATTTTAGAAACGAGAAAAAATTCTTCCAACCACTTAATAATTAATTCTCTAAATTAAATTTTACTTGAATTTTGAATAATAAATTTCATACTTTAACAACTTCCAAGTTCAGTCGATCATTCACCAGTTTCTGATTAATTTATCTGTATTAAATCCTAATAAGAAAGTGTTTCAAAACTTTTCACAAATGTAAATGTGTCATTCCTATCATAATGGCCTGAAAAAGCAAACTTCAATTAAAAATATACCCTCAAATATTAGGATGTTAATAAGAAACCTTTTGGGCTTTTGGATTAGGCACATTTTTAATATGTTTTGTTCTACAATATTTTTTACATTTTTGCTTAATTTATTTTAATTCTCTCATTTTCCACACTAGAAACAACACTGCAAGTAATATTGGATATAGCAAGCATAGTCACTTTATTTCTAGATCTTAACCTAAGTTAAGCGAAACACTCTGTAAATTTGGTAGTATATGTAAGGATTAAAAGAATAAAAAGAAAGTGAGGAAGATAATCTATAATTAGCTATGGTATAACTTGTTATGCTTCTGACTACTTAAGTAATATTAGACCTTTAATCCAAATACAAACTATAATTTTATCTCATATAAATTGTAATTATTTAACTAGGCCCATTTTGAACGTACGTGAACTCTTCGTTTTCCGCTTACTTCTTTTTATTTTTAATAACACTAGGGGGCTCTGCCCCCTGCTCGCTATCGCTCACCAACCCCCGGAACTGCTTCGCAGTTCTTTGAAGATCGCTTCGCGATCTTAGCGATCAGAGCTCGCTTGTTTCATCTCAACAATCCAGGCTCGTCGGCTTAGTTAATGCTCCTTTGATACCGAAGCTACTCATCTCTCTAGTTTATCAATGATTTAATTCGAATCATTCATTCCCTCGAATATATCAAAATAAAACTGTTTCTAAAATATTCATCTCTTAACTTCAATTCTTCTTTCTTCAATTATTGAATAGAAATGATTTAAAAAATATCAAGCAAGTCTACCAATCATCATCAACCAACTTAGAGTAAAAACAAGCCTTTAAGAAACTTTACATTTTTAATATGCACGTAAACATCTAGTGAATCGTCGGAAATTATAGAAATAAGACTCATAAAAATAAGCTGTTTCCCTAGTGAAAGACCAGAAAGAGAAGAAAAAATTGAAACTTTGAATCTCAATAATTCTAAAACTGATTCGAATTTTTTAAAAAACGAAACGCCAATATTTTTATAAAAAATAACTGTATATGTATCTAAAATATTGTACCTATATCATGATTAGTTTTTATTTTATAACGAAAAAATCGAAAAATTGTCAAAAATTTCGAAACTTTAAAATTAAATTACTCAAAAACTAATTCGAAATTCGAAAAAAGAGCGATGAGGTGCAAAAATTCATGCCTAAGAGTATGTGTATGCAAAAAATCACGTTTCTAGTGTGAATAGATTTTGCTGGAGGCGAACTCGCAGCAGAAAAAAATAATTTTCGACTTTGACATTAAATAACTCCAGAACTAATTATCTAATTAATTAGGTTTTGGAACGAAAATGATTATCATGCATTTGTCTACCAATGGTCAAAATTTCATAAAATTCCTTTGAATAGTTTTTGCGAAGTTGGAGTTCAAAATGTTCAAAAATAAAATTTTCAAAATCAGCGGCGGCGGCGGCGGTCACTGTTACTTTTTTTTTAATATAGAGAGAAATATTTTTATCAAATTAAAACCAGTAACTTTGAAATAAGGAATACAAAAGGAAATTATTTTATACCTAAAACTAACAAAGAAATATTACATAAATCTCATGTATTTTTAGGACCTTATCTATTTAATAAATTAAATGAAAATCTTAAGACAACTAACAATAAGCTTGAATTTAAATGCAACATATATAAATTATAGGCGAGCAAATTAATACTGAAGCATTATTTCATATTTTACAGTAGAGTCAGTCCAGCTTCTGTTGCAATTTTTTTTATGAATTTCTATAGGTATCAAGGACGAGCATTAGGCTCATATGATACCACATATTTAATTTTTCTCTTTGTTGTTTCGTTGTGTGTTTATTATTTTTGTATATTTTAATGCTCTTTGCATGTTTTGTTTTTCTGTCTTTGTCATTTTTCTGTCTTTGTCGTTTTTCTGTCCTTGTCTTTGTCCAGTAAATTTGATAAATTTGATTTGATTAGATGATGAAGAAATGGGCAGATGAAAAGGATAAATATTTTGATGTGGACTATAAATATAGATAAAGAAGAATAGATGAATGGACAAAATGGAATTGATGAATGATATGGAAAATATGAGAGGGATGATCATGATGAAAGTATTGATGTGGAAAAGTTTGATAAAAAGGATGAGAGAGGGGATAAAAAGGAGGATAAGAAAAGATGTATGAAGGACAGAATGAAAGAAATGAGATTAATGATGATAATTAGAAAAGTTAAGAGAGAAAAAAGGAATGAAGATGATAAAAGCAATAATGTGGATGAGAGTGATGAAAATAATGAGAGGATGATGAGGATATCCTAGCTAGATGATGGACACAATGGGTGAGATGAAGAGGATGTTAAGCTTAAGAGAATGAGATGATTGAAGAGGATGAGACAGATGATTAGAATGAGGGGAGCAAAGAGATAATAAAACAAAATGAGTGATGTTGAGAGTAAAGATATAGAAAGAAGACAGAATTAAAGATAAAGTAGAAGGAGTAAGTTAATTTGATTGAGGTAAAGCTGAGAGCAAATAAACCCTTTGGGGGACATCCATAAATTACGTGAGGTCAAAAAGGGGGGGGAGGGGTTTGGAAAAATCTTACCAAATCTCACCAAGGGGGGAGGGGTGTCAATTTAAATATCACGTCAACTTTTCAAGTTAGAAATTATACGATTTTCTTAAATATGAAAAAGGAATAACACCCACAGATAAGATACTGTGGTGATTTTTAGGCGGAATAATGTCCTTTTCCCCAACATCATTAATAATGGAAAAGTTTTAGGTGCTGTGAAGCACAAAATGCAAACGAATAGGATAGAAAATTATTTTTAAAGGTTGTAGGTAAATCTCACGTGGGGGGCAGGGGGGTTCAGCAAAATCTCACTAAATCTTACCAAGGGGGGAGGGGGGTCCAGATTTTGGAAAAAACACCTAACGTAATTTAAGGATGTCCCCTTATTACACTCTCTCTAGAACTAATCTTAAAAACTTTCTAAAGTCCTTTTTACATCATTAAGAAAGGATTGTATGACAAAATCAGAAATTCTTAAAGGACAGTGAAGAAACAGGAAGAAGTAATATATTGATAAGTATTACTTTGAAATAATTCTTTTTTTTTCTGTTCTGTTTTAATGCTCAAGTCTTGCACATCAATACAAAAAATCAACATAAATTATCTATTTTAATTAAAAAACGGTAAATGGTATAAAAAGTATTACTTTTATCATTTATCAGTTCTTCAATTTCTTCAAAGCTTATATTAAAAAGGGAATGGTTTGATGAACTTTATTTCATTGTGTGATAATCCTCTTTCGATGAAATAAAATAAATTTTGCAAATTCTAACCTTTTAAATTTGACCTGATTGCACCTCGTTTCTTTTCTATTTAAATGATGTTTTTTGTAAAAGAAATTTCATTGTATACGAAAGACATTAAGTATATGAAATTCAAGAATGAAAGAAAATCTCAGAAAAATAAAAGAAAATCGAATTTCGCGTGTGTCTTAATTTCAAAAATAATAATTTCCTTAATGTAAGGGTAAGTATTGGGAATATTCTTTGGATAAGTTCCCCAAACAAAACACAACGGAACAGATAGTGCAAAGAAATAAATTCCTTATCAAAAAGAAATAAATTCCTTATCAATATGGTTAACTTATGTATGTTGATAACCTATATTATTACAATCTAATATTGATTTGTTTTTACCCATTTAAGGCCCAGGCTCCCTGCAATGTTTAGTTTCTACTCTTCCCCAAGCACTTTTGAGCAGCCATGAGTTTGAAATTTTAATAATAGTGTGGCATATGCGAGCCACGGGGAGATACCGATCCGAAGGTCATACGACTCAAAAGTATACTTCGGAGTTCGCATTCGAAGTATATTCGGAGTTATAGTTTTTCGACTAAGGGAATTGATTAATATGAATGAAATGAAAACAAAGGACATAGTAAAGCTGATTTTCTTTACGTTAATTCACGTTTATATAAAAACACTCGACCGATAATAACATCATTCTTAAACGTCACAGAAACAATCTCCATTAAGCAACATCTTGCATAATCAAGCTATTAAAACAATATCCACAATTTTTTTTATCTCAAATCACGGTTCAACGAACGATCTTCCGTTCAAATCGAGAGTGACTCTTCCGAGCACCGCTCCTGGCGAATTTCTAAGAGCGAGAGAAAACAACAGGGAGAGAGGAAGAAAAAAGTATCAAAACACCAAAACGAAATCGAAGGTGGAATGAATGATTTATTCCAAAACCTCTCTCCCTCTCTCAAGATGAAAGAGAGAGTATTATTGTCCCACATTCTATGACGTTTCGCCGATGTAGGTCAGCAGTTGCCATTGGTGGCGATTGTTCGTATATATTGGAAAGGCGCTCTCTCCGCGGCTATGGAGAGTTGAGTTGAGGTGTGGATCGGAGAGACGTGCTTTGAGATCGTTTGCTTTTTTTATTCGATACTGTTGCAAGGTAAGGAATGGCGTGGTTTTCTCTTGTTGGAAGCTTACAGAGTGGATACACGGACGTGATACGGATTAAAAATTAGCGGGAAAACATTCACTAACTTTTTATTCACTGCCACTTGACCAGTGGTTAACCAGCGGCTAAAGAAAGGAAATTAGATTTTCGCTGACTCTGATTGGTGGAATTCTTCTTTAACTGGAGAGTTAACCGCTGGTCAGGTAGCAGTGAATAAATCGATAAAGGAGTTGATTTTTAGGGAAGATTTGTGCTGCAAAATTGCTAGCATTTGATTGCCTTGAAGCTAATAGTCAGAAATTTCCATGGAGTCCATTGGTTCATGGAAACATATAAGTCTATTGAGATTTCAGCTCTATCAAAAACGGAAGTGCAGATAAAAATATAATTGGATAAATACACCTTTTCCACCTTTTTGTTAGTAACACATTAAATCATTAATAAAACGGATATTACTCTGTAAGCTTTCAAAATATCTAATTGTTTGTTATGTGATTTTTATAAGGAATTAGAAATACCCTTTTAGAGATATTGTTTAAGTAGAATTATTAAGTAGGCAAGGTGAAGAATGACAAAAAAGTGTCAATTTTTAGATGTAAGCTTACGGAATGGATACACGGACGTGACTGAATGTAGAGTAAAATTTGCTGATAAGGATTTATTAACGTTTTAAGAGAGTAAGTTTTTAAAGATAAAGAAGTAACACGGACTTTCAGAGGATCTGAGGTGCAATTTCCACTCCGAACAGATTACCCTTTGTTTGCTTGGAAACAGGCTTGCAAAAATTTTCTCAAACTCACGAAATCGAAGATACTTGTAACACTGTTTTACCCCACTTTCGTTAGTAAAACCTAAGATGATCAGTATTGAAAAGTTATGAAGCGGGTATTACTTTGTAAGCTTCTTTAAGTAAGATTGTATTAGCTCTGTGAATATTTTTTATAGTAGGTGAGTAAGAAAACATATTATTATAAGTTATTATTTGTTCTTTTAGGATTGTGTTACTTCTTAAAGTTTTGTACAAGGTATTGTTTCGGTAACATGCAAAAATCAAAGTAACGTAAATATTAATTTTTAGTAGTAATATCGTACAGGTTGGGGTGTTTTTCAAAAATTAAATTGTTGATAAAAATATTACGCGTAAACACGTAAAAGTTAGGAGGAAATAAATTAATGGTTTATGGTTAAAATATATGAGATGGTTTCAATAAGAGTAGTTACATAAAAGTATAAATATTTTAAAGTAAGAATTGCGAGGCATAATATGCTTTAAAACTTATTTGTGTAATCTTAAGTTTTTATGTGCAGTTATTGTATAAACAAAGAATTATCTCAAAATATAATTTGATAAAATATAGGATAATAGAAAAAATACATTTTAATTCCTTTTTTACTTCTTAAAATATTTCGTTAAAAATAAATATAAAATATTAATATATTTAATTTAATGCTATATTAAGTTTAAGAAACGTTCGTGTAAACAAATAGGGCAAGGAATTTAAAAAAAGAAATTGTTATTTTAAATGCATAAAATAGCACTGATCGCTAATAATTAGTTAATTTAATTATACTAAACTATGTGTTTCAAAGACAAGAAAATTTATCTATTGAGTAAAATAAACTTATTCTGAAAAAAAAAACTTGGCATTTATAAGTTTCTCCAATGTTTGAAAAGACGAGAGAAAAAATAATTGCTTATCGTAATGGCTTAAAATTGTTCTCAAGGTATTTAGAACATAAGAAATTGTTTAGACTGTTTAGAAATAACATTTACATAAGTTTGTATCTGACATCAGAGTTTCAGCATTATCCATCACGGTAAAACTAGTTTATACGGCAGCAATAACTATAAATCTTTTGTAATACTCATACTATAATCTGTATTTTCCCACATATTGTCATAAGTTAGTTGAGTTTAGAGTTTATAAGAAAACAAATGAATATTCAGTCTCGAATTAAGGATGGTTAGTATATTTGAAAAAGGAAAATGTGTTGAACAACTTCGCTATCTCGTAGAACTTTTTTAAATATTTTGGATGGATAAATGTAGCTCAAAACTAGCATAAGAAATATTTGTCTTGTTATTTTTTGAAAGCATAAAAATGCAACATGAAAAAGTATTCTGAAATTCTAAATATAAGAATTTAATATTTTTCAACATTTTAAAACTATTTGAAGTGTATTTCGTTATGTTTCTGACGTTTAGTAATGGGAAATTAGAGAAATTCCAATTTACATAATATTAAGACACAACACACACAACTGAATTTTACAGCTCCTCTACAAAATGTTACAAATGACCCTAAATACAATTTACATCAATATTAGTTAAAATTAATTTACATCAAAAATCCATTTAGTTCATAAGTAAACTCAAACGACCGCCTTAAAATTTTTATGTAATAATCATTCGATAAATTGTAAATTCTTTAAGATATCTTAAAAACATTGAAATGAGGAATGAAACTAGAAGTTTTTTTGGGAGGATAATGTTTCAGTAAAATAAATAATTGATAAGATTTTACTTGGGTGATAAACTTTGTAATTTAGTTAGGGATTTGAAGTAACTACGACAACTATATGCTTTTAAGTAGTAGTACCTATCTAAGTACCTATAGTAAAGCAGCAATAAAAAAATTAATAAATGGGGGGTATTTTAGAAATAACTATAAAAACTAACAAAAACCTGTTATTGTATCTCTGTTGTTTATAATTTTGTATAGTAGAATAATTCTAAGTACGTACACAATCGTTGGACCATTAAGAAATTGTTTAGTTGTAAAACGTGTATTAACTGTTTTTAAAAAAATTAATTAAAAAAATTTTTACTGTTTTCAGTTGTTGCAAATACGATAGATTTCATAAAATATATAGTACCCAAAGAATCTGTTTTGCATTACTAGGTTAAAAAATCAGATTTTCCAATCCAAAAAAGCATACAACCTATCTAATAATTCGCGGCTTTTATTTGGAACCAACGTGTCCTAGGGTCACGGAAGTAAGGTCTACCCCTAAGTAAGTGACCCTGGAGAATTCATTTTGCAGTGTTATTGTGTAGTGTTTTTTAGTTGAATAAAGGCAAAATTAAATCAAAAGATAAAAAAAACCCTTACAAATTTACGAACTTTTTCTTTTTGAAGGCTGAAAAAGTGCTATTTTACCATGCTGATATCTCCACGAATATTCACGATATTTTAATGATATTTTTTTCAGTGAGTTTTTCATAACGGTAGCAACAATACTCTCCTTTAGGTTTTTGCTCTCCTTTAGTTCTTAAAATATTTTTCATAACTTTTTTATTTCGCCGCTAGGGGCGCTGTGAGTTATCTCAATGGATTTCCCAGGGTCACTTACCTAGGGGTAGACCTTACTTCCGTGCTCCTAGGACACGTTGGTTCCAAATAAAAGCCGCGAAACGGACTTTTGAAACACCCTGTATATACGTATATTAGTTTTGTGAACTATATTACAATGAAAACACGGAAGGCGTAAGCGCAGGTGAAAGTGAACCACAACCATTCTGCCCATGGATCGATTCTAATGTTAAAAGGAAAAAAAACGTGTTTATCTATCACTGCCAAGGTCATTCTAGAGACTGTTAGAGATGAAAATGAGATCAAATCTTTTTCACGCCTCAGGTGTCGTTTTGTATTTGTGTGGGATTTTGCTACTTTATTATTGGAACCTTATTGGACGTGGTTTTCATCAATCAAAATGATATGGAGAAGAGAAGACGTTAGTTTTAATACATACTTGAAAGGGTCAATTTCCCTTTGTTTGATATAACTTAAGCAAAATTCGCTGCACTGAAATAGTTAATAATACCTCAGGCTCAGAATTGGTGGAGCGTCTTCCTTAGATTGTTTGCTGTTCGAAATTATATTTATTTTAAATCGTTTTTGAAAAGAAATTATTCACTTAAAAAATGAGAAATATCAATATAACCCGGTATAGAAATTTCTATTCTGACCACAAGAAAAAAATGCCTAAATTTATATTTTACAACTGTTATTTACTGAAACAGTACATCTAACCAACTTTAATTTACATTTTTTAACTAGGGATGACGATATTTTTTAGATAGTGTGAGTTTAGGCTCCATAAAAATTGTCCTTATTTGGTAGATATCTACTATAATAATAAATATTTAAAGTAGTAGATAAGTGCTAAATAAGGATGAGAAGGCTGTTTTCAATAAATTTTTGAATTCGATTAACAGCTAAAATTAAATAAGATATTGCATATACATTTAAAACAAATAAGATAATCATGAGGCGCATCATGTTTGAAAGGAATAAATTATGCTGAAAAAGAAAAGAGGTACCACATTATAACGTGCTTTAATTCGAACTTCCCTTTCCAAAATTAGCGATATCTTTGTGAAGTGTCAAGGCCTAATTATTTGAAGGTTATAAAGTCTATTTTCGTAATTAATTTAGAACTGGATATTTGATTATAGAAAATTTAATGGATTTATTTGAGGGTAAATGATAGTAAAATTAAAATTACACCCTAATATTTTATTGTAAACTTTTCTCTAAAACATTCTATTACTATCTCTCATTACTCCTGCACTCTTAAAAAATTGTACCAAGTATTTTCATACCATTATGATAGTGAATTTTAAGAAATTATCCTTGTAATGGATTATTAATTTTTTTATTCACTTCTTTAAGCATCGTTAGATAAATTTAAGTTAGTGAAATTCGGAGAAAAACTATTTTGCTGTTAAAAGATTCTTAAATATCAAACGCTTGAAATAGCAAAATTTGCATAATATAATCGCCTCAATCAATATGTCACCGGTATCGATATCTGTCAACCGTTTCACCGAGTGTGAAAGACATCGAACTTGGATTTCCTTTTTGCGTCTGTTCGTCCGTTTATTTTAAGTCGCATCTCGTCTCGGACTGTCCAGCATTTTCGTTCCATTCGTCAGACATGGCGGTCGGATGACGTCAAGCGCAGGGTCATTTTTGTCCTTTGTATAGAGTTTGGGGATATCCCTAATGTTGTTCACAGATGAAAAATGTCTAAAATCGGAGATATTTTAAGGATGAAAACTCAGGTGCCAAGATTTTAAGAAAACTTTTTCAAGTCAAAAATAATTTTTAATTTACACACAATTTAGGCCTGTTTTCCCCTTCATTTCCAAAGAGTTGAAGTATTTTTAGATTCCACATCAACCATTATAATCACCCGAATTTATCCTTTTCTCTTTCTGTATTTCATCAGTCCAAATTTGAAAACTGTGCTATCGTGAATTCCAATTAATTTAATCCTTTTTTGAGTAACCAAAGAGGTTTACCTAGTATTTTCTTTCGGATTGTTCTGATTCCCTACTTATCCAAACTCTATTATAATTGAATTCCACTGGTAATGAGATTTTAGAAACTTTTCTTTCCTACCAAAGTTTCTTTGTTTGATTTAAAAGGACCATGTATAAATTGATAAGCTCATTACAAGCTTTTGAATGTTGTAATGGTATCATATTTGTTTTTAATTCAAAGTCGGTTTAGTTTCAGTTTATTCGAAGTAGAATTTATTTACCAATGTTTTATATTTCTTCGAATTCATTTGAAAATTATGTAACTCAATTAGATTTTTCTTCTTATAAGTTTAGTTGTGTTATTGCCCTAAAAAGTTTCAAGTGTATTTGAAAAGTAAAACTTAAGAAACAACCCTAAAGAATACAATTTTTGTGGCGTCAAATCCAAAAGAGACAAGGTTGAATTACATACAGTATACTTTGACTGGCTTTTTTAAAGAAAGATTTTTCTTTAATTTAGAACTTAACTCTTTCATTCTCAATTAAATCAAATAAATTGTTTATCTGTGTAAGTCTACTCTAGTTTTCAAACAACAGTTTTGTTTTACATAAAAAAAGTATTTAACATAATTTTTCCATCATAGGTGGGACTACTAAAGTACTGTTTGAAATGTAGCAAGCAAAAACATAGCTAAACGAAGCATAGATAAAGCAAACACATGAAATGCAAAAAAAATGCCAAATAACGAAACAAGATATAATAAACATGACGAGTCACACTTTTCCTAGTTATAGGATCATTAGAAAACTGGTTACTCATACCCTTACTATTGTTAGTTACCTTTCTCCTCATTTTGAAATCTCACGACGACTGAGAGAAAGTTCGAGAAAGTGCATCGGCCCCTTCTCCGTTTCTTAGGCGAAAGATTCTTTTCGAAGTTTCCTAACACCTTTTCCTCGAGTCCAAATTGGACCAGAATTAGAACCAAGAGAATTAGTTCATCGTCGAATACCTGGCGAGGCAAGAAAGGGAAGTTGAAACAGGGTGTTATCGATTTTAATTTGACTTTCCATTGCTATTTATAGAAGTTAGTTATAGTTCTTAAAGAATGTCCCGAAGGGGGACGCTACAGGTGGGAGAGATGAGTTCTTTCTTTGAAAAGTGTGTTAAATTTCTTTAGAAAGTTGAGAGGAAAGTATCGTTTTGTTTTGTTTGAAAACGGTTTAGAGGTTTTTGGAGCGGAGTGTTGGAAGTAGTAAGTTAAGCTGTTTTCGCTTTTTATTTGTTCAATAACATTAACTACAGTTAAATTTTGTGTTATTATAATTATTTTATGCAGAATCATGGGATAGTAAACTTTTTACATAGGGTAAAGTGGGATTAGTAGCAATATTTTAGGTACGTATTGTACTAGTTTATTTATGATGTAATTTTACTTTAGAACCATCCACCTCGTTTTAGAAGGCTATGAACCATCTCATACGCTTATTTGTTCCTTTCTTTGATATATTTTAACTAAAAACTCCCTCGTTGGGTATAGATATTACATACTGATTGGTTTTCTATAAATTATACAAAGTGTTTAAAACTTTTAAGTGTTAACTAAACTGGTAAAATAGTTTATATTTATCTTATGATTTTCCCTTCTATTAAATTAATATGATAATCGAAAATATGGATAAGCTCTTGATGAAAAATATACCATAGTGAAACTATAGAAGAAAGACCTATAGCCATACTATTGATAAGTAGAAGGACGATGAATGAAATTCAATCATAGTTCAGATTAATATCCCCATAAATATATGTTTATTTCTCAAATTATTTTCAATTTTTTCCTATTTAGTACAAGTGATATAAGGTAACACGTTTTAAATTAATTTTTAAAATTTCCACGAGGGAGCCAAAATTATGTGTAACATAAACTTGTTTAGATACTTGTTGTGTCTAGGTCTAGTCCATTACATGCTTGAAAATGGTTTTTGTAAAACCCTTCGCAAGGCATAAAACGGTTTCGTAAAATGTTAAATTTTACGAAAAGTGAAATTTGAGAGAATATTTACTGTTTTTAACATAAGGAAAGTAAAATTTGTTTTCCTATTCAATTTTTATAATTCAAAGCAAGAAGTTATCATTAAGTAATTTTAACCAGTCTGCAAAACACTCACTACTAGATTTGTGACCGCTCTTAAGGTCAACTAAGTATGAGGTTAAGCCTAAAATTAAGATTTCTATCCAAAATTAGATTCTATTCAACAAACGCATTCCATCCACTGGAAGGTCAAAAACAAGGCGTTTCTAAAATCTAGTTCAGTCCAGCCTCCCTAAATATAGAACCAAAGCTCAAACAATTCTTTTCACAATGAGATTAAAAACCTAATTGCAATTATTCCACCGCCGGCCTTATTCGAACGCTTCTTAGAACACGGTAAGAACAATGAAAACCCACGACACGCTCCAGGAATTATCGGCTGAAATCGAAACCTTTTGCGAATCTTTTATTATGGCAGAAAAGAACTTTTCTTTGGTTCTGGCCCCGATACCTCCTGCACTCTTCTTCCTTACCCGCCTTATTTTTTTATTGTTGAAGAAAATTCGTTCGTGGACCAGATCTCGTGGATGATTATAGGAACTGGAAGCTGGGCTTGAATCTAAATACAGGGCGAAAATTGAAGGTGATCATCAGTTTCTGAAAGAAAACGATGACAGCAAAATATTCTACTTGAAAATAAATTACGTTTGATTGCCTGCTGGCGTATATGGGGATACTGACCAGTGGTTGTTAGTTTCCTTGTGGATAAAAAAAGTTGCGAGTAGCAGCAAATTGTTGTTATTACTTCGGGGCGTCGTTATTTATTCACGGTTGATTAAGTCTAGTTTAGTTGTTTGTGTCCGCGAATAACAGTTTGTTGAGAAAAGTGGAATTTTGTGAGAAGAGCGTTGATCTTGAACTTGTTTGGAGACTCTTAAGTATTCTATTTTTGGAAGAAGCACGCTTATTTGAGTTCTCTGAAAATCTATAAATTTTTACGCAGAAAAAATATTACTTGGTCAGTTTTTTTATCTCTATTTACGAAATAGCACAAATGTATTAGAAAGTTTAGGTGACGACGTTGCTATAGCTTGTTTAACAAAAAATTTGATAGTATCGATGTAAAATTTGTAAATCAAGTATAAAAGAAAAAATATCGTTTTGGAGATTTTCGTAAATTATAAAGCACATTTTTTGGATTGTATGAAGTTCATAATTTAAGAACTACAATTCATGTTTGTAAAACAGCGAGCTTTGGAGCAACTTGAGAATATAGATGAGAATTGAGATGAATGATGAATTTGAGAATTGTAGATGATATCTTTCCGTTTTTCATAAAAATGTATTAAATTTGATTGATTTTCTAAGAAAAATTAAAATATTTATGTCCATGGTTTAAATCTATTACTGTTTTCAAAAAAATTTTGAAAAAAAATATAACAGAACCGGTACCAAAAAAGTTAATTTTTTGTTTTTGAGTTTTTTTATTAGTTTTTGGTGCCAAATTATCTGTTACCATCAAGTAATGGAATATCAAACACAAAAAATTAAAAAAAATTATTATTTTTAATATTAAAAAAACAGCAAAAATTTCACTAAATTTCGAAACGCTACTCCTCCTTCATTTTTCCCTTTTTTTTACTAGCTTTTTCCATTTTTATGTTAAATATGTTCTTTAGTATAATTTTATGTGGGGGATTTTGGATAATCAAAATAGTTTTTGAGAAAAAGAAACTTTTTTGTAATTCCCATTTAAAAACGTGAAAATTCTATGATTTTTACCCTATTTTGCATGATAAAAATTCTGGACCAAAATCATTAAATTTTGGAACATACATTTGATAAATTACCCTATTGAATATAAATACCAAGTTTCATAACATTTGGTTCAGTAGAAAAAAAGCCTTAGGGTTTTAAGTGCTAAAAAAGTAGTTTTGAGAAATGTTTATTAAAAAATATGTGTTAACTATGCTCAATAAACATTGGAAATTTGTTATGCTTAAAATTCGCGCATCACTATGAAATTTGCTGAATCAATTTATGAGTATAAACATCGATTTGAGAGCAAAATCCTTGACTTGATATGTTGACCGATTTGGAGGTACTGAGTCCCCTTAAAACTGTCAAATGTCATACTGATTAAGGGGACTCAGTACCAAAAACATTTTTTACTCTATTAACAGGATTTTATTATCTTTTTAGGTGTTAAATTATGTATTTACTTTATACTAATTCATATTTAGCACAAAAAGCAAATTCAAAAATTGATTTATTTAAAAAATTTAAAAAAAGTGGCCAAAATTACCCTATTTCAAAATGCTACTCCTCCTTTAATACACTTTCTTTTCACTTGATATTTTTCTCAACATAAATCCACCATATAATATTTGCTCCACGTATGGAAATTTAAATATCTACAAGGGTTTCGGAAAAATAAAAGAAAATCTGAAATTTGTGACATTTTTTTTGAAAAAATATACTGAGTTTCTACTTTCTTGCTTTGTAAAAAGTTTTGTAATAAATATATTATAAAATCCAAAGTCAGAGATGTTTAACATACATTACTGATAATGACTACCAAGTTTTAAGTGATTCGGACAAAAAGAAAAAACCTTAGGATTTTAAACGATAAAAACCTTGTTTTACGAAAAACCCGTTTGAAGGTTGAAAGCTATGCTTCAGTACGCCTACCTTTGGGTCAGAAAACCTCACAATTCTTATATTTAAAAACCTCATATCATTATAATTCTAAGGGCATCAATCTTCATTTTTCAAATCTTCATTTTTATGGCAAAATCTCAAATTCGAAATTTTGACTAAATTTTTGGTACTGAGTCCCCTTAAAATTACTTTACTGGTTTTTAAAGTATTTATATGCCCATAACATCAATAAATTAAAATTAACGGACCGAATAAGTTTAAAGAATAATGCTTTGAAGCTTTTGGAACTAAATTTTTACATCTTTATAAAAATATCTTCTTTATAAAAAAATCTTTTAATTCATTAAAACTTCTTTTTAATAATTACTTTTATTCAAGTGGTTCTTATATTTTTTTTCAAAATTTTCTTACTTTATTTTTCTAATGTAGCTGAACTACCTTAAACATGGTCAACACATAAGAACACTTAAAAAAAACTACTTAATACCTTAATAGGGTAAAGTAGAATTTTCTGTGCAACTTTTTTAAAAACAATTATATCCTTAATGTAATTTTTTTCAAAAATACCCAACAGTTAAAAATGTTTTAAAGAAAATCATCAACCAAAAACAACAACAACCCTACACCCGTTCAAAGCAATACACCTCATTTTCAACCAATCTCTTCATGGCTGAAGAAGTCCATTTTCAATTACCTTGATCGTGAACTCTGAGGGCAAACTCAAGGAAATGAGAGTGAACCTGGGCGAGGAAAACCAACTTTCGATGAATCTTTTTCATCCATCGATATGGAGCGTAGGCAATCAGGTCGATTATTTTCGATCTGTTTTTCCTTTTAATTGCTCGAGACAAGGTAAATGAGACACGGTGCACGTGGAATACATGCCTCTCGAGAGCTTGATGAGTGTCATTAAGAGCTTAGTTTTCTCACGTGTTTTGACAGGAATGGGGGATTTGAGAAATTGTTTCCTTTATTGAAATGCTTGTTGTGTTTATTTGGGGAGGGTTCGTGTAGCCGAAAATGTTTCATTTGAATAATGATGTGTGGATAATAGGTGTTTCCCTAGGATTTAACTGTTCACTGATTTACGGAGAAGGTTTAAGTATCTTACTAAGTGAATTGGGGTTTAGTTTTAAATAAATTAGGAGTGAGAAGGTTCCCAGATATAAGCCTTTTTAAATTTAGGTTTTGGTAGATTGGTTGTATATTAATTATGATTAATCAGTTCTTTGAACCATTTAATGAAACATTATGAAATCCTCAACTAAAATAAAAGGAGTAAAGTTTTATTTTTAAAAAACTTAAATTAATTAAATTGTTTAGATTTAAACTTAATGTAAGTATTCAAAATTATTTTTAAATGAATTTTTGTTGTTTAAAAAACAAACCTTTTTTCCTACAGAAACCAAAAATTATACCATGATTGTAATTTGCTTCGGTCCTACCTAAGATTATTTATTCACCCAGTTAACTGATATAAATTCTCGTTAATCTAAATAAATTTGAATTAAATTCTAACGATATCAAGTCGTTTAGAAGAAACCATACCTTACAATAATAATAACCATTTCTTTATTTACAAAAAAATAATGTTCTTCCATAGAAAAATGGGATGCTTCCTTAATGGATTAGATGCTTAAAATTAATTGACTCAATGACTTAATGAACGTATGAAAATAATCATGATCGTATTTTAAGACAGCTTATGATACTTGGTCTATGTGATCGTACTCTCTCCCCAACAGAGAAAAAACCACTGCGTAGTTTTACCAGACTGTGCATTTTTTCTCCTATAGCCTTCCGAACGCTATGTTGAGTAAAATTAAGTATTAATTTGTCCCTATTGAAAAGCATGACCATCATTGATAACCGGTAATCGGAACATCAATCTCAAACGCATGGTCATAAATACTAATCGTTATCCAAGAAAGACATAGATAGCATTGCATGCAGTAACAAACGTGACAACAACCATTTCTTTCAATAATGCAGCGAGGTATACATACCTTTAAAAACTAAAATTTGAGTGTAATAAATTTACAATTTGCATGTGTAAGCTTCTTCCAGCCATAAACGTGACTATAAGAACCCTTTCTTTCAATAATGCAGTAAGGTATACACACCTTTAAAAACTACTATTTGGGATAAGTAAATTTACAATTTGGATGTAAGCTTCTACCAGCCAAAAACGTGACAATAATAACAGTTTCTTTCAATGATGCAGTGATGGTATACGCACCTTTAAAAACTACCATTTGGGTGTAATAAATTTACAATTTGGATGAAAGCTTCTCCATTCTGACCGAGAACGGAAATAATCCCAACTTATCCATCCAAGTGAAAATCACACGTCGTATTGAAATCACACAGTTCCAATAAGCTTTGATATTCCCTAATACCCTCTAACCACCACTCCAATGCAAATCAGACAGCCATATTAGTCTCTTTCTAGTGGCTCACACCTGCTCACACCCAATTCGCAACTCCACAAAATACAGCGATCACATGCATGAATTTAGACATCAAAAGTGGCAACGTTCCGTATCCCCCGTCCAAATTGGATTATACTGATGCCAGAATCTACCATAAGATGGTACGGAGAGCATCTATCTAACATCTATCCCTCGTAGAAAGAGGGTCAGTCATTGCTCGCTCAATGACGCATGAAAATGGATGGATGTCTGCGACGTGATTTACCGTTTGTTGTGTGTGTGTGTATGTTGTACGAGGAACAGTCCCTGGTTCAGTGATTTCTCGAGCGAGAGTGTTTTTTTACTCGCACACGCCGGTGGGTTTGGAATGGCTTGTCAAGTGTCGTGAGTGTTGGATTCATGGAGGGAGAAGGAGTAGGGGGCGAGTTGGAATCTTTTCTCTCGTAGAAACGGTTGTATCCCTAGTATCTATGGTTGGTTATTGACACTAAGAGAGACAGTATCTTCTTTGTTGTTTAGGGACAGTAGCGGATCCAGGGGGTGGCTCAGAGGCACGCCCTCCTAGAATGAAAAAAAATCATTAAAAAAAGAGGACAACTAAATTTCGAAACAAAATGTAATTGTGAAGCTTTGAAATGGTCAAATGTGTGGCTTTATGCCTAAAATATTGTATATGGTAGCATTCAATATTCTTTTAAAATATTGCAGTTTTTACTGCGGAAGAGGCTTTAAAAATCTTGGTGTCCCCAGAACTCTAACCTAGATCTTTTTCATTTCTGAAAAGGTCATTCAGGGGAAGAAAATTGAAGACCTACGGAGTGTCCAAAAATTTTTTTGAGGGGATAGGACATAGTCTTAGTCGTTTGCTGTTATCACAAAAAAGGAATATTTTCTGAGTTTATAGTCCTGGCGAAGCAAATGGATGCAGAACTAACTTTCATGAAGGGAAGGAACTATCTGAGTAAATTAATGTTCCAAAAAATCAACGCCATTTATTTTCACATAAGAAAAGTTAAAAGCTTTGTATACTTTGTAACTTTATAATAACCTTTCTTGTTTAAACTAAAACAGTGATTTAATTCCTCACATATATAATTAATCGTTAATTATGCAAACTAAATAAGAAAAGCCCATTTTACAAAAACTGCCAAATGAATTTATAAAAATATCTATACAAATTAAAAATACACGGTGTTTTTGAACAACTTCAAATAAAAGATAACTAGGAAAAAAATCTCGCTCTTTGATTTGCTAATCACACTATATCACGTTCAAATCGTTCTTTAATCCATTCTTTTTTTTGTATAAAACTATTCTTTTCTCACCCTAAAATCATCTAATTTGGGAAATTCCCACTTCAAAGAATTTTAATTTTAGTTTCACTGTACACGCAAGAATACGTACTCCGGTTTTTCTAACTCTACGGTTATCTTGTGCTCTTCAACTTCGGGACGTCCTTGATGGAAGAGGGGATAACGTGCAAAAGATGTCTTTTGTGTTCGGTTGTGGGTCATGTTTGAAGGGTGGTGGAACGTTAAGTTGTCCTGTTGTCTGTTTGTAATTATTGTACTTTCCTTTTACGGCTGGATTTGCACTTTCAGAATGTTTAAATATGTTTGTTTCAGGATGTGACTTTATGTGAAAATGATTGATATCCCCAAAGGGTTAAAGTGGCGTTTCCTTAAAATTGTGGGAAGGTTTGGGAATTTTATGGTTTTGAAGCTATAAATTTTATTAGATTAAATAAATTCTAGGGATAGCCTTGTAGATTGAGATTTTTACTTCCTGAGAATTGGTGTTTAGAATTTCTAACAAGGATAATAAAATTCAAGTCCTCTCTTAGAGAAAATTAATGTCGTTTCCTTTGCTTGTGTATAAAGTTAACTGGATTCTGCTTACTTACTAAACATTTTATTCGATAGTGAAAAAAAGTTTTGTTTGGTATTGCAATTGGGTTAAAATTTTTTTCTATTTAAAAAATTCCCTAATAGTTTATAAACTGAGTAAGAGTTTACCTTTAATAGGGATATTAAGTACCATCCAATCCATTAAGCCACCATCCAATTCAACGTTTTGTCTGTCTCAGATTTGGATGGAAATTTGAATATCCATATGCAAAAAATTTTTTATTTATCAAAGCAAAGGTAATGGAATAAAACTTACTTGAGTGTTGACTCGCTACACAATCTTGCTATGTTATATTTCAGATGCTATATCATTACCATTTCTCTATCACAAATGAGCATTTTTGAAAAGTTGAGTCTTAATTTTTTTTGAAGAGATTTAAAAATCTTGTTAAATACGATTAAATTTTTAAAAAAGTAATTTATTCAATGTCTAATTTCATTTAATAGGATCACCACCTTTCACCCAAATCATCCACCTTTTAATCCCACTTAAATACTACTTTGATCGATCCAATTAAAAGTTCTAGTAAAAAAAATAAATACGTATGGAGACTAAATAATATCCGGTTAACAATTAAAAACAGATTAGGTGAGTGTAATGATGGGTGAAAAAAATTGGTCTAATTATTCAGCAGAACAAAAGTCCACTATAAAAGTAATTTTAATTAATGGATCTGAAGAGGATTATGTCCAAGAAGTTGGTGCAGAGGAGTCAAATAAGACCAAAAATATCCAGGACAGCCGCAGCAACATCAATAACATCTGAAGAATAGAGGAGTCAATGCAGGGATTAGATTAATTTATCTTATCAATTATTTATCTTAACTTTAATTTTATTTGATATTTAATTCATCAGATCTAGTGCATGTGTGTGTGGGGGGTGGAAATGTCTTTACTTATTCTCCTCAACACTATATCAGCTGATGTCAAAAAGTATTAATATTTAATGTTGTTGTTGTCTTATGCCACTTGGAATATCCAAGCTCCACCGCAAAGCGTACGGGATTTAAGGCAAAGGGGGTGCGACTCCTGAGAAAGTGAGGCCCATGAATGGCAGGAGTCCGACTTAAACCTCGGATGATAGATGCCGCCACCATCTATCGCCACCTCCACAATTTTGCCATGCCTCTGAAGGGGAAGGAAACAGTCTCCAGAAGACCTGGACCCATGGTAAACTGCTGCGACCGACCACAGGACTTTCGGACCCACAGATTTAACGAACACTTACTCCGCATATACCCGGTGGGTCTTCAGTGGTGTCGGGAATCGAACCCGGGACCCTCTGATCCCAAAGCCGATGCCTTAACCACTACGCTCCCCACGGCCTGCACTAATATTTAATTTGAAGCATGATAGAGTCGCTTATAATTGAACACGATGACTAATGAATATTTTTCCTTTTAGGTATCAAAATGAGGCCCTTGCTTCTGTGTTCCGTCTTCCTCTTGGGGTCCCTGCTGACTTTCGCAGCCGCTGACGGCCACGGCTGGGACTACCGCCCCATCAAGGTCATCATCAAAGAACACCCCAAGCTCATCACAGTCCCTCACTACGTCCCCTGGCCCAAGCACATCCCGGTCCCCAAACACGTCCCGGTGCTCAAACCCCTACCCATCGCCAAGCCGGTGCCAGTGCCCAAGATAGTGCCGGTGGTCAAGCACATCCACAAGGTGGTGCACGTGCCCAAAGTGATCCACATTCACAAGTCAGTGCCCGTGCCCAAGCCTTATCCTATTCCCAAGATCGTGAAGGTGCCCAAGCCGTACGTGGTGCACGTCCCTAAGCACTACCCGGTGCCCAAACCTTACAACGTGCCCATCTACGTCAGGATCCCGAAGCCGTACTTAGTGCCCGTGCATAAGTCCGTCCCTATCCCGGTGCCCAAACACGTCCCGGTGAACGTGGAGGTTATCAGGGTGAAGCCCTTAGTCATCAAGAAGCCATATCCAGTGCTGTAAGTGTAAACCTCTAATTTCTTCCTTTTTAATACACATATTTGATTTTGAATACTTGTATTTGAAATTATATTAGTTAAAGCTACAGCTTTCTGGATGAAATATTTGTAATTCTAAAGAAAAGGACGAACTCTAACAAAACATAAAACATCTTAGAACACAATCTGGAAACATTCAGACCCTCATCGACAAGTTAACACTTATAATCTTTTACCCTATTGGAAATTTTCATTTAAAATAAATTATAGCTCATACCTAGGACTTAAAAGTGGATTCAAATTCTAAGGCGCAATTTTTCTGTTACTTTTTTTGAATTTAGCCTTAAGCTATTGCATAACTTTCTTGTTTTTACTATTGATTAATTCCTAATTATGAATTGCGTTTTTAAAAGTATTAACGGTTCAATTCCGTTAAAGGTCCCGCTAAATATCACCAAGTTTTTATAAGCGCCATATATTCAAATATCGACAATTTTTTCTGATTTTTATTGATAAACTAAACGGTTATTGATCTAACTAAACATTTTAATCTATTAGTTTGAAATTATTTAGCAATACTTCTCTTTTTGGGTGACCAAAAGAGCACGGCGGTATTTAGCGGGACCTCGGAACTGAACCGTATTAACTTGCATCTTTTAACTAACTGACAAGAAGATGTGACCCAATTAACTAAACTACTCTTTTAATAGAATGGGATGTAAAGAACTTAAATTTTTAAAAATTAGAAATTTTTCTAGTTGATAACTTCTTTTAAGCGTTTAAATCCCTTGAATATCACTTAAGACCATTATTTAAGTAAGAAAGAAATCTTATTTAATAATTAAAAAGTGCACAAAAATACCTTACGTTTTTTTCCAGCTGTCAAGAATCAAATGTTGATAAAGAAACATACAAATATAATGATTGCTTCAATCGTCGATCAAAGTATTTTGTAATCACTAAAATGATGTTAAATTCAGCACCAAGATCACATTTTGGCTTAAAAATATCTTCATTAAAATTACCTTAAGTTCTTTTTTTGTAAAGCAAATTTCATGAAACTAGCAAATATTAGGCATTATTGACATATAGAATTAAAATTAAGTAACCTTAAAGTAAGAAATTTACAATAACAAAATTACCATTATGTCACATTACCATTATGTTTATTACCCTATTCATGGATACTAAACAAGCTTAATATAGTATCTGGTAACATACATTCTTAATGCTTTTTCCAGCTGTAATTTCTTCATCCTAGGGTTAATGCTCCTCATTCGGTGTCATGAAAGTTAAAAAAATTTCCCTTTTAAAAGCTTTCAAGGCACTAAAGGCATTTCATTTACAAACAACACAATGGCCAGAAAATTCCCGTTCCGTAGGTTTGTTCCAGAGGATCTTAGTAAGTTGCTGATGCGATAAAAATTCATTTAATTCGAACGTAGAGTTCTTTTAATACGTACTTTCATCGCAATTTATACTCAACGAAGCCTATCTGAAGAGAGATGCGTTCAAAGGTCCAATTGTTCTGGGATATCTTTCGCCGAAAATGTTCTGAAAATGCGGATACTCCATTGAGATGATGATTAAAAAGGAGCATTTATGTTTTTAGAGGAATTATCAAGCTATTTCACAGTGGATTTTTATTTTTTAAATTGAAATTAGTACAAAAATAAACATAATGGGTAAAACAGAGTTTGAAAAAATTATAGAAAACAAAACACAAATTGAAGAATATAAAACTACTCTTTGACAAATCGATATGTTTATCAGTGAATTCGTTTTTTATTCACTATTATAGATATAATGGTGAAAAGAAGTACCTATCATCTCTGGATGTTGACTGCTAAATTAATATTTATTTAAATATTGTTAACACAACAAACTGTCAATGAAGAAGATAGTTTGATTGTATATTTACACAATTTTGAAAAGTTTAAGGAAACAGAGTAGCATTAGAGGTCGTGTGGTTAGTAAGTGATAGTTGTTTTTCTGCAAACATAGTATGTGTGGTAACTCTAACGCTATTATATATGAGGTGCTCAAATTTTATACTTTTGCTTATTTAGCTTGCTTAAGTTAAAAGGCGTGGAGATGTTTTTATGATGCATTGAAAAAGTATTGAGTTGTAATTACCAATTTTACAACCAAGCGTCTTTGATGTTAAAACAAGTATACCTACCGTGAGGATTTTATTAAATTAAGTGAACATTACCGTATCAAAATAGCAACTGAGTTAAGGGGATGGTAGACCTTCAAAACTGTTTTTTATATTTATTGCTTTACAATTCTTATGTTTGGTACATAAGTGCAGTACAGTATAAAAACGTCATATCGATTTAAAATTTCATAAAAAAGTAAAAAATAAATTTTTTAGATTAAAAAAACGAAATTTTTAAGACAAATTTTTAAAATCTCACTTGCGACATAATTTTTTTCATTTCTTCTTGCTTTTATTAAATAATTGTTCAAAAGTACATAACTAACAAAAATTGGTATTATTTAGTTATTTGGTTCAGTAGTTTTTTTGCTACAAAATATTTTTTACACACATAGTCAAATTTTATGCAAATTTCACTTTTTCTGGAACTAAAGCCAGAATTTGACAAACTTTAAGTTGATCAATTACTTAAAAAATACCAATTATATTTCCACTAATCGTTGGGGAGCTATGTTGAAAGTGATTGTTTGATTTCCTTGAAAACTCTGTCGCAAGTGACGTTTTAAAGGCGGGAACATTACAAAAACATACTGTTCAAGAAAAAGCAGTTCAAAGGTGATTCGGTACGTGTTTAAACACGAGTAGCTAAACTTTAAACTTGTATAACTTTTTTATTTATTCACTTTTTTGAATTTCGTTTTCAGATACTTATTTGGATTGATTTTGAGTATTATAAAATCAAACAATATTTTTTGGCGAAATTTGTTCGATTTTGCCTTATTTGAAGGTCTACCATCCCCCAGGAACAGATAAAATATAATTTAGAGATATAAAAAGTATAAATTCTTTACCAGTTCAAAACGTTTGCTCACAAAGCTGTCTCACTCTACTTGCCTTTTCCTTAGTAGCACATTCATACCAAGTATGTAAGTTTTACGTAACTGCTACTAGAAGTAATCGAAATTTGGCCATAGATAACGAAAACTGGACGAATCTTGGAAGTTTATGCTGTTTGCGTTATACACATTTTCTTATTTTGTTTCTTTAATTGTAGAAATGTTAATGGGGTCGCGAGAATTAAATGAATTGAAGAAAAAAGTAAATCGATGAATGTTTTGAAGATGTTTACCTAAATAGCCTTCAGTTTACTGACTTTTTACTTGGAAGAACTTTTATATTGTTGAGTGTTTTAAGGAGAAAAGTAAAAACAGGAGAAAATGACATAAGCGGTATTTCAGGCTCCCTCCAACTACTCTTTTGTTTCATCACACAAATCATCGAAAAAAATTGAAGCTCGTCACAAAATTTTTCTACTTGCACATTATCAAATATAGAATAAGGGCCTTGCAGCGACAAACCAAGATGGACATTGAAGACCAACAACTTCTTTAATTACCTCAAAGCATCAAGAATTTTATCACCACAAGCAAGAAAACCATTAACTGGAGATGCTGTCTTTCTCTAAACTGCCAGAGGTCAAGTACAATAAGGCTCAACTAAGACTAACAGGGAAAAAAAGCCGCCCTTTTTGAGTTAAGGGAATATGTAGAGCAAGCCAAGCCGCCAGTCTAGCGTGGCCGGACCGCTAGAAAGGCGGAGAAACGCCTGGGTTGCAACAAAAGAACGGGAAAAAAGATGTAACAACCTGGTTGTGACTGCGGTGCTGTCTCGTGGTGGACAGAACAGATGGTCTTCTTCGTAAGTGTTTTTAACGGCTCCTGGACCCAAGGAAATTTAGAGCGCAAGGCCAGGATACTTTATAGGGCCCCTTTGACGACAAAATATTAAGAAAGAAAAAGAATAGTTAATTGTAATAAAGAATTGGCACTTTAGGATCCCATCACTGCTGTTCGATCATTGATCGGGATATTTGAATTAAGTCACTTTGGGTGAACTACCGGGCCTCTAGCGACTACTAGAAACAAACTACTACTACCTTAAGATAAACTCCAATCCAACTTTTTTCTTATAAAAATAATTTTATACTGTTACTACAGACAATATTTATCTAGCTTTTTTTAAAAAACTAAATTTATAGTTTTCAGACAACTTGGGGCCTCCAAAATGTCAGGTAATATTTCGAGATAGAAAGTGAGAATATATTTTAGAAGCGTTATGTGTACATGGTGGCAGAACGTTGGGGCGAACGCAAGTCAAAAAATTCATAGTGCACATCTGTCGTAATAATCAGTTTCACTATCTTTTTAGAATCAAGAATTTTTTCTTGCATGTTCATGTAAGGGGGAGACTGCATTCTTTTTCTAGGAGGATATGCAGTTGGTGGATTTTTCTTATTCTATGTGTATTTGTCAATTTTTTTTTTTGGGGGGGGGAATAGGTTTAAAAAAATTGGAATTTGGAATTGGAATTTGAAAAAATTGGAAGAATTATATCCTGGATACGTACTTTTTACGTAGAAAATGTGAATCTATTGGCCTAAATGCTGATTTATGATGAGAATAAAAGAAAAAAAGAGGCCTTTTCTAAAGTAGAAGGGAATTGAAGTAAGGAGCAAAAGTTGGGAAACTCAATAAAACCTATGGAAATAAAAATACAAATCACACAGAGAATCAAAGGCTTTGTAACAACTGTCTATTGAAGATATCCAAACGAACCTGTACAAACGGTCAATTGAAGATCCACTTTCATTCTTGAAAAGTGGACATTTCTTTTATACTCTCCAGCCCAGACTCCTTTATTTTCAGCTCTGATTACTTCCAGACGCTTTCTGCTATCAGTGAGTTGAGGAGTAGTTAAGAATAATTTGATGTTTTACTGGAATAAGGGGCAATATTATAATGAGTTGAATATTTTATTTTATATTAAAATTTTTCATCATTTTTTAAGATAGATAAAGTTTCTTTGTACATTTTAAGCTAATCTGCAAACGTTTTAGTTTGTTACAGGTCTATACACTTGCCTGGTATTGTATCTCTCTATATTAAAAAAAAGTTACTGTCACCGCTGCCGCCGCCGCCGCCTCTGCCGCCGCCGCTGTTTCACAAAATTTAATTTTTCAACTCTTTGAACTCTCATATCGCAAAAACTACTCGATAGAAATTCATGAAATTTGAAACGTTTGTAGAGGAATATTTGGGGCACATTCTCAAACAAAAAGCTAACTGATGTGATAATTATTACTGGGGTATTTTTAAGCTCAAAGTTGAAGTTTTTCTTTTTTCGCCGCGTAATCCAGTTCAGCGAAATCTATTAGCAGCAGAACTGTGATTTTTTGCAGCCTAATACTCTGAAGTATGAAGATGTGCACTACGTCGCCCTTTTTTCGAATTTCGAATTTGGTTTAGAGTAATTAATTTTTAATTTTCGAAATTTTTGACACTTTTTCGTTTTTTTCTGTCTAAAATGAAAACTAATCACGGTATCAATATGATTTTTTAAACACTTATACTATTATTTTTTAGAAAGAGATTGGCGTTTAGTTCTTTAAAAAATTCTAATTAGTTTTGGAATTATTAAGCATCAAAGTTTTATTTTTTTCATAGTTTTAGTAGGTCTTTATCAGACGTGTTTAATGTTTTTAAATTTTATATTTGCCTGTTCACTAGATTGTCGCGAGCACGGATATTTAAATTTAAAAGTTTTAAGGTGCACATTTTTGCTCTAAGTTTGCTAGAGATATAGTATAGACTTGGTTTATAATATTTTAAAGATACTTCGATATTTTTTGAACCACTAGAGAAATAAACAATTTAACTTTATTGAGTGTTATTTGTGCTGATGAAAGGAAGAGGATTTTCGGGAAGTTTGTTTTACTCTGCTAAAGATCGATTGGAGATATTACAGATCGCGAAGCGATTTGTAAAGAGCTGCATAGCAGTTACGGGGGTTAGTGAGCGTTAGCGAATAGGGGGTGGTAGCCCCCTATCCATTAAATTATTGATAATTTAAAAAGGAATATTTCAGCAAGTTTTATTTTTATATTTTCGTGGTAATGATTCGAATTAAGTTATTTAAAAGTTTGAGAGATAAAAAGTTTCAATAATAAATGATCATTAACTGTACTCTGTTCATTTAGAATTAGCGCCTGAGAGGTAAGGTATGAGAAGCAGTTGTTATCCTAATTATCGTCGAAAAAAAATTCTTCTGCAATGACAAGGCAGCCTAAGCAGAAGTAGTTAAAATACTGTAGAAACAATCGGTCACTGAAGTTGTCTGATAAGCGTTATTACGCATTACTGAGCGTTTTTGATCCTGTTGTAGGCGCCTATTCTAAATGAACAGACTATAAGCAGACAAGTTCCAGGTTGAACTGAATAGTTGAGATGAAACAAGCGAGCTCTGCTCGCTAAGATCGCAGAGCGATCTTCAAAGAACTGCGAAGCAGTTCCGGGGGTTGGTGAGCGATAGCGAGCAGGGGGCAGAGCCCCCTAGTGTTTTTAAATTATTATAATAAAGCTTGCAAGCACTTATCGATTGATAGCTATAAACACCCTATTTATATTAAAAAGGTTTTGTAACAACTCGAACACATTAAAAATTATAATAACTTCCTTAAATGTTCTCTATCAAATTTTATACCAATAATAATATTTTAATTTTGAAGTTCACTAGAAAATGTCAAATATTTCCTTTTAAAAATAACTACTTTGTATCAAATTTATATTTTACACACCCACATACTAGAATTCCATATAAAATTCCTAATGACTAATTCTAATAAGTTAATTTTATAGTACTTTAAATGAAATATTGACTTATTTTTAACTATTTAAGATAATTTGTGAACTATGCGCAGTGGGGGACTATCTTAAGAATATTTATTTCTTACAAAAAAATCCTGTATGACTGCTAATGAAATCAAATCTTAGATTTAAATTTTTATTAACACTTACTATTATATTTTATAGGTACCACGAAAAGAAGCATGATTGGTGAAGACATGAAGCTGAAATTAAAAAAAAAGTCCTGTATCTCATACCCCTTCCGTTCTTCCATGAGCTTGAATAGACTTTTGCCTTACATCTCTAGAAGAGGAAAATGTTGCCAAAATTTACATGACAAGTCTCTTCATATTTAAGGCTATTTTGGAAGACGTTTCCTCACGTTAACTGTGACGGTGCCAGTAGCTGTCACAGAGTTTGGGGACGGAAGCTAATGTTTGTTTGGGATCTCACTACCAAATAGAAATAATAGGAGTTGCATAGAACCTGGCGTGAAATGATCGAAACATGTGCAAGAAAGCAAGAAAGAAAATTATGTTTATATTTTCTTAAAGTGTTTTAAATAGAAGTAATGCGAATTTTAAGAACTGATTAAATTCTACATTTAGTTAAGTTGCACACACATAGGGGAGTATAACCCCTCATGAAATTACTAAAAATTTCCCAATTTTGTTCACTTGAATTGATTTTTACACAACCGCATATCCATGAGAAATTCACAAAATGATGATATTGATGTTGGTGAATCTATCAATACGATCAATATGATTGATTGATCATATTGGTGGATTCGCCAATCGTATAGATCATATTGGCTTTGCTTACGTGATAAAAGATAAAATAACTTAAAAATATAGTTCCCATTACTGTCATTTTACATTTCATTACACATTTAAGTAGATAAAAAGCAGTCTGCTTTTCAAACATTAGCTTCCAACTTGTATATAGAGGTGCTTGTGTATTATTTGTGTCGTATGGCGTATAATGGTGGAAACTGTACATAATTCTATGTTTTGTGGTTCTTTGTGATCGTTTTGTCTTTACTCTTAGGATTGGTAGAAAGAAAATTAAAGTTCCCTTTCTAAGTTTGAGGGGAATGTTTATGAAATGTAAGAAATATAAAAAGTTAAATATATATATCAAAAGAGGAAAATACTTGCTCAATAAATTCAATTTAAAGCATACAGATATATTTAGAAAAAAAATATATGTAAAGAAAGTTAATATTTTAAACTTAAGAAGAATTAAGGCTTTCACGGCCAGTCATAATATTAAAAGAGAAGTTTTTTGGGTTGTTTTGCCGTGGTCTAGGTGAATAAATTTTATTATTTTTATTAACCTGGACCACGGCACAACTAAAGCCCTGGATACTCTACCTTAAGTAGCGACATCACGCTTAAGTAGCGTGATGTCGCTACTTAAAGTAGAGTATCCAGGGCTTTAGGCACAACAACCCGAAAACTTCTCTTTAAATATTAAGAATAATTATTTTTTAACTGTACCGAAGTGTTAGAGGATGAAATGTGTTTTTATGTATGTATACCTTTTGTACATATTTTTTCACAAAATAAATGTATTTTTAAAGTTAGAATGCCTATTTTACTTCTGAATTTTGAGTTGAATTTTATGAGGGAATATTTAAAAAAATATCGATTTTAAGAAGCTTATTCATCAAAGAGATATCGTTAATTTATTAAACCTTAAAAAAGAAATATTATTTACTAGTATATTTTAGCAGACTTGTTTTAAGAAATGGTGTTATTACTTAAATGAATAAAAAAAGGTTATATATCTATAAAATATGTTACAAATTAAAACGTTGTTGAGAAAAAACACTGAAAGCATATTTGAGCATAAAATTGCTGAGGTTTTTTCTGGTGGTAGAAATATAAAATATTTCCCCTTGAAAAAATTAAATTTTTATTTCAGTAGTTACAAAACAACTCACTTTTGAAAATTGCTAGTACTGGATTTCAAAAGAAAACAATCAATTTCAGATTACAATTAGATTTATCCAAATTAGTAGGCATGCACAGATAGACAGTTTCAGTACCAAATTTCACAGATAAAATAGAACATAGTTAGGAATAAAATCAAGTACCCAAGTAAAGCTTCCTTTTTTCAGTTCCTTTTGCATTTATTCTATTAATTTTATGGTGCTTTGCTGAATTACAGTTTTTTCAGTCACTTGTACGCTGAATTTCTAGAAAAAAATTAAAAAAAATTGACATAGTATAGTGAGGTGAATTTTTTTTCTGAGATTCAGGATAGTCAGTTTTAATACTTATTATAATATCAGGATTAAAGGTTAGGTGTGTTAATGCTGAAACCCATAAGAATGCAAAGGATCCCCAAGTCCTATTTTATAACCGGGTGATGCTCTTCTTAAAAACCTTTTTGGTACAAATTTAAGAAAAAAAACGTTATTTATTTTGCACAAAAAATAACTTTAAAAACAAACATATGTTTCGAGGATACTTGGATACTCCACGTCAGTGTACTTTTGGCACCTTAACCTACTACTTAATTGTTATCTTCTCCGGGTTGCGCTAAAAAATAAATATTCGCCGTAGTTGTCGACGGCAAAAAACCCCAAGCGGCACCCGGTTGTATAGCCTGAAACCTAAACCTCTTTAAATCTACAATTGAAATGATAAAATTATCTTTAAGTCTTGCATACTAAAATGACGGATGTGTTCAGTGAGAAAGACGAGAAAGAGAAATGGATTTGAAAATACATTAATTTTTACGCCAAATTCAAAATTATTATAAAAAAGTAAAAACATTTTATACCTTAAAAGACTGGCATTCATGAATGGTTATCCTTTATTCATACAGGTTTGTGTGGATATATCTGTTGGATAGATAAAAAAATGGCTGATTAAATTCTGCAGTAGCGTTTTTTTTTCAACCAATTTAATCTTTGCATCTAAAATAGGAATTTATTAAATATGAATACCGAGGATACTGAAGAACTTCTAAAACCACAACAACAAGATTATGAAGAAACAAAAATGCAACATTATAACGAAGATAGTATGAGGATATCATTGAATTGGTGGCAATCAGTAAGGATTTTAAAATTATATTTGCTTACATATAGATATCCTAAATGAGAGAACATTAGAGACTAAGCAAAACCGTTAATTAGCTGTCGTTTAAATAATAAATAATCCTAATAACACTTAACAATATATCACAAAAGAAATTTTGTCTAACGCATTTCTTTATTGTTTATTAATAATATTTAATAAGATTAAACGGGGCGATTTGATACAAGGGGAAGATTGATACACTTTCAAGACGCACAAGAATTGGTATAGGTTAGGGGGTCGCAAGTGGGGTTAAAGATGGGAAAATCAGGGGTCAAAATTAGCAAAAAACCTCGCATATCTGGGCAGAAAGAGATGCAATTGTTCGATTCCGGAATTTATTACATTTAACCAATTCAAATTTTTCATGTAAAAATGAGATTCAAGTGTTTATTATAATTAAAAACAGACAAATAAATGAATCAGGCATGCGTTGTAGGTAGATTAAAGTTACAATTGTCCCTTTTCCAGACTCTAGTTCCCACAGAGTACTAGAACAGAGAGTCCGTGGCCATAGGAGCTAATGGAAGTTGGATGGATATGGGGCTTTTTTAGCGCTGGGATCACATCGTCATGGGAGGCGGGGAAAAAGCCTGATTGGTCTAGAAAAACTTTTTCCTTCTCCTTCGAAAATAGCAGATTGAGTGACAGCCAATCAGTTTAGTTTGGTCACCAAAATGTACAGCCGATCTCTCTGTCAATCATTTATAGTTCCTCGTGGCGCCCTCACATCCATCCAATTTTTAAAAGTATTGTTTTAAATCCCCTGTTAGGATTTTTCTCTGTGCTAGATCCTTGCGCCATGTAACTCCAAACAACCAACCAACCAACCAACCAACCAACCAACCAACCAACCAACCAACCAACCAACCAACCAACCAACCAACCAACCAACCAACCAACCAACCAACCAACCAACCAACCAACCAACAAGATTCTAGTAATAAAATGTTTTTGTCGAGACACTTTCTATTACAGTCTATCTACCTACAACGCATGCCTGTTTCATTTATTGGTCTGTTTTTGATTAGAATAAATACTTTAATCTCATTTTTACATGAAAAATTTGAATTGGTTGAATGTAATAAATTCCGAAATCAAACAATTCTGCCCCGATATGTAAGGTTTTTTTGCTAATTTTGATCCCTGATTTTCACACCTTGAACCCCCCATTTCGACCCCCTAACATATACCGATTCTTATTCGTCTTGATGTTCCCTACCTCCCCTAGAAGTTATGAAACACTTACCTGAAACACCCTGTATAATACATTTGGGCCATTCCATGGTTACGGACGTAACAAATAGAAACTTTTGAGGCTTTGTAAATAATGAAAAAATTAATTGTAAACTATGGTATTTTTTTTCTAAACATATCAGAGGTAGATTAATAAAATATTAAATTATGACAACTGAACAATGGTTCTAAAATTTTTAAAAAATTTTAAACTAAGTGTTACGGACGTAACTCACAGAACTGTCTATATTTCACTTTTCAAAGTTATTGACAAATACCTGTGAATTTTAGGGTAAAATTTTTAAAAAATTTCTCAGTAATTCATTATGAAGGTTAATAAAATTAAAAAAAGTGATTGTAGAAGCAAAAATTTAATTATTTATTAATCTATGGCCTAATTAATTTGTTACGGACGTAACACTCGCTTGTTACGGACGTAACATGTCTGATTTATAACTCATTATTAATGAAATAAAATAATTTAATTGTTCCATATAAAATTATTTATCAAACAAAATACTATTATCAAGGCATTGGAAAATTTTTTTGGTAAGAATTGTTTTTATAGACCACATAATAAGATTTTGAGAAAACGCTAAAATAACCTTAGATTACGTAGCGTAATTTGCATTATTTTACTTATTTTTACATTTTTTAAAACTAAAATGATTATTTTTTGCTTCTAGTCTCATGTATAAATACGATTTCAATATATTTATCAATTTTTTTAGTGAAATAGCTTTTTCCATGGCCTAAACTGATTTATAATGAAATTTCTTCAAACGTTTTACTAATCAACTGCTGACATACAGCATTTTTTTTCACATAATTGACAAATAGCAATAAGGCTTTTCTTTTCTAATGCTTTGACATTAAAAATCTTATGCCTTTTATTAAATGTTATCTTTTTTAAATACTCTTTTCCTTTTATTGCTCATTTAAGGCTTAATTTGGGGAAAAAGAGCAAGATAAAAATTGAAAATACCCATATTAGAACAAAAAAGTCCAAAATCACATTCCTTACCCTTATAATATGAAAAAAGACATGTTGGCTAAAAAAAATATGGAATATAGGGGATTTTTGGTATCCTAATAGAAAAATTAAAAATCGGATGTTACGTCTGTAACAGTCATAAAATTTTTTAATATGTATCAAAAATTCATGTAATAGTGTTAAAAGCATGTTTATATGATTTATAAAGAGAAAATATGGTTAAAATTTGATTGAGATTACCAGTGAGTTTGCAGAAATTACTATTATCTGTTTTCACGTTACGGACGTAACATAGGGACATAACATAATGAATTTAAAATTTTTAATTATTATATTAATATATCTTTAAATTTTATTATCTTACCTATAAGTAGAATTGTCAGAGATAAAAACTAGCCCCAATTAAATTTCTACAGGTTATTTTTAATATCAGCAAGCCTAGTCAAACTTAACTAACTTTATGTGGAGTATTTTCAATTTTGTGATGTTCCACTATTTTGGCCTAAAACTCTTATTTATAACTTATTTTTTGATATTTAAAGGATATTTTAGAAAAATTCAACTCTTAAGCTTTAAAATGATGCATTACATCATAGGTTTTATTAACTTTAAAAAATTGGTACTTTGGTTTCATTATTCATGGAATGAATAATTTACAGTTTTTTTTAAAGAAAAATTATATTAATGTTTGTTAATAAAGCAAATTTTTGAGGTGAGCAATTCCTTACAAAATCATTCTTTCCAGTCGATGTTCTTCGTGGGCTGCCTCCCCTGCATCGTCTGCGTGACAGTGTGTGGGGCCGCCTGCTGCCTGGGCACTGCGGTTTGCTGCATGGGCACTGCGTTGCTCGGAGCGGTCACTTACTGCGGAACATGCTGTTGCTGCAGCAACTGTTGCGGCGGCTGCAAAACCAAAGTCACGGTAGGTTGTTGGATTTCCCCCTTGCAGCAACTTGAATTTTACATATTAGGGTGTATCGAAAAAACTTTTTTTTGGATTTTAATGATGCATTAGTGCGGACAAGTTGTCTAAGGTGGCAGAGATTCCCTGAGATTTTTTTCAGAATTTTCGGATAATATCTTTAGGTGCCACATTGGCCATAAAGGTTCCCCATGTTATCCTATGGAGCACGCAAGCCAAAAAAGTCGAAAATTGGTTTTTAACCCCTCATTCCTACTCTAATCAACACGACGAATGTCTTCACTCGAGTTATGAACCCTATATGATATATGCTACCCGAACAAACTTGAATAACAGCCTAAATATCTATATTAGGTTGATTAAGGGCTCAAATTTGAACGAGGAAAGATGCGATTTTCGACGAAATTTGAGCCCACAAAAAAGCGTATTAGAAAGATTTAGGCTGTTGTTCAAGTTTTGTTGGGTAGCATACAGCATACAGGGTGTAAAGGAAAGTCCCTTTACCCTGTAATAAGTTGCTAACGGAGCAAGCTAAAGATATGCAGTTAAGGTAACGGTATAGTAAAGTGACTATGCGCAATCGAATGCGACCAACCGCAGCGCCCTCTAGCGCAAATTTTAGGAGTTAAAAATTTTATTTTAAAAACTATTAGGAATATGTTAAAATAGTCAATTACAAAGTTGTAGAGCAGCATCGATTTAGTAGGAAAAGACACCTTAAGCAAAAAAATATCTTGAATAGAACCCCTAAAACGCGCGCTCAATTAGGTTGAATTTACGTCGATTTTACGTCTAAAAACACTTCTCACGAGGCGAAAATGATAAATTTTCAATTTAATGAGTTAAGAATACTTTTATTCATTTATTTAATTCATTAAATTGAAAATTTCTCATTTTCGCCTCGTGAGAAGCGTTTTAAGACGTAAAATCGACGTAAATTCAACCTAATTGAGCGCGCGTTTTAGGGGTTCTATTCAAGATATTTTTTTGCTTAAGGTGTCTTTTCCTACTAAATCGATGCTGCTCTACAACTTTGTATTTGATTGTTTTAACAAATTCCTAATAGTTTTTAAAATAAAATTTTTAACTCCTAAGATTTCCGCTAGAGGGCGCTGAGGTTGATTGCATTCGATTGCGCATAGTCACTTTACTATACCGTTACCTTAACTGCATAGCTTTAGCTTGCTCCGTTAGCAACTTATTACAGGGTAAAGGGACTTTCCTTTACACCCTGTATAGTACCCATAACTCGAGTGAAGACATTCGTGGTGTCATTTGAGTAGGAATGAGGGGCAAAAAAAATTCAGCCTTTTTGAAATATTAAAAACATTAAGACTGTTTTCTTCGAGAATCACTAAAAACAATCGGAAATATGATAGGGGAGAGGAGGGAGGAATGGGACAATTTTCACTAAATATTTTTTTATTCATTATCCCCTTCTTATTCATAGATGCAAATGGTTGGATAATAAACTTGCATGTTTTAACTTAATTTTTTAAAAATGTACAGTTCTTAAATGTTGTTTAATTTTATCACTTTTGATCATTCAAATTAACAAGAATTTTGTCCCATTCCTCCCTCATGGGTGGGAGGAGTGGGACATGAGTATGGGAGGAGTGAGACACTTTTGAAAAGTAAAGAAAATTAGTAAAATGTAATAATGAGAAAGGGCCTAGTATTTTACCTACTATTCATTTAACCTTTGCCCACATTTTTAAACAGCTTTCAATCTTATATCTATTATAGAATAATTTTTAAAAAATATTTAGTACACTTGAACTCTTTCTCATGGTGTTAAGAATCAATAATTGAAATACAATGTAATACTTGGAATCGTTAATTCAAGAAAAGAAAAGCATTTCAATTGAAGTGATAGAAAGCTATCAGAAATTAATATTTTCAAATTTTGTTTACATTTTTCAGAGTGTCCCATTCCTCCCTCCACACATTGCTTTTAAAATATAACTTGTCACATAAACTATGCTGGTGTTAGGCTTTATGAAATTGCAGATTAGCATATATTATATCTTTTAGATTACAATGGCATTATATAATGTTTGTTCTACAAATTACATGAGAAATGAAATAAAACTTAAGATAGACTGGAAATTTACTTTGGAGGTGGGAAAATCAAATTTTTACAACTATAAACCGAAACTTGCTGCTGGATAAACTAAATGGAGGAAATAACAAGAAGCTATAAGAAGGCCATCTAATGACCAAATTGGAAATAAAATAAACTGATTTATTTTTCCATAATTTCAGCTGTCCCACTCCTCCCACTGTCCCATTCCTCCCTCCTCTCCCCTACTGAAAATTTTAAGGAAATTTTATTATGAAGTTATTTATTTATTTTAGTTAAATAAAAAAAAAACTGAATAAAAATAATAAAAAAACTCCAAATTTTTTTCACATGCTAAATACATTCTCAAATATTCACGATATTTCCATAAGATTTTTTCAGTGAATTTTTCAATAATTACTGTTATTGTTTAATTTTAATGTTATCTTACCTAAGTTTCTCCTAAATATCAAGTCAAAAATATTCTGAAATACCTTGACAGGGGCGCAAAGGAATACTGCGAAATAAAAACGAGGGACAAACATGCAGTAAAACTTCAACATTTTCCCGAACCACCAGTACGCACCAAGAAGAAATAATACATTACTCTAAAAATGTAAGTGTATACAGTTTTATGATTTTCTTCTTATTAGAAAAGGTAGATCACAGGTATTCAGGGTAATACTGATACCATATACACAAAGGTCACTTTTTTACTTCTGTTCAAGCTAGAATATTTCTTTCAGTTAGTTTACTATGATCCCTGTTTTGCCCAATCTCTTTTTACTCGTTCTGGGATGCAAGACGTTTGGTAAAATATGTTACCGGGCTTCAAATATAATTTCAGGGGAAGCATGGGTTTAAAAACTCAAACAGCGTAATTTAAATTGAAGAATAATAGTTTTAAAAAAACATTTTCTAGCAGTTGAGGATTCTCTCTAGTGAACATGGGATGAATTTGTACGACTCCAAAACTTATCATGCAAGTGTTATGTATATAAAGTAGCGTACTAAAGTTGTTTGCTGTAGTTTTTATAAGTATGATTTCATTTGTGATGTTGCTAAACAAATTGAGTTAAATTGAAACCTGTTTTCTGCACAAAAAATCTTTTGAATTAATTATAGAAAAAACAATTGCAAGGAATTGCTTTTCTTTTTGCTTTTTCTGAGTGGAAAATGAGAAGAGAATGAGATAGTTTATAATGGAAATAAAGCCACATTTAGATGTTTAAACCTAATACAAAATATCTTACATCTTATTAGGCTCCAGATATAAATTCACCTTCGACATCCACCACCAATAGTGAGGTAAGGATTTTTTTAATGTTTTTTTTTAATTGTTTTAATCTTAATTTCTCAATTAAGTTATCTTTTATTAAGTTATTAGTAACCTTTACAATACATTAGAATGGTTATTTTTAAATTTCTTACCTTCAATAATGAAACGAATTTCCAATAATATGGACGGTTTGGAAAATTTAAAAAACTAAATATAAATACATATTTTTTATGAAGGAAAGAAAACCATTGAAAGGAATACTAAAAAATAAAGGAGGACCAACAAGCAGTGAATCTACAGCTCCCCAACCCACCTCTCAACTGGAAAATGGCCAGGAAAATTCCTTAAATAACATCTCAAATGTAAGTATAGGGATTTTATAACCATTAACAGATGTTAACATTATCATTTCTCAGCGGAGGAAAGATTTTTAAAAATTAGTGTGGGAAGGAGAGTACCGCAACTACTACAACGCCACCCCCTATCGCCCGGGTACGAGGCTATACCAGACTCTGCGGGGCAGAGGCTAGCAGAGAAGAGGGAGGGACGAACCGCGCTAGCGAGCAGACGCGTTGATATAGGCTCTGTCTGGGACATCCTTGCTGCTAGCTGCTTTCCTTTTGTTGTCTGGGACAGCAGAGAGCCCGCGACGAGGCCATTGTCTGGGACACGGCTCCCCTCACCCCCTATGTTGTAGAAATATAGTAACTAATTTGTGTAAAGAGAGTTGTGTGTAATTAAATGTGTTTCCATATATCAACCGAGAGTTATCATTCAAGCCCCTAGACACCACCCGAGCCAATCCCCCCACATTAGTAGCTATTACTATTTCTTATATCTGCTCCCTACTGTCTCTATTTCTCCGTTGTCTGTTTATCTCTTCGTTTTGAAGTAAAACAACTTTTGTAAGCATGAAGACTTTCACAGCCGGTTTGATTAATGAAATTCATTTCTTTCGGGCTTGTAGGCCGTGGTCTAAAATAAAATATAAGGTCCAGACGTTTCGTCGGAAGCTGTGTCCGACATCATCAGTGGAAATAAAACATTAGTTCACCGATTCAATAAGTTTGGTTTGGAGGTTGCCAGAGGCTTCAAAATACGGCCGTTAGTAGACTTGGTGAACTCTCTTTAAATCTCCTGCTTGGCCGGTGGGAGGATCGGGCGGAAATGACGTAGGGACTCGCATCACACTCCTCCCACCGGCCAAGCAAAACCAAACTTATTGAATCGGTGAACTAATGTTTTATTTCCACTGATGATGTCGGACACAGTTTCCGACGAAACGTCTATACCTTTTATTTTATTTTAGACCACGGCCTACAAGCCCGAAAGAAATGAATTTCATTAAAACAACTTTATTTCTAGACATCTTTAATGTCCTCTAAATGGAGAAAATGTTGTTTTCTTTATGAAATGTTATTCTTGACTATATTCTAATATTATTACAATTTTCTACTTTGCCTCCCTTTTCGTTTCAAATTTACACCACAATTAAGGAAACTAAAAAGATTCATTAAAGAAGAGAAAGTTATTTTGAGAATTCCTTTTTTTCAGATATATTAAAAACTCCAAGCAATTAAATAAATCTTTCAATTTAGTTTCATTCCTTCCTTTCTTGTAAACTTCTTTCATAAAAATTTTTATACAAATTTTAGAGGATGCTTTTTGAATTTCAAAGTTAAATTGATAAAATTTTTTATGAAGGAAACGAAACCACCTGAAGGAATACTACAAAAGAGTGAAGAAGAAAAAGGCCCTGCAAATTCATCTACAGCTCCCCAACTCGCCTCTAATACAGAGAATATCCAGGAAAAGTTTTTAGATATCACCCCAAATGTAAGTATTAGAACTTTGTGTTAGATAAAGGAAAACATACCTAAGTTTTTGTTCAAATAAAGAGTTTCAAAAGTTTTTAATTCTGACCGTAACCCCACAAATAGCAACCAAAATGAAAGGATTAAAAAAGCAATTCCAAGTTGAGGGTTCTCTAGCGAACATCTTATAAATTTTTAATACTCTAATTACCTCGTCAGTGATTCGTAAAAAAGTCACTACACTCAATATAGTAAGTAGTAAATGACAAAATTGTTTGGGTTTCTTGAATATTATTTCAGATTCTACCTGTGGTGGAAATAACATTACATAGTTAATTAATTTTAATTTAAGATTAGGTTCTTTCTAAAACTACGTTGAAAATAAGCGTAAACTTGCGCAAATGCACCTGTGATAAACTATTGTATTTACTTTTCATTTTAAAGACAGTGAAATTTTCGGATTAGATATGTTGATTTTTTGAAGTGTTGTTCTGATAAAAAAAATAAGATTATATTATATTGGTTGTAGAGTATGATGAAGGATAAATTCTCTAATATTTTAGAGAGACAGGGCTTAACTTTAATTTTTACAAAAAATTTTAAATAATTTTCGATAGCACTTGTAAAAATTTAATAACATTTCAGAAATAAGATATTTTTAAAAGTAAAAAATAATGGTAATGAGTAAAGATATTTTAACCCTTACTTACTTAATTTTTAAGAAAATAGTAAGTTTTATTGTCATATCAGACGAAATCTTAATATATTAGCTTTTAAATTTAAACATATATTTTTCATTAAAGGAAAGAAATCATCTAAAAGATAAACTAGAGAATGATGAAAGACAAACAAGCATGGCAGATTCATCTACTGTTCCCGAATTATCCTCAAACAAGGAAAATAGCCAAGACAGGTTGTTAGACAGCTTTCAGAATGTAAGTATCAGAATTTTTTTTATCATGATAGGTAAGTGTGATCAGAGCAAAAAAGTAATACGGATTAAAAAGTTCCATAAAAATTTCAGTTATGAAGTACAGCACCCTTGATTTTTTAAAAGTATTTATCCCCCCCCTTAAATTTCATCCATGAAAGAACGATGATCCATCATAATTTTTCATGAAGTAATAGTACCACAAAAGCAATTTACATATTAGATACAAACTACTAGCTTGCACCTTAGAAACATGAGCTTTTATTTTCGAAAGATGTTTTATAACGCTCTTCTTATTCCTGCTTCTTTTTATTCAAGAAATGATTAAAATAGAAATAGATAAAAATAATCATTCAAAGAATAAGTCGATTTTCCGTTCTTGATTTTAATAAGAAGGTGTTAAAGATTATATTGTCATTCTCCCTATGCATTATTAAAATGTATTTATGTATTTCATGAAAGGAAAGAAAACCTGATAAAGAAATACTAAGCAATAATGGAGGACAATCAGGCAGGTCAGGTTCACCTTCAGTTCTCCAACCCAATTCTAACATGGAAAATAGCCAAGACAAATTATTAGATTCCACCCCATTAATTGTAAGTCTTAACAATAATAGGTAAGGGTAAGGGGTAAGTTGCATACTCGAAATAATACTGAATATAAAGTAAAGCATGTTTTTATTTTCTGAAAGATTTTATTATCCGTCATTGTGGCATTAAAAATAAGTGAATAGATTTTGAAAGTTAACTAAAAATCATTATTCCAATGTTTCTGCATTTTAATTATAAACATTACATCTAAGCAAGCAAATATAGCTTAAAATTTTTTGGAGAGAAAGTTTTCATTCAAGATTTAAAATTTTGTTTAATCTTACACCCCTGAAAATATTAGTTTAAATGTTATGTAAAATAAATAGTCAATTTTACCATTTATGCAAGTAGTATGGAAAGAAAACTTGTAATTAACGATCCTTATTTAATGATGTGCATTAAAACCACTAATTTTAATAATCAAATTTATAATTTATACTAAGTATCAAAGAACATTTGCGATGAACGCTCCATACTTTAATATGCGCAATGTTAGAGAGAAAAATCACTAATTTTAGTTTCTCAAAACTAATAAAATTATCTTACAGTCTAGTTATGACGAAGGTTCCAGTTTTCGTGATTCGCCTTCGACACCCATTGCCAACGAGGAGGCAAGGATTCGATTTTTATCATTTATTCATTATCATTATTTTTTATTCTCCTTTAAGTTTATATTGAAGCGTAATACTACATTCACGCATGAAAAGTTAATCTAGTTTAAGTTAATTCTAGCTTAAATATAGTGTTGTGACAATGCTATATTTAAGCTAGATTAGCTCTTAAACTAGATTAACTTTTCATGTGTGAATGTATTATAAGAGTTATTTTATTAACACTAGAGTAAAATTTTTTCAAAAAGGAACGGTCAGACAAAACCGGGATGCGGGTAGAATCGGATGAAGCTTGAATCTTTTGCATATATTACCATTCTTAATCTAAGAAGATCTGGGTACAGTGCTTTCACAGCAAAGGGTGGGCACATGAAATGATGAACAAGACCAAACTTGAAATTTTATAATTTATTTTTATAATAATAATTTCATAATTTTTATAATAATAACGTAAATTAAATCGTTATTTGATGAAAATTTTATATTAATTGAAATTCTAGAAGTTTATTATGTCATACCATGCAAGTTTTCTTATAATAAACAATGTTTTTTTCGTAGTTACTATGTTATTTTGATTATTCTATCCAGTTCCCGGTTTTGTCCTACCTGGTTTTCATAAAACCGGGATTTAAAAATGTTACTTTTATGACCTATTTGCTATTACTTATGATTAATTTATTATTTTTTTCTTCATAAGGAACGAGTTTATCGTTTTAGCACCAATTTTGACTGATAGATTTTGATCACACATATAGTGAATAATACAAAAAATTTGGCCCCGATTTTGTCAGATATTCCCCTACTCCTAAATAGACAGAAGTAAACAGATAGGGGTAGTTTTAAAATGACAGAATAGGTAATGGATCCTGAGATAGAACCCAAAGAGATTCTGTTATACTATTATGGGAGAATGAGTCAGTAAAAGAAGGAAGAGAAGTAATTTTTAACTCTTTAAAACTAATACATATTTATTTATAGGCTACAGATGAGGCTTTGGATTCGACAGCCACTGTAAATAAAGAGGTAACGATTCTTTTAACGTTCAAAGAGAATGTGCACTTTGATATTTTATATTTATTAACAAAAGCTAATCTAAATGGTTTTTCCATTAAGCAATACAATTTTATATCTATGTTTCAACAGAAAAGTAAATATAAAGCATGTGAATTGAAGAAAATAAAAATTCTTTCAAGCAATAAAAACCGGTTTTAGTTGTGTTTCAATTTGCATGAGATGTAGTTGATGAAAATATAAACAATTAAGTTATGATTAAACCTTATTAAATGTAACGAGTTTAATTTTATTTTATGCACTAAGAATGACCTAGTGAGTTTAATATAACATTCCTTGATCTATGGTAAGCTTTCATGCAATGAAAAAATATGTTATTTGTATTTATTGTGTAGGAGTTCGGATGAGTAAGATAGTTAAAAATGTATTCTGCGAAGGATTACTAAAGAAATGGTAATTAGTATTTTTATTTCTTATGCTATTTTCTTTTCTTTGTAGGATGCGAAAGGCCCTGAGGAGTCCCCAAGTCAGCCAGAAATCTATAAAAAGAGAATCAGTAAAATATTCAACTTGTTTTGATTGGAGCTCCGCCAAAAAATACCTATCACAATAATTTCCATATGGGTGGTGGTCACCAAACTCCAGTTAAATAAAAAGTAATAAATTATCAAATATTGTGTTGTTTCTAATTTTTTTTTGTGTGGAAAAGAAGTTTGTTTAATATGAAAATACTTAACATATTTATCAATATTATTACTTGTCTCGTGGAATATCAGTAAAACCTCTTGAGAGGTTTCAAATTTTTCTTAGCTACTCTATCAGATTAGGGTAAATTGTTACAAATACCCAAAGTTGACCATAAAATGTCAAATTTAACACTTTGTTTTTCTAGCAACCCATAGTAAGCACCTCTGAATTGGTAAGACGTATTTTAATATTTTTGTGAGGTACCGTATTAAGGCCTGACTTTGCCACTAAGGAAGTAACTTTGCCCCACCTGTGTAAAAAGTTTTACATGGTGAAAAAACGCAGTTTGAAAAAGAGTGTTGAAAACAGGGTTTTGAGTTTTTACTCTAATACCTCACAACACTGCTTGATGAAATATGGATGACTTAAAATTTTCTTATTAACTATTATTTTCTTAAATCATTAAAACAGGGGTCAGTTTTTTACATCAATTTTAAAGATATTGTTCTTATTTTATTAAAATGTTTTTTTAGTAGAGTAAGTGTTGGAAATTTAGCAGGTAAGATATCTATGCCTTCACTTTGCCTCACAAGGAGCCTCCTCACCAAAAAGAGTAAAGCTAAGTCAAGAACTACGGGCATCCTTTTGACCCACAAACAAAAATATATCAAAAGGAACATTGAATCAAAAGGCATTTTTTATTGTAGTTTCACACACCTCAAACGTCCCTTAACCAATTCAGAAGCAAACTTTTGCTTAATCTTTATTGTCATTCAAAATAATCCGTACTTAAAAGTTTTAAATTTGAAATAAGTAGAACAAAGTCAGGATTTTGACAAAAAAAGAAAAATCTTACTGATTTTAAAGAAACCATATGATTGTTTTTTAAACATGAATTCACTGTCATTTATTTCAAAAATCGGAGATAATAACATCAGAGAAACTTGCAAATTTGTAGTAGATAATTTTTTCAGGGCTTAAAAAAGTACACATTTTAGTCTCTTAAATATCTCTGAAGGAACTAAAGATACCTTCGTAAGAAAGAGTAATAATTTCAATATAATTTTAAAAACTATTTTTGTTTTGGGCAACTTTGAATTCGGTTGTGGTTACTACACAAGTACCGTGAGCTGTTTTTCTTCTGAATTGTCAAAGGAAACAATTCTGAATATGGAATGGATTATCTTGAACTTTAGGCACTCTTCCGCTATCTCTTCCAAACGCCAAAAATTAGAAATATTTTCAAAAATTACAATTATTGTATTAAAATGTACAGTTATATTGATAACTGGAATATAAATTGGCAGTATTTGAATTTATTGTGTTTAAACAGTTTGGAAATTTTTAATAGTGGTAGATAAAAGAATTGTACAGAATTATGTAAAGAATAGCTTTTTAAATCTCAAAATAATCTCGTCAATCGGACTTCATTTTCGAAATTTTGAAAAGTTTACATAAAAATATCTCTTTTCTAAAAAAAGTTTTTGGTGAACGGTTTCCAGGGAGAGGTTTATTAATTACTGATCTGTATGACCCTTTTTTTGTATCAAATTGTTCGGATTCTTTTGAGGATGAGCACAATTGACGCCCATACATTTTATGATGAAAATAATTCCATTAACGCTTTAAAAATGTACTTTAGAGAACTTTCCAAATTAAATATAATTCAAAGATTGATAAAGGTATTCTAAAAACTTACAGGTGTGATATTTCATACTAAAATTTAGCACATTTTGTCTGAAATTTTAATTTTTAGTTTGATAATCGAAATCAATAGGTAAGGTAACTTAAAGGTAAGGTAAGTATGTTTCCTGTAAACTTCAACAAGTCTGGGTTGAAACAAATATATGAATGATAAACACTAGGTATAGTAACGAGTTAATAGGTACAATATTGAATTTAAATGATTCATTGGTGCCCTTTTTTAGAAATGTTGATCAGCAAGATTCATTTGTAAACTTGCTGATATTTAAGTTAAATTTTGATTAAACTATTGATTTAGAACCAATAAATATTCTAACTTTTAAGAGAGTGTTATTGATGGAGATGACCTGTGACGTGTATTTTTGGAAAGTTGGTTTTTCTTCTGCTAATTGTTTTTACGAATGTTTTATAAATTGAGTAGAGTGAACAAAGTATTGTGAGGATTGCGAAGCGTTCCAAAAGGGCCCGCGTAAGCAGCCTACGGGGGTTGGTGAGCGATAGCAAGTAGGAGGCGGTAGCTCCCTAGTATATAAAAAATTAAAAGCAAGAATTCTAGTTTATAATATTTAAATTGCTTTTTTATTTCCGTGTTTGAATATTTTCATGATAGGATTATTGATAATTATTTCACAGCCGAGTTTCTTTTTAATTTGCTGAAAATTTTGTGAAATAATTTTATTGAAGTAAATTCTATGCATAATTTATAAATTATTTTTATGCATAATTTTATTTAGTAGTTGAAAAACAACTAATTTTTTTATTTAGATATTGCTTTAGTTTCAAAAGTAAACAATCACACTTTAAAGTATCAAATTTTTAGCAGACGCAAAATTCATCCTGTTACAGTATTTATAGGAAATATATTTTAGTAAATAAAAAAACAAGTAAAGTTTAACTTCATATGTAATTTTTATAGATGTTTTTTTATCATAACAATGAATGGGTGTTTGAGTTGTTTACGTATAAAACCAATAAGAAGCATGTCACAATTAATTCTGTAACTAAATTAATAGGTAATTAGATTTTAGTATGAAATGAAGTAATAAAAGTAACGAAGTAATAAAGGAATAAAGGCCATTTTTAGAATATAATCTCTTCTCTCCCTCTCTTTAATATTTATTCATATAACCATAAAGTGTATCATCGGCTTACAAGTGAAAGGCACCAAGGCACTTCTGGATCAAATACTGTGTACGAGGTTTTGCCAAATTTGGCAATAGACAATCGCTTTCTTTTGTGCCATGCCATTTGATCACCTTACAGGTTACGAGATTTGGGGAATGGTCCAAGGCTCCGCTCATTTGTTGGCGATATTCTACAATTTTCAAAAGATTCACCAAAAGAGACTTAGTGCCTTTCGCTTGTAAGCCGACAATATAACTTGAAAACTTGGTTTGTTGCCTAATATTAATAGCTAGTTATCAAAATTGTTTCTGTACTACTTTAATCCAACAAATAATTGCATCTAATACATTAAAATTAAATTAAATTCTTTCAGTATATCAACATTAAAGGAATGCAAAAATGAGAAATGGCAGCCTTGTCGTAAGTGAAGTAATTTTATTTTTTACTTTAAGCTGAATGAAGAATTTTTATTTTATCATACGAATAGTATGAAACTTATTCGTTAGAGTTTTTAAAAAGATTGGGGATTGTGGATACAGATAATAATAGTTTATTTAAAAATTAAATGCAATGAAGCGTAATATACGTAGAATACTTTTCTATAACTATATCAACCTTATAGGAATCGGAGTATTTTTAATGTGTAATGTTACTTGTAACATTGTACGTCTTACAAGAGCTTATAAAGATGTACTTAAGAGATCCAAGATACCTAATGATTACAAAATACTTAAAGATATCTTGTGCTATGAACCCCAAAGTCGATAAAATATTAAGTTGATAGATATTTCAAGGCAGATTGAGGCTGCATAAACTTTCTATCTCAGTAGAAAATTAACCATGGTAAAGGATAAATTCTAAAAAGAAGTCTAAGCTTTAAAAAAGAACATCATTATCACAATTTATATTTATATTCAACACAAAAAAATCTGTTAAGTTTTCGAAATGTCATTGGATGAAATAATTTCGCTAGTGTGAGTGGGGTTTTAAGCAAGGTGGCTTTAAGTGCAAATAGAAAATATCTACAAAAGGGTTATTGACACTTTTTTATCACACTCTTAGATTTTGATAGTAATAATCAGAGCGCAAATAAAAAATAATTGAATTACAATAACAGTATTCTGAACTATTATTAGTACGTACCATGTTATGTTTACTAAATTGAAGTTGATGCAGTCAAAATCAGGATTCATCAGGTTTTTTTCTACATAGGGACCATTCTTTTACATCTTTATTTCGAAGTGTTTAAAACTTTATATTGATTTTCAAAAAAAATCAAATCATGGAAAACGTTTCTATAAAATTTATCATTTTGCACTGAAAGTTAAGGCTAGAGAAAATATTAAACTCTTTATATGGTTTTATTTAATTTCATCATTCCTTGGTTATCTCCCCCCCCCCAAAAAAAAATCAGATTATCTTTTTTCATTAAAACAGGAGATCCTCAGGACTATCACTTCATCCGCAATCCAGTCACAATATGGAAAATGTGAAGGCGGCAAAACTAAAGGGCTGGAAAAGAGTAAGACATTTACTTTTTAGTACTAAAAGGATAACATTTTCATACAGAAAAAAATTTCCTCACTCATTTTTAAAATGATTCAAAAACATTTCCTGCACAAATTACCCAAAACACTCTATTTTATATTTTCTAGACACTTTGCTATTTGGGATGCGTTTGCCTCCATGGATGTGCTAGGGGTTGTTATTATTTAACTTGCTGCTGTTACTGTAACAAGGGCCGTTGCTGCTGCGCTAATAGTGATTCTGAAGGAGAATCAAACGAGGTTTGTAACTACGCAAAACCATAGTTAAAAATTACATTAGATGTAAGAAAAAAATTCAGAAATTATGATTTACACTACAACACCAATGAAAGAAAAAATCAAAACAGACAAAGTGTCAATAAAAAAGAGTAAGAGTTACGCAAGGGTAATCCATATGGGTAACTTAAAAATATTAACACGTAAAAATTTAACTTCAGGAAGGAATAACTAAATTTTACATTTTTTACACTAAGAAAATTGTTCCGAAGAATTTTTTTGACTAGGGGAAAGTAAGACAATTACGGTCACGCATTTTTTATTATAGCGAAAAATGGCTGGTATAGGAAAAAATGTTCATTGAAAATCTTTAAGATACACGGTACACTGTTGTGCTTTTCTTTATAATTTTAATAACTTATTGTATGTAATCTTTGAATAATATTTTTTCGTTACTTTAAAATTATGCTTGGTATTAACCCCTTAACAGTGACATTTATTTCAGAAAAATTGACCAAAAATGGAAATTTTTTTTGACTGTTTAATTTTGTTCTTTATATTATTATAAGTGTTAGAAAATATTTTTTGTTAAAAAAAATCAAAATTTAAATGTAATTACAAGCGTATTAATTATTTTAACATACACATAAAAAGTATTGGATTACGCATACATCTTATTAAATTAGGAAGAAGATTATCCAAACATGATGTCTCACAATCTCTAAATGTCGAAAAATCACTATCATCATCGAAGCGAACTCAGTTTGGGCTTCACAAAACGGAAACGGTAATTTTTCTCGCCCAAGCTCAGCTCGGGCATCACAAATTCTGCACGTTGTAGTTGCCCGAGCTGAGCTCGGGCGACACTGTAAAGGGGTTAATATATTTATCTAACTTCCCTCCGGTTGCATATAAAGATAATGAGTACGAATGTAAAAAAAATATTAATAAAAATTATTTTATAGGATATCTTGCAGATTTCAAGTGATGAAATTTCTACTATAACATATAATTCTAATGAAGCGGTAAGAAATTTGTAAACATTCTTCGATTAAGCGTTTTTAAGTTTTGTTTGTTTTGATACGTTAAGGAACGAGTTCCATTAAAATCTAACTTACTACCCAATTTTACAAGCTGAGCTAGTCTAGAATATAAAAAATTGACTTGTAGAAATTACCTTTTTTGTAGCCCAATAAGTGTCACACCATCGAAAAATTTTCATATAAATTGTACTTGCGTGAGATCTATTAATGTTATTAATATTTAAATGGAAATCAAGCATTCACAACTTGTTAAATTTAAATTATTAGGTTTGTGAGTGAGTTTATTCTAAAAAAATGTGCTAACACTTATAATAAATAAGTAATAGGAGTACAGTAGAACTCCAATTATCCGAATCAATTGGGACCGGACCCCATACGGATAACCAAAAATTCGGATAATTGGATTTTTTCCGATAAAAGGTTAATATTGTTCTTAGCCAGTTGTTTTTGCTTCAGAGTACGGACAAAAAAGGTTCTGAGATAAAATCTTAGCCTTTTCATAAAGAATCGCACCCGAAATAGGGTTCGGTTTCCTATAGAATGTTACTACAAAAACAACTTGAAAACGACCTGTTCTAAATATTTGTATGCTGTTGCCTTCATTAATTTTCTTAAAAAAACTTCTATCTTAGTTTTTCAAGCACTGACAAGAAATTTAAAAGCGTAGGTTTGAATTCTGAAAGTGATTAGGATAATCAGCGATTCGGATATTCGGAGTTCGGATAATTGGACTTCTACTGTAATAATTTGTATTTTTATCCGTTTGTTTTTATTGTCCTTGTTAGGCTGGACCTAGTCGCGACCAGCTACCATACATCCCTCGTCCAGTAATTCAAACAGCATCATCTGAAAAGTCTCCTTTGAAGAAAAAAGGAAAATTCTGACCTGTTTCCGCAAAGGGAGGATATGTTTGTAATAGATGGTGCAACGACATGAAGAATAAAAAAAGACCCGAATAAAAATATTAGATATTTTCCCTGAAGCTTAGTGTATTGTTTATTGCATTTACTTTCTTTAAAAAATGGGGTTTTTATCGATCCTTGTAGGCTCATCATTCTGTTTAACATAATCTGTTAAATATTTAAAATAAATAATAATAGACAATAATAGATGGTAAATGTGTTCTGGAATTCGTAAGAAGTATCGATGCATTAAATAAAAGCAGGCTCGGGAAATTTTCCAAAAAATGCTGAAATTATATCTTTGTAAACTGCTTTGTGACTAAATTCATCTATTATTCTTAAGTATTAATGTTTCTGACAAAAAAAAGTATAATACTGAATTTAATGGAAGCTTGGGAGTGGACGATAAATTGGATTACTCAGTTAAAAACCATCCTTAACAATGCTATTTGTACGATAGGTTAAATAAAAAGTAATATGGCAGCAATTATTTCGTGTTGTTTCCAAAATTATTTTCCATAAAAGAGTTCGGTATAGAAATTTTTAAGGACTAAGACGTGTCTCTATGTCCCCCAAAATGGGTTGGCATCATCAAAAAATTCTACCGTACCTTTTCCCCTTTCAGTTCTCCCCCACGTGCCATCTTTTGATGGCAATCTCGAGAGCTCTAGGACTGGAAAGGTTTAAAAAAGGGATTTCCACCTTCTAAGTACTCGAGGGCTGCAATCGAAATCACAGGTCAAGTGGCGGGCGCCACAAGGTAATCTGGCTCCTTTTTATCCTTGATACTTTTTGGTGGTAGGAGGGGGGGATCTTTTAATATTAAATTTTTCCAGCGAAAGAGGGACGGAGGTTATTTGAAGTTATCTTCACAATATTACATATTGTGAAGATACAACTGTATTTTAAAAAGTTTTTGAGAATACATAAACTGTTTACCCTATACAAATTTTAACATACTGAATATTATTTAAAATAGTGTAGTAATAGTGTTTCCCCAAGTAGCACAGATGGTTGCAAAATTATGGCAAAACTGTCACACGGTGGCAAAATCATTGCACGTAGCAAGCTGCTACAAAATAAAACGTATTTTTATTCAATCATGTGTAACAATCCCTCCTCTGTTGCAAGCTTCTACCAAATAAAACGTATTTTTCTACAATCATTTGCAATAGTATCTCTTTTTCTAAAACACGCACGAGGGGGTCCTGCATTGGAGGGGAGGGGGCTTCAGAAATCAGGGGGGAGGCGGAGGACGAAGGTTGTTTCAAGGAAATAACTCCAGCAAAGAGGTCCCTTGACCTCCCCCTGACCCCGGGGAGAGCCAACAACAACGTGGAGCATTTCAGTTCGGGGTTCCCAGATTGATCCCCTTTTGCGCTTTTGTTGGCAAGCGAGGGCTATGCGTGTTTCACAGAGAGTGGACGGTTATTTTTGTATTAAATGACAAAATAAATAATAATTAATGAAAAATATTTAATATTACACTACCATGATATACAACTAGTAGTTATGTAAATATAATACTTGTTTCATTAATTCTCGTTTTTTTTCAGTATTTTTGTTTAACCCTAATGATACCAAAAACCAACCATTTTCCATGAAAAGATAGGTCCACTGGATTTTACTCGAAAATGGGCTATTCAGAGTAGGGGGGTTCATTTGGGGGTTTCAAAATGGGATATATACGCTCCAACTTTCGGACAAAGTTCCACCAAACGAGAAAAATATTGACTAAAACCTAGATTTTTTACCACTTTTTGGGGCAAAGAGGTATTTTTCAATAATTTTCAATTGGTTAATTTGAATTTTTAAAAAAGTTAATTTCATGAAGCATTAAAAAAGGGTGGGTGTTCCAGAGTCGAATAAAAATTGCATACCAAATTTCAAAACAAACGCGAAGTTTCAATCATCACATCTTTAGGCGATCATTAAATGCTAAATTTAACTTATGTGTGTGCGTGTGCGAGTATGGAGACCAGGATTTGGAAATTATTTTACTTATCCAAAACTTTTCAACCAATGTTTAGTTATGGGGCTGTTGAGTTTCATCCAAAATCTCCCGTTTCTCTGTGACTTTGACTCTCCCGTTTCTCTGTGACCTCGTAACTGATATATCTCATTATTTAAAAAACCAGGTCACATTAAACATGGAATTACACTCTAAATATAGGAGAAATTTAAGGCATAGTCAGCTAGTAAAAAAAAGGATGGCCTTGGCCAAGACTCAGGATTGATTTTAATTATCTTGATTCAAAACACAGTATTGATTTTTATATTTTAGCTCGTCCTCTAAAATGATCTTAAAGTTTCTAATTATTGAATTAAATTTGTCTTAGATTTTTTGTGAATATCTGTAGCTCCATATTTAGAAAATGTCATAAAATGAATTAAAACCCTATTTTTAGGGTCAAATTTCCAAAAAATTTGTGTGGGAGAACCCCCAGAACCCCCTTTTTTGTATTTAGAACTCCACTAATTACATTTATCTTCAGTTTAAGTTCATAAAAGGACGAATCTTACTAAAAAATATTAAAAAAGAACATTAAACCTGCAAACATGCGTAAAAAGGGTTTAGAGGAAATTTCGAGTTTCTTCCCCCCCGTGCAAAAATTTAACTTGGGGCCTGATAGTGATCTAATTTTCTGGAAAGATATTTGGGCCCCTCCCGAAATAAATATCTACATACGCCACTATGATCCGAGATGTGTTAAAAACAATTTTCTGTTATTGTTACTATTTAAAACTTATTTTCAACGATTCACTTGTGCATACTTTAAATTTAAAAAAAAATATAAATCTTTTTGCAAATAGCAATAATTTTGTGATTTAATATTAAGGTTAATATTGTGTTCAGGGCCGGACTGGGAAGAAATTTCGGCCCGGGCATTTTAAGTCTGAATCGGCCCACCGCACAATTTTCACGGAAAATATAACTTCATAGAATTAAAATTTTCGGGGGGATCATGGTACCTCCCCAAAAAAATCTTTTGAAAATTGACCCCTAAGAAATAGTCTAAAATCCACCTTGAACTCCCTAATTAATTTTGAATACGTAATAAACTCAATATAGACTTTTAATTATTTGTTGGTAAATTCAGTGGGTAGAAAGAATTTCCATCTTGACGAACTTAATATTAAAAGAAATTGTGAATTATGTAGCTCAAAATAGAAAGGAGAGTCTGGGGAGTCCTCCCCCAGAAACATTTTGGAAATTTTACTCTAAAAAGTACTGTTTTAACTCATTTGGGACCCTTTTGGGTGACATCCGAAATGGTTCGCTCCTTTGTATGCCGTAGAATTTGTAAAGATGAAACCAGGAAAATTCGTTCATAAAAATATTTTAATTAGTAAAATATGTTTTTGAATTCATTAATTTATGCCATCATTAATGAATTTAATTCCTGGTAAATTAATGGTTTGGTGGCCGCACAATAAGAATTCGTGGGCCGCTAGTTGGAAATTCCTGCGAAGTGTGGACACATTTATTCAGGTTCAGGATCTTTTTCATTCATACCACTGTAAAAATATTTCGGTTGTAGGCGGCCCACAAACGGCTCTCGATGAGCAGCGGCCCACCGCGGGCATTTGCCCAAATGCCCGCATGGCCAGTTCAGCCTGATTGTGTTCTTTTAAAACTTAATTGTGAACCCCAATTTGAGTTACCCACACAACATGTTGATTCTTTTTTTATTTGAAACAGATTTGCCCGATCGCTGGTCAAATTTGCCAAGAAAATTTGCGACATCGTAAATTCTACCGTTTTAGGACTTTAAACGCATTATATTCCAACTCTTTAACGACGGCTCTCGAAAAACGAAAACACATTTCTTCGACAAACAGCTAAGGCCGTAGGCCGGCGATTTCCTTCCCCCCAAGAACAGAAAAATGGTTCTTATCTCCCCCTCCGAAGAGAAGGGCTTGTTCTTGGAACGGGTGTCGGGAGTTCCTGGGAGTGCGAAGCAATGCTGGAGTGCGAAGAAATGCATTTTCTCATTGTGCTTTCAATAGTTTAATTTTCTAAAAGCATAATATTCGATTGAGATTGCGGATTAATTAAATCTTATCAATTATTCATTGGTATGCTCTTACTGAAGAATTTTGTAGTTTAGCCTCTTAGATAAGCTTTTACAACGTAAAAATTCCCCCAAAAAACTTGCTTTGACAAATAAATGGATGTTATTTAATTTGCCAAGATTGTCTGGGTTGGGTAATATCCCCCAATCAACGCATTTTCTCATTGTGCTTTCAACAGCTTACTTTTCTATAAGCATAATATTCGATTCAGATGTTGGATTAATTAAATCCTATGGATTATTCTTCTTACAGACTTAATTGAAGTGTTGAAATCTTTGAATTTAGTCTTCTACATTCATCCAAGAATATCGTCCTATTAGACGAGATTGGTGTATAGACAAAATAATCTTTCAAAAATTATTGCCTTATTCGATGCCCATGTACGAATACAAATCTGTTCGTAATTATTGAATAGAGACGATTACAAGTCTGTTCAATTTTAGTTTTCAAAATACCTCGAATTTGATAACAGATCAGTTCTTTGATTTGATATAAGATAAATTTAAACGTTTATCCTTTACAAAAACGCTTTATAAGTTCTTTCTCTTTGTCATCAAAAAATATCATAAACTGTCCTGAATCTGTATGAAAGCTATTTCATTTCTCCTGTCCTTTGTATTTTCCTAATAGTTCTGTGAGTTTGGGTTTTCTGCATTGAAAGATGTATAAGAGATCAAAAACATAGATATTCTTAAAAGATGTAACGCAAGCTTGTTTGGTGACTTATAACAACAGCGATTTTATTTAACGTTTTACAAATAGAAACACTATCTTCCTCATGAATTAAACTTCGAGAATAAATATTTTTGTTGTAAAACTTTTTTCATACTCAGGTGCACTGCAAATATATCCAGATAATTTTTGTGTTGTGAACTAAATAAAGTTGAGAAACAGAGAGAGAGAGAGGAACTGAAAAACATATCAATGATTAGATTAAACTTGCACGAATACTATCAAATTAAATAAGCAAACCTGGTTAGTGTGTAATTTATTGATTATATATACAGAATATTCATTTTTGAATGAAACGAATAAAAATAATTATGTATTGCACTAAAACGCTAAAAATTTCCAAAAGCATAAAATATTCTGAATCATTCAATTTAAAATTTATATTTGACAAATTTAAATTTTATGTCCCGGAAGCACAATGACATTTTAGTTCCCGGAGGTCATATCTTTTCATATCATATCACCTCTTTTTTTAGAAATCGAGTCCTGGCTATATCTATATGAAAGAATGTATTTATAACATATTCAATGCTAGGGATGACGGGTAGAATTATTGTCAAGATATCCTTAAAGCGGTGTCTTGATATTCTTAAAATACGATCACTAGGAGTTTTTCAACGGGAGTAGTATCAAAATGTCTATTTTTGTTCACCTTATAACTTTTCTTTGGAAAGGCAATAAAAAACATGATTCAAAACAGCTTGGTCATATTTTTCTCTCAGTTATGTAGTCCTCTAACAGTTTTTGATGCCATTATTTTGTTTCACTGCGTTGCTTGACAGTTATTTAGGTTTTATTACGTTAGGGTAACTTTGGCCCACAATTTGGGGTTACTTTGACCCAATGGTATCTGCTAAAAAAAGCGAAATACTCATTGAGTTCAAAGAAGCAGCGGGTTAGAACGGCTGAAAAATTAATTATATACCCGAAATACATTCAAATCATAAGGTAGCAAGCGTAAAATATAGTATTGTGGTTGTGGAGATGAGATCATTATTGTGAAATCGACGGTGTTCGAAGAAATATCAGTTCTTTTCAGCAACCAATCTATCAAAATATGTACCATATACCTAGGATGTCAAAATACTAGAAATGTTCATTCCTGTCTTTCCTTAAAAAATTTATTATAACTCTAAAATGAAATCAGTTTTCTGTATAAAACATGCTTTATTGCTTTATTTTCTTATATTTAACTTAAAATAAACTTAGAATGGATTGTTATTGTTATCATTGATAGGTAACTTAGAAACACATCTAAATAGTTTAGCGTTGGCTAAAAGTAACTCATACTCAACGCCTGAATTTTGGGGTTTTTGAGGTCTGGGCCAATGATTCCCCAACTCAGGGTAACTAGGGCCATAAATTCATTAAAAATATTTAAAATTACACTTTAATAGTGGTTTACATTGAAGTTGGCCAAAGTAACCCCATTTTACGGTATGAAGGGATTATAGTGGTGTGTAAGAAGGTTGGGTTTTTTCAATAAAACCCTAAAAAACCCATATAAAACTGGGTTTTTTCGGAAAAAGTGTGGGTTTTTTCAAAAATCAGTGGTTTCTCCTACATAGTAAGTGGTTTTTTCAAATTTTAGTCCGTAGCTTTACCGAAAAACGTCGATAATTCTTAAATAAAGCACAATATTTTTTAATAATGGTTTAAAAAGTGATTGTTTCTTAAAATATACGTCTGTATGCACAGCTCATCCGATTTTCATGAATATGCCTTCCATATTTAGTAAGTTACTAGAGTTTGAAAAAAAAGTCCTCCGTATCGCGTTAAAAAACACAAGTCCGCATTTCGCTTATAAATCGATAATAATTATTTAAACAATTTTTTTTATTTTACTTATGAGTAAAGGACCGTTATGGCAAAGTTTTTCTAGAATTACGGGTTGTCACGGTGATTAGGACGTATTTCAGGATTTTTTAAGGCAGAATATAAAGTCTACTTGTCCATAATGCCAATTACTCCATTTTTTCGGCTGATTTCTAGCTCAAATTTTGTTTACATTTTGTTCGAATTACAAGTGTTATACATCGTTGTAAAGGTAATTAAAAATACTTATTAATAATTGCGGCGTATAATTATTGTTGGGCGTATTTTAGATCAAAGTTTGAAAGCGTAGTAGTATAAAAATTAAACCTAGTTAAATTTTGAAAAAAAAACCATTAAAATTTTAAAAATATCCTAAACTTTGAAAAAACCCATTCAATTTTGAAAGAATTCTATTTATCTTAGAAAAAAATCTGAAATTAAATAATCAAAAATGAAATGAAATGAATGATCAATAATGAAAAAAACCTTAATTATTGAACCCTGGTTGAAGTTTTGAAAAAAACAGTTCTTGGTATGCTATTTCGCTAAATGTTTTTCTTCAATATTAAAACTGCCAAAATCTTGATTTTTCTTGAAAAACTCAAAAATGGGTCCAACAAAATGTGGGTTTTTTCACATGGGTTTTTTGAAAAAATCATTGGGTCCAATCCAGCCAACCCTATTCTTAGAAATGGATCGGAAAAGCTTGGGCAGCCGGACTAGACTAACTTGGATGAAAATGTATTGATGTATGAATGATGTATTTTCTGATAGGTCGTTAAGAACTTTCTTCTATGTAACCATTGAAATAACAATATACGTACTTGTAATTTTTACTCCGATTATTCAGATGTTTAAGATGCAATGCCCTATGTCTAAAATAACACAATGCCCGAAACAATAATTTTCAATAACATTTAACATTTATTTTTATTTCGGTTGATTAAGTTTTTAAGTCCCAACTTAAAAGTTTGTAAAAGTTTTAGACACAAATCTTTATCGTCTGCGATCCACCGAAATTTAGATGTATTTTCGAAGCTATTTTTCGGTGACAAAGTTTGGCTCTTTTGTGGGGGATGGATGCATGGCAACCCTACCGTGGGAGAGAGACGAGAACTCGAGCGCATTCCTCAGAGTGGTAGTACGATGTGAGCAGGCGAAAATGCGAAGACAGCTCGGCGTGCAGTGTCTCTCTCGTCTCTTCACCGGACGCCGCGATAGCTGAAAGCAGACGGTCTTGTGATTCTGGCCCTCTCTCTCTCTGGATTGTCTCTTTGATCTCTTATGTTTTAACTGAAAAAATTTATGTACAACAGTTTCCATATAATTTCTTATGCTCTTTATTTTCAGATTGGAAGACCCGTATGGATTCTTTAAAAAGACATGAAAAATTCTTATGAGAGTATCCTTTACAGACACTAACGACACTGATGAGAGAGTATCCTTCAATCTAAAACTAACTGTTTAACTCTTTATAAGGATTCATCAAGTTGCCACACAAATCACATTCGCCCATATACAAGTACTCCAAGTATTCTACCGACCGTGTGAATAAGGATCTTCAAAATGATCAGTGTTTTAAAGGGAGAATCCTGGATTCTCATTTAAGAATTCTCCATTTAAAACACTAATCATTTTGAAGATCCTTATTTACAGGGTAATATACTTGGAGTGCCTGTACATGGATGAATATGATTTGTGTGTGGCAACTTTATGAATCCTTATGAAAAGCTAAATACTTAGTTTTTAATTTCTTAATATAGTTTTAGATTGAAGGATAATTTAGTTCATCAGTTTCTGTAAAGGATACACTGTTAGAAATTTCACCATGTGAAAACGGTTAATGCGACGGCAGCTGACCGACCGTCTGATGCACCGTTAAGTTTACGGTTTGGAAAATTTTGATTCATTGCGGATTTGGAACCGTGGCCAACTGATTAGGTTAAGATACTGTAAAAACAATAGTTTAGCGGTTAAGGAATCATTCATAGCTAGCGAGGTTCTTTAACCGTAAAAACAATGGTTTTGCGGTTAAGGAATCTTTCATAGCTAGCGAGGTTCCTTAACCGTATAAACACTGGTTTTGCGGTTCAATAATCATTTATAACTAGCATGATTCCTTAACCGTATAAACAATGGTTTTGCGGTTAAATAATCATTTATACCTAGTTTTGTTTGAAACCTTAAAATTAAATATTTCAGTAATATTTATAACTACGCACTGTCTATCTCCACGAAAATAACAACTCAACTCCAACAAATATCGATATTAAACACTGACACTGTCTAGCTCCTTGAAAGTAACAACTCAACTCTTAACAAATTTCGCTAATACTTTAGCATTGGTCAACTTTTGTGGGTATAGACACTAAGTTATAACTATTACAGCTAAAAAACCTGAATTGTGAAATTTATAAATAAAAAATTCATATTAATATTGAAATGATGAAGTTAGATAATCAAAATAAGTTTGCATAATTTATGTAATAAAAATGTAAATATTAAAGTGCTAAACTAAAATGATCTTTCATTATGAAACCAGTGGTCTGTCCAAGGCAAACTTTACTACCGTTTTCGGTACCTTCACAATTTTTTATAAATAGATACTTTCACAATTTCAGTTTTAGTAAAACACCTTTACGAAATACATTTTTGAAAAAAAACATTCTCTATGAAGCTGTGTTTGAAGCTTGTTATTTTGACTTCTATCACAAATTCTCAGAAAATTTTTGACCAAATTAGCAATTAATTTTAACAAAATAGGTACCTCTTAAAAAAACCTAGACAGACCCCTGTAAACAAGAATATTTAATTTTAAAGTTTAAGAAAGTATGAGTTTAAAGTAAGATTTATATAACACATTTTCAGATGGATAATAAAAACACATGACAAATAGTTAATATTATTTTACTCCACAGTCCAGGAGTCAATTTTTATTAAACACCACTTTTCTGAGAAGAGGTCACATCAAGGATTAGAAAAAATGTAAAAACATATGAAAATGCTGCTTTACAACTATAATGTTAGTAAATAAAATGTGTTTAAATTTCACTTCCTGCTTCCGCCCACTGTAATCTGGTATCATCGGTATCTGGCAGGGAAGTGAATAAGCCGAAAAGTGGAGTAGTCTCCAGCGGCTGGGGAGTTACCGTCGAGGGTGGGCCTGAAACACTTGTTGGAGTTGGGATTTAAGAACCACTGATGGATCACACACGAGGATCATCTGCATAGCAGGAACGCTGGCTTGCAGCGATCTTGAGGTCACAGAAGGTGAGATGACGGGGACTGGAAAGTGTCAGTAGACGCCAGGCTACTTCCAGAACGGGTAAAATGTCGCGGATGACTCCAGGGGCAGGATGGCGATTCCGAACAGCTCCGGGAATGCACAGGAGTTCTTCCACTAACCCATCGGCCTGTGGGTGGCAAGCGATGGAGCGGCAGTGCTGGGAGATATTGCGGTCCACCATCAACAGGCAGTAGGACGAGTCCATCAATGTTGGGAGTGGGACGATCAACTTCAGGTGCAAGTCGTCGAACTGCTGGAAAGGCTCAAAGGTGGAGGGTGCTCGCATGTGCCTGTGCAAGTCCCTGGGTAGAACGAGTAAAAATTAGTCAAATGAAATAGAAACAAAATATACAACACTTTTTGGACGGCAAAACCTGTTTCATTCCAAGTTAAATAGGTACAACAAAATCACTTTTTCTGTTTTGAAATTTTACCTGTGAGTGGTAAGCGGCAGCACTGGATAGAGTAGCTGGGCAAGGGCATGGACTGTTGCAGGATCACTTGCTCACGTCACTACCCCAAGCTCTGATGAGTTAAATATTGATGTCCCTGAAGTCAAAAATAAATAAATCAGTGTTAGTGAAAATAAACTACATAAGAATAACAAGACTAAGAATTAAAGTTATAAATATGTTCAGTGGGGTAGCCAGAAAAAAATTTCGGAGGGGGATGTTGATATTGAAATTTCGTTTTTTGTTTGGTCCTAAAAACACTTTCGAATCACAAATCATGCGCTATAAGATCACATCCAATAGAAGCCCGTTTTCTGATCACGTGAAAACAGTAAACACAATGGTTTTCATGCGCTTCAAATGATTTAAAACACATTTTTGTATTTAAAAATCAGAAATTTTGGAGTTTTAACCCATAAAGTATCAGAAAAGTATAAAATTAAGCATATACCTCACTCATGCAAATACCTCATTCAGCTTTAGAAAATGAGTCAAAAATGAAAATCAACCAAATGAACGTGGTGCAATATATTGGTTAATATAACTGAGAATAATAAAGTGAAATGTTCAATTTGACTTACTACATAAGCGTCCATGTCGACATCAATCGGCTTACCGTACTTAACATGGCAACAATGCTAAAAAGAAAGAAAATATCTGGAGTTTTCATCAAATTTTATTTAAAATATGGAAGTATGGTCGGCAAATTTAAGAACTTGTAATAATTTATCCTCCTTGTCCAAAATGCAAAGTGAATCAAGCTGCTTCTGCCCATATTTTATTCTGTATCGGTTGTGAAAAGAGCCATTGTACTTGGATCTTACTGCTATGCTGCTTTGGAGTATTTTAAAACGCACGGGTTTATGGACTTGGTCTAGATGTTTATATCAACTATACAGGGTGATTCAGAAATAATCATCAATAATTGGGGGGTAGGTAGAGGGGCCCTAGACAAGCATTTTTCGAATAGGGATGGTGGGGCGCAGCCTTACCGTTTAAGAGCTAGGTCCTAATGTAGTGCGAGTGCGTTTCAAAAGGCCGATTTTAGAAGGCCCGTGTGACGAAACAAAACATAATAAAATGAAAAACATTATTGCATGGGGTACAAGAGTATCCGTACTATTTAAATCCTCAATGTGATAGAAATTGGACCATTTGCTAAACCGTGGGGTGAGTTTTAAAACGTGCAATATTTATCTCTTAGTCAAACAATGGAGTTCCCTTAATGATATTAGAAAAAATGATGATCGGGGAAAGAATTCTCAATGATCAAACAGTTTCAATGACCACTTTTACGATCATTGAAAATTCCTTCCCCGATCATCATTTTTCTAAATACCATTAAGGGAACTCCATTCTTTGACTAAAAGATTAATATCGCACTTTTGAAACTCACTCCACGATTTAGAAAGTAGTTCAAAGTCTATCGAATTCATGGTGTAGGTAGTAGGGATACTTCCTTACCTCATACAATAGATTTTTTCATTTTATTATGTTTTGTTTCGTCACACGGGCCTTCTAAAAACGGCCTTTTGAAACGCAATCGCACTACATTAGGTCCTAGCTCTTTAATGGTAAGGCTGCGCCCCACTATCCCTATTCGAAATATGCTTGTCTAGGGCACCTCTACCTCCCCCCCAATTATTGATGATTATTTCTGAATCACCCTGTATACAGTATACATACGTTATTAAAAAATTAAATGAAATTTTTATGTTTTAGGAAATGTTTAATTTTTATGTTTAAGGCAATTGCTTTCAAACTTAGAGATTTAAGGTGCATATTCCAGACATTCCGCGCCAAACACAATGTTAATTTTGTTTAAAGGAATTACGCAGAAAAATTAAAGCCAGAAACACAACTTTATTAAGGTGAATAAAATCGGCAAGTAATTAAAACAAGACACAAGCATCAAAAACTCAACTCTCGTCCAATTGTTCATTTCATGGAGGAGGCTGCCATGTTGACGTGAATTTTTTTTGCTGATGATATCAAATTTGAATCGGTTAATTATAAGAAAATTCATGTAATATTGTACTTTAATAATTGATATTATTTATGTTTGAAATCAATAAGTAATTAAAACAAACTCTACCTGTTACACCAAAAGAATCACATTGTCAGGAAGAAGGGCTCAGGTCATCATGTGTCTAAAAAAAGTTTATAAAAGCTTTTAGTCAGACAAAATGGGGAACAGCTTTAGAATAGGTGTGCTTTTGGCGACAGTTTTCAGGCGTCGGCAGCTGAAAACCCCGCTGCCATGTTGACCCAGGCTCAAAAAACTAAATCACTACTTACTTACAATAAGTATGATTTTTGTGAAGCACATAAAGAACCAACTAAAGTGCGACTTAAATCTAATAGTATCTTTAACCTCAGCAGGCGCGCCTTTCTCCTAGATACACAATTGTTGGTTAATGAAGCGAATCCGGCCTGCAGATTTTCACGCCAAATTTGGGAATAACAATTCAATGATCGGATGCTATCGGTTTTCCCACTTGGTGACAAAAAAAATTGCCAAATTCAGCTTGCGGGCCGGATTTGCTTCATGTACCCAATTATAAAATGCAAATTTTCAAACACGTAATTAAAAACAAAGTTGTAAGGGTCCCAAGGGGGAGGGGGGTTGGAAAAATCTCTACATACCCTTACTTGGGGGTGGGGGTCAAACCCATTCTTTGTAAGATTTTCCAAGTTAATGTAAACAAATTTCAATTATTCTGATCAAATTACTATCGAATAACCTCAGAAAAACTTAAAAAGGCTGAAGATCACAGTTATTATCAAAGCTTTTATTTTTTAAAATAGATATATCAGTATGTATCTCCAGTTGTCAAAAGGCGAAACAAAACAAAAGCAAAAAGAGAGAAATCTTAATTAGTTTTGGGTTTCAACTTTTTTTATTCGAACAGGGTAGCATTATTTTGATAAGCGAAATGGAATCTTACGTAAGAATAGGGGGGGAGGGGTTTGAAAAATCTTACGTACCCTTACATGGGGGTAGGGGGGGTTAAATATTGCCCAAATCATCCTTACGTTATTAATGAATGGCCCCTAATAAGTATTTGGTTAATGAGCATATTTATTTAAATCAATATTATTTTTTAAAGAACTGAACAAAAGTAATTATAATACACAAAAACAACTAAAAAATCAAAAAAAACTTACATGAACAGTCGCGCACACCATCAGATAATCGCACGCCGCAGGGGATTCCCCATTCCCGTCCCCGGCTTGAAGTTAAAGTTACAGTAGGTAGCATGGCGCCAGCCGAAGTGTGGCTGTATTATAGCTGCCTACAGGCCCAAACAAACGGGAAGACAGTTCCGTGAGTATCAAAGTTAAAAATACATTATACATTTGATTTCAATAAAGTGCAATACATACCTTTACAAAAGAATTAGCTGATTGATATTCTGATCAACCAAAAGAACGTTCTCCTACCTGCATCACACATCCATCGTGCTCGTGCCAGTGGCATAGGCCTGTGGCTCGTGCATCGTTGGCGGGGGCATGAGAGTTGATTCATTGATTCTTGTGTCTTTTGCTGCAGGAATAACTTGGCTTTTTCACGCAAATGTCCCTTTTAAGAATTTTAATAGGGCAGAGGCAGGGTTGGCAAAAACCTGGTTTTTTTTTAAAAAACCCAAGTGGGTTGAGTTTTTTTCGGGTTTTTTAATAAAACCCTGAAAAAAACATAAAACTGGGTTTTTTTAATTATATATAAGTGGTTTTCTCCTTTATAATAAATAGGCTCTTCAAATTTTGGTAAGTTCTTTCTATGTTAAATGTGTTCTGTCAAAATAATGTCAGTTTTTCCATAGCTAAGTGGTTTTTTTTAAAGTTTGTCAGTTTTCAGAAAAATTAATGTTTTTATTTTTATTTTCACTTGTATGAGATAGGTGACAAATTTTGGATCAAAGTTGGAATCTCTAAGATATTCTTTTACATATTTCGTGATTTATTACTAGTTAAAGACGTTTCCGTATTACTTGAATAAAAGTATTTGTGCTCGAGATCAGTGTATGAAATTTTAATATGTTGTACCTGGCGTTATGCGGTTTAAAACGGTGTATTGCATTAAGGTGGTCGTCATGCAGTAGGCACTCTACAGTAGTCCGAAGTTTTTCCGTAATATTCAAATGACACTATATTAAAATTAATAAATCGATCAATATATGACGGAATCTTATAGTATACTTAAATATGTGCATTATATTAAATTTTTGTTCAAATCGCGCTATAATTATGGTAGTTATTAGAGTTAGAAAAAAAAGTCGACTACGCTCGAAAAAAACACAAGTCATCTTTTCGCTTATAAATCTATAATTATTATTCTAATTTTTTTTGAATTTACTTAGGAGTAAAGGACCGTAGTGGGAATGTTTTTCCAGAATTACGGGATTCCATTGTGATTATCGCGTAATTTGTGATTTAAATAGCTGGATGGAGCTTACTTGTCCATAACGCGAATGACTCCGGAATATTTCCCAGATCTCAGTTTAAAGTTTGTTTACTCTTCGCTTCACATGCAAGTGCTTTACATCGTTGGAAAGATCATTAAAAATGTTTATAGGAATGCTTATAGGCTTATGTTCTCCATATTGGGGGATTTATTAAGGTTGAAAGAAATTTCGTTTTCCGTGAAATTTTTTCCCGAAAGTAATTCCAATAATTTGAAATTTTAATATGTTGTAGTAGGCCTTTAGACAAACAAAAGTATGTATCGCATTAAGGGATTGATGAATTAGTTCTCCACTGATAAATTATTCAATTTTTTTACTGTATTATTTATGTATACGACCCCCTAATGATGTCAGCACCTTGAAAATTAAAAGATTGTGCGGTTCACTCCATGAACGACATCGGAAGTAGAGATATAATAATTAAAGTACGTACATTGTACTCACTGAAATTGAGAAAACACCATTTAATTTTATTGACACCAGGTTTAAAATTTGAAAAAAAAAAACAATAAAAATTTAAAAAATATCCTAAAATCTTTTTAACTTAAAAAAAAATACTGAAATTTACAAAATTCTCCTTAATTCTTTATAACCATATAATTTGAACTTGAAGCGTCTTAAATTTTTAAAAAATCCATTCAATAAAGAAAAAAACCCACTGAAATTTGAAAAACACTCCCTTAATTATTGAAATCTGGTTTAAATTTTGAAGAAAAAATCTCATTCAACTGAAGTTCTTGGTATGTTGTTTCGTTTAATGCTTTTCTTCAATATTAAAACCAAATCTGCCAAAATCTTGATTTTTCTTGAAAAAACCTAAAACTGGGTCCATAATGAGGGTTTTTCACATGTATTTTCTTGGAAAAACCAATGGGGTCCTACCCAGCCAACCTAGGGCAGAGGTGTTCTCGAGTTTGGATTGGGATTTTAAGAACTATATATTATGTGGCACGGAGTAATTATAATCAAGCCTATGTTATATATACCTTGGGTTCTTTAAGAAAAGATGGCGCCACGAAACACGAAAATGGTTCCTTAACCGTTTTTTATGAGAATGGTTCGTTAACTATTGGCTTTTCAATTTAACGGTTCGAGAACCTTATTTTAAATGGTTATTCTACCTTTTTGTCTGAAAAAAGTAAAATACCCATTAAAAATATGGTTATTTGACCGCTTTCCTTAAGGAATTTCTAACAGTGTACTTTCTCTCATCAGAATTTTTCATGTCTTCTTAAGTTTCTTTTCTTAATTTTATTTTCAGAAAATTTTTAAGCATTCCATGTGATGTAGATGGCACATAGATGGCACTAGCTCGAAGAAAAATTGAAGATGAAAATAATTAAAACTATAGTTATGGTAATGTAAATTTAATTAGAAATAATAAAAACTACTGAGTACTTCTCGCAATATAACGCGGGAGGGAAAAGTGAAAAAAGAAAGAAAGAAAAAAAAAACACTCCCCCCGAAAATGAAAAAAACAAAAATAAAAATATCCCTCCCCTCAAATAAAAAACAAACAAAAAAGTATACCCTATCCACGAAACCGGAGACGATGAGCGTGGCAAAGTGCTACCATTATTTGTGGGAAATGCTACGGAAATATATGATAAGCGTGGCAAAGTTCTACCATTATTAGTGAGTAATGCCACGGAAATATTTGATAAGCGTGGCAAAGCACTACCACTATTTGTAAGAAGAAAGTGTAGAATTTAAACTATCGCAAAACTGTCGCGGTTTGTGACAGGTGAACGTTATTTTAGACCAATAAGTAGTGAAGTTTTGCAACTATCTTTGTTACGTGTTTTGGCAGTTAAAAGTGCCAAATGCCACCATCTGTGCTACTTGGGCCCTAAAAATAGTGTTTCACCTAATTTTTAGATATATTCCATTTTGTTTCTTCTCTTTATAAAGGTTGATCTAAGCATTCATAACCCCTTGATACGAGGGGGAATTTCAGGCCATACACAATCTCCCTCTCGAGATCCCAAAGTTAAACTTTTCATCATAGAAAACGACCAAAGCCATTTCATAACCTAAGAGGTAAAGAGGGGGGATGGGAGTCCTCCCTTAAGAAATTTTTGAATTTTAGTAAGCTAAAAGTGTTCTGAAGCTACTTTTGGGGGTTTTTATCAGGAAGCTTCGCGGCCCTTTCAGTTTGAAACCCCTGGTTTAAAAATAAAGAAAGATTCGAAACTGGTTTCAAAGAGAATCATTGTAATAGATGGCAGCACAACATGTATGGTAGTACAATTATTAGTAAACGCAGCTATCATTTTTCATTGCAATAAATATCAATAGATACCAGATGGAATAATGCTTAAAATTTAGGGCTTTGATTTTGTGCTTGGGTATTTTAGTGCTTAGGTTCTTTCGAGAGAGAAAAGTAGTAAATATTGATTTTTAGCTCATTTGGAGTTAAATGGAATCATCGGATTGATTGGAATTATTGACGGGTCTTTATTATTTGTTACCGACTAAATCTAAAAATCCTTTAGTGTGTCTGGGTTGTTTTGCGTAGATATCCAAACAACCGTTTAAGGACTCCTCTATTGTAAACCTGAATGTCAATATCAAATTTTTAGCTTTCTTAAATAGAACTGAAATTGGGAAAATGTGTGAAGCTAAGAATGCTCTCTTAATACCCTCCATAATGTTACGTACTTAACCTAACTTTCCGTTCTAATTTTCTCGTCCTAACGAACATCCTAAATTCTATGACTCCTCTTTAGGTCTTCATCAGTGTCACTTCAACTTAGAACGTTTAGAAGAGGGAAGAGGCTTAAATTCAAATAAAAGTAGTTTTATACTTAATTCAAGTTGGCCTTTTAATCTGCTCTAAAAGATGGCGGCACGTAATTCATCACAGTTATTATATGGTATACCACTGACAAAAAGTTACAATAAGATTCTGTAGATGGAAGCACCAAAATTTTAACATTGTGGATGTTGAGGATGGTGTGGTTGGTTCCAGTTACAAGTCCTTCATAATGATAAAAGTCATTCATTTTTGTTTTGAACGATTTAATTTTTATTAGAGTTTATTAGCAGCACAGATTTTTTTGTGGGGAAATAAAACAATTGAAAATCAATAAAATTTTTTTGGAATGACTTTTAATGGATCAGTCTTTAAATTAGAACTTAATATTTGGTTTTAAAATGTTTTCCAATAAAACCAGTTTTTTATTTATAATTATCGAATTAAAAGTTTTATAGGCAAATTTGGATTTTAAAAATTTATGTATCCATTTAATTTTAAAAAGTCTAATATGCTAATATTTGTAAAGAGATGGAACTGTGTAAATATATCATTGATTAAATGTAATTATTTTTTTTGAGGTAAGGTTCACCCCTTCTAGGATTTTTATAAAAATCTCTTACAGATACTTTTCTAGACAGTGTTAGTTTTGAAGTTAGAAAGGAATAAACCTTCTTCATCCTTCTAACCAACTTGAAAATGTCTCAAGCATATCGTTACTCTTCAGCATCCCTTTGCTCTAGAGCCTCCCCCTCTGTAAGTGACCATCCCTTTGCTCTAGAGCGAGAGCCTCCCCCTCTGTAAGTGAGCATCCCTTTACTCTTAAGTAACTGTTTTCTCTAGAGTCTAGAGATTATCTCTCTGTTCTTAAGCATCCCTTTGCTTTAGATCCTCTTTCTCTGTAATTGAGCAAATCTGTACTCTTTAGTCTTTAGTATTCATTTGCTCTAGATCTCCTCTCTCTAAAATTGAGCATCCCATTACTCTTTATTCATTTGCACTTCATTTGCTTTAGAGCTTCTCTTTCTGTTCATGAGCATCTCTGTACTCTTCAGCATCCCTTTGCTCTAGATCATATCTATCTGTAATTTAGCATCCCATTACTCTTCAGCAACCATTTGCTTTAGAGCTTCTCTTTCTGTTCATGAGCATCTATGAACTCTTCAGCATCCCTTTGCTCTAGGGCATATCTCTCTGTTCTTCAGCATCCCTTTACTCTTGATCATATCTTTGCTTTAGATCATCTCTCTCTGTAATTCAGCATATCTGTACTCTTTAGTGTTCATTGCTCTAGATCTTATCTCTCTGTTATTGAGCATTCCTTTACTCTTCAAAAACCATTTGCTCTAGAGCTTCTCATCACACAACATCTTCATCATCACAACATCTGTTTGCTTTTTAGCGTTTTGACTTCGATACCTTTTTATTCACGACTATTTATACCCCTACATGGCTTTGGCTTTCTACAAATCATGGTACAAATCTCATCTCATGATTTCTCATATTTTTTAGTGTCGTATCATCTAACCTCTCACGGACCACTAATGCTCTGGCAACCACCGGTCATTGACCACAGTCCTATAAGGATCTTTCCTCTCTTTTTCAATTGCTACTTTTTTCTTACTCTCTACTTCTTTCTCAATTGATCTATTTCTATCTCTCTATCTATCTCTTTCTCTCACTCTCTATATCTCTCTCTGAGGCCGTTAAAATATTACGTAAGCACATAAGAAAGGAAAGGGTGTTTGCACTTTTCTTTTCTTTCCTGACAAGGGGAGAGTAGTATGAATGATGTTTACGTAAGATGTCACAAACACTGCATTTTTGAAAATCTAATGTTCCCTGCAAAAAATAATTTAAAAAATCAAGAGAAAGAAATTTTAGAAAAAAATTGAATTAAATCTAAAGCATTTTGAATTTTTAAGTGGGGGTCTGGCAATTTATTGGGGGTTTGCAGTTTGCTTATCTTTGCTGACAAGGGGGGGTCAAAATGACCAAAAACATGTTTACGTAATATTTTAAGGGCCCCTATCTATCATTTTCTCTCTCTATATACTAGTATATCTATTTATCTACATAACATCGGAAGGGGACATCCATAAATGAAGAGAGGTCAAAAAGGGGGAGGGGTCTGGAAGGAGTCTCACCAAATCTTATCTAGGGGGGGAGGTGGGAGTCAATTAAAATCTAAAATCACTTTTTAAGTTAAAGAATATATGCGTTTTTTCTTTGTTTCCCCCCTCCAGTTTAGTAAATATGCGCTTATTTTTGTCAGTGCATCGCATCATTACGTTAGTCAGTCAGTCGTGATATAATTACGTCCCACAAGAAAATATTTTTGGTTTCAGAATGAATTTGTATCAGTAAACTAATCAAAGAAATTAATTCATCTAAAAGTTATGGTGATGTGAGAAGTTGAGGGGGAGGGAGTGGTCAACCTACATCTCACCAAATCTTGTCATGGTTAGAGAGGGGTCCAAAATTAGGAAAAAACACCTCACGTAATTTATGATCATGGACGTATATAAGGGGGGGGGGGTTAGGGGGTCCGGAACCCCCCCCCTTAACCTAAAGTAACAGGTTTTTTTACGAGAAAATGTATTTAAGAGGCAAATTTTCAAAATTTTTCTGGGAGGATCCACAGACCCATGTTATTAAAATACTACTTTTCAGTGATCTAACACTTAATGCATAAAAACCGTCATTAGGGGGTACCTTAAAAATAAGGTTCAGTCAATCCTTCCACCCTAAAAAAAAGGGATCTTTATAAAGGGAATTCTAGACCCCCCTTGGAAAAGCTATAGCTATGTCCATGCAACCAACCCTAATGGTTTTTAGTTGTGGTTATTTATGGTCGTCCCCTAAGATCAATTCTGTTCTCTCTGGTCTCACAGATCTGGTTCTCTCCAACCAAACATTTCACGTAACTTTCAAAACAAAGAGCTCAATATTCAGGAAAACTAGGCCTAACAACTAAACTTAAAGAATCCGAACGTATCCAGAACCATCTATTTTCAAGCGCACCAAATCGCCATTTATAAAACCGATACAACTCCGCATTTTTTCTCCCCCTCGGGTCCTCACAGAATTTCCTCTTAGAAAAGCGAATTAACGACCAAGGTGTGTTGGCCAGCAGTGGTAAAGTGTTCCATACACACAAGAGAGTCTTTAATTGAGTTGAAGAGAGTGAACTGAATTCATTCGATTTCTCTTATTTGGTATGTGGGCTTTTCGCGTCCATCTAGTGTTTTTTATGACCGTCTTTCTTTCCTCGTTCAATACAGAAAGAGAACTTTCTCTTTTATTTGCTTCGTTAGCATTGCAAAGCAGCAGGCCTAATCATTCAGAGCATTCCCGAACTCGTAATTTACTTTTGTGAGACTCTTCGGAAGTGGTTTTTATTTGACGATCATTGAGCCGTTTGATGTGTCGGTGAGTGGTTTGCGTAGTTTTTGTTTGATGCCAATTGAAAGGAGATCAGAGAGCGTTTTGGATGAAGTGAATGCAGTACTTGAGGCGTTTTTTAGACACTCTAATTTTCTTTCTACTATTTGAAAGCATCACGTATTGAAATAAGGGTCCGTTTCAAATAGTACATAAGCCCCTAAGGGGTGTTGCTCTTTGCTTATTTTTCTTTACAAGGGGGAGAGGGAGTACGGATAATGCTTATACGTAAGATGTTACAAACACTGTGTGAATTTTCGGAAATATCTTGTTTCTTGCATTAATAATTTTAAAATTCAACCAAAAATAAATTTTACAAAAAAATAAACTAGGAAAGAAATTTCGGGGTAGGGGAAGACAGTTTTCTTGCGTAATATCGAGGGGAATTTGCGGTTTGCTTATCTTTGCTGACAAGGAGGGGAGGGGGTAAAATGACTAAAAACAAGCTTACAAGTTAAAAACAAGTTCAGTTTTGGTCTCCATACTTAAAAAAAGATATTGATTCAATTAAAAGGGTTCAGCATAGGGCTACTAAAATGGTCAAGGGTATATCCAGTTTAAGTTATGAGGGAAGATTAAAGAAGCTAAATATGTTCACTTTAGAGAAAAGAAGGATTAGAGGGGATTTGATTAAATTTTTTAAAATGGTAAAGCAGGGGACACAGTGGGACTGGATTTCAATACGGGTAATAGAACAAGGGGTCACAATTTCAAATTGAATAAAGTCAAATTTAAGACGGATTGTAGAAAGCCATTATTTTTTAATAGGGTAGGAATGCGTTGCCTGAAACAATTGTAAATTCAAGTGGGGTAAACGAGTTCAAGAGGAAAATTGACAGATACTGGGATTCCGGTAGTTTGGGTTAGGAAGACTGGACCAGCCTTACTGGGCTTACGCCTGTAGATGGTTGACTTGATTTGTATTGGTATTTATAATATTTGAATGTCCCCTAAGGGATTATTCACAAGTTATACCAATTAATTTTTCGGAAATTTATCCTACTTCCTTTCATACGTCCCAAGTAGTTAAATTTCAGCAACAACCCCTACAATAAAACTTTCACAAACTTACCTTTTATTATAATTTAATTCACTATTTTCGCTTCGAGCTAGTTTATTCGTATCGGCTTACCTTTTGTTATATCAAAACTAGAAGTGGAAAATTGTTTCTTTAGGTTTTTAAAAGCAATGGATAGAGGTGGTTCAATGCTTGAATTTCCATATCTTTAGAGTGTCTTATAATTGTGACTCTTCTTGATATATCACACACACACACATGTGAACCCTTCAAATTTAACCTTTATTTCTTCAAAAAATGCGGCTTTAACGGAGAAAGAGTTCTGGAAACTTCATTCGGCCCATAAACAATCGATGCCCTGTTTAACGCACGTATTTAATCTTTATCAATACCAATTTCATAATTGTTTTCAATTTGAACTGTTACAAATATTATAAGTACTAGCTGTTATACCCGGCCTTGCACGGGTGGGGTGTATAAATTTATTTTTTAAAATATTTCTTAAAATACATTTATAATTTTGTAAATTAGCAATATTACAAATCATCCCGGTATCCCAGGCGCCTCTTTCCTATCCCAGTGTTCCCGGTAATCTTATCCCGTCGCCCGGTGATCATGGTAATTTTTCTAATCCCGGCTGCGTTCCCGGTAATTTTCCTATCTCAGTGTTTACGGTAATTTTTATATTCCGGTATTCTGGGTGTCTTTATGGTAAATTTCCTATCCCAGTGTTCTCGGTAATTTTTCCTTCCCGATGTTCTCGCTAATTTTCCAATCCCGGTGTTCTTGTCACTTTTTACAATTCCGATGTTTCTGATAATGTTTAATAATATCTTGGTGCCTTTATAAAATAACAAATTTGAAACCGTAGTTAAAAGTCTAGTGAACAAATTAAGAAATTTAAAACCAGTGTTCCAGTGTTTAAAACTAAAATAAAAGATCTAGTAAATGAAAAAGTCTAGTGATCTGTGTCTCATTTGAAACAATGTTTTATTTTTAACTCGTTGTATGACTGGTAAAACAGGTTTTCAAACACGGAAAAATAAGTGAAAAAAAAGCAGGAAAAACGGGAAAAAAAGAATGAAGGACTGATTTTCTCTTTATAAATTATAGCCTATGTGTTATTCTGATGTATAAGCTACATTATGGTAAAATTTCATTAAAATCCATTCAGTAGTTTTTGCGTGAAAGAGTAACAAACATCCGGACAAACATTCACAATTATAATAGTAGTAGGATACTTGAAAAAAAATCTATAAAATAAAAGATAAACATTTATTCATTACTAGCTGTTATACCCGGCCTTGCACGGGGGGAGTTTATAAATTTATTTTTTTAAATATTTCTTAAAATACATTTATAATTTTGTAAATTAGCAATAGGGTAGGTGGGGGTAAAAACCCGCACGGGGCAAAACCACGCACCGCGATTTTTAATTGTTAATAATCGATTCAAAAGTTGAAAACCAGGTGGTTGGTTTGTCTTATTGTGACCTATCATTCTACGAAAGTTCGTACCCCTAAGTCACTCATGAGTTGAAAAAATGCTGTAAGTTTGTTTTTCATCATTTTGATGTAATTTTTCTGATCTTTTACTTAAACATTACTTAAAATAGGGCTTCAGGAGAAATACAAACAAATAAGCCAATAATAAGATAGCATTTGAGCTTCAGCTTCGTCTTGAAATAATTTCTTTAACATGTCTCTAAAAATAATAAGGCTTGTTTTTCAAAATAAAGTGAAATGGGGCAAATACCCGCAGATGTTTTGGGGCAAATACCCGCATCTTCAAAACTTTGGAAATTCGCCCCAAAAGGAAATTAGAACCTACAGGATCCGTAAAAAGTTGAATAAAGGTTTCCGATATGTCAATCCTCAAACTGAACCCCTTTTTTCTCCCTTTTGAAAGATATTGGGTGCTTTGAAATGAGTTGCTACAACAGATTGACAATTTTCATTAAATCGGATTATATTTATGTTTAATATTGTTGGTTCACTTAAAAATATTAAAACAATACATTAGAAATCCATTAAACGCGAGCGGATGATCCACGATTGCTACGAAAAAAATTATTAATGATGAGGGTAAATTTTAGACGACATTAGAGAGATTTTAGATGTAGAGCAAAGGTTTCTGCTATAGTGTACACATTTTAAAAGTTTTACATATCATGTGTTTTGTACAATCAAACATAGTTTTTATGCTGAAATATTTTTTTTTCGTGTTTTCACCTCATTTTTAGTCTTTTTTCGGGTTATTCGCGATTTTAGCTATCCGCGGTACCCTTGCCACCCAATTCCGCGGATAATAGGGGTTCTACTGTATTAAGATGATTATTTCTAGTGTTTTTATAATGAAACATTTTGTTTACCCATGTTTATTTCACTTGGACACGAAGATTCAAAAGTGCGGGTCTTTGCCCCATTTTGCGAGGCAAAGACCCGCAATTTTTTTTTCTACTAAATTGTCAATTTCTCTTGAAATATTATCGATAAGAGTATAAATTTGGATTGATTTTGTAGGTAACATCTCAATCTAACACCTCCAATTGAAATTTCGGGATTATCTACCCCCTTTCGATCACAATGTTAAAAATACTGAAAACTGCGGGGCTTTGCCCCCACCTACCCTATTACAAATCATCCCGGTATCCCAGGCACCTCTTTCCTATCCCAGTGTTCCCGGTAATCTTATCCCGGTGGTCACGGTAATTTTTCTAATCCCGGCGGTCCCGTAATTTTCCTATCTCAGTGTTTACGGTAATTTTTATATTCCGGTATTCCCGGTGTCTTTATGGTAAATTTCCTATCCCAGTGTTATCGGTAATTTTTATAACCCGGTAATTTTTTCCATCCCGATGTTCTCGCTAATTTTCCAATCCCGGTGTTCTTGTCACTTTTTACAATCCCGATGTTCCTGATAATGTTTAATATCTTGGTGCCTTTATAAAATAACAAATTTGAAACCATAATAAAAAGTCTAGTAAATTAGTAAGTCTAGTGAACAAATTAACAAATTTAAAACCAGTGTTTAAAACTAAAATAAAAGATCTAGTAAATGAAAAAGTCTAGTGATCTGTCTCATTTGAAACAATGTTTTATTTTTAACTCGTTGTATGACTGGTAAAACAGGTTTTCAACCACGGAAAAATAAGTGAAAAAAGAAGAAAAATTGGAAAAAAAGAATGAAGGACCGATTTTCTCTTTATAAATTATAGCCTATGTGTTATTCTGATGTATAAGCTACATTATGGTAAAATTTCATTAAAATCCATTCAGTAGTTTTTGCGTGAAAGAGTAACAAACATCCGGAAAAACATTCACAATTATAATAGTAGTAGGATTTCATTTTATATTTTCATTTAATCCCACTATGATACGAAAATAAAATTTTATAAGTGTTCATCAGAAGAAGTAACTCGCACATGGTATGAAATATTTGAAGAGTTTAAAATTTTATCTGATTATACAGACTCCATTATTCAAAACACATATCTTCTCTCAGAAGCTAACTGAGATAATTTTTCTCTTGTCGTTGAGAGTGGATGTTTTAAAGAGAACGTTAGAACAGGTTGTCCATAATTAGACTACCCTATTTAAAAACTCCCGCGTGACAGGTTATTCTGAAAAGGTCTTCTTGCTCCTCCTGGACAGTCCAGATTTTTATTTAAAAATCCTCCTTGATGGTAACAATATGCAAAATTCTTTATTGTATCAGATAAAATATTAACTTTATTATAAAAGTATTCTTTAATCTCCCACTGTTCTAATGACCAGGTGAACGAAAATGATCCTTCTAAATATTTAATCCGACTTGAACGATTTACTTATTTTTTACTTAATTCTTTATTAATTTACTTAACTTAAACTAATTACTTTAAGGATCTTCTTTTCCAAAGATGTGAGGCCGAGCACAGGGATGAAAATCAAAAATACCTTTAGTGACTTCTCAACATTGGTCATGCAGCAATATCTACAGGAAGTCTTATCAAACGATAAAATAGTACTACTTTACAAGATGTTTCAAAAGTCCTGTACACACTTTTTTATTCTTAAACCTTTACTGAAATAGTCACAAAAGTGGTGTCTAGGTGTAGTAAAGCGACCAAGTGCTTTCCGATGAAACAACTAACTTTCAATGCCCTCAGAGGCAAGTTTAGGAGTTCCAATTTTTATATAAAAAACTACTAGACATTTGCTAAAGTTGTCAATCACAAAGTTGTATATCAGCATCGATTTAGTACAAAAGACACCTTGTGCAGAGAAATGCCTTTCATAAAACCCTTAAAACCCACGCTCATCTAGGTAAAATTTTCCAAGTTTTACCTCCTAAAACGCTTCTTATAACGCGAAAATGCTAAATTTTAATTTTTCATGATTTAAATACTCTTTTAGTCATTTTCCTAAGACATAAAAATGAAAATAGAATCTCATTTTTGAGTTATGAGGAGCGTTTTAGAAGGTAAAAACTACGGAAACTCTACCTAATTGAGCATGTGTTTTTGGGGTTTAATTCAAGGCACTTCTTTGCACAAGGTGTCTTTTCAAGATGCGAAATTTTACGAGAGAGTTATTGCAGTACATTTTGGGAACCACTAGACTAGAGTATAAGGTAGAAGCACATTAAATTGATTTATTTTCTAATGAATTTGCAATTTCTGCAACCCAAAGAAGCTTAATAGTTTTTTCACCCCCAGAACCGAAAACACAACTATAGATGCTCCTTTTGGATGTTGTAAGTGAGAAAACCTTCGTCTCTTCCACTTGTCCCACCACATCACGATCCCCAAATTAATGGACCTACCGCTAATCCAAATCAACTTTCACCGAACCATTCATCAAGCAAGTGATCGTCCAACACGATCACATTGCATCAACCAGGAAGAACTAACTACCCACCACCAATACACAATTATCGGCACAAGAGAATGACGAAAGAACAAGAGAGAGATCAACCAAGAGAAGAAAAAAACTAAATGGGTTAGTCACATCCTCCTCACTGTCAAACGATATTTATCAATCAAGTGTGATCGCCTCCTTTTCACTGATGAAGATGGCGATCGGTCCTTGCAGCATTGTGTTGTAATTACGATGCACGACCATGCTTCTGTGTGTCTTCCAGCATAGCTGCAGGTATCGGTAATTATAATTATAAAAATAGCCTCGTCCAGATACTCATTGGCGCCGTTATGGAATGTTCAGCATCTGCATGGAATAAAGGTGCCTTAATTGGGAGACGTGGTTCTCATGTAATCCAATTGTTTGAGTGGAACAGCTGATATAGTCAATGGGTATCGAACATGTAATCAGTAGTGTGTGATGCAGTTGATGCAGATAATAATAATTGAACGATCCATAAATAGGAAAATTATAATACACTGTAAGTTTTGTGTGGAAAATACATTGACTTATAGGTTGATTGTTATGTAGGAGAGAATGGTCTATTTTGTATAACCATTTTCCTGAATAAAGTAATTCATTAAACATTGTACTATAATGAAGTAATGTAAGTAAGGAACAGGAGTTACTTTATATTCTCTAGATATGAAAGTGCGAGAAAATAACGATTATAATAAAGTAATGTTCCGTGTGGGAATTTTATTTGGGCCTACTTTGAATATAGTCCAAAATATAAACACTATTCAATTTTCAAGTACTCTGAACTGAATACCTAAGCTATTATTAGAGATGTAAAGGCGGGAAAAAACCGGATTTAATCCCGGGAATAACCCAGTTTTTTGGGTTTATTCACGGTTTAAACCCGGTTTTTTCCTGCCTTTACATCTCTAGCTATTATTTCTTTGTTAAAATAACATCCAGTGTTTAAGTCAATACTAAAACTTTTTCAGATACTTAAAAGGTCTTTTTTCTTTTCACTAATAACATCTGTTACGGGCAAAGTGATAAATCGGGCTTCATTAATAATGCACGGAATGTAGAGGGCAATGTGATAGATTGAATGACATTTATCGATGAGTATTTATCAATTTGCCGGTAACATATCTACTAAATAATGTTAAAATAATCATTCACATTTAAAGTAAAAAAACTTCGTTAAAATGACTTATTAAAAATCCTACAATTATCCAGTATTTATTCATCATATAACATGTTTTCTTTCATTAGTTTTGTATGGTTATTATTCAGTTAATAGGTCTACCCTTTAAACATTCTGTAAAATATTTTTATGCTTATAATTTTAAATTTTGTTGCGATCTACCAAAAGACTGGTAATCCACAATTAAAGAAACTATACGCGAGACAATTTCTTGCACAAACCAAGATTCGAAATCTGGCTAATCATAGGGACATAAAAAGGCATAACATGTTAATAGTATGATCCTCTTATACTTTTTTAAGGTTAATTATGCTAGATTACTGTCAAATGCCAAGTCGTGATGAACTCGTAAGTGAGAAACATCTGCTTTTTAAAAATAGTTTTATAGCTTTTTTTAACCAGAGATTGGTAATTATGCAATTCATAGCATATTTTAAGCTGAAGAAGTCGTATAAACTAATTTTATTAATAAAAAGAAGGAAATGCTAATTAAATAAAAAACTGAAATCTTTTTGGGATTGGTCGTTTAGAATGCATACGCATAAAGAAATAGCACAGGTGAAAATAGAATAATTGATAAACCAAAATAAAAGGAACTCAAACTGCTATAAATAGTTCGAAACCTGAAAAATGTAATTTACTTAGGATACAAACTTTAAATTCAGGGTGTCCATATAATCTATTACCCTATTTAAGGGCCTGTAACAACCAAACCGTTCATCGGAATTGAATGAAATTTCTGTGGAAGATGCTTTGAAAGATGCGCACGAGAGAAATATGGTGTGGAGCAGTTAAACTTTATCAGTTATGGTTAAAATTTTTGAAAATTCCCAATCCAACCCCCTTTTTTATTCTCGCAATGTGATCTCTGATGTTAAAAAACAAATAGCGTTAGAATGGTACCTCTCAGTTAAAAACCCGCTCCTAGAAGAGGGACAAATGAAAACAGCAATGAAAGGGACTACCATAGAGGAGATATAACTATATTCGTCTGACGTCACTTTTCCCCAATCATGTGACCTACTGAGCTTGCATTTGGTTACCACAACGATAGTTTGTAGTGAGATATGATTTAATAGTGAGTTTCACGTGATTAATATGGGCGTGGCCAAAATATTGTCCATTGTTGGTTGTGAAGGGACTGGGCTAGTGAACGGTTAAGAAAATATGACTAGTGAATCAGGAAATAACAATAGAAACAAGTGAAATAAAAAACAATCTTGTAAGTTCTCTTAAGAGGTTGGAAGTAGTTGGTTGGGGTCTCATTGGCCCTGACTAAGGTTATTATACAACTTCCAATGTCCACTTATAAAATCTCATAGGGCTTTAGGGATGTATTTCTGACCCTCCAATTCCTATGTGATTCTGAGTCGTCTAGGTGTTCCCTACCCCTTTTAGAAATTATGAAACACTTATCTGAAACACCATGTGTAGTTGAAACTTGAGAATCAGTAACTTTTATTATTGCTTAGGGGCCGTTCAAATATAACGTAACAGGATCCTCTTCTCCCTCTAAACAATTGACAATCTCGGAATGACCCCAAAAACAAACTAACTAAAAAAATCAATAACAGTATTTCGTTCACATCCATATTAACCAGTCAATAAGGTCATTGTCCCCAGTAACTCAACCTACCAACACCAACAAACAAAAAAAATACTCCTAACTGAAGACAGGCACATATTAGTATTCACCACGCTGATGGAAAAAGTGAACGTCCTAAGCACCCCAGAACGATATTTTAATTACCTTCTTTCTCCGACCCTCCCTGCAGAAGAAATCAGCGTTCTTCCAGGCATAAATCGAAGCTAATTATAAACAACCCTCGTTAATTTGGAACCGGGTTGAGATTCCATCCAACCGCCACGCTTCGTCCATTCGAACAAACAAAATGGATGGCTCGTGGCCTGGAGACACCCGGTCCGGCTTGATTTAGATGCAGCGGTCGTACCGTATATTACCGTACGTCTTGGATGTTGTTCCAGGCTGAAAAAAAACTCGTAATGAATTCTGGGGAGGTTTGTAAGGAGATTTAGAGGGATTGGTTTTCAATAAAGGAAGGAGTTTCAGGTATTTTGGTTTTCGCCCAGGGGATGTTAGATATCAGAGAGCTTGTGTATACGAGAGAGAGGCGACAACTCGCAATGCGCATCCTTCCGCGCAGTTAAAACTGTTCAACAGTCCAAACTGTACAGTCTTACGAACATGCCCTTGTCTCGCATCCCATGCTAATCCTATGGAGGGAAACCTAACTCCGCTTGCGGATAACAGAAAACGCGGTTGACCAATCAGCGCGCTATACCGAGTTGTCGTCTCTCTCCCGTATACAGGCTCTCTATTAGATAAATGTTCTATCCCTGATTTTAGCTATTCATTTAACTTTCTACTTTTATACAAGCTGATCACCTTTTAGAATTTTAGAGTCAACAACTTTTAATTAATGTTCAATCCAACACAGCGATGATTATGATGATGATTATATTTAGTTTGATATCTCTCCCCAAATACTGTGACTCTAGAAACAGTATGATCTCCCCTCTCTTTCAAAACATAAAAAGATATTAAAAGATAGAAGCAAGAGTTTAAATGCGTTAAGTGTGTATCTGCTGGTCCAATAAAAGCCTTCGAAAAATCTCAACAATCGATTCCATTTCCTCTTAATGCCGAAAAAACCTCAAGATAAAATCGTCAAAGAAAACACACAACCATTTTGTTCAACACCAAAATAATGCATAGAATCATCCCTTCCGCCTCCAATTATTATAAGCTCATCACCCTTCATTGCCAGACGAATGCAAATAAAAATGTTTCAGATACCTCACTGAGTAATAAATAGAACATCATCATTCAGAAACACAACCGAAGCATGAAAAAGGCTTTGGAAAAGAACATCAGGCGCCATTTTGCCAAAGATTCGTTATCTAACTCAATCGTTCTTCCCTCTAGCAATTACAAGAAGTGTCTATGGGAGCACTTATCTCTCTTTCTTGGATCCGAACCGTGGATAAATTGAATCCAAGCTTCCTTCTAATCCATGTAATATCTGAAAGAACAAAAACTTGTAAGTCACGCGGAGAAACAGACGATTCCGATGAAAAAAAATGGCGGGCCCTGAAGGCGAACACTTCCCCGATATTTATATTGCCGTTGTGTTGGAAAAGCGATTGGGGTTCCCCACCCTCCGCGAAGCTTCCAATAAAGAAAGCTCAATTAAACTGACCGCATTTATGGAGTGGAAAAAAGAAATATGGCGGAAGAAAAACGGCACGTTTCCCCATCGGAAACGGCGTTTTGCCCCGTTGCCAATCATTAGGACAGTAAAACTATGGAAAAGTAAAATCGGAGGCTTCTTGTCGGCTTTGTAAAAAGCGGGTGATTTGGGATTCAATGGGATGTATTTTAAAATTGATTGTTTGGGTTTGAGGTAATGTGGACGATAATGGAACCTAAGAGATGTTTTTCTTTTCCTGACGAGTAAAGATGTTATGGGAGGAGAATATTGTTTTGTAACGTGTTTGTCAATCATTGAATGAGTTTGTATCTTAAAATAGGTTTGGTCTTTTTTGTGAGGAATAACAAGACTGATAGGACGAAGAATAAGCTGTTTTTAAAAAACTAAAATATAAGAATAATATTTAAAAATTATAATAAACAAATTAATATTTGTTTTAATGAAGAATTTAAAAATATATGATCATAACAGATATTAATAAAAGAAGGATGCCTTCATTAAAAGCAAGCAAAATATGTAATAGTTTAAAAATGTATGATTGGGTTTTAAAAACCAATCCTTAATACCAAGAATAGATATTATTAAAGTGATACAATAAGAAGATATATTTAATGAAAGTGGCATTATTACTTTTATGCACAAATTTCAACGAAAATACTTTAAAAAATTACCAAACTTAAATGATCAAGGCTCATTATTTGGTATTGATATTTGGTTTTTTCTATTTTTGTTTGGTGTTTGTGCTTAGTGTAAAGAGCATGTTTAACATTATGAAAGAGAGAGGTAATGCAAAAGTGGATTAAAACCAAAAGAATTGGGAAGATAGCAATTTTTTATATGCCATGAGAAAAATTAGAAACATTCTTAATTGTATCCGTTTTTAAGAAACAGACTAGTGAATATTAATTGAGCTGGTTTGAATGAAAGTGTCTACTGAACGTAGTTTTGATAAATTAAAGGTTTTCTCTAACAGCGCCTATGTTACAATGGAGAAGGCATTTTATAGGCGGCTCTTACGGATCACTTTTTTTGAGCTTTTGATTTGGGCGATTAGCACACTAAGTTAAGGACATTAAAAAGAAATGAATCGTAAGTTTGAAAAGGGAAATAAGTCCAAAAACTAAGTTTTGAGAAAATCGAAAAAGCCTGTATAAATAATGGAATTTTAGTTGTATAACTACCAAATTTTTACGGGGAATTCAGGACCTTATTTAGAAAAGGGGGAAATCATCGAAACAAATATAAGTTCATTCAAAAATATTTTACAGTTGAAAAAAAGATGATGGAGTTATTCCTTTTTTCAACCTCATGAAATTTCAACTGAAGAAAAATATTAAAAAACACCTAAATTGACGTTTAAATTATATTTATGCTTAGTTCACAGCACAAAAGTGAGAAGTAGAAAGATTAAGACGAGTAAAATTTCAAAAGTATTATAAAACTGAGTCATTAAGGTAACTGACTGGGTTGGGAGGCCTTTTTTTAAATATTAACTAAATAATTATTTAATTCCTATTTTCTGAGAGATAATGTTCTAAAACAAGGAAAATCATTGCAAAAAGAATTTAAAAAAACTATTTTTTAAAATATTGAGAAATTTCAATGAAAATAAGGCTAAAATTTCAACTTGCGCCAACAACTCCTGGGAATGTTCTTTGATAGGTACAAATAAAATATTTGCAGGATTTTAAGCCTAAGACACTAATCTGTGTCACTATCTACAAAAAATCTGAAATTTTCAAAATAGAAAAGAAATACAGGAACTTGAAATCGAAAAAAGTAAAAATTCATGAAAAAAAACTACTTAAGTCAAGTTTACACACTTTAAGAAATACCTTAATTCAAATATTTTTCTTAGATTGTAGAAGATAACATGCGTTATAATATAAAGAGTGAAATAAAACAAAAAGCATGAGAATATTTTAAGTAGTTTAAGAGTAATCACTGTTACCGTGATCCAAAGTATTCAAAAATGTCATTCTTCAGAAAAAGGCTTTAAAGTTTAAAATTGTATGTTAATCCTCGTATTACCCGGTACTAAAACAGCAGTAACTTGTGTTCTAGATTACTCAGAGTTTAAAGTAAGGTAGTTTTGGAAAGCTTATTAAACAGGCTATAAAATAAAAAAATAAAACGAAATTCGATATTTTTGGCGAAAATGACGATTTCAACCATAGCCATCTAGAGCGAGGAGGCCGTGACAGAAGGATGAGTCATACCTTCCGACGAAAGCTATCATTGCGTTCCCATAGACGCGTCGATTTTGGAGGGGAAAAATCGCTATAAATCATAAACAAATGATCGGAAAAAGAAAAAAAGACCTGTGTGTGATGTAGGAAACGAATACTAATGATTCTGAGTGAAAATGTTTACATTACCGCGGAAACATTTGATAGATGGGATTTTAAAAAACCTTGCTCAGAGAACGATCGACTTTCACAAGCTTTATTCGATTAGATTTGCCATAATTTCAGTTAAATTACTTCTTGTATTATAAAATGAACATGTTTGGTTAGATTGTATTAGTTTTTGTGTCATTCAAACCAATATTAACATTCGAAAATTTGCTGTTAAGTTGAGATTCGAAGCTATAGCTAAACCGGGCGGCGTATTAAATAAAATATTTCTGTTTTATAATAACAAAAATCCTGTCTTTATTTTAACTAATAGATCATGTCCTATCTTAATATTTTTAATTCTTACACAGATAAATATTAACCATATTAACCCCCGCCTTGTAACTTTAAATAGGATTTAAATATCAAGTGAGTATTCAAAATCAGCCGCTCTCTCTTTCTGGTACTATACTATATCTCCCTTGGGGTTTATAACCTTTTCCTTTATATATGAATAATCTAATATTTGAAATGGATAAATGTGATTTCCATTTTCAGTCAATAAAATGTACTTATTTATAAACTTTTAAAAGGTAAAAACATGAAACGCAAATAACTGATCTAATAAGTTATAAACATAACATTAAATTAAATTATTAATATCTATTAAAAAACTGTTTTTTTGGGAGGCAAGATAATACCCCCAAAACTTTTACTTTACAAAAACATATTTGTCTTACGATGTGTATTAATAAAGTGAATTGAGCTCTCGGTATTTTCCGAAGCCATAACTTTTTTCTTTCTTCATCTTTCGGAAAGGAAAAAACACTCACACTGCTGGCACCTTTTGTGTAATTACTCTTACATCCAGGCACACAGCAATGCTTAGACATAGTCAAAATATGGGTGTGAAAAGAGCCCGGGAAACACGAGAAAAGCGCGGTTATTCCAGGTTTGCGCGTACGCTCACAGCGAATTATCGACGCGACGCCTTGAATGACTCATTGCGCCGGAGACGCGGAATTGACCAGGCCTCTTCATTCTAGAAGGCTATGTTTCAACCCAGTCAGTTACCTTAAAGCAGTATTAATGGAGTAAGCTGGTATGAATAGAGTCAAAGATTCCGATAAAAAAGTTTAAAAAAATTTTAAATTAAAATCCAATTTCCTTAAGAAATAAGAACAGAAAGACAAACAAACTTTAATTCCTAATTAACTGAAAAAATACAATGAATGGACATTGATTTTACAACTTCAAAGGGCTAAATCTCACTACAGGGGGCGGTTATTTCCCCCTCTTTTCACTCATGTGTAGAGCAAAGGTTGGAGATTGTTTTGAGCACAAAAAAGTCAATTTGTCATTTTTGGACTTATTCCTCTTTTTCAAACTGACGCGGTTCAAATACAAATCCACACAAATCTTAAATTTTCAATAATCAGATGACCACCTTCCATCTGAGCAGCTATCCTTCTTCATATAGGCTCTTATATATAGTTGATGAATGAGGCAGAAGATTTAAAACAACATTTTTTTAAATCCACAATCAACAAAAGTAACTTAAGTTAATGGATAAATGCAGTCAAATTTTTTTAATCATGTGTTCAGAATGGCTTAAAACCTCCAAAAAACATTTTAATTTACCTTTCAAAGCCCTAAATTTTAAGTTATTTTTAATTAAAAATGGCTTATTTTCTGTCTGAGCTGAAACAGCTTGTGACGTTAAATGTGCCTTGCTCCCGCTTGTTGTTATCATCCCGCTTTGAAAGACTGGAAAGACTCAGCAATAGTTTTTTTACAGCCTAGTGTTTCGATGAAATTCCCACATTTCAAGGGACACATATGACGTCACATTGTTAGGAGCTTTCTGTATTAAAATATGTCATAATTACCTTTAAAAAAGTTTTTGGAAAAAGACAAGCGTACTTTTGGAATCAAGAGAGAATTTTCAATAAATTAAAATTGATTATTTAGTAAATAATTTTAAGAGTTGCTGCAATTCTTACACAATAAAACGTGGTTTTATATCTTCTGCCTTATTCATCCCTCTTCATATTAACTATTGATATCAAATCATGAATCCTTCCAAAAAACCAAAGAAAACTACATAAACGCCAATACAATTAACACATTTAACCAATCCAAACGTCCCTCTTTACTTATCATTCAAAGAATAATTAAAATAAAAAATGAGAGAGTTGGGAAAACGATCATTAATCCATAATGGGTGGCCCAAAGAACCTGAACAAGGCAGCTAAAGAGGAGAAATCATTCCTGAATGTTTTCGAAAAAGTGGGGAGTCTACGCTGTGACAAACTAGACCGTACGGAAGAAAGGAGATTTTCTCTCCCGATAAAAGGCATAAATTCGGAGCAATTAAAAGAACGTCAATGAACCGTTCAACGGGGACTGTCTTTCATCTAATAGAGCAGAGCGCATCTTTCAAGAGATAATTAAGTTGATTGAACTCGTTGTTAAAAGCTTGTTGAGAGTTAATCTTCAAGGTATTCAATGATGGTGGGATTATGTTTTAATAATTTTAAATTAAATAACACAGGTTTCTGATCTCTAATTTAAACGCTGTTATGAATATTTTAAAAAAGTAAATAATGTTGGCCCTGAAAAGGGCTTTTTAAGAAAAAACCGACCTTTTGTATCTTTGAATTGATTACAGTTACTGCTAAAATTGGTCAACTATTTTAGATATTTACCTATTTAATATTAATTCAAAATATGGAAACGAAGCAAAATGAATATGTTTGCTTGAATACATCTCAACACAGGGCACACATTTAGAGTTTAATATAAACACTATCTTAAACTTTCTTCGAACTCGAATGTCTTATGAAAATATATTTTAGTTAAAAGAAACGTTCCAATCTCGTTACGCACATGGTTTATTTGTATTCATACCACTGCAATAAATGTAATTTTTGACAGTTGCTAATATAACCTAACTTAATTTTGCAGTTGCTAATATACCTATCTACTTTTGAAAAGTGTTAATATACCTACAGGCAACAATGGTAAAAAATAGGGTTAAAATGCAACGGAAACTATTCAAGAAGATTCTTACGTAAATGACACTCTGAATCCACACACAAATATGACTTTCCTGTTTTCTCCATCAGCCTCAGATTTTTTGGGGAATAGCCGCTCCCCTATTTTACGTTTTTTGATTACCTACTTACTTTGATATCGGTTTTCACAGGGTCAAAAAGCCCTACTTTAGTTTTCAAATTACTCCACGTAATTTCTCAACTAATTTAGTTTCTGTTAATTTAAAAGCCCTGGCTATAAAACCTACATCAGAATCCGCAATTACTTTTAAGATGTGTAAGAATCCACAGTTACTACCGAGATGGGTCAGAATCCGCATCTTCTATGGAAGTTTTCTCAACAGCTATATTTCTCCAACCTGAAAATAATCCTATTTGGTGTTACTATTTTACAAAGCATGGGACACTATGTGGGATACTCTACACGCCATTGTCCAGAAGTCAGTTATGAGAAGGGAGGATGATTTTCCGATGCCAGGTACCCCCTCAGGGGTGTAATACGTTAGATGCAATACTTAATATACAGTTCCTCCTCCTTCAAGACACTCAGGACATCGGGGAATGATCTTCTTCAGATAACCTGTTGCAGTTCGATGTACAGGGTGATTATCCAATGAACCGTGGTCAGCATAGGGCAAATTCACTTAACTATACCTAGATACCACTTTTATGACTATATCTGTAAGAGTTCAAAAGTTTAAGGGGGTAGACAGTTGTCTTGGGGCACCCTGTGTTGCTAAGTGGGTTAAAGAGTGTTTTGAAAAAGTGTTTTTTTGTATCATTTCGTTTTTTATCATTTCATGCATAAAAAATTATAAATATGAATAAAAAGTAGAAATGTGCTTTGCAATATGGTATAAAATGTGCTTTAAAAGTCCATCACTGTTTTCTGTATTACAATTGAGCAATCTAAATTTATACACTTATGAAACCCCCATGCTTGTAATTGTTCAGCTGATCACTAATACTGTAAACTATTTTTAAACCTAACACAAAGAGTAAAGGAATAATTGTTAAAATTCTTATCATAACTATTCAAACTATTTCCAGAGATTTCTTAAATTAACTTCACACAATGCGCAAATTGTTTATCAATACCGATAGGGAACTGGGTCACTTCTGCTTCAGTTTTTAGCTGCGAATACTCCTCTAGGCTATTACTTCTATGACAACTGCGGCGTCCAAAAACGTTGTTAAAACACACTCGAATACCGCCTGGTTAATTGCTAACTCTGATTCTGATTTTCACGATTGCAGTTAAGAGTATCATTGTGTTTGTAGACACGGCTCTCGTAATTCAAAGCGGCAGCTGCGGAGGTTAAAACAGATCATCGACCAAAAGAAATCGTTTGGGTCTTGGTTATTGGCCCGGTCAACCGCTGTTCTAAGCAGCGAAAGAAGGCTACTTATCGGACGAGTTTGTCTTCTTTTGAAGGCCTTTCCATTAGTAAAGGTCAATACACTTTATTTTTACTCGCACTGTTCTTTTTAAAAATCGTCTGCTTTTTATCATGCTGTTTTAATTTTATTCTATTTCACAATTATTTAAAAAACTAAACGGTTTGAGTTTTGAAAAGAAATTTTATAAATTTTGTGTCGCATCGGTTTTTTTATAATTTCTCCCATAAAAACAATTACACATTTGAATAAAAAAGGGGATGGAAGAATTATTTAATTCGAATATAGTGCTAAAACCATAAAATCGCGTTACTTTTTTTTAACATCGCCAATTTCAAAAATCAAAAAAATCTTTTAAGAACAAGAAAGGAGAGAAAATATTGTTTCCTACAATAAACTTAGAAAGTGGCAACATTGCAGATAAAAAAATAATTACCTAGTTATTGTTTAAAATGTTTATTTTTTTTTCGAATTAAGCAGTTCTCTTGTTTTTATAGGGGTATGAGACGGAGAAATTAATTTTCGTGAGTAAAAATAGTTTAATTTGGTTTTTAATTTTACATCAAACCATGCATTAAAAAAAGGTTTTGAAAAACTTCTTACGACAAATCAAAAGAATTCTACATTGTAATTTAATAATGCACTTTGATAATTCTATTTGCTGTGATAGGCTCATTAAATAAATACTATCATTTTTAAAATTAATTACGCGTCAATAATAAAAAACACTTTAAAGAAGATATTTAATAGTTAAAGCACAAGATATGGAAAAATAAAACTACTCGAAAAATGAACAATATACAACAGTTTTAGAATATGTAAAATTTTATTGTCTTATAAACATATTTTTTCATAATGCAAGATCCATTTTTGTTTTTTATCTATCGATCTATGTGTTTTTTTGTTAATCTATTCTGTTTTAAAATTAAAATTTCTATTTGAATATTTGATGATACTACAATTTGGTGATAAGCTGCATGTGCACGATCCCACTTGTGTATTTTCTTTTTTCAATTTTGATCTGCTGTGTTAATTGTAATTTTGGCCTTGCTAATACCATTATAAACTTGTTTGCTTTGCTACCAAATTCAATTTTGGGTGTTGGGGCTTGATGTCGTTACCATTTTGATGGTCGGCATTCAGAAACACCCCTCTATCTGTGTCCAAGCCCCCTGATGAAGAGGTATGGATAGAGTTCCTGGTTCGTAGTTTTTATCTAATATTGATAGATTCTAGCTGACTTGCTGCATTTGCAGAAATCTATTCTGTTTTAAAATTAAAATTTCGATTTGAATATTTTGAAATTCAAGTTATTTTCAAATAAAGTAAGTGACCGAAATTATCTAAAATTTTATTTGTATTTTTAAGGAGGGTGTTTCAATTATAAATTTTCTATACTTATGATAATATTTTTTTAAGTTGTGTACATTGTTTTTAATGAGTTTTCAAGAAGGTGGGTAGTGGGTACATTTAAAAGAACGTATTCTAATTTTATTAAAAGTTTTAAAATGTTTTGCAATAATCAATCAGGGAATCTGTTTTTAAAGTTATAAATTTATCTCTTAAATCAGTTTAAAGGTTAGAAATATTGTAAAGTCGCCTTATTGGAGAAGACCGAAATTTAAGTTAGAGTAGTTATCTGTAGATCCCCCAGATAGGATACATCTAGATGCAAATTACTTAAGGTGATTTCATTGATTTTTTTATGTTGGTTAACAATTGCTTTCAATTTTTTAATACTACATTTGATCTCCTTTTTTATTCAAAGATTATTACGAAACTTCAGTTATTTCTCTTCTTGTCAGCGTTAGAAATTGGGGAAAAAAATCCACTGGTCTTACAGACCAGTGCTTTACTAATCTAACTGGTCCTTAACCGAAATGCCTGGTCAGCGTTTCCATTGAAATTACTTGGACCTGTTTATTTCTACCCATGTCCTCCGAAATTCAAGTAACCCCATAACAGTTCGTTGAAATTTTGTGAACATTTATCAATATATCATATTGAGGACCCTTATCAAAGAACTGTGTGCGAATGTAAACGTAGTTTGAATTTCAAGGGAACTGTTTTAATGCAAATATAATGTTCCTAGGTCAAGGGTCGGCAACCTGAGGCTCTTTTGATGCTAAGTTGCGGCTCTCCAGTTCCATACGAAAAAATTTGTAATTATATTTTTAAATCCCATAAAAATTTTGAAAATTAATTTTTAAGTACCTAATCAAATTGAATTCTGTGTGGTATGAAGAGTTATCCTCATATGGTCTATTATAAATGTTATAAAAAATTAATAAAATTTCTAAAATTAAAAAAAAAGTTAAGTAGGACCCCCCAACCTCTCTCAAAATTTTGCTATTCATATTTTTCCTTGAAAATTTTGTCACTTAAATAATGAGCATTGCTCTTAGGGTGCAATCCAAAAAGGCCTAAAAATGATCTAAAATGCTATTTTGAAGGGTAAATTTTCTGGGGGAGAACCCCGCAGACCCTATAATTTTTCTTGGAATTCACATGTTTACAAAATTTTGAAATTAAGTTCACTAAAATTAATTTACAATGTGTATGTAAGTCATCAAAGTCTTGATGTAAAAAACTATCGGAAAGAAGGTACCCCATAAAAAATGTCGGGTCAGCCGCTCCAAGTAAAATCACCCTCCCAATCTAAAATCAAATAAGCAAATACCATAAAATTGAAACAAAAAAAATCAGTGGCTCTTTAAAACTTGGAAATTTTGGAATGTAGGAAAACAGAAATTTTCAATAACAATGACTTTATGTTTACAGAGATATTCTGTCATGTAACATTCCCACCGCACTTCTATTTATTTTATGTAAAATAACAGCTTTTATCTAGTTTTTTAGCTTATCTGTACTTAAACAGAAACTTACTGCATCGAAAAGGAATACATCTATTGGCAACCTTATACTGAATCTTCGTTGGTTCAGTGGTAGCGTGCGTGCTTAGCATGCGGTAGGTCGTGGGTTCTGTGCCGCTGGGTTAGTACATACGTTGTGACCAGGTAAGACCTAAAAGCTAAATCAGTAGAAAACCCAGTTGATCTCACTCTTCGCTGAAGCTTGGCTGAAAGGAAAAATCAACTCACCCAGACTAAAAGAACAATCTCACTCCATCTTAATGGCTGTAACACTTTTATTGGAAATATTCATCACATCCACTCAACACACTATCCAAGCACTAAATTAAGGGCATATTACCAAAACTTCATAATGAAAACACTTATAGATCGTCAAAATAGAAGAGCAGTATCTCTTTCAAAATCTCAAGCAGCAGCAGCTAAAAATAGCCGCACGCAGAACAAGGAATGCTGGAATGTTGAGAGGGGGGAGAAGGAAGTTTCCGGCCAAAGCGTCGCCGGCCAGTTCACCCCGGATGCCACCGGAAGTGATAAACAGGGAAGCGTTGTGGGGCGACCCCACTGTTGCAGCGCAACATCTCCCACCCCCTGCAGGAAAAGGCAGCACAACCAGGCAGCGCTACCTAGTCATGTCACAAAAGGGTCCATCATGTTAGAGTCCTTGCTTGTTAAAATCGTAAAAATGACCTATATCATAACTGTAACAGAAGGTTCCATCAATGTTAGAGTCCTTGCTTGTTGAAAACGTAAAAATGACCTATATCATAAGTGCGACGAAAAGGTCCATCAATGTTAGAGTCTTGGCTTGTTAAAAACGTAAAAATGACCTATATCATATGTGCTTGGTAAAGTGCATAGGTACTTTGTAAAATGCATAAGTGCTTTGTAAAAGTGCTTAGGTGACGCCTTTTGTACACAAAATTCATTATCATTAGTGACGTCAAAATAAAAGTGACAGCCTCAGCTTAATACGTAACACAAAATTTTCTGGAATACATATATACATACAAAGGGTGAGTTAAATTTTCCTTCTCGAATGCTCAGAACAAAACACAAAATACACACATTAATTCAACAGAAAGCACAATCATAGTTTTTCTCTACCAATTTCCTGAACAAGAAGAAAAAGATCAACAATTAACTCCTACTATTGCACAAACCTCACATATCAACTCAATTTTGTGATAATTATTATCATTAAAGAAAAAAATCAGTGAACAATCTTGTAACAATCAATGTTCCACCAACAGTCATCAATCCGGACCAGCCTGCAATATCTGACAAAGTTATGGGCCCTAACTTGAAGATGGCACACCAAAACCACAACAATAGTACACATAATATCTCAAATTAAATTAGGACGAGGATTGTTCCTCTTGCAGAGTTTGTTAACATTGACCTTTATGGTCTTATTATGATCATCAGTAATTAGATAGTTATTATTTCTTAATATTCTAATTATCCTGTAAGGACCAGAGAACTTAGGATTCAGGGCAGATGGTTTGGTAAAGGATTTTAAATACACCTCATCATTTATTTCAAGGTTAAAGTTTTTTCTACCTTTTAAAAACTTCTGTTTGCTTTGATTATAATTCATTTCATTCTGCATCACCAGTTCATTAGTTAATTTATTAGATTCTTCAATCATTTTATTATATAAATCATAGTCATCAATTAATTTTGGAGCTTGAAATTTATCTATGGGAACATTTAGCTCCCTTCCAAAAAATAATTTTGCAGGAGTAAAGCCTGTTATACAGTGTTTACTATTGTTATAATACAATTTGAATAACAAAATGTGCTTAGTCCATTCTACTGCCTTTTTTGACAAAGCAGAAATACTTTCTTTCAAGTTTTTATGTACCCTTTCAATGACACCATTACTCCTTGGGAAATATATAGAAGAATGTCTGTGTTCTACATTTAATTTGCTTAAAAACTCTTTGAATTCCCCAGAAGTAAAATTGGTACCATTATCAGATAACAGAATTTTACAAATACCAAATCTTGCAAAATAATTTGACAAAGCAATGATTATGGAAGCAGAAGTTATTGAATTTAATGGAATTGCTTCCAAATACCTTGAGTAATGATCAATTATAGTTAACACATAAAATTTTTGGTCATGAGACCTAGGAAGTTTCCCTACAATATCTATAGCTATCAATTCCCCAGGAGCTAAATTGGCTTTAGTTATCATCTGTGGAACAGTATCACCCTGTTTTGACTTATTTGCCAAACATTGATGACAACGAGAACAAAAGTTATAAGCATCCAAATACATACCATACCAAAAATAATGTCTCTTAAGCATCTCATAATGTTTTTTGTCCCCCCAAATGGGAACCATGGGCCAAAGTTAGACAAGGTAATACTAAAGATTTGGGAATCATAATTTTGCTAACAGGATGTAAATTCGTTTCATCTTTCTGTTTTATCATTACTAATTTTGTCTCATTGTCAACAATGTATTTCTGACACGTTTTGGGTCATTGTTTAAAATTTTATTTTTAATTTTAGAAATTTTTTCATCTTCCTTTTGATGTTTCAATATGACCTCGGTAGACAAATCCTCACCTATATTTAAGGCACAAAAATTATTTACAGTTAGCTCAGGTATAGCTCTAGAAAGGTAATCAGCCGGATTGGAAAATCCAGGTATATGTTCAGTGGAATAATTAAATCCTTGGAGATATAACACCCATCTGGTAACATTATCAGGTTGTTTGTTTAGGTTTAGGTGAAGAGTTAATACTTTAGCATCAGTTAAAATTATAAACTTTCTGCCATACAAAAATTCGTGAAAATGTTTTACAGCTAGGTATATAGCATATAGTTCCCTTCTGGTAGAGGGATATTTTCTTTCAGAAGGTTTAAAAATTCTCGAAAAAAATTCAATGGGATAAAATTTATTATTATATTTCTGAAGTAAAATGCCACAAGCAGCCTGTTTAGAAGCATCAGTTACAAGATAAATATCTTTAGAATTATTTAAGTTTTTAACCCAAGGTGACTCAAACATAATATTTTGAATCTGGAGGAAAGATTTTTCACACTCAATGTCCCAGTTAAAAAGTACATTTTTTCTTGTCAATTTAACAATTGGCTCAGTAATTTCAGCAAAATTTAAAATTAAATGTCTAAAATAGTTTATCATACCTAAATAAGACTGCACTTCTTTAACGTTTTTAGGTCTAGGAAATTTTGTTACTTTGCCTACATTTTCCTCAGAAGGAGAAAACCCATGTTCGTTTACTTTAAATCCCAAATATGTTATATTATTTTTACATAATTGTAGTTTGGCAGGATCCAACGTTAAATTAAATTTAGTTAATTGATCAAATACCCTTTGCAATATACTTGTTAATTCATCAATGCTGTCAGCAGCTACAATTATGTCATCAAGAAAGTATTGCAAGTTTTTTCCCTTTAAGTTATCTAAGCACTTTGCAATTAAGCAATGAAAGTAAGCAGTGCTGTTTTTACTACCAAAAGGCAACCAACAAGGTTGAAAATTTCCAAATTCAGTACAAAATGCCAATTTTGGTCTATCTTGCTCATTAAGTTGTATCTGAAAAAATGCGGATTTAAGATCCAAAACACAGTAATATTTTTTACCAGCTATGTTATGCAAAATTTCATTTATTTTAGGCAAACAGATTTTGTAACCTTCTAAAACAGAGTTAAGTAACCTAAAGTCAATTACCATTCTGAATTTTAAAGGCTCATTTTTTGAGTTAACTTTCTTTTTTACAAAAAGGACAGGAAAATTGTAAGAAGATGTTGATTCCTCAATTATCCCCGCCTCAAGAAGTGATTGTATTTCTTTTTTAGCAAATTCTTTGGCTATAGAAGGTATAGGATAAGGTTTAGTTTGAATAGGATAATTGTGTAACAATTTAAATTCAGGTTTGACTCTGTCAGTTGACCCTAGAGTTTGATATGACTTGGAAAAAACCTTGAAATTTTTCATTAGCAAACTTAATAATTCCTTTTTAGTTTCCCGATCAAGATGATCTAACTGGAAATCAGATTCATTTAGTTCTTCCTTTCTTAACTCTATTATTTCACTTAGGTTTAGAGAATTTATCTGTAAGTTTTCAGTGTTCTCAGAATTTACAATGTCCTCTAGGTTTAACTCTTCTACCATTCCTATCTTAAATCCCTTTCTGAGTACTATTTTATTTTCAGACTTGTTTTCCACAATTGTGACAATTACATTGTTATCTTCTACTACATGTACCGATTCAGCCATCTCGTAATTCATTCTAGAATGAACTGGAGTTAAAATTACAGCAGAAAATTTGTCTATTTCTTCAGGTACATTCAGAGCTACCATTCCTGACTCATTAGGAGCTATAGTTGTGTTATGTTTAACCCTAACCCAAAGTGTTTGATTGGTTAATAGGTTACATTCATTAGTCTCAGAGTCTACTTTTGGATTATCATATTTGTTGTTCAAGTTTAATTTTGTGTTATCTATTATTAATTGGGCATTGGCAGAATCAATCAGTACTTTGTTTTTGGTCAAAAAATCAAACCCTAGTATGATTTTATATTTAGTATTCCAGTTATTTTTAGTCACAAAAAATACATTGTTGAAGAACTTGTTATTTATTTTAAATTTTAAGTTTACAGCAGCTGAATAGGGCACAAAATTGTTGTTTATTGTTTTTATTCTTACCCTCCTTGATATATATTCCACCTTTACACTCCCTTTAATCTGTTCCAACACCTCATGTTGTATTAAACTCAGATTAGCTCCTGTATCCAGCAAAGCCTCAAAATTTTGGTCTTTGAATTGTATGTCTATGGTGGGTAGAGTATTAGTACTGTCATTACAAGACATTATTTGTTTTAAATGGTGTTTATCTTTATTCATTTTTTTAGGTAACCCAACTTTTTTTAAGATCCCTGCTGTGGGTGCTTTATTTTTCTGTTTACAAGGATCCCCTTCTAGTTTAAATTTTTTCTATGGGGAAAATATTTCCTACCTCTAGTACCAGAGCTACCCCTGAATCCTCTAGGCCAGGGGTTCCCAACCGGTGGTACGCGTACCATTGGTGGTACGCGGGTACGTTTCAGGTGGTACGCGTGAGTCAAAGCGATATTTGTAAAGCGATAACCAATGGAGAAACCGCTAGCTTCTTTATCGTTAATTTTTTGCTGAGATTGTACTAATTGTTTATTTGTATGTTTTTAGATTTATGGGTATATATAATAAATAAAACTTTAAATTAATACCATTTTCATCTTTTTATTTCTCCTTTATTATAAGCAATGTTATAAATAAACAAATATCTAACCATTAAATATGAAGTTTTCTCAGGAATTTAACTCAAAAAGCCTTTAAACACTTTTAGAAAAGTATACTATATTACACGTTTTTTTAAATATTTAGGTCTGGTGGTGGTGGTACGCCAAAATTTTTCAAAAAATCAAGTGGTACGCAGGTGCAAAAAGGTTGGGAACCCCTGCTCTAGGCCTATAGCTACCCCTGAAATTGTTGTTTTCCTTGCCGGGAAAATATCAACATTCTGTGGTGATATGAGATTTCCCGCAGATATGGCAAGTGGTTTTTTTTCTGTTTCGTGGTATATGATTGTCTCTGTTCCCTTGGTTTATATTGTTGACTTGCCTATCCGTGTTTAGTTCAGAAACTGATTTTTTTAGTTCCAAAATAGCTTTGTTTGTTTCAATCTGGGCCTTAATTAGAGTATTTATCTCATTATCTCCCGATTTGACATTAGCTAAGGCATTTTCAACATTTTTAGCAATTTCTACAGCCCTTTTAAAAGAGGTGGGACCCTGTTTTTTAACGTCACTACTGATGTCTTCCCTAAGTGCCTCTAAAAACCTCGACAGCAAAACGTCTTCCTTTAGTTTTTGCATTTCAGGGTTGCTACTCTCTGAGATGTATTTGTCTCCCAGGGTACTGATTGACTCAGCCAAATCACCTACAGATTCATGTATTTGTTTTACATTGAAAAACTTTGTCTGTACCTCCCGAAATGATTCCCTAGCTCCAAATTTTGATTTTAAAAGGTTTTTAATCGCTTCTAGAGAAGCACCTTTTGGACAATTATGGGACAACAATTCCAGCGCCCTCTCTCGGCATTGTAATTTGATTACGATTGCCTGCCTCTCTTCCGACCAACCTTCTAATTCAGCCACACTTTCAATACAATCGAGGAAAATGTTTACGTTTTCCTCTGTAGCTCCCGAATAAGTGGGGAGAGAGGAAGCCAGAGAGGAAGAAGGAGCAGTTGTCTTGGCACCCCTTGCCATGTCAAAATAATTATCTCACAACATACAAATATTGTATTCAGAGAAGAATAGTGAAATACATTACATGGTATCAGAATAGATGTTTCAATTCAAAATTATGATTCTGAGCAATCGAGAATAGCCAAACCACAAGCGCAGGATGAGATCAACAAGAAATTAATAAATTAAGTTTTTGTCACGGCACCATTAAATGTGCCGCTGGGTTAGTACATACGTTGTGACCAGGTAAGACCTAAAAGCTAAATCAGTAGAAAACCCAGTTGATCTCACTCTTCGCTGAAGCTTGGCTGAAAGGAAAAATCAACTCACCCAGACTAAAAGAACAATCTCACTCCATCTTAATGGCTGTAACACTTTTATTGGAAATATTCATCACATCCACTCAACACACTATCCAAGCACTAAATTAAGGGCATATTACCAAAACTTCATAATGAAAACACTTATAGATCGTCAAAATAGAAGAGCAGTATCTCTTTCAAAATCTCAAGCAGCAGCAGCTAAAAATAGCCGCACGCAGAACAAGGAATGCTGGAATGTTGAGAGGGGGGAGAAGGAAGTTTCCGGCCAAAGCGTCGCCGGCCAGTTCACCCCGGATGCCACCGGAAGTGATAAACAGGGAAGCGTTGTGGGGCGACCCCACTGTTGCAGCGCAACAGGTTCTATCCCCGGATATTAATTAATTAAAATTAAATAAAAACTCTACTAAAATAAGTGCATGCGCACAAGCAGAAAATTACTGAGAGGCAACAGAAAAATCTGTAGCTCACTTGACATAAAGTTTCTTTTTACAGCATTTATCTGTAGGTAACAGCTTTTTTCTGTTTACAGGATTTTTCGGCCTACAAAAAATTTCTGGCAACTTTTGCTGCCAGAAATTTTCTGTTTTTTTGCAGGATTATTTTTTTACAGTGTAGGTGTATTGCAGGAAAAACTTAAGAACAGAAACCGGAGCAAAAATATCATTAAATATTTCTTTATTGGATAACTAATTATTAGACACCCCAGAAAGTCGATATTAAGCATAGATTAAAATAAATTTACATTTATTTAATTGCTTCTCCACTGGTCCGGCGGACGAGGGATTTTCTGACCGTAGTGGTCCGAGCCAATTTACAGTAGTCTCGGACTAGCGGACCACAGCAGTTTCGAATGCTGCCTTTTGTAGAATAGAATTTTGCTATTAAGTTATTTTGCGAAAGTTATTACTTATCATTTTACCGTGCATTACCATATTGTCAAAGTCCACTTATGTGACCCAAAACATTACAATAAAAGAAATGCATTGGTTCCCCTCAAGGGTAATTTTTATCGTAATAAAACAAACACGTTTTCTCGGCAAACCTTGCCATGCATATAAAACCAACACCACAGAGGTTATGAAAAACAGGAAGGGTTTAGTTTTCTCTCTTCAATACCTGTCTTGTGATATTTTTCTTGTGATCTACATAATATCATTTATGAGAACAGAAATGCAGTAAAAGATGACATGGTCCATATAGTGCTGAAAAACGAGGGAATTTGTCTTTTTAACCATTCTTTTATGCTTTACGGTAAAACGTTGATCATTTATATTTCAAATTGAATAGGTACTGTTAATAAGTAGCTCGGTCGGTTAGAGGCAGACCTGACCTGTCAGTTTAAGTGAAATAGTAGTTGATTTCATTTCATTTTACAGGGTATGAATGAAATAATTCATTCTAAAATGTTTTTATATTAAATAAATGTTTTTTCTATATGTACTTATAAACTACAGACTGCCCCGAAATTATTAATTTTTAAATATTTATTTTCAAGGTGATATACAAAGCTATCAGCTTTTCTTGTTTTTACTACGAATTTTTTTAGAGTTGGGAAAACTGTATAACATTTATCTTTAATCGTAGTTGCCTAACTTGCTTTTAGTAATTTAATCATATTATCATTATTCATAAAAAATGATATTACAATTAATGATTTATCAAGAATAAATCAAACATTTTATTTCAAATTTTAACCGGTGGGATGGATTTTGATCTCTCTATATCATACTCGAGTTAAAACACAAATTTAAATAAAAAAGAAGAAAAAAAATATTGTTCCTTGAATCAAGTACTTTAAATTTGTGTTTAATAAAACGTTCTAAATGATTTAATAATTTGGAACATTTGGAAAGAATAGTTTTTATTCTATTTATATTATGCTTAAAGTTTTAGGAAGTTCACCTTTTATACGAAGTTCTTTCTACAGTCTTTAATTTATATTGCTTTAAGAGGGGAAAACATTATTTTTAAACTATATTTTTTAAAATGTAGGTTAAGATAACAAATTTCTATTATGAGGATAGAGATACGTTCAACCAATTACCATCTTATGTCATGATGTCAGTGGTAAATTTATAAGCAGTAACTTTAACTCGTTGTGGTTAAGAAATGAAACCATTCCTCTCTTTAAAAGCTTATTTAAAAAGCAAATCCTCATAGCAAACAGGAATAAGCGAAATTGCAATCTATTTACAAACAATGCCGGAACGTGATAACAATTATTTTTTTCCGTGTTCATGAACTAGAAACCCCACGACGAGCATCCTCTGTCGGTTCAACAAAAAACTGTGGGAAAAAAGTCAATCTATCCTTCAACAAAATTCGACACTGACTTTAACACAAAAAAAATCCAACCCCCAAACAAAAAAACAGGGGATGTCCACAAGCCTCGGCCTAACCGTTTTTAACAACCAGGTCAACCATAAAAATGTTTTCCCTTTCACTCTATAATTGCCAAACAAAGGAGTATAACAGATGGGAAAAAACTAGAGAGAGAGTTTCGTGCTTGAATTTTGTGGTGTTGGAATTCTTAATCAGTCAGTATTGTTTTCTAAGGTGGTGTACGAAATAGCAGGATATAACTATTGATAACGTTTTATGTATAGGGAAGAGTTTCCTAATTTTCTATCTTCACTTCTTCTTTTCATTGTTCGAAAGTGTGAGGTCTCTGAGGCTGTGTAATGTGGAAGAATGGATTGTAAAGTTTAGAATGGGGGTGTTAATTAAGGCACTCTCGGGGCGCATGCTTCGTTACCCATAGGGGTCAGAATTGGAATTTTAAATGATTTCTTTGAAAATTTCGTTAACAGAAATAGATTTGTTTCTTTGATTGTCGTTGGCGGACCTGGTAATTTTGTAAGTCGTAGACAAAAAGGCTTTAAAACAATTCTAAATGGAGTTTTTGTGCGATAAAATATCGTTTTGTTCGGAATGAAATGAATCCTAGAATAAGTGAATAAGTGCTGAAAGTAATCTTCTATTTTCATCCACTAAAGTCGCTATTATTTTTTTGAAATCTCATGAAACCTACAGAGGGTTCCAGTATAGACCAAGATATGCTATTTTCGTACCACTGAGGGAAAACAGACCAATAAAATTTATTTGGATTTTATCTGTTTGTAATCTATATAAACCTAAAGAAACTAAAATTCCATAAATATTTTAAAACTTTCTCCTATGTAACTATTGTTGAACATCAATTTAGTCTCAAATATAAATTTATATAACTCATTTGGACTAGGTATTAATTATCTTTAAAATTCCTTTTTCATCTTTAATTCTTATCTAATAAACATTAGCTTATTCCTCCCTTGCTTCACCATCTCTCCTTTTTTTCCAAATAACTCAGCTTATCACTTCTTCGACTCCAAAATAATTTTAAGGAAGGGAAGCACAATATTTTTTATAAACACAAAAACCTATTGGTACACTGGTAGTGGATCTTGTTGGTTCTGTTCCCAGGTTAGCCAAGGAACTCTCAGCCTTTCATGACTCCGAAGTCGATAAACGAGGATCAAGTTAACTTGGTGAAACAAGGGACTTAGCCTCATCTGACTGTGACTTTGACAGAAGTTTTGCAACAGCTCTGCTCATGGCCTCACCAAGTGGGGTTGGTTACACTGAAGTTCGAAGATCTAACGACTTAGGTACTCCTTCAAGAATCCCCCTTGTTTTTTATGAATACAAAAATATATTTTCTAGTAATCAAATGTATATACCAATGCTGGTTACTGAAATAATTTAAATAAATAAGTTTATTTAGAAATGCTAAATTTAAATTTCAATGTTTTATATTAAAATGATGCCCTATAAGGTACCTGTGCGTAATATGGACACCCTAAGGAAAATGTATTTTTTTCACCCCCTTGTACACGTCATAGGACTCCAAAAATGTATGACCACTAACTTTGGAATGTTGAATATCATTATTAAAATTAGCGACCTTGTAATTATTCGGGTTTAATTTCAATGATAAAAACAAAAAGTGTTTGCAAGTGTCCATATTAGGAACCACCTGTCCCTATTATGGACAGGTGGCCATTATTGACCTTCTACACAAGGTGTATGTAATAACCACTCTTCCAAGGGATTTTAGAGGAGGTGATAAAAAAAACATTTCTTAAAGTATTTCGGGGGAGGGGGGCACAGTAAATATCTGCAGAACATGCACTTCTTAATGTTATGTACGGATACTATAATTAAGATTAAAAATACATATAAACATTAATTTATTATGAATTAGCTAAATAAAATAACATAAAACAGATAATTATTTTACAAATTTCTGAATCTGAAGATTCACTTTCTGTACTTCCAATGTGGATATAAGGTGTCCATAATAGGAACAAGGCGTAGTTTTACTTAATCTTGTAATAAATAAACAACGAAAACATTTTTAAGCAATATGCGCAATAGCAAACGAATATATGTTTTATCCGCTTTCTAAAACACTCAACTTTTTAGTATTTAAAGTAATTTTGCCATATCTAACAAGAATTTAAACTTAACCTGTAATTAAGATCAGCACACCATGAAAACACAAATTTCCTTCAAAATGGCGAACAGCGCGCTTTTTTTCACTTTACACACTAAATTGTGTTTTAAAATGCTTTTCTTAACGGACCTGTAGCGTCAAGTCTCGATCAAGTTTCTTACTTTTTAAGATATTAGGGGGGTCCATATTGAGAGCCCTGTCCATATTGGGTACAAGTACCTTACTATTAATTTAAATATTCAAAGTGGAAAATCAACCATTTTTTAAACACATTTAAATTCATTAAATCCACGTGATTCGTATACAAAGAGAACCTATTCGAAGGAATCGAAGGTCACTCGTGACCACTGGCTCGCGTCGACGATGGTCAGTGCGATGCAACAGGTGCTCCGGCCAACCGAAACGCTCCACGCGGGTGATCCCATAAACAATTAAGAGCGAGTTGATGACGGCTCGATGATTGCCCACCCGAACCGGCAGGCGTGAAATTAAATGAAAGGGATCCCGGTTTCCTTGGTGGGAGGAAACTGTCTCCTGATCAAGGTTGGATTTGTGGGGATTGTTGTGGGTTATGAGAAAGAAGAGGAAATTAATTGGTTGTATGGGATACGACAAAGGGATCTTCAAAATACCACTAGTCCGTCATTATTAATTTTCATATTTAATTTATGAAAATTAAATATTCAAGCTATGATTTTCTTTGATTTTTTTAAACGTAAAATGTCTTTTTTATAGCTAAAAAAATGCAAAACCAGCCTGATAACACTGAAAACCTTGAAAACTTGCAAGCTTTTTTTGAGGCCTGAAAAGTGTTATTTTCACTTGCTAATGTCTCCTCGAATATTGAAGATATTTTAATGAAATTTTTTTTCTGTGTGGTTTTACACAATTTTCTTATTGGAGTTTTTGTTACCTTTAGCTTTTTAATAAATTTTTGAAACTTTCTTATTTTGCCACTGGGGGTGCTGCTATCGTTCGCATTATGTGTCGGGCATAGTCACTCTACTATACCTACTACTCTACTTGGATAGTTGTGTAGCTCTCTTCGTTCACAAGTATTTTCAGGTTAAAGGGAATTTTCTATGCACCCTGTATAGTTTTTATAGCATATATTTTCCCCAGGTTTTGGTTTAATGGAAAAGTTATTTTTGAAGCTGCTTTTATGAGCCAATTGTTAAAAAACTTTAAATTTATGCTCATCTTAAATTTATTCTTTTTGATACTAGGGAGCTACCGCCCCCTGCTCGCTATCGCTCACCAACCCCCGTAAACTGCTGACGCAGGACCTTTTGGAATTGCTTCGCAATTCCCACAAATTCCAACTCGCTGAACTTAACACACTTTATAAAACAATTAAACAATTTACAGAAAAAACGTCAACCAACTTTCCAAAAATACGTCACCAAATCCCCTCCATGAATAAATCTCCCTTAAAAGTTTGAATTTATATTAACTCGAACTTATCAAAAATTTAAACGAAATGTTTTTAAAAATATTCATCTTAATTATTTTTTCTATGATTATAAAAATAACTAATTCTAATTGTTTATCAATATTAGGACCAAACAAAAACCGTTATTTTAAAGTAACTCGTTAATTGAGTTGAATTGAGTTAACTCGTTAGTATAATATGCCTAGTGTTTATCATTCATATTTTTGTTTTATCCCAGACTTGTTAAACAATACCGTTTAAGCAATTGAAAATAAAAAGAGACAAAACATCACTCTATGTTTACATGTTTACAATTTCGATAAAATCAGACTAAAAATTATAAATATTGGACAAAAATTTTGAAATTTTAGTATTTAAGTTTTTAGAATATGTTTTTATCAGTCTTTGAGTGATATTTCATCAAGAAAGTACTTTTTTAAATGGTGAAAAAACATGTTTCATTTTAAAATATAGCGCCAATCGGTCGTTGTGATTGGATGCATAATAATTTGATTGACAGTATTTGCATTGTAACTGCGACCTTATCCGTTATCTAAAAAAATGGAAATATTTAAAAATTGAGAATTTTTTTGAAAAATCGAAGGGCTTACTCGGAAATCCGAAAAGAATCCGGACATTTTGATACCATATTTGTGTCATTCGGTTCAGTAATTAAAAAGCCTTTCTCTGGAAACCGTTCAACAAAAACTTTTTTTTAGAATAGAGAGATAATTAATACCTGGTACGTAGAGGTGTCAAAATGAATAAACAATTGATTTCGTATTTAGTTTTAAAAGGATTCAATATGCCTTTTCTCATAATAAAAATTAACTGAATTTTACCAATAATCAAAAATACTGATACAACTACAAAGTTCTAAAGATAAGTAATCACAAACTGTTAATTTGAGGAATATTTTTTATACCAAAATTATTAAACATTTTAAAACAAAAATAACTTTTGGTTATCCCTTTTATTTTCCATCTCCTTTTCTACACAAAAGGTAGCGATACACAGTTACTTTTAACAAATAAAGACTATTAAATCCTGTGCTAAGAATACAATACAATTATACGATTCTGGTATCAAAGTCTCCATAGAGAGAACCCAACTGTATTTTAAATACTTTAGTTTTCTTTTTATGGAGGCTATTCCCTTGTTTGCGAATTTTTTACGTGTAACTGTAAAAAAGAGAACAAAATAGAGCTGCATGTGTGAAATTGTTAAAATCATTTAATTCTTGTTTGAAAATTCACTCAACTCAAAGCAGTGGTTATGGCTCGTGCAGACACTTAATATACGCAATTTTTTTCGAATAAAACCCGTGTTTTCATTTGCGTAGATAACCGCATGACGTGTAAGTATGCTGCTCCTTTATTTCTCGACACTCAGACGTCACGAGAAAAGAAGAACAGCCTCTCAAGTTGTAGGAGACAGTTCCCTAATCAAGACGTCAAAACAAATATTCCATGCAAAGGGGGTGCACTGTCGGAATGAAAATAAGGAGATGCTCACGTTTTTTGGTTACAAATGATCGAATTTCGGGTTCATTTCCAGCGAACCTGTGACACACTATGACAAGGGGAATATGGTAATCTATATAAAATAAATAAATAACCAGAACAGAATATAAAGTTTAATTTTTTCTTGCGTTCTACTTTTAATGACGAGATTCCACCACTACTTTAAGTACAAAAAGGGTTCTCCAACAACAACTTGAGAGGCAAATTCAACAACACCAAAATGAATTTTTCCTGTCCTCTCTGACTTCAATTCTGCATTTAATTAGATAAGTCTGAATTGTTTTAGGTAACTTCTAGGTATTTGGTTAAACAGTTAGTATTTCAATTTTAATTCAGAATTTTAAGAGTAAAAACGTTTTGATGCACTTCTTTTACTGCAAATAATTTTTCTGATGGTTTTTATAACTCTTAAAATATATATCTTGTGTTTTCTTTTTAAGGTATCTATCACTGTGCTCTTACGGCCGTAGTCACCGATAACTTAACCGGCGGTTAATCGGCAGTCCTTCTGATTGGCAGTTAAAGAAGGAAAACTAATTTTCCACCGATCATCAGAGGTTTGACTCCCGGTTAACCACTGGTTAAGTTACCGATGAATACGGCCGTTAATCAGAAATATTCAACTCTAAATTGCCTTTTTTACTTTGTGCAAATGAATCCGTAATCCGATTTATATTGGTCATAAGTTATCAGGAGTACACAAAAGCGTGCTCGTTACGATTATCTGCTGCTAAGAAATTAATCCATTATAAATAACCCGAAATAGGCCTCTTGATTGAGTTTTTCTTTTATGAGAAAACCAATTTTCCTCGGTTCTCACCTGAACTGCCCCAATCGCCTTTGTAATTGAACTCACAAAGTAGCCAGAAGCAAAAATGAGGTTATTCTTTAAAGTGACAACATCAGGAGTTATTGTCCTTTAACTTAGCTTCCTAACTAAATAACACCTCATAGTCATCATTAGCTAGCTTTCTTGAGAACTGATCATTTAATTTATAGATCGAAAGTGGAATTCATTGACCAAACAAAAGAACAGACTCGGTAACTTAGACCATTTTTCGCCAAGAGAACCTCTCCTTCCTTATTTCAATTAGTTACATGGCTTAAGGCGAAACAGAATTTATAGTGCAGCTCTACTTTTGAAAAATGAAGCAGGTGCTCCTTTAGATCGTATGTTAGGTAACGTCGTGCTTTTTCGGTAGATAATAAAAACGAATGGTTCTTATCTGAAGGAGAATTATTCGTTTTTTCTTTCTATGGGATGAACTAACTCAGTTTTAATTATCTTGTAAACTCCAGTATCATGATTTTTATGGCATACTGTTAAAGAAGGGAAAGTTGATGTAAATGAGTGATGAAGTTCTTGGGAGGTCCAGTCAGTTGTTTGAGATCCTTTCTGTGTTCTGTGGATTTACCTTTTAAAAGTAAAATAGTCGAATCCGTATTAAGTTTTTGTTGTGTTTTAGAGTTGAGGCTTCCTTGCCGTGTTCTGCGTTGATGGTGTTTTGTGATCTTGAAGAATGAATTTTTTAAGACTAGGAAATTGTTATTCAATAATGAACATATATTGTTATTTTTTTAATAAATATTATTTCACTTTTCCTGATTTAAATTGCCAATTTGATACTAAACTATAGTTTGGTGAACTAAAAAGATTTCTAAGTGAAGCATTTTTCTTTGTAAATTTAATCATCATCCTGAGCAGTTAATTAATTAATTAACTATTATTAGCTAGCTTCTTGCAATGAAAACTTATCAATCTTATCATAAATAAAAAAGAAAGAGGAAATTGGAAGGGAAACAAATTTTTGAGTAAGATAAATTTTTCGTGTAAATTTGGTAAGAACTTTGAATTGGGTTTATTTAAACTAACGGTCTCTATAATAACTTCCATCTTCAATATATTAAGACCCTCATTTCCCAATTGCACTGATATACTTTAAAAATATTATTTAATCATATTAGTTATATGATACTTATTTAATTACATTAATTATAATTACATGAGTATTCATGATTTGAAATTGAATTAATAATATAGTTGTTAATTGTATTAGAATTAATTACTGTGTGTATGAAGTTATAACTGTTCACAGCCCTGCTGAAACTTCTGGATCTTTTCCTAACAAGTACTGTAAAATGAGAAATTTCTCAGGTAGCTACAAAATATCCTCGTGCTATCAACAGCTTCTTTAAAACTTGCAATAAAGGAAAGTTCATTAACTATCTAGGTAGCAATTAAGGTTCTTTAAAATTATCATAAAACACGAATGCCGAGTTTGTCACGCCATGATGTGCGACTCGTGGGAATCTCGATGGATGCCAGATCTGAAGTCGACTGTAAAACCGCTAATTGAGCTTTACTAACACGGCATGCTCGTGTTGTCAATTACAGAAGCTTCTACTGACAGTAGATAAAGTCAAAGATGATATTACTATTATCTAAATTGTATATTGCTACATACATAAAAGTATTGATATCGTGCTTATAATTCTATTTGGTTTATCGTTTTTGCATACAATAATGCGGAATGATATGCTTTGGGTGAAAAATTTTAGTTGTATATTGGAGTTTTTTATCAGGAAAACTTCTGATATTTTCCACACTATCTCATTTTAAGCTAATTTAAATAGGGACTTAAGACAATTACTTAAATATACTGAGAGTACTTTTTTGAATAGTTCTTTATGAGGGGTAGGGACATAGTACAAATTTTGCTTGCTGAAATGGAATAGAGCGTTACAACTTACTGTATCTATCTTTCAAGGTTTAAGTCGGACTCCTGCCATTTATGGGCCTTACTTTCTCAGAAGCAGACTCCTTTGCCTTAATTCTTGTGTCCTTTGCTGATCGAGCTTGAATATTCTAAGTGGCATTAGACACCACAATAATACTGTGGCCCCAAATAAATATTTCTTTACAAAAATAATATTATAATTAAAGAACAGATAATTTTTCAGATTATATCAATTGGCATTCTTCCCCTGAAGTGCATGATTTTTGAAGGTGGCAAAAGATGTTTCCCAAAGTGCACTAAATACAACGTCACTCCTTTGTCTCCTCGGCACATTCCTCAATAGTTTTCCTGTGAGGAGGCCGAAGCTGACCCCCTGCTGTTTAATTGGATTTTATTAGGATACATGGCCTCATGGATCTGGTGTAGTTTCACTAGTTGTGGGATTAGTCCCACAACCACTGTTAATTTCTGAGTAATATCCAATATACTTCATTCATTGACAAAAATTGGTGAACCACTTTTATTATAATGTAAAGAGTAGTTCGTCTCTGATGATAAACCAATTTACTACAGTATATGGACTACGCAGAACGAAAAAAGAAGTTTTCCACTACAACCTCTCCAAATTCCATCTCCTCTAACAAGAAGCCTCCAAACAGAAAGCGTGCTCCCTCCCCAGATAACCTTTTTCCTTGTTTTCACCCCATTCAGTTGTCGCGTCCACGAAAATCTACAACGATTCCAAAAAACAATCATCACGAAAAAGCGCCAAGCTTCTATTTCAACCCCGCTGTGCGCTCGGGATTTCGTGGCCTTATTTCAAACAGAAAAAAAACCGGAAAAAATCTGGGCCATTCATATGCGGAAATTACGCCAGAAAAAAACTTGTTGATCTCCCCTCACCCTTTTTTATAATACAGGTGATCTTTCTTGATTGTCCGAATGCTTTCTACTATCTTCAGTAGTAGTAATTATACCGCTGGAAGAAGAAGTGATACGATGTAAACAATCATTACTTTGGATTCGGAGCGGATGGGTGAAAGTTACAGGTGGTTGTTGCCATGCGGAAAGGTAGTAATGAGGAAACTGGACGTTGGGATGGATGCGCGAAAGGATTTCTTATGCTAATTTCATTTCTTTTTAATTAGGAAATAAGTTGTGCACTTTATACGAATTAAGAGATGCATTAGTGGTGGCATCTGTAACCGATCGTTTAGAGAATGCAGTACTACATATAGATTATTCATTCAGATATGCGTTCCTGGGTTTACATTGGTTTCTCTTAATTGTATAAGAAAAATAATTATACAGGATGAAAAGAAGAGTTATTTACCAGTACCTCTGGTTAGAGGGTTGCGTGAGAAAACTCCAGCTCTCAAGCGTTGCCTCCAACCATGGACCGGTTTCGCCCCTTTTTAGAGCTCATCAGCACGGCATAGGAAGGCAACGCAAGAGAGAGGATAGCTTTTAGTCTAGCTGACTTTATAGGAAAAAGTAGTGACCATTGATTAGTCCTCCACTATCTCCCGGAATGAACTGTGCATTCCTAAGAACATATTTATTTTCCGAAAGGCGAGGTATGAAAGGAACAGTTCTTCACCAGTACCTCTGGTTAGAGGATTGTGTGAGAAAACTCCAGCTCTCCTATGCCATGCTGATGAGCCCTAACAAGGGCGAGACCGGTCCATGGCTGGAGGCGACGCTTGAGAGCTGGAGTTTCCGCACAATCTACAGGGTGTTAAAACGTCTCCTAGGGTCATAGAAGTAAGGTGTACCCCTAGATAGGTGACCATTGATAATCCATTGAGATGATTCAGCGTTCCTAGCAGAGAAAGGAGAAAGTTAAAAAAATAATTTAAAAACCTAAGGAACAGAAACAATAGGGAATACAACACTTGTGGAAATTCAAGATTTCGAGTATTGGAAATTATTGATGGGGTTATAAAGCGCATTTATTCAAATTTTTAGATTTTTTTTATCAAAAGTCTTTAAAAATTAATATTCAAAAATTACACTTGCTAGAATCGGAGGTGTGGTATACGTGACGACACGTCCTCTCTGCCAATACCAAATACGCTTTCGTAAAAGTGTATCGTGCCAAACATAGAAGTGACGTCATGCACCAAACCAATAACCCTTCTGCGCATTGTAGTTTTTAATTTAAAATTAACTAATGATCAGATTTCTAAAGAAAAAATTTCCTAAATTATTTTGTAAAAAAGCTCTATGGAAATAAATTAAATTTGAAAAATCATTGTATTCCCCATTGATAGAACAGTTGATGGCAATTTAAAAAAATGGTGATGAAGATGTTTTTTATTGGAAATTACTGTAAATACGATATAGGTCAAACACTGATTTCAATTAAAGTTTAAAAGTTTTTCTAAAAGTTTGTGTTTGGAGAATATCTTTATGCAAATACACCAGTCATATAAGGGTATATAAAAGGAATTTTTGGTGCAACCCTTATTCAAAATTTTCTCATAGTTCTATAGAATTTGTCTGTTTAGAAAGATAAATTGGAATAAAGTTGTAAATAAAAAGTAGGGTTTGCTCTCTTAAATATGCCCATAAAAATAAAGTGTTAATTATTCAAGTGATAAAAAAGCTTGAATAAATGCATTTTATGAATATATAAGAAATTTAAATAGTTTCATTTATGATAATATTGTTATGCTTGAGAAATAAATAAAAGTGATAGCATGAAGGAAATAAATTTAAGTAATTTCATAGCAGAAACACATTAAAACTGATGCTTTGAATAGAGGAGAAAGTACATTTTAAGAGACATTCCATTGAGTTATTCAAGTCTTGCATTTTGGAATCGGTGCCAGCAGTTATATATCTGATAACGTAAGTGTAACAAGAAAATGTAAATATTTCTTCAAAAGGAAGGTTTTTATGTTGTGAAAATAAGTCACAAACCAATACCTTCTCCATCAATAAAACAGAACAATGCGTTCATTGACTTTATGTCTCAAATCAAAATAAAATAGTCTCGATAAAATTCAATTATCTTTTCAGTCAAAAAATAAAAACCCTAATTTGATCTTCAGATGCTGACAGTTGGAACAATGAACTTTTTATTTGAATTCAGAAAAGGTCCTTACTCGTATAACAAAAGTAGGTATCTACACAGTTTTTATGATCTACAGAATAATCGAATATATATAGAAATGGAATAGAAATGTCAGCTCGACGATAATGAAACTTTTTCGTGATCATGTTCAAGGGAAGCTGGAAGCACTATTATGTTCTTTCCCTGGTGACCTTTGACCTTCCATGTGGAATAACGGGTTCAAGGTCAAGTCCTTAAGGACGCAAACCGTGGGTCAAGCAGGCCACAGGGAAATGTGGAGGGAAGGAAAGGCGACATGGTAATGAAAGTTTCGAAGGGTCCAGAAGATGTGTTGAAAATTAAAATTTTTTCTTCAATTGTTTGGAGAGAAGATTGAGGAAGAAGAACTATCATTGTTTCCATGGTGAATGAGGCGTGAGAGACAACCTTTATTTTTAAAGTCGTGTCTGTCGTTTGGTGCAGAATGTGGAGCAGTGAAATTATTTGAGTTACGTTTTGAAGTATTATTTCTCACACGGCGTTTCTCGTATCGAAATAAGGAATGAGAGAGTTTGAGATGTTAGACACAACTTACTCTCTTTTATTTGTGAGCTAGCGCTAAAGCGCAAATACTCTCAACTCAGCCGGTGAGGGTTAAAAGAATTCTTATCTTGTCCCAACTCAGCCGGTGGGTTCCCAGGTTACCCTAATTGGCTTACAAACGCGCTCATAGGCGGTTTAATCGCATTATAAGATCATATGTTTATTTCATTTCAAAAGTGGTAATTCATTGGGCCTACTGCTACTTAACATTTTGAAATAATTTTAAACAATATCATTCAAAAGTTGAATTCCCCGGGTGGGGAGCAGGAAGAAAGAAGTTTTTTAAACTATATCTTATAATTAAGGGGACTCAGTACCAAAAACATTTTTTACTCTATTAACAGGATTTTATTATCTTTTTAGGTGTTAAATTATGTATTTACTTTATACTAATTCATATTTAGCACAAAAAGCAAATTCAAAAATTTATTTATTTCAAAAATTAAAAAAAAGTGGCCAAAATTACCCTATTTCAAAATGCTACTCCTCCTTTAATATACTTTCTTTTCACTTGATATTTTTTATCAAGATAAATCCACCTTATATTGTTAGCTCCACCGTATGGAAATTTAAATATCTACAAGGGTTTCGGAAAAATAAAAGAAAATCTGAAATTTGACATTTTTTTTGAAAAAATATACTGAGTTTCTACTTTCTTCCTTTGTAAAAAGTTTTGTAATAAATATATTTTAAAATCCATAGGTAGAGATGTTTAACATACATTACTGATAATGACTACCAAGTTTTAAGTGATTTGGACAATAAGAAAAAAGCCTTAGGATTTTAAACGATAAAAACCTTGTTTTACGAAAAACCCGTTTAAAGGTTTAAAGCTATGCTTCAGTACGCCTATCTTTGGGTCAGAAAACCTCACAATTCTTATATTTAAAAACCTCATATCATTATGATTATTAAGGGTAATATCTTCATTTTTATGGCAAAATCTCAAATTCGAAATTTTGACTAAATTTTTGGTACTGAGTCCCCTTAAAATAATTCAGAGTCAGTAAATTTATCATAATATTTGACAAAAAGAGAGATGCCACTCTCAAAAAGATTCACAAATGTTATTCTGATATTTTAAATTTAAAATTGCGAACAATATTAAAACAATTAGTGAATAAGATCACATAATATGAACTCACCAGGTCACCCAATGACATTGGACAATGATGTAACAATACTGGCCAGTATCACAAACATAGAAGAATATCATACATACATATCACGATATCTGACAGTATTAATTGATAATCCGAAATTTAATTAAATAGAGGGATATAAGAAATACATTCAAAAACATTTCTAATGATATTGTATGAAAATTAAGTGAAAATAAGAAATTAGACCTAATTTACCCTTTTTTAGTAAAACTCCTAAAATAATATCAAGGAAATGATTTTTACCAATACTGGACAATGCTAAATTTAATATAACTTTCTCCATAAATTAATTTGAACATTAATAAAGGGTACCTGACCTTATAATAGTTTTTTATATATTTCGTACTTCTTATTTATATATTACTACTAGCTGATGTGCCCGGCCTTGCACGGGTGGAGATGGAGATTTTTTTCTTTAAAATCTTTAATTCATTTTCTACCTTCCAGACGCGGATTCAGTGGGTAGCACTCTGGACAGCGCCCCCCCCTTGGGAACCCAAAAAGGTTGTAAAAATGAGTAAAACCCTACTTTTACCGGTCTAATTTCCAATTTTTTTTTCTGGGGGAGGACCCCCATACCTCCCATTAGTACCACCAGGGGATCTTCGGTGATAATTTTTAGGAAGTCTCCAATATTTTGACATTTTGGGTGAAAAAGTAAAGGTAATAGTGTTGAAAAATTCCCCCCTTAGACTCAAAACATTTCTAAAAATGAATTGATACCCTACTTTTACGCGTCAAATTTAAAATTTTTCTGGGGGAGGACCCCCATACCCCCAATGGTACCAATAGGGATCTTGTCTGGAAAAGTGCCCCCCCTTGGAGCCGTGCTGGATCCGCTCTTATATTTTGATGAGTGAAACATGTTGAATCAAGCATTTTAAATTCTGAACGATTTCTGAATTTACCACATGATTCCCATAAAAAACAACAAAATATTAGAAAAATATTCTTCCAAAAATCACATAAAATGCTCAATTAGAGCCCTTAAATAATCGTATTTTCATGATTTTATTATATCTTTGGTAAAATTTAGTAAATAAAATATATTCCTACAATTTAAGAAAAAATACAATATTTCCACTTAAAAGGGTTTTGAATATTAACTCTAGTTTTTGAGTCTGTTAACCAACTTTTTTAAAAGCTACAATATCATCATCATTTGATTTTTCATCCTCGTTTCCATGGAGACTATTTTAACAACAATGCTATTCCATGAAACGTTTTATTTGAAAATTAAACTATCAAATAAAAATATTTTGTACTATACTTATACCAGTTTTAAAATTTTAAATTTCATTTAATTATACTTTTAGATTATCGTTATAATTTTTAAATAGACTTTTACCTAGTGTTTCTATTAAAAACTTGTTGTTTAGCATTAAATTTTCTTTGTAACAATGGGGTGAGCAGATCTCTTCTGGAGAAGAAATCAAGCTATTTCAGCAAAATGACCATAAAAAGGGTCAAAAGAGGGTCAAGGAGTCATTAAAAGTTTTCGAAACATAGCCTATGTTTTTTCTGGAGTTTTTTTACGTATGTATACCAAGTTTGGTGCAGATCGGAAGAAAACTGTGGATTTGTATAAAAGACAAACATACATACATACATACCCATATACCCACACTTGATTTTATTATATTAGATTTTGCTATTTCGTATTTCAACAGTTCTCTTGGCTACACGAATCTAGAATGTGAAAAGAATACGAGCATCAATATTTTATAGCTTTTTTCACAAATATTTATAACTGATTTTTATAATTATTTTTGACCTTGAATTCATTGAAAGTAGGTACTTTATACTCCACCAAATATCGGTGTGGCATACTCTGATTCTTTTAAAAACTTGTTTTCTTTTTTATTTACCAATTAGAAGTTTGGATTCCAGGTTGACCTTAAGCTTGGCTAGTGGTGAATACAGTCTTAACTAGCTTTTGTAACTTATTGAAAGTAAAAAGAACTCGAAATATCTTTCACAAGATTCTATTTTTTTTAGTTCTTTTTACACTTTAAAAAAAATACGACACGTTAAGGTAAATGTGGGTATAGTGGACACTTTAAGGAAAATTTTTGCTTAAATTCTTAATAAATACCAATCTATTTGCTTCGAAACGGTTATCATCCTATTTTTAGGTTAATTGGATCTTCTTCTTTCGATTTTGCCATTAAAAACTTTAATTAGATTGGGCAAAGTATTTTTAATTAATTTTTTAAAAGTACTCCAAATTGCATCTATAGTGGCCACCTTGATGTAGCTGTTGTATCTATGGTGGACACCGCTTGCATCAATAGTGGACACCTGTCTTTTTCTGCCTATATGAGGGGTTTATGCATGAAATTTAGGGGTTTTTCTTGGTATAGTCGTCTAGTTCTATTTAAATCTCCCTTCCCAACGAAATATATTTTAGATTCAATAAAATTAGCTTTATTTAAAAAAAATTGATAGTTTTCGGCCCAAAGTCTACGCTGTAGCTGATTTGAGAGGAATTTAGCATGTAATTCAATGTTTTAGAAACATTGGTTCCCGAAGCCAGAATGAAACCAAATTTATTTAACACTCTTTTTAAAGCACAGTCAACAGTTTATGAAGAAAAACTGATTCAAATTAAGTATTATTTATGTTTCTATTAGAAGCCATTGCGGTGGCCACTATTGGAAAATCTAAGATTATGTGTTGGTAAAGTGGACACCCCCATAAATCCTCGTAAAGTCAACATTTTCAAATAAATTTTATTCAGCATTATTTTATACACTCTTATTTATCTTGATATAAATTTAAAAGTCAATCAAGCGGTAATAAATACGAAAAAATCAGTTCCAAAATACCCGTTTCCTTACGCGATTCAATAAGCGAAATCAATTTTCAGTCACTCGACCGATGTTGTTATTTTCAAATATTTAAATATCCTTCCCATGCTGATCAGTGGTATCGGTGGTAATTTATCAGCTTACCTGATTGTACAATCTACTATGCCTATGAATTTTGACACTGTTCGATGCCTCTAACTCGTTCTATTTAAAATTAATCAGCTATGTGGCCACTATTGGTACAGTGTCCACTATACCCACATTTACCTTACACTGTATTTTTTTATCACAGAATGATCTCTAGATTGTATCGAATTTAGAATACTTTGGATGCTTCATATCATTATTTAAACAATCAGCCTACCCTACATTTTTACAGGAATTTTAACAGGTTTTGAAAGAATTCGGGACATCACTAAAATCCAGAGATTCCCCATTCGCTGCAGAACGGTAAGTGAATAAACAAGTTTTATATCATTATGTACCGATCAGCAGGTAATAATGATATATGATGCTTAATCATCTAGATTCATTCAACAAATGAAACCAATTGGCTAATTAATTTACTAATCACTTGTTGATTCTTCATATTGACAAATTTTGATATTAATCTGGCCTCAATTGCGCATTCCAATCTAATTATTTGTTTTCCGTATTTCATATCGTCACTTCCTTATTTTTTTCTTTTAACTCCTTTTTCCGAATTACATATTTTAACAAACAGACTTGTTTTCTTACTTAAAATAAGAGTGGAGATCTTCTGAACAGATTTGATTTTGACTTTTTTTTAGCATGACAAAATACTTTTCAAAGCATAATTAATTTTTTTCCTGTTATAGGTACTCATTCAACACTTTTTATTTCAATGAATATTTTTTTCTGTCGCTTTTTAGTTACCAGTATGAATAAACCATATTAATAACCAAACTAATAATTACAGTACATTTTAAAGTCAAAAGTTTATTTCTTTATTTTAAGTTTTCATTGATGGACGTTTTTAAGAAAGTTTTCCTTTGACATTTTGAAATCCTTCACATCAACAACTTCAAAAGGTAAAGGGCAAATATAATTAGTATATTTTGTTGTTTAATAATATTTTTAAAAGCGTGTTTAAATGTCAACATGTTAAAGCCTATTTGAGGATTTTCAAAAATCAAGATTTTAATTTCTAATTGAATTTTTTGAGATTAAAATACGAACCACTAAAACAAAACTAGTAATTTCTGGAAATAATATTTAGCTTTTAAGCTAAGTTTCTTTCTTTTAATTACACTAACTTATGCTTGTAATCATGTCTTAAGCATGATTTAATGGTTGACAACAACGTTTTCCATGAAAATTTTTCAATTTGCGTTGACTTATTCTGCGATGAAATTTTGCTTCTTTCAGTAGTTTTCGACTATATGACTTACCAACATCCCATTATTTTTTAAAACATACTAAAAAACACACTGCAACATTGCATGCTTCGTATGAAAGCGTCCGATGAAGCATCTCTTCGCTTTTGGTCGTGCCTACCAAAAAAACTCAACTCACATCACCTAAAAAATGGGAATGACCACCAAAAAAAATCAACGGCCCACTTTCAATGGCTCCGGAATCCCTCAAGGCGACTTCCCAACAAATCCTCTCTCTGTTGTGTGAAGAAGCGTGTTGTGAAACCAACCTCGAGGGCTCTTGCCTCACTTTCCCCATGAGTTCTTCCAAATCGTTTAGATGGGGCACTTTCAAGGGACTGCCGAATTTCCGGATGGGTTAATGGCTGGATATGGACAGGTGAGGTGAGGCGTGTCCAGGGGTTTCAGACGATTTTGATAGAATGGAAAGTAATGGAGGATGGAGAAAGTGGAGTTGAGTTGTGTGAGCCTGGAGGGATGGATTGATGCTTTGATTGGAGGGTGAGAAAATTGGAAGTGAAAGTTGTAGTTTGGATTGAAGTAGAAGATGTTGCTAAGTAAGAGGATGACGGTATAAACTGTTTTTCTTTGATAAAGAAATAAAGTAAATACTAGATGCGACTTTAATGCATCGTAATATTATAATTCTTTTAGAGGAGAAAGGCACTGTATTGTGTCAAAAATTGAATGTCACATGTTTTAGTGATTATGGGAACATTTTCAAGCAGTTGCCCTCGAAAAATGACTAATTGTTCTGTTAGAAAATAAATGAAAATACGAATAGAAAAGTAAAGAATAAAGAGAAGTGATGTATATGTACATATATAGTATAGAATAACAAAAATAGTTTTATAGCCACTTATTTTTCTTGGAAACTCTGGAAGACTTATTCACTAGTGTGTGGTTTAATGTTTCTGAAAATGTTATCTGTGCTAAAAAGCTTTTAAATTGAAGATTATTTTATCTCATGGATTTCCGCATTCAAATATTTTCTTTACTTTTGAAATTAGCTACTTTGAAAAGGGCCTGCTTTCTAGGAAAATGCGTCTTAGACTTCACCTTTCGGAATAATTAAATAATCCCTCTTTATTTTTTTATCTAGCTTAGTTACTTTTTTGTAAGATTAGCTTCATGAAGGCTTTAATCAATCAAATATTTCCTTCATAAAATGTGTTTTAGACAATAATAAAAGTGCAGAAAAATAATGAAAATTTCTTAGGTAGTTGTTTGTAAATTGGAAGCACACTACATAGAAAGAATATAACGTATCAAAGGTAACTGAACCTCAATAAGATTGGGTGTAATCTTAAATGCTACAAAATAAACCTTAATTAAATGCATTTAACCTACTACAATAATTGACTGAAAGTCATTTCTAATTTGAATTTAACCCATGACATTACCAGTCTATAAGGAACCATTCAAACTTAAATGCGTTGCTGGGAACGTGGGTTCGCCCTTAATCATTTCTAGTAGAGATCCTCCGGTTGAAGGACCACCCAAGTATTGTTCAGGAAGACATTAAGACGATAAACAACAATATGAATGCTATTTCTTCATAAGCCTTACGTTCCCCTGCATTTATTCTTTTTGAACTTTAAATTATCTTAGAAATTTGAAATTTACCATGATTTTTAATAATAATGTAACTCTTCTCAATTCAATTTCTATCCAAATAAAATGTAACTAAAAAGTTTAAGTATTTCCCGTAAGCAATCAATGATTGCTATTCCACTAGCTGGGCGTGGATGGAAAGATTTAACCTGCTTACAAATTTCATTATCTTAATTGTTACATTAAAATTAATGCAAACTATAATGGAAAAAAGGCGTTAAATGTGGTATAGATACTCTGAATTATCTGTTTCCAGCTATACAGATATTACTGCCGGAACTTAATGTTATTCTAACTCTTTTATTTGTGAAAGCCCAACTTTTTTGTGTGGCCAGATGCAATAATAAAAATGTTATGTCGATATTTTTTTGAGTGGAAATGTTGACTTTTTATATGAGGAAAAAATTAATGAGAAAAAAGTTTTAGGTATCGAAAAAGTACTTTATTGTTAAGTTTAGCATCTTTAAAGCTTCAAACAGGTTTTCTTGAACAGTAAACAGGCTTTTAATCGTACTCCTGCAATACATCACTTTAGATTTCCCGACAAAGCAACAGTGATTCTCCTTGCAGCTTCACATTACTATACAAAATCATCCCATTCACAACCATTACAAAAACCTCCCCATATCTGTCATCACAGGACTGGGTGGACCATCTCACACAATATAATAAAACAACCACAAATCTACCAACACCCAACTCTTCCATAACGTCGCCATTTACACAGACCTAACATACCATCCCCACCCATTCTTCCTCGTGCTGCAGTACACCATCTTCAATAGAGAAAACGTCCTGCCAATTCCCCTTTAACCTTTTTGGTCCGAAGGTGTCCGAGATTAACATAGAATCTTAAGGAGAATTTGGGGCGTCTGGGAATAAAAGGGTTAAACCCGACGTTTGAAAAGACAGTTCAACGACATTATTAAGTCAGTCAGTAGAGCTGGTTTATGTGTCTCGTTGAAAAATGCAGTGTTTCCACCACCCATTGTATGTGTTTCCTTTTATGAGAAGCCACGCTGAAACGATATAGCGAAGGATAAATCACGTGCTCGTTCGATTTACATGGGATCGTGTCGGTCAGATTCCCCCGCTTGGGCGGTTTTCGGTGAGAGTCTTCCGATCGTCGGAAGTGGAAGGTTGTGCAAACGATTTTCGGTTTTTCTCCCTTTTAAAGGATTTTTTTGTTTTATTTCGTCCATTGATTTAAATTGAGGACGGGTCTTCCGCTTTGGCTTCTTCTGAGGACTTTCTCTTTTTGATGTGGCATTTTCAGGATGTTTTCCTCAACTTTTTCGATTGTTTTGCATCTACACTCTATATCAGGTGTCTGGTCTTCAAATTTAGATACCTCGGATGTTCCCGTCTCTTCAGGGTTCTTAGATTAACTGTTTTGATTTTTCATAGGAAATGTTTTCAGTTGTTTCATTTCTCTCCGTAATTTTAGGAACCTTTATACGGACTGATTTTTCTCTTAGAAAGAAAATTATTTTTTTTATATTAGAGTATTTAATGCTTTTTTATGATAAATTTGCAATTTATTTGATGGTTTTAGTAATTTAACCAAAGGTACTGTATCTTTAACACCATAACCCTCTTGTTCTTTTACTATATCATACAATTTCTCTTATTTACTTTCCTCTCCATTCTCTGTATTACCTCTAATTCAGTTATCTTTATGTGAAAAAAAATTGAGACCTATTTTTGGATCCTATCTGGCGTAAAAGGTATATATTTTAAAGGTTATGTTTGTAGATATGAGGAGAGGGTATTATTAAGTCTCTAAAATCAAGTAATTCAGATGGGCAGGATATCTCTGGAGAATAAACTGCTTAGATTAGACTTGTCATGCGGCTAACAACTTAATTTTCTAAAAACGAGTGGACTTTGGAACAAGTACAAAGCTAAGCTCACAAGGAACTATTGAGCCACCGATTGAGGAACTATTGGTGACCAATTCACGTTCACCAGTTAGATCATGAGTTAGATAGCTACTAGTTAGGCTTTGATGCCAACCCAGAAAGCTATTCCTTTGAAGATACACTAGCGGAAATAAAAATCCCAACACCAAGAAGGAAAGGAGATATCAAAGTCAAATTTATTTCTGTGATTGCACATAGTATCAATGTGAAATGCTTAAAAAAATCAGCCTTCCTGGATATTAGGGGGCCGAGAAAACCAGGGAGGAGTGTTGTCTCCATAGGTGTCCATTACCGGCGTCACACGTCATGGTATGAGTGACATGGGATTTAAATGACTTTTGAGGGATTGGAGGACCATGTTGCCTCCTCGGGTAGTCCAAATTCATATGGTGCACCAGCGGACGTTGCATACCGGGCTAGGTGATTTCTCCTCTTTCTCCGGACATGTTTTGTGAGCGTTGGTTCTTACGAACGGATAGGCCAGGGTAAAAATGCAACATAGGGGGTTAAGAAGAAAGCTTGGACATTGCATAAAGCATGTGTTTGAGCATTTTTCTCTTGAAATTTGTCCCCAGGACAGGTCTGGAGGTAAGAACGGACAACCGGCTAAAAAACCTCAATGAAGCAGCTCTGGTTGGCCAAAGTACCGGTAGATCTTACTGAGGACAAGCGGCAGTGGGACGGATGTCGTTTGCAGTACTGCGGATTGTCCGTTTGGTCTGCATAGCTTCTTACATCTTTGTCTACAAATAAGGAGCTGAAAATGGGCCTTTCTGTTTCCAATAGTGCACGAAGTAAGGAAATGAAAATCCCAATTTCATGACATTGTGTTTATGAGAGAATCCTGCTTCGGTTTGGAGCACCACGACGGTTGGGTATGAGTTTGAAGACACAATGGAGAGAGCGCACTCAGCTGATGATTTTCTAATCGTTCCACGGAGTGGTGATGCAGGGTAACGGAGTGTGGATGCATTGGATTCCCTTTCTGCAACTCCTGAGTATGATTCACCAGTACTTCTTCCAACCAGAGCTGCGTCATTGAGGTTTTTTAGCCGGTTGTCCGCCCTTACCTTCAGACCTTTCCTGGGGACAAACTTCAAGAGAAACATGCACAACCACATGTTGTATGCAATGTCCAAGCTTTCTTCTTAACCCCCTAGGTTGCATTTTTACCCCGTCTTACCCGTTCTCTAGAACCAACACCCACAAAACAAGTCCGGTTAATGAGGAGAAATCACCTAGCCCAGTATGCAACGTCCGCTGGTGCACCATATGAATTTGGACTACCGGAGGAGGCAACATGGTCCTCCAATCCCTCAAAAGTCATTTAAAGCCCCTGTCACTCAATACCATGACGTGTGACGGAGGTAATGGACACCTATGGAGACAACACTCCTCCATGGTTTTCTCGGCCCCCTAACATCCAGGAAGGCTGATTTTTTAATCAATTCACATTGATACTATGTGAAATCATAGAAATAAATTTTACTTTGATATCTCCTTTCCTTCTTGGTGTTGGGATTTTTATTTCCGCTAGTGTATCTTTTTAATGACACTTCTCGGTTTTCCTTTCTTTAAACCGGTTCATTCCCACAAGTTAATGGTGAAGAACATGGAATCTTCAAACGATTTATGACAATTTTGCAAAATTAATCATAATGAACTTTTTAGGAGTTGTGTGAATGAGCACTACAAAAAGATTCATCTGTATATGAAAAACGCTAATAGGTCCCACTATACTACACACAAAAGATCTTGAAACTTTCTAATTGAAGAAAGTATCCGGAGTAAGAGTATCTCATATTACAGAATTTTTTTTGCGAATTTGAAAACGGATACCATCTACTTTTTTTATGAATGCCTTGACTTATTCAGTTATAAAATTTTATCTTTCTACGATGTTATATTAACCCGTGCCGAATCTTGTTCAAACTTTTCAAAATTAGAGATTCTTACAGCCGTATTCTGTGCTTTCTGATCAGCTGTTAAACATAAATCAGAGTATGATTCCACCAATCAGAGTCAGCGATTCCTTCTTTGATTGGTGGTTAACCGCTGATCAAGTAGCACAGAATACGGCCGTTAGACTTTGTAGAAGATTTGGAACGGGTTAATATTATCGTAGAGAGATAAAATTTTATATCAGAACAAGTCAAGGAATTTATAAAAAAAGTAGAGGGTATCCGTTTTCAAATTTGCAAAAATATTTTTTCTGACACATAGGAGACACCCTAATCCGGAGGTATTCCATGGAAGATCTAATCCTCTAGTCTAAACGGTAACTTATCATTCGATTCCATTGGGTTCGCGTGGTCATTTCACCGCATGGGTGACTACTCCGATGCGATTTAAAAGCGCGATCGTTGTGCAACGTCTCGTCTTCCACTTTCCCTCGGGTTCTTATACAAGTTCGTGATCGCATAAATTCTCGGGCGGTTCCCCTGCTTCCCTTTCTTCGGTTTGTTTGTCTTGTTGTCTGACGTTTCCCCCAGCAGAAGACGATGGCGAAACGACGGGCTCCACGGTCCGCTGCGGCCCGTGACGTAACCAGGGGTTTTCAATTATGTTACAAAATGATGTTTGCTGATGGATCTAGATCAAGGAGGGAGATTAGAGAGGGACTGTGGGCCTACGGATGGAGGTTTCCCCAAATGTTTCTTTTGTTGTGGTTTTTGGGAAACAACAGCAAGTGTGGAGGCATCGTGAGAGGAATTTTCTGTCGGAAATGAGATTTTTTTGTGAAGTAATGTAATTTGAATTCTAGTTAAGAGAATGTAATGTCGAGGTAAAACGCGACTTTATTTCAAAATGTGTGTTAATATTTAGCAATGGCGTGTTTAGAGTTCGTCTGAATTGAGTAATTTAAATATTAAATAAGTTATGTCTCTTTCGTTTGCAGGGCACACGTGCTCTTTTAACTAAGCGTGAGACATTAAACAGTTTAGAGACAATGGAAGTGCGGGTAGTAAAATACATATTCTTGATAACCAATAAATTTTACTTTAATGAGGGGAACTGTAATGAGTTGAACCAGTTTATTTTTAAATAATCTGAGATTATATTTTTGTTATTATGGAGATTTGTTAATTGTGCATTTGTTTCCAAATGTTAGAATGTGATTTGGTAGCTTCTTATCAATGTGCGTTATTTAAGAGATAGATAGTTAAGACTATATCGTTAATAACCCAATGAAAGGATATTAGGTTGCACGAGCTACGAGTCTAAAAAGATCATCTATATTCTATGCTTATTTAAAATGTGATACAATGAGTTAGAGACTTGAGTAAAACTTAAAAAAAATATGCCAAGAAAAGTATTTGATTGATGAAAATTTCATAAAGAAGTCATTTATGAAACTCTAAGTAGGGGGTTAGGAAGTTAAGGAAAGAGACCAGGTCAATTAGTGTTGGAGTCAATGAAAACACTACAATTTCCTAAGCTCATGGGTTAATTCCAAGTATCTTTGCCGTTAATCTTACGGAAGACGCATATCTTACAGATCTTTGACTAATAAACTAGGTTTACATCCCGTGGTTGGTCAACACTTGTAGTATCCACTAGCTATTTTGGGGCTAAATCAATAAATTCAAACAATGAATGCCAATGTTGAAGTTATTATATTTCTTTGTTCAATTCATAGTTACAACTTGTTGAGGATGCTCTCCAGCATATTAACGAGCTCAAGCTTCCATACTCTGAAAAAATGGTGTACCGTCTGCAGCAACCTTAAATTTCTCAGTGGTCTGTCCGCCCCAATAACTAACTACTTTAATTACAAAATGATAGATAAATAGTCTATAATAGTCTACGCAGAAGAGACCGAGATTGAACAGATGTTCCTCTAAACTTTTTTTCTAACCTTATCACGCTAATTGATTGCTGAGTCGTCCAATATAAGACGAACTCTGCAACTGATGCAATAGGAATAACCTTCATGACCCAAGTCCCATCTCCAGTTACATAGAATACTCCCGATGACATTTCCAACTACCAGAAGACACACCTCAGTTATAGATCACTGCATAAGTAATGGAGTGAGGACAAGAAGACAAGCATCTCTGGCCCCACGCTCACTGAAGCAACCTCTTCTGTTGTTACGTATGCCGAGCATGACTTGAGCTTCCTAGTCCTTATCGGACCAACTCTCGATAAGGGAAAGCTTACGACAGAGCCAACACCCGAGGGTCCTACATGGCCTAATCTTGTAAGAAATAGACATTGCTTCCGATCGAAAAAACAAGCATCTTTACGAGAAACTGCTGCGATTTTGTTTTCCTCCTCAGGGGGCGCGATATATCAAACCCAGTGACATACCAGGATGACTTGGCGAGTTTTGTGGGGCACTGGTCAGGCGGAGTTATCTGTAGACTACATCTATCGGTTTGAGTAAATCACGTAATGAATCTCTCTTAGCTAGTTGATTAATGAGATAGTTTTTTGTTGGATTGGAAAAAGTCGGACACGCTGTTTTGTTGGATATTGGAAGGTTCCAGATGTTCGATTTGACCCGATTTTTGGAGAATGTTGTCCAAAAATACTTTCGCTAGGTGCCGGGATACTTTCTCAAGACCTGGATACAATCGTTACTTTGGCGATTGTCTTTTTTTCTTGGAGTATCTGGTGTGAGAATTGAGATTTTGTATCCTTATTGAGTTTTTATCGCCAGATGGCATCAGTCTGCGAATGAAAATGGTTACAATTTGGAAGAATGGCAAACAATGAGATTTTCCCTTTCACTGTAAAATTTGTTCTCCATTTGTCTATTAAGATTTTGCTTAAGGTTTATGCTAGAGGTGAGAGGGTGCTACAACATCAATCAAATGTTGACAAAACACTTAAATATTTTTTGTTTTTTGTCAATATCTTTAACGGAGTTTAAAAATTATTCCAAATAAAAGAAAAATGTTTCTGTGTGTCTTACTCTTCTATAATAATAAAAGAGCTTTACCATTCATTCATCGATTCACCTATCAACGCACAGCAAAATCTACCGGGGCAAAAGACTCGAAACTTGGTGCGGTGAAAGACCTTACGCGCACTATGAAGGGATTTTTCGAAATTCTTTTTTTCTGACCCACAGGGGTGCTTGAAGTGATTTCTACGTTTTCGAGCCTAGCACTGTCCCGAATCACCCCAGATCTTCGTAAATTGCGCAGAAAGCTACCTAGCCACAATATCTAGAAAGGCATTTTTCAAATTTTCGATATTCGAATTTTAAGGGGTATAAAAATTTCGAAAACCCCTTTTTTCCTAGTTTAAGCAGAGTTTTACATTTTTGAAGAAAAACATACTAATAAATTGATATTTTGAAGCGACCTGTTGGTGATATCTTCTTAAGAATATTTCAAAGAAAGTAATTTCTGGATTTTTCGATATTCCATTCTGGAGGGGGTGCACGGGGGTTTGAATATTTACTCCTGTTTTTAGTTTTTGCATTCTAGCACCCACATTATTAATGCGATTGTTATGAATTTGTAGCATGTTGTTCCTCACACAATCGGGAAGGTTTTTTAAAAAGAATTTTCGAAATCAAAGCATTCTAAGAAGCCTTTTTTGGAACTTTTCTAAATTCTTATGCGTATAGCTTCAATGTTAAATTAATAACGGTTATTGCTCCTTCCAGGTGACGCAAAACCACTATTGTTAGAAATATTTATTTTAAAATATTTTATAACAGGTAGAATTTTCTAAAAATCTTATAAAGAAATTAGTTTTGATGATTAAATAATTTTTTACGATAACCAAAAAGTATTTAACCGAAAAATTTTAATTTTTTTTAATTTAATCAAAATTTAAATATTTTCAGGAAAACCTATATTTAACAATATATCATCAGCATTTTAGATAGTTGGTGTCAATTCAAATGATGTTTTCATTTTTGAAGGCAATTTCTTTAGAATGAGTTATAAATCAACAAAGGGGGGTTCAGGGGGTCTCCCCCTGACCTTTTCTTAAAACTTAATTTTAAAAACAGGTGTTATTAACACTAATTACAAAAGTTTTTTAGGTTTTGTTTTACATTTTAGAAAAGTGTTTATTTTTAATTGTTAGTAATTTTTGAAAACATAGCAGGATGAAGGGGAAATAAATATTAAGTCTTTAGAAATTTTTGTTCAGTAGTAAACCTTTACCTTTATTGTGAAGGGAAGGTGGAAAAATTTGCCTCAACTATGCATTCCTATTGTGAAAATGGATGAAGTGAACAATGGATATTGAAGAAAACAAAGATATAACACTTTGAAATCAGGCACAGTTCAGAGGGTCTCTAACTTATTTCTAATTTGGAAGATTACACTTAAAATTGCGGATTTCCCACATATGTTCTGAACAGACAGTATTTTTTAAAATTATGTCTTAAGGAAGTTTAGGGTCAGAATAGAATCTTATAGTAGGAAGGCAGTTGACCCTATTGCCCCTAAATGACGCCCTGGAAAGAATATAGCGAAGAAAATAATTTTTATTTATTTTAATACACAGTTCGAAAATCCTTTTCTCCCCGAGCAACGGCGGGCATATGTTTTGTAGTTTGTATACGAGAATTAACATAACTGATTATGCATTTTCAGAAAGGTGTAAAAGTTTAGTTGAACGTAATAAAAAAGTGAGAACTAGGGAAAATGAATGGTAAAATATTACTTCCACTTGGTGAAAAGTCAGTTATCCACATAAGTTTCAAGAAATTATCTGTGAAAAAACTGATTGAACATTATTTTAGGAATTGACTTTGATTATGGATTGTTCATGATTTTATAGTTTTTTCAATAACCAAATATAAACACGGATAATATTTAGTATGTCAATTAAATACAGTGCAATGTCAATTGGTCAAAAAATTCACTCAGTTTGAACGGCACATATTCAGTTCACTTTATAATTTTGTGAAAAGTGATTAAGTATTTATAGTCCATATCAATGGACACAAACCTCCATCAACGCATGAAATAACCCATTCCAAATCCCTACACGAGTTTGACCCCTAGCAGCAAACATACCATATCATAATTATTTCCGCGAGTGTATCTTTAAAATTGTCTTCATTCATCAGACAATGCAAGGATCCCATTTGATTCATTATAACGTCGAGAGAGAAGAAAGCAGGCTGTTAGTTCCGACCACGACACCCAACATGGTCCAATTTCTCATTTTTATTGACACTGCAAAATGAAACAAAGGTAGCAAAAAGTAATAACAATATAATGAAAGTCCTGATATACAACATGCGAAACTCTCAAGCATATCCACGACGTTAGTTATTATTAGTGAAACAATCTCATGTGGCGTGTCACGCGTGATACAAAAACGTAGCATTATGTCACGTCATCGAGAAAGAAATAGGTGTGTATCACGTGTGTTTTTAAGTGTTAATTTACGCTCATTGTTTCTCATCAAGTGTTTTTTCATCGTCGATTCAGATGGATAGCTAAACGTGACTGAAACCAGTTTGAGTGAGTGTTTTAATAACGAGCAGTATAATTATTATTGATAGTGGTACAATTTATAATTTTTTTTGTGGGATTGAAAGATCAACGCAGCCATCATGTAAATTGGCTTGGGGTCAGAAAACTCTCATATTTTGGTTGGTTTAAATTATGTTATGGTGTCGTGAGACTTGAAAGTGTGAAGCGTTGATCTTGTTTTATCCTGATTTACATGGTGCAGCGATAGCGAGTAACCTTTGATGCGGTCTTCGTGTGGTGTGTCAAGAGTCATGAATGCCATAGGTGGTTAGGGAAATGTGAGGCGTTATCTAAGAAATGATGTTATGCAAACAAGTTTGTTACGAAGTTATTAAAATATTGTTTTTCGAATTATTCAATAAGGAAGGCCGATGAGTCCGCGATATCCTTAATTCCCTTTTGAGTACAGGAAATAAACACATTCTGATCCTATTATTTTTAATTTATATTTCAGTAGATAGTAACTATAGATTTCACTAAGTGGTATTTATAGTTTCTGTTGCATTTATTGTATTTTGTTTAAAATAGGTCTCATAAATGCAAAATAATAAAAAAATAAGTTGAATTAAATTGTTTTCTAACGTCAACTTCATAGCTTGATCCCAGTAACTCCTTTACTACGGAATTAGTGATGGATAGTATGGGAGAAAAGAGAGCAAGAGGAAAATTATAGAAATCTAAAATGTGTAAGGGGATTAGAAGAAGGTCAGAAGAGAAAAAGTAAAAGAGTAAGATGAATAAGGCAGAGGATGATAGAGAATATGGGAGAGGAATAGGACTGAAGAGAAACATAATAAATAAAAATTTACGATGATGAGAGAAAACTTAATTGTTTTACCAACCTATACTAAACTAAGTATAATAACTGTGGCTGTTCTAATCAATGGAGTGTAAAAACTGAAGTCGGAGAGTGGAAAGATGGAGTGTAAAAATTCTTTTCATGTTGAAGAAGTTTTAACAGACCTTTAAAACAATTTTTAAGAATAGCATTTCAACCAAATATTGAAGATACTAATCACAAATGATCTTGGGTTGGGTCCACGAAACACTAGAAATACCCCCCCGGAGAGTCGGAATGCACAACGCATGCATACCTTCTCTAGAAGTAGACATAGCCATAGCATCTTTCTATTAATTCCCATCTAGCGAAAACGGAAGAGAATGCATTGAAAATGAAATAGGTATAAATTTCAAATATAACTAAGAAGTTTCTTTGTCTTCCTTATCCTCCAGGTCCTACGAAGTCAAATCACGTCCCCAAGTCCGTTGACTGATAAAATCTGCTGTCGTAAGAGGGTCGTAGTAGATGTCTTCCCAAGAAAGGACCATGCAACTACTTATATGCCTGGCAGAAGCCTGATAATCAAAAAGTAAAATCCACCTGTTTAGTCTCGTTCTTACAATAGTTTGATTAGAGAGGTGATGTACAGTGGCTCAAATGAAATATATAGGTAGTTGTCTTTAACCATATGGCAGAAGCCTGATAATCAAAAAGTAAAATCCACCTGTTTAGTCTCGTTCTTACAATAGTTTGATTAGAGAGGGGATGTAACAGTGGCTAAAATAAAATGTATTATAATTGTCCTCAACAACCAGGCAATTGTTCAATTGTTGTCCTTGTTTGCCATACATCCCAAACCAAACCCCTCAAAAACAAAACAAGCTCGCTTCCATTAGCACCATTAAGAAGAACTTTCCAGTCCATAACTCAAATGCCCTCCAGAGAGAGAGAGAGAGACAACACAACCACCAACTTTCTCCAACCGTTCTATTTCTGGTCATCTCGATCTCGCTCCACTTTTAATAGCCAACACAACAACAACATCCCACCTCTCCCATTGCCCACATCTTCAAACAGATGACCAGCACCGATAACGCAGAGGTAAATATAGAAACAAGGGCAGGACCAACTAACTAGGAGGAACTCGCCCCCGGGCCGGAATCGAAAACTCCCGATTCCCCCGCCAGCGGATCGATTATCGTTTGTGTGTGGCAGATGTCGAATCTAGGTCTGTCGAGAAGAAATAGGGCCCGTATTCTTCTAATTCGATTTCGTTCATCGGTAAATTTAGATCGGCGATTATTGGTGGTGGCCGAAGGTGATGAACGGAATGTTTTTTTTTGTATATTTCTTTTGGAGGCACATTCCGATTGGGATTAATAAGTGAAAGGGAAAACGGTGAGTTGATGTGTGATAATGATGGGTTGTTTATCGGTGTGGTGTACCTATGTAATCTATTAGTGAGTGGTGGAGGTTTGGAGGAAATGTTTGGTGACTGAAATAGTAACGTTCTTTCTTGATGGCTTTTGTCTGTCAAAGTGGACTCCTAAAGGCTCATTCAGACTTGCCACTTTTAGTGTTCGTTTTCATCCAAAGCGAAAAGTGTGAATTTGAGTTTCATTCTATACTCCTTCACTTTTTTTATGCAAAATAGTCATTCACAGGAATGAATCACTCAGGATAAACAGTGAAAGTGAAAAGTGTAAATTGGTGTTTCACTCTTTACTCCTTCACTGCAAACTAGCTAGATTCACAGGAATGAATCACTCAGGATGAACAGTGAAAGTGAAACAGCGGGAATAAAACTGAAAGTCATTCACTTAAACCTTTAGAAGAGTATGAACCAAATAGATGGGTAAGGGCTCATGCACACTGTTTCTCTGTCATTGTTTATGCAGAGTGATTTTTCTTCTGTAAAACTCTAGTTTGCATGGAAAAGTGAAAGAAAAAAACTAGACTAGACTGAAACGCTAAATTACATTTTTAACCTCTAATTGGGAACCAGTCTGAAAGTCATCCTCGTAAACCTTTAGAAGAGAATGAACCAGAACCAGATAGATAGAGTTAAAGAATCTTTCACTGTTCATGCAGAATGATTCAACTCTGTAAAACTCTAGTTTGGATGGAAAAGTGAAGGGGTAGAGTAAAGTATGAGTCTTAACATGCCGACTATCAATTATATCAATTATTTCTGCTTCTCGTAAATGGAGGGTTGGCTCGTAAGGTGACCAGCCAAACGAATAGGAACAGTGTAGATAAAGCTCTGGAGGGGATACTTTCAGATTTTTCTTCCTTAGACTCCATTTCTTCACAAGGTTTAAAATTGAGGATCATTCTGCTACCGATGCTATCCATCAATCTACTATTTCCATCTTGCTAATCCTACAACCACGTATTTGGCCCCTGGACTTTACCAAATAAAGAAACTAAAACGTCTTTGTCATTAAAAAAGTTGCGCATACCACTTCCATTGGTTTATATTCCTATCAACACTTATAGGGTTACCCCAAACTATAACAAGATAGCTTTATTGAGTATAGTACATATATTTTTATATAAAATGCTCTACTGTTTTTCTCTATGGAGCTTTCCAACCACTTTTGCTAGTCTGTTTTTTTGCCTTAGTTTGTCTGATGAAGTATGGTTGTACTAACAGACCTTCCATGGTCATATGCGTAAGAAGCTCTTCAAAATAAAAAAAAAGCTTTACTGATTTTGTTATACTTTATTTCCCAAATTACATCCAAAACTACACAAAGCTTGTTTTTTATTGCAAGAAACCGTTTAACTTTCATATTTACCTATTATTTTCCCTCTACTTTAACACTACCAAATTAGTAAATTCAAAACTTTAAAACGCAAAACTTGTTATCACAAGCAGTTTTTATGTATAGCTTTATTCGTTTTAATCTACACTCCAAATGCAATATTACCATACAAATTTCAAAAGCAAACATCCTTTATTTACTTCTAGCCCTTATAACACGGAAGTGGGGACTAAAAAAGCATCGAAAATAACTGTCTGGTCCATTCCTTCATACTAAGGGAAAGTAGGGTGTGAACTTCTGATGTCGAAATCGTGAGATTCAACCTTAAACAAACTCACGATTTTTCTCTACGTGAGCCATATAAAGAATAGAGAGCAAAGAATGGCAATAATTTAGTATTCTGAAAACTCCTTTTAAAGGTAATTGTAATGCTTCCCTAGCATTTTACTGCCATTTAGTTCAAATTACTCTGCGTGTTATTCCGTGACAGTTAACCAGATCAGTAAATCATAAAATTTGTCTTGACTGATGGGATGATTTGAAGATTATGGAAACTCTAAAAAGTGTTGTTACATTATAGTTGAAAAATAAAAATGAACTCTGTGATATGTTCTTAAATCCATTTTTTCGTGATTAACGTTTAAAATTATGTTTTTAAATTAGGTATCTCATTAATTTTATTTTATGTGGTTATCTCAAGGTAAAATATATTAGGTTTTTCAGCGTTTATAATTGGAACGGGGTTTATAATTAAGAAAGAATAGAACGTAATAAAATTTTTTGTAACTTGGTTCAATAGTATAAATAGCTCAAGAAAATAATGTAATCCATCCCAAGAGGTTAGAATTTAAGTACTGTGAGAAATCCTTCAAAATAGTGTTAAATTATGCAAAACTATTGCCCACTGAATATTAAATTATAGTGTGTACCGGTAATCCATTGAAGAATGGAGATTTAAATGACGAAATGTTCTTGAGTTTTTAGGATGAGTTGACTGAAATTATATAATTAGGCTTCTATAGTTTTTCTAGCTTTGTGATTTCAAGGATTTTAGTTAGTTTTTATCAGATAGTTTAAATTGGGCTTATGTGTGACATGAAAAGTTCCTTTGTAGTTTAAATCTCCTTTAGGTAAAAGAAAAACTCCAGTTCTATTTCCAGTATAAAATCTCTTCTTAATCATAGATCTAGTTCAAAATAATTCATTATTTTATGTACCTCAGTGAAGTTAAAAGATTAAACGCCTTATCCTCTTTTGTTTTTAAATTAATCAAATCCTGAAAAGAGTTCAAGCCTCAAGTGCTAATAAAAAGTTTTAAGAATACATCAAAGAATTAATCCCACAGGAAACTTCCCTTTAAATATATACATTTGCATTTTCGTCTGTACACTCCCCAATAATTTACATTCACAATAAAAATCCAACTTCATCTCCTTTGTCCAACGATCTCCAAATTCTCATTGTATTAGCATGTAAACTACCAGGTAACTCTATCCCTAAGTAAAAGAAAAATCCCCCATATCATTAGAGAACAAGAATCTGCCTCTTTTAAGGGACCAGAATGCTTCCTGACTCGTTAACAGTAGCTACAACTCTTAAATAATCCATTCAAAACAAAGGCCTAGTAGCTTAATAAATCAGGTTATCATGCAAATACGGACAATGGGAGGTTGGATTTTTGTGTCTGACTTAGGTTGGAGACGAGAGTTTTTTTGAAGGAAGGACTGAGACAGTTATGATGTCGTCGCTAAAATAAGTCTGTGTTTGTCTTGTTTCCGATTGTTTGATGATTGGATTGCGGTTTTCTCTGGGGTGATAGTTAAGAGGGGGTTTGGAAGTAGTGGTGAGATGTAAGTGAGAAGAATATGTTATGGTGTTCATTGTTTGAGGGATTTATTGGGTTTTGTCTTTGTTTTGAAGACTGATGTAAATAGACTGGTATGTTTTGAAGACTGGTTCACTAGTAAAAAAGCTATTTAAAAACCATTTTTAGTAGAATCTCTAAAGTTATATTACTAAAATTATAATCAGTGATTTAGGGTGTACAGAAGTTATATTAAAAAAACGTCATTAAGCCTGAAGGTTATTTCAAGAACTGTTTCTCTACAGTGTTGATATACTTTTTGTGTATCATAACACTGCCTAGAATCTTAATTTAAGAGAGAAAGTAAGATGAGAATAGGAAATATAAAGAATAAAAGAAAGACAATTAAAGGGAGAAAGGAAGGAAAAAATTAGAGCTTGAGTTGATGAAAGAAAACTCAGATAAGTATTCCAGCCCCACTAAATTACACCTCATCTGTATTGATTATATCTTCTAAACCTGAAGGTATAAGTCAAAAATTTTTTTTACTACCAATCTTAAAAATACAGTACGTATGAAAAAATCACAAAATTAATGACTTAAAGAATTATTTCTCAAAGAATTGTAAGCCAAATATATACGGTGTCCACATCAAAAAGAGTTTTTCAAAATAAAACTGGCTTAAGTACCATTTCACGCAGATATATATTTTTGATGCATCATTAATCAGAAAGATATTATAAGCCTAAACGTGATCAGACATAAATTTAGAAGCAATAATGATGCATCAATCATCAGAACAAAAAATACAGGATTATAAACAATATCTTTCACTATTATCGTGTCTCAGTTTCAATTAATGAGAGCTTAGAAATGTCATTTATATCTACAAAACAATCCACCCATTGTATATCCTCTGTGATAACTGTCAATAACTAAATTATAACACCCATCGACATGGAATACATCATTGACCGCCACAAAAAATCCATCCAAATTAACTCATCAAGACGGGCAAAAAAAGCCCAATCGCCAGAAACCGGCAATCCCACCGATATATCGATGCACACCGGTCAGTGATCCACCTCAGGATGCTCCCATTTCCAACTCAACTCGACTCCCCCGGGGGTGGTCGGCCCTTTTGGTGCAAAACAGAAGAAAGAAAGATTTCGAAAGTGTTACTCGTATTGAGGAAGTTCCGAAGGACGTAGAGAAAGGGAATGGAGAGGTATGTTCCAGATAGGATGACACTTATCTTTTAATTTGGGGCGATATTGTGTATTGCTCTTGTTTTGTTTTTGCCGGGGATTGACAGGGTTTTACATCTTCTCGTGGATTAAACACACCCTGGTTGTGTTCGATTTCGAATTGCTGGGAACTTTTTACTATTCCTTTTGGGTGGTCGGTTGTTTTTTGGGTTTCTTCGGAAATGATCTAGTTAATTACTTTCGTTTGGAAATTTTATTGAATTTTAGTTTTGGGTATGGATCTGGGTGATTTAATTACTTCTATTATTAAGGTTATGATAGTATGTTAGTGTGTTGTTTCATTCGTTATTTAATTTATTATTTGATAGTAGAAAAGAATGATTGATTTGATAAATTTTATTGGAGATAAAATAGTGTGTAGTTGTATTTTTTTATCAACAGAGAAAAATTTGGGTTAAATTATAACTATATTTACTATCTAAATATTTTTTATGAAAGAAACAAGCGTCTTTATTTAGGAAAGTAACTGTAATTAATATTTCTTTGGGATGAGGATACATATACAGAGTGTCCCACGAGAAGTGGCCCAACCCCTTTAACTTTTGAACCCCAACAGATATAGGCATGAAAGTGGGGTCTAGGTATAGTAAAGTGACCATGCTCTATCCAATGAGACAACTTCTAACGCCCTCTAGCGGAAACTTTAGGAGTTATAATTTTTATTTTGAAAACTATTTGAGGTATGTGAAAAAAGTCAATGACTAAGTTGTAGAGCAGCATCGATTCAGTTGGAAAAGACACCTTAATGAGAAAAATATCTTGAATAAAGCCCCTAAAACGCACGCTCAATAAGGTTGAATTTACGTAGTTTTTACCTCTTAAAACACTCCTAACAAGGCGAAAATGAGAAATTTTCATTTTTATACAAAAGTAAATGACTCAGGGTTGGCTGGATTGGACCCAATTGGGTTGGACCCAATGGGTTTTTTCAAAAAAAACCTTGTGAAAAAACCCACATTTTGGGCCCATATTTGGGTTTTTTCAAGAAAAATCAATATTTTGGCAGCTCCTTCAAAATTTAATGTTTTTTTTCAAAGTTTAGGATATTTATGGGTTTTTCAAAATTTAAAATAGATTTTTAAAATTAAATGGTGTTTTTTAAATTTCAGGGAATTTTTTAAAAGTTAAATAGGTTCTTTCCTTATTCAGTGTGTTTTTTCATTATTGAATGGGGTTTCTTCAAAATTTAAGACGTTTAAAGTTCAAACAAAAATTTTTTTTTCAATTTCAGTGGGTTTTTTCAAAGTTGAATTGATTTCTTTCAGTATTGAATGGGTTTTTTCAAAGTTTAGGATATTTTTTAAATTTTAGTGGGTTTTTTCAAAATTTAAACCGGGTTTCAGAAAATAAGGGTATGTTTTTACAATATCAGTGGGTTTTTTCAAAGTATGAAAAATTTGAAAAAACCCACTTAACTGTGGAAAAACTGACATTATTTTACTGATTATTGACCACTTACTTTGTAGAAGAAAACCACTTAATTTTGAAAAAACCCACACTCTTTCCCAAAAAACCCAGTTTTATATGGGTTTTTTCAGGGTTTTATTGAAGAAAACCCAAAATAACCCAACCCACTTGGGTTTTTTCAAAAAAACCCGGGTTTTTGCCAATCCTGAAATGACTAAAAGGATTCTTAGTTCATTAAATTGAAAAATTCTCATTTTCGCCTCGTGTCGTGAGGAGCGTTTTGAGAAGTAAAAACTACGTAAATTCAACCTAATTTAGCGTGCGTTTTAGGGGCTTTATTCAAGATATTTTTCTCATTAAGGTGTCTTTTCCAACTGAATCGATGCTGCTCTACAACTTAGTCATTGACTTTTTTCACATACCTCAAATAGTTTTCAAAATAAAAATTATAACTCCTAAATTTTCCGCTAGAGGGCGTTAGAAGTTGTCTCATTGGATAGGGCATTGTCACTTTACTATACCTAGACCCATCTTTCATGACTATATCTGTAGGGGTTCAAAAGTTAAAGGGGTTGGGCCACTTCTCGTGGGACACCCTGTATTTAAGAAAAAGAAATATTATTTTTTAATTTAAAACTTGTGTATTCATAAGATAATTTACATCAAGAAAAACTTCCGTCTTCGTATTTTATCATATAAAAAATTAATGGTACATTTTATAGCTATTACACATAAATATTGTCAAGTTCAAGTTCAAGTTGGGTTATTAGAGGCTTCTGCTTGCTCCATTGAAGCCGCTGGCGCCTTCTTTCCTTAAAAATTGTCCATTTCCCAAGAGACTAATTGAAAATAAGATTAAGGTTTTGAAAAGAAAAATTAAAATTATCTACCTCTCCTATTATAAATTTTTAAGAATTTGATTTATATAGCTATTTTTAGTCATTGATTTTGTGTACCGCTATTTTGTTTTTCTTTATAAAGATTTAAAAGTTAAAGCTGTTAAAGTGTCACATACCTACAGTTACTTTTTTCAACTTTAATGAATTCTCTAATTAACTAATAAGTTTAAATTAATCTCCCTTTACTAACACTCCACAAAATTTAATATCTAAAAAACAATTTTTGTGTTGTAACTTTTACTTTACTTCAATTGTATGATGTGTGTGTTTTCCCCTTTTAATCCGAACTCAGAGATCCTCCTGAACAAAAAGAATGGCCATAGAGATCTCCCGTGTTCGAAATTGTCTCTGACGAAAGTGATGGACCATAAAAATCACCTCTCACATCGATTCCAAACAAACTCTCAGTACCTACTTTCACACTTTCACCGTGAATAAAAAAAATACCGCTCCAGAAAAAACACCAATAAACCCGACACTCTCCTTACTAAACGCTCTCGCTCATCCAACAACATCGAAAAAAAAAGTTCAATTTTTCCGTTCCCAGACCAATCAGCCGGTCCGTTTTGCACGTCACGAAATCAGGTTAAGACTGGCCGTAAAACCAACTGCATCAAAAGAAACTGATCGGCCGGTTGCAGGAAGTAGTAGAGTGGACTTTTCAATAAAGTGGGCCCCGCCACAAATAGATTGGGCCCGTTAACAATGAAATCACTTTCGATCGGGTGTTACGAGAGGTTTTTTTTAATTGTGTAACCGCGGGAGCTGCAGACTTTGGGCAAATATTTGGGTGTTGGGTAAGTTTTGATTTAATAAACGGGAGTTATGTTTGTTTAGGAAAGTGTTGGTGTTTGATTTGCGGATGTTGAAATGCATATGATATCTAGAGGAAGGAATTAATGATTTGTGGACGGGAAAAACCTTCAGGGGTTTGGAGATCAACTTTGGTAAATAGTTGAATAAATGTTTTGTGTCATAATGCACTGTGGGGGGCGGTGCTTAGGCCTTGGGTTGTTTATTTTATTGCAAGAGAAAGAATTAATCAAATAAACATTTCAAATAATTTCTTAAGTGTGAACACAGGAAAATAAGACTTATAAAATATTTTAATAGTTTTACTTCTTTTCTTCTTTAATTAAATTCTTTTATTTCGACTTCTTTAAAATGCCAATTTTACGTTACTTATTTCTATACAAACTTTTAATTTAATGGCAATAAGGTTAGAATTTACAGAGAGAAGAGAGGTATATATAATAACATTAAAAATAAAAATTATTATAACTTGACAATATCTCTTCAAATTTGCTATTAAATAAGAAGTGTCAAACCCCAATAAGTAAAATATATGAAATTTGCGCTTTTAAAAAATTGAAATTAGTGAATTCAATTTTAAATAACATCCTTTAACCATTACACTATTAAAACTTTTGTTATCACTCTTAATTTTCCTTTTTTTAGGTAAAATGTATTCCTTTAATTTTAATTCCTTGTAATAAAGTCTTCGATAATTATTCAAGAGAGAGCTACAAAATAATGTATCAGAAAAAGGTCTGAAAAGGAAGATGTACAAAAAAAGAAAGAAACCAAAGAGAAAAAGAAAGAGAAACAAAGATAATTATTATAGAGGAACCTATAAGAGGAACGCCATAACAAAGAAAAAAAGTAAGAACAGAGAAAACAAAAACATGTATAAAAGAGAATTCATCAAGTTTTTATAATGAGATATCCTTTAAACTTCAATTTTATTAGACGGAAAAATTTCAAAATTTAATATTTAACTTCAAAATTGATCTGTATTCCGTGAAATTGTTTAAGGTATGTCCTGACTTAAATTCATTGTTATTACTTTAGCAAAAGAACTACATAACAATAACCAGTTCAATTTTCTAAATGCCACCTTTCAACAAACGTTCCAATTCCGGGCATGGAAAATAACTTCCATTGCGAAAATAAAACAAGCACTTTTCTTTGAAAAGCAAATCACTCCCTTTTTCTATATCCCCGCTTCCTCTCGCTAAAAACCACTCACAATTATATCACAATCCAGACAACAAGGCGAGTGTGCACTAAAGTGACTTACTTTCAGTTTCTCAACTAGGTTGAAGCGGACTTAGATCCTCTCAACTTTTGAGGTGAATTGGGTAAAGACAGATAGTTGAGTGATTGCCTTCTGTCTGCATCTTCTGAACGGTTGAGTGACTATGAATGAACAAGATTGCTTACTTTCAATTTGAACAATTTCTCGTGGAAAAATTCCTTTATAAAACAAAGCGAAATGAAACAGAGTTTTAATAGTTAGTTTTTATCTGGTCGTGGTTTCAGAGTATTGTATATGCTTGCGATTATAGTGGAATCACCTTAGAAATGAGCGGAAAATTAGCGAGGTTAATGTGCGTGAAGTATGTTGATTTGACTATTGCTAGAGCCTTGAGTGAGACCTTAAGTTGGAAATATTTTAAGTGTTTTATTGATGTCCTGGCATGGGTGTTTAAAGAAAGAAAATTTTTGAAGTTATTAAGAAATTTCTACATTTTAAGTTTTTTTTAAAGACTGTTTAATAAAATTATATTTTTTTGAAGAGCATTAAAATTTTTACAAAACAAAGTTAACTAACCATATTTTAAAACATGTTTTAAATATTTTCAATGGTTTAAATCCTTTGAAATTTTAATTCATACCTTTAAATTATTTCTCTGGTTTGAAATAAATATTTGAATAGTTAAGATGATAGTTTTACATCTTTATAACTAATAATAACTAATAATTCCCTTAGGATTATGAGTAGTTATTTACTTATCTATGAAACCAATACAGTATAATTTTGATATGGTGAACTTCGAAATGACAAAAAACCCAAATTATGGAAAGGATATTTTTCTTTTGTGACATTATCTATTTTTTAAATTTTAATTTTCATACTTATATACATGTCGAGGACTTTTTACAAAAACTATTGGTATAACAAACATTTTCAGGAACCTAAATATAATTTTTACCATGACTTTTAAAAAAGTCTGGCCATAAAAATGTGTGGTAACTTTTGGAGTTTCTCTTTACTACGTTGAAAAATCTTAATATCGAAATTTTTACATGTTGTTTCTTCATTTTCGTAATATCGAGAGTTACGTAGCTGTATTTTTTCTAAGGCGAAATATCAGTTTTTACAGTAGCTTACCCAATACTCATGTCAATAAAATGTATTATTCTTAAAAATAGTGCTTGATTAGTATAATGAAAATATAAAATGTATTGTTTGTATGATATGGATGAAGGGGTATCGGAGTGAAGTCAGTTAAGTTTTTAGTTGATAACCCAGGTTCGACGAAAACTCTTCTGATTGTGAGTGAAGAAAGTTAAACTGGAGAAAGGTAGAGAAAGGGTCATACCTTCTAAAGTTTAACTTTCTTCACTCACAATCAGAAGAGTTTTCGTCTAACCTGGGTTATCAACTAAAAACTTAACTGACTTCACTCCGATACCCCTTCATCCATATCATACAAACAATACATTTTATATTTTCATTAAAATTAGTGAATGCTGGAGTGCTTGAACATGAACAGTGCTCCAGGGCTTTCAACTATTTTTAAGTTAAGAAAAAATATCACGATCAACCTTTTTTAATCCTCTCGTCACCCTGGGCCTCATATGAAGCTCCTACTTATGAGCTCAATTTTTGTATGATTAAAACACGCAAATTTATTTCCTTTTCATCAGTGACTTCACTGATTCATGTAGATCACATATGAGACTTCTACATGGTTTCTGAATTCGTTCCTAAATGGCAGCAAGATGATTTATACCTCAATGTTTACATTTTAAGCTGTGATGCTAGTGATGAGAAAATACTAGCTAGATAATAGCTTCTGTAGAACATTTTTTAAAGGTTGGTAGATGTTTTCTTATTTCGTAACCTTCTAATATTATGACCATGTCTTTTAATAAGTTCTAAGTTATAAAATCTATAACTTTCTGTTAAAATGAAAAAATATGGTCCATATGGCCTCATATGAGGCTCATAAAAATAACTAAGAAGGAGTGCACACAAGAAAATTTTTTTCCATACATATTATAGGGCAGCGGTTCTCAAACTGTGGTCCGCGGACCCCTGGGGGTCCGCGGCGCCTTCCTAGGGGGTCCGCGAGTTACCCTGAGAAATTCCTCAAGTTACTTTTAGAATTTCCCAAACAGTTCCAAAATTAGATGAAACACTAGTTTTAAGAGGTAAATTTCAAAAAAAATTTCTGGGGAGAGCCTCCAGCCCCTCGAAAATTTGACTTCAATGCATAATTTTTTTCCTTGAAATTTCCAGACCCTCACCTTAGAGACTTGGAGTAATTCAAGCGTGTATATAAATGTGGGTGAAGGGGGGCCCTGTTTTCCTCCTGAAATTTGGATTTGGTGTATCAAAACAAGTTAAAACCCTGTTTTTTGGATCAAATCTCCGAAAATTTTCTGGGGGAGGACCCCCGAACCCCCTTCAGTACTTGGTACTTTATTATTAAATACTTTTAAAAAATAAGTTCATCAAAATTGAAATCCTACCTAAGAATATTGTCTGAAATTCGGACGAAGTGAATCAAAACCAAGATTAAATCCTGAGCGTATTGAGGAATAAATTTATCTAAAACTTTTCTGTGGATGACCCCCCCCCCCAGATACCTTTTTTTTCTTAAAACTCTATTATTATAAACTATTTTTTTACATTGTTAATCAAAATGCAAATCATACATAAAAATTAATATTCAAAAAATTCTAACTAGGGGTATCAAAACTAATTAAAAACCTGTTTTTCTAGTTGAATTTCCAAAAAATTTCTGGGGGAGGACCCCCAGACCCCCCTTTCGTAGGTAGAATTTAACTACCCATAACCTTTTTATATTAAATTCCCTAAGACGCAAATTCTACTTAAAAATGTACTAAAAAGCTACTTGGACCTATGAAATATATATGGGGGGCTAAGGGTTAATTTTTGTCCCCTCCCGAAATAAATTTCTATATACGCCTCTGGAGTAATTGTAAAATTTATTATAATTTATATACTATAATTTTAATTAATCTTTAACTTAAAACAAAAGTCTGGTTATGTTTTTGGTGTTTAAAATGTTGGGGGTCCGCGATGTCTGGCTGCTACATAAAGGGGTCCGTGACGATAGAAAGTTTGAGAACCGCTGTTATAGGGGCATTTTGGATGTATTGAGAAGAAGAAATTTTTTTTCCCTTTTTTGATGTTCTGGTGCGGAGAGGGTTAATTTAACATTTTCCTTTCGTAATGAAATGGAATGGTAATTACCATTGTCTGTAAAATTAAGTTTATTCCAAAATTCCTGTTGATAACTTCATCTTTTTCACCTGTCATATTTTCAGGTGACATATCTTACGATCATAAATCCCACCCTAAACGTGCCCCCTTTTTATAAACATTAGAAATCTATCCTCTCAATACTTTGCATGTGGTATATTCCTAGATTATTTTTAGTTATTCTATATACAACACAAGAAAAGGTGGTATTATTTTTTTAACTCTTTTTATAACATGAAACTATTCCTAAATTCTAAATTCAATGCAGCACATTAAAAAGTCTAAATTTAGAAAAACACCTTTTAAGTTAATTTATACTAAGAGAAGTAATCCATGAGGTGTATAATTTCGAGCTTCTTAAATAAAAGACTGCGTTTTCGTCACCTTTAAAAGGTAAGCGAAGCGTAGCTTTTGAGACGTTTTAAATGTATCTCTGCAGTGTATTACTAGATGAGTATTTCTTACCAGAGATGGGATGGATTGCAGCCATGTTAAATTGAGCGTATGTTTGAAGTAGTTTCCCCAGACTTGAAAGAGTTTAGGAGAGATGGAAGATGTATTATCAAATGCGTGTTGAAAATGTTGTCAAATGTGTTTTTGGAATAGCTTTAATCTTAATTATTTAAAATGTAATAAACTAAAGGTATAAAATCATTAAGTTTATTAAATCTAAGAAATTTACATTTATATTTTCAATTTGTATGTTACGAGCAATGTGATAAACCGGGATTATTAATAAAGCCCGAAGTATAAGACGGGCAATGTGTTAAATTCGATGGAATTTATCAATGAGTATTTATCACTTCACATGAAATACTCGGGTATTATTAATAATGCCCGTATTTATCACATTTCCCGCAACATATACAGGGTGTTTCAGAACTTTCTGAAACACTCTTTATACTAATACAAAAAATTAGAGGGGGATTCACAAAAAAATGTAGTATGAGAGAAACATACTATTACGAATGTTTTAAAGGTTTAGGTTTTTGATATATCAAATGTGTGTAATTTTTTTATACTTATGTATGTGTGAATTTTCGGTATATATTTCAAAAAAATCCATTGATCGATCCGAAATTTCCAATGATTGAACAGAATTTTTAGATGATCTGTCAGGAATTTCCGATGAACAAACATAAGACAGAAATTTCTTCAGTTGCTAGAACATGTAGAAGTTAGTCACTCTCAGAAAAATTATACTTAAATGTGGATGATCAAAGAGCTTCAAACGAAGGGAGTTGATGTGATGTACATGGAAGAGGTTTGATCATTCACCCTTTAGTCCCAATTTTACTCCAAGAGACATTTTAATGTTGAAAAAACTGTATGATCATTGAAAATTCCTTCCCTGATCATCCTTTTCCTAAATACCATTATACTAAGGGAACTCCATTCTTTGGATAAAAGATTAATATCATACGTTTTATAACTCACCCCACGGTTTAGCAAGTGTTCCATTTTTTTCAATTTTATGGTGAAAGTGGTGTGGATACTGCTGTACCTCATAAAATATTTTTTTTCATTCTATTATGTTTTTTTCGTGAAATGGGCCATGGGAAAACCGCTTTTTGTAACCCCCTCTCGCACTACATTAGGTCCTAGCTCTTTGACGGTGCATCTGCGCCCCCCATTCCTATTCGAAATGTGCTTGTCTAGGTCCCCTCTACCCCCTTCAAAGTTTGTCCACGTATTTTTCGATCACCCTGTATACTATGTATATGTGAATTTTCGGTATCGTTGAAAACCGAGACAAAAAATATTTGGGCAAAACAAGAATGTTTTAAAAAACGATTTATTAACATCAAATAGCTTATATAAACAACGCCAAAGCTACGTATTCGACAGTTTAATTATGTATATATTCACATTTGAAACGACTTAAGCGATCCGACCTTCTCTTATGCCTTATGGAATATAAGTGATCTTCCTTGAGAAACCTCCATAATTCGTCAATGGAATATACGATGTGGTTGGTTTCTTTTCTTTTAAAAAACACGACACGTGTTTGAATTTTGTCGTTCTTTCTAAAGTATAAAATAACTAGCTATTTTAGAATAAGAAATGTCTCAATCTTGAATCATTAAATAAAAACTTTGAGATTTTACAAACCAGCTTTGTTTCCTTAATAAAAATTAATACTTTTCTATGCAATATATAAGAATGTTTTTCACTTTTATCCTTCATTGTAAAATGTTAATTAAAATGTTTAAAAATATTAATTACTCTAGACCGCGTGACTAATTGAACCTGGTGGTAATCAACTTTTTCCCCTAGGGAAACATTTACAAAACAAGTATTTGGTCTGTAACTGATGGTAGATTTTGTGTTATTTTAAGCCCTTATTTTTCCCCATTTTAAAATTTAAAGTATCCATTCAAACACGACGTAAGCATGTTATTGGTTATTTTTGACCCTCCTCTCCCTTGTCAGAAAATATTAGCAAACCGCACACCCTCCTCATAATTACTTAAGAAAACTGCTCGAAATGTTTTTTAGAAGTGCCTAGATTCCAGAAAAGCATTGTCCTCCATGAACATTTAACCTATCAAAATTTTTTTTGTGAAATAAAATTCCCAGTTAATTTTTTTTGTGTAATTTATTTTTGTTCAAATTTTGAAGTTACTTATGCAAGAAACAATGCAGGTGTTTCAGATAAGTGTTTCATAACTTCTAGGAGGGGTATGACACACCTAAACGACTCAGAATCACCTAGGAATAGGTGGTCGGAAATGCACCCCTAACGAGCTAGGGGTGTTTATAAGCGGGCATGGGAAGTTGTAAAATTCCCTGTGGAAATTGATACGAAGCTTTTTAAGATCAAATTAAAACCATCTATTCAGGTATTTATTCCATAAAACTAATAAAAGAGCTGACATTTCAGCTCTTCCCCCCCGTCAATCTGACATCAAATGTCGACACCACGGGAAGAACTACACGTATCAATTCCCCTCAACATTTCTCAACATGCCCTTGCGAAAACGGGACATGTGTAGTACCTCCACTTTATCTTTCCTCCAACTTGCCCACCAAAAGGGGAAAAAGATTCAATAATGCGAACAATGACTTCCAGGTCAGACACAGACATGCCGCTTCTGCACATATTTCGAAACGGACTCTCTATCAATGGACCTCTCGGAGAGAGAGTCACGGAGTACATTGAGGTCCCCTTTTGAGAAGGGTATAGTTATGTTATTTTGTTATTCAGGCATTCAGTATAAATCTCCGGGGGTTGTTTCTTTGAGTGTAACATGTGTTGAGGAAGGCTGTGATATGTGATGGAAACCGATGGGTTTCGACACGGGATTTTGAGGTTGGAATTATTACGGATGTGTGTAAATTGTGTTTTGTAAGGGGGCTTTTGTTTCTATGCATAAATACTAGTGGTGGATTAGTTTTGGAAGGATGTATTGTGGGAATGTGTGAAATATCTTTGAGAAATTCAGTGGAATAATTTGGCATCTTACGCTGTACCAATTACATATGTGTGAGTGGTCTGTCTAAGGGGTATCTAAGGTGTCTGTTTAAAGTGTCTAACGTTTAGCTATTTAAAAACAGAAATGCATACAGATAGAGAAAATGAAATAGAAAGATATAGAAGGAGAGAAAGGGAAATAATATTAAGAAAGAGGAATGAGAGATAAAAAAAGAGAGGAGAAGAGAGAATAGTGAAGGTAAAGAAAGAGAGGGAAAGATGGAGAAAACTGCGAAAGAGAGGGAAGAATAAAAGATAGAGAGAAGGATTATAAAGAGAACGAAGAAACAGATAGAAAGGGATAGAGAGATAAGAAAGGGATTGAAATAAAGAACAGTAAGAGGTTAGTAGAGAGAGAAAGATGTCCAAAATTAACAAAGATTAATTTTTTTCTTAAAATGAAAAATATATTATGGTTTATTTCTTAAAAAAAAGTTAGAGATCCCCTAAAACTATGTTTAATCTAGATAAAAACTGCTTTAAAGGTTTTCTTTTTCTTTTTACTAGAAAATAACTCTTTAAGCTAAGCAGCTTGTTATTTTTACATGATTTTCTATATAAAAAAGTTTTATATTTAAAATTACACTATACCTCTCTGTGGTTTCAGTCCACAGGTCCATGAAGGACAACAGAAAATAAATATGTAGTAATATAATATTTCATTGATCCGATATGATCGTAGTATTCATTGATAAAAAGTGCTCATCCCATGAGTTAATTTGAAACTTACAAAAGTAAAAAAAATACTGAATGCTATGACATCAGGTCAGTCAAATATACTGTGTCAAGACTGATTTTGGATTAAAGGTGGACGGTAGATGTGAAAAACCTGAATCAGCATAAGAAATAAAGTAGTCCTCAAGTTAGTACAACGAGCAAAATAGTGAACAGAATAAGGTCATATCGGATTCAACGAATCAGTAACGGCATGGAAGATGAATGGGTTCAAAAGGTTTTCAAGACTGAAATGAAGTGTTGGGGATAATTTCTTTTGGCTTTTGAAATGACTGATCACGTGTTGGAACACAAAAAATAACACCTTTAATACTCGTTTGGTTCTTCGGAGTATTTAATTTCAAATTGCTTATGCTTGACATGATTTCATGTGTTGGAAAAAGATGTTTGTGCAAAGAATTAACCAAGGTAGATATAATTAACGTAACTTTACTTGCACAGTGATAACGTGGGTAATACTAAATGTGATATCTTATTTTTCTCGAAAGATTCTTAAATGTTTCCCGTTTTCATATTTGTGTTCACCTCTTTTATCACGGTGTATTTAAACTATTTTTACAACGTTTTTATTAGGTCACTTTCAATCTTGTCTGTCCGTCTATCTGTCTGTTCGGGAGGAATTTAGTAATCAATTTTAAGCATACTTCCCCATGAGCTAGAGACTTGAAATTTTGAACATAGTTCAGATCTGGATGACAATACGATAATATCTTGTTAGTTCGGTTCAATTTGCTGTCCCTGAACCCCCAGGGGGACTTAAAGTTTAGAAGTTCAACTATAGGACCTTATTGTTAAAAAATCATTGTTATGCAGTTTGCCTCCTCTCGTTATCAAAATGGCTTTAGAAGTGTTGTATAAAATATTAGTAAAATGAAAATTTGTACGAATAAAAGTAATACACAGTGCAGTACTTCATGCAAGTTTTGTATTTGTAATACATCTAAGGGACTGACTTTATTAATTAGTTACTGAAAAGTTTGTCACCAATATATTTTTAAAACACTTTTTTATATTACTAGTGTTTAAAAATTTCCAACGTCATCTGAATAATAGCTAGAGGCAAAAACTGCAATGATTTTAACAAAACAGGGTAAAGCCATGTGTTATAGTTAAAGTTCAGAAAAAAACACTTTTTCTATCAAATTCTATCAAATTCTTGGAAGGCGTTCAGGGGTTCAGGTCGCGAATTCTAAACTTTACACAACAAAACTAAAAACCAGAAAATAATTAATGAAAAAAACCTTTTTTAAGAACAACGTTTTTAAAATGCACTAAAAAGTATAAAATAATTTTTTGCAACTCCTTGTAAAACGAAAAACGAGGGGATCATGCATTAGGTAATTTATCCAACTTAATTTCATCATTCATTTAAATAATTTTTAACTGTGGATATAATGGTAAATAGAGTGACAAGACAAGAGTAGTGGCTGTAAATATTATTGCATGATCCCCACGTTTTTCGTTTTACAAGGAGTTGCAAAAAATTATTTTATACTTTTTAGTGCATTTTAAAAACGTTGTTCTTAAAAAAGGTTTTTTCATTAATTATTTAACACAAACATTTAAAAATACAATAATAAAAACTGATAATTGTTGTTATTAGCTTTATGTTTGAGGCTTAAATAAAAAAAACAGGAAAGTTTGTTTCTAAATAGTTTCATAAGAATTGTAAAAGGATTAATTTTGCACTATTCAATCTTTAATAGTTACTTAAAGGGGAATATCTGTGATTTAGTACTTTCCCTTGAAGAAAAGAGTTGCAAATTCACTGGAGGTCAAATAGGAGTTTCTTTTCCCATTTATAACCAGTTTCAAAATCAAGTCCAATTTTTCTACTCTCGGACAGGTCGATCATTATTTTAAACTCTAACCACCTGTCCAAAAATTCCAATGCTATTTCCGAGTTTCCACTTTTCGCAAACTTTTTAATCTTTGACTTTCGACTCATTTTTAACAGTAGAAACCATTCAGAACAAAATAGCTCTGATCTATTTCCTCTTTGAGGAAAGTTCCATGGAGGTTAGAGGGTCTACCCACTTTACCGAAACACAAAAGCCGCATTTAAAAAAAATCCCCTAAGAAATTCGAGAGACTAAAAAACTAACCACAGGGCATCCTACCCTAAAAAAATGACCGCACAATCCCTTCTGTCATAAATACCCTTTAAAAAGAAAGCGAAAAAAAAATTGCGAAATACGCTCCCGACTTTCCTGCAGTGGCGGAAGGAGATATGAAATTTCTCATCCCTTTGATAAAAAAAAACGAAAGTGAATGGAAACGCCTCAGAAGCCAGAAATTGGGGCATCAGCCATCAAAATTAGAAAATTGGTCTTTCGCAATGTTTTGCAGGGCTTTTAAGATCATCTAGGGCCTTGGGGGCATTCTGAGAAGAAAGCTAATCTGGATTTTTTCTTCTTACTCAGGAGGTGCGATAGATAACCTTAGGGTTTGGAGTCTCTGGGTTTTGGATCAGTCGTAAATTTCGGCGAGGGTTTGTAGCAGCTGTGTCGACACAGGGTGTTTTTTAGCAGTGTGGGATTCCACAGATATGCTGAGAAATAGATTTGGGGCACTTATGAAATAGTAGGAAGTGTATAAAAGATGGTGGTGGGTTTGGTGATTGATAATAAACCGGACTTAGTAGAAATTTAAGAAGATAATCGGGGCCTGTCTTGTTATTCCATAAAATTGTTATATAATAAGATAAGTGATTTCCAAACTATCCTTATTCGTCTTGCGAACATCATGTAATACCCGAAAGAAATTGATTAACAATTTTGTAGTAGACTTGATAAAATAGGTTTTATTTTTTATTTCAGAATCATCATGAACACTGTAGTAAATGTAAATTTGTTTCTAATTAACTTTAAAAAATTTCGCCATTGTAACATTGTTTTTATGGACTACCAGTTGGAAAACAGCTAAATTGATTGATGGAGTTATAGATTCTTTATTATCTTTAATGGGGTAAATATAGCAGAATCAAACAAGGTGATTTAAAATTTTGCAAATTCAGTGCAACTTGGGTAATTTGAAGCTGAAGGAAACACCAAAAAAAATTTAATTGAATTTGAATTGAAAAAGCAAAATTAGTAGGAATGAATTATCCATGACTTTATTTCGATTTCGTTCAAATCACATTACAATTTTCCATTTTAATTTAGAGATAAAATTAGGTTTATCTTTGTATAAGCCGCACCCTAGAACGAATATAAAAAAATCAACTTTTTTTAAATTAAAAACTTAAATTTTTGGTGAAAGCATTTTTCTGACTTAAGTTTTAACCTATAACTAAATTTTGTACAAAACTAAGGCCAATTATTTGTACCCTAAAAGTAAAGCAAATTATTTTATTTCGAAATGTAATTATTTAAAATTCAAATAAAATGTTGTAATTGATTATACATATTTTAATTCATTGCTTATTTCAATTAAAATAACTAAAACACATTGTCAAAACATTAATGGAGATGGTCGGGTAAAACGGGACACATCAAAATTGTATCCCGTTTTGGGCACCCCAAAAGTGTCCCGTTTTGCCCGACCGTGATGCTTTTGGCAACATAAATGGCTGAATCCTGAACTGTCACTCACTAGCAATATTTAAATACATGAAATTATTGTTTGAAGAGCTATGAAAAAAACACAGTACTTTACGGAACTGTTCTTAAGGACGGAGAAGCACAAGGATAGTTGTTCTGCAGTCGAAAAAAGTACAAAGTTAGTAAAAATCTCACTTGAGAACTTTAAAAAAATGTTTCTTTGCGAAACAGTGGCTAGCGTTGTGAGATCAACTGAGAATGCTGTCATGACGGTCGGGAACCAGTTTAGCCTGTCTCCTGCGGGATGGCACCTCCAGTCAAGCTCCGAGGCTCAGTATCCCGTTTTGCCCGCCTATCCCGTTTTGGGCAACTCTCCCCTACAAGTTCCACCAAATTTAAAATCTCATAGAATAACCATCCTTACGAATATAGACGATACTCTGCAGGAAAGTGTATTATTTTATTTAAGACTTAAAACTGCGATAAAAATCCGCATGTGATTTTCGTATTGTGAGAATATTTTTAGCCCTCTGTGTACTGCCGGTAATTAAAAAGTATCAATTTAATTAATTAGCTCTAGCTCTAGAGGATTAAATTTCTCAAAGATAATTATTTTGTTTACGTATATCGCCTATTTTTTAATTTAGTGATTAAAAAAATATTTGCTCGAAAAAAATTGCAAAAAATCATAATGCAGTAGATAAAGGGTTAAAATGAATTTTCGAACATTATATCACAAATTAAACGACACAATGCAGTGTTAAATCATTCAACCTACACTTCCCACCCAAGAGAGAATCCTATCCGCCACTTTCACTTAGAGATCCCGGTTCCCCAGGCACCCATCCTCGGCGGAACGTGGGCCGGGCAAACTGGGTCACCCGTGGTCCGCCATTGCCCTGGGCGGGACAGGGTCTTTCACCCTCCGACGATCTCTTCTTGCCATCGGACTCGTCTGGTAGTGGAAGATTTTCTTCTTCGAGTTGCAATTGATGGGGTGTTGATAGAAGATCTTTTGTTGATGTCGATTTCTCCCGTTTGGTGGCTTGTGTTTTGTGGTATTTGCGGATATACATACATATTTGTCAGCTGGGGGTAAAACACCATTTAGTTGACGAAAAGATTACATGTATGATTAGTATGCTGTGAAGGTGGTTATAAAACACAGTGGATTTCACTTAGGTTAAGGTCATAATGGGTCTACACTACATTAATTTTTCCATATGAAAGAGCTTTTATGATAAAGAATATCATAATGTCTTGGGTTACTTTCGTCCTTTTTTAAATATCATTTTTCGATGAAGAGTAAACCTCTGTTTTGATGAAATTCATGTATTTAGCTTTGTACTAATGTAATGTCTTTTATGTGATATAAATTATTATTAATCAGTTTATTTTGTGTAAGATGTCACGTATAAGCTAAAAAAAATAAATACATGTTTGTCAGCTGGGGGAATACACCATTTAGTTGACAAAAAATTTACATTTGGTCATAAGAAACATGGGATCTTTACTTAGAATCAGATTATCATGGGTGCCCGGATTTTTATGGGCTTCATCTTGGGTCTACTTAGTAGACTCTACCTAAAACAAATCAAAATTAAAAATATGAATCTACGGTGAAACACAAGAATAAGTATTTGGAACATAAGAAACCTGCCTCCCATTTGACTACTGTTTGACACTGAAAGTGTGGCGTGGATAAATTATAAGAGAATTTTCCTTTTAATCACTTAATAATTTATTGATTTGGTAATGAGGTAATTTATAAATGATGAAATAAAAAATCCAATTAAATACTCTTTTTTTTAGGATTTGATAAAAATATCCAACAACTACGGATAAAGTTTTAGAATTTTCATGACCGTCATTAATTTTTTTATAATCATAAACTTATCAATTTATCCATCACATAAATCATGTTAATTTTAATTAACATAATGAATATGTGAGGCGGAAAGCGAAAAGGGACCTCTTGTCGGCAAAGTTGATTTCGAGAAAAAGCCAAAAAACCGGAAGAAGGTCAAAACTATCGATTTTTTTTCTCTCGATTTTATCGATCCTTGGATCTTTTAGAACCGAATTTTTGCTGTTGGAATCATTCCTTAACTGTGAAAAATAACGAGATGGTAGCATTTTGAAAGTTTAAGGTCGTTTTTCGCGAAATCCACTTATTCTTATTAAAACTTTTAATTACTGGCAATTCGTCATTTTTTGAGCTACAAGGATGATGATGGTCTTAAAATCTTCATAAATCTGTACAGATTAAGAAAAATAATAACTGCATTTCGACGAACGCCGACAAGAGGTCCCTTTTCGCTTTCCGCCTCACATATTATTAAAAGGAGATAAAAAAAGTAAAAATATGTTATTTGGTTAAAAACATCAACACTTACATAAATTAAAATTCAACTCATTGTATCATATATGTTATTAATAGCAATTTTTGCCAGGAATATGCTACACAAGAGGAAAAAACGTAAAAATGTAAATTTTATTATTACACTTCTTAAAAGCATTAATATGGTTAGTTTAATTCATTGAATTAAAATTTGGTACTTACCTAACTAATTAATGCAAAATGTTTACTTTTTTCTTTATTAAAATAATATACTACAAATACCGTACTGAATTTTTATCTGATTTATACTAACTTTTGAGTAATAGGAACAAATTCCTTCACCAAAAGATATTATATACTTCTTCATATACTTTCAAAAGATATTATATCTAATATACTTCCATTGAGTAAAATAAATATTTTTTTATGATCTCGAATGATAAATTTACCCATTGTTCTTAAACATTGACAAGCATGTAATCCTTATTTTCTCGAACAAAATTGTCTTCAACCATTACGTGATAACCCTTTATTTCTGTACATTATTCTAGAAAAAAAACAGATGTTGCTCTACATTCTGTCCCTTCACACCCCGAAATTTTTATTATTTTCCAAACAACAAGGTACATCTTTCGAATCTTCCTTTCTCCAAACGGATCTTCGAACTAAAAATAGATCTCACTGTCCACTAACGTCTGACTGACCTCGATGAAATTAATTTTCTTTTAATAAAAAAACAAAGTTCTTAATCATCTCAATCTATTTTATTTTTCCGTTCTTAAGATTTCTACAGAGATTTATTAAGTTTTAAAAAAAATATAAAGGAGTTAAAGAGGAATTGTATTACCACTTAGTTCTTTGAAACACTTCTTAATGTTCAATTTAAATGTTTTCTACTGATGCCAAATCTTATTTAGCCGAGGATATAATGCTTTCTGGTAATAATACTCATTATAGTTTTCTCCTTTTTTATTTCTATTTAACATAATATCATAATTGTTTTGTAAAAGTACCTTTCTAAAGAGTAATGTATGTGCTACTCTTTGCCCACTTTATCCTGCAGTTTTTTTTAAATTGATTTTAAAACAAGTTAACAAATAGATTCCCTGATTATAAATTTAAAACCAAGATTTATAATTACAAAGAAAACATCCCAACTTCATTTTAATAAAATAATGTTTGATTATTATATGAAATTTTAATTTTAAATAGAATATACCACCCCTTTTTATTCATTATATTAAATTCTAAAAAATGTTCTTAAATAACGTGATTTTTTTTTCAATTTTTGAAAATGCAATTTATATTTTAATCTTTACAGAAGAAACCCAAGTAGTTTATGTAGTAATAATTATTCATTAGAATATTAAAGTAAACAAAATAAATTGTGCTTTATAAGTGTTTTTAAATGTTTTATTATGTTTTAACTAAGAATATCTGTAGAAAAATAATATATAAAAGATATTAGAAATATTATGTGAGATAAAAAATTAAAAAAAAAGCGAGAAAAACGAACAGAAATAAAAAATGGTAATGTAAAAGAAAGAACAGAGCTCTTGCAGAAACCTGTAAAATTACCCAACCAGCAAAATTTTCATCAATAGTTTATTTTTTAAAGTTTCCCTAATAACCTTATAACGTTACTTTCATTTTAATGCCTTTGTTTTAGAACATAGATATGACTATTTTCATCCATTCTTGATAGTTAACTGGCCACTGTTGACTATATTTTTTCCCTCTTACTTTAAAAAGTGTTACACTCTGATTTGATCAATTATTCTTTCCTTTAGTTAAGATTCGTGATTTTGAAACTATCACCCCTTCAAATCGATTTAGATCACGGTTTTAAAAAGCTGCGTACCCCTTATCATTTATCTTGAGAGACAATTGGGCTATTTTTGGGGAGGGCCATTGTGGTGACAGATTTTGAAAGATGGCTAAAATGACTTGATGGACAGGACAATAGGACCAGTTTTCCTGGCTTTCAACGATTTGAAACTTAAGGAAACGCTAGATTTGTACCCCTGGGTCAGAGATTAATCTAGTTTAAAGCTTTGTAATGTCACATTAAAAACTCATTTTCGATTTCAAAAACATCATTTTTTCTATTCACTTTTCTATTCCTTCTAATATTTATTAAAAACAGACACTATTCGTCTAAAATTGATATTAATCGAATGCTTTATTTGATGGTTGAATAGTGTAGGTATATTAAAATGATATAAGAAAATATCATAGTTGTGTTCATAAATATTAAAAATTTCGTTTTTGTCTATTTTTTATATTATATAACTAAGATATACTGCAATAAAGTAATCTTCAAAATAATGCTTCTGTTAGGGAAGACTAAACACAATGGAACAAAATATAGTAATATATTTTCAGACCAAATATATGCATGCATAAAAACTTTCTTGACACAACCTTTTAGTTCTTTTCCTTTCTAAGTAAATTTATAGAATTATATTTATAGAAACAAAAATATTTTAGTGAGCTAAACTATAGAATAGTTTAGAATTAGTGATAGAATTGAGTTTTTTAAATCAAAGTACATCATTTCATTTCCTATTAAATTAGCTTTAGTTAGTCGTGAATACTTTCAAATATTTGTACTTTCAGTTGCAAATAAAGGGTAATGGGTTAAAGTGAAATTTAAGTTTTTCAAAAATGTTTAAAATAATGAACGTATTAATATGTTCCAGTAATATATAAGATATTAAGATACATTCAAACATTTCTACTCTACTTTATGATGGTATTCATAATCAAAAGTTTTGTTACGTTATTTTTTTACCTTGTCTTAATAGGATCTTATTTCATATTACAATCTTCGTACCTCCAAAATCAATATCGTGAAAAATCATAGATTTGTATATTTATGACTTAGGTAAATGACTAAAAATGTTCTTAGATCGTAAAAAAAGCAAAAAAAGCCTTATGACCACTTATGTGAACTAGCGACGGCCAGAGCTCGTCTTGTGATAGACAGTATGTAAAATATATAAGCATTAGTTTTCGTCTATAAAGTGTTAAATCAAAAATTTCTACAACTTTTATTAACTTTTTCAGCAACAGTTAAGCCTTATATACAATAATTACAAAGAATATTTTTCAAAAAGAATTCTTCTTTGGAAAAACCAATAATGCAAGTTAATCAAATCACGGTAAAATAAAACAGTTTTCAGAATTCAATATATTAATTTCAATTTTTCTTTTCAGAGGCAAGAAACCAACAGCCTAGAGATTACAATTCTATAAAACTATTTTTTAAACAACAGTTAAACAAAATTTAAACAAATTATTTTGTTACATAAAACGATTTTGTAACTACAAAGAAGTTTATTTAAAAGAAGATTATCTCATAATAATTTTATTCGTTTAATTTATTTAAAAGATAATTATCAATACAAGTATGGCAAATGTATGATATAGTTAAGAGTCTGGGATCTTCATATGTGTCACCAAAAGGGCTTGAGAACAGAACAATAAGTGATTTGCTTGGTTGAATATATGCAAATATTTACGACTCTTCTTAATTTATGTGAGACTTCAACTTGAGGTAGGATTTATAATTCTGCGACAATGCAACATGTCTTTGTTCTTTGAGCTTCCTTCACATATTAGGTCAAGGAATTTAAATTTTTTTTAAAGCGATTCAGTTTAAAATGTAGAGTAAAGCCTTTGTCTGTGTTTTTTGCACTTAAAATTCGTATGAATAATTTTATTAGTTGAATTACTATGTAAACTCAATCAGAAATGTTCCCTATCAACTATATTAAATTAGAAAAAAACCACAAAAATAAATAACTGCTATGGTTTTGTCCTTTAATATTGAAACATTGAATTAATTTAAACTTTAATTTTTAAACTTTATTTTTAACTTAACTTTATTACTAATTAAACTTTTTTTTGTTAAGACACTTGACTAGCAGTAATCTTGTGTTTCAAAGTTTCATAAAATTAATTTGTACATAGATGCTTAGTAGACTGGTTAAGTATGTTTAGTTCAATTGTACAACATGTTTTATTCGGACCTGTTTAATTATTTCACAAGACTTTTCTTGATCTTTTCTCTCTGAACTTTAATTTTTGTGAGATATTTCATCACATTCTCTTACTTTAAAACAATAAATACATATGTTAATAAAATTGGAACCCCAGAAAGGAATTATACTTTTAGTTACAAAGTCTCCTTTTATTATCCTCCTTTTATACATATTTATTAGGGTGGGCCGAAAACACACTTTATTTTTTATTCATGTTCTAATAGCGCGGAAAGGGTACCACTTGGGTCCAATAAGGACGGTGTAAAATATTTTTCCGATCGGATAATATCTTAGGCTCCCGCATCGCACTAAAAGTTCAAAAAATGGATGACTTTTTTACAAAACAACAAAAAAACCAAAGATTAAACTCTCAAATATTGTTCCTGATTTTTTATGAGGAACTAATATAGTTATAGACATAATGTTTCAGGTTCCATTCTTCTATCACTCTTTTTTCGTTAGATATAATTTTTTAATGTTCAAAGAAATCTTGTAAAGTTTTTTTTCCTGCATTTTAAAACAGCTAATAAACCTGAAATCACTCCCATTCGGTTCGTAAATTTTTTGTCTTTGATTTGATGAGCATCAGGACCACTATTTTCAAAAAAGTTTTTTTCAAAATTAAAAAAAAGTGAAAAAAAATGACTCAGTGAAAAATTGACTCATAAAATGAACATTACTACCAAATTTCAAGTTGAAAATAAAATTTAATCTTGTTTAAAAAAATATAAAAATTCGAAATTTAGGCAAGTCCCTAAACAATCCCCAAAATTATACAGCAAGAGCAATTCACTCATGGAAAATTCATAAACTCGCTTGAGGGTGTTATGAGTTAAAACATGTAAAAAATGTCACATAAATGTCTAAAATACGACAATTAACAGATTCGGTTCAAAACCTTACAGAGCGAATTTTCAACTTTAAGTTAATTCAATTTGCATGCATTACTCCAGAAAATTCCTAAGAATTATGTTTATATCTAATTGTTTTTACTTTTAAAAAGTCGAATCAAAGTAAATTAAAAGTTTTAGAACATAAAAAATTGGATATAAACACATTTCTTAGGAATATTCAGTTAATATTCATGCAAATTGAATTAACTTAAAGTTGAAAATTAGCTCTGTAAAGTTTTGTACCGAATCTGTAAATTGTCGTATTTCCAGAAATTTATGTGACATTTTTTACATGTTTTAAGTCATATGAACACCCTCAAGCGAGTTTATGAATTTTCCATGAGTGAATCGCTCTTGCTTTATAATTTTGGGGATTGTTCAGGGGACTTGCCTAAATTTCGAAATTTTTATTTTTTTATACATGATTATATTATATTTTCAACTTGAAATTTGGTAGTAATGTTCATTTTATGAGTCAAAAGGCTTTTAAATTTTTTTCAAAAAATTTTTCAAAAACAATTTTTTTAATAAATTTTTTTTCACTTTTTTTAAATTTTGAAAAAAAAACTTTTTGAAAATAATGGTCATGATGCACATCAAATCAAAGACAAAAAATTTACGAACCGAATGGGACTAATTTCAGGTTTTTAATTTGTATAGTTCTAGAGTTATTAGCTGTTTAAAAATGCAGAAAAAAAACTTTACAAGATTTCTTTGAACATTAAAAAATTATATCTAACGAAACAAGAGTGATAAAAGAATTGAACCTGAAACATTAGGTCTATAACTATATTAGTTCCTCATAAAAAATCATGAACAATATTTGAGAGTTTAATCTTTAGTTTTTTTGTGTTTTGTAAAAAAGTCATCAATTTTTTTGAACTTTAAGTGCGATGCGGGAGCCTAAGATATTATCCAATCAAAAAAATATTTTCACCGTCCTTATTAGACCCAAGTGGCACCCTTTCCGTGCTATTAGAACATAATTAAAAAATAAAGTGTGTTTTCGGCCCACCCTAATATTTATATATTTTTAATGAAAATTTGGCTAATTTATTCTTCAAACTTTACAAGAGAGAAAAAACTCTAATGTTGGTGCTATGGAAAACCTCGAAATGGTCAAGTTTATCAAATATTTGAAATAAATCACCAATCTAAAGTCAAAGCTGGTCCAAAGCTGGTAAAGTCCATTCCTTATAATGGAAACATTACATGTAATTTTGATCTCTAAGTATTTATAGAAAACTCACACTCATGCTATCTTAACAAATAAGTATTTGCACACCAGGGCCAAAGGGGGTTTAAGGAGTTCAAATCTCTCTGAAATTTCAACATCACTTTTTAAACTGTTTTCCCCTTTAAGTTCTTAAGCTTAAAGGAGTATTTATCTTCGGGTGTAACCCAAAAGTTCTCCATCTGAGATAAAACACTATTTTTGTGGGTTAAATTTTAAAAGAAATTTGTGGAAAAAACCTCTTTATCCGGTCCAAACTTGTGACCTTTTTATATACTGTTTTCCCCCTCAAAATTCTTCCGCTTACTGTACCCTTAAGCAGTTTTCTTTGGGTGTCCCCCAAAAAGTTCCAGAATCAGATAAAACACTAGTTTGAAGGGACAACCCCCCTCTAATTTTTAACGTCTACATTTTTTCCTTGAAAGTTCTGTGGTTTAAAAGGAGTTGTTCTCTCTGGATGCTACTCAAAGGGTCTCAAAATGAACTGAAACCCTACGTTTTGTGTCAAATTTTCATAATTCAAACACTTCTTTTAAGGGATCTAAAGATTAACGTATAAATGAACTCCTTAGGGGGGACCCTAGAAATAAAGTTGAGTCAAGCCCTCCCCCCGAAACATAAGTATGGTTGCGCCTCTTATGTGTACTTATGATTAGTATTGTGGTTTCTTTTCTTAATTATATTAAAAGAATCATTTTAAAGAATCTTTGAAAATTTTAAACCTACCTATTTATTAAATTTTTGAAAAAAAAAATAGTTTTCATTCCTTTTACCTGACCTTTTCAACGGCTTAAAAATTACTTTGTAACGACACATTATTTTTTGGGTTTATTAGATTACTTTGTAAACACATATTTAACAGCAGTTAAAGAAGATGGAAATTTCATTTCGTATGGATTTCAATGACGGTGCTATATTTTCTCTCCCTTGCTTTTCGAATCATATCTTTCAAACGCTCTTCAACAAAAACTTTTTACATAAAACTAGAATTGATTACTAAATGCATAAAGATATATCCTAAGCGTTGGGATCTATCTAACCCCAAGCTCGTTCTCTCGGGTTAAGAACAATTTTAATTTAGAAAGCGACATCTATAATAAACTGTTTATAGAGGCATAAAAACTTTTAAACATGACGTTGGTTATCACGATTATTTTATTATATTATAAATAGGTGGATAAAATTTGAAGTAATTCAAATATTTAATTTTACGAATTTTTAAGTTATGATACTATGCTCCTAAATTTATAAAATTCCTTTGAAATGCAAGTGAATGTGAAAAAGTCTGTAGAAAGGCATATACCATAAAAATAACAAATAAAAATTCTGAATCCACCTCATACAGAAGTTATCCCGCACTATCCAGGATATTTCTTTAATAATAAAATTTAATTTTTTATCAAGAAACTTTTGTTAAATTTCTAATAACATTCATAAAGTTTGGAAAATAGTTCAGTTAGATTGTCCTATCATCTCCAGCAAACAGAAATGTTTCATTTGTAAATAGAAGAGTATGATTCAAGAGTATGTTGCAAATCCACAGTAAAGATTTTCCTTAGAAGAGATTAAGATGAGTTACACACCGAAGAGGTCAAAAATTGTAAACAATAAATTCTATATCGTAGATACTTTTATAAATTTGCAATACATTAACATTAACATAAGAACATTTAATACTAAATAAAAGCAGGAGAAGAAATGTCAAGCAAAACTAAACGCTTTTAAAACATATTTAGGGGAATTATCTTTAAGAGATCAAATTCACGGCACCGCAGAATTCAAAATAAAGCACTGATGAGAATGTTTTCTTTAACTAATAAACATTAGCAACTTAGAATGTTTTAACAATTTGGTAAAACGACTAAAATGTTATAGGTAAAAGGATAAATCCAAGATTTCGTATCCAAAGCATAAGGGAGAAATAACTTGAGAAAGTCTTTCTCGAAACAAAAAAACACTTAAACATCATCACATGCCGGCAGTAAATCCAAAAGTCGTGGCTCTTCCCAACTCCACATCCAAACTGAAACCATCACCGGCCCAAAACTTCAAAATCCCGAAGGAAAGAATTTAGAACGAACTTCAAAAACAAAGAGACAAAAAATCAATCAGCCCCAAAAAAGAAAACAAACACCCTATCGAAAGTGAAAACCCAAAAGTCACCTTGAAAAACAACCAAAAAAACGAAGCATAACGTTCGGAATTCCTGTTACAATTCTTACGATCGCCAATTGCAAAGGTGATAATCCCTCGAATCTGGGGCACCTCGAAGTATCCATTGATATCGAGGAAGTGAAAATTCCACAGGGAGGAGGGAAGAACAAGGGATCCGAAAGCTATCAGTGGGCGGAGCCTCATCTCCGCTCCCAGTGCTGCCCTCTGTAGAGGACTGTGGAAGCTTTTCGTCTAGTGTGATATAGGTCAGGGTTGGATAGCAGCGGACCAGTATTTAAACTCAGCTCTCTGGCAGAAGCAAACCATCTCAGATTCAGCCCTCTGATCGAACAGTTCTAAGGGATACCAATATCTTTTCTTCGGATTTGTGAAGAGGTAAGTGTTGTGAGATGAAGTTCGGTTTGAGTTTTGGAAAGTGTTGGGATTTTTCGGAAAGTGAAATCGGGGCAAAGGAAGTGAAAGTTTTAATGGGTGGTAGTTATGTAACTTAGTGAAGTTTGGAGTATATATAACTTAACTGATTACAGTTAGATAGGATTTATCTGAAAAGTTTAAGATCTTTTCACCTCTCTAATGCAGCGGGGAGTAAAAGAGTAGAAAACGAGGATCTTCCTATTTCGGAAGGGAGAAAACGAAACTGAGCGGAAATCGAAACCTTCCGCTGCGTTTCGTAGCGTCGCCATCTACCGGAAAGCGAAAGTATCAAAATCTAACCCCAGGGATAAAGGACGTTTCAGGTGCTTGCTTCGGCACTAACGGTAAAAATTAGAGACAATCCGAAAAATTTTTACAGCTTCAGAAACTTTCAGGAGATTTAGAGTAATAGTTTCCCTAAAATCACGGGACAAAATAATATTTCTTATAATGAACGCTTTTGTAGGATTGTTCTTTCACTTTTGCAAAATCCCAACTCTTCTTCTTTCTGAGTATTCAATGTTTTATGAATTGTGTTTTAATTTTAAGCATTGATGTTTTGTGTATAACGTATTGGTTGTTTGAACAGTGTATTTATTTTATTGGAACTATTGAGTAACATAAGTGCTGATAAAAAATAACTCTGATGCATTGCTTTAAAAATTTCTAAGTAGAAATTTTCAAAATAACAATAACATCAAACTTTATGAAAAAACTTCAACATTTAGATTTTATTATTCGATCATTTTACATTAGAAAACCATATTGAAAAATAGAAATTTAGTCTCATATGTTTAAAAGTTGAGAGGCCGCTCAAATTACATTTTAGACTTACTATTTGCATTCAAATTCTTTCCATTTCTTGTTTTGAAAAAAAAAATCCCAAACAAACCAAATATCCTTAAAAGCATTGATTTCTATCACCGTTCCTTTCACAAACAAATATAGTGCAACCAGGATAGCTCGAACGTTTCTAATTAAATGTTGTAGATAATTTGAAGCTAACGCAATTACAATACAGCTAAAGTGTCATTAACTTGGGAAAAAAATAGTGTTCTTAAATGTGTTAATATTCGTGTAAAGTATTTATAGTGTAATCAGTTTAAATCCAGACAATTAATTTGTAATCCTTCTTTACACTTAATTACTGTTGTGATACATTGCCGACCATCCCCTCACACCTCCAAAACACCCAAGTCGAAATATGTCAAGTTAACGTAAAAACTACTAGAAGTAAACGAAATTTGGCCATATGAGAAAAAAAAATTTGACTAATCTTGAACGTTTGTGGCTGCTTGGAATTTTCAGATAATTTAAATATTTGTCTTAGTTAAACATCTATTAACGTTTTGGATAATTCCACCTTTATTATGGTACCTTCTACTTTAAAACTCCAAGTACTACGAAATTAAAATCTAATCACAGTTCAATACAGATCAATGACCAAAAATTTTTAGTGACTACAATTTTTTAAGATAGGCCAGTACGAAAATCAAACAACTCAAACTATACTCCAGAAATAAAACAGTTTGAGTTGTGGCCACAATCTTAATTACTAATCCTTCTTAACACTCCATTACTGTTGTGACACAGCCCCCATTTCGAAAACATCCTCCGAATAACAACAATCAGCAACATAATTACAAGAGCCGTAAATATACATCATCCCATGATGATCAACGGTCCATCTCCCGTTTCGCAAAGCCACCGAAAACTGGAGCACAGCGGTTGAGAGCACATGCCGATCTACATTTTGTTCTCCGCAGCAGCCACCCAGCTGGGTGTGGGATCTTCCCAGGGCTAACCTCATTTGAACGAGGAAAGCTCGAACCCTTCAAGCAGCAAATTACTCATTAGGCACCCTTTGTGGGTCCGTCGACTTCCGATCTGCTCTGGAAACCAGTTGAAGATGAACTGGTAGATGCGCTAATTGTAATAATGAGTATTGGGCACGCTATGTGTAATGGGGTATTCGGAGGAGATTTAGGTACTCATAATAGCTTGCATTGTTTCAGTCTCATATTGAAATGGGTAACTCAAAGAGATATAAGTTTCTTGAATGCTGTGCATTTTTTAGATTGAAATGGGTAACACAAAGAAATTAAAGTTTCTTTGAAATTTATGTTAAAATTTAAATTACAAAAATATAATAAAGGGTGCTGGGATTTCTACTTTCAAAATATCACCTTTTTGGTTGAAAAGAATATTGAAATCTTTAAACAATGCAAGAGTAGTTAAATAAACGGTTTACGTAATGCGTGGGAAAGAATCAAATTTGAAACACTAAAGCAATGCTTTTAAATTAAACCTTAATTGATGAATAATATTATTCTTTATAATAAATTTTGAGTTTGAATATATTTAAATTAAAAATAGGTTGATTGAATTTTTGCATAAAATACGTGCAAAAATATTTTAAGGAATTTTGATACATCCTAACCCGTAAAACCATATTTCTCAAAGAAAGCCGAAAAAAAGTATAGCATTTATCACTTGAGTCTTAAATATTTTTCTTAAGATGCTTCATTTAAGGGATTCCCAAAAAAGAAAAGATAAAAAAGGAGAAAAAGAGAAAGGGAATTAGAAACCTATAGGAAGAACGTTTTCTTATTCAAAGTACCCTCACGAAACACTAGGATTTATTTCAATACGTTTTATTTCAATGATAGGATGATAGTTAGATATCGCAAGATAGTTTTGGGAATTTGAGTGACTTAAAGGATATACTCATAAAGTATAATCGAATTTCCAACCTTTGGAAAGTATTAAAAACTTTACAATACATGCAATCAAATCTATGAAGTTTCACAGAGGTAACTTCCATAAACAATAACATTAAATTGTGTTGAAAATGGGTTACTGGGGTTACTAAACAAACGCTCGAATATTTCTAATATGTAACCACGAATCTTCTATTCTTACAGATAAACCATGGCTAAATCACTGACTGTGATGGCAGTCACCCTGGCAGTGATGCTGGGAGCCAGGTTCGTCCGTGCCGGCGGCGACTACGGCGGCGGGGACGAAGGAGGCTACGGCGGCGGTGACGACGGGGGCTACGGCGGGGGTGACTTCGGAGGCCACGGAGGAGGCGACTACGGCGGCGGCCACGGAGGCGGATACGGAGGTGGCAACGGAGGCGGATACGGAGGTGGCAACGGGGGCGGATACGGTGGCGGCGGCGACTACGGTCACAGCTACAAAGAACCCATCGTGCACGTCATCCACAAGGATGTCCCAGTCTACCACAAGGTGGCCATCCCCAGGCCATACCCTGTCCCCAAGTACTATCCCGTCCCCAAGACCGTGCACGTCCCCCACCACGTCCCAGTCCCAGTAAAGGTCCCAGTCTACAAGACCATCCCTAAGGTGATCACCATCCCCAAGAGCGTGCCCGTGCATAAGATCATCCACGTCCCCAAGCATGTCCCAGTCGGAGTCCCAGTCCCAGTCTACAAGCCCCAGCCCGTTCCAGTCTACAAGACCATCCACGTGCCCAAGCATGTCCCAGTCCCAGTCCACATAAAAGTGCCAAAGTACATCCCAGTACCAGTCCACAAGATCATCAAGGTCCCTAAGCCTTACCCAGTTCCAGTCAAGGTTCCAGTCTACAAGGAGACTCTTGTCAAGAAGCCAGTTGTCCTCCACGTCCCGTAAGTATAACTATTGATTATTTTTAATTCTTTCAGGATTAAAAACCCTAGGACAAACCTAGTCTAACCTAACCAGGATTCTATCATCTACCAGTACTTTTAAACAATAGGCTTCATTGGTTATTGCTAAAAATTCCTACTAAAACCGTTTGGCTTATGCTGCCCAATACAGTTTAAGGCCAAGACATTTTCATTATTATCACATAAAAAGGACCTGTTTGACCGCCTAGAGCTTAAGTAATATAATAGTATTTTTTTCCCTCTTTTTGAATGGGAACTATTTTTGTCCTCTATTATATAGTGGGTATTTTTCATTCTTATCGGTGATTGAAATCCTTGCGCTCTTATGAGCTTCCTCAAATACTTACAAATCCTTAACGACCTTTTCAAGGTTTCTACTCGAAAGCTTCTGAATTTTAAGAGTTCAATAACTTTATTACTCAATAATTGGATCTACAATTAGGGTCGGTAAACGTCATCTTATGCGTAAAACTTTTAGTACATTTAATGCAATTTCGAGGAGATGAGAAAGAACCCTTCTGAGATAAATTTTCTTCAGCTTATTTCTTTGAAAATTCCTTTTGAAAACATTTTACTCAATGATATTTTTAAATAAGAGGAACTTTGAACACTTTATATCACAAATATATCACACCGAGTCATGATTAATTTTATTGAAAAGGAGTAGGTCTAGAACAACAAAGTTCTTACTGTTATTTTTAGGTTTTACCCAATCTCTATATGAAATTACAGCAATAGATTTAAAAATATCAAAATGAAATCAGACATTCAGAATAAATCTTTGTTTGGGGTTTTCTCTCACTAGGAAGAAAAAATTCAAAATTGTTTCAAACTTCCTACATTACTAAAAATGTCACTCTCCAATTAAGGTCAATGCGATCACCCATTCACGTTCATTAAAATACATTGTATTAAAAATACCTCCATTACAAAGACTCATTTCACCCCAAATTAAACAATTCTGGCCACAAACGAAAAAAAAAAATTCAAAAACATTCAGACCGACGAAGAAACAAAGATGGTTTTCCTCAACGATTTTTTTACTGTTTTCCGAGAGAGTCTATCCTTTTCTCCAAGTAACGCTTGGCTTCATGAGAAAATGATTTTATTCGGCATCTCTCTTCGCCACCCGTTAATCTCATATGAAGTCGAATGTAGGTTAATTCTTCAAAACTAATATTAGGTTAGTGGATTGGACAATGACCTTCAAAAGACGCCGAAGAAGAGAGAGAATGCAAATAAAGGGCTGCTTCGCTCGGTGCAAAGACGTATTGACCGTAGGGATTTGGGAGTGATAATGCTCATTGTTAACAACTAGTAGCATTTGATTGTTGCGACTAGTAGGCTAACTTGAAGAAAATAAGGTTCGTTGTCCGTTTAAGGACCTTTAGTTAGGGCCGTTGGAAACGTTTCCCGTATAAACATTTTTAGGTGGTAAGCATTATCATTGGATTGTTAGAGAAAGCAATGGTTTATAAAGCTTCATTGGATAATTTTCTGCATGCTCGTTAGTAAAAGCGTATCTATAGTTTTTTTCGTTCATATATCAGTAAAGAGTCGATAATTGCCCCAAAACAGGGTTCTAAGCTCCGAATATTTTAGTTATATTGTATGGTTTTTCTTTGATCCTATTTAAGAATGGGTTCTTTTCTTTAAATTGGTTTCATCAAGCGAAGGAAGGAACCTTTTAAGTAGTCATTTAACCTGATTGCAGTATTTTTCTAAAAACGTAATTTTTGTTATGATTGTAACGTTCTCACGATTGGTCTTAAATTTTAAGGTAAATATTTCAGATATTATATCCGCTGTCAGGCTCACTTAATTTTAACTACATGACCAAAAGCACATAAGTTATGAAATTCATAAATCTCCATATACGTATGAGACGAATTTGCAATGAACAGTGCGTAACATTCGATAGATAAAAAAATAATAACCATTCATATTTTTCTTTTCCTTCCAGAGTCTACGTGAAGGCCCACAATGATGGTGGCTATGGAGGCAATAATGGTGGCTATGGAGGAAGCAGTCACGGAGGCAGCTATGGAGGCAGCAGCTATGGCGGCGGCCACGGAGGAGACAGCGGATACGGTGGAGGTCACGGAGGAGACAGTGGATACGGTGGAGGTCACGGAGGAGACAGCGGATACGGTGGTGGCCATGGAGGAGACAGCGGATACGGTGGTGGAGACAGCGGATATGGAGGTGGAGATAGCGGCTATGGCGGAGACAGCCATGGAGATAGCGGCTATGGTGGCGGAGATGAAGGATACGGTGGAGGCCATGGTGGATGGTAAACTGCCCGACTACTGCCTTATCCTGACAGAGCCCAGAATCCAAGACCTCGCTCTTCAATGAAGAGTTGCGGCTCAATCAATCATGGACACTTTTTTTGTAGATATACGGTAACGAACGACCTTCTTCATACTTCATACTTCTGTCCTCTTCTTTTTAAGTTGTCCTCGAAGCTGCCATGAAATTATCCATTAACACAGCACGAAAACAAAATTGACTAACCCCGAATCCGAAATCCTGATCCCTTACTTTACCAAACTTCCTAGCGGCTATTGGTAATATCCCTTAACTCGGATATTAGTCATATAGCCTGCATGCGAACGTTTGCTAAATTTATCTACCTATTATTACTATTATTATCCCCTCCTGGTCCTAGTACCGCATTCAGCAACCTCATCGTTGTACATACAGAATGCTGCATCTACTATCTTCCTACAGGTTTAACCCTCTCTTTCATCGGTTATCTTCTAAGACACTTTCCTATACTCTCAACCAATGTACATATTGTAATTGCTTGGTCATCTTTCCTTCGTTGGTTCTGTTCTCTTGTAATAAGTCATCGTCCAGAGGCGGAAGTGATGTCACGGAAGTCACTGCATACGCATCTGTATCATCGAGTGAACCTTCAGTCCTTTGGGGCTACCGAAACGTGTGGGAATCTCTCATATTTTGTTAATAAAATTGTTGTTTTATTTATAAAAGAAACCTCTGTGTTCTCATTTGTGTGTTCTCGCATTCACTGTTGCAACCAGTTCTTTTGTTCACTGGATGTTAAATTTAAACATCGGTGAACTTGTTAGGTCAGGTTGATGCTCTCGGAAACTAGTTTAGTTAGGGAAATTAATAAAAACTCCTAAAAGAAGAGAAAGGCCATCAAGACAGTACTAAAAATACTTGTGTGGTACAAGTTTTAGAATTAGTAAGAAAAAATAGAACTTATCGTAAAATCTCTTACATTTAATTGAAATGGTAATGCTTCAGGGAGCCATAACTGATACTCCTGCTGATTAAGATAAAATATTACCTTATACTTTCACTACTCAAAACTTTATCAAAATTTAAAGTTCCTGAATCAAAAGGTATAATTTCAGATAAAAACTTATTTTATAAAAATCCTAAAACTAAAATATTTGTTATAAAGTTATGTTATTTAAAAAGTTTTAATATTGCAAAAATATCAATTTTTCTTCTTAATTTAAAGAAATTAAAATTAGGATTAATAAGTCATCACAATTTAATTTTACATCGATATTCTTTAAAGAATAAGTAGTGCATACATAAAAACCTCGAAATGTGCTTTAATAATACTTGAAAAATTCAGTTTTAAACTAAAATCATGCTTTATTTTTCCAAAAGAGAAAAAATAACTTTCTTTTAATTTACAATCTAAACAGAGTGCCAAATATGGAGAAATGTTTACTTACATACTTATTCTGGACAAAAACTAAAAAACTTATTAATGGTTTTAATATTTTGCCTACGTTAAATTCAAATTTATGATTATTTAAAAACAAGTGAAAGAAAACACTACAACTATAACTATGAAAAAAACAAGTTCCAGAGAATTTATTTACAGGATTCATTGGTGGATATAATTTTTCTAATTTCAAATGTAGTATATATGTGTCTTAGGTTCTGTTATAAAGATGGCTAGTTATTGAAAAGGTAAGTTCTTTATAACACTGTTCTTTGAAAATAGAACTAGCTATTTAACTGTTTCATGTATTTTAAAACCCCATTTCGTAATGAGTCAAAAGTTTAATGGCAGCCAATGTGCAATGTTTAGATCACTTGAGTTATTAATAAAATGACACAATCAACGACCTTGAAAAGGAGCAGAGCAAGTTATGGAAAAATTGAGTTCACATCAGTTCAGTCAACCTTCGAAGAACAAATCAGAAAAAGGCAATACCCGAACTGCTTTTCTCCGCATATGAATATGGGCAGATTCAGGTCTGAAGCGCGTGTCAAACGATTCTGAAGCTCGGGGCAAAAGGATGATCTATTTGTAGCAGGAAAAGTTCGAGATATTCATAAAATTGTTTTCATCTAATGGTCATGTGATCTGCTACTTCCTTTCTTAAAAAAACAGCTGCCGTACGTGTGGATTACGGTGGATTACAATTTGGCACTTGTTTGTTTTATTCCAAAGCTGGGTCAAAAGTGTTTTTCAAATTACAAAACGGAAATGGCGGAGGAAAAGGCATTTTTTTCTTGTTCTATTTTACTTTCACGATGGAAAGCGTAATTGCTCCAGTTTTTCCCCACCCGCTGGGTATTGTGTGTTTTTTTCGCTTTCGAGAAATAAAAATTAACGGTGTGGAAGCAAGGAATATTAATAGAGGAGGAACCATAGAGGGAGGAACCCATTTCCTTTTTCATCTGCCTCAACCTGTAGATTGTGTCCGGTTTCTATTTTATAAAATATATACCTATTTTTTACCTATTTGCTTCTTACTTGTTCAGTTTTATAAATTGCATTTTTTCATTCAAAGACACTAATGGAAAAGTTGAAAAAAGGAAATATAAAAAACTTCAATTATGGTACTTTACGTCTTTTATTATGGTCAGGAATCTAAATGAATTTTCAGAATTTCCTAATTAAAGCCACAGCTCTAAAATGTCACTATATTTATGACTATAAATATTTCCTATCATCATCCAGTTCCATTACGAAATAATTACTATGAAAGAACATTAAACTATATTTACAAACACTTCTGAATGATATAATCCCAAAACTTTATCCGGTTGAAGCATTTTCAAAAATATTTTACTATTGATTGCTGCCTATTTCAGAGTACGATGTAGTGTTTAGAGAACTCTAACTCTGTTTCTAATTAGAGATAGATTTATCTTCTACGTTAGAGTGACATTTATTCAATAAGAGATATGCTTTTGCTTTATGAATATTTTTATTATATTGAATAATAGCCTCTTTACTTAAAGTTATCATAGTTTTAAACAAAAAAGGGAAATCTCTCTTCTATATAAATTTTATCTTAACAGTTTTAAAGTTAAAATAAGAATTAGAGAAGAATGAGAAGTATTTTTCATTGCTGCAAAATAATCTTTGCTCTTTGACTTGAAAGGGGTTTATTTACCAGTTTTTAGAACCTGCAATAAAAGCACGTGCTCTGTTTCACCTCTCCTGAAGGTGGAGTGACCTACTATCAATAACGAACCTAACTTTAGAAGCAAAACACCTTTTCTGTTTCATTCGATTTTGCTCCAAAATATTCGACACACATTGAGTACAAAGATCTCGAAGATAAATAAACAATGTGTATTCTGTTCACGTATTGCAAAAACGGTATGCAACAAACTCTCAAGGAAGTGTTTTTGATCTTCCTTTCGATGATAGTACACTTAATGGAGAAAACATGCTGTAAGAAGTATCTTCAATTACGATTCTTTCATATTATTGACATAGGAAACGTCAAAAGTAAAGTGTTTTTAAGTAGTGGTTTAAAATTAGTTCTTTTCATTGGTATTTTGGTTTCAAGCCGGGTTTTTTTTCTAAAAAATTAACTTACGGTACCTTTTGGAAACGATGACGAAACCATTGTAAGTTTCTTCGTTAATGAGTTGGATAATAAAAGTAAAAGGTACAGTTGAACTTGAACGATGGTACCATTATATTTGTCTTGTTTATATTTGTCCTTGTTTTAGCCTAATATTAATAATTATATAGTGTATTTGATAATTGCTACATGTTTTTATATGAACAAAAATGGGAGTTAGTCCAGAAATTTTTGGTTCTTTGTAATAAATGGGTCGTGTTTGGTTCTCAACATTCAATTTTGAATTCAATTCAACCATTTGATTATCAACAGTAAGCGGATACTACAACAGTAAGCGGATACAGTTGATACAATAAGCGGAGTCGACTGAAGATTGCCAATTGGTACATATCATAGTTTCTCAGACATATGTTGATCTTATATTGCTATGTACAGTTGTTTTGACATTTTTTTCATGGAATACTTTTGCCAAGTGTCGGATCATAAGTATCTACATCTTATTAAAACTAAAGAAATTTTATACACTCAAATCAGTTATTATTAATTATGTCACATAAGTTTTAGAACTTAACCTGTAGAATGTTTTACAATTTGTTAGCTTTTCTTCAAAGACTATTACTACTAAACTCATTGGCGCAACAGCCCTAGTGGGCCAAGGCCTACGATGCCCATCTTCGTTTTCGTGACCGTGGGGCCCTGGGGTGCAAGGTGTTAGGCATGTGTCCCGGTTAGGCGGTCATTCTAACGCGAAACCCCCAGTGTTTAGTTCCCAAGCACGCTTGGTCCTCATTATATCGACCCACTGAAGGGATGATAGGCTGAATGAACCTTGCCCAGCCCGGGAATTGAACCCCGGACCTGTGGTGTGAAAGCGCGAAGCACTACCACTGAGCCACTGGGGCTTCTTCAAAGACTATTACAGTCGAAATTTTCCTACGTGCCAAGGCTACAAACTTAACATAATTTATAAACAGTTTATTCCTCACGCATAGATACATCGTATGCATGTCTTATACGATCAAAAATTAGGTGTGAAGTTTTTCCCCACATGCTACAGAAACAGTGCCTTATACACAGCCTTACTATCAACTGTTCATTTGTTCTGGCTTAACGCATCAGCTCAGAAAACGAAGATTGTACAAAGTCTCTAATGAGTACATTGTTCACATCTTTTGTGTCCACCCTGTTGTAGGTCAAGGACACAGTCTTCGACACACTTATGCATTGTTATCGCGATTAATCCTTAAACAGATAAGTTGCCTCTTTTTTTCAAGTCCACATTGTGTCCACTCATTCGAAACGCAAGAGATTAAAAATGGTCAAGAGGATACAGCAGAGACGTAACAGGATTTTGGTGGAAAGTTAAAAAAAACTGTCGGCAAGAAGAGGAAAAGGATCCAATGTACTCTTATCACCACAGGCCATGCAAATCGGCTGTAAAGAAGAGGCTTAGAAATTTGTTTTATGTTTGAATTTTTTTTCGATTCCATCGGATTTGAAGTGATGAAGTGAATGTGGTAGAGACCTGTGTGGGAAAGTGAAGAATTCTTTATTTTCTGATTCTTTTGATGAATGTTCCTTTCGAGTGATTATGGGTTTTTTTGTAACAGGATCTCGATGTTTGGGGTGATGTGTGAGGGTGTTTTATTAAAGTTGAGAGACCGGCTGTAAAAGTAAGCAAGTTTTGTTTAATGGCTTGTATTGAGTAGGAAAGGGAGTAATTACTATTTTTGAAATTGAAAAGAGAAAGCTTTGTGGAACTGCGGCATCAGAAAATTATGGGTGGTAAACTCATGTAAAAGAAATATTTTTGTACTCTATCTACTGAGCTATTAGTACTCGCCTTCAAGAAGGTGTTACGCTAGACCTGAGCTATATTTGATCACATATGCCTGAAGAGGAATGCTACCATCGGGCTTTAACACATCGAGAAAGTTCACAAGCTGCTATAGCTACGAATGCATCACTACTTTTATTTTAAACACTTTTTATAATACACGGTGTTATTGTTTTTATGAAAAAGGCAAGTTTACTGGGAATGAAAAAAAAACAAGGGGAATACTTGTTGATGAAGAACCTAGCTCGATAGACATTCAAACTGCGGTAGAACTAGCCTCATCGGGTGAGGCCATGAGCAGAGCTGTTACAGAACGTGTGACTGAAAGTCACAGTCAGCTGAGGAAAATCCCTTTGATTCCCCTAGTAAACTTGATCCTCATTTTTATTAAACCCGGAGGGACGAAAGGATGAGCCCTTTTCCAACCCACAGGAACTGAGTGGAGCCTGTGGGATTGCTAAGAGATGCTCTACCAGTACATCACTGATCTTACACAAGGAATGAAGCTTTAACAAATAGAATGATAGTATAAATATACAGGAAACATTTTAAATTTTTGGTATTTCTTGATTGAGCCGAAGTGCGACTCATCCTAGAATTGAATAGTTGTGCTTTTTAATGAAATATATTTTGTATTTAAAAACAATGTTTCGTAATGGTTGAGTATCCCTAAGGTGGAATATTTAGGGTTTAAAGAGTTAGAAATAAGACATAAAAATTAGAAGACTACGCACAAAAACTTTCTAGTGTTTTTTAGAGCTTTCTTAAGCAATAAACTAATATTCTGAAATGAATGCAATTCTCCAACACGGCATGGAGTTCTAAATGAAACGAAAATGATCAATCCTTCCAACAACTTCCGGTAAAATATGGTATGATGGTGTCCAAAAGCTATATATCGGGATCCATCTACTTAAAGATTGAACTAGCCTGAACCATATTGAAACTTTTTACAGATTTTTAACTGCTTGAAATTGAAATCTGCACGATCCAAAAAGCTCTGCGACAGAGTCGCAATCTCCTCGTCATTTTCGAAAGATTGAAGCTGTGAGACCGCATAATGGCGCTTGTCATCCTCCGAATTTACGTTTCAAATGACGATGTTAAGCTGCTATTCGCTGATGAACTTGTAAGGGCGTTACGCTCTGAATCAATTTTCTTATTGCAAGGCAGGGAAAGGAGCATATTATGGGGCAGTCTTAAATTGAAAGTAATGCAAAGGAGAAAGTCTAAAAATAAGCAGCCATTGGCGTTTTTCAAAAATTTAAATGTAGAAGTTTGATATTTAATTAAAAAGGTAAATTTTAAGTTAAATAATTGGGACATCTAACGAAACCCATTTAAGTATCAGCGAAGAATGTAAATTGTTAACCTGGATACGCCCATGGAGGGTCAGTATAGGTACTAAGAAATGATTGTTACAAACTACGTCCTAATCAGAGGATCTTCTCTTAAGGCCGGTCCAGACGCTACGTTTTGCACAACCTTTTGTCTGCGCAGTCGTAAGACGGAATGAAAACGTAGCAACTTGTAGAGTGTCCACACGGTGCAGTGATAACTGTATATTTCGCACAGTTCTAGTGCCATCGTCATGGAGGAGGTACTACTCTGGTCAACTTTGGCATGCTGTCTAGTTAAGAAAAATAAAAGATTGGAACGCCGGGTACGTTCAAGGTGGTTGCGGAAGTGGCTTCTAAGAAGGCAGAACTTTTCCCATATTAGATTACTAAGTGAATTACGTACGTAATGAACCTAATCATAAGTCAGCGCCTTTTTATCCCTGTCACTATACTCCTTGGATTTGACACGCCAAATGCATGGGGAACTTTTGTAAATTTCAATAAATTCTGTGAGAAATTCCCGAGAACATTGCCGAAGATCAGCCATTGTCGCTCAAATTAACAAACCTATACAATATACCAGTGGTTCCCAAAGTGGGTTCCACGAAAAAATTTAGGGGTTCCATGGGACAAACTTTATTTCATTAAAAAAACTAGAATGGTGTAAAAAGAAATAAGAATGGACAGCGCCTCTCCCCTTGGACCCAAAAATGTTCTCAAAATGAGTTAAAAACTTACTTTTACCAGTCGAATTTCAAAATGATTTCTGGGGGAGGATTCCCAGACCCCCCAACCGTATCACAAGGGGATCTTGTGCGATACTTTTTGGAAAATCCCCAACATTTTGACATTTTTTTGTCGAAAGATAAAGGTTTGGTCTAGAAAATTCTCCTCTTGGCCCCAAAAAGCTTCTTAAAATGTGTTAAAACTCTACTTTTACAAGTCAAATTTAAAAATTTTTCTGGGGGAGGACCCCCATACCCCCCAACGGGATCTTTTTTTAATAATAATAATTTATTGACAATTGACATATGAACAAAATGATAAAGAAGAAACCCATAACCTGGAGGAAAAGATCTTATACAGGTATAATACTAACATGAAAGTGCAATGAAAATTGTGGGTGAAAGTGCAATTAAATGTGGGCTGACAATGATCCCCACACTAAAAAGGGGGATCTGGGGGTCCTCCATCAGAGAAAATTTTGAAATTTGACCCTTAAAAATATGGTTTTATAGCTTGTTTTTTAGCGATATGGGATAAATTGCAGTTGCATCCTTTCCTAAGAAAATTCTTAAAATTTGCATTGCTCTCTCCAGTGTGGATGGAGAGAAACACTGAATATTTTTCAAATCTTATTTTTATAACCGACTAGATTTGAATTATCGGGGAATTAAAGTGACACACATAGTACGTATTTACATTAATTGCCTTTTCCGTTCGACACCAAGTAATGCAGTTTTTCCTAAAATTTTTATTCTTTTTACTATATGGTAATTTGATAAATTTCAAAAGTTGAAATAATAGTTTGATAATTCAAAAGTCAATAAAACGTTTGTAAAAATTATAAAAAGAAACTTCATATTCAGAAAAATTAAAAATCCTCTCGCGACCCACCAAAAACTGACTGGCGACCCACCAGTGGGTCGCGACCCACAGTTTGAGAAACTATGGTCTACTCTATTTTGAAGAAACTTTTACTTTCCTGAACCTATTTCATCTCTATCAAATCACCTTCATGGTTTACCAGAGGATCATTTACAACTCTCATGTGTCTTCGATAAGGCCACACATTGATGGTTTTATTACTTTTACTTATATGAACCAAGGTTTTCACATTCGTAAACTTTACCTCGATTGCGATTCATTTACATGCTTTTCAAATAATTTTTAAATTCTTCACTTAACTCAAAAATTTTATGACCTTAACTATTGTGCCACACATTGATGAAACTTTCTCTGAATGTGCAAAATAGAGTTTCATTACAACCTTCTGAAATGAACTCAATCTGAAATTTTCATTTCCCCCTAAAAACCCTATTTAAAGGTAATATATCAACTATAAATAAAATCAATGTTATGGCATATTTTAGAACAACAGTAAAAAATAAAAAATAAAATGCATTGTGCTCTTTTTTTATGGACAAATTTTTTTTGAATAATTCTTTTTTTAGTACGAGATTGTTAGACATAAAAAGAAAAGCTTCATCCTCAAGCAAAAGTTTTATGGCTTAGTTCACATCTTTGCTTGGGTGAATCTTGTTGCAGATTTTATTTTTAGTAATTTGGAAAATAAAATGGGTATAAAAAGTTTAAGTATATGAACTGAAAACAGTTTTAGGATACTTTACTTGGAATTAAATATAGGTATATATTTAGAAAATATGTTTACAAAAAAATTTAGAAAAAATTATGCATGACAATGGAAGTAATTCTGTTGTTGTGTATTGGGTTCAATTTCGTTAACGTTTCCGCAAAATATCACCATGATCTCTCGGACACCAAAAAGTAAAAATATATAGCCAAATAATTTCAAACTCATTGTTTAAAATCCTTACTTAGATCAATAACTGTTCAGTTTATTAATAAAAATCAGAAAAAAATTGTCAATATTTGAATACACGGCGTTCACAATAGCGCCCCCCAAATACCATAAACTTTTTACAGTTCTTCTGATGTTTAAATTCAAAATTTTATTTTATGTTTGAGTGCTTATGTTATTGAGTTTTCCTGCAAAAGAGCATTGAAATAGCTTATATTAATACAAGTATTATACAAATAGCATACAAAATCACTAACTTACCGATTCGATCTCGATTTTCAATATCGATGGAACTACTTTGATATACACCCCCAAATCGGAAATTTGGGACTTTTTTTCTCGCCAAGCAAAATACCTGTTTTAAACGGTCAGTTGAACCGATGAAATCGCTGAAACGTTTTTGGAATATAACAGAAAAACTAATCATAGTAAAACTTTGATATTTGAACCAAGAACAAAAATATTTTTTATAAAAATATTGTAATTTAGTTTTTTCGAAAATTCTCATTAGTTTTGGAATTATTAAAGTTCAAAATTTCAATTTTTTTCCAGTAATTCACTAGGCTACACAACATATTACTACTACATATACACAAAAAACAAGAAACAGCAAACCTAAAAAGTCCGTAGGGAGTGCCAGATTTGGCGCGTAATTTTTGGGGGGTATATCAAAGTAGCACCATATCGATTTTTTATCAATGTCCGCTCAGAACACTATTTTTAGATGTCTGCTCACATCGCGCAATCTTTCCCACATGCGTGTACACATTTTTTGATATAATACCGACACAACATTTGATATAATACCTACATCGATGCTGTATCTACAACAGAGTGCATGTTACACCTCCAACAATGGATGTTACATCAACGCATTCTAAATTTATTACTATAGGTGTTTATACAATAATTACCATTGCATTTTGTATTGTATCATCTTTCATGATGGCCGACATGAAATATGGATTTTTGAGCAGAGAATAAACGAACAAAGTTGTTTTAGAATGTGAGAAAACTCCAGCTCTCAAGCGTCGCCTACAACCGTGGACAAGTTTCGCCCTTGTTAGGGCTCTTCAGCACGGTATAGGAAGGTAACGCAAGAGAGCGGAGGGAGAGCTAGCCGACTATAGAGAGCTATAGTCTAGCCGACTATAACGGAAAAAGTGGTGACCATTGATTAGTCCTCCACTACCTGCCGGAATGAACTGCGCATTCCATAGTTTTCTCACATATTCCTCTAACCAGAGGTAGTGGTAAAGTACTCCCTTTTCATACCTGTATCCTTTCGGAAATTAAATCTGTTCTATAGAATGCGCAATTCATTCCGGCAGATAGTGGAGGACTGATCAATGGTCACCACTTTTTTCGTTATAGTCGGCTAGACTAAAAGCTCTCCCTCCGCTCTCTTGCATTACCTTCCTATACCGTGCAGATGAGCCTTAACAAGGGCGAAACCTGTCCACGGTTGGAGGCGACGCTTGAGAGCTGAAGTTTTCTCACATATTCCTCTAACCAGAGGTAGTGGTAAAGTACTCCCTTTTCATAGTTGTTTTAGAATGTCTAGATTTTATTTTTTTTCGTATACATTTTAAACCTTAAATTCAAAATTTCTTTAATTTTTTTCTTTGTGTGTAGAGGCCCTCCTTCAGAAAAATATTAATTTTGCCTTTTGAAATTGGTGTTTAACACCTTCTTGATCCTACACCTGGGGATTTTGTGGAACGTCACAATTTACGCCCAATGGGTCTTTCGTCTGTTGGGGATGGGCGATCACCCCAATGGCCCTCCCCATAAATCCACCGCTGTGTGAGTATGACCTGTGAGGAATCACCTATGATATGATCATAAATTAAACCTGTAATGAAGAACTCATCATCTTACTCAATTGCATTTTTCATTATACAAGAATTAAGTAGGAAATGATGGTCATCGTGGTACCCACACAACTCGCTCAAGAACGATTTAAGTGTTCCAGTTGTGAGCATGCTCCTCCTAAATCATATCTCCTTTCACTTCCTATTTCGCATTCTCTTCTGAACCCTTTTTGTATGCAGCTCAAACGATTTTATACAGCGAGCACGTTTTTCGATTTTTGAATTGTTTTTTTCTTCTTGTTGTGGGATCCACGGGATGGGTGTTTGTAAGTTTTTTTCTGCGCACGTGCGTTAGTTTTTTGGGGTCGGGGGTGTGGCGATATAACATTTTGCGCTTTGAGGTTTTTAATACACGTGATTCATGATTGAAGGATTTGATTGCAATGGTGAGCCCGACGCCTAATTAACGAGTGGGAGAACTGAAACAATGAATGAAATGGTAAAAGTTGAATTCCAAGGTTTGTCAGTCCGACTTCAGAGCGCAGAATACTTTTAAAGCTCTTTACTTAGTACTTAATACTTAGGGACGTGCATAGATATGCCAACGGCCATACCATGGTGAAAACACCGGTTCTCGTCCGATCACCGAAGTTAAGCACCATCGGGCGCGGTCAGTACTTGGGAGGGTGACCACCTGGGAACACCGCGTGCTGTTGGCACTTCTTTTTAGAAATTTTTACTGAGAGTCATTTTATTTTATAAACCTAATATCAATGACGTACTATTCCAAAAAATCATTTTGAAGGGGACCAAATACATTTCAAAGAATCATTAATCAAAAATTTTCATTTTTTCGTAGATAGTTGGCACTCCAATCTGTCCACTCAAATCTGCTAAAAAAATCTGAATTAATGTTAGCATTTATTCGTTATTGATTATCTGCACTTATTCCAATCTGTATTATTTGAGTCTAGCTCACAAAATTTTCCTCTTTCTTCAGCATAATGAAATTTACTAATTCTCCAGAACACATCGAGCTTGCTTATTTCTCTTGTAGAGGGCAGCTCGATCTTAACTTTGGTGATGGAGAGAGTTTAGTTGTTATCTTTTATTGTTGAATCACTTTTTCTTCCTAGGTATCCTTTAGAAGAAAAATATTACCCCGAACTCCCCTTTTGAGTTAACAGCTCTGTAGGAGGTTATAAAATGCTTTAAAATCAGGGTAGGCCAAAACCTTTTGTTACGATAGAACAGGACTAATTTGAGTGATTTAGAATTTCAAAAAGTATAATAAAACCACCTGACAAAAATTTCTTCTAAAACTAAAAAAAATATACCGGTATAAAGTAAATATTTTACCGATGAGAAACAATAATGTAAAAAAGTTTGTGGCAATTCTTTACAGTGTGGGATAAATGTCTAACAATTCCCACATTTAATGAAAACAGACAAAAATGTCTTTGAATCCTAAACATTTTTATAAGTTTCGGATTGAATGACATCACAGTCTATTTTCGTTACTTTTAAATAAAAGTAAAACATTGAAATTAAATTGAAAATTAAATAAGCATAGTAATAAAAAAATTACACGTATATATTTCTCTCTTGGATATCTTTATTGAATAAAAAAATAAAATAAAAATGCTGGTGTCTATTCAAATGATGTTTCTATTCGAAAACAACCTCAATTTTTTAGCCAATTTTTATTTTTTTACAAGTAATTTCATAAGCTCATCGCGTATTCCTTTTATTTGACGTATGATCCTCTATCCAAAAATTTCTCTTTGGATGTCTGTCACTCCCCTATGTGGTGCCATCTACTTACGTGAATTTCGTTTTAACTTCGACATCCTACACGATGAATTTGCACGCTGTTTTGTGACATTATTTCGTTGCAGGTTTCAAGGGAAATGTCAAACAACTGACTGATTCAGCATTACAAAATATTGGTTCTATTTATTATTTTTAAACTGTATAAAGTACTTTCAAATGTTTCATAATTTGAAGTATTAAAAATGATTTAGTAGGTTATTCAGTTCAACTTTTTTAAAACCTCCTAGGAGAAATTCATTACAATTTATCTTAATGTGGCATTTTCAATGAGGATATTTTTGAGGCATTTCCAATAGGCATGTTCAGGGCGACTTCAAAAATTCATCATTAAAATAGTAAATATTTATGCTCTTCTGAAAGTAAATTTCATAATGTGATCCAGAATTATAAAAAAAAGTTTTAAGCCTTTATCTACTGACTGTGCTTACAAGTCCCACCAACTTTAAAATTAAATTGAATAACCATCCTTACGAATATACTGACGATATTTTGCAGGAACTCTCTTTTAGTTTTACTCTTCTACGATAAATGTCAGAAGGGGAGAGCGGGGATGAATGGGACTAATTTCACATTTTTGCTAAAATTGAAAAAAAAATACATTTTTTAATCCTGTAACAAGTTTAAAACCAATAATTGAACTCTTGGTTACATTATAAATGCGTGTATTCAATCAATTACCCATTATTTAAACTACAAGAAAAGTTTTTATGAACGCATGTATTTTGTCCCATTCATCCCCGTGGTGGGGATGAATGGGACACCAAGTGGGGATGAATGGGACAGTAAAAAAAAGTTCAAAAATTTATAAAATAACAAAGTTATTTTAAATATTGCACAACGTTTAGCTTTTTAAAGGAACAACACACTTCTATTTTCCAAAGAAAAAAATTAAAAAGGCATTTAAAGGACAAAAAACAGCCTACATTTATTCGACTTTATGATGAGTAAAATTAAGACATAAACTGAAGCAAATCCTTTTGTTCTTTCAGCTCAGTGGTTGAAGCTGGTGTTATTTCTATTAATGCTACTCGCTTTTTATGTGTTTATACTATTAGGAGTGCAAATAGATAATTTTTTTATGCCTGGACCTAACCCCCAAAGCCATTCCTCTTCTGCAGTAACATTTTCCCTGCCATTTTGAAGGAACTTTTAATGAAAATAGAGCATAAAACCTAACTTGTTTGAATAATTGTTTAACAATAACATATCTGAGATGACAGTTGCAACTATTTGCTCATTAAGACTTTGCATATTCACACATGCGTTTGGAACATAAAACACAAGTTTAAACATAAATTTTTGCACCCTATTTTAGTAAACTTTATCATAAATTACTTAAATGAGTTGAATATAGGAAGCTATTGATGGAAAAATTTCGAAACAGGAAATGAAGTGATGATGGAACTGTCCCATTCATCCCCGCAACTCTTGTCCCATTCATCCCCGTACCCACTTATTTTTAAAAAACTAAAATTAGACTAGGAAAAAATCCATGGATTTTCTTCATTTAAATTGGAAATTATACTAATATAAGAACTCTTTCAACACACTGTAAAATTTATAGCTTTAGTTAAATTATTTTTTAATAAATAATTATAGAAGTAAAACGATAAGAGTTACTTTTCGTATGGAAAAACACATTTAGTAGTCCTATTTATACAAAAATGGAAGCTGATGTCAATGAACACAATTTTTTGAATAGGCTAGGTACTAGGGGAGAGTGGGGACGATTGCAACAAAATGTTTTATTTGTTCTCAAACTAAGCCATTTTTTATGTTAGAGATATGAAAATTGGTATGAAAATAGGTTGATATATCCCAATTACAATTTTGTAATGAAAACCGTCCGGTGGACATGCATTGCAATTTAGTAAATGAAACATCGAAAATCGAAAAACGTTACAATCGTCCCCACTTGAAGGGTCCATTGTAACACAACACAAATTCATAAAAATAAATAGAAAATAATTCAAATTTATTAACAATTTATATTTTCTTGTTAAATAATAATTAAATACATATAGACTAGAATGGAAATAATGAATATTTCACTCAAATAATGAGTTTTAAATAATAATGAATGTTGATGAGTAAATAATAGTAAATAATTATTCACAAGGGGAGTTAGGGTATTCATAACTTAATTACCCTGTAGTACAACGAACGTTGGACCATTTTTTGCACGAAAAATGGTTCCTCTTACTGCTCTTGATCGAAAACTTTATTGTGATGATTATAACCCACTTTAGGATTTTCATTTTTTTATTTTCTTCTGACAGAATCTGTATAATGTTACATAAAAAATATCGTGCTCACGAGCAACACTTCTAATAGACTTTTTAGACACAGAAACCTCAACAGCGTCTCCCTCCATTTTTTCTAGACCAATCAGCCCCCTTTCAGTTTTCCTTTTATGTGATCTCGGCATCCTAAAACCGTAAAAATGCATAATTATATGCCAATATTAAGGGTAATTATGAATTATAAATCATTACATCAAAAATACTTTTGAAACATGTTATTTTCTACATTGGGGTCAGTAGTAACATGTTACAACCGTCCCCGGCTGAAGTGTTACAATCGACCCCACGTTGCCGTTTTTAGTTCAACCCTCGTTTTCCGCAAAACTAACAATAGTATCATCTTGAAACTAAGCAGAATAAAACTAGGATACATGTACATACAATACATAAAATCAGTGTTGCTGTGCTTCATACCTGCAGTGCAGGAGAAGGAAAGTTATACAAAAGTAGAAAGTTAATTCGATGCTCGAAAAACACTCTTTTCTCAATTAAACAGCCACAACTCAAATGTCAGCCTTGGAAATCTCTGATATTCTTTCATTCACCTGCCTTTTACGTACTGTCATCTCCTTTTCGCCCAGGCAGCCTCTCATTTTGAGGAAATCAAAGTGTTACAATTGCCCCGTGTTACAATCGTCCCCACCCTCCCCTACTATCTTATGGCTGAAATAACAAAAATTTAAAGTGAAGTTAAGGTATAAAAAATTTAGCTGTCCCGTTCATCCCCTGTCCCATTCATCCCCGTTCTCCCCTACTTGTTCTATGATGATTATTTTAGCAAAAAATGTGAATAGATTGAAATCTGAAGTTTTGCTTTCAGCTGCCATTTTGATAGAATTACCATGATTGTAATTTTGTTCCCTAAAAAGTAGTTAAATGCAAAAGGTATATTATTTTTTAAGACTTAAAACCGTATGGATTGATTTGTTCACTTTTTAGTCCAAGAAAGTTAGCTCAAAAAAGGGGTTCAAGTGGAAAAAAATTGTAAAAGAAAGTTTGATGGGTGATTCTTATAGGAAATTTTCCGTAGAAAACGATGGTGAAACGTATACCAAAATTAACCGTGTCCTTTAGCCCAATGGTCCCCAACCTTTTTACCACCGCGGACCGGTCAACGTTTGACAATTTTAACGCGGTCCGCTGGGGGGAGCATTGATTGTTAACATTCTAGATTATTTTGATTTACTAATTTTAATTTAATTGCATTTAAACATACTTTCAAATAAAAATAGTTACACCAAAAAATAAATGTGAAGTGATTTATAATTCATTATTCATTCATTAATTTGTAGTATAAAACTAGGAATTTAAATTCGTTTTCAATAAAATGGGCGGCCCGCGGCCCGGTACCATTGATCCACGGACCGGTACCGGTCCGCGGACCGGGGGTTGGAGACCACTGCTTTAGCCAATATGGCGGATTTTCCAAAATGGCGGTCAATCGTGTCTTACTTATTTGCAAAATGGCGTCCACTAATGTTTATAATAAGTAAAATTCTGATGATAAATTCGTAATTTTTACAGGATATGGTTAGAATTAAGTCATGTATTTGCTAAAAATCGTTAATAAAATAAAATTTTTGCAGTAAATTATTAGAATTCAGTTGCAAAAATAATGTGGAACTGTTTTTTTCTCTTACGATAAGTCATTTATCCAATATGGCGGATTTTCCAAAATGGCGTCCACTAATGTTTATAATACATAAATTCTGATGATAAATTCATAATTTGTACAGGATACGGTTAGAATTAACTCACAATAACATTGATAAAAGTTTCCTCCCCCTCAATGTATCAAATATGGTGGATTTTCCAAAATGGCGGCCACATATTTAGAGCCTTTTTATTATAAACGTTTTTACAAATAAATAAATTTTATTTTGGAATAAAATAAATATTTATATATTAAATTACCTATAAAATAGTGTATTAACCAAGATTTTGTGATACATAGAAATAATTTCCAAAAATGCGGCCCCATATTTCAAACTTAGTGGTAAATGGTAATTTTTAAATTTCTACCTACCTTTAACATTATTCTGCTTATATTTTACCTAATAACATTTAATACTTCTAATTATTAAGAAAAAAAATTAAAAATAAAAAGGATCTAAATAAGTGGCCGCCATATTTGACTATTATAAAAAACTTATTTCAATTCTACGAAAGGTTTTTAAAAGCTTTTAAACTATCTGTTTTTACAGCAAAAGATTGATTTTTTCTATGAAATCCTATGTTTTTTGTTTTTCCCCCTTGTTTATGCTTCTGTTAAATTGCTTTTTATACATTTTCAGTAGTATTTATTTTTTACTTGAAAAATGTAGGTTTCTGGGCTCATGCGCCTGATTATCTCTTATTGATATCGAAGTAAAATTGTCTGAACCAGTTTTCTTAAATTTAATACGAAGTGATAAAGATTTTATCAATGAAGAGGTTTTATTGTGAACCACCAATCTCCCTGGAAAATTTATTTTACTCATGCCACTGACTGCATACCGAATCGAACTATAAATACTAAGTACCTACCTATTGGTGTCGCCTTGAATGTAATGCTTATTTTTTAAATAAGAATATTCAATTGTTAAGTTAAATGATTTTATTAAGAATTGTATCATACCATAAAAGTTTTATTACTTTATATAAAATCGAACACTGACAGTAGGCAAGTTCAACCATGTAAAAACACTGAAGTTTTTACAGTTGAAGAATTATGATACTGTTCAGTTTTACATAGAAATACTGATACTTCATATTCCACTAGCTCTACTTTATAAACATAAAAATCAGCTTCACAAGTTACAAAATTCATCAATAGAAATGGGTAAAAATAAATTACAAATAAATAGTTTGAATCTACAAATGATAGTCTAGGACGATGAAAAAAGTCGAGAACAACATCTTGCTAGAAGTGTTTTCAAAGAAAATAAGATTGTCACGTATTCATAAGACCACACTCAATTTGTGAAAAATTAATTAAACCCACCCACAATTATGTTTTAAAAGCAATTGTTACTTTATATTACAATCAAATACGACTCACACAAACTGTTATGCAAAATCATCTTAAAGTATTTTAATAGAAAAATAAATACATTAATTTGAGTTCCAGTAGAAAAATAAATTTTGTTGAGTAATAAAAGAAATGAATAGCTAAAAATGTATGAAATAAAAAATGACTTAAAATTAATAAATTATAAAATAAAAATAATTGTCTTAATCATACAAATCTTCCCAAGTTGACTTCAGGCTCAACTTTTACTTATTCTTAATTTAAGGTGGAAACTTTTTGTAAATGTTATAAAACTAAAAGTATAAACTACAATAATGTTTATGAAATATACCGGAACATCAAAATCTTATTTAAATTCAAAAATTTAATAGTGTAATCATTTTTATCCCCAGTACATAGTTTACCATTTAATTAAAGAAGATCATTTAATGTGTTCAAAGTTTTGACTTTTAAGGATAATTTATAATTTTAAATATTCATCTTTATTACTCGTCCTATTACGTTATGATCTAAGAAAAAGACTTACTCATGCTTCACTGTCACAAGCATTATTAGAAAAATACATCTAAAAATGTCCAAAGATGGATGCCAGACAGTCCAACTAAAGTCCAAATGAATGATGATGCAATTTACTAAACTATAATTTAGGTCCTTCAATTTACGTTAGAGCTGATCGTAGTCTAGTGGACAGGAAGTACAGATGGAGAGTACTGCAACCCATGGAAAGGATGTTGGCGCATGCGCAGATGCCGTGGTACAGTCTGAATCGCTTGTTGACTTTGGAGTAATGCGGGCAGAAGGCCAGAGGTCCAGGGTTGTGGTACCCGACTTCGTCACCAACTCCAGCGTTTTCTTCTAAGGTCATTCTCTCTTCCATAGCATCGAGGAGGCCTGGTACGATGTAAAGGCGTGCAATAAACTCACTGAGGAAGCATATCAAAAGAGTCCACATCTGTGTGAAAAAGGAGGTTGTGAGTGGTTTTATAAAGGTACCGATTCAAAGTATACATAAGTCAGAGAAGAAAATTCACTGGAATTGAAAATTGTTGAAAAGTTAAACGCTTGAGAATTCTGTTGTTGCTTTTACCTTCCAAATTTAAGAAAATTTTAAAACTGTGCTAAGAAAACTTTAGGAAATCATTCAGTTGTGCATGTTTGCTACCGAGTGAGAAATTTAATGGGGTTAGACTAGGGATTCCAAACAGATGGTCCGTCAGATCATTGGAAAAGGGCTATGCATATGTATAAATAAAAGTATTACAAGGCATTAAAGGCAATGTGCTGAAAAGCATCAAGGTGCTTGAGATAAAAAGGATGCTAAAAATTATAGCGATGATAAATAGCTGAGAGAAGGTTGAGAGCTTAAGAGATGCTAAAGAACCAAGTGATGCTAAGAAGAGAGAAGCTTAAAAGAAAAGGGATGGTGCTAAGAACAAAACGATTGATAGGCAGAGAGATAGAAAAGCTTAAGACCTAAGATATCTTGAAGAGAAAAAGGATATCAAGAATCAAATATAGGCAGGAAAAGAGGTAAGAGGGGTCCATGAATAAATGGTACTCTAGGCTTGATGACCTTTTAAATTCTTAAAGTTTGGTTGGACAAAGGCCTTCTAATATATTATTGATTAAACAGTTTTAAAATGCATTTAGGAAGGTAAGGCAAAATTAATGGGGGAAAAGGAGAAGAGATTCCAGAAAAAAAAAATAAAAATATGTATTAAGGTAGAAGAGGGTGAAATATCTGAGTAGGGAAAATACTTTTTGCTCCATTTGATTAACAGTTAGATCCCTTTTAAAAGTATAAAGCCTTATTATCAAATATTTGGCGTCAAACTAGAAAGTACCTATCGCGAATCTTTCAACCAGTTTGTACTTATATCAGGACATTAACACCCCATAAAGATACTATAACAGACGATGTACATCAAAGAATAACAGGAGTTTATGAGTTAAGTTCAAAAGGAGGTGATAGAGATTATGCTCCCGATGACATAATCTCTCAAACGGGAAAAAGTAGACTCTCAACTCACTTGCACTTTGAGCTCTCCTTGAGCCGTGGAAGGGTGGTGAAGAATGAAAAGAGCCAAGGTGATAGCTGACAGCAAGGAGTTGAACATGAAGTACTTCGGGAATAGACACCTCTGCACCTTGCCGAATATGTGCCTCGGCAAAGAGAAGAATAGGACTAGACCTACAATATAAATAACATCTTTAATAACCAGTAGTCATTGGCGCAACAGCTCATGGGTCACAGTTTGGTCTTCAGTTTATCGACCCACTGAAGGGATGAAAGGTTTTGTTTGCAATTAACTCCTATCAAAGGAACTTCAAAATTTTCCACGTTTATAGAGAAGTTATAAGTTTGTCGGTAAAAACTAACCATAATAATATTTCAACTGTCTACGAGTAACCAACAAAGTCTTGGAAATTACCCGACAATTTTCGGGTATCCTGCACAACACTGGAACGTTACACAATAAAGTGGTGGCAAGAAATTGCCTCCATATCATTGAGAGACGTTACACCTTGACACGGAGAGACCACTTTCCACAACTATATTGTGTAACTTTCTATATTTTCATACAGTGAATGAATAAAATAAGGAAGTTGCATGTGTCAGATTTTCAAAATCAAACAAGTTTTTCGTATGGTTTTTTGTATTTTTAAATGAAATATCTAGTCAATTTTTCAAAAAAATGTACAGGTAATTAAATATTTTAATTTAAAAGTCGAGAAAAAACACGTGACTGAAAACGCTTATTGTTTAAAGATGTCAACAATCATACTATCAATTCCAATGCTTTCCAACAATGTTTATTGTAGGATGACCTCAGCATACGATGATTCCAAACTCTTGGCTTTTTCGCGCGCTTTTAAAAAGTGGAATTTTGTTAATTTTTTTGGCAATCAAAAAATGTCTCAATTGCCCTCAAATTTTGGGTAGTTGCTTATTTTTGCAAGAAGAATCGATTAAAAAAAATAATGCAACTTCCTCATTGGCCACCCACTGTATTTTAAAGATTCTCACATTAATGTATAAGTCAATGCTTCAAAAAAAACCCTATAAAACTGAAGGAAGATGGACATTCTGTATCCAAAAACATAATTTAAAAATACATGTGATTTACCTGAGGCAAATGTCATCCAGAACTGCGTCCCGAAGTGCATAGCGAAACAAGCCACATAGAGCAGGCTGGTGAAAGTGGAGGGCTGTTCGGGGGTCAAGCGCCCTTGGCGAGGGAAGAACAAGAAGGCCAGGTATAGTGACATCACGAGAGTCATCAGGTGAGCGGGCTGGGAGATGCGAAACAGCCACCTGCAACAAACGGTTTCAATTAACCCCTCTGAAGGAAATATTTTGTGGTTACCATATTGATATCTCTAATGTTCAGTACATTTAGAAATTAAGTGTGAAGACATTTAGTGAATTTTAGTGTGAACTTCTGAACCGTATGACTTTGAAATTTGTCTATCACAAAAAATTGGAGATCAGATAGTCGGTAAAAATACTTAGAAACATTTGTATTCATATGGCATCATCCCCTTCTCCCTTGTTAGGAAAAATAAGCAAAGAGCAAACTCCCCCTCCTCTCTAAGGGGTTTACGTAATATTTGAACGGTCCCTAAGAGAGTTTACTGAGCAATTGACAATCCCATATTTGGAATGACAAATATCCGACAAATCACTTAGAGCTCTCTCTTAAATCTTGTGAAGTGGAATGGGGGAAATGTTCAAAGCACTTGCGTCAAGTGATTAAGTATTAGGAGTCCTTAGCGTAGTCGTCTATGTATTAGTAAAGAACTGCAATAGTAGGATATAATCAAACGAAAGTAGGTATACAATGCGTTAGAGTTTCAAGAAACAATATCACTACGAAATGATCGATCACTAATAAAAAATGAACCAAAGTCTGAATGAAAAATCTTAATTTTATGACGTTATTTTTGTAATTGTGATAATGTGGAGACATTGAATTAAGGATGAAAAATGATAATTAATAAGACAATGAAAGCTAATGCTCCTTTTAATGCATTATTTTTTTAAGATTGACCTGTAAGGCCAAAATGCACTTTAACTCGTTTATCTCCTTACTTAATAAGAAAAAGATTTAAAATAATCACAATCCAAAAATTCCCGGAGTTGTACAAAAAAATATTCAAAGTAAAAAACTTCAGATCATACCTTTTTCTGAAAAGTTGCAATACGAAATCAAAAATAGAGGATATCGATATCAACAAGGTCACTGGTTGAACCGGCAAGTCTTCGCTGACACCCTTTGCTCTGACAGAACAACAGCTGAGATCCATGTCTTTTTGCAACACCTTTCTATCGATACACATTTTAACGCGACAAAAATTTCCGGACACCTCCTCTCCAAAAACTGCCGACTCCACCAAAAAATTCGAAACGCTCCTCCTACCAAACGATGACCTCGCTTCAAACAGGTTATCAGAATCACCCAAACTCCCAAAGATTCGAATTGAATTTTTTTATATCATCGGAACAAAACCTCCTGATTTGCAAAAAAAAAAGAATGAAACATGAAAAGCCCATGCGAGAGAGATTGCTGACCCAGAACAGGCAGGGTTTCACAGGTGTGCTTACGTGACTCGCATCACGGTGGTGAGTACTGTAAGGGCATTTCTGAACCACTGTCATCATTTATATGATTAGTGAAATACGACTCGATTGTTGGATTGGCCATGAACGGGTAGTAACCTGTATAGATTTATCCTTTTTATTGAATGGGAGGTATCGGGTAGCCTTTTTTTGAGTCCCTAATGAGGCTAAGAGAGTGTGAAGATGGTTTAAAAAGAATTTCATATATTTTTCCCTTTTTCTTTTTTTTCGGAATATTATTATGATAAAATACAGTGCAAGAGGCATGGTAATTTGAAAAAAGTAAACCAAAAATGCAAGTAAGTTTTTAATATGCATAATGTAGAATGTTAAAAACCACCTACTACGTAACTACTAACTACAGGGTATTTCAAAATGACGAGAACTTTAAGGAGTGGAGAGTACATTTATTTAAGGAACATAATTCAGCATCAGGCATCAAATTAGGGTTGCAAATGTACACATGAGCCTCCACAGTACGGACCAAAGTTGCCAGAGAGCAGTGAAATTATGACATATTGTAATAAAATGGCAAAGGGGTAAAAAACTAACTTCATGTTTTAACTTATTTATATCATCATGCTAAAAGTTATCATGCTTTAACTTATTTATATTATCTTGGTATAAATTAGCTAGAGTTAATTTATTAATATCATGCTTTAAAAATTACCATTCTCAAACTTACAAAAAATGAGTAAATCCTTTGTCTTTTATAGGTCGTCATCAATAAGGGGCTCAATAGAAAATAATCATAACGAATTTTTTTTAAACTATCGCAATTTGAAGACGACCTTTTAAGTATAAAATAGTAACCCAGTTCTTTTAAGGGAAGTAAAATCATAATTGATTATGGAAACTGGTCCTGTCTAATTTTTTACCCCATCCCCAGTTTCATGAATTACCCTTTATTTTCTTTGGGCAGTATATACCCCCTTTAAAGTTCATCCCCTTTAAGTTAAACCCTGTAGAGAGGGGGGAAGAAAACGCCATTTTGAACGAGGTTTTAAAAATTAAACTAGAAAAAAATGAGCCCACATTAGATTTATCGAAAAAAAACCCGAAGGTTTTCTTCAATTCAACAATGTAAAATGTTTTTAACTTCAGTACCTCTTACACTCGATATTTTCGAAATACATATATTCCAGTTAATTGAATACCGCCTCATTCCTAAGACGACAACATATCGTATTTATTACTCAGGAATAAGCGCTTAAAATATTTACTACGCTTTTGCTAAGTTACACCAGCTGCTACTTTCAGGTTCTTAGAAGAATTATTTGAAAGTTTGCGTCTTTTCTTATTTCTCATTTCCATAAGTAAACACGAAGGAATTCATGACAACTTTCATTGACACAGATGGAATATGTCGAAATTTTTGAATTTCTGAGCAAAAAAGGAAGTTTTTTTCCTAAAATAGCCAGTGCTACTTTCTATAGAAGACTATAAGTATTAAATAATAGATATGTTTCTAATGTATTTAATTTTTTAAATTTAATAATTTTTTCTACCATATCTATTTAAAAACGTTACCCCTTTAAAAGGACTATCTGCTCCCTAAGAAAACAATATAAAAAATTAAAATTTTTTTGTTTCTATCTAAAAAATATTTTATTTCTATCTCTAAATTTTATATAAATTAATTACTATAAAATATTTCTCTCTCTAAATAATTTATTTTTCTCAAAATAAAATATAAATTCCGGATAATGAAAGATAAGAGAGAACTTATTCTATCACTTTAATCAAAATATAAATGACGAGTATCAGTTGTGTGATCTGGGAGTTTCTGCATTAAAGTTAAATAAAAAATGATGATAAAGCACACCCCAAATTTAATAGTGTTTAATTTTTCAAATTTATAGGTTGATTAATGTTATGTTGTTTTCATACTGAGTCTAAAGCTAGTAAAATAATGTATATTTTAAAGTTGGGATAAGATAATGTAGACAATTTTCATTGATCAGGAGATCATTCAATCTACTGGTGTAATTTTAATACTTACACTTTTTTAAGTTTTACTTCGATAATTTAAATAGAACAGAAATTAATGACTAGATTAAGTGAAAGGGAAAAAAACTTATTAAAAACTAAATACTTTAAATTATTAAAAAACATTTTTAACAGTAAAAACTGCTTTAACTTTTTAAACACCCTATGTCGTGAAATATATCATGATATTTGTGGGCTGATACACATAATCTTTAAATGATCATATTACTATATCAAATTTATCCTGGAACAAAACTAACATTTATCAAGCTAAGGATTTTAACTAAAATTACAATTATAAACAAAGAATATTGCTTAAACCAAGTTATGGAATAATCCTGTATCAAACCTGATCGTGAAAAAATAAAGCAAGTTATAGAAAGTTTTATTTCATGTAAATAATATCTTAGAAATAGTTTTAGTACTTTTATATATACAATCATAAGAATATATACTGGTCCAAATATTTTATTAAAAATGCTTTGTTGTTATAGTTATCTTCATTTATTAAGGATTAAGATCCCTTGACTTAAAAACGCTAAACATCTGTGGTTATTCATGTAATATATTATTTATTTGTTTACAATCAAAAAAGCGAAAAAATGCATGCTTATTTAAATTTAATCTATGGAAAACAGTGTTTACATCTTTGAACTAACAAAAATTTTCTTTCAGATGAATATGTTTGAATTGTATTGATATCACCGCTTCGGTTCATCAAGACAGTTGTGTGTGAAGAAAACCGAGTGTAAAGTTGAAAAAAATGGAATGTTTGAAGGTTAGTTTGTTGTGCGTTTTGAATTGAACTACTACCCATTTTCATATGTTTGTCTTGCAGTTTTTAAAACACGTGTATCATTTTTTTCTCTTTATTATGCGCCTGAAGTAGAACTTCTCATTACATTATAAAAAGTTTATAGTTTTCCCAACTTATCTTAATGTTTTTTCTTAAATTCATGGCAGTGAACTTTTACTAGATATTGTTTTAGTTTGAGGAAATTTAAATATTAAATTTTAATATTTTTCCAGAAAAACACTATAGGCTCTAAATGTTAGTTTATACAAAACAAATATTCTATACAAAGCCCAAAATTTTTTTATCATTATTAGTTTTCCCAAATGTAGTACATTACGTTATGTGTAAACTATATTGCAAAATGTTGAAGTTTACAAGAAATGGTGAAAACTTGGTAAAAAAAGAAAATGAGTAATAATTAATAGTTAAATAATCATAAGATATGCTAAACATTTATAACTTTTGAGACATTAAACAGACTTTTCTTTAAAAAAAACAATATTAATACTACAGTTAAACAATTAGTTTAAACAATTTTTTAATAAAGGGTACATTTTAGATTTTTATCCAGGTGAAAATATTAATGTAATTAATTGAAATTATCTAAAGTATGCATCATTCATTCAATAATTTGATTTATGATTTTTTTACCAAGGTAAGCATAAAGATTATTAATCCAGTAACCAATATGACCCAGCTTTCCCAATATTGAATAATATTAACTGTGAGCTTAATTATAGCTTAAATGTGTTAATACTGTGTGTTTTATAAATGAGATAATTTTAAACATAAATTTAAAAAATTTCATCAAGTAATCCTGATATTTCAATCAAAAACTTTTTTTGTATTAAATAAAACAGCATGAAAAGATTTTTTGTTTGCTATAACATATTTTATCATAGGTTTCATAAAAAAAAGCTCAATTAACATTTCATTGAGACATTTCCATTAAATTTTTGAAAAGAACCCAAAGTTAAATTATTTTAAATACTAGATATATATTTTTCAAAACATGAAAGGTGGATACTGTTACGTATTCAAAACATGGATAGTATTATAAATAATTTTTAATACCTAAACATTCATGATAAGTTCTTATACACACAAGGTTAAACATGTAAAAATAAATTTATACTTACTCGAATTTAATTGGTATCAGCTTCTTCTTAATGATATTTCCCGGCACGAGTTTTCTTCTGCATTGGGGAGGCACAACTTTATGTTCCATTGACAAATTTGACACCATCCAAGAGGCAAATCCTAATAAATTATCATTCAAGTTTTGACTTTTAGTCATCGCTTTCAAAATTTCAAAATGAAAAATTCTAGAAAAACTCTTAATAATGATTAAATGTATCGGTATCGAACTAAAAATAATCACTATAGTTCTCTAAGTTTAAGCACTAGATCCAAAAGACAATTTTAGCACACGATTTGTATTAAAGGTAGAGTCAAGCGTGGAATCGCTTATATATCGATGCTAATCCTCATCTTTTGATAAGGGTTGCCATAGAATTTCCCACCGGCCGTCCATTTATCGCCAAATATGAGTCAGGGTGCCATATATCAGGTTAAATTACCTTTTTTGCGAGTTTTTTTTCTCGGTGAGAAACTGAGCTTCCTCGTAATTTCGGTGTACTTCTAAGCTCTTTTCTTTTATGATGGTGATGAGAAGTTTATTAGAGATAATAGACTTGGTGTGTTGAGATCGTAAATCAAAAGGTTCTAGAGCTTTAGAGGTTTTTATCTTTCGTTAATTTTGGTGCTCCCGATACAGGAATTTTCTCTATCAAAAGAGTAAAAAAAATTCGATCAGATTTTTTTGTGTGGGAAACTGTTTAGCATTATTTCTTACGGCTTATTTGGCAGACCATTATGGGGAAAAATATGCTAAACCATTTTGTATTTTTTTATATCCAACTTTGATTTCCTTTTCCCAATCGTTTTTTTTACAAAACAAGAAACTATAATATTTAGCTCTACTAATAGCAAAACAGATAGATCAGAACATTGAAAGGTGTAAAATTAACAAATACTTATTGATAACATTATCTTGATGATCATTCATGATCTAATTCGTCACTACCTATTGACTGTAAAATTATTCATGAATAGAATGAATCCTTTCTAATATATTCACTATTTATGATTATTTATCGATTGAAGCTACATATTTATCTTTGTACTATGTAACTTAATGTTATAACGATAATTTCTGCTTTTGTATAAAAATAATCAAAATACTAATTTTTTTAAAATTTGAACCATTCATGGATAACAACTGTTTTTCCTATATTTTTTAACTCACCAATTGAATTAAAAAATTAAACTATCTGGTTAATATAATGTAGTGAGAGACATTTATCACTTTCATAAAGTTTATTTCTCTAAAAGATAAAAAAGGTTGAATTAAACATTTTTATGTGTTAATTTATTTCGTTTTACGAAATTTTACAGATTCACAGCTTGCCGTCAAATTCATAGGCCGAAAATTCATCGTCAAATTCATCAAATTCATAGGACGTTATTTGACACCAAATTTTAAATTAATTCCTACTTATAACAATAAAGTACTGACTTCCTAAATTGTTAAGCTTTGCTAAAAGATGAGATAAAATATTTCGTTTATTCCTCCCTTTATAATACCCAATTTTATATTAACACACGTTGTTTTAAATAAAACATACTGAAAAATATTTTCAAAATTGTAAACAATGTAAAGATGGTTTTCTTATAATTAAAAATAAATTAACTAAAGCAATACACATTAAAGAAGATTAAATATAAGGAAATTACCTACTATGGTATAAAACGCTGATGCTCATCCTCATATAGAAATATCAAAACAATCAGTACATTAGTAAACTTGCCGATTGAGCGAATTACTACCAATCATGGATCCGGGAGTATTTATACTTAAATGGCTAAATTTTAACGGACCGGGAGCTCTTTGGAATCGATGTAACCGTCACGTACGCCAGGGTACTACATTCTGGTTCTGGCATTTGAGGGCGTATAATAGATTGTCCCCATGTCTATAACGAACGATCGATATTTTGGGGATTTTAAAAGAGATGAATTTATAGGAAAGGCAGGGTAAAATCAAATGATTAAACTTCGAATTATTCACTTGTATCATTTTAAATTACAATATCAGAAATGGTTAGGAAAATTAGGGTAAAATCTGCAAAAAATAATTCAGTTGATTTCTTTCAACCTTAATTAAAACTATAAAGTAATTTTGAATAATAGTATTTTCTAAAAAAATTGTGATTGTCACAAATTAGGAATTATACAGTTACTTAATGATAATTTGATGGTAGTTTTTAATGATATTAAACTTTTAAAAATAATCGTTCTACTCATTCTTTAATATTTTCGATTTTAAAAATGTAATACATCAACTACATTTCTAATATATCAAACCCCTTAATCTTGTAAACATTAGAAAACTCAGTAGACAATAATTAATAAAATATCAATCATTTTAAAGACTTATTTAGAAAATAAATCTCATAAGCATTACAAGTTGATACAATTTTTTCAATGAGGTAAACTTAATACTGGTTAATACAATTAGTAAGTTAAATGTTTATATAATTTACTTATATATTTTATTTTGTATTTATTAAAGATTTGATCAAATTATATTTTTTTACATTTTAAGTTAATTTATGGTTTTTCCTCAGAAAAACTATGAATGTAAAACTTATACTATGTTGAAATAAGTTGAAAGATTCATGAAAAAAAGATAATTGTCGAATCGAAAAAAAGAAATCGAAAAAGAATCGAAAAAAAAAAAGAAATTTAATTTTATTGTAATTAAATTTTTTAATTACGTTAGATAGAGAAAAATTTCGTCACATTGGAATGTTTCATTCTTTTTGTATTCTTTTTCTTCTTCATTCTTATATATTTATTTGATGAAATATACTTCTGTTCAACATAGATTTTCTATTTCTATATCTAAAGTTGTTTACCCCCATTCAAGATTTTTTTACCGCTCATAATTAGAACACTACATTTTAGCTGCAATATTCGAAACACTGTTATAAATTATTTTATCGTTGATAAAATAATTAAAAGTAAGATAAATTTTTTTTCTTTGTAAAATTTGTTAAAATTCATGTAATAATAAATGGAATAAATTCCAAAACACTTAAAAAAGTTCTTAAATAATAATTATTACATTGCTAGAATTATGCGGCTAGAATGGAACTGCTAGAAGCTACTGCCCCAGATCCACTAACAGAAGAACTATTTTTGGACTACAAATCAAACAACTACAAGAAACAAAAAGCTCTAGAAAAATTCCTGATTACGGTCGATTCCATTAAAACGTAAAAAAAACATAACATAGGAACAATAGTGTCGAAGCCGGGTTAATACCTGCAGCAAAGCACACATACCAACTCGACTCAAACTCAAATACATTGCTAGAATTTCAATCATAAAAAAATAAAAATATTGAAACGTTTGGGGTTTCATAAGATTTTTTCTTTAAACGGATTAAACTCCTTTCCTAATTTCCTAAAATTTCCTTAGTTGCTCCTTTTATTAAAATAATATAGCCCTTGATGGCAATGAAGTGTAATTTAGTTGAACTGATTGATCAATAAAGTTTTTAATAGCTGTCTGCTAAACATTGAACACAAAAATATGTTTCAATAGTCACAAAAAAGTTAACGTAACTATTCATCAATACTTTATTACCTATAAAACCAAATCATTCTGAACTGTTAATTTTTAAAATTACTTGAATTCCTCGTTTTATAAAGATAATATTTCACAAGTTTAAACTGTGTTCCGCTCGAGTACTATCCGCTTGGCAAACTAAAAAAACGCCTAAGAATTTCCAAAAAGAAAAGCAACAGCTTTCCAACGCAAGTTGAAACAATAAAAGAAGATTCTCTGTCACTAATTGAAGCGGTGTCCCCTCCCTTTTTCCAACAAAACGTGCACGTCGACGTGATAGGTCAAGCGATCACAGCGTCGTAGGTCACATGGTGGGTGTGACCCTGACGTCACTAGCTGTACGATCGTTTTACGTTATTAAAACAGACCACTCTTTTTTGTGCTCTTCATCGTCACTGTGACTGTGATGACAATCGCATGAGTAGTGAATACGTAAGAAACAAGATATGCAAGGGAAGATTTTGATGTTTTATGTCTGGTTTCTTTTTTGATTATGTCAATCGCCTTTTTTATGCTATAGTATTTGTTGAGCGGAGTTATTTATTTTATCCTTATGTCACTGGTGACGTAAAGGGATAATTCTCCATCTCATCTGGGAACCGTGTGTTGATTGATTTGTCGCATTGGGAAATTGGGTTGCGTATTTTACATAGTGTTTCTGGCGTTGTTTTAGTTTCGTGCGTAGATATACGACCACAGAATTTTTAAAATTTTATTTAACTTATTTAGAGACTATAATCCTCTTAAATAGTACATCTTATTTTATTTCATTGATAAGAAATTTGTTAAAAATTACAGCTTAAATAAATACTTTGATTTTATTCATTCTTAAAGGTTTTATGGAAAATTTATAAAGGTGTTGTAAACTTGCTTACTATCTCCCTCAATACAAATTATTTATTATTTTCCCAAATTTTTTCCAGTAACTATTACTATTTTATTACTATTTACTATTTTATTACTATTTATCATGTATCAATTTGCCCCTAGCAATCTAATCCAAGCACATTCAAATCAAATCAAATCAAATTTTTTTATTATACACATACAAAAAAAATACAAAGATATAAAGAAAAAATCATATCACCTGGGATCGCTGATCCATAATCCGCTGATTCATACACCTTTTTTATTATGAATGTCGTTATATTTCAATTTTCATTCAATTCATAATTTTTACTAATTTCTGTTACAAAATTGAGTCAGTTTAAGATGTTTTTAGAAAAAAAGTATCCAAATAAGTCACTTTTTTTCTACTCAAAATATGCGTTTGTATTTTGATGTGTCAGATAGCCCAGCTTTTCCCTACTCATTGATATAATAATGTTTACAGGCATTCAACAGACCTAATTATATAAAGAAAGCAAATTCTTTAATTTAAACTTTTAAATATAACACGAAGTTTTTAGATTCTCTATACTCTTTTGTGAAAATCACCCAATTGCACTATATCTACTAACTCTTTAATAAGTCAACTCAACTATTGCTTGGTGGAAAAAAAATCTTCATATTTTTTATTACTTCTTGCCGTTCCCCCAGTTATGAACGTTGTACAAAAAAATAGATTTTGATCCAAAACATAAATTTTTAAGAAGCAGTTTCAAAAGAAAAACCATTACACACTTTCATCTTTTTATTTGAGGATGAAAACTGTCATGGAGGAACTGGAAAGAGTATCCTCAATGGGAAAAATGAACCCGGGTTTTGTTTTTGAAAAGAGTATTTTGTTCTAAGTCGTAGTGAACTTTTTATATTTAGTGTCCTTTCCACGCACTGAAACAAAAAAGAAAACATAAAAAATGAAGAAAGATACATCCTTGGGAGGATAGTTTGTTTTTCCCCCAGCAAAACAAACCAACCATTTTAGCTAAGATTAACGCCTTCTTTCTAGAACGCCACCCTTGTTAGCTGTGTTTAGTTTTTTTATGAAATGGTCAATCTCTTAATTAAAGAGAAAGGGTTTCGGAGTGATCTCTTAGTTTATGAGAGGTCAGCAGGTTTTACCCGGTTTTTTCTACAAAGAACCTAGAACTTCTCAACTTTTGAACGCTGGATTTTTGAACTCAAGAAGTGCCCTTTGGTAAATCCTCTTTATGAGGTGAAATGTTTCCGTAGATGTGGTGTTATTTAACAATGCAGCTGGAGTAGAGGTTTTTTTTCTTGAAGTTAACGAAGGGTTACCACATATAATTACGCAAGTTTATCAAGAAAATGATTTGAAGGTCAAGCCGTTTGATATTGGTGGAAAGTATTTCCTTAACTCAACCGAAGAATGTGTTTTGAAATTTCTCTAAGGGAATTTTACAAAAAAAATACATCCAGCTATATTTTATTAACTTATTAACTTAGTTTCTAACAACATACTTTTTTGATCCTGTTAGCTCAAAGAAATTAATTCTTAACACGAATACATTGAAATTGTAAGAAGCCAATCCTTAAATGTAATATAGTTAAGATGGTATCATTTTTGTGAAATCAATGGCGTTTCGAAAAATATCAATTTTATTCCAAAGTGGATTTCCTCCACAATTTACCCTACCAACTCATTTTATTACAAAGGATTTTAAAATACTGTTTACTATTCATCTATGTTTACTATTCATCCATGTTTACTATTCATCTATTCACTCTTTTGGTAACTCTAAAATGAAATCGGTTTTGTATTAGAAAACGTGTTTATTTGCTTGATTTTCTTTTAAATCAAGCTGAAAATGAACTTGTAATAGATAATTATTATTATTGATAAGTAACTTTTAGCATATCATCTAAATAGTATAGAATTAGCTAATGGTAACTTTATATTGCAGTTGAGTATGTTTAAAATAATATAAGCCACTGATATTGTCAATTTTTTTAATAACTACTTTCATTTGGTTAAAATGGGGAAAAACACACTCCATTCATGACAAAGTTACCCTATTTTACGGTTTTAAATAATTGGTAGAAATTAAACCCTTATATTGTACATAAATTAAATAAAAGTTTTGATGTTTATGGGAATCCTTAATGCAATACCAAAAGACCCTGTAAAATGAATAGTTATTTCCAAAATAAACAAAAACTTAAACTTAACCAAAATAAACAAACTATGAAGAAAACAGACCCTTTCACAGCACAAACATTTTATTGTAAAAATATCTAAACAATAAATACAATACTAGAAATGCCACAGTTAAATGCTTCCTTATTTAGAAATTTGTACAAATCAAATGATAAGCGCTGCATAAAATAAAATAAAAACTGGATGTAGTGAAAACTATGTACAAAAGTCACAGGCCCAGCCTATGTCTGTCTCGAAGAATACAATGAAGAGATAATGAGATAGATTTGTTTGACATTTTATTTTTTACCGCTTTTTCTTCAATCCCAGCAACTGAGAGAGGGCCTTAGCATTAAAAATTCCGTTCCTATGAAGAAAAAAAACTTATAAATTCTTCAAGATACACAAAGCACTTCATACTTTAGTAAAGCACATAATGTTATACTGTATAGTATATCCCAATATCCTTATTTAGATTTGAACGTTAACATTCTTCTGCATGAACTCGTTATTATTTACTGTGTTAAAATGCTCCAAATGTCTTTGTTTTCCCTTCTATTTTAGTTTTGTGATTATGAGCTTGATTTATCAGTTGTCAGTTGCGAGTTTATTATTGTTTTACATTAAATTTATTCCGACTAAAATATTGGGAAGCATGTTGAAGTTACCTAAGGAGTTTTTTCTCAGGTAGTTTGAGTACAAATCATTCCCATGCTTGCTTTTTGAAAGCGTCCATTGAAAAGTGGGGCCAGAGGAGATTCATACTGACTTCCTGAGTATTTACAAATCCTATTTCATCGTCGAAAGAGAAAAACACCATTTAAAAAACTTTATCTTAACTGAATCAAAAAATGATAGAGTAATATTTTTTATAAAATATAAGTTTCTTTTATTCCTATTATTTTTCTTCTCAAATATTGTTTAAGTGAAGCAATTAATATTTACTCTGTAACTATGTTATGTAGTTTTGACCTTTTGTTTAAATTTCACTTTTCATAACTTTAACATCACCCATGGGGATTGATCTTTGCACACATTGATCTTTCCTTTTAAAAATAGGAAAATGTACTCTAAAAAGTTAGTGAAATTTTTGCGTTTGACAGTTTTAATGATTCCTCACTAGGGTGGCCCACTTTTCTATGGGAAAAAACAAAGTGTTATGAAATTGCCACGGCACCCCCTCAATTTTTTATACCTACAGAGAAAACTATTCAGGCAAAGTTTGGGCTCTGTACTTTAATTAGAAAGCGATGACCAAGAGGAGTGAAAAAGTCCAAATTCGAAGATTTTTATACAAAACAACTAAAAAGCCAAAGATAAAACCCTCTCATTTTGTTCATTATTTTTTATAGGAAACTACTAACATTATAGATATAATGTTCCAGGTTTGTTTTTTTTATCACCTTTATTTTGGTTGTAGTAATTGTCTAATGTCCAAAGAACTTCTGTAAAGTTGTTTTTTCTGCATTTTTAAACAGCTAATAACTCTAGAACTATACAACTTAAAAACATGAAATTAGTTCCATTTTGTTTGTAATTTTTTTTCATTGATTTAAAATGCATCATGACCATTGTTTTCAAATTTTTTTTTTCAAAATTTAAAAAAGTGAAAAAAATTTAATAAAACATTTTTTGAAATATTTTTTTGAAAAAATATTAAAATCCTTTTAACTCTTAAAATGAACATTACTACCAAATTTCAAGTTGAAAATAAAATTTAATCATGTATAAAAAAATAAAAATACTTGAAATTTAGGTAAGTCCATAAACTCTCCCTAAAATTAAACAGCAAGAGCGATTCACTCATGGAAAATTCATAAAATCGCTTGAGGGTGTCCATATGACTTAAAAAATGCAAAAAATGTCAAATCAAAAAATATCTTTCATTAATTTTTTTTTCATTTTTTTCAAATTTTGAAAAAACAATTTTTTGATCACGATTGAACTTTTTGGTCATGATTCACATTAAATCAAAGACATGAAATTAACAAACAAAATGGGACTAATTTCATGTTTTTAAGTTGTATAGTTCTAGAGTTATTAGCTGTTTAAAAATACAGGAAAAGCAACTTCACAAAAGTTCTACATTACATTAGAAAATTACTACAACAAAAATAAAGGTGATAAAAAACAAAACCTGGAACATTATATCTATAACGTTAGTAGTTTTTATAAAAAAAATCATGAACAAAATGAGATGGTTTGATCTTTGTTTTTTTTAGTTTTTTGTATAAAAATATTCGAATTTCGATAAAGAGTTGAAATTTTGGCTGTGAGCTTCTATTAGCTGTTCGAAAAAAGTAGAGGGTGCCCAGAACTCTACCTGAAAAAAAAGTTTCTTTGGGCCACCCTATTCCTCACGTATAATAATCTCAAAATTTCAGTTAGTTCTGCTTTCTCAACACTTCTCTTAAATTATTCAAAAACAAATAGATAAGCAAGGAAACCATTTAACCAATATCAATTTTATGTAAAGAGGTTATACTTTTTAGAAAATAACTACTATTTATCATTTATATTTCATTCTTTAAATTTGCAGTAATTTCTATTATGTGTAAAATTAATTAAAATTTTGATGGTTAAGAATATTTCGTGTTTAGCTGTTTTAAATGTCACAAGTATCAAATTGAAAACTCCTTTCCTTGTATGGTTTCTTGTATTATTTATGTGTCATATTTAATCCGTCATTGCTCAATAAGGTTATTTCTGGTCTTTCTCTATTTCTGTGAACTTCATAAATTAATAAACCAATTAGTTAGCATTTCATGCATTCTAATCTATATGATATTGCACAAATTAATTTATTATCTAGTCTTCCAGGAAATCCTTGTCCTTGTGTCTCACTGTGATTTACGCATTTTTGAGGACATTCTTAGATCCTTGTTAATGATTGGTCCTATTTCTTTTATAATATTTTACTCAGAAAGTTAATGGTTAATGTGAACTTAAGCACATTAAGAATAAAAGTTTTCTGCCAACTGTGAACTTTTAGGAGGTCAATTTTTAATGTATTTAAAATTAAATGTAAGTTTTTTTTCATTTGAACAATTGCTTTAGGTTTTTCAGTCTGAAAACCTTGCGAGATTGATTTTTAGGATGCTAAAAACTTTTTTAGAATATGCGTTTATTTGTTTATTTATTCAAGGTTTTAATATAAGCTAATTGGCAAGTATTGTCATCAATGAATGTATGAATGACTGTAAACTGTTAGTTGGAAATTCTAAAGTTCGTTTAAAACAACTATACCTATTTATCAAAAATTACCTTTTTTTAGTTAGAAAAATAAGGTAAACCGAACACACATTTTTCTCTGTTGCAAGACCAACAAATAAATATCTCCATATCAATAATATTTCTTTCACCATTGCAACTAAATAAATTTTTATTGATTATTGCATGTCGTGGAAGAACATGTCAATAATACCGCCACTCTTTTTCCACGCAAGACCGTTTACAATTTCTCACATCCTGGTTAGACAAATGGTTCCGAGGATCATCAGAAACCTTCTCCTTAATCCACAGAATTGGGGAAAATGCATGGTTCAGGTATTGCTCCACTTCACTCACGGAATGTGGACAAAATTTTTACTTTTTTTCGACAAAGTGATGAAAGTTGAAGGACGGAGAGACATAGAGGTTGATTTAAGGATGATGAAGTAAAATCTTTCCTTTGTTTATATATTTTTGCTAAAATACTACTTGTATACCACAAGTTAGCTCCGGACAATATATTAGTCGTGGTGGTTACTATAGTAACATGGGAAGATCCCATTTAAATAGAAATTAAGCGTGTTATGAATTTGCAGGATTTCAGCCGACGACGGTGGATTTTTGGCACGTTATTAGTCTTTTCGGATTGAAGTAGTTGGACGCATTATCTTGTTGTTGACTGAATTTGGATTTTGCCTTTATAATATGGTGTTTCCATTTTTAATTTAATTTTTTTTTAATTTGTTAAAATGGAATGACGCCCTATCATTTTAAGAACGGTGAAGTTTTGATATAATAAGCGTGAAAAGTCTTTTTCGATGTTGTGAATTTTGTTCCAGTGAAGATTCTTCGAAATCTTTTGACTTAAACGAGCAAATTCGTTTAATTTCGACATTTATTACATAAAACCAATTGAAAAGCTAAATCTTCAGTTAAGGTCTAACCCAGCCTAATCGTAGTTACTCAGTCTGAAGGTTTGAAATAACTCATGACCTTTTATATCATACTAGCTGATATGCCCGGCCTTGCACGGGTGTTGAGTATGTAAATTTATTATTTTTAAGTTTTCCCAAATACAATTTATAATTTTGTATAATCAGCATCTACCAATCATCCCGGTATCCCACGCGTATTTTTCATATTCTAGTGTTCCCGGTAACTTTTCCTATCCCGGTGTTCCTAGTAATGTTTCTTATCCCGGTGTTTTCAGATGGACTAAAATTTCTTCAGTTCTAAAGCAAAGCAATATAACTTTTGAAGGATTTACACATTGACAACATGGAAAAAATATTTTAAAAACTATTCTAAAAATTGCTCAGATCCCTTGATTAATCATATCTTTAGGAATTAACGTTTTCGGTGAAATTATTCAATAATTAAAGCTTATTCCACTTTCAAATTTAAGAAAAAAATCAATCTTTTCTAGTTGAAAGGGAGTTTTAATAGTTTTTGGTTTGTTAACCAACTTTCTTAAAAGCTAAAATATTATCACTTTTTTATTTTACTTACTCGTTTCCATGGAGACATTTTAACAACAATGATATTCCATAAAGCTTTTAAAATTTAAAAATTAGATAAACTCTCAAATAAAAATATGTTAAACTATACTTAAACTTTTAAATTTCATGGAAATAGATTTTTAAATTAGTAATATAATTTTTAAATAAACTTTTACCTAGTGTTTCTATTAAAAACTTGTTGATTAGCATTAAGTTTTCTTTGTAACAATGGGTAAGCAGATCTCTTCTTGAGGAGAAATAAAGCTATTTCAGCAAAATGACCATAAAAAGGGTCAAAAGAGGGTCAAGGGGTCATTAAAAGTTTTCGAAACATAGCCTATGTTTTTTCTTGGGTTTTTTTACGTTGGTATACCAAGTTTGGTGCAGATCGGAAGAGAACTGTGGATTTGTATAAAAGACAACCATACATACATATATATATACTAGCTGATTTGCCCGGCCTTGCACGGGTGGAGTGTATTAATTCCTTTTTTAAAGTTCTCCCAAGTTATATGTCCGATTTTTCGAATCACCAATAACCCCGGTGTCCCCAGTACTTTTTCATATTCCCGATAGTTCCCGATAGTTTCATTTCCTATTTTCATGTTACCGATAGTTTTCCTAACCCGGTTTTCCCGGAAACTTTTCATATCCGGGTGTTCCCGGTACCTATTTTCATATCCGGATGTTCCCGCTACCTTTTCATATCCCGGTTTTCCCGGTACCTTTACATTAGGGTGGAGCGAAAAAACCTTTTTTTCGAAATCGGTCAACGGCTAGTGCTCAAAGTTTGTGGTTGGGGGTCCTTATAACCCACAAAAAATTTCAGTTCGATAGGACAATATCTTCAGTCTGCGCTTTTCGCTCAAAGTTTCAGGTTTTTACTAAAAAACATCAAAAATGCGAAAATTTCCCAGAATGTTTCTAGATGCTCCAAAATAGTTTTTATGGTAAATAATCACGTATATTGCTAGTATGTAGCTTAATAATAGTGATTGAGTGTGTTTGATTAAAGCGAAATGGTTTTATAAAATCGGCAAAATTATCCAAAAGTAAAGCATTGATACGGATTTCGGGAGAACCATAGCCCGCTGTAGTAAATCGATCACGACGACCTAAATCACCGAAAACAATGATATAAAAGAAAGGAAAAAAATTAACTTCTTGCTATTGGTTTATTAAATAATAATCAAACTAGCACCGTTGAAATTGAAATTTAAATCAATTACGCGAAAACATGTTGCTTTCTCTTATCCATTAATATAGGGATAATATGCCATGTGGGAGGGAAAGATATTTTCTATTCATGTTACACAAATATTGTCCGAATCGAAGTTTAGTCACCCGTTACCCCGGAAGAGAAAGGGGAGGAGGTCAATAGGTCAGGACCACCGCCAGGGGTGGCCCTCCTCGGATGCCTCGGGGCGCGGCGATGGCATGGCGCTCCTTTGAATTGCGATAGCTGATCTCCCTCACCGCAAGTGACACCGGATCCCCTTTGCCGCAACACAATTTGCCTCGAATTCAGGAACATTCGATATCTTGGGAGAGTCAGAAAATTTAAAAGAAAGTAAGTTGCCTACTCTTTTAAGTGTTAATCCGTTTTTTTTAATTATTTTCAAGCGTAAAAAAATAGCTCTCTCAATGTCAAAAACCCTTCTTCAAAAGGCATTGCTAATATTGTGTCAAACCGGACAGTAAGTATTTCTACTAAAGTCTCGATCAATACCAACAGTATCACTAAAAAGATTGAAAGATCTTGTCATCTCAGAAAGTATTAGTCAAAAATTTGAATAAATCGTACAATAAATTTTTAAAAAAATATCTCACTGGTATTCGAAGAACAAATGAATATTTTCCTCGAAAGATCAAGAACCCCTTTTCATATTTCTTCCTGCAAGTGTATTAGCTAGGTACAGTATACCTGCAAACGGAATGGGAGCAAGATTTTTTAAAAGACCATAGAACAGACCGGAAAATGTTCATTGGATGTATCTGCTGCAAGCTGCATCTATTGTTGTAAGCGGTTACGACTCCCAAAATGGATAAACATAAAAGCTGGATTGGTAGACAGAAGGATACTACCTAAATTTGACACAAAAGCGGAATTCCAAAACTTAAAAACGCGCCGAACTGCAAAGAGCGTAGTCAGACATTACATTACGTGGGGCGAGCGTACGCGCGGCACTCGATGTAGCCACCTTCTTGTGGATTTTTCGATGAACTTATAAGCTGGAAGTTAATTATTTTCCTTTTATATCATTGTTTTCGGTGATTTAAGTCGTCGTGATCGATTTACTACAGCGGGCTATGGTTCTCCCGAAATCCGCATCAATGCTTTACTTTTGGATAATTTCGCCGATTTTATAAAACCATTTCGCTTTAATCAAACACACTCAATCGCCATTATTAAGCTACATACTAGCAATATACGTAATTATTTACCATAAAAACTATTTTTAAGCATCTAGAAACATTCTGGGAAATTTTCGTAATTTTGATGTTTTTTAGTAAAAACCTGAAACTTTGAGCGAAAAGCGCAGACTGAAGATATTGTCCTATCGAACTGAAATTTTTTGTGGGTTATAAGGACCCCCAACCACAAACTTTGAGCACTAGCCGTTGACCGATTTCGAAAAAAAGGTTTTTTCACTCCACCCTACTTTACATACCCCCGGTTCCCGATAAATTTTATATCCAGGTGTTTCCAATAATTTTCATCCCGGTATTCCCGGTTCCTTTTCCCCATCCCAGTTCCAACTGTGACATCTCATTCCATCAAATATTTATCCTTACCATGTGATAAAAACAATCACATTGAAATCATCTCTTTTTTTTAATCTAGTGTTTAAAATGTTCCTTGTAAAGTGTACCTTTTCATATCCGGATGTTCCCGCTACCTTTTCATATCCCGGTTTTCCCGGTACCTTTTCATAACCCGGTGTTCCCGATAATTTTAATCTCCCGGTTTTCCCGATAATTTTCATAACCCGGTGCTCCCGATAATTTTCATCCCAGTATTCCCGGTGCCTTTTTCTCATCCCAGTTCCAACTGTGATATCTCATTCCATCCCGATTTTTTGTCTATTAAACATTTATCCTTCCTATGTGATGAAAACAATCTACTTGAAATCATCTCTGTCATTTGAAATCCAGTGTTTAAAATCTTTAACAGAATTTTCTTAAAGTATTCCCGCTATCCTTTTAAAATTCCGCAAAAAATAAATTTCAAAAATCCCTCGATAAAAAGTTATCAAGTAAGCTTGTCTTCTTTTTAATAATACCAACTTCTTTAAAAGCTTCTCTGAAAGAGTAAAAACAGATTGCTAGTTATAATAAAAATCTAGTGATTATAGTCTAGTAAACCAATTCCGCTATGAAGCAATGAAATTTTAGCTCTGTTTCCTTGGAAACTTTTAAATTCTTGCTATTTAAATATATTTTTTGAGAAATTAAAATATTAAAGAAAGTAAATTAATTATTTTAATTTACTTCAGTTTTCTGATAACTTTTATAATATTTAAATACAGATATTCACACTGTTTTTCTTCATAAATATGTATAAATGTTAATCAGTTATATTCATTCAAGTGAGGCAAGACGTCGCCTTAAGAAAGAGAAGTAAACACTGCAATTTATGCATTTCAACAATGCACAATGCTATTTCAATGGGTAAAACGGAGTCGAAAAAGCGCCGAAAAGCAGGGAAGGAGTCGTTCGATTTTAAAATCGTTTCTTAGTGCGCGTCTAATGGCTGAAAGGAAGGTCTGTGTCAAATTTCAAGCCAATCGGTCCGGCAGTTTTGGAGATTTCGTGATGAGTGTTATGAATGAATCTCTGGTATTTGGATTATATATATACAGGGGGGGCCCATCAGCTCTCATTTTGCGTTCAGTTTTGTGACGTCACTGGTTTAAAAGTTCTCCGCCTACCGAACTGAGTGGCCAATCAGGATTGTTAAGGAAAATCACGGAGATTTTTCTGAAGTAGAAAGGGAGAAAAGTAAAACTCAGGGAAAATATAAACAAGTAGTTTTCTTTTCTTCTTCTTATGGAAATAAATGCTGAAATTAAAGCAATATTTGTTGTCGCTAGCAGCCTACGCGCTGTGTTGTCGTCGGTTCGATTCCGGCCTTACCCTTTCCCTGGACTGGGTGTATTTTCTCTCTCTCTCTGTGTCAGTAAAACAATTATGTTTGTGCCTTGACGAAGGATTATAAGCGGATCCTTGGGATCAAGCACACAAACCGGAAAATATATGTAACACCAATCCATGTTATCGCTATGGAAACATAGTTTTACTGTATTTTTTCTTATTAAATACTTGTAAAATTTATAATCTACATAATATGATGATTATTTTGTTTCCTTTTTGTTAGGATCAAAATATTTTAGATTAAATATATAAATATTGTTATGGAACTAGTGTTTGACACTTGTAATGAGATTACAAAGATACTCTTGACGGTGATTTGAGATTATGTATAGAAAAATTTAAGTATGAATTCAGTGAACACTTCCTATTTATTACAGAGTATTGTGCAATTTAGTACTTTATAGTTAATACTTTATATAGTTAATAAAAAAGTTTGATTTCTTTGTAATATTTTTAGATCCCTAAAAATGTGCGCATGACCGGTTTTTCCGAAATAGCCTGCGGCGGTAAAACTTTCCTCTCGGCCAATCAGAAACGATCAGTGCGTTGTCGCCTCTCCGTATAGGACCGTAGCGAGAATACCTCACCTCAGCATAGCTGAATTGAAAAACTCTTTATGTTTGGACTGTAACGCAATCCCCATCCCTACAGCTGAATTGAGAAACCGTAATAGCCTGCGGCGGTAAAAATTACCTCTCGGCCAATCATAAACTACTAGTGCGTTGTCGCCTCTCTTCCTACTCTAGGATCTCTAGTTTTAAGAATTAAAAGCTATTAGATTGGATTGGAGTTACATATATTTTCCGGATTGTTTGCTTGATCTCAAGGATCCGCTTATTCGTAAAGAAGACACAAGCATAACTTTTATTGACAGAGAGAGAGAGAGAGAGAGAGAGAGAGAGAGAGAGAGAGAGAGAGAGAGAGAGAGAGAGAGAGAGAGAGAGAGAGAGAGAGAGAGAGAGAGAGAGAGAGAGAGAGAGAGAGAGAGAGAGAGAGAGAGAGAGAGAGAAAATACACCCAGGGCAAGGCCGGAATCGAACCGACGACAGGTACAGAGCGCAGACTGCTAGCGTATGTATCGCATCATTAAAGAGAAAACTCCTAACATAGAAAAGTCGTACAACTAAACCTGTTGAACCGAAGATGAAATATCCCTCTCTGAAACAAAAAGTCCCTAAAACATAGTGCCTCTATTTCAGTCCCACCCAAGTGAATGGGATTGGTTAATAAGATGAAAACCACTGACGTCACTGGTTTAAATCTTACACGCCCCTTGAATTTTTCGTTTCTATGAGAAGAGCCAACCTAGTATTCTACTAACCTTGATATATATATAGATTAACTAGATGATTCAGTCCCTAAAAAACTCATATTGCATTTCCGACCTTGCATCGCTATGCATTTCCGAACCGTCTAGTTGTCATTCTAGAATTTTATTTCTACGCTTTAATCACCCTAATAGTATTATATGTTTTTTTTTCATTTTGCTGAATTATTTAAGTATAACTATAAATAAATAATAAATATTGCCAATATCACTATCAAGGTGTTATCGAGGCAAAACAGCCTCGGATGCTTGTAGTAAGAAATACTCTCAAGGTGCTCATTAAGCCTAAGTTGGTGCACCTAAACTTTCCGTCGAAAATGGAGCGAGTCCTGTTGACAACGGCAGCAAACACAAATAGACTGAAGCTTAACTTGAGATAAGCAGTACATATTTTTGGGGATTGAAGTTTTTTTTTATTGAAACCGGATTTTAATAGTTCTATCTTTTCCTTAAACATCCCCTAGGTTTGTTACTTTTATAATATTGTTGGTAATACGTTTTCAAGCTAAAAACTGGAATTCAGATCATCTTCCGTATGGATTTCGGAATTTTGAAACCTATATTTTTTATTGAAATAAAAAAAGAAATTTTTAAAAATCACGTTTTTAAAACACAGATTCAAAAGTAAAAAATATTTTTCCTAACCCTCTTATTAAATCAAATGCTTTAGATAAGCCCATTGGGAAGTTCCTTGAAAATCAATTTCTGTTTTCCTGAGGACAGGAGGGCAGACAAGAAAGTAAACGAGCTAATAAAAACGTGTTAATAAAGTAGAACATTTGGGATCTCTATGATGTCTTTCATAATTGGGTTTATACCGTCTCTTAAAGGTTTTCCGGAAAAGATCAGTACTTAAATAATCCTCAAAATTTGGAAGTAGTATCAATTTCTAACTACTCCCTTGTATACGGTTTTGAAGAAGTTGACATAAACTACCAACTCTTCCAAATATTTAGACGTTTCCAATTCAGAATAATCGGAAATCATCGTCGATTTTTCTACTATCCTATTTTCCGAACTTGAGTGAGAGAGCAGCCTCACTGTAACCTTCACCGGGAAAAATCCTTCCTCATCTTCGCAGAATACCGGACAGTGGCATCCTTTGTCCCCTTCCGTCCCCTCTAATAAAAAAGGGCAACCGGAGAATAAAATTTTATGTTTCGAACACGTTCAAGAACCTTCTCTTCCCAGCACGTAGTCCGGCTTTTTTCAACGCTCGTGGACACGGGGAATAATAAACAACGCCAGTAAACACTTCTAATCAGGCGAAGAAAAAATTAATGATGAGACAGTAGCGTTGACGTCATAAAAAAGATCTCATGTAGCATAGATAAGTCATCTCAATTATTCCTTTGAGCTGAGGATGAGCTCCGGAATTAATTGTTCGTCTGACACCACGCCCCGATGGTCACGTACGCCATTTTGGCGGGAAAATTCGGATGGTTTTGCGGGTGTTGCCAAATGGCGGTGATGAAATTTTGGACTCGAGGCGTTGGTTTTCTCTTCCCACATCATTGTGAGTGATTTTTTTGTTGCTATGGGAGTTTTTTGGGGAGAAGGAAATAATTTTCTCTGTGAGATATGGGGATATGCTGGATGGTATCAGGTTTTTTTATTTCCATTTCTGAAAATTTATTAAAATGAGGATGCAGTTGATGTTTGAAGAAAGTAGGTTTAGTAGTTTCAAATATTATGTCATTAAAAATCATATTTGACTATGTCATGAGCTTTGGTTAATTGGAACCTTATAAACATAAATGATGAATAAATATATTGTAAAAGTTCATTTTTTTTATTTTTCTTGAATGATCATTCTAAATTTTTTCTTTTGTGATTTTAAAACTAATCCCTTTTAAATTGATATTTAAGTGGGACAAAAGGAAAGGAGCTCCCAAATTTAAAAAAAATAATTGAACCTAAATTCTAAACATAAGAATAAGTGCAAATGGCTAATTACAATTAAAACTGTTTTGCAGAACATTGCGAAAGAAATTTTCATAGTTGAAATTTTGTACAGATATTACGGTGAAAATCAGTTGATTTAGGAAGTTGGGCTGATGTACAATGTGTGTTTATTTTTTTTGAATATGGCATGGAAGTAGTTTTAATTATGTTTAAAAGACACATTCTTACGCAACATTACGCTCTTACATGCATAAGATGTGTTTTTAGTTTTCGTACGATGCTTTTTGGTCTTATCATTTTGATGGGATTTTTTTAACAGGTTTTGCTAATAAAACACTATATATTTGGCGTAGTCTAAGAGCCCGTGAACCCCAGACCTTCGTTATTTTGTAAAAGCTGAAAACTTGTCAGCGCATGCTCCCAACTCAGGTAAGAACGATGGACCATTATGAAGTTTGGGTTACCCTGGCTTTGGCAGGTAAACGGTACTAAAGGTGTGTAAAATACCGATCTACTTTCGTCAAATTGTAAAGTATGATTTTTTGGTATTACCTTCAGAATATTATAAAAAATCACGTCATTCATTCCCAGACACTTTCCATAGTGGCAACCCCTTGCCAGACACCCCTAATGTTCATGAAATTATAATTCTACTTACGTTATATTGTAAAATCTGATTTTTATATACAATACTTGGGTAATAGTTAGATAATGTTTCCTCATTAGCCAGACATTTTTGATAGTTCCAACCGCTTGCCAGAAAAGCATGTAGGGCAGCTGTAGAGCGAGCGCGAGACAGTATCCTATGGATGGATGCGAGTGAGATGGCATGATTACAATGACTTATGCAAATTAACTTTTTGGCACAGATTTATACAACTATTAATCTGTGTAAATCTCAAAAACATCTCAAGAAAAGACATTCGATGCTACAACTACATAAGTTTTTTTTAGTTTTTTAATCTATTTTTCACGCAAAAATAATAGTACACTGAAAATAGAGTTGAACCTCGGACAAATTGCAATAAAAGGTTTCTCAACGGTTTTCACTTAGGAATGACCTCAATAATAACATACTAAAAATCGGCCGGGCGGAAGTTTAATTTTTTTCTCTCTATATTAAAAAGTTACTGTCACCGCCGCCGCTGCCGCCGCCGCTGTTTCAGAAAATTTAATTTTTCAACTATTTGAACTCTCATATCGCAAAAACTACTAGATAGAAGTTTATGAAATTTGAAATATTTTTAGTGGAATATTTGGGGCACATTCTAGAACAAAAAGCTAACTGATGTGATAATTAGTTCTGGGGTATTTTTAAGGTCAAAGTTGAAGTTTTTCTTTTTTCGCCGGTAATCCAGTTCAGCAAAATCTATTAGCAGCAGAACTATGATTTTTTGCAACCTAATACTCTGAAGTATGTAGATGTGCACTACGTTGCCCTTTTTTCGAATTTCGAATTTGGTTTAGAGGAATTGATTTTTTAATTTTCGAAATTTTTGACACTGTTTCGTTTTTTTCTACCTAAAATGAAAACTAATCACGGTATCAATATGATTTTTTAAGCACTTATATTCTTATTTTTTAGAAAGAGATTGGCGTTTAATTCTTTACAAAATTCTAATTAGTTTTGGAATTATTAAGCATCAAAGTTTCATTTTTTTCATTGTTTTCGTAGGTCTTAATCAGACGTGTTTAATGTTTTTAAATTTTATATTTGCCTGTTCACTAGATTGTCGCGAGCACGGATATTTAAATTCAAAAGTTTTTTGAGGTGCACATTTTTGCTCTAAGTTTGCTAGCGATACACCCTAGTATACACTCTCGCGCTCGCTCCTACAGCTACCCTACATGCTTGTCTGGCAAGGGGTTGGAACTATCAAAAATGTCTGGCTAATGAGGAAACATTATCTAACTATTACCCAAGTATTATATATAAAAATCAGCTTTTTCAATATAACGTAAGTAGAATTATAATTTCATGAACATTAGGGGTGTCTGGCAAGGGGTTGCCACTATGGAAAGTGTCTGGGAATGAATGACGTGATTTTTTATAATATTCTGAAGGTAATACCAAAAAATCATACTTTACAATTTGACGAAAGTAGATCGGTATTTTACACACCTTTAGTACCGTTTACCTGCCAAAGCCAGGGTAACCCAAACTTCATAATGGTCCATCGTTCTTACCTGAGTTGGGAGCATGCGCTGACAAGTTTTCAGCTTTTACAAAATAACGAAGGTCTGGGGTTCACGGGCTCTTGCTCTAGCGCTATATATATATAAAACACTATGTATTTGGATCTATAGTATATAACACTATATATTTTCATAAAAATCTGAGATAAGGTGAAGAATACTTTGGTTTTAAATCTGTTTTTCCCGAAGTATCTAATATTTAATTTAATAAAAGAGTATTCTATTCATAAAATAAACTACGACTGACATGGCGTATATTGTTTATCCATAAAAACTTTATGTTTTTAACCCTAATGTTAGATTTCTGTATCGATGGGTAAATATACTCTGCTATTGACTTTTGAGCTACCCTTCAGTGCAAATACACACGTCTGTTCCACGAAATTGATGACAAAGAGAACTATTGAATATCGTTGAAATAAAACAAAAAACCCATGATGAAATGCTAGTGCCCTTAGGTTTTAGATAAAGAGTCGGATATCAGTATTACACAATTCTATTTCTGATATTTTTTGAATGAATATAATTTGGCTACTTTAAAGTTAGTCTGGGACAGGGACGCAATTTGCATTTAATCTCTCTCAACTAAAAGTTCAATTTCATTTAGATTTTGATACTTTAAGCTAAAAATATAAACATTTTGACATCAAAAAGTGCTAAAAAATGTCGCTGTTACAGATATTTAAAAAGAAACTTTATGTTTGAATGAAATTATACCAAAATTTAGAAATTGCTTATTTTTTGATAATATTTTTAAAGGATTACCGGGTCAATAATTAGATTATTTATTTGGTTCAGAATGTAACTGTGAAAAACTTAAACTCTTTTTAACTTTTCATTTAAACTTTTTACTATTGACCTACCTATTAAAAGTAATAAAAATTAATTCTTATATAAAAAGTATGCTTATAAAATATTAAATTAAAATTAAGGCATTTAAATAATTAAAATTAATTGAAATTAAGATTAACTATTTTGGAATCTTAATTTTTTTTAAATAAAAAAATTGATATTTCAATTAATTTAATTGAGTGTTGAATAAATAGTAGAATACCTCTTAGATATTTTTAGTTTTTTAAAATTATCCAAGCAGCACAACCGTTCAAGATTCGTCCAAATTTTGTCATGTATGGCCAAAATTTATTTACTTCTACCTGTAGTTACGAAAACGTGACATATTTGGTATAAGCTGTTGGGTAGTGCCATTTCAATTTAAAGTATAGAATTAAAGGTTTTTCTGTAATTTAAATTCTAGTTTATATTTCATTAATTGCTGGTGGTGTATCGGTTATTTTAGGGGAGAACGTTTACCACTTCTCTGATTCAACCACGTAAATGAGAAGGTAATTTTTTATAGTAAAGTGTCATCATTGAATCTTGTTAATTCTTAAAGCCTTTTTCCCCATGAAGCACAATCATAATGAGTCAGAAAAAAACACTGCAATGTAAACAGTTGTTATGGGCAATGAGACAAATCCAGACATTACTAATAATGCTCGCGTATTTCGAGTAGAGACATAAATACTCATTGATAAAGCCATTTAATTTATCACTCTGCCCGCCTCACTTCAGGCATTATAGTTTTGCCCGGTTTGTTACTTTGCCCGTATAACAATTATACTAATACGTATTACTCAAAAAATCTTACCCTGCCATGTTCGTAAAAGGATCCCCAGAAGGTCCAGCTCCTGAGTAGGTCTGCTGATAGGGAGGGGGGTACATCATAGGTGGTGGTGGTGCACCATAGGAAGGATACGGGGCAGCAGCAGCCATCATGGGGTACCCGTACGACGCCGTCGCGTAAGGCATGGGCGGTGGTGGTACAGGAGGTGCCATCATCTGTTGAGGGGGTCCCGGGGGAGGGTACATCATACTAGTACTGGTACTCGCAGCGTAGGGATTGATGGGACCGTACAGATTGTAAGGAGGGGGTGGTTGGAGTTGATGTTGGTGTGGGGGCATGTGGGGAGGGGGTACTTGCCCCCTCACCACCGCGATGGCTGAGATGAGAAGTAGTAATCCTGCTGCTAGAACTTGCATTGTGCTGATGGATATGGTCGTTTTTCGTGAAGGTGGTAGTTTATATATGGGCGGCTTGGGAATTAGTATATCCCAGTTATGCAAGCGTAACGGTGGAGGATCTATTTGGGTTGGAGGTTTTGTGTTTACGAGAGGGGGAAAGGAGGTCAGAACAAAGGGGAGAAGATGCGCGTTTTCGGATGACTTTTTTTTCTTTTTGCTTTATTTCTTTTTGGTTTTGTTGTCAAGGTCTTTTGGATTGGGGGTTATTATGTGGGGAAATTGAAGGTGACGAAAGAAGATCTCTATTTTGGGTTGGGATTTTTTTCTGGTGTGTGTATTGTGGTTTGTATGATTTGGTTCTGAATTGAAAGAGTTTCATTTTTTTTGAGAACCTATTTGTGCCGTTCGTGTGTTAAAGTAGCTTTTTATGTTGAAAATGGTAACACGAAAAGAAGTATTAATGAGGAGTTTTAAAAAAGAGAATGGGAGGATATTACGAAATGAATCGAAACAGTTCAGCCTGTCAGTTCCATTTTCCTTTTACATGGAAATCAATTCTTTTCTTTTTTTGCTGAATATTTATTGCTAAGTTAAAATCAGATGCATTTGTTAATGTTTTTGTTATTTATCTATATTTCCACAAACTAAAGCTTTCTGGTGATATAATATGGTCATAAGGTGAGATTTTTCTACCAACATTCACATTTAGTTTTTAAAAGGAGGGTTTAACTAAAGAAGTGATGATCAATAAAAAAAATTACTTTTGAATCGAAATACTGAATTAAACTGTGAAACTCAAAGGAGGTAAAATAAGTTGTTTGTTGATAGCTGCTGAATGGACCGTTGGGAATAACGACCTCTTACATCGGTAGTTAAGTGGACTGTGTTTTATTTTCACTTATACAATTTTCGAGAGCGCAGATGGCGCTGCAGTATACAATTTGCTGAGCGCTGACAGATGGCGCTGCAGGTGCGGGAACATACTCCCGGCGTTGAAATGAAATTTCAAAATACAATACAAAATATATCTAACATTAATTATACAATAATACACAAAAATAAACAATATAAAGATATTTAATCATTATTATTATGGACGGGCAAAATAGCTAATTTTGTAATAGGACGTTTAAATTCGCCCATCTTAGTTTTTTACCAAACAACTTCTTACTAAACCGTCCTTACCTTTAAAAACATTTAAAACTTTTCCAATACACCATGAGTTCAATGGCAAATTGTCTTCCTTAATTAAAACAATTGTCCCAATTTGGACGTTATCTTTTTCAAAATACCACTTTGATCTTTGATTTAAATGACAAAGATAATCTCTATACCACCTCTTCCATATTGATTGCGTAATTTTAGTGGTTCTTTGCCATCTTTTCAGTCTATTGTCAACAATATCAACTAATTCTGGTTCAGGTATACTTAGCATAGATCTTCCAATGAGGAAGTGAGCTGGAGTTAGGACCTCCAATTCACCTGCCTCACTGGGAAGTGGCATTAATGGCCGTGAATTTAAGATACCTTCAATTTGGTTAGTGATTGTCAGAAACTCTTCATATGTAAGAATTAAATTGCCAATTTGACGTTTTAAATGAAACTTAAAACTCTTAACTCCACTTTCCCATATTCCTCCATGATGAGGAGCGCGAGGAACAATAAACTTCCAATTTATTCTTTCAGAGCAAAAGAAGTGAGATAATTTTTCATCGGGTTGATTTACCAAATTGTACAACCGCTTTAGTTCATTGTTGGCTCCTACATAAGTTTTGGCGTTGTCGCTAAAGAGGGTAGAGCATTTACCTCTACGGGACGTGAATCTTTTCAATGATGCAATAAATGCATCGGAGGTTAGATCTGACACTATTTCTAAATGAATTGCTCGTGTGGTCATGCACACAAAAATAGCAAGATATACCTTTTGCAAAGAACCCTTTCGTTGGTTTTTATTTTTAATTAGAAATGGACCTGCAAAATCCGTTCCTGCATTTAAAAAGGGAAAAGTTTGAGAACAACGTTCTTTTGGCAATTCACCCATCTTTTGAACAAGAAATCGTGGGTTACATTTATTACATTTTACACACTCATGAACAATACTTCTAGCAAGATCTCTGCCACGTATAATCCAAAATCTTTGTCTGGATTCATGCAATAGTGATTGTGCACCGATATGGCAATTATTTTTATGCAAATCTAATAAAATGAGCTTTGCTAACCTATGATTTTTAGAAAGGACAATAGGATGTTTGGCATCAAAAGGGAGATCAGAGTTTGAAAGGCGACCTCCAACTCGAATTACATTTGAATCTTTATCAAAGAATGGTGACAAAAATTTTAACTTACTTGAAGATGTTACTGGTTTTTGAGACCTTAAAAGCTGATAGTCCTCACTAAGGCTTTCTTGTTGAGCCATCGATAAGAGTCGTACCTCGCTAGCATTTACTTCTTCTACTGAAAGGGACCCTGAATTGCCCTTTTTATTTTTACAAATATCAATGAATCTAAGAACATAAGCGAAAACATTAACTAGCTTTCGGTAATCATTGCTTAAATTTAGAAAACTAGATAAGAAGTCATTTTTTGCTAGAACTAAGGCAGTTTCAGGGGTTCCTTTCAGTTCCTTGAAATAGATATTATTAAAATCACTTAGTTCAATAAAAGGTTCATTAAGATTTTCACGTTTGAAGGAATCTGGACCCTCCCACCACAACTCGTTGTTGATGAGTGCTCGTGCTTCTACACCACGAGAGATGATATCTGCTGGATTGTCCTTAGTAGATACATGATTCCACTCAAAGTTAGAGTCCAAGGATTGAATAATTTTTACTCTGTTGGACACATATGGACGTAATTTCTCGGGAGGAGTTTTGATCCAGGCGAGGGTGATTGAGGAATCCGTCCAAAGACAGATTCGATCCAAAGGCAGTTGGAGAATGGGCACAACTCTAGAAGTGAGTCGTGTCAAGAGCAAGGCGGCTGACAACTCCAAGCGAGGAATAGTCAGTTGACTCGACACTTGCTGAGCTTTGATTGGAGCTACCTTGGATTTACTGCACAAAAGTCTGGTTTGGGCAAGTCCTTGAGAATTCTTGGAATGCAAGTAAATGGCTGCGCCGAAGGCCAGCTGTGATGCGTCTGCGTAGCCATGGAGCTCAATTACTGTAGGTTTAGGCAAAACAACGCATCGAGGAATTCGCACTTGATTTATTGCAGGTAATTGGCTAAGAAAGTTCATCCACTCTTTTAGCTCTTTGGGTGGAAGAGGATCTGACCAGTCCAGTGAAAGTTTCCAGAGCTTTTGAAGAAAGATCTTTGCTCTTGAAATAACTGGTTGAATTAGTCCTAAAGGATCATAGAGTCTAGCTATAGTAGACAAGACTTCGCGTTTGGTGTAGCTTTCTTGAAGGTTTACAGTCACTTGGAATGTGAAGTAATCTGAACTTGAGCACCAAAGCATGCCTAATGTTTTGACTGCTGCATCTGGAGACGCAAAGGCGTATTCAGAAGTTGTGTTTCCTTGTAATAGTTCCGGATGATTAGAAATCCACTTGTGAAGGTGCATGCCTCCTTTTTCCAGAAGTTGGATGAGATCAGATTGTAGAGCCTTGGCTTTTTCGAGGGAATCTGCTCCAGAAAGTACGTCATCCACGTAGAAGTCGTTGCGGGTCACTTCAGAAGCAATAGGATGATTTTTCTGCTCATCATCAGCAAGGGCTAAGAGGGTTCTTGTCGCGAGGAATGGAGCCGAAGATGTACCGTAGGTGACAGTTCGTAGTCGATATGCTTCGACTGGTGCGAGCAGGCTTGGTTTCCAAAGGATGCATTGTAGATCTCTGTCTTCTGGTGCAATCAAAATCTGACGATACATTTTGCTGATGTCAGCGCTAAATGCTAACTGATGTTGGCGAAACCTTGTCGCGATGGAAAATAAGTCCTGTTGCACAGTACCACCGTTCAAGAGAATGGAGTTGAGCGAAACTCCTTGGCTATTCTTCTGGCTTGCATCAAAGACCACTCGTAATGGTGTGGATGAACTCTCTGGACGCAGTACGGCATGATGGGGAATGTAATAGCAGTCCTCTTTTGGGATTTCAACTTTCTCCATATGATTGAGAAGGAGGTATTCATCCATGAAGCCTTTGTATTGAGCTGCCATTTCTGGATCACCGTCTAATTTTCTCCATAGATGATTGAGTCTTCTCTCAGCAGTACTTCTGGAATCACCTCTCCCTAACATTTCCCTACCTTTTTCTTTTAATGGGAGTTTGACTATATATCTACCTGTATCATTTCGCGAAACAGTTTCTACGAAGTGTTTTTCGCAGTATAGCTCCTCAACTGATTTATTTTTATTAATATCCTCACTATCGTCGGGAAAGGATTCCAACTCAAAAAATCTCTGAAGTGAATTATTTAAATTATCATGTTTAGAAATTAATCCTGAAAAGAATTTAATTTCATTACTGTTAATTGATCCTGACACTATGTAACCGAATACAGTGTTCTGTAGGATTAAAGAACCATCATTTGACTTAAATTTGTCTGCCTGTAACAAATCAAAAAACAATTCAGACCCAATTAACAAATGGATTTTACTGGGGATATGATACTCTGGATCAGCTAGTTTTATTCCCTTGGGCAAATTAATATTTGTAACATCAATTCTAGTTACCGGCGTTAAATCAGTAATTTTGGGCAAAATAAAAAATGTAGTGCTTCTACAATAACTACCCTTTTCATTTGAAATAGTTGCTGAAACAGAACTTTTAACACTCATTTCCTTGGAATTTATCCCAGATAACGAAATATCACACCGTTCTTTTTTTAGTCCCAAAAAATCAAAAGCCTCTTTGGATAAAGCGTTTATACTACTTCCGGAATCGAGAATTGCTTTGACTTTTATTTTTTCACCACGCGCGTTTTCAATAAAAACAACAGCAGTGCATAGAATCCCCGATTTATGACTCACAGAAAGAACTTTTTCGTCTGGCATAGAGCTTTTGGGGAAGAAAGGTGGAGCCGAATAATTCAGCTGCTCAACATTAGAATTCTGTTTTTGGTTATCAAGGGAAGGGAATGATTCATTGCATCTGGCGTTTTGTTTTTCGTAATGAAGCAATGTGTTATGTCGTCCTTTACAGAAACAAGAAATGTTAGATTTGCAGATGCCTCTATGGTTTTTTAAACAATTTCTACATAGATTGAGGCCTTTAACAGTTTCGATTCTTTGTTTGACAGACATATCATTAAACTGAGGGCATTTAAACAAAGAATGTTCGTCATTGCATAATGAACACGGTTTTATGATTTGCTTAGAGTTTACAATTAATGACCTTTTAGTTGCAAAGGAGTGGTTTTGGTTATCCCTGACGAATCTGTTAGGGTTATTTTTGTTTAGCTTCCACTGATTTGAGTTTTTATCATTAACTGACGAATTAGTGGTTTTGCTAATTCCTTCTAGAATACGGGCTCTTTCTTCCAAAAAGGAAAAAAACATATCTAAGGATGGAACCTCGTTTGATTTAATGGACATTTGAAATGCCTTTCTAGTTTCTTTTTCGATTTTTGTTTCCAAGATATTTAACACTAAAATATCTGACAAGTCATTTCTTTTAAATTCGAGGTTTTCTAATGACCTAAGATTTCTTTTTACATTATCCACTAATTTCCTTAACTCACAAGGAGAATCTGAAATTTTATCACAATTAAGTGTGTTAACTATTATGCTATCTATTACTGCTCTTTTGTTTTCGAAACGTTCATCTAACGCTAGAAACAAAGATTTAAAGGTATCTTCCGAACTTTCGATTAGTTTCGCTTCATTATTTAATGCTGATCTGAGATAACACAATTTTTGTTCATCTGATAATAATTGAGAGTCAATCATTGAATTAAATTGTTTTTTAAATACTGAATAATCCTCATACCTGCCTGAAAATGTTGGGAGAGGGATATCTGGAAGCTTAAGGTGAGGAGTGAAGTTCTCGACTTTTTTGTTGTCGTTGTCTTGTGTTGTAGGAAGAAGCATCTGGAAGTTGACTTCTAATAACATGGCGGCTTCTTCCAAGTTTTGTAGCTCCTCGATGGGTTCATCGACGTTTTGTTGCTTGGGAAGATTTATATATTCGTTTATTACATCTTTGATTTCTATCTGGGTTGCTTGTGCCGCATAATGTTTCTTCTTCAGCGTTATGAAGTCCAGTTCGGTTTTGTTTTCTTTACCGTTGAATTCATCCAAAAAAGTTTGTAAATTCTTTACCTTGTTATTTAGTAGACTCCTTTTTCTATTTAGAGCCATGGTTGCTCTGTTCTGAGGCTCGGCTTGACCACAAATGTTTGTTGATAGCTGCTGAATGGACCGTTGGGAATAACGACCTCTTACATCGGTAGTTAAGTGGACTGTGTTTTATTTTCACTTATACAATTTTCGAGAGCGCAGATGGCGCTGCAGTATACAATTTGCTGAGCGCTGACAGATGGCGCTGCAGGTGCGGGAACATAAGTAAAGCATTTGAAGATATAATATTAATTTATATATAACCATTTTTTAAATGCAATAAAAAGTATAAATAAAAACAGTTTTTAAAATGTCGTATTGTGTATAAAAACTATTTGTGATAAGTTTTATTTAAAAGTTCCGGTTTTATTCAGTTTAACTTAAAATAAAAAGGATAAAAATAGAAGATAAATATTATTTCGTTTTGAGTTGGTTATTTTAAAGAAGTCTGAAGTAGTTATCTCTGAAACAACTAGATAAGTGGAGTTTCCTACTCTCAAAATTGTACTAAGTCTATACTATTTACATGTTGTTGTTTTTTTGCCTTTCATTAAACTAAGCATTACTTTTATACTATATCCGCTTTCCTTCCCAGAATTACGAAACACAAACTTCTTTCAGATAAAAGTTCTCTGATGTAGCAGTTTTTTTTAAAGTAGTATATTTTCACAAAAAAAAGACAACGCTTTGTTTTTGTCTAAAAATGATATTGTATGATAGCTGTATTTTAATAGCTGAGTAACTTTAGTAAAAAATTATTTTGAACTAATTTATAAAAGTATGTATGAAAATATGTTTTTTTATGAACACGTATCCCCAAGTTAGTAGAATTTATGCATGAATATATTTTTCGAAACCTTTCCTTTTGAATAAATAAAACTGAAAATTTTATGTAAACATATTGTAGATAAAATACATTTTCTTACTATTTTTTTTTATTATTTCCAATGCAGCAGGCTTAAAAAAGACATACATCATATAGCCATAACAGAGACCCAAACAAAAAAGGAACAGGAACAGGAAAATACACTAAAGAAGTTGGTACAATAAGTCCCTCGCCTCCCAATACCGGGAAAGCAGGCCTGTGGATCGTAGGGCTGAACAGGAGGGAAGGTGGTCGGCATTCATCACCGCACCACTACTGCAGAGGGGGCAGGTAGGGTCATTTACAATTTTGATCTTGTGTAGGTGTTCATAGAGGCAATCATGTCCAGTCGTCAAGCGAAAAGCAGCCACGGCACTCCGCCTAGGATGGTCAGGGAGTGATTTAAGAGAGTTAGCCCATGGCTTGTCCCTTGTGCGATCTTTAATTAGGGATGCATGAGTCTTGATCAAAAGATAATTTATTTTTGCTGCTGCTGACTTGTAGGGTATTGCAGGGCAGTTTGCCTGGCTTATTTTGCAGCCCTTTTTTGCCAGCTCATCTGCTTTTTCATTGCCTAGGATACCGCAGTGGGATGGGATCCACTGCAAGGTAACTGATTTATATTTTTCACCCAGGTCTCTAATTAGATGTCTGCATTGCAGAACAGTCATGGATCCGGGGTTCTGAAGACAATTGGCAATAGCGAGAATCGCTGCCTGAGAATCCGAGAAGATGACAGCCCGTTCATTTAAGGGAGGACAAGCACTAAGATGGGCAAGTGCAACTTTAATCGCCTCAACTTCACCATCAAATGCTGAATTAGCTGTTCCAAGCGAGAGGTAATACGAAAAGTAATCGCTAAAGATACCAGCTCCCGCAGGACCATCCATCTCCAGCTTGGATCCATCGGTATAGATATGGAGCCATGTCTCCAAAGGAAAGCGTACATTGATTGTCTCCATACCCGCATTGAACAAAGTCGCTGTGCAATCGTTGGTTTTTGCCACCTCATAAAGGAGATCTAGATGGAACATACACTTTTCAGAGTACAAAGGATTGAGAGGGAGAAAAATTGGTTCAACCAGAAAAGAAACACCAAGCTCCTCTATCACTCTCAAAACTCCTTGCAAAAAGCCGTCCTGAGTCTTCAACCTGCGAGGATCACGACCAGTTTTTATCCACGATTCACAGTGCGGTAAAGTGCTTAGTTTATAATACAGTTTAAGGGCGGATCTCTTTATTTCATATTCCATACTAATTTCATTTGTATGTGCTAGTAGTGCATCGATAGGTGTAGTCTTGACAGCACCGGTGATAAGTCGTAGTGCGTTATTTTGCACTCGCTGCAGTCTACCCAGACATTCCCGAGACACCGTAATTAGTGGTGCGCAACAGTAAGTCATAACAGGTTTTACAAAAGTATTGTATGTAGCATTTAGGGTGGAGGTAGCACAGCCCCACCTAACTCCTGCTAGACGTTTGAGCAACCGTATGCGCTTCTCAGTTTTTTGTTGGATATCATCGATATGCATTTTCCAAGTAAGTTTTCGGTCAAAGGTTACTCCTAAGTATTTGGTGTTCTCACTACATTGGAGCGGTGTATTATCGTAACAGACATTTAGCTGTAAAGGTTGGTGACACAAAGAGAATGTCTGGTAAGTAGTTTTTTCCGCATTAACAATCATATTGTTTTCAGCACACCAGGAGTTCAGTCTTGACATTGCACTATTTAGTGATTTTTCGAGCCTCTCCATGGCCTTATACTTAGGACTCGATGTCCAAAGGACAAGATCGTCTGCATACATGAGGACGTTAACATTCTTCTCCTCCATTAGGGAGCTAATCAGATCGTCAACATACACGTCAAACAGTAGACAGCTTGACACAGCTCCCTGGGGAAGGCCTGTTTTCAAAGCTCTAAAGCCAGAAAGAGCTCCCCCGTACCGGACATTAACGTAACGTTGGGCAAGGAAATCACCAAACCATCGCAGCATGTTTCCCGAAATGTGTTTAAGAGCCAATTTCTGCAATAGCCTCAGTTTCCAAACAGTGTCATAGGCACCCTTGAAGTCAACAAATATGGCACCAAGGATTTTACCTTTATCTAGATTATCTATAATACTTTGTGAGAAGATGGTAACCTGTTCTTCAGTGGAGCGATTTCTTCTAAAACCGGCTTGGGCAGGGTGTAGAAGTCCTTTAGTTTCCAGATGCCATTTTAGTCTTCCGATGACAAGTCTTTCCATGAGTTTTGCCATAACACAAGTCAAGGAAATCGGCCTGTAGCTATTGAAATCAGCAGATGGTTTACCCTTCTTCAGCAAAGGAATGATGGTTGCCTTTTTCCACAAGGCTGGGACAGTATCAATTCCATTCCAGATGTTATTGATAAATTTTAAAATTGTTTTTTTTCTTGCTTTTGCCCCGGTATGAAGAATAAATTCTGGAAGTATGTTATCAGGGCCCGGTGATTTACCTTTCTTCATTTGAGAAATTGCCAATTCAAGTTCAAACTCAGTGAAGTTTTTATTGCACAATTCTGAAGCAGAGTCATCTGAAGATCTGGTCAGTATATTATATCTTTTGAACATTCTATCTCTCTGCTCCATGTAAGCAGATTTCTTTTGCTTCGAGGCAATGTGCCTAGCAAAGGCATCAGCAATCTGGTCGTCATTACATAGGATCTTGTTTTTCCATTTCTTTTTCCTTTTCTTACTATTTAAGAATTGCTTAACTTGTGTGATAATAAAATCTGTGTTTTTTACCTGTGTTTGGAGTGTGAATTTTACCCCTGGAGTGTTTTTTCCTGTGAATTTTACGAAGGTAAAACTTTTCATAAGACTGGTAATAAAATATCTCTGGGTTTTTTTAACTGTATTATACCAAGGACTTTTGATAATCTTTTTAAAAAAATTTTGCCTCAATTTTCTCCAAGCTTTAACCACCCAAGCAATTAACTTAAGAATTAACTTTAATTTCAGACAACACATTTGCAGTTGATAGTTCAAATTTTTTTACGAAGCCATTAACTTTTAATGAGTTTTACTCCATATTTAGGGAATAGCGATTAACATAACCACTATTACTTATCTTATTTCCTCATCCATATAACTACTAAATAGTAAAGAACTTTTAATTATCTTGCTGTAATGGATCAATGAATTTCAATTGAAACAAACTAAAACTAAAATATTTCTAATAGATCTAAAAGAAAGAAATTTTTAAATTACTACTGAGATCTCTACCAATCAGCTATAATTACCCCCTTTTTTAGTAAGAAATGTTGCTTTTAAAAAAATTTTCTTTTTTTTATTCAAGCTATTTTAGAGATCCTTAAAAAAGTCTACCACCCATATTGTCCGACAGCCACGAGAAAAATTCTTTAGGTCGTACAATATTGTAGTGGTTTGAATGGAAAAACGGGCCATTCCACTCAATTTTTGATATGAATGTAATTTATAAACGCTGAAAATTATTTTATGTCAAATCTGTGTGATTATCTTTTAGACTTGAACTCCTTTTAAAAAATTAGTTTTTCTGTGGGTTAAAAAAATTCTTATACTTACAACAATATCTTATGACGGCAAGTGATGCTTGTTTAAATTATTACCATATCATGATAAAAATAGCGTGATTTATTGCAAAATTATAACGAGCAAGATAAGTGCAGACAGTTACAATAAAAATTTACCTTTTTACATTACTCGTTATAGTTGTGCAATTTTTATAATCTATTGTTTGAGTTCAATTTTAATTTTAAAAAAGGGGTCATCTCAAAAATAGAGGGAGCAGCACCTAACTGTGACAAATTGTGACATAGAGGATAAAGGGTTTTTAAAACTCATCAAAATTGTGTGACCTAATTTTAAATAAATCAATTTGATATAAATATATATCAAATTGATAAATACTTCCAGGATTCTCTTCGTCGATATTTAATACTTTTTCTAATTGAATACTCATTTACATAACATATTAAATATATTTCGCTTTTCTTATAGTGTTTTATAAAATAAATACTAATTCTATCCGATTTTTTTCACCTATTATAAAAATATGTATTTTAGATTATTTACATTTTAATTTCCTAAACTACTATCTGGATAAGTGTATATCTCTTAAACTGTCCTCCTTTACCCATCTCTTATTCAAACACTATCCAAAAGTCAACAAAGTGGAATTATGAATGCTACATTACTTTCCTCCAAAGGAAATTATCATTCTTAGTATCTCACTCAACTTTCGCTACCCAAAACGGATCCAAACAAACACCAAACCTCATCCCAATAAACAATCCCAGATTGACCGCATTAGGCAACACATAGATGTTCTCTCCCCCTCTTTAGTTTCTCCTATTAAGGCCAACTTCCCGCGGGGTATCCCTTTTCTGCGAATGGAAGAATCTGTGCGAAATTATTGATATCGAAGCGAGCGGATCGCAGGTGGACCAGAACAACAATGGGATGGCTCCCTATATAAAAGCGTAGGGAGAGTATGAAATAGACCGCACGTTGGTTGAAAATCCAGCGTGGTGAAATGAATTATTATTATTTACATTAGGTGCGCCCAACGACGTAGTTTCGGGTTTCGAGGGGGGGTTGACTAAACATTTTTTGAGGTACATCCTTATGTGCTTGTTTTCTCTTTTATACGTTAAGTTTTAAAAGACTTTATAAGTAAAATTGGGGAACCTGGGGATTTCTTCCCCGTAAAATTTTTGAAATTTGCCCCTTTAAAATAGTGTTTCAGTTTATTTTTAGACCATTTCACACCCTAAGAGACCCGTTCATTGTAAGCGGAATAATTTTTAAAGAAAAACAGTATAGTAAATAAATGACTAAGCTATGAGGGGGGTTTGGTAGTCTTTCCCGTAAAACTATTGGAATTTTTCCCACCTTGAGGGGCAATTTGGTAGAACATTTTCAAATTGCCTCTCTTGAAAGTCAAAATGCCCCCGGTGGGGCTTGCACCCTACGTTGGGATACACTGGTTTACACCAACGTTTATGGAATGAAATTTTTGTCATTTTCCTTAACTGCACAAGGAACTGGAGTTATGGTACGCATCTCCGGTTGGATGATCAGAGAAGAATGAAAAAAGTTATTTACAATGTTCAAACTGATTTAGACAATGAAAATATTTTTTAAAAATTATAAAATGTTTGTTGTTTTAATTAAAAAAAAGAAATGAAAAGAAAAACAACCATTGCAATCTATTGTAACCCCCCATCAGGGCACATTTAGCAAGCATTGCGAGTTTCAGAAAAATAACACCGGAGCGGTCCGATTAACTCTCTATAAATTCTCCCTCCACGTATCAAACGCCATGTATCCCTATAAATACGGAACGGGGGGTTCTCGCGTAACCCCGTTCGGAATATGGGACGGAGAACGCACGTTAATAGAGCGCTCGCTTGATTGGGATGTTTTGTCGTAATTGACGTTGCGTGTGTGTCTGTTTGGTGATCATCGCACGGAGTCCAAATTAAGCTTTGCTGTGACGGACGATGGCTATATTTAGTGGTCAAACCAATGGATGACCCTAGACGTCGGTATTGCTTATTGGGGCGACTTGTGGCTTATCGTGTTGGTGGATATTGCCTTATATGGATATTAACTTCACTCGCACTATTTCAATTACCCATTATTTTAATCATCTGCTTTCTTTGGTAGAATATACCCAGAAAAAAATTTTGGAGGGGGATATGGGATTGTTTTAGTTTTTTTTCTATGGTCAGAAAAGGAAAATTTTTGAGGGGATATAAACGCCATGGGCTTTGCCAACAAGGGGCGTACGCCATGGACTTCCATTAAAAACCATGGGCCACTTAAAATTTTTTTGTTCCTTTTCCAGAAAAACTTGCGACCCTCTCTATTGCTATTAAATAGCTTTATGATGTAAATCCAAATACCATAGCCCGCGATCACTGAATCATCAGTGCTCGCGATCTCTGTTTTTAAAGTCCGGCTCTAACTAAAACTGCCTTCAATGTGGTCAAGGTGTGTCTCAATCAATAATTATCAATTTTTATTACAAGTAGACCCTAAATTATGAATAACTTATAAAAACCATTGTCTTGAAATACTTGATTTGAAACGACACAGTTAGAGTTATTAAAAATATTATATTATTTAGAATAACAATCGTAAATAATTATTTGATATAAAGAAAAAAAGCCTCCCTCTAAACTGGGAGCAGTACAGAGGAGCCTGAGACACTTAAAGGAAAAAGCAAATGGGATCCTTTAGCTAAAATCTGGACACCTTAACTTTAGACCATAACTCATGATTTTACTGTCCTATACCTCCTTTTCCAGTGCTGCACGTTGGTTGGTCACATTTTAGATACTATCTCACGTTGTGGATTGATAATTTATGAAAATGATAATTTATGAAAATTTGTAATTTCAATACCAGAAGGTACAGGGTGGGCCAAAAGTCAGTACACTTTTGAAAATTCCATAAAACCCGGAAAAAAAATCGGAAAATAAACGGTCTTCACTCTCAGCATCCTGAGGTCTCGGGATTTTTTTAAGTAAATAAAAAAAAATTAGTTTGAAAAAACTCTTATAGATGTCATCACTAGAAGCGATTTGGTATTTAGAACCTTCCGGATTCAAACATTTAACTACTAGCAAGAAAGACATGATGGTCAAGTTAATGAATTGAAGTGTAAAACTTTTAGGAATCCAATTTGAACTCTTTACAACAAGGATTTCACTGTGGATTAGGATTACCTGTTCTTATAACCCTCCCATTTGCTTATTTCCATTAATGTCGCTTATATGCGCATGATCTTGGTTGCACATTTTCCCAAAAGTTTTATAATTTACTACCTTAATTTGACTAGCATGTCTTTCTTGCTAGTAGTTAAGTGTTCGAATCCTTCCGGATTCGAACACTTAACTACCAAATCGCTTCTAGTGGGGACATCTATTAGCATTTTTTCGAACTAGTATTTTTTATTGGCTTAAAAAAACCCTTGACCTCAGGATGCTGAGAGTGAAGACCGTTTATTTTTCCGATTTTTTTCCCAATTTTTATGGAATTTTAAAAAGTGTACTGACTTTTGGCCCACCCTGTACTTATGATATATCTAAGTTTTCTTTTCCACAATTTAGCATTCGTCTGCTACTTTCTTAAACCAAAAATTTAGAAAATAATATCCCTTATGGGTGGTAGAAATTTTCCAAATATTTCTTTACACTCCCTTTCAATTGAATTATTTAAGAATGAATTTCATGAAGTAACAACATAATTCGCATGAGTGAGTGTTTTTCAAAAGCTAGGTAGTTGAACTTAAAAAGTGATATTAGATAGTAAATAATTGAATTGTATCACATCTGCTAAATATTCACAAAGAAGATTATTTAATAATATAGCGTTAGAAAATACATAAGATGTTTAAACTTCCGAATAAGATAATCTTACGAAAGCAAAATTGCTATTGAGGCTATTTTAATTGATAAATTAATTAACATAATTTACCATGTATTAAGCACATCAAATTATGATATTAAAGAGAAACCTATACTCAATCTGAAAATAATGTGTTGTAATAAGACAAACTTTAAAAAGACAAAACGTTTTTTTATTACTATTTTGTACCCAAACTATTTACAACATGAAAATATATCACAATCTTTCATCCAGTGTTAGAACATGCAGAGGAACTATTTACAAAAGAGTGTTAATCTATAGAAATTCCACAAAAGCAGGCAGCTTCCCTCAGTTTCCATCAGGTGTCGCCCTCATAGAGAAGAGCTTATGTACAGGCGCGGGACGGAATTTGTTAGATGTTAGTCCGACTTAGATCACCAGTTTATCGTTTGCCGAGTCCTTGGAGAAGTTGTGACAGACCGCCACCTCTCAGAGTGCTGTAAAATAAAAAATAGAGAAAAATTAAGTTTATATGAATATGACACAAATTATACTGAATTATTTAGACAAATTTATATAGACTGTGTAAGATTAGGTGGCTAAAGTAATGTTTAATAATGTTACAAATGATAATTTTGCATTAGATCCATTCAAGTATAGGTATTACATAAGCATGTTTCTGGTAGCTTTTTAACCTCAGAAAAAATGAGAATATCTCAAACTACCTTCATATGATCGTTTATCAAGCAATCAGATCAATCCTCTTCCCCATTATACAAACTTTTTGTACAAAACTTTTAACAACAATACATAAATGTTTTGAAGTTCGGTATGATTGATTTTAATGATAAAATAACTTTTTACTTTTATCGAAAAAATGTTAGTCTAACTTTTAATTGGTAATTATTTTTTAAATGAATTGTTTTTACAAATTACTAGTTATGTCTAACAAAAGAATCACTCATATTCTTCTTCCTTCTTAACAGCAAAATTATGCAAATTGCAACTCTGTTAGGTAATAATAATTGAACCACCCCACTCAAAAACATTTATATCTGTAAAGAATATAAAATAGATAATAAATTACTGTCACTTTTAAAACGTAGATATTTTCTTTATTAAAAATTACTGAAAGTTTAAAATCAAACAGAACATTTGGCTAAATTTTATCTGTTTTTTGTTTCAGTAAAACTGGAGATTTAATTTTTGAAAAACGTATATTTAAACTCAAAGAACGAGATTGAGATACAGTTATGAAAAAATATTTCAACGTTTCACTCAAAATTTCTTACTTCATGCCATTGCTATAAATCCATGCAAGACAATTTGTTTGTCGTATATTTAATATAATTACCTTGTGCTTAATATATTAAATACATAAAACAAGTCTTCCCCGACCATAATACTATAAAAGATACATACAATGCATGTATCAAATAAAAATACACTACCCAATACCAAAAGTAACCATGCTGTTAACCATGTTTTTATCAAAAAACGCATGTAAGGCAACTAATTATAAGTTGCTCTAGCTAAAATCAAATATTCAAACAAACAATCAGCATGCAATAGGTCAAATTACAAAATATACTCACAATCCTCCAAAGCCTCCTTCACCAACGCCCTGGAAAGTATAGGCTCCTCCACTTCCTCCTCCACTGCCCCCACCATAAGGGGAGGGACCTCCACTTCCTCCTCCACTACCCCCAGCGAAAGGGGAGGGGCCTCCATGGAACCCTCCAGCTCCTCCTCCCATGCCTCCAAACTGGGCTGGAATGGGACCTCCGGGACCGAAAGCTGATGGGACCGGGCCAGCAAACGGGACTCCAACTGGGCCCCCTCCGAAACCACCACCGCCTCCTCCTCCGGCTCCGAAGACTGGGAATCCGCCGCCGAAGGGGCCCCCACCGAAAGCCGGGTGGCCCCCTCCGAAGCCCCCTTGTGGGCCTCCGAAACCGATGGGCAGGGAGCCTCCTTCCCCGAAGAGCTGGTATGGGGCTTGAGCGAGAGCGGTTGCTGCCATCGCTAGCAGCACTGAGGCTGTTGACCAGAACTTCATTGTGGGGTTTCTGAAAGTGGTAAATTTGAGGATTTTTAGCTTATGGTTGGGTTTCTTGAAAAGGATTTTTTTAAATGATTTTTTTTGGTGAAATAGGGATTGGGATTCGGTTAATAGCGCATGTTTGTGCATCCCTTTCTCCTCCATAGGCAACAAATAATATTTTTTTGTCCATGATTTTTTAAATAAAACCAAAAACAGAATATTATAAAGCAATATGGACAAATATGATTGACAAATGGAGGGTGGGTTCAGAATAGAAATGGACCAAGTCCACTTTAGCTACTTTTGAGCTACAGACGTTTAAAGTTAAAGCTTCATAGCAAAATTACATGTTAACGCAGCAGAACTTGCTGCTGCCAAGCTGATATTATCAGAACTAGGACTTGGTTCACTATTGCACTGACATTTTACATATTTGGTGCATGTTATAGTGTTGCTAACTCAAAAATGACAAAAAGTGGACTTGGTCTATTTTAATTCTGAGTCCTCCAAATTGTTGTACCAGCCAGTTTTTAGTACACTGCACTAACGGCCGTATTCTGTGCTACTTGATTAGCGGTTAACCACCAATCAAAGAAGGAATCCCCGGCTCTAATTGGTGAAATCCTTCTTTGATTTCTGTTTAATCGCTGGTCAGAAAGCACGGAATACGGCCGTCAGTATTATAAATGAAAAGTCTGAAAACGCGAGTTAAAATTTTTTTACAATCTTTTACTCTTAATTTAAAGAGTACATTTAATAGTGTGTTATTTTAATCGTAAAATATGCAATGTGGCTATTATGATTTTAAATTTTTAATGTCAAGTTATTAAACTTTAATCTACGAGTTCTAAGGAAATTATAGGATTTGCCCTCAATACAATAAATTCAAAGGGGTAACTAATAATAAAAATAAGAAACCGCAATAACATAAAATACGGAATATTTTCTCTTCATTACAAATGACTTTAATTTATAAAAAGTTTAGATTTGCCCTTGACAGAGAGTCATAATAAAAGAATATATCTAATCAGAAAACCGAATCACCTCCAAAGGTTTAACAATAGTGTCACAACAGCGTCTTTTTTTTCAGACTAGAGATGGGGATGAAATAATTAAGCTCTTCTCCTGTTGGAGAAAGGAATATCTTTTAAATTTGGTGCTTCCGCCTAGCGGCAGTTCACATAACTACAAAATTGGAACCGCAGGAAAAGTAGTGCTGCCACCTACCAAGAATTAATGAAACTTCTCAATGAGGGGAATTTTCTTTTATAGTGTTTTCCAGTTACAAAATTGTAGGTCGATAAATCTTGGAATTAAATACAGAAAATATATAATAATAGAATTAAATATAGAAAAATATAAATACCTTAAAATTTTTTTATTGTAATTTTCCTTACTTCTATTGCAATTAATTACTTCTATATTATATTTTCTTTTACAATCGGGTTCCCTTAGTATTTAATCCAACATATTTGTTAAATATTAGACGAGTACAACTGTGTGATGTTAAAGGCTTTCGACAGTTTACATTTCACACCGGGCCTGCAATTTATCTTCAATGTTATGGAACATACACCGGAAGTGTTCGGGGTTTTTGGTCAACTCCGGGTTGAATTCGTCTATACAATGAATGATTTTAGCAAAATAATATTTTTAGCAATAAAAAAGGAATTACATTACATAAAAATTAAATATTAAATAATCAGTAAAATTGGGTTTTATTAAAATAAAATAAACATTTATTTTTAAGAAAAAATGTGAATAAATATAATTATTACTTAACTGGGAATAATTTTTAAACTAAAAATACAATTACAGTCAAACAATATAAATACATAAAAACATTATTTCTAAAAATAAATGTATGATTGTTTTTAGGAAAAAAATAGTAGAAGCTTCTTCTAAGTTATTAAGAATTTATAAAAATATGTTATATTAAATCAAGCAAAACATACCTTTTGTTATTTTCTAATTATCTTACTTAACTCTATTAAAAATTGGATAAAATTAAGTTTTAAATGATCTAGTATAATTTTGATCATAAAATTATCTCAAAAAAGAACATGATACGCATGCAATAGACTATTCAAAGGAATTAATAATACGAAACTCCATATCCCGAAAAATATTTTTTCAACTCCTTTCTTTCTAAATTATACACTACCAACTCCAAACCAACAATTAACTTTAGAGAAACCCATACCTGCTTGTTCCTGAGATATTTTCCAGTGCAATGTCAACACCAACTGATTTCTCTCTCTATCTCACTCAGCCGATGCTAACTCTTTATATAGCTCTAGAATCTAGAGCACCTTACATTTGGGAAAGAGTGAATCTTCAGAGGAAGAGAAGTGAAAAGGGGAGGGGTCGACCTACGAAGTCGCTTGCCCTCTCCTCCACAGGTTGCCATGGTAACCCATTTGCAGGGCACCTGTGCCTTGGCGAGATTTTCGGATGCCACCTGCGGAGAAACTTTCCTTTTGTTCTCTGATGCCAGATTAAAAATAGAAAGTAAATTCGCTTTTGTTGAATAGAAGGAGAGGGTGAGTGGGTGGCGATGGATTTTTTTTCTGTAATTGTTTCCTGAAATAGGGATTCGGGCGTGTTTTGAAATGAAAGTTAGCCTTTATCTGCGGATATTTGTAAGGAACAAGTCCAAAAAAATTAACATAAAAAGATACAGTTATAAAGTGGTTTGTTGTAAAAAAAAGGCATTTAAACCAATTTCAAATTACATCTTAAGAATGTAATTTTGACATTTTCTCTTTGTAATATAAATTAAACTGTTTATAAGCTAGGAGTATGAAGTAAGTATTATATATGCATTGATCCCAACAATTTAATTGTGGCATGTGGTAAATGGTTCCTACGCATATAGAAGCTCGTCTTTTTTACTATAAATGTATATTTAGACCCAGGGAACACCTTGAAAGTAGATTTCATCAGATATCCCCTTTAAAATCTAAACTATAAAAGTTTGCATTCGTAATCTATAAAAGATTCTGATTTATAGAAGATAAAAGATGTTTTTATAATTTGATATTCTAATCCAATGTTCTGCTTAATTCAACACTAGAATACTATCAACCGACTTCTTTTATAATATACCGTATGTGCAGGGCCGTATTTAGGCACGTGCAACATGTGCTATAGCACAGGGCGGCAAAATTTTGGGGGGCGGCAGATTACACCAATTCAAAATGCTACACACTATACAGTTTTGAAAAAAAAATGTACCTCATAGTTTTCACATGAAGGGCCAAAAATGAGTAAATTCCCAGTTTTCTAGGGGCATATTTTCAAAAATTTTCTGGGGGGTACCCCCAGACCCCCAAAAGAATTTTTATGAGAGGGAAAACAGGAAAATTCCAGCATTTATGAGAAAGGAGAGTTAAATTGTGACAGCAAAGGGAGTTAAAAGAGAGTCAAATGGGAGGGGGCATTTACTTGAAACAAAACAGATATTGAAAAAGAGGGCGGCAATAAATCGATATGCACAGGGCGGCAAAAACCCTAAATAGTGATTAATGAATATAACATTTCAAAAACTTTTTGGTAAGTCAGATTTAGAATATTATTATTGATTAAAACTGATGAAGATGTAACGGTATTTATGGTTTTAAAATTCGTGAAATTATGTCTTACACGCAAATCTATAAACTAAATTATATTTGAACATTAATTTTAAATAACATAACATAGTCAAAATATTACTTAATTAACTTTCAAATAACAGAAACACATATTTTTGAAAACTTAACAATCAGGAACATTGGACACATTAAAACCTCTAAATAATGTTTGACTATGGGATTACTCAATCATTGAAACTTCCTGTCTATGAAGACTATCTTGGAACTGAATTTTATACCATTTATTGGCACAACAAATTATTTTTTGTAATAGTTTTATCTTTCTTCAGAAAATTAAGATTGCATGATAGATACTATCATTTGTGATACCAAAAGCAATAATTATAAATGTGGACAATCCCCCTAAAGTTTCCTAAATAATGTAATAAATTGAATAAGGTCCCACAACTTTTTGTGGTATTTCGAACTAGGACGTACGCTACCCTAACAATATTAATTGAATTTAATTCAATGTATAAAGTTATTGTATTCGAGGAATGTTTAAAAGTGAGCAGAAAAACAGTGTATAAAAGTTAAATTAAAAGAAACTTTTTGAAACCCCCCCCAACTCCCTCCTGTACATGTTAGAAAATATGCTACCAAAGTTTAGCTTATATTGTCAGCATGAAGCAGCAGTTTTCACTATGTTTTTAAGTTATTGCAGCAAAAATTGCACTCACAAGTGCAATAGTTTACGAAGTTTAGATTCAGCCCTCTCCCCAGTTTTAAAATTTTCTTTATTAAAAAAATTTTTTTTCGGCATTTTTATTAACTTAACACCTATTGTCCTAAATTTCCTCTACATTTCAATAGCAATCTCAGGCGGTCTTGGTTCGAATGGGTTAAGAGAAAGTAGTAAATGCAGTCTTTAAATTCAACAATTCCCTTTAAGGGGACTCAGTCCCAATTTTCCTTAATTTACAATTTTTTTGAAGTTCTTTAACGTCAAAACTTTTGTAATGACCATATAAACATAATCCAAGCAAAAAAAATATACTTTTTAAAAAGCAGTTTTTAAGAAATTTAAAATTTTCAAAAATCTTAACTAAATTTTAAAACACTACTTCTTCTTTAATTATGATGATTTTGATATGATTTTTTACCCTTATATAATCTAAGTTATTGTCCATGGAACTATGAATTTACATTTGTGATAATTGCAATAGTTTTTAATGAAAAAATTTTTTCTCCAAAACATCATGAAAATAAACACATTTTTCACTTTAAGACCTTATATTATACTCTGAATCCCTAATTGGAATGTATTATTTTATTGAAAACACTATGGTTAATATGTATGCAAAGTTTCAAGTTAAATAGTCCAGTCGAAAAAAAGCCTTAGGGTTTTAAATGCTAAAAAGTAGTTTTGGGAAATATTTATTAAAAAAAATATGTGGTAACTGTGCTCAGTAAAAATTGGAAATTTTTTATGCTCAGAATTCGCGCACCACTATGAAATTAACCGAATAAATTTGAGTATAAACATCGATTTGAGAAAAAAATTCTTAACAGGATATTTTGACCGATTTGGCGGTACTGAGTCCCCTTAAAACAAGGAAATTATGTCTTAATCACTCTAAAAAAGTTATTTAAGTAGGATTTACTAAAAACTCTCTAAACTGATTCATAAGGGCGCTAAATCCCGCCATCTGGAGAAATGCCGCATCGGAACAGACTCGTCTGCTGCCCCGAGGTCCGAGGCTCTCCCCGATTCCTCTCTGGCCGTGAAACAGGACACTGACCCACATTCTCGGGGCTCTACAACACCCTCCCTTATCATCGGTATGCTCCTCACCAACTGGACACATATCTTTGGGTTCTCTATAGCGTCCCCAGTGTTTCTCATGAACGAGAGAGGAATATATTTTTTTGTCATTGTTTAGTGTAACGGTCGAATTTCGGGTGTCAACAACCATGAAATTTTGGGTTTTATGTTACTTGCTATTCTGATGACTTGAGAATCTGCATTTAATTAGATTTTGAAGTTCCTTTTTGCATTTTATCATGGCCTATATCAGTCACTTACTTTTAATCATGAATAAATTTTATCAAAAATTTTCCATTCAGTGCGTATAGCGGCTTAGCAAAGTGATTTCTGTATAAATCCCCCCAAACACATTAAAAATTTTTGTTTTTGACCTAAAAATACCTCTTATCTCCCCAAAATACCAGTACCTCAGAAATTTTTCTGCCTACTGCCAGTGCTCTTTTAAGATATCTTTTATCTTCGAAGGTAATTTGAAGAATGTTAAACGGTAGTACCAAATTCTCCGCTGCTCGCAGTTTGTTTTTGTTACCCCAAAAATAAATTCTATAATACTCCTCATCTTTAAAATTATTAGTTTTCATTAATTACTATAGTGTATATTTCTTCAACTAACAGTTTAAGCCTATGCTCTAAAAAAATATTCCAACAAAAAAATAATTTCCATTTCATTATACCATTAACAAAAATGTATGAAAAAAAGTTCTCCTTAGTTTTTCATAGTGTATATTACAAAAGAGAATACAAGGGGAGGGGCTATATAGGGCTGCAGCCCCTCTCTACCTAGAATTAAACAATTCTTTCAATTTCAGTAAATTCAATAATTTGAATTTTTCAACCTTTTCATTAAAACACGGGATTAATATAGAATTTCATGGGTCAACTCAGCCCTTCATCCTTCCGGGGTCGATAAATGGGACCAAGCTCGCTTGGGGAATCAACTGGGGGTTCAGCGTCGGGCTAGCCACTCGGCCTGGACACAAGCTAAGTAATTAACACCCCAGGCCCAAAGGCTACTGAAACGGAGATGGGCACCGCCTGATAAGCCACTAAGCCTGGACAGATTTGATTTGATTGATAGAATTAATGATGTTACTCAAAAAGAAATCTTTTAAAATCTGAAAATTATATCCTGTTAAAACGTCATGACAATATTCACGTTTTAGGTACCTCATCCCTCCAGACAACATTAATTATACAGACAATTAGCACCATTTTTATAACCTTCAATTCTTGAATTCATAACGCTTATCGAGTGCTTATTCAAAATATCTAGATCAGATAATAGCTTCTCGAGGGTCAATATCAATTGATCGAAAGGGAGTAACACGCCTCCTGTCAAGACGTTCTTTCATTCCTCCGCTCACTCTAATCGTTTGACTTAAACGCTCCGTCCGACGTTCCTGCTCGTTACAGCTTGTTGAACAATGATTACGAGCTATTTTCGATCGCATAGAGAACAATTAAACCCCCTAAAAGAACACCCAGGTATCTTCTGATAGAACATCCTCGATTCGAATCATTTTTGAGTGTTTTTTTAATATATAAATATCGTCTGCGCGGTAGAAACAAACGGGTTTTCCCATCCGTTCTTGTTTTCAGTTCCGAACTCTCACTAGGTCTATGAATAGCCTGGTGGAGCTTTTCCTTTTTTTTCATGGGCATGGGAACGTTTTTTGTGACCTATATCCGCCTGTCCGGCGAGGATATTATCTTCCTTCAAGGTTCAAAGGAACATTCGAGTATCATGTAAACACGGGTCTTCAGTACGCTGCGTTGGACACGAGTTGTTTACAGGGAAATTACCAGTCAACAATACGTTTTATCTTTAAGAACGTTTTTAACACTTTTAACTGATTGAAATTGGGAGGTATTGTTTTGGATTCGGAATGGTTCGTTAACTCTTTCAGTCCTAGCAGCCCCAAATTTACTATAAGATTTAAGAGAGTCTCGGGCGGTTTAGGACTAAAAGGGTTAAAGTGGAAAGTTACGTGTTTGATGTAGTGTACTGCAAATTCTCCACACAAAAATAAACACATTGTAAACAAAACTTCGTCCCGAAATTAACAACCCTTTTGTTGTGTTTTTAAGTAGAACACTTTATCACCTTATTTTGTTGTGATATAGTGTTTTGAATATGTTCGTTTTCAAAGTTTTTCAAATATGTTCTACCCAAGAATGTGTTCTCTAATAATAGTGTTGTAAAATGTGCTTAAAATCTGAAAGTTTTCACCAATGTTATTCTTAGGATTTTTTCGGAGGAGTAAAAATACTCCTTGACTTTTTTTAGGTGGCGTGAAATTAATATTGTATTGAAAGTAAAATGCGGAAATAGGATAAAATGCATGTAGAGCGATAATATTTTTTATAAAACACTTTTTTAATGGATAAAATGAATTAGGGGAAAAATTATGATGCTTTTTTGGTTTTTAACAATTATAGAATCTCTTAAGTATAATAAGAAAATATTAAACATTAAAAATAAAATTATTAATTTTACTTAAACATTCTAAATGAAATATGTATTTAATATTACAAATTTGAGTAGCGATTTCGGTGGGGTGCCATGTATTTTTTAAAGCAAAACCTTTTTTTAAACATTCAAAGCGTGAAAATACGCCTGTCAAGTTTCTAAAAGGTATTTCCGATTTTCAATGCATGAAATACGCTCTCAGAAGCGTTAGTTATGCTACAAAAGGGAAGATTTTTTTTGTATAGAAATGAGAAAATGGTTTTATATCGTTAGAAAGTATAGGTATAATGATCTTGCTATTTCTTTTTCATGTATTTATTCAATATTATAAAGTTTTATGTTACATTTTTTCTAATTCTTAAACAAATTGACTCTCAGTGATCAATTCTCACACTTTATTGTATTAAACCTTTATCCCTCTTGACCTTTACTTGCCTGTGATTTATTGCATAATTTTGCTATAGCAAACAAATAGTAGGGGAGAGTGTTGTACCTATGGACAAAAATCACGTTCGGATTTTTCTAAGACAGGTAAAATCACATTTTGACCATTTAAAGTGCCCAACTTATAGTCCTAACCTTGGTGAGTAGAGATATATTTTTTATTAGTCAAAATCTTGAAAATTGGATTTTTAATCATTTATAATAACTTGGAAAAATTTGTGTCCAAAGGTACAACAACCTGTTGTACCTATGGACAGACCCAGTTGTACCTGTGGACACCCTTAAAAAGGGAAGTTTTAGATGAAAAAGGCTAAGAATGAACATTTTTATTGATGAATTACCTTTTAATAACCTATTTCAAGCCTTTTTAAAATTGAAAATAGATTTTTTAAAGTAATGTAGTTTTAGATCGTAATTGATCATTAAAACGAAGTTGAATGATAAAAGTCTTGATTTTTTACCAAAAATACAAAAATCACATGGTATTTTCAGATCAGAATTTTAGGTAATAGTTTCATCAATCATGCTGATTGATCTGACAACTTCACTGATCCAAAAAAAAACAATTCGATCGACACTTAGTTGTGCAAGCATTTGGAGGTAATAACAATAATAATTTGGTGGTAAATCTTCTTCAATGGAAATTTTAAGTTTTTTTAATCATCATTATTAAATGCGATAGGGTGCTTAGGGTATTACACCATATTTTACATTAAATTCCAAGTAGAATCATAAATTTAAAAAAGTAGTTTATATCACAAAATATTTGATTTTTCATCTAAAATTCACTTGAAAATAATCGGTGACAAATAGATTACCATTTAGAATTAATTTAACATTTATTAAAATGTATTCAGTTAAATAAAACCTGATTCTAAAACGCCGATTAGCTACAGACACCCACAAGAACGTGTCCGTAGGTACAACACTTATGGTGTCCGAAGGTACAGCATCAGGTGTTTTTGCATTCAAAGTTCTATAAAAGATAAAAGAATTGAGATCTGACGATTTCTAATATCAAAACTAAAAAGTCAAAATCTCGGGGATTCCCCCATATATCCCAGTTTATCGTATCATAATCATAGAGGAAGAAAATAATTAATGTAGTGATGCACTAAAAAAAACTTTGAGCACCTAAAAACAGTATTTTTATTATAGAAAATTTAAATAATATTTTAAACAGCTGATTTCACGTTAGCAACTAGATAGCATCTGTTTACATCCAAAATCGACCACAAATTCAAATTTACATTTTTTCCCGAATTTTAAAATGAGGTGGCTGAAGGTACAACCGTCCGTAGGTACAACACTCTCCCCTATAGATTAAAAATAAAATTTATCTTTATTTTTTATGATCGGTTTAAAAGGAATTCGATTATTTAGACAAATGAAAATCTATTTATTTAAAACACTGTTAGAGAACGACTACTACAAATCAATAGATTAAAATTTAGATGAATATTAACTTAAGGTGTCAGTGATAAAAATAACACTAGTCGACAAATTTCAACTTTTTTTCGCTAACAAAAGTGAGATTAGATATTTCCGACTAATTTCAGGGTGTAGAATTCAGAAATAGTTGTGAAAAAGCTGTAGCACGTACAGTTTTTTTGTTACAAATATTGCACTAGTACTGTAAGAAACGGACAAAAGCGTTGAAAACACTCCTTTTTAACAATTAATCTCATTTTACCATAAAATACTATCATAATTAAGATTATATACATGTTTCAGACAAAATAAAACTGAAAATCATAAAACATTCATTAAATACGATGCAATTTTATCACTTTTTGTCTCTTAAGTGGCGCTAAATCTCCTCTTTCAATGAACCAAGAGCTGTAGCCCAAAATTGCTATTTCGCAGTGACCTATGTATCGAGTAAATATCCTAAGGGAATCTTTATCCTTGTTTATGATTGACTACAGTGATAATTTCCGGAAATAAGTTCAAACGTGGATGTAAAATATGAATTTTGGGTGATGCTCAACATTCTATGACTTGGTAAGACTAAAGAGGACCTTTTATTGGGATCAAAACATTTTAATCGGTCCTATTTTCTAAAAATCATCTTACCACTCTCCTAAGAACCATTTTCAAGCTTATAATGCATTTTTATTAAAATTTCCTTCATAAGCAGGGTCGTGAATTCTTTTTTAATCAGAGGTTCATACTGACTTTGAGTTTGCCTTCACTTAATGGCGAAAAAAGTCCTTTTAAATACTTTTTGAAATGTTTTTTCTGTATTTGTCATTGATATTAATAACTAAGATAATTTGAATGTCCTCCCCATACTATGGGGATAGTAATTTGCTTAGAACTACTGTTGACTCTTACGCACTTAAAAAGAGCCACATTCTAACTTCTGCAACACACGTGAGGAGCCCAGATTTTATTTTAGTCACCGATTTGGATACAAATCGGTGGGGAAAAACCTTTTTCCACTTTTTCTGTTAAATATTACCGTTTAATTGTAATTTAAACCGTACCCAAATTTAGCAAAACGAATTGTGCATAAAAGTGCAAAATCTACACTGAAAACTCGTCAATTTTCAAAATGAACTGCAGTACAAAAATATCGCCACACTTTTAAAAGAATGTCTACATACTGGGATACTAGAAGTAAATTAATTGGATGGGATTGCAGGGTTGCTATTGGACAAAAATGACGCTTAAAACGCAAAAATTAAGAAAAAAAGCAGAAAATCGAAAATTTTTGTTACGCAAAAATGGGACGTAGTGGAACTTTTTTACTTGCAGATATTTAAATAACGACATGAGTTAGTAACAAAAAGAGTAATTTGGTTGTTGTTAGGAAACCACTGTCGAGTAGTGTAATTAGTGATTTATCTATGGTATGCAATGCAGTAATGTGTAAGTTTACTAATCATTAATTAATTAAATTTTTAGTAAAGGGGAAAAGAGGGTAAAATTGTTTAAATTCGTTTTTTCTCTTTAAGATACATTATAAGGGGAAGCACGTATGATAAAATGAACACAGGTGTCATAAGCTATCCTAAAAGAACTCGAAATGAAAAAAGTCATTATTCTGAATATGGTGTCATTATGAAAACTTTCTGTTATTATTATTTTCATACATTCTGTATTTTAGTAATCAGGTAAAATATGGTTTCTTTGATTTAGCATCTAATTTTTCTGGGAATTTTTTAAAATAAAAAACATGATTTCTTTGAAAGTGAATACCGATGCGAAGTATACTTCCTTCTGAACCATTTGACATCGTTAGAATTGAACTGCAATGAATTTTAGTGTTAATTCAATGACATTTTATATAATTAATACATTGGCATACATTGGAATTGTGATTCAAAACACAATTCCATAACCATTTCAGTAATACAAAATGTTTTATTGTACCCAACAAATTTTATTTTCCAAAACAAATAGATGTTATAAAAACTTTACACTCATTCTTTCTATTAATTCTACCTATTTAAAAAATTTCATGCCATTAATTTTTAAAATTGGTTTAAAAAAGGAATATGCATACAAATTTGAATATATTCTCTCAAAGAGTTCCTCAATCTTTATACCAAAAAAATTTTAATTTATATCCACTGAATATATTCCCCGTTAGTCAGTGATAGCAACAATTTGGATAGACATCAAATTTATACAGAAAACTGTTTTCTGTAAAACAATTTTCTGTATAAATTTGAGGTCTGACCATATTTTTTATAACTGACAAAGGGTGTCAAAGTTATCCCCCAAAAAATCGTACTTTTAATATATTTTTAAAAAGTTTCTATGTGCAAATAAACGCCTTTACTATCTTGTTATCTATCAATTATGTTTCCTTTATCTATGGTGATATGGATTAATTTTCATTTCTATGCATAGACATTTCCTTCTTTTTCGGAAATACATAGCCAACTTGCTTTTTGTTATAGTACGAAAAGTTTATTTATATATTTATAAGTGAATGAAAGTATTTACATTCCAATTCATTTATGAAATTGAACATACACATGCACACAATGAAACTATAATCCGGGTCCATTTTAGAACCAGGAAGTTTTCAGCTTTTCTTTTGCGTAATGCTGACAACGAGGAAAATTGTGAGATGGAAATAGAACAGATCAGGGGTTCGTTTTATAACTTTTGGGACCAAAGTTCACATTCATCGAACTTAATTTTATCTTATTTGCTTACCTGGTTCCTCGATAACCGAATTATTGACAGTTACACTAGCATGAAAAACACAGCTATTATTATAAACAACAACCCTTTAAATTGATCTGTTTTGTTAACAAGGAAAAAGACTGTTTAATAAGATCAGGTTCTGGAGCTGGTGTTTTGATTTGGATCGGTTCAAAAGTGCTAAAATGCTTGTCGCATTTATGATACAAATGATTGGACTTTTATGTTATGGAAAAATTTCCAAATTGTTACCAAATGTATTTCCAAACGTATTGTAAACTTATAAGACCGATGTTTTTATTTTAAAGAGAATTTCCCTCAAATAAGATCTACTGTACTTCTTCTGTATCTTTTCCCCTTTAAGATCTACTGTACTTACATCAAAACCACTGAGGAAATCATTATTAAAAGCTACAATTATTCTTACTTTTTTGCGGTTAAACTACTGCTTAGCCAACGATAGTAAACGGGTCACGTGACTTTTTGCTGTAGTATTTTTTATTTTATTTAAAATATACTGATTTTTTATGTATATAGAGGGTCTAACTAAGGTGAGATGGAGTAAATCCCTGGATCGTTGTTTGTTGATTATAAAATATAAATAAATATTTATTAAAAAATGTCTCTTCCTCTTTCTATCAACTGCCCCTCAGCTTCTTCCTTTCTTCCCTCCGGGTCTATCAAAATTACGTGCCCTTTTACTATCGTTGGTTAAGCAGTAGCTTTCAAATTTATCAAACGATAACATTCGTCCTGTTCTTTTTTTAATTATATTAACTGATCGTACTATACTACAGTCTGCTAAAAGGTTTAAGTGCATGGCATGTTTTTGTACAGTGTTTTTTGGTGTCCATTTTCTTGTAATCCATTTCTGTGCTAATACTAATATGAAGAGTAAAAATAAACTTCATTAACAAAATGAATAATAAAATGTACTTTATGAACACTAAATTCAGATCACACACAGATTATGCCAGTTTCGATACATAAAAAAACTATTTATTCCCTTGATTAGCTACGCCTGTATGAGATTTATCAGATTTAACCCTTTCAATTGTAAGCCGCCCGAGATTACCATTGAATCCAATGGGCAATTTGGGGCGGCAAAAGCACATGATCAATGGCCAACTGGACAATATCCTAGCATTTAAAAACTTTAGCTGTGAAATTATGTTGATAAACAGCGTGAATTTTGCCTCCAACTTAGAAAATAAGCATATTTTCGTAGTCTTACTACCTAGTGTATTTAGGTGGAACAAAAAATATTACCAAACAGAATTTAGTTAAGAATCAAGCTGAATAAGGGCAGGGTCACTTATATGTAATTTTTACTTGGAGTGTTTCAAAGATATCATATCCGTTTTCGTTGACTTTTATGCTTCGGCGTTATTCCAAGGTCCTTAACTGAAACCTCACCTCAAAAATTAAAAAAAATGCGCAATTTCTTTAAAACTTGTCAGGTGTATGAAAATTTCATTAATTTCATCATTCTGTTCCAGTAATAAAAACCCTTCATTGATTGTTACTTTTAACTTTTCTCTGGATTCTAGTGCCTTAGAAGTGCGTTTGCTTTCATCGCTTTTGTTTTCCTGTACTACTACAATTACTCTACAATGAAACCCTTAGAGATGAATTGGGAGTCCTCAGCGATGAAATGTTAATCCTTAAAGATAAAATGCGAATCTTTAGAGAGGAAATACGAATATCTAGAGATGAAATGAGGATCCTTAGAGATGAAACAAAGGTATCACAACCACTGAATTCATCCTAAGTTATTCTTTACGTGGAATCACGTTTTGTATTACCTTTATCAACAGAGCTCTCAGCACTTACAAAGGAACCATTGAATACACTGCACCGACAGGATACAAAATTAGAAAGTATCCACAGGTCATCACCGACCCACCCGTGCCTTCCCGCAACCGTATGAAAAATACATTCCTTTTGTCTTTTAATACTGACACACTGACCATAGCCTTCGTTTTTTAAGGGAGAAAACTCCTACCGAAGTCATTGACTTCCTATCCCGAGTGGAAGTTGAAGTAGGTATATGTATTCCTTCCCATTCAGGTTCACGGATCATGAGTGGCATATGATAATGAGTTTTCATTATGCAAAGATGGTATCTGCTGATAACTAGGCACGTGTCTGCGCCTAGTTGCCTCTTTAGTAATTTATTCCACCCATAATGGGATGAGGAGGATTATGGCGCAAAGATGTAACTTGCTTTTCTTTCGAAGTAAACAAGTTGTTTCTTCTTTTTCTTGCTGGAGGTGCTTGGCTACTAGCTGCGTATGGTTTTGCATGTATGTCGTATTTAGAGTTGGTCTCAATTTTGTGTGTCTCGTTAGGTCGTTTGAATTATTCTCGCTCAATGCATGAAACGGAGAAACACTTAATTTAGTACACTTTTGATGTCATAATGTGTGTATTGCAATTCATGCAACACTTTTTTGCACTTTTTCATCTTTGGTGCCTTCTAGAAGTTCTTTATCCTCTACTTTGCGTTCTGGCTGTAATTTACCTGTCTTTTACTTATTTTCTTCTATACTTATGCCATTTTACAGCTATTTCCAAGTAATTTAAATTTTATGAAAATTTTCGCGTTTGACCCTCCCCCATACTAAAAGCTTCCACTTAGAGCTCTGGGCCTTCCGATTTGCCATCATCAATGTAATTTATTCCAGGTGAAAAGTTTCATGCTCCTTATGATAAGAAAAATATGCATCCAGCTCTTAGACCATAACTCTACAATAACAGATCATGTGATTTCCGTAAGCATTTACCTTGGACTTATTACCTCTCATAAAGAAATATTTAAGAAACATTGATACCTTAAATATTAATAGTTTACCATACATAGTAATAGTTTACTGAAATATCTAACAAAATCAAATATCTAGACCCAGACTTGTTAAACAATACCTTTTCAGCCATTGAAAATAATAGGAGACAAAACCTACAGGACATTCAATGTTTAAAATTATATTTCGGTTATAAGACTAAAAATTATAAATTTCAGACAAAACTAGGGGGCTACCGCCCCCTGCTTGCTATCGCTCACCAACCCCCGGGAACTGCTGATGCAGTTCCCCTAAGATTGCTTCGCAATCTTATACTCGCTTCGCTCGCTAAGCGGTTACTAACTTCGTTAGCCTAGCATGCAGATTTGGAGGGGCTATTCATCTCTATTATTGATAAAGAAATTTTCGAACATGTTAGTGGAGAACGTGTTTGCTCTCCATCTCGACCCGTTGTGTAATACCTAAAATATTTCGTTGGTGTTACAGATTGGTATCATCCACTTATTGTAGCGTAAGACAGATAACTGTCACTCATTGCATTAAAAAGTGAATTTTTATTCAGTAATTAAATTTAAAAATAAGCGCTTTTACTCTACAGTCATTAAGATTCAAACCTCTCTGAATCTTGTCTGATGATTTCGTTGATTTCATCGGCAAAATCCAAACGGCAGTATGTACTGTTAACAAACTTTACCAATCGCTTTTAAAAAATTAACGTTTTATTTTCACGCCTAAAAAAGTTCAATACGCACTAATTTTACAATTAAAATACATTAAAATAGTAACATTTAATCCCTTTTAACACATTTGAACCGCAAATATGAATTAGCTACGGAAATCGGAAAAATTGAAATAAAAACAATGCACTCATTTTGTAAACTAACAGATTGTTGCCAACTGAGGAAAAGAAATACAGCGAAATCTGGGCGTTACGTAAGAGAATTATATATATAGATGTGTGAAATTTTAGTATGAAATATCATATGTGTAAGTTTTTAGAACACTTTTATTAGTATATTTGAAGGATATTTAATTTAGAAGTACTTTTTTTAAACCTGAAGGAAATTCGTTTCATCATAAAATATGGAGTAAATTGGTCGTTGTTATTGGATGAATAATAAGGTTTTTTTTAGAAATTTTAAAGGCATTTTGCATATCCTCAAAAGAATCCGAACAGTTTGATATCAAAAATGTGTTATACAGACCATTAATTCAAATTTTTTTTTCTGGAAACCGTTCACTTAAAATTTTTATTAGAATAGGGGAATTAAGAGCAAAACTAAAAAATAGCGGAAAACTTGCACCCCTTGTACTATAAACCTATTAAATCTCGAGATACTGAAGTGCCGTTCGCAGGAACCACTTTACCCGGATAAAAGTTTAAAACCGCGTTTACACCTAAGTTGACAACTAAAAGTTGTCAACTTTTGTTGAGAACATTTTTTGTAGAAAACTAAAAGTTGCTCATCTCAAATTAGAGAAACTAGTGAAAGATTTTTTGTAGAAAACTTAAGTTGCTCTTCTCAAATTTATAGCAACAAGTGGAAAACTCGTTGCCAAAGAATTGGCACGAAAGGCGGGTGTCATGAATTAGGCAGTAGTGTCTACTAGTTTCCAACAAGTTGCTAGCGCATAGCGCGCAGCAACAAATATTCCACTTTTTGTTGTCAACTTTCTTTGATCTTTACCGACACTCCGCGGGAAACTAAAATTTAGTGGAAGATTTGTCTCTCCACAAGTGGAAGACAGAAAAAGTTGCTTTATTTTGTAAAAAAGCAACAAATTGCAGCAACTTGTGGAAAACTTTGCTGTAAACGCGGCTTAAAAACCCAGGTTCTATCCAGTTCTATTACACCACTTTCCCTTCGCCATGGAAAATGAGCTGAAAGAAGAGGAAATGCTTTTTTTCGTACCTGATAGGAGTTTGTTTACCAAACAATATGGCCTCCTCCTGCTACACTGGCCTTTACGTTAATCGTTAATCATCGGAACTAAAATTTTAATTTAGAAATATATATTCCAGATTTTCAATATTCACAAGGTGTTTTTTGTCTTGTTCAATGTTTATTTCAATGATATTTTTAGTTTCAAAAGCTTTTGCTGTTCCGTTTTGAAATTTTCACATGAAATCTTATGTTTGCAATGCAATAATGGTTTAAGTGATCTTTCTTATGATTGTTCTTCAGCTTTATTTTTTACATCGTGGCCAATGACCGTCCTTTGAGAAGGCGACTATTTATTTATTAGTTTAATTTTGTATTATTTCTATTGATGAAATTATTAAATGAAAAAAATACAAACATGGCTTGCCGATTCAATATTCCAGCGTGTAAATTAAAGTAAAATCTTTTATTAACCCATTAATGCCCAACTTTTTATTTTTCTTAAATATTTGGTGAAAACATAGTAAAATAGCCCCAAAACAACTGGAAAAATAGTGAAAAAAATTCCAGGTTAAAATTTTAATTTCCACACCAAAATTAAAAAACGTCCCTAAAAAGGCACGAATGCCCCCGTGTTTTTTCCTATAGTAAACGCATGGTAAACAGTTTTAAAGCCTCAAAACCATCTTCTACCTTTTTAAGTGCAGAAAAGTGATCGAAACCATACTGTAACATGAATATGAACAAAAAATATTAATAAGTTATCCAATTAACTGTAAAATTAACCTTAATTAACGTAACTTGAGCATTTTTTACGCTCTAAAACACGTTTTTTCCTCCCAAATCTATGTTAATTGCAAATTAGTTAATATTTTTAGTTGAAAAAGGCATTCTTTGTATATATGTTACCTAATATTAAGTAATAATTACTTTTACACACCTCAAATCCATCAGAATATCTCAATTTGTGAAGTTTAAGTCTTTCAAATGCCCATACTTTTTTCATTTTATCTAATTTTATTGTGCAGAACACAAATTTCACCCCAAAAATCAAGCATTAGTGGGATGTGCATTAGCAAGCCTGATGATATAGATTGATCTGCAGTATAGAGCACAATGATTAGCGACATCTAATTAGAAAAAAAAGCCGAAAATTTATCACAAAAGCGACTTTTTTGGCAATTTTAATGACAAAAAGTCATTATAACTAATAATTATTAAACTTTTAATTAAAATATAACCGGAATATATTTGCATAAGTAATAAATATAGTGAAATATTTAATTTATTCCTTTTAATTAATACAAATTAATTAATTCTTTATAATTCAAGACTTTTTATTCCATTAATTTAGCAGAAATAACAGTATTTTCAAAAAAAAATAAACAAAAATAATAAATTTATTAGCTAAAATTAAATTAATTTTATAAATATCAGTTATTTAATTCATTTCATAAGAATCGAACGCGTTTTTATGAAAAAATGAAGGAAACACTAGCATTTCACTCTGGGAAAACCACGGGGGCATTCGTGCCTGACGTCCCTTTTTAGGGACGCTTTTCGAGGGTGTCCAAAATAAGGTCAAGATAAAATATTTTGGGAAAAATAAAAACACCCCAACTGATTTAATGTATAAACAGTAATATATATCGGCATTGAAAATTTAAAAAAAAAACAACTAGGATTTTTAAGCTTTTTCTTTTAAAATTTTTAAAAAAGCAATTTTCTGAAAAATTCTATCTTCCAACTTTAAAAAAAGTGAATTTATTTTAAAATTCTGTTTTTTTCTTGTGTTCTTTATGTTCTATGAAGATCAGAGATACATCAGTGCAAATTTTGATTCAAAGGAACAATTTTTGTAGAAATTGGAGGATTTTTAAAAAACGTCCCTAAAAAAGGACGTCAGGCAGTAATGGGTAAATACAAAGTACTATTTTTGTTAAATATGTTGAACAAAATAAATCTTGTAAAAACAACGCACTAATGTTTATTTTCCTTTATTTATATTGTTCATTTGTTTATTTTCTTTTATTTATATTGTTCATTTGTTTATTCTATTTTATTTATATTGTTCATTTGTTTATTTCTTTCCATTAATAAGTTTTTGAAACATTTTAATTTTCTTACTTTTCAAACGATTCATATGCTGAGTGTTTTATTATGTTTTTAATTGTGTGAAAATAAGTGAGTAATATTGTAATACTAGCTGTTGTACCCGGCCTTGCACGGGTGGGGTGTATAAATTAATTTTTTTAAAGTTTTCTTAAAATATATTTATATAATTTTGTAAATCAGCAATATTACAAATCATCCCGGTATCCCAGGCGCCTCTTTCCTATCCCGGTGTGTTCCCGGTAATTTTCTAATCCCGGTGTTCTCGGTAATTTTTCCTATCCCGGTGGTCCCGGTAATTTTTCCAATCCTGGCGTTCCCGGTAATTTTCCTATCTTGGTGTTTCCAGTATTTTTTATATTCCTGTATTCCCGGTGTCTTTATGGTAAATTTCCTATCCCGGTGTTCTCGGTAATTTTTAAACCGGGTAATTTTTAAACACACAGCCACAAACGTTTTTTTATATAGAGATTAATAAAATTGCCTAGTAACTACAACACTGGTACTACTCAAGGTATATAAAGTAACAAGGTATGCTCATAAGTAACGTCACCCAGGATATAAAATAACGGACCAATCAATGACGAGTATATCAGCCAATACAACGTCATTGCAATGCAACAGATCGTAGATACATCAGGATTAATTGGGTCAATATTATTATTGAAATTCATTATTTAGTTTGCTTTAAAACTTATGAATACAATCACCCACTTATTTAAAAAAAATTCGTATAAAAATATTTAAAAAGATAATTAAAGTGACAGACGATTTTAAGAATACTATTTCTGAATCTCAAATAAAAATAAACAAGCTGACTGGACTGTAGTAGGATCATTAAAGGTAAATGCACTAAAATTTTGAATGAATCCATTATTAAATTAAATTAATTAGTTCTTAGATTTTAGCTGATTGTTTTCCATATTTTCATGTACTTGATTTATTTAGAAACTGAATGTTTTTTGTTTTAAAAATCTAAACTGCTTCGATACAATGGATATATTCAAGTTTGACATAGCAGAACAGCGATATTAATTTTATCATAACACGAATGTTCTGAAAAGTTTTCATGATTGAATATTTGCTTAATATTTTGTTTTCTTTGTATCAGAAGCTGTTTTAATTACATTTATAGAAGTTAGTAATTAAAATCAATAAGCAGAGAGATTGAAGCACATCGTTGTAGAGCTCAAGGTTCATATTTTTGATCGGCTATTATTGAGTTAAAATTATTGTTCTGATTCAAAACACTTGATAACCTATAAACATGTTCGTAATTGTGTCCAGTGTAAACTGTTAAAAAAGTTTCTTTGGTTCTTATTTTAATAAAAATCACCAAAAATAAGCATTTTCCCATGCTGTGAATAGGAAATATATCCTGGGTGACGTCATTTCCAAAAGCCACGCCTTTTTCTCCGGAAGAGCATACCTTGTTATTTTATATACCTTGGGTACTACTAAAGTTTCCTATAATTGGCTTGCATGACTGGTAAAACAGGTTTTCAAACATGGAAAAATAAGTGAAAAAAAGCAGGAAAAATGGGAAAAAAGAATGAAGGACTGATTTTCTCTTTATAAATTATAGCCTATGTGTTATTCTGATGTATAAGCTACATTATTGTAAAATTTCATTAAAATCCATTCAGTAGTTTTTGCGTGAAAGAGTAACAAACATACAGACAAACATTCACAATTATAATAGTACTAGCCTACTAGCTGTTATACCCGGCCCTGCACGGGTGCAGTGTATAAATTAATTTTTTTAAAGTTTTCTTAAAATACATTTCTAATTTGTAAATTAGCAATATTACAAATAATCCCGGTATCCCAGGCGCCTCTCTCCTATCCCGGTGTTCCCGGTTATTTTCTAATCCCGGTGTTCTCGGTAATTTTTCCTATCCCGGTGGTCCCGGTAATTTTTCTAATCCCGGCGTTCCCGGTAATTTTCCTATCTCGGTGTTTCCAGTAATTTTTATATTCCGGTATTCCCGGTGTCTTTATGGTGAATATCCTATCCCGGTAATTTTTATAACCCGGTAATTTTTCCTATCCCGATGTTCCCTCTAATTTTCCAATCTCGGTGTTCTTGTCACTTTTTACAATCCCGATGTTCCTGATAATGTTAAATATCTTGGTGCCTTTATAAAATAACAAATTTGAAACTATAATAAAAAGTCTGGTAAATGAAAAAGTCTAGTGATCTGTCTTATTTGAAACAATGTCTTATTTTTAACTCGTTTTCCATGAAAAAAATTGTATTTTTCAGTAAATATATTTATTTCGTAGGAAAAAATCTTGAAATGGAGGAAATGTCCACGCCTTCGGTGTGGTCTAAAAGGAGATGCGGAACACACACAACCACAAACGTTTTTATTTATATAGAGATTAATAAAATTGCCTAGTAACTACAACACTGAAGCCCCAGTGGCTCAGTGGTATAGTGCTTCGCTCTTCCACACCACAGGCTCGGGGTTCTATTCCCGGGCTGGGCAAGGTCCACTCAGCCTTTCATCCCTTCAGTGGGTCGATAAAATGAGGACCAAGCGTGCTTGGGAACTAAACACTGGGGGTCTCGCGTTAGAATGACCACCTAACCGGGACACATGCCTAACACCTTGCACCCCAGGGCCCCACGGTCACGACAACGAAGATGGGCATCGTAGGCCTTGGCCCACTAGGGCTGTTGCGCCAATGAGTTTAACTACAACACTGGTACTACTAAAGTTTCCTATTATCGGCTTGCATGACTGGTAAAACAGGTTTTCAAACACGGAAAAATAAGTAAAAAAGAAGGAAAAATAGGAATAAAAGAATGAAGGACCGATTTTCTCGTTACAAATTATAGCCTATGTGTTATTCTGATGTATACGCTACATTATTGTAAAATTTCATTAAAATCCATTCAGTAGTTTTTGCGTGAAAGAGTAACAAACATACAGACAAACATTCACAATTATAATAGTAGTAGGATTAGGATTTATTTTTAATTAGAGAATAACAATTATTATTTTGGGAATTTTATATTGAATTCAATTCAGTTTTGCTTTTTTAAAAGGCATTTTTAATAAAAAAAGAACTGTAAATGTTGTAATGGTCGATACGGATCTCGCTGATCACATGACTCTTTATCTGAAGTAAGTTAACATGTGAACGGGGCTATTCAACAGTGACTCCTCCGATATTCTTTGAAAAATCCTTCTACCTCCTTCTATCTTTTACCCGTGTTAACGAGTTAGGTTATGTGAACAGGCCTTAATTTGACTAATTAATTCACACACATTGTAAAAATTTCCTTTGCAATGAATTTCCTTTACAAATTACATCTCTGAAGTGTTATGATAAACTTTTTTTTAATTACAAGAAGTAAAAGGTGGCATTTTATTCTAGATGTTAGTTTTTAGATGTTGTTTTGAAAAATATAAACTGATCAAAAGTGTTTTGTTTTAAAAATAAACCAACTAACTTTTTAGAAATAAGTTGGATTATTTTTAAAACTTATCTTTTAAAAACAGGTATGTTTTGAGAGTTTTTCCAAAGAAATGGTCAATGGATCATTTATAGTTTATACCATTGAATTTATAAAAACCCGTATTTGGGATTGCTTAAAGTTGTTTAAATGCTACAAAATTTTTGATTGGTTGGGATTTATTCCGTTAAGAATCAGAAACAATCAAGAAATGGTTAAGTTATAAAAATTTTTGAATTTGAGTGCCCTTTTTAAGGAAGACTACGTTTTTTGAGATTTACTACGAGTTCTCTTACACAGTATGAAAAAAATTAGGTTATTATTTAAATTATCGTACATCGTTTCTTGATTCATTTAACTCTATATTAATCTTTATTCAGAGTAATTTTACATCATGGATATTCAAACTCTCATTCCTCACTGTGAGACATTATCCGATCATAATAATCCTCAAAATCAAAATACTTTCTCGTCCCCTGGTCGAACTCAATCGATCTACGAGTAACTGACTCCTTGCTTTTCACTCTGCGGATTTGGGATAAGTATCGAGGCAGATGAAACTCATTTTCTGCTTCAGATGTAAGTTGCGAACAACTCTCGGAATTCCTTCGAGTCATCGTAAGTCCATTTTCACCGAATAAGATCTCGCAGTCTCCATCTCTGTTGAACTGCATTGTGGAATCTTTTTTCGTGGCGCCATCTCGAAGAGCTGAGGCAAAAGTGTCAGATGATTTTCTGACAGTGAATTTCACATGGGAACTTTCCCTTTTCTTCTTTTTCTTATTGAGGGCACTCTTAACCTTTTCCCAGCGTAGTAAATCCTCAGACAAGTCAGCATTGGCGTATGAATTGCTGCGGTGAGTTTCATTGAAACTAATAGAGGATTTGGTCTTGAAAGACTTTTTAGGTGTAGATTGCTGAAAACGAGTTACCTCTGGTGAAAAAGTAAGAGAGAGATTGTCGACTCTATGTCCACTGTTGCTGTCCAAACCATTTAAAATTCTCAGATAGTCGACGTAGGAATTCTTGGGTTCTGTCTGAGTATATGGAGTTGTCATACAGCCAGTTGCAGCTATTTTATGGAGTCTGTCACAACTATCAGGAGCTGGAATTAGAGTTTTCACTCTGGTCACAGCAGTAAGCAACTCCATCAGGGTTACTTCAAGAGCTCTTGGGTCTGGTTGGCCGTTCCATGAATTTGTCCATTTATTCCTGAACAAAAAAAATTTAAACAAACTTCTGCTTTTACCTCCTTGGTTATAAAATTATTTTTGCATATATAAAGATTTTTTTTCAAACTACATAGTTTAAGGAAATATATTTTGTTTGGTTTTAAACTACCCCATTGTAACATAAAAATACTCAATTTTCTCATTTTACCAATTAGATGGGCATGTTTTCCAATTTGAGAAAAAAATGAAAGTAAACTAATATTTTTAGACTGTATAATACGTATCTAGACAATAATTTTACACTTTTTTTATCAAAGTGATTTGAAAAGGGGTCTCTTCAGAAATTACGATATAAGTTTCAGGAATTTTAAACCCTTTTATAATGTAGCCACATTTAAGAAGATCCCCACTTACTTAGTGTGGTGCCTCTCTGGAAACTAAAATGAAAAAAAAAGTTTTATACGTTTCAAAACTATTTTTTCTTCTTTACTTGAGAGTTATTAACTCATCTTAACTCATGTTAATTAAAACTAGATAAATTTTTAAAAAATCATTCATAATTCTATCAGCCGGGGGAAAACAATTTTAAAGTGTGCTGCCACAAATGTTATTATTCCCAATCTTCCTGCTAAACATGTAAAGATAATTGGCTCAATTCCATTAACGTTCCTTCTAAATACCGTCATGCTCTTTAGGACACCAAATAGTAGAAATATTGCTAAATAATTTTAAACTCATAGATTAAAATGTTTTGATAGATCAATAACTTATCACTTTATCAATAAAAATCAGAAAAATTTGTCGATATTTGAATCAATGGCATTCAAAAAGGCTGGTTAGTATTTAGCGGGAACGTTAAAAACGGAACTGAAAATCTAATTCTGTTAAATGGTTCAATTCCGTTAACTGTTTCGTTAAATATTGCTAAGTTGTTTTGGAAGCCCAAAATATTTGAAACAACTCCGAAAATTTCAAACTAATATAAAAATGTATAGTTTATAACACACAATGAAACAATTCTAAAAATAGGGCAATATTTTAATATTCAGCATTCAAAACTACTCTGCGATAATAACGGGACAGTTACTGGAATTGTACCAAATAAATAAGATTTCAACATAAAAGAATTCCTACTTGTTTTCAGTTTGATCTGTAAACATTTCTATTGCATTTAACATCATCTTGAACAAAACATTAACCTCCGATCGAAGCTCATCCAACCAAGAATCTGTATACCGATGAGACATGGCATGCAGTAAACATGAGCTGTTTGTCATTTTTGTTTCGAATTTTCAAATTTTGCTCTTCTTGAAGAGTTGATTTTTGTTATGGCCTTGATTAAAATTTAGCAAGATGCTACCTAAAAAAATTCATTACCTAAATTAATGGGTACTTACGTATTAACGCCACCGCAATCCGCAATCTACCGAAATCCGATTGACTACTTTGTTTTCAAATAAAGTGTTTTGAATTTTGAAAGTGTTTTGATTTTATAAATAACAATTTAAATAATTGGCGGCCACTTCTTAAAAACCGCCAAATCTGTAGCTGTGGTGGCGTTAATACGTAAGTACCAATTAATGTTTACCTTATTAAAGTTTAGAAACTTGTATTAAAACATTTTATACATCTTATTTTATTTCCATGGCTCCGGAAAGGTCTTAAGTCAAAAATACCATACCCTTTATAAGGATAAACGGATAATCTGTCTATTTCAATAATTCTTCTAGATCTATATTGTGTGTGTTAATATACAGATTCCTATAACTTTAAAATTTAAAACGCTTATTTAAAAATCCAAAAGGAAAAAGGAATTTTTGTCTTCAAGGTTGTTTATTCGTGCTGGTTTAACGAATTTTTCCGATTTTCCAATTAATTTAGGAATGTACTTGAATTTTTTTAATGTAAATAAAAATAAACACTCTTAAAGATAATTTTTAACAGGGATATAAATTAGACGGAATGATATTTAAAAAAAGTAATGAATCTTACCTTTATAAATAATCTGCTTTTAAACCTGAAATCTGTACTAATTGTTTACAAAGTTGTAATAGTGCTTCAAAGGACATTTTAAAGTAACAAAGTAGTCAGGTTTTATCCCTAATGAAATAGATATTTATTGTTATTATAAAACTTTAAATAAAAATGGATAGGAAACTCTAAATAAATAAATTAATGTAATAAATTTATTTTAAAATGTTTGTTGTAAAAACTAGAACCTAATCAATGTTAAAATTTAATGAGATTAAAAGGTATTGCGTGTTTTTTTAAGTGTAACAAAAATTGTATTCTTGCGTGATACACTTGATCTTGAAACGTGTGATTTATATAAAAGAAAACAAACGTTTTTATTTGATTTCAGATTATTAAGATTTCAGATTTAGCTCTCATCAGAGGAATAATTATGGGTATTATTCGATTACTCACTGATTCGCATCGTTTAAAAGACATTCATCCCTAAATTTGCCAAATAAAAAAATATTTGTGGTTTGTTATGTAAATTTTAGCTTAAATATCCACCAACTTTGTTCTAACTTGTAACTAAAGTTCTAACTCAGTAAACAAGCGTTTTTTTTCTGTTATAAATTTTATCAATTAAAATAGCGGTTCAATTCCGTTATAGTTCCCGCTAAATATCGCCAATCTCTTTTGGACAATATAAAGCATAAATATTGTTAAATAATTTCAAACTCATAGATTAAAATGTTTAATTAGATCTATAACTGTTCAGATTATCATTAAAAATTAGAAAATTTTGTTTACATTTGAATATTGAGCCTTCGAAAGAGATTGGCGATATTTAGCGGGAACTATAACGGAATTGAACCAAAATAGCTTCAGACCGAATAAATAAAGGTGATTAAAATTAGTTAGTTAATCAGAAAATGAAACCAGTAAAAAAACTTTAATTATAAAAACTTCAGACTTTGGCATATAAATTTTCAAAACAAAATACAGATCAATAAATGTAATAATATAAGAATAATATCTACTCATACATAAATAAGCACATTGGAAAAAAAGTTATAGATTTGATCAAGGTCAGGTAATTTTACTAACATAATAAAATTATACATAAAATCTTAGGAAATTCAGAATGAAAGAATTCGGTTGAAAGAAAAAAAATAAAATGGTTTAGATTAATTCATTAAATTTAAGCATGGCTTTAAAAGACAACAATTTGTATTATAAAAGCAATGCATTAGAAAAAATAACCAACTTTTCTATGCCCTAACAGTTTTACTTTATAAAATGATATCCCTATGAAAGTGGAATATTATTTCGTCATATAAGTATGACCGCCGTCTTTACATAAATTTCGTATTCGATTGTCTCTTGATTTATTTCTGTCATTTTGAGAATATACGTGTAATTAGAATTTCTATATTATAATAGGAGTAGAAAACTTGCATATGGAATTAAAATCCGTTATTTTTATGTTATTGTACTATAGTCATTCCTAATTAGTTACCCAATAAACACATAAAGAAAACAAACTGTACAGGTTGTAAAGGAACTTTCATATGATGTTTGAACTAGTTATGGGCCAAGTCAATACTTTTAGATACTTATCCACAGTATCCATAATTTACATAACTTTTATTTGCTTTTGATATAAAATATTTCAAGATTTAAATGTATTCAACATTAGTATTTGACCTCTAAAAATATCGACTTGGCACATTCTTTGTTAAAATAACTCAAACCAGTGAAAATAACTTGAATCTTTTCTCTCTTTGATTTCAAGTTAGTAAGTCCAGGGGCCCCAGCACCATTATAAGTCGCTATCGACAAAATCGCTTTTCTCGCTGTCATGACGTCACAATTCGAAAAGATTGCAAAATCTAGCCTAGCAAGAATAATATGCTTTGCCGAATAAAAATTGACTAGCTCGAATTTTCAGAGTACGTTTTTACTTCCGGCAATGCTCTCTCGTGTTCTCTCGTATTTTATAACGGTTGTGTGTTAGTCCAAAAGAGAGTTTGTTATAAATACATTTCCAATTTTTATCATAATTAATGAAACTCCCTCTTGGTTATTATTATACTTATTTTCCTTGAGTTAATCTTAATTAAAAATGATGGTTAACACAATGATAACGTCCCCCCATTGCTTTCCTCACCATAAAAAATTGCTTCGGTCTGATTGATTCAATTTTTTTTGCCATGAAAAACATGGTGACAGCGATAAATAGTTACTTTTCTGTTGGTACTAGTGCCAAATTGAATTATTGATTGTGATTGATTATTTAGTCGCTGTTTTTTATTGTTCTAGCTAGAGCAACTAAAGACTGGACTTCAAAAACCATCAAAGTGCCAAAAAGTAAATTTTCCGTAACTGATAATTTTAAATTTGATTCCCCATAGGAATATCCATAAAATAAGTCATCTTTTGGACTAATTTTTGACTACTAATAAGTGTTGTGTCGCTAAGCCAGTTTTACATGTTGTTGGCTATTTTACTTCGTTTTTCATTGGTTCGATTGGTTTTACGGGTTCAACTCATATTTTGTTTTTGGCGCTTGGTTTGTTTTTGATGTCCAGTCTTAAACTAGTATTCAAGAAGAATAATAGTCGAGATCGGTGCTAGGGCCCGAGATTCTACAGTGCACCTGATTGACTCATACACCAGAATCATCTTCCTACACAAAAACCGTTTTAAACCACATAATCAACTTCATCCTATAATATTGGGATGCAGCAACCGAATATTAGTCTCTTCCATAGCGTCCCTCAAATACGGCTGGACGTCCTCATACGAAGGGGTGGTCGGCACATAGAAGGGATCCACAAACGACCTAATCCTGTCCTTCACATCCTTGTCGAACTTTGGGGTAGGTCCATGCTTCAGGGGTCTGGACGGAAAGCCGAACCTCCTGTAGTATATAGGATGGCTATACCCATTCATCAAGAAGGTGTAGCAAATAGCCGAGTGAAGGAATAGAGACACCACCACCAGTAGGATAAGCCATGTCCGAATAGGAGACATCAGGATCTGAAATGAAGGACAGTTTATTGGCTTCAGTTGTTGTAGGAAGGAGTAGGGATAGATTCATGAATAGAAGGAGTAGGGTTGAAATGTGTAATGGTTGGATCATTTAGGAAGGGTTAGAGTGGAATAGTCACAGACTTGTTTTTTGGTGTAGAAGTGGAGTTGAGTTGTTTTCGATCTTGTGAAGAGGCTGGGTGGTCCTGAAAAGAAAAGTTGTTTTTCTGTCACATCTTTTGACTAGTAAAAACATTGATAACTTATAACGTTTGTGTTTATGAAAAAAATATTTGTATTCATTATTATTTTATAATATTGCCGATAGACTTAGAATAATAATAAAGGTCAGTCTTTGAAATTAACGAGAGGTGATTTTTTTAAGTGTCAAACGTTTTTTATAAATCTTTATTTATTTTATCTTCGTTTATTTTATTTTTATAAAGGTTTTTTGTTTTATCTTAAGTAGCTAAGACATTGATGTTGAGGAATTTCCCACATTTGAGCAAAAATACTTTTACCGATTTATTCTTGTACTTTATATTCATGTGGTTGAGATTCACTATTTTATAACATCTAAATAACTTTCTTTTAACATTTAAATTATAAGAGTTATTGAAAAAAATATCTTACAGTTTTAAAATTGTCATACACCAATGCATTTTTAGAAAAATATTAAACATGTTAAAATTAATTTATCTGAAATCTTAGTTAAGGTAGTACTGTTTTTACTAACCTCTTTGATTTATTCAGTTATAAATTTCATTCACTGTAGGTTATTTACTCAGTTTACATGGATTTTGAAGGTTTTATAAATGAAAAGATCTGTCTGACTTAAGTGGAATCATTAGATATAAGAAAATGTGCCTTTTAAATGCAAAGAAAATAGAAGTACTTAGTCGAACGTTCAAAGCATTCAGAGCATATCAAACTGTAGATTTTAAGGTCGAAAGGGGATGACAGAAACGTCAAAAATACTTCTTTGGTTTTGTTAATTTGCTAGCAGTGTCATTCTAATATAAAAAAACAACTCATAGATATCAAATGCATTGTTATTTTGTTTGCAATAATGTATAGGAGTAAAATAGTATTACCAAACCTTATTGAGGGATACCCCAAAAAGATGGTGAGAGTCACAATAAATGAGTAACATAACCTAGTATATTTAGTCCGTATGATTTATATCAAAAGTTTTTTCAAAATATAAGTAGCTTCAAATTAGGTATACGTTTTATGTAGGTACCAACTTAAGCAAACCAAAACCTCCTAACTAGAATAAGAAAAACAATGATCTACAATGAAAAACCACATTTAGAAATGCCTTTTCCCAAAATTTTTAAAATAATCATATGCCGTATGTTCAATTCGGTCTTCTGATATTTACTTATTCATGAATCAAACTTTTTCCAGGACACATAAATTTTTACGCTCGACTGATCAATGTTTATTGATATGGAAACAAGAAAGATATCTGAAGAATATATTTCTAAGGAAAGTCTAACAAGCTGAAAACTAGATTGTTTAGATAAAACGAGATGACATCGAGATATTGAGGACAGGTATGTTGTATTCTCCACAATAAATACGACTAATATGTTTTCATTGTCAATGAAGCAAACTGAAGACCTAAATGGAAACTTATAAAATTTTCTTTTGTTTATTGTTCTCTTAAAGTATTATATAGCTTCTTCTTTTTAAACGTAAGATGATAAATTTTTGACACGAAAAACAATACAATGTTACAAATATGAAGGATACATTTTGAACATGGGTATCACTGGGAAATAGTTTACAGAAATATTTAATTTTTAACAGAACTTTGCCCTTTAATTTTTGAGTCCTGAGGATAAAAAAGTGGCCGTCGTATTTTTTTTTCACTCGCTTTGTGTTTATTAACTTTTGTTTACCTCTTTTTATCTTTATCACATATTTTCTTACACTCTTGAAAAGAAAATTTATAGTTGCAAGGGAAAAAATAATTTTCTGAAATTATAATTTTTATTTTCAAATGTATAATTATTTAGATTAGAGAATTAGATTAGATTAGATTAGTTGGTAGAAGTTCTTGCAAAATTGTTATTACAATTATAAATGAGGAAAATCGGTCATATCATTTCGATGCGATATAAAAATTAATGGTTCTAAAATTTCAGATATTAAAAAATATATAAATAAACAAAATTTTATAATGAAAAATTTAACTTGATAAAGAAGTGAAGAAAAACCAATCGCCTTTTTATGAAAGCATTTTTGTTATTTGAAACAACCTTTTGCCTCAAGATGTACCTGAATTAAGTAGAGTAAATAATTAAGTAGAGAATTTAAAAATTTCTATACTTAAAAGATAAATAAAAAATTCCATTTTATCATAAATATATACAAAACTTGAACTCACTATAAGCTTCAAACTTTTTTAACTTTTAACTTTTTTATATTTCCAATCATACAATCAAAAATATTTTTTTAAACAAAACACAAATACAATTTAGCTAAACTTTAGTCTAAGGACCAAACATAATATCTACAACCTTCAATTAGGAAATTCCTAGAGCAATGTAGAATAAATGATCTAATATTTAAAAATATGCAAATAAGGTAAAATTAAGGAGTCATTCTTAAGCTAACTAATACATGTACTGTACACACATTTTAACTGAAACTATGTGCTTAATATTTGCATAAACATAGAAGAAGTAAGAAATTAATATTCCAAAGATGCAAATTAGGGAAATTTAAATAATATTGCAAATGCACTTCAAACTCACAATGCTCTTTCACAAAACAAAACACCAAAACCACCCAAATTAGGCAAATTATTCAATCAGAACCCCTCCCATAAAGAGGCATCTAACAACTCACCCACAGCTTCAACAAACCGCCTTCTGCAGCCAGCAGCACACCTGTTGCCAGAACTCACTCGAACAAAAATCAATCTGCCCCAGGTAAACAACTTTTGATTTCTTCCAGAGAAAGATGGGGATCAAAGAACCACGCAAAAGTTCGTCTCTCTTCCCCCAGTGTTGACGGTCAACCACGGCGTAAGTAGGTCTGTGGGACGAGGAACTTTTGGACTTGGGGAGCCAATAAACTCCGCGGAACAAGGTCACGGGGTTGCCGGCCTGTGAAAGTGGGAGGGGGAGGAAAAAGAGAGAGTTCGCACAGGGTGTGTGATGGAATTTGGGATGGAGGGAGAGTTCGTGGGAAAGTTGAAGGTATATGCTGGTGTTGTGGGAAGGTTTAATTGAAAATAGCTTGACAAGTCAGGAACTCTAAAGTGGACGTTTAGTGAGTGTTTTCGGCTATCAGAGACTTGAGGCCCTCAAATCATGGCCAGCTAGACTTATAAAGCCAGGGAAGATCAAAATCCTAACGTGAAATAGTAGGCATAGTGTCACTTTTCATTGTTTTTTGATAACAGTTGAATTCCATTCTGAAATCTTGTAAATCCCCACCCATTTTCAAATCCTATTTGATTTGAAAAAAAAAATGTTGGGAAGTACCCTTTGTTGGTTTTCGTGTCTATGAATTTGATCTATATGGCAAACTCCCGGTTGTGGTTGTGGTTATGGTTGTGGGAAAATCTCGCCTGGGGCGGATGGGTTTTTTGGCGCCCCCCCTCCAATATATCATTGCCAAAAAATGCTTGGGCACAAATTTGGAGCCCCCCTTAACACGTTCATCGTTGTTCCGTTCGAAAGTATCGAAGGATCCTCTATACCAGTGGTCCCCAACCTTTTTACCACCACGGACCGGTCAACGTTGGATAACTTTACCGCGGCCCGCTGGTGTGGTGTTGATTGCTTACATTCTAGATTATTTTGATTTATTAATTTTAATTTAATTGTATTTATACATGGTTTCAAAATAAAATACAGTTACACCAAAAAATAAATATAAAGTGATTTATAATTCATTTCATTCATTAATTTGCAGTATTAAACTAGGAATTTAAATTCATTTTCAATGAAATGGTCGGCCCGCGGCCCGGTACTATTTGCTCTGCTCTACCACTGCTCTATACGAAGTCCAATACTAAAATAATTTTCAATGCAAAAAATGTCATCGCCCCTTGTTTTCATCGCCCCTTGAACACTTTCATCGTGGTTCCGTTCGAAGGTATTGAAGAATCTACGAAGTCCAATACTAAAATAATTTTAAATTGCAAAGTACAAAAATAATAATTTGTAATAAAATTTTCGGGCACAAATTTGGCACCCCTTTTGAATACCTGAATACGCCGCTAGGGCCACTAAGCGTTTGACATACAGGGTGTCCCATAAATAATGGGTCATACTTCTAGGGGGGATAGTAGACACCTAGACGAGTCAGAATCATATAGGATTTGGGGGGCCCAGACCAAATCCCAGGGAGTTAAAAATGGAGCGACACCCCAAAAAATTATTGAAAAATTCAATTTGTTGAAGAACTACTATTGGTAAAAATTTAATTATGGTCTCAAAAATTGTGGTTTAATATGATCTTTAAAATTATCTCAAAAGTCTTCACTTTAAAATTTGTTTTATGATGAAAAAAGTTAAAAAAAACACAAAAAAATGGGAAAATTCTGCCAAAACCTCATTTTGTATTTCGAAATCATTTCTTTTGATTTTATAATCTGAAAGACCATAGTTGTAAACCTTTAAGTCCAAAGTTTCAAGTAAAAACCACCAATATTAAACGCTTGAGAACCTGTTAAAGTTCGTTTTTTGGGTGCGCAAACTGGTTTCCTATAGGCGTTTCCAAAACGGCAGTTGGCGAACGCAAAAAACAGACTTAAACCATGCTTTAACAGGCTCTCAAGCATTTAATATTGATGGTTTTTACGTGATACTTTGGACTTGAAAGTTTTCGATTATGATCTTTCAGATTATTAAATCAAAGGAAAGGATTTCGAAATACAAAATGAGGTTTTGGCAGAATTTTCGCATTTTTTGTGGTTTTTTAACTTTTTTCATAATAAAAAATTTTTTAAGGTGAATACTTTTGAGATAATTTTAAAGATCATATTAAAGCACAATTTTTGAGACCATAATTAAATTTTTACCAAAAGTAGTTCTTCTACAAATTGAATTTTTCAATAATTTTTTGGGGTGTCGCTCCATTTTTAACTCCCTGGGATTTGGTCTGGGCCCCCCAAATCCTATGTAATTCTGACTCGTCTAGGTGTCTACTATGCCCCCTAGAAGTGTGACCCATTATTTATGGCACACCCAGTATAATATACAGGGTGTCTTGGTCCATTCTTGGTCACTGTTGCATATACACTGTATATGCAACAAGGGTTGGGTTGAATAGTTTAAAAAATTGAAACCTGTCCTTTTTTATTTAGTATACCAGTCATTTTGGTTGAGGACCAGTGTTTTGCCCAATTTCTTCAATTTTCCCATTTTCCCCCAATTTTTAACGCTGATCATGATGATATGATGAAGTTGAAGATAATGTATGAGATGAAAAAAAGCGGTCTGTTACGGGACCTCTTTCGAAGCTTTTCCGAACCATCCATGGTCCTCTTACTAGCGGTTGGAAAACCGCTGTTATAGAGAATGGAAGATTATACTCTGTTCATTTTGAACTGGCACTTGAAAATATTTCCTTCCCCCACCACCGATCGGTAACCATAGCAACTATCCTCGTCAAAGTGACGAAGAAGACTTACTATTGGCTGAGCGAAGAGCGTAACTATGGTTACGCTTCTAACGTGGGGGAAAGGACTATTTCTCAAGCGCCAATTCTAAATGAACAGAGTATAGGAAAGACGAAGTAAGGTAAAGAGAAAATAAAGATGGAGATAAGACTTAAGCAGGAGAATTCTATGAAAGGAGAAAGATAGATAGCAAGTGCTGCAAACAAAATGAAATAGAATATAGAGAAGGGAATAAAAAGAGGAGGAGGATGTAATGAAAGGAAAGGAACAACATAGGGAAAATAAGAGTTCAATATGAAGGATAATGATTGAAATGCAAAGAATAAAGGAGAAAATAAAAACCAAAGGGGGATAATAGTAGTACAGCCTCAGTCGAATATTTTTCAGAACGTCATAATATCTTTGCATTTCTATCACTCATTAAATTTCCTAGTTTTATCATTGTGGCACACAGCTAATGAATTTTCATTTTTCTGCTGAATGCAAGCATTATTATCATCTGCATATCACCGGATTCAAAGGGAAATAAGGGAGCAAGATCAAGTATTCAAATGATTTGGAGTAAATATATAATTAACCATTGACCCCATAATTCACGCCTACGCAACCACTATTTCTTGTTCATGACATTAATAGAAATTAATTAAATTTAAATAGACTTACCGGGATGTCATAAGAGGGATGGTTGGTTGCCCTTATGTAGTGATAACTTGACCCATAATGTGACCCATAGTGTAGTGTGACTTGAGATGCCATAGTAAATAACCCCATAAATTTAAAGTGTAAAATTTATTTTTGTATCACCATATGATTTTCGGATCTTGTTCATTAAAAGGTACTGTTAAATAGTTATTAACCATTGAAATTGACTGAGAAAAAGGGCCTTTTTAGAGTGAAAAAATGTGATTGGTGGACGTCAAAGGTATGCCCTAGAATTATCTAGACCAAGAAATGTCAAATATTTTCACTCAGTTTCCTGAAGAGGCGATTTGGAAGGGTCGATCTGAATTTCCAATTGATGGCTTAGGCTTAGAACAATGGTTCTCAAAGTTTTATGGTGTTCTTGCCTTCTTATCATAGACAGGACCTGATTCACCTCCATGGCATTGAGGCCCGGACCTTGGGGTCCTACAATTTAAGTGCCCCCAAAGCTCAAAATTATCTAAAAATTGAAGTATAACAATAACTTTTCGTATATTTTGGAATGCAATTATAGTACTTTTCAGTAATTTATAATTTTGAAGTACTTTTTTTATAATATCTTTGAAAATGTCAGCAGGTTAATATGAAGAATGCATATCTGAGATTAATTCTATAGTTATAGAATTATACCCAATATACGGGTGTCCCATAAATAGTGGGCCACACTTCTAGAGGGGATAGTAGACACATAGACGAGTCAGAATCACATAGGAATCGGGGGTCCCAGATCAAATCCCAGGGAGTTAAAAATGGAGTGACACCACAAAACAATTATTGAAAAATTCAATCTGTAGAAGAACTACTATTGGTAAAAACTTAATCATGGTCTCAAATTTTGTGGTTTAACATGATCTTTAAAATCATTGTAAAAGTTTTCATTTTAAAAATTTTTTTACTACGAAATAAAGTCAAAAACCACAAAAATATGTGAAAAATCTGCCAAAACTTTATTTTGTATTTAGAAATCCTTTCTTTTGATTTGATAATCTGAAAGATCATAGTTGAAAACCCTTAAGTCCAAAGTTTCACGTAAATACCATCAATATTAAACGCTTGAGATCTAATTAAAGTTTGATTTTTGCTTGCGAAAACAGATCCAGAAAAGAAACGTTGAGGGAAAATCTACGAATTACGGATCGATGCTCGCTAAATTTCTCGCCATTATTTGCGATACGAGATTCCTCGCCAACTTTCGCCAACAACAAATCGCCCAAGCTGTCTTGGCGATCTGTAGGAGCTTGGTATGTTTCACCAAACTGGGAGAGAAAAGAAAGTTAGCGATTATCTATCCGTAACTCGTAGATTCTCCCTGAACGTTCGTTTTCTGGAGCTGTTTTCGCACTCAAAAAACAAACTTTAACAGGATCTCAAGCGTTTAATATTGATGGTATTTACGTGAAACTTTGGACTTAAGGGTTTTAAAATATGATCTTTCAGATAATCAAATCAAAAGAAAGGATGGATTTCCAAATACAAAATAAAGTTTTGGCATATTTTTCAAATTTTTTTTGTGGTTTTTTGACTTTTTTTCGTTGAAAAAAATTTTAAAGTGAAAACTTTCAGCATAATTTTAAAAATCATATTAAACCACAAAATTTGAGACCATGATTAAATTTTTACCAATAGTAGTTCTTCTACAAATTGAATTTTTCAATAATTGTTTTAGGGTGTCGCTCCATTTTTAACTCCTTGGGATTTGGTCTGGGACCCCAAAACCCTATGTGATTCTGACTCGTCTAGGTGTCTACTATCCACCCTAGAAGTGTGACCCATTATTTATGGGACACCCTGTATAGTTATACATCCAAATGAGATGCTGCGGATATGATCAGAAAATTAAGCCTAATATATTAAGGGCGTTAGTCTTCACTAAGAATTCAGCTATGTAGTGAAAAAATGTAATGAGAAACTTATTTACAAATACAAATACAAATAACCCTTTTTAACCCTAACTACCGGAATCCCAGTATCTGTCAATTTTCCTCTTGAACTCGTTTACCCCACTTGAATTTACAATTGTTTCAGGCAACGCATTCCATCTATCCACTACCCTATTAAAAAAATAATGATTTCCACAATCCGTCAGAAATTTGACTTTATTCAATTTGAAATTTTACCCCTTGTTCTATTACCCGTATTGAAATCTAGTCCCTCTGTGTCCTCTTGCTTTACCATTTTAAAAAGTTGAATCAAATCCCTCTAATCCTTCTTTTCTCTAGAGTGAACATACTTAGCTTCTTTAATCTTCCCTCATAACTTATACTGGATATACCCTTAACCATTTTAGTAGCCCTATGCTGAACCCTTTCAATTGAATCAATATCTTTTTTTAAGTATGGAGACCAAAACTGAACAGCATACTCTAGATGAGGTCTCACCAAGCCTCTGTATAGTGGCAAAATAATATCCTCGGACCTTGAAGAAACAGTTTTTTAATGTATCCCAATATCCTATTAGCCTTTTTACTAGCAGATGAACACTGATTAATCAGATGCAAATGTCCTCATTTACTATCACCCCTAAATCTTTGATCATATTATCTTCTTTAACTTTGTCCCCTTGCAGATAAATTTCTGCCCTACCATTCCCCTGACCCATTTGAAGTAACTGACATTTACTTATGTTAAAGGACATACCCCATTTTTCAGCCCATTGTGATATAATATCGAGATCCCCTCCTCCAAATTTTTAAGTCATCAGCAAAGATGCTGATTTTGTTCCTAATGTCCTGACTAATTTCGTTAATGAAAATTATAAATAGAATTGGCCCCAATATACTGACCCCTGTGGCACCCCACAAGGTGTATAGTGCAGCTAAATAATATGAATAATTGTTTTAAATTTTGTGGCATTATATAATACCGTTAAGGAAAAAGCAAACATTTACCCTGACCTTATTCGTAAACTAAAAAAAAGGAAATATTTTAAAATTGAGATTTTTTTAGAAATTCTAAGGGCTTTATTGCACATCCTCAAAAGAATCCTAACAGTTTAATACCAAAAATATGGTATACGAATCAGTAATTAAAAATCCTTTATCTGGAAACCGTTCACTAAAAACTTTTTGTAGAATAGAGAGAGATATTCTAAGGGCTTTTTGTACATCCTCAAAAGAATCCGAACAGTTTGATACCAAAAATGTGTTGTACGGATCCGTAATTCAAAAAGCCTTTCTCTGGAAACCGTTCACCAAAAACATTTTTTTTTAGACTAGATATATTTTTAAAAATTCTAAGGGCTATTGCACATCCTCAAAAGAATCCGACCAGTTAGATACCAAAAATGTGTTGTGCGGATCAGTAATTAAAAAGCATTCCTCTGAAAACCGTTCACCGAAAACTTTTTTTTGAATGGAGAGATTAAAAAGCACTACAGTCGAATCCGCTTAATGTGATCACGGTTAATGTTATCAATCGGATAATGTTATCGAAATCGACAGGTCCCGATCATTCCTACTTATTTAAATGTAAAATGTATCGCTTAATGTGATCAACTATGGATCAACACGCCGCTTAATGTTATCAAAATTTGTCCAAACCCCCTAAAAACGTCCGCTATTCGGTATCTGGTTTTGTTTTGAAGCCAATTTCTTCAAGTAAACATCTCTGCCCCACCCTAGAGCATCTGGTGTTTCTTTTTTTCTGAAACTCATTAGTAAGAATAAGAAAACATTCCGCATTTATTGAAAGAAAACGGTTACAGGGGGGGGTCCGAAAGCATGCTTGTGAGAAACTATCGGCGCCTTGCAGATGTTTTTGATAAGAAATTTTAATTTTCCCTTGTTTATTGGAATTCAGATTATAAAATAAGTGGTTTATTAGATTAGAAGGATATAATAGAGTGCACACAAAAAGAGAGACCTTTCTATATAAATAAAAATATAAAGTAAGCGATTATTTTGCTTTTATTATTTGAACTACTCTTTCATTTTCCCCAAAAAATTTTAAGTTGCCAAATACATAGTGTGAAATGGTTTTGAATACATTAATTAAGAATACGTTATTCTGATTTTAAAGCAAACAATATAGTTACACTGTCTGCAACTTTTTGATATAAAATCGCTTATTGTTATCAATCGGATAATGTTATCCGGACAGCTGCGATCACATTAAGCGGATTCGACTGTATTTTCAAATATTGGCTTATTGGCCGCAATTTTCGAACTGCCATCTACAATCAAGAAGAGGAACAAGAGTATCCATGGAACCGCTGAAACTAATTTTGGTGCTGCCCTCTCTTTGCAAGTGAAGGAAAAATATATTGCATGAAAATATTGTGCTAGCGAATATGTGGATATGTGCTAGCTTTCATTTCTTTTCTTATAATTTTTTGGAAGGTTGCTTTTTTAATTGAAGTGGCCAAAATATAAATTATTTTTCAGGAATTTATGAATTAGGATTTTTTTCGAATTTTTCCTGCTTATCGTTATAGGACAGATACTTTTAAAAGGGGAGGGAGAGGATGGGTTCAAGTACTCAGTGTGAATAATAATCTATGTAGTCAATGACCAATGTAAATATTTCTCTTTGAACTTATCTTTAAAAAAGAAGCATCTTAAAGTTTTTCCCCGGAAAACATTTTTACCGATTTCTAACTGAGATTTTTAGCCATATTGGATGTTTGATCTTGCTCATCAATATGTTTGGCCCTCTTGAAATAGAACTGGAAACCTTCAGGTATTCATTTTTAGTTAAGAATCAATATTTACCATATTCGTTCTGAATGTTGGATGTTTATGTTCGATAGTAACTATGATACTATCTAATAATCCTCTGATACACACACTGCAATGGTTTAATATTAGTTAGGCACATGATATAATTCGAAAGCTCCTTACATGTCATAAAAAGGAAATTATAATACCAACAAAATGTGTAGTAGGGTTCTTATAGTTTTCTCTAATAGTGATTTTTTGCACCCTATATATTTATGACTAGTATTTCTCAATTCTTTCTTTACTCAAAGTTTATTTTTTAGTTAAAAGATTTAAATGAACAATATCAATTTGTCATCTAAACAAAACAACATTAAATTTCATAGGATCTCACATATTTTTGAAGCCTTTATAAACTTATCCAGAACGAGTGGTTAACTACTTACATTTTAAACATTTTTACTCTGAGTCCAAATTTTATAATTTTAACTTAAAACTTACCCCCAAAGGCACCCCTATAGCTTACTATTAATATTATTTTGATAATCAAATAAAATAACCATCAATGAATTTTCCTCAAACTAAAATTCGTCACCGTACCACTCAATTAGAAAGAATTCCTATATCAAGGGATAAATCTCAAAAACTCTTGACATCTTTACATAGTTCGGAAGCTTCAGAAACAACTAGATCAATTTCAACAACAATAATGCCTTTCAAAACTGCATCGAATGTCATCAGTTCGAATGTCATCAACCGTATCGTCATCGAATGATTCTAAATGAAGTATGAAGAATGATCCCCACGCATGAACGGGTAATCGTAACAAAACCAAACATACTGGCTGCATCATGCTGATGCCATTCAAAGTAAACAAAGAAAACAATGCGAAGGTGTCTCCTGACCTTAACCCTAGATTAGCTCCTTCAAAATGCATTGTTATTGTTCAAGGCTGTAATGTAAGCACTAAGCGTAAGCGTTTTTTACTTTCTCTATGTGTAGGGCTAATTTTAAAGGATTTTAGTCCGGTATTGGGAAGTATCGGTATTGACATTGAGGGAACCCTTTCATTCTCAACTTTTCATTTTTCAACCAAAAAATTCCAAAATCTGTAAAATATGCTCATTTTACCTTCCTAATAACAGGGTAAAAAGAAAAAAAAATTAATCTTAATTTTTTAATTGAAATTTTGAATGAGTCCAAATGGCATCATTGGGAGTTAAGGGGTAAAAAAGTGGTACTGATTCTAATGCCATATTTAACCTCAGAGAGTTCATAAATGATAATAAAGGTAAATATTGATATAAACTATTGTTATAAGATTATTTTTTAACATTTTAATTAATTTTTATTTAAATAATCCAAAAATACTAAAAATATTTTTTCGAAATAACGAAGTTTTCGAGATAACGAATTTCGAAATATTGAGGTTATATTCTATATAGATATATTCTATTTTTAAGATAAAAACAGTCATTTACATACATAACATTCATATAATTTGTCGACAGGGTAAAATATTTTTCGAAATAACGAAATTTTCGAGATAACGAATTACGAGATATCGAGAGTAAAATGCAGCTGGCTTGTTTTTTTATTTCTTTGGTTACATTTAATTAATATTTAAAGTAATTTATCAGAAATATAGCTTTATATTTGATTTATAGCATTTTCTAACATGTCATGTACTGGTAATCAAGAGCACCTAAACTCCCAATGATGCCATTTGGACTCATGACTTTTCAATAAATGGATAACTGCAACAATTTTCAATTTTGCTTTTAATGTGTTCCGAATGTCTTAAAACTTCTAGAAAACATTTTATTTCTTAGATTTACGCGCCCAATAATTAATTATTTGCAATTAAAAATCAACTAGTTTCGGAATCACTTTGAAAAGGCAGTCATGTGATTTGAATGCCTGTGACGTAACACGTGCTGATTACTCGTTTGTTTTATTTAGATATCCATAGCGTGTAGTGTGTTTTATTATTTAGAACTATTTCTTCCTGTTTTTCTCACCCAGAATTGGCGCGAATTTTTTCTCAAAAACTCGTCAAAGAAGCCTAATTAATTTTTTTGTGTTGTTCTGATCGGAATACTGCTGTCGGCAATTTATTTTAAGAATTAGGTGAGCCTATTCTAAACAATGAGAAAAAGCAAGTATCAAGCTGTGATAAAATTCTTTTAAAAAGAAGCGATGTCACCAAATTAAAGTAATTCTAAGTTCATAAATGTGTAAAGGGACTCTTAAACTTTGTTTTGCCGGTGCAAAAATTTGCGTCGAAGATTTAACTTGGGTGTGAGAGCGTTCATTAAGAACCATGAGGAAAAAGTTTAAAAAGAGCGACCACACACACACACACACATGCCGGAAATCATCGAAAAGTCCCCCCTATGATTTTAGAAGATTGATGAAGGAAGGTGGGGAACATTTCTAATTGTCTAATCTAGGGGTATCAAAGGAACACGCAAATTATTTTTTGCATGAGGAATTGCACTTGAAAACACTGCTCAAGATGGGTGCCGCCAATCCTAACTGCGGCACAAAAACGCATTGACATGACGACTTAAATGCGATTTTTAACGCGATTTTCATAAAATAAAAGCTATTTTATGCGTCTACAGGCAAACATGGACATAACTTTGAACTTTTAAGAAATACAATAATCAATTCAATGGATAATAGTCAGTTTTTCAGCACAAAAAAGTCCTATCGGCTGGCAAAGTCATGGCGTAATAACTCTATGATTTCAGGAAAATTCTGTCAATGAATTATAGGGGGAAGGCTATGAATATAATTGGAGAATACTTAACTAAACGGTTGCTAAGATTTTCCGAGAAAAAATACCTATTTAGCAATTTTGGGATTGGGATTAAAAATTTTAAAAACAACCATCCTGTCACCCAGATTTGGAATCTTCAATCTTCTATCTCTCCCACAAAATAACAATTTTTCTAAAAGGAAGCAGTGTTGAAAAATAAACAGTTTTTTAAACCATAAGTTATCATTTTCATGGTCAGTCCGAAAACCTTTTTATCTACCCTCGTATTAATATCATTAGATATGGTTGTAAGGCATGAGAGCTGTGGATTAATATGGCGATCTGGACGAATGCAAGTTTCATGTAATATTTTAATTAATAACACAGTCAAAATTACATTTGAACTAAAAATTTTATATCATCCACAAGAATCTGGATAAAATTAGAAAATACTTATAGCTAGAACAAACATTCTTAGCCCCAAAAAAGGTTAAAACACTAAACACCATATACTGTACATTACATTTAAAAAAATTTATGAGTATACTTATATAATTTGCTTATAAGGGAATTTTTCAAGGATAACACCTCTTTTTATATTTAAGTAGAATAAGGAATCAATGCATGACTTTTTAAGCTCAACAATATTAAGCAGTATAATAATTTAAGTTTTGTTAAATACGACTTAAAACACACAAGTTCTATAAAGTTGTTTAAAAATATATGAAATATGCCACTATAGTATGTTTATCCACATTTCTTGCTAAATGCTATTAGATATAAATAACATTTTCTGGAACTATCTTTGTTCCTTCATCTAGAATTCATTTGCAAGAAGTTTAGAAAATTCTAAAACAAATATTAAGAATACTACTTTATTTTGGGATAAAAATATTTTACCTTTGATTTCCCCAGAAAATAGTCTGGATTAGCAGTGAAGAACTGCGGACATAATTTCGGAAATTTGTGGCAAATGATCCGTTTTAATTTTTTGAAATAAATCTTCCACCTCTTGTTAGAATTAAGAATTCCTTTTAAATAAAAATAAAAAGCAAAGCAGAAAGTCTCACACTTACTATATAAACAAAGCCATGTGTCTGAGCGAGTCGGCACACGGCACGTCACGATGGCAACAACCAATCATGGTGCGTTTCTGATTGCATCACTTTTCGCTCATTTTTAATTGTTAATAATAAAAGAACTAATTATTTTTGAGATTTAATAATTTGATATTCGGATTCAGAAGACTAAATTTAACTAAGAACGAACTAAATAAAGAAAATTTAAGAGATGCTGCAGTTATCCATTCTACAACTAAAACTTTTTTATGAATATTATTTTAAAAGATCATTATAGTCTTTACAGTCATTTATTTACAAAATAAAACAGAACTCTTAAATTTTAGTTAATTTAAATTGCTTCAAAATTAAAGTTATTTTACACAGATTTAGCAAAAAATATTTTTTTCTAAAAGTTAAATTTTGATCGTTTATTGGGAAATGAAAATTTAATGGTAAGGAAAAAACAAAAATATTTCTTAAAAGATAGTTGGATGAAGATTCTAATAGTATCCATTTGGAATCTTTGGTATTTCTAGGAAAGACGAAAAAAAATCCCAAATACCATGATTCCAATTGGACTCACTGTGGGAATGAAAGGGTTAAAAATTAGTAGCGTTCATGAGTTTTCAAATTAAAAAGAGTTTTTGATATTATTATGTTGTGTACTACCTTTTTTCAAAGTAAGAAAATTTAAGCCAAATTAGTTAAGTTATTTTGTTATAATCTGGATAAAATAAATAAATAATGTAATGCAATAAATAATGTAATAATAATAATAATAATAATAATAATAATAATAATAATAATAATAATAATAATAATAATAATAATAATAATAATAATAATAATAATAATAATAATACAAGGGTGCATCCCTTAAGCTCTTCACTTGGATTCAACTTTGGAAGAATATAAAAACAGTAAAAAAAGCTTCTTTAATGAATCATTTTATCTGTATTTCATAGCATCGATGACGGATTTATAGCAATACGGACATATTTCTGAGTATTTCTAGAATACATGACGAAGGATATTGATTTCTGTCATACTATATTAGTTTAAGCCTAGATAATATCATACGACAACGTATCTAAAAAGTCTTAAAAAAGTAAAGTTAAAGTTTAAAAAGTAAAGGTAAAAACCCCCAAAAAGTGTAGGATATTTTTGATGTAAGTAAAGGAAATAATGAGGGGATGCTTTGTTTCAATACACTACCGAAATCAATTGAATAATATAACGGAATAATATAACGGAATAATTAACGGATTATATTAATAATAATATAATCAATACAATATAACGGAGCCTTTTTTATTAGAACATGGTTCTAACCAATTTTAGATCGTTCCCCCCTTTATTAGGGGCATTAGGTTTACATCTAGGTGCTACTAGGACGATAATTAGCATCTAAACAAAAAAGAGAGGATGTACCCGAAGAAATAGTTAGCTTTAGATCATGGTAGTAAGGATTTCATAAGAATTAATAGAAAAGGGATCTATTAATTGAATCGTCAGTTTGAAGAAGGGAATAAGTCCTAAAAATGACAAATTGACTTTTTGTGCTCAAAACAATCTCCAAGCTTTGCTCTACACATGGGTGAAAAGAGGGGGAAAATAACTAACCCCTATAGGGAGATATCGCCCCTTGAAGTTGTGAAATCGATGTCCATACAATGAAAATTCCATTACTTTTTTTTCGATTTTCTCAAAACTTGATTTTTGGACTTATTCCCTTCTTCAAACTGACGATTCAATTATGGACTGGGATTTCATTTGGTTTTGGTTCAAAGTTTCCAAATTTTTTAGTCTAAACTATTTTTTTAAAATTCCTAATTTAACCTTCGCTTTGTGGATTTCTTCTTTTATAAAATTTCAAATTAATTTTAGTTGAAAAAGAAAATACTCAATCATTCGAGCATAAAAATGACAATAAGCGCCTGTTAAAAATTGCCTACTATTTTTTAAATTTTTATAAATTAACTTTTATATTTTTATTTATTAACCTATATTTGTTCAAACAGTTATTTTAAATATTATTATTTGTTTCACTTGGTGGGTTCAAATAAATTATTTTTGTTGTCAAACTAATGACTATAGACTATCACTGATTGTATCAAATAAGTGTAACTCATAGAGTTTTCATGATTTTTCTCTTTTGAGTATGTTGTGACTGATCCCCTGATATTGCTATCGTAGAACTACAACCATGTTGTCATGCATGCAATGCAGTAATAAACTACTATCTCGGTTTATCTATATTTTGATTTCTGTAGTTCTTTAATTAATTCTCTTAACGTTCTTTTTTAATAAAAAAAATAACTTTTTTTAAATTAAGAATATTTGAGAAACTGTCTTGTTTACTTTTTATTATTTTATAAATTAATAATTTATCATTTATATCCCAGTATATTTACCTATAAAAATCCTAAACGCAATTTACATCCTATTATCCTCCTAATATTTCTCTAAGGTTAAATTCAGCTTTACACACTATAAATTTCTTAATCGGCTGATCGAAGCGGATAGTAAATTGTAGTTTATCAATAAACAAATACTATGTATTCATCTTTAAAAATTACAGTACTTTAGTGATACTGAGCTTGAAAAGAGCACGTACGACCCTTCTATTATCTAGCACTGGATTTTTTTCACGCTTGATTGTAAAAATTAATGTTCCGTAAATTTCTTTAGTACGTATTTGCTTTTCTCATTATACTGAGAAGGAGTTTCAGGATTTTCTTGTGTACTTAAAGAACTATGTTAGTAGTTTGAAGTTCTGAGGTAAATTTTGTAAGTTGGAGGTGTTTTTTTTTGTATCTTGACTTATTTTATATCTTGATACTTGTTCCCGAGTAAAGGTTTTTTTAATCTGAATTACACTAATTCTATGTTATTTCTTTCAAGTGATAAAGTTTGCCTTTTTCTACTTTAGAAATATTTCGTATAGATTAAAGATATTCAATTGTAAAAACTTACTTAAGTTTTTATATTAATAATTTAATGTTAATTGTTGCGACAATATAGATCTTTAATGATGAAAAGAAATTAAGAATGCACTTTTGTAAATATTACGATATTATTTGAAAATTATTTAAAACCTTGTGTAGGAATATTTTGATGTTTAAAAGCGTGGAAGTTCAGTTAAACTACCATTCTTTTAACTGTATTTTTAAAGTAAATTGAAAAATTACTTCAGTTAATGGTAAAGTACTCTGCGTAAGTATAGTATAAGTCTGCAATAAATTTATCAGTGAAAATTCATATCTATTACTCTATCTAATGTCATTACTGCAATTTACTTTAAGATTTTTTTCTTGTTTAATCTGTATTTAATTGACTTAAATCCAATTTTTTATTTAATACTAGCTGATATGCCCGGCCTTGCACGGGTGGAGAGTATAAATTTATTATATTTTTAAGTTTTCCCAAACACATTTCTAATTTTGTATGATCAGCATTTACCAATCATCCCGGTATCCCAGGCGCCTTTTTCATATTCCGGTGTTCCCGGTAACTTTTCCTATCCCGGTGTTCCTAGTATTTTTTCTTATCTGAGTTCCCGGGTGGATTAAAATTCCTTCAGTTCTCAAGCAATATAATTTTTGAATGATTTCCACATTTACATGGAAAAAGTATTCTAAAAACTATTTAAAATTGCTTAAAACCCTTGATTAATCATATCTTCAGGAATTAACGTTTTCGGAGAAATTATTCAATAATTAAAGCTTAATAAATTGCAATTAAGAAATAATATAAATAATTGCAATATCTTGCAATTTAAGAAAAAAATCAATCCTTTCTAGTTGAAAGGGAGTTTTAATAGTTTTTTTGTTAACCAACTTTCTTAAAAGCTAAAATATTATCACCTTTTAATTTTACATCCTCGATTCCATGGAGACTATTAACAACATGATAATCCATAAAGCTTTTTAAAATATAAAAATTAGATAAACTTTCGAATAAAAATATGTTAAACGATAATTAAAACTTTTAAATTTCATTAAAGTAGATTTTTAAATTATTAATATAATTTTTAAATAGATTTGTACCTAGTGTTTCTATTAAAATCTTGTTGTTTAGCATTAATAGTCCAGTAACTTTGTCGCCTGAAAGCATGGGGTCGTATGCGTCAAATCCGGTAGTTCTGATTTTTTGCAGACTTGTTTATGATGTTGGCCTAATGAATAATCCAAGTTTTCGACCTCGAGCGCCGAACGCAACTTTGTCAAAAATCGAAAAAAACGCGGAAAAATCGAGTTTTTTTCAAATTTTGGCGATTTTAACCATAAAGAACTAGTTTTTGAAAAAACTTTTTAGATACAAAGTTAAAGAAAACAAAATTTCCTTCAAAATGCACTATTTAACTTTGATTTTATGATGAAAGGTATTGATGCTAGAGCGCGCTGAAAAACATCGATTTTTTGCCTTTCCGCAAAAAAAAAGGAAAACGCCCAATTCTACCCTCTACAAAATGAAAACTATTCATGTTATCAACAAAAATTTTAAACCACGTGAAAGAGCATTTAATTTTCTATAAATAACATGCTTTTCATTGTCATTTTTTAAGAAGGGGGGAGGGAGGGAAGCAAAGATCGATATCAAAATTCTCGCACCTCACAGACCAAACGGACTTACGCGGTTGTTAATCTGCAATTTGCGCTTTATTTCCGGTATATTAACAATAAAATGGTTTGTTTTGGATTCATTGATGACAAAGCATGCTTAAAAAAAATAAATTTTTAATTTTATTTATGAAATATTGGGTGTTTTAGGCGTAATTTCGATCAATATTTTAAATTCATATATTAAATTATGAGAGTGTTTTAAGGAACGATTCTATATGTTTTTTGCATCGCTAAATCTGAATTTTAAGTTTATTTTCATTTTTAAAGTTATCTTCACATCAAAAATTGCCAAAAATCTTAAATGTTTGCTCTTTTGTTAGGTTTTTCATCGATTTTTTAATCAAATATTCATTTTATGAAAAATACCATGCAACCAAATTAAAGAACGTAAAATTTCCTATCAGATTCACTGGTTTATTTTTATTTTGCGATGAGTGGTGTACGTTTTATAGCATTTTGAAGTTAAGCGATTTTTCGTTTTTGTGTGAAGTCAGGAAACAGCTGTAATTTAGTGCGCTCTAAAATCAATACCTTTCATCATAAAATCAAAGTTAAATAGTGCATTTTGTAGGAAATTAAATTTACTTTCATGTGGTATAAACTATTTGTCAGTAACTTGTATTTATGTTGAGCTGTAGTGGGGTAAATCTAGCGTTCACCACTTTTTTGTTCAAAAACAAAAAAAATCGCTACACTTCAAAACGCTATAAAATGTACACTGCTCATCGCAAAATAAAAATAAACCAGTGCATCTGATAGGAAATTCTACGTTCTTTAATTTGGTTACATGGTATTTTTCATAAAATGAATATTTGATTAAAAAATCGATAAAAAACCTAACAAAAGAGCAAAAATTTAAGACTTTTGACAATTTTTGATGTGAAGATAACTTTAAAAATGAAAATAAACTTAAAATTCGGATTTAGCGATGCAAAAAACATATAAAATCGTTCCTTAAAACACTCTCATAATTTAATATATGAATTTAAAGTATTGATCGAAATTACGCCTAAAACACCCAATATTTCATAAATAAAATTAAAAATTTATTTTTTTTAAGCATGCTTTGTCATCAATGAATCCAAAACAAACCATTTTATTGTTAATATACCGGAAATAAAGCGCAAATTGCAGATTAACAACCGCGTAAGTCCGTTTGGTCTGCGAGGTGCGAGAATTTTGATATCGATCTTTGCTTCCCTCCCTCCCCCCCTTCTTAAAAAATGACAATGAAAAGCATGTTATTTATAGAAAATTAAATGCTCTTTCACGTGGTTTAAAATTTTTGTTGATAACATGAATAGTTTTCATTTTGTAGAGGGTAGAATTGGGCGTTTTCCTTTTTTTTTGCGGAAAGGCAAAAAATCGATGTTTTTCAGCGCGCTCTAGCATCAATACCTTTCATCATAAAATCAAAGTTAAATAGTGCATTTTGAAGGAAATTTTGTTTTCTTTAACTTTGTAATTAAAAAGTTTTTTCAAAAACTAGTTCTTTATGGTTAAAATCGCCAAAATTTGAAAAAAACTCGATTTTTCCGCGTTTTTTTCGATTTTTGACAAAGTTGCGTTCGGCGCTCGAGGTCGAAAACTTGGATTATTCATTAGGCCAACATCATAAACAAGTCTGCAAAAAATCAGATCTACCGGATTTGACGCATACGGTGATGTATAAAGTTACTGGACTATAAATTTTCTTTGTAACAATGGAGTAAGCAGATCTCTTCTCGAGGAGAAATAAAGCTATTTCAGCAAAATGACCATAAAAAGGGTCGAAAGAGGGTGAAGGAGTCATTAAAAAAATTCGAAACATAGCCTATGTTTTTTCCTGAGTTTTTTTACGTAAGTATACCAAGTTTGGTGCAGATCGGAAGAAAACTGTGGATTTGTATAAAAGACAAGCACATATACACACATTCACTTTTATTATATTAGATTTTTGCATTTCATGCAAAAGTCATTTGTTCCAGACAATAAAAAAGATTTTTAAGAAGATAAATATTCCTTACAAATTAATTGTCAGAATTGTTTTTAAAATGTCGAAACATTTTGAGTGCGTAATTCTTTTAGTCTTACTACTCAGTAAAAAAATCTTGCCACTTTCTCTGGAAAAACTGGGCAGCTAGGTTGACCATTTTTTACAGGTAATGTTCCTAGCAAATAACATAAACATTACCGTAAAATACAGGCATACTGGTACTTCTTATTGATTTTACTGTAACGTTCCTGTTATTTACCAGGAACATTACTTTGAACAAATGGGCAGCTGTCTTGTTTTTTCAAGGAAAGTGGTGCGATTTTTTTACAGTTTACATACCTTTTCCAGTTTTTTTTTCTCTGTTTTAATTTCTTATCTAGATTTGTAGAGAAGTCACATTTTAATTTTTTATAGGATTTGTTCTCAAATATATCCCTCTTATTTCTATAGGCATCCACTAATTAATATCGTTACCACCACGCCAAAAATCGTTTATTAATTACGGGCTCAAGTCTAGAAGTGGGTTCAGTCGCCAAGCGAAGTTGTACACTGTTAATCCGAGGTATTCAGATTTAAATCAAAATGATTCATTTTTGAATACATCATGTGAGCGAAATGGCTCCGAATCAAAACTACTTAGATTTGAAAATTCGATGTGCTTATATTTGAACTAGAGCATGTTCTTGTTTTCAAGACCCTTATGTGTTCAAAATCGATTATGCGCCTGCTCAAATTTAAGATCTTTATTTGTTTAAATTCAACACTCCATGTACTCATTTTTAAAACCATCCTCTGTTTAGAAACGACTCATCACATGCTCATTTTTAAAACCATCCTCTATTTAGAAACGACTCATCACATGCTCATTTTTAAAACCATCCTCTATTTAGAAACGACTCATCACATGCTCATTTTTAAAACCATCCTCTATTTAGAAACGACTCATCACATGCTCATTTCTAAAACCATCCTCTACTTAGAAACGACTCATCACATGCTCATTTTTAAAACCATCCTCTATTTAGAAACGACTCATCACATGCTCATTTTTGAGACTTCAATCTTCTTAAAATCGACTAAAATGTGTTTATTTCTAAAACTCCCTATTGTTTAGAAAAGACTTTAGGGCTCATTTTTTTAGACCTTTTTTACTCAATACAAAGCTTTTTGAAATATAAACATCTTTTTTAATTAACTGCAAATATTAATGCTTTCTTTCTTAGAAGAATATTAAAAGACTTCTCATTAAAGTCGAGAGCATTTTTTTAACAATCTAACAATATTGAGACCCGAGTTCTTATAATATTTGAGAAGCTATAATTTGAAATAAATGTGAAATGAACAGTTTGATCAGTTATTCATAAAACAGATACTTATAAAATTTATTTAAAACACAATAAAATGACACTTCACTTGAAATTATTTTATTAAAATAAAATAAACAGAAAAATATTACATACATGAGAATTATTCTGGAAATAAGTTTTTAACCACAGAGAAAAAATACAAAGTTTATAAGGAATGTAGGACCAAAAATTTTGTAAATCAGCTGAAAATTCAGCTAATAGATAGGTTTAGGTAGAATGAGAGAATAGCTCCAAAAGAATAAGTTGATATCAAGACATACATAGGTAAAGAAACAATTTCAAAATTTTTTACTTGAAAGGATTAATAAAACACACATTTATGGGCCATAGAATATTAAATCATAATGTTAAATTATGCAAAAACTTTACTGATACATCAATCATGATTTTTCAAGGGGGTTAAGTCTTGGGCATTTAATATTTAAAATAAACTTATTTTGCAAGATCAAAGGCACACAACCCTCAAATAAATCACATATTTATATCAACAGTTAGTTGTCAGACAATAACCCCAAATTGTTCAAAGGGCATGAACTCGATGAAACTGACAAGGAGACAGCATGACCTCGGAAGCTGATACTGGGTCCAAACTTCGTAGGATACGACGCACTAGCCATAAACTCCAAAGAAAATGCCCCCTAAAATTTTATACAACTTGAAGTATTTAAATTTTTTATATTTGTCAACAAAGTTGCACACTGTCATCTGAACGACCTGCAAATTTATATTTTTAACTTCTACCGTAACAGCAACAAATATGGAGCTATTTCACCTGGTGGGACACTCAAAAACTCTTAATTTTATTAAGATTTATTAAGATATTAAGATGTCCCATCCTACCCCATTCTCCCCTACCAAAAACACAAATGCAACTAAAATGCAAGGAATATAACAAATAAAGAGGGTACTTTTCTGTTAGCCAGGCACAAATGTGGCCAATCAGAATAAAAGTCGAAAATGTTTAACCATAAATAAATATTAACTAATAGTAAGCAAAACAAGTTCAACTATAAACAAATATTAACTAATAGTGAGCAAAACAAGTTCAACTATATATTAACTAATAGTAAGCAAAACAAGTTCAACTATAAACAAATATTAATGAATAATTTTGTGATTTTTAATGGCGATTTTTTGCTTGCACCCAGCTAACAGAAAAGAGTCGCAATATAATTAAAGATAACAAACCTAAATCAATCAGGAACTTTAAAGTAAACAAGTTAGATAAAAGAAAACTACAAGCTGTATCCAGCTTAGTAAATTCAATATAAAAAATTTTTCTAAACACGAAGCATATATATCAACAGTTAAATTGTACCATAACTTCACTGGGTACAACAAAGTTTGTTTTAAAGTAACTTACCTATATATTTGAATCCAACTTATGACTTTCTCATATGAAGTCTCATATCAGTACAAATATTTGATATCTTTATACACAATCAACTAAATTTTTATTTTTTATTATAAACTGTGCACATGTTCAATTGTTCATCGAATTCACTTGATTCAAACACGTTATATATGTAGTATGCATTTTCATCGTGTATGCTATGAAGACGGCATAGTTGGATTACTGTGGATTTTTCAACCTGTGCCCCAGCAAGTTCCTGCGGTCAACAGCGCAAGCGTTCCTGTGGTGCTCTTCCCCAGGAGAGCGAGAACTTGGGAGCGGAGTGCTGTGGGGGGGGGCTCAGTAGAATCCATCACCTGGTCATCGTGTCCCGACACCAAGAGGAAGAAGCGATGCTGTTGGTTCTGAGGTTTCGGCTGAGGACCTGCCGCCTGACTGCCTGTATGGAGTACAAGCCGGTGAATCTGGTGAACCGGTACGACGCAATTCCAGTTGGCGTCAGTGTACTACCGATATCCCAATGGAGGTGGTTTTTGGAGCCGGCAGGCAGATTTGAAGAAACAATGGTTCCGGATTTCAAGCTGCATCTAAAATACAAATTTAGAATACTAATTACTCTAAGAATATTCTCATGATAAATTATTCTCTGTAAACTAAATTTTTAAAAATGCTTTTAAATATTTTCTCAACAGATAATTCTCAGGTTTTTAACATTAATAATACCTGACCAATTCATATTATCAAACATATTTACATTTATTTCCATTTATCCGGCGAAAAATAGAATATCCTCAAAAATTCCTCCGAGAACTTTCTCGTTTTACAACTCTAAGAAGCATGTTCACAAACATATATTCATAGGATGTCAAAGTTATTTCTCAGAAGGGCACCATGAGGGTTGGGGTGTTAGAACATTTGTTCCCATCAAAATTAATTTGCAAATTTTTGGACGAGTTATAAGACACTCAATATTTTAACACATTAGAGACAGTATTATTTTTCTCTTCAAAATTATAACTCCATTCTAAATTACATTCATAGATATTAAAAGAGGAGAAATAAACTTATTTTTAATAATTCACATATATTTTTTAATAAATTTTTCATGTGACCATTGGTCTGGAACCAGGGATATCAAACCAGGGAACCTCGGGAACCAGGGCTGAAGTAGCCTGCCCCTTCCCCGAAATTTGAATTTAATGTACCAATCAAGTTAAAAACCTGTTAATAAGGCCAAATTTCCAAATCTTTTCTGGGGAGGACCCAGGGGCGGTTCCAGACCAAATTTTCGGGGGGGGGGCCATTCGGAAAAATACGATACTTCTCTATAAAAACATTAATTTGTATGCAAAATGAATATTTTTAATTATATCATTAGAAGAATTATATTTTTGAGGTGAAAAACAGTTAAAATATGAAATCCAATTTATCCCGTACAAGAAAAAACAATTTCAAAAAGCTTTTGAAAATTAATGGAGGAAGGAAATTTGTTATTCGAAAGCATGGACTTAAGATTTATTAATTTTAAAGTCATTTACGACTCAATATTGCATACAATAGTTAATTTGTATAACTGTTAATTACAGGGCCGTAGCTAGACTTTTTTTTTCGGAGGGGGGGTTTGGCCAAACATTTCTTGAACTTTAGTTCGATTTTGGTGTTGACCAAGGTAAGTGACAGCAGTGGATCCAGTATTTGTTTTTTTGGAGGGGGAAAAGAATTTTCACTATTAAAATCGTCTTCTAATATGCTAAAGGGGGTTTGGGGGTTCTCCCCCATAAAATTTTTGGAAATATGTCTAAAAAGCAGATTTTCAAATCGTTTTGGTACACCTAATCTGGATTTCGGACATACATTTTCAAGAATTTATTTCCAATTCGGTTGGATGTTTGCATTTCGACTAACTTTTTACAAAAACGTTGTAAATGATAGAGTTCCATGTTCCAAAATCGGGTCTGACCGACTTTGGAACATGACCCTAAAAGCAGGATTTTAACTCGTTTTGGAGTCCCTCTTCCCTTTTTTCCCTCACCGAGTTCCCACTCTTTCTCTTGTAAGTCCCAAAATTTTCAAGGAACGACTGTAATCTGTAATAATAGTTGGGGGTTCTCCCCAAAAAAATTTTTGAATTTTGAGCCTTAAAAGTAGGGGTTTTATGCATTTTAAGACTAATTTTTAAGTAAAAACAGTAAAAAATTTACATTGAAATTTCGGGGGGGGGCCTTTGATAACGCCCCGATTAATTACTAAATCAAATTACCATTACTGAAGATTGTGTTTTAAATAAATTTTATAAGTATCTGTTTTATGAATAACTGATTAAACTGTTCATTTCACATTTATTTCAAATAATAGCTTCTCAAATATTATAAGAACTCAGGTCTCAATATTGTTAGATTGTTAAAAAAATGCTCTCGACTTTAATGAGAGGTCTTTTAATATTCTTCTAAGAAAGAAAGCATTAATATTTGCAGTTAATTAAAAAAGATGTTTATATTTCAAAAAGCTTTGTATTGAGTAAAAAAGGTCTAAAAAATGAGCCCTAAAGTCTTTTCTAAACAATAGGGAGTTTTAGAAATAAACACATTTTAGTCGATTTTAAGAAGATTGAAGTCTCAAAAATGAGCATGTGATGAGTCGTTTCTAAATAGAGGATGGTTTTAAAAATGAGCATGTGATGAGTCGTTTCTAAATAGAGGATGGTTTTAAAAATGAGCATGTGATGAGTCGTTTCTAAATAGAGGATGGTTTTAAAAATGAGCATGTGATGAGTCGTTTCTAAATAGAGGATGGTTTTAAAAATGAGTACCTGGAGTGTTGAATTTAAACAAATAAAGATCTTAAATTTGAGCAGGCGCATAATCGATTTTGAACACATAAGGGTCTTGAAAACAAGAACATGCTCTAGTTCAAATATAAGCACATCGAATTTTCAAATCTAAGTAGTTTTGATTCGGAGCCATTTCGCTCACATGATGTATTCAAAAATGAATAATTTTGATTTAAATCTGAATACCTCGGATTAACAGTGTAAAGATGTTTTTAAGATCAAAAATATACAATACTTTCAAATAAAACCATTCTTATACACAATTTGAATTGAAAATAAACGTTACTTACTTTCAAAATTCGACTTATTATATTCCATCCAGCTATCAGTGTTCCAGCGAAAGCGAAAAATTGTTCGTTCGAAAAAATGGCGACGCCGAGGAACCAGGAACCAAAACTTTGTGTTCATCCGCAGTAGAGCTTGCTTTGATTTCGCCGCGATAGTAAATAGTTCGTTCGTTTCGATGTAAATACAAATTCCTTTTCTTTTCTTATCGTAAAATAACTTATGTTTATTATGATAAAGAGGTTTTTTTTACAAATGTTCAATTCATTGCACTCAAAATGATAAAATATTCGCCCTTTCTGTAATTGTGGGATTTTAAGCGTGTTAACGTACTCAAAACTGAGAACACCGCTTACTCATTTTTAATTCAAATATACTTGAAAAATCTAAGCACATAAAAGTACTCATTTTTAAGCACATGCATTTTAACAGTGTAGAGCCAATGTGCGCCTACGTACTGATTAACCAACGATAGTGAAAGGGTCACGTGATTTTGACAGACTCGGAGGGGAGAAAGGAAGAAGCTGAGGGACAGTTGATCGAAAGAGGAAGATACATTTACTCCCTCTAACCTTAGTTATACCCTCATATACTTAAAAAATCAGTATATTTTAAATAAAATAAAAAATACTAAAGCAAAAAATCCCGTGACCCGTTTACTATCGTTGGCTAAGCAGTATCAAAGTGAAGTTGGTGACAAAAATTTCTCCAAGAGGCGCCAACCCAAACCCACTTCTAGGATTTTACTTAATTACGAACGCAGATTCGTGTTTTTGGCGTCGTGGTAAGGATATAATATCAAATCATCGAACATTGAATAATAAAGATTATAAGTGTAAACTCACAACTCTCAAGCGTCACCTCCAACCGTGGACCGGTTTCGTCCTTGTCAGGACTCATCAGCACGGTATAGGAAGGTAACGCAAGAGAGCGGAGGAAAAGTGGTGACCATTGATTAGTCCTCCACTCATCTGCTGAAATGACACGGCATTCCTAGAACAGATTTAATTCCAGTAAGGCAAGGTAACCAGCTTAACCAGCAATAATTGGTGAAATACTCCTTTCATTTACCTTGCCTTACTGGAATTAAATCTGTTCTAGGAATGCCGTGTCATTTCAGCATATGAGTGGAGGACTAATCAATGGTCACCACTTTTTCAGTTATAGTCGGTTAGACTAGTACTTACCTTCCTATACCGTGCTGATGAGTCCTAACAAGGACGAAACCGGTCCACGGTTGGAGGTGACGCTTGAGAGTTGTGAGTTTACACTTATTGTCCGCTTAAACAGCAATAATTGGTGAAATACTCCTTTCATTTAATAAAGATTATATTATATTTAGGAAGGAATATCTAATGCATAGAAAACCTTTAGTATAATTTTTGAAGTACTCAACTGTTTGATATGGAGACAACAAGCAGATTTCAAGTGCTATTATCCAATTCAGTCAGTCTCATGCAATTTCCTACATTCCCACAAGAAACAAAGCCTTTCCCAATTCAAAAACGTATCAACCTCTCAGAAAAAAACCCATAGTAGCACAATGTAGAACGATTTCACATAAAGTGAAGTTTTAAAAGCAGTCGGCTAATCACCATGAGAGGGAGATCCTCTTTTGACATCAGAAGGAGCAAGTAAAACCAAAATACCTCAAATGACTAACTAACCGTGTCGGTTTGGGAAGGACCTGCCTGAGCGCTCCAGTAAACTCATCACGAATTGAAAACTCGAGGTTTTTGTGGGAAAGGCCATGAGAAGACAGCTACAGACCTACTGAACTAACGTTTGGAGTTAACTATTTTGGTGGGAAGTGAGGTTTCCTGGGTTAAGTGGGGAATATGGAGGTTGTTTCCCTCTTGTAGCGGATGTTTGTTGATGAGGGGTTGGGGTGAATTGGTTATGAAAGAGATGGTTTTTACTTGACGAAGCTTTTCAAAAGATATTATCTTTCATAAATCGAATAAATTTACGAATATTATAGGGTTATTTTGAAAATGATTTGAATCAAATTTTTAAGATGTTACAATTTTTAAAAGTCCTGACAACAAGCGCTATTTACTGATGAAACATTAGTGTTTCTATCACATTATAAATACTGACGTTTTAATATTATACGTTATAAATACGTTTTTAATATTGTTAGTCCATGCCCCTTTTACAAAATTTTAATAACTTTTAAATGAAAGAAATACCGAAATCGGATTTATTCTTACAAGTCATGAACAATGGTACATAAGAATTATTATTAACTTTAATGTACTATATTGTACAATAAACTATAAACTTCTCGTGTTTGTAAAATTCTTATAATTTTAATGGAAGAAATTAAACACAGATTTCTTCGATCTTTAAGGGTAAACTTGAAAATGTTTGGAGTATTATAAAATAAATTAAGAATTTAAAATACCATCCCTGTTATTTTTATAAAAATTGAAATAAATTGACAATTCAAATTCACCAAACAAATTTAGAAACGTAAGGGAAGGTTATTTTTATTCTTGAACCATAAATATTCCTGAAAGGGTGTGATATTAAACCGAACTATATTAAAATCTTAAAATAAACTATTTCTATTTAAAATACTCGACACCATATGCTTCTTAAATTTAGTAGCCTCCCACTGAGAAAACTCTTGAAAATAATTCAGGTCAAATCTCAACCATTTATTCCAAAAAGGTGCCATCCCATACCATTAGCTAGCAGCCATTACCAAAAAAACCCCCACAGATGGTTAAGTGTAATGGTTCCCACTATTACTATCAACCCATCCAAAGAGTGGCCATTTTAATGTCCAACAAAACAACAACTAAGTGGTCTCAAGGCGTGCTTTATGAGCCATCCGGACCTTCTAATAATAGCCGTTTTTAAAATACTAAACGAGTGTAAGGGCTCCAATCGTTATGCGTGGTCGATGGATCGGAACAATTCCGATAAAATGCAAATGGCATCGCTTTTGTACGGAACCGTTCTCCCCATTAAAACTCCATCAGAAATAATTTAAGGAACATCCGATTGTAGAGAATTTAAGTGAAACGAGGCTAAAATATCTGGGGGTTCATCTTGTACGGATATCGTAATGGGTGTAGTAGAAGTTTTGGGTGGAAAAAACAATAACATGGCCGCCGTCGGCGATATAGTCGGGTGGTTGCGTAAGTAGACCGTGTGTTTGGCCGTCGGATGAGGTATCCGTTTTTCATTTCGTACCCAAGGTCAAGGGGCTGCCTGAACGGACATCTTGGAAAAAGTCGGTAACTTTCAGGGTTAGGGATTACCTTTGGTCTTCTGTTTGGTTCTGCTTTCGATTTCTGTAGATGGAGCTGATCGGATTTCTCTTACCTGTTCTTGTGAATAATTGTTTGTTGAGTGAGAATTGATTAGGAGAAGAGGGTTGTTGGAGTTAAGGAAAACTTGGTGTGTTTGCACTGGGTAGTTTTCTCTCTTTTAGATATATTACATGGAAACATTATTTTTAAACCTATTAATAGGTAAAAGATGATATCACAATACTGAAAAATGTCTGTCTCTTTAAAATTCTGCTAAAAGGAACATGAAAAAGATAAATAAGGTTTCCGTTTCAGAATACCTATTCAATTTGAAAAGAGGCAACACATGAGTGAGGATATATAGAAATTTACTTTAAATGCGTTATTTTCTTTAAATATTCTGATAAAAAATCTGAATCACACAAATTATTTTAATTATAAGAGCATTAAAGAAATTTATTTAAAATAAACTTAACAGTAGTTAATATTCATTTTTTAAAATGTGGAAATAATGTAAAAACGATTTATGTAATTTGTTCAGTTTTTTGCTCATTTAAAAGTTCCTTAACTGATTTTGAAACTTCAATTCATAAGAACGGTTTGATTCATCAAAAACTAAATTGGGTTTCTTGAGTTTATTTATAAAAATATCCATATTTACAACCTTGAGTTCTTGACGACTAGCGTCAAAAAGGTAAAACACAAAATTTACATCACAATAACATCGTACATAAAATTAATTCCATGAACACTATGTACAGTTTATTCCCATTATCTAATGTTGTACTCCCGTCTTCTACCAAATACGAAATGCCCCAACAAAATTGACCAAAACATCAATTTTGTTGTGATAGTTCTTCTATAATATTTTACTTAAATAAATTTGTACGATTAAAACCATGCATACATTATTTTCATTTGGTAGATGACCGGAGTATCTGTATGAAAATATCTTAACTTATCTGTTCTATCTTTCGCCCATGTTCTGGAATGAATGCAAATGATGAAGTCTTTTTTATGAAATGAAGGTATGAAAAAAAAAGTACTCAACACTTTCCAAATCAGAGGTTTTCAACGCCTAATCATTTGATATGAGACCAAGAGGGTGTTTAGACTATAAATAAAGCATGCTAACTTTTAAGCTCATTTATACTATGTTACGGGCAAAAAGTGATTAATTGGGAAATATTAATATATACCCGGGCAATGTGATAAATTCAACCAAATTTATGAATGGTATTTATCACTTTGCCAGCTTCCACTCTGGGCATTATTAATAATGCCCAATTAATCCCTTTGGCCGTAACATACATATTTCGTTTGACTTCCTTCTATAAAAAGGCATCATTCATGTATCCCATGGCTTTAATGGATGTAGAAAATTCATACTAAAATATTTATTTCCCTCAATTTTATGAAGTTGGCCTCATTTCATGATTTTTCTTACATTTTTTATCTTCTGCTGTTTTATTTTATATTTAGACTTTTAAATTCTTACTTATAAACAAGAAGAAACTCTTAACTTTTTGGATATTATCTTCAAAATGTAGTGAAAATGTCCTCAAAAGGTCTCATATCCGATGAATTCATACAAAAATTACTTAAGAAATGTGTAAGCGTTTAAAACATCAGAATTAGCATCCAATCTAGTAACTCCACAAAAGACGAAAGAAAAAATTTTCGGCTTTTCCTGGAGTTGCATTGAGGTACGAAAACAGTGATAATTCTTCTTACTACGTAGATTTATCTTTAGAGTTCAAACTTGAAGCTTCTTTATAAAGAGATCCGCCCACAGGCATTGCTTCCTTATACATAGCATTTTGTTCATCGGACGGTGCATAATACACTGGCTGAGCCGGCACGTATGCGTCAAGAGACGTTTGGAGAGGCTCGTTCGGGTCCTGGTTGAAGGAAGGTCCTTGCACAATCTGTACGTCAGAGTTGCTGTATTTGGACTTAGACATTGAGTCAGGGGCTTCGTAATAGGTGGGGTTGTGCGATGACTCCAAAGCTGTGGTATCCACAAAAGTGAATGTTTGTCCTTTCTTCGCTTCCTTGGAATCAGGGGAGTTGGTGTAGACGTTTATGATGGAACTTGCTGAAGACTGAATGTGCTGCTCCATCTCGTCCAGCTTCGAGTCGCTGAAGCCGCCTTGGAAGGAATTGGAAGAAGGAGCTGGGACTTGGTCGGCCGAGTTGTACGCGCCGAACTGCTGAACACTTGCCGAGTTCTGATTCGGATACTGTACATCGTTAGAGAAGGATGTACCGAACCCGGAGAAGATCGGTGAGGGACTACTAACTTGCTGGCTGTAGCTGTAGGATGCTGTAACTCCCGGATTATTGAGGATGGGATTGCTTTTGCTGAACGACGCGTGCTGGGAGTTGTTGGAGAACGTTTGGGTTTCGGGGGAGGTGTACACCGAGTTTTGGAAGCTGCTCTGAGGCGTCAGTGTGTACGAGTTGCTGACGGAGTAAGTCGTCGAGAAGCCTTCTTGTGAGCCGGATGGCTGACTGAAGCTGTTGGACGCTGACCCTGACACGAAATCGGAGAGGGATCCTGGTTGGTCTTGGTTTGATGTTGCACTGACTCCGTTGTTGTCGCTTGACGCTTGGTTGAAATCCTGAGGGGAATATAACTTGGTGCCATAACTGGGGTAGCCCCCGTAGTTGTTGGTGTTGTCGTTGTTGGGGATCGGGAAATCTTTGTTAGATCCGGAAGCGGCGTCTTGAGGAGAGAAAGATTGAGTGTCAGAATAGGCGTTAGCGTAATCGTTGAAAGGTAAAGATGATCCCGAAGCATATCCGTTAGCGTTAGTGTTTTCATTCTGTGCGTTGTTTTTGTTGCTAGTGTTGCTGGGATCGTGGATATGACGGGTTTCTTGCGTCTTGAAGCCCTGGTCCCCGCCGTAAGCCCCGTAAACGCTGTTGCTGTAAGATACCGAGGCTAGTGGGGAATAGTTGTCCGATGCTATGTTGGAGTTGGGAGAAAAACTGTTTTGGTTTGATGGAGGGTTGAATTTGTCATTTTGCTTGTAAAGGTCCTTGGTAGTGTCTTGTTGCAAGTTATTGCTTTGAGGGGTAAAACTAGTGCTGTAACTGCTGCTGCTATGGGAAGATCCCGAAGGCACGTAAGCATCATAGTTTGCATTGTTGTTGTTGTTTTCGTTTGCGTAGAAATTAGGTTGGTATCCGTTGTTATTGTTGAAGTTATTCCCGATTGGGTTGTTGTTGTTGTTGTTGAAGTTGGAGGTACCAGAGTCAAACCCAAGGCTGTTAGACAATGAAGACTGTCCAAAAGATGAGGGTTGGTTCTGCCCAAATTTGCTGCCCACTTCTGAGTTGAAAAAGTTGTTACCTGTCAACCACGACGTCGCTTCACCGAAGTTGGATGGCTGTCCTTGCTTGAAGAAGGAATGGAACTCGAAATTAGATTTTGTGGGCTGATGGTGAGGCTTAGATTCCTTGAAAAGGTTGTATGTGTCCTGTTGGCGAGGTTTATTTTCCTTGAAAAGGTTGTAGGTGTCCTGATGAGGTATGTTGTTGAAGCTGTTGCTCTGCTGGCTCAGCGAAAGACCGTTGTTGAAGGAGTTGGAGGGATATTGCTGGTACTGAGAGTAAGACTTCGATGCTTCCGAAGACATGGTGGATGGGTTTGAGGCAGATGCGGCAGTCGTCGTTGTGGATTGGTCAGAGTAGTTCGGTTGGGAATATGAATTTGAAGTGTTGCTTTGCTTGGCATAGAGGGAGCTCTGATCGGACTGCTGTTGGCTGACTTGATACTCTGCATAAGCAGATGGGTTGTAAAGAGGTTGGGAATAGGTGTTGGAAGGAGAGTTAACAGTGCTTGTTCCGGAGTTGTACGATGTTGGTGATTGACTGTTCGTTGCTGTGTTGCTGTATCCTTGATTCCCTCCTCCGTTATAATAAAGGTCATTGGAGTTGCCCGCTGTATTGGCCGAGCTTGTTCCGGCGGCTGGAGAACTATACCCAGGATTGGTGTTCATTCCTCCATTGTGATATTTACTGTCCTTATACGCCTGCTGGCTGCTTATGGGTACACTGTAGTTCTGATAATAAGCAGGGTTGGCTGCCTGAGAAGGCTTATTGGGTATCCGGTGCGCCCTCGGGTAGGAGTTAGCAGGGTATTGCAAGTTCTGGTTCCTGTACCTGTTCCCGTTCTGCAGCTTCTGCCTGTTGTAGAACATGGGAGAGTTATAGCTCATGCTCTCCTGGGAGTATCCCCCGCCGTGCTGTCCGTTGTAGTCACCGCCGTTGTTGCCGTAGCCGCCGTGGCCGTGCGGGGTGTTGTAGTGACTGCTGTCTTCGGCGCTGCCGCCGTATCCGTTGCCGTGGTGGTGGCGGTAGTCGTGTCCTCCGAATTCACCACTGAAGCCTCCAGCTGAGTTGCCGCCGCCGTAGCCGTTTCCGCCGTAGCCGCCGTGGCCGCCGCCGAATTCCGAAGAGTGGGGATCGATGCTGTAAGGAAATACAGATTGTTTAATGGGCGAAAATAACTTTGGGGAAAATAAAAGGGAACGAACGATTTAAAAGGTTTGTTGATTCTCCTTTAACTCATAAATAAAACACGTTTATTAATTTAAAGTAGTATAAAAGTGTGGACGAGTTCGACTGTGTGACAGGATAGAGTGGTTGAAGACTTCCGCCTATGTATTTCGAACCGGAAATATGATTCATCTTCAGTGTTATGAAGTTTTGTAATAAAAGTTAACATTAAGTTATCATAAATAGAAAACTCTGGAAATGTTTTATAGTATAATTTCTTAAAATTTCTAATAAGGAGAACTATTTTTTAATTTTTTATAAATTTGTTTAAATTGGAGTTAAAGTTTTAGCTGGTAAAAAGTTATTCTATATGTGGGGTGGAAAGCGAAAAGGGACCTCTTGTGGGCGTTCGTCGAAATGGAGTTATAATTTTTTTCTCAATCTGTACAGACTTATGAAGATTTTAAGACCATCATCATCCTTGTAGTTTAAAAAATGACGAATCGCCAGTAATTAAAAGTTTTATAATAGAATAAGTGGATTTCGCGAAAAACGACCTTAAACTTTCAAAATGCTACCATCTCGTTATTTCCTGAACTCGAAATTTGCTAATTTAGGTTACTTCCGATTCGATTCCCTTTAAAACCCAATACTATTTGGTTCTAAAGGGTCCAAGGATCGTAATCGAGAGAAAAAAAATTCCATAGTTTTGACCTTCTTCCGGTTTTTTGGCTTTTTCTCGAAATCAACTTTGCCGACAAGAGGTCCCTTTTCGCTTTCCGCCTCACATATAGTAAGATTGTTCTAACTGTCTGAAAAAAACATATGGAGTTTACAATAACTTTATTTAGCAGTAAAGCACAGAATTAGTTAAAAGAACTTTAATAGTTTTCCTTTTCCAAAACCAAGAACTATAATAACACCCAGATAAATATATCTTAAGATCCTTATATATCCTCAACGATACCATCTTTTACAGCTGATAATTTTCCTTTATTGTCCAAATGGCCAAAATGCACTTTTCCTCAAAAGTCGTTGAACCACTAGCAGTAAGTAGTAAATTCATTATTTACTAACAAAACCACAAAACCGAAAGATCAACCTAATACAACCACGAGTCTCTAAGATCCATTTATTAGAAAGTAGAAAGTAAGTATGCTATTACTGGTTTCTTTGACTTTAAGACTTATTTCTAAGCTTTAAAATACCGTGATGACCATCCCAAAATCTCATACGCCTCATTAAGCAAATTGCAGGCATTATATGCTTAAGAGTAAGTGTTAAACTTATCTTTTCTTTAGTAAAGATGGTTTTAAAGATTCTCTTAAAATATCTTTAAAGTGGGTAATTTTAGAATAATCCTTTTTGAAAGGAGTCTCACGTAACTTTAGCAATTCCACACGGAAGTTTTAAATATTAGCTATTCTTTAGAAAGTAACTGATCTTATTGCATGATTGTTTCCGATGATTTTCCTCAGTGTCATCAATCCAAACAGGGGAAGTAATTTGAACCCTTTCCTTCAACAAATACATAATACTTTTTGAAGATGCTTATTACTTTCTCCAAGGGTTTCTATTTTTGAAAAATTCTTTTACCTAGAACTGATTTTCTCTAATCCTTTACTCAGGTCGGTTTAGATGCCTTCTAAGTAAGCAAATGTACCTTTCCCCAAAAAATTTACTTAAAATGAATTCTTAGCTTAAAATAATCCGTTTTACTTTTTTGAGAAAATAAATTATTTTTGACTAAAAATTATAATTAAATAAGACCCAAATAAACATAATATCTAACGAGGTGTTTTTTTTTAATTTCAGAAATACTAAAAGATATAAATTCCAAAAAGCGTTTATTTAAGAAACGGTTACAAAAGATATTTTCATGCTTCAAAAAGAATGTCCACAAGTTTACTCTGCACATTTCAATGCCTTGAAAGCTTAACAAAATAGGTAAGTAAAGCTTTTGTTCAGAATAAGTCGAATTTATGCTGGGGGAGTGGACAAATAACTTTTTGACGTGCGAGACCATGATTTGATCCCAAAGAAACCCAGGAAATGCTATTATACAACGTTTCAACTAGAGATTCCGTGTTACTGTCAATCTTATCTATGCGAGAATCTTGCAGTTTCACGCTTACCTTTTTTAACTGAATTTTGCGTGTTGATTTTCACACTTCCGCATTCACAGTTAACTAAATTTTGACACTGTTGCATCTTTGTCGCCAAGTTCTACTCAATTCTTCTAGTTGCTTTTTTATTAAATAAACCTCTTAGTCTTATAGCCAGCATAAATAAATTGCTTTTAATTTTAAAAGTATGTTATGTTTTTATGATATGCTTTTAAATTACTACCATAAAAACAATCTTATCTCAGAATTTGTTCAAACTATGCCCCCTACATTCAAAATGCTGGGACAGAATGGTTTAACCCAGACCAGAGACCCGGATGCGGACCGCCAGTTGCCGACCCCTGGTTTAACCGATACCCCCTGAAGGTATAGTTAGCCCAACGATAGTAAAAGGGTCACATGATTTTTACAGACTTTGCACGACCGATAGTTGGGTAACCGGTGATAGTTGGGGTCTTGCTTCTATATACAAGCAAATGTCTCTTCCTCTTTGGATCAACTGCCCTTTCAACTTCCCCCTGTCTCCCCTCCGAAATACTAGTTCCAGCATTGTCAAAGTCACGTGACCCTTTTACTATCGTTGGTTTAACAGTAGACGTGAATCAGAAATGACTCAATATAGTATACTTACTAAACTGGCACCGGCTTCTTAACAAAATGCGGCACCTCTTTGATGATATTGATGATCTTGGGCACGCGATGCGGCACGGGCACTGGCACGTGCTTGTAGATGGGCACGATGTAGGGCTTGGGGACGTTGACCGTGACTGGCACGGGCACTTTCTTGGCCACTGGCACGATCTTGGGGACGTGGATGAAGACTGGGCGTGGCACTCGCACTTGCACGGGCAGGCCCACGAACTTGGGGACGGGAACTGTCTGCTGAAAGGGTATGGCGGCAAAGAAGGGGATTGGCTTCTGGATGTGTTTGATGACTGGGATGATGTGGGGAACTCCCACTGGGCGGGCTGAAAAAGAGACACTCCTTTATAGTGTTTCATAATTCACTACCAAACTAGTTGTCTTATAACTTATTATGAAAGTAATGTAAAGTTATTGTCGTTAAGGGATCGTTTTCATAATGCAAGAGTGAAACTTATGCTTCCATTTGCATCTTCTAATGTCTCATTTTTAGGATTATTCTTTAAGAAGCTATAAGAATAAATTCAGTACTTATTATGACAATGTGTAAAAATTGACTCTAGATTTCATATCTTCGCACCACCGTTTGCTCTATATGATGGAATGTTATAAATGTGGGCATTATTAATAATTTCCCACATACTTAGGGCAAAGTTATAAATATACTCATTAATAAATGTCATTGAATTTATCACCTTGCCCGCCTCACTTCGGGCATAATTAATAATGCCTGGTTCATCATTTTGCTCCTAAGGCTAACGTCACGGCAAGCGCAGAACGGGCTTATCTGGTCGAGCGCATCTTATCGGCTGTAGTTTATCTACCCCACTCAATTAGTGGACAAAGGGGTCCCCCAAAAGGGGGACTCTCTCGCTCTCCGCAGGGGCCCCCTTTAGGGGGACCCCTTTGTCCACTAATTGAGTGCGGTAGATAACTGCAGCCGATAAGATGCGCTCGAGCAGATACGCCCGTCCATGATTCCAGGCAGACGTTACCCTAATATATACGTATTTTATTGTACGTGGCAACTTTGACTCGATTTAAATCATCTAAGGATGGTGATTAACATCAAACTTTCAATGTGATTTTTAGTTGTCTTTGTGTAGTCTACTTTGTGTAGTTGGGAATTTTTTTTTGTAAATTTATCATTGAGGGGGGAACTTACTAAATATTAACAACAATATGAATGTATGTTTAATTTTGAACGTTTAGATTTATTAGAAAACATCTTGTAGTGTATACTAAAGAAACAATTTTTTGCTGAGCTACAAATTCAATGGTGTTAATAAATAAAATTGAAGCGCTCTAGAGTATTTGTGTACTTGTGAACCAGAAGTTTAAAGTGAAATATCTACCTACACAGAAATAGGAAGGTGGTCATTACTGAAATTTGTACATAAAATCATTTTGTACGTGTAAAGCATTTATTTGTTTTTCCGAAACCAATGCTATGATTAGTTACAAAAATAGAATGCATAACATTTGCATGAAAAGACCTTTCCGAAGATTCTGATTCCATTATCCTTGCTCTAAATGTTTCTATCCCGATCACACTATAAAAATTTCGATATAAAACTTCCAACTCTCTCAATCGTCAAAAACTTTCCTCATTTCAATCACCCCATCCATAAAAAAATCATCCACAAAACAAACACAAAATGTCTTCATACTCCCCATCCAGCACTGGAATCAGACCACGACTTTTTACGATGTCTGGCAGATCCAGCAACCGCTTATTAAAAGAAAGCGAACCGGCTTTCGATTTATTCGCACAGAAAATGAGTGACATCTCTCTGCTTTTGTGGAGATGATGCTACCCCTCCAATTATGCTTATTTCGAAGGAAAGTTCAGTGCCACTCAGCAGAGAAAACGGCGCCATATTAGGCTTAACGAAGCATGTCGGTAGCTCAATTATGACTGACATTTAATTTCGAGTGGTAGATTGTTTCTCTTGTAATGGGGTTTGGATACCTCCTTGAAAACTATTACTGATAACCTATTTGCATACATGAACTCTGTAGTGTAATGTGTGATTAAATTTCTTAAGTGGTTCATTTTATTCTGTCTTTCGTGTTGCGTAGGCGAAGCGATGTTCCATTGGTTGGCGAAGAAAATGAACTATTTGCTCTCAGTGGGATCATTGATGTTCAATTATTGGAAAGGATAAATATTAAATATAGTATTAAGGAATTGTGAGAGGTGTTTGAACTGGTAATTAAAGCTTCTTAAAATATTTTTTCGTTGTGTTGATTATTAAGTGAAATTTTCTTCTGAGATAATGATAAACACAGTGATATATGTGGGTGGTTGTATTTCAGAAGGTTGCAAGGCTAATGAACTAAGTCAGTAGGTTTGTCGGGAACATTTAATTTTTATGAAACTGTTAGGAAAAACTTTTGAAGAAATAAAAGGATCTGTTGTGAATGTTTCGTGAAATATCCTATCTATACTAGACTGCGACGTTTCATGACTCTGTGACGTCACTGCGCGGAAGAAAAAACTGAGTAAACGGAAACCCTGTTGGGTTGCTTGTAGTAGTTTTTGCACTCAAATCGTGATAAAAAGACGCTAGTACACATGGGTTTAACAAAATAATCATATTTCTAAATTTGAGTTCTTAATTTCTCTCAAAATTCAGACACAGCGCTGAGAACTACTTTCTCTGTTTGCTTTCTGCCAGGGTAAAGTAACGTCGCAGCCTAATATAGAGAGATCTGTTATGCTGTGGCCAAAATAATTGAATTTTTATTTATTGGAATTTCACTTCATGCTAAAATTAACCTTTTACCTGCCGATGTTCCCAAATGGGGACATCACTTTAAGGAATTTTTTACCACTTAAATTTTAATGCAGGAATTTGATACTCGGTAGAAAGAAACTAAAAAATATGAAGTTATTTTACATGCAAAAGTTTTTCATGTGCAATTTAATCCTTTTTGTAGAATTTACATCAAAATTAGACGATTGTCTCAGGAGCGTAACGAGCCGTGCTAAATGCGCATGCGTTTGGACTTTATTTTTGATATTTTTAGAAAATACAAAAAAATATAACTGGGGATTGAACCCAGGAACTGCCGCATGCTATGCAGGCACGCTACCACTGCTCCAGCGGGACTTCAGTAACTTTAAAACTTATTAAAATATCTTCTTTCTTTTTGACGCATTCGTATTTAGCACGGCTCGTTACGCTCCTGAGACATATATAAAATTAGAGATTTTTTGCTCTTCCAAAAGTTGCACAAGTTTCCACTTGTGAAAATTTTAAATAAATTTAGTTTTTAATAATTTTGCTGTGTTAAGGTAGCTTAAGTACACATCTTCTCCTTTGGCTCAGAAGAAAATTTTAGTCATGATAAAACAAGCCATTAAAGCCAAAAATCAGAACCTTTAATTCGAAATTTGAATTGCGGCGTTTAAAAGGTTAATGACGTTACTGAATTTAAAAGAAAAATAAGATAACTTACCAATAGAAAATGGCTTGAAGTACTTGATATACTTAGGAACCGGAACCTGTACTGGAGTAGGTACATGATGCGGCACAGCTATATTCTTATACACGGTCTTGACCACCGTCCTGACCGGCTTTTCCCAACCGTCCCCACCCGAAAATCCTCCCCCGTGTCCACTATTCGAATAACTCTCGCTGTGAGACTCCCCCGAAAAACTATTGGAATGGACTCCTCCACCTCCAAATCCAACTCCGTTTCCATCGTAACTGCCACCATGACTATTTCCATCGTAATTACCACTATGGTCATTTCCATTGTAAGTTGCACCATGACTATTTCCATCGTAACTACCTCCATGACCATTTCCATTGTAAGTGGCACCATGACTATTTCCATCGTAACTGCCTCCATGACCATTTCCATTGTAACTTCCAACGTGACTATTTCCACCGTAACTGCCACCGCCGTGACCATTTCCATTGTAACTGCCACCATGGCCGTTATCGTTGTAGCTTGGATTGCTGTCGTAGCCGTAGCTATGGCCACCGTAGTTCTCTGCGGGGTGCTCTGAGTAGCCGGAGTTCGAGTAGCCGCCGGATTGGCTAGATGAGTAGCTGGAGGGTCCCTGAGAGTAGCCGTTGTCCAGTTGTTTGGGGTCTTCGAGGGACGGACCGTCCGTCCATTGCTTCTTCTGGGCGGGTTGGAGAGGGGTTGTGGAAGGTAGCTGGGCTAGCGCGATGGCTGAGATGTAGAGGAGGAAGTGCATGGTGGGTGGTTCAGAACCTGGAAAAGATTTTAGGATTAGATAATAAATATATAATTTACAAAAGCAAACTTACTACCTAATATCTAGCGCTTAAAGAAATATACAAAAACACACATCAAATATCTTTCAGTCATGGGACCGTTCAAATATTACGTAAGCACAATTTTTAGTCATTTTTAACCCCCTCCTCCCTCCTTGTCAGCAAACATAAGCAAACCTCAACCCCCACCATAATTACGTAAGAAATTGCCGGATCCCCCCCCGAAATTTTTACATCACTTTCAGTAGGTACTGTTTTGTTTCTTCTTGAAAATTAGGTGACTTAAAGAAGAAGCTGTCCTTTTTGGGTGTAACCGGTTCAAAACTGAGTCGAACACTATATTTCGGGGTTAAAATTTCAAAATGTTTTGGGGGTCCACACCCCCCAGAAAAAAGTGTTTACGTCCGATTTCCTAATTAAATTTTTGTAAAATTTTTTTGGTTGAGTTTTGCAATTATTTATGCAAGAAACAAGAATTTTCGAAAATGCAGTCTTACGTAAGAATCACTCATACCTCCCCCTTGTCAGGAAAAATAAGCAAAGAGCTATCCCCTCCCCCGTTAGGTGCTTTCGTAATATTTGAACGGTCCCCCATGTTTCATAATAAATTACTTGGCGAAATTCAAACAAGCAAATATCCGTCCATTCAAAAAATTAACTTTGCCGAAATGTTACAAAAACTTATTTTTTGCCTTAACAAAATTTTTAAAAATTATCTCTTCATTGCCATCAAATCCCTCTTTTTTTCTTAAATTGATAATTTTATTTTTATTAATATTATTTTCGCTTTTCAATTTCTCTTGAGATAATCTATGAGCCCATAGAAGATGTTTTGACTTCTCTATTAAATTGTAAGCAATTTTATTTCAGTGATTGAGTTGTAGTTAATAAGGACTGGGTTTATCTGGCTAAAGAAACTTTTACCGTTCTGTTCTGAATGTGATTCAGGTGGATGACGTTCATTGAGGATAATAAATAATTTAAGAAAGGAAAATTAAAACTGTTATTATATAAAATTGAATTAGATGTTCATAAAATTATTGACCCATGTCAAGCAAAATTAAGACTCTGCTCCCCTATGAGGTGATTAGATACTCCAAAAAACTTTAGATATCCTAACGATATCAATATTTTTCTCCATAAATTTCTATAGGCGTTGAAACACTAAAATATTTATTCTATTTTAATCCAAAATATTTTAAACCTATTTAACTAAAGTTTTTTTTATCCCCTTCAGCCATAAGCCGCTCGAGACAGCTATTAAAACCTATAAAAAACTTCAGCTAATTAAAATATTTAAAATTTAAATCAATACATGGTTTTAAACCACATGACACAGAAAATGATGCTTTTAGAAGTATCTATAAACAAAAGTTAAATGCTTCCTTCTACAACTTGACACGTGGGCTCACTGGCGCTGAACTTACTTTTATCTGTGTAATCCTTTTGATACTATCCAAGAACCGACTAATCGTTTGATGTGAAACACTGAACTCGGATTTGGAAAAAAAGTGTGTCACTCTTGTGCTCATCATTTGAAGATGAGTCCGTTTTATCCTTTCTTGTTTTCCTACTTAATGAGAACCAATCCACTTAAGTCTCCTTAGAAGTTTATTAGCAATAAAATATTTTATTCTGAATGTTTTCTTGGGAGTATGCTGGAAAAGAAATAACTACCAAAGCAATAAACTCTTGTTGGGGAAGTAAATCTTAAAAGTTTATTGTAAAAGTTCGGGAAAGGGTTTAGGGAAAATGTAATCATCATTTCAGAGAACATATAGTACGAGTGTATTTTGAAAAAAAAAATGTTTTTGATGTGAAGCGGTGGGAGCGTCTAATTTTATATTATGTGCATATTATGTGTACATAATATGTCTGTTATATCTTATTATGTATAGTGAGCGAATCTTTTTAAAAATGAATTCTTTTAAAAATATCTTATTTTCAAAAGCAGTTTAATTGAGACCTTTAAATTGCAGAAAAATATTTTTTTGGGGGATAGACACTGACTTAATCGTTGACAAAAATTTTTCTCTCAAATCTTTCTTTTAAAAAACATACTTTTTATAGTTATATTATACTTTGTTCATATTTCTATAGCAATTTTAAAAACCGTCAATCAACATAATTTTAAAAGAAACCTTTAAATTGTTATTTTTTAATAATTACTAAAGGTTAATAAATAAACAGCCACACAAGAGTTCACGGTATTTTATCTTTTGATAGTTAGATCCATTTGTGTGCAAATCATAAGTTACGTATTAAAATTGAGAGAGGAATTCGTATCTTGAGACTTCATAACTTCCTGTTACTTGTATGAAAAAAGAAATTTAATGAAATGATATTTTTCCAGAAATAAGAGAAGCTATGTAATATTAATTATTATTAGAAATTGTATTTTAATGGAATAATTTGCCCTGGATAAGATAATTTTTTATGAAAAACATGAAAATGATTAGAATCAAGTTGTAATGGTCCTTTTCTTAAAAAAGAAAATTTAAGGATGATTAATTCATGATAAAGGGTCATATCAATGGTTAATTCATAATTAAGGGTCACATCATGAAAATTTTCTTTTAAAAGAAAATTGTTGTGCCGATAATTTTAAAGAGGCACATTGAGTTAAATTTAAATTTTATTGGTCACTCCAAACTCCCCCCTCCAATCACTACAAAATGTATCCTTAGAAATTTACTAAAAATTTGAGCAGGTTTAAATTTTTTTATTTTTTTTAACTATGAAAACTTAATTTTCAAATTTTTTCTTGCGCATTTCTTGCGGAATTTCATTTCTCTTTTAACCCTTTTAGATCTATCTACCCCAAATGTTCCGTAGGATTCAATGGCAATTTTGGGCGGTCTAGGATTGAAAGAGTTAAATGTTTAGAAACTGAAAAAATAGGATTTAGAAGCATGACTGAGTAGCAATATGACGAGATAGAAATAAGAATCAAGGAATTGGAGTGATATACATAATGAACCAACTACGAAACGTTTTTAATCGTCTTCATAACTAAGACTCATTAACATCAAAGAATGAGGAACGAAACTACCATTCTAATTTCCAAGATTTTCGATTAAGACACCCCATCAACCCACCCATCCACTTCCGCACCTGACCATTCAAAAGCATCCGGGTGATGCAGAGAAGAAAAAAAATACGACTTCCCACAGACAATCTCGACACAAACTATCTTCTGGTTCCGCCAAGCCCGAAAAGTGTCACACCGCTCATTTGTCGCTGTCTCCTCACCCATAGCAGCACCAACCCGCCATGATGCACAAAACGCGTGCGATCCTTTCCAACAACGACGCCATTTACATACGAAAGTTCGATCTGTCAACTTTCTCACAGTAGTCGTCTTCGTCTGATCCCGTTCTGATCGGATGGGCATATCGGTTGCAAAAACGCCCAAAGACGAGTCACTTGCACCCTTCTTGGCTAGTCCGCACTTGACCTAGTCCCTGGGTCTTTCATGTCGTTAGAGATTAAAGCGCGCTCTCTCAATGCTCCATTAAAAAGGGGATGCGCTTGCTTGTCTTGTGTAAAAATAAGACGATCTTGTTTAGTTGTGATGGAATGTCGGATAATTGTCCGAGAGGATTTGTCGAGGGAAAAAAGTTTTGTTCTCATTTATAATGGATTTCGATTTCACGAGTGTTTGGATACACTGTAAAAAATACGGCACTTTACACAAAAAGGGATGGATAGAAATTGCCTCCGTAGAAGTTAAACCGTGATAGTGAGGGAGAACTTACGTAAAGGGGGGTCCACTACGGAGGGTGTAGGTGGGAGGTCCTTCCGTATTACGGTGTAACATCTCTCAATGTATAGAGGCAATTTCTATCCACGACTTTTTGTGTAAAGTGCCGTATTTTTTTAAAGTGTAGTCTTAAGTCTTCAGAATGAGTTTCGGACTAATAGCGGTTTCAGGGAGGGTAGCCATTCCCCTTGAATATCTCTAAAAAGTAAATTAAAGAACATTGTTTTGAAATGCTAAAATTAATTCAGATGATTTCCGTGGGAGGAACCACGGATATCCGGCACGGAGGCCACTTGATTACCTAGTGGGTATGGTATAAGTAGTTTTAGTTATTTTCTGAGGTAATAGTACCTGCAATACCTGGAAAGTATTCTGAATTGCCAATTGTCCATTTTGAGACCTTTTTTGTAGCGCTAGGAAAAAGTGTCGATTTAATCTCCATGGATTATTTCAAATTGATTTCGATATTTCATTTGATTTCAAATGAAGTTGATTTCCACTTTCAATCCTAAACCTCCCGAAACTTGGTGCGGCCAGTATAATATACTCTGTTCATTTAGAATAGGCGGCTGAAAAATAGTGCTTTCCCCCTCGGTAAAAGCGTAAGTAACCATAGCTACTCTCTTCGCCCAGTCTCAGAGACTGATTCATTAGTTGTACTTTTCTACTGCAGTTGAGGTTGTCCAGAAAATATAAGACGCATTTTTCGAGAGTTTATATTTTACCGGTTTACGGAAGTCACAGGTGGGAAAAAAGTAGTGAGCCTTCTTCGTTTCTTTGACGTTGATAGTTGCCATGGTTACTGATTCGGTGGTGGGGGAAAGAAATATTTTCAGCCGCCTATTCCAAATGACTAGAGTATAAAAACGTCAAAATCCCAATTTGTGCATGGGGACATTCAAGGAAAGTTCCGAGTTTTCATGCACCCCTCTATTCCCTTTTCAGCAAAAATAAACAAATCTCAACCACCCTTTTTTAATTACTAGTGCATATTGCAGAACTCCGCCCTTCACAGTTCTTTCATTGTACAAAAGAATAAAAAACTGCTTATATAAACAAAACTGTGCTACGTATTCTACTAGGAAGCTGTGAGTTATGGCCGAGTCTGCTCTGATTCATTGGTTGAAATTTCTTTTGGAAAATATTTATGTATAAAATACTACCCGGGGATAGAAACCAGAAACTGTCATTTGCCAAGCAAGCATCCTTCCACTGCTCCAGTGGGATTCAGCAACCTTAAAACTTATTATAACAACTTCCTAATTTTCCCATTTTGAACACTTCTAGCTTTCAGGGTTGCGAAAAGCGACAGCTTGACTGACACAAGAGTCAAGTTACCCAAAGGATCTTAGCAAATAAAAACGGATTAAAACACTTATTATTTAAACTTAAACTTCAGAAAATGTAAATGGGGAGGACCTCCAGAACCTCTTCAGTTGTAAAACTCGGTGTTACAAATCAAATTTCAGTAAAATAAGTAAAAAAAAAGATTTTTTAAAAAACGCTTTTATTGAAGTGTTCTAAAAGGTCAAAAATAATTTGTTCGGTTTGACAAATAATTTATTGGGAAGTAGAAAATAAATTTTTGGTAAGTAAAAAAAACTGATTTTCTAATCACTAAAAATAAAAGCGTGGGCACAAGTAATTCTTAATTCACTATTTATTCTAACTTCTTTATTCTATGTTCTATGAGGTTAAATTTACAAATTTCTCATTCATGAGTTTTGAGTGGGATGGATTCACTTTAAATTCTCTATTAGGTATTTTTATTTATATAAAGTTATACATAAATGCCGACGTAATGGCCTAGTGGTAAGAGCATCTAACTGCAAAGCCGTACGTCTGGGGTTCGAATCCCCCTTCGTCAGGGATGTTACTGTTACTGTCCTGTAAAAAAATTTAAATTTGAAAAATTACTAGCGCCCACGCTTTTATTTTTAGTGATTAGAAAATCAGTTTTTTTACTTACCAAAAAGTTATTTTCTACTTCCCAATAAATTATTTGTCAAACCGAAAAAATTATTTTTGACCTTTTAGAACACTTCAATAAAAGCGTTTTTAAAAAATCTTTTTTTTACTTATTTTATTTTCTACTTTTTAGTCATGGTATTTTTTAACGAAAACTCACAAGAAAAAATGTATTTATTTCAACCATATTTAATGTTATGTTAGGATGGAATTCATGTATAACAAAAATTTTTCACATATCTGACAAAGTAGAACAATCCTCTGACTACTCAGCAGGACAATCAACTCCAAAGTTAATTAAAATCTGTTTAATATTGCTGGGTACGTTATAATAACAGAGCTGAGCGGGAAAAATACCTCGCACAAAGAATATACGTCGCATCCGCTCACTCGCCGATGAAATCCATCGATATCAAAAAGATTCACAATAAAAAGAAAGCATTCAATAAAATAAAAAAAACAATCGTAAAAAACTCAGAATTAGTGTGTGTGTATCAAGGAGCAAACAGTACCATCCAGTCTTTTCAGTAGTCAATAAATTATAAAAGTAGCATATTTTTCTTCTCTCGCCATTCCTCGGGATGGGACACCTATTTTCGGTGATTTCTCGCTCTTCTGGCAATTTCTTTCTCGCGGTTATTATCTTAAATCGCTAATTATCTTAATTATTAATTGGAAGGTAAAAAATCACGTTTTGAAGATTAAATATTGTAGTTATATACCTAGTATATTATCTTACAGGTTTTGGGAGCCATTGGCTTCATGGAAGTGTCTCAAATATGAATTAAAAGGATAACTAAAAACACTCGTTAATTACCTAAATTACGGAGGTTTTGACTAGTTGATGATTGAATATTGCATTGTCATCGAGTTTCCACCACGGTGCAAAGTTTCAGAACTTTATATCGTTTGGAAGTGCCTGAAATTTTATGTACAAGAATACGGAAAGAAAAAAAGTGATTAATCGTCTCTATAATTATCGTAATTACTGGGCAATTCTCGTTTTGACTTTTGAATATGATGAAGTTATGCCTTATAAACAATTGTGCACGGTTTAGGGAGAATAGCCCCTTGGGAAAGGTCTCAAATTCTGGTTTTTCTGTTAATTAAAAATGCTCGTTAATTAACTTAATCCTTTGGTTGTTTGACTAGATAATGGTTGGATATTGGAGTGTCATGAGGGTTACACCGATGTGTAAAGTTTCGGGGCCCTGACATATCGGGAAGTGCCCGAAAATCGAGTTTTAAAATTTCACCCGTAAAACGCCGCCAAAAGCAAGTACTAGAATAAAAGCGTTTAAAAACAAGGTCCGAAATCCTACTTTGAAATAGCTGAAAAGCTACTTTAAACTTATTGTGTGCGTTTTTCAACAAAATCATTCGCAATCAAAATAACAAGACATGCGCCGTAAAACTCCAACCAACCAACCAAAATGTCAAGCTCAAGTTACAATCATGCCCCATTCCACTCCAACAGTTTGTTCTAGAACCACCCCAACCATTTATTATTTAATTTTGTAGAAATTCAGAGAGCACTCTGTGTGTTCACGATATACAAGCCTCTATTTTATTTTTAGACCTTTATGAGAGGGAATCTATTGAAAATTTATTATTTATGTATTATTATTATTTATTTATTATTGATAAGTATGGAAGGGAAATATGGAAATGTTGTGAAAACCATTTGGAAAGATAAAAACTATTAGTTAAAACATTATTAAAAATTGGCTTTCAATTAAAAGGCAACAACTATTTTTACACTATAATAAACTATGAATTATTTATTAATTAATTTAACTAAAGACGAACGCAAATTAAAAACGTTCTTTTTTTATCCAAGTCAGACTGTAATAAATACATTATAATTTAAATTGGTAGGTTTTGTCCAACAAATGCAAGAAATTAATATTGCTTCAAATCGAATCATTCTTTAAAAAAAGGGAATAAGTCTAAAATATGTAAAATTGCGTTCTCAAATGCGAGGGGGAAGCGGGAAAAATAACTACCCCAATAGGCAAATACAGCCCCTTGAATTTGGTGAAATCAATGTCCATCCTTTGTATTTTTTAAGGGGATCAGTACCCAAATTTTTATTTTCTTTAATTAACAGATTTTTTGAAGTTCTTTAACGTCAAAACACTTGTAATGACCATTTAAACATAATCCAAACAAAAAATCTACTTTTTAAAAAGCAGTTTTTAAGAAATTTCGAAATTTTCAAAAATTTTAACTAAGTTTCAAAACGCTACTTCTTCTTCAATTATGATAATTTTAGTATGATTTTTTACCCCAAAGTAATCTATGTTATTGTCCATGGAACTATGCATTTATATTCGTGATACTTTTAATAGTTTTTAATAAAAAATGTTTTTCTTCAATCACCTCCAAAATATCATGAAAATAAACACATTTTTCACTTTGACTTTATATTATACTCTGAATCCCTAATTGGAAATGCATTACTTTATAGAAAATACCATGGTTAATACATATGCAGAGTTTCAAGTTGAATAGTCCAGTAGAAAAAAAGCCTTACGGTTGTGCTAAAAAAGTAGATTTAAGAAATATTTATTTCAAAAATATGTGGTAACTGTGCTCAATAAAAATTAGAAATTAGTTATGCGGAGAATTCGCGCATCACTATGAAATTCGCAGAATCAATTTATGAGTACAAACATCGATTTGAGAGCAAAATCCTTAACTTTTTGTTTTGACCGATTTGGAGGTACTGAGTCCCCTTAAATATAATTTGAAATTTAAGTTAAGTTTGTCTTTCTTTTCTTATTCTTTGTGCCGTATACTAAGCCACTTACTGATTATTTCCACATTAATGCTGCCTTTATATGACTCAGTTTCCTAATTTTTTTAAATTTTAATTTGTCTAGATCTTTCTATTTTTTATCTTTTAGTTCCTCTTAGTCTTTCTATTTGATTAAAGTGGTTTTTAAGATTTTTTTCAGCTGAAATTTCATAAGTTTGAAAAAAGGGGGAGCAATTTATAAACTTTTTTATAACTGTAAAATATTTTTTAATATACATATAGCATTTTAAATAGGGTCTATAATTTCCAGTAAAAGTTTGGTGATTATACAACGAAAATTCAAATTCTTATACAGTTTTTTTCCGATTTACTCCAAACTTGGTTTTTGACTTATTCTCTTTTTACAAACTGGCGATTCAATTACAACTAGTAAAACCTTGTTAGAGAGACCCCTCATGGGACCAACAGTATAGTTTTTTTAAGTTAAAACAAATAAAATTTCACTATAAGTTAGTTCTTTTTTTACCGGTCGTTATTTCGCAAGAGCCGCTATTTCAGGGGTCGTTGTAAAGAGGTTTATTTATATGTCTAATTTAAAATATAGGTACGAACAACATAAACTATAAAATTTTCAAATATTTATGTTCGGTTTTATCTCTTTCTGCAATAAATGATAATTTTTAGTTATTACTTATAGAGGTTTAGAGGATTTATAGTATAAACATAAACTAAATAATCTCAAAAATTTAGCTATAAATTTCCTCAAGATTATATTAATATTTGTAAAACATGCATGAATTATATTACCAATTAGGTTCATCGCTACTTTTATTTAATTCACAATTAATAGTAACAAAAGTTTTATAATTAAACTCTAAAAAAATGTTTTGGTGTAGTTACACGTAAAAGCTTGTTTCATTTTCCAAGTTTACCATTAGAACTATATAAGGTTGTTGGAAATTGATAATTGAATAAAAATAACCCTCTTTTTTCGACAGAACCTTTTTTTAAATTGATTAATATCCTCTCATCATTCTGCCATCCACCACATCATTTTTGATATCTTATTCTTAATTATGGACAATTTCTACAATGGAAATTTTAAAACTACAAATTTGGGATGAATACATAAAGAAATTAGAAACGTAAGCAAAAACTTTGATAGTAAGAAAGAAAATTTAAAACTATTATACTAAATTCTACCTAACAGCATCATAACTTAAGTATCCTTTTTTTATTTTCTTAAATAGATGGTTATATTAAACAGTGAATATATTTTACCCTATAGTTATTTTAATAAATTACAAAATTAATTTGTGTGTGTGAAGTCGTGATGAGAGAAAATTAATACCGACATTTTTAGAGGTAACATTCAGGAATGGTAAAAAGGAAATAAAAATTGTTGGATTACTTTTAATGCGTATATTATTTCTTACTTTTGATTATATGTAGAAAACAAATGTAAGAAAAAATTAAGTTAATATAAGCCAAGAACCAATCAGGATTAAAATCTGAAATTTGGAATACACTCTTTTTTAACACATTTGGAACTTTTTAAATATTTCACTTTAATTTTGATTCATTTAAAATGTGGGAAATGCATAAAATATACTTTTAAAACGCATAATGTTTAAAGATTTTTTTACTTAAGCTTTTTATTATATATTTGTTCTTTTAAATGCTGAATCTAAATTTTAAATAATATATTTTTTTTTGAAAAATTTAAAAGTACTTAGAGTGCCTCTTTAGTATCATCCCTATTTGTTTGAAAATTCTAAGCTTTATATTTTTAAGAACTTTCAGAAAAGTTTTGTGATGTAATTTCTAATTCTGTATAAATGATGTTTTTAAAGCAAATGAGTAATATTTAATTTCTAATATCCGATATAAATAGTAGTTTTCTCACCAATTTATAACAACGTAAAGTGTAGATATGTTAAGCGAAGTGGAGGAAGGCAATGTGATGAATTCAATGGCATTTACCAATGAAATTTATCACTTTACCCGCCTTCATTCTGGGCATTATTAATGATGATCAATTAATCACTTTGCCCGTAACAGATACACTCTGTTGATGCCTAATGAGTGAACAAAAATACGAACATAAATTATGTTTCTGTTTTACATTTTAAAATTTCTTTTATATTTTTCAATAAAATAACTGGATTTCTTATGTTTCAACAATATATTTTAAATGTAACTCAAATATCCACCGACTATGAAAAAAATATGACCCATAATAGATTTATAGTAGAATAAAACAAATCACTGCGGTATATTTATCATAGTTCATGTCCTGCGTTTTTATTTTGTCACACGTGTGAAAACATTATTTAATTTTGTCGATAGAATGTAAGACTTATTTTTTTCTCATAAAAATAGTTTTTAGTTCTTTTTAACGCAATTTATGTACGTATTATGCATGTTATTAAATAGACGTAAACAAAGATGTCAGTATAATTTATTAAGTGGTTTTTCATTTTTTTATGAAATTTATCTATTAAATTATCTAGAACTTTTTAATATTATTTTTCAACAAAAATAACAAATTTTTTGCGTTATAAAACTACTTAACTGTTGTATAATGATAATTGCTTCTATGTTTAAAAGAGACGTTTTTCTTTTTTTTCTTAATTTTAGCTTCTATATAATATGTGAAGCAAAAGTTTTTCTTGCAAATATATACCTAGCTATTAAAGATGAACTTTGAGCTACAAACTACTAAAAAATTTACATGTAAAATAGTATAAATAAATTTTTATAAGATTATAGAATAATTTCAATGATTTTTTAAGGAAGTCTGTGATTTCAATATTTTTGTGATTTTAATATTTACCCATGACAACTTTTAGTGTAACTTTGTAAATTATAAGAATGGGATATTTCAATAACTAACTTTATTATAACCTGCTAATTGATAAGTATGACTCCAGTAGGGCTATGCCATGATAAATTTAATTTTAGATCAATAGTATATTCTATAAGCATGGATTTCATAAATATAGAATACAGATTCAATTGAAAATATCATACAATTTCAGATTCAATATTAATAGAGAGTTACTAAACACAGGGAATGAAGCATTCAAGTTTCAGAAAGAACCCTTAACGTTTAATGAACTAAATGAACTTTTGAAAATGATAGTTAAATTAAGAAAAGAACTGAAAAGGGAAAACCCATGGATTCTTTTACGAATGAAGTATTTGGTTCTTAAAATCTTTTCTGTTATATTTAAGTATTTTTTTTATTTAGATATAACTTCAAACATCCGAGTGATTTAAATGATCTATTCCTATGATTCCTTCAATGGGAAAAATTTATATCTGATAGAAAATCTTAGATAAACTCTTTTAAAATTTATATGGTAATCTTCCTATCTATATTTGACTCTACTTTTTCAGTTATTGATTCAAAACTATGAAAATGTTCTCTAATGAAAGAGAAAGCACAAATAAATTTCTCTACTGAAATAAAATTACTTTCAAATGAAACTTAAATAATCCTACAAAACTAAAAAAAATACTACTTAGAGAAACTCAATGAAAATTTATATTGCAATCTTCCTGACTATATTTGAGCCTAGTTCTTCAGTTAATGATTCAAAATCAAAATAATCATATTTCAAATCATTTAATCATAATGCACTCTATTGAAAATAAGGACATATAATTTTCTTAAGTAAATTAAAATTAGTTACATCAAATCGGATTTATAGAAATCTACAAAACTTTAAATTATAAAAAAAATAAAAGAAAAACTTACTCTTCTAAACGAGATATCTGAACTCAGCTTCCACAACAACGGTATATCAACATCCAAAAGTAGAAAAGTTCCAAAAAACGAACCACGTGCTGGCAATAATAACAATCCCCGCGCGGCAACCAACCAACTCACTTCATGCACAAAAACAAGATATCACAACACCCAACACACACAGTAGAGCTCTAGGTCCACTCGAAAGAAGCCCTTCTAACGTTCTGCCATCAATCCCAAAAGGCTGAACGCTTATTTACTGCAGCACACCGGGATGATTTACGAAAAGAGAGCAAAAGATAAGCCTTGGTTACTGGACTGGAACACCACTGGGTGTTGGGGAGAATCTTCACTGATGATGGCTTTCGCCCTCAGTCTTTGTTCCAGCTTTTTTCCGGATAGCCAATATCTATCCGAATTGAGGCGTTTATGTTTTCGTTTTCAGGAGGACCCTGGAGGTGTTGGAGTTGGTCGAGTTTAGATGCAACGTCGGGTGTGTTTTAAGAGGGGATTATGTGGGAAATCTGGAGCTGGGTAATTTATTTGGCTGGGGAGAAATTTCGGAGAATTCTGTAGTGTGGGAAGGAAAGAGTTGAAAGAGTTTTTTTGGTCGATGATTTTGTTTCGGTTTTCACTAAATGTGTATGTACTGGTCACATTGATGTAAAAATTGTTTCTCCAACGTGAATTACATCAGTTTCTCATTACGGCGCAGTTCCGGTTTTGCTTAAAATATGTTTGCATTAAATAAATAAGAAATAATCACCAGCAGTACTTTTGAAAAGAAAGGCAGCATATCTGCCTAACCCCCAATTCGACAGTATAATTTGGGGTGTCTGCACAGCACCACAAAAATATCAATTTTTTATTTTTTGTTTTAACTTAAGAGCTGTTTTAGAGTCAATGAGGGATGCTGTACAGCAGGGTGGGTCAAAAAATGTTTTTTCACATTTTCCCAGGGACACAGCGACAAAAGGGTGCCAAATGGTCTCAAACTGACGTGTGTAAAATATTTTTCGATTATAATAACTCTTTTTGCCTCCGGATTGGCCTTAAAGTTTCGATTAATATAGTAATTTCATGTAAAAATGGACAAACGAAAATCAAGCTTTTACCTCCATTTCACGAATCCGTCATGAATGTAAATGTGCACAATGGTGTAAAAATCATCATTGAAGACTATAAAATAATTATAAATGAAACCAGAGTTGAAATACTTGAGTTGTAATACAACATATTTTGAAATATCTCACTGGTTAGAACTGGCAATCAAAAATATCTTGCTGGAATCATAAAAATGTGCGAAACTATTATTGCCGGTTGAGTAGGATGTTAAAAGCATTAAATTTTTAATAAAAATTGATATGTCAGAAAGTGGGTACCTTTTTTGGGTATAGATATCAACCCCAAGGAAAACATTTGGATAATAGGTTAAAAGTTGGGGTTTTCCTTGAAATTTATTTGGCATATTAGGTATATTCCATCCCAAATGACCCGAAATGAGTCACTAATGTCCAAAAATGAATTAAAACCACATTTTAAGCTTTAAATTTTGAAAAATTTTCTTAAGAGGAGCGGTAGATCCCCGTTTTCAGCATAAAGCTCAGTGTTATCCCCTAAGTTTTTAAATAAGCTACATTACATTTCAAAACTTACTTGTAATTATCTTAAACAGTTCTATTTGCTATATTTTAACTTTTATGAACCCATAAGGGAATGCTAAGGAGCCATTTTGAGTCAATCCTCCCTCCAAAGAAGTATCATTTCATGGGCCTGGGTCTCAGTCTATTGTTATAGCAAAAATTTAGGTAAATCATGACTGAGGCGAATCATAACTGATATATTGCCTAACGAACGAACTATCCATTCGACAATTGTTTCAACAAATTTTTTGCGATCATAATTGGATCCTAAGACCTGCCAGTGGAATTACTGTCCGCTGAATTTTGAAAGCGCGGCATATTTATGAAAAATATAACTATTTCTACTTTTAAAAATTAAAAATACCACTTTGTACTGACCAAACTTGAGGGAAAATGTATCTGAACTACTAAAATTTAAAATATGTACCGCTGACAATCCACTGTTTGTTGGCAAAAAAGATCCTCCTATTCTACGGTTATTTTTAATATGATAGCATATTACATTGCTTCTTTGGCAGTTGTTTTTGTATTGATAATACATAAAGGTGACTAATGTGATTAAAATTGCTTTTAAAGACCCTTATTTGTGAGCTTTAAGAAGTTATCGACAAAAAAATTTAATTTATATAATTTTTAAAAAAATGTGAAAAATTACATATTTTTGTTCTACTTGAGGCCAATCCGGAGGCAAAAAGAGTTATTATAATGGAATAATATTTTACACATGTTAGTTTGAGACCATTTGGCACCCTTTTCTTGCTGTGCTCGATAGAATTTGTAAAAATTTTTTTTTCGCCATAGGAAAATGTCCCACCCTACTGTACACCGCTGGATCCAAAAATCGTGATTTTTAAAGAAACATCTTGAAAACTCTACAGGGTGTTTCAAAAGGTTGGATCCAAAAGTGGTGCCAAACTTTAACATGAGTGTCTGTCATGTCATGGCACACGAGATTTTCATATAGAAACTCGTGTCGGCAAGTACAATGTTCGCGAGCGAAGGAGCAAAGTTTAACTTTTTTATGCTATGGGGGAAAAGCTAGAGTATCCTCGAAAATATCTGTAAACCAAATTTCATAAATTCTTTTGGTACAATCAGCAGAGAAATAATCACTTCCTAATTTGAAGACGATTTGCAAAATATTGTATATACAATACCTAATGGACCGGACACCAAGGTGTGATGCTTCAACTGAAAAAAATCTTAATTTGAAGTGATTGACTTCTACGTGCTGCAATATCATTATTTACCTTTCTAGGCATACTCTCAACCGTATTTTGAAACTAATTTTTGAAAATTTGTGTCCTTTTCTCCTTGAGAATATTGCTATATCAGTTGTTGATTTTGACCGTGGTCCCCCAATCCGGAAATGTCGCGTTATGATGGTCCAAAAAGGTTTCCTAGGGTTTGCATTGGGTCTCTGAAGTGGTCAGAGAAAAAAATTTTCACATCTATATATTGATCCCCCTGCATGACAGAGGCTCAAATATGACAGGAAGCATTGCCTTCCAGGAATTAACTTCTGTCCATTTTATGAAATTGAGAGTGGGTGGGAAGAATCTAACTGTCCAAAATGCTCAGCTCATCCTGGCATCAGTATTTAATTAACCATTAATAAAAGGGAATAACAATCAACTCAATTATCTTTTTCACGGAAACGTTCCTGTAATAATATTGAATATTTTTTGTTTATTGAGAATTTGAATCTTGGAAAAGTGAAAATTTTCTGAAACAGTGGTGGTGCTGGTGACTTTAATTTTTTTAATAAACAGAAATAAGGAAGTAATTTTAAACATATTTTTCTATGATTTTTATGCAAAAATACTTCAATAGTGTATCCTACTTTTGATATCAAAAATAGAAACTTATCATCAGTAGACTAAAAAAAGAAATGTCTGAAGACTGCGAACTTAATGTTTAATTATTTTTCTATTACCTTTACCGCTGTTTGAATTAGAAAGATTTGTAAAACGATTAAGAAAAGAAAGTTGATGAAGTTTGATGGGATTACATACTTGTTGATGGGAATTTTATAAGAGGCTTAGGTTCTGATGGCTACCCAAGGTTAAAAGCTACACTTGTTTTGTATTTTTTCTCCACAGCATCTGACTCCGTCCATCATCCAAATTGATGATTCGAATTCCTTCAGTGAGTAACGATGAGAAACAAACTATAACTGTTTAAGGATAAACCGTAGAATGATTTATTTATTTAATACACTTGGGAAACGTGCATTGTACTAAATCAATAAAGCTATTGCTGAAGTAGATAAAATGTAAAAGTTGACAAGAGTGTTTATAAGAATAAATTTGATTGAAATTAATTTTTTACATATAGATTGTAACAGAAAATTAGAAAATTTTAATTTAGTGGTAGTTTTAATAGTTTACATATAGATTTAAACAAAAGACGAAGTTAGAGAAATTTAACTACTATTAATAGTTTTAATTGTTTAAACATCCACTTAAACAAAGATAAAGTTATGAACTTTCTAAATTTCCATCTTTCAAACATAATGAGGAAGTTTCATGATTTTTTTTATTTTTTTAATCGATTCTTCTTGCAAAAATAAGCAACTACCCAAAATTTGAGGCCAATCGAGAAATGTTTTGATTGCCAAGAAAATTAACAAAAATCAACTTTTTAAAAGCGCGCGAAAACGCCAAGAGCCTGGGATCATCGTATGTTGACGTCATCATACGATAAAAATTGTTGGAAAGCAATGTAGTTGATGGTATGCATAGATGACATCTTTAAACAATGAACGTTTTCAGTCACGTGTTTTTTTCTCGTCTTATAAATTAAAATATTTAATTACCTGTACATTTTTTTGAAAAATTGACTAGATATTTCATTTTACCATACAAAAAACCATACGGAACACTTGTTTGTTTTTGAAAATCTGACACATGCAACTTCCTTATTGCTTACAGTGGTGCCCAACCTACGGCCCGCGGGCCAAATGTGGCCCGCGAGGCTGATCCATGTGGCCCGCGGACTCATTAAATGTTAAAAACAAAAACCACTTTCAGAAAGAAACCACGAAATCGTGCGAGACATTTTGGCACTTCCATCTAAAAAAAGATAATAAAAAAGGAATTCGTAAATTTCGTAAAAAGTTGAAGATTCAATCAGATTCAAATTCCTATTTCTTCATTCAGCGAGAAAATAAACCATTGTGTCTTATATGTAAGGAGACTGGACAAACTGTGTGTTTTGGAACAAACATTATCCTTTCTGAAAAGAACAAAAACTAGTGTTCGATCTCGACTCGACTTACAGATAATCAACTTAATTCAGTTTTAAGGATGTGTTACAAATTTGGAGCCGAAATTACAAGAACCAGTATCCTCCAAACAGATGCAATTTTATTAAAACTGGTAATTTTTCTTTATGTTTAGAAAAATTCTGAAAAGTGTTTTATGTGGCCCGCGAGATAAATTTTCATAAGCAAATTGGCCCTAGTGAAAAAAAAGGTTGGGCACCACTGGCTTAAACTATCGAGTTCTTACACTGTTAAAAGAACAGAACCTTTCACCATTTTGTGGTGAAAGGTTGAACTGTTTTTTAACAGTATACACCGGAAATATGAGACCTATGAGAAAAATGCTACAATATATAAATGAAAAATAAGGTTTATTTAAAAATTTAATTGCACTCAAATTTATTTCAGATTCAAAATTTATTTACTGTATTTCCTTTTTAAAATACCATAAATTTAGTCGTTTTTATCCTAGTTTACTTAAAAGGTTGTCCTTTTATGTAATAAGTGTAGAATACAATCTGAAAAAGGCTTTTCTAAAATGATGGCCAGCATAAATTTACTGATACGATAGTTGTGGCATAATTTTAATTAATTTAATCATTTTTAAGCCTCAAATATTTTTGCTTTTATAATATTGATATAAAAGTATAAAGATAAAATAATAAACTTTAATTATAGTGCAGTAACTTTTCGTTCAGTGTCTCCAACCGAAAATATTCGACTAAGACATGCTAAAACACCCTTACTGACATTCGTTTATTTTGATAACGTTTATTATAAACTTCCCCTATATAACATTTACAATTTTGATATTACTATATAAATTTGAATAATTTTATGAAATCTTTTAGAGGTTAAAACATTTCTAAAACAAAATTTATCGTTTATGGTTGGTTAAAGTGGTTATAGTTTGGAATTCCCAAGAAAATACCCAACTCAACATTATAATCTTGACACTAGTAGGTTTTGAAGAAAAAAAATACATCCATCTTTTTTGCACTTAAAACAATTTCCAAAATTTTCAAAGGAAAATGAATAAGTGTGTTTTACAAATTATACAATCATACATTTTTTTTTTAATTTTATCAGCGATAGGTATATTATATATTGTATTTACCCTGGTCACTTCTATTATACAGTGTTAATGTATGAAAATGTCGTATAATCTCTCTATTCTAAAAAAAAGTTTTTGGTGAACGGTTTCCAGAGAAAGGCTTTTTAATTACTGATCCGTATAACACATATTTGGTATCAAACTGTCCGGATTCTTTTGAGGATGTGCAAAGTGCCTTTAGAATTTCTAAAAAAAATCTCAATTTTAAAATATTTCCATTTTTTTAGATTTCGGATAAGGTCGCAGTTACAAAGCAAGAAACTATGTGAATTTTAAAACAATTGAAAACATATTTCACTGGTTTTTTAATATTCAAATAGATTAAATAATCATCTTTCTATTTATAAAACGAATTTAAAAAATATATTTTGTGTTATTTTTATCTATATTTATATTTTTGTTGTTCAAAGGGTTTAATTGTTATTCAAACGGTTTTCATTATATTTTAAACTTATTTATAATTTATTTTTCATTTTTTAAATAACAAATTAATATTTTTATATTTATCTTTGTAGTTGTGGCAACCTAATCATTACTATATTTACAATAAAATATACACTCGCTTAGATGGGAATGGTTCCACTGTCGTTCAGGTGGTTGGTATCATTCGAAGATGAGGGAGAAAGAAAAGCAAGAGCGCTAATTAAATTTTTCAACAGCATTAAAAGATTTTAGGGGAGACGGAGAAAAAGTGAAGAAGCGGAAAGAAAGAAAATACTTACAAAAAAGGAAAACTGGTATAAGCGTTAAGCAGAAACCAGTATATAAAAACCAACCAACCAAAACTACACTCGCTTTCGGAAATTTTGAATTTTGCATTTATTTTTTATATCCTTTTGCAAGTATGTTTTTTAAGGTAGTAAAATGTAACTCTTTATTTCATAATGACAAAACGCAAACAACTAAATAACACGGGTGAATGTTTTAGAAATAAGGATGAAAATGTTGGAAGTCTTGACATTCGGTGTCGTTGCTATGAAAATGACACAACTTCGAAGTTTGTTTCTCATGAAGATAAAATTCTAAATTTTCGCGATGTTTAAGATAATTACTACATTTTTAACAGTCAATCATTACAAATTTTAAGAAAGTTAAATTTATTCCTGAGATATTTCAATGCTTCCCTTAATGTATCTGTGAAAAAACATTACCTTAGGGAAATGGGTAAAAGAATGTTTACATTGCTTTGTTGTTAATTTTCTTGGGGTTCAATTCCGTTATAGTTCCAGCTAAATATCGCCAATCTCTTTCGAACGCTCAATATTCAAATGTAAACCAATTTTTCTAATTTTTAATGATAAACTGAATAGTTATAGATCTAATTAAACACTTTAATCTATGAATTTGAAACAATTTAGCAATATTTATACTTTATAGTGTCCAAAAGAGATAAGTGATATTTAGCGGGAACTATAACGGAATTCAACCCCAAGAAAATTAACAACAGAGCAATGTAAACATTTTTTTACCCATTTCCCTAAGGTAATGTGTTTTTCACATATACATTAAGGGAAGCACTGAAACATGAAGGGAAGGTTCATATTTAGCGGGAACTATATATGAACCTTTCTTGGATTTATAAAGCTATCCGCCAATTCATGTTACCATAAAGGAAATGATAAAATTCCACCACTGAATAAATATTCGCCATTTTTGAAAGAATACCACGGAGAAGTACTACCCCTAGTAGTAATCCAAAATAAAAGATAAAAGATTGGTATATATAATTTTAAACACCATAAAATCTGTAAAAAAACCACTCATTGTAAATTCAACAACGAAAAAAAAAATTGTTCACTAGTGATGTTTATGATAAACTTGTTAAACAGCTTTTCCAAACTCGTGAACTTAACCTCTTCTCCAAAAACCTATCCAATCAAATTCATGTTATAGTTTCACAGAAGAATTATGCGTGATAGTAAATAGTGATGGTGAACTGAATAAGAGTAACTATGTATATGACTTGCTATATGTCATCCTGACAGCATTAGGGCGTGAAACTTCTGCATGATTCTCTTCGGAAGTCACACGCGAGGATTGTCGCAATAAAGACATTATGTTATTAGATACACACCCTTTGCGTGGTTCTGGAGCTTAAATCATTTAAATTTGATCATAGTTTTGTGTTTTGTCAAAGTTTTTCTTGTGGCTGTCGGACTGTACGTTAGATTTGTTTTAAGTACTTATAATAATAATAATCTTGAGACTTTTCCTGCCTGTGTGAAGTGTGCCGGGCATCAGGCCACTCCCGACCATATTCTGGACTGTCTGGGACTTTCCAGACTTGATCTTTCGACGGACCCTATTATGGTTTTGGATTTTTTGAGAGTGATGGGCTTCATAGACTTGGTTTAGCGTTGCTAAACACCGGAGATTGGCAACAACAACAACAACAACAACAAGTACTTATAGAGTTTCTTTACTGATCTAGATATTTCAGGTAAATTCTCAAAATCAAAGATAAGAAAACAACTTTATTTTAATTTTTTATAATGTTTTGAAATACATTTTTTAAACTCAGATGAAATATTTGTATTTTATCCTCATGCAAATATTTTCTGTTTCACGCGAAGAATATTTTATTATAATGGGGACGGCGTACAACCTACTTAATTTTGTATTTTATTTCTTACTTTAAAATACACAGTTTTCTAAATAAGTAATCTACGACATGATATTTTTTCATATATTGGATTAAAAAAGTGTTCCTTTAGTATTCTTACTATCTAAAAATTCCTTAATTCAGAATGCCATGTCTAAATAAATACTGTTGAACCAAGGATAGTAAAAGGGTCACGTGATTTTTTGCTTCAGTATTTTTTATTTTATTTAAAATATACTGATTTTTTATGTATATAGAGGGTATAACTAAGGTTAGAGGGAGTAAATGTATCTTCCTCTTTCGATCAACTGACCCTCAGCTTTTTCCTTTCTCCCCTCCGAGTATGTCAAAATCACGTGGCCCTTTTACTATCGTTGGTTCGACAGTAATAATAATAAATAATATATGGCTCTGTAAAAATAATAAATAAAAGCAATACGCCCCCTCGAATGTTTCACCAAACATAGATGAATCCACCAATTTACGTATACTAGGATTAAACCTAAATTATTTCCAGAATATTTGAAATCAAACAAAACTAATATTTAGAATCTACTTCTTACAAGTTAAACAAAAATTATTCAAAGTCTAACCAAGTAGCCACCGGCTATAGCCTTTAAACCCAAAACAATAAACCATCCCAACCGGCATAGCCTTCCTAATCCAAATCCATCCCTAAAACTTTCCGGTTTCCGTTTCTAAAAGAACTCCTTGTCTACCCACTCGCTTGGAACGGTCCACCTACAAAAAACAAATCAAAGCAGAAATTCATTCACCATCGACATCATCGAAACGGTACATTTGGCAAGATTTCGCCCAAAGACCTGGCTTCAGGTGTTTCTTTTACTGCAGCCTACAATTTTTGCTCCGTCTATTGATTATTCTTCAGCAGGATATTCATTTATTCAGTAGTAGCTTCTTGAGAGGGGATATTTTTTTGTTGCTAGATATCTTCTTCTGAATTCTGATGGTGTGTCTATAAATAATGAGTGAAAATGGAGAGCAGGGCGAGTTTGGAATAAATTTCTTTCTTTAACCTAAAAAGTGCCGCGTTTGTGAGAAAAAAGTGTCATCTCTGGGATGGAATCGGATAGGTTGGAGATGGACGGACAAAAAAGTTTTTGTCCTTATCAGGACCTGTTTCCTCGTCGTTGAGATGGCACTGAGATTATTTGTCATGTTAAATCATTGCAAGAGAGAAAAAGTTGAATATATCTAGAGAAAGACTGCTTTGTATATTTTAATATGTTCTCTTGAAGTTCAGCGAATTAACATTAACAAATGAAAATTTTTAAGTGTCATAGAAGCTAATTATTTGAAAGTGAAAAATATTAATACTTTCAAGGGGATAGGGAAGGGTAAAAGACAAAAAATTAGCCTTAAGTAATATTTGAACTTCCTTAACTATCATTTTGATCAATACGATTATGAATTTTCGCATGCATCAAGCCAACATAAATTTTCCCATGTGTTAATATTTAAAAAAAAACTCACATTATCTAAATTTTGTTTAAACTTTTCTTTTACAATACTTGAGATGTAAATAAAGTTTGTAAAAGATCGTTGAATTAAAATTTAACATTTGAAATAAACTGCTTGTTGAAAACAAACAAAAATATTTGAAAATGCAAATCATTATATGTTCTAAAAAATAGTATTTCTCTGCAAAAAAAAATAGAAAAACTTAGAGCTTTATAGTATAACAAGTATAACACTCTGGAAAATGTATTTTTGTCTCTTTAGAATATAAAATATCGTTAGAATCCAATATTTATTTCTCATAACAAGCCCGTTTTGGGGCAAAATTTTATATAGCTTTTATTTTAACACTTCAACTTACTTTTTAATTTTCAACAAGTTTTATCATTACACAATGACTCATAAAAAAGATAGTGTGTTACCTATAGGTAAGTGTAAGTGTGTATAGTATATACCTATAAGAGGTAAACTATAAATTTTTAGAAAATAAAATGTGTACATAGAAATGGAATAGAACTTAAAATATCTATAGAATTGTCCATACTACCTTTTACTTCAATAAACTATTGTATCCATAGCTAATTTTATTCAAATTTACTAAGCAGTATCGAATGTACAAAATCAGAAACAAATTCGTGAATAGTGAAATGATTTAAAAGATAATTACAAGTTTAAATGGGTTGTTTACCGGAGGAATGTATTGTCCCATAAGTTCTGTTACTTTTTACTAAGTTTTGTCTTTGAAATTTTTTTATGAAAAACTGGTGATAGGTGAAGATTTCAAACAAAGAGGATTTGATATATGTATATTTATGAACATAATGTGTGAAGAACAAGAACCACCCTTAGGTTTTTTGAATTCCTCAGGAAGTTTCACTTCAATAATTCCCTTAACAAGTTTTTGTGTGAGAGTCACCTGAAGTGTGAAACAATCCTCACCATTTCTTTTTTTAAAACGACAATGTGAAAAATTTTAACACGCGATGCTGCCAATTATCTGAGTGAAATTTACCATTATGTTTTCGTTGAAACATGACAATTTGTCTTGTTTCTCACCGGAGTGAATGTTTGACAGCTTATTTCGTAACTGTTAACCACGCTTTCGTAGTATCCCAGCAAAAAAAATCAGCATGAAACCTTCAAAAAAACCCTGCAGGTTTTCTGCAGGGAATTCGGACAAATAAACCTGCAAGAAACCTGTAGATTTTGACTGCAGGTTACCTGCAGTTAGGTTGTCCGAATTTCATGCAGAAAACCTGCAGGTTTATTTGAAGGTTTCATACTGATTTTTTTACTGCAGGTTTCCTGCAGTTCATTTGTCCGAATTTCATGCAGAAAACCTGCAGGTTTTTTTGAAGGTTTCATGCTGATTTTTTTAAAGGTTTCGTGCTGATTTCTTTGACTGCAGGTTTCTTGAAGTTAATTTGTCCGAATTTCATGCAAAAAAACCTGCAAGTTTTTTTTAAAAGGAGTTATGCCAATTTTTAATGTTGGATACGGTTAAACAGCATCCAGCAAAAAAAATCAGCAAACTGGTATGAAAAATCAACATAATAAAATCTAACACACATTAATAGAAAAAATAATTTTTGTTGATTTTTTTGAATAATAAAACATTTTTGTATCAATACCGTTTCAACATTTTTAGCAACAACTCAGTAAAATTCTACTTTCATCAACAAACATTATCATAGAAAATTAGGGGAAAAGGAAGTTTTGTGTAATGAATATCATCCACATATACAGAGCTAGCTCAACTTGAAAGATTTCTGAACTGTAACCTAAATATAAATTTATGTTTAATTATAAAGTGACTAAGGGGCTGCCCCCCCTGCTCGCTTCGCTCTTTAACTAATCCGCAATTAGTGTATAGCTTCGCGATCCAGGCTCGCTGTGCTCGCTAATAAGTTACTAAAATATTTTAGTCTGGTTTTGGGACTTTTATTAACATCTTGGTTCGTAAGAGTTAAATGGCACAAAACCCTGCGTCATACCCTGCAAACATACTGCACCAAAAACACAAACAATCTTTAAAAACTTTGATTTTCATACAGTTACATAATTCTCGTATCCCAAAAAGGGCCAAGCATAAAATTATAACAAGCTGAAATGGGCTTACTCTATGGCGGGAAAGCAAATGAGGAAATTTTGATTCTGTTTTTTTATAGAAAATTAATGCTTTCAGCTTATACGCGTAAATAAATTAATGCTCAAACTATTTCCAAAAAATAATAAAGATATTTATTTATGTAATTTACTTACCACTCATATTGCATTGAACAGTGAACCAAAACATCATCATTGACTCAAACCTCGCATACATTGCTAACATTTGTGTTTTTGCCTAATTTTATCCTAAAAAATTTAATAAGTGGCATTATACCCATTTCGTAAAATTTTCAAACGGAAGATAAGTTCGGGGATATCAAGACAACTAATATACATTGTCATCAAACTTCTCCGATTGCCATCAAAATTAACGCGTGATTTTCAAGCTTGCAAACGTTTCCTCTGTACAAATTTTGGGAGATCCGATCATTTTACGCTATATATACCGGCCGCCATGTTTTACCACTCCTCAAATGATAATACTCAGGTGCTTTACGATTACTCCGATTGAAGTGAGAAGATAATAATACTTGTAATTGTAAATAATACTTGTGCGAAATGTATAAAGTACGGTACCAAAGCAATAAATAAATCAGTCATTTTAAATACGATACCTTACAATGTATAAGTTAAATAGCATTCTATAACAAAAGGACAAATTTTGATGAGTACATAAAAGAATATTAATCATATTATAGCAAGAAATAAGTATGGAATCATTAAGATTCAGATAAATAACTTTCCGCTCACCGATTTCAACGCTGCTTACTTCATACCGCCATTATCAGAATAAACAAAATCTTTTAGCAACGGGAGTGCGTAGAACATCGTCAGAATTCCTGAATGATTAAAATAAAGACAAAAATTAATTTGATTAATTTTATTTAATTATTATATCAATTAAATTATGTGATTAATAAAATTATATTATTCATAAAAATGTTCTTACTTTATTTCGGATATCGGATTCAGCAAACACTTGGAAATGCGCATGCGTCAAATCTTCGTCGAAAATAAAATTAATACAAACTGAAGTTTTTATGAAGGAAAAGTAAAGTTTTAAACCTTCATTATTTGCTCTGTAGAAAAATGCAGGTTTTGTGAAGGGAAAATAGCACTGCATAAAACCTGCAATATGTCTTCACAAAACCTGCAGTTTTCTTGAAAGAAACATTAAGTTCAATATCTTCATTAATTGTTCTGCATCAAAACTGCAGTTTTTGTAAAGGGAAAATTCACTGCATAAAACCTTCACAGCGCCTTCAAAAACACTGCATATTACCTTTACAAAATCTGCATGGATCTGACTTCCTTCAAAAAAACTGCAAGTAACTTCATGAAACCTTCAAAGGGGTACTTTTATTGAAGGTTTCATGCTGATTTTTTTTGCTGGGATTACTGTTGACATTTTCTGTTTCAGAAAAACATATTAAAAATAAAAATCAAACGGGATTATAATTATCTACCTTTATTTTCCTGTTATATACGATGCTAATTTTAAATTAGTAATTTTTATAATTGAATCGTCAGTTTGAAGAAGGGAATAAGTCCAAAAACCAAGTTTTGAGAAAATCGAAAAAAAAAACTGTATGAGTAATAGAATTTTCATTGTATAATCACCAAATTTTTACTGGAAGTTCACAACCCTATTTAGAAAACAGAGCAACCATCAAAACAAATATAAGTATATTCAAAAACATTTTACAGTCAAAATAAGTTGATGGACTTATTCCCTTCTTCAACCTTATGAAGTTTTTCTGATAAAAAAATCTTAAAAAACCCTTAAATTCACATTTAAATTATATTTCTCCTTAGTTTACACCACAAAAGGGTGAAATAAAAGGAATAAGACAAATAAAATTCAAAATTATAGTGAAACTGAGTTATTAGAGCAGTATCAATGGATTGAGTGAATATGAATGGAGTTAAACATTCCCTGCATAAAAAAAGTTTGAAAAAATTTTAAATTAAAAGAAAATTTCTTTTTAACTTTGTTTACAGCTCAAAGAATAGTAAAAGAAAGACAAATTAACTTTAACTCCAAATTAACTTGAAAAATACAATGAATGGACATCGATTTCACAACTTCAAGGGGAGATATCTTCCTATAGGGGTCAGTTATTTCCCCCCCTCTTTTCACCTATGTGTAGAGCAAAGCTTGGAGTTTGTTTTGAGCACAAAAAGTCAATTTGTCATTTTTAGGACTTATTCCCTTCTTCAAACTGACGATTCAATTAGAAGCTAAAGTGATTATATGCAGTATTAACTTCTGTATACGGATTTGCAAACTTACCGAGGTTTTTTCAATAAGTTTCTAAAGCCTGTTTAGTAAACAGGCTTTAGAAACTAAATATATATCGCTGACTAAACAGTGTTTAGTCAGCGATATAAATCAGAGTAACAGATCATCAAACACTAGAAGCTTGTTATATAATTTTTTTAGAATTTTCCGACATTATCACTTTATACTTTATTATATTTTTTATCCGACATTATCACTATTAATTGTACCTCATGTTTTCTCATCAGTCCGTATTAAATGATAAGAAATACTGTTCAGGAAAAACGAATAATTTTTCTTATATTTCTATCCCGTAACACTTAACTTTTGTAAATTTCGATATTTGTGTTTTTTCTTCCTGTTAATAAATTATAAAAATTGATTTAGAAGATTATTATATTTTTTTAAATATAACAAAATCAAAAATTATTAAGGACAATTTTTTAATCGTGATAACTTAAAAAGCCAATGAGGATAAACAAGTGATTGCATTCAAGTATAAAGGGAAATGAAAAGACTATTTAAGATATCTCAAACAAATAAGAAGCTGAATTAATTTTGAGAAAAACATGCATTTAGTTCCCACGGCATACAAAGCTGGCGCTTCTTTTTTAGTGGGTCAACAGCCGTTTGTTAACGGTATCTCTCAGTCTCTTACAACATGCATTTCTAGCACTCCCTCAATTTAAAGACTAGTAACATCCCAAACAACCTTCAGCAAAGAAAATCAGTTTTTAGAAGAGCAAAAACACAAAAACTACTCTTTCCAAAGGGGGTTTTATGGTGCATGAAATCATACACATTCTGCTCAATTCCGATCTGTGTTGACCAACTTAACGGCGGTTTTCAACGCAACCGTCAAAGACAATCCAGGAACGAACGAAATCGGATAAAAGGTTAAAATTGCAGACATGAAGCATAAAAAACTAACTCTAACATGGGGAATTAAATAAACTTTTTTAAATGTTTTCTTAAGTCACACGGATCTTCTGAATCACGTACGGGGACGTATTTGTGCATCAACGGGCAAAGATTAGGAAGGACCTGAAGGCAGATTTAGTATTCTTAGACTTACAAAGTTGTTTCTTCCTCGATTTCGACAGCATTTTTTCCTCCAAAAGCTCCTCACGTTTATTTTTTTTAAATTAGTGAAACTCCCATAATGTTCACGTTTTGGGATTGGGGGATGTAGTTAATATATGCAGGACAATGAAACAAATGACATTTTTAAAAACGAAATGTTTTCATTTGTTCAGAAGTGACTGTTATAAATAGACATCATTATGATTTTGGATCAGATAGTTTATGGATGAGAGTGATTCCTATTTCGTTTAATTCTGATGAAAACAATTTTCGTAGATTCTTAAGTTGATTTTAAAGATAATTAGGCTTTAAACTAACATTAGCATAGGCATACCTTTAAGTAAGCTTCTTATAGATGGTGTTCATATTTAAATTACGCTAACGTTAGATTATTTTAAATTTTGCTGGTTTTAGTTAGGATGCATTTATTAAAATATGTAAACTATTTCGCTTCATAAAATTATTAACACTTCAATAAATATTTTACAATTTAATTAAGATGAATGCAGTTTATTTTGCATTTAACTTTCGTTTAAAAGGTTTTATCATAAAGTTAATTTCATTGGTATCATTACTAAAATTTCGTTGTGGGGGCATTTCCAAGTATATCTTATATTGTAGATTAATGTATCAGTTTTATGTAGTATTTTTTACAAATATGAAAATGTTTTAACCTTTTCTATGATAACGTTAGCATATAGCATATTAACAAAGCCTTAATATTGGAATAGTTTTTAAATTGAAAAATCTATTTAATATTTAGTGACATACTATATTGCATTCAAAGACTGCAAAGTATAACAAATATACTGTGAAGTAAACTGATAGCCTAAATGCAGTTAATATTTTATATCATTTTGATTATAAGAATTAAATTTGTTTTCTGTATCTTGAATTACCATTTTTATTATTGACCATAAATTATTTAAATTTATGGTCTATGATTAAATGTGACAATTTATGAATTAATTTATGATTAATTTATGATAATAAAAACTTTTATTTATGAAATCACATAAGCAAAAATTCAGCGTTCTCTTTTATATAGATTAATTAAAACACTCTGCTTGATTAAAATTACTTAGATGAATAAAATTGCTGAAATTTATCTTCACAAACATTGTATATAGAGAACAAAATTCATTAGTTTATGAATAAAAGATAACATTAAAAAGAGATGAATCTTATGAAAGGAAGATTAAAGTCAATAGTCGCTGAAGACCCATCGAGTATATGCGGAGTACGTGCTCGTGAAATCTGTGGGTCCGAAAGTCCTGAGGTCGGTCATGGCGCAGTTTACCTTGGGTCCAGGTGTCTGGAGACTATTTCCCTCCCCTTCAGATGCATGGCAAAATTGTGGAGGTGGCGATAGATAGTGGCAGCATCTATCATCTCATGAGGCAGAAGTCGGACTCCTGCCATTTATGGGCCTCACTTTCTCAGGAGCCGCACCCCCCTTTGCCTTGAATCCTAGTGGAGCTTGGGTATTCCAAAGTGGCACACGACAACAACAACAACAACATTAAAGTCAATAAACCACTAATTTTATATTCTATTTAAGTTCGATGCATAAAAGTTTCTATGAGGAAATTTCATAGAAATAGAAAACAATTACGTCTTAGATATGGTGATAGTTTGAAATAAAATATCCCTCATTAAAATAATCCCATGATTCTATGAAGAATTTCATTAACCTTCCTACCCCTTTGGGGTCTTTTTCGACCCCAGACGCACTTTGACGCTTGATATCTCCCATGCATTTTTGTTTTGACAATTTCCGATGCTACTATTCCTTAATTACGCAAAGTTTTACAATGGGTAAAAATTTTGGAGTTATTATTCCATTTTTAAGTGTCTTGGGAGAAATAGTCACATATTCCCCCTCTGGGGTCTTCTGAGCCCCCAGCCATGAATGGCGGTAAAACAGTATCAAATAAAGTTTAGTATTTTATTTTTTATTGTATTATAGATAAAAAAAGGTTTGCATGTTTGTTTAGAACGTTTGGAGAAATATTAGAAAGATATTTTCGTAGAAATTGTCATTTTTTTTACAAAAAGAAGATTGCGGCTAAATACATTGAATCACTCGCTATTTCTTAAATTTTTTATTCACATTCTAAGAAAAATATGCTATTTATAGAAATCTTTTGAGTATCTAACAGTTGCAGCAAAAAAAACTCAGACAACTGTCGCCATTACTTCCTGTTGAACACATTCTTTACAAAAACAATATAAATTCATGGTTGATTGTAAATAGGTTTTTATATTCAGTCTTCTTTGAAAAATAAGAATGCTTTCAAATATTTATGAGTGTTTACGGAAGTCCAGAATGTGATTTCGAAGAATTATCAAGAAAAAAAACAATTTTATGTTAAAACTTACATAAGCAAGCGAGATACTGATTTCACTAAGAAATCTGAACCGATCATTTTTTTTGTATTATTTCAATTTTAAAAAGAAGAATCCAAACTTTACATGTTTCATAATACTAAATAAATTAATCTGGGGTGACAGGTAGCTGATAATGCAGAATAGAGAATCTATGCAGCTTCATAAATCGTTTAAAATAAACTACTAAATTCTACCCGTGCAAGACCGGGTATATCAACTAGTATGCTTTAAACAGTGTGATTATAAATATTTTAAGTAAAACAACTTCAATGTAGTTCATTTCTGTAATTTCATTCTTGTTTGAAGGTCCAGATGTTATAAAAAACGTGTATCAAAAGAAACCCTATTAAGCCGTAATAAGACGAAAAAAATGAGAAAAATACCAAAAAAATTGGATAAATTATTCTGAAGCATCTTTCTAGAAATAAAAAATGACAATTCTTCTCCATTTAAGGAATTTTTAACCTTTATTAGAGTCATAGGCATGTTTTACGCATGGGGTCCTCAGAGACCCCACGAGGGGAATATGTGACTATTTTTTCAAGAGGGTAGGAAGGTTAATGATCCTAATTCGAATATAAGTAAGAGTTTTCCATCTTTTATTCCACAAAACACCCATCCAGTATCTCTAAATCACCTTCAAGAAGTGATTTAACCTAACCACTGCCGCCGACTCCATAGGTTAGAACCATTATTATTTTCTTACTCGAATACTAATATTTTTATTCTTTCAACCCTAAATATCTTTTCAACATATATCTTCAGTAGCTATTCTCAGTAGCTTTTGCGCCCTGTGGCTTCGGTTACTGGACATGGAAGAATAGATAGCAATCCCTGATGACTTTCGTGACGGCAGTCCAAAGCGATCATCATCATCATTTTCTATAAAGAGGGAGTTCGCGATGATTGAAAAGAAATGGTCTTTTTTTTGTGCTGATGCTTGTTCCTTTTTCCCTCTTGTGATATCAAAAAAGATGGTTTTGAAAAAAAAACACCGAGAGAACGAGATTTAGATGTGTATGTTCTGTCGAGAAAGTGTTTTTGTTGGTAAGTATTGAGTATTGTGTGAAAATACACACTTTCCTGAAGGGGATGGACCTGTTTGGATATTTTATGCGTCATTCGTTGATATGATGACTCAATTTTAGTGGTGAGACTAAGTATGTGATACCATATTTTTTCTAAAAAATAAATCCTTTGCAAGATGATGGTGGTGGAAAAGGTTCAATTTTGATTATCTTTAAAATGTCATTGAATTTTTGTTTTGGATTATTTTTTTATTAAATCTATTTTGGATTAGCTTCGATGATATTGACATGGAAAGGTTTGTAAAAAATTATTTTGGTACAGTAAATAATTCTTACTGAAAAATTATGTAAAAGTACATTAAATCCCATTTTCAAATGCATTTGACTGTACTAGGTCACATTAAAAGAAAACCTCAAACTGTATAGGATCAAAGTTTTAACAGAGCCTAGACTGCATTTCTAGGTTAGTAACTTCATTTTGGTACTTTAAGTTTGCAAAATATGTTGAAAATATTTTACTCTTTCCTTTTTCAGCGTAATAATACCTTAAATTCAATTAGTTCAGGAGCATTTATCGTTCGGAATGTTAAGCTGCATCTTTATTAATTAGGTTTATATTATTTAAAATGAATATCTAGTTAATTATTATTTTGTTAATTTTGCTTAATTTTAATCTAATATCGGAATCTCCTTTGAATGTTATAAATAGAAACCTTTAATTTTTGAATTAAAAAATATGTTTTTTACAACGAATGTGATATTTTTCTCCTTTTTATCTGTGATCAATAAGCTTTATGTTATAGTATGTTATAGTATGTCTTATAGTATGCCCGAACTGAGTTCGGGCTGGAGAAAAATTATCATTTCCGTTTTTTGAAGCCCAAACTGAGTTCGTTTCGATGATGATAGGGATTTTTCTTCGTTTAGAGATTGGGAGACATTATATTTGGAATCATCTTCCTAATTGAATAATATGCGTGTGTAATCCAATACTTTTTTTAGCGTATGTTAAAATAATTAATACACTTGTAATTTCATTTTAATTTAGATTTTTGTTATAAAAAACTATTTTCTAACACTAATAATAATAATATAAAGAACAAAATTAAACAAATGAAAAAATGTCCACGTTTGGTCAATTTTTCTGAAATAAATGTCTCTGTAAAGGGGTTAATAGTTCAAAGTGGAATAAGAAACAACAAGACAACTAAACTAAACCTAACCTAAGAAAGAACAATAATATTTTAATAGTATAATCAATTTACTTAGCCTTGTATATTTTCATTGCATTAAAAACAAAGATCCATTTATACAATGATGAAGGCTATTGAACTTTCATTAACTTTTAAATGTTTACAAAACATTTAAAGTACAACCGAAAGAACATCTCAATAGGCATGTATTTCCTAACACTAAAAAAAAGAAAACACCGAAATAAATAATAAAATACAACAGTCGTCATGATCCAAATATCCTACCGCGGTGATTCCACCAAATTACCTAATAATATAACCCTAAATACCTATATATTTATTTAACTCAGTCTTATTAGCAACTGCCCTATGGACGTATAGATGTCCCAGTTGCTACAACATATCCTGATCCACATCCGATCTGCAGTCCTTAACATGGCATAATGATTCAAAACCCAGCGAACCACGAAGATTGAGGTAAAATGGCGTTTTTGTTCCTCACAAACCATGAATATTTGTCGGCTAATTGGACGATTTTAATGTAGTAGAAGAATAACGAAGAGCAGCATGAGTTCTGCCAAGCATCCATGAAAGATGGAGTTTTTACAATACAATGTTGTGACAGTGAACTTAATTTTTATTGATGTAAAATGCAGTATTTTTAGACAATGTGTCTCTTCTAATGAGAGTGATATTGTGGTATTTTTAGTTGGGTTGGAGAAAAGTTGAAGAGTACTTCTTTAATTTAATAACTATCTCCTAATTTGGGTATGAATTCCAGTATCAAATCAGGTTCATTACCCTTGAAGTATGTTTTAATCGTTTGTTGTATAAAAAATATGGTGTACCATGTTTAATTTTTAAAAGGTCCTCTAAGTGGTTATAAAGTTTTATCAGGAACTTTCTAATTAAAATGCTTTAAAAAAATTAAAATTTATTAAAATGTCATAAATTTTAAATACATTTTTAAAAAATGTTCTTGAAAATTTTCTCTCGAGAAGTTTGATGCGTTTTAATAGTAGGTATTCCAAAAATTTGCCGAGTTTTTCACTTTGAATAAATAATTGGCGGTTAATCTGATAGAAAATTGCTCAGGATTTTAAACTATTATGAGGTTTTCCATATAAATTTTAAAACACCATAAAAAACAAAATTATACATTAATTAATAAGATTTTTTATATTTTTAGACACATTGCATTATTTAAACCTTTTCGCTAACTTAAATACTTGGCCTTTTTTATTAATTTCCATACTGAAATAAATTTTATTGTAGTAGAAATTGCAAGTAAAAAATTTCCAAAGTATATTAGCGTAAAGAGTAGAACAAAATATCTGTAATAAGTTTTTTAATCCTTTATTTTTTTTTTAATCTAAGTGTACCTTCTACTACAAAAATACATTAGACAATGTGTTCTGTTTCATTCTTATTTTAAATCATAATATTAATAAAATACCAACTTTAATGCATGATTTTTGTAGTCTAAAAGTCTCTATTGAGTCTCTATTTTAGATTTTCTATCATAAGAGCTAGATTTATAGTTTCTAATATCTTGATGAAGGTATTAAAACACCGTTTTCTTTCACAAAATATAATTCCTTAAAAATTTTAAATGTTAAAAAAAGCTACAAAAATAACAGAAATGGTGCAAGCAATAATAATGAAAATCAAATGTAATGTAAAATCAAATTTTCGTGACGGATTACTTTTAAAAAGAAGTTTTAGTAGAAAATTTTAAGAACACACTAAAATATTTTAACATGCCTAATATATAACATGCCTTTTCTAGAACTGTTTAACTTAAACTCGCCCTAAGGAGATGTTCGGCTTTGAGATACCTTACATTGACAAGAGACTTCCAGTGAGAGATTTGGCTCCAATTCGATTGAATAACACAAAGAGATGAAAACAGGTCAGTTATTTCATGAGTGCTAGAAGGCGATATTTTCGATACAAATCTCATCCTACCAAAGGGCGTCTTTTTCATAATTATGTAAAGATCCTGATCCTAACATTTGTATCCACCAACACTCAAGTATATTGTCGATAGTTTAAAATTTAAATAATGTATACGGATATTGGAATAAAGTGTTATCTAAAACAGCTTCACGCTTGAATGTAACATACCCCAATTTCTCCATGGGTCTTACCGAGCAAAAAGTACTCCAATTTAGGGATTTCTGAGAAAACAAACGGTTTGAAAATATATCATTGAGCAATAAATTACCAACTCTTAGTTCTTCGAAATATTTTTTGATAAAGGAATCAAATTAAAATTTTATAAGTATTGAATTACTTGGATTTTATGTAGAAAATGTAATTTAAATTTTTCCACTAAATATATCAATTAAAATAATTAATAACCTAATTTTTATGGCTGCATTTAAACAAAAATATCATAGTTTTAATATATTTCAAGATCGAATGAACAAAAGTTCATGGACAGTTAAATTGAACATTTAAACTGTTCACTAAATTAAAATATTAACATTTAATTCGAATTGAGAGAGATATAAATCTATCAATGAATTTAATTCATTTAATTTATTCATTATCATTTTAAGCTGAAGGGGACTATTCAAATATTATGTAAAGATATTATTTGTCATTTTTGACCCCCTCATCCCTTTGTCATCTTCATAATAATACATAAGAAAACTGCCCGTACTATCTTTCTTCTTATTTTGTACAAAATGTTTAGTAGTGCTAAAAATGTAAAATTATTTGTACAATTTATTTTTGGTTGAATTTTAAAATTATAATGCAAGAAACAATATATTTTCGAAAATTTGGCGTTTTTACTCATACCTCCAACATCCTTGTCAGGAAAAATAACCAAAAAGCAAATAATTATTATTGGTAGATAATTAATTGTTTTAGATTTATATCGCCTTGGAAATTCCTGCTAAATCCTTAAACTGTAAGGTGTAAGAGTTATATTTTTTATTTATTTACATTACATTTTTTAAATTGTTTTTCCTAATATCATACATTCTTAAAACGACAGTCTCAAAACTGAGTAGAAAAGTATACTCAAACTGGCTCCAATCCAAATGCACTCAAACTTGAAAACATGAATATGCTCTTTTCTGAAAATGTGCATACTCAAAAATGAATTATCATGAGCTCATCATTTTTTAGTTCAAGCTCAAGATGTTTCATTTTTGAGTATGCACATTTTCAGAAAAGAGCATATATATATACACTAGCGGAAATAAAAATCCCAACACCAAGAAGGAAAGGAGATATCAAAGTCAAATTTATTTCTATGATTGCACATAGTATCAATGTGAATTGCTTAAAAAATCAGCCTTCCTGGATATTAGGGGGCCGAGAAAATCGGTGAGGAGTGTTGTCTCCATAGGTGTCCATTACCGCCGTCACACGTCACGGTATTGAGTGACAGGGGCTCTAAATGACTTTTAAGGGATTGGAGGACCATGTTGCCTCCTCAGGTAGTCCAAATTCATATGGTGCACTAGCGGACGTTGCATATCGGGCTAGGTGATTTCTCCTCTTTCTCCGGACATGTTTTGTGAGCGTTGGTTCTTACGAACGGATAGGCCAGGGTAAAAATGCAACCTAGGGGGTTAAGAAGAAAGCTTGGACGTTGCATACAACATGTGGTTGTGCATGTTTCTCTTGAAATTTGTCCCCAGGACAGGTCTGAAGGTAAGGACGGACAGCCGGCTAAAAAACCTCAATGAAGCAGCTCTAGTTGGCCAAAATACTGGTAGATCATACTGAGAACAAGCGGCAGTGGGATGGATGTCGTTTGCAGTACTGCGGATTGTCCGTTCGGTCCGCATAGCTTCTTACATCTTTGTCAATAAACAAGGGACTGAAAATGGGCATTTCTGTTTCCAATAGTGCACGAAATAAGGAAATGAAAATCCCAATTTCATGACATCGTGTTTATGAGAGAATCCTGATTCGGTTTGGAGCACCACGACGGTTGGGTATGAGTTTGAAGACACAATGGAGAGAGCGCACTCAGCTGATGATTTTCTAATCATTCCATGGAGTGGTGATGCAGGGTAACGGAGTGGTGATGCATTAGATTCCATTTCTGCTACTCCTGAGTATGATTCACCAGTACTTTTTCCAACCAGAGCTGCGTCATTGAGATTTTGCAGCCGGTAGACCGTCCTTACCTTCAGACCTGTCCTGGGGACAAATTTCAAGAGAAAAATGCACAACCACATGTTGTATGCAATGTCCAAGCTTTCTTCTTAACCTCCTAGGTTGCATTTTTACCCCGTCTTTCCCGTCCTCTAGAACCAACACCCACAAAACAGGTCCGGTCAATGAGGAGAAATCACCTAGCCCGGTATGCAACGTCCGCTGGTGCACCATATGAATTTGGACTACCTGAGGAGGCAACATGGTCCTCCAATCCCTCAAAAGTCATTTAGAGCCCCTGTCGCTCAATACCAGGACGTGTGACGGCGGTAATGGACACCTATGGAGACAACACTCCTCAGCGATTTTCTCGGCCCCCTAACATACAGGAAGGCTCATTTTTTAATCAATTAACATTAATACTATGTGCAATCATAGAAACAAATTTGACTTTGATATCTCCTTTCCTTCTTGGTGTTGGGATTTTTATTTCCGCTAGTGTATTTTCAAGTTTGAGTACATTTGGATCGGATCCAGTTTGAGTACTTTTTTTACTCAGTTTTGAGACTGTCGTTTTAAGAGTGTAAGAACCTTGTTAGAAGGACCTTTTATGAAACAAATAACAAAATGACGTTAGGGAACGTACCCATACTACGTGACCCATTTTTTACCATTTTTGCCCCCTCCCCCCCTTGGTGTCCATCCGTAGTATATGCCAAGACCCCCCCTCCCCCTCTAGTTTTCACGTAGTAATTCATAGATACTGTTTGCCATCATTTTTTTGCAAACAGAAAGTTTTAAAAAATTAATTTTGCTTAATTTGTCTAATTTTAATAATTAATTTGGCTTAATTTTGTCGTATTGACTAGAAGAAATTGACTACGTGACGAAACCCTAAGCCCCCCTCCCCCCTGTGACCGAGCGTGGTATTTTGAAGACCCCCCTCCCTCCCCTGAATGGGTCACGTAGTATGGGTACGTTCCCTTATGACGAATTGACACTACGATAAAACAATCCGTACTTTTCTTATCTATCGTTTTACGCAGGGGTTGTTTATGTCAGGTGAGAGTTCTTTGTTAAAGAGGTTCTGCTTATTTCAAACTATACCTGAACATAACTGCCTATTAAAAAAATTAAAAGAAAATTATCAAACTCTGGAACAATATCATGTTCCTAAGGAAAAAATAATTATAAAGGCCTCGTTTATACGATCTTATCATTAGATTTGATTAATTACACAGAAGTGGAACACATATCGGCCAACTCTAATCAGAAAGTCCTGAACTCTGTAAAATTTTTCAAATTCCTACCACACAATAAAACATTCAAATACTTTCTCCCGAACAACAAGCGTTTTAGTTTTAATATTTCACAAAACAAGAGCACCACCATTCATCTTTCCTATCCAGTCCATTTGTAGCATTAAATACAACTCTAACGAACACTCCCTCTCCCACGAAATTAGGGACCGACAAGACTAATTAAATGATTACAACCCTCGCTTGAACGAGCTGCGAAAACCGTCAACCGCCAATCCTCGTCAAAAGACTTAAAACACCGTTTCTTAACAGTAATTTTTAGTAATGACTAGCAACAACTCACATTTTTTTTCCTCTAGAAGACTGATTGATAATCTTAATCCCGATCTACCTAATGTTGGTGGGTATACTCGACCGATATATTATTTTGATTGTTGAGACAGTGAGAAGTTGCTCGAGGGTAGTTACGGGTTCTTTGGGTTTAGTGGGGAGAATCTTCCATGTTGTTTTGTGATCCGTGCTCTGCTAAATCTGGCGGATTCAGAGATTGGTGCTAAAGATAGGGTTTAGTGATGCTTTATTTCAATTTTTCGGGTGGGTTGGGGAGCATTTTTCGGTCTTGGTGCGTGATTCTTTCTTGGATGTATTTACTATTTGTCGTTCTTTAAAATAATGCAGAAATGAGAGCTAGTTTTGTAGGTAACCGTAGATATTCTTTAAAATGAATGTGTTGAATAGATTTCGCCTATTTGTTTATTTTCTCTCATTTTAATATTAATACTTATTTTACTTTTTATCAGAACATACCTATTACATAAATGTTATACCATAGTACAGTTTACTCTCATCGATATGACGAAGTCAAAAGGACGGGTAAAAAATTTCGAGATAAAGAGTTTTCGATATAAAGAGTTAAATTAGAGGGATGCCTAACGTCTGGGAAAAAATGTTATAATCAGTTGCAACTTAACTTCAGCCTGTAGAAATATGCTGAGATCCACCAAAGAAAGTAGTTCCCCGTGCGGTGTCGGAATTTTGAGTGAAATTAAGAGATTCAATTTAAAGACATGATTAGTTTTTTAAATCCACATTTATTAAGCGTCTTTTCGTCCCGATCTGCAAAATGTTGAGTATTATTATTTTTTTAAGTGGCCCGGCGCGTAGTAGTACATTTGTTTGAATAAAACTCGCCAGCCAGTAAGAGCTTAGGGGTCATCCATAAATGACGTGAGGTCAAAAGGGGGGGGAGGGGTTTGGAAAAATCTCACCAAATCTCACCAAGGGGGGAGGGGGGTCGATTAAAATCTCACGTCAACTTTTTAAGTTAGAAATTAAAAGATTTTTTTAAGTATGAGAAAGGAATAATACCCACAAATAAGATTCTATGGTGATTTATAGGCGGAAAATTTCCTTTTCCCCCCACATCATTAATAATGGAAAAGTTTTAGGTGTGTGAAGCACAAAATGCAAACAATAGGATAGAAAATTGTTTTTAAAGAGGTAAATCTCACGCGGGGGGGAGGGGGGGGGTCCAGCAAAATCTTACTAAATCTCACCAAGGGGGGAGGGGGGTCCAGATTTTTGAAAAAACACCTCACGTAATTTATGGATGTCCCCTTACAGAGCCCAGCGAGCTTTCTGTTTACTCAGATTTTCTTCCGTGACGTCTGGCTCAACTTAAATTGCACTAGAGAATAGTAAAAAGATTTGATTTGTTCACAAAAACTTTTTTTTGCAAAATTATATTTTCATTTCTTGCTCTAACTAAAGTTTCTTCGGCCCCTCCCATCCATTTAGGTAGGTTAAAAAAGATAGTTTTCTTTATTGAATAGTTTGATGTTGTAGGTTGAAAATTATTTTTAAGATTTTTTCAATGAGGAAGTTGCATGATTTTTTTAATCGATTCCTCTTGCAAAAATAAGCAACTACCCAAAATTTGAGGCCGATCGAGAAATTTTTTGATTGTCAAAAAAATTAACAAAAATCCCCTTTTTAAAACCACGCGAAAATGCCAAAGTTTGGATGTGACGTCATCTTATACTAAACATTGTTGTAAAGCAATGGAGTTGATGGTATTATTGTTGACGTCATCTTATAGTTTAAACAATAAACGTTTTCAGTCACGTGTTTTTTTTCTCGACTTTTAAATTAAAATATTTAATTACCTGTACATTTTTTTGAAAATCTGACTAGATATTTCATTTTACCATACAAAAAACCATACGGAACACTTGTTTGTTTTTGAAAATCTGACACATGCAACTTCCTTATTGTTTTAACAGTAATCAATAATGAAATAAAAATTAGATAATTTAAATTCGTTTAATAGAAAATTAAGATAGAAAGATGATTTAAAAATTATCTTTCATTATTATAAATGTTGTTATGATATAAAAATAAAAAGAAATTGAAAACGTTACCATAACAAATTAGTTCAATTACCAAAGTTATCTATCTCTCCTTAGTACTTTTACGATTAGCAAATTTTGTTTTATCCATTAACATATGGTCTAGTTACTCCTTTGTTTCTAGCTCATTGGTTTTAGTCTTTATCACCCAAATGATTAACTATCGTTGCCTAATTTAGCATACATGCATGCAAAAAAATCGTTATTGCCGCCTCACAGATAGAAAGGTACATCTTTTGACGCTTTCGAATAGTTGATGATTTCGGCGCTAACATTTGAAGCCTATAAACACAAGAAAGCAATTCCCTTTGACTACCTAATGAATAGAAACCAGTCTTTACACCTCGAAAAAGCGCCTTAACTGAATTTTTTCTGGGTCACCGCAAACCGAAGGCACATCATGGCGCTTTTTATGGTCTGTTTTATTTCTAAAATAGAACGTACTTCGCGCTCTTATTTTCACTCGCTCTTCTTTCTCTCTGTCGTTGCCATCATCGGAAGAGGATTCGCCAATAATACGCGATGGGAATGGATGCCGAATATTTTGATTGGCTGTCAAGCGAATCGGCATATTTCGGAATCGTCGTTTGACTACGGCGGAGAGAATGGAACGAAAGAAAGCAAAGCTCGAATCCATGGGAGAAAAAATTAGCTTCGTTCCTCGACATTTGAGTTGTTAGGTGTCAGATAAATAAAAATGGCTGGGTACGCAGATGGATGATACCTCCATTTTTTGGATTATCATTTTTGGGACACACTTTGGTTTTGTGACAGTTTTATTGAAGCAGAAACACTTTTATCTTTTCTTTCAAATTATATGCTATAACTACTGTACCGTTTATTACAAGTTACACTGATTGAATGATTGGAATAAAAAGTTCAGGTTGTATTAAAAACTAAACCATCGGCGCAACAGCCCTAGTGGGCCAAGGCCTACGATGCCCATCTTCGTTTTCGTGACCGTGGGGCCTGGGGTGCTAGGCAAATGTCCCAGTTAGGTGGTCAGTCTAACGTGAGACCCCCAGTGTTTAGTTCCCAAGCATGCTTGGTCCTCAGTTTATCGACCCACTGAAGGGATGAAAGGCTGAGTGGACCCTGCCCAGCCCGGGATTTGAACCCCGGACCTGTGGCGTGGAAGCGCGATGCAGTACCACTCCGCCACTGGGCTGTATTAAACATAATCAAATTATTTTCATCTATGAATACGACCTTTTTTCATTTAGCGTTTTAAGCGAAAGGAATGTAGTCTAATTCACATGAACACTTGTGCATTTTTTGACGTCTGTCTCAGGATATTACAAAGGACACTGTTTATAATATATTGAAAAACTAAGGGCAAGTTAAGATCGGAATACCAAGAATCTACTACCTTTACCATTGGCCCTTTCAAGACTGTTTTTATAGTTTAAAAATAATATTTTTTTGTTTTAAGAGAAATTGTAGTACACATTTATTAAAAGTACAGAATAACCTTGAGAAAAATGCCTTATTTATAATAGAAGAAAACATTAAGATATTTTTAGAGGCGAACAGTAGAATAAAAGAAACCCAACTTCACTTTCATATAGTGATAGTTAAGGGGATATTTCTTCACCAGTGCTTGTAATTAATGTTTCAAGTATTATTACTAAGCAAACTTTAATTATTTTCTATTGAAGGTAATATTTTATAATAGTTACATTGTTTGTATATAATAAAAACTTAATTACGATTAGGCGGGGGGTTATAAGAATGTAATAAATATCAGAATAGAATTATTTTTCTGATTTTAAATCTAATCTTCAGGGTTAATTCGGCTCCTAAAAATACTCCCCTCGTCCTTATCAAGAGTGCATTTTTCGATTCCCATCTATGCTTTCCTCCTAGTTTTGAATCATTCTGTACGACGATATTGTGGATACATATATTTTCTGGTTTGTGTGCGTGGTCTCAAGGATCCGCTTGTGTTGTGTAATAGTAGGGGAGCCCAGAGTGTTTTTGGGGATTTACTCGAGCGCGTCAGATTATCATAGGGGGGATACCTTGCATGCTTTTGAGTAACTCCACCAAATATAAGCCCTCCATGTAGGGGGGTTTGTCTAGAACAGCTCGTCAGATTTGTAAAAAAAATCGATCCCTGGATTTACTCGAGCGCGTCAGAAAAAGATAAGGTAGGTTAATTACCAGCTAAAAAGTCTAAGTTTTCTAAAATCTGACGATTTGAGCGTGACGCAATGGAATGGTAGGGTTACAAAGTTGCAAAAAAATAACGATGTCTGTACATTCTCGAGCGCGGTTGAATTTTATTTTATTTTGAAGGAAATAATGCAAGAATCACGAATATAATATAATCTGCCGATTTCCACCAGCCGAACTAATAAAAATCGTCTATGGAGTTAGAGATTTCCATTACGGCCTATGGCCGTGGACTCTGTTTTAAGTAATCAAAAATTGGAGGGAGGTAGAGGGGCCCTAGACAAGCATATTTTGAATAGGGATGGTGGGGTGCAGCCTTACCGTTAAAGAGTCAGGACCTAATGTAGTGCGAGCGCGTTTCAAAAGGCCGTTTTTAGAAGGTCCGTGTGACGAAACAAAACATAATAAAATGAAAAACATTATTGCATGAGGTATAGGAATATCCGTACACTTAAATTATCAATGTGATAGAAATCGGGCCACTTGCTAAATCGTGGGGTGAGTTTTAAAACGTTCAACATTAATCTCTTAGTCAAATGATGGAGTTCCCTTAATGGTATTTAGAAAAATGGTGATCGGGGAAAGAATTTTCAATGATCAAACAGTTTCAATGATCAATGTTACGATCATTGAAAATTCCTTCCCCGATATTCATTTTTCTAAATACAATTAAGGGAACTCCATTCTTTGACTGAAAGATTAATATTGCACTCTTGAAACTCACTCCACGGATTAGAAAGTGGTTCAAATTCTATCGAATTCATGGTGTAAGTAGTGGGGATACTTCCTTACCTCATGCAATAGATTTTTTCATTTTACTATGTTTTGTTTCGTCACACGGGCCTTCTAAAAACGGCCTAGTAGACGGTTGGTAGCCAACGGCGATGGCGGATGTTCTAGCTGTCAGATTAAGAATATCCCTCAACATAATCGTCAGATTTTTGGCAATTCATGACTAGAACATCAAGCTGCACCTACTGTATAAAAATCTGACGCGCTCGAGTATTTCAATTTTGCGATTTTTTTTTTGCATTTTCAAAAATTCGCTACGTGTTTGCGTCACTTCCAAAACGTCAGAATTTTGAATGGGGACATTTTTAGGGTTCATTTAACACCCCCTCCAAAAATCTGACGCGCTCGAGAAAATCCATTTTTTTCTGTTTTCTACCGCTCCGGATGACCACCCCCACCACGCAAATCGGCAGATAAACATACCTTTGGTATCAGAGATACGTTGGAGTATCAAAAATATTAATATCTGACGCGCTCGAGTATGTACATGTAACTGTTTTTTTTTACAAATCTGACGGGCTGTTCTAGACAAACCCCCCTACATTGAGGGCTTATATTTTGTGGAGTTACTCAAAAGTATGCAAGGTATCCCCCCTATGTTAATCTGACGCGCTCGAGTAAATCCAGATTTAGCATCATGGGCTCCCCTACTATAAGTAAGATCTTGGAGTAAGACAGACACAAACATAATTTTTACTGACACAGAAGAGGGAAAGTACACCCAGGGCGAGAACCATATCAATATTATATATTAGTACTATATTATTTCACTATATAATTGAATCGTCAGTTAGAAGAAGGGAATAAGTCCAAAAACCAAGTTTTGAGAAAATCGAAAAAAACTGTATGAGTAATGGAATTTTCATTGTACAACCACCAATTTGTTACTAGAAATTCAAAACCCTGTTTAGAAAACAGAGAAATCACCAAACTAAATACAAGTACATTAAAAAAATTTTTACGGTTATAAAAAGTTGATGGACTTAATCTCTTCTTTCACCTTATGAAATTTTTTGAAGAAAAATCTTAAAACAACCATTAACACACAAGGGACAACACAAGGGAGAAATGAGAAATATAAGACAAATAAAATTCAAAATTATAATGAAAATGTGTCAATATAGCAGTATCAATGGAGTAAGTGAATATAAATGGAGTCAAACATTCCCTGCATAAAAAAAGTTTGAAAATGCTTTTAAGTTAAGGGCAATTTTATTTTGGCTTTTTACAGTAGGGGAGAGTGTTGTACCTATGGACAAAAATCACGTTTGGATTTTTCTAAGACAGGTAAAATTAAATTTTGACCATTTAAAGTGCCCAACCTATAGTCCTAACCTTTGTGAGTAGAGAGATATTTTTTATTAGACAAAATCTTGAAAATTGGATTTTTAATCATTTATAATAACTTGGAAAAATTTGTGTCCAAAGGTACAACAACCTGTTGTACCTATGGACAGACCCAGTTGTACCTGTGGACACCCTTAAAAAGGGAAGTTTTACTTGAAAAAAGCTAAGAATGAACATTTTTATTGATGAATAACCTTTTAATAACCTATTTCAAGCCTTTTTAAAATTGAAAATAGATTTTTTAAAGTAATGTAGTTTGAGATCGTAAATGATCATTAAAACGAAGTTGAATGATAAAAGTCTTGATTTTTTACCAAAAACACAAAAATCACATGGTATTTTCAGATCAGAATTTAAGGTAATAGTTTCATCAATCATGCTGATTGATCTGACAACTTCACTGATCCAAAAAAAACAATTCGATCAACACTTAGTTGTGCAAGCATTTGGTGGTAATAACAATAATAATTTGGTGGTAAATCTTCTTCAGTGGAAATTTCAAGTTTTTTTTAATCATCATACTTAAATGCGATAGGGTGCATAAGATTTTACACCATATTTTACACTAAATTCCAAGTAGAATCAAAAATTTAAAAAAGTAGTTGAGATCACAAAATATTTGATTTTTCATCTAAAATTCACTTGAAAATAATCTCTGACAAATATATTACCATTTAGAATGAATTTAACATTTATTAAATTGTATTCAGTTAAAGGAAACCTGTTTATAAAATGCCGATTAGCTACAGACACCCACAAGAACGTGTCCGTAGGTACAACGCTTATGGTGTTCGAAGGTACAGCATCAGGTGTTTTTGAATTCAAAGTTCTATAAAAGATAAAAGAATTGAGATCTGACGGTTTCTAATATCAAAACTAAAAAGTCCAAATCTCGGGGATTCCCCCATATATCCCATTTTATCATATCATAATCATAGAGGAAGAAAATAATTAATGTATTGATGCACTAAAAAAAACTTTAAGCACCTAAAAACAGTATTTTTATTATAGAAAATTTAAAAAATATTTTAAACAGCTGATTTCACGTTAGCAACTAGATAGCATCTGTTTACACTCAAAATCGACCACAAATTCAAATTTACATTTTTTCCCGAATTTTAAAATGAGGTGGCTGAAGGTAAAACCATCCGTAGGTACAACACTCTCCCCTATAAATAATAGGAAAAGAAAGACAAATTAACTTCAATTCTAAATTAAATTAAGAAATACAATGAAGGGACATGGACATCGACTTCGCAAATTCAAAGGGCTATATATCCTGATAAGGGGTCGATATTTTCACCCTCTTTTCACTCATAGAGCAACACAGAAAGTCAATTTGCTATTTTTTGGACTTATTTCCCTTCTTCTAACTGACGATTCAATTATATTAGATATTACAAAAGTGAAAATCTTTGGCAGAATTCTACATTATTTGGCGATTTTTCGATTGCGCCCGACTAACGGAAAAGTTAAAGTACGCATACGCTCTATACCAGGGTTTCTCAAACTGTGGGTCGCGACCCACTGCTGGGTCGACAGTCAGTTGTTGGTGGGTCGCGAGAAGATTATGAATTTTTCTGAATGTATATTATATTTTTTATAATTTTTACAAATGTGTTATGGACTTTGGAAATTTATCAAATTGCCATTTATAGTAAAAAGAATAAAAATAAGAGCAATAAGAAAAAACACCCTACTTGTGTCGAATGCAAAAGACAATTAATGTAATACATACTATGTGTCGCATTAATGTGCTTATAATGCAAAACTATCATTCAATAAGATTATTCAAATAAGATTTGATTATAAACGTGGTCTCCCCACCCCATCCAGACCAAGGGGAGCAATGCAATTTTTAAGAATTTTTAGAAAATAATGTAACTGCAATTTATCCCAGATTACTAAAAAAACAAGTTAAAACCCAGTTTTCAAGGGTCAAAAACTTCAAACTTTCAAGGGTCAAACCAAGACCCTCTATATACATGGCCACCCAACTCCGGACGATGACGTCAAACGTGAGTGAAAATTGCCATGTTAAGTCTATGAAGTGACGTCAAACATGAGTGAAAGTTATGACGTTGCACGGCCGAGTTGGGAGGCCTTTATATAGAGCAGTGGTTCCCAACAGGTGGTCCGCGGACCACTGGTGGTCCGTGAGGCCATCGAAGGTGGTCCGTGAGAGGATTTTAAAGGTATCCAAAAAAATGTGTTGATATTATAAAAGAATAGTTTTCCTTATCACATTTCCCATCAAGTAGTAAAAAACCATAAATGAAAACCCAAAAATCATTCGTCTCAAATTGTTAGGTTCTCTTTCTCTCCAATGATTCATTTATTCATTTCACTCACGTTACTCAACTGATGTTTATTACAAAGTAGAAACGAAATGTGATCATGTTGCGATAGTTTGATGGGTTGAAAGATACTACAAATGAAATGCTAATTGAAAGAGGAAATTTCTGATATAAGCGAAATAGGTTTGTTTATAGATCTAAGAAAACTTTATTGTCAAAAATGCGAGTCTTTGAACAGATAAATCATTTTTCTTTTTAAATTGCTCCTTTGAAATAACTATTAATTGACTTTCGATCTTTCGACGCGGTCTCTTTCGGAAGAACAGCAACTAGCATCGCCTTTATAATTTCTGCTGCTACAACTCTTAGTCAGTGCATGTGTATTGTGCGGTTTACTGTTTTGTGATAAATTCCTGGTCATCTCATTTTTCCTGTAGTTTAAATTCCGAGATAAGTACTTTGTTTCAAATTTAAAACTACTAATAATATAATAATACTGTTGTTGGGTACGAAAAGAATGACTCTTTGATACTGGTGTTATTTAAACCTGGGGTGACTTGAGTGTAGGTATGATTATGAACCTTTCCGGGGCTAATAGATCAACGAGCGGACATTTCCACTCACCTGAACAATTATTGACATTTGTAAAGTATTCTCGTCATTAATGTATTTTATAAAAGGTTTATTTTTAATAATTGGATTTAAAATAATGTCATGATAATTTTTCTTTAAAGTTTATAGATTATTTTATTCAAAGTTCCACATTAAGATGCGTATTTAAGACTCTGTTTCCTGTAGTATTAAGAAAAAAATCAAACTTTACACCCTCTGTGAGGAATGAGTGCATTGAAAAAAGGTTAAATTTTTTAAAGATAAAGTTGGGAGTAGGGATTTGAGTTGGGAACCACTGATATAGAGGGTCTTGGTCAAACTTCCCTCTATGGCGTGGCGCTCCCCAACTTTTGTGGTGCTGCCATCTACATCACTGACCAAAAGAAATTCTTGTTTGCTCTGTGGAATTTATTCGTGTTGATTTTATTTTAAGCTTCAGTCTAAGATTTTAAAATAACATTTTCAAATGAATTTTCCACGTTTCAAATTAGTAGAAATATAAAAGAATTATTATTTTTTTTCTAAAAACACTAGTGACTTGAACAAAGAAACTTTCCTATTCCTTTCCGCTCCAGTTCACTGAAGGGTGATCCGGCGGTAGTGTGAAATATTTTGTCAATCTGATATGAGTATTACATGCTAAATTAGTGGCTTGAAATTTTTTTAAAGCAAATTCCAGTTTCTTTGAAAGGAAAATCATGTTTTCTTAAAATAGATCATTGCACTAACAGATAAGCCACTAAAAAATTCTTATGGATATTGTGCTAAATTTTGTACCTTTCCTGTGGCATCAAAGTTAGTGATGAATCACATTTCACGGTTTGTGTACAAAATTTTAGAAAACCTCCTTTGCAGGTCAATTTTCCGGTATTGATGTCAAAATGAAGTATTAAATACTGGGGTTCTTCCAACTAGATCAAATTTTCAGATCCATTTAATTAAAATGCATTTAAATAGGTTAATTACTTTCTACATTGTCGCTGTTTTAGAAATATGTATTCTTCCATTAGCGTTTTCAGGTAAAGGTAAGACTTGTGAAGTCTTAGTTTTGCATTCAAAATTGTATCATTTTTCTTGCAAAGTTGATAATGTACTTTCTTTTTCAAACTTTTATAATGATCTGTTTTATAGAACTGTATGAATACGTTACTTGTGGCTCTGTAATTAAATTGCTCAACAATCATCTGAAAGTGCGCTTGCATTCCCATGAAGTTAAGTATGGATCTGGAAGTGGACAGCAGGTAAAACCTTGATTTTGAATATTTTGTAGTTAAATTTTTGTAATGTTGAATAAATCAGTATGTTCATAACTTTGGATATGATAAAGTGGTAAAGACTCACCAAGGCATTCTTAAAAATCTCCAAATATTTTGTGAATCCTTTATTTTCTCTAATTTACCTGAAAAATCCAAATCTCGTGCAGGATAACAAAAATATGATAAAAACTTGCAAACCAACTTATTTAAATAAAGGGTATACTTACATAACTTGTGGATCATTTTAAGGGCTGTCAAATTCAGCAGCACAGCTATAGAACAGTTAATGGGCTTTAATAATGTTTTTAGATTTTTAACTTAAATATTCGTTTATTTGTTAATGTTTATAGAATAACATCTGTAGTTACTTAATCTGAGTTACTAAGTAATATGCTGCATCATTTAACTGTTGTTCTAGCTTCCTACATTTAGCATAAAAATAATGGGTTCTTACGTATTATCCCGTCGACCGTACCTCTGAATCCGTAAATGGTAAACAACCCATTGACTTTTCTATGACTGTTGCTGCTGAATTTGACAATCGCGGAATGGTCGATGGGATAATACATAATTCTGAATAATGTCTTATTAAAATAATTGAATGTTGTACTAATAGATCTTTTTACATTTTTTCCTTTTTATGAAACAGTTCCTGTGGTTGGAAAAGTCCTTTTATACTTTATCCATTGATTACCAGTTTCAAAATATTAAATGTTCATTAATAGTTTAAAAAGTATCTGTATGAAACCTTTTTAATGGACATAATGAAAAACTGCTTTTAATTTTCAGTCAGTAACAGCCATAGATGACTATGATGATGTGAATAGTCACTGGGTAATAAAGGCAAAAAGCGGAAAGACTTGTAAAAGAGGGTAAGTTAGAAATTACTTTTGAATATATCCATGTTATTGTATACTAAACCTCATATAATTAGGTTAGAAAATCGAGAACACTGATTTACAGAATATATCAACACTATTGCATTATGTAGTGATTCATTTCCTTTACAATCATGTTTTCCCCAACTTTGATTTTAGGTTAATTAGTTCAATTGCTACAAAAATTCACAGGTGTTTTAAATGCTCACATGGAACTGATTTCGTATGTGTAAAAAAACAAATTGATTTAATTTGTTTTTCATGTAAATCTGTATAATTTTATCTTTAATATTTATGAACAAATGCACCTTTCACACTCAATCCATAATGGGATATTTTCAATAGACTAATTAATTAATAATGTTATTAGGTTTTTTATTGGTTTTATGGATGTATTCATCATTTTAAAGTCGACCAGGGTCATTCCCGCACAAAAATCAATAACATCCTTATATCACAAAAACTATTAAAGCTAGTTATGTATTTTGGTATAAAGCAAGCACACTGGGAAACACTTCTACTCAAATTTTTGTTTCATTGTGACTGGCTAATATTTTAAGTAATTATAATAAATTGGTATCCTGGAATTACCCATGAGATGAGGTAATTCCTGAACACTTCCAGGGTAATTCTTGGACAGTTGCAAATGTATGTAAATTTGTATTTTAATTAAAGTTTTTTGTTGTTATTATCATAGTAAACTATGGCACTATAATTTTAATCATGTTTTGACTAATTAAATATATTTTACTAAACTCTAGACCTCCTTTTATGGATTAGTAACACGTATACTAATATGAAAATTACTTGCAAAGAAATATTTTTTTAAAAAGTGTTTTGTACAACTAGCCATACTGTATGAAAACATTGTAGTCCTACAATACGAAAAAAATTTATAGTAGAATCAGTTTTTACTAACTTGTTGCTTCACTCATTGTCATGAATTGTCCATTTGAAGAATTATAAATTATCAGGGAAAGGTGTATACCCGGGAAATTTGCATATTTTTAATTTTAACTGAACAAATTCATTAGATTTCTTTAGTTTTAAATGTTTTTCTGCTCTAAAAACACCTCTAAAGGCTCACCGCAAATTTTATGTGATCTAAGTAAACTTTAGTAGAAAATTTCTCTCTTCTGGACTTAAAAAAAGTGAGAAAGTTAATTTGATCCTAACAAGGAACAATTTTGAAATCAACAGTACTTCTTATGAAAATCCTCATGCAAATTGAAAAATTTATTAATTTTTTTCATTAAAGTGTTGGTGCTTATGTATTATTGTCAACCATTCAGTGACTGAGACCATCAAATTCAGGAGCACGGTTGACAAGATGATAAACAGGAGCCAAATTTTTTAAAACTGTTTCTAAAATTAACTTAATTTTGTTTTGAAACTCCAAACTTCTATTTGGTATGATATATTGTCAGTTTGAATAATGTTTGTGTAAAAATGTGTTATAAGATAAAATCTGGATTGATTCTTGAAATTTTGATCTTTTTTTAATTTAAATAATGTTAACAATAAGGAAGTTGCATGTGTCAGATTTTCAAAAACAACTAAGTGTTCCGTTTGGTTTTTTGCATGGTAAAATGAAATATCTAGTCAATTTTTCAAAAAAAATTTACAGGTAATTAAATATTTTAATTTAAAAGTAGAGAAAAAAACACATGACTGAAAACGCTTATTGTTTAAAGATGTCAGCAATCATACCATCAACTCCATTGCTTTCCAATAATGTTTATTGTATGATGACGTCAACATATGATGATCCCAAACTCTTGGCGTTTTGCATGTTTTTAAAAAGTGGGTATTTGTTAATTTTTTTGGCAATCAAAAAATTTCTCGATCGACCTCAAATTTCGGGTAGTTGCTTATTTTTACAAGAAGAATTGATTAAAAAATTTAAAAAATCATGCAACTTCCTCATTCCCAAGACTGTCACTATTTAATTACACTATTATTATTAATACTACAAATAACTCTAGGTTTTTGTTTGTCCCAGTCTAGTGACTGGGTAAAAAAAGGCATGGGGAATGTTTTGAGATCCTGCCATTTTTTTAATTATAAGTAGTTAGTAATCATCCTAAGTTGGCACAAAACTGTATGTTTATTATATGTATCTGCAAAATTTTCAAAAACAATTTATGGTTCTTGAAGTTTTGATTGGTACACACTAAAAATATCAGTATCTGAAACTTGGATTTGCATTTATTTTAGTGAACCAATTGCCTGTGGAACAACTATAAGACTAGAACATCTTGCCACCAAGAAAAACCTTCATAGCCACCACTTTTCATCTCCATTATCAAATAACCAAGAAGTCAGCTGCTTTGGTGTAAATGGAGAAGGTGATACAGGTAAGCTACTGTTTCTTAATGATAATAACATTTTTATTTGAAGCTGCCTGTAAAAGGGTTAAATGTACTTTGGTGACCTCTTAACAATCAAGCAGACACTCAATTGTATATAGTCAACTGTAAAGCTTATTCTTATAAAGAAATCTATTAAATGATACCACTCCTCATGGTTGTACTCATGGGTGGATTTAAGGGGGTGCATGGGGGTGCGTTGCACCCCCAACTTTTTGAGAAAATTCCATTTTTATAGGGGAAAATCATGTTTTCAAAGCCATCAGGGACAGCTTGCACCCCCAAGTTTTCCAGTATGCACCCCCAGGGTTCACCATCTAAATCCACCCATGGTTGTACTTTCTCAAAAGTGTTTCCTATGGTCTTGTAATATCTTACTTTTTGTGTTGGAACCATACAGTGATACCAGACATTCTAAAATTCATATATTTTTGAATTAATATCGTATATTTTGTACTATAACTCTAAAAGAATTCCATTTCTCCTTTTTTCTCGCTTCACATTAATTTGGTTTTTTAACAGATCCCTCCCCCTTTTCCAAAAATTTGTTTTCTAATTTTGCCAATGCACGTTTATCATATCACTTGAGAGTTCACAAACTCAAAAATATACTTTTTACCTTAAAATATCATTTAACTATTATCAAATAGTTAATAATTCAAAACCTGATTTATTAGCTGTGTTTTAAATGACCCTTAAAATATCACTTAAATGTATTACACTAAAATGCACGTTAATTTTTCTATAAAAAAACTAGTAAATCATAGTGGACTTTTGGCTATAAACAGTTTTTTGGGGAAAAAAAGAACATTTTAGAGTGTGAAAATGGCTTTGATGTATTGAAATGTTGTGGAGGAATGTTATCACTTTTCTTTCATTTATTGTGTAACTTTCTGTTGTAAAGTATAGAAAAATTCATGCATAGAAGAAATGAGTTTGAGACCAGATAGGTCACATAGTTTGTATCAAAACCAGATAGATCGCTGTGGGGAGGTTCCATCTTCTGCCACAGCACTAGTGCTGCAACCTGCTGCCGGCTTAGTTATTAGCAGCTGCTGTTGTCTGTCAGTGTTGTGTTTGACTACTTTTGGTTTTCAAAACGGGGTTTTTGTTTTTATTAGTTTTGTAACCGGGTATGAAACCAGGCGAATCCAAAACTCTGGTTTCAAAACCAGATAGATCCTAAATTAAATATTTTTTTTCTCAAAACCTAATATTTGTTCATACATGACATTTATGGTGATAATGTAACCATCTCCTACCATCTTAATTAAAAAATAAGGGTTTTGTAAGTGCATAATTTGTTTGAATATTTAGTTTTTTGTTGTTCCTGAAAAATTGGGAAAAAGTGACTTATCTGGTTTTGAAACTAGACGACTCAACTATCTCATCACTGTAATAGAACTTCAACTTCTCTCAGAGGAGTTCTATATAAACTCACAAATTAGCTGTTGTTATGTTATGGTTTAGTGCAACAAACTCCATTTAGTCAGTCAGATTCCAATGTAACCAAGTTTTTATTGTTACACACTGAATTCACTATGGAAGATTATTTTTGATGTATTTCTTGGAGTTAAATAGGTTAGCTTGTATTTTTAAAATAAATAGTTTTCAGTGTAATATTAAGTCTTTCTAGTAATTTAAATGCCTTAAAGTTTATACTTGGTGTTCATATACTAGATCAAATTTTTAAAATACAGGTTATTGAAGAGACTAAATAGTATCATTTTGCAGGTGATCACTGGACTATTGTCTGTAGCTCTGATAATTGGGAGAGAAGTGGACTTGTTCGCTTAAAGCATGCTGATACTGATATGTAAGTTGTTTTAGTTTTTGAAAAATCCATTTATTAAAATACTAAATAATAAGCAACTCCTATTATTCTCCCATAAATTTTCTTTTGATGATAAGCAGTAAAATATACCTACCCTTCTTTTCAAACATTTAAGTTAATCTCTCTCTACATTTCAAGGAATCATTAACTCCTAATTACACATTATGTATACTTTTTGATGGTATTATTTGGCAGTGGTTCCCTCAGGTTTTCACAGTGGGTTTTTTGCCTTTTATGCCACCTACTAAAGACACCCTAAAATATTTGCATGCTGTTCTAAATAGGGTGGCTGCATAACTTTTTAATAAAGAAAGTCTTAGAATTTTATTTATCTGGAAGTATTAGAGGAAGGCTTGGCCTAGGCCATATATAAATTTTAGGCCTTTCTTCATGAAAGCTTTTTGTGTGCTATCATTTTCAGCATTAAAAACCCTTATGAATATTTTTTAATTTCAAATATCAATGAATAATTGAATTGCCAATTTAAAAAAGAGAATAAGTAAAATAAATGGTTTTTATAAACGTAACCTTTTCAATACAGCAAGCAAATAAGTTTCCGTAAGTGTTTGATCCCCTAAGGGACAACTGAGATGAGATATTCATTAGATCGTGATGCGGTTTGGGAACAACTTAGCGTTATATTCTGTTCCTAGATGTTTTTCAGTAAATGGGACATAATTTTGCCCCAGCCGTAATTTCAGAAATTTTTCAGCCCGGGACAGCAATATGCCCCATCCGGTGTGAAAGGGTTAAGTGTGGTAAAATTGTTTATTTAAGAATTTATTGTTTCTCTCTTCTTAAAATGTTTATGTATGGAGTAACTTTGTGTTTTACAGGTGGTTGGGGGTATCTGGCAACACCTATGGCAGGCCTATTGGTGGACAAAAGGAAGTGTGTGCGCTTGCATATTCTGACAGCAACTGCTATTGGAAGACATCGGAAGGAGTCTACATCAAGCCAACTGAGCTCCCAAATCCGGCGATAGCCCATATTCACTCTGAACTCTAAGTTTTCCATTCACTGGCACATAAGTTTGGTGAGATTAGTGAGCATGTGTTATATATTTGTACCATATACATTAGTTATGACAGTTTATGTTTGAATGCCATGTGTTTGTAATAAATTATTTATAAGAAAATTAGTTTGGTTTAATGAGCACACATTTGGTAAACATAATTTTGTGTTTGTTGGTATTTTACAGGAATATCCCCATGTTTCTAGTCTTTTTAGTGTCGGATTCAGTCTTTTTTTTGTGTTTTAACATATTTGGATAATTATAATAGTGTATTAGTTACCTAATTCCTAGATTTTAAGTTTTTATACAGCTATAAATGATTTTAAACTTAATTTGATTCTTTTTTTATGAAAAATTTGTTCGACTTCAAAGTGTACCATCTTTTGTTTCACCAACTCTAGTTTTCAAAGCTCAACCTACTGTAAAGTTTTGCATAAATAATTTTAAAGCAATATGTGTGAGGAAGTTTTTAAACCAGTTTGAATGATAACTTTAAAATATTGTGCAAATATAATAAAAATATGCAAACCAGGGTTGAACCCATGATTTTAAAAAACTTAAGTATGACTTTTCAAATTGAAATTAGATTAATAAAGCTATACTTTTAAATACACCGCAAACAGTTTGTTCTTTTAAATTATTTTTGTAAGTTTTCTTCACAGCATCAGACTCTTTATCAAGCAATGTACTGCCTATGCCTTGGCAATTTGGTGGTTTATGCCCAAGCTTTATACTTGATACCATCTTTTTAAGCTCTGGGTGACCCATACGTGAAAATGGCGAGTTTGTTGCCTAAATAAAAGGAGCAACTTGTTACAAAATGCATGAGTTTTAAACAATGTTTAAAACAAAGTGTTTTAAACTTAACAACCCTGGTGCAAACCAAAGGTTGCATAGATATGCTTGTCTATAATTTGTCTATATTGTTGTGATTTTCTTCCTTTGGGAGTATAATAAATTAAACCACCAATTTACTTTTATTATATTCAAAATTATAAGCTAAACCGTAACTAATAGTTAAGGTAAAATGTATTAAGCAAACTTTTTTATTTAATCAAAAATATTTTATTTGTTTTAACTTTTAGGATACACTAATTTAAGGTTTAAAATTTTTAATTTAATGTGGAACAATAATTTGCTTAACTGTAATTTAAAGCTTTTGAAATCCACTTGTTTGTGTTTTTAGCAATTTATATTTAAGTGATCATGAAACAACGACTATTGCAAATTATTTTAATATAGTCTTGTGTATAATGCAAGTTCATAAAGTTTGAATCTTAACAAGTACACAATATTTTGGTTTTATACAGTAAATGCAGTTGTGCAACAAAGATACATTTTTCTGTTAATTTTTCAACATAAAATCAGTGATACTTTGCTTCCACAATTTAGGTATACACATCCAAACAGCAAAATAATATTTGGTGCTACACAAAAGCAGTTAGAAATGTAATTCCAAAGCTTCAACTCCTGTTATGTTCAAGTAGCCATTCTCAAATTTTAAAAAGTAAAGGCTATATTTTACAGCTAAATGTCCTTGCGATCAACTAGCCATAAAATGAAAACATTAAAAAATTTTATTCTAGGTGACTAAATTAGAGATAAGCTTTCAACAAATGAAGAATTCTAACCTATCTTGAAAAAGTTAATGTTTGGACATCAGATGAAACTAGTCGTACATTTACAAGTCATGCAGTTTAAGAGGTCAAAAATTTTCTTCCTGAAAATTCTAAGGATCTTTTATGCAACACTTTAAATCTCCGAAATTGATATATTTAAACTTGTTTTTACATCTGTTTCTTTTTACAATTAACATGTTATACTAATTATAATTTCATTCATAATTAGATCTCTGAGGCACTGTATTGAAGAAGTATTTGGAAGATATTTAAAGATCTTATTTGTACACACACATAAACATTCCGTCCCATTCCATTCCATGTTGGACATATAATGTGCAACATTTCATTAATTTACAAGAAGTGAACAACTCTTGTGAAATGCTAAAGCTGTGTTTATTTTTAGAAAGCATGTAGCTTATGATCACCTTTATATTCGGTGTTAACTGTTAATGTATTAGATAAAAGCTCGTGAAATTGTTTAATTTGAAACTAAGTAATTTTTTCGGAAGTAAATCATTGCTTAATGTTTTAAAAATCATTAATAAATTATTTTAGGGAATGACTTACCCAAAGTTACCTAAAGTAATTGTATTGTAAGATATAATCCTACTATCATTTTCAGAACAGCTGTTCACTTTGACAAAAACGTAAAAATTATGCAAAGTTCACTATTTTACACCACACTGAATATACATGCATTTATTAAAACAAGTGTTATATAAATCCTTTCTGAAAGTTTGTCAAACTTTTTGTTCATTGTGTTGCATATATCTCTGCATATGCTGACATTTGACTATATAATAGTTAGCAAACCTACTTTTGATCATGATATGAACTAGTTGATTTTTGTCTAGTACTCTTCTTCAGCTCTCTTGTTTTGGGTCCTGTACAGTTGTACTTTGACTTGATCTTCTCTAAACTATAGCGTTTCGTTAAGAGTTTCCTGTTTCTCAAGTGATCATCTAAGGTCAGTTTTCTAATCATCACAGTCAGTAGTATAAAAGTTAGGGTTAAGATGTATTGCAAAGACAGATGCAAGATGAAAAATTTGTTTCCAGTATGAGTTCGATGAAAAATGTTAATATAGTAGTAAATGATGCCTCTTTTCAATCGATATGATAAGTGAGTAGAATATCATGGCATGTTGAAAAAAGCTTTTAGTGTCTATCTTTATTTGAAGTACTTGTATCCAGAAAGTAACTGGAATTCCCATTTTACTATTAATTTTTGTACATTAATTAAGTTTACTTGTATCTGCTAAATTATTTTTAAAAAATTGAAACATCCATGATGAGTAAGCTTCCAGCTATAAAATTAGCTGGATGACTCATCTTAGAGTGATTGTGTAAGCTAAATGTTTTAGAATGCTCTGATAACTTCATGTTTTAAGAATCAATTGAGTATTAAGTTGAACTGACTGAGGTTATTATAAAAAATTAGTTTCCAAGTATTTTTTCCATTGCTATGTTATCTAAATGTTTTAACTCATACTAGCACTAAACATACTCATAAATTCGTACATGTAAACAATTATAAAGTTGAAAAACTACAGCCATGAAAAATTGTTTTGCATTCCAGTTTATTTTGATGATTTTGGTCATTTATTCCACTTTTATTGTGGATGTACTAGGCTTACCATAATTTTTTGGGTCCAACCTGAGACATAGTTTTTAAATTACTCAAGTGTTCTCAGTTTTTTTGTATTTTTTTGAACGTATGACTCTTCTTAAATATCGTTTACTTAGTTTGAATTAATTTCAATATTAACAGTGGATTGGATACTGTAAGTCTAGTTCTTTTTGCAGGTCAAATGTGTTCATAATTGAAAATATTTTTTCTGAAGCATTTGTCCCTGACAAAGGAGGTATTGCAAATTCAATGATGTGGAACCTATGGGTATGAAACATTTAAAACTTATCTTTAACAGTCTGGAAAATCTGTAATAAGCAGGATTCACAGAATCAAATAATATCAAGTTGGCAAAATTTCCCTAAAGACAAGGAGGGTAGTCAAAATCAAATCCCAAAGCCTGATAATGTTTTACAAAACCTCATTTAACACCCTCAAATTTAATCATTTATGGCTATAAGAACTATTTGGCCAAAATCTGCAAGCTTCTTTTATTAGATAGTTTTCAATATTAAAATACACTAACTCGTGATAGTATCTTGAACAGCACTAAAATTGTAGGACTCTCAAGACTTATCTTCCATGATGGTAAGCCTAGGATTGGCTCAATAAAACCTTTCAAAGCATTGTAAAATGGCTTGGCTGAATATGATCAGCCACTACAACTATAAGTTTGTTAAAGCTCCAAAATTCAGTTCTGGCTAATGAATGTCAAGCATTTCTAATATTGCATAGTTTATTTTCATATTAAAATCCTAGCCAACTAATTGAGCGGAATGTTCAGAAATTGCATTAGCTACTGGCTTTTTCTCTACTGTGTCGGTTTTTTTTATCAATTCCACTGTTCTTACTACCCACATCAAATAAGTTTAAATTCAAAGCCGAAAATAAGATTATTCAGTAAATATTTGCTAATTGTGGATGATAATAATTAATGGTATCTTGTGTTTTCCTTATAACTGTTTTTCCTATTCGGCTAGCTAAAGAACACCTGAAACCTCCTTTCCATTTTTAATACATTATTAAACCTTACTTGTTGAGTTGCATTTTTAGCAATGTATGAGAGTGATTTAAGTAAAACACAAGATTAGCAACAAAGTACCAACTACTTTCACTTGGTTTATTTGACTAAACTTGTGTAGGCCATGAAATTTTACTAACACCTTCCATAAATGTTTGATTGTACTTAGGTGCATAATGATACTAAAAATATGCTTGATGGTACATAATTTAAATATTCATAGAAAGTTGTTCTAAAATATCTTAACTTATATAAATATATTCTTGTTTTGGTCTGATAAAAGTCAGGAAATTTTTGTGTCACTTAATAAACACAATTATTGATAATTTTTGTGATATGAAAGGATATTGGTTTGTGTTTTATTTTTCACAACATGACTAGCGCTCAAGGAATTTTTATCAGGCAGCTGGCTTTGCAATACGTCGTATGTTTGGTCAGTAACGGCTCATGATTTTGCATAGCATTTCTTATAAAACTAGACAATATGCATTACCCAGAAAGTAGAACTAAACGGATGTTTTTGGTTGCAACTTATGTAAATAAAAGTAAAATTAACAATTTTTTAACAAATAATTCCTTAGAACTTTTCTTAGGGTAAATTCAGGTAAGATGTAATATTTACCATATCTTCTATATCAGGTTCAGTTTTTAAAGGGACATCCTGTTTAGTAAGTTTATCTGACATATTTTGAATTTTTGTGCAAAAAAATTAGTACCTAATAGATTTATTGTTATCTTTCTTGAAGAACAATTTCTGAACTAGATTAATTTTTTTAGTCAACTTACTTTCAGTATTATGTTATTACACATTGGTTTGTATTTCTTGCCAATATAATGTTGTCTGTAATTAACAAAGATTATTATATAAATACTCATACGTTCAACAAAAAACAAATGGTCTCTTAATCACTGAGTGGAAATGTATAAAAAAGTGGAAATTCACTTGACGAAAAAGTTGGGAAGGCTTTTCTGCACAGTGATATATGATTTTTTTCCTTGGAAGCAATCCTTATGCAGGAAGGCTTAGCTTGCTGGGATCAAAAATATCTTATATCATTCTGAAACAGTCAGAGGAAAGTTAAATTTTTTTGGTCATAAAGAGAGCTTGGCTGAATATATTATAACATGGAGCAACTTGCGTGATTCACCACTAAGGAGGTTGATATTGCTGATTTTCTATCATGGTTAGGTGGAAACCAATTTCCATAGTATAAGGAAGGGGCTGAGATGTTATAATTATGTTTGCAAAAAGGTGCAATATTATACTCTATCACATTGACAACCTGTGTGAAAACCTGCATCAAAAAGGTTAAATGGAGGTTTTTTGCCATATTGCTTGTGTTCTATTTGGGGTGTATGCCTAGTCGAGTACTAAAAAAATTCCTCCGAAATCCTGATCGAATGCATGATTTAAGAGCTCTATTAACTTGATGGTTATAAGTAATGGTTATACTTAGTTGTAGCACACTTGTGGAAAACTAGTTTATAACCACTATGAAAAAACCTCAATGTTTTGAGCCCATTATAGGTTAGTCATTGGTCTGTGTGTGTGAAAATTTAAAATATAGAACTCGAAGTCTGGTTACAAGTTACAATCAATTGGTCACTAGTGTAGAGAGCCATGTCAGGTCTAGGGTTAGAGCAAACTTCAATGAACTGCATTAGGGTCACAATCCATGGTAGCAAACATTGAACTCTAATAATCAAATAAATGCCTGTATGTGAGTGGCCCTGACTACATTTATTTTTGTTCATCAACAAAATCCAATAATCGCTACAAAACAATGTTAGGCCGATGTATGAAGCATTTGTATTTAAACTTCATCAAGAGTGTGGTCACAATCAAAGGTGAAAAATATGTTCTATTAAATACATTTGTGTGTTTTTACCTTCAATTGACTACATAAATTTTGGTCTCTACTAATGGTGACAAACATATATTTCTAATTTAGAACAGCAATGAGGAAGTTGCATGATTTTTTTTTATTTTTTTAATCGATTCCTCTTGCAAAAATAAGCTACTATCCAAAATTTGAGGCCGATCGAGAAATTTTTTGATTGCCAAAAAAATTAACAAAAATCCCCTTTTTAAAAGCGCGCGAAAACGCCAAGAGTTTGGATGTGACGTCATCTTATACTAAACATTGTTGTAAAGCAATGGAGTTGATGGTATTGTTGACGTCATCTTATAGTTTAAACAATAAACGTTTTCAGTCACGTGTTTTTTTCTCGACTTTTAAATTAAAATATTTAATTACCTGTACATTTTTTTGAAAAACTGACTAGATATTTCATTTTACCATACAAAAAACCATACGGAACACTAGTTTGTTTTTGAAAATCTGACACATGCAACTTCCTTATTGTGATGTGGCTTCAACTGCATTGGGTTTGTTCACTGTCAATAGAGTTTAATTGGAGCCATTATTGGCAAATATGGGGAGCAGCTTTGAAAAAAAATTGTGTGAACTGTGGTCACAATAAATGGTGATTAACATTTTGGTCCTTCATATGTTTGTGTATGGTCTTAAATTAACTGTGATAAGTGTGGTCTGTGTGAACGGATCACTCTTGGGAGCCATATTAGGCAATGGGTTGAGCATTAACTGCATCAAGTGGCAACTCACCGTGGCAGATTGAATGAGCATGTCACATCCAATCACAGCTGTGACCTCCAAATTGTAACGCCTACCTTTCTGTCAATCATAGCTATTTTCCTTGCTGCTCTTTCTCTCTATCATACGATGGCTTTTGAAAAAAGCGTTTTGAACCCTCTGTTAGCCCTTTTCTCAGTGTTCCTAGCATGGTCACAACCAGTGTACAGACAGCCTTCGAAACAAACAAGGAAACTGGATTCTGAATAGTAATTGCAACCCTAGCAGAGCACAAACGTTCAGGATTCGTCCAATTTTAGTCATGCATGGCCAAATTTCGTTTACTTTTAGTTGCAGTTACGTAAACTTGGCATATTTGGCTATGCTACTTGGGTAATAACTCAATGCTTTCTCTCCCTCAACCTCATGAGCCGTGACTGACCTTTCGTTTACTGTCACTACTGGAAGTCTGCTTATAGTTAGTTATGAATCCCCTGTACGCGTGTAGAAGCGGCATATAGAGAAGAGTGAGTGTGAGTGGTGTGGGGCCAGCTGATATGGGGAAAAGCTCGGATCACGCCTCTGTGGCCGCCACAGAAGCTGGGGAGGGGGTCTTGGGGGGCGAGGGGCCTCCCCCAGAAGGAGGAGAGGGCTCCACAAACTGCATCAAGTTGAGGGCCGCAGGCTGGGGCGTGTAGGCTGGCCGCTGGCTTCCAGCGGGGCTTGGAACACCTGTGGAGGAGAGGTAATGTTAGTGATGTGCTGGACATTAGTTTCTGTAACAACTAGATCAGGGGAGGCCAACCCAAATGTTGTTGAGGGCCACTTTCGAAAACCACAATACTCTCGCGGGCCGCATATAAAATTTTAGGATATTAGGTGCACAGAATGACAGTGAAGTAAATTGAATAAATTAGGGAGTTTCTTAGATCCTTTGCTTAGTTTGACAGATTCCTAAAAAAAATATTCATTTAAATTTACCTTAAGGAGCAATTCCAAGAATACCTTCTGTAGTATATCCATAGGAACTAAACAGGTGCCGTTAATCACTCGAAACTATAAGGAGCTTGTGGCGCTTATAGAAATTTATTTCGGGAGGACCCAAATTTTCTCTTTAAATTGCAGCTAGATTTTTGCATCGGGAAAAAGTACACCCAAATCTTCCTCTCATGCCCCCATGCATATTTAATTGGTTCAATGCATAAATTAAAATATATTTTTAGTTGGGATTTTCACCTGACTGAACTAATATCCAAAAAAAGTTGTGAACAATAGAGTTCCAAGTACTAAAGGGGGATCTGGGGGTCCTCCCCCAGAAAAATTTTTGGAAATACGACTCTAATTAACAGACTTTAACGTGTTTTGGTACACTTTGTCTGAATTTGGGGGGCCTTAACTTACCCTAAAACTTTAACTTTTGACTAAAAAACTTCTTGCGGACCACAAAATTATTTCAAAACGGGCCGCGGGTTGGCAAAGTCTAATCTAAGAGGTATATGGGGGGTCGGGGGTTCTCCCCCGAAAAAATTTTGAATTTTTGTGTGCTAAAAAGTGTTTTGAAGCTACTTTTTGGAGAGTTTTCAGAGAGCTTCGCGGGCCGCACAAAATGACCCGGAGGGCCGCATGCGGCCCGCGGGCCGCGGGTTGGCCATGCCTGAACTAGATGGTAATGTTAAGTAATTTGTTTTTTAAATGAAGAACAATGGTGTTTTGGATTTTTTTTCTTTAAGAGTTGCAGTGGTGCATATTCACAATACCTGCAAGGTTTTTATACTTTGATAACAATGAGCATGCGTGTGGACTTCATTTTTGCTGTTTTTTTGGAAATTTTAATAAAATATTAACTTGGGATAGAACCCACGGATTGTCGCATGCTACGCCGGCATCCTACCACTTATCCATCGAGGAACTTTAAATCTTATTTGTATAACATATTGAAAACTAAACGCTTTAAGGAAATGAAAATATCTCCTGATGGCCATCGAAGCTGCAGGAATGTCTTCTCTGCACAGATACGGAACTATCTCCCAGCCATATCTTTGACTGCCCTGCCATTTTGGCGTAGCTCCTCAGGATCCATCTTGATCACCCCCCGCATCAACTCCTGTATTCTGCGGAAGTTATTGATGTGGCCAGAGCTGTCTGGGACACTTAACTGCACTGCTTGCTGGACAAGAAAATAACAGTAATAACATATTCTTTCTTTGTGACGCTTGCAAAGTATAAACTAAACACCTTACAGGTATTGTGAATATGCTGCAGTGGTAGGGTTTTTAGTTTTTAAGGTTGCTGACAGTGTTTTAAGATGTCTGATGGTGGGAATAGTAGAGGTAAAGTAGCTACCTTTCTTTAAAAGGTCATGTGGGTTTTCTAGTGTCACGGAAACTAATTAATCCGTTACGTTTCAAAGGCCAAGGAGACGTTGTCTGTCCAATAAACAAACTGTCAATGTCTTTTAGACAAAAAGCCAACACATTTATACTTATTAGGGGAACAACTGGATCTGACTTATTGTAATAATAAATTTTATTATTAAATAATAAATTTTATTATTAAATAATAAATTAATATTGTCCACAAAGAAGCACGCACAGGTGCCCTTCCCCTCTCTGTGATTCATCAACTTGATATCTGTTATCTGTAACGCAACAGAGATGATAAAAGTGTAGTACTTCAATAAAAGTTTTGAATGAGAGGATAAAAATTAATTTATGATAGTAAGTATATATAGTCCCACTGTCCTTTATGAAGATACGAAATACGATGACTATTCGACTGAATCTGTGCCAATAGCCATGTCATTGGAAACCTAAAGGATACTCCTAAACAATGGTTCTACTATATCCCCAAAATTAGTTACGGTATATTATGTGAAACAAGTTATTTCTTGGTTTTAATTTTTTTTTATTAGGGAGTATTCAGGAGAAAGGATCAAACCAAAGAGCGTAAGGAGGAAACTAAATTTCGTCGATCTTTACCCCATAGGGTTAAACCATAGAGTTAGTACAAATATAGAGACAGCTTACTCTTCTCGGTAAGGCAACCCTGCATGTCGAAAAGAGTCGGACCTGTGTGAGTGGCGGAAGTAAATTTTTAACATGGGAGCTCCCGTAGGCGGGTGGAATTTGAGGTATAAAAACTGCTCTTCTTCCGAGAAAAATGATGAAAAAAAGAAACCGACAATTTGAAACTTGAGAAAAAGCAATGACGAATCGTTCAGTGAAGAAAAAATTTCTCTATCTCAATTAGTTTTTTACCTGTAATTTTTTTAAATTCCGCGGATTCGGAAAAAACAATTTTAAACTGTATTTTTATAATGTTGCGGGGGGAATTTCTTTAAAAAAAGCTTCACACTATATAATATGAACCCTCCTGATTCGAAACGAGTCATTTCCGATTCGTTTAAACAAGTATTTAAGGGAGAAAATTGCTGATTTAGTGGTCGAGGTAGGAACTGGAAGTTGGCAAAGCTTGGCGCTTGGCGGTATGAGCTTGGCGGGCGTTTTTGCCGTAGTTTCTTTACGAGTGAAGCCACGCGAAAAACCGAAAACGCCAAAAGAGGGATTTAATGGCCAAGTTGGTTCAAAAAGTCAAGTGTGAGTGGCAGAGCGAAACCGGGAGACTGGTCACGCTTTGAACAGCGGAGCAGATGTGTAAGCTGTCTCTATATTAGTACTAACTCTATGGGTTAAACAGACAGCAAATATAAACTCAATGTTGGTGGCCTGGATACTTAAGGTTGTGAAAAGAAAATTGTTTCTTATTCGTTTGAAATTGGTCTTATTGTTTCCTTCGTTATTTATGGCCGTATTCACCGGTAACCTGACCGGCGGTCAGGTCAGGAAACCATGGTTACAGCCTCTGATAGGTGGAAAAATAATTCAATATTTTCCTTCCACCAATCAGAGGCTGTAACCATGGTTTCCTGACCTGACCGCCGGTCAGGTTACGATTATTCAAATGACAAGCCTAAATTATTGTCTTTTCACTCATGAAGAACATAGAAAGTGAAACACTGTTTCACACATTTGCAAAGTAAACCAGAGGAATGAAGAGTGAAACGATACAATAAGGAAGTTGCATGTGTCAGATTTTCAAAAACAAACAAGTGTTCCGTATTGTTTTTTGTATTTTTCAAAAAAAATGTACATGTAATTAAATATTTTAATTTAAAAGTCGAGAAAAAAACACATGACTGAAAATGTTTATTGTTTAAAAAGTATCGATGACATAAACACTCATACGATCAACTCCATTGCTTTCCAACAATGTTTATCGTACGATGACGTCACATCCCAAACCATTGGCGTTTTCGCGCGCTTTTAAAAAAAGGATTTTTGTTAATTTTTTTGGTAATCAAAAAATTTCTCGATCGGCCTCAAATTTTGGGTAGTTTCTTATTTTTGCAAGAAGAATCGATTAAAAAAAATTTTAAAAAATCATGCAACTTCCTCATTGACATTGTCATTTTTGATAATTCCTCGAAAATGAATAAAAGTAGGAAGTATAAATGAGCCTTAAAGTAAAACAAATGAATTCTTTATTAAGTGTCAAAATTAAACCTGCACTTATTAAGGTCATCTTAATACTCTAATAAGGATTTTAATGTATAAAGAATGATAATCAACCGTGACAAATATAAACTCGAAATTTTTTCTCCATTATAAATGCTTAACTAATTGATTTAAAACATTAAGTGCTAGGTTTTATTTTACTAATTTTTCAATGTGTCCAAACCCATTGTAAAAATGTGACGGGAATCCAAATTCCACGAAGTTTCTAGATGGAACGTGTAACTGCCCAAGTTTTAAGATTTGAATTTGGAAAAATATCGTTCTCTATACGGAGATTTCAAATTGCGTCGTTGTTTGCGTATAACATGTTCTATGAGTCCGTTTTCATTCGCGTGTTTTGCTTCGATCGCCTAGGAATTTTGCACCAAGACCCAAAGTTGTTAGCAGTAATCCAATTTCATGGCTTCAAAAAAAGTTTTCAAGATCAAAGTCGATCTTCAAAACTTTTCGATCGTTGAAGATTGAAAAAAACTTTCTATAGATCGATTAAAGTAGAAGATATATGGATGCAAAATCGGAGTCGATCTTAAAATCTAATATTTGAAATTTTTTTAAAGGAAAATCCTTAGCTGTTTATACAGGGTGTCCCACAAAGAGCTCCCTGGTTTTAAAATTAAATATATTTTGAACAAAAATAGATAAAAATATAAAACCAACGGTATCCTTCTAGTTATGGCTTGGAATTTCTTGTGCCAAAAGTTAAAAAATTTAGTTACTATTATTGTTAACAGATGGCAGCACAATAAAAATGTCTGGAAGCTTCGTATTTCAAAACTGAGCATAGCAAATCGATTCTTCTCAGATCGATTTATTGATTTAAGATCCCAAGTAGTTCGTACGTTCAATATTTGTCCAATTTTTGCCATTTACGGCCAAATTTCGTCTTCTAGTAGGAATTACGTAAAATTGATGTATTTGGTATGAGCTGTGCAACTGGGGATTAAATTTTGAAAAGGAAATTCTCGACGGTTGGTTCAATTGTTATGGAAAGGGGTTAACTGTTTTATTTTTTTAGGGAGTATGGTCTTTAACTCCTAAATTGCTTGTTAGATATTTTGCCGTTTGTCGATATCAATATAAATTAGTTTTAAGATTCTTTTTTTCGGAAATCGACGAGGGGAACAAATTTTGAGAGAATTAATATATCCTGAATATTTTTAACCAGTCATAACTAGTCATGTATTCTACTGATCAACGTGTATTTATCGTACTTGAATATTACAAACTTAATTTTAGTGTAACAGCCACAAGACGAAGTTTTCAAAAAAATTATAAAAGTAGAAAAGTCCTGAAAATAAAACAATCAGAAACTATTTCGAGAAATTTGAAAGGACAGGTAGTATTGCCTATGAACTTGTTGGAAATGTCGGACCTCGTCGGACTGTTGTCACTGCCGATAACACTTCAACGTTGTCCAAACTAATAGAAGAAAATCCCAGAAATTCAGTTCGCAAGGTGTCAGCTCAATCAGGAATTAAGCGGTCCAGTGAGCAAAGAATACTAAACAAAATTAAAATTGAGGGCTTCGGGGCAAGAACCGGGTATCTCCACATTGAAATCAAGTTTATTTTAAGTTAGATTCGCCAGTTCAGCAATACACTGCCAATTAATGCAACCCTAAAATATGCTACTTTCTTGCTTGGACTTTTTTATGGCTTTCAATAATTTGGCATAACTCTGATTAATCGCCAATTCTAGCTAGCTGATTACTAAATTTCACAGATTCAGCCCAATGAAATGTTTACTCAAGCATAACAAACGTTCAAGATTCGTCCAATTTTCGTCATGTATAGCCAAATTTCGTTTACATCTAGTAGCAATTACGTAAACTTGACATATTTGGTATGAGCTGTGCTACTAGCCTACTAGGGATAGACAAAAATCTTGCCTCGCATTTTAGCTATTGTCGAGACTCACTTAAAACTAACGCCGCATTCAATTTTAGTTTTTGTAGAAACAACTGAATTTGAACAACTTTATAAGGGTATGAGGGTTTTAGGTTGATGGTTTATAGGGTAATCAATAAGAGGGGGTTCTTTTAGAACTGTTGCACTGAGTATCTAATCTTCATTGAATTACACTGAAAACCTTTTACGTTTTTACAACTTTGGGATGGTATAGACCTGTTATGATCTAAATTCCTTCTATTTTATAATATTTACTTAATATCGTGTGCTTTTAGGGTATAAAATATCATGCTATGTTCTAATTCACTTTGAAATTTTAGGAATTTTAAAATCAAACTTTAAGTTATATGGTGCGAAACATTGATAAAAATATTTTAAAATCATGAAAAAATTAAAAGTGGATTTGAATAAAGTTTCATTTTTGTAAAAAGATCGAAGGTTTCGAAAATGTTAGTAGACAAAAAGTAAAGATAATAAACTTTATAAGAAAATTAATTCCTGTTTTTAAATGGAAGAGTTCACAGAAAGGTTTTGGTTCTGACTTCACTCATTGAGGCCAATTAATAAGCTCCGCCCATTGACTGGACTGATTTGTCTGTGAATCAAACCCTGGACTAACGGGAAAATTCAATTTCAAAAGCACAGGGTTCATTTTAAGTGTACAAGGGTTACTATAACTCTTGGCAAGTAATTGAACAGTTTCTAATCCCGTATACTTACGCCAATCATTATACAGAAACCCTAAACAAACACCAACGTTGAAGACTTCGCCAAATATTTTCCGAAAGTGAATTTGAGTCGAAAGTGGAGATACCCGGTTCTTGCACCGAAGCCCTCAATTGAAGATGACACCCTACAAAATTCAGGATCATCAAGCCATCCCAATAAGGGCTATGCAACAACGTGAGGAATTTGCGATCCAACTAATCTCGATTCATAGTAAAAATGTGCAATTCGATCATCTGTAATTAAAATTTTGATAAATCAAATTCTTTAGAATAGTATTTTCAAATAAAAATACAAATATTTAAAAATGTTCATTAACCTTTTGTTTTTTAACCAATAAAGTTAAAATTTTCTATTTCAGAAAGTTTCATTGTGATCCGATGAGTTGGATGATCATCAATCTGGTTATATGCACACAGATCCGAATTATCAGAATTTTCTCAATTTGTTTCCTTAATCTAAAATTAAAACGCATATAAGCTTAATACACCTTTTTTGGGGTTCGAAGAACTTAATCCCTAACAACTTAAACATCAACCTAAAGACACAACTTTTCTAATGAAATATAAAACACATAACCCCTTCCCATAACAACGAGACTTGGACCAATCTTCGAATATTTTGTTTTAAAAATTTAATCTGAAATCAATGAATCGATTTTGAGAAGCATCGATTTGTTACACTGCGTTTTTAATAGCTTCCAGACATTTTTATTGTGCTGCCATCTGTTAACAATAATAGTAACTTAATTTTTTAACTTTTGGCACAAGAAATTCCAAGCCATAACTAGAAGGACACCGTTGGTTTTATATTTTTATCTATTTTTGTTCAAAAGATATTTAATTTTAAAACCAGGGAGCTCTTTGTGGGACACCCTGTAAATGCTTAGTTCAACTTTGAACATTTGAAAGGGGATCACTTTGGTACACAAAACAGGCGACTGAAAACAACGATCAGCTAGTGTTGGGATACGTACGCGCTTTTGGGCCGCGCTTATGGGGATGCGCAGTTGCGCACGCATGCTTCGTCTATTTGTATTTCCAAAGGTCTATGAGTTTAACAACCTGCATAGTACGAAACTTATTCAACATAAGCCTTAACACCCCATGGTTTCTCACTCCTTTACAAATGTGATTAAAATTATTTGATTTACCTTTTATACAATATGTTTTTCGAATTTTCAAATCATTTTTTCAGTTTTTATTTAGCTCCTGGCAACAGTATGAAATCTTCTAAATTAGGATTCGAGAAAACGCAATTACTTTCTGATTGATTGAATATTTTTATTCAGTTGCAAAAAAACCTGGCGCATAACTTAAAAAAAACACAAAAATTAAAGTTCTGATTTCAAATAGGTGCAAAGTTGCTTTATTCAAAACGTGTTAAAGAAACAAAGATTATTAGAGAGGAGATTTAAATGAACAATTAGTTGCCCAAAGTTCAAAATAAGATAGAAATGTTCATCTTCTTTTAAAATGAACGTTTAAATAGATTGAATGAAAACTTTTTGCTGACAAAACGAATTATTGGGATACTGTGAATTAAGTGGCAAAGTTTGAGAAGATAAGCAACTCCAAATAAGAAATCGGAACTTTTTACCATACAATCTCAGATCTCAGTTGAAAAGATAAGGTAAGTATTTATTTTAATGTTTTTAATTCTTTAAGGAATAAATTTCTGTCGACGATGTTTTCGAAGATTTCCACCTATAAGTGCTCATCAGGGTGTAGGTCAACTTCTGGTTGAATTCCTTAATATTCAATCACAGAATAACTTTTTTTACAAATTCCAATTCTTTTACGATGATGATGATGGGAAAGATCTCGAATGAAATAGATTCTAGTATCGAATCGAAATGAATTAGAATTATTGATTAAAAATTAATTTCTGATCATAAGAGTAAATAATGTTCCTTTCTTATCAAACAAAATTATCTAAGGAACCATATCTATATGAGGACCAAAAATTTCATTGATACATATTTCTGGAGAGGGCCCCTGTATTATTTGAGAATACAAGTGGGTCCATTGACATTTTTTGTACAATATTAGTAAGCTACATAACGTTGATAACAATGCAACATGGGAGGTTGCAGATGGAAAATCAAATTGTCAGCTGGACGATACTACCAAAAGATTTTCAAAGATGTTTTTGTAGTAACGCAAAATACGTTTTGTCTGTAAGGGATTGTCAAGATTTCCCAATAGCCTGTAAATCTTTTCTGATATTCTATGCGAGAAGTAAACTGAAAAATTTATTTAGTTTGAACGAAAATTTCATGGTTTGTCGAATTTGAACACACCATACGAAAAATGCATAGCTTCAAAAGTTATTGACGACTTCTATCAAAAATCTAGTCAGGCAGACTCATCGGGATAAAAAAATTATCATTCTTAGCCAATCTTCTGGGCATAACTTTCTTTCCACAGCTTTTTCACTCGATTGGAAACAATTCGATTTCTTCTTTGCTCTAAGGAACGATTGGAATTTCCTTCCCGAGACAAAGTTTATCGTTTGAATTTAACTTGATGGAAAATCTCCGGCCATTTTGTTTGATGGAAATATTTTTCCGCTTACGTTTGATTGGCTGATAAAATTTTTGAATTATGCCGAGGTTATATAAGAAAAGAAATGGGACAAATTATAACTGGATGATGCTGTTAAATCAGAATTGGGTTGGTTATGAAGTACTGATTTTTCTGCTACATAGATAGTAGTTCGATTTCCGATGAATGTAGTTATTGAAAAAGTTTCCATCAAGATTTATAATAAAAGGAGGATATTATTATTAGGTTATATGAAAAAATCGGTCAATAAAAACAAATTTATTGCATGGGTAAAACTTTATATATTGACCAGATTTTACTGGCCGATTTTTACATTGACCGGGTTTTTTTCGTGACATCCGAAAAGAGTGTCAAGTGTAAAACCCTTTAAAAAATATTGAATAAATTAGGTTATTTAAAACAGTTCTTGTATTAAGAAAAATACCTACAAACTTATACGTAGTTCTAAGTACAAAGATGTTTTATTAACATTGTATGTTCATCATTTTAAATTAACATGCAGTATAACTGAAAAAAAGCTATACGAATCAGCCGGGTAAAACCTTTCCCAGTGTTTCACACAGCTTCTATAAGAGGTGGTTGCTTCTTAACTTTTTTTGCATATTTTTACACCCGCTTATTAAAGCTTTGATATAGCTTAATTTTTAGAAAATCAAAGGACAGAACTTCAATGCATGTTATAAGCCGTCAAACTTTTTACTGGCGCATCATGATCGAAATTGATTCATGCGCCATAAAACAATAACCAAACCAAACTTTTGATTGGCAGTTAAAGAAGGAAAAGGAAGTCTAGTTTTCCGCCAATTAGAGGTTTAACTCCCAGTTAACCGCCTGTCAGGTTACCAGTGAATACGGTCGTTAGTTAGAAAGTTAATTGAAATTAGACTCTCAACAGAGTTCAACTCCTGTTTAGTAATCTGGGATAGTTTTGCAGTATTTTTCCTTGGGGGAAATATTCCCAAAACTTTTAATTGCACCCCATGTTGGATAAGGCTGCTCTATTCCGAATCCAATTCAATTGCACGTCAAAACATCAACAGTCACAAGGGACCTTTCCTTCAGGTTAAATCAAACATCACCATCCCTTAAACCTAATCGATACCCATCCAAGCCCTAGATATTCCCCCACCATCTCCAGACTGTCCCGCAAGGCCTCCCGACTGGTCTCAAGCCGACGTCTTGGCATTAAACGAAATTTCTGGATCCTGCACTAATTCCCAATCAGTCCGAAGGGGTTAATAAATCGTCATGATCCATCCGTCGACGTCGTCAGCGTTCCGTCATTTCGTCGTCTGCTGCTACTGCTGAGATGTCGGAAAAGAAACCGGCAGCATCGTGGTCGAATGCTTCTCTTCGGTAACGAAATGGTTCCGGGTGGATGGCAGTCAGGTGCTATGTGTGGGATTAGGTTTTTATGAATGGCGGCGTCTTTATTGTGCTATAAATAGAGTTTCGTTTTTTTGGATCCGATATGGTATCGTACCGAGGGATTGAATCTATACTTTGATGTCGGGTTCTTTTAGGTTTCTTCAAGGTGGGGGGGCTCATACCTCGTCAAATCAACACATTTTTTGGGATTACCATCTTAGATTTTCTTGAAACTTAGTAAATATGTGTTCTATTGATATAGACTTAAAAAGTATCAACTTTCATGGAAAAATAATAAGTAGTTGGGGACTAATAAATGTACAAAGTAGTAAAGAATAGTCCAAAAATGGGCCAACATGAGTTTTTTAAATTGCTCTAATGGATCTTCTAATTGGGTTGGTTATACAGGGGCCGTTCAAATATTACGTAAGCACCTAAGGGGGGAGGGGGGTTGCTCTTTGCTTATTTTTGGTGACAAGGGGGGAGGGGGGATATGAGTGATGCTTACGTAAGATGGTGCATTTTCGAAAATATCTTGTTTCCTGCATAAATAATTCCAAAATTCAACCAAAAATAAAAGTAACAAAAAATTGAATTAGGAAATCTGACGTAAGCACATTTTTCTGGAGATGGACCACCCTAACATTTTGAAATTGTTACCCCGAAAAGTAGTGTTTCGACTCATTTTTGAACCCTTAGGGTTACACCCAATAAGTACAGCTCCTTACGAGTCACCTAATTTTCAAGGGAAAAAAACAGTACTTACTAATAGGGATATCAAAATTTCGGGGGGGGGGTCCGGCAGTTTCTTACGTAATTATGGTGGGGGGTTGAGGTTTGCTTACCTTTGCTGAGGGGGGAGGGGGGTTAAAAATGACCAAAAAAGTGCTTACATAATATTTGAACGGCCCCACAGATAAAATTAGTGTCATTTTAAAGTACTTTTAAATGTTTTTTCAATGGTGTAAAAATAATACTATAATGTTTTGAAAATTAAAATACTTATTCAAAACAAAATGGAATAAGAAGTTCGATTTATTTCACGTGTTTAAAAATTTTGAAAGTAAAAAAATCTAGAAATGTGTAATAACATGCAATTATTCAGATAAAATTATAGGATGGAGCAAAAATGAGATAAGTGTAAAAAATTAAACTGAAAATATTTTTCTTATACTTTCTAAAAAAATTTAAAAACTAATTATTTTTCACTAATTGAATGTGAATTGTGTTGTATACTCCTGTTCATAAAAAATGCAACACCAAGAAGGAATTGTCCGAACAACTTGAAATTTTCAGGGTATGTTCATTATGGTTTGATTATTAAATGATATCAAATTCAGAGCTATAGCGCATGCGCGAGCTGAGCAGTGTCTTCTCAACCACTGATTAATTCGTATATTTGGAGGCCTGTAACGGAACGTTAAGGGGTTGTAAGAAGGTTGTCTACCGTTGATTATCTTGTCATTAGATGTTATTATACCCCTTAGACCTTAACGGATGTCATATGAACATTTAAGACATGGCAGTGCCGGATCATTGAGTGACTTTTCGATATGTTTCAAATTGTTAGAATACTGCTACAGGTCTATCACTGTCTGCTTCATCAGTTAATCGGTCGTCATTGCACCAAAATTCACCAAGCATCGTTTTTTTACAGTGCTCCATCCATGGAATTCCATCGGTGCATAAAGCTACCATGGGATCCACAAAAAAATATTTTTGCATGATAACTGATAACAAATGGTCCTTTTAAAGAAATCCCCCTTCAATTTTGGTTAGCATGACACCTAAATTGGGTTTGGACGCTATGCCGAAAATCGCAATTTTTGGAGTATTTTATCTTGAGTCTGTGGTGGAAGAAGAGAAGTGTTTTGACCTCTGGAGCACTATTGGGTACCATGGGCAACCTCATTAGATAAAAAATGAGGGCAATCTCATTTCTTAAAAAAATTTCTAAAAATTTTTGGAACCAAAAGTTATACCCTACCTTTGAAGCGATCCTGAAGCTGTAATTCATCAGAACAAATCCCATACACATGTTTTTTGGAATGTTTCAAACTTAATTTACATCCAATAAATCCTTCTCGTTTCTTTCTCGACAAATTTCTTCATCCAAAATTTCACCTATGGAGCTCGACTAAAATTTCGTTGGTTTGTCCTCATGCTTAAAATGCTTGTTATGTTGCCAATATTGGAAAACTTTGGGTTTGGGATGAATCTTAGATGAAAATCACCTCCTCAGTCAAAATTTCAATATGTTTGATTCGATGACCTGTTGCATAGATGCTCTCATGGCAGAGCGTATGGAAGACATTAAACACCGATTTTCGATATCAAATTTTATTCATTTGTTCTGAAAATTATATCATTTATTTGTATCCACAAAGATCACTTGCTGTGTAAATTTCATCAAAATCTAACAAGTCCTTCATGGTGTTGCATTTTTTATGAACAGGAGTATATTTAACTGCTTATGACAATTAGCACTCTTTCTCATATTTGGTGTAGCTTCTTGGCTTAATATTTATAACCAACCTGTTCATTAAATCATACCCTATGTATGGTAACAATGTAACCGGTCATATATTTTACACACCTTTTTTTTAATTTTCCCGGTTAGAAGTGTGAAAACTTTTCAGTCTAAACAATAAAAAATTGGTCCAACAAATATTAATTGATGGCAATAAGAATAAAGAAACTATTTATTACTGATTTTGAAGATTCTTACGTGACGTACACATTTTTATTTTAAAAATGAGGATTCAATTTCAGTTTTCATGCAATGTCATTCACTTTACCATGCATTTCATAGCAAGAACTGGACGCATTTTCAAATATATTTTATTGATAAATATGTAAATTTCTCAGTTTTCCAATAAGTATTTATTTGTTAAATTCAAGAATTGTTCTAATAACTTCACTGGAAAATCAATGGCATATATTTAAATTGCCGTTTCCCATCGATTTAGTAATTTTCAAAACTTCAAATATAGACGAAACTTCCGGCATGCACCTGCAAACTTATCGAACTTTTTGAAACGTGCCTATTTTAGTAAATAAATTCAAAACAAATAACATCAATCAGAATAAAAAAATATACTCATAAAGGGTTGTACTTTCACTTCGAAGGTTCATCGGCTTGAAGGCTTCCTTCTAAACAATAGTTGGCATCAGTTAGAATACTGCAAGGGGCCATTGAGAATAGGATTCTACAGAGAAAAATCAATACACCAACTTAGCATGAAGGAAGGGGACCAGCGTGGGTAAATTTTAACGAGAGTATGAGGGTAAGGAAGAAATAAAATTATTTTAATTAGTTGTTTCATTTGGTGGGCTTAGATTAAAATATTGTTGGGAGCTTATTGTAAAAATATGTTATTTATTTCAAAGATTTTATAGAAAATATCTCTGCAATGAAAATGTTAAATAATAAGTAAATCTTAAGTTGTTTTTATATTTTGGTATTCCTTCGTTCATATTTCTTTTATTGTATAAATTTTGTTGTTTGTCAGTGATTATAGTTTTTGAAGTTAAAAAATACGATAGTTTGTTATTGATGCTATTTTGATTTCTTTTTGGAATTACCGATGTCATTTGTTGGTTGAAATTCTAAATAGTTTGATAGCTTCTATACTCGAATTCAACTTAAGTTGAGCCTGACGTCATGGCCACGCAGAAGAAAATCTGAGTAAACAGAAAGCCTGTTGGGTTGCTAGAAGCTCTTATTGGTTGGCGAGTTTGAGAGCGAGTTGTACTACTACGCGTTACGCCACTTTAAAAAATAATAATACTGAACATTTTATGCATATCGGGATGAAAAGATGCTTAATATACGTGGATTTAAAAAAAATAATCATTATTCAAAATTGAAGCTCTAAATTTCACTCAAAATTCAGACACCTCGCAGGGAACTACTTTCTTTGGTTGCTCTCAGCATATTTCTACAGGCTCAAGTTAAGTTGCAACTGAGTATAGTGGCGTACTAAGGGTTTTTTAATGGTTTAATAACTCGAAAACATTGGGCTTGGTATCGAATTTGGAATTGTAAAAATTACAAGTGCCGTGTTAACATAAAAACTTACTATAAAGGTTTTTCTTTTCGTCTTTATTAGTTTTCGAAGGTTTTTATTATTACTTTTTATTTGTTTACTACTAATATAATTTTACAGATAGCATGTAACCTTACGGTTAATCTTCTCTTTTCATTGTCATTGGGTTTCTAAAAAGTTAAAATTTTTTTTTAAATATTATATTAAGGTTTGCTATACAAGGTTGCAGAAAAAAATGATAGAAAACCTTCTCAAAACCTGTCACCTCTGTTTCTTACCTAGCTTTATGGTTTTCCGGGTTTTCCCATAAGTTTACTTTGTTACAAGGTTACAGGTACTTCAATGACTTTACAAAAAACCTTAATTGGGTTATGCCGGGAGCTTACAACAAGATCTATAAAACCTTACACAGCTATCTGGGTTAATATTTTGATTTGTTAGATTAGTACATGTTTAAAGCATTAGATCAATATTGAATCAATATATCATATACAAATATGTGTGTAACACAAAAAAGATTACATTTAAAAGATTTTTTAAGCTGAAGGTTATACAATAAAAAGTGCATTATGAATTACTTTTAAATAGTTTAAAAATCTGATATACTCTAACCTTTTAAAGTGTGTAAAACTTTTTATGGATTAATCAAATAATTAACTTGTAAATATTTAAATAAAACAGTGATGGAAGAAAAGTTAATTTTTTTAAACACCAGATATAAGAGATAAGTGCGAAAAGAAAGATGACAATTAATACACATCCATTAGGTTGATAAACAATGTAAAGTGATACCATAAAAACTGGGAAAGGAGAAAATGGTGTTTGTGATACGAAATGCTAGAATAAGGGAAAGATAACAGTTGAAGAGTCAATGCTCATAAAAGCTAGAGAAAGAAGAGATGAGAGAGAGAAGTAAGAAAAATAAGACTTGTATGAAAGAAAAGTAGATGATAAATATATTTTTCGGAATAAGGGGTAGGAAGAGAACACTTAGATGAAAGATTTGAGCTAGTGGGAAGATGAAAGCGATTCTTCGATGATATCATGCCCATTATAAAGAGAAAAATGAATCGAAATAAATACTACTGTAACATTTAGAAAGTATAGATTATCAATAACATTAGAGTTTTTATAATGAATTTGTTTAGAATGGAATACTCCATCATTTCAAATAGTAGCGACAGCTATTTTAGAAGATTTAAAAGCACATAAAAAGATACATCAAGTGGGAAACAAGAGAGAAATGTGAGATGTGTAGGGGGAGAAAGATAATGTAGATTAGAAATATACTTACTCTTGATGAACATATACTTATAAAACATGAAATAAGATTAACGGCCGTATCCACCGACAACCTGACCGTCGTGTCGGTTAACTAGTAGTCTAACTTTTGATTGGATGTTAAAGATGAAACACTTAGTTTTCCACCAATTAGAGGTTTGACTCAAGGTTAGCGGTTCCAGTGAATACGGCCGTAAGAGATTTGACTCCCGGTTAACCGTCAGTCAGGTTAGCGGTTTACACGACCGTAGGTAAATTTGAGGTTTGGAAAACAGCCCTTGTAAAAAACATAAGCCAGTAATGGAAAATGTAGCGTTGCTCAAAGAAGTAAAAATTCTTAGAAATATATAACTCCTCTTTATTCATAAACGATGTTTACAAAGTTTCATGCTCCCAGTTCACTTTAAATCATATTCAATCACCGATGGAGTTTTTACAACTTCAGATGCTTCATTGCATTTTCTAGTCCCTAGTCTAGACATACTAAATTACGCGTAGGTTAACAAAGAGGTAGAAAGCAGACTAAAAACGACAGAGAAGAACCCCTTTTATGACCCTTGATTTAATAAGCCTTAATCATCAACAGAATTATGGATACTAATATTCAATCTTGATAAATATAATTAGGGCATAATATATTTCTTTATAAGGATGATGTTGGATATGGAAAAATCGTTGGTTTGCTCTAAAATTATAGTAGGATTTCTTACTCTTGTCACTCGTTGATACCTTCATTACAATAGCGTAATAACTTCAATTAAATCCTGAATTTTGTATTGTATTTTTTCATAGTTTCCATAAGCTGATACTTGTAATATAAGATATGGATCTCAACTATCTCTCCATAAAGAATAATTATATGGATCTAAAAAGAGCAATGAAATACTTAACAAAAGAGGCTTATACGATATATGATGCTTTACAGCAGAAACCCTGACTTGCTTTGATACAGAACTTTTATCGTGATTTAAGCAATCCGATTCTGAGGCCTTCAATTTTTATACCGTATATATCTACTTCAAAGATACATCCTACTAGCTACACTGAAATAAATAATCGTACAGAAACAGAAAAGCTCTGTCAGCAAAAGTTACCATTTTCCACGGAATTTCTCTGTTGACTGAACTTTGTCTGTGCGCTACAATTGTTTCGCAACTTTATGGAACTTATTCACTGGAAATATTCTAATTACACTAGTCGACAAAATTAAACTTTTTTTCATTAACAAAAATGAGATTAGGTATTTCCGACTAATTTGAGGGTGTAGAATTCAGAAATAGTTGTGAAAAAGCTGCAGCACGTACAGTTTTTTTGTTACAAATATAGCACCGATACTGTAACAAAGGAAAAAAGCGTTGAAACCACTCGTTTTTTAACAGTTAATCTCAATATTTTAGCATAAAATACTATCATAATTGAGATTATATACACGTTTCAGATAATATAAAACTAAGAAATGTTAAAAATTCATTAAATGTGATGCACTTTTATCAGTTTTTGCCTCATAAGTGGCGTCAAATCTCCTCTTTTAATGAACCAAGACCTGTAGCCCAAAATTGCTATTTCTCAATGACCTATGTATCGAGTCAATGTCCTAAGGGAATCTATACCATTGTTTATTATTGAATACAGTGAGATTTTCCGGAAATAAATTCAAACGTGGATGTAAAATATAATTTTTGAGTGATGTTCAACGTTCTATGGCTTGGTAAGACTAAAACAGAACCTTCTATTGGGATTAAAACATTTTTATCGGTCCATTTTTCTAAAACTTATCCTATCACTCTCCTAAAAACCATTTCCAAGCTGATAATGAGTTTTGATTAAATTTTCCTCCAAAAGCAAGATCGTGAATCCTTTTTAATCAGAGGTTCATATACTGACTTTAAGTTTGCCTTCACTTAAGGGCAAAAAAAGTCCTTTTAAATACTTTTTGAAGTGTTTTTTTCGGTATTTGTCATTGATATTAAATAACCAAGATAATTTGAATGCCCTCCCCATACTATATGGATAGTAATTTGCATAGAACTACTGTTGACTCTTACGTACTTAAAAAGAGCCACATTCTAATTTCTGCAACATACGTGAGGAGCCCAGATTTCATTTTAGCCACTTATTTGGACCCAAATCCATGGGAAAAAACCTTTTCCCACCTTTTCTGTTAAATATTACCGTTGAATTGTAATTTAAACCTTACCCAAATTTTGCAAAACGTATTGTGTATAATTGTGCAAAATCTACTCTGAAAACTCGTCATTTTTCAAAATAAACTGCAGTACAAAAACATAGCCACACTTTTAAAATAATGTCTACATACTGGGATACTAGAAATAAATTAATTGGATGGGATTGCAGGGTTGCTATTGGACAAAAATGACGCTTAAAACGCAAAAATTATGAAAAAAAGCAGAAAATCGAAAATTTTTGTTACACAAATATGGGACGTGGTGGAACTTTTTTACTTGCAGATATTTGAATAACTACATGAATTAGTAACAAAAATAGTAATTGGGTTGTTGTTAGGAAACCACTGTCGACTAGTGTTATTAACTATATACATACTGTCTCTCTATAAACTGGGTTGTGTCCCTAAAAACTTGTGCAGAAAAAAATGTTGTATACAGAGCAAGCTCAGTGAACAGAGAAATTCTGTTGAAAGGAAAGCTCTGGCAACTTTTGCTCCCGGAGCTTTTCTGTTTCTGTATGTTAGTTTTTTGCAGTTTATTAACTGTATTATCTTTTGTAGTGTAATGCTATCAATCATCCTGTATAAGAACGTTTTAGGAGCTACCACTTCAGTCATACCGTTCTTCTCAACCAATGGAAGATTCATAAGTAGAAACGGTCCACAATTGCTTATTCAAATTTGTATCAGAAATCATTTATACAGACATATCCCACTCATAATGACCACAGTACTGACCATTGCTTGTGGTGGGGTGACGGGTGCAGTTGGCTGGCGCCTCCTTGGGGTGTCCGCCCGAGGGGGAGGTAGAAGCGAGATCGATTCGCGAATCGCTGGTCCCCGAACCCGGACGGGGCAGTGTGTCCTCCCTACTGTCCGAATGGTTCAGCATCAGCATAGGGATTGTTTCCTCTCTGTTGGGGCCCCCTGAAATATAAATGGGTCAGTTTGTAGCAGTACATTGGGGGTTTCGAAGTCTTGCATGGGGGAAGAAACAAATTTTTTGTGCGAAGTTGAGTTCAACAATTTTGGAAATAGGAAATAAGTAATTTTTAACTTATGAAAAATTTATTTATACTCCAAACTTTTAACAGGTTGTTGAAGAAAGCCTTGAAAGTACATGTGTCTTTGTATACGTGTTTCGATATCGATGCGTGTGCGTTTTTGTCTTTTGTGTTCTGGTAGGGTTATTTCTCTTGATCCAAATATATTTTTGCTTCCCACCCATTCCCACTTTGTTCTTCCCCACACATAAAAAAACCTTGCAAATTTGCGAACATTATCTTTTTCGATGGCGGAAAAAAGTGCTATTTTCACATGATAATATAATCTTATAATATATCTCCGAGAATATTAACGATATTTTCATGAATTTTTTCCAGTGAGTTATTCATAATATTGGCAACAATATTCGTACTAAAGCTTTTTCTCTATCTCCTTTAGTTTTACAATTATTTTTTAAAATTTTTTTATTTCGCCACAAAGATCACTGTAAGTCATATCAATGATTCTCCAGGGTCACTTACCTAAGGGAGACCTTACTTCCATGACTCTAGGAAACATTTTTTCCAAATAATAGTCGTGAATGGTACTTTTGAAATACCCTGTATATAATGTATTTTTTTCACAGAAAAGGAAAAAAATTGTATGAAAGACGAAAAGTGCAGGTATTCACGGTAATATGCGTTTAAAGCCTTTTGGATATAAAAATAACATTAACTGGGGTGCATAAAAAGGACATGTAATTAAATGATTTTTTAGAGGCCAGAAAAATAACAAAAACATCTTATTCATGCTATTATTTTTTGTTCGTAAAAAAGGAGTCGCTTTTCAAATTAGCAAATTAATAATTTTTTTCAGTATACCATGACATTAGGATGTGATTATTTTAACTTGTTGTATTTATGTAATAAAGAAACTCCCTAAAAACCTTTTAACGAAACTGAATTGAAGAAAAATTCTCCTTTAACTTATGATATACTTCTAATTGTTTTTTCATTAAAATGTTCATGTGATGAAACTGTTAATATGGCAATTATATATATTATTTTTCTGGATTACTTTCAACTTTTAAATCATTTTAGCAATTTTTTGTTTGCATCAAGCGAGAGTTTTAATTATCTTTAATTATTTACCCTGAAAATCTATACTTAAAAAACGTAACTCCAAAAAACCGTATCAATATATCACTATGAAGTTATATTTAAAAATATTAGTTTACATACGGGAAGTGTTGATTGATTGATGTCATATAAATATTGCAGAACGTTTCTAAAAGAAAGATAAAGCAAGAGAGAAAGATAGAACAATGAGATAGGAAGATAGAGATGATTAATGAGTGAAAGATAAAAATAGAGAGATGATCAGAGTCCGAGGGAGAGAATAGTGTGGATAGAAATGAATTCAGAGAATCAGAGAAAAAGAGCGAGTCAGGAAGATGCCTATGAATAACTACTACTACTAATACCTATCCCATTACATGTTCTAAAAATCCTGAAATAATAGTTTGTTTTTTATGTTAGATTCAAATTAATTTATACGACATCTGGTAATTTGTAATAAAAACTAAGTTGGGAAGTATAACAACTGGAAGTTTTAGATTAGAAAGGGAATGATGGATTGATTTATAGAGAATGAATCAGAAATCAGAAAAAGAGCATCAGGAAGAAACCTATAATATAACTACTACTACTACCAATTTTATTACATGTTCTGAACATCCTATGATATATTTTGCTTTTTTATGTTAATTGAGTAATTTTTAATTAAAACCAAACAGGAAGTATAATAAACGGTAGTTATAGATAAAAACAGATTAACTAAAAAATATTTAGACAAATTCCTACAATTTATTTTTTACAACATTATGATAGTATCTTTCATTTATAAATCAAATATACTTAATACAAATTGTACCGACCAATCGACACGAAAACAATAAATGAAGGAAAATACTGACGGGTAAAAAGAAAAGTCATCAGTCAATTCCCATCCCAAAACATTATATACTCAAATTTAATAAATTTGTGCTTATTTTTTTGAGGAATTTAAATCAAGGGACTTAACTATTTCCCCTTCCATTTAGCGTGGTGCAAGATTTCAATCTTAAATCATTTCCTCTGACACTGCCCGTCGGCTCTTTCAAGTCTTTAATGACCTTAAAGCTCGAGCGGAAAGAATTCTTTTTGTGCTAGAATATAAATGATAAGATTGTCAGACGATATTAAGTTTTTTGAAAGGATTATTTTCCGGAATTAGAATATATGATGCCCCATAACGGTAACCTTAATTTCGCATCTGAAAAATGTACTTGAAGGATGGTTCCATGGATATTATATTAAGGATATTTTTTTCTAGTTTGGAAAAGAGGATTGTTAAATGTTATTATTTTCATAAATCGTTATAACGAGTGTGATGCGAAGTAAACTAGTCATATTCCATAACTAAATATAATTTGATCGTAATATTTTAGGAAAAATTGGCTGTGAACAAAAATTAGAAATAGTTTTAACTTATTTGGTACAGTATTTATATAAATACACTTTTTTAACAGTCAAGAAAATTAGGTGTGGGATTTTATTTAAATAAAAAGATTACACCGGTTCGATTATTTACATACCAAAGAAACTTTAAACTTATTCAAATTAAATTATATTCGAGTTTATTTAAAAGGTGTTTGAGTTTATTTAAAAAAGAACTGTTCAAAACTTCATTAAGTAGTGTATTGTAAAACAAGTTTCTTTATAGATAGCCAAATTACCAACACAATCTAGTTAACCAATTTCTCATTTTGAAACAAATATGATAATGAGTAATGAGTATAGCAATGTGTTATTTATACTATACGTATACATACTTAACCAGCATTGTTTTATTCATCATTGCTTTAAGGGCTAATGTATTTAACCAAAAACTTTCTTCCATTTAAGTTCCTCTAATTGCATTTGGTAATGGCATTTAAAACACTACGGATACAGAGCATCATGTTCGTTGCTTATTTTATGCTATGGAGAGAACAGTGATAAAGACACAACATACAATGGATTTTAGTAAAAGGATTGACATTTTTTCGAATAGAGTAAAACTTAATAGAAAATATTGAGAGAAATAAATTTATGCACTACTCAGATTTCCAAAATTTATTGTTATCAGATATTATATTAATCAAGCCAATTTCCAGAATAATTTTAAAATATTTACACAAACAAAATTTTTAAGTCTTTGGATCAAGTATGTATCAAAATTTTTTATGTATCAAACTATGCCATTATTATGATTATTTTTTGATAAATTGCTTCAAATATAAAGTTTGAACTTTAATATTGATCTTTTAAGTATTAATTTAAAATTATGGTTGAAAATAAGTAAATTTTTAATGCCAGTATTAATAATAAAATACTCCTATTGACTTTGATTTTCATTAAAATATTGTTATTATACTTCATCACATTGATATAGAAAAACGCTTAGATATGCAATATTTCCGTACGTACCTAATTACATTTTCATTCTATCAAAGCAAATAAAAAAAAGATATCAATTTCATTCTCCATATTGTAAGTATAATTTAAAAACGTTAATTATAACAGGAACTTGCTTCATCTGAAAAACATGTTTTTCCTAAAAACATTTAAATTTCCAAAGTAACTTAAATTAGCTCTGCCCTCACTCTAAAATGTTTTCATTTAAAACCGTCACCTTCATCACACCCACTGTTAAAAATAGTCATACTTTCAATTTACTTCCTTCATCAGCCTACAGCAAACAACAAGCATACCTCTTAAGGGACCCCCGTTTATACTGAGGCTCATAACCACTACATACATGACGACAGTATACTCTCTCTCTTCCCTGAGATCACTGAGTATTCTCCATGCTACGGGTTGAATATAGATGAGTCATTAACACTGGATGACTCCGTCAACTGCAAATACTGAACTGGATTTCCTGGGGATAGTGCACCCCTTAGGCGCGCTATATTTTCCATACCATCTCCTCACGAGGACAATAAAAGCATCTGACAAACGTGCGTTATGTGCGTTTAGGGAATTGTAGTGCAAGTGCTTTGTAATTTATTGGCAAAACAGTCGTTTCTGTTTTTGTGTTCGGAGTAAGATATCAGTGTTAACCTTGGTGGAGAACAACAGGGCGAAGTTTGTTTAAGGGGGTCCCCTGCTTTGGTTTTTACAAACATAGTGCATTTTGTTTGAAGGATAAACGAGAAATAAACCATGCATGCTTTTTGAAGTGAATGGAGAATTGCACAACAACTCTTAAAATTATAATTATTCAATTTCAATTTATTAAAAATTATCTCCTGATTCCAAAAATACGTTTGTCCTTTCCAACTATTTTTTTATTTAATTATGAGATGTTTTATTATAGAAAGCTCCTAACAGGGTGACGTCAAGGGTCCCTCTTGGAAATGTGGGAAACACAGTTTTCATGGCAACGCTAGGCTGTAAAAAAGGTAGAGTTCAATCTTTCTGAGCGGAATGATAGTAAACAAGGCACGCGTGACATCACAATATGTTTCAGAGCTCAGACAGAAAAGAAGCTATTTTTAATTCAAAATTACTTAAACTATAGGGCTTTGAAAGGTAAATTAAAATGTTTTTTGAGGTTTTAAGCCATTCTGAATACATTAAGATAAAAAAATTGACTGCAATTGTCCATTGTTATGTTTATCATTTATACATATACTAGGAATCTAGGCAAGGTTACTCGACCCTAACTGAGAGAAAAGAAAGTAGCTCCCAGCGCGATGTCTGAATTTAGTGTGAAATTAAGAACTTCCATTTAGAAATATGATTAGTTTCTTAAAACCCGTGTATTATAGCGTCTTTTTATCACGATTTGTGTATTACTGAAATTCCTCCTAGTAACCCAAAAGGATTTCTGTTTAGTACTTAGTTTTTCCTTCAACGTAATGACGTCACAGGGTCAAGAAACATTGCAGTCTAGTACAGTCGAATCCGTTTATTGTGGTCACGTATGAAGTTATCATTCGGATAATGTTATTGAAATTGACCTGTCCCGATCACTCCTATTTCGCAAAATGTATCGTTTTATGTCATCAATATATCGCTTAATGTAATGAAAATCTGATGCAATGCCTTAAAAACCATCTTTTTCCCGTTTGAAGGCCAATTTTAATACATAATCATAAAATTGAGCCATTAATTTATTAGTGAAGTTCCACTCTCTCATATTTTTCTTAAAGGAAATATGTATTTTGCAACTTTTACAAAGTAATCGTTTTAAATACTTCAATAACGACTACATACTTGTGATTTTAAAGCAAACACTCGAGTTCTGGGAAAAACTAGTTTTGGACGGGAAAAACCCAACCCTGCCCCTAGGTCGCTAGAGGTGCATTTCTGAGTATTATTATTATTAATCGGATATTGTTATCAATCTACTCTTGGACAAGAGTGATCACATTAAGGGGAGTCGACTGTATAAGTTAAATTTGAAGCACAAAGAATAAACTAATTCTTCGAGGGTTTTCAAAGGGAATAAACATTTTCTCACAAAGTTTTCAATTAGTATCATATTTCGATGCTTCTATATTATTAGTATCTTTTATCCCCCAACAGTAACTTTGAAGCTATTAACTAAGTAGAGTAAAGAGTACGGAAAGAATATAACAATGGAACGAAACTTTATCCACCTTACTCAAGAAAGGTTTGCCGTCGCTCTAGCTTTATACTTAACCAATACTTTGTAAAATAACCCTTTGCAAAGTGCGTAAACGATGTGTTGGTGATTAATCAAGTGCTGAAATATCAATAGGGCTTCTTAAGGGAAAGACTGAGAATAAAGGTGGTATGCAGATCATTAGGTATATTAGAATGAGAAAAAATTCCTTAACAACATAATGGGGGAAAAGAAATGAATATTTCTGTACCGAGCACTTGGAAATATCTTCTCTCTAAAAAATTTTTTTGTGAACGGTTTCCAGAGAAAAACATTTTAATTACGTATCCGTATAACACGGTTTTGGTATCAAAACGTCCGGATTCTTTCCGGATTTCCGAGTAAGCATTGTTAAAAAAAACTCAATTTTAAAATATTTCCATTTTTTTAAATTACGGATAAGGTCGCAGTTACAAAGCAAGTACTGTTAAACAAATTATTATACATCCAAACACAACGGCCAATTGACGCCAGATTTTATGATGAAACAAATTTTTTTACGTTCAAAAATATTTTTCTAAATTAAATATTATTCAAAGACTGATAAAAGTAGCTGTAAAGTATAAACGGGCCACCACAAGAAAAAAAGGGATCTTTATATTTTATTGATTGTTGTTTTCATTTTGACTTTAACAAGTTTAATAAGTGAAATCCTTTTATAATTTTCTGTAAATAAATTACAACTATACTTACTGCTATTTGTTAAAATCGGGTATCGTTAATGGTATTATTTGATTATATTCTTTTGATGTAAACACTATGGGTAAAATGTTTGTAAAATAACTTTTAGTTGTATGTAAATTTCGAGATGTTTCCTATTCTGATATAAGCACTATTTATGTATTACATATTCAAATTTTGGAATTTAATTTTTTAGCACAAACTAAAACGTACTACAGCATATAAGATGGAAAAGGAAACCATTCGTAAAAGCACACACACAATCCTCTTAATATCGGGAATTCTTTTTCCTCTTCCACATCTGCTGGCGGATATAATTTAATTTTAAAACCTAATGAAAGGGAAAAATAGAATAAAAAAATCTCGGCTCAATTGTTAAGTTTTAATAACGCTTACCGTTTTCGGCTGCAGAAAAATAACAAATTTGAGGAAGCGCGTGAAAAAAACCGTTTGCGCATTAGCTTTAAACTTCTGCTGAACGCTCTCTCTCCCTGACCCCCCTAGAATTTTCTTCACCAATTAATTACCAGATTCTGAGACGGTTGCCAGGCAACGCCACTGTGTTCGTGACGTCAGAGAGCCCGGGAGATCGGCTTCGTCAAAAGCATCAACCCGTGGCTGGAAGATATCTTGACGTAAAGCTCTTCCCTTGAAAACGAAACTAAGTACTATACGGAAGAGGAAAAATCTCTCGATACCTAACAAAACATGTAGCTTAATATTTACCATCTTTATTTTTATGTCCGATAATGCTTTTTCTCGCGGGTCTGGTTAGCTCTTTTGTTCAAGAGTTGTTTGTTTTTATCTTCTGCGTTTTCGTTGAAATGTTGAAAGCGAATTATTCCACTTCAATATTGTTTACCACTTTTTTATATGAAATATAACAATCTGTATATACATTTTTCGTATAAAAATACTACTGTAAAAAAACTATTGACGTTGAAAACCGAATGCTTGTGAAATATAAGGTAATTAACCTAAAAATAGATTTCTGATTGTTGTTTTCTAAGTATACTTTCGTTTGTTGTGGGTACTTGAAATTTCTATTTATTGAACGGTATTTTATATTTGACAATTTTGAAGCTTTGACAATAAATGTGTAATCTTATTTTCTAAAATGTTTGATCACTTGCCTCCCTTGTATTTGAATTTAAACAACCCTTAACTTGATTTCTTGATTAGTATTTCTTTTCCCTTATCATTATTACTCCTTACTTCAAACTTTAATACAAAAACTTGATATTAAAAACATTCTTTCATATACTTTTGCAGACTTAATCTTTTAAACTAATGCGAAATCCTTAATGAAGGGAATTTTGCATTAATTTAAATTTAAAAAAAATAAAAACTGAAATTATTAAGTTTAACCTGATAAAGAAATAATTTTATTTTACTTTAAGTTTTACTTTGCAGTAAAAGTTTTCATTAAACAGCACTATAGGAAAAACACTTAAAGAGTTTTTTTGAAATAATCCTAAACAATAAAAGCGAATAATTTATTTTAAAAAGATAATTTTTAAAGGTGTTTTGATTTCTGTATTTTTATATTATTTGGTATATACCATCAAAAATACAATACCTTCAAATAGAATCTAAAACATTCATAAAAATTGAATAAGATTCCTTTACAAACTTTCACAAAAGATGAGAGGGTAAACTATTGAGTACAAATTCTTTAAAAAACTTTTTTAGTAGTTTATAGATAACTGGAATATTTCCCAGTAAAGTTTACGTCTGATTTTGATGTATTAGGTCAAAAACTTTCCTTTAAACGTGGGATTTAAGAAAAGGATTCTATTCAAGGAAAACTTCTTCAGACAAAGCATTTTTTTCCAAAAGGGTTTTGGTACGAAAAAGTTAAAAAAGTTGTGAATATATAGTTAATGTGGGATTAATTATTTCTTCCATGAAGAAAGTACAAATTGCTTTCAAGTGTGGTGGTAGAACAAGTTATTCCCCTGAAAATTATTAACCAGCGGATTGCCTAGTTTCTGAAAGAAGATTGGATTTTAAATATTTAAGGAGTTACTTTTCCAGAAAGGCGGATTACATAACTGAAAATATACTGCATTCCTTCAATTTTTATCATCTATAGAAGGGTTCTCAACCGGTGGGTCGCGGGGCTTGGCTAAGGGGATCGCGAGACTAAAATTAAAAACAGTCTTATTTACAGAGTTATTTTTTATACAGACAGAACAATTTTCAAAACTTATAGATCTTAACAATTAAATTAATGAGAAATTTGAGCATGTTTGGAATTAATAATAAGCTTTGTAGGTTCGGATTAATGTCAGTAACACATAGGAGGATGTAGTGTTCAAGTGTCAAACGATTTCTTGCCTTTGATTTTCTGCTTTGAATATTTCTGGATATTCTTTTTTTGAGAATTTGTCAACACAAGCATTTTTAAAGTTCAACTTCATACTATGATCACATGATAATTCTATTAAATCATCATTCAGATGAAAACTTAATTCAGCCTTTTATACGGCTTGTTCATTAAACGGATTGACCACCCATAAATATCCATCCATATTCTTTGCTAGAATATAATCTTTGAATTGTTCAGTCAATGCTTCAAGATGAGATGATATGAGAGAGACGAAGTGTCTTAACATTTTAGGTCTGAGGGGGTCGGCAAATTATTTTCCCAGAAAAGGGGGTCGCGGAGTCAAAAAGGTTGAGGACCCCTGATCCATAGTACTTATTCTTAGGTTTTTGGTTAGAAACAAATTTGGATTTGGTCATTCAGTTTTATACTTTTGTTTGTTAAGTGTTATTTTAAAAATCGAACTTAAAATTAACTAAAGATGAGTTTTCTGAGGGTGATGGTGAAAGACTGAAGTTTCAACCTCTGATTTGAAGGTCATCATCAATAGAAAAAAATTCTAATTGAAAGTATGTTGTCAGCCAAGTAGCCCCCCCCCCAGAAGATTCATTTTTAGACTCCGGCCGTATAAGCCTTCATCGTTTTATTAAAATAAACTGTCAAATCTACTTACTTAGTAGTTTTTTTACAGTATTACGAGTATACGGTGAATGTATCAATTTAATAAATTTCAAATCATATTTAGTTTTAATTATAATGGTACGTAATGAAACCAAAATAAAGAGCACACCCTAAATATTTAGGTATTGGATATTGTACTAAATTGCTATTGTACTAAATATTAGGTAATTGGATTCTTTATTTCTAACAGGTATATATTAGGATACTCTTAATAATAAAGATAATTACAATTTGTTAAAATTTCTATTCTAAAATAATTTTTACAGATTCTAGAAGATTTAAAAAAATCTATATGGAAATAACATGACAAAAGTTGAAACGGACGAATTTCTAAGAAGGTAGGCCTACACAAAATACGGCCCGCTGACCTTTTTTACGACCCAGCACGTATCGAACGATTTAAATTTTTAAATATTTAGAAAATTTCTAAAAATATGAATTTTTGTAAGGGGTTACATAAAATTTCATCACTGTAAAATTTTAAACCGTTTATTTTCTTGTAATGAAGAGACATGACTTTAAGAGTGTAAAGAAACACCAATAATTATCAAAAATATTAAATTTAATTAAAATTTTAACACATAAAAACTTAAGTAGCATGTTTTGAACACTTATTGCTCGCAAAAATTTTTACCTATTATTCAGTTATTTTTAATATCTCTAAATGTCATGAACGAGCAATACAAAATTAAAATTGATATCTAGGTCCGCAAAGATTGACTTAGATTGTTATTTTTGGCTCGCGACAAGTTAAGATGGTATTTTTTTTGGCCCGCAACGCATCTTAAGTTGTGAAAATATCTGCTCTAAGGATATTTTTATTTGATATTACAAAAGGTTTGGTTTACTTCATTTAAAGGAGAAGATAGTTTGTATTTGAAAATTACCTTTATTTACTTTTAAAAAAATCCTAACATAAAAAACGTTTCTTTAATTAATTTTTAATATTTTTTTACATGCAGAGAAAAATATTTTTATTAATATTTAAAAGGCAACTAACCTGCATTCTTACTGCAATAAAAAGCAAAAATCTATATCCTTTTGCATATGTATTCTTGTTTGCGAACTGCACAATTATATTCATGTATTCAAATTCCAGGAAGCGTTAAAAGCATGGCAAACAGGACTGGAAATAGCTAAATGCTTACGATGTCCCTCGTATTGAATAAAACATTAAATAATTTCTCGGAGAAAGCTATTCGAAGTAAAAGAATTAAAATTCAGGAAAAATGAATTTTACAGAGAGTTGCTTCGAATATTTATGTTAGGATAAAACGAGAGAGAGAGAGAGTACCTGAACCATACTACATTCAGAGATATATTTACATATTATTATTACTAACTAATATTATTGCTATTAAATATCAATAAAACTTTATTAAGTCATTTAAGAGTAAATAGATATTTTATCGAATAGAAATGTTCAGTTTTAGAAATTTGAGATAATTATTAGATTAACAAATCTAAATTAAAATTGTTTTTACTTAATTTATACTATCTCACTAATAATAATTACATAATTAATTAATTATACATACATAATCACTGATGCAAGTTGATCATAGAGGCACCGGTCTTTTCTTATATATAAGGATCTTGCCAGACCCTGCTTTAAAATGTCATTGCAAGGCTATTTTTAAAAAATAATTATAAAGAATTTTTTTACGAATTTTATTAAATCTTTATGTTTTTGAAAATTTACAGTATTATTATACAGGGTGTCCCATAAATGTTGGGTCACACTTCTAGGGGGATAGTAGACACCTAGACGAGTCAGAATCACATAGGATTTGGGGGTCCCAGACCAAATCCCAGGGAGTTAAAAATGGAGCGACACCTCAAAAAAATTATTTAAAAATTCAATTTTTAGAAGAACTACTATTGGTAAAAATTTAATTATGGTCTCAAAAATTGTGGTTTAATATGATCTTTAAAATTATCTTAAAAGTTTTCAGTTTAAAATTTTTTTTATTACAAAAAAGTTAAAAAACCACAAAAAATGTGAAAACTCTGCTAAAATTTTATTTTGTATTTCGAAATCCTTTCTTTTGATTTAATAATCTGAAAGATCATAGTCGAAAACCTTTAAATCCAAAGTGTCACGTAAAAACCATCAATATTAAATGCTTGAGAGCCTGTTAAAGCATGGTATAAAACCGTTTTTTGAGTCCGCTAACTGCCGTTTCGGAAACGGCAAGCGTTCTCAAGCGTTTAATATTGATGATTTTTACGTGAAACTTTGGACTTGAGGGTTTACAATTATGATCTTTCAGATTATAAAATCAAAAGAAAGGATTTTGAAATACAAAATGAGGTTTTGACAAAATTTTCACATTTTTTTGTGGTTGTTTAAGTTTTTTCATAATAAAACAAATTTTAAAGTGAAGACCTTTGGGATAATTTTAAAGATCATATTAAATCACAATTTTTGAGACCATAATTAAATTTTTACCAATAGTAGTTCTTCTACAAATTGAATTTTTCAATAATTTTTTGGTTGCGTCGCTCCATTTTTAACTCCCTGGGATTTGGTCTGGGACCCCCAAATCCTATGTGATTCTGCCTCGTCTAGGTGTCTACTATCCCCCCTTGAAATGTGACCCATTATTTATGGGACACCCTGTATTGAAAACGTAAACAGTTTTTCTATAATCTGCTTTCCCATGTTTCATAACTCACTTTTTTTATGCTGTTTATAGGACCTTCGGTCCTATATAATCTCTGACCATGACACGACACCAACCAACCATAACTCACTTTTTTACCATTACACTTACAGGAATAAAATGTTCTTTAAATTATTTTAATAAGAATCATATCGATTGAAAATATAAATGTCATTACATTTTAGTTTTTCTCCTCGATTTCCACGCTAAAAATACTAATAGTATTTTTAATGATATCGAAACAGCTCTCAATTACATGCATTAGAAAAATAAATATAAATGCACTATAATATTTATCTAATTCACTCTTTACTTTTTATGTATAAATATTATAATTATGCATGTAAACGAGGTAATACATCATACAATAAATCTCTAAAAAATCAAACTATACTGAAGTAATAAAAAAACCAATTAGCTCTTAACAGGAAGAAAAAGCAAAAATTTTCTTCCGCTCTCCAATGAAAGCATTGTACGTTCGCATCCGAATAAAATATGGCCTATCATTTACAGACCGAGAGACTAGAAAATCGCACATTCTTCAGTATTTACCAGTTTACGGGGGCAACAAAAACACTTTTTAACTAGGCAAATGCCTTGGTAGGGTGCCAAAAGTGGATCCATAAAATGAAACCGAACATGAAAAAAACTTAACGTTTAAGTTAATGAGCATCCTAGTTTTTTTTCTTTCTTCTGAATGGCAACAAAAGTGAAGCTGATATGCTCATTTTTCGGTAGGGAGCCTGAAAAATATATGAAAGATAATCGGTATCGATTGTTGTTGGATATTTCTTCTGTGTCGCAGTAAACGAAATTAGCTGAAAAAGCGAAATAAGATACACTATGTTTCTTTAGAAAGAATAAAAATAAAATATTTAGGGTTGTGGGGGAGTAAGGATTTACTAATAGGATACTTAAATTTGTTAGTAATTGAATCGTCTCAAAAGTTGGGCAATTCGTTTTTCTAAATAAAACGGCTTGTAGATAAAATTTTAAGTTTTTGAATGAAAGTACAACTTTGTGTGATTTCAAATTTACTCGGATCTTTTTCATGCGACAAACATATAACAGAAGAATCATGGGTCTTTTTTGGGTGAAAAATCTATGGGATTTTTCAATTTGTATTGATGGCATTCCATGGGTTTAATATTGTGGAATGTTAAAATAAACTTTTTTTATCTAACAACAAAAAGTATAACAACGTACTAAATGTTTTAACGATAAATCACAAAAAATTAAACCGATGAATATGGGAAAAAGAAACCAAAAAAAGGTTCTATATGCCAGTATTTCAGTTATATTTACACTAATTTTTACTTACTGACATTTAACGATACCTTCAACAGCATTTTCATTTACTTTTTAGTAAAATTTGACGTTAGTTTAATAGAACAACCCCTCATGGTACCTACAATTTATGGTAGTTTTAACCGAAAGGGGGTTCTATAGAATAAATTTAACTCTATGATAAAACAATCCGTACTTTTCTATCGGTCGTTGTAACGCAGGGGTCGCTATATAGGTTGTCGTCCCAAAGATGTTCTTCTTTGACGCAATTTTTCGTTCAAATTTGAACAAAATTTGTTTGAAACATCTATATAAGTGCTTTTGACTTTCTTATGTGAAGTTTCACAGTATTTTCTTCGAAAAATAACAAGGAAATCATCTTTAGTAGGAGTGCTGTCACTTAATATTCCCGTTCCCAAGTGTGAAACTAAGCTTAACCCTTGTGTTTGACTTCTACTTAACTCTACGAGGCAGATTTGGTTCCCAATATCGGAAAGGCAATCATTAATTAGAATGGATTAATAGGGAAATCATTAAAAAGCCAGTCAACACCAACTCTGCCTTACTTCCAGGTCGATATTAAGTCACGCAATTCCTCAGATATATTAACAATTTAGGGAACGGCCAAGTCCTCGAATACTAATCAATGAATGGGTTAAAACGTAAGGGAGAAAGGGATAGTAAGGTGTGTGCAGAACCATAACTAAATAAGTAAAGGAAACATTTGTATATTTCATAAGCGCGATGTTTGTTTTCGTCCATTTAAGAGAAGCACACAAGTACAACTACATTCTAACTCTATAGAAAATTACCACAGCTTCCTCTACTTAACTTCATGAAAAATCTATCATTCAATCATTTCAACTTATATCTCTATTTTTTTCAGATATTTGCATGTTTAATTTTATAGTAATTTTCGATTGATCTTTTGAAAAGTTTATTGCTAAGAATAAATTTGTGCCAATCTTTTTTCCCATATATTATGCTACGTGGTTTTTAACTATATATAATATAATAAGTAATAGCATCATAATATAATATAAATGATTATATGTAACAAATAGAACAACCTTATTTTCATGACAAACTTTTGTACTTTATTTTTCAAAAGTAATATTAGGATTAAAAGTTTCCAAGGAAATCTAGTCTGATTTTGATCATATTTTTTATAATTCCGTATTGAAAAGTCAAAGGATTCGGCTATTTCTTTGTTATTATATTTTATCTGAAATGTGTTTCCTACCTTTCAAGAGCTATCACAGAAAAGCAATATTTACAGATCATTAACGTGTAATTCTTTTGGGGAAGACAGGAAAATGTTTGATATTTATTATAACAATTCAAATCATTGCAAAATGTGAAGATCTATGATGACCAAATATTTGGAGATTTTCTTTGTCCACCTAAAAGTATTGTGTCGACTTTGTAATACATATTTTGAAAGTACTTTGCATGGTAAGCAGGGCCGTATTTAGGCACGTGCAACATGTGCTATAGCACAGGGCGGCAAAATTTTAGGGGGCGGCAGATTACAACAATTCAAAATGCTACTTTTGAAAAAATGTACCGCACAGTTTTCACTACGGGTGGATTCTAGTATCTAGGGTTGAGTCGTTCCCAGCATCCAACGGTCACATCCCCCCAAAATATCCGAACGATGGCTTTTGTTTCCCGTAATGGAGAAGATCAGATGGCATGGTCATCTTCGTTCTATCCCGATATTGCCAGTTTGTTACCCTTCATCTCAGGGAAAGGAGCTTTTTTTGATAAAATGGATGGGCTTGCTCGAGTGGATCGGCGTATAGGAAAAAGGTTGGCGAGAAAAAATATTTTCTATTCTTAATTAAATAAGATTAAATACTAATTTCACCAATTGGGTCCCCTCTTGGACCCCAAAATGTTCTCAAATGAGTTAAAACCCTACTTTTACCAGTCAAATTTCAGATTTTTTTCTGGGGGAGGACCCCCATATCCCCCTGCGGTTACACAATGGAATCTTGCGTGACACTTTTGAGAAAATCCCCAAAATTATCTGTCAAAGATAAAGTGATGGACCCAAAAAGGTTCTCAAAATTAGTTAAATCCTTGCTTTTAAAGTTCGAATTTTAAAATTTCTTCTAGACGAGGACCCCCATACCCCTCAGCGGTACCATAAGGGGATCTTAAGTGATACTTTTTAAAAAATCCCCAACATTTTGATATTTTGTGTCAAAAGGTAAATACCTCACCTTTAAGCAGTAGACTTTAAAAGAAACAAGGGGGTACTTTCTTGAAACTGGAAATGAAATATAGGGCGGCAATAAATCGATATGCACAGGGCGGCAAAAAACCTAAATACGGGCCGGCCTGATGGTAAGGATAGATATTCTTGTAACATTCTTATATAAAACTTTTGTATTAAATATACGTTTAAATTTAAATATCCATGAATGAGTTAATGAAATTGCTTCATATAATAGTGCATAATTTACTAACTTCAACTTTATATTGCACTAGCTGATATGCCCGGCCCTGCACGGGTGAAGAGCATAATTTTATTATTTGAGGCCTTTGCTATCAAAACCAGCTCATTCCATATTTTTCTGAAATCCACTTTTTTTGCATATTTTGAAAGTTTAGAGGGTCCTTCATAACCTGGCGAAGGGATATAGCTCAAACCCAGCTCATTCCAACCAAATAAACTGGAAAAAACCACTTCACAACTTAATTGAACAAAAAAAAAACTGAAAAAAGTATGAAAAATCGTGTTTTTGCATCAAAGTCAGCTCATTCTAACCTAATTAGCGTAATTACGCCCAAGGTAATGCAACTGAAAGGAAAATGAAAAACTAATCGAATTCTATCTACAGTTAAAAATTTTAAAAACATATTTAGCTTTAGATCTGTGGACGTGAGAAGTTTTTTGTCTCTCCTGTAAAATTTCCAAAAATGGAATAAGCTGGTTTTGATAGCAAACGCCTCATTTTTAAGTTTTCCCAAATACATTACTAATTTTAGATAATCAGCATTTACCAATCATCCCGGTATCCTAGGCGTCTTTTTCATACTCCAGTGTTCCCGGTAACTTTTCCTATCCCGGTGTTTTTAGTAATTTTTCTTATCCCAGTGTTCCCAGATGGATTATAATTCCTTCAGTTCTCAAGCAATATAATTTTTGAAAGATTTACACATTTACATGGGAAAAATTAATCTAAAAAGTATTTAAAATTGCTTAGATCCCTTGATTAATCATATCTGCAAGAATTAACGTTTTCGGTAAAATAATTCAAAAACTAAAGCTTATTCCATTTTGCAAATTAAGAAAAAAATCAATCTTTTCTAGTTGAAAGGGAGTTTTAATAGTTTTTTATTTGTTAACCAACTTTCTTAAAAGCTAAAATATTATCACCTTTTAATTTTACATCCTCGTTTCCATGGAGACTATTTTAAATAACAATGGTATTCCATAAAGCTTTTAAATAAAATATAAAAATTAAATAAAATCTCAAATAAAAATATGGTTAACTATTTTTAACTTTTAAATTTCGTGGAAATATATTTTTAAATTAGTAATATAATTTTTAAATAGACTTGTACCTAGTGTTTCTATTAAAAACTTGTTGTTTAGCATTAAGTTTTCTTTGTAACAATGGAGTAAACAGATCTCTTCTTGAGGAGAAATAAAGCTATTTCAGCAAAATGACCATAAAAAGGGTCAAAAGAGGGTGAAGGGGTCATTAAAAGTTTTCGAAACATAGCCTATGTTTTTTCTGGAGTTTTTTTACGTATGTATACCAAGTTTGGTGCAGATCGGAAGAAAACTGTGGATTTGTATAAAAGACAAACACACCCACACATATACATACACTTTGTTTTATTATATTAGATTAAGACTACTTTTAATATACTTTCCAAAAGATGGTTTGTTTACAAAATATTTCAGATAGGATTAAAGTTAAAATTATATATTTAAGTACTATTTTGAAACCCATCTTGTTAAAAAAAAGTTTACATATTTTGGGTGTCAAATTATATTGGAACGTTTAACGATATATTATATTTGTAGTGTTTGATTCGGGAACCCCATATCAAAAGATGGTAAAACAACTGAAACTCTAACACCAGTAAACTTAATTTACTTGTAAAAAGTTAAAAAAAGAAGTTGATGTTACACTTCACTATTTTGATAGCCACACTACAGATATCCATGCAACATTCTTATACAACTTTTGTAATAGAAATACATTTAAATTTAAATTAATGAATAATAGAAAAGGATTTGTTAAAGCGCATAATTTAATAACTTCAACTATACTAAAATAATTAGAGTAATATCATTTTCAATATGGATACCAAAATAGGGGTTTAATTACAAAATATTTTATACAGTATTAAAGTTAAAATTATATATTTTGGTTCAATTTTGAAACCCATCTTGTTAAAAAATATAAGCTAGCATATTTTGGGTGTCAAATTATATTGAAATTTTAATAATATTTAATTTGTAGTATTCGATTCAGGAACCCCATATCAAAAAGGTGGTAAAACAGCTCAAACTTAATTTACTTGTTAAAAGTGAAAAAGAAAAGGTTTTAATGCTTTCACTGCGCATTTTTACAAAAGAATAATCACCCGTCTCTCAGGCGCGGAAAGATGGAAATTGACTAAACTAAATAGAACAGAAAAAACATTTACCCAAAAGAAACGTGCACACACACAACTGAAAGTTCATTAAATACTCTCATAGATTTCCTATTGTTTTCATTCGTCTAGAACAGCCGCAGTGTAAACACCCACCAAATAACGTCTGATAGACATCACGTGTTCTGAATAATTAAACAAAAATCGAAGATCCCGCGTCGAATATCAACTCTCCAAAACTCCTCTCAGAAATTCAAAACCCATTTCACTCCAAACCATTCCGATTCGTCTCTCTCTCTCCCCTCTTAATCCCCAGAAGAGAACGCAAAAGCTCTCACCCAAACAAAAACAGTGTTTGCTCAGCAAAAGCGGAATTCTTTCTTCTATTCCCAAATGAAAATTTAGCGCCCTAATAGTGAAAACGACCTCAAAAAGCAGACTCATCCGCCACTCTAAATCACCAACGAATTCCTTTCGCTTGTTTCCAACCATTAGAACAAAAAAAGAACGAACGGAGCAAACGATAACGGGAAAAAAGAGCGGGAAAATGATAAAAAAGGAATTCGGAAAGGCGTTTCCACCAGAAGGCGTCGGGAGAGTGTATCGTTTGTGATCGATACCGGGATGAGAGAATAGAGAAGAGTCGAGGTCATTCATAGTTTTGAGGTTATTGATTCCATAGAATCCGTCGGCTAGAGTGGCTATTGTTTAATTGGCTTTTGTTTTTTTTAGCTGCCGCATCTTGTATTTGTTTTGGGTGGATGTGTGAGAGCTTTGAGGTTTGTTATGATGGAGTTATCAAAAGGAAATAATTTGGTACATAATTTGTTTTGTCCAGAGCTTAATAAAATTGTAGGGATTGTGTATTAGATTTATTTACCTTAATTAATCTGCAGTTTGGTAGTTGATTTTGTAATAAACGATTCCTAATACTTTTTCTAATTTTCTACTATGGTTAAAAAGTGCATTTGATACACAAATAAAGGCCAAAAAAATTATGTTGCTTAAAAACTTTCATAGAAATCTATTTTCTTTTTATCTTTAATGCTACATAGATATCTATTTGATCGTAATGCTTCAATAACCTTCAAAACATCTAAAGAAACTTTCCAGGGGTATTTTACGCAATCAAAATCCTTTAAGTTAATTCACATTTTCCTACTGTTTTATTTTTAGATTTATTGAACTTCCACCGATTCATGGATTTGGTATAATTATTTTAGTTAAGATAATTTAGGAGGGATTAGGGCAACATTAACAACGGATGGTATTAATTATTTTTGATTTAAATCAAACACTTTAAAAAAACCTGAGTAGAATTGTTCGATTTCTTTGTAAAACAGGAAGCCTATAAATATAATTTCCACCAAAATAAAGAAATGCATTTTATGTTTATATAGTTTATATTTTCACAACAGAGAGATAAATAACTATTGGTATTCTTTTTTAGATTTAGAAAGTCCAAGTAATTCTACCTGAAAAAATGTGGATCAACGGATTGAAAAAGATTTTAACTCTCAAGGAATAAAATGTAAGTACTGACTGAATTAAAGTATTTAGTAATACGCAAATTCTGGAAATTAAATAGCTAAATCGATATTTATTAGTATATTTATTTATTCCCTACAATAGCGCGATAAAAGTTAAAATGAGTAGACTTTTCATTAAGAATAGCAGCACACACGAGTGCTAAATTGTATCAAAACGCATGTTAACTACTTGCTTCTACACTAGAATCACACTATAATAGTTCGAAGTCATCTTTGATTGCCAGAGTCCTCCATCAAATCTCCTTCCATGTCGCAGTGCTGTGAAAACACTTCCAAAATCGATATAATTATCCCATTAATATGCCTAGCGTGACAGGAGTGTAATTTTAGAGCTGTAAAATTACCCATGGTGGGTTAGCTCCCCAAATAATTTAGCTTTAATTGATTATTTTAATAGGATCAAGTAATTGGAAACTAGGCAATGTGAAATAACGCAAATAGCCAGGGTATAGCTGCTTTATTCGTTGCTTTTAATGTATTAGTTGTTTATGGTAATGCTATATAGAGAGATATAGGAATCGAAATTTTATTAGTTGAAAGCCAACTTTTATTAATTGAAGTTAAATTTCAAATATCGGAAATTTAAGCGCTATTCGATACCACTACTGTAGATATGTAGATTTTGATGAGTATTTCAGTACACGGATGGAATAAAAGTGTAATGCTGGAGTTTAACTAAATTTTCAGAGCGTCATATGAAAACGATTCCAGAGTATTTAGTAATTTATTCAGTTTATGCATAATTAACCATTTAGGGAAATGAAATGAAAGGAATAACTGGGTAAAGTTTTGTCAGTTTTGTCGATTGATGAGCCAGTAAGTTCAGAAGTAGTTGTTTTACATTTTAACTATCGTTCTATAATTTATAGTTGTATATTAATCTATATCGATTAAATGTTTATTAAAAGAATAAGATCAACAAAAAAAAATAGAAAATGAATAGTATTGTAAAACGTTTAAATTTAGTATATAGTGGTTTCATAAATGAATGATTTGTGCGTTTTTTATGATTTATGTAAGTATGTTTATCTACCTATTTCGGTTGAAAACTTTTCAGAAATATATTCCTCTTAAAGATACAAGGAAAAAAATATTTAAACTTAACCTTAAAAATTACCTGTCAAAAAAATCAGCAGACCATTAATACTTAAATAATTTTATTTTCCATCTATAAGTCAAAGTTTTGAAGAGAATTTAATTTATTTTGTACTCTATAAAAACTGTAGTATATTTAGTAAGTAATCCCAGTGTAGTTAGTTTTTTAGGTAAATAAAGAAGCTAAGATTATTTGAACTAAACAGTTAAACAAGTACACTTTACGTACTTGTAATAATACTCGATGTTCAAAAGTACTTGAAACCTAAGTACTTCCCAAAAATACCCTTTTAAGTTTTTTCTTTTCTTTATTTTTTAATTTTATATATTTTTTTAAATCACGTTATTGTAGAAGACAATTAGAATAGAGAACTTAAAGATAAGCATTCACTTTTTGACTGTAAAATTTATATTTACAGAAAGTTTTAAAATTGTAAAGCATATTTTAAACTTCTAGCTTTATTCAGGAGATTTTTCTTTATGAAAACTACCGTCTACTACCATAGAGGGGAAAAATATAGAAATATAAGATGTGTAGAGGAGAAAAATAATGTGTATTGGGAATATATTTACTTTTTTGATGAACAAATACGCATAAAACATGAAATAAGATTAACGGCCGTTTTCACTGATAACCAGACCGACGGTCAACTGGTAGTCAAACTTCTGAATAGCTGTTAACAGACATAATAGTGGAACCAAACATTAGAGTAATACTTAATTTTTTGATTTCGAGATATTGGGGTTGGAGCATAATACATACTATCCTACTTTCAATATTTGTTATAGAAATTTCAGTCAATATGTATAGGGAAGAGGACAATTCGAAATTTTTTTAGATACTTTAGGTAGGACTAATCCCACCTGGTGTAAGAAGGCCTACACCAGGTCCAAGGCACCAAGCCGCTGTAATTAATTGAAAACCCTTTCCTGCTCATCCGACAATTGGTCCGGAGTGGTACCAATACAAACAAGAAGGTGAGCCCATGGTAAAAAGGGGGAAAATGCAGCTTCAATATGGTGAGGACCCGCGAGGGCTACAACAGACTGACTAGACCTCTTATTGTTATACCTTAGCATGGTATAAAGGAATTGCCTTCATGTCCAGGGTGACCCTACCAGGAGTATACACACTTCCAACATATTACACACTTTGAAAGTTTAAATGAAGAGTATTCGACATAACGATAAAAACTAAAAGGAAAAGGAAAATCATCTATACGGATAGCATAATGTGGTCGTATCCGATTTCATCTTCACACTTATGATGAGAAATCTTTCAAAACAATCTTTCCCATCCCACCATAAGGGAACAATCCGTCTCAATCGCTAAACATCCCCCCTCAAAAAAGAACCAAAGCGTAATTCAATAAAGCGGCATCAAGAAGGTATAACTAAGCACATTTCCACACACGGGAGGGTTCCCCCAAACGAATTTACCACCGCCTTCTTCAGAGTATTAGGTTACTTAAGGAATTTCATAAACTTACTAAAATAAAAGGATTAGGGCTCGAGAGAAACTTCGATACTTTCATATGCTTAAGTGGAGACGGATTTTAAAGGAAGAATATATCGCTTTTCACAAAGGGAGAAGCTGTTTCCCCCTGTTTGTAATTGAATTGGGAATAAAATCTTCGCCAGGCCTTGTCCGGGAATGGGGGCGCGAATTCGGGGTTTGAAAAGAGTTCGTATTGTGCAGTGTGCTTGCTTGGGGAATCTAATTTGCATGAATTCAATAAGACAAAATTATGTGGAGTGTTGTGTTTCTCTTTCGTGTGTAGTAGTGGAGGTTCCGGGTTCGGCTATTTAGTTGTTCCGTTCAATACCTGTTCCGTTAGTTCTTTCATGGGTACGTGTGCCTTTAGCTTATTATTAAGATACTTGTTTTATTTTTACGGAAAAGGGAGTATTCAAATGATAAAAGTTTGACTTTTTGTGTGCTAAGGAAATGTAATGATGAGCTACTTTTAAATCCTGCAACAAAAACCATAAATTCAGCTTTAATTCCCCTGTAATATTTTGTAATTGTTCAGGCCTTTTAGTTTGAACAAATAATCATCGTAAATGCTTTATTGAAGACCATATAATTACAAATTGTTCAATATAAATGCAGGGGTTTTACCAACTTCGATTCAACACCCTGGAAAACTACTAGAGTAGAAAACCTTTTATCCAGAATCCCAAATTCCGGAATGTTTCGAAATCCGAAATTAATACATATTTTAATTTTTTTTCTGAAGGTATTTTTCTCACAAAACTTATGACACGCCTAATAAGACAGAACGTACAGCCGTAACTACATCTGTATGATTTAAGAACGACTTTATCGTAGCTAAAACCGGAAAAAAACTCTTTCACAATGACTTAGCTAATATGTAATCGCGCTTAGTTTAAAAGCTGTTGCTAATGCTGTATCCCTTCTCTTATTTTTTTATCGGACTTAACTTTGGTATAACTAAGCTCGAAATTTTCTATAAACCCGGAATTCCAGGATTCATTCTGTTATAGAAACCGGATTTCCGGGACAACCCCGGAGAAGAAAAACCTTTGATATACGTTGCGGATATGATATAATATAGAAGTTGGAGGTTTAAATCAAAAAGGTTAAATAAAAGAAGATCAATAAAGAATAAGAGTTATCATGATGCTGTGGGTTAATGGGTATAATGATCGTAAAGTGTAATAATATTTTAATCTTTTTACAGCACTGATAAAAAACGTTTGTAGTCTAATTTTCTTTTAAGTAGTCAAATTTGACAAGTATTTAAAGCATCATAAACGTTGTTATGTTAGATATATGCTACATATTGTCTTTTATCAATATTCAGTTCATTCTTTTTCTAAATTTTTTATTGATTGCAATATAATCAGGAGTTCATCCAGGTTTTTCTGCCAGGGTCGTGTTTTATGAATTTTGAGAAATGTAGAATTGAATTTTGTGACAAATCAAATGGAATTTTGTGAAAATGAAGAGATCCATAGTACAATAACAACATTCATGACTTACGGAATGGGTCCAAAACTGACAAACCTTTTTTGCTCCCTTTTTTGCTCCATTTTTAAAAATAGGAATTTTGTGAAGTGTCCCTTTTTGAAGAGTAGAATTTTGTGAAGGGTCCCAAAACGTACCCTTTTTCTTCTAGATGATCCCCTGATCAGAAAATATATCCAAGTTATATTATTCTCTCCGTAGTTTATCTTCATTAGGGAAGTCACTTATCATTCACTGAACCTCATTGTTTGATCCTTCATATCACCGTGTCTTTGAAAATCCCTCCTCATGCATTTTCACTCATAAATTAAAACATTTCAAATATCATTTCACCAGTCAAGTTCAAAAGTAACAAAACAATTGAATTAACAAGTGAAGAAATCCTAACCCAAACCTATACCCTCACCTGATCCTATCGTCTACTAACGACCCCAATCGCTCCATATGCGCCCTACCGTGAATCAGCCTAGCGCAGTTCCAAGAAGCTGTCAGAGTTTGATCGAATTTAGGGGCAACAAGAGAGCCAAACTAATCCCAGGAACTGGATCAAGCCAATTAACCGTGAGTGTAAATTACACGCCCTACCTACCGTCTGAAGGGATGGTCTCGGGGAGATAAGGTCCTGGAGGGTCCTCCGTGTTTTAGTTTATCGTCCCTGAAGGGGTGTAAATTGAAGACGATTCGAAGATGGGTGGGGGAATGGGGGATATTCTGTGTTTTGATGGGGTGTCGAGGGACTTTTGTGATGGGGGAAGTCAAATTATTAGAAAAAGATATTCTTATCTTCTTGTCAGACAGGTTGGGATTCCATGTTGATATTCGGCAGTTGACTAATGCTATGAAAAACTGATCCAAGAGAATTTTTTAGTAGTGCTTCAATGTGGGAAAAACCGTGATAAAAAGTAAAGGGTTAAAGAAAATTTTAAGATCAATAGTAATAAGTACCTTAAATGTAGTTTGATACTTTTTCACTTCATCGGTAATAAAAATACACGGAATTCTTGGCATATTAAAGTTTTCCATGCTATAAAACTTAACTGTAAGGTAAAGGAGGGTAAAAGTACGCAGCTGTTTTCGGTATTGACTTATTTTACATCGTTAACGAAATTCCCTGAAACATGATGTTCTAGCATAAAGCAAAAGTCCTTTTTCGACTCTAAGTACTAAAAACATTAAACAATTACATTAATGAAAGTTTGAATTAAAAAATAAAGTGGTTATTATCTTATGAATTTTTTGTTAAAAATGCGATGTCTTTACAATTAAAAAGAGATTAGTTTTGGATTTAGCACACTAAAAAATATCAAAATATGTTTTTCAGTTGAAGTTTGAGTTAAAAAATAATTGTTCTAAAAATGCTTTCATTTTTCTTAGAAAAACTGATTTATTTACTAAAATTGTCAGGAGAAAGGTGATGTCCTATAATAAAACGGGGATGAGTTTTAGATTCAGCACGAAAAAGTTAAGTATAAGTATTTAATTTTACAAAATTTTAAGGTATTTCCAATAAAACTAAAAAAAACAAAATTGTTAAGAAATGTGACGTCCCATATTCGGATTCAGCGCACCAAAAAACTTAAATATCGGGTGGAAAACTCAAACAGCTTTCAAAAGTTTTTTCCAGACCTGCGTTATTTCTCAAATCATATTACATCCGAAAAAATTAAACTAAACTTAATTAAAATACATATTATTCAATAACAAGATATCGCCATCTAAATATTCAATACCAGAAGTGGGACGTCAATGCTAACATTTAAAAACCTTTAAATATCTCTCATTGCCTATTCACTGTACACCATACAACATACTATATTAGACATACTACAATAAAAGTTACAAAACAAATGAAAACACCATATGAAAGATTTAATTGCAGGAGCTCTTAGATAAAATAAAACGATTGGGCACCAATTTCCATCACACTGGATGAAGGTACTTTGAAGAAGATCTAAGAAGATCAATACAAGCCTTAAGTAAGAAGACAACGAAACAGACAAATCAATCATGTTCTTTCTCGTAAAAGCCCTTCGCAAAACTTCAGTGAAAATAATAAAGCAAACAGCTTCGTAATCCTTAATGCAATCTTTCTCACCAAACTAAGATGTATTTATTAGAATCTTTTCTTTTCGGAATGATGGGAGTAAGGATCACCTTTCATTTATTGTGTTTTGGGTCTTATGTTATTTAGGCTGTTTTTTGTTGTTAATTGAAACTTTCTGGAACATATAAAACTTGTTGAGATAGTGTAAAATTGAAGAATACATTCCTACTCTGGTAGAGAGTAACGAGGGGATGAACAACTTTAAATTGTTTGTAATTAAACTGTTAATTACTTTATTCTTGTCTGCTTAAATTTCGGAAAACAAAAACTATACTAGACAGCAACTTAAGTCACAACACCATATTTTTCTCTCGCAACGCAATTTTGCAACATAATCGAAACGCTTTTTAGAAGATACCTACTTATACACTATTCATTTAGAATTGGCGCTTGAGAAATAGTGCTTTCCCCCACGCTAGAAGCGTAACCATAGTTACGATCTTCGAGCAGCCAATAGTAAGCCTTCTTCGTCACTTTGACGAGGATAGTTGCTATGGTTACTGATCGGTGGTGGGAGAAGGAAATATTTTCAAGCGACAGTTCAAAATGAACAGAGTATAGTAGCGTAACCATAGTTACGCTCTTCGAGCAGCCAATAGTAAGCCTTCTTCGTCACTTTGACGTGGATAGTTGCTATGGATACCGATCGGTGGTGGGGGAAGGAAATATTTTCAAGCGCCAGTTCAAAATGAACAGAGTATAGTGATTACTTTGCTTACTTAGTGTTGCAAAAGTGTTTTAAGCATTTGCAGAGCAGTATTGTTCATAAGGATTTCCTTTTGTTACCCATTTTCTTTTTACTGATCAGGAGGATTTAAAACATTTCACCATTACGGGTTTTGGATAAACAATTACGATTCTTAGAGAAATTATCATTTTTCCATCACCAATTTACCATTGCTGATGGAAATTAATACTAGTCAACACTGCTAACATATCAATTTGTACAGGTTTCAAGGATTACATACGGCTGAAAGCAATATCATTCTCCTCAAAACGTGTAGTGCGTGCTCATCCAAAGAAGAAACAGGAGACTGTAAATGACATTCATATCAGTCGAAAAGAATGTCACACGGAAAAGGAATTCTTACTTGTTAAACTCTAGATTTATAAACCGTTTTTAAAGGTTAGGGAGTCAAGTTAGAAAAGAGGTAATGTCGATAACTGTCAGCGTTAAATGGATTGATCCTTTCATTTGGCAGTCAAGGAAATTGAACTTTCATATGTATAAAGGAACTTTGACATATTCAATCCTCTATCAGTATGGTAGCTTTAATTTTTCATAGACGTTGCCCATTTTGACTGATAGTGTTTAATTGAGGCCATTTGTATGCGAAGAGAAAGCTAGGAAGCATTGAGATAACACGTTTGAAAAAAGTCATCCAAGGGTACATTCATAACTTGCTATCACACACATTATCTGTGTATTTTTTAAGAGAAAGAAGAGCGATATGGTCATGTAATATACCTTTAGATTCTTTTATATGGTATAAATTTGAGATAGAATTTTTTTTGACCAGATGCTGAGTTGGTATCTCGATTGCTCCAATGCTAAGCGGAGAGAAAATATCAGTATTTATAACTTTCTTCTTCTACTTAGAAAAATAATCACTATATTAAAATTTAAAACTGTGGAATAGATGATAATTTTTGCGAATACTATATTTAATAAATAAATGGAGGGTTCAGAATAGAATGAACCAAGTCCACTTTAGCTACTTTTGAGCTACTGACGTTTAAAGTTAAAGCTTCATAGCAAAATTACATGTTAACGCAACAGAACTTGCTGCTGCCAAGCGGATATTATCAGAACTAGGACTTGGTTCACTATTGCATTGAAATTTCACATAGTTGGTGCATGTTATAGCGTTGCTAACTCAAAAATGACAAAAAGTGGACTTGGTCCATTTTAATTTTGAGCCCTCCAAATGTCATACTAACCAATATTTGCAGTTGCATTACCAAATCCTTAAAAAATTTAAGCTAAAAAATTGGCTTGAACACACTGATTTTTAAAAAAATCTGCCAAGAACAAAAATTCAATATATTTTTGAAAAAAAATCATACATAAAAAATTCTGTAAAATACCCAAATGAGGTCTAACTTGAGAAAAAAAATTACTAAACACATTCAGAAAAGTGTAGTGAGTTGCTAAACAAACTTTGGTCGTAGACATGTTTCTAAATAAAAAAACGATTCAATTATCCTATTTAGTATTTTTTGTTTGGTTTGGAAGGAACCTAAGTTGAATCGATTTAAGTTTTAAACAGTCATAAACGAGAAATTAGAATAAATTTTCTAATAAAATTTTTCTTTAATAATTTTTTAGACCACCTTTTTAAAAACTAATCATCTTTCTCTTATAACTTTCATTTATTCGACAATTCACTGACCCATTTACGCTGACCGTCGCTTTCTAAAAAAGGCCATCCCTCCACATCACTCATATCGGGAAGAAAACTATTTCGATACAAAAAAACCTAATCTACGACAGCGCTGAAAAATACAACAGCTCTCAGATAACCAATATGTTCCACTACAGACCGCCATTCATCACTGCAATGTTTGGAATTGATACTTTCCCGATCCATCAACATTCTGCGGAAAATTCGACGCCTTTGTTCGTCGTGAATGACTTCGCCCCATAGGAGTTTAGTGATGAATGATTAAATCCGTTATTTGGTGCCATATTGAGAGGTGCTGAATAGAGTGTCCCTTGACTTATGAGGTCGATAATGGATAATTTAGAATAATTTAAATGTTGTGCGAGCACGTGTATATGAATATTTATCAGACTAGAGTTTCCAAATATACAGTTGAATTAGAATGAGGATAATTTTTCTATACTTTGTTGGTGTCAGGCGCGGAAGCTTATTTCCAAACTCTACCCGCCACATCGCATTGGCGCCTGTTAGTTCTCAACTGGCCTAACACCCGGCGTTTTCACAGATCCCATCGCTTTTTAACCGCGTTTTGATGTTTTCACCTTCCATGATATTTGATTTATTATGAACTAAAACCTTGAATTTTATATCTATTTGATCAGACTTAAGCGGAAAAAAACTAAGTTGTAGAACAAAAATGTTCTTAGTTTAGAACAGCGGTTCGCAAAGTGGTCCATATGGACCCCCAGGGGGCCACAGCGACTTCCAGGGGGTTCACGGGTATGAAAATGAAAATTGGGGGTCCACAGCAACTTCTTAGGGGGTCCACATCCACTTTCAAAAGGCCACAGAAATTAATTTTTAAACTAATTTTTAAAATTTAAATATAAGTTTGTTAATATTTTAGTGTTGATAATCGCTTTAAACAATTGAATATTTCCATTTTGATTCTACTTTGGTGAAACTTAACTATCAGTATTTTTTCTGCTATGAAAAAACTCATGAAGTTATATTGAAAATTTATAAATGCTGTTCATATGTAAATGCACATATTGTTTAATTTACAATGAAAAACACATTTTTTTATTGCGAAAACGTTTTTTAGTGTCAAATTAAACCTCAATTTCTGTAACGTATAATTTAATTTCTTTTCATAGTTGAACTTAAATAAAAGTTGTTTGTTAACATGCCGTATATAAATTGTAATTATTTCTGAAATTTTATGATTTGGGGAATGAATAACTCACTCATAAGCCATTAAATTTGACACACTTGCGACTAACATTTATTGTTAAAATTAAGTTTTTGTCTCTTGAAATGTAGTGAGTCATATTAAAAGTTTAGATTTGTTTTTATTTCCAACTCCTTAAATGTCTGATTGTTATAATTTCCTTAAAAATATTGTGTAACCATATGAATGGCAAAAAATTTGTAAAAGTGTGTAATCAAATGCTTATCAATGCATGAAAAAACACTTGAAAAAATTACAAAATATGATTGGTTTAAAAATATGTAGTATCATAAACATTAGATTTTCAGATACTTTTAGAACGGCCCCTAAGGCAGGGGTCCACGGGGAAAGAAATGTCGTCAGGGGGTCCACGGGCCAAAAAAGTTTGGGAACCCCTGGTTTAGAACAACAATGCTTTAGAACAAAAAAAGTCGTAGCATTCAAAGAAATTTTCAAACCCGCGATCAATCCAAAAAACTGGCACACAAACACGCAAAGTAACACGCAAGCTCCTCTTGTGGTACCGCTGGGGGGTATGGGGTGCTTCCCCAGAAAAATTTTAAAAATTTAACCTGTAAAAGTAGGTTTTTTAGCCACTTTGAGAACCTTTTTTGATTCCATGAGTGGAGTACTGTCCAGAGTGCCCCCTCCTTTGGACCCGCGCCTGTTGGTGTGAGATAAAAATTCTGAATACGAAAGGTGATGATTGTTCTTGTAACTTTTAAATAGCCTTTGTGTAATTGCTATTAAAAACCGATTATTATTATAACTTTATAACATTATTTGAGTAAGAGAATATAAATATCATTTTTTATCATATATAAAGATTGTTTTCTGCATAGCTGGTTTCTTAATTAAAATGAGTAAAGAATCATACGTCTGGGACCTCCAGTTTCAGAGAAAATAAGTCATAGGGGTGAAGTTCTTTGAGAAAAGGCAAGAAATCTTCCTGGGGGGACTAGTTGTAAAATACCCTGCATATAATTACCGTATACTTGTAAAAATTCTAGGTATGTAAAATTTAAAGGCCTTATTTTAAACAAAAATAAAACAAAAACAACTAAAAGGAAAAACTTAACTTAATACGAGAAACCAATAAAATCTAGTTAAATTACTTTAACTGCATATTTGTTTTATATTTGTAAATGGAAGAATCAATAGAAGTAAAAGGTTGAAAACTTATTGGGAAACAGTGTTAAAGTATAATATGATTATCCTACTTCATAACTCAAATGATGAACCATATAATTACAAGGTAGTAATTGGATTACTAAGATAGATTCCATAGCTTAAACTATGATTAGAGTTGTATTCATAAAATCATGTGCCCGTTATAAATGACTTTTAAAAATGAATAACTAGGCAGCTATGGCTATCGGAAATTATGTTAACTATATTGTCAAAGATTTAAATTCTAACTATGCATTTCAGACGCAGATTCAAATTAGAATGTCTGTCCCATAACTAAATTTATCAGTTACTTTTTAAGATGAACAATATCATTGCTGAATGATATTGAGATAATAAAGTATACGTTAAAATAAATCCATGGCTCAAATTCAAAAAGCTAATTTTAAACTTTTAATGAAACCTTCAGAGAAAGAAACTTGAAGACCGAGTAAGCTTGAAATGATAAATTGCTGCCTTAACAAACCACAGAGAGTAAATGTGATATGGATAATTTCGCATTACAAAAAGACAGACTCTAACATCATTAAGGAGTGTAACGAAACGAATTATTGGAAAAAGTTTTAAAAGAAGAGACTAAATGGCAATAATTTAAAATTTTGCTAAAGATCTCAATTCTAAATTCGTTAAATGATATCACTTTGGCACAATTCCAAACATCATATCTTCATGTTTGTCAATTTTAATTGTTTTAACCCATTAACGCCCAAATAAATTTTTTGTGGGGCGAATTGAATAAAAATCAGGAATCTGGTGTATTTTGCCTTTAATGTGAATATTATGAACAAATTTTGTCAAGAGTCATTAGTTTTTTCAAAAAATGCTGATCTAAAAATAGATCACTGGGCGTTCGGACGATATTTTTTGTCCCAAAGCCAAGTATTAGTTTAAATTCAAAAAAATACTTAAAATTATAAAATAAATATAAATATTAGTATTTCTCTTTAAAAAACACGTATTTATTCATAAATATGTGGAAAAATAATTAAATAGTAATAAAATTGAATAATTTACCAAAAATTAAGTACACGAATAGGCTATGTTGTAAGTAATTTTAGGAGGAAAAGTGGAAATCGAACCAAGAACTTGAGATTTAGATACAAGTATATTATAGAAAACATATGAAATGACATAAAATTGTAACTAATAAGTAAAATAAAATGCATTGGGTTGATTTTTTGATCATTTTGTAAATTGGTTTACCAAAAATTAATAACATTTATGAAATAAAATGTGCTTTTGTCTTACGTGGCAACATTCAAAATTGCTGCTTGTTTTCGCTGACCTTTTCAATAAACTTCTTACTCTGGCATAACGTCAATTTTAAGATTACAAAGGCTGGATAAGGGCGATTTCAAAAAATATTGTAACTCTAAATTTGAGATTTTCATAGTTCCTTGATAACCTTTAATTGTTTTATAATTTCCCCTGTGAAGTATTTCAAAACTATTTGTGTCATATAAAATACGTTTATGTGAATAAACACCAATAATTTTATACCACTAGTTCCAATGCTGTGCTTTATTAGAAATGAATCATAATGGCTTACCCTCCATTTATTCGACAGATTAAATTTTAAAATTTAATTTCCAATAATATAATTTTCAACTTCTCAAGAAAATCAATAGTTTACTTCATCTTAAACATTACTGAGTGTTCTCAGACACATTTTATCAGTTTTTAGTGGAAAAATCTAAATACTCGTATTGTAAGCAACACAGAAAAAATGAATGCCCGAACGCCCAGTGATCTATTTTTAGATCCGCAGTATTTGTACTTGATTTTTCACTAAATAAATTATTTTTGACTTAACTTTGCATTATATCCCAATAGCTACATCTATAAAGATAAAGTAAAACTGGAAAAGGATTCATTTAGTGGTATAAATTTACTGTTTTCTTAAAAAACGCAAATAAAGATGAAAAATCTGCAAAATGAGACTCTGAGACAAACTTTAGCCTATCACTGTCCCAAAATAAATGAAGCAAATATAAAAAACTCATGGTATTAGAATTGAGGGATGTTTTCTCTCGCCATACGTGCAGTTTCGTTACTGTTGGGTGAATTTAAGGACATTTTAAAGATAATTTATGACACTATGTTTAGCGATCTAAAAATAGATCACTGGGCGCTAATGGGTTAATGTTCTAGTTACATAAATGTAAAACCTACTACGAATGAGAAAAAATCTGTAAAATCTGCCTGGTATCTTTTTTTGCATTATACAGGGTGTTTCAAAATTGCGTTGCACGGCTTTTATTCACAACCAGCCCCTCCTAGAGTCATGGAAGTAAGGTCTACCCCTAGGTAATAGACCCTGGAGAATCCATTGAGAGGACTTACAGCGCCCCTAGCGTCGAAATTAAAAAGTTTAAAAAATTAATTTAAAAACTAAAGGAGTTAGAGCAAAAACCTCAGTGAGAGTATTGTTGCCAACGTCAAAAAAAACTCATTGAAAAAAACTTGATCAAAATATCTTGAATATTCGCGGAGATATTAACATGTAAAAATTGCACTTTTTCAGGGGTCAAAAAGTAAAAAGTTCGCTTATTTGCAAATTTTTTTTATTTTTTGATTAAATTTTGTATTCTTTCAACTAAAAAAACACAAAACTACACAATTTCACTGCAAAATTTGCAAATATGTGAACTTTTTACTTTTTGACCCCTGAAAAAGTGCTATTTTCACATGCTAATATCTCCGCGAATATTCAAGATATTTTGATCAAATTTTTTTCAATGAGTTCTTCTTGACGTTGGCAACAACACTCTAACTGAGGTTTTTGCTCTATCTCCGTTAGTTTTTAAATTAATTTTCTTAACTTTTTAATTTCGCCGCTAGGGTCGCTGTAAGTCCTCTCAATGGATTCTCCAGGGTCACTTACCTAGGGGTAGTCCTTACTTCTATGACCGTAGGAGGGGCTGGTGCCCAATAAAAGCCGTGCAACGCAATTTTGAAACACCCTGTATAGTTCTAAATGGTTTAAAGACATGCATAACTCAACATCTAAGATAAATTTCTATAAATTATGCTTGGTATAATTGTATAATTCAACTTTAAGTTTTATTTTTCTTCGAATGTATGCAAAGAGATAGTATTCCAGATCTACTAGAGTATAAAATGTAAAATATTTTTTTACGTTTTTTTCAATCGCAATTTTAGACTTTTAAAATTTAAGCAACAAAATTTTACAGTAAGAAAGGTAAAATTTAAAAGTTGTAGGGTTTAAGCAGGTGATTAAATAAATGTTTAGGAAAAAGTATCAAAACATTTTTTGTACAAAATTACAGATGGTAGTATCTTTATTCCGATTTCGCTATATTCGTATTTTTACAGGATTTTTATTTTGATCCAAAGAAAAGGATATAATCCTTTATTTTCCTCAACTCAACCCCATATCCTTATCCCTGTCCCAGATATACTTTTATGTACTCGTAGAATGATTAATCTTCTACACAGAGTTAGACACTATAAGGTTAATCGGGGTTATGTATTGATTTGATGGTTCACGGATTATTATGTGTGTTGAGGTTGAGTCGAGTTGGCAGTAAATTGCTTAGTTAATACACTCGTCATTGAAATCCAAATATCATATAGGGGCGCCCTGGAGCTAGTTTATGCTTGATGGATTCCCAAGTCATTTATAGAGCCCGTTTTAGATTAATACATGGATTGTATTTTACCGAGTTAATTATAAGTACTGCATATACAGGGTGGTCCCGAATTAATGGTACAAACTGGGTAGGGTAGGTAGAATACATCAAGACAAACCAGAATTGGTATGATTAGGGGGTTGGAAGTGGATTTTAAGGGGTGAAAATTAGTAAAAAACATCTCCTATCTGACCAATAAGAGCAACAATTGGTCAATTCCGGCATTTATTACATTCATCAAATTCAAATTTTTCATATACTAGGGGGCTCTGCCCACTGCTCGCTATCGCTCACCAACCCCCGGAACTGCTTCGCAGTTCTTTTAAGATCGCTTCGCGATCTTAGCGAGCAGAGCTCGCTTGTTTCATCTCAATTACCATGTAATTACCAGTAAAACCTGGAACTGTCTCCTTAGTTAATGATAATTTAATATCGAAACTTTTTATCTCTCTAACTTATCAATAACTTAATTTGGACCATTACTACAAAAATAAATATGTTACTAAAATATTCCTTTTTAGCTTACCAATAATTTAATTGAAATGTTTTCAAAAAATATCCAGCAAGTCTACTATAATTGTCATCAACCATCTTAGAGAAAAAAAAACATGCCATTAATAAAACTTTTAAATTGATAAAGTGCACGTGTGTATCTAGTGAATCATCGGGAATAAGAAATCAGACTTTTAAAAATCATTGCCTGTTAAAAAATGAAACACCAATATTCTAATAAAAAATAGTTGCATGTGTGTTTAAAATATCATAGTTTTACTGTGATTAGTTTTTCTATTATAACGAAAAAACTGAAAAAGGGTAAGAAATTTCGAAACTTTAGAAATTAATTGCTCCAAAAATAATTCGAAAAAAGGGCGACGAGGTGCAGAACTTTATACCTAAGAGTATGTGTCTGCAAAAAATCATGTTTCTGGTGTAAATAGTTTTTGCTGGGGGCGAACTCGCAGTAGAAAAAAATAATTTTCGACTTTGACATCAAATAACTCCAGAACTAATTACCTAATTAATTAGGTTTGGGAACTGAAATGACCATCATGCATTTGTCTACCAATGGTCAAAATTTCATAACATTCCTTCTCATAGTTTTTGTGTAGTGATAGTTCAAAGTCTCTCTATTCTAAAAAAAAGTTTTTGGTGAATGGTTTCCAGGGAAAGGCTTTTTAATTACTGATCCGTATAACATATATTTGGTATCAAACTGTCCGGATTCTTTTGAGGATGTGCAAAGTGCCTTTAGAATTTCTAAAAAAAATCTCAATTTTAAAATATTTCCATTTTTTTAGATTTCGGATAAGGCTGCAGTTATAAAGCAAGAAACTATGAATTTCAAAAAAAATTGAAAACATATTTCACTGGTTTTTAATATTCAAATAAATTAAATAATCATCTTTCTATTTATAACACGAATTTAAAAAGTATATTTTGGGTTATTTTTAACAATATTTATATTTCTGTTGTTTAAACGGTTTTAATTTTTTTTAAAATGTATAAATAATTTATCTTTTATTTTTTAAATAACAAATTCATATTTTTACATTTATCTTTGTCGTTGTGGCAACCTAATCATTACCATATTTACAACAAAATATAAACTCGCTTTCGGAAATTTTGAACTTTTGCATTTATTTTTTACAATTATTATTATTTTTATATTCTTTTGCAAGTATGTTTTTTAAGGTAGTAAAATGTGACACCTTATTTCATAATGCCAAAACGCAAAAAACTAGATAACACGGGGGAATGTTTTAGAAATTAAGATAAAAATCGAAAATGTTTGAAGTCTAAACATTCGTGTCATTGCTATGAAACTGACGCAACTTCGACGTTTGTTTGTTCTCATGAAGATAAAATTCTAAATTTTCGTGATGTTTACGGTAATTACTACATTTTTCACAGCCAATCGATGAAAATAGTTACAAATTTTAAGAACGCTAAATTTATTCCTGAGATGTTTCAGTGCTTCTTAATGGATCTGTGAAAAAAACATTACCTTGGGGAAATGGTAAAGGAATGTTACATTGCTCTGTTGTTAATTTTCTTGGAATTATAAGGCGACCCGCCAATTAATGTTACCATAAAGGAACTGTTAAATTTCCGCTACTGAATGTATATCCACCATTTTAGAAAGAATACCCCGGAGAAGTACTAACCCTGTTTTAACCCATTACTGCCTGATGTCCCTTTTTAGGGACGTTTTTTAAAAATCCTCCTATTTCTACAAAAATTGTTCCTTTGAATCAAAATTTGCACTGATGTATCTCTGATCTTCATAGAACATAAAGAACTCAAGAAAAAAGCAGAATTTAAAATTTTTTTCACTTTTTTTAAAGTTGGAAGATAGAATTTTTCAGAAAAGTGCTTTTTTAAAAATTTTAAAAGCAAAAGCTGAAAAATCCTAGTTGTTATTTAAAAAAAATTTCGATGCTGATATATATTACTGTTTATACATTAAATCAGTTGGGGTGTTTTTTTATTTTTCCAAAATATTTTATTTTGACCTTATTTTGGACCCTCGAAAAGCGTCCCTAAAAAGGGACGTCAGGCACGAATGCCCCCGTGGTTTTCCCCATAGTGAAATGCTAGTGTTTCCATATGTTTTTCATCAAAACGCGTTCGATTCTTATGATACGAATTAAATAACTGATATTTATAAAATTACTTTAATTTTAGCTAATAAATTTCTTATTTTTTTTTTTTGGAAAATACTGTTATTTCTGCTAAATTAATTGAATAAAAAGTCTTAAATTATAAGGAATTAATTAATTTGCATTAATTAAAGGGAATAAATTAATTATTTTACTATATTTATTACTTATGCAAGTATATTCCGATTATATTTTAATTAAAAGTTTAATAATTATTAGTTATAATGACTTTTTGTCATTAAAATTGCCAAAAAAGTCGCTTTTGTGATAAATTTTCGGCTTTTTTCCTAATTAGATGTGGCTAATCATTGTGTTCTATACTGCAGATCAATCTGTATCATCTGGCTTGCTAATACACATCCCACTAAGGCTTGATTTTTGGGGAGAAATTTGTGTTCCGCACAATAAAATTAAATAAAATGGAAAAAGTATGGGCATTTGAAAGACTTAAACTTCACAAATTGAGATATTCAGATGGATTTGAGGTGTGTAAAAGTAATTATTACTTAATATTAGGTAACATGTACACAAATAATGCCTTTTTCAATTAAAAATATTAATTAATTTGCAATTAACATAGATTTGGGAGGAAAAAACGTGTTTTAGAGCATAAAAATGCTCAAATTACGTTAATTAAGGTTAATTTTGCGGTTAATTGGATAAATAATTAATGTTTTTTGTTCCTTTTGATGTTACAGTATCGTTCCGATCACTTTTGCTACACTTAATAAGGTAGAAAATGTTTTTAAGGCTTTAAAAAAGATTTCTACCATGCGCTTACTATAGAGAAAAACAACGGGGGCATTCGTGCCTGACGTCCCTTTTTAGGGACGTTTTTTAATTTTGGGGTAGAAATTAAAATTTTAACCTGGAATTTTTTTCACTGTTTTTCCAGTTGTTTTGGGGCTATTTACTATGTTTTTACCAAATATTTAAGAAAAATAAAAAGTTGGGCATTAATGGGTTAAGAATGTTTTATAAAGTGAGTAAGTGCAGTGAGCAGGGTTTTGTGAGGAATTGCGAAGCGGTTCAAACGTGTCTGCGTCAGCAGTTAACGGGGGTTGGCGAGCGATAGAGAGCAGGGGGCGGTAGCTCCCTAGTGTTCAAAAATAAAATTTTCAAAATCAGCGGTGACGGTGACGGCGGTCACTGTTACTTTTTTTTAATATAGAGAGAAAATGAGATTTGAGTGTTTACTCTCATCAAAAACCGACAAATAAACAAATCAGGCATGCGTTGAAGGTAGATTTATGTTAAAATTGTCCCTTGGTCAGTTCAGTTTTTAAAGAAGTCAAATTTAACATTAAAAAACATGTGATACTTTAATTAAAGGGGATAATATAGTTACTCACGTTTAAAAAGTAGCCTCCGTAACAGTTGTAATTTTGTTTTTTACTCACCTAACTTCTATTTTTATGAATCTCTCTCATATAAACATTATTGTTTGCTCAGTTAGTATTAATGTAGCTTCCTTTAAATTTTCTTACTTCGTTACGATGGAATTTAATGTTGACAATCACAAAGAACAGCCACCAAGTTGGTTTATGTGATGTGGGATATTTCTTACCATTTAAGGTTTTGCATAATATTTCATGATGTGTGGTATCGTTACCATTTTACATACAACTATCTCTTTCATCACAAGAAATACTTAATTTATGCATTTTACTAATACATAAGGGGTAGAAATTAAGAGAAAAATCAAGGTACATTGGTTCAAGGAACAATACATCACAAAACAATTTAATGTTCACTTTTATTTATAACCATATTTAAATTTTTATTGTAATTTCTTGTGTAAAAATTGTAACCAACTGCTTGTTCACCTACATGGATCGTTCTATACGATCCCATGTGATATAATATTTTCTTTATTTCGTTCGTTGATTATAAAATATAAATAAATAACATATTATGCTTTTACTGGTCAGCCCATACTGTTTCTATTAAATTTCTGCTTATTAAGTTCTTACACTAGCCGTCATTCCTGACTGTTTCTATTAAATTTAAAAACATATTTGAGTTTTTCATAATTCACGCAAATTAATCTTTTTACAATTTATTACATTTCATTAATTTTAATGCACTACTTTTTTAGAATAATTTAATTATTCACCTCATAAAAGCTAATAACAGTAAAGTAATTTAAAACACTAACAGATTTTATATCAGTCGTTTAAAGATTCTTCCTTGACGTCCCGTCAGATGTTAAAACCTTTTAGTCCTAGTCCACCCGAGATTTTTATTGAATCCTATGAAAATTTAGGGCGGCTAGGGATGAAAGGGTTAAAAAGTCCACCATTAATTTAGCGATAGCCCCCAAGTTTAATTCATAAATTTTGTGCTTTGGATAATAAATAAGAAATTCTCAATTAAACCATATCCAGGATACCATTTTAATAATGGTTACTAAACTTAAGAAACCACCCAATCGATGAACATAAAAACGTGCTTAAGAACATCCAAACCGCTTCTCATCATATTCTCCAAGACAGTGTGAGTGTGACCCAAGATCATCTCAATATCCGCAGCCATTTTTACGGGAAACCGAAGACATTTATTACTTGATGTCATCCATAACTTTTTGTTTTAATATGCCAAGATGACATTTTAAATATTCCAGAAATGAAAAGGTTGATTAAAACTTCACCTTTTCCCCCTGTTGGAATCTCATTACAAAATCTGACGGGGAGAACGGACATAATTCTTTTCTCACGACGGACATTTTTAATGCGTGTGATACTGCTAATGCCGAGGATGATCTTTAATTTTCGTTGCTTTCAAAAGAGATGAATTAACTCTTGGAAGGCTCGGTCATTTTCTTTTTTATGCTCTTAATTTGGGGAATTTTGCATTATTAAAGAGATCGTGAGGCGTTTATGAGGGATATTTCTTCGCTTTAATCTTTTTGGAGCCTTTGAAATTAAATATTTGAGGTGGTTACGGGTTTAAATGCGTTTTACTATACAGAGTGTTTCAGATAATTGTTTCATTACTTCTATGAGGTGTAGAACACACCTATAGAAGATTCAGGATCACATAGGAATGGGGGGTCGGAAATGCATCCCTAACGAGCTAGGGGTTTTTGTAAGCGCGGGAATGGGAAGTTTCAAAATTCTCTGCGGAAATTGACACGCAACCTTTTGAGATCGAGTTCAAACCATCTATTCAGGTATTTATTCCATAAAACCAATTACAGATCTCAAATTTCAGCTCCTAAATCTGTTTTTATGTAACAAATGCTGGAATCGAACTATTTTGCTGGGTTTAATCTAATCATAAAAGGTTTCATGTCAATTTACACTATGCACTGTAAAAAATAATCGTACAAAAACCGAAAATCTCTGGCAGCAAAAGTTGCCAGAGCTTTCCTTTCCACGGAATTTCTCTGTTGACTGAACTTTTTCCGTGTGCTACGACCGTTTCGAAACTTTTGGGAACTATTCCAATGGAAATATTCAATATTTTTAATACATATTTTGTCTCTCTTCAGACTGGTCTCTTTTTTCACAACTTCGGAAATTTTAGTGGGTTATTTTCCTAAGTATTTTCACAGGAAAAGTCGTTGTTTGCAGAACAAGTTCAGTCAACAGAGAAATTCTGTGGAAAGGAAAGCTCTGGCAACTTTGGCTGCCAGAGATTTTCTGTTTATCTACGATTATTTTTTCCAGTGTGGATTATACCAGTGTTTTCCAGCCTTTTTCGGTCCATGCCCCACCAAAGCCTGTATAAATTTTCCACGCCCCCATGTCTTTTTTTTGTTGTGAAAATAATCCTTCTTGGAAATTAAATAAAACTTGGTAGTCCATACCCCACCCAGGGGGCAATTTGGTTCACAATTTTCAAATCCCCCCTAGAAAATAATATTGCCCCCTGGTGGGGCGTGCGCCCCACGTTGGGAAACACTGGATTATACAAACTCCCATGCTGTCTTATAAAAACCTCTAGCTCTTTAGGGGTGAATTTCCGACACCCCCCCTTTCTAAGTGATTTTGAGTCGTCTAGGCATTCCCTAGGTTCTTCGTTTCATTCGAAATTCAGACACCACGATGGGAACTACTTTTCTTGTTAGAAACGTAGTAGGGTCAACTAAAGATGCTGTTCAGTATAAATAAACAGACTATAACAAACAACAAAACCCCATTCGGAATTTCCTAACCAGCACCAACTACATCCGGGGGGGTCCCACCTCCCCATTCTCTCGAATATTCCTCGAACTTCCCTAAACCCAAAACGCCACCGCGAAAGATCCCTCTCCGAGTTCAAGAAACGATTCAAAATCTCCCTCCTCCCCAGACTTGAATCAATTGAGGGTTCTTGCGGGACGAGTAATTTCCAGAGTTCCTCCGTGAAAAACGAAAATACTTTAAGGGTGCTTGCTGAGGAGAGAGAGATGAAAGTGTAAGACTCTAAGATTTCTTTGAGGCGCTCTTTGGAGGGGAGTGGATTAAGTTTTAACGGTTGCACAAAGGCTTGGTTTTTGGAGTTTTCGGTTGCTCTTGGAGACTCTTGGGAGCCATAGGAGAGGATGGTCTTCCTCCATTAAACGATTTTGAAAGACATCGCAGGTTGCGTTTTCTGGTTTTTAAGAGTTTTGAATCTTGGGAGCAGGGCTGGGTATTGGAGATCAGGGGATTGGGTTGTTATCTTTGAAGTGTGCGACGATGTTGTTTATTTTTGCTGGTTTGGTTGCAAGGTGCACCTATGTTGCCATTAGATACTACATAGATGTATATTATATATCTTGAGTACTAAAGTAACTATTTGTACTTTTAAAAGAAAAAAAGAAATTGTTTTGTATTCTTTATCAAATAGTCACATGGTTTTTTAATCATATGATTAAATAATTTACATTTTCTGATTTAAAGGTGTAAAAATGTTTGGATTTTGCATGGTTTTGTTAACTATCGCACTATTTTTCAACTCGAGTGTATCCTAATTCAAGTAAAGAAAGGGGTATAAAGTATAAGACCAAAATATAAATTTAGCTATATCTTTTGCCTTTGTAATAGTAACAAAATTAGTAGATACACACACGTAACACACTTACATAGTGTTCTCAAATTAATTATCTGATTAACTGTAATAATGCTAATAACTAATCTAAACTTTGTAATGACATCTAATTTTACAGTTACTACAGATCTATTAGGAGTTTTAAGATAACTGATAGTGATCACCCTATAGTGATCCCCCATAGTGATCACCCTATGGGAGGAGAGCCTGCGGTCTCTCAAATATATGATATTACAAAACAAAGATAAAAGTTAATCTTTAAAATAGTTAGAGGAATCAAAGTTTCCTTATGTTGTGTGTTTCCAATTAAATCCATTCATCCATGTAACAATAACACAGAAAGTTAAACATTTTATACCAGACCACTTATAACCAATCTAAAGGTCTGCGAGCCTGCTCGTGTACGCTTAGAACCCTTTTTCTTAAGTCTGCCTCTAAGCAAAGATGCTTCTTAAACGTAGTTCTTCATGGTCTTATCGCGGTGTAACACCTCTCCATGTACGGAGGAAATTTCTACCCTCCACTTCTTGAGTATAAAGTGCCGTATTTTTTTACAGTGAATCGGATAACTGGCATAGCAATGCAACATTGGTATTATATGTGTAACGGCTCTGTTCACTTGTTTCAACATTTTTTACCTATAAAGAATGACAACCTTTAATTGTACCGATTCAAAATTATTGCTTCAGAAAAGGTATTCCAGCCGTTTTAAATGAACAAGTATGCTGTGTTATACTCTATGAATAGGCGGCTGAAAATATTTCCTTCCCCCACCACCGAATTAGTAACCATGGCAACTATCAACTCCACAGCGATGAAGAAGGTTGGCTTATAACTATTGGCTGCACGAAGAGCGTAACTCTGGTTACGCTTTTATTGAGGGGGAAGGCACTATTTTTCAGCCGCCTATTCTAAATGAACAGAGTATAGTTTGATTAGCTTCTATACTATATTCATTTAGAATTGGCGCTTGAGAAATAGTGCTTTCCCCCACGCTGGAAGCGTAACCATAGTTACGCTATTCGCGCAGCCAATAGTAAGCCTTCTTCGTCACTTTGACGAGGATAGTTGCTATGGTTACCGTTCGGTGGTGGGGGAAGGAAATATTTTCAAGTGCCAGTTCAAAATGAACAGAGTATAAATATGCATAGATTACTGTTTTGAGTTTCATAGGGAGGGGACTTACCTGTCCGGGGGCCCAGGAAGTCCTTGGGCACGTTCTGCTTGAGCGCGTTGATCCTTCTCGCTGCGGGCGTGCCGTCCCTGGGCGCGGCCGCCGCCGATCTCATGGCGTGCCCTCGGATCTGTTCGACGGGCATGACCCGCCGCCGCTTCTTGGGCAGCTTGGCTCGCGCCTGCGTGTGCGAGTAGAACATGGCGAAGTTGGACACGATGACAGGCACGGGCAGCGAGATGGTCAGCACGCCGGCCAGCGCGCACAGCGCCCCCACGAACATTCCCGCGTAGGTCTTGGGGACCATGTCCCCGTAGCCGACGGTGGTCATGGTGACCAGCGCCCACCACAGGCCCAGCGGGATGCTGTTGAAGTCGTTGGTCGGGTTGTACTGGATGCGCTCCGCGTAGTAGACGAGCGAGGCGAAGATGACGATGCCGAGCACGAGGAAGAAGACGAGCAGGATGAGCTCCCCGGCCGACGCCTTGAAGGTCTGGATGAGGATCTTGAGCCCGGCCGAGTGGCGGGTCAGCTTGAAGAGCCGCATGATGCGGATGATGGAGAAGAACTCGAGGATGTCGGCGTTCTCGAGGTGCGAGGCGAAGCGCTGGAGCGCCAGGTCGATGTAGAAACTCAGAGTCGCCGTGAAGTCGATGAGGTTGACGGCCCCGCAGGCGAAGTCCCCCTTGCGAGGGCTGGCCACGAAGCGCACGGCGATCTCGAAGGTGAACCAGGCGTTGCACACGCACTCGATGTAGAAGAAGACGTCGTGCGGGTAGGTGTGCGTCTTGTCGAGCGTCCACGCGTGCGTGCCGTTGGGCGAAGTGCGCACCGTCACGTTGCGGATGACGGGCACCCGCATGTTGGGATGCGTCTTCAGGCAGAAAGACAGGATGGACACGCAGATGAAGAACACCGACATGATGCCAATCACCTAGAAAGAGACAGAGAGCTTTAGTATACCAATATCTAATGTCAGTTGTGGACCACTTTCGGTCGGTTGTGGACCACTTCCGGTAAGTTGCGGTCCACTTCTGGTAAGTTGTGGACCAACAAGTACATCCTGTGCACCCTACCATTTCAAATTAGCAAAAGTAATCAAGATCTGTTATTAGATTACTTGTAATCTGTAGTCAAATTAACGATTACTCTTGTAATCGTTAAGGGTACTCAGTACCAAATTTTTTTTATTATTTTTAATATTTAAAAAAAACAACAAAAATTTCACTAAATTTCGAAACGCTACCCCTCCTTCATTTTTCCCTTTTCTTACTAGCTTTTTTCATTTTTATGTTAAATATGTTCTGTGGTATAACTTAATGTGGGGGATTTTGGATAATCATAGTAGTTTTTGAGAAAAAAAACTTTTCGGTGATTCCCATTTAAAAACGTGAAAATTCTATGATTTTTACCCTATTTTGCATTATAAATAAAATTGTGGGCCAAAATCATTAAATTTTGGAACATTAAGTTGATAAAATTACCCTATTGAATATAAATACCAAGTTTCATAACATTTGGTTCAGTAGAAAAAAATCCTTAGGGTTTAAGTGCTAAAAAAGTAGTTTTGAGAAATATTTATTTAAAAAAATATGTGTTAACTATGCTAAATAAACATTAGAAATTTGTTATGCTTAGAATTCGCGCATCACTATGAAATTTGCTGAATCAATTTATGAGTATAAACATGGATTTGAGAGCAAAATCCTTAACTTGATATTTTGACCGATTTGGTGGTACTGAGTCCCCTTAATATCAAACATGATGATTTTTTATTACAATTGTAATCTATTATCTATGAAAGTAATAACATTACAATTGTAATCGTTATCCTTAGAGATGTGGGTTTTCCGGAAAATTTTGAAACGGAAAATTTTCTGGAAAATTTTCCGGTAAATTTTCCGGAAAATTTTCCGAGCCACTAAATTATAATAAAGCATTGTTAAATTAAACTTCCGATCACCGGACCCAAAAAATTAAGAAAACTAGAGTATTTTCATCAATTTTGAATGTTGTTCCTTTGACATTCATCCAAAAATAAGACACTATCAAAAAACTAATTAATAAAGCATTGAAATCATGATTTGAAATTTTTAAATCATGCTTAATGTTATAATGTAATATATATTAAAATGACAATACAGGGTGTTTTAAAAGTCCGTTTCCTGGCTTTTATTTGGAACCAACATGTCCTAAGGTCACGGAAGTAAGGTCTACCCCTAGGTAAGTGACCCTGGAGAATCCATTGTAATTACTTACAGCGTCCCTAAAGACGAAATAAATGTTTAAGAAATTAATTTAAAATCTAAAAGAGAGAGCAAAAACCTCAATGAGTATTATTGCCAACGTTATGAAGAACTCAGTGAAAAAAATTTCATGAAAATATCGTGAATATTCGTAGAGATATTAGCATGTGAAAATGGCACTTTTTCAGGCCTTAAAAAAAGATTAAGTTCGCAAATTTGTAAGTTTTTTTATTAAATTTTGCCTTTATTCAACTAAAAAAAACCCAAACCTACCCAAAAACACTGAAAAATTTGAAAATTTACGAACTTTTTCTTTTTTGAGGTCTGAAAAAGTGCTATTTTCACATGCTAATATCTCCGCGAACATTCAAGTTGTTTTCATGAAATTTTTTTGAAAATTTTGATAACAATACTCTTTGAAAAAAAAATTTTGATAACAATACTCTTATTGAGGTTTTTGCTATAATCTCCTTAAGTTTTAAAATTATTTTTTAAGTTTTTTTTATTCGCCGCTAGGGGCGCTGAAAGTCATCTCAAAGGATTTTCCAGGGTCACTTACCTAGGGGTAGACCTTAGTTCCGTGACCCTAGGACATGTTGGCTCCAAATAAAAGCCGCGAAACGGACTTTTGAAACGCCCCGTATATATAGACATAAAAGATCTCGATATTCAATTAAAAGATGCCACATACGGAGAAATTATTTCATTATTCATTTACTAAATTGACCTATGAATAACTGAAGTGAAAACAAAATAGTAGTCTAAAATTACTGGCTGGGGTATATTTCTCACAAAAAAATGAAATTAATTTTTTATTACTATTTCCGAGTTCCAATATACCACAAAGAAAGTCACTAAAGACAATAATCTCAATGCAAAAAAATAACAATAACATTAAATTTATATCAAGTTAATTTTACTTCTTTGAAAGAGAAGCAAATTGGAAACAAAATAGAACAATGGGAAAACAATAAGAATGAAAAAAAATAGCGGAAAATTTTCCGGAAAAACATAGTGGAAAATTTTCCGGAAAACTTTCCGATTTGGAAAATTTTCCGCGGAAAATTTTCCGACCCACATCCCTAGTTATCCTCCTGATTACATTTTGCCAACTCTGGTTCCCAGTCAACTCTGGTTTCCGCGCACCTGAAGAGTCATGGAAAGTTATTTATTAGTTATTGTTTAAATTTTGTCATGGAAATTCATTGATTTCAGGAAAAATGCAGGAAAGTCAAAATCGAAAAAAGACTAAAATATAATGTTTCTTATATGGCTTTCTATGGTCTCCTCAGCCACCACCACATACTTGCCTGTATTGGCTTGTCAGTTACTGGAAACGAGTTAAAAAGTATCTTTCCCTCCAAAGTTTCCCACTATATGTCATGGAAAACTAATTGCCATAGTCAGGGAAAGTCATGAAAAGTCTTGGATTTGAAAAATAATTTTGGCAGATACCCTGCATTCATCCGACTATTTTGTCAAACAATGACAGAATCTTTTGTTAAAGATCATTTCCACTTGTCTAATTTGTTACTGTAAATACAACAATTGAGACTTATGTTTAAGAATCTCCGTAAGAAGCTCGAATTATACGTGCCCATGTCTATAGTAAATTTCTTTGTGGTGTTTGTCTATTGCTGTTCCTGGTAACACTGAATTGTGTTTTTAAAGGTATACCTTCCTGTGCTGTTTTATTTGGAGAAGGTATTTTTGGGGCAGTTCTTTCAGGCTATTACAGAACTTTTACAATCATGCGAGATAAAGGAACTAAAAAGAAACCCAAAGCTATGTGTGTCTAAAATTTATTTTTTCTCGGGGGATATCTATTTAAGCATCTCAATTATTAATCGATTGTTTATACTATTGAATATACAGGGTGATTCAGAAATAATCATCAATAATTGGGGGGGAGGTAGAGGGGCTCTAGACAAGTATATTTCGAATAGGGATGGTGGGGCACAGCCTTACCGTTAAAGAGCTAGGACCTAATGTAGTGAGAGTGCGTTTTAAAAGGCCGTTTTTAGAAGGCCCGTGTGACGAAACAAAACATAATAAAATGAAAAACATTATTGCATGAGGTACAGGAGTATCCGTACTACTTAAATCCCCAATGTGATAGAAATTGGACCACTTGTTAAACCGTGGGGTGAGTTTTAAAACGTGCAATATTAATCTCTTAGTCAAACAATGGAGTTCCCTTAATGGTATTTAGAAAAATGATGATCGTTGAAGGAATTTTCGATGATCAAACAGTTTCAATGATCAATGTTACGATCATTGAAAATTCCTTCCCCGATCATCATTTTTCTAAATACCATTAAGGGAACTCCATTCTTTGACAAAAAGATTAATATTGCACTTTTGAAACTTACTCCACGGTTTAGAAAGTGGTTCAAATTCTATCGGATTCATAGTGTAAGTAGTAGGGATACTTCCCTACCTCATGCAATGGATTTTTTCCATTTTATTATGTTTCGTTTCGTCACACAGGCCTTCTGAAAACGCCCTTTTGAAACGCGCTCGCACTACATTAGGTCCTAGCTCTTTAACGGTAAGGCTGCGCCCCACCATCCCCGTTCGAAATATGCTTGTCTAGGGCCACTCTACCTCCCCCCCAATTATTGATGATTATTTCTGAATCACCCTGTAGTTTAGAACCTGCCAAAAATATTGCGTTAATTTATATCAAATTCCCCCCATGTTTCTCTTGATACATTATACTTACAATTTTCATTAATAAATAACAAACTACTTGTATTAAAAATTTATAATGTGTCAAAATTATTAAAGCTGATTTAAATGTAACATTTAACTTGTTATCAATTGTTCCACCCATTCACAATTCAATTCCTATATCTTTTTTACAGAAAATTGTTCATTCAAAACTTATATCCAAACAAATCATGAAGCATTTTTAACCATAATGCATCGATTCAAAAACTACCTCTGAAAATAAAAAGCAACTTAGCATGCTTCATTCCATTCACGGCTGTCCTTCCTATTTTATTTCTCACTCTGCAGAAGAATTAGAGTTGTAATCTGTTACACTAAAAAAACGGGGACAAATATAAATCCTTCCAACTCCCCCCTTTTCAGTAATTTAAATGCAAAAAGTAAAAAGCAATTTGAATGCATTCAAGTGTGAAATCAAAACACGATAGAATGAAATTCACGGTTGTTAAGCCTAAAATCGCGACTGTTCCATTTGGTAAATGCGCTTTTTATTGAAGAGCATTTATGGAATATTTTGCCCGGAATCAGGGTGCTTGAGTTCCATATGGAAAGCATGGAGTTCTTGTTTTATCACTTTATTGCATGTATTTTCTGAGAACTTTGCTCTTGTGAAAGAACATTAAATTCGCCATTTTATTACCGAAAACGTTAAACTGCTGATGATGCAAATGAAAAGTGTTTAACGACAAGATGGCTGCCAACTTAATAGCTAAATATTTCATTTGAAAAATATTTCCTTTTAAATATTTCGAGGCAGTTTTTGAAAAGTCTTAATTTCTCTGGTTATTATGAATTTAATATTAACTCAGCTCAAAGAAATAATCCAATGCATTTCTAAAAGATAGTGATTAAGTGTTACTTCGCAGAATGGACAATATGGAGACATAGGAAAAGAAAATAGGGAAGTAGTAGTACGAGGTGCTATACTTCCGATAATTGTTTCTTATGAATTACCTGGAACACCGAGGTATGAAAATGCGTCCGGGACACCGGGGTAGTTGGTAATTGCAATTACAGAAAATTAAAACATGAAACTTGAGATAACTTTCAAAAAAAGTTAATACACTCCACCCATCATGCAAGGCCGGGCATATGAGCTAGTTATGCTAAAATATGAAACCATGAATTTTTGTTGACGTTCGCGTTTTCGACTGCATTCAACTATTTATGAAATAATGCCGATAACCAATAATTTTGGATTTTGTACACTTGAAACCTAATACTATAATTTATTATTATGCATTTTTACTATCATTCCTTGGGTAAACATGGAGTTACATGTTCCCCTTTGTATGAAGGGTGCATACCCTGTAATTAAAGATAAATATATAGGAGCAATACAAAAAAACTTAAAACTATTGTTTAGTAGAGAAAAATGATGTTTTCAGATGTTTTTTCTTTTTAAAAATATTTAAAAAATGTCTTGATGGTATGACACTGATTAAAATAAAAAATATAACTCTGGTGAAAATTAAAATGTAATGAATTACTAGCCTAGTGGTACAGAGACGTATAGTCTGGGGTTCGAATCCCCGTTTACTGGTATATAGATTTTAGCTTCTGAACGTGTGATGAATAAATGTATCTCCCTGTAAAAAGGGGTTGTGCGAGCGGATGTGTGTGTGACAGGGGTAGCAGTTGAGTAGGTATTTCTTAGGGCAATTCATTGGTGAAGGATGATAAATCCAGTACCCGCCTATTGGTTAAAAAACGTTTCTAATTGCTTGAGGCACATTAATTACAGTGATTAATTTGCTAAAAAATAGTAAGTAACAAATGAACATAATTCTTTAATAATACCTTTTCCAGAAAACTTTAACTACGTAGATGGACCTTATTACAATGTCATTTAAATATTTCACACTAAAATCTTTAGTTTATTTACAAATTAAATGCGCGTCAATCCCCTTATGTTTCGAATCAACAAATAAATTCCTTTCTAACACGGAGCTATGTATCACACTGTAAACATCTTTGAAAACAAACAGGGTAATTAAGGTACAAAATCTAAGCGAATTACGTATGGAATTAATTGAACTTTTGGACTAGGCAAGTTTCTTCCTCTGAACAAATGTAAATGAGCAGTGCTTTGGAATTCAAATAACAGGCAAACAGTTCCAAGGGAGGAATTCCTAGCTGTAATTGTTTGTATGCGTCAGCCTGATTAATTGGTTTTCTAGAAAGTCTTTTTATGTTAGGTTTTTGAAAAGCTTTCTTTGCGTATGTAAGAGGATGAGTCTGTGTAAAAAATATCTGCTTCTTTTGAGTTTTGGAATTAACATTTATGTCCTAATTTTTCTGTTTACTGATTGTTTTAAATTATCTCTATTGGGAGGAAAATCCTCACTTTTAAGATTAGGATAAAATTGTAATTATTAACGGGGTTTGGTAACTTTGCAAATTTGGGTGTTTTGTATACTATATCAAATAAGGAATAATTTTAAACTATTTTTGATAAATGGTCGAGAAAAAATAGTTAAAAAATATCAATATGATAAAAATCAAAGTCTAAATATAATTGTTTTTAAATATTACTTTTGAGAATACACCATTGATAATTTTGACAGCACGTCTGTTTCTTTTATATTTAAACTATAACTAGTTATAACAGTTAACTATCAATTTATAGTTAATTATTATAGTTAGTTAGTAATTTATAGTTAACTAAAATTTTCTATTGAACCATTGAAAATCCACTAAAAAGAACTAACAATAAATTAACCATGACATTAAAGCTTCATAACCTTCTAAATTCTAATAATCAAGTTTTTGCCTGTTTTAAGTCGTAATTACATATAGATTTCAATAACTAAAAGGCAGTAGCTATACTTATACGAAGTTCTTCATGAAAGAGGAATTATAGAAAGATTTGTGAAGAATTCAGCCGAACACTTGAATAATATTTAATGAAGTTTGGAACTAATTAAGTACTTATTAAGAGCTTATGTGAGTGTACTCTTCATTTCAGTAAGTTACATCGATTTGGAAGAACATCGATTTCCAACAGTCGATCAATTTTCCACTGTCTTAGAACTCAAACCTCTATGAGTGCTTTATTTCTTTGCCAGTTTTGTCAGCGCACTGCCATCCTTCCCTCGCTAATACTCACCGAAACCCGCAACCTCTATTACCGCTTTTCGATTACGATATGCGCATCGATTCGAGATCTTAAATCAGCCCAGAGATTTTAAACATCCTCCGCAAAGAAAGTCATTATTGGGAAATGGGGAAAGTCTCCCCGAATTAATCAATGAGGGTCCAAGGAAGGCTCTCGCAGTGGGACAGGATCGTTAAGGGACAGCATTAGCTTCGTTATCGTCCAATGGATATCTGCGGGATGGTTCAAAACCTTTGTTCTTGGGAGGTGAAAGTGACCGGACGCTGTGGGTTTTGGTGCCGAGGTTAAGAGGGTTAATTGGACGATGGATTAATTAGGGGAAGTTTGAGAATGGGGTTTCTGGTTATTGTTCGTTTGGATGTGGATAGAATGAATGAAGATTGTAATTTTGATTAGTTTAATTGATAGGAGATATACCTATATTCTTAGTCTTTTAAATAGGCACGAGGAAATTTAGGGTCTTCCTTTGGAAGTCCCCTGATGCAGTTTTTTCAAACGAATTGATAAACTTTCGGTTCTTGTTGTTCTTTTAACAACCGGGAAGTATTGCAGTTTCATTCTGGAATGTTGAAAGAGAGGTCCATTTAGTCGTTCTTGAAAAATGTAACGAAGTATTATATTTCTGTTTTCTGTTTCAGTTTCATCCGTTTTCAAATGTTCCAAGCCGCTGGAACAAGCAATCTGCTTAAAAAATATTATAACACCTTTGAATTAATTTAAAATTGATGTATGTCTCTCCAAGGAATCTATAAAAAGTTATACTAAAGACTTACTTTTTATTATTTGAACCTTATTTTTAACACATAACCGCAATGTCCAAACATATTTTACATCGTACGAAAATTAAATTGATTTATTTTTACAATAAATTCTAACAGATTTAAATGCTGAGCCGTTTTCGTTTTTCCACATACAGCACCTCTTGGTGAAGTAGTGTCTTAAATAACCTCGGTACTTTCTGGGATTATAAAGAGTATATTAGTGTATTCTCCGAGTATTAAATTTAACTTCTCCCTGGTTTTATTAAAATTCAACTTCAGAGATGTTGTTTAAACATGTATAATGTAAACATGTAATATAAGGTGTTTTGACCTGTTTTTATTCTGATGTCTGGGAACTTTCGTAGGAATAATATTAACTGAAAACTATTGGAGAGAAAGAGATCCTCAAAATAGTTCCTTTCCTTTACATTTAACTTCTTTTCTGGTTATATTAATATCAGACTAATTTTTCTCGGTTAAGCAATATTTCATGGTTTTTCGTTGAAAATAGAAGATCTATTGAGAAACTATAAAACCTTTTTCCACTTCAGAGTAAAATTTTATTGTTTCATTTTGAAACTTACAATATCTAACATCTTAATTTACGGATAAGAAGCGTTTCCATAATAATTTATCGCTAGATTTCCCGATATTTTTCCATTTACGCAGCAAGTAATCTTCGGTAGTCGAGTATCCTGGAATACTTCAGTGACTTCTCTTACTTTATTTACAAAAATAACCTTGAGTTCAAGTTATAATTTCAAGAGAGGTAAGTCGTTTTGAAGCATGCACAACACACCGATCGATGCCGGCAAGTTAAAATTAACGCTCCATCCGCAATCACAATTCAGACTACTAATCTCGACTAAATTACCCTTTTTTTTTTCACTCACCGCCATTTTACACTTCCGCCATACCGCTTTTCAAAACGAAGTTTTAATTAAACTTGGCTTTTCCCAAAACCCACTCCACCCTCTCGCTGCATGATTGAGGGTCTTTTTGGCGCTCTTTTAACGATACACAAATCTCGCGAAACTTCCTTGCGAAGAAAATTTTATGACCCAACACCGGCGACCAACTCTTCGGGAGAGGACGCCAACCAAATTTTAATGCTCGTTAAATAAATGACAATTTATGTCCACCCAGAAACGTCTCCGCAACCACGACAGTTCTATATACTGAGGCCGGGTTTACATGTAGCGACGCGACCGGGACTTCAACAGTCGGAAATTTCATACCGCTTTTCCTCATCGATGTAGAATCTTGTCTTTTCATTAGTCCTTAGAACTATGACCTAGTAGTTATAAAGTATTCCTTTGTATAGGATTGTAGGCAGGCCCGTAACCATGATTTGGTTCTGGGGAGGGCGTTGACTCAAAATTATTTTGGAGGTATCATTGGTGGATCACTACTCGTTATTTCTCATTGCATTTCCATTGCGTTACCATGGTGACGAGCCGCCTATTCTATTTACACGGAGTATAGATTTAGATGACAAAGGCTTAGCATTTTAATTTTCTAGCACACTTAATTGAAAAAAAATGAGAATTAAATCAGGGGGGTATGGGGGAAGTGTTTGGAAATATCACCCTCAAAATAGCTTTTTAGCTCATTTTGAGACCTTTTGGATTACTCTCAAAGAGCACCACTCATTGTAAGCGACAGATTTTTTTCGAAAAAAAAAACCCTAATAACTTACTTATAATAAACAGAAAAATTTCGAGGTGGGTTTTTGGGGGATTATACTACAAACTCCAAAAGTAAAGTTTCAACTCATTTTGTGAACTTCTTGCGAGACCAGAGAATCACTCTTTAAAAGTCACAGAATTTTCAAGGAAAAACAGTAGAGAGTAATTAAAAATTTCAAGGGGGGATTGGGTTGGGGGTTATTCGCCTAAAAAATTTTGGAATTTTGACCCTTAAAAGATGTATTTTGACTTTTTTTGAGAGCATTTGGGTCACACAGCTCTTTGTAAGTCACGTAATTTTCAAGGAAAGAAAAACAGTTTAAAATTGATGTCCTAATTTCGGCGGGGGGTTGAACCCCTAAGCCCTCTTAGATACAGCTCTGTTATTCGGGAATTTATAGTGAAGTTTCGACCAGTCGCGTCGCTAGAATCACTGCATGTGAATTCGGCCTAATTCGCCTGTCGGGGATTTATTTATTGTTGCCGCTTGCATAAATTATGCTGGGGCTTGTTCCGATGAAGATGATTCCGATTCAGCGTAATCGATGGTGGTCTGGTTTTTGGTTTTGTTCCGGGGTATGGTTCGGTGAGTTATCGGGTGACAGAGATGTAGTCAGAGTTGTGTGAAGGTGGAGGGATGTATATAGTCTGGTTTTGTCAGTCACGGTCGTAAATGAGCTGCATGGGTGCCCGGGTAACGTCTTTTTCCAGAAGGATTGATGGGTAGTCGAGTTTTTCGGGTAAAATGTGATGGGTATTGATGCAGGGTGCGTCCTACCACTTTTTTAGTTTGTTGGATTTCGGTTAGATGGCTACTCTAAAATACGCTAATGGTAATGGTATCAAACTTTGTTAAGCAATCAACGAATTATCAGCCAACACTAAATTAGCTAATTTTAAGACCAAAATCCAAATCCAAGTAAGTAAAAATTGGTAGAGGCAGCACAAATATCAATACTCATATTTTACTCTTTGTTTATTCCTGTCAGTAGTCTAATTAGTCCAGGGTCGATAATTTTTGAAACGAAAAAAAATAATAGTAGGATGAAACACATTGGAAAAGGAAGAGAATCTCTCTATTCTAAAAAAAAGTTTTTGTAAATGTTTTCCAGAGAAAGGCTTTTTAATTACTGATCCGTATAACATGTTTTTGGTATCAAACTGTTCGGATTCTTTTGAGGATGTGCAAAGTGCCTTTAGAATTTCTAAAAAAATTCTCAATTCTAAGATATTTCCATTTTTCTGGATTACGGATAAGGTTGCAGTTAACAGCAAGAAACTGTCGTACAATTTATTATACCTCCAATCACAATGACCAACCGACGCTATTCATTAATGATGAAAATAATTCCTTTCACGCTTTAAAAATGCGCTTCAAAATATGTACTTTCTAAATAAAATATTTTTAAAAGACTGATAAGAGTTTTCCAGAAACTCACAGATCTACTATTCAAGTATAGAATTTCACACACCAAAATTAATTGTTTGTAAACATTGAGTGCAATGTAGATTTTGTCTCTTAATATTTTTAATAGCTTAAATCGTATTGTTTAAAAAGTCTGTTTCGCAACTAAAACTTGAATGATAAAACACTAGATATTTTGACGAGTTACTAGGTACTATATTAAATTTAACAGATTCATTGCTGAACGTTTTTTTAAATATTGAATAACAATAGCACGAGCAGACTTGATGGATATTTTGAAGGAAAACGTGTTGATTAAATTATTGATAATTTAACCAATAAATATTCTGACTTTTAAGAGAGTGTGCTTCTGGAAAGTTGGTTGACGTTTTTTCTTTTTCGGCGCAAGTTTAGAACTGCTGATGTGCCAAGTTTTTAGCGATAAAAATCAATATATAGTAACCCCAACTAATGTTAAATGAATTAAGTGGATTCTAAATATGGCGCCAAATAGCCAAAACTCGCCAACCATCAGCAGTTCTAAACTTGCGCCGTTTTTTCTACTAATTGTTATAACGAATGTTTTATAAATAAATAATTTTAGTGAGCAGGGTTTTGTGGGGATTGCGAAGCGATCCGAAAGGCCCTGCGTCAGCAGTTAACGGGGGTTGGCGAGCGATAGCGAGCAGGGGGCGGTAGCTCCCTAGTATAACAAAAAAGTGAAAGCTAAAGTGAAATTTGAGGGAAAAAAAGTGTTCTTAGATGTGTTTAATTTTTGAGGAGTGTTTTCAGTGAATATAGACAATTAAATTAAAAATGATAATTGTTTTTAAATCATTAAAAATCAATAGTTAATACTAAAAACTATCAAGATTTTAAGACTTTTCAACCTCATCTCGTTTCTTTAATGTGTTCTTGTCCTGATCCACAAAAAAGAGACTGATATTTTGTGTACTTATGATGTATGTTATTTTATTGAATGAGAGTACAATTTCTTATTACATTCAAAAGCTTTTAAAAACTTAATGTCTTTCATAAATATATTTGTTTTTTTAAAAGATTCATTACTAAAAAAAATTGTGAACTGTCATAAATCAGTGAAAAGAGTTGGAGAAAATATGTTATTTTAATCAAGAAATAAATTGGATTTACATCGATTTAACAAAATCCGTTAATTTTCTCTTACTTTTATCTTTTCTCTTCTAATTAATTTTTAATTTTTTCCACTTTTGCAGATTTCATTTACTTAGAACCTTTTTCTCTGAAGAACTTTCTTTTAATAGACAAAACAAATTAAACGTGACATCTTGGTTAGCAGAATTTATATTTAACTTCCTTTCAAATGTCTCATCTCTCTGGCCACTTGCCATGTCATTTCCCTTTCCGTGGAAGTCTCATGATACTCAACAAAATAGTACTATTTCGGCAACACTTAATGCTGGCGCTTTATCAGGCGTTGCGGTGATTTAGCGTTAAACACAATCCGTAAACAATTTCAAATCCAAATCTGAACTTGCGGGTGCGTCTGCAAATAGTAACTTGATGTAGTGACTTAAGTTGGTATGGCTTCATTATTTTTCTGTAAGGGGCCGTTCAAATATTACGTAAGCACTTTTTTGGTCATTTTTAACCCCCCTCCCCCCCTGTCAGCAAAGATAAGCAAACCTCAAACCCCCCACCATAATTACGTAAGAAACTGCCGGACCCCCCCCCCGAAATTTTGACATCCCTATTAGTAAGTGCTGTTTTTTTCCTTGAAAATTAGGTGACTCGTACAAGGAGCTGTCCTTTTTGGGTGTAACCCAAAGAGTTCAAAAATGAGTCGAAACACTACTTTTCGGGGTTACAATTTCAAAATGTTAGGGTGGTCCATCTCCAGAAAGAAGTGCTTACGTCAGATTTCCTAATTAAATTTTTTGTTACATTTATTTTTGGTTGAATTTTTAAATTATTTATGAAAGAAACAAGATATTTTCGAAAATGCACCATCTTACGTAAGCATCACTCAGATCCCCCCTCCCCCCTTGTCAGCAAAAATAAGCAAACAGCAAACCCCCTCCCACTTAGGTGCTTACGTAATATTTGAACGGCCCCTAATACCTATAGAGAAATGCTGTTTGTAGGGTAGAAACTGAATTATTTTATCTGATTAAGTTATTTAAGAGATGTTCAATATTTAAGAAGTTGTCAGCATAAGACTTAAATAAAAACTGATTTTGGTCTATTCTTCTCAAATTTTATTAATATACTTATGTAACATCTGCTTAACTTAACTGCATCTTTTATCAGTCCCCCTTTTATTACTTACTATAGAAATATTAAATGGAAAGCCGAAAATATATAAATGAGATTAAACATCTTAAAATTTCGTTAAGTCTCTAATTAGAGTTTCATGCTCCAGAAATAAATTATTTTTGACACATTTTAATCTTCTAGCTTAGACTCTGGTCACTTTACTGTTTGATAGCAATGTTAATGTATAAAAATAGCCGGGGATTCCAAAAATTTTTTGAAATAAAAATTAATGAAAATTATGAATTTCATAAAAAATTACAATGGTTAGAGAGTTTCATCATTTGTGACATTACACTTTTACACAAAAGTTATGTCACGTTTACGTAACTGTAACTAGAAATAAACGAAATTTTGCCGTGCATGACAAAAACTGGACGAATCTTGAACGTTGCTTGGGTAATTTCCTCCCCACTGCTAGCTTTTTAATTAAACAATAATGAACGAAAACGAAGTAAGATTTAAAATATGGGTTAAAAACATTATAACAAAATACAAGTCAATTCGGGTTAAAAACATTAATTTTAAAAATGTAACAACACAAGAGGTGACCCGGGCAGCAAACATTCAAGATTCGTCAAATGTTTGTCATGTATGGCCACATTTCGTTTACTTCATGTAGCAGTTACGTAAATTTGACATATAGGGGAAGTGGGTCACTGGCAGTGGAGGCTCGTGGATAGTTTAAACGGGGGTTCACAACTAAATTTTGATAGTTATTATTTTTTCAATTATTTTATTATCGACGCATTTCGACTTATTACATTTTCATTGCATCACACCTTATCGAAATTAGTGTCTGCGGGGAAAAGTTTGTGTCTTCCCCCAACCCTTTAACTTTTGAACCCCTACAGATACAGTCATGAAAGATGAAAGTGGGGTCTGGGTTTAGTAAAGTGACTATGCCCTATCCGATGCAACATTTTTTATCGCCTTTAGTGGAAATTTAAGGAGCTACAAATTTTATTTTAAAAACTATTAGAGATTTACTAAATTAGTCACTTTACTAAGTTGTGGAGCAGCATCAATTTATACTCTATTCATTTAGAATTGGCGATTGAGAAATAGTGCTTTCCCCCAAGCTAGAAGCGTAACCATAGTTACGCTCTTTGCGCAGCCAATAGTAAGCCTCCTTCGTCACTTTGACGAGGATAGTTGCTATGGTTACCGATCGGTGGTGGGGGAAGGAAATATTTTCAAGCGCCAGTTTAAAATGAACAGAGTATAGTAGGAAAAGACACCTTAAGCAAAAAAACATCTTGAATTAAAACCCTTAAACGCACTAAAGTCCAACTCACACAATGCTAGTCTATGGAGAAATTGGTTTGTTTTGCCTCTTTTTCTGAGCAAGAGAGGCAACTTGTAACATTCCGCGCCGACACGTTCGGTCGCTTGTTTTCGTATCGGAGGTTTTCCCTCCAGTTTTTTTATAGCTCAGTGCATAGGGGTAATAAAATCACTGAAAATTTCCTATCGTAATTGGTAAATAGCCCCAAAAAACTTAAGTCCATGTTCCTTGTGAACACCACGTCTTCTCGGAATGATTAAAACGTTTCCCCGTACCCCTCTCAACCAACACATTCCGGCATACATTTCACAACTCAAAAATACCCGCAAATCCGACAAGACACATCGCCGACCGGGTAATGAACTGCTAGGGCCGCTGCATCTCGTCCCATCACAACCTTATTTTTAGTGGGTAAAAAGTTCTCTCTCCGCTACAGCGATGTAATGAGATCGCTCCCTTAATGTGCTCCATCAATCAAGCGGCGGCTATGGGGCCCCGATTATATGAAATATAGAAGATAGCGTTTGGTTTTCTGAGATTATTGAGTGGTATGGAGAAGAGAAGCTGTTTTTCTCTCTTCTGTGGCTGGGAGTACTCTTTCATTTAATGTTTGTTTTGAAGAAGCGTATTCTTCATATTTATATTTGTTTGTGTTTTTTGCGTCTTTAGGATTGATGATCGCTGCTTGACTCGGTTAACTTTCTGTATTGAGGGGTTTGAGGAGATGGGGTGGATATGATTTGGTGTTTTCTTATGGATGGATGTTGAGACGAAAAGGACGTTATAGAGGATTTTCTCTGCCTTTTAGTTTTTAAGTGGAATGATTGCCAATATAGAATACAAATGTATTTTTATGGGAATTCAATGACATTTATTAATAAATATTTATCACTTTGCCTGAAATAAGCGCCCATTGTTAATAATGCCCGGACTTATTACATTGCCCGTAGCATATCAAAAATGAAGATTACTTGTATTGTAAAATGCACAAACAAGGAACATACATTGTGCATTTTTAATTTTTTTTAGTGTTTTAGTAATCTTAAGGTGCATTCACATGCATGTGGACACAAAGGCCGTGATTTTGGCACATGGAGCAATTTGACTTGACTTCAATTGGACACGACAACAACCAACCAACATGCATGTTCTTTCTTTTTTCTTTCTCGTTCCTAACTATTTTTCTTTCCCCTCTCTCTTTAAAAACTCAACTAATCGAGCCACTTACATAACCCGATCCGAACCCAAAGCTATTTTTATATAGAAAAAAAGGAAGAATAGACACAAATATGATTTTGGGCTATACTACCCTGTAACTTATAACCCTGTCCTTTTTAGCATCTTTAAAACAAAGAAAATTTCGGATTAGTTTTTAAAATATTTCTTTTATATTAAGGTTGAATGTATTAGGTCATCCCGAAAGTTTTGTCGCTCTTGGGAGCATCTGTGCATAAGATATTTTTGATACTTTTCCATTATGTGATACCAATATAAACTGTAACTTTATCTACCTTCAACTTGGCATCTTGGCTTGATTTTGGGGACTGATCGACAACTGGGCTTTCCTTAAATCAATGATAACATGTTACTTCATTTCTTTTCTGCTCAAAATTTTGCCTTTTTCCTAAAGTTAAGATTTTTAAATTGAAATTAACTGGCTACTTCCCTAAAACAATTAAAGTTTTAAGTATTTTTAACAAGTGTGGAAAATTTAACTTAGATTTTAATTTTTTCCAAGGCATCCGGGGAGTTTGATCACAATCATCCATATTAAATTGCTGGATTGCTACTCCTAACCCTCTATTAGGAAAGATCTGGATGATCATTTACAGGAATTTAGATCGCTGAAAATTCTACCGCCTCTCTACAAAAGTAGTATAAAATGAGTTTCAATTTATGAAATAAATAAGATCTTCCGTACAATCTTAATATGACTTAAAATTAAAGTTAAATTCCTTTGAATTTTAATTTTGAAAGTTTTCAATTGATGGCAACTTGAAGTAAACAAAATCTTATTAATCGTAGAAACTAGGAAAACTGAAAAAGTGAGCCAACAAAAAAAGAGCCAAAATTCGTCAAATTGGCTTTAGATAGAAGTAGAAGTACTTTACTGGTTTACCGTAATGGAAAAGTACCAAAAAAACATTATATACAGATGCTCCCAAGAGCGACAAAACTTTCGGGATGACCTAATATTATGTGTGTAGAAATTTATCAAATATCTAGTTGGGGAGAAAATGTCAATGAATTAACCTACTAATTGATTATTTAATATAATGTCTAAAGTGCTAAAACATTACATTAAAAATAAAAACAAAGTAAAATTTTGAACGTGAACTTATACTTTTGATAATTAGGAATTCCAGCCACAAAAAATTTACCAATACATTTGGTGTTTCTTTACCTTTTTTTAAAGATATCTGTGGGATATAAGAGAAGTATTGAACGTAGAACTAAAACAATAAACAAAATCAAGCAAATCGTAAAATGCAAACAAAATTGATCCAGTAAGAAAATGAAGGAATAACTTTACGAAATTCGAATAACAGTAACTATCTGAAAACAAATACTTTTATTGAACATTTTCTAAGAAAATATAGAAAGCATATGGAACATGAAAGATTATTGACTTACAAATTGCTCCACAAAGTTTTTCTTGTTGTAGTATGATTGATCGGGGACATAGAAAGTTATTCACCTGAACATTCAGTAATAACTAAAATTGTCAAAGGAAACTAAAGAAACATATGTAAGTCCTCAAGAAATCAATATTGGCACGAGAATGATTTACGATTGCTTCAAACTAAGAAAAAAACTTGACATTTGATACATTTCTCTTTTGTTGATGTTGATGAGGGGAAAGTAAAAATAAAATTCTAAAGAAGTTTCAATAAAGGAATTACTTAAGATATCTTATACACTGCAAACATTCCCTTTAACACATTATAAGAAGCACATTTAAGTGTTCTGAATGTGTAAGAAAAGTGTTATATCCAGGAATGTGTAAGAACACACAGTTTCTGCCTTTAGCAACACTTACAACGTTATCTTTTTATCTCACAACACAATTGAAACGATTTTGATTCGGAATGTTCTTAACCCTTTTATTCCAAAATTTTCCTTTTTTGATCCAAAAAATTCTAAAATCTGTAAAATATACTCATTTTGCCTTCCTAAAAACAGGGTAAAAAGAAAAAATCTTAATTTTAAAAAATTTTGATTGAGTCCAAGCGGCATCATTGGGAGTTAAGGGGTAAAAAAAGTTGTACTGAATCGAAACCATATTTAACCTCAATGAATTCATAAATGATAATATGGGTAAATATTGATATAAACTATTGTTATAAGACTATTTTAACATTTTTATAAATTTAAAAATAATACAAAAATAATGAAAAATAGTTCGAGATCAATTTTCGAAATATCGCGGTTATACTGTAAATATATATTTTCTGTTTTTAAGATAAAAACAGTCATTTTCTCTAACGTAATTTGTCGATAGGATTTTCGAAGTAACGAAGTTTTCGAGATAGCGAGACTATAATGTAGTTATCTTGTTTTTTATTACTATGGTTACAACTAATTATGATACTAAGTAATTTATCAGAAATATACCTTTACTATTTGATTTATAGCATTTTCTAACATATTATCTACACAGGCAAGCATAGATGTTGATTGACCTTTAACTCCCAATGATGCCATTTGGAATCATGACTTTTTAATAAATTCTAAAACCAAAATTTTTAGAGGAATATTATTTTAAAAGATTAATAATAATATTTACAATAATTAATTTACAAAAAAAACAGCATTCTTTTATTTAAATTGCTTCAAAATTAAAATTGTTTTGCACAGACTTAGCAAAAAATTTTTTTTCAAAAAGCTCCATTTTAATCATTTATTGGGAAATTAAAATTAAATGGCAAGAAAACCAAAAATATTTTTTTAGAAGAGTTGAATGAAGATTCTAATAGTATCTATTTGGTATCGTTGGTATTTCTTGGAAAGACGAAATAAATCCCAAATACCGTGATTCCAATTGGCATCACTGGGAATGAAGGGGATAATTGTGTTTACACTGTGTTAACGTTTCAAAAGTGTTTCACGCATTTGAGGAAGAACGATTTATAGAGGAAGGTTGATTGCAATGAAAAAAAACATTTATATCATGCAATTGAAAATGCTAAGTAAAATGAAATTTAAAGTATGAATTTCCAAATTACAGAGCAAGTATAATAATAATACGTATGCATGGGATTTTTATTTCTCCTTGGCGTGCCATAATAACGTTTTTGTATTACATTTTTTAATTTTTGTTAATAAAGATTATTACATTCATTAAAATAATGCAGAAAAAAATTAATTAAATGACATATTCATTATCGTGAGAGTGTGGTATCGAGTATGTAATTTTTCTTTGATAGTTACAAACACTTATTAAAAGAAAGTTTCGTATAGATTAAAAAAAATAGGAATGAAGTAACATTCATTTGTAAAAGAAACAAATTTGCGTGAAATTAAAAGAATGGTGAATACTGTTCAGAGTAGAACAAAAAAAAGATTACAAAAATTCAATGAGGACTTTATAGGATATTATCTATTATCATTTTTAAGTAATACCCAAAGATAAGAATTAAGCGAACGAAATTTTTTTACACGATTAAAAGTATCAACTAAAAAACCAACGGATCCTTCCTAAAAACTCTTTAACGGAAATACGATCCTCTTTCATTAATCGATTGCATCCCACAACAAAACGTCCGAGAAAAAAAGACGATCCAAAACAGCCTTTCTAATTACCCAACTCCCCCGAAGAACACGTTCTCTCAGAGGGGGGAGGAAAGAGGGGTCGAAACCCCTCTCTCCATTGTCCTTCCGTTCAGTCCTTTTCCGTTTCTGACAGCACACATCCCGGAGTTCCTGGAGTATCTTAAGTGTCCCCCCACTCCTTGAAAGTGGCCCGACGATAAAAACGACAAGTTTTCCCGAATCCGGCAAAAAAAAAGATCCTTTTCTTTTCAGGGAGAGATAACGAATCCGCTATTCCTTCCCTCCCCCCTTGGATTAAATGGCAGGAGGGCAAGTGGGCCATTATCCGGCTGATACCAATCACCCCTGCAGGTGGTAATTGAATTTTGCCGGACGGTTTGGCTTGATTGCTGATGAATGCCGGACGGTTGTCTGTGTGGGTGATGGGTGACGCTGAATGATGTTTGCAGTGCTCTTGACACCTCCTGGGGATACTTAAGGGGTTGGGATATCTCTGATGGGTCTCAGTTTGTAAGTCATTTCCGCGTTTATTTTGTTTGAATTGATTAGAAATGTAATGAAGAGACCGTTGCAAAAGCAAGGTTCATAATTCTCCTATACTTCTACACTTTGACCCTTGTCCTATATATCCTATATTTTTCTTCTTCTTCTGACATGTCCTATATTTTGGGCGCAAATGTCCTACATATTTTCGCTATGAACCCCGTAAAAGTGTATGGGATTTTTTTTATGGAATTACTCAAGTTTTTCGAGTTTGTAGGTATCTTAAGATTAATTCTCTCGTGATATAAGAATATTTGAAGAGAGATAGTTAATAAGGGGATGTAGTTATAAAGAGATATTGATAAACAAATAAAAGAGTAAATATAATAATAAAAGAATGATGCCCCCTTTCTCGGTTACAATTACTGGAATATTCTGACCTTCATATTTTTATGTCTATAGGTATCTAGTAGTTTCAAAGCGTACTTCAAAGTAGTTTTTCCATGTTATGGCACAGGGAAAATATTGTAAATATCTTAATTGTTTGTTGTTAATTTAATAAGCCTGAACACTGTCAATATTGAACTGAAACAAATATACCACTTTTAGGATATCATTTTCCAAAGATCCTGTTGGAAAAACATTCAATGGCACTTTCTGGAAGGAAGTCTTTTCTCGGTCAGAGTGCGCTTTTAACCCTAGAGCGGTAATTGACCCTAGAATTACCTAGGTAATTAACCTAGAGCGGTAATTCAGAACAATTTCAAAATATTATAATCAAATAAATACATAAATTGAATGAAAATTCAAACAATGAAATAGTTATTTTTTCACATAATTCCTTTATTTCGAAAAAGTAAGGAGCACAAACTTGAATAATCTTTATATGAACAAAAAAGGATGTAAACACTGCTTAATATTTTAATCATCAATTTCACGAACTTAACAATTTTTAGATATTATATTCGAGAAAGATAGATAATACTTTTTTGTCCAACTACTTCCCCGTAAGAACTGTGATCATTATAATGGTTTGGCTCATTTCTATATCGACCGCTGAAACCCCAATTTTGCAGAGGGATTCTCCTTCCAATCATCTTCCATGAGTGGATTTCTAAGCGCAGGTATCTAACTGAATTATCCCCGCAAAAAAGCGTTCATCTTTCCCAACTAATCAAGAGTTACGAGCCCCCGTGTAAATAAAAGAGCAAGATGCATCGATTGTTGCTTTGGGTGGGATCGATTCTTTATTGGATCGAATACTTACGTATCGAGTGGTTTTAGGATTTGGAAAGATATACGTAAACGTATGACCGAATTTTAAACTGTACTGTACTTAACGCTGAATGTACTCAAATGATGCTTATTCTCACTTTAAAAGTTGTTTCCGTATTTAATAAGTTGGATCTTTCAAAACGCGTTTTGAGTTTGTAGGTTTCTTATGATTCTTGTAATATGAAAAAGACATAGAAAATAAAGGAGTAAGAAATAGATATTAATAAGATTATGAAAGAGTTAAGACAATAATAATAAAAGATAGAAAAAATAAGAATGTGTGGATGATGTAGTAAAAGGGAATGGAATGCGAGAAAGGTGAGAAAATGTGTACAAAAGAGTCTATGAGTGGCAAATGAAAAAAAGGGAAAAGGATGGTATTAGGAAATAGATGAGATTAGAATGCGAGAGTAAGAAAGAGAGAATTAAGAAATAAAAGATATAAACAGTTAGGGGGAGAAAAACATTAGTGAGTGAGAAAAAGGAAGTGAATGTGGGAATATAAGGGAGGAGAAAGAGAGAATTAAGGGAGTATTAAAGATATAAAAACAGAATTAAGAGTTAGGGTAAGAGATTAAAAGTGTAAAAAGGGAATGCTAAAGAGTATAAAGAGTGGATGAAGAGAAGTTTATAGAAAGAATAAGGGATAAAAAATGGGATTATTATATATTGAAAGACGGATCCAGTAAAACTGACTGAAAGAGACAATATGCGAGAAAGTGTTTGTAAAAGAAATAGAGAATAACATATATACTCGAATGCAACTTAACTTGAGCCTGTAGAAATATGCTGAGAGCAACCAAAGAAAGTAGTTCCCCGTGCGATGTTGGAATTTTGGTTTGAAATTAAGAGATTCAATTTTAAAATATGATTAGTTTTTTAAATCCACGTATATGAAGCGTATTTTTATCCTGATTTTCAAAATGTTGATTATAATTATTTTTTCAAGTGATGTTGCAGCGCGTAGTAGTACATTTGTTCGAATAAAACTCGCCAGCCAATAAGAGCTCACAAAACCCAGCAGGCTTTCTGTTTACTCAGATTTTCTTCCGCGTGGCCATGACGTCAGGCTCAACTTAAGTTGCACTCAAGTATAGGATATTAGAAAGAGATTGTTTGTGGGAGAAATAAACCCAATTTTTATCCACATTCTCGTTCTGGTGGTTCCGTATCTGAATCACTATATAGACAGGCATCTTATTGCATTCAATTCATAAGAACACTCAACACCCATGTATTCGATTCCTAAATAGTATCGATTTTGCCTATCAACCACCCACAAACGCATTTCGAAAAATATTCGCGGAGCGCAGCATTTTTACAGCGACATTAAAAAAGAGCTGAAACACCGCGCCATAAAAATTCCAAATCGCGCGGCCATTATTGCCCCTTTCGAAAACTCCAAGAGGACACCCCTCCTCTCTTATATTTATTTACCGCCACTCCCGTTTTTTTTCAACGCGCCGAATCGGGAAATCGTGCCGGGAAAATATCGTCCGTTGTCAGTTCCTTTTTCTGTCAGGTCGGGATTATTTATTGGGCGTGAGTGGCAACGACTCGCGACTCTCATCGACAATGCCGGTTTTCTTTTCGTGTCTTGTTATTGGGTGCGCTGTTGAGCCCATTCTTCGCTATCACCGTCTGGTTGGGTGCTCGGTTATGACGTTTCGGTAAGTGTTATTTGGAAGGCGTTTTCTTGGAGAGTTATGAGCTCGGAAGCTGGTCCTGTCTTTCGAGAGCTTTTCTCTCTCTCTCGTTCTGCTCTTTAAGTAACGTTTTGAGAAATATAATCCTGCGTTTTATGCAGCACTAAAAGCTTTTCTCTTTGGAAATCAGTTGAGTATATTTCCAGGGTTTGCGGCCGTATTAACGGTAACTTGACCAGGAAGTCAAACTTCCAATTGGTATAGTCAAAAAGGAAAACTAGTCTTCTTTCCAGGTATCTCCACTTTCAAACCGATTTTATTGACAGTGAGATTTGCCAATTTAGTGATACACTTATCATACAGGAATCATTTTGCTTCCTAAAAATGCAAATCTTATAATAATAAAATGCGGGAAGTAATAATAATATGCGGGAATTGACCATTCCTAAAAATGAATCTTAATCCAAATATATAACTTCAAAAGCCTACTCCCGTGAGATTATAAACGAAAACATCGCAACTGTTTACCTAAATAAAACACCAAACGTCATCTTACCACAAATCCCTCATTGCCCCAAAGCCACTTCCCTCAAAATCCCCACTCCCTCTAAAAAAACCCCCATATTTCACGCTTTGTTACTCCTTCCCTCATAATTAATCCACCCTGCCAAGAATTTTAATACACCCAAGCGGTTCATCCAATGCAAAATATAACTATCGTTGAAGTTACGCTATTTAATTAACGAAAAGGGGGGAGGGAATAAGAAGGCTACGGAAGATCCCCTTCGTTCTTTATGTATTAATCACCCTTTGCCCCTGCTCGCACCTGGGTGATAAATGTCCCAGACGTGTCAACATCATCGTTAATAATGGCGAGCAGGCTTGGATCATTGTGCTAGCATCTCATGTTGATTTCCGTGTTTGAGTTGTTCGCTTCGTCTGTCCTGTGTTGTGTTTTCTGAGGTGGAAATGTAGGATGCTGGATTTGAATATCGATGATTATAAAGAGTCTGAGAGGGTATTAAAAGCTTATTCAGACTTACCACTCTTGGAGCTCATTTTGGAGGGATAACCCTAAGTAAAAAGTGGGAATTGGCCGTTTCACTCTTTACTCCTTCACTTTTCTATGCAAACTAGCTTTTCACAGGAGTGAATTACTCAGTATGAAAGTGAAACAGTGTAAATGCCATATTCACAATACCTGCATGGTTTTTATACTTTGATAACAATGCGCATGCTTGTGGACTTCTTTTTCGCTGTTTTTTTTGGAAATTATAATAAAATATTAACTGGGGATAGAACCCACGAACTGTCTCAAGCTGCTCAGGCATCCTACCACTGCTCCAGCGGGGATTCAGTAACTTTAAAACTTTTTAGTAAAATATGTTCTTTCTTTGTGACGCATGCGCATTATATGAAAGTATAAAAACTTTGCAGGTATTGTGAATATGCGTGTAAAAGAGCCTTAAAACGCATTCGTAGAAAAGTAATTTCTCGACGAATTTGTTGGCTGCCAAGGAATGCCTGGAATCTGGCTGCCAAGGTATTCTCCTGTTATCAATTGACTGACCCTACAGACGACGTTAGAAAGTGACCTACCATAAACTGACTTTTGGATAACAGACACCCTGGCTTTGGTCTACGACGGAGACCTAAGTTCGAGACGTAGTTTTTACGTTAGCTACGTAGCTTTTACATACGTATATTTCTTGCAGAATACTCTTCCTCTTAGACTTTTATAATATTGTCGAACCTAGATCAGTATAAATCCTCTGTTTTTGAAACGCAAGTGTCGGTCCCAACTCCTAGACTAGATAACCAAGATAATCTTTTAAAGGAATTTTCGTAGCTGTTGAAATTTTTGGAATTGAAAATTTCCTTCTCGAGTCAGTCAAGCCCCCCCATGCACGATATACTAATGGAACGTGGATGAATGCTAACTCTACATCTGGAACTGATTATCACATGTCAATTTCGTTCTATATCATAAATGTTACATAATTTTCTCTTTCCTGCATAAGTTGAACGATTAAATCTCAAACCTGTCTGGGTAGAATACCTAGATGAAATGAATTAAAACAAAGATTTCTGCTTCACGGAAAGGTATGTAACGTTAAAAAATTTATTGAGTTAGTTGAGATGAAAGAGACGCTTTGACACATGTATTTTACTTGTACCCCACTCCACTTTTTATGGGCGTTTAAAAGAAACAATCCCCTTGAAGAAATTCCAGATTAAAGCAGAAATATAACTATTTAATACGAACCAACCTCTATACTTCAACGGAACGTTGCTTTATAATTCATTCATTTCTTCCGCAGAAAAAAACCCACCAAAACACTAATTCAATTTTTCCAGCAACAGACAATACAGATCCTTATTTTTTTTCACGAGAGCCTTCAAATCCCCAATGATGAGTCAAAAAGTGACATAATGACAGCAAAAAAAACTATCTCGCTCTGAATTACGAATGAATATTTAAAGAGAGGCCATTTTCAGACTTCAGCATCAAAAGGAACTGGTTGGCGGAGCCCCTCGACGAATGCCAGAAACCCTCACTTTCTTAACGTTTGTAATTACGTTTAATATTTAAGCTTCTTTCTTAAGGGCGGTTTAATTTCACTTGATGCGGCTGGGTTTGTGAAGGAACCTTATTAAAAGAATTTCGTCTGTTAGGGAGTGTGGTTAGGAGAATTTTCAAGGGGAGATTCTTTTGAGGAGCTAGAGGGAAGTTGGTTTGTCATGATTATGCTGATGGCGTTTTGGGTGGTTGTGAGAGGTTAAAATGGAGTTTTTGGGTTATTTTTTTAATGTTGTGTTGTGTGTCTCTGATGGTTATCTTTTATTTTATAAAATTTGGTAGGTCGGTATTAAAGATGAATGGGGCCGTTCAAATATTACGTAAGCACCTTAGAGGGGAGTGGGTTGCTCTTTACTATTTTCCTGACAAGGGGGTGGTATATGAATGATACTAACCAACTAACCTAAGATGTTAGAAACTGCATTTTCAAAAATTTTTTGTTCCTTGAATAAATATTTTCAAAATTGAACCAAAAATAAATTGAAATAGGAAAAAATTATTTTCAAAGAATTTGGGTTTTTTGGGGGGGGTGCCGGGAATTTTTCCTACCTTATTATGAGGGGATGGTTATGGTTTGCTTATCTTTGCTGAAAAGGAGAGAGGGGACAAAAGTTACCAAAAACATGCTTATATGTAATATTTTAACGTCTCCATTCGATTTAAAACTGTAAAAAATACTTTTTGAATATATTGTTTTTATTTTTCAGATCCTTTGATATGATAAAAAAAATTGCTACATTTTTATAGTAGTTTACGTAAAGGCTTGATTGTTTTTTTTACAAAAGCTCTTTCTGTTGTTTTTTTCATACTTTCGAACCCAAAATAGTAAGACAATATTTTTTTATAAGTGATAAAATAAAACCTGACTTTCTTCTAGCTATTACTTCGAAAAAGTTTAAAACCAATAATTTAAAATGTACAATGTAGGATTAATATTTAAAGGGAGGTTACTATTTAGTTTACTTCAAAGCACGAACAGTTCTTGCAAGATAAATTTTAAAGAAAATTTCAGTGAAATGTCAAGGGAAAGGTTTATTGCATGTAATTCATTAAGGTATCCGACTGGTCTAAAATCCTCGTTTTTTTTCAAAAAATGTGAAAAACATTTTATGATCTATTATTGAAGCCAGTTTAATAAGGTTTCCAAAAATATCTTACTTTTTATTCTATCTTAATTAGAAAAAGAGTTACATCAATTTTAGTATCCAAAAAGCTATCTCATACTGGGGCCAGAAATATCTTTACACGCGTTTTGTGAGGAATGGTATTTTTGAGCAGTAGGGTTCACGGTAAACGTGATTTCTCCTATACTATTTTAAGTATGATTACAAAACTTTCTGAGTTTGTTGTTCATATTATTATGAATGTTTTGTTCTATTATCTAAAGCCAGTTCTTAAATAAAACTTTTTTCCAAGTGGTTTTGCATAAAATATCGGATTTTTTTGGTAAATTTCCATAGAAGGTGGTTTTGAACATCTGTATCTCTGAACCTTGTGTTAATATTTTAATTTTTGTTGTTCACGACACAGATGTATACATATACGTCAGTTTCTGCCAAACAACATGTTTGTATCTTATTTAGAACTTTTATAAACGTGTTTGGCGTAACGTGAAAATTTGCCTTTATTTTCGTACAAATGTCTCAATATTTTGAAAAATTATTTTAAAAAAATTTTGCTTTTTAGTTTTTTTGTAGTTTTGAAACATATCCTACTACAAAATAACCTTTTAAAATTTATTTAAGGAATATTTTAAAAAAATGTCTCCTAGACCAGTCGGATACCTTAAATGGTGAAATTTTTATGAAAATTCAGGTAAAGGGATTTTTAAAAATAATATCGTGAAAGGACTCAAAAATTGATGAGCAGAGGAAAATTATTATAAAGTTTATATACAAATATTTTTTATTATGTGTTAAAGTATTTTTAACGATATAGGTAACTATGAAATCAACCAATACTTATTTCTAGCTGTATTTTAACTATTCGTAAATGCTGCAGAATGCGTTTCTAAAAATGACGGTAATTTTTTCTTATTCACCTAGTTTTTAAATACTTTTTCATGCTTAACTTAAAGAAATATGTACCAAATCAGTTAGTTCTACAGATATATCCATATTGATTCACGAAATCCTCAATCTACAGAACAGAGAGTTATGATGAACTCACATCGAACATCATTTATTTTAAGCCCGTTTTCTCACTTTTGAATTCAGTGTATCACAATCCCAAAGCCAAACAGCACACAGTTTTATTCATCACGATTTATGTGTCTCCCCGAAACATGGGGCATTAGGCACCCTGACTGTACACAATATAAATCCTTAAAATAATACGCCTCGGGTTGAAATATGAAGATACTTTCTTCCTCTACATAATCCACACAAAAACTGGGCAACAGATCAATACTTCCTCACGATAGCAGAAGTGTATTTTTCGGATATGTCTCCAAGGGAAAAACTTTTATGTTTCATTGATCAATTTTATTTTATTGGATTCTACTTTTTTCTGTTCTGTTTACCCGGTTTTGTTGGACGTATTGACACGGCTGGCTTTCGTATTTTTGTCCTTCATGATATATCGATGGTTGTCTTCCAGGTCTTTTTTGCCCTCTGGTGGATTTTTTTCTTTTTCCATGGAATATTCCCGACTTTTAACGCGAATTTATTTATGCCGAGTAAGCGCGGTGAACATCTCCGGCGTATGTTGTTGGGAACCCTTTTGTGAGCGATTAATTTCTGGTGCTGACAGTTCGCTGGAACGATTTGGTAACCGAAAAGGCGTCAAAGTGTGTGATTCGAATTATGAGGGGGAATGTCGGGGATCTGGCAGGGGTTCAATAGATTATTTCATCGCCATGGCTCGAGTGGGAGATGCGCGAATTTTAGTTGGAGTTGGCTTAGCAACTTTGGATGAAAAATATTATTTTTATGATTAAAAGTTTTGAAAATGCTTTTTGACTCAAAAACACATTTGGTAAGTTGCCAGACGTAAAGGAACTGTGTTAGTAGGGGAAAGTAAGGGATAGTCTGGCTAAATAAAAATATTTAGTTCTTTGGATATTTTTTATTTAACGAAAAGCTATACTATACTTTTCCAAAACAGAGTAATAGTACATAATTCAATAGTAGTTCTAAAATACACTGCCAAAACTAATGGAGGATACAATTCAAATTAATTTATATTTTAATCGGGAACCAGGTAAATTACGGATGCAAATAAGGCATTCACATTTATTCAAATGTCTTTACAAGCTAATAGATAATTATTTAAAATCAGAAATTTCATAATTTAAAGCTGGAAAGTAAAGTATGAAGTATTAATAAGTTTTAAAACTATGTTCACTATAGCAAGGTAACATGTTATTTTAATATATCAAGTAAGATTTTTATATTTCAAATTAAGATTTTAGAAAGTAAAAAACTAAATTTCATAAGTTATGGGTTAAAATTATTGTTACTCTAATATGTATCACATTTACGTTACCCTGACCCCTGGCTGCTCTAGCAAGACTTGCTATTGGCCATCTGAAGTGCCTTTCTTTTGAACGTGGCAGAAAAATTCACCTCATCTGTCCAAAATGCGGTAGCCATCCAGCTTCACCGGATCACATTCTTGGATGCGTCGGACTCTCCAAAGAGGACTTAACATTTGACCCTCTCATGGTTATTGACTTTTTGGCGGTCAACAACTTGATGGAGTTGATCTGACAAATGTCAGATGTACTGAGGATAAGCAACAACAAGAACGTCATCCTTAGACGGAAATTAAGACTTAATTTCTTCAAGTCTAAGTGCTTCCAAAAAAGTGAATAGTAAGGACATTGTGTAATCTGGTCAGTGTTAGCAGATATATTTAACTTAATTATATAAAATTCCACTTATGGTACGTTCCTTTGGGACGTAAAACACCTTTTCCACTTATTCGATCAATTGTGTTACTGCAAATTCGACGATACGTATAAGTGGACGAATCACAAACAGGCGAAAGTGACGTTCTTATTAGCCAGGGCCGTAACAAGACTTGTTTCGTGGGTTTTTGATTCAACAATACGCCAGTACGAATTCTCTTAAGTTTTAGATGACTTACATATATCAGACTAATTTTGATGCACTAAATTTTTAATTTTGGGTTTGCAATGTGAATCACAAGTAAAAGTGAGAGGGGGTATGTAGGTCCTTATCCAGAAAAGTTTCAAAATTGTTTACCCCTCAAATATCGTTTTATGTCATTTTGAAACCATTTAGATTACACTCCAAATTAGATTTCAAAAAGTGTGAGTAACAAAGACATGGTGGGTTAGTGGAAATGATCTCAAAAAGTGAATGGTAAGGACAAGGTGGGTTAGTGAAAATGCTCCTGAAAAGTGAATAGTAAGGCCACTGTGAGTCCCTTTGTGACATTGTGCGTAAATGAAAATGCTCCCAAAGAATGAATAGTAAGCACATTGTAGGTTAGTAGAAATGCTCCCCAAAAGTGAATGGTAAGGATATTGTGAGTAAATTGAAATGATTCCAAGAAGTGAATAGTAGGGGCATTGTGGTAAAGTTTAAATGCTTAGAAAAAGTGAATAGTTAGGACATTGGGAGCTAGTAGAAATGGTCTTAAAATTGAATAGTAAGGACAAGGTGGGTTGGTGGAAATTCTTCCAAGAAGTGAATAGTAAGGAAATTGTGGTTAAGTTGAAATGCTTAGAAAAAGTGAATTTTAAGGACATTGTTGGCTAGTGGAAATGCTCTCAAGAAGTGAATCGTATGGACAAGGTGGGTTAGTGGAAATGTACATAAACAAAGTAAGAACAAAAGTATACATAAACAAAGTACGGATAAGCAAAAGTTAGGACATTGTGCTCACCTTTGCTGCAGTAGATGAGTAAGGCTCGTCGAAGAGCGCCCACATCTTGGGCTTGATCTTCTGCCAGCACGACAACGTCCCCGCTTTGAACTCCTCCTCCATTCCGAACTTCAACGCTATCTCTTCGTCACTCGGCTTCTCAGTATCCAAGTCCAGTTGGTCAAGCACGGCCAGGGTCTCCTTGGTGTCGCGGTGCTGAGTGTAGGTCATCCAGCAGCACGGCTCCACCTGGTTCGAGTCCAAGCCCCAGAACTCCAATTCTTCTTCGAACAAAGGTCCGCACACGTCCGTGGGGTAGTGCAGTTTGCCGGAGCGGTAGTAGTTGAGGATCTGCGCGAACACCCCCGGGTGACGGTCGAAGAAGTACTCGTTCAGCACCGGGTCGTAGTTGGCCAGGGCCTCGGTGAGTCGGGACAGCCTGGTGGCCGGGATTTTCTTGAGGGTGGCTTTGTATGTCTCGTGGCGGATACCGCCCACGTTCAACACCACTCTGTTCTCGGCGTCTAAGTTCATGGCGGCTCACCAGCGCATGGTTTGAGTGGGGTAGTTGCCGCTAGAAGAGTTGTATTGCGATCATTCGGTTTGATGCAGCGTATAGGCTCCGGTACGGTCGTAGTGAGCGATGTGTGGTTGGCTAACTACGTGAGTAGCTGCCCCATGGGGTGTTCGTCCTTGCGCAGAATAAGGGTCAATATTCAGGAGAATAAATCGAATTCAAGTGGTCGCGAGATGATATTCACCACTAAAAGAGTAGAGAAACGCGTGGAGTTACCGTCGCAGGTAGGACAGTCACCACTAAAAGAGCAATGCAATCATTCGGATTGATCCAGAGTAGAGTCCGGTACAGTCGTAGTGACCATTGCTCTGAGTGGTCTAACTACGTGAGTAGCTGCTCTATGGGTGTTTGATTTTACCCAGGTTGTTCAATATTCGGGCAAATTCGAGACACTCAACTGATCGAGGGATGACAGTCACCACCAAAAGAGTAGAGTAACGTGTTAAGTTACCCTCAGGAGTGATAGTCACCACTAAAAGAGAAGATCAACGCTCAAAGTTACCTTTGGGAGTGATAGTCCCCACTAATAAAGTTATGCAATCATTCGGTTTGCTCCAGTGCCAGGGTCCAGTACAGTCGTATTGAGCGATGCTCCGAGTGGTGGCTAACTATGTGAATATCTTCCTTATTGGGTGATCCTCACAGCGCAGAATAGTTTTCAATAAGTCATAGTCAGGACACTGCGGTTGTGGGAGAAACAGTCACCACTAAAAGAATAGAGCAACGGTCAAAGTTACCGCTTGCGGGAATGGCAGCACTAAAAGAGAAGAGCAACTATGAGGTTTATTCCCAGTGCAGATCTACTGTGGTAGCAGTGGGGGCACTGAAGGTGAGAGATCGGCAGTAAGGTGGCTGAATAATTAGTTGTTCGCCTAATCCAGGTCAGGTATAATGCAGTTTTAAGTCCTTATAGAGGGTACGAGAGGTAACAGCGACTAATAGAGTAGTTGCTCCATTTGCTATTAGTCTAATTCATAATTGCTATGAAACTGTCGAAGCGTTTGTGTCAAGTTAAGGAGTCACTACTAAATGAATAGTTGGGCCATTTACCTAGAGTTTAAAGTCTTGGCGTTTAACGGTCTACTTTATAGTATAATTGCACTGCCTCTATCCAGAAATGAACTATAAAACGCAGCAACTAAATTATCAGTTCTATACTCTGACTACCTAAACCAGTATGAAGTAGTCGAAGTTTTGGATCGCCACAATGGTCTGGTATTCGTTGTAAGGTTTGGTCCACATTTAAGCAATGTTAATTGTCGCCTTTGTTTATGAAAGCACTTTAGTTCCCTTTTGGAGAAGGTAATTTCAAATCACAAGTTCATCCAATTAAAAAACCCTATAAGAATTTCAACATTCAATAAATAACTCCAATAATATAAGCCTATCTATCTTTCCAATTCTTTATGTATAATGACCTAATTTTGTGTAATGATGAATGATTCTTTCACTAAAAATATAATTTCCGCGCTTATTAGGAGGTTGGTTTAGTAACTACTCAGCTCTAATTTCGGCGTGATATATTTTATAAATCTAAGTATCTTTACAAATATCTCCTTTTTCTTCAAAGTAAATTTAATAAAGTGTCTCGATAAAATTGTAAGCAGTATCGTAACGTACACCGCAATGTGATGCTAGGAAAAAGATTTGAAACTCATGTTTGAATAAGTATAATGTGGTACTAAATTCATAGAATCTAGTTGAGGATCCAGTTCTTTAGTTACAGGCTTAGACTGTGATGTCCATGCAGACTAATCTGTCTTAGTAATATGCAATCGTAAAAAATGCCGTTGAAATTCATGCATAGATCATTCCCATTGGCTTTGGTCCTTATGCTTGCATAGTTCTTTCCTTCATTTTTACATTACTAATATCACTTTCAAGATAGATGGGGATCCATAACTGAAATAGAAAAGAAAATCAATATATTTAAAATATGTCATTCATACCAAATATTATATTGGAGTGTCTAACATTTCTACTAATGCTGTCTCTAAGAAAAAAAATCAACTTCAAATCTGTTTCAGTATTAACAGGCAAATAACTTACAAAACCTCGACATTGAGTACAAGAACTGAATGATATTTTTAAGGGGGTTGTGTATGTACTACTTAAGTAAGAAAAAGTAATGTGTGATAAAAAGTAAAATAATAAAGGCATTGAAAAAACTAAAACGATGATAAACATTCTTCTATACAGCAAAATATTAAAAATTCTAAACGGTTAATAAATTTTTTGAAATGTTCTTCAAGTAATTATACATTTCAGCTTAAGATATGTTAATATGTTTGTTTAGCTGTTTAACAAACTTTTTTAACAGTAAATAACGAGAAGGTTGACACTACAAATAGTCTGTTTAAAGTTCTGAAAAATTTAATTCTTAAATCTTATTTAGACACAATGAGATAGTACTCCAAATAAACTAAAAATGACATCTTGATAAAAATGAAACTGATATTTAACTTATTACTTTAAAAAATTTTTAAAGACCCCGTTTCAATGAGTTTCTTTCCTTCATCAACTTCAGAAATAGAAGATTAAAAATAATACATTAATTTTAATTGTTTCTGCATTTTTTCTATCCTCAAAACTTGCTGTAAATGCATTTTAATATATTTAATGCTATATACAACGTCACAGTACTGTACATATTATCTATTAGTTTTCACTGTTTGGAAAAACACATCTTTAGTCCTTCTATACTCTTAGTGCACCACCATTTGATATTGATACACATAGACTTTCTCTAAATTTTCCAGACCCTCTGGCATCAACAAATTTATTTCTGCATGTCTGGCAACACCAAACGCTCTTTTTAACTCTCTCAACCTCAAAATTCAATGCCGCGACAAACGATTTTTTCAACCCGGTCAAAAAAAACTTCCAACAATCCCAGCCTCACAATGAATCCAATCCAATCCATCCATTGATTGATACCGTCTATGGCGAGTTGCATACTGCACCGATGATTAATAACCTCCATCCAAACCCTTTCAGAATATGCTTCTGGACACTTACCCTTTCGTCCCATAATATAAAAAGACACGAAGAACCCCCCCCAGAATTATAAGAAAAAATTCAGTAGGAAGTCCAGCCTTTGCTCAGGAGGCGGAAATTGGTTTCTTAGGGACACAAAAATGGCTTGGCTTCCAATCGCTTTGAAAGCGGCGGCCATTTTTTTTACCGTCTTTTCAGTGGAGGCGTGGGCTGCATTTTATAAAGAATGAGAGCCGTTGGCTTTTTTCGTCCCCTTTCTTCAGGGCTCGGACTTAGCTGTGAAGTTGGGATCTAATAAGAATGGCTATATTTTCGGAGAGGAGGGGATAGAGGAAGCTTTGCAGGCGAAGTGGCTGCGCTTAAGTTGGCTTCAGGAGTGTATTGAGGGTAGGAGAAGTGAGGTGGCGTGGGTTAGTTAATTGAAAGAGTGGATTGTTTTTTGAAGTGGCTTTGACGTATTGGGATCAGTGGTTCATTTGGTACTGCCACTCAATTTAGACAAGAGGTGTCTTTTACCCTGGCTATGATTATTTTAAGTAATACTGTCGACTCCGCTTAATATGTTCGGAGTTAATGTTTTCAATGGGATAATTTTATCGAAATTGACTGGTCCCGATCACTTGTATTTCAATTAAAGTAGAATGTATCCGTTTATGATAACATTATGCCGTTTTATGGTATCAAAATTTCGTGAAATCTCCTGAGAAACTCCCTTTTCCCGTTTTATAGCCAATTTTAATGCATAAACATGCAAAAACAGTCATTAATTTAGTAGTGTTATATGATCTGCTTTTATATTTTTCTTTAAACAAACATAAAAACCAGGTTTTACGAATAATATGATAAAAAATAAAATATACTAAGCTTTGTTTGATATTGTTTTACCGTCATTCATGCCTGGGGTCTCGGCAGACCGCAAATGGGGAATATGTGACTATTTCTCCCACGACACTTAAATATTGAATAATGACTCCAAACTTTTTACCCATTGTTAAACTTTGCGTAATTAAAGAATACTAGCATTATAAATTGTCAAAACCTAAATACATGGGAGATATCAAGCGTAAAAGTGCGTTTGGGAACTAAATAGACCCCATGCGGGGTAGGACGGTTAAAAATGCTAATCCCCTTAAAGGGTTTACTTATTACATGGATATAAAATGATTATGATATTTAATAAACACATTTTTAAATTGAATGTAGTCTTAAATTTAATAGTATACTCAATTTTTTTTTGTTTCTAGTTAATATATACGTATTTACAAACTTTATTATATTTATGTTTACAAGCATCATGATTTTTATTTACCCCAAACCGTTTTTCTTTTTTTCTTTTACTTAAATTTTTGAAGAAAATTTGGTCGATAGAAGGTTTATCTAATTTTGTTAAGGTGTGATACAGTGTTACATTTCTATAAACATGGGGTATAATATAACTTTTTAAATTAGTTCTATAAAAAGCTATTGCGTTAATATATTTTCATTTAAAAGAAATTGCATATATTTCTACTCTCTTAAATAACCCAAAACACTTAAATTGAAGTTTTTAGTTTTCTTTTTACAAAAATTTAAATTCGGTAAATTGGAATGAAAACATAAAAATCACTATCGATAAAGGCTCACTAAATTTGTTGTCAACCCCTCATATTTAAAATATTTTGTTAAACCGTATTTTTTTTTTAAATTTACAATCCAAACCTATCAATAGATTTGCAGCCATACTCATAGCCATCAGTGACAGCTTTAACAAACAGCTAAAGAAAGAAAAGTCAGCTTTTCGCTAACTCTTATTGGTTGAATCTTTCTTTGACCAAGTATTAACACCGATGATGATTGCTGTGAATATGACTGAAAACCTTTTCAGGCTAATAATAATAAAAAAGTATTTTTCAAATGTAAAAATGTACTAAACTAACTGTAGAAAATTTTAAAACTTTTATTCAATTGAAGTCATGAAAAGAGAAAATTAAATTTCTTTAATGGTAGTTTTGAAGTAAGCCCTGGTGAATTTAAATGCTCTGAAAAGGTCACTCTCTTGTCGCTTTTATGAACTATCTAAAAATGTTTATTTTCTTTTGAGACAGCTTCAAAAAGAGCTTTGTATGTTCCTTAAAAATTAGTCAACATAAAGGGAATAAATTTCTTTAAAAACTATTTTTTGGAGTAAAAAAGAACTTTAAGAACTCTAGCTTAATTTGAAAATTATTCTAAAACTTTTCAGTAAAAACCCTCATTGAATGACATTTGATTTTTAAAAAGCTACCATGAAGATTGAGAGGGAATATCTTTCAATGAAAATCATGAGTGGCTTTCATTCATGGAAATTCAAGAGTTAATCAATATGCAAAACCTCTACGTCAATGAATATTTTAAACCAGGTTTGCCATCAGCTAGTCTTCTTTAAAAGCGTAATGAACCTGCTGGGAAGTTATAGAATAAACTTCTTCTTGGAGAAATGTTGCATGTTTCTAAAACTGAATTTCTCATCTTACACTCCAATACATATATTCATTTAGTCAGTTTACAAACCATCAAATGCAAAACAAACAAGGTATACTTAAAACTAAAAAAGAGAGCGGTTTGAAAATTGCAATGTTAAATTATATGGATTCTGTTGACCATTAAAATATTTAAGTATTCTAATCCAAGAACTAAAACCTATGATTAAATATTTACTTATAAAGTATTTTACTTAACTCTAACAGACAAGTAGATCATTTATTATTCTTAACTCTTTAAATCGATACATCGTTTAACCGACTTCAGTTTCGTGAGTTTACTATTGGAACTCAAATATTTGCATTGGAATTCTGACTTCATTGATAAAAGAAAACTAAACATTAACCCTGCGTGACCTTTTATAAACTTTAGATGTTTTTAATACAGCATTAAAATTAAAAGCATTTAAAACAGTTGTTTTGAACATGCATACTGTTTTAGGAAAACTGTTTAGGCATACTGTTTTATATCAAACTGAAAGCTAAAATTCATTTAGTTTCCATCATGGACTATTTTTAGGTGCTTTTTTTTGTTTCAGTATCCAGAACTTTCCTTTTCAAGATTGATTATTATTATAGTTTCTTCTGTATTGTAATTTTTATGTGCTAAGTACTTTTTTACACTGTGCACTTTTAACATAAACTAATGTACTCACAAATATTACTTGGTTTATGTTCTTTTTATCTATTTCTGTAAGTAATCCACTCTTTTAGGGGATTGATCAGCCTGGTGGGTTTACTCACTGCCCACCACGCTATAGTCTGTTCATTTAGAATGAATCAAAAACACTCAATAATGCATAATAACGCTCACCACAAATTTTAAGTGACCGATTTTTTACAGTATTTTTACTACTTCTGTTAAGGCAGCCTTGTCATTTAACTAAACCATCGGCGCAACAGCTCATAATGGGCCAAGGCCTACGATGCCCATCTTCATTCTCTTTACCATGAGGCTTGGGGTGCTGGGCAAATTTCCCGGTAAGGTGGTCAGTCTTACGTGAGACCCCCAGTGTTTAGTTCCCAAGCACGCTTGGTCCTCATTGTATCGACCCACTGAAGGGATGAAAGGATGAGTGGACCTTGCCCAGCCCAGGAATTGAACCCCAGACCTGTGGCGTGGAAACGCGATGAAAAAGAAATTTTTTTCGATGATAATTACAATAGTATGCTTCTTATACATAACGCCTCTGGTGCCTATTCTAAATGAACGGAGTATAGAAGCCTGCGCGCTGTACCGTCGTCGGTTCGATTCAGCCTTGGCCTGGGTGTATTTTCTCTCTCTATGTGTCTGTAAATATCATGTCTGTGTTTGTCTTATACTTGACGAAGGTTTATAAGCAGATCCTTGAGATCAAGCACACAGACCTGAAAATGTATGCCTCAAAAATCCAATCCAATCTCTTATAGTCGACTAGACGAAAATATATAACTCTTGTTTCTACTACATTGAACACAATAATTACAAAGGCAATCAGTTCCTACCAAACTCAACCGTTTTCTCCCTTTATTATCGCATAAACGGTCGGGTAAAAAGCTATCCAAACACCTCAGAGCTGCATCGTAATCTCGTAAGGCTAAGCGCGTAAGCATATGAATCAAATTGAATAAGCTGATTAGCACGGAAAGAAAGCTTAATCAGATAAGAGACCACTTAGTGAAGTTTGGAAAGTACTAATAATTATCTTTTGTAGCATGTGTGATCAAAAATAATTATTGCTCACACCGTTTCTTAACAAATAAGAGTCGAGGGTTAGGTCAGAAACAAAGCCAGCTTTGTTATGACCTTAATTGCTCTTGTCTGGATTACTTCCAAAAGCGTGTGGAAAAATTTAAGATAATTTTCGCAAATTAAGTAGATTATGTTTATTTTTCTTAATCTTTATCACAAGCAAATTTGACTTGATTGCTGGACGGCACTTGAGGAAATACTAGTTAACTTTAAAAAATGTTGTGATTTTTGGTATAGTTTAATTAGTTTTTTTGTGACAACCGGTGTCAACCTTGGTTTAAAGATCAGATTTATTACCATTGTTTTATGTCGGGTAGCTCCATGCAACCAAATTTCAGGACTGGGGGACCGTACGAAGACTGTTCAAATAAGCATCCCTAGAAGCACAACCCATACCAAATATGGCAAGTTTACGTAACTGCAACTAGAAAAAACAAAATTTGTCCATACATGACGAAAATTGGACTAATCTTGAAAGTCTGTGATGCTTGGGATAGGAAGTTATGTGGCAAGTGCATTATTGAGACACTTAAAAAAACTACAACATTATCTCATACCAAATATGTCTAGTTAACGCAACTTCAACTAGAAGTAAACGAAATTTGGCCATACATGACGAAAGTTGGACTAACCTTGAACGTTTTTATGCTGCTTGGGATAAGAAGTAATGGGGTAAGTACATTATTGGGACGCATGAGTGTGGATAAAAGTTACCAGGAGCCCAGGAGCAGAGATGTTATCGTGGGTTAACAAATGGAATTAGATATTATATTCCTGTAAAACCCGATTTATATTCAATCAATCGGGGTCAATCATATCGGGGTCAATTTATGGTCATTTTGAGTTATGCATCTATTTATATTCAAAATTTGACACCGAATCCACTATAAATGTATTTTGCAAGCACTTTATAACCGCTTCTATCCTCAGTTTTAATATAAAATCTAAAAATTTCTAGAATCTAAAATCTAAAAAATCTAGTTCTGTAAAAAATCTAGTTTTTTTTTTTCATTTACTAGGGGGCTCTTCCTCCTGCTCGCTAACGCTCACCGACCCCCGGAACTGCTTCGCAATCTTAGCGATGTGTCATCTCAACAATCCAGCACATCCCTTCTTTAGAAAGATACGTCAAAGAGGGCTAGTTTTTTGTTTCCTGCAAAGTTATGGAAATTTGGTTATGTCGTGCTGTGCCTTAAGCGACGATATGTCGTTTCATTGCATTTCAGCATCTAATATAAGACTCTTAAGGACAAAAGCTTTACGTCGGTTTTTAGAATGTGTCGAAACATAAAAAATGGACATATGAGTTGGGTTTCATTACCAAGTTATAGACAAAAGCATTTCTTTCTTTTCTTTTGGAATCTTTTGTCCTCACAGTAACATCTTAATGGTTCGTTAGCGATCATCCGTTCAAGTGATTACGAATCGTACAACGGCTACCACTTCTAAAAGTTTGTATACTGTGATTGAGTGATTACCTCATTTTTATTAAGACATTTTTGATTAATAAAGAAACGCATCAAATGTTAATAGTATTTATGTAGTTTGAAAACGTATAACATTAAAAAATAATCAGTCTTCTTTTCCAGATAAATTATTTTTCAATCTTAGTAAATCTACGGCTCAAACTAAATCAATCTTGTAAATGTTGTATATTTGTAATGATACTATTTCTTTATAACCATTGTCTTTGGAATAATATTATGATGAAGACAATTTTCCAACTCCAAAGATAGTTCACGATTATCACAAATTTTTAAAGTGCAGTACAAACGAAAGAAAGATATTACTAAAAGAGCATAAACATACACTTTAAATTATTCTGTAATATTCTTTATCACACTAAATTAATTAACTTTCCAAAAAAGCCACGAGAAACTGCTAAAATTAACTTAAAAAAATCGAGAGAAAATATGTTGTTTATTTGATGAGTTTAAGACAGAATATTTTTCACTATAAAATTAATAAAAACTGAAGAATGAACTTAATAAATTTCAATATCTTACCAATTCGCCATTTGCATTTTATCGGATGTTACTTTTTATACCATAACAAAAATATTTGCGACTTAAAAGATTAGATCTCTTATAGAAGACCCACAATAATATTCAATATTCCTCGTTTTCACATAGAAATATACATAATTTTCACATAAAAAAATATTCAGAAAACAGTTTTTCTATCTTGCCCCAAAATTATATAATTATTTGCCTATTGAGTTTCAGTTTTCCAACTGCTAATATTTTCAAGCGTTCTTTATTTGAATTTTTTAGTGACATAGAAAATCTAAAGTTTTTTTTAAAATTTAAATATAGAAGCATACATTTTTGTTGTCATTATTTTCTTAATGTTGTGTCATTATTTTCTTTATTCAAATTAAATGTATAGATTGTTTTTATTCTAATTTTTTATTTACCAGTCATTGATTTTTTTCTACTTCTTTGTAATTATATTCTGCATCATATTATGCTTATATTGTAAGAATAATTGTAATTTTTCTTTCGCCAATACGGGTTTTTCCTCCTGGCTAATTGTAAATTTGTTTTGTTCGTTCTGTGTTTGTATCAACTGTATAGTAATAATTTAATCTTATATATATATAAAAATGAATGTCTGTATGTATGTATGTATGTCTGTCTGTATGTATGTCCTTTATAGTTTTAAACTTTTCGAACCTACATTAACTATTAAACTATACCACGTTGATCTACTCGCTCCAAGGAAGGTTTCTGAATAAAAATAATTTAAAATCGAAGCGTCTTAATAACTTATTTGGTCGATTTTATGCTTAAAAACCCATATTTCATGCCCAACTTCAGGGCAAAACCACATTGTTGTAAAGAAGATGTAACTTTAATTGTTGCAGGCATATTCTCGATTGTTGAAGATTGAAATCGATTGTTGTAGTTTAAAATCCATTGTTGTAACATAAACATTAAAATAGATCCTTTATTTAACTATTTTCCCATTTGGACTGGCGAAGCCCATCTGTAACACACCAGAATAGTTTTTTTAATGGACTGGCGAAGCCCCTCTATAACACACCAGAATAATTTTCTTTAAAAATAGACTGGCGAAGCCCATCTGTAACGCACCTGATGATATTTATTAAAAAACGGAAACCCGGGCGAAGCCCGGGTCTAGCGCGTCAGCGCTAGTTTAATAATAAAACAGCAAAGGTGAGATAAACGGTAACCACAATACTAAATTAAGAAACTCATGATAAATGCTTACCAAAACAATATAGTACTACGAAACTAGTGTTCCAAAAAATGACCAAACATTTTATAAATGAGAAATTTAGCGTCCTATTACTCTCTAATGTCCTTACATTTGAGAATACTCCCTTCCAGTGAAGTTTGACCCAGTTTGACCCAAGAAACGCTTGGATGCTTCAAATGTAACTCCGGAGAGTTTAAACCTCCTGGGCTCTGAGGAATTCAGATAGGGCAGTTTCAATCCTCACAAAGAAATAAAACCCCAGCGTTATTTAATTCTCATATCACTTTTGTATTTAATTCTTGTGTTTTACTTTCCTTGAATTCGTGAAAATTAAGGTAATTTGTAATTTTTTTAGCATATACTGTTCTATTAATAACTAAATCGTTAAATGAGGAAGTTGCATGATTTTTTTTAATTTTTTTAATCGATTCCTCTTGCAAAAAAAAGCAACTACCCAAAATTTGAGGCCGATCGAGAAATTTTTTGATTGCCAAAAAAATTAACAAAAATCCCCTTTTTAAAAGCGCGCGAAAACGCCAAGAGTTTGGATGTGACGTCATCTTATACTAAACATTGTTGTAAAGCAATGGAGTTGATGGTATTATTGTTGACGTCATCTTATAGTTTAAACAATAAACGTTTTCAGTCACGTGTTTTTTTCTCGACTTTTAAATTAAAATACTTAAGAACCTGTACATTTTTTTGAAAAACTGACTAGATATTTCATTTTACAATACAAAAAACCATACGGAACACTTGTTTGCTTTTGAAAATCTGACACATGCAACTTCCTTATTGTTGGAAAACGTGGATAACCGGTACTGGTTAAGTATTTATTTGAATTTCTCATAAAGGATTATTTCTCTTACTTTAAATGAAATACGTATTTTAATTTCATACTGTATGTAGATAAATCAAGAAAAAAAAATTTACTTTTAACTGGGTAAATGGTTGAGAAGTGTTAACATAGAGATAAATAAATTCCACAAACTAAATTTAATTTATGAAAAGGAATTTGAAATATCAAATCATGCTTCTATAAAAGCAATACACTGTTTCAAACTAATCTTCTTTAACACACCCTAGACTTTTACTCAAATGCAACTCTTCACCTAAGTATTCAACACTATCTCCAAGTTAACCCAAACACTCAATACATGGCGCTGAACAAATCCAATATGAGAAATCTTACGAGATCCCGCACCGATTCCCAAAGTTCGATTCATTTCTTTTTACGATTCATAAAAGGGGAGAACCCTCCCTTTTATGTGGAGGAATATCAAATTTATTTTTCACCAAAACTTGCTTGTGGTAATGTAGAGCAAACGTATCTTAGGCATACGTAGTGCTCTCCCATGTTTTCCACTCACTTGGCCATTGGATTATGATATACGTCTGGAATGGTCAGCTTTTTTTCAGTAATAACCTCAATTTCAATAGATAAATATGACAGACTGGTATCTCCACTAAAATCTGGAGGTTGTTTATTGATGATGAGAAGGTTTGACTTTTTTCTTGGTTTAGTGGTGTTTATTGTGTGGGGAGGAATATCGTTGATGAGATGGAGAGTTTTTTAAAAGTGGTTTGTGAGAGGTTTTTATCTTGTATGGGATGATTTTGGGGGTTTTGAATACTTTTTATGAAATAAAGATGGAGTTTGGAGGTATTTTGTAATAGGATTAATAAATGTTGTTGTTTTGAGGTTTTGTCATGCATGGATTTTTTTTTCAAACATAATTTTACCCTAAAAAGTTTTAATGTTCAAGAAAAAAGGATCTTTTCATAATTTGGTTGCTCATATTGTCGCTTTGGGACGTCACAAGCTGTTTCAGCTCAGACAGAAAATAAGCTGATTTTAATTTAAAATAACATAAAATTTAGGGCTTTGAAAGGTAAATTAAAATGATTTTGAGGTTTTTAAGCCATTCTGAACACATTAAGATAAAAAAAATTGACTGCAATTATACATTCAGCAACTTGCACTTCTATGGTTATATTGATAACAGACCTGGTGGAATATAAATTACCTATACATTATTAGATAGAAATGAGTTTGGAAGACGTAGTTCAAGAGGATTTCAGGAGATATTTTTTTGTACTTAGTTATATGGCGATGTCTTTTAAGATAATTCTTTGAAAATATCATTCTATTTTTTAAAAGGAAAAAGCGTAAAAGGAGGAAGCGTGTTTAATAAATACTATCATTCCATAAAAACGGTTAAAGCACAAATTTTGTTATATTTCCGCGTACAGGTGAAGAATTGTGAAAAAATTTCCGACTGTAAAATGGAGCGTCGGTTTACACACGAATCTAAAGAGTTTGAATTCTAGTAGGGATTCAATGCAAGTTTTGTTGGTGCTGCCGTTTCTAGCTCCGATTTTGATGATTCATGGAAGCGAAATTTTAACTCGGCTTATACTTGGGTTTTGAATTTTTGGTCAATTTTTCGAATTAAAAAATATACGGTATTTTACACGGTACACGAAAATATACGGTATTTTAATTAACATCTCTTTAATAATACTAGCATAGTTTTCCTACTACACTAGACTCCAATGTTTCTTGTCCCTTTGTCGTCACTACGCGAAAGGAAAAACTGAGTAAACAGAACGCTTGGTGGGTTGCTAGGAGGGGTTTCAGTACGCAAATCTTAGTAAAAAGACGCTATACTACATTGGTTTGTTTTACTAACTAATCATATTTCTTAATGTAGATAGTTCTTAACCCTTTCATTCCCAACTTTTCATTTTTCAACCAAAAAATTATAAAATCTGTAAAATATGCTCATTTTGCCTTCCTAATAACAGGGTAAAAAGAAAAAAATTAATCTTAATTTTTTTAATTGAAATTTTGAATGAGTCCAAATGACATCATTGTGAGTTAAAAGGTAAAAAGTGGTACTGATTCTAATGCCACTTTTAACCTCAGAGAGTTCATAAATGATAATAAAAATAAATATTGATATAAACTATTGTTATTAGATTATTTTGTAACATTTTCTTTATTTTTTCTTTAAATAATCCAAAAATAATGAAAATAATTTTTCGAAATAACGAAGTTTTCCAGGTAACGAATTTTGAAATATCGAGGTTATACTGTTAATAGATATGTTCTATTTTTTAGACAAAAACAGTCATTTGCATACATACATTCATATAATTTTTCGATTGGGTAAAATATTTTTCGAAATAACGAAATTTTCGAAGTTACGAATTTCGAGATATCGAGAGTAAAATTTAGTTATTTTTTTATTTATGGTTACATTTAATTAATACTTAAAGTAATTTATCAGAAATATAGCTTTATATTGGATTTATAGCATTTTATAACATGTTATGTACTGGTAAGCAAGAGCACCTTCACTCCCAATGAGATATGCCATTTGGAATCATGACTATACAATAAATTCTAAAACCAAAACGTTTTAATGAATATTATTTTAAAAGATCAATATAGTCTCTACAATAATTTATTTGCAAAATAAACTAGTATTCTTTTATTTTAATTAATTTAAATTGCTTCAAATTTAAAGTTGTTTTACACAGATTTAGCAATAAATTTTTTTTCAAAAAGCTTAATTTTGATCGCTTATTGGGAAATGAAATTTTAATGGTAAGGAAAAAACAAAAATATTTTTTAAAAGAGAGTTGGATGAAGATTCTAATAGTATCCATTTGGAATCTTTGGTATTTTTAGGAAAGACGAAAAAAATCCCAAATACCATGATTCCAATTGGCATCACTGGGAGTGAAAGGGTTAATTTCACTCAAAATTACGACACCTCGCTGGGAATGCTGTCAGCCAGGGTCAAGTATCTTGCAGTCTTGTTGTATAATTCTCTAAGGAAAACAAGTCAAGTCAAATGACACACGTAAACAATCAACAAACGTTTCTTAAGTCACTATACCTCACTATAAACTAACGATGTTGCTGATTTGCAACGTTAATCCAGTAAACCTTTTCTTTTATAACCTCTCGGAGATCCATTTATTAGTTTTACGATGGATTTCCTTTATCCGAATTTCTATAGAATAAAACAAAAGGTTATTCAAACTCTCCCCGCTCCAGCCTTAGCCCGGGGCAACCATCCCAGTAATTTTTACTCAAAGAGGAAGAAGAATATTTTTGCTATCTCCTCTGCTCCTACAAAGCAAAACAAACTCGTGATAAAAATATAACCTGCCCGGAACTAAACAGGCCCCAATTAATAGTGACGTCGATTTAATTAAAGCCTTAATTGGGAAGTCTGGTGATAAAAAAAAAATTCCTGGAGCTATCTTTTCGGGTAATAAATTCTGAGTCGAACACGCTTCAATCTCGGCGGGCTATGCGAATATTAATTGTGATGCTTCGAAAAATGCGATTAAGATTCTGTTGGTTATGAGGTTCTTCATCGATTAAAGTTTTGGTTTGCTTTTTGCCCTCTGGTACTACTTGTTTTAAATTTGTGTATTTTTTTAGTTTTGGGTGCTTATGGGGCCCGTTCCTGAATGAAAATGTGAAAGAATTTAATTTGAATTAGAGGAATGCTGCTTTTAATCTTTTTTGGAATATTATAGTTTTTTTCAACGACGTTCCTTCAACTTTTCGTAAAATTTTAGTTAATTTAATTATTATTTACGTGTAGTGGTTGATTTTAAAGTCTAAATATTCTCAGATATATTCATTTTCTATACATAAATTATAAAAAAAATCTCTCCCCAATTGCAGACACTTTTCAAGAGTTTTATATTTCCAGGTTTATTAAATTTACTTATTTATTTTTAACGAAGCTTATATTTAAAGCGTAAAGTTGAAAAAAAGCATTTAGAAACGAGAGAAAACTGGAGGAACCTCAATGTTTTAAATCTTTTTTAGAAATCTTCATTTTGAACATTGCATTTTACATTCGTGTGTGTTTTTTATAATTCTCATATCTATGGAAAATAAGGGTCAAGATAATCATTTTATACCATCTGAATTAGACTTTAAAAAAGCACTTCATTAAAATAAACTACAAAACTTGATTATAAATTTGTAGTTTACACTCAGGTAGTTAAAATTTGTTAAACTTAAAAAAGCAATCAATATGAATTTAAAATATTGTTTGATGTCAAAGTACTTAGCATAAACTCATATTTTAATGAATTAGTAAATAATATATTCTTAGAGATGTTTTGAATACGCACCCAACTGTTTATTAATTTCGCAAATATGTTTCATGCTTACCGTCTGTAAAATAACCAATCCGTTTGTGTCCCTAACTATCTTTAAAATTTACAGCGGTGTTGTTAAAACTAACTACCATATCTAAGAAAATTTAATTTAGATATAAATAAAAAATTTATCTTCAGTATTACTATCGTCGGTTTGGTAAAGGGGGTTATATTAAAAAGGATTTAACATGCTCAGGTATGGTTTTGAAATAATTTTTAAGGATGACTTTATGGGTGAAGAGAACTTCCTTTGATACAAGAATGAATTATCCTTTTTTAGATGGATTACTAATTGCACGTAGAATTGAACTGTCTTCCTCTTTATGTTAAAAAAGGGGAAATTTTGGTTTCTTTTGATGTAATAAAAAATCTTACCTACATTCTGTACTTTACTTCATCAATATGAAAGCCGTCTGTTTGATATAAGCTGGCATGAATTATCTTATACCTTTAACTTAATTATCTCTTTTTAAAATAAGCATTCATAATTTAATCATTTATTTGGAAGGTAGGCGTGGGCCTCTTTGACACTCCTTATCGCTTATGAAAATGTTATTTTTAAATATTATTTAGGGAATCAGATTACTACATAAATTATCATCCCTTCTTTTTTTGTTCCTGTGTTTTAACAAATATGTGTGCAGGAAACACATAAAACAAAGCAACTCAAGTGCACGCGTGGAAAAATAAAAGCAGCCATACATGCGGTGCGTAACAAGGTATCTCGGGAACAGATCTAAATTTCGAGGGCCTGTCAAGTCTCTCTTTCACTTCAATTCATTACCACTCGACCCTTCCGCGTAGCCATAATGAATTCCGAAATTCGTCCGACAATAATTAACCCGCGAATGGCAACGTCTGTGCAAAAGGCCGCGTTAATAATCACAGCCAACGCTACCAGTCGGCGCTAGATTCTGTTGCCAGATTACGGTCAATAAATGCATGCCATTTGAGACGGGGAAAACATAGGCGTTGCCATGACAACTCGAACAAAGAACTACCGCGCTTCGGCCTTGAAAGCGATCTGTTTTGGAGGGGGAGGCGTTTAGTTTGCCGATGCCGCCCCCCACCCCTCTTTCAAATTAATTTGCAGGATGAATAGGTGTGTGTTTCTGCGGAATCGGAAGCCCGGGGCTTAGCCGGTAGCGCGAAAAACTAACGGCTCGGAATTGCTGCTGATTATCTAAATCACACGATTTGTTTCTTGGAATGGCATCAGTGAGCGGGATTAAGAATTTTTAGAGCCGCGAGTTCTGAAGCCGTTAATGTGTTTTCGTTGTAACTGTTATGGGCAGTTAGTTGGAGAGACCCATTGAGAGAGGAGTATGGTTGAGAATGGAGTTTATGAAACGGTGGGGAATGGAGTAATAAAAGAGCTTGAATCAAGATTTATGGGATTATCTGAACTTGTACCGGATTAAGTGAGAATGAGGTTTGCTTGTTTTTACGATAGGCTGTGAAATCTCTTAACTTTGACAATAGTCCACGTGGAATTGTGGCGATTACAGTTACTTTGAATGGTAATGAGAGAGAAACATGGTTTCTTAATATTATCTCTGTACTGAGGAACTATTTTTGTGTAGGTGTTCGACGGAAGGGAGTGGTAGGTGGGGAATCAGTTAAACTTATTATTCACATGATATTAAAGTTGGTAATACATGCATCCGAATTTCACTCAACGCATAGAAAGAACTAGTTAAATACTTCATAAGAATATATCATACGGAGTCATGGTTAATTATTTAAGTGAGTCATGTTTAAAATTGTTAAATTTTGTATAATTAGAATTTTTTTACATAAAAGAGGGGTGTGGGGGTTACCCCAAGGAAATGTTTTGAAATCAGACCCTTAAAGAGCGGGTTGAATTCATTTTTGTAGCGTAAAAATACATATTAATTATTTTCAAAATGGAGGCCCAGGAAATAACTTCACAACGTCCAGATGAGGACCGCGGTCCTCCAGTTGCTGACCCCTGCTTTAAATAAATATATTATAGCTAAAATTATGCATAGATACATTAAGCAAAAGACCCTTAAATATAAAAAGTGAATGAAAAAAATTTTTACGTTTGATCCTGTAAAACTATCTTTTCCTTTATAGTAGTTAGTATACAGGAAAACTAATTTTTGCACGTTGTACTACAACATTTGAACAATTGAGAGTGATTTAATACAGGGTTTATTATGGTTGGTTAAATTTACCGAATGAAGCGATGAAATTGAGAAAAACGTTATCAATTTAAAGTTAGGTAGTAGTCAGGGTTACAGTCGGGTAGGGAAATTTAAAGTGCCATTAAAAAACAAGCCAAAAACATTTTCCGGAAGTAAGTTAAAAAGATTTGGCTACCCATATTAAATTGAAATAATCAATATACCACGTTGTACTCTGTTCATTTAGAATTGGCGCCCGAAACAGAAGTAGTTAAAATACGGTGAAAAATCGGTCACTTAAGTTTTGTGATGATCGTTATTATAGGCGTTATTGAACGTTTTTGATCCTGTTTCCGGCCCCAATTCTAAATGAACAGACACATATTTTTTGCACACATACACATTATACATTTTGCATTATACACACATATTTTTTGACGAAATTAAGTCTTAAAATAAATAGGTACATTTATCAGATAAAATAATTACGTGTTATGCGTATAAATTGGAAGAGGAGTTTATTTTGGAGGCAAACTAAAAAAATATTAAATTTTTACTCCACAAAATGTTTCTTTAATGCTTTATCTTTATATGATGGATATACAGGGTGCTTCAAAATTGCGTTGCACGGCTTTTATTCGGAACCAACGCCTCCTAGGGTCACGGAAGAAAGGTCTACCCCTAGGTAAGTGAGCCTGGAGAATCCATTGAGAGGACTTACAGTGCCCCTAGTGGCGAAATTAAAACGTTAAAAAATTAATTTGAAAACTAAAGAAGATAGAGCATAAACCTCAATGAGAGTATTGTTGCCAACGTCAAGAAGAACTCACTGAAAAAAATTTAATCAAAATATCTTGAATATTCGCCGAGATATTAGCATGTGAAAAATAGCACTTTTTCAGGTGTCAAAAAAGAAAAAGTTCGCATATTTGCAAATTTTTAAGTGTTATTTTGTAGTTTTGTGTTTTTTTAGTTTAAAGAACACAAAATTTAATCAAAAAATCAAAAAAATTTGCAAATATGCGAACTTTTTATTTTTTGACCCCTGAAAAAGTGCCATTTTCACATGCTAATATCCGCGGATATTCAAGATATTTTGATCAAAGTTTTTTTTAGTGAGTTCTTCTTGACGTTGGCAACAATACTCTCACTGAGGTTTTTGCTTTCATCGCCTTTAGTTTTTAAATTATTTTTTTTATCTTTTTTATTTCGCTGTAAGTCTGCTGTAAGTCATTTCAGTGTATTCTCCAGGCTCACTTACCCAGGGGTATACCTGACTTCCATGACCCTAGGAGGCGTTGGTTCCGAATAAAAGCCGTGCAACGCAATTTTGAAACACCCTGTATGTTATTTTCTTGGTACAAAAATGATTTTTAATAATTACTAAGTACTAATTTATCCTTATTAGTACTCTCATAATTATATTCTTAATCTTTACAGTTTATGTACTTTTTGAAAGAAGGCTAAATATGTGAAACTAAACTGTTTCCTCAGTGACTACAAGCACCGTAAAATATCTTAAGTCCTTTGAATTTAACGCATCAATTTATATAAAAATTACTTCTTCCACTGAAAACACGGGAAAACATTTCCTATATTTTCTCGTCAAAATGACATATATACGATAATTTCTAAACTCTGAGTTAAGGTTTTAAGACACAAGCCTTCAATCGAAACACCAAATTATATTTCTGCATCATTTTCACCAGGTCACGCAAATATTATTGATTTTCTCTCTCCTTTTATTTTTTTTCATCGTGTTACTACAAGATGACCTATTTAAACGTTTCCTGTTGTGATTTCATTATTTCATAATAAGTAAGCCCCAAATATTAAAAAGATTTGTAAGTGTTTATACTCTACTACGAATAGAATTTAATCGACTTCAAGAAAAGGTACTATTTATTATCTGCGGGGTGGTTTTTCCAAAATTAAAATCCCTCAATTGTTTTTGTAGCTGTATTGTATACTTATGAATCAATAAAAAATTCTGGACTTATACTTGCATACGATGTAAATTATATAGTTTTCTTTTATTTAAATCATAATTTATCAACAAATAAACAAAGTAACAAAACTCACTTCTCAAATTCATATTTGGAGACGGAATTCAATACTACATATTCACCAAATAAATAATCGTAAAATTAAAGAAAAATTAAAGATTTTAAAAAAGGAAGATATTTATTTCAAATCTATTTTCGACCCTTTTAGGCAACTCGATTCAGCAGTTTTAATTCGACTTTCAAGAATTTAAGATTAAGTTATGGAAATATTTTTTGGCTACAAATTTGGACTCTAATGAAAATAATCACAAAAAAGGTATTACAATGCACATAGATTTATCAAGTGCTTATTTATACAACTACGTTAAAATCAATCTACACACAAGTTTACTTTTTTGGTGTTTTGTGTGTGTATAGTCCTCAAAAAAGTTAAATTTTAGTGTGATAACAAAAATACCCAAAATATTATCTTAAGACTGTTCAAATATTACGTAAGAACCTAAGGGGGTTTACACTTTGCTTATTTTTCCTGACAAGGAGAGGGGGATATGAGTGATGCTTAAGATGCCACAAACACTGCATTTTCACGAATCTCTTGTTTCTTGCATACATAATTTTCAAAATTTACCACACAAAATTTTACAAAAAAAAATTGAACGAGGAAAAAATGTTCAATCATTTTGATTTATCGGAGGGGGGTGTCGGTCAGGTTTTTTTGCGTAATCATGAGGAGAGGGTGGCGGTTTACCTACCTTTGCTGACCATGGTGTAGGGGGGTCAAAAATGACCAAACACATGCTTACGTAATATTTAAACGGCCCCTTATTGCTATTGAAATATATACTATACTACTGTTAAACCAACGATAGTAAAAGGGTCACGTGATTTTGACAACGCTGGAACTAGTATTTCGGAGAGCAGACGAGGGAAAGTTGAGGGGCAGTTGATCGAAAGAGGAAGAGACATTTGCTTGAATATAGAAGCAAGACCCCAACTATCACCGGTTATACCCAACTATCGGCCGTGCAAAGTCTGTTAAAATCACGTGACCCTTTTACTATCGTTGGGCGAACAGTAGAACGTTAGAAGCAACGTTAGTTGACCCCACGACATCACTAACAAACAAATTAGTTCCCATCGCGGTGTCTGAATTTCGAGTGAAACGAAGAACGTCAACTTTAAAATAAGATTATTCCGTTAAACCCATGTATAACATAGTGTCTTTTTTATCACGATTTGCGTACCGAAACTCCTCTTAGCAACCCAATAGGCTTTGCGTTTACCCACTTTCTCTTTCCGCGTAATGACGTACTGGGTTCAGGAAACGTTGCTGTGAAGCATAGACTGCAATGTTTCTTGAACCTATGTTGTCACTACGCGGAAAGAAAACATAAATAACAGCGGTTAACAGAAATCCTGTTGATGTTGAATTGCTAGGAGGAGTTTCGGTACGCAAATCGTTATAAAATGGCACTATAATACATGAGTTTAAACAAACTAATCATATTTCTAAATTGAAGTTCTTATTAATTTCATTCAAAATCCAGACTCCGTGCTGGGAACTAGTTTCTAAGTTTGCTCTCAGCCATGGTCAAGTAACTTGGCCGTCTATAAGTATATCTGAAGTTAAAATACATCTACTGCCAACGTTATTTTTTATTGGTTTTAGCGTACTGTTTTGTGTATTTCGTAAGACGTCGTCAAATATAAGTATGATTAGGGAAACTTGCACAAAAATATAAGTACCAAAAATTCCCTCCACCGCATTGTGGTCCGCTTTCTTTCTATAAAGTGGAAAGAAATCACAGTATGACTCCTTATTGTTCTCATTCATTTGTCACAGAAGACAGTCGTCGGTCTTAATAGAAAAACAAATATCCCGACCCACTGTTTCTCGTCACTGAGCCCGGTCAGTAATCAGAAAGAATAGCGGCGGCATATGGACACGATGGACATTGGAGGCGAGAGAGAGAGAGAGAGCCACTAAAGAACATTCTTTGGGTCAGTCTTTTCCAATCTAAGCACATGGATGTGTCATTTTGGTATGATTGGGATAATGGTTATTTATATAGAGGAGAAAACAATGACCGCGAGTTTTACTGTTTTTACAACATTAATTTGAGTTTTGATAAAACGCAAGTGAAAAAAAACTTTTTTTAAATAGTAAAAAGAATTTTGGACCATATTTATAATGTCAATTGACCGTTTTTTGTATTATTTCATTAAAGAATTTAGTACGTAGTCATCTTTTGGTTTTATTGATCCATAATTTAGTTGAATCTAACCTTTTACACATTTTAAACGCCCTTATATACTCAACGATATGAGGAAAGAGTGACTTAAAAATGTTTTTCATCATAATATCAAAACTTTTAATGATGGAATTTACCTTAATTTGCCTTAAAAAGAAAATAATTATTTTCCCCCTAAATCAGTGAAATTAAATATTTAAAATCCAGTAGATATAGTAACCAGGGGCGGATCCAGGGGGTGGCACTCTGGAAAGTTCCCCCCTTGGAGACCCAAAAAGGTTCTCAAAATGAGTAAAAACCCAACTCTTACAGGTCTAATTTCAAAAATTTTTCTGGGGGAAGGATCTCCATACCCCCCATTAGTATCAAAATGGGGTAGTCAGTGTTTATTTTTATTAAATCCCCAAAATTTTGACATTTTGGGTCAAAAAGTAAAGGTAATAGTGTTAAAAAGTGCCCCCCTTAGACTCAAAACGTTTATAAAAAATGAATTAAAACCCTACTTTTACATGTCAAATTTAAATTTTTTTCTGGGGGAGGACCCCCATACCCCCAATGATACCACAAGGGGGTATTGTCTGGAAAAATGGCCCCCTTGGAGCCGTGATGGATCCGAGCCTGATAGTAACCAGTATAAAAATTATTTTCTTTCACTGGAAAGATGGAGTTATAAATTTCACGAACACAATTTCATGAACATGAATTTAAACTATATTTTTAATCTAAATTTTATACACTAGCGGAAATAAAAATCCCAACACCAAGAAGGAAAGGAGATATCAAAGTCAAATTTATTTCTATGATTGCACATAGTATCAATGTGAATTGCTTTAAAAATCAGCCTTCCTGGATGTTAGGGGGCCGAGAAAATCGGTGAGAAGTGTTGTCTCCATAGGTGTCCATTACCACCGTCACACGTCATGGTATTGAGTGACAGGGGCTCTAAATGATTTTTGAGGGATTGGAGGACCATGTTGCCTCCTCAGGTAGTCCAAATTCATATGGTGCGCCAGCGGACGTTGCATACCGGGCTAGGTGATTTCTCCTCTTTCTCCGGACATGTTTTGTGAGTGTTGGTTCTTACGAACGGATTGGCCAGGGTAAAAATGCAACATAGGGTGTTAAGAAAAAAACTTGGACATTGCATGAAACATGTGTTTGTGAATTTGTCTCTTGAAATTTGTCCCTAGGACAGGTCTGAAGGTAAGGACCAACAACCGGTTAAAAAACCTCAATGAAGCAGCTCTGGTTGACCAAAATACCGGTAGATCATACTGAGAACAAGCGACAGTGGGATGGATATCGTTTGCAGTACTGAGAAACGTCCGTTCGGTCCGCATAGCTTCTTACATCTTTGTCTATAAACAAGGGGCTGAAAATGGGCATTTCTGTTTCCAATAGTGCACGAAATAAGGAAATGAAAATCCCAATTTCATGATATTGTGTTTATGAGAGAATCCTGATTCGGTTTGGAGCACCACGACGGTTGGGTATGAGTTTGAAGACACAATGGAGAGAGCGCACTCAGCTGGTGATTTTCTAATCGTTCCACGGAGTGTTGATGCAGAGTAACCGAGTGGGGTTGCATTGGATTCCATTTCTGCAACTCCTGAGTATGATTCACCAGTACTTTTTCCAACCAGAGTTGCGTCATTGAGATTTTGCAGCCGGTAGACCGTCCTTACCTTCAGACCTGTCCTGGGGACAAATTTCAAGAGAAACATGCACAACCAGATATTGTATGCAATGTCCAAGCTTTCTTCTTAACTCCCTTGTTTGCATTTTTACCCCGTCTTTCCCGTTCTCTAGAACCAACACCCACAAAACAAGTCCGGTCAATGAGGAGAAATCACCTAGCCCGGTATGCAGCGTCCATTGGTGCACCATATGAATTTGGACTACCTGAGGAGGCAACATGGTCCTCCAATCCCTCAAAAGTCGTTTAGATCCCCTGTCACTCAATACCATGACGTGTGACGGCGGTAATGGACACCTATGGAGACAACACTCCTCACCGATTTTCTCGGCCCCCTAACATCCAGAAAGGCTGATTTTTTAATCAATTCACATTAATACTATGTGCAATCATAGGAATAAATTTTACTTTGATATCTCCTTTCCTTCTTGGTGTTGGGATTTTTATTTCCGCTAGTGTATGTTTTTGTTGTGATACTTCTTTTTCCAGTTTTTTGTTCCATATTTAAAAAAACAATATAGTACTATTACCTATTTTTAAAAAAACGATACTGCAATTATTTATTTTTTAGCAATGATATATCACTAGAAAGCTTTTAAATCTAATAAACCTTTTAGTTCGATCTATAGAAATAAAAAGACAAAGGTAAGTTTCATAATAAACTAATGCACTTTTGTTCGAAAGTAATATGATCGTGAGAGCATCAGCAACATGGACTTGGACACTCAAAAAAGAAAAACGCCAATCTCGTTAATGTCTTGTATTTTGACATTTTATATCGTATTTTGTCATCTAAAAATTGTTTTCTGTTTATTTTGCTCTTTGTTGAAAGAAATCACATTATTCAATGTTTTTCTGATAAAAAAACTATTCCTTTTCAAAGCTATCGAGAGTAGAAGCAGGTTATTATAAAAATAAAGATAACATGATAATGACTTTAATTATATGTTGAAAGGAGAAATCAGGAATCTTTTAAAAAATTAAAACCAGTTAATTCTATTAACTTAACCGTCATGTAATGATACTTTTCTCTTTTGCAAGTGCCTATATACCTTGTAATTCATAATTTGTTTGAATGTTTCCTTGATGAAAAAGTTTTAATGAATTGATATCAGTTGTTTGTGTTCCATATCTTTTACATTTGGTTTAGTTTTGGAAATATTTTTACAGTAGTTAAGTCGTTTGAAAATTTTGCAAACCTTAAATGGAGTTAAATGGAACTAAAAAAACTTTCTTTAAATACAAAAATGGTAAAGATGTATGAACATGAACAAGTTTAAATGAACTCTAGTACGACTATTTAAAAATATTTCATAGCTGCACATTCTTCATCTCCATATTTAGCCGGAATACTTCAGTTCTATCATCAAATAGTTTATCTTTTGTTTAAAGTCAAATCTTCAGAATATTGTCCGATTCTGATGTTTCAAATTTCAAGCACTTTCAAGCACTTACTCATTAAAAAAGGAAGCTAAGAATTAAGAAACTGAAATGCTGAACAGCTAAGAATCGCCTATCTAATGGCACACCTTCCAAACGGACTTTTGAAACACCCTGTATAATATCCCAAATTACATGCTGTGGAATTGCACAAATTATGCGATAATTATAGCATAGCAATATCTTACCTCATTAAGCACAAATTGCACAAATGATATCATAAATATAGCCTAAAAGTATCTTACTTCATCAACAAGTAACGGGAAGAAAAACAAAACACTCAACACAGGTATGCTCCGTGAAATGCGTTGCTTCAGATCCTCCATTCCCGTTTCTCTCAAACTAAATAACACCCGCGCTACGCTACACTACACTACATCCCAATTCCGTAATTACAACCATTCCCCTAAGGACGACCACCTTGTTCTTTGCTGCAAACACGACACAGCCCCATTTATTCCCTCACTCGAAGCAACATACACACTACTGACAAAGCAACCAACCCATGTTAAAACACGACATCTAGTCCTCCTCAAACGTTATTCCTCATCAGGAGTAATAACAAGGAGTCATCAGGAGGGCACGCTATGGCCATCATATATAGACCCTCCTGATGTCAATTAATTCGGAGTATACTGGTAATGGATAGGACCGGGAGTTAACAAGGAGGAGTGAGAAAAAAATGGCGGCCGTGATTTTTAATGGTGTTTTCTCTCTTCTGGGGTGTAACAGATGCAGGGAAGTGGTTTGAGGAGGTTAGAGTTATGGCGGTGGTTTGGGATGTAGTATATATTCTGGAGTGTTTTGCGAGTGAAGGAGGTGAGGTTATTTTTTTGGTGGGAGTTTGAGGGTGATGTATTGGATTTTTAAGGAGAAGGTTGGGTTTTGTCAGTTTGTTATTTATTTTTTATGTACTTAGAGAGGACTTTGGGAAAGTCTTTGTTTTATTAGTCGGGGGATCTGATCTGGAGGAAGTTAATACATATTTTATCTTTTTAAAAGTAATTTCTGCTTTCCAAAAGTTAATACTTTTGATATTTTATTCTAACATTCATTTTAGAGATCAATTTATAATATTTTTAATTAGTTTAGAATATCTTACTGAGTTATATATCAGTCGAAATTTTATCTAAACATGTTTTAAAGTTAAAGCTGATTATATTTTTTAAATGCAGTAGAAATTATTTTTATCCATTTGATACGTTATAATGGATCTGGTTTTAAACCATTTCTGAGGGATGTATCAATCAATATTTTTCTATTTTGAAGGAAAATTATAAACTCGTATCTAAATCACGCACTTTGTATATATGAACAATTCAGCTGTTTTGAATGCAAAAAAAGTTAACACTTTTTAACCTTTTACCTGCCGATGTTCCCAAATGGGAACATCATTTTAAGGAATTTTTTCACCACTTAATTTTTCATGCAGGAATTTGATACTTGGTAGAAAGCAACTCAAAGATATGAAGTTATTTTACATGCAAAATTTTTTTACATGCAATTTAATCCTTTTTGTAGAATTTCCATCAAAATTAGAGATTTTTGGCTCTTCCAAAAGTTGCACAAGTTTCAACTTGTGAAAATTTTAAATAAATTTAGTTTTAAATAATTTTGCTGTGTTTAGGTAGCTTAAGTACACATCTTCCCATTTGGCTTGACAGAATAGCTTCAGATTCTAATTTTGGAGAGTAATTACCAATACAACGAATATGTTCCCAAATGGGAACATCGGCGTTTGGGGTATAGTATTTGAGGGGATTTTTATAACATGCAAAAATTCAAGTTATTTCCTGTTTTCTTTATTTGTTTGGACCTTTTTTGTCTCAAAGGATCTAAACAGGTTAAAAATGATGTTTTAAATTCAAAAATATGGAATTTTTATTTTTTCACCTGATTTATGGAGAAATAAATTCCAAATCTTTAAAGCAGATTCTTACACTTGTATTTTTTTCTAACTCCCCGATCGATTAATTTTCAGTAATTATCAATAGGGGTTATGCAAAAAGCATATTTGGAGTGCTTCTGAGGATTTGTGCACATATTTTTGTTCAATTACTTTTTTTACATAAAAATTTCAGGAATAAAATTGAAGAATTTTGAAAATAGGGAAAAGTGCGTACATCTAAAAACACTCTTCTAAATTAAGTTGGATAAAAGATTTATGTGGTTCAGTTTGAAATCTTCCATGAGAAACACAGCTTTAAATAAATCAATGGAGATAATTATGATTATCAATTTTGAAAGCTAATTAGATTTGAATGCAATTAGTGGATTTTATGCTAGATATCCGTATAGAACCGTAATTAAAACTAATTTTTCTCACAGAAACGTAACTGTTTAGCTTTGAAGAGCATAGGAACACTCTTATGTATTTTTTACACCAAAATATTACCCTTAGTGCAAGAAAAATTTACGGAAAAGCTTCGCGTACGTAATAAACATGTCAATTTTTTCTTATGAAAATTTATAAAATGTTACTCAATCGTCCAAGTATGGATAATAAAAATGAAAAAACTGTCCACAATCATAAAAATGTTCATAATTATTGAGTAGAAACCAATTTCAATCATTTTATTTGAATTAATTGTAAAATATGTGCCTTTTGGAAATCCCCCTAAAAACTTCACCCCAAACGCCGATGTTCCCAAATGGGAACATCCTCAAAATCATACTTAGGATTTTTTTTCCACCAAAAAATGACTGGAATGGTTTTAGTAATGATGAAACAAGCCATTTAAGCCAAAAATTAGAAACTTTAATTCAAAATTTGAATTGCGGCGTTTAAAAGGTTAAACATCAGCGACAGCATTAACCCATTTTTTTACATTGACACACAAGTCCAGTTATAAGAAAATCGAAATATTTTGTGATTAAAATGTTTCTCATAGAGAGGAGATTAACCCTCTTTCTTTAAACAATTTACCAAAAGTAGGTATTTCCTTTTATTATTTACGGCAATATCGACTAAAAATCTTGAAGAATTCGTCATAATATGATTCGTCAATTTTTAAATGATATAATTTTTTAAAAACTTAAATGTGTATAAAGAAATTAAATTAACGAAGTTTTTTTAACAATAATCTAAGGTTTTATTTCTTAGCCACAATATCTATTCTTAAAAAGATGATATATTTGTATTATATTCGATGAAACTAACAAGTAGTTCCCTTTGTTTGCCTGGAAGTCTAAAAACGTATGACAGAAATAGAACAGAGAGTAAACATGGCAGAACAAAATAAGTGTCCGACAAGTAGAGATCATTCGATCTCCCTAAGATCACGCGATCTTTCTATCAAGTTCTTCAACATGTTGTGATAATTTCCTTCTGATCGATTTATATGTGTAACGTCATTACCCTGGCTATAGTATATGAATTTAATATACTTTAGCTCGTAACGTGAAAGTAAGTAAGCCTAAATGATTTTTCAGATGGAAACTATTATATCATTAAACGTATGTAGAGTACTTGGATGATGCAAAGATTTATTTTGTAACTTCTTTTATGTTACTCATAACCAAGTTTTATTCTACTTATTTCTGTAACTATTTTAGTAGTATAAATTGATGGCCAATAATAAAACTGAAGAGAAAATCAGTTTATGGGTATTATTTTAAGGATTAAGTGAAACCCGTTTAAAACAATACTGTTAGATTTATCCGAGGAAAACATTGTTTTATAAACTTTATAGATGTAGATAGTTAGGATTGTGCTGGATTTGGCCTATACAAGACAGTATTGAAGAAAAAAATAATCTTTACATAAAAATAATCATTTATCTCTTTCAATCCTAGTCACAACTAAGATTTTGCTAAGTACAGAAAATGTATCATAAAATACTGAAATTTATTAGTTTGTATGTTTGACCCTAACATTAACAAAAGAAAAACCAATGGTTGGTTGGATCGAATTTAATAACATAATAACCCTTTGTTAGTGATTTTAAGACTCAAATTTAGTTCATATATAGTGGGACTCACGCGTGAAATTATTTATACCTGAAAATATAATTATTAAACTGTGCAATCTCTGTGTGGAGTCTAAAACCCCTTCTTAAAAAGAGGTTATCCCATTTTAACTCATAGAGAATGCACAACAAATGTTATTTCGGTACTTACGTATTATACCGTCAACCGTTCAGCAGCCGCTAAAATCAGCGTCACAGCTATACAACAGTCAATAGATTTAGATAACGTTTTCGAATTGAGCGGCACGGTCGACGGGATAATACGTTAGAACTGATATTTCACAATAACCCGGGTTCATTATATCTGGGTGATCATACACAATTACTCATAATAACCTTATCAGAACGACGACCCCAACTCAACAAGTCACGCGAACCATCTTCTTCCCTCGAGACACAAGTGACAAATCTCCGTCAATCCTCCACCGACCCCTAAAAAAGAACCAACGTCCGAACCACAGTTCGCAAATGAGACCCACAAAAAAATATCCCATAACTCATCTCATCTGGATCTCGCAGATAATGCGCGTCACTGGCAGATGTCACGAGAAAATCGATTCGCCCAGTCGATAGGGTTTTCATATCGCTGGCAACCTTCCCCACCTCTTTCGAGATCCGTCTTCGAGATTTCGCAGTGAGAAGATGGATAGCATGATGGCTCCTTTGGTTTGTTCTCCGGGCCTTTATATATTTCTTTGCGTTCTCTGTTTTGCGCTTTTTGATTCCAAGGCGGTGTTAATCTATGTTATTATTGCTCAGGGAGTTTTTTTCTCGAGTAGTTTAAGGCACGATGGTTGGTTGAGAAGTTTTTTGTTTTTCTCCTGGAGGAAAGTAGATTGAATTTTGAATTGGATGTCAGAATGAAAAATCTATTTTCCTGAGGAAAATCGAATTTGAAGTTTTTTCCAGTGTTGTGATAAGGGAGTTTTAATTCTCTTATCTCTTATGCATGATGTAAGAAACTTCGGATGGTGTGTTATTTCCGAGAAGTTTTTGGCGTAAAATGTTTTTGCAGGTAATGACTTGGGATAAGAATAGAGATTATATAAAACTTCTTGTTCCACGATCTTTATGTAAGATAATTGAATAAAAAAATCCTAAGGCATTATTGGATCTATCAAAAGGGTAATTTTGGCATAACAAGAGATATGAGGTTGATTTCTTACTTTTTGTTTTCATTCCCATTAAGTAGTCATTTTGTATTTCTAGGTGTCTTACTTGAATTATTGAAACTTGAGTTGATGATACATTAAGTTTTTTAATAAAAGTTATGTTCAAAAGCAAATATGAACACTTTTTTAGTGTTGAATACTTGAATACATCTTCAGCTGAAAAATAGATGAAGGGTACTAAACAATAAGGAACATTACGAAAATTAATTAAAGTACGGTTAGTATGTTTTCATTTTACGTAATGAAATATTATCGGATGTGTTCAGAATTTAAACAGCAGCAACAAGAAATACCTAAACAACCAAAAGAAATAAAATGTGTATATTTTTAGCGAATTTAACCTTAAATTATTTGATTAAAACAGTGGATTATTTCCTTCATTGCTTCGAAAATCCATCACAACATTAAAAAAAGGATGTTTTAAATATAGTAATTTAAGTAATAAATCATCTCTGTAATATGATAGTGAAACTTTTAGCCCTAATTTACGCCGTTAAAAATTACAAATATCCTGCTTAGATCTCACGAATTTACCATAAAGTTAAAATTGGAATATAAATCCCCGGTTCAGTTTTCTCTCTCACCTGCAACGTCTAGTTGGTAATTAATCAAAAACTAGAGATTAATTACAAACATTTCAGTCAGAAATCTTATGAAGTCAGTTAGTTAATTTGTCAGAATGTTGCCAAATATTTGTCTGGCGATGGAAAATATGAATAAATATTTTCGCTTATTCATGGGTATAGTTCATTTGCGGTATTGCATAAAAATATAAAAAATACATTTTCAATTAATATGATAGAAATTTATATGCAGACGAATACGCTTAATTATGTTAGTCAAGAACCAAAATACCCTGTTGGGCAAAAGTATATTTTATGCGTCCATTTCAGATTATTAGATTTTATCTCGGAGTTTGTTTTCACAAACTTATTTTGAATGGATGAATATTAATTAAAAACATTATAATTGCTTTAATTAGGACATAATTCAATGAAACTCCTCTCTAACTATTTACATTTGGAGTGCATTTCAGTGTTTCCCTTATTTAATGCAGTGTCGCAATTCAAATTTTAAATTAATTTGTTCATTAATTGAATTCTCCAATTGACAATAAGGCTGCCATACTTTATTATCTTCATGAAATAGTTTAAATACTGGTTTGGATTTTGTAATTTGTTGCCTCTTGTTTAAAAAAACCAGACTTTATGAAATACAAAAATTTGTATTAATTACTTGAACAGCTACAAGTTTTAAAGACAATTTAGACTTAATTATTAAGAATTAAAGACAATTAATAAAGACAAATTTTAGAAAAATTTATACAGGTTTAAATTAGTTTTAAATAAGATTTTAGTCACTGTGGTGGAGTATAAGGTATAAATTTGAACTGAAATATTTTGAACAATAAAAAACCACTCAAATGATTTGAAACACATGCATAATACTACTGTCTAAGAGTAAACTAAACGAAATTTTCTTCTGTGAATTTGGAAACTTTTGAACCGTCAACTTTATGTATATTACTAACTATAAAAATCCTGTTATAATTAAAGAAAAGTCAGCTTCCTGGTTTACTGACCGTCGTCTTGAAGATGGTGAAATGTTAAACGTCTTCACTCCAACTGCGGAAGTCATCATCAGTAACTAAAAATCATTGACTGATACGACAACTTTTAAATACAATATGCTTCACCATATCAAGACCGGAAGTTTACTTTGTTTTAATTATAACTCCAAAGGTGTAAGCCTATAGTTCTAAAAATCCTGCTATCTTTTTTTTCCTATACGTATAACTTATAAGCAAATATACCTCCATTATCTTTCGTTTACAACTTTTGTTACTGACTGGATAAAAGTATAACAAGTTGTTAGAAAATCATTTTTTTAAATTATAAAATTACTTTTTTAATTTTTAATCCTCAGCTAATAAAACTAACACCATGATTCTAGAAATACAATATTATAAGTATCTAACAATTACAATATTATTCCTATGACAAAGCCCTACCATAGTTACAATATTATTCCTATGACAACGCCTTACCATAGTTAAATATTATGCCTAAAATTGTTTTAATATACCATGCCTGTAACCCAAATAAAATAATTACTATGCATATCATGAATACAGTACTATACCTATTACGAATACAATAGTTATTCCTATAACAATTACAATACCTATCATAAATGCTTATAAAAATTGGTACTTTTGCTACAGAACCTTTATTATTAAAGCATGCCTTAAACTGAAGCCAAAGTGTAAATTATAGTGATTTCTAAGACCGGTTATATGCAGTTTAATTCACTTAATTTGATAAAACAAACTAACTCTCCACTTATCAAAAGTTATCTCAAAACTTGAAACCGTAGTTTCACCCACATAAAATCTATTCGCTAAATTGCATCCCATCAAATAAAATGTTAATTTCAAGACCTTCATAAAGTTCGAGACAACGTTTACCACAATCTTGGCTCTGAACCTTTATGACCAATAAATAATTTGATTAAAGAGATATATGCAAATGAGGTCCCTATACTCAATTACCGGTTGTTCTCGTGGTTGATGGAACGGTTCTAGTTAGTCTATAAAAGTGCTGCGATGGTTGATGTTTAATAGAAATATGTTAGATTAGGGGCCTACAGCTCAATGGATCTTAAATTAACTTCGAAAATTTAATTCAATCCTGCATAAAAAGCTATGGGACCTTCCCATTAAGATCTAACTTTAAATTTTTTAATTGAACTTCAAAGCAGAATGGATTTAATGATAGAAAAATATAGTTTTTCTATTACGCATACGTATAAACATTTGGAATTTCAGATGATGATTACAAAATTTATTTTATTTCGTTAGGAGATACTTTTTCTTACATTATTCACTTATTTGGGACGATTCAATTCCATTGCGTGTGTAATTTACGTTTTGTGCACGTAATTTATAAAACATATGTAATGCAACTATTTGAATGTTAACCCAAAAAATATTCAAAACTCCTTGTGGCAAACTTTTTAAATAAGAAACATTTATTTTGCACTCTGAAAACCTGGGGCCCACTTAACATCAAAATGATTGACATAGCATTGATGAACATTGAGAAAATATTGTTAATCAAATAAAACACGAATGTAATGCAGAAGTGAACTAAGTATGCGTTACATACGTGGTTTTCTTTATTGCATTAAAATTTAACAAACACAACTACTTATCTTTTTTTATAAGGGTTAAAGCAGTGCTTCTCAAACTTTCAATATCGGTGACCCCATTTTCAATCATAACTTTCATTACACCCCCACCCCTCTTTTACACAGTAACAATGTAAATATTATATTTATTTTGAAGCTAAAGCTTCAATACGAGATTATTCAAAGACATATCTTTGGAGTCGGCCATTCCAGGGGAAAGTATCTTAGATCAAAATCCTAGTGTAAGGGACCATTCTCAAATTATATCGCAGATTTCAGGGGATAATGGGATTCTCTGTTTGTGGCACTATGTGAAAAGAGGTAAGTTTGATATAAAATGTGATGTAAAATATTAAAACTGATATAAAGTATTAAAAAATAATCAAATTTATTTTTTACTGATGCTACAATACCCAAGAGACACCCTAGCTCTTTTTAATGTTGATTTAACAGAGTGTGTAATTTCAAAGTTGCAGAAATAGTGAACTAAAGTTTAAAACGACAAATTTGGATTTAATTTTCAAAGTTTACATGAGTGGCATCACCAAGGGGGAGGGTAAATGAAAAGAAACAACTTTTGGCACGAAGGGGGGAGGGAAAACCCCCCTGAAAATTGAATGAAGTGAATTGTGTATGTCCCCTAAGGCCCCTGATGAAAGGAAGACAAAATAAATGTCACTAAAAGTCTAGCGTTTTCTGCTTATTCGCATGCGTATTATTTATAGTCGGGATGTGAAATGAGAACAAACACAATTGAAAACTGAAGCCAGCCGGAAGGAACCACTGTTGCGCAGGGAGCACATACATTAATATCAAGGGTTCGAAACACTATCTCCATTTGCCAAGTAATCATTAATTCCACGTTTCAAACGAAGAATGTTAGCGACGATAAATCTTGAGCAGCGGCGTATTCGAAGAGCTGCCAAATACCATAGCCTCAAGTAAATGAGAGCTGTATTAGGATGTGGTAATTTATGAAACCTGGCGTCTGAAACATTATTGTGAGCGTCCATTACGAGAATCGGCATTGTGCAATTCCAGAAGTTGAAAGTGCCATTGTATTAAATGATGTTGACTCCGAACGGTGGACGACTTTAGTGGCTGTCAAAAATAATTCAGTTCGGCAGTTCGCTTGAATAGTTATTTTATTGGTTAATTGTATGATGTTAAAGAATGAAAACAATTTTTGGAGAGAATTCGAAGTTTAATATTCCGTTTATGTTACGAAGATATAATATCTATATTTATAAATTTGAAGCTTTGGTTGTGGTTAGGCCACCAACATTTAGAAATTGAACACAAAATTGATGAACTGATATGGTAAATGCAATAAATGTAGGTATCAATTTGTGGATTATCGTATATTTAAAGGAAACTAATGTAATTTAGACTAATGTAATTAATAATAATTAATTGATGTAATTAATAATGTAATTAGCAATGTAATTTAAAGGAAACTAATGTTTCAAGTAACTACTTAATGAATCTCTCATACCTATGTTCATTTATTTAAGAATTTTTAAACTGTGACTTCACAATATATACTGTTAAATGATAAATTTGATTATTTTATTTCCTAAAAAATATATTTAGCACTGTCAATTCTTTTAAACATTTTTCATAATGTAGGCATCTTATTTTTGTCCATATATGCTTTCAAAACAATAAATAGTTTTTAAATTAACAAGTTAGCTTTTATTTCCATCTTCTTTATAGCACGTATTTCATATTGGATTTTCCCTTTCACTTCTTTCAAAGAAAATTAATGGTTGTAGTACTTCAATTTGCATTTAAAGATTAGTTTCTTTTTATTTTTGTGAATATTTGAGACAGTGGCAATGTCTCAACTCTCTCCTGAGACTGAAAGATATATGTTTAAAAGAAAAGGCTTCAACAAAAGAAGAAGAAACAGTTCATTGATGAATAAGAAATAAGAGCACACATTTCACTCAGAGCTTAGAACACCGACGCCATTTTAAAAGCATTTTCTCCTTAATCGTTCAGAACTACCGCATAAAAATTCAAAAATCAATAAACCTTTTCAGGGCATATTGAGAAAAACACGGAATAAAATAAGGACTTGTTTTGACAGGGATAGAATTGAAATTTTTTTCCTAGGCATTCAACGAAACAGTTCGATAAAAAGAGAACTCAAGAACTTTTATCAGTCGAAACTAAGCGACGGAATAAAAAACGGGGTCTTTAAATCTGAAACTCGGATGCCATGTTCCACTCCACGCGCAAGATCCCGTAACCAAATTTAAATAAAACGCTCGATGTATTTCGAACTTCTTCTGACCACGGGAGGAAATGCCCTTCTTATACTTCCAAAAACATATCGTTCTTTTATTTGGCCCGATCCCAAACACTTCGAGAATTCTTTCCACTATCGAAAGGGCTATCGTTCGCGCGCGCAAGGAAAATATCGGACGATTCTTGGCGTGATGCCACCTCGGAAAGCATAACTTTGGGTATTACTATTCGAACGATGTATACTGTAACTAAAATTAACGTTTGTTTTTAGAGGTTGGGTATTCTCGTCTGGGTGGTTTATTTTCCCAGCTTTCATCATGTCTCGAAAATAATAGGGTTCTTGGGTCGTAAACGCGCTGGAGTAGCCCTGAAGTACCTTCAAGCCTCTCTCTGAAACCATAACATCAAGATTGCACTTAAAGCTAAAGCTTTTTCGAAGTGTTGCCGCTTATGGATGTTTTTATACGAGGAATGTTTAAAATTTTGCCACATTTTGTACTTTATAATGTTATGGTTTCCATAAATATACTCTGATTATCTTAAACCATGCCCAAACCCTTGGTTTTTTTAGAATTTAGTACCATAGACTTTCTTTGTGCTTTCTTATGTTAAGTTAATCATATTCGAGGTGCATTTTAATGTTTTCAAAGCATTTCCTTTATTTGTGTCCATAAGAACTGGATAGGACTTAAGACTTGTAAATAAATCGTCGTGGAAGATTCAATAAAGCACATCTAACATCGGAAAAAGACACAGTTTGATGTAGTTGTCGATTGTTTCAATTGATAGTGGAATAAATAGCCAAATATGGTTTCGTATGGTTGCTGCTTAAATCGAGACTAAACCAACACTAGCACATTTATTCATCACCGAAGTTAAGCACTTCCAGGTACGGGCAATACTTGGGAGGGTAACTACTTGGGAACATCGCTTGCTAATAGCATTTCTTATTCTTTTGCTTTTTTGGATATTCTTTTCAGAAAAGAATATCCATAATTTCTATTAATTTTGTCTCAAATCATCGATATATCAAATACACATTATTAATATTTTTTGTAAATAGGCACTTTTTCTGTTATTATCAGAATTAATTGTTTTATAACTTTAATTTCAATGCAATTCTAATGGGAAATTTTTTTTCTTGCCTCTTATCGGTGTATAAACCAAAAAAAATCATAGGAATATAAAAAATAACAAAACTGTATACATTTTTTTGCATTATAATCACAATAAGTTTGTAGCAGGTAAGGTACCACGGCATAAAATAAAATATGCTTTATTTGCCTTATTCGGGAACTTTACAAAGCTGAATAAAGGAAAAATAGGTACATGTAATAAAAAAGTAACAGATAATCGAAGAGCCAGTAATATCTTTTTTAAATTAGTTTAATAATATTCGGACGAATAGTCAAAACAAAATCCCACTCAAAATAAACCAATATGTTTCACGGTTCATATCTTTCACGTTCTGAAAAGGTTTTATCGAGATTCATGATCCTTCATTGTATTTATTTAGAGAATCAAAGATCGGTAACTTTTTTTCTGACGAATGTGAAAATGTGTCAAATCACGGCTTACTAGAGCTATAAACATGCTTTAAAATGCTTTTAATACTTTTAGGTGCGAAGTCTGAAATATCTAAGCATCAATTTCTGAAAAATTTTTGGTATACAAAAAAGCACATCCATATTAAAACCGCCAAATGAAGTCGCGAAAACTATTTGGCGAGAAAGAGGATTGACATACTAAAGGTGCTTCAAATGTTAGATGTGCGGTATTGCATCTTCCACGACGAAATGTATGCAAATATATTATTTTTAGTATAAGTAGGCTGCATTTTGGTGTGTCGGGTATTTTGAACATACCTAACAGTATTTTTGAAGATAATGATATCCACAAGTATCCGCCATTGGCAAAAGTTGTGTTAAAGAAAATTAGGTTTCAAATAGTCTTAGGTTTTTGCTATTCATAGTCTATACATAAAAGTATCCTACAAATATTTTATGCATAAAATTGTTCGCATCATAAGTATTGTGAGCTAAAAATATCCATTTTGTTCATTGGTTATTGTGGTTGAAAATGTTTTAAAATTAATTTCTAAATAAGAATTTTATATTAGATGTTTAAAACGAAGAGTAATGGTCCAAGAAATCAATAAAATCTTTGTTAAATATACCTACTTAGAATATATATATATATTAATCCCTAAATTATAATTACGTAAGCAACTGCAAATAAATAATCAAAAACGAACTTGGCTTTAAACATTCCTAAATATTAATGAGTTAATTGTTTTTTTAATTGAACATTTTTAACTTAATTATTTTTGCATGTTACAAGATATTTTTGAAAATGTCAAAGTAAGCAAATGAAATATCCTCCCCCCCACCTTTTAGCTGCTGGCGCAATATTCGATTGCCCAAGTCCTGAAATATCCGGAATCATTATTTCTTTATATTGACCTACCAATGATTTAAGTTTTAAATGGGAAAGAACCACACTATACAAACGTTATAGAGTTAAACATTTTGATCTTAATTTTAGAATTTAAAAATATCTTATTTAAAAGGAGTCAGTAAAGTGGAAAATTCTTACATATAATTTAACTTTAAAATGAGTGTGTATTCAACTTTATTTTAGATAATGTTAACGAAATAATTTTGAAAGCATTTTATTTAAGGTATCCGCCTACCCCTAAAATGACGATTTTCGTCTGACATTTTTCGTCGTCGAAAATTACTTTTTCGAGTAGTTTAGACTTTTATCTTTCCAAAACTGTTTTCATTTTACTTATAGGTGAATTAGAAAAGAAATTACAGCATTTTTTAAAACAGATAGTCGTGTTGATCGTATACAAATATAAACTTTGAAGCTAATTTTCTCGGAACTAAATTTTGCATAAAAACCCTCCACTATTTACATGATTACTCAAAAACTATCCAAGATATTCACTCCAAATTTTAACAGTACACTGTAAAAAAACTGTAGAAAAACAGAAATTTTCAATAACAATGACTTTATGTTTACAGAGATATTCTGTCATGTAACATTCCCACCACACTTCTATTTATTTTATGTAAAAAACAGCTTTTTTTTAGTTTTTTAGCTTATCTGTACTTAAACAGAAACTTACTGCATCGAAAACCAATACAGCTATTGGCAACATTATACTAAATCTTCTTTGGAGCAGTGGTAGCGTGCGCGCTTAGCATGCGGTAGGTCCTGGGTTCTATCCCCGGAAATTAATTGATTAAAATTAAAAAGAACTCAACTAATATAAGTGCATGCGCACAAGCAGAAAATTACTGAGAGGCAACAGAAAAATCTGTAGCTCACTTGACAGAAAGTTCCTTTTTACAGCATTTACCTGTAGGTTACAGCTTTTTTCTGTTTACAGGATTTTTCGACTTACAAATTTTTTCTGGCAACTTTTGCTGCCAGAAATTTTCTGTTTTTTTGCAGGATTATTTTTTTAAGTGTATATTAATCATACTGTTATTAACCAGATGGACCTCAGATTTTTATGTAAGTTTGTTATTTTTGTTTTTATTGATGTTCTTTTGTTAAATGGTAGTAGAAATTTTGAAATTTTTCATTTACCTTTACATTTTATGCTGTGAAACAATTACTTTTCAAAATATGTCTTAGAAAATGGTCTATTCTAAAGATAAGTGTTATAGGATACTTGTGTCCAAAGGAAATTTACATTGGGGTAATAGTTGAGGGGTTTAGAATAGTTGAACAAGAGTGAGAGGGGTTTTATAAAAATTCAATTAAATTTTACCCTAATTACCCCATATTTTAGAAAGTAATATAATTAATTTTGTTTTTTTAGCATTGATCAAGGTTTTGATGTATATTTAAACTAAAAACTAAAAAATAAAATTTGTAAATCAAGTATTTCAAAAAAATGGTCTCAAAGGTAGGCGGATACCTTAAAGTATTGGAAACATTTTTTAAAACTTTTAGAATCCAATTTGTGAAAATTTAAAGGTAAATGTCATGTGCATAAATTAAAAACCTTTAAAGTTAAAGATAACAAAATCAAGATCATCAAACAATTTTAATAAAAAAACTTACGGTCATTTATATCTGTTGTTTTTTCCAAAGATGGAATAAAACTAATACATAATAGTTTTGTTCCAAAACTATTTTTCAGACTTCTTGAAATATTAACTATTTTCTTCGATCTCATATGCATATTAAAATAGTTTGTATTCTTTGCTATACGCGTGGAGTTTTCCAATATTTAAATTTTCTCTTTGATCTTATGCTTTTTACCTTATCTAAAAGTTTCGAAATTATTCGATGCATTCTTGCATTTCATTTTTTAACGTTTTAAAAACTATTTGCTTTACAGATAAATAGTTTTATATTAAAGGATAGTTTCTTTTAATTCTTCTAATAAATTTGGAACTGTCCTTTTTTAAAGAGCGGCATTTCACGATACTGTAAACCAGTGTTTCCCAACGTGGGGCGCACGCCCCACCGGGGGTAATACCATTTTCTAGGGAGGCAATTTGAATATTTTCAACCAAATTGCCCCCCAGGTGGGGCCAATACAGGGGGAAAATTTTAAAAAAACTTTTTAAAAAGAAGTTTTTGAAACTCTGATCCTATTATCCTATCTGAGAATGTATGTCTGAAATCTGGACCAGTTTGTATCAAAACCAAGTTGAAACCCTATTTTTAAGAGTCTAATTTCCAAACCTTTTCTGGGGGATGACCCAAGATCTCTTTGTTTTTAAAACGCTTATATTTGAAACTTTTTTACATTAGGTTCATCAAATGCAAATCTTACCTAAAAATTTATATCCAAAATTTCCCAACTAGGGGTACCAAAATAGTTAAAAACCTGTTTGCTAGAGTCAAATTTCCGAAAATTTGCTGGGGGAGGACCCCCAGACCCCCTTGGTACTTAGAACTTAATTACTCATAACTTAATTTAGTTCTTAAGCATGCAAATTCTACCTAAAAATGTTCTGTAAAGCTTCATGACACTTTTTAAATATACATAGGAGGGGGCTAAGAAATAATTTTGACTCCCTCTCCTATATATGCCACTGAGACCGGGGGGCATGGAAAATTTAGAAAGGCTTTGGTGGGGCATGGACCGAAAAAGGTTGGGAAACACTGCTGTAAACAGAAATAACAAGAAAATTTCAAATTGACTTGATTTGTAATAAAGAGTTTAGCTTTTATTTATAACATTTTATGCAAAAAAATATGGATACATTAAAAACCAGACTTACCATAGAATACTTGGAATGTGAATAAACTTTTAATTATAGAAACAAATTAAGAAAAGTACTTAAATATAACTTTTCTTTCAAATTTAAAGTCTGACGTTAGTCCTCTTTTCCATTTGATTTTCCAATTATTTCCTTTTTAAAATTTTAGCAAAACATTTTAAAATGGTAAATTTTTACCATTGCCCACTACTCATCTCACTGCAATATTTTTAGTAAATGCACCGTAATTCTCCTAAATCATCTTTGACCCATAATAATGGGTTAATTTTAAAGCCTACGGTAATTAAAAACTACAAGCAGATATTTAATAACTCCCCTACTTGACTCTAAATCAGAACCAAAGACACCAAACAACATCATTAATTAAAATTTTAAACCCTGCCTTTTATCAGCCCCGATAAAAAAACCTTCATATTCCACAGCATCCTTTCAACCCAGCACGTTCTATATAATTAATAGACAAAAATAATTATCAGGCATTTCTCCTAGCTGTTTTATAAGGAACGAATCACCAAACACAAAACTAAGTCCTAAAGAACTCCCTTCCCCTTGAATCCCAACAAAGAAGTCTTTAATAATCTGAAGTGAAAGGACTTGAAAAAGAAAATATTGTCTACCCTTTAATTAACAGTTAAATTTCTCTAGACACGTCTAAACCCCCATTATTTTGTGGTCTTTAGAAGAAATAAAGTTGAAGATTCTTTCGGCTTTTATCTTGAAGTCGCCACTAATTATTGTAGGTCACCCTGTGGTCAATTAATAGTGTATTGTTTGTGTCTTTTTTGAAGTGATAAATTTTCCATCTCGGTTTATGTAGGGGTTAAATGCGGATATTGTGGATCTTTTCTTTAAAGCTTTCAATCATTACGAAAGAAATATGTAGGTAGTTTTCAGATGGGTGTATACAGTAAAGTATTTGTGTTTGTGTTTTTTTGAAGTGAAAAATTTTCAAACTCTGTTTATCTAGAGGTTAAATGCTGATATTGTGGAAATTATTGGAAATTATTAAATTATTGGAAAAATTGGAAAATTGGAAATTATTGTGGAAATGCTGATGTGTGGATTGTTTTGGTGTCTTTAAAGCTTTCAATCACCACGAAAGAAATATGTAGGTAGTTTTCAGATGGGTGAATACAGTACACTATTATTTTCTCAGTATTATGTTTATGAAGTCATTAATTTGTTTAGTATTGTTTCACTTTAAAAAAATTCTGAAACGTTACTTAAAAAAACTGGGCAGCTGAGTTGCCCATTTTTTTAAAGTTATGTTCCTGGAAAATACCAGGAACGTTTCTGTAAAATACTGAAACCTTTCGCAGAAATACCAGTAAGCTATCTGTGAAATACCAGGAACTTTACTGTTAAAATACTTAAACGTTCCGGAGAAAATAAAATTCCGCATAAAATAAAATAGTCTCTACCGGGATTCGATCCGAGGAACTACCGCTTGCAAAGCAAACGGAAAATCCGCCATATTTGATACATTGAGGGGAAGGAAACGTTTATCAATATTATTGTGACTTAATTCTAACCGTATCCTGTACAAATTATGAATTTATCATCAGAATTTATGTATTATAAACATTAGTAGACGCCATTTTGGAAAATCCGCCATATTGGATAAATGACTTATCGTAAGAGAAAAAAAACAGTTCCACATTATTTTTGCAACTGAATTCTAATAATTTACTGCAAAAGTTTTATTTTATTAAGATTTTTAGCAAATAAGTAAAACACGATTGTCCTCCATTTTGAAAAATCCGCCATATTTGATACATTGAGGAGATGAAACTTATATGAATATTATTATGACTTAATTCTAACCATATCCTGTAAAAATTACGAATTTATCATCATAATTTTACTTACTATAAACATTAGTGGACGCCATTTTGGAAAATCCACCATATTGGATAAAAGACTTATCGTAAGAGAAAAAAACAGTTCGCCATTAATTTTACCACTAAATTTTAATCGTTTACTGCAAAATTTATAATTTTATTAACAATTTTTAGGAAGTAATAAGTTAAAAACGATTGACCGCCAATTTGGAAAATCCGCCATATTGGCTAAAGGACACGGTTAATTTTGGTATACGTTTCACCATCGTTTTCTACGAAAAATTTCCTATAAGAATCACCCATCAAACTTTCTTTTACAATTTGTTCCACTTGAATCCCTTTTTTGAGCTAGGATATTAAACAATCATTCAATTGTTTAAACAATTCAGATCGATTGTTGGTTTCCACTTAAAAGTAAGGCCGAAACAGATCTGACGTCATTCAATCCTAAACAAATGGATTGTCGATTTTCATTTTAAAATATTGAATTAACTAATTTTTTTAAACTTTTTATTTCGATTTTTTAATTTAGATCTTTCTTTTACTGAAAAAAATGCATTTTTTGTTCTGTTTTTTTTTTTTTAAAAGCTGATATTGCCCATTATTAAGAAACAAAAATTACCAATAAATTTAAATTCCTTGAATCCGGAATTGATTGCTTAAAATAAAACTTTATGAACAACAAAATACATTTCACACAAAAATAATTTTATTATTTTAAATGAAAGGAAATTGTTGAAACCAAAGAAAGAAACGCTCAGGTTTTTCTAAAACAAATCTCTTTATTTACAATATAAAATCTCCCTTATATACACTCCTAGAGATTCACAACACTGCCAATAAATATACCAGAAACTGAAGTAATTGTTGATATATACAGAAACAAGAGGCCGTGGTTCAGGTGTTAACCCCGCGAGGTTATTATGAGTTCGATTCCCAACATCCTCCCCCCTTTTTCATCGCGGTAGCGTTTTGAAAAAGTAACGTAGATTCAGTTTAAAATAAGAAAGCTAAAACCTTGAAACACTCAACCTTAAAAAACCTGAACTCAATTCAAACGGAAATTCACTGCAGTGGACGAACTAATTCACTATCGGCCACTCTTAATTTCACCACTCGCTCAACACCATCTCTTCCAGGATATAGTTCAATAATTATAGCCAAGGACCAATTCACCCCTTTCACGCCGCCCGAGCCAAGAAGAACCACATCTCCCGGTTTTAGTGAAGCCCTCCTATCAGCCAGGTTATCGCACCGCACCAACTGTCCAAGGGACTCCTCTCTGAATCGCCTCCCCGCAACCCCACACGTAACTCCTCTGGACAAACAAGATCCACTCGTGGCCATGAGGACTCTGATTTCTTCAGCCAAGATGGGCCCTCCAACCATTTTTCAGTCATCAGTTCTAGCCAACCACAAGATCTCGAAGGCAAATCAGCAGGATTATGCTCCCCCGGAATGTGCCTCCAGTCCCCCACGTCCGTTAACTCACGAATCTCCTTAACTCTGTTACCCGCCGCAAAGACCGCTCCCAAGAGCTCCATCCTGGGCATAGTCGTGTCGGCCATAGGTGCGACTCTGCTCCTCGACGAAACCAACTGAACCGTAGTACCAAAATCTTCAGCAGATCCCATAAAAGCGCAGCAGGAATATGCCCTTGCAGATACATCTGAAAAGACATGCAAATAAATCATGCATCTAAAAAGAAATGCAAATAATAACATAAGCAACCACGGGACGAGCATAGCCGAACTTGTAAAACCCCTAGGATTATAAATACTATTTATTACTGACAACAAAACTCTCCTCGTAACCTCTCCTAAACTGGAAACCCTCAACTCCTCAGAGCTGCCTACACTCGGAACCAAATTGTCAACATAAAACCCAGATCCCAACTTCTCCATAGTCCCCCCCAAATCCTTACCCCGATACCTTTCCTTACTCAAATGATATTGAATGGTGGCATTCAAAAGAAAGGGACTGGAGGTCACACCAAACACAACACAGCGGTGTCTATAAGTTCCAATTACGTCGCGTCTATCATCATCCCACCACAGAAACCTCAAACCATCTCTTTTAAGAGGCTTTGTTAAAGACTGTAATCGAGATTCAGCTATGTCAAAGTGGCCATCGAAGGGGGGATATCCAGCCAACCATGGAAGGGAAACCTCGTACCCTTGATTCGAATCTAGTCCAATGTTTTCCCGAAAGTGTCTCAACTTCTCATCAATCATCAAACCCGATTTTTTCTCTACAGGATCTTTAATACCTATTGCCTCCAATTCACACAATTTTGGAACCTCATTCCTCTGAAAACTCAGATACACCATATTAGTGGCATATTTCTTGTTCTGAGCCCCCAAAACACTCCAACCGAAACTAGTTTCAATCGCAGAAACTCCCGATCTCAAGACCTCAATCCTACCAGTTAGCACCCTGCCAAGAGTGTCCGCTCCCAATAACATTCGTATTGGAGGTTCCTCAGGTCCCACATCCGTCAAAGTAATCCCACGTCCAGCCAACTCTGAAAGTAATCCTCTATCCCTAACCCTTGGTAAATTCTTGCAAATAATAGATTGATCCAAAACCGATACCTCACACGAGAATCCTCCCCTCAGATTCTGCAAAGTAACCCTGTAGCGCCCATGTTCGGCTTCTTCTGTCTGGCCACCTCCGAAAAGACTCTGCGATAATATTTCCCTCCCAGAGGGAACCAGCCCCAGATCTTCCACCAGACCCTTCTCAATATACGATCGATGTGATCCATCATCCAAAAGGGCTCTGATCGTTCTCTTATGCCCCTTGTGAAGCAAATTCACGAGAATGGTCTTTAAATAAACAGTGTCCAAATGTTCCCCGACGGCACTCAAAGAACTCGTGTCCCCCGTTCCTCGTGCATCCCTCAACGAAACATCCGGACATAGTAAGGCGTAGTGTCTTCTCCTACAGATTATGCACTTCACCGAACTATTGCACATTCTTGCTATGTGACCTGCTTTTAAACAAACCAGGCAGCATCTCTTCCTCATGATAACCGATTTTCTATCACTCAGGCTCATCCCGGCTGCCTCCGAACAATCTTGACTGCTATGATTCCAACTTTCACAAAACAAACATCGAACCCGGTCTTCTCCCTGCATACCCGATCCCGACAAAAGTGCCACTGCAGATGACTCCTCAAAGAAAAAGTCCTGATCTATTGATTTTCCTCTCCCACAAAGCATTGAAGTAGATTCCGCGAGGGCCCGATGCTCCTCCCCCTCGACCTCGTTCCTCAAAAAGATCATCAACTCCTCCAACATTTTCTCCCTATCGTTAGCACGTGAACTCATCTCTCTATTCAATCTGTGCCTGTCCCATGCCCTCAAAACATCCGCAGGAAGGCACGATTCAACAACTGGATATAACATCGCTGCATAATTCTTAGTTGTCACACCAAGGGTCTCCAAGGCTCGCAAATAACTTCCCAGTCGATCAAATAAAATCCCAAGCTTCAGATTCCGCTTACTAGAAACCAGTGCCAACAAGTCTCGAAAATAAACCTCTATTAATAGATCGTCTCTTCCGAACCGAGATCTAATATGCTCGATACACTTGGCATAATTCTCTTTTGAAGGTGGGTAGCTCTCCGCAATATCTCGGGCTTTGGTGTCAGGCCGAAGAGATGCCAGGAGATAGACAAACTTGTCCTCCTCCTTAATAGATGGATTTGCGTGTATTCGGGAAAATTGCCCCCAGAAAGCCACCCAAGTCCTCGGGTTCAAGTCCACCTCGTTGATGTTTATCTTTGGGAGCTTGATGTTAACGTCGACTACCATGTTGTCTGACGTCTCTTGGATGCATTTCTTGAAATCCAGTTTTACGGCGATTACCCTGTCTCTATAAGTCTCCGCCAGATCGAATTCAGCTTCTGTAGTCTCAATCAAAGACTTCAATTCAGAATCTACCTTGAATAATCTATCTGACTTATCCAAGACCTTATCATGAGCAATCTCCTTATCTTCATAAAGTTTGCCTTTGAAGTAGCCATCACATGCCACTGTGAGGGATCTTCTCAAATTTTTCCTTTCCAACTTGAGTTCTTGAACCTGTTTTTCCACCTCCGTCATTTTGCTCTTAATATTCAAATCACAGGAACTTAAAGTCGCGGACGCCACATGTTGAAACCAAAGAAAGAAACGCTCAGGTTTTTCTAAAACAAATCTCTTTATTTACAATATAAAATCTCCCTTATATACACTCCTAGAGATTCACAACACTGCCAATAAATATACCAGAAACTGAAGTAATTGTTGATATATACAGAAACAAGAGGCCGTGGTTCAGGTGTTAACCCCGCGAGGTTATTATGAGTTCGATTCCCAACAGAAATAATAAACAACCCTGATGTTTCACCTTTGAAAATGAGCTTATTTATTTATTTGCGTCTACACTTCCACATAATCATGTGGCAAAATAAAATCAAACGAATATCATTGTTGGTTTTCCTAGAAGTAAACCTATACGAAATCTTTTGGTTTTGAAATATGTTAAGAACAATAATTCACTTACATGAGTTAGATACATGAGAAAATTTAAAAAAATGAAATAATCTAATTACTAACCAAAACTTTAATTTTATCATCTTTTGTGTGTGGGTACCATACAAAAATAATAATCTAGAGGATTTAAGAACCTTTTCTTTCCTGGTACTCAAAATTTTCAATGAGATTCAATAATAATCTTGGGCAGTTAAGAACTGAAAAGGTCAGAAACTGCTAAGCAGTAGTTAAGGAAATACTATTTTCCTACAATGCTGCATATTTCTTCACGATTTAATTCACGTAGATTAATGTAAATAAAAATGTACAAAGAATTGACGATATTGTATACTTAACAAAATCTCAGCAAAATAATGGATTAAGATCCTCATTGGATTTTTCCAAAAATTATCTCAAAACGACAGTCATCGCCATATGTTAAAACGAAACGACATTAACCAGATGAGACAAATGATCCAAAAATTAATCTAGATTTAATTACGGAAATTGAATAACACGGTTATATAAAAAATATTTTTCGAAACAACCTCGTCCTTCCAATCTAGGAGATGCGAAAATCCGAAGATGGATTCTTTTCAAACGCGTCTCAAGCGATGGTTGCATAAGATAAAAGCTGCTGAAGTAACTTTCATGAACGAAAGCAAAATAGGAACGTCTGAGTGTTTCCAAAGACCGTCGGAAAAATCCCCTTTTCAAGAGACTATACGAGTGTTGAGTTCCAGACAACTCAAATAACCATTATTCTTATCACGACTGTCTCTTACTTTGGAGTTATTTACAATTTGGGTTTCGAAAACTAAAGCTAGTTTTAATGGTCTATTTTCAAGTAACCACGAGGTGTAGAGTTTTCCCTACCCTAACGCCAGGCAGTGAGAAAGGTTGGCTCGGTACAGTAAACCTCTTTTTGACCATAAAAAGTCCTCGAAAAATGAACTTAACTATCTAAAGAACTTTTGAGGTAAAGAAATGGCAGAAACGGCCTACTTTTGGACACCAGATAAGATATCGCTCTGCCTATGTGTTTTGGAATTGGACTAGCTGCCCCTTTATTCCCTGTTATATTGAGGATTGCAGAGAAACATACAAATGGGGATTTTTAGGTTGCCATACATTTTGAACAACATATTTTTAAAACTATTTTTGAGTCCATCCTTGAAGCATATTTTTACTTTTAAAGAGACTGTATCATGTATCTACACTACATACTACATAATATATCTATGAAATATGAGTTATGTGTGTGAAAATTAAATGTGTAAAGTAATATTTGCTTCCTAAACAGGGTGTCCCATATATGTTGGGTCACACTTCTAGGGGTGATAGTAGACACCTAGACATGTCAGAATCACATAGGATTTGGGGGTCCCAGACCAAATCCCAGGGAGTTAAAAATGGAGCGACACCCCAAAAAATTATTGAAAAATTCAACTTGTAGAAGAACTACTATTGGTAAAAATTTAATTATGGTCTCAAAAATTAAGGTTTAATATGATCTGTAAAATTATTATAAAAGTTTTCAGTTTAAAATTTTTTTATTACAAAAAAAGTTTAAAAACCACAAAAAAATGTGAAAACTCTACCAAAACTTTATTTTGTATTTCGAAATCCTTTCTTTTGATTTAATAATCTGAAAGATCATAGTCGAAAACCCTTATGTCCAAAGTGTCACGTAAAAAACATCAATATTAAATGCTTGAAATTCTGTTAAAGTATGGTTTAAGTCCGTTTCTTGTGTCCGCAAAGTGCCGTTTTGGAAACGGCTATAGGAAACCAGTTTGCGCACGCAAAAAACGAACTTTAACAGGATCTCAAGCGTTTAATATTGATGTTTTTTACGTGAAACTTTGGACTTAAGGGTTTACAACTATGATCTTTCAGATTATAAAATCAATGGAAAGGATTTCGAAATACAAAATAAAGTTTTGGCAGAGTTTTCATATTTTTTTGTGGTTTTTAAACCTTTTTTGTAATAAAAAAATTTTAAACTGAAAACTTTTAAGATAAGTTTAAAGATCATATTAAACCAAAATTTTTGAGACCAGAATTAAACTTTTATTTTTTTTAGTAGTTCTTCTACAAATTGAATTTTTCAATAATTTTTTGGGGTGTCGTTCCATTTTTAACTCCCCATGATTTAGTCTGGGACCCCCAAATCCTATGTGATTCTGACTCGTCTAGGTGTCTACTATCTATGGGACACCCTGTATATTATCTTAAATAATATTATTTCTTTGATATTTAAATATGCATTAAAAACATCGGTACATACAATTTTATCGTGCTTATATTGTATTTTAAAACATTCCCACACATACATTTAAAAAATTTTAATTATCACTTGTTTTAATATGCAAAAAACATGTTATTATGATGTGATGTTTTATTTTGTGCTAGACGTTTTATTTCTTGTATGCAATAATCATACTTTTGTTTACATTTTAGAATGGGATGGAAGTCTGTTTTATTCTAAGTCTTACTTTCTTTAAACTTTCCCAAGTAAGTAAATTAATAGCTTATTTGTAATTTTAATTTCATATCATAGATAAGGGTGATCGATTTATAATATCTTGCCAGATAGTAAGTAATGTTATTTTAAAAGCATTTAGAATGTAGCTGATGTAGCTAATGTTTTCAAGTTAAAATACTTGAAGAAAAATCTATAAAAAATTGAAAAAAATGTGTTTTTGATGGAATCTACACCTTTTTGATGTCATTATGAACATCAAGAAAAAATAGCATTCACGTGCTGTTAAATTATGATTTGGCGCGAATATTATTTCCCTAATGTTAAGTCTATGCCAATGGTTTTCAATGCTAGTCTATGGTTGTACGAATAACGAATACTAGTTCGGTCTTTAAAATAGCTTCATTTGTTTTAAATAATATTTTCTTACTGTTGAGACCCCCTACATAAAAGAAGTAGGATAAGTTTTGCTTGTATTTTGCACGTAAATTTTAGCCGTAATAGGTATACTATACTTCAAAGCAACGTTTCCTGAACCCAGTACGTCACTAACCGGTAGGAGAAAGTGAGTAAACACATAGCCTGTTGGGTTAATAGGAGGAATGCGAATTGTGATAAAAAGACACTATTTAAACATGGGTATACCGAAATAATCCTATTTTTTAAAACTGATGTTCTTTGTGTCACTCGAAATTAAGACACCGCGATGGTGGAACTACTTTTTTAGTGACGTAGTAGGTTCAACTTAAGTTTCTGTCAAGTATAGTGCAACTTTGTTGGGTGTAGAAATACTTTCTAGACTCACTATACAACCTAAAAAAATGTAACACTAGAATAGTTTCGTGAAAGTGTCACTAAAATAAACAAAATTTGATTTTAATTTCCATGTTAGTTTTATCAAATCTAGCTGTTTTATAAATATTACAATATTCGTTCACACTAAGAATTAATAGTTTTAGAAATATTTTCCCAAATCAAAATAAATTAAAAAGCAATAGTTCAGTTTAATTCCATCGAAACAAAAAAAAGACCATCAACTTTTAATAATACCATTCAACAGTTCAGCTATAACCCTACAACAAATTAACAGTACTAACTTATTAGAAATTTACCTCGTTTTTGTCCACGAACGTTCTAACAATCTGTTACTACACAAACTCCTGATTATGACCCTGCAAATTGATTCTTCACGACCAGACCTGTCACACAAGACTGACTTTACCCTTCACCACACAAAACTAAAAAGAAATAAAAGGGAAACCCACCTCACTCAGAATATTCAGAGCACCCACTAAACATCCTGATATACGACCCTCCTTAACTGCCACTTGATCTCATTAGTTGCCTTCAGCAGCAGGCATCCGAACTTCTTCTTCATCCCTGTGTCTGGAAAGAACAACAGAGCTCCACCCATGACCATAAACTGACCACAAGTCACCCTCCGAAATTATCTTATCGTAAAACCCCTCAGCGGCCGTAATTGGCCCTTTTTATGTGGTTCGTGATCACCATAGTGAGTGGGCTGTTCCGAATGCCCTGGGATTTATATTGATTTCTTTGTGAGCTCTGGACAATGTCCAGTCCCTGACGAATGGGGTTTGATGATGGAATATGTATTTGATTTGGGAGGGGGTGTTTTTTATTATGTGGCAGATTGGGTACGTGTGGGGAATGTGTGTGTGTTTGGGATATTTGGGGTAAATTTTTTAGTGGTGTTGGGATATTAGGCTTGATTTAGTTTTCTGTGTAATTGATGGTGTGTGGGATTTTATGGGCCAGAGATTGTTTTTGATTAAATGGTTTATCAGGCTACCATTAGAGGCATTAAGCGATGAAGGCAGGGTCGTATTTAGGCATTTGAAACTTGTTCGGGGATAGCAAAGTTGCTGGCATCAAAGATATCCATTTAAAATGCTCTGAAAGATTATAATTTTTTATAGGGGGACTACTAGGTATGCTTTTTTCCTTATTTAGAGTATTGTATATATGTATTTTTGGCTTCTGATGATGGGGTTTTACAGACAGATTTTGAATTTATGAAAAACGCTAGCAGATAACTAGATTCATGTTTATGTTGTAGAGACTCTTCGCTTCATGTATATACAGGGTGTTTCAAAATTGCGTTGCACGGCTTTTATTCGGAACCAGTGCCTCCTAGGGTCATGGAAGTAAGGTCTACCCTTAGGTAAGTGACCCTGGAGAATCCACTAAGATGACTTACAGCGCCCCTAGCGGTGAAATAAAAAAATTAAAAAAATTAATTTAAAAACTAAAGGAGATAGAGCAAAAACCTCAGGAGAGTATTGTTGCCAACGTCAAGAAGAACTCATTGAAAAAAATTTGATCAAAATATCTTGAATATTCACGGAGATATTAGCATTTGAAAATAGCACTTTTTCAGGGGTCAAAAAGTAAAAAGTTCGCATATTTGTAAATTTTTCAGTGTTATTGTGTAGTTTTGTGTTTTTTTAGTTGAAAGAACACAAAATTTAATCAAAAAATCAAAAAAATTTGCAAATATGCGAACTTTATACTTTTTGACCCCTGAAAAAGTGCTATTTTCACATGCTAATATCTCCGCGAATATTCAAGATATTTTGATCAATTTTTTTTCAGTGAATTTTTCATGACGTTGGCAACAATACTATCACTGAGGTTTTTGCTCTATCTCCTTTAGTTTTTAAATTAATTTTTTTAACTTTTTAATTTCGCCGCTAGGGGCGCTGTAAATCCTCTCAATGGATTCTCCAGGGTCACTTACCTAGGGGTAGACCTTACTTCCAGGACCCTAGGAGGCGCTGGTTCCGAATAAAAGCCGTGCAACGCAATTTTGAAACACCCTGTATATAGTAGTTTCAAAATTACAGCAAGTCATGGATTGAATATTAGGGTGTCACAAAAAAATCAATCCCCAAAAACAAATCCCCAGGTCCCCCCAAAAATGTTCTCTTTGTGAATAGGCATGAATTTTTCAGAACTTTTAAAATATTTAGAGATGCCCAAAGGTCATAGAAGTTCTATAATTTTTTATTTTAATTATTACAAACTTATTATGTTCAAAGTACATTGTTTTCATTTACGTACCTACTTATTTCAAGGATGTATGATATTTTTGCCATCACAATTTTTATTTTAGTGATTAAACCAGCGCATATAATTAACCGACTATTTTACGTCTAAAATAAAGCAGGTAAATATCTTTCATACTTTAACAAAACACCACTTAAATCCATCTCTATGTGGGCATCCCTTAGAATCTGATCGCCTTTGAGAGTTCGTTACTCTTGAGGTATTCCCTAATTCCCTAATATATCCGCTGCTAAATGCTAGAGGAACGCCTTTCATCTTACGGAAGGAGAGTTCGAATTCGGTATTCGTACGCCCACTATTTGTAGTTTAGTATAGTGTATATGTTAAATTAGGTAATGTTCAGAAAAACTAAGGTAAAATGAGAACTACCTAAGGTAAAGTACAACATATTTCATACTTTACCAAGGTATTCCGAACATTACCAGATTCTGAACATTAACTGTAACATATATACGGTAACAAACCATGTTTGCATTTTCTGTACAGAATATGAGATTCCCAGATTATTAGCTACTGTTATATGCCATTAGTTAGAAAAAATAGAATAATTTTTATATTTTGACAAGAAATATTAAAGACTACAAGAATGAAGTTCAGAAATGCAGCAAAATGTTTTTGGAATTTAATTTGCTCCCTTTCCAAGAAGTAACTCTGATACTAACAATACCTTAATACAAACATTTTTAACTATATTAGAAAATAAATTTTAAATAATATATACTAGTAGACTATAGAAGATAAATTTGAAATTTAGAATGTAAAAAAACTTGCACTCTTGGCATTCCGATTGATATGAAGATATTTAAACATTTATTAAGCTAGTGGGAGTTGCAAGACAAAATTGTTTGGAGATATTTTAAATATGAATTTCAATAAACTTCAAAAAATATAGATATTAAACTTTCAAGGATAAACGCACAAATATGGATACAGGATTTGAAAGAACACGAATAAGATCATGATATTTTATCTAGTCAACACTGTTGCTCCAACAGTCCAATGCAAGTTAAGAATAGAAATTTTCAGTTTAAAATACAAACGTTAGAAAATCTCCTTCTTTTAACCGACACTTCAGAATATACAGTTCAATTAGGATTAAAAACGCCCCGTCATCCCCACTTTTAAGAATAATAGCATTTCAAAAATAACTTATTTATTTACTGTTTTCGGTAAGGAAGAAGAACTATTGTAAGAAAAACTGCCCAAGACAGCTTGCAGAAGATTTGTTTCAATATTTAAAAACGGGTCACAGGATGCCAAACGCCATTTTGTTCAATGGCTACACAGAAACGGAAAAAGGCCCAAACCAACCGGGATAATGTTACCATCCAGAATTCTTAAAAAGAACGAAAAGTCTTAAAAGATTATTTCCAAGCCCTATGACGATAAAATTATTATTCCCTCTTCGTGAAAATTCTAGATTGTTTGCGCACAAGCTCATGTATAAAATATCAGCCTTTTGCTCGGACTCTCTGCGGTACCTCCGCCGGTAATTTTATTATCGAACAACACTCGTGCCATTTGCCTTCCCTGCCCATTTGGATTGTCGACTGCCAAAAAGCAGACGAGATTTAAAACATAAATGAATAAAATCGTTCCTGTTAAATAAAATGGAAGTGTATTTTGTCGTTTTGGAGGAAGAACCGTTTGTTTTCTTGCACGGTGAAAGTAATCTGCTGATAATGGCTGCCCGATTGTGTTCTGTTTTCTTTTTTTCTTCTTCTTCCTGGAGGATATTATTTTCAGGAGGAGTCGAACCCTCACGGAGGGGGAATTTTAATTACGTTTGGTGCGCTCGTTCTTTTGTTTATCGTTTTGGCTTTGTTTAAGGTAATGATTGGAATGAATTTGCCCTGGAAAGAAAATCGTTGGGAATATATGCAGTGTTCGTCTATTGTGATGGCGCCATTTTGGTTGAACTTTTATTCTTGATTGCGTTTGGGGCGTCTTGATAAGGGTTGTTTAATGCTTTAAATTTATTCTGTGCATGTTTAAAGAAACTATTTATGGTTTAAAAGACTTAAACCGAAGAACCAATTAGCATAGTTATTTTTTGGAAAAAAAATTTGTTTTAGCAAAAGTTTTCCTCATGCATTTGTTATTTTATCCTAATAAGAATCGGATATAAATTTGTTTGCATCTTTCTCAGACCTATTCGCCCCAAATTTCCCATTGGATTGAATGGTAATCTCGGGTGGATTAGGATTGAAAGAGTTAAACATTAAAAGAATAAATACATGGATCAAAATACATGGCCATCTTTTCAGGGAAAACACCTATGTGCACTTGCAGGATTAAAAGTTTGAAATTATTAAAAAAATATTTTTTTACCTTTATTTAAATGCACAATTGAATATCACATCAAGCATCGGCGGCGTCAGCATCAAAATATTGATGGGAAAGACCCAGGGATTAGGGAACGCTCACGGGAGGATTTTTCCTAAACTAACTACCTATGAAAAACACGATTTACTTCAAACAGTGCTGTAGCTAGAGAAAATATTTGGAGGGGATCTCTAGTGTTTTTTCTGTTCAAAGACTAAATATTTCTGAAGGATAGTTAAAATATTTTGGTGACAGAGCCGTTCTCAATCTGAGCACTGGTATTAAATTATTCTAAATTAAATTTTCTTTAAAATAAGGGGTGGACAGCCCCCCTCAGCATTACCCCTTACAAAATATTCAGTGAATCTTAAGTCTCACCCAGAAGTTAAAATTATAAGTTTTGAAAGAGAATGTTTTCTATTATTGAGGGGGACGCGTCACCCATCCCGACGCCCGTGACATTAAATAGAACTTAAGAATGAAACCACAATTTACTAAATACATACAGAACAAAATCCTATTATTTGCAATGCGCTGGAATATTTGCCAAAATGCAAGACAAATTATTTGTCAATCGTAATGCAAATGGGAGCATAAAGGCATACTACCAATTACTAAAAGATCCTTTTACCCCCCACAGACCGATTGATCCATTATGTTCCAGACCAAAATTCAATTACGACATTAAAAGCCCCATCCAGAACATTGTCTCTACACTTTAAGCGCCATTTAATATCAGAAACCATTCATTCTCGTACCATCCATTCCTATTTGTCATGTCCTGCTTTAAAACTGCCACCGAGCCAGGCTTTTTCAGTTATGGATGATTCAGGGGTTACATGCATTTCGCTTTTACTTAAAACGGAAGCCTTTAAATTTAGCTGATGACTCTTTTTTGGGCCATTTTAAAAGCATTTTTCACGGGGGCCGTATTTTAATGATGCAAAGAGGGTTTCTAAGAAGTATGGGGATTTCTGGAAGTTTTAGAGTATTTAAAATATATGCTTGTGATATCTAGTCCATTATTGTTATTGCTGCCGTGCTATGTGGGAGCCACCGCTTTATTGTAAGTGTTGTGTATGTGTATTATGTGTATGCCACCGATAAAGATCCTAACAGAGGGTCCAAAATGCTATTTTCAAAAGCCATCATATGATACAGGGCAGCACTGAAAATCTCTATGATTGACAGAAGGGTAGGCGGTACAATTTGGAGATCACAGCTGTGATTGGCTGTGACGTATTCATTCAATCTTTCACTCTCAAAAGCGTATTAGATTAGATGATTGGACGCTTAAGATTTTATTTCCTCACCTCTCGTGACGTACAAAGGAAAGCTTGAGTTTTCTGCAATACCAGTGCCAAAAGTTCCCCTAACACAAGACATACCCCATGTATTTTCGATTTCCATTATCGCCTATGACAATGGACTCTCTGTTCTGGTACTCTGTGGTGTAAGCTACACTGTTAAAGAAAAATTCAACATTTCACCACAAACTGGTTCAAATTCAGCTGCAACCTACAGTTCGGTAACAGGTTTCACCAAGTTTTCGGTGCTTTCACTAGCGAAAGCACCGGATTTCACTAGTGAAAGCACCGAAAACTTGGTGAAACCTGTTACCGAACCTTAGATTGCAGCTAAATTTGCACCAAGTTTTGTGGTGAAAAAGCCCAACCTTACACCACAAACTGGTGAAAGGATGAATGAACTCTTGCCTGAATTTTTCGTTATCAATTGTTTTATCAAATGTATGCTTATGTTACTTATCATAGATAGCGTGTTGGCCAAATTGACTACGAAGAAATTGTTTTTCTTTTTGTTTTCTGTGGAACACATTAAGAAATAAGTTTATAATTAACATAAAATAAAAAAGAACACATTAACTTAGTAAAAGAAAACAAAAGATATTTTTTATGGGAGGGACCCTGGCACTTCGTAGTAGGTAATACAAAATATTATTTATACAGAAAATCTAAAAACCCCCAAAAAAGCGATGAAAATATTTTTTCACGATTATTATTTTCAAATATTTGTTTATGACATTCAAAATATTTTACGTATTGACTAATACGTAAAGTTTACTTTTTACGTTTAAGTTTAATTTACGTTGAAGGTTGCTTAATACTAGACTTATGCTCTTTAGTAATTTGAATATACTTTGGACAATTTGTAATATGGGTATGATATTTTATTTTTGACCGAGCATATATGTCATCAATAACTACTAGTTTTTAAATATATTGACATTTAAAAGAATAAAAGTAAATAAAGTATACAATAATTAGGCTTGAAACATATTTATGTTTATATTTCAGGGGGGATGCTCAAAGTTAAGTTCAAAATTGGAACAGTTCACTGAACCATTAAAAAATCTAATTGAAAAACCAATCGGCAAACGATTATAGATTCCCTTCAAAATGAGAAAAAAAGTCCCAAATTCGAATAAATTAAAGAATACTCCGTTTTTTTCGCTGCTTAATCGAACCCTGGGAACGAGGCTTCCAAGTAAATCCAATAAAGCAGAAATGACGAAATCTCGTTAGCTTGCAAGATTGGTCTCAGGACCGCTATTAAACTTAATTTCCGGCTAAAAAGTTTAAAGTTCGAGAAGCTCGGAGTTGCGACATGCTGGGGCTCGGCCTAATTTGGTAAACAAGGCGGGTTTCTTCTGAGAACTTGCTTTGATTGGCTGCTGTACTCTCTACTGTTAGAGAGGCTGTTCTTAAGTACCTGCAAGCACTGCTGTAAATTTGAGCTAGTTAATTAGTCATTCAATAATAATAAGGTTCAGTTAACTTCATGTAACCAACTTTTAACAATGTTTCTCGTCTTATTCTAAAGACTTTTAAGGGGTTCATTTAGTGGTAATTTATTGTATGAATTGTATTAATTTGATTAAAAGTTGTTTTCCGTTTAAGGAATTATTCGTAATAAAACAAATGCTTTAAAAATGATTTTTAGGGTGCACCTATAAAATAAGTACTATTAGTAAATATTCATACGTATTTACACATTAAACTCTAATTTTCCTTCTGAAAGATTTTTTTACATCACACTCTGTGTTTATAATTTTGTAGAGAAGTGTTTTAATTTTTCTTTCCAAAAGTCTAAGCTTAAATCTATCTATTTAACAACATAAGGTTGAAACAATATCAATTCTTAACAGATGAATTCATAACACTTATCAAACATATGAATCTGATAAGTTAAAGGAGTATAAATTGTGCTATAATATAGGTATTTATTATTCCTTATAACTTTATTAAAGCAAAATGAATTCGAAAATCATAATGCTGCATTTTTAAAGGCAAACAACATGATAAAACTATTTATTCAGTTTTTAAAATGACAAAAATTAGGTTATTTCGTTTTAGTCGTACTTTTACGTTTCTTACTATTTTCTGTGACATGGTTTTCATTTTTTAAAGAACGATTTGATAATTAAAAAATGAAAATTTTGAATTTGTAAAAGTCATGTTTTGTATCCGGTTTCTTGATTGAAAAATAACGTATTGATTAATACAATCCTTCTCTGCTAAAATATTGGGTTGTCCCATAAGTTGTGGTTTTTTTTGCGAAGTTTTGTCTTTGAAAATTTTTTATGAAAAACTGGTAATAGGTGGAGATTTCGAACAAAGGGGGTTTGATATATGTATATTTATGAACATAATGGGTGATTTTGGTAGTTCTCGTGAAATTATTTCTTTTCAAAATGGCGGTTTGAAAAAAAGACCAAAAACGACGATTTTTGCGTAATTTTTTTTGAGATTACAGCAAATGCGTAAAATATTACCAGCAGTTTTTGCTGTTAAATTTTTCCGTTTTTTTGCAGTGTGTCTGCAGACACACTGCAAAATGGTCACTAGCACGTCAGTTGCCAGTAAACTATAGCAGGTGGCGCTTCGAATTTACAGCTAAAAAGGCAGTTTTTGAGATTACAGCAAATGCGTAAAATATTAACAGCAGTTTTTGCTGTTAAATTTTCTGTTTTTTTTGCAGTGTACAACACAACAGAAATTCTGTTAATTTGTGGACAAAAAAGGGTGCCTAAATGTATTTTTTTTTGTGTAGAGCGTTTGTGTAGTGAATATTTACACTGGCAAACGCTCCACACAAAAATAAACACATTTAAGAACACTTTTTTTTGCAAACTAACAACACTTTAGTTGTGTTTTCCGGTTGAACACTTGCAAAAATATTACACACATTTTTGCAGTGTTTATTAATAATCCTACTACTATAATAATTGTGAAATGTTTGTCTGGATGTTTGTTAAACTCTTTCACGCAAAAACTACTGAATGGATTTTAATGAAATTTTACTATAATGTAGCTTATAGATCAGAATAACACATAGTTACAAGTTACAAGTTATAATGAGACTTGCGCTGACTGAAAAGTCGCTTCGTCTTCTTTTTCCTGATGTTTATATTTCCTTGTGTGGGCTGTAAAGATTTTCTACATAATGTCTGCTATTGACTTTAAGAAGTTGATTATGGCTTTGGTTTTTTCCTTGGCATTTTCATTAGTCACTTTTAATATTTCTGTAAAACTTGTTGAAGACGTATTTATAGATTCTATAAGCTTTTTCCTTTGATTGGTGAATTTTTTGCATTGGAGGAGTAAATGATCATTAGAATCTACTTCATTACAGAATGAACATAGAGGACTTGTTGCTTTCCCAATCTTAAATAAATTTTGTTTTGTTAATAAAGTTTTAGTTTTTAGTTTTGCCAGAAGAACATCCATTTTCCGATTGGAGGAAATTAAATAAACTTTTGAGGTATCCTGTTCCAAATGAGCGAAGTCTGATGCATATTTGCTTCTTTTCCAAATTTCTTCTTCTTTTATAATTATATGTTTGATGTTTTTTACTAAATCTTCAGGAGCTATTATTTGCTTAATAATGTTAGTGGGAGCTTTTTTCGCTTCTTGATCGGCTTGTTCGTTTTCAGGAATACCTTTGTGACCTGGTGTCCAAACGATCTCTAGGTGTCGAACTGTTTCAAGGGCCTTATTAATGCAATTGTTCAAATAAAGTATTACTTTTGGAGATTTCATGTTAATTGAAAAAAGGGCCTTTAGTACTGATAAACTATCTGTTAATATTATATATTCTTGGTCTGCTTCAAAAATTTCCTGAACTGCCATGATAATCGCAACCGCTTCAGCTGTAAAAATGCAATTTATATTTGGGATAGATCCAGAAATTACTTTGGATGTTAATGTATTTATCGCCGCTACTTTGGTATGTGTTTCATTTTTTGAGGCATCTGTTGAAATGATTATTCTGTTTCTCATATCTTCATATTTGCAACGGTTAAAATGACATCGAATTTCTTCGTTAGATAAGTTTTTATTTTGAAAGCTATAATTATGTAAACTAAGTTTCAAATTAGGATGAGTATTAATTTCTAATCTTTCATTAATTATGTCTCTTGTATTTAAGAAATAAAAATTCATTAATTCTTGAAATCTGTATTGTATTGAGTGATGCCGACTCAACCGGGGAGGATCACAGGAAGTTAACAGGGATTCACTCAATGCTGAATTGTTTCCATGAGATATTTGTTTGATTCCAAATTTTATGAACATAATTTTATGTCGATTCTTGATTGACATTTGATTTGCTTCTTTGTATAAGAGGGGAATAGGGGTCCACTTAGGAAGGCCTGTAGCGATCCTCAAAGCTTTGTTATAAATGATCTCTAGTTTGTGAAATAGGGATTTGCTAGTGCTATTAAAAATCTAACAACCAAATTCTAAATTACTTCTTATTGTTGCATTTACAATATGTGTGAGGTGATATGAACGTGTTCCCCAGGAGGCTCCTGCTATTGCTTTTAGAGCATTCATTTTCCTATTCACTTTTTTTGTTAAATGAATGAAATGTTCTTTAAATGATAAGTTTCTAGAAAAATATAACCCTAGGATTTTCACATGCTCTTTCCAAGGAATTTCCGTGTTCTCTATGAGGAGGTTTCCATTAGGAAGTTATTTTCTGTTGGAGAAGTTAATTGCACTACATTTTTGAGGACATAATGATAATTTCCATTCTTTACACCAAAGGCTTATTTTACATAAAGCTTTTTGTATGTTGTTCATTGCTTGCTTGAGGTTTGAATGATGAGAATAAACAAATATATCGTCTGCATATATTATAACTTTGGCACCAGCTATGTGTTCAAAAAGGTCTGACATGAAGATAGTAAACAGAAATCCACGCCAGACCACGATTATTTTTTAAGTTGGTAGACAAAGTATTTCTCCACCTAACCTGAAACTCTCTATCTTGAAGAAAGTTAAATATCCAATTAGCAGCATTGCCCTTGATGCCTTTTCCTATTAATTTTAATATGAGGCCATCAATGTAAATTGAATCGTAAGCTGAACTAATATCCAAAGCTACTAAAAGGAAAAATTCTTTATTATTTTTAGCTTGTGTGATTTTTTGAAAAAGAAGAGATTGGCAGTATGTAACGTCTTTAAACGGAATAAATCCTGCATGATTTTCATTAAAAGAATTTAGGGAGTGTTTAACAAGTCTTTTTAAAATCATCTTTTCAAAGGTTTTACTAACTACTGAGGTCAATGAAATAGGTCTGTAGGAATTGGTTTGATCTTTTACTTTGTTTGGTTTGATGATGGGTAAGATGATTGCCGTTTTCCAATCTTTTGGTATAACTCCTGTTTCCCAGCTTTCGTTATAGATATCCAAAAGGGTATTAAGTTGATTATGATCTAGGAGTTTTAAAAATTTATTATTTATTTTGTCAATTCCTGGAGTTGAGTTTTTTGATGACTTTATTGCTTGTCTTAATTCGTCCAGTGTAAAAGGAAGATTGTACGGTTCATCATCGTGAGTACTCAAGTCAAGAGGAATATATTCGTCAATATTGTTTTTCTTAAATGAATTTGCAAACAAATTAGCCTGTTCCTTGGGACATTGTATGATTTGATTTCCTTGTATTAATAAATTGTGATTTTCAGGATAATGTGGTTTATTATTGACAGCTTTCAAAATATTGTAAATATTTTTAGATTCTTTTTCATTATCACATAAATTATTCCAAAAACCTGTTTTGCTAGTTTTAATTAATTTGCGAAGTTTAGCTGCTACTTTCTTGTATTTAATCCAAAGATCCAATGAAAGGAATTTTTTGGATAATTTAGAAAGTGTTCTTTTTTGTTGAAGGAGGCTTTCGCATTTTGAATTCCACCATGGCTCTTTATATTTTTTTATCTTTACTTGTTTTGTATTTTCTTCAATCAGTTTCATGCATTCGGAAAGAAATTCAGTTTTATTCTCATAATCAATGTATTCGATACCCTTTTCGATATTTTTCCATAAAATTAATTGTCTTGTTTGTTCTTTTCCGTTGCTGTTTTGGTTTATCAAAGTTTGGATAGGGAAATGATCACTGTCAAAAAGATCCTCTTTTACGTTGAAATTCGTTTGATTAAAGATGTCTGTAGAAGCGATGGTAAGATCTAACAGAGAGGAATATTGATTTAACTTATAGGTGTGCTTGGTCGTATTTATCAAAACACCATTTATATCGTCTAACCAATCAAAGAATTTGCTTGCATCTTGAGATTCTCTTTGAGAACCCAAAAGAGGATGTTTTAAGTTTAGATCTCCTATAATTATAAATGGCGGGACCAGGATCTTTTTTAGTTCATCTAGCAAAGCTGATTCAAAAATCCCTTTGGGAGAATATATGTTGACAATTATTATAGATTCTTTATTTGTAAAAATTTTGATGGCAAGAATTTCGTTATTCGTAGGAGGGAGGCTTGATAAATCAATTAAAGCTGAAGGGAAGTTCGAATTTATAGCGGTCAGAATTCCACCACCTTTTGTGGTTCTATCTTTCCTATAACTTGTCTTATTGGTTATTTTGAATCTTTCGTCTAACTTGAGGAAGGATTCTTGAATGGCCAAAATGTCAGAGTCCATGAAAAAAGGTTCTTTGAGCCAGTGTGTTTTATTCTTAATGCCTCTGGCATTCCATTGAACTATGTTTAATTTTGAATTAAACTTTGACATGAAAATAAAATTGTAAAGGTCTTACTTGCTTTATCTGTTCTTGACTAACTTCTTTAGTTTTGACTATAAGGCTTGTTTAAAAAAATGGATTGTCCTTTCTTATATTTGAAAGCGGAGTTTCTCTCTGATTCTCTTGGATTCGTGTTTGTTCTTGATTTATGTTTTCTTCCGTTTGGATTGTTTTAATATGATTAACTACTTGTTCCGAATTATGAAAATTTGATTGCATGTAACACATAGGCTATAATTTATAAAGAGAAAATCGGTCCTTCATTCTTTTTTTCCAATTTTTCTTCTTTTTTCACTTATTTTTCCGTGTTTGAAAACCTGTTTTACCAGTCATACAACGAGTTAAAAATAAAACATTGTTTCAAATGAGACAGATCACTAGACTTTTTCATTTACTAGATCGTTTATTTTAGTTTTAAACAGACTTTTTGTTATGGTTTCAAATTTGTTATTTTATAAAGGCACCAAGATATTAAACATTATCAGGAACATCGGGATTGTAAAAAGTGACAAGAACACCGGGATTGGAAAATTAGCGAGAACATCGGGATGGAAAAAATTACCGGGTTATAAAAATTACCGAGAACACTGGGATAGGAAATTTACCATAAAGACACCGGGAATACCGGAATATAAAAATTACCGTAAACACTGAGATAGGAAAATTACCGGGACCGCCGGGATTAGAAAAATTACCGTGACCACCGGGATAAGATTACCGGGAACACTGGGATAGGAAAGAGGTGCCTGGGATACCGGGATGATTTGTAATATTGCTAATTTACAAAATTATAAATGTATTTTAAGAAATATTTAAAAAAAAAAAATTTATAAACTCCCCCCCGTGCAAGGCCGGGTATAACAGCTAGTTTTAAATAAAAGTGAAATAAATTTAAGGTTTCTAGGTTTATCGTACATAGGATATTTCTGAAGTGACAATTGATCTGGTTTGAAGTTGGGTTCAGACACTCCTTTGTCGTGTATGTAAATCCACGGTGTTTTTTCATTTACACAAACAGAAATAGGAGAATGATACGTGAGTAGAAAGATGTATTTTTCTCGAAGTAGAAACCATTTGCTTTGAAAGATTTTGCTATACGGTATCCCCGCGATTTTTTTATATTCTTTTTTGAAGAAAGAATGAAATTTCACATTCCCCCTTCGGTTGCTGAAGCTTTTAGAATGTAAGTTTCTTTTTCTGTATAGTTTCTTCTAAAAATTTTTGTGGCATTTATTACACAAACGTACGCTAGGGGTAAATGTTTTATGAGAAGGAATGGTGGCTAGTAAAGATATGGTAATTTCGATTAGATTTTAATAATAAATAATGCATTCGGTCGATTATTTCTTAATCTACAGATCAAATATGTTCAATGCGTTTTGAAGAAAAATGTTTTGCTCAAGAATTACATTCTAAGATCTAGACTTAAATGTTACACTTTATATACTCGGTATTCTTAATCTTTATCTAGTACTACATTTTGCTAGTATAAACTTATATAGTTTTGAGAAAATATATTAGAAACATACACTAGCGGAAATAAAAATCCCAACACCAAGAAGGAAAGGAGATATCAAAGTCAAATTTATTTCTATGATTGCACATAGTATCAATGTGAATTGCTTTAAAAATCAGCCTTCCTGGATGTTAGGGGGCTGAGAAAATCGGTGAGGAGTGTTGTCTCCATAGGTGTCCATTACCGCCGTCACACGACATGGTATTGAGTGACAGGGGCTCTAAATGACTTTTAAGGGATTGGAGGACCATGTTGCCTCCTCAGGTAGTTCAAATTCATATGGTGCACTAGCGGACGTTGCATATCGGGCTAGGGGATTTCTCCTCTTTCTCCGGACATGTTTTGTGAGCGTTGGTTCTTACGAACGGATAGGCCAGGGTAAAAATGCAACCTAGGGGGTTAAGAAGAAAGATTGGACATTGCATACAACATGTGGTTGTGCATGTTTCTTTTGAAATTTGTCCCCAGGACAGGTCTGAAGGTAAGGACGGACAACCGGCTAAAAAACCTCAATGAAGCAGCTCCGGTTGGCCAAAATACCGGTAGATCATACTGAGAACAAGCGGCAGTAAGATGGATGTCGTTTGCAGTTCTGCGGATTGTCCGTTCGGTCCGCATAGCTTCTTACATCTTTGTCAGTAAACAAGAGGCTGAAAATGGGCATTTCTGTTTCCAATAGTGCACGAAATAAGGAAATGAAAATCCCAATTTCATGACATTGTGTTTATGAGAGAATCCTGATTCGGTTTGGAGCACCACGACGGTTGGGTATGAGTTTGAAGACACAATGGAGAGAGCGCACTCAGCTGATGATTTTCTAATCATTTCACAGAGTGGTGATGCAGGGTAACGGAGTGGGGATGCATTGGATTTCATTTCTGCTACTCCTGAGTATGATTCACCAGTGCTTTTTCCAACCAGAGCTGCGTCATTGAGATTTTGCAGCCGGTAGACCGTCCTTACCTTCAGACCTGTCCTGGGGACAAATTTCAAGAGAAACATGCACAACCACATGTTGTATGCAATGTCCAAGCTTTCTTCTTAACCTCCTAGGTTGCATTTTTACCCCGTCTTTCCCGTTCTCTAGAACCAACACCCACAAAACAAGTCCGGTCAATGAGGAGAAATCACCTAGCCCGGTACGCAACGTCCGCTGGTGCACCATATGAATTTGGACTACCTGAGGAGGCAACATGGTCCTCCAATCCCTCAAAAGTCATTTATAGCCCCTGTCACTCAATACCATGTCGTGTGACGGCGGTAATGGACACCTATGGAGACAATACTCCTCACCGATTTTCTCGGCCCCCTAACATCCAGGAAGGCTCATTTTTTAATCAATTCACATAATTACTATGTGCAATCATAGAAACAAATTTGACTTTGATATCTCCTTTCCTTCTTGGTGTTGGGATTTTTATTTCCGCTAGTGTATAATAAGACTAGCGGAACCCGCCGTGCGTTGCTACGTCTTAAAATAATTATGAAAACAAATTAACATTTACTGTTAGTATGTTAAGCATTAAAACCAAATTTTTGACATACACTCAGTGTTGTTTTTACGTCGAGCTGGGGATTGTGCAGGTGTCTCAGAAGCCCGTTGAGATGCCATACACTCAGTGTTATTTTTACGTCGAGCTCGGAATTGTTCAGGTGTATCAGAAGCCCGTTGAGATGCCATATACTCAGCGTTCTGTCAACGCCGATCTTGGGACTGCTCTGGTGTCTCAGCAGCTCTGTGAGCTGCCTCAAGCTCCGCCTGTTCAAGTCTTTGCAGTTCGGTTTGTGGATATAGTCAAGATATGGAGGATCTCTATAGTCAAGATATGGATATCTCTATAGTCAAGATATGGAGGGTATCTTGAAAGAGACTCGGGGATGGGAGAAAGAGAGTCAGCTTCACCAGAAACTTAGACAGCCTAGCTCTAGCTGCATTCTGGAAGTGAGAACAGTGACGAGCTTACCACTAAAAGAGAGTCAGATTATTCAATTAGACCTGAAATACCCGGTATCCCCCGTGGCTCGTATCTGGCCACAAGTGTCCCGAGGATGATATGTGAGGAACTTTCATTCACTTACGGCCGTATTCACCGGTAACCTGACCGGCGGTCAGGTCAAGAAACCATGGTTACAGCCTCTGATTGGTGGAAGGAAAATATTGAATTATTTTTCCACCAATCAGAGGCTGTAACCATGGTTTCCTGACCTGACCGCCGGTCAGGTTACCGGTGAATACGGCCGTAAGTCTAGCTACTTTCATAGCTCGAGCTTTATTAGAGCTTTGGGAAATATTAGACTTACGCTTTCGCGGCATAATTCTTAGTAGGTACTCTTTTCCTACACTTCCAAAAAACAAAATCCCGCTTCAAAACTAAATCACATCGTCCCGCACAAAAACAATCACCTTTAAACATTGAAATCAATAAGTATGATGTCAAAAGAGTGCAAAAACTCTCGAAAACAAAGTGACTCTTTGTTTTTGGTATTAATACTAAAAATTAAATAAAACACAAAATAAGTAAATTTTGTTCCAATATTATTATTTTGAATTTATATAATTATTTTTTATGCTTCGAAATTGGTTTTCTATCCATTTTTTTGCTTTAATTTCAAAATTTCATAAAAAGGTATTAATAAAATTGCCTAGTAAGTACAACACTGGAACTTCTAAAGTTTCCTATTATTGGCATGCATTATTATGAAGCAACTCCGGCTATTAGGCTGAGCGCGCACTAGAGACTTTTGTCTCGGAGACAAAGACAAAATTGCTTCCCTGGCTATTGCAAGAAGCTAGAGTGCGCGCACATGGCGACGAGACCAAGATCACTAGGCCAAGAATTTCCTCATAGAAATGCATTGCTCTCGAGTGACTAGTGTTTTAAGTCGCCGAGACAGAAGTCTCCAGTGCGCGCTCAGCCTTAAAGCAAAAGGTGACAAAACCATTGCCTCATACTCTAGAGAAAATTTTATCTTTGCTTTCACTGACGGTTCATCAGATGAAACTCTAAACAATGGAGGAGCTGGTGTCAACTTTACTTTTCCGCAGGGCAGAAGCTCAAAGCATTTTAAGATCGGTGCAGGCAAAATAGCTTCAAATTACACTTGTGAACTCATTGCCATCCAAAAAGCCCTAGATGAGTATTTAAATCTTGAAGAAAATGATAGAGCCAAAGGTTTAATAATTTTCAGTGACTGTAAATCTGCTCTACAGGCAATTCAGAGGGGTTCTTCAGGGCTAATTATTAATATACATCGGACACTTCGCAGGATTTTTCATTTGGGGAAACAGTGCATCATGCAGGGGATTCCCGGGCATGTTGGCATTACTGAAAACGAGACGGCTGATGCCTTGGCAAAGTAAGCAAGGAAATTAAACACCAACAAAATAACTCATGTCACTCTCAACGACATTAATTCAGTGGCTAAGGCAAAACTCAATGATAGAAAAATCAAAATCAAACACCAAATCCCTGAAATCAGTACAAATAGAACCCTTGCAAGCACACTAACAAGACTACGGACAGGACACTTCAGAGGAATAAAGATTCATAGAGACGGGACAAGGACGTATTGCCTCTGCAAAAACTGCCCAGAAATTGAACTAACCCCCAAACATCTTTTCAACTGTCCCGCTATTCTGGAAAAATTGCAGCAAATTAGTGACAATCCATGGGCGGACTTATATATGAGGACAATTGCCTTCAGATCGCGGATGCTATTTATAGGACCTTCGGTCCTATATAATCTCTGACCATGACACGACACCAACCAACCAACCAACCAACCATTGGCTTGCATGACTGGTAAAACAGGTTTTCAAACACGGAAAAATAAGTGAAAAAAAGCAGGAAAAATGGGGAAAAAAAGAATGAAGGACTGATTTTCTCTTTATAAATTATAGCCCATGTGTTATTCTGATGTATAAGCTACATTATGGTAAAATTTCATTAAAATCCATTCAGTAGTTTTTGCGTGAAAGAGTAACAAACAAACAGACAAACTTTCACAATTATAATAGTAGTCTTGGCGCCTCATGGAGGCAGCTGTGGGATGAGCAGGATCTCATCTATGGGGATCTGGCGCGACGGGGCCTTTTGGACCTGGTGTAGGCCTTCCTACACCAGGTGGGATAAGTAACAACAACAGGATTAATAAATCTATAATATTAAAAGATCTTTACGGTTCATTCATTCATTCATTCATCGGTTCACCTATCAACTCACAGCAAAATCTACCGGGGCTAAAGAGTCGAAACTTGGTGTGGTGGAAGACTTTACGGTGTATGCGCGCACTAAGAAGGGATTTTTCGAAATTCTTTTTTTCTGACCCACAGGGGTGCTTGGAGTGTTTTCGACGTTTTTGAGCCTAGCACCGTCCCAAATGACCCTAGATCTTCGTAACTTCTCAGGAAGGTACCTAGCCACAATATCTAGAAAGGCATTTTTCGAATTTTCGATATTCGAATTTTAAGGGGTCTAAAAGTTTCAAAAACCCGATTTTACTGTGCATAAACAAAGTTTTACATTTTAGAAGAAACACATACTAATAATTTGATATTTCGAAGCGACCGGTTGGTATTATCTTCTTAAGAATATTTAAAAGAAAGTAATTTCTGGATTTTTCGATATTTCATTCTGGAGGGGGTGCACGGGGGTTTGAATATTTACTCCGGTTTCTAGTTTTTGCTTTCTATCGCCCACCTTATTAATGCGATTTGTATGAAGTTTTAGCATGTTGTTCCTCACACAATCGGGAAGGTTTTCAAAAAAGAATTTTTGAATTCAAACCATTCTAAGCTGTCTTTTTTGGCCCTTTTCTAAATTCTTATGCGTAGCTTTAATTGTTAATTGATAACGGTTATTGCTCCTTCCAAGTGACGCAAAACCTCTATTGTTAGAAATATTTATTTAAAAATATTTTGAGCATAATTTTTAAAAATAATTTGTGATAAAATAAATTTTTACAATAAATTAAAACTATTTAACCGAAAATTTTTAACTTTTTCCATTCAATAGAAATTTAAAAAAATAGCAATATTTCATCAGAAGCATTTTAGATAGTTGATATCAGTAATTCAAATGATGTCTACTTTTATTTCATGTTTGAAGGCGATTTCTATGAATGAGTTGGTAATAAATCAACCAAGGGGGTTCAGGGGGTCTCCCCCTGACCTTTTTTAATTTTAATTTTAAAAATCGGTTATTAACACTTTAATTCCAAAAGTTTTTTGTTTTGTTTAAGATTTCAGGAAAGTATTTATTTTTTATTTGCTTTGAATTTTATGAAAACAGCGGGATGAAGGGGGTTGATAAATATTAAGTAGGGAAGAAAATAATTCTTATTTATTTTATCATCCAGTTTGAAAATCCTTTTTTTCCCGAGCAACGGCGGGTAGGTATATCAGCTAGTATTTTATAATGCGATAACAAACATTTTAATTTTTTAATTCGATTAATGTAATGAAATAGAAAAAATATAGCTTCTCAGTTATACACAATAAAAATTAATTCCCTCATTACATTACGCAGTCTTCAATGTTGGTAAAGATGATGACAAAGTAATTTTAAATGAGTAAATTAATAAAAAAAATTTGATGTCTACTTTCATCTTGAACGTATTTTTAATAATAGCAAGTGATGGTGTATAAAACTTATATCAGGAGACAACTATTTTCTTCGAAACATAAAAAATTTGATTCATAATGCATAAATCATTCGCAATGAAATAAATAAGAAATAATGTTTTATATATTTATTACATTAACATTTCAATCATCAACTCAAGATATTCGTTAGAAATATCTTAGGCAAAAACATGTCCATTATAAATTTACTTTAAAAAACATCAAACTATTTTATTAAATTAATGTATTTTTATTCATAAATAAATTCCCTGGGTGAAATCAATGAACACTAGTATGTATTAGAAATTATTTAAACACTCACTCTTAAAAATGCAAAAGCTGTTTCATTAATTTTTCAGAATAAACCTAGAAAATTTGTAATTTACATGGGTTTAAAATAATTAAAACATGAGTAGCTGTATATTATTTTCAGTAAATAATGAATAAATATTTAATGGTAGTAGAAAGGAAAGTTATTATCTCTTTAAGGTATCTGAGAAATAGTTAGGCAAGATACAATATAATATAAATTATTTAACCACTACGTCTTTGCATTAAAATTAAATTACGAAAGAAATTATTGACGTTTTAACTTTTTATTTAAGTCTTTGGATTTTTGTAAAATCACAAAATTATTTAAAATTCAAGTAGAAGATTAGTCCTTATAAATTATTGAAACCCGGTATTAAAGCAATGCTTTTAAATCTGGTGGATCTATTGGGAAATTTACTAATTACTAATAACCGAAATAAATAAAAAACTCTATAGCAGTGTTTCCCAACGTGGGGCGCAAGCCCCACCGGGGGGGCAATATCATTTTCTAGGGGGGCAATTCGAAAATTTTCAACCAAATTGCCCCCCAGGTTGGGCAAATCCAGGGGGGAAATTTAAAAAAAAATTAAAAAGAAGTTTATCAAAATCTGATCCTATTATCCTATCTGAGAATGTAGTCTGAAATCTGGACCAGTATGTATCAAAACCAAGTTGAAACCCTGTTTTTAGAGTCTAATTTCCAACCCTTTTCTGGGGGATCACCCAAGATTTTTGTTTTTAGAACGCTTATATTTGAAACTTTTTTACATTAGGTTCCTCAAAATGCAAATCTTACTTAAAAATTTATATCCAAAGTTTCCCAACTAGGGGTACCTAACTAGTTAAAAACCTTTTGGCTGAAAGATATTGCTTTCGGTTATGAAATCTGATGGGTTGTGTTTAGGTATTGGTTGTACTTAAATGTGTACTTTCATTTTTATTTTGAACTAAATAAACAAAAAGCATTAATAAAATTTAAGTACTGTAATACTTTTATACGTACGACTTTGTAAAAAATGTTGGGATTTGAAATTTTATTTTAAGATTGATTCGTATGTTCTCATAATCATTTAATTCTCTTTAGTACAATAAATAGAAAAGAGTAACTGCATTTTTTAAAGAATTTTCTTTTTTATGTAAAAAAAAAGTCTCAGTGAAAAGAAATAACTCTGTATACTTAAAATATATATTACAAAATATTTTCCCAACTAAAGAAACTCTAGAGATAATCTATAAACAAATTAACTCATCTCCAATAACATTGTTTAATACTTAACATTTTTTAGTTCTTATTTAGAGAGCTTTCCAAATGAATATAACTTAAATTTCACTTTTTTAAAACATTTTATAGTAAATTTTCACACATTCATTAGCAATAAAAATATATATATATATTAGGGAATTAATCAGTATTACCATTACATTTATTAAAAGAAATATCTGTACTATGTGTGTGTATTCATAATTGTTCTTGGACAATTAATTAATAATTTTTATTCAGAAATTGTGAGCAATTCTAGGCTAATAAGGAATGGTGATACAGATGATAATGAGAACGTATTAAGCAAAATTATCGTGAATTATCTCTAATATATATATTTTTCGTGATTACTTAACTCATGCTTGTTATGGGCTCATTTTAAGATAGTTCTGAGTAATTTCCTCTAAAATATGAAATGAAATGAGAGCTAGGTATACACGATTACTGTGAACTAATTAACATTAGTGTACGAGCTCGTAAAATAAAACGTCATGGTTATGATAATTATTCACCAATCAATCAATCAATCAATCAATAATCACCATTTTATCATCAAAAAAGAACTTACCTCAGAAAATACCATTCCCGTCGTATTCCTTATCCAAATTAGCCTCACACACTGTTTCACAACACTACTCACTTTTCACCCCAGACTCACATCTCCCTAGTATCCACCGTTTCGACAAATAGCACAAGAACCGCCTGTTGTTGGCGAGAAAAAACCCGGAATTCTCTCTCTCTCTCTCGATTATCCGGTCACCAGACCCGGATTTGCGCGACCCGGACCCGGGACCTGGGCCCTCTCCTACTACTACAGGCAGCTTTCGAGGGGGGTTTCTGCAGCATCTTCCCAACCCGAAGTATAGACTCCTCGGTTATTGCGCCGCGGAAGGAGGAGGGATGGAAGGGTTGCCGCCGCGCAAGTCCCCCTCGCTTGGCGATCGCCAAGTGGGTGGGATGCCAGCAACAGGCGGAGACGTGACCCGTGGTCGAGCTCTGGTGGTGATCGATTTGGCTCTTTTCCGTGAATTATTACGCAATGAAAGGGCTTTGTACCATGTGTTTTTTTACGAGGGAGACGCCCTGGTGGTCCCGGTACATTTTGGTGGGGGTCCTGGGTGGATTATCTCTTGGGGATAAGGGTGGGGGATGTACGGTACGCACCATAAAATCTTCGTAAGAAGTCATAAATAGATCCTCCTGTTGTTAAGTAGCCTTAAATCTTCTTATTTTTGCATCATACACTCTAAAAAAATACGGCACTTTATACAAAAAGTGGTGGGTAGAAATTGCCTCCATACATGGAAAGATGTTACACCACGAGGGACCCCCACCTAGACTAGGAGGAAGGTCCCTCCGTAGTAGAACCTCCCTCCCCGGAGAGGGACCTTCCCCTAGTCTAAGTGGGGGTTCCCTCCGTATCGCGGTGTAAGATCTCTCCATGTATGCAAGCAATTTCTACACACCACTTTTTGTGTGAAGTTCCGTACTTTTTTTATAGTGTATTTCAGGGGTTACCTAATAAAGGTCAAGACAAACTAAGATAGCATGAGAAAATCCTAATAAGGCTCATACTGTAAAGATATTTCAATAACTGTTACGAAGAAAAATTTTAAATTTAACATAGTTTAATTGCTTTACAAGCCACACAATTGTATGCTTTCCCGGCTATATTTTAAAACTATATCTAAAATCAAATGCCGTGTCGCAGCAGCAAATGAAAACGTAGAAACAGGTTTTGTTCTGGGGGCATACATCTCATCTCAATGACATCTTATAAACTTTGTTTTGATTTTGAACGCCGGCGCCACCGCCGGCTTAAAGCCAATTTGAATCTAAATGTAACTCATAAACAAAAAAACTATTGTCGAAACTGAATGCTATGCGGAGAATGTCTAGTATCTTAATATTATTAGTATATTTCCTTTGTCTCCTTTTATTCATACGTTGATCACTCATATTATGTAAGGTGTGTTTGTTTAAGTTACATTATCCCACATACGAGTTATCTCTAATATTCGAGCATGGCGAGAAGCTGTGATTGCTATGCGAACCGAAGAGAACTTGGTAAGCATTTAACGGGGATTGGCGGGAGATAGCGAGCAAGGGTTGGTAGCCCCTAGTAGCTATGTATTGTGTAGTGGAACAAAGTTGAATTTTCAATTTCGTCTATCATTATTCTTGTAACTAATATCATCTATATTCTTGTTTTCACATACCATTTCACAGGTTCCCAAAAAGGGTTCCGTGGAACACTGCGATACCGTGAGAAAATTCTAACTTACTTATGCCTATTAATCCAACTTGAAACATAGGGCCACTGCCATTATCCTCCATCTCAACAGATAATCCTTAAGAAATCACATAAATGGATTTCAGTTCTTAAGTAGATTTAAAGTTCCTTATTTTTACATATTTCTTCATGGATTCCCAAAAGTAGATATCATTGCGGTATCTGGAGAAGAGATAATAGGTGCCATGAACTTTTTACTCTGCAAAAGAAGAGTTAAACATTTTCAACTTAACTCTTACTTATACTTCAATGAGAAGGGTATTTTCCCTTTTCACCTTATATACATATTGATTGTTTATTCGTTTAAATCTAGTTCTTTTTTGATATTTTATGGATTTTTAAACCTTCCAGCGGGCGCGCGTATGAGGGAGATATTTAGGTTGAATGATCATCGAATGGTTCAAATATATTTAAAGGAAATTAACTCATTTTAACCATAAACGGATTACAGCAGTTTCGAAACTTGTTGAAAATAGACACTTCCAATTTTATATATAGGATATACAAGCCTCCTTTTTTTCTCTATAAAAAGCGCTCTTACTGGAATATTAAGTTAAGAAAACCCAATTGACTAAAAGTTAATCTGATAGCCTGTATCATATGTCATTGCAATTGTTTATTAATTAAAAATCACCCTGCTAATCAGTATATTATTTGCCACGTTTCACACTTTGAGAAACGCAAGAAATAACCTAAACAAGGGGGCAAACATTCAACATACCAAACCAAAGAATACAAAATACAAGAAAACCTTTGCATTACATTTTTGAAGCCTTTTCTGTATGGAGTATATTAATTTAATGATATTATTATAAAATTTATAAACGTTGTGAGATGGAACAGAGCAGACAATTAAATTAAGATAAATAGAGGGAATATAATAAAAAAAGTGTATCCCTACTTGTATAATTTATCATTTTCATATCGCGGGGATGAATTGAGGGATCTTGATATCATAGTGCACAGATATGTAAATTAAGAAAGGATTTAATTTAGACGGAAATACTTCCGAAAATATTCTGTTGTTGAACACAAGCCTATTTTTTAATTCCAGTCAACAACGCTCAGTGCGAAATGAAAAGTTTTCAGGCGACAGTTTGAGACTCTGAAGTATTAATGAAAATATATCCTTCTTTCCCAAATGGCACTTCTGAGTGCGGGCTATTAAAGTAAATACCTCATGTATGAATACAATTAGACACTTAAAATGTAGTTTATTGAAATAAAACTTCCTGAACATACAACTTAATACGATTATTATTTAAATAAAGTTAGATCATGTGTATAACACATATACTAACCTTAATATAAGGTATAAAACATGTAATAAGGTATATTAACATAAAATATCATTTAATTTAAATCTAAATACTCTACTATTTTAAAGTTTAAGTTAAAATATTTTCTTTACAACCAAAAAAACATCATGAGTAATGTAACAACTTTGAATACATGAAATAATTCCCCCCTATCTTATCAAATAAATAAAATTGTATTTTATTTTATTCAGTTTAAAGACACCTTTTATAAAAAGTAAAATATCAAAATATTTATTTCAAATTTAAATAATAGAGTTATAAATGTATGCTTCAAATTAAAAACCAACCATATAAAAACAATTAATACTTTATTTTCATGTGTAGCTTTCTTCGCTGGGATGTATAGTTTTCTCCACAATAAACTTGGATGTTTCAATTAATGTAGTTTACAAATTTAAGGTTCATAAAATCCAATGATCAACAATCCTTTAGACATTTATTTCTTATCGTCGATCATTAGTGTAAATTACCTGGCTTTATGGCTTTTGAAATAACGTGTCCGTGGAAATCTCTTATTTGGACTTGAGCCAAAACTTCATCATAAAGAGCATTTCTTGATACATAATAACAGGGGGGAAACGTTTTTTTCTTTATGTTGCTTATAATCTTTAAAGATAACATATTTTCATTTGAAGAAAAGTAATATCTCATTTAAAAGAAACTGATATTTGAGTCGGAATTGAAACATGACACATTTACAATTTTTATTTTTACTATGATGGTCATCATTTTTTAATAGAGTATAACGCTTTATTTTTATTGTGCTTGTAATTACTAACCGAATTTAATAAGCGAATGATTACATTAACTTAGTGTTTTTCTTGGGAAGATATAGTATGTTATCTTTTACACATCACTAAAATGTTTACAAAATATTTACCAAACCGAAAGCATTCCATTTTCAAGCAAATTAAAAATCAATAGTTAAAATTCTAGGAGATAGTTTAACACTGGATTTTAAGTTCACCATTGTAGAAAGTTGTATAATATTGATATGACACGACAATTTAGAATTTAACTTTATTCAAATAACTTAATTCATCCAGTCAACTTCATTTAATTTATTTCTAATATTTATTTATAAACATTTAGATAACTTTATAATATTTTATTTTCATTGAGCTTATGTGAGTGTTTTATAAACAATAAAAATTACTTTAAATAGACAAGCAAGAATTTGGGAAATCCTTTTTCTAAAAGGATTTTTTTCTCTTCATAATGTATTTTATGAAGAGATTAATCAAACTGGATGTAAAATTGAGTGTTTTATGTCATTTCCTTGCTAAGCCAGTTATTAATTTTTTTTCCCACGAAAGTATTTTTCTCGAGAAAAAAGTAATTAGACGTTCGCTTTTTTACCGTTATCTTTGCTTCCTTTGTTTGTAGGACTGGAAAATTACTGTGTAAACATTTTGTAATATTGCAGTCATAATATTCTGAATTGTTTTAATTACTGATAACTTTTATTTAAAAAATTGGAAACAAATTAGAAGGTAAATCAAGTACTCTTGGCAATCAGTTTTAGTTGACATAGCCCAAAGTATTCAAAACACTAAACGCAAGTTTAACCCTTTATTTACCGCATTATGATTCACTGCAATTTTTTTCGTGCAAATACTTTTTCTGAGTCACTAAATTGAGAATTAAGGGATATACATAATTAAAATAATCATCTTTGGAAAATTGAATCCGCTAGAGCCAATTACTTAAATTGATACTTTTGGGTACTGTCAGTACACGGAGTGCTATAATATTCTCAAAGTACAAGAAAAACATAGATTTTTTATCGCAGTAATAAGTCTTAAAAAATAATACACTTAACTTTTGACTTTAACTACTTTTTTGCGGAAACAAAAATGACAATCATGTGAATCCGATCGAAATGGCAGCTAAACTTACAACTTCAGTTAAATCTATTCGCATTTCCCGCTAAAATACTCATCATAGAACCTTCGCTGCTTTTTATCCTGGAAGAGGATAACTGAAAGAGTGTTCCTGCAAATTATCGTCAATATATTCTCAAGGATGGTTATTCTATGTAATTTTAAAGTTGGCGGTACTTGTAAGTACCGTCGGTAAAAAAGGGTTAAGTTTTTTAAATTATTAAAAACTTAGTTAATTCATAAATAACTCTTCTTAGATGAATCCCATGTACTGGTGTTAAATTCATTTTTGTTTTTACTATTTTCCAATAATTTAAATTCTAGTTTTTAGTATATTTGAAATAGTTGGGACGAAGATAGTAGTCTGCTCTGTAAATGTTCTTTTTCCTTTTTGGTAGTGTTTCTGAGGGGAAACAAACTTCGAACATTCAGTTCATTAACTTTTTCAATTATTAAAGGACCAGTTTTAAGAACGTAATTAACCCAGAAATAAATTTTTAAGAAAGAAATAAAAAAGAAAAAGTATGTAAATAATGGAAATTTCTTTTCTCCAACAAATAAACAGTCTTGCCAATGGGTTGGGCAAAAACGGAGCTATATCTATTGGTATATTTATAACTTTTCTTTAAAAAAATTCCTTTATTTTATTGAATATACTTAGCAAGATTCCATCAAGTCTTTCTGTGGCCTGTAGTTCTTTTTTTAAAACTACTTTAAAAATTCAACTTTAAATATAATCTGAATATTTGTGTATTTTAAACATTTTTAAAAAGCTCTTTGTCTTATTTTTTTCTTTATACTTAGCAAATTGCAAAATGCAAACATTTTTGAAAATTTTTATTCAATCCTTTTATATATTTTAGTAAGAGAGTAAAATATTCTAATTTACTTTAAATTAAAAATGTTTATGTCTTTATTAAGGTAACAAAACTTACAAATCACCTATACTAAATATTTTCTCATCCTCGTTTTTTAGTTTAAAAATAATTACTTTTGATGGGAAAATGTCAGTAAAGATAAAATATTTACTAAAATTACTCTCGCAACACATAAATTTCTATATATTAACATGTAAAATGTTCTGAAAACAAAACTACTATTTTTACTTAGCGTCTATAATTTAAATATTTTACTTCATAATGATGTACGTCATGAAAACGTCTAATTTAGCTGAATGAAGTTTTTATCTTCTAGCTACAGAACTATAATCAGATTTCAACATAAAATCTGCTTTAAAATGCAGACGAATTAGATTTCTCGAATGAAACTAAAATCTGGCGACGTCTAGCTCTTTTTTTTTGTTAGTTCTGATTGAGGAATATACGGGGTTTCTAGAATGCATTTTGCGAACTTGAAGATCTTTTGATCTTCATCACCCCATCTTCTTTTCTGGAAAAAGAATTGCTTTTTATTTATATGGGAAGCGTATTGGAGAGAATTTTCGGCTTTAGTATGCGAATAGTGATGAAAGATGCTAGTAACTCAACTGAGGTCATTTCAAAGAAGGCTTATACGATTTGAATTCGACTCAGAGTACATTTGCCTTCAACCAAAGCGTCTTCCTTTGATATCTGAGGTTAAATATTTATTTCAGAAAAAGCTCTTGGGGGTTGAAAAATAGGTGTCTTTCATACATTAGAATAGTGATCAACAGCATCAATAAATTTTAGGAGAATAAATATTAGAGTTAGATAGATATCTTTGAAAGAATATTTATTAATAATAACATACATTGGTTGTAAAAATACAATAAGATAAAACTACACTTTTGTAAAGAACCCTACAGCTATAAGACTGACGTCATAAACGTGGTGGCATCTGTAACGTTATTCCTGAGGGGGAAATATCATTTATACACGAAAACTTATTATTTTTAAATCTCCTGGGGTTAAATGACTATTCTGAGCTGGTAAAAGTAATTGTCAAACTTAAAATCAGTCATTTAGTCTCAAAATAATATAATATGTTTAAGCAGGGTTCTCTTGTTTTTATTTGAGTTTTAATGCAAGCAAATAAAACCTAACGAATATAGTAATTTTTTGAAGCTTAAGTCTCGCAGGATCTTATGCTTATAATATATCTATTCTAAAAAAGTTTTTGGTGAACGGTTTCAAGAGAAAAACTTTTTAATTACTGATCCTTATACTAACACATTTTTGGCATAAAACTGTTCGGGTTCTTTTGAGGATATGCAATAAATATAAGCCATTAGAATTTCTAAAAAAATTCTAATTTTTAAAAACTTCCATTTTTTAGATTACAGATATGGTCTCAGTTACAAATCGAGCACTGTCAAACAACTCCAATCGCAACCACTGAGCTATCAAACCAACCAATTGACGCCGTATATTATGATGAAACAAATTTTTCGTTTTAAAAAAAATGTACTTAAGGTTTAGATAACTTTCCAAATGAAATATCAGTCAAAGACTTATAAAACAGCGTTAGAAATCAGAAAAAACCTACTGAGCTATGTGTCCTGTGGACCATTATTTGGTAAACACTTGTCCTAAACCAAAATCACTAGTCCGCCAAATTAAAAAAGGACATGTTTAAATTTTTAAAGTAACTTATGCATTTAAAGTGAATACCAGCAATTTAATGAAACAATTAAACAAGACAACAATATAACTAAATAAATAGTTTAGAAAATATCTTATTTAATAAGTACTTTTGTTTATTAAATGCTAATATTGTACTAAGTGACAAAAAACTTCAAATAAGTTTCGTAAAATAGAATGTGCCTAGAACTGGGGACTGGGATATTTTTTGCCACTGTTCCGGGGGACCAGTTATTTTCTGATCATAGTAGTCTGCACGGGCGTCACCGCCGAGGGGGGGATGAGGGGGACACGTCCCCCCAATAATTAGGAACATTGTTTAGAAAAACTTTATTTTTAACTTTTGAGGAAAGACCGAAAATTTTCTGAATGTGTTTTTCCAACCTTTAATCATGAAGGATGGTCCCAATTTAACAATGGCCCCTAACATAAGAGGCGCATATAAAAGGGGGGTGGACTACCCATGATATAGAGCACTTTTTCATTCAGAATAGGTTGAAGCCGCCAGTGCTGAGTTTGGGGGACATTATTTCAACCACAAAAATTTTGTTTCGAGCAAAATAAAGTAATAATAAGGCGAGCCCTACTCCCAGAAAAAAAATCCAGTTACAGCACTGATTGAAGCATAGAATTTGATTTTGAAATTGTCTAATCATATAACACTAAAAATGAGTTTGACCCTGTTTTAAAAGGTCAAATTTCAAAACATTTTCTGGGGGAGGACCCCCAGACTCCTTCTTAATAATTGAAAGTTGCAAAACATTGAAGTGAAAGTTTATCAATTGATTCACAAAGCCACCTTAAAATCACTGGGCGTGGCTTAAGCGGAATAAAAGATTTATTTTAAGGGTGGCTAATCATGTTTTTCTAAAATCCCTCTGTAAAGGAATCCCAAATCCTTGGGTCCCCCCCTTTAATTTGGAGGTCCAGGCAGTTTTTCAGTTGTCTCGGACCAACAGACCACCGCTATTTCGAAAGCTAGATAAAAGTATTCTGAAAACTAACAGATATGATATTTCATACTGAAATTTCACACATTTTGTCTGAATTTATAATTTTTTGTCTTATAATCGAAATTAATTGTAAACATTGAGGGTATATAGTGTATAAATTTTGTCTCCTATTATTTTTAAAAGGCTTGTGGGATACCTGAGAGTAAATTCCAATGCTAATAAATAACAACAGGTTTATTAAACATAACACAAAAAATCATCAACAAGAATAAAAGGGAAAAACATTACAGAAAGTAGGCCGCGGCTCCCACAACATTAAAATACAGGTGTAATCATAACAAGCTACAAGCTTGCCTTTATATAATGGAAGTTCGCCTGCCTTTACAGTTACAGCTAGAACGTAAATAAACCAAATTCAAAGAGTGCGACGCCACAGGCTTAGCAGTTATTGTTTAACAAGTATGGGTTGAAATAAAAATATGAATGACTAGCTGTTATACCCGGCCTTGCACGGGTGGGGTGAATAAATTCCTTTTTTAAAATATTTCTTAAAATACATTTATAATTTTGTAAATTAGCAATATTACAAATCATCCCGGTATCCCAGGCGCCTCTTTCCTATCCCAGTGTGTTCCCGGTAATCTTATCCCGGTGGTCACGGTAATTTTTCTAATCCCGGCGTTCCCGGTAATTTTCCTATCTCAGTGTTTACGGTAATTTTTATATTCCGGTATTCTGGGTGTCTTTATGGTAAATTTCCTATCCCAGTGTTCTCGGTAATTTTTATAACCCGGTAATTTTTCCATCCCGATGTTCTCGCTAATTTTCCAATCCCGGTGTTCTTGTCACTTTTTACAATCCCGATGTTCCTGATAATGTTTAATATCTTGGTGCCTTTATAAAATAACCAATTTGTAACCATAGTAAAAAGTCTGGTAAATTAGTAAGTCTAGTGAACAAATTAACAAATTTAAAACCAGTGTTTAAAACTAAACTAAAAGATCTAGTAAATGAAAAAGTCTAGTGATCTGTCTCATTTGAAACAATGTTTTATTTTTAACTCGTTGTATGACTGGTAAAACAGGTTTTCAAACACGGAAAAATAAGTGAAAAAAAAGCAGGAAAAACGGGAAAAAAAGAATGAAGGACTGATTTTCTCTTTATAAATTATAGCCCATGTCCTATTCTGATGTATCAGCTACATTATGGTAGAATTTCATTAAAATCCATTCAGTAGTTTTTGCGTGAAAGAGTAACAAACATCCAGACAAACATTCACAATTATAATAGTAGTAGGATAAAACACTAGGTATACTCACAAGTTACTAGGTACAATACTGAATTTAAAGGATTGATTGGTATACTTTTTCAGAATATTGATTAATTATAGTTATTAGACGTGTTTATATTTTTTAAAGAATTTTAATTAAATAGTTGATCAATTAGAGTTATTAATATTCTAACTAAAATAGTGTTCTTCATGTAGATGACCTGTGACGTATTTTTGGAAAGTTGGTCGACGTTTCATCTCCTAATGGTGTTTATTGATGTTTTATAAAGTTAATTAAGTTTAGTGAGCTGGATTTTTTGATAATTGCGAAGCAAACCAAAAAGGTTCTGCGTAAGCAGTTTACGGAGGTTAGTGAGTGATAGCGAGCAGGGAGAGGTAACTCCTAGTGTAATAAACGAATACAAGTTTATTAAAAATCTAAAAACAAGAGAGAGTGTTGGAGTACATCACTTATAATACTTCAATGCTGAACTACATACACGGTGTTTCAAAAGACCGTTTCGTGGCTTTCATTTGAAACCAATGTGTCCTAGGGTCATGGAAGTAAGGTCTACCCCTAGGTAAAGGACCTTGGAAAATCCATTGAGATGACTTATAGCGCCCCTAGTGGCGAAATAAAAAAAATAACAAAAATTATTTAAAAACTATACGAAATAGAGCAAAAACCTCTGTGAGAGTATTGTTGCCACTGTTATGAAGAACTCACTGAAAAAAATTTCATGAAAATATCGTGAATATTCCCGGAGATATTAGCATGTGAAAATAGCCCTTTTTCGGGCCTCAAAAAAGAAAAAGTTCATAAATTAAACAAACAAACAACTTTATTACATTTTAAACAAGGAATAAAAGAATACAAAAAGAACACAAAAAAAGGGAAGACATTTTCTTTTGAGTCACCAAGGAGGTGAGATAACCTCATACAGGTGAAATAATATATATTATATAAAATGAAAAACATAAAAAAACACAATATACAACAAAAAAGTACCATAGAAAATTAAATACAAGAACAACAAAAAATACACATGAATAGATGAAAAAGATACTGAAAAATATGGCAAGTGAAAATGCTGTTGGGTGAGCTTCAGGGATATAGTGCTAGAGAATATAATCAAAAATGATCCTCGATATTATCTATGGAGTATATAAACAATTTTAATAGTTTTTTAAATTTTAATGGAGATATTTCTGTTTTAATATGAATAGGTAGGCTATTGTAAAATTTTGGGGATAAGTAAGCATAATTTTTGTGAGAGATTTCTTTCCGTGTTTTGGGTATTAGGTAATTATTTTTTGAACGCAAGTTATAAGTTATGTTTCTTATTTCATTACTATTACGATGCGTATTAAAATAAACAACTGTTTGATAAAAAAAATAAATGACGAATAGGAAGAACGTTTAAATTTTTATAATTATTTAAGTTAGGGATTTGATTATTACTCAGAAATTTGACTATTTTATTTTGAATTTTTACAATTGGAAAAATTCAACAATTACAATGATTACAACAATTACAATTGGAAAATTTGCAAAATTTTCCATGTTATTGTGTAGGTTTAGGGTTTTTTAGTTAAATGAAGGAAAAATTTCAAAAAACTTGCAAATTTACGAACTTTTTATTTTTTGAGGCCTGAAAAGGTGCTATTTTCACATGCTAATAACTCCGCGAATATTAACGATTTTTTCATGAAATATTTTTCAGTGAGTTCTTCATAACGGTGGCAACAATATTATTGCTGAGGTTTTTGCTCTATCTCCTTTACTTTTTAAATTAATTTTTTAAACCTTTTTGTTTCGTCGCTAGAGGTGCTGTAAGTCATCTCAATACATTCTTCAGTGTCACTTACTTAGGGATTGAACTTACTTCCATGACCCTAAGACACGTTGGTTTCAAATGAAAGCCACGAAACGGAATTTTGAAACACCCTGTACTTATAACTACATCGAATTCTTTTATGCACAGTGAAAATTTAAATGTTTATTGTTATCGAATTGTGATGCCAACATATTATGACGTCTTTTAAAGCTTTGTTGTAAGGGCTTTTGGTAAAAGGGTCTTATTTTTAATACGCTGAAAGGAATTACGTGAATATACATGATATTTTCCAGTCTAGTGTGCCAAACTTTTGAGTAAATTCTAAAAAAATCTCTTTTGCATATTGTTCGCTTTGATGTCTGCTACCTAATCAGTTCAGCCTGATAGTATTTATATTTTTGCAAAATTTTGGAGAACTTGAGATTTTTCCCTTTCTATAAGTATTCTTGGGTGCTGAATCCGAAATCGGGGTTCGTCAACAGAATTTTGTGACTCAACGTAGAGAAAAATTGAAAAAAGTAAAATTTCAACTCTCTCTCTCTCTTTTTGAAATAATCAAATAACAAAAAATATAAATATAATCTAATACTATTAACAAAATATCAGAAAACACATGCAATGAGACAAGGCCACAAAAAGTAAATTCTGTCAGATGAATAGCCGCTGAAAATCAGCAATTTTCATTCGAGTGGTGGAAAAAAGTTGTGTGCATTTAATTAATTGTGTAATTAAATGGTCAATTTCATGTCAAGTATTATAAAAGATAACTCCACTTTGCATTTCCAACAGAAGAATACCTTAAACAACAGTAATCTATTTAACCTGCTTTTTGGCGCAAAATCCGATGATCAAAAGTGCTCCAAAATCCCTCTTTTACGTCAAAACCCCATTACGCACGTGAATCTAACTTCCATTTAGTTCCAGCCAACAGAAGGATCCAGCAGCATCATAATTACCCCAAACAGAATCCCTCTTTTGGACCCCCCCTTCCCCCCACCCCCCTTTCATTAGAACGAGATAGTCACGTATATCCAAATCATTTAGCATGACTCCGACGCTGAAACTTAGATAAGACCGGCGACGATTTTGCATCATAATTATGCATCAATTACATCATATTGTGCGAGCGTCTCTGGACAGGACTGGATCCTGACGGACTCTTTATGGCCATTGGATGACGAGGCGTGGGTTTGTGTATTAATCTGTTGGAGGGAGTGGTATGTGGGATTTCATAATGAGGTTTAAATTGAAGTTTCTGTGAAATTCAATAAGGGGAGATTTTTTTAAAAGGCTAAATTAAAACAATTCGATTATTTATTAATTTATACGCGTTTGTATGATTTTTTTAATACTTTTAGGCTTATATGAGAATCTACTTTTTTCCTTATTTGATGTGTCAGTTTCTTTCAGATCTATAAATTAAATTTAAAATAATCATTTCTTACACTTTTTCATTTTACGTTTGCTAAAGAACAAATAGATTAAGGTAAATGTGGGTATAGTGGACACTGTACCAATAGTGGCCACATAGCTGATTAATTTTAAATAGAACGAGTTAGAGGCATCGAACAGCGTCAAAATTCATAGGCATAGTAGATTGTGCAATCAGGTAAGCTGATAAATTACCACCGATACCACAGATCAGCATGGGAAGGATATTTAAATATTTGAAAATAACAACATCGGCCGAGTGACTGAAATTTGATTTTGCTTATTGAATCGCGTAAGGAAACGGGGAAGTCGGAACTGATTTTTTCGTATTTATTACCGCTTGATTGACTTTTAAATTTATATCAAGATAAATAAGAGTGTATAAAATAATACTGAATAAAATTTATTTGAAATTGTTGACTTTACGAGGATTTATGGGGGTGTCCACTTAACCAACACATAATCTTAGATTTTCCAATAGTGGCCACCGCCAATGGCTTCTAATAGAAACATAAATAATACTTAATTTGAATCAGTTTTTCTTCATAAACTGTTGACTGTGCTTTAAAATGAGTGTTAAATAAATTTGGTTTCATTCTAGCTTCGGGAACCAATGTTTCTAAAACATTCAATTACATGCTAAATTCCTCTCAAATCAGCTACAGCGTAGACTTTGGGCAGAAAACTATCATTTTTTTAAAAAATAAAGCTAATTTGACTGAATCTAAAATACATTTCGTTGGGAAGGAAGATTTAATTAGAACTAGACGACTCTACCAAGAAAAACCCCTCAATTTCATGCATAAACCCCTCATATAGGCAGAAAAAGACAGGTGTCCACTATTGATGCAAGAGGTGTCCACCATAGAAGCAACAGCTTCATCTATGTGGCCACTATAGATGCAATTTGGAGTACTTTTAAAAAATTAATTAAAAATACTTTGCCCAATCTAATTAAAGTTTTTAATGGTAAAATCGAAAGAAGAAGATCCAATTAACCTAAAAATAGGATGATAACCGTTTCGAAGCAAATAGATTGGTATTTATTAAGAATTTAAGCAAAAATTTTCCTTAAAGTGTCCACTATACCCACATTTACCTTATACTTTATTATTTTTAAGCCTTTAAATATCACTTAAAGGAGTATAAAATAACAATACAATGCATAAAATCTTGAAATGAAACTAAAAATCCGTAATATTTTGTGGAAACTCAAAAAACCTTTTTCCCCTTTCTCATTCCTCCTCGTACAAGAACCTATTGTGACAGCATTACAACTATCTTTGATGTCCCTAAATTATGACGACATTATTTTCACTTTAAGAAATTTGTACAATAAGCCATTAAAATAGAATATATCTCCGTTTTAACCCATTAACGCCCATTGATCTATTTTTAGATCGCTAAACATAGTGCCAGAAATGGTCTTTTAAATTACCTTAAATTTACCCCACAAAAACAAAACTGCTCATATGGCAAGAGAAGGCCTTCCTTAAGAATAATATCATGTGTTTTTTTCGTTTGCAACATTTATTTTGTTACAGTGATGGGCAGAACTTTGTCTAGGGATTTCATTTTGCAGTTTTTTCATCTTGGTTCATGTTTTACGAGATAACTATAAAAATATACAACCAATTGAATCCTTTTCAGATTTTATTTTATCTTTATAGATGTAGCTATTAGGATAAAATGCAGAGTTTTGTGGAAACTAATTTATTTAGTGAAAAATTACTTCCCAATATTGCTGATCTAAAAATAGTCGGGCGTTCATTTTTTTCTGTGTTACTCACAATACGATTATTCAAATTTTTCTACTATAAACTGTAAAATTAATATGAGAATACTCAGTTATGTTCAGGATGGACACAAATATTGATTTTCTTAAGAAATTGATCATTATATTATTGATAATTAAATTTTATAATTTCTTCTGGTGGATGAATAAAAGGTAGACAATCTTGATTGATTACTTAGTAAATCACAGGACTGCAAATAGTATTATGTACTCAAATTTATTCACATTTATTTGTTGATACAACTTAAGTCAATGCAAGCATTCGTTTTAAAATACATTACAGGTAAAATTATTAGACAATAAAAGGTTTTTGAGGAGATTTAAAAATCTCAAATTGAAAATTGTAATATTTTTTTAAATTTGCCCTAAAACTGCTTTTACAACCTTAAAATTGCCGTTATGGCAGGAGAGTAAGTTAATTGGAATAGGCCTGCGAAAATCTTCAACACGCAGCAATTTTGAATGTTGCTGAATAAGTTACATTTTATTTCATGAATATCATTATTTCATGATAAAACTAATCCATAAAATTCACAAAAAAATAACCTGATGCAATTTATTTAACTTAAATACACAATTTTATGAAATCTTAATTCTATAACTTATAAATTTAAAGTTCTTGGTTCAATTCCCACTTTTTCACTTATTATTACTTTCAACATAGGCTATTCATGTAATACATCTTGGGTAAATTATTTAATTTTATAATTATTTCATTATTTTTCCACATATTTATAAATAAATACTCATTTTTTAAAGAAAAATACTAATAGGACTATTTATTTTATATATTTTATATTTTTTATGATTTTTTGAGGTTCTACTATTACGTAGCTCTGTGACAAAAAATATCCTCGGAACGCCCAGTGATCTATTTTTAGATCAGCATTTTTTAACGAAACTAATGACTGTTTTCACAAAATTTGTTCATAATATTCATATTCAAGGCAAAATACACCAGATTCAGGATTTGTATTAAATTCGCACAAAAAAATAATAATTTGGGCGTTAATGGGATAATATCATATAACTAATTGAATAAATTAGTATAAACTGCTATATAATTTATGAATGAAATATTCGAACATTTTCGTTCATAATAAGCATTTTTTATTTTAGTGGAGATACATTTTTTAACTGGTTGATCCAAAAGAAATACATATAGGGTAGGTAGGGGTAAAACCCCGCACGGGGCAAAACCACGCACCGCGATTTTTAATTGTTAATGATCGATTTAAAAGTTGAAAACCAGGTGGTTGGTTTGTCTTATTGTGACCTATTGTTCTACGAAAGTTCGTACCCCTAAGTCACTCATGAGTTTAAATAATGCTGTAAGTTTGTTTTTCATCATTTAGATGTAATTTTTCTGATCTTTTACTTAAACATTAAATAAAATAGGGCTTGAGGAGAAATACAAACAAATAGCCCAATGATAAGATAGCAATTCAACTTTAGTTTCATTTTGAAAGAATTGCCTCAACATGTCTCTAAAAATAATAAGGCTTGTTTTTCAAAATCAAGTAAAACGGGGCAAATCCACGCAGCTTAAAAAGCTCAGAAATTCGTTCCAAAAGGAAAATGGGACTACTTGATCACTAAAGAGGTTAATAAAGGTGCCCGAGATGCCTACCCTCTACCTGAAACCATCCTTTCTCCCTTTTGAAAGATATCTGGGCAATCTGAAATGAATTGCTACAACAGGTTGACAATTTTCATTAAAACTGATCATATTTATATTTAATACTAGCTGATTTGCCCGGCCTTGCACGGGTTGAGTGCATTATATTCCTTTTTTAAAGTTCTCTCAAGTTATAGGTATGTCCGATTTTTCGTATCACCAATCACCCCGGTGTCCCCAGTATTTTTTTATATCCCGCTGTTCCCGGTACTTTTTTATATCCCGATGTTCCCGGTATCATTTCCTATCCCTGTGTTACCGGTAGTTTTTCATAGCCCGGGGTTCCCGATACTTTTTCATATCCTAGTGTTTCCGGCACCTTTTCATATCCCGGTGTTTCCGGTACCTTTTCATACCCCCGTGTTCCCGATAATTTTTATATTCCGGTTTTCCCGATAATTTTCATATTTCGGTGTTCTCGTACTTTTTCATTTCCCGGCGTTCCCAATAATTTTCATCCCGGTATTCCCGGTGCCTTTTTCTCATCTCAGCTCCAACTGTGATATCTCCTTCCATCCTGGTTTTTTGTCTATTAAACATTTATCCTTTCCATGTGATAAAAACAATCCAATTTAAATAACCTCTGTCATTTTAAATCTAGTGTTTAAAATCTTAATCGGATTTTCATAAAGTATCCCCGCTATCATTTTAAATTTCTGCAAAAATTATAAATTAAAATAAATCTCTCTATATTAAAAAAAAAGTAACAGTGACCGCCGCCGCTGTCGCCGCCGCCGCCGCCGCTGATTTTGAAAATTTTATTTTTGAACATTTTGAACTCTAACTACGCAAAAACTATTTGAAGGAATATTATGAAATTTTGACCATTGGTAGACAAATGTATGAGGGTCATTTCAGTTTCCAAACTTAATTAGATAATTAGTTCTGGAGTTAATTAATGTCAAAGTCGAAAATTATTTTTTCCTGCTGCGAGTTCGCCTCCAGCAAAATCTGTTTACAGCAGAAACGTGATTTTTTGCATACACATACTCTTAGGCATGAAGTTTTGCACCTCATCGCTCTTTTTTTGAATTTCGAATTAGTTTTTGAGTGATTCAATTTTAAAGTTTCGAAATTTATGACAATTTTTCGATTTTTTCGTTATAAAATAAAAACTAATCATGATAGAGGTACAATATTTTAGACACATATACAGTTATTTTTTATAAAAATATTGGCGTTTCGTTTTTAAAAAAATTCGAATCAGTTTTAGAATTATTGAGATTCAAAGTTTCAATTTTTTCTTCTCTTTCACTAGGGAAACAGCTTATTTTTATGAGTCTTATTTCTTTAATTTCCGACGATTCACTAGATGTTTACGTGCATATTAAAAATTTAAAGTTTCTTAAAGGCTTGTTTTTACTCTAAGTTGGTTGATGATAATTGGTAGACTTGCTTGATATTTTTTTAAAAACATTTCTATTCAATAATTGAAGAAAGAAGAATTGAAGTTAAGAGATGAATATATTAGAAACAGTTTTATTTTGATATATTCGAGGGAATGAATGATTCGAATTAAATCATTGATAAACTAGAGAGATAAGTAGCTTCGGTATCAAAGGAGCATTAACTAAGCCGACGAGCCTGGATTGTTGAGATGAAACAAGCGAGCTCTGCTCGCTAAGATCGCGAAGCGATCTTCATAGAACTACGAAGCAGTTCCGGGGGTTGGTGAGCGATAGCGAGCAGGGGGCAGAGCCCCCTAGTAAATTTAAAAAATCCCTAGATAAAAAGAAATAAAAAGTTATCAAGTAAAAAACTATTAAAAGCCTGTCTTCTTATTAATATAACCAACTTCTTTAAAAGCTACCTTGAAAAAGTAGAAACTGATTGCTAGTTACAATAAAAATCTAGTGATAATAGTCTAGTAAACCATGCCCGCTATGAAGCAATGAAAATTTAGCTGTTTCCATGGAAACTTTTCAATTCTTGCTATTCCATAAATAATATTTATTTTTGAGAAAATAAAAATTTTAAAGAAAGTTAATTTTTAATTATTTCAATTTATTTCAGTTTTCTGTAGTTGTTATTATATTTAAATACAGATATTCACACTGTTTTTCTTAAGTTTCGTTGTAAATTATAAATTGTTTTCAAATTTTATTTTATCAAGTGAGGCAAGACGTCGCCTTAAGATAGAGAAGTAAACACTGCAATTTATGCATTTCAACAATGCACAATGCTATTTCAATGGGTAAAACGGAGTCGAAAAAGCGCCGAAAAGCAGGGAAGGAGTCGTTCGATTTTAAAATCGTTTCTTAGTGCGCGTCTAATGGCTGAGAGGAAGGTCTCTGTCAAATTTCAAGGCTATCGGTCCGGCAGATTTGGAGATTTCGTGATGAGTGTTATGAATGAATGAATGAATGAATGAATGAATGAATGAATGAATGAATGAATGAATGAATGAATGAATGAATGAATGAATGAATGAATGAATGAATGAATGAATGAATGAATGAATGAATGGTATTTGGATTTTATGGGCCATATTCAGATCTTCGCCGACGGCGGAAAAGTTCAGCTAAATAGTTGAGGCGATTTCGAAATATCTATTTCGCCTTGAACTTTTTCACCGTATTCAGATCTTCTTCCGAAAGACGCGGAAATCTCGGAGATTCAGCTCATTGGTTAGTTGTGTTGGTGACGTGGCGTGACATAGAAACGCTCAGCAACCAATAAAATCCGTCAGTAAAAAGGCGGGAAAACGTCACTGATGTATGCACATGCTCCCAAAAGTGTAAACAAACTCAATCTGCACTGCAAGTCGCTTGTTTGTGTTTGAGTGAACTAGAAACCGAGCTGAAGCTTTTAGCTGAGCGCACCTATTAAAGAGTTGATAAAAACAATAAAAGAAAAAGAAAATATTGGATCTTTTTTTTATTTCTACCAGCTTTGCACCTTTATAAGGAGCATAACCAAGTAATTCTTGTAACTCATAACAGTAATGCTTCATTTCCCAAATTTAATTCGAAGTATGCTTTGGGAATTCATTCTTGCATGATTTTGAAAGAATGGTTATAAAAAAGAGAGATAGTAGCAGGGGTAGAAAACAAAAATTCAATAGAAAAAAAAGTAAGTTATTTTATAAAGTATGACTACATGGAAATATCTTTTCATCAAAGGAATTATTCATTAAATTCAATATAATACAAGATGTTAGGAAGTAGGAACTATAATTCATAATTCTGGCTGAAAGAGTTAGTATATTACTCACCTTATGGTGCAGTAAACTTATCCTTAATTATAATTTTCCAATTTCAGCTGCACTTTTAAAATCTATAAAACTGAAACTTTGCAAGCTTATAAAACAAAATAAATGAGTACTTACACAATTTTCATTTCTACACAATATTTGAAAGTTCTCTTTTTATTCTTACAATAGATTCAATAAAAGTTGAGGAATTTTGTAATAAATATATTTTGTAATTTCCGCTCAATGGAGCAAATTTTGTTTTTTTACAGTTAAATGTGTGAACTAATTGCAGTTACTCTGTATTAAATTGATATTTATTAGTACAACATGTAAGAAAGAGTGAGGCAGATTTTACAAACAAATTTTTATTACTCCAGTTAGAAAAAAGTGTAATTTGTAAGTGTAATAATTTCAAAGTATATTACATGAACTAAATCTTAAAAATATAAAAACTCCTCTAATCACAAAAATATTATTTATTATCAACAAAAAAAGTAAGCACTACACCAATTTGTTCAAACATTTATACAACTCTTTTCTCAATAATGATTCGATTTGATTAATTATGGATTGTCACTGTTCACAGGAGGAAATTTTTTTCATAAATTATCAAATACAATAAAACATCAAATACAATACCTCAAAACAATTTAACTGAATAATTGATTAATTTCCATTACTATTTATCAAATAGTTATTTTTTAAAAGATAACTTTCAGTAGAAGTTTAATCCTTTTAAACTTTTATAATTTGCACTTTTCAATACTTCTTTCTGGATTCACAGAGAACAGCATTTTAGTTGAACTGAAAAAAATTTTTATTAGCATGTAAACATAAAATGAAAATATTAATTACTTACAAGAAAAATTTATTTAACAGCATAATTGATTATTATTTAATCATAGTATTTTTAAATGTTTATATTCGCATTCAATGATTTTTATCTTGGTGTAATCTTAATTTAATTAATACTATCTTAAAATAATAAAAAAAACATTTTTGCGGAAAGAAGCTAGTTTAATAGAAAGAATAATAATTCCTTAAATATAAGATATTCCAATTTAAAAAATGCTATAAACTGTACATAAAAAAACAATCAAGAATTACGAGTAATAACTAATGTATTCTGTGCAAAAATAATATCTTTCATGAATATAAGACACAAACTATTTCTTTTTTATTACAACTGATATAAACATTAAAATATATATATTTTAAGGCTTTCATTTATAACTTTCTCTGAATAATAAAAAAGTAGTACTGAACACATCCACCTTCTAGATTCAAATCTTGAATTCGACGTCCTCTAGTCTATTCAGAATTCTTAATCTTAAAATATAACAATTCAAAAAGAAATTTGCAATGTTGATTCGTTTAACATTAAAAATTTTATAAATTATTCAATTTTATACTAAATGAACATTTTTATCATTAATTTTTGAAGCAACTTTTCTAATATTTGATACCAAAACAAACTTAGCGAAATTTTAACGGAACATCTAACCGAATTGATCCGAAATATTGACTACACAAACATTTACGAATTCTGAAAGATTCCATAATGAGAAAATTAAATAAAAATACAATTCACATACCTCAATAAATGTTTCTTTGCTATCGGGCTTATTTTGAAGCAGGGCAAGAAGTGTTGGTTTGACATGGTCTACTCTTATCCCAGCTGTTATATTTTTCTTCTGTGCTCTCTCATTCTTGTTATTAAGTTATCAATTATTTTGATGTATTAATCCATACTAAAATCCTACTAATCAAAGCATGCAAAGTTCATAAAAGATGGACGCCAAATTTTTGTTACGAAGCACAACCGAATGAAGAATGTAAACAAACTGTTTCCAAGGTTTCAGAGCGGTTTCAGCCAATGAGAGAAGAAAAAGTCAGTAATTTCGCCGTCGGCGATTTCGAAAAAGTTAGTCGAGAAAAGTCAAACTTTCAAAAGTCAAAATACCATTTCAACTATTTAGCTGAACTTTTTCGCCGTCGGCGAAGATCTGAATATGGCCCTATATATATAGATTGTTGGTTGGCTTAGAAATATTAAAACAACATTAAGAGGGTTATTACTAGTGTTTTTATAATAAAAAATTCTGTTTATCCATGTTTATTTCACTTGGGCACCAAGATTTACAAGTGCGGGTCTTTGCCCCATTTTGCGAGGCAAAGCCCCGCGATTTTTTTCTACTAAATTGTAAATTTCTCCTTAAATACCATCGATAAGAGTTTAAACTTGGATTGATTTTGTAGGTAGGATCTCAATCTAACACTTGCAATTGAAATTTCGGGATTATCTGCCCCCTTTCGACGACAATGTTAAAAATACTGAAAATTGCGTGGCTTTGCCCCCACCTACCCTACTACATAGGACGAATTATTTAAAAAATGGCTATATGTTAGTCTTAATTTTTTAAACACTAAAAGAAAATACAAAAGAAAGCTGAAAAAATTTAATAAAAAGTTTTGCTTATGTCCAAAAATTAAGAATATTTTAATTTTTTAAAATCATGACACAAATCATGGTGTCTTGTCAATAGAAGTTATGCCACAGGATGGTCTAACGGCCGTATTCACCCAGAATAAGAGTATTCACTTCTTACCTAACCGGCGCGGTGAGACAAAACCTCTGATTGGCGGAAAAAAAGTTTTCCTTATTTAACTGCCAATTAAATCATCCTTGGCTTGAATTCATCCGGGTTAACCATCGTTCAGGTTTGCGATGAATAAGTTTTTAGGGAAATATGATCCACAATTACTTTTTCCCGCTATTAAAAGATCCTATGATTTCAATTTCATTATCAAAAGACTAAGTTTGGTTAATTATTTTTCTTCGTTTATACCTACATAGATCTTTATTCGATCCCAGGTGATGCATATTTTTTACTTTATTCGCTGATTGTAAAAATAAATAAATAAAAGTGCCGAGAGTTTCAAGAACATTTTTATCAAAGATAAAAAGATATTTACCTCGAGAATTTTTAAAAGTACTTTTTTGTGCTTGAAAGAGGCTTTCATGACGTCAGAGACTGAGTTGTAAGTCCATTATATACAGAGGGTCCTGAGCAAAAGAGTTCTTTTTTAGCTCTAAACTTATCCCCGCTTTTAACCTATTCATTCCTCTGACTCGGCAACGGGTCACTGATTCTTGGCGTCATCTTTAATTCAACGAACCGTTGGCGAATTCGGACCGATTTTCCTTTCTGTCAAACAAATTGAAAACAAGTGTAGTTCTTTGATATTTATTCGATTAAGAAACGGTAATCTAGTAGTTTAGGGGCTTCTTTTGTGCGTTTTGACAACAGCCATTTGTTCAAGATCTTGTCACTGGGGAATAAAGTACCTACTGGGATTTTAGATTTATACACACAACCAGACACACATAGGATTTTTTGACACTCAAATCGAAGTACACCGTTGCAGAGTGCAGGTAAATGAAATGTAGCATAGTTTGCTTGCTTTGTATTTGATTTATTAATATTATTTGCACTTTTTATTTTCAGTTCTTTTAACTCTTATTGCTACTATATTAGGCATTTAATGCTGACATAATATTCGAACTTTTTTAAGGAAGTAATAAACTACATCCACCTTTAAAAACAGGAAAGGATTCGAATAAAAGAGTTACAGAATGACTTGATAAAACTTGTATAGTTACACATAAATAATTTATGCAAAACATATACACAAATAACATAACTTGATAAGTTACAAGTAAATACTTTATGAAAATCATATACATATAAAACGACTTAAGTTAAAGGAAATTTATTTTAAAATTTGCCATGGCGTTTTGATATAACAAATGGAACTGATTTCGTTTCACAATATTTTTGCCATTTTGTAGGGTCCTTATTATGTACTATTTTGCATGGATTTGAAAATTTGTGTTTTTTCATGTTAAATTTATTATGACATAGGGTCACTTGGGGTAAGTGGGACCCCTTTTTGGCCTAGTACATTTTTGGAGCTTTATAGAAAAAATTTGAAAGGGTTTATTTTGTACTTGTTGACTAATTTCGTTAAAGAGTCTATCGATAAACAAATATTTATCATTAGTTTCTAAAATAAAGCTTTACATTTTTCTCAACAGGTCTTTTTATCAAAAATGAGATGGGTGACCCACTTACCCCAAGAGATGGGGTAAGTGGGTCACCCCCTCTTTATTTTTATTTAAAGCAAGAAAAACTTAAAGAGAAGTAAGTGGGTCTTACTTGAAAAAGTACAGTAAATTTCAATATAAAATATTTTATTGTAACTGTGTCCATGAGTGAGAAATATACTCACATCAAAATCAATGTGACAAGGTAAGAATAGAATGAAAAGCAAAATAAGTATTTTAAAGAATGTTTTGAAAGGCCAAAGGGATATGTTTTACTTTAGCATGTAAAATAGTGTTGAAAAACATAATAAGGTTGATTAAGATTTATTTTGACACTTTAATACACATTGTAAGACAAAAAAAGAAAGCATACACACTAAATGAGAATGAACACTATTGATGAGGTATTTCACTTTACTCACCATAACTTAAATTAAAACGCAAATTTGATATAAAATGTCGATCAAACTATTTATAAATTTTAATGAATTTTGAAGTGGTGAGTAAAATGTCTTGATACTTGCTACTATAAATCGAAATATTCTGAAAATATTGGGGGGAAATTGTCCCTATGACCCCCCTAAAATCCGCCCATGTCTTCAGTAGTAGTTCCTATATCATATGGAACCATCTAGAACCACTTATATCATAATAAAGGGTCCCCCTTACCCCACACTGAGGGGTCCCACTTACCCCAACCATGCTAAAACTATGGGGTAAGTGGGACCCCCCCTGTTAAACACTTCAAAATTAAAAATTTTGAAAAATTTCAAATTGCCGTATGTAATTTAGGTCAAACTCTGCAAAACAGTTCAATAAACATTAAAATGCAATGAAAACTTACCTGGAAATACTTCTTTGAAAAATACATCTTGAACTCACCAAAAAATCCATTCTGGGAATCTATTTTAAATTATTTCTATAATTTTAAAAATAAATTAAACAAATCTCAAATATATGCAAAACTCATCGGTGTGACAAGCTGTAACATAATCAATGCGAGTAAGTGTGAAATTTCCTGTATATATTATAGTTTTAGGGGGGTGACCCACTTACCCCAGTGACCCACTTACCCCAAGTAACCCTAATTCGTAACATTAATTACTCATAAGGAATAATTTTAAAACAAATTGAGTTGCCTAATGTTTATGTTTCCTGAGCAACTCATATGACTTATTTTTTACATTTGTGTTACATTATAATTTGTGCTTTTCGTAGTATTTATTCCATGATCATTTTTGAAGGCATGTGTATAATATTTAAGTGTGTTTATAGAAAACATGTGTTTAAAGAAGGCATGTGTATACCATTTTATGAACTTAACACAGTGTAACAAATATATCTTCAAATGCATTTCGAGTAGTAATTGAAATATACCACTTTGTGGTATAGTAATTTTAGAATAAAATGTTAGAATGTTTTCTGTAAAATTTATATTTTACTTGTATATCTCTTATGTATAGTTATTATCTTATGGATAGCTATTTTGAATCAAACAGTTAAAATGCTACCCTAACTTGTTATGATTCATTTTTTTGGTAAAGTTTGAAATGAAATATGTTGTATCCTAATGGAGCATATGAGCAACCTTGATATAATCCAACTGCCCCTAGAAAAATTTTTGACGTCGTACAATATTGTGGCGCCTGTATGGAAACGGGATATTCCCCTCAATTTTTAAGCTGACGGTGATTCATAAACGCTGAGAAAAACAGTTTGTGACAAATCTATGTAAATATCATATAAATTTGATTTTCTTTACAAAATTTTTAAAGTTTTCTCGTTGTGGTTGGACTAAATGCATCTCATCAGCTCTTCAATTCGAAGATAGGTTTGTAATTGAAAACAGATAAAAATTAAACTCCCCAATCTTCACTATAGAAACTAAAACACCCCTTTCACCACCCCCCACACGTCTCCCATCCCACAAACTTAAACACAGCCCCCAGAACGACACAAAACGCAACACTCGGTGCCAGCAGAAAGCACTGCCCAAGATCGATTTCCGTCTGCATCCCGCAGAAATTGCTTTTCAAGAGGTGGATAAGGATCTTTTTTATAGGCCATTCTGCCGCACAACTATGCAGATTGGGTAGAAAGGAATTGAAACCCTGCGGTATATATGTATACACACAGTTCCCATTGTTTCTATCTGAGGAGACGAGGGCCGATTCGGTTTCCAGGATGTTTGTTTCCTGGTTCAGGATGTTTGTCGGGGGGTAGTTCTGATGGGGATGTTTTTTGGGAGAGTGCTTTTTGAATTGCACATTCATAACTAATCCGCTATTTCGGACATTGATTGTTTCGATGTTCCTCATTTAAGTTCGTTGGATTGTTGGAGAGTATGTAAATTGAATGGATAAGGGTTGGGTAAAGGCTGTTTAGATAAGACCTTTACAACATGTGTCTGCAATGCTTTAACTTAAGAATTAAATTGGATTTGGTCACTCCGGCTTGTACTTGATCTCAAGGATCCGCTTATAAATCTTCGTCAAGTAACTTGATAATTTTTTGAATAAAATCAATTTAAATGTACCGAAATAATATAATAAAAACATAAATGGGATACTTGAGGGAGTATTTTGATCGCTTAGACCTTCAAACTCCAGTATAAACCTGACTCATAGGGTTAGGCTACGAGCAGAGCTGTAACAAAACGTGTGACTGAAAGTTAGTCAGCTGAGGCAAAGCCCCTTGTTTCCCCAAGCGAACTTGGTCCTCATTTCATCGACCTCGAAAGGACGAAAGGCTGAGTGCTTTGCCCGACCCTGGAATAGAACTCGGGCATGTGGCGTGGAAGCGGGATGCACTACCACTACGCCACTGGGCTTCAAATAATGTACTACTTTATTGAAGTCATACACAGAATTACTTTAATAAGTAAAAGCTAAAAATCTCCAAAAAGTTTCAGTTATTTACTACTTAAACTAAAAAATGTGAATTTTAAACGTAAGAAGAGTAAGAAGAGTTGATTTAGGTATTGAAAGGAATTGGGCATGTCCCATCCCACCCCAAGTCATGGTGTCCCATCCCACCCCAGTAGCAACAGTTTTAAAAAATAGGTTCTTTCAAATTAACTGTAGCTTTTAGGCTTAACTCAACTATATATTCATAAAGAATACATTATTCTGTTTAGCGAACAATATAAACCATTAAGAAAGCAACAAAGAATCAGGTTGAAAATTCACTTTGAAAAGTGTAATACTTAGTTACTTTTGCTATAGTGAAACCCTCTTTTTCATTCAGAAACTTGTAGGAGCTTACAACTAAAATAGTAAACAGCAACAAGTATGAAGCCATGGTTCCTTTACCTGGTGGAACACTCAAAAACTAATTTTATTTATAATTTTAAGATTTATTGAAGGTGTCCCATCCTACCCAGTGTCCCATCCATCCCCCCGGTCTCCCCTATATAAAAATATAACTCTACCGATTCATAGTTTTCGCGAAAATTACAAAAAGAAAAAAGTTTGACGTCATACCCTTTTTAAGCTAAAAGTGTTTATGAAAAAAGTTATCCTAGTTATATTTTGAATAGGTTGGCAGACTAATATGTTTAGTTCATCCACTGCGCGTGCATGCGTGCAATGAAATAAGAAAGTTTTATCGGATATGACACCATATTTTTCTAAATAAGAAGGGCACGTCGTTAAGTTAAAGTTACGTCGAAGAGTTCGAACGGTAAAAGATATGCTGAGGAAAACTGTATGATTAATTATAAGAAGAAATTATCTATGTCATCATGTGATGAATCGTCATCAATTTCAAATAATTTCAATCGTTTCAATTAAGTCATTATATAATGGATGTTTGAATTTAGTTATCTACAGTGCCAGATACTCAAAATGACTGGGTACAAACTGAAATCAATTTAAAATTATATAATTACCTTTAATTAATGTAAGGGTGTAGTAAACCAAAAATTAGTAATTAGACTTAAACTGTTTGGTTATATTAATTTTAACCATTATTTCTTAGGAAGAAGTTATATTGTCAGGAGAATCAACTCATGCTTTTAAATTAATGAAAAATATTAATCATTTTACATAAAAGGGATCATTTTTATTAAATATAATATATTAAAAAACGTCTTCATATAGAAAGTAAAGTCCTCATTTGAAACTAAATGGAATTTCTGCCTTATTTATATTTTGGTTATTAATTATACATAGTTACTAATATTTTATTGGTATTTCATTTCCTTATTTGAGGGAAACTTATTTCTTCTTCTAATTATAATGGTATTTTTATAATTTTAGTAAACAATTATATTTATTCAAACCCAGCGACTGGGTACTCTTTTTCACATCAAATAAAAAATATTCCGACCAATTATCTCTTTTGTAGGGAATTCATAATTTAATTTAAAAAACCCCATAATTGTTGTCCCAAGATGGTTTACCAGTGGACCAATTTCAATGATATCATAATTATATGCTGTTTCGAAATATTAAAGTAATAACAATAATTAATGAAAGACTCATGTTTTTAATTTTTCATGGTTATGTTATGAAATTGTTATGAAAAAGGTATGTTTAATTAAATTACACTGTGAAAGTATACAATCCCTTATATTATAGCCTGTCATCCTCACATATTCAACAAGCTGATATCTTTAGAACGTTTGGCTCTCATCCTAATTTCCTCCCTCTCAATTCTTTAAAAATCTGCTGTTTTATGTTTTATTAACTTGCCGACAACCTTTCACAACTCTCTGGTTGGGAACCACTGCACTAAGGAGACCCCTTTGGGAAGTCAAAATCCAACTAAAATGTTCTATTATAAACTTCATATACCAGTGCTTCTCAAATTTTCAATATTGGTGACCCAATTTTCAATCGTAATTTTTTTGGTGCCACTCCCACTTTCATACAGTAACAAGGTATGCAAAGCAATAATAACATGACACTAAAGCTACAATACCTGAGAGGTTGGAGGGTTCTACCTCAGAAAATTTTTAAAATTTTAGTATAATAAAACCAATTCTAATCTATTTCTGGGGAATTCTTGGAGATACATGGAACCCCTGGACATGCCATTGATCCAGATCCGAATATTATAACTTTCCCGATATACTCTCACCACTGGCGTATAAAGACATTTTTTGGGAAGAACTCAAGTATGAATTTAAAAATTTACAAGGTAAGATCCATACTTAGATTTGTATTCCGACACGGATGAAATTATTCTAAAGCCCTTAAAAAATGTAACTTTATAGAATTTTTTTTTCAAATGGGTGGCGGGTACTTGAGTGTAAATCCTATCCCACTGATCTGCTATAAGCAATACCTACTCTGCGTTACCCAGCAGGCAACTGTAAACCACAGCCACTGAGGTGAGGTACTACTACCCGCGCCACACATTTGATCATACATTGATCATTAAAACTGTATGATCAGTGAAAATTCCTTCCCCGATCATCATTTTTCTAAATACCATTACACTAATTTAAAGGAACTCCATTCTTTGGATAAAAGATTAATATTGCATGTTTTAAACTCACCCCACGGTTTAGCAAGTGGTCCAATTTATATCAAATTTATGATGTAAGTAGTACGGATACTGCTGTACCTCATGCAATAAATTTTTTTATTTCATTATGTTTTTTTTCGCTAAACGGGCCTTGGCAAAACGTCCTTTTGTAACGCTCTCGCACTACATTAGGTCCTAGCTCTTTAACAGTGTAACTGCGCCCCCATTCCTATTCGAAATATGCTTGTCTAAGTCTCCTCTGCCTACCCTACCGCCAAACTCGCCAACCATCAGCAGTTCTAAACTTGAGCCAGTGGTACTCGCAAGTACCGTCGGAAAATAAAGGGTTAAATACCTTATTTCCGGTACAAACACACCAACAATACCTAACTAACGGAATTGGCTTCCAACCGTCACTCCGTCGCCAAATCCAGCAACCCCGCCAAGGCAGTTGGCGCAATCTCAGTGCTTCCGTGTTCTCGAGCTAGGGCTCCTGGCACTCGACCACGTTGCCATGGCAACCAGGGGGCCGAAGAAACCGGGGAACGAATGTTTTTCCTCTGCATTTTTTCCCGCCTCCAACACGGTCTTGTACAAACATGGGAGATTGCCGCAAACAGAATCTCGGATGATTGTAGTACCTTTTTCTCAGGTGGATAGGGAAAAAAAGCGGAAAGTATTCATCTTGGTTGATTAATAATGGGGGGCGGTGTTGAATCTGCATGCGAGGGTCTTTTTTAGGGGTGCCCGCTGGAAATTCTATGGAACAGGTGGTATGTGCTCTCTGTCTGAAACGGCGTAAGTGCTTACTTTGGGAAAAATTGTTTTGAAGGGTTGAGAATTATTGAGAATGAGGTGAACTAACCTTATGAATAAATTTTACTATTTCCTATCCACAAAGGGTCGATATTTGTCGCATTTAAGAATCGAATACTTGTGTAGCATTCGGCTGTTATAAATAAATTCATCTTTTTCAACCACTTTAGGCAAAGTTCATGTCTGACTAACACTACAAATGAGCTAAATTTGAACCTTAAAATTAGAAGGAAAAAATTAGTTCTGTGCACTGGGTTTTACTTTTATTGATGCTGGTTGATGAATGCAAGTTACTAAATTTCATTTATTTCATGATCAATTCATGAGTTGAGTGTAAAAAATATTGATGAAGTGTACTTATGTGCCAAATGTTCTTGATGTAAAAAAAAGTGATGTAATGTCCGAGTATATTGCTTGTAAAAATTTTTTTAATCCTTTTGATGCCGGATCTTAGTGTAGACAACCAAACAATAGGTGCAATAGTAAAAAAATAAATCGCCTTTTTAACACTTAATTCTTCATTGTATTTTGATGATGATATAACCGGCTGCCTAGAAAACGTGCTTTTCCCCTGAAAACTCTTCTTCAAAAAACATGTAGATTTAATCGAATCAAAACTAAAAGAATAAGTTTTAAAAACAAATATGTACAAGTCAAAAATGATCGGGATCGCTTAGTTAAAACGAAGTCAATATTCTTTTATACTCTGTTCATTTAGAATAGGTGCCTGAAAAATAGTGCTTTCCCCCTCGGTAAAAGCGTAACTATAGTTACGCTCTTTGCGCAGCCGATAGTAAGCCTTCTTCGTCACTTTGACGTTAATAGTTGCCATAAGACAAAAAAAACTTATTTCCTCAATGAACCGAAATTAACCAGCAACAGTGCTGACTGTTAATTTACGTTAGGTTAACGTCAAGAAGGATCTTACACTGCTATCAAGGGACGAGATACCCCCTACAAAGGGCGAGCAATCATTTTGGGGTCATTTAATGGGTATGTATGTTGTTTCTCCCTTGTCTGATTCCGATCAACTGGCGATCTCTGGATGAGATACCAGTGTCGAGCCGTGATCAAAAGCCTACTTGACACAACCCTTATTGAGTAAAGATCGTTTTACAGTGTTACATAAAGAATATTGAAATACATGTTAGTGACCAATCATTTACATTGCAATATTTCAAAAAAAAAAAAAACAAGTAACCCCTACTCGATTTCCACGTCCTTTACCATAACCGTCGTATATAAAAACAATGCCACCCCAATCTGACACTTGCTCATCGCCCTTATAAATCACGATTTCGACATCCAGTCTTTGTTTATCTTCCGACCCACCCCCATCCAGAAAAGATTTCACTCTCTGCCCCCTTTCCAAAACATCTGTTCCCCCCCTCCTGTACAAGAAAGACCCCATCAGAAAAGAAGAACCATCTAATCCATCGTTGTCTTTTCTCCAAACATTACGCCACCCACAGCTAGCCTGGATTTAGCGGTTATTTACAGCATTTTCCTCTTTCTGCTTGAGGCATTAGTTTCATGGAAGTCTGCTGGACATCGGGTCTATCTGTGCGATGTATCTCGGAGCAATTAATCCCTTGGGTGCGCTAACGGTGATGCAGGGGAGTGGGTTTAGAAGATTTTAACGGCGCTTTGAGAGTTTATGAGGTATTGGACAGCTTTATCAAGCTCCGTGATAAACTTGGGTGTGGGTTTAGGATGGTAAATTGGTTTAATTTTTTGTACTGTCATGGTTCTCATTTAATCTCCTTCCTACGGACAAAGTGGGCCCTTCCACCCTTAAATATTTCTTAGTGCAAAACAAACTTTCGGCATAAACGTTTTTAAGCACCCTTTTATATCACAAAATTGTAATATACTTATACAGTAGAACCCCGATTATCCGCGAGCGGATGATCCACGGTGCCGATTATCCGGAAGGGCCAAGAAAAAAAATTTTTAATGATGAGAGCAAATTTTAGATGAGATTAGAGAGATTTTAGATGTAGAGCAAAATTTTCTGCTGTACTGTACATATTTTAAAAGTTTTACATATCATGTTTTTTGTACAATAAAACATAGTTTTTATGCTGAAATATTTTTTCGTGTTTTAACCTCATTTTTAGTCTTTTTCAGATTATCCGCGATTTTCACTATCCGCGGTACCCTTGCAACCCAATTCCGCGGATAATCGGGGCTCTACTGTATATCACTTAAAATTAGCTTTAGTCATGTAACTAAATCTTACATTGCTTTTAAAATCAAAATATTAATGTAATAAAAGTCAACATGTTATTTTTTTTAGTAATTCAAGATGTACTTATGTCTACTTTGGACAGGTCCGCGGTACACCTCTCCCTTTTAGGTTCAAGATACACTTTGCCATTTTTTAAAAATGTCTGATCACCATGTTCAGTTTACTCTCAGTCCCCCTTTAAGCACATACTATTGTAGCTGATCTAAAACACTTTAAAATATAAAAATCGCTGCAAAAAAACGGTCTCTGTATTTTTTAACTATAACTTAGGAACTGAACTTTAAAAAATTACTTTTAATATGTAAAATCAGTTTTTAACTTTTATATCACAATTTTAACTTTTAAAAAAGCAATTTACTGGTTGTAAGATTGTTACTACATGTGTAGTGTTGCCATACCACAAAAAGTCAAGCTAAAAAGAGTATAAAATCGAGGTTACAGTTCGGTCAAGACTAAACTTTCTCCAATGTAATTTAAATCATATTTCATCTGTATTTTATTCTTTCCATTGTAAATTCAAACCATAACCGTATTGATCCTTTATGTATTTGTATTATTTTTATTTGTAAACTTATTGAAGAAGAAAATCCCTAAAATCCTGCTTAGGCAGGCAGACCAAGTTTATAGTTTGTTAAGTATAAAAGTCCAAAAATTACTACTTTATAAAATTTTTGGAAATATTTAAAAAGTATTAAATATTTGTCAAATATTTTTGCACCACTTACTATATCAAATCTAGTATTCTCAATACTAGACTAGACTCAATACTAGTCTAATATCTCATATTCTAAAAAGTATTTCTTTTTTAAAGTTTTTTAAACTGTTAAAGCATCTTCAAATCATGAACTCAAAAGTTATTTACTTGCTTTCAAAAAATTTTCACATTTACTACACTTATAGGTTTGCTTTTCCATGTTACTGAAAGATGGGAGCGTCCTTCTTGGTCTATAAGATAAATTCAACCCCAAAAAAATTCTTATAATACAAAGCCTGAGTCTCTAAAATTTGTTAGTTTAAATTATATTGACAATTTTTTAATCTTCTATTTATTGGAACTGAACTTTAAACCTAGATTTTGATAACTTTTGAGCCTAGTTTGCAAAGACTCATCAAAACACAGTACAAAAAATAGCATAAAGAAAAAAAGTTAATCATTCTTTTTTTAATACTTCAATTTTCTTGATTTCTTCTTCCTTCCAAGGACCAAGTTCAAAAAATAGAGAAATACGTTGGTTTTGATTCCTCGAACAAAAAAAAATACCGATATTATAGAAGTTATGATACCGAGAAATTTCAATTTCTTTCCCGAAACCAACTTCGGCAGAGATTAACTTAGCGAAGACTATTTTTCATTCCTTTTTACCTGAATCTGTTTAAAACTCATCTTTGAAAATTCTGGAAAAATTCGATACTTTTTTTACAAAGCTATTTGCATGGGCCGAGCTTATCATTTTTATTATATAACTTCGTATTTTATTGCGAAGTCTGTTGGAATGTGCCGACTTGATGATATTCAAACTGGATAGTCTTGAAAATATTGGTGTCACGTGGTTCAGATTTATATTTTGCATGGGAGAGGGAAATAAATATCCCGAATCGCCTTTTTATAGGTGCTCTATACTTTGCTGCTATAAATTTTACGATCGAGTGGTTTCGAGCTAAATGATTACACGTTAATACGTTTCTTTAAAAGTTGAGAATAGTGGAGATGAGCACTTTTACATTTTATAAAATGTAAAAAATTAAAAACTATTTCCGTTTATTTTTTATTTTTCACTAAACCCTCATGTAAATTAAGAGTTGATTTAACATAAAATTATAATAAATGATTTCAATAAGAGAAATTATGATAAGGTCTTATGAATAAGTTACGTCTAGTGAGTATCCGTGATGTGTAATGATGAGTCCAGTCTTAACAATGTAATTAAATTTATTTATAACTAATTTTACTATTTAATTTTTTACGATCAGTTAAATTATTAAGAAATTGTAGTCAATTCCATTGGTGCTAATGACTCATCAGCTTAATTATTTATTATGAACGAGTTTAAGTTTGATGGCTTAATTTTGATAAAGATTGTTTTCAATTAATTTTTTTTTATTTGAGATTTGAAGTTACACTGTAAAACACAATTGTGGAACGTTTCTAACTTTACCAAGGAACTTTCCAGATTATTTCATAGTGGTCTAACCTGTATTGTCGATAATAGCTCAAAACTTTAATTAGTTAGTGAGGTGATAAAGTGGCGATCTTTTCATTATTATTATTATAATTATAATTATAATTATAATTATAGTTATAGTTATAGTTATAGTTGTTATTATTATACTAGCGCTAGCGCGCTAGACCCGGGTTTCAGTTTTTTAATAAATAACATCTGGTGTGTTACAAACGGGCTTCGCCAGTCCGAAGGTGCATCACTGTGCTAGGCCAGGCGTTACCCGGACAATATGCCCGGCAGAGTGAAAAATAATGAAATAATGGATCGATTTTTATGTTTATGCTACAACAATTGAATTAGATTTAACTACAACAATCGATTTCAATCTGCAACAATCGATAATATGCCTACACCAATTAATGTTACATCTTCTCTTATTATATTTACAACAATGTGGGTTTACCATGAAGTTAGGAATATGGCTTTTTTAATCATAAAATTGGCCAAAATGTTATTAGGATGCTTCGATTTTAAATGATTTTGATTTAGAAACCTTCCCGGGAGCGAGTAGATCAACGTGTTAAAGTTTAATAGTTAATGAAGGTTTGAAAAGTTTAAAAATATATAAAGAAAAGACACATCCAGACACACAAGCGTTGATTTTTATATATACAGGGCCATAAATATATACAGGGCCATAAATAATGGGTCACACTTCTAGGGGGGATAGTAGACAACAAGACGAGTCAGAATCACATAGGATTTGGGGGTCCCAGATTTAATCCCAGGGAGTTAAAAATGGAGTGACACCCCAAAAAATTATTGAAAAATTCAATTTGTAGAAGAACTACTATTGGTAAAAATTTAATTATGGTCTCAAAAATTTTGCTTTAATATGATCTTTAAAATTATCTCAAAAGTCTTAACTTTAAAATTTATTTTATTATGAAAAAGTTAAAAAACCACAAAAAAATATGAAAATTCTACCAAAACCTCATTTTGTATTTCGAAATCATTTCTTTTGATTTTATAATCTGAAAGATCATAGTTGAAAACCCCTATGTCCAAAGTTTCACGTAAAAATCCTCAATATTAAATGCTTGAGATCCTGTTAAAGCATGGTTTAAGTCCGTTTTTCTCGTCCGCAAAGTGCCGTTTTGGAAACGGCTATAGGAAACCAGTTTGCGCACGTAAAAAACGAACTTTAACAGGCTCTCAAGCGTTTAATATTGATGATTTTTACGTGAAACTTTGGACTTAAGGGTTTACAACTATGATCTTTCAGATTATAAAATCGAAAGAAAGGATTTCGAAATACAAAATAGGTTTTGGCAGAATTTTCACATTTTTTTTGTGGTTTTTAAACTTTTTTCATAATAAAACAAATTTTAAAGTGAAAACTTTTGAGATAATTTTAAAGATCATAATAAACCACAATTTTTGAGACCATAATTAAATTTTTACTAATAGTAGTTCTTCTAGAAATTGAATTTTTCAATAATTTTTTTGGGGTGTCGCTTCTTTTTTAACTCCCTAGGATTTGATCTGGGACCCCCATATCCTATGTTATTCTGACTCGTCTAGATGTCTACGAACTAGGTGTAACGAAATTTATGAATGAAATTTATCACTTTCCCGCTTCCACTCTGGGCATTATTAATAATGCCCAATTAATCACTTTGCCCGTAACATTTATATAGATTATTGTATATACTAAGGTTCTATGAGACATTACTTCATCAAATAAACTGTAAAAAATATACAGTGTAGGGAAGCCTGTGTCAATATTAACACAGGCCAATTGTAATACATTGTCTTCTGTGAAAAGTGTAGATGCAAATTTTTACAAAAACAAAACCGGAGCATATTTTTACCTTTAGAGGGAAATTCTTTTTCCTGCGCTACAGTTATGTAGCACGAAATAACTTATTTTACATAACGAATCTACATTTATGAAACTTTTGTTCTATTTAGTTTTATAATAATATTGATGTTAGTTTCTTTAAAAAGGAGGGTTTAATTAAAAATGGAGACGAGGGAGGGTAATTGATAGTAGTAGGATTTAAGTAGGGTAGTAGGATTTAAGTAGGGTTGATTGTTACACTGTCCATCGACTTATTTTTTATTTACTACATTGTGATGCATGCCCACAGGACAGTGTTCATTACAAAATAGTAATTGGGATTTATCAATCTATTTTTATTACAATTTTCATAACTAACACAAAAAAGGGCTTAAATTGAGATCAAATTTTTAATTTTGTTACAATTGACCCCAGTCTCCACTGTGTATTTAACTATAAACATTTGAATCTACAACCATACTAACAACTACTTCTCTTCTTACAAGTTGAAATTGCTTCTGGACTTCAACACCCCGAAAAACCATCCGCGCGATCCAAATCTTAACACAACAACGCCAGCAAAAACTCCCGTAATTCCAAATCAAACCCTCTATACGCGAAACGTAATTAGTTCCCGGACGAACCAATACCGAACGAAGCCGAGAAAATCCTTGATGAAGATTACGGCTTCTTTTCAACAAGAAGACGGTTCGTTATTTGCCCCCTGAGTCTCCATAACCTTGTTTCTTCCCCTTAAAGGTCAAAAGGTCGACTGCCATTCATTCTGATAAAGAATTTTTCTGAGGGAAAGCGAATATAAAGGGAAGTGCATCAAATATTGACTAAAAAAAGACCCTGGCGATGGAAAATTCGAAGCCGGGTCCCCCGAAAAGTTGCGAAAATTCAATAAAATGTAAAAATTCCGTCGTCTTTTCGCGAGATTTTGGGCTTCCGAAGCGATGTTTTAGATGGTGGAGGGGGGAATGTTATATTTGCTGCAAATCCAGCAGCTAAACCTTTGTTTGGTTGAGGCTCCGTCTTTTGCTTCGAAGGAGCTTTTGTTTAAACATTTTAAAGAGTTGAAGGTGCTTTGTTTGAAGTGTTTGAAGGTTTTGTGTTTGGGAATCTTGGGGATTTTTGGATGGGAGTTTTTAATGAAGAAGGGGTTTTGATGAGAAATTCATACAAGGGAAATGGTGTGTTCTTGTGAGAGTGCAAACTGAAAGGGAATGGGATCGAAATAAATGAAGATTTTGACGAAATTCGTGTATGGTATTAAAACTGGAGCATTATTTTATTCGTTTAAGATGTCTTACTTTTGTGCAAAGAATGGAGACAAATAAATGAAGGCGATTCTCAATTGTTTCTTACAATAAAGAATACTTAGGAAAACCTTATTTACACATTTTGAGTAAAAAAAACGGAAGGAAAATGTTCGATTTTCTTCATTTTATGGCAAGAATGGCTTTTGTGTGAATATAATTTTGTCTCTAGGTCTTTAAAAAAAGTATTACCTACATTTACCCAATCCCTCTCCAGAAGATCAAAATTAAGATTTTTAAGACAAAGCCAGAACATTACTAGAATCAGCATAAATCTTTGTTATTAGCAAAAGTTTGGGTAAGTGTGGCAAAATTATAAAAAAGAACTTCCTAATAATATAAGGACATTTTTTAAATCAATTTGAATTAACATTTTCTTTCGTGTTTATTCAATTCAAAACTACAATTATTCTCATGAGTATTATTTACATTTTATAATAATTTGAATTGGAATTTTAATAGTTTTAATTATTTTTTATCTTCAATTTTTTGTAATTATAGGGCAAGGAATTGTAAGAGCACGCACAAAAATGATTTTGGGCTATGAAATCGAGAATTTAAAAAAGATAAAGCCTCAAAAATTTGCTGAATGTAAGTTTATTTACTCACAAATCAACCTTCAAAAAATTAAGGTTTTGGCTTTAAAAAAATTTGTTAAAAATCAAAACGAAAATCAAAAATTGAATGCGTAATTTACACGACGTGGCAGCTAAAGTACGCAGGGTATGAGGCCTTCCTTCGTAATTGGAAGATTCCTCTCTCATGCCAACTCTCTTAAAGTATGATCCAAACCGGGATTCAATATTCCTGAAAAAAAAATCGATGAAAAATCAGTGTTACTTTTCCAGGATTTTACATGTTAGTTTTCAGCTTTTGAGGGGTTTTGAGCTTTCAAAGGTTAAATGAAACATTTTTTAACAATTGTAGCACAACTTTCATGTAGTAAAGAGTAAAATGAATATGATTCTCGCTCCTAAAATTTCAATGTTGTCTTTGCGTACTCTTAAACGCAGCTGTATTAATTACATAAGTTGTCCTTGAATCATTTCTATAAATCACTTGAGTTAAATTCTAACGATGCCAAGATGTTCAGAAGAAAGTACACCCCACATTGGTTTTCACTTTGAAAGAAATCATTAGTTCTTTATTTAAATAAAAATTAAGGTTCCTTTGCTAAAAATTAGAGGCTAACTCGAAGAAACCACATTTTCCGAATAAATAAAATAAAGAATGTATGAAAATGATGATGACAGTCTTTTTGGATAGCTTTTGATACAAGTGTTCATGTGATCATACTTGCTCCCCCTTATACTGTTGCCAACAGGGAAATAACCACTGCGTACTTATGCCGACAGCTTATCCTCCTTTCCCTGCTATTTTAAAAGATATAAAACTTTAAATTTGTATATGAAGCTATAAGATCATTGTTAAATATACATTTACCCTGTTTCTCAAATCTCATTTTGTGTGAATATCTGGTAAAAAATCAAATGGTTTTTACTGTCCCTTCAAATGAAATATTGTTTCCATCTAAAATAATTTTAAAAGGGTAAAACTTGTTAGTCATTGGATGGGATTCCTGCTTTTTTTAAATGAAAGTCCGTTTTTAAAGAAAGTCATAACCTGATGAAAACTGAATTTTATAACTTTTTAAGGTTATATACCTAATTGGCTATGCATCAATAAACGTAAGATTAAAGAAACATTGAGATTTACTATCATTAAAAATTATAAAAAGTCATTGCGATAAAAATATTTGACTTTGATAGTTTTATATGATTTATTAAGTTTTACTACTTTGTTAATACACAAATTTAGGCATTAAGTACTGTAACTTTTTGTTTTAAAGTATAAAAATTTGCATTTAGTTTTTGTGTTGTTAATAAAAAAAAATTGACACTGACCTTTTAATTTTAAAAACTCTAGTCTGAATATTCTGTTTTCAAATTTTACCCTTATATTTGAATTGTTGATTGTAAGAATATTAATTGGATTAATATTTAAGAATTGATTGGGTTCTTAATTTTTCGTTGTGTTTGATAAAAATATCTGAAACTTATTACACTCTCTTTTGTAGTTATATGGTGGTAGTTATGATTACTTATTAGTTATTGAGATAAAAACAATATTTTACTTTTCAAGATTGAAAAAGTATACATATAGAAATATTTCAAAAATTATTAATTATGTTTGAGAAAATGTTTCTATAAAGGAATAAAATTTTGAAGTATGTACTAATACATTTTATCTTTCAATTAAGAAACTTTGCGGGTTTTACATTAGTCAAAAGAATTAAAATTAAATATAGAGCAAAAAACGTTTTCCAAAACTTTAAAACAATCTTTGAATAAACTTACTTAACCTTTCTTGCAAAATATGCAGGAGTATTTTGCTCATATATTCTTATTGTTTTTTACTCTTTATTCATAGATACATTATCTACCTAACAAAACTACCAGTTATTAATGTGTTCTTTAACACAATAAATGATGATTTTACAGAAAAAATATAACATTTATTTCAAAGTTTTGGTAAAATACCAATAACGATATACACATACAGTCCAGCTGGTTAAAACATTTAAAAAGAGTATCACTTCATATCATATTTACAAGTATAAAAATTGTTCGAAAGTAAATCAAACAGCACATTGGAAAGAGTAATAGTACAATTAGAATAATTGTTTAAAAATTAATGAATGCTACATTTAAAAAGTATAATTTAATATTTGAATTAAATTAATTATCCTAAACAAAATATGGGCAACTATATTTTGAGTGCAAGTGTAAAGTTAACAAGTGTATAGCAAAATTAAAACTATGTTTTTTACTCAGTCTAGTTAAGGAGTGAAAAAAAACATTTTGTAAAACATTAGTTTCAAATCCTTTTAAATTGATACAACATACTTTGCTATTAAATGTTAGTCGTACTTTGATCAAATAACTCTTAAAAAATCATGTCAGAAAAATATCTGGGTGAAAGCTTCAAATACTGGTAATATGGTTAGTAAAATAAATGTTTCCATTGCTACCAAAAACGTTTGGCAAGCAGTGATGCATACATTTTTGAAATTTGTACATAAGAATCTTTAATTCTTTTCTTCTCCTTCCAGTGATAATTGATCGACTTTTCAACCCAAGCTTGTCAGAATGCTCTGGAAGGTCTTGGATGCAATTGGGCATTTCTGCTGAGCGTTGAAGTATTCGCAGTCACCTCCAGTGCCGCCGAAATCTCTCGCTTGGGTGAGTCCTCCTTTTGAGATCATCTTCTTTACAGCTGGAAGACTGTAACAAACATATATTAAAATTAATAGGATGATTTGGAAACAAGTTTGATTATTAATAACACTTTACTGTTATTTATCTTCTAATATACCAAGTAATCTACAATAAAAAATCATTTTGTGTTATTTAAATTCATTTAAGATAAATGATAAGATATGTTACAATATTCTTTGGTGTTTTTTAGTATATGTGTCAAATAAAATCCTAAATAATATAAGTATGTTTAAAACTACTTAAAAACGGGACTCTGCGGCTGTATGTTTTAAGGGGTATTTAAAAAAATAAAGAATTTTTAATTTTCTTCTCATAAGTAAACTAACTACATCGGTACTTGAGATTTGTTTTCATATTATATAATCATTTTGATGGAAGTTTAAACAAACTTCAAAAATTTATTAAATATGGGTAGGAATATTTTTAACAACTGATTGAAAATTATTTTTTGGAATCTCAGTGTTTATTTGTTTCATTTATACACACTCGAATAAGAGAAGGAGTAAAACTCTCATAAAAACACTGTATTTCGTCCATATTTTGAATGGAATTTCAAAAATTCTGTTATCGCCCTAAACTCACTTCATGAGGTCCTCAACAATGTCAGCAGGGGTGGTAGAGCCCGAGGGGTCTCGTCCCCTGACCCTCTGGTGCTGTCTAGCATTGCCAAGAGAGCAGAGAGCCACCTTCATACAGGACTCGCCATCGATGTTGAACTGGTTCAGAACGCTATTCATGTTATGGAGGAAGTCATCGGCACCATTTCCTACATGAAAAAATAAATGGAAAAGGTTTTGAAATTATTTTTGAGGAAACAAATAATGGGGAGTTTTTTCAGATATTTTTTGTTTAACGGATAAATCAATGTCTTTTAAATTTTTACTTAAAGAAAAATATCACATTTTCTTATTACATATTATTTGCGTTTTATTTTACTCATTTGTAGAGGTTTATTAAAAAGAAAATATTGAACACACACAGATTAGAAAATATTAGTTTGAGATAAACTGAATGTTGCGTAACATAAAATAGAATGATATCGAACATTTTAGTATTACTCCGCTTATGAAACTTGTCATATACTTTCATACAAAGTCAATTTTTAATGGTTTTAATAAATTCCAAATAATGAGAAAACAGGCTTTATCTGAAATGTCATTAAAAATTTTGAAAAACCAAATTTAATAAGTTACAGATATTTTATCTCTTCAAGTTTGAAAATTTAACATAATTTTTTTGGTAAAGCGTAATAAAAGATATAAAGATGATACGGAATAAATTCTCTAACAATATTCATGGAAAAAATTGTATATAGCACATTTAGTTTGAAACATAGTATTTTAAAAAATTCAGTTAAAGGTTTTCTTCGAATCATTCGATATTTTCTTCATGGGGAAAAAAAGCTCCCTAACTTTCACAGGATTAAAAAAACAATGAGATCATATGGAATCGTCTTTTTCGGCAATTAGTTCTACAAATCTCTAAAAATGGCCTCCTCTTACTTGAATGAAAAGTTATTATATGCCAGATTAAAACCGCCAAGCAAAGTTTACATACAATTAGCGTGTAAAGGATTATAACACCCACATACCAATAAAGATTCTAAAATTAAGAGTAAAGATCGTAACTAAAAAATATCTTTCAACTGACCATCCCTGAAGACTCCTGTCTGACCAAGACTGAATATGTTGCTGACTTTTGGGTATAGCAGAGCAGCAGTGACAGCCATGGCAGCCGCAGTAGCCAGTCCGCCGCTGGTTCCGCTGCCCAGGAGATTGGAGGACAAGACGCTGCTGGTGCCAGTACTAGGGTAGGAAGCCCCGGAACCGAAGAAACCACCACCGCCGCCTATGGAAGGGGCTGACAAGGCTGAGAACATCTTAGCGTAGGGAATGCTGAAGAAGGGCAGCTTGAAGTCCAGTCCTACCTAGAAGAAGAAAAGGGTGTGTTTAATGAAATTGTTAAAAGCTCGATGAAAGTTATCTGTGAATGAAGAAAGTTAACTTGTGAAATGGGAATATTGGTAGATATTTCGTAAAAGGTTATAGTTGTTAACTACTTTGAAATGAAAAAAAAAATACACTGTAAAAAAAACTGTAGAAAAACAGAAATTTTCAAAAACAATGACTTTATGTTTACAGAGATATTCTGTCATGTAACATTCCCACCGCACTTCTACTTATTTATGTAAAATAACAGCTTTTATCTAGTTTTTTAGCTTATCTGCAATTAAACAGAAACTTACTGCATCGAAAACGAATACAGCTATTGGCAACATTATACTGAATCTTCGTTGGTTCAGTGGTAGCGTGCGTGCTTAGCATGCGGTAGGTCGTGGGTTCTATCCCCGGATATTAATTAATTAAAATTAGAAAAAACTCTACTAAAATAAGTGCAGAAAATTATTGAGAGGCAACAGAACAATCTGTAGCTCACTTGACAGAAAGTTTCTTTTTACAGCATTTACCTGTAGGTAACAGCTTTTTTCTGTTTACAGGATTTTTCGGCCTACAGAAATTTTCTGGCAACTTTTGCTGCCAGAAATTTTCTGTTTTTTTTGCAGGATTATTTTTTACAGTGTACTTGTATACACCAGGGAATAACAAAATGATGATAATGAAGCTTATAGGAAACTATCTCTATCTATAAAATATTGGCAGTTATTTTGTATTTGGAAAACCTTTAAGCATGTAAGTCTGCAATTTTATACAACAAGCTTGAAACCATTCTAAAGAAATTTCAGCGATCTTAAAAGAAACTGTTTAGTTTCTAAAGAAAACTACAGACAAAGTGTTTCAATTCCCTTTGAATTTTTTGAAGCAATTTTGTCGTTTTTTGGCTGGGAATATATATAATTAAGGGTGAAAATGTGGTATACGACATCTTAGCATGTTCCAGATACCAGTAAATTTCTCTAGTTAGTATGTAGACGGACATACACATATTAATTTTCATGTTCCTCCTTCCATTTTACAAGTTTTCACTTTTAAATTATCTTCTTTTTCCTTGTGAAATCCAGATTTCCTAACTTTCACACTGAACCCATTTAATTTCGTAAAATTTTACATCATTTCCCTCTCTTGGAATTGGTATTTGCTTCATTTATTATCTTGAATTATAAGTAACAGTAGAAGAATTATCTTCTTTAGCATAGTAACTGAATAGTGAAATAATATGGTTTTTTAAGTACGATAGTTTTAATCACCCTCTTGTAACAGTGTTCCATGAAGGCAGCATTCAAATATGAGCAAAACTTGTATGTGCGTGGCTAGTTAAAACGAGCAGTACATAATTTCTGAACAAACTAATATAATTCTATCTAAATTACTTTTTATTACTTACTAGCTGTCATACCCGGCCTTGCACGGGTGGGGTGTATAAATTTATTTTTTAAAAGTTTTCTTAATATACATTTATAATTTTGTAAATTAGCAATATTACAAATCCTCCCGGTATACCAGGCGCCTCTTTCCTATCCCGGTGTTCTCGGTAATTTTCTAATCCCTGTGTTCTCGGTAATTTTTCCTATCCCGGTGGTCCCGGTAATTTTTGTAATCCCGGCGTTCCCGGTAATTTTCCTATCTCGGTGTTTCTGGTAATTTTTATATTCCAGTATTCCCGGTGTCTTTATGGTAAATTTCCTATCCCGGTGTTCTCGGTAATTTTTATAACCCGGTAATTTTTCCTATCCCGATGTTCCCGCTAATTTTCTAATCCCGGTGTTCTTGTCACTTTTTACAATCCCGGTGTTCCTGATAATGTTTAATATCTTGGTGCCTTTATAAAACAACAAATTTGAAACTATAATATAAAGTCTAGTAAATTAGTAAGTCTAGTGAACAAATTTAAAACTAAAATAAAAGATCTAGTAAATGAAAAAGTCTAGTGATCTGTCTCATTCGAAGCAATGTTTTATTTTTAACTCGTTTTCCATGAAAAAAATTATTATTTTTCAGTAAATATATTTATTTCAAAGGAAAAAAATCTTGAAATGGAGGAAATGTCCACGCCTTCGGTGTGGTTTAAAAGGAGATGTGGAACACACAGCCACAAACGTTTTTATTTATATAGAGATTAATAAAATTGCCTAGTAACTACAACACCTGTATTAAAGTTTCCTATTATTGGCTTGCATGACTGGTAAAACAGGTTTTCAAACACGGAAAAATAAGTGAAAAAAAGCAGGGAAAATGGGAAAAAAAGAATGAAGGACTGATTTTCTCTTTATAAATTATAGCCTGTGTTATTCTGATGTAAAGCTACATTATTCTAAAATTTCATTAAAATTCATTCAGTAGTTTTTGCGTGAAAGAGTAACAAACATACAAACATTCACAATTATAATAGTAGTAGAATGCTACTCATCCACAAGTAGCAAAATATCTTAAATCCTGCGTCAGATAAAACCGATTTGTTTTCAAATCAGGTTATGTTTATACAAAGAACTATTTTAACGAGCAAAAGCAGATGGGCTCATCACGCTCAAACGGGTTTGTCTGTTTTTGATGAAGTTAAAGTTTTAAAAATTAACAAAACCAAAACTATAAAATGACCTTAGAAATTCTTATCCGTGTTTTAATGCCATTGACCTAGCATGTATACTAACTTCATGTAAATAAAAAATATCATCCTTAATTATGTTTACTTTCGTATGTAAAGTAGCTTTATAAACTTTAAATTGAAACTTGGTTTTTTGAGGCGAATGACCATTAGGGTGTCCCTTATTTAGGCGTTTTTTCAAAAAGTCGGGGAAACTTTTGCGACACCCCCCAATTTTTTTCCTTTTGGTACCCTAAGACTGTGTGCAAAATCTTAAATTGATCAGATAATATTAACACGTGCCCCAAACGGCCTAAAGTTAGAAAAATTTGACTTTTTTCTCATTTTTTCGAAAATTTTTAAAAATATGTTTAATAAATCCGTTGCCGAATAATAGGGCTCTAACACATTTAAACAATCTTATTTGACAATTTTTCATTACTAGTTAGGCCAAAATGCCTAAGTTTGTAACCTAGCCATCTATCAGAAAATCCTCAAATTTGTCCATTTTACACTGAGAATAGAAGAATCAAAACGCAGTGGTAAATGACTTAAAACCGCAAAATTCCATGATTAAACACCATTTGTAGACCATATTGCTGTGGAGATAAATTATCTGGAGTTAAAATTAATTATGGGTTGCTTAATTACAGACGCCATATTGGGTTGCATTAAAACTATAAAAAATTCTATAAAAACGGTATGGGCATGTTTGATATCGGGTAATGGGTGTATGATGTTTCTAAACTCAATTAAGACTAATAAAATCATCTTACACAACTTTTTAAAGCTCTTTACGCAATTATAAGGGTCATCATATCTCCTAATTCAAGTGCAAACCATGATTTCAGAACTATAGATGGTAATAAATTCTATACACATAAAACCGGCAAGAGAAATTCTGGAAATAAGTTAATAATAAGACTCCACAGTGTGTCCACGAGTATTTTATTCCGTAATTTAGTTGAAAAGCTGAAGAAGATACAAAATTAACCCGCTCTTCATAATGATTGAGTTATACTCTGTGAAGATAAGCAATTAATCATGTTTATAGAGATTGTTCTTGTATTTTATCATAAATTTATACATAAACATAAAAAATACCTGCAATTTAACAAATCAGTGTCATTAAAACAATTAAACACTGATATTTTGTTTGAGGCTGTAAGAATATGTTAAATATAAACTTCAGTTTCTATAACTCTTCTACTATATCCTTAGTTCTTCTTCGCGCTGTCGACTTATCATCAGTAAACGTCCTTGAAGAAGTACTTAGATTTCGAGTAAGTTTTTCATGAAAATTGTTTATGAAATTAAATTATTTTAAACCCTCAAAGCCTTCTTTGAGAATGTAGAGGTAGGAAACTTAGAGCGAAGAATAGCTCTAACTTAAAAACAGACTTTAAAAAAGGAATTATTTTCAGAAACTGTTGTTAATATTTATGATATTCACGTAGCCAATTTAAGTGTCTTAGTTTTTAAAGAGCCTAATTTGTTGAATTGCAGGTATTTTAATGTTAATATAAATTTATTATAAAATACAAGAACAGTCTCTATAAACTTGGTTAATTGCTTATCTTCACAGAGTATAACTCAATCATTATGATGAACGGGTTAATTTTGTATCTTTTCAGCTTTTAAACTAAATTACGGAATAAAATACTCGTGGACACACTGTGGAGTCTTATTATTAACTTATTTCCAGAATTTCTCTTGCCGGTTTTATGTATATAGAATTTATTACCATCTATAGTTCTGAAATCATGGTTTGCACTTGAACTAGGAGATATAATGGCCCTTATAATTGCGTAAAGAGCTTTAAAAAGTTGTGTAAGATGATTTTATTAGTCTTAATTGAGTTTAGAAACCTCATACACCCATTACCCGATATCAAACATGCCCATACCTTTTTTATAGAATTTTTTATAGTTTTAATGCAACCCAATATGGCGTCTGTAATTAAGCAACCCATAATTAATTTGAGCTCCAGATAATTTATCTCCACATAAATATGGTCTACAAATGGTGTTTAATCATGGAATTTTGCGGTTTTAAGTCATTTACCACTGCGTTTTTATTCTTCTATTCTCAGTGTAAAATGGACAAATTTGAGGATTTTCTGATTGATGGCTAAGTTACAAACTAGGCATTTTGGCCTAACTAGTAATGAAAAACGGTCAAATAAGATTATTTAAATGTGTTAGATCCCTATTATTCGGCAACGGATTTATTAAACACATTTTTAAAAATTTTCGAAAAAATGAGAAAAAAGTCAAATTTTTCTAACTTTAGGCCGTTTGGGGCACGTGTTAATATTATCTGATCGATTTAAGATTTTGCACACAGTCTTAGGGTACCAAAAGGAAAAAAATTGGGGGGTGTCGCAAAAGTTTCCCCGACCTTCGATTTTAAGGGACACCCTAATGACCATGACAAACATGATTTGAGGCTTAGTTTACTAAAAAATAGGGTACGTTTATGGCATGAAATGTGTGTGTAAATGTGTGTCTATATTTATTATTTAAATTTTTTAATACTTCATGAGACTAAATATTTTTAAAATAATTAACATCATTTAAATAAAATACTAAAACACATTATGATTTGCATTAAAAAATTTTTTTTCAAACCAAAGGGGGTTTTTGATCATTTTGGTCCATTCATATTTTGTTTAAAAAATTTTCTGAATAACTATGAAATAAACTATCAATGGAATGTTATTGCGGTACTTTCGTATTAGCCCGTCCATCGTTTTCGCCAACTTCGCCAAATTTCGCCAAAACGCGCCAAAATACGGGATTTCATCAGAATCGCCGAAAAACACATTTTTTAACATCAGTAACATCTTTATAACATCAGAAAATAAAAAATAAAAGTTTCATGTGGTTGGGGGGGTGCCGCCCCCCCCAAACCCCCCCTGCCCTATCTATAACCAAACTCGTTGTGGGGGTAATCAGACACAGTGAGGATTCAGAAAAATTGGAATCAGTATTCTTGGATGAACCAAAACTACGGATATCACTCGGTAAGAGCATAAAAATAACTTTTTTAGCACTAACTTACTTGCGAAATGGTCGATCCTACCGCCGGCGATCTTTTGTCGATTCTACCACCGCCGTGCATACGCAAAACATTGAAAGACTCTGGGGCTTGGCAAAATGGCGCAACAAAGTTCACCGTGGAACGACACGAAAGCATTTAGACTCCTACCTTTCAGATGCAGTCTTCGTTCTTACCTTGTAAACACTGTTGAATTTACGTTCAAAACAACCTGCGCGGTGCGCCAGCGGGTGCGCACACATTATTTCACCCATGGGCTTACCGATTTAATTGCGCGCGCATGCGCCAGTGATCGGAACTAGCGCGATTTCGCTACGTTTTCCAGGGTTACCAGAATCAACGGTAGTGTTGCGGCCGACCAGACTTGGCGACTTATCGCCCCTGTTGGCGAATGGAGGAGCTAATACGAATGTACCGTCATTGCTTTATATCAATTAACAATTATCAACACTTTTAAAACCTTGAACTTTGCCTTCTGAATCACTAAAATCAATCTGATTTAAAGAAACCCAAGAATTTCAATGCATTTAAGTTTTATGTTCAGTTTAATACCTCTCACTCCCAATACATCTAGTTTTTTTAAGTATAATATCTATTATTTTTACTAAATGTTACGTAATATAATCAAATTAAATAAAGCAATCAAACTTGATTCAAATCGCGAAACCTCCTTAAATTGATTAATCCATCACTTTAACCGTTATCATCATTGACCTCGCTCAACATCAATATGTTATTACCACCTAAAGTGATCATATCCCCCTAAGAAGAAATACATTGTGATCTGCTCCTAAGTCGTCTTCCATTATGTTTCCTAAACGGTCACGTATTATAGGAAGAACCCAATAAGCCCAGATATACCCACTTAGTATTTGGGCTAACGAAAGCAATAAAACCCTAACGTCCCACGCGTTCCGAAGAAGCAATGATACCCCTCAACTCTCATTTCGACACTTAACGTTATTTCTCGGAAGCCATCTTTTAGCGAGTTTTAAATTATCGTTTGCGCTGACTTCGGCAGTTTTCCCGCCAAACGAAGGAAATAGAATTCGGAAGGGGAGAATATATTGAAAAGGAATGGGGGAAAGTTTCTGTTTCCTGGTTAAGTTTTTTTATGGGGGGGAGAGAAGTTTTATGGAAAAACATTTGCAGACTTGACAGAAAGGAATGAGTGGGAAACATATTTTTGGATTGGAAAAGTCGTTTTTTTAGGTGCTTGCACTTCGACCGATTATGAGGTGCCTATAAGTTTGTGTTAAGTGTTGGTGACTGTATAACTAGTTTTCTTTCCGTCAAAAATTTTGACGCTAAGAATAAGTAATGTACTGATTGAATAAGATCAGTTTATTTTTTATTATCTTATTAATTTTATCCAAAGTTTTAAAAAAAAACATCTTTCCCAGTTTTTCACGTATGTTTTAGAAACATTTTACTTAGATTAATGTAGGATGACATAATAGTACATGTTAGTAGTGACCATAAATTACCTTGTTTTTATTATAACTGCTCCTAAAGTAAAAACTGTTCTATTTTTCAATACAATATAAGGAATTTTTAAATACAGAACTTTAAAAATTTATTTCCCCTACAATTAGTTTCTGGTTTATCATACTCTGATCATAGTAAATAATGTATAAGAAGTAAAAGGCCTTACGTAACTCCACACTATCTATAAGCATATGCTTTCCTGTGTCATGGGATCAGTTTGAACAGAAGGTTTGTGTTAAACTAACTAAAATTGTATACTGACATAAATGTAGTTATTGATCACAAATATGCACATTTTTAATTGCGTATTTTAAATTGGTAATTATTAATCAGTAATTTAATATAAAAGAAAATATTTGTGTAATATTGAGGGAAAAATTTGATTAATAGCAAACAAACTAAACCCCATTCCAACGAATGTTTTGCTCTTGTAATTTTTCCTAGTTGGTAAAATGGAGCATAGTGAGTATTTAGTCTCATGCATTATTTCGTTTCAATAAGTTAGGTAAAGCTTTTTTGAGGTGACTAGAAATATAAATATTCCCGAGAATATTCATGGTGCTGTTCCCGGCGAAACTAACAAAAATGTTAATTATGAAGAAATGAATTTCTCGCGTGATAACAATGGAAAAACTGATTATAGACTTGAAAATAAAGGTAAAATGTGGTAACTCACTAACTTCAAAAATTTCATTTATCTTTTGTAAATAATTACACCCAACAAGAGATAGTTTTCATACTGCTCAAGTGGAGGAGAGTATTATGGATAGAAAATTTGTATCAATACGTGTTTCAATATGAATAAAGCGTAATAGTAAGAAACTCACATAATTATAATTAACTTTACTCTAATTTACTACCGGTTACGTGGATTAGCAAATTAATCCCGAAGCAAACGTTTTTTTCCCTGCCACAAGAATATTTTTGCAGTGAAACAATCCTTACAGATACATTTTCAAATGTGTCTCAAAACAAAATAAAAAGTTTACCCTAATTATAACGTGGATCACCATATTTACCCCGAGATTTTCAATTTTTTACATTAAGGCAGAATCTTATAGTAAGTGGAAGCGTTGTTTTCCCTGTCACAAGGCTACCATCGCAGTAAAATAACATTTACAGATATATCCTCAAACGCGTCTCCTGCATCCCATCGCTTCCGAAAGTGATCAGGCGCGAGTAAATTTTTATCGATAGTAAATACACTTTCATAGCAATACATATAGTATTTACTCTTATTTACAACTGGTTCCAGTAGGGATTATCATTTTTACCTCCGAGGTTTTAATTATTTACATATTAAGCAAAAGCTAGCTGTAGGTGGAAATGTTGTTTTTCCTGCCACAAGGCTACCATCACAGTGAAACAACATTTACAGGCGTCTCACCTGCATTCCATTGCTTCCGAAGGTGGGCAGGAGCGACAGCAATCTGTTCTCGTCGGTCTCCCCAGCAGTGGCCGACCCCCCGAATCGGTCTTCGGTTTCGTAGGGGGAGGAGATGATGTAAGCGGGCTGGTGAGTTCTGGAGTCCTGCTGTTGTTGAGAGGAGCCCGGGAAGGTGAAGACCCTGCCCTTTCGGCCATCTTTTGCGGTGACGTCTTTGGCGGCGTCCGCGGCGGGGGTTTGGCGCCCTTCGGCGGCGATTGGCGACGGTTGCCCGAAAAGGACCTTTTCGGCGGAGAGGGAGAGGTGGAGGAGGGAGAGGAGGAGGGGGAGGTAGATGAGGGTGCCCATTGCGTTTGTTGGTTTTCTGGAAAAGTCAGGGAATTTATGCATAAATTAGAAGAGTTTCACTTTACCCTTCCAGTCCTAGCCGCCCCAAATTTACCAGATTTCATGGTAATCTCAGGAGGGTAAGGATTTAAAGGGTTAAAAATAACATCAATGTCACTTTGAAAAAAATCTCGAGCAAAACTATACTAGACTCCAACTTTACTTATTGACTATGGAGAAATGATCTAACTGAGAGCAAAGGAAGGATGCAGTTCCCAGCGCAATGATTGAATGTCGAGTGAATATTAGGCACTTTACTTTAGAAATATTATTAGTTTGTTATATTTGTTATACACTCATTGCCATAAAAAATAGCGCACCAAGAAGCAAAACGGATATTAAAGCGAAATTTATTTCCATGATTACCCATACTATGAAGGTTAGTTGATAAAAAATTCAGCCTTTCTCGATGTTAGGGGGCCGAGAAAATCAGTAAAAAGTGTTGACTCCATATGTGTCCATAACCGCCGCCACAGACCATGATATTGGATGAAATGGGCTCAAAATTGGCTTTTGGGGATTGGAGGACCATGCTGCCTCCCCACGCAGTCAAATTTCATCTGGTGCACCAACGGACGTGGCATACCGGACGTCGCGTGCTTTTCCTCAAGACCGGGCTTGTTTTGTGAGCATTGGTTCAAGAGAACGGGAAGGACGGGGTAAAAATGCAGCATACGGGGGTAAGGAGAAAGCTTGGACATTTCGTGCAACATGTGTTTGTGTATTTTTCTCTTGAAACTTGTCCGCAGGCCAGGCCTAAAGGTAAGGACGGACAACCAGCCGCAAAACCCCAACCGTTCATCTCTGGTTGGTCAATTTACCGTTAAATCATACTCAGGAGATGCGGCAGTGAAATGGATGTCGTTTGCAGTACTGTGGGGAGTGCGTTTGGTCCGAATAGCTTCGTACATCTTTGTCTATAAACATGGGACTTACCATAGGCCTTTCTGTTTCCAATAGTGCACGAAATAAGGAAATGATAATCTCAATTTCATGAAATTGTGTTTATGAGAGAATCCCGCTTCGTTCTGCAGCACCACGATGGTTAGATATGATGAGTTCGAAGACGCAATGGAGAGAGCGCGCTCAGCTGTGGATTTTCTAATCGTCACACGGAGTGGTGATTCAAGGTAACGGGGTGTTGGTGCATTGGATTCCCCTTCTGCAACTCCTAAGTATGATTTACCAGTACATTGACCAACCAGAGCTGAACGGTTGAGGTTTTGCAACTGGTTGTCCGTCCTTACCTTCAAGCCTGACCTGCGGACAAGTTTCAAGATAAAAATACACCAACAAATGTTGCACGAATTGTCCAAGCTTTCTTCTTGCCCCCTATGTTGCATTTTTACCCCGACCCTTCCGTTTTCTTGAACCAATGCTCACAAAACAAGTCCGGTCTTGAGGAAAAGCATGCGACGTCCAGTATGCCACGTCCGCTGGTGCACCAGATGAAATTTGATAACGTGGGGAGGCAGCATGGTCCTCCAATCCCCAAAAGCCCATTTAGAGCCCCTCTCACCCAATATCATGGCATGTGGTGGCGTTTATGGACACGTATGGAGTCAACACTTTTTACTGATTTTCTCGGCCCCCTAACATCGAGGAAAGCTGAACTTTTTATCAACTAACCTTCATACTATGAGTAATCACGGAAATAAATTTGGCTTTGATAACCCTTTTTCTTCTTGGTGCGCTATTTTTTATGGCAATGAGTGTATTATATTAGTAATATTATTAGTTAACCGATGTATTGTCATGCATATATATTTGAGTCATAATTTTTTTTTTATTTTGGAGTGTAGAACATTTATTTAGAATTGGACGCGCCAGCCATTGAGAGTTCACGAACGATCTATTAACTCACTTTTTCTTCCTCTCATGGTCAAAAAAGTTTGTAATCTAGTACAGAGACAAATTTCTGAGAGACTGAATGAACTGTACCAAAATCAGGGGCTTCCACAGATAGATCTCCCAGAGTATTTTTGAGAGAGAGATAGAATAGACATGTTACCGAAACCTTTTCACAGCCACATTGATTTAATATGGCTGAGAAAACGACCTCCTGGTCATGACACAATGAGGCGATAATCCTTAGAATCCATTAAGGTCCCATAAAAAATATAAAATTAGTCTATTACCTATAACTTTTAAAATGCTTTACCATTTCAAAAGTAATACTTATTTTAAAAGACTCTGTATTTGCAAGAAAATTCACTTATTTTGGAAGAGAATTAAAAAGATGTACAGAAATGTAGCCAAAGATACTCAGAAATTTACACGATATTTAATGAAGAAAAACTTCCTTCTCTTCACTCTAAATATTTTTCTAGAAAACACATAATAATCAAATATTCACCATAATATGCCATAAAAGCAAAATATGCATCGTTAGTTTGACAGGGTTATAACATCTTCGACTCGTGATAGAAGATGAATACCTTGTTAAAACCAAATGTTTTGAATCAATTTAAATACACAAAGCATATTCATCTTGTATGGCCATATTATGTATTAAATAACGGCTATATATTATGAACGCATAATTATCTCATTCGGTCGAAAGCATATTTACCCCATAGGGTTACTTGAAAAGCCTACAAGGCTGGCTATGTGTCCCGCAAAGACAAAGCAATTTTTTAATTATGAAAAGAATAAACTTTAGGGTAGGATTTACGAAAAGGTCTTTGTTAGTTGAATGACTTACCGGTTAGTTCGGCGCTAAATTCGGAATGACCGTGCTTGTAGAAGCCCAGACAAAGAGTGAACTTCGCTGGCAGCGGTGACCGACTTTTTATACGACCGGCTTCACTTTCGGCTGGTGGTTTCGGGTTTTTCACTCCTCAGGAGTGGCATCACCTTCGATTTTTTAACCGAGGTGGAAGAGGTCATTCTCTTCTTCTAAAGGGAAAATCGGGACGATCTGATCTGGAGACGGTTGCAGTCGCGGGTTGAAGTCCTTTCGCTGCTGCTGCTGCAAGGCTTACCTGAGGCTCCAAAACAAACTAAAACTGAAAGTACTTTCCGTTTGCGGTCGTGAAGAGTTTTTTTCGAGTCTGTGTTTACTGTTTGTGGATCTTTTTTTGCGTTCATTTCGTGGTTGTCTGTTTTTTTATGAACTTCCTTCGGAGAGTTTTTGGGAAAATGGTTTCAGAGGGTCATCTCTCTATATTAAAAAAAAGTTACCGTCACCGCGGCCGCCGCCGCCACCGCTGTTTCAAAAAATTTTATTTTTCAACTCTTTGAACTCTCATAACGCAAAAACTACTTGATAGAAATTTATGAAATTTGAAATGTTTGCAGAAGAATATTTGGGGCACATTCTCGAACAAAAAGCTAACAGATGTAATAGTTAGTTCTGGGGTATTTTTAAGGTCAAAGTTGAAGTTTTTCTTTTTTCGCCGCGTAATCCAGTTCAGCAAAATCTATTATCAGCAGAACTATGATTTTTTGCAGTCTAATACTCTGAAGTATGAAGATGTGCACTACGTCGCCCTTTTTTTTAATTTAGAATTTGGTTTAGAGTAATTAATTTTTTAATTTTCGAAATTTTTGACACTTTTTCGTTTTTTTTCTATCTAAAATGAAAACTAATCACGGTATCAATATGATTTTTTAAACACTTATATTCTTATTTTTTAGAAAGAGATTGGCGTTTAATTCTTTAAAAAATTCTATTAGTTTTGGAATTATTAAGCATCAAAGTTTAATTTTTTTCATAGTTTTAGTAGGTCTTTATCAGACGTGTTTAATGCTTTTAAATTTTATATTTGCCTGTTCACTAGATTGTCGCGAGCACAGATATTTAAATTTAAAGTTTTGAGGTGCATATTTTTGCTCTAAGTTTGCTAGCGATATAGTATAGACTTGTTTATTAATCTTTTAAAGATACTTCGATATTTTTTGAAATACTAGAGAAATAAATAATTTAGCTTTTTTGAGTGTTATTTGTGCCGATGAAAGGAAGAGGATTTTCGAGAAGTTTGTTTTACTCTGCTAAAGATCGATTGCAGATATTACAGATCGCAAAGCGATCTGTAAAGCTGCAAAGCAGTTACGGGGGTTGGTGAGCGTAAGCGAGCAGGGGGCGGTAGCCCCCTATCCATTAAATTATTGATAATTTAAAAGGAATATTTCAGTAATAGTTTTATTTTGATATTTTCGTGGTAATGATCCAAATTAAGTTATAGAAAAGTTTGAGAGATAAGAAGTTTCGATATTAAATGATCATCAACTACACTGTTCATTTAGAATTAGCGCCTGAGACGTAATGTATTAGAAGCATTTATTATTCTAATTATCGTCGAAAAAATTTTCTTCTGCAATGACAAGTCAGCCTAAGCAGAAGTAGTTAAAATACTATAGAAACAATCGGTCACTGAAGTTGTCTGATGAGCGTTATTAAGCATTGTTGAGCGTTTTTGATCCTTTTTCAGGCGCCTATTCTAAATAAACAGACTATAAGCTGACAGGTTCCAGGTTGTACTGGATAGTTGAGATGAAACAAGCGAGCTCTGCTCGCTAAGATCGCGAAGCGATCTTCAAAGAACTGCGAAGCAGTTCCGGGGGTTGGTGAGCGATAGCGAGCAAGGGGCAGAGCCCCCTAGTTTTCCAAATAAAACTTCTCAGGCGTATAACTAAGCTTAATGTCCGATGAAAAATGGATCGGGCCATAGCGGATGGAATTTCCCTGGGGCCTGTCGGATTTTGTTCTGGGGAAAAAACTTAAAACCGTAACTAAATTTAATCCCAAACTTATTTGTTAACTTAATAACTATATCTTAATTTATTATTTACCTATTATTAAATTACGTATTAATAAATTATGTATTTAAATTTTTACTTTAATCAATATTAAAATATTTTTTTATTTGACAAAATCTATCGTTTTTATCTTTTATTTAGTAGAGTATGTTGTCCAGCAATGTTGTAAAAGCAATGGTCCACAAGGACAGCGATGTTTTTCATCATTTCTCAGAGTGAATAATTAACAATAAAATTAATTAAATCTGATTAATCAAAGTTGCAAACTAAATCTTTTACCATTCAGCGCGCTTATACCCAGCAAAAACCCTGTCCGAAATTCCTCCAAAAAATCGTCAAAAGTGCAGTTTTCTCTAAGAAGTCTGTAGTTATGTTGTAGCAATAGGACTTCAGCACGTAAGTCTGCAGTTTTTTACAGCAATTTTGAAAACATTCTAAAGGCATTTCAGCGGTCTTATAAAAAACTGCAGATTCCATAAAGAAAACTGCAGACAAAGTGTCCAAATTCCCTTCACTTTTTTAAAGAAATTTTGCTGATTTTTTTTGCTGGGTAGCAGTATGCTTCCAGCATACGAGCGAGAAAAGGACGCTCGTATTTCCAATATACGCAATTGTAGAATGTAACTTTCCAAACATGTAAGTTTTACTTAAAAAACTATAATCAGTTAATGGTTAATGAGTACATTTTATTTAAATCAATTTGAACCATTAGATTATCAAATATAACCCTACAAACACGCTCCCGCTGAAAGTTTAAGTGTCACAAATGACAATTTCTCCGACTATCGCTTTGTTTAAATTAGATAAAAGTGAGTACATAAAAATATATACACAGAAATTACACTACAAAAGTACATACATTCTTATTCGTCTCTAACATTTCTTATAAGGAGATCAAAGCACTTAAAAAACAATGGCTCCCGACCCAATATTTATTAGATGCATTTATCCCACTCTGTTTTTCTTCGAAACAATTATTCCGTTTAAGAAGCCAAACAGACCCTTTATTCTGCATAAAAACGGAGTCACCGGCGAAAAGTAAAGTACCAACCCTTTTAAAATAGCCTGCTCACAAGGCAATAAATCCAGCCTTTATTGCCCAAGCTGCGTGGAGAAGAAGAAAAATAATAATAATAATGTTCCGTCTCTTTCAAACGATATTCGTAGCAAGCAAATAGTTCCATGCCGGCAGTAAACAGCTGTTTAAGAGGTTTAAAAAATGTTTAATTCTCTTTTCCGCTGGTGCTCGTATGGAGGGGTTGGATCATAAAAAAACTGGAAGATGTTCGTAAGGGGCTTGATATGCACTAACAAAACATACTTAAACTGAGTTAAGGGTTTTGCTCTTCAGTTAAGTCGTATAATGTAATCAACGATGCAGTGTTTATCATTTTTACTTATATTTTTAGAGATATTGTTTGTGCTTTTAAACGTAGGAAAGCCGTCAACCGCTGACGGTTGTACAGCTGAAATATTCAGTAATTTTATTAATATTACATTTCAAATCATGTTAAAAAGATGTAGACCGAAACTTAATTCCCTTTAGAGAAGCATTTCGGTCACCAGTTCTCAAGTATAAATACATATTTAACAAACAAGAAATCTAGCTTTTTGCGATGACGTCACGACCAGTTATTTTTACGACCGTGGAGGACAAAACAATAGCATGCGCATGCACTGAGCATGCGCAATCCTGTTGCTAGGTGCTTGTTTGGGCTGTTGATAGGGCCAAATCACGTAATGTGAAAAGCTCTATAGTAAGCTATGAGTAAGGTAAAACCTTCTGGGTTTAGTTCTGGTTTTATATACTGCACTTATATCAGCTAATTAACTAGTCCCACTTTTTATCAGAACTCTAATTTTTTGTGTACAGTGATTAAAAAAAAGAGTACTTCTTCAAATTTGCAATCGATGCTTTTAGTGCAAATAGATTTTGAAGATAGGAACTATACTTCAAAACTTCTACGGTTAATCTCCAGGGGTTGATGAAATCTACCTTGTGACTATTTTGAGGGAATAGTCTACAGGTATCTATTGAAATAACCACCAAATTGATTGTAAAAGAACTGACCAGAATGAGAAACAAAAGTTTTATAACTTTGCACCCCGAATTGATAACATGATCCTTAAAATATTACTTTTTAAACCTAAAAGTTATTTTCTTTGAAAAATAAACATCAGTTTTTGCATTAATATATAAGTAATTATTAAAAGTACCTTCACTTATATTATAAATTTCCCTCTGTAACCGTGTTTATTGGAAAATGGTTTTACTTTCTTGATGATTATCTTCTCTATTATTTAAAATGAATTCCTACAAAATTTCATTCCTTTCAGTTTCTATGAACGGTATGATAAAAAATGCTTTTGAACAGGTCAAGTTCTTTCACGTGCCCCCTGTTCAAATAGCAGTTTGTTTTTAATATGATGTGTTTTCTCTGAAATGTAGTTTCTTATTTTATAAATTCGAATTATATTTTTAAAAACCAATAAGTGAGAGTAAACCACTTTATCATTTTAAATGTTCTCGATTCATAAAATTATAACCAAAATTTGAGTACCTCATACTGAAACCTCCCACCCCCACCTGAACATAGATACCTAAATTAATCTATTTTACCCATCCCTACTACCCTCAAGCTACATCCGTGTTCCATGGTGGAATAGAAAAAGATGATTGGGCAAGGAATGAGACCGTCGATGGAAAAAAAGAAGAGGTTTCTACTAAAAAAAAGGGGATTTGGTCCATTGTTTCCTCCATTCTTCCGCAATTGGAAGCCAACGGGTGGGCGTTAGGAAGGTAACGACTCAGACTTCTGTCACCAATTAACCTTCAAGATCCGCTTTGCGCGAAAATAATAATAAGATATCCTCTTATTTACTACGGCTTATGGAATCAGAAGGAATGCTTTTTGTAGGAAATTGTTTTACTAGTTAAGAGGTATGGAGATATTCTTTCGTGATGTGGCTCATTTTTGAAAGGTAATCATAAATCCGGATATAGTATAGTCTGGGTCGTTATAAGTGGTCATGAAATGTTACGTTAAATGTCTGGTTCATTTTTGATTGGCGTAAAATAAATTGTAATGGTAGAACCTCTCTTTACAACAACTCTCGATATAGTGACCCTTGCGTTACAACGGCAGATTTTCTCATCATGGTAGTACTTGCTATATTCGTTATAAGGTCATTTCGTTAAAACGGCTGTTTATATTGTTGGTCCCGTTTTAAGAGTTTATGCAGAATTCTTTAAAGAATATCATAAGTTCGATACCATAAAAAGTGGTGTGTCACTTGAACAGTAGAATATAAAGAATATTGTTAGTTAGAATATAAAGCTGTAATTGTGTAATATATTTACAGTCTTTTATTTATTTACAGTTTTTTCTACAGTTTATTCAAATCAAATGTGGACAAATATGAGAGGGGTTTTAGTCTAGTCAAAAGTAATTCAAAATCATCTGAGGTGGGGCGCAAAAAAAGGTTAAGATTTAGGTAGTTTAGTTAAGATTTAGGTAGTTTAATTAATAGTTTGTAGTTTTAATAGTTTAATGATTAATAGTTTGTTAAGATTTAAGCAATTAAAGATGGTAATTGTGAACAAACAGTTGGAAATAGAAATATTTCACAACACATCAATAAAAATGTGCATTTATTTTAAGTGAAATTTCATCATTCTTCCTAACAATTCAATTTGAAACCAATCTAGAAGTGAATAGATTTTTGTAACATTAATATTATCCTTCTACGTATGATTTTACTTCAACCTTTTCTGTGTATCCTACATTTAGCAATCTAGAAAGGTTAAAAGGCACCCCTAAAAACAACTCATAAAATCGCTCAGACGTTTTTTCGACCTTTCATATCACTAATCGGGTCAGGCGCATGGAACGAAGCAAGGGGCTGAGTTCTTTTTGCACGTTCCAGTGACCTGTGACCTTTGTAAAAAATTGGGATGGGCTATAAAAGAGGTTATAAGGGGCTACGAGTTAGGGGCTCCAACAAGTGATGCTTCTTTCATGTTGATTGCAGGGTTAAATAGAAATAGTGAGGTGTGAAATAGAGGCTTAATATTTTAGATTTGTGTTTTTTTGCGTCCCAGGGTGATGTCGTGAAAATTCCGGTCAAAAAACTAAATACTTATTAGTTTACCCATGTATTAAATTTGTTTCTATTGACAGGAATTTACCGACCGGTTTTTACTTTGACCGGCATTTTCGTATAACCCCCGGCATCTCCAAGTTAAAAAACGTAAATAAACCCTTAAAAAAATTTTATGCTTTTTTCCAAGTTGATCCCTTAGAAATGACATTGGCTTTCTTGATTTGGTCTTTCTCTGATGTTTCTGGTTTGATATTTTTCTTGAAAATTCTTCAGTATTCGAGGAGTAGGTACTCCTCTTTGAGTACCATCCAAAGGGTCTGCTTTTAAGAGATTCTTTAATCACTGCTTTTGATATCCATGTTTCAAAAATTTTCTGAGGGAGGACCTCTGGGTTCAACTTTTTTGTTTGGGATGGCTATACGAAACTTTTACATTTAAGTGCACCACGATTAAAATTCCAAAGCTCCACATTCAACGTAAAATGTATACTAAGGGCCTTAGGTATAATATCAAGCAAAGTCCTCCGAAAAAAATTCTAGTCACGCAGCACTCTAATTATCCACCGACGGCGTTTATAGAAATCTATTTCGGGAAGGGCTGAATATTCCCTAAAAAATAGTCATTGTGAGATCTAAAGCTAGATATTTTCACCCGGGGAGAGAAGATACAAAATTATTCCCCAGCCCTTCCCAATAGGTCCAATGTAGTTTTTTTACACATTTTTAGGTACAATTTGCATCGTAAGGAAGCTAATAAGAGAAAAGTTGTAAGCAATAGAATTTCAGTTCTAGGAGTCCTCTCCAGAAAACGTTTGGGAACTTGATTCTTAAAAACAGGGTTTAAGTTGTTTTGGTACACCTGGTTCTAATTTCTTTTAAGGGAACCCGAGCATCCTCACCCCTTCCATATATGCACCCCTTTAATCAAAATAAACCTCCAATTTCTCCACCAAAACAGCTTAATAAGGCATAATATCAACTTATATTAGGTGTTGGTATTCAACTCGTATCAAATTCGATGCCTAATTGAAAAATCTGACTGAATCAGAAAAATATAAACACTTCATTTGATGTTCCGATTCACCACAACCTGCGGGGTGAATCGGAACACCATTAAAACTAATTAAAAAAAGGATTATAGTATTTAAAATTTTATTTTTTGCTTAAAATTGAAAGAAAAGACCGAATATTTAAATTAAAAAAATTCCCTAAATATATTTTTATTACTTATTTTTACGTTGAAAGGGGTTAAAGTTGAAAAGTATTCCGATTCACCCTGCTCTACGGTACAAAAACACAAACTCCACCGCAATCAAAACGCCCCCAATTTCTCCCCCATAAATCCCCAGCCCACTGTCCCTATTTCGCAGAAAAATTTCACTCAAACCTGGAAACCTACCGGAACATTCATTCAATCGCGGAAAACAAAAAGAAAGCACAAAAACCCCTCCAAGTTCCGGCCCCAAATTGAGAAAACTGTTGTGATTTCAATGGCAGCAGCAAGAAAACTCATCGGATGGCCCCGTTTCATTTACAGGTCACCCCGATAGCGTCACTTCGCGAGATGGGCGTGCAATGGGTGAACGAACCAAGGAGCAACAGGTCCTTATTCCTTGTGTTATTTGTGATCGTACATAAATGTCCGTGGAAAGGTCCTGAGAGAAACGTCTATTTTGAATCTCCGCGGACTTTCATTCCGATTCGAGCGACCCTGTTTTGAGGGCAGTCGTACATTTCGAGAGGGAGAGGTGGTGTATGTTTGGAGGGACAATGGTGTAAGTCCATTGAACTTGGTTTAGTTAGACTTTAGAGTAATTGAAGGGTTTCTGTAACTCCGCCTGGTGATATTCGCATGTGGAAGGTATTTTAGAGACAAAATACTTCTTGCAAGACAATGGATAATCGCGGTAAATTTTTTTTAATCTTAATGTGTTCAGAATGGCTTAAAATCTCCAAAAAACACTTTAATTTACCTTTCAAAGCCCTAAATTTTAAGGTATTTTCAATTAAAAATAGCTTATTTTCTGTCTGAGCTGAAACAGCTTGTGACGTTAAATGTGCCTTGCCCCCGCTTGTTGTTATCATCCCGCTTTGAAAGAATTTAAAGACTGAGCTCTAGTTTTTTTACAGCCTAGTAGTGTATCGATGAAAACGGTGTTTCCCACATTTCCAAGAGCACATGTGACGTCGCATTGTTAGGAGCTTTCTGCATTAAAATATGTCATAATTACCTTAAAAAAGTTTGTGGGAAAAGACAAGCGTATTTTTGGAATCAGGAGAGAATTTTTAATAAATTAAAACTGAATATTTAGAATTTTAAGAGATGTTGCAATTCTCCATTATGTATATATTAACTTTTGACCGAGTATATGCGGAGGGCGTGCTCGTTAAATCTGAGGGTCCGAAAGTCCTGTTGTCGGTCATGGCGCAGTTTAACATAGGTCCAGGCCTCTGGAAACTATACCCCTCCCCTTCAGAGACATGGCAAAATTGTGGAGGTGGTGAAAGATGGTGGTAGCATCTATCGTCCAAGCAAAAAATATAGATAAACACATAAATAAAGAGGGAGACGAAGCGGATCATCTTAGAGTAAGCAAATGTCTCCTAAAACTCCAAACTAAGATTAACTTTTGACTTTAACATGTAATAAGGGGACTCCATAAGGGGTGGGTTTTTTTTCATATTTTGGACCCTTCCCTCCCCCTTGATGAGATTTAGTAAGATTTTACTGGACCCTCCCCCCTCAAATTCTTACGGGAGATTTTCTAAATCACTGTTAAACAAATTAATTTCTTTGATTTGTTCTATTTTCACCTTATCGGCATTAATATAAAAGAAAAAAAACATATTTTCTAAGCTAAAAGTTGACGTGAGATTTTAATTGACTCCTCCATTGAGATTTGATTATATTTATCTGGACCCATCCCCCTTTTCGTCCTTACGAAATTTATGGACGTTCCCTATGGATCTAAAATCCCTGATTATATCTCCAATTTCGTATCCTAGGACTTAAACCACTGACTTTCTGAGTGGATTTGTGGGTTTCCTTGTAACATGTTTTGAGTTACTGGTGTTTACCAAAAACTTGCTGTATTCTTTATCAGATATATACCTTAAATGGGACTCGGAATAGAGGTTTCAAAAAATTCATTCAGATTTGTGTTTATTTACAAATAGTTTTGCGTCAGCTGGATTTTAATTAAGGGATGTAGTAATAATGAGGGATAGGTGGCTAAGCATGAAATATGCTCAATTTATAGTTCGTTTTAAACGGGTTGCATTTCCGAGAAATATAATTAATTTAATATCGAGTATAATTAACGGGTTACGCTAGCCAGAGTTTAAGAAATAGAAAAGAATATTTAATGAATGTTCAGCTTTCCAAAGTGGATGCAATTATGAAGGTAAACCTCAATAAAACTAAATCCTCATTGAACAAAATATCAAAACGGAATTCAAACACATTATATTCTTTTTTTCTAGTATAGTAGTTTTTTCTCTAGTATAAATTCAAACTGGCACGATTATAACCCAAATGAATTTAAAATCTTTCTAACTAAGTACAATCCCAAACTCAAAATAACTTAGGTCTGAATTACACAAGTTCAAAACAGTATTTAAATGAAAAAATCTGCCTTTTTGCTATGTACGCTCATTTGAAACTACATATTCCAAATATGTTTCTTTTATCATTTATTTGGTGAAAAAAAGAGAGAAACCCCATAATTATACTTAACAATAATACCGATATAAGAGTAACAAATTTATACTACAACTTCTAATTTTGTGGCCATTGGATTGACCATGATAAGGATTGAAAAAAAAAGATCCATGTTGAGTAGTTTTTCAAATAACAAACACTTCATTTTTTTTCGCCAAAAAAACCATTACTTAAGAACTAACAACCTCAAAACACTGTATTCCATGGGATCTGAATATTCACTAAGAATTCTTACCAATTTCAAAGAAAACTGGGAAGCAGGTTTAATTTAAATTATTTTCTTGGAACATTACTTGGAAAAATGGGCAAGCCAGCTGCCCAGTTTTTCCAATGAAAATGGAAAAAAAAATTTAGTGTTACAGACCAGAACAAATTACAGTAACAATCGAAATTACACCCATCAGGGAAGTAAGCAAGATGGCAACTGTGTCTCCGACCATCCTTTATGAAGGCACATTATTCGCACGGTATCAGAACTCAGTTCCATTCCTGTTGGGCACGATAGGGCGATTTGATCCCCGATTCTGTACTTGCTTTTTATTGGATTGATTATCACAAGATCGTCTGGTGGGTCAAGAGGAGGACAACCTGAAGAAACACATTAGAAAGAAAATTTTAAGGGTTTTTGTGGTGATTACTGCTCTATACGTATAAGTCACACCACAAGAGAAGAGATATAATGAAAAAGTAGAAAAGAAAAAGAATTAGAGTAGTTAGAAGAAAGTCGAAAAAACCGAATTTAATATGAATGCAGTAGAACACCAATAAATCCGAACTCCGACGATCCGAATTGCTATAAGAATTCAAACCTACAGTTTTAAACTTCGTGTCAGAGCTTGAGAAACCAAGATAGAAGTTCTTCAAGCGATTCAATGAACGCAGAAACAAACAAATATTAAGAAAATGCCGTTTTTAAGTAGTTTTTGTAGAAAAGTTTTATAAACCCAATTTCGGGTTTGATTCTTTCTGTAAAATCTTAGTTTAGATGCTTGTTTGTTCATGTTCATCCTTTAAAGTTAAAGCAAGTAACGACTGGCTAAGGACAATATAAACCCTTTTTTCAGAAAAATTCCAATTATACGAATTTTGGTTTATCCGAATGGGGTCTTGTCCCAATTAATTGATTCCGATAATTAAATTTCAACTGGACTGTAGTTATAAATATAGGATATACAGGGTGTCCGATAAATAATGGGTCACACTTCTAGGGGGGATAGTAGACACCTAGACGAGTCAGAATCACATAGGATTTGGAGGTCCCAGACCAAATCCCAGGGAGTTAAAAATGGAGCGACACCCTAAAAAATTATTGAAAAATTTAATTTGTAGAAGAACTACTATTGGTAAAAATTTAATTATTGTCTCAAAAATTGTGGTTTAATATCATCTTAAAAACTATCTCAAATGTCTTCACTTTAAAATTTGTTTTATTATGAAAAATGTTAAAAAACCACAAAAAAATGTGAAAATTCTGCAAAAACCTCATTTTGTATTTCGAAATCCTTTCTTTTGATTTTATAATCTGAAAGATCGTAGTTGTAAACCTTTAAGTTCAAAGTTTCACGTAAAAACCATCAATATTAAACGCTTGAGGTCCTGTTAAAGTTCGATTTTGCGTGCGCAAACTGGTTTCCTATAGCCGTTTCCAAACGTCAGTTTGCGGACGCAAAAAACGGACTTAAACCATGCTTTAACAGGCTCTCAAGCATTTAATATTGATGGTTTTTACGAGACACTTTGGACTTAAGGGTTTTCAACTATGATCTTTCAGATTATTAAATCAAAAGAAAGGATTTCGAAATACAAAATAAAGTTTTGGCAGTGTTTTCGCATTTTTTTGTGGTTTTTAAACTTTTTTTGTTGTAAAACATTTTAAACGGAAAACTTTTAAGATAGTTTTAATGATCATATTAAACCACAATTTTTGAAACCATAATTAAACTTTTACCAATAGTAGTTCTTCTACAAATTGAATTTTTCAATAATTTTTTTGGGGTGTCGCTCCATTTTTAACTCCCTGGGATTTGGTCAGGGACCCCCAAATCCTATGTGATTCTGACTCGTCTGGGTGTCCACTAGGGTGGAGCGAAAAACTTTTTTTTGGAAATTGAAAACGCCTGAAGTGGGAATAGGTGCCATTTACGATAAAACTTAAAAATGCAAAACTTGAGTTCGATCAATTAATATCTTCAGGTTCCACATTCACGTTAAAGTTTCGAAGTTCCATCAAATTTTTCGTAAAAATGGTTATAAATGATTTCCAAACAATTTTAGCTCCATTTTCAAACCATAGCTGGTTAAGTTTATATTCTTTGAATGTCAAACAACATTTTAAGACCTTCCATGGACCTGAATTGGTGATAATTTCCAATTTTTCAAGCCCAAAATAAGGGCACATGCCATTAAATAAGGCTAGCGACCGAAAAACAAATTTTGGAATATCGGTGTCAAATAGAGCTCCAAAGTTGCGTTTTACCCTCCTTATTTGTGGAAAAATAATAAAAAAATTCGTAAAAAATAATTTAGGTGTGTTTTGGATCTAGAATTGGAAAAAATAGATCTTTTGCATAGCGTATAATGAGAAAAGTATTAATCAATCAAATTCAAGTTTTAAATGTAATAGAAACTTATAGTTTCCTTTATTTGGTGTCTTCATAATAAAAAAGAGAATTTATAAGGGTATTGCGCTGTGATTTGAGCCAAGCAGTTAAGGCATACAGCTTTAGAATAGCCAAATGAGAGAAAAATTAATTTATATACTTATTTATATTTACTTTTTCAAATGAGAGCATTAAAATACTTATAATATTCCCTAAATTTTCTTTAACTATATAACATATAATAACCTTTTATTTGATAGTTCGTCCCTTTAAATTTAAAGACTTGTTATAAAAAGTGGTAGTTCATGTTAAAGTTTGTAATAAGAAGCCTATAGTGCAGTTTAACGCTCTTTTGTCTGTTTTCGGTAAAAAAATATCAACCTTAGTGTTTTAAAAGCATCTTATATAAATAAAAATGTGTATTACTGACTAAATAAAATATTTGAACTTAAAGTTTATAAATTTAGGGGTTTTAATGCTTTTTCATCCCAATTTGCAATTTAAGGCTGTTAACTTGAAAATTTAATAAAGAACTCAAAAGTATTATTGACTATGAAGACACCAAATTAAGGCAACTATAAGTTTCTATTACATTTAAAACTTGAATTTGAATGATTAAGACTTTTCCCACCATACCCTATGCAAAAGATCCATCATTTTTTCCCATTCTTGGGCCAAAACACACCCAAATTATTTTTACGAATTTTTTTTTATTATTTTTCCACGAATAAGGAGGGTAAAACTCAACTTTGGAGCTCTATTTGACACCGATATTCAAAAATTTGTTTTTCGGTCGCTAGCCTTATTTAATGGCATGCGCCCTTATTTTGGGCTTGAAAAATTGGAAATTATTGCCAATTCAGGAGGTCTTAAAATGTTGTTTGACATCCAAAGAATATAAACTTAACCAGCTATGGTTTGAAAATGGAGCTAAAATTGTTTGGGAATCATTTATAACCATTTTTACGTAAAATTTGACGAAACTTCGAAACTTTAACGTGAATGTGGAGCCTGAAGATATTAATTGATCGAACTCAAGTTTCGAATTTTTAAGTTTTGTCGTAAATGGCACCTATTCCAAACTCAGGCGTTTTCAATTTCCAAAGTTGGTCTTTTTTGGCTAGTTTCGCTCCACCCTAGTGTCCACTATCCCCCCTAGAAGTGTGACCCAACATTTAAGAGACACCCTGTATTGTATAATTAGAACTACGATTAGAATAAGAGGAAGAGAAAAATAATAAGAATAAGAAAGATAATGTAAGAAATAAATTTGAAAGGGAGAATATAGTAGTAAAGGATAGGAGTAGGCTAATAGAGTAGGAAAAGGCTAGAAAAAGAGTGTAAAATAAAAAAATTTCAAGATAATTTCCCTGTCAAACTAAATTTATCAGATATAAACTTAACTTGAGCCCATTCTTATAGTGCCAACGAGTACCAACAAACAAGTACAACTGGTTGGTATAAGGATAAGGATTATTTGATGCAATTTTTGATGAAATATGGTGTTTCAGTCCCAGATAGGTTAAGGATCTTATGGATTTCAAAAGTTCAGTTTGTGTCGTCATCTAGTGATTTTTAACGTAAATAAAAGTCCTTCTGAAGTCCAGTTGGTTACTTCTTTTTCGTTCACAGAAAAATACTTTCTTTTATGAACAGAAATAGAAAAAAAAACTTTTTTAACTGTTGAATAAGTATATTTCAGTGCCTTAGTTATGCCATTTTGTGACAGATAGATAGTAAAGATTCCCATAGTAATCACACGAAACTTGTGTGGAGAGAATTCATTAAAAATTGTACTGAATGAGATGTTGGTATAAAAAAATTAAGGACAAATTGTTATATAAATACATAAAAATATTTATTTCATTATAAATTTGAAACACAATTGCAATAGAACAGCGTCGGTTATTACAAAATCGTCAATTATATACTACTAGGGGGCTATCGCCCCCTGCTCGCTATCGCTCGCCAACCCCCGGGAACTGCCGACGCAGTTCCCCTAGGATTGCTTCGCAATCCTGTGCTCGCTACGCTCGCTTGCCATACGCTGGTACAGCCTAGATGTGTTTCATTACCAACTAAATTTATTGGTTAAAATAGAGTTTTATATATAGTAATATGCAGCAGGGAAACATTAAATATGTGTATGAAAAATATGTATACAGTGTTTATCAAATTCATGGGTACTGTTGCATTAGTCAAGAAAGGCCACTATATATCAGCCAACAAATACATCAGATGGAGTACTATTAACATGTATATGTTATACTTAAAAGTTGATATAGGTGCTTTTACTTACCCCATTATTTAATCACTCCTCTAAAACTTCTTTGTAAACACAATTGTAAATACTCTTGCTTGGAGTTACAACCGTCACAGATTGGAAAAATAATTTCTAGCTCTACTTAAATTCATCTTTAGATTGCTTTTAAATTTACGAAACTTAAACAAAACAAACCAACCGTTGCCAACGGTAGAAAACAAATACCGCCGAATTTGAGCGTCACGTTAGAGAAATATATATATATATATATATATTAGGGTGTATCGAAAAAAAAAATTTTTTTGATTTTGATGACGTAATAGTGCGGAAAAGTTGTCTAAGGTGGCAGATAGTACCTATGAATTTTTTCAGAATTTTTGGATAATTTCTTAATGTGCCACATTGGCCCTGAAGTTCCCCATGTTAATCCAATGGGGCACGCCGCCAAAAAGGCCGAAAATCGGTTTTTCGCCCCTCATTTTTACCCTAATCACACGACGAATGTCTCGTCTCGAGTTATGGACTCTATATGATGTATGCTACCCGAAAAAACTTGAATAACAACTTAAATCTCTATATTATGTTGATTGTGGGCTCTGATTTGAACGAGGAAATACGCGATTTTCGACGAAATTTGAGAATACAAAAAAACGTAATATAGATATTTAGGCTATTATTCAAGTTTTGTCGGATAGCCTAAATCATATAGAGTCCATAACTCGAGACGAGACATTCGTCGTGTGATTAGGGTAAAAATGAGGGGCGAAAAACCGATTTTCGGCCTTTTTGGCGGCGCGCCCCATTGGATTAACATGGGGAACTTCAGGGCCAATGTGGCACCTTAAGAAATTATCCAAAAATTCTGAAAAAATTCACAGGTACTCTCTGGCACCTTAGACAACTTTTCCGCACTATTACGTCATCAAAATCGAAAAAGTTTTTTTCGATACACCCTAATATATATAGAAGATATGAATCAGGGTAAAAATTTAATTCAATACAGGATCTTTATAGCTATATTTTTAATCAATGATTTACATCACTCAAAAACTTTCTTTTTTGATTTCAATCGGTCAAATGATGAAATGATACGAAATCTCTGCTTTTGCGTATTTTTCCTATACATAAGAGTGAGAATTTATCTTTCAGGACATTCAGGTGGTTCTTCCCTTCCCACCCAGATTCTATTTTGAATGCACTTCATGAAATCGATTCCTAAAAACTCATGACCGTCTTTACAACGAAACCATATCGTCTTTCTTTCTTCGTCTCTCCTGGTAGACACTTGGGGGTAATCGCTGAGTCGCAGCGGTTTGCAGCCCCAGAAGTATTCAGGTTCTGAAAATATTACCAATTACATATCGGGTCACAAGCCTCTCAGAATACTAATTCACCAAAACTTTGACCGTATTCACTAGGTTTAGGATTTTTTTTTCAGATTTAAAATCCTGGGGTGGTAAATTATGAGTTATTGGTCCATAACTCTTGAAAATAACTTTTATTGCAGAAAACTCTGAAAAAAGTTTGTGCGCCTAATAAGATTTTGTACAAGGCTGAAGATAGTAAGCACTTAAGTTAATCAAATTTTATTTGAAGCGGAATATAACAAATTTTAACATTAAAAGGGTTTAAATTTGTAAATTATAATTTACCTTAAATCTTTCAACAAGCGTTCGAAATTGTACTGGATTGCTGGTCCGGGACAACCAAAAAACGGCTCGGACCAGTAGAATCAAAAAACCACTGGTCCGCTGGACCAGTGGTGAAAAAATATCCCACCCTCCAATTTCAGCCTGCAATTTCTCTTTGCTTGGAATCGGGAGAAAGGCAAAAAAAATCAATTTCACTAAATAAACCAGATTACAACCAGTTTGTCCACTAATTCGAAGTTATGTATTAATTTGTGTGCACTATCATTTATTCAAGAAAAGTTCTTATTTTTTGCCAATTAGTGCAATTGTATCCAATTTGTATGTCAAATAGAGAAATTTTATTTAATCAAGAAGATTATTTTATTTGTATGTCAGTTAGTGAAATATTATTTCATCAAGAAAGGTATTTAATTAATAAGATATTTTTAAAATAATTGATTATTTGGAGCTATTGCTTATTTCTCATAAATTTATTTACTACTTATTTTATATAAATTTCATATTTACAGCTAGTAACTTAATAAATATGTATTAATTTTTAACATTACCCTATTTGGTACTCACATTCAGTGCAATAGTCACTTTATAATAATTAAACTGGTCCTTTTTAATTTGTCGGACCAGTAATTTTTGTTGCGGACCAGTAAGATTGGTAAAGCACTGGTCCGCAGGACCAGTGGATTTTTTTCCCAATTTCTAACGCTGATTCAACGCCTCTAAGAAAAATTTTTTGACAGTAGATAAGAAAGTCAATGAATATTTAATTGTGTTTAAGTTTCAAGAAAATCAATCAAGAACGATGAGAATCAATCAATATTCAAATTTTCTCCAAAGAATGCGTTATGGAGATTTTTATCGTAAACACGGTGAAGAAAAATATTGCTTATCTTCCTAAGCCTCAAAAAAAAATTTTTGGACTAAAGAAAGTCTGTGGTAACCGCTTAAGCGGTTCATCAGGTCCACTTGCTCATGTTCAGAAGATGGCTTAAATAAGAAGGCAGATTGGATAAAACATAACAAATTTATTTGAACATTAAAAATCAAGGTAAAGGCTGTGCCGGCACGGCAACGAGAAGAGAAGCAGAAGAACGATTAACAACAGTGATCGCCTTTTATAAGCTAGGGGAATGTGTTGCCACACCCATGTACTAAATTTCATAACAGTTCATTTGCATAAATTACACTGGAAGTTACAGAATATTAGAAGTGGGACTCGAACCGTAGTCGAACCAAACTGGAGATTATAGAACGTTAGCAGTGGGACTCGAACCGTAGTCGAACTTTAGCCGCCACAGTACCCCCCCTCAGTGACCAAGGGGTATCCTGAAACGGATTCGCCTTCCGGAACGACTAACAGTCTCTGCGGGTTGAACAGGAACAGTCCGGGGATGTTGAGAGCTTCCCGTCTCAAGCTGTGGCTGAAGGAGGAATGCTGGCTTAACTCGATCAATCGAAACTGTTACCTTGTGGTTACCACGCTGTATTTGAAGGTTCTTCCTATTCCTACGGAGAATCTTGAATGGACCCTCGTAAGGAGGCTGAAGAGGGCGGCGCACTGAGTCGACCCGAACAAACACGTGAGAGCATGTACCGAGTTCCTTGTGGACGAATACATCTGGTCTGGAGTGACGTGCCACAGGAACAGGCTTCAAGAGGTTCATGCCTGTCCGGAACCGCTTGACGCAGTCATGAAGCTGGCGAGGAGTTGGCGTGACCGTAGCTTCTGCGAAGAACTCACCGGGCAGGCGTGGTGTCGAGCCGAATACGAACTGAGCAATCGAGGCGTCCAAGTCTTCGCGGATGGCGGAGCGCAGACCAAGCAAGATCAAGGGGAGTTTCGCAACCCAGTCCTCGGAGGCTTGACAGCGAATCGCAGCCTTAAGACCTCTGTGAAACCGCTCAACCATGCCGTTAGCTGCGGGGTGGTAAGCGGTAGTCCGAGACTTTTCAGCCCCAAAAAGGTTCGAAAACTGCTTGAGAAGTTGAGACTCGAATTGTGCTCCCTGGTCTGTGATGATGGTCTGCGGACATCCAAACCTGGCGATCCAGACTGAAAGGAAAGCTTCGGCAACTGTCTCAGCCGTCTGATCCGGTATTGGGATCGCCTCGGGCCAACGAGTCCATCTGTCCACACACGTGAGACAATAACGATTGCCACGCGATGGAGGAAGAGGACCCACAATGTCCATGTGAATAACTCGAAAACGATCGTCCGGCTCGGGGAAAGTTCCAAGAGGTGACCTAGTATGTCTAGTAACTTTTGACTTTTGGCACGGCACACATGACCGGGCCCACTTGGCGCAGTCTGCTCGTAAATTTTTCCAGACGAATCTTGACCTCACCATTCTGATGGACGAGCGAACACCTGGGTGAGCCAGATTGTGCACACTGTCAAATACTTGACGACGAAACTCTCTTGGTATATACGGCCGATCTACACCAGTTGAAACGTCACAAAAAACCTTTAAATTTGTTCCGGGAATCGAAACATCTTTCATGACCAGGTTTGATCCCGGACCACGCAACACCTCCAATTCGGGGTCATTCACTTGACTATTAGCTAATAATTTATAATCTATTTGATTAGGAAAATCTAAACTGAAAATTCGTGAAAGAGCATCAGCAACCACATTTTTATCACCAGGTAGATACTGGATATTGGTGGTAAACTGACCTATGTACTCTAAATGTCTCTGTTGTCTTGGTGAGCACTTGTCCGATCTCTGCCGGAATGCGAACGAAAGTGGTTTGTGGTCGGAAAAAATTACAAATTCTCTACCTTCTAAAAAATGCCGAAAATGCTTGACTGCCGAGTATGCAGCCAATAACTCTCGGTCATAAGCGCTGTATTTAATTTCAGCAGAATTTAGTTTCCGGGAGAAATACTGAAGAGGTTGAACTTTCCCACCAACCACTTGGTTCAACACAGCTCCAACAGAGACCGAAGAAGCGTCAACCATGAGAGAAATTTCTGCATCCATTACTGGATGAGCTAACAAAGTAGATGTCGCCAGACATTCCCTACATGCCTCAAAAGCATTAATGGCTTCTTCGTGCCATTGAATTTTTGACTGATCGTTCTTTTTTTTGCTGTTAATGAACGCGTATAATGTGGACTGGATCTCTGCTGCCCTTGGGATGAAACGATGGTAATAGTTAAGCATCGCAAGGAAACGTCTCAGATCCTTCACAGTCTCAGGACGAGGAAAATTAGCTATGGCTGATACCTTTTCGGGTACAGGTGCTATACCAGCAGGGGAAATGAGATAACCCAAGAACACTAACTCACTAGCACCAAAGATGCATTTATCAGGGTTAATAACCAACCCGTACTGCTTCAGCCTGCTAAATATTTGCTTTAAGTGATCTTTATGAGATCCCTTGTCCTCTGAGACTATCAATATGTCATCCAAGTAGGAAAAGCAGAAATCCAGCCCTCTAAGCACTTCGTGCATAAACCTTTGGAAGGTATTCCCTGCATTTCTTAATCCAAAAGGCATTTTAACGAACGAAAAAGAACCGAAAGGGGTTGTTACTGTTGTTTTTGAAACATCGGATGGCTCGACAGGAATCTGGTAATACGCCCTAACTAATAAGTCAATTTTTGAAAAGACTGTTTTCCCCGAAAGGCAGTGGGAAAAATCGTGGATGTGGGGGATCGGGTAACGGTCAGGAACGGTGACAGAGTTTACCCGCCTGAAATCCCCACAAACGCGCCAAGACTTATCTTTTTTGGGAACCAAATGTATTGGGCTGGCCCAAGGGCTGTTGGCCGGAACAACAATGCCTTCCGCGAGCAACCTTTCAAACTCCTGTCGAACGATCTTCAGTTTTTCTGGCGACAATCTACGAGGCTTAGAAAAAACGGGTGGGCCCGTCGTCTGAATACAGTGGGTAGTGGTATGTAATACGTTGGTAGTTGATAGGTTTGCGTTTAGAATCTCGGGAAATTCTTGCAACAGGTCATGGTAAGGGGAATCGTTAGACACCAAACTCAACCCAAGAGAAGAACCCTGGAAAACTTTAGATTTAATGCTGAGAGTTGTCTCCTTATCGATTAATCTTTTGTTTTTAACATCTACAATAAGACCAAACTTATGTAAGAAATCCGCGCCGAGAATGGGCCGGGTGACTTCCGCAATCAGAAAGTTAAAAGGAAACTTACGCCGCAATCCAATGTCAACGTTTACGAATTGCATGCCGAAAGTTCGTATGCGCGAGCCATTTGCAGCATACAGGTTAACGTTTTGATTTGGCCTCAAATTTTTTGATTTATCCCTCGGAATTACGGAAACACCCGCCCCAGTGTCGACAAGATAGCGTAACTTGGTGACTTTATCAAAAACAAAGAGACGACTGCCGCTAAACTCGACCTCCTCCGTCGTCGCGAGGGTCGGGTTGGCTAGTTTTCCGAACCCCTCCAGGTACATGGCGGGTTGCATTTACGAGCCTTCTCGCCGTATCGAGCATGATACCAGCACAACTCACTATCCCCTTCATCCTTTGGCCTCGGGCTCTTCGAGCGAAATCTACCGCGTGATTTCGAGCGATTGCGAGATCTACCTATTCTCGAGACCTGCTCGCGCAGCGCCGAAATTTCCTTCCGCAATAGAGCTAGCTCGGAAACCTCACTATCTGGCTTTCTATCTATCGCAAAAGCCCCTGCACCTCTAGAAACCTCCAAAATTTTGTCCGCTATGTCAGCCTGCGCTAACACGTCTTCCCTTGAAGCGCTGAGGATTTGCTGTGCTGACACCGGTAAGCGCTGTAACCAAAGCGTTTTCACAGACTCATCCGAAAATCCCTTTCCCAATTCAATCATTTCCCTTAATAAGGTACTAGGTTTTTTATCCCCCAATTCCAGATCGTGCAATAACAACCGCAGTCTCGACGTCTCAGACTCGGAGAACTGATCGACCAAACGTTTCTTTAACGCGGCATACTTCCCCGAAGCAGGAGGAGAGCAAATTAGATCACTGACGTGAGAAAGAATGCTCTCATCCAAAGCAGCTACCAAACAAAAGTACTTCGTCTGATCAGCACTAATGCCGGAGGTGGCAAACTGTGCTTCAATAAAGTGGAAATATGGTACCACATTTGATTTCCAAAATTGGGGTGGCTTAAAGCCGACTGCGTGGACTTCATTTTGATCAATCGGGACATTGGGGTTGGGAACGGGGGCATTGGTTTTTTCGGGAGATTGAGACATACCACCTCACAGACGACGGCTCCAAAAAAATTCAAAAAAGGCACAATATTTCATACTAAATAAATATTAATACTAATAAACCCTATAAGAACCAGAGGTGTCACGCGGTGCGAAGATCAGAAGGGTTACCTGGTTTTAAACAAACTCATCCTCAGTTCAACTCACGTCCAGTCAACACTGTGGTAACCGCTTAAGCGGTTCATCAGGTCCACTTGCTCATGTTCAGAAGATGGCTTAAATAAGAAGGCAGATTGGATAAAACATAACAAATTTATTTGAACATTAAAAATCAAGGTAAAGGCTGTGCCGGCACGGCAACGAGAAGAGAAGCAGAAGAACGATTAACAACAGTGATCGCCTTTTATAAGCTAGGGGGATGTGTTGCCACACCCATGTACTAAATTTCATAACAGTTCATTTGCATAAATTACACTGGAAGTTACAGAATATTAGAAGTGGGACTCGAACCGTAGTCGAACCAAACTGGAGATTATAGAACGTTAGCAGTGGGACTCGAACCGTAGTCGAACTTTAGCCGCCACAAGTCAATGAATTTCAGAGCCATCATATTGCCTTTACGAATTTTTAAACAAATTTCAACATTCTATCACAGTAACACTCATAAGAACAAATGATCGTGTTTAAGTTTCTCTAGCACTCTAGATTATTGAAAACGGAGTGCTTCACCACCTACCTCTGGTTAGAGGAATATGTGAGAAAACTCCAGCTCGGGCTACGCTTGAGAGCTGGAGTTTTCTCACTCTAGATTATTATTTATATATTTCACTGATATTTAGATATGTATTTTTACGCATAACTATCTGGTCTAATTTACTTCTATATCAATAAAAAAAGACAGTATTTAAGGAAAATGGTAGTAGGAAGTTTAAAAAAGAAGAGAAAGGTAGAAAGAAGAAAGTGATTAAAAAGAAAAGAGATGTAGAGAATAAGAAATGTAAGGTGAAAAAATTGACCAAAAATAAGAAGGAGATGGAATATAAGTGAGAGGCAGAGAAAAACAAATGCTTGCCTTAACCCTATGTGTGAGATAGTCTATAGAATTATACAAAAGGACGTCTACCCGAATACTTTAGCAATGGATTTCTACTTTTTATAGTGTTTCGGTAAAACGTATTAAAATTTACTCAAGTATTATTTGATTATACTGGGTGTTTCAAAAGTCCATTTTCATATCTTTTATTGATAACCAATGTATCCTAGGGTCATGGAAGTAAGGTCCCTTGGACTCTTAAGACGACCCCATTGAGATGAGCGATCCTAGTGGCAAAATAAGAATGTTAAAAAAGTAATTAAAAAACTAAAGGAGGTAAAGTAAAATCCTCTATGATAGTATTTTTGCCAACGTATGAAAAATTCACTGAAAGAAAAGTGAAAATAGCACGTTTGCAGGCCTCAAAGAAGAAGAAAAAGTGCAAATGGGATAGGTTTGATTAAATTTTGTCTTAATTTCACTTAAAAAGCATTAAACTACATGACAACTTTGAAAAACTTGCAAATTTACTAACTTCTTCTTTCTTGAGGCCTGAAAAAGTGCTATTTTCACATGCTAATATCTCCGCGAATATTCACGATATTTTCATGAATTTTTTTTCAGGAAGTTATTTTTAACAGCGTCAATAATTCTCTCATAGTACTCCAGGGAAATTCCAGAGTTTTTTATTTTCCTATTCGATAGAGGTACCCAAGAGAAGAATACACACAATTTTTTTTCTTACGATGATTACTTATATGTTGTTTTAATTTCAAAGTTTGACTTTAAAAAAGGGCACGAAAACGTCAAATGTCAAAATGTTCTTCAAAACTTCAATCCTAAACATTGATTTTAAACAATGCTTTAAGTTACATTTATTTGATTTTCCGGGATAGATGGCCGTGTTTGAATGGAATTTCCAAACGTTTCGCTCTCAGCTTCTGAGAGCATTCTCAGTGGCAAAAAATCAACTGATAAAAATTGAAAATAAAAACAAATACCAAACAATTACAGCGTGAATGCTAACGTGGAATGAAAATGAGATATGATACTAATACTATTGTTGTGCTGGCTTTATCCCGCATTTCTTAAGTGCCGGGTGCCAGACGCTCGGAATGGAAACACCCTCCTCTTTTCTATTGAAATTATTCTTGATTTTGAAAATTTCTATTGCTTCTCTTATTAATCGGATGGATTGATGGTTGGTTGTTGCCAAATCAATTTTCAATTTTTATCAGTTGATTTTTTGCCACTGAGGATGCTCTCCGAAGCTGAGAGCGAAACGTTTGGAAATTCCATTCAAACACGGCCATCTATCCCGGAAAATCAAATAAATGTATCTTCAGGTCGTGGAAGTTTTCATCAATTTATAATGCTTTAAGTGTTTTTAATTCAATGTGATTGTTGGTTTTCATTGTAAGGTAAGACCGAAACAGAACTGACGTCATTCAATCCTAAACAAAGACAAAGTGAGTGTTAATTTAAAATACTTAAAATATTGAATTAACCTTATTTTTTTTGAAAATTTTCATGTCGATTTATGAATTTATATCTACTATTTCTTAAACTGGAAAATTCCATTTTTTCTGTTTAAAAAAAATGCTGGTGTTGTTTTGCTCTTTCCCTTCAGTTTATAAATTAATATTTTAATCTTTTTTTATTTCACCGATAGGGGTGCTGTAAGTCATCTCAATAGATTCCCCAGGATCACTTATTTCCATGACTTTAGGACACGTTGGTTCCAAATAAAAGCCGTGAAAAGGACTTTTGAAACACCCTGTATGTATAAAAATAACAATTCTAAATTCAAAAGTAGGCCATTCATACTTTCAAAACTTTCTGCGTCGTCTATGTGATTCCACGTCTGTGACTGATTCCCGATGTATGACGGCTGACTTATGTCGATGAAATAGCACGGCGCGATGCCCTTGGAGCAGTTTATATTCCATTCTTCCTTGAAATCTTCAAGTATTTTCTGAGAACTGTTTGCGACATTCGAAAGTACTCTGGTCCCCATGTCTTGGAGGTTATCTGTAAGGGAAAATGAAACGAATTATAGTTAGCTTATTATTGCTGAACTAACCGTGATATTTAAATTCAATATCCAATCGTAACCTTGATATCAAAAGCACTATTATCTGCGTTCGGCACACTTCAGGAATCATATCTGTGTTCCCAAAAGTGGGCCATAACATCCCCCGGGGGAGTTGAATAATTCTAGGGGTGTGGTGGTGAGTAGATAGAAAACTGGAGGTGTTATATTGGAGTAAAAGGGGTCATTGACTACTTGTAAGCTATTACAGTAATCTCTGTATAAATAAAAGGCTAACGGGCGATGTATGTATGTGGGTATGTGTGTGTGTATGTGGGTATGTCCGGGGTAATCTCTTGAAATAGGCCACGGACCGAAACCAAACTCGACGTATAGACGTATTCCGAGTCGGGGAGTAACTTGGGATAGTTTTCCAAGCTCGAAAATCGAATAATTACCAGAAATTAACGAATTTATAGCCGAAAACGCTTATTTCTCCATTTCTCTACCAGAGCAGATCTGCTCGACTCACTATTGTTAACGAGATGAAAACCTTCAAATATCAAATATTTTAACAGGAAAAACTCGATAATTGTCCATTTAAAAACTATATCAGTTGTAAAAACACAAAAATTAAATCAAATAATTTATTTTCAAACGTTATTTTCCTTTATTTCAAGATATTTTCCTTTAAAATTTAAATATTTATGGAAAAGAGTAATTTTTTTTCATGGAAAACGACTTGAAAATAAAACATTGTTTCCAATGAAGCGGTTCACTAGACTTTTAAATTTACTAGATCTTTTATTATTGTTTAAATTTTTTATTTTTGTTCACTAGACTCTTTAATTTTCTAGGAAACATTGCCGAGAATACCGGGAAAAGAAAAATTACCGAGAACATCGGGATAGGAAAAAAGGACCGGGATTACCGGGACATAAAAATTACCTCGATCATAGGGATAGGAAAATTATCGGGAACATCGGGATAAGGAAAATGATCGGGAACATCGGGATAAGGAAAATTACCGGGAACATCGGGATAGGAAAATTACCGGGAACATCGGGATAGGAAAATGATCGGGAACATCGGGATAAAGAAAATAACCGGGAACATCGGGATATGAAAAATTACCGGGAACACCGGGATAGGAAAAAGGCGTCTGGGATACCGGGATGATTGGTAATTGCTGATTTAAAAATTATAAATATATTTTGAGAAAATTTAATATAAAAAAAATTATACACTCCACCCGTGCAAGGCCGGGCATATCCGCTAGTCTCTGTATAAATAAAAGGCTAACGGGCGATGTATGTGTGTGTGTGGGTATGTATGTATGTCCGGGGTAATCTCTTGAAATAGGCCACGGACCGAAACCAAACTCGACGTATAGACGTATTCCGAGTCGGGGAGTAACTTGGGATAGTTTTCCAAGCTCGAAAATCGAATAATTACCAGAAATTAACGAATTTATAGCCCGAAACGCTTATTTCTCCATTTCTCTACCAGAGTAGATCTGCTCGACTCACTATTGTTAACGAGATGAAAACCTCCAAAAATCAAATATTTTAACAGGAAAAACTCTATAATTGTCCATTTAAAAAGGATATAAGTTTTGAAAACGCTAAAATAAATTCAAATAATTTATTTTCAAACGTTACTTTCCTTTATTTCAAGATTTTTTTCCTTAAAAAATTTAAATATTTATGGAAAAGTGAAAAAATTTTTTTCATGGAAAACGACTTGAAAATAAAACATTGTTTCCAATGAAGCGGTTCACTAGACTTTTAAATTTACTAGATCTTTTATTATTGTTTCAAATTTGTTATTTTTGTTCACTAGACTCATTAATTTACTAGGAAACATTGCCGAGAACACCGGGAAAAGGAAAATTACCGGGAACATTGGGATAGGAAAAAAAAGTACTGGGATTACCGGGACATAAAAATTACCTCGATCAGCGGGATAGGAAAATTATCGGGAACATCGGGATAGGAAAATTATCGGGAACATCGGGATAGGAAAATTATCTTGAACATCGGGATAGGAAAATTATCGGGAACATCGGGATAAGGAAAATGATCGGGAACATCGGGATAAGGAAAATGATCGGGAACATCGGGATAGGAAAATTATCTTGAACATCGGGATAGGAAAATTATCGGGAACATCGGGATAAGGAAAATGATCGGGAACATCGGGATAAGGAAAATGATCGGGAACATCGGGATAAGGAAAATAACCGGGAACATCGGGATATGAAAAATTACCGGGAACACCGGGATAGGAAAAAGGCGTCTGGGATACCGGGATGATTGGTAATTGCTGATTTAAAAATTATAAATATATTTTGAGAAAAATTAATTTAAAAAATTTATACACTCCACCCGTGCAAGGCCGGGCATATCAGCTAGTCTCTGTATAAATAAAAGGCTAACGGGCGATGTGTGTGTGTATGTATGTATATATGTATGTATGTATGTCCGGGGTAATCTCTTGAAATAGACCACGGACCGAAACCAAACTCGACGTATAGACGTATTCCGAGTCGGGGAGTAACTTGGGATAGTTTTCCAAGCTCGAAAATCGAATAATTACGAGTAATTAGCGAATTTATAGCCGAAAACGCTTATTTCTCCATTTCTCTACTAGAGTAGATCTGCTCGACTCACTATTGTAAACGAGAATAAAACCTCAAAAATTAAATATTTTAACAGGAAAAACTCGATAATTGTCCATTTAAAAACTATATCAGTTGTAAAAACACCAAAATATATTCAAATAATTAATTTTGAAACGTTAGTTTCCCCTATTTTAAGATGTTTTCCTTTAAAATTTAAATATTTATGGAAGAGTGTAAATTTTTTTTCATGGAAAACGACTTAAAAATAAAACATTGTTTCAAATGAAGCGGTTCACTAGACTTTTAAATTTACTAGATCTTTTATTTTAGTTTCAATTTTTTTCTTTGTTCACTAGATTTATTAATTTACTAGAGCGGGAACACTGTGATTGAAAAATTACTGGTAACACTGGGATAGGAAAACGTACCGGGAACATCGGGAGAGGAAAAATTACCGGGAACATCAGGAGAGGAAAAATTACCGGGAACATCGGGAGAGGAAAAATTACTGGAAACACCGGGAAAGAAAAAAATTACCAGGAACATCGGTAGAGGAAAAATTACCGGAAACATCGGGAGAGGAAAAATTACTGGGAACATCGGGAGAGGAAAAATTACCGGGAACATCATCGAGATAAGAAAATTTACCGGGAACACCGGGATAGGAAAATTATCGGGAACATCGGGATAAGAAAATTTACCGGGAACACCGGGACAGGAAAAAATTACCGTGAACACCGGGATTTTAAAATTACCGGGAACACTGGGATAGGAGAGAGGCGCCTGGGATACCGGGAAGATTGGTTATTGCTGATTTACATAATAATATATGTATTTTAAGAAAACTCAAAATAAAAATACTTATACACTCCACCCGTGCAAGGCCGGGCATATCCGCTAGTCTCTGTATAAATAAAAGGCTAACGGGCGATGTATGTGTGTATGTGTGTGTGTGGGTATGTCCGGGGTAATCTCTTGAAATAGGCCACGGACCGAAACCAAACTCGACGTATAGACGTATTCCGAGTCGGGGAGTAACTTAAGATAGTTTTCCAAGCTTTAAAATCGAATAATTACGAGTAATTAGCGAATTTATAGCCCGAAACGCTTATTTCTCCATTTCTCTACTAGAGTAGACTGCTCGACTCACTATTGTTAACTAGATGAAAACCTCCAAAAATCAAATATTTTAACAGGAAAAACTCGAAAATTGTCCATTTAAAAACTATATGAGTTGTAAAAACGCCAAAATAAATTCAAATAATTAATTTTGAAACGTTAGTTTCCCCTATTTTAAGATATTTTCCTTTAAAATTTAAATATTTATGGAAAAGTGTAAATTTTCTTCATGGAAAACGACTTGAAAATAAAGCATTGTTTCCAATGAAGCGGTTCACTAGACTTTTAAATTTACTAGACCTTTTATTATTGTTTCAAATTTGTTATTTTTGTTCACTAGACTCTTTAATTTACTAGGAAACATTGCCGAGAATACCGGGAAAAGAAAAATTACCGAGAACATCGGGATAGGAAAAAAAAGTACCGGGATTACCGGGACATAAAAATTACCTCGATCATAGGGATAGGAAAATTATCGGGAACATCGGGATAAGGAAAAGTACCGGGAACATCGGGATAGGAAAAGTACCGGGAACATCGGGATAGGAAAAAGGCGTCTGGGATACCGGGATGATTGGTAATTGCTGATTTAAAAAAATTATAAATATATTTTGAGAAAATTTAATTTAAAAAAAAATTATACACTCCACCCGTGCAAGGCCGGGCATATCCGGGCATATACCGGGAAAAGAAAAATTACCGAGAACATCGGGATAGGAAAAAAGTACCGGGATTACCGGGACATAAAAATTACCTCGATCATATGAATAGGAAAATTATCGGGAACATCGGGATAGGAAAATTATCGGGAACATCGGGATAGGAAAATTATCGGGAACATCGGGATAGGAAAATTATCGGGAACATCGGGATAGGAAAATTACCGGGAACACCGGGATAGGAAAACTATCGGGTGCGGGTATGAAAATTATCGGGAACACCGGGATGGGAAAATTATCGGGAACACGGGGATATGGAAATTACCGGGAACTCTGGGATAGGAAAATTACCGGGAACACCGGGATAGGAAAATTACCGGGAACACCGGGATAGGAAAATTACCGGGAACACCGGGATAGGAAAATAACAGGGAACACCGGTGTAGGAAAATTACCGGGAACACCGGGATATGGAAATTACCAGGAACACTGGGTATGAAAATTATTGGGAACACAGGGATATGGAAATTACCGGGAACACCAGGATATGAAAATTATCGGGAGCACGGGGGTATGAAAAAAATACTGGGGACACACCGGAGTGATTGGTGATTGCTGATTCGAAAAATCAGACACGTAACTTGATAGAACTTTTAAAAAGGAATTAATACCTTCCTCCCGTGCAAGGCCGGGCAAATTAGCTAGTCTCTGTATAAATAAAAGGCTAACGGGCGATGTATATATGTGTGTATGTGTGTGTGTATGTGGGTATGTCCGGGGTAATCTCTTGAAATAGGCCACGGACCGAAACCAAACTCGACGTATAGAGGTATTCCGAGTCGGGGAGTAACTTGGAATAGTTTTCAAAGCTTTAAAATCGAATAATTACGAGTAATTAGCGAATTTATAGCCCGAAACGCTTATTTCTCCATTTCTCTACCAGGCAGATCTGCTCGACTCACTATTGTAAACGAGATGAAAACCTCAAAAATTAAATATTTTAACAGGAAAAACTCGATAATTGTCCATTTAAAAAGGATATAAGTTGTAAAAACACCAAAATAAATTCAAATAATTAATTTTGAAACGTTAGTTTCCCCTATTTTAAGATATTTTCCTTTAAAATTTAAATATTTATGGAAAAGTGTAAATTTTCTTCATGGAAAACGACTTGAAAATAAAACATTGTTTCAAATGAAGCGGTTCACTAGACTTTTCAATTTACTAGATCTTTTATTATTGTTTCAAATTTGTTATTTTTGTTCACTAGACTCATTAATTTACTAGGAAACATTGCCGAGAACACCGGGAAAAGGAAAATTACCGGGAACATCGGGATAGGAAAAAAAAGTACCGGGATTACCGGGACATAAAAATTACCTCGATCAGCGGGATAGGAAAATTATCGGGAACATCGGGATAGGAAAAGTACCGGGAACATCGGGATAGGAAAAGTACCGGGAACATCGGGATAGGAAAAGTACCGGGAACATCGGGATAGGAAAAGTACCGGGAACATCGGGATAGGAAAAGTACCGGGAACATCGGGATAGGAAAAGTACCGGGAACATCGGGATAGGAAAATTACCGGGAACACGGATAGGAAAAAGACGTCTGGGATACCGGGATGATTGGTAATTGCTGATTTAAAAATTATAAATATATTTTAAAAAAATTAATTTAAAAAAAAATATATACACTCCACCCGTGCAAGGCCGGGCATATCCGCTAGTCTCTGTATAAATAAAAGGCTAACGGGCGATGTGTGTGTGTGGGTATGTGTGTATGTATGTATGTCCGGGGTAATCTCTTGAAATAGGCCACGGACCGAAACCAAACTCGACGTATAGACGTATTCCGAGTCGGGGAGTAACTTGGGATAGTTTTCAAAGCTTTAAAATCGAACGTTTTCGAGTAATTAACGAATTTATAGCCCGAAACGCTTATTTCTCCATTTCTCTACCAGAGCAGATCTGCTCGACTCACTATTGTTAACGAGATGAAAACCTTCAAACATTTAATATTTTAACAGGAAAAACTCGATAATTGTAAATTTAAAAACTATATCAGTTGTAAAAACACCAAAATAAATTCAAATAATTAATTTTGAAACGTTAGTTTCCCCTATTTTAAGATATTTTCCTTTAAAATTTAAATATTTATGGAAAAGTGTAAATTTTCTTCATGGAAAACGATTTAAAAATAAAACATTGTTTCCAATGAAGCGGTTCACTAGACTTTTCAATTTACTAGATCTTTTATTATTGTTTCAAATTTGTTATTTTTGTTCACTAGACTCATTAATTTACTAGGAAACATTGCCGAGAACACCGGGAAAAGGAAAATTACCGGGAACATCGGGATAGGAAAAAAAAAGTACCGGGATTACCGGGACATAAAAATTACCTCGATCAGCGGGATAGGAAAATTATCGAGAACATCGGGATAGGAAAAGTACCGGGAACATCGGGATAGGAAAAGTACCGGGAACATTGGGATAGGAAAAGTACCGGGAACAGGGATAGGAAAAAGACGTCTGGGATACCGGGATGATTGGTAATTGCTGATTTAAAAATTATAAATATATTTTTAAAAATTTAATTTAAAAAAAATATATATACACTCCACCCGTGCAAGGCCGGGCATATCCGCTAGTCTCTGTATAAATAAAAGGCTAACGGGCGATGTATGTGTGTATATATGTATGTGTGTATGTGGGTATGTCCGGGGTAATCTCTTGAAATAGGCCACGGAGCGAAACCAAACTCGACGTATAGACGTATTCCGAGTCGGGGAGTAACTTAAGATAGTTTTCAAATCTTTAAAATCGAATAATTACGAGTAATTAACGAATTTATAGCCCGAAACGCTTATTTCTCCATTTCTCTACTAGAGTAGACTGCTCGACTCACTATTGTTAACTAGATTAAAACCTTCAAAAATTATATATTTTAACAGAAAAAACTCGATAATTGTCCATTTAAAAACTATATCAGTTGTAAAAACATCAAAATAAATTCAAAAAATTTATTTTGAAACGTTACTTTCCCCTATTTTAAGATATTTTCCTTTAAAATTTAAATATTTATGGAAAATTGTAAATTTTATTTTCATGGAAGAGGACTTCAAAACAAAACATTGTTTCAAATGAAGCGGTTCACTAGACTTTTCAATTTTCTAGATCTTTTATTATTGTTTCAAATTTGTTATTTTTGTTCACTAGACTCATTAATTTACTAGGAAACATTGCCGAGAACATCGGGAAAAGAAAAATTACCGAGAACATCGGGATAAGGAAATTATCGGGAACATCGGGATAGGAAAATTATCGGGAACATTGGGATAGGAAAATTACAGGGAACATCGGGATAGGAAAATTATCGGGAACATCGGGATAGGAAAATTACCGGGAACATCGGGATAGGAAAAGTATCGGGAACATCGGGATAGGAAAAGTACCGGGAACATCGGGATAGGAAAAGTACCGGGAACATCGGGATAGGAAAAGTATCGGGAACATCGGGATAGGAAAAGTACCGGGAACATCGGGATAGGAAAAGTACCGGGAACATCGGGATAGGAAAATTACCGGGAACACGGATATTATTAACAATTTTATTTTCATGGAAGAGGACTTTAAAACAAAACATTGTTTCAAATGAAGCGGTTCACTAGACTTTTAAATTTACTAGATCTTTTATTATTGTTTCAAATTTATTATTTTTGTTCACTAGACTCATTAATTTACTAGGAAACATTGCCGAGAACACCGGAAAAAGGAAAATTACCGGGAACATCGGGATAGGAAAAAAAAGTACCGGGATTACCGGGACATAAAAATTACCTCGATCAGCGGGATAGGAAAATTATCGGGAACATCGGGATAGGAAAAGTACCGGGAACATCGGGATAGGAAAAGTACCGGGAACATCGGGATAGGAAAAGTACCGGGAACATCGGGATAGGAAAATTACCGGGAACACGGATAGGAAAAAGACGTCTGGGATACCGGGATGATTGGTAATTGCTGATTTAAAAATTATAAATATATTTTAAAAAATTTAATTTTAAAAAAATACATATACACTCCACCCGTGCAAGGCCGGGCATATCAGCTAGTTTTATAAATAAAAAAAAATAGTCAAAAATCCCCTCAAAGTAGCTTAAAATAACTTTTTAACTATAATATTAAAAATTTTCCTAAGCCCAAACATTCTTTCACTTATGAATTGAGATATCAGTAATTTAAGTAACTTTTAACATATAATATGAAATTTTTCAGGTGGGGTTACCAAATATCCTTCGAACGTAGCAAAGGTCGTAACTCTTTGGATGCCCGGGGTATTGAACAAAGGGTTTTGGTGTATTCAGAAATAAAAATATATTTTTTAATCAAATTTTATATAAGTTACGTAATGGCCTAGTGGTTAGAGCATCTGACTGCAAAGCCGTACGTCTGGGGTTCGAATCCTCGTTCGGCATAGATGTTAGTGTTACTGTCCTTGTGTGTGTTGAATTTACCTATACGGGTCCATACCTTCAGGTGAATTTGTACAAATTTTTAATTAAAAATTATAAATAAATAAATTATAAAAAAAGTTATCTAGCGTCAAATTATTATCCTAATTATTTCAAATTAAATTTTAAGATGCATAGAAAACAAAATAGTAGTATTTAGATGGGTTTTGTCGTACCTTTTATGTTTTGTAAATTTCTTTGTAGTCTCTTTTCAAACACTTTCTGCTTTATGCTCTCCTTACTTAATTTCTTTATTTCATTCGGAATCACATCTAAATCGGCTACTTTGGTCTCACATGTTAATTCCAAAGACTGGAGACGTTTCTCCAATTCTCTAGCTTTCCCATTCAGTGTCCCGTCCATATCTTTTCTAGCTTTTGTGATATTGGAAGCTAACTCAAGATGACGTTCCTCACATTTTGAAACTCTGTCTTCCAGAAGATGTAATCGGTCATTCAATATCCTGAAATATGAAAAAATTAACAAATTTGACTAAAAAAACAGCTTTTTGTTTTACGTTTAACTATTGATTGAAATGTTAAAAAATTTTCAACTATCCATTAAATGTTAAATTATATAAATTTTTTCAGGGGTGATTTCCATAAGAAGTTTCATCCATTTGTGTTGTAACAGAAATGAAAAAAACACTTGAATCACTACTAAGCATTTTATTATAAAGTTTTAAGACTTTGTTGATTCGTGTTCCTAAGTTGTTGAATTGCATGAGATCAAGTAAAACATATTTTTCCGAAATAACAATATAGCTTAAACTGAAACAGAAAAATTATCTTAAAACAGAAAAAGTCCAGAAGAAATTAACTAAAACCTTTCGAAAAGATAAGAAGAATTCCGCGGCCACTTAATTCACTCTTGATGAACTTCTAAACCTCAATTTATAAAGAGCTAAAGTGCGTTTATATTCTATACGTATATTACGTTTAGTTCTATACGTATATCATACGTTTATATTCTAAGGATTTCGAAATCCTTTCTTTTGATTTAATAATCTGAAAGATCATAGTTGAAAACCCTTAAGTCCAAAGTGTCACATTAAAACCATCAATATTAAAAGCTTGAGATCCTGCTAAAGCATGGTTTAAGTCCGTTTTTTGCGTCCGCAAACTGCCTTTTTTGAAACGGCTATAGGAAACCATCAGTTGGCGCAAGCAAAAAAACGAACTTAAACAGGATCTCGCAAGCGTTTAATATTGATGGTTTTTACGTGAAACTTTGGACTTAATGGTTTACGACTATGATCTTTCAGATTATAAAATCAAAAGAAAATATTTCGAAATACAAAATGAGGTTTTGGCAGAATTTTCACATTTTTTTGTGGTTTTTTAACTTTTTTCATAATAAAACAAATTTTAAATTGAAGACTTTTGAGATAACTTTAAAGATCATATTAAACCACAATTTTTGAGACTATAATAAAATTTTTACCAATAGTAGTTCTACTACAAATTGAATTTTTGAATGATTTTTTGGGGTATCGCTCCATTTTTAACTCCCTGGGATTTGGTCTGGGACCCCCAAATCCCATGTGAGTCTGACTCATCTAGGTGTCTACTATCCCCCTAGAAGTGTGACCCATTATTTATGGGGCACCCTGTATATGTACGGTATTTTCTAATGCGTATTTAAATTTTCTATTAATTTTCAACTATTGAGTAGAACTACGGGTAACTCTATTTTTTATTAAACCGTGAAAAATCCTTTTATTCATTTTTTATCTAGTTACTAATGGTTTTATGGAAGATAAAATAAGTTCTCATATAAAAATGATTCCTTTCATAAAAAGAATTAAAACGGCTTACTTTACTTCCGTTCTTTTAGCTACGTTCTTTACTTTTGAAAATAACTCTTTGAAAGCTCTATCCAAGGCATCATCTTCCTTTACTTCATTTTTTAAAGTTTCTACTTCCTTTTCATCTTGACTCCCTAGGAATAAAACTACGTAGCGCAAGACTTTTTCCAAATTTTTTGTCTCAGTTTTTAAAATGTTCACATCTTCCTGTAAAAAGAAAAACCTGTTTAAACTGGTGTAAGATTGATACACTTCTCTACGCAATGCATAAGTCAGTAATGTTGTTTGGGAAAATATTAATCCGTAAAATCTACAAGTATCAAAGAGTGAATGTTATACTTCTTTTATTCTTACTATCACTCAGCCCAAGATTGATTATCTAGTCTAAAAGGGTTGAAAAACAATAAAATCATTAAAATATTAAATTTTTGAAAAAAAAAGCATCCATAGTTTAGCTTATCTTTTTTCAGAAAAATAAATTAATGCAATTAAAAACTGAAATAACTAAATTACACTCTTCAACAATGGAAAAATTGGGAGGTGCGACTGGCCATATCCGTTTATAAACCATATACGTTTTTGTACATAGATTTTGAACACGCAAATCAGTATTAAAATTCTGCAATGACTCAGCATTTTCGGGGAACACCCCCACCTTTTTACGTTTTTAGATGACTTAATGACTTTGAATTGGATTTTCAGGGATAATCATTCATTCATTGGGATAATCAATTCCATGTGGTTTTCGTGTTTAGTGACTCAAAATCTATAAGAAATGAATGTTTAATGTATGTAACAAATTTAACAGTGAACAGTAGGGTGGTTTTTTTTAAACGAAAGTTCGAATTTTTTTCGGGGCACCCCCTCAAAAGGTGCCATTTGATATAAAACTAATATTCTGAGAGTTACAGCTCAAAAAAATAATATTTAGACCCCGCCCCCGAGCGTCAAAGTTTCAAAAAAACTCTAAATTTTGCACGTTTTTAGCTATAAAATACAAACTAATGGTTGTAAAAATACAAAGTGGGTCTCATTTTGTAGATAATTTATTTAGCTTCAACTTTTATAACTGAAACTTATTTGTGAAGCTTACAGATCATAAGATACGAGGGGTTTCATAAACTCCCCACGCAATATCTATTTTTTAAGAAGTGCCAGGAAATTTCTTTAAATTCATCAGCTACCCTAAAATGATTCAATAACATATAAATAATAGTTTTAGACAACATAGGTACAAAATTTAATATATTAAAGAGCAAAAAAATTTTTTTTCGTACTTACCTGTTATTTTTTTCACAATTGTAAAATAATTCAAATAAAATCTATAAAATATTTTTTCAACTACTTATTAAATGAGTAATGTGTAAAAGTTCATAAACAAGCAAAAAAATACAAATTAATATTATTTTTAGTTTTTTCTAAAAAATAGAAATTTAATTTTCATCGCTTTGACAGTATTTTTCATAAGATCTCCCTATTTTAGAAGTAGTTTTGAGAGCAGTATTCGACACGACCCTTATCTGAAATTCTTAAATTTAAATTGAACTGATGTAAATAAAATAGTACAAAGTTCGAGTTGATGATAAAGAAGTCAATTCAAAACTAATTATCATTAAAAATATTGGAAGTTTCATTTCTATGCAGTAGGAAAATTCAGAATATCTTCTAAGAAAGGAATTTTGCAAGTGCTTGGTATTTATAAGGCTTGATACATCAAACATCCCTAGGAACCATTGTATCATACTAGATGTAATGCAAAACTCCAATATTGCGTGAAATATTTTCCTTTTTAAATACAATTGTGTCTAGACCTTAAAAAAGGTAGCTGTAATCAGAAGTATCTGTGGTATTCTACTGATATATCAAGGGGGTTGGTAGGGGACCCGCCAACCCCCTTCCCCCCAAAAAATTAGACTAGTTGTCCAAAACAATCATGCTACATGCTAGATGTAATACAAAAACCATCTGTTGTATGAAAATTCCAGTCAGTATTTCAAATAGCTTTATCAGACCTTTAAAAGTAGAATAGAAATATTAAATATTTTGAAAAAGTTCATTGTAAATGAAAATGAAGGGATGAAACTGTCGATTTCGTTGCTGAAAAGATAATTAGACACTTAAATTAACTCTCACAATTATTATTCTACTTTCACATAGTCTTCAGCTAGTTTTATAGTTCCTCCTCATAACACAAAAGCATGTTACCTTTAATTTATTTTTAAAGCTTTCTGAGAATTCAGTCTCGGGGTTTAAGTACCACAAACTATTAAAAAAATAATAATGCTATTTTTGATATTTCTGCATTTTTTTCGTAACTAACTACAGTTTTTACAAATTTAAGTTCTTGATATGCAACTAATGTTGCATCTAGCTCAAAAATCCAAACTGTAATGAAGGTGTGTAGTAGAATACCACAGATACTTCTGATTACAGCTACCTTTTTTAAGGGCTAGATAAAGTTGTATTTAAAAAGGAGAATTTTCACACAATATTGAACTTTTGCATTACATCTAGCATGATACAATGGTACCTAGGGATGGTTTGATATATCAAGCCTTATAAATACCAAGCACTTGCAAGATTCCTTTCTTTGAAGATATATTGAATTTTTCCTAATGCATAGAAATGAAACTTCCAATATTTTTAATGATAATTAGTTTTGAATTTTGACTTCTTTATCATTAACTCGAACTTTGTACTATTTTATTTACATCAGTTCAATTTAAATTTAAAAACTTCGGATAAGGGTCGTGTCGAATACTGCTCTCAAAACTACTTCTAAAATAGGGAGATCTTATGAAAAATACTGTCAAAGCGATGAAAATAAAATTTCTATATTTTAGAAAAAAAAGTAAAAATAATATTAATTTGTATTTTTTTGCTTGTTTATGAACTTTTACACATTACTCATTTAATAAGTAGTTGAAAAAATATTTCATAGATTTTATTTGAATTGTTTTACGATTGTGAAAAAAATAACAGGTATGTACGAAAAAAATTTTTTTGCTCTTTAATATATTTAATTTTGTACCTATGTTGTCTAAAACTATTATTTATATGTTATTGGACCATTTTACGGTAGGTGATAAATTTAAAGAAATTTCCTGGCACTTCTTAAAAAATAGATATTGCGTGGGGAGTTAATGAAATCCCTCGTATCTTATGATCTGTAAGCTTCACAAATCAGTTTCAGTTATAAAAGTTGAAGCTAAATAAATTATCTACAAAATGAGACCCACTTTGTATTTTTATAACCATTAGTTTGTATTTTATAGCTAAAAACGTGCAAAATTTAGAGTTTTTTTGAAACTTTGACGCTCGGGGGCGGGGTCTAAATATAATTTTTTTGAGCTGTAACTCTCAGAATATTAGTTTTATATCAAATGGCACCTTTTGAGGGGGTGCCCCGAAAAGAATTCGAACTTTCGTTTAAAAAAAACCACCCTAGTGAACAGTGTTATTGCCAAAATTTGGGTATTTAGTGAAACTCCATTTATAAACAGCACTTTTCACATTAATTTATTTTTGTTAGTTACAAGAGGTTTTCGAAATAGCGTGTTTAAACCTTACGTAACCATCACTCATACCACCCAATCTATTCCAGTGTCACAAAAATAAACAACCACAAAATATCAACCCCTCAACCCCTTTAGGTGAACGACCCTTCTGTGAAGATATTTGAAAATAACATACCGTTCGTTATCACAAAATTACCCGAATTTATCACATTACCCGATAAAATTCGGGGATTTTGTATTGAAAATCACAGGGGGGAGTAACTGTGATTTGTATTTAAAAATTAATCATATTCCGATATTTCTATTACTATCTACTTATTTGAGTGTTAAATAGCTCGTTTAATTTTTAAGAGTCGTACATCATTTCGAAATTTTCTGGTCCGATTTTGAACCACAACGCATGTATACTACCATCTAAATATAAAATAGTTGTTGTATCATCAATAAATTAAGGTTCAATATTTCAAACGAACTTACCGAAATTTTTTTCGTTGAAAGATCTGGAGAGGGTAGTGATTTTCCTCTTCTAACGACTTGCTCACTGTTTTCCAGGCTTTTCAGCTTTCTTTCAATATCTTCTATATTTTTAATATAAGATGTCCTACTTTCCACTATAGATATCACTTTCGTTAGACTAGCATCGAAGTCATTCATAATTCTACACGCATTCTCACAACTACAGGAGCTACTTTCAGTTCTCTTGAGGATGGCAAACCATAGTAATAGCATCAAAGTTATTCCCGAATTGAAAGTAAACCTATACATTTTTCTCAGTTCAGAGAACTATAAACTCCGATCACAGTAATAGATTGTAGTGAAATATCAAAGGCAAATTAGTTTTCCAAGAAGATTTAAAAAGTTTCTGAAGATGAAGAATATAAGTATTAAAAAACACATAGCTGAAAGAAAATATTCCTCTTCTTTGCAATTCACCCCCGATATACTGGGATGTAAAATCTCTTGGAACTTTACTTATGAAAAATAAATAAAAAAATATTATCCAGTAGCATTAGAAACCAGTTTATGTGCGTTGAGAAGTAGTTGTAAAAATTGTTGCTGATAATTTAATGTTGTTACAAAGAACTCAATAGAAGGATCCTTGGTAGTGGGAAACATATCCACATACCTCAGATTGTTGTCTAGAAATCACGATTGAACCATAGGGCGTAGAGTAAGGATCTTTTGAAAGTTATTGAAGCTGTATAATATAATTAATATGAGTCGCAGTTTTTTTAGTACCAATTTTTTTCACCAGAAATGTATCCGCCGTCTGCTTGACGTAAGTAAAAATGAGTGAAAGACAATCCTACGGATATCCTCATCAGCCATCTTATCCTTCCTGTAAACCAGGTGATTTCATACTAGTGCATATTTGCCTTTCAAGAAAGGTTATAGAAATATATAACTTTATAAAAAAACTTTTAACATTTTAAAGACGAAAGTAATAGGGAAGAGTAGCTCAAAGCGGGTATGTCGCCTAAAGCGGGTAGGGCCTCGTATTTTCCCGAATGAATCCCGAGTGTCAAAGTATGTGTATGCCATGATTAACCGAACACTCCCGAGTTTCCATCAACTCCGAAAGAACATCAGATAACTGGGAGCAATATCAAAAAATGAAGATTCTGTTAAAAAAAATTTAAAACATGTTTCTTTTGAATCGTCAAAAATTAGTACATTTACCATGCTGTTGATAATTTTATACTAAGTTGACACAATCTAACTTTAAAATACTTAATTATTTTTTGGCTTAATCCGACATTATCTGGTATTTTTATCTTATAGTTTGATAATGCACCTAACATTTAAAATCAAATTTTTAATTTTAACCAAACAATAAATATGATTTCTGACCATTCAAAGTTAGCATACCCGCTTTGAGCTACTCTCCCCTACTTTTTATTCGTCTGAATTCATGACAACAGAGGGCAGAACACAATTTTTATTGTAACCCGTTTACACGATAGTAGAAATTAATAATACATACATAAAATTAAAAAAAAGATATAAAGTAATAATTTTACTTTATTAAGGGGGCTTGGTACACATTGTTTTTCTCAATAAACAGTACTTTACTATATTTTGGGGATTTAAATTATGTATTAACTTTATTTATTCTACATATTTATCACAAAAATTTATTCTTTTTCATACTTAATGCTATTATGGAACACCCAAAACATTAAAAATCCAAGTAGGGGCCCTGTTGTTTCTTTTGAAGTGTTTTTGCGGATTTTTTAACTACTCATAAATTTATCCAAAATTCATGCAGGAAATCTGCAGTTTGGGATGAAGTTTTTGCACACAACATTCAACTTCATAAAAAATGCAATTAAATTTTTCTAAGGGTATCTGCAGTCGGAATGGATTTCGGAAAATTTAACTTCAGTTTTTCTGCAGACAAAAATTGAGCCTAAAGACTTCCTAAAAAAAGTTGCAGGCATTTCCGACAAATTTTAACTTCTCTTTCAGAACTGGTTTTGGGTTAATTTTTTGGGAAATTTCTGCCTACCATCTAAATTTTTTGTAAAGGTATTTTGCTAAAATCTTTGGTCATCTCCCCCACCTACGTCTGGTAGACGCATTCCATCTCTACTTTTTCTAAATGGATAATGCTGATACGTTTGCTGACCTCCCCCGCCTATGTCTGGTTGATGCATGACAACTACATTTTTTGGTAAGGGATTGGGCTGATAGGGTTGCTGAGGTCTCACGTCTGTTACGTCAAACTGTTGGTTGCCCGACGACTGACAGCACGGCGCGATACCCATGGAGCAGTTTAAACTCCATTCTTCCTTGAAAGCTTCAAGTATTTGCAAAGAACTCTTGGTGGCATTTGAAAGTACTCTGGTCTCCATGTCTTGGAGGTGATCTAAGAGACAATTGGAGCGAATTACTTCACAATCACAAATGAAAACTCAACGATCGAATATAGATATTTTTAATGTGCATCGCTTATAATATGTCATATTACTCGTACTTACATCAGTTTTCTTGTTTTGCGTGGTGCAAAAGTAAAATAACTTGTAGTTGGAATGACATTGTTTAAACAAAAGAAATGTATTTGTTATTTTAAATATGTTGAGACTAAAATACGTGTACGTGTATCTCCATTAATATTTTAGAAATGAAAAATGTTTTTCCTAAACCTAAAACCTGGATGAAACATTTATCTGAAACACCCAGTGTGTAACAAATCACACGGTAATCACTCCTTTAATCCTTAAATCACTCCTTTAACTGAGCAGTTTTAACATACAGGGTGGGCCAAAAGTCAGTACACTTTTGAAAATTTCATAAAAACCGGAAGAAAAAGAATCGAAAAAAACCGGTCTTTACTCTCAGCATCCTGCCTGAGGTCATAGGGTTTTTTCAGCCAATAAAAAATAGTTAAAAGAATCGATTTGGCAGATAGAATCGATTTGGCAGTTAGAACCTTCTGAATTCTTACCACCCGATTTCTGGCTATGGGGATTTCTGAAATCCAGAGTGTATCGATCCGATCCATCAAATCTGTTAAAACTGAAAGATTAGGGATCTAAAAAATCGTTCGATTCGATTCCAGAGGTTCGATTCCAACCTGGAATCGATTCCTTAGAGCCAGTATCGTAAAAGTAGAATCGAACTTATCTATTTCAATCACATATATATGATTAGCAATTATTATTAATTTAATTTTATCAGCAAAATATTAATTTAATTATAAAATTAACAATTAAATAGTGAAAAAAAAATTGTTTATTTATTAGATTTAGTTAATTATATTAGTTTTTCTATTCCTGGTTTAAAATACCAATCAATTATCAAAATACTAATTAATTAGTGAACAAATTGTTTATAATTATAAGTATTAATTAGAAAATTAATTACGATTCCTAAGATTCGATTCCTGCTGGAATCGATTCCTTCAAGGGTTCAATTCCTTAGTATCGATTCCACGGCATTCGATTCCGACTCGATTCGGGAATCGATTCCTTCGGAAACATTTAAAACCCTAGTAGATACGATTCGCTGAGAGGGTTCGAATCTGGAAGGTTCTAACTAGTGATGGGCAGGTATCGATACCAAATACTTAAGTACTCGATACCTATAGGTATCGAGTGTATTCGATACCCACAAAAGTATCGATACTTTATTGACATATTTCATTTTAAATTTTTCAATGAAGTAATCTTTATAATACCTACTGTAGATCAAACGCAGCCTGTTTCCGTTTTCATTTTGCAACGATCAAACCCAAGTCGTTAATCATCCGCGAGAGAAATTTGACGCGGCTAGGTTTTTCCCCCGCCAAATCCTTCGCCTCTATCCACCTCCAGGCCCGTAGCTACGGGGCTTTTTGATGGATCGCTTTCAGTTTTTTGAATATTAGTCTGATTATGGATAGGCCCTTAAAAAATTGTCCCTTCAGGTTCATTTCCCGACATTGAAAAAAAGTACTCGATACCTAAAAGTACTCGATACCTATAAGTATTCGATACCAAAGTATTCGATACCTATATGTATTCGATACCAAAGTATTCGATACCTAAAATTATCGATTTTGCCCATCACTAGTTCTAACTACCAAATCGCTTCTCGTGGTGACATCTACTTGCGTTTTTTTAACTATTTTTTTATTGGCTTAAAAAAAACCGTGACCTCAGGATGCTGAGAGTGAAGACTGTTTTTTTTTCTGGTTTTTATGGAATTTTCAAAAGTGTACTGACTTTTGGCCCACCCGGTATTTTAATTCATTAGTGATAAAGATTTATGGCCATACCTTGTATGTCTCGAAAATCGTTTTGGAGATCCCGTTCACTCGATTGCTGCTTCTTGCTCTCATCATGTAAAAACTTCAATTCTTTAATAATTGCTTCTAAATCAGCTACTTTTGTCTTATATTTTGACTCCAAAAACTCGACACGTTTCTCCCATTCTCTAGATTTCCCCTTCAGTGTCTCGTCCAACTCTTCTCTAGCTTTTGAGATATTGGAAGCTAACTCAAGATAACGTTCCTCATATTTTGCAACTGTATTTTCCAGAGGATGTAATTGGTCATTCAATTTCCTGAAATATGAGTAAATTAACAATTTAAAAAATTATTTGATAAAATGTTAAACCATTAATTGAATGTCAAAAATATTCAACTATTAATTGAATGTTGAAAGTGCATTATATGTTCAACTGCATACATTTTTGGGGCAGTTGCCGTAAAAAGTTTTATCCATTTGGATTGTAACTGGACTGAAATAATATTTTAGCCACTGGGAGAAACGCATTGTATTAGAAACATTAAAATTTTGTTGATTCCTTTTCTTAAGTACCTAGTAATTAAACTGCACGTTATCAAGTAATATTTTTTTTTATTTTTCAGAAATAACATATAGTAGTTAAAATTTAAAAAAAGGAAGTTAACTTTAACACAATTTTTTCGCTTTACGTAACACTATTTCATTGTTGATAAATTTCTATACCTTAGGCTTAAGAGATTTAACTGCGATTTTAATACATATTTAAAATCTATTTTGCTATTAATTTTGCAATAGTAAGAACTATGTGTACTACTGGTTTCATAAGGTAGGTAGGTAATCCGTCCTCATATGAAAACTATTCCTTTGAGAAAAATAATTTAAATGACTTACTTTACTTCTGTTCCTTTGGCTAGTACCTTTACTTTTGAAAACATCTCTTTAAAACCTGTAATCATGGCATGGTCTTCGTTCACTTCATTTTTCAAAGTTTCTACTTCCTTTTCGTCTTTACTTCCTAGGAATAAAACTACGTAACGCAACATTTTCCCCAAAATTTTTGTCCTAGTTTTTAAAGTTTTTATGTCTTCCTGCAAAAAAAACATCTTCTTAATGTCGTGTCAGATTAGTACACTACATTTTATGCACCATGTGTCAATAAATTTTTAACCATGCCGCAAGCCGCATTTGCCACTCAAATATAAAATAGCTTCATTACTGAACGTCCATGTTTAACCCGTAACAGAGGAGGTGAAAAATTGGGATATACAAGATGACGTGGGGTCTCAGAGACTCCGCAACTTTCTATATTTTTTAAAAATAGTCTAATTAAGATATGAATCTGATATTTCATGCATTGTTATTTGAACATTTATCTCTTGATAGAAAAATATTTTCTTTAACTTTATGATGAAATAAACATGTTTTCCAGACAATTTTCCAATAGACTTAAAATTATCGTTGTTATCGAATTATCGTTGCGGAGTCTGGGAGACCCCACGTCCCCTGCTACGGATTAAACTAAAATATCTAAAAAGAACTTACTGAAATTGTTTTCGTCCAAAGATCTGGAGAGGGTTGGGGTTTTCCTCTTACTTGAACTTGATCGTTGTGTTCCAAATTTCTCAATATTTTTTCTGAATCCTCTATAATTTTAATTAAATGTGTCCTATTTTCCACCATAGATGTCACTTTATTTAGATTAGCATCAAATTCAGCCATGATTTTGCACAAATTTTTAGAACTACAGGAGGTACTTTCGGTTCTCTTAAGGATGATAATCCATAGAAAAATCATCAAAGTTGTTCCCGTGTTGAAAGTAAATCTATACATTTTGCTCATTCTAGAGAACTATAAACTTTAATCACAGTAATTACTTGTCGTGAAAAATCAAATTCAAATTAGTTTTTATAAGATGATTTCAAAAGTTTTTTTACGATGAAGAATATAAGAAGCATAAAGAAAACACATAGTTGAAAAACAAAATTCCTTTTAAAAATTCACCTTATATACTCTGATGTAAAACTTCCTTGGAGTATTTTACTAATGAAATATAAATCCAAAATACTTATCCAATAGCATTTTGAATTGAATCAGAAGCCGGTTCATATACTTTAGAAGTAGTTGTTAAAACTGATACTGATTGTTTATTTATTATTGTTACAAAAAACTCAACAGAAGGAACTTCCTTTTGCGTGTAAAACATTATCTGAATAATCTCAGATTTTTATCTTGAAAACACGATGAAACCATAGAGCATCGGTAGTGAGTAAGGATTTTTTTAAATCCAATGTATCTGCCGTCTACTTGGTGTAATAAAATGGAATGAGAGCAAATCCTACGGATATCCATATCGGTCACCTTTTCCTTCCTGTAAACCAGGTGAATTTATTCTAAGTGCATATTTGCTTTTCAAGAGAGGTTATAGAAATTTTATTGAACAAAATTTAATATTGTAAACTATGAAAGGGATACATTTCATGCATCTGGATTCATGCCTGAATTTAAATAATATTTGTGGATGTACTAAAGAGGATGTACTGTGAAGATGTACTGAAAGTAGTGGATGATTATAATTGCCTCAAAATTTCAAGGATTACATCCGATAAACTATTTTTCTTTAATAGTATTAGTCACATAAAGATATGGACTTAGAAAAAACTAGTAGTTACCTTAGGTATTGAATTTCGAGGATATACCTATTAGTCCAAGAAAGTTAGCTCAAAAGAGGGGTTCAAGTGGAACAAATTGTAAAAGAAAGTTTGATGGGTGATTCTTATAGAAAATTTTCCGTAGAAAACGATGTTGAAACGTATACCAAAATTAACCGTGTCCTTTAGCCAATATGGCGGATTTGCCAAAATGGCGGTCAATCGTTTTTAACTTATTACTTCCTAAAAATCGTTAATAAAATTATAAATTTTGCAGTAAACTATTAGAATTTAGTTGCAAAAATAATGTGGAACTGGTTTTTTTTTCTCTTACGATAAGTCATTTATCCAATATGGCGGATTTTTCAAAATGGCGTCCATCAAATACATAAATTATAATAATAAATTCGTAATTTTTACAGGATATGATAAAAATTAAGTCATAATAATATTAATATCAGTTTCTTCCCCTCAATGTATCAAATATGGCGGATTTTCCAAAATGACGGCCACTTATTTAGAGCCTTTTTATTTTTAACGTTTTTACATATAAATAAATTTTATTTTGGCACAAAATAAATAATTATAAATTAAATAACCTATAAAGTGATATATTAACCAAGATTTTGTGATATATAGAAATAATTTCAAAAAGGCGGCCGCATATTTCAAACTTAGTGGTAAATGATAAGTTTTGAATTTCTACCTTTCTCAACATTATTTACCCGTAAATTTTAGTAAATTATAAGTACTCTGCTTATATTTTACCTAATAACATTTAATATTTCTAATTATTAATAAAATAAAAATTAGAAATAAAAAGGCTCTAAATAAGTAGCCACCATTTTGAAAAGCCGCCATATTTAATAGATTGAGGGGAGGAAACTGATATGAATATTATTATGACTTAATTCTTACCATATTCTGTAAAAATTACGAATTTATTATCATAATTTATGTATTTTAAACATTAGGTGGACGCCATTTTGGAAAATCCGCCATATTGAATAAATGCCTTATCGTAAGAGAAAAAAAACAGTTCCACATTATTTTTGCAACTAAATTCTAATAATTTACTGCAAAAGTTTTATTTTGTTAACGATTTTTAGCAAATAAGTAAAACACGATTGTCCGCCATTTTGAAAAATCCGCCATATTTGATACATTGAGGAGAGGAAACTGATATAAATATTATTATGACTTAATTCTTACCATATCCTGAAAAAATTACGAATTTATCATCAGAATTTTACTTATTATAAACATTAGTGGACGCCATTTTGGAAAATCCGCCATATTGGATAAATGACTTATCGTAAGAGAAAAAAAACAGTTCCACATAATTTTCGCAACTAAATTCTAATAATTTACTGCAAAATTTATAATTTTATTAACGATTTTTAGGAAGTAATAAGTTAAAACGATTGACCGCTAGGGTGTCCCTTATTTGGGCGTTTTTTCAAAAAGTCAGGGAAACTTTTGCTCCACCCCCCAATTTTTTTCCATTTGGTACCCTAAGACTGTGTGCAAAATCTTAAATCGATCAGATAATATTAACACGTGCCCCAAACGGCTTAAAGTTAGAAAAATTTGACTTTTTTCTAATTTTTTAGAAAATTTTTAAAAATATGTTTAAAAAATCCGTTTCTGAATAATAGGGATCTAACACATTTAAACAATAGTATTTGACCGTTTTTCATTGCTAGTTAGGCCAAAATGCCCAGTTAGTAACCTAGCCATCAATCAGAAAATCATCAAATCTGTCCATTTCATACCGAGAGTAGAAGAATCAAAAGGCTGTGGTAAACGACTCAAAACCGCAAAATTCCATGGCTAAACATCATTTTTAGAGCATATTGATGTGGAGATAAATTTTCTGGAGCTCAAATTAATTATTGGTTGCTTAATTACAACGCCATATTGGATTGCATTAAAACTAAAAAAAATTCTTTAAAAAAGGTATGGGCATTTTTGATATCGGGTAATGGGTGTTTGAGGTTTCTATACTCAATTAAGAGCAATAAAATTATGTTAGACAACTTTTTAAAGCTCTTTACGCAATTATAAGGCCCAGCAGATCTAATACAAGTGCAAACCATGTTTTCAGGACTATAGATATGGTAATAAATTCTAAACACATAAAACTGGCAAGAGAAATTCTGGAAACAAGTTAAAAAACAGACTCATGTGTGTCCACGAGTATTTTATTCCATAAATTAACTGAAAAGCTGAAGTTGATACAAAATTAACCCACTCTTCATAATAATTTAGTTAAACTCTCAGAAGGTAAGCAATTAACCATGTTTATAGAGACTGTTCTTCTATTTTATCATAATTTTATACATTAACATAAAAAATACCAACCGTTCAATTTATTAGTGTCATTTAAACACTGTTATTTTGTCCGTGGCTGTAAGAAAGTTTAAATATCAACTACAATTTTAATAACTCTTCTACTTTACCCTTAGTTTTTCTTCGCACTGTCAACCTTTCATCAGTAAACGTCCTCGAGGAAGTACTAACGTTTCGAGTAAATTTTTCGTAAAAATTGTTTATGGAATTAAATTATTTTAGTGACAAAGCCTTCTTTGAGAATATAGAGGTAGGAAACTTAGAGCGAAGAATAGCTGACTTACAAAAAGACTTTAAAGAAGGAATGATTTTAAGAAACTGTTGATAATATTTATGATATTTAAATATCCAATATAAGTGTCTTAGATTTTAATGACTCTAATTTGTTGAATTGCAGGTATTTTTTTATGTTAACGAATAAAATTATGATGAAATATAGAAGAACAGTCTCTATAAACAGGGGTTAATTGCTTACCTTCTGATAGTATAACTCAATTAATATGAAGAGCGGTTTAATCTTGTATTAACTTCAGCCTTTCAATTAACTTACGGAATAAAATACTTATGAACACATGGAGTCTGATTTTTAACTAGTTTCCAGAATTTCTCTTGACAGTTTTATATATTTAGAATTTATTACCATACCTATAGTTCTGAAACCATTGTTTGCACTTGTATTAGATCTGCTGGGCCTTATAATTGCGTAAAGAGCTTTAAAAAGTTGTCTAACATAATTTTATTACTCTTAATCTATAATAATAAAAGAGCTTTACGGTTCACCGATCGTTTCACCTATCAACGCACAGCAAAATCTACCGGGGCTAAAGAGTCGAAACTTGGTGTGGTGGAAGACTTTACAGTGTATACGCGCACTAAGAAGGGATTTTTCGAAATTCTTTTTTCCTGACCCACAGGGGTGCTTGGAGTGTTTTCTACGTTTTTGAGCCTAGCACCGTCCCAAATGACCCTAGATCTTCGTAACTTCGCAGGAAGGTACCTAGAAACAATATCTAGAAAGGCATTTTTAGAATTTTCGATATTCGAATTTTAAGGGGTCTAAAAATTTCAAAAACCCAATTTTACTGAGCATAAACAAAGTTTTACATTTTAGAAGAAAAACATACTAATAATTTGATATTTCGAAGTGACCGGTTGGTATTATCTTCTTAAGAATATTTCAAAGAAAGTAATTTCTGGATTTTTCGATATTTCATTGTGGAGGGGGTGCACGGGGGTTTGAATATTTTCTTCGGTTTTCAGTTTTTGCTTTCTATCGCCCACTTTATTAATGCGATTGGTATGAAATTTTAGCATGTTGTTCCTCACACAATCGGGAAGGTTTTCAAAAAAGAATTTTTGAATTCAAACCATTCTAAGCTGTCTTTTTTGGCCCTTTTCTAAATTCTTATGCGTAGCTTCAATGTTAAATTGATAACGATTATTGCTCCATCCAAGTGACGCAAAACCACTATTGTTGGAAATATTTATTTAAAAATATTTTATAGCGAGTAGAATTTTTAAAAAAATCTGATAAAGAAATAATTTGTGATAAAATAAGTTTTTTACAATTACCAAAAAATATTAAACCGAAAATTTTTAAATTTTTTTTCCAAGTAATAAAATTTATATAACAATAGTATTTCATCAGAAGCATTTTAGATGGTTGGTGTCAATTGAAATGATGCTTACATTTATTTTATGTTTGAAGGCGATTTATTTTAGCGAAATGAGTTGGTAATAAATCAACAAAGGGGGGTTCAGGGGGTCTCCCCCTGACCTTTTTTAAATTTTAATTTTAAAAAACCGGTTATTAAGTTTATAAAACTATTTTAATTCCCAAAGTTTCTTTAGATTTTGTTTTACATCTGCCACAACTATCCCGAATCGAATTACCGTATTACGAATTGGAGAAATAGATGGAGGATATTGAAGGGAACAAAGATAAAGCACCTTGAAATAAGGGGGCTAAGAGGGTCTCCTTCCAACGTTTTTATATTTTGAAAATATCACTCTTAAAAATGAGGATTTCACACATTAATTCTTAACAGGTGATGTTTTTAAAGTTTTTTATGTCTTAAGGAAGTATAGCATGAAAGAAGAATTCTAGCGGGAAGCCAGTTGACCCTATTGCCCCTAAATGACTCCCAGGAAAGGAATATAGGGAAGAAAATAATTCTTATTTATTTTATCACCTAGATTGAAAATCCTTTTTTCTCCGAGCAACGGCGGGTATATCAGCTAGTTGAGTATAAAAACCTCAAACACCCATTACCCGATATCAAAAATGCCCATACCTTTTTTAAAGATTTTTTTTTTAGTTTTAATGCAATCCAATATGGCGTTGTAATTAAGCAACCAATAATAAGGAAGTTGCATGTGTCAGATTTTCAAAAACAAACAAGTGTTCCGTATGGTTTTTTGTATGGTAAAATGAAATATCTAGTCAGTTTTTCAAAAAAATGTACAGGTAATTAAATATTTTAATTTAAAAGTCGAGAAAAAAACATGTGACTGAAAACGTTTATTGTTTAAACTATAAGATGACGTCAACAATAATGCCATCAACTCCATTGCTTTACAACAATGTTTAGTATAAGATGACGTCACATCCAAACTCTTGGCGTTTTCGCGCGCTTTTAAAAAGGGGATTTTTGTTAATTTTTTTGACAATCAAAAAATTTCTCGATCGGCCTCAAATTTTGGGTAGTTGCTTATTTTTGCAAGAGGAATCGATTAAAAAAATAAAAAAAAATCATGCAACTTCCTCATTAATTTGAGCTCCAGAAAATTTATCTCCACATCAATATGCTCTACAAATGATGTTTAGCCATGGAATTTTGCGGTTTTGAGTCGTTTACCACAGCCTTTTGATTCTTCTACTCTCGGTATGAAATGGACAAATTTGATGATTTTCTGATTGATGGCTAGGTTACTAACTGGGCATTTTGGCCTAACTAGCAATGAAAAACGGTCAAATACTATTGTTTAAATGTGTTAGAGCCCTATTATTCAGAAACGGATTTTTTAAACATATTTTTAAAAATTTTCAAAAAAATTAGAAAACAGTCAAATTTTTCTAACTTTAGGCCGTTTGGGGCACGTGTTAATATTATCTGATCGATTTAAGATTTTGCACACAGTCTTAGGGTACCAAAAGGAAAAAAATTGGGGGGTGGAGCAAAAGTTTCCCCGACCTTCGATTTTAAGGGACACCCTATTGACCGCCATATTGGCTAAAAGACACGGTTAATTTTGGTATACGTTTCACCATCGTTTTCTACGGAAAATTTCCTATAAGAATCACCCATCAAACTTTCTTTTACAATTTGTTCCACTTCAAACCTTATCTTTCTTGGACTATATCCGAATTATTCAATTGTTATTGATTTGCTATCTTTTAGTCGAACTTCCAATAACACTAAGAAAAAGTAATTTTTCTATTTGCAATGAGTTATAAATATCACGTATTAAGTCCATGAGCTGTGAAAATTCTAATTTTCTTTATACTTATGGAGTATAGTTCTATGATTAAATGGCTCTTTAAGGCGTCGTATGAAAATTTTACTTCTTCAAAAGCGCTGCGATTTGGAAAAAAAATTGTGAAATATGTATTGGGATTTGCTGAAATTTTATTCATAAATTCAAAAAATAAAAGTTACATAACAGTCTGAAAGCATAGTTTATTTGTAAAATGTTACCCAATAAAATTGCTTTATTATCGTAAAAGACCTTTCTTCTTTTCTTTCCTTCTTTTTCCTTCTATTTTTTTTCAAAGGGTGTAACATTCTGTTATGGGGTCTATTTTAGGATACCATGATCCTTTTCTGCACCAAAAAGTGGAGGGTCCTCTTAAGGCCTGTCCTTCAGGGCAATCGAATTGGACAAACTGCATTTCTTCGTTTACTTCAAAAATAAGAGAGGAATTTGCATCTAGTCTGATTTCAGGGCATGAAGGAATGCTCAGGTAAGTGTATCCTAAGAAAAAAGACGAACCATAATGATATTTTTCAATTGTATTGTAAGTTAAATAAGAGATTTAATGAGAACAAGTGGAAAAATCATAAAAAAAAATGTTTCTAATGATAACTGATGTATGTGCTAAAGAACAATTGGTGTTTTGGGCTACCTGGAAAAGTGATTATAGAATTTGAGCGTTAGGAATCGGAGAGATAGTGAAAAGGGAGAAAATTATGAATAGATGTATTTTTAAATAAAGCAATATTTATTTACTTAAAAAGATAAGATATTATGTTGAGAGAATGAGACAGAAAACACGTTTGATACTATGTTATAGGAGGAGAGAATTACCGGGATTTGAAATGAAAAAAAAATGAGTTGACACTGAAAAATATTATGTGTGTCACCAATTACTGTTTAACTCACTTGATTTACAGATGGGCTTAGCATATGGTCTCCATTTTTTATTACGGCACAGGATATACTTGGGTCCGATTAGTACCTTATTCTTCGGACATGAAAACGTTATCATTTTCTCCTTCCAATGGCGTCGTATTATAACATTCGAATACGACTCCGGGATGATTGGGGAGCAACCCCAGTACAGAGAACCTGTAAAATTGTAAGACTTACAGAGTCCTGGATTCAATAGCGCATATTCGCATGCTATTTTGATGTAATCGTGTAGCTAGAGTGGGGATACACAAGAGCCTAGGGCGATGAAAACATAGGGCAATGACACGAAACTAGTGATAATACACAAAAAGATAGATTGATGATACACATGAAGCTAGTGATGGTACACAAAAAACAAGGGTTGTAATTCACAAGAAGCTACAGTGATGATGTACAAGGAGCTAGAATGATGATACATAAGAAACATGTGAGGTGATACGCAAGAATCTAGAGTGGTGAGACACACAAGAAGCTAAAGCGATTGTACACAAGAAGCTAGATTGGTCATACATATGAAACTAGCGATGATACACAGAATGCTAGGGTGATGAGACAGATACACAAGAAGTTAAAGCGCTGATACACAAGAACACGTGTGATGATGATACACAAGACGCTAGAGTGATAATATAATAGTACTAGAAGGTAAAGCGCGCGCGTGGGAAAAAATTGCCGGAAAGATGAAATATGAGTTGTGTGGAAGGTGAAGGTATTAGAAATTAATGACAATTATCATGCTTTATTTTGTTCTAAAACTAGATATACATACAGGGTGATTCAGAAATAATCATCAATAATTGAGGGGGAGGTAGAGGGGCCCTAGACGAGCATATTTCGAATAGGGATGGTGGGGCGCAGCCTTACCGTTAAAGAGCTAGGACCTAATGTAGTGCGAGCGCGTTTCAAAAGGCCGTTTTTAGAAGGCCCGTGTGACGAAACAAAACATAATAAAATGAAAAAAAAATATTTTATGAGGTAAGGAAGTATCCCTACTGCTTATACCACAAATTCGATAGAATTTGAACCATTTTCTAAACCGTGGAGTGAGTTTCAAAAGTGCAATATTAATATTTTAGTCAAAGAATGGAGTTCCCTTAATGGTATTTAGAAAAATGATGATCGGGGAAGGAATTTTCAATGATCGAAACATTGATAATTTAAACTGTTTGATCATTGAAAATTCCTTCCCCGATCATCATTTTTCTAAATACCATTAATGGAACTCCATTGTTTGACTAACATAGTAATATTGCACGTTTTAAAACTCACCCCACGGTTTGGCAAGTGGTCCAATTTCTATCACATTGAGGATTTAAGTAGTACGGATACTCCTATACCTCATGCAATAATGTTTTTCATTTTATTATGTTTTGTTTCGTCACACGGGCCTTCTAAAAACGGCCTTTTGAAACGCGCTTGCACTACATTAGGTCCTAGCTCTTTAACGGTAAGGCTGCGCCCCACCATCCCTATTCGAAATATGCTTGTCTAGGGCCCCTCTACCTCCCCCTCAATTATTGATGATTATTTCTGAATCACCCTGTATATTCTCCTTAATCGGGCGTTTCCAATATTCAGCAATAAATAATTTTAAAAATCATGGGGCGTTTGATGTACCCTAGTGGGGATATACACAAGAACCTAGAGTGATGATACACACGAAACTATTGATAATACACAAAAAGATAGATTGATTATACACATGAAGCTAGTGATGGTACACAAAAAGCAAGGTTGGTCTCTGTTTCTCTCTGTTTTGCATTTTTTATTCTTTTAAAGAATTTGCCTTCAGCCGTTTTCCCACAATAGTCCATGTTTCATTGGTTCTGGCAGCGTTTTAATTATACTCTAGCATATCTTAAGTAAGTCTGAGGTTAATGACTTCCTAAAAATTGCTAAAACATAACTAAAATACCAATTAATTTCCTTTTTACATCGAAAAAGTATATGGGTATAAATGAACATTGAGCCGATAAATAATAACGATGTTCGAGATACTGTAGCTGTACAGATATCCAAAGTAAAATATAAACTAGAAGGGAACTAAAGCCGTGAATAAACTACGAATGATATAAAATATGACTGTCGATTTCCTGAAGAATTCCCTGTAGTACCGACAAATTCTTTTTATTCTCCGGGCGGAAGCTCTCAGTGGTAGAGTGAAATAGTGGATAAAAAGAGAAATCAATCGTTTAAAAAAGCCAAGATTTAATTAAGATAATTTAGTAGTAGTGAGTTATAAGTACAGCCACAATAAAATTGCTTTTAAGTTACCAGCCAAAAAAATACACAATCTAATTCATATCCAAAACATAATCTCATTCTAATCATTTTTGAATAATATATCATATCTAATAAAGTTGCCAAAACTGTTCACAAGAGTAATATAAAAATAAATGTAAACAGTCCAGTTTACTAGTTCCATAATTTCAGTCCCTTTCACTAGTTCCATATTTCACACTCCCCACCTTGAGTTTACGTTTAATAAACGAAATCTCAACACTCAAGGCGAGGTCATTTAACATCAATATCAGGTCTTTCTACCGTTGAACATTCCATTCCAAATCATCTCAGCTTTCCATTTGATAAACTTTCTTCCAATTTCTATTCTTTCAGGTCTTTTTATTTCAAATTCTTGTGTTTCTGATCCAGGAAGTTTCACTTTCCTAGGTCTGTGATCCCCAGGCGTGGGAGGGTGTGGATGCGCTGTAGTACCTCCGTCTAAAGTACCTGTAGTACCTCCGCTGTAGTTCCGCTGCTGGAGTACCTCCGCTGTATCTCGAGTACCTCCGTCTGATCTTCTCTTCTTTTGCTTAGACTTCCTCGGTCTCATGAGTTTGCCTTCCGAGACAAAATGTCTTCCGTCTTGTCTTAGTTTTTCATAATCAGGATCAATGCTCTCAGAAGGGACTCTGTTCGATCTTCTTTTATCTATCTTTCTTCTATCATTTTCTAGTTTGGATGGAATTCCTTCATCCCTTTCTTCTCTATCTTCAATCTTGTTCTGTTCCTCACTTCCATGATCCTCTCTATTCCTTTCTTGTCCTTGTTTTTTCGTCTCCAGCTTTGTCTGGTTCTGCTTTCCAACATCATCTCTCTTCTTAAATTGCTCTCCTTTGGTCACTATATTTCTGTTAGCTTCTTTATCATCATCCCAGTTATCCTTCACATCGTCGTCTTCATCTTCTCCTTCCCATCTGTCGGTGTGGAGAGTGGGCTTTTTATCGAGTGTTGGCTCGAATTCTTCATTCTCCCAATCCGCTTCGCCATCCACCCTGATTACTTCGGAGGCGCAAGTCTTATTCGCTAATAGGCAGGTTTTATCTTCTAAATCGGCCTTTGAAGTCGAAGGGTAATTTTCATTTTCTGGACACATTATCAAAAAATGCCTTCTAGAGCATTTGTTACATCTTATCATTTTATTGCATGTGGCAGCTATATGCCTTGGTTTAAGACAGATGAAACAACAGCCTTTTCGAGATAGCAGCTCTTTTCTCTCCGATAACGTCAGGTAAGAACTCTGGGCACACTCATTCGACTGGTGATGGTCGTCACAAAAAATACATCGGTACCTAGAGTTTTGATCCATAACCAAAAGGTCAGTTGTGGTAAATTTCGTTTCACGGAGATCCTCTCTTACTTGAGTTTGCTTCTTTCCCTGGGATACATTTTTCTCCACTTCCTTCCTATACGCTGCTGTTTTTTCCCGGAGCTCTATTTCTTCCTTTAGAAACTCAAGTAACTTAGTAATATCCCACTGATCATTTCTTTCAAATCGTTTCCGATTGAAGTCCAACATGATATCTTCTGGGATCCGTTGTGCCAACACCGTGAAAAGAAGATTTCCGTAACTCTTGGTCTCTACGCCTAAAGCCTCTAAACTTCTGACGTGGATCATACAGGTTTCATAAAAGTTACGCAAATCTCGAATACTTGAAGTTTTACTTAAGGGTTTCAAAGCTAATAGTTTCTTCATATGAGAATTGATGGCAATATCTTTTTGGTCGTATCTGTCTGTTAGAATCTGTATTGCTATATCATAATTTTTCTCTGTCACAACCAAACCATCTAATGATTTTAAACTGGAACCTTGTAACAACATCTTTAAATAATTAAATTTGGATATTTTCGTTAAATTTCTATTGTTGTGTATGGCTGATTCAAATTGGCTCCAGAACTCCGGCCATCTTTCTATATCTCCCTGGAATTTAGCAATTTCAAGTTTTGGTAGTTTAATATGACTGGTACTGGTTCTTAGTTCTTCGTTAGACCCTCTTACGCTGTCTTCTCTTATGGAATAGTTATCGGGTTCTTCGTTGGAGTCTCTTATGCTCTCTTCCCTTAAGGAATGGTTATCGAGTTCGGAAGTCTTTTCGTTAACAACCGAGGAGGATCTGTTGTACAAGGAATTAATCCGTTTTTTAGACATTCTAATAACACGGGAAATCTTCTTTTTATACTCATCGGCTGTTTCTATGTCTTTGATAAGCTCCTCCTCACTCGATATCTCTTTTTCGTATTCGCTGTCAAGGGAGAGCAGCTCATCCCGTTTGTCAGAGAGTTCGTCTACACATGACTCTAAAATATCAATTTCTACTTCTGGCTTTTCTAATTCCTCTTCTAATCTTCGGATAAGTTTAGATACCGCCGTTCGTGCTACGGTTCTTTTGGTCTTTACCCTAGTCTTTAAATCCATACTTATTCTTCTTGTACTTCTTTATTCTTAAGTTTTAATTTTAGTAATTAATTTTCCAAACTACTTTTCAATTCTATAGTACAAAAAGATCTTACTTAGAGCTTTCAATCCGGGCAAGGGATGCCATGTCGATTTCCTGAAGAATTCCCTGTAGTACCGACAAATTCTTTTTATTCTCCGGGCGGAAGCTCTCAGTGGTAGAGTGAAATAGTGGATAAAAAGAGAAATCAATCGTTTAAAAAAGCCAAGATTTAATTAAGATAATTTAGTAGTAGTGAGTTATAAGTACAGCCACAATAAAATTGCTTTTAAGTTACCAGCCAAAAAAATACACAATCTAATTCATATCCAAAACATAATCTCATTCTAATCATTTTTGAATAATATATCATATCTAATAAAGTTGCCAAAACTGTTCACAAGAGTAATATAAAAATAAATGTAAACAGTCCAGTTTACTAGTTCCATAATTTCAGTCCCTTTCACTAGTTCCATATTTCACAATGACATAAAAATTATAGCTCAAATTTTGTTTAAGAATTAGATATTTCTTTCAGCATATAACAAAAGCTTAACTAAAAACTATACCTAAAACTTGAGGGGTTACTCTCTTATCCACTAACGTGTTTGAATGAGATTCATCAAGACTTCTGAGGAATCGCAGATGCTCTTCAGTAAACGGCAAACAAGGGTTTTCGCTGCGAGAACAATTTTTGGTCCAGTCTTCAATGAAATCTTCTAGATCCCTCTCAAACTTTCCGGAGACTGGGGAAGACTGATTACGAAAATTTCTCTGCATTTTCAAACTTTGTCCTGCAACGTGAAGCGATTTAGAAATAGATTTAAAATTTAAATATATCATAAGCATGCTTATTGCTTTATTTAATTGTGTCGTCTCCAATTGTTTCATTATACAGGGTATTTTAGCAAGTGATACCTACCAAACTTTACACTGCCAGATTCCTAACATATTATCTCTATTCTAAGACAAAGTCTAGTGAAGGGTTTCCAGATAAAAATTACTGCTCCGTATGACAGATTTTGGTACTAAAGAGTCCGGATTCTTTTGAGGATTCCTAATAAGCTATTAGAATTAGCAGAATGTCTCCAACTTGAAAACTTTGTTTTTTTAAGCGACGTTTATTTAAAAGTGCCTATTTGAACTATTTTCCTATTCTAGCTGTTAACGTTTCTTAAAGTTGTTGTTATATTTTTTGTATGTGTCTGAGCTACATTTAGCTACCCTTTACAGTTCAATGGCGGTCATGCCAAGGTCTGAAATAGGATAAAAAAAGCTTTACTAGTCAATATAAATTTAAAACGGCTGACCCCCCATAAACCAACCTGAACATACCAGTAAATGAAACAGCAGTTAAACAGGGAGTTTTAACAAGTCCTTCAAATCTCTGCACGTAAAGATTGAATAGATAAATTTTGTCCAAAATAACTATCTATATCTCTTCAGTCACTTCAATTTTTCGAAAAAAGAAATGTGACGTCATATCCGATAAAACCTTAACTATTTCATTCCACGGTACGCGCATGGATGAACAATAGATATTTTTATAATCTTAATGTGCAAAAATATTCTAATAACCATGTTCACGTTTTCCATGATCCCTTTTTTTAACGCAAACCAGATGTTACGTCATTATTTTTATGACCCGATTTTCTCGAAATCTATGGGTAGTAGAGCTATAGTTATCTGGACAATTTTTTTTTCGAGAACACAGAATTCGGGTGTACTAAGATACACCCTTTCCATTACTGAAGTTCAAAATATAAAAATCAGGGATTATAATAAAATACGTACTGTAGGCGTCTAACGCATTTCCCTCCAAAGCTTGAAGTTTTTGCGCTGTTCTAGTGTAGCTTTGATTCAAGTTACTCACTTGAATTTTCATATCATCTACTTCACGTAACTCCCTTTCCATAGTATCTAATTTATTAATTTTTGGAGTTAATTCGTGTATAGTATTTTCTACTAATTTATCCATGTATTCAATGTTATTCAAGGTATCTGAATGACTTAATTTTGACAGTCTTTCTTCCATCTTATTCATTCGGTCTTCAAGTTTCCTATGGGATAAAGATGTAATTAAAACTAAATTTCAAGCATTGAATTTCCAATTTTACTGAGTGTGTCATTACCAGGTTAGGGATATTTTAAATTAATATTTATTTTGCATTAGGGGAAGTCCATAAATTGCGTTCAAAAAGGGGGAGGGGGTCCAGCAAAATCTCACCAGGAGGAAAGGGGGGCAAATAAAACGTGACGACAACACTGAGTTTAGAAAATATACGTTTTAGGAGAAATATGCAGATTAGAGTCAATTTAGTGTTATTAGCCAGTCAAACATGATAATTACTACTTAAGACCATGTTTTTTTATTTCAACACGAATTTGTATCAAAACTTTCGTAATACTTATGTTAATTGTAATGCCAATAAGACGAAAACAAAACATAATAGAAGAAATTAAGTTGTTTAACAGTGATTGAAAAAATCTTAAGATTTTGTAGGGAAGGGTCAAGCAAAATATCATTAAATCTCCCAATGAAGAGGGGGTTCCAAAATTTTTAAAAAACACCTCACGTAATTTATGCATATCCTCAATGAATGATAACTTCTTTTTATGTTTTTTTGTGTTTAGTTAATCTAATATAATAAAACAAAGTGTATGTATATGTGTGGGTGTGTTTGTCTTTTATACAAATCCACAGTTTTCTTTCGATCTGCACCAAACTTGGTATACCTACGTAAAAAAACTCCAGAAAAAACATAGGCTATGTTTCGAAAACTTTTAATGACCCCTTGACCCTCTTTTGACCCTTTTTATGGTCATTTTGCTGAAATAGCTTTATTTCTCCTCAAGAAGAGATCTGTTTACTCCATTGTTACAAACAAAACTTAATGCTAAACAACATGTTTTTAATAGAAACACTAGGTACAAGTCTATTTAAAAATTATATTACTAATTTAAAAATATATTTCCACGAAATTTAAAAGTTAAATATAGTTAACCATATTTTTATTTGAGATTTTATCTAATTTTTATATTTTAAAAGCTTTATGGAATACCATTGTTGTTAAAATAGTCTCCATGGAAACGAGGATGTAAAATTAAAAGGTGATAATATTTTAGCTTTTAAGAAAGTTGGTTAACAAATAAAAAACTATTAAAACTCCCTTTCAACTAGAAAAGATTGATTTTTTTCTTAATTTGCAAAATGGAATAAGCTTTAGTTTTTGAATTATTTTACCGAAAACGTTAATTCTTGCAGATATGATTAATCAAGGGATCTAAGCAATTTTAAATACTTTTTAGATTAATTTTTCCCATGTAAATGTGTAAATCTTTCAAAAATTATATTGCTTGAGAACTGAAGGAATTATAATCCATCTGGGAACACTGGGATAAGAAAAATTACTAAAAACACCGGGATAGGAAAAGTTACCGGGAACACTGGAGTACGAAAAAGACGCCTAGGATACCGGGATGATTGGTAAATGCTGATTATCTAAAATTAGTAATGTATTTGGGAAAACTTAAAAATGAGGCGTTTGCTATCAAAACCAGCTTATTCCATTTTTGGAAATTTTACAGGAGAGACAAAAAACTTCTTACGTCCACAGTTCTAAAGCTAAATATGTTTTTAAAATTTTTAACTGTAGGTAGAATTCGATTAGTTTTTCATTTTCCTTTCAGTTGCATTACCTTGGGCGTAATTACGCTAATTAGGTTAGAATGAGCTGACTTTGATGCAAAAGCACGATTTTTCATACTTTTTTCAGTTTTTTTTTGTTCAATTAAGTTGTGAAGGGGTTTTTTCCAGTTTATTTTATCCCTTCGCCAGGTTATGAAGGACCCTCTAAACTTTCAAAATATGCAAAAAAGTGGATTTCAGAAAAATATGGAATGAGCTGGTTTTGATAGCAAAGGCCTCAAATAATAAAATTATGCTCTTCACCCGTGCAGGGCCGGGCATATCAGCTAGTCTAATATAATAAAGTTAAGTGTGTGTATGTGGGTATGTGTGTTTGTCTTTTATACGAATCCACAGTTTACTTCCGATCTGCACCAAACTTGGTATACATACGTAAAAAAACTCCGGAAAAAACATAGGCTATGTTTCGAAAACTTTTAATGGCCCCTTGACCCTCTTTCGACCCTTTTTTTTTTCATTTTGCTGAAGTAGCTTTATTTCTCCTCAACAAGAGATCTGCTTACTCCATTGTTACAAAGAAAATTTAATGCTAAACAACAAGTTTTTAATAGAAACACTAGGTACAAGTCTATTTAAAAATTATATTAATAATTTAAAAATCTATTTCAATGAAATTTAAAAATTTTAAGTACAGTTTAACATATTTTTATTTGAGAGTTTATCTAATTTTTATATTTTAAAAAGATTTATGGAATATCATTGTTAAAATAGTCTCTATGGAAACGAGGATGTAAAATCAAAAGGTGATAATATTTTAGCTTTTAAGAAAGTTGGTTAACAAACAAAAAACTATTAAAACTCCCTTTCAACTAGAAAATATTGATATTTTTTTCTTAAATTGCAAAATGGAATAAGCTTTATAATTATTGAATAGTTTCACCGAAAACGTTAATTCCTGAAGATATGATTAATCAAGGGATAGAAGCAATTTTAAATAATTTTTATAATATTTTTTCCATGTTGTAAATGTGGAAATAGCATTCAAAAATTATATTGCTTGAGAACTGAAGGAGTTTTAATTAAAGCCCTGGATAGCAAAGCTTCCATCCTGGTAACGTAGCTTCATCCAGGGCTTTAGTTTTAATCAACCCGGGAACACCGGGATAAGAAAAATTACTAGGAACTTCGGGATAGGAAAAGTTACCGGGAGCACCGGAATATGAAAAGGACGCCTGGGACACCGGGATGATTGGTAATTGCTGATTATACAAAATTAGAAATGTATTTGGGAAAACTTAAAAATGAGGCGTTTGCTATCAAAACCAGCTTATTCTATTTTTGGAAATTTTACAGGAGAGACAAAAAACTTCTCACGTCCACAGTTCTGAAGCTAAATTTGTTTTTTAAATTTTTAATTGTAGGTATAACCACCTAGAATTTGATTAGTTTTTCATTTTCATTCCAGTTGCATTACCTTGGGCGTAATTACATTAATTAGGTTGGAATGAGCTGATTTTGATGCAAAAACACGATTTTTCATGCTTTTTTTCAGTTTTTTGTTCAATGAAGTTGTGTGAAATTGGTTTTTTCCAGTTTACCAGTTAATGTTTGTGTCTTTACGAGTTTTAAACAAATGACATTCACTTAACTTTTTCAAATTATCTGAAATTTCACCTTTGCCAGGTTATGAAGGACCCTCTAAACTTTCAAAATATGCAAAAAAGTGGATTTCAGAAAAATATGGAATGAGCTGATTTTGATAGCAAACGCCTCAAATAATAAATTTATACTCTTCACCCGTGCAAAGCCGGGCAAATCAGCTAGTAAAATAATATTTTAAGAATGAATACATGTGGATCCATCTCTATTACTTATTTATTGTGTTTAAATCCCGTAAATTCTTAAAATTAATTTCGTAAAATGTGAGAGAGTACTTTAAACGGTTGGTGAGATGATAACTGTTTCAAATATAAGATTACCAGTCCCTCGGCAAACTCTCTGATTAGTCCTCTAGTTGAGTTGAAAATCTTTCAAAAGTGGAATTGGGGACTATTTTTTCATATTATCTATCAAGCTTGAAATCACCAAGCTGTTTTGAATTTCAAAGATTAGAAATATTTCCTAAATTGTGAATCAACCAAATACCTGTGATAGAAAAAAAACTCAGCAATATTTGAAAATTTGGCTAACAAAACAGCCCGGAAGTTTTTATCAGGATATGTATAACATAACTGTACCCAAAATATAGAATTATTTAGGGGCTTTATATAAAGCAGCTACTTTATGATTCAGTGTATAGTGTATACTGTATATGTGTATTTTAAGAAACTTACCCAATTTCTTCCAATTTTACAACTCCTTGTGATTTATCCCTTAATGAAAATGTTTTGGTAGTTTTAGGATTGTTATCTAATTCATCATCGGTAAGAAACGACAAAATTTCCTTCATTTCTTTAACCATGTCGTTAACCTTGCTGTGTAATGGTTTCATATCATTCTGAAAAGACAAAAAAAAATTGAGAGTAGAACAAGTTTTCAATTGTTTTGAGTCATTCATAAATTATATGGAGCGGGAAAAAATTCATCGGTATCTTGTGTTCACGGGGTTTTTTAGACGATAAAAAAAAATTTTAGTTTAAAAATTTGTAAATAAATGGCGATGACATAATTCACGGGATTCCGTGTCCAATTTTGAAAATTTTCAGATACATATATTTTTACATAGATGTAAGTGACTGAAGACCGTTTTGGATCAGCTTTAGATAGAGTCCTCCAGCCGCTATGTTTTACCACAGCTCAAATGATGACGGACAACTATAAAGATCTAATTATTAATATTATTATTAATCCTAAAATAATAAGCTACTAATTATTATTTTAGGATCTAATAGTAATAAAAATAATACTATTAATGATTAGATCTCTATGCTTGTCAGTCATCATTTGAGCTTTGGGTAAACACGGCGGTTGGATGACTTATTTTAAAGTTGTACCAATGTTTTTCATTCCGATTTTTTTTTGTATGGAATTTTCAAAAGTGTACTGACTTTTTGCCCGCAATGTGATTAGCGGAATTCTTACCTCAGCGGTAATTCTTACCTCAAAATCTTGATTTGAGCTGTAGCTTCTTCCCCTGGAGCCCTGTCTTCTGCTTATTGTCGGTTCATCATAATCTTTTATCTTTTCCTGAAGGTATTTCAATTTACGGACGTGCTTTTCTCTGTGATTCACTTCTCCTTTCAGTGCATCCATCTTACCTTTGAAGATGCTCTCTGGATAGCAAGCGTTTCTTCTTATTTGAGGACACCACCACCAATCGGATCGGAAGAATTTTAGTATTTCTACCCCTCCTGAAAACGCTATGATTGTCAGGAGGAGTAGGAGGGGTCCTTTAAAAAGCATGATTTCAGTTGGTGTTGTGTTCTGTTTGGAATAAGGATCGTTATTCATGCAGAAGAAAAACACACTCTGAAAATCTACTTAAACCAGTTTTGATGCACATCTGAAAAATGGGAATAACACCATTAGCATTGACAATTGACACTATGACATTTTTAATCATGCATGTGATTCTCTCTCTTGCGCCATAAAACAACAATTAAACCAAACCAAACTAACCATGCTTACACAGCACATACCAGTGGCGAATATAGAAATGTATTTCTGGAGGGGCCCAAAATTATTCTTCGGACCCTCCCATGCATATTTAACTGGTTTAATGTAGCTTATTAAAATATTTTAGGTAGAACTTGCGTCATAATGAGCTTAATATAAGAAAAGTTGTGATTAATAAAGTTCCAAGTACCAAAGATGGTGTGGGATCCTCCCCCCAAGAAAGTTTTAGAAATATCACAAGTTTTGTAGCATTTAATACTAATTTGGAATATTATTTATATGTAGAATTTTCTTTTTGATGTTGAAGTTTTTTCTTAAATTCGACCCTGAAACAGGTTCTTCAACTAGTTTTTGGTTCACCTAATCAAAATTTAAGACTTATTTTTTTTTGGTAGGGTTTTAACTTTTAATGAATATAAGTTGTGAATAATAAATTTCCAAGCACAAAAAATTTGACCGTTAAAACAGGGGGCTTAATTTGTTTTGATATACCTTGTCCAAATTTCAAGGGGTGGGCTCCCTCACCCTCCTTGTATAAGCTTTTGGTACAGCACAAATTTGTTGATGGTTGTCAAAGTGAGTTCCATAAAATGTCACGGGCCAAAAATCTGCGTATGTTCATTAGAACCGAAAGATAATTTGAATTCAGAATAATTTACTTGAGCCAAACGGTAATACAATATACATAACTGAATGATCGAGGAAAAAAGTTTCCATGTCTCCCATGTCCCAAGCATACCCTTTATTTAAATTTTGTAAACAAAAATTAAAGAAAACAATTTTATTTAAAATTATGTTTCTAGATTCCAATAGGCATCATTTGGAGAAAGGGGTAGCAAAAATTTCAATCCATCTAATTATCAGTTTAAGTATATTATCTATTTAATTATAAATTAAAATAAATAAATTATCTATCTATTATAAAAATATCTATCTCTATAAATATTATATTGAATCTTATACTATATTTAACCTCTGAGTCATAAGACGATAATAAAAGTAGTCAACTATATAACTTTATGTAAATACTAATTATTTTTTAACATTCTTACAGGTTTTCAGATCATGTATCCTGTGTGATAATGTAAGCAGATATTGATAACGCTTTTCATTATTATATTACTTTTTAACATTTTTATACGTTTTTTAAACAAAACTATGATTTTTTTTTTAAATAACGAAGTTTTCGAGGTAACATAGTTCGTAATATCGAGGCTACACTAACGGCCGTATTCACCGGTAACCTGACCGGCGCGGCGGTCTGGTCAGGAAACCATGGTTACAGCCTCTGATTGGTGGAAAAATAATTCAATATTCTCCATCCACCAATCAGAGGCTGTAACCATGGCTTCCTGACCAGACCACCGGTCAGGTTACCGGTGAATACGGCCGTAAATTGATATTTTGTATTTCTTAAGAATAAAAACAGTCATTATCATAACATGATATGTCAATAGGGTAAGAGTTTTCTGCCTAACAAGATTTCCAAGATATCGATAGATAATGTAGTTTTTTTGGTTCTTTTTATTTCTATACTTCAATTCACTTACTATACAAAAGTAATTATATACAAATAGAGTTTTGTATTTAATTTAAAGCATTTTCTAACATAATAACTGTATGCAAGCAAGATATGCTAAATTGTTTTCACTCTCATTAATGCCATTTGAAAACTAAATATTTCAATAAATTTAAAAAAACCGGAATTTTTGAGCAACTTTATTTTAAAACTTCAATATACTTTTTACAATCATTGATTTACAAGATAGTATAGTATTCTTATTGTTTCGTTTATTGTAAAATTGCTTCATAAATAAAGTTGTTTTACAACGATTTAAAAAATCACACCATTTTTTTAAAAGCTACATTTTAAGCTCCGTCTGAACTAAGACAATTTAATGGCAAGAAAAACACAAATATTTTTAAGGAGATGGTTGTATGATGATAGGAATTTTAAGAGCAATATTAATTTAAAAGATCAATACATTCTTTACTATCATTAATTTTTAAACATATATCTTAAAATACCTCTTCTTCATCTTTTTATTAATATAAAAAGAGAAAGTGGCCAGCTCTCTTTCAAAATCAACGACACTTTGTTCGATTTTATAAAGTTGGTATTTATATTTAAAATAATTCAACAAAAAAATCTAGGCAATTGGAAAATTAACTGTGTCAACTTGCCTTATACAATCCAAACTTGTCAGTTCCTATTTAAAAAGTAACGTTGATTGAAATAAGAACATTTATTTGGTTTTAAAGATAAAAGAAACTCATTTAAAAATTGATCAAAATCTGTCACATATCTTCCAACCTATAATAAACTGAGCAAAAGGAAGCCGCCCGGTTTGCCATGGAAACCAAAATCATACATTTCTGAAGAAAACGGAAGTGAGAGACCGGAAATAAGAGAACGCTGTTTTAAATGGGAGGAAATCATTTTCAGATTCTCAGGCATATGAACTGTTTCATTCCTATTCCTTTATCAAAGATTTATATCCTTACTCCTCTTTTATATTATAAGATAGAGGTTTGTATTATAACTATTCTTTTATCTGACAAATCATTATTACCAAATTAATTTTTTCTCTATTGATAAATAAGGATTATTGATAAACGTTTAAGTAGCTTCATCCCTCATTCATGATTTAAATTGAAAATTATCACAGAAATTATTTATACAAAATAAAATAAGATCTTAATTTTATAAGTGAGGCGTTTTCTATCAAAACCAGCTCATTCCATTTTTGGAAAATTTACAGGAGAGACAAAAAACTTCTCACGTCCACCAGTTTTAAATTTCTTTTTAAAATTTTTAATTGTAGCTATAACGGCCTAGAATTTGATTAGTTTTTCATTTTTATTCCAGGTGCATTCCTTGGCGTAATTACACAAATTAGGTTGGAATGAGCTGGTTTTGATGCAAAAACACGATTTTTCATGCTTTTTTTCAGTTATTTTGTTCAATTAAATTGTGTAAAATTGGTTTTTTCCAGTTTACCAGTTAATATTTGAGTCTTTACGAGTTTTAAATAAATGACATCCACTTAACTTTTTCAAATGATCTGAAATTTCACAGTTGAGATCACGGTTTTAGGTTGGAATGAGCTAGGTTTGAGCTATATCCCTTCGTCAGGTTATGAAGGACCCTATAAACTTTCAAAATATGCAAAAAAGCGGATTTCGGAAAAATATTGAATGAGCTGGTTTTGAAAGCAAACGCCTCAAATAAATATACAATAAATAAAATCACAAGATTTTTCAAGTATTTGACTAAAAATATTGGATTCACTTCCTAAATTCTTTTGTTCGACTTGCTCTGGGCATCTTGAGGTTCCAATGGTATGGGGGTTCTTCCATTAGAAAAGTTTTGGAAAATCGACTCTAAAAACAGGGTTTTAACTCGTTATGTTACATCTACACCAAATTTAGGGGTTCATATTCAGAGAACTGAGTGTCTAACAACACGTGGTTAGGATATCGAACGCCAAATTAATTTTTCAACCCGCAAAACGGCATATTCTTTCTATTCTTGGACCTATTCTGTTATGTTTTTTGACAGTGTGACAAGCTCCTTTTTCTTCTTTGACTGAGCAGAATACCAAAAACGAACCAGTTTATTACCAGACATTACATGGAGTATTTAATGATGTCTAGTTACAGATTATAATACATATTATAATTGAATACAAAACACTTTTCATTACTACAGTTGATATTTGTCGAATGAAAATTTCGTCCTTAAAATTACTGTTATTCCATATTCCATATAAAATATGAATGATATGAAGAATGAAAGATAGAAAGAATGATATTCCATATTCCATTCATTATGTTTATGTCAAGTTAAGTCCATTCATTATGTGAGGAAGGTTTATTCCCTCCAGTCGCACACACTGTAAAAAAAGTATTTTTCTGTTTCACTTTATTTGTGATGTAGTTGGTTGTTCTCAAACTGGTTTTAATGGCCAATTGATATAAACTAGCGTCCTGGTTGGAAGTTTTTTCTGTAAATTAAAATTATTTTTCAGTCTGTACTTCTCAATTCCAGGATCTCTTGGTTTCGCATCGAGGCATGGCTTGGTGGGTCCAGTTTCCGTTATAACACCTTGTGAACGTGGATCCAATCAGGTTGGTGTTGCCAGCGCATTTGAAAGTAATGGTCATGTCATGCTCGTTTCTCTCAAGAACCAGATTCGGGTAGCCGTCTGCGTTTATGAACGGGCATCCCCACAGAGTTTGAGGAACGAATTCTGAAAAAGAAAACTGGTTATTTACCTTTTCAGCACAATCAAATTCAGACATACACTTGGTTAAAAAAATCAGTGCACACTTTTATTTTCTGAATCATGTAAGATAATGATATCAAAAAAGCACTTTGATACACCAGTAATTTTTATATTCTGGTATGCATTCTTATGTTTAGATGAAAAATATTTTCCTTAGAAGTCCTTCAATTATCTTGAATTTTAGTCAGTTAGACAAGGCCTACTTTCTTTTTTTTTTCAAAACATATTTTAGAGACAATTAGATTATTCTATCCTTCAGATCTTAAGTGTAATTGTTAGGGGAAAAGTGATTAACAGAGCATTAATAATAATGCCCGAAGTGAGATGGGCAGTGTTATAAATTCAATGACATTTATCAGGGAGTATTCATCACTTTACCCGAAGTAAGCGGGAATTATTAACAATACCCGGATTTATCACATTGCGCGAAACAAATAATGCCACTTTTCTGCATTTTTCCTGCAGTATGTTTGTAACCTTGCCTTTTTATGCGAATATGGGACAACATCAATAGAGCGCTTTAGCACACTTCCTTATAATTTTTACAGTAAATTAACGTATATAAACTGAAATTACAGTAAATTAACTGAAAATCTTGCGTGCTATACGAATCAAACCATCTCAATCGCGTTATACAGAATACAATATGAGGAACTCTAATGCAAATCCCAGGATCATCAAATGCTAATTAGAACATCGGCATATACTTACCATCAGATTGGCATTCCTCGGGTGTAGGTAACTGACGCGACCACTTTCCGTTGGCCATACAGTAACCTTTTACTCTTGCACCATTGAGACAAACGTACTCCACCGAAGTGGTCAACCCCCGGTACACGCCGTCCGGGTTGGGTCTGTAGAGGATGTCTCGAATCCCGGGACCCCAAGGAATGGTAGGGCAAGTAACGGCTGAAACAATGGCATAGATTTAGAACGAGGGTCGATAGACTATTACAATATACCATAACATAGCCACGATTGATGCAATGTTAAGTTCGTTGTTGCTGCATGCAAGCGCCAGTTTGTTCTGTGTGCAACGAATTTCCTTCGAAAATATTTAACCCACGAAACTCTGACTAAAGATTATTTCAGTATATACTGCACAACTAGCCGAAATAAACGAGTCATAATTTACTGGGGGTCACGCGTTAGAAGGACCAACTAACCGGAACATATGCTTCGCACCCCAGGGCCCCACGATTAAGAAAAACGAAATGGGCATCGTAGGCCTTGGCCCACTAGGGCTGTTGCGCCAATGTTTAGTTTTTTAGGAAGCAAGAGCAAAGAACGTCATTACAAATTTTATTTTAAAAAACACTTTTCTTTGCCACTTTTACCTTGTACAATAATCGTAATTGAGTTCTGTTTTCCAAATGGTGTCACACAAGAATAAACTCCGCTGTTCTCTTGGGAATTGGCAACGACTGTCATCCTCACAGCGTTCATTTCACTGGTTACCACCCTTTCTTTGGTAGTAGAGTTTGGCAGGAAGTTATCCACCTTCCATGTGGGCAGACCCCACCTGTAACAAACGGAATCATTGGTAATATTCATTTACTCTTTCAATTTGTGAAATTTCTTTAGGGATATATTCTAATAGAAGGTTAATAAGATCCATTAATTTTGTCGTAAATAATATATTCCAAAGCTCCCCCCATTAATGTATTAAATTTGTAGTCTTCTAAAGGAGATCACAGTTTGTAGATTACAGGTGTGTAGTACTGTACAAATTTCGTGAGGAAGAGAATAGTGAAACAGATGTATATAGAAAATTATACAAAAGTGTTCAGGATTATTTAAATTGCTTATTTTATTTTAATGATTTCACTTTATTTCTATTTAATCTGTTATATTTCAAGATAATACCTTAGCTGTTGAATTAGAAGGTAAATACATTTTTGAAACCTTGCTCACACTTTTAAACAACTTGTTACTGCGCATGGAAGAAAAATATTATGAGAGTAAAAAAGGAATAAGAATACGCTAAGATAAGAGAAATATAAAAGTAACTCAAAGAGTCATATAAAATGTGGGAGCTGCTATAATCTTTTAAGAGAAACAAATTAAATATATTTTATCAAAGAAACGGAAAATTATAAGAAAAAAATATATGATGGAAAAACTATTAGTGAAATAAGGAAAACGAGATATATGAGAGTATATATAAAAAATCTAAATATTTCTTGTATTGAGTTTCGAAATGTTTAGGTCAAATCGAATTACAACTTCATTGAAATAAATTATGTCACCTGTTGGTTGGGAAAAGGCATTTGAGAGTGAAGCGAGTTCTCGGATAGACAACTAGTTCCCCGGAGTCACTTGTTCCCATTAGTCCAAACGGTTTGTCAATGTTGTCTGGCTCCACATGAATCGCAGGGGTGACGTTTACTAATAAGGAAGCTGTGAAGAGAGAAATCCAATCATATGAAACTCTTCATTAGAAAGGGCAACGTATTGGTTACGTATAGATATACAGGTTACTTATTTCTGCATGTTACGTTACACGGTTACACCCACCATGAAACCATTGAAACAAACTACCATTCAATCTCATTTCGCTAAATAATGCACGTCAAAAAAAAATCCGAGTTCTTTGAAAGTAACCAAAAATATTGAAATTAAGCCACCCTACTTTTAATAGATCGGCAAAGATTGCCAGGGCTTCTTAAAAAATGGGTTGCGTATTTATTCTAAGTGTGAGTAGTTAACAGTTTCTGTAGATTTTCTTAAGGCTTATTTAGACTATTTTCCCTTTCGATGTTCACATTGGAGGAATCATATAAATCGACAAGTTTAAATAATCTGTTCTTTAATCTTCTGATTTCCTTCACAAATTAGTGTTCTATCGGTGAGTTATGATGATGATTAAAAGTGAAACCGTGTGAGAACCTTTACAATTTTTGTCAATTTTCATTTTCTTGCTATAGCTATTTTTTAGTTTAACTGACTATATAGTTTTCTTAATCTCTAATCATTAATTCTATTAAAATAGTTTACAATAGAAGAAAAAAATACTCTTAATTTAAAATGAGAAAAAGTATGTATCGACTTATCACAAACAGGCATTTGATTTAGTTGTAACCTCATTGATTGTTAAAATAAAATGAATACGCCCCCGGGTGGACTCGAACCACCAACCTTTCGGTTAACAGCCGAACGCGCTAACCAATTGCGCCACGGAGGCACAGAAAGAGACAGAAAGAAGAAGTAGCGGGTACTAAAATATGCCGAAAATATCGCTGATGTCTCTTTTACAGCAGTGGTGTAAATCCTCCATAAAAGGTGAATGTGGGGAAAAGGGAGAGAATAAGAGGAATATTGGAAGAATATGAGATAATGAAGGAGAGTTAGAGCAGTAATTGAAAGAGATTTAGAGAAAGAAGAAATACGAATATTTCAAATGGATAATATGGGGAATGAAAGAAAAAGAGAATGTTATAAAAGATGGGGGAAAGAATAGAAAGATTAAAAGATGATTATTATACAAGAGAAGAGAGAAAGTGTAAGTTTGAACGATGGATGATAGAATAACGAAAATAAAAGGTATTGAAGAGGAAAGATAGAAAAGAGGCTCATTCACACTGTTTCACTTCCACTGTTCGTGTTCATCCTGAGTGATTAAGGGTCAGGATGAATCACTAGTTTGCAGGGAAAAGAGTAAAATTATAAGGAGTGAAACGCCAATTCACACTTTTCACTTTCAATGATTCCTCCAAATTGAATATCAAAAGGAAAAAGTCTGAAGGCCGTATTCTGCGCTTTCTGACCAGCGGTTAAACAGCCATCAAAGTAGGATTCCCACTAATCAGAGTCAGTTATTCCTTCTTTGATTGGTGGTTAAACGCTGATCAAGTAGCACAGAATACGGCCGTGAATGATCCTTATCACCGTTTTTACTTACTTTCTTGTGTGACGTATGTCTTGCAGTTGGCAACTCGTGGGTATTCACACCTCTTAGTGATTTTGTCAAAGTGCAGATTCGAGGGACACGAGAAACGTTCTGAATTCCCGATCCAACATTTGAAAAAATGATGACAGTCAGTTGGATCCGGAGATTCACCGGAGGAATAGATGCATGGATTCTCAGCTTTCAGTTTGTCTGATATCTCTAGACAAGAAAAATATAAAAAAAATTGATACTTTATAAAAATTGATGTGAGATAATATCTGATGCCACAGTGATTTAGATGTGAAGACATCATCAATATTTCATTTATTTCAACCAATCACAGCGTTCGTAGTATTCTAGAAGAGTGTCGTGTGTATTTGTGAGAAAGTGAAACATAAATAACTAGAATGGGGGGGAGGAAATGGAAAAGAAATGAAAAAGAAAAAAGTAGAAAAATCGTATTAGAGATTCTGATACTATTTATATAAGAGTGCTAGATGGAAAGATGAAAAAGAGAGTGAATGTAAGTTTTAAGAAAACGAGGGGAAAAGGTTACAATGAAAGAGAAAGATAGTAACGGCCTTATTCACCGGTATCTTGACCGGCGGTTAACCGGCAGTCAAATTTCCGACTGACGGAAGTTAGTTTTACTTCTTTAACTGCCTATCAGAAGTTTGACTGCCGGTTACCACCGGTCAAGATACCGGTGTAAGAGGTAGAAAAATTGCAATGTTTTTTGTATTATATTTAGTTCTATTAAAAAATAATTCAAAACGCGCTGTATTTTATCTTTTTAATCTGCATTGTTGTCAGAATTATAACTCGAAGACGAATATTATATTGCACCGAAAAGAATGCAAACTTTAAAGACAATTTCAGTACTATGGGAACACTTTAGTTCTTTTATTGAACTGCATGTTCAACATTACTATAGTTCTTATTTTCATGTTAAGTAATTTACGCTACTCCTTTCACATGCAACTACATCGCTATTCAAAAACAAAGCAGAAATTCGTATTCCAGGTTACAGCTATAAAAAAAACGTTACCCTTAATTTTCTTTTCGTCCAGTAGCTTCACGCAAATGGGCATGGGTCCATTCCACTCCCCGTCTTCACATCGCAAGGGGACAGCTGGCAGATTCAGGACATAGCGCCCTATGGGGCGGCACCCGAACTCCAACTCCTGCAGTCCTTCATCATTCTCTTCCATCGTCACCAACAGGTGGGTATCGTTGAAGGATGGCAGAGTACAGGGTGTGGGTTCAGCACCTGTATGAGTTACATATGATTTGACCCAGGGGTTTAAATGCAACTTCCAAGTTTTCGAGGGCCACAATCAATATCACAAGTGAAGTGGCGGGCCGCATATTAATATAGCTCCTTTTTTAATCAATGATATATTTTTCATTGAGAGGGGCTTTATAATGGAACGTTTCCAGTGAGAAAGGGGTGAAGGCTATTGTGAAGACACTACTGTATTTTAAAAATTTTCTGACGATATGTGTAAATCTTTAACCTTATACTTACTAATAATATTACTTAGAGGGGATCTTCCCCCAGAAAATGTTTTGTAAATTTCCTCCAAAAAAAGCGTTTCTCCTATATTTTGGGGTACTCCATTTTGTCCTCCCTAGGGGGTTCGGAGGTCCTCCCCCGAAAAATGTTTTAGTTTTAGTATGTTAGAAAGTGTTCTAAAGGTATTTTTGGGGGATTAGGGAGCTTTGCGGGCCGCACAAAATGACCCGGTGGGCCGCATGCCGCTAGTTGGAAACTCCTGATTTAACACTATGCGATTGGATGATGATTTTTTACAGTACACTGCAAAAAATAATCGTACAGAAATCTCTGACAGCAAAAGTTGCAGTCTGCGTAGAGAGACAAAATGCAGTTAAAAAATTAGAATATTTCCGATCGATAAGTTTCCTAAAGTTGCAAAACTATCATACGGAAAAAGTTTATATGACATAACAGAGAAATTCCGTGGGGCTTTCTGTTTCTGTGCGATTTTTTTTTGTGGTGTACCATAAATAGATATTTTTTATTGTTTACCTTTTGACCTGGATCGATCGGATTTTTCACCAGTTGGATAAGAGATGTTCACTATGGTGTTGGATTCATTCACCAATGGTTTTTCAGTAGTCCTTTCCATTACAAGGGTCACTAAACTTTGAATGGAGCTCTCCATTGTGTCTGTAACGTTATCTATCTTCCGGTGAACATCTAAAAATATATTATTTTCGAGATTATTTGTTATTTACTTTGATGAGAAAACGTTTAAAATAATCGCAAGTTTTTCCAAAAACTTATTAATTTGTCAAATTCTGTGTATTTTACCCAGGGTTATAAAATGTATGTGTTACGGGGAAAGGGATGAACCGGGCATTATTAATAATGCCTGAAGTAAGGCGGGCAAAGTTATAAATTCAATGGCATTTATCAATTAGTTTTTTATCGCTTTGGCTGAAATACAAGAGCATTATAAATAATACCCGGATTTAAAAAATTGCTCGTTACATATATGCACTGAAATTTAAATTAACAATTTAAATTTGGATTTTCGGATTTTTCCTATGAATCGTATCCTTCTATGATATGGATCGAGTGGATTTTTTTCAAGCTTTTTATATTAGGGTTTGATGCATCTGTAAATCATTTTTTTTATTTAAAAAACAAACATAAAACTCCTCGTGTTCCACACAGTATGCCACGAGGCTTACGAACGTAAGTAAAAGAAAAAGAAACTGTAAATCATTTGTCGGTATTCCTTTTCATCTATTTTTTTTGTAAAAGCATTACTTTTTATTTAAGATATGGTATAACTAAAACAATATTTTTCTCAGAGAACATCTTAGAACACATTTTTTTTTGTTAATTTAAATTTACATCATCTCTTAACTTTTACGATGCGCTCTTTAATTGTATTCTAAAGGGAACGTATTGTAACGTAAATTTTTATATCCTAATAAATAATTATGATCTCACCTTGAATTTCAGATTCTGATTGGAGACTTAAATCGTGATAACGGTTCTCGGCTACAGCCACATCAGCTGCTAGAAGCTTTAACTCTTTCTCCATTTCCGAATACAAAAAATTTGATGAGGTAAGTTCCTCTTGTAAATCCTTTATATCGGTGATTGCAATGGTCATCAACTCCCGTGTCTTATTAAGGGATGTATAAAAAATAGCCTTCTGCAATAGTTGTAAATTTTCCAAGTCGTAGGTTTTATCTGAAAAGAATTAGTATAGTCAGATCGATCAAAGCCATTCCATCCATGTTATAAACCAATATTATACTATAGCAATCAACTCATATACACAATTACATAGCAATTACTGTGTAATTGACTTCAAAATGTATAAGCATCTAGCAATCTTCTTAAAATAGAAAGGGGGATAAACAGTGAACTTTAATTGTTTATTTGTAAGTAGTAAGTAACATAACTGTGTTTGGTAAGATAGGAAATAAAACATCTTTTAAGGTCAATAGGAAAGCACCTCAAGATATAAAAAATGTTTTAACCTCTAAATGAACTACACCAAAATAATTTTCAAATAATTAATAAAATCACACATTTTAAGTTTTAAAACATAGAAAATCAAATTAATTTTTATTGCTAAAATAGAAAAGTTAGTTTTATATCAATTGTCAACTGTTTATCACAATACAATTAGTTATAATATTCGGGATAACCACAAACAATAATTCCTAGTAATTTGTCATCACAATTATCAAAATTTCTAAACAACTAAACTTTGCTTTCAACATAAAAATTTGGTTGAAAATGTTGAAAAATATCAGAAGATTTAGTAATATCACACCTAGTATTTGAATTACATTTCAAAATTTAGGACTAAGTAAACAAGTCGCATTTTTTACATAACTTTCCACCTTAAGACAACATAAAAATACTCACTTCCTATCTCCATCAGGTCATTTCTTACTCCATCCAAGCCTTTTTGAATCATACCCGTCAAATTTTCGAAAATTTTCAATTGCTCCTCTTTCAACTCCTGAGATTTGTTCTCCAAGACGTCTAACCGATTGCTTTCTGAGGCTAACTCTACCGTGACAGCCTGGCTGAGATTTCTTAACGCCTTGACTTCTTTAGCTAAAGCCTGGACTTCCAAAGTGACCATCTCCAATGCTGAGTTGTTGATCACTTCCGAGAGTTCGGATTCAACTTGGTCCAGCCGCTTGTCCAACTGTCTGATAAAGTTATGGTAAAGGGATATTTCATTATTGGAATCGTCCGTTTCAAAAACGGAATTAGTCAAAAAATACAGTTTAAAAAATAGAAAATAATGTTTTTTCTTTTAGTAATAGAATTTTTATTGTATTCGCCCAAAGTTTTTATAAAAGTTCAGAGACCTGTTTAGAAAACAGAACAATCATCAATAAACAAGAGTTTATTCAAAAATATTGTACAGTTGAAAAAATATATTGACTATAATTCCATTTTTTAAAAAAACCTGAAAAACCTTTTAAATTTACATTTAAATTATATGCCTGCTTAGTTCCCAGCACAACCCTAGTAGCACAGGTTATACACAATATGTCAAGTTTACGTAACTACGACTAGAAATATGCATTACAAAAATTGGACGAATCTTAAGCGTTTGGGCCTGCCTGGGAAAGGTAAGACGTAGAAAGACTAAGACATATAAAATTCGAAAGTATTATGAAACTGAGTAGTTAAAGCAGTTTAATAAAAATCAATATAATCTAACATTCACTGCATTAAAAAATGTAAAAAAATATCAAAAAATAAGTTTTAAATTAAAACTATTTACAGCATAAAAATTTACCACATTTTCTTACAATTACATAAATAGTATAACCAGCATGATAAACACTTTTATAAAATACGTGACTGAAAATTGTTTCAGGTACTACTCTTTCATAGATTTAAAACATGAGATTGACATCTCTAAATGAACTACAAATTACATTTTTTAAACTTTTTATTAGGAGCTTGAACTTTTAAAAAATCTCGTCTGAATCCATCAACCTAACTTTAAACCACACATATTTTCCCTTAACAGACCATACAAAATCTTGATAAATTCCAAATTATTTCTTCAGCGTATCCATCTCAATTTCCCTTGTGGAGTCAATTCCCATGAGAGGTAGATCTCAACCATTATTTGATCTCACAGTGTCTCCGGAAAACATCCTTTTCCTAATATAAATTCGTGCTGCGACGAAAATCGACTTGCTAGCTAGAACCTTATAGAGGGCCACGTTGTCTGTTTCCGCTACATATGTTCCAGCCGCAACAGTTATATAGCTGAAGATAGCAAAAGCGAGGATGAAGAGGAAGAGGTTCATTAACAATTCGTTTCGAACCTTCTTCTCGGTCGGTTGGTAAGATGAAGATGAGTCTGTTATAGTTATTGTCTGAGCTTCCATGATATTGAGATGATGCTAAAAATCTGTTTTCTGATAATTTATATGGCGTGTTTCTGAACTGGATGAATACCGAGTAATTTTGAACTTTATGATAACTGAACTATCTGCGCGATGGCTGTTTACCTTTGTAAAAGCACGTGAAATATCAAGCAGAGTTGTTTCTTGGCTATTAGAGAGTTGTTTATTGGCAATTTGTTAGTAAGCTTTAAAAAACTAGGCTCTAAAAACACTAGAGTTTGCGTTTTACCATGGATAACTAGATTCATACCATGTGATTCATGCATCTAGCCTTCTAGAACGAGTCGAACTTCTTCCTCGTTCTAGAAGGATATGATTCTTCCCAGTTTTTAAATTGGCAAAGTGAAATTTTACGAAAATCGGCGTTTGCGGTCTTCTTTTCCATCCGCCAGATACTATATTTTGTATAAGTTGTGGTACTAGGCTACTAAGGTGTTCATCCACGTCATGCATACGTTTAATTTCTAATATCACCCTTAAAAAGCTTCTAACTACAAAAAATACATACTTTCAAAAAAAATGTCATCTTACTTTGTTTCGTTCTTGTACACCACTCCATCGACTTTATAGTAAAGCTTTTGCAGGTGATCTTCGAAGAAAGTTTTGTTCATGCTCTCTAGAGTCGACAGAAACATTTCTTCGACATGATCTACTCGATTGCTACTCACGTTATGCAACTTGTCATCGAGAACTCTGATGCTGTAACGAGTTTCATTCAAATCTTCCTATAAGAACAAGTTAAGAATTCGAGATTTAATGACTAAAAGGGGTTTAATTAGTTTGAACATATATTGTTCGGGTGATGTCAATAAAGACGCAAGAGTTAAATTGTTTCAAAAATGATAAAGTGGAGAAATCATAAATGAATGAGCTTTGGTAATCACTATCAAAAGTCAAAGGAGTGACCCTAACTCATTATTCTAATTCTTAACGGAAATTAAACGGCAACAGCACTGTCTGCAGCATTGTTAATTTCTAATTTCTGTACTTTTGAGGAAATACATTTGTCTCTTCCTTTTCTGCAAAATGAAAGAAACTTTACAATATTCCGTAGAAAAATTAACGGTTAAGACACGTTTTCAATCCAAACGAAAAGTTTTTGTCAAAAACATTAGAAAATTTAATGTAAAATACTTTTTTACAGTGCACGTATGATAGAAAATGCATTATTTTGTGGTCTTAGTTCCAATCTACAAAAACAGTAGTAATAATTTTCAGAAATAAAATCCTGTCATGTCATCAGTATTACTTCCCTAACCTATGATACATGTTTTAAACTTAATGAGTTTTTCGCATTATGTAGGGAATCGAATTTGAATATACAGGGGGATTCAGAATTCATCATCAATATTTGGTGGGGAGGTAGAGGGGACCTAGACAAGCATATTTCGAATAGGAATGGGAGGGAGGCGCAGATACACCGTTAAAGAGCTAGGACCTAGTGTATTGCGAGAGCGTTACAAAAGGACGTTTTCCCAAGGCCCGTTTAACGAAACAAAACATAATAAAATTTAAAAAAAAGTATTGCATGAGGTACAGCAGTATCTGTACTACTTACACCATAAATTTTATAGATATTGGACCACTTTCTAAACCGTAGGGGTGAGTTTTAAAACGTGCAATATTAATCATCTAGCTCTAGCCAAAGAATGGAGTTCCCTTAGTGTTATTGCAATGGTATTAAGAAAAATGATGATCGGGGAAGGAATTTTCAATGATCATACATTGATCATTGAAACTGTATGGTCATTGAAAATTCATTACTCTTTATGTAAAATTATAACTCACGTTACCTCCAAATGCCGTCGTACCCGTCGTTCACTTTTCAATTCTTCCTGGAATTGTGTCGTTCTATTTTCCACCTCTTCCACTTTGGCCAGGAGGCTGGAGACGTTTTTCGCCAGCTCTTTGTCCGCGTCTGTTATCCTGGTATCTAGACTAGTGTCACCCTGAAAGAAGAACGGACAAGAATGATCTGGCAATTAATTGTCACAAATGAATAGAATATAAATTTTGGACATAAAGTAGACGTACATTAAACATACATTTTAACAGAAGACACAACATCCACAATACCGCAACGACATGCAAAAAACACAAAACAAAAACGCAGATTAATTATTTTATAAAACCGAAAGAGCACAAGGCTCGTCCTTAGTACCTAAAAAGAAATTATAACGCTGGGGAACAAAGCTGGCACGACTCTCTTTTAGTATTTTGAATAATGCTTCAGTATCAGTTATGTTAATTCACATTGTGAATTATTTATGTTTTTACAGATGAACTTTCTTGAAATTTTTTAATGAATTTTTCAAACTAAAATTTATCTATTAAAAAAGTTAAAAATATTTGAGTTTTGTTGATCATGAAGAAAACACAAACTAAAAGAAATAATCAGTAGAGGCAATTCCCTTTTTATTATTATCGTTGCTAAACTGCTGTTATTAGTTCAAACCTGTTTTAACCTCATAAAAAGTATGATACTAAATTAGGTAGAAAACTATCGTTAAAAGCTTCTCCCTGGAAATTTTTTAGAAATTTTTACCCTTAAAAGCTGTTTCGACAAGTTTTACTGGACTCTAAACTGGATTGAAAGAAGGAATCATATCCCAATTTTTAGCCGAAATTTTTTTTAGAGAGAATATCTGTTTTATCTATTAAAAACATAACTTCTCAATAGGTTCTGTACAACATACCTAAACGGAGGGAACAAAAATGCAACATTCATAACCGTAAAACTGATAGCCTTCCTTTTATTAAATTTGTAATAATGGAATTTGTGACCAAATTGAAATAGTTTTTTACGTAATGAACAACGATTTGGAAAGTATTGTTTACACATAAGAAATATTTTCACAATCTTCCTCTGCAGATAATCCAACTTATATGTCTTATAAAAAATCTACGTATATTAAATGCTAGAAATTGCGGGAAAAAAAAGATCCAAAATATTTTACCAACATCTGATCTTCAGGCCTCATGATCAAAGCCTCTGGCGTAGGTAGAGGGTTTCCCTTGCTGCTCAACTCCTTTTTTAGAGCCTCGACCTCTTTTTTGAGGGTGTCAACGTGTTCCTCTTGCCAAGCAACCCTTTCTTGCAAATCTTTCAGTTCATTTATGTGCTGAGTTCTGGATTCAAGTTCATGCTTTATGGATTTGTACTCCTTTTCAAGCCACATGATCTTTTTACAGAAGGGAAGGTCTCTAGTATGGCCTTCATTGAGGAAACCCGAGCATTGACAGTCACATTGATTTTCAGATTTCAGTCTTTGCTGGTAGAAGTGAGAGTGCACCAGGACCGGTAAGGTCACGGATAAGGATATCCATATGAGGTTATTCATTTTAAAACGGATATAATCCTGCTGTTTCTGAAACGAATGAAATTTTGTGTTAAAGGAGGGAAATAATGATAAAAATAAGCTCAGTGAATCGTTAGAAATATTCTAAAGTCAATTGCTTTAATGACATGAAGGAGTAATCAAATGCCCTTTTTTCTTTCGTTAAACTATTTATCCTAGAAATAAATGTATTAGAGGACAGTTGAAAAATACCGTCAGTATTTGCTCAGTTTTTTACCAAGTAAATATTAATATTTAAATTAAATAATACTTTTATATTTATATATTTAAACATCATGACTATTAAATATTTTGTTATAACTGTATATTTTTTGCATCAACTTCAGAAGCCCGTTGTTTAAAAAAAGCCATCTGATAACGAAACCTTTAAAGGGAAGTAGTAAGTAAGAGGTTTTTTAATTAAGAAATTTATCGTTTCTCATTTAGATTACTATTAAGATTTGTAGCCATCAAATATTGACTCATTCAGTTTATGAAGTTTTTCTAGATAATACAGAATTTTGTAACAAGTATTTTGAGAAAACGTAATAGCAAACATTTTTGGTATCTTAATATGCATAGCTTTCTAAATAAAAAACAGTGGTTAATACTTTTATACCTTTTAAATTTACACACTATACCATTATTATCTAATAAGTCCTTACATTGCGATTAAGTTCTTTGGTTTTACAAAGAGACTCATGATGAGTTGAAAATTATTTTAAGAATAATTAATTTTTATGTTATTGTATTTATTACACACAAATTCCCCTTAATAAAGGCTACACAGTTTCTAAAAAACTTCAAACTTACCCTTTCAAAGTCAATAGCTTATCCACCACCGTTATGACACAATCTCCACAACCATGCTATTTTCAAAATAAACTTTACCATGAACAGGATGAATAGTCTTTAACTGACTGTCACAATAACCATCTCAACTAACGTCCTCATCCTATAGAACTGATCAGACATGACAATATTAGGTCACCCAAGTGAAAACATCTTATGTTGAATTGACCCACGCAGTGGATGTTTTGATCTGAGGACATAGGCACTTCCAAGTAAAACTGATGAATACCCCACAGTTCCAACCAACACTTGATATCTGGGAAGCTAATCAGCAAAGTAGAACGTGGATCGACTCACATAGTGAAAATTTACGACTCTAAAGCTTGATTCCCATTCGTCTTGTCAAACCGCGTTATTAAAATCTGACTGACCCGACACAGGGTCTTAGAAAACGGTGGACGATAATTCATGACGTGAAAAAACCTTGTGACGTATGTGGTGGTAATGTCCCTTCCGGTCCGCGTTTTATCTTTTAGCCCACGCATCTTATCTTTTTCTTGATTTTTTGAGATGCTGAACATTGCCTTGTTTATACACACGCGCGGTCTTTTGGTGAATCTGTTTATCTTCAGTCATGGAGAAAGTTGTCAGTCTCTTCAGACTGACAAGAGTTTAGGTAAAACAAAAGTACATTGTTAGTGTTGTAGAGTCCCTGGTTATACATGATATTGACCGACATTGCTGTGATGTGAATCTACTCTGTGTTATCCGTATTATTCTGTCGGTATTTTGCGTTGGGCTGAAAAAGTGGTTTAGATACAGATGAAAGGATCCGTTCAAATATTACGATAGCATGTTTTTGGTTTTTTACCGCCTTTTTCAGCAAATATAAGCAAGCTGCAACCCTTTTATAACTTAAGAAAACTACTCACCCCCCGCTGAAATTATTAAAGCAAGAAACAAGATATTTTTATAACTGCAGTGTTTCTGACATCTTACGTAAGCTCATACCTCCTCCTCCTTGTCAGGATAAAAAGTAAAGAGAACCCCCTTAGGTGCTTATGCCTACGTAATATTTGAACCGACCCTGATGTCTTTAAATTTAAATAATTGTTGCCATTTTTTAAAGAAAAGTTAAAATATATTTTTTTAAATATCGACACAAAATTGGACTTTAAAGAATGAGGAACAAAATGGTATTTTTTACAATAATAAAAAACTCCAAATGTAAATGGAGTAATGTTATATACTCTTCTTTTCCTTTAAAAATGAAATAAGAACATTTAGTTTCAAAAGACCAGATAAAGGACAAATATTTTCGGTGAATTAATACTCTAGATATTCTAGAGTTAAATACTAAATTAATTTCTCAAAAGTTTCACAGTGTTTTATTATTAAGTGCACACAGAATTTACTTTGACTTAAACAATTTCTGAAAAAAATTTTAAAATAAACATTCATTGTAACTTTAATGGGGGATTTACAGCACTACTGTAAAAGCAACATTTTCGGTTTGCGGCAAGAAACGGGAATTTGTTAGGCACTGTATATTTGGACGGCTTTTTTCAACTAAACTCTACTCTAATTTCCACGGCTAGGCTACAGCTCGGCGTTTCATTGGTTCAATCACTAAGCGCCGAGACTGCTACGTAATCACGAGACCTACAGCGCATGCGCCACTGGCCGTTTTGGCCGTCCAAATATACACTTCGAATTTGGCATTCCAATAAACCAATTGACGAGCGCCATCTTTTGTGAGTAGCGGGTACTAAAATATGCCGCTTTTTGCATGACTTGCAGCTCCTGCAGCGGTGGTGTAAATCCCCCATAACACTTTCTTATAGGACGGATAGCACATCACCTGTGCTCTTCAATTAAATTGGAAACAGATATAATTAAGGTAGGTTAACCAGAACATTAATGCAAATTTTAGTATTTATGTGGTGGTGACTGTGATCACCATGACTTTAACTGCACTGTTGTGTTGAGGGAGTAGTAGTTTTAGGTGATTACCCCTTCCCCCTTTTTCTCTCTCTCACAAAAACTGTAGTAAGCCCCTGGGTCTTCCAGTAATTATTATCGCTGTTCTATGATTAAAGTTAATATTGTAAGGATGTTCAGTTATTGAATTGCATATTTAAGAAAAATAACCAAAAAACTACTGTACCTTTTTTAGATTTGGCCAAAATTTTATCAATTATTGAGACATGTTTTTTCACTCAACGAGTTACCTCTAAATTATAACTAATCAGCTGAAAACACGGATTAATTAAATATTATGTTTATTGAAAAAACGTCCTTGCAATTTTTTTTAAATTCATTGCAAGAATATTATTTAGTGATAGAACAAATACAGGGTGCGTCAAAAGTTCGTAAGAACTTTAAAAATTAATAATAAAAAACGAAAAGAGATAAAAATGTGCCGTCTGTTGCAATGTTCTTGATTTGGCTTTGGATTTTTTTACACCAAATTTTGAAAATTCGTAGTTCCCCGACCTATACGTAGATGACAGCACGACTCTTTACTAAAATAGGGAATTTTGGCCAGCAAAGTTCCCCCTTTTATTTCAGCGTAGGGATAAATCGAATATTGCGATTGAATCGATTTCCGAATCAAATGAAACTCGTATCCTCGGAATCTAACCGTCAGGGCTGGTTTCAAATCATGCCGATCTTTTAAACATTTGATTAGAATGTTAAATTAAGATATTTTATGATGTTTCTCGCACAAATTTAAACTTTCTACGGATGAATTTAGTTCGATCACGTACAGTGATAACGGGTCTTAGAAGTTTTCAGATTTCTCTCTTTGCCATCTGATTTTCAAGTTATTCTATAAAGTTTTAAGTTATCAGATTTTTCGAAATATTTTAAATGTTACACACATCTTTTAGTTGGTATGGTAAAATAAAAAAATAAAAATAAAAAAATAAAATATCCTTTTACGATTTGGCGAGTAAAAATGATCAGAAAGACAATCAGTGTGGTCATTTCAGAGAATCGTTTTTTTTGGTGGGGCTAAACTTCTGGTCTCTATCGTTTCAGGGAATAGGGGATTGATTCAAACTTATTTCTATAGCCACCCTTCACACCAAGCATACATGATTAAATCATTAAAGCAGATAGTTAGAACACTTGTAAACTTGTAATTACTGTAATGATTTAAATCATAGAGTATTAATTATGATTGTTTAATGAGCTAAGATGAGGAATGAGGTCACCACTGAATAGTTTTGAAATTTTATGCAGAAAGAAATATCTTAATTTTCTTTTATAAAACCTTTATAAAAGAAACCTTTTTTATAAAACCTGTCAGAAATGTTTGTCATTTTTTTGAGAGCTGCGATCATCCCGATCCACCCTTCTTTTGTAACGAGGGATAGATCTAGATGTACTGTGATGGATCTAAGTGTACCCTAGGGAGGCGCACAAGAAATCTTGGTGGTAAGAAATACAGGCAAGATATCCCAAATTGTTCTGAAAACATATGATTTAAACATTCAGAATCAAATTCCTTGACATTCATTTTCTCTAATGAATCCATCTCCATAAATCCACTCAATGCTCAAAAGTAAGAGGCTGTTATAAGGTGAAACTATGAAGTTTCTATGCAACGCCGGATCGCCTACGCGTTTAAAAAAACTTTATCTCAGATCACTATTAAAATATTTTTTTTAGATTTGAAAACGATGTATTGCCTTCTCTTCTTCCCTCTCCGATCATACTGAAGTTTCGAAGGGATTTTGAAAAATACTAATTTAAATACTGATAAGTGTTCCTCTTTAAATAATTGATAATTACTAATAAAATTTTTTTAAATTTTTTAGAGAGATAGAACCGAATAAATAAAAAAACCTAGAATACAAATTAAGACCCGTTATCACTGCAAGCGATCGAACTAAATTCATCCGTCGAAAGTTTAAATTTGTGCGAGAAACATCATAAAATATCTTAATTTAACATTCTAATCAAATGTTTAAAAGATCGGCATGATTTAAAACCAGCCCTGACGGTTAGATTCCGAGGATACGAGTTTCATTTGATTCGGAAATCGATTCAATCGCAATATTCGATTTTTCCCTACGCTGAAATAAAAGGAACTTTGCTGGCCGAAATTCTCATTTTAGTAAAAAGTGGTGCTGTCATCTACATATAGGTCGGGGAACTACGAATTTTCAAAATTTGGTGTAAAAAAATCCAAAGCCAAATCAAGAACATTGCAGCTGACGGCACATTTTTATCTCTTTTCTTTTTTATTCACGGACTTCTGACGCACCCTTATTTTAAACTAAACTAAACTCATTGGCGCAATAGCCCTTGTGGGCCCAGGCCTAAGATGCCCATCTCCGTTTTCGTGACCGTGGGGCCCTGGGGTGCAAGTTGTTAGGCATGTGTCTCGGTTAGGTGGTCATTCTAACGCGAGACCCCCAGTGTTTAGTTCTCAAGCAAGCTTGGTCCTCATTTTATCGACCCACTGAAGGAATGAAAGGCTGAGTGGACCTTGCCCATCCCGGGATTTGAAACCCGGGCATGTGGTGTGGAATCGCGAAGCACTACCACTGAGCCACTGGGCTTATATATTTTACTACTGATAAAATTGAAAATAAGTTTATCATTAATTATATTAAATTTTAAAACAGCTGCTGAAATTTATTAAAATATATAAAGGTAGTTTTAATGGTTTTAAGTTAAAAATTACTTAAATAATAATCCACATAGCCAATAAAAATTTGTTTCGAACTTTTTCAATGAATTTTAAAATTTAGAGTTCAAAGTAATTTCTGGGGCAGTTGTATGAAAACTGTATTGCTGTTGTATAAAAAAACTTTCGAATAAATCTTAAATCGCTAAAATATTTTAACACTTTTTAATTAAATTTATTAAGTTATATTATAATATTTTAATATAAAAATTAAAAAAAGTCCAAAGCTTAGTGGTTGAAACTCATTACTAAACACTATTTTAAAGTTAAATCCCCAATAAAAATATCCCATCCATGTGGAAAATATTTTCCAACACCAAATGGCAACTTTTACTGTACAGTACTATTTCTAAATCCCTGAAGACGAGCCGGTTGTGGTTCAGTTGTTAAAGCCTTGGCTCTGTAATGAGTAGGTCCCTGGTTCGATCCTAGCTTCTAAATTCTGGCCAAATAAATTCTAAAGAATAAATACAAAATATATAAAATAAAGTGAATTTACTGATATATGTGAGAGGTGAACCTGATCCCCTGGACCGCATGCGCGGCGAAGGGACCCCCGGTTGAAAGGCCGGGGGACTTCTTTCTCCCCCCTTAACGGCGAGCATCCGGTTCAATTTAAGGGTGGATCAGGTTCACAGAGCAAAGGCAATTTTACTGTTTTGCAGATGAGCTCATTTGCATATTTCTGCACATATGCGCAGTGACATGCTCCGTAGAAAAGGGGCGTGGCTGCATTCAACTGGCACGTGCCACAGTTCATTTCCAGGTTGGAGCCTGTTAGCTGAAGTACGTCGTTGTTCGTGATGTTTAAGTAAGTGTTGATCTTTTTATGTCCGATTTAATGTTCAAAGTTTCCATTTTCACATAAGAACAAATAGCTTTAAGATACATTAGATTGTTTATTGGGTATTTTTGAAAAATTGAGTGTAAAATCTTTGCAATTCTAGTCAGTTTTAATTGGTAAACAACAAGAGCGTTTTAGTTGCCTTTTCAATTGCAAGTTCTCACTGTAACTTAAGAAAGTTTAGGATACTATTTATGCCAACTTCAGTTATTTTAGTCATTGAACGGTGCGTTCGTTTGTAGAATAAAAATATTTGTTTAGATAAAGATTCTAATCTCAAAGCTTACTCTTGATACTACTTTTAGGCTAAGGTGCATTGTCTAGCAAGACGAAATTAGGTTTGATTTTTGTAACATGTATGTAACATTCATCTAAAGTATAAACTCAAAAACATTAGCCTAATGATAACACTTTGTGCAATAGTGTCAATGCATCAAGAAGAAATATTTACGTTTAAATGAACTAGTCTTAAGATTTAAGGATTTTTCCACAACTTTAAATATTTTAATCTCAGCTTTATCCGATTTGGTGCTTGTACTATAAAAAATAGCTTATATTTGTGATTACATGAGGTTATTAAGCATCGTTTTTTTTAAATTTGTTACTGTGTATTGTTTTTTTCCAGGTTCTTATGGACAGAAATGTGGATTATAACTGGATATTTAGGTATATTTTTACTTTATATAAAATAAAGCTACTATATCTTAGCAGTTTGAAAGGGTTCAGTACCTATCAGTTTTATGATCATGCCCTGAAAATAGCTTTAATAGGTAGTGAATGGCTAAAATGTTTGGTTATTAAATAAATTACGCAGATTTTTGTAATTTTACTAATTGAAAAATTTGGATTATTCGATCTTTAATTTTTACGCAAACAAATTTACATAGAACAAAATTGATCAACTTTTATTTTTAATAGCAAAAAGTAAAGATCAATCAATGTAAGGGCAAAGAAATTAATATTTCGTAATGTTTACTGAGTTTGCTATTGGTGCTGGACCTTCCTTTTTGAGCAATTTTTATAGATTAGCTTTTGCATGAAATTAGATTTAAAAATACTGGGTAGCCATAATTAGTTTGACCTTTTCAAAGGTTTCTGCATGGGCATGGAGATTTGAACAGCATACGCTTGAGATCCGTCGCTTAGGTTCAGATTTTTTGTTCAATAAATCTCAAAAAGCTAGTGGCGTATTTAGAAATTTATTAATTATCCGAATTATCCAAAATTAGTCCTCAGACCCTCCCATGCATTTTAAATTGATCCAATGTAGCTTTATAATGCATTTTATGGTAGAATTTGCGTCTTAAAGAAAGTACCAAAGGGGGGGTCAGGAGGTCCTCCCCCGAATATTAAACTCTAAAAAAAAACGATTTTCAACAGGGTTTGGTGCATTTATCTTGAATAATTTGGTTGTACACTTTTAGGTGGGATTTGCATTTTGATTATCCAAAGGAGATCTGAGTCATCCCCCAAAAATGTTTTAGAAATTCTACCGTAAAACTGAGTTGTAACTTTGTTTTGATACACCTAGTCTGAATTTCGTACATATATTTTCATTTAGGATTTGGATTTCGATGAACTTATGAAAAAAAGTTCTGAATAATACTGTACCACGTACAAAAGGGGGGTGTAAGTGGTCCACGCTTAGAATATTTTGGGAAATTCTGCCCTTAAAATCTCGTGTTTTTTTTCTTAAATCATGTTTACAGAGAAGAGGCAGTGCCTCCTAGCCCCGCCCCTGGAAAAAGAGCATAACCTCGAGTGTTGCCAAAATGTCATGCCATTTTGGTCAATAAAAAGCCATTGGCAAATCACCGACCCCCGTGAAAATTAGTGACCCCCTTTCGGAAAAATTATTTTCACGCGGAGTTGAATTATGGAAAGTGATTTTTTTATTCAATAATTATTTTCTTAAATTGTTGAAATTTTAAATAGTATTCGTAATTTTTGCAACCGACCCACCAGAAATTTACTTTTGTTGCATGAATTGAGAAAAAATAGTAATTGTATGCCGTCATAGATTTGAATTATAACAATATAAATTTATCTTTCAGAATGTCATTCCAAACTATTAAATTTTATCAAATTTGAATACCTTGATGACCGAATTAGGACTTTCTGTAAAAATAGTTTCAAATGCCGTAATTTTAAAGACTAGTGGTAAAGGGATAAATTAGAACCGCATTATTTGGGAAAACTATAAAATATTGTGATATGTTTGTCAGTAGATTTAAAAATAAGTACAAAATAATCCGAATAAAATATCGTTCCTTTTAAAAAAGTTAGAATTCGGGTTTTCCACGAAAAATCTCATAAAGCAAACCTCAAAATAACTCGGATTTGAATGGAACTGTTCTGTAAATGAATGGGAATATATTTTTAATAGTTTACTGGAAAACCCTTTCTATGATATATAGCCCTTATTTTGTTTATAATTATAAAGTACCCGTATTCTAGAATTAAACTCATTAAGATTCAAGCATTTTCGTAAAACTTGCCGAAAAGTCCATTATACGTAAATAGATCCTTAAAATGATAAGCCTAAAGTTCTCGACTACCAGAAAAAAAAATCCGTGACCATTTTGTTTAACTACTTATGATGGTACTAAATTACATTTTGAGTGGTTATTTCATTGTCTAAATACTTTACATGGATCTTTATAAGTTAAAATTAAGCTCGGGAAAAATAATTTGCTCCAATCTAAATGTTATAACGACTTTAAATACAAGAGTAACTAGCTCTGACCCTGTATTCTGGGGGGATAAACTTACAAGGAAATGTGAAACCACTTTAGATTATTGGTTATAATAATTTGTTTCCTACGAAGAAAATATTTTATTGCATATCAAGCTTACTGTTTAATTGTGCTTATTTACAGGTTTGAACTCTAACTCCATTGCTGATGATATTATATGGTATGTGAAATAAAATAAAGACATTTATCATAAAAAAAGTATTTTATTTCAATTGCAGGTACATTGACACTTATGACCTAAGACAGTAAGTCAGGTGAACGTCAATGGTCACCAAGTAAACCAACAACACAAGCGTTCTAGCCTAGTGGGAGAGGAACCCTATTTCTGCTAAGTCCCAACTTGTAAACAAACAAAATGTCTGTTTACAACTTGGAACTTACAGTATTGCCCCCTAGCGGTAGTTTCCAATCCATGCTTATTCTATTTAAATAGTAACTAGTTAGACTTTAGCAGATTCTACTTAGTCTTGTTAGTCTGCTTACTAAGCTGACTTAAGAACAATAGGCAAGTCAGCTTAGTAAGCAGACTGAAGACAAAATAGATTCAGCTAATTAGGACTTATATGGAGCTACTACCACTTTACTAAAGTAGAACAAATATGGGCCGAAAGGCAAGTTGGCCATACTTATTGAGTAATGCTTGACAGGTTAATCTAGGGAGATAGCCATTAGTGTATATTATAGCCTTAAGTCAAAACTCACCAATACTGGCATGGATCGCAAATCTAAATGCGCAGTAATGCATAATAAAATATAACATTAATGAAAAGGTTAAATTTGTAGTCGACTTGGGGGAGCCTTCATCACTGCTTACGTAGGTGTGTGATCGGGTACTAGAGCAGCTCAAATTCCTTCTTGAGTACGTGACGTCATGCGCAGAATGAGAATGCGCGTGGAGATAGTTTTTTTTTTCACTTATGGATGTGCTCCGATATTTCCTTCTTTTGTAGGTTCACAGCTAGCTATCATGCATCTTAATTTGAAAAAAGGGAATTAATCTGGCTGCGATACGCCATAGAAAGAATTGTTAGCATAGAATGGGGTTATTGAAATTAAAAAGATGGCTACCTATATCAAATTATTCAGGGCAGAAGACAGCTTTGTAGCTAAGCTCAAAAATATTTTTTTGAATTGCGAAAATGAGAACACAGTTATTTTAAATATATAAGGAAGAAATTTAAATATTCATGCGAAAATATTATCTTATCAAGGTACTTCTGTTGACTTAGACTGAAGTTCCATGGAGCCAATATTGAACAATAGGATGATTGTTTCAATGAAGCTAGAAGCATTCTTTATAACAATTTTGAGTATCTATTGAAAATGCTTTCAAAAATCAGTTTTGACTTAATAAAGTTAGGGAGGACATATAGCAGAAGACTAGGTATTATACTTCATGAAGAATCACCGAAAATATCTTAGCGTTCAGTATCGGCTCATGTAACTTCAAATTCCCGGATGATAGGAGAGTTGCAAACTAAATAAAAAGTTACGAATAGTGTAATGTTAAAAAGGCATGAAAAAGTAGATTTTAATTAAAGTTTTAGGGTTGATGAAAGAATAACTTCATCGATCAATGTATAAACAAGTTCAGTCTAGTTCTTAAATCAGATGCATCTAACCATCTGGATTTTAGAGGTCACGGGAGGTCCAATTTAGTCTAAGAAAGTCTTTTTTAAGCACGTAAGAGTTCTAATTCTCAAATGACTGGAACGTCGAATTGTCTCTACTCTTTCCACAGACAAGAAATCTGGGGAGTGAGGGTGATCCAGAAAGCTTATTTCATCAGTTTAGTCTTCAACCTCTAGAATAAAAAAAACTACTTGTTATTTTTAAAATATGGTAACCTAAGGTCATATAGTACCAGAACAGAAAGTCCATGGCCTTACTGGCGTCCTAAGTGAAAGTGCACATAAAAGCATTTTCACGTTGAGAAAAGTCTCGCTAAAACAGTATTTGCTGGATTTTTCATTCTGTGCGGTAGAGCCTCCTTCTCAAGATCAAATATTGGCTACAAACGAAAAAAAAACCTCAGTAATTGGCTGCGGCGTTGGGCTGCATTAGAGTTCGGAATTTGTAAACCAAACTGGGTTCGGTTACAAATTTGTGAATAGGAAAAGTACACACTATCTCAGCTGCAACTTCTAGCAAATCGCATATTCTAGATGTAATAATACTCAGATACTGATATATTTAAAACTATTACACAATGTGTTTAGAAATAACACGTTTTAGTTAAAATAATTTCTATTTAAATTTATGTGAATTTCAATATCATAAGATTGAAATTGATTGCTTTCGATTCTGATAATTATTTTCAAGATTTTGGCAAGTATGTAGTGGCTTGGAAGTAGCAAGATATATTTTCACCAATTAAGAAATGCGCCAAGGGGTAAAGCACAGAGTAAAGAGCTAACAGAGATTACAAACGGCCGTTTTCCTCTTTAGGCACTTAATTTAATTCCAGCTAGCAGATTATAATTTATTTCCCTAGCAGCCAATAAGAGAAGGGAAAAAGCGGAAGTGATTCCTGATTGGATATTGAACTTCTAACAAGCGGCATTGTCACTTCATCGGTGCTGCTTCGGTGATTTGGATTTGAGTGACAGCTTCAGTGGGCGAATGACATAGACGTAGCAGGAGTAACGTGCGATTATAGGAGGCAGTCCGATGTACTTGAAGTTGTCTATGGGTATTCCCATGTTAAAAAAGTTGCCATTAGCGTCTATGGAGATGAATCCTCTGTTAAGTTCTATATTCTGTGGGGTAAATAAAGTGAAATTTTAAGAAAACAGTTTACGTGCAATTTCGCTTAAGACGGCAGCATAGGCGACAACGGAAATAAAAAATGGGTATTTCTTGAGATAGGGGCGCCGTTGTCACTGAGATTGCTTTAAACTCACGCATCCCTTATTATTACGTTACGAGAGGCGGAGTAATAGAATCCCATTCGTCAAATCCTCCTATACCCATTCGAAGGTGACAGATTGAATGAACATGTCGCATCCAATTACAGCTGTGAACATTACTTCAAAAATGTAAGGGGAAAATATTTTTTTGAGATAAATAAGGTTTTTAATCAACTTCCATTATTAACTTTATTTGAAGTTCATGTTCATTAAATTAAAATTTAAAAAATCGGCATTATTGATAATTTTTAAAAAGTAAATGGAGCCATATATTGAAAAAATAGGGGTTTTTTTTCAAAAAAGAATGTGGGGGATTTGATTATACGTTCATGGGAATGCACTTTTTGTATCCAAAGATAAAATTCCTTAGAACAATTTTTGTTATTTAACTTTTATTTGTGCAATAACTGAATTACTACTCAGCAAAGAAGAAGGGGTAGTAGATTTTTTTCACAAGAGGTTTTGGAAATGCAATCTGAAATAACATTAAAGCACTTACAGATCAGAAAAATTGTTCATTACAACCATTACGTTCATTACTGCAGCACACATCTTCTTTTAGACTGAGCACACAGTAACACCTATAAGAACCACAATTTGAGAATGCAAGTACAGGGGTATTAAAGTATACCCATATAGAAGTAGCCGTGTTCTGTCTGGTGTATCTAACAAGCAGTACACCGCCAACCATTTTAAAGGGGAAATTAAGTTTCTAACAAAACCAATACCATAGTATTGTTTCTTATTAATTTCATATCAAAAGTGTTTATCGTACTTTCCAAGGAAGACTGCTCTAACTTCAAGAGTCTTACAATTTCGGTACGAGTTCTTTTTGGAATCGTCTGCTGTTTTCTTCAATTTGGAGCTGTTTATTTGACCGAAATAATTTTCTCAGACCCGCCATCTTTAACTAGAATAGGTTTAGATTAAAATAGACTGATTGGGGACGATTTTGGTACTGAGTACGTTTAAAAATGAAAAGTTTTTACATTTTGGCCACCTAATACGGTTAAGAGTACTTAATAATCGCTTTCCAAAATCAAAATATCCCCAGTCGGAATTTTTTACTATCTACCTAGCTAGACAACTAATAATCGTCTCAGCTGATTAATTAATGAATTATCCAAATCTATAACACTGATTATATTTATACCGATAATAAATATCATTGCGAATGATTATACTATTGAACCATGGATCCTTATTTATACCGATTTATTTTTGCTGATAGTCTGCGGCACAGAGTACTAGAACAGAGAGTCCGTCTCCATAGGCGCTAATGGAAATCGAAAAGTTGGATGGGTTGGGTGGCGCTGCTAAGCATCAACGTCACGAGAGGCGGGACGGAAAAGCCTGATTGGTTGAGAGAAACTTTTTCCTTCTCCTTCGAAATAGAAGATTGCGTGACAGCCAATCACAGGTTTGATCTCTCTGTCAATCATTTAGTTGATCGTGGCGCCCTCCAACCCGTCCAACTTTTGAATATTTCGTTTTGGACCCTCTGTTAGGATTTTTCTCTGTGGTCTGCGGTGAGCTAATTATAAACTGATCAAAACGAATCAATCACAGAGTAAAGATACTTCAGAGTCCATTTCCATAGACGCTAATGGCAACTTTTTTAACATGGGTTTTCCCATAGACAGTGGCTTTTCTATGTGATAACGATGGAACTATCCAGAGAATATGACGTAACGTTGTTGACTCTCTACAATCCGCATACAATCTCTTTTTCCGCAACCGCTCTTTCTCAATTAACCCCGCCCACTTTCAAATCGCTAGAGGGGGAAAAGTTTTTATATATTTTCCCGCTTATTCAAACAGTTGCATTTGCATGTGTGTATTTCTTTTAAGCATGCGCTGGGGAAACATTGCAAAGTTTCTCTGACGTCACGCTCTCCAGGGACTCACCCAATGTTCTGCCCTGCTGAGATCTGTCGCCGGCTTTTATACTTAATCTGCCCGTGACGTCACTATCTCGCATCTTCTTTAAAGTAACGATGGATCGTGAGCTCCTCTTGTATCGAACTCACAACTCCAACTCCACATTTAATTCAATTTAAACATATAATTTCACAATTAATGATAATTTCTGCGACCACAATCACTGACGAGATATTAAACGACAGAAAGAACATGAATGTTTATAATAGGGAAATTTTAGTTACTGTCAGGTAAAGTTTGCAACCATAAGGAAAAAGTTTCCTTGATCTGGGGAAAAATAGTAGATTGAGAAATTCAAATGCAGCCTCCATACAAAGTTCAAAGTCCAATGAGAATCACTCGTTTCCTCTAGTTCCCACCCACCCTGTTGATTGACAGCTGGAGGTACCGGAACGCAACTATGTGATAACTGTAGAACTATTTTATTAAAATCGCGTTTAGGACTGAATTATCTTTACTCTGTGGAATCAATCATACTGATACCTATGATTTCTATGTACTGATCATATAAATACTGAACTGCCATACTGATAGTTTTATGGTGAAATAAATAAATTGAACATTAAATAATTCGAGGATTTAGTATTGAGTCTTGGTTAACATGGCAGACATGGTAGATTTTCAAGTTGGGGCAATCTTATTTGGAATGTACGATATAAAAAATTTCAGTTCGATAGGACAATATCTTCAGTCTGTGCTTTTCATTCAAAGTTTCAAGTTTTTACTAAAAAACATCAAAAATACGAAAATTTCCCAGTATGTTTCTAGAAGCTCCAAAATAGTTTTTATGGTAAATAATTACATATATTGCTGTAATGTTGCTTAATAATAGCGACTGAGTGTGCTTGATTAAAGCGAAATGGTTTTATACTTAGTCAAAAATCGTCAATTTAATCCAAAATTTGAGCACTGATACGGAATTCGGGAGAGCAATAGCCAGCTGTAAAAACTCTATCACGACGACTTAAATAACCGAAAACAATGAAATAAAAAGAAAATATAAAGTTCGCGTGTTGTTAGTTCAGAAGTTAAGTGAAGGAAAATCTATCTCTTAATACTTTTAAAAGTTGATATTTTTTTTACTGTTTGAATACGATTTGTCTTACATAGTGTGCCGGGCAGGACAGTACCTCCCATAAAAATGCCACCTTTACCTAGAAGTCAGCGATATCCTATATCTTGGAAGATAATTTAAAAGAAAGTTAGTTGCCTACTATACTCTTAAGTTTATCCGGTTTTTCAATTATGTTCAAGCGTAAAAGAAGATAGCTCTCAACGGCAAAAACCCTTATCTCTAGAAAGAGTTAAAACCTTGTTATCTCAGAAAATATTAATGAAAAATTTGAATAAATCGTATAATAAATTCAAAAAACATTATCTTTCACCGGTATTCGAAGTAAAAATGAATATTTTCCTCGAAAGATCAAGAACTCCTTTTCATAATACTTCTCGCAAGTTTGTAGGCATAGTAGTATTAATTATGTTTGTAAGCATAGTAGTAATAATTATAGATCCTTACAAACGGATATGGAGAGATAATTTTTTAAGACCAAAAAAAAGATATTGTCCTATCGAACTGAATTTTTTGTGGGTTATAAGAACCACCAACCACAAACTTTGAGCTCTAGCCGTTGACCTATTTCGAAAAAAAGGTTTTTTTCGCTCCACCCTAGTGTTAAAGTGGTTTTAGATTCTTTCGACCTCAATACAGTTTTGGAAAATTCACACTTAAAAGGTAATTTTAAATCTTTTTTGCCTTTTCCTGGAATGCTGTTAAATCAAGAGATTTTAAGTAGTTTTAATAAAAATTGCATTAGTGGTAGGGCTATGAAAAACCCTATCGAGCATTTTTAGTTAGACACATGTTTTTACTGGTTTCTTACGTACTCCCTTTCAAGCTAGATTCTCATATAGTGAAATTTCTAAACCGATTTTAAATTAATATCACGATTAATACTGATCGAGATTACTGACGATGAATACCGATTGATAGACCCCAATACTTTTAAAATGTTAACATTGCTCACATCTGGAAGATAATATAACAACCCGCTTTCTCTTCCTGAAATCCTGTAGAAAAGGGTGATATATTAGATGTAACCGCCAATTCTCAAAAAAGGATCCTTGCTACAAAAACAATAGAAAAGGGGTCTATTTGAGTGGTGCACTCAAAGTATGAGTATGAATTACACTGTTCAACACTGAAAAAATTTCCTTGATGAAACTGGTCATTTCTTATAGATTTTGGGTCGCTGAATACGAAAATCACCATTAAAATTCTCATTTGACTCAGGATTTTCGGGGAACAGCCACTCCCCCTTTTTACGAATTTCGACGACTTTATAACTTTAAACTCGATTTTCGGGGTCAAAAAGCATTGCTTTAGTCTTCAAATTGCCCCCCAGGGGACAAGAAAGGTTCAAATTAATAAAATAAGATAAATTTATAACAAATGGGTAGGTTTAAGGGGTAATTACCCCCCAAAAATGCAAAAAAATAGCTAAAAATATAGAGGTTTTTATACTCTATTTTTCCTCTTATTTTTTACGCAATTCACGTTTGAAAGGTCCTAACCCTTCCCCAAGGACCCAAATTTGATGGCAATAGCAGCAATGATTTTTACTAAAAGTGGTTGAGGTGAGAGCACCCCCAAAGCACCCACGGAAGGGTTCAATGCCGCACAAAAAAATTTGAAGCCACTAACTGAATTTCAGTTGATTCTAGTGTAAAATGATCTGCTGAATTCAAATATGACACATATTTTCCTCCGTCACCCTCAGTTTTTAAGGGGATGCCCCCTAATTGTTATCCACAGCCGTGCATCTATTAACATCTTGAAACACGGAATCCTCACTCCCTAAAACCAGTCAGTTTTTAAAGAACTGAAGAGTTTCTACTTAGGATAGACCCAAAATATAAGAAAAACGTCATTTGTAATGTTTTCAAAATCATCAATATTAATACCTGAGCTCGCGAGCGCCTTCGCGATTCTGGAAGTCTTCCGAACTCTTAAAAATTAAAATAATTCAAATTAAATAATTAAAAAAAATAATAAAAATAAATAATTCAATTTAAATTTGATTCATAACGAGTTAATTAAAACTGACCCCCAACCCACTCTAATGCTCTTCGGATTCATGTGCATGGTCGACAGGATAATACGTAAGTACCAAAATAAAGTATGCAATACAATAAGTTTTCATTGACATGCAAAAAACAGACGTTTGGCTTGATGAGGATCTTCAGATCATGATCATGACAGGAAAAAAATTATATGCAAGAAAATAAATATTACCAGTCACAAATCAATCATTATAGAAAGTTTAAATACTTTTTAAACAGTCAAAATTAAGAATTTAAGTTTAACTTTTTTACTGTATCTTTTGTAATTGCTAGACATGACCGTGAACAGTCATCCCCCAAAGTTCAGAAATATTCACAAAATGTTTACAAACTCTTTTAAAAATGAGACTGGGAGAAAATAAAGAAAATGACTAAATATAGTCAGCGGAAAAACAGAGAGGTAAAATTCCAAAAGAATATGCGATATAAAGACATTTTGGTTAGAAAAATGAACACATTAGTATTATTACCCTGACCAATATATTACGATTTATAAATCAAAATCCATCAAAAAGTTATTCTCACCAGTATATTTACAATGAAGCACATTATCATATTTTCAGAAACGCAATTTATCCGATAATCCTATAACCTTCCCAAATTTGATAATTAATCAACTAATTCAGGAATCTATAAGAATTCACTTGGTAAAAACACGCTTAAATTTTACCTGAACACCATAATAACTTATCTTGAAATTTCGAAGGCCAACATGACTGATGTGATACAACTGGTCGTTCTTCCCTTCCAGAAATCGAGAGCAATAATAAGTTGCCACCCTAAATTTTAAGAACAGTTTCGAAGGTTGAAAAGTTTTTGATGATGATTGTTTGATTGACTTGAAACCTCCGTCAGCGGCTTACCTTTGCAGAAAAAAGGGTTCGACTCCTGTACTTCGTTTTCCTTGGTAATAGAACAAAATCCTAACTTTTAATCCTAAATTTGATCTAAGAAGAAAATTGCAAAAAAGTTTACTTTCTACAAATGTCTTGTCATAAATTCCTACAGAAGTTTCATTTAAATGTCAGGTATTACACAAGACCGATCAATCACTTTACATTCATAACCGTTTTCTTTGTTTTCTAGATCATGTTAATAAAAGTTCTTAAATTCATGCATTGAATATTTTTTTATGTCAATGTTTTAGTACTTGGTAAATCCCATTGCCATGTCTGATTACCCTTAAATATGTGGCTATCTGGCCGGATTTAAAATACTATGAAAAATTATACTAGATTACCACGTTTCTTGTCAAGTCAGCTATATCACGGGTTGCATAGGAGCGTCGATTAGAAGTAACACTTTCCAGCTACCCTGCTACCCAATTAAGAGTTTTATTTAATTAAATTTGAACGACTGGAAATTAATTTAAATGAGTTTTTAAATTCAATCTATTGAAATTTGAATTTGTTTTTCAACTTGCTTATTTTTTGTGAAAATGCCTTTTTCAGAAAAATAATCAATCAGGCCTTTCCTAACTTTTATGCCCTAAGTCCTTAAGTCCTTTATGCCCCAAATTATTTTCCTCGTCCTCATCCAAAATATGTCAAGTTTACGTAACTGCAACTATATAAGTAACTTAAATATGGCCTTACATGACGAAAATTGAACGAATTTGGAATATTGGGAAGTGCGACTTACAAGTCCCGTCGGGACATAAAGGGTTAAAATTGTACCAAAACAATTTCTAAAAATTGCCTAAACTGTTATTTGTAAGGGACGGGATGAAGAGGATGAAGATTATGAATATCACATTTTAATAGTGCTGCCATCTATGTTCTGTGTTCGGATCTATTACAAGGTTACCAAAAATAGTTTTGAGTGAAAATGAAACATTAAAAGTTATGAAAGAAATGAAAAAATGTACGATTACTATGCTACATCAATACTCTCAAATCCGTAAGAAATTCAAGAATTTTTTTTTAGAAATCATTTTGTAAAATAATTTGTTTCATTTACTATTTTTCTATTTATTAATTTTTAAAAGAAAAACACTCATTTAAATTTTTTTTTTCATATTATTAGCGGGTAAAAATTATTTGAAAGCACTAGGGTCAGGAATAAAATGAATAGATTTTAACCGTTTTCCTTTTATATTTATTAAATTTAATAATTTTTAGCACATGATTTTTTTAGCCTTAATAAAACCAGCAAGCCAAAAATCATTAAGTTTTACAAGACAAGTATAAACTGTTTAAGTGCTTATATCCATTTTACCCCGCTATAACCACCTGACCCTATTATATAGGGTGATTCAAAACTTAATGGCAAAATTTTTAGAGGTTTAGAGACTACTCTAACTCAAGGAAGGACAATTCAATCCTAATCACACTGGTAAGGGGGATGTACCAAGACCATGTAATCCTGATGTGCTAGAGCAGGGGTTTCCAACTGGCGGCCCGCGAAGCTCTCTGAAAACCCTCCAAAAAGTAGCTTCAAAACGCTTTTTAGCACACTAAAATTCAAAATTTTTTAGGGGGTGAACACCCGACCCCCCATATACCTCTTTGATTAAGGATAGCTTCGATCGTTTTCTATGGTGCAAGAATTAAAAGTTTGAAGTTTCGAGAGGTGGTTTGTAAAACCTGAAATTCCCCCTGAGGGTAGCAAGGGGGTATGAAGACTTTTATATAACCTTATCGTGAGGAGGGGACAAAATAGAGTATAAAAAAATAGGTAAAACAAACCTCTAAGGAAAATTTACAAACATTTTCTTGAGGAACACCTTTTCATTTAAGTATAATATTCAGAATATTAAATATATTCAGTATTCTTACGAGTTGTGTAAGAGTAAAAAAATTCATATATCCTCTTGAATTTTGGAAAATACAGTAGTGCATACATATATGTAATCAACCATCGTCCCTCTTTGCTTAAAAAGTTTCATATTGAAGACTCTCACCCCAAAAAATTGTCATCGTAAAAAAGGAGCCATATTACTTTGCGGCCCGCCACTTGACTTGTGTTTTCGATTGACTTTCGATTGAATACTTAGAAGTTGGAAACCCCTGTGCTAGAGTTTCTGCCAAAAGTTGCCAGTATAGCAATAGAAAATTGTTGAAAACAAAAGAGAGAGAGAGTTGGTTAAAACTTTTGTGATCCACACATATCAATAACCAAAAATCGACTAATTAAAAATAAATTCCTCAAAAGAGTGAGTCAGGCGAGAATTCTAGGACAGATAGGTGAGGGAGCTTCAGCCAATCCTCCTGGTCAAGGCAGAGGCCGTTGCCCGCGTACCATATCGGGGTGCAGCGTCGTTCGAACCCTGATCCAGCGACTTGCTCACACTCGACCTCCCCAGTGTTGTATACACTGAGCTATAAAACAAACTGGAGTAACGAGTGAGCATGCCGAAACCGCATCACACCTTATCGAAGTTGGTGTCAGCGCGGAGAACTTTGTGTCTGTTCCCCACCCTTTAACTTGTGAACCCCTACAGATATAGTAATGAAAGTTGGGTCTAGGTATAGTAAAGTGACTATGCCCTATCCAATGCAACATTTTTCAACGCTCTTTAGCAGAAATTTTAGAAGTTATAAATTTTATTTTAAAAACTATTAGATATTTACTAAATTTGCCAAGTACGAAATTGTAGAGAAACATCGATTTAGTAGGAAAAGACACCTTAAGCAAAAAAGTGTCTTGAATAAAACCCCTTAAACGCACTAAAGCCCAACTCCCACAATGCTAGTCTATGGAGAAATTTGTTTGTTTTGCCTCTTTTTCCTGAGCAAAAGAGGCATCTTGTAACTTTACGCGCCGGCACGTTCCGTCGCTTGTTATGGTATCGGAGGTTGTCACTCCAGTTTGTTTTATAGCTCAGTGGTCGTATATGCAAAGGGTGGGGACGTGGAACTATCTGTTTGTATTATTGGTGGGCGTCGACCAATCGGGGTTGGTTGAGCAATAGGCAGGGCAGGCCGATATAGTCCCATTAATTTGGTGAAAGCAATGTTCGTTCTATTATTTAATTTGAAATTTAATTTAATTTGTGTATCATATTTGTTTCTTCTTAACGAGTGAATGATCGACTCCATTGATATTCCACTGATACTCCTTAAATGTATCAGTTTTATAATTATTTATTTTATTTGTCTTGGTCTTTCTATTTTTCACTTATACGTACTCAGTTATTAAGCAGAAATATAATTAAATTGTCGATTGAAGTGTTTTTTCTCGTTTTTTTTTCAGCTGAAATTTCCCCCATATGTTTGTAACAGGGAATAAATCCATCAACTTGTTTCAAATCGCCAATATTTTTTCTAGTGTGTATACTTATATTTTTTTCACTGATTGTTGTGTATTCAAATAAAGTCCTTTGAATGTCCAGTGTAAATTAGGTGGTTTTTTACAAAATTCCATTCCTTACAATTTTTTCCCCGATTTTCTCAAACCTTGTTTTTTGGACTTAATCCCTTTTTCAAAATGAAAATTCAATTTTTCACTGTTTTTTTTTATTATGCGACTTGCAAAGAGCAGTCCCCTGAGGGTGTACCCAAAATGTATCAAAATAACAGGGCAGTTAAGTTAAAACACGTTTTTTTGGAGAGATTTTCCAAAATTTTCTGAAGTGAGAACCCAGAAACTCCCCTTGAAATTTTCCCGTTCATTACACTATTCTGTTTTATTTTCCTTTAAAATTATATCGCTTATGAATGATGCTCTTGCACGAACACCATTGACAGCTGGTAGAATACTTACAAAGAGATTAAAACTATTTAAAAGTTATGAAAATGAAGTTTTGAGGTGCCATTAATTTCAATAAATTTAAGTTATAGTTTTGTTTTTCAAACAGAAGGTAGTTAAAATAGTAGATACTATTTTGTTAATTGAAAAACAAATATACTATTACACTTTGCCAGTCTAGGTTAAAATTAACTCAAAACTGTATTGTTAGGGTGTTGCAAAAGTCTATGGGAAAAAATTTTCTTCGAATTTCACAGATGCCCCCCTCTCAAGTTAATACAAATACTAAAACATTATTACCTGCAAATTTTCAGGTCTCTAGGAAGATTTTTGACCCCCGCGCCCTTCAAAAGTATGTTTCCCATGTTAAAGTATTGGGAAAATACTGAAAATATCGTCATTTTTGGTTCTTTTTAATTTCATGAGCCTGAATGCTGTCAATATCGAATTAAAACCAATACATCATCTTTGGGATATCATAGTCTCAAGATCTTATTGGAAAAACATTCAATAGCACCTACTGGGGGAAGTTCCATGGGGGTTTTAAGAGCGCTTTCACCGAAAAAAGAGGATGCTCGCCGGCGCTTGCTGCGGGAGCTGGATTAAGGCCTCACAATCCCAAAGCTGAGATACAAGGCTATCAGATGATGTCAGCTGAAGTAAAATGGGAAAAATATTCAACAAAACCCCTATGTGAGGCCTTCATCGATTCATCCAGCTATTGAATGTTTTTCCGATAGGATCTTGAGACTATGATATCCCAAAGATGATGTATAGGTTTTAATTTGATATTGACTGCATTCAGGCTCATGAAATTGAAAAGAGACAAAAATGACGCGATATTTTCAATATTTTCCCTATACTTTAATATGGGAAACATACTTTTGAAGGGCGCGGGAGTCAAAAATCGTCCTAGAGACCAGAAATTTTGCAAGCAATAATGTTTAGTATTTGTAACAACTTCAGAGGGGGGCATCTGGGAAATTCGAAAAAAAAATTTTTGCAACACCCTACTGTATTGTTGACTCCATTTAAGATTAATCCAATGAGTTAAACCTCTCCTAAAACCATTTTAATATTAGGACAACCAAGATATTATAACAATTCATATATTTTATTTCAAACACTGTACAAAGTATACAAGCAAATTCTTGCAAATATTTTATATGAACAACGTGTTAAAGTTTCTTTAACACATTAAACTGCAAAGAAGTTGGTCTGATTTAGTCAGAACTGTAATAAATACAGATTAGTTGGCACAATAAGATATATACAGATATATCGTTTTGATCTCTCAAATCATTCATTTATAATTAATACTTGTTATGGTTTAACTTCCATAATTAAAAACTTTAAATCAGTTCAAGTTATATAAAGTTTAGAACTTAAAAGTAATATTGATTTTATCGGGAAGAGAAGTTAGAGGAAACATTAGAAATGGGAAAAAGAATGTGATAATACTTAAAATTGGCTTAGTTTGAGGAATGGTATTGGAATGAGTTTTAAATGCACATTTTATTCAATTAAGAATGTTTTAAAATAAATTTTGTATTAAGTGAGTTTATTTAAACTAAAGTAATAAAAACAATTATACTTTTCAAACAGAAAAATTACTGTCTGTGACTCTTGGATATATTCAAATAACCATTTCATAAAGATGGGAAAAATCATGTATTAATTAAAATACAACTAAATCGGTAGTATATACGCAGAAGAAATTATAAAGAATAAAATGCTTCCAGGATTAGAAATATGAGTTTAATTATCTTTCTTAATCAAATGGAGCTTGAACATTAATTGTAATATCCTTTTAAGCTTTCTTTAATGATCTTCTATTTATCCATTTTTAAAATCTTCAATAAGTATATTTTCACTCTAATGGAATAAGAATAGCAAATTAATAGCAGCCTTGTATAAAAACAAAATACATATTAACATATTTACATTTTTCTACTAGAAAAAGCACCACTTCAATATGCTTATAAAAAGTATTTTAAGTTTTCAAAATTTTTAAAAAATACTTTGGTTGGCTCAATAATAAACTTATTCAGTATTTATTGTTAGGAAATCGTTACAATATGTAAAAGTGGAGATATGAATAACACTAAAGTCTGTTTGTTAAATATGTTATTTACAATGCATAATTTTTTAAGATCAATTTAAAAAAATTACATTTAAAGTTAGAAAAAATAAATAAGAATATCTGGCTTAATTGTGTATGTAATGATATGAAAAGTTGTCAATGAGTTATGAAAAATTGTATTGGCTACTATCAAAAGTTTTGTTCCTTCAATGGTTTTCATGATTGCCTTAAAATCTACATTCAAACGAGAACGCCTTATTTTGAAATAAGGTCATACAAATGGACATATAGTAGACTGCCGTATAAAGCGAGTTCAAAAACAGACGGGACAGAACATTTTTCTAAACTGAATTCCTCTAGCGCGATTTAGTTTTCCAACTCCCGTACGTTGAACATTACGTACATTATGCTCTGTGCTGTTAAAGGATTTTAAGAAGTATTTTTAAGTATCGATCTGAGGAAGTCTTAAACACGAAAAAACAAATCATGTTATATCGATACCATAAAATCGACATTTTAAGTATATATTTTCCTTTTCAAGAAATAATTTTAAATTTCTACAAATTATAGATTTTCTACTTCAATAAATAATTTTCAATTTCTACAGTGTAGATTAAAAAGGAAATGCTAAACAGTTTGAGAAACTAACCAATCTACTAGTCAATGAAGCAGTCAAGCTCATTAATACAGGATTAAAGGTAAAAATACGCTTAAAAAGTAAAATAAATTAAGGCTTGGAGAATGTCTTCATCGAACTCTTTCCTCGTATAACATTCGTTCAACACAATATTTTTTTCAATGCAAAGCATTCGCAATATACGGGAGACTACTGTACTTTTTTGACACATCAAAAACTAGAATAAAAAATAAACACTTCTTCCAAATATCCGCAGTTACAATACTTTTGTAAATGCACATGGCACGAAAAAAAACTATATTAAAAATTTACATGACTTATGTACACTTGTCAACACTGTAAGACTTGGGGGCACAATTGTCCCTCATAGAAGCTCATTGATAAAATATTCCTATAAGTTCAGAGGTTTGCAGAAATGCCACATGTGACTCAAATGAATCCATGATATGTTGCACTGATAGGTATGGCACAAGTTGAAGGAAAGTCTCACCACATTACGAGATGAATCCACTGTGGTTCACGCCATCTTTGAATTTGAATAATGATTCCAATATGATATGGCAGAGTTAACACAATGCCAATATTGGTCTGGTACGCCAGCGACTAGCATCGTGTAAAGAGAAACGAAAAGCCTGATAGTTTTGGACAGTTCAACAGATCCAATTGCTTTTTTAATTATTGATGATTTCGTATACGAATGGTTCCAATATTTCTCCTACTTAGACCAATGGGATATTTTTTTTCAAATACTCAGATGCAAAAGGCATTCTCTTGTGGGGGGAAACAAATGATTAGACGCGTTTAAGGTGAAATCTAGTCCTAATTATACCACGTAAAATTGTTTACCGCCAAGAACCAATGGCAGCACATGACCATTCTAATATGTTACATAAAAGCATCGGTCCTTTTTAAAATCAGTGACAGAAAAATTTATGTACCTCTCCTGATGTGGTGCTATGGTAGAATTCTGGTAAAACATCAAAAGCAATATAGAGGACTAAAATGAAGAAACAGGTTGCTTTATCAGTTTGCCACTAGTATGACTATTCCTGAGCTTTTGAGAGATATTGAATTTACTTTTTTTTTGGCGTTGCCAACTAGGGCGATAATTTTCTAGCAACCCTGCGAAAACACTGGATATTGGGTTATGATGCCAAGAGAAGTGCCAAAAACGTCACCCTGAAGAATGACACTTGGCTGTGAGATAGCATCTATCTTGATGAACACCATGGCTTGAATTTTAAATAAAACAATATGGGAAATAAAAACACTAAAAACGCTTCCTCACAGACCTCTTAGCCAATAAATAAAATTGCTTGAACCAACCAGACTAAGTTCATTTCAAAAGTCCACACGATGCTAATCGGCAATGGCACCAAGTGACGAATCGCAGAAGAACACACTAAAAAACGTCCCCTTGAAGTTGCGCCCTCAACGTACCGTTCCTTTTGATAGTCGCCTCTCTAAGGGGAATTTTCTGAGGGGACATGTTCTGCGGCGAATAATTGTTCTTCCAGTCACTACCTGCAACGTAAGTGTTCGGCTTGACGGGTATGAGTTGCGTCGCGACTCGCGAGTGTCCCCCAGTCCGACACTTGCGTTTCATGTAGAAGTAGATGCCGATGGCCGAGAGCAGAGTGCCCACGATGACTCCAAGGACGAAGGCACCCGCGATGTGTTCCGCGTGCACCCCGTCTTCTTTCGGGCCGCCGTTGCCGATGGAAGCAGCTCCTGGAATGGAAGCAAATGTGATGAGACGAGGAACCAAATCGTTGAATGTTGATGGAAGAAAGAAATTCGAGTTAACTTTGGGGACTATACTCAACGAGACATGCCTTACACCCCAAGCTCTACGTTAAAGAAAACGAAGATGGGCTTGAGCACCGTAGGCCTTGGCAATAGGGTTTTGCGCCGTTGAATTTAGTTTTAAGAAACAAAAAATGGGATCTGGCAGCAAAATTTGCCAGAGATTTTCTTTCGACGAGATTTCTCTGCTTACTTAACTTCTTTATACTACGTCTTTTCGAAACTTTAGGGATTTTTTTCTGCGAAAGTATTTAGGGACATAAATAGAGTTCGGAAATTTTAGTGGGTTAACTACATTATGTAGTTAAATAGAGTATTTCTGATGGATAAGCTCTCTAAAGTTGCAAAAAGATCATAGAATACACAAAAAGTTCAGTCGGTCAACAAAGCAATCCCGAGTAAAGTAAAGCTCTGGCAAGTTTTTCTGCCAGAGCTTTTCTGTTTCTTAACGATTACTTGTTGCAGTATAGTAGGAATATAAACATTCCTTTGTTTTTTCTTCTTAATTCGTAGATTTTGCTGTCTTTAGAGGGGTAAAAAGGAAGCTCTTAAAAGATTAATAGAAGCTCAATAGAAAATCTTAATAATCCCAAAAGTTGCAAAAAAAGGAATTTCTTATATACTATTAAAATATAAACATTTACGGCTTCATTAACTGGTCACTTGACCGGCGGTTAACTGGGAGTCAAATCCCTGATTGGTGGAAAACTTGTCTTCCTTCTTCAACTGCAAAAGCTTGACTGCTACCGTTATTTATCAAAATTCAGTAATTCAGTTTTCGTAAATGCGCTAAAAAAGCATAAAAAGAAAGTTATCTTACCTATTTGATCTGGAATGCACATGCGAATCTCCTTGGTGGGCCCGTTGCAGTAAGTAGTGTGCGCTTGAGGGAGCCTGCACTTCCGCCGCCTCTCCTGCTCCTGATTCTCGTCGCATAGAGACCAGACCGACCACTCTTCCCAACCTTCGGAATCTGCAAGAAAACACTCGTTTACAATACATAGTAAAACCCTTTCTCAGACCTAGAACGCCCGAGATTGACATTGATTTCTATGGTATATCTGGGGGGCGGTATGGACTTAAAGAGGTTCAGTCACGAAGTACATTTCTTTAACATTTCTAATGGCGGTATGCAAGACAACTCTACTTGTAAATTTGCATGACACACTTCACGAAAATATGAATTAAGTAAGTTACAACAGTAAATTTATAAATAGTTGATACTGCGCTTGGCTTTCTGGTATCGCTTCAGAGTGACTCAAAAGGTCAGCAGTTAGCATCTATTTCCTTTAGAACAGTGTTTCCCAACCTTTTTCGGTCCATGCCCCACCAAAGCCTCTCTAAATTTACCATGCCCCCCGGTCTCAGTGGCACATATAGAAATATATTTTGAGAGGGAGCCAAAATTATTTCTTAGCCCCCTCATATGTATATTTAATAAGTCTAATAAAGCTTTTCAGAACATTTTTAGGTAGAATTTGCATGCTAAAGAACTAAATAAAGTTATGAGTGAATAAGTTCTAAGGACCAAGGGGGGTCTGGGGGTCCTCCCCCAGCAAATTTTCGAAAATTTGACTCTAGGAAGCAGGTTTTCAACTAGTTTTGTACCCCTCGTCGGGAAATTTTGGATATAAATTTTTAGGTAAGATATGCCTTTTGATGAACCTAATGTAAAAAGGTTTCAAATATAAGCGTTCTAAAAACAAAGAGATCTTGGGTCGTCCCCCAAAAAAGGTTTGGAAATTAGACTCTAAAAACAGGGTTTCAACTTGGTTTTGATACATACTGGTCCAGATTTCAGACATACATTCTTAGATAGGATAATAGGACCAGATTTTGATAAACTTCTTCTTAAAAAGTTTTTTTTTAACCTTCCTACCCTCTTGAAAAAATAGTCACATATTCCCCTCGTGGGGTCTCTGAGGACCCCATGCGTAAAACATGCCTATGACTCTAATAAAGGTTAAAAATTCCTTAAATGGAGAAGAATTGTCATTTTTTATTTCTAGAAAGATGCTTCAGAATAATTTATCCAATTTTTTTGGTATTTTTCTCATTTTTTTCGTCTTATTACGGCTTAATTGGGTTTCTTTTGATACACGTTTTTTATAACATCTGGACCTTCAAACAAGAATTAAATTACAGAAATGAACTACTTGAAGTTGTTTTACTTAAAATATTTATAATCACACTGTTTAAAGCATACTAGTTGATATACCCGGTCTTGCACGGGTAGAATTTAGTAGTTTATTTTAAACGATTTATGAAGCTGCATAGATTCTCTATTCTGCATTATCAGCTACCTGTCACCCCAGATTAATTTATTTAGTATTATGAAACATGTAAAGTTTGGATTCTTCTTTTTAAAATTGAAATAATACAAAAAAATGATCGGTTCAGATTTCTTAGTGAAATCAGTATCTCGCTTGCTTATGTAAGTTTTAACATAAAATTGGTTTTTTTCTTGATAATTCTTCGAAATCACATTCTGGACTTCCGTAAACACTCATAAATATTTGAAAGCATTCTTATTTTTCAAAGAAGACTGAATATAAAAACCTATTTACAATCAACCATGAATTTATATTGTTTTTGTAAAGAATGTGTTCAACAGGAAGTAATGGCGACAGTTGTCTGAGTTTTTTTTGCTGCAACTGTTAGATACTCAAAAGATTTCTATAAATAGCATATTTTTCTTAGAATGTGAATAAAAAATTTAAGAAATAGCGAGTGATTCAATGTATTTAGCCGCAATCTTCTTTTTGTAAAAAAAATGACAATTTCTACGAAAATATCTTTCTAATATTTCTCCAAACGTTCTAAACAAACATGCACACCTTTTTTTATCTATAATACAACAAAAAATAAAATACTAAACTTTATTTGATACTGTTTTACCGCCATTCATGGCTGGGGTCTCAGAAGACCCCAGAGGGGGAATATGTGACTATTTCTCCCAAGACACTTAAAAATGGAATAATAACTCCAAAATTTTTACCCATTGTAAAACTTTGCGTAATTAAGGAATAGTAGCATCGGAAATTGTCAAAACAAAAATGCATGGGAGATATCAAGCGTCAAAGTGCGTCTGGGGTCGAAAAAGACCCCAAAGGGGTAGGAAGGTTAATTTCCCCTACCTGGGGGCAATTTGGTTGAAAATTTTCAAATTGCCCCCCTAGAAAATGATATTGCCCCCCGGTGGGGCGTGCGCCCCACGTTGGGAAACACTGCTTTAGAAGATTGCCTAATTGACATAAAAGAGTTTGCTGGATAATTTGGAATAGGTTTATGGGGATCATTCAAGTCTAGTATTAACAGGGAAGGTAGTTAGATTTTTCGTTTGTCCATGGAGCGAAGTTACGTGTATTCAACAATTTGCTAGATCTGAAATTTAGTCTTATTTTTTATAAACATCACGAACTGAAGATCGAGTTTGAAGATTATTCAGTAAATATTGTTGGGCATACTAAAATCCTGTAAACAACCTTTTGAAAGTTGGTAACCTAATTGCATACCACCATTCTGTCTTATAGAATGGATCCAAAAATCTTACGACTGTATTCACCGCAACTGCTGTTAACCGGGAGTCAAACTTCTGACTCCAGGGATAAACTTCTAACTTTTTAACGGTTTATCAGAAATTTGACTGGGGATAAACTTCCTGTCGGGTTAAAGGTGAATATGCCCGGTAATAAGCTTATTTTAATTCTGGTCTTAATTTTTAACGGAGGAAAAAGAAAAAAGGACGGAAGGAAGCTTAGAAAGGAGGATGATAAGGAAGAAGAAAAATGGAAGAAGGAACGAACTATAAGAAATGTAGAAGAAAGGGGCAGATGATCAAGAATGATAAAGACAAGAAATAATATGAAAGGGAGAAATAGAGAATAAGGTGTAGTTTTTCAAATATCTTTCACCCTCCTAATCTCATCGCACACTTACCATGGCACGGTTCTATATTGCACGGGCGCTCCATTCTAGACAGACCGGTGCAATCCTCGCCAGTACCAGCAGGCCGAGGGGAATCGCAGACTCTCTCCTTGTACTGCACTCCGCTGCCGCAAGAGGCGCTGCAGTAAGACCACGCCGTCCAGGCAGACCAACCACCGTCTACGTTCAAGAAAGCTGAAAATAATTTCAGTAAAATTTGAATCCAGCAAAGCATATGAATGTGTTGGATTCGAATTTAACAAGAAAAATTTTGATGCAGACGGGATTTTTTTTGCGTGTGACCATGAACAGTACTGGTTCAGGTTAATTTCAGATATTAAATAAAGTTCAGAGATTTTTTTGATGAGTTGGAGAGAAGGAGTGATTGTGGGTTGAAGGAGAAGATGAAGAGGACCAAGGATGCAAGTAAGAAGAAGGTGGTACTAAGATAAGAAGGACGGATAAAGATGAGAAGAAGGAAAGATGAAAAGGAAAGTGAAGTGAAAAGGAAAGACGGTGAAGATGACAAAAAAAGGAATGGAACTGAAGAGAAGAGAGGATTAATCTAAGAACTAAGATATAGTCAGAGAAAAAAATGAAAGGAAGAAAACCTTTATACTTTTCGAACTATATTCCAGTATATTCAGACCACATAACTAATAAATCTCTTAAGTATAAACCTAACAAAAATATAGTATTATCATACCACATTTACAGCCATGTATACAACCATCGGTGTGGGTGTTAGGGCCGGTAGATAGCTTTACTAGGCAAGAATGTGCAATGAGTGCAAGAATGGGCTTATGAATGCATGTGCAAGAATGGGCAAGCATGTCTCAGGCCACTGTTGGTCAATTAGCGAAGAGAAACATCTTCGAACGGTGGTCTAGGATGTCCCCTTTTGTTCCTTTATTCCTCGCTCTTTCTCCGTCAGTTGTAAAACTATCTACTGGCCTTTAACCAGCATTAAAAAAACTTGCCATTCGCTGACTCTGATTGGAGGGATCCTTCTTTGACTAAAGGACTTTGACACTGATATCAATGACTGCGAATATGGCTGATAGAAAACAGAACACTTCCAACAAAGAACTTACGAGAATCAAGGCAGTTCCGACTTCCCTCATGACAAAACCTCTCCTCCCTCTTCACATTGCCCATCTTGAGCATGCCGTCGTCGGCGACGTTGGCTCGGCACGAAAACTTGAGCCTCTGCTCGAAGTATCCGTCCTTGGTCTGGTTGACGCGCATGAAGGGGGTCCACGGGGTGGACTTGCGCACCTCGGGGCAAGGGTGCAGATTGCAGAACTTGAACTCCTGGTTGCAGCCGAGGCACTCCCGGCCCCCGTTGTGGGGAGGGGGGCTGTTGCAGCGCCGCCGCCGCACTTGCACCCCGCCCCCGCATGGGGAGGTGCACTCGTCCCACGTGCTCCATTCCGACCAGTGGCCGTGGATGGGGGAGGTGGCTGCTACTGAAAGAGAGAAGGGTTGAGGTTTAGATGATGTTTTGCAGATGATTGTAATGTTAAAAGGGATCGACGTTTGATGCACACGGTGGGAATTGGGAGAGCATGATTGTCGGGGTGATGTTTGGGTGAGTGTTAGGAGAGGAGGTGAAAGTGGGAAAAAAGGATGGTGGTAAAGATAATTTTGATGATGAGAGAGGAGGAGAAAAAGATGAGGAGGTAATATGAAAAAGTTGAAGAGGAGGAGGAAGGATTATAAAGTGAAGAAGAGGAGGAAAATTAAAGATGAAGAGGAGGAGGAAAGATGATGGGAGAGATGATATAGAGATGAAGATGAGAAGAAGAGAGAATAAAAATGAGAAGAAGAAAAGAGGATAAAGATGAGAAGATAGAATAAAGAGAAGGAGATATCAGGCTTGAAGAGGAGGGGAGATAATGGAGGGATAAAGTTGAGAGGGAGGAGAAAAGAGAATGAGAGACAAATATGAGGAGGAGAGGGAATAAAGATGAGAAGGAAGAGATGATAAAGATGAGAAGGAAGATATTACAAAGATGAGAAGGAAGAGAGGATAAAGAGGAGAAGGAAGAGAGGATAAAGATGAGAAGGAAGAGAGAATAAAGATGAGAAGGAAGAGAGGATAAGGATGAGAAAGAAGAGAGGATAAGGATGAGAAGGAAGAGAGGATAAGGATGAGAAGGAAGAAAGGATAAAGATGAGAAGGAAGAGAGGATAAAGATGAGAAGGAAGAGAGGATAAAGATGAGAAGGAAGAGAGGATAAAGATGAGAAGGAAGAGTGGATAAAGATGAGAAGGAAGAGTGGATAAAGATGAGAAGAGAGAATAAAGATGATAAGTAAGAGAGGATAAATATGAGAAGTAACAGAGGATAAAGATGATGATGAGAGGGGAGAGGATAAAGAGATGATATGAAAATTGTCAGAGCTAGAACTGGAAAACTTTGATTGTTTAAAATGAAGGAAAAATAAGTTGGAGCGGGGGGAATACAACGATATAACCAAGAAAACATGCAAGTATCATGTGAGCATTAAGCGTTGATGAATTTGTAATCTTGATTAAACATCACACAAAGTACCCCATTACCTATAATCGTTTCCTGAGTTTAGAATGATTTGGGTAAGAATAAAAAACTAAATTGAAAAAAAATTGCGCTCTGTAAAATGTGGCATATAGACAGGACATATCTTCGACCTAGTGAAGATCTTTAAATCTTTACGTGTCCTAAATAAAAATTCCCGTCCCCTTAATGCATTTGTTTTATAAGTGAGTTTCAAACTCGCAAATCTAAAATCTCCATAGCTAAGTGATTGAAGAACTATAATGGTTTCTAGTTGAACTCAACTTTTGAAAACTATGCTGACTCCTTCCATATTTTTCAATTCAGATAAAAGTAGAGGTAAATCCACTTATGACTACTCACCTGGACAGGGAGGATTCGTGGTACAAAATATATCCTCTTTCTCTTTCCCAATGCAGACTTTGCCACCGAAAGCGGGAGCAGGGTTTCCACAGGTACGCCGCCTAGACTTCACTGCCAGACCACAGCTTTGGGAACAGGGGGACCAGGCTGACCAGTTGGTCCATCCACCGTCTCCTAATAGTTTGAAACGATATTTTTTAAAATTTATCTATATATAAGCCAGGTTTCAATAATTAAGGGAGTGTTTTTCAAATTTCAGTGTTTTTTTCATTTTGAAACCCACCTAAAAATCCACTTAACAATGAAAAACTGATATTATTTTGACTGAACACATTTAAAATAGAAAGAACTCACTAAAATTTGAAAAAAACCCACTTATGTAGGAGAAAACTAATTTATTTTGAAAAAAAACCCACACTTTTTTCGAAAATTCCCAGTTTTATGTTTTTTTTCCAGGTGCTAATGAAAAAACCCAACCAACTTCGGTTTTATAATAAAACGTGTTTTTTCCCAACCCTGGTTAGAAATCACTCAATCAAAATAGACAATTTTCAAACAAATCCCTAAGAAAGAACAACAAGGGCATTAAAATCCCCCAATTCAAAACAAGTCATCCCACAAACCTCAAATCCTTTTTAAATAATTTTGAAAATTTACTTACTAGTGCAGTTTGAGACATGCACAGAGGTGCCTTGGCACTCTTTGCCACCATTGGCTGGCGTAGGGCTGTTGCAGAACCGTTTTTGGCACAGACAACGGTCTCCAGTGACATCCAATCCGACTTGTGAACACTCGAACCAACCGCTCCACACGCTCCAACCACCATCCACTGAAACATCGTGTTTTTAGTGACATTTTAATCTAAAATAGTTGAAGGATTTAAGTGTCGAAAGTAGGACTAAACCTTACCAGGTATATCGTTTCTAGGACAGCCGGCCTTTTCTTGGTGCCAGTAGCTTTTTTCAGGGTGCCCATCGGGTGCGATGGTGCAGAGAGTCTTGTACTCGTCCCATCCGCAGTAGGGATCCATTGCATTCAAGCATTCACTGAAATCAAACGATCACAATTCAGGTAATCGAAATCCTTCACTCTTAGCGATATGGTACCAAATTTACAGCTTAGCTATCTTAGATTCCTAAAGCTACACAATAGGTTCTCCAACTGTCGGTGGGGACAAGATTTTTAATTTATGTTAAGTTTGAAATATATTTTTCATACAAAACTAAGTTGCACAAAATTTTTAGGAATATTTTTGGGATTTTAAAAACTGAAGTAGGCTTTAAAAGCAAAGAGAAATTTAGACAAATTTTGTCACTATAATGTGCTGATTATGAAAACACTCGTGTATAAAGATAAAAAAAACCTTTAGGAATGTTTCTAAACGTGAGGCACCAGTTACAATTTCTGTTAATATACTTAAGAAATACTTAGTTGCAAATTACTCCCAGACGATTACTAAAAAACGATTCTTTCAACCCTGGTAGCCTGGGGTTAGGATAAAGAGACAACGTTTATTCAACAGAAGAATTTCCTTCACAGAACCACTTAATATGAAATATATTTCTGAATAAAAAATAGAGAGAAAGGATTGAGAGAGAAAAGAGAAATGGAAAATATAACGAAAAGAAAGAGGGAAGAATAAAGGGGGAAAAGGATAAAATTAAAGATTAAAAAGGAAAAAAAATCTAACCTTTTCGTTAACAATCTTTTGCACCTCGGAACTGGAATCCTCATCACAGATTCTTCCGTTCCAATATACAGTGATTTCTACAACAGAAAAACCCATCAACACGATATCCCTCAAATAACCCAAAACAAAACCACATAACAAATGCAACTACGATACTTACAGTGTCCCGAAGGAATTTCAACACTTTAATTTTATCGTTGCTTTTCTCGGGGAAAACTCTAAACTTCTCGATCAAGCATGTTTCCTTCGTATCCGGCAGAACAACGTATTTGGAGATCAAACCTTCCACGGTTGCTACAAACATCACATGGACATCGTCCGAACCCTTGATATCGACTGTATCCACGGCGATGTGGGTGAACCTGCAAAGCGAGATATTTAAAACGCATTTAAAAAATTAGATACTTATGTGTTATACCGTCGACCGTTAAACACCCGTGAAATTTAGCGGTACAGTTATAGAACAGTTAATGAGTTTGGATAACGTGTTTGGATTCAGCGGCACTGTCGATGGCATAATCGACGGCTTAATTATTATATAATATTTATTATTAGAGATAAATGCTTAAGAGAAAAGGGAATAAGATATACCAAACAAGAAAACACTTAAAAGTCCATAATCATTATAAATGCCGTTCATTTAGTGCTCCTTCAGTCTTTTGGGGGAAACATGCGCGAGTCCCGCATTTACCGAAAATCTACACACTGTAAAAACAATATGGCACATTGCACAATAAAGTGGTGTAAAGAAATTTCCACCATAGTCACAGTGGGAACTCCCTCCGAGCCTAGGTGTAAGGTCCCTCCGTGTCATGGTGTAACGTTTCTTAATGATATGGTGTCAATATCTTTCCACCACTTTATTGTGGGACGTGCCATATTTTTTACATTGCACATTTGAGGAGTTTATAGCAACAACGAAGCTAGCGCCAACAGTTTTGTATGCGGAATCAGCTGGTGGTAGTTTTATGACACAGAAGGTTAAAAAAGCACCAACTCCAACAGTTTCAAGTTGGAGTCAGCTCGTTGGTGCTGCAATATAAAATCCCCTCAACTATATTTCATTAAACTGTATTGGAAGCTATGATGTTCTACATTTTCTTGGTTTTATCTGGGGTTCATGGTCAGACAAATAAAAACCTTCAAAATAAGTTAAAATTGTCTTAGTTAAAACATAGATTTACCTTTCAAGTTCAAGTCGTAGGACTGGATTAAGTGTCATTGGTTGTACAGCTTCATTCATAAGTTGAAACTTTTCAGAGTCCAGGACATGTTCTGTGGAGTTTGTGGCAACTTCACACTACAAAAAAATTAATATTTCCCTTACAAAAATGAAAATTTTTTGAATAAAAGTATAAGCCAAACGAAATATTTCACACATGCAAATGGCAGAAATAACATCACATACCTGGAAATGTTTATGCGAAGACCTTTGTCTTTCCCAAGCAGCGTTCGGATTTTGCTGGTATTTAAAGTCACCAGAAAATGTCCGGTTGATAGATGCCATGTCGTAAACACATACTGCAGTTCCATAAATGCTGTTTCTGTTGAGATTAAAAGATTTTTAATGTTTTTTTCAGAAACTTTAAAAATAGAACGGGTCAATACAATCAACTTGAGATAGTAAACACATAGTCATAGTTAAAAAATAACTTATAAACATATGACTAACTGATATTTGGAAACTAACTTATCAGAGTACATAAAAAGTGCAAAACATATAACATCGTAAATGTTTAGAACATTTAGAAGTAGTACTAACTCGGGTGTAGTAAAAGTTGCATAGAAAATTTCTTCTCGCTCGATGTAATGAACGCTTTGGATTTCATTGTAATAAAACGGGTAATTTCCAGGAACAGAGCAATTCAATCGGGCTTTGAGAAAAGTGGTGAACTTGTCTCTCAAACCAAACTGCCCTCCTTGATCGTTCTTACAAATCCTAGCCACTCTTGAGTAGACGACCTAGAAATTTACATAGAATTAGTTGAAGGCTCGATAAGAGAAATTCGGTAGAAATACAGACAGAAAAGTTAAAATACCTTTCCGCAGTTTATGTACTCGACTGCAGCTTCTCTGAAGAAGTAATAGGTGAAGTTGTCGATTTCAAACGAAGCAACGAAATTTGCCTCTGAAAGAAAAATTGCATTAAATTATGAAAAGCTGGGTCGCGACACACTTTTTACATTCAAGTATAGGAAAGTATCTAAAAGCTTGTTGATATTTGGTCTAAAATTTCATTCCCAAGTTATTGTAATTAAGAAGTAATACCGAAGATGCAAAAAGAAGACCTAGAAGACGAAGCGACAAACTTTAGTCAGCAAATGTCTCATATCATCTCAACTCAACTAATTTGTTGGTCTAACATTTCGAGTTGTTACTTTTATTATGTTTATAAATTTATTTTGTACTAAATTGTTAGTAAGGGATTGATTTCATTTTCATTTAGTAAAAAAGAGCAAAGCAATTTTTCAAAATGTTTACAAAGTTTGTAGCTTTTAAACGTAAATCCCTAAACAGATTTCAACATCTGACGTCTCTGTTAATAATTGTCCTAGGAAAATTTCGTCTGCACTAAAATTTAAGTAAAGACATACCCTATTTACTAAATGACTTACTTTTAAAAATTATTCACCCATACTTATCTCTTCATATCGCCCATATATCATAAGATTCATATATCAATATCCCATATATCAATAAGATCCATAAGCAGCAGTAAAACTGAGAAATTTATTATGCAGACCTTAATATTAACTCACCACTTAACCACTTGGGATCGAATTGCAGTGTCCTCAGCATGGGTGGTTTCCCCATGCCTTTGAATATGACTGGATCGCGACCGGAAAAGTCAATCGTTGATGCAATGTAGTAGTCTCCCTGAGATGTTATCAACGCCGAGCTGTTGGCGTACGGACTAAACGGACACTTGGCTTCTCCCTTCACAGATTCGATGACGGGTTTGAGAGATGTGATCTATAAAAACAGAAAATATACTTAGATGCATTCATGACAGCATTATTATATCATATTGATAGAAACAGAATAGCTATAATGCAATATAATGCAATTGGAAAGACAAATATTTCTGACAAGTTTTACTTACCATTCTCCATGAGCATTCTGGCTTGAATGCATTCGTGCCACATGAAAATAATTTAGTGCCATGTTTGACTAATACCTTAATGTAGTTCATGCAGTCATCCTGAGAACAAAATAAGATTTTAAAATAGAAAACACCTCTTAATATAAGTAAGAAAAAACTAAAACTTAAATTTTATTTAGATTAATGTTGAGTGCAGGAAGATCCTTTTGGGCACTTATTTGTGGAAACTAAAATTGGTTTCATTCATAATCATTTCATATTTTACTATAGGGGTTATAATTAATGGAATTAATGTGGACATGCTTCCCAACACAATGAAAAAAAAGGTGTATATAGTTGTTGTCATCTTCCTTTTTTAACAAATTGAAATCATTCATGATAGTTTTCTTATCAGTTTTAAGACGTTCCTTTGCAGACGTGTTGCTTTTAAACTTTATAATTTATAACAGTTGAGTATTGAGTTTTACTAAAACCATCCTATTCAAAATTCACACGTACTTTACTCTTTCCTTTCAGAATACACGTGGAAATATCATCTGCGTAAGCTGGCCAATGATCTTCTTCAAGCTTTGTTAGACCTTCTAGACTTAGTCGAAATAAATAATCCCTACAAAGAAAAAAGGACACAATAAACCAAAAATCAGAGACATCATTCATTTTTTAACTGTTCAAAGAACACTGAATTCCTAAAACGTTAAAACTGATAAGTTTCCCAGACTTGGAAGACTTAAAATTCGAATTGCAAAATGAAAATTTTAAACGTACCTCGCTCCAACAATAAGCTGAAATCTCTCACTATCGAAGATGATTTGGCCAAAAGACTTGACATTATGCTGACTAAATACTTCTAAAGTTTCTTTATCTGAAAGAAAAAATTTATTAATAATGCGATTAATATAAAAAGTTGTTATGCATGCATCCATAAAAATCAAATAAATAGTCTTCAAATGTTTTTATAATGCAATCAACTTTTATATTAGGTTCCTAAATCTTGAATTATAATATATTGACAAATACGTAATAAAATTCGAATATATTTTTTTTAATTTGTTAATTTAATTAATTATTTTTAATTTTATATGTTTTGAGCAAAGTGATAAACCCGGGTATTATTAATAATGCCCAGTCCGAAACGCCCAGTGCATTATTAATAATCCCTGGATTTATCTTATTTCCGGTAACACGTAAAACATTTTCGGTTTTATAAAGGAATGAATGGTTTGCTTTCCTAAGTTGTGTAGTGATTAAAGTAATTTTTTCAATCAATATATCTTTAAATTTAGTTTAAAATGTTTTTAAATTTAACTATTGGTTTTAGCATAAGTTTTTTATAGTTTACCATAAAACAATTCATTTTTTAAAATTTTTACAACCCCATTCCATGATGGATTAGAAAATAAATTCACATATCAGTTAATTTATGTATTAAAACCATATAATCCGGTTTTTTAGTCCAACAAATAAGGGAATACAACGAAAAAGGAATCTCAAGATTTTGGAGCACAGTGGAAAGCTTTTGCATAAAAATCAGGTCGAGTACAATAGAAAAGTCAGAAACAATAAGATGAATTTTGAGACGGTCAATTGTTTCTATAATTTTTTCCGGCAATAAAATAGGAGTGAAATTGAGAAAATCATTTGTTCCTACATGATATTAAAATAAATAATAAAAACATAAACTTTCTCCAAACACAACATTTGTTTCACTAATGCAATAAAGGGATTTTTCACGAACTGAATCTCGTGGTGGAAAAGGTTCAGGTTCAGTTATTGAAATTTTAAAATTTATATTTCTGCGCAAGCAAGTTTATCCTTAATCAGGGCTTTTCCTACTATCTTTGCAGCAGTCAAGTGAAATTGTTTTAGCTAGCGCCATCTATCTGTCAAGATCCTTATTAAAACCTGACCCGACACCGCTCAGTTACGAATTGTTATTTCGATTAGTTCATGGGAAATTAAGTTTGCTTTTCTGAAGGTAAAATATCATGCCCCAATTTTATATACAGGGTGTTTCAAAAAACCTGTAACGATAGGCTATTTCCTAAAATATTTCCCCTAGACCCATACTTCCAATGGAAGATTTTCTTCAAATGAGGTGAAGAATTATATGACACCAGTTTCAACTCCATGGGGGGTCTATTTTAGAAGATGCAGAAAATAAATTTTTATACGGCCCCCGTAGATTGAAACCATCAATGAGAAAAATTTTCTCCAGTCCTTTTTTAATCAGTTACAAAAAATTTCATCTCGATATCTTCAAAATTCACCAAGATATCAAAAGCTAAAATTCGTGACTTACACCACTTGATCATACCTATGAGTGACATACTTTTACTGCAAAATAGGGGCCATCCACAAACTACAGTTGAACATTTTAGAAACTAAACTACCTTTAAAACTTTGATTTTTTGAGGTGACAAGGACAACATGAAAATCCTCCAATCAGCCATGGTGTTGAGCTCGCTCAACTACGCTAATCCAGATACCTGTCATTGCTACTCGTATCAGCGATGCCCAGAAGCAGAAGGGGCCCATCAGCTCTCATTTTGCGTTCAGATTTGTGACGTCATTGGTTTGAAAGTAACCCTCCTACCAATCAATACAATACCTAAATCAATATTTATTTATAAATTACCTTGAATCATCGAAAAGATTATAAAAAACATTTCTTGGAGCCTTGAAATCAGGTACTCCTTCATACCTATTAGCTACGTAAAAAATAATCGTAGCACGAGTGTGTGACTCCCAGAAACACTTGATACTCAGGAATCAATACCTATAAGTTCCGATTTAGCCAAACACTGCTTTATTGTTTAATAGAATGACGAGCTTTTTAACTTGCGGACGGTCCCTTAAAAATATAAACCCGCATATCTCAGTGAATTTTGAAGATATCGAGACAGAATTTATCCTATCTTATTGAGAAGTGAATGGAGAAAATTTTTTCCACAGGAAGTTTCAGTGTACGGGGGCCGTATAAAAAGTTATTTTCTGCATCTTCTAAAATAGACCCCCCATGGAGTTGAAACTGGTCTCATATAATTATTCACCTCATTTGAAGAAAATTCGCCATTGAAAGTATGGGTCTAGGGGAAATATTTTAGGAAATAGCCTATCGTTACAGGTTTTTTGAAACACCCTGTATATATACGAATATATAATTTTATAATTGTATGTATGAGAGAGAAAAGTGCAGATATATTGACGAAACTGCAAGAGGACGGTTAGAAGGTTTTGCGATTATAAAACCTAACATAAAATTTAGATGTATTTAAAAATATAAATAATGTATTAACTTCCCTTTATTGAAAAATCTTAGGATATACCTTATCTTCAGATTTTTTTTCTTAATACAAAAAAAATCCCTTAAAAATTACGGCTTTCTATCTCTTTATCCTTTAAGATTAACAAATATTAAATCGGGAAGTCAGCCATTCATAAATATTTTATATTCCAAAAATATTATAGAATGTTCAAAAAAATATTTCTCCACAGAAACAATACAGTTACCTGTAAAGAAAACTTTCTTTTACCCAAAACAGACTGGCATATAACTAAATGTCGTTCCCAACATTTCATATACGAGTTCCTTGGGAGACGTCATTTTTCGTACGAAATTAAAGTTATTTTTCTAGTTATGATCTCGTCTCGTGCCTATAATAGGTACTTATAAAGGAAACTAAAATATAATCTTCAAGGTGTTTTGGAATCTTTAGTGCATATGGGATAATTATTTACAGTGGCATATATAGAAATTTATTTCGTGAGGGGGGTAAAATTATTCCTCAGCCCCCTCTCTATACATAGTTAAGATGTTTAATGAAACTTATAAATAAATTTTAGGTAAACTTTACGTCTGAAAGAACTTCATATAAGAAAAGTAGTAAATTAAGTTCAAAGTACCAAAGGGGGGTATGGTTACCTAACCCTAGAAAATTTTAGAAAAATTTATTCTAAAAACAGTTTTTACACTAGTCTGGCTCGAATTTTGGATTCATATCATAAGTAGAATTCGGAATTTTGCCAAACTAAAATGTTAAATGTTGTGAATAATAATGTACCCAGTGCAAAAGGGGGTCTGGGACTCCTCCCCCAGAGAATTTTTGAAAATTTGACCCTAAAAACAGAGTTTTAACTTTAATTTGGATACCTAGTCAGAATTTCGGGGTGGGGAAGGCCCCCTCGGCCCCCCTTATATACGCCATTGATTATTTACATCAGTTTTCTTGTTTTGCGTGGTGCAAAGTTACAATAATTCGTACATAGAAAATCATTATATTAATAAACGAAGTTAAATGTTACAAATCATTATGAGACTTTTGCCGACTTCGACTATATGCTAGTCGCTTCGTCTTCTTCTTCCTGATTGTGATATTTTCCTGTTTTACGGATTTGCTACTGAGAATTAACTATTGCTTTCAAGAAATTTGTTAAGGCTTTAGTTTTTTTCTTGGTTATTCCTCTGTTGACTTTCAAGATTTCTGTGAAAATTTGTCGAAGATATGTTCAAAGTTTCTATGAGTTTTTTTCTTTGAATGATGAATTTTTTGCATTGTATGAGCAGATGTTCACTAGAATCAAATTCTTTGCATTGGGAATAAAGTGGATTAGATACCTTTCCAATCTTGAATAAATTCTTGTTCGTTAATAAAGTCTTAGTTCTTATATTGGCTAAAAGGATATCCATTTTTCGGTTAGGGGAATTAATTTTTTCTTTGTATTCCATCCTTCCAAATGAGCGAAATATTTTGAATATTTACTATTTTTCCAAATTTCCTCCTCTATTTTGTGATTATTTGTTTGATATTTTTATGAGGTCTTCAGGAGCTAATATTTGCTTTATAATGGTGATTGGAGCGTTCCTTGCTTCCTGATCGACTTGTTCGTTTTCTGGTATCCCCTTGTGGCCTGGAGTCCATACGATCTCCAGGTGTCTGGCTTTTTCGAGGGCTTTGTTGATACAGTTATTTAAATAAAGTATGACTTTGGAGGATGTCATGTTGATGAAAAATAAGGCTTTTATTACTGAAAAGCTATCTGTTAATATTATATATTCTTCGTCAGCTTTAATAAATTCCTTGATGGCTGCAATGATGCTTCAGCTGTAAAAATGCAATTTATAGTTGGGATAGACCCTGCAATAACTTTGGATGTTAATGTATTTATCGCCGCTATTTTTGTATGAGTTGCGTTTTTTGAGGCATCTGTTGAAATGATTATTCTGTTTGTCATATCCTCTTATTTGCAAATGTTAAAAGAACATTGAATTTCTTCATTAGGGAAGTTTTTCCTTTGAAACTTATAATTATGTAGACTGAGTTTTAGATTGGGGTGAATGTCGATTTCTTTGCTTTCATCATTTATATCCCTTGGATCAACGGAATAAACAAAGTGTATTATCTCACTATTATGTTAAAAATAAAATACCTAAAAGAGTAATTAATTTACTTAATACAAAGCGTCAAGTGAGGCACCTTGGGACACTCGGTGTGTAGAGGGCACTTTGGAATACGCAAATGTTTTTATTTTAAAAACTCCTGATGACTAGATTAGTTGTTATAAAAAATTTAATTAGTTAATAATTTAGATGAAGGCAAAAAAACCCAGTGAATTGCCATAACAAAAGTGAGGAAATCAGATAAAAATTTTTTGAATGGTAAATAAATTTGATGTCCAACTTATGATTATAAAACATAGCTTTTTCATTAATTGGTGTTGTTTTTGTATTTTCCAAATAATAATAAATGTTTACTATTATTGAACTGTAGTTCTCTACCCAAACAAAATTATTTTTTTTCTTGCTTCATATCTTACAAGAAAGCAGAATAATTTGAGAAAATTTTTGAAAGGAATGCCCAAATAAATGTCATAAAAATGTCCCACATTTGATATAAAAAACAATTATATCGCATCGAAAAAATATATTTCACTCATATTCCCCCCAAAATTTACGACTGAACACAGCAACACATTCCTAAACCCAGCCAGAACATAATATAAACCACCAATCTTATTATTTTTTCTTTTTGCCGACAGTAATTTGGTAACTATATAAGCTTCTAGATGACACTGGTACGCGTTGAATAACCCAATAGCTTCATTGACCTTTAGCAGCGGGTCTCCACGTCTGAAGGACGTATCTCGACAAAGTGGATACGTAATTCCACGGTTCAAACTTCTCTTTGAATTGTGCTGAATTATCTGATTTATTTTTTATTGACACAGGAGATCTCGCCGCTGTTTTAATTGCTCTCTGATAACAGACATTTTCTGGCTACGATTCCAATTGCTGAAAATGGCATTTTGTGTGCGATAGATTTTTGGGCGACCTTTTCTTCGAACAATTTTATAAATGATTATGATATTCGTATTATTTTAACTCTTTCAGACCTAGCCTAAATGGTGATCGCAAGCGGTCTGGAACTGAAAGGGTTAATCCATAGATTTGGACACTATTTAAAGAACTTCAATGATTGTTATATCATATGTTTTTGATTAGAAAGTTTGCTTACTTGAAATTAAGAATCATGGTATAATGATTAAAATCACAGAAGTAATGTTCCGTTCATAGCTGTTTATTGTTGGTCGAAAAGTATTGTCTTTTTAAGTATATTTCTATATTATTGAAACCCGAAAACTTCATTACAAACAAAAGTACTTCATAAAATATTAGATGTACATACAATAATAACAATTTCGTTAACTGCTCCGTTAAATAACTCCAAGCTGTTTTGTTGTGAAGGCCAAAAATTTTAATCATTGCCGAAAATTTCAAACTGACCGATAAAAGTGTACATTGATATCAATGACATCCATAAAAATTTGAATACTTGACCTTCAAAATAATCACGCGATTTTTAAACAGGACAGTTTTAACAAAAAACTGTGCGGGAAAACGGATGATCCAAAGGTTATACAAATAATGAAACTCAAATAAAGGTAGCCTTAAAAAAAGATTTACGGTTTAAAATTGCAGATAAAGAATAATAAAGAAGCCAACAAATAAAACAAATTTGAAAAGCTCTTATTCAAAACAAACACAGTTTTTAACTGAGAGAAGTGGTCAAGATAAACTCTAAACTCCTTGAAAACCAGATAAAATGTAAATGGGTTATTTAGATAAAAGACAAAGAGGAAAAATGATTTTCCCCAATCCAATATCCGTTAGTTTCCTTAAAATAAACATGAAATTTACATTTTGCGATTGTATTTACATAATTTCCCTCAGACTACTTATCTCAAATTACTTCATTTTCAGAAAAGGATATTAAAACCGGGTGTTAAGGTGAAGCTCTAAGTAAAATTTTTGACCTTTTAGTTAAAACAAGTTTGTTTGAGTCATCATCAAATCCGTAGCTTCTCTATAAGAGCAGGTGAACACGATCTGAGCTGTGCGAAACAGAGAACTCAGTTTAGTTTTGGGAAATAGAGTTAAGTTTGCGTACGGTCATGTTTTCTTTAAAAAAGGCCATCATCAAATTTAAATAAAAAGCCTTTTCGGTATTTTTCCATTATCCATTCTTTAAAAATCATCACATACAAGGATGTCAAAGGTAAGAAATATTGCTAAACATGCAAAACACCGCAAGATTTAAATATGCATTTATAATGAACAAAACGAGAATATTTGATATCTAAAATTTTGATACATAAATTTTTGGTGAATTTGAAAAGATTAGAAGAAACGGAATCGGGGGCAAATAGAGGTTTGACTTCTGGGGAGCTCAAGGATTTTTTTAAAACATATTCCTCTATGAAAACTGCAATATTATGGGAAAATAATAGAGTTCTTATACAGATTTTTTGCCATAAAGCTACTCATTGAATCGTAAGAAAGCTTCAAAACTATGGTTCTTTTAAATTATCTTAAGATTTCAATTTTTTCTTTTATTACTCTACACTTTCTAAATGAAAGCGAATGGAGAGTTTTAAAACTACATATTGGAATATTTTAACCATTTAATAAAAATTTTATAGAATCCCACACATCAAAAATGTGAAAGAAAACTGTTTCCGCTCATTCAGTTTTCTTTGTATCTAATTGTTGAAAGTATCTAATTTCAACGGTAGTGAGGTTTTTGTTATGAAGACGAGGTATCTCCATACAATAGTAAACAAATAGTTTGTAAAAAATACCCACGTACAGGAAATATATTAGACCTGTCGTCAGTTTTTGTGTTTTATAATATAGGGACCTCTTAAATGGAAGTACATAGAAAATATTCTCACCGCTTGAAATATTGGAGCTACCGCATTTTTTGCAGCAAACTGTAAAATTTTATTTTTAAGACTCTTGAACTTTGTATACCGGCAATATATGAAACCCCGGCATTCTGCCGTTTTTAGTATAAAGAATTTGTCAATTGAGTATCGATACTTTTAGATATCGAATACACTCGATACATTTAGCCTAAAAGTATCGAGTGTATTCGATACTTAAAAGCTTTAGGTAGGTAAATACCGACGGCCACCAGAGTTTACAAATTCTGTAGAAACTGCCCGGGAGAAGAACTCACCCCGGAGCACATCCTCAACTGTCCGGCCAACATCCGGCCTCAACCATCCGGCAAAGACATTTGCAGGCCACTGATGAATTTCCCTTTCAGAGAAATTTCTATAAAGAAAATATTGTGGACATTGCCAGAGCCGTAATTTTGGCTCAGGGAGAAATTTAGCTTGACTTCGAAAAATTGGGCACGACACCAACCAACCAAAGCTTTATATATCGAATACTTAAAAGTTTTAGGTATCGAATACTTAAGTATTTGGTATCGATACCTGTCCATCACTACTCATGATACATTAGAAATAAAAGGTTAGTTAGTTGGTGTTTTATGGCGCTTGGCCCATATTAGGACATTATGCGCCAGACTAAGAAAGACTCAAGAAATAAAAAGGTTCTTGGGTATTATTCCGTCGACCGTACCGCTGAATCTAAAAACGTAATCAAATCCAATTAATTGACTCTTCTATTGCTGAGCCACTAAAATTAACGGTCGCTGATCGGTCGACGGGATAATACCTAAGTACTAAATAAAATTTTGAGGCATCAATGAAATGAGCATATTTAATAGATAAAAAATGTAATATCATACCATTCCTAGATAGTAGCTTGACTTCGGTATTTCCTCCGACAAGTACTCCTAGTAAAAGCACTTGATGGGTAAAAATCCATAGAAAAAGACTAAAATTATATTCCACCTTCATCTTCATATCATATGTACAAATGATTCACTCAGAAGTATATCCTTTTGGTATGATCACACAAAGAGGTATCAGCTAAAGAGGCGTTGGTGAGCACATAGTAATACTTCGCCAGACATCTGGCAGCACACATGATGACACTGAAGAAAATCCATAGCGTCTTTGTTTTTGAGACTTCAGTTGGTGCCCTGAATCATTAGAGTCATCTCGGCACTGGGATGGGACGGATACAAGAATTCGTTGCACCTGAAGAAGAAAATAATCTGTTATTATTCGAGCATCAAGTAATATTTACTATAAAAGTCAACTAATACACTGATGTCCAAAAATTAATTAAATTGGTAATTTTGTAAATAATGATACAAATATTTGTTTCTTATTGATGGCACTCGTGCAAAGGGATCTTTTAAGGTTGGGAATAAGTGACTATTAACCTTAAAAAAAAGTTCTACGGCCTAAAGGTCATTGATAAAGAACAAAGATTTAAGTCATTGTTTACAAAGTAATCAATAATTGGTAACTTTGTAAGCAATGGCTTAAATCTTTCTTCTTTATACTTAAATTTCAGACACTACATTACATAGTCACTCTCTTATCAATGGAGTTCCGAAACTAACTTTAACTATATAAGTTTAAAAACTGAGAGTTGAAGTAAACAAATTGAATCAAAGATTTTAAACATTGTGGGGGTATTTTATTCTGCAATAGAAATCAAACTTAAAGTTGCACAAGTTTAAAAAAATTTCTTTAATGAAAGCAAGCTGAACAGCTGAACACAAAGTAACAGGAATGGTATTATAAATAGAATATAGGTATATCTCTAATTCATAACGAATTTATTTAAAATATTATTACTCATTCATTTTGGTTCAAGCGTTATCAAGTATTGCGTAATTTAGCAATCGATCTGCATTGGGTTAGTGGGTTCAATTCCGTTAGAGTCCCCGCTAAATATCGAACTCTTTTGAACACCAAAAAGTATAAATATTGCTAAATAATTTTAAATTCATGGATAATTATATTTAATTAGATGTATAACTGTTCAGTTTATCATTAAAAATTTAAAAAAATTGTTTATATTTGAAAGTTGAGCGTTCAAAAGAGATAGGGCGATATTTAGCGGGTACTCTAACGGAATTGAACTGGTTAGTGATATTACTTTGTAAAATGACAAATATTTGGGTTTGAATAAATTAAAAAACCAAACAATTAATTGAAAAGTAAAATCTTAAGAGAGAACCCAACCCCCATAAAATACCAATTTAAACCTCAGTCAGGCACACTTACAACAGGACTGGCTGACAAGAGAGTTTAAAACGAATCATCAGCAATGCAAATAACTAAATGAAATCCATTTCAATTCCCATCACGCTTTTTTGCTTTCTTATTTATTTTTCCGATTGGGTCCCCCCTTACCTGTTGCAAAGAGAGGGGGAGCCCACGCGCCCGATGGAAAACAACCTGTGTCGACTTGGGAGGTCCCCCAGGGCAAGACCTGTCAGACTTTTTAACAGAGCTGCGGCATGGCCTCCGATGCGCTGTATGCAAATGAAGCAAACACTACTACAATGGGAGCAACGAGGAAATGTGGTAGGTTTCTAGTTGGGGTAACGAGATGGGACGGGAAGTCTGGGTGCTCGGGATTTGAGACTATTTTTTTTGTAAGTCAGTTAGGATGAGCACAGGTCACTGGTAATTTTTTTTGTGCGTACAATTTAGTCATCTACCCAGTTAAAGATCGTCAAGTTGTTTTGGGGGTAAAATTTTTATCTTTTCATAAGAAATTGCATATTTTAATCAGTTTGTTTGCAATGAGGTATTTGCATGAGTGAGGGATTTGCTTGATTTTATACTTTTTCGATACATTATGGTCTAAAACTCCCAAATTTCTGATTTTTAAGTTCAAAAATGTGTTTTAAATAACTTAAAATTCAATTTTATTTTTGCCAAAACGTCAGAAAATTCACGTTATCAGAAAACAGGATTCTATTGGATGTGACATCACAGCGCATGAAAACCATTGTGTTTGCTGCTTTCACGTGATCAGAAAACGGGCTTCTATTGGATGTGACCTCACAGCGCATGATTTGGGATTCAGAAGCGTTTTCGCGCCAAAACAAAAAATGAAATTTCAAAAATTTATATCTCAGAAACTAGGCTACGAAAATATTTGATGTAAACGTCATTCTTCATGGTTTTTTATCTACTATTTTAATAAAATTTAATCTCAAAACGTGAGAATACCTCATTGTTGGCAATGTTGTTGTTGTTGTTGTCTTAGGGGCCATTCATTAATTACGTAAGGATGATTTTGGCAATTTTTGACCCCCCCCCTACCCCCATGTAAGGGTACGTAAGATTTTTCAAACCTCTCCCCCCCTATTCTTACGTAAGATTCCATTTCGTTTTTTTCAAAATAATAAAATGTTAGCGCACAAAATGATTAACAAAAAAAGGTCGAAAAAAAACTAATAAAGATTTCTCTTTGCTTTTGTTTTGTTTTGACTTTTGACAACTGGAAGATGGATTCAACAGTTTTATTTAATTGGTATTTGTTTACACTAACTTGGTAAATCTTACGTAAGAATTGGTTTGACCCCCCCACCCCCCCAAGTAAGGGTAGGTAGAGATTTTTCCAACCCCCCCTCCCCCTCGGGACCCTTACGTAATTAATGAATGGCCCCTTATGCCACTTGGAATATTCAAGCTGCAACGAAAGCGTACAGGATTTTAGGCAAATGGGGTGCGGCTCCTGAGAAAGTGAGGCCCATGAATGGCAGGAGTCCGACTTCAGCCTCGGATGATAGATGCCACTACCATCTATAGCCAACTCCACAATTTTGCCACGTCTCTGAAGGGGAGGGAAATAGTCTCCAGAAAGACTTGGACTCATGGTAAACTGCTGCGACCGACCACAGGACTTTCGGACCCACAGATTTAACGAGAACGTACTCCGCATATACTCGGTGGGTCTTCAGCGGTGTCGGGAATCGAACCTGGGACCCTCCGATCCCAAAGCCGATGCCTTAACCACTAGGCTCCCAACGGCCTAATTGTTTGCAATATAATGATATTACTATTTTTGATGATCCAACCAGCTTGGTGATGTAACGGGACAGATTGATCGTTGAAGTTAAAAAATTTCTCTTTTTGTACGATATTAGGCGAACGAAGTGGTGATTACTAACGAGTACGGATTTGATATCTTAAAATATGATGAAACTGTAGGAACAGTTTTGCATATGCACAGGACTTCTTTCAAGTCTGAAAACTTCACGATTACTTGAGTTCAATAAGCAAGTCAAGTAAAATTGTGTGATGAATTGAATCCATAAAAATTATGGAAGGAACTATTGCAGGAGAAAAAAACCCTGAATTTTTATAACGATTACTTTTGCTTAACCCGTATTTTAAGAATTATCAATTCAAAGTTATGGCTTTAGCATTTCGTTTGTAGTATTTGCTCAAATTCATATCTAATGCTTGCTTAGTTAAATGGTTTTCAAGAATTACTTTGGATTATCTACATCCATTCAATTGGTTTATAATTAAAATCATAGATACGTTAATTAACTAAAATAGTACAAAAAACTATCACAAATACGTTTGTATAAACAAAAACAGTCAAACTGCACTGAGTTATGTCACTATTTACACAAAGATAACAGATAAATCCAATAACGTTGATTACACATGTAAAACCCATTACGAAAATCTAAATGTTAAACTCCTAATATAAAAGTATGATCTCAACAGGGGCTCATAAGGCCGCCAATACACATTACAGCATGAATTACTCCCAAATAAACTTAAATCACGATACTTGAAGAGATTTCAGAGGCCACTCCACTTTCAGAAGTCACGATTTTCGCTTTCCGTCATGACGAGACAACGATACCAACAAGTGCCATAGCGTATTATTACCGATCGGTTGCAACGGGCTTTCGGCAGTCGTGTCGTGCGATTTAGATAAACATCTTAACGGTAACCAAAACACCAGCTGCCTAATTCAGTTTTCTCTTTTAAGAAACAATAGGAAATGCTATGAGTAAAGGGTATTACTCACATAAAAACCGATATGAGTGAGTTCATAGTAGTGGTTCTCATTGAATAAACATGACTGGGGAAAGCGTTAACTTTGAAGCACAGAGTTTTCCAGATAGTGAGTTAACAGTTGTCCGAAGAGTGACGTAATATTTCTTTACCGCCTTTCATTTTAGTTTATTGAATATTTGGTTAGATTAACTCATGCTAGGCCATTTACAGAGTGAGAATTTCTAAGATTCCTTTGAAGTTATTCTTGAAGTAATAAATAGATAGTAGCCCTTTTTTTTCGGAATAATATTATTTGTCAGCACGAATATGAAACTTTGAGAAACTCAGTTTCGTAAAATAAGGGGTAATTGAGTCATAAATGTAAAAAGCCATTCTTGAAACTGAAATGCGAGTCGAAACCTGAGTGAAATACGATTACATTCAATGTTCAGGTGTGAAGAGGGAAAATAAAATTAAAAGGCTTATTCAGACTAATCACTTTTTATGTTTCTTATGGCGGTATCATCCAAAGTGAAAAGTGTGAATCAACCGTTTCAATATTTACTCCTAATTTTCTATGGAGACTTAAGTGATTTACAGGAGTGAATCACCCAGGATAAGAGTGAGTAAAAAATAAAACACCAATTCCCACTTTTCATTTTGGATTATTCCTCCAAGATGATCATCATAGAAAGACAAACAGTGTAATGAGCCTTAACAGAGAGGTTTTTACTTTAAATTTAGTTTTAGGTGTTAACTTCCTTTGATATTAGAAGATATTAATACTCGTGAAGTCTTAAGCGTATATTCTAGATCTGATCTATAGGAAATGTGGTGGTATATTGCTTTGGGTTTGATTATAAATTTATGAAGCAAAAATCAAGTGAAATCCACACTAATTAAACAAATTAGTGAGTGCTCAAAATTATATAACTATATTTGTCTATCGGTTTCGCCTATCGGATAAACGGGCACGATGTTTAAATATCCCTTAAGGCTCATTTCACTGTTTCACTTTCGTTGTTCATCCTGAGTGTGTCCCTCCTGTGAATCTAGCTAGTTTGCATGGAAAAGTGAAGGAGTAAATAGTGAAACACCAATTCACACTTTTCACTTTGGACCGATTCCTCCAAAATGAATATCAAAAGCGATAAGTATGAATGAGCCTTAAGTCTACTGACGTCAATTCAATTCGCTATCAGCGAACGTCCAAACGCAAATCCAAGATATTCGCGCTACAAATACAACTCGGCGACTTCAGACAACTCAAAGATGAAAATTCATTACCCAAAGACCGATTTACCGTCCTTCAAGACTGTCATAATTATCTCTAGAGAAAGGTCTCGGCGTAAGTCAATAAGTCAGCGTCCATCAGCTGCGAATGTATGGCCCTTCAAGAAACCGGACACAGCGGACAAAACAGTGTTGGACAGAACACGGTTGTTCTGCATGCACAGTTGTCGGGTCTACTGAGTAGCTTTCCTCTTTTAGTTCTCTTTGGTGTCTAGATTGAATTTTAAATATTGTCAAGATGTAAACCGGTATCGGTGTGTTTAAAGGAACGCGTTTTGAGATTTAATTTGGTTTTCTTGTAAGTTAATCGCTGGTGTTTTTTTTACTGTCGCATATATTATCAAACCATCTGGCGTATATATTTGTCCGTTTTAATGATTAAACCTTAAATTAATACTTACAAATTAAGTTAATATAATTTGCAATATCTTGTATCATTTTCCTTAGCCCGTTAACGCCCAAATTATTATTTTTTTGGGCGAATTTTATTAAAATCATGAATCTGGTGTATTTTGCCTTCAATATGAATATTATGAACAAATTTTGTGAAAACAGTCATTAGTTTCGTTAAAAAATGCTGATCTAAAAATAGATCACTGGGCGTTCGGAGGATATTTTTTGTCACAGAGCTACGTAATAGTAGAACCTCAAAAAATCATAAAAAATATAAAATAAATATACCTATTAGTATTTTTCTTTAAAAAATGCGTATTTATTTATAAATATATTTATAATGGAAAAATAATTAAATAATTATAAATTAAATAATTCACCCAAGATTTATTACATGAATAGCCTATGTTGAAAGTAAGAATTGGTGAAAAAGTGGGAATTGAACCAAGAACTTTTTAAATTTATAAGTATATTATAATTATAGAATTAATTTTTCATAAAATTGTGTATTTAAGTTAAATAAATTGCATTAGGGTATTTTTTGTGAATTTTATGGATTAGTTTTATAATAAAATAATGATATTCATGAAATAAAATGTAACTTATTCTGCAACATTCAAAATTGCTGCGTGTTGAAGCTTTTCGCAGGCCTATTCCAATTAACTACTTATCCAATTAATTTACTATCCTGTCATAATGGCAATTTTAAGGTTGTAAGAGCAGTTTTAGGGCAAATTTTAAAAAATATTACAATTTTCAATTTGAGATTTTTACATCTCCTAAAAAACCTTTAATTGTCTAATAATTTTACCTATAATGTATTTCAAAACAAAATGCTTGCATTGAAAAATTAGTGTGAATAAACTTGAGTACATAATACTATTTACAGTCATCTGATTTACTAAGTAATCAATCAAGATTGTCTACCTTTCATTCATCCACCAGAAGAAATTATAAAATTTAATTATTATAATGATCCATTTCTCAAGAAAATCAATACTTGTGACCATCCTGAACATTACTGAGTATTCTCATATTCATTTTTTACAGTTTATAGTAGAAAAATCTGAATAATCGTATTGTAAGCAACACAGAAAAAATGAACGCCCGAACGCCCAGTGATCTATTTTTAGATCAGCAATATTGGGAGGTAATTTTTCTCTAAATAAATTAGTTTTCACAAAACTCTGCATTGTATCCTTATAGCTACATCTATAAAAATAAAATAAAATCTGAAAAGGATTCAATTGGTGGTATACTTTTATAGTGTTCTCTTATAACATGAACCAAGATGAAAAAACTGCAAAATGAAACCCCAAGACAAAGTTTTGCCCATCACTGTAACAAAATAAATAATGCAAACGAAAAAAACACATGATATTATTCTTAAGGAAGGCTTTCTCTTGCCATATGAGCAGTTTGGTATTTGTGGGGTAAATTTAACGTAATTTAAAAGACCATTTCTGACACTATGTTTAGCGATCTAAAAATAGATCAATGGGCGTTAATGGGTTAGTTAAAATTTGATTTATTACCTATGCAATTTTTTATATTGAAACCCTTTCATAATATACCTCATGCTTCAAAACAGAAAGTATAGTCCGACCGCCATGTCAACAAACACCATGCTGCCAAAAGACATGTCGTCCGACCACGAGGTAGTACAAAGAATTCCAAAAATGTCGGACAAAAGAAAGAAAAACTGGTCCTGCCAAGAGATCAAAAGAAAGCAATATATTGCACGATAATGTGTTTCAACCTCCTTCTTCGTTCAGTTATGGCATTAATAGCAATAGAATTACTCATAACTAGAGATATTATTTCTCTCATCTGCATCGTGCTTAGAGATGGCGCCATGATTGTTTATATTTACAAAATATCGATAACGATAAAAGTATCGATATAATACTACTTAAGCTAGTTTAAAAAATGCCGTAGCGGGAACACTTAAAAATAAGATAGCTTAACTTAATCTGTCTTAACTTCTCTCTTTTGTTAAACTAGATTAACTTTTCATGTGTGAACGTAATATAACAGTGCCTGTGTTGTTCCTTCTTTTGACTTAGGCTAAGCGATTACCACATAAGATAAAGGATCTTGAAAGAAATAAAAACTCACGCTTTACTCAAATTAAATTTGTGTTTTTGGACTTGCACCACTTTCAACCTGAGAAGTCATATACTACACAAACAAAATGGAAGTTGATTACGCTACATTGGAAAATATCATGAAGAGATATTACTCCAACCGCTACAGATAAGAAATTGGAGTTATCAATCGAGAACCAACCACAACCTGCCACATGAAACCCACCTTGTGAGAGAAATGGGTGGGAGTCGCTTACACGAGCCTACTGCTCTGCTACCCATGGGTGGAGCTCTTCGTATCATTGGGCTTTACGAAAACATGCCTTTGATTCTCAGAGAGAGATTACCGGTGTGTCAAGTGTTGAATTTTAGAAATGGCCATAAAATGAATAGAATGAAATTATAAGATTTAGAAGTCACTTGTTTTTGTTCAGCTGCACAATGTAATTTATAGGATTGGCATCTTACAAAGTATTAATTTCATTTTCGTCACTTAATTTTGGAGTTAAGCAGTAAAAATTACACTTTTATGAGAGTAAAAATATCAAAATGCTTAAAATATTCCAAATAATGCGTAATAAAATAATAAAACCATAATTTTAACATTATTTGAGAAGAAATTTTTTCTTATTGTCATTATACGTTTAACTTAAAATTAACTTATCTACCCCAAAAGGTAATAACGTATTAAAAATGTTAACTATTGAATGAACTTGCTGTCTCAAATTTTGGGTGAGAGGTTAGTCTCTCTTAAGCAGCATCTATATATATAATTTTCTTACGTAACGCCCAGATTTCGCTGTATTTCTTTTCCTCGGTTGGCAACAATCAGTTTGTTTACAAAATGTGTGCATTGTTTTTATTTCAATTTTTTCCAATTTCCATCGCTAATGATATTTGCTGTTCAAATGTGTTAAAAGGGATTAAATATTACTATTTTAATGTATTTTGATGGTAAAATTAGTGCGTATTGAACTTTTTTAGGCGTGAAAATAAAACGTTAATTTTTGAAAAGCGATTGGTAAAGTTTGTTAACACCTCATACTGCTGTTTTTATTTTGCCGATGAAATCAACGAAATCATCTGACAAGATTAAGAGAGGTTTGACACTAGAGTAAAAGCGCTTATTTTTTAAATTTAATTACGGAATAAAAATTCACTTTTTAATGCAATGAGTGATAGTTATGTCTTACGCTACAATAAGTGGATGATACTAATCTGTAACACCAACGAAATATTTAAGGTATCACACAACGGGTAGAGATGGAGAGCAAACACGTTCTCCACTGACATGTATGAAAATTTCTTTATCAATAATAGAGATCCCCTCCAAATCTGCATGCTTAACGAAATTAGTAACCGCTTAGCGAGCGAAGCGAGTAAAATTGCGAAGCAAGGGGAACTGCATCAGCAGTTCCCGGGGGTTGGTGAGCGATAGCGAGCAGGGGGCGGTAGCCCCCTAGTATTAACTAAACCCTAAATTTTAAAAATATTAAAGGAATTTAATTTTACTTTTCGAATTTAATAGTTCTCAGAATCTATCAATCGGGCATTGCGGAATAATATTTGAAGTTTCAAAAGGGATATTAATGTGTGTGAACAATTTTTATTTCCAATTTTCCCCAATTAGAAATATAATTCTTACTTCTTACACTTTCAGATTCAAAGGCAATAAATATCCCTACAGATTTATAAAGAGTCCTCAATGAACTTCGAAAATCAAAATAAAAAGATAGATTTGACTCCCCACAAGAGTTCGAGAATCAACAACATAAATACCCCCTATTCAAACTGTCATCTGTATGCATGACGGCCCATAACTCATATTTTCCTCAAAGAGATAGATACAAATCATCAAAAACGCCGACACAAACACAGTAATTCGTACCCCAAAACACCAAGCTACTTTCTCCTCCACCCAACCTTACTCAACAAAGGTCCTACCATCCCAAAGCGTAGGCGTACGACCACTCTCAGTTCCCATAATCATCAAAATATCAAAAGAAGAGGTGGAAGAGACATAAAAGCAAAGGATGGGATCGTCCACTGGAAATTGGGTCATAAAACCAACTTTCCCGGTAGGAGTCCGCCGTGAGATACCGGGTACCGTTGCAAATTGGTTGCAATTTGGTTTCAGACTGATTGGGGCGGCAATTAGGTCTTTGTTGCAGATGGGAATTTACTGTGGGAGTTGAATTTGGATGAGGATCGAGTGTTGCAGGTGTTGGGTGTTGCGTGTATCGTTTTATAAACACTCTCACTTTAGGAAGGATATGTTTAATTTATGAAGAATGATGGGAATGATCGTATCAGGAAATTAAAACATCGTCGAGCTTTCAGTAGTGCCTGGGTATAGTACAATATACAATGTACCTTTAGTGGCTGTGCAAAGGTTCTTTTAACAACCCCAACACAAATCAATTATTCAATCATTCCAAATGTGCAAATGGAAGTCTCATAATAATTGAATCGCTTATTTAAGAAACATGTTAAACTCAATGTTAATCCTATGGGGTTTAACATGTTTCTGAAATAAGCGATTCAATTATAGCTATAACCGAAAGGAAAAGTTAGTTAAAAAGGTTCCAGTTCAACGTACCATATTATTTTGTAACCATAGCAACAATAGATAAGTATGATTGGGAAAGGAACTCGGTGGTATGAGGATTAAATATTTATTAAGATTAATATGGAAAAAAGAAGAAAAATACCCAACAAGACTTTAATTTACTAACTATATAGATACGGGAAAACACTATTTTTAAATTGAGTGACAAAATTTCAAATACCTGAATAAAATTAATAAGGAATGTTTGTTCAAATTTTCAGCGATTAATGCCTGATTGATGTAAAAAATTGATTAAGGTCGTTGCTTCATTTTAAAAGTGACTATGGAAGAGCTAAAAACTTTATGCACAAATATACATGACCGAAAACTTCTGAGTTATTAAGGAATGAATGTATCCAAGAGTATAATACAATACCTTTTAAGGTAAAAGTTAGATCACATGGTAATATTTAGTAAATAAAAACGGATTAGATATGTATAAAAAAGTTGATAGGAATTTCATCCATTTAAAAGTAACTAGGTCTTATTTAACTTGTAAAATTATGATACTTTATAAGAACAAACTACCGAATACGAGTTGAAGTACTAATAGCATGCCGTAGTAAAAAATCCACTCAATCAACAAATTTCAATACAATCATCATTATCTTTCTCCCTGATTAATAAGCAATGACTGACGACAAATTTTATCAATCAAGTAGCTGTTTACTTTATTCAGTTCTCGGTATTGACGTTTCGGTAATGTGGGAAGGCACTCGAGAAACAGCAACAAAGGGCAATGATCTTTATATTGTCCTCTGTAGGTGTTCCAGAGGCCAATGTCATGAACGTTTGGACTTCGACAGGATCCTGATACATAAATGATGTACATCTCCCATATATTTCGCCTACTACAGATTCTTATCCGACTTGGAGATATACTGCAGTTGAAAAAACGCCTTCAAAAGGCAATTATAAACCATCAACAGAAAAGATGGTGGAAAGAATAAAAACGTTTGCGATTGCTTCTGTCAGAGTGGAATAGCATAAAATGTTATTTACCTATTCGTGTTTAGTTGGATGTAGGAAACAACTTAGCTACTCTAACAAAGTGTGTTTTTCATGACCTGTAAATATCCAATTTCGTTGTTTTAAAATTTATGTTTGAATGTTAGGAGAAATGGATCAATGAGTTTTAATTAAACATACATGCATATTATATAGTTAAAAAAGACCAAAAGTTGTCAAATCGAGAATTTCTCAAATAAGGGCCGTTTTAAGAGATATTTCTAAAACTATTTCCTAATACTTTATTGTGATTTGAGGCTTCACTTACTTTCCAAACTAAAGTAGTAAGTAATATGAATTTTTCGGTTCATTTCTAAACTTTTTAGGACTTCACCATCAAAATAATTTGATTCCTGGCATCCAATTTGTTTTAAAAGTTAATATTTTAATAACACATATGATTTTATTAAAATATTAATTTTGTTAGCATTCGTGGTTCTAAAATCATAAACCACTGAAAATTATGAATAGCTGTTAAAATCATGTTAAATTTCATATATTTTTTACCCATATGAGCTGGTTAGAATAAAAGTGGTATAAGAAAACTTAACGTAGTTTTGTGTGGCATCTCTAACGGCGCCTGTGTTGTTCCTATAGAGAAGACATTTTTCAGGCGGCTCTTACGGGACAATCCTTGAGCTTTTGACTTAGGAAGATCATCACACTAGGTAAAAGAACATAGAAGAGAAATTCCAATGCATGCTCTTCTTAAACTTTGTATTTTTGGACTTTCATCCTGAACGGCTAATGTATAGTAGTTTTTACGCTTATTTCCTTTTACATGTTTATCCCTTGGTATTTTAAATCCTCTTTTTGTTTTAGTTTTGTCTTGTTTGTATGATGATGCTCTTTTTTTTTCTTTAAAAAAAAGATCTTATTAATCATTTTTAGTCACAACTAACTCAACACCTAATTTGTAACCCATCAGTGGTGCATATTTTGTCCATTAAATGAACTTAAAAAAGGCACTTACACGACTCCGTCCACAGGCAACAAATTCACGACCAAATTAGGACCAACTAACACCTCCCAACCCTCATTCATTCACAATAACCCTCCATTTTAATAACCCTCACGTTCTTTCCAATTACTGGCGCACCACTATCAATTCATTCAATCATTGAAAAGCCCGAACGATCCCTGCACAGAAAGAAACCCTAGATTCCAATCTATCATCGAAACGCTTTAATTACCATCACCACACCTGCGAAAAAGAACCTCGTTATCGAAAGAAAGTTTCCCTCACGAGCTCCAGACGATTTTCTTTTCAATTAATCTGGAAAACATTTCAACTCCCCTCGAGGGCCTCCAGAGGATTCCGTTTTTTAAGGATGGCAGCACCATTTTTCTCCTTGTTTTTTTTTTAAGTTTTTTTTTCTTCTTGGGCGTAGCGGCCTTGTTGGGGTCAACTCTGCCCCCTCCCATGGTTTCTTCTCGGGGAGGGTGGAAGATCTTAGGTAGGTAGGCCCCTTTTTTGCTTGCTGGCTGAAGAGTGAGACATCAAGTGGTAAAGGTAAGTGGGAGGTGGAGAAGAGAGTTTGAAAACAAAAGGAATAACCACTGGTTGGATGTTGTTGGGCGATTGTGACATTGCTGAGTTCTGGGGATGTGAATGGGTTCGTCGTGGGTGATGTGGGTTTTAGAGGTGGAGCTCCTGATTTGGACTTGTGGTCAGGGTTGTGGTTTACAAAGAGAAGCATTATTATACTCCTAGGGAAGCGGTTTGAAATTTGTTTTTAATCTCTGAGCACGTTTAGGGGAGATATGTGAAGAAGCACGTAACTTCACTTGGAGATGTTATGTGGATCATCAAGAGTAGTACCATGGTCTTGGAGCTCACTAACGGCCTTATTAACTGCCACTTGATAAGTGGTTAACCAGAAGCTAAAGAAAGGAAATGAGCTTTTCGCTGACTCCTGATTGGTGGAATTCTTCTTAAACCGAGGGTTAACCGCTGGTCTGGTAAGCAGTGAATAAGGCCATAAATGTATTAGGCAGATATCATTCGTAACCACAAAGCTATTTTACTAAAATCCAAGGACTTTATAAACACTTATTTTCTAAGCCAAAGAGAACGATATGAAATGAATTTTTAAAATCCAGCTTGTCCTGTTAAAGTTGTTATTGCAAGAACAATTTACTTCAATTATGTGTTTTTTTACTATGTAAAAAGAGTTATAGCTTATATCTCCTTTATCGTGCATCTAGATTATACGACATATCAGGTAATAGTATTCTTAAATATTAAAAGTTTATTTCATCACCTTAATCAGATATCGATGCCTATTTATCAGATAAACTATCAGGGAGTTGGCTGTTTTGCATAAAAGTAATTGAAAACAGGTGTTACAAGTTTATAACTTTTGGCAGATAACTTGGTTCTTCTTTCATGATTTTATAATAACGAAAATGAAAATAACATGTAGCTCTTTTGAGTTTGATTTCTTCCTCACGGACAGGAGATATTTAATTTTGCAGATTAGTCGCAACACTGCTTTTTAGCCCAATCCCTATAAAAGTAGATTTCTAGACAGTTTAAAAATAAGCCTATTTCGAACCATGAACGTTTTTCACGAACAACCTTTTCACCAAGATAAAATCAAAATTCAATTAAAACTACTCACTAATAAGCAACTACTATACTTACTTACCAACCTAGATCTACAACTAAAATCTTCAAATACCTCACAAGGTTAAGATTATAAATTAAGGCAAGGCACCCTTCTTAAACGGCGTAATAGAACAATAAAAAAATTCCACCGATCCCATCAAAGTCGGACGAGCCTTATTCAGGTCATTTCATCGAAGTTCAATTAACGATAGTTAACCCCTGGAGCGTTGAGCCCATTGTTGTTTGACAGTGCAACTTGGAGCACTATTTCTTCATTACCGAATTCGGTGGCAATAAATCTTATCGCGAATAGGGACTCTGTGTGGCCTTTATGACGTCGACAGGTTTTTCTTTTCTATTGAAAGATTCGAAACTATTTATGGTTTTGCTGAGAGTAATGAGCTTGAAAGAAATTTCCTTTGGTTTTACTACAATGAAAACTTCTTGGAAATTAGTGTTGTAGGAGGTACAAGGATCTTTCTAATAGGCATCATAATTAGTAGGATGTCAAAACTAAACTGATACTTTTGGAATTGATTTCTTATAAGAATGGAATGCACTCCTTTAGATGTGAATTGGTGGTTAAAGTATCTTATAATGAGTTATTAATACAGAACTTAAGTTTCTCGCTGTTGATCAAATATGGTTCAGATAACTTAACCGGTATCCCTCTACTCTATATTTTTTCTATCTGTATACTTAAACACAACTATAAGTGATGTTTTTTTAGGGAAAAAATTTCACCACAGCATAAAATTATTTCTAAATCCAACACCACTGGAAATTAGAATTTCATAACTTCAATCCTGAAGAACGTTGAATTTTTTATTTAATTTTTAATTTTTGCATTACATTTAATTATTTGTAGTAATGAGCAATTATTTATCTGATGAAATATGGTTTTTACAGAAAAATTTAATTGACTTTGTCATAGAAGTCTTGCGAATAATTATAAAAAGTTGAATAAATCCAAATTACACGAACTTCACAAAGAAATTCTGCAGGATCAAAAATTATACAATTGTTTATAAAGTGGTATATAAAAGGACAACTTGCAAATATTTGGCGTAAAACATATTTTACTTTTGGGGATATGAAAGATAAACGAACAGTTCCATTGTGGTTCGAGGTTATTTTTTAGAAGATAATTTCTTAAAAGTGCATCACATCCAGAATTTTCCAATATTAGTATTATTTCTTTATGAGTTTTGTCGAAAATTTATAAAATAACGTATCATTACGACAGAAGTAAGAATCAAATCCATCTACCAGTCCCCAACACTCAAATGATAAAAAAACACTAAAACATCACCAAGAACGAAAATTCTTCATCCCTCATACAATTACTCAACAGTCACGGCAAATCTCTCCCAAATCCCCCAAGATAACGCAAAAAACAACACGTCACAAAAGAAAACGATCTTCAAAAGCAAAAGACCTTTCAACGCCGTCCCGCGGGCCAAAATCCCTCCATTCGAACACCCCCGACGACACATTCGAACACAAAAAGGTGCCCTCCACCCCTCCGGTTCGTTCCATTCTCTTAGGAATCTTTTTTGTGGAGCGCGAAAACTCTCCATTGTAGACGGAAAATCTCCCGAGTCCATCGGAAGGTTCCTTTTGTGCAGGTTGGTGTATGAAAAGGCCATTATGTGTGTTCCCGAAGACCTGCTGTGGAGAGTAAAGCGGAATTATTGTAGTGATTGAGGTGAAGGTGTTTGGTGGATTCCGACTTTTTACCGAATGTTTGTGTGTAGTTGATAGCTATTGTAAGAGATGAACACTAACTTTATATCATTAAAGACTCTCTTAAGTCCTCTTTAGATAGCTTTAAAAACTCGAGCATTTTTGAGATTCAAAATCACACTTGCTACAAGAACCTAATGCAATAAATCCATATATTTTCTTGACATTAAGGGAAAAAGAAGAAAAGGTTATTTATAAGTACATGATTCCCCCATCGTAAAAGACTGAAAAAATAATATTCTAAAATTTGTGTTACTGATAACGTTGCGCGTAATTCAGAATTCAAACAGAGAATACATGCCAAACCTCCTTTCGCATTGGAATAAAGTATTAAGTAAATAAGATATGAAAAGTCACCCCCCCTTTTAAAAATACTAAATCTCTTGGAAGTAAGTATTCCAACAAATATTATAATCTATTTTAAAAAGTCTTAAAAGCCCCAATTATTTTCCAATGCCATGCATTTAAACTAATATTAAAAATTCACCAAAAGGTTTTGATTGATACTTAATGTAAATTTCAAATGAATGAGGTATCTTTTACAATAAATGAGCTTATAGCTACCAAAGAAATAATGATACGATGTTAGACGTCCAGCTGTTATCAAATGTGTCAAAACCGGACCGATATGCAAAACAGTTAAAAACAGAAAACCTAACCCACGTTGTTTTTCAATACAGATAATGCTTCTTCAACCTTGGTTAAACTCTAGGTAAATCCAGCTTTATAGTTTTACGGAGGAGGTCCAAGACACTGACTGAATTGAGAAATAACTAAGAAATCGAATATTTTAAGCTTTCCATGTTTGACATTTAAATGCATGGTTGAACAGAAGAATTTTATTTTTCATGCTCAGATGCGACGGAATGGATGCGTAAAATAAAATAAAATTGACAGCCAGAGCAAATAGTTTTGAGGATTCTACAGAGAGTTCTATTGATTTACACGAAAAACATTCCAATTCAATTGACAGAAAACAACCGAGCAGCTTCTTCCTTTCCTTGAAAAGACATTCAAGTTGTTATTTATATAGGTAGGAACTTAAAATATAAATAAATAAGAAAAAAATAAATAAGAATAAAAATAAAAAATAACCAATTTATTTCAAGAAAACCTTGATTGTTGCCGACGGTGGTTATACTCTGTTCATTTTGAACTGGCGCTTGAAAATATTTCCTTCCCCCACCACCGATCGGTAACCATAGCAACTATCCTCGTCAAAGTGACGAAGGCGGCTTACTATTGGCTGCTCGAAGAGCGTAACTATGGTTACGCTTCTAGCGTGGGGGAAAGCACTATTTCTCAAGCGCCAATTCTAAATGAATAGAGTATAGATCAGTTAGATTTTATTTTCGTGCTTTGGTTAGGCCAAAGAGAAATCTTTCTTAATTACTGGTTAGCAAAATTATCGTTAGTCAAGATTAAACACGAATAAGTATTTTGTTTTAGACAATTTTGAAAGTTATTATTTCATTCGATATTCATCAGCAGTGTGCCGAAATTGGAAAAATATTGATAAATAAATCTAACGTGCGAAGAAAAAAATTGTGTAGATAATAAAGAGATAAAGAAGAATACATCCTGAACTGAAATTATCTTTACAAGAAATCATTCTAGTAGTTTATAAATCCTTGTTCCTGGCTTTTCCGAGTGTGAATTTTGAAATTCAGCATTGTTTTCAAAAATTATTTGTGATTAATCGATGATCTATTAAATTTCTCCTCAAGAACTTTTTAAAAGAATTACTAAAACCATACCACGAAATATCATCCTAATTCAATAGTTAAACATGCATTCTTTTGTAGAAGATTTTCCTCGAATTTACCTGATCACCACGCATTGTATTTCCATGCTTTTAACACCTTAACCTTCGTCAAAGTTAGAACATCCCATCTAAAAGCTAAATAGTACACACTTTCTTAAAATTTACCAACACTTAACTTTATACAACTCTTTCCATATCAACTAAAATGCAGACAACGTCCCAGTTCATCATCAAACTTGGTCACACCTTAATCCGATATGCGACTCTGTAAAAAAGCGAGAAACTTTACTCCGGACAGTAAACCACACACAGATAAAATCCCCACAACCGAAAACCAAAACCATGATAGTTTTTAAATAAATACCGCATACTTTCCTCTGAAATCTCATCCGCTCGTGCAACGATATATTCCACATACCCGCACTCTGCATATCCAATTGCGCCACCGATTTCAACAGAAAGAAAAAAACTTCCATCAGAAAAACAAATCGGAGAATATTTTTTCCCACAGCCATCGCGTGATCATCATCATCATTTGGTTTATGAATCCACTTGGAGATGGAAAGAAAACTTCTCTTAATTCTTTGTTGCGAAAATGAAATTATGGCTGTCGTGAATGAATGCCCGGGGGGATATAAACGCATCCCACTATAGGTGTAATACAACCATTCCAAACTTATGTAGTTAGGTAGGGCAAGTAAATTTCCTTGGTGGGCTTTTCTTTTTATTAGTTTCGAATTCCAAGTTTAAGTGAAACGTCGCATAATATAAAAAATAGTTATTTCACTTTAAAAATGCATTTTTTGGTTTATAAATCACTAGCTGATATGCCCGGCCTTGCACGGGTGGAGAGTATAAATTTATTATTTTTAAGTTTTCCCAAATACATTCTAATTTTGTATAATCAGCATTCACCAATCATCCCGGTATCCTAGGCGTCTTTTTCATATTCCGGTGTTCCCGGTAACTTTTCCTATTCCGGTGTTCCTATTAATTTTTCTCATCCCGGTGTTCCCGGATGGACTAAAATTCCTTCAGTTCTCAAGCAATATAATTTTTGAATGTGATTTTCACATTTACAACAGGGAAAAATATTCTAAAAATTATTTAAAATTGCTTAGATCCCTTGATTAATCATATTTTCAGAAAAAAATCAATATTTTCTAGTTAATAGGGAGTTTTAATAGTTTTTTGTTAGTTAACCAACTTTCTTAAAATCTAAAATTTTATCACCTTTTGATAAAAAGCATAATCGCGCCGGAGAGATCTCTTGTGTTTCCAAAAGAGATATGTTTACCTTAAAAATTGAAGTGACCAGTGGTCAGTCAAAGGTTAGAAATGAAATATCGATTACAATGAAATAAATACAATTCGAAACGAAACACGCGCCCGCGGACCAGAGATGAATCATACGTTCAGAAACTTAAAACTCATAGAACGTTGATTCTCATAATTCTCATCATATTAGAGAAAAATCGCCAAATAAGACGATTTTGGCACACTTAGTATTTCGCCTATAGTGGGATACATTTTCATGTTGCCTGGGGGTCTCCAACTAAAGTAGAAAAAGGTCTTTTTGGGGTTTGGCTCACCCACTGTGATAGGAAAAAGAAAAATGTGTCTTATGCCAGTTAGATTCTAGGAAACTTAATTCGTAGTATGTAATTTTTGAGGATAAATTCGCCGAATGTAGTTGACCTGGTTGTTTTGTCGGCGTTTTTGTGAAAGCCAAAACATATGAAGTGGAATTGAAATGTTATTAGAAGCAAAGGGGTTGTGTATATTATAGTGATGTATGATCAAAAGATCTTATTCTTACATACCAGTGTTGGATTCTCGATTTGAGTGGCATGTTTTGAAGAACTTCGAAGATGGTAAAAGTATGAAAAACTGTTTACACATTCTAAGAAAACCAAGAGCTTTTTTTGTAAAAATTTTATTCAATTTCACAGTGACAGTGTTTTGAAAACTTTATTTCAGAGTTGTTTATGTTCTCTTGACTATAGTTTTCAATAAAGGTGAAACTTTTTGCGTATAGAATATTAACTCATTAGAGATATAATGGAGTATCTATAATCCTGCCCATCGTATTTTTTTTCATTGAAATTGAGAACCATTAAGTTGTAATCTAGATAGAGAATTACGCAGAGAACGAAGTAGGCAACAGTGCGTAATTTAAAAAATTAATTCATCTTTTTTTTCATAGAATATTCGTTTTGCCTCTTGTTAGCAAGGTTTATTGTTAAAATTAGTGGAAAAAGTTCTTGTAAATTAATCATGCGATGAAGTTCTTTTTCGCCTACAAATCCTTTTGACTAAGAAAGCCATCACAAATTTAGAACTAAAATTATGTTTCTTTTTATTTAACTCATTTCCAAACTAATAAAATTAAAGTTTATCCATGAATAAGATAAAGTCAACTGATTTACTTCAACTGGAACGTCTTTCTTTTAAAGTTTTGTATGTTTTTCTCTTTTGTTTCGACGGCAGAAAAAAATTAAGTTCTATCAATAATAACTATCATACACATTGTACATAACCGATACTTAAGAAAACTCCAGTCTGAATAGTTTCTTTTCTCAAAACATTTTATGTCCTCCTAAACCAGTCTTTATAAATCTACAAGACAAAGAAACAAGTGTCAATATATTCTAACCGCAGCAAAACCTCAACCAAAGAAATTCTCCCTTGGCGACAATTTTTTACAGAAAAATAAGTCATCCAATCTTGTACCAAATGATTTAAAGAACTATACATCCCCACAGAAAAAAAACACAACCAATCCTGTTCGTTTGAGCGACAATTCAGCGAACTCGAAACATAAAGCTTATGAGCCTCATTGTTTCAACACGGTGGTTTGCTCGTAAAGTTCAATGAGGAGTAACGCCTCGACATTTCGCCTCGAAAAACCAAAAGAAAGTCGAACCTCAAAAGCATAGGAATGCCACGCCACGCATTCTATCTTTCTCGGAGGCCTTGGGCAAGGTTTTTCTCAAGATGTTTGAAACTGCAGAAGGGCAAGGTCTCTTGAGTGCACTTGAGTCTTGCTGAAGAGCCCTCTTGGTATTCGAAATTCACCAGAAACCGACCACTGTAGTAGAAACACCAGAGGCAGAGTCTTTCTTACTCAAAAGGCTTCCAGGTCAATGAATGAAATAAAAGAAGTTAATTTTTACAAAACTCCTAATGGAATACATGCAATAATATGTGAATACGTTATTTCGAGTAAGATCCCGTTGAAAATTGCCAAAATATTTAAGACGCCAAATGTTCAAATATTTCCTTATTTTTATTAGTAAATTAATTTAATGGATTGAGTTTGCATTTTTTGGCAATACATTTATAATTTTTTGTATTCAAACAAGCAAGTGACGTCACACTAATATCTTGTATTAATAAAAAGGTTACGCCCAATTTAGACTGAGGGAATCTTATTTTCTTTTATAAATTATTGATGTTTTATAATTTAAACGGGAAGAGTTAAACTGTTAGATTTAACTTGCCGTTGCTGTAAGCATCTAAATTATATATAGAGGTCATAAAATAACGACCGTACTTAAAAATTATCTACAAGCGAAACTATTGGTAAAAAAATCTGAAATATTATTTTATAACCACTCTGTAGTTAATCCAAAGGTTAATCTTCCATTCTAATGAGATTCAAACAATTGGCAAGTCAAAAAAAGTATTAATAAAATTTTATAAGATTTAAACTAAAATCCATTAAAGGATAGTGATATTCCAATTGAACTTGAACTCTGTGCGAATGGAGTTTTGAGGACGGCTCCAGCAGCCATGAAAAAATTTCACTCAAAAAATTAAAATCCTTCCCACAATTCCCCTCCCTCAAAATCACAATTTCGCAAACCATCATCGCAAACCTCCCCCCTCCATCCAACTTACCCGCATACACATTCATCCAATCCGAACTGGTTCAAAAACGCGACTACGAGAAAATTACCACAAAAAACATCCAACATTCAATTAGGCATCTGCCGTCACAACAAAAAAAAGTGGGAATTATTACATGCATCCAAAAGAGCTCCCCGGGTCAGTTTCGGGGTCGTTGGCACCTACGTTAATCCCAGGCAGAAAGGTGCTGTGCCGAGATGAGATGCACAGCACTGACCTCCACTGTAGAAGGTATTAATCTGAGACTGATTGACCTTGAATGGTTGCGGAGATTCTCGTCTCGGGGAGTTCCGATTGAGAGGGAAGAGTGATGAACTGGATCCTGAAAGTCCGAGACAGGTGGAAAATGGGCAGAGTAGTTAGTTGCTCGATTGGTTTTTTGTGGAAGTTCCTTTTGGTATCGGTTCAATGGGATGGGGAGTCATTAATGCGATTAGGTTCAAAATCATCTTTGGAAATGACGGTTTATTTACAAAGCATTTCTTTGAAACTTTGTAAGCAGTTTATTGATAAAAAATAGGCAAATGCATTTGCAACAGGTAAGCACTAAAATATAAACGAGAAAAAAAAGAACTTTACTTTGAATATTCTATATATAATATGCGTGCAAAAACAGTAGTTTTAAAATTGCTTGTTTTGCTGAGATTATGAGTTGACGCCATCCTTCAAAATATTTGGACTGTTCCTCAGGAATATGGGGTTTCTGTTAAAAAAAATGTTGGAAAAATAAAAGGGGAGTCCCCCAAATATATTGCTCCAACAACAGAACTGGATAATATGCACCCACGACGTTTTTAAATACTCTTTACTCGATGATACTTAGGCTAAGCGCGCACTACTTTTGTCACGGCGACTGAGACAAAATTGTCACCCTGGCTATTGCAAGAAGCTAGAGAGCGCGCATTAGGCGACGAGACTCTTGGCCGTTTGCCAAGAATCTCGCCATAGAGATGCATTGCTCTCGAGTGACAGTTATGTTACTATTTATCCTAGTCACCGTGACAAAAGTATCTAGTGCGTGCTTAGCCTAAGGGGACGCGGTACCTTTCAAATAAAAATCTTTAAATTCATTGTTATTTTATAAGTTTTGTTGGTAAAATATGTAAATGCCTTAAATTAAACATAATATAAATTTGAAATTTATAAAAATTCAAATTTTATGGGTTTTTTAAAAGAAAATTTAAAATTTAAGAGGTGTTTTTAAAATGCTACTCCTCCTACAATTACTGACTTACACTCACAAAATTTGGTGTTCAAATACATTGAACTATGTGCAATAAAAATTTGCATCGGTTTAGGGTTTGTAGTATTTTAAGTACTGAAAATATTTATTTTCTTGAATCCTTTCTTGAAAAAGCTCTAAAAATGCTAAAATTCACAACTCATGGATTTTTTAAAAAACATCTACCATTGATATCCAAAAACCCATGCAAATTTTCATTATACACACTTCCAACAATAGTCAGAAAAAAATTCAAGATATTTGGTCCAATAGATAAAAAGCCTTAGCATTTTAAACAATGAAAAAGTGGTTCTGAGTAAAAGGACTTTGAAGTTTCCATAACCCATAGAAACCTTAATACTTTCACACATAAAATTAACTACAGCTTGAATATTTTTCGACGAAAACTTTTGAAAATTTGTAGGATGATAGACAAATGCCAATAGATTAGTTTGGATTAAAAAAATATTTTTCGTAATTTTGTCGAAACAGAGGTACCGCGTCCCCTTAAACTACTAATTGTTATAAAGAAATTAACAGTCAATATGAAATATTTATGCATCACAATATTAATCTTTTGCAGATATCTGGTATGGTTGATATGATAAATGCTTTTACTATATCTGATATTTAACTATATTTTTACTAAACATGCTTTTCATCCAAAATAAAGTTTTATTTATAGTTAAAGATAGGATTGCCCTCGATGACATTATGTGTTCCCAATCCCGTTTTCCTATATAATTAACAGTTACAAAGTTTGAGGTTCAGTTTAAGTTTGTATCGAATTTCCTTCTCTAAACTAAGTATTGCACTCATGATAACTTAGTGTTTTATAATGTGTATCAAAAAGATAACATTTAAATTTCTGAAAGACTGCTTACAAATCATAGAAATTTAATAAAATAAAAAATTACTGGGTTAAACAATTACCATTCTTTGATATTATCCCACTACTTAAAATATACTTCCTTATTACAAGTATAGCTCAAAAGAAAAACTTCAAATCTGGTATATATATAAAGTATTCATATTATTTTTAAAAGTTCAGAACAATTTAAAAAAAACAGACACTGCAGAAAACTTCAATGTTTTCCAAAATAAGTTCACAGTAATTATGTACAATTTTATTCTAACATAAATACGCATGGAGAAATCATAAAATATCAATTGGAGACAAGCAAAATTAGATCATATCTTGTCAAAAATAAACTAAAAACTACAGACAAACCATATCTACCGTAAAGCAGATCTGCAAAAATCTTCCCTATTTCATCGGAACGCCCAACATGCGAAATTCCATCCAAAAAGCCAATTAAACCCTTTGTTTCAATGTTTATTGCTCACACAGAACCATAAACAAAGCTAAATTGTAAAAAAAGGTACTGAGAAGAAAGGAACAGTTTATGAAGATGGCCCAGTTTCACGGGGGGATTCAGATTCTTCCCTTGTCCCAAATAGCTGAGCGTCCAGTGATATATTCCACTGGTAATGGACAAATAACCATTAAGAAAGCTAATGCTGGGAGGAGAGGAAATACGAGACAATTACATTGGGGTCGTCTAGCGTTTTTGCTCTAAGATAAATGGTCGTACATATCATGGGGATGAGCTGAGAAAATTAAGTCGTCTTGACATCGGGACAAATTCGATGAAGCAGTGTGCTTCGAGAAATTTTTGCACCCTGGATAAATTAATCTGCGTTACATATTTCATGAGGTGTCTAATCCTCTTTGCAGATTTGATAATAAGATAAGTTCAATATTTCAAGTAGGTCAGTGTCAGACTTTTTGGAAGGACTTAAAATTGTGTTTGTGTGCGGTGAGAAAATATGCAGTTGAACTTTGTGTGATGTAAATGTAGTAATGCGAATTAAACTTCATGTTTTTTAAATCGTGAAATGTACTGTGGAAGCTTAAGATGCAGTCAGACAAAAATGTATGTTGAAAACTGAGATGAACTGCATATCAAAGCAATATATAAACCTATTTGTTTCTCCAAACTGAAGATTATTTATGGAAGTCTAATACATGATCTTAAGAGAGGTTATCTATTTTAAAAAGGTAGAAGTATTTGCGAAGATAGGCAGCAGTTTATTGTTAAAAATAACCAATACAATTATTATCTAGAAGATGTTTTAGTTCTACTTATTATCTTTTTATTACTTTATACAAAAATTTAAGAGCTTTGAAATTTATATAAATACACTTAACCTGATATCTTTAAAATAATATGCGTAACCATAAAGGCTTTTATTTACATCAATAAGTTTATTTATATAATTAAACGTCGGTAAATTGGGCTATGGGAGATTAAAAAACACTTAAGATCATTTCCCACGTCAGCGCTATTGGAAATCTATAACATATAGTTACTCTAAAGCGCATCAAAACAGAACGTTGCACAAAGTATAACAGAACCTATAATTACCTTTTAAAATGCAACAATAGTTATTAATGATATCCCCCTGGTTTAGATCATACACAAAACACGGAATGATCCTTGTACAAAAAAAATGCCGACCACAAAACGAGTGCACCTGCACATCCGGCTGTCGGTAAAATTAAGATCAATTACAAGTAATCTTAAGAGGAGGCTTCCATTCCGGGGGTTATCTATCCATCCATGCTCCCCCTAGAAAACAGCACAACGTTAAATACCGTTTAAGTGGCAGGTTCCTTTTAGAAGTGATAGAGATTTCAAAGTACGCACTTAAGCTAAAGGTTAAATTGATTGTGCTTCTGTATAGAGGATGGCTGATGGAAGGTACCATTTGGTATTTACGAAGTCGAATTCGGTGCTGAGGAATGATATATTGTTGTCTTCTTTTCATGGACGATTAGAAATTATTTTCGCTTCATGGGATGCCGAAGTTGAGCAGCAATTGGGGATTTTCATTTATAGAAATACGTAGACGTGATTGAATCAGCTATGAGCTTTGATAATTACTATTAGATCTAAGAGAAGTGGAAGTGTCTTCAAGACCACCTTCAGTTGCAAAAAGTTTCTCATAATGGTGATCACATTAATTTGACGGTACTTTTAGTCGTATTTTAAAAGAGATAAACGAGATATCCTATTTCAAAAAATAATCCTCTAAATTTTCAAAAGGGTTTTTTTAATTTATCTTGTCAATGCTTATTCATTTTTTAGTCATTCTATTTAAGCCAACAAAACATAAAAAATGTTCTTTTAGTTTCTGTAAATGCAATTTATGTCTGAAGCATGTGAACGAAGATTTTATACAATACTTAAAACCATATTTTCAAGACCTTAATACTTCAAATAGAGTTCTGTGGAAATACTCATATTTTTTATCCCAAAAAATAACCATTTTGAAAAGCATCACTCTTCACCGGGTGAAGCTATGGTTAAATGCTAGGTTAAATGCTATGGGGGTGAAGTTCACCCCATAGCATTTAACCTCTCAGCACACAAGTCATGAACAGAATACACACAGACACCCGAGCAGCACAAATGTTCCAAGATTCGTCCAAATACAGATTGTCTAAATCTGTATTTGGGCGCCAGAAAAATCTGTCAGAAATCTATGGTCTAATTTTGCTTACTTCTACAGTTGCGAAGTTACGTAAACTTGACATGTTAGAGTCTGTTCATTTAGAATAGGCGGCTGGAAACAGGACCAAAAATGCTCAATAACGCTCATCACTTCACCGACCGATTCTTTTAACCGGTATTATATAAATAATCGATATCGATAATAATCTATATAAATATCGACCGACAGTATTTTAACTACTTCGGTTTAGGCTGCCCTGTTATTGCACAAGACAAATTTTTCGATGATAATAACAATTGTAACTGCTTCTATTAAATTACGTCTCAGAGGCCTATTTTAAATGAGCATGAACAAGAACATAGTATACGTATGGGCTTTGCCATTACGGAAAACAAGACCACAAAGCCTCAAATAGAACTGCACTGTGAAAAAAATAATCAAGATATTGTACATCAAGCACAAGCAAGTACTCAATCACCGCAACCTTCACCCCCATTCACAATACCCGCACAATCCGCCTCGTCCATCAACCACACACAAAAATCATCAATTTTCAACAAACCCACTGAACCATTCCCCAACCAAGTCCAAATCAACAGATTCATCAGCAGTATTACAACCGTTACTCCCCAATCAAAACCCAGTTCCGATTCCACAATTCTTTCCGGTCTGCACAGAAGGCCGGAAATCAACATCTTCTTGCATTGTGTGTCGCCCACTCTTTCGCGCCGTGATTACAGGGTTGAAGAAGGCACGTTGTTCTAATGGGACAGCTCTTCAGGAGCTTCGGACGCCGCCGCCTTGGCATGGTGTGGAAACGTGGGGAGATGATTTGGAGTTGTTTTCGGTTTGGCTTGAACCTTGTGTGATGATATCCGCCCTTGAAATCCATATGGCTCGAGTTAGACATCTGTCCGCGAAAGTTATGTTTGTAAATTGAGATTTTTGAAGACATCTTAGAGTTCCCTTTGAACCTACAATCTAAAATGGGAAATTATAAAGTAGAATGTATTCATCCAACTCATCAGTTATGTAAAAGATGAAACCTATAGATAGGCGTACAATTTTTTTCAATGAGGGTTCATGTATAGTCATATCATAAAGCCGAGCCAAGAGAAAAACTTTGACAGCAAAACCAAAAGTCGGAGAAGAAGTGCAAAGCTAATTACCGTCACCCCTGAAATTGAGTGGAAATATCAGTTCCCCCCATCAAAACAATATTGTATGACTCCGTCAAAAAAATTTCACCTAGCGGTATGATTATAGTCCTTGAGTAAAACTTGTGAATTATGTGTCTGTCTCTGTCTTAAGGATATTTCTCTATGGTCCCAAGTGAAGTCAACACCAGGAGTATCAAACTGTCTTATAAAGGTAAACTATCTGTACCAATACTTTCCAGGACTATCTGTTCCGTTACATTACTCTACTAGAGTACGGGCATTTGCAGCAACAACGACGAGCAAAATTAGATTGGAGTGTTAGGGCGTTGTTGCCTCAATTATGACTTTATGATTCACATCTTTCAACACGACGGAATATACCTTAAATTTAATCTTTGGTAGAAAATTGCATCGAACCTATAATTTTTTTCGAATTGAATATGTGCACCAATATTTCATTTCTGCTGCAAATTAACATTCCTTTCCACCCTAAATTTTCCATACGATTTAATGGTAAAAATATGATTTAAGGGCATGGGGACTCCCGTTTACTACTAAAATATTAGGGCAAGATTTTCCAATCTGAAAGAACACCTAAGGAAGTAAGCTGAAACACATTTACGCTTACAAGATAAGCTAGATCTAGTAACGATAACATGACCCATCTATCATCCTAACTGTCAAGAGACCATATCCTTTAAGGAGGTGTATAAAAAGCCTCTACAACCTCCAGTTCACAAAAGCTATATGAAAAGACCGATTTTTTGGTTCTTTTCATTTGACCTGAACTTGAGATGAAGAAATAACCCACCCTTGAAACTGGCGGAGATCCATACCGTACCTGTTTGACATGTCGTGGGTATGGCATGGCGACACTTAAACCGATGGTATCTCGTGGGAGACTGCCTTGTTTTGTTCACAGGAGGTTCGGTTAGGAGTTAGGATTAAAGATCTATTGTAAAGATTAAAGAATCGAATGGTGTGTCGTTATTAGACTACTCCCATTAAAGAAAAAATTGTGGAAAGTTTCAGCTCTTTGCAATTCCAAAATAGTGTAAAGGTACTTATTTATACCTTACCAAAATATGAAATTGGCCTTAACACGTTGACTGCCACAATAGAAAAAAATCGTCCGTGTGGGCCCAAAGGAAAAATGCATAGTGAAAAGGCTGAATGTGAGTTATATTTAACACACGAAGCCTCTTGCACAAAAAAGGTATGAGTTCAATGGAACTCACAAATAGCAGTCATGTTAAAAAGCAAACATAAATAAGCTTTATTCTCTCAAAGAAAACCACACAATTTTTTTCTGTCAACATGCTGCCATAAGCCTTTTTGATCTTTGAAAGAAAAAACTAAACATTCAAATTAGTTTGAATTCACAGCTATATAGTAATCACGGTTATATAAACTTATTGTATAATAAAAAGTACCGTCATCTGGGGGTAGGTGCACGTTTCTAAATCCCTATCTCCGTAATGTTAAAAATGATGATTTTTAAGGTACATTTTTAAAAAATCTACTGAATTAAAGCTCCCAAATTTTTTTCTGAGTATTTCCTGAACTGTATTACATACTTTAACATGAGCTTTTAGGGCTAATATGTCTAGTTATTTTTTAAAAAAATATTAACTGAATGAACTTTGGTTTTTTCTCAAAAAGACTGAAATTTCATGATGTTTTATGCTATAACTTCAGTTTAAAGGACTTTTTTGAGAAACCCCTGTGTTAAAGTATGTAACATAGTGTCATTAATAATGTTACCAAGTTATAAGTTGTTTGCTATAATAGATTTTGAGAAAATGTTCCTTTTATGGTAAAAAATTCAGTTTTGAGATAAATGGAAATTTAGTAAGAATCTTGCATATAAGTAGTGCATTAATTATTTCCGTAAAAAATAATTAAAAATACTTCTAATCCACGTAGAGTAATAATTTTGGTGTCGTTTGAAGCGTAAAATGTAATACTAAACGAAAATGCAAAAATTGAAAAATGTGTTTTTTGGTCGAAAGTTGTGCACCTACCCCCTTAGTAGTAGTACCAAAAATATTAATTTATCTGCCTTACCAAACGAATTCGTAATATTCCAATTTTAAATTACCGCATGCTAATAAGTCACTATTAATCTAAAAAAACTCTAGACTGGTTGGAATTCCAGAAATAGTTCAAAAAATGTTTTTCATAAAACGAAGTCTTGATTAAACTGTAAAGAGAATTCTCAGAAAATAGTAATAAAACACCAATATCTGAAACTTACGCAACAGAGGATAAGTTATGCGCACTTTGCCTTCTTCATAAACTACGATTACTTAACTCTACAAAGAAGCATAAAAATATTGCAAAAGGCCGCCATTCCATCGACTCGATGCTTTAAAAACCACTCGAGGGTAAAATGATGTTTTGAAAGGCTTCAAAGGGTCATTCGCGTTTATTTACGATGATGCGCTATGGTTAATTCCGATGAACAAAGGAACCGACAGGAAATTGATTTCATAATTTATTTAGACTTTTGTTTGGGTTTTTGACTTTTCTTTTGCGTTTTAGAGTTGACTTCGCTGAAAATGCGTAAAAGGACAGTATGGAAATTTTTGCATTGTTTATGAATATTAATATATTTGTTGGGTAAAACAAAAGTATTGCATAAAATGTATGTTAAATTAAGGTAAGTTATCTGCCTGTGCTAATTTAAAACATCATTTTTTGAGAAAAAGTAGGATGAGTTAAAAGACTGAAAGGTAAAAAACGGGCCTTTATTGAGCCTATAAAAAGTTTTCTTTCAATGATCGATCGTTTTAACAAGTTTAATAAAGGAGCTTTTATTTTATAAAATATTAAAATTTAAATTAACCTTTAACTTTACAGTATTCATTTAAACCTTGTAAAAACCATCCTTTAATCTTGCCCAAATTTTCTCACAGTAAATCATTTATGATTTGGCTAAGTTTTGATGCAACAAGATGAACTTCTATTGATAATTTGTTTCCATTTAATTTACCATGTTACAGGACAGGTGTAAATTTCTAAGATCTTCTCACATGAGCTACTCCCGTCTGTGTTAGAAGAAATAAGAGTTAATATATATGATAAATAAGGTATATTGAAAAGGTTGGGAATGAAGTCATCTATGGTAGGCATTACTTGGCCTTTGTTTAGTAATGCAATTACTGTAACCCCATTTGGGACCACGTCGAATTTGTAGATTTTACTGAAAAAAACTCAAGAACTCTTCACCATAAAACACCAGTAGCGGAGAGTTGATATAAATAAATAAACCCATCTGTGCAGAACTCCATTCTCTAAACTCGTTGTTATGATAATGGATTTATCATCACGACCAGGTGTTTCCGAAGAGGCCAAGCCAGAAAAAGTGAAGCACTCGCACAGAAAGAAGGCTTTGTCCCGACGATAATAATAAAAAAACGGCACTACGGGAGAAAGCATTCAGCGAAATTCGGGGAAGCTAAGAGACATCTCAATTGCTATTGATGAACTACTGCTGCCAGTGAAAGACACTTAAAAAACAAGAAACGTTTTGTCAAGCGCGTTTTGAGAGCTACGGGAAGAGTTGTTTTTGCCTCATTGCCAATTCGTGGTTTCCTGCACTTTGGGGTGCTTGAGGTTTGTTGGCTTTGTTGAGGAAAAAATGTTGGTGTTAGGATGAATAGGATCGTGGGTGCAAGTACTATGTTTAGTGACTGTCTATTGTTCAGTTTAGCTGGAGAGTTTTAATTCAGAATAAAATGTTATTTTGTCATTGAAAATTGAAATTTTCTTTTGCAAAATATCAGTAATATATCACTTTCAATTTCTAAATGAATTATTTCAATGTTTTTGTATCAGATAGATTTTTTTTGCTGCATACTTTCAGAAAATGCAGGAAAATTTCATCTTTCTTCAAATTGCCTGATTTTATCATTGGTATTTGGTACTTTTCATAGGATTAACCGGGCTCAAATATCTCCAATCGAACTATATTGGCAACGTTTTATTATTTACACAAAAATGAAACAGAAATAGAAACACTGTTAGTTAAGATATTTTAATGGTTTTATTTTGATAAAAGTTGATTATATTTGTCGATTTAGCATTAAACTTTACGCTTGCACCCAGCTAATCCTAAAGTGATCTACTTTTAACACACATAACAAGATAAATAAATGAGTTAATATCTCAGTCTATCAGTACTAAAGATTAGAAAACTGATTTTATTCGACAGTAATTTTTGGATGTATAAATAATTTTAAAAATTAAAAATATTTTTATCGTATCAAATTTATTATTCATATCAAATATTTAAACTGTTTATTAAAGAAATGGCCATAATTAAGTAATATTTGTATAAAATACATAATTTGTGTTCTATTACTTTGTCAAGAGTACTAAGGAAGAAACTTCTGTAGTGGAAAATTAAAAAAGGCCTAAAACAAAAACAACCCAGTTTATTATCAACTGATAAGATAAACCTTTCCATCATAAAATCTTATGTCACTTATAAAAACAAAGGTGCGATAGTTTATCTTACGTTTTTCACAGAAGATACAATTCTCCTGACATTATATTTAAGCTGCAATAAAATGCTTTTAAGCACTGCTGTTAAACTCAATGCTACAAACTTGTGTCCTTTAAAAAACTGTCGATACTTTGTGCATCGACTGTATAAAAATTATATAATTAATTTGATAATATTGAATTATAGATAAAAATATCACAAAAATTTAGCTGAGAAAAAGATTTTAATAAAACGAATCGGAAATTTTCCCCTTTAAACTAGTGTCATCTTATTTCGAACACCTAAAGAAAACCTCTTCTTGTAAGTGGATGAAGGGAAAGACACTAAACAAAAGATGTCAAAAATTTGGAAGAGGATTTGGGGGTTTTCCACTAGAAAAATTTTAAAATTAACCCCCAAATGTAGTGTTCTAACTCAATTTGAGATCCTTTGGGTTACAAGTGAAGAGGATTGATCCTTGTATATGGCAGTATTTTCAAGGAAAAACAGAATAAAAATTCATGCGAAATTTCGGGAGGGGGGGGTAACTCCTAACCTGGATCCTCCATTGATACGGCCCTGATTTACCGACGGTGATTCCTTATTAAGCGGAATATTCTACCAAAAACCAAACTGAAAAAAAACGGCAACAAAATAAAACTCCACATTAATAAAGAAAGCAACCGACCATCCGCCTTCGCTTTATTACACAATAAATCTCTCGAGATAAAAAAACTTTCAACGGGACCATTAAAACGTCCCTACCCAAAAAATTACTGCCTTCAGAACACCCAGTAGTTGCACATAACGGACCACATAACTCCGACAATATCTATACCGTGGACACCAACCCACCATTAAAATCTCCCTCCAAGTCTCACCTGCAACACACCTATATGTGCACTCCCCGCCACAAAAATGCAAGCCTATCTCCAGAAATATCAGAATGGTGCTTAGTATGTACCTTAGGGAATAGATAGAAGTGCATTACTGGGGGAAGGATAAGGGATTTTTATGGAGCCGAGATGCAAAGAGCCCTATGCCCGTATGGGAGAAAGGCGGTAGATAAAGACCGGCGCCTTACCTGATACCGAGGCTTGAGAAGTATTTGGAGGGGGGCGAGAAGGTATGATATCGCCCCCTTGGCTCACTTGGTTTTTCCCAAAAAAAGAATGTTAATGGTATAGTGAAATTAGTGAAATAGTGTTTAAGTTTATAGATAAAGTAATGAAGTCTGAGAAAAAAGGGTTATATACCAAGGTTAGCCACCACTAAATTTTTTTAGAAACAAATATGGTATATTAATCACAAAAAATTAATTAATGCGTCTGTAGTGGTGACTTAATTCATCCCACAGTATCAATTTTTAAGATATTCCCCATTATTTTTACTTCATTGGATACTAAAATTAACTTTAGAAAAAAGAATAACGATAAATGAGATGATCATATACCTTATAACTATAAAAGGTTATGGATATTTGGATTGCTATTTACACAAATAGTTGGAATAATAACAAAAGTTGTCAAAATAACAAAATTTAAGAAACATGTGTGTGACTTACATATTTACTCAATTCATTACTTTTGTAGTGATGAGAAATATCTTTTCTTACTAATTATGCAAAAATAACGACGTTTTATTATTATTTAATTTCTTAAGATACCATTCAAGCTATCTGAATAAATTTATCTGATTTATAATGACATAACAGATTACGTATGTGGGGTAAAAAACGTGATATAAGGAGATAAACCAACAATACTACCTCTATCAAGAATCATTTAAAATAACAAAAGATGATAGAAGGGATTTAAACTATTTAAAATAACAGTTTATAACCCATTGATGATGAGTTGAATTAGAAATGTGTTAGGTGCTTTGCACATCACCCATGATTGAAAATTAAAGGATGTATTTAAAATCGAAATACAAATCTTGAATTAGGACGGCATCATGAAATATCCTTAAGATAGCATTTTTCTCGAACAAAAATACCAAAACCACACATTAGCATCGGCTTGTTACCTGACAAGTTTCTTTCCCAAGTGTGGATAAAATAAACAATGAGGAAAATTCTTCTGTACACCCATTACAGTGCCAAAAACACCCTGGAGCCGCCAAACATTCAAGGGTTCCGGATTATACCAAACGGCATTCTGGCAATTTTCAATTGGCCACCTTAAGTGCATGGATTTTGAAGGTGGCAAAAGAAGATTCCTATTCTGCACAAAATTCAACGTAAACCCTTCGTCTCTTCAGAACATTCTTCAATAGCTTTCCTGTGGAAGGCTGGAGCTGACCCCTACTGTTCACAGATTTTGTAGAAATACATGACCTCATGGATCTGGTCTAGTTCTGCTAGACCGGATGGGTATTAGTCCCCATCACTACCACTTCATTAAAAAGAAATCAATCACGTTGCTATTGACAACAAACCATCCACTAAATTAACATCTCGCTAGATATTATCCCCCAAACCCTCGGACAAATTACACACATTACCATGTACGAAAAGTCGTTCATTACGTAAAAAACTAAAAAAATCTGTTCAGAAGTTTAAAGAGATGGAATGACCTCACAAGACACTTTCCTGTAGAAAATTACTTCATGTTTCCTGGACCCTACCAACTCCCCATTATTCCTCTTTCATCAATTCCTCTCTTACTCCAATCAGAGGCCGTACATAAATCACCCATAACAGGAAGAAAAACGCTCAAAAGACAACTTCCACACACCATAAATACAACTCGCGAGATGTTCCTATATAAGCAAGGGGAAGACCGTTGGAGAAGAATCACTGACCAAAATTAACGAGCCACCCCTGAAAGTCCCCCTACTCTGCCAGATTCATTCAGGTGTAGACCGTAGGATTGGAAGAGATAGAAGGCGCATCTAATTTTCTCTAAAAATGGGGACCATGTCTTTCCTCGGCAATTTCGCGTTGATGATTATTGAGTTTTTAAAATATTGAAATGTTATTTTGTCCATGTGGAATGTATCTCCATAAGGATAGGAACTTTTATGGGACTAAATTGTCATATCGGTGCAATTTTCATTAAAAGTTACTTAATTGAAAGATATTCAGTGCAAATGAGGGATTAGAGTTATAACCTCCTTGTTAATTACCTCCTAGTTAATTTATCCTTGATAAATATAGTAAGAGTACTCTTCTATAACTACTTCAAAATCGAAAGTAAATAATTATGGCTTTAACAAATAAGTTATAGTTAAAGTATTGAGATGAAAAAATTGAATATTTGAGTTTAGCATGGATTTGGTCGGATCTTTAGGTCTGTTTGAGTAGTAGTATGGCAGTTTTCCTGTTAGTGGAATACGTGGTCTGTGAGAGCAGGCCTTAAAATGTCCTCTTTAGAACAGGTTCAATTATATAAACTTTAGATTAATAAAACTAAGCTGTGACTTCATAACAAATCATCATCATTCCTTCCCAGGCAGCGATGCTTAAAACTTAAAATGTGAAACCAACATAGGAGCGTAAAAATTACAAATGATCATTTGTAATCACCCTAAGTAAAATTTTCCACCTTCAAGTTAACATTTTAAGAGAAATTACTTTGTTCATTATCCCTATACTTTCCCATTCTATTGACTTCTCCTTGCTATGGATTTCGCTCTGCCACTCTTCATAATGTCCACTTGAAACCTGCAGCAGAAGCGCGCTCTAGGTGTTACTATCTGCACGAAGGTAAGACGGTGCTAGCAGGGGGTGTTGCCATCCCATACCTGACGGGAGCGAGGTCAAGGAATCGTTTTCGAGGGGCCTCCTAAAGGGGGCGAAGATAACTTCCGAAGGAAGAAGGAAAAAAAATGTTTGATAAATGGATAGGTGTGCCGGTACCGCGGGGCAGCAATTTGCGAAGAGAAGTGAAATGAAAATAAGCACCCGAGCTATCGGCGATTCCATAAAATGTCATAAGTCATAAAATCGCCACGTACGGCTGCGTCGTAAAGGTAAGATACGACGACTTTTACTGCCGACAGCGTTATCTGTCAGCTTAAAACGAGTAGAACACGGGATTTGGATAATTGGTGCAGCGAAGCTCAGGATTGAGATGGTGCCTTTTTTGTGAAATTAAAGGGGGCCCGAAAGAGGGGTGGAAGGTACTAAATTAAGGGATGGGAGATGGTTATCCACTGCACGATTTTCGTTCCGGAAATTTTGAAACAAATTTCTGCCATGTCAAGGATCGAAGTTAAGTACCTTATTGTCTTCGGCGAAGCGCCCGTTAGGGATTTGATGGCGGAGATCTTGGAGTAGGACGAGATAATCTGGTGGAAAAAGCTCGCGGTAAAATATAACTATAAAATAATTATGATTCAATGAAAGATCTAAATTTATGAAGAGTAAGAAAGGGATCTTCATAGGGTACGAAAAGGTTGAGGATCTTATGACGCTCAATGTTTTTGAAGCAGAGGTAAATTATCGCATCGGAATATACCATGAAATATTTCAACAGCAGTATTGTGTATCAGGAGAATGGACCAATAGTTCAACAGTTTCAGATTCCAACTGACAGGATCTTTGAAAATCCGAACATAGTTGTTTTCCTTTGGATTGGCACGCGCAACCTATCTTAATTTCATATAAGGATATCACGTTTATTTACATCACATATCTCAGTCCCAAACACACATCAACTACTTCTGAAAGTAGTAAACGTAAATCACCCATAAAACAGATTCTTTAAAGAAAAGTAATAGACACCATGTATCGTAAAACGTTAATATTTTAAATCTTTTATAGTCCGGTCGCCAAATGAGAAAATAGGCTTGAACCTGGAAATGGAGTCCAACTAATATTTTATGATTGATTCTAGTACTTTTTGATGTACTGAAACATAATACGGCGGGTGCCAGAGTGGCACCTTTGAGCAATTCCAAATATCGAACGGCAAAGTTCTCGGGGTGAAAAAAGTAGAAATCGGGTGTTATTTTCAGGAAAAAAATTAAGTAGTCGTTTTTTCAACGGATTTTTATGTTTTTGAGGGTGCTTAATCCGAATTAGACTTTTTCAACCAAATATTCGAACGGCTTCTTTGAGAATTTTCGAGATTTTGTCAAAATTTCAACCCTTTCTACGGTTTTATGCTTATAAAACAAAAGTTATGGGTTTTACAAAAAAATTTTCAGTTAACAAATTAAAGTTTAATAAACAAGCTACAAAAAAGTCAATTGAAACATTTTTGTCAGACAAATAGTTTTGCCGCTACAGCCCGCCAAAAGAAGATACAATTTTGGACGGATTGGGAAAAATTCAGGATGTAGTACCTGCATCTCGTGATTGAATGAAGTTTGGGAACCTACAAATGAGTGTTTTTTTAATTCGTATGATTGATACTAGTACAATTTTATATACTGAATCATAATATGAAGGGTGCCAGAGTGGCACCTTTTGTCAACTTTAAGTATCGAAGGTCAAAATTCACTGGATGATGAAAAACACCTATTTTATTGCTAGTGAAAGGGAGTCGGCTGACCAAAATTAAATATCAGTAAATGTTTATTATACTGAATCATAATATGAAGGGTGCCAGAATGGCACCTTTTGTCTGCGGCACCTTAAGATCTAACTATCTAAAGATGAGCTATATAAAGATGTACAAGATATGATAGATGGCGAAGAATCAACGAAGGTTCATACGTTTCACAAAGAGGAAGGTGCAGCAAGAATTAAATCTGATGAAGAAGATAATCAGAAAATAAGAAAAAAACTTAAAACATGTGTAAACCCTTTTGTCATTGATGACCACCCTGATGGTATTGTTAATATACATAGTGGCCGTATTGGAAACACGAAAGTAAATGTGGATGATGCCGTATGCCTTGGAGAAAAGCAACGACAAAAATTTGAGGAATCACTGCCAAAAGGATTTTATGTTCCTTTGAAAAAGGAAGTTGTCACTTTGTCAAATGACAAGAAACATATGGCGATACAACATATGAGAGTTTATAACACGGAGACTATCTACGCACGAGCCCTACAACTGATGACACGTAATGTTGAAATATGCAGCCTTCCAAATTTGTTTGGTTATGAATTGTCTCCAGTCCCGTCAGCTTTATTCAATGAATTTGGGGCCATGAATCCCTCCTCCCAGAAATCGCAATTAATGAGTGTATTAAGAGTTCAGGTGTCACCGAAGGTGGAATTTGTTAATGCATTAATTATAGATGCTAGTGCTCTTTTGTGGCATGCTTATTGGCCAAAGTTTGTTACAGTAGAAACTTACATAAACAATTTAATTGTGGTTATAATGAAACATGTTGCAGAACAGGACACATACCTTGTATTTGATAGGTATTTCGAATACAGTCCTAAAAGTGGTACACGATCAAAAAGAGGAGTAGACAGTACCTTCATGAAACAACAAGCCGACACACCTATCCCAAGTCGCAATAGTATATTGACCAATTCATGCAATAAAATACAACTAATAACCCTGATTTGGCAGCAACTACTAAAACATAAAAATTTTCTTCCACATAAATTGGTCATTACTGGCACTGATACAATCCCAACTGAATTGCAAACTCCTGGTGTTGTAATTCCTCGCCCAGATTTGGAAACTCACCATGAAGAAGCAGATGTCATAATTGTACAGCAAGCTATTTTTCTATCAAGGTGTGCAACGAACAGGATCAAAATGTTGTCTGATGACACTGACGTTTTTATTCTTCTTGTACACTTTTACAGAAAGCTCAATTTTAAATGCGCAATGTGGATGGAGTCATTTGACACGGTCAAGGTCACAGATATAGCAACAACAGTTTACAACCTAGGAACCCTAGCAAACTCATTGTTAGCAGTGCATTGTCTCACTGGTTGTGATACCACTTCTCAAATTTTTGGAATTGGAAAATCTAAAGCTATACATATTCTGAGATCTGGTATTGAAATTAAGCATTTAGGTTGTGTAGAATCTTCAATGCAACAATGCATAACAGAGTGCACAAGCTTCATCACACATTGCTACGGCTACAAGAAGGAGGCTCACGACATGTCAGATGTTCGATACAAAGTGTGGGCATCAAAGAAAATTCCTCCTAAAATTAAGCACCTCCCTCCGACAACAGAGGCATTTGAACTCCATATAAAACGATGCCATTTGCAAGTTTGCACCTGGAACGCAGCAGCATCTTCGTTCCCTCCACCTTTGAATCCCACTGATTTTGGATGGACAAAGAATGAAGCAACGCACTCTTTGGTACCCGTTCAACTTCCAGATAACAAAGGGTTGGCACCACCAGAATTGCTGAAAAGTTTAAGGTGCAGCTGTTCAAGTGAGAAGCCATGTTCAACAGCAAGGTGCAGTTGTGCACAAGTAGGTCTGCCTTGTACAGAATTTTGCACGTGAGAAGGTGGCCAATTGTGTGGCAATTCGAAAACTAATGAAGCCCAATTTAAAAATAGTGACAGTGAAATGTCCACTGTGCAAAATATTCTATAATTTTGAATTAAAGTTTAAGTAAACTACACTTCCTATTTACTACCTATTTCTAAACATATTTTATATTGAATTTCTTATTAATCATGTTGAAAAAGTATAGTTTACCGTTATATCACAAAGTATCCCCATAATAAAATTTACTGATATTTAATTTTGGTCAGCCGACTCCCTTTCACTAGCATTAAAATAGGTGTTTTTTATCATCCAGTGAATTTTGACCTTCGATACTTAAAGTTGACAAAAGGTGCCACTCTGGCACCCTTCTTATTATGATTCAGTATATAAAATTGTACTAGTATCAATCATACGAATTAAAAAAACACTCATTTGTAGGTTCCCAAACTTCATTCAATCACGAGATGCAGGTACTACATCCTGAATTTTTCCCAATCCGTCCAAAATTGTATCTTCTTTTGGCGGGCTGTAGCGGCAAAACTATTTGTCTGACAAAAATGTTTCAATTGACTTTTTTGTAGCTTGTTTATTAAACTTCAATTTGTTAATTGAAAATTTTTTTGTAAAACCCATAACTTTTGTTTTATAAGCATAAAACCGTAGAAAGGGTTGAAATTTTGACAAAATCTCGAAAAAATTCTCAAAGAAGCCGTTCGAATATTTGGCTGAAAAAGTCTAATTCGGATTAAGCACCCTCAAAAACATAAAAATCCGTTGAAAAAACGACTACTTAATTTTTTTCCTGAAAATAACACCCGATTTCTACTTTTTTCACCCCGAGAACTTTGCCGTTCGATATTTGGAATTGCTCAAAGGTGCCACTCTGGCACCCGCCGTATTATGTTTCAGTACATCAAAAAGTACTAGAATCAATCATAAAATATTAGTTGGACTCTATTTCCAGGTCACATGGCATGGCGACTGGACTATTAGGACAAAAGGAAATGAATACTGGTGCGCTTTGACAGAAATATTTTCTGTACAACCATGAATTGTCACCTATGAATTTACTATCTTACCCGACCTATACTAATTTATACGTCTACTAGCCATAAACTACACTGAACAAACGCAACTACTACTCGTAAAACACTTCTGTTTTTCAACGTAGGAGCACTAAATTCGAATGTCATTTCAGACATTACAATGCATCGATGAACTGTGTTAACAATGAGGTTTAAAATTTGTTTTTCATAAGATTTCATTTAGGATTCACTTGACTGAGAACGTACTTTTGAAAACAGACAAAGAGTAAGTGGAGGTCAATATCGAGATGAATTTATAACCTTAAAATATATTGAGGAATTTGTTTAAAGATTTTGAGAGAGTATATAATATGCTTTTATAAAGAGATTATTCACTTGAAATTCGATTATAGAGACCCAATACGTTTTTCAAAGGGTAACCAAAAATTTATATGAATTATGTAAATTAAGGAAACTTCTAAACTTCTTGTTGTGTTTAAAATATTGTGAAAATATGTTTCGTTCAAATAATTATTAAAATTAACCAAACTCTTTCTCGAGTAATTCATTGGGTGAAGCAAACGAAAAATAGTTCATTTCAATCACTTATTGAAAATTTTCAATCAATAGGTTTTTGATATCTATTCCCACTAGTTCCAAATTTATGTCCCATACTACAACTTGCACAATTAAGCCATTGCACGCGAACGCACTCAAAGCATGTTCTAATATCAATTTCAGATAACTTAAAGACAACAAACAAATGTTGATCCAGTTTATTCTGGTACTGGCAGTTTTTAACCTGAAAGACTGAAACTAATAGCGATATTGTTTCAACTCCATAACAATATTCCCAAAGGCATTTTTCTAAAGCTTGCCCATTTACATTTAGCATTTTATGGCAAACAATGGTAGTTTCCTTCAAGGTCAGTTAGCCAACGTCCTTGGTTCAGGGCCTGTAGGAAGACATTAAAACCCCATTTAAACAAACCTATTTTGAACATCAGGTTCTTTGAGGATCATTACCGATTCTTGATGGAAGAACAGAGGTATGAAAACCATAGGAAGAATTTCCATATTGTTTCCACTCCGGGATCCTATTTGCTAATTTTAATTTTAAAACTTGAAACGCATGTATTTTCGTAAAATAAAATTGAGAAGGGAATTATGAATTTTAAATTTTAAAAAATATTCATGGAATATAAATAATTTAGATTATCAAGGACTTTATTATAGGATTTGGGTCAATCTTTATTTTTCAAAAGATACTTTGAAAGGGCCTTTCAACTGTTGTCAACTGTTCAAATGTTGAATCATTTGTAAATAGATTTTAGCTAATAAAACTTGTGATTACTTAAAATTGCTACAAAATTTCTTAAATAGTTATTTTAATTAAAATGACTTTAGATAATTTTTTTCTTTTTGAACTTCTACTGTTTGTTCAAGATTTAATCAAATAATTTCTACTTAGACGTTTACCAAGAAAATAATTTGTTGCGTAAAATAAATTTTAGCCGTAGAAGTTATGTTTTAGTCAAAAAAAGTCAGTAGTTTAAAGACTTGACTCAAAATAAAAAAAACTAACACATTTACCTTTATATTTTTCATCAACTAAAAACCGATTTCTACAACCTAAGGATAGTTAAAGAATCGTGTAAGAAGAGCAGGATATTCAATGACGCTCTAAATTTCGTTTTCCTTACAATGACAATGCTTAAATAGTAGGTGGAAGTCTAATATAGATATTATTTTATAGACTAGGGGGCTCTGCCCCCTGCTCGCTATCGCTCACCAACCCCCGGAACTGCTTCGCAGTTCTTTGAAGATCGCTTCGCGATCTTAGCGAGCAGAGCTCGCTTGTTTCATCTCAACTATCCAGTACAACCTGGAACCTGTCTGCTTATAGTCTGTTTATTTAGAATAGGCACCTGAAAAAGGATCAAAAACGCTCAACAATGCTTAATAACGCTCATCAGACAACTTCAGTGACCGATTGTTTCTATAGTATTTTAACTACTTCTGCTTAGGCTGACTTGTCATTGCAGAAGAAAAATTTTTCGACGATATTTATAATAATAAATGCTTCTAATACATTACGTCTCAGGCGCTAATTCTAAATGAACAGTGTAGTTAATGATCATTTAATATCGAAACTTCTTATCTCTCAAACTTTTCTATAACTTAATTCGGATCATTACCACGAAAATATCAAAATAAAACTATTACTGAAATATTCCTTTTAAATTATCAATAATTTAATGGATAGGGGGCTACCGCCCCCTGCTCGCTTACGCTCACCAACCCCCGTAACTGCTATGCAGCTCTTTACAGATCGTTTCGCGATCTGTAATATCTGCAATCGATCTTTAGCAGAGTAAAACAAACTTCTCGAAAATCCTCTTCCTTTCATCGGCACAAATAACACTCAAAAAAGCTTAATTATTTATTTCTCTAGTATTTCAAAAAATATCGAAGTATCTTTAAAAGATTAATAAACAAGTCTATACTATATCGCTAGCAAACTTAGAGCAAAAATATGCACCTCAAAACTTTAAATATCTGTGCTCGCGACAATCTAGTGAACAGGCAAATATAAAATTTAAAAACATTAAACACGTCTGATAAAGACCTACTAAAACTATGAAAAAAATGAAACTTTGATGCTTAATAATTCCAAAAATAATTAGAATTTTTTAAAGAATTAAACGCCAATCTCTTTCTAAAAAATAAAAATATAAGTGTTTAAAAAATCATATTGATACCGTGATTAGTTTTCATTTTAGATAGAAAAAAACGAAAAAGTGTCAAAAATTTCGAAAATTAAAAAATTACTCTAAACCAAATTCGAAATTCAAAAAAAGGGCGACGTAGTGCACATCTTCATACTTCAGAGTATTAGGCTGCAAAAAATCATAGTTCTGCTGCTAATAGATTTCGCTGAACTGGATTACGCGGCGAAAAAAGAAAAACTTCAACTTTGACCTTAAAAATACCCCAGAACTAACTATCACATCTGTTAGCTTTTTGTTCGAGAATGTGCCCCAAATATTCTTCTGCAAATGTTTCAAATTTCATAAATTTCTATCAAGTAGTTTTTGTGTTATGAGAGTTCAAAGAGTTGAAAAATAAAATTTTCTGAAACAGCGGCCGCGGTGACTGTAACTTTTTTTTAATATAGAGAGATATTTGGATAACAATAACGTGAGGATTATATTTTTGATGACAAATATATATTCCACGATATTAAAACATAACACAAAATTGGTATAAAACGGAATTTAAAAAACTATGATAATTATATCAGCACTAACTTTCGTGGTTTCATTTAGGTAAAGTTAGCCATTGCTATTATCTCTCGATAACTAATATATAGGTTATTCCCCTTTATCCTTTACCTTCCTTTACCTTTACCTTTTACCTTCCCTGACTTTTTAATTACAAATCCGCCAGCATCGTTCATCCCTTCCACACGTTCGAATCCTCTTTCTTCCCATAAAAAAAGACCCAAGATCCCTTATCTTCGAATTGTTGCCTCAACCGTGCTGAACCAGTGGCCCCGGTTGCTAAAGGATAAAAAAACATTTCTAAACGAAACAGGTTTGGGGCAGTGCTCGCAAAAGGAAAAATCAGAGAAATGGGCAGTGAGTTTATAGTAGTATCACTTTCGAAAAGCTTTTATTCTCTCTTTTTTTTTAAAAAGAGCTTGCAAACGATTTAGGTCCCCTAATCGGTATCGGGAAATTGAAACTTAGCATTGTTGGTGGTTGGTCACGTGTGGTGATGCCCGGGAGGTTTTGACAGGAGAAGAAAGGGTTGTAGGTTTTTTGATGTATTTGAGGAAAATTAAGTTTTTTGATTGAAACTTTGGTTATAATTTAATGATGAGGATTTATGCATAGTTATTGGATTAAGTTAACTTTATATCGACAAAAAATTTATTCTTAGCAATGGCGAGAACAATATAAGGATCTTCGAAAGTACTGGTCAAAATACCATGCCTGTTATACAGGGTGTATCTGAAATGGTACCACACTTTCAGGGATGATAGTCTTCTCATCAAGACGAACAAAAATTGGTATAGAAAGGGGGTCGCAAATGAGTTCTAAGGGGTGAAAATCGGCAAAAAAAACTTGCAAATTAGTGCAGAAACAGATACAACTGTTCGATTCCGGCATTTATTACATTCAACCAATTCTAATACTTTGTATAAAAGTATTATGAAAATGTTAATTTCATTAAAAACAGACCAATAAATGCAACAGGCATGCGTTGTAGGTAGATAGACTGCAAAAGAAAATGTTACAACGAAAAAATTTTAATAAGTCTAGTTGGTTGGTTGTTTTTAGTTTGTTTTATGGCACAAGGAACAAGAGTCTGATCAAGGAACAATTTTAACTGTAATATACATATAACGCATGCATTAAAAATGCATAATTTAAGGAAATCAAAGTGCAAAACGCTCTCATCAAAATCTGATAATAACCCATAGATCTCCGATGACCTGAGGAAACCGAAACGCTCAACACTGATCACACACACAGGTGTTTACCTGTACGATGAAAGCGAAATGCCGCCGACTGCAAAAATACACCTGTTCTTTACGCTACGCTAGAAAACAGCTGTTTTTTTTATTTTACTACAGATCCTTTTTGAGCTGATTAAGCCGATCCGAAGCAATCGTTTATCCCTCGTTCTTTCTAGATAATGATCAAAGGTTGATTCAAATTTACCGCCTAGTTTTCTAATTGGATAAGTATGGAAAAAAAGATGATTCGCCAATTGCTGTTAAATGATGTCTACTCAAATAACAGTCTGACGAAATTTAATCATAAGCATTCCTGATTTCCTTTTTTAAAATAAAACGAATATTTTAACAGGATCTGGAATTTATTTTTAGCTCGTAGGATTATGAGAAATGTTGATAGTTGAAACAGAGAAAAAAACCGTCATACTAGAAAAATAAAACGTTTTCAACTGAAATCTAAGGAATTATAAAATGGAATCATTTTAATTATCCGATAATTAGGGTGTATTTATTGGAAAGAAATTTAAAAGATTGCATCCATTTAAATTGATTGAATATTAAAGCGGGATACAACAAATTATATTTATTTGGAATGCAATTTCAAAAAGTATAAATCAGAATAAGATTTTATTTTAAAAATCTACATTTAAGGAACAGTATGTAAGAATATAATTCTAGATACTATTTTTAAAATAATGAATTCTTTTAATTTCTTGGAAATATAAGTCTGCATTCTAATCTAATAAAATACTTCAGAACCTTTGCGAAAGATTTTAATTTGTTCTTAATGCTTCATAAATACATTCTCGCATAAAATTGTTCTGCATAATATCAACTGATAGCAATTGAATTAGAAATTATGCATATCAGAAAGCAATTATCCCCATTCACTCAACTTTTTGTAAAATGTGAAAATAAGAACCTTACCTCAAAAATAAAATTCTATTCCTGATATTCCACACACGAAAATAAGTCTTCCCTTGCACAACCCGCGACGCATAATAGTATCCTTAAAAATCCAAACTTTTTTTATCAAAAGTCCCAGAAAACCGAACAATACTAAACGTAAACACACCAAAACATCATCAAACTTCCCAAATCCATCTCATCAACACTTCTCAGGCCTGTTCGCCCAGATTTGATGATCTCCCATCCCAGTTTCACGTTCTCCGGGCTCGCCTCGCCAAAGCACGCCAAGAAAACCGCCATTTTGGCGACTTTTCATCCAAAGGAGTCGGATCTCCTAGACTTGTTTTTTAGGTCTGGACAGGTAAGGTTTGCGCTCAAGGTCAGATTCAGGTGGGGGATGCCTCCAGGCAAGGCCGATGGTTTTTAAGGGGGTTTTTATTGTTTTTTTGCTGTTGTTATTGTTCTGTTTTTCGGGGAATACCAGGGGGTTCGTGGCCATTTGTTTTGGGGTAATTGATGGTTTTTCCTGACAGTAAAATGAGGTGATCAGGGACGGTTTTTAGGAGAAGTAAGTTTGTGCCTCAAGGACAGAAAGAAATGGGGAAATCTTGATTGTAGCTAAATTATGTTTGGTAAATTGTGTGCTTGTACTCTTTGGATACTTTTAAGGAGTTTCTTATACTTTTCACTTTGTAGAACTATGTGGTATCCTCCTACACTTACATAGTGACTTTTCTTCCGAGTTATATTTATATGAGGGAATTGAAGAAAAATTTAGCTAATTCAATCTGAAATTTAAAAAATATAAACACCTTAAAATATTTTGAATTTTTCGGAATGTAAAGAACTTATTTGTAAGTGAAAGTAGTTGATTCGTATAGCCAGTTGTTATTAATAAGAAGAAAATAACTGACAAAAGAATTTTTCTCTTATAAGTTACAAATAAACTATTAAATTTTTTTTGAAGATTAAACAGCACTCAGGATCTCTTAATTTTTGAATAAATATAATACACTTTTTTGCTTGAAGTGCTTGAAAATCGCAAAAAGAATATTGAAATAATTTAAAGTCTTATATTGTAAAAGCTAATGCATTAATCAAGTAACTGTTTCATTTTATAAAACGAGATTAAACTTTTATAAAATGATAAAATAAGAAATTTAAAAATAAAGATCATTTTATAGAGTGTAATTAATATAATTAATCTTAATTAAACTGTTATTATTTAATATAGTGAAACTAATATTTCTTTCAATGATGCATCATTATTTAGAAAATATATTGATTATTTTAAATTGGTATATAAGGTTATTTAATTTTTATTTTAAAATTTTATATTAGATTTTATTTTTAAATATAAATACTTATGAATGTTTCTAAGAGAATGCTTAAAAGTAATTTATCTTATAAAAGAAATTTTTCTTCAGTACGAAAAGAATAATTAAGAAAATTGTAATAATCAAGCCTAAATATTTATTTAAAGTGATTTTTGCATCGTTCAATTAACAATCGTTAATTAATTCGTTAAATCAATAATTTTCACAAACATTGTTAACTTTTAACTTAGCTTGTAACCGAACATGTTTCCATCTATAACAACTCAAATCTAAAAACAACCTGAAATTCTTTCACCTTTCAAATCAACCAACTTATCTTAAAGATCACAACGATAATCCCTACACGGACACGAGGCGAAAATATTTCCATAAAAAATGTATCTCTAGCTTCAAACATAGAACCAACTGACACAAAATCTTTAAAAAAGTGACACTATCTCTAACCTTGTCAGACTTGTTTACCCCAGGGCAACAGTTTTCAGAGCCTCTTGCCTTTTGGGTGATATCTTTCTCAAGTCTAGGCAGTATGTGTACCTGGACGATCCATCAAATCGTCTGAAAGGTGGGATATCAGGGTAGTCGAGATGCTTTCATTTGGAATGGCCTAGATGAACATGGGCTTGTGTGTAGCTGGTCTGCCTGAAAAAACAAAAAAATACTCATTCACTGTGATAAATTTTAGTCTTCTATGCTTGGCATATGTAGCCAATACCATCCTAAACAAATATTCCTCAGTATTTTAGTCCTGAAATAAATTCATGATTTAAAATTATGATTAATAAATAATTGACGATTGCGTCTGGTGACAATTTGAAACTTAAATTTTCTCTTGTTTGGTCAAAAACAGCTTGAAGTTCACTAATTCCAAGAAAATTTAATCCTTAGTATTATTTTAGAATACTAGGGAGCTACCGCGCCCTGCTCTCTATTCCCCCGTTAACTGCTGACACAGGGCCTTTCGGATCGCTTCGCAATCCCCACAAGACCCTGCTCACTAAAATTATTTAATTATAAAACATTCGTTAAAAGCATAAGTAGAAGAAACGTCAACCAACTTTCCAAAAGCACACTCTCTTAAAAGTTTAATCAACACGTTAGCTGTTAATTAAAAGTTAATAGCCATCAAGTCTGCTCGTAACTATTGTTATTCAATATTTACAAAAAAGTTCAACAATGAATCTGTTAAAGTTAATATAGTATCTAGTAACTCTTCAAAATGTCTAGTGTTTTATCATTCAAGTTTTTGTTTTAAAACAGACTTTTTAAACAATACAATTTAAGCTACTGAAAATAATAAGAGACAAGACCTACATTGCACTCAATGTTTACAAACAATTGATTTTGGTTTGTGAAATTCTATACTTAAATAGTACATCTGTGAGTTTCTGGAAAACTCTTATCAGTCTTTTAAAAATATTTTATTTAGAGAGTACATATTTTGAAGCGTATTTTTAAAGCGTGAAAGGAATTATTTTCATCATTTAGGAATATCGTCGGTTGGTCATTGTGATTGGAGGTATAATAAATTGTACGACAGTTTCTTGCTGTTAACTGCAACCTTATCCGTAATCCAGAAAAATGGAAATATTTTAGAATTGAGATTTTTTTTTAGAAATTCTAAAGGCTTATTACACATCCTGAAAAGAATCCGAACAGTTTGATACCAAATACATGTTATACGGATCAGTAATTAAAAAGCCTTTCTCTGGAACCATTTAAAAAAAATTTTTTATAAGAGAGATATTTATATCATCATCATCATGATACCACTTTTGAAAGAAGTATTTAAACAACGTAGATGCCTAATGGAATTATCTGGTTCTGTATCACAACGGCACGCTAATTAAATCAAAGTTTTCTAATTTGAATTTTTAAAAAGTATCAATAACTTATTAATTTCCTCTCGCATTAAAATCACGATAGTAAATTCGGCATAAAGTATTCTTCTAAACGAAAAATATTTTTTCAAGTAGTGTCCATAAAATATTACGATTTAAATCAGGAAACAGTTAGTCTAATTCAGGTATATATCAATTTGAACGTTTTCATATAAGATCAGAGAAATTTAAAATTTCTAGGAACAACTAAATAATATACTACATACATATAAGTAAGAGGAATTCTTTGTATGAAGAAAGTCAAAAGATGAAAATAGCCTCACTCTAATTTTATTTAAATCACACTTTCTCACAAAATGGTATCATATCAATTGCATTCTTGTCAAGCTTTTGAATGAAATTTAATCATAGATATTAAACGCTTTCAGAACTTTTAAACCTTATTTTGCGAATGAAAATAAATTTTTTAAGGGGGATTTTGAGATTAAATCTACTCTAAGAACTTTTCTTACATCATTGTCGAAAGATGATTTGAGGTGAATCACAATAGTTAATAGATAGTACCATTTAGAAATGTCTTCTCTTCTTAACAATGAGATTTTAAGCCTTAATAAGAATAATTCAACTTAGGATATGGACTGTTTATTCACATAATGCTTTTTTGAGTTCAAATATCTCGTGTGATATTTTTATCTAGTTTTTAAGATAAAAATATAAGACTATCATAAAATATTAATTTTCATAAAACATAAATATTATCATAATGCAACCTAAAAGTAAACCCAACTGTATGAAATCTGTTATTTTTCATGTAATGAACATTACTTATAGAAAAATAGGTATAAAAATATTATCTGCCCTTGATATTATTTTTAGGTAACTAAAACCTTTTTTAAAACAAAAATGAGAAATGTTGGAAAAATTTAGCTTTAAAAAATATGGTATTTTATTTTAGTATCAATATTTTTATAAAAATTATTATACAAATGTTAATATAAAAGTATAGGAGATTTACTTTAAAGTGTAACATGCAAGTGTAAAATTTACACACATTGAAGCATTGTTGACTTAGAGAATTTTTCAAATGAATAACATCAAAAAACATGCGAAATACAAATCATCAAATTTTACACATACATCGAAATTTTAATGAAAGAAGGTTGCATTATAAACATTTAAAAACCATCCAAAAATATGATGGAGGTATTTCTTAACTATCTTTGTCACATGGTCTTTCTCATATTTGCTACGGTGGTTATAAGAATAGCGGTATAAAATCGCTAAGTCTGTTTATTCCGTTTCAAATAGCACTTTGTGTTTGCTCTTATGGATAAGGAAACAGAAAGATAGTTCTCTTTTACCATTCTGTTTATTTACAGGCGATAAGAGAGTACATTCAGAAAACGAACTTTGTACTTCTCACTTGGGTCTTTTAGTTTGCTTTCAGTGTTGCCAAGAGACGTTTTGGTAATTTTTGAATTTAAATTGAAAATTGTTTGGAAATTTTTCCATTCTCTATTGTTTAAATGAGTTATGATGCAGTTTGCTTCAAATTATCGTTTTTCCAGTGGGAGAGAGTAGCTGGATATTATAGGGTGTGGATTTATGTTTAAAGAACAATAATTATTTCTAATTTTAAATGTATTTAAATGCTATAATATGTGAAAATAAAAAAACTTCCTTGTGTATTTGTGTTTTAATATCCATTTTCTTAGTTATTTGGACAGGTTTGCTTGTTTTGACAAAAATATGCCTTTTATACTCATTAAATTGTGTAGTTATTATTATCAAAGTTATATTAAAGGATTAGTAGTTATTAAAATCAAGTACCAAACAATAAAATATACATAAAGTTTTATAAAACAGGCTGTGCCATCTTTTACTACGATCAACTTATATAGAGAAGCTTTTATAACATTAATCTAAATATATTTATTCTCAGTAAATTAACTATATATTTAGGCACTTTGAAAAATTACTTGACATAAGAATACTTCAAAATAAATTTAGATATTCTAATTTAATTTCAATTCAATTTGGAGCGTCAGAAGGTACCTTCAGCTAATGGCCTTAGAATGTCACTTCAACAAGTTTAATGCTACCAGTAGCCAAATTTTTCTTCCTCTCACAAAATAACTTCAGTTCTTTAAAATCCATTAGTGTTGTTCGTACCAACGCCTCTATGATAACATTCACGCCCATTTGTCATTTGAAATATGCAGAGTAAAATAATTTATCATTTAGATTAAATGAGTTAAAACTATTACCAAATGGTTTGCAGTCGAGTCTGAAGGTTTGGAATGATTTATAGAAAGTTTAGTCTTACAGTTGAGGCATTCAGGATATTTAAGAAATATATTTTTCTTAAGATGAACATGGTTATGGGTTTGAGCTTGCAACAATAATTAGTAATTTTTTTCAATTAATTGTTTTGTTAAATATAATTAAGAACAACCTCTTCTTAGAATATTTATGTATGTCAACTAGTGAAAGATATTTTCATATGGATAGCCTGTATAATATTTTAATGTTAAATTTTTGCTTAGTTTGTACCTCAAAAATAACAATTTTTCTTTACAGCTCATGCCTTCTTTGTAATTTACTCAATAAAAAACTGCACATACTTATTTATCGACAAAAGTTTTAATTTAAGTTTTTCACAGTAAGTGTTTAGAGATATCTTCTTATGCCTGAAAAATGCATGTCCCTTTCTGTGAGTTTAGCTTGAGAACGTTTTCTTTTTAGTTTTTAAATCTATGATGAATTGATATACTTGCCAACTTTTAAAATCTTACATCCGTAAAACTTTTTGAGTAACATTACAAAACTACAACCTGAAGCTTTCGCCGTTAACAAGCCTGAAATACATCAACGCGAATTCCAATCTTGGTAAAGTTGTTTTTTCCGTATTAACCCGGGAAAGACTGAATTAATTTTTTTTCTCAAATTAAATTTTCCTCTTTACTGTATGCTTATGACATGTCTTGAAGTAGCCTAAACCCATTTTTTCAAAAAAAATTTTATTATTTTAGTCAGAATAGGGTGGTACCATATGGTACCGCTAGGCTCTTACACTACCATTTTGTGCACCATACATATTCTTATAAGTTTGAGATTTCAAAGTCAAAATAATAAATTTATCACACTTTTATCACTTTATTTACCATTTTTAACTGAAACAACAAGTAAAATTACAATTTAGGTGATAATGATTGACAAATTAATTATTAAATAGTTGATATTACTCTCATTATAACAATTAGTAGTTATGTTTTGCTCTTAAAATCCTATTATCAAATTTATTTCTAGAAATAAATTTTGTACACACTAGTCCAAAGGTGATAAACAAACCTTTTATACCGCGAGGTAAGCTGATATGATACGAAATTGATAGTTTTTCCAATTTTCCCATCAAAATGAGTGTTAAAATTAGGAATTTTGTTAAAAAACATAAGTTTTAGGCTTTAAAAATTTCATAAACCATATTTTATATTTTGCGTTTATAGTTTAGTTAAAGGCTATGAACATTATATTGATGATTTCCATGAAATACTACCATTGTATAGATGGATATTCTAATCAATCACTTATAATATGAAATTTTTCTTATTAAATTTAGAATTATTGGCCTTAAAAATAAAAATTTTGGGAAATACACTATAAATTCAATAAGTTATTAGCATAAAAATTATTCTATATGTTTTACCTTAAAAATTAATTGATTTCACAGCATATAAAACGTTTGAAATAAAAAATACACTACTTCGAAATATTAGTACTATTTGGTAGCGTAAAAGCCTAGCGGTACCATATGGTACCGCAAGATTTCTATACCAAAATTTTCTACCTTAAAATTATTCAATCTTTTCCAAATTTGGGCTATTATTGCATAATACAATTATAAATAATAATTCACCATTATTTAATCCATTCACTAATTTTAGGTATGAATAAATTGCACTTACATTTTCAGACGAGCCATTTTTTCGCCAATCTTAAAAACACGTTTTTCATTAAGCCATTAATCAAGAATTTATTTAAATAATTAGTTATTAAATTGCTGTTTACTAAAGTTTGGTCCATGTTGTAGTGGCATCTACCGTCAGAATGAAAAAATAAAAGTATTTAGGTAGAAAAAAGGCGTTTTTTCGTAGTGATGTTTGCCGGTACCATACGGTCCCGCTAGTCCTTCCCGGGTTAAGAATGGAACACGAGAAGAAGCAAACTTTACAGGTGAGCGCGCGTGAAGATTCGCCGGTGTATTAAAAAAACTTGTAAGAAAGCCTTTATTTCTTATAAACATCAAATTTCACTCAATAAAAGGACAGGGATTAGTATAGAAACCTGGTATTGAAGTTAAAAGATAAAATTAGAGAAAATCGTTTACGTTGCAAGTGTTTCGCGTTTTCACGGATAGTTAAGCGGACAAAAACGTAAAATCAAAATCTGTAATATTTTCAAATCAATCCGTAAAACCATAATACTAAAGAATATCCGTAAATATTACGGGCAATCCGTAAAAGTTGGCAGGTACTTAATAAGTAATTTCAGAAATTTCCTGGGTGGGACCCAAGAAAATATGGTAAGCCTATATAAAATGAAGATATTTTTGGTGAGTCATCTCATCTAGTGCATCTAGAGTGGATATCCCACTCTCCTTAAAAAAATATCAACTAACGACACCAAACCTTCCCAAAGCAAAACGAAAATTTAATTTCCATCACACCAAACCGAGCTCTGACAGGACCACGGAACCGCATCGGACACCTCGGGTGTCCAAAGGTGCGAACACGGAGATTTGTGTTCCTAATCTGCGCAAACGAGGTCCGGCGATCGCAATCGGTTCCGCTCCGGCGAACGGACCCGCAGAGCGGAACCGAACAGGGATGGAGCGCTATTTAAAACGAGATCCAAGCATCACTCATGTTGTCTTGCTATAAGCTCGTTTCAGAGGGGTTACTTTGTGGCAGGTTGGTTTTACTCAGTTAGTTAGTGAGAAGATTCAGGAAAAGGATTAGTTTTGTTGTGGCAAATAAATTAGTTTCGTATATTTTATAGGCTAGAAAGGAATTCGGGAATTCTAACTAACTATTAAAGGAACTATAGACTATTAGTGGAAATTAGAAAGGGATTTAGAATAATATAGTTGAAATGTCTTATTTACCTCTCTGTCTCTCCTTATTTTCTAATTCTCGGAACTTTCTCAATCTCACCATTAACTTTCCTTTCTCGTTATTTCTTTTGTTCTTTCTCATTCTTTCTCCTCAATTCTTATTTCTCTCATTCAAAGTAATAAAGTAAGAAAAAGAGAACCTAGTATTTATGACAAAATCATCCCAAAAGAATCCTCCTTATTTTATAGGTCTTTTAAGAAAAACAATCTCTGAATGAAGTCATTAGTTACTTATAAATTTGTTTTACAAGTTTGTAGAGTGATAGAGATACATCATTCTATTTCTTGGAAATTAATAATATCTAGGGCTATGAAAGATTGTGGCGTGTATAAATATATCCTACTAGAAAAAGCAATATAACATTTTTGTCTTTTAAAGCATTTTTTGACGTTCTACTACAAATGCATTAAATGAACTTATTTTTGAAATCAAGAGTTGTATTATATTCAAAACAGACTGAATTACTCCATTTATTCAACACTAAAAAATTACTTCCCTTGTGATAAAGATGTCAACAAAAATCAATTTTTCCTATTACTAATAATAGAGATAACCGTTTTAGATATTAAAATTATTAGCTATTATAAAATCAATGAAAGTTTTCAAAATCTTTCTACCTACCAAAATAAATGCATCAATCCTACAGGTGTCAAAAAAGGCAGACAGGAAAAATCCACGAATTAAGTCTTGATAATTTTCCAAACAGCTAATCCCTCCTCAAGGTAGAAATTTGTATCAATTTGATATTTTGACAGGTACAAAAAATTTCACTTAATTGGAGTATTTTCTCCGTGAAATAATTTACTTTTCCTCCAAAAACATTCAAGGGAGATGCTAACCTTGGTTATCTTAGAGAGCAATGCATCATTCTGTCAGTTCCATCTGCTTTGAACAGTATAAATAGAATGGGTTTCAAACAAACAAATTACAAGCCTTGTATGTAATAAAACTGGAGTTGTCATGTCTTGGTTCCCCATCAAAGATTGCTAATGACAACACAATAAAGAGGTAAATGTACCTTGTAAGGGCATGTATTCTAATTTCGTTATGAGAAGACACATGACAAGTCTAAATTCCTTAAGATAATAAAACTAACAGCAATCTTCAATGAGTTATTTTCAAGTAATTACTAGTTATTACTAGATGTAGGAGATATCCTTTCAAGTAGTATTAGTCACTCAGATGGATTGTTTTCAGTGAGTTAGAAGCAAAAATAATGAAAAGTGTTGTACAAGATGCAAATGTTCTCTTATATTCTGTAATCAGATTCTACGCAACTTTATTATAGCATGATCATTGATCAAATGGAAGTAAAATAAATCATGAAAATAATATAATTGATTCATAGCATATAATTGTGCACATTAATAGGTTGGAGTAGCTTTTTTCCCCAATAGTCATTTTTATTCGTAGACAGTTATTTTGATAGTTATTTAAATTAGGAATGATATTTAAATGTTAAAACAAGGAAGATTGTTATCATAGAATTTTTTCACTTGTTGTATCATCACTAAAAGGTAAACATTATGTAATTTTAACATTTTTAACATAGAAAAACATCCATGAATTCTGTGTGTTAAAATAAAATTATATTGCACTTAACGCATATCCTGCCGGCAATTAAATAAATTAACATTTTGTTATAAAAACTCGAATATGTGTTACTTTAAGCCTGTGTCCACACATAAAATTGAAAAAAAAAAGACAATTAAACTTATATTAGTTGGCTCGGGACAAGGTGTCCTAAAAAGGGGACAGTGACAGGATCCATTGCTATCTATCCTTACTTAGATGGAATTGGATAAGACCTGTTAAACGAGGTAAAACGCAAAAATTTTTTAAAATAATTCACAGTTTTTAGTCTTTGATTTTTTTTGAAGGTTTTCAAAAACTTTTAAAACTTTTCCAATCAAAAAATTCATTTTGGATATTTAAAACAACTAAGGGGTAGTTAAAGAGTCACAGAGGACCGCTGTTAAAGTGAAACGAACTGAAGAAAGAAAAATCTATGCATAATTAAAAATATAATTACTACATGTGTCAGAAAATCGGTATAGAACTATAGGGGAGAGTGTTGTACCTCTGGACAAAAATCACGTTTAGATTTTTCTAAGACAGGTAAAATCACATTTTGACCATTTAAAGTGCCCAACCTATAGTCCTAACCTTTGTGAGTACAGAGATATTTTTTACTAGCCAAAATCTTGAAAATTAGATTTTTAATCATTTATAACAGGGATGGCGAACCTATGGCACGCGTGCCACTGGGTGGCACGCGACCGGTATTTCGGTGGCACGCGAAATTCACTAAAAATGACACAAAAAATCTTTAGTACTAAACCAGATCCCCAACACCAGATTCAGAACACTTTTTAGCTAGCTGAAATTCAAAACATTTTCGGGGGAGGACCCCCGAACCCCCCACTCACCTCTTAGGTGCCGTTGGGCCGTTCAAATATTAAGTAAAAACATTTTCTTGGTCATTTTGGACTCCCTCCTCCCCTTTTGTCAGCAAGGTAAGCAAATCCCAACCGCCCTTATAATAATTACGTAAGGAAACTCACATTAGCCGTTAGAAAACAAAATCATGGATGCAAAAAGAGCCTGATTACTTTACGCAAAAGGGGGCATATAAGGGGCCCTCCCCCCCTCCGAAATTCGGAAAAGATATACCAAATTAAGTTAAAACCAAATTTCTTTGGGTAAAATTTTGAAATATTTTTGGGGGACTGCCCCCAAACCCCCCTTTTCTACTTCAAACTTTTTTTATAATACTCATGAAAATCAAAATCCTACCTAAAAATGTCCGAAATTCGGACTTAGATGCACCAAAAACTTGTTGAAAACCCTGTTTTTAGGGTCAAATTTCCAAAAATTATCTGAGGAGGATCCCCAGACCCCCTTTACTTGGAACTTCATTATTAACATTTTTTCTTAGATTAAATTCTGGAAAATGCAAATTCTACCAAAAATGTATTAAAAACCTGCATTAAACCTATTAAAGATGCATAGGAGGGACTGAAGAATAATTTTTGGCCCCTCCCGAAATAAATTTCCTATATACACAACAGACTTTACGGCCCACCACTCACCACTTGACCACTTTAAGTTAGAAACTCCTGTTCTAAACTATCGACCCTCAAAGGAGGATTTCATTTTCTAAGGGTTTAAAGATAATTTATTAAAAAAATAACAAGTGGCACACTTGACACCTGAAAATCATAAACCGTAATATAAATGGCACACTGATCGAAAAAGGTTCGCCATCCCTGATTTATAATAACATGGAAAAATTTGCGTCCAAAGGTACAACAACCTGTTGTACCTATGGACAGACCCAGTTGTACCTGTGGACACCCTCAAAAAGGGAAATTTTAGTTGAAAAAAGCTAAGAATTTAACATTTTTATTGATGCATTACCTTTTAATAACCTATTTCAAGCCTTTTTAAAATTGAAAATAGATTTTTAAAGTAATGTAGTTTTAGATCGTAAATGATCATTAAAACGAAGTTGAATGATAAAAGTCTTGATTTTTTACCAAAAACACAAAAATCACATGGTATTTTCAGATCAGAATTTAAGATAATAGTTTCATCAATCATGCTGATTGATCTGACAACTTCACTGATCCAAAAAAAACCAATTCGATCAACACTTAGTTGTGAAAGCATTTGGTGGTAATAACAATAATAATTTGGTGGTAAATCTTCTTCAGTGGAAATATCAAGTTTTTTTTAAACATCATACTTAAATGCGATAGGATGCTTAGGATTTTACACCGTATTTTACATTAAATTCCAAGTAGAATCATAAATTTAAAAAAGTAGTTTAGATCACAAAATATTTGATTTTTCATCTAAAATTCACTTGAAAATAATCGCTGACGAATAGATTACCATTTAGAATTAATTGAACATTTATTAAAATGTATTCAGTTAAATGAAACTTGATTCTAAAACGCCGATTAGCTACAGACACCCACAAGAACGTGTCCGTAGGTACAGCACTGATGGTGTCCGAAGGTACAACATCAGGTGTTTTTGCATTCAAAGTTCTATCTATATATTACTAAAAACGTTTGTGGCTGTGTGGGTGGAGGACACATCTCCTCCTAAACCACGCCGAAGGCGTGGTCAAAACTCGGTACATAGACGTATCTCGAGGTGTCGATTGTCACTGTCAAGTTTTCCAAGCTCGAAAATCGAATAATTACGAGTAATTAACGAATTTATAGCCAAAAACGCTTATTTCTCCATTTCTCTACCAGAGTAGATCTGCTCGACTCACTATTGTTAGCGAGATGAAAACCTTCAAAATTTAAATATTTTAACAGGAAAAACTCGATAATTGTCCATTTAAAAACTATATCAGTTGTAAAAACACCAAAATAAATTCAAATAATTAATCTTGAAACGTTAGTTTCCCCTATTTTAAGATATTTTCCTTTAAAATTTAAATATTTAAGGAAAATTGTAAATTTTTATTTATGGAAAACGACTTGAAAATAAAACATTGTTTCAAATGAAGCGGTTCACTAGACTTTTAAATTTACTAGATCTTTTATTATTGTTTGTTCAAATTTGTTATTTTTGTTCACTAGACTCATTAATTTACTAAGAAACATTGCCGAGAACACCGGGAAGAGAAAAATTACCGGAAACATCGGGATAGGAACATTATCGGGAAAATCGGGATAGAAAATTATTGGGAACATTGAACATCGGGATCGGAAAATTTTCGGGAACATCGGGAAAGGAAAATTATCGGGAACATCGGGATATGAAAAATTACCGGGAACACCGGGATATGAAAAATTACCGGGAACACCGGGATATGAAAAATTACCGGGAACACCGGGATATGAAAAATTACCGGAAACATTGGGATAGGAAAAAGTACCTGGATTACCGGGACATAAAAATTATCTCGATCATCGGGAAAGGAAAATTATCGGGAACATCGGGATAGGAAAATTATCGGGAACATCGGGATAGGAAAATTATCGGGAACATCGGGATAGGAAAATTACCGGGAACACCGTTATATGAAAAATTACCGGGAACACCGGGATAGGAAAAATGCGTCTGGGATACCGGGATGATTGGTAATTGCTGATTTAAAAATTATAAATATATTTTGAGAAAATTTAATTTTTAAAAAAATTATACACTCCACCCGTGCAAGGCCGGGCATATCCGCTAGTAAAAGATAAAAGAATTGAGATCTGACGATTTCTAATATCAAAACTAAAAAGTCAAAATCTTGGGGATTCCCCCCATGTATCCCATTTTATCATATCATAATCATAGGGGAAGAAAAGAGTTAATGTAGCGATGCTCTAAAAAAAACTTAGAGCACCTAAAAACAGTATTTTTATTATATAAAATTTAAATAATATTTTAAAGAGCTGATTTCATGTTAGCAACTAGATAGCATCTGTTTACATTCAAAATCGACCACAAATTCAAATTTACATTTTTTCCCGAATTTTAAAATGAGGTGGCTGAAGGTACAACCGTCCGTAGGTACAACACTCTCCCCTACTCTGTTCATTTTGAACTGGCGCTTGAAAATATTTCCTTCCCCACCACCGATCGGTAACCATAGCAACTATTCTCGTCAAAGTGACGAAGAAGGCTTTCTATTGGCTGCTCAAAGAGCGTAACTATGGTTATGTTACAGTTAATGTTCATAATCTGGTAATGTTCGGAATACCTAGGTAAAGTATGAAATATTTTGTACTTTACCTTAGGTAATTCTCGTTTTACCTAAGTTATTCTGAACATTACCGAATTTCGGACATTAACTGTAACAGTTACACTTCTAACGTGGGGGAAAGCACTATTTCTCAAGCACCAATTCTAAATGAATAGAGTATAATTTAAGCAACGCATATCACCCTCAACAAATACGGAAGTGGAGAAAAGAACAGCGGAAAATTTTCCGTCCCTGACATGATTTTTCCTCCCGTTCGTGAGTCACAACTTTGGAAGGTCATGACCTGTCCACCATCCGTTCCCCAAAAGGCCACAACAGTCTCAACAAACGTCCCCTTTGGCTTTTAGAAATGACCATCGGTCAGCACGAAAATACGAGGAATTCCATACAAATCCCCCTAGAGCAAAGAACAAAAGAGCGGAGATCATCATCTGCATCTTTTCTTAAAGAGATAATGCGGGAAAGAACTTGGAGAAGATAGCGGGGAGTTTATGTGCATCCTTTTTGAATATATTTGAGAGTTTTCTTTCAGTTGAGTTGGTTTCGCTTTTTTTTTGTCTGGAGCGTATCAGGGAGGGATTCCAGATGAGGTGTTGCGGGGAAGTTGGTTGATACTTTATGTGTGTGATGGTGTCGCGGTGAATAACGGGAAGTTTTAAGTCAAGTCAAAGTGATATATTTGTAAAAAGGATGACTGATTGTAGCTCAGTTTCGCAAGTTTAAGAGATATCTTCAATTGAAAAAAAAACATAATTTTTTTAAGATAATGGAAAAGTATAGTTTTTAAGAAAAATTTGGACAAATTTACCGTGGGAGGAATTGAAGATATTTTTATCTATCCTGTATTCCGTCCTTTAAATGTGAGGTGGAAAGCGAAAAGGGACCTCTTGTGGGCAAAGTTGATTTCGAGAAAAAGCCAAAAAACCGGAAGAAGGTCAAAACTATCGAATTTTTTTCTCTCGATTTTATCGATCCTAGGACCCTTTAGAACCGAATTTTAGTGGTTGGAATCATTCCTTAACTGTGAAAAATAACGAGAGGGTAGCATTTTGAAAGTTTAAGGTCGTTTTTCGCGAAACCCACTTATTCTACTAAAAATTTTAATTACTGGCGATTCGTCATTCTTTGAGCTATAAGGATGATGATGGTCTTAAAATCTTCATAAATCTGTACAGATTGAGAAAAAAATAATAACTCCATTTCGACGAACGCCGACAAGAGGTCCCTTTTCGCTTTCCGCCTCACAAATAGAAAATAAAAAAAAATTTCGATAGAGCTTTTGAATTCTTTTGCAAAAAAAATTACAGAGGCGTATCCAAATAAAGCGTGTGGATACTAACTCCTTAAATCGGATATTTTTTCCAGTTCGAAAAAAAAAAACAATCAAAAATTATCGAAATTTTTCTCTGACAATTTTTACCTAATGCATTAACAAAGACGAGTTTGACTTTTTTTTCATTTAGTTCAATTTACTATAGGAATAAGACTCCAAATGTGTACCATTTATTGCGGGGAAGAATTGAATGTTAACTCAAAATTGTATTAAGCCCATGGGCGTAACCAAGCAGATATTTGGATATATAGGTATTAGTTGACCTTGTGAGTTGTGTGTTGCGTTGGAAAACGTTGGTTTAACGTATAGCCATAAACTCGTTTTCCTTTTACCTACTCAAAATTTCGCACAATGGAAAGAAAAACTAAAAATCACGCAAATAAAAACATTACTCCCAGATAGACACCAATTAATGAATGAATCACTTCATCTTCCAGAGAAATCCAGCCGCTCTTGACTACTTCCCAGAAAACCCATCTGCAATTCTGCATACATTCTAGAAACAAAGAACCGGTAACCACCCCCTTTTCTGTGTGGTGGCACACCATTCGTAAGCAAAGGGGATAAAAAAACACACAGGGAGAGTGAATGGGAGCCGAAAAATAACAGGTTTGCTCGCTGTCCCAGTCTGACAGCAAAGAGAAGACATGTCCTCATTAGCTATGGCGCCAACCGCTCGAACGCGCCACACTTGCTACTTTAATCTCACGGTTATTGCGCTTTTTTGTGTCTTTTCAAGGTGCGCTGGTCAATGTAAAAAGTAGCCTTCTTGGGGCTGAATGGATATTGCAGAAGATGGGGAGATGGATTCTTATATTTGCCGAGTACTGGCGCGGATCCAACAGGACTCCAAGGAGAGGGCAATGTTTGAAAATCATCTCTACTCTACCTGTGGACGCAAATAGATAATTTTTATAGATCCCTCCTGATTCCCCTTATGGAATTCATTTCTGCTCCTCCCGTGTTGTGTTTGATAAACAGTTCACTGTTAAAAAGAGTTCAACGTTTCACCACAAACTGGTTCAAATTTAGCTCCAACCTAAGGTTCGGTAACAGGTTTCACCAAGTTTTCGGTGCTTTCACTGGGCATCGGATTTCACTATTGAAAGCACCGAAAATTTGGTGAAATCTGTTACCGAACCTTAGGTTGCAGCTAAATTTGAACCAAGTTTGTGGTGAAAGAGCACAACTTTTCACCACCAACTGGTGAAAAGTTGAACTGTTTTTTTTAACAGTGTAAAAGCGAAACAATGTTTCTGACCCTCAAAAATTTCTTTAAAGGGTGCAATTGGTTTTTAGACGATGATAAGAGGGTCTGGGAGTCCTCCCTTAGAAAATTTTAGGGATTTTTACCCTATAAATAACTAATTTTTTTAACAGAAAAGGCGATTATGAAGGAACAATTTTGAACAATCTGGGGAAAGTGTATCCAGGGCTGAAGAATGTTGCCAAGAAGGGAAAAGGAAGAGAAAGCAGAAAAAAATACATCTTTTAAGCGACTGAAAAATGTTTTGGTCTTTCAGAATCTACTTTCTTTTTTATCCCTTTTTTGTCATTTTTTCTTTCTTTACCTTTCTTTTCCAGACCATGAAGAGATGTCACTTTCCGGAGTCTCCCCCTCTTGAATCTGCACCTGGCCGAGTATCTCAAGCAGCACAAATGTTGACAAATTTCGTCTTATTTTTGTCATGTATGGCCAAATTTATTTACTAGTTTACTTCTGGTTGCAGTTACGTAAACTTGAAATATTTGGTATGAGCTGTGCTAATATTGGGATACTGCTTGTTGGAAGAATTCCATGGAACTGGTTTGATATCTCCCAATTTGAAGGACTTGTTAGGGTTTTTTACAGATTTCTTGAATAAACTTATTTTTATGTGACTTTTTGTAATTAAAGGAGGAGAAGCGAAACAGATGTTAGAAATTTAGAGAATGGAGTGGCAATGCGGGATAATGTCTGTATAGAAGAGGAGTTGATAATCTTACCATGTTTTTTATCATGCATAATAAACTCATTATATCGTGGCGTATTTGGGGTGGATGGACTGGACATATTAGTGGGGAAACATAAATTAGTAATCAATTCACATCTAGAGTAGCTCTTTTCACAGCATGAAACTTTGAGATCTACCTTTATTGGCCTTTGTGTTTTCATAATTGGTAAACTGGTCTGCTAATTTGGGATTAGACATACTGTGTTAACACACCTTTCATTGCCTTTAAAGATACGTTTTAAAGTGTATTTTGTGTTTTCCATCAATTTGCTGTGTGAGTGAATGTGGGATCTATCATGCGTTGAATCTATTCCAAAAATACTTATGAATTAAATAAAGAATAGATTCTGTTCCTTCCCACTCCATACAGTATTCAAATACAATAACCAAACACAGATAACCATCAGTCCTCCTCAGCTTCAGTCCAACCCTGAATCCCCTTCAATAGCTTCTCCTCCTTTTCTTCGTTTCCATTCGAGACCATCACCAGATAGCATCCGATAGCCATCTGAATTCAAGTCTATCTGGAAACAAAGACTCCCCAAAAGGACAGCACAGAAGTGGAACACTGTTACTGAGACCAACCAAACAGAAGAGCGTTTTCCGCTGCATCCGAACGAAACCGAAGCCGAGAGTGGCGTGATGGTCGTCAGGTGATCTCGTCCGTTCTTTTTGCCAATTGCTTTCGTGTGGTTTTAATCGAAGTAGACGTATCTGAAGATTCTCTAGTTTTTTTTGTTCATTTGTTAGGTTTTGTATAAAGTCAACGAGAACAATTGAAGGGTCATTTTAAAAGAGAAATAAACATGTGGGAGTTTGTAAAATAAAAAGTATATATCTTTTAAGTTTTTTCACTAATTCTCTCTATATTTTTTTTACTTTTGAACTTATTCCCTTTTAAACCTAATGATTGATATTGTAATTATCGATGCTGTCACAAAACAAATATCCAACTTATTTTTTTCTCCTCTCTCCTTCATTATTCTCTGCCTTTTTACTTCCTTTAAATTTTTCCCTTTTGGTTTGTTTCTCACTTGGTGTTATTATTTTTTTAACTATAGAGTGTTTTCATGTAACGTCACGACCATTTATTTTCTTCCTTGCTGTAGGTCAAACAGTCTGTTGCTAAGACCGTTGCTAGGTGCGGAGGTATCTGTTGCTGTCATGTGATTGCAAATGCTCCAATAGAAGCATTCCATGACCAGTTATTTTCTTTCATGTAAGTCAAACAATCTGTTGCAAAGACCGTTGCTAGGTCTGAGTCATGTGATTGAAAATTCTCTATAATGTATTTTTGTGCATATACATAGTTTTTATACAGGGTATCCCAAAAAATTATAATTTTTGGAAGCATACATTTTAAAAAGCAATAACTTATAACTCAAAACTATAAAGAAGATAAAAATTCGCGGTTTGTTGCATGCTACTCCTAAGAGTCTTAGGAGTAGGATCCATCAACCACGTATTTTTGTCTTGCTTAGTTTTTGATTTGTTATTGATTTTTAAAATGTATCAGTCCCTTTTGGGATACCCTGTAACTGTGCTACCTTAAGCTGACTTTAAAGTTAAAAGAAAAAAAATATCTCATGATTCATTTCAAAGAAAGGTAAGAGATGTTTAATCCATGATTTATTAATTAGCTTCATTAACTATCAATTATTTTAACTTAACTGTTTATTATAGAAACCGGTCAAAGGCAAAATTTATTTTTTTGAAAAAAGGGATCCATAAAAGTGTGGAAGTGTGTTTTAGTCCACCCCAATGCACAACCAATTCTATGGTCCATTGCAACCACTAAAAAGCATATTACTCGCCACGCGATGCATTGACCCTAATCAAGCGTAAAAAAGTATTCACGGAAGACACAAAACCGACCATAAACACAACCACATAATATCCATCATAAAAACATCATCTTCAAGAATCATAGGAAACATAAACAACCTCGCACCAGCGGCCGCAAAAACGATGATAACAAGGAAATTAAGGTTCTTCACAGTAAAGATCAAAAGAAGAAAAAAATCTGATTTGTTGTGGGGAACATAAAGGATGGAATGTCTCAGGGATTGAACTGTAGGTGATAAGGTGACGACTTTTTCGCCTTTTCTGTCAACTTGAAAGTGTCTTCTGTGGTTCGGAATCCATCTTTTCCTCTTGAGGTATAGTTCTGTCATTTGGCTTTAGAAGAAGTGGGTCGGTCGGTTGGAGTGTTGAAGAAAGTGTAGGAAATATTTTGGGTGGGGTTTTTATGGGGAGTGATATTTCAGTAGTTGGAAGAGGCCCTCTTATATCTTTGTCTTGGCGTGTTTGTGTTTTGGAGGTCTCAGAATTAGTTGAAAAGTCTGTCTTTGTCACATGTATAGATGGTATTTGTCACACTAGTATTTTTAAACAGTTGGGAAAGAAGTAGATGGCAATTAAGTTGTCCATTTAAAACAAATAGAGAAGGCTTTTTAAGCTGAAATTCCCTATTTTTGAGGAGGGTTGAAGACTAACATCTTATGTTAAACCCACATAAGTAAGCTATCAGAAGCTAAGATGAGGATGAGATTTTCAGAATGACAATATTTGTAAGTCCATCTCAAAATAGTGTCGAGTAAATGATGAGTTTTACTATAGTATATATCTCACAAAAAGACATTCTTAGCTTCACTAAAACCAGCTGTTGAAGATTTATTTGACTTAGGCAGCCACCACACAAAAGAAACATTCAACAAAATAACAAACTTCCATAATTTTCTTCATTTTTATAACTTTGGACTTACTTCAATGTCTTTCTAAGCAGCTCTTATAGAAAATATCCAGGTTATATATTAAATATGAGAGCAAAGCCTTAAGATGTAGAGGCAAAAATACGTTTTCTGTAAAAACTGACTTGTTGGTATGATCTGACTGATTGTACTATAGCATATAATTCACATTATACTTTTCTTCAATTGTAACGTGTCGTCATAATGACACGTTATTTTAATTCTTGAGGCAATTTTTATGTCCTATAAAGGACTTTGAGAGAAAAGGAATATCAATACTTCATAAGCTTTACCCCTTGGAGAGGGGTCTCAGTGAGACAATAACCCAAGGTTACCAGCCCCAAAAAGATAAAGAAATGGCTAATATACCCCCATTTGTTGGCAAACTATAGAATACGTATTTCATTTTCGAACATTATCAAAAAATCTCTGGTAATTTTCCTATCATCAAACCTATAAATTATTAAAATGAGCGACGAAACAAATCAATGAGCTCCCCGGCGTCAGATTTCCCCGATATACACAAACAACAATTCATCACCAAACAAAACTGGACCTTGACCTTGCGAACAAGGAACCGAATTTGAATATTGATCGATGACACGCACATCCAATTTACACGCCTTTGCCCACCCCGTTGGGTGCCGCCGATAGCCCATAAACGTCACGAACAATGAAACAATGAACCGATCCGAAGAAATAAGGATCTGGTTTTCGGGACATGAAAAGATCCTGTGAGGAGATCCGATCCCGATTATCTTATCTCCTGTGAGCTTCTGTAGTGTGCTGCTTATGGATTGGAAACATGAGAGGATAGGGTGTTGTTGTTCTGGAGAGGTTATTAGCTTCGTTAATTTATGCCGTGCGGATTATCTACTGATCGCCTTGCTTGCGTGTCTGATGCGGGGTAGGTTAATTAGATAAGGGGGATTATGTGGACCAGAGATTGGTTGATAACTGGAGAATCTGAGATAGATCGTACAAAATACGTTTTAAAAACATGTCTTAGGGCCGAAACAACACACTAAGCTAGAACTGTCGTGTGACCCATTAATATCCTTATGAAACGGAGGGGACTTGAGGCTCAATTCCCTGCTTACTCCCCTTCGTTTGATAAGGATATTTTACAGAACATTTAATAATCTTAATGTAAAAAAATTTAAAAATTCCGTAAACTGCTTTCGTATCTTAAAAACTTTGTGCATTAAAAATGTATTCTAGATTTCCATGTTCAATTCCATTAACTGTCTCGTTTTGTCAAGATGATTAAAACGAAAAATTATTCAACTATCTTCCAATATTTATGGTTTCATTGATATAATTGTATATTTTAATAGAATAGTTGGCAATTTTCGGCAATATTTCTAACATTTCGCGTCTAAAAAATATTTTGGGGGAGATATAATAAAATCGAACCGATTTCTATGTTATCAAAAATATAATATTTAAGTCATTTGGTTTATACAGTCAGATTTTATCATTTCATACATAGCAGAAGTTAGGAAGTTTCTATAAAAAATGTCATTCAATACGTTTAATTTTATGTAACTCAACTACTACTGTATTTAGCAGCAACGATTCAAAAGATTCTTTAAAAAAAAACGACAAATAACTTATCGTTCAAGTAAAGAAGCCTCACTATATTTTACCATCGCTTCCCTTACTTTATCTAACCGGTTGCGACATCTCACATTAGAGGCTACCGTCCGTTATCACAGAGGCTCGCTTCCTATTAAATTACAGCACGAGGAGGGTAATTACAAGCTTTGCAGGCAACAAATCACCTCTTGGAATTCTCCTGCTACGAGGATAGTGGCCTGGCGGATTCGTAGAAAAACTGCCATTCCAATGCAGGTTTTTTATAGGAGTTGTTTGCTTTTGACTCTGTTTTTTACATAATAAATGTTTTTTTTTCTTTTTCAAGTTAAAGTGGTGTATCTTTAGAATGGGGACACTATGCGCTTTAATTGTAATCATCAAAATTTGATTTTGTTAATTAAGTGATAGGTGTATTTAAATCTTTAAATACACGTACATAGGAAAATCGACACCAAAGGCTTAGGATAAGGGAAACAATATTCCATACTTGGTAAGGTTAGATGCTATAATTTCCGTCCTATTGAAATGGAATTCAAGGGAAGAGTTTTGACAGTACAATTTATCTAATCTTTTTTTATATATTTTTTCAATTTGAGATTGAGCATCTCTCTCAATACGAGGAAAATCATCCTAATTTATATACTAAAATAAACGAGAAGGAGATATAATTTATATTCCTTATCCATTATAAACTAATTTTTCATAAAAAGTAAAGAAAAGATAAACAAAAATTACCAGTAGGATTCATTTCTTTTGTTTACTTAACCTTTAATCCAATTGAATTACAAGCAGCTGCCCTTAAAAAATGTTTCTGTAAAGATATCTCCTCGTAATAACATGCATCTATTTTGCATCCAAATAATCTTTGAGAGAAATGTTCTTTCAATAAAAACTTCTAACAGAATAAAAAATAATTAAATTTCCCACAAACGATCATTTTTGGTGTAAAAAATAATCATTTCCTTTGAATCCTTTCCATAATTTTTCTATTTTAGCCCTTTCAAGAATACAGTTGAACGCATATCGTTCACGCCTTTTAACAACGTCATATCTCAAAATCAGCTATTTTTAGTTATGAATTTTTTTTAGAAAGCCCTAAGTAGTATAGCCCTGCAAAAACGTGATATCTTTAGACTGTATGGTAAAAATTTAATGTGTTGTTAAATATTTATTTTTAATGCATTTCAATCTAATTTTAAACTTTCAAATCATTCGTCTGAAAAATAAGGTTTTTTGAGATACGACGTTTTTGAAAGGAGTGAGCGATATGTAAAAAAAATTCGTGAAGAAATTCTGACATTTTAACATAAATCACATAATTAATTTGTGAGTCATTGATGATGGATTTCTTCTAACAGATGTTGATCGTTATCTTCTAACTCTTCCCCGTATTTACAAAAAAATCTTTCTTGCACGAGAAGCACATATTCGAAAATAAATTTTACATTTTCCTAAACTTAGGCTATTATTTTAGCTTCAACCATCTGAAAACTTTCATATTGACTGTTCATACAAAAGTCCAAACAATAAATTTTGGTATGCGTGTGCCATTAAGTGTATTGCCATTAAGATAGTTTGCTTTAAAACTTGCAAAAACAAAGTTAAGAAAACTCCAGACAGCATAATAGATATTGAGATACTTCAAATTTGCAATATCGTCGCCAACCTGACTGGCTTAATCTGTCTAGTGGTCTGAAAAACAAGTGAATATTGTTGAATCTTCCCACGTTATTTCAATGAAATCAGTATTTTACCAGCTCAGACTCAAGGTGTAGTTTCTTTTATTCACCACAAATTCAAGGTGAAAAATCTCTTCTACCTGGAGGAGTGTTAACAATTGATTTGTTTTAAGACCTAATCGTTAATCTTGCTCACGTGGTTTGTTTTGGTTCATATTTCGTCTTTTAACTGGCTTAGATAATAAGTTTTTTTCACAGATTGTAGTGAATCGAATTAGCATAAAATTGCCTGACCCTACCTTGTTTTATATCTAAGGAGAGATAATTTTTATTAACCCATTACTGCCTGACGTCCCTTTTTAGGGACGTTTTTTAAAAATCCTACTATTTCTACAAAAATTGTTCCTTTCAATTAAACTTTGCACGGATGTATCTCTGATCTTTATAGAACATAAAGAACACAAGAAGAATTTTCACTTTTTTTAAAGTTGGAAGATAGAATTTTTCAGAAAAGTGCTTTTTTAAAAATTTTAAAAGAAAAAGCTTAAAAATCCTAGTTGTTATTTAAAAAAATTTCAATGCCGATATATATTACTGTTTATACATTAAATCAGTTGGGGTGTTTTTTTATTTTTCCAAAATATTTTATCTTGACCTTATTTTGGACCCTCGAAAAGCGTCCCTAAAAAGGGACGTCAGGCACGAATGCCCCCGTGGTTTTCCCCATAGTGAAATGCTAGTGTTTCCTTAATTTTTTCATAAAAACGCGTTCGATTCTTATGAAATGAATTAAATAACTGATATTTATAAAATTAATTTAATTTTAGCTAATAAATCTATTATTTTTTGTTTATTTTTTTGAAAATCCTGTTATTTCTGCTAAATTACTTTAATAAAAAGTCTTGAATTATAAGGAATTAATTAATTTGTATCAATTAAAAGGAATAAATTAATTATTTTACTATATTTATTACTTATGTAAATATATTCCGGTTACATTTTAATTAAAAATTTAATAATTATTAGTTATAATGACCTTTTGTCATTAACATTGCCAAAAAAGTCACTTTTGTGATAAATTTTCGACTTTTTTTCTAATTAGATGCCGCTAATCATTGTGTTCTATACTGCAGATCAATCTATATCATCTGGCTTGCTAATGCACATCAAACTAATGCTTGATTTTTGGGGAGAAATTCATGTTTCGCACAATTAAATTAAATAAAATGAAAAAAGTATGGGCATTTGAAAAACTTAAACTTCACAAATTGAGATATTCTGATGGATTTGAGGTGTGTAAAAGTAATTAATATTTAATATTAGGTAACATATAAACAAAGAATGCCTATTTCAATTAAAAACCTTAATTAATTTGCAATTAACATAGATTTGGGAGGAAAAAACGTGATTTAGAGCATAAAAAATGCTCAAATTACGTTAATTAGGGTTAATTTTACAGTTAATTGGATAAATAATTAATATTTTTTTATTCATATTCATGTTACAGAATGGTTACGATCACTTTTGCTGCACTTAAAAAGGTAGAATATGTTTTTGAGGCTTTAAAAAAGTTTTCTACCATGCGTTTACTATAGGGAAAAACAACGGGGGCATTCGTGCCTGACGTCCCTTTTTAGGGAAGTTTTTTAATTTTGGTGTAGAAATTAAAATTTTAACCTGGAATTTTTTCCACTATTTTTCCAGTTGTTTTGGGGCTATTTACTATGTTTTTACCAAATATTTAAGAAAAATAAAAATTTGGGCATTAATGGGTTAAGTATTTTTACCTCATTCGAAGCCACATACTATTCATTTCTTTACTTTTTTAAAACAATGAAAACATCCTTTATATTTTACACATCTCTCTGAAAAGCATCTGAAACATAATACTCAGAAATTCCAATGCTCAAATAATCTATTTCCTATTTTTCAGTTTTTATAATACTGTGTACACACAAAAATGCTATATTTGGTAAAATTAAGAACAAGTAATGAACTAACGCAGATAAAACTAATGAATGTATTATATGGTTAAATTTTCATTGCGGACTTTCAATCCAATGCTTCCTGCATAATATGAGGTTATTTTAAATTATTCTCAGTAAGAGAAATTTAATGTGAACAAAATTTATTTGATACACAGAAAAAGAAACAATTTTCACTAAATTTTATGTTACTGATTGCATCTGTCTTATGGAGCTTACGTAAACCCATCCCACAGAAAATTACTTTAGTAGTAAAATGGCACCCTCATTAAAAAAAGATAATTTGTGAATGTGATAAAATGTATCTCTTGAAGAATCAAGGCTGACAAAAGGGACTCGCGCGGAAAAAGAGGTCCATTATCCATCCTTTAATCCGATCATGTTTGATTCATGCGCCATAAAACAATAACCAAACCATCCTACAAGCCATGTAATGTTATAAACTCTTCTTCAAGAGAAATATCCCAACAAAAGCCAATTCTTTAGAATTTCCGATAACTAAAGAACTGGTCCATTTTACCGACTAACATCACAACTCATGGTCAACACAATGCTCAATTTGCTTCGGTCACCAACCCTATCATACAAACACCCAAGACAGGCCAACTAGACACTCTTTGTAAAGCCATGCCACCTATGACACTGAGAAGAAGGAAATAGATGGAACTACAAACGGAAACCTGGCGTGGACAAAGAGATAAGCGTCAACGATTCCGCTTGGTGCAAAATCCACTATTTCTCCCTTCCCCACAAAAAAAAACAGTCGGATTATAAAGACACCTACATTTGGAGTGTGTCGAAGATTTCTTCAAGTTTTTTCTATATCCAACGACGGTAAAAAAATATTGATTAAATGGGGGGGATTTAAAGATGTATTTTAGTTTTCTATTTTGAAAACGCAAATCCGTCCTTCTGTTTCTTGAAAAATATTAAATACTTTAAACCATTGGTGCCCCGACCTATCTTTGCCCGTGGGCAGCACTTCATACTAAGATAAAGCTCGCAGACCAGAAAAAACAAAAAATGACTATTTAACATTTTCCAGTCAAACCTTTCATACGGTAGCTTCAAAAGAAGAGTATAGGCTTATAAACGAACCAAAAAAATCAGCTTCACGAACCGTAGGTTGAGCATCATTGCTTTAAATCAAATTATCTCCAGTTTCGTTTTTGTGGAATCCCAGACGATGTTATAAAAATTAATTTATGTACTTTTATAATCGTTATCATTGTAGGCTTCTTCTTTCTTATCCCCAATATCTGGAAGGGCTAGATGAGATCCGTGGAGTTTACAGATTTTATTCATAATAGTATAAATTCTAGTAAAATAACTGCTGCTCTTTACTTAGATATATCTAAGGCGTTTGACTCGGTGAATCATGGTATTTTATTACATAAACTGTCATCAACGGGAATCAGAGGTCACTTCTACAATTTTTTAAAATCCTACTTATCAAACCGTATACAAATTGTTAAAATTAACAACTCCTTAAGTAAATGCCTTCCAATCAATTATGGAGTTTTCCAAGGTTCAACTTTAGGTCCGTTGCTGTTTTTAATATTTATAAATGATTTATGTAACCTTAATTTACACGGTAAAATCATAAGTTTTGCCGATGATACAGTTCTTTTATATTCTGTCGATTCTACTGAAGATTTGAACCAAAAGATGAATTTAGACTTAGTTAAAATTAGTAAATGGTTTTCTGATAACTGTCTGAGATTAAACGTCGATAAAACAAAATACATGATTTTTAACTTAAGACAAAATAATCCAATTCAGCTTTCCGTTAAATATCATGTTAATCACTGTAATAATTATGATGACTGTAATTGTAAATCAATTGATAAAGTGTCAACAATAAAATATCTTGGACTTCATATTGACTGCAACTTAAAGTGGAAATCCCATACCAAGTATATTGCTGATAAATTAAGACATATAATGCTAAATTTTTATCATTTAAGGCCAAAAGTAAGCAGCAAATTCCTTATAACTCTTTATCACTCTTGGGTTCAATCTAGAATTAACTACGGTCTAATAATATGGGGTGGAGACTATCAGATAAATTTAAAAAGAATATGTAAACTCCAGGAAAGATTTATAAAATTGTTATCATCTCAAGTGCATTCCATAAATATTGATAAGTTCAAATTATTGAATATTTTACCTATTCGCTACCTATTCTACTTTAAAACAAGTCTCTATCTCTACTTAAATTCCGATATCTGCAGAAAGCGAAACATAATAAATCCCCGACGACCTAATGCTGTATATACTATACCTAAACCTGAAAAAACTATATTTTGTAAAAATTTCTTTTATCTAGCCCCTAAGTTCTTTAATTTACTACCTTTAGAAATTCAAAATAGTCTAACCAAACATGCATTTAAAAAGAAATTAAAAGACTTTTTGTTTTCTATTGGGGACATTGAACACTTTTTTGTTTGATCTTGAGTTATTAGTGTAATTATATTCCATTCATATTTTTTTGCACTACTACTTACTCTACGACAGATAATAAGCCATAATTTATGACACCCTGTTTGCCGCTACTAATTTCCTGTTTGATATTGTATCGTATTTATACTCTTTTCGTTTTGTTTTCATGTAGTGTTCATTTTTGCTTATAATATTTGTGTTTAATTTTTTTTCTTTTGTAATTTATTGTGTAACAAATGTAATTTTTGTTAATATTTGTTCACCTACATGGATTGTTATACAATCCCAGGTGATATATCTTCCTCTTTGTTTGTAATAAAAAAAAATAAAAAAAAATAAAAAAAAAAGTTGTGCACCTGTAGATAGTCGATGACGAAAACTGGTCTATCTGTAAGAGGTTATACGAAAATTCCGGTCAATGCAAAAACCGGTCGGCAAATTCCGGTCAATAAAAAACTAATTAATTACATTGGTCAAGTTTTTCTGACCGAAATTTACTGACCAGTTTTTGCATTGACCAGATTTTTCGCGACACCCTGTAAGATTTCCTTAAGATAGACCCAGGCAGGTCAGAATAAATGCCCAAAGGAAGCCTGTTCAGAAAAGCATGTATTTGATCCAGGATGTAAAGCACTTGGTTCCGCAGGAGTAGTGCCCACTGCGGAATCGTGTGATGGCGGTTTGGTGTCGTTAAAGTGAAATCCACTGCCAAAAAAGCAAGCTAACACCGTTCTATTCACATAACAACGAAGAAACGAAATTCTGACAATACCCATAAATTGACACTACCACGACACCAGCGAAAACCAAGACCCATTTCTCCCCTATTCCTTCCTCACTCTACTCTCCCCAACCTCGCCTTCGGTAAGCAGAACACGTCCACGACACCATTAAACCACCCATAAACCGTCCATCCCGGACCTCTGGGTGGGAGTGCGGCGAGAGTGGACGACGACGCCTTGACAAATGTCCCTTGTCCAGGTTAATCAAGCGAGGCTCACAGTAGGGCGTCGTCCGAAGGGATGGTCAGGGGATCGTTGTGTTGACAGTGTGGAATTGATCCCCGTTGTTTATTTGGGATGAGCGTGTAGTTGCACAGTTGGAAGTCTGTCGGAGATGGGTACTTAGTATTGGCATCGAGTCCTGCTTATAGATCTGCTTTGAATTGAAATAATGGCCACCGTATTGATGGTGGAAGTTTGGATTGGAGATTTACAAGATGGGGGAGAGTGAATCTGTGGGATATACTAGATAACCGCAAAATAAGATTAATAAATGTAGCTTAAATAAATGTTAGCTTTATAAACTTGTATTACATAGACACTAAAGACACCTGTGTGAGGGGTTTAGTTTTTAGGGGTTCGAGCCCCCTCCCAAAAAAAAAGTTGACATAAATTTTTGTCCTGTGTTTTTTCCTTGAACATTTTGTGACTTACAAGCAAGTAGAGATCCTATATACGAGAGAGAGACGACAACTCGCTTAAAAGCGTCTCTGCGCATCCAATTCTGTCCAAACTGTATCATTCCGCCCCACGCTAATCCTATGGAGGGAAACCTGTGGCGAACAGAAAACCTGTTTACCGATCTGCGCGCTATACTGAGTTGTCGCCTCTCTTTCGCATACAGGCTCTCTACAAGCAAGGCACGATCTTATTCGGGTGACACCCAATAGGTCTCAAAATGAGTCAGAACTCTATTTTTAGGGATGAAAATTCTAAAAATTTTATGGGGGAGAACCCCTAAACAAAACTCCCCTCAAAAATTTGCCGTATATTAATTCTACTATACTGCTTTCCTTGAAAATTCTGTCGCTTACAATAAGCCGCTCTCTTTGGACCTGCCTTAATGGTTTCAAATTGAGTTAAAACACTATTTTATGGGGCAAATTTCCAAATATTTTTGGAGGGAGGACCCCCAGACCCTCCAAATTTTACTTGGGATTCCAACTATTTACACAAATTTGGTGCATCAAAGTTAAAATCCTATGAGTAAGTTACCTAAAACGTAACGCTTAAAAGTACTCGTAAGTAGTTACCTCCGGAAAAATGCTGAGTCACCCCCCGAAACAAAGGTCTGGTTACGACCCTCATGAAATCACAGTCTTTTCTGAAAAATCCACTTTCCAAACTTAAGTTAATTTTTAATGGTGATAGGTTCAAAGACCCATACGCCGTTTGTTTACCCAAAACACAGCTGAATATAATATAAAGCGGATTACGCCCAGACATCGAGTGGGGGTATAAATATATACTCCGCATCTTTACTCTGAAAACATTCACGCAGATAATGACAAAACGTAAATCTTGTGAATCCTGACCCTCAGTCACGTAAACCATGTGAGGCATATAAATGGAAATGCGCCTTATTTGTTCTATACGGTTTTGTGATGCGTCGTGATAGACCGATATTCCTTTTGTTTCCAAAGAAGTGTGACGTCAGAGGAATAAGGTGAGCGTAGAAGGGAGAAGAGAAGTGCGTAGTGAGCATGGAAAAGTGTATAAAAAGTTACTAAACATCAGTTTTTCGTCAATAGTAATTTTAAAAAACTTGACTTTAAAAAATTTCACGTGTCGTATTGATTGTTTATTAAATCTAGAGGGAAAACGGAAAATGCTAAGAAAAATAAAAGTAACAAACCAGGCAACTTAAATAATTTTTTTTAGCATACTAGGGGGCTCTGCCCCCTGCTCGCTATCGCTCACCAACCCCCGGAACTGCTTCGCAGTTCTTTGCAGATCGCTTCGCGATCTTAGCGAGCAGAGCTCGCTTGTTTCATCTCAACCATTACAGTACAACCTGGAACTTGTCTGCTTATAGTCTGTTCATTTAGAATAGGCGCCTGAAACAGGATCAAAAACGCTCAATAATGCTTAATAACGCTCATCAGACAACTCCAGTGATCGATTTTTTACAGTATTTTAACTACTTCTGCTTAGGCTGCCTTGTCATTGCAGATGAAAATTTTTTCGACGATAATTAGAATAATTTCTTCTAATTCTAAATGAACAGAGTATAGTTAATGATCATTTAATATCGAAACTTTTTATCTCCCAAACTTTTCAATAATTTAATTCGGATCATTACCTGGAAAATATCAAAATAAAACTATTACTGAAATATTCCTTTTTAAATTATCAATAATTTAATGGATAGGGGGCTACCGCCCCCAGCTCGCTTACGCTCACCAACCCCCGTAACTGCTATGCAGCTCTTTACAGATCGCTTCGCGATCTGTAATATCTGCAATCGATCTTTAGCAGAGTAAAACAAACTTCCCGAAAATCCTCTTCCTTCCATCGGCACAAATAACACTCAAAAAAGCTAAATTATTTATTTCTCTAGTAGTTCAAAAAATATCGTAGTATCGTTAAAAGATTATAATTATTAACCAAGTCTATACTATATCGCTAGCAAACTTAGAGCAAAAATGTGCACCTCAAAACTTTTAAATTTAAATATCCGTGCTCGCGACAATCTAGTGAACAGGCAAATATAAAATTTAAAAACATTAAACACGTCTGATAAAGACCTACTAAAACTATGAAAAAAATGAAACTTTGATGCTTAATAATTCCAAAACTAATAAGAATTTTTTAAAGAATTAAACGCCAATCTCTTTCTAAAAAATAAGAATATAAGTGTTTAAAAAATCATATTGATACCTTGATTAGTTTTCATTTTAGATAGAAAAAAACGAAAAAGTGTCGAAAATTTCGAAAATTAAAAAATTAATTACTCTAAACCAAATTCGAAATTCGAAAAAAGGGCGACGTAGTGCACATCTTCATACTTCAGAGTATTAGGCTGCAAAAAAACATAGTTCTGCTACTAATAGATTTCGCTGAACTGGATTACGCGGCTAAAAAAGAAAAACTTCAACTTTGACCTTAAAAATACCCCAGTAATAATTATCACATCAGTTAGTTTTTTGTTCTAGAATGTGCCACAAATATTCCTCTACAAACTTTTCAAATTTCATAAATTTCTATCAATTAGTTTTTGCGATATGAGAGTTCAAAGAGTTGAAAAATTAAATTTTCTGAAACAGCGGCAGCGGCGGCGGCGGTGACAGTAACTTTTTTTTAATATAGAGAGATTGTATATGGAAAGTAAGAAAAAAACAAGAAATCTAGTCCTATTTGCTAGAGCTTTTTTAAAAATACTCCTGCATTATATTTGCTGAACAGGTTCATTTGAAGCAGGTTCTTTTTATATGCATTTAAGATACAGTATAAAAAGATTCTAGTTATCCTTTCAAAATTCTAAAGGAATTTAACTAACTAAATAATAAATTTACTATAAGTATTTAGAAATCAATTTTAACTACTGAGTCATATTAATTGTGTCATCATAACCCTTAACAATTTTGATAAAAACTATATGGTTTTGTGGTAAAAAAATATAAAAATTCAATGCATCTATCATATGTGAACATTTTTCCAAAACTTCGAAAGCATAAAATTTCTATAAAATATTATTATCGACCTTACCATACAGTTTAGTATTAGTCCTAACATTTCACATAACTTTATCTATAAGCTTCAACAAAAGCATTATTTATATTTACAGTTACACTCGAAATCACAGTAATTTCAAATCATCTTGACTTCCTTTCTTTCCATTCTCAACCTTAATTCATTCTCAAACGAAAGTAAATCCAATCGAACAATCACACTCGTTCCCAAAAGTAACAATCGCATCGTTAGAGAAGGTCGACCGAAGGCCGCATACTTCATCTCCATGTGAATCAGCATTAATTACAATAAACCGCTGACTCAAAACTGTCCGATTACATGTTTTGTCACGGACCAGACGACACCGAAGAAAATCGTGCGACATTTCCGCTGGGTCATGTTTTGTCGCCGAAGCAAAGTGTCACACCATGTCCTTTAACCCCATTTCTTACTTATGGTGATGAGATGAATTACGATTTGTGAAGCAATTTCTGGAGTTAAATGTACGTGTTTGCAATCGTTATTCAAATTAGTGTTTTGACCGGACGTATGGTAATGTGTCGAGGTGATTGTTTGTGGTTCTGTTGAATTTATGATGTAATTTTGTAACTGAGAGTTATCGGGATACGTTTTTCTGTGTTTTGATAGTTTGATTGGAGATTTGGATTGGAGAGTGTTTGATTGGAATAAGAATGAGCATAAATTCAAATTGAGCGTCTTTTAAATTGTCATAGAAAAATATTTTAAATTTACACCATCTTTGTTCTAGTTTTTTAAATTATAGTTGACATTTTGAGTTTACAGCTAGGTTTTGTAAGTCAATAAATGTAGTTGTTTGAAACACAATTTGAGAAACATAAGCCCATTTTTTGAGCGTCAATTAATTAAAATATGTTATTTAAATTAATTGCCTATTGCTTTGCTGAGAGATAACAACTCATAACTTAGGCACTTAAAATTTCCAGTTTTACCTGAAAAACAATATAAGCAGTAAAATTTATAATGTTATGATGATTTTTATATCTACAAGCTGAGCCTGTAAATATAATTGATTTATACAAATGTCAGATGTCTAATTAAAATTGGTAAAATTGGTTCATTTTTTACATTTTATGAACAAAATTGATGAGTTACTCAATCCGTTACTCAAAAATCAACATTTCATTCAATACCACTGAAACCAATATCAAGAAATCGATCGAATATAGTACTATCCATATCTGTGTTTACTGAGCTAATTCTCAAAAAGGGAAATTTTTAGCTTGCCTTATTACTTTTAATTCCATTTGTACCCTTAACTAACAAAATAATTAAAAAACAATTTATTTTATCGACTCAGGCTCTTTCAATAATAAAATTCTATGCGCCCGGGGGCGGATCCAGGGTTGACTTATGGGAGGAACAACAGGATTTTTAAAACATCTCCAGCAGCAGAAACTGCGATGTTTTTGAAAAATGATATTTTTTACTATAAAGTACACACAATTAAAGCAATTGCAATTATTAAAGCTACAATTAAAAGCTTTACCCTTCAGGGGGCATGTGCCACCGCCATGGACCCACTACTGTATGCACCCCTTATAAATTGCACAGTAATTACACCACTCACACCGTTTCTGTACCTCCCGGAAGCTAGCAGTCACCATCAGCATCACTTTCCAAGAATATGTAATTAAAACAAACGGAGACTGCAACATCTGAATCCACTTCAAATAATATACGCACCCTTCGGTCGTCCCAGATCGGGTCCATTGCACTCTTGTTGCCACCCGAATTTCTCTAAATTCATCACGAGGGGCTTGTCAACAGAGCGGCCACTTCAACAAACGGAAGATGGCTTGTCAATCATCATCTTTGATTGGATAGGAAGGAGGTGGACACGAACGGTTTGATAGCTGTTAACTTTTCGTCAGGTTGGTCCGATAGTAGGAAGATGATAGTGGTTGTGATACAAACTTGTGAAGTTCGGGAGCGAAATTGGCCTTGGTGAAATGGGGTTTTCGTTGGGTTTTTTGTCGTGGTGGAGACAGATGTATGGATTTGTTTTATGTTTTTGTACGTAATGTCGTCTAATAAAGCTGTCCGCAAGTAATAGTGAAGTATTGAGGTTATAAATGTCACCTTTGTATCTGGAGTTTGTGTTTTTGTCAAGTCTGGTGTTTTTGATGAAGTTATGTTTATCAGCTTATGCTGGCTGTTGAAAAGAAGATGTGTTGAGAAATATTGTAACCTTCTGGATTTATTTATTTAAAACTCAAACTGATTCTAAGTGTCAAATTTTTACACATCGTCCCTCTCACTCACTAAAGATTGGGTACATAAAAAGTTTAAACAAATTTAACTATAGCAGGATTTATGCATAGTTTTCTTTCGCCCCACAGGCTTCAGGTTGAAATACTTTCAACAGATTATCCCAAAAAAAATTATTATTCAATTTACCAATAAAATGTTTTTAGCAGTAATTCTGACACTTTTCACTGTGTGTTAATGTAAACAGAATTAACTTTAACATTAACTGATTGTAGTGTTAAATATTACTATGCTTAAAAATTTAACTAATTTACAATTGCCCAAACTTTAATAACTACGATATGACACTTTTATATGCTGATATTTGAAAAATATTACATTTCGATATGATTTAAGAGATAATTTCAAGCTCCAGCTAATCTAAAACACCTTTAAAATTCCCCCATATATATACATCTTCAAAACCCACACATTCCCAAAACAGGCTAAAACACAAATTTCAGTGAACATACCGGTACACGGCTTTGTTTACACAGGTCATGTACTTCACACTCGGAGCTGACCTGCAGCAATAAAGGTAGCGTTATGGAACGAGTTCGCCTTTCAAATTTGATTTGAACTCTGGTCAAACAATTCAAATGGCGCTCACTAAGTGGACATGGCGGATAACTTTACTCGCCATCTCAACACGTAGCCGGTCATTTGTGAGTCCGTTTTTACCGTTGAGAGAGCTGAAAGTGCCCTTTTATTTGCATACAATGTGCTAACAAGGCATTACCGGAGCGTCTGACGTCGTCTATTTTGAGGCAGATCCTTGTGAACTGGAGCTTTTTTCCCTTTGTTTTTGAACGTGAGAATGAGGAATGATGGGATAGAGGAAAGTTTGGTAAAATGGAATGTTTTCTAACCTGGATCGGATTTTAAAGATGGAGGGATACAGGGTCAGACCGGAAAGTGATGTTAATGAGACTATCATAAGAAATTACTGATCAGATCAGTACCCAAGAATTAAATAACAGGATCTTCCTTCGTCGATTTACCACTTCGAGAGAGATTCCTAGATATCTGAGGCTTTAGAACCTGTTCCGAAATTATGTCCTGTTATGAAAGTTTACAAGCAGGAAAAATATTAGGCAGCCAAATCAGGACTTTAGGGTGGCCTAGGTACTGATTTCAGCAAGCTTTAACTAACCAACAAAAAATAAATTAGGCAGGCACATTGTTATGGCTGCATTACAGAGTAAATGAAATAGTTTCATATGCAGTCCCCGGATGCGATGAGAACTTTTTACCACTGATCCCAACTGGTCCTTGAAAGGTACGATGTATTGAAGCGTTTCTTAATGCAATCACTTACATCCCTTTTAAGACAGACCCAGCATGTAAAAATTAACTTTTTTTAATTCGATTAACCCTGTACCATTTTCTGTTCACTAATGAATATTAAGGGAACAAATTTCTTAAAGCGAAATGGATCTACAATGTAGCCACAGTATTATTGTTTAGAAAACAATGTGTTAAAAATTTCCAAAAACATTTTCTTCTATTAAAATTTGGAGGATTCTCAAGACAACTCAATGTCTGATGACCTCAGCTCCTAAATAAAAATCCAGGATATTCTTCAGGTATTAAAACATCTTCCTACTTTCATTTCCCTTATGTATGTCCCATAGAATGGAGATAAAACCCGACATTACGCCTGACCTAAAAATATCCGTACCTCACAACACTCCACTCTCAGTTATCTCCCCATCACCATAGCAACCAAAAGGTAAACACACCATCCAGATCCAACCTGTCCCATCAAAGAGATTAGCACCTGAACGGCTCTCTTCACACCATCCAAATCATCTCCTTTTCCCTTCTTCTTTCTCTTTTAAACGCATGAAAAAAATTAAGGGCTGTCACCGAACTTGACGAAGTGGAGTGTTGACATAGGCAAAGTTATCGCGCACGGCTGATAGGGAATCATCTCATCTGAAGGGCTGATTCAATGGCCGCTGATTCCGCTGGTTGATTAAGGCCCAGCCGCGCGGTCTGTCAAATGGATCGGAAAATAAATATTTATGGCCGCCGATTTCTCTTCGATTTTTGGAGCGGAGAGACGGTGGTTTCGAGAAGGGTTGAAAGATTAGAGATTATCTGGTGTGCCTCGTGCTGGAAAGTTTGAGGGATTCTCGATAAGTTGCAGAAAGATTGGTGCGTTGTGTAAAGGAAACAAGTTCTTTCCCCAAATTAAAGGGGTATTGTCATGTTTACCTTTTAGAAAATATTATTTTCTTCCTCCTCTTTGGCATCATTTTTGTCAAGAAAATCCTTATTATTTTTACATTAAATTACATCTCTCCTTTTATAAAAATTATCTCAATACTCCCCTTAAAGTAATTTTTTTAAAGATATGTTTACTTGTCAGATTTCCTGTGGTAGTAAATATATTACGAATTTTATTATTACTTCCACCTGCTACTTTTTGACTTTAAGGTGATGTCATATATTGTCACTCCCAATCAAAAACTTAAAATAAATTACAAATTAACAGACATCAAAAGTTTTATACATTTAAGTTTGTATTTATATCAAGTATAAACATGTAAATAAATTTGAATGCTTGCGAGCACTGGACAACTTCGTCAGGGGAAAAAATAGGGCAGTACCCACTATTTTTGTATTTATATAATTTAATTTAATTACATTACATAAACTAGGTTTTATTTACTTTTAAAAATTATAAGAGAAAATTTACTCCTTTCATATCTAAGAACTAAGTTATTAGATATAAAATTAGTTAATTTTCAGGAGTTAATAAAGATTAATAAAGGAGTTAAGTTTCAATTAAGATATTATTTTTACAGCAATTATACGATACAAAATGTTTTAAATAATTTTTTACAAAGGTTCTTGGGAAAAATTTTAAATTTTTTTTTCTTTCAAGGTTTGTTATTTGAAAAAAAAATTTTACTCCATTAAATTTTACTTAATGATGTTTTTGACACCTTTCTTCTTGAAGGTATTTAGCGTTAAACTCCTTAAAAAGTTATATTACATGAACCCCTAACACGATTTATTTAAAAGTATTCTCTGATATCAACCGATATTATTGTCACGCAATATCAGTTAATATCTTATGCATTAAAGCTTTTATTTGTAAGAACAGCAAGTAATGAATAATCCCATGGGAAACAACTCTATGTTGCACAATATTACACTTTGAGTTTGGTAGTTGTGACACTTTGAGGGTCAGCTTTCTGTATCAATGATAAACAAGTTCTAACTAACTGTTCACTATTTAATCGGACGAATCAGTTAAGCAAATTTTTATCACGAGGAAATAAATTTTGACCACCCATTAACGCTTAGTGATAAACACCAGGGGAAGAACATTGGAAATTACTGTGTTCTTCATAGGTCATAGATATAATATCATAAAAGTCTGATGGATATAGTACAAAACCAGTGGCTGAAAACAAGGATTTCATTGTGACAAACTGTATAGAAACACCTATTTAATTATGATGATAATTACTTTATTAATTAAGCGGATGAAACTTGAGTATGTGTAGAGAAATTAGAAACAATAAGAATGATATTGTTAAACAAGATTTAATGATCGCAACTTAAATACTCCTTTTCAAGAATAGATCTTACTAAACACTTGTAGAACAATTCAATAGAGTCTCATTCTAGAAAATTAATGGTGCTGAGGAAGATCACACAAACATAGGAAGTTAACTTTCCGGCGTTAATTGCATTCTTCCAATATTTCCCAAGGTTTTAGGCCCATTTAATAATAGTATATTCATACTTCTTGTCTTATCAACAGCAATTACTCTTGAACTACATAAAAAAGAAGCACCCTCTCTTATGATTGATGATTATCTTAACCTCTGTAAAGGAAGGGGATATTCCAACGTAAAGGTTAATTATAAAAGAATACGTGTATTTATAGATTTTTATTTCCATCGCGAAATACATGCCATTGGGCATTTTCATTTGCGTTGTTTTTTGAACTTACAGGAATATTTCTAACTCTAGGGGATAACTCCTAAAGCTCAATGTTAAATTTGTGTGAAAGTACAGAAAAATCATTTTTGAATTATAAAACTGAGAAGTTAATATTATTTTACATGTCTTGAATATATACTCCTGTTCATAAAAAATGCAACACCAAGGAGGAATTGTCTGATCAACTTGAAATTTTCAGGGTATGTTCATTATGGTTTGATGATCAAATGATACCAAATTCAGAGCTATAGCGCATGCGTGAGCTGAGCAGTGTCTTCTCAACCACTGATTTATTCGTATATTTGGGGGGCTTTAACGGCACGTTAAGGGCTTGTAAGAAGGTTGTTTACCGTTGATTATCTTGTCATTAGATGTCATTATACCCCTTAGACCTTAACGGATGTCATATGAAAATTTAACAGAGTTTTAAAGAGGATTAATGTTAGGCCTCCCGAAGGGGTGTTTTTCACACTGTTTTACAGCTAGTCAGATGAAGTAAAACCGGACAATATTGATATGGGCTTGTAAACAGAGGTCCAAAAAGGGTGAGGCGAGTTGAAAATTGGGGTCTGGACCCCTTATAGTCACGTCAGCACGGGATGAAAGAGGCTTCATTCGCATGACAGTGCCGGATCATTGAGTGACTTTTCGACGTGTTTCAAACTGTTAAAATACTGCAACAGGTCTACCATTGTCTCCTCCATCAGTTAATCGGTCGCCATTGCACCAAAATTCACCAAGTATCGTTTTTTTACAGCACTCCATCGATGGAATTCCATCGGTGCATAAAGCTACCATGGGATCCACAAAAAAATATTTTCTTAAGATTACTGATAACAAATGGTCCTTTTAAAGAAATCTCCCATCAATTTTGGTTAACATGACAACTAAATTGGGTTTGGACGCTATGCCGAAAATTGCAATTTTTGGAATGTTTTATCTTGAGTCTTTGGTGAAGAAGAGAAGTGTTTTGACCTGGAGCACTATTGGGTACCATGGGCAACCTCATTAGATGAAAAATGAGGGCAATCTCATTTCTTAAAAAAATTTTTAAAAATTTTTGGAGCCAAAACTTATACCCTACATTTGAAGCGATCCTGAAGCTGTAATTCATCTGAACAAATCCCGTACACATGTTTTTTGGAATGTTCCAAACTTACTTTACATTCAATAAAGACAGTTTCTTTCTCGACAAATTTCTTCATCCAAAATTTCACCTATGGAGCTCGACTACAATTTCGTTCATTTGTCCTCATGCTCAAAATGCTTTTTATGTTGCCAATATTGGCAAACTTTGGGTTTGGGATGAATCTTAGATGAAAATCACCTCCTCAGTCAAAATTTCAATCTGTTTGATTCGATGACCTGTCGTATAGAGGCTCTTATTGCAGCGCGTATGGAAGACATTAAACACCGATTTTCGATAGTAAATTTTATTCCTTTGTTCTGAAAATTATATAATTTATTTGTATCCACAAAGATCACTTGCTGTGTAAATTTCATCAAAATCTAACAAGTCCTTCATGGTGTTGCATTTTTTATGAACAGGAGTATAAATTAAAATTTACAGTAATGTACTTACAAGGAATATGTCCTTCGGAACTTTTTGTTTTCTCTCTCAAAAGGGATTTCTCTCCTACAATGAAAATATAAAATAAACTTTAGATAATTTTAAACTTTAAAATAATGTAAAACATTATGGAAAAATCATGTAAGCACATTGAAACTCTTGAAAATGAAAGAGACACCTGTAAAACCTAAATCAATACGATGTTCAGTTTATTGCTTAGAAAATTAACAATTTTAAATCTTGCTTAATTTTATATCAGGAAAAAATAAGCACTGTTTGGATTGTTTTAAATTACTTACTTTGAAGGTTTTCTTTTAAATAACGCAGGTTAATTTCAATTTTGATGAACGTGCTATGAGCCAATATATTTATTTCTATGAGTCGTTTAAATTTATTTTAGAAAAACTTATAAATAACAATGATTCATCAACTTTAAGTAATTGCTCCAAACTATTGAACATTTCGCTAATTTTGCTTTCAAACAAAATATTTCATTAAATAATTTGTTCCTTTAGGCAAATTTCCTCAGAGCTAAATAAAATGCCCCTTTTTAAAATAAAAGAGATTTATCCACAACAAAATATAAAAAATATTTCCATTTCTTAAGAGAATAAACTTCAATTTTCAAATCCTCTTGTCCTGAGTTTACATGATTGAGTTGAATGTACAAATAAGCAAATATTCAATTTTACAAAGCGTTGTTACATATAATTCTATTTTATTAATTACCATTTAATTATTTGAAGTAATTGAAACAATTATCGACTTGAACAAATTAAAATGTTCAACAGTACAATCAAAAGTTTGATACCTTAATTTCAACACAGAACGACAAAATAAATAAACAAACAAAGCCAACCATTCAATCTTGCAAAGCGTTATAGCCTGAGAGCTGGATGCAAATTTTGGGAATGATAAGGTGCACGAGATATTTCACCTGGAACAGATTCGATTGATGATGGGAAAACTTATGTCACCAACGCCAGAAGGCGGAGTGGAAGCTTTCAGTGTGAAAGGGGGGGTCGAACATGCAAACAGCGCGCGGTCTCTTGCGACAGATATTTTGAGGAAATCGGTTGAAAATTTGCACAGTTTAAGGAGAGTGTGAATAAAAGATAATGTAGCATTCTCAAAAGTATAAGTTGTGTTTTAAGGGTCGTAGAGAACTAAACGAATTTTCGAATGTTTATATGAATGATCTGTACGGCCGACGAGGTGCAAGGGTGGACATAGGCTTAATGTATTGAAGAATGCTAGTAAAAGTTAGGGTAACACTCCCAGAAGACTAAGTGGAAGACAAAGGGTGGTCAGAAGTCACCAAAGGTGCAGAAAAATCTTAAAACCCGAATCATTCGGAAACTTCTGGCTGTTTGCATATGTATAGCTGATATATAGAACAAACTATATGCAAACAGCCAGAAGTCTAAGTGGAAGCGTTCGGGAGATATTCAGGCACGAAGTACAAAACCGAATAAAAGCGCGCGGTCCCTTGCGACAGAAATTTTGCAGAAATTGGTTGAAAATTTGCACAGTTTTAGGAGAGCGTGAATAAAAGATAATGTAGCATTCTCAACAGTATAAGTTGTGTTTTAAGGGTTGTAGGAAACAAACGAATTTTCCAATGTTTATATATAACAAATGACTTATAACATATAACTTTTCTCTTGCAACAATGACTAATAATACGCTAAAAACAACGCTAACAATGACTTTATATTTATTAGCGTATTATTAGTCATTGTTGCAAGAGAATTGCTTTTATTCAGTCTTTTACTTCGCTCCTGAATATCTCCCGAACGCTTCCACTTAGACTTCTGGCTGTTTGCACATAGTTTCTTCTATATGTCAGCTATACATATGCAAACAGCCAGAAGTTTCCGAATGATTCGGGTTTTAAGATTTTTCTGCACCTTTGGTGACTTCTGGCCACCCTTTGTCTTCCACTTAGTCTTCTGGGAGTGTTACCCCAACTTTTACTAACATTCTTCAATACATTAAGCCTATGTCCAGCCTTGCACCTCGTCGGCCGTACAGATCATTCATATAAACATTCGAAAATTCGTTTAGTTCTCTACGACCCTTAAAACACAACTTATACTTTTGAGAATGCTACATTATCTTTTATTCACACTCTCCTTAAACTGTGCAAATTTTCAACCGATTTCCTCAAAATCTCTGTCGCAAGGGACCGCGCGCTGTTTGCATGTTCGACCCCCCCTTTCACACTGAAAGCTTCCACTCCGCCTTCTGGCGTTGGTGACATAAGTTTTCCCATCATCAATCGAATCTGTTCCAGGTGAAATATCTCGTGCACCTTATCATTCCCAAAATTTGCATCCAGCTCTTAGACCATTATTGCATCTCTATTTTTCCTTTATTAAATACCCATTAATTATTTCAAGTCAATTGAAACAATTATCAACTTGAACAATACAAACAAAAGTTTGATACAGTTTTTTCAACACAACACAACAGAATAAACAAAGCCAACCATTCAATGTTACAAAGCGTTATTGCATCTCTATTTTTCCTTTCTTTATTAAATAAATACCCTTTAATAATTTGAAGTCAACTGAAACAGCTATCAACTTGAACAAATTAAAATGTTCAACAGTACAAACGAAAGTTTGATACCGTTATTTCAACACAGCACGACATAATAAATCAACAAAGAAAACTATTTAAATGTTAGCGTTATTGCATATAATCCCCCTTTATTAGTTACCATTTAATTATTTCAAGTCGATAGAAAACTATTGACTAAAAAATTAAAATGGTTAACAGCACGCAGTGGATGTTTCAACTCACCAGAACAGAATAAAATTCAATTAAAACCACTCAGCCCTAACACTCTACCCCACCACTAACAACACAATCAGTCTTTAACCTCCGGGTCAATTGTCATAGGTTTTAAAAGACGCCTCGCCGTCAGAGTAACAGACGCACTTACTTATGCATACGGTCGGCATTTACAAGGGAGAACCGGGCCCATTAAAATTATTCCTATTCTCTTTTGATTCGGCTAATCTGAGGAAAACGGCGCCTGGGCCATTAGGATATACAAAGCAGTCTGAACACCTGAAGGCGGAAGGATATATTTGCATATTTCCTACTTTTTTTCTTTGATGTCAATTGGAGGAAAGGTGTTGTGGTTGTATCCTTTATTGGATGTAAGTTTCTAATCCTCCATAAATTTCCTTGTAAATGCAATGGAGATTAATTTGTTTTGAGATTGGGTTTTGATGTTTAGTTTGGGTTGTGGTGTATTTTTTTTAATTAGTGGCCTTTTTGCTGTCAGTTTTTCTGCAAAGAAACTATATTATGATTTTAAAAGATTTCAAGGAAATATAACTATACTAAAGTACATAAGGAATAGAACTTAAGGACATAACATAACATAAGGAATAGAACTTCAATTTTCATAATACTTAACATTTATTATTCAATGATTCGTCTGGCATAGAAATAAAGTTTCCATAGTAAATTAAAGTTTATTAACATCCCAATGAAATTCTACTATAGATTCATCTCAATACAATAAAAAGCTTTCTGAACAGCAATCAACGACACTTAACTATCCTCTCCACAGCAACAAAAATACTACAATTTTAAGTTAACAATGGGAAAGTTTTTGAAGTACTTTAATAAATAATCATTATGGTTTTTTTTTCAAAATAATTATTAATATACAATTTAAAGCTGCATTTAATGATTCGTAATGAAATCATCATTGAAAATCTTCAACCACTTTAACTTGCAGAAGGTTACCTTTTTTATCTAACTATTACTAGTTATTTATCTTATCATAACTTTATTGAACTTCTTATTAGAAATTTCATTGACCATTAAAAGAAGAATTTATAAAACGTGTGTCTACTAAATTGGTTTTACGTATGGAACTTTTTCCCCATTTGATGAAATGGTAAATAATTTAAGTGGTTCTAAAATAGTGATTATAGAAAATAATCTATTGAATTTTATAGCGAAATTTGCAGAAAATCTTATTATATGAGCTTAAAAGCTACCACATGATTCTAAACATGAGAAATTAAATTGGTAATGCAATCACGTTCATGATATGAATAAATGAAATTAATTTGGTTTTCGTGAGGATCATACTTATAAGCTCACATTTTTAAATCTCCTTTAAATAAATTAATTCACTTGGTGCGTGAGTAAAATTTATAGCTTTAATAACTATCTTTTAATATAGATGGCTAAAATATTTTTCTTTAAATATATGTGTACAAATCCCTGAAAACCAGCTAGCCAGCTACCTCTAAATAGCTACTGTATTTTCAGATGCTATCTCAACTGGGTATTTGATGTATGGACCTAGAGGTTTCGACTAATGAAATACAATTTTAAAAAGTAATATAAAAGTTATATTAATTTTTTAATAAAATACAAAAGTTGTACTGAATTTTCCATTAGGTAGTTATTACATTCTCTTTTTAAAAGTCAAATTTATAAATTTAAAAAATTTATATTAAACTATCGAAAACATGAGAAACAGGTTCCATATAAAATATTTTATCCACGGATCATATTTCGCATGTACCTTTTTAAAATGTTGACGTTTAAACTTTACAACTTGATGCGGAAAAAAATGTAATTGTTGGACTTATCAACCAAAAAATACATAAACCATTGATTTCAACTTAAGAAAATAATTTTGAAAAACAAAATATCTCAACAATTAATAAAATATCCAACAAGAGCTGCTTTAACTAAAATTTAATCTAGTAAAAGAAATAAATTCAATCTAAGAAACAATATTTGGAGTTACTCCTTTTTCTGGGGTATATATTCATACTACAGTCGAATCCGCTTAATGTGATTGCAATTGTCCGAGATTAAACTGATAACATTATCCGATTGATAACAATAAGCGATTTGACATCAAAAAGCAGCATAAAGTGTAACTATTTTGTTTGCTTTATAATCAAAATTACGTACTCGTAATTTATGTATTTAACACAATTTTACACTATGTATTTGACAACTTAAAATTTTAGGGTAATATAAGAGTAGTTCAATTAATAAAAACAAAATTATCGCTTACTTTATATTTTTATTTAGAAAGGTCTCTCTTTTTCTGTGAGCTCCATTATATCCTTCCAATCTAATAAACCACCTATTTTATCATATAGTCGGAAAAAGTCTCATAATGATTTATAACTTGTAACCTATTTTATAATCTGAATTCCAACAACCAAGGGGAAATTAAAATCTCTTATCAGAAACATCTGCAAGGCGCCGATGGTTTCTAGTTTCTTACAAGTATGGATTCGGACCCCCCCCTTTAACCGTTTTCTTCAATATTTGTGGAATGTTTTCTTATTCTTACTAATGAGTTTGAGGAAAAGAAACGCCAAATGCTAGGGTGGGGTAGATGTTTACTTGTAAAAACCTGATAGCGGACGTTTTTAAGGGATATGGACAAATTTTGATAACATTAAGCGGCGTGTTGACCAATAGTTGATCACATTAAACGAAACATTTTAGATTAAATTGAATAGGAATGATCGGGACCTGTCGATTTCGATAACATTATCCGATTGATAACATTAACCGTGATCACATTAAGCGGATTCGACTGTATTAGTAAACAACGAAAATTAATTTTATTATTACATATTTGGTTTTTTCGGTCTTGATCTCACTACGAACCAAAACTGAATGTAATTGAATTAGACAGGAAGAAAACAAACATAGACAAAAATGAAAGTGTAAAATCTAAGTACACAGTTAATTTATGCTATGAAAATATTACAAAAATACATCATCACATTTATTTATGAATCCTATCGAGTCAAATTTTAAAGGGGTTATTAAATTTGTATGTTAAGATTGTTAAGAAGCATGTAGCAATGCTGAAGGTAATTTTATTTAAGATTTCACAATGTGTATTGTAGAATGATCATGATAGTGTAGAATTCCATATAGGATACAAAATGATAACAGAGTATATTTGAACTTCTGGTATGTGAATGATTACGCACAGAAGATTCAACTTTGCTCTTTAAATTATCGGATAGCAATCATTCCCACACAAACAATTGTGGACTTGGTACTACAAAACAACAAACTATGACGAAACAGGATTTAGAGTGATTGATTGCACAAATGGCAGAGTATGGCAAATTGAAACAAAAGTAGTTGAGTTAATCAGATAGAAATTATGATTGATCAAAATAATCATAATCAGTCATCTTATGGTTTTATTTTAATTTTCGTATTAGCGTGTAATTTATATAAGAAAATATTAAATTTTATATGTTTATTGTACTCCTAGTTGAAGATTTGAAGATTGCCATGGTAATGGAGTTAACAATTTTTATTCATATTGGTCAATTTAACACTTGAAACTAATTTGTAAATATAAGTACCTACTTTAAAGATAGGTAAATTATTTTACTAAAAAATGAAAATATTCTAGATGAATCCAAACATTATTTTACACAAATATTATTTACACAACACAGTTAATGCGAAATTATAAAAGTCTAGTCATTTTAGACATAAACTTAAATAAAATAAAAACTTTGCTACCCTTTTTATTAATACTAGCGGATATGCCCGGCCTTGCACGGGTGGAGTGTATTATTTTTATTAAATTAAATTTTCTCAAAATATGTTTATAATTTTTAAATCAGCAATTACCAATCATCCTGGTATCCCAGACGCCTTTTTCCTATCCCGGTGTTCCCGGTAATTTTTCATATAACGGTGTTCCCGATAATTTTCCAATCCCGATGTTCCCGATAATTTTCCAATCCCGATGTTCCCGATAATTTTCCTATCCCGATGTTCCCGATAATTTTCCTATCCCGATGTTCCCGATAATTTTCCTATCCCGATGTTTCCGATAATTTTCCTATCCCGATGTTCCCAATAATTTTCCTAACCCGATGTTCCCGATAATTTTCCTTTCCCGATGATAGAGATAATTTTTATGTCCCTGTAATCCAGGTACTTTTTTTCCTATCCCAATGTTTCCGGTAATTTTTCTTTTCCCGGTGTTCTCGGCAATGTTTCCTGGTAAATTAATGAGTCTAGTGAACAAAAATAACAAATTTGAAACAATAATAAAAGATCTAGTAAATTTAAAAGTCTAGTGAACGGCTTCATTTAAAACAATGTTTTATTTTTAAGTCGTTTTCCATGAAGAAAATATACACTTTTCCATAAATATTTAAATTTTAAAGGAAAATATCCTAAAATAGGGGAAACTAACGTTTCAAAATTAATTCCTTGAATTTATTTTGGTGTTTTTACAACTGATATAGTTTTTAAATAGACAATTATCGAGTTTTTCCTGTTAAAATATTTTATTTTTGAAGGTTTTCATCTCGCTTACAATAGTGAGTCGAGCAGATCTACTCTGGTAGAGAAATGGAGAAATAAGCGTTTTCGCCTATAAATTCGTTAATTACTCGTAATTGTTCGATTTTCGAGCTTGGAAAACTTGACAGTGACAATCGACACCTCGAGATACGTCTATGTACCGAGTTTTGACCACGCCTTCGGCGTGGTTTGGGAGGAGATGCGTCACATACCCAGTCACACAGCCACAAACGTTTTTAGTTATATACTAGCTGATATACCCGGCCTTGCACGGGTGGAGTGTATAATTTTTTTTTGAAATTTAATTTTCTCAAAATATATTTAAAATTTTTTAATCAGCAATTACCAATCATCTCGGTATCCCAGACGCCTTTTTCCTATCCCGGTGTTCCCGGTAATTTTTCATATCCCGGTGTTCCCGGTAATTTTCCTATCCCGATGTTCCCGATAATTTTCCTATCCCGATGATCGAGGTAATTTTTATGTCCCGATAATCCAGGTACTTTTTTCCTATCCCGATGTTTCCGGTAATTTTTCTTTTCCTGGTGTTCTCGGCAATGTTTCCTAGTAAATTAATGAGTCTTGTGAACAAAAATAGCAAATTTGAAACAATAATAAAAGATCTAGTAAATTTAAAAGTCTAGTGAACCGCTTCATTTGAAACAATGTTTTATTTTTAAGCCGTTTTCCATGAAAAAAAATACACTTTTCCATAAATATTTAAATTTTAAAGGAAAAAATCTTAAAATAGGGGAAACTAACGTTTCAAAATTAATTATTTGAATTTATTTTGGTGTTTTTACAACTGATATAGTTTTTAAATGGACAATTATAGAGTTTTTCCCGTTAAAATATTTGACTTTTGGAGGTTTTAATCTCGTGAACAATAGTGTGTCGAGCAGATCTACTCTGGTAGAGAAATGGGGAAATAAGCGTTTTTGGCTATAAATTCGCTAATTACTCGTAATTATTCGATTTTCGAGCTTGGAAAACTTGACAGTGACAATCGACACCTCGAGATACGTCTATGTACCGAGTTTTGACCACGCCTTCGGCGTGGTTTAGGAGGAGATGTGTCCTCCACACACATAGTCACAAACGGTTTTATATATTTACTAGCTGATATGCCCGGCCTTGCACGGGTGGAGTGTATAATTTTTTTTTAAATTAAATTTTCTCAAAATAGATTTATAATTTTTTACATCAGCAATTACCAATCATCCCGGTATCCCAGGCGTATCTTTCATACTCTTGTGCTCCTGGTAATTTTTCTTATCCCGGTGTTCCCGGTAATTTTTTCCTTTCCCGATGTTCCCATTAATTTTCCCTCTCCCGGTGTTCCCGGTAATTTTTTCCTTTCCCGATGTTCCCATTAATTTTCCCTCTCCCGATGTTCCCGGTAATTTTCTTTTTCCGGTGTTCTCAGTAATTTTTCCTCTCCCGATGTTCCCGGTAATTTTTCTTTCCCGATGTTCCCAGTAATTTTCACTCTCCCGATATTCCCGGTAATTTTTCGTTTCCCGGTATTCGCAGTAATTTTTCCCCTCCCGATGTCTCCGGTAATTTTTCCTTTCCCGGTGTTCCCGATATGTTTTCCTATCCCAGTGGTCCAAGTAATTTTCAAATCACAGTGTTCCCGCTCTAGTAAATTAATAAATCTAGTGAACAAAGTAAAAAATTTGAAACTTAAATAAAATATCTAATAAATTTAAAAGTCTAGTGAACAGCCTCATTTGAAACAATGTTTTATTTTTAAGTCGTTCTCCATGAAAAAAATTTAAACTTTTCCATAAATATTTTTATTTCAAAGGAAAATATCTTAAAATAGGGGAAACTAATGTTTCAAAATCAATTATTTGAATTTATTTCGGTGTTTTTACTACTGATATAGTTTTTAAATGGACAATTATCGAGTTTTTCCTGTTAAAATATTTAATTTTTGAAGGTTTTGATCTCGTGAACAATAGTGAGTCGAGCAGATCTACTCTGGTAGAGAAATGGAGAAATAAGCGTTTTCGGCTATAAATTCGCTAATTACTCGTAATTGTTCGATTTTCGAGCTTGGAAAACTTGACAGTGACAATCGACACCTCGAGATACGTCCATGTACCGAGTTTTGACCACGCCTTCGGCGTGGTTTAGGAGGAGATGTGTCCTCCACCCACATACATACACAGCCACAAACGTTTTTAGTTATATATAGATAGATAGATAGATAAAAGTATCTTATACTGAGGGAAACGCCATAAACTGTGCAATACTGTAATATTTAAAACAAAAAACGAAAATAATTGCACATATTTAAAACAAATTTATTAAAAACCATACGGCGTTTCGGGGATTCTTTGGATCCCCTTCGTCAGTGGTCACTAGAAGGGGATCCAAAGAATCCCCGAAACGCCGTATGGCTTTTAATAAATTTGTTTTAAATATGTGCAATTATTTTCGTTGTTTGTTTTAAATATTATCTTATACTGAGTTTCAAATTTCACCTTAAATAATAAATTAAGTTCCGCATCACTTACATTTCCCCTAATCTTTATACTAGCGTTGTTTACTTATTTATGAAAGGAGAAATAGGTGTATTTCGTTTTTATATTTACTTTACCTCAATAAAATGAACCAAGTTTAGATGTTATCGGATAAACAGTCTCCCTTCTACTTTTAAAAGTTATTTTCTTCTTTTTTTAATAAAATTTAAACCAAATCACTGGATGATATTGTTTCAAAGTGTGCTATCAAAAGAATAGGAAAGATACAAAGTAGTATATATTTATTTAAGAAAATAGTTTTTACAGAAGTCAGTTGTTATAGCAGATCAATCTAACGCACGAACTAAAACAGGATATCTTTTGCCTTATAAACTGAAATCCTTGTACAAAAGTAAAAGGATTCAAATGATTTTAGCAATTATTTCAGGAATTCCCCAAGTTCACTGTCAAAGCAACGCGTCTTCCCACCTTGCAGGTTAATTGAGTTGTTCTCTCCGTCCGGGTTCATTGTTTTCCCTTCCCATGTGCATGCCCATTAATTCGCCAAACTCATCGCGGTCCCTCCCGGAATACGCCTACCGATTGGCTCCGCACGTACCTACTAGTAATAGAAGCCTTTCTTTTGAGGGCCTAGTAAGCATTTTATGGAGATTTTTTTCTTTATGGGAGAGTGTAATAAAATATGGTTGAAATTAATTGTGTGTGTGGCTTCGTATAATAGGATTTTCAAACGCGTTTTCGGTTATGCATGTAATTAATCATACTTTTATTCTGATACCGTATATATGTGGGGGTTCTTTTGAAGAGTTTATGATACTCCTTTTTCTTTTTTTTTCTCTTTTAAATCATAAAAAAACAAAATAAGTGAATGTGACATTATTACTTCTTATTCAAAATGAAATTCCTTAGAAAATATATGTTTATGAAAGAGATGAGTACACTGCACGATTGGCACTTTTTAAACATGTTCCCATAATAACAATTTTGAATCGATTTGCACAACTTGCAGTCAACCATTGCCCTATAATTCAATAGAAAATTTTATTTTCGAAATTTATAATAGTTCTTCTATTTTAATTCCCCTCCCCAGTACATTCCAATAATATCCCCACATTCTAAAAATATCTTTTATTTCCACTTATAAGCTTTTAAGCATGACAAAGACGGATTAAGCTTTGTATTACACGAATGCCAAATCCAACCATATGCACACACATTGCAAAAACCAATTTCCATTCACGTTTAGCAAGTATGCTCAAAAAATATTCGAAGAATACATCCTAAATGACACTTCAAAGCTCACAACCCATTTCTGACTTCCCAAACCCTATCCTTAACTCCCATACACATTTCTGCAAAAAACAGTCTTTCATCCTCAGTCAGAAAAATAATTCCTAGGTATTCCAAACATCCACTCTTTATTACCCTTTTTACGCTTGGATGAGACAGGTCACAGAGGGTTTCATTTCCACCCTGCAAGTCAACTCTTTGAAAAGCTGACTGCTTGGCCCACCAGTTATTACCCATTGCGAAGATTGAGAAACAAAAGCAAGTTATTTGCCATGTAAATTCAACTCTAATGGAGTTAAGTTTCTTTAAAACGTTCATTTTGCTTGGTTTGAGTATGATGGATCTATTGCAACCTACCCTCTGGTTTTGTTGGCGACTTTTTCTTATGGAGTCTGGGAGGGACACTTCTATGGAGACTCTCATGGAATGATGGATTGTTATTAGGAATAATTTAATATTCACCTGGCTCATAGGGTTATAGTGGGCTGAGTATAGGGAGGACGGTTTGAAAATTACTTAGAGATGGTTATGGTTTGGTCAATGGAAAGAAATTTATTCGGCGAAGTTGGAGATATAGAAAAGGACCAGTAATATTATTAAGGAAATCGAATTTATTTTGTTTTTATTGTGCGTTTTAATAGGTGTTCTAGCGTTTTAGAGTTACAAAAATTTTATAGTTAAGTATTTAGTATAGTATAGTATTAAGTATTTGGAATTTAAAATAAATTAGAAGTACATCAAAAGTTAAGATTTTATGCTGGCTGTCCAGATTCAGAAAGCAGTTCAATGCCCGTACGAAGAGTCAGTTTTTAAAGAAAGGATTTTCGGATAGAGATATTAAAACTATAAAAAAATTAACCAGAACTAAAGTAGCTTAGTTATAAAATTGTTTGTTAGCGATGGTTACCACTTATGTTAAGCTTGAGTCTGCAGTAGAATTATAGAAATATATATATCAAATTATCAATTTTTAACTCAAAAATATGAGTAATTTATTTTAAAAAATACAAAAGTTCAGTCATCTGTTACTGTGGTACAAAGTGCTTGCCGCTAATAAAAGCATCAAAAACTAAGTTAACCAGCCTGAACTCAAATCATACTCAAATTTCTAACATGCTATACAATAGCATTAATCCGAATCAATATCCTTTTTTTATTCCATTCCTCCCTCTCCCTTAGACCACAACAGACCAAGCAAACAACTACGGATCAACATCAACAACCATAAAATTCACCATAAAACCTGACAAACCATCTTAGAGTTGTATGAACTATAAACTAGAATAAACAGAGGCGTTTTCCCTTTTTTAAGACTATTCCACACACCATCTCAAATTATGAACATCCGTTTAGTGCAAAAAAAAGAAGCATAGAAAATAATAGTTGAAAGTAGAGCTAACAAAGCTTTCCTTGAAATGGTTGGAATGGAGGTTCTTATTCTTGATGTATGGTTTCGCTGAGTGTTTGTTGAGAAGCTTTTGTGGTGGTCTTTTCAGGAAGATTGGTCATGGTTTTTCGAAACTTGAGGTCCTATGTGATTAGCTCGGAAGAGTTTTTGGGGAGGTCCAAATATTCCTATAGGTAAGAGAGTTTTTTTTATCCTGGGAAAGCGGCTATTGTAGAAGGTTCTTGTGTTCAGTATGCAAGTTGTATGGATTTGAGGGATTTCGTGCAGTATGAGATTTGGTTAGTAAATATATGTTTGTTTTTTTGTGAAGTATATCACACTGGTATTTGTTTAAATGCTTTGGTGCTTACATTCGAACACATTACTACTTATGAGGAAAATGGAAGTGAAGAGGAAAGTTCAAAAATCATTTAATAGTTCCCATTATATATAGTGCTGTCCTTCAAAAAAACCCACTCCAAATTGTACCCTAAAAAAAACCCATCGAGATATTTTAAATAAATAATTGAAATAATTTTAAATTCTCAAGTGCCCTGTCATGGTATGCCATTAAGAGTGGCAGGAACGTAAAAGCAAGTCAAAGAACCGTTTATTTACTTAGTTTTTTGAATAAATAGAAAATGTCGATTTTGGGCTAAAAATATGATTTTGTTATGCAGATTTTGATGCTGTAAAAATATATGTTATAAAGACTTTAAAGCATTTTTCACGTGATTTTGTGTTATCCCGTTATTATGAGAATAAAATGCTAAAATTTCAGCTCTGTCCAACAATTAGGGACCTTACAGCAGTCTTTGAAATGAGGGGTGAAAAAAACCCATAGGGTGCCTAAAAAAACCCACTTTTCCTTTTGTAATAAATGATAAAATAAATAAAAAAATATGCAAAATAATTAATATTATTCATGATATACAACTATTTACTCAAATAGAATAGTTGTTTCAGTAATTCTTGATGTTTTTTTTAGTATTTTTGATAAAAACTCAATGATACCAAAAACAGCCATTTTCCATGAAAATATAGCATTTTTCCGAGTTTTACTCGAAAATTGGTTTTGAAAGTTTATAGTTGGGGGTTTAAAACAAAATATTAGTCCCAGTTACTGTTTTTAAGCTTTTTTATCAAAATTTTATTAATTATTTGTATTTAATAGGTCGTTTTTATTAAAATCCAACAATAAAAACGCTATTGTCGTTGTGTTTTGAAGGAAAAATTCTTGAGTAGAAAAACTTATCACTATAGTCCAGTAACTTGGTGTCAAAAAAGGGGTATTCCAGGAAAAAAATACAGTAGTTGTTTTTTCAACGGTTTTATATGTTTTCGAGGGTGCTGAGTCCGAATCTGAACTTTGCATACAAAATTTCCTAGTGCGTTTTAAGAAAATTCGAAAAAACCCTGAAATTTCACCTCATTTTTTTATTTTTTGTTTGTAGAACGGAAAGTATGGGTCTCTCATGAAAATGTTATAAGCAAAAAATAAAGAAGATAAATCAAGCTACAAAATTGTCAATTGCAACTTTTTTGTCAGACTAATAGTTTGGCTGCTAGAGCGTGCTGAAAATAGGGCATATTTCGCTCTGGTGGCGAAAAATCCAGAAAATCAAACTTGCATCTAAAAAAAGTATTTTTTTGCCTGTTGTGAATACTAGTGAAACTTGGAACTGAACTAGTGTTTCAAAGTAATTTTAATAGAATTAATAGAAACTGAATTGTTTATTCCCTAAAAACCTGCGTTTTGGGGGAGGAAATTCCCAAAGAACATTCATTTTATTAATAATTATTGGGATAAAAAGTAAGATAATATCATGTAAGACATTATTAAAGTAATTTATCTTAGTTATCTAAATCAAAATCTGACTTTTTAAGGAAGATATGGGTCATTTTCTGGATTGTGAAATATGCCCTATTTTCAGCGCGCTCTAGCTGCCAAACTATTAGTCTGATAAAAAAGTTGTAAGTGACAATTTTGTAGCTTGTTTTATTTTCTTTATTTTTTGTATTTAACATTTTCATGAGAGACCCATACTTTCCATTCTACAAACAAGAAATCAAAAAATGAGGTGAAATTTCAGGGTTTTTTCGAATTTTCTTAAAACGCACTAAGAAATTTTGTATGCAAAGTTCAGATTCGGATTCAGCACCCTCGAAAACATATGAAACCGTTGAAAAAACAACTACTGTATTTTTTTCCTGAAAAAACTACCAAGTTACTGGACTACTAATTTAATTTTAGAAATAAATTGAAATAAATTTGGTTTTAATTATCTTAATTATTATCTTTTCTATCAAAATAAACCTTTCAATCATATTTTTCTTAATTTGTTGAGTATTTTCAAGCGTGGGTTTTTTTAGGGTACATGGGGTTTTTTTTAGGAAAATTGGGTTTTTTTGGATTCTTACTTAATTGTTTGCCATTTTGTAACGGAGCGTTGGAATTAAAAATACTAAGCACTAAAATGTAGTGGAGGGTGAGCCGTTACAACACAATTTGTTCGATTTAATTATCATATTTTTTAAGCTTTTAATGAAAGAAATATGAAAGAGTGGGTTTTTTTAAAGGACAGCACTATACTAGTTATCATAACTATAAAAGATTAATTAATATATGAAAAAATATTGTTTACCCATCATATTCACGATTGTTTACCTATTGTGGCTCATATTTTAAGTTAAAATAATTTTTGACATCAGCATCAAGTAACCTTTGCCTAACTATTTCCAAAAAATAAACGCCTCTAAAATAACTATTATACTTATTTTTTTTAATTCTTCTTAAAAAAAATTTTTAAAGAGTTGACGATTCCTATTTATGCAAACACTACCAGTAGTATTTCCAAATTTGCAGCTCCTTTTCTTCTATTTCTTGTTATCATTCAAAAAATTGTAGCTAGATGTCTCCTTTAACTCAAATAACCTTGGTGGTTTTAGATAATGTATAATATACATTCTTGTACTATTTATATCAAACTGTTTTACCTTTCTTTATATTCGTTCTTTTTTTTAAATACACCAATGTATTAGGATTTCGTAATTTACCATTTAATTTAAGGTTATTAACAAACAAATAAAGTGTGTGTGTTCAAAATTATTCTCTTTAAGTTTCCTAGAACGCATCACACTGTATTAAGAAGAAAAATGGACAAAGAAAGAACATCCAGAAGGTGAAATTGATCTCACAGAAGTCTGAAGCAATGATTGATCAATTCACTTATTTTTTATCCAATTAATTAAGTAAATATATTTTGGATGACATTCTTAGTCCCCCAATTTTAAAAGTTAGCAATTCCTTGAATAAGCACAATTTTTAAAACCAATATCTTCGATCATCCTTAAGAAATTGGGCGTGATGTTATGTCTTTATATGGGCCTGTTGCCATTAAACCCTAAACCAACAACGTTTGTAAATAAGTGTTTCTTTATCATCTTTGCTCTGCTGTATCCTATTAACATAATCATACTGTAGATCTAGAAGTCTATTATAATTTGAAAATTACATAATAAAAAGGTGATGGAGTGTGTTACCTACTATGTGGATTTTTTATCAGCTTCCTTCAAAGAGTAATTTCGTGGCTTTGTCGAATAATATTGATTTCCTTAAAAGATCTTTATTGTGGGAAGATTTTGAAAGCAGGTAATAGTTTATTGATCTTTTATACCTGAAACTTAAATGTTATTAAAAGACATGGGAGGAGTTATAATTCTAGTGCTTCTAGAATTTTTAGGAAAGCATAGCCATTCCTTGGAAAACCTGGAAAAAGCTAGTTTATAAAACGTTCCATGTTTCTCCAACCTTTCTAAAAGTGATTATAACCAGCTAAAGGCGCATTCAGGCGTATCACTTTTGATATTCATTTTGAAGTGAATCATCCAGAGTGAAGACCGTTTCACTTTTACTCCTTTCCTTTTGTATTCAAACTAGCGTTTCACATGTGTGAATCACACTCAGGATAAACTGCAAAAGTGAAACAGTGTGAATGAGTCTCAAGTTTTAACTTCTGTACGAAGATGTTAAACAAAAAGTTTAAGTAACTTATATAAGTTATCTAAATCGATTTTAATCCTTTATGGACCGAGATAATATCTAGAATAATAGAAATATCATTTCTTCTGTGAAATCGGAAATGTTTTCGAACTCGAATGACGATGTCTCCGATGAAGAAGGCAAACATTTTGGCATTCTTAAAAACACACTCTTCTGCTTGGGGCTCCTAGGCTTCAATACTAAGAAACCGTTGCTTTCTGCAATTGCTTTCTTCACCTCTTTCCTCGTGCACCTAATTTTCACTTACGTAACATTCACCACCTTCAACGGGTTCTCTGCGGAGTGGTTCGAATTGAAAATTAACATAGGATACCTCATGGTACATTTTCTTAACCTGCTAACATGGCACCTCATTCGCCATAACAGACACGACATACTCTCCTTGTTGAACACAATGACGAACAAAAGCAATATTAGCTACAAATCACAAATCAACGCTTCCATAGCAGTGTACGCCTTTACGTTTTTAATGTTCTCTGTTTTTAAATCCTGGCAGATATACTATGGGAAGGAAGTTTATTATAACTCAATGATAACACTAGATAAGCAGGCAGTTTCTATTTATGTGTTTATCATGCAAATTCTAATGATTGTGATCCCTATGCTTTATACATTTATCATGCATATTCTGTTCTTAATCAATTGCCATTACATCAAGGTACTTCTCTGCCAGTTCAACAGCGCCGTTCAAAATTCGGAAAAAACAAAATCATTCTGGCATGCCCAAGAAATTCTTTTACAAGGATACATAGGGATTATGAACGCCGCTCAGCAAGTACAGCGTGTATATTCCAAACCTTCCTTCAGTTCATTCCTCGGATTTATAGTGGCCATGTTCTGCAACATCGCCAGTTTTGCCCTGCTGCCACCCCGCATAATCGATATTAATTTCATCTTAGGAAACTTATTCTTGTCCCTATGTTCATTGCTGAACTTGTTCTTGCTCTTTTACTTTGCTGGACAGATACCCATCAAGATGGCGGAAGTCAAGGTAGATTTTTTGAAAGTCAGGGCGATGTCCAGATCACAGATAGAGAATGAAAAAACGAATTTCGCAACGTCTTTGATAGAGTTGATTCATCTGCCTGATTTTGTGATTTCCGGTTGTGGTGTGGTGCAATACACTGTGAGTAATATTTTTACGACAGTTGGAGGTCTCGTTACCTATGCTATTATTCTCATTGGTATAAAAGATTTGTAAAATAATTTGACCTTGGAATATTGCTTACAAATTTTCTTTCTGTACTATTATCTCTGAATTCTCTGAATTGACTCTGCAAGTCAATTTCCTGTAAGATGACTGTAGTTCCCACCAGTTATTATCTATTGCAAAACCATTGTGAAGTGTGGCATGCTGGTATTTATTTAAATGTTTTAGTACTTTTTGGTACTACTTTTACTACAGAGTGAATAAAAACTCATTGACAAAAAAGATAGGAGGGGTGTAACCTACTCTAAGAGCACTCAGAATTACTGTATTTAAGGGGTCCAACGAAGCAATCTTGGGGATAACAGTTGCTAGAAGCGAATGAAATGTGGATTGTTCAGGAAAAAAACGGTTTTAGTTGGAATACCTAAGAAAGGGCATTTTTAAATCTGTGGATCTCCTTTTCTTCTATTTCTCGTTTCCCATAAAAACATATAGCTCTTTATTAATAGTAATAATATGGTGGGTTTTAGATGTCGATCCATGTCTATTTTATATTTCAGAGTAATATTTTTGCTTAATTCTCCTCAATTAAAAAAATATCATTACATTATAATTTTGTAATTTTCCATTATCAAACAATTGAAGGATCGGTTAAAGCTGCATGCTCAAAGTTTCCAAGCACGCATCATATGAAGAATAAAGAATTTCTTAAAGTGAAATCGATGTCTCAATTCTGCAGCAAATTTCAATCACTTCAATTGCATTTTTATTCAATTAACTTAATTGTATATCATGTTTAGGGGGTTTCCATTATCAGTCCAAAAATTTGAGAAGTTAATATTCTTTGAATGATCCACATTTTTAATCAATATTTGCAATCATGCTAAAAAGGGGAAATTTATTACTATTTATTACTATTATGTCTGCCATGTTGACTCCCCCAATCGATATAACCGATTTCTAACTATAAAAGTGCACAATATTTTATAAAGAAGACATAATAATGATAATGGATGAAGTAAAAAATTCATCTGCAAAAAGGATTGTCTGTGTTGTTTTTCTGACAATCAACCTTTGAAACATTAGCACAAAGGCTTTGTGAATTAGAAATGATTCGTTAAAAAAAGAGCTGCATATTAAAGATACTTAGATACTAGAAAAACTTCATTATTCTTTGTTATGAATGTAAAACTATATATTACTAAATCTGTGGTCTTTGAGTAGGCTTTGTTCAGGTAATGCTCGCTCTTTCAGCCAAGCTTTCAATATAATAGCAGTTTAACAACACTTCACGAGCAGGCTTTGAAGAGGACATAACTTTCCTATGATCCGCAAGCTTTTAAAGCAGGGAAAATTTCTAAAAATTTTATATATAATGGTGACTATGAACACCATTATAAATTAATCTAAATGATTTAATTAGTAGCTATAAAAAAGTTTTAATTACTGCTTTATCCTTTGCTTTCATTTAACCTAAATCGATATTATCAGATAAGACTGAGAAAATATTTAAAATGAAAATGAAACATTCTATTAAAGGAAATTATTACTCAAATGAGGATGTCGTCAAAGAAGAATGTAAGCATTTTGGCATACTGATCAACATCCTCTTCTCCTTCGGACTTCTAGGCTTCAACGCCAAGAAACCGTTACTCTCTGCAATTGCCTTCTTTTTCTCTTTCCTCGTGCACCTAATTTTCACTTACGTAGCTTTCACCACTTTCAAAGGGTTCTCCAAAGAGTGGTTTGAATGGAAAATAAACATGGGATACCTCATACTTCATTTTCTTTCTCTGCTAACATGGCACTTCATTCGATATAACAGACACGACATACTATCTTTGCTGAAGACGATAAGAACCAAAAGCAATATCAGCTACAAATCGAGAATAAACGCTGCTGTAGCATCCTACATCTTGATGTTTTTAATGTACTCTGCTTTTAAATTTTGGCAGATATACTCCGGAAAGGGAGTTTACGATGTTGAATTTAACGATCACGAAGATATGATTGCTCTAGATGAAAAATCCGTTGTGATTTACACATTTACAATCCAAATCTTCATGGTTATGCTTCATACGGTTTATGCATTCCTTATGCACATCCTATTCTTAATAAACTGTCATTACATCATGGTACTCCTCTGCCAGTTCAACATTGCTCTTCAAAATTCAGCAAAAACAGGATCATTCTGGCATGCCCAAGAGAATCTTTTAGAAAGGTATATAGGGATCATAGACACTTTTCAGCAAGTACAGCGTGTGTATTCCAAATCATCCTTCTGTTCTTTCCTCAGATTTCTTGTTGCCATGTTTTCCAACATCGCCAGTTTCGCCTTGCTGCCACACCGCATAATCGATATTAATTTCATCTTGGAAAACGTATTCTTGTCACTGTGCGAATTGCTGAACTTGTTTTTGCTCTTTTACTTTGCTGGACAGATACCCATCAAAATGGCTGATGTCAAGATAGAATTTTTAAAAGTGAAGGCGATTTCAAGATCGCATATGGATAATGAAAAAACAAGCTGTGCAGCGTCTTTGATAGAGTTGATCCATTTACCTGATTTTGTGATTTCTGGTTGTGGTGTGGTGCAATACCGTTTAGGTAATATTTTTACGACTATTGGAGGTCTTGTTACCTATGCGATTATTCTCATAGGATTGAAAGATTTGTAAAAACATAAGAAATGATTCTTGGGGTATTTATTTATTAATTGCTATACGGATCATTGCCATAAAATTAAAATTGACGTGACATTGAGTTGTAATTATGTATTAAAACTTTATAAGCCAATTGATCTCTCTATTCTAAAAAAAGTTTTTGGTGAACGGTTTCCGGAGAAGGGCTTTTTAATTACTGAACCGATTGACACATATATGGTATCAAAATGTCCGGATTCTTTCCGGATTTCCGAGTAGGCCCCTCGATTTTTCAAAAAAATTCTCAATTTTAAGGCTAATATTCCGTATTCGAGGTTTTCGCCAAACTTGGCGAGATCGGATCTCAAGCGTGGCGGAAATCGCGCCAAGCTCCAAATCGATCAAATCTGGATCAAATCAAAGAAAGCCCAAGATCAAATCAAGAAAAGCCCAGATCCGCCATTTTAAAAATGGCGGATCTGGGCTTTTCTTGGCTACGATAGTTACCGGTTTAATAATAATCTGAATAATAAACTGAACAGTTAACATCTAATTAAATATATTAACCATGAATTTAAAATTATTTAGCAATGTTTATACTTTTTGGTGTTCAAAAGAGATAGGCGATATTTAGCGGGGACTCTAACGGAATTGAACAACATAAAATTTAAAATAAAATTTGATACAAAAAAAATCACAAAAGAAAATGACTAAAAAAACAAATAAAAATATTTTTATTAAATAGTCTTGAGTTTAAAAGTTCCATATTCAAAATTGCTAAAGAGAAGTAAGCATTTTCAACTTTTTCCATTTAAGTATTTTTTTATCCTTATTTAATGCTTGATATTTTCAATTATAAAATTAGACTTTAGTCAAAAATTTTAAATTTCGAGTATCTTAAAGTAGAAAATATGTTAAATTTAAAATGTCTACATCAGAGTTTCTCAAACTGTGGGTCGCGACCCACTGGTGGGTCGCCAGTCAGTTTTTGGTGGGTCGCGAGAAGATTTTTAATTTTTCTGAATATGAAGTATCTTTTATAATTTTTACACAAACGTGTTACTGACTTTTGAATTATCAAACTATTATTTGAAATCTTGAAATTTATCAAAAAAGAATAAATATATGAATAGTATAAAATTTATAAAAAGAATAAAAATTTGAGGAAAAACTACACTACTTGGTGTCGAACGAATAAGGCAATTAATGTAAATACGCACTGTGTGTGTCACTTTAATGTGCCGATAATGCAAATCTAGTCGGTTATTCAAATAAGATTTTTAAAAACATATTCAGTGTTTCTCCCCATCCACACCGGGGGGGAGCAATGCAAATTTTAAGAATTTTCTTAGGAAATGATGCAACTGCAATTTATCCCATATTGCTAAAAAAGCAAGTTAAAACCCTGTTTTTAAGGTTCAAATTTTAAAAATTTTCTCTGGGGGAAGACCCCCAGACCCCCTTTTTTACTCTGGGGGTCATTGTTAGCCCACAATTAAACTATTTCATGCACAAAAATGCAAATTTTTTACTTTTAATTTTCTAAAAAGTTAATTTCTCTTCTAATAAGTGCATGTAATAATTTATTGCTGCAATAACTAAACAGTTGGTGAACACCCCCTGGTGAGAGAAGTTAAAATTCTTTGGGGGCATGATATAATTATTATCAGTTCCGTTAATTATAATTAACTGAAGTCGGTGGGTCGCGTTAGATTTTGTTTCTCAAAAGTGGGTCGCGATGTTAAAAAGTTTGAGAACCACTGGTCTACATATTTAAGAAAAAACTTACCACTTACTTTAAAACGATCACTTCATGAATTTAAAATCTTTGCAAAATGCGGAGGCTATTATGATGTTGCCAATTAACCAAAACGTAATTAATCACAAATTAAAAAACTTTATTTTAAAAAATTATTTTTTTTTGTTCATTAATTTATTATTATTATTAATATTAAAGTTTATTAATTCGTTATTTTTATTATTATTATTAACCTTTAACTTTTTCCAATATTTTAATATTCAAATATTTTGAAGTGAAAAAAAGCCGCCACTAGTATTATTTCAATATTTTCAAGTCATAAAAAAGCGATCACTATTTCACCTATTATAAATACTAAGGTTGCCGTAATATAGGAATAGTCTTGCTGGTAGATGTTTGGAGCTTGGCGCACTTTTCGCCACGCTTGAAATCCGATCTCGCCAAGTTTGGCGAAAACCTCGATTATGGAATATTACCCCAATTTTAAAATATTTCCATTTTTTTAGATAACGGATAAGGTCGCAGTAACAAAGCAAGTACTGTCAATCAAATTATTATGCATCCAATCACAACGACCGATTGACGCTATATTTTAAGATGAAACATGTTTTTTCACCTTTAAAAAAATACTTTCTTGATGAAATATCACTCAAAGACTGATAAAAACATATTCTAATAACTTATATGTACGCCATTTTATACTAAAATTTCACACTTTTTGTCCAATATTTATAATTTTTAGTCTGATTTTATTGAAAATTAATTGTAAACATAGAGTGATGTTTGTCTCTTATTATTTTCAATTGCTTAAACGGTATTGTTTAACAAGTCTGGGTTTAAAAAAAAATATGATTGATAAACACTAGGCATATTATACTAACGAGTTACTTTAAAATAATGGTTTTCGTTTGGTTCGAATATTTATAAACAATTAGAATTAGTTATTTTTATAATCATAGATTAAAAATAATTAAGATGAATATTTTTAAAAACATTTCGTTTAAATTTTTGATAAGTTCGAGTTAATATATATTCAAACTTTTAAGGGAGATTTATTCATGGAGGGGATTTGGTAACGTATTTTTGGAAAGTAGGTTGTAATTTTGTTGTTTTTTCTGTAAATTGTTTTATAAAGTGTATTAAGTTCAGCGAGTTGGAATTTGTGGGAATTGCGAAGCAATTCCAAAAGATCTACGTCAGCAGTTTACGGGGGTTGGTGAGCGATAGCGAGCAGGAGTGGTATTTCCCTAGTTATACTAAATTTAAATATTAAAACTGCAGTTTTGTTACAAACAAAGAGCAGAGCTCGCTTGTTCCATCTCAATTATCCAGTACAACCTGGAACTTGTCTGCTTAGTTAGTGATAATTTAATATCGAAACTTTTTATCTCTCAAACTTTTTAATAACTTAATTCGGATCATAAACACGAAAATATCAAAATAAAACTCTTACTGAAGTATTCCTTTTTAAATTATCAATAATTTAATGGATAGGGGGCTACCGCCCCCTGCTCGCATACGCTGACCAACCCCCGAAACTGCTACGCAGCTCTTTACATTTTACCAGCTATGATGACAACCATCATCCGCATGGAAAACGCTTTACTTAAAACCTTATTATATACTTTTTATCTAATCAATAATTTATTTTAGAAATTTTAAAAATAAACTGTCTAACAAATTCTAACAAATCTTGAAAACCTCAGAATACATCCAACTTACCATTTTAAAATACATAATAAGCCAAAGGAACCTAAAAACTATCTCTAAAAATAACCTCTAAGCAGTTAATCTTTCGCAGAGTAAAACCAACTTCCAAAAAATCCTCTACCTTTCATCGGCACAAATAACACTGAAAAAAAGCTAAATTATTTATTTCTCTAGTAGTTCAAAAACATCAGAGTATCTTTCAAAGATTATTAAAACCATATCGCCAGCATCGCTAGCAAACTTAGAAAACCGAGAAAACCTAAACATACAAAACTTTTAAATTTAAATATCCGTGCTCGCGACAATCTAGTGAACAGGCAAATATAATTCAATAAACACTAAACACGTCTGATAAAGACCTACTAAAACTATGAAAAAAATTAAACTTTGATGCTTAATAATTCCAAAACTAATTCGAATTTTTAAAAAAATTAAACGCCAATATCTTTCTAAAAAAATAAGAGTATAAGTGTTTAAAAAATCATATTGATACCGTGATTAGTTTTCATTTTAGATAGAAAAAACCGAAAACGTGTCAAAAATTTCAAAAATTAAAAAATTAATTACTCTAACTAAACCAAATTCGAAATTCGAAAAAAGGGCGACGTAGTGCACATCTTCATACTTTAGAGTATTAGGCTGCAAAAAATCATAGTTCTGCTGCTAATAGATTTCGCTGAACTGGATTACGTGGCGAAAAAAGAAAAACTTCAACTTAGACCATAAAAATACCCCAGTATTAATTATCACATCAGTTAGCTTTTTGTTCGAGAATGTGCCCCAAATATTCCTCTACAAACATTTCAAATTTCATAAATTTCTATCAAGTAGTTTTTGCGATATGAGAGTTCAAAGAGTAGAAAAATTAAATTTTCTGAAACAGCGGCGGCGGTGACAGTAACTTTTTTTAATATAGAGAGATAAGGTATAACAGCACCAAGGGTTACTATTTTCGAAAAAATTTTATAAAGGAATTTTTATTTACTTCTGAAAATGTACCTGTTTCTTAATATTTCCTTGTGTTGTCTTCTTGTATACAAGTATTCTTTTTTTATATTGTACTTATGACTCTCCAGGTTTTTCTTTTTTAATAATTTTGGGTGTTTAATTATGTACAACTGACAACTTTGCCAATCTGTAATTCTAATTTTAATTTTATATCTTGAATTTTCTTCAATTTTGTTTTTTAATTCCTATTCATATGTATAAAGAAACATTTTTTCACTTTAATGGGATTTTTAATCCCCAAAGTGTAAAAGCTTCAATTTTAAGTAATGTATATGTATACAAATAAAATTGAATTGAATTTAATTGAGTTGAATTGAATTAATAGTGGGGATTTTAACTTAATGTCCCCTTTTCTTCTATTTCTCGTTTCATATTCAAAAATTGGAGCTCCCTTTCCCATTCAACCCGAATAACCATGGTCGATTTTAGATAATGTATCCATGTCTCATTGTATCAAATTGTCACATTTTTCCATATTTCCCTCATTTTTAAAAAAAATCCTTTTATAAGTTTTTAATTTTCCCAATTCAATTAAGGTATTATCAATAAATTGATGGATATTTAGTTAAAGCTGCACGTTCAAAGTTTCTAAGCACGCATCACATGAAAAACAAAGAACTCCCAATTCTCAATTCGGAAGCAAAAGTCGATCAAATCAATTCAATTATATTTCTTATCCAATTAGCAAAAGTTTATTAAGGCTTACATTATCAGTCCTACAATTTCCTAGCAATTTTTTTGAAAAGCACCATTTTTAAATCAATATTTGCAATCATGTTTATTGTTAGAGGGGGGACTTTTCTATTTTTTCATTATTAATCTGCCAATCAAAAAATATTACATTTGTTGTTTTTCTGAAATTTACCTTTAAAATATTAACACAATGGATTTTTGTTAACTAGAACTGATCCGTTGAAAAGAGCTGCATATTAGATACTTAGATATTAGAAAAACTCCATTGTTCTGAATGAAAACGGTATATTACTTTTTCTGTGACCTTTGCTTAGTCTGGTAATGCTCATTCTACAAAACAAGATTACATTTGCATTGCAATTTAATACTTTACCAGCAGGCTTTGAAGGAAACATGACTGTCCTCTATTCCGCAGGCTTTTTAAAATAAAGGGAATATTTCTGAATCCTCTGCAGTTGTGACTATGAACAGTGAATTTTCAGCTTCTAAATGAATTAAACAGACCATAAACAAGTTTCAGAGCTTAAATTTTAATTATTCACTTTAAATATACCTTAATCTACAATATCAGATAGACTAAGAAAATATTTAAAATGAAAGTGAAACCTTTTATTCCTGTTAGGTTAGGATATATGTTTCCGAAGTCAAATAAAGATGTCGTCAAAGAAGAAGGTAAGCATTTTGGAATACTGATCAGCATCCTTTTCTGTTTGGGACTCCTAGGCTTCAACGCCAAAAAACCGTTGCTTTCTTCAATTGCCTTCTTCACCTCTCTTCTAGTGCATCTTATTTTCACTTACGAAGCTTTCACCCATTCCAGAGGGTACTCCGAAGAGTGGTTTGAATGGATAGTAAGCTTGGGATTCCTCATCATTCAATTTCTGTGCCTGCTAACATGGCACTTCATTCGATTTAACAGACACGACATACTATCTTTGCTGAAGACAGTAAGAAAAAAAAGCAACATTAGTTACAAATCGAGAATAAACGTTGCCATAGCATCCTACATCTCGATGTTTTTAATGTACATCCCCGCTTCTAAATTTTGGCAGATATACTCCGGAAAGGATAAACAAGCTGTTGTGATTTACACATTTGTCATGGACACCCTCGTGATTGTGATTCCTATGGTTTATATGTTTATCATTAATATTCTCTTTTTAATCAACTGCCATCATATCATGGTACTTCTCTGCCATTTTAATAGTGCCGTTCAAAATTCAGCAAAAACAAGATCATTCTGGCATGCCCAAGAGTATCTTTTAGAGCGGTATATAGCAGGGGTCGGCAACCTGCGGCTCGCGAGCCGCATGCGGCTCTTTCGATGTAAAGTTGCGGCTCTCCAGTTCCATACGAAAAAATTAATAATTTATTAATCAAAACTTTTAAAAAGTCAAAAAATATATTTTTAAGTTCCAAGATGAATCAAAACTCTACTTTCAAGGATTAGAATTCCATATAACTTCTGGGGGAGAACTCCTTAACACTCCTAAAAATATTGGAATGTGTGCTGATTTTCCTTGAAAATTCTGTGACTTATGAGGAGTGATCTTATTTAGTCGTTATAGAAGTTCTAAAAACTAATTAAAACACTATTTTTAGGGGCAAATTTCCAAACTTTTTCTGAAGTGGGATCCACACCCCCTCGAAATCTTGCTGTTTATTATAACTATACAATTTTTCCTTGAAAATTCTGCCACTTAAATAATAAGAAGTGCTCTTAGTGTGCAATCGAAATAGGCAAAAATGAGCTATAACGCGATTTTGAAGGGGAAATTTCAAAAAAATTTCTGGGGGAGGACCCCCAGACCCCCTTATTTTTCAAGGAATTCACATCGTTTATACAAAATTTTTAAATTAAGTTCACTAAAATTAATTTCAATGTGTACGTAAGTCAACTAAAACTTGATGTAAAAAAGTACCCTACCCGAAAGGAGGAAATCGTGATTTTAGTTGGGGAGCATTTTTTACCCAACAGAAAAAACGTTGGGTAAAAATGCTCCCCAACTAAAATCACCCTCCCAATCTAAAATAAAATATATACTAAGCATATATTATAACAGTGGTGCCCAACCTACGGCCCGCGGGCCAAATGTGGCCCGCGGACTCATTAAATCTTAAAAACAAGAACCACTTTTCGAAATCTTCCAAGAAAACCACGAAATCGTGCGAGACATTATGGCACTTCCATCTAAAAAAAGATGTGTGATAAAGGAATTCTTCAACATCCAGTAAAAATGTTTTTCTTTACTTCTCTGTTTTGGTTTTTTCTAGATACGGGGAATTTGTCATTAGATAAATATTTTTCAGTATCAGTTATCCATTTGAATTCAGTTTATAAGGATCTTATTAGTACCAAACTTCGAAAATATATCGGATCGTAAAAAGTTGGAGCCGAATTTACAAGAACTAGTATATCCTCAAAATCCATGCAAACTTATTGAAAACGGGTAATTTTTCTTTATGTTTAGAAAAATCCTTAAAAGTGTCTTTTTTGTGGCCCGCGAGATAAATTTTCATTCGCAAATTGGCCCTCGTGAAAAAAAAGGTTGGGCACCACTGTACTATAACATTGAAGCAAAAAAAAATTTGTGGCTCTTTAAAAACTGGGAAATTTCGTAAACTGTTACTTTTGGCTCTTCCGTTTCAAAAGGTTGCCGACCCCTGGTATATAGGGATCATAAACACTTCTCAGCAAGTACAGCGTGTGTATTCCAAATCATCCTTCTGTTCTTTCCTTGCATTTCTTGTAGCAATGTTCTCCAACATGGCCAGCTTCGCCTTGTTGCCATCCCAAATAATCGAAATTAATCTAATCTTATTACACGTTTTCTTGTCACTGTGCCATTTGCTGAACTTCTATCTGCTCTTTTACTTTGCTGGACAGATACCCATCAAAATGGCTGATGTCAAGGTAGAATTTTTCAAAGTCAAGGCAATTTCAGGATCGCTTATGGATAATGAAAAAACGAACTGTGCAGCGTCTTTGATAGAGTTGATCCATCTACCAGATTTTGTGATTTCTGGCGGTGGTGTGGTGCAATACACTTTAGGTAATATTTTTACGACTATTGGAAGTCTTCTTACCTATGGGATTATTCTCATAGGATTGAAAGATTTGTAAAAACATAAGAAATGATTCTTGTTGTATTTATTTATTAATTTCTATATGGATCATTGCCATAAAATTAAAATTGATGTGACATTGAGTTATAATTATGTTTTAAAACTTTATAAGCCAATTTATTATACTAAATTTAAGTATTTAAACTGCAGTTTGAGTACTATCAAACAAAATATGTTATTAGGTAAAAAGACGTATGTTGATTAAACGAATATCTATATACCATTTTTAATGTGGTTCAGATACAGCACGTCAATTCAATTCTTTATACACCAATGTTTCAGAAACAAAGTTCAATTTTGGGTTTATTAGCCGTAATAAACTTTCCTAAACGACTTTTGGACGTTGAATAATGGATAACTGCAGCATTAGGGTGTCTCAAAAAAACTTTTTTTAGAAAAACCTCGCTCCCCAGGGCTTTTCCCATTCCTTTTGGTCCCAAATGATAGTGTGTAAAGTTTCAGCCCCCTAAGTCAACTCTAGGGTTTGCCTGTAGAGCCCCAAAGTTTGAAAAAAGTGGAAAAAATGACCAATTTTCAGAATTTTTAAAATTTATATTTTAAGATTGATACTGCGATAAAACTGGTTCAGATGTGTCATTTAGGACTTATTTAGATGGAATATATTTATTTATGTGTATTAACTGCACCCCATAGCCCCTATAATTTAAGATTAAAACGTACTACTTAGGGACGTTGCACTCGCCAAAGCTTATAATGCACTACCGGTGGACGAAATTAGTTTAATTTAAATTTCTTCGAAGGAACTCCCTCAAATGATGCCATTTGGTGCTAAATTGATATTATAAATTATAAAAACCATTGAAATAACAATAATGAGGTCTTCCACTGAGCTTATAATGTAAAAAGTGATTTTCTTCAAAATTTCTCTTTTCCAGCTGATCATACCCAAAATTTATATTAAAAAGAGGGTTGTACTTTTTTAGATACCAAACATCGAAACCTTTATAGGGGTTTCCTTTTTAATGAGTAGAATTAAATTTCAAACCGCACAGATCGGAAATGACATGGATATTTCCTATACCAGATGTGAAAATTGATTTTCTTTTTTCAAAATTAGGAAAATAGTTAAATGCTTGTGAATCTTGGTTGAAATGTTAAAGAAAGAAGTTTTTAATTAAAATTTTCCCTTAATACGTTAAAAGGAAGTAATTTTTCAAACTTAAAAAAGAAAATCGATTTTAACGTCTGGTATAGGAAATATCCATGTCATTTCCGATCTGTGCGGTTTAACATTGATTTCTACTTATTAAAAACTAGCTGATGTGCCCGGCCTTGCACGGGTGGAGATAGAGATTTTTTCTTTAAAATTTTTAATTCATTTTCTACCTTCCAGGTGCGGATCCAGTGGGTAGCACTATAGACAGCGCCCCCCTTGGGAACCCAAAAAGGTTGTCAAAATGAGTAAAACCCTACTTTTACCGGTCTAATTTCCAATTTATTTCTGGGGAAGGACCCCCATACCTCTCATAAGTACCACCAGGGGATCTTCAGTGATAATTTTTAGGAAATCCCCAATATTTTGACATTTTGGGTGAAAAAGTAAAGGTAATAGTGTTGAAAAGTGCCCCCCTTAGACTAAAAACGTTTCTAAAAATGAGTTTAAACCCTACTTTAACACGTCAAATTTCAAATTTTTTCTGGGGAAGGATCCCCATACCCCAATGGTACCAATAGGGATCTTGTCAGGAAAAGTGCCCCCCCTTGCAGCCGTGCTGAATTCGTGCCTATATTTTAATGAGTAAAAGGTGTTGAATCAAGCATTTTAAATTCTGAACGATTTCTGCACATTTACCACATGATTCCCATAAAAAAAACAAATATTATAAAAATATTCTTCCAAAAATCACTTAAAATGATCAATTAGAGCCCTTAATTAATCGTATTTTCATGATTTTATTATATCTTTGGTATAAAATTTAATAAATAAAATATATTCCTGCAATTTAAGAAAAAATACAAAATTTCCACATAAAAGGGTTTTGAATATTAACTCTAGTTTTTAGTCTGTAAACCAACTTTCTTAAACGCTACAATATGATCATCATTTGATTTTTCATCTTCGTTTCCATGAAGACTATCTTAACAACAATGAAATTCCATAAAGTTTTTTAAAATATAAAAATTAGATAAACTCTCAAATAAAAATATGTTAAACTGTACTTAAAATTTTTAAATTTCATTGAAATAGATTTGTAAATTATTAATATAATTTTTAAATAGACTTGTACCTAGTGTTTCTATTAAAAATTGTTGTTTAGCATTAAATTTTCTTTGTAACAATGGAGTAAGCAGATCTCTTCTTGAGGGGAAATGAAGCTATTTCAGCAAAATGACCATAAAAAGGGTCGAAAGAGGGTCAAGGGGTCATTAAAAGTTTTCGAAACATAGGCTATGTTTTTTTCTGAGTTTTTTTACGTAGGTATACCAAGTTTGGTGCAGATCGGAAGTAAACTGTGGATTTGTATAAAAGACAAACACACATATATATATACCCACACTTAATTTTATTATATTAGATGAAACCCCTATAACAGGGGTCGGCAACCTGCGGCTCGCGAGCCGCATGCGGCTCTTTCGATGTAAAGTTGCGGCTCTCCAGTTCCATACGAAAAAATTAATAATTTATTAATCAAAACTTTTAAAAAGTCAAAAAATATATTTTTAAGTTCCAAGATGAATCAAAACTCTACTTTCAAGGATTAGAATTCCATATAACTTCTGGGGGAGAACTCCTTAACACTCCTAAAAATATTGGAATGTGTGCTGATTTTCCTTGAAAATTCTGTGACTTATGAGGAGTGATCTTATTTAGTCGTTATAGAAGTTCTAAAAACTAATTAAAACACTATTTTTAGGGGCAAATTTCCAAACTTTTTCTGAAGTGGGATCCACACCCCCTCGAAATCTTGCTGTTTATTATAACTATACAATTTTTCCTTGAAAATTCTGCCACTTAAATAATAAGAAGTGCTCTTAGTGTGCAATCGAAATAGGCAAAAATGAGCTATAACGCGATTTTGAAGGGGAAATTTCAAAAAAATTTCTGGGGGAGGACCCCCAGACCCCCTTATTTTTCAAGGAATTCACATCGTTTATACAAAATTTTTAAATTAAGTTCACTAAAATTAATTTCAATGTGTACGTAAGTCAACTAAAACTTGATGTAAAAAAGTACCCTACCCGAAAGGAGGAAATCGTGATTTTAGTTGGGGAGCATTTTTTACCCAACAGAAAAAACGTTGGGTAAAAATGCTCCCCAACTAAAATCACCCTCCCAATCTAAAATAAAATATATACTAAGCATATATTATAACAGTGGTGCCCAACCTACGGCCCGCGGGCCAAATGTGGCCCGCGGACTCATTAAATCTTAAAAACAAGAACCACTTTTCGAAATCTTCCAAGAAAACCACGAAATCGTGCGAGACATTATGGCACTTCCATCTAAAAAAAGATGTGTGATAAAGGAATTCTTCAACATCCAGTAAAAATGTTTTTCTTTACTTCTCTGTTTTGGTTTTTTCTAGATACGGGGAATTTGTCATTAGATAAATATTTTTCAGTATCAGTTATCCATTTGAATTCAGTTTATAAGGATCTTATTAGTACCAAACTTCGAAAATATATCGGATCGTAAAAAGTTGGAGCCGAATTTACAAGAACTAGTATATCCTCAAAATCCATGCAAACTTATTGAAAACGGGTAATTTTTCTTTATGTTTAGAAAAATCCTTAAAAGTGTCTTTTTTGTGGCCCGCGAGATAAATTTTCATTCGCAAATTGGCCCTCGTGAAAAAAAAGGTTGGGCACCACTGTACTATAACATTGAAGCAAAAAAAAATTTGTGGCTCTTTAAAAACTGGGAAATTTCGTAAACTGTTACTTTTGGCTCTTCCGTTTCAAAAGGTTGCCGACCCCTGCCCTATAAAGGTTTCAATGTTTGGTATCTAAAAAAGTACAACAACCCTCTTTTTTAATATAAATTTTGGGTTTGATCAGCTGGAAAAGAGAAATTTTGAAGAAAATCACTTCTTACATTATAAGCTCAGTGGAAGACCTCATTATTGTTATTTCAATGGTTTTTATAATTTATAATATCAATTTAGCACCAAATGGCATCATTTGAGGGAGTTCTTTCGAAGAAATTCAAATTTAACTAATTTCGTCCACCGGTAGTGCATTATAAACTTTGGCGAGTGCAACGTCCCTAAGTAGTACGTTTTAATCTTAAATTATAGGGGCTATAGGGTGCCGTTAATACACATAAATAAATATATTCCATCTAAATAAGTCCTAAATGACACATCTGAATAGGTTTTATCGCAGTATCAATAATAAAATATAATTTTTAAAAATTCTGAAAATTGGTCATTTTTTCCACTTTTTCAAACTTTGGAGCTCTACAGGCAAACCCTAGAGTTAACTTAGGGGGCTGAAACTTTACACACTATCATTTGGGACCAAAAGGAATGGGAAAAGCCCTGGGATGCGAGGTTTTTCTAAAAAAAGTTTTTTTGAGACACCCTACTGCAGCATCTCTTAAATTTACTTTATTTAGTTTGTTCTTAGTAAAATTTGGTCTTCTGATTCCGAATATCACATTATTAAATCTCAAAAATAGTTAGTTCTTTAATTATTAACAATTAAAAATGAGCGAAAAGTAATGTAATCAGAAACGCAGTATGATTGGCTGTTGCCATCGTGACGTGTCGTGTGCCATGACTCGCTCAGACAACATGGCTACACGATCCATCTAGCAAAGCTTTTGTTTTGTTTAGTTTTAGTTGTTTTGTTTATATAGTAAGTGTGAGACTTTCTGGTTTGCTTTTTATTTTTATTTAATAGTAATTCTTAATTCTAACAAGAAGTGGAAGATTAAAATGGATCATTTGCCACAAAATTCCGAAATTATGATTCCTCAGTCCTTCACTGCTAATAAAGGATTTTTTTTCTGTGGAAATCAAAGGATCAAAGGTAAAATATTTTTATCCCAAAATAAAGTATTCTGAATATTTGTTTTAGATTTTTCTAAACTTCTTGCAAATGAGTTCTAGATGAAGGAACTAAGAAAGTTCCAGATAAAAGTTATTTGTATCTAAAAGCATTTAGCAAGAAATGTGGATAAAAACACTTTGGTGGCATATTTTATATATTTTTAAACAACTTAATACAGAATTTGTGTGTGTTTTAAGTCGTATTTAACAAAATTTAAATTATTTATACTGCTTAATATTGTTGAGCTTAAAATTTCATGCATTGATTCCTTATTTTACTTAAATATAAAAAGAGGGGTTATCCTTGAAAAATAGCCTTATAAGCAAATTATATAGTATACTCATGAATCTTTTTTTTAAATGTAATGCATAATATATTATGGTGTTTGGTGTTTTAACCTTTTTTGAGGCTAAGAATGTTAGTTCTAGCTATATTTTCTTCTAATTTTATCCAGATTCTTGTGGATGATATGAAACTTATATTCGTTCAGATCGCCATATTAATCCACAGCTCTCATGCCTTATAACCATATCTAATGATATTAATACGAGGGTTGTTACAAAGATTTCTGGCCTGACCATGAAAATGATAACTTATGGTTTAAAGAACTGTTTATTTTTCAACATTGCTTCCTTTTAAGCTACCTCACTTCTTATTCGGACAGTCCGGTCATATTTTCCACTCTTTTGGGGATGCTTCTGGAATTTCGTCAAAAAAACCTATTCAATTCACAATTACTTCTTAATTCGAAGAAAAACGGTGTCCAGAGAGAAAAATTTTCACTTTGGGGGAGAGATATAAGTTTGAAGATTCCAAATCTGGGTGACGGGATGGATGTTTTTAAAATTTTTAATCCAAATCCTTGAATTGCTAAATAGGTATTTTTTTTCTCGGAAAATCTTAGCAACCGTTTAGTTAAGTATTATCCAATTATATTCATAGCCTTCCCCCAATAATTCATAGGCAAAATTCTCCTGAAATCATATAATTCTTTCGCCATGACTTTGCCAGCCGATAGGACCTTTTTGTGCTGAAAAACTGATTTTTATCCATTGCATTGATTATTATTTCACTTAAAAGTTCTGAGTTATGTCCATGTTTTCCTATAGACGTATAAAATAGCTATTATTTTATGAAAATCGCGTTAAAAATCGCATTTAAGTCGTCATGTCAATGCACTTTTGTGCCGCAGTTTGGATTCGCGGCACCCATCTTGAGCAGTTTTCAAGGGCAATTGTGCAAAGAATTACTTGCGTGTTCATTTGATACCCCTAGATTAGACTATTAGAAATGTTCTCCACCTTTCATCAATCTTCTAGGGTGGACTTTTCGATGATTTCCGGCATGGTCGCTCTTTTTGAACTTTTTCCACTATGGTTCTTAATGAATGCTCTCACACTCAAGTTAAATCTTCGACGCTAATTTTTTCACTGACAAAACAAAGCTTAAGAGTCCCTTTACACATTTCTGAACTTAGAATGACTTTAATTTGGTGACATCGCTTCTTTTAAAAATAATTTTATCACAGCTCGATACTTGCTTTTTCTCATTTTTGAAAATGGGCTCACCTAACTCTTTAAGATAAGTTGCCGAATTTCGATACGCGATTTTTTATAATAAAAAAGATTCTATTTAAACATGGGTTTAACTAAATTATTGTTTTTTTGTTTTCATGTAATTTTCACTTTTACTTATAATATTCATCTTTATAGTGTCGTGGCCATGGGGAGCCCAGTGGTTAAGGCATCGGCTTCGGGATCGGAGGGTCCCGGGTTGGATTCCCGACACCACCAAAGACCCACCGAGTATATGCGGAGTACGTGCTCGTTAAATCTGTGGGTCCGAAAGTCCTGTGGTCGGTCATGCCGCAGTTACCATGGGTCCAGGTCTCTGGAGACAATTTCCCTCCCCTTCAGAGACATGTCAAAATTGTGGAGGTGGTGATAGATGGTGGCAGCATCTATCATCCGAGGCTTAAGTCGGACTCCTGCCATGTATTGGGCCTCACTTTCTCAGGAGCCGCATCCCCTTAGCCTTAAGGTGGACACAAATTGGAGCCGAACGGCGTAAGCGAACAGCCACGAACACGCTCAGCGCACGCGCAACTGCGGATGGAGCTTGGATATTCCAAGTGGTATAAGAAACAACAACATGTTTATATTTTTTTGTATTTTCTTGTGTAATTCCTTGAGTAACAACTGATTGTTCACTTACATAGGTTGTTCACAATGCCAAGTGATATGATATCCTCTTTACTTTGTTTGTAATATTAAATAAATAAATAAATTTTATTTAAAAAAAATTACGTTCTTTGTTTCACTCGAAATTCAGACACTGCGATTGGAACTACTTTGTTAGGGTTTGTTGTATTAGGTAACTTAAGTTGCAGTTCAGTATAAAGGCCTTTAAGTTGTCATAATATGACTGCCATCGACACATCACCCTAACATTTTCAACTTTCATACAAATGAATCGTCAGTTGGAAGAAGGGAATAAGTCCAAAAAAAAAGTTTTGAGAAAAGTGAGAAAACTGAATTTTAATTAGGCTTACGCCTGTAGTTGGTTGACTTAATTTGTATTTGTTACTTGTATAACCTCCAAATTTTTATTGGAAGTTCAGCAACCTATTTAGAAAAAAGAGCAATCATCAAAACAAATATAAGTATATTCAAAAATATTTTACAGTCAAAGTAAGTTGATGGACTTATTCCCTTCTTTCACCTTATGAAATTATTCTGATGAAAAAATCTCTAAAAAACCCTTAAATTCACATTTAAATTATATTTATCCTTAGTTTACACCACCAAAGGGTGAAATAAAAAGAATAAGACAAATAAAATTCAAAATTAAAGGAGAAACTGAGTTATTAAAGCAGTATCAATTGAGTAAGTGAATATGAAGGGAGTCAAACATTCCCTGCATAAAAAATTGAAATTCAGAGAAAATTTTATTTTAACTTAGTTTACAGTACAACAAATCCTACTACTATTATAATTGTGAATGTTTGTCCGGATGTTTGTTACTCTTTCACGCAAAAACTACTGAATGGATTTTAATGAAATTTTACCATAATGTAGCTTATACATCAGAATAACACATAGGCTATAATTTATAAAGAGAAAATCAGTCCTTCATTCTTTTTTTCCCGTTTTTCCTGCTTTTTTTCACTTATTTTTCCGTGTTTGAAAACCTGTTTTACCAGTCATACAACGAGTTAAAACTAAAACATTGTTTCAAATGAGACACAGATCACTAGACTTTTTCGTTTACTAGATCTTTTTTTTTAGTTTTAAACACTGGTTTTAAATTTCTTAATTTGATCACTAGACTTTTTACAACGTTTTCAAATTTGTTATTTTATAAAGGCACCAAGATATTATTAAACATTATCAGAAACATCGGAATTGTAAAAAGTGACAAGAACACCGGGATTGGAAAATTAGCGAGAACATCGGGAAGGAAAAAATACCGAGAACACTGGGATAGGAAATTTACCATAAAGACACCCAGAATACCGGAATATAAAAATTACCGTAAACACTGAGATAGGAAAATTACCGGGAACGCAGCCGGGATTAGAAAAATTACCATGATCACCGGGCACCGGGATAAGATTACCGGGAACACTGGGATAGGAAAGAGGCGCCTGGGATACCGGGATGATTTGTAATATTGCTAATTTACAAAATTATAAATGTATTTTAAGAAATATTTAAAAAAATAAATTTATACACCCCACCCGTGCAAGGCCGGGTATAACAGCTAGAATAAAAATAAAGATAAATTAACTGAATTTCTAAAATTAACTTTAAAAAATGAACGGACATCGATTTCACAACTTCAGGGACTGATATCTCTCTATAGGGGTTAGTTATCAATCCCCTCTTTTCACCCTTGTGTAGAGCAAAGCTTGGAGATTGTTTTGAGCACAAAAAGCCAATTTCTCATTTTTTGGACTTATTCCCTTCTTCTAACTGACGATTCAAATGCAATCCTTTCACACCATTATAATTACCACGAACCCCCTACCAGGAGCGAATCTCAAATTTTCAATCCCAAACCTCGACCAATGATTGATTTTCAATATCCTCTCCACACAGAAATCAATCGCAAAGCAATCCAAAAAGCTCGATACAACCACCCAACATATCATAAAAAAACACAATTCAATCTTCACACTTCCATCAAGATCCACTGCTGAGCCATGATTGATTTTCAATCTCGCTTAGCTTTTGATGGACATCCACAGGCGTGGACCTTCATGAGGTCTGTCAGTCCCAAATAAGGACAGGCTACCACAAGGAATTCGGACTTTCGCACCATCGCGGTTCGGTAGGGTCCGATGTGGGCCCGAAACGAGTTCCAGAAGTGGAGGACGAAATTGGAATTGGATGGAATGCCTTTTAAGAGGGATTTTTTTTGTTCGTTATCAGGTTCAGGACGATGCCATTAACATCTGAGGAATTTCTGTGAGTGGGGATATTTTTCTTTGTTTTGGGTCAACATCTGGGGAATTTAACTTACTAAGTTCAAACAAATGATTAGTTTTTAGAGGGTGCAAATTAGTTTCTTCTTAGATGCTGTTAAAAATTTGGAACGTGGAGTAGTTAACATCAAAAATTTTCAGTTCTCAATGAGAGTAAAACAGTGTTCATGGTGAAAATATAGGAAATTTGCGCCAAAAATATAGGAAGTCAGAAATTTTTTTCAAAATGGTCAGATTTTTCTCGTTTATGCAAAGAAAAAAGTTTACTGCCTGATCCACAAGGGTTATCTGCCTCAAACGAAGGGGCGAAATACAAACGAATTAACAATTCAAATTAAGAAGTAGAAAAATATAGGAAATATAAAAAATAGGAGAAAATATAGGAAAAATATAGAAAAGGGGTCAAAAGTATAGAAATATAAGACAATTATGAACGCTGGTAAAATACCACAATTACTGAGATCAATAAAGTGAAGTGTTATAATAAATTGTATGGGTTGATTCTTTGAACCTCAAAAGGGTTTTTTCAACTGTTCTACATAAAACACGATTTTCTTTGCATAACAGGTAGACCAATAGAGCTTTCTATGAAAATGCACCAAATAAAATAAAAATGATCGATGGATTTCTTAGAAGATTATTTTATAGAAACATCAAACGCCCTTAAGGTTTTCTTCGAACTTTTCTGGTTTAGATACATTGTTAGGATAAAAAGAAATCAACAACAGTAATGAAATCCAGCTGAATTAGTCGAATTATAATATTTCTTTAAAGTAATATAAGGTATTTTAATACAGGAATTTTTAATAATAATTTCTTTGAAGAGATAGAAATAATAAGTTTTCTAATACAGGAATTTTTAGAATATTATAGGTAGTAAATTTAATTTTTAGGATTAAAAAGTGCTTTACTTAAGTATTGAAGCATGACAATGTCTTGTAGCACAAAGGTATACATCTGGAAACATCTGACATTAATGGAAACATCTGACATTACATATTTTAACGTAACTTTTAAACTGATTTTTTTATGAGCAATTAAGGATGTAGAGATAAAATAGAGAATACGAAAACCAAAACTCCAATTTTAAGCAAGTTCATAATTCGTGCATCACCATATTTGGTTACCTCCACAAAAACGCGCACTTCTAAAGTGTTACAAAACGTCTCATCTTTTATTACTTCTTTCAAAGTTCATAAAATCCTGCAAAAGACGACATTGTCACTCAAACATTGTGCAACCAATCTACCCAAACCGTAACTCAACGCCAAAAAATTACGCTATCTCAAATAATCAGCCCAACCCAATGAGCCACTATGGGCTGTAAATTCTTTTTTAAAAGCTACAAACCTTACACTTCCCCACCTTAAAACCCAATTCTTCCCACTCTATCTAATGCTGGAATAAAAAGTTTCAGTAGCTTGGTTCTTAAATCAAATAGTGTCCAGTGCATTATGATTTAAGCTGTTAGATGAAGGACACATGAGGAGAGTCATGGGATAAAGGGAGTCCTACCTTTCTTTTGTCGGTGACACAAGTTTATTTGTTTTTTTTGGTGATAAAGGAGAGTTGGAGGAGATTGTGGGAGGCTATAAAAGCAAACAGAAAAAGATTTATGAATGGAAATGGAAGTAAAAAGAACCAGGAAATAGTATTCTAGAGAAAGATGTTCACCCACTATATGAACTCTCTTAAAGGGGGATGGGATGTTTAACTTCCAACACTTATAAATTGAAGAAATATAGGCACGGTGACTAATCTATGAATGAATAGAGAGAAATAAACGAATGTTTGATGAGAAATGAGACAAAAAAAATACTTCTCTCTTATATCAGAGTAGTTTAAAATATGTTAGTATGTTTTTTACAGAAAAACCCATAAAAATATGCGTTTTTAAAAGATGGTCAGGCCATTCTTAAAACTAGATTAAAAATATATATTTTTTTATATATTTGCAGAAGCAAACTAAACGTCAAAGCATGTTATAGAGATACAGTTTGAGTATTCAGGTTTAAACACTATACACATAATATAATGTAATTAAATTTTATTTTGTGTTTACTATTTCTATATTTTGAGAAAACTATATAGAAACTGTTAAACTAGATACGTTAAGTGTTTTTGTTCTTAATAGCATCTTGATTTCCTTGTAATGATACTTTGAGATACCATACAAACATACAAACTCTATATTATGTACGGGTTTGAAAATCTTTTAAATTATTGAAACAAAATGAATGATTGCAACAAAATTATTACAATTATTGCTGCAAAATTATAGTCAAAAATTTCAAGTTCATTAATTTTTAAACAGAAAATTACAGTACTTGGAACCAATTTAAGATAGGGAATATATGTTAAAAAATGTTTAGTACGAGTGTATTTGTGAATCTAGGTTAGGATGGTGATATGGTATTGTTAAAAATGTCGTCTTTCATTTTTTTTTGTATTTTTCTCTGTATGATCTTTTTATAAATATAAGATCATAACGTTCATTTTTCATAAATCTCAAATTTATTGGACCTTAAGACTAATTAAGGAGCCTGCTGTTTGAATAAAATATTTCACTCCTTTTAGAAAGTTTAATAAACTTCATAAATCCTTTCGAATTTCATACGCATTCCAAAAAAATCTTTATTAAAGACTTTCACAATAAATAATAAGAAACATAACCTTAATGTATCGTCCCTATATTTCCTGAATACTAATATCACATTCAACAGACAAAAAAATGCGACGTAAATATGTTCTTTTCATTAAGAATCTTCCTCCTTTCCCACATTATGTGGCTCCAGTGTCTCACCCACCGCCGACGGCTTTACAAATATTTATTACCGAAACAGAGCTCTACGTGCTACGGAGCATCTTATAGATTTTCTCTTCTTGTTTCGCCACATACAACAGCACGCGAGCTTTTGGAAGCTGTCTGATCCTGACATTATTAAGGATATCACGTAGCGGAGGCATTGTGTATGATGTATGTGGGCTGGTTGCCGTTGTTGCGTCGAAGAAGGAGACTTTCTGATGTCGTTTTACGGGTGTTAACTTCAGATAGGAGTTTTTTGGATTTGCGGTCTTGGACCTCAAAGGTGGATGTTCCTTTTCGTGTGGTTTTATTTGTTGGGAAAACTTATCATTGAAAAAAGTCTAAAGCAGGCCGGCAAAGCTTTACAGTGATGAGAACTAATTTTTACCGTCTTTAACTTGCTGCGGGCCAAAAATTCTATCTGTATTGGTCTTTAGCTGGCCGAAAAATCTTTCTAAACGCTTTCGATTTCTTTTTCGTGACATTGAGAGAAATTACAAACAATTAAACAGGGGAAAGGGATCTCGTATAATGTGTGCTCAAAATGTTCCTAAGGTTTTACGATTTTATGAAATTTCTATTGAATTTCTATGATCACAAGTTTTTGAAAGTTGTCTCTTCAGTTGTTATTGGTAGAAAACCGGTTTAAAATTTATTTTGACGAATTGGAAAATTTTTTCAAAAATTAATGTTTTCAATTAATTTTTTCAAAAATCTTTTCAAATTTTAGAATCATCCAAGACTTCTAGAGCCGCAAAAAGTTTCTAACGACGAAGAGTAGATTCTAAAGACGAACTATGATATACTTACAGTGTGTCGATAGAAGAGGGAACAGACGTTAAAAAGTATGCCATGAATAAAATATTTTCTTAAAGTTTAAAATGCGATAAGATTTTGATTTTAATTAAGATTTAATAACTAAACAAAAATTTTAAATACTGATAAAGTTGTTTCGTTTTCTATCGATTTCAATTTTATTTTGAGGAAATGTTTTAAAGTTTCAAATTAGTTTTATGTGTTCCTATTATTAAAGCTCGAAAATAAATATCTGCTTTAGAATTACTTTTATTTTAAAAAGCTCTGCATTTTTTTAAATAATCTGTTTTTATTTTATTCTGCAGGAAGTTTACTTTCAGTAAGATGTTTAGTAAAATGTTAACGCGCAGATGGAAAACCCGACTATAACCACCGAACCATAAACCATCTCAAAGAACCTGACTATTGTTTACATTGAAAATCACGCTCAAACTCGGTGGTCTCTGCACGTCTAAACCCATCAGGAAGAAGGAACTTCACAACCAAGCCCTTATCCACAACTATACCTGCCCAAGAGGCAGAGAAAAAAATAAATTCCGGTAGGTCTTACCACGTCCTCTAATCTCCACTCGTGGCGCCATGAAGATTCAATAGTGATTAATGACACATGAAGATTGTTCCGAAAATTTTTCTTCGGCCCACGCAAGAATTTGTATCGGCAAAGGTGGCAACCCAAATCGGGTCTGTTCTTGCAAAGGTACCGACAGTCAGTAGTCCAAAACCTAGAATAAATTGTCCCCGAGGAAGAGGTTTAATTAAGTTATTAAAAAGTGCTTAATAACGGTCTGCCGATGGAGTTGGTGATTGGGTTAATTGTGTGCTAATCGGTTTTGATGGATTTTTTTACCGCATTATTCGATAAAGGGCTAATAGAGACTGGGCCGTAAGGGTTGAGTGCAAGGTTGTCTCGATTTTAACAGTGAGTTAAGTTTTGTCGTCTTGATTTGGTGTTACGGGTGAATTTTTACTATATGGGTCAGTTTTAAAAAAGAATTAACAGATCAATCCCGAGAACCAAGTTACTATAGGTAATCTTCAGATTTTAGGACAACCACAGCCTTAAAAATCATTCACTTTCTTACATTCACTCTTTTGAGGCTTAGTATGCAGATGATGTATTGATAAAGGCTTAAAAATCTTTAAAAATATATTTCTACACTTAAGATAACACACACACAGCATTCTTCTCAAAACTCCTTCCTTTTGTTTCAATGTTCCACTATTTCCCTCCCCTTCAGAGACATGGAAAAATTGTGGATGTGGCGTTAGATGGGGGCGGTACCTATCATCCGAGGCTTAAGTCAGACTCCTGCCATTCATGGGCCTCACTTTCTCAAGAGCCGCTCCCACTTTGTCTTAAATCCTGTACGCTTTGCGGTGGAGCTTGGATATTCTAAGTGGCATAAGACAACAACAACAACAAACTTTCATTTCATGGTTTCATTAAGTCATTAGTGTAAAAAACACTAATCTAATATTTACTTTATATAGTTTTCAGTTTATAAACATTGAGTACCATAAAAACGAAGTAAGAAAAATATGCTTCACACACTTCACTGTAAAGTTTTTCCGAAAAAAATTCATCATTTTGGTGATATTGACTATCACCAAAATGGTAAATTTTTTTCAGAAAAACCTTTACAGTGAAGCATATTTTTCTTAATTCGTTTTTATCGTGGTTTTATAACACTATAATAGCGTTTTCTATCGAATATATTTCAAGACATTTGCCCACTCAGGAAAGCTTCTCTTTTATCTATTTTATTGAAAGGGTGATTGGGGTATGTGCAATCCTTCTAAAAGCCGTTTTTTTCTAGGTTGTTATTATTATTACTATATTATTATTATTATTGTTGTTGTTTTTTTATTTTAAATGACTTTGGTGATGAATTTTCATTTCTCAAAAATAAACCAAAGCCAAAATGGGATAGATATCTTGAGCAACAACATTTACTTAATTACCTTGTTATAGGTTGGCATTATCACCTATTTTCTAGCATAAAGTTTTCTCTTCATTAAATTACTTTTCTATGAACATTTCCTGGTACCCATCTCAAAAAGGTACGGTCCCGATAAGAGCAGATCAAACCAAAGGTAAACAATTTAGAATTCAGGGACAGCTTTTGAATATCCTTAATGGCTTTCCAATAGGAAGTGAATCTACCGGAATATATTTTTCTTACAAATCAGAAAGTATAAACATTCCACACACCATTCAGAACATTTCGAAAATGACCCTAAAGTAGTGTCAATGATTGGCTGAATTATCATTAAATAACCATATCCTGGAGAGTTTGGAATAAAATTAAGATCCCATGATGGTGGTTTGTAATTCTATTTCGATCTCATTAACAGAATTGATAATGACCAGAATCCAAAATGGATTTTGATTGGATGATTTATTTATATGGACGGCGCTATGCCTCTTTATTATCCAATAAGCACCATGAATATTCATCCTAACTTCTATATATCATTCTGAGACGATTTCATTAAATGCTATTTCATTAGAAATATATTGTTGAGTTCCTTACTGAATATTAACTGGGTATTTTGAACTCTCTGCGTGATTTACTAGTTGAATGGAGAACGTAGAAAAGGAGAGTTTGACCTTGCGGATTCGGTAAGTCCACCCAGTTTTTTTATTAGCGTATTCTAATTTGTGGTGGAGAAGTCATAGGCTTCGAGGAACGTGCTGAGGGATATAAATTCTGAGATGAATAAGATCTCAACTCACAACTAATTAGGTTTTATTGAGTACCTTTTTTCTGAAGGTCATCATTTATTCAAGCAGTTTAAAGAGAGTTAAAAATGCAGCTAGTGGATGGAATATATATATATTTTAGAAAACTGCAAGATAGGAGAGTTGTTGTTAAAATCATTTTTCCCGCAGAGGAATCCGTTTTCTTTTTATTCATATAGGTATCTAGGATATGTAAAAAGTTTACAAGACAAACGATACTAGCTTATCTTTTTGTTTCTAAAATAATAATTTATGCATAATATACAATAAGGAATAATTATAAGAATGGTAAAAGTGAAGGTTTTTAGATAGTCTTAAAATTTGTACTATTTGAGCTTTTGAAATTGGCTATAAAAATTACAATATGCTTCATGCGCACAATACAGTCAGAAAATTATTTTTATAATAAAAATATTGTTATTCAAATATTATTAACAAACTTTAGTATGTCTTAAGTTGTTAAAACATATTTTAATACATATGTATGCAAAAAGAGCTTACGAATTCACCCAAAGAGAAGACCCAAGCATATGAGAAAAAACTTAAATTTTTTTTGAAACACACACGCAAGTTGCCTCCCAGGAAAAAACACTGAAACCTAATAAAATTCTGAAATAAAATTCTCCACATATTGTTAATGTAAAAATATATACAGGGTGTTTCAAAAGTCCGTTTCGCGGCTTTTATTTAGAACCAACGCGTCCTAGGGTCACAGAAGTAAGGTCTACCCCTAAGTAACTAAACCTGGGGATCCATTGAGATGACTTACAGCGCCCCTAGCTGCGAAATTAAAAAAGTTTAAAAAATAATTTAAAAAGTTCACAAATTTGCAATTTTTTCAGTGTTATTGTGTAAATTTTTGTTTTTTTTTAGTTGAATAAGACTAAATAAAAAAAAATCAGAAAAACTTGCAAATTTGTGAACTTTTTCTTTTTTGAGGTTCGAAAAAGGGCTATCTTCACACTTCAAAATGCTTATATCTCCGCGAATATTCAAAATACTCCCATGAAATTATTTCTGTGAGTTCTTAATAACGTTGGCAACAATACTCTCACTAAGGTTTTTCTCTATCTCTTTTAGTTTTTAAATTATATTTTTTAACGCCACGAGAAAAACTTTAACGTAGTACTACAAAATATTGTTGCGATTGTTATGGAAACGGGTTATTCCACTCAATTTTGGGGGTGATGGTAATTTATAAACCCTGAGAAAACATTTTGTGCCAAGTCCGTGTCACTATCATTTCGATTTCCCCTTCTTTTCAATTTTTTGTTCCTCAGCCAAAGTTAATCTCGTTGCGGTAGGATTATAGTATCTTAAGACAAAATCTATAATTTCTAAACCCGTACCATTTCACAAGGTTGTACTGTTAAGTCGCATCGCTTCACCGAAATCTCACTGCGCAATTCCAGCTAATTAATCGGACCTCCATCGAACTAAAATTACTCATACCTACCATACATCCTCAGGCCACGCCACAGAATGGGAAGCCCAACACCCACGCTCGGCCAAGATCTATGAGCGATCTCTCCCATCGATCTGATCATAAAACCGACGGGGATCATCAGTCCACAAAGGCATGGCTCAATAAATCCAGATCTAACTGCGCATTTGGACTTCTGCAATGGCTGTCAGTCTTTTTCATGTGTATCTGATGAATTGATGGAAGGATGTTGTGAGCTGGCTGAGATTTGCCTTTGGGAAAGGTTGCTTCAGGTGCGTAGAGCAATCGTAAAGTATAGATAGGATGCCTTGAATGCGGGTCATTAATATAGCGAATCTTTAGAGCCACTGATTTCCCGATAGAATGATCTAACGCAGGAAGTTTAGGGATCTACTATGGCCGCCAGTCCACCAAAATCACTAGGTTTCATATGTTCTATGATTTCCCAACCACCATTTTCATGACTTTTTACTTTCCCTTTTCTGTTCAGAAAACAATTGAATCGCTTATTTCAGAAACATGTTAAACGCAATGTTAATCCTATGGGGTTTAACATGTTTCTGAAATAAGCGATTCAATGAGGAAGTTGCATGATTTTTTTTTATTTTTTTAATAGATTCCTCTTGCAAAAATAAGCAACTACCCAAAATTTGAGGCCGATCGAGAAATTTTTTGATTGCCAAAAAAATTAACAAAAATCCCCTTTTTAAAACCGCGCGAAAACGTCAAGAGTTTGGATGTGACGTCATCTTATACTAAACATTGTTGTAAAGCAATGGAGTTGATGGTATTATTGTTGACGTCATCTTATAGTTTAAACAATAAACGTTTTCAGTCACGTGTTTTTTTCTCGACTTTTAAATTAAAATATTTAATTACCTGTAAATTTTTTTGAAAAACTGACTAGATATTTCATTTTACCATACAAAAAACCATACGTAACACTTGTTTGTTTTTGAAAATCTGACACATGCAACTTCCTTATTATATTCTTAGGATCTCCATTTCATTTTAATCCCTTCACTCCTTAGCCGCCCGAGATAAATTTTGCATCCTACGGAAAATTTGAAGCTCCTAGGACTGAAAGGGTTAAATTTATGGAATCTAGTTCCACAGTGTCTACTTTTAACACACTTTGCAGGAAAATTCAAACACAATTGAGGGCTTCGGTGCAAGAACCGGGTATCTCCACTTTCGACTCAAAATCACTTTCGGAAAATATTTGGCGACGTCTTCAACGTTGGTGTTTGTTTAGGGTTTCTGTATAATGATTGGCGTGTGTACGGGATTAGAAACTGTTCAATTACTTGCCAAGAGTTATGGTAACCCTTGTACTCTTAAAATAAACCATCGATCTGTGCTTTTGAAATTGAATTTTTCCGTTGTTTCCGTTAGTCCAGGGTTTGATTCACAGACAAATCAGTCCAGTCAATGGGCGGAGCTGATTAAATGGCCTCATCGAGTGAGGTCAGAACCAAAACCTTTCTGTGAACTCTTCCATTTAAAACAAGAATTAATTTTCTTATAAAGTTTATTATCTTTATTTTTGTCTACTAACATTTTCGAAACCTTCGATCTTTTTACAAAAATGAAACTTCCTTGAATTTTAATTTTGTATAATTTTATCGAAGTGTATATTTGGACGGCCAAAACGGCCAGTGGCGCATGCGCTGTAGGTCTCGTGATTACGTAGCAGTCTCGGCGCTTAGTGATGGAACCAATGGAACGCCGAGCCATGGAAATTAGAGTAGAGTTTAGTTGAAAAAAGGCCGTCCAAATATACAGTGCCTAATTTTATTCAAATCCACTTTTAATTTTTTCATGATTTTAAAATATTTTTTATCAATGCTTCGCACCATGTAACCTAAAGTTTGATTTTAAAACACCTAAAATTTCAAAGTGAATTAGAACATAGCATGATATTTTATACCCTAAAAGCACACGATATTAAGTAAATATTATAAAATAGAAGGAATTTACATCGCATAACAGGTCTACCATCCCAAAGCTGTAAAAACGTAAAAGGTTTTCAGTGTAATTCAATGAAGATTAGATACTCGGTGCAACAGTTCTAAAAGAACCCCCTCTTATTGATTACCCTAAACCACAACCTAAAACCCCCATCCCCTTATAAAGGTGTCCAAAATCAGTTGTTTCTACAAAAACTAAAATTGAATGCGGCATTAGTTCTAAGTGAGTCTCAACGATAGCTAAAATGCGCGCAAGATTTTTGTCTATCCCTAGTAGGCTAGTAGCACAGCTCAAACCAAATATGTCAAGTTTACGTAATCGCTACTAGATGTAAACGAAATTTGGCTATACATGACGAAAATTGGACGAATCTTGAACGTTTGTTGTGCTTGGGTAAACATTTCACTGGGCTGAATCTGCGAAATTTAGTAATCAGCTAGCTAGAATTGGCGATTAATCAGAGTTACGCCAAATTATTGTTAGCCATAAAAAAGGCCAAGCAAGAAAGTAGCATATTTTAGGGTTGCATTGATTGGCAGTGTATTGCTGAACTGGAGAATCTAACTTAAAATAAACTTGATTTCAATGTGGAGATACCCGGTTCTTGCCCCGAAGCCCTCAATTAGCCTCTCAATCAGCCTGAAAGGTGTAAGGCCAGTTAGCAAAATTTCGGTTGCAAATGTTTTTGAAAAAGTTTTACAAACCATAAAGAACTTATTTAAAATAATCAGTCATTCTTTTCTGCTGAAAAATAGAACAACTTTTTGCATAACTTTCCTAAATGTTTTACACTAATTAAGGCTAATTAACTGTGTTTTTAATTTTAAGCCCTTTATCTACTGCATTATGATTTTCTGCAATTTTTTTCGTGTAAATATTTTTTTAAGTCACTAAATTGAAGGTACATAAATTCCTAAAATAATCAACTTTGGGAAATTTAATCTTCGTGCGCTTTTTTATTTAATTAATACTTTTGAGTACCGCCAGTACACTGAGGGCCAAAATATTCTCACAATACAAAACAAACATAGGGATTTTCATCGCAGTTTTAAGACTTACAAATAACACACTTTCCTTTTGACTTTTAACTACTTTTGAGGAAATAAAAGTGAAAATCATGGGAATCCGATTGACATGCACTGTAAAAAATAATCCTGCAAAAAAACAGAAAATTTCTGGCAGCAAAAGTTGCCAGAAAAAATCTGTAGGTTGAAAAATCCTGTAAACAGAAAAAAGCTGTAACCTACACTGCCGTCCTAAGCGAAAGTGTACACTAACGCAATTTCTCACAGATTTACTTTGAGAAAAATCTCGCCAAAACAGCATTTGGTGGATTTTCAATTCTATGCGGCAACCTGCTTACGATATCAGACCGCCAAGATTAGCATTGAAACTAGCTCGTTTCACAGCAGCCAATGAAATAATTAAGAGCACTTTTTTCGTTATAAAAGAAAAACTAATCATGGTAGAAGTACAGTATTTTAAACACATGTAGAATTATTTTTTACAAAAATATTGTCGTTTCGTTTTTTAAAAAAATCGAATTAGTTTTAGAATTATTAAGATTTAAAGTTTTAATTTTTTCCCTTTTTAAGTTTAACAATGGATAGCAGCAACCCTTTAACAACACCAAAATCGCCAACAAAACGAGCAGAATGAACGACTCTGCGTGAATTTCCCAACCATTCTAGTGGCTTGGAAGTAGCGAGATACATTCTCGCCAATTTAAAAACGCGCCAAGGGAGAAAGGAAATTGAAGTTTTAAGAAAACTCGTTAACGTACATTTCGCTTAGGACGGCAGTACAGGTAAATGCTGTAAAAAGGAACTTTCTGTCAAGTGGGCTACAGATTTTTCTGTTGCCTCTCAGTAATTTTCTGCTTGTGCGCATGCACTTATTTTAGTAGAGTTTTTTTAATTTTAATTAATTGATATCCGGGGATAGAACCCGCGACCTACCGCATGCTAAGCACGCACGCTACTACTGAACCAAAGAAGATTCAGTATAACGTTGCCAATAGCTGTATTGGTTTTCAATGCAGTAAGTTTCTGTTTAAGTACAGATAAGCTAAAAAACTAGGTAAAAGCTGTTATTTTACATAAAATAAATAGAAGTGCGGTGGGAATGTTACATGACAGAATATCTCTGTAAACATAAAGTCACTGTTATTGAAATTTCTGTTTTTCTACAGTTTTTTTTTACAGTGTGGAAGCCGAAAGCACAATTTCAGTTTATGAATCTATTCGCATTTTCCGCTAAAATACTCATCCCAGAACTCGTGCTGCATCTTACACTGGAAGAGTAAAACTAAAAGAGTTGTCCTGCAAAGTATAGTTAGTATATTCCTATAAAGATGGTTATTATTCTATGTAACTTTAAAGTTGTTGGGACTTGTACGTACCGTCAGTAGATAAAAAGTTTAAGCTAAGGCAGTCGGTTCACCTTGATATTTTGGTAGTTCTTGGCAAGCGAAATAATTGGAATTCCAATCAATCGTCTACTTTTTCCTCAAACACATCAGTTCATCTGAATATTTTTGATGTATTCATACGACCTTCAAATCGGAAGGTTTATAAACCGCATAACTTAAACTAAATATGATGTTTTACTCTCAGGAAATTATAGAAACGCACTCTTAAAAACCTCATCTTCGAAATACCCATTCATCTTTTTAACACTTAATCCATATCATTTGTATAATCATCCCGAAATTTGCATCAATAGCTCCTCAACAGGCTATCAATCAATAGCCATTATCCATCACCGTTCCATCCGTTTGAAAAATGGAGCCTCACGTGCTCGTGCAAATTTGAGCAGATTTCAATCATCTTGTAGGTGAACTAACTGCGCCAGAGATATAACTTTCAGAGTCAGTCACGAGTTTTATCATTTTGCTATTAGTTTATTAAAAGCGCTAAGATGAAAGACACCCAGTTTACTGAGAGGAGAGTTTTTGAAATACAGTTTCAGTACTTATGGTATGAAGGAAAACCAACAGCCTATGAAGGCAAATAGACGCTGCTTTTAAAAATTAGACTTCTTTTTGGTAAATTAAAGACATGATTCCTTACTAAAGATAGTTTTAGGTGGAAAATATCAGGGTTGGCAAAAAACCTGTTTTTTTTAAAACAAAAAAAAACGGGTTTATTTGGTTTTTTTTGTTTAAACCGGGTTTTTTGGTTTAAAGCAAGTTTTTTTAGAATTTTTTTCAGAGTAAGTTATTTTAGCAGTGATGTTTGAAATTGAGTTGTAAATGAGACATTTATTTCAGGGGTTGTTTATAATTGATAAATTATTTGTATACTTTAATTAATTAATTTAATTAGTTAATTAAAATTAAATTGTTTTAAAAATAATTTTTATTTTTAAATTATTCCAATTTGACTATCTAATATTATTGTGGTGAATAAAAATCGGTGTTAATTTACCTTGGATAAATGGTTGAAATAATCAAATTATTTATCTTAATTTAATATGGATTAATTTATTAACTTAAGAAATTTCTTTAGAAAGAGAAAATTTTATTTAAAAAAAAATAAAAGTGAAATCTAAGCAACTAATGTTAATTGAAATTGGATAAATGATTGAGATAATTAATCAGATTAAGGAAATCAACGGTTTTTTATTAATTTAGTAAAAAAACCCTACTGGTTTTTATCTGTTTATAAGCAAACCAAATGGTTTTTAGTTTTTATCATTAAAGAAATCGACGGTTTTTATTAATTTAGTAAAAAAACCAACTGGTTTTTATGACTGACAAATAAGACAAATTGATTTTATCAATTAATTAAAATCCAAGCCATCTTTTATCAGTGAAAAACAGATAACTGTTGTGTATCTTAATGAGGAAGTTGCATGATTTTTTTTTATTTTTTTAATCGATTCCTCTTGCAAAAATAAGCAACTATTCAAAATTTGAGGCCGATCGAGAAATTTTTTGATTGTCAAAAAAAATAACAAAAATCCCCTTTTTAAAAGCGCGCGAAAACGCCAAGAGTTTGGATGTGACGTCATCTTACACTAAACATTGTTGTAAAGCAATGGAGTTGATGGTATTATTGTTGACGTCATCTTATAGTTTAAACAATAAACGTTTTCAGTCACGTGTTTTTTTCTCGACTTTTAAATTAAAATATTTAATTACCTGTACATTTTTTTGAAAAACTGACTAGATATTTCATTTTACCATACAAAAAACCATACCGAACACTTGTTTGTTTTTGAAAATCTGACACATGCAACTCCCTTATTACTCTTTGAAATAATGTTTCATTTTAAAGGAAATTAATAAATAAACTATCTCTTGCAACATATAATAAGTTTAACTTGAGCATTTAAGGTTAAGTTTAGATAGAAAGAATTCAATAATTAAAACCATTAAATTAAAAGATTTCTGATTTTTAATCACCTTAAAATGTCAATTTTTTAATAAATCTAACCTTTTAATTTTGTGCAAAAGATTTTACTTAATAACACTTTCTTTAAAAAAATCCTGAAATTATTTTATAATTTCTAAAAAAAACAAAAAAAAACAAGTGTTTTTTTTGGTTTAAACCGGCCAACCCTGGAAAATATAATAATGACTATACCTACAGAGGACTTTTCAGGATAATTCCTACTAATACGTTCCAGCAGAAACTATTCCTATTTTTCAACATCATCCAACCAATCCAACAATACACCACGACTGAGCTTTCAAACAAACTGGAGTGACATCCTCCGATAGTATAATATGCGATCGAATGTGCCGTCACGGAGGGTTACAATAATTTCGCGAACTGGCTAAACTAACAAATTTCTCCTACTAGGCTATACTCAGTCGCAACTTATCTTGAGCTTGTAGAAATAAGGGGTCATCCATAAATTACGTGAGGTCAAAAAGGGGGGGGAGGGGTTTGGAAAAATCTCACCAAATCTCACCAAGGGGGGAGGGGGGTCAATTGAAATCTCACGTCAACTTTTTAGGTTAGAAATTTTACGATTTTCTTTCTTTTTTAAGTATGAGAAAGGAATATATAAGAAGGAAGGAGAAAAATTATTTTTAAATAATCTCACGTGGGGGGGAGGGGGGGTCCAGCAAAATCTCACCAAGGGGGGAGGGGGGGTCCAGAATTTGGAAAAAACACCTCACGTAATTTATGGATGACCCCTAAGCTGAGAGCAACCAAAGAAAGTAGTTCCCCGTGCGGTGTCAGAATTTTGAGTGAAATTAAGAGCTTCAATTTTGAATAATGATTAATTTTTTAAATCCACGTATATTAAGCATCTTTTCAACCCGATATGCATAAAATGTTGAGTATTATTATTTTTTCAAGTGGTTCAATAAAACTCGCCAGCCAATAAGATCTCACAAAGCCCAGCAACCTTTCTGTTTACTCAGATTTTCTTCCGCGTGGCCATGACGTCAGTCTCAACTAAGGTTGCACTCGAGTATAACATTGTGTGAGTTGAACTTTTTCTTGAAAACCACCAATTTTCATGGGTGGATTTAAGTGGTGAACCTTTGAAACATGATTTTTCCCTATAAAAATAAAACTTTCTCAAGAAGTTGGAAAGGGATTCCCTCCCCATGACCCCCTTTAAATCCGCCCATGCCTGTTTTTTAAATATTATGAGCAAAATTTAGAATGGTCGTTTAATGCTGTGCATACAACTGTGCTAACAGATGAGAAAAACTAAAAGAAGATGTGGAAATCCTTTCCGCGGACACAACTTCGATAAGGTGTGATGCGGTTTCGGTACGCTCAGTCATCACTCCAGTTTGTTTTATAGCTCAGTGCAACACACTCGAACCCTCCAATAACAAACCAATCAAAAATCCACCTCCCGAGAAATTCCCCCCAAATTAGCATTCCCAATCAATAATAACAAAAGCAACCCCCTCCCATCCCAATCATCTCATCCCCCATTAATAACCCTTCCACAGGGCGGGTGCTTTCTGGACTGTAAGCGGCGACACCACCCAGATTGGAGCCGCGACACACGGCCGCTCTGCGTGACGGGGGTTTAAAGTGGACGCCGCGGGTCAAGAGGTGAGATGCCGCCGCCTCTGGTTCGAGGACTGCGGTGAAGAGGATGGGTGGGTTTTTTCTTTGTGGCGTGCCCGTCTTTTGAGGTGTACCGCATGGGTTGAGGGGGTAAAAATCATCTACGATGTTATATTTGGAAATGAACACTTTTAGTTATTTTATGAAATCGATATGATCGTAAGAATTGAATCCAAGAAATAATCTAAGGAAAATTACTTTAGGTTGCAGGAAAAACTACCAAAAAATTTTACAAAAGATAACATTTTTAACCGTTCTACAGAGTTCATACTCTATCTAACAGTAAAATTCAGAAGTCTTATAGGAGTTTTTCAGGAGTAAGTTACTAAAATATCAGATGGTAATGTGAATTATTATTAACCTTAACGACTTTATATATTACGAGTGGAATGTGTTCAGTATGAAGTATGGAACAAGGAATTGTAAAATTGGTTATAATTCCCATTTCAAAGGAATTTTATCTATTAAAAATGCAATTACTTCCCCCAAATCGGTAATAAAACTTCATTTTGGAGTAGGAGCTAGAGGGTAAATTCAGAAGAAAAACCGTAATATTCAGGAGTTATAAGGGTCCTTAGAACAAAAAAACAAAATTTCAGGAATTTTTCAGGAATTTCAGGTTGTGTACGAACCCTGATTCAATTCTGGAATAAGAGCATCAAAGATTCATTTTGAGTTAGACTGCAATGGAAGTCATCAAGTTGCATAAATATTCTACATTGAAATGCATGGCATGTTTTGTCTCGCTGGCGGATTCACGCCTCAAATTCACCCATACACTATATCACATTGATTTGAATGCAAAGAAAGGACATCTTCTAACTCACTTTAACCTCAAAACCATATTTGTGTTAGCTGCGCCTTTATGTATGAATCACTTTCAAACAGTCTTTTGGGTGTAATCGTGGTAACATCAAGGGTGGAATAGTTATTGAAAAATTGTTTTTTTTTTACCATAATTATCGATATAAAAACATCGTTACAGTTATTTGCGGTTTCCTCAGGCAAAATTACATTCCAGAAAAGCGAGGAATAAAAATATAATTAGATAAAGGAATTCTTAAAAATAAAAATTAGTAGTTTTTGGAAATTAGTTCTAGTTAACTAGTTGCAACTATTAGTTAAGTAGCAATAAACTAGTATTTATAAAGTGCAAAACATTAATTATTAATAGTATTCTTAATTAGGTAAAAGTAGTTCAATGATTTAACTAATATTGCAACTACACTTCCTAGTCAACTAGTTCTGAATACTATTACTCATAATTTGTGTTTGGCACTAGTTAACTACTTGTTTATTGCTACTTAACTACTAGTCCACTAGTTGAAACTATTTAAATAACTAACAAGTTAAGTTACCTAAAACTATTTTTCGAACACTATAAATTAGTAGTAATAAATTTAAGTAATACAACTAGTTATTTCCCTTTCTATTCTTATTTATGATTTTTAAAAATGAGTATGCCATTAGGTTTTTAGTTTAAAATAAGGAAGTTGCATGGGTCAGATTTTCAAAAACAAACAAGTGTTCCGTATGGTTTTTTGTATGGTAAAATGAAATATCTAGTCAATTTTTCAAAAAAAATGTACAGGTAATTAAATATTTTAATTTAAAAGTCGAGAAAAAAACACGTGACTGAAAACGTTTATTGTTTGAATCGTACGATGACATCAACAATCATACCATCAACTCCATTGCTTTACAACAATGTTTATCGTAAGATGACGTCACATCCCAAACTCTTGGCGTTTTCACGCGCTTTTAAAAAGGTGATTTTTGTAAATTTTTTTGGCAATCAAAAAATGTCTCGATCGGCCTCAAATTTTGGGTAGTTGCTTATTTTCGCAAGAAGAATCGATTAAAAAATTTTTTTAAAATCATACAACTTCCTCATTTGAATGAAAATGCAGAAACTCACAGAAAAGAAGTTTTGAGAATAAAAAATGAAGATTGGGTGTAAAACAGAAAAACGATACTTTATGTTTCACTATCTTTAAAATGTTATGCAATTATTTATCTCCTTTTGGATATGTCTGTTTTCTCTCTAAACATTCAATATTAGCATTTTACATAAAAGGCTTTTCAAACTGCTTGAAGCAACAAATTTAATATCACTTATTAACCTCCAGATAGGTAGAGTAATTGCATGTAAAAACTTGTATACATTCTAGCAACTGATAAATGGATAGTCGAGGACAAGGAAAAGATCTTAAGTGGAGTTAGGTTATGAACTGTCAAAGTCACTTTGCCGATTAATCATAGTCTATTGTTCCTTTGATATTGAACTATGAAAAGAAGAGAAAAAATGTGACATTATCTTCAAGGATTCACTAGGTAGGTAAGTTAAGGAGAAAAAACTCAAAAGGTTATTCAGGGCTGCTTGGTCAAAACTAATTTAAAGTGAAAGGTATTGAAATCCTTTCTGGAGGTTATTGCTCAATTTCCCTGAATATCTTTCCATGGTAAAAAAGGACAGTTAAGTGTCCTTTCATTTCATATTAAATTTAATAAGCGTGAAGGTACTAGAATAATATAAAAGTTTATGTGCTAAAAATTACAATTATTAATTAAATTATTAAAATTGATACTTGTTATTTTAATATTTTCAATTGTTTTTTACAATCATACATTTCATAACAACCGTAGATTTTCTAAAAAAGAAAAAGCTTAAAAAGTGTGATTTAAAGTGTTTTTTATTTTTTAAAAAGAAATTAGAATTTATCATATTTAGTATATTTCGATCACCTAATTTTATATTTTTCAATAATTCTAAATTGTTGTTACAATTAGTTTTCAAAAATACACTGTCGTTTAAATATAATTTCATACGAAGTAATTTCACATTTTTTTATGAAATTGATGTGCACTGTCCTGTTCTTTTAGTAGTGTAATCCTTATTTTTCCTTAATTTGAGCATTTATTGATTGTGTTGATAACAGAGACTAATCTACGTAAGACTTCATTTAAATGAAAATGTTATTGATTGTGATTTTCAACTCGAACTTTTACTACGGCTGCCTAAATAATTTTCATCTAAATTTTTATAGATTTCTCTTAAATAATCGCTAATAAAGTTTTTTTTTCTAATGGCAGGTAATTGAACAGTTACGGATAATAGAGTTCATTAACCAACAGACATGCCGTAATTAGTACTTTCTTCGCGCTACCCAGTGGGCACCTGTGGACCGAAGCCACGGAGGTGAAGTACTGTTGCCCACGCCATACACACACACATTCGCTCGCACAACCCCTTTTTACAGGGGGCCACAATCATTCATCACACTAGGACAGAAATTAACATCCATGCCAAACGGGGATTCGAACCCCGGACGTACGGCTTCGCAGTAAGATACGCTAACCACTTGGCCAGCACGTCGGCTGGCTAATAAAGTTGGTTTGAAAATAGTGCCTAACATAAATATTTGAAGTAACCCATCAGGGCCCGACTTACAAGTTTTGGGGCCCAGGGCAAAAGACTCACTGGGGGACCCCGACCTGTCTTAAAGTAAAATTTTAATTCATTGATTTAAAATAACGAAACCATCTTTAATTTAAGTGCAAATACTTCGTAAATATTATTTATTTAAAAACTTCATAAGCTTAATTGATTTTGAATTCATAAGTTAATAAATTTATTTTACACTCTTTCACATTTTATTAGCTTTTTTTCTTAGCTTTTGCACATTTTTTTAGTTTTTGGGGACCCTGGCCAAGTGCCCCGAATGCCAGAAATCAGGCTCTGGTAACCCTTACCCTTTTAAGTAAACTAAATATGATTCAGATTAAATGGAATGATCCTAGATGCACTAATCTCCCCTACATATAAACACCCCATTGCGTCTTTTATTTGTCAAAATTACCCACCTCAATGTCAAAACAGTTCGACTATCCAATCGCTTCCAGAGAAATCCACCAAAACAAACAACCCCAGAAAAAAAAGCATCCAACATTTCTCTCATACCAAGGCCCACCCGTGCGCTTAAAGTCAAGATTCCGAATAAGTCTAAAATGGTAATTTGCCCCAATGAGTAATTACACACAAAACGATGTTATCACTGCTGGCCATTTGGGTATATTGGCGCCCGACGTCCATCGAATCCTTGAGCAATATCATCGTTAGAGGCGTGGACGCCAGAAAACTGTTGTCCACTCCCTTTGGTGGACACATACAGCAATAGGAGAAACGGTTTTCCTCCTTTTCGATCCTTGATAGCTGATAATGACTCTTTAGTTAATGGATTGGTGGAATGTTCGTTATCTCCCTTTTTAAGGTTGATTGGAACGGGTTTCGGAAGGAGGCTGGGCTTTTTATGGAATGGGTTTCATTTTGAAGTTGGTTGAATTTGATTCTGTTCATGGAGTGTATTGTGTTACAATCGCTATTGTTAGTTAATTTCTGGGGAGATGGAATGGGGATGTTTTTTTTTAATTTAAAAATTAATCAGTGGTAGCTAATCGAATTCCTTATTAATGGTAGGTGTTGAGGAAGGGGGAAATGAAAATAATAGAAGGTGTGGTTAGATTTATTTTTAGATTCTCAATAAACAATGTGAATCTCTAATAAAAATCTTTAATGTACCCGTTCAGAATTGTATTGACAAAAAGAAGCGTGAAATTATGTGACAAGATGTGATCCTCTGGTAGATGCCAATTCAAAGGTCCACGATTCATAAGTATAATACTCCGGACTTCAGTTGGTATTATGCCAAAGTTTAATAATATGACTATTTAAGAGGGTGAGTGAGCTCACCACAGATATGTTTTTGTTTCGATATACCACAATCACATTTGGTTTCACATTTTGGTTAAAAGGACCAGATAAAACCATTAAAAACAACTAAAGCAGAAAAAAATGTGTTAAGAACCTGAAACAATTGATTAATTAAAGCTAAATGTTATTTTTTTAATTTTTTTCCCTATCGGAAAAATTTTTCTGGTGTTTCATAAACCAGTATGAAATTATACTGGATCTAGTATAAATGATACTAGAACCAGTATAAATGATACTGGATCCAGTATAATTTGATATACTGTTTACTATTTCCTAGTTTCGTTTGTGTAAAAATGAAAGTAGACTCATTGCAATTCCAAATCAGAATATTTGTAAGTTTTCTAGTTTAAGCTCATGGAAGGTTTCATCTCATTTTTCATCTCCACAACTACTATTTCAGACAAAAGAGTTCTATAAAACCTGATTCCTTCGTTCACAAAACAAACAATTTCTAACAGTTTACCCTCCACAAAAAAAGCGAGGTCGTGATACGGGTGCAGTTAATCCGGAGAGAAACCGTATTATATCCATCAGAAGACCCCGTTCACACCCGAGGGTAAAAACGATAACAAAAACCGCTTGACAAGAAATATTAATGATAATAATAAAAGGTAATTTCGAAGCGGCGTCGTTTTAAGTCAAACGAAATGGTCTCTCTGACCTTGAGGAAACCAGCTGCTTTCACACACACAGAGAGAGGTATTGTACGACTTGGTGGCAATTACTTATGCTTGTAATTTATCCTCCTCACACCTCAGAGGTGTCTGGAATGGGATGAGAAGGGGATAAGTTGTATTTCTTTTTCGCACCGGCCCGGAGCTTGTTAAGCAGTCGAATTGGCAAGTAGATGAGGTGTGGGTTACCTTCGCTTATAATTGGTAGGTGTTATAGCTCAGGTTGGGTCGTCGACCTAATGTTACAATTTGAAGTTAACTTTCGAAATGGATGTCAAAAGTTAGTATTCTGAAACTTTTTTCTTTTCGCCCTCCTTATGAGGTTTAAGATGTTTCCTCCTTTTATGCTATACTCTATACATTTTGAATTGGCGCCTGAGTACATTTCCTTCCCCCACCAATGAATTGGTAACCATGGCAACTATCAACGTCAAAGTGGGGAAGAAGGCTTACTATTGGCTGCGCAAAGAGCGTAACCATGGTTACGCTTTTACCGAGGGGGAAAGCACTATTTATCAGGCGCCTTTTTAAAATGAACAGAGTATATAGGACATGTCCTGCTTCCACCATAGTTCACGCTGTAAAAAGTTCTAGCTCTTTTTTCCTTGGAAAAACTGGGCAGTTGGTTGCCTGCTTTTTCAAGTAAGGGGTCATCCATAAATTACGTGAGGCGTTTTTTCCAAAATCTGGACCCCCCCTCCCCCCTTGGTGAGATTTAGTGAGATTTTGCTGGACCCCCCCCCCCTCCCCCCAAGTGAGATTTACCTACAACTTTTTAAAAATAATTTGCAGTATCTTATCTGTTTCTCATACTTAAAAAAAGAAAATCGTATAATTTCTAACTTAAAAAGTTGACGTGAGATTTTAATCGACCCCCCCTCCCCCCTCAGTGAGATTTGGTGAGATTTTTCCAAACCCCTCCCCCCCCCTTTTTGACCTCACGTAATTTATGGATGACCCCTAATGTTCCTGGTAAAAAAAACAGAAACGTTAAGTAAAACGTTCCTGAAAAATATCATCAGTTCTAGGTATTTCTGAGGAATGTTTTAAAATTTTAACAGTAATGTTTCAGTTATTTTCCAGAAACACTGCTTGGAAAAAAAATGGTTAACCCAGCTGCCTAGTTTTTACAAGAAAAGTTCTAGGATTTTTTTACAGAGCAGCGATTCTCACACTTTTACTGACATACCCCTTTGATGGTAAGCAAAGTTCTGTCCCCTTTTGCCTACTATACAGAAAGCTAATTCCATAGCTAAGTAAGCTCAGTAAAGTAAAGAAAGTCAAGTTCATAAACAAAACCCGGTATTGTCATTCACGCTTTTTTCAGATAACTTAAGATACTTAAAAGGTAAGATTGCAAAATGTCGACTTACCTTTTTGATTCCACCGAAGTGATTAAGTCCACCGAAGCTTGTAAGAAACGTACTTTTAAAACTTCAGTACCCAAATAATCTAGAAAAAAACATTCAAGTTTATAAAATAAAGTGGTTTAAAATAGTGCTTCTTAAAAAATAGTATGAACTTGAAACTTCGCAAGATTATACTGAACCAACAATAGTTATGAAAGGGAGATCTCATTTTTACCTCTTAGATTTGTTTTGTTTATTGTTTTATAGCGCAAATGGAAAATACTCATTTTCTGGATTTAGAATGTTTATTTTAGGAAAAATTCAACTTGTTATTAGAACTAATTATCTTGCTCTTTCATTTTAAAAACAGTTAAATGTGACAGAATAGTGTTTCAGGATCAATGTAAAAATATTTTCAACGATATGACATCCTAAAGCATTAACCCTTTGTTGCATACAAATAATCTGGAGAAGTAAAAAGAATATACATGCGTTTTCTCTATTTAAAATAGTCTTAAAAATAATTAAAAAAATTAATTTGATTCAGATTTGGTTTTAATTAAGAGTTACAGTTTGTCCACTACAGTGGACAGTATGCGTATAAGCATTATGAATAAACATTAACACGAATTTGATTTTTTTAGAATTTTAATGATGGAATTTGTAAAAACAGTCAGATTTTGCATCAATACATAGATATATTTTACATTTGGTGCATAAATATGTGGATTTTCTGGATCAATTTCAAATTTTCAAAATTTTCCGTTTTGGATTTCTCCTGAAATATAAATAAAAATAAGATATAACTTTAATTTGGTTATAAGATAAATACCATGCTTAATTCAAATTAATTATTTAAAATAAAGTGCAGCAAATATGTGGATAAGACCCTCCCTCTGATATTTGGAACTTATTTTGTGAAAGTTTCCATCCCATAATGTCATAAAAACATCAGATGACGTTCATGACGTCCACTACAGTGGACAGAAAACATTAGCTTGTGTTCATGGCGTCCACTACAGTAGACAAACGAAAAACTACTAATTATCTCAACAGAATTAGCTTCTAAACAACATTTTTTTACTTATACTCAAAATAAAATGTCTAAAATCAATAAATATGAATAAAATATAACATTAGAATGAATTGCTAGCACTTTTTAATAACATTTAAAATAAGCAATCGTACAAACCTGCATGTAGAGGTAGAAGCCATATTCAAAATGATGTGGCTTCAATCTGTGGAGTGGTGCTGCCATCTATGATTTACCATTGAAAGCTCAAATGATGTAGAAGGTAAAACAACTGAAATGAAATCTGTAAAGGCATTTACGGAATAGCAAAAAATTTTTAACTTTTGTCCACTAGAGTGGACATCATGCAACAAAGGGTTAACAAGCAAGAAAAAATCATCCAGAAGTTAAAAACCCTAAAATGTAATTCTATTATTACTAACATCTAACACCCAGGCAACGAAATTAAATGAATGTGAAGTAATTGTGAAAAAACTTTTGAAATGAACTCTTTTTAATGTTGTAATAAAAGTTTATTCCTTAAAATAGAGAATTGACACAACTTATAGATAGTAAGGGGCCATTCATTAATTACGTAAGGGTCCCGAGGGGGAGGGGGGGTTGGAAAAATCTCCACATACCCTTACTTGGGGGGTGGGGGGGGTCAAACCAATTCTTACGTAAGATTTTCCTAGTTAATATAAACAAATTTCAATTATTCTAATCAAGAGATAATAATATAATAGTAATATGTAGTTGACAGCAAGAATATTACTTATCTGTTGAAAAATAAAATCTTCGATTTACGTCAAACGGAGAGTTTTCTAACATTTTATTCTTTTGAAAAACATAATGGAATCTTACGTAAGAATAGGGGTGGAGGGGTTTCAAAAATCTTACGTACCCTTACATGGGGGGAGGGGGGGTCAAAAATTGCCAAAATCATCCTTACGTAATTAATGAATGGCCCCTAAAGTATCTAAATTCTTAGATGCAATCACATAATCTAATAAGTTATCACCAAAATATACATTTATACATTTATTAGCGCTGAAGCGTTTTTTTTAATAAAAAATTAATTTTAAAATAATTAATTGATTTTAATAAAAAATAATAGGATTTTTTTAAAGTCAAGTGTAAAATTTGTCATCATACAATCATAATTTTTTTTTTATTATTTTTTCAAAAATGCTTTTAGTTTTCTTCATTTGAGGATATTATTGTAAACTTGTATCGATGTAAATGAATATTCATTCATAGAGTAAAATTTGTTGACAAAAATATTTTAAGTCTTATTTCAGATTCATGCATGATAATTTAGAATCTTCAGTTTAGTTTAAATTTTGTATTTTATTTACAGTACTTAAATTTTAATCAATCTACTCTTCATTTTAGAACATTTAAAAGAACGTGATCTTCCATTTAAATCATCCGTGATGGCTACATTCACGACTTTCTTATTTGAATTTCAATTTCATCGGATTTTTTTTTCTGAACTTAAGTCACGAGTCTTTAATCTGGGCTTCCCAATAACGTGTCCAACAAACCGAAAACATTGCAGATTTCCCTTCCCTCAATGCTATTTAACTTGAATTTTAATTAATTTGACAAAAGTGGTACAGGAGCGTTCTCCTTAATAGAAATGTAGTACTTAATAATCTCGATTGGAAGACGAATTTTTACAAATGTCATTCTCTTTTTTTATTTTAATATCCTAAAAATGACCGAGGAAAAACTTTTTTTTTCGCAAAACTATAACTAAAAATTATCTCCGAGAAATATCTCTCCAAAAAGAAGATAACTAATAAATAAGTTTATTTGAGAAGAAAACTTATCACACATCAGTAAAATAATAAAAATATTAAGTAAAAAATTCAAATAAAAATTGTAATAATATTGCATCGTACTTATTATATTATATACTATATCTGTTATTTCTACTTTTCCTCTACACCAGTGGTTCCCAAAGTGGGTTCCGCGGAACCCTGGGGTTCCACGAAAAAAATTAGGGGTTCCATGGGACAAACTTTATTTCATTAAAAAAAATTAGAATGGTGTAAAAATATAAGAATGGACAGCGCCGTCCCCCTTGGACCGAAAAATGTTCTCAAAATGAGTTAAAACCTTACTTTTACCAGTCGAATTTCAAAATTTTTTCTGGGGGGAGGACCCCCCCACGGTATCACAAGGGGATTTTGTGCGACACTTTTTGGAAATCAACAACATTTCGACATTTTCTGTCAAAAGATAAAGATGGAAAATTCCCCTCTTGCCCCAAAAAGCATTTTAAAATGAGTTAAAACTCTACTTTTACAAGTCAAATTTCAAAATTTTTTCTGGGGGAGAGCCCCCATACCCCTCAGATTTACCAGAAGGGGATCTTGCATGATAATTTAGAAAATCCTCAAGAATTTGACATTTTTGCCAAAAGGTAAACGTCTGGAAAAGTCCCCCCCCTCCCTGGAGCAGTGCTGAATCCGTGCCTGGTTTCATTTAATATCATATATTAAAATTTTTAAAAATTGTTGATTGAAAAATATTCAGGGTTCCGCGATCATTGGTAACAAATTTGGGGGTTCCACGACCAAAATAGTTTGGGAACCACTGCTCTACACATCTACACTATATTTTTTTATAATTTGTTTAATAATTTTTATTTACTATCGTAATCATATTACATTTAAAACTCTTTAAATTACAGTGAATAACACCCCATAATGACTCTTACTTTTTAAAATAAAGAACAGTCTTTCATTTCACTTTTTATTAATCCAACCAAACACGGAAGTAAATAAAATAGAAAAATTCCCTGAATATTTTTGATGTAAAAAAATACAACTTTTACCTTTCTTTTTTTGTCAAAATCTGTAGGTGGTCAGATCATTGTGGAATTTTAGAGTAGGCTGTTTGACACGTAAGTACTTGGAGATAGTTCAAAAAATAGTTTTTCCTGCTTTTTGTTACATAACAAAAGAACTTCTTATGTGCTTTTGCATTTACCTCAATGTTTAAAGTTCTAAGGAATAAAATAGAGGGGATAAAAGTTATGTTTCAATCCTTTCCAAATATAAAGTTATAATTAGTTATTAATTATAAAAGTATTTTAGAATAATTTAAAAACAAAAATTTCTAATGCATCATGCATCTTAGAAAAAGATTGATCTTAAAGAAAATGTTCTCATTTAAACCAGTTGTTTATCACCCCCAATACCTAGGAAAGGATTTAAATTATTTTCTTAAATGTTCAGCATTTCAATAGAATTTAAATAAACTCGTAAGCTTTTCCCTTTTCAAAATATGGTTAACAATTTAAAATGAAAGGAAGAAATCGAATACATCAGTAAAGTCACTTTAACCAACCTTCAATATTTATTGTGGGTCGTAATAAGTTTCTCTCGTGGTGATCGGACTATACCCCAGTAATAACAAAATAGTTGACATACGAAGAAAAACTTACCCCTTTTTTTTCTTCAAAAAATTTGACTGTTTATGAGGTTTATTAAATGACAAACAGATAACAAAACTTTACAATAACGAATATTCGCTTTTACAGGTTAAAAAATAGTTTTTATCTTAAAGGCCATTCAAATATGAATTATTACGTACACATTGTAGGTGAAGAAAAGCTATACGTGTTGACTCCTACTACGTGAGCCATCTTCAGTAGGATAAAAAGTTAAAAGTTTATTTATGCCCGGAAAACCTCAGTTTTAATTACGTAAGCACCTTAAGGGGGGATGGTTTGTTCGTTGGCTTATTTTTCTTGACAAGGGGGTGAGAGGGGAGTATGAGTGATGTGTTATAAACAATGTGGAGTGTAACATGTTAAAATAAACACTGCATTTTCAAAAATGTCTTGTTTATTGCATAAATAACTTCAACCAAAAATAAATTTTACAAGACAAAATTGTGCTGGGAAATATATTTCAGGCATTTTGACTTCACAAGGAAGGTTTTAACGATAGGTTGTGTATTCATGGAGCATAATGGATTTCTCGCATCTAGGCACTGCTAAACATTTTTTACAAAAGAACGAACAGAGAGTGGGTCGGGCAAATTTCTCACGTAAGGGTGGTTGAGGTTTGATTACCATTGCTGACAAGGGGGATGGGGACAAAAATGACCAAACACATGCTTACGTAATATTTGAACGTCCCCATACCTGAAGACCATGATATGAGAAAAAAATCGCACCTCAGAAAAACTGACGCCTCACACCCAGATGGCACAAGACCTCCAAACGTCATCACAGCCCCTCCAGCGAAAAAAAACCACCTCATCACTCGCCACCAAATATTTCAGCTTCCATTTAGCATAAATAAATAAGGCCGTCAAACACCATACGAAAAAAAAGAACGAATTCCTCTCAACCCCCCTGAAGAGTCCCGAAGACTCGAGTCAAAGACATCCATCCCATCACACTCCATAGCCTTGTACTCAGATGGACAGACACATCACAGTGGCGCCTGTTCTTTTCGGTACCACACCCGCTACACAAGGTCTCTGATCACACCTGTTGGATCTTTCGCCCTTTGGCACCCCACTGGGGGTCCCAGGGACCCCGCGATCGCCACCATCGGGCGCGGGGGTGGAGAAATGATGCTCTGGAGGTGGTTTTGGAGGGGGCAGGGTCCGGTAAGGGGTCGAATTCGAGTGGAATGTGGGGTTGAAGGGCAGTCTGGTGAGAGTGAAGGGATGTTTTGGAGGTTTGCCAGGTATGTTCGCTGTGTTTGTAATTACGGGGTCACGTGGTCTTTTGAGGAATGGAAATTAAATGCAGGTTTTGTTGGTTGTTTGATTGGTGAGAGGGCCTTTTTTTGTTGCGTTGTGTTTTTTTAGAGAGATATATGGGGTATGCTTGACCCGGAAGTAGATTAATTGTTTTTGGCGTTCGCTTTCATGTGGGGCTCAAAGGATGATGGAAGGACATAGAGATGGGAGGATCCCCCTGTTCCTCTCAATGGTCAGCTCCAGATATAATCTTTTCAAATGCGAAAATCTTTTATATTTACTATAGATAGATTAAAATTAACCATTCTTTTTTCAACAGCTTTCAAAAGCAATAGAAAAGAAAATACTACCATAGTCTCATTGGAAGGGGGTGGGTACCAGGTAAAAAGGGAAAGAAAGTTTACCGAGGGCAAGAAATTTATCTTTTCACTAAAAACACGTGAATATCATGACACTCACTTATATTAAGTAAGCTGGTTGTTAAGCACAGTTCTTAAGTTCGATTTGAAAAAAAATTATTTTCGCAAACATAAAGCATTGTGAAGGAAGGATTTTATGGTGCAAACTAATGTCAAAAGAAAATCAAAGTCGTTTGCTTTTTTTACATAAAGCATGTAATAATTGTTTCGGGGATCAAGATACAAATCAGGGTAAAATCAAAAAGACTATACTGTAAAACTGAAGCTATTCTGACTAGATGAAGGATTTTTCAATATATTTATTAGTTTTACTTATACAGGGTGTTTCAAAATTGCGTTGCACGGCTTTTATTCGGAACCAACGCCTCCTAGGGTCATGGAAGTAAGGTGTACCCCTAGGTAAGTGAGCCTGGGGAATCTATTGAGATGACTTACAGCGCTCCTAGTGGCGAAATTAAAATGTTAAAAAAATAATTAAAAAACTAAAGGAGAAAACCCTCAGTGAGAGTATTGTTACCAACGTCATGAAGAACTCACTGAAAAAAATATGATAAAAATATATTGAATATTCGCGGAGATATTAGCATATGAAAATAGCACCTTTTCAGGGGTCAAAAAAGAAAAAGTTCACATGTTTGCAAAATTTTCAGTGTTATTGTGTAGTTTTGTGTTTTTTAGTTGAATGAACACAAAATTTAATCAAAAATCAAAAAATTTGCAAATATGCGAACTTTTTCTTTGCATCACTGGTCTTTTCTTTGCATCACTGGTCTTAAAACATATTAGGAAAATTTGATTTTGAAATTGTGTTCAGTGTCCCCCATTCCCATATAACACTGAAAATGAGTTGGACCCCGGTTTAAAAAAACACATTTCAAAAAAATTTCTACGGGAAGGCCCCCAGGCCCCCCTTTTTAGAGAAAAATTACAGACAATTTTAAAACACTAGGGGCAAGAGTTAATTAGTAGATTCAGAACCATAAAATCATTTAAAAGGAAGCTTAAACGAAAATATATTATTTTTGGGGTGGTTAATCATGGGGTAAAATTTTTCTAGAGCGGTATTCAAATCTTTGGGTCGTCACCCCCCCCCCCAATTTTAAGGGTGGACGACGTCAATGCCTAGGACTATAAGGGTTAAAGAAAAAAATACCGATGCTATATTAAGAAAACCTATTTACTATTACCAACAAATTTCAATGTAATTAAAGTAAATTGTTTTCTTATCAAAAGGAAGAAAGCGCACCTCTTACAGAAACCGATTTCTTAAATTAGACTCGGAAATATCCTGAAGGTTTTCCCTACAAAAATATCCTTATTTGGTTTGCGGAAGAAATTCTTTTGTTACATGTGATCACAGTTATTATACCCTTATCATTATGAGGATCTCTTTATTCTGTTTTGCCTGATTATATTTGAACTATAATGTTGTTTGCCTTTTGAAATCTTAAGGTATATTTTTTTAATAACAATTGATGAGAAAACTTTGATTACTTAGTCCATCAACTGGTAACGATTACTTACTGATATTGAAAGAATGAAGCTTTAGCAAATTATCCCAAAAGAAGATAGAATTACCGTACGTATTTTTGCCTCCCTAAGAGGGCAAAATTTACTTAATAAATTTAATTAATGTCCAGAAATTTGTTTCAGTAATTTGTGGTCACAGTATCATTGAAATTAGTACACGAGAGAGTAGGGTGGTGCACTTTTACAGATTTTCGGGGTTTCCTAAGAAAAATTGAATCGTCAGTTGGAAGAAGGGAATAAGTCCAAAAAATGACAAATTGATATTTTGCGTTCAAAACAATCTCCCAGCTTTTCTCTACACATGGGTGAAAAGAGGGGGGAAATTACTAATCCTTATAGGGAGATATCGCCCCTTGAAGTTATGAAATCATTGTCCATTCATTGTATTTTTTAAGTTAATTTTGAATTAAAGTTATTTTGTCTTTCTTTTCATATTCTTTGTGTTGTAAACTAAGTTAAAATAAAATTTTCTCTTAATTTCAATTTTTTTTCAAACTTTTTATGCAGGGAATGTTTGACTCCATTCATATTCCCTCACTCCATTGATACTGCTTTAATAACTCAGTTTCACCATAATTTTGAATTTTATTTGTCTTATTCTTTTTATTTCAACCTTTTGTGGTGTAAACTATGGAGAAATACAATTTAAATGTGAGTTTAAGGGTTTTAAAGATATTTTCATCAGAAAAATTTCATAAGGTGGAAGAAGGGAATATGTCCATCAACTTATTTTGACAGTAAAATATTTTTGAATATACTTATATTTGCTTTGATGATGCCTCTGTTTTCTAAATAGGGTTCTGAACTTCCAGTAAAATTTTAGTGATTATACCATGAAAATTCCATAACTTATACAGTTTTTTTCGTTTTTCTCAAAACTTGGTTTTTTGACTTATTTCCTTCTTCCAACTGACGATTCAATTGAGACATCCGTCCGAGGCAACTAAGCATGAGTATAAATAAAGTGAATCAAAAACACCAAAATCAAAAGAGCCAAAGGGTAAAATACTTTAAGATCAATTAGATTCTAAAGAGATTGCTGAGGAGCAAGCGAATAAAGGAGATTATAAGATGCGTAAGAGCAGAGAGATGCTGAAGAGGGCATGCTAAGGAGCAAAAATGTGATGAAGGGAAGCTGTATTATAACAAGCGGATGCTGAAATACTTTTCGCTATCCTATATGATGAAAGTGCAATCTATACCTAACAGTTGGAATTAAACTCTAAAATGTTGTGTTGAAAAATATAATTTAAATGTAAGCAAAAGTTATCACAACCTATTGAAGGGTGACTTAACTAAAATGCAGTTGTTGTTGACAAATTTTACACATACAACGGATTTTATTTGCACGTCTAGTTAAAAAAAATTAAAAAGTAAAATTGTTTCGGGGATACAAGGATCCCCTTCGTCAGCAATCAAGTTGTTGTTGATGTTCCTTATGCCACTTGGAATATACAAGCTCCATCCGCAAAGCGTATAGGATTTAAGGCAAAGGGGGTGCGGTGCGGCTCCTGAGAAAGTAAAATGCAGGTCTTGGAATAATTGCATTACAAATTATAAATTTTTGTAGAATAATTTAGCATGGTTTGTGTGAATGACGATATTTCAGGATAAGTGGTAGCTGCTAATTTTTATATTTTACTAATTTTGGACTCACGCTATTTTCCTTCTAATCAGTTCATGTATAAATCACTGAGTGGCCAGGTGACTACGTTCCGGTCACCTAGCTCCTTGAATTACCCTCTCATTTCCACTTTTCATAAACCAAAACCGCACTATTCTACTTACATACGGTTCATACGGTCTACTCCATTTCATCAGTTTCACAGCCGCTCTCTGTGGGTGGTTTTGAATATTCATAAACATCGCCCGATATTCGCGGAATCAGCACCAAACGGCACTGTCGGCATTTCTCTCGTTTTATTACTTAATTAAAGGGTTGTCGGGATTCGCTTTTGTGTTTCAATGGCGACGTGTGAGTCGGGAATGATGGATGGATGTGATGATGCCAATTTCCAGTTTTAAATTTTCGTCATTTTTTTTTGGCTTCCGGGCTTTTTTTATGGATCGCTTCTTGAAAACGTTTTGAGTTTTTGAAGGGGGAAATTTAATTGGTTGAAATAAAAAGTGTGGAAGAGAAAGATTGAGTTGAGGAATTTTGAAATCGATGCTGGAAGACTGGAGTTGAGGTGTGAGTGGGCTGTAATTGCCTTTAATTACCTGGAAGAGGTGCGTTTAAAAATTATGTAATCAGAATTAAAAATACGTTTGTGGGTTTGATGGTTAAAGTATGCAAAACTGAAAATGGTAATGGATTTTTAGATTCATTCTTTAATATGAATAGATATGTAAGACTAAAAAAACAAATTATGAATAACACCAAATATTGTCGGCATATCTTTTTCTATACGACAAATGATGTTTGCATATTTTATGTACAAAACATGGCGTCATACCAAACTCTGAAAATTGGCCTGAAAAATTTAGTTTAACTGTTCGCTCAAAAGTGGAAAAAATTAGAATTTAAAAACTTCGAACACTAGTTTTGAATTTTTTATCAGGATTTAAAGCTTTAAAAATAAACTAAATACGTGTTTCGCTCATTTTATTTTTTAATCAATTTTTTTCAAAGAAATTCTGTAAGAAAAGTTAATAATTTTCAGTACTAATTTTTAGTTCCCGAGTTTCAGATAGAGCTGACACAAATCTTATATTTTTAGTACACCCTTTGAGTGAAATTAATACATCTCCGTTACAAAAACGAACGAAAAAATATACCCAATAAAATATATTACTCAATTTCGAAAGAAAAAGTCAAATAAAATCATCTAATGAAGCTTATAAAGTTAATAAAAGTTCATTCGAATATTTCATTATTTGATTTGAAGCGTCTTTAGCCGATGGTATAAAAATCTAGCTCAAAACTAGTCACAATTCCATCAACATAGCTGATGCTTTCAAGCCTAATTTGTAAAAGGTATTTATAGTATTTAACCCACTTTTAAGATGAAAATCGTGACTACTACAATTTCTTGAGTTAAAGAACTCAGCACCTGAAAATGTCTCAGTTCCGTCAAAAAATAGCATAACAATTATCCATAATTACAACCCATCACTAATAACTATCCTCCCCGTCTCATTTCTAACACACAATGGTCAATCATCCATACCTCACAACACGAGGCGAGAACATACTTTCTGCAAATGACACCATCGGAAAAAAAAGTATTTAAACATCACTTTTTTAACATAATTGACTGCTTTTAAGTCCTGCCACCGGTGACGCTTTGATAGCCGGCTACACAAACGCATAATTAAAAGGGCATTACTTTTTATGCACTTCCTGGTGGCATCGCTAGTGACAAAAAAGCCGAAAGAATGAAATCAGTCTAATTATAGAAGCCCATAACGATGAATCCAAACGGGACACCTCTAAAGGTGAAGATCTAGTCTGACCTCATAGAACTTCATAGAGTTGTGTGTGATGATTACTACTACGGTCAAAACAAGCCACCTTTCTTTTTTATGGGAAAAAGGGACGTTGCGTCTTCTATTGTTTCGATTCCTTGAAAATTCCCGCGGGTTTTCCTCCATTGACAGTTGGTTTTGGTGGAATTTGATATCGGAAGACCTTTTCCTTCAGGGTGGTTGAACTCATTTAAATATTCTGTTGGATGGATTCATGCGAGTTTTTTCTCTGAACTCTGTAAGGAAGAGTTTGTTTTTGAGATGATCTGTCAGGCCTACTATTACTTCTAATAGAAGCGAATTCTCACGCTTTGGTTTAGAAAAGTGGGTAATAGTGGAATACTAGTATTTCAAGGATGGGTAGTTTGTTTTGAAACTTTTGGTATACCAGCTAGTGAGTAAAATTATTTTATAAGATTCTGTTAGTTACAAGGTATGCCAAGAAGGTAGTGATGGGTAACTCAAAAATTTTTGGTGAGGTGAGGGAGGTACTCAGTTTTTCCCTAGTGAGTCGTGAGGCCGAGGCACCTCACTTTGAGGTGTTTGTGAGTAGTGAAGTGTTGGTGAGGTGTCTGTGATCTGTGAGTAATGAGGTGTTGGTGAGTAGTGAGGAGAGGACGAGGAAGAGAAGAAGTTGAGGGGTTGAGTTTGTGCAGTCAGCATTTTCGCATTTCCCAATGGTCTGGTCCTGACGAGTTTAATGCGCAGCGTATGCGTGTGAACTTAATTCAGCTGGTTTTTTTTTAATTTTAATAAAATAAAATCCTGGGCTGTGATAGAACCCACGACCTACCTCAGCCCTCACCAACCACCTCACCCCTCACACGCCTCAGCCCTCACCAACATCTCAGCCCCTCACACAACGTAATTGCTCACAGAACTCACTTTTTCATTTGATGTAAGTGAGTTAGTTGAGGTAACTGAGGGGGCTCACTTTTTCGAGGTGATGTGTTACCTCACTCATGTGAGGTGAGTCACTCACGTGAGGTACCTCACACCTCATTTACCCATCACTGCAAGAAGGGGATTTGGTGATTTATTACCCTTGATAATCAGAAATATTTTTTTATTGACTATACAAAGGGGCTAAATTCAACCCCATATATTCCTCCTGAAACTCTTCTATACAATTTAATGCCTACTATGCGCATTAATGAATGCTGATATCCATGAGTAAAATTTAGAAAATATAAAAATATTCCATCTATAAAACCATTCATAATGTTGCTGATGGTCAAGGTTTTATTTTTCCTTAATATTTGTCGAAAAAATTCATTTGATGTCGATAAGGATTAGTTTCACACTTATATTTTTAAAAATTGCTTTGGTATTTTAAGGTTTTTTATCCTTTTAAAAAGCGTATTTGCGTTCTGATCCAAGTAATTATTCTGTGTATTAAAATGAAGGGTATTTCAAGAATTTATATCGATAAAATATATTTTGGCTGTTCCAATCGTTTGAAAAACCACTAATAAAAAAGTTCTGAACAAAGACAGTCATATATTCCGTACCATATTCAAATAGAATAATAGATAAACAAAAATTTTGCACTCTTTTATTGAATTCCTCGAAGATAAGCATATCGTAATCAAAAAACCAGATAATACTGCCTTCTGTTCTGCTTCGGGAATATTCGAAATTGCGAGCGGAGAAGCCAGGGGCGTATACAAGGGGGGGCGAAGGGGGCCTCCCCCCCCCGAAATTCAGACAAAGTATAGTCTGAAAACAAGTCAAAACTAGTGATGGGCAAAATCGATAATTTTAGGTATCGAATACTTTGGTATCGAATACATATAGGTATCGAATACTTTGGTATCGAATACTTATAGGTATCGAGTACTTTTAGGTATCGAGTACTTTTTTCAATGTCGGGAAATGAACCTGAAGGGACAATTTTTTTAGGGCCTATCCATAATCAGACTAATATTCAAAAAACTGAAAGCGATCCATCAAAAAGCCCCGTAGCTACGGGCCTGGAGGTGGATAGACGCGAAGGATTTGGCGGGGGAAAAACCTAGCCGCGTCAAATTTCTCTCGCGGATGATTAACGACTTGGGTTTGAGCGTTGCAAAATGAAAACGGAAACAGGCTGCGTTTAATCTACAGTAGGTATTATAAAGATTACTTCATTGAAAAATTTAAAATGAAATATGTCAATAAAGTATCGATACTTTTGTGGGTATCGAATACACTCGATACCTATAGGTATCGAGTACTTAAGTATTTGGTATCGATACCTGCCCATCACTAGTCAAAACCCAGTTTTTTAGGGTGAAATTTTCAAAAAAATTATGGGGGAGGGACCCCAAAACCCCCCTTTCGTGCTTCGTACTTTTTTACCAGTTTATTGACAACTTCTCATACACCAAGTTCTCTAAAATTCAAATTCTGCCTGAAAATGTATTAAAAAGCTACATTAAACCCATCAAAGATGAATGAGAGGGACTGGGGAATAATTGGTTGCCCTTCCCGAAATAAATTTTTATATACGCCACTGGGAGAAGCTCATTAGCTGAAAAGATAACAAACAATCAAATGAGCTTTGTCGTCGCTAAGGCTCAGGATTCCCGAAAATTTCCCAACGTAGATAAGTAGTGTTTGATATTGAGAAAACGATATACTTTCATATATTTGAACAGAAAAACTAAAAATATCTCAGAAAAAAACGCTATCAATTCAAAGAAACCTCATCAATACTCTCCACTAAATTAAACCTGACCCACATCTCTCCCCCAGATATTTCCGATACCGCAGAAAAAAGCGAGATCCACCATCCTGATTTACAAGTAATTCCTGAGAACACTCTTCCATCCGTGTGCACACGACCAGCAGGAGCTGTAACAGTTCCAATTAAAAGCGTCGTGGTTACCGGCCAGGTGCACGCGCTTTCTCACGATCTCTAACGCATAACGCCTTTCTCGGCCTTTTAATTAAGATGCGTTTCCTGTGGTTTTATGAGCTTTCGACAGGTTTTATGGAAATTGGAGGGGAATTTAGGTGAAGACGCTCGGAGTGTGATACCCTCGTTTAGAGTGTTAGTTGTATCCTCTCTGATTGGGTTAATTTTTTTTTCCAATAGGTGTTTGCTGTTTAGAACAAATTCCTATTTATGAGAATACAATGAAGTCTATAATGGGTAGTATGTGTTTGTGTTGTAATTAATATTAGAACTATCAAAACCAGTCATTCTGAGCGAGAGGAGTATGCTCCACCTGAAGGCAATTTGATCGGTTAAACAAAAAAGTAACAAAGTAAATCAAGTAAAAATAAAAAAAGTAAAAATTTTAATAATATTTTCAGGAAATGTCGGAGGGGGTGACCTTAGCGTGGTCCTGGTCATATCATTAGGGGCAAAACTCTAGCTGTGGGCCTGGCGATGGTAGATGATGGATATTTGACCCCTCCCCGAAAAAAATTATATTTACGCTACTGCTTCGAAACAAAAGTCTGGTTATGGCCGTGACATCTAAAAAGAGTTTAACACTGTTTCAAAGGGGCAAACTTTCAAAAAAATTCTGAGGGAGAGTCCCCAGACCCCTTTTCCAATACGGAGCCACTGTTACTCATAGAAATCCTCTTGCTTTGCAAAAAAACTTTTAATGTTGATATTAACTTTAAACCAAACTGGGCATTAAAAAGTCGTACTTTTAATCTTAATTATTATACAAATTACTATTAAATTATTAAGCATTAATTAATAAATAGACGTAATTAAAATGATGCAAAAATTATAAATTTATTTCACTAATTACAGAAAATTATTGGTTTTCAAGAGATAAATTTTTCACACAGGTCCTCCCAAGGAAAAATCCTGGCTACGCCCCTGTATGAAGGTCATTCATAAATTATATCACACGTTACTATTATACTCTGTTCATTTTGAACTGGCGCTTGAAAATATATCCTTCCCCCACCACCGATCAGTAACCATAGCAACTATCCTCGTCAAAGTGACGAAGAAGGCTTACTATTGGCTGCTCGAAGAGCGTAACTATGGTTACGCATCTAGCGTGGGGGAAAGCACTATTTTTCAAGCGCCAATTCTAAATGAATAGAGTATAGTGAGGAGGATGAGTCCTCTCTAAGTGTGACATGATGTAACGAGGGCAATTTTGACTTCACAATTCTAAAAAGTTATTTATCTGAATTCTAAATGAGATTTCTTCAGTAGCTAGTTTTGATTCAGCAGAGAAATAAAAGTTACTAATCCCGCTGTAGCAAAAATAAAGTATCATTAAGATTGCAAGTCCTATGGTTTGTGAGATGACCAAAAAAAGTAACGACACAGACGACTCGGTAGAAAACAAACATGATCATAATAGACTTCGATATAATACACATAGCAAACTCCTAACTTCGCAAAATAAAAGATACACAACTCGATATTTATTTAAAAGGATTCCCTATGCGACGAAAATAGCAAAACTAAATTGATCGGAAAAGGCAGAGATCATGTCGATTTCCTATTGCATTGTTCGGAGGTGCCGTCAAGGCAACTCAAACAGAAGAAGGTGGAGCAGTCAGTGTTATTTAATACCGCCGTCAGGGCCGCAGAGAAATAACTTTACTCTCACGCTTATTGCGCGGGTATGGGCATGAAACAGATTTCGATATTTTTCCGCAGAATAACCGCAAAGAAAATAATGGATTGGGAAAGCACGATTTGCTTTTCGGCTTTGGGGTCTTTTATTGAGTAAATATGCGAGAAACGAAGAGATAGAACCAATGAAGGTCCGATATGTTGAAATAAAGAAATATATTTGCTAGGTACAAACTCATTTCATTATGTTTTTAGTAATCAGTCACCTCTAAAATAGTAATAAATACTGCGCAACCTATAATTTACATTTTATAAAATCCATTCAAAGCATTTATTTTTACAAATTTACGTATTCTCCGAATTTACGGATGCATTTGCATTAACAAGGAAGTAGTGTCTAGTCAAATATTAGGGCTTTTGACACGTACTTGTATATTACTTTGTCATTTCTAATACTATTTAAAAATTTAGTAAAACGTATAGTTTAAAATTTTAAGAATTTACAGTATGTAACTCGTCATTTTTTTTTCAGACGACTTAATTTAAAATTCAGTTTAAATCTCCAAAAATAGTTTCAACTTTCAACAGAACAAAACCTATCACAATCCCTTAACAAAGTTTAATTTTTCTTTTTTAATTATTTAACTACCTTCTGTTTCCTATCTTTACCCATCTGTATACATTCAAATTAATTTCTTTTAAAAGTTTTCATACTTTTATACCAAAAAATTTTAAATAGACGCCGACCTTTAACTTTTTTTTCTACCAATAAATTCCCGCCCAATGCTAAACTGCAAAAACCCTTCCCTTTTTCTCAAATTATCACTTGGAGATTAACTCATAATCCTAAATATTTTATGAAAAAAGGAGTCGTAACTTTTCTCCTCGTTAAAACACTTGGACTTCCTCCCAGACATCCGTAGGACTTGATGGGTAAGAGGAGGAAAAGATGGCAATAACCATTTATTTCTGTGCACGTTATTTGAATATTAACTGTTAATTCAACCTCCTTTTATAATTTTTAACAGCTTTAATGTCTTATTTTTACAGAATCTCACACCTGAAGCTTTTCTGCCAACACATTTTCCACCCTATATTCTCTTACATCTAATCTTGAAATATCTAAGAGGGGTTTAAGTTGGTTATAAATTTCGTTAACAAGACATTTTCAACTGATATCAATGCTAGGATTAAGGTGTTAAATTTAAAACCGAAAAAGCAGTTTAGGTAAAAAAAATCCCGTAACTTATTACAGCAGCATTTATAAAACACCTCGCTTTTTACTCTTTTATTTACCGGAGAGTAGTGCATATCCATTGCAGAACTCAAAACTGCCGTGTTGTTCGTATAAAAAATATTTTCTCAAATTAAATGTACCAACAAAAAAATTTATGCCCAAAATTTAAAGCAAACATACATGAACTGTTTACCTGTAGGCGAGGTTTACTGTTTCAATCTGAAAATTAGCAACTTTTTTTCAGCTAAAGTGGCGGGTACTTTTGGATATTTAACCCTTTATTTACCAAGTTATTTTCGGCGCAAGTTTAAAACTGATGATGCGCCAAGTTTTTAGCGATAAAAATCACTATAAAGTTACCCCAACTAATGTTAAGTGAATTATGTGGCTTCCAAATATGGCGCCAAATAGCCAAAACTCGCCAACCATCAGCAGTTTTAAACTTGCGCCAGTGGTACTAAGAAGTACCGTCGGAAAAAAAGGGTTAATCCTTGACCACTGAACTGCCCTTAAAAGTACCTACTCAGCGTTACATAGCGAGTACCTGTGGACCAGAACCAGCGAGGTGAGGTACTACTACCCGCGCCCCTCATACACATTCGCTCGCACAACCCCTTTTTACAGGGGGGTCACATTCATTCATCACACTAGGACAGAAACTAACATCCATTTTTGCAAATAAATTCAGAACTTATTATAAGGACGAAGAATTTGCCTTCAAATCTATGAAGCACTAGGATGGAAATGCAAGATCATCCAAATAAAGTAAAGTTCAATTTTTTTTTTATTTTTTGTGCGTGTGACCTCTCTTTATAAAAAAAACTGACGTACCGAAATAATCTTTTAAAATTTACAATTTAAAAGTTCCAAAAAAGTATTTTTCTGTTGCAAGTGGGTTTTACTTCCCTTTGTCTTGCTTTTTCGTAACATAGAAGTTCTTCAACCTCTTTTCAGTCTTCCTTTAGATAGACCGAGATTTCCATTGAATGCTATGGAAACTTTCGGGCAGTCAGGACTGAAAGTTTTAATACGCTGAAATTAAGTAATTACAGAATTTAGAATACCTAACAACAAATTACTATAAGTAGCAAATTGTATCTGAAATATTTGACAGGATAATTATTTTTACACAATTAAATGTCCACATTTTCTATTTTAAAGTCTAAAACACCAGCAAAAATAATCATTTCTCTATTAACCCAATGAAGCAATTTCATCCAATTCTAGATAGAAAATTATCTAATAAATCATCGCCTGCAACAAAATGAATGTCCAAGGCTTATTCGATAGAACAGAAGCAGCAAACACTCTTTTAAACCGGAACTCCAAAATCAATGGAAGGTTAGAATGTTCACCTCCCCCCACAAGAGGTGCTTGTATTTTATTCCACTGAAAAGCAGAGAGCACTCGAAAAGAATAGTCCATTTCCCTCTCTCCTCCCTTCGAGTAGGTCAAGTGGACGGTCCAGTCCGCACGTTCTGGGCGACCTTTTGAAGGACAAGAGGATCCACTTTTGAATTGTAGTGCTACCATCTGGTGGTGAGATTGAAACTGATTAAGAGACCTGAACTGACTCAAGAGTAGTGATGGGCAGGTATCGATACCAAATACTTAAGTACTCGATACCTATAGGTATCGAGTGTATTCGATACCCACAAAAGTATCGATACTTTATTGACATATTTCGTTTTAAATTTTTCAATGAAGTAATCTTTATAATACCTACTGTAGATCAAACGCAGCCTGTTTCCGTTTTCATTTTGCAACGCTCAGACCCAAGTCGTTATCATCCGCGAGAGAAATTTGACGCGGCTAGGTTTTCCCCCGCCAAATCCTTCGCCTCTATCCACCTCCAGGCCCGTAGCTACGGGGCTTTTTGATGGATCGCTTTCAGTTTTTTAAATATTAGTCTGATTATGGATAGGCCCTAAAAAAATTGTCCCTTCAGGTTCATTTCCCGACATTGAAAAAAAGTACTAGATACCTAAAAGTACTCGATACCTATAAGTATTCGATACCAAAGTATTCGATACCTATAAGTATTCGATACCAAAGTATTCGATACCTATAAGTATTCGATACCAAAGTATTCGATACCTAAAATTATCGATTTTGCCCATCACTACTCAAGAGCAATGAGTCTGAAACATCTGTCTGTTGCTCAATGACCATTCTAAACGATTACTACAGCAAGAAAAGCATATTGAGAAAATAAGATGATCACAGCAAGAAAAGCATGAAAAAAAATTTAGTGCAAGAAATTCATTTTTATCAGTAGAGATATTTAATTTCTTGATATTTTTATTTCCGGAAGTGAAGGAAATATTTTCATGCTTCCTATTTTTGAAAAGTAAATTAAAATTTATGGTAGAAATAACTTTCTATACTTCCTAGAATGTTTTTTCATTACTTGTTGACCAAATAAAGCCTAATGTAATGCAAACATGTGATTATATTACTACATATACATTTAATGCACTTAAAGTTTTATATTTTTACTTGTATTAATACAATCCAAATTATACCCAACTCTTTTCACGTGGTTGTGATAACACATAGGTGCCGCGTAACGTGGGGGCCCAATCCTGAATGTTGGACCTAGTGTTAACAAATTTTCTTAATCGGGCCCTGGATATTAAAGTATCTTCGTAATAGAATTTTTTAACGTGAGAAAACGTTTTAACGTTTGAATTATCTCTAGATATTTAAGTTTTTTATTCGTTTTCTAATCTAAAGTACCAAAGAAAATGTACATTCATTAATTGATATTGAATAGATAGCTGTCTGGAGACGAAAAAAATTAATTTGATTGAAATTAAAATAACGTACAACTATTTATTTTACTGTGTATAGAACGTGCATTTTTCTTATGTCTTAGGCTAAGCACGCACTAGAGACTTCTGTCGCGGCGACTATAAACACTAGGTCACTCGAGAGCAATGCATTTCTATGGAGAGGACTCTTGGCAATCGGCCAAGAGTCTCGTCGCCTGTGCGCTCGCTCTAGCTTCTTGCAATAGCCAGGGTGATAATTTTGTCTCTGTCGCCGTGACAAAAGTCTCTAGGGCGCGCTTAGCCTTATTGTAGTCTCGAAAATAACGTTATATTTAAGTCCCCACGAATCCACCTTCTTCTTATGACAAAACCACAATTATATTTACACTTCTTTAAATACCACATCAAAGAAAAGTAGAAACATAAAAATCATATTCTACCATTAAGAGATGTTACGAAACTGAATGGAATGTCAAGACTCTAGACACATAGAGAGAATCACACCACCTTTTCAGGATCAGTATGTTTTCCTACCTGCTGGATTCCTGACCAAGTAGAAAGGAATTTTGTTTGGGGAGCACTCTAAAAACCTAGCCCACCCAAGAAGCTATAAGAGCACTCTCATCCTGGACACAGATTCCTACAATAGCATACGAAAGTGGATCACTGTGTAGTGATTAAATATCGATCACTGAACGTGAGGGAACGCTTTGTTTAGCTTCAGGAGGCAGAGTTGAGGGGAGCTTTGACTCTTGATAAGGTGGGTCTTCATAGGGGATCGGGAAAGATTATGTGAAACGTCATAGATTTGGGTGGATGTGTAGTTGGAATTCATTTTCGAAGGATCAGCACGGTGACTCCTCTCTAGTTTTGAAACATCTAGATGAGGTGGTTAGATTTAGGGTAATTTTCTGTTTCTTAGGAAAATATACGTGAATGGGAAAATATTAATTGTCAATGGGGAAAGTATACGAAAAATTTGTTTAAAAATCAAAATTTTTAAGAAATAAATATTTTATAAATTTTTCTAGTAATTGTTGAAGAATAAATATCACACAAATATGTATTAAAAATACAGATTCTAAAATCAGTTTTGTCACTGATGAACAGTCATATTAGCATTCAGTCTTTAAGCGGGATTGGTCTACAAACTAGAGTTTTTAATCAGCCCTTTCTACATTCTAAGAACAGAACTATCCTACTAGTTAACAACAAGCGCATTTATGAAATCCACATAATTTCAACATGAATAGAATCATATATTCCATTTGTTGGGACTTAAAGTGTGCTTTAGCTCTATTTATAAGATTTCTTTAATAAAGTAGATAACGAGATGAGACATTTGGAGTAAAATTAAAGCAGGGCCGCCCATAACTCTACCGGGCCCCCCGACAAAATTTTTTCACGGGCCCCCTAACTTTTAAATTTTTTGAAGTATAATAAGGAATTTACATTCCACAAAGTATCCCTTAAGTAAAATATACAGGATATCTCAAAAGGTCGAGTAAAAAATTAGCATGCATGTCTGTCATGCCATGACCAACAAGATTTTCATAGGAACCCAAGTCCGCTAGAGGACAATGTTTGCCGGCGAACTAGTAGCATTTATAACTACTTTATTCTACTGAAAACTTCATTTATTAATACAGATTCGGAGAGAGCACCCTCGAAAACCCCTGTAAACCGAATTTCATTAAATTCTGCCTGCAGGGGCGGATCCAGGATTTGGGGGAGGGCTAAGAATTTCCAAAGTCCAATTGAATCTTCTTTTTGATTTTAATATGGAAAGGGTAGTGGAGTTATCCTGCTCCAACTACTAAAAGGGGGGACTGGGGGTCCTCCCCCAGAAAATTTTTGGAAATTAAAGTAAAAAAACCCTCTTTTTCAACTCGTTTTGATACGCCTCATCCGAATTTCGGATATAGGTTTTATGGTAGAATTTCCGCGTTTTGACGAACTTAATATAAAATAAGGTTATAATAATAGAGTTACAAGTACCAAGGGGGTCTGGGGGTTCTCCCCCAGAGAGTTTTTCAAAATTTCACCTTAAAATAACAGGGTTTTAACTCATTTTAGTGCATAAAATGCCATAGCAAGAAATATTGGTAGCTTTTTCCAGTGTGCGGGAAGTGGTCACGTTGGGAAGGGGTTGTGTTATCTCATGTTTCAGAATTTGATTGGAGATGAAACTTCTGAAAAAGAGACCGACCACTTTTGACGGGCCCGTCCGTTTCGGGAACTGAATATGCTAAATGATATGAATTCAGCGAGTTCAATTTTTATTTGGAAAATAAAAAAAACATCTAGTACAGACTTTGACTAAAAAAACTAAGTGGAACTCGTGGGCCCGGGCCCCTTAAAGCTCCGGGCCCTCCGACATTTGTCGGGGTTGCTGCCCCCTATGGGCGGCCCTGAATTCAAGGGCCTCTTCCGAACTGCAACTAATCTGCTCATTTCAGATTAATAAAGAAACCCTAGCAATATTATGTCAAGAATATTTAAGATATTAATAGAATTCAGCCCACTTAACAAACATGTGGTGTTACCATAATTTTGACAGAAGTAAACACTATTATGTATAGATGGCAGCACTTAAGAGAATACAGAAAATTGATGGGAGAGAAAGTACCGTCAGAAAGACTTATATGATGGTTTTGATTTTTAAGATACAACACACATGTATTTGTACTAAATATAACGATATGATCGGTATAGGTAACTTAACCAACTTAAAAAGCTGTTTTTAATATTTGCAAAACTGCAGAAATTTTAATAAAAAAATTGTTAAAAGTCGTTCTAGCAAGATAAAACTATTTCTCCTATTTGATTTTACGATCTAATTAATAAGTCTATCATGTGTGAAATAATAATAATATATTCTTATTATTTCACACATTCTTATTATTTCACAAAACTATTTCTCCTATTTGTTTTTACGATCTAATTAATAAGTCTATCATGAGTGAAATAATAATAATATATTCTTACTCAAGATCTCATTAACGCATAAATGTATTATTGATATTCTCCATCATAAAAACTTAATCATGCGTTAGGATCATGCGTTAGGATAGAAAAAAGATATTGTTTCTCCTTTGAAACTTCGCAACCTTAACTACTAATTTTTTACAACTGTATTAAAATAAAAAAAATTGAAAATATTATAGACTTTAACCCCACATGATTGCATTTAAATCCATATGAGCCAAATTTTATTAAATTATCTAAACCTGAATACTTCAAAATTACCTACACTAGTTTTCATCTTTACTTGACCCGAACTAACCTTCTCGACAAATACAGCATTAAATGTAAGCCCATCTCAACGACTCAATAAAAAACAAACAACGACATTCCTCAAACAAAATTTGCTCTCACGGACATCCTAAAACGAATTTTACAAACAAAAAAAATCAACTCACACAACCCCATCCTTATCAACTCCACCATTCACCTCAACCAATCCCTCCTAATCTCCCATTACACCTTCCTTCTCAGAAAGCTCTATCAACATCTGAATGCAGCAACTAAAAGGAGGGCGTTGCTTGAAAATCCCAAGCCTGATCAGACAAAGACGATGTGACCTCTCGTCTAAGTTCTCTCGTCGAAATCGTAATAACAGGACTCGAGGCGCCGAAGTACACCCTATACCATGGACTTCTCCAGTGACAAATGAAATTCGCTCCGTACGATTCAAGTCACGTGGGGAGGTGTTCGGAGGTCGGGAAACACCATTTTTTACGCCTTTTAAAATGTTCTAAATTTTATTTTTATTGAATCCGAGAGCTCATAAAGTAGCACAGAATACAGCCATAAGAGTGTGTTTAAGAGATTCAGTTGGGCAGGAACGCACCTCGGAAAAATATTGAAATATCTTCATTTCTTTGTTTATGCTTTCTCATTCTAGTGAATGTTGCTGTTGCGGATACCATACATAACCTATAAGACTAGGATCTCTAATCTAATACCATCTCTAATACCCCAATATCTCAAAAGTTTCAATGAGCGAATAAAGCTTTAGCATAGTTTCTTATATTCAATCATTCTCTCTTCGTTTAATTTTCCCACTATCTTTTATTATATCGTTTACGTTCTCCCTAAATCTTTCTTTTTATAAATCTTCCCTGTCTCTTGATTTTTTTATCATACGCTCTTTTTCAATTTTAGTCCCCTTCTTAATATATTGAGCTCACACAAGTTTTATCTGTCTTTTTATTTCTGTTCTTCTTCCCATCACATCTCCCTCTTTTTTCAGTGTCTATTTTTTCCCTTTTTTCACTCTATTATACTCCACTCGTCTAATTCTTCCGTTTTCTTCACATTTTTCTCATTCCCTCTCTCTCATTCCTTTGCTTCTTACTTAAATTTTTCATATTTTTCTTTTTATTTCACCTCCAACTATTCATTCATTATCGCTTTTATCTTCTTTCTTTCTTTATTATTACACTGGGGAACAATTTTTAACATAATTTCTGTTGACTTCGATTTTTTGGCTGTTTTAGAGTTCAATGGGCACACTGATTATAAAACTGTTTTTAGTTTTCTTCTATCACGTCAACTTTTTTGGCAAACAGCCCCGCCCCCTTTTTACGTTTTTCAATGACTTAATGACTTTGAATTCGATTTTCAAGGTCAAAAATCATTACTTTAGTATTTAAATTACACCCGAGAGGATAAGAATGGTTAAAGTTTCTAAAATATGAAAATTTTTAGCGAATGGATAGGTTTAAGGGGTTATTTCCCCCTAAAAACGCAAAAAAAAATCGTTAAAAATGATAGTTTATTTTACGCTATTTTTACACTTATTTTTTACGCAATTACTTTTCAAAAGGTTCTAACCCATCCCCAAAGACCCAAATTTAATGAAAATAAGCAGCAATAATATAAGAACTCTAGTTGTTTTTTTTCATTCTCTTATTAAATCAAATTTGAATTACCGGGTATACACAAAAAATAAAAAAAAAACATGTAGCTCGGAAATAATAGTTAATAAAGAAATTTACTTAAACTGACAAAAGAAGAAAAGATCCAACTTAAGGCATAAACTTAAACATACACAAACCACAAACAATCAAAATGCGTCAAAAATAACCTAAAATGGTAAAAAAAAATAGTAGACAACTTAGAATCACCAAGGCAATCAATGAACTAAATAATTTCATTCTCTTTAAACTTAATTACTAGCGTTTTTATCATTAAAATAGGAAAGACTCGTGATGAAAGAATATGATTTAAAAACTGGGCTTTGGTTAAAATGGGATAACGTTCACACATGTATCATAAGTCGATAGTATCTTTTGTTCTGAAAGAGGATGCATTCTCTCCATCTTTGGTTGTGTTGTGGTTTCCCCGCTACAGGTTAAGAATTTGAATTAGTTTCTGAGCAGAATTCCAATGAAGGGAGAATTGCTCGTTTTCCCCACCTTGTGTGTTAATCCTTCTAATTTAACGTGTTATGAAAATACCTGAGAGATTGCTTTACCAGAGTTAACAGTTTTGAAGATTACATGGATGTAATTTCAGAGAATGTAGTAATTCCTTGGAGTGGTAGTTGTAAGTGATTTTGGAAACAATGTGACTATGATTGGCGGCAATAGTGAAACGGTCAAAAACAAGATTTTGTTTGTATGTTTTTAGCTTTGCTGTTGAGTGGAAAACTAAGGTTGTATGAAAGTAAAAGACCTATTTCATGTACAGTGTCAATAGTTAGTTTCAGGCATTAGGACGAAGAGGATCAATATGGATAAGAAAAACAAAAAAAATGTCAGGAACTTAGATGCGCAAAATTTTTATGCAGTAGAACCTTGTTAGAGCGACCCCTTATAGGACTAATAATTTAAGGTCGATTTAACGAAAGAATGTTTTATTGAATGAAATTAAAACTACCCAGCAAAAAAATCAGCACCTTACCTTCAAAAATTCCTCTATTTTGAAGGTATTATGAATCTTTGTGCAGATTTGATAAAGGTAGACGAAGACCTGCATGTTTTCTACATAGAAAAGATGACTTTTCAAAGGCGTATTGGAGGTATTTTGCTGCATAAAAATACCTTCAAATTTCCTTCATAAAATTACTGTTTTCATAACGTTTTCACAATGCAGATTTTGAACCTCATTTTATCTTTATAAAAACTTTTATTTTAGTGACATTAAAATAAAATATATGACGCAGATTTTGAACTTTATTCTATCTTTACAAAAACTGCAGCTCCCCAGAAATTCTAAAATAATTTACATTTTAAAACACTGCATAGCAGGATTGCTTTTCCATCATGAATTTATTATGGGTTGATAATTAACATTCACACACATACATGGTGTTTCAAAAGTCCGTTTCACAACTTTTATTTCACAACGTCTCCTAGGGTCTTGGAAGTAAGGTCTACTCCTAGGTAAGATACCATGAAGAATCCATTGAGATGACTTACAGCGCCCCTAGCGGCGAAATGGTTAACTTTTTTAATACACTAAGTTCAAGTTTCGGGGGCAGGGCCCACTCAACCCCCCTTTTATACGCCCCGGCAGAGTTCCGACACATCACCTATAGAAAAGACTAAAATTACTCAAATTTCTGTTTGCCTATGGGTTTCTGATTTCTCCAGCATCTAGATATTATTAGAAAAGTCATTTTTTAAAATTATATTTGCAGTTTAAGTTAGTTGCTAATTATTTTATGATTAAAACTGGTATATCTGAATTATCTCCAATATTTGACAAAAATAACTTCATGGCAAAATTTCAGTTTTAGCCGAGTCTGCTCTGATTGGTTGGTTGAAAATTTTCTCTTTGGAAAATACGTTTTTTTATTAACATTATAGCCGAGGTTTGAACCCAGGAACTACCGTATGCTAAGCAAGCATCCTACCACTGCTCCAGTGGTGAATTCAGTAACCATCTGTCTGTATTAAATAAACGCTTGAAAATGGGGTTATATTTCTTTTCCGCTGTTGGCAACGATCAGTTTGTTTTGTTTACAAAACGCGTGGTTTGTTTTGATGTTTTGTTTGTTCTATCTGAATTTAACGCTGCCGTCGCTCGCCGAAATTGCTGTTGCTAAGTGTTATCACCTATAAAATGTTTCCATTTTAATGATTTTAGTTGAAAAAATTGTAAAAATTTGTCAGGATAAAACATGTTTAGGCGTTGAAATAGCACGGTAATTTCGATGCAATGGCGATCGAAGTATGGCGGCAACACGCATTTGTTGTTTTGATTTCACCAATGGAATCTGCCGTTTCAAAATGTTAAGAAATAAGGTATATTTTAAAAATTTAATGTTTTTAGACATATTTAGGATGAAAAACTGACTTCGATCGCCAAATTAGCAGGCAAGCTTAAGCGAGGTGCGAATCTAAAATTACTGTTTATGTTTAGTTGCCTGTGAACATCAAGGGAAATAAAAACGTTAATTTCTTGGAACTACTTTGATATACACCCCCAAATCGGAAATTTGGCGACTTTTTCTGGAAAAATCAAATGTCCGGTCAGTTGAACCGATGAAATCGCTGAAACGTTTTTGGAATATAACATAAAAACTAATCATAGTAAAACTTCGATATTTGAACCAAGAACAAAAATATTTTTTATAAAAATATTGTAATTTAGTTTTTCCGAAAATTCTCATTAGTTTTGGAATTATTAAAGTTCAAAATTTCAATTTTTTCCAGTAATTCACTAGGCTACACATTACTACTACATATACACAAAAAACAAGAAACAGCAATCCTAAAAAGTCCGTAGGGAGTGCCAGATTTGGCGCGTAATTTTTGGGGGGGTATATCAAAGTAGCACCAATTTCTTTTTATTTAATAATGCTACGATAGTTAAAAAGGGTATGATTTTATGTTCTTACATATTATCCCATCAACTGTGCCAGTTGCGTAGCCAGAAAAAAAATTTTGGAAGGGATATTGGTATATTCGAGGGAGCTATGAGGTAATTTTAGTAGTTGTCTATGCTCTAAAAAAACTTTGGGAAAAGAGAACTGAATTTGACGGTCACTGAACTGTTGACGGTATAATATGTAAGTGCCAATTGTACTACTATGAAAAATTTATCGTAACTTTATAAGCCGAATTAAAATTTCACCACCTTCGCAAGCACGAATCACTAACTTTGTAGCTTAAAATTTCCTATACTTCCAATAACACAGGACACTGCACTTAATTGTACGGTAAATAGAGTACACCCACGATTATTTTGCAGAAACAATCGAGAGTTATTTAACCATACTGCTGTAAGTGGTATTTTTAAAGCGACTCGAGTCTTTTGAGTCAATTTTGCAGTAGCTGATGCAAAATTTAAATTATTCTACTAGACAAAGTTTTCTGTGATTCAGTTGAGTAAAAAAATTTTTGCACAGAATAGTCGAACACAATTTTGGTGCTGTACAAATGTTGTGACTATTATTAATTAATGCTTGCATTAGGAGAGTAGAAATCGTACATATAAGTGACAAAGCACAAGTTGGAAACATGAGGGAGTGAGGATAAAGTAACACGGTATACTTTTAAGGGTGTTGAAGTGTAATAGTTAATCTAGTCATAACAAATTATGAAACTTTCATGGACATGGTGTTTTGGGTGTTTCACTTGCTCATTCTTCACATAAAGGGGTACAAATTTTCATGCTATTAGCAACGTGTGAAACATTTTGATTTTTAGAAATTAATCTCTTACCATATTATTTGTTTGGTGCTACTATATGCTCTTGGGCCTTACGCTATGAATAAGTTAAGTTGAATTTTTAGGAAATGTTTGTACACTTATAATAAACGATGATTTGATGAATGGTGCCCTCAAATATGTTAGACTAACGAAGTTAGTGACTACTTAGCGAGCGAAGCAATCCAATGCGAACTGCGAAGCAGTTTGCTCGGGGTTGATGGCAATAAGCGATAGCAAGCAGGGTGCAGCAGCCCCAGTTATGATCAATTTAGTGAAATTTTTTCTACAAGCAGAAAAGAAAATTAGGAAAGAAGTTCAACTCAACTGCACTCGCACAAGTCTAGAGGCACATTCCAATAAAATAAATTCTTGGGTTGAGGTCAATCCATTTAATTCAATTGTAGAATTGAACCCAAGAATTTATTTTATTGGTATGGGGTCTAGACTCGTGCCACTTTTTTGATGGCATCTAAACTTATTTGATAGCATTATGGATCTCAAGAAAAAAAATTGCATGTGCATGCTGTTAAGTTAGGATTAGAAACTAAATATGCTTTTCAGCAATGTTAAGTCTATGGTAATGATTTCCAATGTTAATCTATGGGTGTAAGAATACTTGTTTGGGCCTTCTAATCACTTCCTTTTTTTAAATAATTTTTTCTCTAAACTGTTCTGATATTTGTTCTTCATTTTTTGGTAGATTATAATGAAGAATAACATGCTATGTTAGGATTTAATTTTTGTTTGGGTTTTGCTTGTGGAATTTATTCCTCATAGGTGTAGTAGTGAAAATTTGCTTTCCCTTTGCCTAAAATTAAGGTTTGTTTTTGGCATTTTCTTTATTTGATTAGATCTAACTATAAATTCAGGGCGTTTAGCGTCGGTCCCTAAGTCCCTAAAAGTCCCTAAAACTTTTTTAGATCCCTAAAAGTCCCTTTTTTTAGCTTTTGGTCCCTAAAGTCCTTTTTTCTCAAATTTAAACTTAAAGTGTTCCTTGTGCTCGTTTTTATGACGTCTATCTGTGAATGAGTTGGTCCGTACATCGGAGGAGCCGCGCCGTCCCTGCCACCGTGACGATCCCACGTGCGTTCGCCGTTCAACCAGTTTCGGTTTGCTAGCTTATGATGGTTCTGTTTTAGTTCCGTTTCTGTTTTGCTCTGATGGTTCTGTTTTAGGCAGATTTCGTATTGACTGGATTATTCGCTTCGCGGATGCACCGGTAAGTGTTTAAACTAACTTTGTATTTCTGGTTTTCCAATTATTCCCGTTAGTACGCCATTCAAGGGGATAATAAAAGCGTCGTACTAAGCGATACGGTACTATAAACGGAATTTTGCAATCCCAATACCGGATCGTTTATTCGGCAAATCGGGGTCCATTTCATCTTGGACCTCAGAATTTTCGAGATTTTGAGTCCGTTTTGAAATAAACTTAAATTTTATGCACATAATAAATTATGTTTTAGTGTGCAGTATTGGAGTATGTAAAAAGCATTTAGTTTTTAGACATTTTTCCTGGAAGGTAGAAAGGGAATGAATCGGAAGTAGCCCACTACGCTTCGAGAATATCCGCCAACTCCGTGCCTTTTTTTAAACATATGCCTTAAAAACCTTCAATATTTATTATGTTTCTTGGATTCTTTCATTTAAGAAAGGATTTCTATCATTTCTTAGTAAAATAGTAGTGTTGTTTTCTCACTCTAAAGAAAGATCTTTTCTTTGAGTAGAGCAATGACCATTTCGCCACTGATAACCTGATTAAATTTTTAATTTAACACACGATAGTAAGAAACTGAAAGACAATAGTAAGAAATAATTAATACGCATTTTACGGAGTAATACGCTATTTTCCCCGCGCAGAACATTCCCATGCTGTTTTTTTTCCCTCGAACGAATATTAAATTCTTTAGAATTTTCACGGTAGTGATTTTTTTTCTTTGGTTTCTTCCCCAATAATCTGATTTTTCCTTAAAACCTCTGATTTTCCGATTTTTTAAAAATACCTTTGTTGCTATCGTAAAAAAATTTAATTTCTAAAATCCTTTTAAGATATTTTAAGGTGTTTACTGATTTTGATGAGAAAGTCTTGAAATCGTATTACAGTCCGAAATTTCAATGATTCCAAATTTTCATTCATTGCGAATTTTCAGTTATGCTTCTGGAATTTTGCCTGTAAAGTTGGCTTTCTGAATTACGGTGGCGGGCTGAAAAGACAACTTGATGGTCGCGATCGCATTTTCCTTTTTTCGCGTTGATGTCTTTAGTTTTAAAAGCTTTTTTTTAGAGAAAGTGTTAATAGCAGGCAAATTACATAAGCAAAAGGAAACAAATAGTAAGTCTATCATTTGAAAACTAATGTAAGAGTTTTTAATACCAAACAAATAACTACAAATAATAAATAGTAGGGAGTAATTAATGTGTTAAATTATAAAATATTAAAAATATATAAAAATACTAAGTTAAATTATAATATTTAAGTTATTAAAATTTTTTTATCAGAAAGAAAGTACAAAATTTTTTATATGGGTAAATTTTGGAAGCTTGAAATTTTTAACTCCATGAACTACATTTTAGGTCAAATTAGGAATTCTCATATTTTTTTAGCAAGCTATTTAGTTCAAAAAATTTGACCATGAAAATTTTTCTTGGAAATTACAATTTTTTCCACTATAATGTTCCTTTAATTCATTACAAAATTATTTCAGTTTTATATTAATCAAATATCCATCAAGTATTTTTATAAACTTTGAATAAAATGTAAAGTAAAATTTATAATAATTTATCAGAACATTATCATTCTGTAGATGTTTTAAATATACTTGTTCTTTAAAATTCCATTATAGATTTGACCTTGATATATGGAAATTTTGTTGTGTTAAGTGGGTGTAAAACATGTAAAACATTTGTTTCAAATTAAAATACTACTGTTCTAATATGTGTATGTATTTTTTAAGTTTTTAAATACTTTTTAGATTTGATTTTTATGTGTTACCAATATTTGCAATATATTAAACTAGCCAACTGAGATTTTAAACCAGCCAACATATTTATCACATTTAAATTATAGAAAAAGTTTCCAGTCATCAAATTTTTGCTGCTAAAAATTGAAATTCACTGTTCATTATTTAGTTTTATCAAAAGAAAACAGCTTTGAAAAGTTTGTCCCTAAAGTCCCTTTTTTTTTAAATTTTGGTCCCCAAGTCCCTTTTTTTTAAGTACCAAGCTGCTAAACGCCCTGTAAATTGTTTAATTTTCTTTTGCATATAGTTTCTTCAAATCATCTGGATTGATTTAATTACCAGTAGGTTTTTTTAACTGCATAATGATAATGATTAAATGTATAAAAAGGTTTTATAACAGTAGAAGTTTGTATAAAATATCATGTATGTTACTGACATTTCTTTCTATAAATCATTATGAAACTGTTTAATTCAAATTAATATTTAAAAATGTACAAATATGCTTATTTTTTCTGTACAATTAATACACGAGTTTCAGATAATATACATCCCTTTACAAAAACAACATAAAAACTTGGAAAAAAAACATGCAGGTTTCCTGTCTGAAATTCGGACAACCTATACTGCAGTAAAACTGTATTAAAAAACAGCATAAAAACTTCAAAAAACCCGTGCAGGTTTTATGCCTGAAATTCGGACACCTGAACTGCAAGAAAACTGCATAATTTTATTCCGCAAAAAAACTGCACTGAAATCCTTCAGGTTTCCTGCAGTTAGGTTGTCCGAATTTCAGGCATAAAACCTGCATGTTTTTTTAAAGGTTTTATGCTGATTTTTTTTGCTGGGTATGATAAAACAATCGGTACTTTTCCTACCGGTCGTTGTAAGGAGGGGTCTCTATATCGGGGAGTCGTTATAAATAGGTTCTTCTGTATTTATGAAATTAACATCAACCCTCTAAATTTTATTAATAATTATTTTAATTAATTATTTTATTTAAAAGAATTAATGATATTTTTACTTTACAATGGCATACCTGCCAACATTGGAATTATAAAAAAAACGGAAGATTTAAAAAAATCAAGACCAGAAGAATTTTTTTCTTAATCTGAGTTAGCCAATTTGGTTACCTATCATAGTTACGTCAAGTAGGTTAATACATGGCAGGAATGGATATTTTTTAGTAAAAAAATCAATGAAAAAAACTGAAATCTTCCGGCTAAACCGGAAGAGTTGGCAGCTATGCAATGGTATTGCAGTATTTAATATTTCAATAATTTGGTTAAATTATCATCATCAAAAAAATATATTTTAATAAATTATCATTTTAAGAACTATTTTAAACTCCTGCTTATGTTTATGAAATATAATTTCTTATGATAATGTGAGTATACCTAAACACCCTCATTTGGATACTTGGAAGAAATTTCTTCCTTGCATATAACCATAACTAAATATAGAAATAAGCAATGATACTTCAAAATGTAACCACAATCCACATTAATGGTGTACAGTTAATACAATTTTGCTCGAATTATTTTATTTTTAAATCCGCACATGTAATCTTTTTATTTCCTCCTTTCTTATGCAATGCAATTTAGTAAACATGAAAAATATGCGTAAGCGTGTTGACCGGATTTTCGACAATTACATTTCAGGTCAACATTAAACATTTTTATTTAAAAACTTCTATAGTTTTTCTTAGTTTGAAATTAGTTACAAAAGATACATCAGTTTCAAATGAAACTTTAACTTCAAATTACAGTAATTTATGAGTTTGAAAATTTCCCCTAATAGTTCACATTAACCAATCAAAGTTCACCCCAACAAATCATCTCCTAGTTTCCAATTCAAGAAACAGATGGCGGATCACTCCCATTCAACCCCAAAAACACATAAAACTGCGATTAAAATAATATCCCGTCTGTTCGCTATCTTCAAGAGATAAAGAAAATAGGGGACAGCGGTAAACATATCAGGATTACGCAGTAGACGTGGACTATCAATCCCAATTATGAGGCATGTCGATATGGTTCGGACTTAAGTGGGTGAAAATGATTTTCCGACGATAAGAACAAAATGGGAAGGTTTGGTGGACATGGAAGGGTTGGAATGGCCTCGGGTATATGGGTCGATTTGGGATAAGATTTTCTTGATGGCTAATTGTGATGGGGTTTTGTTTTGAATACAATTGTGTTTATTTTCTATTTTATTTTTCGAAAGTTAGAATTAATTATTTTAAGACATAATTTCAAATACGGTAATGTGTGGAATAGAGAAATACATCTGAGGCAAAAGAGCTCTATTACTTCACTGTATTAGTTCACTTTTAGGAATTTACAAAACTGTGATATATAATTTTTATTTATTGGTTAATTTATTATTTTTATGTGGATTGCATTTGAAGAATATAATTTTATTACAATAGATTTTATCATGCTGAATGCTCAAGAAGTACTGAGAAGTGGAGTTGGCTTTGACATACTCTGTAATGTCCTTAGATCCTTCCGCTATTCAAGACTTGTTAATTTTCCTTTTAAAGTGAATGAACCAAATAAATAGGTCTGTACATTTGTTAATTTTCTGGAAGTTACTTGATCAAAACAATTTTTGTAATTCATCTTTTTCTCCTGCATTTTATATGTTTCTTTGATAAATTTAACGAGGTGTCCAATTATTGTTAATTAAACTGAATACATTTATTTTTGTTTGCGTTTTAACACCGGAAAACCATCTCTTCATGAAGAAAAACAATATACAAATAATGTAAAACCTAAACTATCTCCTACCAATTATTGATATTTGACCGATATAGCTGACATAATAGAAATCAGTTTTCCTTAATTAAAATAAAGATGATATTTTTCCTTTGTGTAACGAATTAACTGTTATCTTTCGTATTTCACACACTTGTCCCATTTTTCATTATTAATACACAAAAATAAAGCAGTTCAATATTCCAAAACATACATCAAAGCAACATCAAAAGCATCTCGTCAAAGAATTCACTAGTGTACCTCAGACAAAAAATCCAAAAATGGATAACAGATGGAAAGGATCAAGAACGGTTAATAGGGTGCTGTAGGTGAAATTAGCCAAGAGAAAATTAGTATAATGAACAAGGTCAGAAGGTTATCTTTTTTACTCAAAGCCATAATTAGGCTAAGTAATTGTTGTAACAGACTCTTCGAGTACTATTAATTAAACTCTAATTTAGAAGGAGAAAATTCAGAAATAGTGTTTCAAGTTAAGTTAATATCCACCTTTTGTTTGAGCTCATAAATTATGATCTCTTCTTAAGTACATGATTTGAAAGTCATCACCATTATTTTTTTAATCGGGTTGGGTGGTTCAATTAGCATTGGAATTTAAGCTACCTTGACCTATAAGAGCCGTAAAAGAAAGTAAGACGTCGTCTATAGAAAGTTTTAAAGGTAGTTCAAGACATTTTCTCTCGATTAATTGTGTTTTGAATTCTTATGTACAGCTTATATTTCTTTTATCTTGTTTCATTAATTAATAGAAATTTACACAAGGTAATTAATTAAAGCTTTGTTATAAATTAGTTTTATATGTTTACTTTTTACTTCAGCAAACAACAAGAAATAAAAAAATAATTCGTTTATATTGCTTCTTCGATACGGCCTTTAGTGCTTAACAAACTCATTAAGTGAAATCATTTTCTTTGTATGTAAAAACATTTTAGCATATTAAAAATGCATTTTTTTAAATAGACAAGCATCAATCAAACTTGTACTTTGTCTTAAATCATTGGCATACTAATTCTAGGTAAAATCTATTAGAGAAAACTTATTACTTTTAATTCTTTTAAAATTCCATTCTTGAACCTAAAGAGCTCAAATATTCTTTCCCTGATAGTTATAAACAGTTAAATTCATTATTGAGATTTATTAAACTATGAAATGCACTAAAGTATCCTTTAACTTTAATTTATTCTGCAAGATCTCACCAGCTCCGTCCGTGCTCTAATTTTCTAGGAAATCACGATTTTATCTAACACGTTACAATTTACCTTAATAAACTCACAAGCAAAGTTAAATTCATCTTAAAATTCAAAATAAAACCTATGTATCTTACACAAATCTCCACAGGTGCTGGGTGTCGATTACTTCATTAAAACCAAACATCAATCCTCAATAACCCTACTAAAAATGTCACTTCAAGCATGAACCCATGAGTTGTTTCACGATTGAGTAGCTTTCAACAGTTCCTCTAGCTACTACAAACCTAGCAATTAACACACCTTACTTTCTTATACCTGTAACATGAAACCGATCAAACATCAAGATTACATCTGTCTCTCCTCAAACCTGCACTAAAGCCTGTCAGCAAAAGACAAGGTTTTATACATTATATATCTCCCACCAACTCATAATCATAAGCCTTGATTACCTGTTAAGACACCAGGATGTTGCTTCTGACTGTTGGACTGAATATACAGGGTGTATCTGAAATGGTGCAACAAACTTTCAGGGATGATAGTACTCATCAAGACGAACAAGAATCGGTATAGAAAGGGGGTCCCAAGCCAAATCCCAGGGAGTTAAAAATGGAGCGACACCCCAAAAAATCATTGAAAAATTCGATTTGTAGAACAACTACTTTTGGTAAAAACTTAAATATGGTCTCAAAAATTGTGGTTTAATATGATCTTTCAAATAACCTCAAAAGTCTTCACTTTAAAATTTGTTTTATTATGAAAAATGTTAAAAACACAAAAAAATGTGAAAACTCAGCCAAAACCTTATTTTGTATTTCGAAATCCTTTCTTTTGATTTGATAATCTGAAAGATCATAGTTGAAAACCCTTAAGTCCAAAGTTTCACGTAAATACAATCAATATTAAAAGCTTGAGATCCTTTTAAAGTTTGTTTTTTGGGTGCGCAAGCAGTTTTTTAGAGCTGTTTCCAGAACAGCTGTTAGCGCACGCAAAAAACAAACTTTAACAGGATCTCAAGCGTTTAATATTAATTGTATTTACGTGAAACTTCGGACTTAAGGGTTTTCAACTATGATCTTTCAGATTATCAAATCAAAAGAAATGATTTCGAAATACAAAATAAGGTTTTTGCTGAGTTTTCACATTTTTTGTGTTTTTTAACTTTTTTCATAATAAGACAAATTTTAAAGTGAAGACTTTTGAGGTAATTTTAAAGATCATATTAAACCACAATTTTTGAGACCATAATTAAGAATTTACCAATAGTAGTTCTTCTACAAATTGAATTTTTCAATGATTTTTTGGGGTGTCGCTCCATTTTTAACTCCCTGGGATTTGGTCTGGGACCCCCCTTTCTATACCGATTATTGTTCGTCTTGATGAGTACTATCATCCCTGAAAGTTTGTTGCACCATTTCAGATACACCCTGTATAACCCCAAGAAGATGAAGTGGGATTGGGATATAAGATACACTACAGAATGCTGTAACAAAAATTATGGGGTAGATAGAGAATTGATACGAATTAGGAAGCCTGAAATAGGGTACATGCTTGAATATAGTAAAAAGGTCTTTGATGCAGACCCTTTGGAGGTTTCTCAAGGTTTGGAAGGGATAAATTCCAAGGGTGGGTTTAGAGGGTGAAGGAAGTTTAAGTTCTAAACTAAGGAACTATATTGGTCATAAATTAACGACAGCAATATTTTTTTTGTTTCAGGTTTTCTTAAAATTTCTTAAATATCGTAATGCATGTTTATACGGGAGATGTAAACTACCGTGTCTACATTATAGTGCTTTTAAATTGAAATACCTGACCTAAACTTCGTTCACCATCATCATACGATCCTAGGTGATGTAAAACATTTACTTTATTTTCTGATTGTAAAAAAAGTAAAATTAATAAATAAATTTCAATTATTGTTATAAGACGAAAGATTTTTTGAAAACTCTAAAGACTATTAGTTAATGCATTGAAGTTTCAAAATTTTAAGTTGACTCGTGAATACGGCGTCTGTAGTACTTGGAACAAAAATATGCCCCTAAAATTTTATCTTATTATCCTTTAGGGAAATATCGTTAAAACGGATGTAAAAATGATAATGTCCCTAGATTTTAATTAAGGTTTCAAACTCCAATCATCTGTATAAGACTTTCCAAACAAGTTTGAAAATTATCAATGATGGCATAAAATTCTTTTGCATTGTAAAAAGCTATAAAAATTAGGATATTTTAAAAGAAATTTCTTTTAGTAAAATTTAACCCTCTAAAGGTAATAACCCTCTCTAGTAAAATAAACCCTCTAAAATTTAACCCTCTCTAGTCTCCTCAAATTACTAAATTTCTACACTTTATTTTAATACATCCCCTTCGTGTTAAAAAGTGTTTATTTAAAACTTTCACCGATTTGTTGCTAATGTGAAAAAACGTTACTTGAAATTTAACTTTCTTTGTACCGATGTATCAATATGTATCATTTTCTAAAGACACATACTTTTGAAACTTGTTAGATATATTTTAGTCATCAGCCTTAACTAAAATTAAAAAATGACTTTTACAATAGTATAATATTGCTGTTAGTTAATGCTAACAAAGTTTAGCCAACTCTATGATATAGACTCTTCATTAAACTGCACAATTCTACCTTCCATATCTAATTCGTTGGTCACAGACACAACCTCAGAAATACAGAAACGCAATCAATCACATTCGGAAACAGTCGTCATCCACGTCTGTTCCAATTCAGCAGAAAGCGGGCTTAACAGGTCTTCAGGGTGTATACCTGACAAAACAAATTTATCTCAATTGAGTAATGGTGCCTCATCAGTACATATAATAAGGAACCAACGCTAAGCCTGGGGATATTCATTTTAGTCACGCTATGATAGAAATCTTCAGTTAAAAAATAATATGGGTGTTTGGTGTGGATTAATAAAGGTGAGAAAAGAAGTTAAGGATCTCCTACGGCTAGGATATCAATATTTTTAAATACTAGTTCTATTTTTCTCTGTGAGAAGGTTGGTAATTAAATGTGATAGATAGTTAGATTGATTGGATATAGAGGAAATGCAAAACATATAAGGGAAAATTTCTGAGCAGTGATGGATAATAATTTAAGTAGGGGATAATTAAGTTTATTTTGACATGGAAATTCGATATTTGACGGTTGTGAAACAAAAGCAAAATGGTTTTATCAGTCTGTTCTATTTGGACTTCCAAGATCTTTTCGATAAGAAAAAAACTGTAAGAAGGGTGTGCTGCAATCTGGGAGCAAAAACCCGATTTCTAGTAGGAATTTCATTGGAAGTTGGCCTATAAAGCCAATATACAACCACTAAAAAATATAGATATTTCTTTTGTACAAAAAAACTTTAAAAACAAACATATGTTTTGAGGATCCAAGTATCCTCGAAACATATGTTTGTTTCTGAAGTTATTATTTTTGTGCAGAGTAAACCACGTTGTTTTCCTCAAATTTTACAACTTTGCACAGTTGCTTTTATTCGATATAGATATTTCTTTTCAATATAAGAGTTTGCGGAGTTTCCACAGAACCTATCCTGCAAGAACTACAAACTACATGGCATCAATAACTCAGAACATTTTGAAATGAGTTAGACTGAAGAATTTTCTATTAAATCCGGAAATCCTGAATTCAGAATTTTTAAAACATCTTAAGAATTTAATTTCTTAGAACACTTACTATTTTTTCATTTATATTTTAAAAATAATTATAATAATAATTTTTGCACGTATTTCAAAATTTAGAAAACTTAAAACGTTATTTTTACCAGTTTAAATAAGTGACTTCTACTCCAGGCATCAGAAAAGAACTTACATTTGTTGAAACATAGTGTAAAAACGTAATGTCTCATAATTCTTTGTATATAACTTTGTATATTCTTTGTATATTAATTGGTGACTGCGATCACTGTGACATAATCACGTGAAGATATAAATGTTGTTTAATACTTTTATCCTATTCCATTGCTCAACAAAATCATACAGAGAAACTACATTGCTTACTAAACATTTATTAACAAAGTAACCTTCACAACCAGGTGACCGAATTGTGACGGAAAATTGGAGTCATGAGTGTGTGTGAACGTGAATAAAGTCACAACAAAATCTTTGTGACCAAAATCTGTGACTACTTTTTACCTACACTGTTATATCTTTGTGTGACCTGTCATAACAGTGCCTTCTCAAAAGACTTTTCTTTGACGGTGCACAGTTATAATTCAATACTACATTATGGTGTCTGAGTTTTGAATGAAGTTGAGAACTTCAATTTAGAGATATTAGCTTGTTTAACCTATGTATTACAGCATCTTTTTTATCAAGATTTGCGTACCGAAACTCCTCCTAGCTACCCAACAGGCTTTCTGTTTACCTTCCGCGTAGAGACTATAGGTTCAAGAAACATTGCAACCAAGTATAGCCTCTGTGTGACTTCCAAATTAAATCGGATTTCGGTCACTGAGAGATTTGTGACAATTATGACCCTCAGTGACGTTTAAGTGATATCACTGTGAATTTTGTGATGTTAAGGCAGTAAGATTTTCCCAAACACACTCCATAGACTTACATACTACAGATCAACAGCGAACACCAACTCTGCCGTCCTAAGCGAAATGTACGTAAACGAGTTTTCTTAAAACTTCATTTTCTTTCTCCCTTGGCGCGTTTTTAAATTGGCGAGAATATCGTCGCCTTAGAATCAAAAACTACTATCTATGAAAATTCACGCAGCTTAGTCGTTCATTCTGCTCGTTTTGTTGGCGGTTTTGGCGTTGTTAAAGTCACTATGTAATGTCCTACTTGAAGTATTATCTATTTGAAGCTAATCAGAAGGTAGGTTGCAAGCTGAATAAAATCATTCCTTTAGTAACAAAACAATTTATTAAAAACATTAAGGGTTAAGATGGGGCACGCAGGCCGGCCGGTGCAAAGTGAACAAGAAAAGCAAAGAATGAAAATTTACAGTCCTTTTTATGCTTGAGCAATGAGCATATTCACCGTTGCCACTGGCGAGAAGCAGGAACTGTTGAATGAGTGTACGCGCTCGGGAGTCGAACGCACACACGGAATCGAACACACACATCGCTGGAATCGAACCCGCCGCCACAGGTTGCTGCTATCCATTGTTAAACTTAAAAAGGTAAAAAATTAAAACTTTGAATCTTAATAATTCTAAAACTAATTGGAATTTTTTAAAAAACGAAACGACAATATTTTTGTAAAAAATAATTGTATATGTGTTTAAAATATTGCACTTCTACTATGATTAGTTTCTCTTTTATAACGAAAAAGGTGTTCCAATTATTTCATTGGCTGCTGCGAAACGCACTTTTTTGGGCTTAGCTAATATTTGATCTTAAAAGCAGGGTCAACCGCATAGAATTAAAAATCCGCCAAATACTCTTTTGGCGAGATTTTCTCAAAGTAAATCTGTGAGAAATTGCGTTAGTGTACACTTTCGCTTAGGACGGCAGAACTCCACTCGACAATTACCCAATCAAACACACTCAATCATTAAAACTGCAACAAGGCGACATATCCCCGCCACAAAATTCCCCGCCAGCGCTCCCACAACAACAACCTTATACAAAGTAGGGCGACGCCAAGAGACCCAGGCGTGGCCCAGAGAGTCTTTCTCTCTGATCCCGTATTCCGCTCACTGCCTTCCGCCTGACACCTATGAGAAACTGCGAGCACAAGTCTATACCCCTCTCTGTAGGAAGACAAATTGAATGGAGGAGTTGCTGGGCATCGCCATCAGGAGCGATTTACGACCGATTTGGCGACGAGTTATGCGCCTCTGGATTTTGATTTATTGGAATGGATGAAATGTTTGAATTGAAAGAAGGGGGCTCTTGTTGGTCAGTAGGCGTGTAGGTGAGATAATGAGGAGGGTGAGGTTTTCTTGTTTACTAGTGAAGTTCCTGGGTTATTGTTTTTCAAAGATCCAGATTGGATTTCATATTTGCCCTCCCATAAGATCTTCCCTACTGCTTTTGATTTATATGCACTAATAAATAGCAAAGCTTAACAGTCTCGTCCATGGTAAAATTTATGGGGAATATTAGATGTTATAGGTTCCCATGTTTCCATCAATGTTCAATGCCATTCAATTATTTTAATGGTAAGATTGATAAACGATGTTCCCAGACCAGTAAAATACCTGATGCCCCCCAAAAGTCACTGACTTGATCCTTAAAAGGTCTCTCTCCTAAGGTCCCTGACACAATTGCATCTACAAGAAGCTAAAGTCGTAAAAATTCGTTAAGATCCTTGTCAAAGATAGGGAAGAAAGCATGGAGTTGAGCCTCAGTCTCCCCTCTTTTGATAAGGATCTTAACGACTTTTTTACGACTTAAGCTTCTTGTAGACGCAAGTGTGGCATGAGCCTTAATCCACTCATGGTCTTTATGAAGCCGAAAATAAAATTTCAACAAACAGGTCTTTATAAAGACGTTTTTCATTCTAATTTTCTTCAAATGTTTCACAAAGATATCTTTAACTTATCGCATCTTTCCACGTTTTTCTTTTAATTTTCTTTTTCTACAACATTGCTACCTTCTTTTTATTCTTATCTTTTCTCTCAATCATGCTTTCTCCACTAATTTTATCATGCTATTTCACCTAATCTTCTTATCTTTTATGGAAAGTTCATTTAAAATCAAATTTTAAAGCAGTTCCCAACTGGCAGTCGTTGAAATTGGAGTCATAAGATCGTTGAAAGTTGTCCTGAAAGAGCGAAAGTGCTACACTTCTTGAAAATTACCAGGAGAAATTAAGGTATCCTCCTCTTCTCAACTGCGTTGGCTCGAAGAACATGAATGCTTCTGAAGTGGGAAATATACTTTTATAGATGGTATCATGGATAAGGAGAAAAGTTAGCTTGCAAAAACTGTCAAACTAGGATAAGGAACCAAAAATGTTTTCCAGTACTACTATTATCTCATGTAAAGTTTTGATTATGACTGTACGAATACATGTTTGGGCTTTCAAATCGCGTTTCTTAAAAAAATAAATATTTTCCATCAGCTTTGGTATTTTTCATGTTTTTTATAAACCTTTTTGAGGAAATTCATATTATTGTTCAAATACAGGGTGTCCCACGAGAAGTGGCCCAACCCCTTTAACTTTTGAACCCCTACAGATATAGTCTTGAAAGTGGGGTCTAGGTATAGTAAAGTAACCATGCCCTATCCGATGAGATAACTTTCAACGCCCTCTAGTGGAAACTTAAGGAGTTATAATTTTTATTTTAAAAACTATGTGAGGTATGTGAAAAAAGTCAATGACTAAGTTGTAGAGCAGCATGAATCGATTTAGTAGGAAAAGACACCTTAAGCAGAAGAATATCTTGAATAAAACCCCTAAAAGGCACGCTCAATTAGGTTGATTTGACGAAGATTTTACGTCTCAAAACACTCCTCACAAGGCGAAAATGAGAAATTTCTATTTTTATGATTTAGGTAAATGACTAAAGTATTCTTAGTTCATTAAGTTGAAAATGTTTCATTTTTGCCTCGTGAGGAGTGTTTTGAGACATAAAATCTACGTAAATTCAACCTAATTGAAAGTGCATTTTAGGGGTTTTATTCAAGATATTTTTTTGTTTAAGGTGTCTTTTCCTACTAAATCGATGCTCCTCTACAACTTAGTCATTGACTTTTTTCACATACCTCACATAGTTTTCAAAATAAAAATTATAACTCCTAACGTTTCCGCTAGAGGGCGTTGAAAGTTATCTCATCGGATAGAGCATAGTCACTTTACTATACCTAGACCCCACTTTCATGACTATATCTGTGGAGTTTCAAAAGTTAAAGGGGTTGGGCCACTTCTCGTGGGACACCCTGTATATATTTTTTTATTATGAACTAGCTGATATGCCCGGCCTTGCACGGGTGAAGAGTATAAATTTATTATTTGAGGAGTTTGCTATCAAAACCAGGTCATTCCATATTTTTCAGAAATCCACTTATTTGCATATTTTGAAAGTTTAGAGGATCCTTCATAACCTGGCGAAGGGATATAGCTCAAACCCAGCTCATTCCAACCCAATAAACTGGAAAAAACTACTTTACCACTTAATTGAACAAAAAAAACTGAAAAAAGTATGAAAAATCGTGTTTTTGCATCAAAGTCAGCTCATTCTAACCTAATTAGCGTAATTACGCCCAAGGTAATGCAACTGAAAGGAAAATGAAAAACTAATCGAATTCTACCTACAGTTAAAAATTTAAAAAACATATTTAGCTTTAGAACTGTGGACGTAAGAAGTTTTTTTGTCTCTCCTGTAAAATTTCCAAAAATGGAATAAGCTGGTTTTGATAGCAAACGCCTCATTTTTTAGTTTTCCCAAATACACTAATTTTAGATAATCAGCATTTACCAATCATCCCGGTATCCTAGGTGTCTTTTTCATACTCCAGTCTTCCCGGTAACTTTTCCTATCCCGGTGTTCTTAGTAATTTTTCTTATCCCAGTGTTCCCAGATGGATTAAAATTCCTTCAGTTCTCAAGCAATATAATTTTTGAATGATTTCCACATTTACATTGGAAAAATTAATCTAAAAAGTATTTAAAATTGCTTAGATCCCTTGATTAATCATATCTTCAGGAATTAAAGTTTTCGGTAAAATAATTCAATAACTAAAGCTTATTCCATTTTGAAATTTCAGAAAAAAATCAATATTTTCTAGTTGAAAGGGAGTTTTAATGGTTTTTGGTTTGTTAACCAACTTTCTTAAAAGTTAAAATATTATCACTTTTTGATTTTACATCCTCGTTTCCATGGACACTATTTTAACAACAATGATATTCCATAAAGCTTTTAAAATATAAAAATTAGATAATCTGTCAAATAAAAATATGTTTAACTATACATAACTTTTAAATTTCATTGAAATAGATTTTTAAAATATTAATATAATTTTTAAATAGATTTGTACCTAGTGTTTCTATTAAAAAATTGTTGTTTAGCATTAAATTTTCTTTGTAACAATGGGGTGAACAGATCTCTTTTGGAGGAGAAATAAAGCTATTTCAGCAAAATGACCATAAAAAGAACAAAAAAAGGGGTCAAGGGGTCAATAAAAGTTTTCGAAACATAGCCTATGTTTTTTTCTGAGTTTTTTTACGTAGGTATACCAAGTTTGGTGCAGATCGGAAGTAAACTGTGGATTTGTATAAAAGACAAACACATATAACCACACTTGATTTTATTATATTAGATGCGGAACTTTGCTATACAAAGTATATTAGTGGAAATTTGTATTACGAATACTTTCTGTGGTATGGATGATTAAGAATGTAAAAAAACACATAATGCGTAGATTTTAAGGAGCCTTTGTGAATGTTTTAAAATACCAAATTTGGTCAAGTTTGCAACCTACATTCTATGACTCTAGTTTATTCTCCTTTCTACAAGGGTACAATTCTACTTTCCATACAAGGGTTTCAGTATTCCACCTTTATTTATTTATTTTAGAAATTGAATTCCTTTCATAATAATATCACAAGTAAAAGTCTTCTAAATGCAGGTGCATAACTGCTAAAAAAACAATTCTACAAGCAAAATTGCATAGAAGTACCAATAGTTTTTTTAGTTTTAAAAATGAGTGTTTCATTTTTATAAAGAGTTGTTCACCTCTTCTATCTTTGCTCTACCTATATTTCACTTCTGCTTCTGATTGATTATAAGTTAAACGAAAATATATCAGCTTGACATGATATTCAAATCATGGTCACTAAAGAAAATAGTAACAAATTTATTCATGACACTATTATTAAACCATGAATATTGCAACAATGTTTCAATTGTTTTTGGAGCCGCAAGCTAACTCCTCAGCAACAAGTATATGCATAGCTGACATTTTAATTATTTCAAGCGTCAATACTTTAATTTTATTTCCTTCAGTTCCTTTCATCCTGTCAGGGAATTGTTTTTTGCGCTACCATGTATTGAAATATTCATGGCTGTAAGGATATACAAATTAACGGGAATACATTATTTTTCACAGAACCTTAAATTAAGATGGTATATTATAACTAGTTATTTAGTTTTTTTTGTATTGGCAGGCAGTAGCACATTCGGGTTCAATACATTTCGAATCATGAAATGAACTATCTTGTCAAATACAATCTAAATACATTTATTAGAAATAAATTTTAATTCGGAACTTAATTTTATAGCTGTTATATCTACTCCTCTTTAATTAACTACTATACAAGAATGCAATCTTGATAATTGAGAAATAAGCTACAAATGAAGGAAGTAGTTCCCAGCGCGATGCCCTATTTTCGAAAATTAGACACTTTACTTTATGATTTGTTTGTTGAACCTCTGAATATATAGCAGTTTTTGGTCATAATTTTCTTGAAATTTTAAATATTTGGCACATTTAAAAATCGAACACGCCATGCTCACTGTTCTCAGCTTTTCTTCCACGTGTCGTGACGTCATTTTCAAGAAACTTTGCAATCAAGTAAAAGAAATCAAAGGGTACCTTAACTTAACACTCTTCACATTAAAGAGTCGTCAATTTATCATTATCCATTGGGGTATTAGATGATAATTTTCTTTTAATAAAGTGGACAAATACTCAAAATGCGACTTTTTTATATTTTGTGGAAGTAATGGAAGTATTTTGTGGATTATAATATTAAATGGTATAATAACGGGCGGCTTAGGACTAAAATGGTTAAATTTGATGCATCTTAAGTAAAAGTGTAGTTAAAAATATTTCTTAAAATAATTCTTAATTAAATAACAAAGCCAATAATGCTTACATCCTGGTTAGCTATTGCGTTTGGACCATCTATTCCTTAAATGTTTCTCAACTTTTAAGGAGACCCTAAAGGTTATATGTGTGTGGGTTAGGATCCATTAATTACACCATCAACCCCAAAACCCTTTCACTTCTCACCATTCTAGGTGGGTACTTCTCCAACAGACCAACTATTATTCTGATTAATGGAAGATTTATTCACTGTAAACGACAGTGACAAAGTCTCCCAGATGACTTATGTTTTATCGCGGGGTAACATCTATTTACCCAACTCTTAAAAATAATTACGCGGGAAATAATATAACAAATTGTAGGGATAAAACGCTCTTCGATGTTTTAATAAGTGATAAATCGCTTGAAAGGTTTAGGTGGTATATATTTGGTGTCTCGGTGTTTGAAATTGGAAAGACATCGATTTTACCGTGAGGCTGAGACAAATTATTCAGTTTTAATTATATGTATCTTTCAACAGATTATTAAAATTATACACTTAATTAGATTTATCTTTATTACTAAAAGGAATTATTATGCAAAAAGGAAAACGTTTTGGTGTTACCTCGTAATTTTGGAAAGGAGATGAGAAAAAAAGTTAATTTTTAAGATGTATATATAAAATTAAGTCTGTCTTAAAGGACAAAGTATTGATTTTATTTCCTCTTAATTATATGTATAGTGTATTCAAGAGATAGTACTAGTTGTTATGCGTGTTTAAATATCTCATTTGAGCAGCTCCAGATAAAAGTGGCATGAGTCAAAAAATACAAAATTTGAGAAATCCCTGAACTTGGATTTCTTTTAAGTTGTTTTAACTTATGTGACAGTCTCCCAAGTCAAAAGATCAATAAGCGATCAAAGCGAAGCAATAAAGTCAAAGATCGGATCTTCCTAAAAAATAATTCTCCATAGGAACAACATAGCGCAGTTAGAGAAAACTTCCAATGACTCAAAACTATGTTCAGTGGTTTTAAGTCACTTTCATTCTAACAGCGTATTTATTTTTTGTGCATATGAGGAATTAGAGCAATTATTACATTTCGAGCATCAATATCCGAAGCTTCATTACATAAGAAAGCAATATAATTGTCGTGTTTTATAATTATTTATATAAGTTAATTATATCTCCTTAAAATATCCTTTAGTAAATACTACACCTTCATTTCTTTTTGGAAATTGTGTACGCACACTGTTGCGTTGAATTTTTATAGTTGCACCTGATATCGTGAAATATTATTCATATAATCTTGTTTCTCACGCTAATATCATTCGGATAATAACAATTTCTTTTAGAACAGTGGTTCCCAACTCAAACATGTCTGCGGACCACTTCACTTAAATTTGAACTTCCGCGGACCATCTCTATATCTCTATCCCTAACTGTATCTTTAAAATTTTAACTTTTTCTCAGTGCATTCATTCCTTATAAAGGGTCTAAAATTTTGACTTTTTTCTAAAGTAAGGGAAACCGAGTCTTACAATGTTTCAAAATAGAACTTAGAAAATCAAATAATCTATTAAACTTAAAGAAAAATTAACATTACATTAATTTTATAATTAATAATTTAAAAATATACCTGTTATAAAAAACATTTAACCATTTTTATCAAGCCCTTTTATCTATTAACCCTGGAAGGGTTCACATCTATACAAAAGTTACAGGTTTAAAAAAACAACAGTATAAGATAGTTATTTTTCTTCTTTTTCCTAACCAACAAATAAGGTAATATATTATTAGTAGATTTAAATTTGAAAGAAAGTACTTGGTTTTAAATTAAACTGCAGTACGAATGAGATAACCAGGAATTCTGTTGATCACAAAAAAGCAAACTGGACATGCACTGACTGTGAGTTGTGGCAAAGGAAATTCTATAGGCGAGGCTGATGTTCTCCCGAAAGAAACCGCGTTAAAAGTCAATAATTATTTCAAAGGAGTGATTAAAATCGAAAATAATTTATGTGTTTAAAAACTTTCGCATTTTCTGCAATAAATGTTTCTCATATCTTCGAACAAACCTATATCACGTGTATCTCAGAAATTTCCTCTTTTCATACCACGATTTCTCGAAGACCCTCTGTCTGACCATAGCATTCCAGTTTGAAGTATTTTCAACACTTCCACGCTTTGCTTCATATCAAACCAAGTATAAATCCGATCATTTGATTCTTTATTAGCCCCACCCCGACGCCTCTCAATTTTAATAAATCTGATGCAATAATTTTCCACATCATCACATTTCTTTTCTACGGTTTCTACTCTGTAATAAAGTAATAAACTACTGTTGAATAAAACTGTGCAAAATAATAGAAATGAACAAATGATCCATAGGAAATAAAGAGAACGTAAAATTTTTTACTTGTGAGACGTATGATTTTTTACTTATGTTTTTGTATCTGCAGAGTTTTTACTATTTCCTGGAATGTGTGATTAGGAAAACTATTTAAAATTTTCCACACATTTTTTTGGATAAGTCATTTAAAAATCTTCTCACGGACCACCAGTGGTCCGCGGACCACCTGTTGGGAACCACTGTTTTAGAAGATAACCCTAAAATTCAAGCTAAATTCTTGATATTAACATTTTGACTTAACTTTATTGTTCCAGAACACATTTGAAAAGTCGGTACTGTACTATCATAATTACATAATCTATTTACCAGTTTTTAGTGGTAAATGGAACCTCTCATGTCAACTTACAAAAGAAAACAGAAGAACAGAACAAACGTAGTATTACGAACATTATAATTTTAAAATTTATGACACTCATTCCTCCTTGCACTTTGTGACTAAAACATGCTAGATAAACAGGGGTCGACAAGTTATTTTACTTGGGGGTCCAAATCATTTTAAAAATTATCATAGAGGTCGGGAGAAAAAATAGGTTACTATTGCTACTTTAAATTATTTTCTTCAAATACACATATATTTTTACAATGAGGAAGTTGCATGATTTTTTTTAATCGATTCCTCTTGCAAAAATAAGCAACTACTCAAAATTTGAGGCCGATCGAGAAATTTTTTGATTGCCAAAAAAATTAACAAAAATCCACTTTTTAAAAGCTCGCGAAAACGCCAAGAGTTTGGATGTGACGTCATCTTACACTAAACATTGTTGTAAAGCAATGGAGTTGATGGTATTATTGTTGAAGTCATCTTATAGTTTACACAATAAACGTTTTCAGTCACGTGTTTTTTTTCTCGACTTTTAAATTAAAATATTTAATTACCTGTACATTTTTTTTGAAAAACTGACTAGATATTTCATTTTACCTTACAAAAAACCATACGGAACACTTGTTTGTTTTTGAAAATCTGACACATGCAACTTCTTTATTATGTAATTTGAGTACGCTACCTTTTTAATTATATTGTTAAGTTTAATATTATTAGAGGAATTGTGTCTGGGGGTTTCCCATAGGAAATTTTTAAAATCTGACCCTCAAAAAGCGGGTCAAACAAATTTATGTTGTGTAAAAATACATGTTAAGGATTTTCAAAACGTTCTGGCGGTCCGGGAAATAACCTCACGACTGCGGTCCGCAAAGTTTCCAACCCCTGCGCTAAGGGTGTCTCGAAAATTCGGGTCAATACAAAAACCGGTCAGTAAATTCCGGTAAAAAAAAGTAAAAAATTAGAGCTTTACCAATGTAATAAATTTGTTTTTTATTGACTGGAATTTATTGACTTGTTTTTGCATTGACCGGAATTTTCGTAAAGCCGTGCTAAATATTATAACTAATGCGTAAGAAGCTAAAGATAAAAATACGTTCTGATTAATACGTTAACCCCTTAACTGATAGATACATTAACTAACAGTGTCGCCCGAGCTCAGCTCGGGCAACCACTACGTGCAGAATTTGTGATGCCCGAGCTGAGCTCGGGCAGGAGAAAAATTGACGTTTCCCTTTGTGAAGCCCAAACTGAGTTCGTTTCGATGATGATAGTGATTTTTCGTCGTTTAGAGATTGTAAGACATCATGTTTGAATAATTTTGTTCCTAATTTAATAAGATGTGTGCGTAATCCAATACTTTTTATGTGTATGTTAAAATAATTAGTAAATTTGTAATTACATTTAAATTTTGATTTTTTTTATAAAAAACTTTTTTCTAACACTTATATTAATATAAAGAACAAAATTAAACAGTCAAAAGAATTTCCATTTTTGGTCAATTTTTCTGAAAAAAATGTCACTGTTAAGGGGTTAAAAGTAAATTTGTACATAATTCCCAATTTTAAACTGGTGATAGAAAATGCCAGAAAGGAAATCTTTATCGTATCAAACTATCTGATTACAAACACTATAACAAGCGATACGTTTTGTAACATCTCAATTGATTCTCGCAATTATCATCCAGATAATCGGTGGTTGCGCCACTGGAACTATCAAACATCTGATCGAAGCCTTGTTGACATATTAAGGCCAGTTTCAAACGCAAACCTCAAAACAAGAGCGAATTTTTAAGTACTACCTTATGAAAGTTACAATAAGCAATTTCTTTCGTTTTAAGACCTGGAGAAAACTCCGTAGTTCTGACAACCAGCAATCTGGGTGTTAGCACGGTGAGCTTTTCCTAAGAAGTGTCAAGGGTTAGATTGGCATGTTAGGTTTGCTAAACTGCAGGTGGAGAGGAAGCCGATATAATGGAAATAGATGTGATGGAATGGGTAATATAATAAATGGGTTCAATGATTTCTCTCTCGATTTAGTTTGGTATTAGCAGATTTACAGAGATCGCAGTTACTTATCCATGTTCGGATTATCAGTGCTGAATACATTGGATATATTCAATATCTTGGGCTTATAGCTCCCCTAACAAATGCAAAAAAGAATGTTTTTTTTTAAATTAATCAAAAACTAAAGGATAGAACGAAAGCTTTAATAAAACATAAGAAATGCACAGAAAAAGTTTCATAAGAAGCATCGTAATTATTCGAGGAGGTATTAACGTGCTATGTTATCCCCCTTTTTTAGTCTTAAAAAAGGGACCGCCCGAAATTCGAACCCCCCAATTTTATAATGCGATTTCTTTGATGATTGAATCCAAATTTATTAAAATTCGTCGTCACAACATCAGAGAAATTTCCTAATTCGTAGACGGACCCTTTATCAAAACTTAATCACTCAAAAATCACATAACTTGTTATTAGTTATCACAAATATCGGTGCATTTATGTATTGTTACATACAGAAAAAGAAATAACACAGCTTCTTGAGGTTTTCAAGAAATATAAGAACTGCTATTTGCTCCTCCAACAGCAAAACTTGTAGTAAATCATTTCGGCCACAAAACCAATTAAAGATATTCCCAAACCATCTAGAAATATAATAAAAGCGCCGGACAAGTCTTTTACCGAAATAGATTGGATTTCATGCGAAGCCAAACTATCCAGACGATGATGCAAGTTATCATGCGTAGAACGGTGTACTTCATCTCTGACAAACTTATTTATGATTCCTACTTCAACCATCCTGGACAAAACCGAATTCAACTGCTCTTTGCAACAAAAACTATTGCTCATGACCATTCCAATAAATATGGTATTAAAGCTGTCATCCGATATAAATTTAGATGCAAACGGCGGAAACCCCAAGCGAAGGTTCAATGACAGCCTAGATAAGATGATTGCCACGTCTGCCTGAGACAATTCTTCATGTGGGTTGAAATTAGGTCCAACATACCAGTTGTTCTTTACAATAGATTCCCCTATGCTTTTGGTATGTTCAGAAGGAGATTGGATAAAATCTTGAACGTGATGCCCTCCTTTTAGAGACTTCACTTTGAAGTTACCTCGGGTTACTAATTCGCAGAGTTCTTCAATAGTCTCAATGGGAAATCCTTGAAGAGGATTAAACAGCAAGGAAGATATACTTGCCGCGTAACTCACCGATAAGACGTACGCGCAGAAACACCAGAAAACAGTCAAAGGTTTCTTTTCGAGAACCTTCATGGGGATTTGTGCTTTCAGAAGATGCCCAAAAACCGCCATTTGGGTGTCAATGTACGAGCAATTCTTGACCATCAGGTGCAACACTGCGGGCATCAGGAGCAAAAGAGCAGCTATACACATCCAGGTGTAGATATCAAAAGCGTGGATGTAGGTGTAAGCTGTTGGTAAAGTACGAGGATGATTTGTGGCGAACGTGAGATCAGAGATGATGTAAGGAATGGAGAAGTCGACAACCTGGAGTCGAGGGTGAGTGATAGCCAACAGCGACATTCCTAAGTCGGCTTCGGATCTGCTGACCATTCCTATGATTCCTGTCCAGTTACCGTCTGCTGCTAGCGTGCCGTATTCTCTGTCTTTCGGTGAGGTTATCTGATATTCGAAAGTGAAGATTTGCGACAGTAGTTCTAATAAGGCCCCGTCGATCCCTCTTGGCTTTGTGGAAACGTTCACGGGAAATTCGAAGAAGGACGATCGGTTTAAAGCAGCCACTTTGATAATTTTCGGGAAGTTTTCAATCATGATTTGAATTCGAATAAGAATGATCGATTTAAAACAGACACTTTGATCTTTCTTGGGAACTCAACGATCATGATTCTAATGCTGTACCATTTTAGCGATTTTGATCTGGGAAAAGCATTTTCTTTGCTAATCGAACAATACAGCGTTGAAAGGATGTCATAAGTTTAATAAATCTACCTAAGGTGCTCAAAACGAGTATTGATTACAAACTACATTAACACAAATATCGATTTTTTACTGTACTATAATAAATATTTAACACTGTCTGTTACAACCACTTAACTGTCTAACCTAACACTTAACACAGTGTATAATATTATCACTGTACTATAATATTTAACTAGAAATTGTTTTTGCTTTAAAAAGTTAATAACTAAAGTCTATTACATAATGGAGAGGTATTAATTATAACGCCTCGTGTAAAAGATAATTTTATTCATTTTTTCTACTCCCAAAAACATCGTTTGTTCTGTGTCCCACCACTTTCTATATAGTTATAATTCTAAAATATAAGTTATGCTGTTAGGGGCCATTCATTAATTACGTAAGGATGATTTTGGCATGATTTGACACCCCCTCCCCCATGTAAGGGTACGTAAGATTTTTCAAACCCCTCCCCCCCTATTCTTACGTAAGATTCCATAATGTTTTTCAAACAATAAAATGTTAGAAAACTCTCCTTTTGACGTAAATCAAAGATTTTTATTTTTCAACAGATAAGTAATATTCTTGCTGTCAACTACATATTACTATTATATTATTATCTCTTGATTAGAATAATTGGAATTTGTTTATATTAACTAGGAAAATCTTACGTAAGAATTGGTTTGACCCCCCCACCCCCCAAGTAAGGGTATGTAGAGATTTTTCCAACCCCCCTCCCCCTCGGGACCCTTACGTAATTAATGAATGGCCCCTTAAACCATCATGAATTTAAGGCATTATAAAACTGAATAATGGTTTGATTTTTTAGAATACTTTTTATACCGTGTAGCATTTATAGATTTTCAGCTTCCATTATAATTTCTAATAATGAGTTATTTTGGATAGTAAAATAAGTAGAGTAAACATAAAATTAAACAAACTTTACTAAGAGCTTTTGAAGAAAACGAATGACATAAGAAAAAAGTAGTTCAATAAAAGTAGTTCAATAAATGGCACTCGCAAAATAGCTTCAGAAATAATCTTTATAAATATGAGGTTATAAAAATCTTTTTTTAGTATATCCTTCGTTTTCCCCTCCTTTGAAAGCTCACATGTAAAGTTTCAGGGTATTCCAAACTAGGGGTATTCTGTTCATTCGATTTAATATAATCATCTTTTTTAAGCAGCAATTGTGATTTTCTCAAATTTTACAGTCTTTTTAATTTACGTTTCTGAAAAATTGGAGAAAGTATAATCAGAAATTATCACCATTTAAGTTCAATTTATTTTTTAACCAATTAAAAGAGTTTAATATGCAACAATTCAAAGCTAATTTGGATTTTATTAATCTTTAAACTAAATCCATTTAAAGATTTAACGTGCACCAAATCATCGTAATCTTATCTGTAACCTAACTTAAAAGCATTTTTATAAGGATAAAATCATAAATCTTTCGTTTATCAACCGCTATCATCATGCGTCTAATTTTGTGGGGTTTTTTTCCAGAAGTTGGTTGAGCAACTTAATCTAAACGACAAGTCATCCTTCGGAAGAAAAAGATGAGTTCTTATGAGATGGGCGGACAAAGTTGATAACGATTTTTAAGGAAGGGTCAGTTATTGACAGAAGACCTTCCAAGATTGAGTTTTTGTTGCATAAAGTGCTAACATAGTGTTATAGTGATACATATGGATAACTGGTTGATAACCATGAAATACGTTACCAGTTGGGTTAAGAGTGTGTGTTAGGTTTTTTTATTTTTTGTGAGATTGGTTCTACCTTATGAATGCGTTAAAAATCCTTTTTGTGTGTAATAAACCTAGAAATAACATGGAAAAGTAATTATATTCAGTTGTTTAATATGAACGAATATCACGGTGTATTAGAGTTTTATCTTTTCTATAATAACAGAGAAACTTTTATTTATGCATGTAAGGTAACTCAAAACATCACAAACAATTGTACTGCAATAGTATATTAATCAAGAAAGTTATAACCAAATCGGGTAGACGTATTCCTTACAATTAGAATCAGTGAATAGAATACGATAAAATTAAATTCTGTTTATATATTCTACAACGTTTTCTACCTAGCTTTAAAACTTTAAGCAAAACATTTGTTTGGATATAATTTTTACCAAATGTTTTCCTATTCAATGGTATTAATATAGTACGCTAGATCCCCCGATCTTATAATGCTGTAAGACTAATACTTCAGAATTGCATGATGAATTGTTGCACATGGTGAAGGGTATTTTTTCTACTTCTTTAGACAAAAATATACACTTTCTTATCCTTATGAAAATCTAAAAAAGTCTTTCCTTTGATGTCCTCATATGGTTCAGCAACACCTTTTTCAAAGTCATTCGCACAGTGAACTGCGTTCATTTAATTACAATCAACAATTATTTTCTGTTGGAAAAAAAACTCATCAAAATCGTGTCTACCATTCGCATACACTACAAGAATGTCTAAATCGAACTCAAAAGTGTCACTATAGTCCTCTGAAATGTCACGTAGAGATTCATTAGCTTCTGATGAGGCTTGATCAAAACCTGTTTCACCCATTTGAAAGGAGGTTGAAATTTAAATGCAGCACAGTTAGAGAAAAGTAATTAACATGCCTTTCAACTAAAGAACTTATAAGGTGCTGTGGATAATTCCTAGTTCTCTAAGGATTGGGTGCTCCTTTATTCTAGGAACTTATTTTTTAGTCTTGTGCAATTACAGTCAGCATAGCTTGAGAGTATTAGTTTTTTTGTGTGTTTATTAATGTTGTTTAAGTGTTAGAACTAGGGTGAAATTAATCTGTTATTGACAAGGGGTGGGTAAAAGCTGTCATTCTGGGACTTAAATGTGTTCGAATGCTGTAAAGGTGTTACAAAAACAATAAAATATTGTTCAAATAATGTGAAACAGTAAGACCCTGGTACAGAAATTGTTTGATGGAATTTTTATAAAAAAAAAATAACTAATGTAGTGATTTATTCGAAATTCAAACCAAAATCCACCACTACTGTTAAAATTTTTTGCTAAATAATCAATACAAAAACCTTCCCAATATAGCTCATGACCAAAGCTCATGTCTAAAATAGGATGACTTTTCATACTTTTCATAATTTATAAGGCTGATTACGATTTTCAAAAAAATAATTCATGGATCAAGTAAATAAAGGTTTGTGAATAAATTAACTCTTCTATCAAAATCTCGAGAATAAAATCAATTTTAACAAATATCTTTAGTTTAGCTAAAAAAAGGATTTCTTAACAGACAAATTATATCTCCCATTCATACGTTAGTAATTAACTTAAAATAATTTTGGTCTGTACCATAGATTTTTGTGTACAAAAAACTGCTCCTTCTTTCTAATAAAAGTCATTATACACTATTATGTATTATACATTTTCCAGTGTTTATTTTTACCATATTGATTTGATAAGTTAGTTGTTTTACTTTACACATTTAAAACCTAAGGGTTATTATAAATTATAATTAAAAATTATACTTACTAGATTTAGTGGTGAAATTTAAATTATTTTAAGAAATTTTTTTTCGATAATTTTTAACCCTAATGAGTTTGCTAACTGTGCACTCATATGAATATACCCTAAAGGGATAGCATTCATCGAATACCTACTATAGAAAACATGAGAAAATAGCTTTATGATTATAATGCAATCAATTTATTAACAGTGATACTATCTTTTATTAATGAAGATGTGCCACTCGACCATCCCACGTAAGAATTTTGAAGTAGGCGAATTATGCCAGAAGAGGAATTTCACCAACATATTTTCTTCTCATACCTTATTTTTTTAGCTAATTTCATCTTTATATAACATTAAATTTGATATTTAATTCCAAAATTGATCTAAAGGAACCGTTCAATTATTAGGTAAGCATCTAAGGGGGAAGGGGGTTTGTTATTTGCTTATTTTTCCTGACAAGGGGGAGGGGTGTTTGAATGATGCTTACGTAAGATGTAACACACAGCATTTTCGAAAATATGTTTTTTCGTGAACAAATAATTTCAAAATTCAACAAAAGTAAATTTTACAAAATAAAATATGAGCTAGGAAAAAATTCTATTGATTTGACTTTTTTGGAGGGGTCGGGCAGTTTTCTTACGTAATTATGAGAGCGGGGTTTGCGGTTTTCTTATATTTTACTGACTAGGTGGAGGGAGGGGTTAAAACAGGCTTACGTAATATTTGAAAGTCCTAAAATAACAGATAATATCATTTACTAAAATATCTTTAATTCTGTAACTCTTCCATCTATCCCTCCGTCTTGATCATCTTAGAACCGTTGGACGTACTGACGTTTCCTTCCATACATGCTGCAACAAATCATCACCCAACTTCAACTCCAAAACTAACTCCCTTCCCGACATTTCAACACCACACAACAGAACCCAATCCAATACCACCTCGTTTCGCATTCTACGCAAACCATTTCACCCAACAAAAAAAAACGAACATGACAGGTGCAGAACCACGCACACCGGGAAATCGAAAACGCTTTCAACTACTAACGAGCGCCCGCAAAGTGTGCTTAATCTCTCCACCACAGCTTGAACTTTCGCAAAATAATTGATTGTCAGTCATCCGCAAAGAGACCACCGTGGTCTCATTCAATTACATTTTTAAGACTAATTACTTCTGCGATAAAAGAAACTATAATTCCGTGGCCGCTAATCATATATGACATCTCTGGGGGGGGTTCGAATATCGAATTTTGGAACTCGCGCTCCTCCCTTGTTATGGGACCACCTGGGGAGATCGATATTGAAGGGTATGGGCGAGGCATGATATGATACAATTGAACTGTTATCAAGTTGAGAAATGAAGAATTTGTTGTGATAAATACCTTAGATATTTTATGCTTATGATTTTAAACATTAGATAAGCAATAGAAAATAAAGTATTGAAAATTGTTTTTATTATATTGAATGCAGGGAAAATTTATTGCATTTTGATAAAACTCAGATCTGTATAAATTGGTCAAAATAATTTGATATAAGATCTTTTATCATGGAAAGATTCAAATAAGCTATAATCCTGAAATAATAGTTTAAGAATCATCAATTAGAAAGTAGAAAAGTAATATTTAAATACAACCTTCACACACACAAACACATACTATAAATTTTGAAAAATTAATTAATAGTTAATATTGGTTTCTAACGAATTAATATAAATTTTTTTAAATTTAAAAATACTAATATTCATTTCTCTGAGTCTTCAGTGCAGTGGGCTATTTAGGTTTTTAGTTTTTAAAACTTCTCTGTTTTAGAGAAGGCTAAAATTAAATTTCCCCTCTGTAAAAATCCAATGAAGGAATCCAATGTTTTAATAAAGCAGGTTTTCTAACATTCAGTACTTAAATTTCAAAAATTTATTTAGTTGATTAATTTTTTTTAAACTTTGAAGTCAATTCTTTTATAAGATTTCTTTCAATTTGTTTAATAGATGTTGGATGGTTTTCGGTATGAACAGATGTATATTTATTTGATATTCTTTAATATTTGTCATGTTATACAGCATTTATTTTTCTAAACCCTTTTAGAAGCAGTTGTGGATGTTCACCGAAGCAAGTGAAATAGATAAAAAAAATGTATATTATAAGTATGTCGACAGATCGAAGAAACATTAAAACACTTTTCAAAAGTAATATCCACGAAGCTAAGAAATATTCATTATCTATCACTGCTGATAACCGAATCTAATACCTAACACAATCACCTAAAAAACTACTCAATTTTAGTGCACCATAAGAAATCGATAATTAGGGTGAAAAATAGTAATCAAGTTGATGTACTTCCATCATTTATCGAATAAATATTCATGATAGATTAATTGATGAGTACCGCACAGGGGTACTCAATCTGTTTGTAAAATGACCCAGACTAGGTCGTCTCTATTGATTCGACTTAAAAAAAGAACAGTCATCAAGTCGTGGTCTCGATAAGACAGGAGAAATTCTGATGATTGATTGGACAGGTGTGAAGCCAATCATCCAATGATGGTTCAGATTGACATGTCATTGAAGTTGCCACAAGTCAGTTTAGAAATCTTGGGAAATCGTGCGTGTGCAGGTTTTATTTTACTTCTTGTAATTGCCTGAACATGGTTTTTCGAAATGGTGATGAAAGGTCGATAATTTTTTTTCGTGCTAAGTTGTCGTTGAATATATTATTTTTGTTATGGGCATTAGTTCATGCAGTTACAGGTTATGTGGTGATTTTTTAATATTTAGCCATTAAGAAATAAATTAGTTTTATATCTACTTGGAAAGTACAGAACTTAAAGGATTTTATTGCCAATAATAAATTAAACCAAAATCATATTAGATAATAATAGAGATAGATAATCAAAGTAGATAATATTAGTTATGTAGGTAACAAAAATTTTGACAAAGGTGTAACATTAAAAAAATTAACAAATTTATGTATCTATTCATTGCTTATTAGGTATGTTGGAGACTATTTATTCATGCTGTGTTTGTTTCCTTGTAATATTTTTAAAACGACTTATTACTAAAGAAATTCAAGTAAAAACTAATAAACTATTAAAGTTGCACCGTGTTTTTAAACATCATTGTAGGGTTTTTATGTTCCTTTAGTTTAAAAAATTTGGATTGCCATTTACTTTCTGCCTTTTTAAAAATTGGAAATCGATAAATTATGTTGCGATTAGAATACCAGGCAGTGTTTATGAGAGTAGAAAAAACTAATATAATTATCTTTTACACAGAATGTTGTTAATAATGCGGCAAACACTCTTCAGTAATAGACTTTAAATGTTCAATTTTCCTTTTTATTTAAAGCAAAGCAAACACCCATTTGAGCGAACGGTTGTTACATTGACACTAACACAACTTTAGTTTTAACCTATTAAATACCATTCTGTTAAAACGATATTAGTTTTAGGATTAGTAATTAAACACCATTTTACACTGGCACGAATAATTTCAAATTTTTAACACTCTCTTGATCAAAACGGCATTGTAACCATGATAGAAAACTTCCCAAAAAGAATCAAAGTGGCTGCTTTAAACCGATCTTCCTTCTTCGAATTCCCAACGAAAGGTTCCACAAAGCCAAAAGGGATCGACGGAGCACTATTAGAACTTCTGTCACAAACCTTCGCCTTCGAATATAAGGTGAACTCGCCAACAGACGGTGAATACGGCCAACTCACAGCGGATGGCAATTGGACAGGAATTGTCGGAATGGTCAGCAGATCCGAAGCCGACTTAGGAATGTCGCTGGTATCTCTAACTCAACCTCGACAACAGGTTGTCGACTTCTCCCTTCCGTACATCATCACTGACTTCACATTCGCCACCAAACACCCTGGTACTTCACCGACAGCTTACAGCTACATCCTTGCTTTCGATATCTACACCTGGATGTGCCTAGCTGCTCTGTTGCTCCTGATGCCTGCAGTGTTCCTCCTGATGGTTAAGAATTGTTCGTACATCGACACCCAAATGGCGGTTTTCGGGCATCTTCTGAAAACACCAATCCCCATGAAGGTTCTCGAAAAGAAACCATTGACTGTTCTCTGGTATTTCAGCGCGTACGTTATATCAGTGAGTTACGCGGCAAGTATATCTTCCTTGCTGTTTAATCCTCTTCAAAGATTACGCATTGAGACTGTCGAAGAACTCTACAAAGCCGAAACCCGAGGTAACATCAAAGTAAAGACACTGAAAGGGTCGGCTTTGGTTTCAGGTTTCTTAAGTTCTCAATCAGAACACGTTAAAAACATGGGTGAATCCATTGAAAAGAACAAATGGTATTTTGAATCTGATTTTGACGCACGTGATGAACTATCTCAACCCGACGTGGCCATGGTAGAACACAGATTGTATATGAATATATTTTTTGGTTTTCCGCCATTTGCATCTAAATTTGTATCGGGAGATAGTTTTCGTACCATGTTTGTTGGAATAGTCTTGAGTAAAAGTTTTTGTTGTAAGGAGAAGTTGGATTCTGCTTTGACTAGGATCATTGAAGCTGGTATCATAAAGAAATTTATAAGAGAAGAACAACGACGTTATGATAGTTTTCATCATAGTCGATATAGTTTGAATTTTCATGAATTCAAAGCACTTTCTGTAAATGACTTGTCCGGTGCATTCGTTCTGTTTATGTGTGGTTTGGTTATAGCATTGTTTGGTTTTGTGTCTGAAATGATCTACTACAAATGTAACTCTCGAAGCAGTCCATCTAATTTATTACATGCTAAAAAGCCCGAAAACCACAGAAAGCTTTAGGATTCCCTTTTTTGTGTGGATAGAGTAATAGTTAATTAATGCATACAAGTTTTATTAATAATCTAAATTTTCAAAATGAGTGTGTCTTGTTTAAATTATGAGTAATGTTGTCAAAAAAATTTCATGGAAGGGGGGATTTGTTCTATTAATTTTAAATAGTTATAGAGATCAATTTGTATATTATTTGTATGTTCTTTGAGATTAATAAATTTTCATAATTTCAACTCCTGTTATATATAATTACATATTCTATGCATATTTTTTTGTCAGGATAATACACTAGTAATAATACCCTAACTCAGCGGTTCTCAAACTTTCTGTCGTCACGGACCCCTTTATGTAGCAGCCAGACATCGCGGACCCCCAACATTTTAAACACCAAAAACGTAACCAGACTTTTATTTTGAGTTAAAGATTAATTAAAATTATAGTATATAAATTATAATAAATTTTACAATTACTCCAGAGGCGTATATAGAAATTTATTTCGGGAGGGGACAAAAATTAACCCTTAGCCCCCCATATATATCTCATAGGTCCAAGTAGCTTTTTAGAACAATTTTAAGTAGAATTTGCGTCTAAGGGAATTTAATATGAAAAGGTTATGGGTAATTAAATTCTACCTACGGAAGAGGGGTCTGGGGGTCCTTTCCCAGAAAATTTTTGGAAATTCAACTAGAAAAACAGGTTTTTAATTAGTTTTGATACCCCTAGTTAGAATTTTTTGAATATAAATTTTTATATAAGATTTGCATTTTGATTAACTTAATGTAAAAAGTAGTTTATAATAATAGAGTTTTAGAACAAAAACGTATCTGGGGGGTCATCCTCAGAAAAGTTTTAGATAAATTTATCCCTCAAAACGCACAGGATTTAATCTTGGTTTTGATTCACTTCGTCCGAATTTCAGACAATACTCTTAGGTAGGATTTAAATTTTGATGAACTTATTTTTAAAAAGTATTTAATAATAAAGTACCAAGTACTGAAGGGGGTTCGGGGGTGCTCCCCCAGAAAATTTTCGGAGATTCGATCCAAAAACAGGGTTTTAACTTGTTTTGATACACCAAGTCCTAATTTCAGGAGGAGGGCAGGGCCCCTTCACCCACATTTATATACGCCACTGAATTACTCCAAGTCTCTGATGTGAGGGTCTGGAAATTTCAAGGAAAAAATTATGCATTGAAATCAAATTTTCGAGGGGACTGGGGGCTCTCCCCCAGAATTTTTTTTGAAATTTACTTCATAAAACTAATGTGTCATCTAATTTTGAAACTGTTTGGGGAATTCTAAAAGTGACTTGGGGAATTTCTCATGGTAACTCGCGGACCCCCTAGGAAGGCGCCGCGGACCCCCAGGGGTCCGCGGACCACAGTTTGAGAACCGCTGCCCTAACTCATTATAATATTTCAGACAATAAATAAATGTTAGACTTAGAAAAGATAGAAAAATAACTAACAGTTCCTAGAATGATCATTTACGAAGTTTGGTATTTCCTTTTTAATGACATCTGTTTTGGATACTTTTCAGACACTCTAAGAATAAATATAATAATCAAGCAAGCAATTTAAAATATCACAGGTTTGAAACATACAGAAAATTTATGCTTTAAACTGAAATATACCTAACCGCCAGTTTTAAATGTTTAAAATCATGGTATAAAACAGTGCCAGTAACTTTTTTAATGTTCTTACTTTAAATAAAAGCTTATTTTTTTAATTTATGGTTTTAGAATTAAATTTACAAGGAAAACTTATTTAAATTCTAAAGTTATTGGTTGTTTTTCGATTAAATACTTTTTCCAAAAACAGTAATAAAATAATCTTGAGAACTTAAAGAACAATGAACACTCAACTTTTTTAATGTATATTTATATATTTATCCTTCATCTTCCAAAACTCCGCTAAAATTCCTGACTCCTAAACGTGGGTAAAATAATATTTATTTAAATTAAAAAGAGATACCATCTCAATTTTTTTTCAGAGGAAAAAATTAAATTCAAATGAGGTGAGTCAATATCTTGTTTGGTTTACAATACAATTTTCAAATATTTCAATTTATTCATCGTCATGCAGCTGTGTTTATCCTTACTATTCTTTAAAATGGGGATTCAGAAATTTAAGTGCTCGAAATTAAATATCTACATCTATTTAAATCTGGTTTATGTCTGATGAATTTCTATTAATAACAGTTTTGAAATATCTAATTCTCTTTTCCATTTACAATAGACTAACTCCTTTTTAGCTCTAAGTTATTTTCCTTTATTTTTACCGAGACAAAATAATAGTTCTATCTTTAGGTGATTTCATTCAGATATCAAAACGAAAATCAGGTTAAGACGTGACAAATTTCTTTCTTTCAGGCTTCAGAAAGGGAAAATTTTGGGGATATAAGGTTAATTTTAAAATTGCTGTTCAAGCACAAATTAATAAGTGGATTTTTTAAACTTAACATTTCACATTTGCACAGACCAAACTATGATTAAAATTATGTTAAGAAAATTTTAAAATTAACTATAAACAATTTCATTTCTATAAAAAAAAGCTGTAAATTAGTGACAGGGAAATATTAACCTGATTTAAACCGTTATAAATATTTGGGCATTTCGTATTCTTACACTATTGATTTATTTTTAAGTTATTGGATTTTTTTGGAGGAGGTGTAACAATAGAGAGAGATATTATTATTTCGAAATACTAAATTGTCACTAATTTTTTCTCACTTAAATTACGTTCGTTTTAAAATCGTAATTGGATTATAATTACTGCATACGAAAAAGGATATTTGGATGAATCTATAAAGGGTATGTGGGAGGCAATAGTACGTAATTTAAAGAAATGCCTCGTGCGGTCAACTACTATTCGGCGTCGGGACGATTCGGCGCTGACCGTTTCGGCCCCAGAAATAAAATGATAGTAAGTAAACGGGCCGGCGCGGCACCGAATCGTCCTATTCCGTGCCTTGTGATACATTATACACGCGCAAAATAAGTTTTACTGTGTTTTTATTGTAGGTAGAAGAGTTCATGTCCATACTCCAGATGAAATTTAAGAGTAATATCTGGATTTTCATAGGAGAAAAATATATTAAAATAATTTTATGGAAGATGATGGGATCTAATATTTATTCAACTTTGACATAACATTATTTGAAAAAGGTTATAGATATTAATTTCAACCGATCAAAAATGGATAATGATCTTCTAGAAAAGATTTCTATGAATTGGGAAACGTGGTCGCTGGGAGGGGGTGTCAGGGTTTTGCTGGTCGTTGTATAAAGAGTTACTTTAAGATTAGGAGAATAGGTGCCTTCAAAAACTGGTCGTTAGAGGGGGAGTTGGTTGTATAGGGGTTCAGTGAGGTTTTTTTGTAAGTAACGAGTTGAAAATAACATGTTGCAAAAAATTTTATCATTTTCTTAAGTAATAAATATTTGATGGTGATAACGTATGATTTATTTTACTTAAATATTTTGAAACACTTTAATGAATATCTTATGTTGTAATTGAAAAGGATTTTAATCAGATTACACAATTAAAAAACATTCCATTCTGGACCTGATGTACGAAATGAAAAATGAATCCCTAATATATTCAACTTCTTTGGCAAAGACAAGCACTACTTCAATTTTATGACCTACAGAAGAGTTTCCCTGAAAATTTGTCATGATAGAGATAGACTTATCCCTTCTAGTTCTGATGCCTAAATCCACAAATAAAACAGGAATAATACAATATAAAAACCAGTACTGCAAAACGAGCGTTTTACCAAAAAGATCCATTCAACACTTTCTAAGAGTTTAATCATCAAGTTCGATTTAAAGATCACACTTGATCACCAAAACCTCGTTTAGTGATTATTATATTTTGAGTAAAATCATAAAAATCGGGCCTGGTTCAAGACAAAAACTCATTATAGTTTTATAAGTTTCCATTAAAAATCAGGATTACTTTTGAGCGTCACGTTTTACTAAGATAATAATCATTATTTCATGGTGAAAAATACTTCGATAAAAAAATAAAACTCAGTGTTAAAACATATCTTTCAAGAACCCTCAGTCTAAATTTTCGAGGATAGGCGTAGAGATGTAAAGGCGGGAAAAAACCGGGTTTAATCCCGGGATTAAACCCGGTTTTTCTGTATTTTTCAGAATAATCGAGGCCTCGCACCCCCAATAGCGATATGTCAATCTTTTATGAAAACATAAATTGGTACGAAAATTAAATATCAATTAAATAATTGGTACAAAAATAAAATTAATAGATTTAATCATTAAAATTATGATCACTAGTAATGATAACTACGCGAATTTTTCTTTTCTGATCGTCAAACGATGATCCTTGTTTGATGAAAAACGCCGCCTGATTTTTGAAGGCAGCACAAATAAAACTTTTGGTTCTACTATTTTAAGTATTTTTTCTGTTTCCACATTTTAAACTTCCAACCATGACTATCAAATTTAAGAAAAAACAATGTCAACTACTCACCACCCAGTCGATACAGAAGGTAAATCCAAGAGTCTCATCAATTCAAATTTCACACCAACCCCGATAAATTCCTGTCCCACCTGTCGCAAATCATGCAGGACCCACTGCCTTGTAGGTTAGAGTAGCCAGGAAAGGAGAAGCAAACCTCCACGGGCGGAGCTAACCTGGATTTTACGCAAATATAGCAGACGACTTCACTTTCGAACATGCATGTTGTATGTCTTCGGGCGGTCCCTGCACCCAGCCGGGTTCTTTCTTGTTTCCTTTCGGTTTTGTTCTGTTCTTTTCTCGAACAGGTGATGCTTCATTTCGAGGCTGCGCCGGCGACAGGTTAATTTGGGATTAGCCCTTTTTGTTGCTTGGTGGGGCGCAGAGGTGTTGGTATTAGTGTTATTGTTACTGTGGAAGGGTTTGCGGTAGTCTTTTTACCTGGATGAATAGTCTCATAATGTTAGAAAGTCATATTGTAGCATCCTTTAAGTTCGGAAAGAATCTAAAAAAGGATCTTCAAATTATGACCTAAAATATCCTCCGATTTGTCCAAAATTTTAGAAACAACACTCTTAAAACGACAGTCTCAAAACTGAGTAGAAAAGTATACTCAAACTGGCTCCGATCCAAATGTACTCAAATGATGAAAAACATGAATATACTCATTTCTAAAAATGTGTTTACTCAAAAATGAAACACCATGAGCTCATTTTTGAGTTCAAGCTCAAGATTTTTCATTTCTGAGTATGCACATTTCAGAAATGAGTATAGTATTCATGTTTTCAAATTTGAGTACATTCGAATCGGAGCCAGTTTGAGTACTTTTTACTCAATTTTGATACAATCGTTTTAAGAGTGTAAGATTTAACACGAAAAGTCATAAAATATCCACACAAAATATGCAAAACACCCAAATACATAATATGGATGATTATAGTATTTCACCATTAACGCTGGTTTGGGGACAGTAAGTCCAGTTCTCAAACGTCACCTCCAGCCATGGATCGGTTTCGTCCTTGTTAGGACTCATCAGCACGGCATAGGAATGTAAGCAAGAGAGCGGAGGGCAGGAACTAGTCTAGCCGTCTATAACGGAAAAAGTGGTGACAATTGATTAGCCCTCCACTCAGCTACTGAAATGACTTAGGATTAGGACCTCCCGAAACCACTTTTTCCGTTATAGTCGGCTAGACTAGTTCCTGCCCTCCGCTGCGTTACATTCCTATGCCGTGCTGATGAGTCCTAACAAGGACGAAACCGGTCCATGGCTGGAGGTGACGCTTGATAGTTGGAGTATACCTTACATAATATGGATATTAGTAATTTTTTCCTCTTATGTTAAAAGACAAATTTCCGGGTAAAATTATAAGCCCATTCATGCGCATCTCCATCTTAAGCACATTCTCCATCATTTGAATCGGGGAAGAAAACTGTTACTTCGGATATTCCCTAGTAGAAAATTAATTTTTTTAGTTAAAAATCCTACTCTAATCCTTACCTAGTTAAAAATAACTACTCTTAAGCCACTAACATATTATGTCCCCTCTCATTCCATACAGAGTTCGTCTTGGGTATCGTATCTTATTTTCCAATCACGCATAATGATGTATTTTATTATTAAATCCTTAGAAAAGTATCCACCTCAAAAATTAATTGTTCCAATGCGTTCTCAAACAGCAGTGGTGGGATTCAAATGTACTCGGGTGCATTGACACTCCCTGTTCGCACCTCGGTGTGTCCAAAGGGGTGCGTCCACCTGTGGGAATGGTGTCAGTCGCAGTGACCCTACTGCCCCCAAGGAGTATCGGGGGCAGGAGGTGATGAAGTGCTATCCTACTTCCCCCACACGCATGCCCATAGAAGAGATTATAATTATTCAATTGCAGATTAGAAAATTGGGTTCCAAGACAGACACGTAAATAAACAACGGAACATATCTTAAAATTTATCATGTAAATTTCGATACATCCTGGTTTTAATTCAGTTAACCATCCCGCTATGTACCCCTAAGCTCTGTTGTTGTTGTCGTGTGCCACTTGGAATACCCAAGCTCCACAAGAATTCAAGGCAAAGGTGGTTTTGTGCACAAATAATTAGAAATATTGCTAAATAATTTCCAACTCATAGATTAAAATGTTCAGTTATATCAATAAAAACCATAAAAAGTTGTCGATACTTGAATTCATGGCGTTCAAAACAGCTAAACGATATTTAGAAGGACTGCTAACGGAATTGATCCCAACTTTTTCTCATCAACGCTAAAAGATTGAAATTTATTGTCTTTAATGGGTTGAAAGCTCAAAGGGATAACAAAGTTGTTATAGAACAGCGGTCGGCAACTGGAGGACCGCGGTGCGGTCCACATCCGGACCGCGTGAGGTTATTTTTCGGACCGCCAAAACTTTTTAAAATCATTAATATGAATTTTTTTACACTACAAAAATTAGTTTGACCCGCTTTTTGAGTCTCAATATTACAAAAAATTTCCCCAGACCCCCATTTTTAATGTAAAAACTTCTAATAGTATTAAAACAAGCAGGTAGCATACACAAATTACATCCTTGTAAAAATATATGTGTTTTTGAAGATAAAAATTTAAATAGTAACTTGTTTTTTTTCGGACCTCGATGAAACTTGAAATTATTTTGACTTAAAGTAAAATTACTTGGCAACCCTTGTTCAAGAATGTTAGGAGAACAACGCAACGTTCTAAAGAAATATTTTTAATCTCTCATTTCTAACCTTTATATCTCTTTCTCTTCTTTTTCATTACACTATTGGTTTAAACAATATCACACCAGTCTGTCTCATCTTTATCTTTTGCACCGGGTTTTTGTACAAAACTTTCAGTAAAAAATAGTCTAATTTTATTTCCAATTTATTAATTTAACTTAATTTCAATAAAATCCTAACTTTTGGCTTGAAAAAATGTAGGATTCATTTTAAAACTAATTTGATTATTTTTAAATTAAACTTTTTAAATGAAGTTATTTTTGCGAACTGCTTAGATACTTTCGAAGATACATTGTTTTTAATGTCACACGTAGGCATCACTAATTTCCCAGTAAAAACAAAAAAATAAAGTAACTCCCCTTCCCCTTAGGTGCTTAAGTAATATTTTAAAGACTTCTTTCCCTTATTTTTATGTAGTTTATTTGTAGTCTTTCGCAGGTAGTATTCTGTATATAGTATTCTTCTTCTCAAAACCTCCGACGTTTTATTTTGAATTAAATTTTCAATAGTACTTAGCCAAAAAAGCATAAAATGTTGATGTCTAAGGGTGTAAAAGAATATTCCAATAAAAAAAATCACACAATTGGGGTCCATTTAAGAATCATTGATGATAACTGAAGATCTAGAAAATCTAGGATCAGTGGTCAATGAACTTTGTTTAGAGGAGGAAAACAGCATGGGAACGTTTTGAAGTTAACAAAACCTGCTAATCACCAGAATTAACACCTGCAAATTCTAGAAATTTTAAAGACTTCTTAAGAAGAAACACCCATCTTCCAAAAAAACTTAAAGTTACATCTCAGTAACACCTTTTTTTTCCAAGTGTTAATTTATGAAATGACCTCTGATAACTTTTCCTCCTAAGTATTTTACAAGAAACACAACCCCGCCTAATGGACTACGGTATTATCAATAATCCTAATACACATTACCACTCCAAGTGTAATTTTCAGCGGCGTTTCGAGCATTAATAAAAGGGTTTAACTGGCTCACGGAGGATGAAATTCTATTATTTGCACCCGAGTGAAGATTAGTATTCATGGTACAACCTCACCTGATCACACGCGCTGGAATTTGAGACAGAAACGCATCCTTTAGTTTGCTAATTGTCGCAAACGATTTAATGGCAGTGCATTAGCTAAAAGTTCCACGGTTGCCAGTTAGTTCTCGAAATTGAATTAAGTTGTGGGATTGTGTATTCGAATCGTTTGGGTGAGGAGTTTCTGGGGGTGTGGCGAAGGGATTGCGTTCTGGAATGTTAATTGGTGGAACGAGATAATGGGTTTCTTTTTTGTTCGTGAGTGAAGCGGCTGGATTTGTGATGCGAGTTTACACCTAGTTGAAGTTGGTGTCTTGCATTTGAAATTTTAATTTGTAATTGATTGTTAGAATAGAGTTTAGCTTTGGGACAGATAACTATTATGCAACAACAATTATAGTTTTGGGGAGTGTGTAGTTTTTACTTGGGTCAAGATTATAATTGTTCATTTTAAGTAACTGATGAACATCTTAATCAACTTGTGAAGATTTAAAATTGGGTGTAAAGTTAAAATTGGATGATTCAACTTTGTTTTAAAGTTAATCTTTTCTAACTCAACAATTTCAAAATGGATACGCCCTGGTTAGTATAGATAGAACTTAAATGTTAATAAAATTCAAAACCAGAGTACAAATTGTTGAAGGCTGTTTTAATTTTTCTTGCTATAATCAACTGACTGAATATATTGATAATAAAAATGTTAAATTTGTTTCCTCATAAGATAATCCTTTTCATGCTCAAAACATATACTCCTTTTCCTCTTTCTTCTTTTTGCCATGTTGAAATACAGACCCCTCTTTATCAAATATTGTTATCATAAGTGAATCATTGATTGGGTAAAACCCTATCTGTGAAGATAATCTTTTCTAGAAAAAGGCCGAGCTAAGACTAGTAGGTGGAGATAGAACATTTTGGCAAATGATGTGTTACGACACACGCACACACCGCCTCTGCTAACACTTTTCCCACATTCTGGTATCAAAGTAGAATGTATAGGGACTTTTGTATCATATTTTTATCTTAATATCTCAGTCAAGCAAATAGATTTTAATCACTTTTGTGTGTACTTTTCAAATGGTTTATTCCTGAAGTTATCTGATTTCTGCAAGTTCTCTGTGAGTTGATATTCACACAAATAATCATCTTATTTTTGTGGAGAATTTATGAAGAATAGTACCATATTTGATTTTAAATTAACTATTAGAAGCAACAATGAACTAACTACAACGGCTTTCTATTTAAATTAGTTCATTTTTTTTGGAAGCACCTTAATTTTATGTAATGTGGAAACAAAGTATAAAATGCACACTAAAAGAAATATTAAAAAAAAGAAGGATATCCTCTCCAAAACAGCTGTATGCCTGCTTGAACTTTAATTTTACTTGTTCATTTTATAAACGTTGTTCTACATTACATTCAGTTTCCACAAAGTATATCCCTTAATCTTTACCTCAATTTCAATTTTACAACTTTCTCCCATCTGTGTAGCAGGTTCATGATTTGGGTTTGGCATTTTTAGTACATCTTATTCTGATTTCTGAAGCTAGAAAGAAAATAATTCTCGTTTTATTTAACTGTAGTATTTAGAAATATAATATAAAAATCAAAAACACTTTTTGAAAGAGGTTAAGGAGTGGTTGATTTTAATTTAATCTATACAATGATCAGAATAGTTGAAGAAAAAGCTGTACCAACCAACTAATATCTATGTTTCAGAAAAACCAAAATCATCAAGATGGACCGCTGTGTTTTCAGGTCAATGGCTCAACGCATAACGTATCTTCATTCTGTTTTGGACAGCAGTGATTTATGAGGTGTTGGATAGAAACCACTGTCCAGAAGTCTGGAAAGGACTCTCCTCAAGACATAAACTCATACCCTAAGATCGTTGACGCATTGCCACTTTCCTGGACTAAATGCTGCACCCATCATTCGAAATAGGTGCAGCAGCAGTACTTTGGCAGATTGAAAAAACCGGATTTGCTTTTTTTTGTTTATCACACTCTTTCTTCGTAGTGATATACGCTCAATTTCTATGGACAGCATTAATCTTGTAAAATATTATCGTTTGAAACTAAGTAAATGGCATTGCCTCCAATGGGAAGTAAAAGTATACAGTAATAGGCTTAGCGGAAAATGAGGTTTAGTGCGATGGGTGGTGCATATTTAAGATGAGCATTAAATTTTTGATTGCTTAACTAGATGATGAAGTAACGTTTAGTAACGTTGTGCTTACTATGAATTTTATGTACTTTTGCTTTCTTTTTATTAGGGGATTGGTATCAGGATATATCCTTTAACAAAACCATTAAATATTCAGTTTTCTTCACCTCATGTAGCCCTTAAATAAAATCCCCTTGTACTAAACTTTTCAATGGTAATATTGCTGTAATCCAGGTTTGACTCTTGGGGGGCATCAGGATTTTTAAAACATCTCCAGCAGTAGAAACTGCAATGTTTTTGAAAATATTGAGAACGATGACACAGAATTCTTTGGCCATAAAGCTACACATTAAAGCAATTAAAAGCTTCAATAATTACGATTGTTTTTTAATGATCTCAGATGTAATTTTATCCAATAAACTTTTACGGGCACGTGCCCCGTGCCATCCCCCTGGATCCACTAGTACTGCTGTGCCAGAAAAAAATTCAAAAAGTATTGTTAAAGCCGCATGAAAAGGCGTCACGAATTGCTAGTGTTAGAGCTAATAAAGCCAGAGATGTTGCCAGAAAGTAATTCGTAGGGGAATAAATTCATAAATATTGTAGTTGGTTTTTTTGGGGGGGATATGGGATCCACAGTTGTTTTATGTGTTCAAAAAAGGAAAACATTTGAGCTTCGGCGGGATACTATCCCTGAATCCCACTACGCTACTGCCATGTCCATGTGAATAAGGAAGGCTAATTTTTGTGGTTAACTTTTGTTTAACTAATTAATATCGAAGAATATTGATATATTCTTTGCTCATAATAAAATAACAAAAATAAACACGAGAATAACACTTTCTTAAAGATAAGCTTATTAAGAATTTCTGTATTCTTTAAATTATAATTTAAATATGTTAAAATGACTATTTTAAGTAAGAAAGAAAGTTAAGAGAGAGAAGAGTGTTGATTTTTCCCCCGAACTCTAAATAAAAAAACTGGGATTTTGAATACTTTCCTGGACAAGTTCTACAATTCATGGATGGATACTTAAAAAAGTAATAATAAAATATTTAAAAGTTTTTTTAAATGCATTTTCAGATAAGTATTACTATAAATAAAGACTTAATGAACAAAAATACAAAAGTTAAGATTTGTGTCAAAACTTCCAATAAAATCATTTTTTCCTAAATTGTTAAGATAGATTTTGAAGTATAGAACTAGTCCGGTCGCCAAATGAGAAAATAAGCTTGAACCTGGAAATGGAGTCCAACTAATATTTTATGATTGATTCTAGTACTTTTTGATGTACTGAAACATATTACGGCGGGTGCCAGAGTGGCACCTTTGAGCAATTCCAAATATCGAACGGCAAAGTTCTCGGGGTGAAAAAAGTAGAAATCGGGTGTTATTTTCAGGAAAAAAATAAAGTAGGCGTTTTTTCAACGGATTTTTATGTTTTTGAGGGTGCTTAATCCGAATTAGACTTTTTCAGCCAAATATTCGAACGGCTTCTTTGAGAATTTTCGAGATTTTGTCAAAATTTCAACCCTTTCTACGGTTTTATGCTTATAAAACAAAAGTTATGGGTTTTACAAAAAAAATTTCAATCAACAAATTAAAGTTTAATAAACAAGCTACAAAAAAGTCAATTGAAACATTTTTGTCAGACAAATAGTTTTGCCGCTACAGCCCGCCAAAAGAAGATACAATTTTGGATGGATTGGGAAAAATTCAGGATGTAGTACCTGCATCTCGTGATTGAATGAAGTTTGGGAACCTACAAATGAGTGTTTCTTTAATTCGTATGATTGATACTAGTACAATTTTATATACTGAATCATAATGTTCGGCACTAGTTAACTAAAAGTAGTTGAAAAGTAGTTAACTACTAGTTGCAACTACTAGTTAACTAGTAGTTCAACTACTTTTAGTTTAGAGTAGTTGAACTAGTAGTTTAACTACTTTTTTCACCAACTACTAGTTCCAACTACTTTCAAAAAGTTCAACTACTTCAAAAACTATTGAAAGATCAAAATTTAAAAAAATATGTTACATCTACTAACAATGCCATTTTTGTGATACATTTTCATATTTGGCAACCTTGAAATATATTTCATCCCAGCAATTGACGTACAGGGTGATTCTAAATTACGTGGACAAACATCGGATGGGGGTAGAGGGGACCTAGACAAGCATATTTCGCATAGGAATGGGGGGCGCATCCTTCCGTTTAAGAACTAGGACCTAATGTAGTGCGAGCGCGTTTCAAGTGGCCGTTTTTAGGAGGCCCGTGTGACCAAACAAAGCATAATAAAATGAAAAACATTATTGCATAAGGTAAGGAAGTATTCCTACTACTTACACCATGAATTCGATACAATTTGAACCACTTTCTAAACCGTGGAGTGAGTTTCAAAAGTGCAATGTTAATCTTTTAGTCAAAGAATGGACTTCACTTAATGGTATTTAGAAAAATGATGTTTGGGGAAGGAATTTTCAATGATCGTAACATTGATCATTGAAACTGTTTGATCATTGAAAATTCTTTCCCCGATCATCATTTTTCTAAATACCATTAAGGGAACTCCATTGTTTGACTGAGAGATTAATATTGCACGTTTTAATACTAACCCCACGGTTTAGCAAGTGATCCAATTTCTATCATATTGAGGATTTAAGTTGTATGGATACTCCTGTACCTCATGCAATAATGTTTTTCATTTTATCAAGTTTTGTTTCGTCACACGGGCCTTCTAAAAACGGCCTCTTGAAACGCGCTCGCACTACATTAGGTCCTAGCTCTTAAACGGTAAGGATGCACCCCCCCCATTCCTATGCGAAATATGATTGTCTAGGTCCCCTCTACCTCCATGCAAAGTTTGTCCACGTAATTTAGAATCACCCTGTATAAATGAAATCATCTCTAGAAATTAGGGAGTTCAGGGTTTTCTCTCCTGGAAATTCCAGCACTTTGAAAAGCGATTTTAGGCTATGGTTTACGAGGATTCTAGATGTTTTTCCTGCATTAAAAATTAGTAAGGCAATACTTAAAGTTAACGGCCCAATTTTGTGCTTGAAATATTGTTGTTCAGGTTAAGGGGGTTTAGAACCCTTAACCCCCCCTTATATACGACACTGTACTGACCAGTACTGACTAATATAAATACAACTTAGAAAACTTTAAGACAACAAAAACCTGTATACCTATCAAAAATTGGCGAATCTTTAGCCATGATATTTTTGCTATTGGTAAGAAAAAGTAATAAAAAATTTGGGGAAAAATATCTTATGAAATTAAATAGTTTAGTTAACTAGTAGTTAACTAGTTTGGGAAATAATCAACTACTAGTTACAACTACTTCCAAAAAAAAGTAGTTAACTAGTAGTTACAACTACTTTGGCCCAGACTAGTTGGTAGTTGGTAGTTAACTACTTTTTGACCAGTAGTTGCCGAACACTACTGAATCATAATATGAAGGGTGCCAGAGTGGCACTTTTTGTCTATCTAAAGATCTAACAAACTACAGATGAGCTATCTAAAGATGTACAAGATATGATAGATGGCGAAGAATCAAAGAAGGTGCATACGTTTCACAAAGAGGAAGGTGCAGCAAGAATTAAATCTGATGAAGAAGATTGGCATAAAATAAGAAAAAAACTTAAAACATGTGTAAACCCTTTTGTCATTGAAGACCACCCTGATGGTATTGTTAATATATATAGTGGCCGTATTGGAAACACGAAAGTAAATGTGGATGATGCCGTATGCCTTGGAGAAAAGCAACGACACAAATTTGAGGAATCACTGCCAAAAGGATTTTATGTTCCTTTGAAAAAGGAAGTTGTCACTTTGTCAAATGACAAGAAACATATGGTGATACAACATATGAGAGTTTATAACACGGAGACTATCTACGCACGAGCCCTACAACTGATGACACGTAATGTTGAAATATTTAGCCTTCCAAATTTGTTTGGTTATGAATTGTCTCCAGTCCCGTCAGCTTTATTCAATGAATTTGGGGACATGAATCCCTCCTCCCAGAAATCACAATTAATGAGTTTATTAAGAGTTCAGGTCACCGAAGGTGGAATTTGTTAATGCATTAATTATAGATGCTAGTGCTCTTTTGTGGCATGCTCATTGGCCAAAGTTTGGTACAGTAGAAACTTACACCCCAATTTAATTGTGGTTATAATGAAGCATGTTGCAGAACAGGACACATACCTTGTATTTGATAGGTATGTCGAATACACACACACAGTCCTAAAAGTGCAACACGATCAAAAAGAGTAGTAGACAGTACCTTCATGAAACTAACAGCCGACACACCTCTCCCAAGTCGCAATAGTATATTGACCAATTCATGCAATAAAATACAACTAATAACCCTGATTTGGCAGCAACTACTAAAACAAAAATTTTCTTACACATAAATTGGTCATTACTGGCACTGATACAATCCCAACTGAATTACAAACTCCTGGTGTTGTAATTCCTCGCCCAGATTTGGAAACTCACCATGAAGAAGCAGATGTCATAATTGTACAGCAAGCTATTTTTCTGTCAAGGTGTGCAACGAACAGGATCAAAATTTTGTCTGATGACACTGACGTTTTTATTCTTCTTGTACACTTTTACAGAAAGCTCAATTTTAAATGCGCAATGTGGATGGAGTCATTTGACAAGGTCAAGGTCACAGATATAGCAACAACAGTTTACAACCTAGGAACCCTAGCAAACTCATTGTTAGCAGTGCATTGTCTCACTGGTTGTGATACCACTTCTCAACTTTTTGGAATTGGAAAATCTAAAGCTATACATATTCTGAAATCTGGTATTGAAATTAAGCATTTAGGTTATGTAGAATCTTTAATGCAACAATGCATAACAGAGTGCACAAGCTTCATCGCGCATTGCTACGGCTACAAGAAGGAGGCTCACGACATGTCAGATGTTCGATACAAAGTGTGGGCATCAAAGAAAATTCCTCCTAAAATTAAGCACCTCCCTCCGACAACAGAGGCATTTGAACTTCATATAAAACGATGCCATTTGCAAGCTTGCACCTGGAACGCAGCAGCATCTTCGTTCCCTCCACCTTTGAATCCCACTGATTTTGGATGGGCAATGAATGAAGCAACGCACTCTTTGGTACCCGTTCAACTTCCAGATAACAAAGGGTTTGCATCACCAGAATTGCTGAAAAGTTTAAGGTGCAGCTGTTCAAGTGAGGAGCCATGTTCAACAGCAAGGTGCAGTTGTGCACAAGTAGGTATGCCTTGTACAGAATTTTGCACGTGCGAAGGTGGCCAGTTGTGTGGCAATTTAAAAACTAATGAAGCCCAATTTAAAGATAGTGACAGTGAAATGTCCACTTTATAAAATATTCTATAATTTTAAATCAAAGTTAAAGTAAACTACACTTCCTATTTACTACCTATTTCTAAACATATTTTATATTGAATTCTTTTTAATCATGTTGAAAAAGTATAGTTTACCGTTATATCACAAAGTATCCCCATAATAAACATTTACTGATATTTAATTTTGGTCAGCCGACTCCCTTTCACTAGCAATAAAATAGGTGTTTTTTATCATCCAGTGAATTTTGAACTTCGATACTTAAAGTTGACAAAAGGTGCCACTCTGGCACCCTTCATATTATGATTCAGTATATAAAATTGTACTAGTATCAATCATACGAATTAAAAAAACACTCATTTGTAGGTTCCCAAACTTCATTCAATCACGAGATGCAGGTACTACATCCTGAATTTTTCCCAATCCGTCCAAAATTGTATCTTCTTTTGGCGTGCTGTAGCGGCAAAACTATTTGTCTGACAAAATGTTTCAATTGACTTTTTTGTAGCTTGTTTATTAAACTTTAATTTGTTAATTGAAAATTTTTTTATAAAACCCATAACTTTTGTTTTATAAGCATAAAACCGTAGAAAGGGTTGAAATTTTGACAAAATCTCGAAAATTCTCAAAGAAGCCGTTCGAATATTTGGCTGAAAAAGTCTAATTCGGATTAAGCACCCTCAAAAACATAAAAATCCGTTGAAAAAACGCCTACTTTATTTTTTTCCTGAAAATAACACCCGATTTCTACTTTTTTCACCCCGAGAACTTTGCCGTTCGATATTTGGAATTGCTCAAAGGTGCCACTCTGGCACCCGCCGTATTATGTTTCAGTACATCAAAAAATACTTGAATCAATCATAAAATATTAGTTGGACTCTATTTCCAGGTCACATGTCATGACGACTGGACTAAACCTAGTTATTTTACTAAAGAAAACAGGATCTAAAATGTCTTTGAAAACAGGGCTCAATTCTAATCTTTTAAAATTACCTACACAATCAACAAGACCCATCTGCCAATATTCAAATAATTTCCACACGGGGAGTATGACACATCCTTTTAAAAATACCTCTTAACTGCACATAACACTCTATAATTTAAAGGTGTCAAAACTAATCCGACAAACACGTACTCTTTAGAAATGAAAATGAAAGACATGACGTATAACTGTATTTATTCACAAACCTCACATTCTCACGCAATTTTCGATGATTGCCGAGATTTCCGTTGACTGCTAACAATGTGCGAGTGTCGCTAAATGAATCTCTGTCACCCTGTCGTGTAATTAAGTCTCATTAACTTCGTTTCCAGTCATTAGGAACGATTTTGCCCACCGATGGGCGGTGTGACCTCCTTGGAGGCCTGTTTACACCGAGAAAATTATCTGTAAAAACAAATTTTTGTCTTCTCAAATAAATGTTTGATAATTATGTGTGCGGTTGTTTTAGCTTTTTGTAGAGAGAAAATTGTTATTGATCAGCTGTTAAAACTAAGTGGAAGTGATATCTTCTGAAAGTCGTTGTTCAAGTTCTCAAATGAATATTTTAATCAGTGGAAATTTATTTCGGGAGGGGCTCAAATATCATCTAAAATTTTAGCCTTTATAAGGCCCAAATTTAGATTTTTGCAGCGGGAGAGAGAACCTAAAAATATTCCTAAGCCCCCTCCCATGCATGTTTAATAAATTCAATGTAGTTTTTCAATACATTTTTAAACATGATTTGCATCCGGATGAAGTAAATATTTTAAAAAAGTGAATTAAAGAGTTCTAAGCCCAAAAGAGGTAGTGATGAGGATATCCCCAAAAATATTTTGGAAATTTAATCCTTAAACACAGGGTTTTAATTAATTTTAGTACACCTAGTTCGATTTTAGAAGGGGGCCTCCCTCTCTTCTTGTATACACACTTGTTTTAATGCAAAATTTGAAAACGATTGTTGGATTAGATGCGCCAGGCGAATCATTTGCTATAAATCATTTAAAATAATCTGAATTATACGAGAGGAAGAATAAGAAGACCAAATGTTATTAAAGATCTAACCTCTCATTCATAGAAGAGTGGATAGTGTTAAATTTATTATCAGAGACACATTTCCAAAATTCCATGTATTTATTTTACACGTATTTTATTTGGAAACTATGCAGTAGGGAGTAGGGCTTAAGAGGGTAATGAACCCTATTATCCCTTTTCCTAAAAGTCAAACGAATGCTTTATTATTAAACACCCTGAACAATAAAAATAGATTTCAATTAATAAAATACAAGATAATCTATTGGAAAATCAATGGAGTATTAATTTGTTGTACATGGAGGAGAATCACAACTCTGACTACTCCAAATCTTAAGTAAAAGATGGTTATTGTTGTTGATTATTTCAAAAACAAAAACCACTTTAATGTACCAGATACCAGTCCCCTTTTCGTACGTTACTTTTTTTCTACATACCCGCGTTGACTGAAAAGGACCTGTCCCCTTCGGCTACGCTGGGACAGCAATTTCTTTCTTGACCATTTTTGCGAGCTAATAACAGGCATTAGGTACAGGAATGGGCGAGGGATCCTTTATCGAAAGCAAAGTGCAATAAGTACAAGAAATGGCAGGTTTCAGTAGTAATACCAACAAATAAAAACCCAAAGTCCTTTGTCACGGTTGTTAACTTTTTCATTTGCCGAAGTACGTTCACACCTATTATTAATCTATAGATCCCTATCGGAACCTGCTTTAATTATCGCCTAAGTTTCTATCAGTAATCGGCAATAAAACACGTAGCCTTTGGCTAGGTCTTATAATCTGCCCTCTTTAGCCTCAAATGACCATCTAAAAGTTTTCTAGCTACTGTTTCTCACTTTACCAGTGATAAATTAGAAAATGATGGGATATTTTTTTCGATTTCGACCTATTTTTGAATTTTTTGTTTAGTTTTCAGAAGAAAAATGCAATACTTTCTGACGTATGCTTTTTTATTTCGTAACTTCTGTCTGACCTTTTTAAAGCGTTCCGATAAGTGTAAATTTTTCTCAAACTATTTGTAAAATGGTTAAATCTTTTATGTCTAACCTTTTAAACGGCGCAATTCAAATTTCGAATTAAAGGTTCTGATTTTTGGCTTAAATGGCTTGTTTCATCATTACTAAAACCATTCTAGTCAGTTTTTGTCGGAAAAAAAATCCTAAGTATGATTTTGAGGATGTTCCCAAATGGGAACATTGGCGTTTGGGGTGAAGTTTTCAGGGGGATTTCCAAAAGGCACATATTTTACAATTAATTCAAATAAAATTATTGAAATCAGTTTCTACTCAATAATTATGAACATTTTTATGATTGTGGACGGGTTTTTCGAATTTATTATCCATACTTGTACGATTGAGCAACATTTTATAGATTTTCATAAGAAAAAATTAACATGTTTATTACGTACGCGAAGCTTTTCCGTAAATTATTCTTGCACTATTAGTAATATTTTGGTGTAAAAAATACATAAGAGTGTTCCCATGCTCTTTAAAGCTAAAAATTTACGGTTCTGTGAGAAAAATTAGTTTTAATTACTGTTCTATTCGGATATCTAGCATAAAATCCACTAATTGCATTCAAATCTAATTAGCTTTCAAAATTGATAATCATAATTATCTCCATTGATTTATTGACGCTGAATTTCTCATGAAATATTCCGAACTGAACCACATATATCTTACATCCATCTTACTTTAGAAGAGAGTTTTTAGATGTAAGCACTTTTCCTTATTTTCAAAATTCTTCAATTTTATTCCTAAAATTTTTATGTAAAAAAGTACTTGAACAAAAATATGTACGCAAATCCTTAGAATCACTCCAAATATGCTCTTTTCATAACCCCTTTTGATAATTACTGAAAATTAATCGATCAGGGAGTTAGAAATATATACAATTGTAAGAATCTGCTATAAAGATTTGGAATTTATTTCTCCATAAATCAGGTGAAAAAATAAAAATTACATATTTTTTGAATTTAAAACATCATTCTTAACCTGTTTAGATCCTTTGAGACAAAAAAGGTTCAAAAAATTAAAGAAAATAGGAAATAACTTGAATTTTTGCATGTTATAAAAATCCCCTCAAATACTATACCCCAAACGCCGATGTTCCCATTTGGGAACATATACGTTGTATTGGTAATTACTCTCCAAAATTAGAATATGAAGCTATTCTGTCAAGCCAAATCGGAAGATGTGTACTTAAGCTCAGTGGCGAATCCAGAGGGGGGGGCTGTGGGGCTGCAGCCCCCCCCAGGAATAAGGCTTTCAAGTTTTGGTAATACTATAGCAGTTAGCAGTAAAGACAAAAAAGAAATTTCAACACGTTGCGGATATTGGAGTTACCCAAATAGTCTCAAAATGAATTGGAACCTTACTTTTAAGGGTAAAAATTCCAAAATTTTCTGGGGGAAGACCCCCAAACCCCCTAGAAATTTTGGAATCTAATAAGTCAGCATTTCCTTGAAACTTAAGGGATTTACAAAGAATGATTCTCTTTGATGTAACCTAAAGTGTCTCAACATGAGTTAAAATGCAACTTTTAGGGGCAAAATTCAAAAAATTTTCTGGAATAGGAACCCCTTAAAAATTTTCCAATTCATAATACCATAAACTTTTTTCCTTGAAAATTCTGCCGCTTACAATGGTGCTCTTTGGGTGAAATCTAAAGGGCTTCAAAATGAGCTAAAACACTATTTTGAGGGACAAATTTCCAAAATTTTCTCTGGGGGAGAACCCCCAGACCCCCCTTTTACTTGGAGTTGACATTTTAAAACAATTCTGAAATTTAGTGCACCAAATTAAAACCTTACGAAGTCATCGCTCACCTGAAACTTCGTATTCCTAAGGTTCGTTAAGGTGGACACAAATTGGAGCCGAGCGGCGTAGCGAACAGCCACGAACACGCTCTGCGCAAGCGCCGCTCTTAGAGCCTCCGAGTTGCGCGTGCGCAGAGCGTGTTCGTGGCTGTTCGCCTTCGCCGCTCGGCTCCAATTTGTGTCCACCTTTAGACCTCAGAAAAGATGTCGAGTAACCCCCCCAAACAAAAATCTAGCTACGGCTCTGGCAACCCCCCTCCTCCTTCAGTTGCTTACATAATATTTGAACATTCCCTAATAGCAAGTAAGTTATATGTGAAGCTCAGCCCCCCCAGACAAAAATCCTGGATTCGCCACTGCTTAAGCTACCTAAACACAGCAAAATTATTTAAAACTAAATTTATTTAAAATTTTCACAAGTTGAAACTTATGGAACTTTTGGAAGAGCCAAAAATCTCTAATTTTGATGTAAATTCTACAAAAAGGATTAAATTGCGCATGAAAAACTTTTGCATGTAAAATAACTTCATATCTTTGAGTTGCTTTCTACCAAGTATCAAATTCCTGCATGAAAAATTAAGTGGTGAAAAAATTCCTTAAAATGATGTTCCCATTTGGGAACATCGGCAGGTAAAAGGCTAATATAAGATCCAAATGAAAAATTTAGACTTAGCATCCTGAAACCTGAGATATGCCACAAACATTCCTCTCAGGTAGGAAGTACGCACTAAAAAAGGATTTTAAAATCGAACAACTCCCTTACTTATTTTCGACCCTTTTCTTCTTCGTTTTAACCCAATTGAATTACATTGAAATATTACAGGTTTAAATCTATCTCTTTCTCTTAATATGGCATTTTACCTAATTTCTTAAACTATTTTCCCTTTTTTAAAAAAGCGATTAAGAGTAGTGATGGGCAAAATCGATAATTTTAGGTATCGAGTACTTTTTTTCAATGTCGGGAAATGAACCTGAAGGAACAATTTTTTTAGGGCCTATCTATAATCAGACTAATATTCAAAAAACTGAAAGCGATCCATCAAAAAGCCCCGTAGCTACGGGCCTGGTGGTGGATAGAGGCGAAGGATTTGGCGGGGGAAAAACCTAGCCGCGTCAAATTTCTCTCGCGGATGATAACGACTTGGGTTTGAGCGTTGCAAAATGAAAACGGAAACAGGCTGCGTTTGATCTACAGTAGGTATTATAAAGATTACTTCATTGAAAAATTTAAAACGAAATATGTCAATAAAGTATCGATACTTTTGTGGGTATCGAATACACTCGATACCTAAATAGGTATCGAGTACTTAAGTATTTGGTATCGATACCCTTGCCCATCACTAATTAAGAGGATTATTTAATAGGTATAAATAGTAGGACCAATGAAATATTTGAACTTCATTTAAAACAAAGCGTTAATAAATATACGCCTGAATAATATTTGCGGTGTTATTAATTTTATTATTACTTGGATCCTTTGATTTCCAAAATTGAAGTTACGTTCATTCGACTGCTTTTTTTAAACACCATAATTTGTCAAAAGTGTTTTTTATACTATGTATTTGGGAAAACAATATTTTTGTGAAATAGGGAGTTTTTTTTATTTCTGGTGTTCTTAGAATGTTTACTTTTATTGAGTTTTGAGTCTTGCCAAATTCTTAATGCAACTGTGCTATTCATGTTAATCTTTTTAATTCCATTAGTTCTTATTGATAAAATGATGTCTTTTGTTAATTATTTTCAATTTGTGGTACTGATTCTGCTAAGAATCCGAACAAAATCCAACCCTACAATTTTTAATTAAATTGGATCATTCAAACAAAATGTAAAAAAGAAATTTAAAATTAGGTAGTTTGATTGCAGAGATGAACTAATAGTGCATCTTTTCTAATTTGCATCCTTCCATGCATAGGCGCCGACTTTTATCAAATATTGGGGGGGCCCAGTACTAGACAATGAAGATATTAGTTATTCCATAATATAACAGCGGTCCTTAAACTTTCGATCGTCACTAACGCTAGATATCTCCCCCCCCCAAGATTTTTAACATCCAAAGGCTTATTCCTAAAGTATCCCTAATAAGTCACTCAAATAATATTTGACATTCGTTAAAATTTTACAATTACTCGAAGTATAATAAGGGGGTCTAGGGGGTTCCCCCAGAAAATATTTGAAAATTTGCCTCAAAAAGTAAGTGTTACAGCTTATTTTGATTTTTTTTATGTTTTGATATTGATTTTGCTATAAAAAATTCGAATAAAAAGCAGCGCAATATTTTTAAAAAATTGAATCGAACACAAAATATTAAATACCTATTGCGAAGAATGAAAGTGGATTTATACCGCCTTTAAAATCAAGGGCACAGAGCCGTAACTAGACTAGTTTCGGGAGGGATTTTGACTTAATATTTTTTCTGTGGTACCTACTTACGAGTACTTTTTTACTTCAAGTGTTAGAGGACTAGCACATTTGATATTAATTTTGTTGAAATTAATTTCAAAATTTATAAACTTTGAAAATTCCAAGCGAAGCGATATTTGAGGGCCTTCCCCCAAAAATTTGAAAATTTCCATCACAAAATAGCGTTTTATCTCCTTTTGAAGCCTATTGGGTTACATCCTTAGAGCAGGGCTCATTTAAAGAAGCAGAATTTTGAAACCCAGTAGAATAAAATAATAAATAGTAAAATAAACAGCAAAATTTTGAAAGGGGTTTAGTGGTTCTACTTCAGAAGAATTTTGGAAATTTGACCCTAAAAGTAGTGTTTAAATTCATTTGGTAGACTCTTTCTTCTTATTTTACACAAAAAGAAGGATGAAACCTCAAAAATCACGGAAGTTTCAGGGGAAAACGGTACAAAATAGAATTTAAAATATGAGGGGGGCTTGGGGGTCCTCCCCCAAATTTTTTTTGAAATTTTTATCCTTGAAAGTAGTGTTTTGAGTCATTTTGAGACCCTTTGAGAAGACCAAGTGAGCGGGACCATAAGAACGACTTCCAATACATTCCCTTCTTTAGTTCATGAAAGAAAATGGGTAGATATTTACTAAAAATATTGGGGGGCTTAGCCCCCCTTCTTCCAACATTGGGGGGGCTCAAGCCCCCTCAAACCCTATGGAGTCGGCGCCTATGCTTCCATGTCGCATACACAGTCACTGCTGTCCAGACCAGTCCACAACTGTACAAAGGGGTGATAGACACACGACACACGGGAGACCCAGATGACCTTCCAAAGAAAACATTCCCTCCTTCTTCCTGTTGAAACTTTAGGGAGCCATAGGGGTCCCCCATTGTGATTGGTCAGGTGGAATAGGGATTCGGGAGAATTCCTGGAATCCGATGTTGCGGTTACAGCAGAGCCTCCATGCCATTTCTCTGTTGTTTCTATCTATCCAACGTTCGTCGTACTTAGATGAGGATTACCGATCTCCCTTTCTTTTTTTAATAGTATAATACGTATATATTCGATATGAAACGATCGCTTTCTGATGATTTCATCAAAAACGAACCTGAGGATTCAAGTGAAGGACCACCAGATTCTAAAAGACCTGATCTAGGAGCTGATACTAATATTTCTTCAAATTTGATAAGGGTAAGTGCTTGCTTTAATAATTGGAAAACAAGTTTTAGTTTAACTGCTTTAAAATTACATTCATACTTAAAGTAAAGTCCAAGAATTCTGGGCATAGCGTAGCAGAGTTGTATGTTATAATTGCGATTGTATGATTTCATGGCCAATGGCGGCTTGTTTTTCTTTACAAAAGAGCACGTGGACTCTCCGTAAAAATTGTCAATATAAATAAATGAAAAAAGGAATTAGGGTGCTTGCCAGCAAAAATAAGCTAACTCCAACAGATTTTCATTGGAGTTAGCTGCAATCATTTTTCAATTGAAAAACTATTTAGGAAAGAAATTTTACCCCAAAATCTTAATTTGCCGAGTAGGCTCGAGGAGAAAATTCTTATCTTCGCGTATTCCCGATCGCATGCTTTTGAATCTGCGCAGCTTGCAACTCTTCGTTTTGCGTGTGTTTTTATTTGTCTTTAATTTTTTGACGAGTTTCATTTCAACACTTATGAATGATGGTTATTTTTTGGATACTATTCGGAGCCAAAATACAATTTGAGCGACAAACTGGAAAAATAAAAAGGGGGCATTTTAATTAGATTTTCCTAGCAAATCGACATGTTTGCATGCGAATAATAAACCTGAAAGGGCTATTTAATTCGTTGGTAAAAATGAAATTGTAGTACTTCTCGTTGGAAGAGTTTCCTTTTCCTCATACCTGTGAATTCCATTTCCGTAAACTTAACCATTACTAATTAAAACCATTTACTTAATTTTGTAATTGTGTACTGTGTGTCCCTGTTATACTATTTGAACTAACCTTCTCTTTACTCCGTTACATTGCATAAGTTTGTTTTTACTATATATTGAAATATTTTTAATCCTTTTCTTTTAATATTGCAACAGGTTTTAATTTAGCCTCATTTGTGTAACTATACTTTTTTTAAATTCTTGGATGCTAATAAATATGCGCCTCGTATGTTTTGATTTAAAAATTATTTTTTCTTATTATAATAAGTCAAAAGTAAAGTAGTATGCAGTTACCTGCTGTGAGAAGCAAAAGAACTAATATCCAAAATTAAACGCACTTATCAAACAAGAGTGGAGAAAAAGTTTTAGGGAAAAAAGTATGCTCTGGTTGTGGAACTAATGTCAGGAAATTTTAAGCTTTGGCTTTGTTGAAAACAAACGTGCTTTCGCTGGAAACTTTTGGAATGTGGTGGAAAGTGCGGTTTTGACTTGTGAAAATCTGGAATCTCAGTTAAAAAAAAAAGGAAAAATATTTTGATTATGGTTAGGGATGTTAAGTTTATACCTTCCATTTTTTAATTTTTTTCTACTTATTATATACCATACTCAAGATGAATGAATGAATGTTTCTGTCAATCGAAGCAGACAAACTAAATTAAGTTTCTAGACATATAATAGTTTCGGCGAATTCGTACTTTACTTTCTCAAATAGCGGCATGTTTTAATCAAATATGTATAAAATCTCTGAGAAATCGCAGAAGAGGGGGCCGTTCAAATATTAAAATTACCTTAAGGGGGAGGGGGTTTGCTCTTTGCTTATTTTGCCTGACAAGGGGGGATATGAGTGATGCTTACGTAAGATACTCCATTTTCGAAAATCTCTTGTTTCTTGCATAAATAATTGAAAAACTCAACCAAAAATAAATTTAACAAAAAATTGAATTAGGAAATCTGACGTAAGCACTTTTTTTGGGGGTGGACCCCCAAACATTTTGAAATTTTAACCCCGAAAAGTAATGTTTTGACCCATTTTTGAACCCTTTAGGGTTGCACCCAAAAATGACAGCTCCTTTCAAGGAGAAAAAAACCGTGCTTACTAAAGGGATGTCAAAATTTGGGGGGGAGTCCGGCCGTTTCTTACGTAATTATGGTGGAGGGGTTTGAGGTTTTCTTACCTTTGTTGAAAAGGGGGGAGGGGGGTTAAAATGACCAAAAAAGTGCTTACGTAATATTAGAACGGCCCCATAGTTCAGATTAATTTCATTTCTGAAAAACTTTTTTATGACTTAATAGATCAGGTGAAACCGAAAAATCCTACTTTTTTCACGTTCTGGTCAAAAGTTCAAGGTGCTCTATATGGATTTCCTAAGTTTTCTTATCGAATAACATTACACAACTCGTGCAATCTGGATTAGGGAATAGTAATAGGGGAAAACTCTGTAGGGAAAGAAATTTTTCCTAAATGCAATCAAGTGTTGAGACCTAATTTATCATAGTTGTTTTTCGAACATTCGCTTTTGACCAAGCGCTTACGGGATCATTAGGATTATGGCAGCAAAAAAGGATACTTTGAAAGTGAGTAATGGTTTCATTTCAAAGGTTTTAAACATAGTTTCAATTTAGAGAAGAATCATGTCATCAATATAGCGGGATTTAAGAACATGATGTTTTGATGAGTTCATTAAAGTCAAAGTTATGCTTTGTTTAAAGTTGCTATAATTTCTCTTTCTCATTACGATTTAATCGTATGCCATGTATGGAAATGGAAAAATTTTATGCTTTCTGGTTTTGATGTAAATTTGTATTTTATTCGCCTGTATTGTTGTCTTGTCAAAAAGTGAATAAATTACTTTTAATCGGAATAGTAAATTACGTTATTACAATTTCGGTTTATTGAGTAAAGAAACGGTATTTTTATACCTTTCGGTGTCATGCATGCATTAATATGGAAAAATGCTCCTCAAAATCCATTAAAAATATCAGAAATTTACCCTACTGACAAAAAAATTAAGCATCATAATATCCTCATTTTTTATGATATTTGAAGTATAGTATCAGTAATGATTATGTACAATTTATAGAGAGCATTACTAATATCGTTTTAGTTTTAGTAATATTTTTTTTTATTTTTCTTTTACATTATGAAAATATTTTTGATTTTTTAGCAAAAAATCCAATAAATCTCACTCTAGATATATTCGCTGATTACTTTACCTTTAGAAGCAGCCATAAGTAAGCCGAATTCTCTTGAAAAGAGGTCAGACTTAATACACATTTGACGGTCTTCAATGCAATTAGAAACCCATTATAACAAGATGTATGTCAAATAATCTGATAAAGATCTTAGAAAGGTGTTAAAATCTTTCATTAAATACAATTGATTTGACTGTGTACGACAGTTGGATTAGTGTCACTGTAACTGTATGTTTATCTCATTAGAGAGCATTTTGTGTCGTGTTGCAAAACTGGCCGTTTCCAAAACAAGATACGTTGATGTAAAATCGAATTTCCTGATATTTGGGGGGCGGGAGATGGATATAATATCTTTAAATCTAACACTCTTAGGGGTTAGAGACATTTGAATGATATGTTTTAAAACACAATTTTAAAAAGCAAGGACATGTGAAGGAAGGTTTGTTAATCAAGACATTATTGTACTACTTACGTATTACGTAATAGCCCGTCGCGTTAAGCGGCATAATTGATGGGAAGAGGGGAAAATGGGTTTACGGCAAGTGATATGGGTTCCCAAAGTGGGCGGTAACGCCCCCTGTGGGCGTTGAAGAATTCTATAAAAATATATATTAGAGTTTCGTTTCGATGATGATAGTGATTTTTCGTCGTTTAGAGATTGTGAGACATCATGTTTGAATAATCTTGTTCCTAATTTAATAAGATGTGTGCGTAATCCAATACTTTTTTACGTGTTTGTTAAAATAATTAGTACACTTTGTAATTACATTTAAATTTTGATTTTTTTTATAAAAAACTTTTTTCTAACACTTATATCAATATAAAAACGAAATTAAACAGTCAAAAAAAATTTCCATTTTTGGTCAATTTTTCTGAAATAAATGTCACTGTTAAGGGGTTAAATTCCCTTTCTAGCATGCTAAAACTCAAAAACATTTCCTGGGGGGGAGAACCTCCAGACCCCCCTTTTCTTTATCGATTGAGCTATCCATAATTTTGATAGCTTTTTGAGATGAATACAGGAAATTTTCAGTAGGTTATACCAAATTTCCTTGGGGGGCGGACAAAAATTTCAGTTCATTCAGAAGTAGGTATAGAATTATCTTTATATAAACTATTTTAAAAAGTAGAGTATTAGGTATAACAGGTAAAATTATTACCTAATTATTTCAAATTAAATTTTAAAGTGCATAGAAAACTTAGCTGTTAAATATTGTCCGTATACAAGCTTTAAAATTGTTTATTTTGTTTGGGGTTATAAATTACACATGACACATTACAAATGACTCATTAGGTATGTCATGGCAGTTACGTGAACTTGACATATTTTATATGAGCTAGGTATGGTTAGTTTACTAGGGAGGGAAAAGAAAGAAAAGTTTCATCACAAATCGAATTTTTTCTGCTGTTGACCTGCGTAGAGAGCCTGTATACGAGAGAGAGGCGACAACTCGCTTGAAAGCGTCTCTGCGCATTCTTGCGCGCAGTTAAAACTGTCCAAATCTCCAATTCTGTCCTAACTGTATCATGCCGCTTGTCTCGCTCCAATGCTAATCCTAGGATCTCTAGCTAATCATACGGAGGGAAACCTGCGGTGAACAGAAAACGCTGTTGACCAATCAGCGCGCTATACAAAATTTAAAATTTCGTTGGTTTCCCATTTTTGGTCGCAGGTCATCACCAGAAAAAAATTTCGTATATATCTAGCTTAAATTTTTAAACTTATCAAAATTCCTTCCAACCGCTAGCAATTTTAAAAAATGATTTGTTGAACTTTTTTCGTTCATTTTTCTATTTTAGAGCTCAAGTAAATAGCAAAACAAATCCCATCGACATGAAAATTTTTCAATGTTTTATTGAAATCATTTAACTAAAATTAGACACTAGCCGCGAGAGGATTTCACATTATATGATGAAGTAAGTATTTGTGATGTTTTTATACAAATATTCGGACTAAAAAAGTCCGCTGTGGATGAAATTAAATTGTTGTATCAAGCTAAAAAATATTGCAAGTTTTAAATTAAATCCATTATTTAATTTTTTTTAATCCACACTACCCATTAGCGGACATCGAAAAAGTATTTTTCGACTCACCCCTAATAACCCCCCAAGTAATAAAATAAAAAAATATTATTATCAAAACAAATACAGTATATTAGTAATCTAACCTCAATATTTCAAAATAGAGATGAAGATTTTCAAGATAACAAAGGAAAATAGAGAATAATTAATTTCAAGGGGTGAAAATATTTTTTCGATATCTAAGTTCGAAATATCGAGTGAAAAGTAAAAAAGTCTAAATAAACGAATGGTTTTCACTGCTAAATTTACCTCTTTCAAGGAACATAATATTTGGCACAGTCATGGGCATAGCCAGGGTTCCACTTGGGGGGGCAAGCAGGGTCGACTTTTTTATGTTTGTGGAAAACAATTTTAATTAAAGCCCCGTGAGAGAGCGCTGCTGCCACAGTATTGTTTCGAGAGGGATTTTGGATCTTTTGAAATTTAATTAATGTAAAAGTTTTGTGGGTAGCGTAGAAACAATATGGGGGCGGGGGGTTAGGTAAAAGTTTTTGTAACCTGTCTCTAAAAAGTAGTTTTGTGACTCTTTTTTGGACATTGGTGACCATGACCATTTAGGCTGCACTCGAAGTGGATCACTTCTTGTATAATCTCCATAATTTTCACGGCAAAAAGCAACATATTAGACATAATAATTTTGCAATGAGGGTCAACTCCCTACCCCCTTGGATACTGCCATGGGGGGAGCTCTTAATTTTTAATCAGTGCTGGTGAATATGGAAATTTATTTCGGGAGGTGCCTAAAAATATTTTTCAGCCCCTTTCATCCATATTAATAGGTTTAATGTAGTTTTTCAATACTTTTTTTGGTATAATTTTCGTCCAAGAAAAATTTATATAAGAAAGTTTTTAGTAATAAAGGTTCAAGTTTAAAAGGGGGGTCTGGGGGTCTTCCCCCGAAAATTTTTGGAAGTTTGACCCTACAGGGTTTTAAACTATTTTTTAGTACATGTAAACCCAAATTTGGACAAACATTTTTAGGTAGAATTTTTTTTTATTTTAAAGAACTTATTATAAAAAATTGTGATTAATAAAGGTTTAAATACCAAAGAAGGGCTTGGCTTTCCTTCCCCAGAAAATGCTTGGATATTTGACCCTAAGAACAGGGTTTTAACTAAAAGTAAAGTAAAAGTAAATTACTCAGGACTTAGGGAGGGGGGAAGCTGCCCCTCCCTACCCCCCTGGCTACGCCCATAGGCACAGTATTTGTTATTGTAAAAAGTATTAAAGGGGAAGGGGACACTTTTATTTTTTAATCTTTCCCATTCATATCATACCATTCTAATATAAAGGGAGCAAGGAGCTCAAATATTTTTTTTGGGGGGGGGTAAGGTCCAAATATTTCGGGAGACGAGACGACGTGTCCTGCAAATCTCAGATCTCAGCTTTTATGACCATTCTTTTGAGGTTTTATGCGAAAAAATTTAACAATTTTTAGTTTGATAATTGCTTATAATTACGAATACTGTTTCAATGTTATTATTAAGGAAAATAAAACGAGTAAAACCACAGAGTAAAACCTAAACTTTATTCACTTAATTTAAAATATGCCCCCTAATGTAGAAAGAATATTTCTAATCGACCAATGGTTTAGTAGTGCAAAGTGCAAAAAGTGTCGCTCTTAAATGTTACCCAGAGGAGCTACCACAAATTGACCTCAGCAGTCACCGGCAGTCACTTCCTCTGGTTTCTAAAAAGTTATAAACTTCCGGTAACGGCAACAAAAGTTTGTTGTTTGTTGAAGTTTGAGTTGAAAATTGCTATGGCGTCTATTAAATGAAATTTTTCACTTGTTTTCGTTATCTCTTTCGCAAATATCATGTCAAAATCCCGATCGGGAGCAAATGTCGTTATATCCAGACGTAAACACTAAAGTTAAGATGGATGGTATTACCGGAACGAGTAGTAGCATTGATTCACCTGACCCTGATCAAGTCTTGACATACACCGTACTCAAAGATTCCACCGGCTGTACAGAAGAAAATGCATCAACTGGAATGGAAACAAGGTAAATAGAATTTTTGTTTTGTTCTTAGAGTATTGAATCTCGTAATAATTAAAATGATTGCCTAAGGTCAGTTGTTGACACATTCTGCACAAACATGTAAACAAACAATGTTTATGCTCAAAATATTTCTTTCGATTTCATGTAGATCTTCATTTAGCCATTTAATTAGTTAATTAGATCCATGTAAAATAGTAAATCATTCATTATCCTATATTATACTTACAATAACTCTTCAAGTTACTTCAAAATACCGAATTTGATTAATTTGATGATTGTTTTATCCAAAATTGATACTTCAAATTCATCAAGTTACTTGTCTTGTCAGATGTTAAGTTCCTTTTAATAATGCTGGTCGGTGTAGTTTTAGTTTGCTTTGCATCCATGGTGTATTTTTGGGCTAAGGTTATTTTGTTTTCACCGGCACAGTTGAATAGATGATATAGAAGTAACTTGAAACTTGGGGGTGGCACTTCCTTCTTTGGGGTAGAAGGAAAAGAGCTTAGGCAATAATGCCTATTGCTCTACTGTCAATAAAGTGATTAAAAACTGGAAGTTTTAAATGGCAGTGGCCTTTGTGAGGTAAAAATAAACAGGATCCCTGTATTATATGGTATTAGTAAAAGATCCTGTCACTGATTCAGGGGGTTGATACAAATCACTATACCAGCACTATTCGAAGATGAGGCGCTGAAGAAGAGTTTAAATGTTAGAGCTTGCAATAGATAACAGTCAACTGCCTTTATTGCCAGTTTGATTGTTTATATAGTGACTTTTTTCTTTTCAATATGATCTGTGATTTTGTAACACCCTTTTGTAGGGTTTACTTATCCTTAGTTTCCATTGTCTTTTTACTCTTCCAATCTCATGATTTACATAAATGGACTCTTTAATGCAATTTTGATTTTTTAATTAACATTTAATATAAAATGTTTTAGCATGCCCCATTTTATGATTATTTACGTAGTAGTAGCTTAAAATGCACTGTGTGCTGCAAGTTTTTAAGTGTTTTAGTTTAAAATTTAATATCTAATAAGTAACCTTCACCAAAACTATTTGTACCTAAAATTTAAACCAGTAGTGGCTTTTAGACTGTAAGCTGGGATCATAATTTTGTATTTTGAAAATTATTAAAAAAAGGGCTTTTTAATTATGAAAGTTATTTGCAGAATGAAACTATTGTATATCATTTTTTATTTTGGCAAGAGAATAAAATAAAGATTTATGAATTAAAAATAAAGCTAGTTTTTATGAAAAAAATTACATTAAAAGGGAGATAATACCAAAACAATGCAAGGTTACACATATTCAAAGTTGCTCAGTCAAAAAGATGAGATGTTTTCCTCCCTAAGAGAGACGACAGAAGATTTACTAAGCATATTGCTTGATTCCATGTGAAATTAAATTAATGCATTGGAAAAATGCTAACTCTTTCTTTTTACTTATAAGGAGTGAAACTTCATATCTTGGAAATAGAAATGTATAATTACCTATCATTTTTAAAATTTTAACCTTTTCACTGGGGCTGTGCTCCAATTGATGAGCCACTACTGTTTTAAAATATTCTTATTAAATGCTTAAAATTAATGTTTGTGTCAATTTGTACATTTTTAACAATAAATTTAAATGCATGTTTTCAATAGAAAAAATTTGCATGCATTTTCATAATTGTTAGTGTCCTTCTTAGTTTTGATTCACTAGACTCTTAAAAAGTATAGGTATAGTACACTTGAATGCCTTGAAAATTAATAATTAAATACATGGTAAAAAATTAAACTACACATTTTGAATGGAAAATAAGGTAAGGGGCCATTCATTAATTATGTAAGGATGATTTTGTCAATTTTTGACCCCCCCTACCCCCATGTAAGGGTACGTAAGATATTTCAAACCCCTCCCCGCTATTCTTACGTAAGATTCCATTTCGTTTTTCAAAATAATAAATATTTTGTTTCGACTTTTGACAACTGGAAGATGGATTCAACAGTTTTATCTTAACTTAATGCTCCTCCAATAAAAATGATACATCTGATATACCTACATTTTTTAAAATTAAAGCTTCGATAATATACCGAGATCGTCAGCTCAGAATTAAGTTTTTCTGGGGTTATTCAATAGTAATTTGATTAGAGTAATTGGAATTTGTTTACATTAACTTGGAAAATCTTGCGTAAGAATGAGTTTGACCCCCCCACCCCCCAAGTAAGGGTATGTGATTTTTCCAACCCTCCTCCCCCTCGGGATCCTTACGTAATTAATGAATGACCCCTAAAACTATTTTAATTTAGACAATTTATTTTGTTCCAACACCATGACTTGAGTGTAACTAAGTCATTACAAAAGTATAATTTTACCTCAGTTTGAAACTCTTTTTAGCCCAGAGTATTTCTATGTTTCATCATGGTGTGAGAAACTGGAACTCAACCGAAACAATGGTGAAGGAAATTGCCAGATCCGACCCACTAACACAAGCCTTGTTCCCATACAGAAATCCACTAATAAAGAAACAAGCCAAAGGTGTGTAAAATGCTATTAATGTCAAAATTGCATTGAAAGAAGCCATATTTGTTTCACAATCTGTTTTTATTTTAAAGACTGGGAGGGGTGAAGACATTTGCTTTGTGGTGTTTTTCCCCTAGCTTAAACCCTGGAGATATATTAGGTATACCCATCTACTCAATTTATTTCCAATATAAAACATATCTGCATTAAACTACGTAGTATGTTGATTATTTAGTGGTAAGCTGGTTTTTGGATCAGTTGTGGTTTTCTTATTACCAACAGTTATCCATGATACCATTGTTGCATCACTAATCCAATGGATTTAAACTTTTCTTATTGTTAGTTCTTTTTAATTTATGGGAACAAAATCAAATCCTCTTTCTTCTTTAAAAAGATTCCTATAGTTTTTTTAATTTTTTAAATCATAAATCAACTTATTTATGAATGAAATTGCCCCTTTTCTTTTAAAAGCTGCTCTAAATCATATCTGTGTAATTTGTTTCCTTCTTGATTAGATAAATGCAACAAATAATTTTTTGCTAAAAGCAAAAGTGTTGCAGAGCTATAATTTTTATTTCCCGTTTCAATAAATTTAGGTTACGGTACTTTAAATACATGTCCTCAGGGGAAAAGTATAAATATATGCAAAATTATTGTAAATTCTATATGTGATTACCTTTTTATGTACTTATCCTAATTTTTTCTGATTTGCTTGTAGTGTGGACATGGTGTTTGTTGAAAACAGCAAGAAGCAGCTTACTCTTAAAGAAAAAAAGCCAGCCACAAAAAAGACCTGGAGAGGACGGCTGCTGCCAACTGATGAAAAGCCTTGGCGGAAGCAAAAATTTATCGATAAGTGGGTTGAAGACGAAAAATTCAAAGGCTGGCTCTCAAGACACCCTGAAGATCCAACACTCGCACGATGCATTTCGTGCAATCAAGAACTTGTAGCAGGAAAAAGTGAATTGCTAAAACATTCAATGACTCGGAAGCATATAAAATCGCTTCAAAACTTTGATGCCTCAAGTGTTCAAACTGATAGCTGTGCCTCAAAAAGCACTCCTCCTATGTTAGTTTGGGTTCTGAATGACCAGGAGTGTCAGCAAGCCACAACCGAAGTGAAGGTGATCAAAAATTGTTTAAGGTCCCTGGTTAACGCTGCTTTTTTACAGTGTATGAGTGGTCTTTTCAGTGGAGGAGGTCTTTATACTCTGCTCCACCTTAACTTGTCAGCACTGGGAAAGGTAGAGAATGTACCAATCCACCCGAAAAAACAGTACAAGGTTGTATTGCAATTTAAAATAAATAATATGCAGATATATTTGTAAAAATGTGTCCTGCATTAAAGTTTATTGGGATTTTTATCATATAACTTAATTTAAAGTCTTTAAATCCTCGTTAAAAATCTTTAAATCCAAGAGAATGAATACAGTTCGTAGGGTAGAACGGCGTTGGACGGGCAGTCTATTCTGGCTGATTGGCTGGGAACCGGGTTCCTGGCTGTAATTCGGTCGCCGTAGCCTTTTCTCCACTGACAAGTTAAGGTGGAACAGAGTATACCTAGTATACTTTCTAAAATGTTTTGTTTTTATTCAGTTTAGTGAATATTTCATTGTGCCTGTGCTTCACTTTTTTCCTGTAATAATTTTTTGTTCATGTGTAATTTGTTCGAATATCAATATTTCTCTTAGATATGTATCGACATTAATTTTTATGATTCATGGCATAAATTTGATTTAAAGAAGTAATGGGCCCTGTTCATAAGAGCAAACCAAAAAACACAGGTTTTTAGAAGGTGAAAGGAGGAATCTTCAAAGTGCATCATGAGTATGTTATTTCAATTCGCATTGCTGGCCAATCTACTAGATCTAAAATCAACCTGCCCTTTTCATCTTGTTTTTTCCCCAATAGATTTACTACCCCCTTGTGTTGAGGAAGTGAAGAAGTGCAAAAACTAGTTTAAACACAATATTTTGTGCCTTATATATTATTTTTTGTTTCTACATAATTTATAAATTGTTACTTTTTATTTAATCATAGCCTGAAATTATTAAACCTCCCTATTTTGCATTTAATTGCATTATACCATTGAATCAGATACAAAACTATTTGTTGGTCCTGATCTAAATACTAAAAAATTAATTTATAATATTTTTAATGATACCAGCTGATCTTAATGATTTAATCTGGTACAGGCAACTTAAATTTTTCCAAAGTAACCAACTCATATAGTACTTTTGTATTAGTGTGTAGTTTGTAAATCGTGTCTTTTTCATTTTAGTACCTCTCTGGTTTTGGGAGTGACCTCACTTCAGAAGACCCCAGATGTCCAAATTCATTGCCATGGGGGCAGGTAATGAAATTCTTTACTTTCTAATGAATTTTCAAACAATGAGTGTTTGTAAAACATTTATGCAAATCTACTTGAATTTCTAAATATGGTAGAATCTTTTATAATGACTTCCTGATAATAAGGATCCTTGCAACCACATATTGTTTGTTCCAGAATGGGTCACTATCAAGGTTCTATATTATTGTGTGTGTTAACTAACTGCCAATTTCATGAGCTTGAAACCTCACTAAAGTTTTAGATTTTAAGATTGATTTATTCAAACAGCATACTAAAATTTTGGCTCATTTACATCATAATTTTTCTTCCAAAATCAAGAAATCGTGTTATTACCATTCAGTTATTATTGTAAAATTAGTTACAGCTTCATTTGAAAACTAAAATGAGTATTTAATCCTGTTTTTAATCTTCAAACTCAAGCACCAGTACATAGTTTTACATTAAAGTTTTAAATGAAGTTTATTGCTTGACTCTTTATAATTTCAATATACTTACATTTTCTGAAATTAGGTGCTTTTTACTGTTTTTATATAGAACAATCCACAAGTTTGTCCTTATGGTCTTTATGCTGAGCAGTTATCTGGAACAGCATTTACTGCTCCTAGGGAATTCAACAGAAGAACGTATGCATATATTTTTATTAACTATGTTGCAAATTATTTATTATGCGATAATTTTTAACTCTTAACTGAAATTAATGTATAAGAGAAATAAGAATTTGTAGTATATTAGCTAATCTGTAAAGTTTTCAGTTTGTTTATTTATCAGTTAATGAAAATAATTATATCTTCAAAGTGATATTTTCTTATTTTTAGTACTATGTTATTTTTCTAATATTTTTTACTATCTTTGTAGGTGGTTTTATAGGATAAGACCGTCTGTTTTACATGTGCCTTTTAAACCAATCAATTGTGGTAACCTAACTCATAAATGGGATGATAATGAACCAAATCCCAACCAGGTAAAATTGCTTAAACACCATTACTTAAATATTTCGTCCCATAACGCATTATTTACACATTTTTTTTCTTTTAGTTGAGGTGGAAACCTTTTGATATTCCTGATAGAGAGTTAGAGCAGGTTGATTTTGTTGAGGTATGCAGAAATTTTGTCTCACTGGCCTAATGAACACTGTTAATATCCATATTAGTATTATACAATATTTTAAAAGTTATATTTTTAGGGCATTAAAACTGTGTGTGGAGCTGGAGATCCAAAAATAAGGCATGGTGTAGCAATACACATGTATCTGTGTAATGTTTCAATGGAGGATAAGTGAGTATATTTTCTATTAGTACTAATTGTTGCTTAGCTAAATTTTTCCTTCATATCTAACATCCTTTTTTGTTTATCAAATAACTATCCTTAATTCAGGGCATGAAATTTCAACTGTAAAGGAACTAGCCAGACTAAAATTTTTACTCGCCATTTCTTTGGATTCATATTTTATTTTAAAAAATAGTGTTTGGAGAAACATTAATGAAAGTAAAACTTTAAAAAGACTGAACATTAAAATACACTGCAAAAATATTAAAACTAACTATAGTTGATATCAGGTCTTAGAAGTTGTTACAAACCACCTTATCCATCCATTAAAAGTTTCTGTTATTATTATGCTATAGGAATATTGCTGATAGCAAATCCACTTTGCATCATCTCTTGCGTTTGAACGGGTTCACTTTCATTACCCCTAGTAAATTTGAAATTGATATTTCGCTCCCTTTTCTTCATAATACCTTTGATATTACCAAACAAACCTAGTTAAACTAACTACCGCCGAAAAGAAACGGTCTAACCCGAAAACGAAACTCGCGTACAAGAGCAATCATGCGTTTGCCGGCTTCTCTACAACCGCTGGTTGCTTAATTTTAAATCACTTAGGCGAGCCGCTTGATTCGGACATTTTTTTCAGGGAAAAGAACTTTCTTACCAGCCTTAAATTTTTGGTTGCCGACGGCGAGCGGAAATTTCGCGTCTTGCCTTAATTTTTAAAGACATACATATAAACTGATAAATGTTTATTATATACTTTTCAAACAGTTCCCTCCTTAGTATTTTTTAACAAAAAAAGTTTAAAATTGAAAACAAAATTGATTTGGTTGGTTACATTAAAACTTAATATTTCTTGGGTCTGAGCTCTAATTTTTTTGTTATATGATGTACTCAATATAACATATGATGTCATGTTATATGACTTTGTTATATAATGTCAAGTGCATAGTTTAACAGTTTGTTATTCTCTTTAGATGCTTTTATAATTCTGATGGAGATTTCTTGATAGGTATACATTCCCATCTTTTAAGTTAAATTAGCAATGATGTTAAAAGCTATTTCAAAGTATGCTTCTTTTGGATATATTTTTCACCCTCAAACTTATTTATAGTGCCTCAACAAGGAAGATTGACTATTACAACTGAATTTGGAAGAATGTATGTTGAACCTAATGAAATATGTGTCATGCAGGTAATATATTTTATGAATCTAATCTAAATAAATTTCTTTTACTGAGTAATGAATGTAGATTTAAGCATTTCAATTAAAGTATATCATTTATGGGTTTTTTCCAATATTCAAAATATTATTAAATTAAATTTTTCTTAGAGATTAGGTATGTTTTTTATGTTTTGAATTATTACAAAATAGTGAATTTTTAGAAACGTATCTTGTTCAGATAATAATTATTTTTACTAATATTTTTCTTGTGTAAGTTTGATTTTGTCTCTAAAAATGTTAAATTTGTTTTAATTTTACATTTATACTCAACAAATTTAATTGTATACTATTATTTTTAACTTAAATTACTGTTTTTGGAACATGTATTTAGAAAATTTTCTTCTTCATAATACAGTAGTATGGTTTTAGAATTATCTTATTAAGTTATTTTGTACTTGTTTAAATACATTTTTAGGAATCTGTAGTCTCCTGACAACCATTTATAGTGCTCTCTTTCCCCCAGTTTTTTACTAGATTGTTTCATTTAAAACAGCTGTTTAAACATGTTTAAAACATAAAACACCAATAACTATAATTCCAATATTTTTTTATTTGATCGGGTTAGCTTGGCATGAAGTTTAATGTTGGTGTAGAAGGACCAAGTCGAGGGTACATTCTAGAGGTTTTTGATGCACATTTTAACTTGCCTTATCTAGGACCCATTGGTAAGAAAACCTTCAATTATTCTACGAACAAATTATTCTATTGCAAGTGGTGTGTAATTTTTTTGTTAATATTTTTATTACTGAAATTTAGTTGCATATGAACTAAATTTAAATCTACCATTATTTATTATCAATGAATGATTAAAATAAAATGACCAAAATAAGGTATTCAAGCAAAAAAATATTTTGTAGAAAATGTAAAAGGTTTATATGAAAAGTAAGACTTTTTGACATGTTTATTGTTTATATAAGGGAACGTACCCATACTACGTGACACATTTTTTACCATTTTTGACCCCCCTCCCCCCCTTGGTGACCATTCGTAGTATATGCCAAGACCCCCCCCTCCCCCTCTAGTTTTCACGTAGTAATTCATAAATACGGTTTGCCATCATTTTTTGCAAACAGAACGTTTAAAAACATTAATTTTGCTTAATTTGTCTAATTTTAATAATTACTGTGGCTTAATTAGTCTTAATTTGGAAAATTTCAATAATTAATTTGGCTTAATTTTGTCGAATTGACTAGAAGAAATTGACAACGTGACGAAACCCTAAGCCCCCCCTCCCCCCTGTGACCGAGCGTGGTATTTTGAAGACCCCCCTCCCTCCCCTGAATGGGTCACGTAGTATGGGTACGTTCCCTAAGTTACTAAATATAAAGGTTAATTTCTTCCAAATTGGTCATTTAATATGTTTTCTTTATTGTATTAGAATTAATCAATGTTATATTAAACACAGAAAAACAAGTATTTTTTAAGTTTATGTAATGAAAGAGAAGTATTTAATATACTAGTTTAATACTAAATAACAGTAACATTATAAGTTAGAAATTATTCAATGAGTTAGGGAAGACCCAAACCCATTGCTAAGCACTTAAAACCTATTAAAAATTCTAACTGACAATTTCCTTTTCAATGTCTGGTTAAAATAACATTTTTCATATCAAATTGAGTGTAGAGAGTTACGAATTGAAAATTTAATCATCTTCTATGGCTTAAGAAAAACTAAACATTTCTTAAAATATTATCACTTTTTAAAGTCTTCCTTTATCCTAATTTGCAAAATATTAAAACATATTTAATATTTCATTACATCCATAAAGTTTCATTTTTGATTAATCCTAAACTATTTTTGTAGGTGCAAATGGTCTTGCAAATCCTAGAGACTTTTTAACCCCAGTTGCATTGTATGAGGATCGTGAAGTGGAAAACTATACTGTGGTAAAAAAGTTTCAAGGGAGATTATTTGCAGCTCATCAGGTATGAATAATCCACCACTGATCTTTGGTTCTTGTTTCACTGTACCATGATCGAAATATTGGATAGTGAAATTGTTCATTATGGTTTATCAAGTTAATATTGCCAAGTTAAGTACAATGCTAAAATATGATAAGTCTCACCTGGAAGAGTGAAGGTTTCCTTCTCATAGAAGACTTCTTGCTTCTGTGTTAATAAAAATTTTTAATTAAAATCTAAAAAGCATTAAACTTGCGCAAGGGGCATTTCACGGTATTTGTAAAGCCAGTAACATCTACTATGCTACCTAAATTTAAGACTTCTAAAAAAATTTTACGCAAATGTTATACATATAAACAGTGTTATGTTAGTATCAGAAAATCCTGTACGCTTTGCGGTGGAGCTTGGATATTCCAAGTGGCATAAGACGACACAAACAGAAAAATAAATTTAGAAAAATATTTCAAATTTATACACCTTCAAAAGAAAGAAATTAAATGTTAAAGACTCTACAAGTACTGTAAAATGCCCCATAAGCATTTAAGCTTTATAAGTAAAAATACCCTCAAAATATACACTGTTAAGACACTCAATTAAAATGATAGTAGAATTTACTCTTTTTTATCTCATCTCTTTTTTGTCATTCATTCTTGGTTTTTGTATTAATCATTGTATTGGTTTCAAGGGTCACTCTCCTTTTGATGTTGTTGCATGGCATGGAAACTATGTCCCCTACAAATACAACCTGTCAAACTTCATGGTGATAAATACTGTCTCATTTGATCATCCAGTAAGTACCTGTTTTCTTTTCAAGCATTATGAGGACATTTTTACCTATTTTTTTCTGATAGTGGTTGAGTCTTCTATAAAGAATTTATTTTCTAGGACCCATCAATTTTTACTGTTCTTACCTGTCCGTCTACTCGTCCTGGTGTTTCTATAGCAGATTTTGTAATTTTTCCTCCTCGGTGGGGTGTAGCTGAAGGAACTTTCAGACCACCCTATTATCATAGTAAGTTGCCGTTTGTTTCAGTACACAATTCACTTAATTTTTTCAAACATTGATGAAGAGTGTTTTTTTTATTTCAATGATGCTTTTAGTCATATACAGTAAAATCTCGACTTATGCAAATTCAGAGTTAGGCAGTTTGAAAATTTCAATTTTTTTTTACAAATTTCTTTAAAGATTGTGCAACATTCTACTTTTATCTGCTCAAATATTCTTCTTTAAATTTCTTCATTTTTTTAACTACGTTCCTTCCTCACGAAATGCAAACACTGCTTCTTAGAAAAAGTGAAAATAAAAGAATATTAGTTCTCACTCGATAAAATAAATTCTGTTTGGGTCATGTTCTGTAACATTTCCCCGCTGTGAACTCATGATCCCCTTAAAACAGAGAATCAAATGACGATTTTAAATTTAAGCCAGGTTCTGGAATTTCAGAAAGGCAAAGGATAGATCCGAACAGATTTTTAAGACAAAATGGGGCATAGGAAAAACTTTTAAACTGTTATCAAAAAATTTTAAAGGCAAACAGTTATTTTTAAGAACTTTCTTCTTCATCAAAATAACTTGAAAGAGTAATAACTTATAAGTACTGTATCTTTTTGTATTTTTTGAGATTAATAATTAAATAATTGTCTTCAAAATTATATATTCTCTTATCTCTGGTCCCAATTGAACATAATTTGTAAGTATTTCTATTGAAAAATATAACTTACACGGTTATTACTCAGTCCCTCCTATCACGTAAGTCCGGGGTATTACTGTATTGCAGCTGCAATAGTGATATTAAGATTTACAGACAGACTCATTTTTCTTTCTAATGTGTTCCTGGTAATGAAATTGTTTATTTGAAATTTTCGTAACATTGTAAAATATTGTGCTTTCAGGAAACTGTATGAGTGAGTTTATGGGCCTTGTTTTTGGATCTTATGAAGCTAAAGTGAGTTATCAAAATTATTTTCATTTAACTAGCTGTGTCTTTAAAAATGAAAATAATTTAAGCTAGACTGGCTCTTACTGGTTGGTTTTTCAATGCTGTAAAAGCCTGATCAATTGTATTTCATATAAAATTAATTTCTGCCGCCTGAACGGGACTTGTCAATTTTCCCCTTGGCGGCAAATGCATTTTTCCTTGTGTTTTGTAAAAATTATTTGTGCAGTAAATAAAATTATTATTATTTACAAAATTCGAAATATATTATTAGTAGCAGAGAAGCAGTTTGACATGCATACAACAAATATAATTTAAAGAATAGTCATATTTCATAATATGAAGTACAAAATTTCCCTAATTCCTCTGCATTATCCTTTTGTAAATGTACATATTTTAAAAATACCAGCCTTCTCCAAAAATATTAAATTGGGGAAGGAATTTAAAAAAATGCTACTCAATTAAGATGAGCAATCTTTAAATTGAGAGGCAGATTCTCAGTCTCTGTATTTCCATTGATGACAGTTTATTTTAAAAAGTGTCATCTTTTAATGTCTGCTGTTTGGATAAACAAATACTTATATCCTATAGGTAATAATAACCTATGTTTGTTTAGCTACTGCTTCTACTCACTTGCCAGTTTTTCTGTAATTTGTTTTGGTTTTACAGGAAACAGGATTTCTTCCTGGTGGGGCTACTCTGCATAACATTATGACTGCTCATGGCCCAGATGCAGATTGCTTCAACAAAGCATCAACGGCCAAACTAGGCCCTGAGAAAGTTGCAGAGAATACTATGGTATGCTTCCATGTATTGGAAAATTTCAGTACTTTGTATATTTGATAACTGAATGCTAAATATAATTTTTTTATAAAAAATATTCTTAAATCATTCTAACACTTAGTGTTCTTAAAGCAATTTGAAAGAGAAATATCTGGATAAAAGCTCCTTTTTTAATCCTTTCTATCCTAAGCAGCCCGAGCTTACCATTAAATCCTGTAGAAAATTTGGGTTGGCTAGGACTGAAGGGTTATGAAAAAAGTAAATTACACTTTTTACTAGTGGACCCTTCTAGAATTTATATACTCATCTATTTATTACTTATAGTGTTGTTGTGTACATGTTGGCAAATACAGTTGCTTAAATGCTTACATGTGACTTATTCTTCAGGCGATTATGTTTGAAACGTCGTTAAGTTTAACTGTTACAAAATGGGCTGAGAAAGAATGCCAGAAACTGGATTCCGATTACTTCAAATGCTGGCAGCCAATTAAAAAGCATTTTGACCCCAACTGGAAATCAACCATGTAAGTGTCAAAAAAAAATTTCTTACCTAAAATATGTTTTAAAACTACGTTAAAAAACCTTGGGAATGGTACGTTAAAAAACCTTGGGAATAGCTTTATCTTTGAACTTGTGAACACAATAATGTGTAAGTTAAAGAAAGTAATAATTAACCCGTAGCAGGGGACGTGGGGTCTCCCAGACTCCGCAACATTTTCCTCCCCTCCCCCCTACCACATGCTTTGTCAAATTGAATGGATTCTTCCGCTAGCTTCACCTTTCGTGACCTTGGGCCTGACCCCTTCTTATCAGCAAGTTTTGACAAGTGCGACAGTACGGAAATTCCACAAATTCTTTTTCAGGAGTCCCAGAGACCCCACCTCCTCTGCAGTGTAACAGTTTTCGTCCAGAGTTAGTACGCATGGTATTGAAGCTAGGTCCGCGGAGATTATTTATGATTATCTCTAATCCACGTTGTGTGGAAGAGTTTTTTTTAAAAATAGATGAAATTATGAGTGATTTCAGTGGGGAAAAGACAGTGAAGATGATTTCTGTGAAAATTTTTAAATTTTATGCTTCGAAAGCAATGGTTAAAAACTGATATTTTAGGTACTGTCAAAAAAAATTTCTATTGTTCAACACAGAATTTTCTCTTATTAAAATTTGCTTTATATATTAAATCATAAAAACAAAACAGTTAATTCACAATAGATGCGTTTTTATTTTTAAGTTTAAAGAGTTTATTGCACCATATGGTTTCTATTGATAATTTTAAGTCTATCGGAAAATTGCCTGGAAAAAATGTTTATTTCATCATAAAGTTAAAGAAAATATTTTTCTATCAAGAGATAAATGTTCAAATAACAATGTACTGAAATATCAGAATCATATCTTAATTAGACGATTTTTAAAAAATATAGAAAGTTGCGGAGTCTCTGAGACCCCACGTCCCCTTGTATGTTCCAATTTTTCACCTCCCCTGTTACGGGTTAATATACGTTGAAGTTTGCCAAAGAGTCTAAAACATTGGTAACAGAAAAAATTTCTTCAATTTACAAATTCCATAGTCTATAATAATAGTATTTTCCGAAGATTTTTATTCCTGTGGTGGAAAATGATGAGTATTGATTCACATAGCTTGCAAAACTGACTTTCATCTTAAGAAATGGTTTTAAAAGATCCCACACCTGATTATACAGGGTGTTTCAAAATTGCGTTGCACGGCTTTTATTTGGAACCAACACCTCCTAGGGTCATGGAAGTAAGGTCTACCCCTAGGTAAGTGACCCTGGAGAATCTATTGAGATGACTTACAGAGCCCCTAGCGGCGAAATTAAAAAGTTAAAAAAAGTAATTTAAAAACCAAAGGAGATAGAGCAAAAACCTCAATGAGAGTACTGTTGCCAACGTCAAGAAGAACTCACTGAAAAAAATTTGATCAAAATATCTTGAATATTCGCGGAGATATTAGCATGTGAAAACAGCAATGTTGTTTTGTTTAAATTTTGTGTTCTTTCAACTAAAAAAGCACAAAACTACGCAATAACACTGAAAAATTTTGAAATATCCGAACTTTTTCATTTTTGACTCTTGAAAAAGTGCTATTTTCACATGCTAATATCTCAGCGAATATTCAAGGTATTTTGATCAAATTTTTTTCAGTGAGTTTTTCTTGACGTTGGCAACAATACTCTTATTGAGGTTTTTGCTCTATCTCCTTTAGGTTTTAAATTATTTTTTTAACTTTTTAATTTCGCCGCTAGGGCCGCTGTAAGTCATCTCAATGGATTCTCCAGGTTCACTTACCTAAGGGTAGACCTTACTTCCATGACCCTAGGAGGCGTTGGTTCCGAATAAAAGCCGTGCAACGCAATTTTGAAACACCCTGTATATGCATAGTATCAGGCTGAAAACATTGAAAGTATAAAAATGCAGTTTTAAAAGCCTTATTTTAAACGGGAAGTGTATTTCCCCTTGGCATATCACAAGTTTTTTTTCTATTATTTGTATTTCTTTTGTAAATAAATTTGTTTGTATTTGCAACTACAAAAAGGTTTTGAATTTGAGAGTTTATGAACTTGCTGTTAAGATATTAGTCAAATATTCAACTTTGTGAAACAAAGTGTGTGGACTAATACTTATCTTTATTTACCACATGTTTTTAAATCTTAACTACTAATAGCCTTTTTGCTAACTTACTGAAGTAAGGTAGAAAATAAAAATTTGATCACATATAAAAACCTTTGGTTTGCAAAATGTGTTACGTGTCAACTAAATTAGTTCGTTTGTTTATAATTTTATTAAAGTCATTTAATATTAGCATAGAAACATTTTGTTTTACATTTATTAAAAGCAAAAAAACTAGAATTAATAATTATTTTAACTATAGTTTGAAATTTAATCCCTTTTAAGTTTAAAACTACTAATACCCTATTTATTTCAGTTCTGACATAGTGTGATAAGCCGCCCAAGAAAAAAGCTCTTCTATGCAATAACTGCAAGATCAAAGACAGATATTTCTCAGAGCTGATTTACCCTACAGACTGATAAATTTTATCTTGTTGCAATTTTTGTTATAGAGATTTGTACAAAATAAACATCTATGTATTTTAATAACACCTGTTGTGCATTTTAATAATTCCTATGTTCTTTTCTTTAGGCAGTTATATATATATTCAAAATATTTTATGACTATAAATTCCCATATGTTTGTAAATATTGAAGTTGCCACGTGATGAATTATGAGACAATTAAAACAATGAAATAATAAAAATTATTTTATACCTTTATTTAATACTTCTTTCCATTTTCTTCTGTATTTGTGCTATAAGTCTCAAACAATAGAACTCTTCATACTCTGGAGGTAAAGTAGATAAATTTGTTAAGGCTTTGTTTAGATGTACGAAAGCTTGCTGAGCTGGAAGATGGTCTTTATTTCCATAGGGGTCTTTCTTATCATACAAAATAGGGTCAAGCTCTTTCCAAAATATATTCACTGATATGCCAAAGTCTAGATATTGCATGTTATGAAACCACATGGCTATAACAAAAAAAGAGCTGTTGAACTGTTTAATATCTATGAAAATATGACAAAGAAACAAAAATATTGCAGGAATAACTTCAAATGAGTATAAGTTTCAAGTCATTCACAGGAAAGCAACAGTGTGAAGGTATTTTTCACTTTTTATTTAGGTACTTAAAATATAAACTTTGAATTGTGAAGAGTTGGAGTTAACACTAATTGTCCGCTAACCAACGGTAATGGTGAAATACTTCATGAAAATTTAAATTTCATATTGACCTATATAACTTTTTTATATGAAATCAAATAATATTTGAATATATTTTTGACTTAAGGCAATATGAGGTGGCTTGAAAGATTTAAGAACAAGTAATTTATACATTTAGTTTTGAGTAGCTGATTTTTTGTCCCTATTAACTAACATTTTTGAAGCTAATTTCACAGGATAATTCTGAGAACTTGACCTTCATCCTTTTAAACAAGATGGAATAAAAAAATAATACAGTCGAGTCCGCTTAATGTGATCGCAATTGTCCGAGACTAAACTGATAACAATAAGCGATCTCATATAAAAAACAGCAAACAGTGTAACTAGATTATTTGCTTTAAAATCAAAATCATGTAATCGTAATAAATGTATACGAAATTCTAATTTTACTCTAGGTAAATTTTAAGGGGAAAATATAAGAGTAGTTCAGTTAATAAAGTTAAAATAATCACTTACTTTGTATTTTTATAGAAACGTCTCTTTTCCCGCTCCTTTATATCCTTCCACTCCAATAAACCACTTATTTATTACATAATCTGAATTCCAGTAAACAAGGGAAAATCAAAATCTCTTATCAGAAACATCTGCAAAGCGTGGATCTTGGTGTTTCTTTAACCAATCACAAGTATGGATTCGGACCCCCCATAACTGTTATCTTTCAATATAATATGCAGAATGTTTTATTTTTCTTACTCATACTGAGTTTCAGAAATATGAAGCGCCAGATGTTCTCATGGAGCAGACATTTACTTGTTAAAATTGACCTTCAAAATGAAACTCGAACTCAAAAGCGGTCGTATTAAAGGAGAAATGGACAAATTTTGATAATATAAAGCGGAGTGATGATCCATAGTTGATCACATTAAACGATGTAATTTACATTAAATTAAATAGGAATGATCGGGACCTGTCGATTTTCGATAACATTAACCGTGATCACATTAAGCGGATTCTACTGTACATAACTGTATATTATGTACAAATTTTTATAATCCTACTTAAATCAGATATAAATGATTCCCATTTTCCTTAGTGGTTTTGTTATTAATGTAAAAAAAGATATATTAGTAAGAAGTAAATCATGCCTAACTCACCAGGAATGAAAAGTATATCTCCTGGTAATAAGCAACATTCAAAACGAGTGGCATTTTTGAATTTCGGGAATTTTTTCAAGTCAGGGTTATCCATATCCATCACTTCAGATTTATCGCCTGTAGAAGAATTTTTTAAGTGACAAGTTATGAAGAGATGAAATAAAATTTTTCTTTGGCAAAATCTTACCATTTAAGTATAAATTCAGTGCATCAGTAGGAGGGAATAAAACTGCTCTCTTTTTTCCTTGGACTTGTATTAGTGCATTATCCATCACCTGTTGATATAATTTTTCTATATGACTACATTCTTAAATTTATGTTAAGTGTAAGCTTATTTATTCATAGAAATAAAAAAAAGTGGAAAACAAGAGTAGAAATTACTTAAACAAGAGTGGAAATTACAGGTTTTTTGAAACTTACAATAAAACCAGGAATTCATGATTAACTTTGTAATAAAAAAAAACAATTTCTGGTGCTACTATGGAAAAGTAGTATCCCTGGTTTACCCCTACAGATTTCCATGACACCAATAGTTCATTTTTGAAAAAAAATGGCATTTTACATTGGTTCAATCGAAATAAATTGAATATAGTTGTAAACAGCTCACCAATAAGGAAGTTGCATGTGTCAGATTTTCAAAAACAAACAAGTGTTCCGTATGGTTTTTTGTATGGTAAAATGAAATATCTAGTCAGTTTTTCAAAAAAATGTACAGGTAATTAAATATTTTAATTTAAAAGTCGAGAAAAAAACATGTGACTGAAAACGTTTATTGTTTAAACTATAAGATGACGTCAACAATAATACCATCAACTCCATTGCTTTACAACAATGTTTAGTATAAGATGACGTCACATCCAAACTCTTGGCGTTTTCGCGCGCTTTTAAAAAGGGGATTTTTGTTAATTTTTTTGACAATCAAAAAATTTCTCGATCGGCCTCAAATTTTGGGTAGTTGCTTATTTTTGCAAGAGGAATCGATTAAAAAAATATAAAAAAATCATGCAACTTCCTCATAATACGTAAGGTTTTTTATGAATTGATAAATACACACACATGAAAATTACTTAGGTCTTACATCATAATGAGTCCAAATGGACACATCTTTAGAAGCGATACGAAAGATACTTGAAAATATGTTTTCCTTAGGCACAAAATCTGGGAAAATGATGTCTTCAGAAACAGCAGGAAACTGTAAACGAAGATCAGCGATATCTTTCCTGGCATCTTTCCCAACTGATCTTAAATAATAAAATTCTCTCTAAAAGGAAACAAAGTTGAGAAAATTATTTATGTTTACAGGATATTTAAAATATACTATTTATTTTTCTATCGTGTAACTACTTTTACTGGTTTCTAGTAAATAGCTAGTATTTTTCTAAAATAAATTATTCATAAAACCTAACTAGAAAGGTAATTTAATAAACAAAAGACAATGTGAGCATAAAATTAGTGGTTAAAATTTAACTTACAGGAGACAAAAAGTAATGTCCCTCAGAATGTTCTGAAGATGATGCTCGTTGTAAAAATTCTTCAAAGAGTAGGGTTCTAAAATCAATGGAATAACAAATTATTATTTTTAACTTTTGAAAATAAATATTAGGTATGAAATTTTAAAGTATACTTAATTTTATCACACTAGGATAAAAATCTGTAATACATAAAATTTTATTGATTAAATTCTATATAAATGGTATGGTAAGTTACTAAGGAATGAATAGTCAAAATTATCTATTTGCACTCCTAAAATTACAAACCCATAAAAAGCGAGTAGCATTAATAGAAATAACACCAGCTACAACCACTGAGCAGAAAGAACAAAAGGATTAGCTTCAGTTTATGTGTTAATTTTACTCATCATTAAGTAGAATAAACGTAGGCTGTTTTTTGCCCTTTAAATGCCTTTTTAATTTTTTCTTTGGAAAATAGAAGTGTGTTGTTCCTTTAAAAAGCTATAAACGTTGTGCAATATTTAAAATAACTTTGTTATTCTGTATATTTTTGAACTTTTTTAACTGTCCCTTTCCTCCCCACTCGGTGCCCCATCCATCCCCACCATGGGGATGAATGGGACAAAATATATGCGTTCATAAAAACCTTTCTCGGAGTTTAAATTATGGGTAATTGATTGAATACACGCATTTATAATGTAACCAAGAGTTCAATTATTGGTTTTAAACTTGTTACAGGAATGAAAAATGTTTATATTTTTCAATTTTAAGCAAAAATGTGAAATTTGTCCCATTCATCCCTGCTCTCCCCTAACCTTTTATTTGTGAGGCGAAAAGGGACCTCTTGTCGGCGTTCGTCGAAATGGAGTTATTTTTTTCTCAACCTGTACAGATTTATGAAAATTTTAAGACCATCATCATTCTTGTAGCTCAAAAAATGAAGAATTGCCAGTAATTAAAAGTTTTATAATAGAATAAGTGGATTTCGCAAAAAACGACCTTAACCCTCTCGCCACCCTAGGCCTCATATGAGGCTTCTACTTATGAGCTCAATTTTTGTATGATGTAAACACGCAAATTTATTTTCTTTTCATCAGTGACATCACTGATTCATGTAGATAACATATGAGACTTCTACATGGTTTTTGAATTCGTTCCTAAATGGCAGCAAGATGATTTATACCTCAATGTTTACATTTAAGGCTGTGATGCTTGTGAAGAGAAAATACTAGCTAGATACTATAACTTCTGCGGAACATTTTTATAGGTTGGTAGATATTTTCTTATTTCATAACCTTTTAATATTATGACCATGTCTTTTAATAAGTTCTATACCAAGTATTTTCTGTTAAAATGAAAAAAATATGGCCTCATATGAGGCTAAAAATAACTGGGAAGGAGTGCACAAAAGAAAAAAAAATTTTCCAGACAAATAATAGAGGCATTTTGGATGTATTGAGAAGAAGAAAGAATTTTTTTTCACTTTTTTGATGTTCTGGTGCCGAGAGGGTTAAACTTTCAAAATGTGAAAAACTTTCAAAAATTTAGGTTACTTCCGATTCGATTCCCTTTAAAACCCAATACTATTCGGTTCTAAAGGGTCCAAGGATTGATAATCGAGAGAAAAAAATTCGATAGTTTTGACCTGCTTCTGGTTTTTTGGCTTTTTCTTGAAATCAACTTTGCCGACAAGAGGTCCCTTTTCGCTTTCCGCCTCACATTTAGCTTATGTTTTTATTCCCAATTTGATAACCTTTGGTCCCAAAATCCATGGTTGATCCTGGTTTCCCAAAAGAACGAAACATAAAAAACATCCATATAACATCAGGTTAAAAGTTGCATACTTATAAATAAAGTTCTTCTTCAAGAAGTCTAAACTTTTATGTTCAGATACATGAATCTTGACAAGTTCCTTGCCTAAAGCATCACAAAGATATTTTAAGGTCCACTTTTCTATGCATGGTCCGATATTTGTTGACCGTAATATGAATGGAATTCTCTGAAAAAATAAAGTAAGTGTTATTTCATAATGCTCATAAATGTTGGAATGCCAAAGTTGGGAATGCTACTCTAGTTGGGAATGCCAAAAACAAGTAGCACCTTGTTGTAGAATGCAACCATATTTTCAAGTCACAAATATTTAGCACAGCTGTATCACATTTATTATATATATATCATTTAGGAAGATTCATTGGAATAAATAGTATGTAATTTATCAGGGCTCTCCTAGGATTTTACCCATCAATTTATCAACTGATTAAGATTAATACGATTTTTAGAAAAAATTCATATTAAGAAAAGAGGTACGATTTCAATGTGATAAATTGAAGAAATATGAAAATCTATACATTAGAATGACATGCTTCAAATATACCAAATATAGGTACAGCTTTAGAAAGAGTCCACCAGCCGCCATGTTTACCCACAACTCAAATATTTTGGCTGACAATCATAGAGATCTAATAATTAATATTATTAATATTAGATACTAAAATAATAAAAATTAGTAGATTGCTATTAGAGATCTAATAGTAAGCTATAAGACAACTATAAGATCTAATAGTAATATTAATGCTGACAACCAGGGCCGCCGAGAGCCAAGCCGGGCCCGGGGACAAAGTTGAGAAGCGGGCCCCCCAGTCCAAGCCCCTTACCTAGATCCAGTTTAAATTGTTACCACCCTTAGTTTTATGATCCTAAAGAACACTCCGGATGGATGGCTCAATTAGTTAACAAATGACCCATCTAGCACGCAATGGCGGATCCAGGATTTGGGTTTGGGGGGGCTAAGAATTTTCATAATCCAATTGAGTTTTCTTGTTTATGATAATACGTAAAGGGTAGTGAGTTATCCTACTAAAAGGGGGGTCTGGGGGTTCTCCCCCAGAAAATTTTTGGATATTTAAGTCAAAAACCCCACTTTTTCAACTCGTTTTGGTACACCTCATTCGAATTTCGGATATAGATTTTTTGCGTTTTGACAAACTTAGTAAAATATTAAACGTTTGGGGGGGCTTCAGCCCGAAAGCCCCCCCCGTAGATCCGCCACTGCTAGAACGGGGTTCTAGGGGGAACCCTCAAACACATAGATTGTTGGTGTTTTTTACCCAATTTGTCATGCTTTTTTACCCTGTAAAACTGAGCGTAGTAAAGCTCTTGGCGTATTTTGCGTATTTTAAAGCAATTTGGCAAATTAAGCTTAATAGATTTGTGAATAAGAAACATTTAAATTGTAGCATTCCTAAACCCTTAATTTTTTAAGTCTCTGTGGGTGTGGAGTATGAAATTTCGTATAAAAAACTCCCAGGCTAGTCAACAAACCGTATGTTTTTATCTCCTTTATTTTTTATTAATTTTGTAAGAGTATATTATTTAATTTTGGGACAGCCTGTTAAATGACACAGACAATATACATTACTTTTTAACAAAATTTAAAAATCCTTTATTCTTAAATTTTATTTTTATTTAATATTGTAATAAATTTTCTTGTTTTAATGATTTAAATTTTTTCATCATCGAAAATTTTCATTTTTTTAAAAAGAAAATTAAGCAAATAGCAATGCCCTTAAAACCCCCCAACACCAACATTATACAAAACATGAGACAAAAACAACTAGTGTAATGCAAAATCCGTATACTCTTTCAACCGATTCTTATATTTTATTTTCATTTAATAATGGAATATATTTTCTTGTTCTCTAAGTAAATTTTTTTATGGTTTACAAAACTTTTCATTATCGAAAACTTCAATTTTTTTAAAGAAAATTAAACAAACAACAACCCTCCAGCATATGTAAAACAAGAGACAGAAACAACTAGAAAAATAAAAAGATGTATAATACTTTCAAATGTATTTGGTAACTGAAATTTCTATTATATAAAAAATGAATAGAATACTCACCTAGACCTACGGTACGGTCATCTTAGAAGACTAACGTTACCAACTTTTTCAAGTACGGTAACTTTCAAACAATCGGGAAAAAACTTATTTGCTTTTAAAAAAAAATTGACGATTTTTATAAACAGAATACACGTTTAACTAACGCTTTCTACAACTTCATCCACCTGGTCTGCATGGGTAAATGGCTTGAAACTAAAATTGTTTCCGCTGTGCTCTGTGGTATTTTCCATTTGGTCAAGGGGAGGAAAAGGGGCCTCATTTCCTGTTTGTTCTGGCTAACGAAAGACCTTTCCGCAAATAGGGTTGGGGGGTGTCCGGTTCGGGCCCTTATCTTGTGACAATTCTTGGAATGTGTTGCAGCGTGTGTGTGGTAGTGGTGGTAATTATCTTAGTTAGGAAACGCTGGAGATTGCATGCCAGGGAGCAGGGGGCCCGGGGCCCGTTCTCAGGAAGAAGGGGTAGTTGGGAAAAAATCTATGAATGGGTATTCTTGTTTCAAAACGTTTAGTAGTGTATCCCAAGATGGAGATTCTTTACGGGCCCCTATAGGTCTGGGAAAATCCCCGGGCCCGGGGAAAAGTGCCCCTTTTGCCCCCCCCTATCGGCGGCCCTGCTGACAACATTCATGTTGCTGTGGGTAAACATGACAGCTGGTGTCTCTTTCTAAAGCTGTTCCCAAATATATACTAAAATAGCATTATTAATAATATTATTAGAACAGTCGTTTTTAAGCAAACTAATCAGCTTACTTTAAAAGTTACACTTCGAGCATTCTCACAGTTATCAACTATATCAACTGATTTCACTTTAAAATCATCCATTTATACTACAAATGATTGTATGTAAATTATTCAACACATTGAGTTAAAGTATATGCTAACAAGAAGCTTATGCTGCAAGAAGAATGTTCCTGAAGTATATGCTAACAATTTAAAGCTCCATGATGGGCTTGGGTTGCAATGTTTGTTATTGTTTACTATTATGAGATCCAAAACTTCTGGAAGCACCTTTAAACTCTATGATCGTAGTAGTATGGCAAACCTAAATAAAATGGGGCGTGTCTAAAAATGATGTCAGATTTCCGAGGGATGGTAGAGGCCTACGCCTATAGTCTGTGTAATTTAAATAGGCGGTTGAAATGTCACGTGATTTTTCTACCCGCCGCACCTTCCCCACTACGTTACCATGGTTTCGGCAAATCTTAATTTTTTCCCACGACATGATTTGCGCCAAGTCAGAACGCTTCAGAAGGAATCAAAATGAGAAATAAGAGGTGGTTGGTATTGATCACAGAGAAAAATCCTAACAGAGGGTCCAACACGATATATTCAAAAGTTGTATGGGTTTGAGGGCGCCACGAGGAACTATAAATGATTGACAGAGAGATCAAACCTGTGATTGGCTGTCACGCAATCTTCTATTTCGAAGGAGAAGGAAAAAGTTTTTCTCAACCAATCAGGCTTTTCCGTCCCGCCTCTCGTGACGTTATGCGATCGCAGCGCCACCCAACCCATCCAACGTTTCGATTTCCATTAGCGCCTATGGCGACGGACTCTCTGTTCTAGTACTCTGTGGTATTGATGATCATAAAATAATACGTATTACATAACAATAATTTTCTTGTGATCTTGATTTATAAATCTTTGCGTACATCTCTTTTCGTTGTGGAAATAAGATTTTAAAAAAAATATTTAGATTTTAACTTTTAAATTTCTATGGGAGCTGAAAAAATTGATCAAACTCATAAAACTATAATCAGACTGATTATAATATAGCAGATCTTAAAGATCGTTATAACAGACTAAAGATCGTTCTTAGCAGATCTTTAAGATCATAAACCATTAAGAAAGAAGTGTTTAGTAAAAATAAATTAATCTATAATTGAGAGAATAATGCTTACAGCAAACGAATTAAGTGACTAAATTTACTCGCCAATTTCAAGTTGGCGAGCGGAAATTTCGTGCTCTGCCTTAACTGGTGTGTAAAAATAAAAGGTGTTTGATTATACTTTCTTCGTAGTTGCCAAGGCAACGATTTTTAAGCTGTGACGTCCAACCGCCTATTTTATTTACACAGACTATAAGTCCAGTCAAATTGTCCTAAAATAAGGCCATTTTGGGAAAATTTTGGGGTAGAAGATATTTTTCGCTATCTGTATGTTTTTTGGGGTGCTGAATCCGAATCTGAGGTTTGCCAACAAAATTTCGTGACGGAACATTGTGAAAATTCGAAAAAATGGCAAAAATTCGTCCCTTTTTTTGGTTTTCGGCCCCTAGAACATTACCTTTGCGCTTCTGAGCTAAACAGTCAGTACAAAAAATATAGAACACTAACCAAGCTACAAAAAAGTCAATTACAACTTTTCTCTCAGACGCATAGTTTTGCCGATAGAGCACGTTGAAAAAGGGGCTATTTTCGTTCGATTGGTAAGAAATCCAAAAAATGTCACTAGTATCTCCAAAAAACCGCATTTTTGGAACAGGATACTATGAAAACTGCCTAAATAATATTTCACATGAAATTAGCCATCTAAAAACTCCAATAAGGATAACTAAATGCATTTTTGTTCTGTGATTTCTCTTAAGAACGAAAGTTCAACAGGAGATAATAGTATTTCTATAACCAAGTTGCTTCTTCGAAATTACATGCAAAATTTTTCTATTGACTGCTCTACATGTTTTTGAGGGTGCTGAATCCGAATTTGAGGTTTGCCAACAAAATTTCATGACGGAACATTGAGAAAATTCGAAAAAATGCCAAAAATTCACCACTTTTGTTCGTTTTCTGCCCTTAGAACATACACTTTGCATTTCTGAGCAAAACAGTTAACACCAAAATAAAGAAGAGAAAACAAGCTACAAAAAAGACAATTACAACTATTTTCTCAGATGAAGGGTTTGGACGCTAGAGAACGCTGAATATTGGGAAGTTTTTGTTCCATTGGTGGAAAATTCATAAAATGTCACTCGTATCACCGAAAAGCGGCCTGTTTTGGAACAGGATACTATAAGAACGGCTTCAATTATGTGTTACGCTCATGAAATAAACGTTCTGCATACTCAAATGTTAATTGATAAATAATTAAGCATAACAATAAAATACGACCATTAGGAACATTTTGGGATTACTGTAATATTGCTACTTGTTAAAGGCTTTAATCGTGCATTAATTAATTAAATGCACGATTTATTTCATGTACCTATTTTTCTATATGTAATATTACTTTGATTAGAGTCTTTAACAATGAGCAATGCTACAGTAATCCCAAAATGTTCCTAATGGTCGTATTTTATTGTTATGTTTAATTATTTATCAATTAACATTTGAGTATGCAGAAAGTTGATTTCATGGGCGTAACACATAATTGAAGCCGTTCTTATAGTATCCTGTTCCAAGTCAGGCCGCTTTTCAATGATACGAGTGACATTTTATGAATTTTCCACCAATGGAACAAAAACTTCCCAATATTCAGCGTTCTCTAGCGTCCAAACCCTTCATCTGAGAAAATAGTTGTAATTGACTTTTTTGTAGCTTGTTTTCTCTTCTTTATTTTGGTATTGACTGTTTTGCTAAGAAATGCAAAGTGTATGTTCTAAGGGCAGAAAACGAACAAAAGTGGTGAATTTTTGGCATTTTGTCGAATTATCTCAATGTTCCGTCATGAAATTTTGTTGGCAAACCTCGAATTCGGATTCAGCACCCTCAAAAACATATAGAGCTTTCAATAGAAAAATTTTGCATGTAATTTCGAAGAAGCAACTTAGTTATAGAAATACCATTATCTCCTGTTGAACTTTCGTTCTTAAGAGAAATCACCGAACAAAAATGCATTTTAGTTATCCTTATTGGAGTTTTTAGATGGCTAATTTCATGTGAAATATTATTTAGGCAGTTTTTATAGTATCCTGTTCCAAAAATGTGGTTTTTTGGAGATACTAGTGACATTTTTTGGATTTCTTACCAATCGAACGAAAATAGCCCCTTTTTCAACGTGCTCTATCGGCGAAACTATGCGTCTGAGAGAAAAGTTGTAATTGACTTTTTTGTAGCTTGGTTAGTGTTCTATATTTTTTGTACTGACTGTTTAGCTCAGAAGAGCAAAGGTAATGTTCTAGGGGCCGAAAACCAAAAAAAGGGACGAATTTTTGCCATTTTTTCGAATTTTCACAATGTTCCGTCACGAAATTTTGTTGGCAAACCTCAGATTCGGATTCAGCACCCCAAAAAACATACAGATAGCGAAAAATATCTTCTACCCCAAAATTTTCCCAAAATAAATACTATTTGACTGGACTATTGCTGGACTATTTGCCGACGTACTGGCCTAGTGGTTAGATCACCTGGCAGCGAAGCCGTACGTCTGGGGTTCGAATCCCCGTTTGGCATGGATGTTAGTGTGACTGTTCTTGTGTGTATGTGAGGGATTCACCTATACGGATTGTATGATCTTCAGGTGAATTTGTGAAATTTTTAAAAAATTAAAAAAAATTAAAAAAAAAAATTAAAATTATATAACCTTGGGTAGAGGCTGTTCAGTGTGTTCAGTGGTGGAGGAGGAGACATCTGGTTGGTGGATCTCTGTGGTCTGTCTGTCTCAGTTTGGCTACTTTTTCGTAGCCGTTTTTCCAGCGCCAAAGCAACCCTCACGATGAGGTGCAATTTGTGCATGGGCGTAGCCAGGGGGGCAGGGAGGAGCGCTTCCCCCCTAAGTCCTTAGAAAGGCGGAAGTTCAGAGTTGCGTATGCTTGGCGATTTTTGGCTGTTTAGCGGCACATTTAGAAGCCAAATGACTCTTTTAACATGAGTTAGGGAGTTAGGGTTACCATATTATTCATCTTTAACGCTAAAAACTTGGCGCATACGCAAGTCTGAACTTGCGCCCTGAGAAATTTACTCTTAGTTAAGACCCAGTTTTTAGGGTCAAATTTTCAAAATTATTCTGGGATTTTTTAACTTTATTTATTTTTATAAAAAAATTAAAACACAAATTGAGAAAAAATTGTGTTTAGCATCTGGAGGGGAATGTTAGGTGTAATTTAAGACTATTTGCATTGTATTTACTTGATAATTGGATTGTACGTTTGCGTTGAAGTGGATCCCACATTCGTTAAGAAAAAGAAATTTAGTATTTACAAAGCATGCCATATATATAAAATAAATTAAATAATTTTGTTTTCACCTATAAAATTATAATTTAGAACTATTATTATTAGAACTTATAAAAAAAATCTCATTCATTTTGGTTGAGTTTTATATGAGTTATGGAATTTTTAAAAAGTAACATTTCAGACTCGTTTTTCATAGAGTTAAGGGTCCTGACACCCCATAAATTTTCATTTCTCGTGTAAAGTTTTTCGTTTACTAGTTCATTTCAAACACAGTTTTTAGCCTCGTAGTGAATAAGTTTTTATTTTTAACAAAGATTTTAGTTTTTCAGTGTATAATTTTTCATTTCTTGTAAAGTTTTTCTGTGTTCGTTTTCATTTTTAACAAAGTATTAAGTTATTTTTAATTTTTTACAAAATTCTCAGTTTTTATTTTTAACAAAGATTTTAGTTTTTCAGTGGATAAGTTTTCATTTCTTGTAAAGTTTTTCTGTGTTCGTTTTTATTTTTAACAAAGTATTAAGTTATTTTTCTGCATTTATCTTAATTTTTAACAAAATTTTCAGTTAAGTTTTTATTTTTAGCAGAGTTTTTAGTTTTTCAGTGTATAAGTTTTCATTTCTTGTGTAAAGTTTTCCGTTTTCTAGTTCATTTCAAACAAAGTTTTTAGTTTCGAAGAGAATAAGTTTTTACATTTAACAAAGATTTTAGTTTTCAGTGAAAGTTTTTCTGTGTTCGTTTTTATTTTTAACAAAGTATTAAGTTATTTTTCTGCATAAGTCTTAATTTTTAACAAAATTTTCAGTTAAGTTTTTATTTTTAACAAAGATTTTAGTTTTTCAGTGTATAAGTTTTCATTTCTTGTTAAGTTTTTCTGTGTTCGTTTTTATTTTTAACAAAGTATTAAGTTATTTTTCTGCATTTATCTTAATTTTTAATAAAATTTTCAGTTAAGTTTTTATTTTTGGCAGAGTTTTTAGTTTTTCAGTGTATAAGTTTTCATTTCTTGTGTAAAGTTTTTCGTTTTCTAGTTCATTTCAAACAAAGTTTTTAGTTTTTCTTTTAGATTCTGTAATAATTTTCTTGGTTTTTATAATGTATTTTTCCTTTTGAGTCATGTTTTCCCTTTAATTTTTATTAGATTATAGATGAATTTTCTATATGGATTATAGATGAAAGAAGGCCTTAGGTAAGAGAAAACATTATATCCATAAAGGATTTCTTTCATAAGTTAGTTTATATGTATTATATTGTTTGCTTTAGTGAATAATATAAATTGTTTGTAAAAATGAACAGCAGATGGTAAAATTCTTGTAGAGCAAGTATAGCAGATGGGTTAAAAAGTTAATATTTTCAAAAAAAAGGTTGCAAATGTTCAACGTAACCATTCCATGAATTGAAAAATAATCAAAGCAGTTCTCTTTAGTATAGAAAAAGTATTACATGTTTAATAAATATAGTAAAAGTTATGAATAAAATGAATGTATGTAGTGTATGTTCTGTAGTGGTAGCCTCATAACGTACTTTAAATAAAAGGTTAATGAGTGAAATTTCTTCAACTGTTGGGAAAATCTTATATATTTTACAATTTTTGTATAAAAATTCTCTCATTCATACAATGCTTATAGAAAAAAGAGTAATGGAATAGTTTTTGTTTAGGTGATTAATCATATATTCTCACGTTTAAATCTAGAAAACGCTTCTATGCGAATAAAATAAGTAATATCTTCAATTGAACTATAGTAAAATTAATGGATTTATCATTTTTAACTTGAATGATTCTAACATTCTATGAAAAAAAATCAACTCCTCGAACAGAATTCATAATAAAAGTATATTTTATTTAAAAAAAATTGCTTAAAATATTTAAGATCGTATCCAATATGTACATAATTAGTAATTTTTAATCGAAGTTGTAAAATAATTCCACCAATAGGATAACGTATTATATGTCAAGTGGTCTGAAAATGCTTGCATTGAAAAAGCATTCTCAATTTTTCAAAGTATCCTTTCCTGATCAAAGTAAATAAAAATAATTCCACCAATAGGATAACGTATTATATGTTTGGTTGTCTGATAATGTTCGATCATTCTCAATTTTTCAAAGTATCCTTTCTGGTGAAAATACTATATTTTCAAAGTTAAGGATTGTGATAGGATAAGAATTTTGTGTCAAATTGTAACTAAAGTGAATATTGAACTGTAAATTTAACGAAATAGAAATGATTGTAATGAAAAAATATATATCTTTTGAAAACCCTCTCCCCTTGGTATTGCGGGAAAAGATGCAATCACTATCAATCCCAATGGATGTTACCCCGTTAACACCACACATATTGCTCTGTGAAAGGCAAGGGGGGCGGTTCGTTGGTGCATTGTTAAGGGAGGCTCAATGACAGGCGAGTAGTGCAGTCTACATTTGAGTTTGTGATTGTCTTGGTCTTTTATTCCGGTATGGGCATTTAATAAGTGATATATTACAGCGGTTAGTTTGTTCATTAACCTTATAATTTTATGTAAAATAACTGCTAATTAACCTTTGTTAATAACTTTAACTATCAATTAATATTATCTTAAAATAATTTAGAAAGTCTCAATTTAGCTTCTTGTTGTTGCATGAGTTCTAGAGCCCCAATATAGTGGAAGAGCTGCAATTTACTAATTTTGTTCAAATTACAGTTAAAAGCGGTTACAGTTTGTTAATTAACCTTATAATTTTATGCAGTAAAATAATTTTAACTATCATTTAGCTTTCTGCTGATTGGCTGGTGGGTCTTAGAGCTCCGATATATAGTGGTAGAGCTGCAAAGTCCTAGAGCCGCAATTTAGTGATAGAGCCGCAAAGTACCTGCTCAGACATATCCGCAAAGTATATGCCCAGACAGCCGCATTTTGCCCATTTTACCTAAAGTACCAGGCCAGACAGCCGCAAAGTACCTGTCCAGACAGTCAGAACCACAATTTAGTGGTAGATCCCCAAAGTACTTGCCCAGACAGCAGCAAAGTACTTGCCCTTATAGTCAGAACCCCATTTTATTGGTAGAGCCGCATATTATTGGTAGAACCGCAAATTACCGGTCCAGACACTCCGCGCAAAGTACCGGCCCAGACAGCCGCAATCCTCGTAGATTGGAAAGGGAGCCGCAAAGTTCCGGCCCAGACAGAGCCCCAAAGTACCGGCCCAGACACTACCCACCTTCCCAATGTGGCAGAACTGTCTTTTTCTATCTACTACTGAAGATCCCCTGGTGGCCTACTAATGGGAGGTATGGGGGTCCTCTCCCAGAAAAAAATTGGAAATTAGACCTATAAAAGTAGGGTTTTACTCATTTTGACAACCTTTTTGGGTTCCGAAGGGGGGGGGGGCGCTGTCCAGAGTGCTACCCCTTGGATCCGCGCCTGGAAGGTAGAAAATGAATTAAAAATTTTAAGGAAAAAAATCTCCATCTCCACCCGTGCAAGGCCGGGCATATCAGCTAGTACTATATACAGAAAAAAGTTAGCTATTACTGGTAGTCCTTCATCCTGAAAAAATTTTTAAACTACAAAAAAATTGAAAAATGCGTTTTTCACCCCCCAAAAAAGCCATGTGGGACAGGTGATAAAAATCTCAAAATACCATGATAAGAAGCTCTTATGCTGTACTTCAAAACAAAAAAAATTATCTTGTTATTCCAAAAGACAAAGGAGATATTTACACTTTTGAAGTAGCACAAAAAACCATTCATGACTGCTAATGAAAATAGGTTAAGTAGACCAGATACACTACTCGACAAAAAAATAGGGTCAAAATGCTTCTGACACAAATCAAGCAAGACAGCCCCTCCCCCTTTTTGCGTTTTTCGTTGACTTAATGACTTTCAATTCGATTTTCAGGGGCAAAAACTATTACTTTAGCCTTTAAATTACACCCAAGGGAACAAGAAAGGTTAAAGCTTCTAAAATATACAAATTTGTAGCAAATGGATAAGTTTAAGGGGTTATTACCCCCCTAAAAACGCAAAAAAATCGTTAAAAATTATAGAGATTGTTTTTGGCTATTTTTTCCTCTAATTTTTTACGCAATTTATCATTAAAGGGTCCTAACCCTTCCCCAAGGACCCGAATTTAATGAATATGTTACAGTTAAAGTCCGGAAATCAGTTAATTTACAGATAACCTAGGTAATTTGCAGATTAACGAGGGTGATCCGTTAAAGAGCGAATTTTTTTTCAATTTCTAAGATTACCTAGGTAATCTTGAAATTACCTAGGTATTCTGCACCCTACCGACTAGACACTCGTTAATCTGCATACTACCTGTAATCAGTTATTTTACATATTAACGAGGGTGATCCGTTAAAGTACAAAATTTTATTTTATTTTATAAAAAGTTTAAGGAGGTTGGGGGGGCTGCCGCCCCCCCAAACCCCCCTGCCCTAACTATAACCAAACTCGTTTTGGGAGTAAACAGTAACAATGACGAATCAAAAAAGGGGGGTCGGTACTTTTTTCATATTACACAAAACACGCAAATCCCACAAAAATAGTAATGAAATAGCAATTTTAAAACTAGAATATAAAAACAATAATAATAGAATATTAAAGTACCAACTGAGATTTGTATCAATTGTGGTTTTCGATCTCGATTTGACAGCGTATTTCAATGAGCACTTAAACTAGCAAATCTTAATGAAAGCGCGGTGTAATCGGCTGGCAGCCTGCACTGAACTATTGCTAGGATTTGCGATCGATTACATATGTTAAACCCTTGCCCAGGTTCCAGCGATTGTTGAATTAACGTTTGTTGAAAAGATATTTCAACAGCTGGGACATTTGCTTTCGTTAAAAGAAATATCTGTCACTCTGAAGTCGGAGCTTCAACACAATTGTTTCAAAATACCCGTTTTAGTAGTAATATACTGTACTTAATCATGTAAATTTACAGTACTTACTTGCTTGTATTATTTTGTTTTAACATTCAACATGACAACTACCAGTGCTACGCTCTAAATTTGAAATCAAAACACCAAATATGACAACAAACTACGTATTGAAACCCAACTGCGCAGGGGTAAGCGCATGGCGCAGTAAGCACCTCAACATTTTAACAGAAAGTATTGAACGAAACAAACTGTTTTGAACTTTAACTATCAAGAGGCCGTTATAGTGTAGATTCCCTAGGTAAAATGCGAAAAACTCAAAAATCCGCACATTAACGACAGAAATCAGTTAATCTTAAGTTTACCTAGGTATTCTTCAGATTAACTAATTATCAACTTTAGCGGTAACAAATATATGCAGCAGGGATTTTTGCTAAAAGCGGTTGAGGCGTTAGCGCCCCCGAAGCACTCGCGGAAGAGACTCTGTGAATCGCGCCGCAGCTCGTGAACTCAGGAATTAATATTCATATTTTGAAAAGCTCAAAAATGACATTATTCTTATATTTCAGGTCTATCCTGAGGGAAATTGTTCAGTTCGTTAAAAACTGGCCATTTTTTGGGATGGGAGTTCCATGTTTCAAGCTGTTAATAGATGCGTGGGCTGTGGATAACAATTGGGGGTTGTCCCATTAAAAATTGAGGGTGATGGGGAAAACAGGTATCATATCTGCGTTCAGGAGGTCCTTTTACAGAAGAATAGACTGAAATTCAGTCAGTAACAATTGGAATTTTTTTTGTATAGAAGTTTAACCCTTAAGAATGGCATCGAACCCTTCCGTGGGTTCTTTGGGGGTGCTAACACCTCAACCGCTTTTTGTAAAAATCATTGCTGCATATATTCATTAAATTTGGGTCCTTGGGGAAGGGTTAGGACCCTTTAATGATGAATTGCGTAAAAATTAGAGGAAAAAAATAGGCAAAAATAATCTCTGTAATTTTTAACGATTTTTTTGCATTTTTAGGGGGGTAGTAACCCCTTAAGCGTATCCATTTGCTACAAATTTCTATATTTTAGAAGCTTTAATCTTTCTTGTTCCCTCGGGTGTAATTTAAAGGCTAAAGTAATAGTTTTTGCCCCTGAAAATCGAATTCAAAGTCATTAAGTCATCAAAAAACTCAAAAAGGGGGAGGGGCTGTTCCCCAAAAATCTGTACGTGATGGAGAAAAACGGGGGTCGGATTCGGATTCAGGGGGTCATTTTACATAAGAATCAGCTTGATTTGTGTCAGAAGCATTTTGACCCTATTTTTTTGTCGAGTAGTGTTATCAGATAAAATACTTTTATTTTCAAAATGTAATCTGACCCAAAAATAAGAAAATAAAACCATTCTTATTAGGTTTTTCTTTATAGTCCACTGAAAATAGAGAAAAATAGGGCCGAACCTCAAACAAATTGCAATAGAAGGTTTCTCAACGGTTTTCACTTAGAAATGACCTCAATAATAACATACTAAAAATCGGCCAAAATCGGCCGGGGGGAAGTTTAATTTTTTTCAAATTTTTAAAAAATGGCCGAAAAAAAATTAAAAAAAAAAAACAAAACATTAATATAGACATGTGATACATGTTTATAGGTTATTTTTGAGTGCTGAAACCGAATATTGCATTTAGTTTGGAAAAAAATTTGAAATTTAAATTTTTAAAATTAATTTGAATAATTAGCTATATGAAAAAATTAAAAACCCCCTAAAAACTTAACAAAAACATCCAAAGAGATAAATCCAACGGTTTTCATTTAGAAATGACCTAAATATTAACATACTAAAATTTAAAATTTTTACGAGTTAAAGAAGTTAATTTTTTTTTTCAAATTTCCATTTTTTTTTTTGCTAAAAATGCATTTTTTTTTCAAATTTGTGCAAAAAAACTTTAGAGGATTTTGAAAAGGTCATTTTTCGGTGGATATTGTCCACAGATAGTTATATAATGGAAAACCGGTGGAATTGACCCTCAATGAATTAGTTAATTATTTTAAATTCTGATGTAAATATGCCAAAGTATTCCTTTTTTCACATTTGTACTACATTTTACCAATTTCAAAATTTTAAATAAAATAATTAACTAATTCATTGAGGGTCAATTCCACCGGTTTTCCATTATATAGCTATCTGTGGACAATATCCACCGAAAAATGACCTTTTCAAAAGCCTCTAAAATTTTTTGCACAGATTTGAAAAAAAAATGCATTTTTCGCAAAAAAAAAAATGGAAATTTGAAAAAAAATTTTACTTCTTTAACTCGTAAAAATTTAAATTTTAGTATGTTAATATTTAGGTTATTTCTAAATGAAAACCGTTGGATTTATCTCTTTGGATGTTTTTGTTAGGTTTTTAGGGGGTTTTTAATTTTTTCATATAGCTAATTATTCAAATTAATTTAAAAAATTGAAATTTCAATTTTTTTTCCAAACTAAATGCAATATTCGGTTTCAGCACTCAAAAATAACCTATAAACATGTATCACATGTCTATATTATTGTTTTGGTTTTTTTTTTTAATTTTTTTTCGGCCATTTTTTTAAAATTAAAAAAAATTAAACTTCCCCCCGGCCGATTTTGGCCGATTTTTAGTATGTTATTATTGAGGTCATTTCTAAGTGAAAACCGTTGAGAAACCTTCTATTGCAATTTGTTTGAGGTTCAACTCTATTTTCAGTGGACTATTATTATTTTTCCATTTTCTCATTCAGCAGAGTTGACAGGTGTTCATTCATGTATGAAGTTATGTTGTAACTACTTCTTCCAGTAGCTGTCAAGTACAATTCTGAGGATGTGAGAATCTTTAAAATGTTTTCCTTCAGGACCCAATAGAGGATGTGTGTCCCAAAAAAGGATGAAACATTTTAAAAATCAATAAATAATAACTTGAAAAATAATAAAGATAAAAATACACGGTTTGTTGCATCCTACACCTAAGACTCCCTGGAGTAGTATGCAATAAACCGCGTATTTTTATCTTTATTAGTTTTCAAGTTATTAGTTATTGATTTTTAAAATGTGTCAGTCTTTTTTGGGACATACTGTAGATTCACCACCCAAGAAAACATTAAAAATGGTTTATAGAAAAATTTGAGAAATATATTAGATTTAGAAAATTTAGAAATTTATTATAAGGAGACTATTTTCCAAAATTTTGCAACATTTTCGAATTAAACATAAAAACCTTAATTTTTAGGAAATGTGACGTCCTAGGAAGTTTTTCTTTTCCATTTACCTAAAAGATTACAAAAAAAACCGTTACATCGGGTAAATGTTGAAAATTTCCCAATCAACTAAAAGGAAATAACGAAACGTTTAGTGTAATTTACAAATGGTTTCTCAAAGAAATCAATTGGGATTCATTACGAAGGATTTATGATTATGAGACAAAGTTTCTATTTTTTTGGGGCCATTAAGAAATTTCCTAATGTTCCTAAACCTAATAAGTCCATATTCTGTAAAAATTTTTGTTACATAGCCCCTAAGTGTTTTAATAAGTTACCTATACATATTCAAAATAGCCCTTCAAAACATTTATTCAAAAAACAATTAAAGGAATATCTGTTTACTATTGAGGATATTGATGATTTCTTTTGTTCTGTTTAATGTATGATTTAAAATAGTTTTAAGCACTTTAACTCATCATTATGGCAAAAATATAATTTATTGGCGCCCTGTTTGCCACTATATCCACCTCATGTATGTATTTCCTGTGTTTTTTTTCTCTTCTCCTAGTTTTTACTTTAAATTTTTGTTACTTATAATTACGGTCACCTACATGGACCATGAGATCCCAGGTGACTATGTTAACTTGTATATTTTCTTGTTCTTTTGTTTGTATTTCAATAAATAATAATAATAGTTGTTCAATTTCCCAGATTTGTTTTGGAAGTATACTTTGACCCATTTTAATTATTATTCTAACCACTACTTACTTAAAAATTCAATTTCTATAAAAGCATCATGCATTTTCTTGTTTGCTTTAGGAGCAAAATGCATTCTTAGATCAATATCGTGATTAAGGGCCATATTCAGATCTTCGTCGTCGGCAAAAAGTTGAGCGAAATAGTTGCGGCGATTTCGAAATTTCTATTTCGCCGTGAACTTTTTCACCGTATTCAGATCTTCTTCCGAAAGACGCGGAAATCTCGGAGATTCAGCTCATTGGTTAGTTGAGTTGGTGACGTGGAAACGCTTAGAGACCAATAAAATCAATCTATAAAAGGCGGGAAAACGTCACTGATGCATTCACATGCTCCCAAAAGTGTAAACAAACTCAATCTGCTCTACAAGTCGCTTGTGTTGTTTGAGTGAACTAGAAACCAAGCTGAAGCTTTTAGCTGAGAGCACCTATTAAAGAGTTGATAAAAACAATAAAAGAAAAAGAAAATATTTTATCTTTTTTATTTCTACAAGCTTTGCACCTTTATAAGGAGCATAACCAAGTAATTATTGTAACTCATAACAGTAATGCTTCAGTTCCCAAATTTAATTCCAAGTATGTTTTGGGAATTCATTCTTGTATGATTTTGAAAGAAGGTTATAAAAATGAGAGAAAGTAGCAGGGGTAGAAAACAAAAATTCAATAGAAAAAAAGTAAGTTATTTTATAACGTATGACTACATGGAAATATCTTTTCATCAAAGGAATTATTCATTAAATTCAATATAGTACATAGTATATAATCTTTTGTAAAAATGGCTTATGCTTAAAGGCAGGAAATTGTTTTTTACACGCTTTACCTTGAGTGTCCAAAACATTTTCAGTCTTTTATAAAATATAACCATCTATATCAGTGGTTCCCAACTCAAATATGTCTGCGGACCACTTCACTTAAATTTGAACCTCCGCGGACCATCTCTATCCCTAACTGTATCTTCAAAATTTTAACTTTTTTTCAGTGCATTCATTTCTCATGGAGGGTCTAAAATTTTGACTTTTTTTCTGAAGTAAAAGAAACCTAGTCTTACAATGTTTCTAAATAGAGCTTAGAAAATCAAATAATCTATTAAACTTAAATGAAAAATTAACATTTATTAGTTTTATATCTAATTATTTAAAAATATACCTTTTATAAAAGACCATTTAACCATTTTTATCAAGCCTTTTTATCTATTAACCCTGGAAGGGTCCACACCTACACAAAAGTTACAGGTTTAAAAAAAACAATATAAAATAGTAATTTTTCTTCTTTTTCATAACCAACAAATAAGTTAGTATATTATTAGTAGATTTAAATTTGAAAGAAAGCACTTAGCTTCAAATTTAACTGCAGGACGAATGAGATAACCAGGAATTCTGTTGATCACAAAAAAGCAAACTGGACATCCAATGACTGTGAGTTGTGACAGAGGAAATTCTCTATAGGCGAAGCTGATGTTCTCCCGAAAGAAACAAAGAAACCGCGTCAAAAGTCAATAATTATTTCAAAGAAGAGATTAAAATAGAAAATAATTTATTGGTTCAAAAACTTTCCCATTTTTGACGGTAAATTTTTCTCATATCTTCGAACAAACCTATTTCACGAGTATCTCAGAAATTTCCTCTTTTCATACCACAATTTCTCGAAGACCCTCTGTCGGACCATAGCATCCCAGTTTGAAGTATCTTTCAACACTTCCACGCTTTGCTTCGTATCAAACCAAGAATAAGTCCGATCATTTGATTCTTTATGTATCTTTTTGTATCTGTAGTGTTTTTACTATTTCCTGGAATGTGTGATAAGGAAAACTATTTTTTTAAATTTATCACAAATTTTTTGGATAAGTTATTTAAAAATCTTCTCACGGACCACCTGTGAAGGCCTCACGGACCACCAGTGGTCCGCGGACCACCTGTTGGGAACCACTGATCTATATGAAAGTATTTAGCTTTTAACTATTATTAAAATAACAGGGTTCCTCAGATTCATGGATACATTTAAATTTTGATTGGATTTATGGATTGACTACATTATTAAGTTGAGTAAAACCAGATTTTCTTTTAACTTTTTGCTTGCACTGCACACTTGGCATATTCAGACACTGTACCTATTTTAAAACTGTTTACTCAATCCTAATAAGATTACCAAGAACGTCCTTTCAGGTATCAGATATAAAAAAAGTTTTACTAACTTCGTGTTCTACCGAAGTAGCTTTTATAACAATAGTTTTTAAAAGCCTTAAATTAAAATACAAATTAAAAAAATTTGTAAAATAAAGAAACTTTAAAGTTTGGATGTCTCGTTGGAATTTTGTATTTTTTAAATTATACGTAATTAAGGAATAGGATGTTTTTATGTTTAATGTCAGTTTCTTCCAGAATAGAATTGCATGTTACGCCGTGGATTTTAAATACGTACATTTTAATCGATGAATTAAAAATGTTGTGTAAGCAAAAGAATATTATGTATAAAATAATTAAGCATTGTTTAAAACATTCATCCCCCGCTTAAAAAACTTGAATTTAAGCAATTATATGAGGATAAAATCCTATTAAAAATAAATTGTAGATTACTTGAAATTTCGCTAAACAAATCTTATGAAAGAAGTTAATATGTTAAGATGAAAAGAGAAATTAAAATTTCGTAATTTAGTTAATTTTTCGTTCGTAAAATTATGTAACGTGTTTTTTGAGTAAGAGATTGAAAAAAAGAATGTATCTTTTGCAAATTCATTGTTACTGTAAAAACACTACCAAGACATAATAGATACTAACACAAAGCTGAGTGTGATAACCAATATTGGTTAATATAATAAATGACACAAAAGTGAATAAATAACTATAAATATCTAATGCCCTAAAATCCATTACGTTCATTTAATAAAGTTTTTAGTGTCTTTTCATTTGTTGTAATATTTTTTCAAAGTTTTATTTTATTTTGACAAAGTTTTTTGTTTTATAGTTTTTAAATATTTCTTTTTGTTAAAGTTTTTTTAGTTTTTAGTGTAATTTTTTTATTGCTTGTAATATTTTTTCGAAGTTTTTATTTATTTTTAAAATTTTTATGTATTATTTTTTTAACAAAGTTTTTAGTTTTATAACTTCTAAGCTTTTACAGGGTGTCCCACAAAGAGCTCCCTGGTTTTAAAATTAAATATCTTTTGAACAAAAATAGATAAAAATATAAAACCAACTGTATCCTTCTAGTTATGGCTTGGAATTTTTTGTGCCAAAAGTTAAAAAATTTAGTTACTATTATTGTTAACAGATGGCAGCACAATAAAAATGTCTGGAAGCTTCGTATTTCAAAACTGAGTTTAGCAAATCGATTCTTCTCAAGATCGATTTATTGATTTAAGGTCCCAAGTAGTTCGTACGTTCAATATTTGTCCAATTTTTGCCATTTACGGCCAAATTTCGTCTTCTAGTAGGAAATATGTAAAATTGATGTATTTGGTACGAGCTGTGCAACTGGGGATTAAATTTTCAAAAGGAAATTTTCGACGGTTGGTTAAATTGTTATGGAAAGGGGTTAACTGTTTTATTTTTTAGGGAGAATGGTCTTTAACTCCTAAATTGCTTGTTAGATTTTTTGCGTTTATCGACATCAATATAAATTAATTTTAAGATTCTTTTTTTGAAAATCGACGAGGGGAACAAATTTTGAGAGAATTGATATATCCTGAATATTTTAAACCAGTCATAACTAGTCATGTATTCTACTGATCAACGTGTTTTTATCGTACTTGAATATTACAAACTTAATTTTAGCGTAACAGCCACAAGACGAAGTTTTAAAAAAAATTATAAAAGTAGAAAAGTCCTGAAAATAAAACAATCAGAAACTATTTCGAGAAATTTGAAAGGACAGGTAGTATTGCCGATGAACTAGTTGGAAATGACGGACCTCGTCGGACTGTTGTCACTGCCGATAACACTTCAACGTTGTCCAAACTAATAGAAGAAAATCCCAGAAATTCAGTTCGCATGGTGTCAGCTCAATCAGGAATTTAGCGGTCCAGTGCGCAAAGAATACTAAACAAAATTAAAATTGAAGATGACACCCTACAAAATTCAGGATCATCAAGCCATCCCAATAAGGGCTATGCAACAACGTAAGGAATTTGCGATCCAATTAATCTCCATTCATAGTAAAAATGTGCAATTCGATCATCTGTAATGAAAATTTTGATAAATCAAATTCTTTAGAATAGTATTTTCAAATAAAAATACAAATATTTTAAAATTTTCATTAACCTTTTGTTTTTTAACCAATAAAGTTAAATTTTTTTATTTCAGAAAGTTTCATTGTGGTCCGATGAGTTGGATTATCATCAATCTGGTTATATGCACACAGATCCGAATTATCAGAATTTTCTCAATTTGTTTCCTTAATCTAAAATTAAAACTCATATAAGCTTAATACACCTTTTTTGGGGTTTAAAGAACTAATCCCTAACAACTTAAACATCAACCTAAAGACACAACCACAGATAATAAGAGACAGATCGGTCAATAGGCGGGGCTTATCCAGAGAGCTCAAGTGGCGCCTGCGACAAGCGGTACCGGCATTAATCGATTAATTTAATATTTTTTAATCGAAATCCTTATACATTTTTTTGTTGACGAAACTTGCAATATTTGATTTCGAAAGTAAACATGAAGTTTGTGTAAATCGTTTAATCGGACTCTTTTCAATTGTTTTCAAGAATTATAAATCATTTTAACAGTGTCTTATTGCATTAAGGCACATTTTATCTTGTTTCTTCTCTATTTAGCAATGTATTGGAAAATCTGTGTTGCATTCTTGAACTTGATTTCTAAGCCTGATAGAATTCAGTATAATTCGCGTTAATTATAGGCGTATGTATTAAATTCAGATGAAAATGTATACTAGTATTGAACTAGTATGTGCGTGGGATCTGGGATTCATATTTGCAAAAGATGTGTTCGTTTAGATTCACGACGATTGCAACTTCATTTACACATCATGTTTGTCTTAAAAAGCCAAGGGATTATAACAAATATGTGTAGTTATTGAAATATGAGATTCAATAAAATCATTTAGATTCATTATTTACTTGTGTGATTCTTGATTACTTTATATTTAAGCTTGTATTTTTACAATCAAGTTTTTCATCATATGCGATCACGAAATTTTGTTGATGAACAAACCTTAATGATTTAATTTAAATTTTCTATTATAATAGCAAATTTTAAACAATTGTTGAAAAAAAAGATATTTTTTAATTTTAAAAACCATTTAATGGGCTTATGTGATCGCCAAGGATCGCGATCCTGGTGATCATAATGGTCGATGGATTACGTCTTCGCAAAACGTCTCCATGGTTGCCAGACCTAAAAGCTTAACTGTAACCACAGTTTTAGTGCAGGTACCGTGGGTTGAGGGCGTTCGTGTCGTAGGCCGCCCATTGACCGGTCTGTCTCTTATTGTCTGTGGACACAACTTTTCTAATGAAATATAAAACACATAACCCCTTCCCATAACAACGAGACTTGGACCAATCTTCGAATATTTTGTTTTAAAAATTTAATCTGAAATCAATGAATCGATTTTGAGAAGCATCGATTTGTTACACTGCGTTTTTAATAGCTTCCAGACATTTTTATTGTGCTGCCATCTGTTAACAATAATAGTAACTAAATTTTTTAACTTTTGGCACAAGAAATTCCAAGCCATAACTAGAAGGACACCGTTGGTTTTATATTTTTATCTATTTTTGTTCAAAAGATATTTAATTTTAAAACCAGGGAGCTCTTTGTGGGACACCCTGTATATTTGGTGAAGTATTAAGTTATTTTTCTGCATTTGTCTTTATTTTTTACCAATTTTTTTAGTTTTATAGTTTCTAAGTATTTCTTTTTGTTGAAGTTTTTAGTAATTATTTCTAGATAAGTTTTTAGTGTAACTGATTATTTCTTGTAAATTTTTCAGTGCATAAGTTTTCATTTCTTGTAAAGTTTTTCAGTATTCGTTTTTATTATTAACAAAAATTTTAGTTTTTCAGTGTATAAGTTTTCATTTCTTGTAAAGTTTTTCTGTGTTCGTATTATTTTTAATAAAGTATTAAGTTATTTTTCTGCATTTGTCTTAAATTTTAACAAAATTTTCAGTATTCGTTTTTATTATTAACAAAAATTTTAGTTTTTCAGTGTATAAGTTTTCATTTCTTGTAAAGTTTTTCTGTGTTCGTATTATTTTTAACAAAGTATTAAGTTATTTTTCTGCATTTTTCTTAAATTTTAACAAAATTTTCAGTTAAGTTTTTATTATTAACAAATATTTTAGTTTTTCAGTGTATAAGTAAGTTTTCATTTCTTGTAAAGTTTTTCTGTTCGTTTTTATTTTTAACAAAGTATTAAGTTATTTTTCTGCATTTGTCTTAATTTTTAACAAAATTTCCAGTTACGTTTTTACATTTAACAAATATTTTAGTTTTTTAATGTATAAGTTTTCATTTCTTGTAAAGTTTTTCGTTTTCTTGTTTTTATTTTTAACAAATATTTTAATTTTGTAGTGTATAAACTTTCATTTCTTGTAATGTTTTTTCGTTTTCTTATTTTTATTTTTAACAAATATTTTAGTTTTGTAGTGTATAAGTTTTTTTTATTTCATGTAAATTTTTCGTTTTAGAATGAATACGTTTTTATTCTAACAAAATATTTTAGTTTTGTAGTGCGTTTATCTGAATTTTTGGCAAAATTTTAGTTTAGAATGTATAAGATTCCTTTTACTGTAATGATTTTGTGTTTTTTTTTCATTTTCATTTCTAACAAAGTTTTTACCTTTAGTTTAACTTATCTTCTTAATTATTTTTTCTGTAGTAGTCTTCATTTTTAGCAGAGTTTTTAGATTTTATAATGAATTTCTTGGTTTTTATAATGTGTACTTCCTTTTGAGTTATGTTTCCCCTTTAATTTTTTTATTAGAATAGTTTAACTTTCGATATCGATTATAGGTGCAAGGAGGTTTTAGGTAAGAGAAGTCAGTATATCCAAAATTTATGGAAAAGTAGGTTGTTTTTAAATTAACTTCCGTTTTTCTCCTGAAAAAAAAGTAGTAGAAATTTCGAAGAAATTTTGGTGCTGGTAATTAGATACATCTTTCAGGTTCAATTTGCCACCTTACTGAACAAAATCGGACATTTTTTCTATTTTTTATCGATTTTACAAGCGCGCTCCTCGAACTATTTTCCCGCCAACCCATAGAAAATTCGGCTTTTTTTCTCCTTTCGCTCCGACCGCCATCACCTGCCCACCCGTTGTTTAATGTTAATGCCTGCTCGCGGACGGGAGCGAAGGGAGAAAAAAAGCCGAATTCTCTATGGGTTGGCGGGAAAATAGTTCGAGGAGCGCGCTTGTAAAATCGATAAAAAATAGAAAAAATGTCCGATTTTATTCAGTAAGGTGGCAAATTGAACCTGAAGGATGTATCTAACTACCAGCACCAAAATTGTTTCGAAATTTTTACTATTTTTTTTCAGGAGAAAAACGGAAGTTAATTAAAAAACAACCATCGTATTTCTTTCATATGTTAGTTAATATGTTTTATATATAGATGTATGGTTGCCAGATGCAAAAGTTATTTTCCTTCCCTTAAAGTTACAGTTAGTTTAATACTAAAGTTATACACAGATTAGCTAACAATGTTTTTCCTAGGGATAGCAATCGTATTAATGATAAAAAGTTACTTCCATTAAAGTTACAGTGAAAATAAATTAATGTTATATACAGATTAGCACATAATATTTTATCTCGTTATAGCTAGTAATGTTATCATGAAAGGTAATAGCTCTAATGTTATCACTCAGAAGCCCTAAAGGAATTGTCACAAAAAAGTTTTATCAAATCTTTGAACCCACAACACGTTTTTTAAAAAGAAGGGGGGAATGCCGATTAGAATTACTTTAAACTAATCATTCTTTCATCAGTACAGGAGAATGAGGTAATGAGGGTATTATGGGGTTTCAAATCATGCTTTTTTTATTTTCAGAACTCCAAATCTAAAGTTCTAGCTTATGTAGTAGTTGATAAAGGGTTGCCAGGTGTTTAGGCTTTCAGCCAAAACGCCGCCATATATAGCTAAAAGTCGCCAAATATACCCCAAAAGTCGCCAAATATAGCTAAAAAGCCACCAAATACCGCCAAATGAGGCCTAAAAAGTCACCAAAAGGGTTAAAAATAGCAACATCTAGCAACCTTGAGTAGTTGTACAGCTAAAGCAGAAGTTATTTTTCTTTCGTTAAAGTTATAGTTACTTTAATAATAACGTTATATATAGATTAGCTCACAATACTTGACTTTTTGATACCAGTTTTTGGATGACAACGAGGTTTCTTTCATAAAGTCAACATTATATATGGATAAGAAAATCTCGGCCGTAATCTTATCACCTAAAGGAATGTAGAAAATGTCTTATCAAATCATTGAACTCACAGCTCGTTTCTAAATAGAAGAGCAAAATGTCGCGTTGTAACTTTTCATTCAACTGCTGAAGGATTGCGTTTTTATAATAAAACTTTTTAATCATACGAATTTTTCAATTGAATTTCTTAATAATTATAATTTAGTGTAATAAAATTTACCATATGTGAGGCGGAAAGCGAAAAAGGACCTCTTGTCAGCAAAGTTGATTTCGAGAAAAAGTCAAAAAACCAGAAGAAGGTCAAAACTATCGATTTTTTTTCTCTCGATTTTATCGATCCTTGGACCTTTTAGAACAGAATTTTAGCTGTTGGAATCATTCCTTAACTGTGAAAAATAACCAGATGGTAGCATTTTGAAAGTTTAAGGTCGTTTTTCGCGAAATCCACTTATTCTATTAAAACTTTTAATTACTGGCGATTCGTCATTTTTTGAGCTACAAGGATGATGATGGTCTTAATATCTTCATAAATCTGTACAGATTGAGAAAAAAAATAACATTTCCATTTCTTCGAACGCCGACAAGAGGTCCCTTTTCGCTTTCCGCCTCACATATGTATTTACAAGAATTATCTAAGCACATTTTACACACTCGAATTATACACTATAAAATAAATTTCCTTACTGAAAAGTTGTAGAAAAAATGTTTATCTAGTTAAGAAGTATATAAAAAAGTATTTGTTTTAGAAAATTAAAGTAAAAAAAATTAAAATAATGACTTTGTTTTTAATATCAAACTAAAAATGTCTTTCAAAACGAGTTCAGCTACAACATGTTAAATAATTTATTAAATACATTTTTTAATTAATTAATACATTCATTTGTAAAATACTAAATAATATTAAAACTCTTACAATTTTTAAAGCTGATACTTAATTTATTTTGGCGTAATTTATATACCTTAACATTACTAATAAAGTGGCAAAAACCCTTAAAATATTTTTAAATGAAACTAGGGGGCTACCGCCCCCTGCTCGCTATCGCTCGCCAACCCCCGTTAACTGCTGACGCAGTAACTTTTGGACCGCTTCACAATTCCCCACAAAACCCAGCTCACTGCACTTACTCACTTTATAAAACATTCTTAACACAGGGGTAGTACTTCTCCGTGGTATTCTTTCAAATATGGCGAATATTTATTCAGTGGTGGAATTTTATCATTTCCTTTATGGTAACATGAATTGGCGGATCGTTTTATAACCTTCCCTTAATGTTTCAGTGCTTCCCTTAATGTATCTGTGAAAAACACATTACCTTAGGGAAATGGGTAAAAAATGTTTACATTGCTCTGTTGTAAATTTTCTTGGGGTTGAATTCCGTTATAGTTCCCGCTAAATATCACTAACATCTTTTGGACACTATAAAGTATAAATATTGCTAAATTGTTTCAAATTCATAGATTAAAGTGTTTAATTAGATCTATAACTATTCAGTTTATCATTAAAAATTAGAAAAATTGGTTTACATTTGAATATTGAGCGTTCGAAAGAGATTGGCGATATTTAGCGGGAACTATAACAGAATTGAACCCCAAGAAAATTAACAACAAAGCAATGTAAACATTCTTTTACCCATTTCCCTAAGGTAATGTTTTTTCACAGATACATTAAGGGAAGCATTGAAATATCTCAGGAATAAATTTAACTTTCTTAAAATTTGTAATGATTGACTGTTAAAAATGTAGTAATTATCTTAAACATCGCGAAAATTTAGAATTTTATCTTCATGAGAAACAAACTTCGAAGTTGTGTCATTTTCATAGCAACGACACCGAATGTCAAGACTTCCAACATTTTCATCCTTATATCTAAAACATTCACCCGTGTTATTTAGTTGTTTGCGTTTTGTCATTATGAAATAAAGAGTTACATTTTCGAAGTGTATATTTGGACGGCCAAAACGGCCAGTGGCGCATGCGCTGTAGGCCTCGTGATTACGTAGCAGTCTCGGCGCTTAGTGATTGAACCAATGAAACGCCGAGCTGTAGCCTAGCCGTGGAAATTAGAGTAGAGTTTAGTTGAAAAAAGCCGTCCAAATATACAGTGCCTTACATTTTACTACCTTAAAAAGGCACTGTATATTTGCACGGCCATTTTTCAACTAAACTCTACTCTAACTTCCACGGCTAGGCGTACCATTGGTTCCATCACTAAGCGCCGAGACTGCTACGTCATCACGAGACCTACAGCGCATGCGCCACTGGCCGTTTTGGCCGTCCAAATATACACTTCGCCATAAAAAACATACTTGCAAAAGGATATAAAAAATAAATGCAAAATTCAAAATTTCCGAAAGCGAGTGTATATTTTATTGTAAATATAATGATTAGGTTGCCACAACTACAAAGATAAATATAAAAATATTAATTTGTTATTTAAAAAATAAAAAATAAATTAATTATATATAAGTTTAAAATATAATGAAAACCGTTTGAACAACAAAAATATAAATATTGTTAAAAATAACACAAAATATATTTTTTAAATTCGTGTTATTAATAGAAAGATTATTATTTAATCTATTTGAATATTAAAAAAACCAGTGAAATATGTTTTCAATTGTTTTAAAATTCATAGTTTCTTGCTTTGTAACTGCGACCTTATCCGAAATCTAAAAAAATGGAAATATTTTAAAATTGAGATTTTTTTTAGAAATTCTAAAGGCACTTTGCACATCCTCAAAAGAATCCGGACAGTTTGATACCAAATATGTGTTATACGGATCAGTAATTAAAAAGCCTTTCTCTGGAAACCGTTCACCAAAAACTTTTTTTTAGAATAGAGAGACAATAAACAGTCCTTTAAAAACCTAACATAAACAAAATGCAATAATAGTATTTTAAATCTTTAATTAAAAATTTCAATCAAAATAAGTTAAAACATGTTAAATTAAATAATTAATTCACTTCATCATAGAATACGAAAAAAAATTTAAAACTATTCGAAAATTTTAAAAATCTAAATTAAATTTATACTAGCGTACGTTAATTAAAAATAATACTAAAGTTTAAAAAATATCCTAAATCCGTGAAAAGTATATAAAATAAGCATATATTTTAGGTGAACAGCATGCAAGTTCGTTATCACCCAATGCTTCGCTATCGCTATCAAGCTTATGTTATCTCCACCCCACCACCACCTGTTCTAGTAGCCCCATTTTATCCTTACTGACCTACTTGCTTTTACTTTATCTCCCACATGTTTCTTTATTTTAATTACACAATACACATTTACTGCTTTTAAAGTGTGTTAGTACATAAAAGTATTTCAGACGAATACTTTTCAATAAATAGTGTAGGGTTTGTGTTAGGTATTAGTAAAAAATATATTTATTAATAGTATTCTGATTAAATATCGTAATTTCCTTGCTAAGAGATTGCCCATTATGTAGTTCATGGTTAGGCACTTCTTTGACTTATGACATTTTTAAGCTAAAAGCCCCATGTGATAAATTTCTTCGAAACAAATATTTGAGGGGAAATAAATGCAACTTGGGCGTAAATTTATAGTTTCAAAATATTTATAGTTTTCTACTATTGTAAACAAGTTTTTTCATTCTCTCTCCCCAAAAAATATCATACATTAGAATACATAACTAAAATAAATCTGTTTATAAATTACTAAATTTTACATATTTGATGCACAAAACAAAATTCTAAAGTTCTAAACAATCTAAGTTATTAATACTATTTAGAGGTATTAATTATATAGAATCTCAATACTAAGAATTAATCTGATTAAAAAAATTTTAAAAGTACCTATAGGAATAAAAAATGTATAAACTTGTAATTAGTTTAAAATACAACCTTCAACTAAAACAATTAGTGTACTTTAATTAAGTTTGCAAAATAGGTTAGATGAGTTGCTATTAATTTTGAAAAAAAATTTCCCTGTAAGAGTTAAGTTTTCAAAGGGAAATTACAGATAACTTTTATATACAGGGTGTTTCAAAAGTCCGTTTCGAGGCTTTTATTTGGAACCGACGTGACATATGGTCATAGAAAGAAGGTCTATCCCTAGGTAAGTGACCCTGTAGAATGCATTGAGATGACTTACAGCGCCCCTAGCGGCGAAATAAATAAGTTAAAAAAATTAATTCAAAAATTAAAGCAGATGGAGCAAAATCCTCAGTGAGTGTATTGTTGCCAACGTTTTGAAAAATTCATTGAAAAATTTTTTTATGAATTTTATTACAAATATTGTGTACCGGATAATGTAACAACTCTTTTAACTCTGCTTAATCTATTATCTTTTAAATAGTTTAAGTTGAAAAGAACTCTTCCGAAGATCAAAGCAAGGTGGGAAAAATGGATTTGATTATGTGGAAGTTAGATGTAGAATAGACACCTGGTAAAGGAGAAACACTCGATGATATAATCCTCATAAATTCTTACCTTGATCGGTCATCATCTTCACCTGCCAATGGTGAAAGTTTCTAGTTTTTTTTTATAAATGTGTGATCCCTGATGTCAATTTAATGAGCTACAGACGTAATTAGAATATTTTCTCCTCGAATATTTAATAACAAAGGCTATACCATAAATTTCCATTTAAAAAATATTAAGTTTTAATGCTCTTTTATAGCAGTGGACCTGCTGGGATCTAATTTTTTTTACATAAAATCTTTGCAAATCTTATTGAGTCTTAGTTGGTCGGTTGTAATTTTAAATTTCATAAAATCATTAATTTTATATAGCTACAGAAAAAATTCTCTAGTATTCCGCAATGCCTATTTGAGTTCTGAAAAAAAAATTGAATTAAATATGCAAGAAATTTTAGTACATGCAATAATATGAAAAATCTAAGAACAGTTATATAATATAAGCATTAGGTGAAAAATGATTTAAACCTTTACAACTGAAAATAAATACTTGAGTTTGGCTCGGATTGTGAGAAATTTCCTTTGTTTTTACTCATTTCTTTTAATTTTAATTACCTTTGATTTGAGTACACTACTAATTTAAAAAGTCACGTTTATTTCACCACAACCAATACCATTTTGAGAATGTTACGGAGAGCAGGTGTTTTAATACCTCGATTTATTTCTGAATAATGATTAAGGGTTTCCTTAGAAGAGCTAAATCTGTTGCGTTATGTCAAGCATATGTTGACACATATTCTTTAATTTTGCTAGATTCACAATTTTCTATTAATTATGATGTTTGTATTTTTGGGGAATGTCGTACCTTTCAGTGGTAAAAACTATCCAGCTTAAATGCTTTTTAGTGATGCTGTATATTTACGAAAGAGTGTGCCCAAGGATAAAATATTTCAGTTTTCCACTATCCCATAAAATTCTAGAAATGAAATAGCAACATTCATTTCAGAATTTCTTCAAGTAAGGCGAGAATAGAAATTTTGGATCTTCAGAATGACATTATCTACAAAACTATTATCAGATGATATGAGAAATTCTGGAATATAGTTGATAGAAAAAAATTTCCATTCTTAAAAAGAGCAGGATATAAAATAAAGTAGTTTTTTGGTTCCACACACTTATGTGAATCATTTTCGACAATGAATATAATAAAATAAAAAATATATAGATCACGACGTACAGATGAACACCTTGACGATAGCTTGCGGGCAAGAATTTCATCATCATCTTCCAATTATAAAGCGCTGGCCAGTGAAATGCAATCTATTTTATATATTTTAATTATAAATAATTTTTATACTTCGTATGTTTTGCAAGCAATTTAGTAATAATTTTTTTACAAAATAATATTAATACTAATTCTATTCATTATGTTAAATTAATTTTTAAAATTAAATTTTTTGTGCATTAGGGGACATCCATAAATTACGTGAGGTCAAAAATGGGGGGGAGGGGTTTGGAAAAATCTCACCAAATATCACCAAGGGGGGAGGGGGGTCTATTAAAATCTCATGTCAACCTTTTAAGTTAGAAATTGTACGATTTTCTTTTTTTAAGTATGAGAAAGGAATACACACAAATAAGATACTGCAAATTATTTTTAAAAAGTTGTAGGTAAATCTCACTTGGGGGTAGGGGGGGTCCAGCAAAATCTCACTAAATCTCTCCAAGGGGGAGGGGGGTCCAGATTTTGGAAAAAACGCCTCACGTAATTTATGGATGTCCCCTTATATGTAGTGTGTATTATTAACTATGTCCACCAACTATAAACTTATCATGAAAAAATGAAGGGGGCCCGCCATTCGACCGATATTCTGGTATGTGCTCTTAGGTACAAAAAGGTTGGGGACCCCTGGTGTAGATTGTTTAGCACAATAAGTCTAAAATAAATGCGACAAAAGTGAAAAGTTTTTATTTTTGACAGGGTATGTTTTTACGAAAATAAGTTGTTAATTAGTTTTTTACCCTTTTATTCTATAAGTAAAATATGTTAACTATACTAAAAAAAATATTAAATTTGTTCTTACTTCCTTTTCAATAATTCAACAATTATAATCCCGAAAAAAAGGTAAAAAGAATAAGTAATAATAATTTAATAATAATTTATAAACAATAAATAAAAATATACAAACACACAAAAGAAAAGAAAAATAAATAATACATATTTTTCACTAAGGGGCCAAGGGCCCTTCCAAGTGAAAACATTTGGTTTGTTCAATACATATATGCTAAAAGAGAAAAAAAATTACAAAAAGAAAGATTTATACACCAAATAAGAAACCAAACCACAAATAAACACACATAAATATACATTTTCAAGATAATTAATAAAATTAAATATTGCAAAAGACAGAGCACAAATATAAATTAATCCCTTTTATTTGGCTCTGTATAACATAACATAACAGACCATTCTCTCCCCTTTTTCAATAACAAGTAAACAAATATTTCAGAGAAAGTTCAAAATTTGTTTAATTTTATTATATGCGATACATTTTCATGACAATAAAATATCAAAAGCGAAGTACAAAAAGTAGAGGAGAGTCGCCTATGCGGGATGGAGCTTGTAATGTAAAAAAAATTTTTTATGACAGTTAGGTACCTAACAATGGTTTCAAAGATTGGAGGATTTACCTCAATCAGTCAATCAGGGAGTCAATTCCTCCCTCAAACTTTTCAAAGATATTCCATTTTTTATTGTAACCCATGTTTTCAGTTCATATTTGGACAGAATGCCTCCCAAATGCCTCTCTAGCTTGACCAGTTTTGGGCAACCTAGTGGGGCAAAGCGGTTTTTTAACGAGTTTTTGATTTCCATCAATAAATCAATATTTGGCACAATCCGACGCTATCGTGTATTTACATATTTATGTTCGTAAGCCCGATTATATAAAATTAAATTTGTAATTACAATTAAAGAATAACTAATATCAAAGTTAACATCCCCGCTTTGGGTTACTCTCCCCTAGAGCATAAATATAATAATCAACTGTTTTTTCAGTCTTTCAAGAAAATATAAATTTGAGCCAAGCATTCCTTTGATACATCAACATTCCTTAAATCTGGTCCTTGAAATGTATAATTACTCTCTTTTTCTGATGATAGTAAGAGTTTTAAATTAAGGAATGCTGATGAACAACTTTCTCTAAAGTATGGCTTGTCAACAAAAATCAGAATAGCTCCCTTCTTCATTTCTCTTCCAATGTACTGAAATATCAAAAGTAAAATATCATAAACCAATTTTTAATAGATTATGTTACTAATCTTAGAAACTACAGTAAAAACATTCAATATTTTTTAACGTTAAAACTTGATAACTTTCGTTTTGCAAATAAAATATATGTTTTTAATTTTTACATCCGAATGCACTTTGAAGGGTTTAAAGCAGCGGTTCTCAAACTGTGCTCCGCGGAGCCCTTAGGGCTCCGCCAAGCATTTCCAGGGGCTCCGAGAAGAAATTTGAAACAAATACATTTTTTGATAATTTCTAATTTGCTTTGCTCTGAGATGTTATATAAATAACTTTCTGCAATGTGTTTCTTGTTGAGAACTTACTTTTGCTCCTTCCTACTAAAATTTTTAGAGCTCTAAATAACCCTTATATTTAAGTAGATTTGGTGAGGAGCTTCCAATGAAGTGAACTCTGTTGATTAAAGTTTTTTCCCTGATTTGTGCCTTTTTTCAGGTCTTTCTTGGTTTACCAAAACAAGTTAAAACCATGTTATTTAGGGTCCAATTTTCGAAATATTTCTGGAGGAGAACCCTCAGACCCCCTATTGTACTTAAACTTTATTTCTGTCAATTTTTTATAATACGTTTGTTAAAATTAAAATCCTACCTAAAATGAATGTCCAAAATTTGGACTATGATGTACCTAAAACAAGTATACAAAACTGTTTTTAAGGATCATATTTCACAAAATTCACCCAGACTTCCCTATCATAATTGGAACTTAATTAATCACAATTTCTCTTACATTAAATTATCTTAGATGCAAATTATACCAAAAATGTTTTAAAAAGCTACATTAAATCTGTTAAATATGCATGGGAGGGGCTGTGAAATAATTTTGGAACCCTATTGAAATAAATTTCTATTTACGCTACTGCTATGCTTTTATTTCTTGTAGCAATGGTTTTTATGTAATTTGCTTTTTGTACCATGAAAATTTAATCTTCGGAAAAGGGCTCCTCGAAGAATTTCTATCTTGAAAAGGGCTCCGCGACATAAAAAGTTTGGGAACCCCTGGTTTAAAGTTTAAATGATAATAATATTGATTTACGTACTTTTCTCGTTTTTAGTTGATCTTATTAAAAAAGATCATTTCAAAGATTTATCATCAAAAGTTGTTATGGTGCTATAAAGATTGTTCGGAGACACAAAGATTGATAGACACATCAGTTACCTTAACTTTTTTAGAACTTATGGAATCATTGGTTTTTAGTATTTGACTAGCGTATATGCCCGGCCTTGCACGGGTGGAGTGTATAAATTTATTTTTTTAAGTTTTCTGATAATATATTTGTAGTTTTGCATATCAGCAATTACCACTATCATCCCGGTATCCCAGGTGCCTTTTCATACTCTTGGCTCCCGGTCATTTTCCCTATCCCGGTTGTCCCGGTAATTTTTCATATCCCGGTGTTCCCGGTAATATTTCATATCCCGATCTTCCCGATAATTTTCCTATCCCGATGATCGAGGTAATTTTTATGTCCCGGTAGTTCCGGTAATTTTCCTATCCCGATGTTCCCGGTAATTTTTCTCTTCCCGGTGTTCTCGGCAATGTTTCTTAGTAAATTAATGAGTCTAGTGAACAAAAATAACAAATTTGAAGAAACAATAATAAAAGATCTAGTAAATTTAAAAGTCTAGTGAACCGCTTCATTTGAAACAATGTTTTATTTTCAAGTCGTTTTCCATAAATAAAAATTTACAATTTTCCTTAAATATTTAAATTTTAAAGGAAAATATCTTAAAATAGGGGAACCTAACGTTTCAAGATTAATTATTTGAATTTATTTTGGTGTTTTTACAACTGATATAGTTTTTAAATGGACAATTATCGAGTTTTTCCTGTTAAAATATTTAAATTTTGAAGGTTTTCATCTCGTTAACAATAGTGAGTCGAGCAGATCTACTCTGGTAGAGAAATGGAGAAATAAGCGTTTTCGGCTATAAACTCGTTAATTACTCGTAATTGTTCGATTTTCGAGCTTGGAAAACTTGACAGTGACAATCGACACCTCGAGATACGTCTATGTAGCGAGTTTTGACCACGCCTTCGGCGTGGTTTAGGAGGAGATGTGTCCTCCACCCACACAGCCACAAACGTTTTTAGTTATATACTAGCGGATATGCCCGGCCTTGCTCGGGTGGAGTGTATAATTTTTTTTAAATTAAATTTTCTCAAAATATATTTATAATTTTTAAATCAGCAACTACCAATCACCCCGGTATCCCAGACGCCTTTTCCTATCCCGGTGTTCCCTGTAATTTTTCATATCCCGGTGTTCCCAGTAATTCTTCATATACCGATGCTCCCTGTAACTTTCGTATCCCGATGTTCCCGATAATTTTCCTATCCCGATGTTTCCGATAATTTTTCTATCCCGATGTTCCCGATAATTTTCCTATCCCGATGATCGGGGTAATTTTTATATCCCGATAATCCCGGTACTTTTTTTTCCTATCCCGGTGTTCCCGGTAATTTTCCTTTTCCCGGTGTTCTCGGCAATGTTTCCTAGTAAATTAATGAGTCTAGTGAACAAAAATAACAAATTTGAAACAATAATAAAAGATCTAGTAAATTGAAAAGTCTAGTGAACGGCTTCATTTGAAACAATGTTTTATTTTTAATTCGTTTTCCATGAAGAAAATTTACACTTTTCCATAAATATTTAAATTTTAAAGGGAAAAAATCTTAAAATAAAAGAAAATAACGTTTGAAAATAAATTATTTGAATTAATTTTGGTGTTTTTACAACTGATATAGTTTTTAAATGGACAATTATCGAGATTTTCAAGTTAAAATATTTATTTTTCGAGGTTTTCATCTCGCTTACAATAGTGAGTCGAGCAGATCTACTCTAGTAGAGAAATGGAGAAATAAGCGTTTTTGGCTATAAATTCGTTAATTACTCGTAATTGTTCGATTTTCGAGCTTGGAAAACTTGACAGTGACAATCGACACCTCGAGATACGTCTATGTACCGAGTTTTGACCACGCCTTCGGCGTGGTTTAGGAGGAGATGTGTCCTCCACCCACATACATACACAGCCACAAACGTTTTTAGTTATATATAGATAGATTGTTGCATTATAAAAATAAGTTTAAAAAACCTTTGTTTCCTAATATCAATTTACAAAATTATTTTTTATATCACTAGGGGGCTCTGTCCCCTGCTCGCTATCGCTCACCAACCCCCGGAACTGCTTCGCAGTTCTTTGAAGATCGCTTCGCGATCTTAGCGAGCAGAGCTCGCTTGTTTCATCTCAACTATCCAGTAAAACCTGGAACTTGTCGGCTTAGTTTATGATTATTTAAAATCGTAATTTTTTGTCTCTCGAACTTATCAATAACTTAATTCGGACCATAACTACAAAAATATCAAAATAAAACTGCAACTGAAATATCCTTGTTTTAATTTGTCAATAATTTAATCGAAATGTTTTTTAAAATATCCAGCAAGTCTACTAATTATCATCGACTATCTTAGAGAAAAAAGCATGCCATTAATATCTTTTAAATTTATAAAATGCACGTGTATCTAGTGAATTGTTGGAAATAAAAGAAATCAGACTCGCATAAAAATCGTCTGTTTCTCTAGTGAACGACCAGAAAGAGATGAAAAAATTGAAACTTTGAATCTTAATAATTCTAAAAATAATTCGAATTTTTTAAAAAATGAAACGCCAATCTTTTCATAAAAAATAATTGTATGTGTGTTTAAAATATCATATTTCTACTGTGATTAGTTTTTCTGTTATAACTAAAAAACCGAAAAAGGGGTAAAAAATTTTGAAACTTTAAAATTTAATTACTCCAAAAATAATTCGAAATTCGAAAAAAGGGCAACGAGGTACAAAACTTCATACCTAAGAGTATGTGTCTGCAAAAAATCATGTTTCTGCTGTAAATAGATTTTGCTGGAGGCGAACTCGCAGCAGAAAAAAATAATTTTCGACTTTGACATTAAATAACTCCAAAACTAATTATCTAATTAATTAGGTTTGGGAACTGAAATGACCATCATGCATTTGTCTACCAATGGTCAAAATTTCATAATATTCATTCACATAGTTTTTGCGTAGTGATAGTTCAAAGTATTCAAAAATAAAATTTTCAAAATCAGCGGTGGCGGTGACGGCGGCGGTCACTGTTACTTTTTTTTAATATAGGGAGAAACCATTTAAGTCTTGACCTCTTCAAATTTTTAGGCCATAGAATTAATGGGAATCTCGAACGGTCTAGGTTTGAAAGGATAAATGTCATGTTGGTTGATGAAGCATAAATAAACAGTTAAATATATGTAATCTCTTTTTCTTTTTAGAATATGTGAACGCAATTTTATTCTCTAAGGGGAATATTTTTAAGGAATTTCAAATTTATTACTTATTCAATTTACATAAAATATTAATCTTTAAAGTCAACTCTTTTAGAATAATTTGGGGTTTTATTGTATATGTAATAAAAGTTGGATAAAAACGATGAATAATTACATTTTTATAAGTATTGGGTTGTCCCATAAGTTCTGTTACTTTTTACGAAATTTCGTGTTTGAAATTTTTTTATGAAAAACTGGTAATAGGTGGAGATTTCAAACAAAAGGGATTTTGATCTATGTATATTTATAAACATAACGTGTGACTTTGGTAGTTCTCGTGATATTATTTCTTTTCAAAATGGTGGTTTGAAAAAAAGACCGCAAACGACGATTTTTGCGTAATTTCTTTCTTTTGTTTAAAAATGTAGGAAGAACGCATAATTTATGGGTAAAAAAAGTTTTACTGTATATTTGAAATGTTTCGATTAAGGTGTCATAATTTCAAGATGATTCGATAAGTTTAAGGTAGGAAATTTTGGCTTTAAAACTTCATATATTGCTAATTTCACGTGCTTTTTAAAGCACCCCCATTGTTTTTCTAAGCAGCTGGTATGAAGCAAATAAAAGGCAGATGTTTTTTGAACCATAATGCTTTTTTACACTGTTTAAACATTGAAAGCATCTTTTCATATTATAGTTGAATAGATTTATTTCTAAATTCCAACGAGTTGTTTTTATTGTAGTGTTTTCGTATGAAACAAATAATTGCTTTGTTCGCATAGCGTATAAGTTCAGCGAGTGTAATTCGGATAAGCTAAAATGTTGCGCGCTTGAATAGTGCGCACTACTTTCTTAACTTAATTACAGAGATAATTTAATATACTGCATATTTTGAATACTGGGGTCTATCTGTAAGCTTTTTTATTGTTTTTGATGATTTTTTGTGAGAATTTCTTTGAAAAGACTAACATTACTGAGGAAAGTTTTTTGCAATTGGTGTTATGTTTGAGACCGAAATTTCCTAAGTTAAACTTATTGAATTATCTTGAAATTATGACATCTTAATATAAACATTTCAAACATACAGTAAAATTTTTTTTAGCCATGAATTATGCGTTCTTCCTAGTTTTTTAAACAAAAGAAAAAAATTACGCGAAAATCGTCGTTTGCGGTCTTTTTTTTAAACCTCCATTTTGAAAAGAAATAATATCACAAGAACGACCAAAATCACACATAATGTTTATAAATATACATAGATTAAAATCCCCTTTGTTTGAAATCTCCACCTATTACCAGTTTTTCATAAAAAATTTTCAAACACGAAACTTCGTAAAAAGTAACAGAACTTATGGGACAACCTAGGTTGTTATAACAGATTATATAAGATGTTTGAAATCATGTAATACTTGTCAGGTTTTAAAGGTTTTTCTTAACTTTCTTTCTAAAAGTAGTGGTAAGATATTTTATTTAATAAAAGTAAAACTTTAAACTATTAGTGTGTTCTGATTTATTTATTAAATGAATATATTTATTTTACCTATTTATAATGTTTTTTTTTCATAAAATAGGTTCTTTTAACCTTTTTGGAAAGACAATCCTTAATGTCATCCTATAGGTTTTAATTTAATGTGTGTGGTTAGAATACAGCAGAAAAATACAGAAGAAGAAAAATTATTTCCAAAATATCCTTTATCCATTTTATATGACTTTTTACTACGTTAAATGTCCCAACTATCAATTCAGGTGGTACGTATTGAGATGCTGGCTTACTTTCTTTATGACTGAAGTATACAGGGTGTTTCAGATAAGTGGTACAATATTTTAAGGGGGGATAGGGGACATCTGGACGAGTCAGAATCACATAGGATTTGGGGGTCCCAGACCAAATCCCAGGGAGTTAAAAATGGAGCGACACCCCAAAAAAATTATTCAAAAATTCAATTTGTTGAAGAACTACTATTGGTGAAAATTTATTTATGGTCTTAAAAATTGTGGTTTAATATGACCTTTAAAATTATCTCAAAAGTCTTCACTTTAAAATTTGTTTTATTATGAAAAAGTTAAAAAACCACAAAAAAATGTAAAAATTCTACCAAAACCTTATTTTGTATTTCGAAATCCTTTCTTTTGATTTGATAGTCTGACAGATCATAGTTGAAAACCCTTAAGTCCAAAGTTTCACGTAAAAACCACCAATATTAAATTCTTGAGATCCTGTTAAAGCATGGTTTAAGTTGGTCCGCTAACTGCTGTTTTGGAAACGGCTATAGGAGACCAGTTAGCGCATGCAAAAAACGAACTTTAACAGGATCTCAAGCGTTTAATATTGATGGTTTTTACGTGAAACTTTGGACTTCTGGGTTTACAACTATGATCTTTCAGATTATAAAATCAAAAGAAAGGATTTCGAAATACAAAATGGGATTTTGGTAGAATTTTTACATTTTTTTGTGGTTTTTTAACTTTTTTCATAATAAAACAAATTTTAAAGTTAAGACTTTTGAGATAATTTTAAAGATCATATTAAACCACAATTTTTGAGACCATAAATAAATTTTCACCAATAGTAGTTCTTCAACAAATTGAATTTTTGAATTATTTTTTGAGGGTGTCGCTCCATTTTTAACTCCCAGGGATTTGGTCTGGGACCCCCAAATCCTATGTGATTCTGACTCGTCTAGGTGTGTACTATCATCCCTGAAAGTTTGTTGCACCATTTCAGATACACCCTGTATAAATCACCCATAGAGTAAATAATAGTTAAGTGATTTTTAACCTGCTAACTACAGCAAATTTCAACTTGTAATAATTAAAACCAAGTTTAATGTGTGTGGTTCATTGTGGTTCATTAGAGTAGGTTTAACGTTAGGCATTTTGACCAGATAATGAAAGCATGTATTTTAAATATAAAATTAATGTTAAAAAAATCTACTTACATTTTAAATTACAAAACATATTTGGATTCTTTCTACACGTTATTTGTAAAACAGTTAAAAATTATAGTTTTGTTTTATGTCTGTAAAGCAATGTAGTTCAGTTACTTACCTCTATAATATGGTTTCTATCCTCAGGTTTTTTGATTATAGAAATCACTCTGTTCAACATTATTATATTTGCCTCCTTCAAGGACTTTTCAAACTCTTCATTTTCTGATGCTTCTCTCGTTAAATCAAACCGGAAATAATTTGTAGAAACGTCATTATTTTTGAAGAACTCACAAGCATTTCCGTAACTTCCTTCCCTAAGTAAAAACTCCACAATGTTGAAGACGGATATCCAGCCTTTAAATGAATCGACAAGAGTAAACTGTATGTTTTTGTTGTTTACGTATTTGTAGAAAGAACTGCACAATCCGACGATGTCACATCCTGGGCCAGATCCCAAATTCAATACTTTAATGGTTTGCTTTTGAGCAGAAAGGTAGTTTTGAATAACTTCACTTGCATTCAGAACACTTGAAACTCGGTGTCGTATCAAGCCTGCTGAAGAAGGTCCATAACGAAGCAAATATCCCCAGAGATTTTCTGGATTTGAAAAGTCTACATCGGAAAATTTGTTTCCAATCGAAGAATGAAGTGCCTCTCTGATGGTATTTATACCTCGCTCAATATCAGGCTCACTCAGATTTATAACTTTAATTACGGAGGCTAAGGCCATTTCAAACAATCTTGAAAAACAACATTCTTCCTCGTATTTCACGTTGTTTTCACTTTTTTTGGGACTAGATGAGTTTTCATCTGAAGAATCATTCTTCCTGTTTTCTATTTGTACCACAAATGAGTTAGAAGAAGTTGATATATGTGAACCTTCTGAAGAGAATGTAGGTTCCTCGGTTTTACGAATGAAATTTTTGTGAGAATCTGGATTTTCTGAATTTTCCATTGTACTTGGGTGATCTTCCTTTAGATCGACTGGAATATAAAAAGATCTCCAGGGATAGGGATGCAGAGTTCCGCCTGTCTAGGTCTTACCTTTAGAGTAGTGATAGAAGGTAGAGGAAGCCAGCTATATATTTTCCCCCACGGCAAGCGTGCACACGATAAGTCTTGTGACGTGGGCAAAGAGATAAGTCCATATAGTCTTATCACAGGGGTCGGCAACCTTTTGAAACTGAAGATCCAAAAGTCACAGTTTGCAAAATTTACCAGTTTTTAAAGAACCATTAAAATTTTTTTGTTTCAACGCTTATTATATTTGATTTTAGATTTGGAGGGTGATTTTATAAAGTTGTGATTTGTTAGGGAGAGGTATACCCAACATTTTTTCTGAGGTACCTTCTCCTTTCGGGTGCTTTTTTCATCAAGCTTTAGAGGACTTACATAAACATTGCAAATTAATTTTAGTAAACTTAATTTCAAAACTTCGTAAACACTGGGAACTTCCAGAAAATTATTTGGAAATTTCCCTTCAAAATAGCGTTTTAACTCATTTTTAGGTCTTTTTGGATTGCACCCTAAGAGCACCGCTCAATATTTAAGTGGCAGAATTTTCAAGGAAAAATAGTATAGTTATAATAAGCACCCAAATTTCAAGGGGGTGGGGGTCCTACTTCAGAAAAATTTTGGAAATTTGCCCCTAAAAGTAGGGTTTAATTCATTTTTTAAGACTTCTATATTAGACCAAATAAGGATCACATTCCTCATAAATCACAGAATTTTCAAGGAAAAACAGCACATATTATGTTCCAAAATTTTGAGGGGAGTTTGGGGGTTCTCCCCCAGAAATTATTTTACCCTTAAAAGTAGTGCTGTGAGTGTGACCCATCTTGAGAACTTTGGGTTACACCGATCCTTGTGAGTCACATTGATTTGATTAGTTACTTGAAATATATTTTCTGTTTTTTAAGGGTTTTAATTATAAATAATAAATTTTTTTCGAATGGAACTGTAGAGCCGCAACTTTACATCAAAAGAGCCGCATGCGGCTCGCGAGCCGCAGGTTGCCGACCCCTGTCTTATCACCTTATTCTTTCTGAATCACCTTCATTGATAAAATGATCGTTTTGAGAAGCATAAAATAATTTTTATTATCTAACGCACACATATCTAGTCAAGGTAACCGTTTCCTTATTACAAGAGAAAAGCTTTATCAGGCTGTAGTTATCGCATCAATAACGCATACAGGATTGATTCCCTTTTTGAAAAAAAAATTTCAAGGATTTTCAAGGAATTTTCAGGCTACCTGATAAAAATTTCAAGGCTGACCGATATTGTTTGCCACCATTTTTTAGTACTCATGTTTCATTTTGTACAATTTTATCTTTTAAACAGTTTAATAAAAGGAAACTTTATACTAGTTCCTAAAAAAACGGTTTTAATAAAAATTTAATTAAGGTATAGAATACTAACAATATATGTAAGGCTTTCGTCGAAATGGAGTTATTATTTTTTTTCTCAATCTGAACAGATTTATGAAGATTTTAAGACCATCCTTGCAGCTCAAAAAATGACGAATCGCCAGTAATTAAAAGTTTTAATAGAATGAGTGGATTTCGCGAAAAACGACCTTAAACTTTCAAAATGCTACCATCTCGTTATTTTTCACAGTTAAGGAATGATTCCAACAGCTAAAATTCGGTTCTAAAGGGTCCAAGGATCGATAAAATCGAGAAAAAAATTCGATAGTTTTGACCTTCTTCCGGTTTTTTGGCTTTTTCTCGAAATCAACTTTGCCGACAAGAGGTCCCTTTTCGCTTTCCGCCTCACATATGTTTAAGTTATTTTTAAATACATGAACCTATTTAGACAGATTTATATTTCAAAAAATAAAAAACTACCTTATACTTTAAACTTTAAATAATGATCAATAGCCATCGTTCTAATGCATTGAATTAAAATGTGTGAATTGCAGATAATAAAAAATAAAAAACACTTAGACAGAAAAAAAATTTAGTCCAAGATGTTTAATTGCAACCCTCCAAAAATTGCCTATAATCTATAACTATATATAAGATTTTGTAATACTTTCTTTCTGAAAAAATTTTAATAATGTTTAAAAATAATATTATTTTCCTTGAAATCTTCATATACCATTATCTACACACCGAGTAATTATTAAAACTCTAATAAGTTCAAATTATAAATTTCTATTTGCCCTCTTTCAAAAAACAAGAAATTCCTCTAATAAACCTTTTAATTTTCCAGCTTAATATTGGTAACACACATTTGAACTGTAATAAATGAACACTTTCTCCCAAAACAAGCATAGCTAAAGGATATTGACGCGGAGTAAGAAAAACGCGAAAGCGAACTGACCGTCAAGTTGTTTTTTCTGCCCTCTTCCACGCCTTCAAAATGCCAACTTTACAGGCAAACGTACGGAAACGTACGAAAATTCGGGATTTTTCATTGAAATTCCGGGCTGTTATAGGATTTTTGAACTTTAACACAATAAGTTGATACCCTGAAATCCTTTTATATTTTTAAAAAAATTAAAACTCAAGGATTTTAATACCAAAATTAGCTTTTTCCAGGATATTCCAGGCCTTGAAAACCAAATTTGAAATTCCAGGACTTTCTAGGTTTTCAAGGCCCCGTATGAACCGGAACCCTACGCATATTACACATTCTCTTGGTATGATTTTACTAATCACTAGGGGATATCCGGGTCATGATATTGATTTAATTGTTTCATTCTCATAAAGGCTTCTACATGCGCTAAGAAATAAACATAACTTTCTTTGAGTAAAATTAATGAATCAATATAATTTAAAGATTGATTTTAATTTTTACACAAATGAGGCATAGTGTTTTTAATAATCAATGAAATTTGTTTCCAATACAATTTGGTTCCATTTTCTAATATTAATATCAAAATTTGACAAAAATAGTTATAGAAAGAAGGATAAAACTTTTAGTAATTCAGTATAATTATTCATTCACCTGTTTTGAACGGGTTTCTCACCGGTGAGATGCCAGTGAACTGCTTCTCTTAATTAATTCAATTACTTAATTAATGCATTAAATATATTAAAATTGGGTAATTAAGTAATGCTAAATTATTATATCACATTGAAATTACAATATCAGTACATTATTAACAAGTTTCATGAAGTTCAGAACTAGTAATTCATTTAAATAAAAAAATCTGATTTAAATTAAAAAAAACGATTTAAATCAAATAAATCCAATTTTTTTTATTTTTTTTTAAATAAAAAAAATCAGCAACCCTGTTGAAAAGTCTGTAGCAACTTTTTGTACATGATGATGAGAATGCCGGCATGATGAGATGAAGTAGGGCCGCGGTAAACCGCACGAACAAGCCTGCTAAGAGGCAGAGATTTGTTGGTCTATTGAAAAGTCGGGGAGTGAGTGTGAAAAATCGTGCGGAGCAGTATACGAATGTCTAAAGCAGGGATGGTGAACCTTTTTCGATTAGTGTGCCAATTATATTACGGATTATAATTTAAATGTGAGTGTTAAATTTTTGAGTGAGTGTTAAATTTCAAAAAATTTTGTGGGGGATGATCCCCAGCCCCCTCTAAAATTTTTACGTCGGTGGTTATACAGATTTTTACTCCTTAGAATTCAACCATTTACAAGAAGCTTTTCCCTTTACGAGCTCTCCAAAGAGTTTGAAAGAGATAATGCACTAGTTTAGAAGGGAAATTTCAAAACATTTTCAAAGGCATATCCCCCACCCCCCCTCTACAATTTTGACCTCTGTTACACAGTGTTTTTCCCCTTCAAAATTCTGCCGCTTACAATAAGCTTTTCCTTTTTACTGCTCCTCAAAGAGTTTGAAAAAGAGATAAAAAACGAGTTTAAAGTGGTAATTTCGAAAAAAAATTTGGGGGAGGACCCCTAGCCCCCCTCTAAAATTTTACACTTACAAGATGCTTTTCCCTTTAGGAGCTCCCCAAATAGTTTGAAAAAGAGATAAAACACTTGTTTAAAGGGAAATATTTAAAAAAATTTCTGGGGGAGGCCCCTTGAAACTTTGACGTTTATTCACAACTTTTTTCCCTAGAAAATTCTGAGGTTTACAAAAAACTGTTCTCTTTGGATGCAGCCCAAAGGTTCTCAAAACGAGCTAAAACACTACTTTAAAATATCGAATTTTCAAAATTTTCCTGGGGGGAACCCCCCTCCCCATTTTTCCTTGGAGTCCACGTTGTAAAATTTTGACATTATGTGTATAATATCATTCAAATACTACTTTTCAGTGTTATAACACTTAACCTATAAACGTGCTCGTTAGAGGATACCTTAAAAATGAAGTTGGTGCACCCCCAGTAAAAAAGTCTAGTAGTTACAGGGTAATATAGACCCATTTAAAAGATCCTTGCCCCCCCCCCCCAACCAAAATCTGAAATGACGCACCTGCTCCATTTGCACATAGAAAACTTACAGAATCGTGTAAAGTTATAAAGTTGCTATTGATAAAATGAAAGAAACAACGGGTTTACACGGAAATAGGATTGAGTGGGTAGATATAGAAGTTGTCGTATTCCCCCAAATTTTTCACACGACTTATTGATGCTACTAATATGCAAATTTTACCATCCCCTCTATAGAGTAGAGATTACGAAAAACAATTTGTTTCGATCCACCTTATTAAAGAGACATTTAAATTCAAAAGTTCTACAGCTGATATCATTACTTTACTACATGTTTTGTGAGCTAATGATTTTGGTATTATTAAAAAGTGTAGAAAGTAATCAAACAAGAATCATTGTAGGAATGAATTATTTATTCAACTTATACTCTTGAACATTTCAGAAGTTAATGCCATTCTCTACTTTTATCACACCATATTTAAAAGACTTATAGTTTTTCTGATCCAGGGCAAAGCATAATTAATATTATAGGCGAGCTTGTAGCATTTGTTCTCTTGTGTCCATACATTTTCCCCAAATCCTAATAAATACATCCTTTGGCCTGCTCTTTCCATCAAAGGATAGCCACCTCTGTTCTGTGGAATAAAATTACAAAATATTTTTCTCCATGGAAACAAAGATAAAAATAACTTATAATATCATTATGTTTAAAAATAAAATTGAAACATTAATAATATAAAGTGAAAAAAATATTTTAACCCTCCAGGAACTTTTTCATGACTTCCACGAATTTAAAATTTAAAGCTAAGTCCATCCAAATATATATTTACTTTTTATGAAATAAAGTAATGAAAATTTAAAACCACATACTGTTGCTTTTTGTAGCACAGCAAGCTTCTCCTTTGAATATATTTTTGCTTTGAGATATCAGTTAATATAATTAGAGGAGGCTTTTCCCTATGTTTCCCCCAACATAAAATTAAATGTCAAGGTAGTATTTATTATTATTTTTCAAAAATCAAGCGCATTAAAAATACCAGCCAAGGATTAAATCGGGTACTTTTTTTTCGTAAACCAATTTTTATCTAGTATTTTAAAAAAACTGATTCAATAGCAAAAATTCAATTTAAAAAAATCCAATAACAACATAATTATCGTAATAACAACATAAGTGACATTTTTAATATCTTCATGGAATAAAATCATCTGTATTATTTTCAGACAATTATCTAAGGCCTCTTTTATTTTTAAAGGTTTAAAGCACATTTTACTGCGTTTATCTTATTTGTAATAATAATAATTATGAATCTCAAAAGACTATTAGTTAAGACAAAATAAGCTAAATATAGTACTTACTCTACAATCTGGATCCTTATCGTAAATTCGGGCACAAAGAACTCTGCCTTTTGGATACATGAACATTTCACCCATACACTTTTCTTTTTTTACTAACCTTCCTTCCAAGACGGTCAAACTCGTGTTAAGGTCCAATACTGAAAGAAATGATCAAACCGATTATTCAAACCTAGCTGACAGACTTTTGAAAGCCCTGTCGGAAATGTGAATCGCTTCGCTCGCAAACGTTAAAGCCCTGGATAGCAAAGCTTCATCCATTAACGGCGCTTCATCCAGGGCTTTAGCAAACACATCATGTGAATCCGCCCTATACGACGTTCACATATGAAATGTTAAACTAGTTTAAATAGAGTATGTGTGGACGATTTGTCTTAGATTTAAACTAGTTTAGCGAAGATAAACTGTCTTAACTTTAAAATAGTTCTCCAAACTATCTTAAACCTTAAACTTGTTTAAGTTATCGGGGCGCCACTACCATACTTTTTTATTTGATATTGCATCGGAGCAGCCAGCCGTTAGTAAATTTAATACATTTCTATAAACAAATTGGACAACACAAGAAGAAAAATTGACCATGTTTAAGAATCTGTTGACAGAAAGGAAGTCATAGACGAGAAGAGGCGAGGAGTAATTATCCCCCCAGAGAAGGTCCAGAGAACAGAGTCCTGTGCCATAGGCAGGCGCTAATGGAAATTGAAAAGTTGGATAGATATGGGGCTATTTTGGTGCTGCGATCGCATCTACGCCAAGAGAGGTGGGGGAAAAGCCTGATTGGTTGAGAAAACTTTTACTTTCTCCTTCGAAAATAGAAGATTGAGTGACAGCCAATCACATGTTTGGTCACCAAAATGGGCTGCCGATCTCTCTGTCAATCATTTATAGTTCCTTGTGGCACCCTCATATCCATCCAACTTTTGAATACATCGTTTTGAACCCTCTGTTAGGATTTTTCTCTGTGGTCCATGCATTCGAGGATGTGATGTGCCGAAGCCTGGTGTTGGTGGCATTTGGGACAGAGAGGGAAGGCTTTCTCACCCTTAGACAGAGAAGAAAGACATTTTATATGTGACCGCTTGCTAGATGGGAGATACTGGTGCAGGTTGCTTCTATCGAATTTGAGTCAAGGAAAGACCCGGTTTCCCTCCCTTGTACCAGTCATGGCAGGGCCGTATCCAAGGGGGGGGGTTTGGGGGTTCAACCCCACCCCAAATTTTGACATCAATTTTTTACTTACTGTTTTTCCTTAAAAATTCGCCTTAAGATGCATAAAACCCCTACTTTTAAGGTTAAAAATTCAAAATTTTTCTTGGGGAGAACCCCCAACCCCCTTGAAATTTAGAAATATATTATAACAGTTGTTCCTTGAAAATGTTTGGACTTACAAGGAGTGGTCCTCTTCGGGTTAGTGTAAAAATGAGTAAAATCATAAAGGGGAAGTATCCAAGGTGAGTTAGGAGTTCTACTCACACTAACGGATCCAGGGTGGCTAGGTGACTTAAGTCACCCTTCCCAAAAGGAATAAGAACTAACAGTGAGAAAAAGGGGTAGTGGGAACTCAGGGGTGTAAAAAAGGGAAAAGCGACTCTAAAACTAGTTAAAATCCTGTTTTAAGGATCAAATTTCCAGAAATTTTCTGGGGAAGGACCCCCAAACCCCCCCTTGGAATTTGGGACCCTATTATTTACCACTTTTCTTTAAAAAGTTCGTCAAAATGCAAAAATCCTACTAAAATTTAAATTAAATTCTTGAAAATGTATGTCCAAAATCCGGATTAGGTGTACCAAAAACGAGTTGAAAATCTGCTTTTTAGACTTAAATTTACAAAAATTTTCTGGGGGAGGACCCCCAGAACCTCCCATTCAAGGAGGATTTTGATATTGAAGATTTTTAGTCCCTAAATACCAAATTCTGGATCCGCCGCTGTTTTCTTACCTTAGGTCACCAACAAAATCGAACTAAAGTATCAAGAAAATTTTCTGCCAAAACCCCCCCCCCCCCGAAAGTCTAGTTACGGCCCTGAGTCATGGGAAGGGGGATTGAGATAGTTTTAGTGTATGTGAACGGGTAGAAATAAGATAGTAGTTTAAGTCAAGAAATCTTAAATTCTCTTTTAAGTTAACTTTTCATGAGTAAACGTGGCATTACCGTCTTTAGGCACCACCGATACTAACTCGTCTCCAGGGAAGTGAAGGAACCGCCCGTTGCCGAAGCAAATCGGATGGAAAGGCTCGGTTGCGTCCGCCATCGCCGTCTTCATTCGGAGCAGTAGGTAGTTGTGACGGTAATTCCCCATGGGGTGAAATATGACGCTCTGGACCGGATTTTGATGGTGCAGATGGGCCCCTTTCTTCGTCCCGTTTCCAAACCGAACGTAAAGAGTCTCGTTTCTCAAGTTACCCCTGAGGAAATACAATTGAATCACCTTTTTGAAAAAGTGAACAGTCAAAACAAAGGGTAAATTGATTTTGGGACGCAAAAAAATCTCCAAGCTTTACTCTACACATTAGTGTAAAGAGGAAAGAAATAACTAACCACGATCGGCAGATTATATTCCCTTGAATTTGGCGAAATTAATGCCCATTCATTGTATTTGTTGATTAAATTTGAAATTTAAGTTAATTTATTTTTCCATTCTTATTCTTCGGACTTTAAACTTAGTCAACATAAAATTTGGTTTTAATTTCAAAATGATTTTTCCCTTTTTTTATCCAATGAATGTGACTCCATTGATATTCACCTACTCCATTGGTAGTGCCTTAATGACTCAGTTTCATAAATATTTTATTTTACTTGTAGTCTTTCTACTATTTTTCACTCTTTTGCTTTGATCTAAGCAAAAATTTAATTTATTTGTTGATTACAGTAGTTTTTAAGATTTTTTATCCTAAAATTTCGTAAAGTTGAAAAAGGAATATAAGTCCAACGGCTTTTTTCAAATGTAAAATATTTTTCAAATAAACTTATATTTTTCGATGATTATTCTGTGCTCTAAACATGGCCCTAAATTTCTAGTGCAAATTTCGTAGTTATTAAATGAAAATTCTATTACTTCCGAGTTTCAGTTTGTTTTCTATTTTCTCAAAACTTGTTTTTTGGACTTATTCCCTTTTTCAAACTGACGATTCAACTGAAGCAGGAATGTGTTACGTAATGGTCCTACAGGTTAGGAACAACTGATCAAGAAACTGGAACTTGTACTCACCAAGGACCAATGACACTTGTAGTTGTAAGAACTGTCGAGCTGTTAACCAAGACTCCAGTTCCAATCAATGTAGTACCACGAATAATTTTAGCCTGTTAATTAAAGATCATTGTAATATTAAATGACCGATTTTATTACAGACAAGCAACTTTCATGGACTTCCCTGAATACCACCATTCTTACCATCCATGGGTAATCGAGTTCTATTTCTGATAATCGGCGTGTACCTCCTCCATCAACTTTAACTAAATGCTTCTTAGCAGGAAGACCACATTCTGTAAAAAAAATTTTTCCTTAAGATGAATCAATTATCTTGAGAATGCACAAGAAAAGGTATAAATGTTGGAATGGTCTCATTTTCTCTGCTTTGCCTTGGACTTGGTGGGATACACAAAAACATACATAATTCCGAATTTAGCAATCTTAAACGGCTCGGTCATTAACTTTTTAAACATTTAAAATAAAAATAACATTACATTAATACCATTGACGATCACTGATAATATGTACATGCTTAGTTTATAGAATATTTTGTAATGCTAATTACAGATATTTTAAACAAAATTAGAAGAAAAAATTAAAATAAGTAGCAGAAAATTATAATGCAGTAGATATGGGGTTAGGTAAGACTAGAGAGCCTGTATATGAGAGAGAGACAACTCGCTTTAAAAGCGTCTCTGATGCGCATCCAGTTCTGTCCAAAATTCTGTCCAAACTGTATCATGCCGCTTGTCTCGAGTCAGTCCAATGCTAATCCTATGGAGGGAACTGGCTGTGGCAAACAGAAAACCTGTTTACCTATCTGCGCGCACTATACTGAGTGGTCGCCTCTCTCTCGTATACAGGCTCTCTAGGTCAGACAAGTTAGTAATAAAATCATTGATTTTATACAGTCAAACTTGTTTTCGTGCGATTTTTTATGCTGTCTCTACCCATCGCACAAAAACATGTTTGGGCGTATTTCAATTTGATAGTAACCCAACAGATTGGGTTCCATGCGAATGTAATCTGATTCCCTGCACGAATCCGAATCGCTGGTATGGTTGAAGATCCATTCCAAGTAACTGGACACTCTGACGTAAACACCCGGAATTCCTTCTTTTCCGCATTCATCTGAACTTCCCCATGACACGACTCCGACTAAGTGCCAAAATCCATTGCGGTCCTGTACTTGCAAGGGTCCTCCAGAGTCTGCCTGAAGTAATTTTGTGGTTAATCGAGAATGATATATCTAACTAAAAGATTAAGATAATCATAGTTAAAATCATATAAGCATCATCATACAGGCTGTCCCAAGATCCAATTCCCACTCCTTTTTAACCCTTTATCTGCTGAAGGTACTTACAAGTCCCACCGGCTTTAAAATTACATGGAATGACCATCCTTACGCGCAGACTTACACTATGATTTTTGTGCTTAAGATTATCGTAATGGACTTTTTTTTTGGCTTTTACATCCTGAGTCACGCACGATATATATGTTACGGGCAATGTGATAAATCGGGTATTATTAATAATGCCCAAAGTGGAGGAGGAGAGTGTGATAAATTCAATGGCATTTATCACTGAAATTTATAATTTTGCCCGCCTCCACTATGGGCGTTATTAATAATTCCCAATTTATCCCTTTGCCCGTAACATATATAATGCAAACATGAATGCAAACAAAAAAATATCTCCCTTTTCTGCTTTTGAAGAAGAGAAGAAGTTGTTCTTATCTATTGGAATGGAACCCAAGGGCAATCCTTCTGAATCGTCCCTTAAGCTTTTAAACGGGTCTAAACTGTGTGGAATAAACTTTTAACGTTCACACCAGTCAATTAGCATCTGAAAAAAATTCTCATAAAGTTAGGCCAGTAATTATTCTCCTTGAAAGGTTTTTTGGAGTTTCAGAATGGCCTTTGTCATTAACGATTAACATCAAAATCATTGTTCTGAGCCTTTTAAACCAAAACCATTCTGATGGAGAGCATGCTACGATCGCCGTAAGTCTAAACAAGAATGTACTTTTGTTCACACAATATTAGACATGTTTAACGCTTAAAAAAGTAGTTTAAACTTCATAAAAATTACTCATACTGAATTTTTAGCTTGTTTACTATTTCTTCTGAAAAAGAATATCATAATCTAAAACCACATAATTATTGCTTCGTGACGCTATCATGTACAAAACAGCACGAACTTATTCAACCTGCCAATATTTAGAACAAAAAGACACCTTGTGTACAGAAATGCCTTTAAGAATAAAATCACTAAAACGCACGCTCAATTTGATAGATTTTCGCCTGACATATAGTTTTTCATTATATAAAAATACCTGGCAGGTATCAGCTCCTTTTTTTCCTCCTGCACATATTATGTCTGGCGTTATTCTGTCTTTGTAAGTTTCAGTTGTGAGATTATAACATTCTGTATTTTCAACAATCGGTAAGTTGACTTCTTTCAGATCTTCTGAGGATTCTTCTCCTATAAGGAAGTGAAATTTTCTAATTAAAAAGTCAGCTTTTTTGAACAAAGGTCTCTAAAAAAATTGGTTAGAGGAGAGTAGTGTACCTTGATATCAGGTTTAAAAAACGTCTAACAAAAATCGTGAAAGTTTTTAAGTTCTAAAATAAATTTCATTAAGGAAAAACAGTAACGCAATATCAGTAAGGAAAATAATAAGGAAACTGCTGCATCAAGGCAATAGATAAAATTAATTTGAAATGGGGTTCATGCTCCTCATTGGTGAAGTAGCTAAGGCTCCTGCCACATTTGCGTCTACAAGAAGCTAAAGTCGTAAAAAAGTTGTAAGAATATATAAAACTGTGGGAAGAAAGAAGGGACACGATGTGGCCATTTTCTGCTTATCTCAAAGCGTGATATAATTATTACGGACGGTCTTATAATGGTCACTAATAATTTACGGTCTAATCACTAATAATTTACGGTCTAATAATCACTAATAATTTACGGTTTAGTAATTTACGACTGTCTTACAATGGTCACTTATAATGCTCCTCATTGGTGAAGTAGCTAAGGGAACGTACCCATACTACGTGACGTGACCCATTTTTTACCATTTTTGACCCCCCTCCCCCCCTTGGTGACCATCCGTAGTATATGCCAAGACCCCCCCTCCCCCTCTTGTTTTCACGTAGTAATTCATAATTATGGTTTTCATCATTTTTTGCAAACAAAAAGTTTAAAAAAGTTAATTTTGCTTAATTTGTATAATTTTAATAATTACTTTGCCTTCATTTGGCAAATTTCAATCATTTACTTGGCTTTATTTTTTCGTATTGACTAGAGCAGGGGTTCTCAAACTTTTTAACATCGCGACCCACTTTTGAGAAACAAAATCTAACGCGACCCACCGACTTCAGTTACTTATAATTAACTGAACTGAGATAATTATATCAAGCCCACCCCCACAGAATTTCAACTTTATCTGAGTGGGGGGTGTTCACCAACTATTTAGTTACTACCTATAAATTTACATGCACGTATTAGAAGAGAAATTAACTTTTTAGAAAATTAAAAGTAAATATTTGAATTTGAGCGTACGGAATAGTTTAATTGTGGGCTAACTATGATCCCTACAATAAAAAGGGGGTTCTGGGGGTCCTCACCCAGAGAAAATTTTGAATTTGACCCTTAAAAACATGGTTTTAGCTTGTTTTTTAGCGATATGGGATAAATTGCAGTTGCATCATTTCCTAAGAAAATACTTAAAATTTGCATTGCTCCCCCCGGTGTGGATGGGGAGAAACACTGAATATTTTTTTAAATCTTATTTTTATAACCGACTCGATTTGCAGTATCGGCGCATTAAAGTGACACACATAGTACGTATTTACATTAAATACCTTTTCCGTTCGACACCAAGTAGTGTTTCCTCAAATTTTTATTCTTTTTACTAAATGGTATTTGATAAATTTCAAAAGTCGAAATAACAGTTTGATAATTCAAAAGTCAATAACACGTTTGTAAAAGTTATAAAAAGATACTTCATATTCAGAAAAAATAAAAATCTTCTCGCGACCCACCAAAAACTGACTGGCGACCCACCAGTGGGTCGCGACCCACAGTTTGAGAAACTCTGGACTAGAGGAAATTGACTACGTGCAGGGATGTTTGCACCACATTGAGCATTTTGTAGCAGTTTTTGTAGCAGCTAAATTTAAAATTTTTAGCAGTTTGTAGCAGCTAAAATCAAAATTTGTAGCAGCTAAATTAAAAATTTGTAGCAGCTAAATTCAAAATTTGTAGCAGCTAAATTCAAAATTTGTAGCAGTTTGTAGCGGCTAAATTTAAAATTTGTAGCAGAATAGACCATTTTTGTAGCAACCAATTTAATTACAAGTTTTAATTACAAAAACGCCAAATGCAGGGTTCATACAAATGTTCAGAAATCAAAATCAAGGAGTATTCCAGGAGTTTTCAAGGAAAGTTTTTAAAAAATTCAAGGAGTACCTTTTTACATAACTTAAGAAGCTTCAAACACACACTGTGCCAATTACATTCCTGTGTGAATCAGGTTTTAAAACCCCTTTAAAAGTCAAAATGTAACTAAATGAAATAAAAAAATAAAGGAAATTAGTAAACAGAATAATTATTTAAGTAATAATTAAATTGCAAAAACGATATTGTCAAAAATTTTTAGTAGGGCGAAAAAGTAAAAAATATAGTATTTTTGAAGGTATTTTAAAAATCTTAAATCATATAAGAAAAAACTATATAATCATCTAACTAAGCTTCTATAAAGCGACCTTTCTGTAAAAATTTATAACTTAGAAAATCATCTTAAGTTGAAAATACTGACTTAAATAGAGAAAAATAATATTATTAGACTTCTCAAACTGCTCTGACGAAAGTTAAGTTGTTTTTTCTGCACCACCATTGAAGCTAACTTCGTTGGTGTAACCAGACGTTCGTAAGAAAAGCAGTAGCGGAAAAAACGGAACTGTCGCGAAAAATCACTATTTTCCCGATTTTCGGAACACCAGATGACACAAGAAGAAGCCATCTTGAATCGGCACCCGCGGCCGTCCACGCAAGTCGCGGGAACACTCCGCAAAAAAACCCAAAACTTCCAGGAAAAATTGTAATTTTTCCGAAACACCGGACTTGTGGGTTTCGTAAAGTTTTTTCTACATGGCCATAACGACGCAAGAAGAAGTCGACTTGAATCAGCACCCGCGGCCGTCCACGCAAGTCGCGGGAAAAACGGAACACCCCGCAAAAAAACCCCGAAATTTTCGCAAAAAATCACGATCATTTTCGCCTTTTAACGGACTTCACGCAGCGAATTGAAACCTATTTTATAGGGGATATAAATTTATAAAAGAAATGTTATATATTTGGTTTCGATGGCTGACGTCATCGGTTTTGGTTTTGAATTCAAGTGGTAGAAATGTGGAAAAGATTCCATAGTAGATGATTTGAGTTTTTTTCCCTAAGGACGAAGGTATTCATCGCGTGAGAGGAGAGTTTGATAATTCGATTTCAGGAAAATCGTTAATTGGCGCAGTTTTGGCGCAATTTTACTCAAAATAAGGTTTTTGTAGCAGTTTAGCACATGAACATACCTGTACGTGACAAAACCCTAAGCCCCCCCCTCCCCCCTGTGACCGAGCGTGGAATTTTGAAGACCCCTCTCCCTCCCCTAAACGGGTCTCGTAGTATGGGTACGTTCCCTAAGGCTCCTGCCACATTTGCGTCTACAAGAAGCTAAAGTCGTAAAAAAGTTGTAAGAATATATAAAACTGTGGGAAGAAAGAAGGGACTCGATGTGGCCATTTTCTGCTTCTCTCAAAGCGTGACATAATTATTACGGACGGTCTTATAATGGTCACTAATACTTACCTTTTTTTGATACTCCCCATCCTAAAGCCATTGCGCCTCTCCCAGGATTTTCTATGTACCTGATGCCTGGTAGACATATAGGGCTGATTCTGCTACTGAACGCAATGGGATGCTTCACCTTTATCAACGCTATGTCGTGTATAGGGCGACTGTCTGCATATCGGTATCCTGGATGCAGGATGAATTCTATGATTTTGTATGTGATGAACTGCGTGTTCTTCGATTGGGATCCCAAGGCAATGAACGCGTCTTTCAGGTCTATTTCACCGCTGCCGTAATTTTTCTCATCTTTCCTCAACCTGTCATCGGATATACACAAGAGCCTCTATTAGGGTGTTTCATAAGTCCGTTTCACGGCTTTTATTTGGAGCCAACGTCCACTAGGGTCATGGAAGTAGGGTCTACCCCTAAGTAAGCCACCATTCATTGAGATGACAGCATCAGTTGAAAAAGTTAATTAAAAAACTAAAGGATTAGAACAAAAACTTCAGTATGACAATGGTTGACAATATCATAAAAAACGCGAAGGAAAAAAAACTTTTTTTGAGGCCTGAAAAAGTGCTATTTTGACTATTTTCATAAAATATTTTCGTCTCGTTTTTATATTTTTATACACTGTAAAAAAACTGTAGAAAAACAGAAATTTTCAATAACAGTGACTTTATGTTTACAGAGATATTCTGTCATGTAACATTCCCACCGCACTTCCATTTATTTTATGTAAAAAAACAGGCTTTTTTTAGTTTTTTAGCTTATCTGTACTTAAACAGAAACTTACTGCATCGAAAACCAACACAGCTATTGGCAACATTATACTGAATCTTCTTTGAAGCAGTGGTAGCGTGCGCGCTTAGCATGCGGTAGGTCCTGGGTTCTATCCCCGGATATTAATTGATTAAAATTTAAAGAAACTCTACTAAAATAAGTCCACACGCATGCGCACAAGCAGAAAATTACTGAGAGGCAACAGAAAAATTTCTAGCCCACTTGACAGAAAGTTCCTTTTTACAGCATTTACCTGTAGGTTACAGCTTTTTTCTGTTTACAGGATTTTTCGACTTACAAATTTTTTCTGGCAACTTTTGCTGCCAGAAATTTTCTGTTTTTTTGCAGGATTATTTTTTACAGTGTACCAACAATTTTCACACCTAAGTTTTTGTTTTATATCCACTTGTTTTTTAATTAATTTTTAACTTTCTTATTTTGTCGTTAGGGGGAGCTGTAAGTCATATCAATGGATTCTTCGTACACCTTAATTGGACTTATCTCAATGGACCTACACCTTAATTACATGACCCAAGGTGACATTGGCTCCAAATAAAAGCCGTGAAACCCTGGGCGAAAACAGTGAATTTGTAATGTTAAGTACAAGAACTTACTTTAGGAGGTTAAAATCCAATGCGAATTTAAAGATTTTTATATTTGGAACGTTTAAGCCTTGAAGAGATACCTAACTGAAGGAGGTAAGACAAGGAGTTTTTATGCTCCAATAGACTTCTCATGTAATAATGTGTAATGTTCACATTCACTCCAATAGACTTCAATTTAGGGCGAATTCGCCCTACATTTGACGTCACCCATTGATACTTTAAATAATTTCAATGATTTTGTATAAAAAAACTAAAGCTTACACTTCTCCACAATGAGCGGCAGTCAGTAAGTAATTTGGACTAATTATTGTAGCTCCACAAATATGACCAAAGTCTACTCTCATCTGAGCCTGCCAAATTAAATTAGTAAATAAGCATAAAGTTTAAAAGATTGTACAGCAGTAGTTAGAGCAAAAGTCGTTCTACTAACTATCCAAGGATACTTTTGATACGGCCAAGTTTTAGTATCGGATATGATACGCTTCCTTCTCTCCATTATTGGAGCTTTTAAATTATTTTCTTTTCCACATTCTATGAAAAACAAAAAATACATTAGAAGACACCACAAACCTTAAAATATCATGAAGTTAGAGTGCTAGGCATGAGATATTTTGAATAAAAAATTTAGAAAAAAACTGAAACGGTCTGACTTACCACAATTAACCTAGAATACAAAAAAAATTAAATCAATACAAAATAATTGGGAAAAGTAAAAGGTTTTCAAAGTGATATTTATTAGAAACATTTTTGTACAGAATGTGTGAAGTGTGTTATTACTTCCGCTAAAACAGCTAGCTATGGTTTGATATAACATGGATCCTTTTAATTACTAAATCGGGTAAAGAAACCCTTTTTAAAACAGGACCAGTGTGTCATCCCCTATAATGTATGTTTCGAAAACAAGAAGGTGAACACAATTTCAACGTATTCGGAATATGGGAAAAGCTTTTGTTCATTTTGATAAAATCTCGTAAAGGACTTAACCGTAGTGTCAGTTTTTTTAAGGAAGTATCCATGATTTTAATGAATTAATCGTACTTCATTTACGTCAAGTTCAAACCTTTTATATATATTTTTGATAGTAATTCGAATTCAAATCCATCAAATTAAGACACTCAATTCTTATTTGTATTCTTAAACATTTCAATATTAGTTAAGTCGTCAGAACTTTGACAAAACCACGAATTGCAAATTCTTTAAGTTTATGCTAGCTTGTGACATACTTGATAGCACTAAAAACCTTTCCTTTTGAAACCTTTTCCTTTTTGAACCCTGAAAAATTGTTATTTTCACATGCGCTAATAATGTCTTTGAATATTTGAGATATTTTCATGATGAAGCTATTTTATTTGTGAGTTTTTTTATGATATTGCAAACAACTTTCTCATTGAAGTGTTTGTTCCATTTGTTTTTAATTGAATCGAGAGTTTTTTAACTTTGATTCTTTTTAGGGTTTTTGCTTTTTCCCTTGGCGTATAATATAGTTTTTCTGTGTTCATGTTTATTTTTTCTATGATTATGTTAATAAAAATTATTATATATTATTATCATCCGGGGAATGTTTGACTCCATTCATATTCACTTATTCCATTAATACTGCTATAATGACTCAGTTTCATAATATTTTTCAAATTTTGTTTGTCTTAGTCTTTTTATTTCTCACTTTTGTGCTGTGAAATAAGTAAAAATAAAATTTAAACGTCAATTTAAGTTTTTTATAATATTTTTCTTATCTTGAAATTTCATAAGGTTGAAAAAGGGAATAAGTCCATCAACTTTTTTTCAACTGTAAAACACTTTTGAATGTATACTTATAATTGAGAAAACTCCAGCTCTCAAGCGTCGCCTCCAACCGTGGACCGGTTTCGCCCTTGTTAGGGCTCATCAGCACGGTATAGGAAGGTAACGCAAGAGAGCGGAGGGAGAGCTTTTAGTCTAGCCGACTATAACGGAAAAAGTGGTGACTATTGATTAGTCCTCCACTATCTGCCGGAATGAACTGCGCATTCCATAGAACAGATTTAATTCCCGAAAGGACACAGGTATGAAACACAGGTATGCGTTACCTTCCTATACCGTGCTGATGAGCCCTAACAAGGGCGAAACCGGTCCACGGTTGGAGGCGACGCTTGAGAGCTGGAGTTTTCTCACATATTCCTCTAACCAGAGGTAGTGGTGAAGCACTCCATTTTTATACTTATAATTGTTTCAAAGACTGCTCTTTTTTCTAAATAGGGTCCTAAATTTCCAGTAAAAATTTTGTGGTTATAGGGGAGACCGGGGAGGGATGGGACACTTTTTCCAAGAATATTTTTTAAAAATTTAGTTTTAATTGCATAAATTTGAAACTTTCAAACTAACATCTTGAAACATTTTAACATGTTTAAAAATATAACCAGAGTCTAGCAAACAAAACTTAGGATTTATGAACGAATTAAAGTAATCTCTAAAAGTGTCCCATCCGACCCCGGCCCGGGGTGGATTGGGACACATCTTTTTAAATTAAAGTTTATGATTACTTTTTAAATATATGATTAAAAACCACAAAGATGGAAGTATTTTACACATTTTAAAGATTTATTACAAAAACATCAGTTATTTTACCCTATATTTACTTTGAAAAATCTAACAAGTGAAAAATACAAAATAGTTAAAATTCTTCTTTAATCTAAAAAATATGTTTTCAACTGCAATACTAAACAGTTCCAAAACAAAGGTATCTAAAGAATTGTATGCAATAGCTTGTATTTAGGTATTGAGAGGAATTGGGCATGGTGTCCCATCCCACCCCGGCAGCAACAGTTTTAAAAAATAGGTTCTTACTAAAGAACTGAGGCTTTTAGGCTTAACTCAACTATATATTCATAAAGAATACATTATTCTGTTTAGAAAACAATATAAACCATTAAGAAAGCAACCAAGAATCAGATTGAAAATTCACTTTGAAAAAAGTAATACTTAGTTACTTTTGCTATTGTGAACCCATCTTTTTCATTCAGAAACTTGTAGGAGCTTACAGCTAAAATAGTAAACAGCAACAAGCATAAAGCCATCATGGCTTTACCTGGTGGAACACTCAAAAACTAATTTTATTAATAATTTTAAGATTTATTGAAGGTGTCCCATCCTACCGGTGTCCCATCCATCCCTGGTGTCCCATCCATCCCCGGTCTCCCCTACAACGAAAATTCCATTATTTATGCAGGTTTTTTTTTCCAATTTTCTCAAAACTTGGTTTTTGGAATTATTCCCTTTTTTAAACTGACGATTCAATTATTTTTTTTAACTTTCTTATTTCGAAGCAGAAGCCCTGTTAACCATCATTATATTCAACATGCTTATTTACCCAAGAGTATACCTTTCTTCCATAACTCTAAGAAACGTTGGTTCCAAATAAAATCCGTGAAACGGTCCTTTTAAAACACCATGATATATTCCACTATTACCTATATACCACCCAGCTATTTTTTCTACTAAAAACTTATATAGTTAGTATATGAAAGGCCATTTGGGGTTGGGATATCTAGAATCCAGAAGAGGTTTCCCGAATCAAATGCATGCAAATTTATGAGAACACCTTATACGTATTTGAAAATTGAGTGACTTGATTTTTATAGATTAGCGGTTTTTGTCATTTAAACCAACGAAGTGTGGCTGGAAAATTTTTTTTTCTTCAAAATAAAATAATTTGTTGCATTTAAACTTTAAAAAACCATAAGTTCAGAAAATCAGGTACATTATTCTAACATACATACCCCTTCCTTTGACAGTAGATTTTCTGACTGTTTCTGAAAAAAAAGTTATTTTTAAAAAGAATTTATCTAATTATTCAGGGAATATAACAGAAAAATATTTCACTATTTACTATTTTTAATTTTCACAAAATAGGTACCTTTCATAAAAACCTATAGACAGACCACTGGTTTCTTAACAACTAACAACAGCAAAATGTGTATTTTGTTCTTGTTTCATATCATTGTACCAAAAGTTAACGTCATTTATATGTTTCACATGTTAACCTTGTCCCTACTTATGATTTTTTTCCAAACTATGTCATGTAGTTAAAAAATTGTAAAGCATTTGCTGCATCACAAACAATTAAATCCAAATGTTAACAATTTGATTAAGTTCTTTTTCTTTTTTGTATTTATTTATTATTAAACATTATTAATATTTAATTTAAGCTTTTAAAATAATGATGACATTTGTATTTCAATGACAGATTTTGTATTTTATGTTTATGAATTTCCATAATAAAATTTCCTGGTTTGTAGGATTTATTTGTTTTTAAAATAAAGTAATCGGTATCAGGGTTTCCATAGGTTTTATAAGGGCATTAATTCTTTATCAAAAGTTGTTCATCTGTATAATTTTATCAACTGAGTATCAATATCCTTTTTATATTGGATTATAACCAGCAAAATCGTACAGTACTGGTTTTTATTACATAAAAACCAATTTAAGAGCTGAAAATTTCAGAAAATGTTTAAATAGACCGATAGTAATTTGAAAATTTCATAAACTTGTAGTAGGTCATGTCATGACTTATATTTCTAAAGCCTTTAAGAAATTACGATTATAATCTCAGCTCTTTAATTGATTTTCCAAAAGAAAAGCGTGAATTTAACGAATTTGCTTGTTTTAATCCAATTTTTAAAGGTTATAAACGGTGTCAATTTCCATTGGGGACTATACTACCTCCCATGCCCGCTTTTAAAAACCCCCTAGTTTGTTAGAGCAACATTTCCGACGCCCCATTTCTATTGAGTCGTGTATGTGTGCCTTATACCCGTCCTAGAAGTTTATCCAATTATTATAGATACATCTTGTATATTTTCTAAAAAAAAGTATCAGAATTTGTCAAAAAAAAAACATAATTATGGACATTAAAACTCCAAGAGGGTTTGAACCCTTAATCCCCCAACAGATATATTCACTTTAAGGGAAAGTACTAAAATGTATAAAATAATTTAGAATCTTTTACTTACGATTAAATCCCGAGAACCTTGGCAGTGCAAAACTAACCCTAACATAATGTAGCACGAGAAAAGCTTAAGAGATTGCATATTGACAAACTGGAGTATCTGCTGGATTTCTGGAGAGAATGATCCACCGTATTTATACTAACGAGGATTTGTTTGGAACATGGAGAGTTAACAAATGCCCGTTACAAAACCTGCGGAAATCATTATTTTCTTGTGATATATTATTTAGAATCACCAGTTGAGCAAAGAAATAATCCAACTTCGATTGTTAAAAGTACTTACTAATGAACAGCAGGTGAAAGAAAAATGCTTATTTCGCTCAATAGCTGGGCAATTCCACCGTAACTCACGCTACATTTTTTTCAAAATTGCAATTTCAAATAGTTTTTAAGTATAGAAATAACTATTATTTTCTTTCTAAAAAATTCATACATATTGAAATTTATGTTAATAATTTAAAATAAGTATTGCGAATCTCTTAAGAATTTTAGTTTTTTAAATATTAATTAAAATAGAGTCGTAACTCACGCTACAAGAAAAAGACATGGATTTATGAGTATAAAATTCAAATTTGTTTTTCTGCTTAAATAGTGTTTCAATAATTCTATATGCTTGTAAGGTGTTTGAATATACTTCCTTTATTCTAAAATAGCAAACAGTTTTACTGGGAATGCTTTAGAAAATCAGAAATAAAATAAAATATAGAGAGCTGTTCGTAACTCACGCTACAGTACTTCGTAACTCACGCTACATGTGTATAAGCGTTCAGTTATTCATGAATATAAATATAATTAAATTGATTTAAACACTTTATTTCATTTTTACTATAAAGTTTATGAGTACATTTAACAAAAAAGTTGTAAAAACTAATTAATTTATTTTTAATTTTCTAAATAAACTATACATTTTTCATTAACAAATTAACCTTTAAAACAAATATTTATAAATATTGACTTTAAATGCTGACATTCCGATAAAAAATAATTTTACACAAAATTTAAGCAATGCAAAGCACAATTAGATCAATACTGCATAATTATTCCCTAAAATAATTAGAAAAATTTATTATTTTATGTTTTCATTTTTCTTGATCATGTCCCTGTTCATATGGAATAGCCCAGCTTCACATTTGCAAAATTCTCTATATGTAACCCATATCCTCCCAAGCATTGAAGAAATTATAAGTTTGTTATAAAATCTCAAATATGTGTTAGTTTAAGAATATTTACACACATAAATTTGAAAAATAGAAAAAAAGCTACAATTTGGAAATAATTCACAGTTGTTTCTTTCTGACTCTTGTTTCAAGGATTTTTTAACAACTTAACATTTAAAAAAAGTTTCGATTTTAATATTTTGAACAACTTTATGAACCAATGGAAATATAAGGTTTACTATGCATCTTTCGTATGCTTTGTTTTATGAGGTTTAATTTCATATTAATTGTGACTACAAAATAAATATTTCCATAATCTTTTTGTAAAAAAATTAAAAACGCAGTATTGATGTAACCCACTCGTTTTAAAGAGAATTTTACGAGGTTTTAGTTCACATCAAGTTCAACCCTCTCCCTCTATGAAATATATTACTCCCTGATCTTCTTCATAAATTAAAAAAAAACAATACGTGTGTAACCACTTGTTTTAACGAGAATTTTGCGAGGTTTAATTTCATTTTGACTATCTAAAAAATTGTAATTTTCCATGAACTTTTTTATTAACAAAAAATTTTAAAATACAATATTTCTGTTACTACTCGTTTTAAAGATAATTTTAAAAAGTTTAATTTCACATTTAATTTGATTATCTGCAAAATAATTTGTTTAATATTTTTCTTCAAAAAAAATAATATTGGTGTAACCACTCGTTTTAAACCTCGTAAAATTATCTTTAACAGAAGTTGTTACACCCATATTGAATTTTTTTTAATTTTATGAATATGATGATGAAATAAATTATTTTGCAGGTAGTCCAATTTAATATGAAATCAAACCTCGTAAAATTATCTTAAAAACGGGTGGTTATACATACATATTGTATCTCTCTATTCTAAAAAAAAGTTTTTGGTGAACGGTTTCCAGAGAAAGGCTGTGTTTAATTACTGAACCGAATGACACATTTATGGTATCAAAATGTCCGGATTCTTTCCGGATTTCCGAGTAGGCCCTTCGATTTTTCAAAAAAGTTCTCAATTTTAAAATATTTCCATTTTTTTAGATAACGGATAGGGTCGCAGTTACAAAGCAAGTACTGTCATTCAAACTATTATGCATCCAATCACAACGACCGATTGACGCTATATTTTAAGATGAAACATGTTTTTTCACCTTTTAAAGAAGTACTTTCTTGATGAAATATCACTCAAAGACTGACAAAAACATATTCTAAAAACTTACATAAACGCCATTTTATACTAAATTTTCACACTTTTTGTCCAATATTTATAATTTTTAGTCTGATTTTACCGAAATTAATTGTAAAAATAGAGTGATGTTTTGTCTCTTATTATTTTCAATTGCTTAAACGGTATTGTTTAACAAGTCTGGGTTTTAAAAAAATATGAATGATAAACACTAGGCATATTATACTAACGAGTTACTTTAAAATGATGTTTTTTGTTTGGTCCGAATATTGATGAACAATTAGAATTAGCTATTTTTATAATCATAGATTAAATAATTAAGATGAATATTTTTAAAAACATATCGTTTAAAGTTTTGATAAGTTCGAGTTAATACATATTCAAACTTTTAAGGGAGATTTATTCATGGAGGGGATTTTGTGACCGTATATTTGGAAAGTTGTTTGACGTTTTTTCTGTAAATTGTTTTATAAAGTGTATTAAGTTCAGCGAGTTGGAATTTGTGGGAATCGCGAAGCAATTTCAAAAGGTCCAACGTCAGCAGTTTACGGGGGTTGGTGAGCGATAGCGAGCAGGGGGCGGTAGCCCCCTAGTTTTTTAAAAAAAATATGGTAAAATGAAATATTTTGCAGGTAGTCAAACTTAATATGAAATTAAACTTCATAAAATTCTCTAAAAAGAATGGTAACACCAATACTGTATTTCTTATTTTTTTATTACATAGATCATGGAATAATATTGTATTTTGAAGATGGTCAAACTTCATATGCAATGAAACCTCTTAAAATTCTTTTTAAAACGAGAGTCTGTGTGTTACATCTGTATTATGTTGAAATAAATTAATCTACCTGTATGTAGTCAAATTTAGTTTGAAATTAAAGAGTTTATCATCCTTTTCAAAAAATAATTTAAAAATACCCAGGCTAAACCAGTGGTAGAAGTGGGTCAAACAAAAGTGGGAGATGGCCAAACCAGAGTTCCCCCCAGAGAGTGTCTTTCCACCTTTTTGAAAATTTTCATGATCGTCTTAATTTTATCTAGTACAGTTGAGGAAAAAATGACTCAGTTGTGATTTCTGGCAAACCACTTGGGTTAGGAAGACAAAATAGGGGTCGTTTTTCATTAATTAAAGTATTCTTTTACCAAAAAAATTGTCGGGTCCTTAGGGGGTCGTCTTCATATGAAACGAAACACTAACTTTTTTCCAATGGGGACCCCCAATAGGGTGTCCCTTAAAATCGAAGGTCGGGGAAACTTTTGCGACACCCCCCAATTTTTTTCCTTTTGGTACCCTAAGACTGTGTGCAAAATCTTAAATTGATCAGATAATATTAACACGTGCCCCAAACGGCCTTAAGTTAGAAAAATTTGACTTTTTCTCATTTTTTCAAAAAATTTTAAAAATGTGTTTAATAAATCCGTTGCCGAATAATAGGGCTCTAACACATTTAAACAATCTTATTTGACCGTTTTTCATTACTAGTTAGACCAAAATGCCCGGTTTGTAACCTAGCCATCAATTAGAAAATCCTCAAATTTGTCTATTTTACACTGAGAATAGAAGAATCAAAACGCAGTGTTAAATGACTTAAAACAGCAAAATTCCATGATTAAACACCATTTGTAGACCATATTGATGTGGAGATAAATTATCTGGAGCTCAAATTAATTATGGGTTGCTTAATTACAGACGCCATATTGGATTGCATTAAAACTATAAAAAATTCTAGAAAAACGGTATGGGCATGTTTGATATCGGGTAATGGGTGTATGAGGTTTCTAAACTCAATTAAGACTAATAAAATCCTCTTACACAACTTTTTAAGCTCTTTACGCAATTATAAGGGCCTTCAGATCTCCTAATACAAGTGCAAACCATGATTTCAGAACTATAGATGGTAATAAATTCTATACACATAAAACCGGCAAGAGAAATTCTGGAAATAAGTTAATAATAAAACTCCACAGTGTGTCCACGAGTATTTTATTCCGTAAGTTAGTTTAAAAGCTGAAGAAGATACAAAATTAACCCGTTCATCATAATGATTGTGTTATACTCTGTGAAGATAAGCAATTAATCATGTTTATAGAGATTGTTCTTGTATTTTATTATAAATTTATACATAAACATAAAAAATACCTGCAATTTAACAAATCAGTGTCATTAAAACAATTAAACACTGATATTTTGTTTGAGGCTATAAGAATATGTTAAATATAAACTTCAGTTTCTATAACTCTTCTACTATATCCTTAGTTCTTCTTCGCGCTGTCGACTTATCATCAGTAAACGTCCTTGAAGAAGTACTTAGATTTCGAGTAAGTTTTTCAGGAAAATTGTTTATGAAATTAAATTATTTTAAACCATCAAAGCCTTCTTTGAGAATGTAGAGGTAGGAAACTTAGAGCGAAGAATAGCTCTAACTTAAAAACAGACTTTAAAGAAGGAATGATTTTAAGTATCTGTTGTTAATATTTATGATATTCACGTAGCCAGTACAAGTGTCTTAGTTTTTAAAGAGCCTAATTTGTTGAATTGCAGGTATTTTAATGTTAATGTATAAATTTATATTATAAAATACAAGAACAGTCTCTATAAACATGGTTAATTGCTTATCTTCACAGAGTATAACTCAATCATTATGATGAACGGGTTAATTTTGTATCTTCTTCAGCTTTTAAACTAACTTACGGAATAAAATACTCGTGGACACACTGTAGAGTGTTATTATTAACTTATTTCCAGAACTTCTCTTGCCGGTTTTATGTGTATAGAATTTATTACCATCTATAGTTCTGAAATCATGGTTTGCACTTGTATTAGGAGATCTGATGGCCCTTATAATTGCGTAAAGAGCTTTAAAAAGTTGTGTAAGAGGATTTTATTAGTCTTAATTGAGTTTAGAAACCTCATACACCCATTACCCGATATCAAACATGCCCATACCGTTTTTCTAGAATTTTTTATAGTTTTAATGCAACCCAATATGGCGTCTGTAATTAAGCAACCCATAATTAATTTGAGCTCCAGATAATTTATCTCCACATCAATATGGTCTACAAATGGTGTTTAATCATGGAATTTTGCGGTTTTAAGTCATTTACCACTGCGTTTTGATTCTTCTATTCTCAGTGTAAAATAGACAAATTTGAGGATTTTCTGATTGATGGCTAGGTTACAAACTGGGCATTTTGGCCTAACTAGTAATGAAAAACGGTCAAATAAGATTGTTTAAATGTGTTAGAGCTCTATTATTCGGCAACGGATTTATTAAACACATTTTTAAAAATTTTCGAAAAAATGAGAAAAAAGTCAAATTTTTCTAACTTTAGGCCGTTTGGGGCACGTGTTAATATTATCTGATCGATTTAAGATTTTGCACACAGTCTTAGGGTACCAAAAGGAAAAAAATTGGGGGGTGTCGCAAAAGTTGCCCCGACTTTTTGAAAAAACGCCTAAATAAGGGACACCCTAACCCCCAATTATTATAAGTTTTTCTGAAAGGCCATCCCCCAAAACCCTTAAATACCCAGTTTCATCCAGATTGATTAAAAAAATTATTTTTTTAAAAATAAACTTTAAAAAAATTTTTAAATCGTGAAATTTTTTTATGGTAATAGATTCTAGTTGTAATTTTATGAAGAAACCAAAATTTCAATCGATTTTTTCTAATAGTTTTTGATTAAACGAACTATAAAGAGCATTTGCGGTATGCATTCGGCAACTGTATACGGCCCCTTAAGATATTAATTCGTTTTTATCAAAAACTATTGGATAAAATCGATTGAAATTTTGGTTTCCTACATAAGTTTATTTAAAAAAATTTTTCTTTTAATCAATCTGGATGAAACTGGTATTTAAGGGTTTGGGGGATGGCCTTGCCGTTCAGAAAAACTAATAATAATAGGGGGTCCCCATTGGAAAAAGTTAGTGTTTCCTTTCAAGACTTTTGTTTCGGGAGGAAGTTAGGTCCTAAATTTTTCTAGTTTTACCTTTTCTGTTTTCATAAGTTTTCTTTTTTTAAATTTTAGAAATTTGAAGCTTAAAGTAGTTTTAGCCCATTTTTAAATCCTTTGGGTTAAAGTATAGAAGGAACTGCTCCATGTAAGCCCCAGAATTGAAAAGGAAAACTCGAAAATCGAGTTTGACCACTCCTTGTTAATCTTTAAATATACATAATTTTATAAAGGGTGTCAACCTAACCTCCCTTTTCAGTCAGTGCTTGGGTATATAGAAGTTTATTCCGATAGGGGCCTAAAAATATCCCATTCATCCCTAAAAATATCCCCCTCCCCTTCATATTTAATGTAGTTGTTATACAATTTGGAGTTGAATTTTCGTCTTTGACAAATTCATTAATTCGTGTCTGTGATCTGTTCTTATATCATATTAATATAAGAACAGTTTTTTTGGAAAAATTGGGGATACAAGTATCAAAGGGGGGGTCTGGGGTCCTCCCTCAGAAAATTTTTGGAAACTTGACCCTAAAAACAGGGCTTTAAACCGCTATTTTAATACTTGTAAGACCAAAATTAGGACTTATATTTTTGAATAGAATTTTGATTTTGATGAACTTCTTATTTCAGAAAAAATTGTGAATAATAAAGATTTAAATACGAATGGGGGTATGGAGGCCCTCCCCAAGAAAAATTAATTTGATAAAAAAAACTGGGTTTTAACTTAGCTAGAAGGAAATAAAGAAGAAGGGGGCAGCTGCCCTTCCCTGCCCCCATGGCTGTGCTTGTGGATAGAATTTGTGAAAATTTTCTAGGGGGGCAAATTAAGATCCCAGGGGGGCTCAGTCCCCCCCCCCTCGTAGCTACGGGTCTGAACCCAAGTGGTTCACCAGAAATCACAACTGAGTAATTTTTTCCTCTACTATACGTCTTATTCATGAATTTTCTAAAAGTAGGATGTGATCCTTAAATTTTCTTCCTCACAAGCATAGAACTTAATTAAAACACTGCTTAAATTTTACTTTAAGTTATTAAATTAAAGATACTTCTACTTCAAAAAATCTTTCTTTTGAGATGAAAAATGTAGCTTTTGTAAACCTTGGATTAATAATTAGATCAACCCTAGTTGAATGCAACATATCAAATGTTTTTCTAAATTGACTAAACACGTATAATTTACAAATATTACTGTTCCTTATTACAGACTTCAGTTACCAATGATTCCATGCAATAAATTTAGTTTTGAGGCGACACCGCCAAAAGAGCGCTCAAGCGCCAGAAGAAAGACTTTTGGCGAGCGCAACACCAGCGCCGCGAAGCAACCTTGCCCGGGCAGCTCTCGCCGGGCAGAACGACATTCCTCAACGAACGACGGACACTCTGCGCGCTCTGTTATTTCTCTCGTCCTCGTATCGCGGCTAAGCCTAAACGCCACGCGCGTTATTGTTATGTTTTTAATAAATAGTTCATAAAAAGCAATCAGCCTTAGTTTCATTTATCGAGTAGATGGTGTAGCACTAAAATCTTATAAGCAGTAATCCAGAGCACCATCTCAGTGGTGACCCGGACGTGATAGTGGTGATACGGACGTTCCAGGACTTTGGATTTTTCTTCTTCTAATGGAGTCAAGCAACGACATGCCATGTTCTAAGTAAGTGCGTGATTTTTTTTTCGTCTCGTTTGGTCAGCCCTCTTTCTTTTCCCTACTTATCTTGTAATTTATCAGAATTAAAACTAAATATGGGTAATACTGATAAGCTTACGCTAGAAATAGCCACGCTAAAGGGGGAAACAGCTGCACTAATACAGCAGATAGCCGAAATGGGCAGGGATAGACGTAATTCTCGCTCCCGGTACTCGCGGTCCCCCCGTAGGAGACGGCATAGGTCCCCGGTGCACACAAACGGCGAGCTATGTTTTTACCATGACCGTTTCGGGGACGAGGCCCGTAAATGTAAACCTGGCTGCCCCCGGTTCGTAAACCTCCAGGAAAACTAAATTCGGCTGTCGGGGTAAAAGTATCGGCAGCAAATCTGCCGACAGCCGCTAAATCTAGCCGCCTGCATGTTTACGATAGAAAAACCCATTTTAAATTCCTAATTGACTCTGGCTCCGACGTTTCGTGTATTCCGGTCCCTAAAAACAGCAAATCCTTAAAACCTGATTCTTTAGAGCTATATGCAGCAAATAACTCAAAAATTTTCACCTACGGTACCAAATTACTCAGCTTAGATTTAGGTTTCAGGAGAAATTTTGAATTCAAATTTTTAATTGCCTCCGTACCAACCCCTATTATTGGTGCAGATTTTCTTCAGCATTTTGGCTTACTCATAGACTTAAAAAATAAACGTATAATCGATAGCACCACAAAATTCAAACGACAGGGGATAATAGCATCAGTAGATAACTTTTCGGTCAAGGTAATCTCTGGAGATTCCCCGTTCCATAAAATGCTCGGAGAATTTCCAGATTTGTTGAAAGTTAACCCTAATGTAACAAACATAAAGCACAACACGGTGCATTATATTGAAACGTCCGGACCCCCAGTCTATAGCAAACCCAGACGACTAAATCCTAAATTGCATAACGAAGTAAAAAACGAATTCCAACACATGATGCAGCAAGGGATATGTCGACCCTCTAAATCTCCTTGGTCGTCCCCTCCCTATGTTGTCACTAAAAGTTCAGGTAGCATTAGGCCGGTAGGAGATTACCGAAAATTAAACTCCTCTACCATTCCGGACCGCTATCCCATTCCTCACATACAGGATTTCTCCAATGCTCTCTTTGGCAAAAGTATCTTCTCAAAAATCGATATCGTCCGCGCATATTTTCACATCCCTGTACACCCAGACCACGTACAAAAAACAGCCGTGTGTACACCATTCGGACTTTTCGAATTTCCTTTTCTAAATTTTGGCCTTTGTGGAGCTGCTCAAACTTTCCAAAGGTTCATGAACGAGGTACTTGGAGAATTCTCTTTTTGTTACGTCTACTTAGACGACATTTTGATTTTTAGTGATAACGAGACGGAGCACGAGAATCACGTGCGCAGTGTTTTGAAAAAATTAAACGAATACGGACTCACTATAAACGCTTCGAAATGCGTGTTTAATGTCAAAGAAATCTCATTTTTAGGACACCTAATTTCTAAAGACGGTACAAAACCCTTACCGGAAAAAGTGCAACCTATACTAGATTTCCCCCGACCTACCACCATTAAGGAACTACGACGGTTTCTGGGATTTATTAATTTTTTTCGGAGGTTTTTGCCAAAAATTGCCAGCAATCAAACCACATTAAATGGGTACCTCAAGGGTGTTAGGCAAAATAAAAATACTAAAATCGACTGGACCGAACAGGCAGAAAAAGAATTCCAAATTTGTAAAGAGCTCCTTTGTAATGCTACACTATTATCCCACCCTAAACCGGATGCAAAATTAGTGCTGCAAGTAGACGCCTCTGATTTGGCTATAGGAGGTGCCTTGTTCCAATCAATTGATATCGAGTTGCAACCTCTCTCGTTTTTCTCTAGAAAGTTATCAGAAACTGAGCAGAAATATAGCGCGTACGATAGAGAACTGCTGGCCGCGTACGCAGCAATAAAACATTTCCGACATATGCTCGAGGGCAGAAATTTCACCCTTGTCACGGACCACAAACCCCTTACTTACGCTTTTCGACAAAAAGCGGATAAAGGATCGCCGCGTCAGAGTAGGCAACTTGACTTCATTTCCCAATTCACAACAGATATACAGCATATTAAAGGAGCCGAAAACATAACTGCTGACACATTGTCCAGGATAGCCACGATAACCATTCCAAGCGCGATCGACTTTAATGAAATTGCACAGGCTCAGCTGAGGGATACAGAGCTAGGGGAGCTACTAAGAAAGCCTCGGGGTTTGCAGTTAAAAACAGTTACCCTCTCAGAATCCCAAACCCCAGTTTACTGCGATATCTCAACGGGAGCAGCCAGACCATTCATTCCCGAACAATTTCGCAAACAGGTTTTCTTAAACTTGCATAACTTGTCCCACCCCGGCACTAGAGCCTCAACTAAACTGGTCAAATCTAGATTCGTTTGGTCCTCAATTAATAAGGATTGCACCACTTGGGCGAGGGAATGTTTAGCATGCCAAAAATGTAAAGTGTATAGACACACTAAGACCCCCCTCGGTTCCTTTCCTGACCAAACGAGGCGATTTGACCACGTACACATAGACTTGGTTGGACCCCTGCCGCCATCCAGAGGATATAGCTACGTCCTCACCATGATCGACCGCTTTACACGATGGCCGGAAGCCGTGCCTATCCAGGATATCACTGCCGAGACAGTGGCACAAGCGTTCTACACCACCTGGGTGTCAAGATTCGGCGTTCCAGCGTACCTGACGACGGACCAGGGCAGGCAGTTCGAAAGCCAGCTGTTCCGATCCCTCTGCAGTCTTCTGGGCGTCAAGAGGATCCGTTCCTCTCCTTACCATCCGCAAGCCAATGGACTCGTGGAGCAGTTCCACCGTCCCTTCAAGGCGGCATTGAAGGCCCACAGCACGGAGCAGTGGACCTCTGCCCTCCCGACCATCCTGTTGGGCTTCCGTTCCGTCTTCCGGGAAGACCTACAAGCGACCACCGCAGACCTCGTGTATGGGCAGAGCTTGCGCCTACCAGGCGAGTTCTTTTGCCCGTCAGCTGACGAGACCACGTCGTCACCCAAGCAGTTCCTGGAGGACCTGAGGAGCTCCTTCGCCGACGTCCGCCCAACCCCCACTTCCAGCCACGGCCAACGCAGTGTTTTCGTGCACCCACACTTGGAAAAGTGCACACATGTCCTGCTACGACATGACGGTGTACGCACACCGTTACAACCGCCTTACGACGGCCCGTTCGAGGTAGTTTCTCGCCGAGAGAAAAACTTCGACATCGTTGTGAACGGACGCCGAACAACGGTGTCCCTCGACCGTCTTAAACCAGTGTTCCAAACTGTAGACAAGGACTATTTGGTTACTCAGCGCGTATCTACGCCACCTCCAAGCAAGTGTGATAGTGACAATTCAAAGACTGTACAAGATACGTCGCCGACTGAGCGACCGGTGACAACACGCTCGGGTCGAAAGATTACCCTTCCCAGAAGATATGTCACATTCCGTTGACACTGGGGAGGGAGTGTGAGGCGACACCGCCAAAAGAGCGCTCAAGCGCCAGAAGAAAGACTTTTGGCGAGCGCAACACCAGCGCCGCGAAGCAACCTTGCCCGGGCAGCTCTCGCCGGGCAGAACGACATTCCTCAACGAACGACGGACACTCTGCGCGCTCTGTTATTTCTCTCGTCCTCGTATCGCGGCTAAGCCTAAACGCCACGCGCGTTATTGTTATGTTTTTAATAAATAGTTCATAAAAAGCAATCAGCCTTAGTTTCATTTATCGAGTAGATGGTGTAGCACTAAAATCTTATAAGCAGTAATCCAGAGCACCATCTCAGTGGTGACCCGGACGTGATAGTTTCACTATAGTTTCAACCTTCTGACTCCAGATCAGAAGGTTGCGTGTTCGTATCACGTCCGGGTCACCACTTGTGGGACACCTGAGAATAAATTCCAATGCTAACAATTAACAGCATATTTATTAAACATAACACAAAAAAACATCAACAAGAATAAAAGTAAAACATTACAGAAAGTGGGCCGCGGCTCCCACAGCATTATAATACAGGTGTAAACATAACAAGCTTGCCTTTATATGATGGCGGTTCGCCTGCCTTTAATTACACAGGTCTGCAATGAAAAAGCTGTTTGAATAATTTTAGCGATTTCCTATGTATTTTGGTGTGCTGATAACGAAAAAAATATTAAAAAAAATCCTATACGTCAGGATTTTTCACAAATTGCAAAATTATATTCGAATTTGCCCATTTTTCATAGTTTTTGTGCATTTCTAGCTCCTTTAGTTTTAAAAATTAAGAGCTGTGAATGGTGCATATAGTAAACTATCTCATCAGGACATTATAGAGATGGAAAGAAAATATTAGGGAAGATTTAAATGGGGAATAATGAAGGATTCTTGTTGTATAGTTCAAAGAAACGTTCTTTTTGCTACTCACAAGGGTAAAAGTACCAAGGAGAGTTTCATGAGGAGGAAAAATTGGCTTTAAAGTGTGTAAATAAGTTTTATTTTAGTTATATAATGATTTTCATGAAGAATATGTAACAATAATTTTATTTTATGAACCTATTTTCATGAAAATTGAAATAATGACTTATTTTACAATTTTACCTAAATTGTCAGGAAACATGACGTTCTATGGCAAAACAGAGACCATTTTTGAACTCAGGGCACAAAAAAAACTTAAAACTAACAACCTTAAAAATAAATTTGGATTAAAAAATCTACTTCTTAAGTATACTTACATTTTATGTGAAATGTTGCTATTTTTGCTCAATTTGTTACAAAATATGGTGTCTTAAAAATCAAAAGAGGTATAATTTGGATTCAGCTCACCAAAAATCATAAAAAATTGTTTTCAAATAAAGTTTGAGTTGAAAAATAATTTCTTTAAATATTTACTTTTATTTTCTTAAAAAATTGACATATTTACTCAAATTGTGAAAAAAGGTGAAGTCCTATGACAAAACGGAGGTCAGTTTTAGATTCAGCACATCAAAAAACATAAAAAAAGATTTGGTGGAAAAAATTTGAAAAAAAATTTTAGTATAAAAAGTTAATTTAACAAAATTTTAAGGCATTTCCCAACAAAACCTAAAAATCTAAATTGTCAAAAAACGTGACGTCCCAGGACAAAATGGAGGTCATTTTTAGATTCAGCACATCAAAAATAACCAAGTTCAGGTGAAATATCCAAAACAGCTCGAAAAAAGTTTTTTTTTGCAGACCTGTGTTACAGCTTAGAACATAAAACTAAAGTCACAGAGTGCGACGCCACACTATAATCAGAAAGAACTAAAATTATCATATTCATTTAACTTGTGAAAAAAACTTATTTGTTAAAGCAGGTTACTAACAAAAGAAATATTAGAGTAACGTTTTCTAATTTTTTTGAATGAAAGGAGGGTTTTTAGAAGTGAAGGGATGGAATTTAGTAGAAATAAAAGTGGGGGGACGAATAGAAATTTTTATGAAAAGTGGGGGGACGCGTCACCCCACACTTCTAGCACTGGTTGGAGTCAACTATTCTACTATAATTTCTAAAGCTACTTCCATTAGGTTTCCACTGATAATGCATTAATAGACTTTATTTTATAGTTATGCTGTATATACAGGGTGTATCTGAAATGGTGCAACAAACTTTCAGGGATGATAGTACTCATCAAGACTAACAGGAATCGGTATAGAAAGAGGGGTCCCAGACCAAATCCCAGGGAGTTAAAAATGGAGCGACACCCCAAAAAAATCATTGAAAAATTCCATTTGTAGAACTACTATTGGTAAAAACATAATTATGGTCTCAAAAATTGTGGTTTAATATGATCTTTAAAATTACCTCAAAAGTCTTCACTTTAAAATTTGTTTTATTATAAAAAAAGATAAAAAACACAACAAAATGCAAAAACTCTTCCAAAACCTTATTTTGTATTTCGAAATCCTTTCTTTTGATTTGATAACCTAAAAGATCATAGTTGAAAACCCTTAAAACCAAAGTTTCGCGTAAATACAATTAATATTAAACGCTTGAGATCCTGTTAAAGTTTGTTTTTTGGGTGCGCAAGCAGTTTTCTAGAGCTGTTTCCAGAACAGATGTTTGCGCACGCAAAAAACAAACTTTAACAGGTTCTCAAGCGTTTAATATTGATTGTATTTACGTGAAACTTTGGACTTAAGGGTTTTCAACTATGATCTTTCAGGTTATCAAATCAAAAGAAAGGATTTCGAAATACAAAATAAGGTTTTGGCAGAGTTTTCACATTTTTTTGTGTTTTTTAACTTTTTTCATAATAAAACAAATTTTAAAGTGAAGACTTTTGAGGTAATTTTAAGGATCATATTAAACCACAATTTTTGAGACAATAATTAAGTTTTTACCAATAGTAGTTCTTCTACAAATTGAATTTTTCAAAGATTTTTTTGGGGTGTCGCTCCATTTTTAACTCCCTGGGATTTGGTCTGGGACCCCCTTTCTATACCGATTCTTGTTCGTCTTGATGAGTACTATCATCCCTGAAAGTTTGTTACACCATTTCAGATACACCCTGTATTTTTTAGAATTTTTTTTCTATTTTAACAGTTTACTGAAATATCCTCTATTTAATACTAATTGTTTTTCATAAACTGGTGACAGAACTTCAAAATATAGATTCACTGTAAAAGTTTAATATTCGGCTTTAAAAGCTTGGACAGCATCAACCAAACATTGCTAATACTTTAGGTATTTTTAAATTAAAAAAAACTGCGCTTAGGCTCAGCTTTTTAATCTTACAACTTACAATAATTCTAGAGGAATCCACTTACTGAATAGTTTCTGGGAATCTATTTATTTTTACAAACATTAATTCCATATATTTTCATACAAAATGCAAACAATATTTTGACAACTTGAGATATACAACAATACAACAGACTAAATAGAAATCAAAACTAACAAAAATCGGTAACTAAGTTTTACTCCGGTTGCACTTATGACAAAGACATGTTAACTAATCCATAATTATTCAAGTACCAGCCAAATTTAACACCAACTCCCCTTTAAAATCACAAAAAATAAAATCTGAAAACAGTATTATTTACAAAAATCAAGGTTATTGGCACAAATACATTTAGCTGTTAAAATAAGCTGATAAAAGCAATAAACTATGGAATAAATCAAGACCCTCTATATACAGAGGTCTAGAGTTATATAGAGGGTCTTGAATAAATGCAGTCAATCAGAAAAGCTGATAATTATAATTCTGTAATATAAGCCTTCAGAAAGAAAGCATTTTATTACATCAGTTCAAGTTCTTTTCCAGTAGGAAGAGGTTCGAAATAAGAGTTAACTTTCTCTTCGCTGACATCTTCCAATTTTGCTGGTTTCCAATTTGGTTTTTTATCCTTATCAATCAACACTGGAAAAAAATGAATAGATTAGAAGTTAATTCATAGCTACAAAACCATGGCAGTATGTTTAAGCAGACATTTAACAGTTAAAAACGATCTTACTCAATATAGTCTAAGTTGATAGATGAAATAACTACAAATTTAAATATAAAAGTTTAAAAAACACAGTAACAGTAGCGAGCAAAGGTGACAGTGGTGGTCCTATTGATAAAGCTCATAGAAATGAGGATATCTTACCTGCTCTGACTCCATCAAGGAAATCATTATCAGCCATAAACCTTTGACACAGCCTGTATTCCATTTTAAGACAATCTTGGAGCGTCATATTAGCACCCCTTTTCAATTGCTGAAAGATTACTTTTAACGAAATGGGGGACTAAAAAAGAAAACAATAACATAATTGAATAATCCAATTAAAACAGAAATTATTAGATTCAATGGGGACTTTAAAATAAATTACGAAAAACCAAGAAAATACCATACCACCAGTACAATTATTTTAGCATATCTTTAAACTGAGTTAGGTACACTTTTAATTTAGCAATCATTGTTCAACATAACAAAATAAGCAAACCTCAAAGAGTACCAATCGCTCAGAAACGGGGTTTGGCGCATGAAGTCATTACTGCCTTCGGCGCATGAGCAATGGTTAAATCCAATGATTAAACCCTTTAAGCAATGGTTAAATCTTTTCCTTTAAAAGTATCGATTGGTTGAAGGTTCGAGAGAAAGCGGTTGTGACCTCACGTAAGCCACACCTCCAATTCTAGCGATAGTATTTTTTGAAAATCACTTTTAAAAAAACTAATGATAAAAAATCTAAAAAAATTGAAGAAATGTGTTTTATAACCCCATCAATGATTTCCTTTAGTCGAAATCTTGAATTTCCACAAATGCTGCATTCCCTATTTCAAAATGGTGCAGTATTAGTTTGGGCCAGAGGCCATTTTTTAGGCAAGAAGTTTGGAGCCAAATACCCCCGTAGTGGTCTCGTAGCGATGAAAGTTCGCCCCTAAAGTATAAAAGGTAAACTAATAAATGCACCAAAAATTGTTTTATTCAATACTAGGTCAGTCCATTATAACTAAATTTGGTGTGTTGGCATTTAAATATAGAAAATCTAAACCTTATTCCTAAAATTTTTGCTATCTGAATGAGGAAGTTGCATGATTTTGTATATTTTTTTAATCGATACTTCTTGCAAAAATAAGCAACTACCCAAAATTTGAGGCCGATCGAGATATTAATAAATAACAAAAAAATTAACAAAAATCCCTTTTTTAAAAGCGCGCGAACGCCAAGAGTTTGGATGTGACGTCATCTTACAGTAGGCATTGTTGAAAAGCAATGGAGTTGATGGTATTATTGTTGACGTCATCCTACGATTTAAACAATAAACGTTTTCAGTCACGTGTTTTTTTTCTCGACTTTTAAATTAAAATATTTAATTAGCTGTAATTTTTTTTGAAAAACTCACTAGATATTTCATTTGACCATACAAAAAACCATACGGAACACTTGTTTGTTTTTGAAAATCTGACACATGCAACTTCCTTATCAAAATTTTCCCAGGGGAGAAACACCCAGATCCCCTTTTAAATTGTATGGATTTCTCTAGTTATAGAGGGGTCCCTACATTACTTTCTTGAGGCCCCCTAAACGTCTATCTAATAGAGCAACAGAGCATTAACGATAATTTTATAGACTCTTGCCCACGCAGTGAACACTCCTTTAAAAATGACCAGAGGTGGGTGACCAACATATTTCCTTCAACCTCAAGACAAGCTTGACAACTCTTGAAATTTTCTTCCCTTTTTCATACACCATTTCAAGAACATGGTGCAAAAGCTTTGAGAAAAAATTTTTTCACGAAAACACATCGCTTTTTTTTCATAAGATTATTTTACCTTTTACTAAAGGGAATAAAAAATTCTCCCGATTTCAAGTTAAAAATCCCTTTTTAAAGGGAATTTTCTGATTTTAATCGAATTCGGGATATTTGTAGTGAATGGGGAGAGTCGACTTGTACAATGTACAGTCATGCTGGTAAAAAAACGACTCAGACTCTATATCTCCGGAACGGCTTGTGATATAAAGACAAATAAGGTATAATTTTTCATGATTTAAAGTATTCTACATACAGAAAATTTAAGTTCTTAGGGGGTCGTCTTCATATTAAACTAACTACTAACTTTTTTTTTACGGACGGCCTCAAAGATTAGGATTGATTCTGAAAGAGCACCCCTTAAACCCCCCAAAAACCCAGTTCCGTTTTGTTTGGTCCCCAAATAAAGCCAGAGGAGTGGGGGTTGAAGTTAGTCGAAATATCGTTCTTTACGTTGAATTCTCTATTTTGATCCTTGTTTAATATGAAGACGACCCCCTAAGAACTTTCTGTACATAGAATACTTTATTAAATCATGAAAAATGATACCTTATATCAGCGGTCTCCAACCCCCGGTCCGCGGACCGGTGCCGGTCCGTGTATCAAATGGTACCGGGCCGCGGACCGACCATTTCTTTGAAAACGAATTTAAATTTCTAGTTTTATGTTACAAATTAATGAATAAATTAATTATAAATCACTTTATATTTATTTTTAGTGAAACTGTATTTTATTTTGAATGCATGTTTAAATACAATTTAAAATTGAAATTATTAAATAAAAAAATCTATAATGTAAACAATACGCCCCCCTAAGCGGGCCTCGGTAAAATTATCAAACGTTAACCGGTCCGTGGTGGTAAAAAGGTTGGGGACCACTGCCTTATATCACAAGCCGTTCCGGAGATATAGGGTCTGTGTCGTTTTTTTTCACCAGTACTGTATACATTGGATCCTAACACTGGATCCTAATTCTATATTTTTAATATGATAGTTAGGGTCTACACACATAAAACTGAACTTACCAATTTTGACATAGCTTCATATTGCTTGCGAGACCATTCTGAACCCTCTTTCTGGAGAGATTCCATAATTTTTTCCACACTATCTGCTTCAAACACAGTATTCATTTTGTCCATTTCTGGTTTTAGAGCTAACTCCTTCTTATCACACTGACAGAAAACAAGTATAAGTGTACATTTCAAAGTGCGGTAAGAAGTTATTAACTGAAGCAAAGTATTTGGTGAAAGGCTTACTTGTTCTTGAAACTTAAGGAGTGTTCTGTCTATATCGGATAAAGAAGGATTCTCCAACTTCATTAAATCATTTTCTAGGTTTTTCAACTAAAATAAAAGAGAGAAGGTTATGGCACTCTAAGAATTAGCGCAATTTGATGTGTTAAGTTAAACCGCATTAACTGGCCGAATGTTATGGTAAATGTTAACTGTCCCTTAAGTTGACAAATTAAGTTTAAATGTTGGTGCTCATGCTCATGGGCGTAGCCAGGGTTCAACTTAGGGGGGGGGCATGCAGGGTCGACTTTTTTAAGTTCGTGGAGAACAATTTTAAAGCCCCGTGAGAGAGGGCCATCAAGTTTCAAGGGGGGTCTGGGGTCCCCCCCAGAAAATTTTTGGAAATTTCCCCTAAGAACAGGATTGTAAACTGCTTTTTGATACACGGAAACTCAAATTTGGACATACTCTTTTAGGTAAAATTTTGATTTTAATGAACTTATTAGAAAAAAGTGTGAATAATTAAGGGTTAAATACTAAAGGGGGGTCTGGGGGTCCTCCCCCCGAAAAATTTTGAATTCCCCAAGGGGGGGCAGCTTCCCCTCCCTTCCCCCCTTGGCTTCGCCCATGTTGGTGCTCAACCTGAAAAGAATCTTATTACTTTAGAACAGGTTGAGTTCAATGAAAATCTGTCTGAAGAGCAACGGAAAGAACTGGTTGATTTGTTAAACGAATATAGGGATTGTTTTGCGCTGCATATTTTAGAACTTGGGTGCAATAATCTGGATAAGATGGACATAAAGGAAAAAGAGGGTTCAAAATCTGTTCAAGCGAGACCCTATAAAATAAATGCAGCAGAAAGGTCAGCAATTAGAGAAATCCTGAGCGATCGGATAGACAACGGGATCGTTTCAGAAATTAAAAAACATAATTACATTATATTAGTAAAATGCTTACATAACATAATATTTATTAATGAATCAATAATATTAGAAAATATCCTTATTTATAAATTTCACACATTTTCAAGTAAAAATGACTTTATTACTGTATATTTAATACAGTCTCATTATAATAGATTTTTATTACATACCAAAGGTTAGATGAGCGGACCAGATCAAAAAATTTATTATGTACATAACTGTCAATTACGAACAAAAGTAGATTAAAACTTTTAAATTATTATTTAAAACTTTTAAATGATATTTTTCTTTTAACAAGTAAGATATAAGTTCGATGGCTTTACAAAATTGGCTGAGATCTAAAATATTCCACCCCGCAATTCCACTAAAAATGTACAACTTGTAAACGAAAAAAAAAACACAGAGAAAGTCCAAGAAGTCCACAGTAAAGTAATTTTATCACCAATCAGAACAAGCCCAATTTAACCGCCATGCCAAATGTAACAACTATAGAACAGGGTTTCCCAAACTTTTTCATGCATCGACCCCTTGGTAGTATTTTACCTACGCCATCGACCCCCTTTCAAAAATCGGACTAAATTTTTAAGAAAAATTATTTATATGAATGAAAATCTAACAAAAATTTTTCGACTGGTTACACTCCAATGGCGGATCCAGGATTTGGGGGGGGGGGTTGGGCTAAGAATTTTCAATATCAAAATAGTCCTAATCATAGAGTTAGTACTAATATAGAGACAGCTTAAACATCTGCTCCGCTGTTCTAAGCGTGACCGGTCTCCCGTTTTCGCTCTGCCACTCACACTTGACTTTTTGAACCAACTTGGCCATTAAATCCCTCTTTTGGCGTTTTAGGTTTTTCGCGTGGCTTCACTTGTAAAGAAACTACGTCAAAGACGCCCTCCAAGCTCATACCGCCAAGCGCCAAGCTTTGCCAACTTCCAGTTCCTACCTCGACTACTAAATCAGCAATTTTCTCCCTTAAATACTTGTTTAAACGAATTGGAAATGACTCGTATCGAATCAGGAGGGCTCATATTATATAGTGTGAAGCTTTTTTTAAAGAAATTTCCCCCGCAACACATTATAAAATACAGTTTAAAATTGTTTTTTCAGAATCCGCGGAATTTAAAACAATTACAGGTAAAAAACTAATTGAGATAGAGAAATTTTTTCTTCACTGAACGATATGTCATTTCTCGAGTTTCAAATTGTCGGTTTCTTTTTTTCATCATTTTTCTGGGAAGAAGAGCTGTTTTTATACCTCAAATTCCACCCGCCTACGGGAGCTCCCATGTTAAAAATTTACTTCCGCCACTCACACAGGTCCGACTCTTTTCGACATGCAGGGTTGCCTTACCGAGAAGAGTAAGCTGTCTCTATATTTGTACTAACTCTATGGTCCTAATACAAAATATCCTCTAAAGGGGGAGTCTGGGGGTCCTCCCCCATAAATGTTTTGGAAATTTAAGTCTAAAAAGCAGATTTTCAACTCACTTTTGTACACCTAATCCGGATTTCGGACATACATTTTAGAGAATTTAATTTACATTTTGGTAGAATTTTTGCATATTGACGAACTTTTTACAAAAAAGTTGTAAATAATAGAGTTTCAAGTTCTAAAGGGGGTCTGGAGGTCCTCCCCCAGAAAATTTCTGGAAGTTTAATCCGAAAAACAGGATTTCAACTCGTTTTGGAGTCGCTTTTCCCTTTTTTAACATCCCCTATTTCCACTTCCCCTATTTCTCACTGTTAGTTCTTATTCCTTTTGGGGGCTAAAGCCCCCTAGCCCCCCTGGATTCGCTAGTGTTCCACTCACTAGTAATGTACAGTTTAGTCTGGATAATTTATAGGTGATTCAAATAAGCAATAGACCACTAATGAAGCATTAATTTTTTAAAACTGAAATTAAAAATTATATACAGGGTGTCCCACGAGAAGTGGCCCAACCCTTTAACATTTGAACCCCTACAGATATAGTCATGAAAGTGGGGTCTAGGTATAGTAAAGTGACCATGCCCTATCCGATGAGATAACTTTCAACGCCCTCTAGCGGAAAATTTAGGAGTTATAATTTTTATTTTAAAAACTGTGTGAGGTATGTGAAAAAAGTCAATGACTAAGTTGTAGAACATCATCGATTTAGTAGGAAAAGACACCTTAAGCAGAAAAATATCTTGAATAAAACCCTTAAAACGCAAGCTCAATTAGGTTGAATTCACGTAGTTTTTACGTCTTAAGACGCTCCTCACGAGGTGAAAATGAGAAATTTTTATTTTTATGACTTAAGTAAATGACTAAAAGCATTCTTAGTTCATTAAATTGAAAATTTCTCATTTTCGCCTCCTGAGGAGCGTTTTAAGATGTAAAATCTACGTAAATTCAACCTATTTGAGCGTGCGTTTTAGGGATTTTATTCAAGATATTTTTCTGCTTAAGGTGTCTTTTCCTACTAAATCGATGATGCTCTACAACTTAGTCACTGACTTTTTTCACATACCTCACACAGTTTTTAAAATAAAAATTATAACTCCTAAATTTTCCGCTAGAGGGCGTTGAAAGTTATCTCATCGGATAGGGCATGGTCACTTTACTATACCTAGACCCCACTTTCATGACTATATCTGTAGGGGTTCAAAAGTTAAAGGGTTGGGCCACTTCTCGTGGGACACCCTGTATATAAATTTTAAAAAATATAGTCTTACATTAATAAACACTTAATTTTGTGGAGGAACTTCTTTTTGAACTAAGCTAGAGCTGTTTTTAAAAATGTTACGACCCTTGAGCATGTGTAAAAAAGAGCATATTTACATTTTTAGCATCTACAAAGTGAGTGGCTATTCCAGTTTTTAACACATCAAGGCCCTGGAGTCTGTATCCTGTCAAAGCAAGAAAAAAACCTAATTTTCCAGGCAATCGAGGGAGAAAGTAACTTCCTCCAACATCAGGAAAGAATCCTAAAACACCACACAAAAATATTAATTAAAAGAGTTTAGAGGTTACTAATTTACAGTAACTTAAGATATAATATGGGAAATCGAGGGAGAAAGTAACTTCCTCCAACATCAGGAAAGAATCTTAAAACACCACACAAAAATATTAATTAAAAGAGTTTAGAGGTTACTAATTTACAGTAATTTAAGATATAATTTGAGAAATACTGCATTTTATTTATTTTGTTTTAATAAAGTTATACAGTAAAATCCCGTTATAACGAACTTTACGGGACCGGAAAATTTCTTCGTTGTAACGGAAATTTCGTTGTAACCGTACTATTCCTAATACAAATAAAAACGGTTGGGGAATTTCTGGACTTTCGTAATAACGGGATTTTTCGTTGTATCGGTATTCGTTGTAACGGGATTTCACTGTAGATGCAACTAAAATTTTCCAGTTAATATAAACACAAAAACCCTTCAAGTTGAAAACTTGTGATATTTTGGTACTTGCGTATTACCCCGTAACTAAAGTTGTGCTTTCAGCTGCCATTTTGATCGGATTTCCATGATAGTTATTTTAGTTCCTTCAAAAGTAGTTTAAGTCAAAAGGAAAGTGTATTATATTTTAAGAGTTAAAACTGCAATAAAATACCATATGTTTTTTCATTTGTATTGTGAGAATATTTTAGCCCTTAAGGCGGAAACAAATTGGAGCCGAGCCGCTTAAGCGAACAGCCACGAACACGCTCTGCGCACGCGCAACTCGGAGGCGGCGCTTGGGCAGAGCGTGTTCGTGGCTGTTCGCTTACGCCGCTCGGCTCCAATTTGTTTCCGCCTTTAGAGTACTGACGGTTTTCAAAAATATCAATTTAATCTTTAGTTAGCTCTAAGAGATTAAATTTCCCAAAGATAATTATCTCATTTATGTATATACCTTAATTTTCAATTTAGTGAATCAAAAAATATATGCAACACAAATAATTACAGAAAATTCTAATTCAGTAGGTAAAGTGTGATATAATAATTTTTCTTAAAATAAAGGGGGATTTTAATAGTCCCAATAGTGATAATTTTTAATTACCAATAGCTGCTTCTGGAATTGAACAAACAGTTCGTTCAGTGCAAACTCTATATTCTCCATGGATCGAGATTCCAATGCCCTGTAAATAAACACTATACTATTAACCTTTTACCTGCCGATGTTCCCCAATGGGAACATCATTTTAAGGAATTTTTTTCACCAATTAATTTTTCATGCAGGAATTTGATACTTGGTAGAAAGCAACTCAAAGATATGAAGTTATTTTACATGCAAAAGTTTTTCATGTGCAATTTAATCCTTTTTGTAGAATTTACATCAAAATTAGAGATTTTTGGCTCTTCCAAAAGTTCCACAAGTTTCAACTTAAATAATTTTGCTGTGTTTAGGTAGCTTAAGTACACATCTTCCGATTTGGCTTGACAGAATAGCTTCATATTCTAATTTAGGAGAGTAATTACCAATACATATATGTTACCAAATGGGAACATCGGCGTTTGGGGTATAGTATTTGAGGGGATTTTTATAACATGCAAAAATTCAAGTTATTTACCTTTTTTGTCTCAAAGGACTTAAACAGGTTAAGAATCATGTTTTAAATTCAAACATATGTAATTTTTATTTTACTTGATTTATGGAGAAATAAATTCGAAATCTTTATAGCAGATTCTTACACTTGTATACATTTCCAACTCCCTGATCGATTAATTTTCAGTAATTATCAATAGGGGTTATGAAAAGAGCATATTTGGAGTGATTCTGAGGATTTGCGTACATATTTTTGTTCAAGTACTTTTTTTACATAAAAATTTTAGGAATAAAATTGAAGAATTTTGAAAATAAGGAAAAGTGCGTACATCTAAAACACTCTTCTAAAGTAAGAAGGATGTAAGATACATGTGGTTCAGTTCGGAATCTTCCATGAGAAATACATCTTTAATAAATCAATGGAGATAATTATGATTATCAATTTTGAAAGCTAATTAGATTGGAATGCAATTAGTGGATTTTATGCTAGATATCCGTATAGAACAGTAATTAAAACTAATTTTTCTCACAGAACCGTAACTTTTTAGCTTTAAAGAGCATGGGAACACTCTTATGTATTTTTTACACCAAAATATTACTAATAGTGCAAGAAAAATTTACGGAAAAGCTTCGCGTACGTAATAAACATGTCAATTTTTTCTTATGAAAATGTATAAAATGTTGCTCAATTGTCCAAGTATGGATAATAAAAACGAAAAAACCGTCCACAATCATAAAATGTTCATAACTATTGAGTAGAAACCGATTTCAATCATTTTATTTGAATTAATTGTAAAATATGTGCCTTTTGGAAATCCCCCTAAAAACTTCACCCCAAACGCCGATGTTCCCATTTTGCAATTATTATTATTACAATATTATTACAAAATAATATTTTAAGGCATTTTTAAAAATTTTCGAAAAATGAGAAAAATGTCAAAATTTCTCAACTTTAGGCTGTTTGAGGCACGTGTTAATATTTTCTGATCGATTTAAGATTTTGCACACTTTCTTAGGATACCAAAAGGAAAAAAGTTAGGGGGTGTCGCAAAAGTTTCCCCGAATTTCGATTTTTAAGGGATACCCTAATGAAGATACCGACTTTGAAAGTACTTTTGAAATTATCTTTTGAGAAAGCCCGCACAGCGTCCACTGTTGCAGCGGAAAGTGCGCATCGAGCCGGCATACTTCACTCAGTGCTACGGAGTCCCACTGTACTCTAACTTCAATCGCGTTGCGGCACGTGTTAATATTAAAATATTTGGTATACATTCATTTCATACATTAAGTAAAAAAAGTTGGGGGGGGGGCGACCGAAGAAAGTCCGAGTTTTGAAAATAAGGACCACCCTAAGCTTGGATATTCCAAGTGGCATAAGAAACAACAACATACACCAACGACCAACAGCAAACTTAGAGTCAGGCTAAAAAAAAAAATTTTGCCCTATGATCCTTCAAAATACTAATGACTACTGAGTTTTATTTCAGAGGAAGCTTTTCCTGAAATAGATTCCTTTAGTTGACTTCCCCTTTTGTATCTGGAAGATCATAGTAAAAATTAAAAACTTAATTTTTAAAGGAGGTCTTTAAAAACACATTGTTTTTTGTTTTGCTTTTGCACCATTTTAAGAGGCATTCTCCCAAAACCTTCCATTCTTAAATTATTATAAGAAATACTTCAATCAAATCTGTAGCAGTAAAATTTTTGAATTAAATGGGCCTAGTTTCCCATTGGGATAAATCTAGAAGGGCCATCCTAGAAGCATAATGTTGTAAAAACATAATAGTTAGGTCGTGGGGAGCCTAGTGGTTAAGGGATCCGCTTCAGGATCGGAGGGTCCCGGGTTCGATTTCCGACACCGCTAAGACCCATCAAGTATATGTGGAGTGCGTGTTCGTTAAATATGTGGGTCCGAAAGTCCTGTGGTCCGTCATGGCGCAGTTTACCACGGGTTCAGGTGTCTAGAGACTATTTCCCACCCCTTCAGATACATGGCAAAATTGGGGAGGTGGCGATAGATAGTGCCAGCATCTATCATCTCATGAGGCAGAAGTCGGACTCCTGCCATATATGGGCCTCACTTTCTCAGGAGCCGCAACCCATTTGCCTTGAATCCTTGTGGAGCTTGGGGGTTACAAGTGGGACACGGCAACAAAACATGATAGTTTGTTTCAAAAGTAAGAAAGAGTAAAGTAAAAACTACTTTTAACCCTCTGACTGATCATGCAGCGATTTCGACGTCTAACTCCAAATGTATGAAATTCTGATCATCCCGTGATTTCCACGGGCACTTGTTTTTCATCCTTTATTGATGATCACTTGAGATATAGAGAATTAGCGATGAATCTGATCATGATTCAATAAACTTGCTCAATATATTGAATAGAAGTTAACTATAATTCGATTGAAATTTAATAAAATAAATTTTTTTGGTGATAACATCTGAAATTGTTTTTTTCTGGCAATCTTGGGGGAACGTGACATATTACACAGGTCTGCAAAAAAAAATTTTTTTCGAGCTGTTTTGGTTATTTCACCTGATCTTTATGATTTTTGGTGCGCTGAATCCAAATATGACCTCTAGTTTGTCCTGGGACGTCACGTTTTTTGAAAATTCAGGTTTTTAGCTTTTATTGGGAAATGCCTTAAAATTTTGAAAAATTGATTCTTTACTAATTTTTTTATTCAAATTTTTCCATAAAATCTTTTTTTGTTTTTTAATGTGCTGAATCTAAAATTGGCCTCTGTTTTATCTTAGGACTTAACATTTCTCTACAATTTAAGTAAAAATGCCAATTCTTTAAGAAAATAAAAGTATTTATTCAAAAAAAATTATTTTTTGACTGAAACTTTATCTGAAAATCATTTTTTATGTGTTTTGGTGCGCTAAACCCAAAAATGGCCTCTTTTGATTTTTTAAGACATCGCATTTTGTAACGAATTGAACAAATATTGCATTATTTCACAAAAAATGTGAATGCACTTTAGAAGTAGATTTCTAAATCCTAATTTACTATCAAGGTCATTAGTTTATATGTTTTTTGGTGCCCTGAGTTCAAAAATGGTCTCTGTTTTGCCCTAGAATGTCATGTTTCCTGACAATTTAGGTAAAATTGTAAAATAAGTCATTATTTCAACTTTTACATATTCTTCATGAAATTCATTATACAGGGTGTATCTGAAATGGTGCAACAAACTTTCAGGGATGATAGTACTCATAAAGACGAACAAGAATCGGTATAGAAAGGGGGTTCCCAGATTAAATCCCAGGGAGTTAAAAATGGAGCGACACCCCAAAAAAATCATTGAAAAATTCAATTTGTAGAAGAACTACTATTGGTAAAAACTTAATTATGGTCTCAAAAATTGTGGTTTAATATGATCTTTAAAATTACCTCAAAAGTCTTCACTTTAAAATTTGTTTTATTATGAAAAATGTTAAAAAACACAAAAAATGTGAAAACTATGCCAAAACCTTATTTTGTATTTCGATATCCTTTCTTTTGATTTGATAATCTGAAAGATCATAGTTGAAAACCCTTAAGTCCAAAGTTTCACGTAAATACAATCAATATCAAACACTTGAGATCCTGTTAAAGTTTGTTTTTTGCGTGCGCTAACAGCTGTTCTGGAAACAGCTCTAAAAAACTGCTTGCGCACCCAAAAAACAAACTTTAAAAGTATCTCAAGCGTTTAATATTGATTGTATTTACGTGAAACTTTGGACTTAAGGGTTTTCAACTATGATCTTTCAGATTATCAAATCAAAAGAAATGATTTCGAAATACAAAATAAGGTTTTGGGAAATTTTTTACATTTTTTTTGTTTTTTAACTTTTTTCATAATAAAACAAATTTTAAAGTGAAGACTTTTGAGGTAATTTTAAAGATCATATTAAACCACAATTTTTGAGACCATAATTAAGTTTTTACCAATAGTAGTTCTTCTACAAATTGAATTTTTCAATGATTTTTTGGGGTGTCGCTCCATTTTTAACTCCCTGGGATTTGATCTGCGACCCCCTTTCTATACCGATTCTTGTTCGTCTTGATGAGTACTATCATCCCTGAAAGTTTGTTGCACCATTTCAGATACACCCTGTATAACTACAAGAAACTCATTTACACATTCAAAGCCAACTTTTCCTCCTTATGAAGCTCCTCTTGGTACATTTACCCTTGTGAGAAGCAACAAGAACGTTTCTTTGAACTATCCAACAAAAATTCTTCATTATTGCACGATTAAAGCTTCGCCCTAATAACTTCTTTCCATCTCTATAATGTCCTGATGAGATAGTTTACTATGTGCAACATTCCTCCTAATTTTAAAAAATAAAGGAGCTAGAAATTACAAAAACTATGAAAAATGGGCAAATTCGAATATGTAGTTTTGCAATTTGTGAAAAATCCTGACATATAGGATTTTTTTTCAATATTTTTTTCGTTATCAGCACACCAAAATACATAGGAAATGGTTAAATTTATTCAAACAGCTTTTTCATTGCAGACCTGTGTTATTGGCTCATCTAGGGGTGGAAAGCTATCGATCAAGACTGAGTTTGTCGAAATCGGTTCCGGGATTCGGCCTAGCGGCCGGCGGAAAAGAACCTCCCCATAGAGTTAACATGGGAGCAAAACTAGAAGAACGTATAATTTCAAAATGGAAGGTTTTCGAGGAACATGCTATATTATTGGCTCATCTAGGGCAGAGGTTCTCAAAGACAGAGGTATGCCCGGGGTGCCGCGACAATAACCAAGAAAAGTTGCAAACTATCACGAAATTTTAAATATCGAACAAATCTTCTGAACTCTAAATACTTAATCGCTTCTCGTGGTGGCATCTATTAGCGTTTTTTAAGCTATTTTTTATTGGCTTAAAAAAATCCCGTGACCTCAGGATGCTGAGAGTGAAGACCGTTTATTTTTTCGATTTTTCCCCGGTTTTTATGGAATTTTCAAAAGTGTACTGACTTTGGCCAACCCTGTATATACGCAATTTACGGATTTTGATTTTGGTGAACTTATAAAAAATTTTGAATAACAGAGTTTTGAGTACAAAAGGAGGTTAGGTGGGTACTCCCCCAGAAATGTATGCTAAAAACAGGGTTTTAACTTGTTTTGGTAAACCAAGTCCGAGTTTCGGTGGGGGACTCTCGGCCCCCATGGGGCATATGCTTGCATATACCTCATGGGCATATACTATGTTTGCTTTTTGCGTGTGCTAACAGCTGTTCTGGAAACAGCTCTAGAAAACAAACTTTAACATGATCTCAAGCGTTTAACATTGATTGTATTTACGTGAAACTTTAGACCGAAGGGTTTTCAACTATGATCTTTTAGATTATCAAATCAAAAGAAAGGATTTCAAATTACAAAATAAGGTTTTGACAGTTTTCACATTTTTTTGGTTTTTTTAAACTTTTTTCATAATTAAACAAATTTTTAGGTGAAGACTTTTGAGATAATTTTAAAGATCATATTAAACCACAATTTTTGAGACCATAATTAAGTTAATAGTAGTTTTTCTACAAATTGAATTTTTCAATGATTTTTTGGGGTGTCGCTCCATTTTTAACTCCCTGGGATTTGGTCTTGGACCCCCGAATCCTAGGTGATTCTGACTCGTCTAGGTGTCTACTATCATCCCTGAATGTTTGTTGCACCATTTCAGATACACCCTGTATAGATTTAAAATATGCAATAAAAAATAACAAATTTTGAAGCGATTTCGGTTTATAAATGGAGCCGTCAGAGGGTTAAGGACTCCCTAAGGATGAATCCTGTTTTTTAGCTTAAAAATGAGATTTTCTGTTAGCCAATCAATAAAAAATGTCACCTACTCCACCTACAGTTATTCCATCGATCAAGACAATGCATGGTGTTTGAAGAGTACCTGAAAAACAAAGCAAAAATCTAGAGAATTTGTACAATTCAAATTTGAAAAAAATCTATGGAATGAAAAATTGTAAGACTCCATACATTTGCCCATTAAGGATTAGGGATTACTTAATCTTAAAGAAAATGGAAGACAATTTTTTAATCAAGAAAATTTTGTAAAACTATCTGGATAAACATAATATGTATATTTTTTTACATTTTTATGTTATTCTGGCTTTAAAAAATGAAGGAATGGACGATTAAGAAATTTTCATTATAAGTACGTCCATTAACCCTTACAGTCCTGAACAACTCAAGTTTTTTTTATTAAGTTTGATGGAAATCTTGGGTTGTCTTTGTAAGAATGGGTTAAAGTTGTTCAGGACCGCAATTTCAATTCCTTTCTAATGTGAATATATGTGTCCCATACTTTTATTTTCATGAGAAAAGGTATAAAATAGCAGAAAACTGGGCTAATTTTCTTACCTACACGGTGAATAAGATTGTATGCTCTCGCAAAGAAATCTTCCACCCAGCCTTGGTTTCCTGCTTTATGTGCTTCGAATACGGCTAACAGGAGATAGAACATGTTAAACTATGGCACAAAGGAGAAAATCACAAGCTGAAGCTGTGTTTTACTCAGAAAGGATGTAGCAAAAGGGAACCAGGACGTCCAAAACCTTCAAAAATTTGATTTTTTAATTTTTATTTGATAAAATAGTAGGTTTCATGACGATTCCAAAAATGTATAACACATATACTTTTAGGACCGACATCCCCCAGAAAATGGGGGTACAAGATATAAACAATCACCACCACTAATGTTCAATTTTTATTTCTTTCGCATTTTTCTCAAAACCTGTTTTTTTGAACTTCAGGTTAGCTTATACAAAATTCTAATCAATGAAATTATATGAAACTTGGTACAATTATTCGTTTTATATAAGTGCATTCAGTGAATATCATTTTATACAGTTTATGTTGTAATAATTTTTTTAATTAAGCAAAAATAGAAGAAAAATTTGCTTTTTTTTGCTGCGTTTTAAAATTTTAAGTTCAAAATTTTTTTATTTAAAAAATAATCATTAAATTGTTTTAAAAATTAGTTCACTAAATTGAATATACAGGGTGTTTCAAAAAACCTGTAACGATAGGCTATTTCCTAAAATATTTCCCCTAGACCCATACTTTCAATGGAAGATTTTCTTCAAATGAGGTGAAGAATTATATGACACCAGTTTCAACTCCATGGGGGGTCTATTTTAGAAGATGCCGAAAATAAATTTTTATACGGCCCCCGTAGACTAAAACCCCCAATGAGAAAAATTTTCTTCATTCATTTTTTAATCAGAAACAAAAAATTTCATCTCGATATCTTCAAAAGGTGTCGCGAAAAAACCGTTCAAAACAAAAACCGTTCAGACGAAAACCGTTCAAAAAACAAAAAAATTCGTAGCTTTACACATGCAATAAATTTGATTGTTTTTTATTGAACGGTTTTTGCATTGAACGATTTTTTCGTATATCCCTTCAAAATTCACCAAGATATTAAAAGCTAAAATTCGTGACTTACACCACTTTATCATACCTATGAGTGACATACTTTTACTGCAAAATAGGGGCCATCCACAAACTACAGTTGAACATTTTAGAAACCAAACTACCGTAAAACTTTGATTTTTTGAGGTGACAAGGACTACATGAAAAACTCCTCCAATCAGCCATGGTGTTGAGCTCGCTCAACTACGCTAATCTAGATACCTGTCATTGCTACTCATATCAGCGATGCCCAGAGGGGGCCCATCAGCTCTAATTTTGCGTTCAGATTTGTGACGTCATTGGTTTGAAAGTAACCCTCCTACCAATCAATACTTATACCTAAATCAATACTTATTTATAAATTACCTTGAGTTATCGAAAAGATTATAAAAATATTTCTTGGAGCCCCGAAATCAGGTACTCCTTCATACCTATTAGCTACGTAAAAAATAATCGTAGCACGAGTGTGTGACTCCCAGAAACACTTGATACTCAGGAATCAATACCTATAAGTTCCGATTTAGCCAAACACGACTGCTTTATTGTTTAATAGAATGACGCGCTTTTTAACTTGCGGACGGTCCCTTAAAAATATAAACCCGCATATCTCAGTGAATTTCGAAGATATCGAGACAGAATTTTTTCTATCTTATTGAGAAGTAAATGGAGAAAATTTTTTCCACTGGAAGTTTTAATCTACGGGGGCCGTATAAAAAGTTATTTTCTGCATCTTCTAAAATAGACCCCCCATGGAGTTGAAACTGGTCTCGTATAATTCTTCACCTCATTTGAAGAAAATTCGCCTTTGGAAGTATGGGTCTAGGGGAAATATTTTAGGAAATAGCCTATCGTTACAGGTTTTTTGAAACACCCTGTACATTTCGCAACATGGAAAACTATTTGTTTTGGTAAAAAACAGCATAGAATTTTCTACATGCTAACCTTTCTAACCCCATCCATCGGAAGACTCGTAGGATAATATACTTTTTCGACTTCCTATTTTAAAAAATTATATGATAATATATAATTAATTTTTGTCATTTTAGGATGACAAAAGACTGTTGGTAAACACAACCAATTTTTATAGTATTTGAATAACTTTTACTATATAATTTTGGGTCTCGAAATATTGTAAAATTAGCATATTTTGCATGGCTGAGAACGTCCTGGTCCCCTTTTAAATGAATCAAAATTTTTTTTTTAAGTTGACATCTTTTTTTACGATACTTTCAAATATTTATAAATTAATTTTCCTATGGAAACAATAAAATTGAAATATTCATACTCACTTAAGATTTATAAAGGAGGTCAGTGTTTCGTTTCAGTTCAAGGCAAACATATACATTAGGGTGGGCCGAAAACACACTTTATTTTTTTTTTCATGTTCTAATAGCGCGGAAAGGGTGCCACTTGGGTCTAATAAAAACTGTGTAAAATATTTTTTCGATTGAATAATATCTTAGGCTCCCGCATAGCACTTAAAGTTTGAAAAAATGGATGACTTTTTCACAAAACAACTAAAAACCAAATATTTAACTCTCAAATATTGTTCATGATTTTTTATGATTAACTAATATAGTTACAGACATAATGTTTCAGGTTCCATCCTTCTATCACTCTTGTTTCGTTAGATATAATTTTTTAATGTTCAAAGAAATCTTGTAAAGTTGTTTTTCCTGCATTTTTATACAGCTAATAATTCTAGAACTAACAACTTAAAAACCTGAAATCAGACCCATTCGGATCGTAAATTTTTTTCTTTGATTAGATGTGCATCATGACCATCATTTTGAAATAAATTTTTTCAAAATTTAAAAAAAGTGAAAAAAAATTTTTTTGAAAATATTTTTGAAAAAAATTTAAAACCATTTTGACTCATAAAATGAACATTACTACCAAATTTCAAGTTGAAAATAAAATTTAATCATGCATAAAAAAATTTAAAAAATCGAAATTTAGGCAAGACCCTAAAGAATTCCCAAAATTATACAGCAAGAGCGATTCTCATGGAAAATTCATAAACTCGCTTGAGGGTGCTCTTATGACTTAAAACATGTAAAAAGTGTCACGTAAGTTTCTGAAAATACGACAATTAACAAATTTGGTACAAAACCTAACAGAGCTAATTTTCAACTTTAAGTTAATTCAATTTGCATGCATTACTCTTGAAAATTCCCAAGAATTATGTTTTTATCTAATTGTTTTTACTTTTAACAGATCAAATCAAAGTAAATTAAAAGTTTTAGAACATAAAAAATTGGATACAAAAACATTTCTTAGGAATATTCAGTTATAATTCATGCAAATTGAATGATCTTAAAGTTGAAAACTAGCTCGTAAGGTTTTGTATAGTGATGGGCAGGTATCGATACCAAATACTTAAGTACTCGATACCTATAGGTATCGAGTGTATTCGATACCCACAAAAGTATCGATACTTTATTGACATATTTCGTTTTAAATTTTTCAATGAAGTAATCTTTATAATACCTACTGTAGATCAAACGCAGCCTGTTTCCGTTTTCATTTTGCAACGCTCAGACCCAAGTCGTTATCATCCGCGAGAGAAATTTGACGCGGCTAGGTTTTTCCCCCGCCAAATCCTTCGCCTCTATCCACCTCCAGGCCCGTAGCTACGGGGCTTTTTGATGGATCGCTTTCAGTTTTTTGATTATTAGTCTGATTATGGATAGGCCCTAAAAAAATTGTCCCTTCAGGTTCATTTCCCGACATTGAAAAAAAGTACTCAATACCTAAAATTACTCGATACCTATAAGTATTCGATACCTATAAGTATTCGATACCAAAGTATTCGATACCTAAAATTATCGATTTTGCCCATCACTAGTTTTGTACCGAATTTGTAAATTGTCGTATTTTCAGAAACTTATGTGTCATTTTTTACATGTTTTAAGTCATATGAACACCCTCAAGCGAGTTTATGAATTTTCCATGAGAGAATCGCTTTTGCTGTATAATTTTGGGAAATACTTTAGGGACTTGCCTAAATTTCGAATTTTTTAATTTTCTTATGCATGATTAAATTTCATTTTCAATTTGAAATTTGGTAGTAATGTTCATTTTATGAGTCAAAAGGCTTTTAAATTTTTTTCAAAAATATTTTCAAAAAAAATTTTTTGATAATTTTTTTTAAATTTTTAAATTTTTTTTGAAAATGATGGTCATGATGCAAATCAAATCAAAGACAAAAAATTTACGACCCGAATGGGACTGATTTCAGGGTTTTAAGCTGTATAGATCTAGAATTATTAGCTGTTTAAAAATGCAGGAAAAACAACTTTATAAGGTTTCTTTGAACATTAAAAAATTATATCTAACGAAACAAGAGTGATAGAAGGATGGAACCTGAAACATTATGTCTGTAACTATATTAGTTAATCATAAAAAATCATGAACAATATTTGAGAGTTAACTATTTGGTTTTTTAGTTGTTTTGTGAAAAAGTCATCCATTTTTTCAAACTTTAAGTGCGATGCGGGAGCCTAAGATATTATCCAATCGAAAAAATATTTTACACAGTCTTTATTAGACCCAAGTGGAACCCTTTCCGCGTTATTAGAACATAAATAAAAAATTAAGTAAACATTAACTAACTTTTTTTACAACATAATGAATGCAGATTTATAAAATACTTTTGATCTGTACAATGAAGTATTTTTTAGTAAAATTCTATAATAATTCACCAATTTAATAAAAATTGGTCTTTTCAAATAGTTATACAGTTATTTGTACTTTAAATTTCTCATCCTTTAAAAATTAATCTAATTTTGAAACATGAACTACAATAGATTAAAAAAATATTTGAATTGAAAGTAAAAGGTTCAAAAAATATTGTTGATAAAAAAAATCTGAACCAAGTCCAATTCAAAAGAAATGAAGCTAATTTTACCTTTGACATCTCCGCCAGCACAGAATACCTTTTCCACAGCAGACTTCATAATTACAAGTTTGATAGCAGGGTCTTTATCCCATGACTAAAAATGAAAGATTCAAATCTGTTAACTGTCTCGTTACACCAGGGTGTCCCACGAGAAGTGGCCCAACCCCTTTAACTTTTGAACCCTCTTACAGATATAATTTTTGATTATATGATTAAATTAGATGAAAATGTTCTGAAGGATTGGAATGTCAAGATCCAATTGAAAGAAATCATTAAAAAGTAATAGTTTTTATGAAATAAAACTTAGAATGTGAAAGTACCAAAAATTGACCCATTTTACCCCAACCTACCCTAGTGAATTAAGTTCAGTGATTTGGGTTTTGCGAAGCCATTCGAAAGGTTCTGCGTCAGCAGTTAACAGGGGTTGGTGAGCGAGCAGGGGGTGGTAGCTCCCTAGTATTTTTAAAAAATAAAAAATACTAAAGCAAAAAATCACGTAACCCATTTACTATCGTTGGCTAATAAAAGCATAAAAAATAAGCAGTAAAGCTGAAGTAATTGATTATTTTTTGGTTGTGGCTAGTTCACAGGGTCGGCAGTATGGTGACAAATAAAAAATCATGAATTTTATGATCACGATCATGAATCCCGATCTTAAAAAATCATAAATTTGTACTTTTATGACTTAGAAAGGTAAACGACTATAAGTGTTCTTAGATCATAAAAACAAAAATTTAAAACCTTATTACCGACCCTGTAAGCTAGCCACGACCTTATTTTTTACTTTCTCTTGTTGTCGGCAGAGGATTTAGAAGACAGCAACAAGGTCTTAAATCGATTTAAGGCCCAGTACTAGATAGGAAAAATGGAATTTACCCCAATAAATAGGAAGAAACACTGACATTTTTACAAAACAGAGACAGAAGAATAAAAGTATTTTGTTACCTCTAACTTGAGATGTATTTGTCCGATTATATTCAGGTTAAACGAGTTAAAAGCTTTTGGGCGATTCAGAGTAATAACACCTTTGTGCCCAAGAGTTTCAAAGATTACTTCACTATCAGTACTCATCGTGTTCTGTAAGAAAAATAATGTTTAACTGAAGCATTTAAAACTAGAGAAGTTCCACTGAAAAACTTGGTACTTCCGCGCTAGCCCATCAACTGTGCTGTTGAATCCAAAATTGTAGAGTCAAAGTCCATTAACTATAACGTTGAAACTGACTGTTGATGGGCTAATCCAGGGGACCGGCAACCTAGTGAAACGGAAGATCCAAAAGTTACAATTTTCAAAATTTCCCAGTTTTTAATGAGCCATTACATTGTTTTGTTTGAATGTTATGCTTATAGTATGTGCTTATATTTTCTGAGGTACCTCCTTTCAGGTTCGGGTCCTTTTTTTAAATCAAGTTTTAGATCACTTACATACAGTTTGTAAATTAATTCTAGAGAACTAAATTTCAAAATTTTGGAAATTTCCCCTTTTGGAGGAGGACTGCCAAACACTATTCAAAATTTTGTAATGTATGCTGTTTTGCCTTGAAAATTCTGTGACCTATGAGGAGTGATCCTCATTTGGCCAAAAAAGAAGTTTTAAAAAACGAATTAAAACACTACTTTGAGGGGGAAATTTCCAAAATTTTTCTGAAGGGGGAAAACTTCCCTCCCTACCCCCTCGAAAGTTTGTTGTTTATTATAACTATACTAGTATTTTTCCTTGAAAATTCTGCCAATTAAAAAATGAGAGGTGCTCTTAGGGTGCAATCCAAAAAGGCCTAAAAATGAGCTATGACGCTATTTTGAAGGAGAAATTTCCAAAATTTTGAAATTTAGTTCACTAAAATTAATTTACAAACTCTATGTAAGTAATTTAAAACTTGATGTAAAAAAAGGACCTGAACCCGAAAGGACTACCTCAGAAAAAATGTTGTGTAAAACAATGCTCCCCAACTAAAACCAAAGCACATACTATAAGTTTAACATTGAACAAAACAATTTAGTGGCTCTTCAAAAACTGGGAAATTTTGAAAATTGTAACTTTTGGATCTTCCGTTTTTCAATACGTTGCCGACCCCTGAGCTAGTACATTTTAACCAAACTTTTCAAAGAAAGTGATTAGTTTAAACTGGATAATTTTTACATTGTTTTTTAATAAATAACAAACCCCCAATAAAGTATTTCAAGTCACTTGAATTTTAAAGGAACAAACCATTACCAACTTGGTTAAGGGGTCATCCATAAATTACGTGAGGTGTTTTTTCCAAAATCTGGACCCCCCCTCCCCCCTTGGTGAGATTTAGTGAGATTTTTCTTGACCCCCCTCCCCCCACGTGAGATTTACCTACAACTTTTAAAAAAAAATTTCTAAAAATTATTTACAATTTGTGCTTCATAGCACCTAATTAAGTTATAATTAAGTTAAAAAAAGTTGACGTGAGATTTTAATCGACCCCCCCTCCCCCCTTGGTGAGATTTTTCAAAACCCCTCCCCCCCTTTTTGACCTCACGTAATTTATGGATGACCCCTAATGAAGCGAAACCGGCCTGCAGCTGAATTTAGCGCTTTTTTTTTCGCCAAATGGAAATCCAATGGCATGCGAGCATTGAATTGTTATCCCCAAATTTGGCGATGAAAATCTGCAGGCCAGATTCGCTTTATCAAACAAAAAAACTTACCCAAGTGGTTTGAAAAAAACTTCTTGGAAGTCTGAATAAGCTAGAATACGAAAAAAATATAATGCAAAATTACAGTAGCATAGAAATTTTATAGATGTTTCGTATAATAAAAGAAATTTTTAATACTAAAATTAAGATCATATACGAAAGGTCATGGGGATATTACTTTCGTGAGCACAAGGATAATATTGTAGTCATACTGACGTGTAATGCGTGTAATGAAGAAACCGTTTTCAAACAAAAATAGGAACAGCTTCTCGGGTACGGCGACCTTGGCGACTTTAAAAAATCACCGTACCCAAATAGAATATAAAAAATGAGGAACAACTCAAGACAGTAGGTTTTCAAGGTTGTATGAATTTTCTCAAAGATAAGCTCAGATGTTTACGAAGGATGTTTTCCAAGGATATCAAGCTGGGACTCCGAGGTGAGATGCTACTGGAGTGCAACAGCCTTGCTGATCAGATATTGATTTTTTTCTTACTATTTTGTATTCTTGTGATCGTTTTGTAAGATAGTCTTTTTCTCTTGTCATAAGAAATAGAGGTACTCCTCTAAGCGCAAATCACGCCGAGCAGATTTTTTGGCGGCAGCTGTTCACACATGACCTTCGGAAACAGAAACAAGGGTTACCAGCGGTTGCATCATTATTGGTGACTTATCGCTTGCACCGGGATTCTGGAGAAGATTAAGAAGACCTAAAATGAAGATTTAAAAAGTGATTTATGATTAGGGTAATATATGATTGTTATTTTTATACAATAATAATTAGGGTAATACATTGTGACATATGTGTTGTGATAACCCCAGGAATGCCTTGAGAATTTGAGTTTGACATTAAATATTGTATATCATTAGATAATAAAATAATAGAAAGGATAGGCCGTAGATATTGCTATTAATGACATAATAGATATTGTTCTAATGCAGGGGTTCTCAAACTTTTTATGTCGCGGAGCCCTTTTCAAGAGACAAATTCTTCGCGGAGCCCTTTTCCGAAATAAATTTTTCAAGGTATAAAAGCAAATTACATAAAACCCATTGCTTCTAGAAATAAAAGCATAATAGAAATTTATTTCGGGAGGGGTCCAAAATTATTCCTCAGCCCCTCCCATGCATATTTAACAGTTTAACGTAGCTTTTAAAAACATTTTTAGGTATAATTTGCATCTAAGATAATTTATTTGAACGAAAAATTGTGACGAATTAAGATCCAAGTACAATAGAAGGGTCTGGGGGTCCTTCCTCCCTAGAAGATTTTGTGAAAGGTGATCATTAAAAACAGTTTTTTTAACTCGTTTTAGGTACATCATTGTCCAAATTTTGGACATTCATTTTTAGGTAGGATTTTAATTTTAACGAACTTACTATAAAAGTTGACAATAATAAAGTTTCAAGTACAATAGGGGGTTTTGGGGGTCCTCCCCAAAAAGAATTTCGGAAATGTGACCCTAAATAACATGGTTTTAACTTGTTTTGTTATACGTAGTCCGATTTTTCGGGGGAGAGGCAGGGCCCCCTCGCCCCTTTGATATACACCCCGGGATATATGGAATATTTTGTTTACCAATTATATTTTATCATTGGATACAATGTAAATCTTTATTTTAAATATCTGAATATTAAAGCTATCACTTTTTAATCATTATGCCGGAGATGCATGAACACAAAGGATTCATACAGAAATCTATACATCTGTAAATTTTGTTTTCCTAAAAGTTATTTCTTTTGAAATCGAGAGCTGTTTTGGGGGGCTGTTAGACCATACGTCAGAGGTACATATCGAAATTTATTTACACATGGACCCAAAATCATTCCTCATCCCCTCCCATGCCATAGGATCAATGTTAGCTTTTTATACATTTTTTGGCAGAATTTGCATCTTAAAGAACTTAAGAAACGTTTTGTGTAATTAAGTTCCAAATGCTATAAAGGGGGGGTTGGAAATTTGACTCTACTAAAAACAGGTTTTCCCTTGGTTTTGGAACATCTACTCCGAATTTTGGACATACATTTTTAAGTAGGATTATGATTTTGCTGAATTTTATAAAAAAAGGTGCTGAGTAACCAATTTGAGAGGTGGGGGAATGGGGTTCCTTGGTGTGCTACTATTCGGTGCGGCCGTTTCAGCGGCAGAAATAAAATGAAAGTAAATAGAACTCTCATAATTCTTCTAAAAATTAGAAGAAGAAAAATTTGGTGCCGGTGCCCAAACGGCCAGCGCCAAATCGTTCCATCCCGGGGGTTCCTCCCCTAGAAAAGTTTTGGAAATTTGACCCTAAAAACAGGGTTTTAACTTGTTTTGGTAAACCAAAAAGACCTGAAAAAGGCAAAAACCAGAAGACCTTACCAACACCTTACAGAAAGTTATTTATATAACATTTCAGAGAAAAGCAAATTAGAAATTATCAAGAAATGTATTTATTTAGAATTTCTTTGCGGAGCCCCTGGAAATGCTTGGCGGAGCCCTAAGGGCTCCGCGGAGCACAGTTTGAGAACCGCTGTTCTAATGGATGAAAGGGAAATAAAAATGTTCAGGACTTACTGTTCGCTGAGAAAGCCTGGTCGAAATTAATCAGGATCAAGAACTGACACAAAGTCTAAATGCATAGGCGCCGACTCCATAGGGTTTGAGTGGGCTTGAGCCACCCCAATATTTTTAGTAAAAATCTACCTATTTTCTTTCATGAACTAAAGAAGGCAATGTATTGGACGTCGTTCGTTTGGTCCGGTTCCCTTGGTCTTCACAAAGGGTCTCAAAATGACTTAAAACACTACTTTCTAGGGTAAAAATTTCAAAAAAAATTTGGAGAAGGACCCCCAAGCCCCCTCAAATTTTAAAACCTATTATGTACCGTTTTCCCCTGAAACTTCCGTCATTTTTGAAGTGTGATCCTCCTTTTGTATAACATAAGAAGAAAGAGTCTACAAAATAAATTTAAACACTATTTTTAGGGTCGAATTTCCAAAAATTTTGCTGTTTATTATACAGGGTGATTCAGAAATAATCATCAATAATTTGGGGGGAGGTAGAGGGGCCCTAGACAAGCATATTTCGGATAGGGATGGTGGGGCGCAGCCTTACCGTTAAAGAGCTAGGACCTAATGTAGTGCGAGCGCTTTTCAAAAGGCCGTTTTTAGAAGGCCTGTGTGACGAAACAAAACATAATAAAATGAAAAACATTATTGTATGAGGTACAAGAGTATCCGTACTACTTAAATCCTCAATGTGATAGAAATTGGACCACTTGCAAAACCGTGGGGTGAGTTTTAAAACGTCCAAAATTAATCTCTTAGTCAAAGAATGGAGTTCCCTTAATGGTATTAAGAAAAATGATGATCGGGGAAGGAATTTTCAATGATCAAACAGTTTCAATGATCAATGTTACGATCAGTGAAAATTCCTTCAACGATCATCATTTTTCTAAATACAGTCGAATCCGCTTAATGTGATCGCATTTGTCCGATATTAAACTGATAACATTATCCGATTGATAACAATAAGCGATTTCCTATAAAGGGTACAATATAAGAGTAGTCCAATTAATAAAAATAAAAAAAATCGCTTACTCTGTATTTTCCATAGGTATTTTCAGTTATGTTACTACACCTATGTGATTCCATTCACAAATTTGTTTTCTTTCGACTTCCAATCAAGATATCATCGGCATTTTTCAAAATTTTTCATAGAAAAGGCTCAAAAACATAAATAACCACTGAAATTCATCTAAATTCCACTAAACAAGAAAAAGAATAAAAAATCTCTTATCAGAAACATCTGGAAGTCGGAGATGGGGATTTCCTATGACAAGCATGGATTCGCCCCCCCCCCCTTTAACCGTTTTCTTTCAATGTTTGAGGTCGGAGAGCATAGAATGTTTTATTTTTTACAATCAAACCAAAGAAACATAATAGTGAAACTGTGAACTTTATACTGAGTTTCAGAAAAAAGAAATTGACCTCCAAAATGAAACTCGAAAGCGGGCGTTTTTTAGGGGACATGGACAAATTTCGATAACATTAAGCGGCGTGTTCATCCATAGTTGATCACAATAACCGATGTATTTTACATTAAATTAAATAGGAATGATCGGGACCTGTCGATTTCGATAACATTAACCGATTGATAACATTAACCGTGATCACATTAAGCGGACTCGACTACCATTAAGGGAATTCCATTCTTTGACTAAAATATTAATATTGCACTTTTGAAACTCACTCCACGGTTTAGAAAGTGGTTCAAATTCTATGGAATTCATGGTGTAAGTAGTAGGGATACTTCCTTACCTTATGCAATAGATTTTTTCATTTTATTACTTTTTGTTTCGTCACACGGTCCTTCTAAAAACGTCCTTTTGAAACGCGCTCGCACTACATTAGGTCCTAGCTCTTTAACGGTAAGGCTGCGCCCCACCATCCCTATTCGAAATATGCTTGTCTAGGGCCCCTCTACCTCCCCCCAAAATATTGATGATTATTTCTGAATCACCCTGTATACAGGGTGTTTCAAAATTGCGTTGCACGGCTTTTATTCGGAACCAGCGCCTCCTAGGGTCATGGAAGTAAGGTCTACCTCTAGGTAAGTGACCCTGGAGAATCCATTGAGATGACTTACAGCGCCCCTAGCGGCGAAATAAAAAAGTTAAAAAAATTAATTTAAAAACTAAAGGAGATAGAGCAAAAACCTCAATAAAAGTATTGTTGCCAACGTCAAGAAGAACTCATTGAAAAAAATTTGATCAAAATATCTTGAATATTCGCGGAGATATTAGCATGTGAAAATAGCACTTTTTCGAGGGTCAAAAAGTAAAAAGTTCGCATATTTGCAAATTTTTCAGTGTTATTGTGCAGTTTTGTGTTTTTTTAGTTGAAAGTTCACAAAATTTGATCAAAAAATAAAAAAAATTTGCAAATATGCGAACTTTTTACTTTTTGACCCTCGAAAAAGTGCTATTTTCACATGCTAATATCTCCGCGAATATTCAAGATATTTTGATCAAATTTTTTTCATTGAGTTTTTCTTGACGTTGGCAACAATACTCTTACTGAGGTTTTTGCTCTATCTCCTTTAGTTTTTAAATTAATTTTTTTAACTTTTTTATTTCGCCGCTAGGGGCGCTGTAAGTCATCTCAATGGATTCTCCAAGGTCACTTACCTAGGGGTAGACCTTACTTCCATGACCCTAGGAGGCGCTGGTTTCGAATAAAAGCCGTGCAACGCAATTTTGAAACACCCTGTATAGTGCTGTCCTTTAAAAAACCCACTTCAAAGTATACCCTAAAAAAACCCATCGAGATATTTTAAATAAATAATTGAAATAATTTTAAATTCTCGTGTGCCCTATCTTTCTATGCCTTAAGAGTGCCAGGGAACGTAAAAACAAGTCAAAGAACCATTTATTTACTTAGTTTTTTTTGAATAAATAGAAAATGTCGATTTTGGGCTAAAAATATGATTTAGATATGCAGATTTTGATGCTGTAAAAACATATGTTATAAAGACTTTAAAGCATTTTTCACGTGGTTTTGTGATATCCCGTTATTATGAGAATAAAATACTAAAATTTCAGCGCAGTCTGCCAATTAGGGACCTTACGTTAGTCTTTGAAATGAGGGGTGAAAAAACCCATAGGGTGCCTAAAAAACCACTTTTTCTTTTGTAATAAATGATAAAATAAATAAAAAATTATGCAAGATATTTAATATTATTCATGATATACAACTAATTACTCAAATGGAATAGTTGTTTCAGTAATTCTCGATGTTTTTTTTCAGTATTTTTGATAAAAATTCAATGATACCAAAAACAGCCATTTTCCATGAAAATATAGCATTTTACCGAGTTTTACTCGAAAAAATTGGTTTAGAGAGTTAATAATTGGGGGTTTAAAATAAAATATCAGTTCCAATTACCGTTTTTCAAGCTTTTTTATAAAAATTGTATTAAGTATTTGTATTTAATAGGTCGTTTTCATCAAAATACAACAATAAAAACGCTATTGTCGTTGTATTTTGAAGGCAAAATTCTTGAGTAGGAAAACTTTTCACAATTTTAGTTTTAGAAATAATTTGAAAAAATTTGGTTTTTATTTTCTTAATTATTCTCATTTCTATCAAAATAAACCTTTCAATCATATTTTTTCTTAATTTTTTGGGTATTTTCAAGCGTGGGTTTTTTCAGGGTACATGGTTTTTTTTTAGGAAAATTGGTTCTTTTTTGGATTCTTACTCAATTGTTTGCCAATTTGTAAAGGAGAGTTGGAATTAAAAATACTAAGCACTAAAATGTAGTGGAGGGTGAGCCGGTACAACACTATTTTGTTCGATTAATTTCATATTTTTTAAGCTTTTAATGAAGGAAAAATGAAAAAGTGGGTTTTTTAAAGGACAGCACTATACTATATACTGGGTTTCTTTGAGAATTCTACTTCTTAAAATGAGCCCTGCTCTAAGGGTGTAACCCAAATAGGGTTCAAAAGGAGATAGAACGCTAATTTGTGGTGGAAATTTCCAAATTTTGGGAGGAGGACCCTCAAAATATCACTTCGCTTGGAATTTTCAATGTTTATAAAATTTTGAAATTAATTTCAACGAAATTAATAGGCATATGTGCAAGTCATATAACACTTGAAGTAAAAAAGTACTCGTAAGTAGGTACCTCAGAAAAAAAATTAAGTTAAAATCCCTCCCGAAACAAAACTCTAGCTACGGCTCTGTGCCTTTGATTTTAAAAGCGGTATAAATCCACTTTCATTCTTCGCCATAGGTATTTAAATTTTTGTGTTTGATTAAATTTAAAAAAAATATTGCGCTGCTTTTTATTTGAGTTTTTTATAGCAGTGATCCGCGGACCTCCGAAGGTCCCCAGCACCTTCCTAGGGGATCCGCGAGTTACCTTTTGATAGCTTCAATATAAATAACACTAGTTTAAAGAGACAAATTTCAAAAATATTTCTGGGGATTTGATTTTTTTATTTGAAATTTTGACGTCTCTAGTTGTAATATTTTCCTTAGAAATTATATGTTTTACATATTTTACAAGGAACTTCTCTCTTTTGGTGGAACCAAAAATGTCTAAAGAAAGCTGTAACACTATTTTTTGAGGCAAATTTTCAAAATTTTCCAGGGGGAACCCCCCAGGCCCCCTATTATACTTCGATTAATTGTAAACTTTTAACAGTATAATTAATTTTTAAATTTGAGAACTACTTATAAGGAATCTAAAATTTTACGTATAAATATATACTCCTTAGGGGTACTTTAGAAATAAACCATTGGATGCTCAAATCTGGGGGGGTCATCACTGTCTAGCATCAGTGGTGATCGAAAGTTTAAGGACCGCTTTTATATAGAATAACTAATATCTTTTTTGTCTAGTACTGCCCCCCCCCCAATATTTGATAAAAGTCGGCGCCTATGTCTAAATAAACACACAGTGGCGTAGCCAGAAAAAAATTTCTGTGGGGGATGTTGATATTTCGGGAGGGGATATGGGGTATTTTTAGTGGTTTTCTATGGTCAAAAAGGAAATTTTCTGAGTTTCGGGGGGATAAATCCCCAAATCCCCCCCTCTGGCTACGCCCCTGTGAACACACTGTTGAGGTGAGGCACACTGTAATTTTATTGTCGAGGCTTTTTTTGTAACACTATTCACATAGTCGGTGAGCTGAGAGCGGGACGACATTCGATAAACGAGCACACTTTGATTTCACTAAATATGATGAGCACGGAGGCAATCCAGATAGATCTCTTTTAAACGTAAGATAAGCACAAGTTCGGCAGCACCAACATTAAAACTGCACAGCACACTTTTTTCGGGGCTTCGGGCAGTGGTAGAAGTTGGTCAAACAAAAGTGGAGGGATAGTCAAACCCGAGTCCCCCCCGAGAGTGCCTTTCCACCTTTTTGAAAATTTTCATGTTCGTCTTAATTTTATTAAGTACGTCTTATTCCTGAATTTTCTAAGAGTAGGATGTGATCCTTAAACTTTCTGAAGCTTTCTTAAACATGCTGATGCTGCTGGATTTCAGCATAGAACTCAATTAAAACAGTGCTTAAATTTTACTTAAAATTGTTAAATTAAAGGTACTTTTACTTCAAAAAATCTTTCTTTTGAGATGAAAAATGTAGTTTTTGTAAACCTTGGATTAATAACTGGATCAACCCTAGTTGAATGCAAGATATCAAATGTTTTTCTAAATTGACTAAACATGTATAATTTACAAATATTACTGTTCCTTATTACTTATTACAGACTTCGGTTACCTATGATTCAATACAATAAATTTAGTTTCACTATAGTCTAGAATCAGAAAGAACTAAAATTATCATATTCATTTAACTTGGGAAAAAACTTATTTTTCAAAGCAGGTTACTAACAAAAGAAATATTAGGTTTTATAGTTTTTTTAAATGGAAGGAGGGATTTTAGAAGTGAGGGGATGGATTTTAGTAGAAATAAAAGTGAGGGGACGAATAGAAATTTTTATGAAAAGTAGGGGGAGCACTGGGCTAAACTGGATTAAGCGTTAACTGTGTTGGGGTATCACCTAATAAATAATAACCTACGGTTATGATCAAGTTTAGCCTTGAAAATACAATATGGGTGTATAACCACTCGTTTTTAACCCTAATGTCCCGACGGGACTTGTAAGTCCCATTTCTCAATGTTCTAAATTCGTCCAATTTTCGTCATGTAAGGCCAAATTTAGTTTACTTATAGTTGCAGTTACGTAAACTTGATATATTTTGGATGAGGATGAGGAAAATAATTTGAGGCATAAAGAGTTAAGATCATTTTACTAGGGGTTTTTACTAGGCTACTTTTCCAGGCCATGACCTTCACATTTTGATAAAAAATGTCAAATTGTTAGAGACTTTCTGATGAGTATCACGCAAGATCCCCTTGTGGTACTGTTGGGTCCTCCCCCAGACAGTATTTTTGAAATTGGACTTGTAAAAGTAGAGTTTTGTTTTCGGAAATATGGCACTTCTTATCTTATCCAAATATGGTATCAAAGGTTCAAATCCTCCAGGTAGTCTTCTTTATTTGCAGGATTAAAACATACACCGCCTGGCTAGAATTATATTTTTATGTTTCCTTTTACTCAAGCAGCACAAATGTTCAAGATACGTCCAATTTTTGTCATGTACGGCCAAATTTCAATCACTTATTTGCATTAACTTGATATATTGGGTATGTGAGCTGTGCTACTAGGGATAGTGTATTTTTTACGATACTTTCACCGATATTCAACAATGTCTGTATGAAAGTTATGTTCTCTAAAATTCAATTTATTCTTTTATTCCTGTAATCATGTTTCATTTTTTAACGGAGTGTCTAAATCCACGAAAGTTGACCCATAAGCGCTAGTAAAGCAGTAGCGAAATTCGTTAGAGTTGAGTTGTTACTTTCGTGGATTTAGACAGTGCCTTCATTTAATTTTAATTTCAAATGAAAGCTGAAGAAAACTATTACCAAATTATTAGTGTTTATAATCTAATCCAGACTATTTATTCCCGAGTACATCATAGTAAATCCATAGCAATAACCACGAAAATTATTTCGATACGTTGATTCAGACAGTGTCGCTAGGTAAATCTCAATAAAAAAATTTTCGACTCCACGAGTTGGCATCATGGCGAAACTATATATATAAGTCCAAGTAGACGGCCGTCTGCTTTCATAAACTCGGTCGTTTGGAACCCGCTGGAGACAATGGAATCGGTAGAATACATAGATTTGAACGGTGCTGACGAATGTGCTGGACTGCCCGACGACAATTCTGCCATCCTCTCTCCCAAGTGTCCGAAATGCGAAGAGACCTTCACCTTCCGTTACCAACTAGAATGGCACTACAAGTGGAAGCACAGCTCGGAGGGTGCTCCCTTATTCATCTGCCCTCATTGCAACAAGTCATGCCTGTCTGAATTCGACGCCCAATGGCACCGCCTCAAGCACGGTAGGCAGAGCTTCCACGTTTGCGAGAAGTGCAGTCTGAGGTTCCAGACCGACCTAGAACTCAGACAGCACCATCTGGTACACAGGAAACCCCACACGTCCTGGTTTTCTTGCAGCAAGTGCGAGAAGATCTTCACCGATCGCTTCAGTCTTCAACGGCATGGAGAATTGCATAGCGAAGCCCCTGCACATCCACAGAACTGTCTTGGTTGCTTCTCCAGGAAGTCTTTCCGAGTGAAACATCAGAAAACGAGACTTTTCAACTGCTGTCACAAGGCGTGCGTTAATGAAAGAATCTGTGCCCATGGTTTCTACAGAACCTTGTAGCTGACCTAATTTTTTTAATGTTCGACAAGATCTATTGGATTTTAAATGTTGATAGTACTATAAGCGAGTACATGTTGTTAGAGTACTATAAGTGAGTTAATTATACACATGTGATGTTCGCATTGGTGATGACTTGTAACAGTTTACAACTGGTATTTTATTTTTATTGAGACGAATGTTTCGGATTTTGAACGTAAAGAATGCATGATATTTATTGCATTTGTTTTTAATAAAGTTAACTTATTTTTAAGAACATTAAAGCCTTTTTGGATTTTTTAATTGAATGACTTGCTGAAAGTCAATTTTGAATTTAATTAACAGTTTATCTTTCTTTCCTTTTGTGTTTAGTGGTAAGGTAGCTTGCACAGTTGAGATATTTCGTAGCCATATAAACCTAAAGGAAGACCACACAGTAGGAATTTCCTAAATGTAAATTAGGAAATACAATTTACAGATCCTCAGTCGCAGATACCTCTTCTCAAAGTAATAAACATATTACTAGTACACATAAAAAGATGTATTTAAAAAAAACCACACTAAAACTTTTTGTTCTTGCGTATTGTCACATCAACCGTGCCGCTGAATTCGAAATCGTAATAAAGTATATTGACTGTTCTGTAGCTGTGACGCTGAATTAAGCGGCTTAATAACACTGTCGACGGGATAATACGTAAGTACCAAACATTTTTATAATTTAGTTTTTTAATACCTTTTTGAAGCAGAGCTGGAAATCTTGTTTAGGATCCTTAATTGCCAAAATTTTAAAATTCCAGGGAGTTAAAGATGGAGCGACACCCCAAAAAGATTATTGAAAAATTCAATTTGTAGAAGAACTAAGGTAAATGTGGGTATAGTGGACATTGTGCCAATAGTGGCCATCTAGTTGATTAATTATAAATAGAACGAGTTAGAGGCATCAAACAGCTTCAAAATTCATGGGCATAGTAGATAATGCAATCAGGGGAGCTGGTAAATTACCACCGATACCAAAGATCAGGGAAATAACATCGGCCGAGTGACTGAAATTTGATTTTGCTTATTGAATCGCCTAAGGAAGCGGGTATGTTGGCACTGATTTTTTTGTATTTATTACAGTTTGATTGACTTTTAAATTTATATTAAGATAAAGAAGAGGGTAAAATTTGTTACCGAATAAAATTTTTTTGAAAATGTTGACTTTACGAGGATTTATGGGGGTGGCCACTTTACCAACACAATCTTAGATTTTCCAATAGTGGCCACTGCAATGGCTTCTAATAGAAACATGAATAATATTTTATTTGAATTAGTTTTTCTTCATAAACTGTTGATTGCGCTTTAAAATGAGTGTTTTATGAATTTGGTTTCATTCTGGCTTCGGGAACCAAGGTTTCTAAAATATTGAATTACATGCTAAATTCCTCTGAAATCAGAGAGGTACAGTATAGGTTTTGGGCCGGAAATTCTTATCTAAAATGTATTTCGTTGAGAAGGAAGATTTAATTAGAACTAAACGACTATATCTACTCAATTTCATGCATAAACCCCCTCATATAGGCAGAGAAAGAAAAGTGTCCACTTTAGATACAAAAAGGTGTCTACCATAGGAACGACAGCTACATCAAGGTGGCCACTATAGATGCAATTTGGAGTACTTTTTAAAAATTAATTTAAAATACTCTACCCAATCTAATCAATATTTTTGATAGTAAAAACGAAATAAGAAGATCCAATTAACCTAAAAAAAAGGGTGATTATCGTTTTTAAGCAAATAGGTTGGAATTTATTGATTATTTAAGCAAAAATTTTCCTTAAAGTGAGAACCCACCCACTCCTACACCCACATTTACCTTACTTACGCTTGAGCAATCCTGTTAAAGTTTGTTTTTTTGCGTGCGCAAACAGTTTTCTATTTTTTATAGAGCTGTTTCCTGAACAGCTGTTTACGCAGGCAAAAATACAAACTTTAACAGGACCTCAAGCGTTTAATACTGATTGTATTTGTGTGAAACTTTATACTTAAGGGTTTTCAACTATGATCTTTCAGATTAGCAAATCAAAAGAAAGAATTTCGAAGTACAAAATAAGGTTATGGCAGAGTTTTCACATTTTTTTTGTTTTTTAACTTTTTAATAATAAAACAAATTTTAAAGAAAAAACTTTTAAGATAATTTTAAAGATCATATTTAACCACAAAATTTGCGACCATAATTAAATTTTTACCAATAGCAGTTCCTCTGCAAATTGAATTTTTCAATAAGCTTTTTTGGGGTGTCGCTCCATTTTTAACTCCCTGGGATTCGGTCTGGGCCCTCCAAATCTTATGTGATTCTTACTATCTAGGTGTCTACTATCCCCCTTGAAGTTATGAAACACTTATCTGAAACACCCTGTAGAAAATAACGGAAATGCATTCCCGCTTACATTATTGTCCAAGACTCTCACTGTAACTGTAGAGGTACAAGGGGAGGTTATTGTTTATTTACTTTTTGAAAACTGGAATTTTATTTACTTATATTTTCCAAGCTTTCAAGCTTGTTTTGAAATTTCATGCTTTCGGGCAAAAACACATTTATTCATCTGGATAATTCTTGTGATTAATTTTTTTCAGTAATTTTTTATGAAAACGTAATGAAAACCAAGTGTTTGGTAAATACATTATTTTCAGTTGGAATTTAGAAACATTCCGATGGACTTGTAAAACGCAGGTTGTTAAAAATATTTTAAGATTTTTATTTATTAAAAAATTGCAGAAGAAATCGTTGTGCAGGTTGAACTTTCTTTCTTAATACTTCATATTATTTTTTGTTCTTTTGTCTAATTTTGTGTAATTGTCCTTTTGTTTAATTTTAGAAAATGGAAGACTCCTCTGCAAGATCCATTGAAAGTTATCCACTTTTGAAGGAGTACCCTCTTTCTTCCAGTCCATTAAAATTCATCCCTGCTCAAGCTCAGAGAGGTCTATCAACATTTGATATAGAATTTACCTGTATTGACACTGATGGTCATTACATTGCAATAGGAACCAATATCGGTATAACATACTTGTTTGACCGTAGAAAAAACCAGTTGGTGAGACTTAGGAATGTAAGTACCTATGATATATATTTTAAACAGATTTAGAATACTTCAATTTTAGGAAAAGAAAAGTAAGAACAGTTTTAGAAAGTCCTGTGCAGCCACCATGTATAACCACAGCAAAATGCTTTAGTTTTGTCATCATAATGAGCAGTGAGTGTTTCTTAAGCTTTTACAAAAAGTGTTTGTTTTTCTGATCAATGTAAGAAATACAATTTATGCAATAACAATGTAAGCAATGTCATAAAAGTTTTACAATATTGAAGCAAATAAACCAAAGATTGGCTAAGGAAGTCTTGTAATTCTTAAAAGCTTTTCAACTGAGTTTTACGAGATAATAAAGGATGGATAAATAAATGATTTGTGGTAGGGGGTGACTACAAGAGTCTATTGTACTATCCTCAGTTTAGTTTTAGAAAGGACTGATGGCAGAAATAAATCTCAGCCATATTTTTACAAGGTATAAAAAATTTTGTTAAAAGGAAATGTAAATAAAAACATTGATAATTTAAACTGTTTTTTCATACTAAAGAATTTATGAATGAACTGTGTTGTTTTTAGGAGCATAGAGATGCAGTTACTTCTGTCAAGGTTCTGATATCTTTGGATTGCCTTGTTGTATTTGGTTGCAAAAATGGTGCTGTTCTTCTTTTCAAAGTTCCTCTTAGTGGTGATGAAGAGGTAAGTAATATTAAATATTACAAAACATAGGGAGGAAAGGGTTTTGAATGTAAAGCAGGGGTATTATGAATAAAACTAGTTGCAGCTGTAGAACATTTTTAGCCTTTTTTTATATATTGTAGAAAAGGAAGGAAACTTACAGTATACTTAAACTGAAATAGTTACAGTTGAAGCATTGTCTGTTTGAATAAAATTGAAATCCATTCTTCTTGTTTTAACAAATTGGTACTTATATATTATCTGCATTCCATTGGCACACTATTTGACTTTTTCAAAAATAAAACAAAACAAGAAGCAATAAAAATTCAATTAGCAATAATTCAAGGGTTTAAAAAGAGCACTAACAAAAAATACTTGCTAAGTATGGTAAAACCTTTGGCAATTTAACTCTGGCATGCAGATAATACATAAGTACACTAAAAAGTCCAATAACCTAAAAAAAATTTTTTACATTGCGAGCTTTTGAGTATTTTCAAATTATTAAAATACTTCTTGAAATTCAATTTAAAAAAAAAACTATTTTTAATCCAACACAAAGTAAGGAGTATAAAGAAACAGGTAAGGGTATGTGTGGTGTATTTTGTGTGAGTGTTTTCAAGTTTTTTTTTATCTGATTTTGAGGATTTTGATCTCTACTTTTGAATATTTTAGGTATTAAATGGATACTTCTAAATGTTTCTTTTCTTTGTTTCCTTATTAAAATAATACCCTCAATAATTATAAATAATTTTAACAGCTTAATTTTTCTATCTAGTTTGAAAAATGTACTGTTGACGGGCTCCACGTTTCTGCTATTACAGCTCTAGAATGGGATAAATCTGGACAGAGATTTTTCAGTGGTGATGAAGCTGGTGTAATCGTTTGTACAGAAATAGAATATTTTAAGGTATAATAACTTTAGTTGTTAATTTTTACTTATAGTATTACTTCTACATATTTTGTGTTTCAAAAAAACTATTTTTGACGACTATCTGTCTGTGGTGAACTTAGTCACCAGTACAATAGTCAAACAATTCAAATGGGCTATAAATACCGACTGAAGTGATTATAACTCCGAAGTATACTTTTGAGTCGTATGACCTTCGGATCGGTATCGCACGTGGCTCGCACATGCCACACTTTCTAAACAGGATTTTATAATTGTGTGACAGCAATTATAAAATTTTTTCAAATTGTTTCCAGCTATTATTTAACAACAGTTAAACTAGGTATTAAGTTTGTGTTATGCCATTTAAAAAATAAGGTAACAAGATTTTAATAATCTTATTTTTCATAAATTTATGGTTTTATTATTCTGAAATTTAATTGCATTTATATTCAAATTAAGACCAATTTAATGTTAATGATTATAGCAGATTCTTTAATAATTGACACTTTGCCAATGCTCTGTGCTGAACCCCTTACCAGCACTATCGATCATTTCACTTGTCACAAGTTTGTTTTCTGATTGAATAAAAAAACTTCAACTTTTTTAAACATGTATTCACTCTCTATAGGTGTTTTCTTCCATCTTTTCCACAGAAAAGTAATTTTTACTTAATTTTGATTAATTATGTGGTTATGAGATCTAATGACTTCATATTCTTCCTTGTTTTTTTTAAACTTACTTCCAACTTTTTTAACCCGTAGCAGGGGACGTGGGGTCTCCCAGACTCCGCAACATTTTCCTCCCCTCCCCCCTACCACATGCTTTGTCAAATTGAATGGATTCTTCCGCTAGCTTCACCTTTCGTGACCTTGGCCCTGACCCCTTCTTATCAGCAAGTTTTGACAAGTGCGACAGTACGGAAATTCCACAAATTCTTTTTCAGGAGTCCCAGAGACCCCACCTCCTCTGCAGTGTAACAGTTTTCGTCCAGAGTTAGTACGCATGGTATTGAAGCTAGGTCCGCGGAGATTATTTATGATTATCTCTAATCCACGTTGTGTGGAAGAGGTTTTTTTTTTAAATTAGATGAAATTATGAGTGATTTCAGTGGGGAAGAGACTGTGAAGATAATTTCTGTGAAAATTTTTAAATTTTATGCTTCTAAAGCAATGGTAAAAAACTGATAATTCAGGCACTGTCAAAAAAATTTTCTATTGTTCTACACAGAATTTTCTCTTATTAAAATTTTTTTTATATATTAAATCATAAAAACAAACAGTTAATTCACAATAGATGCGTTTTTATTTTTAAGTTTAAAGAGTTTATTGCACCATATGGTGTCTATCGATGATTTTAAGTCTATTGGAAAATTGTCTGGAAAAAATGTTTATTTCATCATAAAGTTAAAGAAAATATTTTTCTATCAAGAGATAAATGTTCAAATAACAATGTACTGAAATATCAGAATCATATCTTAATTAGACGATTTTTAAAAAATATAGAAAGTTGCGGAGTCTCTGAGACCCCACGTCCCCTTGTATGTTCCAATTTTTCACCTCCCCTGTTACGGGTTAAAACAACTTGGTTTGGTTCAAACTTTTTTAGCATTCCATGAATCCCTGGTCTAACCAGTTGTATTAATTAAGGTTCTACTGTTTTCAAAAATTTAATACTGTCACAACAGTTAAGCACATATTTTTTTACCCTATTGAAGGAAACACATAGTGAAAACCTGCAATTTAACTGTAGTGTTTTTTCAATTTATGAGTCCTTGTTTAAAATTTCAGCATCAAAGTAGATCCCGAGTGTTGTTAAAAGAGGAAAGTACAATTGTTCAACTTAGTTACAATGATAAGTGGCTTCTTATTTCTACTCTTCTCCGAGCTGTGATATTTTCTTGTGAAAACAACAGTACAACCAAGATTGGTCAAAAGGAAAGGAAGTAGTAAGTTTATTTGAATGTTGACATCAATTCAAGTTTGGCTTTTCAATATTGGAATATAACAAAATTTATTTTGTTGTGAAAAATTTTGTTTTGAAATAAAAATTGTGTGGGATATCTTAGTTCTAGAGCTGAAGCTACTTTCTTACCTAGAATTTAGCATAGCTAAATTTAGCAAAATGATCAGCAACTAAATATATTAAGTATAAAAATTGGAGATTAGAACAGATGTACTAACTTAATTTTAAAGTAGCTAAGATTTATCAGCTAAGCTTAATTGCTTAGCACACGCAATTTCTTTGTGGACAGTTTAACATAATTTCAAACAAGTTTAAATTAAATTAACCTCTGTGTGTTTTATTCAGTGAATGTTTAAAAAAGGAGTTAATAGCTTCTTTCTATCCACAGTTTTGGACCTTTTGGTGCTATGGTGTTTCCTTCTTATTCTGAGGAAAGTGTAATATATGCCTCTCGCCCTGGCCAAAGACTTTGGAAATCCGATAAGTCTGGAATCATTCATGAAACCATGATTTTCAAGACTGCTTTGTCTGGAGCCCATTCAGTGATTTCTGTCTGTGATGATGAATCAAAGCCCTGTGATTTTTCTGACTTCCAATTTGGGAAACTGCTCTGCTTTAGTGAAAAATATATTCTGGTGTTTTCTGACTTTGCTTTTGTACTTATTGATCCCGAACAAAAGTCTGTTATATCGAGTAGTCTCAGTCTGTTCCCAGTAGTGGATGTTGCTACATCTAATGAAGAGATATTTGTGCTCAAAGGTGTCCGAGAAATTATAAGAATTTCATCCTACCCTGATCCTTATATTTGTGCCAAAAGTGAGTACTATTTAAGTCTACTTGTGTAAACTAGGGCCCAAACCAGTCTTTTTTTGGAAAGGGGGATTGACTTGACACTATTTCTAAGACATCTCCTTTCATATTTTAAAATTTAATAGGTTTAAATTTTGAAACGGAAGTAAATTCAGCTTTACATCTTTCTAATTACCTGATTACATTAAGGTTTCCTAAAACAAAAAACTTTCTTATACACGCCACTGACTTTTATGATCCATACATACTAAGAATAAGATTACTGGTGATATTTAAAATGGTTACCATTGTATCTATTGCTGTTTAGCTAACTGTGTAAATATGTGTCTAGAAAAAAGTTGAGTTTTCTCATGTATAGGTTTTTATTCATTGCCCTTAGTTAAATTGTATGATAGAATAAATATAACAGAGCTAATTCAAAAATTCATGTTAAATAAACATTTGATGAACATACTTACATTGCCTAGAAGTTGGTGTATGAAGTAAAGTGATAACTTTCTTTTATTACATCACCACCTAATAGGTAGAACAAAAACTAAATTTTTAAACTTCTTTCAGTTCCTGAAGAACTTTCTATCATGGAGGAGATGCTAGTTCCTCTGAAGGAATTCAGCACATTTGTGAAAGAACGCACTGATACTTTTTCCACTCATGCCGAGAATTCCCACCTTTTTGATTGGTTAAGGAAAAAAAGGTCATCTAGCTCCCCTGCTACCATGGATGTTAATAGTTCTGTAGTAGACCCAACTGAAGACTCTAATGAGCCATTGCCACAGCTTGTGAAATTAGAATCTGGCGAATGTACTGCAGTTTCTATGGATACATCCTTAGCCTCCATTGATAGCATTATTTCACTGGATATTAAAATTACAGAAGAAGAAAATGATGCTATTGTTTACAAACCGAAGAAAAAGAGAAACAAAAATAAAAAAGGTTAATTTACATTACTAACTAGTTATGTAATGAAAAATTAGTTTGAAAAGAAATTTTTTTACATAATTTTCTCTTAATCTCTTCATAAAAGCTTAAACCAAACCTAATCATTTTTTGTAATAAAAGAAAATTTTAAGTGTATATAACTTATACGTAAAATTTTTTATGGTAGTGTACCTATTTCCCATTTGATTTAGATTATAACTTCTCATTGATTCTTTTTTTACAGTTCGTTTTAGGTCAAAAAGTCCCCAAAAAGACGAGTCTTTAATTCTTGACAAAGATACAGATGTGGCAGATAGCTCTATTACTGCTGGAAAAGCAAATCAAGAAACATCTGGCGTAAATGATTCCACTAATTGTGAGAAACCTGTTGGCAATGTTGGGGTGTCTAATGAAGAAAACGACAAAACATCTGAAGCTTTTGATTCAGCTAGCACTATTAGTAGTGATATCTTTCTTTCGATAAATGAAACTAATTCAACAAACATTGACTCAAATTCTAATCCAGCCGACCCAGATTTGTATTCAACTAGTGCCAATGAGCCTAAAGAACAGAACAAAGAATCAAACTCGACAAAACATGTCACTGAAGGGAAAGAAAACATGTCTGCCAACCATACTAAGGGTGATGATAAGGAATATGATTCTGATGACTTCTACTATTCTTTTGATCCATCTAGTAACACATGTCTAGTTAAGCAACCTTCCAACGACTCATCTTCTCTGGATAATTCTACTGGCGATTCATCCAGTGTTTCCTCGGAGATGCCTCTAAGTGGTCCTCCAAAGTATGGTGTCGATTGGGTAGAATATGGCACCCAAGACATTCTTCTAGACCTCTGCATCAGTGAGCATCACATTTTCTGCGTAGATGTACTGAACCATTTATATTTTTCAAACTATCCAGTGTTGGGACTTCAGTGGAGGGACCTGAACCAACCTGCGGAAAAGGTCTCAGTTTCCCCCAGTGAGAGTGTCGTGTGGGCCCTGTATAAAGGAACTGTGTTTGCTGCTGTGCAGAAGTCGACTTTGCCTTGGTTTGATGTTGAGTGGCTTTCAGTCGCTAGAGATGTTATTTCCATTGCAGTTGAAGATAGTTGTGGATGGTAATGTTGTTGTTATTTTATTGTCTCTTAGAAGAAGTAATGATTAGTTAGTTCTACTGTAATTTATTTGGTACTTATGTATTATCCCGTCGACTGTGCCACTCAATCCAAAGAGCATAATCAAATCTCATTGACTGTGTCAATGAATAAGACGGTCACAGAATGGTCGATGGGATAATACGTAAGAACCTTCTATTCTAAGCTTTGATATTTCTAATTCTATTTGAGTGTCCTACTGTAATTGTGCTTTAAGTATTTTTTATGTTTTAAAAATTAATATGAAATTTTATATGAAACTGAAAAGATATAACAGGGAATAACAAAAACAAACATGGGGGGAATTTTTTTATTATTTTAAATAAAATTATTAATTGAGGTTAACATTTTAAGCCCCCCAAAATTTTTTGGAGTTACTGCCTTTTTTGTTTTGCAAATGTCTGAAAAATCCTTCTAAGGATTCCTATTTGAATTTATGAAAACGGTTTCTTTTTATTTCATATGATTTATAACATAATAGAGAATTAAGATATCTATACATCTATAAGGAAACAAATCCCACATTCTTGCACTGTATAATCCCAAAATCAAATATATAAAGTTATCTGATGATAGAAGTGATATGCTGTGTTACCCTGTTTATTTGATGTAAATATTCATTACTATTACATTTATATTTTTAGTCCTATTGTAATCACTTGCAACACAAGATCATACACGAAACATATCTATGTAACCTTATCATTGTTTTACTTAATAGGTATGTGACATATTCAGGACAACTTTTTGTGCAGCAAGATTTGAGTATTGCTAAACCATTCGGATACCCTACATCTATCCCTTGTAAGCACAATCTATCTCAAGTAGCTAGTAGAAATGGTGTAGTTTGGATTTTAGATGCTAATAGAAGCTTGTATTATTTGGATAGGAGACGTCTATCCAAAGTGAAAATTAATCCTATTGAGTAAGCATATTTATTAATTCTACCACACTTTCAGTTTATTGTAGCTCATATGATTGTGACTAAATTAGAACTTACATAAGATAACCAAATTGTTTTAGAGTGAATTTATAGATAGATTAATATGAAGTGAAAATTTTCAGTTTTGAGGAAAAAATACTATTTTACAGTGTGTATAAAAATTTATTTTGGGAGGGGCCCAAATGTCCTCTAAAAATTTAGTCATTAAGAGACCCAAAGCTTTTTGCCTTGGGGAGAGGAGCCTTAATTATTCCTAAGCCCCTCCCATGCATATTTAATAGGTTCAATGTAGCTAGATAGATATTTATGTTGAATTTGCATCTTGACAAACTTAATATAAAAAATTTTGTGAAAAGAGTTTCAAGTACAAAAAGAGAGTATGTAAGTTCTCTCCAAAAAATTTATGGGAGTTGGACCCTAAAAAACAGGACGATAACTTGTTTTTGTTCACCTAGTACACATTTCAAGGAGGGTTGGGACATCTCTATTTTAAAATGTATTTACTATAGCTCTAGGTTATTGCAAAGTATGACTTAAAATTAGATACATTAATTTAAAATTTTACCTAGAAAAAAACTAATTCTTTATATGTTACTGAATTATTGTAAAAGTTTGAAAAATTTTATCCATGTAGAGTGAAAGGAGTCCCAGACATTGATAGAGTCTTTCTTGGTGTTCATCAAACAGGATGGATAATTGACAGTTATGGGACATTGCGATTCCTAATAGGAGTTACTCCAAGTTCTCCTGGTGGGGTTGGTAAACCTTGGGAGGTGAGTAGTATTTTTGAGGTTTCTTCATTGAAATGAAAATAACTAAAAGTGATTGTAGTAGAGAAAGTTAAAAATTGGTGATACTTACAGCCATCAGCATCAGTGTTAAATCCTTAGTCAAAGAAGAATTCCACCAATCAGAGTCAGCGAAAAGCTGATGTTTCTTTCTTTAGTTGTTGGTTAAAACTGATGCCAATGGCTGTTAATATTGCTGTTAGTGCATTATGTCATAGTTTATGAAACATTTTTAGGCTTTACTGAGCATGTTTTTTTTTCTTCAGGTTGAAGTTAGTAAATATGCAGTGGAACAAACCTCTCTAAAAATAACTGAAACTGTTACCAGCTTAATGAAAGGAAGACAACACATTTGTTTGTCAACCTCCTCCTCTGGAATTTGGTTTTGCAAGACTGAGAACGATTTGATCTATGCCAATAAAAAGAATGTTATTGGTAAATTTAGCTTTAGGTTTTCCTACTGAGTTAGAATATAATTTAGCTATATAAGATGTTTGATTGAATTTTACTTTAAAATATTTTTCTCATTAAATATTTGTTATATTGGAATCCAGGTCATGTGTGGGATTCGTTTATACCCCTTGGAAGTTCTTCAAGCACTAAATGGTGTTCTATCTCTTCATCTAGTATTACAGATTCACAAGGTATGCTTATTTATCTCTTACATGAAGGCCCATTTATATTTTAAGGTTCCTAAATATATTATTTAAACCCTTATCTGTCACAGTATCTTCAACTCTATAACTGTTTATTTACAAGTATTTCTCAGTTTGCATCATGAAAGCTCTGACCCTCTTACATTTGAATGACTATAAGGATAAAATAAAAATAGCCAAAAAAGTGTTTTTGTACAAAATTAAATGACATACAATTAATGTATTCAACTGTTCCTTAAATATGCATCAGAAAAATAAATAACAGGGGTTGATTCATTATTAACATTTGCTGATATTATCTTTTCATTATTTCATTATCTATTCATTATCTTTTCCTTATGCAATTATCTTTTCATTTATTAACTACATACATATTTTGTGCAAATTGTGTGACTCAAAATCTGCTATATTTTTGTTACTTTTACTTCACTGCTGCTCCTTGTTTTGTCAAGAAGTATTGTGTTTTTATTTTATTACATTCAATAATGTAGAAAACAACACAGAGTTATGCATAACATTTTGTTAGGAGTTGGTTAACTTATGATTTCGTTAAAGTCATTTCATAAATTTCTACTCTACAAATTGGTAGCTAAACGAAGATCTATTAAAGTCATTATTGAAGAGGAGATAATAATTATTTTTAGTTATTTACATTTATTTTTATTAAATTATGAAAAAATGTGATACCTAAGCTTTTTTTTTCATTTTAGGAAGTTTGTGGTGCCTAACAAGTACTGGGGAACTATTTTGTGTTTCTACCTCATCTAAAGTTCCTGTAACAGTTGAACTTCCTTCAGAAAGCAGTATCAAATGTTTTTGTCCTTGTGAAAGTTCTCTGTGGGTTCTTACAGAAAAGGGCGACATTTTCACTCGGAGGGACATCACTGACAACTGCCCAGGAGGTGTTCGATGGCAAAAGCTTACTTTAGAACAGCTTGGTTAGTTTCTGATTTACTAGTTCAGTTTTTTTTGCTATTAAATTTATTTTATATATCAGGCATGAGATTTTTTTTTATTTTTATCGGATTTTACGACTTTTTACAATTTTCTGAGAATTATCAGATTGTTTTCCTCAAACCTCCCACTGCAAAAAAATTCGGAAAAAGTGTTAAAAATAAGCTATAACCTTGAATTTTAGGACCAAATATCCAAATATCCCCCCGTATAGTACTGGAATTCTATTTTTCAAATCTTTTTTATATTAAGTTCATTATCATGCAAATTCTACCAAAAAATTTATTGGGAAAACAATATTGAAAATGTCGCATGCAGTTCTTCAGACTTTTTGATTTTTTGTCAATCTCATCCCTGATATATTCTGAAACTTTCCAGTTACATTAATTTTCATTCTAATTTGATTCAATTTTGTTATTTGACCGATTGAATATCGCCAAATTTTTATTGTTGTCATTGACGGAACTGTATATTTTAAACGGGTGGCTTGCAGATATTTCTAATCTTTGCTGTTAAAAAAATCTTAATAACATTTAATAAGAGAGATAATGGAATGGAACCTCAATTTTTTACTGTTTATTATGATTCATGAATTTTTGCAGTGAAATGTAATCGATATGCTTCAGCAACTCATCAGTACTATATCCACTGTACCAATTTGTTTGCTTGTTTAAAAGATATCTCTACTCTATGATTTTCATGAAATATTTTTCTCTATCTCACTATTTGGATCTCTTCATTAGGTGACACCCAGATCATATCCATCAGCTGTGGTTCTGATGTGGCTTGGGCTTGTACCAGCACTGGGGATGTGTACATGCGTCTAGGGTCTCTCTGTCCTGCTACCACTAGGTCGTTGCCACAAGCATGGATTCCCATCAGTACAGGTAGTCAGGAAGTTCCTTCTCCTCTCTTTGACAAGGTAAGCTTTGATTTTTTTAATCATTCAAAAGAAGTCTACTACATTTAGTAATAATTTTAGATAGCCTATGTCTTGAGTAATGTAATGAATGGTAGTTGCTGTACATATAGTTTGACTTGAAAACACCATTTTAAAAGAAAAAAATTGTCGTCCCTCAGCCTTGAATAGTTACTTGCCAATTGAAAGTTGGCTAGCAGAAACTTAAGGACCTGTTTTATGTGGATAGTGAATAATTTAATTATTCATTTTCCAAATTAAATAATTAAATTGGCTACATGTTAACTGAAACTTACATTTTTTCAGTACTTATGTTTTTACTAGTTAAAATAATATAAATACTGAATCCCAAACTAATGTGTAATTTCAATGAAAATACATGTGTTACCTCTCATAATTTTCCTTTGTTTAATTTAATTTGTGCTTCCAGTTCTTTTTTTCCCACTCCACTTTTGCCTCTTTCGTTACTCTTGTTTCATATTTACATTGAAAAAAAATCATGAATGAATCCTAAATTTTTCCCAATGAGTTTTCTTTTAAATGTTGAATTCTACTCTTGTTAATATATCTTTCCTGTTTTGTTTGAAGTTGTCTCTCATTGGAAAGAGGTTTCCCTTACCCATTATACCTCAAAGTTGTACTGAAGTGTCCTTTCAAAAGGTTTGTATTAACTGTGTTACCCAATTTTCAATTCACTTTTATCTGTTGTATGTTAAGTTTTGCTTTTCCATCTTTTTTAATGAAGATGTGGTTAACCCTTTCAATATTGCGGGACATATGATGCCCCATCAACAATGCTTGTAACATCATTGCTGTTGTTGAATCATCATTATAGGATTGTCTCAGACCTTCAGACAGTTATTTTATTGTAATAATTACATGGTGGAGAAATAACTGTTCCCAGTAATGAGATGCACTAAACTGATTTTTTTGCAGTATTGAAAGGGTTATGTAATTGGTTTGTATTTTGTTTCATTTGTGTTACTCTATTCTTTTGTTGTGCAGGCCTAGACATTTGTGGATAATGTTCAGTTCTTTCAAAACTAATTGTTAAAATGACTTGTCTCATGATAAATTTTTGCTTTCAGATATATGTTGGACCTTTAGGCTGTCCAGTATGGGCAATAGATAACCGAAGATGTGTGTATGTACGTGAAGGGGTTTCTCCAAGTTTACCTGTTGGTTCCAAATGGACCTATGTGCCAGAACTTCGTGCAAAAGAATTAGGAATCAGCAAAAATGCTGTGTGGCTGCTTAAAAGTTCCGGGAAAATATTTAGAAGGTTTAATGTATCGGAAAAGAATCCTTGTGGGGATTATTGGAAGCAGATTCCAGGAAATATGGATCATTTAACAGGTGATAATAATTATAATTGTTGGTAAACCTTATCTTCTTAGTATTTCTACAAAACATTAGAGTTCATTTTTTTTTTCATTAGATTATGGCAGTAAATAGGTGCTATTTCACAGAAGATTCAATGTTTAAATCTACAATATTAAAATAAAGACTTGTTTACAGAATAGCAACAACTTAGCAGCTGCTATGAACAATCAACACACAAAGTGGTGTTTTTACTCTAGGCAAAATAGATTTCAAGATAAAAACCTTTTTTAATTGTGATAAATTCATGAGACTATAAAATATTCCTCTAAAAGTATGTCTTTGATTTTAGAAAATATAAAATTCTAAACTAATTTTAAATAAAAATAACTTCTTCCATGCCTTATGAATTATTTCTACCTCAAGTTCTCACCCAATTTGTATTGAAACAGTAATTTTTAAGAATGTTTTTACAGGTTTCCCCTTTTTTTAAAATTTGAATTCCTTTTAATTTCAGTTACTCCAGATGATGACCTTTGGGGCTTAAAAGGAGACAGAATATTTTTACACTCTTCTTTTGTGCTGAGTTTTTCTTCAAATGAAATTCCCCAAAAAAGCCTACCAGAACGTAGCTTATCCGAAGATGATTGGGAAGACATCATGGCTAATGTAGATGGGGATGAGTAGGAAATGCATGTTATGAATAGCTTATCAATTTTGTTGTGATTTATTTTTGTTTTATAATATCATTGTTTCTTGTTTTAACCCTCTGACGGAGCATCCCGTAATTTCCAAATTAACTATAGTTCAAATGAAATTTATTTAAAAAAATTTTTGGGGTGATAACATTTGAAATTAGTTTTTCTCGCAACTTAGTTTCACATTGTAAAAATCTATATAAAAAATCTTTTCTAGTGAGAAAAATGCATTATATAGATTTTAAATATACAATAAAAAAATTAAAAAATTTTTAGAGCGATTTCGGTTTACAAATTGAGTATTCAGAGGGTTAATAATTTATAAGTTGTGATTGTTAAAGAATGTCGAGGATTTAAATATTTTCTTTAATGGCTTGTGTAAAAAATAAGTTTGTCCCAGAGCTTTTATAAAAATCAAAGAACAAAAAAACCATTTGGTAGTTGAAAATGAGGTAATAGCTTGATACAACTGTAATCAGTTATTTCTCTTCTGTGATTTATGGTCGTTATATGGACATGGTGGCTTTTTTTTATTAATAACCAATATATTTGGGTATAAAAATCATGTTACCTAGCAGGGACTATATTATATAAATATTTTTTAGTTTCAGACAACACATGCTTTTAAAAATTTCCTCCCAGTTGCATCACTGCAACATGTATTTTTATAATCTCCAGTTATTTAGTCCTTAATTTTTGCTTTTCTGGTGCAAAATTTGTGAATTGAAGTCTTCCTAAACACTTGTACAATGATTTTTAAGTATGAAAGCCAAAACTGCTTTATTACTTATATATTAGGAAAAAATATATAGCTTATGCATTTTATTTTGGTCCAGATTGTATGAAATACTAGTCATAGAGTAAAAAGCCCAGTGATTTATAATTTTTAAAAAATTATGTTAGTATTTATTATTTCAAACTAGTCTTTTTGAATTTTCCACCAATCTACAAAGATATACATCTTTGTTTTTTTTATCAGCACCTTTTATTTAACTTATTGTTTTAATAGAATGATTGATCTTTATGAAATAACCCTTACTATTCTTATTTACTACTCTCTAATACTTACATAATGAAATATTCCTTACTATTTAATAACTTTAACTGCAGTTAAATGTTAATCAGTCAAAATTAAAAACTCAATTTATAATTTGCAATTCCTTAAAATAAATTAAATATCTTTAAAAAAACAATTATTTAGTAATTTTTTTTAAAATTTATGTCCTTGCATTTGAATTTATATTATATCCATGACCAAGGTCATGGCATAGAAATTTATTTACTTGTTATACCAGGTTTACATTAAACTAGTGTCTGTTTTTCAAAATCTACATATACTTTTGAAATTTATTATGTATGATTGTTTAAATATTTATTTTTCTTTAAATACTTAATTTTATTGAAATTTATTATATTTCATTTGTACTTAGCTTACTCCAAATGCGATATAGTATAGAGATTTATTTTATTTCAGCTTTTTCTAAATTTAAGATATTTTGTGAATAGCATAGTATTTACTTTATGTGAAAGCAATTTTATTCTTTGCTACTTGATTTAGTCATCCAAGCCATGGATGTTAAGCCTCCAAAAATAAACTTTGTAGATTTTATGTTTAATTTTATGTATGTTATTCTTGCCTCTAAAGCTTATGTAATTATAATGATAAATGTATTGATATATTTTCATATAATGACGATGCTTGCCAAGATTTCTTATAAACCCTGTAGAAAGTTTGGGGAAACCATGACTGAAAGGATAAATTAATCCTTCTCTTGTAAATTTATCGGTTTTGAGGTTGTATTTTTTAATTTCATGATTAAGTTTTAATTCTAAAAATATTTTTAGTTAATAAATATTTTGTTAAAATGAAATCCATTTTCCTTTCTTAATTTTCGATGACTGTGATGTCTGAAGAAACCATTGTGTTAATTACACAATTTCCAAAGCTAGGCAATCTATGTAATCTTTAATGTTAATGATATTGTATGATATAATTTGTGTTTTGGATATAAAATTAACATCATATTATGCAAAAAAGGATAACTTTTCATAGAAACAGTAATTTGAAACTTTATTTTCATTTTATATTCTTGTTCCATGTTTTCATTTTATTTACACATTTTACAACTTTTCATTAAAAATATGAAAGATGACTACCTTTTAACAGCTTTGAATGTGAAATAACAGCTCTTAGTTATGAAAAATGTTGCATAAATGTGAATTCAAATTTTATACTCATTCAAAAAAAGTTGATAACATAAATGTTAGCAGAAACTATTTTCTCATGTGCATACTTTTAATCCAACTACTGTGTCTTTTATTAGATTCAACTTGATGGAGGAACTAATTTTAATTTTTGAAAATTAGTCTGCCTAATTTTTTTTAACATTTCATATTATCAGGTAGGATTACATGTCTATATTGGAGGGATATAGTCTTCGTGCATTTTTTTATAGTTAATAGCTTTGATCATTTAGTTTGACTAATAGAAAATCAGCTTTCAATTATTTATATCTTAGTGTATGAGTAATATAAATTGAATGAGAAGTTTTGTAAATAACCATCAATATGTCTTATTACAGTATCATATCCATTAAAAACCAGCTTTATGAAATGAAGTTATCAAAAATGCATATTATCTTTATCTAATAATATAAATTACAATCTCTTCTAATAATGAATATGATTAGGAACCAGTTATGGAAGTGTAAAATCTGCTATTGAATCACAATAATTAAAAATGTAAATGCCAAAACTTTATTTGGAAAATGCTAATATTTTAGTTTTAAGGATGTTTCTCAAATTGGATGGAATAATTAAGGCGCAATGTACTATTTTAAAAATTTAGTATTAGCATAATATTTAGTTAATGTAATTTATAAAAACATTAAAAAAATCTGTATGATTTAAAAAGTTTTATCTGGAAATTTTAATAGTAATAATTACCACTTTAAAAAACTTCATTTTAAATTCGAAAAGGAATTTTGCTGACTATTATTACTTAATAACTTGGTTAAAAAGTTAATTTAAAAGTATTAAATTTTCTAAAAATGCATGATTTTAGTTTAGAACCTGGTTTAATCTTAAATGTCTAATACTAAAAACTTATTAAAGCTTCATAACTAATGAAATTGGTTCCTGGACAAAAAAGTTATTGTGTAATTAAATCACTGTTTAAGACATCTCCAAGTCTCTTTCCCAGTGAGCTTTTAGATTCTTACATAGCCCTATCAGAAAACATTTTGTTTTTCTCTAAAGAGAGTATTCAGAAACCAAGCCCTTCTCATATATTTGATTTGTTGAGCCTCTCATAATAAGTATGTCATCCCTTTGTGGATTTTGTAGGGATGCAAGAATTCATTGACTCTTAGTTTAGCGTTACTAAACACATCACTGCTAAGAAGCACATACCTACGAAAACAACATTTATATAACATTGTCAAGTGTTAAAAGTTTTCCCTTCCTGCAGTACAGGGACTTTTAAAAAACAGCAAAACACGCCATATAATCTCCATTATCTCCCCCAAAATCCATATCAATACCTCCATCCTCATACATATCATTTCCCCCATGCTCAACCGAATTATAACAATCATACTGCTTATAGTTATACTCATTACTTTGCTGAGGGTTATACTCAATACCCTGCTCGGGGTTATACTCAAACGTTCCTTGCCTCATCTGATACTCCATCATTCTGTCTCTCACAAAAGCATCGTTATGCACTGAACTATCATCGGCCTTCATTTCAGTCAAGGCCGCTCTTTCGTCACACAGATCGTCGGTGACGTCAGGATAGTAGTCAATCAATCTCTTGTTGTCGTCGATGTTACCTTTGGAGCCTTGTGGGAGGGCGTGGCCTCCGCCCCAAACGGCGCCGAGGGCGCCACCTAGGAGCATGCCTACTCCCAAACTTCCACCACCTCCTAAGCCTTTATCTTTGTCTTCTTCGGCAGTGGTGACGTCACCATTTTCTAGTTTTGGTGTCTGGGTGGTGGGAAGTTGTTGAGGAGTTTGCCCTTTTGTACCTGAAAGAGGGAAAACATAGATTGAATGTTTTTTATTTACCGGAAATGGGATACAGATAGCGCACCCTTTACAATTTTGAAATTTATAAGAAATTTTACAAACAGCCAGAGATATTGTCCTTGTCATTAAAGCTAATCGCATTAGATGGCTAAGACACCTCCTCTACCCATCGGACTGAACCATCCAAGAAACTAACTTTATCGAAACCAGATGGAGCCCGAAAGAGAGGCCGACCATCCATTAGGTGGCTAGACAGCGTTGAAAAAGACCTCCAAGTGATTGGTGCTGGGAGATGGAGGACAGTGGCATCTAACAGGGCAAGATGGCAAAAGCTTGTTGGGACGGCCTTGGCCTATCCTGGACTGTAGTGCCGAAAAAGAAGAAGGAAATGGGATATAAATAAGACTTTTTATATTGAAAAAACAAGGGGGATACTTAAGGGAGTAGTACCTAGGTCGTTAGACCATCAAACTCTAGTACAACTAGCCTCAATGGGTGAGGCCATGAGCAGAGCTGTTACAGAACGTGAGACTGAGTCACAGCCATCAGCTTGTTTTTCTAAGCGAACTTGGTCCCCATTTTCTCATTGACATCGTAGGGATATCGGGATGTGACTCTTTATATGGATGGCCTTACAACTAGGACGTGTGACGTCAAACGTGAGGAGAAATCAGTGAATTTGTAATGTTAAGTCTAATGGAGCACAAAATCTTAATTTTTTAACTCCTCGCTTCAAGGCTAATAACATGGTTTTGGAAACTCAAAATCTTTTGTTTAACATTAATGTTCAGAAAGTGGAGAATCATGGTGCGTGTCTTGATGCTTGTGACGCCAAATATAGGATTGTAAGGCCATAAATTTATACATAGGGGCTTGGATTAACCCCGATAAGTTAACATTGCTGAAGGAATTCTTTTCTATAGTTCATCAGGGAGCGGGTGAAATTCATGGCTGAGATATTTCATAATACGAAGCCACAAAATTTAATAATCATTCAAACTACTTAAAACATCCTTTCTGTTAGAAATCTCTTCATTGATTCACAAATTGAGATAGTCTCATCTCGTAGCTTTAAAGAGTAATATACTTCGTTCACACATGAAAAGTTAATCTAGTTTAAGTGCTAATCTATCTTAAGTCGAACATGTCTGAAAGAACTGTCTTAGATTTAATCTACCCTGCTCAAAACAATTAAAGGATATTGGTGGTTTCGGTGCATATTGGCAAGCAAACGAAAAATTTGCATTGGTTCAAGCATTTTTCATAAACTAAGGGTAATTTCAAAGCTAAATACATGCAGTTATCAAAAGAAAAAAATTTTAATTTTGCTTTTTTTGATAAAATTGGAAATTGCACATTTTGGGTAATTAGGCGAAAAAGGGGAAAAAATCTATCAATACTTAATTGAAAACCCTTTTTTTCTTGGGGAATGGTTTCTCCTGACTTAAAACAACGTTGTGGGTCTGTTTCCCACCAGGTTTGATTGGTTATTTATGAGGGGTGGTGGGTATTTTCTCAATTTTCTCTTTTAGAGCATTTTTTAGCCCCTAAACTGTTCAGGAGGTATTGGAAGGGCAGCAAATCATTTCCCTAGCATGTCCAAGACGTGTACTATTGAATTCATGTTGGTAGAACGTGCTGGTCAATTCCATTTTTGAGATTTCTTCATCTTAAAGGAAATCCTTCACCAATGTAGCACAATATTTTTTGAAATTACCATCCCCTAAAGTTATATTATCCCCGATTTATCCTGCATGAGGGACAACCAGATGTGTAAGGATATTGACCCTATTAACCTGAACTCCCAGAAACGGTTCCTTTGGCTGCAGGGGGTCTTAATTCCATAGATAGAGAAGGTGCTCGAAACCAACACTCCACATCTTCAAATCTGACCCTCAGTTTATCCTGCTAACATCAGAATTTTGTCTGGAGGGTACAAGTAACACAAAATAACCCAATTTTTGTTCGTGAGGAAGTCAGATTTGAAGATGTGGAGTGATGGTTTCGAGCACCTTCTCTATCTATGGAGTTAAGACCCCCCACCAGCCAAAGGAACCCTTTCTGGGGGTTCAGGTTAATAGGGTCAATATCCTTACACATCTGGTTGTTCATCATGCAGGATAAATCGGGGATAATTTAACTTTAGGGGATGGTAATTTCAAAAAACATTGTGCTACATTGGTGAAGGATTTCCTTTAAGATGAAGAAATCTCAAAAATGGAATTGACCAGCACGTTCTACCAACATGAATTCAATAGTACACGTCTTGGACATGCTAGGGAAATGATTTGCTGCCCTTCCAATACCTCCTGAACAGTTTAGGGGCTAAAAAATGCTCTAAAAGAGAAAATTGAGAAAATACCCCCCACCCCTCATAAATAACCAATCAAACCTGGTGGGAAACAGACCCACAACGTTGTTTTAAGTCAGGAGAAACCATTCCCCAAGAAAAAAAGGGTTTTCAATTAAGTATTGATAGATTTTCCCCCTTTTTCGCCTAATTACCCAAAATGTGCAATTTCCAATTTTATCAAAAAAAGCAAAATTAAAAAATTTTCTTTTGTTAACTGCATGGATTTAGCTTTGAAATGACCCTTAGTTTATGAAAAATGCTTGAACCAATGCAAATTTTTCGTTTGCTTGCCAATATGCACCGAAACCACCAATATCCTTTAATTGTTTTGAGCAGTGTAGTTTAGCGAAAAGAAACTAGTTTAACTTTAAGCTAGTTTTCCGAACTATCTTAAGTCTTTAAACTAGTTAAAGTTACCGGGGTGCCATCTACTAAGAAGAAAAAAAAACTACTACAAACTGCCAACCTTTTTTTATTTGATATTACATTGGCACAATCGTTATTAAATTAAATATATTTTCGAAATTAAATATATTTCGATAAACAAACTGGACAACACAAGAAGAAAAATTGTTATTCTGCAAGTTTAAGTCCAGAGTAAAAAAGTTTGGAGTGGAGTGTTTTAGGCTTAGAGACGAGCTCTTGGACGGCCGCCATTTTTTACTCGTAGCACCATATGGTTTGAGATAGTTGTAGTGTGAATACTTAAAAATAAGACAGATTAAGTTAAGCTATCTTAACTTCTCTCTTAAGTTAAACTAGATGAACTTTTCATGTGTGAATGTAGTATTAGGGTGGTTGTAAAATGCAGTGACTTAGATCCTGAAAACGCGATCGGTCCTGTTAAGGAAACATTAATGACATGCCATGATAACCTTTATTATACTTCACCTGTCCAGAGCTTAGGAGAGTGTTGCTTCGTCTGTTTACCATCAGGGTAGTAAGATGTATTTTGGTTGTTTGTTAAGAAAAGTGAGGCTCTGAGATGTGGAGGCGGATGCGGTATCTAAGACGAAGAAAAAGAAGTAGTCTTATGATGTTAGGTGGTTTGCAGATTTATCTTATAAAGATGAAATTTAATGCATAGAGTAGATTTTGCTTTGTTATTAGCTTTTAATATTAATAAAATCATTTCGTTCCCAGAAAAATATTTAGTATTAATCAGCTATTATTTTTACTCACATTTAAATCTTCATTATTGATTTAATTAATTAAATTTTAATCACATTTAGTCTGTAAGTCACATTTAAACCTTACCGTGTTCAATACGGCTGCCATCCAGTTTCTGCAAAATAAACACTGATTTTAATATGCATTTAAAAAAGTTAATTCTACAGATTTAAAAAAATGATATAAATTACTGCCAACTATGTATATTTGTTTATGTTAAATGTTAAAATCGGACCTCCCTTTAATAATCTACGTTTGACTAAAACACTCTTTAAACAAATTTAACCCAGTTTTGGTACACCTAGTCCAAGTTTCAGACGTTCATTTTTAGGTAGAGTTTATATTTTTATGAACTTATTATAAAAGAAACTTGTGAACTATAGAGCTCCAAGTACAAAAGGGGAGGTCTCTGGACGTTTATTTCATAAAAAACTATTAAGGAGCTGAAATTTCAGCTCTTTTATTGGTTTTATGGAATAAATACCTGAATCTATGGTTTTAACTCGATCTTAAAAGGTTACATGTCAATTTCCACAGGGAATTTTACAACTTCTCATGCCCGCTTATAAAAATCCCTAGCTCGTTAGGGGTGCATTTCTGACCCCCCATTCCTATGTGATTCTGAGTCATCTGGGTGTGTTCTACCCCTCCTAGAACTTAAGAAACACTTATATCTGAAACACCCCGTATACGCCTCTGATTTCTCCTGTAAGCCGACGATTTGTACACTGTAAAAAAATACGTCACTTCACACAAAAAAGTGGTGGAAAGAAGTTGCCACAATATCATTGATAGATGTAACTTCGCGATTAGGAGAGAACTCCCACCTAGACTCGGGGGGAGGTCCCATTCCGGTGGAAGATCCCTCCGTATCACGGTGTAAACATCCCTCAATGATATTGAGGCAACTTTTTTCCACCACTTTTTTGTGTAAAGTGGGGTATTTTTTACAATGTAGTTTTATAGGGACTTCGAAATCATAACAGGTACCGAACTTACTGCACATCTTCTTCTTCCTGACACAGGAAGCAGTGGAGGATGTTCTTCCCCCTGACACCCACCGCCATCATCTTTTTGTGCACATAGTTGTCCGAATGCTTGTTCAGAAACTGAATCGTGTGAGGGACTAAAACTTGGGAAGAGTAAGGTACGAAGACTAGCAGCTCTGGTGCTTCTTTCAGTACCAGTGCCCCCTCTTTGTCTTGCCGCGTCTTGTCTTTGTACCAAATCAGGCTGCTGTCACTGTAGAGAACGCAATGCACGTTCCTCCAGTTGCTCCTGAGGAATCTCCCTGATGAAAAGAACAATGGGGTGAGTGAATAATAGGATGTATCGAACAAATATTTTATGATTTGATGATGCACTGTTGTGGAAAAGTTGTCTAAGTTTTACTATGTTCATTTAGAATTGGCGCCTGAGAAATAGTGCTTTCCCCCACGCTAGAAGCGTAACCATAGTTACGCTCTTCGCGCAGCCTTCTTCGTCCCTTTAATGAGGATAGTTGCTATGGTTACCGATCGGTGGTGGGGAAGGAAATATTTTCCTGGCGCCTATTCAAAATGAATATAGCAGAGGGCAGAGAAAAAGGAGAGTTTTACTGGTAGCTCAAATTTGAGAAATATAGTTTATAACTTAAAATTCAAGACAAGGCGCACTTTTTATTACTTGCTACTATAGTCCGTGTAAATAAAATTGACGGTTCGTTCCCATGGTAACGACGGGGCAGAGCTTTATAAATACATAGAAATGCATTGCGACTACTAGACAGCAACTTAAGTTGAACCTACTACGGTCAAACAAAATAGCGGTGTCTGAATTTCGAGTGAAACAAAGAACGTCAGTTTTAAAATAGGGTTATTTCGTTAAACCCATGTATTACTGCTTAACCAACGATAGTAAAAGGGTCGCGTGATTTTTACAGACGTTGTACTTCCGATAGTACTCGACTTGTATGAAATAAAATCTCCATATTGATATTAACCAAGGAGCGGTACCGTTTAATATCAATATGGAGATTTTATTTCATACAAGTCGAGTATTATCGGCCTTGCAACGTCTGCAAAAATCCCGTAATCACCCTTTTACTATCGTTGGCTAAGCATTAAGTAGTGCCTTTTTATCACGATTCGCGTATCGAAATTCCTCCTATCAAGCCAACAGGCTTTGTGTTTACTCACTTTCTCCTTCCGTGTAGTGACGTACTGGGTCCACACACAGGAAACGTTGCTGTGAAGTGTAGTGGAAAACGACTAGTAGTGAGCCACCAATTTTATTTACACAGACTATAATAAAAGGGGCAGGGCAGAATAAAGTAGTAAGAAAGACTATAAAAGAGTATAAAGTTCATTAAAATTTAAATTTATGAATTGTGTGAAAATTATTGAATTTTTAAAAAAAGTTTAATAATTGAAAACACTATATTTTATAAGAAAATCTTAAAAATTTCTGAGAAAACAAATTGTGTTCTGGAGAAAATTTCGACCCTGAAACATTTTCTGCACCTTGAATTTTAAGAAGGTGATCTAATCAAAATTAGTTTAAATAATTTTTTTGTGTAAAAATTCAGATAAATTTTTTCAATGGAAAAACCATTCTTTATTTATACTTGTATTTTATTCATAACTTATTTCATGAAAGATGCTTTTATCTGATACTTATCAATTGAACTTTTTTTACCAGAAATAAAAAGAAAATGCATTTAAAAAATTCTTACTTTTATACCAAAGCATTGGTCCACTTCTCACTTCTGTAGCCATTTCTTAAATAGTAAACATACAAAAATTATTAGAATATATACTGTTGGAACACCTTTTGTCTTATTTTTCATAATTAAAAGGTTGCGATTTTATAAAAAAATAATTGCTTAACAGTTAAGGGAATACTACCTGATATTTTACTCTCTCTCTTTTTAGTTTTATCAAAAAAATTCTGGGATATGGTCTATCAATGGAGGAATATTAGTTCATAGCTAAAAGATAGTCACAGCCACACAGATTTGACAGAAAACTTTTTTCAGTTCCAAATAAATTACATTCACCCCAAAAATTCAATGAAACAATCCGTTTCCATAACAACCTCCCCGACATTGTATGAAGTCAAAAGTTTTTCTCGTGGCGGTCACACAGTAATTGATGATCCTACCATATCCATTTGCCAAGTTTAATAAAGTTTGTTACTCTATGTCTATATGGATATCCTCTTTACTGGTTCTTATTTATTCTAAAAAAAGTACTGGATTTTTTTTGAAAACTTGGCATTTTATTTTTAACTATCATATTAACTGAAAAGTTTTTTTCCCATTCCAGAGAGCAAAAATATACTTGCTTTACTTGGCCACAAACTACTTTCCTGATTTCAAAAAATAGTGATTATTTTGTTCAAAGATATTTTTACCACTTTGTGAATTCCTGCAAGAAATCCTAATCATGAGTTGTTTCTAACTAGCGAAATTTGTGATTATTTTGGATGTAATACGATAATTTAAAGGATTCTGTGGTAAAGGATACAATATCTCAGTGATGTATACTTATCACAGCATGCTTTAATTTTCTTATTTTAAATGTTTAATAATGTTTTAGTTTTAAATGTTAAATGTTAATGTGCAAAGGTTTTTAAAGTGAGTGCCGTGAAAAGAGATAGGGAGTATACCTTCTTGCAAGAAGTCTAGGAAAGGAATGAAGAAAAATTTAGATGTACGTATTAAGAAATCGAGTATATACCCTTTTGGATGCAAAGCTATGCGAATTCTTATAATCTTTGCATTGATATAGTACACTCCTTAAAAATTGATTCGGGCTTTGAAACTTAACTTAATTTGGCGAGAAAATTCTAAATATCTTCAGGGTAAAATGACTTTTATAAGTTAGGGAACCCTTTTAAATTTCTTAATAAATTTGTGTTTTAAAATTTTGTAATAAATTTTATTTGGTAAATCGTTTTATATCTCCTTAAAAATAAAGTTTTGTATCGTTTTTAAATTTATATAAAAAATCGTTTCTTCTTTCTCTTTCTTTCTAAAAATGTTCTATCTAAATATATATTTCTCTTCCTTCTATCTATTCTCTCTCTTTTATCTAAAGCATTGCAGATTCAATATCGTCTTTCTAAACCCAAACAAAAAAACGGAGCAGGTAGTATCCACTCATTATAACACCAAAAACCACAAAAATATCACATTGAACGGACAACACCAAGACTTACTTGACACAAGCACTGAATCAGAACCACAGCAACTCATAGCTGGAGCTCGCGTTCCTAAATGTTAGACAGAGCTTGCAAAATCAATAGAATCGGAGATACTACACCAGCTCCGTTTATGTTTCACCATTGCCATGAGGGAGAAAAGAAAGAAAATTAAAGGAAGGGAGGGAGATCTTAAAAACGATTCAAAGACCTGTATGTGATTGTGTGTTTTGTAGTTTTTGTTGGATGAGAAGCTGAAGATGAATGGAGATAGCTTGGTTCTAGAGTCAATATGATCGGATCACTGTCGCAAAAATCTTCCTCGAATGCGCATGCGCATGGTGGGAAGATCGAGTTGAGTGGACAGGGGTCTGGCCGTTTGTCATCTTAGGTTTTTGGTCGTTGTCTTTTAATTAAGATATCGATTTTGCGCTCGGTGTGATCAGGCATTTTCTCGTTAATGACTAGAATGGATTTTTCTTTCAATCTGAGGAGTTTAAGGTTAAAAAAGGAATTTAATTTATTTGGCATATAAAAAACATCTTATTTAGTCATTTTATGTGAATTTTTTACCTGAGTGAATTATGCGAAAATAATAATTGGTAAACAAAATTAAACTGTATCAGTTTTCAAGTTTTGAAATAAAAAAGCAAATATTTTAATTAATTCTATATTAAATAAGTGAAAACTTAAAAAAATTCTCAGGCTACCTTTCTTCCTTTTAGCACATATTTTATTTTAAAGTAATTAATTTTTTATGCGAATAATATTATCATCCAGAAATTATTTTTCCAACGAAGAAGTTCACATTCAGAAAGAAAAGAATATTAAAAAACATTTGTTAAGGTTATTTTTTGTTTCGTTTTTATTTTAAAAGAGCAAGCAAGGTATAAATTTGTATACAGTTTGCTGTAATAACAAAAAGATTTTGTTCATTAAAGGTAAATTCAATGAAACTAAATTAATATAATTACTATCGGGAAAAATAAGGGAATTTAGTTTTTAAAGGGTGATTTCATAGTTTAAAGACTGTTCTAATTCACATAATGGAACAGTTAAAAACTAAGCAATGATTTTATGGGTTAAAAACACATTGTTTTATGTAGTTTATTTTGTTACCTTTAATACTATCTCACTGTCAAAACATTTTTGACAAACTGACATGCTTGAATAAAATATCCATTTCAATGAGAGTATCAAAAATTTATATTCTTTAAAATATAAAATATCTTTATTCAACTTATAAGAGTATTTTATGAGTTTTTATAAGTGAAATATACATCTTCATAAAATATATTAATTTCATTAATTTTACACCAACAAAACAACATGTAAACATTAATTATTTCATAAACTTTGTGGATATATTCTTTATATTTCTTCTCCAGATGCAAACTTCTCCAGATGCAAACAATATTTTAACTCTGATAGGGATATGAAATATAAGTTATCCTTCTTAAACGCCTTATAAAAAGTTTTAAAAAATATTCTTCTCCATTACGTTGGTTATCCACAATATCTCGCATTCATCTGTCAATAACCAATAATGCACTGTTGCCACCATTCAATAAAAAAACCTCAAAATTCCTCAAAATTCCCCAAAATCTCCTCCTCCATAATCACCATAATCTCCCGCATAATCATCTCCTCCATAATCACCTCCGTCATAATCCGCCACGTCTTCCACCGGCAAATACTCAGGCTGATACTCCACAGGCTCTGGCTGATACTCCGGTTGATACTCCACAGGCTCTGGCTGATACTCCACAGGATCTGGCTGATACTCAACAGCTTCAGGCATCGGTTCATACTCATTCGACTCAATCATCGGTTGATTATCAACAGCACCGTCTTGCACCAACGGTTCTGGCACCATCCCAGGCGTCGTCTGCTGGTCAGCTGGCAGATTGTTCGTCATGTCCAGACTGTTGTTTACTGTCGTCGTATCATTGTCGTAGTAGTTATTGATGTTGATGTTGGTGTCATTATTCGAAGGGGCGTGGCCTCCACCGCCCCACCCACCTCCCCATCCGTGATGGTGACTGCCACCTCCCCAGGCGGTTCCGACGGCGCCTCCTAGGAGCATTCCCATAGCGAATCCTCCACCGGCGGCTCCGATTGGTCCTATTCCGCTGTTTCCACCTCTGTCTTGGACGATGACTGTTGAGGGGGCTCCGCCCATGCCTCCGCCCATGATTGGTGGTGGGTGGTAAGATGGCTGTGGGTGGTAGGAGGGTTGTGGGTGGACGGTGTTGTTGCCCAAGTAGGGTGGTGGGCGGTAGTTATTGGTTTGCGGTGGTGGGTATTGTCCTGGAACACCTGAAATGAAATTTAAAAAAACCATTCTAAGTAAACATGTAGACTTTCACAGCAGGTTCTATTGTTTGTAAAATTCATGCTTTCGGGCTTGTAGGTCGTGTTTTAGAAATAAAAACCAAACGTTTCGTCGGAAACTTTGCCCGACCTCGCATTTTTACCCCCGTCTGTCTGTACAGAGAAGCAATTGAGATTTATAAAGATCCACAAAATTTTAATCGCAAAGAAGGCATTCAACTCCAGAAGTTTTGGCATCCGGCCCTCAGGAGTGTGCAGCGAGGCCTTACGTCCTTCCCGCTCAATCCTCCCACTGGCCAATCAGATGAATCTAATGAGAATGTCCCACGTCTACCTGGTGAATCGGAAAACTGACTCTTTATATTCCACTGATGATGTCGGGCACAGTTACCGACGAAACGTTTGGTTTTTATCTCTAGAACACGGCCTACAAGCCCGAAAGCATGAATTTTACAAATGACATTATAAGTGTTTAATGTAATGATTGGTAAGGTGTCATTCCCAGGTTATGATGTGTCACGTTTAGGGAGTAAGAGGGGTGCTATAAGTGTGGTTCAATAGGACCATGAAGGAAAGGGAGTTGAAAGATTTGTGTCATCATTTTTAAAACTGTGTTATTCTATTGCTCTTACGACGTTTGAGTAGAATACAGCCGTAAGAGTAAGATAACGGTTCATTCAGGCTTAACACTTTTGGTATACATTTTGGAAGAATCACCGAAAGGGAAAAGGTGTAATTAGACTTTTCACTCTTTAGTCCTTCACTTTTCTATGCAAACTAGCGATTCACAGGAGTGAATCACTCAGGTTGAACAGTAACAGTGAAACAGTGTGAACGAGCCTTATAAGAGTGTTATTAACATACTTTAGTTTTATTTTTAAAACTGTGGCATAAAAATTTGGGAGAAGGGTAATTTAAGTGTAACAACTTGTAACATGCATATAATCGATTTTAATTCAGAGGTTTGTGACATTTGGTTCATTAAAACATATTAGAAGTTGTTGAACATTTTTTGTACTTGATTGCATGAATAATGAAATGCATACATTTTTAAAGTCAGGTATTAGTCAACTTAAAAATGTATATCTTATACATTCTTTCACCTAATCCGAATGCAGTATTGGGATACTTTCATCTGACGTCAGGAATCACATGTCGTAGGAAAAACGCCATTGCAGGGACCTATCAGAACGTTTGCAGAATAACCGGATATCCCAAATTAGGTTATACGCCTTATCGACAAACCAATCAACGCTCTCTTACCTACGGCAGTTGTCGTCTTCTTCTCCGGGTGAAAGTATCCTATTCCTTAGGGATCAAGGAAAAATCGTAAAAAGAAAAATATCCGAAGAAAATATTTATTTACTTGGAAGTGGCCGTGGATTGTAAGATGGATGTTGCTGTTGCATAGGAGTATACTGTGGAGGAGGTCTTTGAGGCGTGTACTGGGGGGCTGGTGGTTGGTGGGGACCTCCCATGGGCGGAGTCCCTCCAGGTGCAGTGGCTGGCTGTTGGTTCATTGCTGAGGGAGGAGGAGGGGCTTGATATGATGGCATGGGTGGGGGTGGTAGCTATGTGAAGAAAAGTTTATTGGTCGCTTTATTTTAGATTTTAAGATGTTCAATAGTTTGAAAAGTTATGAAATGAAAATGACGATTTGTTTTGATTTGAATGTTTTTAGGAATAGAACAGATTTTAATGATATTATGTAGGTGGGTTGAGAGTAAGCATGTGTGTTACGAATATCCTAATTTATTTATATTAACATGATTAAAATTCAAAATATTCCTAGAATATATTTGTAACTTTTCACTACCACAAGTTATGGGAACTTTTAAACTGTCCCTTGTAAATCACGCTCCTCATAAGGCGAAAATGAGAAGTTTTCATTTTTATGACTTAGGTAAATGACTAATTAATGATCATAAATTTTTTTTATCATTTTCACCTTATGAGGAGCGTTTTAGGACGTAAAAACTTCGTAATTTCAACCTAATTGAGCGTGAGTTTAAGCGGTTTTATTCGAGGAATTTTTCTGTACAAGGTGTCTTTTCCTACTATAGGCCGTGTAATTAAAATAGGCGGCTCGTCACCATAGCAACGCAATAGAAATGCAATGGGAAATGACTAGTAGCGAACCGCCTATTTTATTTACACAGACTATAAATCGATGCTGCTCTACAACTTTGTAATTGACTAATTGAGCAAATCTCTAAAATTTTTGAAATAAAAATTATAACTCCTAAAATTGAGGCTAGAGGGCGTTGAAAGTTATCGCATCGGATAGGGCATGGTCACTTTACTATACCTAGATGCCCCTTTTATGACTTAGGGGTTCAAGAGTTGACGGGGGTGGACAGTTATCTTGGGACGACGGGATGTTACGTATTAGTTAAAATGTGGAACCGGTTCCACAGTTCCAGTTCCAAGGCGGGATTAGGTTCCCTTAACAATTCCAGTTCCAAACGATTCCAAACTTAAAACCGTCCAAACAAAAAAAAACGCAAGGGTCCCAGAGACAAAAAGAAGCAATAAAGTCAAAAAATTCTAAAATTGACGGTCAAATGGGGTTGACCAAAGGTCAAGAACCCCCAAAACAACCCCGAGACAGAAAGAGAAGATCAGAAAAGTTACATATAACGAGGAAAAATGGATTGACCGCTGGTCAAGAGATCTTGACCAGTAGTCAACACCAAAATATTACACGTCTCAAGGCGTTCGGTTTGATACCCCAAATGACCTATTTTAGCGCCTTGGGACACCCTGTATAATAAATTAACCACATTTTATCTTACCGTTGTGACTATGGCCGCCATCCAGCTTCTGTAAGAAATAATTTAATCCCAGTTAGCTTCTTTAGCTTATAACATTAAAAGTATTTTCACCAGTACTCATCATTATGAATCTGTACAACATTTACTCACGCAACCTCCTCCTCATTGGGACACAAGAACCAGTAGACGAGATCCTTTCCCCTGACGCCAAACGCCAGCATCTCCTTCTGTTCGTAGTGCTCCGGGATGGAGGGTCTGTCGGGCACTTGGGCGGTGTAGGGCCCGTACGCCAAGAGCTCCGGAGCTTCCTTCAGCACCACCCCTCCGTCCTGTTCCTGTCGGGACTTGTCCTGGTACCACAGGAGACTGCTGTCGTTGTACAGGACGGAGTGGACGTCGCGCCAGTTGCTGCCGAAGATGCGTCCTGGAGGAAAGGTATCACACTGGTATCTTTTTTATTAAATGGTATCACACTGTTAAAAAAACAGTTACCACAAACTGGTTCCAATTTAGCTGCAAACAAGGTTCGGTAACAGGTTTCACCAAGTTTTCCATTTTTACACTAGTGGAAACACCGAAAACTTAGTGAAACCTGTTACCAAACCTAGGTTGCAGCTAAATTTGAACCAGTTTTTGGTGTTGAAACAGTGTTCTTTTAACAGTGTACACTTGGACTATGTTATATGTAGTAGGGTCAAAAAGTTCCCGGAATTGGTCTATTACAAATTATTAAAAAAGTATAACAGTAATTTTTCTTTTGTGGTCTTCAAAGTACTTTCCTCCTCTGCATCCACACACTTCATCCACATTGTAAAAATGATAGTGACGTTCCGCATAAATACCAGAAAAGTTCCGGTTTTTATGAGTTTTACAGTAATTAAACACTTTCCTGGAAAATTTCTGAAACATTTCTGAATCCTGCCGGACAGGCAGCAAGGTGTTTGCAGCAACAATGAGTTATCTCTACATTCAGAAGCACACATCTTTCTCGAACATTCACATTCTAGAAGTCTATTTTGGGGTAAAAAATGGCAACATTAGTCACCAACCCTGTTATATAAGGCCCTAAAACAGCACCACCTTAGCAACCACCGCTGACTGACGCTAAGGTGACGCCTTTTGATGTGAATTCTGATGTTAGAGATAACTCCTTGTTGCAGCAAACACCTAAATTGTGTGTTTTTGTTTTCGCGCTCACCACTAAAAGCGTTAAATTATTTATAGATGAGGTGTAAGAACCGACTGGAGCTAATGAAACTTGGGAGTAAACTCTGATCTGAAGTCGTAGGACTTTCATGGTTGGGTACCTCCCGTGGGGCATAATTTGCCACATTGGTAAGTATAAGCATAAGAAAAAAACAAGTAATAGCTGAGATATAAATTATTCCAGCCCTATTATAAAACCCAGGAACCTTTCTGATATTTCAAAGAAAGCTTTCTTTTTTTTCTGCGGAACGTTTCAGTATTTTAAAGTAATGTTCCTGGTATTTTCCAGGAACGATTATAGAAGATATACTCGTAAATTACAAAAGATAATATTAAAAAATTCATTGACCAAAAATTATTTTTAAAATGTTTTGGAAATCCATATTAAGAACTTTGGGAATAGCGTCAGGTATTCTTGCAACCCTAAAATTAATCTAAACTTTCAGCACTACTTTTTCTTTATTTGACTAAGTTTTCATTTAAAATATTTAGCACAAGCAGTTGTGAAATTAATCTAGCCTGGTGGTCAAGACCTTGGATTTTGAATCCAAACGTGGATCCAACCAAGCGTAAAAAATATTATTAGTTTAAAATTTTTTATCGCATTATAATTTTCAGAGTTTGTATTTAAATTAGGGAAAGTTATCTCCAATAACGAAAAAATATCAAACGGATGTTCTGTTAATAGCGGAGATTTTCTCTCCTTTGACGGAAAAAGAATAAACGGACGTCTCCTTAAATGATGGAAATAATCCGGCAACAACGCTGCTTGGTAATTTCCGTTTTCTGACGAAAAACATTTTTTTGTAGTGCACTGAAAGTTAAAGCTTATTTTTTAGTGAGTGAGTCAGATTAACCTTTCTAAATCCTAGTTGATCCAAGTTTTTCTAGGATTTAATGGCAATCTCGGTGGTCTAGGAATTGGAAAGGTTAAGAGGGGAAAACGTTACAGTAGACATTTTAGACGAACGGCTAGAGTAAGAAGATACTTTTAGCCAGGGCTCGATTTCTAAATAGAGAGAGGTACCGGAACAGTAAAATTATTGGCCTAAAAACTAAAAAAAACGAATAATTTTTATACAAAAACTTAAGGGTTTATTTTCAAATTTAACTTTACAAAATAAATTCAAATGTGTTGTACTAGATTAGGAAGAGTGTTTAGTGTTCAAACTTAATTATTAATCATAAATTATACTAATCTTAATTATTGTATAAGAAGATGAACGTTTTATACAATTTTTATAGAACAATTTTTTCGTACAGTGGGTTGTATTTTTTCCCAACAGGGTGGATCTTGTAGGAGGCAGGACGGCTTATCATCAATGAACCACTAGTGTTGTATATTTGGTCAAATTTAAGTAATAGAATACGTAGTTAAAGTCCTTAAATGGTAATGTTTAAGATGTCTCAAGGTACAACACATTTTGCAAATTTGATGTAAAATGACTCAATATTTCATTTTCAAACGGACTAAACTCTAACAAAAATACACTGTAGTAAAATATATCATTTAAAAGTATTTAAAAAAATTTTAAATCCAATTTAAATTCTCGTTAAAACAAAATGTGAAGAGTTTTAAAGTTTCACCACTTTTCCTAATAAAACAATAAAAAGACATTTCAATGGTGACTTTCAGATTAATCTAAATTTGGAATTAAGCTGAAAGTCACCATTGTCACCATCTATAATATACGTAGTACAAAATTTCGTTTGGTCATTGTATTGCATCTCTCGCGATCTCTCCTTTCTTTTGACGGCTGAGATAGAGTGCTGACCAGATTCTAGCCAAGAGTCCACGTATTTTCTCGATACAAAATAGTCTGAATTGTAATTTTATTAGACGTTTTAAAACAAAAGGGAAATTCTAAAAGCTTATTTACAAAAAATGCGAAGATAAAATAGAATATTAATATTTTTCCGAAAAAGAGGTTCCGGAAGGCTGAAATCGAGCCCTGCTTTTAGCTCCAATTTTCATCATTTAACGTATTCCCAAAAATTATAATTGAACTTTTTTTTCTATGAGGATATCGTTATATACATAACGCTACACAATTCGTTCTTTTTCCCCCTGGCAGACCCCAATTTTTATTCCATTTTCTGATAGAACATACCAAATTACCATAAACACCAAGGGACATTTTCCTAGGACTATATATAAAAAAGTTATGTGACCCGTAGGTATCTCAAAAATTAATAACTTCTGGCAGATATAATTTTACCAATTTATGTTTGCCTTTGAATGAATTGTTTTGCGAGTACTTACGTTTATACCAGAGCATCGGTCCACTTTTTACTTCCAGTGCCATTTCTAAAATACAAACATAGAGAAATAAATAATTGAATTAGGTATCATTAAAATAAGTTTAAAAATTACAGGAATAAGATAGTAAGAGTTCAATTGATTCACTCAAAAGTTTGCTTAAAACCCATGAAAAATAGTACTTATATTTTATAAAGAAGAAAGGCAAAAATAAGAAATACAAAAAAATGAAATGTTAAGTCTATCGACCGTAGAAGATTCTACCAAAAGAGCTTTAACCTCTAAATATTCAGCAGATACATTTCCAAGATTTGAAGTCAAAGCTCCTAGGTCGTTATATCTTATGTTTTGATATTGCTTATCCTTTCTGTAAAGACTGGTGTTTCAAGGTGTTTCCAGGTAGTAACTTTAATCATAGAATTTATAGGAAATGAGAATAGATTCGCTCACGAAATATCACGTGCGAATAGTAAAAAGGAATAATTTGTTTTGTACGTGACCTGCTGACTCAATTTTGACACAGGGTATTGATTAACAAAATATCGTGAAAGAAAACAAGTTCCAGTAAGAAATGAGACTTCAAATAAGAATTTTCGGAATTCAGACACAGTGGATAACCAATGGAGGTCCTAAAATAATTTTGCTATATGGAACTAATGTTTTTGTTTTGAATTTAAGACGAACACAAGTCTAAACTTTCTTATTGCACTTATATTTGTATTGAAGAGTAAATGAATTTTTTTCTTTTATGGAAATTTAATGCACACTTTTGAATTGCAGGAACTTATAAGTAATATTATTCATGTGAGATAAATTCCAAAAATGTATTAGAAAATATCGTGTATTTTATTTTTTTATACATTTAAATTAATGCGGCATTATTCTTTTGTTTAAAGGTACCGTGCAATGTCATATAAAGCAAATTATTTTAATGTTACATAAGTCAAATTTTTACACTATATTTCGACCTTTTTTGTAAAAATAGCCTTCGTAAAATTAAAATCATGTAAGGCTTAGTAATACTTTAATAGCACCATTTCTTAAAATAACGGTCCTTACTGTACAAATTCCATTTATACCTCTTTGCACAAATTTATTTCAAATAGCCATTTTGCTTTCAATAATGTTCAAAATTTTAAAATTATTAAAAAATAAAATTAAAGAATTAAATAAATCAAAACACTATTATTTTTAAGAAATAAAATAACTTTCTCCTTAAAATAAGAAAGAAAACAAATATAGAAATCCTTGAAAGTTTTTTTTCTCGGTGTTATATATAATATGCAGAAAAACGAACTTAACTATACTTGACCAAAAAAGCCAACTCTGTAAAACTATCTTTTCCTTGATAAGAGATAGTATACAGAAAAGCTAACTTAACCATACTTGACAAAAAAAGCTAACCTGTAGAACCAGTTTTTCCTTTAAAATACATCATATGCAGAAAAGTCAACTTACCAATGAAACACGACGACAATAATTTTTTGTTGTTGTAGTTGCAGGGGCTGGGTATTTTTACATTTAACTCAAAAATAATCAAATTAAATACCAGAAATAATGTTTCTTCTAATAGAGCCAAAACCTCAGTGAGAGTATTGTTGCTAACGTTATAAAGAACGCACGGAAAAAATTTCAGGAAAAGATGGTGAATATTCGCGGAGATATTAACATGTGAAAATAGCACTTTTTCAGGCATCAAAAAGAAAAAGTTCTAAACTTCGCCAATTTTTTTTTGATTTTTTGATTAAATTTTGTCTTTATTCAACTAAAAAACGCAAAACTTTACAATGACACTAAAAAATTTGCAAATTTACCAACTTTTTCTTTTTTGAGGCCTGAAAAAGTGCTATTTTCGCATGGTAATATCTCCTTGAATATTCACGATATTTTCATGAATTTTTTTCAGTGTGTTCTCCATAACGTTGGCAACAATACTCTTACTGAAGCTTTTGCTCTATCTCCTTTGTTTTTTAAATTAATTTTTAAACTTTTTTATTTCGCCGCTAAGGGCGCTGTAAGTCATCTCAATGGAGTCTCCAGGGTCACTTATCAAGGGATAGACCTTACTTCCGTGACACTAGGACAAGTTGGTTCCAAATAAAAGCCACGAAACGAACTTTTGAAACACAGTATAATAAAAGATTTTTTAAGCGTGATTTTCATCAAAACTTAAGTAATGGTTTTGATTAGGTAATTAATAAATTAACTAGTCAATATAATGAAATTTGTTTGGTTCTTGATGCATAGAAGCATAATCCGAATTTTATATGTGGAAAGTTAACTTTTTAATAAAATATCCACTCTAGCCATTTCAGATCATTTGAAATAAATCGTTCAACTAGATTTAATGTAATAGGCATATCATCCTATAAGCAATGTATTTGTGGTATTAAACATCATAATAATTCCTAGAAGGTTTATCGTGTTTGTATTGCTATCATTACCATAGCAACAGATGCTATTGTTTCTTTTCTGCACTATGTTACTTATGTAAGAATTTTATAAAACCACCCTGGTTTATAACATTTCTAGTAGAACGTAAAAGTTAAAAACTGGACTATATTTAAAAGTATCTTAGCATAGTATCACTCATCAATGTATCGTACATTTTAGTAGTAAAAAATTTGACTTTAATTTTCTACAATTTAGCGCATTAAGTAGTAAAATGCGCAATATTCAAAGAAACTGCTTTTTAAATTTCCCATATGCTACTATAAATAATATTCAAAATGACTTGTTTCAGCTGGTTGAAAAATGAACTTGTGTTTCCTCTGTAGACATACTTTCTAACAACTTTATTTTAATCAAACTTTATCAACTCATGTCACACTTTTTATGAAAAATCTTAACTTTAATAATAAATAAGACTTTTACAATGAATCATGAATCAAACTCTTTTACCAACATTTTAGTTTGATATTTGTTATAGAAAGACAATTATTATACCATAGACATGTTATTTATACCAAAGACAACTATTATGCTCAGAGGAAGTTTTGTTTTAAGTTTGTTTTTTTTTGTTTTTTTATTAGAAAAAACAGTATGAGTAAAATGTTCTTTGGAAAACACACCTATAAAAGCGTGTTTACGATATATAATGTCTTTATTTCCAAAATTACCTCGAATATAAATGTTTTTTATGTAAAAGTTTACGGGCTGTGTCGCCGTGATCTCGAAGATAAATCATGGTGGAGACCACGGCAACACAGCCCGGAAACTTTTACATCGAATACTACCGGCCGTGAAAGCCTTTTTGTTTTATTCATAAATATGTTTACTCATAATTTTCTTATGTTATAATACTTCCGAAATTAATCTGAAGACAAAGAATTCATCTTCGAATTAAAAGAACACTTTTTATAACAACTCACGTTAGAAATATAATTGTTAAATGTGCTTAAAAGTTAAACTGGAGATATTCTTTAATTTACAACATAAAAATAATTTTTTACTCCTGCTTCAATAGTTTGATTTGTTAAAACAAAATTCAAAACAACTTTTAGACTCTAAAAAAAATAAAGTTTTAAAAAGTATTGAAAAACATTTTGAAATTCACTTTAATAACTTATTTCTGAACTGAAAAATAAATTCAATTTGTTTGCAGGCTTACCTACAGGGGATTTAAAAACATACTAATAAGAAATTCACAGTAAAAATTCATTAGGTATTTAAAAAAATAAACAAGATAACATTTTACAGCAAAACAAAGAAAATAATTAGAGAACCAACATGTTTCCTTTCCAACATAACATGAAAATCGAAGTACTATAAATTTACTGTTTAAGAAACTATTATATAAACCAGATTCTCCCCCACCGTTCTTAAACAAATTTCACTTATCCTAAGCACGTGACTCAGAGCAACTCTCAAAGCCAAAACAGAAAAGCATGCACCTGCGTGGTAAGACAGTCATGGCAACTCTAGACCGCAACACCAAACTTAACCCTATTTATATATTTCCAACAAATATCAACCCAAAAAACTTACTGGACACTTGAACTGAATCCGAATCGCAGCAACACATGGTTCCAGCATTCGCTCTCTTCTGTTAGAACTCAAAAAGCCAATTCATTAGGGTTATGAATTGGCACATTACACCCTGGAATGGATCGGTGGTGTTTGCGTGGAATGTTTTATAGAGGCTACTTCTTCCCGCCCTTTTTTATCGATCAAAAAGGGGGGCCTTCTCTCTGTAGGTGTACTTAAGCCGCGGTCGATGGCACCTGGTTTTTGAAAACTATGTTTTTTGTTGTTGAACTACGTGAAGGAAATTTTTAAATGGTTACGGTTATGGTTACATCGAGTTAGTGGAAGTTAAACAAGCCTTTTTTAGCTCCTTGAATTTTTCTAGTTTTATACATGAACATGGAACGTTTTACAAAATGTAAAACGAGAAACATGTATGTTTCTCTGAAATAGTGTACATGTTTGGGTTTTCTTAAAAGTTGGGCATGTCTTTGAAGAATAATATACACTCGTATTTGCTGTTTGCATTCATGATACAACTGACGGATTCTTTATTTTGCATTTGCCAAATTCTGATATCAAGGTTTCACATTTCAAGAGAGACTGCAACATTGCCTTGTGTGTTATTTTAGTATAAGGTTTCATAATTGCTCCCCTTCTATCTCTTCAACTCAGCGCTTATAAGATTTCACTAAGAAAAATATTTTTCAAGTTTATTCCTTTTAAAATCTTTATTTGATCTTATTCAAGTAATTTATCTATTGAATTACTTTTTTGCTTCTAATTTTGATCATGTTTAAAAAAAGTATTGAAGTAAATTATAGCTGTAATTTTCTATGTCAGAGAAAAAAATTTATATCTTCTATGAGAAATATTAATAATAATAATAATAATAATAATAATAATAATAATAATAATAATAATAATAATAATAATAATAATAATAATAATAATAATAATAATAATAATAATAATAATAATAATAATAATAATAATAATAATAATAATAATAATAATAATAACAATAATAATAATAATAAAAAAAAAATAATAATAATCATCATCATCATCATCATCATCATCATCATCATCATCATCATCATCATCATCATCATCATCATCATCATCATCATCATCGTCGTCATCATCATCATCATCATCATCATAACAACAACAACAATAATAATAATAAGCTTTATTATCACATATAGCATATGACAGAAAATAAGATACATATTCGTCACCAAGGGGACTTTGTCCCGTTCAGGTGACAGATAAATTTGAATATAAATAATGTAATAGGGTAAACTTTAACTTAATGAAAATAAATTTAAGATAAATATACATAAAAACACACACACTGAAAAGCAATAGGAACTAAAAAAAATCTTAAAAATTGAAAACAAGGATACAAAATTTATAGTCGTACATGAGAAAACACAAAAAAAAAATTAAAATTGGTCTATGTCGTCCAAATTTATTATGAAGTTAAATAGTTCACGTTTAATTTAGCAAGATAAAACTACTTTATGTTGAAAGTTTCAATATAACTTATATTTACTTGTGAAAAAATAGTTGAAGATATGAAACAGTCTAGTTAGAAACTATCATCAATATTGTGGTTATAAGAATTTTAATATGCAGTGATTCTACTTACTATATGGAGAAAGTAAAAACTCATAGAATAAATTGTCTTTATAAATTTATTAAATGAAAATAAAAATAAATATCAAATACAAATTCCAATATAAATGTTGATTTTACAAATGGTTTGAATCCCAAAATTCTGCAATCTTCTATTGAAGATTTACCAAAGGTGAATTGATTGGAAGTAGACAAAAACAGTTCTTATTTATTTCTGGGTAATTTTTGTTCCATTCCTTGCAAAAGCATTATTTTCATCATCTTACAGCGGCCTTGAATTTCAATGGATGGGGCACACTTTCATGATTATTTATTGAACCGTTTTCTGGGATGATAGGCCATGCCTTTCGAACATTATATCCAGACGTTTCGTCCTTTACTTCGGAGGGCATCTTTAGTGCCAAAAAACCGTCATTAACAATTGTTAGTTGTGCAATAAATAGACTATTCATTCCGGGGTAGTTTTCATTATCTATATTTTACTTTCATGATTATTTTATTACTTTTTGAGAAAAATGTATTTATTTTTCTATTCTTGAAACTGTTGGCAAAATAATATCTGACTCTTATAACTGAGATATTAGCTGCAACAAGAAGCTAACTCCAAAATCAGTATTCACATCTAAGGGAACCTCAACATCTGTGACATCTCAACAATATGTGAATAATCTCCTCGCCTTTTTTAATATTGCATCAAAATAACTTTAATCTTCCCAGATCATCTTATACCCAGACTAATTGTGGAAAAAAATTAGAAGAATCAGCATCTAAGCCGTGGTTACACATATCTGAAATTCTTTGACTGAATAATGGAAGCAATACTACGTAGGCAATTACGCGCTACTATGGCGACACAACTCTATCAAGGTTAATTTTTTTCTAAAGTGGAGTTAGCTCATTGTTGCATCTAACACCTCAATTAAATTAATAAAACAAATTGAAATTTTCAAATGCCCCCTGGAGGGACCCACCCACCGAACACCCTCTCCAACTCCTCAGCAACCGCTATCGTGAGAGGATCTTGAAACTTCCTCCCAACAACTTGAATCCCAAAAGGCATTCCCTGCCTATCGAACCCAACGGGACACTGCGTCGATGGCAACCCCAACAGATTGACCACTGACATGAAACAGCAATTGGGTGCCAAGGGGTAGATCTCCCTATGAAAAGGCGCGGTCGTCGGAAAAGTCGGCATCATTAGCACAGTCTTGCTGTCCTCAAGAAAACCATCAAAGGTCTCCTCCAAGGACTCCTTGAGGGTCTTGTAGTAAGGAGAGTTCTGCTCGTTGTACCTGACCCTGGAGCTCTTCAGGGCGTTGAATAGCAGGAGGGGGGCCTCCGAGAGGGTGGACTTGCCCACGAAAAGCTTGAGAAGGTCCCTGGTCTCGTCTATGGCATTGCCTCTCTCGCAGGTTATGATGGTCTTGGCATCTTTGGAAGAGTCCACTTTGGACATGATCTCGTGGAATTGGCATTTGACGGCGTCGAAGATGTTGGGGACTTCGACTTTTCTGGCTTTGATGGAGTAGGTTGATTGGAAGTGGTGGATGACCTGTTAAATAGATGGGGTGATTTGTTAGTTTTTTCCAATAAGTTAGTTTAATGCGATGAATGAGTTTAACAAATGGGTTTACAAAATATGTGCCACCATCTCCTAAATTGGGACCCACTATATGTAATAGGATTTCTCTGTGTTTACAGGGTGCACAGGAAAGTCATTTTAACCTGAAAGTACTTGCAATCCGAGAGAAGTACAGTTTTGCAAGTGAGGTAACGGTATACTAAAGCGACAACGCCCGACCTAATGCATATGACAGCAGCGCCCTCAGGGCTTAACTTTGGATGATAGCATTACAAATTAAAAACGAAAAGAGGTGGAGCAAAAATTTTCGAAGAGAAAGTTGTTGGCATTATCATAAAAACGAGTAGAAAAATTTGAATTATTTTCTGTACTATTTCAGTATTATCAGTATTTCCTCACTTGCTGTAACTCTTTCCTTTCGCAAGTATGTTAAAGTTAAAGGATTTTCCAATGCCCCCAGTATAAGCTCTCTTAATGTACAAATTTAGAACGAAAATTAATTCATACTTTATGACTACTAAACTGTGTTTGCGTTTGCATAATGACAGTAGTAAATATTGAACCCCCATACGCATGTTTTACGCTCAATATCAATTGTTTTAGCCATCTATTTTGATTTATTTTTCATTATTCTTAGATGAATTAATTTTGTATTTGAGTGAATGTAAAAAGTTAAAAATCGATCACAACATATTAAAACTAAAACAACAATAACTTATAATAACAACAATATTCTTTAGGGATAAGTTAACATGCATTGAGTTTTCTTACATGGAAATAATTATGAAATCTACATGAAATGAAATTTTAACTGACGAAATGCAAACTACTGTGTTTTGTTAATGTGCATGGTTTTCTTACTCTTTCTAAACCATGTAGGATGTCTGGATCAACTCCATACACCAGAGGATGATCTATTTCTGTCAAGTAACATATTTTCAGTCCCATGAAATCATACTAAAAAGAAATACCTTTATAAAATATAAAAAAAAACAATAAAAAATCTACCATCTGAGCATGTAACAAACTATTTACTTACTTTTCGCTCAAAGTTTGTAGGAATATTATTGTTCATAGTCAAGATTTTCATCATAAGTGAGAGATCTTCAGCGTACCTGCACATAGGACCAGAGCATAGAAAGTTTTCTATTGCTTTTATGACTGGATAACTTCCCTCATTTGAAATCAAACCTGTGATTGAAGAATAATATAGTTAAATACAGATTGGATTAATCATTAAAATTCCGGAGGTTTATAATCTTTCCTATAATCCTCAGTAAACATTTATACATTTTTAAATGTGAGAAGATTTTTTAATATTAAATACAATTTGTGATTCTTACCTTGGGTTGGTTTGTGACCAAAAATACCCGAGAAATGGCATGGAAGTCTAATGCTGCCTGCTAAATCGTTGGCTAGACCTATTACAGATCCTCCTGCTCCAATCAACGCTCCTTCTCCTCCTAGACATTCAAAGCAATTACTAATACGAAGAAGGTTTATAAGATGAATTTAGTTCAGGAATATGATAGTATCCTTTACAAAAAGTCGGAAATTTTTTGCTAAATGACTCTCACATGATCGTTTTTGCTACGGTTCCGAATATGTATGAAACTACATTATCACTGGAGGGCCTCATTACCCCCTTAAGCTATTTTTAGGTAATTTGAAGCCAGACTATATATTTCCACTCTAAGAAGGTCCTAAAAATGAATTTCAATGATAAGGAACTTTGATTTGTGTCATTGTTATAAAATTAAGATTATCTTTAATTTTTGGACATGAGTGTATAACCAGAAACTCACATTCAACATTTTATGCTTCATGTGAAATATTAGAAAACAATGTAACCATTTTTTAAATTTTACAAGAAAAAAGGGTTACATTGGGTAGAAAAAAAAGGTAGAAAGGTTACCCTGTATGCACCCCTGGTGAAGTTATTCGATGGTTGTACGCGTTTAAATCTAATAAATTAAATTTTATTTGATCTATTATTTTGGTTTAAGTACGAAGCAGCTTTATGCGCTAGTACAGAACTGAATTGCATTATAAATTTTAAGTAGTTTTCGGTTTTTTCTCGTACTAGAAAAAAGCTATTATTATACAGAATGCAACATGAAATTCTTATTTTACCACTGCTGCCTCCACTGGTTCTCCTGTTGTCGTAAGGGTTGCATGTTCTCCCATGGAGTAGATTATGGGTTTCTATGTGCAAACCGAATTCAGGGATGTTTGTGGTAGCAATAACGATAGCTCCTGCCTGTTTCAACAGAGAGACAGGCGGACAATCTCTGAAACCTTTCGCATTTTCAAACAGTCTTGAACCAGCTGTGCAACGTAGACCTAACGAATAGAGGAAGATAGGGTGAAAGTGTTGGATATACATTTCAAGTAATAAATAATTTTAAATTGAGTCGTCAGTTTGAAAAAGGGAATAAGTCCGAAAATCAAGAACTAAACTTTTACCGGAAACTCAGGAACCTTATTTAGAGTACAAAATAAGCATCGAAAAAATATAAGAATACTCAAAATGTTTTTCAGTTGAAAAAAATTGATGACCTTCAACCCTTCGAATTCCCTTTTTCAACCTTATCGAATTTTTTTGCGTAACATTATAAAACTGCAATTTTATTGTCTTACATCATTCTACATATACATAAACGGCAATTTACAAGAAAGAAAGAAAAAAAATAATCAGGAATTATTAATTGGACACTAATGGGATTAGAATCCCTTAAAAGTGCATTTATAATTTAAAATAATAATAAATTTTAGATGATTAAAATTTAAAACTACACTTTAATCGACTATTAAATTATATTTCTGCATAGTTCCCAGTACAAAAGTGAAACAAAAAGAATAAGACAAATAAATTACGAAACTTAGTCATTAAGGCAGTATCAATGGAGTAAGTGAATATAAATGGAGTCAAGCTCCAAAGTAATAATCGATTTTAAAAGAATAGAATTGGAGATAAAATACAAAAACACCCTTACCTTTAACTGTGAGAATGATCTTAACTGTGAAAGGAACTCCTAATAAGGGTTTATGTACAGCCAACTCGTCTCTCCTGAATTCCCAAGAAGCTAATAAGGCATCGACTCTTTTGGCTTCATCCAATGCTTTCTCAAAGCAGCACTCTACGGTAGCGTTCACATAATGGTCAACCTCCAATATTCTTTGAATGTAAGCTTTAACAACTTCAGTGCTAAGAATCTACGAAAGAAAATATAAAAATATTCAAATTTAGGCTAGAAAATTGTATTAGTATTTAACTCTACCTATTTATCTAATTTATTATGTTTATTCTCTTTACAACTGCATAAAAACCGATGTTTTAAAAGTTCCTAACATTGACAGCTATTGCTCAATGACAGATGCTTTTTATATGAATAATTTTCATCGCTATTTATGTATTATTTTATTACTAACATATTATTTTTATACAGAAATTAAGGAAAAACTAAATAATATTGGTCTCCACCGAGAAAATTAGCCATACAGGTGACAGAGATAATAAATGGAAAACATTGATAATGTAAAAAGTAGTAATTTAGGTTGTTAAGTTTACAAAACATATTTATGTGTACATTGAGTGTACAAACTTTTGAGTTTGTAAAAAATTGAATGTTTATAGGTAATGAGGAAGTTTCATATTTTTTAAATTTTCGATTTTGGGGTATATTAATACAATATAAGATGTGAAAAATCCAAATCTGCAATCCAAACTTTCCTTAAAAATTTATTTACTGAGATATAGAAGAAATAAAAGTTGAAAAAAGTCGTAAACAAATGATGCAATCGCAAACGCTCAAAAATCAAATTTGACGTCACTCGACACCAAACAAAAGGCATTGTTGATGTTTATTCATTATTAAAATAAAAAGTCTTTATGACCTCATGGATCTGGCTTAGTTTCACTTGACCGGTGTCGTGTTGTGAGCGGACGTGTTGTGAGCGGACACTTAAAAATCGTGTTGTGAGCGGACATTGATAAAAAATCGAGATCGAAAATCGAGATCGAATCGATAAGTTATGCTATTTGTATTCAAATTGGCTATTTTAATGCTCTCTTTGTGAGATTTGCGTGTTTTGTGTGACATTATATAGAACCGAGCCCCCTTTTTACTGAATCGTCACTGTCTCTGATTACACCCAAAACGAGTTTGGTTATAATTAGGGCAGGGGGGTTTGGGGGGGCGGCAGCCCCCCCAACCGCCATAAACTTTTTACAGTTCTTTTGATGTTGGAATTCGAAAATTTAATATCTAGTTTAGTGCTTATTTTATTGAGTTTTTTTAAGGTGCCGAATGAAAATGCTTGAATTGTTTCCAAATTTTTGCTTTTCTCAAAGTCGAAAGAGAAGGCAAGTTATGCTATTTGTGTTCATATTGGCTATTTTAATGCTCTTTTTGTGTGATTTGCGTGTTTTGTGTAACATTACATTTTATGTAACATTAAGAGTACCGCGCCCCCTTTTTTAATCGTCACTGTTACTGATTACACCCAAAACGAGTTTGGTTATAGTTAGGGCAGGGGGTTTGGGGGGGCGGCAGCCCCCCCAACTATAATAAACATTTTACAGTTCTTTTGATTTAAAATAGTATAGTTTTGCATAGTTGAGTTGAAAATAGCATTCATGATTTGAAAATAGCATATAAAATCGCTGACCGATTCGATCTCGATTTTCAATCTCGATTTTTTATCAATGTCCGCTCACAACACGATTTCTATATGTCCGCTCACAACACGTCCGCTCACAACACGGCACCCACTTGACCAGATGAAGATTAGTCCCACCTAATAAAAAATATTTAATTCTTAAAATATAATCTTAATAAATAATTCATCTTAAAATATAAGAATGATATGTTTTAAAATTAATTATTTGATTTTATTTTGGTGTTTTCATAGCTGATTTAACTTTTAAATTGGCAATTATAGAGCTTTTCTTATTAAAAATATTTAATCCTGAGGTTTTCATATTTAAAATAGCGAGTCAAGCAGATCTACATCAGTAGAGAAATGGAGAAATAAGCGTTTTTAGCCATAAAATCGTTAATTGCTTGTTAATATTCGATTTTCGAACTTGGAAAACTTGATAGTGATCGTCCTCGCCTCGGGATACGTCTATATATCGAGTTTTGTCTACGCCGGCTGCGTAGTTTAGGAGGAGATGCGAATTGTAGTCGTTTTGACATGCCGAGTGACATCACGAATCTGAAATCGCTGTTTTTCCCGCCTTTTCCAGAGCGCAAACTTTAAGCCGCAATAAAAAAATAAATAATGATCAGAATTAAAAAATATCTCGGTTTTAGGGTTTTCTCGTAAGGTCGGATCGATTTAAAAAAAAAATATGAAACTTCCTCATTGTAAATGAAGAAATGTCCTGTTTTCTTTCATGTTTTCAATATTCTGCCTTTCAAGCAACCATTAAACGTTATTAAAACACAAGCAAAATCATCTATGTTTAAAGAGAGAATAAAAAAGCTACATTATTAAAGCTACATTAGGAAAGATGGATGAATATTTTGTGGTTATGAAGACTTAGAGGAGAGGAGGGTATTATGGAACACCCTTTATATATTTAAGAATAACTGTATTGGTCTTTAATAAAAATCCGCCGAATCATTTTAAGTACATACTATAACTAATAACAATGAAGGGCAAATGGTCAAATAAATCAGCATTTATTTTTTTTAATCCAAAAATGTTCTTTAAGAAAAAGTTACAAATGGAGGGTAATATGGAACAGTTGGATTTACAGCTATTGAGAACTAATTAAACCTTAGAGAACATAGTGAATCTTAATTATAAAAATATATTTAACAATTTACGTTCAAATAGTTTTGTTCATGAGTCGATTTGCAATAGTCACAAACATAATCGTCTTTTTCTGCTCCAGTACAGTCAAGATGAGCCCATAGACAACAGCTAATACATTGGATCCAAATTTCTTCTCGTTGATGTTCGGAAAATTTTTCATTACAAAAGATCTTAGTTTAAGATGCTTCGGCATCTTTGTTTTCCTCTCCTTTAGTTGATGGCTGGAAGTTGGACCTAGTGTTCCATAATACCCGACACACCAGCTTGTACTATGAACCCTTTTACTAACCGATAAAACATGGATAGCTAAAAAACAACTGCAGTATAAGAAACTACTGATCTTTTAGTGTACATTATGCCTAACAACAAAATCAAAGTATCATAGTTACTGGTAGGTTAAAAGGTTTGAACATTTACCGTAAAAAACTTTCGAAAATCCTAAAACACACTTTGCTTTGCTGCGACTGATCAGACAACAACAAGAAGCTAAACTATTTGCGCACTGCATCATGGGGGATTTCTTAAGACTTTCGTGGCATTGCCACTTGATAGCAGCACGAGGGGGAGCAGAAACTCAAGTGTTCCATACTACCCGACTATTCCATAATACCCTCCTCTCCTCTATTCCTTTATCAAATTTGACTATTTTAATAAATAATAATAGAAAATTACTCTTCCTTCTCGTATTTCTTTGGCTAGTGTTCTTGCTGATTTCAACAGCAGTGGATTTGTTATAGGTGCTATTTGTTTTTTTGGTTTCCAATTCCATATTGCAAGCGCATTGTGAACGACCGTGCAAACCGTGGTCACAGCAACTTTCAAACAATAGTCCCGTATGGAATCCATTGCATTTGAAATGTTTAATTTCAAATTAAAGGATCATCTGAAAAAAATTTAATTAATCTGTAGTTGATTAGGTATAAATTTGTATATTATTTTCACTCATAAAGTTTTATTTGATCATCTTCTTAAAACGTGTAATAAATTAGTTATATCACTATAAGTAGTAAGTCACTATAGGTTATGTTTTCATTGTTCATACCAAATATGTCTAGTTTACATATCTGCTATTAGAAATAAACGGAATTTGGCCATACATGACAAAAATTGGATGAATTTTGAACGTTTGTGCTGCTTGGATATAGCTATTGTTATAACATTGATAAAAGTTTTAAGTTAATGTAAGAAAAAAATATCAATAATTTCATGAAAACAGAAATTGAATTTCAAAAAATTAAAATCTTCTCAAGTTACGTAATCGATATGATATAAAGATCTGCTTTTAAAATTGTGTTAACTACACTGCTGGCCATCCAAAATGGCACACCAAGAAGGAAAAAGATATCAAAGCCAAATTTATTTCTATGATTGCATATAGTATTATTGTGAATCGATTAAAAATTCAGCCTCCCTGGATGTTAGGGGGCTGAGAAAACCAGGGAGGAGTATTGTCTCCATAGGTGTCCATTACCGCCTCCATAGGCCATGGCATTGAGTGAAAGAGGCTCTAAATGGGTTTTGAGGGATTGGAGGGACCATGTTGCCTCCCCAAGTAGTCGAAGTTCATATGGTGCACTAGCGGAAATTGCCTACCGGGCTAGGAGATTTCTCCCCTTTCACCGAACATGTTTTGTGGGCGTTGGTTCTTAAGAACGGATAGGTCAGGGAAAAAATGCACCATAGGGGGATAAGATGAAAGCTTGGACATTGCGTTCATCATGTGGTTGTGCATTTTTCTCTTGAGACGTCCGCAGGGGAGGGCTGAAGGTAAGGATAGACAACAGGTTGACAAACTTCAATGATGCAGCTCTGGTTGGTCAATGTGCCGGTAAATCATGCTGAGGAGATGTGAGAGTGGAATGCATGTAATTTACAGTGCAGGGGACTACCCATTTGTCACGCATAGCTTCAGAAAAATTTCACTCTTCAACACAGGATTTAGCGTTGCAATAGTGCGATAAATATTGAAATGAACATCTCAATGTCATGATACAGAGTTTATGAGAGAATACCAATTATGTCTGAAACACCACGACAGTTAGAGATGACTTTAAGACAGCGAGAAAAGAGATCACTCAGCTGTTGATTTTGTAATCGTCAGATTTTTTCTGCACGCAGTGTAAAGCAGTAGATAAGCATTGGATTCCACTCCCACACCTCCTCAGTAAGATTTACCGGCACATTTACCAATCAGAGCTGCATCATTGAAGTTAGGCAACCTGTTGTCTTTCCTTACCTTCAGCCCTCCCCTGCGGACAAGTCTCAAGAGAAAAATAAGGTTCGGTGAAAGGGGAGAAATCACCTAGCCTGGTAGGCAATTTCCGCTGGTGCACCATATGAACTGCCATATGTTCTGGGGAGGCAACATAGTCATCCAATCCCTCAAAACCCATTTAGAACCCCTTTCACTCAATGCCATGGCCTATGGAGGCGGTAATGAACACCTATGGAGACAATACTCCTCCCTGGTTTTCTCGGCCCCCTAACATCCAGGGAGGCTGAATTTTTAATCGATTCACATTAATACTATGTGCAATCATAGAAATAAACTTGGCTTTGATATCTCTTTTCCTTCTTGGTGTACCATTTTGGATGGCCAGCAGTGTATTTCAAACCTTAAAAATTTGACGATCAAACTTATGAGGAAACAAACCAATGAACCTACAATTTTTTTAGATAAAATATTTGAGATAAATTATTCATAAAAATATATTTCCTTCTTTCAAAAAATAACACAATTTTTATTACACCATATTCTTAAAACGTGTTATGAATGAGTTATATATCTATAAGTATAGCTGTTATTATAACATTGATAATAGTTTTAACATACTAAAATGTATAAGTGAGAACTATCCATAATTTCATTACAACACAGCAGTAATTGAAATTTAAAATATTATTTTTTCTTAAGTTACGTAATCGATAAGATGTAAAGGTGATTTTCAAATTGTGTTAATTCTTAAAATATCACAACTAAGCTTTTGAGGAAGTAATCAATGAACCTAGAACAGTTTCTAGAGTAAAACAGACAATTGTTGTGAAATAAAATAATCGCATACATAGAGGAGATATAACAACTGTTATATCTCCTCTATGATCGTATATTTTATTATTTAAGCAAAATATTATTTCCTTAATTTGGCAGTTTACAGTCAACGGCATTTAAATTTATCTACCTACTAATATTACTGTCTGAACTTTCCTTAGTGGAACAGATTAATCTACTGATAAAGATGGTAACAAAACAGGTTTTTATTCATTGATCAATTTCCCATTTTGTATTACTTTCCTTTGAGTTTATTTTACATAAAATTATCTTGAAGGAGTTTCAGTCATTTTTTAAAATTATAATCATTACAAAATAATCGATGTAATGACAGCTTAGAAGTTACTTTTAAAATTTAAAAGGACTAGGGGGCTCTGCCCCTGCTCGCTATCGCTCACCAACCCCCGGAACTGCTTCGCAGTTCTTTGAAGATCGCTTCGATATCTTAGCGAGCAGAGCTCGCTCATTTCATCTCAACTATCCAGTACAACCTGGAACTTGTCTGCTTTTTGTCTGTTTATTTAGAATAGGCGCCTGAAACAGGATCAAGCACGCTCAACAATGCTTAATAACGCTCATCAGACAACTTCAGTGACCGATTGTTTCTACAGTATTTTTATTACTTCTGCTTAGGCTTAAAGCCCTAGATCCTCTACTTTAAGTAGCGACATCACGCTCAATCGGCCGCCATTTTAGGAACTCACTACTAGTTTTAAGAACTCACTACTAGTGACGATAAGCAAGACTATCCAGACTAGTAGTGAGTTCTCCCCAAAATGGCGGCCGATTGAGCGTGATGTCGCTACTTAAGGTAGAGTATCCAGGGCTTTACTTAGGCTGACTTGTCATTACAGAAGAAAATTTTTTCGGCGATAATTAGAATTATAAATGCTTCTAATACATTACGTCTCAGGCGCTAATTCTAAATGAACAGAGTGTAGTTGATGATCATTTAATATCGAAACTTCTTATCTCTCAAACTTTTCTATAACTTAATTCGGATCATTACCACGAAAATATCAAAATAAAACTATTACTGAAATATTCCTTTTTAAATTATCAATAATTTAATGGATAGGGGGCTACCGCCCCCTGCTCGCTTACGCTCACCAACCCCCGTAACTGCTATGCAGCTCTTTACAGATCGCTTCGCGATCTGTAATATCTGCAATCGATCTTTAGCAGAGAAAAAGTTGTCAAAAGTTTAGCAGAGACAAGTTGTCGAAAATCCTCTTCCTTTCATCGGCACAAATAACACTCAAAAAAGCTAAATTATTTATTTCTCTAGTATTTCAAAAAATATCGAAGTATCTTTAAAAGATTATTAAACAAGTCTATACTATATCGCTAGCAAACTTAGAGCAAAAATGTGCACCTCAAAACTTTAAATTTAAATATCCGTGCTCGCGACAATCTAGTGAACAGGCAAATATAAAATTTAAAAACATTAAACACGTCTGATAAAGACCTACTAAAACTATGAAAAAAATGAAACTTTGATGCTTAATTACTCCAAAACTAATTAGATGTTATTAAAGAACTAAACGGCAATCTCTTTCTAAAAAATAAGAATATAAGTGTTTAAAAAATCATATTGATACCGTGATTAGTTTTCATTTTAGATAGAAAAAAACGAAAAAGTGTCAAAAATTTCGAAAATCAAAAAAATTCGAAAATTACTCTAAACCAAATTCGAAATTCAAAAAAAGGGCGACGTAGTGCACATCTTCAAACTTCAGAGTATTAGGCTGCAAAAAATCATAGTTCTGCTGCTAATAGATTTTGCTGAACTGGATTACGCGGCGAAAAAAGAAAAACTTCAACTTTGACCTTAAAAAAACCCCCGTACTAATTATCACATCAGTTAGCTTTTTGTTCGAGAATGTGCCCCAAATATCCCTTTACAAACATTTCAAATTTCATAAATTTCTATCAAGTAGTTTTTGCGATATGAGAGTTCAAAAATAAAATTTTCTGAAACAGCGGCGGCGGCGGCGGCAGCGGCGGTGACAGTAACTTTTTTTTAATATAGAGAGATATTTTATGTATATTTAGGAAAAGGTAACAAATAAATATTTAAGAAATCAACAAACTTTAATTTTCGATACCCCTTTAAATACCTTAAATTAAAAGAAAATTATGAAGACTTCCCAATGCAATGGGTGTATTGAAGATTATGTTACAAGAGAAGCAAATTGGTATAAGCAGCAAAAGTAATCATTAACGCACTTACTTGTGTTGTTTTTTAATTATAACAGTAATAAATGATCTGTGAGAATCCATATTTGAAAGAAAAATTATTTAACTCATTTTTCAGCAAGTATATTGACTGGTTTGTTCTGATCAAACAAATCAGAAAGGAAAAGCTCTACCTATCTCTAATTAAGGAAGCATTTAAGGAAGGAAACTATTGGTGTTAATTGAGAAAAAGCGCGTCGTCGCAGGGTTTTAAAAAAGAAAATGGAAAACAAGATGTGTAACCGATTTATTAAACAGTATCTCTCATTGGATTAAAGGACAGCTAGTGGAGGACTATTTATGAACTATGGAATATTTATTAGATCGGCTAGACTAAAAGCTCTCCCTCCGCTCTCTTGCATTGCCTTCCTATGCCGTGCTGATGAGCCCTAACAAGGGTGAAACCGGTGAATGACTGGAGGCGAAGTTTGAGAGCTGGAGCTCTCACATATTTTCCTCTAACCAGAGGTAGTAGTGAAATATACTCTCTAGTTACTGTTTGAAACTTTCTAGAATCAAATAGCTTATTATTACTCCAATAGGGTAGTGTTTTCTATAAAATTATAGAGAAGTGTCGAATTTACTATTTCTAATCAAGAATTAAAAATAAGTGGTATTTTTTTTTATTGAAGTCGAATTGTCCTAATAAATTACTCAAGGGCCGCATTACTCAAGAAGCATTAGAGGAATGTTTTATTCATGTTGAGGTTTTAATTTATTTGTCTTTCTTGAAGTACTAGATAAAAACAATCTAGTTCATCAACGAAGTGTATCCATGTATTTTATAAGTGATAGAGTAATAAAATAAGTAAAAGGCAACGTTTGTACTATGCAATATTATGTTTATTTTAAAAACGATTCAGTCGATCGTGTCGGGGATGCCTGGATCCCCCTCGTCAGTGAAAAATGTTATTATTTTAAGAAAGATTATTATTTTATTTTAATTCAATCACATCCTTCACTGACGAGGGGGATCCAGGCATCCCCGAAACGGTCGTCTGAATCTTTTTTAAAATAAACATATGTGCATAGTACAAACTTTGCCTTTTACTTATTTTACCTTATTTGCACAGTAAAATTTTAATTAATAGGGTAGTTGTTATATAATAAATTTCAATAAAATTTCGCATGGTTAAGCCATTGAATAAAAAAATAAATTTGCTTAGAAAATTATTTTTAAAAACTTTTATTAACAAAACAATAACAACATGATGAAAAACAACGGAGAATAAAATCTTCTAAACCTCAAAAATTCTAAAAACATAAAATTTCAAAGGAATTTCATTTTCAAAAACAGGCATAACAAATAAAAAAAAGCTGATGATATGAAAATTCAAAATATTTTATTATAGTTACATTGAAACATAAACAATCTAATAAATATTCCTAAATTTAAAAAGCCCTAATATATAGCAATAAACGTGGTGATTTTTTTTGCAAAATCACCAAGTAGCTAACTCTTTTAGATCGGAAAAGTGCCTTATTAGTTGTATATCAATAGAAATAAAAGATGAGGTTTCTAGTTTTATTTAGTTCTAATGTATTAAAATATAGATTTTCTCATTAAAATTTGTCATTTGGGTGCAAGTATTTTTTAAAATTTTTTAATTGATATTTTGGCATTTTCCCGTTTATGGTTGCTTTTAATTTCAAAAAAATGTAACATTTACCCTGCTGTAGGTATGTATTTATATGAATAGGAAAGCAAATACTATATTGCTTTATGTTAGTAATTTCAAAATCAAGTTTTCTATGTTTAAATAAGCGGTGAGGTTGGAAAAAATATTTTTTTGGGGGGGGCTTTAATTTTTATGGGCAATGTGATAAATCGGGCATTATTAATAATGCCTGAAGTGGAGGAGGGCAATGTGATGAATTCAATGGCATTTATCAATGAAATTTATCACTATGCCCGCCTCCACTCTGGGCATTATTAATAATGCCCAATTAATCACTTTGCCCGTAACATATAAACTTCTTATGTCAGGAGCCATTGGTAAATTGACACCCCATCCCATTTATTAATAAAAACTTGAGAGAAACACAAATTCAGCCATTTTTCGGTCTCCCTCAGAAGTTAAAAATAAAGTTTGAGTAATGAGTCAGAGGAGAAGTAAAATAGATTGTTATCAAAACTTACTGTGAAAGTACCGTGCAATGATTTCGAAGATGTTAGGACTTCCCCCTAAGTTTTCAAGCTTATTGTCTCAAACTACAGGAAAGTAAAGCAAGAGAAGTCGAATACAATAAGTCGGAATATTTTGGAGAATTTCACCTGATTTACAGATAATTTTTAGTAACCCGTTTATTGATGTGACGTAAATAACTTTCACACTAATCCTTACTATTTTGTTATGTTTTATCATGATTACCGTTTCGAAATACAATAGAGATATTTAAGCTATACTCTGTTCATTTAGAATTGGGGCCTGAGAACTAGTGCTTTCCCCCTTCTAGAAGCGTTACCATAGTTACGCTCTTCGCGCAGACGATAGTAAACATTCTTCGTCACTTTGACGAAGATAGTTGCTATGGTTACCGATCGGTTGTGAGGGAAGGAAATATTTTCAGGCGCCTATTCAAAATGAATAGAGTATAAAACTATTCATTCTAATAAAAATAGAAGGAAAGTTTTAACTCATTTCATTTTTCTTTGTAACATTTGATAGTTAATTCGTTGATTCTTAATTAATTTACTTTACTTCTTACTTTACTTTTGGCTTTGTAATAAAACAATATGCCTTTTAGACCCATCTTATAGATATTCGGAGTACGTTCTCTTTAAATCTGTGGGCCCGAAAGTTTTCCTCCCCTTCAGAGACATGGCAAAATTCTGGAGGTGGTGATAGATAGTGGCCGCATCTATCGCATTATAAGGCTTAAGTCGGACTCCTACCATTTATGGGCCTCAATTTCTCAAGAGCCGCAACCTCTTTGCCTTGAATCCTTATGGAGCTTGGGTATTTTCAAGTGGCACGTTACAACAACGACTGTATCTTATAAAATAAGCTTCAACGAGCTGAGGAGATACTATTTATTCCATTTTCCGGTATTGATGTTAGTATGAAATCGTATGAATGATAGTATACGAGGTTTGAAATCTGGTACTATTGCACGATTGTTGTATTTTCTAAAGCCCTGGATAGCAAAGCTTTCATCGTAACGTTAACTAACGTAACTTAGTTAGGAAAGTAACGTAGCATCATCCAGGGCTTTAGTAATTTCATGCCTCGTTTCATACAGTATTTATAGTATATAGTATTTATTTTTTATCCAATTGATTTATTTTTAAGTAGTTAAGGATGTTTTTGCCACTGTGAAGATGTCTTTTGAAGAAGGGGGCGAAACGTTTGGAGGAAATAGAAACTACCTGACCATCAATCCCGGAAAATGGAATAAATAGTAATATGTAGGTATCTTCTTTTAAAACTAACTAAAACAAAGAAAATGTTTTTGTGTCTGGACGAGCAGCAAATAAAATTTCAAAATCCTAAAATTAGCTCACGAGCTTGAGAATCCGCCTATTTGATGGTCTCGTAAACTCTTTCAGTCCTAGCCGCTCCAAATTTCCCATACGATTCAATGGTAATCTCTGGCGCCTTAGGAGTGGAAGGGTTAAAAAATCCATCACAAGTTTGAATCACAAAATACTAACATGGCACTTCAAATCAATCCACTGTTGCAACTCTATCAGGTGGCACCCACCCCCCTAAAGCTCTCTCCAACTCAATGGCACAAGCCACCGTCAGCGCATCGTTGTTCTTCTTCCCAACAATCTGCATTCCGAAAGGAAGTCCATCCTTGAACCCCAGCTGACACTGGGTGACCGGGAACCCAGTTATATTGAACACGCTCGTATAACAAGTACTGAGCGTCAAGGGCACAGTCCCCAAATGCCTTGGAGCAGGGGTCGGAAAAGTGGGCATGAACAAGACAGTGTCCTCGTCCAAGATCTTGTCGAACTCAGCCTCCAGCTTCTGCAGTATGCCCTTGTAGAACTGGACCTTCTTCTTCTTGTAGACCAGAGGAAAGTTCTTGAAGTTGAGGCAGATGACGGCGTTGAGGGAGAGGTTCGAGGCGTTGAAGAGGAGTTTGAGGCCTTCCAGTTTGGCGGTGGTCGCGTTGGCCTTGCCGCCGGTCATGTATGACGTCAGGTCGTCGTGTTGGTCGACGGTGGAGATGATGTTATGGAAGAAGCAGGCAGCGGCGTGTCGCATCAGGGGAATGGAGGTTTCGGTGGATTTCGTGCCGTAGGTGCGTTCGAAGTGGGAAACAGCCTGGAAGGGAACGTTATTGTTAGGAAATGTTATGGAAGTTAGCTTGGTATGTTTTCTATGGAAAAAATCCAGATTGGTTGGTTTAAATAACAAATTCTTGACGAATAACGTGAGGGATCATACACTGTAAACAAAAGTTTTTTATACTAAATTTTCTATTGTTTCTGACAAAAAGTTTCCGTATGCCTAGAAAACGCGCCTTTTCCGCGATTTATATTCTACAAAGAGAATTTAGATTTAATAAAATCACCAGTAAAAAAATAATTTTTTTTAGAAAGTATGTACGGTTGTATGCATGTTGGGTATGCATTCGGGAATAATGAAATCTGTTATGATTATATTGATTGCTATAATATCCTTCTCCTGTAATTAATCTAAAAGAACTCTAAAGCTTCTTTAAGAAACCGTTGTTTAGGGAAAAACTTGTGTTTCATTATTTTTTAAAAAAAGTTATATTGTTATTAATAAATAGGGAGGTATATTCCGTATATGGGGATGACTGTTATATTTATTTGTAGGGATATAACTAATTGTGTATACGGAAATAATCCCTAAGCTTAAAAAATCAAATCTTAATTAGTAGGGTAGGTGGGGGTAAAAACCCGCACGAGGCAAAACCACGCACCGCGATTTTTAATCGTTAATGATCGATTAAAAAGTTGAAAACCAGGTGGTTGGTTTGTCTTATTGTGACCTATTGTTCTACGAAAATTCGTACCCCTAAGTCACTCATGAGTTTAAAAATGCTGTAAGTTTGTTTTTCATCATTTTGATGTAATTTTTCTGATCTTTTACTTAAACATTACATGAAATAGAGCTTGAGGAGAAATACAAACAAATATCCCAATGATAAGATAGCAATTCAACTTAAGTTTCATTTTGAAAGAATTGCCTCAACATGTCTCTAAAAATAATAAGGCTTGTTTTTCAAAATAAAGAAAAACGGGGCAAATCCACGCAGTTGTTTTGGGGCAAATCCACGCAGCTTATAAAGCTCAGGAATTCGTCCCAAAAGGAAAATGGGACTACTTGATCTCTAAAGAGGTTAATAAAGGTGTCCGTGATGCCAACCCTCAACCTGAAACCATCCTTTCTCCCTTTTGAAAGATATCTGGGCAATCTGAAATGAATTGCTACAACAGGTTGACAATTTTCATTAAAACTGATCATATTTATATTTAATATTGTTGGTTGGCTTAGAAATATTGAAACAACATTAAGAGGATTTTTTTCTAGTGTTTTTATAATGAAATATTCTGTTTATCCATGTTTATTTCACTTTGTCACCAAGATTTGCAAGTGCGGGTCTTTGCCCCATTTTGCGAGGCAAAGCCCCGCGATTTTTTTTCTACAAAATTGTAAATTCCTCCTAAAATACCATCGATAAGAGTTTAAACTTGGATTGGTTTTGTAGGTAGGATCTCAATATAACACCTCCAATTGAAATTTCGGGATTATCTACCTCCTTTCGACGACAATGTTAAAAATACTGAAAATTGCGTGGCTTTGCCCCCACCTACCCTATATAAGTTTTATGAAAAACATGTAAGGGCATGAAGTGGTCTAACATTCACGAAGTATCGTTTATTGAAGCTCTGTCTGTACTTACATTCATTAAACCTTGTTTAAGCTCTTCGTCTACAGGATAAACTAGTGGGTTAGGAAGGCTGGTTAGGAAACGTATCTTCAGTTTTTTAAAATCAACCTATAAAATTTTATATAATTTTAAATCGGTTTATACTCTTGTCCAAAAGAAACAAAGGAGTTTTAAAACACATTTGCACACACTCAGTTTTAATAACATTGTAAGTGTAAATAATTATATTCATTTAGATAAAATGAAGTATTCACATTAACAATATTCATAAGTTAGCTATTAATTTTGGGAAAGATCTAGAGACTTCCACTATAAAAATATCAAAGATAAATCAACTATATTAAAAAAAATTCAGTCTAAACTTAATTAAAATTTTATTACAACATTTTTCTCTCCATAAATATGTAAAGAAAAGCCTCTGAAAAATCAGAAAAAATTCTCACCGGAAGACCGAACTGTAATCGAGGTTCATGTTTTGAGTAAAGGACGTTCATAGTTAGGGCCAAGTCCTCAGCGTATCTGCACATAGGACCAGAGTATATGTAGTCATACAGGAAATTTACAGGGGGGTAATTGTTTGAACTAGGCACAGTTCCTGCTCAATAAAAAATATATAAATCTCAATTCAATTAAAAATATGTAAGGAATTTAGAAGGATTATGAATTTTACCTCGAGTAGGTTTATGCGAATAAATTCCTGTGAAATGGGCTGGAACTCTAACACTACCGGCCATGTCATTTCCAATGCCGAATACTGATCCTGCTGCGCCAATCAGAGCACTTTCTCCTCCTAAAGAGATTAAATATTGTAAATAAAACTGCGCAGCTAATTTTGATGCTTAATAATTTCTGAGAAAATAATGAAATTGAACTATTTTTGGGGAATCGTATACAAAAATGCAATGTATGTGTTACTCAACTACGGTTATTTCATTTTGAAATCACAAAATTTAGATTATATTCTTCAAATCTCATCGGAAATTAGCATAGGTTTATGGGTTTTAAGCAGTTTTCCGTTTCCTTGGTTGAAAAGATAAGTTTTAGAAAAGAAATATTTTCTTTGGGTTTTACTTATAAACTGCGTTTCATTCAGAATAAAAAATACTAAGAATAACAGCTGTATAAACATTCATTCTAGAGGAAAATTATACTATTAGTGATATAGAGATGGGCAAGTTTGTGTGATACTAAATCGTGAGAACGCCGTGCACGATTTAACCAATATATTGTATTGTAAATTATCCAATATCTTATTTGGAAAAAAAAATACCAACACAATAAAAGATCTTATAAAAATTAGCCGTCTCAGCTATTGACAAAGTTAACGATAGCCAAATTGGCGCTATTTTATAACCTATCTGTTGTTCTAACAAAACAAATATCAGACAAACATTCATCGGTAGTAAATTAATATACCAAATTTGCGACCACTAATGACTTTGACCAAAGTGAACCATCTCAAAAGCTGAGACAGTCGGTTTTTACTATAGTTCTTATAAAGAGCTTCTAACTATTTTATTGAATAAATCACTAGATAAAAAACCAACCGAAAAATACGTTAAAAACTAGGAAAACCCTGTATATTTCGAATAATAATCACCCCTGAATAAAGTAAATGTATTTCAAATATTTTTATAAAGAAAATAAGGTGTCCATTGCAATCAAAGAGCGTTAACCATAATTTTTTTTTCCAAAACATAACATACGCTTTTGAAATTAAAAAAAAATTGAACTCACCGCTACTTCCTCCACTCGTGCGCGTAGTGTCATAGGGGTTGTTCGTCCAGCCGTGGACATTGTTGAACGTTTCGAATCCCATCCCGAACTCCGGCATGTTGGTGGTAGCGAGTACGATGGCTCCGGCCTTTTTAATGCAAGCCACTGCGTCGGAGTCCTCATCGGCGATGTTATCCCTCAGGTATTCACATCCAGCTGTGCATCTGACGCCTGGAACAGTGAGGGTGAAGATTCATGTAATTAAATAAACCTTTTAGTTAGACCAGTACTATTTATGTATTTGATGAAGAGTTGAAGACTATAGGGGATAAACTATTCCCAGATAGCGTGTAACCTTAAGGTAAATCTCTTTTCATTGTCATTGGGTTTCTCAAAACAAGGTTGGCTGAAATATAAATATAAACTTGTATTGTAAAATTATTTTCCCTAAACCTGAAAGGGATACCCCTAGGTGTAACAGATGTTCTTTTGTTTCTTTGTAAAAATTATTGTGGTTAGTAATTATACATTATTACTATTAAAATATTTCACGTAATTAATACAAGGTATATTAAGGTTATGACAATGTTACTGATAAAAAATGATGGAAAAACCTTCCCTAAGACCTTGTAACTTCAATTTCTAACCTCGTTTTAAGGTTTTTCCGTTATGTTACCGCTAACTTTATAAGCTTTAACTAAAGCTCAGATTGTGATTTTACCTTATCACAAGATTACGGGTTATAAGTGAGAACCTTACAAAATCCTTAAATAGGTTACGCCATAATGCTGCAGGTAGATTTATAAAACCTTAAATTGGAATATCTGGGTTGATTAGTCAAGAACCGATTATTCAATGCCTCATCCTGAATTATCAAATTTCTGCATATTTTGAGAATAAAGTGGTAAAAAATTTCATACATTATGATTACGAAAAACAAATTCTAAATGAAATTTCTATTAATTTAACATTTTGCAGAACAACACAAATTTTTTGACATAATTTTTTCAGAAGTTATTAAGTTATTTTCTTGTACAAAGAGCTTTATGTAGGGGCTTAGAATGTACTAATGCGTAACATTAATTGACTTTTTGAGGAATTAAAAGAGTTTATTCTTCCCAGTCAGAGACCAATATCCTTTAAAACCTTTTTTTCGGGACGTCCCTGTTATTCTAGTCTACTTGTCAAAAACAAATCCCCATCCAGAATGTAATCAAGATAAAAATATTAACATTTTAAATAATTTCGTTTCACCTAGGTTCATAAACTTGTTTATTCACTATTTTTTATGATTTAGCGGAAGAGACTCATCATTAGAAGAAAGTCACTATCATAAGACTAAAGAAAGAAAGGAAGCTAATATGCATTATTTTTCTCCCCTAAGTAGGGATTGTTACAATAGAACAATGCAACGCTTTCTTTCTAAAAGGTCAACTATCGAATCTCTGCCTGTTCTTGACCTACCAAAAGAGGAAGTACTCGTAAAAGAGATTTTCAAAACAAACAAACTTCAGAAATGCTACTTTTGTTGCAAAATTATAAAAATGTCTAACAATTTTTATTCAATTTTACATCCATTAGAATTTTTCCCATCTAAAAAAACATGAACTAAAATGACTTATGAGTTAATCAACACTTTAGTTTAAAAACCTCCATTAAGTGTGGTACTATAATACCATTCACCAAACACCTTTTTAAAAAATCATGTTTTAAGAAGAATCTAAGTCATCCTTCAAGGAAAGTAATGTATACTATAGGATCTATTTGTATTTAAAATGCCATTTTAATAGTTTATTTGTTGTTTTTTTACACACACGTTACCCATTATTTACTGCAATGACTTCTAACGAACGCTTCAATATAATTAACTGCTTTTCTATGATGGAAAAATGTGACAAGAGTGATATATTTATTAAAATCTTGCCATCTCATTCCAAAATAATATTTTAAATTGTCTCACCTTTAACTTTAAAGATGATTTTCGCAGTGAAGGGAACTCCTAGAAGGGGGAGATCTTTTGCTAGTTGTTCTACATTGTATTCTCCAGAGGCTATTTTAGCATCAACTTTTCGAGCTTCTTCAAGAGCTGTTTCATAGCACCGGTCTGCAGTAGCATTGATTAGTGGGTCTACTTCAGAAATCCTCCTCATGTATGCGTGAATAACATCTTCACTTTTTAACTGAAAAATGTTTATGGCATTCCTTTTTTAAGAAGGTTAACCTCTCCTTTTAAAGTAGCTTTTATACGAGTGTATATCTCTTTGCATTTAATTTTCTATGCTAATTTTGTGATTGGGATAAGTTATCTCAATTTTTAATTGATTTTTTACAATTTCTATGAGTGTAGTCGTTATTTAATCCTAAGTGAAGGCTAAAAATTTATGATATTTTTTATTCAAAATTTATTTAGTTATATTATGTTATTAATTTTTTTCTATTACAATAAATGAAATATTCATTCCAAAATGTAAATAAAATAATTATATGATTTGTCTATAATTAATTAGTAAATTTATCTAGATGTGTTATTTTTACACTTGTTAATATTACAAAGTCTGACCCAAAAGTAATGAGACTGAATTTTTTACGCACAGCAGAAAAGGTGATAGAGCAGATTTGTTTGGTGGTAATGGTTATGTGGGATCCCAACTACTATGTTTTGCAGATGGTTTCGGGTTTGGAGTCTTTGTATGGTCATGCGAGCTCTAAAAGCAGATGCATAATTGGAAGAGGCGTTACATTTTCAGAATGCAGCGAAGTGTCGAGCAGCAATACACGAAATTTTTTATGTCAAACTGAACAAATCGACTTCTAAGACTCTTACCTGGTTAAAAGAAGCCTTTGGGAAGGATTTTGTGTCCAAGTATCTAGTGTTTAGGTGGCACTAGGCCTTTTATGACTGAACGGAAGATAACCCTTCATTGTCAAAAGAAAGCCCAAATAAACAAATTAAAACAGAAATCTACACTTCGTTAGGCGAACAGTAGACGGTTAATCAATTTTTTTCAACGAAGTTGTTCAAAGATTAAGGAATCGAAATTGCACGCATCCGCCCAGACTTCACAAACTGACTCTGAATGAGTTCCTGGTGAAGTAAAGCATTAAAATTCTTACCCAATCACATTATACAACCCTAATATGTTCTCTTAAGATATATTTCTATGACCTCGGTTAAAATTCAGTTCGAAAATTAGTCGTTTTTACAACTCAAAGACCTTGCAAAAAAATGCAACGCCTCTTCCAAGCATGCATCTGCTTTTGGAGCGTGCAGAACCATACAAAGATTCCAAGCCCCAAACCATCTACAAAACATTGTAGTTGGGATCCTACACAACCATTACCACCAAAAAAATTTGCTATATCACCTTTCTTCTGTAAAAAATTCAGTCTCATTACTTTTGGGACAGACCTTGTACTACTTAAAAACTTCAAGAATTCCAGAAATTTATATTTGTGCAGGAAATATATAATTTAAATTGTTCAGGGATTACCTATACGTTTAATATGTTTTAAACTTTTTCAAAAACAAATTTAGCATAAATAAATTTTTTAAGAAAGATAAATTTAAAAAAAACTTTCTTTGACAATTTTGAGAAGAGTTTCATTCTCTATTACTTAGTAATTATTTAAATCTTAAATATATATGGATAAATAAATTACATTTAAAAGAGATGAATTTTATTGCTTATTTTTCAAACAGGGTGGGAAATTAAAAATTCCAGCCCTTAAAAAGCCATTTACCTTTCCTTCTCTGATTTCTTTGGCTAGTGTTGTAGCTGACTTTAGCAACAGGGGATCAGTCACTGGAGGAACAACTTTCTTTTTACCATAAAATACAATGTTCTGAATGAACCTGGTTACTCCGACTACGATACGCATCATGATGTGTAGAAATATGCTGATGTATTTCATTTTTAATGATATAACCTTTCCTTTTCGTGTTTTCGATGGCTTGAAGAATGGTCTGGATGAAAAATAAAAACATGCTATTTCTGTTTTTTAAAAATGCGGTTTTATGTTAAAGTGTTCGAGACATTTCTCTAAAACTCTCAAACTGAGAGAGATTTAAGTGAAAAATAATTTTGGAGTATAATTTAAAAATAATACTCCATTTTCATAAAAATGTAATTTTTACTCCTCTTAGCTAACTATCATTTCACTACAAATCTATCTATCCTTAACGTGAAATTAAAGGCACATTAAATAATAAAAAGGAAAAATATACATCGCAAAATTTACTATTAATTACATATAATTAGAAAAAAGTTTTTTTACTTTTTTGTATAATTAATAGATTTATTTCTAATCATAATGAACCTTTATACCTTAGAGGGGCTCAAAGACACATACAAGTTTTACTGGGTAGATTAAGGGGGGGGGTTCCTTTCCCAAAATTAAGATACAAGTATTCAGTTGTTTTCATTATAAAGAATATTTCTATGGACATCATCCCCCTTCGGATCATTCTCTTAATTCTATATACTTGGTTAAAAAGGAAGATAATATTTTCTTTCGAATTAATTTGGAAATTAAAATATGTCAGATTATATTAAGTATATGTAAAAGATTAAGATCATATAAATTTTGTCTATAGATTAAGGAATCAAATCACTAGCCTTTTCATTGAAGTTAATAATAATTTATGAAATTAGGTAAATAAATAGATTTATTGGCAAAAGGTCACAAAATTACTAGAAAAAATAGTATTAAAAAATAGATTTTCAATAAATTAATGATACATTTTTAATTTTTTTTCTCAACTAGACAAAATAAAATACGATTTTCTCAATTTCGATCAAAAAAGTAAAATAATTTTTTTCATCTTATAATTGCATAGCTTTTAACTGACTCCGTCTAAATATATGAGAAATGCTTTATATAACCATTGCAATTTTTTTTCATTTAATTCATTAAAATTTCATAATATTCAATCAACTCATAAAAGACGTTTTTCATTATATCATGAATCATGATTATGCATGAGGAACACCATGCACCCCATACCCGTACAACCCCGTGTCATGCCCGTAGGGTCATCCTCTTAAAAATATTTCATGGTTGAGAATTTTTTTCAAATTTGGAAAATCTGCAGCATCAGCATCTGGTCAAGTATACTGGTCACTTGATACTTTAAATTGATGTGCCCTGCCTTCTTTTATGAAGTGCTATTAATAATAAACACTTTTCAGAGATAGTTATTATCTGACGACAAATAAATCTATGAACTTTAGTCAATATATACTATATATAGTAGAGATAAACTATAATTTTAACACAGATAACGATAAAAAGTGTTAAGTGCTTATCCAAGTGCTTATCTCTCTGGGTTATCGTTAGAGTCTAGGGTTAAGTATACTACTCGAAATTACCGCACTAATTCCTATAAAATCACGTTTCTTAATTGATCATTATTTTTCAACATTGTTCAAAAGAGTGTGCCTTTAAAAGGACCATTGAATTTTCGAGGATTTGAAAGCCCTTAAAAATATTCTTTGCTACTAAAATGTAATGCAAATCTAGACATGAAAGTATCCTTTTATTTAACTAAGAAATAAATTTTATTTCCTAAATTGAGTCAAGTTGTAGATTTCTTATTATATTAAACATAGAAATTTATAGCATCTAATGATGCGTATTTTGATCTGTGCAGTTAAAGTACTCTATTATTGGATTCATAAACATAAGTATACACATAATGAGAAATATATAAACTAATAAGGGGTAGGTATTTTAATTATATCATTTTACTCTCAGAGCTTTGTGTCAACATTATACCCAAAGCAATAAATTAGAAATGTATGCGTATAAACAAAATTTTGAAATACCATGGTTATTGAATTTTAAAATAATTTCTTTTATGGGATATATGTATAAAATGCGCAGTCTAAATTACTAAATTCTACCCATGTCAGGCTTTTATTTGTAACAAAAAGGAATCAAAATTTTATTTAAGTCTTATGTGTTACCATTTTGTTTCATTAATGTACTTAACCTGCCAATTATCTCAATTTAAAAAATTCTAGTGCTATGGAGAGTACTAAAACTTAATTAATACACAGTACAGGAAAACCTGTTTTCGAACAGAGAATAGAGACGGCATAAAAATATCAAAAGTATTCCATATATATTTTCAAAATACATTGTTTCCAACATATGAACAAACATATTTTTTGGTACATTAGGAACATTTAAAAAAAGATTACATTCAAAAACCACCTTTTTCTAATCCTAATCACTTGTCTGGGAATTTGTCAATGTTGAATTCTTTTTAATTAGCTAGTTATTTAGAGAGCCATATATTGTTTTTCTTATAAATGAAGTTTATTTTTTATGTGCTTTAATGGACATTTTAAATGAACCCCTCAAAGAAAATATTATGGGTACTTTAGGAGCGTCCAGTTTTATGCTAAATTGCCAAAAATAATCAAATATCAAAATAAAATACCATGAAAATATATCAATTAGCAGTGTTTCTTTTTTAATCTTGTCACATTTTTATGTTTAAATGGTAGAGAATAAAATCCGATTGGAGAGATTTGCTCCCGGCTAATTCTAAAGTACGATATTGAAGTCCTAACAAATAATAAAAAAATATTTGGTCATATATTTATCACTTTAACAAATTAAATAAAAATGATTGTAAAAATATTTCAAGTGACAAATTTATAAACTATAGGGATGAAGAAAATAATATTTACGAACTCAAGCTCCATTTTTAACTGCCGGCTCCAGGACATTCTGAAAACTTTAACTACCCTCGTGAAATTCAAAAGGGAATCTACTATGTCCAAAGGAAGAATGGGCCAATACATAGAAAGTTGAAGTTTCTTTGCAGTAATTGAGGTAAACACGTAAAAGGAAACGTGCACCTCAGTGTGTTGAGATTAAGGAACAGATGCAGAAGATGCGTTCGAAAGACAGAGAAAAGGGAGTACAATTAAAATTTTAAGTTGCATAACTGAAACAGTAGATGGGGATAAAGGCATAAAACAATGAGATTTGTGAACATATCGTGTTCCTACAAATCTAGTGTTTCTCTGTATTGATATCAGTGCTGTAGTTAATATTTGAACACTCAACTGTTCTTTTTCCATTTTTTTTATCAGTCCCCCTAAATTACGGGGACGGTTCAATTATTTTGAGGGACCTCATTCAACCTCCTATATCAGCACTGATTGATATTAAATGCCATGCATCATTTATAATACTCTTTCTTAGAGTTAAACTGGTATCTCTTGAATCCATTTCTGCTACGAATGGTGATATTTTTCACTTAGCTTAAATTTATCTCTTTCCAACTACGGAGGTCAGTTTTTAATTCTAAAGGATTCTAATATTTAAAATACATGGCATGGAAGAAAATATCATACAAATTATTTTTGATGGACCTTCAAGTAATCTTATTTTATTTTTATTATTTTAAATCAAAAGAACAATTCAGGAGTTATTCTATTAGTTTATAAAATAAAATATCTTAAAAAATGCAATAGTACTCGTAAAAATGTAATTTTATGCATGGTTTAAAAGTTCAAAATGTATTTCTCCCTCAACCTGAGAGTTTGCTTAAAGCTGATGGAATGAGAATCAGTAAACAAAATTCGATACTTAAAAAATTAACATGTACCTTTATTTACAACTACATAAATTAATGGAAACCTTTTTGGAAAATTAATGGAATTAAATTAATGGAAAAACCTTGTTGAAACTAAAGCAATGGATGAAGCTACGTAACTTTCTCCTGGTTACTCAAGTCCTGAATGAAGCTTTGCTATCCAGGGAAACAATCTATGAAGATTGGTTTGGTAATTGTTTATGGCGCAAGAATAAGTTAAGATCATTTTGCTCCAAGAAAGACATTCAGAGACTGTCTATGAAGAACATGCACTAAAAACCTCATGTAAAACATTTTGTCGTTAGACAAAATTCAAATAATTCCCAAAAGAAAGTTTCCTTTCAAGTGGGCTCAATTTTAAGTAAACGAACAAATACTTTAATAGGAAAATAAAAGGGTTTACTTACTGGGAGACCAACTTTGTTCGATATAAGCTGTTTCAAAATAGGAAGTGAATAAATACATGGGGAAGATTGTATCCTTTATCTGTTTATCAATTAACTAAATGTCTAGATTTGATAAAAGTATCCGAAATTTTGAAGATAACATATCATAGAAGGTATCTCTTCAATTTCAGTTTCTGTCTGAGCTGGGCAAAGTATATCTATTTAGAAATGTCCTATTCTGACGAATTCTTTATCTTTCTGGAACTAAAAAAAATAGAGAGAAATCCCTTATCTTACTGTAAGTACGTATAAGGGTGAAAGGTCGAAGAGATCCATGTTCTCTCCTTGGGTCGAGTATTTAAGCATTCCAGAAAGGCAGCTGCCTAAATATATATTTTAGTCGCCTAATTATAACTCTCTGCTCAGTGTAAATCTCAGTCACACGAATATTTTTCCCTCTATTGGTCTGTGCTTTGAAAAGATAGTTTTTGGCAATAACTTCAGAAATTTTTAAATTTCTGTCAGGAGTTATAATTATTAGATAAGATAATTTTTATTTTGTATGATAGATAAGAGTAAGGACTATGGTTAAGAGAAAAATTTTCAGGGTGGCATTGAATTTAATCTTTTTATTAAAAAAACAATGTTTTATTATTTCCCTATTATCTATTGGTTAATAATTCTGCCACGAAGAAAATTGTTAGGCCGGATTTTCGTGTCTATAGGCAGAAAACTTTCACCCATGTACCTTAAATTTTATTTGGGTAGTACATTAGTTCTCAATGTAGATCAGGGGGTCTTCAAACTTTTCAGCCCGAGGGCCGCATTAACTATTACACAACACAACAGTTTGTGGGACAACTACAAACTCAAGGTCGAGAGTGGTGCACAATTATGTTTTAAAAGAACAATGAAGTAAAAACCATACAATTGACCCGTAACAGGGGATGTGAAAAATTGGAACATACAAGGGGACGTGGGGTCTCAGAGACTCCGCAACTTTCTATATTTTTTAAAAAATCGTCTAATTAAGATAAGATTCTGATATTTCAGTACATTGTTATTTGAACATTTATCTCTTGATAGAAAAATATTTTCTTTAACTGTATGATGAAATAAACATTTTTCCAATAGACTTAAAATTGAATCGTCAGTTTGAAGAAGGGAATAAGTCCAAAAACCAAGTTTTGAGAAAATCGAAAAAAACTGTGTAAGTAATAGAATTTTTATTGTATAATCACCAAATTTTTACTGGAAGTTCACAACCCGATTTAGAAAACAGAGCAACCATCAAAACAAATATAAGTATATTCAAAAATATTTTCCAGTCAAAATAAGTTGATGGACTTATTCCCTTCTTCAACCTTATGAAATTTTTCTGATGAAAAAATCTTAAAAAACCCTGAAATTCACATTTAAATTATATTTCTCCTTAGTTTACACCACAAAAGGGTGAAATAAAAGGAACAAGACAAATAAAATTCAAAATTATAGTGAAACTGAGTTATTAGAGCAGTATCAATGGAGAATACGAATGGAGTTAAACATTCCCTACATAAAAAAAGTTAGAAAAAATTTTAAATTAAAAGAAAATTTCATTTTAACTTAGTTTACAGCTCAAAGAATAGGAAAAGAAAGACAAATTAACTTTAACTCCAAATTAACTTGAAAAATACAACGAATGGACATCGATTTCACAACTTCAAGGAGCGATATCTCCCTATAGGGATTAGTTATTTTCCCCCTCTTTTCACCCATGTGTAGAGCAAAGCTTGATGGAGATTGTTTTGAGCACAAAAAGTCAATTTGTCATTTTTTGGACTTATTCCCTTCTTCAAACTGACGATTCAATTATCGATGTTATCGAATTATCGTTGCGGAGTTTGGGAGACCCCACGTCCCCTGCTACGGGTTAAATCACAATTATTATTTACTAAAGTGGAAAAAACATCAGTTAAGAAACTTTTAAATTTAAAATATGCAATCCTCATCCGCGGGCCGGATAAGAGGGCCTCGCGGGCCGTAGTATGGAGACCCTTGATGTAGGTAATCATTCTCAATGTACCTAGTCTACTCGATTGACTTAGTTAGGTTACAGATGTAATAGAATAAATTTGCTCCGTCGCACGTGTTTGAATTCAGCTCTCGTACTTGATATAGCCATCACTAATTGTTTGACAAATTCTAATATTTTAAAAGGGTAAACCTTTGCCAACCAGCTATAGGCTACTATAGCTTCATTAAACCTTTTGCCATCATCGTTGACACACCTAAGAAGGGTCCCCCTAACTATTGAATTAAAAGGTCAGATAAACATGGATAAAACTTATATTAGACATTTACCACTATGGGGCAACTAAAATATACACGAATTTGAGTTGTATCAATGCAATTTTTAAGTAAATGTTTTTATAGACACTGTATCTAAGAAATAAATATAAAACCCTCAGTACTTAAGTCCGAGCATCTTAACATCTTACGCCCATATTAACCCAAGTTACCGTTGACTATATAGCCGTTAAAAATAACATTTGGAAACCACATAAAACAGCTTTGCAAAATGGAAGTCCTTTGGTGAGATAAAAATCTTTTGGGGCAGGATACAGCCCATAGTTTAAGGAGCTCTTCATTAACAGAGATAATTTGATCCTATTTAAATTAAAAATTTATTATTAACAGTTGTTGCAAGGATCATTTACTTACCTTGACGACTAGATACAGCCCATAGTTTGGGAAACTCTGTGGCATATTCGAATACTCCCAATTTCAGTGAGGTACATTAACTAGAGTAAACGGAAGTTAAGTAAAAAGCTTGTATCCTGTATACAAAAGTCATGGATATAACTGATAACTTATTTTTATCAACTTTAGTTTAATTTAATTATTTTTCCCTCATTAAGGTCTCTTGGTATTAGTAGGCAAGGTGTATCTCTTAATATCTCATTATTCTAAAATAATCTGATCATATTTAAAATTGGTGTCAATTCTTGTTGTTGTATGTTTGCTGTAAGGGGTATAAACCCCCCTATTTCAGATTTTTCTTAAGTAATATACGGACATTCAATCAAAAATACTGTTCTTACATAGAGCAAATAGATTCATTCAGATAAATAACTGTAAACTTTAAGAATGATGGGATCCTTTTAGCTATGTAGAAAATCCAAATCACAAAAATTAACAAATGTTTCAAAATATTTTTCTTCTTGAAATTATAACTAAAATAAATCACAACAAAATATAATAATGGATACATTTATTAAAAGTCCATGATGAAAATAAATTCTGACTACGGAATTCAGTACAAAGACACGGCCAAGCACAAACACTGCACCATACAATTATGTTCTACGGGAAAAGACAGCACAAGTATGTGGAAAAGTTCCGAGTATTATATCCAGTATATTATGTACAGTGAGATTTCTGGTGCAAAGTACACACAAATGTCTTTATCTACTTATGACGAAAACATGCAAATAAAACAAATTTGTGTATATGTTTAATTTCCTGTTAAATTTTATTCATTGTATTAATTTAAAGTAATTTATCAGTCACCAGAACAGGATATAGTCCCCTTGGTGATGAATATGTTGTTATTTGAAGATTTTTTTATAACTATTTATGTATGTCAATAAAGTTATTATTATTATTAAAAAACACCAAATATTTTTACAGTATGTAGCATAAGGTTACTTGATATTCATACCAAAGATTTGGTAACAGATAAACTATTTTTATTCAATCAACAAAAATATTTTTGAAGAAGTTTTCAATAAATTTTCAGTTAAGTTGAAATTCAGGATACTAAAATAAACAAGTAACCTAGGCAAAATAATTATAAGCAAAATTACAGAAAAAAATAATTGTTAACTTTTGGCTATGTTTTGGTCTACTCAAATGAACAAAAAATTGTTTGAATGCTTATAAGATAATTAACATCTGTCCAATAAATCTTTGGAAAATGAAAAAGATGATTCATGAAATTACTGAAACAAAATATATACAATACACTAAAAATGGAAGTATATACAAAAAATGCTTTTTACAATAACTAATTATTTAGCTGTCTTTGAAAAATGTTTCTGAAACTAAGCCAGTTATTAAGAAACATAACAGAAACAATGAACTAGAATGTAGAACAAAGATAATACTAATGAAATTACACTAACAAAAGTTTCTAGAAAGATTTCAAGAAATTTTCTTTTTTTACTTGAATAAGTAAAACATTCTATGCATTAAAAATTATTAATAAAATATAATTTTATTAAATAAATACTCAATGAAAAAAATCCATTTCAGGATTTTTGTATAACTTCAAAGATAGTTTTACTTCTTTATTCAATAGAATAATTTTCCCACACATAGTTAAAATTGTAATCCAGGGATTTTCCCTACCAGGGATTTTCACCTGATAAGGTCTCCAGATGGGATTACTTTAGAATAAAAAAATTACTATTATTATTACTTAATTTCAAAATTATAATCCAAAATATTCAAACTTTTTTCAAAATTTTGATGAATACAAAAAAATTCACACGTCCTTTAAATATTTAAGATCACAAGGATTTTAAATTGGCAACATGAACCGTGAAAATGCATTTTATAACATTCATAAGTAACAAATACTGAAGTCCCATCACATAAGAGCTTAATACCTATCTTGCTTCTTCTATTGTTGGTGAAAAAACAGTGCAAAGGTTTAAAAGGTATGGGGTATTCAAAGCTCATATTCAACCTATATTACATAGAAATCTTGGAAATAAGGGTTGTTTTTTTAATAAGTACACTTACCTATAATAGACTATAAATATAAGGGCTGACAGTAAGGAAAACTGCAAATAAAAATTATTTAAAAAGTCTGTTTTCAAAGTCTTTTCCATGCATTCAAGATATGAGAATACTTTTTTTCAGGTGGTCAGCAATTAGTAGTTGAGTTCCCTTTCACACCTTGGCACATGGTAACATTGTTGAACAAGTGATAATGAAACCACCTTCTTTCTCTATAAGGTTGTCACAAAGTTAAATATATGAAGCCCCAGGAATCTGTTTTCAATAAAATAACTCCTTTTCAAATGATCATGGTTTTCCTACAAAACTTTCAGTCTGGATTGAAATTTACTGGATCTGACCATTCACCTGATGGGTCTTTGTTTTCAGTCAGCCCTTATTCTAGTATCAAGTTAAATGCATCACAAGAGTGGTGTACATACCAAAGACAATATTTTGGATTTAAATTGTCGTTAGAGTACAAAAAAAATTAAACAAAGAATGTTCATGTCGTTAAGCTGTTTGTAGGTTTAGATGGGATAGGCTTGAAAGTAAATCTTTGACATCAGTATCAACCTGAAAACGAAAAGAAACATTTTGTAATGCATCTGTATTTTGATTTTTTACTTGACACTAGCATAAAATAACCTATCACACTTACTTTATTTACATTTGCAAAGCATTAAGCATTAATGCAAAGATGTTGATTACTTTAAAGCACTTTTGTGAAGGCTCCGTTTTTGCTGGTACATATTAGTGACGGTGCCAATTAAAAGAACCAAAATTGACTTGTATAAAGAAAATATTTAAGATATTCCCATAAATAATGACTTCTAATATATAAAATATTTCTCTGGAAACAGTGGAGACATTATCTTTAAACAAGATAAAAATTAAGTGAATGTGTGCTTACTTCTGCTCTTGTTTGATGCTGCTGAAGTCTGTTAGAAAATGCATTTATAAGATCCATTTCCCCAGCTCTGCCAGATCTTTGTAAATATACTTGCATCATTTCTAAAACCTGAGCAATAGAACCATGATATGTTGTTAGAAATAAAATTAAAACAAGTCATTTTTTTCAAAGAAAAATATTACCAGAATTTTATAAAGATCATTACATGAACCACTTCTCTCTTTAGTTGGGCAGAAGAAAACTCCATGTTTCTCTGTAGTAACTTTAACTTTGACTGTGCAAGTTGGAATGGAGACCTCCCAGAATAGTCCAAAGCATTTATATCTGTACCTAGAGAATTAAAAAAAATGGATCAAAAAATAAATTTGGAATGCGCAGATCTGGACATCCTAATAATTTCTAATAAAACAAACTTTGCAAGAATGTCTTTGTTAGCATACAATTTCTATTAAGTAGATCCTTAATAAAAAAAGACAGCATAGCTTAAAATCAGACAGACATTCTGATCTTAAGACATCAAACATAACACAAAAAAATCATAAATTTACCTGCTTTTAACAACAAGGTCACCATTTCTATGTGAGATGTACAAGCAGCTGAAAATTAGAAAAAATAATATTATATTTATAATATAATCACAATTTACTTGGAAATGTAACCAGAAACTAAAGCAAAAATTAAACATATATTTCTTACACAAGTGATATTTCAACTTATGTTAAAAAATTAACAGAAATTACACTCTTACCTACACTCTGAAAAAAAAATAAGAAAACTTTTGGAATGTCCTTGAAAAACTGCATTATAAATCTTTTTAATCAGTTGCTGATAAAAAAGCTAACGTTTCAATAAGTTAGTAAATGTTGAAAATCTATTTCTAAAGATGATTTTTTACACTACTTTACCAGCAATAAAATTTTTTTAGAATTGAATAATACAAAGATTCAATAGAGAATTTCAAACCCTTTATGTATGGGCAAAAGCCTACTAATAATATTATTGTATTGATGAATGAATAAACAAATATTTTATACTTATATTTTATTATTATAAATATAAATATTTTATTTTTACATTATTTCAATAAACTAAGTTTTACTTAGGTGAGTTTTACATAATAACAGCAAGATTTGCATTGAATGGAAATTTTATTACCTAAATGTAGAGGTGTGTTTCCCACAGAATCTCGTTGATTAGGATCTGCCCCTCGTTCAATTAAAAGTCGGGCTAAACAAAAAGCAAAAAAGATGAAAACATGAAACCCAAAGAAATGTTACTGAAGTTTGAAGACATTTTAAATTCTTGCAAGGATTTATGCTACAAGGTTAGTTTTTTCTTCAACTTCTCTAAATTATCTAAAAGAATGTAGTTAAAATTTTGAAATAATTTTGCAACTGGTAGTTAAGAACATCCCTGGCAATAAATTTGCATCTTTACTCGGAAAAATCAAGCCTTTTTTTTCGCTTTCAAGATTTGACCAGACCTTCTTTTTTGATAAAAAAAATCCAATTGGACTTAAACAGGGCCTCATGCTTCCTCATTATTGTGTGATCAAAACTCCCCTATTTAAATTTTAAATTGATTTTCCAAACTCAATAAAGGTCTTAAAGACAGTTTTTCATCAATGAAGAAACATTTAGATGAGATTTGAAGCTTTATCACATTGAATATCCTCCCTGTTGATTCAGGGAAAGAAGAACAAGTTGCTCACTGGCAGATGCGGTAATTCATGAAAAATTTGATTTTCCCTGGTAAAGATACAAATGATTTGCCAGGAGTGTACCTAACTACTAGCAGCCAAATTATTGCGAAATTCCAACTACATTTATTTCATAAGCAAAGCAAAGTTGAAAAAAAAAACATAATGTAATTTTTAAAAAAGAAGAAAAATTATTTCAGAGCTTCAATTTTAACAAAGAATAATTGTGAATACCAATTTCAGTGCATCCTCCAGTAGCTGCAAAGTGCAATGCAGTTCTCTGTCTGTTATCTGAGGCACACGCATTGACATCACTGTCTAGTAACATTTTAACTGAAAAAAAAAGAAGCAATAAAATTTCAGGAATTGAAAATGTAACATTTTTTCTTTAAATACATAGTGATACTAAAAAAATTCAAGTGTATCCTATTAATGCCCCACACCCAGAACAAGGACTAATACCAATTAATACAGTAGAATCTATTGTACACATCTAAATTTCAACATTGAGAATGATAATTTTACGGATTACTATAATAAAAAATGTTTGTAAGAAAAGGAAAGAAAATAATGACAGTTTCTATTTTAAATTCAGCATAAAAATTTTAGCAATAAAGAAAATTATAGTTAATTTTCTTGCATTTATCCTGCAAACTTTTGTAGCACCTGATGAGTCTGTCATACTGAGATACTCAACAACTGGTGAGAAACCAGAATGTTTACTTTTCAATGCATACAATCTTAATAATAATGGTTTAAAATTATAAATATTTTTGGGAATGGAAGTTGATGATACAAAGAGAAAGCTCTGAATTTTATTAAACTGAAACATTTGCATGATTATAAATGGTAACACATAGAAGTAATTAAACACCATATAATGTGGTTAAAGTTAATCACAATGAGTAGGCGATAGCATATAAAAAGCTGTGTGCTAAATTAATGTTACTTCAATATTGAGTTAATACAGCTAAGAAACGTCATACCAGTTTCTATATCATTAGAATTAGCTGCTGCTCGAAGTCTTCTTTCACCTGTAAGGAAAGAACACACAAGATAAATTTTAATTTTAGCCTGTCTCAAAGAAGGATAGCATACAGTAAAATTATGAATAAAAGCTCATGTTTATAAAAAGAGATTACGTGTTTTCTTCTAAAAGTTTATTAATTTAAATAAAAAACATAATAAGATGACATAAAATCATCTGAATGATTTGTTGATGCTTTTATAAGAGTACAATACTGCACTTAAACAGTTTATGTTTGCCATAACAAGGTATTTAAAGTGTGAAAATTATTATTTATATTTTCTGAATTATGCAATATTTAACAATTTCTCACTTGGTGAAGAGAAAAACACCCTGCACTTATTGTGAAATTTGAATAGTGGATTTGATTTTAAGCCAAACTCCCTACCTTTAGAAACTAGAAAGCCTAACTTAGACTTGGTAATATATGGTACATAATAATAATTTCAGCAGGTAATAAATATCCCTATCCCCAGTAAGACATTCTTCTTTATAAACAATTGGTAAAACTCTAGAAGTGGGTTTGGGTTGGCGCCTCTGGGCAAAATTTTTGTCACCAACTTCACTTTAATACTTTATTGCTACTACTTCGCTTAGCAATTGAACCCACTTGTAGAGATGAGCCTAAACAATTATTTACATTTACACTATCTCTATAAGGAAATTCTTAACAAGATTTAAATTAGCATTTAGCCCTTTCTTTTGTACTTTCACAAAGTTTTACAATAAGGAAGTTACATGTGTCAGATTTTCAAAAACAAACAAGTGTTCCATATGGATTTTTGTATGGTGAAATGAAATATCTAGTCAATTTTTCAAAAAAAATGTACAGGTAATTAAATATCTTAATTTAAAAGTCGAGAAAATAACACGTGACTGAAAACGCTTATTGTTTAAAGATGTCAACAATCATACCATTAAATCCATTGCTTTCCAACAATGTTTATCATATGATGACGTTACCCTACGATGATCTCAAACTCTTGGCGTTTTTGCGTGGTTTTAAAAAGTGGATTTTTGTTAATTTTTAGGCAATAAAAAAATTTCTTGATTGGCCTCAAATTTTGGGTAGTTACTTATCTTTACAAGATGAATCGATTAAAAAAATTTAAAAAAATCATGCAACTTCCTCATTGTATTTTACATACATTAAAAGTTAATCTCTTAGTAAGAATTCGGCATTCATATGTTGTTTTCAACCCATACATAAAATTAAAATCAAAATAGTTTTTAAAAGATGAAAATCCTTTTTAACCCTATGATCATGGTTCTCTCCATGATTATAAATCTCAGTGAGAGAGAATCCCTCTAAATTACTATGAAATAACTAACTACTGGTTAAATCGTCAGAGTCCCCAGAGTTTAGTTTCCAAGTGGGCTCAATCCTCAAACACAATAAATTATATCATACCTAAAATATCTTCAATGTTTGAAATGGGTTGGGTTTTCCACCTCACAGCATTCTTTCGTTGCAAGCTTGGCTTTATCTTCCGTACCTGGTCATGCTGCCTATAATCTGTGAAGCCATAGCTACAGGTGGCAGGTTGAAATGCTCCAAAGGGTGCACCCAAGTGAGGATAGGCTGGATGTGCCTTTTCCACAAAATCGTTTATTTCCTGTAAGATAAAACTCTTTATTGTGGGATCCTCTATAGGAGGGATATATTTCAAATAACCTATATTGTAATTTGATAGTTAAGAATTAGGGAGGTGCAAGTGCCAAGCATTTTGGTAAATTGTAGAAAATCAATCATCAAATTATTTTACCTAGCAGTTTTTTTTGTGTAATTTGTACGTATGATTAGCGAGATTTGCACCTAACTCTTATCTGTAATTACTCTAAAATTCACAAAGCTGTTTTGGGTACCAAATCCCAAAAGTATCCCTGATTTATATCAGTATATTTTGCTAAGGGACTGTACCCATACTACCCGTTCAGGGGAGGGAGGGGGTCTTCAAAATACCACGCTCGGTCACAGGGGTGAGGGGGGCATATGGTTTTGTCACGTAGTCAATTTCCTCTAGTCAATACGACAAAATTCAGCCAAATTAATTATTGAAATTTGCCAAATTAAGACAAATTAATTATTAGTATTAGACAAATTAAGCCAAATTATATTTTTAATCTTTCTGTTTCCAAAAAATGATTGAAAACCATATTTATGAATTACTACGTGAAAACTAGAGGGGGAGGGGGTCTTGGCTTATATTACGGATGGTCACCAAGGGGGGGAGGGGGTCAAAAATGGGTCACATAGTATGGGTACGTTTCCTAAGTTAGTTTGCAATTCAGAGTGATATTTTTGCTTTGTGGCTCATGAAACAGCTTGGGAATTTTCAATAAATTTGATATATAATAGAACTGTACTTTTGTTGTATAAACAGGCATCCAACAAATTTAAAAAATACACAAATAATTAACATCCATGAGCAGATTTATATGGTTCATAGGGGGCAATTCCCCTTTCCAGAACCAAGCTTGCTCCCCCAGGGTGTCCTACTAAAATCTGACTTCTTTTATCTTATAATTACAAAGTTTCCAATCTAAATGCCAGCCTTCATTACCTCACAAAGAAATTAGGCCAGAAAAATTTGTTTGGAAAAACAAAATTACCATTTCTAATATTATCAAATGAAGTTACGGAAATAAAAAGTGCCAACTTTTATTCTCAATCTAACAAAATCAGCCATTAATTTTGTGGTTTGGAGTTAGTGCAATTAGAATGTTATCAGAGGGACTGAACCAATGGTCAGACTATCCAAACAGTTTTCTAAAGAAAAGTTAGAATCCCCTATGAAACAATAAATCTGGAATCTGACAACTTCTCTAACCTTGTCTTCGTCTGAACGAGATGGAGAACCAACTGACATGCAGTTGCTTTCATTACTTTCACTTCCAGTATCAACCCCGGAATCACTTTCTGTCATGGCGAGAAAGATGATTTGAACAGTTCAGGAAGAGAAATCTAGTTCTTATTTAGCGTCTTCTATTAATAAACCTTGTTTTGTTGTTTCATATGACACGCTTGTTTTTTGTTTCCTTCCTTCTTTGATTTGAAATTGAAATTGAAGGTTGTCTAGGGGTATTTGCTTACTCTTACGAGCCGCTTAACCCTCTTCTTTGTTCCCTTATTCTCTTTATCTAGGTTTTATTTTTATTTTTTTGGTTTTCTTAATCAGGACTGTATTTTCTATATATTTTTCAAGAAATAACCTATCGCTATTAAATTCTTCTTTGACTTGTTTCCACATTCTTTTACTGTTTTTATATCCAGGTCTATATGTTGATCTATGTTCAATTTACTTCTCAGTTCTCTCCTCATGTCTGAATATCTGCTGCATAACGTGATGATATGTTCCGGTGTTTCATTTACATGACATGTTGGGCATAATGGGGACTCTGTTAGGCCAAATCTATACAGTAGGCTTTTAGTAGGCAGCATGCCCGTATACAACCTTGCCAGCAGTACGTCCATTTCCCGGTCCCTTGACCATTTGAAAATCTTTGATTTTTCGTCCAGGGGGTAACCTTGAGAATATTTTGATGCCTCCCAATCCCTTTTTTCCTCTCTTGTATAGAAATCTCCAATGTTTTTAGTTAAATCCGTTGGGGATGACCATTTTAATATGGGGGTTCCTTCAGTTGCGCTAGTTGCCAGTCTGTCTGCTTGCTCGTTCTCCTTAATTCCAACATGGCTTGGGGTCCATATCAATTTTATTCTTGCTCCTCTTTTACCAGCTTCCTGAATTGCGTTATATGTTTGAAGTATGATGGCCGCTGATTTTTTATTTGTGTTTTCCAGGGCTGTCAGCACTGATTTGCTATCTGAAAGGATGATATATCTTTTGTTTTCTCCAATGAATTTCTTTATCCCTGAACACAAGGCAATGGCTTCAGCTGTGAATATGCTATTTATATTTGGTATTCTTCTTAGGAATTTGTTATTTTTCTTGGTATCCAGTGCGGCTATCGAAGTTCTTGTCTTTGTTTTTGAGGCGTCTGTGGCAATTATCTCCCATTCTTTTCTATATTTTTCTATGAACTCTTCGTATAATTGGAATATTTCTTCTGGTATGGTTGTTCTCTGGAATTGCAAGTCGGATAGATGGATATCCACCTTAATATCAATTCTTATTCTTGGGATATGCTGGATATTGTTTTATAGTCCACTTCCATGGTCGTTAGGATATCTCTTAACTCCTCTAGGTTCTTCATTCCCCGTCTGGGGTTTGCTTCGTTTGTCTCTAATTTTGTCACCATCATAGGGTACAGCGTCGATTCGTTTTTCAGCGACATAATTTTTAAATAAAACTTTCCTGTTAGGAAGTTCTGACGAATCATCACGGAAGGTTGGCCCGTCAATTTCCTAAGGAGCGGTATGGGTGTCCATTTTTGCAGGCCTGCCGCCACCCGGAGGGCAGCATTATAAATTATTTCTAGTTTGCGTCTTGATGTTACGCATGCTGTTGATGTGACTGCGCTTCCATATTCCAGGACGCTCCGAACTACCTGGTTTACTATCCTGATTAGGATTTCTGTTCTGGCTCCCCATTTGTGCGAAGCTATCGCCTTAATGGCATTTATTTTTTTGAATGCTTTTTCTTTTGTTACCTTAAAATGATAATGAAAAGTTAGGTTCTCTGAAAAGTTTAATCCCAAAATTTTTGCGTTCTTTACCGTGGGGATGTGGGTTTGGTCTATGATAATACTTGGTGGTTGTGTTTCTTTCTTTCTTGAGAAGTTCATTATCTGGCATTTGTTTGGGAATATTTTCAGCTTATTATTTACACACCATCGTAGTACTTGGTCTACTGCTTTCTGTAATTTTTTTACTGTTTCTGGGTACGAGCTTCCGTTTGTATATACTATAATGTCGTCCGCGTATGACAGGCATTTTGCTCCGTCTCCTATTGCTTCGTGAAGGTCTGACATATATAGTGAAAACAGGAATGGAGATAACACACTCCCTTGAGGTATTCCTTTTTTTGTGCTGTCCCCGTCGGATATCACATTTCGCCACTTGATTTTTGTTGTTCTGTCTGTTATTAGCGAATGGATTAGTTTACATGCCTTTCCGGGCGCCCCTTTCTCCAGACATTTATAGATCAGACCGTCTTGCCAAATCGAGTCATATGCTTTATGTATGTCCATTGTAATTAGTAGCACATAGTCCGATTGATTTCTGTAGTGGTTGATATCTTCATACAGCAGTTTTAATGCAGTTTGGCAATCTCTAAATGGGAGAAAGCCGAACTGATTTTGGTGAAAAAATTCTTTCTGCATGGCCAGTTCTGTGAGTCTTTTCAATAGCATTTTTTCGACTATCTTACATGCAATAGAGGTCAGAGCTATGGGGCGGTATGACTCTTTTTTCTCCGCTGGTTTGCCAGGTTTTAGTATGGGAATTATTAACGACACTTTCCATGATGCTGGGACTTCTCCCTCATACCATATTGCGTTTATGATATTGAGGAGTTTCTCTCTATTTTTTGGAGAAAGTTGTTGGAATATTTTTATAGTTAGGCCGTCTTCTCCCGGAGATTTTATCTTTGTCGAATTGATAGCTGACTCCAATTCCTCCATTCTAAATTCCTCATTGTACCTTCCATGCCCATCTGGTTCTACATCTGCACTAAAATCTATGGGGAGATTCTCCATAGTCTCTCCGCCCGTGAGAAAGCCCTCGAAGATGTTCGCCTGGGCTCCAGGGTCAGCGATCGCCCGGCCGCTCTCAACCAGGATACCGCTTGACTCACCGTCCTCTCGGCTGGCTCTATTGCTTAAAGCTTTTACAATTTTGAATATTTTTCCCGATTTTCCTGTTTCTTCGCATGTTTTTTCCCAGAAAGTTCTTTTGGCCTTTTTGATTGCTTTTCTAAGCTTTGCTCCAAACCTTTTGTGTTGTATCCAGGTATTTTTGTCCAAGTGATTTTTTGAGTATCGGAGGAATCTTCTCTTTTGTCCAAGAAGCCAGCTGCATTCTGTGTTCCACCAGGGTGGGTATGTGTTGCCTTTAATGATTTGCTCTATCTTGTTGTCAGCAAGACTTCTTTGACACTGATCCAGGAAGTTGTTGTAACTGGGTTGTTCCAGGTTATCTAGAGAGTCGTTTAGTTCCTTATTTATGTGGCCCCAGTGGTATCTGTGTCTCGATTCTTCAGCTTTCCTTGATTTCCATCGATCGAAGGTGATTTGAATTGGGAAGTGGTCAGAGTCAAATAGGTCAGCGGATATCTTTAGGGATATCTCTTGAAATATATCTGGAGAGCATAACGTGAGATCTATTATAGAATTGGAACTTTGCGTCATGTGAGTTGGTTGATTAGAGTTTAATATGCAGATGTTGTTTTCAGTGATCCATTCTATGAATTTTTCTGCGCCTGTCGAGTTCTTTTTTGAACCCCAGTTTTTATGGTGTACATTAAAATCTCCAGCAATGATGAATGGAGCTTTAAGGTGGCTAAGTGCCTTTTCTAGCCATTCTTTGGTAAAACGTCCTCTGGGTGAATATATATTAGCTATATACAATGTAGTTCCTTTGGATTTGATTGTGATTGCCTCAAATTCATTTTGACTGTGGGGTAGATTTACCCTTATTTTTTGTGTTGATAGCTTTTCATCTACAGCTATCAGAAGCCCTCCTCCGTTTGAGTCCTTCCTGTCGTTTCTGTATATATTTTTGTTTTTTAGATTTATTTGGCATTTTTGGCTGAGGAAGGTTTCCTGAAATATAAAAACTTTGGCTTTTTCAAAGGTTCTTTCCTGTAACCAGTGCAACTTGCTTCTGAGACCTCGGCAATTCCATTGAAGGAAACTAAAATCCATGTTGAAATATTCAATGATTTGATTCAAAGATTAAAAACGAATTTTTTTTTTGGTTGGTTTTATATTGAATTATCGTTAGCTTACCCAGATCAGACTTGGTTGAAGTTTTGGTGCGTATTTTGTATTATTATTTTATGTTGGCTAGTTTATATAAATATGCAGAGAACTTTCTGCTTAAAATTAAAGGTTAAAAACATATTTTTTTTTTTTTTTTAGAAGGGGGGTTTGGGGGGTATACTACTCTTATTTGCTATCTCCCCTAAGAAGGTAACCATAACGGGAGCTGTGCTTTCATTGATTTTGTTTGATGTATGATCCGATTGATGAGTAGATTCCCCTTGGCGTCCTTGCTGGTGGCTAATCTTTGTTCTTTTTTGACTCTGTGATTTTTCAGTTTCATTTGATTCTGTCTTGCTGCTTTTTCCAGGAGTTTTCCTTATTTCTTCTAATACCTTTTGTATTGTGTTGTTTAATCTTTGATCGAAAACTTCTATCAAGCTTTTGATCGAGGTTTTTATCGTTTCATTTAACATTGCGTTGAAGTTTTTCATCATTTCGTTCATCATTTCGTGATTGTTTACGTCGATCATTTTCTTAACGTCTTCTTTTGTGATTGATTGTTGAGACTGAGTTATTTTGCTAACATATGAGTTAGGGTCGGTTTTGAAGCTTCTTCTAGCTTCCGCTATGGTTATTCCGTTTCTTGCCTTCAGTTTGAGAATTTCTTCTTCTTTTTTGTATCTTGGACATGATTTATCATCAGCTTCGTGTTTGTCCTTACATAAGGCACATTTTGGAGTTTTTTCTTTGCAGGTATTTTCTTTATGATCTTCTCCGCATTTTCTGCATGTCTGATTCTTTTGACAGAATTTAGTTGGGTGATCGAATGCAAAGCACTTTGAGCATTGGCGTGGCCGATCAATAAACGGCTTGATCTTGTGATTCGTCATCCAGATTTTTATGTGGCTTGGTAGTGATCTTCCGAAACTTGTGATTAGAATTGTTTCTGTTTCTGTCACTTTGTTTTCCGATCTCTTGGTAAATCTTCTTGCGCTATGAACTTTAATGTTGTTTTCTTCTTCTATTTCCTCCATGACGTCGAAAAGTGAGTTGTTGGTGTCAATTTCATAGAGTAGAAATTTATTGGTTATGCTTTCTAGCTGGATCTCTGCATTTACTGCTTTTCCTAGGATTGCTTTGGTAGCAATAAGTTCTTTAGCCGTCGTGAGATTTTCAGTGATGGCCAGGATGTTTCCGTTTTTAGCGTGGATGATTTCATCTATCTTTTTAATATTAGACACTTTCCTTGCTAGACATTCTTTTAGAAGTTTTGGATGTGACTTGGAGATTTTGTCTCCTGTAGGTTTGAAAATTATAATATATCTTGTTGCTCCATTTCCGGCGGCTAGATCTAGCTGCTCCTGTCCTTTTCGAGGATTCACCACGAAGGTCGGTTCTTGATTAGTGATCATTTTGATCGGGTCATCTCCTCCTGGGTCTATAGTCGTTCCCATCTTGTTGTTTTCATCCACCTTCTGCTTGAGGTATTTTGATGATGCAGCTGTTAGGCCTTGACTATGAAATGTAGATGTTCTTTTCTTAGAACTTCAAATTATAATAAATAACTGAACATGTACTCTTCTTGAGTTTCAGTTTTTGATAAGGATACTATGGCTTAACTTCAGCCTATAAATTCTTTTTTACGTATTGAGAAGAATCTCTAGTCAAAAGGAAAAACGAATTAAAAAGTGCGAGAGTGAAGAGAGTAGGATATACTAGGAAAGGAAGAGATAGGAAAGATAGAGGAGATAAAGGAAAATAAGTAGACTAGAAAATCGTGGAATTCAGAATCCCGCTCTAACAGCAACACGTGTCGAAAAACACTACCCAACTGTATCTTCTTTGATTTTCTAGAAAAACAAAAAACAAATACAGAAGTAAAAGTCGTAGTATTTGTAAACTTTTACAGAATTTGTAAGAAAATACTAAATCCATGGAAATAAATTAAATTATCAAATTGATACTTCGATTTAAATGGATATCTATTAATTATAAAATTTTGGAGATATTTAGGAATGCTTTTAGATATTATTTCTGAAAATGAAACCACAAACTGGTTGGCAACTGCTTTGGAATCCTAATTTTATCCTTTAGCAGTTTCCTGTTTGGCAATACATCAAATTTACATTTTGTGTTGTAGCGCTTTGGTGTTGTGTCTGCTGTTGCTTGCGAATGCGAATGAGATTAGTAAGATCGGTTTGTGAATAAAAACAGCTGGGGAATTATACCTTGAGTATTATTTTTAAAATATTAAGTACCACATTGTATAGAATTTTTAAAGAAGCTGACATTCAACTTTCGTTTCTTTTTTTAATTAGTACTCAAAGGTATACCCATTAAAAGAAAAATTTTAAAATTGCTCTTATTTGGTAAATTATTTTATTTATCGTTAAAAATATTTCGAACTGGTTCTCAACCACTACTTTGAATATATTTAGATTATATTAGAGTTATTTTCCTTTATTTTTTTTTGGCTAGTATAGCTCTGTGATCGTAAAGTTCATTTGTTGCCCTAATTACATTTTTGTGATTTTTTAGGTGCAAAATGATTCGTAAGAGATCTAGCATGAAAGATATATGTGAGGCCAAGCGCCGGAAACTAAATTATGGCAATCCTAGATATGATAATGGTAAGATCTATGCTGTTTTTATCAATAATGTTTTCTTGTATAAAACATGTTTTAAGTGTGTATTTCCTCATGTAACCAATAATAATTTTTAGAAAACCTTTTTCCTTTTCAAGAATGTTTTTGATGGCCCAAAAATCTCAAAATTTAATCTTCCAAAAAATGGTTAAATTCTTATATGAAAACCAGATGCCACAAGACTAGATTAAAAGATAGGTTCAAATGCAGTGGCGTATATAGAAATTTATTTCGGGAGGAGCCCAAAATTATTTTTCACCCTCTCCAAAGCAAGTTTATTACGTCCAATGTAGCTTTTTATACATTTTTTGTTAGAATTTTACATCTACAAGAACTTAATTTAAAAAAGTTGTGAATGATTTAGTCCCAAGTATCAAGGTCCAGGCAGCCAGGCGGTACCATTATGCAACCAGTAAAGTATTCCTTTATCAGACATAATTTTGTTATCATCATATCATTTCTTCAATGATGTAAAGGAATTTATTAAAAAATACATATCTGCCTATTTTTTGAACTTAATTTTTGCGATGTGTGTTTGAAGATTAAAAAGTCTGAAAAAGTTAAATGAATCAGTTAATCGTTTGTTCCAATTGACTATTTATTTTCTTAAATTTAATATTGTGTCGTAAACCTACCCTTAAACTTGGGGGATTTGTAAATGGAATATGTTAACCACTACGATTGACCTGGTGAGGAATAATGTTGAAAGTGTGACAAGGTTCTTAAACGCGCAAACTCCTCTTAGCTTTCAATAAAACTGGAAAGTAAAAGACAAAGCGGATTCCAGTGAGCAAGCAAATGTCTCTTCCGCTTTTGATCAACTACCCTTAAGTTTCTTCCTTTCTCCCCTCCAAAATAATTCCATTGCCTGTCAATGTCGGCACATGACCCTTTTACTATTGTTGGTTCTGCAATACATACTATTAGATGTTTTAAAGTAAAGCATATTAATTGTATGAAAATTTTACTCCAGGAATTACCCTGTATTTGGTGTAATTCCTGGACACTAACTGATTATAATTATTTAAATTATAAGTTAGTAATAATTAATAATGAATCAATAATTTGTGAAGAACTGTAATTCAGTATGCTTATTCCTTTAAAAAATTACAACTCCAGGTGAATTCCAGCTAACTAGTCACCCGGGTGGAAAAAAATAAACTTTATCAAAACCCAAAGTGTTATACATCATTGAAAAGCTTAAAGTCTATAGAATTAGAAACAAACATTGGTTTTTACAAATATTAGCTCTATTTTGTAGAGGAAATCATCAAAAAGCATGTATTGTAAAAGTTTTGTTGCTGCTGAAATTACCGACTTTTTACCTTATTACATCTGTAAATTATGCCATCAAAGTTGTTCCACAGAAGTTTATTATTGATGTTAGATCTCTAAATATAAAATAAATGTGTGTTTACAAGTGATTTAATCAAAAACTGCCTAGCTGGGGGTCTATTTGTCATACCAGGTTGAGCATGTAACGTCTGTTACAAATTTCACTAAAGTTTGTCTCACATTGTGAAAAATGGTTTTTTAAACTTTTATTTCCACTTTCTACTTTAATTTTAAGGTAAAAGAACTAATAACATCAAAATTTGTGGAAAAAAATTATATTGCCTGTAAATACAGGTGTAACAGACGTTACATGCGCCTGTCGTAACGGACGTTACAATGTCAATGTAACGTCTGTTACACATATAACTTGGCATAATAAAAGCTTAATAAGGAACCTACTATTAATAAATTAATTTATTTTAATTTATCAATTATATAATTAATTGAAAGTAATACATTTTAATTAAAAATTAATTATGTCATAAATTTTATATTTTATCTTACTATGTGTCAACCAAGAATTTCCAATCTATATTTGCAAAACAGAGGCATCTAGGGCACCATGTCAACCATCATGGAAAGGGGGCAATCCCCATTTTAATGGCAAAAACAATATTTAATTAAATTAAACATTAATTAAACTTTTTCAGCAAATTAGAATTCAAATACTAACTTTCAGTAAAGGCATCCTGAGATCCCAGGTATATAAAGATTTTTTCTCAGCAATTTTATTTTACCCTTTTTTTTCACGAATAAAAACTATAAGATCAGGTATTTAGGATGCTAAAAAATTAAAAACCGTTAACTTCATTTAAGTAACAATTTTAACTTAGTCATTATAAATGGCACTTTCAATTTTAAAATGGTTGTCGAGTGAATTTTTTAACAATGCACTTAAGATTTAATTTATCATTGTAACTTAATTTCTAGGTACTTAAAATTTTAATGTGAAAGTAATGATCATTACTTTACCCTTATTTACCCATTACTTTATCATTACCCTTATTTCCAAGCAGCATGACTAATATAATATTATCAGTATTGGTCATTATTAAAATGTACTTAGAAATATCAGTCAATATGGCTTAATTTTTGTTTTGGCTGGCCAATGCTGTTTCTCAGATAAATTTTACTTAATTTTAAAGGGTAGGTAAAATAATATAATTTTGATTATTTTTAAAATTGTTCTCTTTTTTTATTTGAAAAGCCACTCATTGCATGATATTTACAGGTATTGGCTAATACAAAAATTGGCATTGGTAAATTAATAAATTATTTTAATTTTAATAAGTTCATTCATAAAAGTCATTTTGAGGGCTTTTAACCTTCTTTTTTAGTAATTTAAAGTGCTACACAATGCTTAATATTTATCGGTATTTGCCATATTGGCCAATAGCGTAGATTTTAACAGGTTTTATCATTCAAAATAATTTTTTTATGTTTTTAACCCCCTTTCTTTACTAAATTTAAAGTTCTTGACTATGTATGATATTTTTTATATTTGCGATATTGGCCGATATCACAAAATTGTTTAATTAATAAACTGCATGAAATTTTATTTTAACAGGTTTATTCATTCAAAATAATATTACTTTGTTTGTCTTAACCTTGTTTTTTCCCACTAATTTAAGCTCTGGACACAGTGTATGATATTTATCGGGATTTGCGATATTGGCCGATATCGCAGCGTTTTTCAATTTAATAAACTACACCGAACTTAATTTTAACAGGTTTATTCATTCTAAATAATATTACTTTGTATGTCTTTAACCTTGTTTTTTACTAATTTAAAGCTCAGGACAATTTATGATATTTATCGGTATTTTCGATATTGGCCGATATTTCAGCGTTGGTTAATTAATAAACTACATCAAATTTAATTTTAACAGGATTATTCATTCAAAATAACGTTATTTTGAATGTTTTTAACGTTGTTTTTTAGTAATTTAAAGTGCTAGACATGTACGAGATTTATCGGTATTTACGATATTGGCCGATATTGTAACAACCCCCAATTGATAATCTTGGGGTACATGAGTAGTTCTTATTAAGTTATGATCCTCCTCTTCAACTTTAACTTAAATATTCAAGGCCTGAATGGTATGCATTTCGTACGACGTAACGTCTGTTACACCATGTAACGTCCGTTACAAAAGTTTAGAATTTTTTAAAAAATACAAAAAATGACTGAATTTTTTAGTCAATGCTGTGATATATTGCGTACATGTCTAGTAATGTTATTTAAATTTTTTTTAAACTAAAATGCCTTATAGATTCACAGACTTTTTAAACTGATGACACTAAAGTGTAAAAGGGCTTCCATTCATGTAACATCCGTTACAAAAAAACAATAATTCCCCCCCACTTCACAACCCTGGAAATAAATTTTCAAACATGTATATCTTTTATTCAGAACTAGTTTTACTAGGAAAAAATATATAATCATTATTATGAGACGTTTTTATGCCCTTAAAAATTGTTTAAACATCAAATTTTCGTACGAGTGTAACATCCGTTACGTTGGAATTCACCTCCAGCTTTGATAGTTCTTTTGGTATTTGCCTATTATCCCATCAAATGTTCAGCCACCGTTAAATTTATCGACAACTGAAGAAACAGTCAATTGGCTTTAAGATCCAACAGTACAGTCGACAGGATAATACACAAGAACGTTTTTTTTAATATTGGGATTTTATGGATTTTTGTCTGGGATTTAGCCTGGTTGACCCTATGTACATTGAGTATAGATGCCTAAATTTTGGAGTTCACATCAAGATACTGTGAGAATGTATTTGTTGCTTTTATTTTGCTAAGCAAGCCAATTTCAATTAAAAATATTTTGAAATGATTATTACATATTTAAAAGTATACACTGATAAATTTTTATATAACATAATGTATAAAAAAGAGCTCCTGTAAGTTATTATCATTATTTGCTTGTTAACTGAGTTACAGTATAGTTCTTTTCTAACAAAGTTTTTTTTTAAACTAGATGTGCCCACAGATGTTCAAGGTGCTTTGAATTATATTACCTCACTCTTCCCAAGAGAAAAATTTAAGAACAATCTTCCTCCTATCGTCATGAGACATCAGATTTATGCTTTTGTGAAGAACAGAACAGATGTAGACAAGGAATTAGTAAGAGATTTCTCCAAAGATAATCTAAATATTTTTAATACATGTTTTGTAAAAGAGGGGTAGAATGGAGTTTGAATCCTTTTATGTTAAGATTTACTTTATTTTCGCAAGGTAACCGTTCTTTTTTATAGTTTAAATCTTGAAGTCCCTATTTATTTCATCATTTAACATTGAGGTATGGTGATTGTTTAATTTAATAACATTAATCCCTTTATTCATGTGATGATCTTAATCATCATTTAAACAGTTATATTAATCAACTGGAGTATAAATGCCGACTGAAGCTAATATAACTCCAGAGTATACTTTTCTCTGAGTTATAGGACCTTCGAATTGTTAATTGTTTGTAAATTGAGTTTACTTATAGCCACAATGTGCAGTTTCCAAAATGCGTTTTATGCTCAATCTAGCTGTATTGATAGTAGTACTCTTTGGACAATTTGAATAGCTTTTTCTGTAAGGTTTTTGAAATATAGGTCAATAGGGGCAAGATTTATTTGCCAATTATCCTCAAATTTTCCTAATTTTGACTGCTTAGGCCCCAAACATAGATAGTTCCATTTACTCTTTTTAAGTTTCCTTGTAAACACACCTTATATAAAAAATTAGATGTTTACCCAATATGTGTAATTAATAAGCCAAAAACTTAGTAAGTGTTAAAATATCATTAAAATAATGAACTGTAGTGTTGTAAATGTAGCATGTAACTGAAATGGTTTTCCTCTTTTGAAATTTTAGAATGAACTTAGGAAAAAGGGTGAAATTAGGCTTTTTAAACTTGGTGATAGAGATGATCAAATTGGTATTGTTTCAACAAAATCTTATAAAGAATATGTTGAAACTAGTTGTAGGAACAATCAAACTGTTGGTAAGTATGAAGGTTCCAAATTTCTGTGATTTGAAAGTATAACAATATATTTTAACTACATTAAAACAAGATTCAAAAATAACATTTTTAAATTTAATAAAAAAGCAACACTAAAAAATTGTTTTCACACATTTGTTTCTTATAATAAAGTTTGTCTATCCTCGCTTGGAGGTGGGAAACGGGAAAATCCAAGTTCAAGCGGGGGTGCAGGAAAATAGGGTAGCTAGAGATTGGCTACTTAAGCACCCCATTTGCGATACGGAGATAAGGGAAGGGAGGTGGAGTAGTTATTGGCGATAAATAACCAGTTTGCCGCTCTCTCCATACCTATCCAACCCCAGGGAGAAAATCGCCTTCCCTGTTTGGGTTTACGCTTACCACCTAGCTGGGACAAACAGACTTTACAGGGTGTCTCATAAGGTAGGTACTAAACTTAATGTGGGGATTATGATTTGCGTAGGCGAGCGACAATGCAAAAGTCGGGGTTTTAAAATTTAGCAATAAAGATTTACTAAAACATGCAAAAGACTTTGTAAATATAAAACTATAAACTAAACAGAGCTAGCCAAAATGCTAAAACACAGGGATGAGACTGACAAAAAAACAAAAAGTCTGAAAAACTGTGTGAACGACATTTTCAATACTGTTTTCCAATATATTTTTAGGTAGAATTTGCATGTTAATGAACTTAATATGAAAAAGATTTGAAAAATAAAGTTCCAAGTACTAAAAGGGAGGTTTGAGGGTACTCCCCCAGAAAATTTTTGGAAATTTGATCCTAAAATTCAAGGTTTTAGCTTATTTTTAACATCTTGTCCAAATTTTTGCGGTCGGAGGTTTGAGAAAATATCTGAAAATTCTTTAAAAAACCGGAAGAAGTCGGAAAATCCAACAAAAATCTGAAGAAACAGAAGTAATAGAATAGTAAACAGTTCCATTTTATTTGATGTTAGTGTGACGCGTTGGCGATTGCTTCATAAAGAGCTGTGTTGCCACACTTAACATGCAGATCTCTGTCATGCCATGACAAACAAGATTCTCATAGGAACCAATGTCTACAAAAATAAATTGTTCGATTGAGGACAATGTTCGCCGGTGTAGGAGCAGCGTTCAACTCTGTTATTCAACGGAAAAATTACTTTTGCATATTCGAAGAGAGCACCCCCTAAAGCCCCTGTAAACCAAATTTCATTAAATTATATCAGTAAATGACAGAGAAAATCACTTTCTAATTTGAAGGCTGTATGAAACTACAGTAAAATCCCGTGATAACGAACTTCACAGGACCGTAAAATTTCTTCGTTGTAACTGAAATTTCGTTGTAACCGTACTATCGACTTCAGTTATGGTAGTACTTCAAATAACAGTTGGGGACTATCTGGACTTTCGTACTAAGGGGATTTTTTGTTGTATCGGTATTCGCTGTAATGGGATTTCACTGTATAATAAATTGAATTTATTGAAAGTGAAAAAGGAGGGGATTTTTTTGCTAATTATTGGTGGAATTTAATGAAATATGTGTGGTCTACAGAGGTTTTAGGGGGCTCTCTGGGAATAAAAGATATTAATAATAATTTATATTTTCTTTAGAGTAAAAGAGGTAAACGTTGCCTATTTGCCGGCGAACATTGTCCTTTAGTGGACCCAGTTTACATTTGCCGACATGGGTTTCTATAAAAATCTTGTTTGGCACTGACCGTTTACGACGCCCTGTATAATGATCAACATTGATAGATAGTGATTGATCTTTATATTCATTGGTAACAGTGATTCTTACTGTATATAAAAAGTATTTTTGGAAGTTATTTACTCTTGCTGCTTTCAGAAATTTTAAGATTTTCTAATTTTGCTCTCAATCTAGCCTGACTTCTATTATTTTATGTCTCCTTAATTTTGTTAATTAGCATTATTTTTTTCATCATTTTAAATATTTTGGGGCTTATCTTATAATAAGAGTGATCTAATTTTTTTAAATAACAAAATGGTTCTGTAAGAATTAGGAAGATTATTAAACTTTCAATTTCTGTCCTTTTGGTGATATATTTATTTTTATAAATCAGCTAAACTTTTAAAATGATACAATTCATTCCAGGAAGAAAATATTGAAAATTTCTAAAAAAGGGAAATTTTTAACCCTTTTAAAAATGCAAAATAGCCATATTAGCTTTTATCTTTAATATATTACACATATATTTAATATATTAATATATTACACATTTAGTAAATACAAGTATCTGGTATTTACTAATGTGTACCTATTTTTATTCTAGGAAATTTTCTTAAAAATGTGGTGACAGTATGTCCAGATATTGGTTATAGCAATTGTGTTTTAATGAAAGAGTATCACTTGAGAGAAGAAGATATTGTGTAAGTGGTGCCAATAGTATTTGTTTCACATTCACAGCTTGCCTATTTTAACAACATTTTTATATTTTTTTCTTAAATTTCTATTCTAGGGAATTAGTTCAAAATGGAGTCTTGACTTGTCGTCGAGATGTGGGCTGCTATTGGCTGTCAATACCTCAAGTAGGAGATTTCATGAAGACATTTTACTATGGACGTAGAGCTGTGCTGCAGTATGTTAGAAGAACAAAGTATAAAGAAATATCCCAACAAGAGCTAGAACATAGAAAATTACCTCGGAAAGCTCTTTTAGGAATTTTATATCATGTTTATGACATCATTGGAAGTGATGCAGTTACATGGTAAGATTGTGTTTTTGCATTTCTTTAATGTTCATTGATTTTTTGAAATAGTATTTTACATCATATATCAATGAAAAGTTTTAATTCAAGTATTATTGCTGATAAATTCCTATTCGTTAAGAATTAAAAAAATACTTACTAAATTTTTGTAATTACATTTGTAAAACTGCTTGAAATTTTTTTAATTACAATGAACTACAAAGAAACTTTTTATTTCAGCCACCTCTTTAAAATAATAAGATGCATAGCCATTGAATTAACTTTAGTCTTCAGTGCTTGTAAATTAATTTTGCTTTATGTTATAAAGAAGGTCTAAGGGTTCCCCCAGAAAAGTTTTGGGAATTTAACCCTTAAAAAGTTATAACTATTTTTTAATGTGCCAAGAAAACATATTGACAATTAAATTTTCAAAATACTCAAATTTTTATTCTTCAATCATTGTTGTACTTCAAGAAAATACACATGTTTTTTTAACCAGATACTGAATATTTCTGGGAGATAGCCCAAATATCAAATATTCCTGGGCGGTCCAAATATTGTAATGGCAACCATAAATCTTATTTGAGTGGGGATTCTAATTCTAAAAAACCTCAAAATCAATAGGGCATAAGTAAGAGACATAATGCCCTGTCCTCATTAACTGAAGATGGGAAATATACTACATTCATGATATTTTAGACCTTCCACCAAAGTTTAAAAATCTACAGGAGTAAAAAAAAGTAAAATTTGTGAATTGAATTGTTCTCTGCATGTTCCTAAAAATTTGCTAACCAAAAAAACATTTTTAGTTCCAGTATTTGTAATATTTTAGTTTAAAGTACTGAATTTGTTCTCTTGCCTCTGATTTTATGTGTTTAAGTTAAATTATTTAGTTGATAAATGCAGCATTTCAACAGATTTAAAGGAAAATGACATTTTATTTAGCTTTGTTAATAATGGGTTTTTAACTTAACTTCTAAAAACTTCTAAATGAAAATTCTGTTTGCTTCAATCATTCTTAAGGCAATACAAGTTGTATGCATGGTTTTTCCTTGAATATTAATTTAAGTTATTATTTTTCAGCATTGATACTTCAACTGGTGTTGTGTTACGACTGCAGCTGGAATCAAATAGATAATGCCCAGTTGTCATCTTAATATTACTTGGTACATTACGATAAACTTGTATATGAATTTATATAGATTACCTACAAAACTAATTTATTATTTATTGGCTCTTTTAATAGTAACACCTTTATGTGTACTCAATGTATTGTATAATTGTGGATATTGTGTGATTGTGCTAATGTTTATCGTTTGGGTGTGATGTACACATATACCCATTTGTGCATGTGTTCTAAGATGGGAAAGACATCTCTTCTATTTGCCATTTATATTTTTTGAATCTTATACAAAAGTCTGTGGCTTCTACAAAAATGGGTTTGTTGTGTACAAAAACTTTGTTAGACTTAACTTTATACTTTAGTTTGAATTATTGTTTTATTATATATTTGCTTTATGTGTTTATTATATATTAATGCATTTTGTTGTGTCTATAATGAATTAGTTGACTTAGTCAAATTAATACTCATATACAACTCCAAGGTTTTTTTTGTTGAAATCTCAGATGGAAGATTTTAATGTAAAGATGAGACCAAGTTGGTTAAACTATCTTTTTAAGTCATTGTAAATAGTTTGTTTCTATAACTGAAAGCAACATAAAAATAGGTTGTTATTTGTCAATCTCTCTAGTACAAGATCTATTTAATTCAAGTCACATCTTTACCTCTCCCAAGGTCAGTGTAAATGAAGAATGGTCAAAGAGTAATTATTGTTGACACTTTTAAATAAAAGTTATTTGTATTTCACTTTTGTTTTCATTGCAAAACTTGGAGTAAAACACTTTTCAATTTTTTTTTAAATGTGTATGGTACTTATTTTTTTTTCATTTAGCTTTCTTTTTTATTTTACATTTACCAAATAACAGGAAATTTAATTTTAAGGTATTGTTAAAATAAATTGATAAAATTTTATAAACTTAAAGGAATAAAAATCACATATAGTCTGATTGCCATGAGAAATTTTTTTGACCTTATACAATATTGTGATAATTTTGGAAACGGGTTATCACCTTCAATTTCGAGAAGGGTTGGTAACTCATAGATGCTAAAAAACGTTTTTTGGCAAATATGTGCGACTTCATTTAGATTTGAACTTTTTTGTTTTTCTGTCAAAGATTTTCTCGTCAGGCTATAGCTATGTATTGAAACTAAGCATTTTAGTATTACTTTAGCATCAAATCTAGTCTGCTACTTTCTCTATATCATTTGCCATGATATTTCATTATCAATGGTAAGTAATGATTGGAATATAATTTTATTTTGTACTTGATGTAAAGTAAGCTATAAACTTAGTTTCTGTTAGTTTAGCAAACTATAAATATAAAATATTGATGGTAAAACCCTACACACAGACATTGCTCAGGTATATCCTGATGAGATTGTTAAATAGGGAATCAACTAAGTTAAAGAATCACAAATAATGTAACTTAATCAGTTAATTTTTTGTTTACTTTCCTTATTGTTTATTATAGCTTATGAACTATTTCAAAGTTTTTAAGACAACTTTGTTTACCATTAATTTGAGAAAGTAAGATATGGGTGCAGCATAGAAATTCTTGTGGAAAATGAAGTCTGGTTGATAAATTTCCTTCCTTTTGCCAGCCCTGGTATAAATTTTCTAAAAGAAGGCCCCAAACTATCTATTTCTTAAGGTAAACCAAACATTTAACACAAGCAGCAATGTTCAATACTACCTTTTATTTAAGGGAGCTGCATCAAACCAATTATGTGTGCACGATATTAATTTATAAAAATTATCTTCGCTTGACTAACCCCCCTAAAGAAAATGTTAGATTGATCTGTGTGTACTCTATTGTCACTTACACTCATTGCCATAAAAAATAGCGCACCAAGAAGAAAAAGAGATATCAAAGCCAAATTTATTTCCATGATTACCCATAGTATGAAGGTTGGTTGATAAAAAATTCAGACTTCCATGAAGTTGGGGGACCGAGAAAATCAGTAAAAAGTGTTGACTCCATAGGTGTCCATAACCGCCGCTACACGCCATGGTATTAAGTGATAGGGACTCTAAATGGGCCGTTGGGGATTGGAGGACCATGTTAACTCCCCACGTAGTCAAATTTCATCTGGTGCACCAATGGACGTTGCCTACTCGGCAAGAGGATTTTATATCAGTGACCGGACTAGTTTTGTGGGCGTTGGTTCTAGAGAATGGGAAGGACAGGTTAAAAATGCAACCTAGGGGGGTAAGAAGAAAGCTTGGACATTGCGTGCAACATGTGGTTGTGCATTTTTCTCCAGAAACTTTTCCGCAGGATAGGTTTGATGGTAAGGACGGACAACCGGCTGCCAAACCTGAATGAAGCAGCTCAGGTTGGTAAAAGTACTGGTAAACCATACTTAGGAGTTTCGGAAATGGAATCCAATGCATCACCAATCCGTTACTCAGGATCTACACTCCGTGGGACGATTAGAAAATCAACAGCCGAGTGCGCTCTCTCCATTGTGTCTTCAAACTCATATCCAACCATCGTGGTGGCTGCAAACCGAAGCGAGATTCTCTCATAAATACATTTGGATTTGACATTTGGATTTTCATTTCCCTATTTCGGGCACTATTGAAAACAGAAAGGCCCATTTTCAGACCCTTGTTTATTGACAAAGATGTAAGAAGCTATGCGGACCAAATGGACAATCCGCAGTACTGCAAACGACATCCATCCCCCTCCCGCATGTCCTCAGTATGATCTACCGGTACATTGACCAACCAGAGCTGCGTCATTGAAGTTTTGCAGCCGGTTGTCCGTTCTTACCTTCAGATCTGTCCTGCGGACAAGTTTCAGGAAGAAAATGCACAACCACATGTTGCACGCAATGTCCAAGCTTTCTTCTTACCCCCCTAGGTTGCATTTTTATACCGTCCTTCCCGTTCTCCAGAACCAACGCCCACAAACAAGTCCGGTCAATGAGAAAAAGCATCTTGCCTAGGCTTACCATATTTTCTCGGGGCCAACCCAGGACATATTTTTGAAATTTCTTTATAAGTGCCATATCAAATTACTAAAGATTAAAAACAAAGAAAAAACTATATTCAAACTAATAAATATTAAACAAAATATCAAATTTTATTTTTTCATTTAAAATCACTTTTTTAAAAAAAGTGTGATTGACTTCATTTTATCACAAAATTCACTGAAAGTAAGTTTTCTAAGGTAATACAGACGTTAGAAAACGTAAAAAAAGCAATTTTAAGTTGTTTGATCAGAATTTTTTCATAAAAATGTCTGGAAAATCTTAAATGTATGAAACCCCGGACATTTTAGCGTCCCAGGACATTTCCCCGGACAGCTCTAAAAACCCCGGACTGTCCGGGGTAATCCCGGACGTATGGTAAGCCTAATCTTGCCCGGTATGCAACGTCCGCTGGTGCACCAGATAAAAATGACTACGTGGGGAGTTAACATGGTCCTCCAATCCCCAACAGCCCATTTAGATCCCCTTACACTAAATAGCATGGGGTGTAGCGGCGGTTATGGACACCTATGGAGTCAACACTTTTTACTGATTTTCTCGGTCCCCCAACTTCATGGAAGTCTGAATTTTTTATCAACCAACCTTCATACTATGGGTAATCATGGAAATAAATTTGGCTTTGATATCTCTTTTTCTTCTTGGTGCGCTATTTTTTATGGCAATGAGTGTAATTTGGTTGGGCATTGGCATTTGGTTGCTCTTCAGAGACTAACGGCCATATTCACCACTAACTTAACCTAAGGTTAACCTGGAATCAAGCTTTTTTGACAACTCTGATTGGCTTAAAACTTGTTTCCCTTTCTCAACAACCAATTAAAATCTTGATTCCGGGTTAACTTTAGGTTAAGTTAGTGGTGAATACAGCCGTAAGAGAACACTTAGAGTAAGAAAGAAAACAACTAGACTGAGAGAAAACGGTTAAAAATGTAGTTCAGTCTTGCAATTATTGAAGGTTGGCTCTCATTACTTAAGATACCATGATAAAATGTATTTGGGAGAGAAACTAGCTTCATTAGAGCATTTCAGTGACAACTCAATGAAAGCTCCTTGCTGGTGATTTTCGGAGTTTTTATAAAACAACTTTTATCATACAGGGTGTTTCTAAGTCCACTTAGGGGCTTTCATTTCGAAACAACGTCTCCTAGGGTCATGGAAGTAAGGCCCCTAGGTAAGTGATGACTATGGAGTATTCCATTGGATGACTTGCAGTATCCTTTTAGCATCAAAATAAAAAAGTTAAAAATAAATTAATTAAAAAACTAAAGTATTGCCAATGTGTAAAAACGGTGACGCGAAAAAACCGTTCAATGCAAAAACCGTTCAGACGAAAACCGTTCAAAAAACAAAAAAATTCATAGCTTTACACATGTAATTAATTTGCTTTTATTTTATTGAACGGTTTTTGTGTTGAACGGTTTTTTCGTATATCCGTAAAAACAATCCGGAAAAAAAATTCGGGAATATTCGCAGAGATATTGGCATGCAAAAATAACTCTGTCAGGGTGTCGGGCCTTAAAAAAAACCCAAAATGTTCGCACGTTTTTCAGTGTTATGTAGTTTTGTGTTTTTTAGTTAGGTGAAGACAAAATTAAATATAAAAAAACTTTTCCTTTTGTTGTCAGCTTAGAAAAACTAAGTTTGATGTCAAGAAATGTATATGTTTTTTGTATAAATGCTTGAGGTTTCGTTTCCCTTCCATTTAAGAAAATTTACAATTTTTAAAAGGTATAAAATATTTTAGCACGCTAAATCAAACATTTTCTTTTCCACACACACCCCCACTTATCACTCACTCTCTTTCTCTTAAGGTTTGGACCATGGATTTAAAATTATCCTGTATTTTTATACATGGTTTAGTATTCATGAGAATTGATAAAATTTTGATACATAAAACCAGAATTTGCACTATTTCTAAAGTCCAAAACAGTAAAAGAAGCAACTCATTTTATCCCTAAAAAGGAAAAACATAAGTTAGAAATCTATCTAATGCACAGCACAGATCTCCCTCTAAAAAGTCAGAAAGGTATTTCCAGTAGGCCAAAGAGCTTACGTGCCAACGCATCCCAAGTCCCCAGGGGTTCATCGAACGCCTTTTACGAATTCCCCTGCTAAAGAGATTGAATTCTGGAGCAGGAAAAATTTATTCCATCTAGGCCTAACTCGGAGCGAGAGAGAAGTATACAAAAGCGGATTCATCAGATACTTCAAAATGCAGATGAGTTATTTAACTCACGTCTGGATTAGATGTATTTGGCGGAGTTAAAAACCAGCAGGTCGCGCGCTCTCGTATTTGATTTATTTATGAGCGGAGTCGATAAGGGGATAATGTGTATTCTTTTGCTGATGGTGAAGTATATCATCCCCGATTTGCATGGCAGGCACAAGTGCAGCTACAAAAAGTGATGAGGCGGCGGAAAATTTTAAAATGGGAATTTATCATAGAGTATTTATGCGAATTTTTGCTTTCTTTGCCGTTAGTATCCCCAGTATGTGTATAATAGGTTTCTTAAAAAAACAATGTAGTCGGATTGGGAGCCTAAAAGGATTTTAGATTCTTTAAATCACGGGTGTCTCTATCTCTGATCCATATGGATCAGAGATAGAGTACAGATATTTGTACTTATCTTTTTAAAATGAATTGTCAGTTTGAAAAAATAAATAAGTCCAAAAACCAAGTTTTGAGAAAAAAACTGTTTAGTAATGGAATTTTCATTGTATAATCACCAAATTTGTGATAAATATTCATTGATAAATGCCATCGAATTTTTATCACATTTTCATAACTATTTTAGGGTTGAAAAAATTGACGAACATTTCTTTTTTCTTAACTTATGAAATTTCAGCCAGAAAAAATCTTGAAAACCACTCCAATCTACTATTAAACTATATTTCTACCTAATTCACAGCACAAAAGTGAAAAATAGAAAGATTAAGGCACATAAAATTAAAAATTGTCATGAAACAGAGCGATTAAGGCATGTATTAGCAGGTATCAATGGAGTCAAATATCCACTGGTTTAAAAAAGGAAAATACTTTTAATCTTCTTTTAAAACTTTAATTTCAAATTTAATAAAATATACAATGAATGGACATTAAAGTGGCCCACTTTTCTATGGGAAAAAATAAAGTGTTATGAAATTGCCACGGCACCCCTTCAATTTTGTAGACCAACATAGAAAACTATTCAGGCAAAGTTTGGGCTCTGTACCTTAATTATAAAGCGATAACCAAGAGGAGTGAAAAAGTCCAAATTCGAAGATTTTTATACAAAGCAACTAAAAAACCAAAGATCAAACCCTCTCATTTTGTTCTTGATTTTTTATAAGAAACTACTAACGTTATAGATATAATGTTCCAGGTTTTGTTTTTTATCACCTTTATTTTGGTTGTAGTAATTTTCTAATGTCCAAAGAACTTTTGTAAAGTTGTTTTTCCTGCATTTTTAAACAGCTAAAAACTGTAGAACTATAACTTAAAAACCTAAAATTAGTCCCCTTTTGTTTGTAAATTTTTTGTCTTTGATTTAATATGCATCATGACCATCATTTTCAAAATGTTTTTTTTCAAAATTAAAAAAAGTGAAAAAGAAAATTTAATTAAAAAAATGTTTTGAGAAAATATTAAAAGCCTTTTAACTCTTAAAATGAACATTACTACCAAATTTCAAGTTGAAAATAAAATTTAATCATGTATAAAAAAATAAAAATATTTAAAATTTAGGGAAGTCCCTAAACTATCCCTAAAATTATACAGCAAAAGCGATTCACTCATGGAAAATTCATAAACTCGCTTGAGGGTGTCCATATGACTGAAAACATGCAAAAAAATTTCAAATAAAATTTTTTTTTTCATTTACCCTCAAGCGAGTTTATGAATTTTCCATGAGTGAATCGCTTTTGCTGTATAATTTTAGGGATAGTTTAGGGACTTCCCTAAATTTCAAATATTTTTATTTTTTTATACATGATTAAATTTTATTTTCAACTTGAAATTTGGTATTAATGTTCATTTTCAGAGTTAAAAGGCTTTTAATATTTTTTCAAAAAAATGTTTTCATTAAATTGTTTTTCACTTTTTTTTAATTTTGAAAAAAAACTTTTTGGAAATGATGGTCATGATTTACATTAAATCAAAGACAAAAAATTTACAAACAAATGGGGACTAATTTCAGGTTTTTAAATTGTATAGTTCTAGAGTTATTAGCTGTTTAAAAATGCAAGAAAAGCAACTTTGCAAAAGTTCTTTGGACAATAGAAAATTACTACAACAAAAATAAAGATTCAAGGTCCGAGGATATAATTTTGCCACTATACAGAGGCTTGGTAAGACCTCATCTAGAGTATGCTGTTCAGTTTTGGTCTCCATACTTAAAGGGTTCAACATGGGGCTACTAAAATGGTCAAGGGTATATACACTAGCGGAAATAAAAATCCCAACATCAAGAAGGAAAGGAGATATCAAAGTCAAATTTATTTCTATGATTGCACATAGTATCAATGTGAATTGCTTAAAAAATCAGCCTTCCTGGATATAAGGGGGCCGAGAAAAACAGGGAGGAGTGTTGTCTCCATAGGTGTCCATTACCTACGTCACACGTCATGATATTGAGTGACAGGGGCTCTAAATGACTTTTGAGGGATTGGAGGACCATGTTGCCTCCTCAGGTAGTCCAAATTCATATGGTGCACCAGCGGACGTTGCATACCGGGCTAGGTGATTTCTCCTCTTTCTCCGGACATGTTTTGTGAGCGTTAGTTTTTACGAACGGATAGGCCAGGGTAAAAATGCAACATAGGGGGTTAAGAAGAAAGCTTGGACATTGCACAAAACATGTGTTTGTGCATTTTTCTCTTGAAATTTTTCCCCAGGACAGGTCTGAAGGTAAGGACGGACAACCGGCTAAAAAACCTTAATGAAGCAGCTCTGGTTGGCCCAAGTACCGGTAGATCATACTGAGGACAAGCGGCAGTGGGATGGATGTCGTTTGCAGTACTGCGGATTGTCCGTTCGGTCCGCATGGCTTCTTACAGCTTTGGCTATAAACAATGGGCTGAAAATGGGCATTTCTGTTTCCAATAGTGCACGAAATAAGGAAATGAAAATCCCAATTTCATGACGTTGTGTTTATGAGAGAATCCTGATTCGGTTTGGAGCATCACTACTTTTGGGTATGAGTTTGAAGACACAATGGAGAGAGCGCACTCAGCTGATGATTTTCTAATCGTTCCACGGAGTGGTGATGCAGGGTAATGGAGTGGGGATGCATTGGATTCCATTTCTGCAACTCCTGAGAATGATTCACCAGTACTTTTTCCAACCAGAGCTGCGTCATTGAGATTTTGCAGCCGGTAGACCGTCCTTACCTTCAGAGCTGTCCTGGGGACAAATTTCAAGAGAAACATGCACAACCACATGTTGTATGCAATGTCCAAGCTTTCTTCTTAACCCCCTAGGTTGCATTTTTACCCCGTCTTTCCCGTTCTCTAGAACCAACGCCTACAAAACAAGTCCGATCAATGAGGAGAAATCACCTAGCCCGGTATGCAACGTCCGCTGGTGCACCATATGAATTTAGACTACCTAAGGATCCAACATGGTTCTCCAATCCCTCAAAAGTCATTTAGAGCCCCTGTCACTCAATACCATGACGTGTGACGGCGGAAATGGACACCTATGGAGACTACAGTCCTCGCCAATTTTCTCGGCCCCCTAAACTCCGGGAAGGCTGATTTTTTAATCAATTCACATTAATACTATGTGCAATCATAGAGAAAAATTTGACTTTGATATCTCCTTTCCTTCTTGGTGTTGGGATTTTTATTTCCGCTAGTGTATATCCAGTGAGGGAAGATTAAAGAAGCTAAATATGTTCACTCTGAAGAAAAGAAGGATTAGAGGGGATTTGATTCAACTTTTTAAAATGGTAAAGCAAGGGGACACAGAGGGACTAGATTTCAATACGGGTAATAGTACAAGGTGTCACAATTTCAAATTGAATAAAGTAAAATTAAAGACGGATTGTAGAAAGGCATTATTTTTTAATAGGGTAGTGGATAGATGGAATGCGTTGCCTAAAACAATTGTAAATTCAAGTGGGGTAAACGAGTTCAAGAGGAAAATTGACAGATACTGGGATTCCGGTAGTTTGGGATGAAAAGACTGGACCAACCTTTCTGGGCTTACGCCTGTAGTTGGTCGACTTAATTTGTATTTGTATTTGTATTTATAAAAAACAAAACTTGGAACATTATATCTATAACGTTTGTAGTTTCTTATAAAAAATCATGAACAAAATGAGAGGGTTTGATCTTGGGTTTTTTAGTTGTTTTGTATAAAAATATTCCAATTTGGATTTGTTCACTCCTCTTGGTCATCGACTTCTAATTCGAATACAGAGTTGAAATTTTGGCTGTGAGCTTCTATTAGCTGTTCGAAAAAAAGTAGAGGGTGCCAGAACTCTACCTGAAAAAAAAAACGTTTTTTGGGCCACCCTAATGGACATTAATTCCACTAATTTAAGGGGCTATAGGGGGTAGTTATTTTACCCTCTTTCCACTCATGTGTAGAGCAAAGCTTGGAGTTTATTTTGAGCATAAAAAATAAATTTGTCATTTTTTGGACCACTTCCTTTTTTTAAAGTGACGCATAGTATGAAGTTTTAGTATATTTTATCGATCATAGGTCAGTTTCATGAGATTATTGCTGTAACTTTGAGTAGAAATATGCGGTATACTTTTAAGGAAATTTTTTTATTCTAAAACTATTCTTCATTAAAAAAATATCCTGAAATTTGTACTTAAATACCGCCAAAATTATCTGATACTGTTTTTTAATGATATAAAGCACCATAGGTTAAAAATAAGCTCTTATAGGCACTATTGAATTCTGTAATCGTTCAGGTTTGTTCATTACAAACATAATATAGATTAATATACGAAAACAATTTTAAAATTTTAAATTAATTTGAAAAATAAACGTTGTTTTCGTATATTTTTGCTTATTTTGCTTATAGCTTGCTTTTATTATGTACTTTAAAATATACGATACATACTTAAGATCGCTTATCCCAAGTGAAGCAATTAACTATGAGAGAGACATAAAGCGACACAAAAAAATTTGAAAAAGAATTTGAATTATTTTTGCCCTTTAAAAAAAGCATACGAGATACAAAACCCTTTTAGCATTACAAACAGTTGAGAAACATGCATGTACGCCAACGCCATTACACGTTTTTTTGGGAACCATTGAAATTAAAGAACGGATTTTACTTTATACCCGATGATTTAACTAATTAATAAAAATTCAGCACATCTTTTAAATTTTTTTCTTAAACAACATCGTGGAGAAAAAGTCTGGAACGCATATTAGAGGGAATTAATTTTCCTTAATAAAGCAATTAGTTTTATTTAAACGCCATTCGATGTCGACGCCTCTAGTTTTTGTTGCATAAAAAACTGAAAAAAAATTGAAAGTCAACTAATGGTAATAACGTTTTAATGACTAAATATTTTTTCTTTTCAGTGTTTCTTGCGTCAAAAGCTAAATATAACATTTCCAAGAATTGTTTGAGAGCGATCTAAAAAGATTATTTTTAGTTACTGATTTGTATTGCGCTTCATATATGCTTAGCAATTGAATTTTATATCGAAATATAATGGTTGTTCATTTGCTTAATTAAACTCAATTGTACTATTTTTATTTTCAAAACTTATTTTCTTATACCAATATTTTAAAACTATGTTACTACTGATTAATTTGCATCTTAACCCTATCCACATCTAATGAAGTTTTTAGCTCAACCAAACCTTCCAATGCAATTTTATTCACAGAGGTGTAGGTTAGGGTGTATCGAAAAAAACTTTTTTTTATTTTGATGATGGCATCACGATGTGATGCCTTTGTGTGGAAAAGTTGTCTAAAGTGGCAGAGAGTACCTGTGAATTTTTTCAGAATTTTCGGATAATATCTTGAGGTGCCGCCAAGGCCCTGAAGGTCCCTATGTTAATCCAATGGAGATCGGGAACGGTTCTGTCTGGATGTACTCCGACCTTTGGGGAAGTTGCACCGGAAGGAGGAGGACGTTAATCTGGACTTGAGGGTCGCTACGAAAGTAGTTTGCCTTAAGTCCCTAAAATAAGCTGCTTAAAGCCGCGCACCACTACTTTCAACTTGGGTGCTGGAAGATCCAAATCTTCCAGCATGATATAGGCTTCTTGCCACCGGAGTCATCGCTGGTAACAGGTGACAAACCACACCGCACCTGACGGAATTCAGGTAGGCGTCTTGCCGACGGGCTCCCGCTGTGAACAGGGTTGACGATTATTGGGAAGACTCAATGCTGAATTGGTGCTTTGCACTACTCAAAACTGCATGTGAGAAGAGTAGGAAGGAACATAGTTATAGTGTCGATCGGTTCTGGGGCATAGACTCACAAACGGTAGTATAAGCGTTGCGGGATGAAAATGGTTCAACAAGACGTTGTGGGATGTACAGAGCTAGACGTAAGAGACGTTGTTGTCGAAGTCGTTGAAGTTTAGAAAATGGGACAGTTAGTGCGATATCGATCGTCGGCGCTTCTTTCGGATCTGTCTAGGACGGCGGCATCCGCCGCCGCCCGTTCAACGAGGGGTTCTCGCGGCGCGTGTTGTAAACCGCAATGCGCTTGGTACGAAGCGGGGCACGTGTCCGCAGTTCTCGAACTCGCAAGCCAAGAAGGCCGAAAATTGATTTTTCGCCCCTCATTTCTACCCTAATCACACGACGAATGTCTTCACTCGAGTTATGGACCCTATATGATCTAGGCTATCCGACAAATTTTGAATAATAGCCTAAATCTCTATATTATGTTGATTGTGGGCTCTGATTTGAACGAGAAAATACGCGATTTTCGACGAAATTGGAGCATACAAAAAAACGTAATATAGAGATTTAGGCTATTATTCAAGTTTTGTCGGATAGCCTAGATCATATAGGGTCCATAACTCGAGTGAAGACATTTGTCGTGTGATTAGGGTAGAAATGAGGGGCGAAAAATCAATTTTCGGCCTTCTTGGCTTGCGCGCTCCTTTGGATTAACATAGGGACCTTCAGGGCCTTGGCGGCACCTCAAGATATTATCCGAAAATTCTGAAAAAATTCACAGGTACTCTCTGCCACCTTAGACAACTTTTCCGCACTAAGGCATCATCAAAATAAAAAAAAGTTTTTTTAGGGCGAAATTTCCAAAATTTTCTGGGGGAAGACCCCCTGGACCCTTAAATGTTTATTCCAACTATATTATTCCCCAAAGTTTTTTAATATCGATTTTCCGATGCAAAAATCTAGCCTTGGGCCTGATGATGGCTAAATATTTTTAGAGGATTTTGCACTTCCCGAAATGAATATCTATATACCCTTCTGTTTTATAGTCTGGAGGTTCACGGGCTTAATATTTCTGATTTAGATTAGATTAGATTAGATAAAAAAATTACGGTTTCCATTACGTGTAAATTTTTAAGGTACTAAATATTTTAATCAAACAGCGAATTCTGCATAACGCGATATGGTATGCTAACGTCAGCTTTTTAGTAAGTCTTTTCTAATATAAGAATTACATTACCATCAAGATAAAATATGTTTCTATCAGTGTTGTAAGGGACTTTGGATCTGGTCTTCTCGGTGTTCCTTTTCTTCCTCTCCTTTCTCAACAACCTTTTCATCCAATCATTAGGTCTGATACCTATACCATATAAGGACTACAAGGCATGCAACCAGTTCACTTTTCCGTTTATGGCCTGTCTTTATCACAGAGTATAGAGCTAACAGAGATTCCAAACGGCAGTTTTCCTCTTTAAGTACTTAATTTAATTCATGCTCGCAGATTATAATTAATTCCACTAGCAGCCAATCAGAGAAAGCGAAATGCGAAAGGGATTCCTGATTGGATAGGGAACTTCTATCAAGCGGAATTTTAATTTCATCGGTGCTACTCTTTTCCCTCCACTTCCGATTTGGATTTGAGTGACAGCTTCTGTGGGCGAATGACAGAGACGTAGCAGGAGTGACGTGGAACTATAGGAGGCGGTCCGATGTACTTGAAGTTGTCAATGGGAAAACGCATGTTAAAAAAGTTGCCATAAGCGTCTATGGAGACGAATCTTATGTTAAGCTGGGTGCGTCAAAAGTTCGTGAGAACTTTAAAAATTAATAATAAAAAAACGAAAAGAGATAAAAATGTGCCGTCTGCTGCAATGTTCTTGATTTGGCTTTGGATTTTTTTACACCAAATTGTGAAAATTCGTAGTTCCCCGACCTATATGTAGATGACAGCACTACTTTTTACTAAAATAGGGAATTTCGGCCAGCAAAGTTCCCCCTTTTACTTCAGTGTAGGGATAAATCGAATATTGCGATTGAATCGATTTCTTAATCAAATGAAACTCTAATCCTCGGAATCTAACAGTCAGGGCCGGTTTTAAGTCAAGCTGATCTTTTAAACATTTGATTAGAATTAGAACACAAAGGGTTTCTCGGCAGGAGACATATGAATTAAGATTTTTCGGGCTAAATTGCCCGAATTTATTAACTAGACCTCGGCAATTTAGCCCGAAAAATCTTAATTCATTTGATTAGAATGTTAAATTAAGATATTTTATGATGTTTCTCGCACAAATTTAAGCTTTTTACGAATGAATTTAGTCCGATCTACTTACAGTGATAACGGATCTTAATTTGTATGCTAGAGTTTTTTTATTTATTGGGTGTTCTCTCTCTCTTAAAAAGTTTTGAAATTATTTATTAGTAATTATCAGTTATTTAAAGAGGAACACTTATCAGTATTTAAATTAATATTTTTCAAAATCCCTTCGAAATTTCATATTAAATTTTGGTTTGCATGATTATGATCGAAGAGGGAAAAAGAGAGGGCAATACATCGTTTTCAAATCTAAAAAAAATATTCTAATAGTGATCTGAGATAAAGTTTTTTTAAAACGCGTAGGCGATCTGGCGTCGCATAGAAACTTCATAGTTTCACCTTATAACAGCCTCTTACTTTTGAGCATTGAGTGGATTTATGGAGAGTTTATAAGAGAAAATGAATGTCAAGAGAATTCGATTTTGTATGCTTAAATCATGTTTTCAGAAAAAATTGGGACATCTTGCCAACCAAGATTTCTTGTGCGCCTCCCTGGGGTACACTTAGATCCACCACAGTACATCTAGATTTATCCCTAGTTACAAAAGAAGGGTGGATCGGATCGGGATGATCGCAGCTCTAAAAAAAATGACAAAACATTTCTGACAAATAATAAAGGTTTTATAAAAGAAAGTTCAGATATTTCTTTCTGAATAAAATTTCAAAACTATTCAGTTGGGACCTCATCCCTCATCTTGGCTCGTTACACACAAAATCGTAATTAATACTCTTTGTCTACGATTTAAATCATTACAGTAAAAGTTCTAACAATCTGCTTTAATAATTTAATCACGTACGCTTGGTATGAATGGGGACTAAAGAAATAAGTTTGAATCAATCCCCTATTCCCTGAAACGATAGAATTTGACAAAAAGTTTAGCCCTCCCCACAAAAAAAAACGATTCTATGAAAAGACCACACTGATTGTCATTCTGATCATTTTTACTCGCACAGTCGTAAATGGAAATTTTATCTGTTTATTTTTGCTTTTTTATTTTACCATACCAACTAAAAGATGTGGGGGTGACAGTTAAAATGTTAAGATTAGAGTAGATTTCTCCCTCTTAAAGACCGAATAAATAAAAAAAACATAGCATACAAATTAAGAACCGTTATCACCGTACGCGTTCGGACTAAATTCATTCGTAAAAAGTTTAAATTTTAAAAAGTTTAATTAAAAAAAATTTAAAGCGAGAAACATCATAAAATGTCTTAATTTAACATTCTAATCAATTGTTTAAAAGATCAGGGCCCTGACGGTTCGATTCGGAGGATTAGAGTTTCATTTGATTAAGAAATCGATTCAATCGCAATATTCGATTTATCCCTACACTGAAGTAAAAGGGGGAACTTTGCTGGCCGAAATTCCCTATTTTAGTAAAAAAAAGTGCTGTCATCTACATATAGGTCGGGGAACTACAAATTTTCAAAATTTGGTGTAAAAAAATCCAAAGCCAAATCAAGAACATTGCAGAAGACGGCACATTTTTATCTCTTTTCGTTTTTTTATTATTAATTTTAAAAGTTCTCACGAACTTTTGACGCACCCTGTACTACAGGGTGTTCCAAAAAAAGCCCCTAACTTTAAAAAATCATAGAAAATAAAATATTAGAGATAAAAATATGCCGTTCGCTGCATCTTTCTGCAAATGCCCGTAAATTTTTGTTCCCAAATTTTTGAAAAACCGTAGTTCTCACGTCAATTCATAGATGGAAGCACTGTTTCCTCGATAAATTTAGCGAAAGTTATCCTCCAAATCCCTTTTGCGTTCGTCGTAGGGAAATCAAATTTGGGGATAGAATCGATTCTAGAATCGAATAATAATGAAATACTTTGGAAATCGAACCTTGGTTTCCACTAGACAGGAAGGGATCTCAACAAATTTTTTTCGATTACAGGTCACGCGCTTTAGATTATTCTATTGGTAGAGGGAAATGAATTATATAATGTTCTAGGGATCTGATAAAAATACTTTTTCACTATAGACATACCGCGAGGAGAAGAGCTATGAAAAGGGTTGCCGTGAGTAGACGAGTCCAAAAGAAGAGGGAAGCTGGTATGAATTTAGCTGCAATATTTGGCATTTTAAGCGTACATTTGGCGAATGAAAAAACTTTCATTAAACTACATTAAATTATTGATTATCTTTGAAATTTCTCGTCAGTAAAAAATTCGGAAATACTTTTTCACATGAAAACTTTTTATCGTTTAGTATGCCTTTATATTGCTATTTTGAGGGAATCAGTTATATTCAGTTTTATATAGCTGATATAACTTTAGTTGTAAATTTAATAACTTAATCATCATACTTGTGAAATTTAAATAAGGCGTTAGAAACTTGTGAAGTGACAAAATATAAAAAATATGTATTCATTATCTTTTTGATATTTTTTATAAGATTAGGGAGCTACCTCCCCCTACTCGCTATCGCTCACCAAGCTGCGTATGCAGGACCTTTGGGATCGCTTCGAAATCCTCACAAAGATTTGCTCATTGAACTTAAACTCTGCAAACTGAACTTAAATGCAAAAATTAACAAAATATCTAAGATCAGATCAGACCAGTTGATATAGATCAGATTAAATAAAAAAAATTACAAATATCCGAAATCAAATCAGGTAAGATGATGTAAATCAGATAATATAAAATTAAATTAAATAGATCAGATTATATGAAAGATCAGTTGAAATAGATCTGATCAGTTGAAATAGATCTTATCAGGTGTAACAAATCAGATTAGATCTAGAAATGTAAGGAAATTCCCATCCGTGACTCTAGAATCGAAAGAAGTATAAAGTTGAAAAATAGCCACTCAGATTTGGCGCAAAACGTTTATTTCAGCGCCAAAAGAATCATCATCACCCCCGAAATTCAGTGGAATAATCCGTTTCTATAACAACCGCAGCATCATCGTATGACGTCAATAGCTCTTCTTCTGGCGGCATGTCAGTACATCATATTTCTCGCAATAGAAACTACTTTTCGCGTGATAATTTAATAATATAATTGATTAAATGACTGGGACGTGCAAGAAAATTATCAGTGTTCGTACGAAAGGGTCCGCAACTTTATAGGAGTCGTCCGCAGTTTTACTGGGATCGCTTCGCAACTTCACTGGAGTGATCCGTAGCTTTATTGGATCGCTTCGCAACCTAAGCGGAGTGGTCCGTAACTTATCGGAAGTGGGCCGTAAGTCAACGGAAGTGATCCGCAACTTCACCGGAGTGGTCCGCAACTAACCGGAAGTAGTTCATAAGTCACCGGACGTGGTCCGCAACTAACCGGAAGTGGTTCATAAGTCACCGGACATGGTCCGCAACTAACCGGAAGTGGTTCGCAAGTCACCGGAAGTGGTCCGCAACCTCACCGGAGTGATCCGCAACATTACTGGATTGCTTCGCAACTTCACCGGAGTGGTCCGCAACATACCGGAAGTGGATCGCAAGTCAACGGAAATGGTCCGGAAGTGACCCCTACTTATCGGTAAGTTGCGGACCACTTCCGGTAAAGTTGCAGACCACTTCCAGTAAAGTTGCAGACCACTTCCAGTAAAGTTGCAGACCACTTCCGGCGACTTGCGGACCACTTCCGGTGACTTACGAACCACTTCCGGTAAGTTGTGGACAACTCCGGTAAAGTTGCGAAGCGATCCAATAAAGCTGCAGACCACTCCGGTGAAATTGCGAAGCGATCCAGTAATGCCTAATTAATTGTCATGGAGGCATTCAGAATTACGATTGATTTTATTTTTAATGGTAGGTTCTCTCACAATTACAATTGAATTAATTGTCAATCGTCTCCTCCGCAATTGAAGATTAAATCCATCGTTGTATACCAGATCCCCCCTCAAGAAGAATATTAATTCATTTTCCCTACAAAAGAACAATCTGCAATGCGCGTGACCTGAAATCGAAAAAAAATCTCCGAGATCCTTCCTGTCTACTGGAAACCAAGGTTCGATTTCAAAGTACTTCATTTTCATTCGATTCTAGAATCGATTCTATCCCCAAATTTGATTTCCCTACGACGAACGCAAAAGGGATTTGGAGGATAACTTTCCCTAAATTTATCGCGAAAACAGTGCTTCCATCTATGAATTGACGTGAGAACTACGGTTTTTCAAAAATTTGGGAACAAAAATTTACGGGCATTTGAAGAAAGATGCAGCGAACGGCATATTTTTATCTCTAATAGTTTATTTTCTATGATTTTTTAAAGTTAGGGGCTTTTTTGGAACACCCTGTATGTGGTCTTTATATAGGTACTTCTAAAAATTTGTAAAAGAAAAGACTGGTGAATATAATCATATTTTCTGGGTCTTTAAAATGTGTTAGTTAATCAAACAATATAAAAACTGAAAAAACTGACTCCTTGAAAAAAACTCCTTCCCCATATATTCAGAAGTTAAGAGAAAATGCAGCTTGCAAGAGTGTTTTAGAAACCTCGGGCAGTGAAATTGGAAAGTTAGTTTTCGCTTAGTTAGAAACTCAAAATTTCGTAATTTATCACAAAGATGAAGTAGAGGGAATTTTCTGATATAGATTTGACTTTTTTTTATCTCACATTAATTAGTATTATTGAGTCTACATCACAGTTGAAGATGAGAATGTCTGCCTTTTATGTAAACGTCTTTTAAAACAATCTTTATCTAAACAAACGATAAAAAATTAAATACGGACAGGAATTTTTTTATATCTCGACAAACCTCCAAAGTTTAATTGAGCATGGTTAAGCGTCAATTCCTTCATTCACAAAAGAGGTGAATATTCGTGTTGCAATTATAAACATCGACGTTTTGAGCAAGAGCCAGGTATTCCCACTCTCAAACCAAGTTTATTAAAAGTAGATTCGCCAATTTTTAGCGATATAGACTTCCAATCACTGTTTCCTGAAAATGAAGATATTTGCCTGTTGCTAAATATGGGTTCTTAAACTGCAAGTCTGCTAATAAAACAACTTGGGCCTCATTTTAACTTTCCTATAGAGACTTAACTAAGCGAAAATATCATTTTAATAGATCTTTCAGATTGAGAATAATCAATAAGTAGCTAAATTTTCAAAATGAAGATCTAAATCCAGTGGCGGATCAAGGGGGGCAGGGGGCTTTATCCCCCAAATAAAAAAGGGGAGGTCAGAACTACTGGGCGTATAAAGGAGGGAGTGTACAAAAATGAGTAAAAACCCTGTGTTTAGGTTCAAATTTCCAAACATTTTCTGGGCGGAGGACACCCAGACCACCCTTTAGGTAAAAAACTGACAACACAACTAACACAATTCTTCACAACCTTTTTAATATTATGTTCGTTGAGAATATTCCATACTGATTGGGAAAATTCTTAGCCCCCTCAAACTCCAAATTCTGGATCCGCCACGCCACTATACCTTAATTCCAAATCGTCCGCTTGATATTTTTTAAAGGCAATGACAAATGACAAACTTAAACTTTCTTATGCCCAGAGGGTTCAAAGTATCAAAGTATAAAATACAAAAAGGTTGCTGTTTTGAGTCTCGTATATTTACCCTATCTTACGCAAAATTTATAGAGTGACCCCTAAAGCACGCCAAAATGAATTCAAGTACATTTGAATTGAAAGTGGAGATACTTACCTAGTTCTTACACCAACTGTCTCAATTTTTCAACAACTCCTAACAAGTATCACTCGGCTTAAAAATCGAAATATACACACACAGGTAACCAACCTTCATTTATACACAACAAAAACTCTTCCCATGTGTGAGGAAGAATCTTGCGTGACCTTTCACGAGAAGGGTGGGGGGGATTTGAGGATGATGGATCACGAGCGGGACGGACGAGATGTCTGGACACCTTCCGCCATCAGGGATCGATTGGACCCAGCGGTGGAATGTTGTGAGGGGTAAAAAGACACATTAATGTTGGGGGAGTCGCAGGCAGTGGATTTCCTTGTGGATTGATCGTTAAGTGCCTTTTTGAGGAAGACGGGAAGGCGATTTTTCAGTGATCCCGTTCGTGACGATTTTCTTGACCGAGTGTCATTAAGCATTGGGTTTTCGGATGTTGTTATTGGGAGATTACTTTTTTATAGGTTGTTTCGAAAGGGCGTTGGTTTTGTCTGTATTTGGTGTTTGAGGTTGTTGGGTTAACGCAACACCTGTTGTTAATGCGATACCGTTGGATTTGTTGGACATTTATGACTGATGGTTCACCACAAACATGCACCTTCTTATTGAATTAGGAAGTTAATGCGTAACCATACTGAATCCGATTTAAAAAATTTGGCAAGAATAAAAATGAATCCTCATCCGTTTTATAAAATCATTTTACGTCAATATTTTCCTAATATCTGTGTTTTCTTTAAATTTTGATTAAATTTTCCATTTTGAATTAGAAAAAGGTTTGTTTAAAAAAGGAGGTCGAAATTCTATAAAACATTTTATTCGAAATTGGAAAGGTATTATCATAAGTTTTATCAGCTTTTCTATTTATACCTTGTTAATTTGTTTACCTACTGAGTAAATAACACATAATTAACTTAGTAAATAACATAACTTACATAACATATTACATATATTATTTTTACAGAATTCATGTTTAATTTATTGTATTTACCACTGAACTGAAGATTTTGAAGACTGGGTATTCAAGAACGTAGTTATGTTGGACGAAAAATATAAATTCAAATATATAAAAAAGGGACGCTTTTTTAAAATGCTCATATTTCTACAAAAATCATTCTTTTGAATCGAAATTTTCACTGATGCATCTGATCTTCATAGAACATAAATACGCAAGAAAAAAAAATAAAAACAGGGCTTTTAAAAATTTTTGAAACAAAAAGCTTAAAAAACTTTATAATTGTTAAAAAAAATTTTCAATCTTGATATATATTAATGTTCATACATTAAATAAGTTGGGGTGTTTTATTATTTTTCCAAAGTATTTTATTTTGGCATTGTTTTGGACCCTCGAAAAGTGTCTCTAAAAAGGGACGCTAGGCACGAATGCCCCCGTGTTTGTTCCATATAGTGGAATGAGATAGTGTTCCCTTATTTCATACATAAAAACTTGTTCTATTCTTATGAAATAAAATAAATGACTTATTTATAAAATTACTTCCATTTTAGGTTATAAATTAATTATTTTTTCGGTCAAAATACTGTTACTTTTGGTAAATTAATGGCATAAGAAGTATTAAATTATAAGAAGTTAACTTATTTGTATTAATTAAAAGGAATAAATTAATTTCTTAATTATATTTATTAATTATGTAAATATATTCAAGTCAGAATTTAATTAAAAGTTTAAAAATTAGTAATTAAAATCGATTTTTGACTTTAAAATTGCCAAAAAAGTAGCTTTTGTGATTAATTTTCAGCTTTTTTGTAATTATAGGTCGCTAATCACTGTGTTCTATACTACAGATCAATCTTTACTATTCAGCTTGCTAAAGCGCACCCTACTAATGCTTGTTTTTTCGGGGAGAAATTTTTGTTCCACTTAATGTTTAAATAAAATGAAAAAGAGCTATTTTACCAACTTAAATTTCAAAAGTTAAGACATTCTGATGGGTTTGCGGTGTATAAAAGTAACCATTCTTTTTTTTCAATAAAAAAATCTTAATTAAATTGCAATTAATTCATATTTGGGAAGCAAAGCGTGTTTTATAGTATATCAAATACTCAAATTGCTTTAATTAATGTTAACTTTACAGTAAACTGTATAAATAATTGATGTTTTTTGTTTATTTTTATGTTACAGTACCTTTCCGATCACTTTGGATGTACTTAATATGGCAGAGAATGTTTTTGAGGCATTAAAACAGGTTTCTACAATGCGTTTACTAGGGCGTCCCTTTTTAGGGACGTTTTTTAATTTTTGTGTAAAAATTAAAATTTTAACTTGGTATTTTTTCATTATTTTTCCAGTTGTTTTGGGGCTATTTTCTGTGTTTGCACCAAATATTTAAGAAAAATAAAAAGTTGGGCATTAATATGTTAAAAGAATATCTTTTTAAACGTATCATAATCAGTGATAGCAAAATCAAAATAGCTGAACTCTTATTTCTATCAAGTATTTATTTATGTTCTACATTTGTGCTATAATTCTAAAAAAATGTATTGGTTTCTATGTTGAAAAGGATTCCCAAAACGCATTGTCCGTAACTTCAAGAACCAACAAAACTTTTACTTTTGAATCATCTTCTTCATATACGTACGAAAACTCTTAGAAATACACCTATCGAGTTTTTTCGCTTTGGAAATCGGAAAGAATAGAAAACACGTTTTATTATGCAGTAGTTTCAATATTTTTATTCGAATGGGTATCATTACTGTGAACTTGCTATCTCGAAGAATAGAATGTAAGGTGCTTTTAAAAGCAAGCATGTAAGAAACCAGTGCTTTGTATAAAAGAGGGTTCCATATATCATTCCTATCATTGCCTGCTTTGGGACGCTTATCTTGAGTAGAGCCAGATATGCTTTTATAGATAAGAGCTTTACTTTTTTCAAATTGTTGAAATTCACTTATATATAGTGGTTTCCAAACTATGCTCTGTGTAGAACAAAATATTTTGCTCAATATTCTTTCCTTAAATTTCGTTCTTATATAAGTGCGAAATCTAAGTATCATAAACATGAAATTTATATGATGATTATGTTGGCCGTGTCTCTGATAAGTCATTAGAGATAGAGACAGGGAAAACAGCTTTTTCTTTTTCTGTCACATTGTGAAAATTGTCAATAAATAATGCTATGGGTCAAAATGTACTCTATATGAAGAGCAGATGTCTGAAGAATGAAATGTCTAAGGTTTTCAAACCCATGTTATAGTTAGCATAGCCTTTTCTTTACATTGCTTCTACCCATTTAGTAAGTTATTATTGTCATAAATTTCTTAATCAAACTTCTTTAATCAATCTTTAATCAAACTTCAATCTTAGATATGAATAGAATTGATAAATATCAATGGAATATATTTTTACCTCAGTCCGATAGCCTGAACCTTTGAGTCCAGAAGTAAAATTCTATCGCATCGATTCTAAAAAATATATAGGGTGTTTCAGATAAGTGTTTCATAACTTCCAGGAGACTTAGGAGGTTTTTTACTTACGTTCGTAAGCCTCGTGGCATACTGTGTGGTGCACGAGGAGATTTATGTTTGTTTTTAAATAAAAAAAACTTCTAGGAGAGGTAGGACACACCTATACGACTCAGAATTACATAAGAAGAGGGGGGTCAGAAATTCAACCCTAACGAGCTAGGGGTTTTTATAAGCCGGCATGGGAAGTTGTATAATCCACAGTGGAAATTGACACATAACCTTTTAAGATTTAATTAAAACCATTGATTCAGGTATTTATTCCATAAAAGCAGTTAAAGAGATGAAATCGGTTTTTATGTAACAAATTCCGGAATCGAACTATTTTGCTGGTTTTAATCCACTTATGAAAGGTTACATGTCAATTTCCACTGTGGATTATTATACAATAGGGTGTATGGAAAAAAACTTTTTTCGATTTTGATGACGCATTAGTGCGGAAAAGTTGTCTAAGGTGCCAGAGAGTACTTGTGAATTTTTTCAGAATTTTTGGATAATTTCTTAAGGTGCCACATTGGCCCTGAAGTTCCCAATGTTAATCCAATGGGGCGCGCTGCCAAAAAAGGCCGAAAATTCGTTTTTCGCCCCTCATTTCTGCCCTAATCACACGAGGAATGTCTTCCCTCGAGTTATGGACTCTATATGATGTATGCTACCCGACAAAACATGAATAATAACTTAAATATCTATATTATGTTGATTGTGGGCTCTGATTTGAACGAGGAAATACGCGATTTTCGACGAAATTTGAGCATACAAAAAAACGTAATATAGATATTTAGACTATTATTCGAGTTTTTTCGGATAGCCTAGATCATATAGGGTCCATAACTTGAGGGAAGACATTCCTCGGGTGATTAGGGCAGAAATGAGGGGCGAAAAACGAATTTTCGGCCTTTTTGGCGGCGCGCCCCTTTGGATTAACATGGGGAACTTTCAGGGTCAATGTGGCACCTTAAGAAATTATCCAAAAATTCTGAAAAAATTCACAGGTACTCTCTGGCACCTTAGACAACTTTTCCGCACTAATGCGTCATCAAAATCGAAAAAAAAGTTTTTTTCGATACACCCTATTATACAACCTCCCATGCTGGATTATAACCCCCCTGGCCTCTAGGGGTGCACTTCCGAGCCTCCCCATTCCTAGGTGGTTCTGAGTCGTCTAGTAGGTGTGCCTTACCACTCCTAGAAGTTATGAAACACTGTGAAGCTATGAAACACCCTGTATAATTAATTTCACATCCATTTAAGTAAAAAGTGTCAATCAAACTTTTTATGAACACAAAAAATGGTGTTTATGAGAAAACAAATTCATGTCTAATCACCAACTAAAAAAGAAAACAAACTTCAAAAACACGCATTCTTACGCAACAAATCCAACTAATTATAACCCCATTCACCTAAAAAAAGGAGTTCTCATAAATTTAAACTGCTCCAAAGATTTTAATCACGCAGCTCCAAACAAATCTTCAAGATAATAGCATAATTTTCCCCTCACAAAAAAAATTCCATCCCATCTTTTAATTTACACAAAAGGTGGCTTGATAATAATTAGTCCTAACGGAGAGCCGAGTTCTCTAGTTACGTCCGAGTCAGCTTCTTAGGGATTTTCGCATACGTATCGCCTTAGCTTTGAAGCGAAGGGGGTTATATAATAGAGCCTCAAAGAGTGCTCTAATTGCATTCATAAATCCCTTCACTTTGTTTGAGTTAGGGCTTACTCTGTGGAACTGGACTTTGATGAATGGTGAAAAACGGTTTCTGTCTGTGAGTGTAAACTCGGTGCAGAAAGAAGCATCTTGATTAACTGGGGGTAATTTATTCATTGAAGGTGGCAATTTGTTTTTTGATTTAGGCTGGCTGGGTATATTAGCGGTTGTTTAAGGGTGTTTTATTTCGAAACTGACTACGGTCATTAATTTAGCATGGTGGGGAAGTGGAAGTAGGTAGGAAAGTACATAATGTGAGACAAGTTTGATATAGGGTGTGACACATCTTTTTAAGTGTGGCATACCTCTACCGTATATATAATTTTGTTAAAAGTTACACATTGGTAAAACAATAAATATTTAAAGGCGTATTGTAATTTGTAATGTTAATCAATTTTTGAAATTGACATAATAATAATAATACATTTAGAGGAGAAATCGATTTTTTACAGTAGAAAATAACATTATATACTGGATACAGTGTTTATGATTGCACAATTTATTTATTATTTTTAAGCCTCATTATAATATTCCAATTTATTAACACAAACACAACACATCAGTATTCACACAAAAAGGACCTGAAATGTTATAAAAGAAAATACAAATTTCAAAGTACCTCATAATTGAGTTTAAAAAAAAAGAAAGAAACATATATAAATGCAACAAAAAAGAAGAAACGGAACAAAAAATATTTAATATTATCTAATTTACAAAGTCACACTTCAGGTCAGTTTTCTATTTCTTATTTGCTCTTGTGCCATAAAATTCTATCCAACCAACCAACTATTTCTTCTTTATTTAGAATAAATTACAAATTACCTCTCTTACTCTTTAAAAATCCCCTTATTAGTTACTTCCTACCATTAAACGGAATACTTAAAATGGCAAATTTACTAGATCTACCTTATGCTCAAAATAAATTTTAAAAAACCAGGATAAAATACGATAGTAAACTCAGAAGGTTACTTTAGGTTACTTTAATCTAACGCTTCAAAGTGTAATGCGTCCATTTTGTATCCGTCCAGTACCAGCGAAGTTCTTGCCTTTAATAATGCACGATACTTTCCTAGCCATGACGACCAGTTTCAGAATTCCATTTCTTTGATGCCGTGAAACCGGGATCATCGTTCCTAGGATACCCCATTCACTTCTTACTGACGGAGTAAAAGTTTCTGCATGGCTAAGAAAAGCCGAAGCTGAAGTCTATTTGTACTTTTGTGAGCAGCTAACTCAATAAAAAAGGGCAGAGAAGTCGGAAAAAAGGATATATGCTTGAGTTGTCGAACGTTTTCGTGGTGCTCAACTATTCTGAGCTAAGACAAGAAGGGTTACACAAAGTTTTTTTTGTGTGTGTCTAACCAAAAGAGTTTTTATGATGGCTTTCCAGCAGTTTTTATTGCAAACTTTAGAATAACTACTGGACACGACTTTTTGAATGGACACCTTCACCTCATCAGTGTGGTTGGGAGTGGCAGCTGTTCTTTATGTTCCTCGGACGGCACTATGAACTTTTTAAATTTGACAAATTGCTCTACAATAATTGGTTCTATGCATTTTGCGCCTGACAACTTAATGGAACATGATCCGAAATCATTGAAGTCAAAAAAATCCCAACTTAACTGTGGTAATGACTGGCGGCCATCTTGAATAATGTATTGAATATTTATCAAACTTACCAACTTTTCTCACAAACTATTACTGGTGACTAACTTCGTACTCCAGGAAACTTTTACATGTTTATTTCGCACTCTTCAGAAGACCTCTTACTTCTGAATAAAACATGAATAAGTAAGATGGATTGAAGGACAATAATTTAAAAGGGATGCGCATATTTTATTTGAAAACTTAGTTTAGGAATTTCATATTTTAATCCAAAATAAATAGTTTCATAGAACATACTAATACTCACCGATAAAAGTATTTTTTCTGTTTTAAATATATGTTAGTTTCAAAATGCATAACTCAAGATGGTGGCCAGACTTCACGGTTGCTTCAACTTGAATAATGAAATTCTATTGACGATGTTCCCTCCACTTACTCCGCTTTGACTTACTCCTAGCTCCATGGCTTATGGCGGATAACGCCACAGCCTAGTCGGCGTAGGAAAAAAATGATGGCTTTACACAATTTGCTAGTTTATATAGCATGCTAATGCCCAATAATTTTAATGCCAATTTACTTGAAAATTTTCAACTTCTTGAAAATTGTTCTGTATTGAACTCCCTTCCCCCAAAAGGCACTTATACTCCATAACTCACTCCAAGAATTGATCGGTAAAAATAGATATTAATTATGCACCCTTCACCAGTCACCACAAGAGTGGGAATACGATAAATAGAGATAAATTAACCCCGAAAAAATAATTATCGAAACTCATTAGAATAGTAACACTGAACACGCACAGGAGAAAAATTGCAAACCAAATTAACCTCACGGTAAAAGTTGTTGACATGAAAACGGTAGATATAAAAAAAGCAACAGAGAGAAGCGACGACATAACCATATGCCGCACCGAGTCTAGTTAAATTGCATTTTTACTGCTTCCCTTTCTCTTCATATTATTATTCGCTCTCTCTGGAGGTTTCCTGGCATATTCTTCAGCTGAAGTATTAGCTGAAGAAAGACCCTCACTTGGCGAAAGATTTCTAATTATGATAGCTGCCGGGACGAGCAGGGAGCAAAAATATCCGGCATAATGCGTTTTTAATTAAAAATCTGGTCCAGGGGAGAATGAAACATATACTAGTTGGAGGAATTGAGAAAAGAAAAAAAATATGTGGTCTCTGACAAAAACTGTTATTATTTCATTCCGGATTGGGGTGATTTTAATCGGTGGGGTTTTGCAGTATTTTGACTTTCTTTTTTAGTTCGTGGCGGTGATTTGTTTTCTGGGATGTTGGGAGAGGTGGATTAGTTGTTTTTGAATTAACGTTAGTCAAATTTACTGTGTATAAAGAATAAAGCATTAAAACAAATACCTAAATATTATAGAACACGGACCAGTAAAGTTAAATATATTTATTGAACAATATAACGAAACAGTAAAAAGTTGTAAAACAAACAAAAGTTAATCGAAGTAACAAGTCCAAGTGAAGAACGCTGTTTAAATATATTTGGATCATGCGCGGAGGCATGCGCCGTCAGGCACGTGTGGGGCCTTCTTCAATGCATATCACGCTTCATCTAGAATCGGATAATACGCAGTGCTCGACTCCCACACTGATGCTGATCACGCTTCATCTAGTATCGGATAATACGCAGTGCCCGATTCCCACAATATTATAGAAATTCAATGCACTAAGTATAGGATTTTCCCTCCCCACAAACTAGTTATTAAAAGTAAAGCTAATAAATTTTATTTATTGTTGCAAAAATTAAAAGCGTGAAATCATATGTCAGGTAGAAAGCGAAAAGGGACCTCTTGTCGGCAAAGTTGATTTCGTGAAAAAGCCAAAAAACCGGAAGAAGGTCAAAATCGATCGTCGATCGAAGGGTCGATCCTTGGACCCTTTAGAACCGAATTTTAGCTGTTGGAATCATTCCTTAACTGGGAAAAATAACGAAAGGGTAGCATTTTGAAAGTTTTTAAGGTTGTTTTTCGCGAAATCCACTTATTCTATTAAAACTTTTAATTACTGGCGATTCGTCATTTTTTGAGCTACAAGGATGTATTGATATGTAAGAATATGTCTACACATAATTTTAGCATCAGGTAATACATTTCCATTTTTACTAAATCCCGTCAAAAAGCAGGTTTTTTGTTGTATAAGTAGGTTTTTCTAATTTTCTTTTTGTGTTTTTAAGGAAATAATATAACAACGAATAATTCTGGAAGGTTATTTCATTATTTTCTTTTTTTAATTTGTTTATGAAAATAACTCTAATATGGTTAAGAGATGAGCCTTTTTTCTTCCTTTACTTATTCTTAGTAAGATTATATAGGGTAGGGTATAAGCCACGCAATTTTCAGTATTTTTAACATTGTCGTCGAAAGGGGGTAGATAATCCCGAAATTTCAATTGGATATGTTAGATTGAGATCTTACCTACAAAACCAATACAAGTTTAAATTCTTATCGATAGTATTTTAGGAGAAATTTACAATTTAGTAGAAAAAAAATTCGCGGGGCTTTGCCTCGCAAAATGGGGCAAAGACCCGCACTTGCAAATCTTGGTGCCCAAGTGAAATAATCATGGATAAACATAATTTTTCATTGTAAAAACACTAAAAATAATGCTCTTAATGTTGTTTTAATATTTCTAAGCCAACCAACAATATTAAATATAAATATGATCAGTTTTAAGGAAAATTGTCAATCTGTTGTTGCAATTTATTTCAGATTGACCAGATATCTTTCAAAAGGGAGAAAGGATGGTTTCAGGTAGAGGGTTGGCATCTCGGACACCATTATTAACCTCTTTAGAGATCAAGTAGTCCCAATTTCCTTTTGGGACGAATTCCTGAGCTTTTTAAGCTGCGTACATTTGCCCCAAAACACCTGCGTGGATTTGCCCCGTTTTACATTATTTTGAAAAACAAGCCTTATTATTTTTAGAGACATGTTGAGGCAATTCTTTCAAAATGAAACTAAAGTTGAATTGCTATCTTATCATTGGGCTATTTGTTTGTATTTCTCCTCAAGCCCTATTTTATGTAATTTTTAAGTAAAGGATCAGAAAAATTACATCAAAATGATGGAAAACAAACTTTTGGCATTTTTTAAACTCATGAGTGACTTAGGGGTACGAATTTTCACAGAACAATAGGTCACAATAAGACAAACCAACTACCTGGGTTTCAACTTTTGAATCGATCATTAACAATAAAAAATCGCGGTGCGTGCTTTTGCCTCGTGCGGGTTTTTACCCCCACCTACCCTAATTTCTGAGATGGGAAAATCGGATTTAATTTCTAATATTGTGTAAGAGAAAAACAATTAAACTACATAAAAGACTGGCTACATAAAAGACTGGATTGTTTAATGAAAAGTTGCACCGGATTTCGAAGTTCTTAGAAGGCATTTTTTATACTTTTTTCTATGTTCTCTTAATTGGTCTTCCAATTTGCAATAACTGCTTATTGAAAGTAAATCTATATGTGAAATTATTTTGTATTCAAATGACCTTACGTGTCATCCTAAGTGTTCGAAAAGTTATTATTGCTAGGATGCCTTGAAATTTTATTTGAATACATTAATTAATGAAAATAACAACAAAGAGAGAAATTAAAGAAATTTAAGCTGGAAATTAATGAGTCAAACGCTTTTATCTTCTATTTGAATCATTCAAATTAATTAACAAAACAGAAGACATAGAAAGTTCTTGAAACACATGAAACGAAAGTAAAAATAATACTAATTCCAATGAAGCCACAGCTCGTCTATGGGTTTATTTTCTATAAGACCTACTGTAGAACATTTAAAGTAGTTTTTAATGAAATTTTTTTTAAATTATGAAAATTTACATTGCAACACGAAACTTTTTTATACTGAGTGTATTATTTTAACGTCTTAGCTATTTTCCGATTACTTATAATTTGATGTAAATTGAAAAAGAGAAAAAACCCTTTAGCTCGGAACTTCAAGGGTGGGGGTGAGATTTCACATACAAACTCTAAAAAATCTTTAGAGGAATTTTAAGGATTTTTTTTTGTTATGACTGATTATAATACATACTTATTTGGTTTAAAATATTTATTTTAATTCAAAATTTCCTTTTCTGAAGTTTAGAAGTGCATTTTAATTTTTATTTCATTAAAAGGAATGAATTCCTTTATGAAAGTTTTAGATTAAATAACTACTAATAAGGGCGAGAAGTTCTAATGAAGGTCCTTCTGCTTGTTTAACTTTCTCTTCGAGTTTTAAATAGTCATTTTATTTAACTTCAAGCATTTCTCCCTCACTGATGCTCCAGAACGTGAAATGAAAACTCTGAAGCAGTGGCGGATCTACGGGGGGGGCTTTCGGGCTGAAGCCCCCCCAAAACGTCTAATATTTTACTAAGTTTGTCAAAACGCAAAAAATCTTTATCCGAAATTCGGATGAGGCTTACCAAAACGAGTTGAAAAAGTGGGGTTTTTGACTTAAATTTCCAAAAATTTTCTGGGGGAGGACCCCCAGACCCCCCTTTTAGTGGTTTGAGTAGGATAATTCACTACCTTTTCCGTATTAACATTAACAAGAAGATTCAATTGGATTAAGAAAATTCTTAGCCCCCCCCAAAACCAAATCCTGGATCCGCCACTGCTCTGAAGGCTACTCAAAATTGCTTACTAGAAGTGCTGTGTTTATGAGGTCCATCTATTAAGGGCAGTTTTATTTACTTAAAATAGTCGTATGCCTTTATACTGATAAGTGAAAAAGTAAAAAACGAAATGAAAATGCATGGAAAACAGATATAGTGATCAATTGAATTAAATTATTCATTGTAAAATTTACTAGTTTATTGTGTATGATTTGCTTGAAAAATAAGTAAGAATCGAGTTGAAGTGTTATTTTATACATCCTAAGTTTTCAATTAGAATTAAAAAATTTACTATTAACCCTTTATTTACCGACGGTACTTACAAGTACCGCCAACTTTAAAATTACATAGAATAACCATCCTTGCGAATATAGTGACGATAATTTGCAGGAACACTCTTTCAGTTATCTTCTTCCAGGATAAAAAGCAGCGAAGGTTTTATGATGAGTATTTTAGCGGGAAATGCGAATAGATTTAACTGAAGTTCTAAGTTTAGCTGCCATTTCGATCGGATTCACATGATTGTCATTTTTGTTCCCGCAAAAAAGTAGTTAAAGTAAAAAATTAAGTGTATTATTTTTTAAGACTTATTACTGAGATAAAAAAGCTATGTTTTTCTTGTATTGTGAGAATATTTTAGCACTCCGTGTACTGACAGTACCCAAAAGTATCAATTTAAGTAATTGGCTCTAGCGGATTCAATTTTCCAAAGATGATTATTTTATTTATGTATATCCCTTAATTTTCAATTTAGTGACTCAAAAAAAGTATTTGCACGAAAAAAATTGCAGCGAATCATAATGCGGTAAATAAGGGTTAATGTTTTCTTAACGTAGACATTTTTATTTTTCAGTTCTGGACAATCCACAGTATGCTTATATGAAAAGGTACCAAAAATTTCGAATGTGGTATTTAATTTATATTAACTTATTAAAGTCTTAGAGAAAGTTTAAAAAAATAAATGTTAAGCATTTTCAATTTTTTCTCAGGGTTGAATCTTCTACAATGTCTGATCCCTCTTGCGGTCTTCATGTAAGTACTTTTTTAATCGGTAGAGACAAAGTCACTTTTTACGCACATTACGCATTGTATAATTAATAAAAAAGTATAACTCTTTCAATCAAATTTTCTTTTTTTAAGACATTGCTTTTTTCTTCTCTTTCTTATCACTGAAGCTTCAATTTTTATAATGTAATCAATAAGGCATACAATTTTATTTTGCATGCCAATTTAATAAAGTTAAACAGATTGTAAAATGTTATCCCCCAAAGAAGCAAAGGACTCCAGGAATAAATAGCAAGTCTTAACTGAAGTATAACTATGTTTATTGAGCATAACAAGCAGTGGTGAAGAGAAAGAAAAGTAAAAGATAAGTGTATCAGTGACATTCGAATAGAATAAAATGTGTTAGGGTGGAGCGAAAAAACTTTTTTGGAAATTTAAAACGCCTAAGGTGGGAATAGGTGCCATTTACAATAAAACTTAAAAATTCAAAACTAAAGTTCGATCAATTATTATCGTCTGGTTCCACATTCACGTTAAAATTTCGATGTTTCATCAAATTTTATGTAAAAATGGTCATAAATGATTCCCACACAATTTTAGCTCCATTTTCAAACCACAGCTGGTTGAGTTTATATTCTTAGGATGTCAAACAACATTTTAAGACCTTCTAAGGACCTAAAATGGAGGGAATTTTCATTTTTTCAAGCCCGAAATAAGGGCACATGCCATTAAAATAAGCTGGCGACCGAAAAACAAAATTTTGAATATCGGTGCAAAAATAGAGCTCAAAAGTTGCGTTTTACCTTGCTTATTCATGAAAAATAATAAAAAAATTCTTAAAAAATAATTTTGGTATGTTTTAGTCCTAGAATTTGAAAAAAATGGATCTTTAGCAAAGCGTATAAGTTTTAAATGTAACAGAAACTTATATTTGCCTTAATTTTGTGTCTTAATCGTCAAAAAGTATTTACAAGGGTATTGCACTGTGATTTGAGCTAAGTCATACAGCTTAAAATTGCCAAATGAGAGAAAAATTCATTTTTTATGCTTATTTATATTTACTTTTTCTGATAAGATCATTAAAATTATTTATAATATATCCTAAATTTTCCCTAATTAACACATATCATAACCTTTTATTTGATATACCGTAACTTTAAATTTGAAGACTTGTTATAAAAAGTGATAGTTCAGGTTAAAGTTTGGAATAAAATGACTATAGTGCAATATAACGTTTTTTTCGTCTGTTTTCTGTAAAAATATCAACCCTAGTGTTCTAGCCTATTTTAATAGCATGCGCCCTTATTTCGGGCTTGAAAAATTGGAAATTCCCTCCCATTTCAGTCCACGGAAAGTCTTAAAATGTTGTTTGACATCCTAAGAATATAAAATAAACCAGCTATGGTTTGAAAATGGAGCTAAAATTGTGTGGGAATCATTCATAAACATTTTTAGGTAAAATTTGATGAAACATCGAAACTTAAATGTGAATGTGGAACCTGAAGATATTAATTGATCGAACTCAAGTTTTGAATTTTTAAGTTGTTTCGTAAATGGCACCTATTCCCACCTCAGGCGTTTTCAATTTCCAATATTGTTCATTTTTGGCTAGTTTCACTCCACCCTAGTATACAAGGCTTATACTAAGAAAGTTACTACATTAAACTTACAAACAGTCAAGTGTCTTCTGGCGCTGACTTCTTGAGTTTCCACTACATAGATAACATATCGTCCGTCTACAATGTTGTAGGTAAGAAAAAGTCAGAACCTTTTTTTATGAGAAGATATTTATAGTTCACGTCACTAACACATTTCAAGATTCATGCAATATCTTAAAATTGTCCAATACCTACAAACCTGTTTTTGTGCTGGGGATAGGCACCACATAAAAGAAAATGCATAAAAAATCGCTCCAAACTTCTAAGGGTAGCTATAAAAAATAATTTTCGCAACACACTTAAAAATATTTTTATGCGGTGGATAGGAACCGCATACGATAAAAAAGTCTCGCGTAGTACCGTAGCGAAAATCCTTCAGCATAGCTGAATTGAAAAACCTTTTATATTCGGACCGTAACGCTGAATTGGAACTGATTTATACACGGACCGTAGACTTTTTCAGTTACCATGTAGTCGGTGAAGACTATTCTTTCCATAGTTGTTTCACTCGACTCTTGTATATGTTTCGATATCCAGTTATACAAGATTTTTGTTCTATGTTTCCAATTTGATTGGAATTTTTATATACTGCACAAAAATAGCAGACAAAAAAACTGCACAAATCAAAAATTGAACAAAAATAGTCGGACTAATAAAAAATCGCACAAAAAAGTACCCCACACAAAAACAGGGGTTTGAGTGTATTTCAAATCCTTGCGTAAAACACATTTTTTATTTTGCAAAAAAATATGAGTGCGTTTATCTAAGTATGGATATTACAAACACAGGTACACCGTTGTTTGTCATCACAGTAAGGGCTTGTCTTCCCTGGCCATAGAAGAGTTGAATGATAAATTCGTCCCTTGCCCCATCCATCTAGATCTTGGCCTACCCGGGCAGGGCTTGAGGGTAAGTCAGGCGTGTGAGTGAGGGGAACCGCAACCGCCAACTCTCACGGTGGGGCATATTAACAACGCTTTCGCCGCTTTGACTTGACTGATGGTGGGAAAGGTAGGGATGTAAGTTGGTAGATTAACCAGGGGAAGGTGATTTTGGGATCCGGAAAATGTCCAAAATTTTAGGCTTTTTGTAATTTTTGTTCGTTGTACGTATACACATTTAGTCTCTGCCACAGTTTGGAACAGCTGGGCAATACAGGTATTTAAAATAAAGGAAGGAACAACAAAGTATTAAATTTAATTGAATTTTTGAAGTATTCCGTGATTTGGTCTAATATTCTATTTAATATTTTGGTTTGGTCATACACAAGTTGCCGAGAAAAAATTATTTTTCGAGTGGTTTAAACGTATTGTGAAAATTTGCCCTTCGTTATCTATTGGACGATTTAAAAAATGAATGATAAGATAAAAACAGGATTTATTAGCTAGGACGGGCTTAAATAAAAAAGGGTTTATTAAAGCATTTTGAATTTTTATAAGGCACTGAATTGTTTTGATGGTTCATAATCTTTAAAAGTATTAATATAATGATTTAATATTAAACAAGTGTTTTCTAGTTAACTGGATATAAAAGTAGAAAGGAGCTGAACATATGAATCACATTTTATAAGAGGGGCAAATAAGTTTCAAACTCAGTGATTGTGTTAAATAGTTTCTTTTTTCTCACTACAATAAAACAATTGTTTTATTCAACCTTCAAGACCACAATCATGTAGCCTGGAAGATTATCTTTTGGTACTATTTCTAATTTAAGTTGATAGAATGCAATTGTTATTCTTACAGCCATATTCATATATCCATCGGTGTTGGTGTTAACTAGTAGCTAAAGAAAGAAAAGTTAGCTTTTCGCTGACTCTGATTGGTGGAATCATTCTTTTACTAAGGATTTAACACCAACGCTGATGACTGTGAGTGATACTACTGCATTCAATTTTACTTCCTGTACACTATTTTTTAGAAATTCGATGGACTAAGTGCGCCGATCTGGGTTCGAGACTAAAAAAATCACGTGTTGGTTAAAAGCAAAATTCTCGCTATCAAATCAAATCTCACTACAAACTCTACTAGTGTATCTGTGGTAAGCCGCACCTTATTACGAAAGAGTATGAAGGGTATAGTTTATAAACTACAAAAGAAATATTAAAGGCAGTTACCACAGACAATTCATCACAACTCAAAAACCAATTTGTCAGTTTAAAAAAAAAGATGAGGAACAATTTTTTTTGAAAAAAAAACCCAGACCTTCACCCGGCCCAAAGCTATTACAAATTTCTCCTCACACAACTCAACCCAACTCTACACAGGAAAAAGGAGATCGATCCAAAATAAATAGCTCTCCTCCCTTAACTGGAATTGGATTTTCAACTCCAAGTTTACAAAATCGAACCCCTTTCTCAGGGAGAAAAAAGAGCATAAAAAATTCGCGAGACTGTTTGGGGAGGGATGTATATCCCTATCGAATTTCGGAAGCCCCGTCTTGTGCCTTTCTTTCGCCTGCGTGTAGGGAGAAAGTGAAAGAAGAATGGAATGAAGAACGGAGATGGTAAAATTCGCGACACCTCCCCCGGTTCAAAAGAGGTAAACTGTTGCGTGTGTGGCCGGAATATTTCATACGGATGGCTCGGATCTACTCGTTAGAGCCTCGGGGATATCGATACTTTGATATTTGTTTTCTATCTTCCCGCTAGAATCGATATTATTTCGATTTTTAACGAAAATGATTACATTGAAATTTGATGTTAGATGCACAGAAATATGTAACCCATAGAAGTTCATTAAGTGCCGAGAAAATGGAATTAAAGTTATTTTGTATGGATGATTTCTGATGGAATAGATGTTTTGGAGTGACTTGTAGATGGATGAAAGCCTCCGTCAAAAATACAGTGTTCTGAATCGAAATATAAGGCATGATTTCTGGATGAGGTTGAAATATAAAAGGATGAGGCAAAATATCTTGGAAGCAGCGCTCTCTCACTTTATGCTTTTGCCAGGCCTGTCCTTTTGGAGGATTATAATATTTTTTTTGCCAATGGGTGGATACTGGATCTATCATCCTTGTCCACTGAATTGCCCAAAGAAAAACATGCTTACCCAGAGAGAACCTATGAACCAAAACCAAGGAGGTCAGGTACTGCTACCCGCGCCACACACATACATTCTCTAGCACAACCCCTTCTAGAATATTCCCCGGGAAATAGAATATTGGTCTAATCTTTTTTTTTTATTCACCATGAAGATAAATTTGTGTTTCTCTTTTTAAAAAGTAAAAATGAATATGTGAAGTATTTAAACAAGATTTTACTATTCTTTTGATACCCTGAAAACTTATTGCGCCAAGAAAAGAATGAGAAAGTCTGACTCTGAGAGTATGAACACCTCTGAAACATTTGGTTCTTTCTTCTACGACAATTTCAGATTTTCCATAAATATACTTGTATATCCATCAAACAATAGCACCTAATGTTCTTTATGTGAAAAATGATTGTTCGGTCTCGGAGTCAGGAGGAAACATTCAGAAAGGGAAATTAAGATAATGTTTTTATTTCGATTTTATTTAATGATTTATTCAGATTGCTGTTCCTGTAGTTTTCAGAAAACACGTTTATGGAACTGTTGCGTCGACGATCCATATTTCCGATTAATATACTTCGTGCTAAATAGTGATGACAATTTCCCCGGGTATTTTTTTTTGAAACATTCATCTCTTACTTTTTGCACGTTGCTTCCACCTATAAGTTTCGAATTTTAAATAAATGTGATGATAGTGTTAATGAAAATAGTGTTAATAAATTTTTAACTATTCAATCTTGATCAATTTTCAAGTTTCAAAGTATTACGCCTCAACTGTGGGGCTCACAAAAAAGTGACTACGTGTGAAATAAAGGGTAGGGGAGAACGGGGCACATTCGCACAAAAAGTGCACTTCGGCATATTTCTCTGGATCTAGATGAGATATTGAAACAAACTCGGATTTAAATGAAAGTTAAGACCTTTTCCGATATTTTAGAACGATAACTGGTCGCATTCATCTAGAATTTCTAACCTATATCACCAATCTAAAAAACGAGAAATTTCGTTCGAATGTGCCCCATGGGTGGGCAGTTTCACACACGTGTGGGGCACATTCGTACACATGCAAAAAAATATACAATAATTATTTTTACCAGCTAAAAAGTTTATTGTACTTTAAAGTAAGGATAATTAAACGAAATTATTGGAACTTTTATATACAGTTAAGCACCGTTTATACGTCTCTCATTTATACGTCTTTTACATTTATACGTCGTTTTCGCCAAGTCCCAATTAATTCAAATAATCAAAATTGTTTTCAATTATACGTCTTTTCATTTATACGCCGTTTTACGTCGGTCCCTTGAAAGACGTATAAACGGTGCTTTACTGTATTTTCCCTCTAAATTGAAGATTTTTTACAAAAAGAAAACAGCTTCAGAAAATATTGAACATCTAAGTTTTTTATGAGGAAAACAACAATTGTAGTAATGACTTGCACATTGACATTGATATTGCACATTGACATACTTCACATAATATAATTAGTTAGAAAAAGTTCAACCAATATTTTAACTGTCAGGCTTTATTCCAAAAGAAAAGTGAACCAACAGCTCGCTTATTAACACCTGACACTGACGGTTGGGGAACTTCTAATACGATATTATCTTTTTGTATGAATGTTGAATCATTACGTACTGGGAAAATAAAAGTTTCGTCATTAATTTAAAGTTTTTCATCATTAATTTTAAATAAGCACCATTCAATTCCAAATTTTCTATTTGACCAACGTAACAAAATTTTCATTTTAGTAGCAAATTCTACTAGAATAAAATCACTTAAGTCCAATTCAATTGGTATTAAACAATTATCAGGGATATTTATTTCTTCAATGTTTAAATTTGGGTCTAAATTCCTTAAAACTGAAGATTTCTTTATGCTGTTATAATTATCACCAAATTTTTAAACAAATACAATAAAACACAATTAAACTTCAAGTTATTAAATATACTGCACTTATAAACATATAAATCTGTTTCATAATCAAAAATGGTAAAGATGAGGCACATTCGCACTGTCCGATCTGCCCCATCTTTTGGTGTACGAATGAGCCCCATCTACCAGTTCAAGCTTACCACGTCCCAACAAGATATTTATAATTAAAGCAGGGAAATAAAATCTTTCTAGAAACTTACTTTAGTAGTGTCTCTACTGAATAAAATGCTAAATGTCCACTTGAGATTTATTTTTGATTGATATTTTACGCAAACAAAATGACAAGAAAATTTACTTTGCTGCTTCTAACGCTAGAAAATTTCTAGTACGTATACAACAAAAGGGCTCAGAGCTTTGAAAATTCATGCAGGATGTGGTAGTCATGCTTCCATCTACTGGTATTTTTTTCAGATTTTTAAATTAATAATTACTAGGGGAAGTACCGTCTGTCCGAATGTGCCCCATGTGCGAAATAGCCCCACTCTCCCCTATATAAAATCCCTGAAAATTGAATTATCCTATAATTTGTGAATGGCCCCTAAAAAAACAAAATTAAGCTTATAAAACTACACAAAAACTGTTACAAATTATTATTGACTTTTGTTAATGTATTTTATTACGTTTATTCTTTAGTGTCCTTTATTACATAAAAAAGTGAATGAAACATCATTATTGCCAGATGCGCATATCTGGGAATTATAATTTTCGACTTCTTTTACGAAGCGATCATGCATGTTCCAATGTGTTCTTTTTCATTCGATTTGTCGTGTATCCTTTCAAGAAAAGCGTTTTCTTGGCATGAAGTGAAACCTTTTGTGCGGGCTACCTTTTGAAAGTTATGTCGAGCACTTGCATTTTAGTTTTTTTCTGCATACGGCTGAATTTTTACCAAGCTTTAGCTTTGAAGTTCCTAACTTTTTTCCTCATGTGTTTTGTCTAATATTTTTAGTTCTGTCAATCCTTTGAAAACTTTTTGCTCATAAGCCTACGGTAATTTGTACGGTTTCTAAAATGTCGCAAGGTTTATTTTTGAATGTTCTTTTGAAAAATGACGAGACAGGATATAACCCCCAATTTTATTATCAAGTTTCTTTTCAAAATTCGAATAATTACGTGTACTTTAAATACCATTTTTATATTTAATAAAACTGACTTTTAATAAGGGTTTCCTAACTTTCCAATCAAGTTTTTAAATAGAAACTTTGTTTTTATAAAAAAAAACAATTTTTGTTATTGCTTTTAAAAAGCAATACGGGCGTAAAACTTAAATAAATCCATAAGTTGGGGTGTAGTGTATTTATTCGAATTATACAATTCCATTTTATCAAAAATTTATTTTTGAACTGTGCATTGAAATGAATGATCTGATGTTCTTAGAAAGGATGAAAAATTCATTAGAAGGAAAAATGAATGAGATGAGTTGTAAAGACGTTAATTTTAACCAAATAAAGACTAAATAGCATGTTTTGAGTAGTACAGTCGGCTGCAAAAAAATCGAAACAGAGACGATTGTGAGCGATTGGTTGGGGTTAGAAGGATACTGTAAAAGCCAATTTTCATGATTTAATGTCCTCTTTAAAACAAGCTATAATTTAAGTCCTTAAGGGGCCGTCTACATATTAAACAAAGCATCAACTTTCATTTTTCCTATGGGTGACATCAAATATTATTCCTGATTCTGAAAGAGCACCTCCATAAACCCCCAAAACCCAAGTTTCGTGTTGTTTGGCCCACAAACAAAGGCAGGAGGGGGGTTTGAAGTTCGTCGAATTTACGTTGAAATTTCGTTCCGATCCTTACAACCACTAACCCCGTGCACACTGTAGGAAATATCAATTAGAAAAATTCCTAGGAAAGTTAAAGCAGATTTGGCTATTTATCTGTATTTTGGCACAATTATTAGGAAAGGTAAAACAGATTTGGCTATTTATCGATATTTTGGCGTAATTTTGTCTTCCAATTAGGACACCCTAAAGTAGTAGCCTATTTGGTAGGTAGAGTAACAAGCTCGTGATCGCTAGGTTGCAGGTTCTGTCCCCGCAATTCCGCATGTATCATTGTTCAAGGTTAACCTATAGGGATACATGCAGTGTTATTCTTAGGATTTTTTTGGAGGAGTAAAAATACTCCTCGACTTTTTTAGGAGGCGTGAAATTCCTTAATGAGGAGGGAAATACCGGAAATAGCATAAACTATATATAAAGAGACAAATTTTTTATAAAAATGCTTTTTAATGAACAAACTGAAATATAAAAAATGAGGACGCTATTTTGGTTTTTAGCAATTATAGCATCTGTTAATATAAGTAGAAAATATTAAACATTATAAATAAAATTAATTTATTTTTCAATAAGCATTATAAATAAACTAATATTTATTACAAATTTGAGAAGAAAAATTTTTTGATTTCGGTGGGGTGCCCATTTTTTAAGCAAAACGTTTATTAAAAATTCAAAGCGTGAAAATAAGCCTGGCTAGTTTTTAAAAACGTATTTCCTATTTTCAATGCATGAAATACGCTCTCAGAGGCGTTAAAATTATCACTGGATACATGCAAACACAAAGATGAATAGATGTTGAATACTTTTTTTCAAATCTAAAGCCTTTAAAACAAATTTATACAATTTTTATTGCCGTTTGTTTACAAATAATAATAGTTAATTGAGAGTTATTAATTACAAATAAATTTTTTTAACTCCTGAAAGAAGGTTATAAACCTCGTTTCACGCTAAATTATGAAAGTGGTTTGATGTATAAGACCTAGAAAAATTTAGCTAATTAATAAAACAGTAATTCATGCTTTTACGTATCAAAAATTCCAGTAAAATATTTAAATACAAATAGTTTGATTGATGTTTTGTGGTTTATTTTAATATTAATATTTAAAGAATGTTTCCAATAGAAATTTCCACTTAAAAAATCTCCATTATCTCCAAAATTAAAGTAATCAAAAAGTTTTAAATTTGCTTATACATATAGGGATAAAAAAATTCAGAATTTAAAAAAAATATTGATTATAATGATTCTATTCAGTCGTACTTTTAATAATTAATTGGGAGTTATGGTTTATTAGATTGGATATAGAGTTCTAATAATATTTAAGGTAAAACTGTGAAGTTTCTGATCGTTGTGTGTGTGTTTTTGATGAATAAAATACCAATATAAATACTAAGTCTGTTGACAAGTCAAATATTAAACTTCAAAGTTAATAAATTTGATGATTTAAAATTAATTAACTTCAATCATACTGACGATTTGACGATTCTTGATATTTTAAACAAATTGGGGTTTTAGGGAAAAAATTCATCATCGGGTCATTGATAAATTTTCAAAAATTATATTTTATTCTTTTTAAAGTTTTTAATAATTTCCATAAAGAGAGAAAAGAGCAAGAAAATGTCTTTATAAATCATGGGAGAGTTTTTTTGGAGGGGGAGAGAATCGAAAACATTTTTACTGCCAAAATTTTAGGAAAACATTGAATGGGGTATTGTATAGTTTATTTTAGGGGGTATAGTATATTTTTTTTCTGAGGTGAAAGAAAAAGAATATTTGTAATGTTGCACAATTGTGTTATGGGGACGGAAGGAGTAAAATGAGGTTATAGTGGGCTAAAGTGGATATAGGGACTTAAGCAGTTTGTGTTTTTGATTTTCAAACACAAACTGCCTAAGTCCCAATTTCTATTTAAACCACCCACCCCAATCAAACAGTTTAAAATATCCTAAATTAGTTTCTATATTCGATGCCAGTAAGAACTCAGCATCCAACTATCTTTGATACCACATGCAGGTGGATTTGTGCTCCCGATTTCAGGCTGAAGGCAGGGATTTATTCACTGTACCTATAAGAAAGAATATAAAATTTAAAGTGGTAGCTAAATTTTTAGAGTAGTGCTAATATTTTCTTTTGTAGTCACCACTATTTTATTTATTATTAGTTAATTATGTAAGTCTACTTTCATTCCGAGCAATGAACGCACTGGCTGCGTAGGGTATTTCTTAAATACTTTCTCCTATAGCCCTGAAAACACTATAGGGGTAGGTGGGAGGTGCAACCTTTGGATGATCCTGTTATAAGCAAAAATATGGTGGTAGTCCAAGGTAGATAGCCTGTATACGAGAGAGAGGCGACAACTCAGTATAGCGCGCAGATCGGTAAACAGGTTTACTGTTCGCCACAGCCGGTTCCCTCCATAGGATTAGCATTGGACTCAAGACAAGCGGCATGATACAGTTTGGACAGAACTGGATGCGCAGACGCTTTTAAGCGAGTTGTCGTCTCTTTCTCGTATACAGGCTCTCTAGTCCAAGGGGAGGGCAATATATGTGAAAGATGTGATACAGAATTCAGCAATATGTTAATATTTGTATTAAATTTAGATCTTGATTACATTTAATATCAAAGATTTCTATTTTATATATTAAGATAAACCAAAACATTGAATTCCTTTTAATAGACAATGTATTTAAGATGAGACCGTCATTATTAGGTGGCGCAACTTTTTTTAAAATTAGATTTATATTTAAAACAAAATTCCTTTGTGAAATCTATGTAACGAACGAATCTGTATATAATACTCTTTTTTTTGAAATTTTATTCATATAATTTAAAAATATTTCAAATGTAATGCAGGTGAAATTTTTAGTCGAATATTGTAAAGTAGTTTCCTTATCTTTTCATCTGAAAAATTGTAATTGTATGTAAAGTTATTTAATTTATTAAATTACTTTACAAAGGTAACTAAATTTTTAATTTAAAAAATATTACATGCTCACAAAAATAGGTTGATTTTTCCTTTTCTGAAATAGAGTAAAAAAATAAAAATATTAATTTTAACTTTATTAGTAGTTTAAATTCAAGGCATCTTCAAACTTCTTCAAGCAAATAAAGCTTACGGCAGTTATGCGATTCGAACTTGATTCTATATCTTAGCGACCTGGCACACTAACCGTTAAACCACACGGCTACATTCAGCAAGCTTTTGATAATAAATATGCCTAACTATTTTTATGGTTACCTTAAAGTTACCGTAATTTTCATAAGCTGTATGTCTTTGGCGGTAAGAGATTGGCGCAAATTTTTCTAATTGAAATTTCCTTCAGTGTGCGTGGGGTTAATGGTTGTAAGGATCAAAATCTTTGAAAAACGAGATTTCAACGTAAATTCGACGAACTTCAAACCCCTCTCCTGCCTTTGTTTGTGGACCAAACAACACGAAACTTGGGTTTTGAGGGGTTTTGGAGGTGCTCTTTCAGAATCAGGAATAATATTTGATGTCACCCATAGGAGAAATGAAAGTTGGTGCTTTGTTTAATATGTAGACGGCCCCTTAAGGACTTAAATTATAGTTTGTTTTAAAGAGGACATCAAATCATTAAAATTGACGTTTACAGTATCCTTCTAACCCCAACCAATCACTCACAATCGTCTCTGTTTCGATTTTTTTGCAGCCGACTACATATCAGTAATAATGTTGTGTAATCATGAACGTTCGTAATCAATATTCAGAAGATAATAGAGATATATTTAGGATAGATGGGGGAAAGCCCAACAATTTTCAGTCCACATTGTGGTCGAAAGGGGGTAGATAATCCCAAAAATTTCAATTGGAGGTCTTAGATTAAGATATAAGCTATAAAACCAATTCAAGTTATAGCTCTTTTTTATGGTATATTAAGAGAAATTTACAATTTAATGGAGAAAAAAATTGCAGGATTTTACCCCAAAAAATGGGGCAAAGTCCCGTACTTGCGTGTCTTTGTGCTCACATGAAATAAACATGGATAAAAAAAATTTTTTATCATGAAAATACTAGAAATAATCATTGTAACATTGTTTTAGTACTATACTCAAATTATCTACTAGAAAAATATGTGGCTTACACATTTTGATTTTTTCAATTTACACAAAACTATTTGGAACAAATAAAAATAAACTATATTGCAGCAGGGACCTCTCCACAAAAAATGTTAAAATGGATATTTCTATTTTACATCGTTCATCAATCAGGATAAACCAGGTAGATTTTCATTCTGAGGGAATCATGCAATTAAAGTATTAAAACACTTTTAAATAATGATGATTGTAATTGTAAGAATTTTTCTGCATTTTAGAATTTTTTCAGTATACTAATTAAGATTAGAAAATTTGTGACTTTTATATTTTATTTTAATTTTACCTTTTGGAACAATATTTTGAAAAAAAAATATTAAAAGAAGTAATCTATCTACATAGAAAAATCTTAAGTCCCGAAAACCATCATAGCAAAGGAAAATTTCGGATTGTATCATAACAAGTCCTCTTGTCTTCTCTAATACAAATACAAATACAAATACAAATACAAATTAAGTCGACCAACTACAGGCGTAAGCCCAGCAAGGTTGGTCCAGTCATTTTAACTCAAACTACCGGAATCCCAGTATCTGTCAATTTTCCTCTTGAACTCGTTTACCCCTCTTGAATTTACAATTGTTTCAGGCAACGCATTCCATCTATCCACTACCCTATTAAAAAAATAATGCTTTCTACACTCCATCTTAAATTTTACTTTATTCAATTTGAAATTGTGACCCCTTGTTCTATTACCCGTATTGAAATCTAGTCCCTCTGTGTCCCCTTGCTTTACCATTTTAAAAAGTTGAATCAAATCCCCTCTAATCCTTCTTTTCTCTAGAGTGAACATATTTAGCTTCTTTAATCTTCCCTCATAACTTAAACTGGATATACCCTTGACCATTTTAGTAGCTCTATGCTGAACCCTTTCAATTGAATCAATATCTTTTTTTAAGTATGGAGACCAAAACTGAACAGCATACTCTAGATGAGGTCTCACCAAGCCTCTGTATAGTGGCAAAATAATATCCTCGGACCTTGAAGAAACAGTTTTTTTAATATATCCCAATATCCTATTAGCCTTTTTACTAGCAGATGAACACTGTTGAACCCATTTAAAGTCCGAATTTACAATCACCCCTAAATCTTTGATCATATTACCTTCTTTAACATTGTCCCCTTGCAGAGAAAATTCTGCCCTACCATTACCCCGACCCATATGAAGTACCTGACATTTACTTATGTTAAAGGACATACCCCATTTTTCAGCCCATTGCGATATAATATCAAGATCCCTATGTAAATTTTGTACCTGCTCCTGAGTATCTACCTACCCCAAATTTTTAAGTCATCAGCAAAGATGCTGATTTTGTTCCTAATGTCCTGACTAATATCGTTAATGAAAATTATAAAGAGAATTGGCCCCAATACTGACCCCTGTGGCACCCCACTAATGACCTCCGCCCACTGTGAATAATTACCCTTGACTTGCACCCTCTGTTTCCTACCTATCAACCAATTCCTAATCCAAAATAATGTTTTACCCCTGATACCCAATTTTTCTAACTTGAGTAGCAATGCCTCGTGTGGAACCTTATCAAATGCTTTTTGAAAATCTATGTAAAATATGTCTACACTATGTTTTTGATCCAACTCCTTTGTTACTCCGTCATAGAACTTTAAAAGATTAGTTTGACAGGATCTACCCTTCCTGAATCCAAACTGATTGTCTGAAAGTAAGTTACCCTCCTCCAAGTATACTATTATATGCTTTTTCAGTATGGTTTCGAAAATCTTACAAATGACTGATGTTAAGCTTACTGGTCTATAATTGCCTGGATCCCATTTTGGCCCCTTCTTATATATTGGAGTCACATTAGCTAATTTCCAATCTATTGGCACCAAACCAGAATCGTATGTTGATTTAAATATTGCCAATATCATGTCCCCTAATTCCTCTGCGCATTCCACAAGAACTTTTGGATAAACATCATCCGGTCCTGGAGCTTTAGTTGGCTTTATGCTTCTTAATAGATGTATTATTTCCTCCCTATTAAAACTACAGTCCGGAATTTCCACCCTTCCATTATACTCTAATGCATAGTCACCCGTTAGTTTAAAATCCTTATTAAATACCTCCATGAAAAAATCATTTAACACCTTTGCCATACCTATATCATCCTGAATAAATGTGTCCTCACCTAATTTTAATGGCCCCAAGGTAGTGCTTAACTTATTGTTCTCCCCTGCATAAGCATAAAATTCTTTTGGGTTTTTAATGATATTCCTAGCCAGGTTTTCCTCTAAAGCCCTCTTCTGCCTCCTACTGATATTTTTGAAGTCTTTCCTAGCCTTTAAATAAGCCCCCCTATCACTGTCCTTCCCAGTACGTTTGTACAATTTAAAGGTTTTTTGTTTCAACTTCAATGCCTTTCTCGTTTCCCATGAAAACCACATGGGTGTCAATTTACGCCCTATTCCTTTTTGCCTAAATGTAACATTATTGTTAATCACCTTATTTAAAACACCCTTAAATTCTTCCCATTGTTGGCAGGATTGAACTTCTTTTAAACCTTTACTAAATGCCCCTTTTAATTCATCCCTTATAATTTGAAAATTAGCCCTCTTAAAGTTTGGAATAATCCTTGTATTACAAACTGCTGTATGCTGGAAATTTATTCTAAACCTAATATTTTTATGATCACTATCTCCTAAATTTTCCCCTATGGTTAAATCCCTGATCATAAAATAATCAAGCTTGGTCTGATGGAGTAATTAGCCAAGGCTTTATTGAAAGATTAAAAGTGTTAAAATTTACGATTTAGGAAGAATCTTTAAGAAATTATAGAAGTCACAAAATAAATTAAGATTATTCCTATGTTTTTCGAATATAATTAGTTTTTATTTCGTATGTAATAAACATGAAAGTAAAAGGGAATGAAAAAGTGACATGTAGAGAGGTTTTCTATTAAAATTTTAAACAGATTCACCAGTACAAAGTAATCCCAGCTTAAATTATATGGTAAAAAACATGTTTTCTGTGTTAAAACACATGCTGTTGTGTTGTTGAAACTAAAGCCCTGGATAGCAAAGCTTCGCTTCATCCAGGGCTTTAGTTGAAACCGAAGTGGTAACATGAATATACCCAACTGTTATTACAATGTCTTTTTCTTCTTCAACCAACTATATTTTAATTATTTTGGCTTAAACTACAATAATTTGGCATAAGAATATTCAGCATTAACTTATTTATATTTGAAGACAAAAATAACTCATCAATCAATGCAATAATGTTATGTAGAATATTTGTTTAAAATATTTTTAAAAAACTTCATGATATTCAATTTCTTTAAAATTTCCAAAATGCTTTTTATTACAAGGTTTCAAAACAACTTCCCATTACTTGTTGCATTCTCCCCTATAAAATATTCTCCCCCATTCAATTTCTAAGCATTAATTTTGATCTTAGCGATATGTAATCAAGGAAAAAAATTACAACTGAATAAAAAAGCGAGTTAATTTTTTAATCAACGTTTTTTTAAAATTAAGAAGACCCTCATTGCGTTGATTTTATTGTTACAAAGCAAGAGACGGTCTTAATTAAAATATTTTTTATCGAAAAATAAAGAACAAAATTTTTTACTTACATCAAAAGGAGAGTAAGCCAGGGTTTTCGTAATTTTTTGCGCTATCAATTCTTCTTTAAGTCAGCTCTTAAAATAATAAAAAACTAGGTTTGGCTAAACCAAATAACGTTTTAAAAATTAGCATACTTTGACTTTCCTCAAGAGCACGTTTTGTTGTAATAGATATTTTTTTGCTGCATCATTTGATATTTTTTCTCTATTTACTTCGAAATTAAAATGATGAAATCTTATAAAATAATTTTTTCTATTTCATTGCTTTTTAAAAGTTTTCAAAGAACCTCAATTAAAATATGTTTTATAGTTAATTAGTTTAAACTTTTATAATAGAAATTTAATGTAGGGGAAAGTATTGCATCTTGAACCTATTTTTACTTTTTACCCTGTATTTTTTATTTATTAAAAATAAACTGATGAAAAACTTTCCCTTGATACTTTAGCCTTTCACACACAACACATTTTTTTCTGGAAATTTAATTGAAGCATTTTAGTACGTAATTAATGAAAGAGAAAACTGAAAATAAGTTTAAGCTACTACACCAATATTGTATCTTGGTTTCAAGAGTAGTGTACCTTGGTCCTATGTCAAAAACTCTTAGTTTATTTCTTTTTTGTTGGATAAATCAGCCATCTTTTAAGACATTTTGAATTCCCTTATGAGATTTAATTGTGTGAAGGATACTTGAAATGCTCTCCGAACTGATTCAGCCTCATCATATTTGGTTGCTGCTTTCAAACATTTTCCAACATACTTATCAAATGATCATAGAACTATTGTTATAAAACATCTTTTTTCTGTCAGGGGGTTTCTATTTTTGTAGATAGTGTGGGGATGAAATATTACCATTGTTACCTTTTTTTCTTCAGAAAAATGAATTGTTTTCACAGAGATATGACTTTCATGGTCAACATCGAATAATATTGCCTTAACTACTTTAGTTTGCTTTAAAAAGTTTATGCTGAAAAGGGCTCCAACTAAATATCCTAGCTTATACATCTGGGTGGTTCAATGGACACTTGTTTCTTCGGTTTTTCAGAAGTTTTATTAAGTTTAGAGGTGCCATTGCATCTCTAACTTAAACTTCGTAACGTAACTTAAACTTCGTAAACGTTTGTAATTAAATGTATGTTTGATTAATTTTGTTCACTATCAAATTAATCAAATGATATTTTTTCGTTTGAATCGAATTTTATGTAACAGTTTACCAGAAGAAATGCGTACTTTAAAAGGTTTCTTTAAAATAAAAAGTATGATTGTCTACATCTTTAATAAATTTTGAAACCACCACTTCAACTAAAAACCACCCAGAAAATTAGACGTCATTAATCACGTTGTATAAAAAACATAATAACACATAAACTTAATTGACATAAAAAATTTGATTAAATAAATGATATTTTTTAGACTAAATAACGGGAATGAATTGAGTTAGTTGAAAAACAAAAGATACAAGAGAAATATACAATTATTTTATGATAAATGTTTCACACGTTTGTTGGTCGGCATGTTTGTTTTATTTGTCAGTAAAACAAAGTTTAGAAAATTTATGCCTTGTTATTTCATTATAGTATTTACAGTAAAAATAATTACGACTTACAAGATGTAATGTAAAAAGTATTAAATAATGATAAATTGGTTTTCGAGGCAATAAAAAAAAATTTAAACCTTCTCAAAAAATTGTTTAAAAATCACCACGATATTAAATATTCTATTTCAGGGCACACGACAACAAAAACGATAAATAATGGTAATGTTGAGTTTTACTTTTTATAGTGCCGTTTTTCTTCTCATTTACTACGATTATTGTATATGATGTATTACAAATTAACGTATTACATCAAAAACATGTAGAAAATTAAATTCTTTCAGTGAAATTTATTTCAAAACGCTTTCAACATTAGTGTATTAAGCCTAATATGATACGTTAAGAACATAAATTAATTTTTTGCTCCTCTTTATTTATCATTTTCCTATGAATTCTAAATAATACGTCACGCTAAACTTCATTATAAAATGAAAAGAAAGATATTTATACAAATACTTTCCAATTTTCGTAAAGTGCGGAACGTAAATTATTTGTTAAATAGTTCTTTATCGGTTTTAATTTAGTTTGCGAAATTAGTTTCGTTATTATCAGTAACCAATATTTTAGATTTAGACTAAGGTTCTGATGTAAAGTTGAAACTATTGATCTAGGTATGTTGCGGCAACTTATCACAACAGAGAGTCTTTAATGTGGAAGAGAATGACTTGTATGTACAAAGAAGAATGTTATTATTATCAAAACTCTATTAAAAGAAGAACTTTAATAGAAACCTGATTTTGATCTATTTTTCGTTTGAAAACCATTTACTATCTGATATTATTTTTGTGGAGAATTTTCTAATATAATACACTTTTCTTGTGACAAAATGTTGTATGTATTTTTATTCCTGATACGAAAGATACACCTCTGATGATTCTAGACGAAGCGTTCAAGAAGTAGCTGTAATTTATTTCGTAACAAAAAGTAAAATTATTTGTTAACTTTTGTAAATGCGTCTAAAATTGACCTAATATTTTCATAGTCATAGAAGACAGCATAACCTTGAATATCTTTGGAAATTAGATATAAAGGGGTTTCGTGAACTATTTAACTTTATGCGGAGTAATATAAGTTTACTTTTATTGCGTTTGATATAAAATATTTGCTTATTTAATAATTATTTATAACAGTTTAATTATGCAGTTAAGCATAATATTTTTAATTCCTATCTCTTCCAAGTAAAACATTGTGTGTTTATAATATATATTTTAGTTCTATACACATTCCAAAAAAATATATGCACTTAGGTTCATCCTTTTGTATTTTTCCCATTAATTTGTCAATAGACGAACCAGTTTGGATGATTTGGTATTAATCCAAATAAATAAATCATTTTTTAATCTAAAGCAGAAAGGAAAATAGTTTTTAAAGAACCTATAAGTTTTAGCTATCCTGCATTATAAGAACGATCACCCGCAAAGTACCGGAATTTGCAGAAATTTCGTAATGTTTTTGCATGGCTATTTAATCGATCAAACATTTAAAATAGAAAATGCCATTAATTTTCCTCCTTGTAGTGAAGTGTTAAACAAAGTTAATTTGCTTTTAACCACATATTACTTTAATTTTAGAATAAGATAATAATAATAATAATAATATTTTTTCATATGCTGTATTTTTCTTTAAAAGAAGTAAACCAAATACTTATATTAATAAAAGTTTTTTTATTATTTCCTACGCATAACTTTAGTAGTATTAAATAAGAGTAAGCAGCAAAAAAATCCATAAAAATTGAATACTTTTTATAGGATTAAAAATGTTAAACATAGCTTTTACTACAGATCAGAAAATTCAAACCAGTGTTATTTGAAATTTTGTATTTTTTGTACACTACTTGACGTAGGTTTCTATTCTTAATATCCTTGAAGAGTTTTCCGCATACGTTGGTCTTTATGACTTCCATCAAATTTAAAATTGACTTTTAAACTTATAATTTGTTTTAAATAAATCATTTAAAAAATATGGACATATTTTTTAAATAATAATAATAATAATAATAATAATAATAATAATAATAATAATAATAATAATAATAATAATAATAATAATAATAATAATAATAATAATAATAATAATAATAATAATAATAATAATAATAATAATAATAATAATAATAATAATAATAATAATAATAATAATAATAATAATAATAATAATAATAATAACAATAATAACAATAATAACAATAATAATAACAATAATAATAACAATAATAATAACAATAATAATAACAATAATAATAACAACAATAATAACAACAATAATAACAATAATAATAATAATAATAATAATAATAATAATAATAATAATAATAATAATAATAATAATAATAATAATAATAATAATAATAATAATAATAATAATAATAATAATAATAATAATAATAATAATAATAATAATAATAATAATAATAATAATAATTTTATTTGTGTGCAATGCGATACAAAAGAAAAATTGGAGAAAAAGCATATTAGTCAGACTGGGGCATATGCCAAGTCATTTCATTTTCCCATGAATATCTGAAAATTAATGAAAGTTTTTACATTAACTTTCTTTATCGTATGCATTTCAAAATATCTTGAAAGTTTTATTTAAAATGTCAGGATTTATTTCGAGTAAAATGTAACAAAAATGAACGACTTGTTATGCTAAAACTTTAAGTACGAAAAACCGTTATAGAAAAATTAAAAAAGTGTTATTGTTTGGAAATCACGATATAAAATATTCTTATCTAAAATAATTTTCTTTAGCTCTACTCTAAATATTTTTTACTTTCAAGAATAGTATTGCATAATGTTCCTTTTTAAAAATACATAAAATGCTATAAAATTATATTTCTTTTTTAAAACGGAGGACAGCATTTACCAATATTAGTTTTTTAATGTTGCTTGTTACATAAACAATGAGATCATTGCATTTCAATAAGATTTTTCAAAATTTCTGCGAGTCTGAAGAAATTCATTGTTTATAATTGAAGCTCTGCTGTCCCGAATGGTTAACTAAAAAATCAAGATGGTTTTGAGAAATTAACGTTTAAAAAGTTACCCATAAGGGCACACAAGAGCTTGGCATGTTCGAGTTTTTTTGTAGAACGTTACAACTTATACAACTTTTCCGCACTAGACCATCATCTAAATAATTTTTTTCGATACACCCTAGTGTATCGAACAAAACTTTTCCCAATTTTTTTCTCGCGGTAACATTCTAATCCATTAAGAACTAACAACTTAATTATTAGAACTTGAATTATTTAGAGTTCAAGTTATTAATAAAGATCAACCAAACCATTGTAGAGGCGTTCCAAACCAAATCCCCTACCAACAAAACATATTAGGAACGTCATACTTCGATCGAACCGTCAAATATTCCCCCTCAAACAAAACCGGCGCAATTACTTCCCAAACTGACGTCCGCTCCGCGACTTGTTAGTAAACAGCGACCATTCCCCCCTCCTCCCGTCCGAAAATCTACATCTGAGTTTCCATGGAAACCGCTAAAAGAAAGGAGCGCGCGCATCGAGGACCCACCTGTGCGAAATCTATAACCGCTTTCGCATACCTCCGATTCACCTCCGTATATCTGGGACAGATAGCTCCGCACACCTGTTGGCCCGACGGACAGACTCTACTCTCGCTGCGCCAAAGCCCCCTAGCAGCCGGATTTTGCGCCGCGGAAGACTATCAGATGCTTCGTCGGAGAGACTGCGAAAAGTTTCTTTTTTGGCACAGCTGCTTAGTACTGTAGATTGTAGTAGTTGCTGGCTGTTTGGTTTTTTGCGTTCAGTCTTTTGAGGTTTTTAATTGATTGGAAGTTTTTATCTCCGATTTGTCTGTTTCGGTGTGCTGTAGAAGAAGTCAGTGAGGATTCGCTTGGATATGTTTTGAACATTAATTAGTTTAGCTTCGAGACTTGCGGATTATTAACTTATTTGTGGATACCTACCGAGCGTCGTTTTCGGAAATATTAGATTAGACTGATTCTTGAGTACGCCGAGAATAAAAAGCGCCTGTTTTGTTTGTGGATAGCTTTCGAACTTTAGTTTTGCATCCATTTAAAATCGTATTAATTTATTTGTGGATATCTCCGGAACTTTGTTTCTAGGAACATTAGTTTGGAATTAAACTTTTAGGGAGATTTTCTACGGATTATAAAACTCAGAACACCCTTTTGACATATTCAAACAAACTAGCTGGCCCATATAGAGGAGCCATTTCACTTCTTTATTATGATCAGTAGTGTTGCCATCAAGATTGACAAATAACTTACAAATAAACGAACTTGTCGTGGATAACTAGAAAATAGACACATTTCCCAAAAAATATTAGGACACGAACTCTGTTTTCCCTTGGATTTCAACCTGTTGCCAAAGAAGTAGTCTCGCTTTTATCGAGCCAAAAAAGAAACACTCTAGAAACTTCTTTTTGAATTCGTGTCCGGGGAAAAGCAGTAAAGTTGGCGACTGCTGAAAGTGCGGCAGCGACTTTAAAGTCGCTGCTCTCTAAAATCAAGTCCCTATCTGTCGCGGACTATGAGAATATCGTGGCAAGATTCGTCCCTCAGGGGTTTAGGGGGACAGGGGCCACTATCCCCGAGTCCTCCAGCTCAGCATGGTAAGATCTACATGGATTATGTTTGCACTCTGGCACATTCTAACACTTTTGCACACTTTTACGTGTTTTTGTTTGTGTTTTATATAGAAATGCACGCACTCGAAGTGAAATTTATTTAGGAACGAATGTAAAATAAAGGATGAATAATAATATTTAAAGGATTCATCCGCATACCTTCAATGAATTTCCTACCAACGCACCAATGATGGAGGATTTTTTTTCGATGTTTTTTCTTACAGGACTTTACGAGCATGAATATTTAAAACATTTCCTATTCAAAGTGCATAAATTTGATACGTTTTCGAAGAAAAGCGGACCAGAGTTTCAGAATTTAGAAAGGCAATAAATAAAATGAAACATGTCAATAAAAAGACCAAGTTTTAATATATGATGAAGTTAAATCATCTACTAAGCTTTAACGCATTTTATTTCAACACGAAAAACAAATTAATTATATGTTATTTAAAAAAATAAAACCATTGATGTTTTTTTTAATAAATGGCGCACGTCCTGAAATATTAACAAATATAATGGCTAGTTAATTTTAAAATATTTTTAGGTGTTTTATGGGAATACTTTTATATTTTGCTTACCACTCACCCGTAAATATCAATCTGTTTTATAACAAGAATGTACGCTTACTATTTGTATTAAAATTATTTGGGATATATCGTCAAGTCTGTTCAACAAATATGAACCAAATTTTCGTAGATTCGAAAAATAGTAATCCTGCAAGGAAAATATATTTTTTCTTTTTGGTATAGTTTGTACAGTAGAAAATAATACTTTTCTTTTCCTTAACCCTTTCAGACCTAGACGCTTTAAACTAAAATAGGATTCTATTAAATTTCGGGTGGCATCAGGATGAAATGGTCAATTACAACATAATTTACTTAATCTTATCACTGATTTGAATAACATATTACATACATTTTTATGATTACAGAAAAAAAAATTAACGCATCACTACTTTATTAAGAGACAATATAAAATGTAATTTAAGTTTTCAGAATTAGGAGCTATCTAATAATATTGTGTATATAATATAATAATAATAATAATTAATACATTAATAAATATTTGCATTACTATTTATGTGAAAATAAACTTTTAGTGTGTGTTATTAATAAAACGTTAAAGGCTTATAGAATCGGTGTCTGTAATTAAAAATGAGTTTATCGGGTTGTTATGCCATGGTCAAAGAGATGTTAAAAACTGCTTTTAGTTGTTAACATCTCCTGGACAACGACTTAACAGCCCGATAAAATATTAGTATTATTATTTTATTAACAGAGTGCAGTCATGAAAATTACAAATATCAATTCCGAGAAATGGAATAAATAGTAAATATAATAATAGTAAATACTCGAAATTATTTTCGAGAAAAGTCAAATTTGTTAATGTTTAAATTAAAAATTGAAACTCGTTTTCATTCTTAGGGGGTTGTAGGATATCATAATTTTATAGTTTGTAAAATTTTAATTATTAAGTGTATTACTGATTTCTACAAACATAATTTTTTATCATGTAGTTCCTATCAGTTTGTTGTTACCTGAATATTTTTTTTCGTAAAACAAAAAAGAAAGATAAAGTATATTCAATTCTTAAACATATACTGATTACAATAATAAAAACTATTCCATATTTAATAACATCCGATATAATAACGGTTAACTTCGTATTTCAGATCCTATTTATTGTTTTTAAATGAAACGCATTATTAAACTCAGTGCATGTTGATTAAAAAAATTTAACAGGTAATTAATGCTACAAACAATTACTTAAAATGAATCAACAATATAATGAAAGTATATTTTTTCCAAAAGCTTTTATTCATTTTGGTTCTATCATTTAAAAGATATATTCGGTGCTGAAAAAGTATCTCATTTCTTATCACTACTTGAAAGTCAAAAGAACATTTCCGTTTTTAAAGAAGAAACTCTTTTCTAAACATAATATTATGTCGGGGTATTTTCATCGTTGAACTTTTCAATGATCTTTGCTTTTCGTCACAAAATTAAGTTTGTATTCAATAAAACACAAATAAAGTATAATGGGGAAGTAACCGATTGTTATCATTCTGAAGAAACAATGAAGTATATTGGGTGTTCCTTTTTTATGAATTTTTATTCCAAGTATCAATTTATTTTGTTATCGCAAGTGGTTATTGAAAAAACCAGGTATCTCTTTAACAAAAGCGGAGTGAAGTAGAACATAATTGGAGAGACGTACAAAAAAATAATGTGTTTTTTTCTGAGCAACGTTATAAATGAGAAACAAATTTCGTTTCATTAATATTCGTTGGGGAACAATACAATATTTTAATGATACAGACATGCATTAAAAATTGTATTTTGAATATAAAGGATTCGAAAAGTTAAACGAGTGTCATTGTAGTAAATGAACAACCGTGTTATATACACTCTAACAAAAGGGGTCTTTCTAAGCCAGATATAAAAACTCTTAAAACATCAACTTTTTTCTTTTACAAATGAGTGTAGGTTTTCAATGGTATCAAAACGTATATTTTGCAGTCGGTTTATCAAAATTCTATACACCAATACATTTTAAGAAAACATAAAAACATAATTATTTGAAGTCCAGTTTAAAATAACAATTTTTTCTTACATAAAGATATAAATTAAAGCATCATTAATATAAGTTAAGTGTCAAAAATTTTAAAGCAATAAGAAAATTAATTATTTTAGAAATTTAATGCTAAGTAAGCTTAATATTTTAAAATCTCACAATCTACTTACATTTAATCAAGAACAATTTTCCTATGACAAGTCTATTAAAATACCAGGTATTTAAAATTTTGTTATGTAGCAGCATTTAGTTCAAAGTTCTTTAAGGTTTTTTTTTCGTTTGATACCATTGTATACCTTTATGACTATGTATACTTCAGACCATGAACTGTGTAATGACTTAAGTATGTAACTGTTTAATTTCAAAAAGTACCGTTAATTAAATGATTTTTTAATAAAAAAGAAATTAGGTCATATCCAATATTATATCCAATATTACTTATAGTTTTTTCACTGATGAAAGAAACGTATAATATAAGATGGTTAACCTATATGTTTCAAAGGAATTTTAAATTTAAGTGAATCAATTGATTACATTATATTCCAAGATATTGCATTTGGAAATCATCAGTCTTATATAAATTATTGTTCTGTATAATTTAAATATAACTAAGCTATCTAATAATAATAATAATTTGAATTAAGTGCATATGTAACGAGGAATATGATAAACCCAGAAATTATTAATAATGCCCGCGTATTTCAGGCAAAGTGAATAAATACTCATTGATATATCAAGTCATTGTATTTATCTAATTGCCCGCATCACATCGGCCATTATTGATAATGTCCGGTTTATCATTTTGCTCGTAACACGTATGTGTGTTGTTATTTTACTAAGTGTATGCGTCTTATGTATTACGGTGTTTCTTTACTGATTTCCATATTATTAATTTGATGATTTTCTAAGTAGATATAATTAGTCTATCGACCACATAATATCCCATGTTGTTTTTTTTGTCATTTGTATAATATTGAAAAATACCTCTTTTGAATATCAAAGCAGGTCTTAGGCCAGTAAAAATTATATTTTGATCTAGAAAAGGCTCATCTCGTCCGCCAAAATAAACAATGCTCGTCCCCCATAAAATTCTTCTTTGTTAACCCGTATATAGGCTACTTTCATTAGAACCTACCTCCGTTTTTCTTAATGGACCAAGACACGCAACTTTCTCATGCGGTTTAATGCATTCGGACGTAACATATTTCTACTCGGACGTATAACCAATCTATCAGCCATATTCAGAAGTGGAATTGAGTTAGCGAGGAGTTTGGAAACCACCTGATGGTGTTACTCACAAAATGATCCTTTTGTGTTCTTCAAAGTAAATCGATGAAATCGCTATGTAAAAAATGCTATTCTTTGAAAATTAATTGTTTGAATAAGTACTTTACATCCAAAACCATGTTTTATTTCCTATTATGTATTGTTTTGTTTGTAACCTATAACCCTATCAGTCCTGATCGCCCCATATTTTCTTAAGTAACTAATAGCAATTTTGGCTGGTGCAAGACTGAAAGGGTTAAGATACGTAACATATGTGAAAATGACCAACTTTCAGAATTTTTAAAAATTATATTTTAAGATTGATACTGCAATGAAACCGGTTCAAATGTGTCATTTAGGACTTATTTAGATGGAATATATTTATTTATGTGTATTAACTGCACCATATAGCCCTTATAATTTAAGATTAAAACGTACTACTTAGGGACGTTGCACTCGCCAAAGCTTATAATGCACTACCGGTGGACGAAATGAATTAAATTTGAATTTCTTCGAAGGAACTCCCCCAAATGATGCCATTTGGTGCTAAATTGATATTATAAATTATAAAAACCATTGAAATAACAATAATGAGGTCTTCGACTGAGCTTTTAATGTAAAAAGTGATTTTCTTCAAAATTTCTCTTTTCCAGCTGATCAAACCCAAAATTTATATTAAAAAAGAGGGTTGTTGTACTTTTTTAGATACCAAACATTGAAATCTTATAGGGGTTTCATTTTTAATATGTAGAATTAAATTTTAAACCGCACAGATTGGAAATGACATGTATAATTCCTATACCAGATGTGAAAATTGATTTTCTTTTTCAAAGTTAGGAAAATAGTTTAATGCTTATGAATATTGGTTGAAATGTTTAAGAAAGAAGGTTTAATTAAATTTCCCTAATATGTTAAAAGGAAGTAATTTTCCAAACTTAAAAAAAGAAAATCGATTTTAACGTCTTGTATAGGAAATATCCATGTCATTTCTGATCTGTGCGGTTAAAAATTTAATTCTACTTATTAAAAATGAAACCCCCTATAAAGGTCTCAATGTTTGGTATCTAAAAAAAGTACAACAACCATCTTTTTTAATATAAATTTTGGGTTTGATCAGCTGGAAAAGAGAAATTTTGAAGAAAATCACTTTTTACATTAAAAGCTCAGTCGAAGACCTCATTATTGTTATTTCAATGGTTTTTATAATTTATAATATCAATTTAGCACCAAATGGCATCATTTGAGGGAGTTCCTTCGAAGAAATTCAAATTTAATTCATTTCGTCCACCGGTAGTGCGTTATAAGCTTTGGCGAGTGCAACGTCCCTAAGTAGTACGTTTTAATCTTAAATTATAGGGGCTATATGGTGCAGTTAATACACATAAATAAATATATTCCATCTAAATAAGTCCTAAATGACACATTTGAACCGGTTTCATTGCAGTATCAATCTTAAAATATAATTTTTAAAAATTCTGAAAGTTGGTCATTTTTTTCCACTTTTTTCAAACTTTGAGGCTCTACAGGCAAACCCTAGAGTTAACTTAGGGGGCTGAAACTTTACACTCTATCTTTCGGGACCAAAAGGAATGGGAAAAGCCCTGGGGAGCGAGGTTTTTCGAAAAAAAGTTTTTTTTGAGACACCCTAATGGACCGGTTTCGCCCTTGTGGGCTAGACTAAAAGCTCTCCTCCGCTCTCTTGCGTTGCCTTCCTATGCCGTGCTGATGAGCCCTAACAAGGGCAAAACCGGTCCATGGCTGGAGGCGACGCTTGAGAGCTGGAGTTCTCACATGTTCTCCTCTAACCAGAGGTAGTGGTGAAATTCTCCCTTTTCATATGTAACATAGACATATAAGACATATACTTATACATCCGTAAATAATACTTATAATAATACTTATAAGATACGTAAAGATACTTGAAAAAACGCGTGACGAAGTTTTTAGTCTTAAATCGTGATCTAATAAAGGTGTTTTATTAAATGATATTGAAATTCAGAAGAAATTACAAGCTAAAAATCAAATCCAAGAAAATAAAAAAATCCTATATTTTAACTCCAAAATTAAACATATAAGCAAAAACGACAAATGTTATTGATGTTATGTAATTCAGGCTAGGATACATTAGGTAACAAGAATAAGCAATTTCCAACATATTCATTAAAAGGAAGTATCCTATCGAAAATAAACGGATGTGCGTAAGATACCAATTACATATCCATCTAATAGACTTCTTATGATGCCATTAATTTTGACTTTTTTAACTTAATGCTGATACGAAATACAAACTGGTACTATTATTGGAAGTGATTTCCCTGAAATCTAAACTGCCGCGAAATTTTATCCAGATGTGTTTTTCGTTCTTCAAATTGAAACTGTTTTGATGCGGCTTGCTGGATTTAGGATTGCTTATACTAGTTTTTAGAAAATCCGGCTATTTGGATTGATGCAAGTATCCAGACAGTCCAAATCTAATTTTCATGGGACTGAACTGTTTCAGCTTTGTTCTCTAGAAACAAATATTTCAAAGAATGTTTTAAGGTAAAACGTTTGGGTATTTTTCTGTTTGTTTGACTATATTATGATGTGTTTTTAAGTAGAATTTTGTTCTTGGGTTGAGATACTACATATATTCGACTGGAACTTTCAAGATGAATCTGTAAAAGAGTTTAGCTTAAAAGTTTAGAAACCACTTACAATATTAATTTTTATTATTTGTGTTCTTCAATACTAAACAAAAAAATATGTGATTTCACAAATTGCAATAACGGGTATGCAATATAACGTAAGCTCCAAAGAGTTGTATTAATGCTATTCTGAGGGCAAGCAAGCATTTGAACCTCACAAGAAAAAAAATGGTAGATTATTTTAAATTTTGGGGTAAAATGGGTAATTATTTCAAATGATTATTTTGTATAAAGTTTGGGACAAAAAAGCGGTAGGGTATGTGGAATTTTGCTATTGTAATTAATTATAAGGAGTTGCGGTTTACATAGTTTTGCTGATAAGGGTAAATAAAAAAAACAGATAAATTCAAACTCACGTAATGTTTAAATGCTGAGCCCACACACCCTTCTCATATTTGATATTAATTTGAAACGGATAAGGAACTACAGCATAGATTATTGACCAGACATCACCAGACTGAATACAATATATTGATTGAACTGGCAGGGTATTTGATAGCTTTGCAAACAACATCGAAGCCATTTGGGTAACTATCTGTGTCAATTCGTATTCCCACTTTATTTCCCCACAATCCCTTTGATCTCTTCGGTCAACTAAGCCCGTTGTTATTGCTTTCTTTCGAATATCTCGACCAGGAAGTTGAATACGTGAAAGGGCTCTAAAAAGCACGACCGAAAAATCCAATGAAAGCGGAATCTCCATTTTGATTAGGTCTTCCAAAAGGTTTGCCTCGGTCTATCTGAACAATCTATTTATAAGAAGGAGTGTGACAAAGGAAGTTTACTGATGGTGTGAAGTTGCAAATTCAGATGCAAATAAGGACGGAAAGCCGGCGAGGGATGGGACCGCAAACAACTGAATAACTTAACCACGTTTGATTGTGATTGTTTTGTATATTTTACTTGGTTTTAGTTAGAAAAGAATAGAGTTGGAATTGTTGGTGGCAGAGACAAATTCTTGGTATTTTTCGGCCATCACTCATACTGTACTTTAAGATTAGCTCCAACACTTAAATGGTGTGTGCGTTTAAAAAATTTACAGAACTGAAGTTTTAAACGAAGTTGCAAGAAAAAGAATCTTAATAAAAGGTTGGGGGTACATGTTTTTTTTGAGAACCACCCCACTTAAAACATTCATAACATTATTTTGAATACAATTTTGGATAAGATTAAAATGAACTACGACGTTAGGAAATACCTGTAATAAATCATTATTAATTCCTTCCATAATATGGAAAAGTAATTTAAATAAATCTGTTAAAAGTAAGGAATATATTAAGAGGGAGTAAAAATGTTAAAGTTGAGTCATACATTATATTTGATGAATGAGTATTCTATAAAAATTTAAAATATACCTAATCAAATGTGAAGAAGGCGAAAAAATTGAGTGTTATGGGAAAGTTAATTAAAAATAATTTCTAAAAATTACTACATATATAATTATTGATTTCATAATTTTTCATTGTTTTCAAATATCTGAACAGTAAGAAACATTAAAATTCAGTGCAACATTTTTTATCATTTAATTTTTCATATGATAGTTAAAATTTCAATGATTAGTCATTAAATGCATTAAAAGTAAATCCTAATTTATTATTAAAAATAATAAGTATAATTAATTATAAAATTTTATTTCTAGTAGGAAAGAATCCTCAGTAATAGTTAATGAATAGCCCGAAGAATACTCTGAAAGTAAGCTTTTCTCTTCTGAACTCATTTAAAAAAGTACTTAAAGAAAGGGAAGCTATAAAAGAATCATCAAAGCCTTATTTTTTCAGCAGACAGTTATTGGTTTCTGAAACGGTTTAAATCTCTATTCATTAATTCACTGAAGAAGGGAGCTTTTTAATTATTTTCAAAGAACGCTTTCAATTTAAAAACCATTAAAAACAAGCTTTAAAAGTAATTAGTCACTTTATTAATTATTGATGACCAAATGGTTCTGCTGTTAGAAGATCTCATAGTTTTTGCAAAGACACTTAACGATTTCGGGGGCTGGTAATTTTATTACCATCTAGTTATTGTTCACTTGATAGTAGTTTATTGTTATTGATGGATTTTCGTCTAATGTTTTTTTAAACTTGAGCTAGGTTTCGATGTTTTTCTTCAAGTTAGAAACTGTAGTTCTTTTGTTACATCTACCTTAACTCGTGATTAGTTCGTCACAAAACCAACAAGTTGGGATTCTATAATTTATTAAAATTATTTTTAATGAAATTTTTGTAGTATTTAAAATTTATATTTGCAGGTAGACTCTTAATTGATTTTTTACCAAGTTACCAATTGAAATTAAAGTAGTATTTTTACTTATAGTACGGGAGCTGGGGTTAAATTTCAAGAATTCATCTGCTCGTACACGATTTTAATTTTACAGGATAGTGTTCGTGGTGCTGATCACGGAATCGAGCGTCAGCTGGTCAGGTAGCGGTGGATAGAGCGTGGGGAGGGGGTCAAAGGTACAAAAAAAGAAAAATAAATTAATCTACTCGTGGATGAAACTTGATGGAGATGGTAGTTTAGACCTTCCAGATTACAAAAATGACCGTCAGCTGGCTGGGTGGCCGTGGAATGACCGTCAGCTGGTCACGTGAACTTGCAAACAAAAAACTTATCAGACAAAGCAAGAAGCTTGGTAGGAAGTCAATCTCTGTTACAGAAATAATAGCGAGTTACTAGTACAACAGATATTAATTCATGAGTTGCTAGTGTAAGTTGAAGACTAGTAACTCGTTATTACTTCATGTAACAGAGATTGACAACCCTACCAAGTTCCATGCATTGTCAGATAATTTTTTTGTTTGCAAGTTCACGTGACCAGCAGACGGTCATTCCACCGCCACCCACCCAGCTGACGGTCATTTTAGTAATCCGGAAGGCTTAAACTACCTTCTCCACCAAGTTTCATACATGAGCAGATGAATTTATTTTTCACATTTTTTTGCAACTTTGACCCCCTCTCCACGCTCAACCCAACGCCACTGAGCTATAAAACAAACTGGAGTGTCAACCTCCGATACTCTAACAAGCGATTGATCATGCCAGCGCGGAAGGTCACAATGCCCCGATTTCTCTCAGCAATCGGGGCAAGCTTGAAGCAAAGTTGGAAGAGCATTTCCCCCTTTAATCCGCCCATGCCTGTTTTTCAAAATATTATGAGCAAAATTTAGAATGGTCGTTTCAATCTGTGCATACAACTGTGCTACCAGATGGAGAAATTTAAAAGAAGATGGAAATCCTTTCCGCGGTGTGATGCGGTTTCAGCACGCTAACTAGTCACTCCAGTTTGTTATATAGCTCAGTGCCCAACGCTACCTAACCAGCTGACGCTCGATTCCGTGATCAGCACCACTAACACTATCCTGTCATATTAAAATCGTGTACGAGCAGATGAATTTTTCATTTTAACACCAGCTCCCGTACTATTACCTTTAACTAAAAAATAACCTCGTTTAAGCTATTTGAAATGCATCATCAAAAGTTTCATTTGAATAAATTTTAATAACTTAATATAATACATAGCGGAGTGGAGTTGTTGTGATCAAAAGTGACGTCATGACTTCTGTCACACATTATAATTTTGAGCTTCTCGGGCCTTATGAGTCTTGTTGGACATGTTACATCACCATTCCTCCCTAGTTATCAGTGTTTGAATAAAAATTTTTTGGTTGAAAACTAATCTCGTGAACTCTTCTAGTTGGATAAAATTTGTGTTTTAGCTATCCTTTTATGATCATTAAAAACGTTTTTTATAACCAGGCTTTTTACTATAACACATTGCTACATCTACATATCACAAAAGCTATCACGAAACAAAACCAAATGCAAAACGTTGAATATTCTTCCTTACAAATAATATTAAAGGTCATATGATAAGCTTATCGTCAAAAATGTACGAATTCTCTTGATTAAAAACCGAAAGTTACTCTCTATATTAGAATAAAACTCAAAACGCTCAAATTCAGAAATTATATTCTATTGAGATAAATCCAAACTAACGACTTTAAAAGTACGAGAGAAAAGCTGTCTGATCTGGGTATAATTGGACGTTTGAAATGAAGAAACTCTTTCTGATCTCAAATTTTAAAACCCCAATACAAGAGTTCAAATTATACCAACGAGATTCTAAAGATAATGCGACTCATTATAACCTCGAGATAAAAGTACTCAGATTTATGACCAGATTAAACTGTTTTTATCCGTTTGAAACAAATTTCATAACATGAGTTTGGAAACTGCAAGCTTTTTTATCTCTAATTTGATTTCTTCACTATTTTTTTAGGCATCGGGTGGTTTGGGAATTTTTTTTATCATGATTTGAATTTAAGTTAGGCTAGTTTGAAAAAAATATATAAATGATGCTAAACCTAAAAAAAGAAGTTTTTATGGTGATACTAAAATGGTTATATAATTTAGTGTAAGGTCCGCAACGTTTTTCAGGATTTATCAAAATTTTAGATAATTCTTGAAACAGGAATAGTTTTTCACAATAGTAACCTAAGATACATTTTTTTTAGAATTTTAATAAAATAGTTTTGGAGATATAACTTCTGAAAACAAATTATGTTCTCTAATGTAATAAAAGATAATCCGCCTAAAGCATTTTTAAGAAAGTTGTAATTAAGTTTTTAAAAGGACTTAAAGTTTAAAAATACTCAGTTTACATTAATTTTTCAAAAGATAAGATTCACATTATAGGCACTAAGTTGTTAATATTCAATCCCTGTGATAAAATTCACTTAAAAGTAGATAAATTGGAGTAAAATGATGGTTTTTGTAAATTAAATTTACAGTGAATTTTTTTCTACAAAAATTATGAACCATTTAACATTTTGAAAATGTTAATAAAATTCATTTAAGCATTATTTAATAAAATACCATTGCTAGGGATAAAATAATCGTTCACTGTGTATTTCCATCGTACCACCTATTACATTTTTGACAATCTTTGCTTTCACATCCTATTTTTATTTATTTGTTGTCAATTTCCTTCGGATTGCTTGAAGTACTTCCCGAAAAGGAAGTGTTATAAGAATAATAATTAGACAATTCAATGACCACCTAATTAATAAAGTAAACGTATAAGTGAGAAACAAAAGCCTTCACTTTGTAAGAAAGGTAACAACAGGCCTATCTGTCCGTTACCTAGCAAATTGATCGAATTATAGTCAGTAGGAGGAAGAAAGCTTGAGCACTAATGTCTTTTAAATTGAGTGAGGTAGCAATCTGGAGAAAAAAAAGAAAGTAGGCTCAGGAAAAGTACAAAATCGCATTACACTTGTGGAAATTGCTCTTCAGAAAAACAGAGGTTCTTTAAGTTCCTTTCTATGGATTTATGCTGAGGCAAATTGAGCACCCTTCTGGTAATGAAGCAAATAAAGTAGCTCTATCGCGCACTTGTATCATGGATGTTGTGAGTGTTGGAGGTTTTGTGATAGAAAAAAAGAAACGTTAATTTGACAGTGAACGATGAAGGTGTTTTGAACCCGAGGTCGTTCATTTGAGCAGGATTGGGAGGAGTTAATAAGTTTATGCACTTATTAAACCTATGGGGGCAAATTGTTTTGATAAGAGATGGTTTTAGGGGCGAAATGATGTATTAAAATGTGTTATTAATATGAAATATGTGTTGAAAAAATATTTTTTTGTATCTACTTAAAAATATTTACATTGATAGTTTTCTTTATAATTTGTATTTATAGACGCATAAACGTTCATTTAAAAAAACTATATAATCTTCAAAAATTACTTTGATTACGTAGAGTTTAGAGCATATTTAGTAGAGAGAATATTCATTGCATAGAAGTAGTACTCATACCTCTGAAAATATAATAAGTTTGAAGTGATGATTCTATTTTGATTTTACTTACTTAAAAACTTGAAGAAATTTTTTCTCAAGCATTTTTCAAAACTACATCTTCTACTCTACACTTAAAATACGCACTGCGTAGTTAAGTTATAGTTACTTTGCAGTTAATGGTCACCTGTATAACAAAACTATTAACGCTCATTCACACTGTTTCACTCCTGTGAATCGCTAGTTTGCATGGATAAGTGACGGAGTAAGTGTAAAACGTCAATTCCCACTTTTCACTTTGGATGATTCGTCTAAAAATGAAGATGAAAAGGGGCCTGAATCTGAAAGAGCCTTTAGTGGGTCTGATTTTGAAACCATCTCTTCATGCATACATTTACCCCCATATTTACCATAACACAGCATTCTGAGAACTCAATATACACCCAACAACGCTTACAACAAACATAGCGAAACCTACCTTCCAAGTGTTTCTCGAGTCATCCTCGGAGCAAATACTCCCAATCAAGGAATCCTTCGGAGCATTCTCGAGGCTTGATTGGAGATCTGGAGATCGGTGACACGGCTACTTAGCATAGTGCTAAGTCACAATGGCTATATCGCCACCCGTCTCTCCAATGGCTTGGGAGTATGCAGTGCCTGCTATTTAACTTGGCGGGTGGTTCAAGAGGGATACCAGGTATGCAAAGGGCTTATTGCAGGGACATGAGATTGGGAGATTACGGGTGTAATATCGGAAGGAATTGGGTTTGTGGGGATGTGTTGTACTAAAAGAGATCGGATAGTTGTTGAAATTTAAAGGATGTTAAGAAAATATTTTCTATATACACTGCAAATGCACGACAGAAAAACGTAACACATTTTAAACGCCTATAAGAACACTATTTTGTCACCAAATTAACAACAAATTGGCTGTGTTGCTAGGTAAAACACTTTATCACCTTATTTTGTTGTGATAGTGTTGTTCTGACTATTTATGAAAAGTATTGTAAATGTGTTCTACCTAGGATGTGTTTTAAAAATATGTTTAAAATCTTATTTTTAAATTTCGATCGAAACACCATAATAACGCATTTTCTTTCTCCTAGCAACTCTTTCACAACATTATTTTTTTCTCACACAACACTATCTCAACATTATCGAAATGCTTTTGAGTAGAAAGGTTAATTATTGTGTTTACTTTGCGTTGTAAAAGTGTTTCACGCGTTTGCAGTTTACCAGTAACCTACAATTTGCCAACCGTACTAAAACCATACAGGAAAAGTGTTTAGACTTTTCATAACTGATATCTAATACCAAAAACATGCATATTATACTCTGTTCATTTAGAATAGGAGCTTGAGGCGTAATGTATTAAAAGCAGTTACTATTGTAATTATCATCGAACAATTTTTCTTGTGCGAAGACAAGGTAGCCTAAACAGAAGACAGTTAAAATACTATAAAAGAATCGGTCACTGAAGTTGCGTGATGAGCGTTATTAGCCGTTTTTCATCATGTTTCATGCGCCTAATCTAAATGAACAGACTATAGATTAGAATTTTAATGTAAGTTAAAAAAACCTATTTGTAATTATCATATTTTCTTTTTTGGATAACGTAAAATAAGCTTAATGGCTTAACTGATATGAAAATTATGAACTTTTGAGAAGAAATAGGTATGCGAAGAAATAATTGATGAATTTAAAAGCTCTTAAACAAAAATGTTAGTTTTACTGAGTACTGTGGCGTAGCTCCTCATTTTAGCTATTAAACTTTATTTTGTATATAGTCTGTATATAGTATTTTAATCTTTCTTGATTTCCATCCTTAAATTTTAACTTTAATCTTAACTGTTTTTATTTGGTATATAAAGGCTGCTCTGTTATGTTTTTTTTTGGATGAGATTTAAAATAAAGAAGATTTGACTGTTCATGGTCTGGTTTATTCGACGTCTTTACAGTACCTAAACCATCCTAAAACCACAAATGTAAACTAATTTAACCGATTGGTATTGATTTCATGCATATTAGATATCTAAACTTGGAAATTGATTTTGCTCAACTCTAGTATCCTCCCTCTCCTTTAAAAAAACCTTTTCGTATTTCTCCTATTTGTTTTACATTAAATAAGATAAAATAGAATTAATTTAGATACTTATAGACTTTTTTATAATTTAAAAAACCAACTTTTTTCCAAATTTTTACTAGGAAGATACAAATACTATAGATTTTCATTAAAATAAATTTAAAGGAATTTTTATAAGTTTTGGGAAAACACTTTTATTATATTTATTGTGTGTGTTTTATCTGAAATACTATTAAATTATATTGGTTTATGTTTGAAAACTCACAAACTTTTAAACATACTTAAATACATTTTGTTACTAAATAAACAAAAAAAATTCCATATATTTTTTATGGCGGTGTTTCTTTTTATCTTGAAACTTTTTTGTTTTAAATACTATATAGAACATCCATATTTACTCCTTGATTGGGCAGGCTAATAAAATAATGCATTAAATTATTGCAAATTACTAAACCTTTTTTGCGATTCTTTGAAGTTTAATCTCAAAAGCTTTGAGAATATACACTGTTGCTTATTTTGCGACATATTTGACATAAATATAAAATTGCATTCCTACAAAATATAAATAATGCATTTACATTTGGTTTCTATAAAACACATGATTCATTGAAATACTTTTTATAAAATATGACGAACCTAAAAAGCCTTAACTTTGAAAGAACCAATAATTTAAAAATATTTTTTTGCATAAAAATTTATTCCCCGTCACACCGATAAGACAGGCAATATATGGAGATAAAGCCTCCTCTGCGGTTTTAAGGATTAATCACCCCTATTGTGTGCGGTGTTCGAACCCTTTTGTTTGAATTCTGCTGTAAGGGAAGATTTTCCTTGAATAGAAAAGGAGAAATTTCTCAAAAGCTTTTGTGTTTCCTGTTTCTCAAAATCGTTACGTGAAAGCTCCGATGGATGAATATAATCGGAGGCTTTGTTAATTATTATATAATGGTTTAAAATACTATTTTGATTATTCCCAAACCTTGCTATTTTCGCCTCTGGCTATTAATATGTAATAGTATATTTTTTTTCTTTGAAAAGACTGAGAATGAAATCTGTGGGAAGAAGAATAAACATGTGAAAACAAAAATAAATTCTGAATAAAAATTGCGTCATTTATGTATAGATATAACTATTTTAGCAAGTGCCTTTATAATTAAAGTTTTCCTTACTAAATGATTCTAAATGATTATATTACTAAATTATACTAAATTATTACTAAATGATAAAAGAAATACATGAAGTATTTTACGTTATGTTTGATTGTTGATATATAATGGGACTATATCCGTCTTAACCTCACATTTTCCCTATAATATAACCTACTAAGCTTGCAATTGGTTACCACAGAGACAGTTTGTAGTGAGATATGATTTGATTGTTAGTTTGTTTACCCCGATCACGTTATTGATATGGGCGTGACCGAATATAGTCCATAGATTGATTTGATTGTTTAGATTTTTCTAGTATGTACGATAGGGGGTCGATACGGACTAACTATCATGTGGTATGGAAAGAAAACACGGTATAAAAATTCAAAAGAGCTTATCTTTATATTTTATACCTTGTTCCTTTTTACCATCAACACTGTAAGTGTTCATGGTAAATTATACTTAATAAAATAATCTTTCATCTTAGGATATTTTTAAAGTCACTTAGTGACTTTAAAGACTTTGACTTTTTTTAAAAGAAACATCGAAACATAAAAAGATATTTGAGTCATTAGGTAAATAAATATATTTAAAAAAACAATAGTAAAATTGAAATTTTATGTTTCTTTGATATGCCTAGTCAGTGCATACGATTATGTTTATAGTAACCTTTATGGAAATAAAAGTAACTAAATTATTTCCTACCACTGCGATTTCAAATCTTGAAATAATGTTTCTATCTAGGACCGCTATAAATTAAATTACGAGGGTTGTTTTTTAATTAACTTCCGTTTTTCTCTTGAAAAAAAAGTAGAAGGAATTTCGAAACAATTTTGGTGCTGGTAGTTAGATACATCCTTCAGGTTCAATTTGTCACCTTACTGAATAAAATCGGACATTTTTTCTATTTTTTATCAATTTTACAAGCGCGCTCCTCGAACTATTTTCCCGCCAACCCATAGAGAATTCGGCTTTTTTTTCTCCCTTCGCTCCGTCCGCGAGCAGGCATTAACATTAAACAATAGGTGGGCAGGTGATCTCGGACGGATCGAAGGGAGAAAAAAAGCCGAATTCTCTATGGGTTGGCGGGAAAATAGTTCGACGAGCGCGCTTGTAAAATTGATAAAAAATAGAAAAAATGTCCGATTTTATTCAGTAAGGTGACAAATTGAACCTGAAGGATGTATCTAACTACCAGCACCAAAATTGTTTCGAAATTCTTACTACTTTTTTTTCAGGAGAAAAACGGAAGTTAATTAAAAAACAACCCTCGTAATATTAAATTGGTTAATTGTATTAGTGTTTGTTTAGCCCGAATAGTTTAATTTGTCTTCAGAAAAAACAAAGTTCGATACAAATATATTCCAATAATTCCTCTCCCTTGCTGATGTCCATTAATAATTAATTTTTCATCTATCTTACACCCACTTTACTATTTCCTCAATCAATACCTCTCCCAACCCCTCCACTATACCTCATTTTAAAACGCCAACCCCAATTATACCCTCTCACAAAACCACAAGCAACAACAACACGCTGTCAAATAACTCAATCCTATCCTATCCAGAGCCCCGGCGTTGCCATCCTCTGTCGATAATTCGCTAATAATCCAGTTAATTATCCAAAAGGACGCCCAAAGGGCTACTGAAATGGCCGCGGGGCACAGACTAATTATCCGAAGCCCGCGGCCCCGGCAAACCATAAACTGATTTACATGTTTGATTAACCAATCTGGAGGACTTCCGATTCTTAGGGCCTGTTTCCGAGATGTTTTTTTACAGAGGGATTTCATTATGGGTAAAAGGAGATTTTTTTTAAGGAAGTTGGTTTTTGCATGTAAGTTTTTAACGTGTGTGTTTGGATTGGGGGAGGGAGTTTTAGGGGTGTGTTTAGGTGGAGTTTTTTACTTTTATGTAAATTTTTGGGAAGTGAAAAAAAGGGAGTGTATTTAAGACGGAAATTGTGGCGGTGTTTGAGATGCTGCGTTGAAACAACAGAATAGATAATTTCGGGGAATAAAGTTTTTTTGGTTTTTTTGAGTTGTTGTATGTTTAGTTACTTAATGTATGTTTAGTACCTACTGTTGTTTTTAAATAAAATCTTTATCAAGAATGATTTAAATTCAGTAGTTAGAATTGGTTAACGAGGCTTAAGTTAGACTCCTTCCATTTATGGGCCTCACATTTTAAGAGCCGCACCCTTGAATCTTTATGGAGCTTTGGTATTTCAAGTGGCACACGACAACAACAATAAGAATTGGTAATGCAGCAAATTAAGGGAAATAAGAATAGCAAAATACCTCTTTTGACAATCATACCAAGCTAGGTGCTGAAAAATTTAAATTTTATTAAATAATTAGACATGATAAGATTTTTTTGGTATATTAGTATTCATTAGTTTATATCATTTATATTATTTTTATAAATAACTCTAATTATTGAAGGCACGGAATATTTTATTTTAAAGTTAAAAAAACATTTTAAAATCACGTGATAGTATATAAATTAAGTCTAAATTATTAAGACAGAAGGATAATTTTTGAATGCTTAAGATAAATTATTTTATCTACACATTTTCACAATGATGTTCTGCTTACAAAGAATACACATATTTATAAAATTTATTTATATAATACGTCTAAAAGTAGTGATATCCTTCTGTGTAGTAAAATATAATGCAGATAAATGCTTCCTCAAATAAACGCTTCCTTAACATAGTTTGGGCTGGGCTTTGTCGAACAAAATTACAGCAAACCGAATATTTAAATGTAATATATTCTAATGACAAAAATTTAAATAAATACTATTTATAATAATTTTATATAATTGATCAGAGAATGCATAAAGGAGAACATGCTACTTTGTTAGCTGTCTATTATCTTGATGGTTCTCTCATTTTATTCAAAATAATGAGAACAAACAATCATCTAATTGAATGTTACGATTGTGTTTTAAATTAAAGTAGTACATGAAAGAGTGCAAAACATATTTGTCATAACAAAGACATAACTTCACTAACTCATTAGTATCTCATGGAAGGCAATATTGACAGTTTCATCAATCGAAACAGCCATTTCAATAACACACATCCGTAATTTCGCAAACTTAGACATCTAATCCCAACAACTTATCATCAGCCCATAATCCCCAAACCGGACGACTACATCTCACCCTCTACCTCAGACCTGTTTAATTGAGCAGGCAGATAAGCAAGCCTTTCTCTCTACTCTACCTCGTCACGATTAGGACAGCAGCGTCACGCTCCGTCCTTTCCTAGTGATGTCAGAACAGAGCCTTATCTGATCATTGGAGACAGCCGATAACGGGAAAAGATTTACCACGAGTCCGGCGGAGTTGAGTTGTCTGGGAAGAGAGTTAGAAGGATTTGGGCAAAGCTATTAATGGAGGAAGACTTCTCCTCTGTTCACTAGGCGTAAAGCTGGTTGGAATGTGGTTCATTTGGGGGAAATTTTGGGAAGTTTAAGTCATTAATGATGAGTTTTATGGAAAGAGACTTTTAGGGGTATTTTAGGTCGATCATTTTCCAGAAAAGCTGATTTTAGAAATGCTTGTATCGTTGTTCTAAGCCTCTTGGCGGTGATTATCATTATAAACTATTAGTATATTATAATGTATTCTTGGAAATTTTACTATGGGAGTTTTGATGTAGTTAATTAATTGGTGCCCCAAAAGGCCATTAACTTGTGTGTTTACAAATTTTATATTGCCATAGATTACTTGGATTTAACACTTTAAGTTTATAGTTTAGTAATATAAACCGTGTTCTTATAAAACTTACAACTCGTATTTTCTTAAAGGATATATTAGTTTTGATAATTTGAATTTAAGTTCGGTATTATTTTCGGAACATTTAGTTTGCTTGATTATTTATAGTTTAATGAAACATCTACACTAGTACAATAAGTATTAATATAGAACGAACGTTCTTAGTACCTAGTAGTTATCGAAGTACCTATATAGTAGAAGTATAGTAGTACCTAGTACCTTACTCGAAATAATGTGTTGGAGTAGACAAATAAATTCAATTACATATTTAAGTAGTATATTATTAATATATTTTTTAACCACTTATAAAATATGTGCGCTTATATAGAATTCTTTAAAGAAAGGATTCGTGGAAAAAAAAACTATTTGAATACGATGGTTTAATATCTAATTTCAGGTAATTTTCAAAGTTCTATGCTTTGGTATAGTGTAAAAAAAGTAATAAATCTAACGGTGTAAACGTGTTTTCGAATTTCAGAGACCTTATAAGGTTGAAACATATACTTAAATATTAAGTTGTACTTATTATACATACTTTAAATTCTTCCTAAGAATGACCAAATATACTTTTTTCCTACTAGTCCAGTAACTTGGTAGTTTTTTCAGGAAAAAAATACAGAAGTTTTTTTCTCGACGGTTTTATATGTTTTCGAGGTTGCTGAATCCGAATCTGAACTTTGCATACAAAATTTCGAATGGCATTTGGTGAAAATTTGAAAAAACCCTGAAATTTCACCTCATTTTTTGGTTTTTTGTTTGTAGAACGGAAAGTATGGGTTTCTCATGAAAATGTTAAATACAAAAAATAAAGACGATAAAACAAGCTACAAAATTGTCAATTACAACTTTTTCGTCAGACTAATAGTTCGGCCGCTAGAGCGCGTTGAAAATAGGGCAAAATTTGCGCCTGCGGGTAAAAATCCAGAAAATCGAACTTTCATCTAAAAAATAAAGTATTTTTTAAAATAAGGTACTTTAAAAGCTAGTTTTATAATGTTTCACATGAAATAAACCATCTATTTAGTCTATTAATTAGTATTTAAATGCATTTTCCTCAGCAATTTTCCTTAAGAACGCAGTTTCAATAGAAGACAATAGTGTGATGATAAGTAAGTCGCTTGTTGAAGAAAACATACAGAAGTTTTTTTCTCAACGGTTTTATATGTTTTCGAGGGTGCTGAATCCAAATCTGAACTTTGCATACAAAATTTCAAATGGCATTTTGGTGAAAATTCGAAAAAACGCTAAAATGTCACCCCATTTTTTTGTTTTTTTGCTAGTAGAACGGAAAGTATGGGTATCTCGTGAAAATGTTAAAAGTAAAAAATAAAGATGATAAAACAAGCAATAAAATTGTCATTTACAATTATTTTGTCCGACTAATAGTTTGGCCACTAGAGAGCGTTGAAAAAAGGGCAAAATTCACCTTAGCTGTGGAAAATCCAGAAAATGACCCTTATATTCCTAAAAAAGTCATATTTCGATTTAGATAACTAAGAAAAACTACATTCATAATTTCTTACATGATATAACCCCATTCCCGAATGGAGAAAACCATTATGTTCATCACTTTAAAGAATATACTAGAATAATTTTCCGTGACCATGTAATTTTATATTATAACCAAGCTATGCTTAATTTCATCTCTAACAAATCAATTGGATTCACGTTCCTGGGTGTAGAAACTGATAAATAAATATTATAATTGCACGTGTCAAGAAGTTATTGTGAATTTTGGTATCATTACTAATCATCGTGCAAGGAGTTTTTATAATCTACAACAGAAAATTATAGTTTTCCAGAAAGAAAAATTATTCATAGATTTTATAAGTTTGTGAGCAGGAGAGGATAATATAAAAAGCAATGAGTGTAGTAGATAAAAAATTAACTTTTAATGCTTAACAAAAGTTTTCATTGAGAATCGGTGAATAGAACAAAAAGAAAATAACAACTGGATTTTTCTTTGCCTAAAAAACCTGCGTTTTTGGGAGGGAATTCCTAAAGAACATTCATTGAATAAATAATATTTGAGATAAATAGTAGGATTATATCATGTAAGAAATTATAAATGTAGTTTTTCTTAGTTATCTAAATCGAAATATGACTTTTTTAGGAATATAAGGGTAATTTTCTGGATTTTTCCCACCGCCAGGGCGAATTTTGACCTTTTTTCAACTCGCTCTAGTGGCCAAACTATTAGTCGGACAAAATAATTGTAAATGACAATTTTATAGCTTGTTTTATCATCTTTATTTTTTACTCCTAACATTTTCACGAGAAACCCATACTTTCCGTTCTACAAGCAAAAAACCAAAAAATGGGGTGAAATTTTAGCGTTTTTTCGAATTTTCACCAAAATGCCATTTGAAATTTTGTATGCAAAGTTCAGATTTGGATTCAGCACCCTCGAAAACATATAAAACCGTTGAGAAAAAAACTTCTGTATGTATTCTTCAACAAGCGACTTACTTATCATTACACTATTGTCTTCTATTGAAACTGCGTTCTTAAGGAAAATTGCTGAGGAAAATGCATTTAAATACTAATTAATAGACTAAATAGATGGTTTATTTCATGTGAAACATTATAAAACTAGTTTTTAAAGTACCTTATTTTAAAAAATACTTTAATTTTTAGATGAAAGTTCGATTTTCTGGATTTTTACCCGCAGGCGCAAATTTTTCCCTATTTTCAACGCGCTCTAGCGGCCGAACTATTAGTCTGACGAAAAAGTGGTAATTGACAATTTTGTAGCTTGTTTTATCATCTTTATTTTTGGAATTTAACATTTTCATGAGAAACCCATACTTTCCGTTCTACAAACAAAAAACCAAAAAATGAGGTGAAATTTCAGGGTTTTTTCGAATTTTCACCAAAATGCCATTCGAAATTTTGTATGCAAAGTTCAGATTCGGATTCAGCACCCTCGAAAACATATAAAACCGTCGAGAAAAAAACTTCTGTATTTTTTTCCTGAAACACCTTATTTTTGACACCAAGTTACTGGACTATACTTTTGAGATATATTCTTCAGTTATATTTCAAGACGATAATAGATATAGATTATCTTTTCGCTACCTTGATTAAAATGTCCAAAGAATACGTCGTTGGGATTAAGGGTATTCAAATGTCAAACACAATTCAACGGAAATTTAAAACTTGTAAATAATTGCTTTATTAAACCACCTGGAAAAGGATGTGTGTAAATTAGACTTGGTATTTGGACTCAAGGGAGAGTACTTATTGGTTCTCTTGTGTAAATATAAACATTGGATAGGATTTAATTACGTCACGTGAAATTAATTTTGAGGTTTATGTACAGGCTTATTAATTTTTGAGTGTCATTCAAGCTTTGTAAAAATTTTATGATCAGCTAACTTCTTAATTGAATGTAACGAATGTGGAAAGAAATTTAAATGGAAGCATGAAAAAGGAGGTTACTTGTGAAAAGTGATTATGTAATGTAATTGTGGTATTTGCACGAGTTTAAAAGATAATTCCCAATTGTAAATTTTCAGTATGTATAAAAATAAATTAAACGCGATGATATATTAAAAGGAACCTAATTATAGCAATTATTTAAAAAGTAAATTGATATATACACAGACTAATTAACAAAGAAACGTTTTAAACCAATATGCGTAAATTTTAATGATAATACCACATATTTTTAAAAATTTCATATAAAGTTAGCAATGCACAAAATAAAATATCTGTGTTATCTTCATTGTGATCAACATTTTGCAGACATTAGTTTTTGTTACTCAAATAACATAATCTATATAAATATTCCCTCAAAAGTTCTTTTGATTTTGACTTACGTTTTACGTGTAAAAGAAGTAGTGTAAAAATAAATTAACTGATTAAAATCTCCTCATATGAATATGCATAGAACTGAATTTTTTTAAAGATGCAGCTGTTAAAATTTCAACATCTACAAGATCATTCAAGAAAAATCCTTAACTATTTTAATAACTAAGGTTTTCCTCATATTTTTAAACTTTAAATCTTTCTTAACTAATTATAACAAATTTCACATCAAGAAAAGTTACTCTTTCCAATAAATTAAAAATAATTTTCATACTATTAACAATCTGTAATTAGTAACTACGTTTGATGCAATACTTATTACACTGGAACTCTCGTCAGTCAATTTCAGAACCCTTTCGTCCCTTTAATTTACACTGTCAAAAGTGATTCCAAAATTAGACACTGCAACGCATTGCCACCATTTATATAATTAAATTACCTCCGGGGTAACGAGAAAGGGCATTACATGACATTATTATGCCTGACCCCACCTAATAAGACAGTGGTGGCAAGTTTTAATTGAGTCTTTGGGCTTAAAATTGATCAATACAATCGTAAAATTAAAAAAAAATGTAATTTTAAGGTTTTTATTTTTAAATATAAAGAGTATATGGATGGGATGATAAATTTAGAATACGATTTAAAGTTTCATAAAAAATCCTGATTTTTGCAATTCTGAAATTTAAAGAAATATATATAATTTTAACTTGATTTTATTTTTCTTTGTTTTAAAATTTTTACATTATGTTTTATTAATTAATAACAAAATATCTTCTTTTTACAACGAACGGTAATTGTTTTAACTAATAGTAGTTAAACAATTAAATAGTATTCATTCTCCAAAGAAAATGTTTTTAAAACATACATTACACTGTTCAAATTTTACCTTCAAAATTTTTTCCTTGATAAAAATAGTCATTTCTTATAGATTTTGGGTCACTGAATACGAAAATCCCCATTAAAATTCTCAATTGACTCAGGATTTTCGGGGAACAGCCCCTCCCCCTTTTTACGTTTTTCGACGACTTTATAACTTTAAGCTCGATTTTCAGGGGCAAAAGCATTGCATTAGTCTACAAATTGCCCCCAGGGGAAAAGAAAGGTTCAAAATAATAATAATGGATAGGTTTATAACAAATGGATAGGTTTATAACAAATGGATAGGTTTAAGGGGTAATTACCCCCTAAATACGCAAAAAAGTCGTTGTAAATAGTAGGATTTGTTATATCCTATTATTTTGTTTATTTTTTACACAATTCCTCTTTGAAGGGTCCTAACCCTTCCCAAAGGACCCAAATTTGATGACAATATGCAGCAATATTTTTTACTAAAAGCGGTTGAGGTGTTAGCGTCCCAGAAGACCCCGCGAAAGAGTTCGCAAGACTCCCAGAATCACTAAGGCGCTCGCGAGCTCAGGAATTAATATTGATGATTTTGAAAAGATTACAAATGACGTTATTCTTATATTTTGGGTCTATTCTAAGTAGAAACTCTTCAGTTCTTCAACAACTGACCGGTTTTAGGGAGTGAGGATTCCATGTTTCAAGATGTTAATAGATGCACGGCTGTGGATAACATTTAGGGGGCATCATCTTAAAAACTGAGGGTGATGGAGGAAAATGGGTGTCATATTTGACTTCAGCTTGTCATATTTGATTTTACACAAGAATCAGCTGAATTCAGTCTGTGTCATTTTGACTTTTATTTTGCACAGCAGTTTAACTCTAAGTGCGGCATTGAACCCTTCCGTGGGTGCTTTGGGGGCGTTAACAGCTCAACCGCTTTTAGTAAAAATCATTGCTGCATATTGCCATCAAATTTGGGTCCTTGGTAAAGGTTAGGACCCTTCAAACGCGAATTGGGTAAAAAATAAGTGAACTAAATAGGGTGTAACAAATCCTACTATATTTAACGATTTTTTGGCATTTTTAGGGGGGTTATTACCCCTTAAACTTATCCATTTGTTATAAATTTATCATATTTTATTAATTTGAATCTTTCTTGTACCCTGTGGACCAAGCATGCTTGGGAACTAAACACTGGGGGTCTCGCGTTGTGCTGACCACCTAACCGGGACATTTGCCTAGCACCCCAGGCCCCACGGTCACGAAAACGAAGATGGGCATCGTAGGCCTTGGCCCACTAGGGCTGTTGCGCCGATGGTTTAGTTTAGTTTAGTTGTACCCTGTGGGCCAATTTGAAGACTAAAGGAATGCTTTTTGACCCTGAAAATCGAGTTTTAAACAATTAAAAAATCCAGCCACCATATAAGAATCCGAAAACTTTGATATCAAAAATGTGTTTACCGAGCAGTAATTTAAAAAGGTTTTTCTCTGGAAACCGTTCACCAAAAACTTTTTTTAGAATAGAGAGATGACATGCTCCATCCTTTTTTTACAATTTTTCTCTATTTTTCTGTTCCATTCCAAAACCTTATCCTTCGTGTTTTGTTAGAGTCAAAAATATTAAAATATTTAACATTCACAAAAATATTGGGTTGTCCCATAAGTTCTGTTACTTTTTACAAAGTTTCGTGTTTGAAATTTTTTTTTGAAAAACTGGCAATAGATGGAGATTTCAAACAAAAGGGATTTTGATGTATGTATATTTATGAACATAATGTGTGATTTTGGTAGTTCTCGTGATATTATTTCTTTTCAAAATGGCGGTTTGAAAAAAAGACCAAAAACGACGATTTTCGGGTAATTTTTTTCTTTTGTTTAAAAAACTAGGAAGAACGCATAATTCATGGCTAAAAAAAGTAGTACTGTATGTTTGAAATGTTTAGTTTAAGATGTCATAGTTTCAAGATAATTCGATAAGTTAAACTTAGAGAATTTCGGTCTCAAACATAACATCTTTGCAAGAAACTTACCTCAGTAATGTTAGTCATTTCGAAGAAATTTTCACGAAAAAAAGCATCAAAATCAATAAAAAGCTTACGAATTACCCAAGTATTCAAAATATGCAATATATATTAAATTATATCTTAAATTAAGTTCAGAAAGTAGCGCGCAATATTCAAGCGCGCAGCGATTTAGCTTATCAGAATTACACTCGCTGAACTTATGCTAAGCGAACAAAGCAATTATTTGCTTCATACGAAAACCCTACAATAAAAACAACTAGTTGGAATTTAGAAATAAATCAATTCAACGACATTATGAAAAGAGGCTTTCAATGATTAAACCTATGAAACAATCATTATGGTTCAAAAACATCTGCCTTTAATAATAACAGTCAAAATTTCCTACCTTAAACTTATCGAATCATCTTGAAACTATGACATCTTAATCTTAACATTTCAAATATGCAGTAAAACTTTTTTTAGCCATGAATTATGCGTTCTTCCTAGTTTTTTAAACAAAAGAAAAAAATTACGCGAAAATCGTCGTTTTTGGTCTATTTTTCAAACCGCCATTTTGAAAAGAAATATCATGAGAACTACCAAAATCACCCATTATGTTCATAAATATACATATATCAAAATCCCCTTTGCTTGGAATTTCCACCTATTACCAGTTTTTCATAAAAAATTTTCAAAGACAAAACTTCGTAAAAAGTAACAGAACTTATCGGAAAACCCAATACAACAACTCATTGTGTTATTCATTAAGATACCTCAGGCCAAGTTTTAAAATAGAACCAAAAATAGCTTTGAACTTTCACTACAATAATGATCGGAACAAGGCTTAGCGAGACCCCAAACTCGTCCCAGTGAGAACCATATGTTGATTTAATATCGAATTTGCCATCGAATATTTCAGATTGCAAGGTCGAATGGACGATGTTCTACGGGCAATTAACATGCGAATAGCGGGCGATAGGATTCTAAATTATGTAGTTCGGATTCGCTCGTGTTCCATTGCATATCCGATGAGATTTAAATGATAATCAGAAATGGAATACCGGTACAGGGAAGAACATTTGCGGGTGGTTCAGAGATATTGTGTTTTAGAGACTTTTAAGATATCAGAGAGAAATTCTTTGTAATATGCGATAAAGCCTTTTGAGACATTTAGTAATAAAATAAGTAAACGTAGTTTCTGTAATTTACATTTAGACATTGTTAATTCTCAGCAGCACATGATAGTAATCGTCTTTGTGCAATTCGGACTATGTATAAAATCGATGTTGTATTATTGGTTTATATCAAAGTAATGTTAGAAAATACAAATACCGTTGTTACTTATTATGCTATTAACTATTAAAGATAAGGAACGTTCTTAACCAAAATATTATCATACCGCTGTTACTAAATTCTTAAAAAAATGTTTCAGACATCTAACATAATAAACATTTTTGATACATTTATGAGTAGAATTCAAACAAGTACAAAATATTTTAAGCTGTTTTATATAAATAAATATATAAATAAACATAGGATCTTCGGTTGCTCATTCCGAAGCGTTAAATAATAAATAAGTAAGCTGCTCCGTAGATTTGCTAGCGATAATGAGGAGATACCTCTAGTCATAAAAACAAATAAAAACTTTCAGTAAATTTTAATTAAGTTTTAAAAAATATCGCTTTAGTTGTAAAAAGATTTTAAAAATTTGCAACTTAATTTTGAACTAAAAATATAATTTGGAATAACATAAATAGGTATTTTTAATGAAAGATAAAGCATTCAAAAAGAATATACAGGAAGCCAAACCTAATCTATTAGCAATATTATCAGGACTTTGTTTATTAGTTTATTTTCCCCATTTAAAACTGTTTTGAAATATACTTCAAATTGTATTGTAAAAAACTAATTGTGTTGTAAAAACTTTTGACCAAACCAATTTGAAATCGTATGAATTCAAAGAAGTGAATGGCAACACAAAAGTTTTCCATTCTAACTTCAATTTTCTCCCGGATCAAGTGCAATTTAGCATTTTCAATAAACTGCTATATTCGGAGTAAATAGGACTCAGAATTTTAATTAAAAGTGTTGATTAGCATTTTGGATTCTCCAAGTATCCAATCATTTATCAGAATCCAGAAAACTAAGAACCGTATTTATTGGAAGGATCGCATGAGAACGTTTCGAAAAAGATCGCGGATTTCATTTTGCCCAATTCTCGCCCCTGAGAATTATTAAAAACAGCGGAAACTTGAAAATGAGATTCTGGCTCATAGGACTAGCGGAGTAATATTGCGTTTGAATGCGTGCTGTTTGCGTACGAGCAAAATTGTAATTTAAAGACATTCTTTGTTTTATGAGTCTTTCGTAAGAAATGTATTTTAGGAACTTAAGTAAAAGTAAGGTGATGGATTTAGATACTGTCTTAACCTACTTTTCTCCGCCATTTATTTATAGGAATTTAAATTTTTATCTAAGTTAAACTGTTTATAAAAAGTTCATTATCTTTAGGCAAACTTATTTGGGCTTTTGTAACAAAAATATATTTACTTGAAGATATATTAAAATGTGTTATAAGTAGGTATGTTTTCTTAAATTCTGATAAAAAATTAAGTGTATAATTATAATCGATGTAATCTAATCAAAATTATTACAGTCTGTCGATATTTTTGAAGATTGGTAATAGAATTATACAATTAAGTTTAAAACAGCTGCAATAAACTTTTATTACTTGGTCACACCATTCATTACTAATTAGATATAAATTTAATAACCCATGAAATTTTATTTGTCTTTCCCATTTTCCTCTTTTGGACTGTAACTAAAAACCAAAATATAATTTGTAAAAAATTATTGGATATTTAAAAAAAATTTTAGCCGAAACTTAGTATGTTTGAAAAAAACAATGAACCCATTAACTCTTTTCAACTGTACAATATTTTTTTTGTGATGTTTGGGAGTTCTAAATAAAGCCTTGGATTTTCAGTAAAAGTTCGGTTTTTATATAATGAAAATTATTATAACACATTTTCAATTTCCTTCGTTTTTGAAATTTTTCCCTTTCTCAAACTGACGATTCAATCATATATTCTACTAGTAAACCTAAGCTAAATCTAAGCTAAGGATAAGAGAAAGGATAAGGATAAGCTAAGGATAAGTGAAAAGAGCAAAAGCTAAGGGATAGTAAAACTTCTTTAAAAAACTTGTTATAGCAATAAAAATAATTTGACATGTTTTTCAAACCACCTTATTGCTTTTTGCACTCCTTGGCTTCGAATACACCACTCATTTGTGATTATATCTTCTTAATCCAAAAATAACATAGAAAATCTTCAGTATATTTGGACTATAAGCAAAGAAAGAAATCAACTAAAAACTCAAGAATTTCTCCACAATACCCCTTATTAAACGTATCCCTAGACCAAAGTCCAATTTTAACAGGGATATCCCAAGTCAGAAAATTGGAAAAGAGTTCTTTAATTAAGAATGGGAGACACACTCAAAGAAGTGAGAATCCGGAAGAACATAATTTCACCCAATATCAGTAAATTTAATAAGGATAATAGGAATCGGACCCTTATTTTTTGGATTTTTCAAAATAAAACTACTTTTATACCCTTCTTTCAAGTATAATGGCTTTAATTAGCTAATTAGTGGTATAATCTCGCCCAGAAAGGTTTTTTTAGGAACGGAAGAATAATCTAGTTTGGAGAATGGGTGGATTGAGTGGATTTTTTTGGCCCTTGAGTTATTTTTTTAGTAAAAAAGGTATAAAAAATAACGCCCAGATAAGAATGGGAAGTGAAATCAAAGCTGTTTTAATTACTGTATGGTGTTGAGAATGCGTGCAATGAGATATGGTTCTTTGAAGTAAGTCTTTGGATTCTAAGAAATTTCCTCACATTTTTTTTGTTTGATTGAAATAAAGAAATTCGTTGTGGCAGTCTTGCAAAGTTACACAATTTTTTTGTTCAAGCTTACCGACAGTAGTTTTTAATTCATGTAAAGCAGGCTTGAATTATATACTCTGTTCATTTTGAACTGGCGCCTGAAAATATTTCCTTCCCCACCACCGATCAGTAACCATAACAACTATCCTCGTCAAAGTGACGAAGAAGGCTGAACTATTGGCTATGGTTACGCTTCTAGTGTGGGGGGAAACACTATTTATCAAGCGCCAATTCTAAATGAATAGAGTATAGTCTGTCATTCGCCTTAATACAATTGAGTGGGATGTTTAGTAGTCCAGTATTTTATTATTTTTTTATTCGATAGAAGTACCCGAGAGAGGAATGTACGCTCGATTTTTTTAAAATTACGATGCTTATTTATTTTTTAAATTTAATTTCAAAGTTTGACTTTAAAAAAGGGCGTGAAAACGTCAAATGATTGACTTTTAAGAATGTTTCGCTTGGTTACACAATTAAGAATGATTGTTGGCTTCCACTTTAAAGTAAGACCGAAACAGATCTGACGTCATTCCATCCTAAACAAAGGAAAAGGGGATTGTCGATTTTTATTTAAAAATTTTGAATTCTTTAATTTTTTTGAGACTTTTCATGTCGATTATTGAATTAAGATGTATTTCTTTTACTAGAAAAGAAAGTGCATTTTCTGTTTTAAAAACTGTTGGTATTGTCTATTGTTTTATTAAAGATTGTTAACATGTTTACGGAATTAGAATTTTAAGATAGGATGCATGATTATATAAAATTAATTTAAGATGTTCTAAGGCAATAAAAAACGCATGGATAAAATACGGACTGAACAGATATACATTTTTTGATAAATTGGTATTGCTACTTTAGGGTGTAATTCCTAATCCAAATTTTTATACATCATGTAATTTTTATTTTACACATAATCTAGTTTTTATTTCAAAACACCTCAATATTTCAATATTCTTTAATTTTTTTCAAAAATAGACCATTTTAGGGATAAATTAGATCTAAAACAGCCTGTGGCTTACGAGCAAAAGATACCATGTATTTTAATTTGCTCAATAAATCTAGAAAAAAAATAGATATCTTTTATGAGACACCTTAATAAATAATAAGTATCTAGTTACTACCTCAATTTTTCACACCTGAGCAATTTTAACTTATTTCTAATAGGATATATCAAAAATAAATATTCTATGATATAACTATAGGATAAAAGTAAATATACAAATTTAATGTGCTTGAACATTTCTCTTCTAAGTCTAAAACAATTTTTCTATATCGAAGATAAAAAAATAGAGTTTTGAAAAACTTAAGTAGTTTTTAACCTAGAAAGAATCAACCTTTAATTCTTTTTTAAGCAAAACCATTACTCAAAGAATAAAAACCTAATATTTTTCAAAAGTTCAAGCAATCAGAACTTACTCATTCTCATTTTCTAAGTAAATACAAATTCCTCTGTGAGCTCAACTACCTTTTATGTAAGAAATTGCAAGATTTATGGCTCCAAATATGAGTCGAAACCTCATCTCTTGGGTACTTCAGCTTTGTGATTATGCTAAGTGAACCTTAAATAAATCATGAAGAATTTTTGAAAGATTAAAAATACGGAAAATTATTCATCCTCCGGGGCATATTTTAAGAGCATTAGTTTATTGCTGATCCCTGAATAAGTAAAAGCTAGATATTAAAAATTTGTCAATACAAATATTAAATGTTTTGAAATATTTATTTTTCTTAAAATTTTTATTCATCTATTCACTTCTGGGAAATGCCCCTGAGTAATGTCATTTATTGCTTTAATGACAACAAAGCTGATGTAAAGAATTGGGAATTATTTACTACCTTGGATTGCAATCCAGCATATATATTATTCATTTTTTACTTAGTAATTTGCGAAATGGCCTTTGTTGTTTCGGCCAATTTGTACTGAAATTTTTATTCAGTTTAATTATTTTTAAAGCCATTTTTACAGTTGAGAATCATAAATTTTAACAATTAAAAATTCCACGTGCCATACATTTAATTTTTTACATTATTTCTAACTAAATATTTCTACTGTACTTCTATAATTTATGAAGAATGGAGAATATTAGATGGAGTAGTAGAGAATTGGAATGAAGAAATCTTTTTTATAGTTTATTTACCATTGCCCATACTCCCATACATGATTGCGTATATTATATAACCGTTAAGTTTACATTTGTCAAGTTCAGAAGCCAAAACCTTTTTAACACAATCCTTGCATAAATTACCTTAGGTATCTGCCATTTTTTTCTTCCTCGTTGTTAAAAAATCAATAGATATTTCTGGGTAGTAGAAAAACTACGAATAATTATAAAAGGCATAATTTTCCAGATTTTATAATAAGATATTATAACGTAGTAATTTTTAAAGAGCAATACATTACTATCTAAAGATAAGGATAAATACAAAATTTTAAAGTAAATAGATTACACTACAAAAAGAAATTAATAACTTTTGTTACTTAACATAAAGTTACAATTTATTATTGATAAGATAACACTGGTGTGTTATTGAATTGAATTACATATTTGTTATCATAAAATATAATTCAAAACTTTTAAGTAACCAAAATTAGAACAAGTTTTAAATCGAACTATTTTTTTACCTAGCAATAGCTTTCTTTCTTTCTTTTTAAATGCAATTTTCACAAAAAGTGAAATTTATTGCAATTACTTTCCCTCTTTTTGTTGATACATGCAGTTCTACCTCAAACCAGCTGAAAAATTACAATACTTGAAATAACTTGAATTTGATAACTTAATTAATAGCTTGGAAAATCGTGTTATATTGATCAAACTTTCACTCCTAATTTTTAAAAATGCATTTATTTTAATAACGTAAACATCCGTATTCTATAAGCTTGCTTAAAATTTCCATGGGAAGGATACTATCTGATGCAAAATATCTAACGATGGACTTTAACTTAAAATGATAAGAGGATTACGAACGTCTCATAGTCGGTCGAGAAAATCCCTTGAACACTCAACCTTACCAGTTAATCCTGTCGGAAAGAGGGACAGATTGTTAATTAATTATACAAAATGCTCTCTCATCCGTAGAGTAGGAAGTAACGATGTATTATGGAACTTTCAGGGATGGAAAAATTTTGCACTCAAAAGAAAACAGGATTTTAAAACAGTTTTAATTAAGTTGTGAAATTGTCATTACTTTGTACAATAAATTAACTCCATGCTATGGATGAGTGGCACTATATTATAGTATAATGGAGAAAGCATGTTAAGATAATGATTTTTGGATAAGCCTGAAGGTATCACTAAATAAATAAGTTCAGATGAGGGTAACGAATTAGATACCTCTTAAACCAGGATGTTACGATTTTTGTGTTGAATTTTACTAATCGATTTATACACTATACAGGGTGTTTCATAAGTCCCTTTCGCGGCTTTTTTTAAAAACCAACATATCTTAAGGTCATGGGAGTAAGGTCTACCCTTAGGTAAATGACCCTTGAGAATCCATTGAAATGAATTACAGTGCCCCAAGAGGCAAAATAAAAAAGTACAAAAAAATGAAAAACTAAAGAAGAAAAAGCAAAAACATCATTGATAGTATTGTTGCAAATGCTATGAAAACTGATTGAAAACATTTGAGGTGCCTGCCTACCTAAAAAACGCCGTTTTGGACCCAAAATTAAAAAAAAAATTATTTTATTTCAAAAAGCACATTTTTAGCTTTCCAAATCAGTTTAAATTTTTTCTTTATCTTTCCTAGAACTAAAGTTACAGAAATTTTACTCACAGCTAAATAGGCATTTTATTAAGGAAAAAATAAAGAAATTCGCGTTTTTCTCAGAATCACATTTTTGCTATTTTCCTTCTCCGCAAAACTGCATGACTCAAAATATTATGAATGAATTTCTATAAAACTTGGGCACAGTACTTGACATAATATGATATCTTCATATGAATTTGAGTTATGATGATTTGCGGAAAGGCGTTTTTATGGGATTTTTATGCATAAATTCTTCAATAATATGAAAATTTGAATCAATATTTAATTTTTTTATGTTATTCATAGTTTTTAGATGCATTTAATTGTATTAACCACAAATTAGGTCAAAATTTTAATTATTAAAAAAGGCCTCTATAAGGTAGGCAGGCATCTTAATGAAAATATCGTGAAGATTCATGGATATATTAGCGTGTAAAAATAGCACTTTTTCAGCCCACAAAAATATATTTCAATTTTTGAGGACAAAATGTCTCCATTATGATATTTGGTTTGGCATTCTACATAAAAACAATGAAACAACATTCATTTCAATTAAATTAAACTTGAAAGCAAACACTAAAAAATGCAATCGGAGATAAGATGTAAGAACATTTTTTTGTCAGTATTCTTTGAAGGGCAATTCCACCGTAACTCACGCTACATTTTTTTCAAAATTGCAATTTTAAATAATTTTTAAATATAGAAATAACTATTATTTTCTTTCTAAAAAAATCATGCATATTGAAATTTACGTTAATAATTTAAAATAAGTATTGCGAATCTTTTAAGAATTTTAGTTTTTTAAATATTAATTAAAATAGAGTCGTAACTCACGCTACACGAAAAAGACATGGATTTATGAGTATAAAATTCAAATTTGTTTTTCTGCTTAAATAGTGTTTCAATAATTCTATGTGCTTGTCAGGTGTTTGAATATACTTCCCTAATTCTAAAATAGCAAACAGTTTTACTGGGAATGCTTAAGAAAATAAGAAATAAAATAAAATATAGATAGTTATTCGTAACTCACGCTACAGTACTTCGTAACTCACGCTACATGTGTATAAGCATTCAGTTATTCATGAATATAAATATAATTAAATTGATTTAAACAATTTATTTCATTTTTACTATAAAGTTTATGAGTATATTTAACAAAAAAGTTGTAAAAACTAATTAATTTATTTTTAATTTTCTAAATAAACTATACATTTTTCATTAACAAATTAACCTTTAAAACAAATATTTCTAAATATTGACTTTAAATTCTGATATTCCGATAAAAATAATTTTACACAAAATTTAAGCAATGCAAAACACAATTAGAACAATATCTCATAATTATTCCCTAAAATAATTAGAAAATTTTATTATTTTATTTTTTAATTTTTCTTGATCATGTCCCATTTCATATGGAATTGCCCTGAAGAGTTAACAGAAAATAATCATCTTCTTAGCAATTGAAATTTTGAAAAATTATATTACTTTAGGTTTTTATGCCTAAGATTTAATTGATTGAGTTAATTTAATAATTTCTTAATAATTTTTTATTTTATTAATTTTCCATAAGTAATTAAACATTAGGTACTTATGCAAAATGAACCTTCATGAATTAATACCAAAAAATAGTTTTAATTAATTAAATGGACTGTAATGGATTATAATTATTTTTAATGACTGTTTTCGAAATTAGGTTCTTGATAGTGAATTAAAATGTAAAATAAGTCGAACTGCCATTTTTTCATCGGTCACTTTTCCATTTTTTCTAGAATAACTACGTAGTATCTACTCTTTATTACTGGAAATCAATTAAATCAATTTATTTTCCCAGATTTTAAACAATTCATTTGCCGTTTGTACATTTAGCTCCTTCATAATTAAATTAGGTATTTATTACCTCTAAATTTATGGTCCTATAAACTTCACTTGCAACCATTAGCAAAGTGATTTACAATTATTCATTAACTCCATTTATGAGTATATAGTTTTACCACTATATGGTGGACTGGCTAATCTGAGGTTCCTCTTAGAAAGAAACCATCCCGGCATTTAATCTTAATAATACTAGACAACGATGTCAAGAAGCAGCAACAGTAAAAATAGGATACCCTGTGCTGGCGTAGCTCCTCATTTCAGTTTTTAAATTTTATTTCATTTAGTCTGTATATAGTATTTTAATTTTTCTTGATTTCTAAACCTTAAGTTTTAACTTTAATCTTAACTGTTTTTATTTTGTATATAAAGGCTGCTCTGTTTGTTGTTTTTTTTGTTGGATGAGACTTAATAAATGAGATTTGACTGTTCATGGTCTGGTTATTTCGACGTCGTTACAGACTATAATTTTGGTGGCAGCGGTGGGATACGAACCTACGGCCAAGAGGCGTTGATTGGATATTTCATGATCTTTTGTATATACAGGAGTTCCAGATTACGGGCAGATTGCGGTTTATTTAGCTTTTGGTGTTTTGATGGAAGTCACGATGGTTGAGATTTTTCGATGTGTATTTTTGTGAGGAGTTGCTTAGTAGCCAAGGAGGTAGGTCGAATGTGTAGTAAATATAGTATCTGAGATAGACTTTTGATGCAGGTGATCTTTTTGAGAGTTGTCGGTTTTATTGATTGCGTTGTGTTGCTTGAAATTTTAAATTTGGGTTTGGGGTGGTGTTCGTGATTTGCAGACTGAGTTTTAGGTCTTTAGGATTTGAATTTTCGGTTGTTGATTTCTTTGGAGTTGTGCGGTTGATTTAGGGGTCATGGCTTTTCTTGGTAAGGGAAGGAAACAGGACTTAATCAGTCTTGCCAGAGAAATGGGCGAGATTGTGGAGGACTCAAAGACAGTGCCAGAAATTAAGAAAATAGTAAAGGAGAGTAAGGCGTATCAGCAAGAGGAGGTCGAGTTGATGTTGGAGAGAATAATTGAGGAAAATCGGAGGCGGGAGGAGGAGAGTCAGAGACGAGAAGAGGAAAATCTGAGACGAGAACAGGAGAGTCAGAGACAAGAGCGGGAAAGAATAAGGCTACATGAGTTTGAATTGAAGCGTATGGAAATGGAGGCTGGGAATGCAGTGAAGAGGGAGACTGATCGGGAGGGCAGAATTCCACTTGCCCAGATAACCCCCAAGTATGATGAGAAACGGGATGATATGAGCCTATATTTGATAAATTTTGAGAGAAGAGCAAAAATGGCGCGTGTTCCTAAGAAGGACTGGGTGGCTTACTTGTTGAGCGTTTTGCCTGCCGACATATGTAATATGCTGGCTAGAGAATCACCCGAGGAGGCTGAAAATTACGATGCAGTTAAGGGCCTCATTCTAAAGAGATACAGGCTAAATTCTGAAGAGTTGAAGCGGTGCTTTTATGGGCATCGAAAATCCCCAGAGAAGTCTTGGAGGCAATACGCCCACGAACTAAAAGCTTATTTTACAGAGTGGATAAGTGATCTGCGGATCCAGACTTTTCAAGGACTTACAGATCTGATGATCACTGAACAATTAAAATGGTACGTCCCGGCTGATGTCAGGGATCATTTTCTTAGAGAATGGATTGGGATGAGGACCCCTTTTGATCTGGCTGAGCGACTAGATGAATACGAGAGTATCCGGCACAGTTTCAGGGACTACCCCAGGAATTCCAGCTTTGAAAGGCAAGAAATCGACCGCACTAATAACTTAAAGGATTTCAGAACTGAACTTCCAAAGGTGAAAAAGCCTGGTAGTGATGGGTCACCTATGAAGGGATATGAGAAGAGAAGACAACTACGCTGCTTTGAGTGCGGATCCTATTCGCATCTGCGATCACATTGCGATAAGTTGAAAAGAATTATGAGGATGTTGCCTCTAATACAACTGAGAAGAGCGGATTCGAGGAGGCTCTTGCGCCTTTTACAAGTATAGGTAAAGTAAATGGAATTGAAATGCCTATATTGAGAGACACAGGTGCAAGTCTGGATTTAGTCTGTAAAAAGTATGTACATCCATCGATGTATACAAATGAAACTGTTTGGATCCGAACACCACTAGTGGAGCATGCTGTGGGTTTACCCTTAGCTGAAGTTGAAATAGATTGTGTTTTCGGCCACGTTAAAACCAAGGCTGCAGTTTTGAGGGAATCATTGAATCAAGGAAGGTACATATTGGGAAACAGGACAGCTAACTTGCTCAACAAATTAGGAAGTGATGACGTCAACAGAGTTGAACATCAGATTCAAGGCTCTGGATCTGAGAAGACCGATCCAAATCCCTTTCTTGCTGAATTAGATTTAGAGGTTGAACGAGAGGAGGGGACTTCAGTCAGGGATGACGTTTTGTCTTCATTGGGGCCCGGAGCTGCTGAGGTCAATCATATGGAAAAGTCACGTGGAGAGTTCGAAGAAAATTCAACCAAATCTATGGAAGTGACTGAAGTGGCTAAGAAGGAAACTTCGACGGAACGTGAAAGTGCCAATGTGGATCAAGTATCGCTTCATCAAAGGGAAGAAATAACCGGGGAGAACCTGACAGCCAAGCAGATTTTACCGATTGAGTCAACCCGATCGACTAGTGGATCGAGGGAACAATTGCACTGTCAAGTTTGTGGCAGAAGGGAGGATATTGCCCTATCTATCATTGCATCGTCTATCCAGTCACTTCTTAAGCGAGCTGTTTTGATTCCAAGACGACGTATGAAACTAAGACGTCCTAGATGCTGGTACGCCCATGAATTCGTGAATTCCAGCGTGCGAGGGAAAATGAAATTTCGGATGGAATCAGATCATCTGGGAACTTGATGGTTTACGGCCTAAAACTCTTCTTTAAGGTGATCCTGTGAGAGTCAGCAGACTTTGGACTTTCTTGGAGAACTGTTAGTTCACCTTACATGCCGGAACTGTTAAGTTGAAAAAGTTTTTATTTGTAAAATAATCTGTGAATTCTGGTTTTATATTTCTTGTAATATAATTCTTTAAGTGTTTTAGGTGAGGCAGAAACTTTTCCTTTCATGAAAAGTTCCTCTCGGGGATGGGAGGAGGCTGTGCTGGCGTAGCTCCTCATTTCAGTTTTTAAATTTATTTCATTTAGTCTGTATATAGTATTTTAATTTTTCTTGATTTCTAAACCTTAAGTTTTAACTTTAATCTTAACTGTTTTTATTTTGTATATAAAGGCTGCTCTGTTTGTTGTTTTTTTTGTTGGATGAGACTTAATAAATGAGATTTGACTGTTCATGGTCTGGTTATTTCGACGTCGTTACATTAATAACCTCTAATTTTATGGTCATAATTAAATTAGGTATTTATTACCTCTAAATTTATGGTCCTATAAACTTCACTTGCAACCATTAGCAAAGTGATTTACAATTATTCATTAACTCCATTTATGAGTATATAGTTTTACCACTATATGGTGGACTGGCTAATCTGAGGTTCCTCTTAGAAAGAAACCATCCCGGCATTTAATCTTAATAATACTAGACAACGATGTCAAGAAGCAGCAACAGTAAAAATAGGATACCCACACCGGTTGTTCTTTTTCGTGTACTTACAAGTGAAGCTTTTAAGATCGCAACCAGATTAACAGTCGAATAGATAAGGTTCTTTCTTTAGGTTCTTCTTTCGTAATGCGCTTAGAGAACAGTCTTAGACGTTGTATGTTGTGCAGTATAGGCTAGTAATTCTTGAAATAGCTATACTGGTTGGTCAGTAAGAATGTTGTTGTTCTCATTAAATTAATTAAAAAGTTATCTGATAAAGATCTATTTATTTAATTTTATTTTACTCGAAATATTAGGATGGATTATTTAGCTTACTTTTAATATAGGAAAATGGGAAAAAAGTAATTATAAAAAAGGTTTACAAAGTCTTTCATGCTATAATCTTGAAAAAAAAATATAATTCAGTTTATATTAGAATAAGCTTTATTTATGGATGTAAGATATAAGCAGAAATATTTTTAACGCCTCTGAGAGCGTACTTCACGCATTGAAAATCGGAAATACGCTATTAAAAACTAGCAAGGCGTATCTTCACGCATTGAATTTTTAACAAAGGTTTTGCTTAAAAAATGCATGGCACCCCACCAAAATCTAAAAATAATGTTTTTTTCTACTCAAATTTGTAATATTAAAATAAATTATTTTATTTTTAATGTTTAATATTTTCTAATAATTAACAGATGCTATAATTGTTAAAAACCAAAAAGCATCCTCATTTTTTTAATTTCATTTTGTTCATTAAAAAATAAAGGAATTTCAATCCTCTTAAAAAAGTCAAAGAGTATTTTTACTCCTCTAAAAAAATTCTAAGGATAACACTGGATATAAGTACAGTCGAGTCCGCTTAATGTGATCGCAATTGTCCGAGATGAAATTGATAACATTATCCGATTGATAACAATAAGCGATTCCATATAAAAAAGCAACAAACGGTGTAACTATATTGTTTGGTTTGAAATCAAAATTATGTAATCGTAGTTTATGTATTTAAAACAATTTTACACTATGAATTTGATAACTTATAATTTTTAGGGTAAAATATAAGAGTAATCCAATAAATAAAAATAAAATAATCACTTACGTACTTTTTAATTTCATTTGTTAGTACATATGTGACCTATGTGACTCCGTTCATATATTCGTTTTCATTTGACATCCAGACAAGATCAACTCGAACTTTCAAAAATTTACATGGAAAAGGCTAATCAGCTAATTAACAAGGAAAAAATCAAAATCTTTTATCAGAAACATCTGCAAGGCGGCAAGGCGCCAATGGGGATAACCAATCACAAGCATTGCTTCGCCCCCCCCTTTAACAGTTTTCTTTCAATGTATGCGGAGAGCATCGAATATTTTCTTTTTCTTACAAACAAACCAAAGAAATATAACAGTGCAGCTGTAAACTCATACTGAGTTTCAGAAAAAAAGCAATTGACCTTCAAAACGAAACTTGAAAACGTACGTGTTTTAGGGGATATATAAAAATTTTGATAACATTAAGCGGCGGGAAGATACTTAATTGATCACATTCAACGATGCGTTTTACATTAAATTAAATAGGAATGATCGGGACCTGTTGATTTCGATAACATTATCCGATTGATAACATTAACCGTGATCACATTAAGCGGATTCGACTGTATATATTTAATGGAAATATTACACGCAATTAATGTCATAATCACTATATCGCGATGTATTGATGGGAAATTTTTAATTTTTAAATTTCAATGACATTAAAATTGCAATTTTTTTACCATTTACAAGAAAACAATCTAAGGGGAGCATCCTACAATTTCTCGGTTTTATAAGTTCACTAGCTGATTTGCCCGGCCTTGCACGGGTGGAGTGTATAGATTCCTTTTTTTTAAGTTCTCCCCAGTTATATGTCCGATTTTTCTTATCACCAATCATCCCGGTGTCCCCGGTGCTTTTTTCATATACTCGTGTTCCCGGTAATTTTCATATCCCGGTTTTCCAAGCACCTTTTCATATCCCTGTGTTCCCGGTACCTTTTCATATCCCAGTGTTCCTGGTACCTATCAGATCCCGCTTTTCCCGATAATTTTCATATCCCGGTGTTCCCAATAATTTTCATCCCAGTATTCCCGGTGCCTTTTATTCATCTTAGTTCCAAATGTGTCCCGGTATTTTTTCATAACCCGGTGTTCCCGATAATTTTCATCCCAGTATTCCCGGTGCCTTTTTCTCATCCCAGTTCCAACTGTGATATCTCATTCCATCCCGATTTTTTGTCTATTAAACATTTATCCTTCCTATGTGATAAAAACAATCCACTTGAAATCATCTCTGTCATTTGAAATCCAGTGTTTAAAATCGTAAACAGAATTTTCATAAAGTATTCCCGCTATCCTTTTAAGTTTCTGCAAAAATTATATTTCAAAATAAATAAATTTCAAAAATCCCTAGATAAAAAGTTATCAAGTAAGCCTGTCTTCTTATTAATAAAACCAACTTCTTTAAAAGATTCTCTGAAAAAGTAAAAACAGATTGCTAGTTGCTAGTTATAATAAAAATCTAGTGATTATATAGTCTAGTAAACCATGCCCTATGAAACAATGAAATTTTAGCTCTGTTTCCTTGGAAACTTTTAAATTCTTGCTATTCCATTAATATATTTATTTTTGAGAAATTAAAATATTAAAGAAAGTAAATTAATTATTTTAATTTACTTCGGTTTTCTGATAGCTGTTATAATATTTAAATACAGATATTCACACTGTTTTTCTTAAATTTAATTGTAAATTATAAAATATTTTGAAATAATATTTATTCAAGTGAGGCAAGACGACGCCTCAAGATAGAGAAGTAAACACTGCAATTTATGCATTTCAACAATGCACAATGTTATTTCAATGGGTAAAACGGAGTCGAAAAAGCGCCTAAAAACAGGGAAGGAGTCGTTCGATTTTAAAATCGTTTCTTAGTGCGCGTCTAATGGCTGAGAGGAAGGTCTCTGTCAAATTTCAAGCCTATCGGTCCGGCAGTTTTGGAGATTTCGTGATGAGTGTGTGTCAGTGAATGAATGAATGAATGAATGAATGAATGGTATTTGGATTTTATAGATATAGATTAGATAAATAACTATTAGCTTTTGAGTTACTAATATCGGTAACATTGTCAAACATCAGGTTCTTTATCCTGTAACTTGCTAGTAGTATAAACAATTTGTTATTTGGAATAGGTTATTTGTTATAATGCCAAAAGCTCTGACTTTAAAATGTTCTTAAATAACTCCACTTTCCACTTTTGAATTCCCCTCTGTCAATAAATAACTTTAAACTTAGAAAGTTTTATTTGCTTGCTTAGTCCTTTATTAATTTTATCCTCTATTAATCTTAATTTAATCCTTTATTAATCTAATCTTGTCCGTTATTAATTTTATCCTCTATAAATCTTAATTTAATCCTTTATTAATCTAATCTTGTCCGTTATTAATTTTATCAAACTTTTCAAAATCATTCAAAAAACCTCGTTACTTAAAAAATTATAATCATCTTGAGTAAGCTTCATTTCTGCACCAAAACCAATTTATTTTATAACTTACTTAGATGCTTTCTAAACTTTTTTACTCTCAATATTTTGTCTAAAAAAGAGTATCCTCGTCTCATTCCTTGAAATACCACATTCTTTAAAATATTATTTCATTTCACAAGTAAATAAAATAAGTTATATAATTACCCTAAACCAGTCACAGAAATCCACTCAAGTTTAGAAAATATATTTAATATATTTATGAGAGAAAAACCGAAGCTTGTTATCCATCTTACCCATGCCGAAAATTCATCTTCATTAAAACCTAATTACAAAATTAATGATTGTTTACATAATTGAAGAAAATGAGCTCAGTATCTCATATAATATTCATGAACTTAGCTATACTATAGATCTGAACTTAAGCCTAGAAATACTCATATTTCCTCACGAAACATTATCATTATTTATGAATAATTAAAGTTTAGAACAACTACGAAAGAGTTCAAAAATGCTTCTCATTGAAAATTCAATTTCTTTTTTTAACAATACCTAAGTCTTTATTTATTTTGAAGTTTTGGTATTGTCTAATTCATAACTCTTCCTAAACAAGTTTTTGTATTTAAGCGCAGTTTTTAGTTATTTTAATATTTTTATCGTTCTAAAAGCGATTAGGGGTATTCTTGGTCGGAGCTATGTAAAATATTCATTAACTTTCTTTGAATACTAATATAATAACTCTTATAACAACCAAATGTCTCCCCTTTTGAATGAATTCGCTTTGGCGAAAGTCCCTTCTGGTTGCAGGTTTGTCATAGTTTTGTTACCAATGAATATTTGAGACTTGTTTAAGTAGCAGATCGGTTCAGGTCCTAAAATAGTGCTAACTTGGCTACCGTTAAGAACTTTCACCAAAGTTAACTCTTTCAAAAGGTGAGACATGGTTTATACAATAAAGGCTTTTACTACATACTATTTAAAGACATATATGTTGATTACAAAAAAAATTGTATAACTCATTTTAAAATTATTACGGTGTAAATTGCCGTATTTCATGCAACAATTTCAGTTTTAAGTAATAATGAAATATTACATACTTTTCAATCGTAACTTCACCCTCTTATGATTATTTGCAATAAACTTATGACAATCCTCTTATTTCCCTAGTGAAAATTTAAGGTTAAAGTGACTATCAATTTAACCTTTATATTTAAAATTTAGCTATAGAGCTCTTTACTTAATAAAGCATTGAATGTAACATTATTTGTAGTGAAATATTGTTATTCGACGACTTTGTTATTCTGAAATGGATTGTTTGAAAAGTTAGTTGGTTGAATATGTTTGATCACTCCTATTCATTGCTTTGGATTGCTCTAAAATTTCCATCCCTGCATTTCGTTAGAGTTAAGTAGAAAATCCAATTCATATTCGAATTTCAAAGTGCATTTAGTTCGGATGGTATTGTTTCAGTTACGTACATTTCAATTAGTTTAGATCATAATATAAATGTTCTCTGTATGGGAAATTGGTTCATGAAATCTTGTTCGATTACTATTATCAGAGTTGTTTAAAAGCTAATTTGCTATGGGAAAACTTTCAGGGGGGATTTAGTTTTAAGGAGTAGGAATATAATATTTACAAAAACTCTTTTACTACAACTACACTAATATTTGAAAAAGTGATAAATATCTTATTTTTCCCCTTTAAATAAATTTTAAAGAGAAACTTTAAATTTATCGCATCTAATTTTTCAGTTGCTTTAGAAATTAATTGTATATATTTAAATGTGATGGAAAAGATAAAGAGTTTTTAATAAATCTACTTAGGTACAAATTGTTTTAATTGTATAGATCTTTAGTTAAAGTTACGGATAAAAAAGATAACCTTTGAATTAAATCAAAATTAAAAAAAAATTCGTGACTTTGTGTACAAAGCATACATACATTTAAGCTGTAACATTAGAAATAGTATGGCATGAAAATTAAAAATAGTTTAACTAGGAAGTTTTGTTTATTTTTTTAATATCCCGGTACTTTGAGTTATTATTTTCTCACTTTACTCAAAATTATATCGGATCAAAAGTTTAAATAAATTTATCATAGGGAAGAAGGCTCATTACAATGTAAAAATTAAACCTCGAAATATCTGAATCCATTACAGAAAGGTGATAGACGACTAAAGAGGATAGAACAAAAGCTTCAATGTGTAAATTGTTGTAAATATTATAAAAATAAGCAAAAAATCCTGAAAATAATCTTAAATATTCTAAGATATTTGCATGTGAAAATAGCAATTTTTTAGGTTGAAAAGAAGAAATATTTTGTAAATTATTTTGAAAATGTCTTATTTAGCCGCTAGGGGTGCTGTAGCACAGAACAATGGATTATCCATGGCCTTTTTTACCTAAGGGTACACCTTACTTCCATAATCCTTAGAAACATTAATTAGAAATAAAAGCCATGAAATGGATTTTTTAAGTACCTTATATCGTGCATGATTTTTATAACTTAACACTTACTTCTTAACATGTGTTAAAAAGTAGCTTTTTACAGTGAGGCCTTTCACAGTACCTGTTAGATGCCTTGATCAATTATCACCGCAATCAAACAACCACAAGCCCACGAAACCACACATAAAGAAAGAGCCCCGATTATAAATCAAATAAGGGAATATATAGCCCCCTCACAAAAATCCCTCCCCCGAAATAACCCCTAATAAAGATGCCGCTACATTTCCCCAGGCACAAAGACTGCCTCCAGGTACCTTAATGAAAGGACAGGACCTCATGTCTCCGTTAATTACAGTTCCCCACTACTTTTCCATACTTTGTTATTAAAATGCAATATAAGGGAGGATGGCAGGCGGTAAACATCGGCCAGGGTCTTTTGAAGCCATCGACAATTCCTGTTGGTACAGCTTGTCCTTTCACAATAACTAACTCTAATAACAAGTGACGGTTTGGGTCGGCATAAAAGCACCAGGGTCCTATCGGGTTAAAGACGTTGTCCTGAAGGCTAATGAAATAGGATGGGTTACGCGGAATCTGTTGCTTTTTTTTCGTGTTTATTATTTATTAAAAAGGATTTTGTTCTTTGTGTGTCACAGGGAAAAGTGATTTTTTTACTCTTTAATCAGGTTATTTGGAGTTCAATAAGAACCGCTTTCGGTGGGAGTGAGATGGTATTTCGTGTTTTGGTTTTTATCGGTGGTTGGTTATTGTCTTGGGAGGTTTAAGTGTATTAGAGTGATATCTCTTTTTTTCTTATGCTGTGTCGGGCTAAACTTTGGGAGAGATTATTTGGGGATTTAAAAAATCAAATCGCGGGTACTTTAAATTTAAACCGACGTCATTTGCATTTTATCCTGGGGCGATAAAAGGTATAAGAGTAAAATAATTCTTGAAAAAACCTTTTTAAAGAACAACTTTTTTAAAATGCACTAAAAAGTATAAAATAATTTTTTGTAACTCCTTGTAAAACGAAAAACGTGGGGATCATGCATTAGGCATTTAATCCAACTTAATTTCATCATTCATTTAAATAATTTTTAACTGTGGATATAATGGTAAATAGAGTTACAAGAGTAGTAGCTGTAAATATTATTGCATGATCCCCACGTTTTTCGTTTAACAAGGAGTTACAAAAAATTATGTTATACTTTTTAGTGCATGTTTTTTTCATTAATTATTTTCTGGTTTTTAGTTTTGTTGTGTAAAGTTTAGAATTCGCGACCTGAACCCCTGAACGCCTTCCAAGAATTTGATTCCTTTCTCTTTTTAATAAAACTCAAAAATTTTTTTTTCTGAACTTTAACTATATTTTATACAACACTTCTAAAGCCATCTTGATAACGAGAGGCAAACTGAACAACAATGATTTTTTAACAATAAGGTCCTAAGTTGTACTTCTAAACTTTAAGTCCCCCTTGGGGTTCAGGGACAGCAAATTGAACCGAACTAACGAGATAATATCGTATTGTCATCCAGATCTGAACTGTGTTCAAAATTTCAAGTCTCTAGCTCATGGGGAAGTATGCTTAAAATTAATTACTAAATATCCCCCGAACAGACAGATAGACAGACGGACGGACGGACAGACAAGATTGAAAGCGACCGAATAAAAATGTTGTAAAAAGTAACATGTTTTTTGTTGCTTGAACAATTACTCCATATTTGTTAATTCTCTATAGTCTATAACTATTTTTATGGGATAAGATAGCAAAAAAAAGGCTATAACTGGTAACTTTTTAGAATATTTTATAAGAATCCCAATAAGTAAACTATCTTAATTAAAGTAGGGGAAAAGGGTAAGTGTAGCTGGGAGAGCATTTCTTTCGTACATGGAAAACGTTTCATCAAAAAAGTGTCTACAAAAATGTGTCAGCCAAGTACAAAACCCATCAACCAAATAAACGTGATATAAAAAAACGTGTGTTCAAGAGGGGCTGCTTTTGCACACAAAAAGACATTGACTTCAAGTGGATTTCTCTCAGCTATACTAGACTGCAATGTTTCTTGACCTTATGAAATCCATACGTGGAAGAAAACACCGAGCAAACAGAAAGCCTTAAGTTCAACCTACTACGTCACTAACAAAGTAGTTCCCATCGCGGTGTCTGAATTTCGAGTGAAACAAAGAACGTCAATTTTAAAATATGATTATTTCGTTAAACCCCTATATAGTATATAGTGTCTTTTTATCACAATTCGCGTATCGAAATTCCTCCTATCAACCCAACAGGCTTTGTGTTAACTCACTTTCTCCTTCCGCGTAGTGACGTACTGGGTTCAGGAAACGTTGCTGTGAAGTATAGGAGGAGTTTCCGTACGCAAATCGTTATAAAAAGACTAAACATGGGTTTAACAAACAAATCATATTTCTGATTTCTCTCAAAATTGAGACACCACTCTACTTTGCTCTCAGCTTGTTTTTCCAGGGACAAGTTATGTTTCTGTCTAGTATACCTTCTTAGAGATATTTTAACTGAAAAAATTACACCCTGTTTATTCATTTGACACACGCTTCTGGTACATGGTTGACACATTCTCCATGGCGAAGAATAGGGAAAATCAAGCCAAACTCGCACAAATCCTCCAACACCCTCGAGAAAAGAAACCATCATCTCTCCCTCATTCATAAACCCATTCTGAACCAACCCCCGCGACATATCTCACCCAGATGACAGGACACTTCATTCCCCATTACGTTCTCTGGAGACTCTTCCCTTCAGACGTCAGTCTTGGAGTAATCGAATTGAAATATCTCTCCCGGTCGTCTCATTCATACTAATCACCACTCGGAGAGGTGATAACAATGACCACCGACCGGCTAAGTGACGGCAAGGTGGACCCTCGTTACTGGGCTATAAAGATGCTCTGTAGTGATTTGGAAGGGTCCATTCCCTGCAAGGGGGAGGGGTGTCGTTATGATGAAGGATGGTGTGGGGTTGATGTGTTTTGGGCTTTTTGGTGGTGATTATTATAGGGTCGCTTGAGATTGAATGGAAAGCGATCGTTGTGGATGTGCTTAGTGCTGGCAGATAAAATATGGCATCTGAATTTTGGGGGAGGGGTGATGGGACATTTTTTAAATAAATGCCGGTATTAAAGTTTTAATGCAGTTATTGTTATTAAGTTTAATAAATTTAAAACGATTTTTTATAAAAATATTCATGGGGGAAAATGTACATTATACTTGGTTGCAATGTTTCTGTTGTTGTTGTATCTTATGCCACTTGGAATATCCAAGCTCCATCCGCAGAGCGTACAGGATTTTTTTTAAGGCAAAGGGGGTGCGGCTCCTGAGAAAGTGATTCCCATGAAAGGCAGGAGTCCGACTTAAGCGTCGGATGAAAGATGCCGCCACCATCTATCGCCAACTCCACAATTTTGACATGCATCTGAAGAAAAGGGAAATAGTCTCCAGACACCTGGACCCAAGGTAAACTGCGTCATGACCGACCTCAGGACTTTCGGACCCACAGATTTAACGAGCACGTGCTCCGGCAATGTTTCTTGAATGTATAACGTCACTGCAAGGGGATGGAAAAACTGAGTAAACAGAAAGCATGTGTGTTGCTAGGAGGAGTTTCGGTAAGCAAATCGTGATAAAAAGACGCTATATATACATAGGATTAACAAACATGGTTTGAAACATGGTAACATGGGTTTAAAAATGGGTTAATTCATACACAGCTCTTTGCTTGTTTCTCCAGGCTGAAGAAATGTTGCAGTCTCATTCTCAGCTCTCATTGTTAGTTCATTTTACGTTGTCAACTTTAGCACATTAATATTATTACACCATTAGCCTCCATACTAGAGGTCTACTGAGACCCGGCGCAGGGATAATGGGACAAGCAATATAATTTAAGAATAAAATCCATTTATGAATATTTTAAATGTCATTTTAATTAACTTAGGCTACTATATCGAATATGCAAAAATTGCTTTGTATCAATTTTTAGCATTGAACAATTTCAGCCCTATCTATGTCTTCTGAAGTGTTTAGTGTCAATAATCCCAATTTATTCTTAAGATACTTATAAGAAATATCCTAATAGTATACTTCTAAAAATGATTAGTCTACGGTCGAACCAACGATAGTAAAAGGGTCACGTGATTTTGACATACTCGGAGGGGAGAAAGGAAGAAGCTGAGAGGCAGTTGATCGAAAGAGGAAGATACATTTACTCCCTCTAACCTTAGTTATACCCTCTATATACATGAAAAATCAGTATATCTCTGTATAAATAAAAGGCTAACGGGCGATGTGTGTATGTGGGTGTGTATGTATGTATGTATGTATGTCCGGGGTAATCTCTTGAAATAGGCCACGGACCGAAACCAAACTCGACGCATAGACGTATTCCGAGTCGGGGAGTAACTTGGGATAGTTTTCAAAGCTTTAAAATCGAATAATTACGAGTAATTAACGAATTTATAGCCCGAAACGCTTATTTCTCCATTTCTCTACCAGAGTAGATCTGCTCGACTCACTATTGTAAACGAGATGAAAACTTTAAAAAATAAATATATTTCAATACGAAAAACTGGATATTTGCGCATTTAAAAAGGATATTAGTTGTGAAAACGCGAAAATAAACTCAAATAATTTATTTTCAAACGTTATTTTCTTCTACTTCAAGATATTTTCGTTTAAAATAAAAATATTTATGGAATTTGTAAATTTTATTTTCATGGAAGAGGACTTAGAAACAAAACATTGTTTCAAATGAAGCGGTTCACTAGACTTTTCAGATTACCAGATCTTTTATTATTGTTTCAAATTTGTTATTTTTGTTCACTAGACTCATTAATTTACTAGGAAACATTGCCGAGAACACCGGGAAAAGGAAAATTACCGGGAACATCGGGATAGGAAAAAAAAGTACCGGGATTACCGGGACATAAAAATTACCTCAATCAGCGGGATAGGAAAATTATCGGGAACATCGGGATAGGAAAATTATCGGGAACATCGGGATAGGAAAATTATCGGGAACATCGGGATAAGGAAAATGATCGGGAACATCGGGATAAGGAAAATAACCGGGAACATCGGGATAGGAAAAATTACCGGGAACATCGGGATAGGAAAATTATCGGGAACATCGGGATAGGAAAATTATCGGGAACATCGGGATAGGAAAATTATCGGGAACATCGGGATAGGAAAATTATCGGGAACATCGGGATAGGAAAATTATCGGGAACATCGGGATAAGGAAAATGATCGGGAGCATCGGGATAAGGAAAATAACCGAGAACATCGGGATAGGAAAAATTACCGGGAACATCGGGATAGGAAAATTATCGGGAACATCGGGATAGGAAAATTATCGGGAACATCGGGATAGGAACATTATTGGGAACATCGGGATATGGAAAATGATCGGGAACATCGGGATAAGGAAAATAACCGGGAACATCGGGATATGAAAAATAACCGGGAACACCGGGATAGGAAAAAGGCGTCTGGGATACCGGGATGATTGGTAATTGCTGATTTAAAAATTATAAATAGATATTTTGAGAAAATTTAATTTAAAAAATTTATACACTCCACCCGTGCAAGGCCGGGCATATCAGCTAGTTTTAAATAAAATAAAAAATACTGAAGCAAAACATCACATGACCCCTTTACTATCGTTGGTTCAACAGTATAATACGAAAACAAATTGCAAGTGTTACCAAATAAACACCCTGACTTTATTTAAAGATCAATAAAGACTTAATAAAAGATATTGAAATATCCTTTAGTAATAATGTAAAAAAAGGCTTAAAATCATTAAAGTCATTGAATTAGGATATAAATATACTTTTTGTTAAGCTCATTAAAATCATCAAATATTAGATAGTAAGTTTTAGAAAAAACACTATTCTTCCTAGTTTTAACTCTTTTTTAGAACTTATCGATTCAGTTTGTTTTTCTCACGAAACCAATAATACAAAACTAATCTTGAAAAAGCTCACAATAATATCACTTACGAAAACTACACTCAAAAAGACACTCAAAGTAGAAAAACTAGTATAAAAAATAACCAATAAAAAGTATCGACAAAATTCTACAAAATTATAATGCAACGTTACGGAGTGAGTGAGGGCACTTGAAAAAAGGCTTGGTTCGGTAATTTCTGCTCACTCAATGCCTATTAAAATGAAAACTTGCCATACTTTCCTATTTCCATAACGTTTCCTAATGGAAGTGCAATGACAGATACAGCTATAGGAAATCGAAGCTGGGAGCTACCATTTCTAACAACTGAGTTACTGTTTGAGAACTTGCCCACTTCTCTTTTTTGAACACATTACTAATAATGTGTTTGGACTTTTGTTAGAGAGTGAATAACTTTTTTCCTTTTAATACAGGTAAGACTAAAGAATATTGGTCTGTGTTTGTAGCAGTGTTGTGGGTAGTGGTAGGAATCTGATGACACTTGTAATTGATGGGCAAGAATGCTTGAGGTTCAAAATTACATGCTTTGTATGCAAAATGAGCATTTTTTTTGTTTGAGAGATGGATAACTATGCTGAGGATTTTCTCTCTCAATACATCACTGTAACCATCAACGCTCAGTCTATGTCAAAACTTCCATAAATGAAAAACGTCTTCCGTAAAGAAAGTCCCAAAGAATAGTTTTGAATTAAATTTTATTTTCCTTTATAAATTGGGTTTTCAAGGGTGCTTAAGTAGTTCTTATGAACTTTCTACATATAATCTTAACTATAGAAATTAAATTCCTTTGTCCTGTGCAACACTTAAAACAGTATGCTTTGTTTATAAAAGGATATAAAGAATTTTAGTTTTAATGAGCCAATATACTTTACTAAATTAACCATTTGCATTATAATTAATATTTATAGCACTAGATGTATTTAAATATTGACATAGTCTTAATATAACTAAGATAGTTATCTAGTGTAGTATTTAGCTTCTGTGCATATAATAAAGAAAATTCATACTAAGAGTTAGACATGATATAAAAAAATTAATTTAGAAGGTTTAATATCTTTCATTAAAAATTATTTTTCATTTTAATTACGAATTACAATTAAAATATATATAACATAATTAATTTAATTGAAGTAACTTTTCATATACGATTTTCTTGGATGACAAGCAATTTCTACTTTTATATTCGTTTTAGAGGCAACACAAATATAAAAACACATCCTTAATCAGTAGAGCATCTATTTATCATTATTTATTGGCAACACAAACGAACATTTCCCTAGTCTTCTTACCTTCCTTCCGCCAGCCTCTCGATAAGAAAAGACATTTGAGGATCATATAAATTCTGCAAACATTGGAAATTATCAACTCCGTATCCCCGATACAAAAGATAGATTCTTCCGTCTTAATCTACAACTGAAACACTCTCAAATCTGCAACAATCCATCTATGCCAAACCCTCGTTTTAAACTATTCCCCCAATAAAACAAAGATAATACGACACATACACTCCATTTCCCATCGCCCTCAAAGATATGAGAATCATCTCCATATTCCTCCAACTCCATCTAAAGAACCTACGTCTCCTGTTTACCGAGAGACTCGAGTTGGGCCGAGTTGTTTACTTTTTAGCGAAGCAAGATGGGTCGAGTTGAGTTGAGAAGATTGCCTGTCTTCCGTAATAATAATAATACTGTGTTCGGAGCATTTCAATTGAAGAATCCTGGTCTGGCAGGGTATTGGATACCTTCCGCAGTTATGAACGGTGAAGCATTCATAAATTTTTCGGGAAGGGAACGCACATGAGCTGTTCGGAATCATAGTGGTGTAAGTCAAAAATCACAAAATTTGAGATAAACATGGATTTAGGTTACTTTTAAGTTCTTTTTATTTATGGTGTTATAGATGGCTAGGTCAAAAGTTCAATGTTTGGATTTTAAAAGCAGACCCAAAAATGCCTATTTTACAGAAAAAACACATACACAGCTACATTAACACTTTCAGTAACTCATAAATATACTCAGTGGATTTACATCGCTGTCTTTCTGAGCAAATCGAATATTGGAGGGTAAACGTTTAGGAGAAGGGATAATGAAGTGGTGCGTGTTGCATGTTTTTGAGCTTCGGTGGAGGAGGATATTTCGCTTTTATTGAGTTCAGAGGATATGATTTGAGTTTTGGAAATCTTAATGTGCTGTGAAATTGATGTGGTGTAGCTGGAAATTCAAACAAAAAACTTATCATTTCATCCCGTACTTCAAACTTGTTTTCTCAGCAGTATACCGAATAAAGGATTTTTGCTATGCTCGCATAAAAGGAAAATATAATTATTAATTATTTTTTTTATCTATTTTAGTATTAAAGCAATCTTTTTTAACTGCTAGTATTATAATTGTAATTTTTTTCAAATTTAATCATAGAATCGATTTTTATTAGTTTGATGTTGAAGAAGCACAAATTTTATTAATTCCTATAGCTGGTTTCATTTGCATTTTATTGAATAAAAACTCATAAAAGCATGTATTGAATTGCTTGATTTCCTTTGAACGAATGCGCTTTTTTATGAAGTACAATTTTTATTCTTGCTTTATCTAAATAATAGTGTTAGGGAAAAAGTGATAAACCGGGATCTATTAATAATGCCCGAAGTGAGGCGGACAATATGATAAATCCAATAACATTTATCAATGAGTTTTATAACTTTGCCCGAATTATTAAGAATGTTCATATATTTTGGTTTGAAAATAACAATGATTTTAAAATTGTATTTTTATTTATGTATTAAAAGTACATAAAGTATTATCCGATCCTACATAGCCAATTTGGAACAGATTACCCAACAAATGTAGTACATAATTAACAGAACAACACACAAATATATTTTATTTACATAATAATATTTTAATGCATTTTAAACCAAACAGTCCATATTACCAAAGATAATCCCACTCCTCTTTACCACAATCACCTCAAAATTTTACATAATCCATTCCATTAGGTGCCTCAAAACTAGCGCCTTAAACCCCTCAATAGTTGAATTACGTATGCATAAGCATCTTTACCACTACAAAGCAGCTTATACATCAGGGAAACCACACGACGGGAATTCTGACGTCACAGAGAGGGCGGCGCTTGAGTGTAAATAATGGAAAGCATCGCGGCTGAGCTGATCTATGATTAAACATACGGACTCAATATCCTCTGGCCAATAACTCATGGAGAGCCTGGGGCTTCTTATAGTTTGGACGAAGTCTGGTTTTAAGATGCCGCAAATGACAGGATGATGTAAAGGGTGTCGTCTGATGGAATGTGAGGGTTGGTTGATACTTGGGGTGGAATAGGTTTGTGGTTGAGGTGAAGATGGGTGTCTATATGTATCTTGGATGACTTCCATTTTGGATTTCACCTTTGCTGTAAAATTTTTATTTGTCAGTAAGTCACGAATAGCTATAGGTATGTTCTAGCGAATTCGGAGAAGTTCCTTTTCATTGTATAAAATTCATCATGTGTATCATCATTCATCGTTGTATCAAAATAGCACCAAAACACCAGCCTTTACCGAATTTCCAATATATAAAAATAAAGTGTTAATATATTCAAAATAACCCCTTTTGAAATATAAGTTAATATTTTTGTTTCGTGTTAATTAAAATACTTCAATGCTGTTTTTCCCGTCTCGAAATGGTTTCTTTTTACCTTTGACTTATTCTATTTATTTAGCAGGATGCCCAACCATATTTCTTTCGTATGGCTAAGCCAAATTTAAAATTATTTTTGTCAGATAATTAAAAAAATTTTTAAGCTTGAATTGTAATTCTAAATTTTAAAATTGAAAGAACTTAAAATAAGCAGGATGAACACGAAATAAAAAATGTATCCTTTAGAAGTAAAATAAAAAATAGCACCATAAATTTAGCCAAAATGAATATTTTAATGATAAGGGTACAACTTAAGTAGAATTTAAATTTTGAATGATAACAAATGTAATCATATTCCCATAGAGAAGTGAAACTCCATTTAAATTATATTCTCTAACTAAGTAGAGACTAATGCTAATATTTGGAGAAAAGAGAGGCTTTGATGCAAAACGACCGGACAACTAACTGTTGCTCTTATCTGATTTAAAAATCCAAGTTTGTCTAGAGTTGTAAAAGTTTAATTAGGTCACTTAAGCGATTAAAAATTCCCTCCTGCTTTGGGATATTTTAAGCATTCAGACACTACTACTGATGTAGCGCAGAGTTTTGTTTATGATGAAACGTTTGTTGATAGTTTCCATGGCGGCCACGTTTCAGGAACTTTGATTTTTGTGGAATAGTATGAAAAATAAAAGTATCTAAAAATACAAGAAGTATGGAAATCGAGAATATTTGAGAATATACTTTCATACGTTCTATTTTTACTGGATTAAAAAATAAACTTATCTTCTTACAAAATTACATGAAAGTTATCTTCAGCAGATTAAAATCGTTTTCAGGTCATGATATGAAAGTAGATTATATGCAAAATGGGTGATTATAGATAAATTGTAGCTCGCTTACATGAAAACTCCACACTTTCCTTTTACAGAAGCTTATGTCCTCAGAAAATATCGTTTACAGATTACAAAGCGTTAGAATGAATTCTTAGTAAAAACAATTGAATAGTAGGTACCTACTCGTATAAGTAAAATGTTATCTCAAAACCTACCAATTAGTGAGAAAATTAACTAGAAGGAATATTTCGTTGATATTTAGGCATATTTGTAGCAACTATGCCTTCAAATGGGAAAAATAGTATCACATATTTCCACTACGTACAAACTTACTGTTTCAAGCAACAAACTTTATTTTCTTAGTCCAGTGTTTCAAAATGAAAAATTTAATAAAAACACTATAGAACCATTAAATATTTTACCTAGCATTTCCCGCTCCCCTCTTTAAAACCAACCCCATTTTACACCCTTTCTTATCCTCTTCAGACCCGAGGTATAAAAAAATTATTTCAACTCAAATTTTTTTCTTGAAATAGTATTAAAATGCTTCACAAAGTTCATAAAAATCTTCAATTCAAGAAAATGTTTTTCAGGGGACTTAAAATTTAAGGTCCACCCTGGTGGACCTTGGTTCTTAACGTAGTAAAACATGACACCATTCCTATGGTATAAAATTGTTACTTTCTTTAATTATAATTTAAATATATGAATTATTTATAATTTTTTTGTCGTAGTAGGTTATTTTGAAGGTTGTAACTTAATTTCCTTTATAAAATAAATAATTTTTTAGAAAATTTAATTTTTTAAAAATTCAAAAATTCATTTTTAGGGATATAGAAAACTTTCTGTGTATGTTTTTAACATTTTTATGCAATAATCAAAGTTAATTTACATTTATACTGTAGAAAATAGTGTTCATTTTGGGTTTTACAGAATTTTTAAAAAAAAATCTTGAAAAATTAAAAAAATTTTGAAAATTTTTTTTTAAAAATTTGCTATTTCTGTATGAAATTCAAAATTTTAAATGAAAAAAATAATAATTATCATTGAAATTATAAAATAAGTTTTTTAAATTCTCAAAATAGTTTATTTACCCGTTTTTTATTAATTTTTACTCCTACACATTTACCGTCGTTAAGAACCGAGTTCCACCCTGGTGGACCTCTCTATATCTTGCTCTCCAAAACTCAAAATTTATTAGATTTCTTTACAGACTGTTTTATTCTGCTTGAAAGGATACTAAGTAATAAAACTAGTCAAATTAAGTCTCATAAATAAATTAATTTAGGTTTAAATTAATTAATATTCCCAAGTTTTAGATAGGATGCCATTTTTTCAAAAATCCTCTTTTTAAATATGTGCTGTGCGCAAAATTTTGTTTTAAAGCGCCATCTCTCGATTGAAATAGGAAGTAAAAACATCAAATAATACATATTATAGCTTTTAGCTGATAATTTTCAATAAAAAGTTTGTTTTTGAGGGGGTAAGCGAAGGTCCACCACGGTGGAACTGGGGCGTGAAGAGGTTATGTTAAAAACTTCTGATTAATCAGCACTTTTATCAGATGCTCCCCTTCAATAAAAGGTGTATGAATAATAGCCGAAAGCCCCTAATTCGCTTAGCCACGGATCGATTTTTAGCGGCGCCTGCATTTCGGGAGCAACAAGTCTTTTCGAACGTCAAGTACCCGTGGAAGCGGGGGTATAAAAGAGCCTAATTTGTTCTGGTGGGGTGTTTGGAAGGCTCGTTATGTTCTCTTTCTCTTGGAGAGGGCTGGTCCCGTCTTGATTGACGAATCGCTTCATTTGGAATCTAACTGGGTGGGGAGTTCACTCTAAGTGTCATGTCATTATGTCGTCGGGTTCTTTTCTGATGGAATGTCCTTGGATAGTTTAATGATGAAAGTGTGCAGGTTCTGTTGGTGCGGAATTTATTCAATCATTGTTGACAATTTAAGTGTCATTAAATCTGAGATCGAAGACATTCGTTGAAATTAAAGTTTGTATTATTGAATTAAAAACTACATTTAAAACATAAGTTTTAGTATAAGACTTTTGTTCTAGTTTTTCTATAAAAAATATAAGCTATTTAAAGTTTGAAGAAAATCGATTGGAAAGTGTTACAAAAATGTATCATTAAGTACTTCAATATTTTATTAATTTAGCAAAATTTAAAAGATGATGCAGATGGTAATTATGGTAGTTTATAGGATTTATCTTGGAACTTTTGTATAATTATACAATTTATCTCTTTAATATAAAATGGATCTTTAAGAAACAGCATAAAGTAATATTTGCAGCTTGAGAAGATGGACATAATTTCATAAGATATATGTTGTACGTGTTTCTATCAGATGTTGTACCTAAAAAAAAGTAGAAATCACGTATGTTATTCAAAACTGTAATTTGAATAACACTGTTCAACAATGAAAAAATTTCCTTGATGAAAATAGTCATTTCTTATAGATTTTGGGTCGCTGAATACGAAAAGCACCATTAAAATTCTCAATTGACTCAGGATTTTCGGGGAACAGCCCCTCCCCTTTTTTACGTTTTTCGACGACTTTATAACTTTAAACTCGATTTTCAGGGTAAAAAAACATTGCTTTAGTCTTCAAATTGCCCACCAGGGGACAAGAAAGCTTCAAATTAATACAATGTAATAAATTTATTACAAATGGATAGGTTTAAGGGGTAATTACCCCCCTAAAAATGCAAAAAAATCGTTAAAAATAGTAGGGTTTGTTATACCCTATTTATTTTGCTTATTTTTTATGCAATTCCTCTTTGAAGGGTCCTAACCCTTCCCCGAGGACCCAAATTTGATTGCAATATGCAGCAATGTTTTTTACTAAAAGCGGTTGAGCTGTTAAAGCCCCCAAAACACCCACGGAAGGGTTCAATGCCGCACTTAGAGTTAAACTGCTGTGCAAAATAAAAGTCAAAATGCCACCGACTTAATTTCAGCTGATTCTTGTGTAAAATGACCTGCCGAAGTCAAATATGACACCCATTTTCCTCCATCACCCTCAGTTTTTAAGAGGATGCCCCCTAATTGTTATCCACAGCCGTGCATCTATTAACATCTTGAAACTTGAAATCTTCACTCCCTAAAACCGGTCAGTTGTTAAAGAACTGATGAGTTTCTACTTAGGATAGACCCAAAATATAAGAAAAACGTCATTTGTAATCTTTTCAAAATCATCAATATTAATTCCTGAGCTCGCGAGCACCTTCGCGATTCTGTGAGTCTTCCGAAATCTTCCGCGGGGCTTCTGGGACGCTAACACCTCAACCGCTCTTTGTAAAAATTATTGCTGCATATTGTCATCAAATTTGGGTCCTTGGGGAAGGGTTAGGACCCCTCAAAGTGGATTTGCGTAAAAAATATGCAAATTAAATCGGGTATAACAAATCCTACTATTTTTAACGATTTTTTTGCGTTTTAGGGGGGTAATTACCCCTTATACCTATCCATTTGTTATAAACTTATCATATTTTATTAATTTGAACCTTTCTTGTCCTCTGGGGGCAATTTGAAGACTGAAGAAATGCTTTTTGACCCTGAAAATCGAGTTTAAAGTTATAAAGTCGTCGAAAAACGTAAAAAGGGGAGGGGGTGTTCCCCGAAAATCCTGAGTCAATTGAGAATTTAAATGGTGATTTTCGTATTCAGCGACCCAAAGTCTATAAGAAATGACTATTTTCATTAAGGAAAAAATTTTGAAGGTCAAATTTGTTGAACAGTGTAATTATACGATATGAAATAATTTAAATATTCATAAATTTATGACTTTTTGAAATCAATTATTATAGTTATAAAACTTTTTTTAGCCATTTTAAAACAGATAATTATTCCTTAAATAATCATATCAAAACCATAAATTCCATCGTAAACCCCAAGAAATATTCACCTAAAGAATGGTGTATGATTTACATTGCGTATAAATATATTACTTTAGTAGCCAAGAAACCAGAAATAAATCCTTTGGTTTCAATTTTTATAATTCACTTATACGTTTTTTTAAGTTTTATCTTTAAATTATTCAATGTCTGAATTTAAAATATTAATTCAATTTTTTGTAATAAATATATCAGGAGAAATACAGGAAAATGGGTAAAAATCTTAGAAATAATACTAAGATAAAATGTTAGAAAATGGCTACATGGGAAGAAACGAAGTTTTTGATAAGAAATATTTGCATATTTAGAAACTAACTAGAAGAAAAATTTAAAAAATTAAGAAGCATTGATTACTTTTTATTTATACGATAGAGTTATTATTCCCAAAGAAATTTCATACCCAAGTTTCAACACAAGCAGGCTAAGATATTATAAATAAATTATTAATAAATAAAGGGATATTGAGTCAAAATATTTCCAAACTTTGAAAAAAATGTCTTAATGTTAAATTTAAGTCCCCATAATATCTCCATTAAGTTTATCCATTAATAACTTTAGCGGCCTAGTTCTATTCAGAGTGTATAATGACGTCAAGTCTATTGGATCTTTAAGAAAATCCTTTTATGTGTAAGCCACATTTGGTGTCATAAAGGATCGATAAATTCCGCCCCTTTTAATAAAGATGGGATCCTTCGGGATCATATATCCAAACAAGTACCTCTAAATCAATTACCGAAACATCAAAGCAGGCTAACCTGTATTTAATTAAACCCTGCATAACACCACATAATAAATTCCACCAACTTTCCCAAAAGTATAGAACCTGCGATTTAACGGTTCACTGGAAGTGATAGACACGCAACTTATTTCGCCTAAATCAGGCAGAAAACGCCTCGGAAAATGATTCCTCTCGAGTTTCGCTTTTAAAGATAGCAATACGATACCTCCAACAGCAGCAATGAGCTCACAAGAATATTCTTCTTAGAGAGAGATCCAATTTATCTCTCTTCTAGAGGGGTTGAGGGAGCAGATTTCTTGCGATTTTTGCGAATTTTCTTGCGTTCGTTGCATCAGAATGTCGATTAGAAAAGCGTTGGAGTAGGGTAATATTTCATGATGGTAGATTATTAGATCTAGATGGTTTCGAGTTTAATTTGATTTCGAAAGAGAGGTTGGAAAGGAGAGGAGATATTCAGCAAATGTCTCAAAATACTCCGTGATTTTAATTATGTTGGAGATGATGCCGTTTAGCTATCAAATTCCAAATAAAATCTCAATTCAATTTAAAGTGTTTTGAAAACGCTTTACTTTAATTCTCCATTATAGATTGTATTACGGGTAATTCAAATAGACTATGAATAGATATTAGAAATATCCTATTAAATATTATCAACTTTACTAAATCCTCAAAAGTTAACATGCGATAAATTACAATCTTAAAACAACTTTACTGATATTAAAATATATTTTAGTGCTTAACAAGAAATTTAAAGTTTTGCAAAGAACCTTCTTCATTTTCGCATGATGTGTTATTTTCACTTAAAATATTTGTTAAACACTGTTACCACAACTTACGCTATTTTATAATTCTCCTATAAAATCTGTTTGGGTGCATTGAAAAAATAGTTTGTTTCTGTTTCTTTTTATTACAGCTATAATTTATTATTGTATGTTTTCTTTAACTCCGATTAAGATGCAAGATCTCTATGTTTTGACTGAGTTTTAGGAGTCAAGGTAATCATCAGTTTATATCAATAACTTATAAACTGTTATTCCCTTGACGATTATTAAACTTTACTCTTTCAAAAAAAATCTCAAATTCATTGATCAAACTTTGTTTTTTTTTAAATTTCTCTCTCATTCAAGGTCTCAATTTATAATACAAAACATATTTGACTTTCCAGAAAAAATTCTGTATGCATAAAGTAGAAAAGTACGTAATTTAACCTTACTTCTAAAACTTTGAGTTATTAAAACAAATTTGACACAGAGCTTTGTTATGCACACAATTATCAAGAACAATTACTTCAAAAATGCAATTTTAACTGCACTTTATTCAAACTGATGGTTATACCAAAATCTTACTTAACTTAATAGAACTTAGATAAAGTTAATTAGATTTAGACTAAACTACATCAGCTATACCACAGCAAAATATTTGTATGCAGAGGTTTGCAGATAATCTACGGTAGTGTTTAATCTACAAATTTATCTGGGAAAGCGCATATCTTTCAGAATGCTTTATGTGTAAGAGAAGTAAAACCATAAAACTTTACTGGGTAAAACAAATAACTTAGAAGGTTCAGTTTATTAGCATACAAGTAGATTACACATAGCAGTGCGATACTCTTTACGATGAGGAGTTTGTTTTTTTAAGCATCGTAAAAAGAGATAGCCTCTGAAAAATTACGGGATCCTAAAAGGGGATAAAAGTGTTTTGGAATTTGCTTATACCCATAGAATGTTAGAATGGTAATAGTATAGTATGGGGTATTTGCACTTATATTTATTGAAATGGCATGGCGTGTTGTATTTTATGTCTTAAAATATATAGGTAATCAAAACTAAGATTCAACGACTAGTTTATTTTTCTTTTGAATTGTCGAATTTAATTTTACCACCCAATATTTAAGCAGAATAAGGTGAGAAGGCAAACGGAACAAGTCCATGGACTTTTCATCGGACTGACACTGTTTTCATTCTCACCGATTCAATGGTAAAGTGTATGTGTAAAAGAGTTAAGGCATCGGCTTTGGGATTCGAAGGTCCCGGTTTCGTCTCCCGACACCAAGTCCCACCGGGTATATGCGGAGTACGTGCTCGTTAAATTTGTGGGTTCGAAAGTCCTGTGGTCGGTCATGGCGCAGTTTACCACAGGTCCAAGTCGTCTGGAGACATTTTCGCTCCCCTTCAGAGACATGGATAAATTGTGGAAGTGGCGATAGATGGTTGCAGCATCTATCATCGGACTGTCGGACTCTTGTCGTTCATTGGGGCTCGTTTATCAGGAGCCTTTGCCTTAAATCCTGTGCGCTCTGCGGATGGAGCTTTGATATTCCAAGTGGCATTATAAACAACAACAACAGCAATGTGTAAAAAAAGAAAATAGTTCGGAATAGTTTGTTTTATGGTAAATGAAAATTTTCTAGTTTTTATAAATAAAGAAGATAAAAATCGCCATCTGTTAGTTTTCTTAAGAAACAAAAATATTTATAAATTTTTTTCGAGCCTTTAAAATAATCAAATTTGAATAAATTTATAAATTCGAGTTCACAAAAAGTACAGATTAATATCGATTTTACATTTATCTTCCGTAAATTGATCGTTAGGAACGAATTGACTTAGAAAACTTGTGATGCAATTTTAACTGTGATTTAAACATAACTCCAGACTCTAGTTTTCAAGGAGTAATGAGCATACTTTAAAAAATTACTCCGTAAAGCTGTTAGGGAGCTATCTGAGTAAAAAACAGTTTTATGACCTAGCTTTTCATTTCACATTTCATCTTCATTATAAAACACCTAATTTGTGTTTGGTTGAGAAGGAAAAAGAATTAAGCTAATTTATTCGAGAAATTTTTGTGCCTTAAGGGAAACAACCAAAGCACACACATTTTATTTAAGGAAATGTCATACGGGTGCTTCTGTTACTGTTAAATATCATTTCGATTTTAGATGCTTTAAAAATTTTTTTAACACATGTATACAACTGTTCCGTTATTATTTCTAGGAGTGAAATGACTCTTACAAAATTGCGTAATTGAATATAAGACTTCCACCTTAAAAACTACCCATTAATCATACCTTTATTTATAGACATATGTAAGAACAAATAGCATAATCTAATCGATGTATCAAGATTTAAGATTGAGTTTATAATAGTTTTTAGCCATTCATAAAAAATGTTTTACTAGCTTTAGCATATTTTTGACGAGAATAGTGAAGATATCAATTGTAGTTACTTATTCCGATGGCGCAAATATAAAGCATTGCAGTGGATTTTACCCAGCAACTTAAGATAAATGAACTATATTTTATTTATTATTACAATTTATTTATTAAATTGGACTGATACGTTTTGTAGCATTATTACTTATCGTCTTGTAGTCAAATTTGTATATTTTTTATTCGTTAATCCATCCCATGTTTTATTCTAAGCACGCACTAGAGACTTCTGTCACGGAGACTATAAACACTAGGTCACTCGAAAGCAATGCATTTCTATGGAGATGACTCTTGGCAACCGGCCAAGTGTCTCGTCGCCTGTGCGCGCTATCTAGCTTCTTGCAATAGCCAGAGTGATTATTTTGTCTCTGAGACAAAAGCAAAATTGTTTCCCTGGCTATTGCAAGAAGCTAGAGAGCGCGCACATGGCGACGAGACCAAGATCACTAGGCCAAGAATTTCCTCATAGAAATAAATGCATTGCTCTCGAGTGACTAGTGTTTATAGTCGCCGCGACATAAGTCTTTAGTGCGCGCTTAGCCTTATGGTTGTTGTTGTTGTCGTGTACCACTTGGAATACCCAAGCTCCACAAGGATTCAAGGCAAAGGGGGAAAGCTTTATGGTAATCACTAGTATTGTTATACATGGGGTAAGATTTCAGATAGAAGAGTAAGGTTCAGACATCTGTCAAATGAATTTCAAGAGGGAAATACATATAAACGTGATTGTAAATAATAGTTTTCAGCAGTAAAAATTTTAAAACTTCATAGTTATCCAAATCATGGAAAAACACTTTATAAACTATAAACATTTCATTAGTCTCATCATTATAAACACCGAGGTAAACTCTTATCTCCAACAGGGAATTTAGCCTCCTGTAAGGCGATATCTCCTTTCGTAGTGGTAAAAAACAACTCTCCCTTTTAAAACCTTAGAATTAAAAGCCCTGCACACGCCCTAATTCGAAAACCATGTCAAACCGTCTTACGAAAAGAAAACCCTTAATGGACTCCGAATCTCATAGCAGGACAATGTGGGCTATTCACCAACACTCCTGTCATTTTATATCCACAGGGAAGGTCTGGAATAACCACCCTCAGAGAATAGACCTTAAAATCCGTAGGAAACTCCCAAACCGCAATTTATTAAGTTGTGTCCGTAGAGTTACGATTTTCAGACAGACCGCTTAATCTTTCACGCTTTAAGAATAAAGTACGGTTAGAGTTAAGTAGTCGTTAGTTTTATTTCGGGAAAAATTACCTGTGAGTAAGTTTTAGGGGAACTTTAGTTTAATCCTGTTTGGGAGTGATTATTATGGCGATTAGTGATTATTATTATGGCGATCGATTAAATTAGTTGAATATAAATAGAGTTTTAGTTCTTGTTGTTGAAAATAAGATATTTGTTTACGTTAACTTTTTGAAACTGGATTAGTCTTTAAAATTAATGGATGAGGATTATAAAGTTCAGTAGGTACTGTTCAGTTTGCTGTGAGTATAGTAAGAGTGAAGCTTTGTAAATGAATATCTTAACTTTTGTCAGGGATATTTTTTCAAATAATTTGGAAATAATGGGAGATTTTTACTTACCTAATAATATCATTCGGCCATAGTAATAGTTACATATTTATTAAAGAAGATTTAATCCTTTATTAGGTTTGACTGTAGTAGAGGAGTTTCTTGCTGTCTTTATGTTTACTAATTTTAATTTATGTTTGTTTAATACACCCCTATAAAACTGGATTCGATAATTAATAGTTTATATTAATAAAAATGCTAGAAGTAATGTTGTGATAAATTGAAGATTACTTACTACATGGATCGGGGAATATAGAAATAGATATAAGCTAAAATAAGATGGAATTATAGGACTAATTTAAGCACTGATTGTCTTTTGAAACTATACTCTAGGATCTTATTATGCTTATAATAAGCTTGGTCTCTTATATGCTTTGTTAAAGATCAATTCCGTGTTTTTAACAATCTAATGAGGTATTTTAATAGAAAAACTATGCATTAAAATCTATTTAAATACGAATTTCACGTTTCTCATCAACATGAATCATCTATCGCTCTATGATTTTACTACTGCTAAAAAAATTAAGTAATTTACTAAAAAAATAAACTTCAAATAGGGTATTGGACACTATTCTAAATGTAAATCTATCGATGATTGAGTAGGCACCAAGTAGTTTCGCTTACGTTACAAATTTCTAAAGCTTTTTAAAGCCCTTCTTACCTCACGGTAATCTCTTTTTAATAGAGTATAGAGTGATTTCTCATTTTCCCAACCCATTTCGATTACCTAAGTTTACGGCTTGGTGTCTTTTACGATTGAACATATACTACCTCCGTTGGGATTGTCCACAGCAATCTCAAAGCTTCTGAAAAACTGTTACTCTGGAAGAAAAAGCCACAAAACTATTTTCTTAATTAACTTTTTGTCCATACTTATAGAATCCCAATGAAAGTAGCTATAAAAGATCTTTAAGAGAAAAGACTGGATCAAAACATTTTTATTTAAAGAAGCAATTTGTTTATGAAAACAAAAACTCCTTTGGAATGTACTTTTAAGTTTAATCAGTTTTCTTCAAATTTTTGAATCTCGAATCTTGATTTTAACAGTTATAAATTTTTTCAATTCATCAACTTTATGACAGTTCAAAATTCGTAATGCAAATTTACTTTATAAGTTTCACGCTGATTAATCTTAGAATGCAATAAGAAATAGGAAAAAAGTAAAATACAATAAGAATGAAGACAATGAGATGAAACACAAAATAACTGAAGTTTATTTGTGTTTCAAAAGTTCATAAAACCATATCTAATTATTTTAAGAAAATAATGATTGGTGGAATAGCTTTCTTACATTGATTATTGTCTTTAAACCTTCTTTACTCGCTAAAAAGTATCGAAATAGGTTTGTAAAAGAAACTTAAAATTTAAAATAATTGAGTCAATATTTCTAGTTCAATAGAGCGTAAAAATCATCTTCTTATCAAAACTAAAACTGAATTTTGTTAAAAATGTAAAAAAATGAATTAAATATTATCCTACAATTATCTTTGATTACATTTTTTAAAAGTGTTAATTACTGTAGTTTACCAAAATGAAAATTTTACATGAAATTAAAATAACTTGAGTTTTAAGGGCATATTTTCTCTCTATATTAAAAAAAAGTTACTGTCACCGCTGCCGCCGCTGCCGCCGCCGCCGCTGTTTCAGAAAATATAATTTTTCAACTCTTTGAACTCTTCTATCGCAAAAACTACTGGATAGAAATTTATGAAATTTGAAAGGCTTGTAGAGGAATAATTGGGGCACATTCTCGAACAAAAAGCTAACTGATGTGATAATTAGTACTGGGGTATTTTTAAGGTCAAAGTTAAAGTTTTTCTTTTTTCGCCGCGTAATCCAGTTCAGCGAAATCTATTAGCAGCACAACTATGATTTTTTGCAGCCTAATACTCTGAAGTATGAAGATGTGCACTACGTCGCCCTTTTTTCGAATTTCGAATTTGGTTTAGAGTAATTAATTTTTTAATTTTCGAAATTTTTGACACTTTTTCCTTTTTTTCTATCTAAAATGAAAACGAATCACGGTATCAATATGATTTTTTAAACACTTATATTATTATTTTTTAGAAAGAGATTGGCTGTTAGTTCTTTAAAAAATTCTAATTAGTTTTGGAATTATTAAGCATCAAAGTTTTATTTTTTTCATAGTTTTAGTAGGTCTTTATCAGACGTGTTTAATGTTTTTAAATTTAATGTTTTTAAATTTAATATTTGCCTGTTCACTAGATTGTCGCGAGCACGGATATTTAAATTTAAAAGTTTTGAGGTGCAGATTTTGGCTCTAAGTTTGCTAGCGTTATAGTATAGACTTGGTTAATAATCTTTTAAAGATACTTCGATATTTTTTGAACCACTAGAGAAATAAATAATTTAACTTTATTGAGTGTTATTTGTGCCGATGAAAAGAAGAGGATTTTCGGGAAGTTTGTTTTACTCTGCTAAAGATCGATTGCAGATATTACAGATCCCTTAGCGATCTGTGAAGAGATGCATAGCAGTTACGGGGGTTGGTGAGCGTAAGCGAGCAGGGGGCGGTAGCCCTCTATTCATTAAATTATTGATAATTTAAAAAGAAATATTTCAGTAAGAGTTTTATTTTGATATTTTCGTGGTAATGATCCGAATTAAATTATTGAAAAGTTTGAGAGATAAAAAGTTTCGATATTAAATTATCATTAACTATACTCTGTTCATTTAGAATTAGCGCCTGAGACGTAATGTATTAGAAGCGTTATTATTCCAATTATAGTCGAAACAATTTTCTTCTGCAATGACAAGGCAGCCTAAGCAGAAGTAGTTAAAATACTGTAAAAACAATCGGTCACAGAAGTTGTCTGATGAGCATTATTAAGCATTATTGAGCGTTTTTGATCCTGTTTCAGGCGCCTATTCTAAATGAACAGTCTATAAGCACACAAGTTCCAGGTTGTACTGGATAGTTGAGATGAAACAAGCGAGCTCTGCTCGCTAAGATCGCGAAGCGATCTTCAAAGAACTGCGAAGCAGTTCCGGGGGTTGGTGAGCGATAGCGAGCAGGGTGCAGAGCCCCCTAGTATGTGTAAGAAATCATTTATCTATATATTAACCTAAGTGGTGTTCAAAATGACTTCCCTAGTTAGCAAGGATAATAATTTTTTGGTAATTTAGGCTAAGCGTGCACTAGATACTTTTGTCACGGTGACTGAGACAAAATTATCAACCTGGCTATTGCAAGAAACTAGATCGCGCGCATTAGGCGACGAGACTCTTGGCCGATTGCCAAGATCTCGCCATAGAGATGCATTGCTCTCGAGTGACCTAGTGTTACAGTCGCCGTGACAAAAGTCTCAAGTGCGCCCTTAGCCTTATATTCATTCATAAAACCACGTCTCGATAATTTTTTAATTGAATTTGGGTTTTATACTAAATTAACCTTTTATTAATTCGTGGGATTGCATGACTATCCCTCTACCAGGTTAAACATTGAAACCTAATAATACTTCTATCCATCTTTATAAAAAGAGGCAGACAATTTGTTACTAGCTGTCCACCAAAACTCCTCGAAGAGAACTACGCCACTAAAGGTATCCTTACCTCTAAATCTCCAATGAATGAACCCAATTAATATCCTCTAGCACAAGTCTGGATAACCACAGCATTGGGCTTTCAAGGAAAATCTATTAGATACGAGAGCACTACCAGAAGAAAGAAGCAATAAAATTGATTAAGCTTGAGAAAAACAAATGTCTTTGCCTGTTTTCCTATACTTGGGATTCACTGTTGTTTTTTCTTCTCCGGTCTATGGCATATGTCAGGTTCTGCTGCTTGAAATGGGTGAATTATAGGGGTTTCGGGAGAGGTTTATTTGCCCTGCCTTTGATCCCGAAGTGTTTGTGTGCTGGTATTTATTTTCAGTGGATTGGTAGCACTCTCTTAAGGTTTTGTGCAGTTTGTCTTGGTCGGGAAGAGTTGAGAATGAGGAGAAAATCATTTGTTTTGTTTTACCATGGATTGGCGTTTTCGCCTGTTAGTTTTGGGTGTAATTTTGATTTAGATGCATTTACATAGTAATGTTTCAGAATTTTATTCCTGAAATACACTCGTGTATACAAATTTAAGGTAATTTTATTTTCGGAAAAATAACTCAAATCTTAGTTCTATCACGCCATAGGATCTTCTAAGAGTGGAAATATGTGGTCCAGATTCACGTCATCCTAAAAACAGCTTGAAAGGAGTTTATTGGCCCTACATTTATAATGGAGTTCCAAACATTCGGAACGGTAGCAGACTCCTTTATGAGAGAGTAATTTAGCTAAAAATTCCCTGTTATTTATTTTTAAAGGATACAATATTCCTGAACTCAATGCATGATTCAAGTCCATAGAATATCTTTAAATATTATTTTTAGATTAACACTAATTAGTATGCATCTTCCCAATCATTATTTCAGATGGATTTTCTCTTGAATCCTTTATTAATGGTTAGTAATCAAATTATTTGAAGCTCTCATATGTGTTTGCTACGACTTATGCCTGGAGCCCAGAAAATTAGATTACAGGAACTAAGATGTGTGTCATTATTCCCAGAAAATCAAACAATCCTAAAATTTTGGACAACAAGAGTGTAAATAATATTTAAGCTATAATTAAGTATTATATATATCCTAAAGAAATATAAGGCATTTTTACAATGTAATACAGGGGTTCCCAAACTTTTTATGTCGCGGAGCCCTTTTCAAGACACAAATTCTTCAAGGAGCCCTTTTCTGAAGATTAATTTTTCAAGGTACAAAAAGCAAATTACATAAAAACCATTGCTACAAGAAATAAAAGTATAAATTCAGTAGCGTATATAGAAATTTACTACAATAGGGTTCCAAAATTATTCCACAGCCCCTCCCATGCATATTTAACAGGTTTAATGTAGCTTTTTAAAACATTTTAGGTATAATTTGCATCTAAGATAATTTAATGTAAGGAAAATTGTGATTAATTAAGTTCCAATTATGATTAAGGGAGTCTGGGAGAATTTTTCGTGAAATACGATCCTCAAAAACAGTTTTTTATATTTGTTTTAGGTATATCATATTATCATAGTCCAAATTTTGGACATTCATTTTTAGGTAGTATTTTAATTTTAACGAATGTATTATACAAAATTGACAGTCATAAAGTTTTAAGTACAATAGGGGGGTCTGGGGGCTCTCCCCCAGAAGAATTTCGAAAATTTGACCCTAAATAACATGGTTTTAACTTGTTTTGGCTCACTTCATTGGAAGCTCCCCACCATATCACTTAAATTTAAGGGTTAATTAGAGTTCTAAAGTAGGAAGGAGCAAAAGTAAGTTCTTAACACTATGCGGAAAGTTATTTATATAACATTTCAGAGCAACGCAAATTAGAAATTATCAAAAAATGTATTTATTTCAAATTTCTTCGCGGAGCCCCTGGAAATGCTTAGCGGAGCCCTAAGGGCTCCGCGGAGCACAGTTTGAGAACCGCTGATGTAATACATTAAGGTGAGGGCATTTTAGTTTGTTGAAACTAGTGTGATTTACTTAAAATTTCAAAAGTATAAAGTAACTTCGCAAAGGCAAGTAAAATTAGCAATGAACACTTTTAATCAAACGTATTTTTTATTGTATTGCTTTAGTAGTGCAATTGTGTTATATGAGGAAAAATAGTGTTTAAAAGTGATACTAAAAATTACAGGGACAGAAAATGTGTTCTTTTACGGCCGTATTCTCCGGTAACTTGACCGGCGATTAAACGATGGTCAAGTTTCTGATTGGCCGTTGAAAAAAGAAACCTAGATTTCCACCAATCAGAGGTGTGACTCCCGATTAATCGTCGGTGAAGTTACCGGTGAATACGTCCGTTAGTGTTTTGATCCAAATTGCACTTTCATATATTCTAAACATAGTTTGCAACACTATTTTTAGAACGCTTTCTGGATATAAAACACATTTCTAACATTTTCAGAACATTAGAACACTAACACAGCACGATACAGTGTTCTACCTCCACAACACAACTAAAGTGTTGTTAATTTCGGATAAAAAAGTGTTATTAAAAGTGTGTTTTTTGTATGTAAGCGTTTGCAGTGTAAACTGTAAACTTTTTATTTTTCCCTTAGTATTTCATACTTCAATATCCCCATTTAATAGAAGCCCGTTTTCTGATCACGTGAAAACAATAAACACAATGGTTTTAGTGCGCTGTGATGTCACATCCAATAGAACCCCGTTTTCTAATAACGTCACTTTTCTGGCGTTTTGGCAAAAATAAGGGCCGTATTCAGAAACTTAAACACGAGATGAGAACGAGATGGAAACGAGAACGTTATGGAAACGATGAATTTGAAACGATATTTTCCCGAAACACTAACGGGAGTTTCCGATCCTTTCCCACATTGGATAAAATCTCCTACGTCACCAAGAAGACCAAGACGAGATTTTTTTTTCAGCCAATCAGAGTCAGCTAAATTTCTCGCTTTTGAAGAGACGGGTGCTCTTGAACGACCATTTCCAATTTATCGTTTCGTGATCGTTACGTGAGATTTTACAACGTTTCCATCTCGTTCTCATCTCGTTTCCATCTCGTGTTAAAGTTTCTGAATACGGCCCTAAATTGAATTTTAAATTATTTAAAACACATTTTTGAACTTAAAAATCAGAAATTAGGTAGTTGTAAACCATAATGTATCAAAAAAGCATAAAATCAAGCAAATACCTCATTTAATTCTAACAAGTTAATTAAACAACTCTTGCTACACAACATAGCAAAGATAATTATTTTCTTTAGTTTCACGGCTAAGCACTACATTTCCATAACTCCTCAATTTATATTCTCCTACTGACAGCACATAAAATATTTCGCAACATTCCCCTCTTTGTGCCTTGAATCGAGACAAAAACTTTTACCCACACTAACCTTAAATAATCTTCATTGAAATTTCCAAAGGAGTCTTCAAGAGTTCCTTTCGCAAGATGCTAATTAAAGGAAACTGCCAAGAAGACACATTTTCAGTGTAACCCTGCATTCTCTGCTCTGTTTAATAATGAACTTCTAATTTGCATTCGTAAAACAAGCGTAGACTAATGCTGTTAATAAATAGGGCAGAATGTTTGCCTGGAAAGCCACGTCGTTTCATCTCTAAACACAAAGGGCATTTGAAAAACCTATTAAATGGCTTACAAATTTGAATTAAGTGGAGTTAGGGATCTTTGTGGGATATTTTAATTCGTTTTAAAGGTTCGGTTTGGGCAAGAAAGTGGATGATGAAGCAAGCTAATTGGTGAAAAATGTTAAGTAGTAGCTTTCTAATCTATTTGAAATTTGATATTTTGTAGATTTTTATTTGAAAGAAAGAGTAAAGGTTCAATTATGAAAACCAACGGATATAAGTATAAAAATAAAATAGTAGTTGAGAATAATTTTTTTCATTTGTTTATATTGACTGCTTAACTGGTTTGCAACACAAATATTTAATTTTTAGGGTAGTGTTACCAATAACTGTCACATTAAGAGCAATAAAATTAATTAATTAGCTATTGCTACTGAATAAAACTATCCTGGAAAAAACTTCTTGCTTGGAAAAACTAAGTGAAGTTTCAACATTAATTTAGAGTGCAATTTGTTTCATTAAGTAAATATTTTCTATTTTAATAATATTTTTTAAGTTGGCATGGGGGCTGCACCAGTAACTCACACCGGGGAAAATTTTGGCACCTGTAACTGGCATGCCCTGTACCAGTAACTGACACATTGAAATGCCTTTAATTAATAAGCTGTTTTTATAGGATTCTCTCTTTTTTTTAGCCAATATAAAAAAATAACAGCAAATATATTTCATCCACAGTTATTTTACAAAATAATGAAGGGAAAAAGTATTTTGAATAAAAATACATAAAATAGTGTCATTTATGGGACATTGTATAAGACCTACCATTTAACTATACTATAAATATGATGCAAAGCCCAAGCGATTTCACATTATTAAGAATTTATTAACAAAAAATGTACAAATTGTATTTAAACAAATTGTATCTAAACAATAAAAGATTTCTCAAACGATAGGGGAAGGTGTACAATAAAATAATGAAACAAGTTAAAAGTTAAATTAAAATTTTACAATATTCTTTCCCAAAATATACCTTACTAATTACTACTATAATACATAAACTACTTACTGGAAACTAAGGGTGGGATAGAACCCAATTCAGGATATTTTTACACGGAAAGAAGTCCTCTGTTCTAAGCATCAATATTTTTCTACTGACAACTTAAAATAATTTGTAAAACAAAAGTAAATAAATCAAAAGATAATAAATTAAAGAACTAATTATAAAGCTTAAAAATTTAAATGCTACTTTTATGGAAGTGGGCTATCTGAGTACTTAAAAATGTAATTAAATTCTTTTGTGAGGAAGAAAAAGACCATCCACTTCACATTTTATAACATCAAATATTTTATTACAATATGCAGAATAAAAGCTGTGTTGTGCCGGTACCAATAACTGACATATGGCAGAACCAATAACTGACAGGGTGACAGTTACTGGAAAAATATTAAATTTTAAAAATTTAGTTGCACAACAACATTCTAAATTGCTTCCAGAATATTCCCTAGAATTTTCATACAATTTCGTTTAATTTCCCAAAAACACCAGTAACTGTTACCCATGTGAGTTACTGGTGCAAAGGGGTTTTTTGATCCAGTAACTCTCACCCCAATTAAAATGAATAAATAATTTTTTTTCAAAATGAATTATTGAGCATGGTTTTATATACTTATTAACTGACAATTTAAGTTTAAATATGTTTCAAAATCGAAAATTTGTTGAATTTAGGCATTAAATAAAATGTGTGTTCTTAATTTCAGTATTAAGCCAACCTCTGAAAACACTGTTCTACACTGAAAAAATTTCCTTGATGAAAATAGTCATTTCTTATAGATTTTGGGTCGCTGAATACGAAAATCACCATTAAAATTCTCAATTGACTCAGGATTTTCGGGGAACAGCCCCTCCCCCTTTTCACGTTTTTTAGCGACTTTATAACTTTGAACTCGATTTTCAGGGTCAAAAAGCATTGCTTTAATCTTCAAATTGCCCCCCAGGGGACAAAAAATGTTCAAATTAATAAAATATGATAAATTTTTAACAAATGGTTAGGTTTAAGGGGTAGTTAACCCCCTAAGAATGCAAAAAATTAGCTAAAAATTATAGAGGTTTTTATACGCTATTTTTTCCTCTTATTTTATACGCATATCACGTTTGAAGGGTCCTAACCCTTCCCCAAGATCCCAAATTTGATGGCAATATGCAGCAATGATTTTTGCTAAAAGCGGTTGAGGTGAGAGCGCCCCCAGAGCACCCACGGAAGGGTTCAATGCCGCACTTAGAGTTTAACTGTGCTGTACAAAAAAAAATTTGAAGCCACTTACTGAATTTCAGCTGATTTTTGTGTAAAATGATCTGCTGAATTCAAATATGACACCCATTTTCCTCCATCACCCTCAGTTTTTAAGGGGATGCCCCCTAATTGTTATCCACAGCCGTGCATCTATTAACATCTTGAAACATGGAATCCTCACTCCCGAAAACCGGTCAGTTTTTAAAGAACTGAAGAGTTTCTACTTAGGATACACCCAAAATATAAGAAAAACGTCATTTGTAATCTTTTCAAAATCATCGATATTAATTCCTGAACTCGCGAGTGCCTTCGCGATTCTGGAAGTCTTCCGAACTCTTCCGCGGGGACTTCTGGGAGGCTAACACCTCAACCGCTTTTAGTAAAAATTACTGCTGCATATTGTCATCAAATTTGGGTCCTTGGGGAAGGGTTAGGACCCTTCAAACGGGATTTGCGTAAAAAATAGCGTATAGAAACGTCTTTAATTTTTAGCTTTTTTTTTGTATTTTTAGGGGGGTAATTAATTCTTAACCCTATCCATTTGTTATAAATTTATCATATTTTATTAATTTTAACATTTCTTGTTAACTGGGGAGCAATTTGAAGACTAAAATAATGCTTTTTGACCCTGAAAATCGAGTTTAAAGTTATAAGGTCGTCGAAAAACGTAAAAAGGGGGAGGGGCTGTTCCCCGAAAATCCTGAGTCAATTGAGAATTTTAATGGTAATTTTCGTATTCAGCGACCCAAAATCTATAAGAATTGACTATTTTCATCAAGGAAAAAATTTTGAAGGTCGAATTTGTAGAACAGTGAAATCAGAAGTTTTTTTTGACAAAAAATGGAAATCCTCAATTTATTGAACTTGGAAACCTTTGGTAAAAAATAAATACTGCATAAAGTTAAGGATAAGTGTCTAAAACTAAAATATTAAGAGAGACCACCATTTATTTCAAGTTCACAATATTAATCTTATTATAGTGAACTAAATCTCAATATGCCAGTTACCGGTGCACTGTCAGTTACTGGTACCACTACCCTAATGACTCCTTTGTTATATTATCTGTTATTATTGTTGTAAGGCAAAATTAGCTGGTTGAGAATATTGATAAATTGCCCAACATAATATTTGCAATATTACCTTTCAATGAGGAAGTTGCATGATTTTTTATATTTTTTAATCGATTCTTTTTGCAAAAATAATCAACTTCCCCAAATTTGAGGCCTATCGAGAAATTGTTTGATTGCCAAAAAAATTAACAAAATCCACTTTTTAAAAGCGCGAAATCGCCAAGACTCTTGGATCATCGTATGTTGACGTCATCATACGATAGACATTGTTGGAAAGCAATGGAGTTGATGGTATGATTGTTAACATCTTTAAACAATAAGCATTTTCAGTCAGGTGTTTTTTTCTCGACTTTTAAATTAAAATATTTAATTACCTGTATATTTTTTTGAAAAATTGACTAGATATTTCATTTTACCATACAAAAACCATACGGAACACTTGTTTGTTTTTGAAAATCTGACACATACAACTTCCTTATTATAGACAGCTATTTTACTATACTCTATTCATTTAGAATTGATTCTTGAGAAATAGTGCTTTCCCCCACGCTAGAATAGTAACCATAGTTACGCTCTTCGAGCAGCCAATAGTAAGCCTTCTTCGTCACTTTGACGTGGATAGTTGCTATGGTTACGGATCGGTGGCGGGGGAAGGATATATTTTCAAGCGCCAGTTAAAAATATAGAGAACAGAGTACCTATAGATACATGGGTTCAACAAGCTAATCATATTTGTGAATTGAAGTTCTCAATTTCACTCAAAATTAAGCCACCGCGCTTGGAACTTTTTTCTTTGCTTGTTCTCAGCTTGTTTCTCCAGGGTTAAGTAACATTGCAGTATGTAGTATAAATATTTTTAAATAAGTAAACCATTTCAATCAAAGAACTTTAAAATAAACCGAATCCATTTAGTTTATAATTTAATTAGTTTTAACTAAAGAGTCAGTATTTTGTTTTGTTACTCAATGTTTGAACAATATTAAATGGTTTGTTTGACAGACAGCAACTAGACATTAGTTGACCCTATGACGTCACTAACAAACAAAATAGTTCCCATCGCGGTGTCTGAATTTCGAGTGAAACGAAGAACGTCAATTTTAAAACACGATTATTTCGTTAAACCCATATATCGTCACCTTAGAATCAAAAACTACTATCTCCATTCGGCAACCTTCGGGAATCCCGATCCTTGGCGATCAGATCGGTGGAGAAGCTCATTTTTTGGTTTGTAAGAGCTGACATGATCGAGTAGAAAAGATCAAAACCAATCAAATTATTTTCTCCAACGATCTAAACGCCAAGAATCGGGATTCCCGAAGTTTGGCGAATGGAGATAGTAGTTTTTGATTCTAAGGTGACGATATAGTGTCATTTTATCACGATTTGCGTACCGAATCTTCTCCTTGCAACCCAATAGGCTTGGTGTTTACTAACTTTCTCCTTCCGTGTAGTGACGTACAGGGTTTAGGAAATGTTGCTGTGAAGTATAGTAATAGTTTAATGTTAGTCATATATTAACGTGATATATTAAAACGATATTCTAGATTCATATATCCAGAAAGAAAAATCAATAAAAAATTTGAGCTTCTATGAGAAAGAGAATCCCTTTAAACCAAATTATAAATAAAAAAATAAAACTGAAATTAAAGATTAAAAAAGTGATCTTAATTTAATATTTTGTTTTTTATGTCCCATTATATTATCAGAGCTAAACCAAGTAGTCCAGGGTAGATAATTTTTGAAACAAAAAAAAATAACAGTAGGATGAAACACATTGGAAAAGGAAGAGAATATAACAAAAAAGAAAGGAAAAATAAATTACGGCCGATCTGAGGTCGGGAAAAGGAAGGGGGGGTAAAAAGGGGGTTTTTTTGAATAAAAAACGGTTTATCTCAATTTCCGGCAAAACTACAAGTCCTATGGAAAAAATTCAAATTGCAAAGTTGTAGGTAATAAAAAGATCTACAACCTCGCATTCACACTTTTTTCACATAACCTCAAAATTTATGTGAAAAACTCAAATAATAAAGTTTTTGGTTTTTTATTTTTATCTTTTACAAAAAAAATTTTTTTTTCACGAAATTTGGTGAAAACGTACCTTTTGATGTCCCAAATACACCTTAATTTTTTTTATTTAAAATACTTATTTTTTCTCCTTATTTTGGCTTGATATCGAAAAAGCACCCTAATTTTCATTCGAAAAATCTCACGTCAAAATATCTGCTTTTTTAAAAAAGTTGGTGGGCTTTTTGTTCGTTGAAATCTCTACTTTCTGATGGTGTAAAGAAATATATACACCACTATGGTAAATATTCTCAGAAAATGCAAAGACATGAAAAAACCCGAATCCGAAATTTTTTTAAAATCAGTATGTACAATTTTGAGCTAGGGTAAACGCACCTGTACCAGGGCAGTTAAGGAAGATTTTGCATTCAATTTGATGTAACTCCTAGAAAATACAATCAAATGTCCGGCTACTACCACCTAATTAAATACCTAAAATTATCCTTAATAACATGTATGTTTTTAAAAATTATTTTAATAAACATTAAGCCACTAAATTTTACAATTTATGAATTTACTCCCATTGCACCAGTAGCCGTCCATGAGATGCAGAGAAGTGACCAACATCGTTCATAAAAATACACGTGCAGGCTGAGTTACTTTAAGATAATTGTTAAAAATTTACTTTTGAAAAGTGTACAATTTATTGTGAAGTTTCCTGCGGTGGTACCGTTTCCATGTGTGTTTGAATTCATCTGAAATAAATAAGAGATTGATATGTTACTTTGGATTTTTTTAACAACTTGCCAAGACATCTTTCCATCAACGCTTCCTAAGAATGGACTTCCAAACTTAAAAGGTATGAACCATTCCACTAACTTTATCAACTTTAGTTTATCATTCACCATCAAAAGATTTAGTACGAGCCTGGATTATCACCAAAAACTAAACTTAAAACTGACTTCTCATTAAACTCTCTCATACTTTTGAAGCACTTATAAACCTCATAATACTTAGCAAGGTAAATACTACCTGTATTTTAATCTGTACCAATCAGCTCTAACATAATAAAAAATATTTATATATGGACGGCTACTGGTGCAATGGGAGTAAATTCATAAATTGTAAAATTTAGTGGCTTAATGTTTATTAAAATAATTTTTAAAAACATACATGTTATTAAGGATAATTTTAGGTATTTAATTAGGTGGTAGTAGCCGGACATTTGATTGTATTTTCTAGGAGTTACATCAAATTGAATGCAAAATCTTCCTTAACTGCCCTGGTACTGGTGCGTTTACCCTAGCTCAAAATTGTACATACTGATTTTAAAAAAATTTCGGATTCGGGTTTTTTCGTGTCTTTGCATTTTCTGAGAATATTTACCATAGTGGTGTATATATTTCTTTACACCATCAGAAAGTAGAGATTTCAACGAACAAAAAGCCCACCAACTTTTTTAAAAAAGCAGATATTTTGACGTGAGATTTTTCGAATGAAAATTAGGGTGCTTTTTCGATATCAAGCCAAAATAAGGAGAAAAAATAAGTATTTTAAATAAAAAAAATTAAGGTGTATTTGGGACATCAAAAGGTACGTTTTCACCGAATTTCGTGAAAAAAAATTTTTTTTTGTAAAAGATAAAAATAAAAAACCAAAAACTTTATTATTTGAGTTTTTCACATAAATTTTGAGGTTATGTGAAAAAAGTGTGAATGCAAGGTTGTAGATCTTTTTATTACCTACAACTTTGCAATTTGAATTTTTTCCATAGGACTTGTAGTTTTGCCGGAAATCGAGATAAACCGTTTTTTATTCGAAAAAACCCCCTTTTTACCCCCCCTTCCTTTTCCCGACCTCAGATCGGCCGTAATTTATTTTTCCTTTCTTTTTTGTTATATTCTCTTTCTTTTCCAATGTGTTTCATCCTACTATTATTTTTTTTCTTTTTTCACCATTTTCAAAGGCTTCTGCACTGGTCTAAAGTCCCTGAGACCGCTTATACAAGTACACTAAAGAAATCCGAAACCGCGGCAAAGCATAGTTAGCTGATATAAATTAGGTGTTTGCTATCAAAACCAGCTCATTCCATATTTTTCTGAAATCCCCTTTTTTGCATATTTTTAAAGTTTAGAGGGTCCTTCATAACCTGACGAAGGGATATATCTCAAATCCAGCTCATTCCAACCCAAAATTAGATGAAAAGGTGAAAACTGTGATCTCAACTGTGAAATTTCAGATCATTTGAAAAAGTTAAGAGGATGTCATTTATTTAAAACTCGTGAAGACACAAATATTAACTGGTAAATTGAAAAAAAAACAATTTCACACAACTTAATTGAACAAAAAAAACTGAAAATAAAGCATGAAAAATCGTGTTTTTGCATTAAAATCAGCTCATTCCGACCTAATTAGTGTAGTTTCGCCAAGGTACGCCACCTGGAATGAAAATGAAAAGCTAATCAAATTCTAGGCAGTTATACCCACAGTTAATTTTTTTTAAATTTAGCTTTAGAACTGTGGACGTGAGAAGTTTTTTTGTCTCTCCTGTAAAATTTCCAAAAATGGAATGAGCTGGTTTTGATAAGCTCCTCAAATATCTGGTTAGCGAAAGACTTAACATCAGTTTTCTCATAGTAGAGCTTAAGAAAACCTTAATTTTAAATCATTACCATCCGACTCAACTCAAACACACTCTACTTAGTCTACGCTGATGTCGTCAATTATAAAAAGCGAGGATCAGATCCGTGCCTTGAAGCCTTAAACATCATAATTAGGCCTTACTAAAACCACTGCATTTCCTCCTAAGAGAGATCCTACCTAATCTGTTATTCTTGCACCATTGAATCTCCGTCTAATCAGCTCTGTAACTAAAGCAATTCTTTAAGTAATTGTTGGAGGGATTTTAGTTTAGTCATTAGAGGGAGGTATAGGATGCCTGGATCATTAAAGGAACGCTTACACCCAATTCCGGTTCCTATAATAGAAGCCTTGAAAGTGTTGATTAATTCGTTCAGTTTTTTTCCGGTTCACTTGAATTGAAGTTCCAATCACTTGAACAATTTGGAAGCTCTTAAGATAAGGTGATAGCATCTGGGTTTCGTTAGTGCCAGTTGTTTTTACAGGGATGAATAGGTCTTCGTTAGGAAGAAATTATCCCTTGGATAAGGTAACAGTTGGGACCGAAATACTCTAAGGGTTAATAGATGAAGTGGAAATGGACGATGCAGTTTATGGTGCTCTAAGTTGCTTTTGAATCTTGTTAATGTGGACATTTATTTGTAAATAAAACTTTTCATTGCATTTTGATTATTTAAATCATAGTTTTCCAAATTTTTTGAGACCCTGCCCCCTTTTCTAGAAGACAATTTTACACCTCCCCCTTAAAAATATTGCCTATAATTTGCTTACATTATAAAGAAATTTCTACAAACATTTTGTAATAGAAGACTTTAATTTATAACCAAACAAAATAAGTAAAAAATTTAAAATCTAGTATAAATATGTGGTACAATATTCAAAAGTTGTTTTCTATGCACCTTAAAATTAAATTTGAAATAATTAGATAATAATTCTACTTTTTATATGACTACCTTTTTAAAATCTAAAAAAAAAGAATAATAATAATTATTTACATAATTCTGAATGCCCTGAAATCTTTGTCAACCTCAAGTGGAAATTCGGTATATTCCACTGAAAATTACCTGCATTCAACTTAAAAGTTATCAAAATTATTGATATCTCAATCCATAAATAATATTAAAAAATACCATAGATTTAGAAAATGTTAAATAGCAAATATTTTGGAATTAATTATGAGACACCCTTATTTTATAAAATCTTAAGATTCAATAAAATTATGTTTACTTTATTATTCCTAGTTTGATATTTTATTCTTCTTTAGTAAAAAGTAGTAAGGCTAAGTTAAGAGAAAACTTGATCCTTATTGCGTTGATTGTGAAATTATTTGTCATTTCAAACAAATATCTAATCCAAGAAAACTTTTAAGTTGGGGAAATTTTTAAAAGCTAATAAAGGGCGATTATATGTATTCATAACTACAGAATATATTACCGTACTACTCAACTCCGTTTTATATTAAACTTCTAAATCTATCTCTGACAATAAAACTAAAAAATATAATTACAATTTAGTACTTTTGCAACTTATTTTTAATTTATGCAATGTGGAAAAACGAAAAAGGGTAGAAAAAATTGCTCCCTATTTAGTCTCCAGAAAATATTCATACATAAAAAATAAACAAAATTTTAAGAAAGGTTTAAATTTAATTGTTTATTCTAACCTTTCATGAACCTTATTTTAGTAATTTGAATAATTTTTTGATTGGAGGAGGAACGCACTGTTACAAGTGACGTCACATTCATATATACTGCGGGAACGCAAATTATTATCTTCTCAGCTTTTCTATTTTAAATACGTTTTTTTCTGTTCGGATGTCTTGTTTTGAAATAGTTTTAAACTTGAGAACGTAAAGGGGTGCAACTATTTACTACTTTTAAAAAAAATCAATCACCGTTTTATTTTTATTCTTAATAACAACTTCTGGAAGGAATAAAAAACATGTGTTAATTTAAGATTTGAAATTTTTGAGTGCTTGCTATTTCAAGATCCAAGATTGATTAATAGATCAGCAAGGTTCATCAAGGAAAAAAATTATAAACGTTTCTGGTAAGTAGGTTTTTTCCCATTATGCAATATAATTTCACCACAAATTTAAATTAACATTAATTGAAATAAAATTGTAGGGTACCAAAATAAACTTAATAATCTGTAATAATAATAAACTAAATAGAGTTTGTGACGTTAAATAAAAAAGTACATAAATCAAGCAAAACCATAAAGAAATTTTAAAAAAGCAGTGAAAACTCACAAGAAAACAAGACAAATTCCAAACAAGAAATTCCTACAAGAATTTCCAAACAAGAAAAATTCGTTTAAAGCTTTGATGACCTATAACCTTTCTATATGGTTCCTTCTGTCATTTAATACCATAGAGGAGATATAAAAGTTATACCACAGAGAAGATATGTTATATCTCCTCTATGTTGTATATAAAAAGCCTAGGCTTTGTATATAAAAAGCCAAAGATCGTAATACCCTAATCGTAAATATTTTCAAATTTTGACAGTTACAGTTTTTAATTTTTTTGCAAAGGTTTAAAAATTATACTTTTAAAGTAAAATTTTTAACAAATTAATTCACTTATCGATTGTTAAAATATTAAGGAAGAATTTACAAATTAAATCTTTAAATATGTAAAGTTGTGAAGAATACATAGAAAAATACTTCCCTAGAAAAATTATTTTATAAGTTTTAAGAATAAAACAACCCTACTATCTTTATAAGTCAACTGTATGGTATCTGAAGAATTGTCTATTTTCTCCTAAGAACTAAACGACGTTTTTTGGACTATCTTCGTCATGACAGTCAGAGAATTAATTTAAAAAAAGATCCCTCAACATTGCTTTTGAAGAAGATTCTCCTCTTTGCTAAGGAAAAGTGTGGTTACCGTTGCAAAATAATCTACCTACATATTCAACAATAAAACACGCTGAGAAAGAAACATGGCACTGTAGAACACAAATTAAAGATTTCATTTTGCGATGCTGATGCCAAACCAAAACGAAAAGATAAAAAAGAAAGATGGCGTTAAATTCCGAGTAAATTATTTTCGAACGACGGAATAACGCCCAACAAAATGCAAGTCCTTTCGAACTTTTTTTTGTTCGAATTCTTTACATTTCGTTACATTCTAGAATTCATTCTACCCTGGCAGACGGGAAACCAAATTAAGGTCTTCGTAAGCGACAGGCAGAGAACAAAAGAAAATTTCCAATTCTTTGGTTCTTACTTCACTTCCCTTCTATCTCAAATTTTAAAACTCTTTTGGAGGATTTTGATTGGTTCGTAGGTCTGTGACGTAAGGACGGGACGTCGACTGTGAAATTAAATCCTGAGGAGCTATATATTTCGTGAACCTGATGACAACCATTCTTTTTTCGCTATCTTAAGGGTCGGAGGATTATGTATCCATTATACAGATTTTTCCTTCAAAAAGTAGAACAGGTTTTCGCTCGACAACAAATTCGAACGCGTTTCTTATTACTGTATTGTGGACGTATCTTGGATATCTTTTTCTCCAATAGGTATACGGCGCTTTTCATTTTCTTGCATTAGATCCCTATTAGGATCAGTTTCAGATTTTCAAAGAAGAATGTGAACTTAAAACTGGTTTAGAATCTTATATTTTTATTCATGATAGTCTTAACAAAGGAATAATTTCTCGTGTTCTAAAGATATTAAACACATTTTGTTTTTTGTTACATACAATGCTAAAAAATAGATTTAAATAATTTTATACGATTCTCTTGAACAACTAATTAAATTTATTGAGTTAAGTCCCATAACTTAAAGTGTATTAAATTATTATCCTTTTTTTAGGTTCTATGAATTTTACTCAAGTGATTGCTTTTTAAATTACTATGTATTTAAAAACTATTAAGAAGTTCATTCTTCTATAAATTACAAATAATTGGGAGAAAACATTTATCTCAATAGAATTTTTATCATAGTTCTTGTATGACAAACCAAAACAAAGTTTAGACAAACTAAATACTTAAAGTTTGTATTAATCATAACAAAATTAAAATAATTATGTATTACATTGATCTCCTAAATAGGTTAAAAACCTATATTATAAAACAAACTTACAAAAGTATTTAAATTTTAAAAGTATAAAATGAAATCATTTATGAGGATATTAAATAAGATTTCATAAAGTTGCTCATTAACCGTACAGGAAACTTAAAATCGATGAACACCTTTCCGCCTTTTTGGGGATTTATACCTCTTAAAAATATTAATAGATTAAAACATTATATCTTTCTTGATTACTTGTAGAGTATATAAAGTCATAATGTGCAACTCTGCTCTTGAACTTTATTATTTTCTTATCACTTTGTACTCATAGAACCACATTAAAACTAATTTTCCAATTAGATAGCTTTGATCATAGTTATTTAATTAAGTGAAACCTAGGTCAGGATCGCACTCACAATACAGAAACAAATTAATATTTCTCCATTTCGTACGTGATCTCAAAGTTTTCAGAACATAAAATTAACATCCTTTCATCTTAGCCTATTCATGCCAAAAGCTTTCTCACAACTAATATCAATTCAGAACTTCGCGCAAAGATATGTGTCGTAATTATTACGACTTTCTCATCATCCAGATCCATTAGTTTACTCCTCGGCAAATTCAAACAAATGCAGCAAACAACAAAAGAAAAACTGGATATACACGGTTTTGAGAGGTTTCAAAGTTAGTCAAAATCGCTAGATTCGAACAGTCAGAGTCGTTGTTTTGAAACATTGTTTCGAGAGAATGAATGTTTTGTTCGATTGGATGAGATGTAGAATAAAGAGGGGCGTTTTGCCCCCCGGTGACGTTTTGGAAGGTAAGAAATCGAATTTCTGTTTGGGTTTATTGAGAAGGAAAGTATTATTGGATTACGTTTGTTGTCCGTTTATGCTTAATCTTGATGGGTGCGTGTTTGTTTTGTGATATGAAACAGAATCATATCTGATTTTAATGGCTTGGATAACCTTTTGAGTGTATTTTTGCTTTTAAAAATATCCATGTTTTTAAGGAGCAGTTACTCAAGTTCTTATTGATGTTATTTCTGTTTGAAATGGAAGATAATTGTAAGAAAAAGTAAAAAGGGAAAAAATTTTTCCATCAATATTATTGGAGTTTTAATATAAGTATTAAGTTGTTACTCAAGTCTTAATTTTTCATTTCCATCACTTCTTTAACCTTTTCAGTTCTAAACGCTCCATATTTTCCATATGATTCAATGGTAATTTTGGACGGTTCAGGATTAATGTAAGGAATCTATCTCACAGAAAAATTCTAAATTTCCGTACATAATTAGGATACGGGGATGTTAAAAACGACCTTTATGATTACTATATCTTTGCATGTATGTGGTTTGCATAGTTCTTTCCACATAGGTTTTCATAAATTCTTACGTTAAAACATTAGTTCAATAATTGTTTGTCATTTTTATATCTTCACTATAGTCATTTTATAGAGACTTTTCTAAATTTTTCTGATTTCTTAAGGATGGTGTTTTTTCCATAATTGAGTTATTCCTAACTGATTTATACTTTCAAATAACTTTTTATGAAAGGAAAATCTGAAATTTTGTAATTCCTGAGAGCTTGAAATTTATGTTTTAAAGGTTTCTGGAAATGTTACTTTTTTCGAACAAGCATTTTATTCCTTAATTTTATATAAACACAATGAAATAGCATCTCAACATCATTTTATACGATGTTAACGCTATGCGTTACTTTAAAGAAAAACTTGGAACAAGAAAAGCAAATAAAGACCCTATGTCCCTTCTCTCTTTTATCTTTTTATATAGCAAGCGAAGATTAAGAACAAGCAGGTGACGTGATTTAAAAGAAATCAATTTCTGGTTAAGCAGCCCCCTTAGGACATCAATACATCCGGCAGCATTGGTTGGAATTTTTTTACATGGAGCTTTTATGCGTTGGCGACTATTTTTAGTGGACTTATGAGATTAGTTTCGCTGTTATAGTAAATACTGTATAAAATAACAAGGATGGTTGACAAATATGACTAGAATTTTTCTTTCTCGTGATAAAAAAAAGAAGCAATTGTTTCTAAGGTGTTTCATAAAAATGAAATATACAGGGTGTCCCACGAGAAGTGGCCCAACCCCTTTAACTTTTGAACCCCTACAGATATAATCATGAAAGTGGGGTCTAGGTATAGTAAAGTGACCATGCTCTATCTGATGAGATAACTTTCAACGCCCTCTAGCGGAAAATTTAGGAGTTATAGTTTTTATTTTGAAAACTATGTGAGGTATGTGAAAAAAGTCAATGACTAAGTTGTAGAGCAGCATCGATTCAGTAGGAAAAGACACCTTAAGTAGAAAAATATCTTGAATAAAACCCCTAAAACGCACGCTCAATTAGCTTGAAATTACCTAGATTTTACGTTTTAAAACGCTCCTCACGAGTCAAAAATGCGAAATTTTCAATTAAATGAACTAATAATACTTTTAGTCATTTACTTAAGTCATAAAAATAAAAATTTCTCATTTTCGCCTTGTGAGGAGCGTTTTCAGAAGTAAAATCTACGTAATTTCAACCTAATTGAGCGTGCGTTTAAGGGGTTTTATTCAAGATATTTTTCAGCTTAAGGTGTCTTTTCCTACTAAATAGATGCTGCTCTACAACTTAGTCAGTGACTTTTTTCACATACCTCACATAGTTTTTAAAATAAAAATTATTACTCCTAAATTTTCCGCTAGAGAGCATTGAAAGTTATCTCATCAGATAGAGCATGGTCACTTTACTATACCTAGACCCCTCTTTCATGACTATATCTGTAGGGGTTCAAAAGTTAAAGGGGTTGGGCCACTTCTCGTGGGACACCCTGTATATTTATTTAGAGAAAAATTTGTGTTTAGAATGATACGACATGGGATTTTATCTCCAACACTTTTTGATAGCGATATAATGCAAACATAAATTGCGCATAAAAATGAATTTCTTTTCTAAATTCTAATTATTTTGCAATTCAGCTTAATGTTTTAAAAACACTGACATCATGACAGGAAAAACAACAACGAAATGACAACTTGCGAGATGGACGCCATTTAAATACGAGGGTTGTTTTTTAATTAACTTCCGTTTTTCTGCTGAAAAGAAAGTATTAGGAATTTCAAAATAATTTTGGTACAGGTAGTTAGATACATCTTTCAGGTTCAATTTGCCACTTTACTGAATAAAATCGGACATTTTTTCTATTTTTTATCGATTTTACAAGCGCGCTCCTCGAACTATTTTCCCGCCAACCCATAGAGAATTTCGGCTTTTTTTCTCCCCTCGCTCCGTCCGCGATCACCTGCCCTATGTTAATGTCGGTCACGGACGGAGCGAGCGGAGAAAAAACGCGAAATTCTCTATGGGTTGGCGGGAAAATAGTTCGAGGAGCGCGCTTGTAAAATCGATAAAAAATAGAAAAAATGTCCGATTTTATTCAGTAAAGTGGCAAATTGAACCTGAAAGATGTATCTAACTACCTGTACCAAAATTATTTTGAAATTTCAAATACTTTCTTTTCAGCAGAAAAACGGAAGTTAATTAAAAAACAACCCTCGTATTACGTAAGCATATATTTTTTTTCATTATTGATCTCTTTTCCCTTGTCAGCAAAACACTCCTATAGTTAGCAAACTGCCGACCTCCTAGACTATTTTAATTTCGATGTAAAAAACTAAAAATATTTGTTAAGCAATTATCCTAGTTATAGGGTATTACTAATGTTTTTTTCGTGTTACCAAAACATAAGTCTTAAAAACAGTGAATGAGAGGGGGGATTTCCAAAAATTAAGTGTTCCTTATGTAGGCATTATTCCTTTAATCCATTTCCTCCTTCGTTAGCAAAATGAGCAAATTTAACCTCCCCCCATCACTCCTGAAGTGCTTACATAATTATATTTAAAATTGCCTCATAGGAGACGAGAATGAACCACTTCAAACTTGTGTGACGTAGTTTTCCTAAAGCTAATTTGCCTTCCAAAAAAGAACGATTCACAAAGTAAAACAATGACACTTCCGTGACAAACCAGCCAATTTACTACACAGAAACTCTAGCTGACTAGAAAAAAAATGCAACAGATCAATTATATCGTCGTTATGGCGATTTTTTCCACAGATTTCCCGCATATAACAACACCACACGCTTTTTCCTCATATCCCATCTATCAACAGTACGATGTTTTATAAGGGTCCAGTCCATGCATATTTCATCCGTGAGATTATACGAACCACCTACTAGTCCCAGTTTTCAGCGAATTTAACTTCGTCCCGTGCCTAACAAAGGGAATATTTATGAATGGCTGATGAACTATTCTTGCGCCTGTATTAATTTGCATAATTTATTCGATTCTATCTCTGCGTCGTACGTCATTCACAGGGGCTAGGAATGCACTTAATGGGGCTATTTGTTCCCTCCCCCCGCGAGAATTGCGTAGTCTGTCATTTGGATGCTATGTGGCCCTCAGTTTTGCCTCTTTTATTGAACTGTGGGATTGCGTTGTAGGATTGCGACCAATAGTTGACCATTTTGTATTACAAACAAATACACTCAAACCTGTTTTTGTGCTATGAATAGGGACCACATAAAAAAAATCGCAAGTTGCTATAAAAAATAGTTTTCCGCAACACAATTAAAAAAATACTTTTTTGAACAGGGAATAGGGTGAATAGGGAACGCAAAAAAGTCTCACTTAAGACCTCAGCGAAAATCCCTCTCAGCATAGCTGAATTGAAAAACTCTTTATATTCGGACCGTAACGCAATTCCCACCCTTCAGCTGAAATGAGAAACCGTTTCTATACTTACCGTAACCCTCGTATATGACTCGGTAGTTACATACACAATATTTTTGTTCTATGTTCCCATTTGATTGAAATTTTGATACACCGCACAAATAAAAAAAATCGCACAAAAAAAGGTCCGCACAAAAACAGGTTTGAGTGTATAGATAATTATTTACTTAATACGTTGTTTGAATAATTCGTTAATGCCAAAGACAATATGGATTTAAATCTCAGCATCAATATTATTGGAGTTAAATTATAACTGAAAACAGAAAACATCTCTTTACAGCGACCCCCGATATAGCGACCCCTGAATTTATTGTTTTACCCTAGTTATATATATAATTTTATTTGTAATAAGTTCTCGTCGTGAAAACGACCGTGAAGTGTCGGCCCCATGAGAGGTCGCTCTAACAAGGATCGACTGTATTTCTGGAGCATGTTTACCCTGATGGAGGGGAACATATCCCAGTGTGGCTTCCCTCCTAAATTCTCCCTGATTGATTTAGGTACTTATCTGCATATTTTTTTCGGATCCCCATACAACTAACATTTGAGAAAAAAAATCTTAATTATTCTAAAGTGCGACTTATAAAAAACCTTAAACCGGAATTTCATTCTAATTCAATTCTTCTCCATCCACAACTCCCAAACAAACAACAACAATAATATCCCCAGACAACCACCGGCGACAGTCACAATCGAAGAACCCATGGAAATCACGCAACCCGACACTCACCAGAAACAAAGAGCTGCTTCGGAGGAAAGAAGAGATGCCTCCACAACATTTAATTTACCTTTCTTCCGCTGGTAATCACCTTTTCCGACAGACCGAGCTGTCCGTCTTCGGATTTCTCTTCGCCTGGAGTTTCCTCATTAACCCAGGGAGCCATTAAGTCCGAATCGCGAAGGCGGAGTTAATGCTTGTTTGTCATGTTATCAGGCTTTTTGCGCCAGACGGGATTGGATTGTTTTGTGTCGTCGTGGAGGGATTTTTTTGCGAGATAAAGATAGGGAGATGTTATGTCTTTTTGATGTAAAGTCGGTATAATATGCGCATAACGTACTCAAATATTAATGAACACAAAATAGAAGCTCTTATGTCTCAGCTTTAAAAGAGTTAACTTTGGCGAAAGCCATTAGTGATCGCCATTATTGGGATTTGGTTTATTATCATTGAGTATTTGAGATTTGTTTTGTTTGAACAACAAATCAGCTCTATCATAACGCAAACTTGGACACCGTTAATAACGCTCGTCAAAGTTAACTCTTAAAATAGGTGGGGCAGTAGATTTTGAAAGCATCTTTCGTATAAAAAGCTATTTGAAACTTAAATGCTTAAACACGATTAATAATAACAGGGTAAATGTTAATCAAACAGGCTAAAGAGATTTACAAATGTAAATGAATATTTTAGTCTTAATTATGGTAAATCATGGTATATTATCTTAGGCATGTTGTGATGTTCAACGTGAGCACTTTTTACACTTTTTATGCTTTTGAATGAGAACAAGATTGTGTTGTGGTCGGCATGTATTTCTACACGATCCATGTTAGAGTCTTGCGGCAGGTCATGGGAGAACTTAGCCTTTGATTCCTCCGGGATCGATAAATTGGCAACATGTTTGCTTGGGAAATCAAATGGGGCTCCAGCGTCGGTCTACCCACTCGGACTGCACACAAGTTATGTAATTAGCAACCCAGACTCAAAAAGACATTGGCACTGCCTGATAAGCCACTATGCCAGGCAGAAAAAAATTGACTGATCGATTGCTTCTTTTGAATAAGAAGTATTTGAAGTTACTACAATTATAATATGTTTCTATGAACACGCGAGTAATATTTTTAAACACCTATTATTATTTATTAACAGACGTTTCATTGTAATACATAACTTATATATTTTTTGAAATATGATATATTTTTGTGCAAATGGATGTGGTATTAAAAAAATTATTTGTATGCAACGATATCTACCTCTTTAAATGCCTCAATTACTCCAACCTTAAATAATTTAAGCTACATAATTTCCTACACCAGGGAGATTGGTCAAAACATTATAACTAACCAGAAAATGCATCACTTCCATAACTTTTTCATTGTTTGAAAATTAATTTGAAATATTCGATCCTTAACACCTGGGTTAACATTCTTATAAATATCTCCAAACTCCAATCTTCTGTGATAGGACTCCACTGCTTTGACATAATTCAATCATTAATGATCAACCTCACTGAACAACCAATTAGAAAAGAGATCCTTTTCAACCGTCATACCACACCCGATTAATCTCGTGTTTCCGCCTGACCTTTTCAGACAACAAGTAACTAATGATCTCAAAATGAAGACTATTTTCAAAAACGCTGAAGGCAACGCATTCACTCCAGATTGTGTAATTAGTTGGCAGGTATACATCTCTTTCCAAAGAGTAATTGGTTGCTGTGATACCTTGTTTCATATTCCGGGATTAACTATGGGAGTCTTCGAATTACAGAAGCAGGGATTTCGTTGTTTTCTTTGAGTTTGGGTAGAGTTGGATCAACATTTCCCCTGCCTCGTTAACGCGGGTAGGGTGGGTTTTGGAAGAGGCGATTATAGTTTGGGATGTCTCTGTTTGCTGTGTTTGTGTTTGTAGGGTAATTTAAGTGAAGATTGGCAGTTTGGATCTGTATCAGCTTAATACGTGAGAATATCGGATAAGATCGGTCTAACGTAAACAACGGGGGAAAATAGTGAGAAATTGACTCGCAGCAGGAGTTGGCAAGTAATTATACGTGGGGCCAAATAATTTTGAAAATTGTTATTGAGGTTCTGAGGAAAAAAATAATGAAAAAACTTTTAAATTTTCATCTTCAGATACATATATTTTATTGGTGTAATTTGTGAAGTGACACTTATTAATTGACATTAAAACTTTTTATATCATTACAGAAACAGTATCCAAACGCTTTAAAAAATTTATAAAATATTAAAAAAGAATCCTTAATAAAGCTATCACACCAACGAAGGGACGTTGTCAGCTAGAGAATGTTTAGAGGAATATACTAGGAATTTGGGATTTTTTCACCCCCGGAAGGTTTTGCAACAGCTAAATTGATTAACTACAAAAACAAATAATTTTTTTCCATTTCAGCAAACTTTTTCATTTCCCTAATTTCAGCACATCACACAATATTCGAATACATTTAATTTACGTTTCTCTTAACTTGTAAAATATTTCTAGGTTCCTGAAAAAGGGGATTCTAGGGTATCACCTAGGAAATTTGATCTATAAAAAAGGTAAAATTAGTTTTTAGTGCCTAGTAATACATATTGATAGTCTTCAAACTATACTTTGGCGGTGCAGAAAATAATATCACGTGGTCCGACAGTTTCCGACCCCTTTGCTCTGCAGCTTTTAAATAAGTTGAAGTACTCGTATTTCTTTCTTTTTATACCTCTCTCTCCTCAGTCACATTTATCTTCCTCATTCATTCTCTTAATAATTTCCTAATTCACCAATATCTGTTCCATATTAAAGTTTCTCAATAATTTAGTCAACTTAAAAAATGGGAAAAATGGAGTAACAAAAATACTTAGGTTAGGGGATATGGTTTGGTTCTTATCTATTAGATTTTTTTTATTTTACATGCCAGTGAATTCTTCTGTAAAAAAGGACCGGATTAATTTAATAATTTTTGAATATTGGTCTTAATACATTATCTGAATATTTCGTTAATGTGTATAAGAAAATTTAGATTCTTACATATAATACCGTTGACCGTGCCGCTGAATCCTAAAAGTTATCAAATCATATTTACTATTATATAGCTGTATCAATACCGGTGATTTACCGGCTGCTGAATGGTCAACACAATAATACGTAAGTACCAAAACATATTTAAATATCCACATATCTTTATTAAAACAAACAGGTGTCTAATAAACTGCAAATTTTTGAAACAATCTTAAAAACATTTCACTAAAAAAAGTGTACAAGACCTCCATCCTTATAAAGAACCTTCTGGTGTTCCTCTTTATCTCAGTACTCTATTCAGCTTTTTCTCCGTGTTTCGATTCCTTGATAAACTAGGTTTTCTATAGAAAATTATCCGATGGAGCTACCCGGTACAAAAGAAAGTGCCCCATAGAATCCAGTTAGGTTGAGATCCCTTAGAAACTGAAGTTTGCCCTTAAGCCCAATCAAAGCTATAAATAGCTCTTGAAAACGTTGCTACAGCAACAATTTCTAAAATTCTCTAAAACAAGGCGATCTTTGTCTTACGGAAGAGTAGTTAAACGGAAATTTTCTATAATCTTTTTTTTCTCGATAAGATTGTTTTTAGGGGGTTTTATGGAGCTTTTTTCGTGAAATATTTCTTGTTAGAAATTGCTGATGTATGGTAATTGGTAATGCATGGTTTTAGTTAGTAATGCATTATTTAATTATTTAGTTGCAATAAAGAAAGCATCCGTATTTAGCAACAAGATATTCTATTCTTTAGAAAAATTCACTTCAGTAATGAGTCAGAAACTTCATTAGGATTGAAAACGAAAATTGTTCTTACCTGGTAACTTCCTATAAGGTACCTACTTTATTTGCGGTTAGCAAGAACTCTTTATATCATTGATTTTAGAATAATTTATACATGTTTAAAAATATAAAGCAATTCAATTCATATTAATTTTTTAGTTCTATGATGCTCACCTCATTTTTTAGAGAAAATAATTTCTTTTTCAGTAAATTGTTTAATACTTTTTACAGCGAAATAGTATTTTAAAGCAGGGAGACCTCTTTATATATGTATAAATATCAAACTCATTTGACTTAAATTTTTAAATAATAATCTCTCAGTTTTATATTAATATTATAAATGATTTATCTCCCTTTAGGGGTCATCCATAAATTACGTGAGGTCAAAAAGGGGGGGAGGGGTTTGGAAAAATCTCACCAAATCTCACCAAGGGGGGTCGATTAAAATCTCACGTCAACTTTTTTTAACTTAATTAGGTGCTATGAAGCACAAAATGCAAATAATTTTTAGAAAATAATTTTTAAAAGTTATAGGTAAATCTCACGTGGGGGGGGGTCAAGAAAAATCTCACTAAATCTCACCAAGGGGGGAGGGGGGTCCAGATTTTGGAAAAAACACCTCACGTAATTTATGGATGGCCCCTTAATAGAAAAATCATCATCATAAAACATGTTTATTTTGAAGATGTAAAATAGATAAATAATAAAAACATATTTTTTTAAATAGGTCATAATAAAAATTGCTAGTTTTGTCAAAGACATAGTCCAATATTTGCCGAAACTAACAAACAGCATTTGACTCAATGTTAATTGAAGTATGTAGTAAGGAATAAAATGGTACAAGGAATTTCCAAAACAACATAATCCGAGATTATTTGGAAATAGTTATGGAATTATACAGCAAAGAGAATTATGACCAATCTCTTATCACTGATGCTTTTGGAAATGTCTACCCATAATCTGTTTAAAATGTTCGTCTTTCTAGAAAGAAGATAATTGAAACTGAAAAGGAATTATCCTCATCATTTCTGTACAGAAAATGCCTTTTGAGTAATTGGAACAACAACAATCTCAAGTTCAATAAGGATAACTAAAAGGGGATTTGGACAGTAGCTTATGGTTGTAGGATTTTTTCTGTTGTTTTAAAACTCAGGGAAATATTTTAAAAATTGTTTTTGCACTTAAAGTATGCAATGGCAATGAGTTTAATTTTGATGTTTGACCGATGTTTTTTGCAATTTCAAAAACTTACCTTGATTAAAGGTTTAAAACTTTTGTTAATCTATTATGTATAATTCTTCGTGTAACATGGACCTACTATAAATTTATGTTAAATTTCTAATTTATTGATAAATTTGGCTCGAAATAATCTTTTCATCAGAAAAACTGCAATCATTGCTTTAAAAGATTAAACATTGTTTTACATAAAATACTACACTGAGAAAAATGAATGTTTCAAATTTGAGTAAATCGATGTTCTCATTTTGGTATGAAACTTTTTGGTTCAAATATGACGACCAAATGCTTTCAACTTTGAAACACCAGGCATACTCTTTTTCAAATAATTTAATAGTCACCACTCAAATTATGCTTATTTTTAGTTTATATTTGAACATTGAAATATTCGCAATACATCGAAAGTAACATTAAGTTATTGCGTAATAACGAGGTATACAATGTTGTGACGTCGTCGCCACACGCAACTTATGGGTCTACTTCCCACGTCATTGTAACGTGGCTGGCTATGTGGTCATCATAACTGTAACACATTATATCCTCTTTATAAGAATGTCATATCATAACTGTAACACATTATATCCTCTTTATAAGAATGTCATGGACGAATTAAAAAATGAGTACATAATGTTTTATTTTTGAGTATCTGCACATTTTGAAAAATGAGTACATGCATGTTTTCAAATTTGAGTAAATTTGGATCAGAGCCGGTTTGAGTGCTTGACATACTCAGATTTGAGTAATTTTTACTCATTTTTGAGAATCGTTTTAAGAGTGCAAGGAACCTTGTTTTGACATTTTGATAATATATTTTGTGAAATCCTTTTCATTTCTTAAATTTTCTTACATCACCAACGCGTTGCTGAAAGTTATACTTCAATCTCCCAGTCAGATAATTGTTTATTTCAGTTCACAAACACATGTTGTTACGTGTTTCCAGCATCGAAATAAAAAGAAACGTGTAGCATCTAATAATACTTTTCTTTTTCTTACATAATAAATATTTAATACATAATTTCTTTAAAAAAAAGTGTTTCTATGAAAAACGAAAATTTGGTTTTATATGAAACAGTGCTCAACTGCTTAGGATAAATAAGTAAACAACTTAAATTTAAAGTCGCATATACAGTCCATTCCGCTTAATGTGATCGCAATTGTCCGAGACTAAACTGATAATATTATCCGATCGATAACAATAAGCGATCTCATATAAAAAACAGCAAACAGTGTAACTAAACTAGATTGTTTGCTTTAAAATCAAAATAGTGTAATCGTAATAAATGTATTCAAAACTCTATTTTTACACTAGGTAAACATTTAAAGGGGAAAATATAAGAGGTAGTTCAAGTTCAGTTAATAAATTAAAATAATCTCTTACTTTGTATTTTTATAGAAAGGTCTCTCTTTTTCCGCACCATTTACATAATCTGAATTCCAGTAAACAAGAGAAAATCAGAAACATCTGCAAAGCGTGGATCTTGGTGTTTCTTTATAACCAATCACAATTCGGACCCCCCCATAGCCGTTTTCTTTCCATATAATATGGGGAATGTTTTATTTTTCTTACTCATACTGAGTTTCTGAAAAAAGAATCGCCAGATGTTCTCATGGAGCAAAAAAAATTAACCTTCAAAATGAATCTCGAACTCAAAAGCGGTCGTTTTAAAGGGGATATGGACAAATTTTGATAATATTAAGCGGAGTTATGATTATTAGTTGATCACATTAAACGATTTATTTTACATTAAATTAAATAGGAATGATCGGGACCTCTCGATTTCGATAACATTAACCGTGATCACATTAAGCGGATTCGACTGTAAAAAGACATGCATCCTATACTGTTAGAAAATAATGTAGTTGGGTTAAATCCAAATGATAACTCATAATTTTATTATTATTTTCAATTTAGCTTTCCCTGTGAACATTTAAAAACTATTACATAATATATTTTTAGTACCACCAACATATTTATTAAACGTTCTAAAAAATATAACTATACACAACTTTCCTCCGTCATGGAACTCGAAAGTTCCCAGAACCTATAAATTTACCGTCTGGTTCATAATTCCTCCCCCCGATGTCCTTACTTATAACCACACTAACTTCCCGAGTTTCCCAAAACAACATATATTCCAAGCATATTCCTTTCTTTGAGGCATGAAAACACCTGTGATCTGCACGCAAAGGTCTAGACACCCTATACACACTTCAAACCTACCGCGTCCTTTATAAAAATCATTTCCCACAAAATGGCGACAAAAAAAACAGATAACCCAAACTACGACGTCGCTGCCCCACCGTGACAGTTTTATACGCAGGTTCGATCCGATCTTTTCCTTCTTTTATTAGTTAGTGTTTGGAGGTAAAAAGGACGGAGTTCTTTTGATGTAATTTAGATACTTTTTTTTCTTGTTGTTGTTCTTTTTCATTTTGACACGGAATTCCAACCTTGTTTCACATTTTCTGGGGTAAAATCTTAGAAGGTTTCTCGAGGCGTTTTCGTGACCGGGTTGTAGTATGTGTTGTCACTGGATGGAGTGTGTAGTTTTGATTGGAAGTTTAACAGTTGGCGAGTTGGATTGTGTCGGATGTATTTTCTTTCATTTGAAAACTCTCTGGACATAACAATGAATTCACAGCAAGAATAAAAATTTTGATAGTTTTTTATCCAGAATCTGCTAGAAGTCGTATATATCTATGTTTATTATTGAAATAATTAACTTAAAAATCATACTTAATTTAAATTTCTTTTTGGCAATAGTCGAAAAGCCAGGATCTTAAATTTAAAATTTACTTCCATAACATTCCAATTAAAAAGCAACTTACGTAAGGCACACGTTAAAAATATGGAATATGTATTTAATAATAATTTAAATGATTTTATTACATAATATGCTTGAAAATAATATTGAATTTTTATGATTAAAATCTTACGTCCTGAGATTTGATTTAAAAATACACGCATTTTATGCAATGCACTTATGCAATGCCTATTCAATATATTTTTAAAATGTAATAGGGAGTTTTGAGTAACTGATTTGATGTTTGAAAAACAGTAGTAGTTAATTAAAAAAATTAAGGGGAACAACCCAAGTCAACCAATTTACAGAAGCAATTACGAAGAATTGGAACCAAAACTTGTCTTATACGTACATTTAGTTCTTAGGAAATTTTTTGAAAAACAAAACTTCAAAATATCTTAATTTTTAAAAAGAAAATATGAAAGGAGTTTAAAGAAATTAGAAAAGGGAAACTCATAACCAAAGGATCAAGTTTAGGCCGTACAACTACAGTAATGATCTTCGATCGAAAGTTTTATAAAAAATATGAGCACAGTTTTGGGAAAGTTTCCTAGTTGCTTTCTTGTGAATAGAGCTGAAATATTTCGAGCAATATTTCAAAGTGGTAAATATCCCAAAAATGCAAAAGGGAAAACATATTTAAAAAAAATAAGAGAAAATTGTGATTGCAGGTCTCCGTAGAATTACAAAAAACTTTTTCCTCGGAACCTCCTTCGCGTGGCTTGAGATTGCCCGCACAGCCTACTTTGCATTTTAAAACAAACAAGAGTAGTTTTGGGCGAATAAATAATTTAGAACGGAAAAAATTCTCTTGGGAAACAGGTCGAGCGACCTTTAATCATCCATTTCCACCTGGGGAAATAAACGAAAAAGAGGAAAAATATCCCCATGACGAGAAAAAAATGCGACAGTGTTGGAAGAACCTGGTATTTTTTTCGGGGATATACTAGATATAATTTTTTAGGGAGTGACTTTTGCTGTATAAAAAATAATCGGACTGTAAAGGAAATATGTGGATGAATATTTCCTGCTTTTTGGGTCATAAATTTCGAATTAATTTCAACCGAAGAAAGTGCCAGGTAAATTGGATTAGTTGTATTAGCTTTAAGAGAAAATTCTGGTTAATTATTATAAATCGATTTATTTTCTTACTTTTGATGTAGGATTTAAATAGGAGCAATGTTAACAATGTAGATTATAAGTCGTTACATTTAATTAATACCCTATGTTATTACTCATGACAACTAATCTTTAATTAGGCAGGTAATGATAAATTGAAAAGGAGTATTTCACCGCTACTTCTGGTTAGAGGATGCTGATATGTATCCTAACAAGGATGAAACCGGTCCATGGCTAGAGGCGACGCTTGAGAGCTGGAGCTTTCACATAATGATAAATAATGGTTATTTCAGAAAGCATAAGAAATCAGTTTTAAAAATAAACTTACCTTAATACACTGTTAAATAATCCCGTAAAATTTACGGTTTTTAACTGACAGCTTGGGTTGGTTGTGCAAAACCGTAAAAATTACAAAGTAAATCCGAAACCACAACGGTTTTTTACCACTTTCATCAACTTTTTATACAAAAAAACAGAGTAGTTACATTTACTTTGTAATTTTTACGGTTTTGCACAACCAACCAAGCTGCAAGTTTAAAACCGTAAATTTTATGGGATTTGTTTACAGTGTATTTGCATTAATACAACTCTGTGTACAGTGAACGGACCAACAGTGAAACCAAAGAGTCAAATATCACCAAATTTGTGTAGTCACTATTGACATTACTGTATATTTAAATAATTTGGTAAGCAATTTATAGCAAGCAATATTTCTATTTTTTTTAGTTTGATATATAACGAATTAGATAACGGAACTAAACCAATTTTATCATACTAAAAATTCAATTAATCAAATACAGTAGAACCCCGATTATCCGCGAGCGGATGATCCGCGGTGCGGATTATCCGCGAGTGCCACGAAACAATTTTTTTAAAGATAAGAGCAAATTTTAGATGTGATTAGAGACATTTTAGATGTAGAGCAAAGGTTTCTGCTGTGTACTGCACATATTTTAAACTTTTTTATGTGTGTTTTTTGTACAATAAAACATAGTTTTTATGCTGAAATATTTTTTTCGTGTTTTCACCTCATTTTTAGTCTTTTTTCGGGTTATCCGCGATTTTCGCTATCCGCGGTACCCTTGCCACCCAATTCCGCGGATAATCGGGGTTCTACTGTAAAGGGCCGGATGCAACTACGTTCTGCGACGTGCTAAAGAACCGTATATCACCTAATAATGATCGCCCAAGAACGCCTGCTCAAGAGGTGGCGTTCTACGACGATCGGCGCGGATCGGGGTATCGTTTTCCTCCTGATTGGTTGAAGGGTTCCATTACGTAGCAAGACGCGCAAAGCGCGGGAAAGGCAGGGTACAATCAAATGCACGTGGTTCAATGACGTAGTTCGTGACGTTCTTGAAAACCTATCAGGGGCATGCTGGAAAAATGACTCAGGGACAACGATAGTTGAGTTGTTTGGAAGTAGGATTCGACCGGTCCCAAAATCACCACAGAACGTAGTTGCATCCGGCCCAAAGGCTCATTTCAACTTCAACCATAACATTAACACGTAATAGAATTTCTCAACAAATTTAATAAAAACTATAATACGAATAAATTTATGGGTTCAGTTTGAGCCGATTATTTCGATATTATACATTTAAATAATAACCACGTATTTGTGAATCCAGATTATTCATGAAATTTGCTTCCAAAACGTTTTTAACGTTCTTGCGTAATTCAGGTTTGATAGTGAAGACAAGCTTCTTAAACATTATTAAATTTTAATTTCCTTTTCTTCTCATTTATTTCACTTCGGCGGGTTTCAATAAGAGACGGAAAACTTTTTTAGAATATTTCATTTATTGAGAATCTCTGTACCGGATATTAGATTTGAGACGGGCGAGTGAACACTCGAGATTTTTTTCTTAAAGAGAATAATTAGTTTACTTTGTTTATTTTGAACTCATTTTGTAATCTGAATGAAGCATGAAAATGAGTTTGAATAATGATTTCGTTAAAATATCCAAATAATTGAGGCAAAGAAGTAGGCATATAACTAGTAGTTCTGCATATAGCTAGTTTTCTATAGCTTTAATTGTTTAAGAATTTCGAAATAAAAGCAATATCTTTCAAAGTAAACAAGTTGGCTTTGTCAGGTGTCACTATTTATTTTTTTCTTTTGAATTTTATCTTCATTCTATTCTAAGATTTTTTATCCAGGTTTCTTCCATCATTTCTTGACAGTTTGGACATTTTCAATGCTAATATTTTTAGTTTTGATATTTTTCTACTATTTTCAACATTATTTGCTTATAACTTTTTCTCTTCTAAACTACTTCTGTGTTACTTCTTTACTTCAAGTTTCTAATTTAACCTTCTTTCAACTCGTGTAGATCATGCAAATTACTGTGTTGTAAACGTTGAAATAGAAGAAAAGTAGTTATGAAATGTCTACATCGCTTTTAGATTGGTATCCTATAGGATTCTTGTAGGGGATAAAAATACTTCATAGAATGAATCCATTAGTTGGGTTTCTATTCGTTCATGTTTTTTAAAACTTATCTTAAATAACTCAAACCTTAAAAATTATTTCTAAAATATTTCACTTGAATTTCAAGATATTGATATAATGTTAAAATACCATACACGTATACTATATTTATCAAAATAGGATCAGTTTTTAAAATGAATAAACTTCAATTATTCAAATTTATTTGGATATGTATTTATAAAATAAAGTAGTTAATAAATCCTTAAATGGCTCATTAAAATGAATTATAGCTTTTTCAAATTGGGGTTTAATTCACTTCGAAAACTTTCTTTTGATTTGTGTTGTTTAGCTAAGTAGATTAAAATTTCAAAGAATCGATGTTTCTACCTATCTTAACCTTAATTTTGTAGTTTTGTTACGGAACATACCTCAAAATGCTTGTTTCGCCCAACAAAAGGAATGAAAGAATAATTTAAGCATATCCTGCATCTTTTTAAATGATAATCGAATATCAATAAGCAAAATTCGCATGCATAGAACAGCGAACAATAAATTCCCTCAAACTTTTCTAAAAGGATTAAAATACCATCATGCTTCCTTAAAGATAATTTAATCAGAAAGTGGGAACACGTATCTTTTGTGAAAGATAAATTCTTCGTTCTTTTTAAAAACGAGCGGTGTCTAAGAATTCGCAACAAGAGTTAAGTGAACCTTAACTGGTGAAAGTTGATTCCTTGTAAGATGTTTTTTCTTATCGTCATTGCCGGGGAAATGTTTAAATCTTGAGAAATATTTTTGGAGTAATTTGAAAACTATGAAATATAAGTAATTGTTTTGAACACCGGAAATTAAGTTCGTAAGATTTTTATTTTCAAAATTTTCGAACTTGGTAGTTGTTTTGAAGTTTTCAAGAGGTTTGACATCTTTTTAAATGTAGTACGTTATTGGTGTTTTTGAACGTTTCGACCCTTTAAAGACAGTTTCCCACTGAAGTGTAGAAAAATGAAATACTTAAAACACTCGTGTGTTGTAAAAATCTCTTTTTAATAATGGGTATGCCAACATATTTTGAAAAAAGAAAAAATGCATTTTCCAGTAAATGAAATAGATCTAATTTCAAAAATCCACATGAGAAGTTTCCAAAAACTTAATTCGTTTATTCAATATTTAAAAATAAAAATCAGCAATTCCTTTTTTGCCTTTGTTAAGGATTGACTGACGTCAAATCTGTTTATGCCTTACTTTATAGAGAAAACCCAACACTCACTTTGAAAACAATGAGGAAGTTCCACAGTTTTTTATCTTTTAAATCTATTCAACCTTTTAAACCGAGATATTTTTTATTCTGATCATTATTTATTTTTTATTGCGACTCAAAGTTTGCGTTCTGGAAAAGGCGGGAAAAACAGCGATTTCAGATATGGGAAGTCACGCGATACGTTAACCCGACTACAACTCGCATCTCTTCCTAAACTACGCCGCAGGCGTGAACAAAACTCGGTATACAGGGTGTATCTGAAATGGTGCAACAAACTTTCAGGGATAATAGTACTCGTCAAGACTAACAAGAATCGGTATAGAAAGGGGGTCAATATAAATTTTAAAGTTATTCAGTCATGTTTTTGGACATCAGCTTTTATTTTATGCATAAGAATATATTATTACCTATTGCAATATTTATTTTCCATGGTTTGATTTTAGTCTTTGAGATTCCATTTGACTCAATTTTGAAGCTTTAGTATAAAAATCCTGTAGAGTTTCTGAAAATTAGAACCTGGTATAAAATTGGAAAAAAATCATAAAACGATATTTAATCCTTAAAATATTTTGGAAAAAGTTATAAATTTGATAGTGTTCGTCTGTAGTTTTATGAAGTAATTGGAAAAATTAAATTTTTAACAGTCGAAAAATATATCCTTACTGAAGATGAACTTCAGAGTTTTTGTGTAGAGCATGCATGATACAATAGACCCCGCTTAATGTGATCATGGTTAATGAGTAATTTTAGTGTCTTCATTGCTTATATAACTTTAAATAGGCTGTTATAGAGTTTTTTCTTTAAAATATTTAATTCTGAGGTTTTCATCCCATTTAAAATAGTGAGTCAAGCAGATTCCTCTCTAGTAGAGAAATGGAGAAATAAGTGTTTTTAGCTATTAAATCGTTAATTACTCTTAAATATTCTATTTTCGAACTTGGAAAACATGGTAGTGATCATCCTCGCCTCGAGATACGTCTATACAGGGTGTATCTGAAATGGTGCAACAAACTTTCAGGGATGATAGTACTCATCAAGACGAACAAGTATCGGTATAGAAAGGAGGGTCCCAGACCAAATCCCAGAGAGTTAAAAATGGAGCGACGCCCCAAAAAATCATTGAAAATTTCAATTTGTAGAAGAACTACTATTGGTAAAAACTTAGTTATGGTCTCAAAAATTGTGGTTTAATATGATCTTTAAAAACACCTCAAAAGTCTTCACTTTAAAATTTGTTTTATTATGAAAAAAGTAAAAAAATACAAAAAATGTGAAAAATCTGCCAAAACCTTATTTTGTATTTCGAAATCCTTTCTTTTGATTTGATAATCTGAAAGGTCATAGTTGAAAACCTTGATGTCCAAAGTTTCAAGTAAATACAATCAATATTAAACACTTGAGATCCTGTTAAAGTTTGTTTTTTAGGTGCGCAAGCAGTTTTCTAGAGCTGTTTCCAGAACAGCTGTGTGCGCACCCAAAAAACAAACTTGAACAGGATCTCAAACGTTTAATATTGATTGCATTTACGTGAAACTTTGGACATAAAGGTTTTCAACTATGATCTTTCATATTATCAAATCAAAAGAAAGGATTTCGAAATACAAAATAGGGTTTTGGCAGATTTTTCACATTTTTTGTATTTTTTAACTTTTTTCATAATAAAACAAATTTTAAAGTGAAGACTTTTGAGGTGTTTTTAAAGATCATATTAAACCACAATTTTTGAGATCATAATTAAGTTTTTACCAATAGTAGTTCTTCTACAAATTGAAATTTTCAATGATTTTTTGGGGCTTCGCTCCATTTTTAACTCTCTGGGATTTGGTCTGGGACCCCCCTTTCTATACCGATACTTGTTCGTCTTGATGAGTACTATCATCCCTGAAAGTTTGTTGCACCATTTCAGATACACCCTGTATAGACGTATCTCGAGACGAGGATGATCACTCCCATGTTTTCCAAGTTCGAAAATAGAATATTTAAGAGTAATTAACGATTTTATAGCTAAAAACACTTATTTCTCCATTTCTCTACTAGAGTGGAATCTGCTTGACTCACTATTTTAAATGGGATGAAAACCTCCGAATTAAATATTTTAAAGAAAAAACTCTATAACAGCCTATTTAAAGTTAAATCAGCTATGAAGACACCAAAATTACTCATTAACCATGATCACATTAAGCGGGGTCTATTGTATCATGTATGCTCTACACAAAAACTCTGAAGTTCATCTTCAGTAAGATATATTTTTCGACTGTTAAAAATTTAATTTTTCCAATTACTTCATAAAACTACAGACGAACACTATCAAATTTATAACTTTTTCCAAAATATTTTAAGGATTAAATATCGTTTTATGATTTTTTTCCAATTTTATACCCAGGTTCTAATTTTCAGAAACTCTACAGGATTTTTATACTAAAGCTTCAAAATTGAGTCAAATGGAATCGCAAAGACTAAAATCAAACCATGGAAAATAAATATTGCAATAGGTAATAATATATTCTTATGCATAAACTAAAAGCTGATATCCAAAAACATGACTGAATAACTTTAAAATTTATAATGATCACTCATTGCCTCAATGACACCGAAATTTTGTCAACATAAGTAAATCCATAGCAATATAAAAGAGTTTAAAAAAGATGTTGCCACGAGGGGAAAATAAACTAAACACGTCGAACAATTTTCCCCGGATTGTTGGTCCAGAATAAAGCGTCTCCCTTTAAAAAAAACCTCGAATGGTTCACGTTTTGTCTCCTTCGTAATTCATTCCGCTTTAATGGCGCCACCGTCACGCTAGGGAAAAACCGTTGCCACCGGAGGGGAAAAAGTTCGACGCAAATCAAAGCAAAAGATTAAGGGTTTCAAGAGGGGGAGGTACAAACCCCATTTGTGTATCTTGTTCTTGTTTCAACTTGAGTTTTTGAATAATTTAGGAAGCCTAAGGTGCTTGCTTGTCGAGTGGACATTTTACGTGAAGGAGTATATGAAATGGGGTTAGGTTGAAAGATCTAGTTTCTGAGTTGTATTCGGGAATATCTGGGATCACTTTCGTCGTTTTCAAGGGATTTCACTCAGAAATGGGGCATTGGTGATATTAGGAATAATTTAGAACCGTTCTAAAATATTTAGGAAAGTAATTTTGGAACCTTGTAGAAAGAGAGAGAAAGAAAGAGAGAGAGAGAAAGAGTGAGAGATAGTTTAGGATTAAATGTGTAAGTGAAACAATTTAGGACATTTCGAAATTATAGTAAAGAGATAAATGATTGTGTGCTTTTAGTAAGGGGACATCCATGAATTACGTGAGGTGTTTTTTTCCAAAATCTGGACCCCCTCCCCCCTTGGTGAGATTTAGTGAGATTTTGCTGGACCCCTCCTCCCCCCCACGTGAGATTTACCTACAATCTTTAAAAACAATTTTATATCCTATTCGTTTGCATTTTGAACTTAACAGCACCTAAAACTTTTCCATTATTAATGATGTTGGAGAAAAGGACATTATTCCGCCTAAAAATCACCACAGTATCTTATCTGTGGGTATTATTCCTTTTTCATATTTAAGAAAATCGTAAATTTCTAACTTAAAAAGGTGACGTGATTTTAATCGACCCCCCTCCCCCCTTGGTGAGATTTTTCCAAACCCCTCCCCCCTTTTTGACCTCACGTAATTTATGGATGTCCCCTAAGTGTGAGTTATTAATTAAATTACTTTTAGAAATGTTTTATTGGTTTATATACATATAATATACTTTAGTGATGCAATGAGCATACTAATATGCGTCGTTTCTTATTTCTTTAAATTATATCAACACCGATGAATCACAAATGAAAAAATCATTGTTTATTTTACACAAATTTAAATCCGTAACATAATTATTTCAGTTTATTTTACTACATTCAGTATGTCCTATGTAATGTTTTTTCAATTGGGTCGAACCAATATGTGAAGATGACATAGTAAGGTATCAGGTAACCATCCCTTTTCATATGTATGACACAGGTTTGCCATTTTTAAGTTGTACCTGAAGGATTGCTTTAACTGAAAACCAACTGAATTCGATGACTATAAAAAAATTAAATAAAACATGTCGCTATATTGGCAATAATGGACTGTCCTTTATTAATTGCACAATCCATGATTAATTTTAGATAGGGATGTTTTCCGTTTATTCCTAGCTTGTTTATTATCTAGTAAGCAATGCCACGACGAAAGAAATATTTTAATTAAGTTTATTTTAAAAAATACTTTACTAAAGGATAAATACGAATTCATATTTTATTCACTTAAAAAGTGAAATAATACCATAAATCAGTCTCAGAGCATTAAATATTCGAATTATCTGAACGAGATATAGAATAGGATTACAGAAACTTAACTATCTTTTTCACCTTTCAATAATAATGAATTCCAAACTTTTTACATGAAAACACACGCACATATAGCTTCAATAAAGAAAAAACCTAGCATAATACACAACCACATACTCGCATTCCCCATTTTTGGATTAAAAATCTCTCAGGAAAAAAAACGTAAATATCAAAAAATTCTCGGAACACCACTTCTGTTCATTATTTTCGTCACCTTTCGGGGAAAACGAGGACCCAGAATAATTGGTCTTCGCTATTTGTTGTACCGTCTAATCATTAAAACTCTAATTTGATTCGACCCGTACTGAAACGAGTTTTTTTGTCAATTAATGTTGAGAATATTTTCACACCCGTTCTTGCAAAAGGATGACAAAAACGATAGGTATTTTTTGGTCCAGCCTGGACCAGTTGATTAATGATAACAGCCTTTGGGATTATTTTGGAATGTTGAGTAGTAGAATACTCAGGGAAAGATATGTTTATAATCAATGTTATATAATCAGGATGTTTTTAGCTGTAATTATTGATATAATATTTTCACTGCACTTAATTTTTATAAGATTTAAAAATATGAGTGGTTCATAAGGAATGGATTTAAAGAGAAAAACATTTTAAAGGAATATAGTATTATTCAGTATTTTTTTTGCAAAAAAAATAAGTGAACCAAATAATATTCTTTCTGGGTATAGAATTTTAGGTATGAAGATTTGTCGTTTTTTAAGCAATAAGAAATAAACTGGCTGATAAACTCTTATGGCTGGTAATTGTAAAATATAAAGCACCTACCTAAACCTCGAGTAACAGTTAGGCTAAGCGCGCACTAGAGACTTCTGTCACGGTGACTATAAACACTAGGTCACTCGAAAGCAATGCATTTCTATGGAGATGACTCTTGGCAACCGGCCAAGTGTCTCGTCGCCTGTGCGCGCTCTCTAGCTTCTTGCAATAGCCAGGGTGATAATTTTGTCTCTGTCGCCGTGACAAAAGTCTCTAGTGCACGCTTAGCCTTAGAATCCATTTTTATTTAACCAATCACTAGTTCCCATTGAAGAGTAAAACTTAATACAAAAATTATGCTTTTAATTTGAAATAAAATAAGAATATTTTACAAAATTCGTGTGAAAAAGGATTTTTAGAAAATTTATTTGTTTTCTCCAAATAACTTTTTGGAATTATTTAACCAGGGGTATTATGATATAAAAATTAAATAGTTTCACTCTACCAACCACTAGCTAAGCTAAACTAAAAGATTAAGATATGATCGTTTCCTTTATGTGTTCAATTACATGAAAATTTGCAGTTTAATAACAGTAGAATAAAATACAATATAATGATTACACAATCTAACTCAACAAATATTTTAGAAAACCAATAACTCATCAACATGAATATCAACAAATCAAATACTCCTAAACGAGTCTTCTTCACTCAAACAACTATATAAATAGAAAACTGAATAATACGCTTATAATTCAATATCTCCAGCAGTGCAGAGGGGCAATACAGCAAACCTACCCACCCTACCTTTTTATGGTAAGGGGGAGGGCAACTCCCAATTCGAGAGACACATTCGAATTCTTTCGTAGTCCATCCCATCTTGCAGAGGACCCCATCCAATTAGTGGAGGCCTCGCAGAAATTCTCTCTGGGGCAAACAGAATCTGAATGGAAGAAATTCTTGCGCGGTTTGGAATGTTTGAAGGGGGTTTTGGAGGCTTATGAGGCCTCCGGCGAGCATCTGATAATTTTTCGATAATTACGTTTGCCGCTCTTCGTTGAAGGGGAGAGTGATTTTAGAACTTTCGGTTTCGCGGTTTGAATGGGGTTGGGTTAGTTTGTGGCGTGTTATTGAGGATGTTTTCTGAGGAGAAGGATGGGGTTAGTCATTTTGGGGATTGTGAAATATTGCTCTTAGTTTTTAGTTTTATCCAGATACCTACATCATAAAAAACAAATTGAATCATTTTTAATGTTTGAAAAGGAATTCCTTATAATTTTTTTTCCGTATTGGTCTGGATCTTAGGTTTAATTTTTTATTGAGAAATTACGGAATAAGTTGATCGTCTCGAGTAGAAATAAAACATATTAACCGTATAAAACACAAGAACTGTTTTTTATCAAGTTTTTCAAGGTGTTAAGTGTAGGTGCTTAAGGGTAGTGAAGTTTTAAGTGGTGAAGTTTTAAGCAGTGAAGTTTTACTTCAAGGTTTTTATGAAATTAATTAATTAAAATCAAATTTTTTAGTCTGTTTGTTGAAATGTGCTACCCCTTTCCTAAAATCGAAATTGTTTTACTTTTGAAAAGACACTTTTGACTTTTGTTTACATAATCTTTTTTTAGGAAAATGATTTATCCGGCCTTTAAAAGGGCTGAATTATAGTTTTGAATTTAAATATACAAATCTTTATGCTTCCTAAAGCTTTTTAAATTACGTAATACTTTTCCTAGTACGTGTTTTTACATTACCTGGACATTATTTATTAACTACTCGTACTCAGAGCTCGTGAGCTAAACCGTTGTCTTATTTTATTTTAAAATAGAGTTTTTATACATATTATTTACTTACTTCACGACTCAGGTTGATAAGTAATTTACATTGTAAAAAATAATCGTAAAAATACAGTGTCGAAAGATGTCAGAACTTTTCTGTACCTTGAATATTTCAGTAATACTGTCAACTTGAATATTTCTGTACGCAGTATTATTCTGTCAACTTTGCATGTGAAAGTATTTACGGACACATAATCCACTAAAATTTCCAAAGTTGGGAAAAATTAAACATCAGTATTTATAGAGACAATATGTTGTTTAATGAACAGAATATTTCCGTTGGCTAAGTTGTAAAGAGATCACAGCATACAGAAAAAGTTCAGTCAACAGAGAAATCCCTTTTTGAAAAAGAATGATCAGGCAACATTTATTGCCAGAGCTTTTCTGTTTTTACGATTATTTTTTACGAAGTATCTCTTGGATGTTTAAACGCATTGTTAACAATACATTGAATAATCACTTGAAGCTTACGTGTTTTGTATTTACAATTCGCCTCGAATTAAGTTAAACAAAAACCATTCCTTCAAATTAACTTTTATTTCCTCGTGCGTATACCTTTATAACTCATTCCCAAACGAGAGCAAGCTGAATGAAACGGGCCATTTTAAAGTTTCGGTTCGATGGGGATCGTATAAATTTTACGGTAATTTTATACAGCAATTAAAATTTATGGCCGCTCGGGACTCTGGTTTAAACGTGTGGTGGAGCGTTATGCTTTCACCCCAGCTACAGGTAATGAAGTTTGCTGGAGTGAAAAAAATTAGCGGGTTGGAAGGTTGGAGGGGTTAAGGTCACCTGGAAATTCTACGATTGAATTGTAATGAATGTTACGTGAGGAAGTAAGGGGTATTTTCTGTTTTTATTCATGCAGGTATTGAAATTTTCATGTTGTGGAAATTTAGGGTTAATTTGGGACAGTTGAAATCGGTGAAACGATCTCTGAGCTATATGATAGAACAATTACTATCATAGAATAGCTATTTATAGTCATTTTTTTTGAGTAGTGATGGGCATTTTATTACTGAATGGTGGAAATTTTTGTATGCTATGTGTTGGTACATAACTACTATTCGGTTTATAATTTTACTCTGCTATTTGATAAAATTTATGCCAAGCTCAATCTCCACAGAGCATCAGAACAGAGAATCCATGGTCAAAGCAGAAAACCTCTATGTAGTCGATAGACAGCCTTTTAAATTTCTTACATCTTATTACAAGCATCCGAGGCTGGTTGCCTAAATAGATCAGTGTCCCTGATAGGTCTTAACCGCCAATGACCACAGATGTCTCTCGCTAAGGATATCTTTCATAGTCTCACCAGCCAGTTTAGAGCAAAAGAACACTCTGACGGGCAAGGGCGAAGTAAAAAATAAGAGTATGTGCTCCAAAATTTCCTCCTCCTTGCCAAACAAAACCTTTAAAGGTGTTTGGTGGTCACTATGTGACCCATACGCGCCCGTGCTGCAAACGATGCCACAGAACGGGGCATATCCTTGAAGACCTTTGGGTCATTTGGGTAGCTCTGGATACTAAATTACTCCCATCCAGTGTTGCAGCATTCCATCTCTGCATCCAGGACTCATCCAAGACTTTTAAACCCTTACACTTCCCCAAGGTATAACGACGAAGCGAGGCAAGACCTATACCACAAGCCTTATCAGCCAAGGAGTTGGCAACCTCATTCCCATCGATCTCGCAGTGACTAGGAATCCACTGAAGCACCACATTCCTATTCAAATAACATAAAATTTTCAGCTTTTGCAAAATTTCTCTAGTTCAAAAAGAGTATTCTATGGGACTCGGGGACTGTAAGGCCTGTATGGATGCCCTCGAGTCAGTGAGTATACAGATGTTGTAGGTGTCAAGGATTTGTAGTATTCAAGAGCGGCGCGTCCAATGCCAGCAATTCCGCATTTATGCTCGATGATGCGTCGCATGGAAACATAAAGGCATCATCCGTATCCGGACAAAAGAAAGCAGTTCCGCTAAAATGCTTATTGTTAGTAGATATTTGTCGATTTACGGTGTTTTGCAGTATGTTTTCGTTATTAATTAGAACTACAATAAATAAACGAGCCTTACAATTTGTACATCCTTTCCTTACATAAGTTTTCAGCATAAAAACAAACAATTTAGATATTTCCCAAGATTAAACGAAACTTAATTTGATTAACGTTTCTTCGAAACTAATTTTTCAATTATCGTAGAATATCTGAAGGAAATATCTGAAAAATAATTCTTCGAGCATTTCTACCTAAAAAGATTCCCTGAACATTTAACCCGCTCTAGGATTTACTATATAGCACCCGTAGAACTTTGAGAATATTTTATGCGTCTATCTATACCTTAAATATTAAAATAAAAGCTTTTAATGACACATAATCCTAACATTACCGGAACGTTACCATCCAAAATTGAAAGTTTTTCTTAGTATTCATTCATGCACTTAACTCCATATCTGGGGGCACACAAAAAGAGAAAAACCCTATCTAATCCTTTCATCCCATTCCACATTAAAATAATTCTTCAAACTCAGAACTCCATCGCCTGGGGGTCTATTCCTTTCCCCAATCATCTCCCCCCTCAATTCCGAAATATCCGACCCTGAAATCCTCTTCCACAGCAATTGTATTAAATGGCATTTATTCAGAGATAATGAAATCGAATATATTTAAGTCCCGATAAAAGTTTTTGGTAATGACAGCTTTGGCGAAAAGGGGCTAAGGCCTAGTTGGAGATAATTACTATCGCCACGCCCCCTGGTGGCAGAGAGGGAAGTCACTTCCATTCGGGGCTTTTCTCAACTGAATCTGATTATTCCGCGTTTTCTTACCTATCGCATAAGGAGTAGAGTTAATCCTGTTTCCAGGTGAGGGCTGGCGGTGAAGCGAAGGGTCTTTGGAGCCTTATTAGCTTCTATTTGGAGGAAAGGGGGAGTTTAAATGGTTGTGGGGTGTCGTTCCCTGGGGGTGAGGGAAGTTTTTCGGTTGTGAGAGTGTGTTGGTGAGGTGTATAAAGGATTTACCTTGTTTGTTGTAGAGTGTGATGCAGTATGTAGTGGGAAAGGTGTTGTTTGCTCAGCAATTCACTCAATGTTTATTGTTGCGCTATAATTGCAGATGTATGTTCTATTCGGTCGATTTTCTATTTGTGTTATTATACAGAGCTTTGGAGCTTTTTTTGTTCTAAAATAGATTGGCGGTTTTAAACAGGAGAGGTAACCGAAAAGTGTATTCGATTGTGTTAGTTTGATTTGTAAAAGGGTGTTTTCATAGATACTTCCAAGTCTTCGTTGCATCTTCTTTTATAGTGGTTTTATTAAATGAAAAATTATTTGGTGAAAATATAAAAACCGTTTATATAACGCTAGATCTCATCGTTTATTTAAAATACAATGTGGCTATTCATTTTCAAAGAGCAGTGTCCAGATTATGTTTCTATTATCACCAAATTTTGAAACAATTACAATAAAAAACAATTAAACTTCCAAGTTATCAAATATACTGCACTTATAAATATATAAATCACTTTCATAATCAAAAATGGGAAAGATGAGGCACATTCGCACTGTCCGAATCTGCCCCATCTTTTGGTGTATGAATGTGCCCCATCTACCAGTTCAAGCTTACCACGTCCCAACAAGATATTTATAATTAAAGCAGGGAAATAAAACCTTTCTAGAAATTTACTTTAGTAGTGCCTCTACTGAATAAAATGATGAATGTCAACTTGAGAGTTATTTTTGATTGATATTTTACGCCAACAAAATGACAAGAAAATTTACTTTGCTGCTTCTAATGCTAGCAAATTTCTAGTACGTATACAACAAAATGACTCAGGGCTTTGAAAATTCATGCAGGAGGTGGTAGTCATGCTTCCATCTACTGGTATTTTTTTCAGATTTTTAAATTAATAATTACTAGGGGAAATACCGTCTGTCTGAATGTGCCCCATGTGCGAAATAGCTCCACTCTCCCCTACATTAATTTTTGCCTCTTCATTATAAATTAGTTATGACTGTAATATTGTTTAAATTTTACCTGGAGACCTTCAAAATATCTTGGTATTACGGACTAAGAATTTTAATGATTTCTGCCATGTTACTATTCTTGACAAACAGGGGTAGAGGTTTGTATGTGAATCTAAGATTTTCCAGTTCCATGTATTCAACTCCAAGTGTTCTGCCACTTACTAATGTAACACTTTAGTAATGCGAAGGCAAATTTATCTCAATTAATTGTCCCTAAGAGGTATGAGAAGTCTCACTCAGCCAACAGCAACTAATGCCTATGAAATGTTGTCCATGCTGTATTACATATATCAAGAACCCATATTATCGTAATCCAATACATCCAATTAGGGAAAAATGCGTCATTTTTATTAAAACTATAAGTAGAAAAAAATTGCTCGGTAACTAAATTTGACTAAACACTTAATTAACCAAAGGTCTTAAGGAAACTTTATTTCATCCTAACAAATTACAAATAAAATATTATGAGAAAATAGTCACTAAGATTAACGTATTTGTATAGCAATGGTCTTGATTGTCGAGTTTCACAAAAATCCGAGCTACTCAAAGAATCAACGAAGATCTCCCAATAAGGACAAACACCAGAAATTATTTTTATTGATTTTAGATGGATGTTATTTACTCACTACAAGGCTACCTGCTCCCTTAGGGCCATATCCAAGGGGGGGGGGGGTAGGGATTCAATCCCTCCCCTCCGAAATTTTGACGTCAGTTTTATGCTGCCCCCCTTGAAAATTTGGCAACCTACGAGGTGTAATCATCGAAATTGGTTCAAATTTTTCAAAATTTGTTCAAACCCTAATCTTGAGGGATAAATTGAAAGAGAACGTGAATCCTGCATTCCAAATATTCTCAAAAGAGAATTATTAAAAAGATAATAAAGTATAAGCTTATTCTCTATCCAAACTTCAAATCATCAGTTAAAAGCACCACATTGTGATGTAGATCCATCACATACATTTGTTCTCGATCTCTAGTTTCTTTTTGCAACTGAGCACAGTCCCCCAAACCCCAGACAAAATTCCTAAACCACTGGAAAACACCACCTGCACAATATTTGAAAGTGCAAAGCATCTTATCCCCCTTCTCTGTCACGCAATAACTGTCTTATAATTTGTAACATCAGCTCCAACGGTCCAAGACTTTGACTGCTTTATTGAATCTTTTCCACCCTTAAACTCAAATACCAGACGCAACCCATAGAAATCTATCCTCACCGTCAAGCCCCTTCCTTTGGGGAGATCTTACCGACACCCCAAAGATCTTCTGGGTCAATTTGCAGCTGGTGGGAAAAGTTCCATGTATCCAACCACCCACATAGAGGGACGTTCAATAAATTAAACCCCTGATCTTCTTAATTTCAAAATTGATAAAAATAACAATAACCTTGTAAAACTTCCACTCATTTTGTTCAGCGTCAGACGCTGATTCTAAAGACCTAAAAACTAAATTTCCATCTCAAACCCTTCATTTGCTTTTGAGCCTAAAAGATTTGAGACACCGTTAATCCCTCGACGAACTTATGACCCCGCCATCTTCCCCGTACGTGGTGTGTTGGCATTGCTTCGTGGAAGGTGTTCGTCGCTCCTAATGAGGAATTTTTCAGCCAATGTCTTGGAATTTGGCCCTGTTAGGCGGCTGACCGACCCTGGTATAAAACCGGCAGACCCTTTGTTTTCTGCATGATCCCCTCCTCTCTCACCTACATCAGGACTCCGTGCTGCGGCGTTCCCGTCCGGCCAGCGCGGGACACTGCGGTATGTGTCCCCAACCTCAGCAACGTCATCGGCTGACCGACCCAACGGTGGTAGAGGAGAGTGGGTCATCATCACCAAAAACCAATAATAGCTAATTTTGTTGTTTGTGCTACGATACATCCCAATTCTTTGAGTTCCTCATCTTCAACCAAAATTTGTGTTTCGCTTCATCTTCAAATTGTGTTCCGTTCCGTTTGTTTGTGCCACCGACTATTGTTCTCCATCCGTCATAAGTGTGTTCCACTCGTTACAACTGCAATGTTTTAAGTACAGTTTTTGTGCAATATTTAAGTGCGATCCATCTGCTACAAACGTATTTGAAAAATCGTCCCGCTCTCAGCTCGCCAACCAATTGTGTTCCAAAAACAAAAGGATCTACAATAAAAACTAGTGTGCCTCATATTGATTCCATCATTGAACTATGACTGTTGTGTCTTCAATTTCTTATTCCCCTTCAACCAGGTATTCGACCAGACCTTCTCAGCCAACAGTAAGTCCAGAATTTTCCATTTTTACTTCATCCTTTAGAACAATATCTTTGATGTCATTAACTTCAACATCCACGGCCTTTTCTTCTATTTAACGATTTTACAATATTTAATATCAAACTCAAGTTCTCAAGGCATCCTGTTGTTATTGCGGTGCATGTACTACCACTAGCCTATTCTGTTTTTAATATTTACCACAGCCATTATTATACTTTAAATCATTACACATGGTGCATCGTAACCAGTCCTTGAGAATTTTATGTTTAAAATCTGTTGATTTACTATCATTTTTGAAAATATTTGCAATTTATGAATTTTAAAGTATCATTTGATTTTAATTTTGAAACAACTGTTTCTTGAAAAATATTTTACAAAAAGTATTTATTTAGAATTTTTTATATGATATAATTAAGTTCTTGGTCAATCTTTTTACAGTTTTTATATATCTAATCATGGTTGATTGACTATTCATTTAATCTAACGCAACAATCCGCAGTCTACGATACGTTTAATTCCCAATCCGAAAAATAAGTAAACCACTCATCTTTATCATATACACATTCATCTGAAACTAGAACCGTTAATATTATAAATCAGTCTAGGGAGCATCGGCTTTATTGTGGAGCAATATAATAATCCTCCAATAGTTAGTGTCTGTTGAACTGCAGTGTAGTTAGATTTTGGACAATTATGCGAAGGGGAAATTATGCAGGCTCGATAAAGCTTGAATTTGGGGCAGATGGCATCTGTGAAAGGACCGGCATAAGCTTTGTTGCGTGACACTCGAAAATTTTGGGATAAAATACGTTTTGAATGCACTGTAAAATATGTACTTTCGGTTAGAGGATGGATTCTGTGTAATATCTTTTGGGTGCCTTCATTATAGAGTTAATGCATGTTGAAAAGTGCATTATAGTGGGCTTTAGTACTAGAGAAATATTTATTTATTTTTATCCTTCAATCAATTCTTTTCTATAAATATAGTCATACCACCAGGAGAAAAACTTTGAACGATAAACCAAAATACGGAAAAGACGTGAAAAACCAAATAAAGATCGGAGGTGGAGGCCGCTTTAAGCGGCCAGGTACTCCATCAATTCGCAGATCATCAAAACCAAATATGATGAAGCCAAGCAGATTTTGAATAAAACGTTTTTCAGATTTCATTAATCATCGTCATGCTTGAAATTGAGTAGAAAAATTAGTTCCCATACCAATGGCAACAATATTGTAGACGGCAAAAGTTTTTATCCTGGCGGTATGACTATATTTTTCTGTCATGACATAAAAGTTTTATTTAATTTTAATGAATAAGTTTGCTTTGATGAATAAAATTGCGTTCCATAATAAATTGTTCCTTAAAAAATAATTATTACTTTTAAAATTAGGTATATATGGAGAAATTTATTTTAACTTAGCAGTATTTTTTATTATAAATATCGTTATGAAGTTATGCGTCACAATTATACCAAATGCTATAAATGACCGAATTATAATTATACCGAATGCTTTTCTTGTAAACAACTCTTAACCATAAAACACTTTCCCTTTGAGTTACTTTGCTTTGAGTCCCACAAAAATGCGTACTGAACCTATTTTTTTACAAAGCCTCTAATACCAAAGTAATCCTAGCTTAACACTCCTTCCCTAATTTACTTACTGGGTCGCCACATGAGTTGATAGATTGTAAATGTATGGAAATTTGAAGAAAACAGCATCCAACGTGTTAATTAACTTCTGATACCTCTTTAATCAAACACTGCTTACGAAACCTTCAACTTGATCTTATACAGAGAAAGCAAACACCGAAAAACTGCGTTTTTTCTTTACCGCAATGTCTTAAGTAACGGTAGTGTAAAAAATCAAAGCATTTATTTCGGACGGCATTTGTTTTTCGCAGGTCCTTCATTTGAATAATTGTATTCTTTCGAAACGTTGGTCTAAAGAAGAGTCATTTTTTAATGCAGGAAGCGGGAAGGAGATGGTCATTAGCGTATTACCGGTTAAGTCATGAATAATTGAAGAAGTCTCTGAGATGACTTGGTGGAAAAACTGGATTTGGAGAGGAATATGGATGAGGTGCGAAACTGGTAGTTGAAGGAGTATCGGAGATATTATTGACGCATTTAGAATCTTCGGACGTTTGAGTTTTAAAATTACATGATGGTGTGTGACGTAAGTAAGATTTAAACAAGTTGAAAGCAAATTTTAAATTAATTGAGTAGATGGATGGATGGATTGGTCACATAATTCTTTGGGTTGTGTACTTGATCTCAAGGATCCGCTTATAAACCTTCGTCAAGTAAGACAGACGTAAACATAATTTCTACTGGCCAGACCGAGATTCAAACTCAACGACAGGCCCACACTCCAAGCGTTGTGGGATAATCCCACTAAGCCACCCCGTCCCCAATTAATTGGGTGATTATACTGTTTATCCCCAGGTAGCTAAAAACACTGGCCAATACCGTTCAGTCACAATAAATGGCACAAATAATGGAAACAGTATTGAAGACATTGTTCATTATTGTTTTTTTCTTTCGAATTATTACTGTTATTAAAATGGGCAAACATTTCTATCACATTTTGGGAAATTATTTCGTTGAAATAGAGTACTCGAGAATGCTTTTAATCTTTTGATTTAGCTTTTAAACATTGAAAACCGAACAAAATGTTTGAAATTTATAGTTATTTGATATATATTGGGTTATATTGTTACAGCAATGTTAGTTGTTCCAGTGATACTTGGTCTTAAGATGGAAAAACTGCAGTTATAATATTCTAGCTAATATAGTTAAAAATATGTTTAAAATTTTGAATCACAAAATTTGTAGGATTTTATAGTTTCAAAACAGCTATAACTGAGTTGACAAAGAAGCAATGGTGCAAGAATTTTAAGTGCACGAATCCAAATTTAGGTTTAGTTTTATTCAATCATATAGTAATAAAGGATTAAATCTGAAATGACTGATTCTAAGATGAACAAGTGTTGAAAAAAATATCAACTGTTCCCAAAAATAAATAAGTCATACTTTAAAAGCAAGTTCACTTAACGATTTAACTTTATTTCGCATATTCCAGTCGTCTAAATCTAAATGTTACTCATCAGTCTCCAAGACTGATGACTCCACTGCACAGAGAGATACTCACTTACCGACACTTACATCCGACGAGATTGCATGATATCCATACATTATCAGTATTTGACAAACGATTTATTTCTCCAATACCCTGTTTACTCTGAGAGTGATTGCTGCTGCATTTCACGTCGTATGGATCTGCTTCAATTAATTCAAGCTCAAAGCCTGACCAACAGATTTCCAATGCATATATACAGTCAAATCTAATCCGTCGATAAACTGTATAGAGAATAACTTTGTTGATACTTTCATCTCATTTGTTCTTAGTTGGAAAGTTTAGGAGACATTTGCTAACTCTAAGATGAGCAAGACCATCTATACAGGGTGTCCCATAAATAATGGGTCACACTTCTAGGGTGGATAGTAGACACCTAGACGAGTCAGAATCACATGGGATTTGGGGGTCCCAGACCAAATCCCAGGGAGTTAAAAATGGAGCGACACCCCAAAACAATTATTGAAAAATTCAATTTGTAGAAGAACTACTATTGGTACAAATTTAATCATGGTCTCAAATTTTGTGGTTTAATATGATCTTAAAAATTATGCTGAAAGTTTTCACTTAAAAATTTTTTACTACGAAAAAAAGTCAAAAAAACACAAAAAAATGTGAAAAATCTGCCAAAACTTTATTTTGTATTTAGAAATCCTTTCTTTTGATTTGATAATCTGAAAGATCATATTTTAAAACCCTTAAGTCCAAAGTTTCACGTAAATACCATCAATATTAAACTCTTGAGATCCTGTTGAAGTTTGATTTTTGAGTGCGAAAACAGCTCCAGAAAACGAACGTTCAGGGAGAATCTACGAGTTATGGATAGATAATCGCAAACTTTCTTTTCTCTCCCAGTTTGGCGAAACATACCAAGCTCCTACAGACCGCCAAGACAGCTTGGGTGATCTGTTGTTGGCGAAAGTTGGCGAGGAATCTCATATCGCAAATAATGGCGAGAAATTTAGCGAGCATCAATCCGTAATTCGTAGATTTTCCCTCAACGTTTGTTTTCTGGATCTGATTTCGCAAGCAAAAATCAAACTTTAATTGGATCTCAAGGGTTTAATATTGATGGTATTTACGTGAAAGTTTGGACTTAAGGGTTTTCAACTATGATCTTTTAGATTATCAAATAAAAAGAAAGGATTTCTAAATACAAAATAAAGTTTGGGCAGATTTTTCACATTTTTTTGTGGTTTTTTGCCTTTTTTTCGTAGTAAAAAATTTTTAAAATGAAAACTTTTAAAATGATTTTAAAGATCATGTTAAACCACAAAATTTGAGACCATGATTAAGTTTTTACCAATAGTAGTTCTTCTACAGATTGAATTTTTCAATAATTGTTTTGGGGTGTCGCTCCATTTTTAGCTCCCTGGGATTTGGTCTGGGACCCCCAAATCCTATGTGATTCTGACTCGTCTAGGTGTCTACTATCCCCCTAGAAGTGTGACCCATTATTTATGGGACACCCTGTATAAAGGCCTCCCAACTCGGCCGTGCAACGTCATAATATTCACTCATCTTTGACGTCACTCCATAGACTTAACATGGCAATTTTCACCCACGTCTGACGTCATCACCCGGAGTTGGATGTCCATGTATATAGAGGGTCTTGAGATGAGCCGCTTCGTCTCTCTTTTTATTTTTTTTACATGAATGATAGATTCTGCCACCATCTAACGCCACCTCCACAATTTCGCCATGTCTCCGAAGGGGAGGGAAATAGTCTCCAGAAGACCTGGACCCATGGTAAACTGCTGCCACAGGACTTTCGAACCCACAGATTTAACGAGCGCGTACTCCGCATATACTCGATGGGTCTTCAGTGGTGTCGGGAATCGAACCCTGGACCCTCCGATCTCATTTGTTCCTTTGTTTACAAGCTATTGATGTATTTAAAGAAGGTAAATTGGTAACAAAAATTGTGTTATTTTGTTGTTTTTTAGCATCCACTTTGATTATTTGGAATCTTCATTATTTGGTAAAATCTGCATTATTTGGTATCTTCTATATATATAAAGTGTACACTATGACAGTAAGTTCATACTGAATTCGATTATTTAAGTTTTAGTTTTGCACCCACTTAATCACCAAGACGAAAATATACTTTTTATTTTCAGAATAAATAATATAGCTAATTTCATTGTGTATGATATGATTAGAGTAATGATAATAAATGGAGTAGTACTTTTGCATCCAATTCCTGATGAAAATGACAATGTATTAAGAAGGAGTTAAACTTCTCCGGTACTTAGATTAATTTTATACCCCTTAACAGGAATTTTCTGATGCATGTATTAATGCGCAGTGGTATCTTTTTTAAATTTTAAAACTCTGAACTACTGGAACTGATGAAATTTGTACATAATTTGTGAATTAAAAGCTGTTGTTTTATTTTAAGTGCTTCACACCCTAAAACGTTTCTTACCTTCTAACCAATGAGTGGCTCATACTGAATGACAAATAAAGATTTTTGTTATCATTCGTTTGAAATTAATATTTTAAGGAGATGTTTTAGATTGATTCATCCCTGTGAACGTACAGTTAATTCGATATTGTTCATCGTGGTATCTATGAACATAGAATGAGAACAATTTGTCAAATTTTGGCATTTCTCATTTCGCTGTATCATTTCAGCTCCTACATTTTAACAGGTGCTACATTCCACACCATCCCCTCTGTTCCAAACTTATTCCACCTAAATAAAAGATGACACAAAAGTGTCCCCACCCCTTTCAACAAAGCAAGACACACTATAACGCTTCAACAATACAAAAAAACCCCTCAATCTCCTCAAGAATCTCCTCCGCCTCAAACAAAACCACACATAAAACATTCAGAACGGAGCCCATTCTTTCGGAAAGGGCATCAAGGGTAGAGGACCCACGTAGTCGCAGAATCGTCCACGGTTGACTATTACGGCTGACCGCCGTTGTGAATGTGACATAGGAACAATGGAAACGGTATTCGTATTCTTTGTCTGGAAAGGTGGAAGAAACGTTTGGGTTCCGATTTAATGTTGGATTGGATTCTTCGGGATGGGATAATGGTGGCGTGTAAAGTGGGGTTGAGGAGGTAGAGAGGTGGGGAATAGGAAGAGATAAGGAGATATTCCTTTTTGTTTATCTGGTTTATTATTGTAAATCACAGTGTAAAAAATCTGTAAATCTCTTTCAGAAATTACCCATATTTTTTGCAGGGGGGATATGTTTTTAAGAAAAAACAGTTTTTCTGTTTTATTTTATTTGTGATATTGGTAGTTTTAAAACTGGTTTTAAGTCCAAACTCACCAGTCCAGTCAAATTTTTAACAACGTCTTAATAAAGCTACTCATAATTCCCTCTGCTGGTTTTGGTAATGGACCGATCAGAATATAATAGTAGTGCTTCTTCTTTTCAGTCGTAGTGCGGGATGTTAATGTAACAGTATAGTTAATAATTAAAAATGCAAAAAAATCTATTAAATACTGGGTTAAATGAACAGGTTTTGTCTGTTAATTCCTGAAATAAACTGCTAAAACAGATAAAATTCTGTAACATTGACAGAAATATAGGACATATAGCAAAAACTCTGCAAAAAAATCACAGAAGATATCTGTAAAATAAATGGATATAAACTGGCATCCTGTGTCGACAGTTATTTTCTGTGAATTTAACATGTTTTTAAAACTAGATTCAAATAAAATACTTATTAGTTTACTGAAAAATTACCGAACCATAGTGTATACTAATTTTAATTTTATACAGGTCAGAAACCAGTCAAGCTACGTCGCTTGACTGGTTTCTGCACCAGTGCATGATAAAAGCACATTTTAAAAAAAATGTACGAATCTCAAGACTGGGAGACGTTTTGGTAATATATTATATTCAAAAATTTCCATGATTGTGGTTATTTATTACATGCATTACATACATATTATAAATCTGTGAATCGCTAGTAAATGGTTGTCATCGAATTTATAACCTCATATCAGAATAATGAGCTGATTTTAAAGTATTTTAAAGCAAAACCGTTTCACTGAGCACAAAGTTATATCCAAACACAATCTATTTGACTTAATTTTTCTTTGAATCGGCAGACCAGTATAATTGAGTATAGAATTGAAATCATTATTAAAGATAGTTATATATACATCTACAAAACCAAACAAGAAAAATAAGAACTACAAAATAATTTTATCTGTTAGTATCTAATAAGGAAACATTATTTTAAACTAACTAAATTATTAACTAATATTATTTTAAACTAACATTCTAAATTTATGATGCGCATTTATATATTCTTATAAGTATCCGAAATATTTTTAGTAGTGTATATTTTGTCGTAAAGTAGTCCTTCATATGAGCAAGAAAACACGTACCCATACAGTTTTTCAAATAAGTAGGTACTACATAAAACACTATTACTCAGAACTTTACGAGTTTAGTTTCCACACATCAAAAACCAGAAAATTTTACAAGAGTCTCATCACTCACCCATTTCATATTAATCACTCCAACAATGCACCGTTTTCAAATCCAGAAAGTCATAAATAACCTCTCTGGCCACCCCAAAAAACACAGACGGCCTTAAATCATCATTTATCATCATTACCGGACACTAATCTGCGTACCAAAATTTTTCGAAATATGCTGTACCTACTCCTTCAAGTTACAGTTCCAACTGTGTCTTGATGTAGTGATAAATAACATTCTTGAGGCAGTAAAAAGGTGTAGTAAGGGTCTTATGGTCTTGAAAGGTTTCGGGTACAAATATATATGGGAAGGATAAAGTGCCTTGGTCGGATATTGTTTGAATGCTGTTTCTTTGTTTTATGATTTTGAGAGGATTATAGACAGTGCTTTTGAAAATGGCTTTGGCGAAGGACTTATCTAGAGTTGCATTGTTATATTCTACGACAGTTGAGTAGAAAGGTTGAACATTATTTATATTACCTACTGCTAAAATTAACATTTATAATGCATTAAAGGTTTGTGAAGTTTTTGGCGCCCTATAAGGATGAAGAGGGTGAAATAATGGAAAGAATTGATGTACGTAAAACAATAATTCTCACACTTATAGTAGGTGGGAAAAGTAAAATGTATTATCTCTCAGCATTTGTTTGCATGAACAGTGAATAGCACTGCATTCAAATGCAGTGCTATTTTTAAGTTCATTTTGAAAACTGTTAAAAATCATAGAATCTAAATAAATTTTCAGAGTATTTTTGAATTCTAATTAAGGGGGTTCAGTACCCCAACACCTTAAAAAGATCGATTTTGAGATTTTGATAAATTTTAAAAGAGCACACATTTAGCTTTCCAACGGTGTATTACTTATGCCTGTAATCGGTTTTAAAGCATACTAAAAATTGCTTTAAAAATGTAAAGAAACCGAAATTCTCTATGCCGCGCCAACTTCGAATGCAAATATCTCAAAACTGTGTTTTTAAGCCTTCGATGTACCTTTTCTAGCAATCTAACAGTTGAAACATCATAATTTTTGGCCTACATTCCTGTAATGATGTAGTTGTTATACTGAAATGAGCTTTTAAAAAAATATCTGTAATTTTTTTTAAAATATCACTTTTATCAGGAAAAAAATGCTATATTTCAAAAATTTTAGAGATGCAATGTAAAAAGTTCAATAAAATGGGTTCTAATTAATCAATTACTTAAAGCTCATTTCAGTATAACAACTACATCATAACAGGAATGTAGGCCAAAAATTATGATGTTTCAACTGTTAGATTGCTAGAAAAGGTACATCGAAGGTTTAAAAACACAGTTTTGAGATATTTGCATTCGAAGTTGGCGCGGCATAGAGAATTTTGGTGTGTTTTCATTTTTAAAGCAATTTTTAGTATGCTTTAAAATCGATTACAGGCTTAAGTAATACACCGTTGGAAAGCTAAATGTGTGCTCTTTTATAATTTATCAAAATCTCGAAATCGACATTTTTCAAAATGTTGGGGTACTGAACCCCCTTAAAATTTTACTAAACTGGTCTTGGACCGTATATATGCAGTTATAAAAATGTGTAGGTATTTTACTTATTATATAAATTACACACTAGATAATAAAATTTAATTAATCTAACTTTTATTGCTTGAACTAAATTTGCATTTAGAAGGAATTGTGCTTATTTTTAACTCGCTATTCAATCAAAGCTTTAGGGTTTCTGATAAATTTTTCAAAAGGATAATAGGAAACTACCAATAAAATGTTAACAAATAAAAACCAAACTTCAATTAAATAGCATTCTTTGAAATTTCTGCTTTATTATAAGAAACGATTTTCCCAGGAATTTTATAATGACTTTATTTAGAAATACATTTTTTATTACTCTATCTTCTCTCTCCTTTTGAATTCTCCAATCAATTATCATTTTAAGTTATAAAATTATTCACAAACTATTGAAGTAGGAACCGGCGTTTTCCTGTCTGCTTAGCATTATTGTAAGGAAGATACTTTTACAGGTTGGAAGAAATACTTCAGGAAAGTTTAATTTACAATTTCATCCTTGTGGGATTTATTACACTATGTTTGAACATTTCTTTGGAATAAACACAGCGGCATTTGATAAGAAGATTGTTTTATAAATTAAAATTTTAAAAAATGTTTCTTACAAATGTGCATAGACGAATCAAAAGTTTGAAAAAATAGTTTTGTTCACAAAATATGATTTTTTATCTAAAAATTAGTAGAACATAATCTACAACAAATAACATACCCATTTAGAAGTTATGTAACATACATTAAAATGTATTAACATTAACTAAACACGATTCAAAAACGACGATTAGATACACATTCTTCAAGAACTTGCCCGTAGGTTACAGAACCTTATGGTGTCCAAAAGTATTTGATAAGGTGTTTTGGAATTCAAAGTTCTGTAAAAAAATAAAACTATAAAGACCTGCCGACTTCCACATAAAAACTAACTATATAGGTAGTCAAACTCTCGGGTATTTACCCCTTTGAATCATATCATCTTTAATAGGGAAGAAAAATATTATTGTACTGATAAAATAAAAGTAATGTCGTTGAGCATCTAAAACAGCAAATTCGTTATACTTATTATAATTTTATTTCAATATCCGTATTAATGTTAGCAACTAAATAGAATTTTTTACATAAATATCGACTGCAATTTAAATTTCTGTCAATTTTTTAAATTTCAGTGTCTAAAGGTCAGGGTTGGCAAAAACCCGGGTTTTTTGAAAAAACCCTAAAAAACCCATAAAAAACCGGGTTTTTTTCGGAAAAAGTGTGGGTTTTTTCAAAATTAAGTGGTTTTCTACTTTAAAGTAAGTGAGTATAATGTCAGTTTTTCTATAGTTAAATGGGTTTTTTCGAAGTTGAAACTTTTTATACTTTGAAAAAACCCTCTGAAATGGTAAAAACACCCCTTAATTACTGAAACTTGGTTTAAATTTTGAAAATACCCCACTAAAATGTAAAAAAATAATCCTTAACTTTGAAAAAACCCATTCAATATTGAAAGAAATCTATTTAGCTTTGGAAAAACCCACTAAAATTTAAAAAATCCTCCTAACTTTTTAAATCTTGTTTAAACTTTAAACATCCTAAATTTCGAAAAAACCCATTCAATAATGAAAAAATCCACTTAATAATGAAAGAACCAATTTAACTCTTTAAAACAATCCTCCTTAGTTTTTTATAACCAGTTTGAACTTAAACGTCTTAAATTTTGAAAAAACCCACTCAATTGCAGTTCTTTGTATGTTATTTCGTCTTGTTCATATTCAAACTGCCAAAATCTTGATTTTTTTAAAAAAACCCAAAAATGGGTCCAAAATGTGGGTTTTTTCAGATGGGTTTTATTGAAAAACCCATTGGGTCCAACCCAATTGGGTCCAATACAGCCAACCCTGCTAAAGGTACAACTGACTTTAGGCACAACACTATCTCTACCTATATTCTAATAAGTAAGAACTATTACATAATATGTACAAAAATAAATTAGCAAAGGGTATTATTACGTACTTACAATAGTACGTCCAACAACACCGCATTTTCACAAGATCCCCTCACTCTTTGGAACAAAAATCCCCTTAAACTCCCCTTTGTTTTAAAAACACTAAAAACCACCTTATGATCATCTCTCCTAATACCCCACCTTTCTTATAAAAATCCACCCTTATCGCAACCGGAGATGGGACTCACAACAATGGAGCAACCCACAGTTTGTTATTTCACATGAGCAAGAAACGGGATCCTCAAGTAGATTAAATGAAATATATTTTTTCCAGTTTCCAGGAGACTGTAATTGGGTTTCAGTGGAGATCCCAAAACAGGTAGTATTTTGGGAGCTAGTCGGTTGGGTTTCTTCTCCGATTATAACGCAGTCTCGCTGGCTGAAAGGCTGGAAGGAACGGGATGGAGGGAACTTGGTTGGTTTCTCGGAGTTGTTTATTCGGTATTTCGTTAGTTTTTTTTCTTGGAATGCAGATACGGGGTTGAGGTTTAAGCCGCAGCGTGCGGGGTTGTTTACTTTCCGCTTGGTGTTTTGTTTTTGTAATAGAATGCGGTTGATGTGTGGAAATGGGAGGGATTTTGTTTGATGTAATGAGGAAGTTGCATGATTTTTTTTTATTTTTTTAATCGATTCCTCTTGCAAAAATAAGCAACTACCCAAAATTTGAGGCCGATCGAGAAATTTTTTGACTGTCAAAAAAATTAACAAAAATCCCCTTTTTAAAAGCGCGCGAAAACGCCAAGAGTTTGGATGTGACGTCATCTTATACTAAACATTGTTGTAAATCAATGGAGTTGATGGTATTATTGTTGACGTCATCTTATAGTTTAAACAATAAACGTTTTCAGTCACGTGTTTTTTTCTCGACTTTTAAATTAAAATATTTAATTACCTGTACATTTTTTTGAAAAACAGACTAGATATTTCATTTTACCATACAAAAAACCATACGGAACACTTGTTTGTTTTTGAAAATCTGACACATGCAACTTCCTTATTCTAGAATGTTTGTCGGCGTATGTGGAAGTATTGGGTTAACACAAATATACCTGTTATTTATACTGAACCATTGTTGATTTGTTGGTGAAAAATGGCAAACCTCATTTTAACGATAAAAGCAGAGAGTGAATCTTCTTTTATTTGATTTTTCTTTTTCTGTTCTGTACCTGTCTTGATTATTTGTTCTTTTGTGTTGTAATAGTTAAATTTCCATTTATATGATCTGTGTATCACTTGGAAGGGCACCTGCACGTGTCCCTTAGTGGTCTATATAAATTTATAATTTAAAATAAAATTAAAATTATTATTATAATGATTATTATTATTATTATTATTATTATTGTTATTGTTATTGTTATTGTTATTGTTATTGTTATTGTTATTGTTATTGTTATTATTATTATTATTATTATTATTATTATTATTATTATTATTATTATTATTATTATTATTATTATTATTATTATTATTATTATTATTATTATTATTATTATTATTATTATTATTATTATTGTTATTGTTATTGTTATTGTTATTGTTATTAAAGTATTGAGTTGTTTTCAAGCGGTTGAACAATAGAAAGGTTTTCCAATTTGATTACTATTTTCTATGACTAAACTGACATTTTTTCCAATTTGAGTTATTAGTCCACAACTCAAATTGGAAAAAATGTCAGTTTAGTCATAGAAAATAGTAATCAAATTTTTCCAATTTGAGTTATTAGTCCACGGGGTACAACGTAGACCCACCTCCTCGAATCTAGATTTTTTTTTTTCAATCTAGTGGTGTACCCCGGGCAACGCTTTAAGCGGCTAAGTGGTCTACGAATTTTGGCATGCGACCTCGCAGCTCTTATGCTAGGCGGGATCGGGCGAGGGAAGTGGAGCTGAATATATTGCAATGGAATGCTGGTGGTCTATCCCAGTCAAAGAAGGCAGAGTTAATTCAAACTCTTAAGCTGGAAAACATTGATGTCTTTACGATTATGGAGGCAAATCTTACAGAGACATCCATCAAGTTTTATCTCATACCGGGTTATAACTTATACCTTCTCCCGAAGTACAGAAAAGTAGCTAGTGGCCTATTGGTTGGAGTCAAGAACGATTTAATGGCAAACTTTGAAATTTGCAAGGAAATGGGAGACTCATCAGATAAAAGTGAAATCACTAAGACAAATGTCTGGAAGGAGGGTTGCCACTTTATAATATATGCCCTGTATATTCCACCGGCCAGCAAACCAAGTCTGTCTTGTTTAGACATAGCCCAAAAAACTATCTTAATCGGCGACTTGAATGCCCACTCTGTAAGATGGGGATATAAAGATTATAATGCTGCAGGATTGGAGGTTGAGGACCTTTTGAGTTCCCGTCCACTTGATCTTATTTATTACCCTGATGACCCTCCAACTTATATACACTACAATGGTAGTAGTAGCTCTCCAGATCTTCTATGTGTGTCTTCCGATATTAGTATGTATACTAAGAGAAGAGTTATTGAAGACCCTGGTTCGGGACATAGGCAGGTTGTCGCATCTATAAGCCTACCCCAATTCAGAGGCTATGATAAAGATCACTGCTTCTCTTCATGGAATTTTAAGAAGGCGAATTGGAATAAATTCGAAAAACTAACTGACGAAAAACTTCATGTACGGAACTTTGATTCCAGCTGCCATCCTAGTAAACTTATCTCTAATGTCAATAAAGAGATCTTGGCTTGTGCAAAACTTTGCATCCCAAGGGGGAAAGTTAAAAAATTCAGGTCTTTTTGGTCTGAGGATCTAAAAGAACAAAAAGAAAAACGTGATCGCTTAAGAAATAAGGCTGCTCTTACTAAGAGACCAATTGATGTTTCCTGTTGGAGAAGACAGGCGGCCATTTTTAAGAGAGCTGTCCTAGAGGCCAAGAGAAAATCCTTCGATACTTTTATATCCAATATAAACTATAAAGAGGATAGCCTAAAAACTTATAAATTTCTTTCTCAATTGCAGAATAAAAGGCCCTCTACTAGAAAGGAGCCAATGACTTTTAGGGGCAGAGTTTTAACTACTGACAGAGATATAGCTAATGCCTTTGGCCAGACTTACGCCGGAATTCAAAGAAAGAGCTCATATGCCCGATCAATGACAAAGCTCTTGAAGAAAAGTTGGAGAAATGAGCTTAAAACAAAACTCGACGGCGCTGACCTTAATGATATTTTTAATATTCCTTTCAATTACCAAGAATTAAACACAGTCATAAATAGTCTAGGAATGTTGAAGAAATCACCGGGCGAAGATCTTATTCACGGAGAGTTCCTAAAATATATGGGTGTGGAGGCCAAAAAGACTATCCTTTGGGTCTTTAACCGTTTTTGGGAGACAAGTTGTATACCTTCAATTTGGAAAAGAGCTACCATCATACCAATCTTGAAGAAAGATAAAGATGTGAGGCAAATTGAGAGTTACCGACCAATATCGTTGACAAGCATGATGGGGAAAACTATGGAAAGGCTTGTTATAAACAGGTTAAATTGGTTCCTTGAGGAAAATGGCTTGATCGCCACTCAACAGGCTGGTTTTCGGATGAACCGATCAGCGAACGAACAGGTTGCTCTCTTTAGTCAATCAGTAAAAGACGCTCTAGATAGCAGAAATATCCTTTCTGCGGTCTACATTGATTTCAAGAATGCGTATGACTTGGTATGGAGAGAACGCCTACTTCAAAAACTCATGGATTTTGGCATTGGAGGTAGAATGTTTCACTGGATGAAATCTTTCCTTGACCAACGCCTTTGTAGGGTGAAATATGGCAACGAGTTTTCTAGATCGTATAATCTCCAGACGGGTTTGCCCCAGGGAGCAGTTAGCAGTTGTGTAATCTCTCATATAAAAGCCCACGTCACTCACTGACTCACTGACTCACTGATTCTGGAACGCTCGCACACTATGATGCCATCTCGCATCTCGCAATAATCAGAAAAATGATTTAATTTAATAATGGAATGTTTGGGGAGAATGCCATTTAAAATGAGTTTATATAAGGGTAGTAAGATTTGATTTAAGAATAAATTTGCCCAAATCAGCTCGGTGGTGGTCAGCCGAAATTGAGTGACTTATTTGAATATGATACCTGTCTAGGAGATAAGCGATAAATATAGCGCCATCTATATGATGGCGCTGTATTTATTAGCTGTTTTATGTAATGAAGCTACGTTAATACCGGTTATCCGATTACGCCGGCCACGGACTGCCCGCGAACGCTTTAATTTTTGGATGGAGTAACTTAAAAAAATCATGCAAAACTTCTTATTTAATGTATAATTAATAGGAACTTGAAGTAGTAACGAGGGAAGCTCGCATAAAAGGCTAGCCTAGCTGTAAGACCCGGCTTTGCCGGGTCGTAACAGCTAGTGTTTAATATGTATATTAATGACTTGGTCTTCTGCCTAGAGTCAATAGATGGTATTAATTGCCTACTTTTTGCAGATGACTTGATTATCTGGACGCACGCACCAAAAAAGAATGCAAAAGTTCTAATTGAGAAAAGATTGAATGGGGCGTTAGAAGCTCTCTCAACTTGGTGCACAGAAAATAACATGATCGTTAACCTTGATAAAACTGCTGTCCAGTCCTTTTCACTAACCCACCAGACTTTTTGCCCCAACTTGATCTACCGTAACACCACACTTAAAACTACAAACGAATTCAAATACCTGGGGGTTATTTTTGACAACAAACTAAACTGGAAGCCCCACATTGAAGCATTAACCGAGCGAGTACTCAACAGAATTAACGTTCTGAAGCGTTTGGCAGGTTCGCTCTGGGGATGTGCCAGATCGACACTTAATCTGACCTATAAAACTTTTATCCTGCCCTTGATTACCTATTGCTGCGAACCACTAATTACATGCAGCGAGAGCTCTCTGAAAAAATTAGAAACCATACAAAACAAGGCCCTGAGAGTTGTAACCGGAGCTGTTAAGTCAACCCCGATAGAGGCTATGTTATTATTAACAAAAAACAGGCCTATTCAATCCATCATTGAAGAAAGAGCTTTGCTCTTATTTGAAAAACTCATACGAAATGAAAACTCTTTCTGGATCGACTACCAACCAAAAGTAAGAAACTTAAAGACACAAATTGGATTTATACAAAAGGTCCAGTCTGTAAGAGAAAATTTTGAATTATGTGATGTGGTACAGAAAAATCTAAGACCACAAAATCCTATTGAGACAGGAGGGATTGTAACAAGTCTAAAACTTAAAGATGTTATTTTAAAGAATCAAACAGCCCCTGAAATTTTGAAATCCCTTGCATTGGAAACAATTCATACGGAGTACCCAGAGCACAATTGGCTACATGTGTATACTGATGGCTCCTATTCTGACTTAAACATGACGGCAGGCTCTGGAGTTTTTTCTGATCTTTTTTCATTCTATGCATCCGCCGGGAAATACAGAACGGCCTTTGATGGTGAGGTACATGCTTTATTGATTGCATTAAAACAGCTGTTGGCGATTCACAATAGGTTTGAAAGAGTTGTTTTACTCTCAGATTCCCAGGCTGCAATACAAGCTGTTGACTCACTGGGAAGGACCTTATCTGGTTCAGTTGTGCAATGCCGGGAGCTCATCAGACTTTTGGTACAGAAGGGAAAAAGTGTAATCATACAGTGGATTCCCAGCCATTGCGGGATTTACGGTAACGAGCAGGCTGACTTTCTTGCTCGAAAGGGTACTCAGTTAGTTCAGTCAAACTGCTCTGGACTTTCCTACCACTCCATAAAATTATACATCAAGGGCATAATGAAAATGAGAACCTATTCTTGGCTTCAGGAGAGTATAAAGAATAAGAAATGGAGTGAGGCAGAGTTAATGGCAATACCAGATAAGCCTCGACGTGATGCCGTGGCCCTATTTCGCCTCCTGGTGGGTCACGACTGCCTAGGCGAACACTTACACCGTATACATATATTTGATCATCCTGAATGCAGATTATGCGACTCGAAAGAGCCAATGAACCGAAGACATCTCCATCGATGTAGGACGCTCCGCACCCTAGAGTCCGAAACTGCCAAATATTGGCGCGCGAGAGAGCTATTGGGAAGATGACCTCGGTCTATATTTTTTTTTACCCTTTTGGTGTTTATTGTATTTGTCATCTACTATTCTGTATTCCCTGCCATTGGAAATAAAAAAAAAAAAAAGTTATTAGTCCACTGAAAATAGCGAAAAAAAGGGCCGAACCTCGGACAAATTGCAATAAAAGGTTTCTCAACGGTTTTCACTTAGGAATGACCTCAATAATAACATACTAAAAATCGGCCAAAATCGGCCGGGGGGAAGTTTAATTTTTTTTTAAATTTTTAAAAAATGGCCGAAAAAAAATTTAAAAAAACCTAAAACAATAATATAGACATGTGATACATGTTTATAGGTTATTTTTGAGTTTTAAAACCGAATATTGCCTTTAGTTTTGAAAAAAAATTGAAATTTCAATTTTTAAAATTAATTTGAAAAATGAACTATATGAAAAAATTAAACCCCCCCTAAAAACCTAACCAAATCATCAAAAGAGATAAATCAAACGGTTTTCATTTAGAAATGACCTAAATATTAACATACTAAAAGTAAAAAATTTTACGAGTTAAAGAAGCTACTTTCAACTTTTTTCAGTTCCGGTGGAAAACCGGTGGAATTGACCCTCAATGAATTAGTTAATTATTTTATTTAAAATTTTGAAATTGGTAAAATGTAGTAAAAAGTGAAAAAAGGTAATACTTTGGCAAATTTACATCAGAATTTAAAATAATTAGCTAATTCATTGAGGGTCAATTCCACCGGTTTTCCATTATATAACTATCTGTGGACAATATCCACAGAAAAATGACCTTTTCAAAAGCCTCTAAAGTTTTTGGCACAAATTTGAAAAAAAAGCATTATTCGCAAAAAAAATGGAAATTTGAAAAAAAATTTAATTTCTTTAACTCGTAAAATTTTTAAATTTTAGTATGTTAATATTTAGGTCATTTCTAAATGAAAACAGTTTGATTTATCTCTTTTGATGATTTGGTTAGGTTTTTAGGGGGGTTTTAATGTTTTCATATAGTTAATTTTTCAAATTAATTTTAAAAATTGAAATTTCAATTTTTTTTCAAAACTAAAGGCAATATTCGGTTTTAAAACTCAAAAATAACCTATAAACATGTATCACATGTCTATATTATTGTTTTGGTTTTTTTTTAAATTTTTTTCGGCCATTTTTTAAAAATTAAAAAAAAATTAAACTTCCCCCCGGCCGATTTTTGGCCGATTTTTAGTATGTTATTATTGAGGTCATTCCTAAGTGAAAACCATTGAGAAACCTTTTATTGCAATTTGTCCGAGGTTCAACTCTATTTTCAGTGCACTATATACAGCAATCTTGATGTAAATTTCGACATTTCGATCCCGGATCACCTGGCATAAACGGTTTTGCAAAAAACTACTCAATTTGCTGCAATCGTCAATTTTGTCATTTTAGTATAACTACAATCGTAAGGAAAATCGACATACTGATAGCAGGCCTCTCATTGACGTCGTTAGAGACGAAGAAGCGTTTCATCTCAAACCCCGGTCAAAAAAAGGCTTAAATAAATGGTTTAAGAACTATTAAGCACACTTGCTTTTTATTAAGAGCGAAACAGTTTTTTAAACGCTTTTATTCTACTTGCTTTTGGCGGCGTTTTACAGGTGGAATTTTAAAACTTGATTTTCGGGCACTTCCCGATATGTCAGGGCCCCGAAACTTTACACATCGGTGTAACCCTCATGACACTCCAATATCCAACCATTATCTAGTCAAACAACCAAAGGATTAAGTTAATTAACGAGTATTTTTAATTAACAGAAAAACCAGAATTTGAGACCTTTCCCAAGGGGCTATTCTCCCTAAACCGTGCACAATTGTTTATAAGGCATAACTTCATCATATTCAAAAGTCAAAACGAGAATTGCCCAGTAATTACGATAATTACAGACGATTAACCACTTTTTTATTTTACAAAGTCTTGTACATAAAATTTCAGGCACTTCCAAACGATATAAAGTTCTGAAACTTTGCACCATGGTGTTAACCCGATGAAGATGCAATATTCAATAATCAACTAGTCAAAACCTCCGTAATTAAGGTAATTAACAAGTGTTTTTAGTTATCCTTGTAATTCAAATTTGAAACAGTTCCGTGAAGCCAATGGCTCCCAAAACCTGTAAGATAATATATTAGGTATATCACCACAATATTCAATCTTCAAAACGTGATTTCCTACCTTTCAATTAAGATAATTAGCGATTTAAGATAATGACTGCGAGAAATAAATCGATCGCCAGAGAAGCGAGAAATCGCCGAAAATTGGTGCCCCATCCCAAGGCATCGAGAGAGTAGAAAAATTACTACTTTTATAATTTATGGACTACTGAAAAGAGTGGATAATACTGTTTGCTCCTTGATACACTAATTCTGAGTTTTATTTTTGTTTGGGCTTACGATTGGTTATTTTTATTTTATTGAATGCATTTTCTTTTTCTTGTGAATCTTTTTGATATGGATGGATTTCATCGGTGAGAGTGGATGCGCGATTAATCGCTCCGCTCTGTAAATATAACGGTACCCCTTGCAATATTAAATAGATTTTAATTAACTTTGTTGTTTCTCGTGTGTCACCCCTCCCACAAAATTGGGGGATCGGTTCGGATTGAGTCGCGGGACCATCGCCAGCGCTGAACTGTTGTTCGCGAACCATCATACAGTAGAAAACTAAAATTATAAGATTGAACATAAGATTAAATATGGTTGAAATAAATATTTTTTTTAGTTTTTGTTTAAAAAAATACCATGACTAAAAAGTAAAAAATAAAATAAGTAAAAAAAAGATTTTTTTAAAAACGCTTTTATTGAAGTGCTCTAAAAGGTCAAAAATAATTTATTCGGTTTGACAAATAATTTATTGGGAAATAGAAAATAACTTTTTGGTAAGTAAAAAATAACTGATTTTCTAATCACTAAAAATAAAAGCGTGGGCGCTAGTATAATTCTTCATTCACTATTTATTCCAACTTCTTTATTCTATGTTCCATGGGGTAAAATTTACAAATTTCTCATTTGTGAGGTTTGGGTGGGATGGATTCATTTTAAATTCTCTATTAGGTATTTTTTATGTAAAATTACACATAAATACCGATGTAATGGCCTAGTGGTTAGAGCATCTGACTGCAAAGCCGTACGTCTGGGGTTCGAATCCTCGTTCGGCATAGATGTTAGTGTTACTGTACTTGAATTTACCAATACGGGTCCATACCGTCAGGTGAATTTGTACAAATTTTAAAAAATAAATAAAAAGTTTTAATTTAAAAAAATATATATATAAATTACTAGCGCCCACGCTTTTATTTTTAGTGATTAGAAAATCAGTTATTTTTTACTTACCAAAAAGTTATTTTCTATTTCCCAATAAATTATTTGTCAAACCGAATAAATTATTTTTGACCTTTTAGAGCACTTCAATAAAAGCGTTTTTAAAAAAATCTTTTTTTTATTTCGTCTCCTTTAATGTTGGGAAAGTATAGTTATATCATGCTGCGCTTTAAGCGTCGAGATGTTCCTTTTGCACTCTAGATGAAAACGGAACTTGGAATCATATATTAAACTAATGTGTACAAATTTTGCAGAAAGAAATATTTAGCGAACCTAAAACATTTTCCTCTTATTTTATCTGAAAGAAATTTGAACAACTTTATTACTTTTAGTTTGGTAATTTCGGTTCTAAATCTTTAGATATAATTGCATAATCGAATTAGCTGGTGTATAAGGGTGTGATTGTTTTCATAGACCTTGTGTTATAAATCTAAATCCAAAGACGTGTTGTTTTTTGTGTGTAAATTAATAATGGGGTATTATTATAGTAAAAGTTATTAATAATGTAAAGCTATTATATTTTATCTCTTTTTTTGTTTTATTTATATTTTTATTATTTTATACTATCGTGTGAACGGGCACCTGCTCATTTCAATAAAATATTGTTCTGTTCTGATGACTATTTTCTTAAAATTTCAATCCTTCAATTTTGTTAGTAGAGACACTTTTTAAAGACATTTCTTTCAATTTAATCGGACCTTTAAATTAAAATAAAAACTCTAGATATTATCATTGAAATGTTGTTGTTGTGTCCTTGGATATCGATCAGATTCAGTTGTGGTTTTGAATGAGTTTTGCTATGGAGTAATGCATTGAAATAAAATTATTTATTTATTTTTTAAAGGTGAATGTTTTAACGCATTTTTACCAGAATAGTATGTACAAAACAATTTTAAACACGTTAAATGAAAATAGTGTTTCAGTGTAAACACTATTTTCGTTTAATGTGTTTAAAATTTACAGTGTAGTTCTGCATAAATTTTTGCATACAATTATTATTACTACAAATTATAAAATGTGTTGGATAATTTTTTATGTTTTAAAAATGAGCAAAACAAGTCTAAAAAAACTGTTTCAACCGTAAAAAATAAACTAAAACTATTTTACTCGATTTTAATCATTCTATATTAATAACCATCAAATTGTTTCTTTTGGTAGGAAGTAAATAATTAAAATTTGTATTAGAAACTAGTTACTGACAGTGTTAATCTTGATAGTCATTACTGAGAAAAAAGTTGCATCCATTATTTTTTCTGGTTCCTGCTTCTTGATTACCTGTTTTAATGATAAAAGTTTCGATCACAATGGATTTATTAGACATTTAAATTGTTTCAGGAGAAAGAAAAGACTGAAACAGTCTATTTTTGTTTCATAATTATTTACTTTTGCTCATGATTAGGTACTTTATTATAGTCGGCACAACTTCGAAAAAACCACTTTATAAAACTGTTCTTTAAGGATTTAAAAATCATATCATTTTGTGAAACATAAACAAAATCCCAGTAATCTATCTTCCCTTCATGTATAATTATTATAACCACAAAAACATAGAATTCTTGAGAAAATAAGTTTAAAATTTATAAGTAGATATTAGACATCATTTATATTTATGTGTACTATTTTACTATCCAAATTTTACTGAAGTTATTTTTCTTTCTAGGTAAGTAAATCTTTCCGAGTATTCTGTCGCACCACGAAGTAAATCTAAAAAGTAAGTTCACTTTTGCTATGTAAACCAATACTTTATAAACTGCTTACAACTAAGGTTCGCTCAGTTTCTCATCGGAAAAGGAATTTACAAAAGAAGTTTTATGTTTTGCTAACAAACCACGCTGTTCTTTAAAAATATAAGCTTTATAAACTTTTCTTCTTTAAAATTTAACAATAAGACATCAACTAGGCTCAATCTACTTTTTCAATATAAATACTACTAGAGTTACCAAGTCCAAAGAAAGCGTAGAACACGCTAAAGGGAAACAAGGAAGACAGTGATTCGAACTCTCAATTTATTTTCGAATCGTTTTTCACCGGATTCTTTTCAATTGGCTGCCGAGTATCACGTGACCTTTAGCACAAATCAGTCGCTTGTCAGGAAGAACTTCACGATCATGTTTACGTGATTAATGGAGTACAGTGAAATTCCATTCGACGAGGGAGCAAAAAAGAGGAGATATATTCGACAGTGACACTGATCGTCTTTTTCTCTCAGTGATGTTCATTTCCTTTCAACTGCGGTAGTGTCTCCTCTTGTTTGGTTTCTTGGGTTTTGTAACTACTGTTTGGTTTTTAAAGGACTGGTAGAATCAAGTTTGTGTTTGAGTTAGGTTTAGTTTTTCAAAATATTAATTTTTTTTACTTTGTGCAGGAGTAAGTTCAGTCTTTGTTGAAATGTATCAATTAAATTACGTTCATTAAGTATATTAAGGGGTCTCAGGACCCTTAAATTTGCAAAGGGTACCTCGATTTTTGAACTAGTATTACACAAAAACTAAATTCTGTAGTAACTTGAAATTTGTACCGCATAATAACTAAATACCATTACACAAATACCCAAAATTTCAGAAAGTTTTGATGGTTTTTATGGGAGTTATGAAAAATAGGAAAAACTTTAAATTTTTTCACTCTGCGCAAGATTTTTCAAAAACTATTAAAGTTACAAACATGAAATTGTGTATTAATACTCGTCTAAAGGTAATTAATAAGTTATACCTATTACATTTGTCAAAAATAACTGTCTAAGCTTTTTTTATCACAGTTTTTATAAAAAATTTTCAAAAAAAAGTTATTTTAAGACGTAGAAACAAGTTCTGGTAATTATAAGGTTTAAATTTGAGGTATAACTTATTCAGTACCATAATAGTCCAGTAACTTGGTGTCAAAAATAGGGTGTTTCAGGAAAAAAATACAGAAGTTTTTTTCTCGACGGTTTTATATGTTTTCGAAGGTGCTGAATCCGAATCTGAACTTTGCATACAAAATTTCGGAAGGCATTTTGGGGAAAATTCGAAAAAACCCTGAAATTTCACCTCATTTTTTGGTTTTTTTGTTTGTGGAACGGAAAGTATGGGTTTCTCATGAAACTGTTAAATACAAAAAATAAAGACGATAAAACAAGCTACAAAATTGTCAATTACAACTTTTTTGTCAGACAAATAGTTCGGCCACTAGAGCGCGTTGAAAATAGGGCAAAATTTGCGCTTGCGGGTAAAAATCCAGAAAATCGATCTTTCATCTAAAAAATAAAGTATTTTTTTAAATAAGGTACTTTAAAAACTAGTTTTATAATGTTTCACATGAAATAAACTATCTATTTAGTCTATTAATTAGTATTTAAATGCATTTTCCTCAGCAATTTTCCTTAAGAACGCAGTTTCAATAGAAGACAATAGTGTAATGATAAGTAAGTCGCTTGTTGAAGAAAAAATACAGAAGTTTTTTTCTCAACGGTTTTATATGTTTTCGAGGGTGCTGAATCCAAATCTGAACTTTGCATACAAAATTTCGAATGGCATTTCGGTGAAAATTCGAAAAAATGCTAAAATTTCACCCCATTTTTTGGTTTTTTGCTTGTAGAACGGAAAGTATGGGTTTCTCGTGAAAATGTTAAAAGTAAAAAATAAAGATGATAAAACAAGCTATAAAATTGTCTGTTACAATAATTTTGTCCGACTAATAGTTTGGCCACTAGAGCGCGTTGAAAAAGGGCAAAATTCGCCCTGGCGGTGGAAAAATCCAGAAAATGACCCTTATATTCCTAAAAAAGTCATATTTCGATTTAGATAACTAAGAAAAACTACATTTATAATTTCTTACATGATATAATCCTACTATTTATCTCAAATATTATTTATTCAATGAATGTTCTTTAGGAATTCCCTCTCAAAAACACAGGTTTTTTAGGCAAAGAAAAATCCAGTTGTTATTTTCTTTTTTGTCCTAGGCACCGATTCCCAATGAAAACTTTTGTTAAGCATTAAAAGTTAATTTTTTATCTACTACACTCATTGTTTTTTATATTATCCTCTCCTGCTTACAAACTTATAAAATCTATGAATAATTTTTCTTTCTGGAAAACTATAATTTTCTGTTGTAGATTATAAAAACTCCTGGCATGATTACGTGTAATGATACCAAAATTCACAATAACTTCTTGACACGTGCAATTATAATATTTATTCATCAGTTTCTACACCCAGGAACGTGAATCCAGTTGATTTGATAGGGATGAATTAAGCATAACTTGGTTATAATATAAAATTACATGGTCACAGAAAATTATCCTAGTATATTCTTTAAAGTGATGAACATAATGGTTCTCTCCATTCGGGAATGGGGTTATATCATGTAAGAAATTATAAATGTAGTTTTTCTTAGTTATCTAAATCGAAATATGACTTTTTTAGGAATATAAGGATCATTTTTTGGTTTTTCCACCGCCAGGGCGAATTTTGCCCTTTTTTCAATGCGCTCTAGTGGCCAAACTATTAGTCGGACATAATTATTGTAAATGACAATTTTATAGCTTGTTTTATGATCTTTATTTTTTACTTTTAACATTTTCACGAGAAACCCATACTTTCCGTTCTACAAGCAAAAAACCAAAAAATGGGGTGAAATTTTGGGGTTTTTTCGAATTTTCACCAAAATGCCATTCGAAATTTTGTATGCAAAGTTCAGATTTGGATTCAGCACCCTCGAAAACATATAAAACCGTTGAGAAAAAAACTTCTGTACGTTTTCTTCAACAAGCGACTTACTTATCATTACACTATTGTCTTCTATTGAAACTGCGTTCTTAAGGAAAATTGCTGAGGAAAATGCATTTAAATACTAATTAATAGACTAAATAGATGGTTTATTTCAAATGAAACATTATAAAACTAGTTTTTAAAGTACCTTATTTTAAAAAATACTTTATTTTTTAGATGAAAGTTCGATTTTCTGGATTTTTACCCGCCGGCGCAAATTTTGCCCTATTTTCAACGCGCTCTAGCGGCCGAATTATTAGTTTGACTTAAAAGTTGTAATTGACAATTTTGTAGCTTGTTTTATCATCTTTATTTTTTGTATTTAACAGTTTCATGAGAAACCCATACTTTCCGTTCTACAAACAAAAAACCAAAAAATGAGGTGAAATTTCAGGGTTTTTTCGAATTTTCCCCAAAATGCCATTCGAAATTTTGTATGCAAAGTTCAGATTCGGATTCAGCACCCTCGAAAACATATAAAACCGTCGAGAAAAAAACTTCTGTATTTTTTTCCTGAAAAAACTACCAAGTTACTGGACTATAAGACGAGTATTTGTGAGCAATTTCATGTTTATAACTTTAATAGTTATTGAAAAAACTTGCGCAGAGTGAAAAAATTTGAATTTTTTCCCATTTTTGATTACTTCTATAAAAACAATCAAAACTTTCTGAAATTTTGGGTATGTGTTTATTGGTATTTAGTTATCATGCGGTACAAATTTCAAGTTGTTACAGAATTTAGTTTTTGTGTAATAGTAGTTCAAAAATCGAGGTACCTTTTGCATATTTAAGAGTCCTGAGACCCCTTAAGCATTTCACTATTTTTATCCTGGAGTTATTTTTTTGAAATAGGATATTAATTAAGAACATCCAATGTAAAAAATATATTGAATTTACAAAAAAAAATCTATCAGCTAGGACGCCGCACCGGTCTATAGTTGTTTATTTCACAAATATCTTGTGTGATATTTTTTACAGAATATCCCTTTATTGCATAATTTAACTGTTTTAGCAGCTTAATTTCAGGAATTAACAGATAAGCATGTTTATTTTACATGGTATTTATTAGAACAAGTTTGCTTTTTAATAATTAAGTACTGTTACATTTAGTTCATCAAGATTCACTAACTTTCGGCCTCATGTCCTGAAGAAATTTTTACCCACCACGTCGGGTAAAAAAGTACGGATTCATTTTTTTGCGATTTTTAGGAAATTTTCATTTAAGGTAAGACTTTCTTAATTTTTCTGATTAAGACTGTATTCTGAGTCATCTAACCTTCTAACTTATCTTCTTAATTTTACCTTCAGTAACTTTTGATGGTCTGGCTTTTAAATCCTCCTCAATTTTTTAGCCCAAAATCATATTTGTGCGTATTCTAACCCTCCTTTCCCCTAATACACAGAAATACTTTTTTAATGTAATACTCAATGTATTTAAATGTCGATTTCCACGTCTTTTTTTCACATACCAACAAAAAAATGTATAATCTCAAGTGACTCTCCCTACCCTCCACATTACTTTTTTTCTGAGCAATAGAAATTCCTCTAAAAGTTCCCTATTCCTTTCCAAAACACCTGCTGAATCTCCCTCTCCTCCGAAATGTCTTAAGTAGAATAAATTCCACAGCAGGAGTGAACCCCCGATGCCGGGGTCAAAAACTTCAATCTTATCTTTGGCCACTGTAAATTGGTTTCCTTCTGTTTTATTAATGAGGGAGTGTTCAGTTCGGGCAGATGTTTTAGGGGAGATTTAGGGGAAAAGAGGGAAGCGCTTGGGGATATTTCCTGATCGGAAGCGATAAACTACAATTTTGATTCAACGTTTACCTTGTCCCTTTTAAAAGGTTTACCTATAACTTACGATCTGTTGGTCTCTTGACTGTGCAAAACATCCCAAGAAGCAAAGCTCATACCAAATATGTCAAGATTACGTAACTGCAACTAAAAGTAAACTAAATTTGTCCATAGATGACAAAAACTGAACGATATTCGAACGTTTGTGCTGCTTGTTTATCTGTGGTGTTTCCAAAGGAAACAATAAATATAAAAATAGTTTTAGAGTAAATTTATTCGTGATAGTTCTTATTTTAGTTTATTTACTATTTGTGGTATTTTATTACTTTTATAAATAATATCTAAGGAGCATTTCCGCTTTATACGATTTGACTTGGATACAAAGAGACAATATACAAACCTTAAAACCACAGGGAGACAAGAGGAACATAAACATTAAACTGTCTGAGATTTGGTGCTTCCGGATTTTCGGAACACTGTAAGCGCTTCCTAAATTTTGAGTAAAACTGTTTTACCCAGAATATATATCTTAGGTAGTCTGCAAATTCGTGAAACACTTTTGGCAATGTTAAGCAGGGTTGGCTGCATTGGAACCAATTGGGTTAGACCCAATGGGTTTTTCAATAAAATCCATGTGAAAAAAACCTCATTTTGGACCCATTTTTGGGTTTTTTCAAGAAAAATCAAGATTTTGGGCACTTTTAATATTGAAGAAAAACATTTAATGAAATAACATACCAAGAACTGCAGTTGAGTGGGGTTTTTTTTCAAAATTTTATCCAGGTTTCAATAATTGAGTGGTTTTTTTTCATTATTGAGTGGGTTGTTTCAAAATTTAGGACGTTTTAAGTTCAAATTTAAACTTTATAAAAAATTAAGGAGTAGTAGTAGGGATTTCAGTAGGGATTTTTTCAAACTTAAATGGATTTATTTCAAAATTGAATGAGTTTTTCAAAGTTTATGATATTTTTTAAATTTTGATGTTTTCAAAATTTAAACTAGGTTTCAAAAATAAAATGTTTTTTTTTTAATTTCAGTGAGTTTTTTTTCAAAGTTAAATAGGTTCTTTCATAATTTATTGGGGTTTTTTCAAAACTTAGGAAGTTTATAAATTTCAGTGAGTTTTTTCTAAAAACTAACTTAACTATGGAAAAACAGACATTATTTCGACAGAACACATTTAACATAGAAAGAACTCACTAAAATTTGAAAAAAACCCCACTATATAAGAGAAACCACTTAACTTTGAAAAAACCCACACTTTAAAAAAAAACAGTTTTATATGGGGTTTTTTAAAAAAACAGCCATGTTTTTGCCAACCTTGATGCTAAGTAAACGCCAAAAAAGCACTTATAATCAAAAGTGTTTATGTTGGGATTGTCTTGTGTGAGAAAAAATAGTGTTGTAAGTGTTGCTATAAAGTTAGAGAAACATAAAATGTGTTCTTGTAGTGTTTCCATCCAAATTTAAATTTCCAAACATAGTTTACAACACTATTTTTGGAACACATTTATAACATATTCAGAACACTATCACGTCACAATAAGATGTAAAACCTGACAACACAAAAGTGTTTACAATACAACACTATTTTTGAAACACATTTCTTACATATTCAGAACACTATCACGTCACAATAAGATGTAAAACCTGACAACACAAAAGTGTTTACAATGCAACACTATTTTTGGAACACATTTCTTACATATTCAGAATACTATCACGTCATAATAAGATGTAAAACCTGACAACACAAAAGTGTTTACAATACAACACTATTTTTGGAACACATTTATAACATATTCAGAACACTATCACGTCACAATAAGATGTAAAACCTGACAACACAAAAGTGTTTACAATAAGTAGTCACAACTTTTGAAAATATTAATATGTAAAAACTAGGACAGACAAAAGTCGTTTATAATAGATATTTATATAACTTATATAAATTTACATAACTTTAGCTGAAATGATAAAAGTACATAATTAAAAGGGAACTATTTGTAGCAATTTACTTACAGGCATTTTGTCATAAACCAAAATAAACGAAATTATACTGCCATATTTATCACAATTTTGCGCACATCAATTCCATACAAAATATCTGAAATGAAATAAAACTTCAAATTCTTGAAGCAAAATCGATAATTATAAAAAAAATAGTTTATCTCACTCCTAGGCATTAAAAATGTTATTACATTGCATTAAACATGCTTAAATGCGTTTCTTATTTTTAAATAAATATGCGAGCTGGAACAAAATATGATTAGAAGAAAATATTCCCTACATTTATCATCCTCGTACGGGCATAATCAAATAAATGTAAACGCAACTCACTGAAGCTTTGAGAAAGATTCGAGAATATGTCCTAGCCTTTTCCGGAGCCGCTTAAAATCGAATTAAGAGAAGGATTTTCTCATAAAATTTGTAAGAACACGGTTTAACTTCTTTAAAGTAAATTTAATACTTCTTCCAGATAAAGAGGAAAATTCTGAATTATTTTTATTTAAATTTATCGAATTGAGATACACATTTTTCTGAAGCTACAAACGGTTTATGATTTCATAGCATTCTTATGGGCGTGTTATAAATATTTTCTAGTGCTTTAATTTATTTTAAATGTTATAAATATTAATTTGAAAATATTTATAGGATTTTTTATTTTCTCCTCAGTGAAGTATTTAAAAAGTACAGTGTTAAGTATTTTCTACAACCAACAAAAATATTTATTATTTTTTTCTAAAAGAATATTATTCCATGTGGGTTTTTGACATCTTAGAAAGTTTGGTTCATATAATTGTAAAATGCTAACTTGATTACTGTTTACCCGGCTGGTGTTTCAAAAAAGATTTTTAAATGTGTTGCCAATCTTTTAATACTTCTAATTATAAACAAGAATATTTCTAAACTAAAAAATATCGATTTCCAAATGGGTAATACCACCATTTATTTATTTTTTCGATAGAGGTACCCTAGAGCGGAATATGCGCGCAAAAGTTTTTTAATTACGATGATTATTTATTTTTTTATGTAATTTCAAAGTTAGACTTTAAAAAAGGGATTTAAATCATCAAATTTCCCAATGTGACGTACTTCTATCCTATACATTGATTTCAAACAATGCTTTTTAATTTAGCTTTAAAAGATATGCTTTTAAAATTGTTTAAACAAATCAAAGTCATTGTGGGTTTTTCGTGTCTGTATGAGTCAGTTGTGACGTACTTTTACCCTAAACAAAGACAAAGGGCTTGGCGATTTTAATTTTAAATATTTAATTAACTAAATTTTTTTGAAACTTTTCATGTAGATTTTTGGTTTAGATCTATTTCCTTTACAGGAAAAATGCATTTTTTTCTATTTTCAAAAAATGATGGAATTGGCCATTGTGGTAGCGTTTAAAACTGTGCATTACTGACAATTTTTTCTTGAGGTATTACTTTGATTGTTTTATATATATAATACTTATATCAAGGATTCCCTTAAAATTCTTAATAAATAGTTTTAGAATAGATTCAAGCGTTTTCAGAAAAAAAAATAATCTATGTCCATTGGGATGAGGTAACTAACTACTTTGGGTTAATTTTAGGGAAAAATATTTATTTTTCATAACATCTTTTGTAATATATGTATTCTTTATAATATAAACGTAGACATAATTCATAGAGAGTTAAATTCAGGGTTTAGCATTCATACCCCCATTAAATTGATAGCGTCTTACTTTTTGAAAAGTCCTTTTAAGAAAGTTTTACTACCACAACATTAAACTACCATCAAATCAAAACCAACCAAAAATATCCTTATGACATCCCCTATGGTGTTTTAAACTGAGATCAAAATACCACCTACACAAAAACAACTCGGTATTGAAATCCGGTGAAACCACTTTCTAGGGCAAATATTGACTCTAGCCCAAGAAATAACTGATTAAAGGCTAATTTGAAAACGCTGTATTTCCATCCCTGACACGGCTTTTTAATGTATTCCAGCAAGCTATTCTTTTTCCAGCTGTTGGTGTTAGACGTTTGTGGAGATTATTGAGGTGTTTACTTTATTTAACATGGGATCTTAATGGTCTGTTTGAGGTAAAATTAAAACATTAAATAACACTTTTTGTTATCTTAAGATGAGGATTAAAACCTCTGTAAAAAAAGTGCTTTCCTAACATAGGCGTGTGTTTTCTATACTTCTATATTTCTAAGTCACATATTTCGTGTTACAGAGAATTTAAGCTGAGATTTTTCTTGGTGTGTAATCTTTACTTTTAAGTTGTAAGCTTCTTAGATCAAACAAAGTAACGAGTTCATTGACGACAGAGTATTATGGTGTAAAGAAACGATGCAATAAGTTATGCTACTTAATTGTAGAATTACATTGATTGTACTTCTTTCTGGTTTTTCGTGTCAAGCAATAAAGTTTCTATTTAATGGGTACAATTTGTAAAGATATTATACTACAATCAGTTAATGCGAATGATTTCTTTAATTTGCTTAAAAACAAATGAGCAAATTTTTGGTGACGAACTTCTACACCATTCACTTTATAACCTCACTATTTATACACCCCTAAAATATTACTATACAAGTGACAGACAACTCCACAGCTACCTCACTAATTAACAGAAAAACAACAATAATAATGATGATAATAATAACAACAACAGACAACCAACACTACTAGGAGCAAGGGGAAGTTGTGAGTGGATTAGGAATGATGGCACTCTAGTATTACTGGTCGTGATAAAGATCTGGAGGGAGCTGATGCCAAGATGATGCACATGGGAGTGGTTGGGGGATGGCTTCTATGTGTTTATTGTTCGGGAAGCGCTCTTTCGTTTATAAGGAAGTATTAGGGAAGGCGATAGGGGGTTGTATATTTTAATTTGGGGTGTCAATTAGAGGTAGAGTTCGATTGTGTGGTGATTGGGTGTTTGAGATTGATTCTGGGGTAATTGATTCTGGGCCTTTTGGGGATGGAGATTGTTTATAAATAGCGGTTTCTTTCTTGTTTGTAAATACTATTGTCGTGAATGTGTAATAAAATCTTTTTGTCATATGTTGTAATGTTTTTTTCATGATGCGAAACTTGGATTGGATTTTCGCCTTATTCTAGTGTGGGTCTGAGTAAAATCTTTGCTCTTCCATAATATTTTGTTTTTATTTAACAGACTCGTTTAGTTTTGTTATTTCTTTTTAGTTTAATTGATTTTTGTATTATCTAAATTACATTTAAAAAAGGGGTAGATCAAGGGTCGAGTTTCATGCTAAATTGCCAAAAAATAATCAAATATCAAAATGAAGCACCATTAAAATATCACAACTAGTAAAATTTCTTTCAATTTTCCCCTACTTTTTCCTTTTATGTGTAATAATAAACGTTCTCTGGCTCAGCTCGGGGAATTCTCCCCCTTCGAGAAGCTACACTCCGATAACATCAAGGAGATAGCCAGCTGGGTATTGCATACACATGGTTTTGTTGAGTTCCCCCTCATGGACACGACACCAACCCACCAAACAACCAATAAAAAGTTGCTAATTTAGTTCGATTGGAGAAATTTGTGAGTCCGACTTATCCTAAAGTACTAAAGAAGAATCCTTTGGATTTATTTGATTTCCTATCTTTTACCTATTAAGGATCATTTTCTTGTTCTCAGATGATAATTTCGTTGTCATGTGTTTGATACATATAATAAATTCATCTCAATTTATCTGATTACAAGGGTATATTGGTATTTTATTTGTTATCTATTTCGATTGACTTCGAATTACTGATTAATGCTATTACATTTGAGTGGAAACTTGGAAACGCGAAGGAGCTCTAATCCTCCCAAAAATACCCTACTTTATTTTTCCTGATTTTTAATTCATACGAAACTTTTCTTAAAACAAATTCCAAGTTGACCCTCCCGTTGAAAAATTTTGAAAGGGTTTTGAATAATTCATTTCAAAACAGAAATACTGCTAACGCATATTATATACAAAATAGATCGCACGCTAAATATCCCTAAGAAAAATAATTTAAATAATTAATAATATATCATGCTTTCATCAACAAATTTCGAGTTTCTAAACTTTTCTGAAAATATTAAAAATTTTTGAATGTAGTACTCCAAATTAAAGTATAGCAAGAGAATTTTGAATCTCATTACATTACCAATTTAAGTTCATACTAGATAATTTTTTCTCTAAAATATTCATTATAGGAGTAAATCCCACCAACAATAGTATTTGAGTTTCCTCTCACCTTCCTACATATTACCCATGAATTCCTGGGACTGAAAAAGATGATGAAAATTCCTTTCTGAGGGGTTTTTCCGAAAATGTTGAAGTAAACAGTCTAAACTGGTAGAAATTGGAAAACTTTTGTTGGTATTCAGATATTAATTATTAGGAATAGGAAATGATTCTTTTCATCTTGGAATCTTCAAACCTTTCCTTGCTTTTAATATAAAATGGAAGTTCGAACTCGCGCGCACTTATTAAAAAGAACGGAAGTTAAAGAAGTTTTCAGTTATTTTCAAAGTAAAGGATGTTTTCTCTTTTTTAAATAGGTAGAGCGTAAACATGAGTTAAAACTTTTAAATTGGTATGGAATGCTTTTATTTAATTTAAATTGTTTAGTTTTCCAAAATTATTAAATAGTATTCTTGAAACGTATTGCTGTTACTGCTGTGATCATGCTTTTTTACTCATTCATTTGTGTTCTTTGTTCGAGTTTAGTTGGCTCTGACTTAACTAGTTTTTATATTACTTAGATATTAAATTTAAGTAATATAGCAAAAGGTATTTTGAAAGTATTTTTATTGCATAAATATATGCGAATGCCTTATTACAAAGTGCTCAACATTTAAATAAAATTAATCTATATTTAATTATTTACAAAGGAAAATTATATAAGATCAAAGAAAAATTCGATCATAGACTCTCATTTCTCATGAAAAAAAATTCTTTACAAGAAAATGCGCATCTTGTTTATCAAGTTTATCATACGTAGTATTTTAAAAGTCAACTCTAAAATACCTATGGTAAACTATCAAAATCATAAAAAATTGCCATTTTAATATTTTAGTGTATCCGCAGAACTCCGCAGAAAGTTTCTAGCAACAATTTAAAAGACCATAATCTTTTAATTGTTTCTGGTGAAAAAAGGTATTGATATCAGACGGCACAGTGAAGGCTTTTATTATATGACTTCTCTATCAAGATAGCATCATCTTGATTTTTCTCATTTTTAATGCAAATAAAGTGCTCAGGTCTCCTCTTTTTACAAAGAAAGTGGTCTAACTTTACACTTTATCAAATAATCAAATTCCATTGTATGAGTTCGATACCTTTCTAGTACCTAGTAAAAATAGAAAGCCATAAAACACCCCATGAAAAACTAAATCCTCTTAATTACAACACCCTCTCAAATCCATTCCTACCAAATACAATCTTAATTCAAACATCCCTATCCTTTTTGGAACAAAACAAAAAAGAACTTAAGAACCATCCCAGATATCCCCTCATCACGTTTGAATTCCCCCTCTTCTCAAATACTTTCTTCCCTTAATCTTTTTCGGAGACTTAAGCTCTTGATTTCTTCCTCGTCTTCCTCTTCTTCTTTTCGCACTTTAATCCCCTTCCTCTTGCCCTTAATCCCTGGAACAACGAAGGTTGAGGGGACGTTTACTACTTAATGGCGAAGGAGGAAATCTCGTAGGGATTTTTTTTTAGAGGAGGAGATAACTCTGTGCCTCTCGTATGTATACCTCTTTTACGATAAGGGAGGTTTAACGCCTTCATAAAATTCTGCTTTGGAATTAATCTGGAATTGGAAATGTTCGAGAGATTGTAAGGCTTCACACGTTGTTGCATGATATTGTACTGTTAGGCCCCTATTCACGAAATTTCTAAAAAACAAACAAACCATTTCACCTGGTCATTCAACTTCCGGAATGTCTGCTTCTCTCATTCATTTACACTGCGCAGGATTCATGCCGGATTCACGTGTTCATAACAGTCTTATGACCAATCATATGGCATACAACCAAAACATGTACACAAATTCAATCACTTCCGGTTAAAACCGGAAGTTAAGTGACCATGGCTGGAATACGGTGAATAGAAGCACAGCTCATGCGAAATATCGCTGACATCATCGGATAACCTCGTATCTTGGAATTGAGGAATATACAGTACGAGACTACGAAATTCGTTTCCTCGCTAAACATATTTTCATGAATGACCGATAGAATTACGTAATACACTTCAATTGAAAAACAACGTTTATTTTTACACAATTTATAAAATTTTTTAAAACTGTAGACAATTGTTTCGGGGATCAATGGATCCCCTTCTTCAGTACAAACAGACGAAAATAAACATCAAATCAATAATTTAAACATAACATGAAGGCAAAAAGTTACAGTTTAAGTGAAAATACAATAGAGGGAAAACAGTTTGAGTTAAAAATACAAAAGCATGGTTAAATTACAAAATCAATACAAAGGTAACCAGATGGGTGAGAAATCATGCTTTTGTATTTTTAACTCAAACTGTTTTCCCTCTATTGTATTTTCACTTAAACTGTAACTTTTTGCCTTCATGTTATGTTTAAATTATTGATTTGATGTTTATTTTCGTCTGTTTGTACTGAAGAAGGGGATCCATTGATCCCCGAAACAATTGTCTACAGTTTTAAAAAATTTTATAAATTGTGTAAAAATAAACGTTGTTTTTCAATTGATGTTAACATTTGCACAAGATTCTTTTCGCTACGTAATTAACTGTTGGAGAAAAAAGGTGTTTCAATGGATCATCAAAAGACAAGTGTGTATTTTTATTATTTTACTCTTATTCTAAGATGCTATCACCCTTGAGAGAAATACACTCTTTATACACTCGTATGCTACTCTCTTTCATCTCTACATACACTCTTATGTTACACTCTTTCTTCTCCCAAATCAGTCAATTCAGTAGGTGTAGTTGTAACTGAATATTTTCTCTCAATTGATGTTCCCATGTAACAACAGCACTAAGTAAACTCTCGTTAGTACGCCCCCGCTTAGTGCGACGTCCCGCATATTACGACGTTTTTCTCCGGTCCCTGGTACCAATAGGCCTTTTATCATTAAAAACTATCCGCTTATAGCGCCCCCGCTTATTACGACTTCCCGCATATTTCGACGCTTTTCTCCAGTCCCCCGAAGATAAAATCCCGGTTATTGCGTCGTCGACTTCCTTTCAAATAATGTATGAGCTACAGAACCGTTGAAAACGCGAGTAGAACAATATGGTAGAACTGGTTTTTCATAGTTTTTCCCCAACAGCTCCCCTTTTTCCCCGAATGGCCCCCTGTTGCGCTTTCTAAAACAAGGATGACTAGTGCCTTGCAGGGCATGTGGGTTGTCCTGTGACAAATCAGAACACTCCCTGAATTTCTTGGAAATTCTCCCCTCTACTCCAAATGACTTCGGCATTCCATAGCCTGCGATTCGATACCCGTATTGAGGCAGTCCCTCTCAGTTATTGATAATGCAGAGGATATGCTCGCTCACAAACTTAGGAAGAATGGAAACCTTCCTAATTCAGAATTATTGAAAAGAAAAACAGAAGCAACTTCTTATGGAAAATTTTTTAATCATCAGATAGAAAATTAAAAATATGAGATTGCGGTGTACAAAGTGTGGTGTAAAGATTGTAAATATATATCAATAAAAGATGTAAAGGTAAGAGTGTTTATTTTCTTTTTAGATATAGTTCTTTCATTTCTATTTTAGTGATAAAATCCCCCTTAAAAAGGTTTCTAGGTAAGATTAGGTATTACGGGTTTTAGGTATATCGCTGAAACGGTGCTGTATGGAATTCCGCATATAGCGTCGCACCGCTTATAACGACGTTTTCACAAATCCCCTTGAACGTCGTACTAACGGGAGTTTACTGTATCTTTTTTGGTGTCAATGGATCTGGTTTTATTACTACTCGTTACGGTATGCCAAGGGTTTCTATCAATCATTGGCGCCGTTCTTTGGCAGGACAACTTCTCAAATATCACATATTGTAGATTCCCCAAATCACAAGGATACGAGGTTATCCTATGGGCACAGCACTGCAACTAGAATTAAAGAGGTTTGGCCATACACGAAAAAAATTGGATGAATCTTGAGCGTTAGTGTTGTTTGGTACTTGATTGTGTAACATTGTGAATGAGGAATTTGCATGAGTGAGGGATTTGCTTGATTTTATACTTTTTCGATACATTATGGTCTAAAACTCCCAAATTTCTGATTTTTAAGTTCAAAAATGTGTTTTAAATAATTCAAAATTCAATTTTATTTTTGCCAAAACGTCAGAAAAGTCACGCTATTAGAAAACGGGTTTCTATTGGATGTGACGTCACAGCGCATAAAAACCATTGTGTTTTCTGTTGTCACGTGATCAGAAAACGGGCTTCTATTGGATGTGACCTCACAGTGCATGATTTGGGATTCGAAAGTGTTTTCGCGCCAAAAAAAACCGAAATTTCAAAAATTTATATCTCAAAAACTAGGCTACGGAAATACATGATGTAACCGTCATTCTTCATGGTTTTTTATCTACCATTTTAATAAAATTTAATCTCAAAACGTGTGAACACCTCATTGTGATGCTTTACCGAAAAAGGCATATACTATAGCGTTATCAGTTCTACTCTCAAGATTAGGACTCTCAGATAGAGCTGAGAGTTACTTTTCTCGGAAAGCTCGAAGGAAGCGTTTCCATTTATCCTATCTAATGCGATACGGTAAGACCGATGGACGAATTATAGAGACACAAGTATTGCTGTGATTTGTCCAATTGATTTCATCGGATTACCGTAGCGCAAGACGACGCATAAGTAGAGAAGACGTAGAGTAGAAAGTTTTAGCAAAGAGAATCAAAATGTTACCGTATATAGATACAATAAAAATCGGTTAAGTACGGCTTTTTAGGCAAACTAGAATTGATGTATTGTATTGTAATTACTTGCGGGGTGCAAATACTATACAATACTATATGACAAATACTATAAAAATACTACAAAGGTACAAATACTATATCAGCATTAATAAATGGTTATACAATGTCAAAGGAAAAAATATTTTTTAAAAATGCCATGGCTGGAAAATAGCTGAATGTTAAGGTTTATCTATGGTTTTCTCGTCAAAATTTGCAGTTTCCGTCCTTAATAAAGAAAGTTCTACACTGTAAAAAAACTGTAGAAACAGAAAGTTTCAATAAAAATGACTTCCTGTTTACAGGGATATTCTGTCATGTAATATTCCCACCGCACTTCTATTTATTTTATGTAAAAAAGCAGCTTTTTTTATAGTTTTTTAGCTTATCTGTACTTAAACAGAAAGTTTCAGTTCGTGGAGAAAGAAAGAAAATCTTCGGATAATTTCTACTTTTACTGAATCCTCGTTGGAGCAGTGGTAGCGTGTGTGCTTAGCATGCGGTAGGTCGTCGGTTCCATCCCCGGTTATTGATTTATTAAAATTTCAAAAAAACCCCAGCTAAAATAAGTCGACACGCATGCGCACAAGCAGAAAATTACTGTGAGGCAACAGAAAAAATATGTAGCTCACTTGACAGAAAGCTTCTTTTTACAGCATTTATCTGTAGGTTACAGCTTTTTTCTGTTTACAGGATTTTTCTGCCTACAAAAATTTTCTGGCAATTTTTGCTGCCAGAAATTTTCTGTTTTTTTACTGGATTATTTTTTACAGTGTAGCTTCTAAGCTATCTACTCTCTTTCATCATTATAAAAAAATATCGAGTTAAAAGTGCTTGGAAAAGTTTTATTGTTTTTACTCTTAGTCTTTTACATTCCATAATTTTTTGTGGTAAGGAAAAACAATCAATGCCTGTTTGTGAAAACTGCTAAAATTCCAACATCATCAAAATAAAGCACTTCCCTTTCACAATACACCTATATCGAACCCACCCAATGCATACCATCTGTATCCCACCTGCAAATAAGGTTTCGTCACAGAATACCCAAACAGACAAAAGCACCTATAAAACCCCACAGAAAATCTCCGGGACAGAAATAGACGGAAAGAACACATTCCATTCCATTGCAAGCAGCAGAGAATGGAAGAAACCCGCAGAAACCCCGTATCTTTTGATCACAGCGAAAACAACCCAACTGTTGCCATTCCCAGGAAAAATTTCTCCGGATCAAATTCCGTAGGAGCAGCAAACCGCTAAGGCTTCCAGACCAGAAGAATTAATGGCCGCCGTTTTGATTAATAAGCAAAGAAGTAACCGGGTGAGGTTTATTTCCGACGAGAAAGGGACTCGCCATTGTTGCTCTTGCAAGAACTTGAGACCTCTTTCAGAGACCCTAATGAGTTTGGGTCGGCCATTATTTCCTTTCGGACTGAGACTGCCGGTATTTACTGAATGTGGGTTTTCATAAGCTGAAAATATTTTTCCCGTGTTTTGGTGGGGTTTTTAAAGGGGGGACTTGGGATTAGGAGGTCTTTCTGATGGAGAGAGGATTTGTGTTCTTTGTTCGAATGTTTTGTTTCAGGAATGCTGGAGGAGTGTTTTTGGAAGTCTAATGTTTCTCGGCTTTGTCGTTTTCGATTTTCTTGTTTGGGATGTCAACAGTGAATGGAAGTTTTTGGATGCTGTAGGATGGGGGAATTGTGTTGCAATTTAATTGAGTTTTTCTTTTAAATTTTTTTGTTAGGATTGGTATAGAAAAATTTAAGGTTTTTAGAAATATTTGTTTGGATTTACCTTTCATTAAAAGTTATTAAGGTGCTAAAATTAAATTGCAACTTGAGATGAAGGGACGTTTTTAGGAAGTATAAAAATAATTTTAAACTACATTATTCTAAAAACCCATATTTTCCATCAGATAATCAAACAAGACAAAGCTTCATTGTAGGTATCAGGAATTGTTTGCTTCTTTATCAAACAGTTATTTATTAAATAATTCATATGAATGGTTCCTTTAAAAACTTTGTCGTGGGGCTATACATCCTTTAAAACTTATTAGAATAAGCATCCTGTTAATACGACTAAAGACTACTTTATACTAAATTTGAAGAAAAGTTTTTTTAAATTGAAATTCTTTAAAACAGAATCTGGACAGCTCTATTTTGAAGTTGTAACGAATACAATTTATTGAATATACCTTTAAAGAAAGCAAAATTAAATCTATTCTAATTCCTTTAAAAATATGTAGAGATATTGAAACTAAATACGGATGTTTCAAATATATTTATAAAAATAATGTTTTAATCATTTCAAATTATATATTATCAGGTTTCACAGAAATTTTCGTAAATTCATATTTTACTCATATCAAATTATCTGTCATCAGGTTTCACTTAACTATAGGTATATTTGATTTTTAAAAATTAGTAACTAAATAGAGGATTTTTCATGAGGAATTCCTCAAGTTAAATGAACACAACATAGAACCTTATGCAAATAATTTTTTTTGCACCCATAGTTCTCTCTGAGCTTAAACCACTCTGGTCTCAACAAAACCAAAGCTCTCAAGAACTCTATACACTTCCTTTTTTTCCAATCATTTCCAATCTCTCCCAACTACTCCATAAAGAAAAGAAAGCGAATTTTTACACGGTAGATAAAGAACTTATTGACAGCATCAGCTTTTAACTCTCGGTTACCCCCTTAATTTGATACGCGAAGCAATTTATCAACGATGCGATGGCCGGGAAAAAGTGGCCACGCACTATTGGCCGAGATTTTAAATTCCGCAAAGATTTTTCTGTTAACAGAAAAAATCTGTATGTTGGAGAGGCTGATATATTTTTCTGAGGCTTGAAGCTGAAAAATGATGCACGGGAATAATTTGTCAGGCGTGCCATGAGAAACTGGAAAATTGAAGGATTTTGAGATGTTTTTGAGAAAGGTGGTTCTTTATAGTGAAAGAAAATGGAGAAGGGTAAATTAGGCGAAATTTTGTTCCTTAGGGAGAGTGAAATTTACCACGGAGATGCTTGTATTATTTAATCATGTTTCTTTTTAAAAAATGAAGTACCTACTAAGGAGCAAATTTACAGATGAATTTCATACCTAGAAAATTATCTAAATTTTTTGTTAGATTACATATATTTAAACTATTTAATTAAAATTTTAAAACCAATTTGGAAATTTATTTCATCTTATCATCGAATTCTTGTTCTAACTAAATATAAAATTTTCACAGTATCGCAACAAATTTTCCTCAGGGGAAAAAGTTTGAGAAATTATGTAATTTGATTAAATTTATGTATTTTAATTTTGTTTTTGTCCAAAAATATTCTAAATAATAAGTGTCTAAAAATATTTAGTATAATATATTCTATGCATCTTCTACACTGTAAAAAAATCTTTCTTCAATAAACGGAAATATCCCGGCAGCACAGCTGCCGGATTATTTTCATCATTTGAGAAGGTATCCGTATTTTCTTTTTCCGTCATTTGAGGGAATGTCCGTTTTGTATTTTTCTGTAAAAGGAGGGAAACCTTCCGTTATTTTAGGGACCGTATACCGTAGATGGCTGATGAGATTTTACTTTTGAATTTTAATGAAATTCCTGTTAAATAATGTTTTATTTTTAATTAACACAATGCTGGAGTTCTATATTCTAACCTTGATTAGGTAAAAAGATAAAATACTGAATCAGTCTGTCAGTTTTGTACTTTGATCGTTAAATAATTTTATCTGGTAAAATAATACAGAATTTAACATTAAAAAGTAAATCTTCCGGGCTGGTATGCCGTGGTCTATGTTGACTAAAAACGCAAGACGTTTCGACCCCGCTTGCAGAGGTCATCTTCAGTTGTAAGAATGCGTCCAAGGTGGAGGCTTCTTGTTTTTATCAGCTCTCGAGGCGTCGTTTCTCCGATGTGCGTCACAGGGTCTCGTGATGTGAGCGCCGTCTCCTGATTGGGCTCTTCCCTCCTCGATGGCGATTGGTTGCTGAGAATTCCGCTCCTCTAGGGCTGGCTCCCGAGATCTCCTGGTGTCGCGGAGTGCGGAATGCCAAATTCTGTTAAGTCTTAAGCCCTCTTCTTTACGATTAAAATTGTTCGTTTCTTTAAAAATCTCGATGGCCTCTCTATGTAATCTGGGATAATAGTGTGTTGTTCTTGATAACACTTGGGTATCCATGAATTTGATTTGGTGATCACCGTCACTGTAGGCGTGTTCTGCGACGGCAGATTTTGTAACTTCACCATGCCTACAGTGTCTCTCGTGTTCTGTTAATCTTGTTTTTATGCTTCTTCCTGTTGTTCCAATATATGAAGCGCCGCAAGAGCAAGGGATCTTGTAGATGCCTGCTGAGGATAAGGGATCCCGGGGGTCTTTCGCTGATCGTAACAAATCACGGATCGGGACCGAGGGCTTGAAAACAGTCTTGATGTTATGACTCCGTAGTAGTTTTTCGATTCGATCCGTGACGTTTTCCAAATAGGGCAGGTAGACTGTGCCTAAAGTTTCAGATGGGTCTTTAGAAAGAGGGCCAAATCTTCTGGGATGGACAGCTCTTTCAATCTCATGATCAGAGAAGCCATTAGCTCTAAAAACTCTTTTTAGATGATGAATTTCGTCTTTAAGGGCTGACGGTTCACAAATTCGATTAGCCCTGACAATCAAATCAAATCAAAATCACACAAAAAATCTGCCGTCGCAGAACACGCCTACAGTGACGGTGATCACCAAATCAAATTCATGGATACCCAAGTGTTATCAAGAACAACACACTATTATCCCAGATTACATAGAGAGGCCATCGAGATTTTTAAAGAAACGAACAATTTTAATCGTAAAGAAGAGGGCTTAAGACTTAACAGAATTTGGCATTCCGCACTCCGCGACACCAGGAGATCTCGGGAGCCAGCCCTAGAGGAGCGGAATTCTCAGCAACCAATCGCCATCGAGGAGGGAAGAGCCCAATCAGGAGACGGCGCTCACATCACGAGACCCTGTGACGCACATCGGAGAAACGACGCCTCGAGAGCTGATAAAAACAAGAAGCCTCCACCTTGGACGCATTCTTACAACTGAAGATGACCTCTGCAAGCGGGGTCGAAACGTCTTGCGTTTTTAGTCAACATAGACCACGGCATACCAGCCCGGAAGATTTACTTTTTAATGTTGATCCCGGCCGTGAAAGCCTTCATTCCTTTATTAATACAGAATTTAGTAATAATAATTAGCTGCTTTATAAAAATTGGTCATGATGTAAAAAATTAAATTGAAAACTAAATGAAAGTATAGTCAAAATTTAGATCGCCCGCCGGGATTCGAACCTGGGCCAGCCGCATGGCAGGCGAGTATCTTACCACCTAACAACCGGACCGAATACCGCTCAAGAAAGTTTTTGTATAAAAGAAAAGAGCAAAAAATTTTAAAAAATAGAAATAATCATTTAAATAAACATTGGACCAGACAAAACACACCTCAAGAATACCGTGAATCAAAAATATTTTATTTCTAAAATACTAATCTTGTTTCGATTATTAACGCGAAATGCATTTCAGCAAGAGAGCTGTCAGAATACCGCCATTTGAATTTGAGTTTCACCAAAACTATGACACAAAACGCATGCGTGGGGAGAGGAATTCACGATAAAAATTCCGTTTTGTAGTTTACGGAATTAATCCGTGAAAAATTCATGGAAAAAAATACGTCAAAAGACATATATTTTTTACAGTGTAGAGGTAAAAATTGATTGGGAAGATCTGGTATAAAAATAACAAGTTTTTTAAATAGGTCTGGTTCCTCAAACATCTTTATTAATGACGTACTGTGTTAAAACATTTATTATCCATACCTTGAATTTCAACTTCTTACCTAACATGTCTTACACCCAAATTCCTAAGGTTATCGATTTACTCGTAACTATTGCTGAATATAATTCATTTATAAAAACATAAATTTATCTCTTCATTAAAAAATAATCTTTTTATTTCGATTATCTAGTATGCATAAATTACCCCTCAAAATAGTAATAGCATTCCGAATGAATACTCATTACCTATATAACATTCTCAACGACGAATACATTATCAATAAATTACACCAAAACACCTTCCTTCATTTCCAAAATATATAATAGCATATCTTTCAGCAACAACATAAAAACTTAATGCACTAATCAAAGGAAGCAGTCATAAAATCACTTCGAAAAACCAATCAAAAATTCTCCAATCCCTTTACACTTACACCGTCAATGACAACTCCAAAATCCCTTCATTTACAACTTCATACACACTCACAATCAAAAATCCAAAGTTTTCATCCCAATCCAATTAAAGCAATAACAGCCCGACTGCAAAAAGCCCAAAAGAACATTACATCCTAAAAGGAATTTCTAATTCAGCTAACGCGCGGGCCCCACAAACACTACATGTAACTACATATCAAGCGTACTCTGAAAATATCCTAAATCCACTTATCGCCACATGACGAGGTAATAGCTGGTGAATATTTAATGTTTCAGCTTTATTTGAGCCCGTAAGTTCTTTTTTTGTCTGGTATTAGAATATTTTTTTAAGACTATCTAAAAAATCAATGTTTTTATGAGCCTGTTTGGAGGTATTTTGTTTGTTTAGTGGGATATGATATAATTACTGCAGGTAAATACGGTCATGAGTAGGCAGAAAAGTAGAAAGTGCTGTTTTGATAAAATATTGGAAATTTTGTGAAATACTTTGCGTGAAGTATTTTTGAGTATAGGGAGAGATTTATGGAAAGTTTGCATAGTTTTATGAATAGTAAATAAATATTTTTATTAATAGATTGAAATTCGTAAGAAAGGTTTATCAGTACTATGAAAATAGTTTTATAAAATATTTAAGTCAATGTTGCATTTGAAAAGTAACAACTTTCAGAAAACATTTTAAGAAATTGTCAGATAAAAGTTTATTAAATTGTATATGACTGATCTACAATTGATTAATTACAATTGATACTACAATTGAAGTATTGATTAACTTCTACAATGTAATTTCCTTTTATTTTGCTTACTTTAAGAACTCAAGTCTTGCATGGTCAGTTAGGGAGTAATAGTAGAATTAGGAAAGGTCTACTTTAGAAAATGCAAAAGTAAACAAAAATAGAAACAGAAAAATATTTTTCTTTAAGACAGATTTATACTTACCATCGAGAAAATAATTTTATTTGCGTTTTTTAAAGGTATGGTTGTTGATATCAAAATTGTTTTTGGTAATTGAAAATTAATATTTTTACTCACCCACAGGACAAAAAATCTAAGCGATCATAACACTTCATAATAAATTACTACATATATTTATTCTCTAAAAAGTATCTTAAAATTGTTTTTGGGTCTTGCATAAGAAAATTTCTTTTTTAAAAATAAAATATTAAAGCTACAGAATGCGTCTTAATTTTTTGCAAACAAACTTGATTGAACCACTTTATCTCTGATGACAGTTAATTAAAATAGAAACTACACACCACCCGTTACCAATTTCCTCCAAAATACAAATCAATATTCCAAATCACGACACATTAATCTGCACCTTTAGACTCCACAGTTCACAGCGGAAATCAACACCTCAAAATCCCTCCACCTTTGTCTTCCCTTCCGAACTTTCCTCTCACATTCGAAACACCCCCGAGAACACTCCCAGGCATCGATTAGCAGCGGTTACCGTTACCAGGTTTCGAATATATCGGGGAATGGAGGTTCTGTGCTCCGTCACAGCGGACAGGTGACGTCGGTTTTAAATGGCGGCGAGTTGAGAGGTGTCGGGACGTGCAGACGATAATGGAAATTAGTTTCGGATTTCTGGGGGGAGGCTGTTCGGTCCTGTTATCGTCTGGATTGGAATTATTGATGCGAGAGTTTGTGGTGGTTCACTTGTTGGAGGTTAATTGATAGAGATAGTCGTTTGGACCTATTTGTTTGGTATGTTGGCTTTGCAATATCTGTTCGTTGAGGTTCGGTATGTAGTCGTAATGACTATGTTCCGAGTCGGTGGTTATTGGTAATAAGTGGTGTTAAAGGCTTATTTGTTAGTTATACAGAAGGATCAAAAGCTTAGTGCAGAATAGAAGCTTAGTGACTGATCCCCTGTATTCACTTAACTACAACAGAACAACATAAGTAATATGAGCTATTAACATTATTTAACAAGTACTACTGATAAAACAGACTTCAAAACAAAAGCGATTTCGACCTAGAACCACACGTAAAAGAAATAGTCCATCTTAAATACTCGTTTATCACCTTAAAGGACATTTCCTTTAAGGTGATAAAGGAGTATTTAAGAGTTGTTGTTCTGTTGTAGTTAAGTGAATACAGTGGATCAGTCACTCTTAATTTATGAACATTTTATTTAAGAAGATGTCAAACACAGTTAGTAGTTACTAATAGATAGTAGTTATACGAATAGATCAAAAATAACTTTTTAGTGTTTGAAGTTTGAATTGAATTGTGTGTTCAAATCAAATTTATTGGACAAAGACAAGGACCGAAAAACGACAAAGACATAAAAACAAAACATACGAAGAACATCAAAATAGACAAAAATAATAAATACACACAGAAACAACAAAGAAATAAATTAGATATGTTGTATAAAATTAGAGAAATTAGATATGTGTGTTGAAGATTAATTTCAGATATAATTTTTTTAGTAAAGGCAAAACGTTATTCTTCATAGTAAGAAAACAAATATTCCTACTCATTTTGAAAATTTCCAAGTTTGTTATTCATTTTTTACGGAAATACAATAACAATGTTTTCTTGGAAAGGTTTTATTAACGATAAAAGTGGGGAAACGGAACTGTCTTTTTTACTTTTAGCGACAGTTAATGCTCTTTTAGAAGGTTGAATATGATTTCACTATTAATCTACTATCTGAAACTTAGTTGCCTTCCTTGAACAATAATTCACTATTCTGACGTATAAACACCAGAAAATCATTTATTTACAGTTAACCTTCAAATTTCTTCTCCGGTTCAGAAAAAGCAGTTTTTTTACATTTCCTGGCTTTTAGCTCCAAATTCCTCAAAACAAACACTAAAAAGTAATCCCACCAGAAATTTTCCCTTCAATCCCTCCCTTGGGCACCATACATCACCAAAAGCTGGCACCTCGACACAACCAACGGAATGTAGCAACTTAATCCCCAGATCAACCCTTAATGGAGGCGTTGCGAAACTCACCTGCGAGATTAAGACGAATTTTCGACGCATTCGCCACCTCTGCAACGTATTTCGGACGTTTTTGCAACGTATATTTATCCATTTGTTGTTGTTTTTTGTTAATGGCACCGATCAGAGTGGAATGAATACTGCGAGACATCAAAGCGGATGAATTGTTAGGCCTAAAAATCGTTTGGGATGGGAACGAGGGACACCTGGAGCTGAATGCTTAATCTTTAAATGGATCTGAAGACGAATTTCGAATTAAAAGTAAGGATGGATTTGTTTGGGGTTTTTTTTAAGATAAAAGGATTTTTTGTACGGGTTGGATTTATGAGAAATCCAGCGATGTATTTCAGCTAACAATTTGGTTCTTTAGCAGTTGTGTTATTTTATAAAAATATTTGTTTACTGTGGTACTATGTATCAAATGTTGCTGCCGATAAATGTGGGCTTATTTTATTAAAGCACTGAAAATATAAGTATATAAGAAAATTATGGGAACTACTTAAGTCAAAAATATCCTATTTATTACTTTCCCTTTTCATACTTTTTCGTTCATAAACAAATTTATTCCTTACAAAAAGTATTACAAAATTATTCATAAGTAGGTATATCATTCCAACAAAAGTTAAAAACAAATGTATAATACAAAAGAACACTCATCGAATTATTTTTTCCATTGAAATACACTCGTATTAACAGTAAAATTGTATTCATTCAAACAATTTTGCTTGAGGCTGGTTGAAATGTGAGAATGGCATTTATAAAAACTTCAGAATAACCGTTGGTTTTCAACGTTTTCCTTTTTTTTTGACATATCATCTGAGAAAATGTAGATAGCGATAGATTTTCTTGAAAGAATGAGTTGCACTTAATTTCATTCGAAAAGGCTGTTTCGAATAGATTTTCCGAATTTGATAGGAGAACATGCCTCTTGGGTAAATATTAAAAGAAACCATGCGTGTTTTTTTTACTTTTGTTTAAAACGTAGGTTTTGTCTTTTAAATTTTTCACTCAGTTTGTTTTTAAATTTATGCAGTGTGTTTTTATTTTTGTGGTGCTGTTATACAGGGTGTCCCATAAATAATGGGTCACACTTCTAGGGGGACAGTAGACACCTAGACGAATCAGAATCAATTAGGATTTGGGGGTACCAGAATAAATACCAGTGAATTAAAAATGGAGCGACACCCCAAAAAATTATTGAAAAATTCAATTTGTAGAAGAACTACTATTCGTAAAAATTTAATTATGGTCTAAAAAATTGTGGTTTAATATTATCGCAAAATTTTTCACTTTAATAAATTTTTTTTTATTATGAAAAAAATTAAAAAACCACAAAAAATGTGAAAATTCTGCCAAAACCTCATTTTGTATTTCGAAATCCTTTCTTTTGATTTTAAAATCTAAAAGATCATAGTTGTAAACCCTTAAGTCCAAAGTTTCACGTAAAAACCATCAATACTAAACGCTTGAGATCCTGTTAAAGTTCATTTTTTGCGTGCGCTAACTGGTTTCCTATACCCGTTTCCAAAACGGCAGTTTCGGACGCAAAAAACGGACTTAAATCATTCTTTAACAGAACGATCTTTCAGATTATTAAATCAAAAGAAAGGATTTCGAAATACAAACTAAAGTGTTGGCAGAGTTTTCACATTTTTTTGTGGTTTTTAAACTTTTTTTTAATAAAAAAAATTTTAAACTGAAAACTTTTAAAATAGTTTTAAATATCATATTAAACCACAATTTTTGAGACCATAATTAAATTTATACCAATAGTAGTTGTTATACAAATTGAATTTATCAATAATTTTTTGGGGTGTCTCTCCATTTTTAACTCCCTGGGATTCGGTCTGGGACCCCCTAATCCTAAGTGATTTTGACTCGTCTAGGTGTCTAGTATCCCCTCTAGAAGAGTGACCCAACATTTATGGGACACCCTGTATACAGTCGACTCTGCTTATTGTGATCACGGTTCATCCTTTCATACCTGAGGCTCCCGAGATTAATATTGGATCCTATGGGAAATTGGGGCGGCTAGGTCTGAAATGGTTAATTTTATCAATCGGATAATGTTATCGAAATTGACAGTTACCGATCACTTACCCTAAATGTATCGTTTTATGTGATCGATATATCGCTCAGTGTTATCAAAATCTGGCGAAGTCCTGTAAAAACCTCATTTCTCCCCTTTTTAAGGCCAATTTTAATACATAATTATACTACAATATTTTGTCACTTAGAAAATGTGTATTTGAAGCGCTATAAAAATAATAACTTATATACACTGTGTTTCAAACCCTTTCACGGCTTTTATTTGGAACCAATGTATCCTTGGTTTCTGGAAGTAAGGTCTACTCTAAGGTAAGTGACCCTGGAGAATCCATTGAGATGACTTATAGCGCCCCTAGCGGAAAAATAAGAAAGTTAAAAATAATTAAAAAAACTTAAAGAGAAGAGCAAAAAAACCCTTCACATTCACAAAATGACATAGGGTGGGTTGGGGTAAAATGGGTCAGTTTTAATTAACTCGATATAAGTTAAATTAAAATTGAAATATTTTCGCTCATTTTTTTGTCTTATAATCTTTTACCTGTTGGCAACATTTTCCGACTGTCAAAAATTTAGATTCATGAATTTAACCCGGGAGGACGCGCTTTACTTTCTGTTACACGGGAACGCGCGCGTGGTCTCTCAGACCCCACAAACCGTTTTCCGTTCTAAACGTTCAGTGCATGCAAAATTTTTATCACGGATAGTTTAAATATATAGTTTAATTGTTTAATGTGCATTATTAGTTGACTGCTTCTTATTAATATATAATATAAGACTAGGAAAACAGGAAATGCAATGGAATGTGAGCGGAGCTAACGAATTTCTTTGGCTAAACTGAACCGATGTTTATTTTCTAAAATCCTTTATTTTCTAATTTCTTTTTTTGCAAGAAAAATTATGGATTATAGTTACCTCTTTCTTACTTTTGGAAACCTCTTTGGCTGTTTAACTCCCACCAATCCTCACAGTTTTGGAAGCATTTTCCTTAAAAACAACAACCTAACTCGGAAAATAACATACCTACTTTATTTAAACTTCATGAGGTGATAGGTGGAAACCTTTAAGGCAGCTACACGGAGTTTCATATATTTTCATTAAAAATTAGAGTTTTTATGAAGGTTTATTTAAGCGTTGGGGTCTCGCAGACCCCGCGCGCGTCCTCGTGGGTTAAGAACTGAAAAAATACTTTATTTGAACGGTAAATGGCGTTGTCGAAAAAACAGGGTTTACAAACTTCCAAAATATCTATATATTGTAATAAATTACAGCAGACTTTTGTAATATTTTTCCATAAAAGAAAGTCCGAGTGACATTTCAAGCCAATCAGCTTAGAAAAATATAAAATATTTTTATCTTTTATAACAATATTTTGTACTTGGGGTAAAATGGGTCACAGTTAGGAGGCCTTCTGTAATAAGTAAAAACAATGTTTTTAACTTATTTCCTTCAAATATACATTGAACTGTCATATAAGTTTATTTTTTATTCAAATGAAGTATTTTAATTGCTACATTTGAACAATGTTCATTAACTTCGGACTTTTACAATTTCATTAAAGTACAACTTTAAACAAATTTTTTCAGATTGCCTTTTTTCTTATTTTCATGTATATTTAGTAATAAATATATTTTGACATCTTTTTGCAATGAGACCCATTTTACCCCAAGTGTGGGTAAAATAGGTCATTATTTTGATGCTAAGTTTAACCAACTTATAACTGAAAAATATTTGATAAAATTAGATGAAAGTGTTCTGAAGGATTGTAATGTCAAGATCCAATTGAAAGAAATCATTAAAAAGTAATAGTTTTTAAGAAATAAAACTTAGAATGTGAAAGTACATTAAAAGTGACCCATTTTACCCCAACCCACCCTACCATGTCTTTTTAAAGAACTTTTTTCACAAAAAACTTTATTTCCCCTTTAATTTAGGGTTATTTCAGAAGGTCAAAATTATCCAATTGGCGATTTAAGGTAAGTTCAAATCATTGAGCGTATCGTGTTAAAGGAATAATTTGTTCACGAACATAAGAAAATTTTGGGCTCTAGATACGTAAAAGAATGGTGAACAGGGGAAGAATAGCTACGTAAATCAAATGATCTGCACCAAGAAAGTCGTTGGCTGATTTTCACACCTATTCCATCCCTCCCTTCCCTTTCAAATGGATGGATTATGCTAGTAAATAATTAGATCGGACAGAAGTACCTGTGTGTTTCGTTTTCCTGATTTCATTCCTGGCTGATTCGTACGGTTCATTTAACATAGAAGCGTGGTATTGGGAGACGGTTTGATTTGATATCCCGAGGAAAGTTTTTTTTTCTATTAGGTTGAATAGATGGTTAGTTATTATGTATTATTTAATCTAAAAAGAAGGCAAATAATCACTGTAATAAACGAGAATAATACAAAGACTAGTACGAAATCCGTACTTTCAATAAAAATTAAAATATTGCATTATAAATGACGTTCTATGAATAATTATTTTTAATTCAGCATATAAAAAAAGAAATATTATTTTATAATTAACATTCAACATTATTTTTCAATTGAAAAAATAATACTATAATTATTGTAAGAGAAAGATATTGTGTACCCTATAATATATTAAGAATGATTAAATTTCCGATTCCTGAATATTATATGATATATTCCGTCCCCTTTTTTAGGCCTCAGGAATACCAGTGTTAAATATTTAAATGAATTCAGATATGTTTCCTACGTGTGTCGAAGATATTTCCAAAATATAACTTACATATGTGATACAGACCATCTATATTTTCCTAAATATTCAATTGTTCCCTTTATACCTTCTAAACCTTGAATTTAAATTCTAAAGATACATAATAAAGTTGTTCGAAAATATGTTCTATAAACATTTTAGTCTACAGTTTAAACTATCATGCATTAGAATACTTAATGTTTGTTTGAAATAACATGTATTATATTAATGCGATATCATATAAAAATGTAAGTTCCAAAGTTTTATATGTTTGAAAAATCCTGTGTTTATACGGGGGATACCTAAAACACAATAAAATTACGGCGAAAAAATATCACACATGTGTCCCTTATTTATATTATTCCTTCAGAATTTGTCACAAAACATGTATAGAAATACATAGGTTTAATTAGAGTACACAAAAACATAAAAGTTTTAAGATTAACATATTAAACATAGAAAGAATAAATATTTCATACAAAGTCAGTAATTTCGAAACTGTTTTCTAAAATGTTAAACTAAATTTTCATTGATCAATGTTTCTAAAGGTATATGGCAATTTCCCAATGAGTTTTGTAAAATTGTAAAATTCAAATTGATAGTTACTGTATGCTGTGTATTCTCATGGAGTATAACTGAAACTGTTTATTACAAAAAATTAATTTATTGCCTAAAAACTAAAATTCAAATTGACTTATTAAATTCCCTATTTTCCATAACTGCCTAAGGTGGATTTTTCCCTAGAAATAAGACAAAAAGGGTTGTTATTAAGGAGTACATTTTAAAACATAACTTGTTTTTATGATGGCTTGTATATAAAGGAAATTTATAGGTTAGCCAAGGATTAAAATTACTACAGACGGGAATCACTACTTTCTCAGATATTGCAAAAGCAATTATTTTCGTAACTCTTATTCTTTTAATATTCTTCAAAATGCATTGTATGACCGAAACCGTACAAAATACTTTCCGTGAATCCTTTTAAATATTTCATCCACTACTTAATCGAAAAAAAAATTGCTAGAAAATTATTTTCAAGTATGTATATTGCATCAACCGCATAAAGATCTGACAAATTCCTTGAACCGAATGAACTGAAGTAACTAAATATGGAAACTAATATTAGATTTCAGAGAAAAAATCGTCCTCCTTAATATTCCGGCAATATTAAAGTTTTCTTGCCCATTTCCAGCATAAAAGCATTTCTTAGAATCGATGGAGGAATCCAAAAATGATGTTTATACGCAATCAATTTAAAATCTCCCCATCGATTTAGTCTGAAAGTCTTGAGTGACGAAAATCCAATCCTCCGAAAAATTCCGCGTTTTTATTTACGTCGCTATTCCTTAACTAACTGCAACCGTTTTCAATAGGAGCTCGTCTCAACTCAGCTCTTTTCCGTGAAAAAGGGTCGGAAGTCCGAGGTTTTCCGGAATTAAAAAAGGCGATTCCGCAGGGCGTTCAGATACGTTTTTCCTAGAAAAAGGAAAACGGGATGAGAGAAGGTTTTCGATTTTTCCTACTTTATACGAAGAAAGCGCGAGTTTTTATGAAAAATAAAGTTCGTGTTGTGGTTATTTTTCGAGATCACCGGTTCTTGTAAAAAATTTGTAATTGATTGGGAGCATCTTGGGAAGAAGGGTTAAGACGTGTTTTTTTTGTATGCAACTCAGAGACTGTTTTTATTGTGTTTTAACTTAGGTCTTAGGTTTTTTCTGTTGTGAATATATTTTGGCTATTTTTTTGACTGGATAACACGCAGAATATGAAATATATTTCAAATATTTTTACTCAACGCAGGGGAAAACTTTCATTTTATTTCCCTGCATGAAAAGGAACCTTTTAGAGAAAAACTGAGTAATACACGACATGTTTCAAGAAGTCCACCAAAACTGTGTATGCGCAGAACGATTCTTTGATTTGAGTAGAAAAAATTTGCCCATAAAACTAGATTTTTCTTTTTGAAAAATGTGACGTTATATCCGATAAAAAACTTAATTATTTCATTCCACGGTGCACGTATGCATGCGTAGTGAATATTTTTAACACCTTCGTGTGCAAACATATTCTAAACACCATGGTTAATTTTTCCATAAACTCTTTTTTATTCCAAACCAAATGTGATGTCATACCTTTTGTAATAAATAAACCATTTGTGCATAGAATATTTCTTATTTTTCTTTATCATGAACATAATTTCAAGCGGATACACATTTGGACATTAAGATATTTTGGTTGCTAATTTTACATTTGATATACTATTGATCACAAACCTCAGTAAACTGCTTATGCATTTTACTGGGGTTGGTGAGTTTACTCGTAATCCCCCTAAAGAATCCAAATACTTTGACATCAAAAATGTGTTATACGGATCAGTTGTTAAATTTTTTTTTCTCTAAAAACCGATTACCAAAATAATATTTAGAATAAAGACACTAAAGTAAAATTTTATTCTTATATCTTTTATTTAAAAGCTTTGAGTTATACATAAACCATTTATATACGATCATTCTCTTCATATGGAAATCCCTTATGCCTAATCATCACTGAACTCCCTTAAACTATTGCGTTTTGAGATTATCGCCATCCATAAATGTCATTAATGGCTGGATTCCTAATTTCCAAATGAGTTTCAGTTTCAATAATCACTCTTGGTAATACCAGCAGCACCTGTTACACCGTTACGCTTCCTCGTGTTTCACTGCAAGCTTCAAGAATCAATTCCGCTTTATAGAATATGTCTACTACTATCAGCTATTTATCGTCTTATATACGAAGGTTATTGAGTAAATTTTCAATGGTTTCGGAAGTTATCTTTAAAAACAGTAGATGAAATTTTTAAAGCTAAATTTTTCTTACACAGGGTGTTTCCGAATTTATAGCACAGACTTCATAGAGAGGGTACACTGTATAAACAGAATTAGGAATACCATAGGAAAATGGACATGGACTGGATCTTACCCATTTCGTAAGGCACTAGAGTGCAGATAAAAGATGAAAGATATGGCATTATTATATGTGGCCAAACAGTTCAAAAAATTTTCTTTTATAAAGACCAATTAACCTCTTTAATCCAAAACTGCCAGAGATTAGTATTGCATACTAGGAAAAATTTGGGGCGGCTAGGAAACTGTTAAAAGAATATTTTAGAATGCACACACATTATTATTATCAATAGTATATGCCGATTTAAAACTTCCAATTATTTCAGAGACTCGACACTTAAACATTTTTTATCTCTGTTAAAGCTTTTGTTACAAAGAAGAATATCTATCTCCCTTTGAGAATTTCAAAAAACCTAAACGTATTAAACACCGTTTTACCATAAAAAGCTGCACCCCAATATCCCCATTAAACATATTCTCCAAAACGTTATCGAATTTTAGTCCTTGCTTAGACGTCGATCTTAATACGAAAACTCATAACTCAACGACTGAATGGGGTATTCGATATCTTTTATTTGCCTGCAAAGCCTAACGTCTAACCACATATAAGCACTATAAAATGGAATTTACGGTCCAGGCGTTTTTTATGACACCGGAACTAGATGTCCAGTAGACAGTTTTACATTTATGCCGTTGCTTTACAACATCATATAAAATACAAGTTGAGGCAGAGAAATCATATCACTTTGTTAAGAAACTTTCTAAACTCAGCTTAAAATCACATGTTTAATATTATATTGTTGTATTAATTGGTACAAAAAAGAATGGATTTTATGGTGTTAAAATGTGTGTAGAAAGCTTCAAAAAGTTATATGAATGTTTTAACGGAAAGAAAAAAATTACTAACCCAAAAGGTTTCTCTAGATATTTTATGGTGTTTAAATCGCCCATTGAAACCCGTGTAACTGTGAGAATATAATACTAAAAAATGTTGTATCTCTATTCTATAAAAAATTTTTGGTGAACTGTTTCTTGAGAAAAATTTTTAATTACTGATCTGTATAATAACAATTTTTTGGTATCAAACTGTTCAGATTCTTTTGAAGATATGCAAAATGCCCTTAAAATTTCTAAAAATATTCTCAATTTAAAAATATTTCGGATTAAGTCGCAGTTACGAAGCAAGTATACTGTCAAATAAGTTATTATACATCCAATCACAACGGCCAATTTACGCCATATTTTATGATGAAACAAATTTTCTCAGGTTTTAATTTACTTTCTAAAAGGAATATAGTACTTGAATACTGATAAAAGTATTTAAAATAATATACAGATATGATATTTCATACTAAAATATCCCACATTTTGTATGAAATTTATAATTTTTAGTCTGATGAAATCGAAATTAATTGTAAACATTGAGTGTCATGTTTGCCTCCTATTTTTTTCAATGACTGAAAAGGTATTATTTAACAAGTCTAGGTTTAAACAAAAATATGAATGATAAACACAAGGTATAATAGCTAGATACTAGGTACAACATTCCGATCACTCCTCTCCTACTTTATTCAACGCAAAATGTATCGTTTAATGTGATCACGGTGTATTGTTTATTGTTATCAAAATTCGGTGAAATCCCCCTTTTAAAGGTTTCCCGTTTAAAGGTTAGCATTAAAACACAAACGTACAAAATTGGTCAATTATAGACTAGTTACATGTTCTATTATAATTTTCTTTTAGAATGTTAAAGTTCAAAAAATTAAAACTAGGAAATCGTTTTAAATTCTTTCATTAGAAATACCTCTATGTATTCCACTATACTAATACTAATACTATGTAGTAAAATAGCCACTATAGTGGTTACTGCAAACACTCGAGTTACGCTGTTTGTTAAAAATCGCTTATTGTTATCAATCGGATATCCTTATCATTCTACTCTTGAACAAAAGTGATCACAATAAACGGCGTCGACTCTAATTTTATATTTATCACTAAACTGAAAACTTAATTTTATCCAACGAATTCCAATAGTACTTAACTGCCCTCTACCCTAACGATAATTTTGACAGTTTCCTATCTATGCTCTCGTTCGGTTATCAATAAATCTCATCCGGTCCTAAACGTTAATTTGTGAGCGAATGTGACATAAATCTAATAAGTTGAGTACATCTATTTATAGGGCCATTAGAAAAATCTTGATCGTAAATAGTTAGGTTTAATGAAAACACATTTCCCATAATCACCAAGATGATAGTTTTATGACAAGGATAAGTCTTCAGTAGATGAGTTGTGATTTATCTAATGAATGTGTTTTAACTATATTAATGGCTGTATATTATCATTTATTTTTTCTTGATGTGTAATTATTGAAATAAATACAGATATAGCGGTAGTTTCATCATATTAAATACAGTATCATGAGAAACATTTTCTTATACTTACAAATACTTTTACCATATTCACAGTTTTTCACGTTTGAGAAATTCATGTATCCCTTCAGCGATTCAAATAGATGGTTTCAATTTGCTTTTATTCTAAAAGTGATAGAAAAAGAAAATTTAAATAGTAATATCATTTTAAAAGATCGTTATTGTAGAATAAGTACATTTTTTTAATTGAGTAACGCACAATTTTTGACTGAAACATTTATGAAAATGTGTGATCATGAACATTTTACGTCATTGTATCGTAAACTTTCATGTTACTTTCAAATATAATAATAGTTTAAGGTAAGGTACTTTTATTTGGTAAAAATTTAAAATATTTTGTTAGCCTGCTAACCAGTCAAATGCTCTGAGTTGCCAGGTAACGGCAAAATTATTTTGATGAAAATTGTTTTCTAAGTTTTCTATAAATTCAACCATTCTTTTCTTATCCTGTGGAAAATGTTCTATCATTCCATACCCATAATAGGTTTAATAAATAAGCAAAATTGAATTTATTTGAATTAAGTCAGTTATATTTATTACATAGTCAACTATCGTTAAAAGTGGATTTTGCTGTTTCTAAAATGTAAAATTATTAGTAAATGAAAATATTCCATGGATAAAATAGATAGATTTTAAGGCTTTTTTTTAGATTTATTATTTTATGCTTAGAAAATTGATCTAGTTTTTAAATTCTTTCAGAAAATGCAATAAAACTATCAAAATAGACTCAATCATTTTGTTTTTGAATTGATATTTTACCTGAAAACACCTTTTTTTAATCGAAAACTCAATCGTTGCATAAACCCTTATTCCTTTTTATTCATTAGATGTTGTTTTTTGTGCATAACTTGTTGCCTGTAAATGCTGTTTTTCCTTTAGAAGTGTTTAATTGCTGTGAAAACAACATCCGCGCATTGTTGAGGAGAAAACCAAGTAATGCAATTCTGTTTTACTTTTAATGACTTTTGTTGAGCTTCTATCGATGAAGAATTTTTTAGTTTAATTTTTATTCAAATATATAATGTATAACATTGTCTCAGAATTTTACACTTTTTTAGATACGAAAAAATATTTATCTATTTGGTATCTTTAGTTTTTTATGTTAAATTTTATTTTTTAATCATCAAAAAATATTTTTGTGAAGAAAGAAAAGGCCTATGTAAGGGTTCATTTGATTATAAAAGTTTTATTTCCCAAAAATTAAGTTTAAAATTAACTACTTTTGAATTATTTATACTCACTTCTTTGTTTCACATGTAAAACTTTCGTTTTTATTTTCTTACTAAGAAATAATTTAATGGGGGGGGGGGTAGAAAATGAAAATAGTTAGAGAGATAATATAGTTTTTATATGTCTGTGTAAAACCGATTTTAGGTATCAGTAACTCTACCCCACACACAAGGATTATTTTTTAACAAAATAATTTACAAAAAAAATTACAGTATTCTACGACTAGGTAAATATGATCACAAGTTCAAAATAAGTTCTATACAAAGTTTTACCTAAAACATTATACATTAAAACGTTAAGGAACTAGACTGTCTCTAAAATTTGATTTTTAAAATTACAATACCGTGTTTCTTGTAAATAAATTATTGGGGGTTGTAATAACTGCATTTTCACATAAAAAGATTACTACGTACCAGATTAAGCTGACATAAAAGTGACTGATCCTTTCTAACCTTGGTTATATTTAATTAATCACCGTAAACCTTTTTATCAAGAACCACACAAGAAAAGGATCATCCCTACCAGCAATATATAACACTGACAACTGGCCAGAATATACCTGCAACCATACATATAAGAAGCTTTCTGAAATCGCATAACTCTTCTTACATTTAACCACCTTTTCTTCCAACTGTGGTTATCTGTTGAGGAGAGCCACGCACATAATCCTCACTAGGACATGGGATTTATTCTTATTCTTGGTGGAAGAGGGGCAGAAATAATTGATCGAACCAGCCTCGTTGTCATAGCTAGAAAAAGCATTTTCCCTCCTGGGGAACACTTTTTTCTCCGGGACTGTTTTATAGTGACTGTGAATCTAGATCCCCAGAATTTATATTTTAGTACGAGGGTTGTTTTTTAATTAACTTCCGTTTTTCTCTTGAAAAAAAAGTATTAAGAATTTCGAAACAATTTTGGTGCTGGTAGTTAGATAAATCCTTCAGGTTCAATTTGCCACCTTACTGAATAAAATCAGACATTTTTTCTATTTTTTATCGATTTTACAAGCGCGCTACTCGAACTATTTTCCCGCCAACCCATAGAGAATTCGGCTTTTTTTCTCCCTTCGCTCCGTCCGCGAGAAGGCATTAACATTAAACAATGGGTGGACAGGTGATCGAGGACGGAGCGAAGGGAGAAAAAAAGTGAAATTCTCTATGGGTTGGCGGGAAAATAGTTCGAGGAGCACGCTTGTAAAATCGATAAAAAATAGGGAAAATGTCCAATTTTATTCAGTAAGGTGGCAAATGGAACCTGAAGGATGTATCTAACTACCAGCACCAAAATTGTTTCAAAATTCTATCTACTTTTTTTCAGGAGAAAAACGAAAGTTAATTAAAAAACAACCCTCGTACATTTCCTACCGGAAGAAAATCGATTCGCTGAAATGAATCAATCGAGTAACACGATATTGAAGAGCGATTCACTGGAATGAATCAATCAAATTCTTTATTATTTTAAAACAACACACTCACTACAGAAAAAATCCATTTACAGTGGTAAAAAAGTGGTGATCAATTGAACAACAAAGTTACAGTGGTACATACATTATAATTACTATAATTAGTGCATATCTATACTCTATTCATTTTGAATTGGCGCTTGAGAAATAGTGCTTTCCCCCACGCTATAAGCGTAACCATAGTTACTATCTTCGAGCAGCCAATAGTAAGCCTTCTTCGTCACTTTGACGAAGATAGTTGCTATGGTTACCGATAGGTGGTGGGGAAGGAAATATTTTCAAGCGCCAGTTCAAAATGAACAGACTATAAAAGGGTCAACTGAACAACAAAACATTTTCACGCATATTTTTTAAAACTATAAAAGACATAATAAAAAATATCAAGATCCCTAAAATATACGTTAAAAATGTCATAAATCTATTCAAAGGAAAATTTATTAAATAATTAAATTTACAGGACGCACTTAAAAATAAATTGTTACTGCGTAAGTTATGACTTTTTTAACAGAAAACTGAATCATACAGAAAATATCAGAGCAATCGATCCCAAATGATTTAGAACTTTATAAAAAAATTACACCTCTACGACACTTAAGAGAAAGAAAATCAACTATATATCTATTGGAGAGTACAAGGAGAAATATCACGAGGATAATGTTTAGTTTTTTATAATAAAGAAAACGTAAGAAATTATTTGGAAATATTTCAACACTTATATTTTTGTTTTGTATAAAGGATTCCAGATAATTCTGCGAAGTGTTCAAAAATATTGAAGATCGATTCTCTGATATGAATAAATCGAGTTACATGATATTAAAGATTGATTCTCCAAAATGAATCAATCAAGTTCAACGATATTGAATCGTTGACTTGAAAAGCCCTCCTTAACTTCGTGGATGATTCGATCTTTTTCGAATTCGATGCTTTAGCGTCAATTTATTTTGCGGGGACAAAACGCGAAAGATGGTTTTTATGACGCAGGATGGATACCTGGGGAAACGGACATGGAGATCAATAAGTGCATGGTTTCTTCGGGCCGATGGTGGAAATCGTAAAATTTCATAGGTTGCTTTCGTGTTTTTAATATTGAAAGTGGTTGCATTGAAGGGAGGTGTATGTACAGGTACAGCCCGTTGTCACTCTTACACCGAGTAAAGATATTTATTCCGGAATATTAGACTTAAAGGCAACTATGAAAAATTTTTATCTTTTGTCTGTTTTAGTTTTTATGTTATTTTGTGTAATTATTTGAATCGACAGTTTGAAAAAGGAATAAGTTAAAGAAATTACATATTTACTTTTTATGCTCAAACAATCTCCAAGCTTTTCTCTACACATGAGTAGAAAGAGCGGAAAAATAACTACACCCTATAGATAAATAAAGGTTTTTGAAGTCGCAAAATCGATCACTTCATTGTATTTTTTCAGTTAATTTATAATTAAAGTTAATTCGCCTTTCTGTTCTTATTTTTTGTGGTGTAAACTAGGGCCAAAGTAAATTTAAAAGTGTTATTAACTTTTTTTTTATCCAGGGGATGTTTGACTCCATTCATATTCACTCACTCTATTAATACTGCTCTTTTAATGACTCAGTTTCAAAATAGTTTTTAAATTTTATTTGTCTTTATCTTTGTATTTTTCACTTTTGTGTTGTGAACTAAGCAGAAAAATAATTTAAACGTCAATATAAGTGGTTTTTAAGATTTTTCTTCACTTGAAACTTCATAAGGTTGAAAAGGGGATGATTCAATTTTCTCAAAATATGGTCTTGGACTTATTCCTTTTTCAAACGGGCGATTAATTTTTATGCCGAATTTTTCAAAACTGTTATTGAGAATATTAATGGGGTAAGGAAGGTTGCAGGGGATGCATGCAAAAATTTATATAATAATAAACATTTGGGAAACTTATTTATTTAATTTTTTTAATAACCTCCATTCTCTACACTTTTCTCTTAACCTTATCAGTTACTTTTAAAAGTTTTTTTATCTTTAATAAATGGTCATTGAAAACTCATTTAGCAACCTAAAATATTAGTTTAACTCCCTTTGGGATTTTTAGTATACCTACTATGTAATTCTGTTGTGTTAAGATAAGATAATTACATAGCCGTTGAATCCATTTTTCTATTTAATAGAGTTAAACATCACGCAAATGTAATTGTGCTTTAAATGAAAATTTCTTTAAATATCCAATGCACATTTAAAATGTAAAATCTTGGTAAAAAAAGCAAATTTTATAGAAGTCACTTCAAAATAAATTTAATTGAATGGAGCTAAGATTGTTAATGATATTTTCTAGTTTTAGAAAATAGAAATTGAGTTGATTTCTTTAAAAAAATCTTTCGTCCATTGAAAAAGTCACTGATAAAAACTTAAATTTTGTTTATCCCAGTTTTTGTTCGTAATCTCCTCTAGATTCTTAACCTTGAGAACTGTTCATCTTTGTTTTTATTTAGTCCATAGGAGGTTATTATCTCTCCACTATCATTTCATAATAGCAACGGCACTATCATCCACATCATCAAGACAAATATATATTTCCTTCCAGAAGGCCATAGCTTCCAATTGTCCAAACACTCTCCCTTTTTTATCCACCTTCATTCGTTCCCTCCTCCTCCGCAAACGATCCAACTTTCTTCCGTTGCCAGATCCGCTCTCAGAATACTGCAAACGATATTTCTCCCTTTTCGTTCCATTTTCCCCGTATTAGACCCTGAGAGCAATGTCAAGGGTTAACTCCACCGCTAGAAAATGGCTCACTCAATCTGCTATTCCGGAAGAAAATGAAGACGTTCTAAAGGTTTTTGCAGGGGGCAGAGTTGAAAAACGACCCTCGTAATTTTCCAGACGCTCTCCCTGGGTTGAGTTGTGCCTTTCCTTCTGCGGTGTATCGTCTGCAGGAAAAATTAGTCGTCTGCCCGACGTTTTTATTCCGAATCCTGGAATAAAACTCAAAACTAATGGGTCCTCAACGAATTCTTGATGTTTTTTCGGACTTGGTTTTTGATATAAATGTGACTCTTCTTGAAAAAAAAGATTCATGAAAGATATATTTTATTATGCGGTAGTTTTTTGAGAATAAATAAATTTTGAAGTTGTATGGTTTTGGTTTGATAATATGTATGTGAGTTTTTTTAATGAATTCTCATGAATTATAAAGTTACTATAGTATCCTTTAGTTACTAAATTTTAAGTTGGATTTAAAGCTGTGTATAAGGATAGAAAGTAACAAATAACAACTTTCATTATTGTTTTCTCTTTATTTTTACACTTTAAAAAAGTAGTTTCACTGATTTAGCATCTTAAATGTACATAAAATTAACAGATAGTATAAAAAATTACTTTAGATATATCCTATACAGGGTGATTCTGAAATGGTCCGCCAAACTTTGAGGGGTGATAGTACTCATCAAGACGAACAAGAATTGATGCGGAAAGGGGGGTCGCAGTTACACCGTTAAAGAGCTAGGTCCTAATGTAGTGCGAGAGCGTTACAAAAGGACGTTTTGCCAAGGCCCGTTTAATGAAAAAAACATAATGAAATGAAAAAATTTATTGCATGAGGTACAACAGTATCCGTACTACCATAATTTTGATAGAAATTGGACCTCTTACTAAACCGTAGAATGAGTTTTAAAACATGAATTATTAATCTTTTAGCCTAAGAATGGAGTTCCTTTACATGAGTGTAATGCTATTTAGAAAAATGATGATCGGGGAAGGAATTTTCAATGATCATACAGTTTCAATGATCAATGTATGATCATTGAAAATTCCTTCCCCGATCATCATTTTTCTAAATACCATTAATGGAACTCCATTCTTTGGCTAGAAGATTAATACTGCGCGTTTTAAAACTCACCCCACGGTTTAGCAAGTGGTCCAATTTCTATCAAATTTATGATGTAAGTAGTACGGATACTGCTGTACCTCATGCAATAAATTTTTTTATTTTATTATGTTTTTTTTTCGTTAAACGGGCCTTGGCAAAACGTCATTTTGTAACGCTCTCGCAATACATTAGGACCTAGCTCGTTAACGGTGTAACTGCGACCCCCCTTTCCGCATCAATTCTTATTCGTCTTGATGAGTACTATCACCCCTCAAAGTTTGGCGGACCATTTCAGAATCACCCTGTATACATTCGGATAGGGAATTCACTGGGATAATTTTATAATACATAAAGCATTGAATTTCAAATAGTTTTTAAAGCTTTTGAGCCATAACATACGTACTAATATAGTATATATCAATCCATGTCCATATCTTTAAGACTTGGTTTCAAATCTAGGTATCTGAATACTCTGACTTGATAGATCACTTTGTATGTTAACCAATTTTAAAAAATATAGTATTTAATGAAACATTTTTACATTTAATTAAACATGTTGTTGTATTTAATAAAACAACAAAAAATAATCTCAATATTAAAGAAACTTGAGTGAATAGAAAAAATAGGGTAAAAAATCCCAGAATGGTGGCTTGCATTCAGGCAAGTGTAAGATCGAGTTGAAAAATCTTTTTTGGAGGCTAGCAGCACTTATTAGGAAAACGTAAAGGCATCTGGAATTAATTTCCGGTGCTATCGTTGTTACTGCAGATCATTTCTGATAAGCCGATTTATTCAATCGTCGGATTTTGAAATGTGTTCTTTAGAGCAGCGTGTAAACACCGAATTCTGCGTTTTTCTCGAGAAATCAGCTTGAAATGTTGAAAAAATCATATGAAAACAATGACATGAAAAATTCAACAATTGGGATTCCGCCTCTCGTGCCGTGACAAGAAATTGCGTGAGTTTGATGCGATCGTAGTGCCAACGGGGCCCCTATCACAAGGCTATAGACTCTCTATTATGATACTCTGTGATCTAAGAAACAAGACAAAAAAGGGGGAAAAGGCTTTTTACGTCATCATAGTCTCTTAAACAAATAAATTAATTCTCTCACCGAAACAAAACGAGACAAAAAAAAGGAAGGAAAATAAAAATTCCAAGGAATCGGAACTCCTTTCACTCTCCCGACGAGAAAGACACACCCGACGCGTTTCCGGTTTGCATTATGCCCCGGAAGAGAATCTTGAAACCCTTCCTTTCTTCCCGAACAAAAGGAGCCTTTCTATTCAGGGGCGATAAGGCAGTAAGGAAAATGAAATCGTCTGAGCAGGAGGAGGCTGGTCCTTACTTGGCGAGGAAGGTACCTGTTGGAGAGGAGTGAGGTTTTTCTGCGGATGGGGTGTAAAGGAATTGGGTTGTTGGGAAGGGGAGGGAGTTGTGTAATTTTCGGGATTACTTACCTAATAACAGGTGGATTTTTTAATCCATTTTGTGGAAAAGGAAAAGTTTTCAAATTAGCAAGTTTTTCTGAGTTGGTTGGTTGGTCTAGTCTAGTGTTGTAGGGTTCATCACTGTGGAATGTCCTAGTTGAAGTAATGCCTATTTAAGCTAATCAGAAGGTAGGATGCAAACTGAATAATCCATTCTTCAGTTACAAAAACAATTTATTAAAGATAAAACATTAAAGGTTAAGATGGGGCACGCAGGCCGGCCGGTGTAAATAGAACAAGAAAAAGCAAAGAATGAAAATTTACAGTCCTTTTATGCTGAGCATATTCACCGTTGCCACTGTCGAGAAGCAGGAACTGTTGAACGAGTGTTCGCGCTCGGAAATCGAACGCACACACGGAATCGAACACCGCCACAGTACCCCCCCCTCAGTACCTCTGGTGCTGCCTGAGGCGGGATTGACTCTAGCTGTGGTTGGAGCAGGAACGCCTGTTTGACTCGGTCTATAGACACCGTCACCTTGCGGTTACCACACTGCAGCTGAAAGTTCTTTTCATTACTCCGCAAGACCTTAAACGGGCCCTCGTAGGGAGTCTGAAGAGGGCGGCGCACGGCTTCAACGCGGACGAACACATGGGAACAGTTGCCAAGTTCCCTGTAGACGACCACATCTGGCTTGGCGTGGTTCGACACAGGAACTGGCCTCAAGAGGCCCGTTGTCCTGAACCGTTTGACACAATCGTGCAGCTGTCTCGGTGATGGCGTAGGAGCGCTCTCTTTGAAGAACTCTCCGGGCAGGAGTGCCGGAGAAGGTAGGGTGCAAACTGAAGAAGGTAGGATGAAAACTGAATAATCCATTCTTCGGTAACAAAAACAATTTATTAAAGATAAAACATTAAAGGTTAAGATGGGGCACGCAGGCCGGCCGGTTCAAATAGAACAAGAAAAAGCAAAGAATGAAAATTTACAGTCCTTTTATGCTGAGCATATTCACCATTGCCACTGGCGAGAAGCAGGAACTGTTGAACGAGTGTACGCACTCGGGAATCGAACGCACACACGGAATCGAATGTATTTTCCTAAATAGGACCGAAGGTCCTATAAAAAGTTTCGGTGATTTTTTTCTTAGAGGATAAAGGATTTAAGTTTCCGCCCCTTTAACTTTGAAAATCCTACAGATATAGTCATAAAAGAGGTATCTAGGTATAGTAAAGAGACCATGCCCTATCCGATTTCACAATTTTCAACACCCCCTAGCGTCAATATTAAGAGTTATAATTTTTTGATATTGCTAAATTAGTCAGTTACAAAGTTGTATAACAGCATCGATAAAATACAAAAATACACATTGTGCCTTGAATAAAACCCCTAAAACGCCAGCTCAATTAGGTAGAAAATTTTAGGTAGGTAATTTTTACGTCCTAAAATGGTCTATCTAATAAGGGTCGTAGTTTTTAATAATGAATAGTTGAGAAATAGACAACAGCCGTATATTATAAGTTTGCAAGTTTAGTTGCTGGAAATTTTTCAAGAACTATGGATGAGCATACGTGGAAAGTTTTTAAATTTTATACCTTTTACTTCGCGCTTGTAATTTCTCTTTCAACCTGATTTCATAGAAGATTTTATCTAAATTTTATTCTGAGAACATAATTTATTCACACAGGGAAAAAGTTAACATTTTATGAAATATTCAAGTAATAAAACGTCCTAAAGATCACAATCCCGAAAAATGGATTTAATATTTCAATATACTCTTTCCATGCCTCGTTTCATATTTTCCGTACACCGTACGTAATGTGAAGAACAAAAACGTTTCAGACAGTTTATGTTTACTGGAAATGACATGTAAGCACTCTCGAGTGAATACACAGCCAAATTTATATAAGAATATCTTGACGTTTCAATCTGTACATGTTCCATGTACATATTACATGTTTTGAATTTTCCATATGGTTTTCAAGCTCCTTTTCAAATGATAAACTTTCATTGCTTTCACTTTCGAAGAAATATATCATACATCACTCAAATTTCTCTCAAGAAAGAAGAAAAGCACTTACATTTTCAAGGGAATGGGAGAATTTTAGCAATTGTTTCATATTTATGAGGTGTCCACTCAACTAATGGAAAGCCGCTTTCGTCACAAAATATTCACAATATTCTTCGAAAATAGAAATTTAATTTATGAATTACTTTTAAAACGATCAATTTTTTTTATTTTTAAGGGTGTATAAGATAGGTCTTCTCTTGAAGGGAAATAAAAACAAAATTCAATCAAAATATTTAAGTTCACCAAAAGTTGAATATTTAATCTGCGTTCCATTAATAGCGGAGTAATAGTTTATCATAGTAATTTCCTTTTTTTAGTTTTTAATACAATTATTAAACAGAAGTTTGAGAAAACTTGCTCAAAATAGCACATATGAACTAACTCCTTGATTAGGTTTAATTTCTTGTCCATAATAATTCAAATAGATTTTTTTAGCTTTGACCCAAAACTTTTTATGTGAACAAAAGAATATTCAAGCTTATTTATAATTTCTTAAATGAAATTTCTTTTGAATTAGCAAATAAAAAACTTTCTAAACTAATTTCTGTACTCAAATTCCTCTTTAAAAATTTCCTAAAATCTTGCCCAAAATCAATAACATTACCATTTTTATGTGCATGGAGTTATTCTTACATTAGTATTCGAGAGTGACATGCGAGTTCTGCCAGATGAACACCAAAACTTTTTCCTGTGTGAGAAATGTGGTAAGAAATGGAAGGAAAACCAACTTCGAAAGACAAAAAAGAAACAGAAAGAAATATGGGTTTGATGGAATTCCGAGGGAAAGTATAGTGATGTATTTTCCCCTATGAAAGGAAGGAAATATTTCTTTGATAAAAGTTTTTCCTGGAAAAGTTTTCTTTCCATAATCGTATTTTTTAACATCGCCAAGATCACAAAAAGTTTTGTGTTTCCTGTGATAATAAAGTAGGTCTTGATAAATCCCCCCCCATTTTCCAATGTAAAAAGGCATGATTTTATTTCAATAACTTTATTAGAGGAAGGATACTGTCACCGTTTCAGACTCAAAAATTTTAAGTTTGCATTTTTTAGGTTCACATTTGTTGACTTTAGAGGTAAAATTATTTTTCTTTGTGGTATTGTGATATTGTGAATAAAAAAACATAGAGGTCTTGATACACCCCGCTATTATCTAGTTAGTTTAAATTCTTAAGATACGTTGTTATAAATGTTTTTTAAAACTTTAATAGCAATTTTTTAACTCATTTTAATTACTTTTATCATGTTAAATTTCTTTTACCTTAAAATCAAGACTTATCTTTCTAACCTCTGTTACGCGTTTTAAACCAACTATCTCTAGGCATAACACTTTATGTAATACAGATGGGTTTTTTTTTTCAAATAAATTAATCTTTGAAATAATAGGGGAGAGTGGGGCACCTTGGGACATCTTATTCAGACCAGAGATAAAAAAATAGAAGAATTAGTACTTATTTGTAAAATTATAATAATAATAATAATAATTTATTTACACACAATAAGTTACATTTTAAAACAAAAAGAGAAAAGAAAACAACACAAAATTGAAATTAGCATATGAGTTACCCAGGCCCATACGAGTAACCAAAAAAACAATGCGAGACAAATTTCAAGGTATATACCGATTGAATCTCACTAAATTTCAATGATTCCTTTGCTGTGTATTTAAATCAATACTATACGAATCTAAACCATATATTGGATTTGTATATTACATAGTCCCCAACTCCCACCTTCTTATCCCCCACCTTTATTCACTCTTTGAATGACACTCAATTAGGCAATTCCAGTGGACCAGGAACAAAACATATTCCCCCATGCATCCATAAGGAACCATTGAACTAGAATCCGTTTTCCCAGGGCAAACACAGATCTTCTGTGTGTTTCCTTACGTCCGATACTTCTCCTTTTTTGTGATCCCCTCGAGAGCTCTGGTCGGTACTCAGGGAATGAAGAACCTTACCTCAATGAAGAGAGTGTGTGGACAATAGATAGAAAGGGAGCTTGCGTGAATGGTGAGGGAGGGTAGTGGTTTTTGGGAGTTCTGTAGGGCTGTAGGTAGTTTTTTTTCGTGGAGGGTGTCATTTGAATGTTGCAGCTGTAAGACTTTCTCTATCTTCTTTTGTTTTAAGCGATGAATTGAAACAGACAGAATACCCAGGGTGTGATACTCTTCTATACTTCACAGCAACGTTTCCTGAACCCAGTACGTTACTACACGGAAGGAGAAAGTGAGTAAACACAGCACCTGTTGTGTTGATAGGAGGAATTTTGATACGCGAATTGTGATAAAAGGACACTAAATATACATGGGTACGAAGTATACATATTTTGAAATTGACGTTCTTTGTTTCACTCGATATTCAGACACCGCGATGGGAACTACTTTGTTTGTTAGTGACGTAGTAGGTTCAACTTAAGTTGCTGTCTAGTATAGTGTTGAACTATATTTTCAATCGAAGTAAATACAGTCAAACTTGTTTTTGTGCAAGGGCTAGGGATAGCACAATTAAAAAATCTTTTTTATGCGGTGAATAGGGACCGAATATAAAAAAGTCTCACGTAGGACAGCAGCGAAAATCCTTCAGCCATAGCTGAATTGTAAAAAAACTCTTTATGTTCGGACCTTAACGCAATATCCACCCTACAACTAAATTAAGAAACCGTTTCTGACAAATACAAATACAAGATTTTTGATCTATGTTCCCATTTGATGGAAATTTTCATTCACCGCACAAAAAAATCACGCAAATAAAAAATCGCACAAAAAGGTTCGCACAAAAACAGGTTTGAGGGTAACTGTTTTATTAAGAAAGTTTTTAAATAATACATATAGAAATTTATTTTTAATTCACATATGTTTCAACATAGATTTCTAATATTTTATCAAAAGCTGATGAATTTTAACTATTTTTTATCTATTTTAATAAGGACAGTTTTTAAAGGTGCTAAGAGAGATACTCCATTACTTCTTGTTTTACTTGGGGAAAGAGGTAATGTTTTACCGACCATCAAATCCTGACTATAGGTAAAAAACTGGACACTTAATATCTATTCATATTTTTAGCTGTTAAAATAAAGACGGCATTAATGCTGCTAAATCATTTGTTATGTCCAATATGCTGGATAAACAATAGCGAGCAGTGGGCGACAGCCTCCTAGCACCATTATATAAATTTAAAATTTAAAGTTGATTTGGAAACTTATTTGGAAATAAACAATTTAACAATTACCTAGATAATGATTTTTAATCTGAACCAAAGTTAGTTTTTGCACTCAAGAGATTAAGTATGTCGCAATGTCCTTTCCCAATTTCATTTCCTCTATCCCTAAACGTAACAAATCTGAAAAGACATCCACAAAAAAGATTACCCCAAAATCCCCAGGTCATGGTCCAAACCAATTCCGATCCCCCATCACATAAAAACCAGTTCCACAAATCCCTACAATGTTCAACCCCACATATCATTGGCATCACATAAAAAAAACAGTTCCCCACAAATCCCTATCAACGTTCACCCGCACGCATCTGATTGCCACTTCCAATTAGACCTATACACCACGGCCTGCTCAATTAAACAATGACATTCCAAAAGCGCGTTTCATTTCATTGGAAGGGAAAAAACGAGCTATTTTTCCCTGCTCTCATCTCGGAAGCGGAATAATTACTCGAAACAACGTTCGGATGTCAGAGTGTGTCGCAATTACAATAAAAGACGCGCGGCGAGGAAGTATTCTTGCTATTTCAATTACACTTTTGCTTTTTGATGTTCGTAGGTGGTTCCATTGCTATAGGAACGAAGATTTTGGAGCTGGTTTTAATGGATTTTGAGGTCTGGGAATAGTTTGGGGGAAATATCGGGTTGTCTTGAGGACTGTTGGAGGATTTCTTCTTGTGGGGTTTTCTTTAGAAGTTTAACCCTTCCAGACCAGTCCCGAAATTTCTATTACATCTAATGGTAATCTTGGGTGCCTTAGGATGAAAGGGTTAAACATAAGAAAAGCTGTAGGCTGATATAACCAACTGCAAACTTATGTTAATGTTATGGGGAAAAACTTATGTTACAATTTACATTATGAAATTGCACTTAATCCTATAAAGCTGATGCTAACTTAATGCATATAAAAATTTTTAACTGATTGTTGACCATAAGTAAATGTTGTTAAAATTTCCACCTAAAGTTTCATTGTCTTACTTTTTGTTTTAGCATTAGCTTCATTTAAGTTTAACCTTATAAAGCTGATAGCTTACTTGATCGATATAAAAGCGTTTAACTGTTGACCATAAGTAACTTATGTTAAAATTTCCACATGGAGTTTAATTGTCTTAATTTTTGTTTAAATTTGCAATAGCATTACTTAAGTTTAAACTTATAAAGCTGATAGCTTACTTGATCGATATAAAAGCGTTAAACTGTTGACCATAAGTAACTTATGTTAAAATTTCCACATGGAGTTTAATTGTCTTAATTTTTGTTTAAATTTGCAATAGCATTACTTAAGTTTAAACTTATAAAGCTGATAGCTTACTTGATCGATATAAAAGCGTTTAACTGTTGACCATAAGTAACTTATGTTAAAATTTCCACATGGAGTTTAATTGTCTTAATTTTTGTTTAAATTTGCAATAGCATTACTTAAGTTTAAACTTATAAAGCTGATAGCTTACTTGATCGATATAAAAGCGTTTAACTGTTGACCATAAGTAACTTATGTTAAAATTTCCACATGGAGTTTAATTGTCTTAATTTTTGTTTAAATTTGCAATAGCATTACTTAAGTTTAAACTTATAAAGCTGATAGCTTACTTGATCGATATAAAAGCGTTTAACTGTTGACCATAAGTAACTTATGTTAAAATTTCCACATGGAGTTTAATTGTCTTAATTTTTGTTTAAATTTGCAATAGCATTACTTAAGTTTAAACTTATAAAGCTTATGGCTAACTTGATCGATATAAAAGCGTTGAACTGTTGGCCATAAGCAACTTAGTTAATACAAATTTTCTCATGCACTTTCATTGCCAATGAATGTACTAATTTTGGGATTATGAGTTGACAGGCGTTAGAAAAAGAGTTTTTAAAAAAATTTTCACAAGATTATGACAGTTATAAGAAAACTTTTATAAGACAAAGCGTAGATAAAACTTAAATAAGTATAGTAAATCCTCCTTGAAATATGAGAAAAGAGGGAAAAGTTTAACTTTTATCATTATCATCTTCTTAGCTTAAAAAATTCTTTATTTTACTTTTTTTTTTTTTTTAATTTAACACACTACTAAAAAATCAACTATTTATGAAAATTAAGTTTTGTTACATTTTGTGCAATTATTTTCTGAAACTGGAAGGAATTTAGACTTTTATACTTTATTTGCAGTTACATGAAGATCATTTAACGATAATTTCATAATAATATGTTTTAAATTTAAAATATTTATCAAACAGAAAACTAAAAGACAAAATTGAAAGAAACTATTAATCAAAACTATCGCTTTGTTTAATTTTAAAATATAATGCAGTTCTTGTTGCAAGAACAAAATCAAGCCCAAAAATTCTTCAACCGCATTTTTCTATATTCTTTTCATACTCTGCTTGAATAAAATCGATCGAACGAGACTGTTGTTTTGGAATATTGCTTTTCAGCATTTTTTTTCATGCTGAGTAAATTGTTTTTAAAAAGGTATCCTGTTCTTTTTTTACTTGTTAAGCAGAATGTCGTTGAGTTTAACACAAATTTCCCTGTTACAAAAAGGATTTGAACAAGTGAAGGCACATTTTACTGAAATAGTTTTAAAAAAATATTTGACGGTCGATGTTATTGTGCTTTGTGGTGTTCAGAATAATGATTTCCCGTTTCATTTTCTCCAGTGTCTGCGTTTTTTTAAACAAATCTCAGATTAAAAGATTCAAAATAAGGGAAATGTATTGTTTTTGTTTTTAGTTTCAATTAATGAAGAAAAGAAATTGAATGAAAACGTCAAATGAACTACTTTTTTACATCTCATACTAATTTTTATTATTTACTTTTATTTTAATAAGACGCGTTTTGACATTAATGAAGAACAGAGAGCAGACATTAAAGGTTGTTTTGAAGAATTTTAATCATTAAAGGGTCTAATCTGACACATGAATTTTAAGTAACCCAAGATTAAAAGCCAATTTAACCACAAAAAAACTATTCCTATTCTTTCATATTTCGCAAAACTGTTGACAATTTTATAGCCTTGCAGTTAGATATCTACAAAAACAGAATACATATTGTATGTTGTAAGGGAACAAGTAAAAAAATATTACAGTACTAATTCTATATTTCTGTTTACTTATGAAGTATAAATAAACAGAAACAAAGTAATAGCACAAAATAATAGTACAGAAACAAAGTATAAGTTCCATGTAATACTTTTTTTGAGTTCACCTTCAAGAGAATAATAGTGCTGTGTTTATTGTGATTACAATTAAATATTGAAGGCTGCCCGGTACGGTTTTTTATTTGCTCATACGCTTCAGTGTGTAGTGATATCAAATAAAATATTAACAAATAATAAGTGTTTTGGTTGAAAGTATTAGCTTAATTGGTTGTCAAAAAAATACACAAAATTATATAATAAGTATTTTTAAATTATGAGCTCATTAAAAAATAATATGTTTTGCTTTCAAGGCGAAACCTGCTAACGAAAAAACACTATCAAATGCAACAGTTCCTATTTGTCAACTGGTTCTTAGACATGGTCTAACTTCTCAGAGTCACACTGTGTCGGAGATAGGTAACAACAACAATAAATACAACTCAATAACAAAAGCAACAATTGCATAGTTATTTAAAATAACAGCGTATTCATTAATTTTAAGTGGTAAACAGTTTGAATTGACCTAAGCAAATATCCATTCTCCAGCCAATCAGGGTTTTTTTAGAAACTGTGCAAACAGGAACTGACTCATTTCAATTTATACAATTTTTAATTCTAAAGCATACACACAGACACACATTACTAATCATTATTCATTTAAACCCAAAACTGTTAGGGAAGCTCAAAGCACCAGTTTATAAACCATAGAAAAGAGTAGAGCTAGCTCATTTCAACAAGCAGCAACTTAGTATCAGGAATTTTCCTAACTTCTATACGCAAATCCCCCAACTTCTCATGATGTCTGACATCAATTCAAAACGCTCGGAAGCAAAATGGCCGACTTCAAATCACTTTCAAAGCGGAATATATACGAATTCAACTATCCAGAAATCTCAGTTCAGCCGTACCTAAATGTCGATTTGGCGGCGACTTCCGAGAACGCAGCAAAAATGAAACGTGTCAACTGTCAGAGTCCGGTATTTTACGGGGGTTGGGGAATCTCCGCTAGTAGGAAGAATGACAGCTAGTTCTTGAGTTATATAGAAAGGGCCTTCAGAAGTTTCGGAATTTTTTTGTATCCGGATGAATTTTTCCTTTGTTATCTCGGAATTTGATAAGTCCCCTAAAATATTTCGAAGAAACGACTTTTAAAGGGATGAGGAGAATTTTCCTGGGAATGAGAGTTATTTCGTGATGGAAGTTTTGTCGAGATGATTGAATATCGTTTTTCCGGCTTATTTTACAGTTTTATTTCACAAATGTTGTTACATAATATTTTAGCTAGATTTTTTTTACTTGACCATTTACTTTTTATTTGTAAAATTCAACATTGTGGTTTTTAATATATTTTAAAGTTGATATATAAAAATGTTATTGTTGCTTTCTTTGGCGGTAGAAATTTACATTGTATGTCCTAACGTAACAATTCAAATCGGGGATAAACTCAAAGTCTTAAGGTTCAAAACGTAAATTTTACCTAAAAATAACGGGTTTTTCTTTCATGTTTTTGGTGTTTTTTTAAATTAAACTTTTAAAAAGTTGATGAGCTCATTCCCTTTTTCAACCTTATGATATTTCAGATGAAAAAAATCTTAAAAAGCACTTTAAACGACATTTAAATTCTATTTCTGCTCAGTTCACAGGAAAAAAATGGTGTAAAATAGAAGAACCAATACGAAAAAAAATTTAAATTATTATGAAACTGAGTCATTAAGGCACTATCAATGGAGAAAGTGAATATCAATGGATTCAAACATTCACTGGATAAAAAAGAAAAGGAAAAACACCTTTAACTTAAATCAAATTTAAATTTTATTAGTTAACAGTTCAAGGAATAAGAGTGAACTTAAATTTCAAATTTAATAAAAATTATGTACAATAAATGGGCATATTCAAGGGACAATATCTGCCGATATAGAGGGAAGTTATTTTTTCTCTTTTTACACTCATGTGTAGAACAAACCTGAAGATAAGATTTGTTTACGCCCAAAAAGTTAATTTGTCATTTCTTTTTTTTTCTTTTTTAAACTGACTATTCAGTTTTTCTATTAAGCCATGCACTTTCTTACTAACTATTTGCTGGTTTACTCAAGTGAAAAAGCAACGTTTATTACAGGGGTGCACTTGCTCACCCAAGGGGTGGCTCAGGGACTTGCCCCCGCACAAAAGAATTTGGAACATATGCTCCAAAACAAGTTAAAACCCCGCTTTTTAGGGTATTAATGGAACCCCCTTTGTAACTTGGAACTTTATTATAACAACAATTTTAAAATAGCAGACAATTGTTTCGGGGATCAATGGATCCCCTTCGTCAAAGTAGGATTCTTCTTTGACGAAGGGGATCTGCTGTTTTTAAATTTTTAAATTGTGTAAATAAACGTTGCTTTTTCACTTGAGTGTATCAACAATTGCGCAAGATTTTTTCGCTATTTGCTGGTTCTTTTAATAAATACAAATTCATTACAATATATGGGACTAAATATGTAAAGCACAGTTGAATCCCGCAGCTGTGACACGACTCTCGTATAACTTCTTCAATCCACCTTCCTTCTCAACTCCAAAACATGAAAATCCTATACATTAAGGCACTCCATTAAAATCCACCTTGTTCTTTTCCACGAAGAGTGACACTTTATCTGCTCTCCAAACACCCCTCCCCCTCATAATGCATTCCGCGTCACACACCCCATCCTTCACCGGAGACTGCAGACGATAAATCCAGGAAGATCCGGGACGCTTCCTGTTTTTCCCGTTCTATCACCCCACCACACATCTTTTGTATGGTAGTATACATTCAACAGAGCTTCGTGAGAGTTGTGTGTACCTGTATGTTAATGCATGCAAGTAGTAGTATGTAAATGGGGGTTAGAAAAAGCTTGCTTCGGTGTGAACCGACCGACGATAATTTTCGAGTTGTGGGGTTGTTCGAATTTGAATTAATGTTCAGAAGGGCTGTGAATACTGATAGTGAGGTGTGAGGGAGTTTTTGGGGGGTTATTGGAAATGGGGAGGGGAAAATGACGGTGTATGTAGCATAATGTGGCCATGGAACATCGTTGAAGGTGTCTTTCGGAACACGTGTTTTGGAACGTTGAAATGTTGAATTTGTGAGAGTTTCATACGTCGTTGGTTCCCGGTCTTGGGGGGAGTGTTGTGTATATATTATGTTTGTGGGATAGAAAGATATCGAAAGACTCGATTTTGAATGTTTGTTTAAAAGAGCGCAGGGAAAGAGATTCGCTGTTGAAAGCAGATGCAAAATTTTAAGTAGACGTTTATAATTATAAAGCATTTCTGTATGTGAGTTATACATACATATAGTCAGTTTAAATTGATAATAAAATATGATAGCTAAGCTGAAAGTATTTTACCTTTAATAATAATTAAGCCTTGTAATAAATGATTAATCCTTGTTTTAAGTAATAAAGATTTCACTTTTAATTAAGTAATTCAAAATCAAACAAAAGTGTTATTTAAATTACGATGAAAAGAAAAAGAATCCTGGGATAAACCATGGATCTAGATTCATAATCATAGACCAGTTAATCTTGACGTGTGATAGAAGTTCCTGATGTCAATTTTGATCCTCATAGACAACTCAACTTTACTCTGAATTATAAATTTTAATAATTTAATTTAGTTCAAAGTGAAGTTGAGTTGCTGTCAAAGAGTGATCCAAAGTGACATCAGGACCTCTATCACACCAAACAATTTCGATCTTCTCTGGTCTCAAATCTAGTTGGCCGGAAATAAACCATCGATAAAAATAAACAAAACCCGTAAAGGGCGTAAAAGATCTTTGCATTTGTTTTTACTGTAGAATAATTTGAAATTTAAAGCTAGACATACTATTTTGAGCTTTAAAATTCAAAAACATAAGTTAGTCTTTCTGTTGACACGCATGATATATTGGAGGGTTTAAAAATCCACAATATAAGGCTTTACAACGTAAGTCTTAAAACAAACTTCTTAGGTGTCTACTAAAAATTCTAGGAATTTGAAGGGTATTAATTCAGAATCTAAACTCTACATATGTAACAATTTTCCCAGAACTGTTTGAGTAACATTAACATATTTATGATAAACTTAACACACATTTACATAGAAAACATGTTTTTTGCTTCATTTAAATATTCATGCAATATAATACCTCGGGCTCAAACACCGTTTCTCTATTTCAATACATGAACCGTTTACTAACTCCTATACCTTCAAGCGTAATCTATCCATACAAAATCTTCCAACATATATAAATAAAAAATTTTGATTACTAAACCAGAAGTTTACGTCGCTAGATCATTTTACGTGAGGTTCAACTGTTAGGCAAGTAGAAATTAAATAGTACTTTTAACGATCAGAGGAAAACGTAAATTAAAACTTCGCGAAGCTATTAAACCGCTTTTCCTAAAAGTTAGGGGTTTAATTTCAAGCTTACTCTGTCAGATATTCGGCTCTGTTTGAGTAATAGTTTATTAACACAAGTTTCGTCACTCTTGTGGAAAGTTTCCGGACCCTATTTGGAAGTTAAGGAAAAATAAATGCTTCGAATATCTACTGATACTAGAGCACGGTGTTTAATGACGTAAATAGCGGAGTAAATTCACTGTAATTTAAAAGTTCTAATGGAGAATTCGCATATTTTTTGTGTAGTTTATAAGAATAAAAGGATGATTATAAAAGTTATCCGAAACATTTTTAGTCACATTCTGAATCCTGTGATTAGATGTGTGTTTTCTGGAGAAAACTTGATGTCAAAATTGGAAAAAAAGTTTAATTGCCGAAAAAAGGTAAACAAAAATATCGAAAGTAATAACTTTTTTTATAATCGTTAATGAGTCGTAATTCTTTTTTTGCAACTGCGAAAATTTAAATATTTCAACATTGTTTACGCTTTAACTTTTTAACTGTAAGGTAAAATATAATGTTGTTTGTGAGTTATGTGAATGAATAAAATAATAATAATAATTTAAATAAATTGCCTCGCTTACATCAGAACCCCAATCTTAGTGTTAGTTTTCAGCATCAATATAAATCAAATGTAAAAAAATTATACTTTTTTTTTATTTTCAATATACTCATTTTCTATTATTGAATAACCCCTCTATACAGGTTTCTAACAAAATAACAATTACTAATATTTTCAAAAGATTTATACGCAGCAAATCGTAGCAGAATTAGTGAAAGATTAAACTTATAAGTAATGTAGTTTTTATATCTTGGAGAAGTAACAAAATAAATAAAATAGTTTGTGTATTTGTAATAATCAATTTCTGAAATTAATTATTAGATAAATTGAGAAATTCAATGATAAAAACGAATTAAGCTTTTAAGTATATTAACATTTTATTTACCATAGGCTAAAATAACATAGGTTTCCATTTGTATTTATAAAATGAAAAATATTAAATATTACTCTGGTTTGTAAGAATGTTTATTAACTATTAGATTGGATTATTTATATGGAGTTAAAAAATAATTTTAATGGTTAGCGTTAAATTGTTTCATCCATTGAAACTTTTTGTTATAAGATAATCACCCTAAAAAAGTCAAAACCCTCAATAAAACTGTTTATTATTGCTGTTTAACAGTTGAATGCTTGATTATGCTGATTCATAATCATTGACTATAAGATTATTTTTAATTGAAACTATTAATTAAACTAATTAAAGCTCTTATTATCTTTAGTTTTTGATATAAGAATAAGGTAGTTAAATAAATTTAATTTATCTTCAGTTTGATTACTACGTAGCTTCTTCATTCCAATACTTATTTTAAAAAGGTAACCGTATATTTCTAGAGGAATTGAAGTAGATTGTCGTGTTTTAAAAAGAATGTTGTGTCTGACAAGAGAATCAGATGTTCAATATCATTTAAAGAAGTAACTCTTTTAGGCGGTATTTATAATTTGAATGCAATTAAATCAAAGCAAATTACTAACAAATGAAGAGTGCCTTTCAAGATTAAACGCTTATTAATATTAAAAATATTTTTATGGAACGAAAAAAGGCTGTCTGTTCGATAAAATAACTAACTGCAATTACTGTATGAGTAATTTACTTAAAAATTTTTTTCAAAATTAATAAGCTCATAATTAAAATGTTTTCTTTTATCATGGAAAATATATTTATATAAATAAAATATCAGAAATTAATTAGTGTGCATGAAGTGTTTTTTAACTAGGAACTCAAAAAGTAATTTTAATTCGTTTGATATTAATTAAGTTTAGTTAAAATAATTAAAGGTTTCTCATTATGTTTCAAACTTACTTATTCTAAAATGTTTGTTAACTTTTTTTGTCAGAAAAAGTAAGCGTAATAGCTTTCTACTTACAATCTACTGAACTTTTAAGTACAATCTTGTAAAAACAACTTTCCTATTCATTTGACTTTTGATTAGAGCTTTTGATAAGTAAGATAAGGTATAATAATTTTATCCTGGAAAAAAATTTTTCGTGTATGATAAAAAAAATTAAAACCTATTTTTATTACCCATAATAACAAATGCAACAAGGCTTTTGATACAAGGCTAGCACAGTTTTCGCTATTCCAAATTCTTGAGGGTAATTCAATCTAGAGTAGCAAAGGGACGACAATAGATTTTATACCAAATTTATTCGCGCATGCTATAAAAGTTTTTATTTCTTTGATTCTCCATGGTCTCTCTTGATTGCCGAAACAGAACAGAATGGAAATGAAAACTATGCTTTAAGCTTGTCCTAACACATTACAAGCTGAAAAGAAGAAGAGGCTTAAAAGATGGGAAAACCACACTGTAAAAAATAATAGTAACGTTCCGCATATGTTATAAGTATTCCACATATGTTATGGAGGAGTGTTATATCTTCTCTATGGTTATATCCTTATCTGTGTGTTATAACCTTATGGTTTAGATCAAGTTTAGCCTTGGTTAGTATCAAATAACGTAATGAGAGTTTCCAAGGCAACTTAAATTTAGCTATTTTTATTTTTAAATATCTAAATAAATAAATTTGCTGATTTTTAAATAAGAATTAAGAACAATTTCTTTTACCGGAAAATACTTTTTCTGTTTTTAAAAAATAAGGTAGTTGTTCATTAAATTTAAAATTGTGTCAATTAACTCTTTTTCTAACCTTTGTCAGTTATTAAAGAAAAATCATCAAAATAATGCAATATTTGTAAGTATTTTAGGTGATTAATAAACGTCACGCCCCATGATTCATGAAATACGGCTTTTTACAGGTTAAAGCTAACCGTAGTTAACCCAGCAGTCGAACTTCTGATTGTCAGTTAAAGAAGGAAAACAAGTTTTCCACCAATCAGAAGTTTGATTGTCGGTTAACTGCGATTAACAGCCGCACCAGTCAGGTTAGCGGTAAATATGACCGTTAGAGTTCAAAAAGATTGAAAAGAGCAGAAAATAAGAACTTCAAAAGTATCATTAAGCAGTGATATTATTGGGATATTTCAATCTAAATACAATTTCTTCCTAAAGAAGTCCCTTCGAGAAACCAATCTCTCCCAAGTGATCTCCGTTCCAAATTAAATTCCGACCTCTGCCCCGGGAACAAATCTGTCAAACTCAGCTACCTCCATCAGATAAAAGACCATCAACAATCCATATGCAACAGTCCTAACTACTCCCGCAATAATCTGCATTCTGCTACAAGTCTGGGCATGATCCGGCATGCACGAAATCGCCCGCAAGCGCTAAAACGGGGCCGCATGACCGTGCAATTTGTTTTGAAATCGAAATCCTGCTGGGGATGAATTCGATCCCAATCCAGGGGACAGAATTTCAAATAAATGCCCCGTACGGGACGAAAATAACGCCGTATCCTAGCAACGCGGGGACCACTTCAGGTCTTGGAAATCCCATTCCTTTTCAGAAGCATTTTTGGGACCTTGAGGTTTTATTTTTGCGTTTCTGACGTGTTTCGGGTTCTTTTTTTTCAGGGGGGATGGGGTTAGGGATTGAGGGGGATGAGGGCACTTTGTGAGAGGTGCGGTTATTGAGGGAGGGTTTTTAAACGGTTTGCTTTCGCTTTTTTTAGAGGGTGAGTGATACTTAGGGATTTCAAATTCTTTCGTTTTTGTGAATGGATAAGTAAATACGGTGGTTTGATGCCATTTTTTTTCTAAATATATGAGAAGGGATTGTATGCAAAGATAATAAAGGTGATGTGTGAAAGGTGAAAGGGCTGGGGACTCACATTTATCCTTAAAACTTTCTTCAAGATAAATTTCTGTCTACTCATGTCAATATCCTTTTTATCGCTTTTAATGTTTTGATATTGAATTGTACTATCAATTAATAGTTAGCGTCTTAGCATCAAACTTTATAGTACTTCTGAGTTTTCAAATTTTTTTACAATAATATTTCTCTTGCTCGTCGTTTCTCACAAGGCTGAAATAATGAGGAAGTTGCATGATTTTTTTATTTTTTTTAATCAATTCTTCTTGCAAAAATAAGCAACTACCCAAAATTTGGGGCCGATCGAGAAATTTTTTGATTGACAAAAAAAATTAACAAAAAACCACTTTTTAAAAGCGCGCGAAAACACCAAGAGTTTGGGATCATCGTACGTTGACGTCATCATACGATAAGCATTGTTGGAAAGCAATGGAGTTTATGGTATGATTGTTTACATCTTTAAACAGTAAGCGTTTTCAGTCACGTGTTTTTTTCTCGACTTTTGGATTAAAATATTTAATAACCTGTACATTTTTTTTGAAAAATTGACTAGATATTTCATTTTACCATACAAAAAACCATACGGTACACTTGTTTGTTTTTGAAAATCAGACACATGCAACTTCCTTATTATAATTTAAACTGGTAACAGTTATTACGACTATCTGATAACTCAAAAAGTCCCATACATAATTAAAAAAATAATAACCACTTAATCTGATTTAAAATTATGTATGAATGAATAAAAGAAAGAAAGAAATGAAAAAAATTGTAACTCGTTTTATTTTAACAACCTTTTTTATTAATAAGTGATTATTCTCTCTTTAATCTTTATTATTAGATGAAACTATTAGTCCAGTCGCCATGCCATGTGACCTGGAAATAGAGTCCAACTAATATTTTATGATTGATTCTAGTACTTTTTGATGTACTGAAACATAATACGGCGGGTGCCAGAGTGGCACCTTTGAGCAATTCCAAATATCGAACGGCAAAGTTCTCGGGGTGAAAAAAGTAGAAATCGGGTGTTATTTTCAGGAAAAAAATAAAGTAGTCGTTTTTTCAACGGATTTTTATGTTTTTGAAGGTGCTTAATCCGAATTAGACTTTTTCAGCCAAATATTCGAACGGCTTCTTTGAGAATTTTCGAGATTTTGTCAAAATTTCAACCCTTTTTACGGTTTTATGCTTATAAAACAAAAGTTATGGGTTTTATAAAAAAATTTTCAACTAACAAATTAAAGTTTAATAAACAAGCTACAAAAAAGTCAATTGAAACATTTTTGTCAGACAAATAGTTTCGCCGCTACAGCCCGCCAAAAGAAGATACAATTTTGGACGGATTGGGAAAAATTCAGGATGTAGTACCTGCATCTCGTGATTGAATGAAGTTTGGGAACCTACAAATGAGTGTTTTTTTAATTTGTATGATTGATACTAGTACAATTTTATATACTGAATCATAATATGAAGGGTGCCAGAGTGGCACCTTTTGTGAACTATAGGTAGCACTTTCAATACAAGTTATCGTGACAAATCCTTTTATGTAATTTATACAAAATATCTATAACACTTAAAACTGGTTATTGCCTTAATATACTTTTTTTATTTATATATTTTTATTTAACTCAACTTTTTTTCACATCAGGATGGAGCAACAAAATCAGGAAGGTTATGGTGTTTTATTGTTTCCTTTAAACACGAAAAAACAATAAAAAATTCTATCACTAATTCATTGCTGGCATTATATAACATAGCAAATTTACATAAAACTAATAAACTACGCAATTACGCAACTATACAAATCACCCTCCAAAAAAATCATTTGTATTCAAATGCATAAAAACTAATCAAAACATATTTGCTTACTTTCAATAACTAAAGAAATCTCCAGACATTTTTCTCAGTCTTCTTCCTCCAGAAAATCAAATCTCCCTGTAGAATATTGGACAACTCAGCATATTCAAATTAGGATTCCTGAAGGCAGCTATTTGTAAATATGCGAATGTCTATTCAGAAGGGAATTCTACTGAAATTTAATTCCATGCTAAGACATGAATTCTTTTGCAATGAATGTCAGTTTTGCGATTTACATGTATGAAAATTTACTGCAATAGGAAAATAAAAACTTTTATCAAAACCACTTGCGTTTATTTTGATTAAATTTCATGTTCGGTATTATGTGAATCGTATAAATATAATTTTATTTTCAAAAACATCATTTTATTTGCCTAAGCAATATAATTTTTGCATGAGCGTATGGGGACCGTTCAAATATTACTTATGTTTTGGGTCACTTTGACCCCACTTTCTCTTGTCAGCAAAGGTAAGCAAACCGCAACCCTCCTCATAATTTCGTAAGAAAACCGTCCTCCATTTTTTTTCGTAAAAAATGCTACGCAATGCCTAAATACCAGAACAATTAATTTAAAATTTTCATTGTTGGAGGGTAGATACTCAGGAGCAGGTACAAAATTTACAAAGGGATCTAGATATATTATATCACAATAGGCTGAAAACTGGGGTATGTCCTTTAATATAAGTAAATGTCAGGTACTTCATATGGGTCGGGGGAATGGTAGGGCAGAATTTTATCTGCAAGGGAACAAAGTTAAAGAAGGTAATATGATCAAGGATTTAGGGGTGATAGTAAATGAGGACTTTAAATGGGTTCATCAGTGTTTATCTGCTAGTAAAAAGGCTAATATTGGGATACATCAAGAAAACTGTTTCTTCAAGGTCCGAGGATATTATTTTGCCACTATACAGAGGCTTGGTGAGACCTCATCTAGAGTATGCTGTTCAGTTTTGGTCTCCATACTTAAAAAAAGATATTGATTCAATTGAAAGGGTTCAGCATAGGGCTACTAAAATGGTCAAGGGTATATCCAGTTTAAGTTATGAAGGAAGATTAAAGAAGCTAAATATGTTCACTCTAGAGAAAAAAAGGATTAGAGGGGATTTGATTCAACTTTTTAAAATGGTAAAGCAAGGGGACACAGAGGGACTAGATTTCAATACGGGTAATAGAACAAGGGGTCATAATTTCAAATTGAATAAAGGAAAATTTAAGACGGATTGTAGAAAGGCATTATTTTTTAAAAGGGTAGTGGATAGATGGAATGCGTTGCCTGAAACAATTGTAAATTCAAGTGGGGTAAACGAGTTCAAAAGGAAAATTGACAGATACTGCACTGCAAAAAATTTCACAGTAATTTTACAGCAAAAAATGCTGGCAATATGGGTGCCAGCCCTTTTTGCAGTGATTTTACAGCAATTTTGTAATTTTTGACTTTAACAGCAATTTTGTAAATTTAACAGCAATTCTGTACTTTTACAGCAATTTTTTAATTTTACAGATTTTTGTATTAACATTTCAGCGATACTGTAATTATTCCGCAGAAAAACTAGAAAGCTATGTGGATATCAGATATGTCTTGTTCTTTCATGTTTCTACAAGTACTCAAAATGTGGCATATTATGAACCACGGGAGGTACCGATCTACGAAGGTTATACTTCCTAGTTTTAAAATCATCAGTCGGTTCTTACACCTCATCTAAATAATTTGACTTTTTTAGTGGTGAGCGTGAAAACAAAAACAAACATTGGTTTCCTGTCCGCAAGGATTCAGAAACGTTTCATAAATGAAAACCAGAATTTTCCAGAAAAGTGTTTAACTGCTGTAAAAACTCATAAAAAGCAGGAACGTTACTGGAATTTATGCGGAACTATACATAATTTGGGCTGTTATTTTATAACTATTTTGTTTATATGTATTAAACAACATTTTCGTTGCTAGTTCGACATTTCTTTAAAAAAAACTACCTGTTATATCTCCTGCTTTTTGTTCCATAACGTAAAAATTACTCCAAATGTTGCTATAGAGGTGCTGAATGATTTAGGTCTAAGATTGGTATGATTGAGGAATTTGAATTCAATTCATTTTCATTTCATTTAATTTTAGTGATGATACAAAATTCTTACCAAATAAATAACTTTAGACATAGGTTAATGTTATACAGATTATAGTACTATTATCTTGTAAAGGTAATGTCACATTTAAAAGCATTCAATAAACAAGAATTTCATTTTCTTTTAATATTTATTTTGATGACCAATTAAAGAATTACAGATATTACAAGGAAAACTACCAGGAAAATTAGTATGTATATTTAATTTACACTAATGCAGGAGGCGCTTCAAATTAACAGCTAAAAAGGCAGTTTTTTGAGATTACAGCAAATGCGTAAAATATTAACAGCAGGAAGTTTCCAGTAAACTATAGCAGGTGGCGCTTCAAATTTACAGCTAAAAAGCCAGTTTTTTGAGATTACAGCATAAAATATGCGTAAAAAAGTGCGTAAAATACTAAAAGCAGTTTTTGCTGTTAAATTTTCCGTTTTTTTTGCAGTGTGGGATTCCAGTAGTTTGGGTTAAAAAGACTGAACAAACCTTGCTGGGATTACGCCTGTAGTTGGTCGACTTAATTTGTATTTGTATTTGTGAAGTCAAAATGCTTGTAGTACTGTTTTTTTTTGTAAAATTAACTTTTGGTTGAATTCTTAGATTCTTACGTAATATTTGAAAGGTCCCATAGAGCAATAACATTGAAGGGGTATTTTACAGTGACACATATTATTGACATGGAATGTGATTTGTATGAATTCATATTGCTTCAAATATAGATAATTTGTTTTGTGTGTTATAGGTTGCAAGAGACGGATGGAAACTTTTTCGAGACGTTTACAGCTTTATCCTGGAAACAGGAAAACAGGAGGCTCCAAGCAGCAAGGGAGGTAAGTTATAGAATTTTGAGTTTTTGATTTACGTGACGTGAACTATTAAAGTAGGATTAGCCACCACTAGTATGAAAGGCGGACCATGAGAGAACTGAACCAGGAGAAAGGGTGAAGGGATTTCATTCAACATCAGTGACTAGATCCTATAGTTTTGATCTTGTGTAAAAATATTATATTAAACAATTATTCGTTAACATTCAAATATTTTTAACTTATCTGATTTCATCCTTCTTCAATGCGACATTTATTAAAAATGCAAAGCTAAAAACTTTAAAAAGAGTTAGTGCGTATTAGGGATTTTGGGATACCCCCCCCCAAAAAAAGACACTGATTTACCTTTTTTTGACCACAGATATTTACCCTTTATCACTCTCCGAAATTTTTTCTAATTATGAGAATTCTAGTTTTACCATCATAGCAATAAGAAAATTATTGTGATCCATCCAACAATGTTTTATCTTTTTTCTTCAAGAAACAATTGATGGGGGATGCTAAATTGAACCAACAACCACAACAGCACAAAATCCTAGATTCTCTAATGCTACATTATTAGTTTAAAAGAAATCTTAGCATTCAGAGGAATAGCTAAATTTATGCAGGTTACAGAACTAAAATCTATTGAAAAAGGAAGGAAATATACTAGTTAACAATTTTGATTTCTGAAATTTTCTTAATGGTTTCATTGTGTAAAAAGGGAAATTATATTTATTCCATCTTGGATTCACAAAAAGGGGCAGAACAGATTGATTGCACATTGACTCATATTTTAGAAGTCTTCATATTTTTAGGTTCACCTAACTTAGCTTGCGCCATCTGGGGAAAAGCTTCTTGTTTAATCTAATAGTTATTATCAAAAGAATGAATGTTCTGTGTAAAAAATTCGAACGGATATTTTATAGTATTGGAGGAGGAAGGGATATTTTTAACTGTTTTTTCTCTTTTTGAAGTAGGGAAATTTCTGATAGGAGATGGATATGTATAATTAAACAATTCCTTTAGCTACGCTTCTGGGTTTCATTAAGATGTTAGATAATTAGTTCCCTTAAAAACTAATGAATAAATTATTAATTTGTAATTTATTTCATGGAGGAAAATAATATATAGAAAAAAGAAGATAATGGGTGTTGTTCTTTTTGCCCATAACCATAGATAAACTGTAAAAAAAATAATTTGTTAGAAATAAGCCCATTAATTCATAGAAAACATAAACGAAAAATGGTTATTAAAACATCAAACTTATCTAACTCCTTATCATTTAATAATTTTAATATCAGAAATACGGTTTACGAAAATTATAATCACATAAAACTGTTGGAATCTTGCATTATACAATAATTTAAGGACTCAATAATTTTTTTGAAAAACAATTGGGAAGAATGCCTTGTGATTAAGAATTTTGTGTACTTCACCCATACGAAAATTACTTTTGTATTACTTTTTAATTACTTTTACAGCTCATACCAAATATGTCAAGTTTACGTAACTGCAACTAGAAGTAAACACACTTTGGCCGAACATGACAAGAATTGGACAAATCTTGAACAATTGTGCTGCTTGGGGTCTGGCATTCCCTCCTTCTTTTGTTTCTTATTAAGGTTTTCAAATTTTATTTACACTGCTTTACAAAGAAACGCTTGCAGTAATCGGGAGAAAACATATAAAAGGGATTAATAGATGATTTCTTAGAAGAGTGTAATGTGAAAGAATTGTTTTTCAAAATGCAAGAAAAAATAGTTGTAAATATTAATGCTATCCACCTTAATAACAACGCAAAAATTAGAGTCAAATTCTTTATGTTTTGTTAGTTTAAAAACTCCTTACAATATTTAATTAATTATCAAATTGGGCAAAGTTAATAAGATTTTAAATGTTTTGCATTTCCAGTTTAGTTTTATAAATTCCCTTTTACTATTACATTAATGCAAATTATAATGTAAAAGTCAAAATTTTCCGGACAATTCTAAATGTTTTAGTAGACTGTTTAAAAACTAATTAAAAAAACTTCGAAAAATCTTTCTTAAAAGCTCTTAAAATATTCTCAGTTTATTTTCATATAATAATTTGTACCCGAATTTCAAAAAGAACTTGAATTAATTTATAATCCATCAATTACGACAATGTATGCTTAGTAATTAACTTTTGGAGTTCCATTAAGAATTTTTAAAGTAATGTTTACCCATTGAACAAGAAACTAACATCTGAAAACCAGTTATCTTGTAAGAACACTTCAGTTCAATAGCTGGCTGTCCCTTTTTCTGTTCTCCTTAGATATGTTAATGTGACAGGAAACTTAAATACTTAACTTCATACTACCCGAGGCATTAAATAAAAGTAAGACTAAAAGGATTTTCAATTTTAAAATTTTCGGAACTTTGGATTTAACTTTTCTGAAAGTAAAAATATTTTCTTCTTTAAAGCTCTCATTTCTTGATTTATTTTCTTGACCATTTTTTCCTTAACTCGTGATATTTGTTACACGGGAACGCGCGCGGGGTCTGTCAGACCCCCTGCACCGTTTTCCATTCTAAACATTCAGTATCTTATGCAAAACCTTTATCAGGGGACGTTTAAAAACCGTAAAATGTTAAACCATTTTTTATATTTTTTACTCAAAAAACCGTTGTACTTGTGAAGATTGAAATCAGAAAAAAGGTATAAAAGCTTACTAAATCCAATGATAAAAATGGCTCAGTTTATTTAGGATAGAATTGAAAAAATTTTTGACTTAAAATTCAGAAGGTATTAGTTTGTCTGTAAACTTTCAATTACTTACAACTTTACATTTTAGAGAAGCATTCTAGATTTTCTCTGTCTTTAACGGAACCAATCTTTTCACATGCAAAATTATCCAGAATCAAATCCGCGTATTTACAACGACAAATATTCAAACACAACAATCTCTCCAACGAAATCTCCCCAAACAACTATTACTTATTCCTTCCGTCCCCAATCCCCCTCCTTCAAAAAATATTCCCTATACGACCAGACTCAAACATATCACAGAACTATAACTACACAAGACGGATTCTCCAGAAGCAAATACTTCCCCTCAACTCAACGAAAAACTCCCTTTCATTGAAAACAGGCATGCACTGAATAGAGAGAAGCATGTCCCTGTCATTCAAATTCCTATATCTATATAAGAAGAGAGTAAAATCCTCTCCGGAAGCGCTCGAGAATTTTTATCCAGTGAGAATTTTTATCCAGTAAATTGTGAATCGCGCTCTCTAAACGCGTCTAAACATGTCACGATTTTCATCAGGACGGGGTTTTGCTCTATCACGTCACTGCTGCGCTGTCAGTGCCAAGCGTAGGCCTTGTCTGGGGTGACGTCACGTTTGATGTTGAGAACTCCGCGGATAAGGGGGAGGAAGAAACATGCGGATATTGTCTTAAAGGATTCCGCGTAGTGCGTGGGAGAAAGGATTTCGACTAGGAAATTTGACGTTTTGGTTTGGGTCAAGAGTTGGGATGTAGAATGTTTCAATGTTTGACATATTTGGTTTTCATGAATTTCTCCAATGCACACTTTTACTAATTCATTTGTCATTACTATTAAATTCAAACCTTGTTATGCATGGTGTATCATTATGAATGGGACAAACACCTAGGGGAGGTAGGGTACATCATAAGGATTCAAAATTGCATAGGAACCCATGGTCCCAAACGTCATTCTATGGGACTAAGGACTATAAGACGTCATCTTATGGGACTAAGGACTATAAGACGTCATCCTTTGGGTCTACCGACGGGACCCGAAAAGCGAGGTGGAGAAAGTTACGACTTGCTGATGCTTCTTCGCTGAGTTCCACGCCAAGCAACGTTTTCTCGATCACTTCCCCGAGAGAATTCAACCTAACCACCGATCGTTTTCATGATTACTTCAGAACTTATGCGATCGCGGATGGTTTACTGAATGGAAAGTATTGGTCGATCATGATGAAGGATGATTGACACGATCCCGGCTGACTTGACGAAGTAAGGGTGGCTCCCGTGGTTGGTTTAAAAATACCCCCTTGCCCCTTAGGATAACTTCTGGGACCATGGGTTCCTGTGTAATTCTGAATCCTTATAAGAATAAATAATTCTGAATCCTTTGCCCGATTGATAATGATACACCCTGTAGAAAAACGAGGGGAGATACTTGCGGGGACACCTATTAGACCTTCAAACTCAAGTATAACCAACCTCTCTGGTGGAGTCCATGAGCAGAGCTGTTACAAACGAGTGACTGAAACTCACGGTCAGCTGAGGCAAACCCCATTGTTTCCCCAGGTTACGTTGGTCCTCATTTTATCGTCCCCGGAGGGATGAAAGGCTGAGTCTGCCTTCTCCAACTCGAGAACAGAACTCGGTATGAATCATCATTGTTCACACAATCTCAACCATTCCAAGCTCAAAACTTTTTGGTTATCTGTGCCCTATGGACAATTAAATATTTCATTATGAAAGTCCATTATGAAATAGTTTTACGTTTATGTGGGCATTCATATGCATATAAAGGTCTTTTTTACAGTAAGTTCTTCATAACGTTGGCAACAATACTCTAACTGAGGTTTTTGCTCTATCTCCTTTAGTTTTTAAATTATTTTCTTTAACTTCTTTATTTCGCCTCTAGGGGCACTGTAAGTCGGCTCAATGGATTCTCCAGGGCAGACCTAACTTCCCCTAGGAGACGTCGGTTCCAAATAAAAGCCACGAAACGGACTTTTGAAACATCCTGTATATTTAGCAATATTATTGAAGTTTCAGTCAAAATACTGAGAATTTGTGTAGAACATGAAAATTAATAACAGTTGCTCGGTTATAATCTCGCTTTAAATTCAGTTGTTTTTACTCACAACTTCGCTACTCAAAATTAATGTCAGCCTTTATGCACGAACCCATTGATTGCGAAAGAGAAAATTCTTTCATGAATATAACCTACTCTCAATTAGAAAGTTTATCTGCTTATGACACGAAAGCTTTTTACAATGTTGCATTCACTGTCGAATCGTTTCGAAACTAAGGCTTTGTCAGGCTGAATGTGACATGTTATTAAAAGACGGATTTATAATTGGATTTGGATGGCACAATCCTTTAAAGCACGGGAAACTTTCTTGAAACTTTTGAGTTCTTCTAGTCAGTTGTTGTTTTTCTTAAAAAACACGTTTTTGTAAAGTCAAAAATAGTTTTTACAGTTGATTTTTTGACGTTATATGCATTTGTAGAATATTTTTCATTCTCGGTTAAAATTTAGACTAAGACATTTCTTGATCAACTGGTAATGTTTAATGATTTGAAGAATAATTATTTAGTGATGGAGGAATTTAAAATAGCTACCTATGCTTGAATAGCTCTTGTTATATAAGGCTACCTAGATTATTTCAAATTAAACTGTGTGTTTCTATATTAATGATTCTTACAGTTAGGTTAAGCGCGCACTTGAGACTTCCGTCACGGTGACTTATAACACTAGTCACTAGAGAGCAATGCATTTCTATGGAGAGATTCTTAGCAATCGGCCAATAGTATCGTCGCCTGTGCGCTCGCTCTAGCTTCTTGCAATAGCCAGGGTGATAATTTTGTCTCTGTCACCGTGACAAAAGTCTCTTGTGCGCGCTTAGCCTTACTATAGGTTTACATAAGACTAGAAACTAATATGCTTTTATTGTTTCAGATATATTTCAAAGAATTTGAATAATTTATTGCGAGTGTTTCTTTAGGAATTATTCGAGGTGACAGATTTATTTGTGATACGTTAAAATAGTTGAACCCATATAGGTAAAAAAATTTCCAAATAAAATATGTTTTTTAGCTAAATTTGAAACTTAAAACTAATTTAAAGTATCCATCATAAAACCCCCAAAAAGCACATAATTAACAGGGCTATTTTATATCTTTTTTAAAAATTACATTACTGCAATATATGTGTTTGATACAAAATGAATTTACAGCTAGTCTACCAAAAACATCCAGAAAAAAATTCTCATAAAAAAGTTTTAAACTGCAGCAAGATTCTCCTGCAATAGTAAAAAACAGAATGATTAAAGCTTAAGTAAAACCAACTTAACAAGAAAAACCAAATCACCATGTGTTTAAAAAACACTCATTTCCAAAAAAAATATTACAGCTCTCTTTGGGATCCATAAAAAGTAACATACTAAGCCAACCCATCTAAAAAAAACCTTGAGTATCCACCGTGAATGTAAACAAGAAAAAACAAAGTGTTTAACTACTCACAACTTTCCTACCTACACTTTTTCGGCAAACGATTTTCCCCCTGAGAAATTAACTCTCAACTCAAATTATTTTTAAACCCGATGTTGTTCTTTTCACGTGTAAAAAACCGCATAGTATTCCCAGCTTCCGGTGATGCAAGCATATGACATGCACCGGCGAATCCACCATGAAAAAAGTGCAGAACAAAAAAAAAGATAACAACAACCACCCATTAAAACGACTTGAATGGGTTGAAAAGAATCCGTGACGTACGGCGTAGGTCGGGCTAGCCCTCCGCAACCTTGACTACTAGATCGGGAACGAGGCTCGGAATCATTGGGATTATTCACGATAGATCCGGCTAAGTTTGGACTCTTTCAAGTGGTGGAGGTAGTTAAAAGTTGGCACGAGTCGCCAGTGTTGCTGCTGGTTGCTTTCTTTAGGAAGTCGTGTGTGTTGTGTTTGAAAAGTAATTGTGTGAGGAAGATTTTTGGAATGGAAGACGAAAATGGAGTTGAAAGTAGGGTCGTGGATGCTGATGAAAACGGGAACGAAGTCGAGGATGAAGATGTGGATGATGGTAATGAGGAGAAGGAAGATGCGGAGGATGAGGAAGACGAGGTATGTGAGGATGAGTTTTTTCACTTGCTGTGGGTGTTTTTCTAATGCTACGGTGATGGTGGTAATGTAGCTTGATGGTCTGCTTTTTCTGTTGCATGAAGTCTGAACTGAAGTCTCTGTTCTAATATCTTTCACATGAGAATATTTGCAAAAAAAATTTGTTTTCGAAGGAGCAGTCTCAATTCTCAATTTCTCTGACACTCTGTTTTATAGAATGTATTTCAAGTTTTGTTAATATTTGGTTTTGAAAGTGTAATTATTAAAGCTGACACAATTTTTAGATAACTTACTTTCAAACTTATTTCAATATCTGCAAAAAAGGCATAAGTTTTCGAAAAAGTTATCCTAATCAGTGTGTTTTTAAAAATTTTTCACATAATCCTTTGAAAATGTTTTTATACCATCTAAAAATCTTGTGTTGCCATTTACTTTCTTATGGAAGAATTCTTAAACATCATAAAGACTAGATTGTGTTAGATGAGCTAAAATGTTTACCTACATAAAACCAGCTCGTTTTGGAGAGTATGCTGTGTTTAAGTCAGAATTTATCAAAGGCAGTTACCAATGGAGAAAAGGAAAATGGGATACTGAATTCTTATTACGATTTTATGAAAAGAAAAAGAAAGAAAATTATAGAAGTTCATATTTACTTAACACTTAAATATACGAAAAAGTAAAAAGCGAAAAAAAAAAGGAGAAGCTCCGGAACAAAGTTCATGAAATGGAACTAGGGAGTGTGTTAGTTCTACTTTTAAAATACATTTTACTAGCATAACTTCTAAAATTTTCTAACACCATTAGCTTTGATACTTAATGTTTTTACTCCTTGATAACACATGAAACTGCTGATGCTTCTTATTACAATTTTACTAGGCATTAAAGAAAATTATAGAAGTTCATATTTTCCATGCTTAACACTAATGCTGAATATCACGATTGCATATGCCCGTTACATCAAAGGGCCAATATAACTGCTGTGTTAATTCCTAGAACCTTTTTGGCGCGATTTGAGAGCAGTTTGTTTACTAGGCAAAATGCCAGACGTTCTCTATTTCTCTTGCTTTGCAAGAGTCTGGGTTCATAAATAAATATGCTTAATTCTAAAACACAAACACATTAACGCTACGTTAATCAGCCGTAAGGAACCTTTTTGGAATTACATTCTACCTGCTACTTCGAAAGAATGCTTCGCAAAACAACATCCGTTGAAACGCGGTACATTAAAAAAATTTTGTTTCTTGTTTGTTTTTAAAAGATTGTTTCCAGATGGAATTTTTCTAAGTTTAATTGGAAATCAAATGTTGAGCTACTAAGTATAAGTGCAAGTTTAACAAATAAACTTTATTTATATAAACATTTCAAATTTAAGAAATGTTTTAAATGCAAACTAATTTTGTTAAAACTTATTTCATTTTGATATATATACAATCGTTTAAAACACTTTGACTTCCCAATTTTAGACATGAAAGGTATTATTTTAATATTGGATTCATGTATGAAATCAAAACTTTTTAAGTGTATTTATATGAAATAATGATGTAAATATGAAATCTAAGCAAAATAAAAGTAATCATTAATACGGAAGTTTAGTAAAAGTAAAATATTAATCTCTCTGTGGGCTAATTCGTCGTGGCAGTATTTTACATTAAAGGCATAACTAAGTGTTACAACGAAAGGATAATTTACCATTTATTGCTGGTTAAGCGGACAATAGGTGTAAACTCACAACTGTCACCTCCAACCGTGGACAAGTTTCGTCCTTGCTAGGACTCATCAGCACGGTATAGGAAGGTAACGCAAGAGAGAGGAGGGCAAGTACTAGTCTAGCCGACTATAACTGAAAAAGTGGTGACCATTGATTAGTCCTCCACTCATCTGCTGGAATGACAATGGTATTCCTAGGTCAGATTTAATTCCAGAATTAAATCTGAATTTTCTGAATTAAATCTGAAATTTAATATTTTGCATAATCATAAGCAACTAAGCATAGCTATGTAGTACATTTTTTCAACACATTTTGTGGGTGAAAAAACTGAAAAGTTAATTTTTTTTCTGCTTCAACGATTTAACGAAGCTTTTTTTATTTCAAACAAAAAAGTTTGATAAACTATCTGATTACTCGAGGGTAAACGTTGATGGAAAGTCTTACAAAGTAAATTAGGCAATTTATCGATCAAAATCTATTCAGAGTTTATGTACGTGGTCTTTAGTAATGAAGGTATTAATTACTTTTATATTATTTGACTGAAATTTCCTACTTCTGGGCAAAAATTGAGAAAAAAAATTGATTTATGTACATAATTTATATATATGTATAATTGGTTCAATTTGTTTCAAGCTTAGAGTATACTGTATTTCTTATCAAACCTTCTCCTTTGGCAAAATATATATTATAAAGTTTTTTCAGGTTATAATGGCATCAATCAAAATTGCATACTTCATTTTCGTGCATTCCATTTAAATTAACCGAAAAATATGTAACATCCATAAAATCCATCAAAAATACACTAATCAAATAAAGAATATTTCCATGTTTCAAATAGAATTGGTCCAAAAATTTTTGATAATGTTAGAAAGATATTTTCATCGTTGTCTGACGTCAATTAACCCGAGTGGAGTGTATGAATGAGTTCGCAAAAAAAAGAAAATTAAAACTTTATTCCCTAAATGAGAACTGAAATTATCTATTTGTTTATTAGGCGTCTATTTATCTATGGGACTTAAATTCAGGACCACCTGATTGTTCGCAAAAACGTAGTGTTTCGTAAAAAAAGATGTTCGCAAAAACGAGAATCGACTGTCTATTAGTGGTTTCATTTCCCATCCAACGTGCACGTATTTACCTGTTATGCCACACGAATCGTATATTTTCCAGCCCGCTTCTGTGGTCAGTAAAGCGGAGGTCATTTAGAGGAGGATTAAAGTTTATGAGTGCGTATGGCAGTGCTTGAATGCGCTTTCGGGGTTATTAAAAGGGCGAGGGTTCTCGCTTTCACGTTTGGCCTTTAGGGTGAAATGTGTCAAGTTCACTTCCGGTCTTAGTTTTAACGTGAAATTGGATGGGACCAAGACTGTTAAAGTATAACTATTCTGTTATGGATTAGTGGCTTTCCTCAGCACTTTGTATTCCAACTTTCAACCAGTTAGGGATAGTTTACTCATATATATATATATCTGACACAATTTATTGCATAAAATAATAATTATTATTAATTATTTTTAATTTTTTAGTCACACCGGTTCTTCGTTTGGCTTCACCCATACGGCTTTTACTGCAATCAATAATTTAATTTTCTCCTTTTAGTACATTTAAGTATTTGGTTTAAAGATCCTTTATTTATTTTTTTAACATGAAAATTGCGATTATGAAAACACAATTATGTAAGTGGCATAAACTTTTCAATACGATTTAAAAATGTGTTGTGTCTTAAATCGGATAATGAGATATAGTAGTTAAAATCTCAATTTTGACGTGGAATATTTTTGTTTATATTCCTATATTATTTCAATTTCAGAATACATTGACATTTACTATTTATAGGCAGGAAAATCCATTAACATTAAATCTCGTATAGTTATTGTAAAATAACTCACAATATTCGTTTCTATCATTGAAATATTATAGAAATAAATTTATTTCAGATTTGTTTTACTTCTATTCATAAAAAATTTAAATGAAACTGTCTCATCATTTTATGTTGGACACTATTTATTTATTGTAAACTTGTAACTTTCAACAATGTAAGAAGAATAATGTCAATGAAATTCTCCTGACAAACTTCTTACCTTCTGATCAACATTATCTTCTTCTACATTGATGATACTAACATTATGTTGTATGAAAAATATTTGCTTTAAAATAAATGCACTTCTTAAATTTTTAAAAATATTAATGAATAAATTCAAAATACCGTACCTACCGTTTAATTTTAAAGTTCCTACAGTATACTTTTTCTTTGTATTTTCGAAATGTAGGTAAATGTAAAATTAATCTTCATTATTGTGCTATGTAAATCTCTAATATTTGAATCCGTTGCACATCTTCCTAAGAAATCATTTAAAATATCGAATCAAAATTGACAGGTATTTCCCAATTCTTATTTACTATTATTATTACTTGCATTCACAAACAAAAAGTAATAAAACCACGTAATGACTGAATAAAACTGCCATTCATCTCCCATACCAATAATTATTTCTAACATAGCGCCGCTTTTTATTTCCGGTGATTCAAATAATATTTCTTTCTAAAACTAAAATCGGAAAGCAATTAGAGTGTTTCCTTTTCGTTGATTAGGTACTGTTAGTTTTTTAAGACTTTCTAAACCGCAGAAAATCTAGTAATACAGAAGTTTCTGAGTCATAGAGTTATTTTGACGAAAGCTATAATTCAAATAAAAACTTTTAATTTACTCTTCTCATTAAAAATAGCGTGGGTGAATAATCCAAAACAATACCTTTCTTCACAAAGTATACATTCGTATGAATGGAAAATAAAAAATTTTTAATGAAGGGTTTCATAAGTTTTCGCGTAAGAGTGAAATTATCTTCAGTTGCTTGCAACTGTTATCTTTACGCTTACCTATAGATATGCGCCATCGTCCTACCCTGTTACACTTCTTAGAATTCTTGTTCAAATATTCCAGACGGAAGTTGGTAGAAAGCCTTCTTTTAATGGGACTTAAATGTGACTTATAAATCAAATAATATTCCTAGTATATCCATTGAAGAGCAATATCCTATTGTTAAGAAATTTAACAGGTTTCTAATTTTTATAATACTTGAGGATATTTTTTGAGACAAAATCTTCTTGAATTTGTATTAAATTTTTTATTGTATTTGTAAACGTAAATGTAAGGGACCTCTCAAATGTTACATAAGAACTAAGGGGGAAGGGATTCGCTCTTTGCTTATTTTTCCTGACAAAAGGGAGAGGGGTATGAGTGATGCTTACGTAAGATATTACAAACACTAGAAAATCTCTTGTTTCTTGAAAAATAATTTCAAAATTCAAACAAAAATAAATTTTACAAAAAATATTGAACTAGGAAAAAATTTAAGCATTTTGACTCAACAGGGAAAATTTAATCGATAGATTAAGTGTTCATGGAACACAATGAAATTATGTTATTTAGGCACTGCTTAACATTTAGTGCAAAAAACAGAACAATGAGGGGGATGGGCAGTTTAATTACGTATTCATAAGGGGATTACGGTTTGCTCATCTTTTCTAGCAAGGAGGTAGGGGTGTCAAAAAGGACCCATAACATGCGCGCGTAATATGTTTACCGCTTTTTATTAAAAATTATCAAATGCGGTAAAAAGTAAGTAATCTTAAGAGACTGAAGTCTAGACTGAGATGTGGGAAGAGACGCTTCCATTCACGATTTTATCACCCATAAATCCCTATCTCTTTTACTCCATAAAGTTTTAATAACTAGACAGTCACCCATTACCCAACCCAAATTCAAAATCACTCAAGAGTCGTCTCTCCTGTTTGAGCCCTAACACCATTTCCCCAGTCACGGGCAACTAGCCAAACCCAATATGCTCAAACAGATTCGAAAAGAGCAACGCACGGGAAACAAGCAGATGAAAAGTATGGAGCAAATCTCTCAGAACCCATCCCATTTCCTATCCAATGATACGTTCTCAGGGAATACCAACAAAACAAACAGTGAAAAATCGCCTTCTTTTGAATCTTATACCCTTTTGGAGGGAAGGGGCTAAACTATTTTACTGTACGAAAATGTCTGTAAATAGCAGTTCTCACAGAAACCTATATAAGAAGGAAGTACACACACATTGAAGTCACTTCACTTCTTTTGAGGATTCCGAGTGTGCTTTTGTTTGTTTTCGTTGCCAAATATCGTCAGAGAACAAATATTCGCTTTTACCGCAATAGGGGATGATTTTTTTTGTTGTTTCCTTTTGGGTTTTCCTTTAAGGTCTTCCTTTCAAAGAAAAATTGCGTTTCTTCGGTTTTTTTGTAAAGAAAAGGGTATAATCTATCACTGAGACGAATGATGGACAAACGTTTGTCATTAGTTTAGTAAGTGCCGAATGGCAACAAACGGATGATCAGTACGTGAAAGCTTTTGGAGAATGTTTTCGAGAGAGATAGATTTCCTGTTGGCTAGCAATTGTTCTCTAGAGGTGTCATTAGCAAACATTTTTCCGGAATTTGATAGGTTGTTTGACCTTCTACACTCGTGTTCTAAACTAAAGGATCATTTTATTTTTTGGAAATTATAACACAAATATTAGATCCATACGATTGAAATGCATGCCATAAGATCTTCTAGGAGGGGAACATGTGGTTCGTAATTAAATTCTGGCATTAATTCACATTTTATAACTTGTTGTTAATATGTGTTATTAAGCACAGTTATAATTATCAGTTATGGACTCAATCAACCAGACCTTTTCACAAAACTACACAAACCAAGTGCTAAAAAAAAATAAGCAGTGTCTAGACTCGTCTCACAAAAGAGAATTCATCATAGTTTTCAAAAGCTGACATGTTGGAACACAGAACATCACGCTGAAGAAGTAAGATCATCAAATTCAAGCCTGGATAATCCGCTAGCGTGGAATAATTAATTAGGCCACTCTAGGCAGCAGACCATGAAATGGAAAGTGTTTATAACCTCCATGTATTCCATTCAGTGCTGCAAGAAAGTTGTCTCTTCTAATTTGCTCCTCCTGGTTTGTGTTGAGAGCCCGCACACAAATTTGTCTTTTGTTTCATTAACTTGTTAAGTGGGGTTGGGTTAATGATCTTATGCTTTGTGGATAGGGCTTGCGGTGGAGTTTTTCTGTGGGTGAGGTGGTAAAAATATGGAATTATGGCAATTAAGTTACCTAACTGGGTTGCTTATAACGCGTTTACCTTTTCTAATGATATAACTGGCAATGTTATTGTTGAGTTTTTTTCTTATAAAAGATAACTGGATTTTAACAATTTACAAGGAACTGATAAAATAGCAAATGAAAAGATTATTTTTAATATGCATATATGCTGACTATATAATTTTATGTCTATATATATGTCTCTTTAATAAACAGAAGCTTTAAAAATTCAATCTGATTCCTTCCTCTTTCTTAGTTTGCGTTTTACTACTGATATACAGTAAAACATTAATAAAATGTGAATGAAACATTTGAAAATTGCTCGCTAAAAGTAATTCAGTTGTCAATTTCCAAACACAGCATCTACAGATTAAAAAACATTTTCTACCAGTTCATTCATTTGACATTTGTTCAAAAAGTTAAATATTTCATAAGGGCTAGTTTAGTTGCAATGTAGGTGTTGTTTCATATTATAAAAATAATTAGGGAAAAAGGTGTTCTGTTCATAAAATGACGTAGAACTTAAAACGGAAACTTCTGGAAATTAAGTGGAATTCCTTTATTGGTTAAACAAAACGGTCGGTATCACTCCTATAGGTGTCTCCATTTATAAGTGTCTATTATTTAGGTTCAACTTCATTTATCACAATATTAATCAAGTTATTTTCTCATTTACTCAAATAGTAATATACTTTTATTACATAACTATATTTATTGTCTACATAAGCTTATTTTTTAATGTGCAGAAAATAGTAATATGGTAATATAATATAAGTAATTTTGATGGGAATATTGTGTATTAAATTAAAGCAGTTATATGTGAAAACTAATTTTGTTTTGTCTATTTGGCGAAGTTATTTATGTGAAGAATATTTACTTTTAATTTCTTTGGAAATCTAACTATATTTATATGTTATGTCCCTTTATTTTAATTAGAATCAAGATTGTAATGCAAAGAAAAAACAATAAATAATCAAACATGAAGGGATTTTTTGTAAACATCTACACTGTTAAAAAAACAGTTCATCTTTTATCCCATTTGTGGTGAAAAGTTGTGCTGTTTCGCCACAAACTGGTTTAAATTTAGTTGCAACCTATAGTTCGGTAACATGTTTTCGGTGCTTTCACTAGTGAAATCCGGTGCTTTCGCTAATGAAAGCCCCAAAAACTTGGTGAAACCTGTTAACAAACTATCGGTTGCAACTAAATTTAACCCAGTTTGCAGTGAAAGGTTAATTTTTTTTAACAGTGTAGCAAATTGAGAAAATTTTCACAAATCACACAATCAAGAACTCATTTTATGAAATATTTAATATCCCCATTTTCCATGATATTAATTACTCAGTAAATAAAATATTGACTATGACAAGCCAAGTCATAATGCAAATTCAACTTTTCTGTTTATGCAGATGTTTTCTCACTTACTTCTTGGCACCCCCATTTCCACGTATAAACCATCCTTTATCACTCCCCCAGCACCCAGAAAAAAAATCTACAACCAAACTTCAAAAAGAAAAATGCCTCCCCGACACATATTCAAATAGTTAACCGCTCCTAGGGTCCATTCGCTTCTACCACAGAACCACCGAGTTCCATCTTTACGAGCTCGATTACGGGAGTCCCTTTCCGTTACAGGCGAAGTTGTATTTCTCCGTTTCCTTTACCACCTGTAAATCAAGGAGGGTAAGATATTTTTACTGCCGCCTGGAGGATTTCTTCTGTGAGAAAGGGCACCCTTAAAGTCCCGCGATATGACGGGTTGAGGAAGGAATAAAACAACTGGGGTGGGTCGGGTTGACTTTTTCCCTAATGCTGCCCACTATTTTAAAGAACCTGTCTCGGTTTTTTTGGGTGGATATGTTCTCAGGTTCAGGTTTTGTGGTGGGATGGTGTTGGCTTTCTCGAGTTGAAACACTGAGAGAAACGACAGTTTCAAATTTGAGTAAATCGATGTTCTCATTTTTGTATGAAACTTTTTGGTTCAAATATGACGACCCAATGCTTTCAATTTTGAAACACTAGACGTACTCCGTTTTAAACAATTTAATAGTCACCACTCAAATTATACTTATTTTTAGTTTATATCTGAAAATTTCAATTAGTAACATTAAGTTAATGGGATAACGTGTAACAACCTTATGACGCACCCCACCCAGTTGACTGGTCTGCTTCCCACGTCAAAGAAGAGTGGCTCTATGGTCATCATAACTGTAACGCATTGCACCCTCTTTATAAGAATGGCATGGACGGAATAAAAAATGAGTACATGATGCTTTATTTTTGAGGTATCTGCACATTTTCAAAAATGAGTTCATACATGTTTTCAAATTTGAGTAAATTTGGATCGAAGCCTGTTTGAGTGCGGGACATACTCAGATTTGAGTAATTTTTACTCATTTTTGAGAGTGTCGTTTTAAGAGTGTATTTAAAGATTTACGGTCGTATTCACTGTTAACTTAACCGATGGCGGTTAACTGGGAGCCAAACCTCTGAAAACCTTTAAAGATTTTAAAGGTTATTTTGAGTTTGTTCTTCTAACAGAATTATTACAAAAAGCTATAGTTCTAGATTAATGTATCAAACAGTATCCTACACACATGCATCCTACACCTTAGATTCCCAGGACTAAGATGTAACAAACCGCGTATTTTTATCTTTTTTGGATTTCGAGTTATTAGTTATTGATATTTAAAATGTGTCGGTCTTTTTTGGGACACCCTGTATCTTAAACGTAGGATCTGATAAAGTTTCTATGATTTTCTAACATTTTGAAACTTTCTTTCAGGATGAGATTCAAAAAGATAAGCCACCTCCTTCAGAATGTGACTTAGGAATTGAAGGCGGATCCTATAAAATAGGAAGAAAAGAAGTAAGTAAAAATTTAATATAACAAAGTGTCCGTCTAATAAATCATTTAATAAGGGTTAAAAAATGACTCCTACTTTCAATAATAACAAAAAAAATTCGTCTAAAGATGCTATATGCGCTGTAATTCTTAAATTAATAAACCAGCTGTCATTTTAAGCATGATTAATGATGTCGTTCATCATTTCTTAAAGTTTATATCCAAATAAACTTCGTCGTATGAGACTGAAAAATTCCAGCGGTTGTTGGTATTAAAATGTTTAAAAACGAATCAATTACAAAATAAATATTTAAATTGAATGATTTCAAAATCAGTAATGTTTCGATGACTTTGTAAAAAAAGTAAATATTCCCTTATGTTGAAACAAATAATTAATAAAAATTAATGCAAAAAAGCACTGAATTTTTCTGTGGATTATGCATTTAAGCATAATAAAACCTATTGCATCGTATGTCTGGTACTTAATTTCTCCTTTAAAAGGTATCTAATTATCTAATAATTTAAATGTTTGAGTATGTTGAACAAATAAGCTTGTTGAATTGAAAAAAGTGCTTTTTAATACAATTGGAAGCATTGAAATGTTTTATCTTACTTATAAATTATATCTTACTACTTAAATAATGGTATAATTTATTTTAGATCGACAAATAAGCAATAAAATTCTAAAAATAAAACAAATCCTGGAGCATTCATACCGTCTTTTTTACTTACGCCCCAAAAATATTTAATTTTGCTCAAACCTCATTATATAAGATAAAACTTATGTGTAATAAAAGAATTTTTTCTTATTTTGATTAAATTATCTCATACTTGTAGTTCATAAGTTTAGTAATCCAATATACTTTTTTATGAAAGTGTCAACTAATATATTTTAATTGGTTAAGATTGTAAGAAAATTCCAATACCTTTATTCTCAATTCCCTTGAATCTTAAGGATTTTATTTACTAAATTTTTTTTAGCAATTACTTTATTTAGCCATTAAAGCGTCATAAATTTCAAGAAATCCTAATTTCATGTATTTATAGAAGAAAACAATCAAATCAGCTACTTTTTTTTATTTACTGTGATTTTTTATGAGCCGCCGGTTTTAAATTTTCTTATTAAGTGGAAGAATTTTTCCTTTGATAAGTTGTTATTTTATTCGATACATAAATAGTAAACTCTTTAATAAAATGCACATAAAACTTAAAAACAAATATCCAATATCCCACGGAATTATATGGTTAATTAATAAATATAAAAATTATCTAAACATTCTTTAAGTTTTTTATCAAGTTTTAGAAATCTATTTATTTTAGAAAAAAATTTCAAATTAAAAAAATACCTAAATATTTAGGTACTTAGGTTTCTTTTCTTAATACCTAAATAATTCTTTCTAAATATATCTTAAAAGGACATGTATGCTTCGTCTTGTTAGTTACGCACTCCCTATAAAAGCAAACAAAAATACAACTGAAAAATTTTCCGTTTGCATGATAAAGATTTTTTTTATTTCAAAGGTTACCAATAAATTCAAACAATTGTTTAAAATTTGAAGTATTTAATTCCAAATTTAACACTTTAGATTTATTATGAAATTTTCTAGGAATTCAAGTTTTTATAATTTCAGTTTTATTAAAAACAGTGAAAACACAATTATTTGCTTAATTTTAACCTCACGACATCAAAAGGTAGAGATTCGTTTCCCCTAACCTCGTACGATTCCTATATTCAGTGTCTCTTCAACCATAACAGATGCGATTTAAACCACGAAAAATCTAAACTGGAAATACTTTATGCCATTTTCTATCAGTTTTTTCGCATGTTATGGCCACAATAAACTACGCGGTATTATTCAACAGTTTCTTGCTCGAGGCCGCATCTTATTTCCTTTTTAACTGTGTTTGTTGGCAACAGTTTGAGGCAAACCTTGTTCCTAAGTTGGAGGATAAAAATCTATTGAAGCGTAATTTTCGCCTGGAATTGCACAACCTCTATTGGAACCGAAAAGAAGTATTTCTGCTCTTTCGGGAAAAGATCATTGATTTTGTTTTAACCTTAAACTTTTCTAACGCTTAGAAAAGTATAAAATGCCGGTCTTTGAGAGGAAAATAATAATACCCAATTTTCCACGGCAGATACAGAAACCAGAAGTTGAGAACTTATGAAGATTTCCGCTTTTGAAATAAATTTTTAAAGTTTTCATACTTTTTAGTTCAGAATTTTTTTTAATGTTTTTGAAGGAACGTTTGATGTTGGAGAAGAAAAAAATGACCAAGACTAATAGGTTACGATCTATGAACAGGAATATAATTATTTGCATTTCAGTTTCAAAATTTTTATTTGCTTTTTATTTTTAAAGTGTGATTTTGTTGCATTGTTATTTTAAATTTTTTTTGTTGAAAATCTGGTCAAGATATTCTTAACAGTAAAAAATGATAAATTATATTTTTCTTTGTTCTAAAAATTTTAAATGCAACAAAATTAATCAATTTTTAATCTACATTTTTAATCTAATTAATTTTTATTTCCTTTTCTACTCCCAAAGCGCTCCTGCTTGTTTCTGTAACTTTTGTTTTTAAAAAGGTTTTTGAGTTATTTTAAAAAGTTTATATTTGTTTAATTATATAAAATTTTATTAATCTAGCATTACGAAAAAAGTTGTAAATTTATCCTCATAAACATAATTCAAAATTTTAAAAAGGATAATGAAATTTTTAGTTTTTCTTTATTATTATCGTTTTATTAGTTGCTTATTTTTAAGACTTGTGTGTGTTATACTTGTTCCTTAATACGTTTTCATGAGTGTGATGTGACACTAGATTTTACAAGACAACATAAACGTTCAATTTTTCTCAATCTAATTACTAAGAAAAACAAGAATCAAAGCAATACATGCCCCTTACATTTTTCCGTAAACTTTCTGTGAATATCAACTTTCATTGCAGTGGGAAGAACTGTACATAGCAGTTCTGTACACCATCAAGCACAAACTTGGAGCCAACAGTAGCGGATATTCAGTGTACGCCGAGGACCTGTACGAATACGCCCAAGAAGCTTTCTGTATGTCTGATGAAGACCACAAGAGGTTCATGAATATAGCCCAAGATGAAAAGGTAGTAAAATTTCTGACATAAAATGCTTTAAAGATCCTTTAAACCCTCTTTTGAAAACATGATATACAGATGAATCAGATTGATTCCAGTTGACATTTAATCAAATCAGAATGAGGTCAAATTGGTAATTTATCCGTAACAAATAAGTCTTTTGATGTAATTTAAAATTACAAATTTTAATGAGTTTTATATCATTAGTTTTTCAAAAATCAATTGGTGTGTTCATATCAGAAAAATTAAGTTTACGAGTTATTTATAAAATATTCATTTTGTTTCTTTTCCTGTGATATAGTATTTTCTTTTTTTTAATGTTTTAGAAATCGACTCTTTTCTCTGCAAAAAATAATATTAGGAAATTCGTAGAAACTCAAGTGGAATTTTTTTTGCATATTCTATCTAAAATATCTGAAAGGTAGTTATTGGGAAAAATGTCGAGTTAGTATAATAAATTCTAAATATTTTTTCGTCGATTTTCTCAACTGATATTTTCACAGCTGTTTTGTTTTTCACAGCCACATATGTTTATAAATTAGGACTAATTTTTCATATGAAAGGGGAAAACTCAATAATCCTCAGAATAGTTTTAAAATATTACCCTTGCTGTAAGATATATTAACCTTTTTAAACGGGTAAAAGTTTTACAAAAAAAATTTTTTTAATAAGAAGAAGGTTAAAATTGCTTTTAAATTTGCTTTGAATAATCACTACTTTACTTTGGAATTTTAATACTTAAAATTTCAATTAATTAAAAAGTAGGTTAAAATAAATATTTGTAGGTATACCAATGAAATCTTTTTATAAAACGATAAGCTTGCATAATCTCAATACTGATAGCATAAATTGAGCAACTTTCATCAAATGTAAATGACATCCTGAACTGGTTATCTAGAGAAGTACTTTAGGAACACTTAAATTTGAATTGGTAAATATTTGTAGGTATAGCAATGAAAACTTTTTATAAAACGATAAGTTTACATAATCTCAATACTGATTCCATAAATTGAGCAACTTTCATCAAATGTAAATAACATCCTAAACTGGTTATCTAGAGAAATACTTTAGGAAGACTTAAATTTGAATTGGTAATTACCTAAGGAGAAAATTCAAGCATGTTACCCCAGCTAAAAAAACAATATCTGCAAATTTCCCCTTCAGAAAAGTTGCTCGCATACTTAACTCGCCCCTCAAGACCGATTTCCCAACCCAAATGTGATTCAGAATGTTTTTATTCTTTATAACGAAATGAAAGAATGAAATAAAGCGAATAAGGCCTCTCCTTACAACACTAGGGAATTTCAAGGATACTAACTAATCACGGAACAACAAGAACTTGTCTCGGTTTTGAAAGAGTTGACGGCCTGAAGGTTTTTAACTTTCCAACTCTTGCTGCAGAAAAGAGAGTTGAAGGGAGCACAATGAGAAATCTCTTCTTTTGACGGTGCTCATAACGCGAGATCTTATCAACATAATGAGACTTCATTTTGAATAGTTTATGGAAGGTTGATTTGAAGAAACTCGGAAAAGTCGGTATTGCCCTGAGCGGGTGTTAATATTAATGGGATATGATTTGATTTGGAGACTGGTGTCTCAATTTGTAAGATTTTTTTCGTAGTAGCAGTTGATTGTTTCGGTTATAATTATTTTGGGGGGTGGTTAAATTAGATTTGAATATTTTATGGCAGTGTGGTCCAACCTTTAGCTACCCGAGTGCCAATTAAACTTTTTATAGGGAGAGGCCGAGTGCCAGAGACAGTAAAAATTACATTTTACTGTTTTAAAACAGGCAAATCAAACTTATATTCCAACACCAGTGACGGATCTAAGGGGGGGGCTTTCGGGATGAAGCCCCCCCAAAACGTCTAATATTTTACTAAGTTTGTCAAAACGCAAAAAATCTATATCCGAAATTCGGATGAGGCGTACCAAAACAAGTTGAAAAAGTGGGGGTTTTGACTTAAATTCCCAAAAATTTTCTAGGGGGAGGACCCCCAGACCCCCCTTTTAGTTGTTTGAGTAGGATAATTCCCTACCTTTTCCGTGTTACCATTAACAAGAAGATTCAATTGGATTATAAAAATTCTTAGCCCCCCCAAAACCAAATACTGGATCCGCCACTGTCCAACACAGCAAAAATATTGACTGTGCGTCATTAGCCTACTTTTTTTATTCAAGGGAATTATTTTGTGCCACAATTCAAACACTATTTCAATAGATTTCCACATTTATAAATTAAAATTTAAAACAAATTATTTCTTTTTTTCTGAATTGAATTGTTGTTGTTTAAAGGAAAATCGGACTATTAACAAAGTGAAAACCGTTATTAGAAAATAGTTCGTTCACAATCTTTTTAAAATGAAAGCGCAAGAATGTTAAAGGTTTTAGTGTTTTACAGGTAAAAGTGTTATTTCTAAATTAGTTCACATGCAAAAAATATTTTCCCCTCAAGAGATATTATAAGAACTTTTTAATTATAAAAATTGAGTTCTAAATAATTGCCTAAACTACAATCCTGTAGGGAAATTTCTGAAATTACACTTGTAGATTAAATGTTAATTACAATTCATAGCTTCTAATGATTTGAAAACTCATTTCACTATTGCCCCTACTGGATCTTCTAGTGATGCACTTTTAATAACCCTTTTGAATTTAAGGACAAATCAAAAATAGTTCAAAGGGGATTCAGGGGTTCTCCCCTGATTTTTTTTTTGAAAATACAACCGATAAAAGGGGGGTTTTAACACATTTCTGAAATAAAACTGAAAAGTGGGATATCTTCCTATTTAATATGATTAGGACATTTTGTGGCCGATTGCCATGAAAATACCTCCGAGTGCCACTTGTAGCCCGCGTGACGCGGGTTGGACCACACTGGTTTATGGGATGTTCCATGAAAATCACGAAGTTTTATAGTACTTTTTTATATCAGCAAATTATTAAAATATGTTGTGTTACTTAATAGATGATTTTTAAAACAGCGTTCAAAATTGACGGTTGTCTCTGTTGGTACCAGATCTGTAACAAACGAACCAATACGGTCAGAAAATCGCTGGTCTGCCGGGCCAGTGGCGAAAAGTATTCCACTCTCCAATAGTTATATCCACGTTTTTCTATTTTTGCTGTCAAACTCATAAGAAGTTCATGTTAATTAGTGCAATAGTAACATTTCAATGAAAAGAGTACTTAGTAATAAATAATATATTTTCAAACTTATTTATTTAGTTAGTTTGTTGTTCAGTTTAGTTTTTTAAAAACAAAATTTATTCATCGGTACTAACTTTAAGTGCAATTGTGGCTTTAAGAAAATTTAAACCTGTCCTTTTTAATTTCATCACTCAGTACTCATGATCAATCATTTTGCTTGATGATCAGTAAGATTGACTAAGTAGGTCCGCAGGACGAGTGTTTTTTTTCAACTTTTAACACTATGTTTAAAAGCTTGTAAATGTATCCTTCTTTCTATTCAGTCCGATAATCAATGTCGTGAGCTTCGTAAACCCTCTTGGAAAAATAGGGTAATAAGAAAAGTAATCAACCTCAAAAAAATCATAATTCGGAAATTCCCGTGTCGTATTTTGTGGACATTATTTTCATACCATCTTCAACAAATTATAATAGACCAGGTAAAAATAATGAATTCCAGGATTTGTTGACGCCGGTTGTTTTTACCACTGATAGTGCCCTCCAAAGTCTAGGGTGAAACGTCTGAGTATAATGTCCACTGACCACGGCATATACTGCAGGAAATTTCAGTATAAATATTAATGAATACGGCAGTGGACGTTTTCATCGTATTATTTAAAATATTAATCTTGATCTAACTCATAATTTTTGGGAATGTTTTTTGATTGATTTGGTTTTTATTTCCAGCCTCCAATTCTTGTTCTCAATGTAACAGTGGTGGAAGCTCAAGGTTTAGAAGCTAAAGATCCAAATGGTAAATGTGTTTGGTATTTATTCCATAGTCACTACTTTGTTGTTTCAAAAAGTTGTTTTCAAAAGTAAAAATTAACAAACATGAAAATTTTTCGGGGGTTCAAAAATATTTGACACTTTAAAATAAAATTTATATAGGTGATTGTGCGTTACTTAAAAGACAAAAAATTCTTTGAAAATATTATACGAAAAATGCATAATTTAATATTTTAAAAATGTTTATTTTGCCTGGTATAAATTTTTAGCAGTTGAAGGAAAAAGTGCTCAAATCAGAACTTTTTATCTTGAGTTTGGTCATTTCAAGTGTTCTTGAAATCCTTTTACCTTTTAGAAGAAAAGTGGTTTACCCATATGCAATAGATACAGAACTTAACTGTATATTATCAATTTAGCCACTCTATTCACAAAGAAACTTATTTATCAAAAGTTGTCTTATTAATAAGATCATTTTTCCTTTCAGAAACCCTTTTTAGTTAAAGCTGAAAAATTCTAAAAATTAAGCTCAATTATAGAAATACAGCGAAATGTCACTTTTGTTTATTTCCGGTAAATGATAAATGTACAAAAAAATGCACAAGTGCCCTTACAGCAAACCTTCAATAAGGAAGTTGCATGTGTCAGATTTTCAAAAACAAACAAGTGTTCCGTATGGTTCTTTGTATGGTAAAATGAAATATCTAGTCAGTTTTTCAAAAAAATGTACAGGTAATTAAATATTTTAATTTAAAAGTCGAGAAAAAAACACGTGACTGAAAACGTTTATTGTTTAAACTATAAGATGACGTCAACAATAATACCATCAACTCCATTGCTTTACAACAGTGTTTAGTATAAGATGACGTCACATCCAAACTCTTGGCGTTTTCGCGCGCTTTTAAAAAGGGGATTTTTGTTAATTTTTTTGACAATCAAAAAATTTCTCGATCGGCCTCAAATTTTGGGTAGTTGCTTATTTTTGCAAGAGGAATCGATTAAAAAAATAAAAAAAAATCATGCAACTTCCTCATTACTCGAAACTAAGTTCGGTGACTTAGACCAAATTCATTCTCAAACAGCTCAATTTTGTCACTCTATTATTGTAAGAAACGCAACACACCCACACAATCGTGTAGCGGCCTAGTGTCTCTGTTTCTGTTTATTGTTTCAAAAGTTATTTATCTTTTTATAAGTGGCAACACAGATTCAAAATTATTTTTATCTCCTAAAATCGCAACCAAAACGAGATTCAAGTGTTATTGACCTATATTCCGAAAAGATATTCTTCTTTAGCACGACGTATGCAAAGCACGCTCTAAGATACGACGACCTTTTTCATCTTGTTTGGCTGGTGTCCAATCATGCCTGAATGTCTGCAACAGTTTGAAACAATTTCGAATTCTAACGAGAGTCTAGAATTACATTATACAGGGTGTCCCTTAAATGTTGGGTCACACTTCTAGGGGGTATAGATAGGGTCACACTTCTAGGGGGCACCTAGACAAGTCAGAATCACATAGGGTACTGAAAGTTTTCACTTTAAAATTTGTTTTATTATGCAAAAAGTTTTTAAAAAATGTGAAAACTCTGCAAAAACCTTATTTTGTATTTCGAAATCCTTTCTTTTGATTTGATAATCGGAAAGATCATAATTGAAAACCCTTAAGTCCAAAATTTCACATAAATACAATCAATATTAAACGCTTGAGATCCTAAAAAAAGTACGAAATTTAAATCTCTCTGCTCAGTCCGTCAACTCTAGATTTCTTGAAGTTCCGATATATTTCAACGAACATCTTGCACCGGAATTAAAGCAGCTATTCTTTCAAGCAAGAAATTTTAAACGAGAAAATCACTATAAATATTGTTGGTCCCGTGACGGCAAGATATTTTTACGCAAGGACGAATCCTCAAAGATTTTTCGTTTGAAATGCATTGAAGACTTAAATTCCATCTCCACTCAGTGTAATTAATGTTCCCGAACCTGACTGCCGGAATTTAGATGATTTTGAGGATTTCGTCAATTTTTTTCGTTTTTCAAGTAAATCTGATATAAATATATTACATGTAAACATTCGAAGCTTGCGCGCCAACTATGACAATCTTTTCTCAATAATTTCTGACGCTTTAAGTTATATTTCAATTATTATACTGTCTGAAATCTGGATTTTTGAAAATGAGACAACTTTTTACGCATTCGATGGTTTTGATTCTTTTTACTGCTGCAGAGATGATAACCGTTCTGGTGGAATAGCTGTATATACTAAAAGTAATTTAAATTTTTCCAATCAAGATATAACTTTTACATCAGCTGAAACTATTTTATTATATTGTAAGTGTCTTAACATCACTCTATTGGCTATATATCGTAATCATGATTTCACTATTGATTTCTTTAATGTTGAACTTAAAAACACCTTGATTTCTCTAAATCGACCTAATATCATCATAATGGGTGATATCTCTCTATATTAAAAAAAAGTTACTGTCACCGCCGCCGCTGCCGCCGCTGCCGCCGCCGCCGCCGCCGCCGCTGTTTCAGAAAATTTAATTTTTCAACTCTTTGAACTCTCATATCGCAAAAACTACTCGATAGAAATTTATGAAATTTGAAATGTTTGTAAAGGAATATTTGGGGCACATTCTCGAACAAAAAGCTAACTGATGTGATAATTAGTACTGGGGTATTTTTAAGGTCAAAGTTGAAGTTTTTCTTTTTTCGCCGCGTAATCCAGTTCAGCAAAATCTATTAGCAGCAGAACTATGATTTTTTGCAGCCTAATACTCTGAAGTATGAAGATGTGCACTACGTCTCCCTTTTTTCGAATTTCGAATTTGGTTTAGAGTAATTAATTTTTTAATTTTCGAAATTTTTGACACTTTTTCGTTTTTTTCTATCTAAAATGAAAACTAATCACGGTATCAATATGATTTTTTAAACACTTATATTATTATTTTTTAGAAAGAGATTGCCGTTTAGTTCTTTTAAAAATTCTAATTAGTTTTGGAGTAATTAAGCATCAACGTTTCATTTTTTTCATAGTTTTAGTAGGTCTTTATCAGACGTGTTTAATGTTTTTAAATTTTATATTTGCCTGTTCACTAGATTGTCGCGAGCACGGATATTTAAATTTAAAGTTTTGAGGTGCACATTTTTGCTCTAAGTTTGCTAGCGATATAGTATAGACTTGTTTAATAATCTTTTAAAGATACTTCGATATTTTTTGAAATACTAGAGAAATAAATAATTCAGCTTTTTTGAGTGTTATTTGTGCCGATGAAAGGAAGAGGATTTTCGACAACTTGTCTCTGCTAAACTTTTGACAACTTTTTCTCTGCTAAAGATCTATTGCAGATATTACAGATCGCGAAGCGATCTGTAAAGAGCTGCATAACAGTTACTGGGGTTGGTGAGCGTAAGCGAGCAGGGAGCGGTAGCCCCCATCTATTAAATTATTGATAATTTAAAAAGGAATATTTCAGTAATAGTTTTATTTTGGTATTTTCGTGGTAATGATCCGAATTAAGTTACAGAAAAGTTTGAGAGATAAGAAGTTTCGATATTAAATGATCATTAACTACACTCTGTTCATTTAGAATTAGCGCCTGAGAAGTAATGTATTAGAAGCATTTATAATTCTAATTATCGTCGAAAAAAATTTTTTAAATACTGTAGAAACAATCGGTCTCTGAAATTGTCTGATGAGCGTTATCAAGCATTGTTGAGCGTTTTTGATCCTGTTTCAGGCGCCTATTCTAAATAAACAGACTATAAGCAGACAAGTTCCAGGTTGTACTGGATAGTTGAGATGAAACAAGCGAGCTCTGCTCACTAAGATCGCGAAGCGATCTTCAAAGAACTGCGAAGCAGTTCCGGGGGTTGGTGAGCGATAGCGAGCAGGGGGCAGAGCCCCCTAGTTAATATAAATATTTTAAATAATGATTATAACGTTGCAGAATATTTAAACATTTTATCCCAATTTGGTTTTTACAGCTACATTAATAAACCCACCAGATCTGGTTCATATTCATCTACATGCATTGATCATGTTTTTGCAAAAACAAGTGATCTTGAATTAAAAACTGGTATTTTCATATCTGATCTAACAGACCATTTCCCTACAGTTTGTAAATTGAAAAATCTGGTTGCTTCTAAACATTTTAATAAGTCCGAATCTTTTGTCTTTTTGAATTATTCTTTGTTTTATAATTATTTATCTTCATATGTATTTAATTTTAATGTTAATTCTAGTCTTGATCAGCAATATCAAAAATTTGTCTTTGAAATCAATAACATTAAAAATAATTGTAAGTACCGTAGTCATGCACGTAATCCTTTTAAAAGTAGTTGGATGACTAATGAAATTTTGGCTTTAATTAGAAGAAAAGAAAAACTTTTTAGAAAATTTAAAAAATATCCGTTGGATATTGTGTTTAAGACTGCTTATAAAACTACTGTTTCAGAATTAAAACGAATTATTAAGCATACAAAAACTCAATTTTATAAAAACAAATTTGAAGCATGTTCAACTAGCAAACAAAAATGGGATTTTGTCAATCGAATAGTCAACAATAATGTTAAAACTCGTACTCTGCCTGATATCTTGAATAGTTCGGATTTAGCTTCTGAATTCAATACTATATTTAGCAATACGAATCAAAACTCTTCCAATTCTGATATAATAATTTACCAACGATATATTACTCCTTGTGTTTCTTCTTTTGTACTATATGAAGTCACCGATCTTGATGTTTTAGATTCTTTAAATTCTTTTTCTAAAGTTAATTCATTTGATTTTGATGGAATTTGCGTAAGGTATCTGAAGATAATTGCCTTGAACAACATGGATTTCTTAACCAATTTTATAAATTCCTCTTTCTCATCTTGTGAATTCCCTGGCTCATTAAAGCGTGCTACTGTTACTCCGATCTTTAACCCATTAATGCCCAACTTCTTATTTTTCTTAAATATTTGGTAAACACATAGTAAATAGCCCCAAAACCAATGGAAAAATAGTGAAAAAAATTCCTGGTTAAAATTTTAATTTCTACACCAAAATTAAAAAACGTCCCTAAAAAGGGACGTCAGGCACGAATGCCCCCGTGTTTTTTCCCTATAGTAAACGCATGGTAGAAAACTGTTTTAAAGCCTCAAAAACATCTTCTACCTTTTTAGGTGCAGCAAAAGTGATCGAAACCATATTGTAACATGAATATGAACAAAAAATCAAAATTATTTATCCAATTAACTGTAAAAATAACCTTAATTAACGTAATTTGAGCATTTTTTATGCTCTGAAACACGTTTTTCTTCCCAAATCTATGTTAATTGCAAATTAATTAAGATTTTTAATTGAAAAAGGCATTCTCTGCTTATATGTTACCTAATATTAAGTAATAATTACTTTTACACACCTCAAACCCATCAGAATATCTCAATTTGTGAAGTTTAAGTCTTTCAAATGCCCATACTTTTTTCATTTTATTTAATTTTATTGTACGGAACACATATTTCTCCCCAAAAATCAAGCATTAGTGGGATGTGCATTAACAATCCAGATGATACAGATTGATCTGCAGTATAGAACACAATGATTAGCGACATCTAATTAGAAAAAATTCCAAAAATTTATCACAAAAGCGACTTTTTTGGCAATTTTAATGAAAAAAAGTCATTATAACTAATAATTATTGAACTTTTAATTAAAATATAACCGGAATATATTTGCATAAATAATAAATATAGTAAAATAATAAATTTATTCCTTTAAATTAATACAAATTAATTAATTTCTTATAATTAAGACTTTTTATTCCATTAATTTAGCAGAAATAACAGTATTTTCCAAAAAAAAATAAACAAAAATTATAAATTTATTAGCTAAAATTAAAGTAATTTTATAAATAGCAGTTATTTAATTCCTTTCATAAGAATCGAACGCGTTTTTATGAAAAAAAATAAGGAAACAATATTATTTCACTACGGGGAAAACCACGGGGGCATTCCTGCCTGACGTCCCTTTTTAGGGACGCTTTTCGAGGGTCCAAAATAAGGTCAAGATAAAATATTTTGGAAAAACAAAAAAACACCCCAACTGATTTAATGTATAAACAGTAAAATATATCGGCATTGGACATTTTTTAAAATAACAACTAGGATTTTTAAGCTTTTTCTTTTAAAATTTTTAAAAAAGTTATTTTCTGAAAAATTCTATCTTCCAACTTTAAAAAAAGTGAAAAATTTTTTAAATTCTGCTTTCTTCTTGTGTTCTTTATGTTCTATAAAGATCAGGGGTACATCAGTGCAAATTTTGATTCAAAGGAACAATTTTTGTAGAAATAGGAGGATTTTTAAAAAACGTCCCTAAAAAGGGACGTCAGGCAGTAATGGGTTAAATCTGGTTGTAAAAATCACCTTTCTAATTACCGCCCTATTTCTATTTTACCCTCATTCTCAAAAGTCATTGAAAAAATTATATCTAAACGTATGTTCAAATTTCTAAATTATACAAACTTCTTCGCAGGAAATCAATATGGCTTTATAGATGGACGTTCAACTGATATGGCTTTACTGGAATTTTCGAAATTTATTTACAAAAGTATAGATAACAGTAAACTTACAATAGCAATTTTTCTTGATATAAAAAAAGCCTTTGATAATGTTAATCACTCAATACTAATCGACAAATTAGATAAGGCAGGTTTTCGGGGTGACTCACTTAAATGGTTAACTTCATACTTGTCAAATAGAACGCAAAGGGTAAAAGTCGATAATAGTTTAAGTAATTATATTCTTACTAATCGTGGAGTGCCTCAGGGGTCTATCTTGGGGCCTTTATTTTTCCTTATTTATATAAACGACTTTTGTAATTTAAACTTATATGGTAAAATAATAACCTATGCAGATGACACAGTTTTACTTTATTCGTGCTCCGATAATTATGAACTTCTAAACCAGATTGAAACTGATTTGTTTGAAATAGAGACTTGGTTTAGCGCGAATGATTTGACTCTAAATTTAAACAAAACTAAATATATTCATTTTAGCCTAAGACAAAGTGATTTAAACTTAAACTTCAAATATCATTCTTTATCTTGCAATAGAAACTCCAATAATTGTCACTGTCACATCCTTCAATCAGTTAATAGTATAAAATATTTAGGTTTATTTATCGATTCAAATCTTAAATGGAAAACGCATATAAATGAGCTAGGGAAAAAATTACGTTTTGTTCTATATAAACTTTTCCACTTTAAAAATAAAGTTGCTTTAAATTTTCTAAAATCATTATATTTTGCTTGGTTTTATTCGTTATTTAATTATGCAGCTATCATTTGGGGTGGGGAATATAGATCCAATCTTCAACCGTTAATTTCTATACATAATAAATGCTTCAAACTTCTGAATCACCAATCTAGTCCCCATAATTTTAGGTCTCTTAAGTTATTACCATTACGGCATAATGCTTTTTATCGCATTCTACTTTATATTTTTCGTAATAAATCTCTTTGTAAATTTAGAACCAGGCAATATAATACTAGATCATCTGAAATTTTTGAAATTCCAACATTTTCAAAGGACATATTTCGTAAACACTTCTTTTATCTTGCACCTAAATTGTACAATAGTTTACCAACAAATTTAATTCAAACAAATAGTTATTCTGTTTTCAAAAGAAATCTTTTTGAATTTATAATTAACATCGACGACCTGGATCTGTATTTCTCACTTTGAAGCAAATTTTTCATTTTAAATAATATTCAGCCTTTTGCCAATAATATTGTGTGTGATTTTGTCGTGGTTTTCTTGTGTTTATTTATAGTTTTAATGTATTTTTCCTTTTTTTTTCTTTATTTTCGTTACTCAGTTATGTATTTAATTTCTTTTACGCCTGGACGGGATTTTTTTATTTCCCCTTGGCGTATAACATTGTTTTTCTGTATTTATGTTTATTTTTCTTTAATTGTTAATAAAAATTATAATTATTATTATTATTATTAACCCATTAAGGACGACTTTAAAATAATGAAAATAAGTAATTTTTTCTTTCGTATTTTGTTCATTTGGACCGAAAAAAGTAAGAAATGCCCATTTTCAGATTTTTCAAAAAATAATTTTTATGATTTTTTGACTGGCAACTTTTCTTGCCAACCGTCCTTAGTGGGGTCCAAACTCTGACAAATGAAAAGTCGAAAAAACTAATTAGAATGTTTACGATTTTGATAATAATATGTTTTTATACATAATTTAAAGAAATAATACAAAAATAAAAGTGAATGGGGACTATAATGCAGATAGGGGATCCAAGAAAGTTTATTTTACCCCGCCTGTTCAGTTCAAAATATTGATATTCACCTAATTTCAGGCTTTAAAAATAGCCGAACTAGTACTTTTTAAGTCGGAACGGTTGGAACCCTTTGATTTCAGCACTTTAGGTAACTTTCAGGTTAAAGTAGTTTTATTTATATCTCCCAGTCTGTGATATAGGGACTTTTTATCTGCCAGAGTCATATATTCTCAACTTTCGGGGTTTTTTTATACCTTTGGTTAATTTTTTTGCCTTCCGAAGCTTTTTCTCTTATTGGAATTCTACGTTCTTGTTAGTCATTCTCTATCAAAAAGTCATCATAATTACAATATTCATCTTTATGGCTCCAGATTTCGCATATTCCCCACAGAAAATGTTGAAGATTACTCATCAACTCGATAAAAACTAGGTATTGGCCCATTCAAAATAGGCTAAATAACTCCAGTGATATTTTATTTTATTTTTGACTGCTGTAAGTTTCCATAAAACCCTTTCAAGGAAAATAAATGTATCCAGAAACGATTTAGTAAGAGATTGAACCAATAAATGTGTTAGGAATCGGTAAAAATCTAAAATCTATAAAAAAACCCACTAAAATTATGATCCAAGGGAAACATTTCATCATGCTAAAGTATCAATAAGATCTGCATTTATGATAAGAACTAAAAAAAGCATTAAAAATAATTAATTTGCAAAAGCTTCTTATGAGTAACTCTTAAAAGTTTAGACCACACATCGGACGATTGGCAACAAAAGTTGCCAGTAGAAGAAAACTCTTGCTCTTGGCAATTTAAATACCGTCATTCCAACTGTAATTGGTAATAATATTTAGAATGGGATCTTGGGAATATGCTGCAATGGAAACAAGTCACAAAAATAACCAAAACATTAGATTCTTTTGGCATTTTCCAAATGATCTCCCAGCTATCTCCAAAATGTAGTGAAACGCTCTCATTCTAACAGCAATTTTACCCCCAAAACGGCATGGAAGGTATAAATTTCTATTTTTATCTGAATAAATACATTCTTCAGAAGCTGCTATCATGCATTTAAACTTTTAATGTCCTCTATTAGAGTCAGTAAAAAATGAAATGTCCCTTGGCAACTTTTCTTACCAACCGTCCTTAATGGGTTAAAGTTTGTTTTTTGAGTGCGAAAACAGCTCCAGAAAACGAACGTTCAGGGAGAATCTACGAGTTACGGATAGATAATCGCTAACTTTCTTTTCTCTCCCAATTTGGCAAAACATGCCAAGCACCTACAGATTGCCAAGCAAGCTTAGGCGATCTGTTTTTGGCGAAAGTTGGCAACGAATCTCGTATCGCAAGTAAAGGCGAGAAATTTAGCGAGCACTAATTCTTAACTCGTAGATTTTCCCTGAACGTTTGTTTTATGGATATGTTTTCGCACGCAAAAAACGTTTGTTTAGTCACCACTGAAAAAATAAACAATTCACTTTTAAATGTCTTAAAACATAACATCGCTGTCTTTTGTGATAATCTTTAGTTTCTTATTTGTAAAGCAATATCGAATTAAGTAATTGCTAGGAAAGTGAACATAAGAGCTTTGGATAAAATACTTGTGTGATTGAATCATATCGTGGCATATCGTCTGTTGAATCATATCCTTGGAAAATATATATGTACTAGAAAAACAACACAGCTATACTTCACAGCGACGAGGAGTTTCGGTACGCAAATCGTGATAAAAATAACACTATACAGGGTGTCCCATAAATAGTGGGCCACACTTCTAGAGGGGATAGTAGACACCTAGACGAGTCAGAATCACATAGGAATCGGGGGTCCCAGACCAAATCCCATTGAGTTAAAAATGGAGCGACACCACAAAACAATTATTGAAAAATTCAATCTGTAGAAGAACTACTATTGGTAAAAACTTAATCATGGTCTCAAATTTTGTGGTTTAACATGATCCTTAAAATCATTGTAAAAGTTTTCATTTTAAAAATTTTTTTACTACGAAATAAAGTCAAAAACCACAAAAATATGTGAAAAATCTGCCAAAACTTTATTTTGTATTTAGAAATCCTTTCTTTTGATTTGATAATCTGAAAGATCATAGTTGAAAACCCTTAAGTCCAAAGTTTCACGTAAATACCATCAATATTAAACGCTTGAGATCTAATTAAAGTTTGATTTTTGCTTGCGAAAACAGATCCAGAAAAGAAACGTTGAGGGAAAATCTACGAATTACGGATTGATGCTCGCTAAATTTCTCGCCATTATTTGCGATACGAGATTCCTCGCCAACTTTCGCCAACAACAAATCGCCCAAGCTGTCTTGGCGATCTGTAGGAGCTTGTAATGTTTCGCCAAACTGGGAGAGAAAAGAAAGTTAGCGATTATCTATCCGTAACTCGTAGATTCTCCCTGAACGTTCGTTTTCTGGAGCTCTTTTCGCACTCAAAAAACAAACTTTAACAGGATCTCAAGCGTTTAATATTGATGGTATATACGTGAAACTTTGGACTTAAGGGTTTTAAAATATGATCTTTCAGATAATCAAATCAAAAGAAAGGATTTCCAAATACAAAATAAAGTTTTGGCATATTTTCACATTTTTTTGTGGTTTTTTGACTTTTTTCGTAGAAAAAAATTTTAAAGTGAAAACTTTCAGCATAATTTTTAAAATCATATTAAACCACAAAATTTGAGACCATGATTAAATTTTTACCAATAGTAGTTCTTCTACAAATTGAATTTTTCAATAATTGTTTTAGGGTGTCGCTCCATTTTTAACTCCTTGGGATTTGGTCTGGGACCCCCAAACCCTATGTGATTCTGACTCGTCTAGGTGTCTACTATCCACCCTAGAAGTGTGACCCATTATTTATGGGACACCCTGTATACTTATAGATGGGTTTACCGAAATAATCGTATTTTAAAATTGACGTTCTTCATTTCACTCGAAATTCAGACACCGCGATGGGAACTACTTTGTTTGTTAGTGACCGCGTATAGGATCAACTAACGTTGCTGTCTAGTATAGTTTCTTCGAAGAGTTAATACAGATTTTACCCAATTTGCAATCATGAAAAATATTTCGTTTTACTTCATATTTTCGTAGAGATTACTCTGATTTTTAATAGCTTAAATACTGTTTAACTGTAACCAATTACAATGCAAATATATGTTCCGTGACAGAGCAAATATACTCCTCCGAAATCCCTCCGTATCGCGCTGATTGCGGCTTCGTTTCGGCTGTGTGAAGATACTATTGGACGATAGAGAGTGACGTCACTTTGACCCATCTCTGAGATTTGTTGAGTTGGTCTCCACGGATCATCTTTTGAACGGTCTCACTGTAATCCGTTCAGAAACTGTTTTCACCAAATAACCGTACCGCAATACACAGGGCTTGGTCACACTGGACGACTTGAATTGCTTGATCCTTTTTTAAACGACGGGAAAAAAGAAAGGGAGTTAAGGGTCAATGAGGAACTAGACTTATCCCGTAGAGGAGGAAACGGGTGCCATCCTTTCTGAAGCCCTGGATAGCAAAGCTTAACGTAGCTTCATCCAGGGCTTTAATCCTTTCCACTTCCAACCGCCTTTTGTGCTTCTCCCCTCAAGTCCCCTTCTTTCTTCCCTCCGAGCGTGCATCTAGACTTTTATGATGGCCTTGACGACGCTTATCGGGCAGTGGATATCTCCCCCGTATCTTTGTGTGGTTAGGTAAGGCTTAATTAGCGAACAAAAGAGTTCCCCTGCAACCACCTAACCACACAAAGATATGGGGGAGATAATCAATGCCCGAAGGAGCGTTGTCGAGGTCATCATAAAAGTTTAGACGCACGCATAAGGGTCTTAACGACATCGATGGTTTCAAGTCCCTGACTGTGTCATGGCCCTAAGAAGTCTTGTCCTAAGGCTCGGGCCACATTTGCGATTACAAGAAGCTAGAACCTTTTAAAAAACGATAGAGTGTTTTCAGGTGACGTCACGACCATTTATTTCCTTCCTTGCTGTAGATCAAAGCGAGTTCACAGGACGCACTAGGCGATTTCTCAGCTTGGTCTATGATTGGCTGAATGGTATGACGTTGGAATAATAGTGATAAGTTACGCCCTGAAATTGACCAATCACGATTCGAGATGGTAATCGCCTAGTACGTCCTGTGAACTTGCTAGATCAAACAGTCTGTTGCTAAGGCCGTTGCTAGGTGCGGTGGTATCCGTTGCTGTCATGTGATTGCAAATGCTCCAATGCATTCTATGACCAGTTATTTTCTTTTAACAGTTAACTGCTGTAAGTCAAACAATCTGTTGCTAAGGCCGTTGCTAGGTCCGAGTTATGTTATTTAAAATGCTCTATTAAGATGGTTATCAAGAGGAGGGGAGATAGAAGGGGACTCTAGGGGCGATGTAGTAAATTATTCCTGTAGCGGAGAGATCGTCAAAAGATAGCGGTTGGAAGTGAAAAAGATGACACCCGTTTTCCTCCGCTACAGGAATAATCTACTACATTGCCCCTAGAGTCCCCTTCTATCTCCCATCCTCTTGATAACCATCTTAATCGTTTTTTAATGGTTCTAGCTTCTTGTAGTCGCAAATGTGGCCTGAGCCCTGAGCGTGCATCTAGAGTTTTATAATACCAACGACGACGATCCTTCGGGGATTTGGGGGAGATTATGGGCATTGACAATCTCCCCCATCTCTTTGGGTGGTTAGGTGAGGTCAATTAACGAACAAAAGAGCACTCTTAAAACGACAGTCTCAAAGATGAGTAAAAATTACTCAAATCTGAGTATGTCAAGCACTCAAACAGGCTCCGATCCTAATTTACTCAACTTTTGATAACATGCATATATTCATTTTTGAAGATGTGCAGATACTCAAAAATAAAGCATCATGTACTCATTTTTTAATTCGTCCATACATTCTTATAAGGAGGGTGCAATGTGTGTGTTATATACAGTTATAATGATCATTATAGCCCCGTTACTATGATGTGGGAAGTAGACCAGTAAGTTGAGTGCTACGTCCATCACACCAACTTAATATTACTTTCGATACATAGCAAATATTTCCAATTTTCAAATATAAACTAAAAATAAGCATAATTTGAGTGGTGACTGTTAAATTGTTTGAAACTGATTATGTCTGGTATTTCAAAATTGAAATCTTTGGGTCGTCATATTTGAGACAAAAAGTTTCATACCAAAATGAGAACATCGATTCACTCAAATTTGAAACTGTCATTTCTCTCAGTGAGGTTCCTCTCCTCCGAGGAAAACTCACTATTAACCTTAACTACACAAAGAGATGGGGGAGTTTATCAATGCCCCTAATCTCCCCCGAAGGATCGTCGTCGTTGGTATCATAAAACTCTAGATACATAAGTGTGTTCTGTGCCCTACTCCTCTGCCAGGCCAAGAAACGCGTATCTTTTGCTTAATGAATCAAACAACCACCTAACAAAACAACTGTTATTTCAGGTTTCAGCGACCCCTACTGCATGTTAGGGATCCAGCCGGCCCATCCCCTGGAGCGTCGCAACAGCTCTGACGACGAACTGGGCGGCGGGGGCGGGGGCAGCGTGAAGGGCCCCCGAAGACTGAAGCGGCTGGGGGCTTCCCTGAAGCGGCGAGACAGGGCCCGCTCCAACAGCATCTCAGACACCCTGCCCGCCAAGTTCATCCGCACCACTTCAGTCAAGCCGCAGACGCTCAACCCGCGGTGGAATGAGCAGTTCAGGCTGTGAGTAGCTCTTGGACAACAATAAAAAGTTTAGTGTATCCGTCCACCTTAGGGTGATCCACTTTTCAATGGGAAACGATAAAGTGTCGCTTAAATTCGTCAGGGCCCCCGCTCAATTTTTTTTAATTTGCTGAGAAAACTCAAATCAAATCAAATTTATTACAATAAACAAAATACAAAACACCATGACAAGAAAATATACAAAAGAGAAAAAGGGGAAAATACATTGATCCATACATTTCTTTACCCCAAAGGAGCAACTTGCTCGTCCATGGGTTTACGCAGGGGTCGGCAACCTGCGGTTCGCGAGCCGCATACGGATCTTTCGATGTAAAGTTGCGGCTCTCCAGTTCCATACGAAAAAATTAATAATTTACCAATCAAAACTTTTAAAAAATCAGAAAATATATTTTTAAGTTCTCAAGATGAGTCAAAATCAAAAAACTCTACTTTTAAGGATAAGAATTACTTAAAGTTTCTGGGGGAGAACTCTTTAACACTCCTAAAAATTTTGGAACATGTGCTGATTTTCCTTGAAAATTATGTGACTTATAAGGAGTGATCTTTATTTGGTCGTTATAGAAGTTCTACTGTATCCGCTATAGAAGACAATTTTATTTTACGGGGAAAACTTGGTTACGATGGTTATTTAAAACGATGGTTATTACTATATGTTCGGAAAGAGCAGCCTCGAAAAACTCTGTATTCCAAATGCCATTAAATTCTGCCATTACTTAGCAGAGATAACCACTTTCTTTTTTGGAGACGATATGCAATAGAAATAGAGAAAGGAGGTAATTTTCTTTGATAATTACCGGACGAATTTAATGATATTTCGTTTAAAAAGGTTTTTGGGAGTTCTCTCAGAATATGTGATATTAAAATGAAGTTTCTTGTAGAGAAAATTACTTAACGTTGCCCCTTTACCGGCAAACAATGTTCTCTAGCGGACACTGTTTACATTGGTGGACATGAGGATAATGAATATCTTGTTTGTCATGGCATGACAGACCTGCAGGTTAAGTTTGGCACCAGAGACACCCTGTCGATGTCAGTAGTTTGAGTTTTAATCACCACTTAAAAAATAAAAACAAGTTTTGGAAGTATATGCAGTGGATTTCCCAAGCATGGATCAAGGATCGTTTATTTTGATATAAGGTAAATGTGGGTATAGTGGACACTGTTCCAATAGTGGCCACATAGCTGATTAATTTTAAATAGAACGAGTTAGAGGCATCGAACAGCGTCAAAATTCATAGGCATAGTAGATTGTACAATCAGGTAAGCTGATAAATTACCACCGATACCACAGATCAGCATGGGAAGGATATTTAAATATTTGAAAATAACAACATCGGTCGAGTGATTGAAAATTGATTTCGCTTATTGAATCGCGTAAGGAAACGGGTATTTCGGAACTGATTTTTTCGTATTTATTACCGCTTGATTGACTTTTAAATTTATATCAAGATAAATAAGAGTGTATAAAATAATGCTGAATAAAATTTATTTGAAAATGTTGACTTTACGAGGATTTATGGGGGTGTCTACTTTACCAACACATAATCTTAGATTTTCCAATAGTGGCCACCGCCAATGGCTTCTAATAGAAACATAAATAATACTTAATTTGAATCAGTTTTTCTTCATAAACTGTTGACTGCGCTTTAAAAAGAGTGTTAAATAAATTTGGTTTCATTCTGGCTTCGGGAACCAATGTTTCTAAAACATTGAATTACATGCTAAATTCCTCTCAAATCAGCTACAGCGTAGACTTTGGGCCGAAAACTATCAATTTTTTTTTAAATAAAGCTAATTTTATTGAATCTAAAATACATTTCGTTGGGGAAAGGAGATTTAAATAGAACTAGACGACTATACCAAGAAAACCCCTAAATTTCATGCATAAACCCCTCATATAGGCAGAAAAAGACAGGTGTCCACTATTGATGCAAGAGGTGTCCACCATAGATACAACAGCTACATCAAGGTGGCCACTATAGATGCAATTTGGAGTACTTTTAAAAAATTAATTAAAAATACTTTGCCCAATCTAATTAAAGTTTTTAATGGTAAAATCGAAAGAAGAAGATCCAATTAACCTAAAAATAGGATGATAACCGTTTCGAAGCAAATATATTGGTATTTATTAAGAATTTAAGCAAAAATTTTCCTTAAAGTGTCCACTATACCCACATTTACCTTAGTACTGCAATTGTCCCTCTCAAAGGCGATTATTGCTTTGTAAGCTGTAACAGTGGTAGATAGGGATCGGGTTCTGTAAGAAGTTTTTGGCTGTGCTTTTGGCCACAGCTGTTCCACGAGGATCGCATTGTAAAGACGCTTTTCTACTTATGCGTTTGAATGCGGTCAGGCACGGGTCCAAGGGGTGGTCACTTTTTGAGGATCGCCTCTTTATTTAGATGCCAAAATAGACGAAGTTTTAACTTTTTTCCGTATAGACCTCTCCAGATCCCTCTCATAAATTTATTGCATCCCAAATTAGATAAACAGCATAAGAATATCATAACCGTGTTAATTGTCTTTTAAGGCTAAGCGCGCACTAGAGACTTTTGTCACGGCGGCTGAGACAAAATTATTACCCTGGCTATTGCAAGAAGCTAGAGCGCGCGCATTAGGATACGAGACTCTTGGCCGATTGCCAAGATTTCGCCATAGAAATGCATTGCTCTCGAGTGACCTAGTGTTATAGTCGCCGTGACAAAAGTCTCTAGTGCGCGCTTAGCCTAAGAGTACAAATGTTTTTCAGACGATGATAGGAGAGTCTGGGAAACTCCTCCAGAAAATTGTAAGGATTTTGATCCCAATTAATTCATTTTTGACCAGCACAGCGCTTGATTAATGAAAAAGTTTGAACAATTTCGGGCAAAGTGACCCCCTGGATCCGGGATTAAAAAAAGGGAAAGAAGAAAATAGTATAAAGACGAAAAAGTTTTTCCAAAACGTTTCGAGGGAGAACACTGGGGGGGCCGGGCCGTATCTAAGTTAGGGTTTAAAAGTTTTAAACCCCTCTCGAAAGTTTGTTATTAATTTTTACAGTGTTTTTTCCTTAAAAATTGCGTGACTTAAAAAAAGAGCGTTCCTCTTCGTCTGCAACTCAAAGGGACTAAAAAATCTAAACCCGCGTATTTGACACCCGTTTCCTCCTTAAATCTGAACAATCCACAAAACCGAAACCCTTTCTCCTCCTTCAGCAATGATCTCAGTGCCATTTCACTAGTGATGCAACAACAGGCCTTAATCACAGTTGCTAGTTCTCATCAGTACCTGCCCACCACACAATAAGCAATTATGCCCCACAGCACGCTACTTATTAATCCCGGGCGGTAATGACAAGAAAAGAAGGCCGTTCAAGAAATGCTTCAGATTGCACGGTGACGTCACACCCGGTTATTGAAATGTGACGTCATGCCTCATTTCACCCTCGCTCTTGATGGCATTCTTTTGCCTGTGTGACCTCTGAGTTAATGCGAGTGTCACTAACTTGATGGAGAGTAAATAAATAAGAATGGGGTGTTTTCCCTTTCTGGGGAGGTCGTTGTTTTTTATTGTTCGTTTTTGATTACCAGTTTGTAAAAAAAAGTTTAGGTTTGTGTGTGGGAGAGTGTCGGGGTGAATACAGGTTGTTACTGTGGAGGGCACAGATAGTGTGGAAGGTCACTTTCCCTCACAAACCATAATAGATCCCTTAGAAATATTTCAATTGGAAAAATACGCTTTAAAACTTGCTTCTCAAAGCATCTATAATGATATTAATATAAACTTTAAATAATAATTCAGAACTGTAAAATGAAGGGTATTTGAAGGATTGTTGCAAAATATCCTTCTTGAATAGAATTCAGCCAAGGTGGAATGCCCAATGATAGTATTTAGTATTAAAGCTTAGTTTTTAAATTTTATTAAGTAAATAAGTAGGTATACCTGACCTAAAGTTTTTTTTAAATAATAATTAATTAGTTTATAATTTTAAACAGATTTAAATATAGTCAGAGTACCACATCTTTTTTTTAAACAAAAAGATTCCCGTGTACCACAATGTATAGCACGGGGCTTACAAGAGTAAGTAAAGAGTACCACTCACATCTCCATTTATATTTTTGTAGATAGACATTTCAAAAAATCAAATCTGCCCAGGCCTAGTGGCCTATCAGGCGGTGCCCATCTCCGATTCATTAGCCTTTGGGCCTGGGGTGCTAATTACTTAGCTTGTGTCCAGGCCGAGTGGCTAGCCCGACGCTGAACCCCCAGTTGATTCCCCAAGCAAGCTTGGTTCTCATTTGTCGACCCCGGAAGGATGAAGGGCTGAGTTGACCCATGACCAGCTACCCAAGCAGGAGCCGCGAGGCATCGAACCTGGGTCGGTAATGCTCGTAGCCAGACACGCTAACCACTACACCACCGCGGCCACAGATAGACATTTACCTTTTCATAAAATAAAATGAAAATACTTCTAATATTTTTTTTCACTGAAAAACTTGCGCGAACATTGTTTAACTTTCAAGAGTACCTTTTTTTAGCTCTCTTTTTCTTTCCAAGTGTTCTTTTGAAAATTGCAATTCATTTGCATTTTACTTTGTTTGATAGAAGCGCACTTATATTAATCTACATGTACAGTGGAAAGACATTTCCAGTTAGGTGGTAAAAATCACTTTTATACAGATAGATAACAGCAAAATATGGATCTGAAATCCATGATACATTCAAATCATGCTAAACCTTCTTTATAATATTTGTATTAAAAAGTAATGTACTTATTTTCTCTTTCAGAGACATAGAGGACATTAGGACAGATCGCCTGCATTTAGATATATGGTAAGAACTCTATCTGTGCACACCTCTCTGCTTCCATAAAAACAACCGAAGTAATTTATCAAATGAGTTGCTCAGAATGTCAGTGGTCTAAGTCCACCGAACTTAGATCGTTCTGAGTAATTGTAGGTTTTTTCTTACAGAACCCGGTGTTGTCCCTATAAAGAAGCCATTTTAGGAGCTGCTCAAATTATTGAACTTTTGACTCATATGTATCAGGCAACTTCTACACAAATTTAAATATCTGAAAATAAACACAAATCCTTACTTATCTCTAGTAATTGGCACTAGTTAACCAGAACTGTTTGCAACCAGTACTTAACTACCAATCAACACTAATAGTTAACTTGTAGTTTAACTACTTTCAACTATTTGTTGAACTACTCCTTTTTATAATAACTACTAGTTAAAACTACTTTGCTATTATGTGAAAGATATTAATGGTGAACAACAGATGGGTTAAAATTTAATTAAGATGGTAGAGTACTATCAAGTAACCTGAAATAAAGGCCATTTTTGCGCGAAGCATAAACGTTTTTTGCGATACTGATATGAAAAGATGTATTAAATTTCGGGAGAAAATATGTTATGGAATGAAATAGACTAGTTACTAATTAGTAGTTAAAAACTTTGGGAAATAGTTAACTACTAGTTGCCAGCTAGTTCCAGGCAAAAATAGTTAACTATTAATTGCAATTAGATTTTCCGAGACTAGTTGGTAATGGTAGTTAATTATTTTTTACCACTAGTTGCAGAACTATATAGTTGCTTAAGTCAAATTTTGTGACTTAGACCCTTTTCATTCCGAGAATATCATGTGGCTCACTGGTCACTCCTGTCCGGAACAGGAATCGAAGAAGAGAGCAACTTGATTGATAGGTGTTTGGTTTTAAGTTTCTATAGGACTCCGGCATGTGACTTAAACTCATCGGTCAATGTCATGCCCCGAGTTTTTAGTCCGCAAAAATAGTCAAAGTTTCGTTACGAGTGATGTGCTTTGATGATGCAGTTGCATCGATTCTTAAATCGATAAATTCAACAACTGACAGATTTCAGAATCGATCTATGCAAAAAAAACATTGTGAAACTGTTTGTAAATTCAATATAAGTTTTCTTGTGTATGCCAGATTTAAATTATTAGTGAAAATAATTAATAATTAACAAAAAATTAATTTTTTAACTGTTATAAGGTAACAAAAATAAAAAATTTTATGGATTTTACAATGTGATAAATAAAGGTTATTACTATTTATTTTAACTGTAAAAAAAGAGGAGTGGAATTTCAAAACTGCTTTCAGATTTAATCTATGCCCAGGACTAACTATGGTTTATTCATAAACAGTCTCTTTAGTTATTCATATGATACCAAAAACTTCACAAGATCATAAAAATAAATTCGACATTTCTTCTGTTTCATCAACAGTTAAATAAATATAGTTCCTTCTTTAAAATACAATATTTTTGATAAAAGGTAAATTTACCGATTTTCAACACCTTTGAGGTACTCTACTGTTTTGAAATGAATCTTTTTCAAAATAACTAAATTTTTTCCACCCACCCTGATAAAACTGGCCTTCAAACAACTTTCATAGAACCACTGTTTCAAGCTGATTTCAACAGATGGCAGTAGCTTCAGTTCAAAGTTATTCAAAGTTTGAATATTTGACAAAATAATCTGAAAAAAAACCCAAGCGGCAATTTTTGTTCTATTTTTCTTGTTATAAAATATAATTTCTAAAGTGAACTTAAACAACTAATCTCCTTTTTTTAATTTTTCGCTTGTAACATTTTGTTTGTTATTTTACGTGGTATAAATTTGTTCTACGTACATAACACTCTAACCACCTTTTCTTAAGAGGTAAAAATTAATTTTAATAGTATCAAGTTTATACTAAAAACGAAAGTTTTATAAACGAAGTGTTCAAAATATTGTTTATCTTTATTTTTAATTAAAACCAGGGTATAGAAAATCACATAACACGTTTTATTTTTTTTAATCTGAGAACGCAAATCTGATACGATTTATCATGCATTTAAGTTTATTGGAATCTTCAAGCTACTAAATTTTTCACATTTTTCTTACCTATGTATCTCTTCAATAGGGATCATGACGATGAATCATCTGTTTTTGATGCAGCTCGGAAACTGAACGAAGTTTCAAGTTTGAAAGGCCTGGGAAGGTAAATTCCTTTTAAATGCTTTTATTTAGTCATTAAATTATTCCTTTTCCTTTGTAAAAAGCTCGCATACATCCACAGGTATTTCAAGCAGATTGCACAGTCAGCGCGAACCAGCACGGGAGAAAACATAGACGACTTTTTAGGATGCGTCAATATAAGGCTCGAGGTAAGATATGCCTTCCCCTATATTATTATTTTATTTAATTTCTGCTTACTTTGTCAAAGTCCTAATCTACAGTTTTCCTAATTTGGATGATAAGGATATGAAAATTAGATGAAGGTTACGGTTACATTAGTTATTCAATCAGTTCTCCCATTCCATTGTTCATGTTCCCGTATCTCTCATCCTTCTCTGAATTTTTACGTCATTGAAATATATAAAATAGTTTATTAAATTACAGGAATTAAAGCAAACAGTTGCATGTAATTAATTTATACATTAAATGAATGCGGAATTTCAGCTTCCATAATTTGAATTTTCTCCCATTTGAATTTCACTGCTGTAAAGAAGCTTTCTCAAAGCTAATTAAAAGTTATAAGGTACTAAAAAGGTCCTCTTTTGGGTGTATTATGAGTAGTGATGGGCAGGTATCGATACCAAATACTTAAGTACTCGATACCTATAGGTATCGAGTGTATTCGATACCCACAAAAGTATCGATACTTGATTGACATATTTCGTTTTAAATTTTTCAATGAAGTAATCTTTATAATACCTACTGTAGATCAAACGCAGCCTGTTTCCGTTTTCATTTTGCAACGCTCAAACCCAAGTCGTTATCATCCGCGAGAAAAATTTGACGCGGCTAGGTTTTTCCCCCGCCAAATCCTTCGCCTCTATCCACCTCCAGGCCCGTAGCTACGGGGCGTTTTGATGGATCGCTTTCAGTTTTTTGAATATTAGTCTGATTATGGATAGGCCCTAAAAAAATTGTCCCTTCAGGTTCATTTCCCGACATTGAAAAAAGTACTCGATACCTAAAAGTACTCGATACCTATAAGTATTCGATACCAAAGTATTCGATACCTAAAATTATCGATTTTGCCCATCACTAATTATGAGACATTTTTATTTTTAATAATACTTACTAATAATTACTTCCTTAATAAAGAGAAAAGTATTGGGCTAGTATATTTTCCCACATTTACTTCGTTATTTCTTATTTCCTTATCTTGTCATTTAAGAGGAACTAAAAGAACTAGAGATAGTTACTATTTAGTTTTAAATACTATGCATTCTCTGGCCTCGTTGGCTAGACTTAGTCCTGTTGGTATCATCCTTGATATCATTCCACGATGTTATTTGAAGTACATTATATTTAAAGCTGGGAAGAGTTTTTCAAATAGTTTAAGGTGATTATGATGCTTAGTGGCGAAACCGAAAGGGGTTGCTGAATATGAGAAGGGAGTTGTTGACTTAATCACAGGATTTTTTTTCTCAAAAACATCTCAAACATTATTGGTGTGATTGATAACCCCATTTGGAGAGAATGTCAGGAAGCAGAAGTTTCCAGACACATGCTCAGCAAATGCGACTATCCTTCAGCTAAAGGATTTAATTATCTTGGCTATCATTTGATCGAACCGTTTCGGACTTCCAATAGGTAGTCCGAAACGGTTCGATCAAATGATAGCCAAGATAATACCCAAGTAGCAAAAATCGTTGGCATAACGTTGGCCCTTTGTTTCCTTCCACGGTTGGACAACTTGCATGATTTGGCACACTTGCCATCAGTTACCCAACTAACCCATACCCAACGATGGGCCAACAGTTGGCCCAACCACGTTTACCCATACATGCCAACAATGGCCCAACCAAGTTTAAATCGTTGGCATAACGTTGGCCCTTTGTTTCCTTCCACGGTTGGACAACTTGTATGATTTGGCACACTTGCCATCAGTTACCCAACTAACCCATACCCAACGATGGGCCAACAGTTGGCCCAACCAAGTTTACCCATACATGCCAACAATGGCCCAACCAAGTTTAAATCGTTGGCCCTTTGTTTCCTTCCACGGTTGGACAACTTGTATGATTTGGCACACTTGCCATCAGTTACCCAACTAACCCATACCCAACGATGGGCCAACAGTTGGCCCAACCAAGTTTTACCATACCTGCCAACGATGGCCCAACCAAGTTTTACGATACCTGTCAACGATGGCCCAACCAAGTTTTACCATACCTGCCAACAATGGCCCAACCAACAAATACTATTCAACCAACAATGGCCCAACCAAATTTCGATTTTATTTAGAAATAATTTCGAAAGTTATGATTTTTTTACTTCATTTAGAAAAATCATAACTTTCGAAATTATTTCTTAATAAAATAGAATAAGTACCTGTGAAGACCTTGTCAATATTTTTTGGCCAAAACCCTTATATAAAAACTCTAATAATTTACTTCATTTGGAACATTTTTTTAAACAAGTAGGCATTTATCATGAACAGTTTAGAAGATCTATTGGGTCACATTATATTTGCGGACTTCTTGTATAATTCTACAATAGTCTATATTTTAATAAGAAAATTTTAATTTAATACTTGTTTATATGGGACATAAAATGAAAAGTACACATTATTCTTTAGTTGCAAATTTAAACGAATACTACGTGCAAAATCCTCACTTGTAAATAAAATATACAAATTATAGCATCACACATTTTATTAATCAGTTAACTAATTTACAAGAAAATCGTAAAACAAGTACTATTACAAGTAGTAATTTGACAATTGCTTTAACATTTCAAATTAAATGTTTCTTATCATTCTTTTCATAAATTATCACTGCTTCAACCCTCAACTAGTCACCAACAGTTAAAACATAAATTTAAGTTCATGATACATTCAAGCCTCTACCTTCTTTGATTTTAAGGAAAAATAATAAAACTTCAAGAAAAAAAAATTATATTCAATACACTTGAAATTTTATATATGAGGGAACTGCACACTTTGAGGAAACAAATCTATAACTAGGGACAAGGACGAACAGGGACGATAAAAATTACATTTAAATTTAAGCAAAAGAGAGCTAACATCATAATCAAATCAATAATTAAACAACATTATCATTGCATTCATGCATGCAGACTATTTGCATCGCCCTCTCGTATCAACTATTTCAGGGATCTGTCCAGGACAAATTTACTACCGTTTTACGGTAGCTTCACAAATTCGCCGATCCTAATTTTAAAACTTCTTCATAATTTTAAAACTTCTTATTTTCACAATTAAGTGCTAAATTTTCACAATTTATAACTGAATTTTCACAAATTATTACTTAACTAATAATACTAATATTTGAAAACCTTAACTCCCCTTAAAATGTATATGTAAAGTGATTTTTAAAAACATATTTTTCAATTCATTTTATTACGCATATTTTATTTTCACAAATTAAAATTTTTTTCACAAGTTATTTTTAAATTTTCACAAAATAGGTAGTTGGCAAAAAATCCTAGACAGATCCCTGTGTTTACTCACAACACAACTATTTGCTAGGGTTGCACTCTGTTAGCGTGAGAGGGTGTTTGGCGGAAGCCAATCCCAACAACTCGGCCATCCTGGTACGGATGTGACCTCCCATGTCCGTAGCAATAAGGCAACAGCCCAAAAATATTTTAACACTATAATACTCTGAAATAAAAATTAACCTCAAAAGAAAATATTACTAATGATAAGCTAGAATTACTAAACATACTACACATTAGCCACATAATTATTTTTTCAAGCAAAAATAACTCATTATTAAGAAATCAACACTACGAAATAAATGGAATATTGTACTAATTCATAAATAATTCAGAAAAACTTTTATATGCAAACTAAAGAAATTATTGTCAGAATAAAACACTAATTGGATATCAAAATGGAAGTAATTTTTTCACCCCTATCAAATTAATAAGACTAATATTAGATAGACTATGATTCATGGATTTCCTTTTAACATTAGCTAACTTAAAATTCTAAATACTATCCAAATCAACAGACTTAGAGATGACATATAACAGATTGGAAGATAAAAATGAACATTCAAATCATGACCAATTCTAAATACTATCCAAATCAATAGATGTAGAGATGACACATAACAGACCGGGCACAGCTTCGATAAGAGTCTACCAGCCGTCATGTTTCCCACAGCTCAAATGATGACTGACAACCATAGAGATTTAACTTTTGATCCTAAAATAATGATCTACTAAATATATTATATACCTTAGGATCCAATAATAATGACATTAATAGTTAGATCTATATGGTTATGTGTGTCATCATATGAGCTGTGAGTAAACATGACGGCTGGTAGACTCTTATCGAAGCTGTACCCAGACCGGAAGATAAAAATAAACATTCAAATATGGCAAATTAAAAAAATGAACAGATGGAATGGAATTCTCATACAATCCAGGACTAATATTAGAATTACACTTATAAAATAAAGAGTTAATCAAAAACACACACCTTGAGTGGAATTTCAGTCCATAAGGGTAGTCCATTTCTGTTTCTGCACTATTTTGAGCAAAAAAGGCGGAATGCAGAAACGCTGTGAATAGACAGAATAACAATTTAGGCCCCCGCGGGACTTCCTTCTAAGGGTAGTGAGTACTTGGTTCAGGACTCCCTTCTGATTGGTTTTGTACTTTTGGTAGTCAGAGTCAGTAATGGCTTTGGAGGAAGAAAATGCTTGTACGGGGTGCTGGGGAGCTGAGTCGCACGGTCTCCTGTTAAGTAGATGCCGACTCAGATTCCCATGGACGATGTCAGAGCAAGCGCGGTGGAAGAGTCACACATGTCAGCAGATGCAGAAACCGATTCCCATATGGACCATGTCAGGGGGAACATGGTGGAAGAGTCACACATGTCAACGGATGCAGATTCCGATTCCCATGGAAGATGTCAAGGCGAGCGCGGGGGAAGAGTCGCACACGTCAGCTATTGCAGACTCCAATTCCCATGGACAATGTCAAGCCGAGCGAGTCGGAAGAGTTGCTTCCAAGCCGTCCACTTCTAATGATGATGTATCTGTAGGAAAAAATATATTTAATATCAAAACAAAAAATTTACTTTATTTGATTTATTTCGTGATAATCGTATACATTAAAGAATATTAGGTCTACCTGAAAGTTTAGTCACTTAAGGGTGCGTCTGTTTATACGTTTTCAGCACTTCTCCATAAATTGAAACCATTATATTCCAACATTGCTTAATGTGATGGTGGTTAATGAACATAACGATTAATGTTAGGAAATTTTCTGAAAGTGAAACTTTCGGGTAGGTAGACCTAATATAAGTATCAAAAATATTGTACCTCTCAACTCTTCTACCAGTTCTTCAGGAAGTTTGGCCAACTTGAACTGGAAGGGGGAATCTGGGAGGGAAATCTTCCTCTGAAGTGTCCTCTTCATGGCTAAAGCTAGTTTCTGTTCTTCCTTCTTCAAATGGAGGGTCTTCCTGCTCAGAGACCTGTGCTGAGCTTTCTGCAGCTGATTCCACATTCAACCTTTTATGCACTAATTGCAATATCATCTGAAAATATTTATAATATATTTTTCAGAAACAACTTTTAAATCTAAAATTTAGATCTGAACAAACTTTTAGAGGATTTAGGTAATTCTCCCGTTAGTCAGGCGCAGGCGGAAAACCACCAAATAATGTAGAACTCCGGCAAATTTCTTACAACCGTCATTCGCTTCGCTTGGCAACTTGGCTTGCGTTTGGTCCACAATTGGCGACATATGCACTTGGCTAACGGAAAAGTACCATAAGTTTGAAAGACAGAAAATTACAACTAACCTATCAAATCAGAGCATATGTTTGTGAATGTCCATTCAAAATCAAAACACAAATGCCAATTAAACTAAGCACAGCTATTGATAATTGTTTTGATATTTTAAACACTTATAAAAAGTAAAACCCATAAAGGTCCAGTAAAAAACCTGGTAATTCATATATCTCTGGAGTACTATCATCCTTCATCCTATCATAACACTCTATCATTGCTAAAATATTATGGCAAAAAACAATAGGTACTAATTTTGCAACCTCCATTCATATTTACAACTCAAAGAACAGATAAAAGTTGTAAAATTGTCTTATTGGTGAGATTACTTTGAAAAACGGGTTAATTAAGCGAATCCGGCCCGCAGAATATACCATGCAGAGCAGATCCCAATGCTCAAATTGGTTGTCACTGCTTAGGAAACACGCAATACTTCCATCATCGAATTCCAGTACATGAAACAGGGTCTAGAAGAATATCAATTTCCTATACAATCAGAGAAAATATATTATTTAATTGGATAAATATTTCATGCCATTAAATATCACACGTTGATTTCATCTGCTTTCGTTTTTGCAAAACCCATAGCCAGCGATGTATCTTGTAACAACTTTTATAAAAATTACAATAATTTTGATTTGAAAATAAAAACAAAGTTGATTAAAAGATAAATATAAAAATATTACAGAAATGAAATAACTAACCCCAATGCAATCTGAAATCCATACTGCAGGCTCCACTTCCACCGACTGCAATCACACACATCACCACTAACAAAACTAAACAAAACGAAAACCAACGGCTGTAGCTAGCCGACCGTCGTACGACGGACGGCAAGTCCCACGGCCATGGCGACCGACGTATTGTTTCGTACTGTATTTCACAATCCCTGCAAGATTTTTATACTTTATTAGCAATGCGCATCCATGTGGACCTGATTCTTGCTGTTTCTGTAAAATATTTTAGCGAAATAATTTTATTTTCAATAAATTAATAATTTAAATTATTTTTTTAAAAAATTAGACTAAGTAAAACCTTTAAAAAACCACAATGAATTTAATTAAATAAGGAATGACTGTTAAACAAGAGCAATTAATTCTTGCAATTTTTAATAGAATTTATAAAAATCTAAATTAAATTTACTGAAAAATAATAACCGGGCTCGAACTCACAACCTTCCGCACGCCAGGCAGACGCGCTACCTTACCCCCATCGGGGCCACGCTTACCATAATGCCGGCTTTACACCACCGCTGTAGGAACTGCGGGAGCTGCAGTAGCTACACGTTTTTAGTTCCAGCGACACTAAAGAGATGGCGCTAGAAACGCAACGGCAGCCGCGACTCTCTAGCTGCAGTCGCTCCTTCCGTTGCGACTGTTTTCGGTTTCTCGCGTTCCCGGAGAGAGGAATGTTCCGAAGTTGCGGTCAAACCTCTTTGACTCATGCATCCAGAGATGCTTTTGATTATTTTAGATTCATTTTGAGTTATTCATTACATTTTAGGATTTACATTCATTCTCTTTATGGGGGATAGCTTATTGGGAGGGATTTATCTGGGATTGCTTATTTTTTATTTTCCTTTTTGTTTGATTTTAGATTTTGATCACTAGTTTTTTTTTTATTTTCTTTCTTTTCCTCTTTATCATTCATTTGGGGTTACAATTGGCATTTATTTTATTTGTATTTCATTAGGTCACCATTTGGGGTTACTTTGTATTTTGTACTTTTTCTTTTATTTTTGAGTTAGGTCTGGTTTTGTATTTTATTTTCTTACTTTTTCCTTTGTCATTCATTTAGGGATGCTTCTGGCATATTATTTTATTCGTTTATCATTAGTGGTTTTTACTATTAGCTTTTATTTATTTATTTTGTCTATGAGGATTACTTTCCATTAGTTTCTTTACAATACCTTTTCATTATTTTATTTTATTTTCAGATTACATTTTCATTTTCACTTTAGTGTCTTTCTTTTATTCTCATTTTGTCTTACATTTCTACTCAGAGGGGAGATTAGTATTTCATTATATTCTACGGGTCGTTCCATTTTTTTTATATTACAGTCGACTCCGTTTAATGTGATCACATTTGTCCAAGATCAGAATGATAACAATATCTGATTGATAATAATAAGCGGTTCTATACTAAAAAATGGCAAACAGTGTAACTAAATTGTTTGCATAAAAATCACAACTGTGTAGTCGTAGTCCTGATTTACGTATTTAAAACTATTTTCTAATATGTATTTTGCAACTTTAACATTCTTAAAGAAAAATATAAGAGCAAATCATATAGTATCACTACTACATTAATAACTTCTTTTGTATGTTTATGCATTAAAATTGACCTTCCAACGGGGAAAAAAGGAGGTTTTTAAGGGATTTCACCAAATTTTGATAACATTAAACGATAAACTGATCACATAAAACGATACATTTTGCGTTAATTTAAATAGGAGTGATCGGGACCAGTCAACTTTAATAACATTATCCGATTGATAACATTAACCGTGATCACATTAAGCGGATTCGACTGTATTAGCTGTATTTTATTTCTTAACTCATCCTGTTTTATTTGGCAGGCTCTTTATTTTATTTTATCTTATTTTATTTGGTTTAGTTTATATCTACCAGTCATGCATGAGTTGTGCGCTTATCCTCTCTTTCACGTGTTAGGACAGTACCGCAATTGCGGTCAAATGTCATCATTTTTATCCTATCTCCTATCTATTTGATTTTTAGGATTTCTTGGTCCATTTTGATGACTGTCTGGGTTACACCAGGGTACCATTTAGATTTTGATTGGGTTTGGGTCAAGCTAGGTTATTTTATACCGAGGGATACATTTCTAGTCCCTTGATTATTACAATGAGATAATATCCTGTGCATATGCAGGTCTCAGTATTATATTTGAATGGGCTTTTGCTGCCAATCTTTTTACCCCCTCTTTTAGGGACCTATTGACCAATTTATGGCAGTGGTATTTAGACCACTAATTGTGATCTGGCCAGATAGGAGCATGGCTTATGTCAGGACCAGTTGCTGGGTCAGGAACGGCTCCTCAGCCTTTTTACGAGTATTCTCGTCACCTCGATTGCGGTCAAGCCATGCTCCGAGAGCAAGGGGGTCACGTGACCGGGCCAGCGTCCCTGGATCAAACCCCTTAAAATACATATTTATGGCTCATTTATTGATTTCTGGACCGATTTGAGTCCCGTAAACGGCCAATCTGGGTTATTTCTGAGTTCCGGTTACGATATTTTGAGGTTTTAGGTTCCCTAGAGTTGATATTTGCCCAGGATGGCAAATGTAAACACAGCCCAATGACCAAAACAAAGACTTTGGGGGTCAATTTTAGGCTTATTAAATAATTTTTTCAAATTAAAAATTATTTTCCCATCAACCGGAAGGTGGTAGGAATGCTCCGGTCGAGGTTTTAGAACCATTTGACAAAATTTTTTGTGCAAAAATTCCCCATTGAAATAACATGGGAGAAAAAACAGAGTTCAGGAACATACTCCAGATTGGCACTTTTCATGATTTTTATCATCTATATTTATTTTTCCTTATATCTTAGATAGATTAACCACATTTTGAACGTGGTTTTAGGACCTTGAGCACCTCCGGGATTTTTCGATGAATTTTCAAAGTTGGGAGTTAGTCCAAATGGGGGGTCTCTTGTCGTTGCGTGTCGCTGCGGTACCGCTATTATCGCAGCGATTTTTGGCTCGCGATCGTTTTCGAGGCCTCCTATTGGTTCTCTTGAAAAAAAATCGCCCGGTCTTCCCGCTATCGCTAATGCAGCTCCCGCAGTTCCTACAGCGGTGGTGTAAAGCCGGCATAATCCTAAATACTTTAAAACCACGCCTTTAACCCGAGCATGCGCACAACGGTTACCCGACGGTCGGGAAGTCACTCCCAAAACCAACACAAACAGAAGTAGAAGTTGAAGTTTCCTTGCCAACCATTTCCCAACGTTGGGCCACTCGAACGGTTTTGGGGTGATAGGCGTGCGGTTCTCCAATTTATTCTCACAAATTATTTTTATAAAAAAATTCGGTGAATATAGATTCAAATTTGTGATATAAGAGAAATATTTTAAATTTACTGTTAAAAGAAAGAGCACAGACTTTTTACAGTGAGTGATTGACGAACGTCGAACATTGTTTTTTTGCGTGTTTTGGCCACTGAGCTATATAACAAACTGGAGTGACTAGTTAGCGTGCTGAAACCGCATCACACCGCGGAAAGGATTTCCATCTTCTTTTAAATTTCTCCATCTGGTAGCACAGTTGTATGCACAGATTGAAACGACCATTCTAAATTTTGCTCATAATATTTTGAAAAACAGGCATTGGCGGATTAAAGGGGGAAATGCTCTTCCAACTTTTCTTCAAGCTTGCCCCGATTGCTGAGAGCAATCGGTGCATTGTAACCTTCCGCGGTGGCATGATCAATCGCTTGTTAGAGTATCGGAGGTTGACACTCCAGTTTGTTTTATAGCTCAGAGGTTTTGGCACGTTAATTTTTTTTAAAGGGGGGTTGGGGGAGATTTGGAACGATTAGAAATTTATTAAAGAATCAAAGTCAATATTAGTGTGCGGTTTTTTACATTGAAAACGATATTTTAAGAAAATGGCTAAAATGGTCAAAAAGAGATATTTTTTGTAAATTTCTCTGGAACTAAGCAAGATAGAGCTTAGAGTTAAAAAAATTCAAATTTTTCGGAACGAATTGCTTCAGAAAAGTGTTACTTCACTCTCCGGAGCGTCCTTAAAAAGTGGAAAATGGTCCGGGAACGTTTTGGCGGGAAAAAAGTGGGAATCTTAATTTTGACTCACAACCTAATGCAATACATCGTTCGATTCCTTAATTTTAGGATGCACATATACCGAAATTTCAGAAGTCTAAAGCAAGCGGTTCGGATGTAATCCGGGAAAAACGAAGTTTTAGGAAAATCGGTTTTTTAGGAAAAACTCTTGATTTAACAATCTCACATCTTAACGATTTACATATTTGTAATCTGTGAAAAATTCCCAATTTACCCATATAAGACACTTGGGGTGGAGTCTAATTTTTTCCGTAACTCTCCAGACACGACTTGCCCCAAAAAATGGAGTAATTGGCGTTAAATATAAGTAGCCCTAATCTTGTTCTGAAAATCCTGGATGACGAAAAAATCACCGTGAATTCCCGTAATTCTGGAAAAACTTTGCCATAACTATTAGTTACTACAAAAAAAATTCAAAAAAGTTTTAATATTAATATTTTTCGGATTTAAAAGCTTTCTTTGGACTTGTGTTTTTTCGTCGAAATCTGAACTTTTTTCAAAGTCTAATCACTGTCTTAATTAGCAACCGATTTTAACCAAAATCAAATATGAAGTGTATGGTAGGGTATATTTTAAGATTTTAAGGTCAAAAACGCGATATCCTTTTTTGATTTTGGTACAAATTGCGACTTTATTGCGACTTACGCACAGGTCTAGGGACCTTAATTTTTGTCGCAAATTAATGGAATTCCAGATTCTGAGAGCTTATGGGAATGTAGTGAAAGAAAGGTGAAAGAGATTGCCACCGACCCGATGAAAACAGTTTAAAACACGGAATTCTGAAAATTCAACAGCTCTATCAATAATCTGCGGTCAACGGTGCTAGCCTATATCAGCCGGTATTTAAGAGGAGGGTATAATTTTCTTAGAAGCTAATATCGTCGAAAATATGTGTTCCGGTGTTAATGTGCTTCCCGACTTAGTTTTTGAAAAATTACATTCAAGTGCAAGGGTATTTTTTTAAAGTTCAAAACACACAAAAATGACCTGTACATTAGGGTGGGTCAAAAATTTTTTTTTCACATTTTCCCAGGGGCACAGCGACAAAAGGGTGCCAAATGGTCTCAAACTGACATGTGTAAAATATTATTCGATTATAATAACTCTTTTTGCCTCCGGATTGGCCTCGAAGTTTCGATTAATATAGTGATTTCATGTAAAAATGGACAAACGAAAATCAAGCTTTTACCTCGATTTCACGAATTCGTTATGAATGTAAATGTGCCCAATGGTATAAAAATCATCCTCGAAGACTATAAAATAATTATAAATGAAACCAGAGTTGAAATACTTGAGTTGTAATACAACATATTTTTAAATATCCCAATGGTTAGAACTGGCAATCAAAAATGTTTTGCTGGTATCATAAAAATGTGCGAAACTATTATTGCCGATGCCGGTTGAGTAGGATGTTAAAAACACTAAATTTTTAATAAAAATGGATTTGTCAGAAGGTAGGTACCTTTTTGGGGTAAAGGTTTCAACCCCAAGGAAAACATTTGGATTATAGTTCAAAAGTTGGGGTTTTACTTGAAATTACATTGCCATATTAGGAACAGTCCATCCCAAGTGTCCTCATATGAGTCCCTAATGTCCAAAAATAAATTAAAACCACATTTTAAAAGTCAAATTTTGAAACATTTTTAGAAGAGCGGTAGATCAGCGTTTTCAGTTCAAAGCTCAGTATTATCCCCTAAGTTTTTAAATAGGCTACATTACTTTTCAAAACACACTTGTAATTATCTTAAACAGTTAAATTTGCTATATTTTAACTTTTATGAACTCATAAGAGAATGCTAAGGAGCTATTTTGAGTCAATCCTTCTTCCAAAGAAGTATAATGTCATGGGCCTGGGTTTCAGTCTATTGTTAATGCAAAAAAATAGGTAAATCATGATTGAGGCGAATCATAACTGATATATTGCCTAATGAACGAACTATCTATTCGACACTTGTTTCTACAAATTTTTGCGATTATATTTGGATTCCAAGACCAGCCAGTGAAATAACTTTCCGCTGAATTTTGAAAGCGCGGCATATTTATGAAAAATATAACTATTTCTAATTTTAAAAATTAAAAATACCGTTTTGTACTGAACCAAACTTGAGGGAAAATGTATCTGAACTACCAATATTTAAAATATGTACCACTGAAAATCCACTGTTTGTTGGCAAAAAAGAGCCTTCTATTCTACGGCTAATGTTAATATGATAGCATATTATATTGCCACTTTGGCAGTTGTTTTTGTATTAAAATTGCATAAATGTGACTAATATGATTAAAATTTCTTTTAAAGATCCTTATTTGTGAGCTTTAAAATGTTATCGACAGAAAAATTTAATTTATATAATTTTAGAAAAATTTGAAAAATTACATATTTTTGTTTTATTTGAGGCCAATCCGGAGGCAAAAAAAGTTATTATAATGGAATAATATTTTACACATGTTAGTTTGAGACCATTTGGCACCCTTTTCTTGCAGTGCCCGATAGAATTTGTAAAATTTTATTTTCGCCATAGGAAAATGACCCACCCTACTGTACATTGAAAAAGATAGAAGGGGATATTTCACCCCTTATTTTTTTTAAGTGAGGGGGGCGATTAGAGATATTAAAGAAAAGTGATTTATAACTTTATTTTTTTAAAAATTGCTAAAAGTTAAATAAAGTTATATTATTTAGGTCCAAAAATATATTGAAAAAATTATTTTACTTGTTAAAAAATTAAAAAATGGTCTTGGATCCAAAATTATCATTTAATCACACTATTTCAAATATAACCACGAAGGTTTTCCCATTTTGTCATTGTTATTTTTCCCAACGGGAAATCAATGTTGGGCCAATGGACTTTCTGTCAACCGTTGCCAATCACAATAAGCTATGGTTGGGATTTAGTTGGGTAATTGATGGCAAAACTGCAAGCAGTGCCAACCATTTCCCAACGTTGGGCCAACGACTGTGTTACTTGGATGGTTTTTTGTAAATTTCTCTGGAACCAAGCAGGGTAGAGCTTAGAGTTTAAAAAATCGAATTTTTGGGACCGAATGGCTTTAGAAAAGTGCTACTGCATTATCCGGAGCGTCCTGGAAAAGGAGAAAATGGTCCGGGAGCATTTTGGCGGGAAAAAAAGAAGGAATTTTGATTTTTACCCATCCCCTAATGCGATACATGGTTTAGATGGTTCAATTCCTTAGTTTTAGGGTGCATATATACCAAAATTTCAGAAGCCTGGAACAAGCGGTTCGGGCAAATTAAATAAAAGTTTAGGACCAAAAATACATTGAAAAAATTATTTTGCTAGTTAAAAAATTATAAAATTTTCTGGGATCCACAATTATCATTTATAATCACACTATTTAAAAAATAACCACGACGATTTTTCCCATTTTGTAATGGTCATTTTTCCCAACGGGAAATCAATGTTGGGCCAATGGAGTTTCTGTCACCCGTTGCCAACCACAATAAGCTATGGTTGGGATTTAGTTGGGGAATTGATGGCAAAACTGCAAGCAGTGCCGACCATTTCCCAACGTTGGGCCAACGACTGTGTTACTTGGGTGTTTTTTTGTAAATTTCTCTGGAACCAAGCAGGGTAGAGCTAAGAAATTAAAAAATTCGAATTTTTGGGACCGAATGGCTTTAGAAAAGTGCTACTGCACTGTCCGGAGCGTCCTGAAAAAGAAGAAAATGGTACGGGAGCATTTTGGCGGGAAAAAAGAAGGAATTTTGATTTTGACCCACCCCCTAATCCGATACATGGTTTAGATGGTTCAATTCCTTAGTTTTAGGGTGCATATATACCAAAATTTCAGAAGCCTGGAACAAGCGGTTTGGATGTAATCCGGGAAAAACGGAGTTTTAGGAATATCGGTTTTTTAGGAAAAACTCTTGATTTAACTATCTCACATCTAAATGATTTACATATTTGTAATCTGTGAAAAATTCCCAATTTACTCATATAAGATACTTGGGATGGAATCTAATTTTTTCCGTAACTCTCCTGACACGACTTGCCCCAAAAAGTGGAGTGTTTGGCGTTAAATATAAGTAGCCCAAAATCTTCTTCTGAAAATCCTGGATGACGAAAAAATCACCGTGGGTTCCCGTAATTCTGGAAAAACTTTGCCATAACTATTAGTTACTACAAAAAAAATTCAAAAAAAATTTAATATTAATATTTTCGGATTTAAAAGCTTTCTTTGGACTTGTGTTTTTTCGTCAAAATCTGAACTTTTTTTCAAAGTCTAATCACTGTCTTAATTAGCAACCGATTTTAACCAAAATCGAATATGAGGTGTATGGTAGGGTATATTTTAAGATTTTGAGGTCAAAAACGCGATATCGTTTTTTGATTTTGGTAAAAATTGCGACTTTAGTGCGACTTACGCACAGGTCTAGGGACCTTAATTTTTGTCGCAAATTAATGGAATTCCAGATTCTGAGAGCTTATGGGAATGTAGTGAAAGAAAGGTGAAAGAGATTGCCACCGACCCGATGAAAATTGTTTAAGACACGGAAATCCGAAAATTCAACAGCTCTATCAATAATCTGCGGTCTACGGTGCTAGCCTATATCAGCCGGTATTTAAGAGGAGGGTATAATTTTCTTAGAAGCTTATATCGTCGAAAATATGTGTTCTGGTGTTAATGTGCTTCCCGACTTAGTTTTTGAAGAATTACTTTCAAGTGCAAGGGTATTTTTTTAAAGTTCAAATCATTCAAAGTTGACCTGTACATTGAAAAAGATATAAGGATATTTCACCCCTTATTTTTTTAAGTGAGGGGGGGGGCGAACAGTGATATTAAAGAAAAGTGATTACCACTTTATTTTTAAAAAAATTGCTAAAAGTTAAATAAAGTTATATTATTTAGGTCCAAATGTATATTGAAAAAATTATATTACTAGTTAAAAATTAAAAAAAAATGGTCATGGATCCAAAATTATCATTTATAATCACACTATTTAAAAAAACAACCACGAAGGTTTTTCCATTTTGTCATTGTTATTTTTCCCAACGGGAAATCAATGTTGGGCCAATGAACTTTCTGTCAACCGTTGCCAATCACAATAAGCTATAGTTGGGATTTAGTTGGGTAATTGATGGTAAAACTGCAAGCAGTACTGACCATTTCCCAACGTTGGGCCAACGACTGTGTTACTTGGGAGGTTTTTTGTAAATTTCTCTGGAACCAAGCAGGGTAAAGCTTAGAGTTTAAAAAATTCTAATTTTTGGGACCGAATGGCTTTAGAAAAGTGCTACTGCACTGTCCGGAGCGTCCTGGAAAAGGAGAAAATGGTCCGGGAGCATTTTGGCGGGAAAAAGAAGGAATTTCGATTTTGACCCACCCCCTAAAGCGATACATGGTTTAGAGGGTTCAATTCCTTAGTTTTAGGGTGCATATAATATACCAAAATTTCAGAAGCCTGGAACAAGCGGTTCGGGCAAGTTAATTAAAAGTTTAGGACCAAAAATACATTGAAAATATTATTTTACTTGTTAAAAAATTAAAAAATGGTCTTGGATCCAAAATTATCATTTAATCACACTATTTAAAAAATATCCACGACTATTTTCCCAGTTTTTAATTGTTTATTTTTCCCAACGGGAAATCAATGTTGGGCCAATGGAGTTTCTGTCAACCTTTGCTAACCACAATAAGCTATGGTTGGGATTGAGTTGGGTAATTGATGGCAAAACTGACTACAGTGGCGACCATTTCCCAACGTTGGGCCAACGACTGTGTTACTTGGGAGGTTTTTTGTAAATTTCTCTGGAACCAAGCAGGGAAGAGCTAAAGAAATTAAAAAATTCGAATTTTTGGGACCGAATGGCTTTAGAAAAGTGCTACTTCACTGTCCGGAGCGTCCTGGAAAAAAAAGAAAATGGTCCGGGAGCATTTTGGCGGGAAAAAAGAAGGAATTTTGATTTTGACCCACCCCCTAATGCGATACATGGTTTAGATGGTTCAATTCCTAGTTTTAGGGTGCATTATACCAAAATTTCAGAAGCCTGGAACAAGCGGTTTGGGTGTAATCTGTGAATAACGGAGTTTTTGGAATAGGTTTTTCAGGAAAAATCCCGAAATAATTATCGGGATCACACTATTCACACTATATCCCACTATTTAAAAAATATCCACGACCATTTTCCCATTTTGTAATTGTTTATTTTTCCCAACGGGAAATCAATTTTGGGCCAATGGAGTTTCTGTCAACCTTTGCCAACCACAATAAGCTTTGGTTGGGATTGAGTTGGGTAATTGATGGCAAAACTGACAACAGTGCCGACCATTTCCCAACGTTTGGCCAACGACTGTTTACATGGTGGTTTGGGAGGTTTTTCAGGAAAATTCCCGAAATAATTATCGGGATCACACTATTCACACTATATCCCACTATTTAAAAAATATCCACGACCATTTTCCCATTTTGTAATTGTTTATTTTTCCCAACGGGAAATCAATATTGGGCCAATGGAGTTTCTGTCAACCTTTGCCAACCACAATAAATATTGGTTGGGATTGAGTTGGGTAATTGATGGCAAAACTGACAACAGTGCCGACCATTTCCCAACGTTTGGCCAACGACTGTTTACATGGTGGTTCGGGAGGTTTTTCAGGAAAAATCCCGAAATAATTATCGGGATCACACTATTCACACTATATCCCACTATTTAAAAAATATCCACGACAATTTTCCCATTTTGTAATTGTCATTTTTCCCAACGGGAAATCAACGTTGGGCCAATGGAGTTTCTGCCAACCGTTGCCAACCACCATATGCTATGGTTGGGATGTTGTTGGGTAATTGATGGCAAAACTACCAACCGTTTGCCAACAGTGCCGACCATTTCCCACCGTTGGGCCAACGAACGGTGCTACTAGGGTAGTATTCACCTGTACCGACTTTTTATGTGCCTGCAAGTCAATTGCTGAAATTCTGCCATTTGTCTTCTCTAAAGGTCGTACTCAAGTAGTCAAACCTCTCATTTGTGGAAAAATAGTTTTCCTTCTTTAACTTGCAATCAGAAGTATTAATGCTGGAATTACCGGTCAAGTTACCGGAGAATACAGCCGTAAGAACTGAAGATAACACATTACATCACCTTAGTATCAAAAACTACTATCTTCATTTGGCAAACTTCGGGAATCCCGATCCTTGGCGATCAAATCGTTGGAGAAGCTCGTTTTATTGGTTCGCAAGCGTTGACTTGATCGAGCAGAAAAGATCAAAACCCATCAAATTATCTTCTCCAACGATCTAAATGCCAAAGATCCGGGATTCCCGAAGTTTGACCAATGGAGATAGTAGTTTTTGATACTAAGGTGATGATTAGACCCTTGGTCACAGGCTCTTGTAGCTACCCTACCAAAAATCAATTTATTCTTTCTTTCAAAGGTTGTTGGTTGGTTTGTTGTTGTGGTTTTATGGCACAAAGTTCAAATATGGCTCATGAATAATATTTTAGGCTAAGGGGTCCGCTTATCTTCTTCGAGTAGGAAACATCCAAGGAGACTATCACATAGTTTTGAGCTTAACAGAGTGTTCATCTCCATAGACGCTAATGGCAACTTTTTTAGTAGGGCTTTTCCAATTGAAAAATTTTAGGCCAGACGGACCAGCCTCCTTTAATACCACGCTATTCCTGCTAATTCTGTCATTCGCCCACTGAAGCTTTCACTCAAATCCAAATCGCCTATAATCAGTGTTAAAATCAAATCAAATACATTTCGCGTTCTCTGATTGGCTGCTAGTGAACTGAATTATAATATGCGTGCTGAATTAAATTAATGACCTAAAGAGGAAAACGTAGGTTTGGTATCTCTGTTAAGCTCTCTACTATGTGGAGATAATGAAATTAAAGAGTTTGTCGAAGTATAATGGATATCTGAACTATCTAAAATCGTTGCAGGACATCCCGTCGTCGGGCCTGGATCGCTGGTTCTGTCTGGAAGGCAGAACCGAGCGATCGAGCGTTCAAGGTCAAATTCGCCTCAAGCTTTCTCTCAGCACGCGCGAGGACAACGACGTGGCAGAGGAGGACAACTGGAAGGAGGTTGTGGAGCACCAGGAGCTCTTCTGGGTCTTCATACAGCACGAGCTCAAGCAGCATCTGGTGAGCTCCTTTCTCCTCATCATGTGCCCTTTTTATACTACTGATCAGCCAACGATAGTAAACGGGTCACGTGATTTTTACATACTTTGCAAGGCCGATAGTTGGGTACCGGTGATGGTAGGGGTCTTGCAAATGCAAATATACAAGCAAATGTCTCTTCCTCTTTCGATCAACGGCCCCTCAACTTCCACCTGTCTCCCCTCCGAAATGCTAGTTCCAGCGTTGTCAAAATCACGTGACCCTTTTACTATCGTTGGTTCGGCAGTACATACAAGGTGTTTCAACCTAGTACAGATTTCCAAGTGCTTATAGGAAATGCGAACTACGTGGGAGATACTTTTCCAATTAAAATTAGACTCAAAAGCATATCTCCAAAATGTGATAGCTTCAGTCTGTATTTATTACCCATTTAAAATAGTACTAACTTTCCCCATTATAAAATCTTATACAGCACCTCCCCTGAAACATATATTGAATCACCCTTAAATATAATCATTAAGAGATTGATCTTTCAACTACGTCTTAATCGAAGCCGAATTTTTTTTTACAAAAACGAAATTTTTGAAATTTTTCCTTCTAACCCTTGCACTTTCTGTGATTATGAGGAGAATGAGACTTGGAACCATATATTCAACACTTGTCCTCTTTATAATCAATACAGAAACAAACACTTGACCGGTTTAAAACCTTTTCCGTTAATATTAACTCAAAGTCAATACGTAAGAATTTTTTATTTTACAATTTCTATTTTAAAAGTCCGTAAAAATTTATTAGATGAATCGAGTTAGCCCAATGTTCCAACAACCTTTAATATATGTTTGTGTATATTTACGTTTATCTTTCATAGTTTTATTGTTCAATGATAATTAAGTGTTAATTTATTTACTTATTTGTACTTTTTGTTCCTTTATTTTTGCTACTTTGTAAACGGGCACGAGCCCATTACAATAAAGTCTTGTCTATGTCTATTTATTACCCATTTGTATAATCTGACTATTTTAGAGATGAATAAATTCACCACATGCTTTTTTATGCAGTAACACAGCTATTTTTATGAGTTATAGTTAAAATAATAGTCATTTCTTCCCAGGGTCCTAGTTACGAGTGGGCTGGCGATCTTCCTCAGCCCGCACTAACTATTCTCCACCAGCATGCGATTCAAGGAGACATAACCGAGCTTCAGCAAGCACTGTGGTGAGTGAACTTTCGATTTAACATCTTTTACCACTGGTCTACGGCCTTATTCACCGGTAACTTAACAGGCAGTCAAACTTCTGCCAGAAGGAAATCTAGTTCCACGGTTTGACTCCCGGTTAACCGCCGGATCAAGTTACCGATGAATTATGGATGTTAGTTGGATGAAAAAATAAGATGCTATGGAGCGGGGAAAAGTTTCAATTGGGATTTTTATAGTTAATAGCTCAATCTACGTGTGGGTCAGATTGAATAACTGCCCGGCAAATAAAAGGTAACTTTTCATGGCTTCAGGAATTTCCTTACATTCTACTTGAGAGAAATCGAGGTATAGTTGGGAGGTGGAAAAGATTGAGGGAAATAGTGAGTAAACATACCAAAGACGCATTCAAACCTATCACTTTTTGTGTTTATTTTAATGCAGTGGGTTATTTTTTTTCTGTTTTCCCCCTTATCATTCGTAATTTAATACTTACAATTTCTCTTTTTTTAACTCCATTCATTGAACAGTCGTTGGACAATGTACACTAAGCAACTGATGGAAGTGCCTCTGGATTATGCCGTGATATTCCAACTTTTGGAAGACATGAGCAGGGCCTGGGGAGACCTGGAAAACCCGCTTTCCAGGGATGAGGTAGGTACTCATCCTTCTTTATTGTTCCTTACTTTGATGGGTTTTTATCTGTAGCTTAATAAATCTGTTGTGATAAAAATATTTGTCTGAATATTGTAACTATTAAACACAGTCCGGTTTTAGAAAAGTGCATTATGGAGTGTTGTAAATCCATTGACCACAGAATATTTTATTTTTATTTAGTTTGAGACTTGAAGGGCGGTATTAAAAATATATTTTCATCTATAAGATTTATTTTAATTGACTAAGCATTCATCTTTCTTCAAAAACAATGGAGAATTTATGTTTCTAATACTGAAGCAATAAAAAACACCATTTTTCTTTTCTTTTTTTCTTTTTATTTAATTTTATTAAGAAAAAAATAATGTTATTGAAAATAATAATGTTATTGAAATATTAATAATGTTATGGCTAAATGTTATTGAAACTTTTTATATATAAAAATAGAATATCCTTCTTCTAATAAAAAATATAGAAAGCTACGAAATTCAACGCTTTACGTTGTTGGAAATATTTCAAAAGAAACGCAATCCGTGGATTTTAAATCTTTATGTCGTTTATTATTTTATTTAAATTACTATAATTCCTTCAATTCTATTAAAAACAATGGTTCTTATACACGATAATAACATTAGAACTATATAATATTATTTTTTGGAACTTGCAAGACTTAAGTCGCAGTTAAAAAACATATCAAATAATCGCTATTTCTTTTTATTTTTTAATTTTTAAATGTTTTCTAGTTTTTCTAATGTATTTTTATAGGAAATGATAAAAAAAATTGTCTGTAAATGTTTTACATGCATAATTCCGAACTAAGATACTTTTCTGAATTTTTTTTGTCATTGTAAATTTATTGTTTGCTATTGTTTTTTAAGTAAAAAATAGCGATTAATATTTTCAATCCATTTAATTTTTTTGAACTTTTGATAATGAATTCGCTCTGAGTAAAAAAATAAATGGAAGAAGACTTTAATAACATCAAATTAAACTAATTCCTTAACATTCGTGTAATTGAAAAATAGAACCAAAATATCTCCATGTTAAACTTAATCTGCTTTTAAATTAATTAACAGAGTAAAGAACCAACCATCTCAAAGACGTCCTTGGATATCGATTTTTCGTTTAGGAAAGATTTACATTCATTAAATCTTTCGTTCCTCGCTAATTGTCCAATCGAACTTTTAATTTATGTATTGGAAAATTAATGGGCGATATTTTTACAACCGGAATTTATTCCTTAATGTATTTCACGGTTGGTGGCAAATAATTAAGTGTGAAATATTCAAGATGATATCCCAAGTGTTAAATATTCAGTAGTTGATATAATTTTAGAATTTAGTCTTTTTCTATGTTTGGGTGAAATTATTCTTGATGTTTTTAAGATTAAATGCATTTTAAAACTTATTGCAGTATTTAAAAAAACCCAAAAATTATCCATACCAAGGGTATTATAAAATATTCATGAACTATTGTTGTGTTAATGCTCAGAATTGGTAACTATCTATATACTAATCATTACTTTACCTAATGTAAAAGAAACTAATTTAATACAGCTTTTAGTTGAATTTATTCTTAATGAAAAGTTGAATAAAGTTTTATTCAGTTTCTTAGAACACGATAGGTTTTCGTAGATACTGAAACTTCTGGTTGAATCCCTGACCATTTGTGCATGATTTTTCAAGTTTTACAAACTCTCAGATCCGCTCTGCATAAATAAAAATATTAAATTTGAATAGTTTATTTCTTAATCGACGGCAAACATTATTTTAATTCATAATCATATCCAAAATTTATGAAAACTTAGCGTCTCATCTGCGTTAAGAATTTAATCAATAAGTAGCAAGTAACAACTTTTTTTAACTCAACGTTGGTTAGCTGAGTTAATTATCATCGGCACACAAAAAAAAAGAAGTGGAATGTACTTTGGACCGGACCTACCTACCGACATGTATTTCGACCCGCTGAATCTGAATTTCAAGTCCGTTTGGCCCGGTCACCCTCCAGTTTTGAGTAAAATGCAATAAACCTCAAAAAAAGGCCAAAAAATGCAAAAAAACTGCAGTCACAGCTATGAAAAAATTGTTGTGGACCCGGATCACGTATGATTTTTGTGTATCCTAAATAACTGAATCTAAATCTAAAAGTTAATTAGCCCGGTGAGCCGTCCAAATTTGAAAGAAAAAACTAAATGAACCATGAAAAAATGAAAATGAACCATGAAGTTAGTCACCAGTTGAAGTTTTTGAGAAAAGTTTAGAAGTATGGTTAATTAACATACTTACAAATTTTTCTCAAAAACTTCAACTGGTGACTAACTTCATGGTTCATATTCATTTTTTCATGGTTCATTTCGTTTTTTCTTTCAAATTTGGACGGCTCACCGGGCTAATTAACTTTTAGATTTAGATTCAGTTATTTAGAATACACAAAAATCATACGTGATCCGGGTCCACAACAATTTTTTCATTGCTGTGACTGCAGTTTTTTGCAATTTTTGGCCCTTTTTTGAGGTTTTTTGCATTTTACTCAAAACTGGAGGGTGACCGGGCCAAACGGACTTGAAATTCAGATTCAGCGGGTCGAAATACATGTCGGTAGGTAGGTCCGGTCCAAAGTACATTCCACTTCTTTTTTTTTGTGTGCCAGTGTTATGAATTCGAATATTTTGTGAAATTTTTGGGCAAATTTTCAGTAGAAGTGAGTATATTTTGTCTCAGAAATTCAAAGTTACTTTTTGATTAATAATTTATTGGAGGCATGTATTTTCTCATAAGCTTTAACCTTCTTTTAGTCTCTTTTTTTATTTATTGTCGCCAGATTGTTTTTAAATTGTGAATTTCGTGTTTTGTGGGTATTTTAATTGCTTGATTATCTTTTTCTTCAGTATCATAAAGAGATAATTTAGTTTCAGGTATATTTTAATCTCCATTTTCACATGTTTCGGTATTTTATTTCCTTATTCTTTCAATATCTTAACGTAACTATGGGGTTTTCAGGAAGCGGCCTTGGCGGAATCCTTTAACCTTTTTCTAGACTATTGCCTCAAGCTTCTCCAAAAACATAGGGACCTTTTCCCTCCAGGGAATGAATTTACTCAGAGCAAACTAACAAATCTACTCAAGTAAGTATTCAACTTCATTTACCTTTGTCATTGTAGTTCATTAGGGTGTATCGAAAAAAACTTTTTTTCGATTTTGATGACGTAATAGTGCGGAAAAGTTGTCTAAGGTGCCAGAGAGTACCTGTGAATTTTTTCAGAATTTTTGGATAATTTCTTAAGGTGCCACATTGGCCCTGAAGTTCCCCATGTTAATCCAATGGGGCACGCCGCCAAAAAGACCGAAAATCGGTTTTTCGCCCCTCATTTCTACCCTAATCACACGACGAATGTCTCGTCTCGAGTTATGCACTCTATATGATCTAGGCTATCCGACAAAACTTGAATAATAGCCTAAATATCTATATTACGTTTTTTTGTATGCTCAAATTTCGTCGAAAATCGCGTATTTCCTCGTTCAAATCAGAGCCCACAATCAACATAATATAGAGATTTAAGTTATTATTCAAGTTTTTTCGGGTAGCATACATCATATAGAGTCCATAACTCGAGACGAGACATTCATCGTGTGATTAGGGTAGAAATGAGGGGCGAAAAACTGATTTTCGGCCTTTTTGGCGGCGCGCCCCATTGGATTAACATGGGGAACATCAGGGCCAATGTGGCACCTTAAGAAATTATCCAAAAATTCAGAAAAAATTCACAGGTACTCTCTGGCACCTTAGACAACTTTTCCGCACTATTACGTCATCAAAATCTAAAAAAAGTTTTTTTCGATACACCCTATAATTCATGGTCCAGAACATTAGCAATTAACACATAATTTGCCTATAATCTAATTTGTTCACATCAAATACAGGATAGTCTTAATGACGATATTTTAGTACTGTTTTACATAATTCTGTTCAGCTTAAACAATTACTTCTATGGATGAAACTCACTAATGAATTTGAGAAGAAATTAACGACTTTAAAGAATTAAATTTTTTAACTTGAGATTAGTGTCTAAATAACCTTTAATAAATTGTTATTTAACAAAGAAAACATTTTCAACTATAAGATTTTTGTACCTCCTCTCCAAAAATCAGAATTTCTTGTTTCTGTTTACTTTTTATTTAAATCAAAGTTACAACAGAGGTTTAAACTTTTTGAAGCCCTGTAGAATTCGAACAAACAATGTGTAGTTCAAACATGCCTCATCTAAATTTTTGCCATTGTCTATGTGACGACTCTCTGATCCATAATAAAACTAATTTAAAGATAAAGTAAAACTATTTTTTGACTTAATAAACTCTTTTAATAGTTAAACCCGTACTCACATAGATGACCCATATTATATGATATCATAAATGAATAATTATGTTGTCTTTTGATTTTAATCTCCTTCAAAAGGTGCTTGGCTTTAATTCATGGATTGAAAGCTTTCCGATGGTGCTGTCCATTTCGTCATGACCTTCACGTGGAAATAACGTGTAGTATCAAAGTGAGTTACTGAAAAACATTTTAATTATTTTGCACATACCAAAATTTTTTTTTCTTAATTCAACCATACCTCGTTTAACTTAGTTAGTCTAGGAATTGTGATACTTACTTTATCCTCAAACTTGAGTTTCAATAATTACTTTAATTTTTGTTTCATTTACATTCGTTTTCCATTACTAAATATATTAAAAACTCTTTTCAGAAAGGTACCCTAGATTGGTTCAACTCTCAAATTACAAGCAATGAAGCTCAGCAGAAAAAGGTAACATTTGGAAAATCCTAATAAAAAAATTGATAATTTTTTTTTACTTAAAAATATGATTATGAATAAGTGTTTTATATTCAAAGGTGTCCAAAAGTTTTAACCTCAGCGTTAACAAATTGTTACTACTGTATTATATACGTATAACACCGTAGCCAAGGTACTTGAATACTCTTAAATCCCATGATCCATGACAGCAAATTCATCAGAAGACATGGTGTATTAATGAAATATGAGCGAATGTTTGGTTAAAAATTGTGCGTTTTCTTATACTTAATGACTTTTTGAGTAACTTTTCTGTAATTTAATTGGTTTATATATCCAAATATGTTAGAGGCTGATAGTGAAATCAGTAAAAAAAAGACGCTCCGAATCCAATTAACCGATTTCGTAAGCTACCATGGCTGGCTTGTTTTAACCATTATTTGAAATAGCTAATTATAAGAATGGAAAAAAATTCAAATCATATAAAAAATTTTATATACCACTTTTTAAATAAATCAAGCAGGTGTTATTCATCAAGAACGCATCATAAAGTTCGCTGAAAAAATCACATTATAACTATGACTGTGATCATAATTTTCAATTTTTTATCAGTGATGAATTCTTCCAAAGTAATAAAGTTAAATCACAAAATACTATTAATACTTTTTTGACAAAAATATTTTTTTTATCGGAAATTGTACACATTATCAACCGAGTCTTGAAAACCAAATTTAAAAAAAAAGTAATCATTAATTAAAGGGCTTGGGGGGGGTGAAGGGGCTATGTTAAAAGGCCTGTCCCAAAAGTAACGAGACTGAATTCTAGTCAGAATTAGAGAATTCAGTCTCGTTACTTTTGGGACAGGCCTTGTAACATAGCCCCTTCATCCACCAAGCCCTTCAATTCTAATCGAAATCAATAAAACTCAAAATCGGATTTCATTTTTATACCTCAAACAAAGCTCGATTTTTTTAAAACGACATCCTCAAGTACTGTTTGCTGAGGCTTAATAATATGAACTGTCTGAAAAATTCTATATTCTATAAATAAACGATAGCAGACAAGGTTTAAAAATGATAACTTATTAACTGGTGATAATAACACTATTCGACAAATTTAATTTTTTTCCCCTAACAAAAATGAGATTAGGTATTTCCGACTCATTTAGGGCGTAGAATTTAGAAATGGTTGAAAAAAGCTGCAGTACGTACAGTTTTTTTGTTACAAATATGGCACACATACAGTAAGAAACGGAAGAAAGCGTTGAAACCACTCATTTTTTAACAGTTAATCTCATTATTTTAGCATAAAATACTATCATGATTGCGATTATATTCATGTTTCAGAAATATAAAACTAAAAACAACTAAACATTCATTAAATACGATGCAATTTTTTTTCTTTGCATCAAATCTTCTCTTTTAATGAACCAAGAGCTGTCTCCCAAATGGCTTTTTCTCAATGACCTGTGTATCGAATTAATGTCCTAAGGGAATCTTTACCCTTGTTTATGATTAACTACAGAAAGATTTTCCAGAAATGAATTCAAATGTGGATGTAAAATATGAACTTTGAGTGATGTTCAACAACTTATGGCTTGACAAGACTATAGAGAACCTTCTGTTTGAATTAAAACATTTTTATGTCCTATTTTCTAAAAATCATCTTACCACTCTCCTAAAAACTATTTTCAAGCTGATTACTGATAATGCTTTTTAATTAAACTTTACTTAAAAAGCCGGGTCGAGAATCCTTTTCTAATCAGAGTTTCATACTTATTTTGAGGCTGCCTTCACTTAGTGGCGAAGAAAGTCCTTTTTGAAATTGTTTTTCTGTATTTGCCATTGACATAACCATAACCAAAGATAATTTGAATGTCCCCTCATACTATAGGGATAGTAATTTGCATACAGCTAAACCAACGATAGTAAAAGGGTCACGCGATTTTGACAACGCTAGAACTAGTATTTCGGAGGGGAGACAGGTGGAAGTTGAAGGGCAGTTGATCGAAAGAGGAAGAGACATTTGATTTATTATTTAACATATAGAAGCAAGACCCCAACTATCACCGGTTACCCAACTATCGGCTTTACAAAGTCTGTAAAAATCACGTGACACTTTTACTATCGTTGGCTGAGCAGTAGAACTACTGCTGTCTCTTATACACGTAAAAAGAGCCACATTCTAACTAATGCAACACACGTGAGGTGCCCAGATTTCATCTTAGTCACCAATTGAACCCAAATCAAGGGAAAAAACTTTCTTTTTCCCTGATTTGATCTTTTAATGGCAAAGAAAGTCCTTTCAAATACTTTTTGAAATGGTTTTTGTATTTGTCATTGATATAACAATAACCAGAGATAATTTGAATGTCTCTTCATACTATAGGGATAGTAATTTGCATAGAACTACTGCTGTCTCTTACACACGTAAAAAGATCCACATTCTAACTAATGTAACGCACGTGAGAAGCCCAGGTTTCATCTTAGTCACCTAATTTGGACCCAAAAATCAGGGGAAAAAACATTTTCCCACTTTTTCTGTTAATTATAACCGTTGAATTGTAACCGTATCCAAATTTAGCAAAACGTATTGTGCATAAATGTGCAAAATCTACACTGAAAACTCGTCCTTTTCAAAATTAACTGCTGTATAAAAGCACAAACACACTTCTAAAAGAATGTCTACATACTTGGATACTAGACATAAATTAATTGAATATTGATTGCAGGGTTGCTATTAGACAAAAATGAGGCTTAAAACGCAAAAATTAAGAAAAAAAAGCTGTAAATCGTTTGTTTTTTTTGTTACCCAAAAATGGGACAGGGTGGTACTTTTTACTTGCTTATGTTTGAATAACTATATGAATTAGTAACGAAAATAGTAATTTGGTTTACCGGGGAGGACCCCCAAGACTTGTTATTTCCTTTGATATTCTCTCGCATGTTCTACCCAATTTTGAAATTTTAATGCATGCATCAAAATCGAAATTCTATATGTGTCATCTAAATTGTAACGCATAAAAGTACTTATAAGGAGGTACTTGAGAAAAATGTTGGTTCAGAATCACCTCCAAAGAAAAAGTCTGGTTACGGCGGCCCTGACACTACATTCAGTTTTTTTCCACAGGATTCCAAGTGCGTACTCAGAAGTCTAATCGACCTCATCAACACCTTGAATAACGACGTGTACAAAGGCTACATCTACTACAATGAAGAGTTTGAAAGGTAGTTATACCATTCGTAAGTTCCATTCCAGTTCTCACACAGTAGCGAGAGAAACCGCGAGAAAAAATATTACACCCTTCCTTGTTTAATAGTATTTCTCTTTTCTTGTAATTCCTTGGACGACCCCTTCAGTTGTTCCGTGAGACTCTTAAATAGTGGAGACATAATTAACAGACATAGTGTCACCAAGTGAGCATCACTCTTTTATTCTGTAGAAGTAGTAGTTCACACTTCCGGAGTTGAGCACATGTAGACTTTGAGTAGAGCAGTCATGATAGTAGTGCTTAGTTTTAACGGTAGATGGCGACTTGAAATTGCTGACTTTGTGGTTCGTAGATTGTAGAATAGATGGCGCCCCGAACTTCTGTCTTGTTGCGAATTTATGGATGTTTTCGTTTTTAGTTAGGTGAAATATTATCTTTTACAGAATTAGTAGAGAGAGCATTTTTTCTTCTTTGTTTAGGTCATATTTTTGCTTCGCAATGCTTATTTGAATCAGACTATGAGACGGAATTGCAGACGAATCAATCAACCAGTTTTATGTCAAATAAATCAACAAATATGGTTTAACAAATAGATACTTCGATAAGAGTTAAAACAAAAATGGTCTTTCAGGTTTACGAAAGAAAATTGAATGTTTCCTAGCACAAAATACATACATTTGTGTGGAGGGATTTTTAGAAATGAAAAAAACTCCTCTATTGAACAACCATTAATCCAAAATATAAGCTAAATTATATGAATTTATTATTCCGATGGCGAAAGGTTGATAAGCATATCGGTGATGAGAACGAGAATAATGGTGGTGGATAAATAAGATAAAAAAAAATGAAGAGGATGGTAGAGAAATGAAAAAGATTGGATGATGAAGAGAATAAGATGGAGAATTAGGTATAGTGAGAGAATAGGCTGAAAGATATGGAGAGTAAGAGAAGATAGAGGAATCAAAAGGATAATGAAGGGGGAAAAGCAGAAGGGGATAGAGGATCGATAGAAAGAATTTCGGATTTTTGAGGGGGATATCGGATATGCAAAGATAATGGGACCATAAAAAGGGTACCTTACAACAAATGATTAAAATATCAATCATTGTTTGATTTAATTATTTCTTTTTTTGGATTGTAAATAAGCTATAAGGTCTACTTTTATATTCCCACCATAGACGTTTTCAATTTCCGAAATTTGTTTTTTTCTAACGTACTATACTTTTTCCTTATTCCTGAAACTTAAAACAATACAACAATAATAGACTTTTCATATTTTAACATAAATTATCACTCTGGCAAAAAAGGGTATTTTTTCCCCTTTGAACCCACAAAACTATCCTTGACCTATTGTCTAAGTCAGAACAATTAAAGGTATAAAAGAATAAGACATTGATGCTCTGTTGAAAATTATAATTTTCCTTTTACGGTATTCGTTTTAAAGCCGTTTATTGACCGTTTATTGACCATTCGTCAAATTTATTATGAATTTGTTTTAAGTTCAAAATTTCGTAGTTTACCAATGACGATTTGAGGTAAGTAATTTAAAGTATAATAAATGAGGTAATAAAAAATTTTACAAAATTGTTTTTCTTAATTTTACATATTATCAATCTTCACGAATATATTTTAATTATGAGCAACTTCATTTTGTGTGCCACTTTATGTATTTATTCTCTATTTGTTTTCAGTACTACCGGTGTGTCTTATTCCGTTGTAGTATACAAACAACTAGAAAAAATGGTAAGAAATTATAGGTTTACTACCCTTTTTAAACTTATTCGTACACCAAAATTTTATTCATTCATGAATGAAATCAAAATTTCACGTCATGTCATAGAATTGAGAATAATTTGATAAAGTTAGTACTTCCTGCCCATTCAAGATATATGATTGAATTTTAAAATAAAGAAATATCTGAAACTTTTTCTATCGCCTGGAATGTTCATTCTTTAAAAAATGCTCCTTAATCCAATAAACCCTGTCAGCTGTGTTACCAGAAACCTTGCAACTTGTGCAAAAAAATCCCGTTACATTATTACGGACTCAGACAGTCATATAGCAGAGAAATTTTATTCGTACAGAGACAACCTGTATGTGTTACGATATCTCTGTAGTTTTACCTTTTTTTAAACTAAGTTTCATTAAAAGCCATGTATTGATAAAATTTTATTCTGCAATATTAATTTAGTTTTAATATATTGCACATAACGTTATTACTATATGATTAAGTATTTCTAATTTGCTTTATATTCTCCTTTTACAAGCTGTCCGATGAACTTTCAAGGAAACTTCAATGTGATCCATGTTATTCGGTTAGTTTAAGTAAATAAGTAAATATTTAAGTAAGAAATGACAGTACTGCTAATTAATGTTGTTGGAAAATTTAAGATATCTTTATCATGATGAAGATAGATAAGCTCTATTAGTTAATGGTGAATTTAAAAAATTAGACTAACCTGGTTCCATGAGGTTTAATAAGTTAAGATGAGTTATAACATAATTAAGTAATAAATGCAGAGAAATTTTTTCACTTATTGCAGATAATAAAGTAATTAATAGGTTACCTTTTAAAATTTAATAATAAATAAATTTTTAAGATTTAAAAATTTTATAATTAGAAAATTCGCTAAAATGTGGAATATTTATATATTTTTATTAAACAGAACAAAAAAGTTACTAGAATGTGAAAAATATTTCATGGATTTCTCCCCTAATTTTTCTCTTTGCTTTTTAATACATTAAAGATATATCCTTATAAATTTAAATATAAGAGTTATTTAACGGAGAGTTAATATAAAAGTTATCATGCACGGCCGTGTCCTTTTAACTAAGTAAAATCATGATAAGAAGTTTAATTTCTGGAACGTTACTTAAAAAAATGGGCAGCTGTGCTGCCCATTTTTCCATAACGTCTCTGTAAAATACTGAAACGTTTCGCAGAAATACCAGTAACCTATCTGTGAAATATCAGGAACATTACTGTAAAATACTGAAATATTCCGCAGAAAGACCAGAAAGCTATGTGTATCTCAGATATGTCTTGTTCTTTAATGTTTCTAAAAGTATTCAAAATGTGCCATATTATGAACCACGAGAGGTACCGATCTACGAAGATTATATTTCCTAGTTTTAGAATCATCAGTCGGTTCTTATATAAATAATTTGACTCTTTTGGTGGTGAGTGTGAAAACAAAAACAAACAATGGTTGCCTGTCCGCAAGGATTCAGAAACGTTTTAGAAATGAAAACGAGAATTTTCCAGGAAAGTGTAACTGTAACTGCTGTAAAAACTGCAAACTGCTGTAAAAACTCATAAAAAGCAGGAACGTTACTGGAATTTATGCGAAACGTTACTAGTATTTTTTACTGTGTAAACTTTATTTTTAAAAAATTCCATACGTGTGGAAGTTGGCTTAAAGGGAAAATACTATTACATTTAAAAAAATAACTTCGTCACTTGCAATTTCGTTAAAAAAAAATCCAAGCACCACGGCCAGAAGCAACATTTTGACATTCAATAACGCCAAAGATAATTTTAAATTCGACACTTTTGAGTGCAATAGTGTTCTATTTTAGGTTGGAGATATATTGGCCAGTAAAATTCAAGATTCTGTGAGCACCGTCAGTGGCGATCTAGAGGATGGCCCTGACACTGAGTACATGGTGACAGCTACTGCGATGTTCGAACTGTACATGTCACTCCAAGAGTTTATTAAATTCAGGGATAATATTCCGTCTGAGTAAGGAATCAATTTTTTATATATATTTTCCACTTGACTCTTTTGATATGCATTGCAAACAATCATATTTTAATGAGCTCCATTAAAAAGGTCGATATTCTCATAATAATTCAATGAATTACTCATAAAACTCATTAACTAAATCATTAATCTTTAATCGTCATAATTAAAACTGGTAACCGCAATTCAAGAATTTATTTTTCACTCATCTTTAAAATAAATTGGCGAGTAAACACTTTTTCAAATTTAATTTTTCCTAACAGATTTTCATAAAAGGAGATCATCGGTGAAATTTTTCAAATCTGATTATAAGTTAATTTTTAAATAAATAAAAACTACATGCGCAGTAGCTCAACACATTACGTTAGGGTTGCGGAACACGTCATAGTTCAGAAGCAGAAAGGGGAAATTTGAGTAGTCAATTGGTTGGGGCATTTCGAGCGATCGGCGGCTCTTTTGTACTTCGCAACTGTGACGTCACGCCCGGTTTTTCTCCTTTGAAACTTTTAAATGAGGATTGCAAATTAATTAGTGTTTTAAAAAACCTGAAAAATTTTAAAACTGGTTATTTAGAGCCTTTGTGATGATATACAACAGTCAAAATCATTAATTTCAATAGGTGTTAACTTCCCAATTGTACTCTAAAATCTACCGAAATGTTTATCGTAGGAAAACGCGTTGTTTTATTGTACTTCGTATAAAAAAATATTTTTGTTAGGACCTTCAAACTTTAAAATTAATTTTACATAAACATAGTTTGGAGTTAAATTCAGATATGTTTTTGAAATACCTATTAAGAATGTTTTAAAAATTCCTTAAATTGACCTTGAGTTTTATGTTAAAATTCTACATGAACTTAAAATAGTTTAAGGATTAAGTGTTTCTTTTTTTTTAAATTTCAGTGAAAAAAAGAACTTAACCCTCGTTAATTATCATCTGTGGTTTAAAGATGCTGTTACCCACTGGTTCGTGGTTGCTAAAACTAAATCTCAAATTCGTTTGAAAAAAGCTGTGGAGTTGGATAAGGTAAGGTTCAATAATTATTACTACATTTCGATGTTAAATTGTCTGTCTTTATTGTAGCTGGATGATTAAATCCAGTTAGGTTTTTATTGAGAAAAATAAGTATTTCATAGTGCAAGGGGAAAATATTTGTACTAAAATGGCTGAATCGTCTTGACCTAATTACCTATGAAACAATAATACAATTGTTAATAGTAGTTTTTTTTACTGTGCAGTATTTTGCATGTGTTATAGAAATAAATCTATTTAATTTTTCATGATCCAACAAAAATATTACATTACAAATATTTGATTGTACAGTATATTAGCTGCTTCCATTAAAATAATTTAATTTTAATGGACGCACAATTTAGTACAAAATTAACGTTGTTTCGTATGACGAGTTAAATAAAATAATCAAATTTATGTGTAGAAATACGAAAATAATTTTAATCTCATTAGTAATGCTCCGAAAATTCTCAGTAGTATAACTTTCAGCAGACATATAATACAGACATTTAACATATAAAATACTTTTCTTTTCGGTTAATTTCAGGTAATTTATATCAAGAAAGAAATTTAAAAAAGCTAAATTTAAGGCTAAAATTTAAGCAAAAAATTTAAAATATCCTAAAACCAAAAAAAAATTCATATTTTCTTTCGCGTTTATGAATGAGAAAATCTTTTAAAAATTTTTGAGATTGCACTAACAGTCTGTAAATATGAAATTTACAATGTGTGTAGTTTTTATTACAAAGTTATTTTGCTAAACATGTTATAGTACTTTGCGTAGAGTAGATGAGTAGCATAGCTATTCTAAAAAGTTATTAACTCGTATTTGTTCTTTCTTGTCTTCTCTTGTTTTCAAATGCATATGATTGGTATTCCTATTACAGAAGGTGAGCTTTCTACGATTTTTCTAGCTTGTGAAATTAGAGCTTGAAACACGTGCTACTGCAATTCGCTAATGTTGCTTTGCTTTAGGGTGCACCGCATTTTCATACGCTGAAATGATTTTTACATATGCGAGTTTAAATGTCATGAGGTGGAATAAAATGCTATATTAGTAAAAATCTGTCAAGCTTTTGTTCATTTAATAAACTCTATATCGTCATATTTTTAATTTATAAAAATTTCATATAAATCCGTAGAATAATTTAATATTATCTTGAAAAGTACAGCTGAATATACTATACTTAATTTCTGTTGTGGTATATTTTTGTGGCTCTTTTTTAAAATATAGTCTTTTTCTGTTTAAACCTGGAAATTCTATTTTGTTCCTTTTTCCAATGCTTTCAAAGATAAATAAACATTCCAACTATTTATTAACACCTTCAAGTTTTTCATTGATAAAAGATAGTTTATAATTTTACTACTTAAAGTAAATGTTCATTTAAACGTGAAAATAGATTCGATAGTTTCAATTTCAAAAAATAGTAATTGTATTGATTACGTGACATAATAGTTTTTTTAATTTTTTAAATCAGTAGTTCATTATACAATAAAATGACTCATTAAGAGGCAGATTTAATAAGGAGCGGGCAGGTCACTATAATGACCATTTTTGATTTTGATGAAATTTTTATGATGGATACTTCTAATGATTTTAGAATACCGCTATTTTTTCTTTTTCCCGTTTTGGCCTACAAAAATTCTCAAAGTTGGTCCCGACCCGGTATTTTTTTCGAATCGACATATCTTTGTACACCATTTTCTCAGTGCATTGAGGGTCAACCAAAGTAATTCCAAGTAAAGTAACCAAAGTAAAGAATTCTTTCGGTAACAACATGTCCTTAGGTACCTTAATCAAATTCTTTTGTGAATTTCATGGTTCACCTTCCCTGCACACTGGAAGGGTTTGCCAAACTTTGTCGAAAAAAGTGAAAAAATGCCAAATTCGAGCCCTTATTGACCCCAGCATTGAGGGTCAACCACAGTTTTGAGGGTTAAAGTGGGTATTACTGCTCAGTATTAACTTATTTAGCCCATTGGTTGTATGGTTAACCCTCATGGCTGCAGAAAAATGGCTACTTTCGTAGCTATCAAAACAAAAAGAGGTCATTTTGGTGACCCCGTATTCCAGAGAATTGAGGGTCAATCAATAATTCGAAATATACATTTCTTAGTAAAAGACCTTTACTTTAAGAGTCAATTGATAGAACTATGGAGTCTTGACCTGTGATCACGTGAGATTCATTTTTGTGACTATAAAAACGGAAAAAAGGTCATTTTGGGGACCCTGTATTTCAGAGCATTGAGGGTCAATGACGAACTGGAAATGTGCATTTCGTAGTATGAGACCTACCCTTTAAGAGACAATTGACTGAACTATGGAGTCTTGAACTGGGATCACGTGAGATTTATTTTTGTAGCTAAAGAAACAGAAAAAAACGTCATGTTCGGTATCCTGTATTTCAGTGCATTAAGGGTCAATGGCGAACTGGAAATATGCATTTCGTATTATGATAACTGTTTTTTAAGAGAAATAGACTAACTAAACATTGGTTTTTTGCACTGCGGGCACGCCATAAGACTTACTTTGCCACATAGCGAACAGATAAAATATGCGATGCATACAATTAGCTTTGTAGGTTATTTTCAAATATTATTTTTAAATTACGTTTGGTTTCCCAAAGGAAAGACCTCCAAAAAATAAACCATGTAATGAGATTAAGTTTTTATTGTAGCAGTGATTTCAGACAATTTGAAAACCATTAGCCTTGAAAATATAAAATAGTAAAATATTTCAAAGAATGATTTTTAACAAATATAAACACAAAAAGGTTATTTCTCCCTAGTAATTTCATCAAGATTTGAATGACCAGGTACATATTTTTCTTCTCTCTCTACTGCAGTGTTTCCCAACGTGGGGCGTACGCCCCACCGGGGGGCAATATGATTTTCTAGGGGGGTCAATTTGAAAACTTTTAACTAAATTGCCCCCATGTAGGGCGTGGAAAACCAGATTTTATTCACTTTCAAAGATTTTCGAAATAAAAAATGAACTGGGGGCACAGAAAATTTAGAGAGGCTTTGCTGAGCCACAGACGGAAAAAGGTTGGGAACCATTGCTCTACTTAAATTTTTTCTTTTATCATCTGCAAATCTATGGTTCCTTTATTTTTTTATTTTATTTTAGTATTTCGGTATTGAAGCTGTTGGGAAAATTAAAAATATAATTTCAAAGTATAAAGAAGATTAAATAACTTGGGAGAAATAACCTTTTTGTGTTTATATTTATTGAAACTCATTCTTTAAAATATTTTACTGTTTTATATGCTCAAGGCTAATGGTTATCAAATCGTCCTAAATCACTGCTCAAATAAAATTTAATCTCAATATATAGTTTATATTTTGGAGGTCTTTTCTTTGGGAGACCAAATGTAATTTGAGAATAATTTTTGAAAATAACCTACAAAGCTTATTGTATGCATCACATATTTTGTGTTCGCTATGTGGCAAAGTAAGTATTATGGCGTGCCCGCCGGGAAAAAAATCAATGTTTAGTCTATTTCTCTTAAAAAACAGTTATCATAATACGAAATGCATATTTCCAGTTCGCCATTGACCCTTAATGCACTGAAATACAGGATCCCCAACATGACGTTTTTTTCTGTTTCTTTAGCTACAAAAATAAATCTCACGTGATCCCAGTTCAAGACTCCATAGTTCAGTCAATTGTCTCTTAAAGGGTAGGTCTCATACTACGAAATTCATATTTCCAGTTTGTCATTGACCCTCAATGCTCTGAAATACAGGGTCCCCAAAATGACCTTTTTTCCGTTTTTATAGTCACAAAAATGAATCTCACGTGATCACAGGTCAAGACTCCATAGTTCTGTCAATTGACTCTTAAAGTACAGGTCTTGTACTAAGAAATGTATATTTTGAATTATTGATTGACCCTCAATGCTCTGGAATACGGGGTCACCAAAATGACCTCTTTTTGTTTTGATAGCTACGAAAGTAGCCATTTTTCTGCAGCCATGAGGGTTAACCATACAACCAATGTAGTCCAGTCAATCCGTGGTTTTTTTAAAACATTTGTATAGAAGTTTTTTTTTCGACGGTTTTATATGTTTTCGAGGTCGCTGATTACGAATATGAAGTTTGCTGCCATGTGAGAGGTCGGCTTCATATCGAAAATCGCAAAAAATCGTAAAATTTTCTAGTTTTTTTCAGATTTTTGCTTATATTTCAAAAATTATAGGTTTCACGAAGAAAACCTCAACTACAAAATTAAAGTTGATGAAATTTCCTATAAAAAGCACTAATCAACTTTGATTTTGCGATGAGTGGTTCTACCGCTAGAGCACGCTGAAAAACAGCTATTTTTTGGGCGTTTTACAAAAAATTTAAAAACGCTCGCTTCAAGCTTCTATAAAACAAAAAGTACGAATTTTATAGGGAAAAAAATTATACCTCGTAAAAGATAATTTTATTTTGTACAGAAAACGTCTATAACTTTCAAATTTTGTCGTGATGGAAAAGGGCGGGAAACGAAAACGGGGAGTAATGCCGTGTGCGAAATTGAACCATCTTACAAGTCTAACTCCGATCAGCGCTTTATCTTTGGTATATTACCAATGAAAAAGGAATTTTATAATATTTTATAATGAATTGATGATTAAGAATGATAAATAAAGTAAAAAAAATATTATTTTACAATTTTATTGGTACATTTCACGGAAAATCAAGCAAAATATGAAATTCGTGTATTAAATTGTAAAAAAAATTTTATGATCGTTTTTATGTGTATTTTGGAGTGCTGAATCCGAATTTCAAGTTTTCATTTCCGTAAAAGATCATCTCCCCATCAAAAACTGCAAAAAACCTGAAAATTTGTATACTTTCTGCTGTTATTTTAACTGTATCTAAAAAAAAATTAATTTTTCGAAAGTGCACACTACACCAAATTAAAGTACATAAAATTTCCTTTTAGATGCATTGTCTCATTTTGTTTTTCGGACGAGAGGTTCTGCTGCTAGAGCGCTCTGAAAACCAGCAATTATTCGTACTTGCTGCTGAAAACCGGAAAACGTGCTCTTCCACCTCAAATAAAACTTAACAGACGCTTGTAACTTACTAAAGGTTTATATCACCTAAAAGTTCATTAAATTTTCTACAAAATTCACTAGTTGACTTTGGTTTTCTGACAAAAACAAAATTCGTTAGAGCGCGTTAAAAAAAAGTGAAACTTTGTCATTCTGCAAAAAAGTAAAAAGTGCCCACGCTTACCTCTTAAAAAACACAAGGAATAACCATTTTATCAAAAAAAAATTTATACCACATGAAAGAGCGTTAAATTTCCTACCAAAGCTGGTTCTTTACATATTTTTGTTTTCGTAAGAAGGGGGGATGCGAAGCGAAAATGTCGAGAAATCCCCCTTTTCGCTCTACTCTCCAGACGTCGCTCGCTGAATCGATCCATAAGCTGAATCGATCTCTGTTTTTGATAGTGATGGGCGATTTTTTGAGGAGTTAACTCAGTGAACTAACTCCTTAAACTGAGAGAAGGATCAAGGAGTGGGGAAAAAAGAGTGGTAGCTCAGTTGTACTTTTTAAAATGCACCTTTTTAAGATTTAATTTGCGATATTAACTTGAAATCCTTGTGATGTTACCTCCAAAAAACACTAGATGGCAGCACATCATCATGTATGAGCGAGCTCTTTACGTAATCCGTTGCCATAACAACCCACTTTGATCCGAAAAACTACACGAGGAGTTACGTCTTCCTTAAAGGAGTTGAAAGGAGCTGACAGAGTTATCAGAGTTGCTTGCTTCTGGTCTCCCCTCTTTGGGAGTTATCTGCTGTGTGCTCTCAACTCCTTCGATCCCGGGGAGTTGGGATGGGGAGCAAGTGACTTCAGATCGGTCTTCCCGCTCCCACGATCCCACTCCCGGGGATCAGAGAGTATATAGAGTTATTCCTTACTCCCACTATCCCACTCCCAGGGATCAGAGACTTAACGAGTTAGTTCCTCCCTCCCAACGGTTTCTTAAGTTCGATGGAGGCCATGATTGTTTATTATACACATCTTCTGTACGGCACTGAACGAGATTCTACAATCTACATTGTCTTAATCACTATGTTTAGGATGATTATTAACAACATTTACTGCGCGCAATTAAAAAAATAATTATGGTTTTATGTTTTCCCTATTCTCAGTTTCTAATAATCATTTAATATTAAGATACTTCATTAAAAATGTCTACGATTAAAAAAGATTGCGAGAAGAAGAATTTCGTGAAACGAAAGCTGCCATTATGGAAAAGCATGCATTTATTTCTGACGGAGCATTATCATTATTTGAATACTTGTTGATAATAAAAAATACTTGATCTTGAGCAAAAGGCTAAAAAAATATTTAAAAATTAAATTTTCAACTGATTTTTGAGAATTGAAACACGAGCTATGCTTGTCTACCTCTACCAGCTATGATGGTGGCTCCAAAGGGCGGGAAGCGAGAACGTTGGCGTCTTGCCAAAACCTTTTGCTCTTAGTAGCGTGTTTTTTTGTTTCAAACCCGCCATTTTTTAGATGAATGAGTGATTAAAACTAGATTACTTATTAGAAAAATTGTATTGATTTTTCATTCTGGTGACCATTACTTTCCAGTAAATTTAGAATACTTAAAGTTTGCAGTAGAATGGTCGCGGATTAAATTGGATTGGATGCCTGAATTGTAAGATATGTGGTTATTTTTGAAGTGAGTATTTTTTCTTTTGAAATATACCTAGTACTGCTGATTAATATATTAAAAAAATACTGAAATATGCCCCAATGTGCAGAGATTAATATTTTAATGGCTGTTTTGTTATTGCTTGATGTGTTAGTGTCTGAATATTTGGTTCTACGGTCGTTCCCCTACTGGGGATTTTCCTTTCCCCCTTTCTTCTTTTTTTGTAGGTAGGTTTTTGTTAGTAAATTGTTAGTAGTATAAAAATGGGTGTTCTGCGACATTGCGCAGAAGCGCAGGGGGGGCGGGGCACCTGCGCATTCAACTAGATTGCGATTCCCCTGTGCATTTTACTGATTGGGGCTCCCTTCCCATTCTACTAGATTGCGGAGTGTCTGGGCTGCTACTTTGCGGCTCCCCGAGTAAAGAGGACGCTAATTAAGAAGATTAATTAGTAATTAACAGAAGGCGTGCAGATACTTTGCGATTATGTCAGGACAGGTACTTTGGGGCTCCTGCCCATTCTTCTAAATTGCGGATACCTGCGCATTCTACTAAATTGCGACTCTACCACTAAATTAATTGGGGATCTACCAATAATATGCGGCTCTACCACTAAATTCGGGCTCCACCACTAAAATTAAAGTTATTTACTATTAACAAACTACAAACACTGTTTAACTATAATATGGACAAAATTAGCAAATTGCAACTCCACCACTAAGACATAGCAGGAAGTTGAAGTTATTTCACTATTAACAGTTACTATTTCAGTTACTATTAAATTTATTTACTATTAACAAACTGTAACCGCTGTTTAACTGTAATATGGACAAAATTAGCAAATTGCAGCTCTTCTACTATATTAGGGCTTTAGAACACATGCAACAAGAAGCTAAATTGTGACTTTCTAAATTATTTTAAGATAATATTAATTGATAGTTAAAGTTATTAACAAAGGTTAATTAACAGCTATTTTACATAAAATTATAAGGTTAATGAACAAACTAAACGCTGTAATATATCACCTATTAAATGCACATACTGGAATAAAAGACCAAGACAATCACAAACTCAAATGTAGACTGCACTACTCGCCTGTCATTGAGACTCCCTTAACAATGCACCAGCAAACCGCCCCTTCCCTTTCACAGAGCAATATGTGTGGTGATAACGGGGCGGCAACCATTGGGCTTGATTGTGATTGCATCTTTTTCCCGCAATACCAAGGAGATGGTTTCAAAAGATATATATTTTTTCATTACACAATCATTTCTATTTCGTTAAATTTACAGTTCAATATTCACTTTAGTTACAGATTAGCTCAAAATGATTATCCTATCACAATCTTTAACTTAAAAAAAAACATAATCTTTTCACCTGAAAGGAAAGGATACTTTTTTTCTTTTTAAAAGAATTTTATCATAACTTTAACTTTTTTCATGACAAAGTATCTATGGAAACGACAGAAACAAGACAAATTTTTCATTTTAAAACATTTTTATTATTTTCATGAATAAATAATGATCCTTACAGATTTGAGACCACAAGGAGACCTTAAATCTTCAACAGATCTACAAAGCTCATACTCGTTTCATCTTAATGGTTGATATTTGGCCATACTCAGCTCAAAGTGCTCAATTTTTTCAAGAGACCACCCTGAGCCACGCTGAACAAATTCATCAAATGACATTCTGATTTTAGCAAAAGCTTCTTGAATGTGACTCTCTATAGTATCACTCACTAATTCCAACAGAACGTCACTTCTAAAGTAAGGAGTTGCATGCTCTTCCTCACCATTCTCACTAAAGCGTACAAGAGTAGCTTTTACAACCCCATACCATTTAATTGCACCCATTGCATGGAGTTCTTCATTTAATTTTGATTGTAGGTGCGGGGATACTTCTTCAAAGAAGCGGATGAAATCCCCTTTCATTTCTTCCAAAGGCTCAAAATAAACATTAGCAAATGTATTTAGGGCCCTTTCTTCCCTTTTGACTCGTTTCAAACTCTCCGCTGCAGTAGGTAATACTCCCCGCGCTTTGGTCAAAGTACTTGCAGAGTGACTCTCCCTTACATGTTGTTGCTTTGTTTTAACAGAGGCAAAGGAACGATCACACAATTTACAATTAAACTCCCCACTATTATGTTTTAGCATATGCGTAGTATAGTAGTGCTGTCTTTGGAAGGATCTATCACAAATTTCACATTTAAAGTATTTTTCTTCAGAATGTATTCTCTCATGTCTTTTTAAGACATCATTTCGGGTGAAAGTTTTGTTGCAAATTTCACAATTAAATTCTTTCTCCTGATGCTTTAGCATATGCTTATCGTAATATTTTCTTTGGAACGATCTATCACAAACCTCACATTTAAAGTATTTTTCTTGACAATGGATTCTCAAATGCCTTTTTAAGTGATCCTTTCGGGTAAAAGGCCTACCACAAATTTTTTTTAATAAATAAATAGAACTTTATTACACATAGAGAACAAACACAAAAAAGACAGATATGTGATTCGCCAAGGGGAAGAAACTTCCCGTACAGGCGAAAAAGAAATTATACAGACAAATGACATATTACAACAAAAGCATAAAACTGAATAAAAACAATAGCTAAATAATTAAATAATGATGGCAGCAAGCTGGTAAACCATAAACTAAATATGCTTCATTGAAGTGAAAAATATAAATCCAGGTCGTCGATATTAATTAATAACTCAAATAAATTTCTTTTGAACTCTGAATATCTAATAATGGAGGTTAGATTTAAAGGTAAACTATTGTATAATTTTGGTGCGAGGTAAAAGAAATGTTTACAAAAAATTGATTTAGAAAATTTTGGGATTTGATAAGTTGCTACAGCTCTAGTATTATATGGTCTTGCTATAGTGTTAAATATAGATTTATTCCGATAAAGATAAAGTATAATACGAAAAAACGCGTTGTGACGAAGAGGCAATAATTTGAGTAATCTAAAATTATTAGGATATGACTGCTGATTTAAAATTTTGAATATCTTATTTTGAATAGAAATTAAAGGTTGGAGATTGGATCTATATTCTCCACCCCAAACAGTGACACCATAATTTATTAAAGAATAGAACCAAGAAAAATATAAAGTTTTTAAAAAGGACAAATCAATTTTATTTTTTAGGTGGTAAAATTTCACAGACAAACGATTTTTCTCCACTATGAATTTTCAAATGTTTAACAAGAGAGCTTTTCCAAGCGAAACATTTTGAACAGATAGGACAAACCTACAAAAATAACTGAAATTAGCCTTCATACTATCACCTATCATAAAAGATACCACCAAAGTAAAAGTACACTTACCAAGCGTTGGCTATGCATATGCATCCCAGGAGATACAACCATTCTTTCATCAACATGTTGAATTGAAGTACCAGACTCCTCAAATTTATTGAAAGTAATAGCCTCATCACAAGGATAGTTAGACTCTGATTCATTACCATTCGACACACAGCTCCATTTTTGAGGTGAAATATCAAAATTAGCTAACTAAAAGATAAAGAGCAATTATATAATTGATTTAGTAAGAAAATGAACTGATTCTAAAGAGAACAATTCATTTGGTTCATCACACACCAAGCCTTCATCTTAAAGAGAAGTAAAAAAATTCAATAATACTTGTACATACTTTTGTATTATCAAAATCCATCGAGGAAGCACTAGATTCTTGATGACTCATTTTTGAAAATTAGAGATGAATGCTCAAACGAACAAAAATATGAGAAACTAATAGCGTTAAATAATTAGAAGTTTGCAGATCACAGGGGAAGTCCTCACAAATAAAGATATCCTTACCTTTGGGGCTCATTATATACCAGTTGGAAAAATCGCCAAATAGTATCGCCAAATCCTTAAATATTGTCAAAAATCGCCAAATATTGATGCCAAGTCGCTAAATAGTATCGCCAAATCTTTAAGTATTATCTATAAAAGTCGCCAAATAATGACGCAACGATGATAATGTCACGTGATTATCTATTATCATATGTTTACTCTGATTGGTTGATAAGTTATCAACTATTCACACTAGAAAAACTTTACAAGAAATGAAAGTTTATACATTAGAGAACTAAAATCTTTGTTAAACATAAAAATTTTGAAACTATAAAACTAAAATTTTACTAAAAATTCTGATACGCGCATAACTAAAACTAAAGATTTGTTTGAAATGAACTAGAAAACGAAAACACTTTACACGAGAAATGAAAACTTATACACTGAAAAACTAAAATCTTTGTTAAAAAATAAAAACTTAACTGAAAATTTTGTTAAGAATTAAGACAAATGCTGAAAAATAACTTAATACTTTGTTAAAAATAAAAACGAACACAGAAAAACTTTACAAGAAATGAAAACTTATACCCTGAAAAACTAAAATATTTGTTAAAAATAAAAACTTAACTAAAAAATTTTTAAAAAATAAAAACTTAACTGAAAATTTTGTTAAAAATTAAGACACATGCAGAAAAATAACTTAATACTTTGTTAAAAATAAAAACAAACACAGAAAAACTTTACAAGAAATGAAAACTTATACACTGAAAAACTAAACACTTTGTTAAAAATAAAAACTTAACTGAAAATTTTGTTCACTTCGAAACTAAAAACTTTGATTGAAATGAACTAGAAAACGAAAAACTTTACACAAGAAATGAAAACTTATACACTGAAAAACTAAAATCTTTGTTAAAAATAAAAACTTACGTGAAAATTTTGATAAAAATTAAGACAAATGCTGAAAAATAACTTAATACTTTGTTAAAAATAAAAACGAACACAGAAAAACTTTACAAGAAATGAAAACTTATACCCTGAAAAACTAAAATATTTGTTAAAAAATAAAAAACTTAACTGAAAATTTTGTTAAAAATTAAGACAAATGCTGAAAAATAATTCATTAATTCGATAAAAGTAAAAATGAACACAGAAAAAACTTTACAAGAAATGAAAACTTATACACTGAAAAACTAAAGTATTTGTTAAATATAAAAACTTATTCACTACGAAACTGAAAACTTTGTTTGAAATGAACTAGAAAACGAAAACCTTTACACAAGAAATGAAAACTTATACACTAAAAAACTAAAATCTTTGTTAAAAATAAAAGCTTAACTGAAAATTTTGTTAAAAATTAAGACAAATGCAGAAAAATAACTTAATACTTTGTTAAATGTAAAAACTTAAAAGCTACAAAACTAAAATATTTGTTTAAAATAAATAAAAACTTACAAGAAATTTTACAAGAAATAAAAAGTTACGCTAAAAACTTTACCAAAAAGAAATTATTACGAAAAACTTTAACAGAAAAAAAACTTAAAAACTATAAAACTAAAAACTTTGTTAAAAAATAAAGGCAAATGCAGAAATAACTTAATACTTTGTTAAATATTAAAACTTAGAAACTATGAAACGAAAAACTTTACCATAAATAAAAACATATACACTACAAAACTAAAATATTTGTTAAAAATAAAATAAAAACTTTGAAAAAAATTTACAAGAAATAAAAAGTTACACTAAACACTTTATCAAAAAGAAATAATTCGTGTTAAAAATAAATAAAAACTTTCAAAACATTTTACAAGAAATAAAAATTTGCACTAAAAACTTTACCAAAAAGAAATTATATTACGAAAAACTTTAACAAAAAGAAAAAACCTAAAAACTATAAAACTAAAAACTTTGTTAAAAATCAAGACAAACGCAGAAAAATAACTTAATACTTTATTCAATATAAAAACTTAGAACCTATAAAACTAAAAACTTTGCTAAAAATAAAAACTTTAGGAAAACTTTGTTAAAAATAAAGAAACCAATACAGAAAAATTTTAAAAATAAATAAAAACTTCGAAAAAATATTACAAGAAATAAAAAATAACACTAAAACTTTATCAAAAAGAGATACTTACAAATTATAAAACTAAAAACTTTGTTAAAATAAAATTAAATTGAAAAGTTAAAATAAAAAACTAAAAACTTTATCAAAAAGAAATACTTCTTGTTAAAAAAAATATACTTTGAAAAATTTGTACAAGAAATACACTAAAAACTTTACCAATAACGCCCATACTTTGTTAAAATTAGAAGACAGATAGATTCACATCCATCTTTCATTGGGACCCTTTTTTTTTAATTATTATGTAAAACGTGGGCTGAAAAATTTAAAAATACTATTTTTAAATTTCCTTCATTAAGAAGGAGTTTTCAGCAGGGATGGCAAAAAGAACGAAACTAAACTCAGAAACTGTGATTTTAAGGTATTTATTTCCTCCCGGAACAAAGTTCAACAGCCTAAAAATTTTTATTTTCTCCGCGATAAAAGCAAACTTAAAATTTGATATTTCGTTTCCTCCGGATTAGAACCAAATACCTTTTGAAATTGGATTTTGTTCCTGGAACTACACTTAAAACGAATTAAAGTTGAGTTTTTTCCTGGAACAAATCTTTGGGATTCTTTATGTTTTAATTTTCATACGGATCTTAAATCAGCCTAAACTGTGCCCTCCGTAACGAAATAAAACACGGCTTTAACTTCTCATTTTTTCTCCGGATCATAAGTCAACGCAGCTTTGATACCAAGATTTCCTCTCGGAACCATACTAAACACCGTCTCGACAGTTTTGCTCCAAGATAAATTCAAGGCAACTCTGATTATTTACTTTCGTTCCGGAACCAAATTCAACACGGAGGAAACCCTTTACTTTGCTCCGAAAATTTTTTTACCGGGTTTAAAAAACTTGAGTTTCGATCCGGAACAACAATAAATGTGAGTGAAATACTTAAATTTGGTTCCGAAGATGATATTTATTGTTTCTAATTTAAATACTACACACAATATATTTAATATTACACAATAGTATTGCCGTCAAATGACTTCAATTTCCAGCTTTCTATCAAAATGAATGCCTAAGGCGAGTCTCAACCAAAACAATAACCTTATGAAAATGAGTGAATAAAAAAATAATCATCTGTAATTAATTTTAATTAATTTGTAATGATGAGTAAAGTTTATTAAAAGAGGCTTTAAATTTATTTAAACTTAAGCAAACTGACGAACAGTTACGGGGGGCTAGAAGTAGTTTAGTTTGTTGTGTTTGAGAGAGAGAGAGAATTCAAAATTCAAGAAAGAAATTTATATAGTTTTTAAGATGTTATAAATAGCTAAAATTTGTGATAAATTAATAATGACTGATCGGTATTTGTTTCTTGGGATTTCAAACTGACGGGATTTTGGGCTGTTGGGATTTAAATTTTTGGAATTTCGGAGAGTCAGGATTTCTTTAGTTGGGATTTTATACTGAGAAGATTCCATGCTGTCGGGATTTTGTTTCTTGGGATTTTGGACCGACGGCATTTCGTTTGTAGAGATTTCAGTTTTTAGTATTCTGGGCTGTCTGGATAATGGCTGTCTGAATATCGACACCCAGGATTTTGGCTGTGTGAAAAACAAGACACAAAATATTTTAAATATTGATTATTTGATTTTTCTAAACTTCACTTTGAAATTTATCAAATAATGTAAAAAATATTATTAATTAGAAAAAAATGTTGCCTTAGGAACAAAATGAAAGCATTCTATGCACATTTAATTTTGTTCCAGAGCGATTCCAACTAATTAAACCCCGCTAAAATTATATACGGAGCCAAAGTTAAGTGTAGCCGCCGTGTGTAATTAGGTTCGGGAACGAAACTAAATCCCCAAAGCTGCCTTGAATTTTGCTCGGAGCAAAACTGCCGAGACCGTGTTTAGTTCGGTTCCGAGGGGAAATCTTGGTTTCAAAGTTGCGTTGACTTTTGATCCGGAGAAAAACTGAAAAGTCTAAGTATTGTTTGATTTGGTTCAGGAGGAAACTAGAGTTTTGCAAAGGGAAATTATTTGGATCCAGGACAAAATTAAAATATAGAGATCGCTTTAGTTTTGATCAAGAACGAAACTGAAATTTTAATTCGTGATACTTTATTTCCAGGAACAAAATCAAAAGTCAAAATGAATTGGGTTTTTATCCGGAGGAAGCGCAATCTCATATTGAAGTTTCTTTTTCATCCCGGAGAAAAAATTTAAATGTAAATGAGTATTAGTTTCGGTCAAGAAGGAGTGAAACCTGAGAGTTCCGTTCAATTTGCCACCCCTGGTTTTCAGCCCACCGAGTTTTCATAATAAAAAAAAAGGGTCTCAACGAAAGGGGGACGTGAATCTATCTGTCTTCTAATTTTAACAAAGTATGGACGTTATTGGTAAAGTTTTTAGTGTATTTCTTGTACAAATTTTTCAAAGTATATTTTTTTTAACAAGAAGTATTTCTTTTTGATAAAGTTTTTAGTTTTTTATTTTAACTTTTCAATTTAATTTTATTTTTAACAAAGTTTTTAGTTTTATAATTTGTAAGTATCTCTTTTTGATAAAGTTTTAGTGTTATTTTTTATTTCTTGTAATATTTTTTCGAAGTTTTTATTTATTTTTAAAATTTTTCTGTATTGGTTTCTTTATTTTTAACAAAGTTTTCCTAAAGTTTTTATTTTTAGCATAGTTTTTAGTTTTATAGGTTCTAAGTTTTTATATTGAATAAAGTATTAAGTTATTTTTCTGCGTTTGTCTTGATTTTTAACAAAGTTTTTAGTTTTATAGTTTTTAGGTTTTTTCTTTTTGTTAAAGTTTTTCGTAATATAATTTCTTTTTGGTAAAGTTTTTAGTGCAAATTTTTATTTCTTGTAAAATGTTTTGAAAGTTTTTATTTATTTTTAACACGAATTATTTCTTTTTGATAAAGTGTTTAGTGTAACTTTTTATTTCTTGTAAATTTTTTTCAAAGTTTTTATTTTATTTTTAACAAATATTTTAGTTTTGTAGTGTATATGTTTTTATTTATGGTAAAGTTTTTCGTTTCATAGTTTCTAAGTTTTAATATTTAACAAAGTATTAAGTTATTTCTGCATTTGCCTTTATTTTTTAACAAAGTTTTTAGTTTTATAGTTTTTAAGTTTTTTTTCTGTTAAAGTTTTTCGTAATAATTTCTTTTTGGTAAAGTTTTTAGCGTAACTTTTTATTTCTTGTAAAATTTCTTGTAAGTTTTTATTTATTTTAAACAAATATTTTAGTTTTGTAGCTTTTAAGTTTTTACATTTAACAAAGTATTAAGTTATTTTTCTGCATTTGTCTTAATTTTTAACAAAATTTTCAGTTAAGCTTTTATTTTTAACAAAGATTTTAGTTTTTTAGTGTATAAGTTTTCATTTCTTGTGTAAAGGTTTTCGTTTTCTAGTTCATTTCAAACAAAGTTTTCAGTTTCGTAGTGAATAAGTTTTTATATTTAACAAATACTTTAGTTTTTCAGTGTATAAGTTTTCATTTCTTGTAAAGTTTTTTCTGTGTTCATTTTTACTTTTATCGAATTAATGAATTATTTTTCAGCATTTGTCTTAATTTTTAACAAAATTTTCAGTTAAGTTTTTTATTTTTTAACAAATATTTTAGTTTTTCAGGGTATAAGTTTTCATTTCTTGTAAAGTTTTTCTGTGTTCGTTTTTATTTTTAACAAAGTATTAAGTTATTTTTCAGCATTTGTCTTAATTTTTATCAAAATTTTCACGTAAGTTTTTATTTTTAACAAAGATTTTAGTTTTTCAGTGTATAAGTTTTCATTTCTTGTGTAAAGTTTTTCGTTTTCTAGTTCATTTCAATCAAAGTTTTTAGTTTCGAAGTGAACAAAATTTTCAGTTAAGTTTTTATTTTTAACAAAGTGTTTAGTTTTTCAGTGTATAAGTTTTCATTTCTTGTAAAGTTTTTCTGTGTTTGTTTTTATTTTTAACAAAGTATTAAGTTATTTTTCTGCATGTGTCTTAATTTTTAACAAAATTTTCAGTTAAGTTTTTATTTTTTAAAAATTTTTTAGTTAAGTTTTTATTTTTAACAAATATTTTAGTTTTTCAGGGTATAAGTTTTCATTTCTTGTAAAGTTTTTCTGTGTTCGTTTTTATTTTTAACAAAGTATTAAGTTATTTTTCAGCATTTGTCTTAATTCTTAACAAAATTTTCAGTTAAGTTTTTATTTTTTAACAAAGATTTTAGTTTTTCAGTGTATAAGTTTTCATTTCTCGTGTAAAGTGTTTTCGTTTTCTAGTTCATTTCAAACAAATCTTTAGTTTTAGTTATGCGCGTATCAGAATTTTTAGTAAAATTTTAGTTTTATAGTTTCAAAATTTTTATGTTTAACAAAGATTTTAGTTCTCTAATGTATAAACTTTCATTTCTTGTAAAGTTTTTCTAGTGTGAATAGTTGATAACTTATCAACCAATCAGAGTAAACATATGATAATAGATAATCACGTGACATTATCATCGTTGCGTCATTATTTGGCGACTTTTATAGATAATACTTAAAGATTTGGCGATACTATTTAGCGACTTGGCATCAATATTTGGCGATTTTTGACAATATTTAAGGATTTGGCGATACTATTTGGCGATTTTTCCAACTGGTATATAATGAGCCCCAAAGGTAAGGATATCTTTATTTGTGAGGACTTCCCCTGTGATCTGCAAACTTCTAATTATTTAACGCTATTAGTTTCTCATATTTTTGTTCGTTTGAGCATTCATCTCTAATTTTCAAAAATGAGTCATCAAGAATCTAGTGCTTCCTCGATGGATTTTGATAATACAAAAGTATGTACAAGTATTATTGAATTTTTTTACTTCTCTTTAAGATGAAGGCTTGGTGTGTGATGAACCAAATGAATTGTTCTCTTTAGAATCAGTTCATTTTCTTACTAAATCAATTATATAATTGCTCTTTATCTTTTAGTTAGCTAATTTTGATATTTCACCTCAAAAATGGAGCTGTGTGTCGAATGGTAATGAATCAGAGTCTAACTATCCTTGTGATGAGGCTATTACTTTCAATAAATTTGAGGAGTCTGGTACTTCAATTCAACATGTTGATGAAAGAATGGTTGTATCTCCTGGGATGCATATGCATAGCCAACGCTTGGTAAGTGTACTTTTACTTTGGTGGTATCTTTTATGATAGGTGATAGTATGAAGGCTAATTTCAGTTATTTTTGTAGGTTTGTCCTATCTGTTCAAAATGTTTCGCTTGGAAAAGCTCTCTTGTTAAACATTTGAAAATTCATAGTGGAGAAAAATCGTTTGTCTGTGAAATTTTACCACCTAAAAAATAAAATTGATTTGTCCTTTTTAAAAACTTTATATTTTTCTTGGTTCTATTCTTTAATAAATTATGGTGTCACTGTTTGGGGTGGAGAATATAGATCCAATCTCCAACCTTTAATTTCTATTCAAAATAAGATATTCAAAATTTTAAATCAGCAGTCATATCCTAATAATTTTAGATTACTCAAATTATTGCCTCTTCGTCACAACGCGTTTTTTCGTATTATACTTTATCTTTATCGGAATAAATCTATATTTAACACTATAGCAAGACCATATAATACTAGAGCTGTAGCAACTTATCAAATCCCAAAATTTTCTAAATCAATTTTTTGTAAACATTTCTTTTACCTCGCACCAAAATTATACAATAGTTTACCTTTAAATCTAACCTCCATTATTAGATATTCAGAGTTCAAAAGAAATTTATTTGAGTTATTAATTAATATCGACGACCTGGATTTATATTTTTCACTTCAATGAAGCATATTTAGTTTATGGTTTACCAGCTTGCTGCCATCATTATTTAATTATTTAGCTATTGTTTTTATTCAGTTTTATGCTTTTGTTGTAATATGTCATTTGTCTGTATAATTTCTTTTTCGCCTGTACGGGAAGTTTCTTCCCCTTGGCGAATCACATATCTGTCTTTTTTGTGTTTGTTCTCTATGTGTAATAAAGTTCTATTTATTTATTAAAAAAAATTTGTGGTAGGCCTTTTACCCGAAAGGATCACTTAAAAAGGCATTTGAGAATCCATTGTCAAGAAAAATACTTTAAATGTGAGGTTTGTGATAGATCGTTCCAAAGAAAATATTACGATAAGCATATGCTAAAGCATCAGGAGAAAGAATTTAATTGTGAAATTTGCAACAAAACTTTCACCCGAAATGATGTCTTAAAAAGACATGAGAGAATACATTCTGAAGAAAAATACTTTAAATGTGAAATTTGTGATAGATCCTTCCAAAGACAGCACTACTATACTACGCATATGCTAAAACATAATAGTGGGGAGTTTAATTGTAAATTGTGTGATCGTTCCTTTGCCTCTGTTAAAACAAAGCAACAACATGTAAGGGAGAGTCACTCTGCAAGTACTTTGACCAAAGCGCGGGGAGTATTACCTACTGCAGCGGAGAGTTTGAAACGAGTCAAAAGGGAAGAAAGGGCCCTAAATACATTTGCTAATGTTTATTTTGAGCCTTTGGAAGAAATGAAAGGGGATTTCATCCGCTTCTTTGAAGAAGTATCCCCGCACCTACAATCAAAATTAAATGAAGAACTCCATGCAATGGGTGCAATTAAATGGTATGGGGTTGTAAAAGCTACTCTTGTACGCTTTAGTGAGAATGGTGAGGAAGAGCATGCAACTCCTTACTTTAGAAGTGACGTTCTGTTGGAATTAGTGAGTGATACTATAGAGAGTCACATTCAAGAAGCTTTTGCTAAAATCAGAATGTCATTTGATGAATTTGTTCAGCGTGGCTCAGGGTGGTCTCTTGAAAAAATTGAGCACTTTGAGCTGAGTATGGCCAAATATCAACCATTAAGATGAAACGAGTATGAGCTTTGTAGATCTGTTGAAGATTTAAGGTCTCCTTGTGGTCTCAAATCTGTAAGGATCATTATTTATTCATGAAAATAATAAAAATGTTTTAAAATGAAAAATTTGTCTTGTTTCTGTCGTTTCCATAGATACTTTGTCATGAAAAAAGTTAAAGTTATGATAAAATTCTTTTAAAAAGAAAAAAAGTATCCTTTCCTTTCAGGTGAAAAGATTATGTTTTTTTTAAGTTAAAGATTGTGATAGGATAATCATTTTGAGCTAATCTGTAACTAAAGTGAATATTGAACTGTAAATTTAACGAAATAGAAATGATTGTGTAATGAAAAAATATATATCTTTTGAAACCATCTCCTTGGTATTGCGGGAAAAAGATGCAATCACAATCAAGCCCAATGGTTGCCGCCCCGTTATCACCACACATATTGCTCTGTGAAAGGGAAGGGGCGGTTTGCTGGTGCATTGTTAAGGGAGTCTCAATGACAGGCGAGTAGTGCAGTCTACATTTGAGTTTGTGATTGTCTTGGTCTTTTATTCCAGTATGTGCATTTAATAGGTGATATATTACAGCGTTTAGTTTGTTCATTAACCTTATAATTTTATGTAAAATAGCTGTTAATTAACCTTTGTTAATAACTTTAACTATCAATTAATATTATCTTAAAATAATTTAGAAAGTCACAATTTAGCTTCTTGTTGCATGTGTTCTAAAGCCCTAATATAGTAGAAGAGCTGCAATTTGCTAATTTTGTCCATATTACAGTTAAACAGCGGTTACAGTTTGTTAATAGTAAATAAATTTAATAGTAACTGAAATAGTAACTGTTAATAGTGAAATAACTTCAACTTCCTGCTATGTCTTAGTGGTGGAGTTGCAATTTGCTAATTTTGTCCATATTATAGTTAAACAGTGTTTGTAGTTTGTTAATAGTAAATAACTTTAATTTTAGTGGTGGAGCCCGAATTTAGTGGTAGAGCCGCATATTATTGGTAGATCCCCAATTAATTTAGTGGTAGAGTCGCAATTTAGTAGAATGCGCAGGTATCCGCAATTTAGAAGAATGGGCAGGAGCCCCAAAGTACCTGTCCTGACATAATCGCAAAGTATCTGCACGCCTTCTGTTAATTACTAATTAATCTTCTTAATTAGCGTCCTCTTTACTCGGGGAGCCGCAAAGTAGCAGCCCAGACACTCCGCTATCTAGTAGAATGGGAAGGGAGCCCCAATCAGTAAAATGCACAGAGGAATCGCAATCTAGTTGAATGCGCAGGTGCCCCGCCCCCCCTGCGCTTCTGCGCAATGTCGCAGAACACCCATTTTTATACTACTATTGTTAAAAAATTTTCCAGTAGGCGAAATATTGAAGGTTTATTTCAGTTTTCGTGTACAGTTCAATATAAAAACTTTTTATCGTTTGAATGACTTTTCCGGCATACTTTTTAGTTGATGTATGTAGGTAGTTAAGATTAAGAAGTTATATAATACTAGCGCTGACGCGCTAGACACCGGCTTCGCCAGTCCAAATGTAAAAAAGAGCATTTTTTATGTTTATACTACAACAATCGATGTTATACCTTCAACAATTAATATTATATATTACCTTTAATTACAACAATTGGTGGTTTTGCCATGATGTCATGGTTTTAGGAATGAAATACGGGTTTTTTTAGCCGAAAATAGACAAAAAAAGTTATTGGGATGCTTCAATTTTAAATTATTATTCTTCAGGAGCCTTTCTGAGAGCGAGTAGGGCAACTTGGTATAGTTTAAAAGTGAATGTAGGTTCGAAAAGTTTAAAACTATAACGGACATACATTCAGACGAACATTCATTTATGTATATAGATTTTGGGAGTTACTGAGTTACATTAAAGAGTTAACTCCTTAAGGTGAGTGAGTTACTCAGATCTGATCTTGTAAAAGAGTTGAATCGCCCATCACTAGTTAACATGCTTATTTTTCCATTTTATAAAGGGCTGAAGTGGACACTTCTCACATTTTTCCAGAATGGCAAAAATCGCTTTTTTTTCAGCGCGCTCTAGAGTAAACAGTTTTTGACAGAAAATCAAAAATTTTTAGTGCATTTTATGCAAACTTAAATTATCTTTCACTTGATATAAGCTTTTTTCCAATAAAATGCATACTTTTTATTTTACAGACGTTTGAAGCGCGCGTTTTTCACTTTTTTGCATAAAAGCGAAAAAATATATGTTTTTCAGCGCGCTCTAGCGGTAGAACCACTCATCACAAAATCAAAGTTGAATAGTGTTTTTTATAGGAAATTTTATCACCTTTAATTTTGTAATTGAAGTTTTCTTCGTGAAACTTATAGTTTTAGAAATATAGGCAAAAATCTTAAAAAAACTTGAAAATTTTACGATTTTTTGCTATTTTCGATATGAAGCCGACCTCTCACGTGGCAGCAAACTTCATATTCGTAATCAGCGCCCTCGAAAACATATAAAACCGTTGAAAAAAAAACTTCTATACAAATGTTTTGAAAACGTCACTTTTGAGCACGGATTGACTGGACTAATGGGCTAAATAAGTTGATACTGAGCAGTACTACCCACTTTAACCCTCAAAACAGTGGTTGACCCTCAATGCTGGGGTCAATAAGGGCTCGAATTTGGCATTTTTTCACTTTTTTCGACAAAGTTTGGCAAACCCTTCCAGTGTGCAGGGAAGGTGAACCATGAAATTCACAAAATAATTTGATTAAGGTATCTAAGGACATGTTGTTACCGCAAGAATTACTTTGGTTGACCCTCAATGCACTGAGAAAATGGTGTACAAAGATATGTCGATTCGAAAAAAATACCGGGTCGCGACCAAATTTGAGAATTTTTGGTAGGCCGAAAAATTTTTTTTTCGGGAAAAAGAAAAAATAGGGGCATTCTAAAATCATTAGAAGTATCCATCATAAAAATTTGATCAAAATCAAAAATGGTCACAATAATGACCCCCGCATTTCTGGCCGCTCCTTATAAAATCTGCCTCTTAACAGATTTCATTTTCAAAAGTATCAAATAACAAATACAGTAGTATATGAAGATGAAAGCTATTAGTCCGAGAGCTGGCTACATGAGAGTTTAACCGGAAAAACATGTTTCTGAAAATTTTATAATAGATTGGGCACTTCTTAATAAACAAAATTCGCTCGGTCAGCCTGCGCAAAGCGGTTGCTTTCGAGGGATCAGCTCGGGTCAAAATAGCAGAAAATTGCATCGAGTTTAACCGGAAGAACGTATACATGATTTTTACGTCATTCGAAAGGCTTCGACCCCCTGAACACAAATATGCTGGTCAGCCGGCCGAAAGCGGTTGCTTTCGAGGGGTCAGCTCGGGTCAAAATAGCCAAAAATTGCATCGAATTTAACCGGAAAAACGTATACATGATTTTTACGTCATTCGAAAGCTTACGACCCCCTGAACACAAATATACTGGTCAGCCGGCCAAAAGCGGTTGCTTTCGAGGGGTCAGCTCGGTTTAAAGTTGCAAAAACCCTATTCAAACCTATGTAATCATTTTTGCGGAAATTTCATTGTTGGGTAAAGCACTATATCATTATGCTTAAATTGAGAGTCCAAGATGACGGTGGTGTTTTGAAAGTGGTGGATTTTCCCCTGAAGGGATTTTTTAGGAATTTTGAAATATCGATCAGGACACTATCTTCTACGTTTCCACCAATTTTCAGCTTGTTATTTTTAGTTTCTACCAACATTTCAACCCAGCAAATAATTTATTCAATAAATATTAATAATAATTAAATTAAGTTTTTCATTTCGAACTTTTTCACGTTGTCGCTTAAAATTCACATTATTAAGCAATTCAGGACAAAAACGAACTCAATCGGGTTCTTGGTTCAGTCGTTATGCTTGAAAACTCAATCCAAGATGGCGGTGGTTTTTCCAAAATGGCGGATTTTCTCCTACACAGAATTTTTGGAAATTTCAGGACATCAATAAGGACATTATCCTCTACATTTCCACCAATTTTCAGCCTGTTATATTGAATATCCGGGTCAATATGGACTATGTGGATTGTTTAAATGTGGCGTGGTGAAAAGTATCATCTTTTTGCACTGCGCGCACAATATCTCTATAACTATTCAATCAAATTGTCCAAAACTTTTACAGTATCTTCCTTGCATATGTATCTTCAAATTAATGTACGGGTTTGAAATATTGATCAATGCATTCCAATTTGCAAACAATTAAAATCAGGGTTTTTTTTCTCAAAATTTGAAAATTTAACTTTGAAAATTTTAATATTGGTGAAATAATTTAAATAAGTTTTTCGTTCTTCGTTAATTTAAAGATAAGTGTCTTTTGAATGTTCAGAAAAAGAAACAGCGGAAAAATATAATTTACTTTTCTTAAAAAGCTGCGCGCAGTAAAAAAATGGCCTAAAAACTACCAAGTACTTAAAGCGATTTTTCAAACACAAATTACTTTTAAAAAATGTTTTGTTGGATATGTTTTGAATAAAAAAGTATTTTCCAAATAATTTCTCCAAAAATCTCATTGAAAGAAACATTTGCTAAAGAATTACATCATCTTAAAAATTCTTGTAGACTATCTCCATTTCAGACATCCCAATGGGAAAACCCATACTAACGATTTGAAAACTAAGATATTTTTAGAAAGTTGGTCGCTGCAAGTATTTCTTTTATAAAAAACAATAAACAGGATTACATAGGTTTGAATAGGGTTTTTGCAACTTTAAACCGAGCTGACCCCTCGAAAGCAACCGCTTTCGGCCGGCTGACCAGTATATTTGTGTTTAGGGGGTCGTAAGCTTTCGAATGACGTAAAAATCATGTATACGTTTTTCCGGTTAAATTCGATGCAATTTTTGGCTATTTTGACCCGAGCTGACCCCTCGAAAGCAACCGCTTTCGGCCGGCTGACCAGCATATTTGTGTTCAGGGGGTCGAAGCCTTTCGAATGACGTAAAAATCATGTATACGTTCTTCCGGTTAAACTCGATGCAATTTTCTGCTATTTTGACCCGAGCTGATCCCTCGAAAGCAACCGCTTTGCGCAGGCTGACCGAGCGAATTTTGTTTATTAAGAAGTGCCCAATCTATTATAAAATTTTCAGAAATATGTTTTTCCGGTTAAACTCTCATGTAGCCAGCTCTCGGACTATATAGTTGCTTAGTTATTTATGTGTTGAAGGAAACAAAAAATATTTTACATTTATAGGTGGAAAATAAAAACAGTTTATATAAAAGTTGGGGATATATTGAGATGCGTTCGTAAATTTTAGGAAATACAATTGCAGGTTTCAAAACACTTAACTTAAATAACAAATATTTATTTAATCATATCCTATAAAGTTCGTTATTTTCTTTAAGATAAATTATTAATAAAAGTAAACGTACCTTCTAGGTTACTGTACTAGACAACTACGTTAAACATAGCACGTCCGCAGTGGATGCAGCAACTTGTTTTGTGCAGGTGAGATTTTTAAAACTTTTTAGCTATCACACAATAACAGTTTATTATTTTCGACTTTTTAAAAATTGGTTTAATAAAAGCTTATTAGACGTTTTGTTCATTTTTGGATGATAGTTTTACCTTGATTTTCTCGTTTTTGAAGTGTAATATTGTTTTAGTTGATTATCGGTCACCAAACAGAAATCTGTATACATTTTTTCTATCACATAGATCAAAGAATTTTGGCGTCAGCTGTCATGGCCTGATCCAGCGGGTTCTTTCACTTTTGTACAGAAGGTCATTGAAGTAAGTTTTAGAATTCTAAATCACATAATACTGATCTCTTTATTGAATGCCTGAAAATATTAAGAGTAGTATTTAGTTTATTTAAGACCTTAGTTCGGCGTTAATAGAAAATGATTACCGAAAGGGTATATTTACGTGGTTTGATCTCTGTATAAAAGATTACATTCAAAGGATAAATGAGCTGCTCAAGATGAAAGTGGTATAGGATAAAAATGTAAAATGAAAAGCATTAAGCAAGAATTTAGATTTCTTCTAAGATCCTTTACCTAGTGTGGTAGTTGCCTAAGTCGAAAGCTCGATAAGCAGCCCGTTAGAGCTATCAGATAAATGCCTTCTGCATAAGAACAAAGTTCAGTGGACTTATGCCACTTTCATTCTAACCAGGTTAAAGTGCCTTCGTTAATTAAATGAGTGGAAACAGCTAATTTTGAAGGTCCTCTCAAAAAAGCTTTCTTGTAAAAATCAAATCATAACGACCCCTGTTGCTTTTCCAGATAATATGCGAAGGAGCCGTTTACTACGCAAAGCTGTCACAGCAAAAGCTTCAAAAAATTACAGAAGCCGATTCTCAGGCTGATGTAACGGAAAAGGTAAGTTTATCATGATATACCTGAAAAAAACTTTTATGACTATACAGGGTGTCTCGAAAGGTTGCTGACAAACTTAACATGCAGGTCTGTTATGCCATGACAAACAAGATTTTCATAGGAACTCATGTCTGCAAATATAAACATTGTCCTCTAGCGGACTATCCCTCTAGCTGGCTAAGGGGCAACGCTTAAGTTCTTCATTCTACAGAAAATTTCTGTTATTGTTACATATAGGGAGAGAATTCCCATTTCCATTTTTATTGTAAACCAAATTTCATTAATTCTGCCAGTAATTACCAGGGATAATAACTTCCTAATTTGAAGACGGTCCGTAAGTAGAGGTGATTTCCTCTTTTAATTACCAGTAGAATTTTAATTTTTATGTGTGAAATTTGGCTTACAGGAGTTTTAGAGGGTACTTTCTCTGAATAAGTAATAATAATTGAAGTTTGGTACTTTTCCGTTGGCCGGGCGCAAATGTCACCAATTTTTAACCAAACGCGAGCCAAGTCGCCAAGCAAAGCAAATGACAAAACAGTCAATGGTCGCAAATTCTACATTATTTGGCGATTTTTCGCTTGCGCCCGGCTAACGGAAAAGTACCTGAAGTTTTCCATATAGTAAAAAAGTTAAACGTTGCCCTTTTGTCGGCGAACTTTGTCCTCTATAGCGGACACAGTTTACAGATTGCGGACATGTTTCTGTGGAAATCTTTTTTGTCATGGAATGACAGACCTGCGATACCTGCATGTTAAGTTTAGATATGACCTTTTAAGACACGCTGTTAAGATCCAGAATGTGTAAAAAATTCATTTGTTGAATAATGTTGACGATTTTGCTTCTTTTTAAAGTTCTTAAACTCAATCTACAAGACAAATATCCAGTAAATTCAGTGAGCAATTGTGTACCGCATTTTAAAAGCCCATTTTTTTTTTCTTTGCAGAATATTTCTTTCCGGGAAACATCCTCAGAAATTCTTGATTTCCGAGGTTTAATAATAAATAATTAGAGAACTTCCAACCGCATCGTCTTGGGTTGAACTCTATTTAGTACTTAGAAAAAATATTTACTCTTTAACTGGTGATCATAAGAAGGTTTCTGAAAAGTCCATAAATAATATATAAACTGTTTCCCCTAGAGGACAATGCTCACCGGAAAAGGGGCAACGTTAATTTTTTATTAAACGTATTAATTCTTACATATTCGCAGAAAGCACTCTCGAAAACTCCTGTAAACCAAATTTCGTTCATTAAATTCTGGCGGTAACACTAGTCGACAAAATTAAACTTTTTTCCCTAACAAAAATGAGAATATGTATTTCCAACTAATTTTAAGGGCGTAGAATTTAAAAATAGTTGTGAAAAAGCTGCAGCACGTACAGTTTGTGTGTTACAAATATGACACCAGTTTTGTAAGAAAAGGACAAAAGTGTAGAAACCACTCATTTTTAACAGGTCATCTCCTTATATTAGAATAAAATACTATCATAATTGAGATTATACACATGTTTCTCTCAGACAGTATAAAACTAAAAACCATTAAATATTCATTAAATGCGTTGCAATTTTATCACTTTTTTTCTCTAAAATGGCGTCAAATCTTCTCTTTTAATAAACCAAGAGCTGACACCCAAAATTGCGATTTCTCAATGACCTATGAATCGAATTAATGTCCCAAGGGAATATTTACCCTTATTTATCATTAACTAAAGTTGTCCTCTTCCGGAAATAAATTCAAACGTGGATGTAAAAATTAATTTTGAGTGACATCCAACATCCTATGGCTTGGTAAGACTAAAAAAACTTTCCATTGAGATTAAAACATTTTTATCTGTCTTATTTTTTTTAAATCCTTTTGCCACTCTCCTAAAAACAATTTCCAAGCTGATAATGAGTTTTTATTAAACTTTCCTTCATAAGAAGTGTCGTGGATCCTTTTCCAATGTTGTTGTTGTTATCGTGTGCCACTTGGAATACCCAAGCTCTACAAGGATTCAAGGCAAAGGGGGTGCGGCTCCTGAGAAAGTGAGGCCCATAAAATGGCAGGAGTCCGACTTCTGCCTCATGATATGATAGATGCTGCCACTATCTATCGCCACCTCCACAATTTTGCCATGTATCTGAAGGGGAGGGAAATAGTCTCCAGACACCTGGACCCGTGGTAAACTGCACCATGACGGACCACAGGACTTTCGGACCCACAAATTTAAACGAGCAGGTACTCCGCATATACTCGGTGGGTCTTTAAGGGTGTCGGGAATCGAACCCGGGACCCTCCGATCCCGAAGTTTGCCTTCACTTAGTGGCAAAAAAGTCCTTATAAATACTTTTTGAAATGTTTTTCTGTATTTGTCATTGATATAATAATATAACCAATTTAATTTTAATTTCCTCCAGATAATCTAAGATAGTAATTTGCATAGAGCTCCTGTTGTCTCTTATGCACTTAAAAAGAACCACATCCTAACTTATACAACACACGTGAGGAGCCCAGATTTCATCTAAGTCACCTATTTGGACCCAAATCAGAGAAAAAATCATTTTCTCACTTCTTCTGTTAAATACAACCGTTGAGTTTTAATTTAAATCGTAGCCAAATTTAGCAAAACGTATGTGCAAAAACTACACTGAAAACTCGTCATTTTCAAAATGAACTGCAGTATAAAAACATAACCGCACTTTTAAAAGAATGTCTATACATACTGGGATACTAGAAATAAATTAACTGAACGGGGTTGAAGGGTTGCTATTAGACAAAAATGACGCTTAAAACGCAAAAATCACGAAAAGAGCTGAAAACCCAATTTTTTTTGTTACACAAAAATGGGACGTGGTGGAACTTTTTTACCTGCAGATATTTGAACTATCTGAATTAGTAACAAGAAAAGTAATTTGGTTGTTGTTAGAAAACCACTGTCGACTAGTGTAATTAGTAAAGAAAATTACCTCCCTTAATTTCTATTCAATATTTTGCGAATGAATGAAATTTAGTTTATACAGGATTTTCGGAGATGCTCTTTCCGAATATGTAATAATAATTCATTTTTTCTCCGTAAAATAAAACAAAAAATCAAACGTTACCCCCTTTGCCGGTGAACATGGGCCTCTAGTGGACACAGTTTACATAGGTATTTGCAGAGTTCCTATGAAAATCTTGTAGATTTAATAAATAAGTTATTGGTTTAAAAAAATCCATAGAGATACACACACACACACATTCATTTTCTATCTCACAGTTGTGCATCACGGTGAACAACATGGAGTACGTTCTGCAGACGTTGCGGCCGCTGGAAGAGGAGCTTGGGGTGGAGCAGATCATCAAGGCGCTGAACCAGAACCAAGGGGGCTGCACGGCCAACCAGTGCAGGGAGAGCATCTATGACCTGCTCAACAAGTCGGAGGACGACGTCACCGGGAAGATCTTCGCCATCATCTGCGGCATGGTGGAGAAGGTGAGATGTCGTGTTCCACCATTATCGCTGATTAAGCGGCCAATAAGGACAATAATAATATAATACTTATTGTCCGCTTAACCAGCGATAATGGTCCTTTCCTTTACCTTGCCTTTCTGAAATAAATCTGTCCTAGGAATGCCATTTTCATTCCAGCAGATGAGTGGAGGACTAATCAATGGTCACCACTTTTTCAGTTGTAGTCGGCTAGACTAGTACTTTCCCTCCGCTCTCTTGCGTTACCTTCCTATACCGTGCCGACGAGTCCTAACACGGACGAAACCGGTCCACGTTTGGAGGTGAGAGTTGTGAGTTTACGCTTATGTCGTGTTCGTTTATTCGAGTTCACTTTTAATACGGTAGGACCTCTCTTTCACACGAATGTAGCTTTAATAGGCGATTGACTTCGGGAAAAATAAAAGCTGGTCTTTTTGTTTCTGCGTATTTACACTGGTCGAAAGAAATGAGGTTAAAATGCATCTGAAACTATTTTAGCAGATTCTTATGAAAAATGACCCCGTGATTCCAAATATGGTCCCCATTTTTTGCAGGGGGTAATAAACCCCATAAACCTATCCATTTGGTAAAAACTTGCTTTAGTCTAAAGTAATGCTTTTTGACCCTGGAAATCAAATTCAGTCATTAAATCATCGAAAAGCATAAAAAAGGGGAGGGGCTTTTTCCCGAAAATCTGAGGCTGATAGAGAAAAACGGGGGTCATATTCGGATTCAGGGGTCATTTTATATAAGAATCTGCTAGAATTGTTCCAGATGCCTATTGAAATTTTTTTGTCGACCGTAGTTAGCCGAAAGGGAGATGGAAAGTTCGGGAACCTGTCCAGCTGCGCTCAGTTCTGCTGCTTTTAATACCTGTAAAACCAGTTTTTCCTTGAGGGTAGACAGTATGCCGTCAAGCCAACTCCTTTCTATTATGTTGCTATCTGCATATATGGTGTTTTCTCAATCTCCATTTTTTATGCACTTCTTGAAGTACAAATTTTAACAGGTTTTATGAGGAGTAGGGGCCACTTTTGAATATAAGAGAAAATTTAGTTACGATTTCAATACCATTTCATTTATAAAAGAAATATTCACCAGCCCTAAAAATTGGAAATTTCTTACTGTTCTAGCTGCGTCCAGATATGAAGAAATTTGTTTTTCATCTCGCATGGGCTCCCGAAAAACTTGACGCTGAAAATGTAAGTATTTCTTTTTTGTTTTCGAATGCAATAAAAGTTATCTATAAAGAATAGTTATAGCTACCTTAATAATCCGACAACTTAAACCTAACTTTTCCCAAAATTTATCAACTTTATATTATTGTTTTATGCGTGAAATAATAGTATAGAAAGATAGCTTTTTCAGTTATAATACTGAAGACAGGAGCTTGATTTTCGAAGTTTGTTGCGTTGATTTTTATATCTACTATATACTATAGCTTCAGTTTTAAAATCACTGTCTTAAATTATATATAGATATTGACCTCTATTAAATTTTAAATCTTATTTTAAATGACTGAATTTTCAAAGTATTACGGTATCGGGCGATACCAATTGAACGAATAACGGAAAGCTCTTCTTTTTTCAAGATTCGTTCATTGTGATTTGCAGAAGTATCACTGGCATTCACTGCGTATCGAAGAAGTATCACTGCGAAAATTCGTTTCCCCGCCAAACAGATTTTCTTGTATACGCTCGATAAAATTGTATTTTAGTAAGCAGTTAGAGAAAACCGCTTGTGTTCCGAAGATTCACCAAGTAACTTACTAAAAGACCGATATGTATTTTTAATTATTTTAATCTAATGATATCGCCATTTTTAAAAAATTGAGAGGTCATACAATCGCTCTATTCCCACCCAACAGTCAATTCTGCAAGTGTGGATGCAACAATATTTTCAACGTGGGAACATCAGTGACATGTCACATTGATGTTCTCACAACAATCATAATTTTTGCGTCAATGACGGATTGGGTATTCCAAAGGTTCAGATCTGTCATTGGCTCCATTATTTGGCAAAGTCACACAAATATATCATTCTGTATATTCCCCAAATCAAACGAGGTAATCCGACGACGACAGCGATACAGTGCGAAAAATAATAGGTACAAAAACAGAAAAGCTCTGGCAGCAAAAGTTGCCACAGTTTTCCTATCCACGGAATTTCTCTGTTGACTTTTTCTGTATAACTTGATAACTTGGGGGTGGCGTCTCCCTCTTCCTCGGGGTAGAGGGAAAAGAGCTCAGGCAATAATGCTCATTGCTCTACCGCCGGTAAATGTCGTTTAAAACCGAGTTTTAAATGGTAATTCCCTTGTGAGGTAAAGAAAAACAGGTGGGATCCCCAACTGCCACTCATTATACGGTATTAGCCAAAGATCCCCTCCCTGACTTTTTCTGTATGCTACGATCGTTTTAAAATTTTAGGGAACTCATCCATTGGAACATCTATTTTTTAATTACTTATTAACTCTACGGGTAGGCGCACACGAGCAACTTTTGTCTCTGTGACTGTTTTGTCAGTACCGTTCTAGCTATGAGCGAAAGGTAGGGACCGCACACGGTACGACGCGACACATTCATGACAATTCTGTCCGTGGCTAACAAGATAGGGCCTAGGCGAAAGGATTTATCTGCCTTATAGATTCTATGGTCATGCGCACACGGAATGGCCATGCGCACAATGCTGTAATTTTGGAAAATGTCACGTTCTCTTTTGCCCACTCACTTTTTCTCGGTGACAGCGACGTGACAATGATGCCTACTGTCATGGTGACAAAAGTTGTTCGTGTGCGCCTACCCTACAGGTGTCTTATTTCTTCTCAACTTTGGAAATTTTAGTGAGTTATATCCCTAAGTATTTTCGCAGAAAAAATGGTTGTAAGCTTAGTCAAGGGAAATTCCGTGTAAAGGAAAGCTCTGGCAACTTTTGCTGCCAGAACTTTTCTGTTTCAGTACGATTATGTTCTACAGTATATGCGGAAATGGTGGTTTTAGATGTACTCACACTTGACTCGTTGCAGGCGATTCGTCCCCTGCTGGAGAACCTAGACACCACCCTGCGCACCCTCTACAACAACCTGTTGCAGGCCAACTTCGACCGTCTGCTGGACATGATGTGGACGGTCCTCATGCACGAGCTCATCGAGACCACCCAGACCAACATTGGGGTAGGATATTCAGACTCACTTCCCTTTCAATCCTAAGGAGCCCAAGATTACCACTGGATCCTATGGAGACTTTGGGGCGGCTACGACAAAATGGATCACCAGAAACGGTTCCTGATTACGTGAAATGTCTTTATTCCATAGATAGAAATGCTACTCTATATGCTACTCCAACCGTCCAAATCTGACTCCTCTCGTTTCTCAGTTCATCCTCATAACAGCTGATTTTTGTTTGGGGGGAGCAAGGAAGGCATACACTGGAGAGAAATGACAGTTTCAAATTTGAGTAAATCGATGTTCTCATTTTAGTATGAAACTTTTTGTTTCAAATATGACAACCCAATGCTTTCAATTTGGAAACACCAGACATACTCAGTTTCAAACAATTTAATAGTCACCACTCAAATTATGCTTATTTTTAGTTTATATTTGAAAATTGAAATATTTGCAATATATCGAAGTAACAATAAGTTAGCTTGATTAAGTGTAACACAACGTTGTGCCTTCGCGCGTCATAGTAACGTGGCTATATGGTCATCAAAGCTGTAACACATTGCACCCTCTTTATAAGAATGTCATGAACAAATTAAAAAAAGTATATTATGCTTTATTTTTGAGTATCTGCATATTTTCAAAAATGAGTACATCCTTATTTTCAAATTTGAGTAAATTTGGATCGGAGCCTGTTTGAGTGCGTGACATACTCAGATTTGAGTCATTTTTGAGATTGTCGTTTTAAGAGTGTAATATCTACATTTTGTGCGATAGGGACTCAGATTTGGAGAGGTGGAGTGATCGTATAGAGCAGCATCTCTATCTATGAAATAAAGATTTCTCATGATGCCGTTTTTTGGCGGTCCAGAGTCATAAGGCCAATATCATTACACCTCTGGTAGTCCCTAACGCAGGAGAAAACGGTTATAGTTTTACTTTAATGGTTGATAACTGAAATTAACATTAATCTACCTTAGTGAATGCATCCTTCAGGATGGAGAAATTGCAAGAATGGGATTGACCAGCACGTTCTCCCGGCATGAATCCAATAGAACACGTCTCAAACATGCTGCCTTTCCAATACCAATACTGTATTGATTATTTGCTTTAAATTTTAATAAACTTATCTTCTTTTTCAGAAAGAAAAGCTTGCATTTTTCGACCGCTTGTATTCATCATTAGCCATCCTTGTCGACTTTTTCCATGGGAGTGGCAAAGGTCTTCCCCTAGATTGTATACAAAATGCCCCTTATCAGGCAAGGATTTTCAAATGAACTTAAAAATAATCAACCAACAAATAAGTTTAATTTAAGACTTTACTCTTATGCTGAAAAAATGCACATAAATATTACTTTAATATCTTTATGTTTAAGGAAGCATGTAGTACTATTTAGAAAACTTTTATGCAACTCAAATGTTTTTGAGAACTGTTTTTGATACATTAAAATATCACGTCTAGAATTATTTTTTTCGTGTTTTAGGATCTTTTTCAAATGTTAAAACTACAGAAATCCGAAACTTTACACCTCATTGAACTTTATATTTTACAAAGGTTAGAAGAGCAGGTAAGTAATAGAGAATTGTTTCTAACATTTTCATCAGTTGTGCTAATTGTTTCTATACAAATATTATTTTTTCCTAAGCAAAAATTAGAAAAACCTACTTATGGAATCCTTACGATCAAAACGGCCTATAACTCGTCCGCTGAAAGTTTGTATGTAGATAGTAAGTAATATTTTTTATTTTACTTTGATAGTGAAGTTTTAATTTTTCATCCCAAAGATAATCTCATTTAGAAATTTTGAGGGACTAAAGTTCACAGAACTGCTTAAAGTTTATAGCATGGTTTTTAACTTTGTAAAGAAACTAAATTTATTACCATCCTTTTTCAATAGCTTGGTATGGTTTATTCTAAAGATAAGATGTAAAACGTCTACTTCTTATAGGTGTGTTTAAAGTAGTAATTGCAATTCATTGTTACAGTTTTGAATGCTAGAGAGCTTCTACCTTTGGATCCAACTGGTAAATCTTGTATTTCTACTACTTTAAAACTACTACTTAAAATTCACTCTTTGTTTTTCATTTTATCAGCTTATTTACCGCTGACGAACTGGTTGCTTTATGTCTATTGAGCAATTGAAGTTCCCCACAGCAAACCGTGATTTTGGTTTTTGCAGGTTTTAGTGATCCATTTGTGATTATAGAGCTTGTGCCTCGGCACTTCTTTCCTAACTGTGTTAAACAGAGGACCAAAGTCCAGAAGAAGACACTCTTTCCACTCTTTGATGAAGCATTCGAGTTGTAAGTATTTCTTTTCAAATCGTAATGTTTACATGTGTGACAGGGTTTTCATTAGTGATGGGCAGGCATCGATACCAAGTACTTAAGTATTCGATAACTAAAAATATCGAGTGTATTCTATCCCTATAATTATCGATACTTTATTGGCTAATTCTTAAAAAACATTTCCAATGAAATTATCATATGCCTGCCGTTTATTAAGCGATAATAGTGGAAACATCATCGTTAGGACCTGAATAACCAAGTCGAGGCACCCGTTAAGATTAAATACCATCATGTGAAACAAATGTTGTAACTAACCAATATTTAAAAAAGAAAAAGAACTTATACCGGTGAGTATTACTATGTTCCATGAAACTTTTTATTTCAGATTAAAATATAAAATTACTAAACTAAGTTTTCAAATAAAATATTTGCACCCCTTACAAATTGTTGTCCTACAATTTATCTTACTTATTCGTGTTTTATTCAGAGGTAAGAGTGCGAAATAAACTTGCTAAAGTTTCATGGAGTACGAAGTTAGTCATTATGTTTATGAGAAATATTGGTATGTTTGATAAATCTTCATTACATTACTCAAGATGGCATGCCGGTCATTATCACAGTTAGGTTAGGATTTATATTGGTATATAAGTAATTTCAGTACAATTCCGCCAACACAAGGTGTCTCTACTATACTTTCGAAACTTTTCATTACTTTCTTAATATATGAATCAATGAAAAAAATTACGTCTGTGTAAATAAAATAGGCGGCTCGCTACTATACTTCACAGCAACGTTTCCTGAACCCAGTACGTCACAACGTGGTAGGAGAAAGTGAGTAAACACAAAGCCTTTTGGGTTGATGGGAGGAATTTCGATTCGCGAATTGTGATAAAAAGACACTATTTATACATGGGTTTAACGAAATAATCATATTTTAAAATTGACGTTCTTTGTTTCACTCGAAATTCAGACACCGCGATGGTAACTACTTCGTTAGTGACGTAGTAGGTTCAACTTAAGGTACTGTCTAATATAGTCATTTCCCTAATATAGCGTTTCTATTGCGTTGCCTTGATGACGAACCACCAATTTTAATTACACAGACTAACGTGTTAGTGGAACTATTTAATGCATCACAAAAAGTCTAAAAGCAATCCGAATAGGTGCGAAACATGGAACGAGAACTTTTGAGTTTCCGTGCCAAGTCCACCGTTTCCGTCCCGTTCTCGTATCTTCATTTTGTTTTCGGATTATAGCCCTTCAATCAACAATCTGATTCGCCTAAGTCAACGTCACTATTGCCCAGGGTTGGCCGGTTTAAACCATTTGGTTTAAACCACTTGGTTTTTTTGGTTTTTTTAGAAATTATAAAATATTTTCAGGATTTTTTTAAAGAAAGTGTTTAAGTATAATCTTTTGCACAAAATTAAAAGGTCAGATTTATAAAAAAATTGACATTTTAAGGTGATTAAAAATCAGAAATCTTTTAATTTAATGGTTTTAATTATTGAATTCTCTCTAAACTTAACCTTAAATGCTTAAGTTAAACTTATTATATTTTGAAAGAGATAGTTCATTTATTAATTTCCTTTAAAATGAAGCATTATTTCAAAGAGTAACTAATCATACACAAAAGTTATCTGTTTTTCACTGATAAAATATGGCTTGGATTTTAATTAATTAATAAAACCAATTTGTCTTATTTGTCAGTCATAAAAACCAGTTGGTTTTTTTACTAAATTAATAAAAACCGTTGATTTCTTTAATGATAAAAACTAAAAACCAGTTGGTTTGTTTATAAACAGATAAAAACCAGTTGGGTTTTTTTACTAAATTAATAAAAACCGTTAATTTCCTTAATCGGATTAATTATCTCAATCATTTATCCAATTTCAATTAACATTAGTTGCTTACATTTCCATTTTATTTATTAAAAAAGTTAAATTTTCTCTTTATAAAGAAATTTCTTAAGTTCATAAATAATCCATATAATTAATTTGATTATTTTACCATTTAATAATTAATCAAATTAATTATCTTTATCAATTATCCAATTTCAATTAACATTAGTTGTTTACATTTCACTTTTACTTCTCATTTAAAAAATAAATTTTTCTTTTTCTAAAGAAATTTCTTAAGTTCATAAATTAATCCATATATAATTAAGATAAATAATTTGATTATTTCAACCATTTATCCAAGATAAATTAACACTGATTTTTATTCACTACAATAATATTAGATATTCAAATTGGAATATTTTAGAAACAAAAATTATTTTTAAAACAAATTAATTTAATTTAATTAATTAATTGAAATATACAAATCATTTATCAATTATAAACAACCCCTGAAATAAATGTCTCAGTTACAACTCAATTTCAAACATCAATGCTAAAATAACTTATTCTGATAAAAAAAAATTCTAAAAAAACTTGTTTAAACCAAAAAACCAAATAAACCTGGTTTTTTGGTTTTTTTTAAAAAAACCCGGTTTTTTGCCAACCCTGCTATTGCCAATGGAAATGAATATTTTCTACCAAACAGTCGCTACGCTTTAGTTGTGCTTCATCAGTGTATCCCTTTCGTTTCAGCCGCATCCCGTCGGAACTGCTGCACCGGGAAGGCGCAGGACTCTGCTTCAGCGTCATGGACCACGACATGGTGACCAAGAACGACTTCGAAGGGGAGGCTTTCCTACCACTCTGCAACGTCACAGAGTCCTCCGACGTGAAGGAAGTGCGACACACCGAGCTCTGCCTCATGCACCCCAATGAAAAAAGTGAGACTCGTTTTACTTTCCAAAAGAACTAAACTCTTTGGCGCTACAGCCCTAGTGGGTCAACGATGCCCATCTTCGTTTTCATTGACCGTGGGGCCCTGGGGTTAGGGTTCTAAATATTTCTGAAAGAATCGATTCCGGAATCGAATCAGAATCGAATGCTTTGGATTCGATACCAAGGAATCGAAAGCCTTGGTGGAATCGAATCTTAGGAATCGTACTTAATTTTCTAATTAATACAAATAACAATTTTGTTCTCTAATTAATTAGTATTTTGAGCAGGAATAGAATCTTAGGAATCGTACTTAATTTTCTAATTAATACAAATAACAATTTTGTTCTCTAATTAATTAGTATTTTGAGCAGGAATAGAATCTTAGGAATCGTACTTAATTTTCTAATTAATACAAATAACAATTTTGTTCTCTAATTAATTAGTATTTTGAGCAGGAATAGAATCTTAGGAATCGTACTTAATTTTCTAATTAATACAAATAACAATTTTGTTCTCTAATTAATTAGTATTTTGAGCAGGAATAGAATCTTAGGAATCGTACTTAATTTTCTAATTAATACAAATAACAATTTTGTTCTCTAATTAATTAGTATTTTGAGCAGGAATAGAATCTTAGGAATCGTACTTAATTTTCTAATTAATACAAATAACAATTTTGTTCTCTAATTAATTAGTATTTTGAGCAGGAATAGAATCTTAGGAATCGTACTTAATTTTTTAGTTTATACAGATAATCAAAAATTTTTCTCACAAATTAGTTACTATTTTGATAATTAATTAATATTTTGCTGAATATTAATTAAATTAATAATAATTACTAATCATCCTTGATTTGTGATTGAAATAGATAAGTTCGATAAGTTTCGATACTGGTCCTAAGGAATCGATTCCAGGTTGGAATCGAACCTCAGGAATCGAAAGAATCGAACGATCTTTTAGATACTTGCCCGAAACACAGTCAGCTAAAATCATCGCGTGACCCATTAAGATCCTTATCAAGCGGAGGGGAGAAAGAAAGAATCGAAAGAATCGAACCTCAGGAATCGAACTCAAGAATCGAAAGAATCGAACCTCAGGAATCGAAAGAATCGAACCTCAGGAATCGAAAGATCTTTTAGATACTTGCCCGAAACACAGTCAGCTAAAATCATCGCGTGACCCATTAAGATCCTTATCAAGCGGAGGAGAGAAAGAAAGAATCGAACCTCAGGAATCGAACTCAAGAATCGAACCTCAGGAATCGAAAGAATCGAACCTCAGGAATCGAAAGAATCGAACCTCAGGAATCGAAAGATCTTTTAGATACTTGCCCGAAACACAGTCAGCTAAAATCATCGCGTGACCCATTAAGATCCTTATCAAGCGGAGGAGAGAAAGAAAGAATCGAACCTCAGGAATCGAATCGAACGATCTTTTAGATACTTGCCCGAAACACAGTCAGCTAAAATCATCGCGTGACCCATTAAGATCCTTATCAAGCGGAGGAGAGAAAGAAAGAATCGAACCTCAGGAATCGAATCGAATGATCTTTTAGATACTTGCCCGAAACACAGTCAGCTAAAATCATCGCGTGACCCATTAAGATCCTTATCAAGCGGAGGAGAGAAAGAAAGAATCGAACCTCAGGAATCGAATCGAACGATCTTTTAGATACTTGCCCGAAACACAGTCAGCTAAAATCATCGCGTGACCCATTAAGATCCTTATCAAGCGGAGGAGAGAAAGAAAGAATCGAACCTCAGGAATCGAATCGAACGATCTTTTAGATACTTGCCCGAAACACAGTCAGCTAAAATCATCGCGTGACCCATTAAGATCCTTATCAAGCGGAGGAGAGAAAGAAAGAATCGAACCTCAGGAATCGAATCGAACGATCTTTTAGATACTTGCCCGAAACACAGTCAGCTAAAATCATCGCGTGACCCATTAAGATCCTTATCAAGCGGAGGAGAGAAAGAAAGAATCGAACCTCAGGAATCGAATCGAACGATCTTTTAGATACTTGCCCGAAACACAGTCAGCTAAAATCATCGCGTGACCCATTAAGATCCTTATCAAGCGGAGGAGAGAAAGAAAGAATCGAACCTCAGGAATCGAATCGAACGATCTTTTAGATACTTGCCCGAAACACAGTCAGCTAAAATCATCGCGTGACCCATTAAGATCCTTATCAAGCGGAGGAGAGAAAGAAAGAATCGAACCTCAGGAATCGAATCGAACGATCTTTTAGATACTTGCCCGAAACACAGTCAGCTAAAATCATCGCGTGACCCATTAAGATCCTTATCAAGCGGAGGAGAGAAAGAAAGAATCGAACCTCAGGAATCGAATCGAACGATCTTTTAGATACTTGCCCGAAACACAGTCAGCTAAAATCATCGCGTGACCCATTAAGATCCTTATCAAGCGGAGGAGAGAAAGAAAGAATCGAACCTCAGGAATCGAATCGAACGATCTTTTAGATACTTGCCCGAAACACAGTCAGCTAAAATCATCGCGTGACCCATTAAGATCCTTATCAAGCGGAGGAGAGAAAGAAAGAATCGAAAGAATCGAACCTCAGGAATCGAATCGAACGATCTTTTAGATACTTGCCCGAAACACAGTCAGCTAAAATCATCGCGTGACCCATTAAGATCCTTATCAAGCGGAGGAGAGAAAGAAAGAATCGAACCTCAGGAATCGAATCGAACGATCTTTTAGATACTTGCCCGAAACACAGTCAGCTAAAATCATCGCGTGACCCATTAAGATCCTTATCAAGCGGAGGAGAGAAAGAAAGAATCGAACCTCAGGAATCGAATCGAACGATCTTTTAGATACTTGCCCGAAACACAGTCAGCTAAAATCATCGCGTGACCCATTAAGATCCTTATCAAGCGGAGGAGAGAAAGAAAGAATCGAACCTCAGGAATCGAATCGAACGATCTTTTAGATACTTGCCCGAAACACAGTCAGCTAAAATCATCGCGTGACCCATTAAGATCCTTATCAAGCGGAGGAGAGAAAGAAAGAATCGAACCTCAGGAATCGAATCGAACGATCTTTTAGATACTTGCCCGAAACACAGTCAGCTAAAATCATCGCGTGACCCATTAAGATCCTTATCAAGCGGAGGAGAGAAAGAAAGAATCGAACCTCAGGAATCGAATCGAACGATCTTTTAGATACTTGCCCGAAACACAGTCAGCTAAAATCATCGCGTGACCCATTAAGATCCTTATCAAGCGGAGGAGAGAAAGAAAGAATCGAACCTCAGGAATCGAATCGAACGATCTTTTAGATACTTGCCCGAAACACAGTCAGCTAAAATCATCGCGTGACCCATTAAGATCCTTATCAAGCGGAGGAGAGAAAGAAAGAATCGAACCTCAGGAATCGAATCGAACGATCTTTTAGATACTTGCCCGAAACACAGTCAGCTAAAATCATCGCGTGACCCATTAAGATCCTTATCAAGCGGAGGAGAGAAAGAAAGAATCGAACCTCAGGAATCGAATCGAACGATCTTTTAGATACTTGCCCGAAACACAGTCAGCTAAAATCATCGCGTGACCCATTAAGATCCTTATCAAGCGGAGGAGAGAAAGAAAGAATCGAACCTCAGGAATCGAATCGAACGATCTTTTAGATACTTGCCCGAAACACAGTCAGCTAAAATCATCGCGTGACCCATTAAGATCCTTATCAAGCGGAGGAGAGAAAGAAAGAATCGAACCTCAGGAATCGAATCGAACGATCTTTTAGATACTTGCCCGAAACACAGTCAGCTAAAATCATCGCGTGACCCATTAAGATCCTTATCAAGCGGAGGAGAGAAAGAAAGAATCGAACCTCAGGAATCGAATCGAACGATCTTTTAGATACTTGCCCGAAACACAGTCAGCTAAAATCATCGCGTGACCCATTAAGATCCTTATCAAGCGGAGGAGAGAAAGAAAGAATCGAACCTCAGGAATCGAATCGAACGATCTTTTAGATACTTGCCCGAAACACAGTCAGCTAAAATCATCGCGTGACCCATTAAGATCCTTATCAAGCGGAGGAGAGAAAGAAAGAATCGAAAGAATCGAACCTCAGGAATCGAATCGAACGATCTTTTAGATACTTGCCCGAAACACAGTCAGCTAAAATCATCGCGTGACCCATTAAGATCCTTATCAAGCGGAGGAGAGAAAGAAAGAATCGAACCTCAGGAATCGAATCGAACGATCTTTTAGATACTTGCCCGAAACACAGTCAGCTAAAATCATCGCGTGACCCATTATCAAGCGGAGGGGAGAAAGAAGGGAACTCGAGAAGAGATGTAGTAGACTACTCTTGTAGCAGGGCGGTCGAAGTACTCCTCACTGAAAAGCCTGTGTCATCTCACCAAAAGTTGTCTACTACATCGCCCCTCGAGTCATCTTCTTTCTTTCCACAGTTTGATAACGATCATACGACCCGTTCGGTCAAACATCCCATTCAGTCAAACGTCCTGTTCGGGCAAGTGTCTCATTCGGTCAAAAGTCCTGTCAGTCAAACATCCCATTCGGTCAAACGTCCTGTTCGGGCAAGTGTCTCGTTCGGTCAAAAGTCCTGTCAGTCAAACGTCACGTTCGGGCAAGTTGTCTTTCGGTCCGGTGGGGGTCGGGAAAGAGGTGCTTCGGCCTGATGGATATCGGTCCATTGGACGCGACCCCAACCAAACTCGAAACCCCAGTGTTTAGTTCCTCAATATGCTTGCTCCTCTTTTTATAGACCCACTGAAGGGATGTGAAAGGTTGACTTACTACTTCCCTGTCGAAAAAATATCAACATTTCCTTGTCGTGTACAGAGTGTCATAAAAGGTCCTTTCTAAACTTAATATGCATGTCTGTCATGCTATGATAAACAAGATGATTTTCATAGGAACTCGCGTCCTTTAGCGGACTAAGTTCGCCGGCAAAGGGGATAAAATTATCGTGTTAAAATATAATAATACAGAAATAAAAAAACATACAGTTTAAAAAAATTTTAAAAGCATGAATAAAAATTTTCTATTGAAACCTAGATTAAGGTAACAATAATATATAAAATATAATCGTTAAATTAATTTAAAACCGTCAAAATAATTAAACTTCCTTGAAATTTGGAACCCAAACTGTCCGCCTGTATCTATAGTTTAAAAAGCGTCTTATGATCACCAGTTAATGAGTGAATATGTTTTCTTAGTATATTGAGTCTTACATTGGGTATTGCTTATGAGGTGTAAAATTTAAAATGTTATTCAACCTCGATACTTTAAGTTAAGAGTATCTGAGGATATTCTCTGGAAAGGAATATTCTGTAAATTAAAATTGGGCTTTTAAAATATCCTGCACTATTGCTCACTGAATTTACTGGATATCTGTTTGGATAACTTTTAACAGAAACACAAACGTTGAGCATTATTCAACACATGAATCTTTCAAGTTGGATTATACAGCTAGTCTGAAAAAGTATTTTCTAGGTTTGCCCTGTCATGACAAACTAGGTTTTCATAGAAACTCATGTCCGCAAATATAAACTTTGTCCTCTATATAGCGAATTATCCCTCTAGCTGGCAAAGGGGTAACGCTTATAAGTTCTTCAATCTACAGAAAATTTCACTTATTATTACCTATCGGGAGAGAGAATCCCCATTATTATTGTAAACCAAATTCCATTAATTCTGCCAGTAATTAACAGAGATAAACACTTCCTATTTTGAAGACGTCTGCTGGTAGAGGTGATTTTCTCATTTAATTACCAGTAGAATTTTATGTGTGAAATTTGGCTTACAGGAGTTTTAGAGGGTACTTTCTCCGAATATGTAATAATAATTGAAGTTTGGTACTTTTCCGTTAGCCGGGCACAAATGTCGCCAATTGTTAACCAAACGCGAGCCAAGTCGCCAAGCAAAGGAAATGACAAAACAGTCAACGGTCGCCAATTATACATTATTTGGCGATTTTTCGCTTGCACCCGGCTAACGGAAAAGTACCTGAAGTTTTCCATAGAATAAAAGAGTTAAACGTTGCCCTTTTGCCGGCGAACTTTGTCTTCTATAGCGGACACAGATTACAGATTGCGGACATGTTTCTGTGAAAATCTTGTTTGTCATGGCATGACAGACCTGCAATACTTGCATGTTAAGTTTAGATATGACCTTTTAAGACACGCTGTTAAGATCCAGAATGTTTAAAAATTCATTTGTTGACTAATGTTGACGTTTTTGCTTCTTTTTAAAGTTATTAAACTCAATCTATACAAGACAGATAGCCAATTCATTGAGCAATCTTGTACCGCAGATCGCAATATTAATTTACATAACATTTCTTTCCGGGAAAAATCCTCAGAAATTCTTGATTTCCGAGGTTTAATAATGAATCATATAAAGAAGAACAACGTCTTGGGTAGAACTCTATTTAGTACTTATAAAAAATATTTACTCTTTAACTGGTGATCATAAGACGCTTTCTGAAAACTGGATGTTGGTTGGAACGGCGGGTAGTTTGAGCTCCGAATTTTAAGAAAGTTTAATTATTTAAAAATATATATATATATATATATATATATATATATATATATATATATATATATATATATATATATATATATATATATATATATATATATATATATATATATATATATATATATATATATATATATATATATATATATATATATATATATATATATATATATATATACAGGGTGTTTCAAAATTGCGTTGCACGGCTTTTATTCGGAACCAGTGCCTCCTAGGGTCGTGGAAGTAAGGTCTACTCCTAGGTAAATGGCCCTGGAGAACCCATTGAGAGGACTTACAGCGCCCCTAGCGGCGAAATTTAAAAGTTAAAAAAATTAATTTAAAAACTAAAGGAGATAGAGCAAAAACCTCAGTGAGAGTATTGTTGCCAACGTCAAGAAGAACTCATTGAAAAAAATTTCATCAAAATATCTTGAATATTCGCGGAGATATTAGCATGTGAAAATAGCACTTTTTCAGGGGTCAAAAAGTAAAAAGTTCGCATATTTGCAAATTTTTCAGTGAAATTGTGTAGTTTTGTGTTTTTTTAGTTGAAAGAAAACAAAATTTAATCAAAAAATCAAAAAAATTTGCAAATATGCGAACTTTTTACTTTTTGACCCCTGAAAAAGTGCTATTTTCACATGCTAATATCTCCGCGAATATTCAAGATATTTTGATGAAATTTTTTTCAATGAGTTCTTCTTGACGTTGGCAACAATACTCTCACTGAGGTTTTTGCTCTATCTCCTTTAGTTTTTAAATTAATTTTTTAAACTTTTTAATTTCGCCGCTAGGGGCGCTGTAAGTCATCTCAATGGATTCTCCAGGGTCACTTACCTAGGGGTAGACCTTACTTCCATGACCCTAGGAGGCGCTGGTTCCGAATAAAAGCCGTGCAACGCAATTTTGAAACACCCTGTATATATATATATATTATTTAGAGGTGATTGTTACCTTAAACAAGGTTTCAATTGAAAATTTAAAAAATTGAACTATATTTTTATTAAATATATTTCTCATACATATATCATACACATACATATTCAGTTAAAGTACCTTAAATTGAACTTAACACTAACTTTCTACTGGTTCTGGTAAATGTATTCCAAACAGCACAAACGTTCACGATTCGTCCAATTTGTTCATGATTGGGCACATTTCGTTTACATCTAGTTGCAGTTACGTCAACTTTAACTTGACATATTTGGTATGAGCTGTGCCACTAGGGATGCGTAAATATTTCTTAATAATATTTTTGTAACAAGTTTTTTACATAAGCTTTAGTTATTTGATCGCTTTTCTCTCTTTTCAGATGAAATTATTTTAGCATTATCAGCCAGAGTCTGGGACAAAGATGCTCAAGAGTTTGTGAAGAACCTGAAACATAGACGGTAAAAATTACTTTACAAATTTATTTAGGACATAAATCTTTTATTTCTATACATAATCTAGACTTTAACTGGGAAGTTAATAAGATTATAACGGATGGTAAAGGAACAAGTCAAAGCACAGCCGAGAGAACGCATTTCAACACCGGGGGTTGAATTAACCAAAGAAAACCTCTGATTGCCAAGTGGATGTTATAGCTGTCGTTAAGTTGATTTTCGTCATCCGTTGTAAATATAATGTATGTTTTGTGCCTAGTATAATTGCTGTTTGGTTTAACCCATCTCTGTTGAGTCATCGTGGTGATCTATCGTTGTATAAACAGCGTTCCGTTTTTTTAACGAGTGAAACTAACTAGTCACGAGGTGGTTGCGAATCGTTTATATTTTTACCATATTTTTGTTCCGTTAAAAATGAGGCAATCGTGTTCAAAGGTCGGATTGGTTCGGTTTTAATATTTTATAGCCTGTACTTCTATTGAGGTTTAATTACTGATTTATAGGACAAAAAAATATTTAATGGACCGTCACCGTCTGAACTTTGCCTTCTTTTATTACTTATGTGCCTTGAAACGAATATAACCAGCGTAAAGTTTATTAGTGATGGGCAAAAGTGATATTTTAGTAATCGCGCTTAGGCAGCAGTACTTTTAGGTATAGAGTAATATTAGGTACTACAAAATAATTTACTAATATCGATATCTAAGAACATCAATCTTGCCAGTCACTAACATGCTCGTGCAAGGACATAAAATTTAGTAATATTGCTCACAGATATCTTTTTATATAAATTATACGTTCACATTGCGTCTTGAAAACAATGAAATTATATACAACCGAAAAAGACTATTATTTAGAAATTTTCAATTTTGTTGTTGTTTTTTACACACACGCCAGACACACCTGTGTAAATGAAGAAATACTTTTTATAAATTATGGGACTAAATTATATCTATTTTTTTACCTTATTTTTAGCATCAAGAAACAAGCGTAAGTGTAAAATGTGTGGTTAATTAGGTGGTTAAAAATCACCAAAAGCAAATTTCACGGTTCTATATTCTACCATTGATATAATATCTTAAGTTGTTGAAATTAGTTTTCCATAAAAAATGAAGGCTTATAAAAACAGTAATATAGTTTAAAAACTAGCCTATATAATAAATCAAATTCCTTGAAGAACGAATGCATTAAGTTTAGTTGAGTGGCTAGAGGAAATATTAAACTTGCGGTGATCATATCAGTACATAAACATTTTTCTACATAATGTTTCTCATATACTAAGAGATTAAAATCATTTTAAAAAATGTTGATTTAAATATAATGTGTTCGCTTAGTTTATAATAAATATGCGTTTTTCAGCCGAAAAAAGGAACCTCGTGTGGGTTGTTTACCTATTAAACTCTGAACAATCATTACAAAAGATGGTAAATATATTTAAAGTAGCAAGGTAGAAGCATGTTAGTTGAAAAATAACAATCTTAGTATTCCGCCGAATAGTTCATGAATGGCCATGAACAAACATTTTAACCCATTAATAAATTGACTGTATTAGGGTTTCCCAAACTTTTAAAATTACAAAAAAAATTAACAGTGCGTCGCTGTTTGATTTAATTTTTTGTAAATTACGTTTATCGATTAAAAATTTAAAAGTTGTCATTTTATTTGTAGATTTCTTTTTGTGATTGGTTTAGATTTGTCTCGCCAAAATCTTATTATCGTATGCTTACAAGTTTTACTCAAGTAAAAAAATATTAAAAACTTTTTCTATGAAAATAGTATTAGTTTAACCTTCATTCATCCCTGTCATTGCTTTTTTTTTTAAATTGAAAAATTTATGGTAATAAAAAATCAAAAAATTTTGCTTTTTAAAAATGGGACTTGAATATTTTGGGAATGAATTTTACCTTGATTTGCTCAAAAATATGCATAATTGTTTTTCCTCCTAATTCTCAACTCATGGAACATAAGTATTAAATAACTTTGATTTTACTTAAGCAGATTCCAAAAGATTTTAAGCGGTTTTGATAAGGGGTCATCCATAAATTACGTGAAGTCAAAAAGGGGGGAGGGGTTTGGAAAAATCTCACCAAGGGGGGAGGGGGTGTCGATTAAAATCTCACGTCAACTTTTTAAGTTAGAAATTATACGATTTTCTTTTTTTTAAGTATGAGAAAGCATAAGAAACTGAAAATTATTTTTAAAAAGTTGTAGGTAAATCTCACTTGGGGGGAGGGGGGGTCCAGATTTTGGAAAAAACGCCTCACGTAATTTATGGATGTCCCCTAATACCGCTTCCATAAAGCCACGGTGATCATTATGCAAAGTTTACGTAAGACTAACATTCTCAAAAAGCTAACTTTATTATTTTCTATTATCTTTCAAAGCGGTGACTATAATAATATTTATTTAATGAAGTTTAAGAAATATTTGAAACTGAATAAAAGCTTATTTTTCCTCCAAAGTGGTTCGATCTAGTTCTTCTTACTGTACAACACACATAATTTATTGGCTTTTAAGACAATTTTCATAGATTAAAAGCTGTGTACCTCTTATCAATTTACTATTGAAGAAAATCTAATTTAATTATTGGAGGAATACTTAATAGAAGGTGTTTATTTATTTCATTTATTTTAATTTTTGAAATCCGAATTCTGAATTAAAAAATGTATTTAAAATCGAAAAAAAAAACATTAATTATCCAATACTAAAAATGCCTGGTTCAGATCTAATCTTACTTTTCAAATTGTTAAATTTTCAATAAATTTAAATCCAGATTTATTATTTGTTCGATTCGTGTTGTGTTCTTGTGGCTTAGTGGATTAAGTATCGGCCGAGCACGCTCTAGTACCAGGTTCGAATCCACACCTTCGTAGGTAATTTAGCAGAGGTTTCAATAGTGTTTTATGTTTAAATTTTAAATAATTAAAATTCAGTTCAGTTTAAACTATCAGAGTTTTGTACATCAATGGAGCAGTGGATATGTGTATCACCGGCATACTGTTGGCTCGAGTTCTATTCCAGGCTTTTGAAACTAATATTAAATTAATGGATTTTTGTTTTTTCTCTTAAAATTAAAATAAAATATGAAATTCACATGTATATTATTTGTCAGAATATTGTGATCTAATGGTTCAGTGGATGCTTATCTGATTTGCATGCTGTAGTCCTAGGTTCAAATCTAGGAATTCACACAAATATTTTTTGAGTTTATGTAGGGAGATGGACTTGACGTTTTTGCCAACTTTGGGGTAAAGAAAGTTTATATTAAATAGAGTACATTGATGGAATAAGACCCAATGGCTTGTTGGTGGGAGCGAATCAGCTGCGGAACATCAGGTTTCGGGTTCAATGCCTAGCCTCCGAGACATTCAATGTTACGTTATTGATGAACTAATGTTTTTGTCTAATTTGGGCTAAAGAAAGTTTATATTAACTAGAAATCACAAATGTATGAAGCCCCGGTGGCTTGGTTGGTTAAGGAGGTACGAGCGAATCAGCTGCTGAACATCAGGTTTCGGGATCAATGCCTAGCCTCCGTGATGTTCAATGTTATCTAATTGAATGAATTAATGTTTTTGCCTAATTTGGGCTAAAGAAAGTTCATATTAACTAGAAAACATTGACGTATGAAGTCCCAGTGGCTTGGTTGGTTAGGGAGGTAGCGAGGATACTGGAACTTAAGGACCCTGGTTCAACTCCTAGCCTAGGAGGCAAGTGCTATTAGAAACAATTTTTAAAGTAATAGATATTGACAGTTACGGTTACAGTTAACAAAAAAGTTACGGTTACAGTTAACCGTGAATCTTCATCTTTAAATTTTGCGCAGGTGTTTAAGAAGGGTTAGGCTTAGCTGAAAACTGCAACCTGATAAATTGGCAGTTACGGTCACAGTTAACAACTTTTTCGACTAAAAAAAATCGGCAAAACCAGCTCCCCGACGGAACCTTTTCTACGTGCCCCAGGAACCCTTGGAGACACTGGGGGAGTCCATCCCAAGCCCCCAGGCCCCCAATTCGTCCTGGGGGTGAGCAGATTAGGTCCGTCGAGTCACCAGTCCGGCCCCTGGACCTGAAAATAAACGAAAGACCCCGTGTAACTGTAACTGAACTAAATAATGCTGTGTTTTTGTTGTGACGCCTTACAGTGACGTACATGGTTATTCGTTGTAATTATTTGTAATTTTAAGTGTAGGGTAAGTGTATTTGAACTAGGAACCTTCCGCTTACAACAGGCCCGACTCTACCAACTGAGCCATCAGGGCACGAACGCTTCTGATTTATTTGTTAATTTATAGCTGCGAAATATTTTTTAAAGCTTAAAAACCAGCTATCTATTCTAGAAAAAAAGATCAAGTTCCAGAACTGGAATTGAACCTAGAGAGATAACACCACATGTGTCTTGTTACTGGATACTGTATCCACTGAGCCATCAGGGCACGACCGCTTCTGGTTCATTTGATAATTTATGTTTGCGAAATATGTTTTAAAGCTTAAAAACCAGCTATCTATTCTAGATAAAAAGAAGTTCCAGAACTGGAATTGAACCTAGAGAGATGACACCACATGTTGTCTTGTTACTGGATACTGTATCCACTGAGCCATCAGGGAACGACCGCTTTTGGTTCATTTGTTAATTTATGTTTGCGAAATATTTTTTAAAGCTTAAAAACCAGCTATCTATTCTAGAAAAAAAGATCAAGTTCCAGAACTGGAATTGAACCTAGAGAGATGACACCACATGTTGTCTTGTTACTGGATACTGTATCCACTGAGCCGTCAGGGCTCGACCGCTTTTGGTTCATTTGTTAATTTATGTTTGCGAAATATTTTTTTTAAAAACTAGCCATCTATTCTAGAAAAAAAAGATTAAGTTCCAGAACTGGAATTGAACCTAGAGAGATGACACCACATGTTGTCTTGTTACTGGATACTGTACCCAATGATCCATCAGGGCACGACCGCTTCTGGTTCAATTGTTAACTTATGTTTGCGAAATATTTTGTTCAAAAACTAGCTATCTATTCTAGAAAAAAATTAATTTCCAGAACTGGAATTGAACCTAGAGAGATGACACCACATGTTGTCTTGTTACTGGATACTGTATCCACTGAGCCATCAGGGCACGACCGCTTCTGGTTCATTTGTTAATTTATAGCTGTGAAATATTTTATTTTAACAAACTAGCAACATTTTCTAGAAAAAAAATACACATTCCAGAACTCGAATCGAACCTAGAGAGAGATGACACCACATGCTTTGTTATTACTTGATAGCACTGTACCCACTGGGCCAGGCTCACTTTATTTATATTTTTCTTTGATGGTACAAAATGCTCTATTTAGATGTAAAATTATTTACATTTTTTCTAGAAAAAGTAAATTATATTTATCTTAAAAAAAGCTGGAATCGAACAACACCATATACTACTATGTCATTATTTGTCACCGTATCCATTGACCCATCTGAGCTCTAAAATACTTAATTTGTTATTTTACTTTGTGTGATTTTAAGAATTGTTGTATTAAAATTTGAAAAGTTGCTTAATTACATTTTCCAATAACAGGGAATTTGGATTCACAATTGAATTTTTTGTAGTTACTCGTATTTGACTTAGTACTATTATAAGAGATCAGATAATTAAACTTAAAGATTTGAATTTTTTTAAACATAATATTTCTAATTCTTGAATCGAACCAAATAAATTGAATGTTAATCAACCATCTTTGAATTAAATAATTTTTTTTTCTGATAATCTTATCATGCCTCATTATTGAAGTAGAACTCATTTTAAAGAAAGAACTTAATAAAATAGCTTTTTAACCAAAGTATTTAATCATTTTAGTTGCAGATTCCTCAAAAAAAATATAAATATGACTACAAAACTTTATTTGCTGAAAAAGATGTAAATTACATCACTTGATTTTCAAGATTTCATTTATTTTTCAAAAAATTACATTTTTTTTTCATTTTTTAATATAAAAATTCATAATACACTTTACCATTTTTCGCTTAAAATATTTTATGTAATTTTTATCTATATTAAAACTAGTTTTATTGTTTCAATCCTATATAAGTTTGGGAAACCCTACAGTACGTAGAAGAATGTTTAAATAACACCAACTCATAACTAGACTTGGCACTAGATGCAATAGCAATAATTATTTACAAAGTATTTCTCCTTAATAATTGAAATAAGTAAAGTAAATTTTATTTAGTTTCTTTTTCATTTTGTGTGTCAAATATTTTATTTACCCCTTAATTCTAACCTTCAACTATCTTATAACAACTAATGAACTAAATTTTATATAATAATACATATATTGCATGGAATAAATAGCTTTACTGAAAAATTCTTTAACCAATTATTATCTTCTTGTTTGGTTTTGATATTATAACGAAATTTTCTTTCTAAACATGTTTTCCCTCCATATAACTTTATAACTGAGAAATCTAATCGAAACTAAACTAATTCATGCTTAACATACATACAAATTTCAAACTTTTAATTCCTAACTACAATCCTAACTTCACAATGAAATCCTACTAAAAGCTTGCCTTCTACTAACCCTTAATTTGAGAAACCCAAGTGTAAACATCAATACTAACATACAAATATATACTCAGTCCAAAAAAACAGGGTTCCAAGGAAGATGAAGATGATGACAAGGAAAACGAAAGCTGAAGGAAAACTTCCTAGAATACACTGGGATCCATTTTTAATTGAACTATGGTGCATCAAACTCCAGAAAGTATTTTTATACTGTCTCTCTACGGATTCTTAAATTAAGGTTTATCTCTGAAAGTTGCTATCCTAACTCATCTTAAATACATGAGCTTAAAAACTAACACCTTTTGATCTAATTCTTTCCTTTGAGCATGCTTGCCTCTTATTGGTTAAAGTTGGATACTAACAAATACTTACCCTTCACTGCCATAAAATTATTATTGTTATATTGTCATACCTAAAAAAGTTTTCTTTGGTGTAGAAAATTCGAATTGCTTTCACAGACTTGAGGTGATTTTGATATAACTGTTGTAGATAAATCTTTTCGGGGTATTAAATCTAATATTGTAATCACCAAACTCCAACTCAAAACTTCATTTGAAAGTTTCGGGTGTTACAGTAGGCTTAGTGCTGAAATATGTCAAAAGAAACCTAATCTAATTTATATTGAGACTTTTAATACCCATATATTTTCAAAAATCTTTACTGGTATTTCTTTAACCGAGTTTAACAATAAACTATTTTCATGGAATATTTTCCATAAATCTAAGAAAATAGTTATTAATTTCATAGAACAAAATATTAATTTAAAATATTTCCTTATTGCAATAATTTACAAAATTATAAAGCATTGATGGATTGCATTTTTTATAAATAAATCGGTATAACACATTTGAATATCATTAGTTACTCTGTACAATTGGCCAAGTTTCTTGGATTCATTCCTAACTAGTAAATCTTGCTCTAATGCAATGGTAGGTTTAAAAAACCTTTATGAACCCTTTAAAAAATATTTTACATATTTCAGTACCTATGCAGTAACAAGTGTTGCCAATATTGGGTTTAATATACTGAATGAATATTATTTAGGCATTTCAGATTAGATGAGACTTTCTTATTTATATACTACTAAGTAGAAAAGTACGGTAGATGGGAGAGGTTACCAATGCTTTCTTTGCCAACTGACTATTTTACCGCTGCTTACTCGACTTTGTTTGTATAACAGCTCTGCACTGATCCTTCCATACAATGCTTAGCACAAAATAATATAGCTACTGTAGCAATGAGCTTGCCCACTAACATTGTGGTATTCAATGTTGCAATTTTCAAGATAATACATTATATTGTAACTAATGAAATCTATTTAAGAATTGTATGATATACAAATTGAGAGAATTGTTCATTTATACATGAATATATATCTATATACATATATTTATCCTCGATGTTGTTCAAAATGCCATTTACTGCACAATTTGATGTTATTTATTCCTAGCAACTTCTTAACAATTGGCATGGATATGCGCTTTTTACAATCATTTTTTGCCAGAAGCAATTACTATAACAGAAAAGTAACTTATCTTTATCAACTTCATAATACTTTTGTAAAGCAATACTTAAGCAGAAGCTTTTTCGGACGTTTATCTACAAAACTGCTAAATTCAACGCTACATTTTCAACTGTACAGCAAATAATACTGCACAATTACGATTAAAAATATTTTTTTAAAAATATTATTGAGTATGATATATCCATTGAATTTTATTTAAGGAGTTGTTTTGAAAGAAAAACTGTTTGAAAATTTTCCAAAAACTATTTGATGGATTCTACAAATTCAACAGGACCTGATTAAATCACTTTAAAAAACATTATCGACTTTTACAGTATTCCTTTACTAACATCTCGATTTACTTTTTATTCAAGAAAAATTATAAGCAGTTCTTCAAAGTACAACAAAAAATTCAAACTCGATTCTAAATTTTTAAGAAAAAATATATTTTAATTATTTTAGTCAGTCATATTGCCGGTGTATTTATCTTTACGGACCTAGCACCTACGGATTTCCTCTGCCATATTACTTTGAATAAGATTCCTTGTTCCACAACCCGACCATTCCTAGGCAACAATACACAATCGCATCCAATGCCAACTGCTGAGATGTTGAAACTTACAGGGACATTTTGTGTCTGGTGACCTTTGCTAGATAGAACCAAGATGGACATATCATTTGTCTACTCCAGTCCTCCTGCCCAAGTGACCATCCAGTCCATTTCAACCCCTTCCCCCCTCAATTGTGCATATATGTGTTTATAAAAACAAATATAGGAGTGAAACTTCATCAAAACCTATACTAGACTACAAGGTTACTTGACTGGAGATTTGGAGAAACAAGCTGAGAGCAAATTAAGAAAGTAGTTCCCAGCGCGGTGTCTTAATTTAGAGTGAAATTGAACTTTAATTTATAAATATGATCAGTTTGTTAAACCCACGTATATATAGCGTCTTCTTATCATGATTTGCGTACCGAAACTCCTCCTAGCAACCCATCAGGATTTCTGTTTGCTCAGTTTTTTTCTTCCACGTAGAGACGTTATAGGGTCAGGAAACATTGCAGTCTAGTGCACAGTGAAAAGCTATATGATAAACGGTTTGTTATCAGGGAAATGCGATTAAATTTAATTTATGAATTACTAAATTTAGTAAAGTTTAAATGTTCAATAAAATATTTTAACTATGAATGTTATGGTATAAATCAATTATAACTTATAAACTTTAACTAATTATCAAGATCTTCTGAATGATTGGCTATTAGCCTTAACTCCGTGATAATAATTTTGACCTTAGTACCGATTCTTTTTAGCACACTAGTGTTCACAGTTTTTTATGACTCTCTTCATGAAGTTTCACTTCTTTTGTACCGATTCAGTAAAAGAGCAATCATCCCTATTGCCACAACTATTCTGATTATAAATATTGGTACTATATCATTCTTTCAGTCTATTTCTTTCATGCAAAATTTTAGAGGTTTTTTTTCACTGGTAATTTTTTAACGACAATCAATATTTGTAATTTTGGGTTCATTCTTGCAAGATATGCCTTTTTTCTAAAGTTTCATGTGAGTTATACACATTTGTGCAGTATCATAACTTTCAGTTAATAACTTTTAGCCTTATCATGAAATTCAATACTAATAAACTTCTTTTTTACGTTTTAAAAATTTCCCTCAACCTATCTAGATAAACATCGTAATAATATAAAATTCTTCAAATTTATTCTTTTTTTATATTTATTTATATCTTATCTTTTCAAATTTATTTTTATTATTTTAGTTAACGAATCACACATTCAATCATCATTTTACAGTAAACTATTGGTTTGTGTGGATATAGGTACTACAATTATTTTCTGTATGATAAATCTATAGCATCTTCATCGGCATATTCTTTTAAATCATCTTTTTTCAAATATTCCAAATTCTAACTAGTTTATACGCAAGGCTATATAGCGGCCTTTATTCTCTGTACCATGTTATTTTGACTTCCAATTCTTTTTACTTCTAATATTTCTGTGCTGTAACATGTTTTGAGTTTTCCTCTTCAAGAAATAATTTTAAATAAACAGAGTATTGAAATATGATTATGTCACAAATATTGTTTGCGGAAATAAACACTTTAATATGGCATTTATAAAGTATTGCAGTTCTTACATTTGGTACGCCTCAAAGTAATGATGATGCATGAAAAATAAATAACGCCGGTTTGGAATACACTTTCATCCTAAAACAATATTTTTGAAACGCCAAAAGTAATAGAATAGAAGCTTATCTTATAAGAACTCTCTTCTAATATTTTTCTCGTTCAAAAGCGAAGTTGTACAAGTGTTTTTCAATGATTTATCAAGTTTTATGCAACAAAATTTTATTGATTTATTCACGAAAGCAAGAGAAAAAATAATTTTTCATTTAAATTAAAAATTTTAGAAGCAATAATGTTTTAATAGTTTATAGTTAATAGTTTTATAGTTAATGTTTTAATAGCAATCAAATTGCTCCTTGGTTGATTCTTGGTTAACCAAGGAGCAATTCGATTGCTCCTTGGTTGACCAAGAATCAACCAACGAAAGCAAGAGAAAAAATAATTTTTCATTTAAATTAAAAATTTTAGAAGCAATAATGTTTTAATAGTTTAAGGAGCAATCAAATTTTCTTTTTGCTAAGAGCCAATTTCAAAGGATAAAATATTTCTGTAAAAGGCTACATCCGAACTTCCTCTTACACAAGAGTTATACTCTTATTTAAGCTGTCTTATAATAATTTAAAAGCAACATTCAAGAACGGTGTTGTGTAGGGCCAAAACCTCATACTCGCAAAGGAAATTTTTACTCAACTTATTTCTCTAAAGATGTGTTAGATGAGTATTCAAGAGCAGGAGAAATAAAAATACTGGGTGTCTCAAAAGGTTTGTGACAAACTTAACATGGGGGTCTGTCATGCTATAACAAACAAGATTTCCTTAGAAACTCATGTCCGCTAATGTAAACCGTGTCCGCTAGAGGAAAATTAACGCCGGCAAAAGGGCAACGTTTAACTTTTATTCTATGGAAAACTTCGATTAAATATCATTACATATTTAGAGAGAGCACCCCCTTAAACCCCTGTAAACCAAATTTCATTAAATTCTGCTGGAAATTAGCAGAGAAAATCACCTCCTTTCTCACTTTCAATTTCTATTGCACAGTCTTTAGGGGATTTTCTTTGCTATACTCTGTTCATTTTGAATAGGCTCCTAAGAAATAGTGCTTTTCCCCTCTGTAAAAGCGTAACCATGGTTACGCTCTTCCCGCATTCAATAGTAAGCCGCATTCGCCACTTTAACTTTGATAGTTGCCATGGTTACCGATTCAGTGGTGGGGGAAAGAAATGTACTCAGGCGCTAATTCAAAATGAATTGAGTATAACTACCGGCAGAATTCTATGAAATTTGGTTTACAGGGCTTTTCAAGGGTGCTCTCTCCGAATATGTAATAATAATTAAAGTTTTCCGTAGAAGTTAAACTTTTTCCCTTTGGCGGCAAACGTTATACCCTAGCGGACAAAGTTTACATTTTCGGACAACAGACCTGCATGTTGTTAAGTTTGACACTAACCTTTTGAGGCACCCTGTATAAATTGTAAAAAATGGGTTTTATATTTTTCAATTTCAGTAAGATGAATTTAAAAGTGATCTGAATACAGCAGAAAACGCCTTTCCATCATGAGCATTACTCAAAACCAAAATTTTTCTATCGTGTATAGTCAAAATACATATAGCGTATAAGAGCCTATCCTGCTTTCAATGTTGTAGGTTTCAGAAATAATGTATGTATACAGTACATTTCCTTGCACATTTTCACTTCCCAGAAAAATTTGGAATATTTATCATGTCTATCTTTTGTGAACTCACAAAATACATATTTCGATAAGAAGATATATATGTATACACACACTTGTATCTTATGAGATTATTGTGAAATAAAATATTTGTAAATATTGTGAACCTCTTCTAGTCTATTCCTTTCCAACGTATTAATTATCACTTTATTAATTCCAAAGAAAAAAAAATTTATGTAATCATGAAGTCCAATTTAGAAAATAAAAGGCCAAATTTCGTGACATCTACTATAACATTATTATTATCTGAACATTTTACAGTTAGTATTCTTACAATGATTCTTTCTAATTAAGATAATTTCCTTACCATAGAGTGTGTTCAGGTGACGTCACGACCAGTTATTTTCTTCCTTTCTGTAGGTTAAACAGTCTGTTGCTAAGGCCGTTGCTAGGTGCGGAAGTAACAATCTGTTGCTAAGGCCGTTGCTAGGTCCGAGTCATGTGATTGAAAATGCTCTATTAGTTACGATTATAAAATGTTTATATTCTTTGTTTCCTATAGTAAATATTTTTATTTATGAACCACTTGTGTGATAAATCTTTGGAAAGTAGATATCTTCCAATACCTCTAACAGTAAGTTAATAAAAAAGAAAAGTACTTGCCAAAAAAAATTCATAAATATCTTTATTTGTACAATCTCACAAACCAAACAGTATCTATACAATACTCTGTAAATGAACTGTAGTTGTTAAACGCGAAATAAAAACACAAAAATTATAATGTTAAATATTAAAAATTAACAAAGGTGAAAAGTGGGTATCTTTTCATAAATCAGAAATATCAAGTTTATATAGAGTTATGTATTGACAAATTCTAGATTCTTAACTACAATTCGAAATAATTATATTTCTATAAGTAGACTAGTGAGTGATACTACTAGATTTAGAGATAATCGAGTTAAGGCAGCCGTAATGCTCATGTTTATTCACAGATTAGTAACACATTTTCAAGTAATAATGGATAGCCTTAAAATAGTTTCAAATGTACTCGTCGTCATAATGTAAATGCAATAGTTGGTGTGAAATGTACCATTAACATATGAAATCTCTTTTTAAAAATGCCATCTAATTAACAGTTTTTGATATTATTTATATACATGCTTATGGCACGTCAAACGTGTGAACAAATTGAATATTTTGAAGTGTATTTAATAAACGCATTTTTTATCTCAAAAAACGACACACTTTAGTTATATGTACTTAAATAATCCTTTGGAATAATATTTACCAATTATAGCTATAATTAGAAAAATTTGTCTGAAACATAAAGAAATAAGAATACTCTATTACAGATTTTATATCTTTTAAAATTTGGTTTTTAAATAAATTTTCAAAAGGTACCTACTAACTTCAAAATTGTACTCCCTCTATAAATTTTTAAAAACTATTGAATTGTGATAGTATAAGGCTATATAGAACTTCTTTCAAGATTTAATATGGAGCTAACTTTTATTTTCTTCTATTTGGTCCATTTTTAACCCCTAACTACGGTACTATTAAATTTCTAAATTCCCCTTAGTTTAAAAATATTATTTATGGTCATATATCAAACCTAAATTTCGAACACATAAAAATATGCGATTTTATCATGAAAGGAGAATTATTGAAACAAAATAACAGCAGTCGAAATATTTTCATAATTACATTTCAAATCATGTAACTTTAACTCATTTGTACAGAATAAGTTTCAACCATAGGGAAAGGGTAATTTTTATCCATGTTCAAGAAATAATCCATGAAGTAGAAATAAAAAAGTTATCAATTTTAGGATAAGAAATAATTTCACCATAAATTATTTAATTTTTTAATTAAATTGCGATAACCATTGACTGCAAGTTTAAGGAAATATATTCGCCAGGTCAAGTATCTAGATATTTACAGCAATTACAATACAAACATCGAAGCTCAATAAAGTCCGATCAAAACTTCCCATACTCAAAACACAGTTCAATTACATCAAGCAGAAAAGTAATTATAATCTTTGTCGTATCTTTTCAGAACAAAGTATCCATTACTTAGAAATCACCTCGACTAGAGTCTTAGGGGTCATCCATAAATTACGTGAGGCGTTTTTCCAAAATCTGGACCCCCCCTCCCCCCTTGGTGAGATTTAGTGAGATTTTGCTGGACCCCCCCTCCCCCCCAAGTGAGATTTACCTACAACTTTTTAAAAATAATTTGCAGTATCTTATCTGTTTCTCATACTTAAAAAAAGAAAATCGTATAATTTCTAACTTAAAAAGTTGACGTGAGATTTTAATCGACCCCCCCTCTCCCCTTGGTGAGATTTGGTGAGATTTTTCCAAACCCCTCCCCCCCCTTTTTGACCTCACGTAATTTATGGATGACCCCTTACAGGAAAAAATGGTTGAACGTTTTACAGAATCAGTATTTTCCCGAATATTGCAATGCTGTTTCTTAAATATTATCCTACAGCATGGATCTCTTTTTTAGATAAATGCCTCCTTATAATAGTCATTTTCATCATTTAAAATCAGAGTAACCTTTAGAAGAATATATGTCAACACCTTTTTCTTATATTTGCTTTCCTGCATAGCAGTTTAATGAACATGAAATTCTTCTGAATTAAAATAAAATGATAATAAAACCAATATGGCTCTAAAAATAAAATAAGGTTTTGTAAGACAGACCTCTAAAATTCAGCATGGTATACATAGGCACCCTACATAGTAGGTATACCATTGCATACCTAACTATCTGTTTTACACAGAATGTCTTATTCTTTTTCAAGGTTAAATAGCTTTTCTTCATATGTAACACCCTAATTCAACAATATCTCACGTTTTATTTTCCTCAGTGTCAATTTATTCTTGAAAAGGTTTTTTTATCATATGAATAGAGTACCTGATTTTTCAGACTAGCAATACTTGCTTGCTCCAGAGCAATTGATTGTGTGAAATATTCCAAAAATTAAAATAAGTTCAACTTGACAAGTTGTAAAATTAAACTAAATGAGTGAGAAAAAATAGATGTCGAGTACAAGACATTTCTTTTTACGATTGCAGAAGCTCTTTGATTCAACTGGTTTCTTTTTTTACGGAGTATTCATTTCTTTTGAGTATCACAATATGATGTCCTCCAAGCCTTTCAGGAATTGATTGTACAATCATTTGATACGTTTTATAGTATAATGAAAAATCCGAATTCTTCGAAGACATTGTACAGAATTACATTATTTATCCAGAGTTTGTGCCAAAACGTTTAATATTTCACCAACTTAGCCAATATGACTTCATCATTGCATTACATAATAAACAAACTATCTCTTCTGCTTCAGAACATAAATGAAACCTTTTTGGGGCATCCTATCATCAGATAAATCGAAAAGCAGTCAATTAAATTATTTTTATATGATTCACTTATGCCATGCGTTCAATTTATATGGTCAGTATTATTTCCTTAATAAGTTCAAGTTCAATAGCAATTAAAATTCCAGAAAACGAAACATGTTGTTGTAGATGCATTGCACGTACCCAAATCACTACAGCACCATTTCAGACTATAGCAGCGTCCAACACAAATATGAGGTAAAACAAAAACGTCTTCAAATATTTCTTCTTAATAGTTTCCATTGAATCATCACCATTGCACGATGACCAAACAAATCATAGCACCTTTTGGTTTATACCCACCAAAACACTGCATATCCCTCTGAATCCAGTTTTAACAAGGCTTATACTTCCGATTACTAAATGAGAGCATACGTATATCTTACCATGCTTCATATCAGAATCGCAGCACACCAATCTTCAGCAGATTCCTAATCACTTTCATATATCAGTACCACCAGGTCAATCAAGCCTATCTTCCCTTCAGAACTTGAATTGTGTCTGATTGCTATACTCGTTCCAGTTCCTGTACCCTCCTCCACCCCTAGGGAGGGTACTGTAGTAGGTGGCATTGGGGAACTGCTGATGGTTGTTGACGGGACTAGACATGTACTTGGCAGCGGGAGCGTAGGTGCCACGGGACTGGGACCGGACGCTCGCGGTGTCGTGAGGGGTCAAGGGGCGGTAGTAGGGTCTGGTGGGAGGGGTCTGGGTCTGTACCTGGCTGTTGGGGGTTCGGGGAGACAGCACGGAGGAGGACTTGCTGTCGCTGTCGTCTTTAGCGTCCGAGATGTCTGGAAAAGAGGTGAATGTGTTAGGTATGGATTTGGAGTTGTCTATAGTCCGGAGTAAATAAAATTGGCGGCTCGTCACCATGACAACGACGTTGTAGTGCATTAGGAATGAATGAGGTATTCTCACGCTTTGAGATTACATTTTATTAAAATAGTAGATAAAAACCATGAAGAATGACGTTTACATCAACTATTTCCGTAGCCTAGTTTCTGAGATATAAATTTTTGAAATTTCGTTTTTTGTTTTGGCGCGAAAACACTTTCGAATCACAAATCATGCGCTGTGAGGTCACATCCAATAGAAGCCCGTTTTCTGATCACGTGACAACAGAAAACACAATGGTTTTCATGCGCTGTGATGTCACATCCAATAGAAACCCGTTTTCTGATAGCGTGACTTTTCTGACGTTTCGGCAAAAATAAAATTGAATGTCAAATTATTTAAAACACATTTTTGAACTTAAAAATCAGAAATTTGGGAGTTTTAGACCATAATGTATCGAAAAAGTATAAAATCAAGCAAATCCCTCACTCATGCAAATACCTCATTGTGACTAGTAGGAAACGACTAGTAGTGAACCGAGAAATTTTATTTACACAGACTATAGTCAAGATATGGAGGGTATCTTGAAAGAGACTCGGGGATGTGGGAAAGAGAGTCAGCTTCACCAGAAACTTAGACAGCCTAGCTCTAGCTGCATTCTGGAAGTGAGAACAGTGACGAGCTTACCACTAAAAGAGAGTCAGATTATTCAATTAGACCTGAAATACCCGGTATCCCCCCGTGGCTCGTATCTGGCCACAAGTGTCCCGAGGATGATATGTGAGGAACTTTCATTCACTTAATCACAAAACCAAACCTTGATCAACTAAACCAAAAAAAGCACTACTTAATTTTAGCACGATAAGCATACTTTCTTTATAAGGATTGAATTTCTAAAACTTTATGCTGTATTTTGTATAATACATAAGGCAAACACTAGTTTCACTCATACAAATGGAGTTAATCGCATTATATACCTCTTTCGGAATCTTCTCTGTCCTTGATGATGGGCAGAAGTTTCTTGGGAGATTCAAATATATACTCGTAGATCAGTCCAGCCAGAAGTCCACCAATCACAGGACCGGCCCAATATATCTAAGTAGAAAATAACATTTGAATAACATGTACGGAAATAAAATTTAATTTACATCTAACAAAATATTAGCATTTAAAAAGATCTCACCCAATGATTAGACCATGTATTAGAAACAAAGGCTGGTCCCAATGATCTAGCTGGATTCATAGATGCTCCAGTTGCCGGTAGCTGAAAAATGTTAGTGTCAGTATAAAAGTTATTCTTCTTAAAACCATTGCAGATAAAAAAAAATGTGACTTTTTACTTTCTTCATTATCGAAATGAAAAGGAGATAATTTTTATGTGATATATGATTACTAATTCCATTTTCCACTAAGGGAACGTACCCATACTACGTGACCCGTTTAGGGGAGGGAGGGGGTCTTCAAATTACCACGCTTGGTCACAAGGGGGAGGGGGGGGGCTTAGAGTTTCGTCAAGTAGTCAATTTCCTCTAGTCATTACGACACAATTAAGCCAAATTAATTTGTGAAATTAGCAAAATTAAGCCAAATTATTTATTAAAATTATACAAATCAAGCCAAATTTAGTTTTTTAAACTTTCTGTTTGCAAAAAAATGATTGAAAACCGTATTCATGATTTACTACGTGAAAACTAGAGGGGAAGGGGGGTCAAAAGCAGGGATGGCAAAAAGAACGAAACTAAACTCAGAAACTGTGATTTTAAGGTATTTATTTCCTCCCGGAACAAAGTTCAACAGTCTAAAAAATTTTATTTTCTCCGCGATAAAATCAAACTTAAAATTTGATATTTCGTTTCCTCCGGATTAGAACCAAATGCCTTTTGAAATTGGATTTTGTTCCTTGAACTATACTTAAAACGAATTAAAGTTGAGTTTTTTCCTGGAACAAATCTTTGGGATTCTTTATGTTTTAATTTTCATACGGATCTTAATTCAGCCTAAATTGTGCCCTCCGTAAAGAAATAAAACACGGCTTTAACTCCTCATTTTTTCTCCGGATCAAAAGTCAACGCTGCTTTGATACCAAGATTTCCTCTCGGAACCATAGGAAACACCGTCTCGACAGTTTTACTCCAAGAAAAATTCAAGGCAGCTCTGATTATTTACTTTCGTTCCGGAACCAAATTCAACACGGAGGAAACCCTTTACTTTGCTCCGAAATTTTTTTTACCGGGTTTAAAAAAACGGGTTTCGATCCCGAACAACAATAAATGTGAGTGAAATGCTTAAATTTGGTCCCGAAGATTTTATTTATTGTTTCTAATTTAAATACTACACACAATATATTTAATATTACACAATAGTATTGTCGTCAAATGACTTTTGATGCAAGTGCTTTAATTTCCAGCTTTCTATCCAAACGAATGCCGAAGTCGAGTCTCAACCAAAATAATAACCTTATGAATATGAGTGAATAAAAAAATAATCATCTGTAACAGTTACGGGGGGCTAGAAGTAGTTTAGTTTGTTGGGTTTGAGAGAGAGAGAGAGAGAATTCAAAATTCAAGAACAAATTTTATATAGTTTAAGCTGTTATAAATATCTAAAACTTGTGATCAATTAATAATAACTGATCGGTATTTGTTTCTTGGGATTTCAAACTGATGGAATTTTAGGCTGTTGGGATTTATATTTGTAATTTCGGGGAGTCAGGATTTCTTTAGTTGGGATTTTATACTGAGAAGATTCCATGCTGTCGGGATTTTGTTTCTTGGGATTTTGGACCAACAGCATTTCGTTTGTAGAGATTTCAGTTTTTAGTATACTAGGCTGTCTGGATAATGGCTGTCTGAATATCGGCTGTTGGGATTTTGGCTGTGTGAAAGACAAGACACAGTTTTTTTTAAATATTGAACATTTGATTTTTCTAAACTTCACTTTGAAATTTATCAAATAATGCAAAAAATAGTATTAATTAGAATAGAATGTTGCCTTAGGAACAAAATGAAAACATACTATTCACATTTAATTTTGTTCCAGAGCGATTCCAACTAATTAAACCCCGCTAAAATTTTATACGGAGCCAAAGTTAAGTGTAGCCGCCGTGTGTAATTAGGTTCGGGAACGAAACTAAATCACCAAAGCTGCCTTGAATTTTGCTCGGAGCAAAACTGCCGGGACCGTGTTTAGTTCGGTTCCGAGGGGAAATCTTGGTTTCAAAGTTGCGTTGACTTTTGATCCGGAGAAAAACTGAAAAGTCGAAGTATTGTTTGATTTGGTTCAGGAGGAAACTATTAGAGTTTTGCAAAGGGAAATGATTTGGATCCGGGACAAAATTAAAATATAGAGATCGCTTTAGTTTTGATCAAGAACGAAACTGAAATTTTAATTCGTGATACTTTATTTCCAGGAACAAAATCAAAAGTCAAAATGAATTGGGTTTTCATCCGGAGGAAGCACAATCTCATATTGAAGTTTCTTTTTCATCCCGGAGAAAAATTTAAATGTAAATGAGTATTAGTTTCGGTCAAGAAGGAGTGAAACCTGAGAGTTCCGTTCCATTTGCCACCCCTGGTCAAAAGTAATAAAAAATGGGTCACATGGTATGGGTACGTTCCCTAATATGATTTGCATAGTATTCATGTATTTAAACATAGTTATGTCTACAAGGAAACGTTACCAGGCTAAACTCACATATATGGACGAACATTTTTGTTAAATGATTACTCGAAAATATTAGCTGCGGAATTTCATTAGGAGAGGAGTAAATTATTTTTTAAAACTTGGTTTGAGTAGCCAAACCCATTCAGTTAACACCACTTTGTTACTCGGGGTGCATTTGATGAACCTTTTTGATTGGCTGATTTAAAATGCTTCAGAGAAAACGCAATCAATTGACGTTAAAAATGATGATTTTTACAGCATTTCAACTGTAATTTCACTTTATTAAATTCATTTATTAAATTCATTTCTTTCGGGCTTGTAGGCCGTGGTCTAAAATAAAATAAAAAGTCCAGACGTTTCGTCGGAAGCTGTGTCCGACATCATCAGTGGAAATAAAACATTAGTTCACCGATTCAATAAGTTTGGTTTGGATTGGAGGTTGCCAGAGGCTTCAAAATACGGCCGTTAGTAGACTTAACTTAACTTAAACTTATTGAATCGGTGAACTAATGTTTTATTTCCACTGATGATGTCGGACACAGCTTCCGACGAAACGTCTGGACTTTTTATTTTATTTTAGACCACGGCCTACAAGCCCGAAAGAAATGAATTTAATAAATCAAACCGGCTGTGAAAGTCTTCATGCTTACATATGTAATTTCACTGTTAATATTTTTCATTAATAGTTGAGTCATTTACTAACCTTGTAAAATTTTTGTCCATTACTGTGAGTTTAACGTTAACCAGAGAACGTTTCCTTGTTAGTTGTACTTCAAAAGATGATTTTACGCTAGAATTTTGAGAACCACAGGAATTTTATACAGTATGTTTTATTTGAGAGAAGAAGATCCAAGAGTTCATCATTCTGATACTTCAAACAAAAAAATGTAGAGTAGAAAATTTAATCTAAACTTCAATTTTGATCATAAAATAATGAATACATCCTCTTTGACCTCACATTTTTTCGTTTGTTTACAACCAAACAATTATACACACACCCTTAATCTCTAGACTCTTATCAGTTCCATCAGTAACTTAAATTGAAAACATGTGAAACGAGTGTAAATATTTAGATGAGGGCATGATAAGGTTGAATTCCATCGGCTAGGATAAATCTTGCAACTCGTGCAAGCTTTGTCCACTGTTGAAGGACAGATGAAATGCTGATAATTTACTTCATAGATGCGATGTGGTGAATTAAATGAGTAATGTGTGTTTACAACTTTTAAAGAATGGATTCTTGGTTTAAGGATATCACGCTGTCATCTCCCATCTCATAGCGTCCATTCATGGATGTCTGGGTTCTTCTTACCTTATCACTAAAACACTTCACTTCATCATTTATAGATCCTTAGGAAAAAGTGATTAAATGAGGTCTTTTGAACTCAAGAATTCGTCACAAAATGTGGTGAATTAGAATGAAAAAAAATGGTAATCAAAACATGAAAAAGTACGAGTTTCTAAAGGGTCTAGATTGAAATGTAAGAGGATCAAATATTAACAAGGAAAGAGATTCAATTTTTATAAAAACAAAATCAAAAAGTTTACATTTTACAAATGTATATTCAAAACTTCTTAAAAAGGAATTATTCTGTACGATAACATCGTCCTTAAGCTCTGCAATCCAGTATGGGATCTATTTCAATGGAGTAAATGTTAAATTATCTCCCCATTTAATTTTCTTAAAACTAAAAAATTTCCTTGGCAAAGGGGTGATATTGACTAGTAACTTAAAAGCATGAACCCTACAATTAATTTAAAATGTCATCATGATAATTTATGAAGCTTAGCCCATGTTTATAATAATATTTTTATCTAATTTATTACATGCTATTTTTGTGTTCTTAAATCAACTCGGATAAATCAAATTAAATGTAAAGACCCAGATGTCTTCTAGAGGTGTTTCGACATACCGAAAGAAAAAACCTGAAAAGCATCCAAGTTTCAAAATTTCGTATGAGAAAACAGTTTTATTAATGTATCTTAGAAAGATTGTAAACAACTTTGTAAACATCTTACCAAGATGAGTTTGTTGCTAAACGCTTGGTTTATAAATAGAATTCGCACTTTTGAAACGTTAAAACGCACGTACAGCTCCCGTAAAAAAAAACGTTACAGTGGGGTTTGCGGGCGAACCACTTGGGTTAGGAAGGCAAAAGAGGTGTCATTTTTCATTGTTTAGAGTATTCTTTAACCTAAAAAATTTTCGAGTCCTTAGGGGGTCGTCTTCATATTAAACGAAACACTAACTTTTTTTTTTCAATGGGGACCCCCAATTATTATGAGATTTTCTGAAAGGTCATCCCTCAAAACCCTTAAATACCCAGTTTCATCCAGATTGATTCACAATTAAAAAATTTTTGAAAAAATAAAAAAAAATTAAATTTTTAAAATCATGAAATATTTTTATGGAAATCGATTCAGGTAGTAATTTTATGAAGAAAGCCAAAATTTCAATCGATTTCACCGAATAGTTTTTGATAAAAACGAACTTTAATCTTAAGGGGCCGTATACCGTTGCCGAATGCATACCTCGAATGTTCTTTCTCGTTCGTTTTTATCAAAAACTATTCAGTGAAATCGATTGAAATTTTGGTTTTCTTCATAATATTACTACCTGAATCGATTTCCATAAAAATATTTCATGATTTTAAAAATTTAATTTTTTTTTATTTTTTCAAAAATTTTTTAATTCTGAATCAATCTGGATGAAACTGGGTATTTAAGGGTTTTGAGGGATGACCTTTCAGAAAATCTCATAATAATTGGGGGTCCCCATTGAAAAAAAAAGTTAGTGTTTCGTTTAATATGAAGACGACCCCCTAAGGACTCGAAAATTTTTTAGGTTAAAGAATACTCTAAACAATGAAAAATGACACCTCTTTTACCTTCCTAACCCAAGTGGTTCGTCCGCAAACCCCACTGTAACGTTTTTTTTTACGGGAGCTGTACCATTCAAATCATTTTTAGAAGAGGATTTGCTCTCTGCTTATTTTTCCTGATAAGGAGGGGAGAGGGAGTACTTACGTAAAGCATTAAAAATACTGAATTTTCGAAAACATATCCGTGTTTTACAAAAATGTCAAAATTCAACCAAAAATAAAATTTACAAATAAATGAACTAGGAACAAATGTCAAGCATTTTGGGTTATACGAAAATTCCGGTCAAGGCAAAAACCGGTCAACAAAATCCGGTTATTTAAAAAAACTACACTCGAATGCAACATAAGTTGAGCCTTTGACGTCATGGCCACGCGGAAGAAAATCTGAGAAAACAGAAAGCCTGCTGGGTTGCTAGAAGCTCTTATTGGCTGTGGCGAGTTTGAGAGCGAGTTGTACTACTACGCACTACGCCACTTTAAAAAAATAATAATACTGAACATTTTATGCATATCGGGATGAAAAGATGCTTAATATACGTGAATTTAAAAAACTTATCATATTTTAATATTGAATATCTTAATTTCATTGACTTTTTGACTGGTTTCTGCTTAGACCGGATTTTTCGCGACACAGCATTTGAACTTTATAAGTAAGGGCAGATTTAAGAGGGTCATAAGAGGGCAATGCCCACCCCCCAACTATTTGGAAAAATTTCATTTTTATAACGGAAAATCATGTTTCCAAACCCATCAGGGACAGCTTACTCCCGAAGGTTTCCAGTATAACCCCCAGGATTCACTAACTAAATCCACCGATCTTCACAAGTAAATTTTAACAGCAGTTAACGGCCGTATTCTGTGCTTTCTGATCAGCGGTTAAATAGCAATCAAAGTAGGATTCCACCAATCAGAGTGGGCGATTCCTTCTTTGATTCGTGATTAACCGCTGATCAAGTAGCATAGAATACGGCGCCGTAAGTGTTCATCCAGGAACACAATGAATTTCTGGAATTGGGCAATGCCAAACATCTTGTACAAAACAAAGGGGATGTATAGGGCAATTGTCTTAAGCAGCGTTAGAAATTGGGAAATAAATCCACTGGTCCTGCGGACCAGTGTTTTACCAATATTACTGGTCCGCAACAAAAATTACTAGTCCGACAAATTAAAAAAGGACCAGTTTAAATATTATTATAAAGTAACTATTGAACTGAATGTGAGTACCAAATAGAAATGTTAAAAATTAACACATATTCAATAATAAGTTACCAACTGTAAATATGAAATTATATAAAACTAGCTGATTTGCCCGGCCTTGCACGGGTGGAGTGTATAGATTCCTTTTTTTAAGTTCTCCCAAGTTATATGTCCGATTTTTCTTATCACCAATCATCTTGGTGTCCCCGGTGCTTTTTTCATATACTCGTGTTCCCGGTAATTTTCATATCCCGGATTTCCAAGCACCTTTTCATATCCCGGTGTTCCCGGTACCTTTTCATATCCCAGTGTTCCTAGTTCAGTGGTTCCTGGTACCTATCAGATCCCATTTTTCCCGATAATTTTCATATCCCGGTGTTCCCAATAATTTTCATCCCAGTATTCCCGGTGCCTTTTTCTCATCTTAGTTCCAACTGTGTCCCGGTACTTTTTCATAACCCGATGTTCCCGAAAATTTTAATGTCCCGGTTTTCCCGATAATTTTCATAGCCCGGTGTTCCCGATAATTTTCATCCCAGTATTCCCGGTGCCTTTTTCTCATCCCAGTTCCAACTGTGATATTTCATTCCATCCCGATTTTTTGTCTATTAAACATTTATCCTTCCTATGTGATAAAAACAATCCACTTGAAATCATCTCTGTCATTTGAAATCCAGTGTTTAAAATCTTGAACAGAATTTTCATAAAGTATTCCCGCTATCCTTTTAAGTTTCTGCAATTATTATATGAATTTCAAAATCCCTAGATAAAAAGTTATCAAGTAAGCCTGTCTTCTTATTAATAAAACCAACTTCTTTAAAAGATTCTCTGAAAAAGTAAAAACAGATTGCTAGTTGCTAGTTATAATAAAAATCTAGTGATTATATAGTCTAGTAAACCATGCCATATGAAACAATGAAATTTTAGCTGTTTCCTTGGAAACTTTTAAATTCCTGCTACATAAATATATTTATTTTTGAGAAATTAAAATATTAAAGAAAGTAAATTAATTATTTTAATTTACTTCGGTTTTCTGATAGCTGTTATAATATTTAAATACAGATATTCACACTGTTTTTCTTAAATTTAACTGTAAATTATAAAATGTTTTGAAATAATATTTATTCAAGTGAGGCAAGACGACGACTCAAGATAGAGAAGTAAACACTACAATTTATGCATTTTAACAATGCACAATGTTATTTCAATGGGTAAAACGGAGTCGAAAAAGCACCGAAAAGCAGAGAAGGAGTCGTTCGATTTTAAAATCGTTTCTTAGTGCGCGTCTAATGGCTGAAAGGAAGGTCTCTGTCAAATTTTAAGCCTATCGGTCCGGCAGTTTTGGAGATTTCGTGATGAGTGTGTGTCAGTGAATGAATGAATGAATCAGTGGTATTTGGATTTTATATATATAGACTAGCTGATATGCCCGGCCTTGCACGGGTGAAGAGTATAAATTTATTATTTGAGGCGTTTGCTATCAAAACCAGCTCATTCCATATTTTTCTGAAATCCACTTTTTTGCATATTTTGAAAGTTTAGAGGGTCCTTCATAACCTGGCGAAGGGATATAGCTCAAACCCAGCTCATTCCAACCCAAAATTAGATTAAAAGTGAAAACTGTGATCTCAACTGTGAAATTTCAGATCATTTGAAAAAGTTAAGTGAACGTCATTTATTTAAAACTCGTAAAGACACAAATATTAACTGGTAAACTGGAAAAACCAATTCACAACTTAATTGAACAAAAAACTGAAAAAAGCATGAAAAATCGTGTTTTTGCATCAAAATCAGCTCATTCCAACCTAATTAGTGTAATTACGCCCAAGGTAATGCAACTGAAATGAAAATGAAAAACTAATCGAATTTTCTAGATGGTTATACCTACAATTAAAAATTTAAAAAACAAATTTAGCTTTAGAACTGTGGACGTGAGAAGTTTTTTGTCTCTCCTGTAAAATTTCCAAAAATGGAATAAGCTGGTTTTGATAGCAAACGCCTCATTTTTAAGTTTCCCAAATACATTTCTAATGTACAATCAGCATTTACCAATCATACCGGTATCCCAGGCGTCTTTTTCATATTCCGGTGTTCCCGGTAACTTTTCCTATCCCGGTGTTCCTATAGTAATTTTTCTTATCCCGGTGTTCCCGGGTTGATTGAAATTCCTTCAGTTCTCAAGCAATATAATTTTTGAATGATTTCCAAATTTACATGGAAAAAGTATTATAAAAATTATTTAAAATGCTTAGATCCCTTGATTAATCATATCTTTAGGAATTAACGTTTTCAGTGATATTATTCAATAATTAAAGCTTATTCCATTTTGCAATTTAAGAAAAAAATCAATCTTGTTGTGTTGTTGCTAATCCCAATTGGCCTAATAAAGATCAGACCAATTCCAGGAGTCCATGAACTTTCAAGAAGTCAAGAAATAAAAATCTGTCAGAAAGAACCTCGTCAAGTTTAAAATCGGTACAGATTAAAATATGCTCAGGCGATGCCTGAGCAGCTCTGCACTTCGTGCAAACTTTAAAAACCTTCTGTCTCTGAAAATCAATCTTTTCTAGTTGAAAGGGAGTTTTAATAGTTTTTTGTTTGTTAACCAACTTTCTTAAAAGCTAAAATATTATCACCTTTTGATTTTACATTATCGTTTCCATGGATACTATTTTAACAACAATGGTATTCCATGAAGCTTTTAAAATATAAAATTAGATAAACTCTCAAATTAAAATATGTTAAACTATACTTAAAACTTTTAAATTTCACTGAAATAGATTTATAAATTATTAATATAATTTTTAAATAGACTTGTACCTAGTGTTTCTATTAAAAATTGTTGTTTAGCATTAAATTTTCTTTGTAACAATGGAGTAAGCAGATCTCTTCTTGAGGGGAAATGAAGCTATTTCAGCAAAATGACCATAAAAAGGGTCGAAAGAGGGTCAAGGGGTCATTAAAAGTTTTCGAAACATAGCCTATGTTTTTTTCTGAGTTTTTTTACGTAGGTATACCAAGTTTGGTGCAGATCGGAAGTAAACTGTGGATTTGTATAAAAGACAAACATATATACATACATACCCACACTTTGTTTTATTATATTAGACTAGCTGATTTGCCCGGCCTTGCACGGGTGCAGGGTATTAATTCCTTTTTTAAGTTCTATCAAGTTACGTGTCTGATTTTTCGTATCAGCAATCACCAATCTCTCCAGTATGTCCCCAGTATTTTTTCATATTCCCGTGTTCCCGATAATTTTCACACCCCGGTGTTCCCAATAATTTTCCTATCCCGGTGTTCCCAATAATTTTCCTATCCCGGTGTTCCCAATAATTTTCCTATCCCGGTGTTCCCGATAATTTTCATACCCGTTGTTCCCGATAATTTTCATATCCCGGTGTTCCCGGTAATTTTCATATCCCTGTGTTCCCGATAATTTTCATACTCAGTGTTCCCAGTAATTTCCATATCCCGGTGGTCCCAATGATTTTTATATCCCGGTTGTCCCGGTAATTTCCATATCCCGGTGTTCCCAATAATTTTCATAACCCGGCGTTCCTGGTAATTTTCATATCCTGGTATATACCCGATAATTTCCATTATTCCGTTGTTCCCATTAATTTTCCTATACATTTCATATCCCGGTGTTCCCGGTAACTTTTCATACCGGTATTCCCGATGCCTTTTTTCATCCCTGTAACTGATATCTATCCAAACCCAATCAGTTCCGATGTTGCACATTTATCAATTCAATAAATACAGCAATATAATAAATAAAACTTAAAACAAAACAAATTATTATAGCCATCTCAGACTATTTAAAAAATCTTCTAACCATCCGAAAATAATCCCGATGAGTAATTCAGAGGGAATTTTATTATGATAACCAACTTCTTTAAAAGCTACTTTGAAAAAGTAAAAGCTAATTGCTAACAATAATAAAAAATCTAGTGAATGTATAAGTCTAGTGAACCAACACGGTTTATATTTATTTTTATAATATTAAAATAACGTAATTAATGTTTCAAAATTAATTATTTCAATTTATTTTAGTTTTTTAATCACTGTTTTAACTTTTAATTAGAAATTTACGCTGTTTTTCGTCTTGAACTCCGTTGTAAGTTATACAATGTTTTTAAATAATATTTATCAAGTGAGGCAAGACGTCGCCTTCAGATAAGAAGTAAACCCTGGATTTTATGCATTTCAACAATGTGTAATGTTATTTCAATGGGTAAAACGGAGTCGAAAAAGCGCCGAAAAGCAGGGAAGGAGTCGTTCGATTTTAAAATCGTTTCTTAGTGCGCGTCTAATGGCTGAAAGGAAGGTCTCTGTCAAATTTCAAGCCAATCGGTAGGGCAGTTTTGGAGATTTCGTGATGAGTGTTATGAATGAATGAATGAATGAATGAATGACCCGTATTTGGATTATATATATATAGATAAGTAATAAAATAAATTTATGAGAAATAAGCAATAGCTCCAAATAATCAATTATTTTAAAAATATCTTATTAATTAAATACCTTTCTTGATTAAATAATATTTCACTAACTGACATACAAATAAAATAATCTTCTTCATTTAATAAAATTTCTCTAATTGACATTACAAACTGGATACAATTGCACTTATTGGCAAAAAATAAGAACTTTTCTTGAATAAATGATATTGCACACAAATTTATACATAACTTCGAATTACTTTTACATTGTTAGTTGACAAACTGGTTGTAATCTGGCTTATTTAATGAAATTAATTTTTTTGCCTTTCTCCCGATTTCAAGCAAAAAAAAATTTGCAGGCTAAAAGTGGAGGGTGGGATATTTTTCCACCACTGGTCCAGCGGACCAGTGATTTTCTGATTCCACTGGTCCGAGCCGTTTTTTGGTTGTCCCGGACCAGCAATCCAGTACAATTTCGAACGCGGGTCTTAAGGCCTCTAGAATACCGGCGCAAATCACGCCGAGCAGATTTTTTGGCGACAGCTGCTCACACATGACTTTCCGAAACAGAAACAAGGGTTACCAGCGGTTGCATCATTATTGGCGACACTTTATCGCTTGCGCCGGGATTCTGGAGTAGTACCGTCTTAAGTTATATTGAGGCGGATGCAGTTTGCTTATTTTTGCTGACAAGGAGGAGAGGGTTAAAAAAAGACCAAAAACATGCTTATTACGTAACATTTGAATGGCCTCTAATTTGAAATAAAAGTCATGACACGGACTTTAGAAACACCCTGTATACTTATTAAGAGATTTTCAAACCTAGTTCAGTCTATAAACTCTTACCGCGACGAGCGTGCAGACGAGGTAGGCGAGTCCGACGGCAAGGGCGTCGCTGCCGAGTGCGGTGCGGTTGGGGTCGGCCGAGGCGCACATTGTGAAGGCGACCACGAAGCTCAGCACCAGCTCCAGCCCTAGTCCTTGCCACGCCGACAGCGACTCGCTCAGCAGCGTGCAGCCCAGGTTGTCCCGGAACCCCGCGCCAGGCACCGTCACTCTGTGAGAAAAAAAGCGAGGGTTAGAAAAGTTTTCTATACTTTACAGCTAATTTATAAGTACTATACTCTGTTCAGTTTAAATAGGCGCCTGAGGAACAGTGCTTTCCCCCTCGGTATAAGCGTAACCATGGTTACGCTCTTTGCGCAGCCAATAGTAAGCCTACTTCGCCACTTTGACGTTGATAGTTGCCATGGTTACTGATTCAGTGGTGGGGGAAGGAAATATACTCAGGCGCGCTCAATTCAAAATGAATACAGTATAATTAAGTATCCACTTTCATAGTTTAGTTTTTTTATATTATAAACCAACAGATGTATATGAGTCCCCCAAGGACAAGGAGGCAAGTGCATATGATATTTCTTTGATCTTCCACCAATGCTATTCCTATGGTGCCGCTTTTATAACGATAGGACATCAATTTTTCATTTATAGCCCCCTTATGTTGTATAGTCTGGGGATCCTGGGACACAAAGCTTCATACAACCACCTGAACCTAAAATATTTGCCCCCTCATATTTCACCTAATGGATTCCTATCTAGGACGAATCAATTGTCTTGCAAGTAATTGGTCGGGCAATTGATAAGTCGACAAAACGAAGTCAGGCTTTCGGGGAGTCGATTGTCGGGATTTTGAGATAGACCCCCTTATGATCGAAAACGGACGTTCTCTCACGTAAGAATCATTCGAAATTGTAACATTGCAGCATATTGGCAAATTCTTTTTTAAATATTCCTGTTTTTCTTATTCTTTTTTAAATCAGTGTTTTCTTAAAGGGGAGTAATTTCACAAAACACTGCCCATTCCACTTCTCATACCAATGGGTCTAACCCTAACCGTCTGTGATATACAAATAAATAAAAGATATCCAAAAAGGTACTATAATAATCCATTAAAAAACACCCTCGCTAAGTTGGCTCCAATCCAACAAGCCTCATCATTTAAGACCCCAGAGCATATTCATTCAACACACACGTTTTCATATGAGGATGATAACAAAAGTCCGATACAGTCAGTGGATGACTGATTGCAAGGACTCAATACAGCCTATAGGGCATCTGGGCCTGTAATAAAGCAATATGCCAGGAAGAGATATGCAAAGCCTATGATGGATGGGTAATTAAATTCTTGCTTGGGTCCGCAAGGAAATGGGTTATTCGTCGGGTTTTTAGGGGGTCGGGGTGATGAATTATGATTCATTAGTTCACATAAATTTTAGCAATCGATTGAAATAATGTGATAAATACCACTGTGAATTCCACTTCGTGAGATGTGCGAGAGCTCTGATTGGCTGGTTGTCAGGTAATTGAGGCCGTTGATGCAAAAAACTAGGTATCTCCACTTTCAATTCAAATTTACTTTGGAGGGTTTTTGGCGGCGTACTTTAAGAGTTGCTGTGTAAACTTGGTGTAAGATTAGATAAATAACGGGAGCAACCTTTGTACTATTTGTACTCTGAGCCCTCTGTGCATAAGACTATTTTTTACTACTACTGACTACTTGTTACTGAGTTTAAAAAACTTCAAGCGTACGATATAGACCTCCTATTTTTTTTTACAAATGTAGATACTTATTGGTTACCCTCAATCTGAAATATATATTACAACACTGTTTGTTACTCAGTCTACCACTTTTAAACATTTACAAACTCATCACTATAAATAAATCCCCTCAATCTATTGATCATTAATGTCGAATCAATCAAGACATATCGAACCACACAAAAAAGAGACCGTGTGTCGCCGCCTAAAAGGAATCACGATTCCGTAAAACAACTCGCAATATCCCGAAAAGGAAAGATTTCTCCCAACTCTGTCCCATTATTTATTAGCCTTGCTGCCCAAGTGCCATCCATCTGATGTATTTATTCTGCGGCCGGAGAGGACAGCAATGAAGGAAGTGAACGATTATCTAATTAATGGCCAGTCTATCAGGATGCCCGTCGTCTGTAATTGTTGCCGATGACTTCACTTCACTTGATTGCATTGAACGGCCGATGCGTTTTGTTTCTATAGAGCGCTCTCTGTGGTGGAAATCGTAACTATATGATGATAGCGTTTGAACTGCGAGGTAAAAGCGTTCATTTAAGAAAATAATTTAAATTTTCTTGAAGAAAGAATAAAGCTACTTGCCTGGCTGATGTAAAGTACCAATTTTCATAAAAACATATTTCGTTCTCAATGCTTTAAAAAAATAAATTGTTAGTATTTATATGTTCTAAGAGTACTTATACTGATTATTTTTCCAAGGGTGCAGAATATGTCCGAACGGCCGAACAATGTTCGGGGGAGATTCAGGCATCAGTTGTGGGGAAATTTTTTAAGACGTTTATAAAGAAAAAAAAACTATGCAAATCCAAGTTGTTATTAGTTACAAGTAATTGGCTGCTGACAATATCATATCCTCCAAATTCTATTGAAATTAGGTCAAAATTACGGAATTACGGATGTAAAGCTTAAAACTACGGATCTACGCAGAAAAAACGAGTTACCTTGGTTGAGTTGGATTTTCCTTTGTTATGACTGATATGCGGCAAAAACAACAAATATACGATGGGAGTGGGGATTTTCTTTAAAAATCGTTTTCTTAATAATTAATCACAACGATGTTTTTGTCCTTATGGGAACATTTTTGGAGAAATTTGATGAAAATATGGAGATTAGTTTAGGAGAAGTTTTGGATTGATTAATTAATTAATTGTAAAAATAAATTACAGTCGAGTCCGCTTAATGTGATCGCAATTGTCCGAGACTAAACTGATAACATTATCCGATCGATAACAATAAGCGATCTCATATCAAAAGCAGCAAACAGTGTAACTAGATTGTTTGCATTAAAATCAAAATCATGTAATCGTAATAAATGTATTCAAAACACTATTTTTAAACTAGGTAAAATTTTAAGGGGGAAATATAAGAGTAGTTCAGTTAATAAAAGTAAAATAATCGCTTACTCTGTATTTTTATTTATATAGGAAGGTCTCTTTTTTCCACTCCATTTTAATTCTTCCACTCCAATAAACACAAGGTAAAATTCAAATATTTTATCAGACATCTGCCAAGCGTCGATCTTGGTGGTTTCTTTAACCAATCACAAGAATGGATTCGGACCCCCCCCATAACCGTTTTCTTTCAATATATGCAGAATGTTTTCTTTATCTCTTACTCATACTGAGTTTCAGAAAAAAGAAGCACAAGATGCTCTCATGGGGTAGATGTTTACTTGTAAAAATTGACCTTCAAAATGAAACTCGAACTCAAAAGCGGTCGTTTTAAAGGGAATATGGACAAATTTTGATAATATTAAGCGGAGTGATGATTCATAGTTGATCACATTAAACGATGTATTTTACATCAAATTAAATAGGAATGATCGGGACCTGTTGATTTCGATAACATTATCCGATTGATAACATTAACCGTGATCACATAAAGCGGATTCGACTGTAATTGTATTCTGGGGAAATTTCGGGATCTGGAACATTTTCTGCCCCTCTGTAATATTCTATTAAATGTTTCTTTCATTTCCATGGATATAAGTTTTATAGATAAATTAACAGTTTTTCATTCCATTACAAAAAAACTGCCTGCACCCGCACTGCTTAACATTCTGTTTAATATTTTCAGCAACTGTGTAATTTAAAATATTTTTAAAATAAATATTTAGTTTAAAAGTTTAGTTACAATTTTAAAAGATATTTTTAAGTAATGTTAAGTAAGGTAGCATTGTAGCCTCCCCCAAAGTTTTCTATAACTGCTGTTTATCCGCGAAAAAAATGCCGCTATTTGGTGTCTTTAAGTTTATCGGCATGAATTTAGGGATAATTTTTCTCGCGCAAGACTAGAGTTAGTCGAAAATTTTCCAGAACAAGCAACTTTGACCTTTTCAAACAAAAAATCTAACCAATAATATATCTCCCATAATCACCTCTTCTTAAAGGACATACACAGTGCACACACTCTCAACAACACCTAAGCATGAAGCAATTTTATAATACCAGATCGAGTTCCACAGTCAGATTAAATCGATTCGAAGCCTGAGTCGTCACATTAACGCCACCTGATGTAATTGAGCAGATTGCTTACCGGATTGACCGAAACGAGGCTCAAAATCGATTTTGATATCGAAGGAAATTAAGGGCGACGCAAGACATATTACGGTAATCCCCTTTCTCGGTGTTGGAATATTAATGCGCGGGGTCTATGCTCCCGCAGGTTTTCATTTTTCTCAGAGCGTTTCGTGTAAATGCGTCAAAACTGTTATTAGCTGTGGAAGTTTGAATGGTCGAGTTTGTTATCTGCCTCGTAGGTGGAGTAAGGGGGGCGATTTAGGAAGAATAAAGTTTAAATTAATGCTCGTGTGGAACTGTCTTACTTTTGATTGTCCTTTCCATGCCAGTTTAATTGTAGTGTTTCTTGGGGATGAAAACTTTCAAGCCCCCTACATGAATAAAAACATATAGGAAATAGGTTAATGAGCAAAAATTTCAGAAAAATATTTAAATGAACTGAAAATAGTTAACTTTGCAATAAAAATTGAAGATGTTGCGTTTTTATTGTTCAGAAATAAATTAGACCGTTTTGAACCCACGGTTTGCCTTCTGCATTCTTCCTTCCTTCTGCATTCTTCCTTCCTTTCCATTCTTCTTTCCTTCTGTATTTGGAACCTGCAACCAACTTATTCGGGTCTTTTTTTTCTCATTAAAACCCTTCAAAGGAAACGTTCATAATCCTTCATAGCGTAACATTGGCATTGATGTTGGGAACACATGGTTTCAGGGTACTTTCCAGTTAGCCGGGCGCAATTGTCGCCAATTGTGAACCAAACGCGAGCCAAGTCTCCAAGCAAAGCGTACCCATTCCCCTTATGGTTGTAAGAAATTAGGCGGAATTCTACATTATTTGGCGATTTTTCGCTTGTACCCCGTTCGCACTGGCCTTTATTTTTGCCTCTATTTTCGTTAGCACTTTGTTGTCATGGAAACACACTAATCAATTCACTAGTCAATTAATAATCTTTTATATATTTTTACTTGTATTTTTGGTAATTTTATTCATTAGTTTTAAATTGTATTGAGAAATTAAATTTTTATTTTATTTTACAAATCATGCTGTTATTGTTTACACACAGTAAAGTGCTTATTTTTGCCCCTTTTTGCCCCTTGTCCAGTGCAAACGCCGTTTTCAAAAGATGGGGCGATTTTGCCTGTTTCCATGACAACAAAGTGCTAACGAAAATAAAGGGTATTTTTTCTGCCAGTGCGAACGGGGTATTGCGCTCGGCTAACGGAAAAGTACCGGTTGCAGTACATGGTTCCTATACTATTTTCTACCTCTATGTTCAAGACAGAAGTACCATTTCTAAAAAATTATGGTTTTTCTCCATAAAATCAACAAAGCCCCCTCCAAATAAAACTATTTTCTAAACAAGAGATCCCAAGCAAAGAAAACTTCACAAAACAAACCCTCAACAACAAAACAAAGCCTCATCACCAAAGGTTACAACTTCATTCTTCCCTATATAGCCAAGAGAGGGGGCGTTAAAAATATCGCACATTGAATTCTTTACAACTTTCTACTAATTTACGACCCCGCGTAAACTGGCTTCTTTCGATATCATTGGTCGAGAGAGAAGGGGACTTAAGCTGCTCTTATCTTATAACAGCACCTGGTCGGAATGAATCGTAAAGCTTTGTGTAGTTACAACTATTTTCAGAGGTATTATTAAGCACTCGGGTTTTCCCCCTAACTCCATAGTTTTGTCCCTGCCGTTATCTGAAAGGAAAAGTTTAATGAACGGCAATTTAACGGTGGAACTTTCATTGAAGGACAAGATGTTGGAGTAATGTGCTAAAAGTTCGTTTGTAGTTGTGACACACATGAGCTGCTCAGGATTAAAGTGGTATAAATCCAAAAATAAAAAAATTGTGAAAAGCATGGATTTAGATTTCTTCTCAGATTCTTTATCTAGTGAAGCCCAATTCAAAAGCTCAATAAGTGGCCTGTAAGAGTTGCCTAAAAATGCCATATCCACAGCATAGGCGCCGTTAGAGAAAACCTTCCATTAGTAGACAAAATTACCTTCAGTGGACTTATACCGCTTTCATTCAATCCAACTCACAAGCTTTTCGAGCTAAGTCCACCACTAGGGGATATTCAAAAATATTGCAAGGTTTTGCAAGGGGGCATTAGGGGCCGTTCAAATATTACGTAAGCACCTAAGGGGGGAGGGGGTTTGCTCTTTGCTTATTTTTCCTTACAAGGGGGGAGGGGGATATGAGTGATGCTTACGTAAGATAGTAAGATAATGCATTTTCGAAAATCTCTTGCTTCTTGCATAAATAATTTCAAAACTGAACCAAAAATAAATTTAACAAAAAATTGAACTGGGAAATCTGACGTAAGCACTTTTTTCTGGGGACGGACCCCCCATTCATTTTGAAATTTTAACCCCGAGAAGTAATGTTTCGACTCATTTTTGGACCGGTTACACCCCAAAAAGGACAGCTACTTGTATAAGTCACCTAATTTTCAAGGAGAAAAATAAACAGTATTTAGGTACTAAAAGGGAGTCAAAATTTCGGGGGGGAGGTCGGCAGTTTCTTACGTAATTATGGTGGGGGGGGGGTTGATGTTTGCTTATCTTTGCTGACAATGGGGGAGGGGGGTTAAAAATGACCAAAAAAGTGCTTACGTAATAATTAAACGGCCCCTTAATACATATCAAACGATCAGAACGCATTTATAGGAAACTTTTCTGTCCTCAAATTAATCACACTTTAGTTTGGTATGTTAGTTAGAGCGATTGTTATATTGACGACCGTACTCTGTGCTTTCTGACCAGCAGCGGTTAATCAGCAATCAGGATTCCACCAATCAGAGTCGGCGATTCCTTCTTTGATTGGTGGTTAACCGCTGATCAAGTAGCCCAGAATACGGCCGTGAGAGTTTTCTGAATGTTTGAGGCGTTTTAAAATAAGGTTGTAAAACAAGTTTATAATCTGAATTTGCTCTTAAATTTAGATTGAAACACTATAAGAACGTGGCGACGGTAGTGTAATTGTGGTCAGTATGTCTATACTCTATTCATTTAGAATTGGCGCTTGAGAAATAGTGCTTTCCCCCACGCTAGAAGCGTAACCATAGTTACGCTCTTCGAGCAGCCAATAGTAAGCCTTCTTCGTCACTTTGACGAGGATAGTTGCTATGGTTACCGATCGGTGGTGGGGAAGGAAATATTTTCAAGCGCCAGTTCAAAATGAACAGAGTATAGCTACGAGCGTTATACGGATCCTAAGTTCGATTGCCTTGCAGCTTCTACTTGGGTAGTTTGTCATGGGTCAACTCAGCCATTTATCCCCCTGTTCGATAACATGAGCACCAAGTTTGCATGGGGAATAAACTGGGAGCTAGCTACTCGGCTTGAAGACAAGCTAAGTAATAAGCATCCCAGTCCCAAAGGCTAATAGACCACTAATTTGATTGACTATATTTCTGTCTCCTTAATTTTTATCTTTTGTTGACAAGGGAGGGGGTCAAAAAGACCCGAAAAATCATCACGTTATACTTGAACGATCCCTTCAAATTAACTTGACCTAAACATGGGAGAAGTTTGACTATGCCACACTATACTTAATTTTCATTTATACGCGACCCAAAATTCAAAAGGATCCCTCCGTAATTTAACGTCTCAGTTAAGGAATTTAACAAGCGACTAATTTTCGTGGATCACAACTCTCCCAGTGCTCTATTTATGGCCGCCTCACACTACCCACCAACTTACTCACTAGTTAATGACGTCATAATTCTCCATTGCACTAGTTTCACTATGCTCTTTCTCAAAACAAATTTCCTCGGCCGCCAGTTGGTCATGGAATACCTTCCTGGGAAGTAGAGCCTTTAAATTTAAGTACAGTCTACTTTGAGGGCATCGATTCTTGCATTTAAACTCGATAAGGAGGGTGGAAGCGGAAATTTCTAGCACGTGATAAAATTCGGTCAATTTAGGCTTCAGCTCATTTGGTGTTGCGAGTGTTCTATTGAGTTATCTTTTATGTATGCGGGGTTATTGAGGGTGTGGAAGAAAGGAGTTGGAAGTTTTTGGTGATTTTCTAATATTGAGTGGAATGTATTCTTTGTGGTGGGAAAAAGGAGCAAAGACAAGAAAGATACTTTTAGTTTAGCTAAATTCTGGGTTTGGGAAGAACTTTTTAAACAGTAAAAATTAGCACGAAAGTGAGTAGATGGAATGTGGTATTATTATACCTGGAAAAGAAGATAATAATTGAACTAATTGCTGAATTGTCAATTGTGTATTATAAACACAATACTTAAATACGATACGAACCATAATAATAAAGTTATATCGACTTAAACCACAGATAAGTTAAATTGTGTTATAAGACAAGACAAAACTTTATTGTAATGGGCTCGTGGCAAAAAAAAGAAACAAAAAGTACTACAAAATCAAATAAATTAAACACATAATTATTGAACATTGAAGCAATGAAAGATACATGTAAAAAATATAGATTAAAAGTGTTGTTGGAACATTGGGCTTACTCGATTCTTCTTATAGATTTTTACGGACTTTCAAAATAGAAATTGTAAAATAAATTCTTTCGTATTGGCTTTGAGTTAAAATAAGCGGAAAATATTTTAAGTATTTGATAATTTTTTAAGTATTTGTTTCTGTGTTGTTATTGTATAATTCTGTTATAACCCTATTGGAAAAAATTTTCTGGTCCTTCATAAACCAGTATCAAATTAAACTGTATCCAGTATCATTTATACTTGTTCCAGTATCATTATACTGGTTCCAGTATCATTTATATTGGATCCAGTATAATTTGATACTGGTTTATGAAACACCAGAAAAAATTTTCCGATAGGGAAGTAAGTTCTTGTATAATTTTTGATAGCTTTTTTCAACGTTTTAATCTGTAATTTGAATACATCAGTTTAATTAACAAATTTAATTGTAATTTGTCATCCAGTAATCTTCATACTATTCTTTATACAAAAAAATATTGGTATCATAAAAAAATCTACTTAAAATAACTTATAAGGTACTAACTTTATCTTATGAATAAAACTATTATCTGCTAAAACAATTATAGTTTATTTCCTGAAATCGTAAAATTGCCTCTTTCTCTCCGACCAAAGACCAAATCTTCTAAGAAATCGTTGTGATATGAAGTTATGAAATACTACTAACCCATATATTATTAAATCGTTAATCCCACAATGGTTTATGGATGTTAAACACACGCAAAGACTGTATTAACTGTAGTAATTGCAACCGATTAATCAAGTGATTCCCATATATATGATCGGGCTATAATATGGAGTCGTGTGTTAGTAAGTATTAACGTTAATAAATTTATAGTCAAATATTAGTTCCAAACTTCTTCGGATAATGTGTTTTTGGACCAAGAGAGGGTTAAAAAATAAATGGTCCCAAACTGGAGTGTTCATAAGACCCTCAGAAGGTAAAGGGGTTCACTTATTTATATAGTTTTTAAAGCAATTTAAAAACCTACACTAATAAGATGAGTTATTGCCAACTGGATATCTCTTCCCTATTCGAATAAAATTTAGTGTTTCTCAAATTCAAGAGGGAATCTAATCAGACGTTGGGTTTTTTAATACCGAAAATATATAAACCAAAACAAAGTGTTAAGAGTAGAAACATTTTTTGAGACATCGGAGAAGAGAGATACAATTGCATCGAAAGTTTACTCTATTTAAAACATAATTTTTATGAAAAATTTTGGTCTTTTTCTACAAGAGCGGATGATAGATTTATGGTTTGAGTGTATGGTATATAAATTCCATATTAAAAATTAAAACAATACAATAAAAAAAGAATGAAACTTTAACTGATGTTACTAAAACTTGACTATGAATCTCCTTTGTAACATTTCCCAACCTTATAAACGACCTACTCGACTCTTTAATTAAAGAAGTATTCATTAATGAATGATATATGAATATATAGAAGTTATAAGACTACCAGAATAAATGAAGAAATTCTTAACAACTAAACCCTTTATATTTTAATTTTTATTCACGTGCACGTGAACTTTTAAAAAGTAGTGAAAAAATGAATATAAGTATCTGTGGATTATTGGGGGGGGTGTTAGTCATATGTTTCTAAATAGTACACAAAATTAAATTAAATGGCTTTTTCATCACAAAAAGGATTTAAATTTATTCATAATGCAGACCTTGCGTTAAAACTGTAATTTTTCCTTCTTTTCCCAAGAAGCACAAATGTTCGTCCAATTTATCATACCTATGTACATCAAAATTTCGTTTACTTCTAGTAACAGCCGTGTAAACTTGACATATTTAATATGAGCTGTGCTACTCAGGCTCCAATGGCATTTTAACAGTCTATGCATCATCTCACCCGAACATTAAACCCTTCTTGAATTCCAACTCTTTCTATACCAGCTCTAAGCGCGAGTTTACATGCAGAGATTCAAGTAACGTGACCAGTGCGACTAGTCGGAACTTCCCAATAAATTACCTTTAAATGATGACGCAACTACTACGTCACAGTGTTGAGAACCAATGGCCGGAATCGATGAGGAAATCATTAGGAAACTTTTAACCTTTTTCTCCAGTGTTTCCCATGACATCCCCATCGCATCGCAAGCATCGCAGCATGTAAATCAGAGGTTGCACAATAACTCTTCAGCTCGAAATAACCCAAGATTCATAAAAACACACAACATAACACCGTACTTATCATTCCTCGGATAGGAATTCCGCAAACTTCTCCCTTGCTCTCAGCAATGCCATGTTGGCAATAGGCGATGTGTAGCGTAAAAAACAGCACGCCTTTAACTTTATCTGTGACCCTTGACATCATCCGTTTCAGTAGTCGGGTTATTGAGTTCTTTTTCACACTTGCAGACAATCTGGCTCTTGAAAAGGACTTGTTGGGGGCATTGGGGTTGAGAAGGAGGAAGTACGGGAACAACGGGTGCAGAGTTTTGCCAAATTTGTCGAGTGGAAAATGGTATATTATGACACAAATATCAACTAGACAATGTGAAATATGTAACTAACTTTTGTATTAACTTTATAAGAGTGATGTCTTTTGCACAGTTAAAAATTAATTTAGTAAAAGACTTTGAATGATGCTAGTCAAACAAATTCAACACAAGTTTTATTTTAAAAAGTGGTGACTGTTTACTACTTTCACTAAAAGTGAAAGTTATTCTGTTAAAGAAACTCACCTTTTAAAACGGATAATAATAGTTCTCAAAACATGGAAAGTTTAAGCTTAATTTATAAGGTTATCTCTTTAAGATCCCCTGGTCCAGTATTTTCAACACAGAAATACTCAGGTCATAGTATCTCCCTTCGTAACTACTTTTCAGCCATAAGATTCGAATATATTGGCTGCCATTTAATCGAACCGTGGGAACTACCTAATATTCCCACAAGACAACTGCTGAAATTCGTTTCTGCTATCGGTCTCCTTTGAGACTTAACGAGGGGGATAGTACAATAGACCAATGGTCTTAGTGCTAAGACTCTTGTAGCCACCCTGTCACAAATCCTTCGTAACTTAACAGATTATATATTTTTCTTTAATCTTGATTGGTCCAATTTCGAATTTCTAACACAACTTTCATACAAACATTTGTACCTAATTATTTTCAAAAATATCAGAGTTCTTTTCACTTTATCTATGCTCTCTCAGCACCTGAAGTTCACTAATCTGCACCTCAACTACATTTTCCTCCATGGCTCCTTTCACAGACAGACACACAATCCCGTTGCCACCCAACAAAGACAAAAAAATGCCTCCATCGCCTAAACCACCCCACCTGAAATCAATCAATCTTCGCAACCACCTAACGAAGCGAGAAATGGCACCTCAGCTTATCGACGCCGACCACACGAGTCGGCAACATTCGAGGAGAGTTGAGTTGTTGGTGTCCTGCTTCTGCTGATTCGTTGCTCATTAGTCCAGATGATGACAGGCAGCCGAAGGAATCGACCGTAACCGCCGCCGGTCTGCTTCGTTATATGGGGTGGACTCTGGGGAAGTCTGAACAATGAGTTCGGGAGATAATGTATCCTTGTGGAGCTTTGGTGCACTTTGTTGAGTCTAATTGTCAATTAAGGGAGATAAATAAAGCCGTTTGTTTGATGAAGTCGGTGTGAAAAAGGAGTTTGAGTTTAAAAATATCGAAAATCTGTAACTGTTACATCTTGAAACCTTGGGATATCTGGCGCTGTTCGTTTGCTTTACTATCTGTTACATGCAATAAGCGAATACAGGTAGGTAGGTTGGTTGGTTAATGGTTAATTGATATTATTGAGTTTAAAGGCGTGAGAAGGGGAATACAGGAAGACTTTATGCAACTCCCTCCTTAAAATTGAATAAAAATTTCGAAATCACAAGCTTCTCCCAAAATAAGAACGGGATATTTCAAAACAACTACATACTATGGTTTATTTTCAGAAGTCTAAATTTTAAATAGATTGTGTTATGCATTGTTAATAATTGATCAAGTTCAAGATGTAATGCATTTTTTGCGTTAATTGAAAATTCAAAAAATGGACTCACTGAATGGTACTTTTGTTGTCAAAGTATTCTGTTACAACTTCAAGTACCGAATTCAAACTGAATTTCCTTGACTCTTTCGTACTTTCTACTTGCCAGAGATGTAAAGGAGACTATACAAAAAGCAGAAAGATTAAAACCCTTGCAATAGTTATTTTGTCATTATTCATTTTGCAACAAGATGCTAGTCCGTCATACTATTTTAAACAGGGATTATTTCCAAGATTAGGACATATTAAAGAAACCTGGAAAATCTTAATTGGGCTTGTATCAAATTTTATTTTTAGGGAAATAATATCAACTCACTATAAGAATTACTTTTATAGCACTGAATAATTTAAAAAACAAATTGATAAATATCCCCTGAAATGTTTTATTTATTTCTATGAATTTCTATCTTGAGCTCCCTTCTTTCCGATAAAACAGTTACACACTATTCTGCTTTTTAAACATATTTTCATCATTTTATAACCATACAATAGTACATCAAAGCTTATAAAATGTGTTTTGCCACTAATAATTCTATGCCCATGGACATGACAACAAGCTGTTACAAAATTCAGCAACCTCTTGGGAATTCTCCTCAAACATCGGATTCTTAAACCCAACTCCGCAAAGATTCTACTCACTAAAACTAAATGTAGCAGATTTTATTTCGCTGACCTCATCCGAATTTCCTATCCTATGGCAAAACATCTCTCAGGAGTGCCTATTTTTACCCTACCAAAAACCCTCCGAGGATGATATAAAATCCATATAAATAAACTCTGGCGTGTATTCCTCACCCTCAAATCCTCCTAGGAATAATATTCAGAAATTCAGAAACGCAAATCGACTCACTCTGGAAAAAACAGACCACGTTAATGATTCTGGTCAGAGAAACATTGAAAGCCTTCTTTCATTCCTCCTCTCGCAGTGTTGCCAAAAACACCTGGTAAATATGTATCCATAAGTAGGGAAAATAAAAGTTCCGTTGAGGGAAGTTTTGAGGTTGTTTGTTCGCTGTTTTTTCTGAAGATGTTCCGAAAGATGTTCTTTTCACGACAGTGATTCGGGTCTCGGAACGTGTATCGAGGTATTCCATCATTCTGAGGAGGGATTTCTGAAGTGTCACGTGGGGTCAGGCACGTTTTCCCTTAAGTGAGTTTGAAATTGTTTATATTTCGAATGGATTAAGGAAAAGTGGGGAAGTTTGCCTTTCTGATGCTCGTTTAGAAAATAAGAAAATTTCTCTCGAGGTAGAGCAGACTTTTTTTGGAGAATCACTCAAAGCAATATCGAAAAAGGTTGGAATAGTTGAATCTTGGTTGTGGATAGGAAAATTTTAGAGAACTTTTATTTCATTATGTTTCTATGTGATTAAAAAAATTAAATTAGATATGAATACAGAGTGAAAAAAATTATAGCACAGGGTGAAAGAAACCCTAATTACCGGCCTGATTGCTATGCTAAGGAGTTGCATTGAAAAAGGAACATAACGGACCTATAAATTTGCATATTATATTGAGTATATTTACAAATTATCTCCGACTGATTTTGAATAAAATAACAATTTGAAATTTCAGGTTTTAGCATTTAATCAAAAAGATAAAGGTGATTTAAGAGGCTAATGCTAAACAACGTTTTAGACTATATTGGTGTTACTGTAAAAGAGCGCACTTAAATTATAAGGGCCTATAAAATATTACGTTTAAATATTTTTGGCGTCTTTAAACATCCCCTACCCTCTTGTCACTAAAAATAAGCACATCGTAAATCCACATTTTACATTAACGTAAGAAACTGTCAAGCACATTCTTTTATTTGTGCAAAACTTCCGATGTAATCTAATTTCAAAAACTTAGAACTTGACTAAAAAAAACTAACTTCGCTTGAAACAAAAATATATGCTTAATTTCTAAGTAACTAATTAGTTTTCAAATTGAAATTTTTTAAATTAAAGTATTTTTTCAGTTGCATAAGCAAAGCTTGCATCCCTTCCATCATCTTAGTATGCAAAAGTAAGCAAAGAGTAACCCCTTCCTTCTTTAAGCTCTTACATAACATTTAAACGACCCCAAATTATTCTAATGAGCAGGTCGTTTGCAGAACTGCTAATAGTCAAGTAATACATTATTTATTGGTCCCTAATAGGTTAAGCTCTAACTGACCTTTTCATAAAAATGGAAATAAAATATAGTTTAATTGAAGATTTGAGAAATCTGTTGGGATAGTTAACTTTCAAAATGCTAATCTTGGATAGTATTATGTTAACCAGATAGTTCTGTTAACCAGATTTTCCATCGATGTACTTATTCAATGCTTAATTCATCCCCTTACCCAAGGAGGTGCCAAAACGGGATCAGCGAATCCTTAAGGAGCAAATCCCTTTCTACTACACAAAAGATAATGATTACCCGACCAAAAGAATTCCCCCCGTACATTCCACAAAATTAATTGACTAAATAACGGAAGATAATGGAAAAGACTAACGACATTTATTCCAGCTAAAACACCGACACAATGGATGTTGATGTGGCCCCATTAAACAATCATCTTCTTCCCTAAGCCCACGTGACGCGAAACTTGGATTTTAATTGGACCGTTTTTAAAAATGGCCGACGACGACTTCCGGAAATTCGATACAATAATAGCGCTGTCGGGATTCGTTTTAATGGATTTGAAATCCGCTTCTGGAGGCAGAAGGGAATTTTAAAAGCTGTTACGGTTACAGTTAATATGCGTCGGTTCGATTGTTTGAGGGAGAATTTTTTATCCCACTATTTCGTGGAATTTTTATGTTGTTCTTTTGTTTTTCCCGGAAGAGGTTCCAGGAATAACTTTTTTTTGGAACATGAAGGGGGAAAGACGTGGGTGGAGAATTAGCGAGAATGCTTTGTTTTACTTTATAAACAAGTTAATGCAGAACAGATATTTAGATATTAAATAGAACGCATCTACGCAGTACAATTCTTTCATTTAACTAGTAAATTTTAAATTATTTTTTCATTAAAAAACTTACAATGTAGTATAGTGCAATGAATTTTTTAGTAATAGTTAATGTTTTGAAAGTATCGCCACTTAAATATGAATTACTTATCGAAGATTATTTGAACTAGAACTATTGCGACATCCCTTTAACCCTTTAGGGAACGTACCCATACTACGTGACCCATTTTTTACCATTTTCGACCCCCCTCCCCCCCTTGGTGACCATCCGTTATGAGGAGCAAACAATCAAACCGTGTTTTCTCAAAAAAAAAAATAAAAAAATGAGTTACTGCTATCTTCATAATCTCCACATTAAACTACACAAAAAAACAAGTTTTAACCTATTCTAAAACTACTTAGAAAATTGATGCTTCAATCAAAAAGTGTTTTCTCTAGAGCCTGTTTTCAGTCAAACAGTGATTCCTCCAGTCACAGCCAATCATAGCTGTTCTTACTCGTCACGTGACCCACTCATTTGTCAAAGTAAAGTTGGTGATGTAAAAATATTGGTGGGGACTTTTTGATACGAAATCACCTAATGTTTATTTTAAAAATTTACATTGTTTATCAGAAATAAAAAGAATAGTTTTTGAGAAGAGTAGGATTAAAAATTTTTTCATTAAAAAGTGTTTTGTCCATGTTGGAAACATTCAAACCATGTTTCCTCCTATGTGTTCGATCAAAACGTGATTTCTCCAAATTTCAAATGCACTTTTTAATAATTAATTTTAAGTTTTTAGGTAAATTATAACTACAAATCTTCTCAGTTACTCGTTATAGAACTAAACAAACGATAATTAGGTTTTTAAATTAGTTATTTTTTAAGTTACTAGGGAGCTACCGCCCCCTGCTCGCTATCGCTCGCCAACCCCCGTTAACTGCTGACGCAGAAACTTTTGGACCGCTTCGCAATTCCTCACAAAACCCAGCTCACTGCACTTACTCACTTTATAAAACATTCATAACACAGGGGTAGTACTTCTCCGTGGTATTCTTTCAAAAATGGCGGATATTTATTCAGTGGTGTAATTTTAACAGTTCCTTTATGGTAATATGAATTGGCGGATCCCCTTATTATTCCAAGAGAGTTTCATATATAGTTCCCGCTAAATATGAACCTTCTCTTAATGTTTCAGTGCTTCCCTTAATATGTATCTGTGAAAAAACATTACCTTAGGAAAATGGGTAAAATAATGTTTACATTGCTCTGTTGTTAATTTTCTTGGGGTTCCATTCCGTTATAGCTCCCGCTAAATATCACCAATCTCTTTTGGACACTATAAAGTATAAATATTGCTAAACAATTTCAAACTCATAGATTAAAATGTTTAATTAGATATATAACTATTGAGTTTATCATTAAAAATTTGAAAAATTTGTTTACATTTGAATATTGAGCGTTCGAAAGAGATTGGCGATATTTAGCGGGAACTATAACGGAATTGAACCCCAAGAAAATTATCAACAGAGCAATGTAAACATTCTTTTACCCATTTCCCTAAGGTAATGTTTTTTTCACAGATACATTAGGGGAAGCACTGAAACATCTCAGGAATAAATTTAACTTTCTTAAAATTTGTAATGATTGACTGTGAAAAATGTAGTAATTATCTTAAACATAACGAAAATTTAGAATTTTATCTTCATGAGAAACAAACGTCGAATAAATATAGTAATGATAAGGTTGCCACAACGAAATAAATAAATATAAAAATATTAATTTGTTTTTTAAAAAATAAAAGATAAATTAATTATATATAAGTCTAAAATATAATTCAAACCGTTTGAACAACAAAAATATAAATATTGTTAAAAATAACCCAAAATATATCTTTTAAATTCATGTTATACAAGAAAGATGATTATTTAATCTATTTGAATATTAAAAAACCAGTGAAATATGTTTTCAATTGTTTTAAAATTCATAGTTTCTTGCTTTATAACTGCGACCTTATCCGAAATCTAAAATAATGGAAATATTTTAAAATTGATATTTTTTTAGAAATTATAAAGGCTTATTGCACATCCTCAAAAGAATCCGGACAATTTGATACCAAATATGTGTTATACGGATCAGTAATTAAAAATCCTTTCTCTGGAAACCGTTCACCGAAAACTTTTTTTTAGAATAGAGATATTAGTTTTTTGTGTTTCCTGAAAATTTGTATTTGAAGGAGAAAGCATGGTTTGATTGTTTGCTCCTCATATGCCAAGACCCCCCTCCCCCTCTAGTTTTCACGTAGTAATTTATAAATACGGTTTGCCATCATTTTTTGCAAACAGAAAGTTTAAAAAAATTAATTTTACTTAATTTGTCTAATTTTAATAATTAATTTGGCTTAATTAGTCTTAATTTGGCAAATTTCAATAATTAATTTGGCTTAATTTTGTCGTATTGACTAGAAGAAATTGACTACGTGACGAAACCCGAAGCCCCCCCCCTCCCCCTGTGTAGTATTTTGAAGACCCCCCTCCCTCCCCTGTATGGGTCACGTAGTATGGGTACGTTCCCTTATTTACCGACGGTACTTGTAAGTACCACTTGCGCAAATTTAGAACTGCTGATGGTTGGCGAGTTTTGGCTATTTGGCGCCATATTTAGAAGCAACATAATTCACTTAACATTAGTTGGGGAAACTATATAGTTATTTTTATCGCTAAAAACGTGGTGATTCACCAGTTCTAAACTTGTGCCGAAAATAATTTGGTAAATAAAGGGTTAAGCGGTGGTTTTAAAAGGAAAATAAACACTTAATTGGGAAAACATCTTCAATGCTTACTTAAGCTTTTAAAACATTTAATTACCTGTTATTCATTAACAAGTTATTGAGATGTCGAAATATTACATGAGGCTATATTTTAAATTTTCGATAAAAAGTAAAAGATATACTACACATAAATTGGATCAAGCTAACGGTCAACCATTCGCCCATTTATGGGTTTAAGAGAAAGAAGCGCTCAATAAAAACTCATAAATCTTATATCTTGCAAAAAAATGCAAATTTTACTAAAGCCATATGAAAATCAATCGGTATGACCATCGCCTTAGCCTTTTATGACTTGGTTGAATAATAATTTATGGGTATATCTTTATAACCAACCAACCAACCAACCAACCTCACCTTAAATCTTTCCGAAATTGAGACGACGTCTAGACATACGAGCCATCACTTATCTATACCTACCTCCTTAACGATTTTTCTGCCAAATTCAAATGGTGATCTTTTATAGAGAGACAATTCGCACCAATATAATAATCTTCTCGAAAGTGCCCGAAGTCACATTCTCATTTTCACAGGAAGACGATAATAAAAACAAATGGAGTAAATTTTACAGTGTCTGTTAGGCATCCGTCGTACGACGGACGTACAGTTCCACGGGCTCGGCGACCGTCACTTAAACGTTTAAATTTTTATACCGAACACCTAGTAACCAATGGATCCGCGGATCCAATCCATGCTGGTAACAATGCTAAAATTCATCATTTCCTAATATTTAATTATTTTATACTAATACTAGCTGATATGCCCGGCCTTGCACGGGTGAAGATTATAAATTTATTATTTGAGGCGTTTGCTATCAAAACCAGCTAATTCCATATTTTTCTGAAATCCACTTTTTTGCATATTTTGAAAGTTTAGAGGGTCCTTCATAACCTGGCGAAGGGATATAACTCAAACCCAGCTCATTCCAACCCAAAATTAGATTAAAAGTGAAAACTGTGATCTCAACTGTGAAATTTCAGATCATTTGAAAAAGTTAAGTGAACGTCATTTACTTAAAACTCGTAAAGACATAAATATTAACTGGTGAACTGGAAAAAACCAATTCACAACTTAATTGAACAAAAAAACTGAAAAAAGCATGAAAAATCGTGTTTTTGCATCAAAATCAGCTCATTCCAACCTAATTAGTGTAATTACGCCCAAGGTAATGCAACTGGAATGAAAATAAAAAACTAATCAAATTCTAAGTGGTTGTACCTACAATTAAAAATTTAAAAAACAAATTTAGCTTTAGAACTGTTGACGTGAGAAGTTTTTTGTCTCTCCTGTAAAATTTCCAAAAATGGAATAAGCTGGTTTTGATAGCAAACGCCTCATTTTTAAGTTTTCCCAAATACATTTCTAATTTTATATAATCAACATTTACCAATCATCCCGGTATCCCAGGCGTCTTTTTCATATTCCGGTGTTCCCGGTAACTTTTCCTATCCCGGTGTTCCTAGTAATTTTTCTTATCCGGATGGACTAAAATTCCTTCAGTACTCAAGCGCAATACAGTAGAACCCCGATTATCCGCGAGTGCCAGGAAAAAAGTTTTTAATGATGAGAGCAAATTTTAGATGAGATTAGAGACATTTTAGATGTAGAGCAAAGGTTTCTGCTGTACTGCACCTATTTTAAAAGTTTTACATATCATGTTTAAGTACAATAAAACATAGTTTTTATGCTGAAATATTTTTTTCGTGTTTTCACATCATTTTTAGTCTTTTTTCTGGTTATCCGCGATTTTCGCTATCCGCGGTACCCTTGCCACCCAATTGCGCGGATATAATCGGGGCTCTACTGTATAACTTTTGAATTATTTTTTTATTTACAACATGGAAAAAATATTCTAAAAATTATTTAAAATTTCTCAGATTCCTTAATTAATCATTTCTTTAAGAATAAACGTTTTCGGTGAAATTATTCAATAATTAAAGCTTATTCCGTTTTGAAATTTAAGAAAAAAAAATCAATATTTTCTAGTTGAAAGGGAGTTTTAATAGTTTTTGGTTTGTTAACCAACTTTCTTAAAAGTTAAAATATTATCACTTTTTGATTTTACATCCTCGTTTCCATGGACATTATTTTAACAACAATGATATTCTATAAAGCTTTTAAAATATAAAAATTAGATAATCTGTCAAATAAAAATATGTTTAACTATACATAACTTTTAAATTTCATTGAAATAGATTTTTAAAATATTAATATAATTTTTAAATAGATTTGTACCTAGTGTTTCTATTAAAAATTGTTGTTTAGCATTAAATTTTCTTTGTAACAATGGAGTAAGCAGATCTCTTCTTGAGGGGAAATGAAGCTATTTCAGCAAAATGACCATAAAAAGGGTCGAAAGAGGGTCAAGGGGTCATTAAAAGTTTTCGAAACATAGCCTATGTTTTTTTCTGAGTTTTTTTACGTAGGTATACCAAGTTTGGTGCAGATCGGAAGTAAACTGTGGATTTGTATAAAAGACAAACATATATACATACATACATACCCACACTTTGTTTTATTATATTAGACTAGCTGATATGCCCGGCCCTGCACGGGTTGAGAGTATAAATTTATTATTTTTAAGTTTTCCCAATTACATTTCTAATTTTGTATGATCAGCATTTATCAATTATTCCGGTATCCCAGGCGTCTTTTTCATATTCCGTTGTTCCCGGTAACTTTTCCTATCCCGGTGTCCCCGGGTGGATTAAAAATACTTTAGTTCTCAAGCAATATAATTTTTGAATGATATCCACATTTACAACATGGAAAAAATATTATAAAAATTATTTAAAATTGCTTAGATCCCTTGATTAATCATATCTTCAGGAATTAACGTGTTCGGTGAAATTATTCAATAATTATAAAGCTTATTCCATTTTGCAATTTAAGAAAAAAAATCAATATTTTCTAGTTGAAAGGGAGTTTTAATAGTTTTTTGTTTGTTAACCAACTTTCTTAAAAGCTAAAATATTATCACCTCTTGATTTTACATCCTCGTTTCCATGGAGACAATTTTAACAACATGATAATCCATAAAGCTTTTTAAAATAGAAAAATTAGATAAAACCTCAAATAAAAATATGTTTAACTATACTTAAAACTTTTAAATTTAATTGAAATAGATTTTTAAATTATTAATAAAATTTTTAAATAGACTTGTACCTAGTGTTTCAAATAAAAACTTGTTGTTTAGCATTACATTTTCTTTGTAACAATGGAGTAAGCAGATCTCTTCTTGAGGAGAAATAAAGCTATTTCAGCAAAATGACCATAAAAAGGGTCAAAAGAGGGTCAAGGGGTCATTAAAAGTTTTCGAAACATAGCCTATGTTTTTTCTGGAGTTTTTTTACGTATGTATACCAAGTTTGGTGCAGATCGGAGGAAAAATGTGGATTTGTATAAAAGACAAACATATATACATACATATATATATATATATACACACATTCAATTTTATTATATTAGATTTAATATTATATAACTTTTATAAAGTAAATGGGATCCATGTCTTGTCATTTTTCATCAAGGTTAAGAATTTTTTTTTAAATAATATATTTTAAGTTTTATGTGAACAAATCAAATTGTGATAGCTGTGTTGTCTTTAATTTTAAATATTTTAATGAAATAAATTTCATGTATTTATGTAAATTTATATAAACTTTATATATTTTATAATATAAATGGAATCAAACTAAAATAAATAAATTAATTAATTAGCTTTAAAAAAAGGTATTAATTGAGGAATTCCTACAATAGTTTGGCAAAAAAAACTAATATTAAATTAAATTAGTTATGATAAAATTAATATTGTTCAGAGACTAACACTTTAAATCGACCACGATTCTATAAATTTTCAATCAAATCTACAGCTATTAACGGCTTGTAATCTGACGGTCACTGAGTCCCGTGAAGCTGCGCGTCCGTCGTATACGACGGATGCATAGTCACGTCGTAAATTTTACAAGGATGGTTTATCGTAGTTTATCGAGTTCGGTAAAACTTCGCACAAAGCAGTTTTATTCCACGCGCACTGGTCCGAAAAAAAAGAATATCGCATGAAAAGCGCGGGAAAATCAAAGAACGAACAAATAAAAAAGGCACCGAAGATTACGGCGGAGTTATTCTAATAAAACATTTACTGGAAGCAATACAAAACAAATGCTTTGATAAATGATCACGGCGTGTGGGGAAGATAAGGGAAGGTGAATTTGGAATAAAAGAACCTTCTTGTCCTGAGGGGAAGAGGGTGCCCATCTTTCGAACACCTGAGCGTTTGTGCGGGCGGCTTGCCAAAAAGTAAACCACCTCGTAAACTTTCCGGATTTTGGATCCGGAGCTAAAAGAGGGGTTTCTTTTCGGCTGTAAAGTTAAGTCGGGAAAGTGAAAGAAATTACCAATCAATAATGGTTGGATGGTGGGATGAAACGAGGTGGTAGTGGATGCTTGAATATTCTTCGCTTTTGCGAACTTTTAACGATTGTATCGAAAGATTGGGATATTGTTAAAAGAGTTTTCATCAATATAAGGCAGGCTAGTATTCACAATATTGTTCACAAAATCATTGGCGTCGCCGGCTCTTGAAAATTGGGGGGACGACCCAAGGATTTGGGATTTTTCTACAGGATTTTTCCAAACCATGATTATCCACCCTTTTTTAAAAAAATCCTATATTTCGCTTAAGCCCCGCCCAGTGATTTTAAGGTGGCTTTGTTGAATCAATTAATAAACTTTCACTTTAAGTTTTTGGGAATTGCTTTTAACTTTCAACTAAAAAAGTTGAAAATTTTTTGAAATTTAACCTTTTAAAACAGGATAAACTCATTTTTAGTGTTATATGATTAGAAAATTTCAAAGCCTTTTAATTAATTACCTTATTATTTTTTGCTCGCAACAAATTTTATTTTATTTTTATTTTTTTTAATAATGTCCCCCAAACTCAGCACTGGCTTCAACCTATTCTAAAAGAAAAAGTGTTCAAAATCATGAGGAGTCCGTCCCCCTCTTATATGCCCCTCTCATTCAGAAAATTTTCGGTCTTTCCTCAAAAGTTAAAAATAAAGTTTTTCTAAACAATGTTCCATATTAAGGGGGACGCGTCCCCCCCGTCCCCCCGGGATCAACGTTGGTGCACAAAATTATTAAACATATTGAGAATTCTTATTGGTTTACTTCAAGGATAATGAGGAATTGAAGACTGGAGTCCAAAAAAGTCCAAACCTGTGAGAGTACCTGTGAATTTTTTCAGAATTTTTGGATAATTTCTTAAGGTGCCACATTGGCCCTGAAGTTCCCCATGTTAATCCAATGGGGCACGCCGCCAAAAAGGCCGAAAATCGGTTTTTCGCCCCTTATTTCTACCCTAATCACACGACGAATGTCTCGTCTCGAGTTATGGACTCTATATGATCTAGGCTATCCGACAAAACTTTAATAATAGCCTAAATATCTATATTACGTTTTTTTGTATGCTCAAATTTCGTCGAAAATCGCGTATTTCCTCGTTCAAATCAGATCCCACAATCAACATAATATAGAGATTTAAGTTGTTATTCAAGTTTTTTCGGGTAGCATACATCATATAGAGTCCATAACTCGAGACGAGACATTCGTCGTGTGATTAGGGTAGAAATGAGGGGTGAAAAACCGATTTTCGGCCTTTTTGGCAGCGCGCCCCATTGGATTAACATGGGGAACTTCAGGGCCAATGTGGCACCTTAAGAAATTATCCAAAAATTCTGAAAAAATTCACAGGTACTCTCTGGCACCTTAGACAACTTTTCCGCACTATTACGTCATCAAAATCGAAAAAAAGTTTTTTTCGATACACCCTAGTACCGTAAAGTAATGTTACCGTTAAAGTAAGAAATCCGTTATTTCATAGAATATCTAGTTATTCCATGGAATAACTGATCGTGTCCGTTAAAGAGTAAAACTATCTTGTATTTCATGGTTTAACTAGTTATTTCATAGAATAACGATGTGCAGCCCGTTAAAGTGTTAAATAACACAGGTCTGCAAAAAATAACTTTTTTCGAGCTGTTTTGGATATTTCACCTGAACTTTGTTATTTTTGGTGCGCTGAATTCAAAAATGACCTCCATTTTGTCCTGGGACGTCACATTTTTTCACAATTCAGGTTTTAGGTTTTATTGGGAAATGCCTTAAAATTTTGTAAAATTAACTCTTTATACTAAATTTTTTCCACAAAATCTTTTTTTATGTTTTTTGATGTGCTGAATCTAAAACTGACCTCCGTTTTATCATAGGACTTCACCTTTATTCACAATTTGAGTAAAACTGTCAATTTTTTAAGAAAATAAAAGTAAATATTTAAAAAAATTATTTTTCGACTCAAACTTTATTTGAAAATATTTTTTTTATGTTTTTTGGTGTGCTGAATCCAAAAAATACCTTTTTTGATTTTTAAGACACCACAATTTGTAACAAATTGAGCAAATATAGCAATATTTCACATAAAATGTATTATTTGTCTGCGCTCGCTTGGCGGAGGGAAGCGGGGAAATCCAAGTTCGAGCAGGGGTGCGGGAAATCAGGGTTGCTGGCTTGACTACTTTTGCACCCCATTGGCAAAGGAGAGGGAAGGGAGGTGGAGTAGTTCTTGGCGAGAGAAGTAACCAGTTTTTGGCGCGCTCTCTCCCTACCTATCCAACCCCAGGGAGAGAATGGCCTTCCCCGTTTGGGTTTACCATTCGTGCCAAGCGAGCACAGACAAATAATAAGTACACTTAAGAAGTAGATTTTTAAATCCCAATTTATTTTTAAGGTTATTAGTTTTAAGGTTTTTTTGTGCCCTGAGTTCAAAAATTGTCTCTGTTTTGCCCTAGAATGTCATGTTTCCTGAAAATTTAGGTAAAATTGTAAAATAAGTCATCATTTAAATTTTCATGGAAATGGGTACATAAAATAAAATTATTATTACATATTCTTCATAAAAATCATTATATAACTAACATAAACTTATTTACACACTCTAAAGCCAATTTTTCCTCCTCATGAAGCTCCCCTTTGTACATTTTACCGTTGTGAGTAGCAAAAAGAACGTTTCTTTGAACTATACAACAAAAATCTGTCATTATTGCCTGATTAAATCATCTCTAATAGTTTCTTTCCATCTCTATAATGTCCTGATGAGATAGTTTACTATGTGCACCATTCACAGCTCCTAATTTTTAAAAATAGAGGAGCTAGAAATGTATGAAAACTATGAAAAATGGTCAAATTCGAATATAATTTTGCAATTTGTGAAAAATCCTGACGTATAGGATTTTTTTCAATATTTTTTTCGTCATCAGCACACCAAAATACATAGGAAATCACTAAAATTATTCAAACAGCTTTTTCATTGCAGACCTGTGTAATCTATATCATATATCTCGCACGACAAATACATTTACCTTCCACCCCAACTATGTAATTTATGCAGGGTATAAATACCATTTATGCGCTGAATAAATTAGATAAATTGCTTCTCTTTCATTTTAATTGTCTATCATTAGTTTAATTTCATTTTAGATAAATTGTTTATTTTACGTTTTTGTTTAAGAAATAATGTTCTTTGTAATTCCAAGTGTCATTTTATTGTTGTAACAAATGATTTTATGGTACGTTTCCATAAATACCATTTATACACTGCATAAATTAGAAAAATTGCTTCTTTTTCATTTTAATTGTCTATCATTCGTTTAATTTCATTTTAGATAAATTGTTTATTTTACATTTTAACTGTCTCTCATTAGTTAATTTATAGAATACCTAGTTATTTCATAGAATAACTAGTTAAAGTGTCAAATTAATAACATATTACACACTTTAACGGACGCGGTCAGTTATTCCATGGAATAACTAGGTATTCTATGAAACAACTGCATTATATACTTTAACGGTAACATATACACTATAATTCAAAATTTCAAATTTTCTAGAAAAGAAACATAGTTCAAAGAACTTCAGTATCCATAATTTTACCTTTTTATAAAATATCCGGTAACATATACACTATAATTCAAAATTTCAAATTTTCTAGAAAAGAAACATAGTTCAAAGAACTTCAGTATCCATAATTTTACCTTTTTATAAAATATCCGGTAACATATACACTATAATTCAAAATTTCAAATTTTCTAGAAAAGAAACATAGTTCAAAGAACTTCAGTATCCATAATTTTACCTTTTTATAAAATATCCAGCTCATAGTTTGCCTCAAAAACTTTTTCAGCACATCCTAGTTGAAATAAAAATTGTATTCTAAAAAAAAATATTTCTGTTATACTTAATGGCTTATGGGCAAAGAATACAAAGCTTTGTTTTACAAAAGCTTTTTCCCTTTGTGTATCTTCCGGTGAATTTCTCAATATCAGTTCACTTTGTTTCAGACAATAGTTTTAAAGTAAAAAGTCAGCATTATCAGTGCTACCTATTACTTTTAAATCATTCTTTTCGCAAACCGATATAAAAAAGTCATAAATAGTTTCAGACATTTTTCGCCCTTAGCCTAAGAATAAATCTTAGAGCAGCAACCATAATTCAAAGTATTTCTTTTCAAACGCATTTGCTCATCTGAGTTTTCTTCCTCGAGTATTATTATTTGCATTTACTTGAGGGGAGAATCCAAAATAGCGATAAGGTATAAAACTTTCAACCTTGGTAATATTAATTTCAAAAGACAAATTCGAAAACGTTGTTGTCCCCCTGGGAATATTTATTTAATAATAGTTCAGAAAGTAAAGTTGTTTTACTTGATACCTTTATTCTACAACAGTCATCAATTTAAGTTTGTAACTGCTAATATAAAACTATATGACGTTTAAATCATTAAATGCAAACCGTTTTGAAGAAAACTTTCTCACAGTGTCGTTTTACATGGATATTTTTCTATCACCTCGTTTTGTAATAGTTTTCACACTAATTTTGGCGGTAACATTCATGTTGCATTAGATAATGTTGTTTACTTAATTGCAATGTAATCATTCTTACTTCATAGCTCTTTTTAACAATTTTAAATCATTTTATCTACGTTGCGCGCATGCATGCTAAATGTACACTTTTATCATCTACGTTGCCAAATATATCCAAATATCCATGTTTACTTTTTCTATAAACTTTTTTAGCATAAACCGATGCTATGTCATACCTTTTCTATCACGATTTTCTCGAAAACTATGGATTGTAGTGGTATAGTTCTTTGGACATGTTTTATGCACATGTTTGGGGGGACTTGTTGAAGCATCCTGTATATTGATGCAATTCACTAGTAGACTCAAACACCATATTCCCTTATCATTTCAAGAAAGATGGCACAATCCCATTAAAAAGCCAACTAACTTTCATATGTAGAAAATTCAATTTTTTTAAAAAAGCAAAATAATGATACCTTAAGAAAAAACCATTTACATTTGTCGAATTTCCCTGGGTTTTTTCTAAATCTCCGGGGGAAAATACTAAAACATTTTTATAAGTATCAAGGCGAAGCTCCAAAAGCTCCCAATTTTATCTAATTCTAAGGTCATCCTTGCCTTCTAGAATGATATATGGTTAAAATTTGGGAAAAAATGAAAAAAAAACTAGGCAGATAAAACCGAATAGAAATTTTAAAAAAATATCAATACTCTGAAATATTAAACAGCACCAAAAGTCCTATTCTTTTGTAAATCCCAATTATGTGAATAACTTCCAAATTTTATTTAATACTCAATTGAAATTAACCCATCTAAAAGTATCTAATTAGCATATAATTAATATAAAATTAGTTTTTTACCCTCCAATGAGAAGCAAATGTTGAAACTCGTATAATTACATGCGTCTAATGACTTGGACATTTATTTATTCCAAAATGCCTGAGAGTAGTTGTGTGTGTTCTCAGCTTGTTTTAAAAAGCAACTTTTAGATGATGTTGCTAAAAGTATGCAAATGGGAAATTTATTGGAAGTTAGTGTGAATTGAAATATCATTTTAGACGCTTGAAGGATTTTTAGATGCAAATTTCTCGTTGTTAGTTCTACTTTATTATTTAAAATTCACCAAGCTAACTTTTCGAATCCTAGTTTCATGTTTCAAAAGTTGTTTAAAAAATTGACAGCTTTTACTCAGGTTTAGGTATTTATCTTGTTTTTCTGTAACTGCAGTTTTTCTTGTTCCTCGTTTTGAGATATTTTTTGTGAAAAATAGTCTCTAAACTTTTACATCTGTTATGAAATAAACCTGTGAGTTTTCAAGAAATTTTAAATTTCCCTTAGGCATTATTCTATTTTTTTTTAATTTTATGCGGAAAATGTTAGTGATTTAAAATAAAACTGAATGCTTTTTAGAACAAGAGTAAATAAATGAAACTGTTTATGTATAAGAGTGCAAGTACACTTAACCCTGTTTTTGTGCGGACCTTTTTCTGTGCGCTTATTTATTTGTTCGGTGTATGAAAATTTCAATAAAATGGGAACATAGAACAAAAAACTTGTATATATGGCTACCGAGACCAATACAAGGGTCTAGTGAAACAACAGTCTTCGGTAAGTATAGAAACGGTTTCTCAATAGGGTGGGGATTAGGGTGGTCCAAAAAAACTTTTTTCAAGCTAGCCCAAACGTCGCCCCCTAATTTTTTTACATTTACCAATAGTATCATCCTCCTTTAATTTTAGCTTTCTACTCCTATTTTTAGGGGGTGCTCAATGACCCTTCATTTTTAAACTTTTTAAAACACTATGGATTTGCTTTTAGACATCACGTGGATAAAATGCAATTTTTTTTGTAAAACCTGATGTTTCTAAGCATTAATATGTCTAATTATATTGTATTTAGTTTAATTTTGTTATTTATCAAAAATTTTCTCCGGATCTGCAAAAATGCCTTAAAATCATCTACGTTAAAATTCTGTTTTTCAGTGCGTTATAACGGCAAAACTATTCTTTGAAAAATTAAAGTTGAATAGTGCATTTTGTAGGAAATTTTGTTTACTTCAACTTTGTAATTCAAGTTATTTTCGTGAAACTAATATTTTTTCAAATAAAAGAAAAATCCGAAGGTAGAGTGAAAATTTTGCAATTTTTTCACATATTTTTGCGTTTTTTTCATATGAAGCCGACTTTCCAAGTGAAAGTGAACTAGATATTCGGAATCAGCACCTCAAAAAACATATAAAACTGTCGAAAAAAATAACTTAAAAAAAAATTTTTTTTAAGCAACTGCCTGTCATTGGACTGTATTACTATTTTGAGCTTTTATTGAATTTTAGTTACTTAATAAAACAAATTATACATTTTGAAATCAGAATTATGGTTTTTCACCCTTAAAACATAATATTTGCCCCCAAAAATGTCTTTCTACCATTAAAAGAACCGAAAATAGGCCCGCGGGCGGCCATTTTGTTTTTGACCGGAAGTCCCAAAAGACACTTCCGCCAGAGTGATTCTGGTTGATTTTGGATTCAGCATGTTTTAAACTATATTCCCACCAATTTTGGTGCCTCTTTCACAATCTGAACAATTATTCCCTTTAACGCCCCACTATTGTTGCTTCCGAGTCAACAAAAACCTCACTTGTCAATATTGTTTCTAAACATTGATACTTAAAGAAATGATGCTGTTAACTATTTATTTTCAATCTATAATCATATATTAAGTGTATAAATAAAGTATATGTCAAAATAATTCATCTTTTACTTATTTTTTAGCCAATTTAGCTAAAATTTCGAAAAAAACTAAAAAGTGCAGTTTTTTTAGGGCTGTTGAGCACCCCCTTAAAATGAAAGTAGGAAGTTGAAACTTTGCCAGAATAATACTATAGGTAGATGTAAAAAAAAGAGGGGGCGACGTTGTGTCTAGGACAAAGTTTATTTTTTCCCATAGGAATGTGGACCACCCTAGTGGGGATTGCGTTACGGTCCAAGGGAAAATCCCTCAGCATCCCTATTCCTAGCACAAAATCAGTTTTGACTGTAGTAAACATTGAACTATCAGCAAGGAAAAACTTTAAAAAATTCAAGAAACAAATTTTATCAGACATCTCTGGAGGCTCCAAATTTTAAAAATTATAAACATAATTTCTTAAACCCCTACATTTTCTATATACAGAGTTCCCAACGAATGGTCTGTAACGTGAAGGGGACCCTGTAGCTCACTAAAGACTTCCAATACAAAGAAATTAGAGTGCATTGAATGGAAAAGGATTGAATTATATTCGTGCCGATGACTACCGACTTTTTAATTTGTGGGAATAATAGTTACCACTAAATTGTTATAAATACTTTCCGCTATTTTAAATACTTCAAGTGGTAACAGGAGTTAAATATTTCAGCAGACACGTTCTCCACAAAATTCGCAGATCATCATTTAAACAAGAGTTTAATTAAACAATAGAAAAATATTAGCGACAATTTTTGAAGGTTCTGGAGATGATACGATCATAATATAATTTTTATTTCTCATGAGAAAAAGTTAAGCAATATTTCCTAAAATAGTTACACTTCAGTTAATATGTGAAATTGTATGCTTAGTTAGGGAAAAGATGAAAATGATTATCTCACTTGAGCTATATAAATATGAGCTTGTTTGAAAATCATCAGATTTGCAATATTGACTGAAAAAAAGAAGTCTGTCCAGTCTATATTGTTCCATCCTCCGGCTTCATGTTTCGAACTCAAGATTCCGCAAAGAGATAGACAAAGAAAACCCTCATTTTTCCCTTCACCCGAGACACACCGTTAAACCGCTCATGCGAGAAGATATGAACTGTGCAGAGTTTCGAGTTTTCCCCAAGAACCCATTCAAACTTCTAAAAGTGGGTGGGCGATAAATGAATGATGTATCACAAAAGTATCCGTGTAGAAAGACTAAAGTGAGTAGTTACAGTATCGTGTAAGGGCGAATTCATATGGCTCGATAAACGCCACGCGATCGTAGCAACGAGGTTTTTCCTTATAAAAACGTAGCTAATCCATGAACCAATGGAAGGACCAGATTCTTCATGATTCACTTACATCATCGAAGAGAAATTTTCGGAGCGTTGCGATATCCAAAACTAAATTGATTCCCACACAAAATCCCGACCATTTGAAACTTAAGGTTATGATAGATGACAAGGACGGCCGTATAATTCGAAAACAGTCATCGGCGATACTTTAATCGAAGTGTCCATATCCACGAAAGTTGACCCATGCTAAAGTATTAGCGAAATTCGTTAGAGTTGAGTTGTTACTTTCGGGGAGCTAGACAGTGCCTACTTTAATTCAGTTTGCGAGGTCACTAGATAAAAGAAACTAAAGATGAAAAAAAGTTACCCATCAGTGAGAAAAACAATAAATCAGGGTATTTTCTTCATAGAGATTTAAAACAGACTGATTGTTAATGGAAAATGTTCCCTTACCACACTACCGAAATTCCAGTGCTCTAGCTCCCTTGTGGCAAAAAATGAAAGCTGAATGCCAACTAGCTCCAAGTGTCAACTAATTCCGGGATCTACAATACTGCTATTTTCTATTACCGTGTCATTCTTACATGAGAAGTAAGTATCTTTTTATTTTGGATAATACATAATTTGCAATAGTTATTTTTTTTCCTTTCGAATTATTTTTTTTCAATGGAAAGGGGAGTAAACCTACTTATAGATAACTAATTATACACCATCGCAAATAAAATTAATAATAAGTAACCAAAAAGTAAGACTAATTAGGATTTTATTCTACAAACAAAACATTTTCTTCATTACACTCAAACGCTCTTACGTTTGCTGTTGCTGTTCATCCAAACGAGCCTCAAATTTTCGGAATTACGTCGCATCATTTCCTTTATAACTGATCATTATGCACTTGAAAGAAATATCTTTATTTTTAAGTTGTTTGCTTTCTTTGTATTAAACTAAGTAGATTCCATGAGCATTTTCCTCTTTCTCATGACAAGTATATTAAAGAATCATTCTTAATTTATTTTAATGCTATCATCTTTTGTATTACATCGTACTGTGCACTCTTTCTTACATTGAAATAAATGGAAGGATTGATGGAAGGAAAGCTTTTATTTTTCTTAAAATGTTTAAGAGAACATAGTTCTCTACAAGTTACTAAATGAAGTTTCCAAGTCCTAAGTTTCTAACTTCTTAACAAATCGATGCTTTTCTATTGAAATAGATCCCTGTTAATGGAATCTGATAAAAAAATGTTCTAATTCAATGGGATAGAAAGCTTTGTTTTTATTAGATTGGCTTTCTATTGTAATTTATTCAGGGAGTATGAATGTACTTAAACTTAAAAGAGGAAGCTCGTTTCCTAAACTCGGTGAGAGAAAATTCATAAGAAATTATTTTGTTTATGACTACTTATAAATCACTGAGAAATTTATTTCTCTAACTGTAATTAGGAATTATCAAATGAAGAACTTCGTGAGAATGACTAGTACAAAAACATTACATCTTTTTTTAATTAAATTCACACAGACTACTTTTTGTTCATGTGATCCCCTTGAATATAAAAATAAACAGGGTGTATCTGAAATGGTGCAACAAACTTTCAGGGATGATAGTAGACACCTAGAAGAGTCAGAATCACCTAGGATTTGGGGGTCCCAGACCAAATCCCAGGGAGTTAAAAATGGAGCGACACCCCAAAAAAATGATTGAAAAATTCAATTTGTAGAAAAACAACTATCGGTAAAAACTTAATTATGGTCTCAAAAACTGTGGTTTAATATGATCTTTAAAATTATCTCAAAAGTCTTCTCCTAAAAATTTGTTTTATTATGAAAAAAGTTAAAAAACCCAAAAAAATGTGAAAACTCTGCCAAAACCTTATTTTGTATTTGGAAATCCTTTTTTTTATTTGATAATCTGAAAGATCATAGTTGAAAATCCTTAGGTCCAAAGTTTCACGAAAATACTATCAATATTAAACGCTTGAGATCCTGTTAAAGTTGGGTTTTCTCGTGCGTAAACAGTTGTTCTAGAAACAGCTCTAGAAAACTGTTTGCGCACGCAAAAAACAATTTTTAACAGGATCTCAAGCGCTTAATATTGATTGTGTTTTCGTGAAACTTTGGAACGTTTGGAACTGAAACGTTTTTAACTATGATCTTTCAGATTATCAAATCAAAAGAAAGGATTTCCAAATACAAAATAAGGTTTTGGCAGAGTTTTCACATTTTTTGTGGTTTTTCATAATAAAACAAATTTTAAGGAGAAGACTTTTGAGATAATTTTAAAGATCATATTAAACCACAATTTTTGAGACCATAATTAAGTTTTTACCAATAGTATTTTTTTACAAATTGAATTTTTCAATGATTTTTTTGGGATGTCGCTCCATTTTTAACTCCCTGGGATTTGGTCTGGGACCCCCAAGTCCTAGGTGATTCTGACTCGTCTAGGTGTCTACTATCATCCCTGAAAGTTTGTTGCACCATTTCAGATACACCCTGTATGTTTAACAATTTATTTTTGTTCTTCTTAATTATAAAACATGATTTAAAGAAGAATAGAAAGCTATAGTTCATTAAAAAATTTTCTTTTGAACACCAAACAATGGAAAATGCATAATTTCTTTATTTCAAAAAAAGTGTTTTGTGAACGGTGAAGCTCAAAGAATTTCAAACAAAAACCCCAATTTTAAAATATTTCCAATTTTTTAGTTTACGGGTAAGATTGCAGTTCCATAGCATGAAACTGTCAAACAGATTTATCCAACCAGTCACAACGTCCAATTGACACCATACTTTATGATGAAACAAATTCCTTTCACGTTTAAAAAATGAACATCAAAATATTTTCCAAATTAAATACCTTTCGAAAGCTGATAAAAGTATTCTAAAAATTTACAGGTATACTATCTAATACTAAAACTTAATAGTAAAGCGGCGCTCCCTAGTTTAAAAAAACATGATTGTTTGCTAAAGGATCCGATAATTCAGCCAAGAAAATCAATGGACTTCATTAATCATTCCTAAAGTCAATTTTAAGCCTCATCATCAGAGTTCTTTATCTCATCATTGAAGGACAGAACCGAGTAAAAATTAGAAGATAATATTTTTAAGGTGTAATTAATATCGTGTAGATAACCTGCAACTGAGGTATCAGACCTTATTTTATCGACTTCCAGGTGAATTATGTGGCTTACTTGTCATTTAGAGTCTGCATATATTTTCTGTGTAGAGTTGAGTCTGGGGGCAAAAAAGCTTAATTCCCTTCAAAAATGAATTATCTAGTTACTTTGGATGCAGATTATTTCTTAAAAAGACATTATTAGTAAATTTTGGTCATTTAAGTTGACATTTATATTTACAAAGAAGCTAAATACTATTGTGACTGAAGACCCAATGAATCAAAAATATTGTACGTTCAGACCCATCTTCTATAAAGTATAAGGGAGACCGGGGATGGATGGACACTGGGTAGGATGGGACACCTTCAATAAATCTTAAAATTATAAATAAAGTTAGTTTTTAAGTGTTCCACCAGGTAAAGCCACCATGGCTTCATACTTGTTTCTGTTTACTATTTTAGTTGCAAGCTCCTACAAGTTTCTGAATGAAAAAGATGGTTTCACTATAGCAAAAGTAACTAAGTATTACACTTTTCAAAGTGAATTTTCAATCTGATTCTTGGTTGCTTTCTTAATGGTTTATATTGATTTCTAAACAGAATAATGTATTCTTTATGAATATATAGTTGAGTTAAGCCTAAAAGCTACAGTTCTTTTGAAAGAACCTATTTTTATAACTGTTGCTACCGGGGTGGGATGGGAGACCATGACTTGGGGTGGGATGGGACATTCCCAATTCCTCTCAATACCTAAATACAAGCTATTGCATACAATTCTTTAGATACCATTGTTTTGAAACTGATTAAGTATTGCAGTTGAAAACATATTTTTTTAGATTAAAGAAGAATTTTAACTATTTTTTATTTTTCAATTAAGTTAGATTTTTCGACGTAAATATAGGGTAAAATAACTGATGTTTTTGTAATAAATCTTTAAAATGTGTAAAATACTTCCATCTTTGTGATTTTTAATCATATATTTAAAAAGTAATCATAAATTTTAATTTAAAAAGATATGTCCCATCCCATCCCGCTTTAATTCGTTCCTAAATCATAAGTTTTGTTTGCTATCACTTTGGTTATATTTTTTAAACATGTTAAAATGTTCCAAGATGTTAGTTTGAAAGTTCCAAGATGTTAGTTTGAAAGTTTCAAATTTATACAATGAAAACTAAATTTTTAAAAATATTCTTGGAAAAGTGTCCCATCCCTCCCCGGTCTCCCCTATAAAATCCATGTGTTTGTGTGTTGTCCTTTAGCGTACTTATCATCTAATTTCTATGAAAATTAGTTTTTCTCTTGTTCTACACACGCATGGTATTTTTTAAAAAGAATTTTTAGAATCAAAGCATTGCTAACATCATTATTGGCCTCTTTTCTAATCTTTTATGCTTCATTAGAGTTTAATAATGAAAATATTTCCACACCCTCGTTTTAGATAAATAGGCAAATGATGCATATTAAATTTTTGTGTGAAATAATATTTATTTTATTGATTTTTCGTTTTTCCAATGTGTTTTCGAAGATAATTCAATTTATTTATTCACGTGCTAGCTTTAAAAGTAACTGTTAGTTAGGTCCCAAGCAGTTTGAAAACATGTTAAAATTTTCAAAACATTTTTAGGTGTAACAATTTGCAAAAGGTCCAATATAAATTTATATATACGCCACTTACTTAAGTCCTTTTCAGTGTTTCTCAAAGTGGGAAAAAAAGACAGGGTAGTGAGGAAGGAAAAGAGCTCCCCTGGGGTTGAAAAAGAAAATTTGGAAAATTTCATTGGTGAAAATTTGTTTCATATAGAAAATACTTCCACTGCACTAAAATTTGTTTCATATACTGTAAAAGAACAAGTAGTTTTTCAAATAGCACAAGTCAAGACAACTAGTTTTTTAAGTTATAAAAGATGGTACATCAATCATCAGAAAAAGTTTCGAAGATGAATTTGTCTCATCACTATTTATAAAACCAGCTCATGAATCTAGAATTTAATTAACTAAGCTTGAGAGGAAGATAAACAAGCTTCACCCAATACATAACAAAATGAATCGGTAAAAAATAACTAGAGGAGAGTGGAATAATTTTAAATTTGCAACGAGACAGTAAATTTATTCAGTTCAGGTGAATTTCGCTATGGTCTACAAGACGAAAATGAATGAAATATTATAATTCATAACATATTGGCAAATTACACTGTCCAAAGACGAAACCAACAGGAACCGTTCCAACTTTGACTATGGGAGAGGGACACCAAATATTTCTGGAAATATCTCACGTTAAAAAATGGAATAATGGTTTCAAAATAATAAAGGGCTACCTGCATTTTCATTCATAGAACTACATTTTACAGATATATTGAGTTATTTAAAAAAGTTTTAAATATTTTGCGCATATTTAATGTTACCCATGTTCCCGTTTTCCCTTGTTACGGTATTTTTCCGTTAGCCGGGCGTAAGCGAAAAATCGCCAAATAATGTACCAAATACCAATAATACCAATAATTCTACCAAATTTCTTACAACCATTAGGAGAATGGGTACGCTTTGCTTGGCGACTTGGCTCACAATTGGCGACATTTGCTCCCAGCTAACGGAAAAGCATAGATAGACGGAGCAAGCGGGCTTGGCCTGCGTTGAAACAACATGTTCCGCCGTTTTCCCCATTCCACGTGACCTAGTAGGTATAGATATTGGAGCATTTCAATCACGTGACGCCAATCACGTGATAAAGCCAGCTGGCCAGAATCGAACCGACGAATCCCGTTCCCAGAGCTCCTATTACACGTGACTTTGGGATGGGAGATGTTTCAACACAAGCACTGGCTCACCGCTATGGGGATGCGCGCGCATGTTCCGTCTATTGATGCGGAAAAGTACCCAAGGTACGTATAGTCCAACCACCGCCATGAGAAAAACTTTTGAAGTCAATATTGTGGCGATTGTTAAACAGGTAATTCCCCTCCATTTCGGGGATGATGGTCATTCCATAGTTTTGTTTTTCTGTCAAAGTTTTTCTCGTTGCTTTCGAACAATATCCTAAGCCCCTTGGATACACCATATCAAGTGGTTCATATACATTTATCAATCAGCTTATTACATGTATGGGAAAAGCCTTTTTTCCTCAGCTATATTTGTTAAAATAGTTTCAACACTTTATTCGGTAAGAAAGAAACTTAACAAACCATTTATCCCTCTTCTCGTGTATCCAATTGAGTGCTTAATGCTCATGAAGACAATTCACAAAAAAATGAATTTGAATCAAACCAAGTCTTCATCCACTTCACCGTCCCATCGGAAAGTGACAACTTATTCTTGAGAATGAAAAATGAATTGCGATAAAATGGGGAAAAGGCAAAGAGAAATAAATAAATGCCACAAATAAATTCTTTACAGTGTGCAGTAGTAGTTCCATGAATGATTCAAGGAGCTAAGTGAAAAGATTACCGCCTCCACGGAGATCTACATAACTTCGTTACATTAGCCATGCAAATGGCGTTTAGGAAGATGAAACTTCAATTCTTGTTCAGGAGAATTTGAGGATGAAAGAATAAACTATCACCAGGAGATTCGAAACCTTTCTGCCTCATTTTTAAACATTTAAAACTAGAACAGTGGACGGTGATGATAAATGGTCAAAGTTAAACTAATGCATGCTTCTGGGAAGTTGTTTTCAACGCGCGCCACCTAAACAAATTAAGAATTGTTTTAGGTTAGCACTTCCTGCGATTGATTGACAACTGCAGCAATTTTGATCATTCTTGTCTTGGAGATGGATCAAGAAGCTTTGAGTAAGACTAATTAAGGCTTGACAATAGGAATTGGGTATTCCAAAATCCCCATTGTAATTTCAAATTTTAAAGAGTAAAACTCAAAACAATTGTTCTATTTCATCTGAAAATATCCAAATAGTTACAAGGAAATCGTGGTAGCAAAAATAAAGCTCATGTAAAAAAAGCTTCGCAAAATAACTTTAGTAAGACAAATTAATAGAAAACCTAGCAGCTTGGGCATAAAATAGACGATAGATTAATGAGGTACATTAAATATTGGATAAATTTTAACAAAATCTATTGAGGTACTTTTCGTTATCCATGCCGTTAAGAACCACTAAGATATTTTGGAGACAAAATTTGCAAATAATATCATCAAATTTTCATCCTTGCCACCAATATAATAGGGCAGGGGTCCCCAACCCTACGCCCGCGGCACCATTGCGCCCGTCGATCGGTCTAGGTACGCCCGCTGCTTGTGCCCAACCGATAAAATATTTCAGTTTTCCACTATCCCATAAAATTCTAGAAATGAAATCGCAACATACATTTCCGAATTTCTTCAAGTAAGGAGAGACTAGAAATTTTGGTTATTCAGAATGACATCATCCTCAAAACTATTATCAGATGAGATGAGAAATTCTGGAATTAGTTGATAGAAATCAATTTCCATTCTTAAAAAGAGGAGTATATAAAATAAAGTAGTTCTTTGGTTCCACACACTTATGTGAATCATTTTCGACAATGTGAATATAATAAAATAAAAAATATATATAGATCACGACGTACAGATGAACACCTTGACGATAGCTTGCGGGCAAGAATTTCATCATAATCTCCCAATTATGAAGCGCTGGCCAGTGAAATGCAATGTATTTTATATAATTTATAAATAATTTTTATACTTCGTATGTTTTGCAAGCAATTTAGTAGTAATTTATTTTACAAAAGAATATTAATACTAATTATATTCATTATGTTAAATTCATTTTTAAAATTAAATTTTTTGTGCATTATATGTAGTCTTTATTATTAACTATGTCCACCAACTATAAATTTATCTTGAAAAAATAAATGTTGCTCGCCATTCGACCGATATTCTGGTATGTGCTCTTAGGTTCAAAAAGGTTGGGGACCCTTGTAATAGGTTATTTCTAATCTTGGCTTCAAAACATCTGGATGTCTTTAACAGGGATATAAAGCGGAGAAAACCTAAACGATTAAAAGTTGATGGAATACGTAATAAACCTAAGAATTATTTATTTCGCGGCTTCTTTTACATATCTTTCTCTTCCTTGACTAAATATACACAATCATTCTAAAGAATAATATAGTTTGTAAATAAAATCCTTAAAAACAACTAAGGATCCTTTTAAATTTTACGAATGCATGTTTTTGGTCATTTTTGACCCCCTCCCTCATTATCAGCAAAGATACGAAAACCACAATCCATCCTCAATTACGTGAGAAATTATGCCACAACCCCTTTGTTCAGTGTTTTTTTTGTAAAAAATTTCCAGTTTCCAAAAAAATCAGATTTTATTTTCGGTGGAATTTTGAAATCATTTATGCAAGAAACAAAAAATTTTCAAAAATTCATTGTTTTTAACATCTTACCTAAGCATCACTCATACACCCCCTCCCCCTTGTCGGTAAAAATAAGAAACAGCCCCCTCCTAGGTGCTTACGTAATATTAGAACCCCTAAGACAAAAGAACTTAAAACATCATTCTTCCTTCATTTAACACCAACAGTCACAACACCTCTTACTAAGTCGCAATTTTTTCACACCAAGAATCCATTAACTTTTTCATCACATTTCTATCTGTCTCTCAAAAGAGATGTCCTAAAACCCACCCTTCACAAAAAGAAGCGAAGACCCCCGTACCAGGAGGTTGCCCAAACCACCCCTCCCCATAACACGAGTCTTCCGGAACCGTAACTCAGTCTCCCGACTCATAATTAAAGGTGAAACAAAGGATTTGGGGGAAGATTAATTAAGGCAGGCTATAAAAGGCTGGAAGAACGGGCAGCCATTATGTGCTTTGTCGTTGTAGCTCGGTCTTTAAAACAAATAGTTGACACTGGTTTTAGTTGGTGCTGTGTTCTGGTTTGTTGGTAGCGCCGAGGAAGTTTTTAATGGGTGTTTTTAATATGTCGAGACGAATTTTCAACCTGAAGGCTAACCCTTAAAAGTGCAGGCTATTATAAAGGTGTTCTATAAAATTTAAGTTTGTGTTTTGCCATAAAATTAAAGCTTGGGTAGTGACAAAAAAGTTTATTTTCCTTCAAAGAACTGTCTACCTGTCTTAAACGCTAAATTCCCCACTCAAATAATAATTCTTAAAATAAAAAAAATTTAAACTCGTGTATGGAAAATCTCTAAGCCCATTTATTTTTACGTTATAAAACACGTTTTAGGACGATTCAAACTGTTTTAACAATGTAAATCCCATCCCATTGTACGATGGGATTGTATTGCAACGAGCACGATTGTACGATTTTTTAATTAGTGTTTGGAAAATATATTTATTTTTACATTATCAAACACCTTTTTAAAATATTCAAACTGTTTTAACTATGTAAATCCTATCCCGTTGCAATATTGTCAAATTTTAGATAAGGAAGTTATCATTCCTTATTGTTGTAATTAAGTAAAGGCACATTGAAAAGCTATCTTTTACTATAAACTTTAATCCAGATATTTATTTTTTACTAACTTACAAGTCTCTCCCAATTGTATTTGTGGAGAGGTGGAAGATAGGAAGCATATTCTGTGCCACTGTCCTGTCTATTATGCGGCTAGAACGGAACTGCTGGAAGCTACTGCCCCAGATAAATTGACGGAAGAACTATTTTTGGACTAAAAATCAAACAGCTACAAGAAACAAAATAATCATATTCTTTTAGTAATGAAAAAAGTTAACAGATGGCTGTATTCATTTTAATTTATGGAGATAAATGAAATATTTAATATTTACCACTACTATAAAAGTTTTATTAATATTTCTTGAACAGCGCAAGGTTGTCAATTTCAATAGTTTTTTAGTTATAATGTTAGTTGTGAATGTGGTATCCTATCACATTAGTTAAATCAGTATTTGTGTTCAACACCTAATAGCCTTTATTAGGTCCCAAAGATCAGGGTTGCTTGATTTAAATCATGATTTAAATCACGATTTAAATCACTTGATTTTTTTAAAAAAATCATTGATTTAAATCAAAAATTTTAAAGTAGCACAATTTAAATAAAAAAATTTAAGTAGTTGTATGCTTTAAAAATGGTTTGCAAGATTAGTTGCTTACATTTTTTAAAAACTCATCTAGATATTAACTGGGAGAGATAGGTTTAAGTTACTTCTACATAAAATAGCCTGCAATATCAAGAACAAATTTTACTACCAATGACAAAAATGTTTTTGACAAAAAAGGGTTAATAGCAAGGTTTGAAATCAGAAATTGTGATTAACTAAACAAGAATTAAAAATATTTTTTCCCGAGTATAAAATTTTTAAAATACGAGTATAAGTTGAGGATTTTTATTGAAAGATTGTTTTTATAATTTTAGTCATGTTTTCCGAAATAATTTTTCTTATATTACAAAACCAGATGGAATTTCAGCCAGAGAAAGCCCTTTTCTATGTGGTCTGTACATGACTATCAATAGGTAGTTTACTTAATTTTATTTTTTATCCCTAATTATTATTTTAAAGAAATAAACCTATTTTACCTTGAGTAAAATTATTTTAACTGAATCAATGTAATTCAAATTGATTTTAATTTTTATACAAAAATTAGGCATTGTTTTAGTAATCATAGTCACAATTTGTTTTCCAAACTTAATGTTAAGAAAGAAGGATAAATACTTTAGTAACTGGTGGTACAATTATTCATTCACCCTTTTAGGATGGGCATATTGTCGGTGAGATGGCAGTGAACTGTTTCCCTTAATTAATTTGATTAATTAATGCATAAAATAGATCAAAATTGAGATATTTAGTACTGCTAAATTATTATATCACATTGAAATTTCAATATCAGTATATCATTAACCAGTTTCAGTGGTTTCAGGAAGTTCAGGTCTAGTAATTCATTTAAATCAAAAAAATCTGATTTAAATCAAAAAAAGTTCGATTTAAATCAAATAAATCCGATTTTTTTTATTTTTTTTTAAATAAAAAAAATCAGCAACCCTGCCAAAGATATGAAGCAAACTTATAATATACAATCAATACAGCAAAACCAATAATGGCAAAAATACAAACTATTATAATACTAACTCAAAATTTTAGGATTATACGAATCAAAGTTTGATAAATAAAAAATTAAACCTTAAAAATGATGTCAGATGAAAAATTTACTTCCATTTTATTAAAAAAGGGGTTATCAATCTAGAGCAGTGGTGGCGAACCTATGGCACGAGGGCCACTGGGTGGCACGCGACCGGTATTTCGGTGGCACGCGATATTCACAAAAAACTTAAGTTCTAGACCAGAGATTTCCTACTACCTGAAAACTCCCCAAAACCAGCTTCTGAACACTTTTTTTAACTTGCTGAAATTCACAAATTTTTGGACCGTTCAAATTTCTTGGTCACTTGGAACCCCATTTTCTTGGTCAATTTGGACCCCTCCTCCCCTTTTGTCAGCAAAGGTAAGCAAATCACAACCGCCCTTATAATAATTACATAAGGAAACTGACATTAGGCCGTTAGAAAACAAAATCATAGATGCAAAAGGAGCCTGATTACTTTATAAATCGGGCACATATATGGGGGGGTGAAGGGGACCTGCCGCCTCCAAAATTTCGACAAGGTATACCAAAACAAGTTACAACTCAGTTTTTTGGAAAGAAACTTTCTGGGGAGTGCCCCCAAACCCCCCTTTTCTACTTGAAACTTTATTGTTCACAACTTTTTTATAATACTCATGAAAATCAAAATCTTACCTAAAAGTAAATGTCCAAAATTCGGACTTAGATGCACTAAAAACTAGTTCAAAACCCTGTTTTTAAGGTCAAATATCCAAAAATTGTCAGGGAGGACCCCCAGTTCCCCTTTATTTGGAACTTCATTATTGAAAACTTTTTTTAGATTAAGGCTGAGCGCGCACTGGAAACTTTTGTCTCGGAGACTTAAAACACTAGTCACTCGAGAGCAATGCATTTCTATGAAGAAATTCTTGGTCTAGTGATCTTGGTCTCGTCGCTAGATCACTAGGCCAAGAATTTTCTCATAGAAATGCATTGCTCTCGAGTGACTAGTGTTTTAAGTCTCCGAGACAAAAGTCTCCAGTGCGCGCTCAGCCTAAATTTTTAAAAATGCAAATTCTATCAAAAATGTATTAAAAAGCTGCATTAAAAATATGAAAAGATGCATGGGAGGGACTGAGGAATGATTGTTGGGCCCTCCCGAAAAAAATTTCTCTATACACCACTGACTTTACGGCCCACCACTAGACTTGATCCTTCGATTGGGGCCCTTGAGTACTAGTATGTTGGAAACTCCTGTTCTAAACTATCGACCCTCAAAGGCGGATTTCATTTTTCAAGGGTTTAAAGATAATTTATTAAAAAAATAGCAAGTGGCACACTTGACACCTGGAAATCACAAACCTTAATATAAATGGAACACCAATCGAAAGAGGTTCGCCATCCCTGATCTAGAGAATAATATTTGTTGCGAATACAAGTGAGAGTCTGAACTTTTGTTTCAAATTCATATTTATTTAATTGTTCAGTAAAGAAGTGAGAAGAAAAGGCTTCGTCATTATTTGCATATTCTTTCTACCGATTAGAGATAGTTTAGATAGTTATTAAAATAGTTTTAAACTTGTTAGATTAAGATAAATCAAGGTCAAATTATGCCTACTTTCGGGACAAAAGGAACTTTTCGGAACTTTCTTCATTATTCATTAAATACGAAACAAGAACTTCGAAAAACAACAGAAAATAAATACGTGAAGATTCAAACATTTGGAACAGGCTTTCTATCGTATAGTCTTGAAAGTATAGTCTCCCATACAATAAGTGATTATTCTCTATAGTACAATAGTTAAGAATAGTTATACACTTCATATTCTAACAAACTGAATTGAACAAAAAATACCACCTCAACGGGAACACTGGTTGCTGTCTACCACAACCCAAGCGGGTTGAAACAAACAGCAGGAATTTCAAAACAGCATGGAATTTATTCCAGTTCTTCAAAAAAAAAAGTTGTAGCCTCCCTGTGCTACCGATAAAGGCAAATGGCCATTTCTCTCTGTATTTTCTGGCCGTGCTCCAAACTGAAAAGGTACTCCGGACAGAATTATTTCACTCGTTCCCGTTATTTTCCGAAATTCGACTTCGGAAAATTTAAAAGAGAAAAAGAATGGACGCGGTTTCGAAAACAATAAAATCTAACCCGTGCATCGCCCATTGGGGCTATTATAGTGACCATTACGGTATTTTTAACCACCGGCGTTTTCGTTTCATTTCTATGGGATTAAATGGGAAATGCGGTGTGGTTTTTTAAAGTATGGCTTAGTATTGCGATAGTAGTCATTTTAACCTGTAATGCACTTTTGAGCAGTATTTGACGAACACAAGTAATTGCCTTTCGAAATAGTTTTTAATTTCCCTCTTCGGCATAGTTTTATAGGGACGCATAGCTGAACAAGTGTTTTCTGATTTTATCATAAATGACTATAAATATATACTTGACTAAATATATACTTGAGATAAGTTTCAGGGGGGGAAGTAAATTTTTGTCGACTTGGGATATCCACATCCTTGGTATTAAAGGATGGTCACTTGGAATATCCAAACTCCACCGCAAAGCGTACAGGATTTAAGGCAAAGGGGGTGCGGCTCCTGAGAAAGTGAGGCCCATGAATGGCAGAAGTCCGACTTCAACCTCAGATGATAGAAAGCCACCACCATCTATCACCACCTCCACAGTTTTGCCATGTCTCTGAAGCGGGTAAATAGTCTCCAGAAGACCTGGACCCATGGTAAACTGCTGCGACCGACCACAAGACTTTCGGACCATATACTCAGTGGGTCTTCAGCGGTGTCGGGAATCGAACCCGGGACCCTCCGATCTCAAAGCCAATGCCTTAACCACTAGGATCTTCATGGCCATAAAGTAAATTACATTGTTTTATTTAAATGAAGTTGGGATTATTTGTATTAAAGTAATTAATCTTTGAAAAAAGAAATGTGGATAAATATAAATATATAATTTCCCAGTCATCAATGATTGCAATAGGGTCGACTTCCTTTAAAGGGTCCAAAGGGTTGATAAAGCAGATAGTTGATACGTGACAGAAATAACTTTGACGTAAACTGATTTTAAAAGCTGTCAAAATAAGTATAATTCTAAATTTTAGAACTCTTTTGAAGATCCAAAACAAAACAAAATTAACACATATTTTTCTTAAATTTTTAACTGACAGTAATTTTCTACGGGTTTGGACTAGAGACAATGAGGTATTTGCATGTGTGAGGGATTTGCTTGATTTTTTACTTTTTTGAAACATTATGGTTTAAAACTCCCATATTTCTGATTTTTAAGTTCAAAAATGTATTTTAAATTATTTAAAATTCAATTTCATTTTTGCCTAAACGTCAGAAAAGTCACGTTATAAGAAAACGGGTTTCTATTGGATGTGACATCACAGTGCATGAAAACCATTGTGCTTACTGTTTTCACGTGATCAGAAAACGGGCTTCTATTGGATGTGACCTCACAGCGCATGATTTGTAATTCGAAAGTGTTTTCGCGCCCAAACAAAAAATTAAATTTCAAAAATTTATACCTCAGAAACTAGGCTACGAAAATACTTGATGTACACGTCATTCTTCATGGTTTTGTATCTACTATTTTATTAAAATTAAATCTCAAAACGCGAGAATACCTCATTATCCATTAGAAAGATATTGGAAGAGTGTTAGTGATCAAAGAGAAGAAAAATTAAGAAAACTTCATAGCTTTAATAATTTTGAAAATCACATTTTTGTGGATGAAGTAAAAGCCGATTCGATGTATCAAGTACCCAGAAAATCATGATTTTTAAGAAATACGTAAAGGTATAAAATAAAAGCGACTGCACCAGTTTGGTAAAATTATTACTAACTCATTCATAAGCAAGATAAAATGAATCTTAAACTAGACATAATGAAGCAATAAATGATGTAAACGATGAAAATAGATCATAGTAATTAAATTTGAGCATTGTAATATGCAAAAAAACAAAGGAAATTAGCATCGTGAGAAGCGTTGTTTGGAAAACTGTTTTGCCTACGATAGCCTTAATTTATCTCGTTTATCTTATCGATTAAGACTATTATCGAAATCTATGCATATACTTCATTTATCTATGTATGCTTCATTTAAAAACAGACTAACAATCTAAAGTGGTAAAAGAAAAACAGTATTTCATTTATTCCTTTTTTATCTTTCTTTCAGTTAAAAGAATCACAATTTAACATCTGAGTGTGATTGTCACTTATTATCCAAACTTAAGTACGTATAAGATCCGGGTAAGTACGTATTATTTATTATCCGGGGAAACATCACATTTTTCATTACAATTTTCTTAATCCTTTCATTCAAGCATATTTTTTTTTACATTTGCAAATTTTAATCTTTAGATACTATTATACGCACTCAAAATGTTCATTTTTATCTTCTAATAAAATCGGCAAAAGAATTAGATTTAGAAAGGATGATTTATAAAATTTAATAGCTTCATAACTTCAGATAACTGTGTTTTGAGTTTTATTGAATTTCTCAATTGGCGATAGTTAAGAGAGAAGATGTTATAACACAACTACATCAAACCTCATTTTACCCATCCCATGCCAAGAAAAAGCCTTTCAAATGAAACCATTCACACACCCCTTTATAGATTTTCACTAAAGATAAGTTATTTCCAACACGCAATTGTATCAAATTGCTTTCCCGCCACTAACACGACTAAATTAAGGTAATCATCGTTGATGGATTGTAAAGGCTTCCCAGACTAAATGCCATCGACTATCCGCAGACTTCTCGAAACGGTTCGCTTCATGACGATTACGATTAAGATGAAGAAGTAATCAATTTTAACAAGTTAATGGGTTTAGAACTGCTTTCTTTAATTTCCATACAATTTACGTACCGAGTAACAAATACGGACTTGTTAATTATTTTAAAATGAGTTGAGATAAGAGCCGATATTTTAAGGGATTCGTTTGATTTGGCGTTAAGTCTTAATGTTCTGTTCCTAAACATTTATGGAATTCAAGAACTATCTCAAGTAATTTTCATTCTGTTGCGCCGTTTTTAACATTAAATAGAAAAAGTAAATAGGTTGATAAATTGGCAATTTACTATAGTTGTGTAAGCAAATTTAAAATAAAGTGTTATTTTAGAAAGTGTTACTTACTAAAGTGTTCTAAGCAATGTTGCAATGTATGTGTACCAATATATTTATTACTTTTTTTACAAAATAATGTAACTAAAGAGCTACCGGGTAAATCGTTTTGATTAAGTCACAAAATATAATTTTAAGCCTATTTTAAACAAAAGTAATTAGTGATAGTTTAACTTCTTCCATGAATAACAAAAAACGATCTAAAAGTTTAGTCTTTTTACGTTAATAAAAAAATAATATCTTAAAGTTCATATACTAAAGAAAATATGGTCTCGTCTCTAGAAATAAAATTAATTCTTCGATGCTTAATGTAATCGATTATAAACAAATAAATTATTAAGTGGTTATCACATAACTGAGTAAATTATTATCGGGTATTATTTCCCTACATGAGTGGTGACTACTTTACAGATATAAACTACACTAGCGGAAATAAAAATCCCAACACCAAGAAGGAAAGGAGATATCAAAGTCAAATTTATTTCTGTGATTGCACATAGTATCAATGTGAATTGCTTAAAAAATCAGCCTTCCTGCATATTAGGGGGCCGAGAAAACCAGGGAGGAGTGTTGTCTCCATAGGTGTCCATTACCGCCGTCACACGTCATGGTATGAGTGACATGGGCTCTAAATGACTTTTGAGGGATTGGAGGATCATGTTGCCTCCTCGGGTAGTCCAAATTCATATGGTGCACCAGCGGACGTTGCATACCGGGCTAGGTGATTTCTCCTCTTTCTCCGGACATGTTTTGTGAGCGTTGCTTCTTACGAACGGATAGGCCAGGGTAAAAATGCAACATAGGGGGTTAAGAAGAAAGCTTGGACATTGCATAAAGCATGTGTTTGTGCATTTTTCTCTTGAAATTTGTCCCCAGGACAGGTCTGAAGGTAAGAACGGACAACCGGCTAAAAAACCTCAATGAAGCAGCTCTGGTTGGCCAAAGTACCGGTAGATCATACTGAGGACAAGCGGCAGTGGGATGGATGTCGTTTGCAGTACTGCGGATTGTCCGTTTGGTCTGCATAGCTTCTTACATCTTTGTCTACAAACCAGGAGCTGAAAATGGACCTTTCTGTTTCCAATAGTGCACGAAGTAAGGGAATGAAAATCCCAATTTCATGACATTGTGTTTATGAGAGAATTCTGCTTCGGTTTGGAGCACCACGACGGTTGGGTATGAGTTTGAAGACACAATGGAGAGAGCGCACTCAGCTGATGATTTTCTAATCGTTCCACGGAGTGGTGATGCAGGGTAACGGAGTGGGGATGCATTGGATTCCCTTTCTGCAACTCCTGAGTATGATTCACCAGTACTTCTTCCAACCAGAGCTGCGTCATTGAGGTTTTTTAGCCGGTTGTCCGCCCTTACCTTCAGACCTGTCCTGGGGACAAATTTCAAGAGAAACATGCACAACCACATGTTGTATGCAATGTCCAAGCTTTCTTCTTAACCCCCTAGGTTGCATTTTTACCCCGTCTTACCAGTTCTCTAGAACCAACACCCACAAAACAAGTCCGGTTAATGAGGAGAAATCACCTAGCCCGGTATGCAACGTCCGCTGGTGCACCATATGATTTTGGACTACCTGAGGAGGCAACATGGTCCTCCAATCCTTCAAAAGTCATTTAGAGCCCCTGTCACTCAATACCATGACGTGTGAAAGCGGTAATGGACACCTATGGAGACAACACTCCTCCCTGGTTTTCTCGGCCCCCTAACATCCAGGAAGGCTGAATTTTTAATCAGTTATCATTGATACTATGTGCAATCATAGAAATAAATTTGACTTTGATATCTCCTTTCCTTCTTGGTGTTGGGATTTTTATTTCCGCTAGTGTATTTAGTGGTGACTTATCTTACATTCTACCAAAGAGTTTAACAGATAACGGACATATTGGCTCAGATATTTTATAAGACTGAAGGACTTTTCTGCGGACCACTACTGAAATTTTCGCAAAACCTGGTTGGGATTACTTTCACTCGACTATTATAGTCTATTCATTTAGAATAGGCTGCTGAAAGAGGATTAAAAACGTAGTAACGCTCATCGCACAACTTCAGTGACCGATTCTTTTTCAGTATTTTAACTACTTCTGTTAAGGCTGCCTTGTCATTAAACAAGAAAAATTTTTCGATGATAATTATAGTAGTGACTGCTTTTAATACATTTCGTCTCAGTGGCATATTCTAAATGAACATACAAAAGTAAAAAGTAGTTATCTTTTGACTTTTTAATGGTACTTAACCTCCCATGGTGTTGAGAGCATCTTAAGGCCTCAAACCTCTTTTTTTACCCAATTCCCCAGAGTTGGAAAACAGAGATAAGAATATAAAATAGCTGAACATGAAGTCCAGCTGAATATTTACTGAACGTTGAGATGAAGTCTAGACATGTCGGAACCAGAAGTCTTCTTATTGAAGCTTAATTTTATAAGCCTGGACTGTCATGCTAATGCTATCTTAGGGGCAGGAATTAATAGGAGTCACGGATGACAGGCATGTCAAATATTTTAACTCCTAGCCGTCTCAGAAAATATTGAGGTCGATGAATTTCCTGTCTAAGTAAGATGGGCTTAAATTGTCATCACTTGTTTACTTGGAAACGAAAATTATTTAAGACTTTCTCTTTTGATAGGTCACAGAGCGCTTTCAAAATGGGCGTCACCCATGTCAAATCAATAATTTTTAATTTTGAGTCATTTAATGTAAAGACTTAATAGAATCAGTAATATTTTTCTGTCCAACTCATAATTTTCTCGTCTGTAGTCTCAGTGGCTTCCACAATCTATCCCATTGCATATTTACAAAGGCTCAAAACTTAAGAACCCCATTGGCGAATTTATTTAATTTTTAATTCATTTTACGTAATGAGTTGTGAATAAAAAAATTTAATGAAGTTCCTCAGTCTTGAGCCTTTGTAAATATAATTACGGACAAATATTATATGGTAAGTAAATTGGCACTGTTTGCATTTTTTAAGGCATTTCCTTAGACAGGGCAAAATTTACCATTCAGTAGCCGTCAAATTCAACGACACAACTATAGAACACACAATGGGCTTTAATAACGTTTTCGGATTCAGCATCACGGTCAACGAGATAATACGTAAGAACCTTTTTTTTAATAGACAACAAAGAAAAAATAAAAGATTATACTCCGTTTGTACTATTTTTCATTTATCTTCCAAACCAAATGCCTCAATTCAAGATTACCTTCATTAATACATTGGAAAAGTTTCCAAGTAACTTCAATCATGCACAGAAACCTTTTTTATTGGATTTTATGGGATCTCTGAATTTAAAATTAGTCTCCCTCCAGAAGTGTCATTTCAGTGACAGTACTCTGGCGCTGGCCTTATTAAGTTTCTGGTGGTCGTGGTTAGATAGAGAGGTTATGTAGGAAGCGGTGCTTTCCACGGACGCTTTACCACTAAACCTGACATTAGTCAGGATTGGTAGTTACGTATCCCGTCGACTAAATCAGAAGAACATTACCAAATTTCATAGCATACAGTTAATTGTGCTTATAACCGGATGGGACCGGATTCTTTGTACATGTTGTTAATGATGCAGCCCAGAACTTTTTTATTTTGACTTATTTCGCAAGGGCGATCCTTCGATAAAAACCGAATTTCGGGGGTTCCTGCTGTTAAAAAACGGATTTTCGGCACTACCCCGGAAAAGTAGGACCCCAGGCATACATGTGATAACTCTGACAATAAATTGGCGGAAAATATTTTTAAAAAATTCGATGGCACCTAAATTTTCCTTCATTTTAAGTAGAGGGGGTCCATCGGCTTCTACTTCCCGAGATCAACGATTCAATATGCTAGAGTCATTTTTTAGCTTAAATATTAACTGCTATTCATATCACTTCGGTATTTTTTCAATTTCACTGTAAATTTATTGCTAGGCAACCTACGCGGCCAGAGTTTTCAGTAAAAAAATAATTGGAAAATCAGAAAGTGGAATTTGGGTTTTGCAAATGGAATTGTCGGATTTTAATTTCGCAAAGCAAATTGGCGGATTTCCGCCAATTGGCGGAAGAATCACATGTATGCCAGGTATTTCTGAATCTAACGGTCGCTGAACGGTCGACGGAAATACCAAGGGCGAATCCAGGAGGAGCTATGAGGCTGCTTACAAAATTACGAATAGAATATTACAAAATTTCCTCCAATTACAGTACAATTTCCTTCAATAATACCCCGTTCGCACTGGCCTTTATTTTTGCCTCTATTTTCGTTAGCACTTTGTTTTCACACACTAATCAATTCACTAGTCAATTAATAATCTTTTATGTATTTTTACTTGTATTTTTGGTGATTTTGTTCATTAATTTTAAGTTGTATTGAGAAATTAAATTTTTAATTATTATACAAATCATGTTGTTATTGTTTACACACAGTAAAGTGCTTATTTTCGCCCCTTATCAGTGCAAACCGCGTTTTCAAAAGATGGGGCGATTTTGCCTGTTTCCATGACAACAAAGTGGTAACGAAAATAAAGGGTCTTTTTTCTGCCAGTGCAAACGGGGTATAATTTGAATTTTTTCCACTTTTTTTTAAATAAAACTGGTAACAATAGGGAATTCATATGATGTTTCATAAGATAAATATTTAAAAAGTTTCAAAATTACAATTACAAAATTTGCGCAATATACATAATTTTGATACTTCAGCCCCCCCCCCAGACAAAAATCCTGGATTCGCTACTGGAAAGAACTTAGGATTTTCTCCCTTTCACAACCAAGCTAAACACACAGGCTAGAAAGCAAATTTCTCGTACGATAGGCCTAAACTCCTTGGTTTCTAAGACTTTTAAAAGCATGCAACTTACCCGTAGAGCAAGGCAGCTCCAGCGATGGCCCCTCCACACTGCGCCGTGATATACAGGAACGCCCTCAAAGGAGTGACCTTCTGCGTGACCAGCATAGCAAAGGTGAACGCAGGGTTGATATGCGCCCCCGAAATGTGTCCAAAACACTGGGCAGCAGTCGCCATGGCCAGGCCATTGGCAAAGGACTTGGTCAAGGTGTTGATGGAGTACATAGGCCACATGACGTGCGATCCGCACACCAGGAACACGTATACGAAGGTGGCCAGGCACTCTGCAATGATCGCTCGCCAGAACTCCAGGGTGCGAAGCTCAGCGATCATTGTCTTCTTGCGGTTCAACTCGCACCGGTTCTGGTCTGCCTTGTGTATGAGGTGGACCATGTAGGCCTCCAGGGATATCGTCGCCATGGTGATGGTTTTTGTTTGTTGTAGATGGTTGATGAAGAGAAGTCTTGTTAGTTTGATGGAACGTACATCGAGTAGGATAAGGGTTTTAACGATTCAACAACAGTGAATTTTGGTACCAAATACTACTGAAGTGATTGAACACCGTTCAATGAAGCAGTTAACAGCTATCAACAACGAAACTCAAATGTTAATCAAGTGCATATCTTGACCTGATTAGCAAGCCCTACAAACAAATTCTACAAGGTCCGAGATAACTTTTATCACCTGATAATAGAGGATTTTTCTGCTGGACCTGTGTGTGTGTGGTGAGCCTTTTTACTCTTCCAAATCCCTTCACAGGATTCCTTGCAAAACTTTTCCAATTTCACTAGTTATTTCCAATTTAATTTATACACCAAGCCCTATCGGCACCGTAAAAGAAGACTTCTCTCTTTTAAGGTAATCCTTCATAGGCTAATCAACCACTCTAGAATTCCCAAGAGAGAAAAACACACATACCAATACCACAACCTCACCAATCCTTTGCAGTCTTGGTGCACTAGGCTCCGATCGCACAGCAAATACACTTTCTTCAGTCACAGATCGATTAAAGTATAGAACTAACGAAAGAAACCTTTCAATTCCAACACAATCACACCAAAATTCAAACCAAAATCACACTACAGGTAATTCCTAACTTTTTGTCACACCATTACCTTAATGATCAATCCTCCTGAACATCGAATCGAAGCAGAACGTTACTCCAACCTAGCCGACCAATTCCTCACAAAGTGGCCAAAACTTTCACTTTTAATAAATGATTCATCAAAACCCCTTCAGTCAACATACCCAGCATGCAGCCAACCAGATCAACAGATGCTATCATCGTAGATAAACCGCACGTGCTCCTAGAATCAAGTTTACATCAGACCCGCACATTTTCAATGGGCAATGAAGCTTCTCGCCCGTCAGCTCACGCACATGTTGAGATCTAAACTGTTTACTTCCAGAGTTTTGAACACAGAAGACAGAAGGAAGAGGCAAAGCGGGAAGAGGTAAGCTCTCGTGCTGCCATCTTGTGGGGAAAAGACTTACTAGTGCATTAAATGTTGGAGAATTCTATCGTGCAGTTTACTTAGAAATCATAAAAAGATTGAATTTACTCTAAACAAATAAATGGGAGTAGGATTAACATAAAATTTCAATTTTTTTTTTCTTAATTAAAATCAAACTTTGAAATAAGAACTTAGTCAGATCTGTTTAAGGACCCATAAAACTTATTAAATGTATACATAAACATGTTAAACATAAATTTCCTTATAAAATTAACCGAAACAATGCAATAATTTCAAATTATAGTACTACAGTTTTAAATAATAAATAAGAATATATTAATAGGATACTTTTGGGGAAGTATTCTCAATATTTTTATTGTTTTTCCTTAATGGTCTATAAAAGAACCAAGATCATTTGAATAAACAAATTGAATTTCAACAAGATAATTTTTAATCTTCCATATCATACACCATAAAATTACAACTGAAACTCTAATCCACCGGAATTCACATCAAGTTTTTATCATAAGCAGAGTATGAAACAGTAATTTTATTTTTAAATATGTTTCAAGCTGTAATTGGAAAAATAAAGTCTTATGAAAAATTAGATAAATTAAAATTATAAAGTTTAAATATTAGAAAATATTTAGCACTGATTAGAGACAACTTTAAGAAATTCATCAGACAGAATTTCAAATGCATTCAAACAAAAAAAAATTAAACTTACTAATTTAGAGAATGAAGGTTTTTAAACTATGGTTATCTTTTTAATATCTAAATTATACAATATGGAATGAACATAAACTTCAGTGAACATTTATTTCTTTAGAAGTTAGAAAAGCATAATATGATGATATGACAGATGATGACATTTGACTTGTAAATATATTTAAAGTTTTCAAAGACAGAAAACATATACATACAAAAACATTTTTCTAAAGCTAACAATAAAAATAAATAGAAATTTTAACAGCATAAAATACAGTTATATACAAGACTAAAGAGCATCATAGCTCTATTTTGTTCAGAACACAGAATTATTCCGAAAAATTTGCTTTTAACGCAAGAAAATTAAACAAAATAATCTTCCCATCACCGGTTGGTATCCCTCTAACTTAATATTGATCTTTTTATCTCCTGTAAAGCACAAAAGGACACAGAACCAATTTTTCAACAAACTGTGATTAAAAACTGATCTTAAGTTGTCTGTTTGATTTCACAAATTTTAGAATTTCTAATGGAAAAACTTGAATTAACTGTCCATACAATTATATCCATATATAATAAATAATAACATAGGCTAATAATTTTTAAAAGGCAAATTTTTCTTAAGTATCTTCCTTTCTTAATTCCAAATACTAGAGATTATAAACATCCTTGGTCAATGAAAGTCATTTCATAAGTACAAAAAAACACCAATATAGTTTGGTGAATTCTTATTAAAGCAGACTTTTTTTTAACAAAGTATAGTTTCAAAAGTTTAATGCAAAAATCCAAAACTGGAAAAAAAACTTATTTCATACCCTTAACTTTTATACCAATAGTAATATTTGTTAAGAACAATGAATATTATGAAAACAAATTTTCACACCTTAGTAGAATTTTAATTTAAAGCAATAGTGGATTGGCATGAACAGGGGAAGCTCTAACTAAAATCCAAAATTTGCAAGAAAACTACTTTGACCTAATACAATCTTCAAATTGACTTGAATACTTTTTCTTCATTGGTTCGTTAATACATATGGGAGAAATTCTGAGTGTAAACAAAAACAAACATGAGCAACCCAGCAAGTGTTTTCTAGTTTAAGCTATCCAATAATAGAAACATGCTTTAGTTCCTCCCTCCATACAAGTCAAAATTGATCACAAAACAGAATGTGAAATAACTGAATAGTGATCAGAAGTTCCTAATAAAAAAAGTATTCTTTAGATCGCACTAGGCCTTCTACAAAAGGCTGCAAACCTTTCATAAAAGAGCTGTAAGCAGTTAGGTTCAAATCAAACCATAAGTCCACAATTTTTTTGTCGTGTTCATAGCAGCTTTTTCAACATTTAAAAAATAACAGGATTTTATAAGTATTTTTGGTGGCTCGGTTAAAGTGGAAACTCTGATCTTTGGGGCTAGAATAATCCACGTTTTACTGTTATTAATTAATTTAAATCATCTCACAAGTTTATAATCGCTATCTTAAGAGTAATTATTTCCAAAATATTTTAACTTATATATAAGGATATATAAGAGGGATTTAAAAATCACTATAAGAGCTTCCCCTGTTCTCCTTCACGATTCAGATATTGCACACGAGGGATATGTACAATTTCTAAAAATCTACAATGGCAATGTTGTGCTTTCAAGCTCTGTGAGGCCGAGAGTCAGGGACTTCTACCACTATGCTTCCACAGATATGATCGTAAGCAGTACGATTGTGTTGAAAGAAATACATGGTGCAGCAGATTGGAAAAATAAATGCATATGAAAAATTCTTGATAAATGATCTCACCAGAGCCCTGAAAAAAAGGCATTAGATTAAAAAAAGGCAGTACATGTAAAACTAGATATTTCATTAAAAATTTCACACTGTAATAACCCCTCAAGAAATTTCAGTGTCAATTTAACCAAATTTTTTTTGTGGAACTTTGTTGCATTTTATACATATTAAGCGTAATGTAAACAGGTAGAAGATTTTTTTGAGGGGACACCAAAAGGCAAGAATAAGTAAGTAAAAATGTAAAGTTACCACAGTAAGCACAAAAAATTCTTATGGTAAAACATGGGACTGAACCTATTGAGTTTGAACTTCGTAAAAGTAAGAAAGTAAGACTCCTAGGTGAAATTTCAATTTTCATAGATATTAAAAGTCTAATTGCATAAAAAACATCTATATTATCTATGTCTTTTAAACAGTTTTATTTCTTAAAACTACTTGTTATAAAAATAAAATATGAAACAGCTATCTTACCATCCTAATCCCAAGTCACCAGCAGGATACACTCTAATGGTATTGGAATCTATCTGTGTAACTGAATCACAAGACACGACTATAAGGTTCATGAAGGTTTTTCCAGGTGTGGCTCCACCACCTCCAGTTATACCTTTGTAAGTGAATACAGTCTAAAAAGAAAAGCTCAAAATATATTCAAAGGTTGGAAACAAAACGTGTTAAATTTTAATAGAATATGGCAGGATATAATTTGCAGGGAGATACTAGTGGGTATTTAGGCCCCATTTAAATTGTCTGACTCTTTGAGTGGTGAGCAAGTTTCCCACAAGAATTACAAGGTTGGCAAGAGCAAATATCAAAGAATGAATAGGAAATAACACTAAAACATATATAAAATGATAGTATGTTAATTTATTTAGATTTATATAACAAAAGTATACTATAAAAGAGAAGGAAATACAAAAAATGCAGTTTAGTCATAATCTAGCTTGACTACATTAAAAGAATTTTTTGAATTTTTAAAGATTGGATAATGTTTTTAAGTTTTACAGAAACTTCACTATATAGGTAAGAAAGATATGTTAAATCAATTTTCTTTAACTTTTATTATCAGTTTAGTACTTACAAAATAAACAATTGACCCCTTTGGCCAACATCAAAATAATCACCAAAAAGTATCTTCAGTGCTATATAATAAACCACAGCTTTAAATTTTTTTTGCAGATTTTAAAATTATACTAAATAATTGATGACTTAATGCATAATTACTGTTAGTTCCTTTTATACCAAATCACTCCGTTTACTGATGTTTAAAATTTTGTTAAGATGCCACAGTTTAATATTGTGAAAAATTTTTAGCATTAACTAACATGAAACTGCATGAGTTCTGGAAAGGGGAAAAACACAAATTCAATCGATCGAAGTTAAATAGAATGTACCTAGTCCACAATCTATACAAGGTGTTTCAGAATTTCTATGAGGGGTGGGGCACACTAAGAATCACAAACTACACGACTAAGAATCACAAACTACACGACTAAGAATCACAAACATGAGTAAGAATCACAAACATGAGTAAGAATCACAAACATGACTAAGAATCACAAATATGACTAAGAATCATAAACATGAGTAAGAATCACAAACATGACTAAGAATCACAAACATGAGTAAGAATCACAAAGGTGTAGGGGTCGGAAATGCACCCCTTACGATCAAGGGGATTTTATAAGCGGGAAGCTCCATAGGAGCAATACATAAGGTTTGGGGAAATTCTATTATGTTCGGGGGAAGGTTACAACTTTTTCCAGGTCCGCCTGTCCCTCTTGGAAGTTCTGAAACACCCCGTGTTTAAGAAGGCATTAGGAAACAAAGTTTTTAATGAATTATCCTTATGAAATAACTTACCTCAAAAATGCATACAATAAATCTGTTTAGGATTTCCAAAGCCAAGATTTCAGATGTTACTTCCATTGCAGTTTGATAATCTATCTCCTCATGTTTTATTATTTTGTCAATATTTTTATACTTTGAGAAATTCCTGAACAGCAAAAATTAAAACACAGCAGAAATTAAAACACAGCAAAATCAAATATTTCAAAAAGCATTTCAAAGGGAAAAAAAGCATAAATGATGTCACAATTTCTGGTAGTTGGATACTTCCTTAACCCCCCTTGGATACTTCCCTGGTCCCACATATTTTTAGAGGGGTTTTTATTTTAAAAACACTTTCATTGTTTTTTGGAAGAAAGGATTTTTACTTCCTACTATTATATTTTTATAATAAAATTTAAAAATATTGAGAGCACCAATTTATTACCTGTTGAAACTACTTAAAAAAGAAATAACTCTTGAGAATTGTAGCATTACAAAAACTAAATTACTTCAAGTAATGTATTTCAGAAAATATGACAACCTTCCTGTTGAGCATTCATTGACTGCTAAATTCAGTAGCGCAGTGAACAGGATAATACGAAGGAATCCTTTTTAGGTGAGCTAATTGTCTTTTACGTAAAATGATGCCAAACTATTTTCCAATTTTGACATTGTTTATTTTGCAATTCATACTTTTCATGCTACCGTAGAATCTAGTTAGCACTGATAAACAAGCCCCGATCGAGCCTAGTTGATGGGTACGGGTTGGCGATAGATGACGTAGTCAGAGATAGATTGCCAAGTCTGGCAATCGCAAGTTGAATGACGAATGCTGTGCGCGATTCATCCAAATTGACGTAAGAATGCGCTCTTGTGTTCTGCGTTGTATTGTAACATTCCGAAATGGCCAATTGAGAAGTGATGACGCAAAGGACTCGGAAAACCAATCAGCTGTCATGTTGTGCTTAGGGATCTAAAAAATCGTTTCATTCGATTCCGGAATTGATTCCTGAGGCTTGATTCCAACCTAGAATCGATTGCTTAGGGCCACTATCGAAAAAGTAGGAAGGATAATTAGTAAAATCAAGGATAATTAGTTAATACGGATATTATACTAAAAAATACGGATATTATAAGAGATAAAAATAATATATAATAATATAAATATATAATAGTAATATAATAATAATAATCATAATAATATAAATATAAATAGTAATATAAATATAAAATAGTAATAATAATAATATAAATATAAAATAGTAATAATAAAAATATATAATAATAGAAAAATATATAATTATAATATATTATTATTTCTAAATTAATACAGATAATTATTAGCAAATTTGTTAAGTACGATTCCTAAGATTCAATTTCTGCTGGAATCGATTCCTTCAAGGGTTCGATTCCGGAATCCCTTCAGAAAATATTAAGAACTTAGCTGTGGCAATCGCGTTGAATATGCGCGGATTTCAAATATTACGATGTCTCTGCGCATTTCAAAACAGTTCTTTTGTTTTGAAAGGCAGAGATGTGTAAGTTTTCAGTACGGGAATATGGTATGTTATTTGTGTTTTTTATTACTTAAAATGCATTAATGAAGAGTTATTAAGTTGAATTAGGATATTTGTATAAGTATTTTACTATATTAAGAATATTCGCCAGAACCTTAATATTCAGTAAAGCGTATTGAAATACATGCGTAATTATGCGTATCTTGTAAGGGTAATTAATCTTTGAAATCATGTCATTTCTTAATTTATTGGACGAGAAACAAGACGTCATAGTTAGATTAATATTGCATCATAGTATATTTAAGTCTTGAAAATTCGTCAATCAAGTGATAAATACTTTAAATTATGTTATAATATGTATAAATTGTTTCCTTATTACGTTTAAGCAGTTTAGACTATGTTTTTAGCTGTCTGCAGCTTGGAATTTGGCGCCTTTCGATTTTGGCGACAAAAAAAACTTAGCGCCAAAAAACGCGCCAAGGCGTACCCATGAAATAGGATTTTACCAACAAGCCCTACTTCTCACACCAGTCTTTGTAACACTTTAGTTTGTTTATGGGAAGCAGTCATTGTTAAGAGGTTCTATATAAATGGAAGGCATGGCATTATACAATTAAGATTGCAACATACTGCACCATAATCAATACAAATACATATAAAAATTAAGTAGCCACCTTGGAATGGAAAAGTACCAAAAAGGTGTGACTAAACAAAATCTTAATTATTTCAGTTAATACTCCATTATTTGTCCGTTTTAAAATTGCCAAAATATTTAACGTGCCGAATACAAGTATCATCAAATTATTTTAGTAATCATTGATATCAATACGATTAATATCTGTATATTTTATTGTGTATATTTTAATTAGATGGATTGAAATTTTTGACGTTATTACTAACTGTTGGCATCTAAAACAGCTAGATCAGTGTTTCCCAACCTTTTTTTATCCATGCCCCACCAAACGCTTTCAAAATTTTTCATGCCCCCCGTCTTTTTTTTTCAAAAATCCATCTTGGAAAGTCAATAGATACTGGTTATCCATGCTCCATCTAGGGGGCAATTAGGTTGAGAATTTTTAAATTGCCCCCCTAGAAAATCATATTGCCCCCCGGTGGGGCGTGCGCCCCACGTTAGGAAACACTGAGCTATATGATATTTAAAAGGTCAGATAATGGAATTGAACCATTATTTTTAAAAAACAAATGCCCTAATCTCTAATTGAAAATCTTTTAGAAATATACTTACACCAAATCAAAGAATTCAACTGCAATATATGAAATTGCCACTTTTATGATTAAAAGAACAAAAAAGTCTATAACCTCAGCAGCTAGTCTTTTGAAAAGCGATGGGATGAGAAAAACTCTTCCTAAAAGAGGAAAAAGACGAAAATTAGACACTGATAACAACAAGACATAGATCAAGTTGCATTATAAAGATGAAAAGGATTTACAATAACGTAGTTACCACTAGAATCTGATATGTATGAGTTTTGGTTGGCTGCATTTGGTCGATTACTTTGCTGAAGAGCAAAATTTTGGTTGGGAAAGAATGTGTTGGGGAAATTTCTGTTAAAATCCGTGCTTCCATCAGGATTGCTGCTTTGAATCCTGAGAGCTGTTTGGGAAACTATATAAGGTAATGTCATAGAAAAGCATTGCCAGTTGTAGCACTGCCACAACCACTGATTTACAGCAGCTGCATATTCAGAGCTAGATTTGTATGGGTACGTAGGAACCGACATATCAAATTCTTCCAAACCCTCAGCCGATGATGTACCATCTGCTTTGAGGTTTCTTTTAGATACATTTGGTGATTCTGAATCAGCCATAATATTCCCCGAAAACCAGAACAAGCAGGAAGCAGATCAAAAATTCGAGTAGAAGTAAACAAAAACACTAACACGTAAAAGTTCTTTTCACTTCATGTAATGGTAGGTTTTTGTTGAAAAGCGCAAAATAATTGTATGAATAAATTTCAATTAATCTTATTTAACATTTAAAAAATGTTTCTTTGTGAAAAGTATCCAATTTTTCAAAATTAGTAGTTTTTAAATAAAATTCTTCCTTTATCCCATGAAAATTTTACTCAATAAAAAACTTCTACTACAACTCTAATGTTTGTAAACAAACTCAAGCACTGGTTTCGGCTTCTGCTCATCTGCTTCAGCGCGCCTTGTAAAAGTGGTTTGAAATAATTCCTATTCATTTCTTATCTTTAGATTTTATAAAGTGTTTTAGATAATTGAAACTGGCCTGTATCTTAACATCCCGTGGTTTATTTCTTTTATTTTATTGAACCAAGTTTGGAAGGAAATCCTTTTAAAAATTTGTAGATGGCTGAAGGAGATTCTCAATCTGATGTTTTAAAGTTTTTCATGATGGTTGGAAAGCTAAAGGTTGGAGAATTATAAAGTTAGAACATATATTTCGATTCATTTATTTGTCGAGGTGAATATGCATGTAATTTGCATTTTATTTTGACAGCACATCAAAAGAACTGGTTGGGTCCGAAATAATGTTCCTGAATGTGAAACTATTGCTGGACACATGTATCGCATGGGCATTATGGCTTTTCTATTTAATGATGATGCATCATTTGGATCTTTGGATAAAAACAAGTACTAATTTCTAATATGGTAAAAGATCACAAGATTTCAACATCGTTAACCAGTGGCGGCTCGAAGGTAAAATTATAAGGGGTACTGCTCTGGCGGTACCAAGTTAGCAACGTATTTTAAGCGATATTATGCCAAATAATATTTCTATTAAACAAAAACGTGAAAAAAATCAAATAGAAAAGATGGGAACAGTATAGAATTTCGATTTCACACTTAATTAGCATTCAAAAACTGTCACTTACCTATATTTAGCTGATTATTAAGAAATTATCAAGCGAATATGAACTATAATCTACATCGAATTCAAATTGTTAATTATAAAAAGAAATAAAAACTTGGCTACAAAAAAGTAAACATAAATCTTTATTGACTTGCCAAAATCTGAAAAGATTTTGTTCTCTCTAAGAAGAAAAAAAGAAGCTATGAATAAAATATTAAAACAGTGTTGGAGTGATAAAAGCTAAAAAGCCAATGTTATTTATTGGTAATAGTAGAAATCGTATATTTTTCTTCTTCCCTCAGTTTGTTTTTTACAGCTCTCTTAAGGGAAAAGCTATCATTCTTTTGGTCAGGGCTGATAAGACAGTAGCCCTTTTTCTCCTAACAGATTCGCAAGCTAAATTCTTGATATTTTGATTTGATATGAAAGAGCTAGTGTTTTATACCACGTTTGCTATATTTGCGGGGGCTGACTGCCCCGGAAAGAAATCTGTAGGCGAGATGGCATAGCGGAGAATAATAAATTGAAAAAGGATTATAAATGACAAAGAATAAAGGGGTAAAATAGATCATTTTTTAAATATTGTAAAGCAAATAAAAAAAGGAATTTCGGGAAATTTTGGTTGGGGGTGCTGCAGCCCTGCAGCCCCTATGGACGAGCCGCCACTGTTGTTAACCAAAATTAGATATTAATATTATTGATAGAATAGTTCACATTTTAACATTTTGTATACTTATTGACTAATAGCGATGTTTCAAACCTTCTTGGTAAATTTATTTCATTAAATTTATAAATTCTGCATAAAAGTAGTTTATAACTTATTTGTATTGCTTTTGGTTTTGGTATTATAGGTGCATCAAAATGGCTCTAGTGCATGACATAGCTGAATGCATTGTTGGAGATATAACTCCTTTTTGTGGAGTAAGTAAGGAAGAAAAACATGTAAAGGAAATGGTTAAGTATTTTTAAAAGCCATATATTATAAGAAATAAAATTTGTAGTAATTATTGAACTTATGTAATTCCTTTGAAATGCTGTGAAAATTTATTTTTCACATCCTTAGCATGCATATGTTACGGGCAAAATTATAAACAGGGCCTTATTAATAAGGGATAAACAGGGCCCAAAGAGAGGTGGACAATGTGATTAATTCAGAGGCTTTTATTCATTTATTACCTATCAATAAGCCTAAAATGTGTGTGTGAGCATTAGTAATAATGCCCAGATTTATATTTACCCACTACCACTCAAATTTTTCTTCAACTGTGAAGCTCCTAGCATTTAATTTTCTAGAAGGCATTTGTTTTTTCTGTACCACTATTTCTTTAATTTAAAATTCTGTGGTGTCACCTTTTTTTAATATTTTTCCTTCATTTCTAACTATTTTCAGGTTGCCAGTTTATTTGCTGGTTCAATTCCGAAAACGTTCTCGTTAAATATCGGCAACCTTTTTTATAGCCATATATTCAATTATCAACAGTTTTTTTATTGATGAACAGAGCAGTTTATTAATCTAACGAAACTAAACATTTTAACCAATGAGATTGAAATTATGGTTTCATACTACAAGCGGGTGCCACTTGTTTTTTTAGCTTCACCAACTAGGGGGATAATTAATTTTCTAGCAACCCAGCAGATATACCATGCATTGAATTATGATGCCAAAATGTCGCCAAGAAGAGTGGCACCCAGTTATATAAAAGCACCAAAATTATTTAGCAATATTTCTACTTTTTGGTGCCGAAAAGAGCAGGGCAGTATTTAGCTAGAACATTAACAGAATTGAACCTATTTGCTTAATCAATAAAAAAAATTTCGCCTAAATTAAAGTCATTAGTTTTTTGTATTTAAAACCTATTCTCCTATTTTTAGTCTCCTATTTTTAGCACCTTTTGTCCTTATCCCAATATTTTAAAAATTCTTAAAAATTTTATCAAGAAAAGATAGCAAAAAATCAATGAAAACCTTTTTGTGGAAAACACTAATGTAAATTATTTCTATAGGAAGCCATGAAGCGACTGAGTTCTCTAGTTGGAAAAGAAACTGGCCAAGAGTTCCTTAATTTGTTTATTGTAAGTTTTTCTAGTGTATTTATTTTTAATTTTGTTAAATTTGCTTCACTAATTCTTAATTTTCAAATTTGAATACTTTGATGTTGAATACTTTGTTTTTTCTCTTTTCAATAAATCTAAATTTTGTCTTTAATTTTGTATTGTTTTTTTAAGGAATATGAAGAACAAAAAACACTAGAAGCAAAAGCTGTTAAAGATTTAGATAAATTTGACATGATTCTTCAAGCATATGAATATGAAGAGCAGGATGAAAAGAAAACCACTAATTTGCAACAGTTTTTTGACAGTACAGAAGGTAATTTACTTATTAAATTTTTTAAAGAAATTTTGATGCTTTATATCTGATAATCATCATAAAAATTACTTTTGTAGTCTATGAATTAAAAATTTTATAGTTTCTAATGAATCTATGAGATAGGATAGATATTTTTAAAAAGTTAAAATGAAACTATTTTTAATATCCACTCTCATTTTATTTACAATTGTTACTTCACTTTTACTGCTAAAATATGACTTCTGTAATTTAAGTTCACAAAAAGAACTGTTATGTTAAATTGTCTTATTAAAAGTCAAATTGTTACCTAAATAAATGTTTCTAAAAATAATGTTTGTTTCCTAACCAATTTTGTGTCCCTCACCATATTGTAACAATATCTCTTACATGGCTGTGGGTGATATAGAAATAAAAAAATTTAAACAACATTTAACAGTTCTGGTGTTATTAAATGTATTGTGTTTCTTGATTTAGGTTCATTTGAAAATCCTGGTGTATTAAAATGGGTCCAAGAACTAAAAAAGATGAGAAAAACTGCCAACTAGATTTTTTGAGGTTTATTTATGTGTATGGTTTGAAAAAAATGTTATGTTCTTAGTTTTTTAAAAAGGTAATGTTGAATAAAAATTACTTTTCTTAAAAAATGTGTTTCATATTTGTGCTTTTTAACCTTTTACAGGCCAATGTTCCCAATTGGGAACATCATGTTTGAAAAATCATAAAAAATTAACTACTATCAGTATACTGATGAAAAATTATCTAGGTAAAGTTAAAAGATTATTTGATTTTTTAAAATTCAAACGAAGCTGATATCTTAATAGGACAAAATTACAAAAAATCTCAAAATTGGCCCTTTTTACACTTCTTGACAGCAGCACACAAAACAATTCATGAAAAATTGAAACCTTGTAGTAAGTTTCAAAAATCTGGTGAGGATATTGAAAAAGACTTACCTTAAATAGTTATCCTCAGTATTAATAATAAATATTAAAAAAAATTTTTGAAGTAACTTGCGAAACATGCATGTTCCCAATTGGGAAAATTGGCCTGTCGCCACTATGCTTAGGAATCCGAGTTTCTTGTACGGCGTTATATCATTGAAGCAATAGAACTGGTGTATTTTGGCAATTTCTTTTCAGAAAAGAATAATAAGGTTATATAATTATTAAAGGGAGTTCCCTTTGTAAAGTAAGTTCCCCTTTTAAAGAGAAAGTAGCTGGTTTGAATGTTTTTTTATTGAGTAATTGTTTTTTTAATCTAAGCTTTGAGAAATGATGGATGTGAATAAACCACGTTCATAAGATCCCAATGATTTATTCTTGTACAAATAAAGAAAAAGTTTATAGTAGATTCAGACATCTCAAAAGCTTAGTATTTTTTATACATAAGAAATAAATTTAGAAAATATTTATTCAGGAAATGATTTCTATATGGGGAATAAAAGCATAAAAGGTTCAGATCTTTTAAAGTAATGTGTGTGAAATTTTCATTTAAATACATAAATGTTACATTCAAAAATCAATTATTTCATCCATTACTCAAACTTTAAATCATTATTTCAGTACTATTTATTATAACCTATTTTTAAATACTCTTCATAAATGCATCAATATTTTGCCTGTGTATAATAAAAGAACTTGTTTTTTATTTATAAAAAATTAAAAATAATATTATTCTTTCATGTTTTAGTTGTTTTTTTAAATCCCTATTCTTCAATTGTATTTTTCAGGCTAGTGTATAAAAATTTGAAGCATAATGATATAAAATTTGGTTATTTTTCTGATTTGATAAGTGAAATTGTCATTAAAATTTTTAAAAATTATGAAATTCATACAAAATTTCTGCTTGAACCGAAACATTAATTACATTTAAGAATAAATTTGCAAGTTATTCCATATAATTTGGGTTATTTTTTGATAGATTAATCACTATAGTTTAATCGCTCTTCCCTGAGAGAAGTATAGTCGGATATTAATAAAATCCCTTAATTGAAGCATTAGAAGGTAAATTATGCAAAAAAATTATACCTGGATCTTAATTCGGCCTGTAAAAGGTTAAAACAATGTAAATTAAATCTGAGCAGACCAATTTTCTTATAGAGCAGCCGTTTTTTCTATTTTTTGGGATCTATCTGAGTGAGTCTTTTTAAATCACCCTATTATTAAAATATTTTGCATGTTGTATTTGATTACTTACTTTTATATTTTATAAATGTTGCATCATGTTTCAGCTGTGCATACCTGTAGCAAAAATACTCACCGCACAATTAGTGAATTAAAATGCAGAATAAAGACAAACTGAAACATTCTGGTGTGAATCTGGTGTTCAGTTTTGAAGTGCTTCACTTTTACTTTATCCTCTCTTTTTAAGACAGTTTTCTATAATCTGTTCATTTAAAATTGGCTGGAGAGACATAATGTATTAGAAGCCATTACTATTGTAATTCTTATCAAAACATTTGTCTTGTGTAATTATAGGCAGCTGAAACTGAATACTGTAAAATAATCTGTTACTAAGATTGCATTGTTGTTTCACTGGCCTATTCGAAACAAACAGACTATAAAATCCTGAGATGATGCTAATAATGCTTTTTAGTGTTCTTTGTTATAAAAAGAATTCCCTAAAATTAGTTATAGATAAAAAAGAAAATATTTAAAAGTAAAAAAATAAAATGTTGGGTTGTTTTTCCAACTTCAAGTATGAAAGTTGAAACTACTTTGATAAATTGAAATTGTGCGATTAAGAGAAGTAAGTTAAAAATCTTTAAAATGCATTAAAGAATTAAAAATAATTCCTTTTCTCTGAAATAAGCTGTTATTTTGAATTTATAAATCAAAACATTTTCGTTTATATTTTATATTATTTTATTAATTTCTGAATCATTGGGTTAGCTCACATTAAACTTGAACTAGATATTTTTATAATATATGGTGTTATTTTTAAGTTCTTCAGAAATTTTTAATTTGATGGGTTTCTTATTTTTGTAAATAGATTTAAATATATCTAAAAATAAAAGGAGAAAATAATCTTGCCTCTGTATTATAAATATAACTATTTTAAGTAGATATTAAAAATGATCTTGAATTTTATCTTTCTTCAAAGAATATTTGTTGAACTGTATGTGCAATTTTCATGACAGAGTTTAAGGTAATTATTTCTCCTTGAAATTATTACACTTCATTTTTAAACATACTTTTTATGAAAATATATATTTGTTTTTATAAATTTATAAAATTCCATTAAAATATTTTCTGTCCTTATACAATTTTAAGTTGCATTAATTTCTTCTCCAGCGTAACTAATAGATTATTTTACTTTACTAAATGTTACCTATAGAAGTTTCTGTTTTCACAAACAATATACAGGGTGTCCCATAAATAATGGGTCACACTTCTAGGGGGGATAGTAGACACCTAGACGAGTCAGAATCACATAGGATTCGGGGGTCCCAGACCAAATCCCAGGGAGTTAAAAATGGAGCGACACCCCAAAAAAATTATTGAAAAATTCAATTTGTAGAAGAACTACTATTGGTAAAAATTTAATTATGGTCTCAAAAATTGTGGATTAATATGATCTTTAAAATTATCTCAAAAGTCTTCACTGTAAAACTTGTTTTATTATTAAAAAAACAAAAAAATGTGAAAATTTTGCCAAAACCTCATTTTGTTATTAGAAATCCTTTCTTTTGATTTTATAATCTGAAAGATCATAGTTGAAAACCCTGTAGTACAAAGTTTCACGTAAAAACCATCAATATTCAATGCTTGAGATCCTGTTAAAGTTCGTTTTTTGGGTGCGCAAACGGGTTTCCTATAGCCGTTTCCAAAACGACAGTTGGCGGAAGCAAAAAACGGACTTAAATCATGCTTTAACAGGCTCTCAAGCATTTAATATTGATGGTTTTTACGTGAAACTTTGGACTTAAGGGTTTTAAACTATGATCTTTCAGATTATTAAATAAAAAAAAGGATATCGAAATACAAACTGAGGTTTTTGGCAGAATTTTCACATTTTTTTGAGGTTTTTTAATTTTTTTCATATTAAAAAAATTTTAAAGTGAAGACTTCTGCGATAACTTTAAAGATCATATTAAACCTCAATTTTTGAGACCATAATTAAATTTTTACCAATAGTAGTTCTTCTACAAATTGAATTTTTCAATAATTTTTTTGGGGTGTCGCTCCATTTTTAACTCCCTGGGATTTGGTCTGGGACCCCCAAATCCTATGTGATTCTGAATCGTCTAGGTGTCTACTATCCCCTCTAGAAGTGTGACCCATTATTTATGGGACACCCTGTATACCAGCTTCTTGTTATTTTCTTGGAATAAAATACCCGGAATAGTCAGCTAGCTATAGAGGGTGACCCAAAGATAACTGTCCACCCCCTATAACTTTTAAACCCCTGCAGATAAAATCATGAAAGAGGGGTATAGGTATAGTAAAGTGATCATTAGGGTGGTTACAAAAAACCAACTTTCGAAATTCTTAGGTCTTACCCCCCTAAAATGTGACAATAGGCTAAAAAATGAGATTGGCCAAGTTTCAGCTCAACCCGATAATATTAACCCTTGCCTCATTGAGGTCAAAGTTCAGAAAAACAACAAAAAATCGTAGTTTTCGCCCCATAAAACTGGAACCGTTTGTCCCAGAAATCTGGTTAGGATGTCATTTGATAGAAAATTTCATACACTTTAACCCTGAAGTCACGGAATTTTATTTTCTAAATCGGATGGAGTGCTATTTAGCATTTTCATAGTGAAGGTCCGTGAAAAAGCGACTTCATTGCTAGAAACCTAGAACATTACAATGTTACAAAAAACTTTATCCTCCGGGCTTTTTCTGTTACTTTTGGTCCCAATAGATAGTAAATGAGTTTTTAAACCCTCTAAGTGAATTCTAGGGTATAATTTCGAACCCCCCTAGTGTTTGAAAAAAAAGGAAAAATATATAATATTTTTAAATTTTTAAACACGCATTTTTGGACTGATAATGTGATAAAATTGGTCCAAATACATTATTAAGAGCTTAATTAGATAGAATACCAATGATATAGGGCCTTAACCTTTCCCTAACCCCTATAATCTAAGCGAAAGAAGCGCGACTGCGAGGTTTTACTAAACAAAGGCTTTAATACCCATTAAAGCGATAAACAGAGGTAAATTAAAAATTTTTCACAAAAATATCTAGAGATATGTCATTTGGTGTCAGAAATGACGTTTTAGATTATATATGTGGGTAAAATTATAATAATAGCGTCTTTCCGACTCTAAATATTAAAAAAATCCTATTTCTATCTAAGTTACATGTTTTTAGCTTTAAGTGATCTTAGAAAAATGTATAAATTGATTTATTTTAATGCACCTCGAAATTCATTTGCCTGACATTAAAATAAATCAATTTATACATTTTTCTAAGATCACTTTACGCTGAAAACGTGTAACTTAGGTAGAAATAGGATTTTTTTAACATTTAGAGTAGGAAGGACGCGTTTATTATAATTTTTACCATATATATAATCTAAAACGTCATTTCTGACACCAAATGACATATCTCTAGAGGTTTTTGTGAAAAATTTGTAATTTACCTCTGTTTATCGCTTTAATGGGTAATAAAGCCTTTGTTTATCGCTTAGGGGTTTTCGCTTAGATTATAGGGGTTATAGGGAAAGGTTAAGGCCTATAGCTGTAACTATAACTGTTGTTACGTCATCACGAACTATGTATATATATGTACAGTAAATAGCATGGAATAAAGGCTGCTTAGATTAACCTGGCTTGTCTCAATGATACTAAAACATGGCGCAGTCGGCAGGATTTTTAGTTACGTTTTTTGCGACTGCGCCATGTTTTGTGAATATTTCTTGTCAGTGTTCAAAACTTAAAAGGGAAGATGTTGTATAGCTGTAACTATAACTGTTGTTACGTCATCACGAACTATGTATATATGTACAGTAAATAGCATGGAATAAAGGCTGCTTAGATTAACCTGGCTTGTCTCAATGATACTATAACATATTCTATCTAATTAAGCTCTTAATATTGTATTTGGACCAACTATATCACATTTTCAGTCCCAAATTGCATGTTTAAAAATTTTAAAAATTATAAATTTTTCCTTTTTTTTCAAACACTAGGGGGGTTTGAAATTATACCCTAGAATTCATTTAAGGGGTTTAAAACCTCATTTACTATCTATTGGGACCAAAAGTAATAGAAAAAGCCCGGAGGATAAAGTTTTTTGTGACATTGTAATGTCTAGGTTTCTAGCAATGAAGTCGCTTCTTCACGGACCTTCACTATGAAAATGCTAAATAGCACTCCATCCGATTTAGAAAATAAAATTCCGTGACTTCAGGGTTAAAGTGTTTGAAATTTCCTATCAAATGACACCCTAACCAGATTTCTGGGACAAATGGTTCCAGTTTTATGGGGCGAAAACTACGATTTTTTGTTAAAAATCACTGTTTTTCTGAACTTTGACCTAGATGAGGCACGGGTTAATATTATAGGATTGAGCTGAAACTTGGCCAATCTCATTTTTTAGCCTATTGGCACATTTTAGGGGGGTAAGACCTGAAAAAAGTTGAAAATTTTTTTTCCCAATATAACTTGTGACCACCCTAGTGATCATGTCCTATCCGATGCAATACCTTTCAACGCCCCCTATCGGCAATGTTTGGAGTTAAAATTTTTATTATAAAAACTTATATATATATGCTTAATTAGTCAATTATTAACTCTTAACATTGCCACTAGGGGGCATTGAAAGTTGTCACATCGGATAGGGCATAAGGGAATGTTTCATAAAATCTAAATTTTTTTCATACATCTAGAAAGTCTAGATAAAAAATTGTGTATAAAAATTAATATATTGAAACAATTTATAAGTTTCATGTAGTAAGTAAATGGTAAATCAACAGCCTTCTTTTTTAAATTAATTAAAAATATTTAAAACGACATTAAGGATTATTTCAAACAACAACCATACTTCGAGGATTTTTTTACTCAAGCACTTGAAATTAAACAGTGGCGAATCCAGAAGGGGGGCTCTGGGGCTGCAGCCCCCCCAGGTATAAGACATTCAAGTTTTGGTACACTCAAACCTGTTTTTGTGCGGTCCTTTATTGTGCTTTTTTTCTATTTTCCGGTCTTTTTTCTGAGATTTTTTTTGTGCGGTATATAAAAGTCGCTGTAAGAAAGACCGAAAATAAGAAAAATCGCACAAATAAAAAATATCGCACAAAAACAGGTTCGAGTGTAATAGCAATAAAGCCAAAAAAGAAATTTCAACACGTTGCGGACAATCGGTGGTGTTACCCAAAGGGTCTCAAAATGAATCGGAACCTTACTTTTAAGGGTAAAAATTCCAAAAATTTTCTGGGAGAAGACCCCCTAACCCCCTCAAAATTTTGGAATCTAATAAGTACGGTTTTTCCTTAAAACTTTAGTGATTTACAAGGAGTGATCCTCTTTGATGTAACCTAAAGTGTCTCAACATGAGTTAAAATACTACTTTTAGGACAAAATTCAAAAATTTTTCTGGAATAGAAACCCCTTAACCCCCTGGAAATTTTCCAATGTATAATACATTAATACTATAAACTTTTTTCCTTGAAATTTTTCCGCTTACAATGCCTTTTTGGTGGAATCTAAAAGGCTTCAAAATGAGCTAAAACACTATTTTGAGGGGCAAATTTTCAAAATTTTTCTGGGGGAGGACCCCCAAACCCCCCTTTTACTTGGCGTTGACATTTTCACACAATTTTGAAATTTAGTACACCAAAATTAAAACCTTACGAAGTCATCTCACCTAAAACGTAGTTAGATTAGACCTCAGAAAAGATGTTGAGTAACCCCCTAAACAAAAATCTGGCTACGGCACTGGCAACTCCCTCCCCTTTCCAGTTGCTTACATTAATATTTGAACAGCCCATAATAGAAATTAAGTAATTTGTGAAACTCAGCCCCCTTAGACAAAAATCCTGGATTCGCCACTGAAATTAAATCCATGTTCACAGTTTAATCATTTTAAATATGCCTAATTTGTTGCAATGGAAATCCTTTTACATTTTAAATTAGTACATTGATTTTTACTTGCAACAAAACATTAGAATTAAATAATAATGATAATGTTGTTATTATTAAATATTATTAGATAAATAAGAACACTCATTATACACATTAGAATGGGGCTGTTCACATTATTATTAAACCTCTACTCTGGTATGAAACTTCAAATTAAGGCTATTATTATTTAAGAAATCTGTAATAAATCATGTTTCTCTGTTAGATAACTTCATTTTGAATTTTATTGAAAGCTTTAATCATTGATCATTTAACAAATAAGAACTAAACAAACCACAAGGGGTTTTGTATTGAGTTTCATATAAAATGTAATGATAATAATATAAAGTAAAATTTTGCAAAAACTTTATCCATGTGCTCAATTCTATATCCGATTCTCTACTACCTTAAATAAGGATCTTTCTAGGTCTTCAATGGGAGCATTGCGTTTTCTCCTTAAGTAGTTGAAGCAGCATATGCGAAATCGTCTCGTTCCACATGCATGAAAGCATTCAATGCCACATGAAGTGCAATCCAACGATGAAGCACTCAGTGTTGGCAAGAAGATGGTCAGCATCAAAAAGAGTAGGAAGCTTTTATCTAAGTAAAAAAGGTGTAATGAGTAGTGTTAATGATTTTAGTTACTTTAAAGAATTCGTTAAAAAATTAAAGATTATAAATAATCTATGCGTCATTTTTTTTCTGGTTTTCAATCTACGGTTTGGATTTAGGTATCAAGTAGATTTAAAATGTATTTTGAAGCAATATAAAAAAACAAACATTAAATTATAGCCTCTGATAAAAATCAGTTCAACGTTTATAGCTTTTAACTATAAGGCTAACCTTTACTACAGTAAAATCCCGTTATAACGAACTTCACGGGACCGTAAAATTTCTTCGTTGTAACGGAAATTTCGTTGTAACCGTACTATGGTTAATTCAAATAAAAACGGTTGGGAACTATCTGGACTTTCGTAATAACGGGATTGTTCGTTGTATCGGTATTTGCTGTAACAGAATTTCACTATATAAGGTTAAAATAATAATTGCCCAAGTTATTTTACTAGGTGTTTTAAATCATCTACATGTTTTACAGTATAAATACCCAATACTCAGGGATTGATAATAACTCCCTAGAGAATATTAATATAATTACCTGTCTGTTAGATGGTACAAATAATTTCTTTTAATACTTATAGTTTTTCTAATAATACAATATATTTTTACTTACACGTGGCGCAATATGAACTTTCCTGATTCTTGCGCCATAAAACAATAACCAAACCTTTTACATACAAAAATTCTAAATCAGTGTACGCAGTGTCGTAGCCAGAAAAATTTCGGAAAGGGATATGGAGTAAACCGAACAGGAAATTTATAATAATTTAGAAAATTTTTGGAGCAAATGGAAATTTCTGATTTTAGGGATAATATATCTTCCCAAAACCTCCTTGGGAACGTCTCTGATTGCATGCAAGTAAAATAGCTTTTAAATAAAAGAAAACAAATATACATACTACGAAACATTTCGATTAATATTACTCCATAATATTTAGAATTTTCAGATATCCGAAGATGGCGCTTCTTCTGCCACGCAAGAGTATCTGAGGAAGAGGGATACTTTTACTTCGACTGTCAAAGTGTCAAATGTTATTCATTTATCAACGTCAAAGTATTTCTCTTATGAAAAAATTAACATATTGGGCTGTAACCTACATTCTTCATTTATACATCAATCAAAGATTGGAACATTCCTTTTCACATTTACTTAAGTTGAAATAAATCAGATTCCTACATCTTTTATGCAAGACACTAGGTACTAGGATGCATAAAAAGGATCTAAGTTTCCGAAAATAATTGATTAAATCGATAGTTTTTATCTCATCCTTTCCCGTAATTTTGACAATAAAAATTTTTTTTACAAAATCTGAATTTTTTTAAATAACCTAAATGTACTTATTGAACATCAAAATAACTTTGAAGTGGATTAATAAATCTGATAATTTGTAACAATAATTGTACTAAACTTGACATTTTAAATAAAGTAATTCACAAATCTGAAAATAATTTTCATCCGCTTTCTACCTTCAACAAATTATAAGGAATTTGGTTTATTTTCTGTTTAACCACTTTTACAATTAACAAATATAGTTTTTACTGTAAGTTATCTATCGGTTTTCGCCAAATATTTCAAAACTTGACTTTTGAATACTTAAAATCCTAATACTTTTTAGTAAATTTTAATTTTATTAAAATGGATCGTAGGTATAAAATTGCCCTTTCCAGGCATGGAGGAAATTATTGTTCTCTAAATCTTAGAACTACTTTAATGTCTAAAACCAATACAAATTTTGTATTGTATACAAAGAATTTATCCCGCTTATTCTTCAGCAAACATTTAGAAATGTTTAGCGTAAAAGAATTTAATAATCCTGGTTTGGTTTCCATAAAAAGAGGCTGCTATAAACCAAGTCCAAAGTTTGTTCAAAGTTGACTTGCCGGCATACTGTCTATCACCAAGGAAAAACTAGTTTTACAGGTATAAAATTGTCCTTTCCAGACATGGAGGAAATTATTGTTCTCTAAACCTTAGAACTACTTTTAATGCATAAAATCCCGCTTATTCTTCAGCAAACATTTAGAAATGTTTAGCGTAAAAGAATTTAATAATCCTGGTTTGGTTTCCATAAAAAGAGGCTGCTATAAACTTAAGTCCAAAGTTAGTCCGAAATTGGCTTGCCGGCATACTGTCTATCATCAAGGAAAAACTAGTTTTACAGGTAACAAACGCAGCAGAAATGAGGGCAGCTTCGTAGCGGGGCACGTTAGCATAAATTAACTCACCCCACTATACACTGGTATACAAACGAAATATAAAAACTTACAAAAATAGTCTTATGTGGCGATTTTTCACTTTTTTTTTAAGAACAATAATATGCAATGAGTTTTTCTTTGTTTTAATTTCTAAAAGTATGAAACATGCAATATTCGTTTAGCCAAAAAAAAGTAATGACCAGCGGACAAGGGTAGCATAAGGTTAACCGGACAGACCTCTATAGTGTGTCAAAAATAGTGAACACATACTCAGTAGGCCAAAAAGAGTGATCAAGGGTTAAAATCATGGATTTTGCAATTTCGGTTGTTTCTGCTAAATACGAAATTTACCCTCTCAGATAATGCTAAAATATATTACATATTTAATACTGAATTTGTTCTTTATGTAGTTTCAGTTAATTAAATTTTTACAGCTAAAAAAGCCCGCCGTATCTTAATCATTTAAAATTATTCATCGGGTTTTTTTAGTTTTATACCTAATTTTAAAAATTTAGTTTCACTTGGACCTGTTTTTAAAGTTTTATTTTGTAGTTCACATGTCATCGATTCCGGAAAGCGTTAATAAAACACGAGCGCATATCGCGTTCTATTTTAACCATACCATTCATGTCCCCCACATAATGTATCTTTTCATACTAAATCGATGCTCCTCTACTATACTTTGTAACTGTCTACTTTCTCCAGACTCAAATAGATTTTGAGATCAGCGGCATGCCCATTCAACAATTCTGGGGAAAGCAAACGTTAAAAGTGGTCCAATCGAGTAGCACCTAACCTCTTTTTTATACCTAGACACCACTTTTCTGACTGTAAGACTTTCCAAAATTAAGGGCGTGAGCAGGGACCGATCATAACAAGTTGGGGCCCAAGGCCTGGATACTTTAGGGGGCCCTTTCACGAGAAAAGATTAAGAAAAAAATTGCAAATTGTACCTTTTAGGATACCATCATTCAATTATGCTAAATAATGCGTGTTTGATTATTTATATGGTTTATTTGAATAAACAGTTTTTGATTGAACTAATGGGTCAGTGACCACTACAGTCAAGAATAAGATAAATTACAATCTAATTTTTTTGTAAAAATAATTTATCTAGTTTTGATAATAACATAATTTATGGGTTTCAGACAATTTGGGGGCCCTCTAAAATTATAAGCCGAAGGCCCGTGCCTTGTATAAGCATAGCCTATAGTCTGTGTAAATAAAATTGGCTGCTCACTACTAGTCATTTCCCATTGTATTTTATTGCGTTGTCATGGTGACGAGCCGCCAATTTTATTTACACGGACTATAGGCAATGAACAGGGCCTCACGCCGCGTGAGACAGAATCTCAAAAAGCCAAACAGGCCATTAATTGGTCCATTACTTTTTCGAAGAGTAGACCAAAAGAGTATTAACATGCTCGAAACGAACTTCTAGGAATGGGTTTAAAAAAGATTCTCTGACGAACGCTGTCGTCGTTGAGGCTTTTCTTCGATCGTGTGCCAAAGCAGTTGGATGGCCTCTGTTTTCTCTGGCGTCTGTTTTGTTCCGAACAGATTGGCGAGTAATTGCTCTCTGAACATCGGAGATGAATAGGACTGACGTGTAATCACTGCGTGTATAAAATAACTGCCATCGAGAGTTAAGAGTGTTGTTGAATGTTTAGAATATTGTTTCCGGACTTGTAAACTCTAATATTATTACAATTTAATAGTTATTTTCTTTTAGATACAATTCAATATGATTTTATGGGAAAAAAGTATTTTTTTGCCATTAATATTAATGTTACGATGGCTATGTTATTAATGTTATATTAATGTTATTATTAAGTGGACACTGGAATAGTCAGTTTACATTTCTTTAAATGGCATAAGGGACCGTCCATAAATGATGTCACGCTTGGAGGGGGTTCTGTAACACTTTGTGACAAAGGGGAGATGGGTCAAAGCTCAAAATAATTTTGTGACATTTCACCCAAAAATCAACAACAAAATAACACCGTTTTCTGAAAAATGTAGTTTAACCGACATTTTTATTACATTCTTACCAGTGATGTAAAAGAGTATATGCTGGGGTGCACTTAAACTTGTAAATAAATGGTTCCAGAGATTCTTACCAATTTTATTTTGAACTTTTTATTAGTGGCAGATCGTGACAAGTGACAGAGGGGGAAGGGGGGAGGGGGAAGTGTAACATAGAGGAAAGAGGGGTAAAAAGTTTTATTTAAGATTTTTAAAAACCAGAAAGAGATACCTTAATTCGCATAATTTTGTAATAAAGATCATTAAAATTAAACAATTGTGTATGTTCGCTGTAACATAAAAGATGGCATGATGACAAAAGCTTAAAGGTCATTTTACTTATTTTCCATTTTTGCTCCTCATGTTTATCAATTTAAATTGATAGCAAAAAAACATAAAAACTACCTAAATTACGTAGTTCAAGTTATAAAAGGTAAATTTTGGAAAATTCTTTTAATAAAATAAAGGTAACAAACTACTTATCAACAGTTCATAACTTATGTAGATTATTTGGTCTTTTAAAAGTTAAAAAAGTTTTAAGTTAAAGACTAATTATCTGTGCTTAGTTTACAGCACGAAAGTAAAAATAAAAATACAAACAATTTAAATTTTAAAGTTTTATGAAAGTGAGTCACATTAACGCAGTATCAATGGAATAAGTGAATACCAATGGAGTAAACATTCACTGGATGAAAAGTTAAACTATTTTGAAATCTAACGTACTTTAAAATTACGAATTGTTTGATTGTTTTATTGTTATTGGAGATAGGAAATGAAATATCAGATGTATTTTGTAATAATTTATGCTCAAAATACTTGAATCGGAAATTAAAGTTAAAGGACTTTGATCTAACGTATCTTGCACTTTCACGTTTTATGAGTGGCCATTTGAAAAGTCTGACATTCCAACAGGGTCGAAAGTGTTTTGTCGAGTGCCTTTGGTGCAGGGGAGATCAGGCTTCTCCTGCACATATTTCAAAATGCTTAAATTTTACTCAGTGGGACGTTCTGGGCAGTCCATTATTGTTTTGTGACTTTCTGGAGATATTTGGCTTTATGAAGGTGGTTTAGCGAAACTAAACCATCTGGGATTAGTAACAACAACACAAATTGTTTTGATTGTTTTCATAGTTATTGAAGATAGGTAAATGAAATCTCAGATCTATTTTGAAATAATTTATGCTCATACTTGAATGTGAAATTACTTGCATAGATTACTTGCATAGATTACTTGATAGAATAACTTCCCATTCAACTTTTGAAATTCAGGAACTATGCAACCATCCCTTTCTTTTTCATGACGTAGGCTTCACTCTTTCTCACTTTCAAAAGCTAGTTATACACCCAATACATCGCTCTCTTCCACACTCACGAGAAAAACCCTCTTGAATCGAATCCACGACTCCATTAATTAAGCAACATAAGCTCCTTTCGAGTTCAACAGCCTTCAAAATTAAACTCCACTCACTCCACAGCATCTTTCGCTCTCTGTTAACAAAAGTGATATCCCCGCAGAAAAGTTGGGCAGTATGTAAATTTTCGTAACAGGTAGTGTCGCCCTCAGAGAAATTCCGCCCGCGCTCAAAATACCCCCAGAAGCAGAGTCCAATTATCCGCTGTAGCCAACGTAACGGAGGGGGGGAATAATCTTCAGGTTTCTTTATTAACGGCAGGTTGCTGAGTTTGGCATGTCGCCTGGAGCTGCAGGTCACGAAAGGAGGACGGTTACCTGGCTCTATCGCCTTTTTGGCGAAGGGAATTTTCAGATGGACGAAGTTATATTATACTGTACATTATTTTATTTTTGTATATTATACTTGTAGAAATTATACTGTATAACTTCAATATCTCAAAATCGAAGGGACCGGGATAGAAATATCGAGAAAGCAAGAATGTTTGGAAATATTTTTTAGAGAAATCAAAGCTCGAAATAACGAGGTTATACTGTGCATAAAATTCTATTGAACAAAAGTTGAAAAAATCAAAAGATGTTTTCGAGCTATCCAAGTTACACTGTAATAAATACCTAACAACATTTAAAAATAAAATAGACTTTCTATAAAGTAATATTCAAAAATCTGCCAGAATCTATGTTTTATAATAAAACAATAGGAACGTTATTATTTCAATAATTTTTATAACTTTTGATAGTTGACTCAGCACAACTATAAGGTTGTTTTCATTACTTGTGTAAAACGGTATTTTAAAATGTTAGAAAAATACCTTCGTTAATACTTATTTTTGTAGTTTTAATTGCTTATATAAAATGGTAGGAATTTAAAGCAAAATATCTTTCTGGAAAGTGAAGACCGAGTAGTTAGGAACTTAAAAAACAGGTAAACCTACCTTTTTAATCTCTTATGTGTATAAAAAACTCACTACACTTGGGTATTCCTGTATGACGATGACGAGAATATACTTCTTAAAAGTGCTCAAATTTCTAAATAGATTTTATGTAACGCGTTTAGTTCCCATTTCCTTTTTTCTTTAAGAGCTATTAAAAATCTTTATTACCTACTCTTTCCTAGAGAAACAGATTAGAGATTTTTACAGACGGATTGATTTTTCTTCATTGTCCTTTAGAAAAATGCATTATATTATCCTTATAAAATTGTGATTCTTATAAACTGATGGTTAAATAAAACATTAATTTTATATTTATGCCGTAAACATTAAAATAAATATTAGTATTATTTTGAAACATATTCATGGTCTTTTTCTGATAATATTTTCATTCATCAAACCAATTTATCTCTCCTCATTTTAATTAAAAAGTTTCTTTTCAAGAAATTTCTGTCAAAAATTTAATAATTATCCAATCTGGAACCATACACAAACTTTAAACCAAATTAGATTCGCATACCCAAAGTCCTCTCAAATTAGCATCCTAATTATGCTTAAAGCTGCTTCATTCATAGTAATTACACCAATTCAATTAGATAATTATTCCAACCCCATTCTATGGCATTTCTCTACACATTTTCACACAGTAAAAACCTTCTTTCGAAGTACCCCATTAAATACTGAAATCATCTTTTACGAAGTGCACTTACATTGAGAGCTAAATTACACTTTTTGTTAACAGCCCTAAGGGAAAACTCTCAAGCCCGAAAATGGAACATTTGCCTCAGCTTTTCTCTGAGATGGTTAAAGTAAAAAAATTGTATCTAGGGCGTTGCCTTTGATTGGTCAAGAGATGGCGTTTCCAGAAACATCGTTGGTGCACCTGTCCCCACTTAAGCTGGCATTCGTTCAAGAGCGAACGTGAAATCCATAATGTAAATGGGCTTAGTGGACTGTTTGGTCATTTTAATTGAACTTCCGGCAGTTTTAATGGAATATCCTGCAATCTTTATGGGGAGAGATGGTTTGTTTTCGAATTTTCCATCAAGAAGAAAGTGTGGAGTTTAGGAAAACAGTTAACTATTAAAATTGAGGATTATCCCCCTGCAGAGATAAACAAGAATCATCTTTAAGTCCACGTCAATTCAATGCTCAAGCTCATGTCTTCTCATTGGTCGAACGAAATTTTTTATGATGTTTTTCTTTTTTCTTTTGGGTGCCATTTCTTCATTTAAAAATATTTTTGTGTATAAATGTCATAGTTTCTTCTATAATAGCGCAATCCATGCAAGTCAAAAAGCATAGATAACAGTGAATAAAAAAGGAATAAAATATTTTTCAGGGAAATAATATGAATTTTTTTTCATAATTATCAGTTTACATGATTAAAATTAAATAATTTTAATACTAAAATAATTAAATTATTTTAGTATAAAATTCGGTGGACTTCTTGTTTTTGATAATTATTTTTATGCTAATAAAATTCTATTTTTCTTTGTTTCATGATTTTTCTAGACTTCAATTGAATCGTCAGTTTGAAGAAGGGAATAAATCCAAAAAATGACAAATTGACTTTTTGTGCTCAAGACGATCTCCAAGCTTTGCTCTACACATGGGTGAAAAGAGGGGGGAAATAACCTATATCTCCTATAGGGAGATATCGCCCCTTAAAGTTGTGAAATCGATGTCCATTCATTGTATTTTTTAAATTAATTTGGAATTAAAGTTAATTTGTTTTTCTTTTTATATTCTTTGTTCTGTAAACTAAGTTAAAATAAAATTTTCTCTTAATTTCAATGTTTTTCAAACTTTTTTTACGCAGGGAATGTTTAACTCCATTTATATTCACTCACTACATTGATACTGCTTTAATAACTCAGTTTAACTAAAATTTTGAATTATATTTGTTGCATTCTTTTCATTTCTCCCTTTTGTAGTGTAACCTAAGGAGAAATATAATTGAAATGTGAATATAAGCGTTTTTTAAAGGTTTTTTATCAGAAAAATTTCATAAAGTGGAAGAAGGGAATAAGTCCATCAACTTATTTTGACCGTAAAATATTTTTGAATATACTTATATTTGTTTTGATGATTGCCCTGTTTTCTAAATAGGGTTCTGAACTTCCAGTAAAAATTTGGGGGTTATACAATGCAAATTCCATTACTTATACAGTTAATTTTTTTCGATTATCTCAAAACTTGGTTATTGGACTTATTCCCATCTTCCAACTGACGATTCAATTATGGTATGATCTGACACTTCATTAAAAGAAAAAATAGAGAATAAAAAAAGTTCAGAGTTACTTTTTTAAACCAAAGGGAATTTCCTGGAATAAACCACCCCTATAAACCTTTGAAAAAAATAACGTTGTGAATTAAAATTTTTTAATAATTTTTATATAGTTTTCAGTAAGACTATTCCAAATTAAAATGCTGTAATAAGTAGAAAGAAAATTACATCTATTCTTAAAACCGTTCAATAGTACATAAAAATTTAAAACAAGAGATTCCATGGATGCGTGAACCAAACTATCGTAATATTTCACAGGGAATTTAAGGGATGGGACTCAAGTGGGCAATATAAAATCTTAGGAAGGAAACGAAAGAGGATTTTTAAGGTTCTACCTTTATACAAATACAAATTAAGTCGACCAACTACAGGCGTAAGCCCAGCAAGGTCGGTCCAGTCTTTTTAACCCAAACTACCGGAATCCCAGTAACTGTCAATTTTCCTCTTGAACTCGTTTACCCCACTTGAATTTACAATAAGGAAGTTGCATGTGTCAGATTTTCAAAAACAAACAAGTGTTCCGTATGGTTTTTTGTATGGTAAAATGAAATATCTAGTCAGTTTTTCAAAAAAATGTACAGGTAATTAAATATTTTAATTTAAAAGTCGAGAAAAAAACACGTGACTGAAAACGTTTATTGTTTAAACTATAAGATGACGTCAACAATAATACCATCAACTCCATTGCTTTACAACAATGTTTAGTATAAGATGACGTCACATCCAAACTCTTGGCGTTTTCGCGCGCTTTTAAAAAGGGGATTTTTGTTAATTTTTTTGGCAATCAAAAAATTTCTCGATCAGCCTCAAATTTTGGGTAGTTGCTTATTTTTGCAAGAGGAATCGATTAAAAAAATAAAAAAAAATCATGCAACTTCCTCATTGTTTCAGGCAACGCATTCCATCTATCCACTACCACTACCCTATTAAAAACTGATGATGTACAGAGAAGGAAAGAATCAAGGATTCCCAAAGTCGTCGATATGTTGGAAGGTTGATGAGCTTTAGATGTTTTGATAAGGGTCTATGAATTGAATAAATAAGGGTTGATGGACATTATTTGTAAGGCATATTAATTTTCTTACGTAAAATCATTATAAGGCATAAAATATTTTTCATTTTGCAAATTTTAATTGATTTAGAAACATAGTTAAAATGCTTGTTATGTTGTTTCTTGTGCCACTTGTAATAAGAAACTTTTCTTTCTTTTCTATCCAAGCTCAACCGCAAAGCGTACAGGATTTAAGGCAAAGGGGAGTGCGGCTCCTGAGAAAGTGAGGCCCATGAATGGCAGGAATAAGTGATTAAAAAGTTTTAGAGTTGAAGGATTACACTCTAAAAAACCTGTCGACTTAACAAATAAATCCTGTCAGCTATGCTCCTAGAAAATTTCTGTATTTCACGCAGGGAAATGCTGTTAAATTTAAACAGATATTGCTGTAAAATTACAGAAAATCGTAACGATACATGTTTTTTTCTGTACGTGATACGGTTTTTCTGCAGTCTGACTACAGTTTCTGTATAAATTTTACAAGATTTCTCTGTAAAAGAGTTTTTTGGTTGCATAGCTGACATAATTTCTTTGTTAAATCAACGTTTTATTTTTTAGATTGTACTTGTGAAAAGAAAAACTTTTTAGTAGAAGATTAGAATAATTCGTAAAAAAACTATAATCAACCTTAATAGTGTTTATTATTTTAAAGGTACAGGTATACCTAGAAACCCAGCTCATACCAAGTATGTCAAATTTACGTAATTGCAAATAGTAGTTAAACGAAATTTAGCCCTACATGACAAAAATTGGACGAGTCTTGAACGTTTGTGCTTCTTTGATTATGCAGATTCATTAAAAAAAACAATGGTTTTATACGTGTGTGATGTGTTACTCTCCCTCCTACACTGTTTTGAAATACAAAGAACTTGTTTCTCGGTACTAAAAAGAGTTGTGACAACCTACCGATTCACAATATAACTAAAGACAGGAAATTTTGGTCGATTGTTCCTTCCATTCAGCCATCGCACGCAACTCAACTTTTATTGTCGAAAATGGAACGGCTTAATTGATGGAAGAGAGGAAATATAACCGATTTAGACGTTGCCAGTCCCTTTGTACCAAATGTCAGTTCGTGCTGGTTTTTCAAAAACTTGGATTATAAAAATAAGTTCATAAATATGTTAGGCGAAACCTATGTGGCACACGAGAGGAAACACGGTTATCTAGATTTGAAAGAGAAAGTTCTTTAACTTGTGTAAAAATTCGATCGAAATTGATGTGATGAGAAAAATAAAATTTAAAGAAACAAAACCTTGTGTATGATCTCAGGGCAACCTTGGTAACTGATTAAGGTGCTTGTCCAAAGTAGAACATTAGGTTTTCCAAACTTTATTCACAATGGATGACTGAAAATATATCTTACCATTACATCTGAGGACATTACCAATAATGTGGTGGTTTAAGTATCTAAAACACGAATAAAAGCCTGTTATAAAACAATAACAAATTTATTAAAAACAAAAGGTTAAGAATAGAAAAAAGATCAGAAGAGAGATAGTACCATAGTAAAATTTAAAAAAACATTATTTGTATTGATGTAAGCAGTTACAGCTGTGTAGTAACGTAAAGTTCAATTACGATTACAATATTATGACTTAACACCTATTTGTGCTCGATTACTGTCATAGAGTTAGTACTTATATAGAGACAGCAGTCTCCCGGTTTCGCTCTGCCACTCACACTTGACCTTTTGAACCAACTTGGCCACTAAATCCCTCTTCTGGCGTTTTCGGTTTTTCGCGTGGCTTCACTCGTAAAGAAACTACGTCAAAAACGCCCGCCAAGCTCATACCGCCAAGCGCCAAGCTTTGCCAACTTCCAGTTCCTACCTCGACCACTAAATCAGCAATTTCCCCCCTTAAATACTTGTTTAAACGAATCGGAAATTACTTGTATCGAATCAGGAGGGTTCATATTATATAGTGAGAAGCTTTTTTTAAAGAAATTCCCCCCGCAACATTATAAAAATACAGTTTAAAATTGTTTTTTCCGAATCCGCGGAATTTACCCATTAAGGACGACTTTAAAATAATGAAAATAAATAACTTTTTCTTTCATATTTTGTTCATTTGGACCGAATATAGTAAGAAATTCCCATTTTCAGATTTTTAAAAAAATAATTTTTATGATTTTTTAACTGGCAACTTTTCTTTGCCAACCGTCCTTAGTGGGGTCCAAACTCTGACAAATGAAAAGTCGAAAAAACTACTAATTAGAATGTTTACGATTTTGATAATAAAATGTTTTCATACATAATTTAAAGAAATAATCCATAAATAAAAGTGAATGGGTACTAAATTGTTAATAGGGGGTCCAAGAAAGGGTATTTCACCCCTCCTGAATAAGGCCAGTTCAGATTCAAATATTGATATTCACCTATTTTCAGGCTTTAAGAATAGCCGAACTAGTACTTTTTTTAAGTCGGAATGGTCGGAACCCTTTGATTTTTGTACTTTAGCTAGCTTCCAGGTTAAAAAAGGTTTATTTATATCCCCCAGTCTGGAACATAGGGACTTTTTTACCTGCTAGAGTCTTATATATTCTCAACTTTCATTTTTTTGGATACCTTTGGTTATATGTATATAATTTTTTTGCCTTCCGAAGCCTTTTCTCTTATTGGAATTCTACGTTCTTTTTAGTCATTCTCTATCAAAAAGTCATCATAATTACAGTATTCATCTTTATGGCTCCAGATTTCGCATATTCCCCCCAGAAAATGTTAAATATTACTCATTAACTCGATAAAAACTAGGTATTAGCCCATTCAAAATGGGTTAAATTACTCCAGTGATATTTTATTTTATTTTTTGAATACTGTAAATTTCCAGAAACCCCTTTCAAGGAAAATAAATGTATCCAGAAATGATTTATTATGTGATTGAACCAATAAATCTGTTAGGAATCGGTAAAAATCTAAAATCTATTAAAAAAAACACTAAAATTATGATCCAATGGAAACATTTCATCATGCTAAAGTATCAATAAGATCTACATATATGATAAGAACAAAAAAAAGCATTAAAAATAATTAATTTACAAAAGCTTCTTATGAGTAACTCGTAAAAGTTTTGACCACACATCAGACGATTGGCAACAAAAGTTGCCAGTAGAAGAAAACCCTTGCTATTGGCAATTTAAATACCCCCATTCCAACTGTAATTGGTAATAATATTTAGAATGGGATCTTGTGAATATGCTTCAATAGAAACAAGTCATAAAAATAACCAAACCATTAGATTATTTTGGCGTTTTCCAAATGATCTCCCAGCTATCTCCAAAATGTAGTGAAACGCTCTCATTCTAACAGCGATTTTACCCCCAAAACGGCATGGCAGGTATAAATTTCTATTTTTATCTGAATAAATACATTCTTTAGAAGCTGTTGTCATGCATTTAAACTTTTAATGTCCTCTATTAGAGTCAGTAAAAAATGAAATGTCCCTTGGCAAATTTTGTTGCCAACCGTCCTTAATGGGTTAAAAAAACTACAGGTAAAAAACTAATTGAGATAGAGAAATTTTTTCTTCACTGAACGATTCGTCATTGCTTTTTCTCGAGTTTCAAATTGTCGGTTTCCTTTTTTCATCATTTTTCTGGGAAGATGAGCAGTTTTTATACCTCAAATTCCACCCGCCTACGGGAGCTCCCATGTTAAAAATTTACTTCCGCCACTCACACAGGTCCGACTCTTTTCGACACACAGGGTTGCCTTACCGAGAAGAGTAAGCTGTCTCTATATTTGTACTAACTCTATGATTACTGTAGAATGATACGGAGATAATTCAATACACCACACATCTAACTTAGTTTTTTTTAAATTAGGAACATGTTATAACCCTGGATTTTCATTAGGAACATAACCTACATGTATTCAAATGAAATAGATACTGTCATTTTTGTTTGTATTTAATTTTTCTAATTTGTGCTTGTATTTACGCTTATTTGTACAGAGATTTTATTGAGATAAAAATAATAATAAAATCTTTCAAACAAAAGAATTAAATTCGAAACAGAATAAATGTCCGTTCAATCCGGATAAAATTCTATGGAATATCTGACTCGCCATAAAATTGGACTTTAAGAGGTCACAGCGAACACAAAGGGTCAGTGCCACTACGTTTCAAGAACGATTTTAAAAGCTAAATTACCTCTCAGCAAATAAAAGATCATTTCACACATCTTTAAACTATCAGTTCTTTTCAAGTGACCATTACTTCATCTCCGCCTATTTGGGAAAACGTTTGCAAGTGTGGTTGAATATTAAAGGCGAAGGGAGGTTAAATGACCTGAACGAATGATGTCACTAATGGCCTCGAAAAAAAAGATGCCCTTTCTTTTACACAGGTATTTTATGTTCTTCTTTCCGGATTTGTTGCGATTGAGACCGTGATGTCTTGAGTTTTGTCTTCAGAACTATCATGGAAGTTTTTGTTGGTCTTTCAATGAAGTAAACTTTGAGAAACAACTCAGAAACTAAGTAGAGAGCATTTACTTAAATGGACTAAGTTTGGACACATGCCTTGTATGATAAAGAAATGCTTATGGTGATTTTTATGTTTCGTGATTTTAAAATCTTAATTAAATGCACTCTTGTTCGTAAAATATTTCTGTTTATGCAAAATTTTATGTTGGGGCAAGAATAAAAAAATTTAATTGAATATTATTTTCGGTTCTACAAATTTTTAAGTTGGTTAGGTTGGTGCTTAAATTCAATTAACACTGTCGTCTAATGTTTGATTATGAGTATTATAATACTGTCTACATGCAAAAATAAAAATAAAATAAAAATCCAAAATAATCAAATCAAATGAAATGTATTTTTTACCAAAAAATATGTTACGAGCAATGTAATAAATCGGGCATTATTAATAATGCCCGAAGTGGAAGAGGGCAATGTGATAAATTCAATGAAATTTATCACTTTGCCCGCCTCCACTCTGGGCATTATTAATAATGCCCAATTAATCACTTTGCCCGTAACATATATGCATACTTGAGGTCAAATAAAAATAAGGAGAAAACGACAAAAATATATGTATGAGACACCAAGGAGTCAAATTAAATCTTACAGGTGACCGATAATTATACAGGAATGAGTTTTCAAGAAAAAAGAAAGAGAGAGAAAGGAAGAAAAGAAGTTTAGATCATGAAATCAATAAAATACGGGTAATCTCAAGGCATAAATCTATCTATCTATCTATCTATCTATCTATAAATATATAAAAACGTTTGTGACTATGTGGGTGGAGGACACATCTCCTCCTAAACCACGCCGAAGGCGTGGTCAAAACTCGGTACATAGACGTATCTCGAGGTGTCGATTGTCACTGTCAAGTTTTCCAAGCTGGAAAATCGAACAATTACGAGCAATTAGCGAATTTATAGCCAAAAACGCTTATTTCTCCATTTCTCTACCAGAGTAGATCTGCTCGACACACTATTGTTCACGAGATTAAAACCTCCAAAAATCAAATATTTTAACAGGAAAAACTCTATAATTGTCCATTTAAAAAGGATGTTAGTTGTGAAAACACCAAAATAAATTCAAATAATTTATTTTCAAACGGTATTTTCCTTTATTTTAAGATTTTTTCCTTGAAAATAAAAATATTTATGGAAACGTGTAAATTTTTTTAATGGAAAACGACTTAAAAATAAAACATTGTTTCAAATGAAGCGGTTCACCAGACTTTTCAATTTAGTAGAGATCTTTTATTATTGTTTCAAATTTGGTATTTTTGTTCACTAGACTCATTAATTTACTAGGAAACATTGTCGAGAACACCGGGAAAAGAAAAATTACCGGGAACATCGGGATAGGAAAAAATACCGGGATTACCGGGACATAAAAATTATCTTGAACATCGGGATAGGAAAATTATCGGGAATATCGGGATATGAAAATTACCGGGAACATCGGGATATGAAAAATTACCGGGAACATCGGGATATGAAAAATTACCGGGAACACCGGGATAGGAAAACGGCGTCTGGGATACTGGGATGATTGGTAATTGCTGATTTAAAAGTTATAAATGTATTTTGAGAAAACTTCAAACAATAAATTTATATACTCCACCCGTGCAAGGCCGGGTATATCAGCTAGTAAATATATAAAAACGTTTGTGACTATGTGGGTGGAGGACACATCTCCTCCTAAACCACGCCGAAGGCGTGGTCAAAACTCGGTACATAGACGTATCTCGAGGTGTCGATTGTCACTGTCAACTTTTCCAAGCTCGAAAGTCGAAAAATTACGAGTAATTAGTGAATTTATAGCCGAAAACGCTTATTTCTCCATTTCTCTACCAGAGCGGATCTGCTTGAGTCACTATTGTTAACGAGATTAAAACCTCAAAAATCAAATATTTTAACAGGAAAAACCCGATAATTGTCCATTTAAAAACTATATCAGTTGTAAAAACACCAAAATAAATTCAAATAATTAATTATGAACTGTTAGTTTCCCCTATTTTAAGATATTCTCCTTTAAAATTTAAATATTTATGGAAAAGTGTAAATTTTTTTTCATGGAAAACGACTTAAAAATAAAACATTGTTTCAAATGAAGCGGTTCACTAGACTTTTAAATTTACTAGATATTTTATTATTGTTTCAAATTTGTTTTTTTTTCACTAGACTCATTAATTTACTGGGAAACATTGCTGAGAACACCGGGAAAAGAAAAATTACCGTGAACATCGGGATAGGAAAAAATACCGGGATTACCAGGACGGAAAATTATCGGAATAGGAAAATTATCTGGAACATCGGGATAGGAAAATTACCGGGAACATTGGGATATCAAAAATTACCGGGAACACTGGGATATGAAAAATTACCGGGGACACCGAGATAGGAAAAAGGCATCTGGGATACCGGGATGATTGGTAATTCCTGATTTAAAAAATTATAAATGTATTTTGAGAAAATTTAATTAAAAAAATTTATACACTCCACCCGTGCAAGGCCGGGCATATCCGCTAGTATATAACTAAAAACGTTTGTGGCTGTGTGACTGGGTGGAGGACACATCTCCTCCAAAACCACGCCGAAGGCGTGAACAAAACTCGGTACATAGACGTATCTCGAGGTGTCGATTGTCACTGTCGAGTTTTCCAAGCTCGAAAATCGAACAATTACGAGCAATTAGCGAATTTATAGCCGAAAACGCTTATTTCTCCATTTCTCTACGAGAGTAGATCTGCTCGACTCACTATTGTTAACGAGATGAAAACCTCAAAAATTAAATAATTTAACATGAAAAACTCGATAATTGTCCATTTAAAAATTATATCAGTTGTAAAAACACCAAAATAAATTCAAATAATTAATTTTGAAACGTTAGTTTCCCCTATTTTAGGATATTTTCCTTTAAAATTTAATTATTTATGGAAAAGTGTAAATTTTTTTTCATGGAGAACGACTTGAAAATAAAACATTGTTTCAAATGAAGCGGTTCACTAGACTTTTAAATTTACTAGATCTTTTATTATTGTTTCAAATTTGTTATTTTTGTTCACTAGACTCATTAATTTACTAGGAAACATTGCCGAGAACACCGGGAAAAGAAAAATTACCGGAAACATCGGGATAGGAAAAAAGTACCTGGATTACCGGGACATAAAAATTATCTCGATCATCGGGAAAGGAAAATTATTGGGAATATCGGAATATGAAAATTATCGGGAACATCGGGATAGGAAAATTATCGGGAACATCGGGATAGAAAAATTACCGGGAACATCGGGATATGAAAAATTACCGGGAACACTGGGATATGAAAAATTTCCGGAGACACCGAGATAGGAAAAAGGCGTCTGGGATACCGGGATGATTGGTAATTGCTGATTTAAAAATTATAAATGTATTTTGAGAAAATTTAATTTAAAAAAATATACACTCCACCCGTGCAAGGCCGGGCATATCCGCTAGTATATAACTAAAAACGTTTGTGGCTGTGTGACTGGGTGGAGGACACATCTCCTCCTAAACCACGCCGAAGGCGTGGTCAAAACTCGGTACATAGACGTATCTCGAGGTGTCGATTGTCACTGTCGAGTTTTCCAAGCTCGAAAATCGAATAATTACGAGCAATTAGCGAATTTATAGCCGAAAACGCTTATTTCTCCATTTCTCTACCAGAGCAGATCTGCTCGACTCACTATTGTAAGCGAGATGAAAACCTTCAAAAATTAAATATTTTAACAGGAAAAACTCTATAATTGTCCATTTAAAAACTATATCAGTTGTAAAAACACCAAAATAAATTCAAATAATTAATTATGAAACGTTATTTTCCCCTATTTTAAGATATTCTCCTTTAAAATTTAAATATTTATGGAAAAGTGTAAATTTTTTTTCATGGAAAACGATTTAAAAATAAAACATTGTTTCAAATGAAGCGGTTCACTAGACTTTTAAATTTACTAGATATTTTATTATTGTTTCAAATTTGTTATTTTTTTCACTAGACTCATTAATTTACTGGGAAACATTGCCGTGAACATCGGGATAGGAAAAAATACCGGGATTACCGGGACGGAAAATTATCGGAATAGGAAAATTATCGGGAACATCGGGATAGGAAAATTACCGGGAACATCGGGATATGAAAAATTACCGGGAACACTGGGATATGAAAAATTACCGGGGACACCGAGATAGGAAAAAGGCATCTGGGATACCGGGATGATTGGTAATTCCTGATTTAAAAAATTATAAATGTATTTTGAGAAAATTTAATTAAAAAAATTTATACACTCCACCCGTGCAAGGCCGGGCATATCCGCTAGTATATAACTAAAAACGTTTGTGGCTGTGTATGTGGGTGGAGGACACATCTCCTCCAAAACCACGCCGAAGGCGTGGTCAAAATTTGGTACATGGACGTATCTCGAGGTGTCGATTGTCACTGTCAAGTTTTCCAAGCTCGAAAATCGAACAATTACGAGTAATTAGCGAATTTATAGCCGAAAACGCTTATTTCTCCATTTCTCTACCAGAGTAGATCTGCTCGACTCACTATTGTTAACGAGATGAAAACCTTTAAAAATCAAATATTTTAACAGGAAAATTCTATAATTGTCCATTTAAAAGCTTTATCAGCTATGAAAACATCAAAATAATTTCAAATAATTCATTATCAAACGTTATTATCCTTTATTTTAAGATTTTTTCCTTTAAATAAAAATATTTATGGAAAATTGTAAATTATTTTTTCATGGAAAACGAGTTTAAAATAATACATTGTTTCAAAAGACACGGTTCACTAGACTCTTATACTTACTACTAGAACTAGACCGTTTATTTCATTTCCAAATTGGTTACTTTTTTCACTAGATTTATTATATTTTTTTATAGTTGTTCCGAATTTGTTATTTTATTAAGATGGAAAAAGACACCGGGATATTAAACATTACCGGGAACACAGGGATAGGAAAAATTACCGGGAATACTGGGTTAGGAAAAATTACCGGGAATATCGGGATATGACAAATTATCGGGAACACCGGGATAGGAAAAATTACCGGGAACACAGGGATAGGATAAAATTACAGGGAACACCGGGATAGGAAAGGCGTCTGGGATACCGGGATGATCGGTAATTGTTGATTTACAAAATTATATGAATATATTTTAAGAAAACTTAAAAAATTGAATTTATACACTCCACCCGTGCAAGGCCGGGCATAACAGCTAGTATATAACTAAAAACGTTTGTGGCTGTGTATGTGGGTGGAGGACACATCTCCTCCAAAACCACGCCGAAGGCGTGAACAAAACTCGGTACATAGACGTATCTCGAGGTGTCGATTGTCACTGTCGAGTTTTCCAAGCTCGAAAATCGAACAATTACGAGTAATTAACGAATTTATAGCCAAAAACGCTTATTTCTCCATTTCTCTACCAGAGTAGATCTGCTCGACTCACTATTGTTAACGAGATGAAAACCTTTAAAAATTAAATATTTTAACTTGAAAATTTCTATAATTGTCCATTTAAAAAGGATATAAGCTATGAAAACACCAAAATAAATTCGATTACTTTATTAACAAACATTATTTTCTTTTATTTTAAGATATTTTCCATTAAAATATAAATATTTATGGAAAATTGTAAATTATTTTTTCATGGAACCAGAGTTTTAAAAATAAAACATTGTTTCAAATGAGACGGTTCACTAGACTTTTCAATTTACAAGATTTTTTTATTGTAGTTTCAAATTTGATATTTTGTTCACTAGGCTTATCAATTAACTAGACTTTTTATAATCCTTTAAATTTGAAACAGAAAAATAAACAGGAACACCGGGATTGAAAAAAGTATCGGGAACACAAAGATTATAAAATTAGCGGGAACATCCGAATAGGAAAAATTACTGGGTTATAAAAATATATCGAGAACGCCGGGATAGGAAAATTACCATAAAGACACCGGGAATACCGGAATATAAAAAATTGCCGGAAACATCAGGATTTGAAAATACCAGGAACACCGGGAAAGGAAAAATTAACGGGAACATCGAGAGGTAAAAAAATTACAGGGAACACCGGGATATTAAAATTACCGGGAAGATTGGGATAGGAAAATTACCGGGAACATCGGGATAGGCAAAATTACCGAGAACACCGGGATTTGAAAATTACCGGGAACATTGGGATAGGAAAAAGGGACCTGGGGTACTAGGATGATTGGTAATTTTGCTTATTTACAAATTTATAATTATATTTTAAGAAAACTTAAAAAAATAAATTATACACTCCACCCGTGCAAGGCCGGGCATATCCGCTAGTATATAACTAAAAACGTTTGTGGCTGTGTATGTGGGTGGAGGACACATCTCCTCCAAAACCACGCCGAAGGCGTGAACAAAACTCGGTACATAGACGTATCTCGAGGTGTCGATTGTCACTGTCAAGTTTTCCAAGCTCGAAAATCGAACAATTACGAGTAATTAACGAATTTATAGCCAAAAACGCTTATTTCTCCATTTCTCTACCAGAGTAGATCTGCTCGACTCACTATTGTTAACGAGATGAAAACCTTTAAAAATTAAATATTTTAACTTGAAAATTTCTATAATTGTCCATTTAAAAAGGATATAAGCCATGAAAACACCAAAATAAATTCGATTACTTTATTTACAAACATTATTTTCTTTTATTTTAAGATATTTTCCATTAAAATATAAATATTTATGGAAAATAGTAAATTATTTTTTCATGGAACCAGAGTTTTAAAAATAAAACATTGTTTCAAATGAGACGGTTCACTAGACTTTTCAATTTACAAGATTTTTTTATTGTAGTTTCAAATTTGATATTTTGTTCACTAGGCTTATCAATTAACTAGACTTTTTATAATCCTTTAAATTTGAAACAGAAAAATAAACAGGAACACCGGGATTGAAAAAAGTATCGGGAACACAAAGATTATAAAATTAGCGGGAACATCCGAATAGGAAAAATTACTGGGTTATAAAAATATATCGAGAACGCCGGGATAGGAAAATTACCATAAAGACACCGGGAATACCGGAATATAAAAAATTGCCGGAAACATCAGGATTTGAAAATACCAGGAACACCGGGAAAGGAAAAATTAACGGGAACATCGAGAGGTAAAAAATTACAGGGAACACCGGGATATTAAAATTACCGGGAAGATTGGGATAGGAAAATTACCGGGAACATCGGGATAGGCAAAATTACCGAGAACACCGGGATTTGAAAATTACCGGGAACATTGGGATAGGAAAAAGGGACCTGGGGTACTAGGATGATTGGTAATTTTGCTTATTTACAAATTTATAATTATATTTTAAGAAAACTTAAAAAAATAAATTATACACTCCACCCGTGCAAGGCCGGGCATATCCGCTAGTCTAATCTAATCTAATAAAATTGAATGTGTATGTGTGTGTGTTTGTTTTCTATACAAATCCACAGTTTACTTCCGATCTGCACCAAACTTGGTATACCTACGTAAAAAACTCCAGAAAAAACATAGGCTATGTTTCGAAAACTTTAATTGACCCCTTGACCCTCTTTTGACCCTTTTTATGGTCATTTTGCTGAAATAGCTTTATTTCTCCTCCAGAAGAGATCTGTTCACCCCATTGTTACAAAAAAAAACAATGCAAAATAACAAGTTTTTAAAAGAAAAACTAGATACAAGTCTTTTTAAAAATTATAACAATAATCTAAAAATATAATTAAATGTTATTTAAAATTTTAAAACTGGTAATTAAATATATTTTAAAACATTTTCATTTAAAAGTTCATCTAGCTTTTAAATAAAAAGTTTCATGGAATAGCATTGTTGTTAAAATAGTCTCCATGGAAACGAGGATGAAAAATCAAATGATGATCATATTGTAGCTTATAAGAAAGTTGGTTAACAGACAAAAAACTTGAGTCAATATTAAAAACCCTTTTAAGAGGAAATATTGGATTTTTCTTAAATTGCAGGAATATGTTTTAACGATTAATTAAGGGCTCTAATTGAGAATTTTAAGTGATTTTTGGAAGAATACTTTTCTAATATTTTGTTGTTTTTTATGGGAATCATGTGGTAAATGCAGAAATCGTTCAGAATATAAAATGCTTGATTCGACACCTTTCACTCATTAAAATATAGGCGCGGATCCAGCACGGCTCCAAGAGGGGGGGGCACTTTTCCACACAAAATCCCCGTTGGTACCATTGGGTATGGGGGTCCTCCCCCAGAAAATATTTTTAATTTGACGTGTAAAAGTAGGGTTTAAACATATTTTTAGAAACGTTTTGAGTCTAAGGGGGGCACTTTTAAACACTATTACCTTTACTTTTTCACCCAAAATGTCAAAATATTGGGGATTTCCTAAAAATTATATCTGAAGATCCCCTGGTGGTACTAATGGGAGGTATGGGGGTCCTCCCCCAGGAAAAAAAATTGGAAAGTAGACCGGTAAAAGTAGGGTTTTACTCATTTTGACAACCTTTTTGGGTTCCGAATGGGGGGGCGCTGTCCAGAGTGCTACCCCTTGGATCCGCGCCTGGAAGGTAGAAAATGAATTTAAAATTTTAAGGAAAAAATCTCCATCCCCACTCGTGCAAGGCCGGGCATACCAGCTAGAAATTTTAAAAATCTTTTTAAATTTTTTAAAGGAGATTTTTCTGATTTGATGTGATTAGGCAAGCTATTGAATAGTTTTAGATTATTACGTTATTATATTTTTACTTTATTAATGAAAAATTTATGGGAAAATGCTTCAAGAAAAATCATTCACTAAAAATTATTTAAAATTTGTTAATAAAAATGGCTAAGTATAAAACTTGAAAACCTCTTATATCGTAAATGATAACATTAATTTTTTTAACTTCATATTTTACATAAGCGTGATGTATCATTAATGTTCACTCTAATAAATACCAAAGTAAAAAACTCCCAGGTAAGATATTTAACTTTTTATCTCTTGCAAGTAAAAAAATTCATTACTTTGGGTTTGGGGTAGCTCCAAAATTGGAAGATGTTTTGCCAAAAAAACTTCAAACTTCTTTCTTTCGTCTAGAGGTATAAGTCTTTATCTAAATTATGTTCATTATAGAGCCACACCGACATCTATTTTTATTTCGGATAATGTTTAAATTGCGTGTGATGAGCTGCAGTTTCCAAGGTAGAGTTCCAAAAACTTGAAGAAATCAGTAAATAATTTTCTGAACAATGCTACCATACAATTGTTTCCAGAACGTCAAATAAAATGCATAAAAGCATTTCTTTTATTCAACTGAAAAACCGTATTTTACACTGATTGCATTACATCTTCACATCTCTAAATAACACGGGTTCCAAGTATTATAGGAATATGTACGATAGAATATAATAAAAACCATGTAATTAAATACTTTAATTGAAAAATAGAATACTTATAACTTTGAAAAAGAATATATTTTAATTAGTTCTTGAATTCAAAGTTATTAAATTTATTGCTAATGTGTTAAAATCGCAAAACACATACGTCAGAAATAATAAAATATGTTGTTTCAGTGGAACTATAGGAAATATTAAATTTAATTAATTTTGTTTTGAAATATGGATGGAAAATAGAGAAAAGCATATTTCTAAATTTCCTTTGAAATAGTTACAAAACCTTTTTCTTATAGCATAAGCTAATATTTTGCGTAATTTATGTTATTTTATGCTTACGTTATTTTGATATTAGAACACAAACTTTGAAACTTAATCACTATCGAAAAGTCATAAATAAACATATTAAGTTTCACAATTATTAAACCCACTTACATCACACCAACTAAAACGATTTTGTCTTTACCAACTGCCTTCTCTCCTATTACATCATCCGTTTTTGACAATTTTACATTTTCTCTCTATATTAAAAAAAAGTTACTGTCACCGCCGCCGCTGCCGCCGCTGCCGCCGCCGCCGCTGTTTCAGAAAATTTAATTTTTCAACTCTTTGAACTCTCACATCGCAAAAACTACTCGATAGAAATTTATGAAATTTGAAATGTTTGTAAAGGAATATTTGGGGCACATTCTCGAACAAAAAGCTAACTGATGTGATAATTAGTTCTGGGGTATTTTTAAGGTCAAAGTTGAAGTTTTTCTTTTTTCGCCGCGTAATCCAGTTCAGCAAAATCTATTAGCAGCAGAACTATGATTTTTTGCAGCCTAATACTCTGAAGTATGAAGATGTGCACTACGTCTCCCTTTTTTCGAATTTCGAATTTGGTTTAGAGTAATTAATGTTTTAATTTTTGAAATTTTTGACACTTTTTCGTTTTTTTCTATCTAAAATGAAAACTAATCACGGTATCAATATGATTTTTTAAACACTTATATTCTTATTTTTAAGAAAGAGATTGGCGTTTAATTCTTTAAAAAATTCTAATTAGTTTTGGAATTATTAAGCATCAAAGTTTCATTTTTTTCACAGTTTTAGTAGGTCTTTATCAGACGTGTTTAATGTTTTTAAATTTTATATTTGCCTGTTCACTAGATTGTCGCGAGCACGGATATTTAAATTTAAAAGTTTTGAGGTGCACATTTTTGCTCTAAGTTTGCTAGCGATATAGTATAGACTTGTTTAACCCCTTAACTGCCACGAAAATCCGCAGCAAGTGGCTCTCCAGTGCCAGCGTTTTTCTCCCGCGCGCGCGTACTTGCGCTTTCGCAGCGAGCGCCTTTCCATTTCAACGAATACACTACTAAAAATACTGTTTATTTCATTCATAAAAATAGATTTCACTTGCTCAATGTAACTCAATGCATACAATACCATTTGGAACCCATTCATCAGCAGCTACCGAAAAAATTATAATAAGAAAGAAGAATGTTAAATCAATCCGTTATAAGCATTTTTCTTTATTCCTGGAAGTAAAACAAATTCATAAAAAATAAAAATACCTTTTTTACACAAAATAAACTAAAACGGAAATGATAGAAACAAAATATAGAATAAAAAACTCAAAAAGAAACATATTTGATAACCTAACAGCTTTTATTTTTATTGCTATACTAGAATAAAAGTTGTTCCAATTCAGCCCCCCTACTTCTAAGAAATCAGTTATTCCTTAGAAAACACTGTCAAGGTCATTCCTAGTAATATTTTTGGTAAAAACGCAATGCAACAGATCGTACTTTTAAAGACCGTATACATACGCCATTGGCACTTAACGCTCGGGATTTTCCAACCGTATATTTACGTCGACGGCAGTTAAGGGGTTAATAATCTTTTAAAGATACTTCGATATTTTTTGAAATACTAGAGAAATAAATAATTCAGCTTTTTTGAGTGTTATTTGTGCCGATGAAAGGAAGAGGATTTTCGACAACTTGTCTCTGCTAAACTTTTGACAACTTTTTCTCTGCTAAAGATCGATTGCAGATATTACAGATCGCGAAGCGATCTGTAAAGAGCTGCATAGCAGTTACGGGGGTTGGTGAGCGTAAGCGGGCAGGGAGCGGTAGCCCCCATCCATTAAATTATTGATAATTTAAAAAGGAATATTTCAGTAATAGTTTTATTTAGATATTTTCGTGGTAATGATCCGAATTAAGTTATAGAAAAGTTTGAGAGATAAGAAGTTTCGATATTAAATGATCATTAACTACACTCTGTTCATTTAGAATTAGCGCCTGAGAAGTAATGTATTAGAAGCATTTATAATTCTAATTATCGTCGAAAAAATTTTTTTCTGCAATGACAAGTCAGCCTAAGCAGAAGTAGTTAAAATACTGTAGAAACAATCGGTCTCTGAAGTTGTCTGATGAGCGTTATCAAGCATTGTTGAGCGTTTTTGATCCTGTTTCAGGCACCTATTCTAAATAAACAGACTATAAGCAGACAAGTTCCAGGTTGTACTGGATAGTTGAGATGAAACAAGCGAGCTCTGCTCACTAAGATCGCGAAGCGATCGTCAAAGAACTGCGAAGCAGTTCCGGGGGTTGGTGAGCGATAGCGAGCAGGGGGCAGAGCCCCCTAGTAAATTAAAAATTTCTTCCATTTATTTAATTCTAAACAGCAAATAAATTAAAATTGATTGTTTTTCATATTCACTTCTTTTAGAGCCACAGTGTCGTTCTTTACTATCCATTCAAGTTTGCAATTGGCATAACTTAAACAGGGAACAATGCAATGAGTGAACAGATGACACTTCAAAGTGTGGTTTCGAAAGACGAATAAGTCGTTTGCGGAATTTTCTCAGGCTCATTCATTTCAATACTTTTGTTTTACCCAATGACATCACCTTGACATGTTTTAAAGCAGGTGCTCCTGCAGTGAAAAATCTTTCGATTACAATGGGGGTTTTGTGAGTCTTCTATCACTCTTCTTTATCTCTTGTTGCCAATAATTTTGATCTTAATAATGCTCCAACAGTATAGATAACCTTCCGTGAGTAATATTGGTCAGAAAGGTTTGTAATTTAACTTTGAATGTTGTCATTAACAAGGATAATCGTGGTTGATTGAAGAAAATAATATTTCTTATAGTGCTCCGAAATTATTTGTGAAATTTTTGGAGGAGTATGTGATAACTTTAAGAGAGATTAAAAATGAAGGTTTAATTCATTTTTTCATGATCAAGTTAATTTGTTGTGTGAAAATAATTATTTTAACAGAACTATTATATATTTAAATGGTAAAAATACTCTGAAATAAATAGGAACTGTCCTGTCACAAAATATTAAATTTTTATGAATGCTTATATTTAATTAATTACTATAGTAATATTGAAAAATGTGTTATGAAGTTCCAAATTAATATTTTAACATAATGAAACATAAATTATGTAAAACAAAAACAAAAACTTAACGAATAATTAACTTTAATTATTAATAGTTTAGAGGATAAGATAATTAGTTTTTATAAAAAATTCCCTGCGTTTAAGTAATATCAAACTGATTAAGTTTGAAGCTTTAACGTTATATTAATGTGTTTTTAGAATAGGTTCCAAGTTTCAATTGTCATTAATAAAGATTTAAATTTAGTAGAAATCATATACACTTTTAAGATTTAAAGAAATAAATACTACATAATTAAACTTGTAATCAGTTGATAGGTAAAAGTTTCTTATAAGTCATAAAAGGTGGAACAATATTTGTATAGATCGGAAGTCCCGAACCATTTTCAAACCCTCCAAAATTTTCAAAATAAATAGGTCTTTCAAAGAAGAATACTGTCTCTCTTTTTCAGGAAATACTTTTTAATATCAAAACCATCCAAGAGAAAGCGTGAGAAGAAAGAGGTAGTTTGTCTCTTACTGAAATATCCCAAAACGTTTTCGCATTTTGGCGAGTTCATGGCGACGCAGCAATGTCGCCAATGACTTACCTTTGGCGGGTTTTTTCAAACGTGGCAACCAAGCGTGCTTCTATCGGATTTCTCACCGAAAAGACCGCACGAAAAGTTGACTTCCTCGTCAGAAGGAACAAGCGTGCCTACAGTGTTCTCTATAGTTTTAGCGGATAATACAATGGAATGAGCGAACAGATTTATTGAAAAGAATGGATTACTAAGAAATGAAAAGGTAGGTTGAATTTATTTTAAATCCTACATTGAAGAAAAAAGTTTTACTTAAAAAGATAAATTAGAATATGTATTTCACATTTAAGTATTCTTTTTTTCAATATCTTTTCACTAATTTTAATTTAAATAACTATAAAACGTGTGGGAAAATGTTGTAGTTGTCGGTTATTTCGAGTACCTCAGTTTTCCATGTTTCTAAAATTGGTTCAAATTACTGTGATATTAAAAAAACTATATGCAAAATCTTAATTACTGATTCTTATCAATATTGTTAGGCGAAAAATATTTTTATCGACTATATATTTTTACATGCGCATTTACATGATTTTTTAAAAGCAACAGTAAAATTTTTGTTGAACATTTATCACAAATGTATTTGAAGAGTAGTTCTAAATAATTAAAAGAATAGGTCATAAAGAGGTAAAATGATTATATTAAGCTTGTTTTTTGTTTTAAGCACCGTTTTTGAATACCCAAAATCGTAGTTGTAACGTATAGTTTCGACACTAAAGAAATTTTATAGGTATGCTTCAAAAATTCTTCGTTACTGAACAATTTACTAAGCTAAACAAATATTTCAGGAAGAAAATCAAATGGGGAAAATTTTCTGGCTCCTAAAATTTTTTTAATTTATTTATTGTACATCCGATAGAACAAAGGTTTCTTCTTTAGTTTCAAAACTGATAAAATTTATTACAAACCTTAGTGACGTATTTGTGCTTTAAACTTTTTTTCTTATGAAAAATTTTGGAATTATAAATTTATAATGTTAAAATGTAAAGTACCGATGAAAAATCAATAAGTAAATCGATACCAGGGGAACTAGTTATTTGTCAGACTTTGAATTAAATTAAAAAATAAACAAGCATCGTAATCAAAAAATTTTAGCGCGTATATTTCTCTCTTGGAGAAATAGTTCGATAGTAGTTCACATTTTCCCTCAGTTAGTCCGCAAATTACCGAATTATGCACATTAACGGTAACACACAATCTCAATGCAACCATAACGTTTTTGGTTATAAGTGTTTAATATTATGTTTATATGCGTTTTGAGAAATTGTTTCACTAATTTGCAATGTAGAAAATTTCAGCGAATGAAAATCATAAAAACCTCTATTAACCCATTAGGGACGGTTGGTAAGAAAAGTTGCCAAAGGACATTTAATTTTTTACTGACTCTAATAAAGGACATTAAAAGTTTAAATGCATGATTACAGCTTCTCAAGAATGTATTTATTAAGATAAAAATAGAAATGTATACCTTCCATGCCGTTTTGGTGGTAATATCGCTGTTAGAATGAGAGCGTTTCACTACATTTTGGAGATAGCTGGGAGATCATTTGGAAAACGCCAAAATAATCTAATGTTTTGGTTATTTTTGTTACTTGTTTCTAGTGCAGCAAATTCACAAGATCCCATTCTAAATATTATTACCAATTATAGTTGGAATGAGGGTATTTAAATTGCCAATATCAAGGGTTTTCTTCTACTGGCAACTTTTCTTGCCAATCGTCCGATGTGTGGTCAAAACTTTTAAGAGTTACTCATAAGTAGCTTTTGCAAATTAATTATTTTTAATGTTTTTTTGAGTTCTTATCATAAATGTAGATCTTATTGATACTTAAGCATGATGAAATGTTTCCCTTGGATCATAATTTTAGTGCTTTTTTTTATAGATTTTAGATTTTTACCGATTCCTAACACATTTATTGGTTCAGTCTCATACTAAATCCTTTCTGGATTCATTTATTTTCCTTGAAAAGGATTTTTGGAAACTTACATTGATTAGCAATCTTTAAAAAATGTTTATTTTTCTAATTCCCTTCAGTGCCATTTTTGAGGTCTTATTTTATCACATTGCGATAATTACAACGAAATATCTCATTTCATTTTTATTTTTAAATTTTGGTTAAAAAACAGTTTTTAAGAAGTCCTTTCACAATATTTCTAGAATCCCATTCGAAATCGATTTACCTTAATATTTCCTCACATTCAATTAATTGGATAGTTACGAGAAAAATTGAGAAAACTAGTGAAATTTGACACAACGAATTCTATATAATTTCCAACTTAGAAGGGAAACCAACAATACTCCGGCCACGCTCTAGTTCCTAAAACTACAAACAATAACCCGACAAAAATAGCAAAAATTAAGTCGTTCGGTCAATGGAACAAGCTCAAGCCAATGTAAAGATTTTAACTTTTCGTCGTTTCCGATGACACGAGCGAGCATAAGCTTTCATCAAGAACAAACATCTAAACTCCGTGTCTTCCGACGTAAACGGTTCCCATGGTAACGTGGGACTCATGCTGAAATATGGTCGTTCCGGAACTGTCTCTGGGAGTTGTGTGTCTATGAAAGGTAACCTAGGTACCCCTCCTACGCGAGAACTTGAAGGTCATTCTCCCCTCTCCCGTCCTGTCAAAAAACCCGAAGAATAAGGAAATTCAATTAAAATGCACCCGGAAATAACCCTGACAGTCAAAACGAGTCACTTACTTCCGAGAAAAAATGTTTAGGGCTTTTTCTCTTGCCCAGAATTTACAATTCAATGTTTGCGACTTTTTCACGAGGACAACTTGTTTTAGGTACTTCCATTAATTACGTCGGGTCAGAAAAAAGGGGGAGGGCTCCAGTAAATCTCACTAGGGGAGGGGGAGTCAGTTAAAATCTCACGTCAATATTTAGTTTAGAAAATATACTTTTTATTTTATTTTTTAGAGCAAGTTTAGGCAAAATATGCAGATTAGAGTCATTCGATCAATCGTGTAAATTACAAGTTAAGACCATGTTTTTGATTTTAAAATGTATTTGTATAAAAACTAACATCAAAGAAACAAACAACAAAAATCGATATCAAAGGAAACAAACATATACATAAATAATAAAGAATCTAATTAATTTAAAAGTGATTGAGATAATCTCACGTGAGAATTTGAGGAGGATCCAGCAAACACACTAAATCTCACCAAGAGGAGGGAGGGGTCCAAAATTAAAGAAAAAAACTCATGTAATTTATACACATGCCCTTTTCTAATAAAACTATCTCATCGGTTATTTCACAAACAATCTTGTTTCCTATCAACATTCTTTTTGAGAAGAAACCCCATAACTCATGTGCATGGTCCTAAAATCTACGGAACTTTTAAATTATTTAACATTTTCTTGCTTCGCTTATGTATATTTAAATTCTTTATTTTATATTTATTTAGGAGTCCTAATAACATTCTTTTGTTTGACATTTAAGTATGCACGTTAATAAGTGGGGCAAGGCGACACTTAGTTTGGGAGGCACGTTTCACATTTCCCTAAGTAGCACAGTTCATACCAAATGTGTCAAATTTTCGTAACTGCTACAAGAAATAAACGAAATTTGGGCAAACAAGAGAAAAAATTAGACGAATCTTGAATGCTTTTACTGCTTGGATCTTCACGTCAATATTTTTAAGCATCCTTAATACCAAATATTAAGTAAATTAAAATATATTTAGAAATATGATTCTTTCAAAAATAAGTGCACTTCTCTAATAGCATCTCATTCATACTTACATCATTAAGAAAAGCGTTAAGTTGAATAGTTATTTAAAGATGCTCTTTAATGTAAGCAAATAAAACCTAGCATTTAATAGTTAATTCAAACAAATTTTTCCGATATTGATGTCTTCTATTTCGGTCCTATATATTGAATCTTTCTGAGTGTATTCTATAAAGGGAAAAGGTTGTATCAAAGTAAATACCCCAAAACGCCGATAAACATGTTTGGCCTTCTGCCAGTATTGTCTGTAGCACCAAGGTAAATATTTTGGAATAAGAAGTAACAAGTGTGGCTTAAAAACGATAAATATAGATTCTTAAAAGCTACTTAATATCTAGGTCGCTCTATAACACAGCGCTCCTTTGGATTTTAAGAATGTGTATAAGTTCTTTTAATGTATATTAGGAAGAAAATATTATTTATTGAATAAGATCATAGAGTTATAAGAGCGATAGTTTTGCATACACGACGAATATAAAATATCTCTGAACTGCTTATAAGTTATTTAGACTTATAATAGAAGTAAAATTCTCCATTTTATCAAAATGTTTATGCATGCTTAATTAAATCTATTCACACAAGCAGAAAAACTATTTTAACTAACTATTTTTTTAATAAGTCACTGCGAAAACTAATTAGGAAAGTCTCGCTGAAAACATATTGCAGGCATTTAAAAAAAGTAATTTTTCTCGTGTAAAAGGGAAATTGTAATTAAATGATGAATGAATTGTGAAATTTTGAATGAAGGGACTTAAATTCAGCTCGAAAAATTTTTACAAAATAATGGGAAACCTAAATATGTTAATATTAAAATGAATGGATATATATTTTTTACCTTTGGGGTAAGAGATTGAATATAATGTCAAAATTTGTGTGAAATTCCTCTTTTAATACTTACCTTTCTAACTAACTTTAATGCGTAATACTTTGGGGGAAAGGAGATTAAGAGTACGCGCAAAAATTATATTGGGTTCTATAAAATATAGAATTTAAAGGCGAGATCCTTAAAAATTTTCTGAACGTAAGTTTTTTGACTGCAACCATCATAAATAAAAGTCTTGGCTTCAACGAAAATATGTTAAAAATCTTGAAGAAAGTAAAAATTGAATTCGTACTTTTACCCGAAGTGGCGGATAAAAAGTACGCACCCTGAAAACGTGGCATAAAATGTAAAAAAATGCACTACATAATCCTTTGGAAGATTCCTCCCCCATGTCACCTCTCTTTAAGTATGATTCAAACAGGATTCAATCTTCTTGAAAAAAAAACATGAAAAATCCCACAATGTTAATTTTTCATGCGCACTCTTACCCTCCTATCCCCTAACAAGAACATCTTACTTTTAATGTTGAATACCTAATGTCATCAGACAAAACATCCGTCAACGGAAATGTCCCAGACATTTACCAAACCAAACAACATAAATAGTCTTTTCAAGACTAAGGTCGAATAGATTTTTTTAATGGAGATAATATGGAGCGCTTTTAAACCCTTGATGTTAACCCTTGACTTGACTAATAAGAATATAATCTACAAAACTTAGCAAGCTAACATTGAATTCGCAAAAATATACGAGTCCTTAAATTGAACGGTTGTATACAAATGAGCATTAACTTATGAGTTTGTTCATAGTGAAACTATATGGCATTGAAGGGAACAGGTTATTCTTCAATTTCCATCTAGATACCATTTAGGAATTTAACAATAAAAGAGGTTTTTTTAAATGAATGAAAATAGTTTGCATTCACACCTTGAATAAACATCTTAAGTAGAGAACGTTAATTACCATTCAGAATCATGCTTGAGTGTGCTCATTTATGTGGACCTTCGTTTATTTATTACGTTTAAAATGTTAGATTGTAAATTTTAACACTCTTTTCGTGTAAAAATTTTTAAAAATCTTATTTACCTCTAAATTTATTTTCCCCCTTTAAATCGTACAAATTAACGTCAAATTTTTTTCCTTAATGTTTTTTTTTCAGAAAAGCAATAAAACTAAGAATCCAAACATTATCTAGCCACTAAAAAAAGAAAGAATATGAAAGCTAGAGTTTCTTACATAAAAAAACATCAATTTTATTTTAAAATGTTTTAAAAAATTATATTTAAACTGGAAATCTTTTTGACACTCATTCATAAAAGCTTGATTCTCTATTTATGTATTTTTTCTTTGGATGTGCCACCAAACACCTAATACCTTTCTCTTCTCCCTACTGCAGATCTAAAATAACTCCACTCAATCTTGTATCTAATTATATACAAAAGACAGAAATTTCTTACGTACAAAACACCAATTCTCACTAATATTAAGAAGTGATAGTACATAATCTTGCACAATCTTCTTTTATAAAAGTGGGATTCTCTCTCTCTAATTTGTTACACAATTCTTTGGTTATGTCACCAAATAACTTTCTCTTCTCCATACCGCACAGCTAAAAATCTCCCCCTATCATCTAAAATAACTAGAAACAACGAAAAGAAACACACCCACAGTCATAACACCCCCTTAACCTTACCAATATTTCCTCTCCCCATAACCATAAACAAACAAACCCAACCAATAACACAAAACATAACTGCCGCTGTCCCCATATATCCTTATAACCTGCCCTATTGACAGCAAAAGAGCAAGCAAATCAAGACCTAATGGGAGGTGAAGGGGTGAAAAAGTGACAACTTCCTCCTAATGAACGCCGTGAACTCACCACCAAAAGGAGCGTAGGTTCTTGCCGACGACAAAACGCGACGTTTGGCACGGAAGGCGGAAATGATGATGGTAGGAATAGATAATAAGCAAAGCAATAAGAGACCACGTTATAAGATTTTATATTGGAGCGTCACGGCACGTATTGCTGGGATCAGGGAGATGACGATCGGGATGAAAGTTGATCAGTGGGTTGAGGTTGAGATTGTCTTGTTTGTGGTTGATTGTGATTGTTGGATGGGATGGCTGTTGGTGGAGTGTTTGGAACGTGGAATGTGTAGGGAAGTTATGTGGAGAAAATTTTTATGAAGTTTGTATAACTTTATAAAGACTCACAGCGCGGTATCTTGTTTTGTCATGTCATTGTAAAAATAAAACTTATGTTTCGATGCCAAAAATGTTTGCTTGAATATACTGGGTCTACAGGGAATTATATTGAGTTGTACGATGTTTTATATTTTTAAAATATTTTTTTAAAAGTGTTACAATTCTGTACATTATTTTGCACCCATTATTCATTTCTTTTAGGGATGTGCTTGCTAAAGAGTGGTGTACGGTTGTTTGGAAATTACTTTCAAACTAATTTTACTGTAAATTTCTTTTTACAATAAGGGAGTGTTTTATTGCGGAAAGCATGTACTTATATTTTACCAAAATTGTATGTGTTTATCACGATATTTCGTAGGATTTTTGTAGTGAAAAATGGGGAATAAACTTTTCAGGTTAAATTCAAAAGAAGCTTAATTAAGTTATTTATTTTTAACACTGTTGAATAAAATAGACTTTAAAATAGTTTGTTTTTCTATAGTTCAGCCGATTTATAAGCTCACTTAGAAATCATAAACTAAATGCCAAGAAGGAAATTTTCAAAAGACATTTTTTATTTTTGAAGTCTTAAATAAAAATTATTCGTTTTTCTTTCTTTTTATCCCATTTAAGAGTAATTCCCTGTGTTGAAATGAGTAATTCCCATCCTGCCTTTCTAAATGCAACGCAAAATATTCATACAACTTCTTTCTCTGAGCAAATCTCAATTGGGGTCTCTATTTGAGTGTATTCTTATCGTTTCTTTTAAACATCTAGAAAAATCTTCACTTTAATCCGGTAGTGTTTTCAATTCAATATTCGTGAAAATTTTTCCTTAGAACAATCAAACACAATTAAGAAGAGTCTACAAAGACAATGGGTGTAAAAACATATGAACAATGCACAATTGAATGTAAAACATGGAAGTTTGCTGTTCCATGGCTTTGCTTCGCAGTTTCAAAACTGTTTTCTCATTTTATTTTGTTTCTATTTTTATAAATTTTAATGATCTTATAAAAAGGCAGATCGCTCTGAATGTTCATTTCTATTTATTTAAATGAACACATATACGGGTAAATGTTTTATAAAAACATTTTCCCTTAACCTTTAGATGAAAATGCATAGGTATCTTACCAGAGTAAAAATCAAAACAAATAACTTTGCATTTGATAACATCACAATTTATTTTATCTATGCTTTGCTTATTTATTCTGTGTCATTCATTAAAGTATACTTATTTCTGGAATTAGAAGATGCGCGAAGCCTCTTGAAATTCAGAGAAGCAATTTTGATTTTAAAAATCTACAAAGAAAGTTAACAATATTAAAGATTAGTTACAGCTGAATAACTGAGACATGGATTATCTCCGGAAATTTTAAGTTTTAGTGTGGCTTAAAATCAAAAATCTTTGTTTCATTATTCAACCGTAGATTCATTAAGATAATCTAATGGCCATATTAACGCCAGCGTTAGTGTTTAATCTTTGATCAAAGGATTCTACCAATCTCAGTAAGCGAAAAGCTACTTCTGGTTAACACCGACGTTGAAGGCTGGTGAATAGGGCTATAAAATGTTTCATCTTATTTTTAAAGGGATCAATGTCTGTAGTTTTAAAAAATTAAGTTGAGTAAAATTGAAAAAAAACTTTCTCTTTCTTAAGTTTATTACTAGAGGGGGGTAATATCTTTACAAACATTTTATTAATGTCCCATAAGCAGTACAGGTGGTGAAGCGAGGTCAAGAATTATGTCAGCCGGCAATAGTTTTAAAGCAATACTTTTAACTTAGAAAACTGATAACTAGGTTATTATTTTAAGCACACGTATTTTTAATACCTTAATGGTATTAAACAAATTTCCAACAGTCCACTTAATAAAAAATCCACAAAATTTCTTAAAACTCACGTTGAAAAAACACTTCAAAACTAATTGTTTACATACGGTCACCATCGCGTTTAATTTTTTCTCCGAAATATTTCATCTAGGCTTGTTGACAGTTGGAAATTCCGAAACAAATTTCTTCAGCAAAAAATTTCCTTACATCTCTTTCCAAATTCAAAAGTGCAATCAAAACCATATAAAAGCTGCAATTCTTCATCATCATCAGTCTAAAAATACCTTACGAAGCTCACAAAATAAATGCCGCTTAAAAGAAGGATTCACTGAATAAGTACTTTCGTATGATGTTCCCTTGTGGGAATTCTATTGTGACACTAAGCAAATTATAAACGCTTTTTTTTCTCTTGTTGCTGACTATACTTTTCAAGCATATCGATTTTTCTAAGAAGCCGTCCGGTGAATCATGACGAGTTGAAAGTTTTCCTTTTACACCATTATATCCCAGTCTGGAATAGTGGCGCAATTTTAACTCAATTTTCATTCATTAGAGTAGAAGTCTATGTGACTGTTGAAGCGTTCATTTGAGAGATTCATCCAGAAATAAATCTTCAGAAGATAGAGTTCAATTATTATTATCATCGTTTGTTGTTATTCTTTTTCGGTGAGCGTTGTGGCAATTGGAAATGAGTTGGTTCATAGACCGGAATAGTTGTACGTAGGCTGGGATTTCTTTAGAAATTAATCGAAATAGTTTTGGAGAGTGTTTTTAAGTTTAATTCACTTTATTTTATTTCTGAGGAGCTTGTTGGGGGAATTATAGGGGTTTAACAACCTTAACTGGAAAACTTTTAACGATTAATTGCCATAAGAACTTATCATCAATAAAAACAACTTTAGAGTAGGCTCTGACTTACCAATAGGCCTAGAGGTCCCATTAGTTTAAGAGTACCTTGATCTTCAAAAGTATAAAAGTTATATGCAAAAATAGCTTTTCATATTTTCTTGATTATTATAAATGAATTTTTCAGACAAAAAAACACAATACTTTAAACTTTATTGCTTTATGTCATTAATTATTGTTGCATCAACACACTAATTTGATATAAAATAACAGTTTTTTTATAATTAAGTATAGTGTACATAGGGACCCTAGAAATGTTCTGCATTGGACCCTGCACATAAGAATAAAAAAGATGTCGACTTTAATAGTTTTAGGTTTATCACAAAACATCCTTAGATGTAATAATAGATCCATAGATTTATTTGACAGGCTGGGATTATTTTCTGATTGTTTTCAAGAAATAATATTCTATTTCATTCTCTTTCAAAGAAACAACATAGTTTCATGAAATGTCTTCAAATGGAAACCAATCTTTTTTAGAAGATAAAAATATATAGATATTGCATTTCTCCCCTTACAAAAATCTTATATTGCTTTTGGGTTTCCATCTAGTTTGTGGAGTTGTGGACAACACAATCTAACATAATTAAACTGTTTGTTATTAAGGCTAAAAATTTGAGTCTTAATACTAGAAGACTCCGCCCTCTTCTCCCTTTCGAAGTTAACTTCGCCATTTTTCCTTTGTTTTTCAAATTTCAAAATTTTTAAACATCCAATATGACAACTTAGTTTGAAATATAATAAATATATAAATATAATTTTTAAAAATAAAATATATGAAATAATCTTGAAAACTAATTCAAGTTTAAGTATAAAGTATCAAAAATTTCGTTAAAAAGTATTTTGTAAAAATCACATTTATATTAAAATTCAATTCTTTGAGTAACATTAAGTAATTTCCGTGTATTGCCAACACTGAGGCTGAGGTATCACCATATTTTGCCAACATCGGTGTATTTACGGTTTTATTATGGTTGTCACCTCACCACAGATATAAATATGTATAGTTTATAAATAATAAAGGTGTAAAAAGTATAACATAAATAGACAACTCAAAAGTTGCAAAAGTAATAAAATAGAAGGAATTTAAAAAATTCGTAAAAAAAGGCAAAGGTTGGTGAGAAAGGAAACTAGATTAGTGTTGGTTCTTTCATTTTCAGTCGAATATTTTTTTCATTTCACTCCTTTAAAGTTATTATAAGAATGATAATTAACGAAAAAAATCATTAAAGATTACGAATCCTTGATTTCTATATAACTTAAAAATCTCTATTATCTTCTTAAATTATCCTTTTTTTAATATTCATTTTTTGATTATATAGCAAGTTTTTTTCTGTTACGGACATTAATTAAAGTTTGAGCTTTCCTTTTTAAGTTCTACCAAAAGCAAAAACCTTGTAAAATATTCAGTTTTATTTTTCGAACTTAGCATAAAGTAATATTTTCATCTAACAGCTTTTATTCTTTGATTGCTGACTTTTTATCTGAGAAAATGCACAGAAAAAATGTTTAAAAGCATACCGATGAAAAAAACTAAACACAGATAGTCTTTCCTATTGCTTTTTTAATAGTATGAATGAAATATTTTTACTTCGTATTTTACAACATTTACGATGTTCACGGACTTAAAAGGAAATCTTTCAACCACCTCAACTCATTAAGATAATAAATGACATTTAAAATGGTATTTTAATTAATAAAAATCTAAAAAAACTAAATTATTCCAAAAAATTAAACAAAACTATTACAGGAAAACTTTTCACCATCATTTCTCCCCCCCCCCTTTAAAGCAAGTGCTTTTTCAGCATAAACCTTTTGGATCTATTTTTGATGATGTAGTTTCCTATCATTTTTTTCTGTTCTGAGTTTTTTTTATTCAATAGAGATGGGGTAGAGAAAAATGTTGATTCCAAAATCCTTTTGATTTTTTTTTCATTTAACTTCAAAGTTTGTCCTTTAAAAAGGGGTAAAAAACGACTGCTACGTTACAAATAGTTGTGTGACGTCAGTTGGTACAAACAGCACAAACAGCCAATGTATCAACTTAGTCAGGGCGTTTCGAGAGAAACTCAAATTTAATTATTTTTATTTTCAAATGTCAAATTTAAGCTTCTTTTTAAACTTTTAATGCTTATTTTGGAAATTACAACCATTAGTTTTACGGGGAAAATGGCCAGTTTACCAGAGTTTTCCATTCCAATTAGGATATGGATTTTATACCAACAACAGTTTTGTTGATTTTAATAATGCCCTTTAATGTATGAAAAATATCTAAGGACGTTTTTCCCTTTAAAAGTATAAACTTATCTGCATCTTTAAACAATTGTGCTTAAAATCCCATCTGCTCTCTCTTGGAGAACCAGTGTAACCTTTCTTTCACGAAATAAAATCCCGAGTATATCGTTAAATTCTTCATATGTATCGTAAAACTCTTTGCGTCAAACGGTGAAGCTGATTATGACAGTCTCGGTGTCATTTAGTATTCCTTATAGCATATGACGAAAACGTGTGTAATAAATAGGCAACTGCACAAAGCTTATGTGACTATGTCATTCTAAAGAACTATTCAGACATTTGGAGAATACAGCCTTAACATAGAAGCATTGAATTTCATATTAAGATACGTTCATGCTGAATTATATTATCCCTTTAATAAATATATTTTTAGAATTATCACAATAGACGGCGTTCAAACATGGAAGACTGGGTAAAATAAAATAATTAGTTATAGAAATATAACTATATGTTGGTAATACTCTAAATAAATTAATACAAATACCGTTATTAAATTATATTGATATATACAAATCAAATTAATATCTTGAAAGATCATGTATCTAAGTTTTACTTTTATAAAATACAATATAGTTTTATTTGAACAAAATAAACATTATTGAAGTACCCGAAAACCAAAACTTAACTAATATGGAATAATTTTCGCATATTTTAAAGTCGGACATTTTAAAAATTTATTGATCCAATTTTTTTTTTAATTTGCTGAAGTAAAATCATTTAAAAGCAACGATAAATTTTATAAAAACGGAGTGAACACAGTATTAAATAATCAAAAGATTTTATTGAAAACATCCTACTTTTGTAATATTGAAGGATTTAATAAAATTTTTTTGATTTCCTTCACTGCCCCTTATAGTATGCACTTTTAAATGTGCCCCCTCATAAGCGTGTTATGTATTGAATATGATACCGTATAAGCAATTTTCTCATGCATCTAATATAAACCAAAAATCCTACCATCTATTTAATATCTACTTCTCAAAACATCTGCTATAAGGATAGAATTAAAAGTAAAATCCCAGGTTAAGGTCATTGTCATTAAAATCAAGGTGGGGGTTAGTACACATTATTGAAGAAAAAAGGCCATCGGGCAGAGGTACAATATATTAATAGAATATTTCCACCACTGGAGCATGAACATAAAAGACCTTGAATTAAAAATGGATTCATTATTTATTGGATTACCTATATTTGAGGCTTTTAGCAGAATTATGTCATTGGAAGTCAATAGTCTTGCTTCTAAGATAATTGGAAATGGACCTCTCACATTAAATATGCAAAAGAATGGTTTTATTGTTCTACTCTAGATAACTTTTCCCGAAATTGACCATCTTGTCGTATAAAGGCACAATGGAGTGTTTTCGTATATTATCTTGTTGACAGGAAGGATCAATTGAGAGTAGAAAGAAGGTGCTAGATACTGTTCAAAAACTACTGAAGTTATGTGCAATGTAAAAAAATATCCATTCTTTTAACGTATTCATTTCCGTGATTTTTTCATGGGTTAATTCCGTAAACTAGAAAACGGAATTTTACCGTAAAATTTTTAAGAACTCGTCCATTATATTCGTACGCATAACACAAATTTGGAACTTTTTATATTGAGACTACAGAAGTGTCTTTTCAAGGTTAAGTGTGATTATTTAAGATAGAAAAAAGTTTTACAATCGTTTAAAAGCGAATAAACATTTTAAATGTCCTTAAATCACAGCCATTAAAATCCGCAAAACAGCTTTCTTCTAGAGTGTAAGTCCACCGTGATGGAAAAAAACTATTTCATAATTAAGATCCTTAAAAATATATTCGCCAAAAAGTGTTTTTAAAATGTTTTGGAAATGCATATAAAAAACTAAGTAAACAGTTCCAGGATAATCTTTAAAAATCATATAAGTAATTTATAAATTCTTAGTAGTACTAATAGATACTACATAAAATTTTTATTCTAAACTAATCTACAAGAAATTATCTTCAAAAGCTCTTTCATGTGATAGTATTGCCACGCTTACTTGGTTCATGTTCATAGTGATTCGTTTATTAAAGAAAAATGCGTACACATAAGAGTATAATAACTTCTAAGTCCTATAATTCAAATTTAAGTAATCTTGGATATTATCAAACAAAATTTGATTTCAAAGTTAGTACCAATTAAATCTTTTAAATACATCAAAATGTAATAAATTATTAAAATTTTTGTGTGAGTAAATAAACATACCAAAACATGAACATTACTTCATCAGAATTCATTTAAATTGTGGTTTAAAAAAGTGTACTAAAATGTTTTTCAAGCTTTGCAGTTTTTTTTTCCAATAGAAATTACCTTTCTTCCATCCTTCTCGGTTTTAAAATTATACACATTTTTGAATTTCATTAACAATAAGAAAAAAATTTAGTATACGCATGTTAAGTTAAATAGTTGTCATCCATGTCAAAATGTAGAAGAATGTTTAACGGAATAACTTTAGTACCGTCTTTATTTTCATTTTTACAACATCATGCTACACGGTTGAAATGCTATCATTAATTTAAATTCTTTGACTTTGCAATTCGAAAGGGTTAGAGAGATTAATTAGGCGTATCTTAATAATAAACTGTAATACCACATTCTTAAGGTCCTTGATAATTCAACATAATATCAATTCCCTATTGTTGCTCTTGATCCATTGCTATATAGCATTTATACTTTTTGCATGACCTCGACAAAATGAAATTCAACTGTCTGAAATTCACTGAACTTATAACCTTCCTTAAGAAGATCATGTGTCTTATTCCACATTCTTGACAAACCGCACTGTCTACCATCATGTCGCATCTTATTCCGTTTCTCATTGTCTGCTCTCCTTGGACAAAGTATTTCAACATTGGATACGTAGTTCTTATGCATATGTATTGGGCAAGTTACTCTTCGTTCTTTTTCTGACCATGAATGAAAAATGCCTTTACTGTTGCCAGGTTACCTGAGGATTTCATCTGATTTTAACAACTGAAAGTTTTCCATCTTTGTTTCTAATGATTCAAATGAGAGATAACTTTTAAATTTTCTTGAATAACCTTTTGCCATAGACTTAATATTTTCATACGCAGGAAAAAATTATGAATGTGAACTGGTCATAGTTTCAATGAGGGAAAAATGTACATTTAAGATGATTACTCATTTATTTTATAGGTCAATTTAAAATTAATAACGGTTTTTAGAAAACTTCAAAATATGCAAAACCTATATTAAAATATCAAGAAAATAAAAAATACGGTTAAATATTATTTATAGAATATACACCTTTCATAAAGGAAAATACTACATTCTTAAGTTTTTTTCTAAGTTTGTTGCATGTGATGAAAATTATTTTGCTGACATTGCATGGGAATAAAAAAAAGTTATCTTACTATGAGTGAGATTCTAGCAATGTAATTAAAATCACTATCTATATTTTTATTATTCATTTTTTATCCATTCTTCAGAACCAGTTGTCTGAATTGACAGTTTTCTGATTCTTGAATGATAACCCCCGTTAATATCATAGTAAGGAAATCCTCTTTAATATACAATTGCTACTAATTATATTATGAAATGTGTGGTGAACTCAAACCCAAACGTTGGAACCAGCGGACTCGAACCAAACTGGATACTTTGCCGTATAGTAATCGAACTTAGATGTGTTAATTCAATGATTGTAATCTTAATAGATCTCGAATGTAACTGAAGTTGTAACTGTTCACAACAAATATAAATAGTGTTCCTTTTGCGATGTACATTCTTCTCTTTTCCCGCATAGCGGTATTTTTAGCCCTTTTGGCCTGCTTAGTCTTTTAGCATTATGTTGTTGTTTAAATAAAGTTATAATGTTTTACAATATATTTAGTGGTCATTCAACGTTAGGCTCTTTAGCCTTAATCACTAATAATGAATTATTCTCTTAGGTTCAGATATTATAAGATTCTTATTCTTTACACCCAGTTTGTTTCGTTGCAAGTATGTAATTCTGCTTTTTCAAAAGCAACCCCACCAAGATCAAAACAGCAACAACTCAGACTGTTGAACAAATCTTCTGTCTCCTTTAAATCCCTCTTAGCCGCCCAAGATTTCCGTTGAATCCTATGGATATTTTGAGGCAGTCAGGACTGGAGGGGTTACAAAAACCAGACGTAAGCAAAGCACCAACCTTTGCAACCATCTGACCAACAAATAGACTTCCCTCCAAAAATCCGTACATACACTCGTTACAAATATGCACTTGTATTTTTTACCAAAAAACCAGTTACGAGGCAAAACCGCTTCTTTCAAAACGCATTGTTCCAGTGCAAAAAGGACTCCGCGAACCTGTCGGACGAGTGAATTCTTTTTTTAGAGAAAGAAACGGAAGGTAAATAAGCAGGTTCACTCGCAGAACAGAACGTGTGGGCTTGGTAACCTATTTCTTCTAATCCCACTCCTCTCTTTCCCTACGGTTAGGATCAAGTTCGAGGACACTTTCCGAAAAGAAATGGAGGTTTTTGCCGAGTCAAAACCTGGACATTGATCTACTAATTAGGGTACATGAACTGGAACGCAGAATTCATATAATTATGATTCACCAGTGGTATCTGCTATGTATGGCTTATGATGTTCCCAGATGGATTCGGAAGAGCTTATAAAAGCCTGCAACTTGTGTTTTTTTTAGTCCGAGAAGCCTTCCTTGTTGTCAAGGGGGAGGAGATGGTAGCTTTTCCCTTTTTGTCGTTCGAAGAAGCGGTTTCCTTTTAAGCTGCATTTGATCGATTGATTTCTATCTTTAGAAAGGGTTTTGAATGCCCATAGGGATTGAAATGGATGTCAGTCGCATCAGGAGTGTTGTGTTTTTAAGTAGAGATGCAGAAGGAGGTCGGCAACCTTTGTTTCAAACATAGATTAGATACTATTGCCATGGATACTGTTAAAATGATGAGGAAACCAATCAATAACTATTATACACTTAAAATTGAGAGTCGAATTTTACGAAAAAGCTAGAGTTGTGTTAATTATGTTTCCGAATTATTGTACTGCAGGGGTCGACAACTGGTGGACCGTGGGAGGTAATTACTTGGACCAACCAAACTATTTTAGAATCTATAACATGTATTCTTTAATATAAAAATTAGTCTAACCTTCTTTTTTAAGGGTCAAATTTCCCAAAATTCTCACAATACCTAAAATCTTAACTATAAGGGAAGTTTCAGAAACTCGATTTAATATTCAGAATATTTACTCAGTTATAAACAGGCCCGACGAGAAAGCAGGATAGTGGAAATTCCCGGGGTCCTGGGACGCAGTAATTCATATAGTGAGTCTCATTTTAAATATTTTGGAAATAAATTTGTACACCCGGAAGGGCCAAAAAATAAGTAGATTCCCAGTTTTCAAGGGTCAAATTTCCACAAATTTCCCCGAAAAACCTCCAACCTCTAATAGAAATCATTACGAAAAGTAAAATGATATTTCTCAAAAATTTCATACAAAAGACATGTTATTATTTCAGAGGTTCCTAGGCTTAACTTCAGAAATGCACCTATATCGCGTCACTCATTTGTGAAAAGTGTTCAAAAATGAGTAAAGAATTTCTTCTTTCAGGGTCAAATTTCCTAAAATTTTCTGGGATTCCCCCTACCCCTTTTTATTAGTTCAAGAAAACAAATTTTTTAAGTTTATCAAGACTTGAATCTTACCTAGAAATTTCTAAAAACTACATTCAGCCTAAGCATGTTTGGAAATACTTTAAAAAAATGTTTGCCCCCACACTCCCAAAATATGTTTACGCCAATGGGGGTGGGGGCGCTTGTCATCTTGTCAACTTTGTCCCCGGTTTGGCTCCCGGCAAAAATCTAGTTATAAATAACATAAATATAGCGGTAATAGTATAAAATCGTTGTATAAATTCTTTAATGATGATAATATGTATCGAGAAATAGATCAATGCTTATTGGGGAAATACTATGAGCTCTGCTTTATACCTTTAAACCAGCTTGTCTGGTCTGGTCAACCTTGAATTAGCCAACCAACAGACCCTAATCGGGTGAGCTTAACGTTCACCTAGAACTTATGAACTGACCTTCAACTGATTCGAATCTTCTGTCTCCGAAGAGGCTGGAGGAACGCCTTATGAATGGAGTTTTTATATCTATTTAAATCACCCGGCGGCGTACAAATAACGGTCTCTAAGATAAATTTAAACGATGGAGAGGAGATGCATATATTGGACGTATGCCACATCAGTTCAGTCGAAAAATCGACTCTCGTGAAGATTATGATGAGGTTCCGCGCGTTTGTTTAGTTCTGTGGTGGGCACTCGGAATGATCCTAATTGGTCCCAACCCATTAATTGGTCTCATTAATGGTGCCCAACCTTTTCTGCTCCACGGGCCGCACTTCATATTAAGATAAAGCTCGTGGGCCAGAACAGAAAATATATCACAAATTTAAAAATGAATAGCTATTTAACATTTTTAAACGCTTTATTGCTATTTTATATGTAAATGGGCCACACAAATCAGCTTCGTGGCCCGTAGGTTGGGCACCAATGGTCTAGCATACTTATCCATTTCTTCCAGGAGAGAGACTGACTCAGTGCTAAGTAGTTGTGGGACACAGCCCTTAGTCTTGAGTTTTTTCCCACTTTTTTTGTGGAAAATATTTTATTTTGATGGCAGCGTCCAAATATTTGGGGGGGGGCGTATCCCGCATCTCCCTTTCACTAACCCCTCTGGGGGGTCTGGAAGCGATTTTTAACTCAACTTAAACAGGTCCCAAAATTCTCTTAGGAAGCTTTTGAAACTTGTGCCCCGAACCTTATGATCCCCTGTTTGAAGAATTCCACTTACATAATTTCTTCTTATTCAATTCATGTTATGTATTATTACATGTGCGTTGTGAAGCCCAAAACTTTTTTGCGAAGGGGTAACTTGATAGTTAATTACAAATGGGAAGTCACATGAAAATGTTGTCTAATTAAAAGTTTAAGAAATGTATTGCAGGTAAAAACCTAATAATGAAACATTTTCCTATAGAAATCTTGACGATAGAGGTTTCTCAAAAGTAAAAAGTAGCTATAATTTTGAAAAGTACAAAAAAGGAAAGAGTTGCTGCTTTTGAGAATTACCTTTTAAACTGTTCAGCACTCATTCCAGGAAAGTTCCATGATTTAATTGATCTATCAGTGTTTATTTTTATATTTTGTGCCTTATATTTATTGTTGTAAACAAAATATAATGGGTTCCTTGAAACCATCTACCACTTCAGCTAAATCAGTATAATTTCAAAATGTTTTCCAAGAGAGAGCTGCATAAATTTTCATGCAAAGTAATTGACCTGCTCAGGATGAAAGTGGTATAAGACAAAAATACAAAAATTGAAATAAGTTTGGATTTGGAACTCTTTTAAGGTTCTTTAACTAGTGCGGTATAGTCACCTTAGTCAAAAGTTCAATCAGCGGACCGTAAGAGCTTCCTGAAAAATGCCTCCTCCATAGGAACAACTCAGAGAAAACAGAAAACCTTCATTCACTCAACAAACTACTCTTAGTGAACTTAAATCACTTTCGTTCTAACCAGCACAATTTTGTTGTGGTATGCGGTCGCGAACTTGTCCAATGAGCTGGAGGTTATGCGCATTCTAAATTTGAATTATTTCACAGACTTCCGACAGAATTATTGATATGACAAAGACACATTTTGACATAGAGGCATCTAAACATTTATATTATGAATGATAAAAGCAATTTTCCAAAATTCATCTACCTTAAAGTGTTTCCAATGTCAGTTTTTTTATTGTAGTTTTGTCTCGGGTCAATGAATTATACTTTTTATTGATGCTGAAACCGTTCCATTTCTAGTAATAATATTCAACTTTTCATGAAATCAATGTATCCATAGACTCGAAATAATTTGTTGTGTGTGTTGTTTTCTCAATGATAGCGTTTTCAATTTATATTCATTTATGACTGCTTTGGAGTCACCATTGATATCAAAAAGGATGTTAGGTGTGCTCAGCAAACTTCCGTGGCGGAAATAAGATGTGTAGGTTTCTAATCAATCACACAACTCATTTTCTGCTTGGGAACTCCCTTTTTTATCGCAATTGAATCGTCAGTTTGAAAAAAAGAATAAGTCCAAAAACCAAGTTTTGAGAAAATAAAAAAACCTGTACATGTAATGGAATTTTCGTTGCATAACCACGAAAATTTTACTGGAAATTCAGGAAAAAATGGGTTATCATTAAAACAAATAAAAGTACATTCAAAAGTATTTTACCGTTGAAAAAGTTGGACTTATTCCCTTTTTCAACCTAATGAGATTTCAAGTGATGAAAAATCTTAAAAAAAAACCCTTAAATTGACTTTTAAACTATATTTCTGCTTAGTTCACAACATAAAAGTGAAAAATGGAAATATTAAGACAAATAAAATTTTAAAACTGTTATGAAATTGAGTCCTTAACCCTTTATTTACCGACGGTACTTGTAAGTACCACTTCCCAATGTTCCAAATTCGTCCAATTTTCGTCATGTAAGGCCAAATTTAGTTTACTTTCAGTTGCAGTTACGTAAACTTGACATATTTTGGATGAGGATGAGGAAAATAATTTGGTAAATAAAGGGTTTTAAAGCAGTATCAATGAAGGGAATATAAATGGAGTCAAATATTCTCTGGATAAAAAAAAGTTATAAAAACACTTTTAAATTAAAAACAAATTTTATTTTGGCCTAGTTCACACCATAAAGAATAACTTTTAATTCCAAATTAACTGAAAAAATGCAATGAATTTACATCAATTTCGCAACTTCAAGGAGCTCTATCCCCTATAGGAGGTAGTTATTTCCCCCCTCTTTTCACTCATTTTGTAGAGCAAAGTTTGGAGATTGTTTTGAACACAAAAAAATTCAATTCGTAATTTTTTGAACTTATTCCCTTTTCCAAACTGGTGATTCATTTCACCTTCGTACTGTTTTCAACATAGTATCTTTCACAGGTACTTCACTTTAGAAGCATGTTCAGAAGAAAATTTAGAAAAAACTTCTAAATTAATAATATACCTACTACTTTCTTGATCCCTGAATTAGAAAACAGATTTTGCTTTAATAAATAAGTAAAAGCTGTTAAGTTTTGTAAGAGAGGTGCTTAAAAATACAAATCTTTGCAAAAATTATTTTTCCTATTTTTTATGAAATTTAATGTCAATTAGTTTACTTTTTTTAAAGGAAAAGTATTGCCTTGTATTAATAATGGTGTAAAATTGGGTGTGTTATAAAAAATGAGCCCATACAAACAACCTACCTATAGTTTTTTTTATTTATTTTGAAGCTTGTTCACAAAATGCAAGGTTCAAAAGAATATGGAATTAGTTTTTTAATTGGAAAAAAGTCCTTTTCGCTGACTCTGATAGGTGGAATCCTTCTTTGACCAAAGGATTTAACACAATAACGCTGATGACTGTGAATGAATATTGGCGGTAAATCCTCGATCAATCAAGCGCTTAAATATTATTTCTTGTCTGAACAAAAGATTTTTCCCGACAAAAACGTGAGAGAGAGCGCAAATTCCATTGCCCAAGTGATTTTTCCCCATTTCTCTCACAATAAAGGTCACAATTGTGTCTTTCCTCCGGCGGGTTGGATATCCCCACTTATTCCTCATTAAGGGAACTCTAAATGAGGGGTCTCTGCACCAGGGGAACTGGGCCTCGGTCCAATGTGGGTGGTCTCAGAAACGTCAATTATCGTCAGCAGTCATGGACTTGTTTCCGAACTGTGAGTGGGTGTGTAGCAGCCGTTGTTATGCCAGAGAGAATTGTTATAATCTCGCTCTTATACATTGTTATTCTGGGAATATTTTCGCTCGCTAGGGCTGATCTTTTAAAGTGGAGTGCGCAGAGTTTGTTTTGAAGAAAAACTGCCTTTTGCATCGATCGATGAATTCTCGTTTATTAATTTTTGGGAAGTGTGAAATGAGAGAGGCGCAGTGGCGGATTTCCAAATGTGCCGCCTATAGGCTGAACCAAAATTTGCCGCCTATATCCTTTTTAGTTTCTTATTTTTTTAAACGCTTTTATTCTACTTGCTTTTGGCGGCGTTTTACGGGTGGAATTTTAAAACTCGATTTTCGGGCACTTCCCGATATGTCAGGGCCCCGAAACTTTACACATCGGTGTAACCCTCATGACACTCCAATATCCAACCATTATCTAGTCAAACAACCAAAGGATTAAGTTAATTAACGAGTATTTTTAATTAACAGAAAAACCAGAATTTGAGACCTTTCCCAAGGGGCTATTCTCCCTAAACCGTGCACAATTGTTTATAAGGCATAACTTCATCATATTCAAAAGTCAAAACGAGAATTGCCCAGTAATTACGATAATTATAGACGATTAATCACTTTTTTTCTTTCCGGATTCTTGTACATAATATTTCAGGCACTTCCAAACGATATAAAGTTCTGAAACTTTGCACCGTGGTGGAAACTCGATGACAATGCAATATTCAATCATCAACTAGTCAAAACCTCCGTAATTTAGGCAATTAACGAGTGTTTTTAGTTATCCATTTAATTCATATTTGAGACACTTCCGTGAAGCCAATGGCTCCCAAAACCTGTAAGATAATATACTAGGTATATAACTACAATATTTAATCTTCAAAACGTGATTTTTTACCTTCCAATTAACAATTAAGATAATTAGCGATTTAAGATAATAACCGCGAGAAAGAAATCGCCAGAAGAGCGAGAAATCGCCGAAAATAGGTGTCCCATCCCGAGGAATGTCGAGAGCAGAAAAATATTCTACTTTTATAATTTATTGACTACTGAAAAGACTGGATGGTACTGTTTGCTCCTTGATACACACACACTAATTCTGAATTTTTTACGATTGTTTTTTTTATTTGATTGAATGCTTTCTTTTTATTGTGAATCTTTTTGATATCGATGGATTTCATCGGCGAGTGAGCGGATGCGTTTCTTTGTGCGAGGAATTTTTCCCGCTCAGCTCTGTTATTATAACGTACCCAGCAATATTAAATAGATTTTAATTAATGGAGTTGATTGTCCTGCTGAGTCGTCAGAGGATTGTTCTACTTTGTCAGATATGTGAAAAATTTTTGTTAAACATGAAACTAAAATTCCATCCTAACATAACATTAAATATGGTTGAAATAAATAAATTTTTCTTGTGAGTTTTTGTTAAAAAATACCATGACTAAAAAGTAGAAAATAAAATAAGTAAAAAAATATTTTTTTAAAAACGCTTTTATTGAAGTGTTCTAAAAGGTCAAAAATAATTTTTTCGGTTTGACAAATAATTTATTGGGAAGTAGAAAATAACTTTTTGGTAAGTAATAATAACTGATTTTCTAATCACTAAAAATAAAAGCGTGGGCGCTAGTAATTCTATTCTAACGTCTTTATTCTATGTTCTATGAGGTTAAATTTACAAATTTCTCATTCATGAGTTTTGAGTGGGATGGATTCACTTTAAATTCTCTATTAGGTATTTTTATTTATATAAAGTTATACATAAATGCCGACGTAATGGCCTAGTGGTAAGAGCAACTAACTGCAAAGCCGTACGTCTGGGGTTCGAATCCCCGTTCGTCAGGGATGTTACTGTTACTGTCCTGTAAAAAAATTTAAATTTAAAAAATTACTAGCTCCCACGCTTTTATTTTTAGTGATTAAAAAATCAGTTATTTTTACTTACCAAAAAGTTATTTTCTACTTCCCAATAAATTATTTGTCAAACCGAAAAAATTATTTTTGACCTTTTAGAACACTTCAATAAAAGCGTTTTTAAAAAAATATTTTTTTTACTTATTTTATTTCCTTATTCTTTTCTTTTATTGCGGTCTAACTGAACCTGTTCTTAAGGTCCCGAGTGTATTTATACCTGGAGTGTTAGATCACTTAAAAGTAATGCATTTCACGAAGATTACAATTTTACAATGTAAGCTCGAAGTAAAAATTGGGGGTCTGGGGTCACCCCCAGAAAATTTTTGAAAACTTGTTTCTTAAAGAAGAGTTTTAGCTCATTTTGAGACCCTTACACAGGACCGTAACTAGACTTTTTTTGGGGGGAGAGCAAGAGAGTATGGCAAAAAAATTCCTTGAAACTTTACTTCGATTTTGTTGGTGACCTAGGTAAGAAGACAGCGGCGGATCCAGGATTTGGTATTGGGGGGGGTCTGAAAATTTTCAATATCAAATTCGTCTTCTAATACCATAGAAGGGGGGGGTCTGGGGGTCCCCCCAGAAAATTTTCGGAAATTTAAGTATAAAAAGCAGATTTTCAACACGTTTTGGTACACCTAATCCGGATTTCAGGTATACATTTTCAAGAATTTAATTTACATTTTGGTAGGATTTTTGCATTCCGACGAACTTTTTACAGAAAAGTGGTAAAAAATAGGGTTAGAAATTCCAAAGGGGGGTCTGAAGGTCTTCCCCCAGAAAATTTCTGGAAATTTGACCCTAAAACAGGATTTTAACTCGTTTTAGAGTCGCTTTTCCTTTTTTTACACCCCTGAGTTCCCTTAGTTCTTATTCCTTTTGGGGTGGGCAGCTAAAGCCCCTAGCACGCATGGATCCGCTAGTTTGATGAGTAGAACTCCTAACTCACGGCCCCTTTATGATTTCATTCATTTTTAGACTAACCCGAAGAGGACCACTACTTGTAAGTTCCAATATTTTCAAGGAACGACTGTTATAATAGATTTCAAAATTTCAAGGGGGTTGGGGGTTCTCCCGTAGAAAAATTTGAATTTTGAACCTTAAAAGTAGGGGTTTTATGCATTTTAAGGCTAATTTTTAAGGAAAAACAGTAAGTAAAAAATTAATGTCTTAATTTCGGAGGGAGGGTTTGAACCCCCAACCCCCACTTGGATACGGCCCTGCCCTTACACTTCCTTGAAAACCACAATTTTCTTTGGGGAAAAGTTTTAAAAAGCGTCAAACGGGGGATAGAGGTCCTCCCCCCGAAAATATTTTTGGAAATTTCCCTCTTGTGTTTATCTACTTTTAAACTCTATGGAGAGGAGAGAGCACCAAAAGGGAAAAGCTTCTTATAGGTAGCATAATTTTCAAGGGGAAAATACTGTGTAACAGATATCAAAATTTGAGAGGGGAGTGTAGTGTAGGGGTTCTTCGTCCCCAGACATTTTTTTTAAAAATTGCCTATTAAAGTAATGTTTTAGCTCATTTTGATACCCTTTGGGTAACAAAGAGAACAGTTCCTTGTAAACCACATAGTTGCTTTTTTGAAAGGACGTTCTCGTCTGAGCTTATGTTTAGTGTTTCATTTTTCCTTCATTTTATTCAGAAAAAATTCTGCCGTCAAAAATTTGCCGCCTACTAAAATTTGCCGCCGTAGGCTATAGCCTAGCTAGCCTATTTAGAAATCCGCTACTGGAGAGGCGTTTTCCTCCTCCACTGCGGATATTTCACTTCTGGTAATTGGTTATTTTTTGACGGCTTTTCGTGACAGGTAATTTCCGTGATTGCCATGCACTTTTTTTTTCGATCAAAATGTAATGGTGCGATATCTAATTTATTTCTAATCGAAGAGCAGGGATCTCAATTAAACGCAAGGTCTGGGTGAAAGAAGTTGAAATAATCAATTTGATCACAAATCCCTTTTTCTTACCTTTTTTTTGCTACGAATTGATAGATATTTTTACTATAAAAAGGAAACTGTTTCATTTTACTGTGGCTGGCAGCCCCTGAAATATTCCCCCTAGAATAATTAAAAAAAGAATTTACGGAAGGCTAAAATAAATCTGGTTTTCAATGGATGAAATTGTCAAAGAAAAAACTTTTGGGAGAGAAAGAACCCCTCCTTTTTCAAATGGGCATTAAGACGTGAATAATTATAAACGATTTGTTTTGGCTATGAAAATGTTTTTTTATGGTAATTAACTTCATTTGAATTTTAAGTTATAATACTGTCAATATCATTTTTTAAAAAAGTAATTTGATATGATAACTAAAGCTTTATAATCATCATGGCATGAGATATGTGTCTTATAAAAAGTGAACTCCCCGCTAAGTTTTTCCAACTACAGAACTACTTAGATCGGATATAATATACACAAATTAGTTCTAAACACTATTTTATTTTTTATTACCTTTGGAGACGAACCAACGGATTTGAACGGCTGTTCGTTTTGTCCAAGCTTGATTCAGAAATAAAATAAACTCTTAATTAATTTAAATAAGAACTCTAGAGAAGTCTGGAACTATCTGGATTCAATATTCGAAACATTATTGTACCATTTTCTCTTGGATGAGAAAAAAAGTTCTTCGGGTTTAACCCTTTGCCTTTATATCCCGACGGGACTTGCAAGTCCCACATCACAATGTTCCAAACAAATTCGTCCAATTTTCGTCATGTAAGGCCAAATTTAGTTTACTTATACTAGTTGCAGTTACGTAAACTTGACACATTTTGGATGAGGATGAGGAAAATAATTTGGGACATAAGGGGACATCCATAAATTACGTGAGGTGTTTTTTCCAAAATCTGGACCCCTCTCCCCCCTTGGTGAGATTTAGTGAGATTTTTCTTGACCCCCCTCCCCCCACGTGAGATTTACCTACAACTTTTAAAAATTATTTTCTAAAAATTATTTGCATTTTGTGCTTCATAGCACCTAATTAAGTTATAATTAAGTTAAAAAAAGTTGACGTGAGATTTTAATCGACCCCCCCCTCCCCCCTTGGTGAGATTTTTCCAAACCCCTCCCCCCCCTTTTTTTGACCTCACGTAATTTATGGATGATCCCTAAAGGGTTAAGATACAGAAAAAAACAAGAAAATAAAATAGACAGTGAAGTCTTAAGTCTATTTTCCAAAAATCTACCATATTTTCAAGGTAAAAGACATGTGTTATTGAAACTCACGAAAAGCTATACAGGAATAAAATTAATTTAATTCTGTCTCCCTGTCTGATCTGCACCTGCACATTTAAAACTAAGAAATCATATTTTTCTAATACTTATTCAAACTAAAAACGGGTAAATATTTGGTTTATTTTTTTAATTTTTAGTAGGAGATTTTGTTATATTCCATCCTCCATCTTCTTAAAACATTTTTTAAAACCGAAATTTTTAAATGCTTTCCACAATTTTAATTTTTCCATTTAATTTTGTTGGTTTTTAGTGTTACAGTATTTTTAACACCTAAGATGATTATTTCCATTCTGAAAAATTCGAATCCTTCGTTAGTAGATCATTAAAGTTAATTAAAGTAGTACCACAATAGTGTGCGAAAATGACGAGGTTGGAATATATAAACTCACCCTCAGAGAATAAAGTCAGTTTCCAACGTGTTAAAGAACAGTTTCGCGCAATTCTTAAAACTTGTTTTACAACTGAATGGAATTTTTTGGGGCAACAGCGCCATCTTAGCGTAGTAAACCCATGTGACGTACCATCGGCCAATCACAGTTAAGAATAGCAGATGACGTTTTTTTCTTGAGCAATGTTGATTCGCAATCGCAGGATCGCAGCGCGTCTTTCATTTTCCATTTGACAGATGTTCCCATCCATATGACGCGGGAATGTCAACTTGTCAAACTAATTAGACAGTTGACGACGTGAGAATCGGCGAGTAAATACTGTGGGTTCTATTCGTAAAGTGGTACGCTTCTCTTGCCATTTGAATTTTTTGAATACTGAAGTTAACAAAACATTTTCGTTAACCTGTTGCAGTTTTTTTTGTGTCTTTGTTACTCTTGCTTGTTTTGTCTAGTTATTTCCTAGATTTATTACAAACTTCCAAAAGTGGCATATTCTTGTTTGGTGAAATTAAGAAAATGTTTCTTATTGTTTCTAAGTTTTCTTTAAAAAATTATCTGAGAAGAATTTACTTACGACGGGAATTCAAAGATATTTCAACATCCGGTTTGGATTTTTTTGTGCACATAAAAGATCTAAAATTGAGCAAACATTATATTGAAATGTGAACTTTCAAAAAATATTTTTCGCATAAAATCACTATTATTATATGATTGATCACTTACTATGAATAATTTTGCTAATAAGTTTCAGAAACCAAATTGGGAATTCTAGATCTAACTAGTAAATTTGCGAAATTCTTAAAGTAATAATCCTTACTACGTTCAATTTTTAAATAACATCTTAAAGTAAATAGAATACTCAGCTTCTTTTTTGAAACCATTTATTCATATTTCTTGATATGTATTTTTCTTTATTTAAGTATGGAAAACTTGTCAAGCTATATAAAACGAAAACTCAGTTGTTTATAGTGTTTCTTGAATAATTCCTTGATGATGCCATATAAAGTATATGGCAAGTAATTAATTTACATTCTTTAAGGTAAAAATGAATATAAAGTTACAAAATTGAATTCAAATTATTTTGACAATATGTTTCATTTTCAGTTTAAAGAATAGGTAACATCCATGGGCAGTGCCTAAAGTCCTCCACGATGTCTGGTCGCAATAACCTACCTCTTCCCTCTGACACAAGCGAACCAACCAGTTTATCTGTCTCCACCAGCAAAAGTTACCTCATACCTACCCATGGAGATACCCTGTGTGTCGACCAACCAGGAGCGAAAGGAAACAGCCTCACAAACTCGGTCAGTGAGATCTCTGACAGTTTTACCGATGCAGATAAACTCTGCGGCTGGGGCAACTTTCGTCCGTTCTGCCTCCAAAGCTTCAGGACTCCCCAGTGGGTCCTCTTCTGGTTGTGTTGGGCAGGTGCCCTGCAAGGTTTGATTGTAAATGGATTCATAAATGTGGTCATTACCACTATCGAGAAACGATATGACTTGAAAAGTACCGAATCCGGCTTAATAGCTGGATGCTATGACATTGCTTCTTTTCTGTGTCTTATACCAGTGAGTTATTTTGGTGGCTCTCGAAGCAAACCTTTCTTCTTGGGCTGCGGACTTATCATCCTAGCGTGTGGCTCTTTGGTGTTTTCGTTGCCATATTTTCTCGCCAATCCCTACACGTTCAGCCAAGAGCAAGACTTCCATTGCCATTCGGGACTTCCATCTGTGAACTACTCCATGATTTGTTCCAGTGAGGATTCATCACTGTCCAACTACAAGTATGTCTTCTTCATTGCACAACTTTTACATGGAGCAGGTGCAGTTCCACTCTACACTCTTGGATGTACTTATTTGGATGAAAATGTGCCTACTAAGATGTCTTCTGTGTATTTAGGTAATTAAAGTAAACTATTATGTCATAAGTGAAAATATCGAAATGGTCCATTGAAACTGAGGTTCTTGCACAAAAAACAAGCTACCACAGCATCTTTATATTTATACTTAGTTTGTTAATTACTGCAAATGCATCAATTAGAAATTTCTGGTTAAACTTCTAATGGGCAAGGGCGGATTTATGGGGGCATGACACTTCAACTTTCTGAGGAAATTCAATTTTTATAAAGGATAACTCGCAAAATGTTTTTAAGGCCATCATAGTTGACTTTTTGCCAATGTTTTCAATGTTACCCCAGAACCCTCCTCCCAAATCCGCCTATTCTCAAAAGTCTCTATAAATTAATTCTATTAAGTGTGGTATACTAAGCAAGTCTAGATGCATCTTATAATTTACAGCTTTATAAATTTTCAGTTGAAAAGTTACTTTTTTAAAATTAATTATGCATTTTTTAAACTCTTAATTTTTTTATCAATTTTAAAAGAAAATTAACATTGATTAGGATTTTTCTACTAAATTGTTACAACATAAAAGTTTGATACTGTTAAATTTTTAGTATTTTTACTTAAAATTTGGTTCTTATTTCAGGAATTTTCTACACAATGGCTATTGTGGGACCAGCGTTTGGATATTTACTTGGTGGTCAGATGTTGAGGGTATATGTGGATTATGGAGTAGATGCCAATGAGTAATATTTTCATTTGATCTTTAAATTTTCAATATTGGCTCTTAAACTAAAATTATTTTAAATTTGCATCTTAAACTATAGTTTTATCACTTGTTTAATCTGGTACTTTTAATTTTAAAATAAATATTTGACTTCAAATAATTTATTCAACCCTAGTTCCTTAATATACTAAATATTTTTAAAATGCATTAATAGTTTGGGTACTACTGTATTTATCCTGTTGACTGTGCAAGTGAAAACAAAAATGCATAGCCAGAACAGAACCCATTTAAGAACATCCATAAATGACATGAGGTGGGGTTTTTTTTTCAAAATTTTTGACCCCTCCCTCCCACTTGGTGAGATTTTGCTGGACTCCCCTCTAGTTCTCATGTATTTTCCCTATCACATTTAAATAATTTAATTTCTATCACAAATGTTCTAGCCACATTAGTTTAGTATTATCAGCATCACACTTAACATGCACATTGCAAGAGCTTTGATGCAAATCCATGTTTAAATCCAAAACATGGTGTTAACTTGTAATTATCATGAATCATGACTAACTGGCTAACGATTTGCTATTTTGACTAATCTTCGCATGTTCCTATACATGTGATTTAAAAAATTAGGTAAAAACCTATATTTTCTAAACTAAAAGTTGACGTGAGATTTTAATTGATTCCCCCCTCATGATATTTGGCTAGACCCCTCCCTGCCCCCTTTTTGTCCCCAGGTAATTTATGGATGTCCCCTTAACTAAGCTGCTGAAACTGATGGTCGACAGGATAACGAAAGAACCTCAGGTTTTTTTTATTTAGCAACTAAAAAATGAAAAAAGTAAATTAAATAATAGTAATAGTACAAAATAGAGCTTTTAGTTCATTTGATTGTTCAGGGCTTACTGCTGAAATGTTACTCATAAAATTATAACTTTGAAAAAAAAATTGTCAAAAAAGAAGAATCAAAATTTTTTTATAAAATATTTAGTCCTAACAAATTTAAAAATATGACTGATTCAAAAACTAATGTTTGGAATCAGCCAGTTTTTAGGAATATTTTTAATGAAATATTTGTAGTTGTGACTCAACTTGAGCCCTAATGTCTGAATTTATTTTCAGGCTTGGGTTATCCCCGTCCAGCACAGTATGGGTTGGTGCTTGGTGGATCGGGTTCGTGTTTGCTGCAGTACTTGGTTTCCTTATTGCTATACCTCTTCTGGCATTCCCTAAGACATTACCAAGTAAGTTAAGACACAATACAGTTGTAAGTGGTAGATTGCATCCACAGTAGAATAAGATGTGTATAACCTCACATAAGTATTTTAATTCATAGCTGTATTACTGTATGAACTAATTATCTGTAAACATGTTGGTATTGAAGTGACAGTTTTTTCTATTACAGGCACAGATAAAGTTAAAGCAGCCAAAGTGAGTGAAATGCATCAGAAACTTGAAGAAAGTGAAGCAGCAAGAGTTGATTTTGGTGCAAATATGTCTGACCTACCAGCATCCCTAAGCCTTCTAGTGACCAATCCTACATTCGTATTCTTGAGCTTAGCTGGTGCAAGTGAAGGTAGGTATTTTACAAAGTTTTGTTAGTTACAATTCCATGTTAAGAATTATAAAAATGTTGTTATTATAGGTGGTAAAATTTATGACATAGAAAACATTTTTAATTCTTCCATAACTTATTTAATTTAATAATTTAGATGTAATTGGAAAATTAAGCTATTTCTTTTGATATTTTTTATCTGTAAGTAATGCCTGTTTTGATTGTAAAACCAATTTCAGGTATTTTATTGGCCGGTCTAGCAACATTCCTTCCGAAACTTATTGAATCACAGTTTAGTTACCAGGCAAGTTTTGCTGCATTTATAGTTGGTAAGTAAAACTGAGTTTATATTTTTAAGGTTACCTGCATTTTATTTTTCACTATAGTTCTTATTTAATTATTTTAATGAATTATTCTTACTGCAATTGTGTAAAAGACATGATAAGTATTTCAAGCAACATAAATCAATTTAAAAAATTACTTCTTCTATTGTTAATGATCCATCTATGTGTTAGTAGGAATATGATGTTGGCTCTTTTTATTCTTCTGCTGCATTGCATTGTTTACCTTGTTCTCTTTTTTTATTTTTAGGTACTGTGACTATACCAGGAGCTGGAGGTGGAAACCTTTTAGGTGGTTATATTGTAAAAAAGTTCAAGATGAAGTGTGCAAGCATTATTCGGATCTGTATTCTCTTCTCCTTGATATGCCTTGCATTTTCTTTTATCTTTATTCTCCATTGCCCTGATGCTAACTTTGCTGGTATAAATACTAAAGTTTCAAACAAGTAAGTCTACCAAAAATTTTCTCATTTTTTAAGCTATTCTTTAAGACTTTTTTTTTAAATAAGTCTTATTGAAGATGCCATGCAAAGTTGTTAAAATTTTAATTCTACTTACTTATTAGCCCTTTAAAATAAAATGTTGATATTGTTTTTAAACTTGTTATCCATCGCATCTTTTTTTTTGTCTTTTTAAAAATATCTCTCGGAGTCAGTGGTAATATTTTAAAGCGGAGTGAAATTTAAAATATGAAAAATCATCTTCAGTTAAAACAAATTAAAGAAAAACTTTTGTACTTAAATACAAAATTGTTTATTAATTATAAAGTAATCTTTATGTGTTTCTTTAACAATTTAGTACCAATCAGTCAAGATTTCTAATGGATTGCAATTCTGACTGCTTGTGTTCTAATCACTATTATGACCCAGTGTGTGGAGTTGACAACACAATTTACTTTTCACCATGTTTTGCTGGTTGCCAGAAGGTTTACCAAGAAAATGACAAGAAGGTGAACATTCTAACTTCTTTAAAATGTGTGCTATTAACAATTCTACTATTTCCTGTAGCATAATACCTGTATGTAATCGTCTCATTCATAAATACGAGGGTAGTCCCAAAAGTACCCGGCCTGACCTACAGATGGCGCTTATTAAACCGAAAAAATGACTAGAGGCGAAAGTTCAAACATAATTAGGACCAAATTCTTATTCGGAATGGGGAAATTTAATTAGAATTCGTTTTCGCTAGTTCTAATAGAAAACAAGTGCAGTAAAATTTTTAAGATGGATAAAAACGGGCATCGTTTCGTTGTTCAATACTTCCATTTGAAGATTTAAACGTGGTCGCACGAGCTGCCCAGACGAACAACGAACCAGTCGACCAAATGAAGTTTCTTCTCCAGAAATGGTGAAAAAAATCCATAAAATGGTGGTGGATGATCGCCGATCGAAGGTGAGGGACCTAGCAGATAAAACAGGGATCTCAAAAAGTGCAGTTAGCAGAATTTTGACAGAAAATTTGATATTGAAAAAGCTTTGTGCAAGATGGCTGCCGCAATTGATGACAATTGTGTCCATTGTCGGGATGGCTAAAATCAGTTAAATCAATGTTTAAATTACTCAAACGTGCTGTTTTCCCAGATTTTGTCCCCACAGGTTATTTTTGCTCCTAAACCTCAAAAAATGGTTCAATGGGAAAAGATTTGCAAAAATTATCAAATAAAATATGCTAAAAACGATCATTTTGAGGGCTTTTACGATACATTCTAAAAATAGGTCATGGAACCCATGGAACTTCACTGGAAGAGGTGAATGGGGCTAAAAGAAGACTATCTAGAGAAATAAGGAAACATTTTCAAAGATTTTCTAGTTTTTCTTTGTTAGGCCGGGTACTTCTGGGATCACCCTCGTACCTCCCATAATTAATCAGTTAACAATCGTAACACATTTTTTCTGTTATTATAACGCAAAGAACATGATACATAAATTGTTATTTATTTCAATGTATAGTGTATTAATAAAATTTACTTTAGTTTAAAATCACTTTAAAATGTTTATCTTTTAACCTAGGCCTATGGATCCTGTTCTTGCATAAAAGATGCTGGAGTTAACATGACTTTCAAAGGATCAAGTTATATGGTAGAAGCCACTAGAGAGAAGTGCAACAATAATTGCAGCCATGGTCCTTTGTTCCTAGCTGTCATATTTTTGTGCATGTTTTTCACATTTTTGGTCAGCATGCCATCTTTGTCAGCCACCCTCAGGTATATAATATGCTCAAACAAGAATTAACAATTTTTGTTTCTCCAAAAGTTATACACAAGTTGTTAAGTTAAGCATTAAAATTTTGTTCATTTATGTATATTTCCATTTTGAAAAAATTAAGTTCATTCTTTGACTTTGGAACTTCCCCAAATGAATTTTGATATCAATGTCTTTTAACTATATTCCATTTCCAATGACTCATTACAATTTTTAACCTGTTTTCTCATTAGCATCAAAATTAATATCCCATATTTTATGGTAGATAGTAAAAGAATCTGATTATCTAAAAAATAACCACACAATGTTCTGTATCTTAATAATTTATAAGGTAAAAATGTTTGCAGTGTTAATTTCAGTAATAAAATCAGATTTATCTGCATATGTTCATTAAATTTTCATCTTGTACTGTAACATATGCATTCTTTCATCTTGTAAATGCAGATGATTTTTAAACTAAAACAAATTATTAACTTTAAATTTAGTGTCTAATGCATTGTATGTTGGATCTTGTGCCATAAAACCCTAAACAACCAACCCACATATCAAGTATTTTTTTTGTAAGTGATTACATATTATTCAACAATATTTCTTTATTTTAGATGTGTAGCCGAGTCTCAGAAGTCATTTGGTTTAGGCATCCAGTGGATGGCAGTTAGGCTTCTTGGTAAGACAATTTAAATAATATTATTTCAAACTTTTCGACCTGCCTTAAATAAAAATATTTGTTTAATTCAAAAATAATATAAAGGAGCATTTGGGATTTGGATATAAATATTTTTAGGTGACAACTTAATACTCACATCCTTCAATTTTAAGGAGTTTGTTCTGTTAAAAGCATCCTGTGACACTAAAAAGCTTCTCTAACATTTACAGGAACCATACCTGCACCAATCTTCTTTGGCTGGTTGATAGACAAAAGTTGTGTTCTGTGGCAAGATTCGTGCGATGACCAACAAGGATCGTGCCTGTTCTACAATAATGAGAAGATGAGTGCAAACATTCTTACCATTGTGTGCCTGGTGAAAATACTCTCCTGCATATTTTTCTCTATCGCATGGTACACATACCGTCCAGCAGATGCAGCCACATCATATGCCAGAAACCCGTCTGTTACTGAGACCATATCACAAAGGGTCCAACCCATTTGCAAAAGCAAAGGAAAACCAGAAGTGACTGAGGATCCTTGCTTGGGAATACGGTTTGCACCATACCAAAATGAGGCATTTACATCGTGCGATGCACATACTAGTAGTGTGCTGTAACTTTCATTGTTGTACGATCATGAGACTTTATCTATCATCTTGTAGAAAGGAGTGCACCATTTTATTTTTCATATTGCCAAATGATATTGTAGTCTAGTAACGATATTTATTTGTACAGTTCATGTGGAAATTGTGATATATATGGTTGTTTCTTTCCAGTTCCCCAAAATCTTTGGGGGATTAGTCAAATGTTTTATCAAGATGACTGTAGGAATGAGGCATTTATTTTTAAACTGTTAACGGAATACAAAAAGTTATTAAATATCCTAGATTAGTCACTGCTGTTATGGAAATAAATTACTCAAGCTGAATGAATTCCAAGCTCCCCAAAACTTATATAAGCAAGTAATTGATCAGTAATAATTATATTTGACTTAGTGATTTCAGAAAAGATACACCAAGTTGCTACTGGGTTACATATGGTTTTAATTTGCCTTTAAGTAATAAATACTGAACTTCATAATGGTCTTAAAGTTATTGAATTTTCATGAATTCCAACTTCTTTTTGTGTTCTCAGCCATATCCTGTAAGAAAATTGTTTTACTTGTCACAAACGTTTTTTTTTCAAATTTGTTTGTACTGGTGTTTTGAAGGTTGTGATCACCTATATATCTTATAATTAAAAAATTGTACATATTATTTGTCAATGATCTATACTGTTAAAATTTTATTGTGATGTAGTTTAACTGTGTTAATGTATTCTATATTTTTATGTGTCATTTCTGAGCCAGAAATGTAAATAAAATTTGCACAATTCCTAAGTGTTTCTTATGGAATATTGTATCAAAACTAAAACTTTTTAAGCAGCTCTTTTTTAGTATAGAAATAAGATTTTTGCAAAAAGGGGTGGTTTTTATTAATTTGAAATGGATACCATTGTCTTTCCCCCATTCGATATGAATTATGCCCGAATTTGGTGCAAATCAGTCAGCAGGCTTCAAACACTTTTTGAGGAAATTTTTTTTACAGCAGGACTTTTTCCAGGGTATCGAATGCAAAATTCAAAAGGATGTAATTTTTTACAACCATTGTTAGTAGGGACTTAAATAATAGCTTAATTACAATATATTAACAAAATATTTTATTTTTAAACAGATATAATTTCAAGATTAAAAAATTTTCACTAGCCTTTTTAATTTGCCAGTTAAATACTGGGCAAGCTAAGCCAGTGGTTCCCAAACTTTTTCCAACTTGCAGCAGCCCTACTTACTAAAAGTGTTTCCTTGGTGCATCCTCATATAAAGAATAAATGAAAACTTGAAACCTTTTTTAATTTGGACTGCATCATTAAATGATTTTCCCATTCTTAGCTTGGGGATACCATTAAATTAAATGTACAGACTATCAAATATTTTCTACTGTTCTCAATACAAAACTTCCATCTAAATTTTTTATAATCTTTAGTAGAGATAATAGGAGTAGAATATGGAAGAATGTACACTCATTTCAGAGTGAAAAACCCATTACCATAAAAAATAAAGCCGAGATTCCAGCTATTAAATTAATTTTTATATTTTATGTAATAAATGCCTGAATTCAACGGTTTTGCTGGTTTGATCCAGAGCTGAAATATCAGCTCTTTAATTGGTTTTATGGGATAAATGCCTGAACCAATGGTTTTAATACGTTATGTGTCGATTTCCGATTGGAATTATGCAACCTCCCATGCCTTATAAAAACCCTTGGCTAGGGGTGCATTTCCGACTCCCCATTCTAGCATCTCTGAAATTGTTTTTTACCCGGCAAAACTTTTAAATAAATTTCGTTTTTAATGTTTGGAAACAGACACATGACTTTGGAATTTAAATAATTTTTTACCAATATTAATCTTGTGTTTGGTGCAGTTTTGAGGACATTTTAATACATGTGATTACTCCAACCATAAATTGGCTGAAAATATTTAACCCCCGACGGGACTTGCAAGTCCCACTTCCCAATGTTCCAAATTCGTCATGTAAGACTAAATTTCGTTTACTTCTAGTTGCAGTTACGTAAACTTGACATATTTGGGACGAGCTGTGCTACTAGGGTTAATATGAAGCTAATATACATATAGGGACAACGTATAAAAAATATACAGCACTATTTTTCTGAAAAACATAATTTGGGACATAAAGGGTTAAACAAAATTTCGATGGCACCTAAATTTTCCTTTTTTTGAAGTAGAGGGAGTCTGTCTACTTCCCGAGATCTAGGATTAAATATGCTAGTCATAGTTTTTAGCTAAAATATTATATGCTTTTCTTGTTACTTCGATATTTTTTTATATTTTACTTAAAATTTATTACTATGCAACACTCATGGCCTGAGTTTTCAGTAAAGAAACAATTCGAAAATCAGAAAGTGGAAATTTATTTTGCAAATTGAATTGTCGGATTTAATTTTTCTAAGCTAACTGGCGGATTTCTGCCAATTGGCTGAGGAATTACATGAATGCTTTTTTTAAAACAAGAAATCAGCTAAGTTGGAAGATATAAGTACAGAACCAAAAGAAAAACCTATCTAAACACTTTCCAATCTACTGTCTTAATGGTGATTAATCACTGGCATGCAAATATCATACCTGCCAACATTGGAATAATAAAAAACGGAAGATTTAAAAAAATCAAGACCAGAAGCATTTTTTTCTTAGTCTGAGTTAGCCAATTTGGTTACCTATCATAGTTACGTCAAGTAGGTTAATACATGGCAGGAATGGATATCTTTTTTAGTAAAAAATCAATGAAAAAAAACTGAAATCTTCCGGCTAAACCGGAAGAGTTGGCAGCTATGAAATATGTAATAACCGTAAAAAACAAATTTAAAAAGCCTAAAATGGAGGAAAATCTTAACTTTGCTTATGTAGAAAACAATATTCCAATGGAAAAATTACGGGATAAATTAAATCAATATTATTATGATTTGAAGTGCACTACTAAAGGAAAACAATCAGTTCATAGAAATTTTTTATTAACATAAAAATAGTTCTAGAATATACACATTATGTTATGATGTGGATTATGATCGAGTGATGTTATAACATTGCACTTTAATAATTACCTCAGGATCAGTCCTATTTGACTGCCTTTGAGATTCAATGTACTAAAACATTGCACCTCTATAACATAATGAAACCAAGGAACTTGAATAAAAATAATGAAAACATTGTATCTGGAATAAGATAATGAGACAATTGCACTGGATTAAGATATATCACAAAGTTGAACTTGCTTTCTGATGATAGAAAACAATCCCATAAAATATGCACCTAAACACTTTTTTCTGTAACCCAATGTTAGATTCTTTTTTACTTTGCATGTTATTTTACACATTAATAAGAGACAGCTTTACATTGGATTTTAGTTTTGTTGCTGCAACACCTCATGCTAGGCGTTATTTCCTTCTGAAGTTAATTGTTTTATAGACATCTCTGATGGACACAGTATATTGTTGAAAATTCACTGCATAGAAAGTTAAATATGACAGTATATGATATGCCAAACTTTTGAGACCTATATGTAAGAGTTACAATTGAAACCAATTTAAACTAAATGTTATTTATATGTAAAAATTGTTCACATTTACCAAGTGTTCCCTTGTTAAGAATAAGAAGTTGCTTTTATGAAATAAAATTTTCTCTAAACATTCTGGAGATATCAGTAAGAAGACATTTTTAAAACATTATACTTTTTTTACCAAATTAAGAAAACAAAAAATATTTGGAAGTTTTTTTATGGAATTAAAAATGATGACAAGTATAATGAAATGCAATATACATATGACATGGAATTTTCTAACGCTTTATCACAGCAAGACTCGTGCGATGATTTTCTCGGGGAACCTTATGTTCGTTTTTGGAACTCGGAATACTTACTGATGGCAAGTTGAATATCATATCGAAGATTCGCTCTGACCTCTCTGTCAGTCACAAGCTTCAAATTAATAGCTACACTCTTCCCAAAAAAATCATCAAAATCCATGCTAGCGTCCTTTTCCTCACATCGCCAGCATCTAGAAGTAAGCTCATCATCAGACCTCCTGGGTGAGTTGTTTATGGCATTAGCATAAACAGAAGGAATTGTTGAAAAATCAGTTAGATCAGAAGGGGGAGGTGGAACAATCATCAGAGCCTCAGTTGACTCGTCAGCAGATGCTGTGGAACTGTTTTTCTTAGTATTAGCCACTGCTTTGTCGTTCTGGAGATTTGTCTCTACTTTGATTGAACTGGAAGTAGAGGGCTGATCAGTATCAATGGCTCTTTTCTTTGCAGGTGGTTCATTTGGTTCTTTCAAGACAGTTGACTGATTAGCAGGTGTAGAACTCTGTTTCTCAGAAACTGAGTTAACTGCATTGGATTTCAATACCTGTATATAAATAAAAAAATTAATTAGGATGGGGGATATAAAATAATAAATGGTTCTTACAATATTAGGGAACGTACCCATACTACGTGACCCAATTTTTACCATTTTTTACACCCCTCCCCCCCTTGGTGACCATCCATAGTATATGCCAAGACCCCCCTCCCCCTCTAGTTTTCACGTAGTAATTCATACATACGGTTTTCAATCATTTTTTGCAAACAGAAAGCTTAAAAAAATTAATTTGGCTTAATTTGTCTAATTTTAATAATTAATTTGTCTTAATTTGGCAAATTTCAACAATTGATTTGGCTAAATTTTTATTGACTATAAGAAATTGACTACGTGACCAAACCCTAAGCCCCCCCCTCCCCCCTGTGACCGAGCGTGGTATTTTGAAGACCCCCTCCCTCCCCTGAAAGGGTCACATAGTATGGGTACGTTCCCCTAAGTAAATATTTTAGGCAAATCTGTATTTTCCCACACCCATTAACTTTGCCACTGAAACTGACATTAGACAAGTAATATGCAAGAACCATAATTGTGAATGAATAACTTCTAAATATAAAATCAAAAACAGTAAGTTCAAAGAAGAAATTTACCTCTCTCTCATACAGAAAATCCATCTAGAGTAGAAATACTATTGCTACTACAGTATGATGCAAAGTTAGCATTTTTAATGTTGGTAAAAAAATACATCATCTAGTCTTTTATGGCGCGTAAGGGGCCATTCATTAAATACGTAAGGATGATTTTGGCAATTTTTGACCCCCATGTAAGGGTACGTAAGATTTTTCAAACCCCTCCCCCCCTATTCTTACGTAAGATTCCATTTCGTTTTTTTCAAAATAATAAAATGTTAGCACACGAAATTATTAACAAAAAAAGTTGAAACCAAAACAAAAAAAAATTCTCTCTTTTTGATTTTGTTATGTTTCGACTTTTGACAACTGGAAGATGGATTCAACAGTTTTGTTTTATTTAATTGGTATTTGTTTTCATTAACTTGGAAAATCTTACGTAAGAATTGGTTTGACCCCCCACCCCCCAAGTAAGGGTATGTAGAGATTTTTCCAACCCCCCCTCCCCCTCGGGACCCTTACGTAATTAATGAATGGCCCCTAAAACGAAAATTACAGCGACCTGACTGTGGCACAGAAACTATCAGTTTTTTAAGCTCTTTATAGTTAATTTACCTTTAGACTAGATGGAAATATTTTGTATTTGAACACATGGGTGTAGCCAAGGGGGGGGGCAGGGAGGGGCATCTTCCCCCCCCCTAAGTCCCGGGTAATTAACTTTTACTTTACTTTTAGTTAAGTTGAAACCCAGTATTTTAGGCTCAAATCTTAAAAAAATTTCTGGGGGAGGACCCCCTTTAGTATTTATACCTTTATTACACACACTTTCTTATAATAAGTTCATCAAAATCAAAATGCTACCTAAAATGCATGTCCAAATATGCGTTTATGGGTACCAAAGAACAGTTTGAAATCCTGTTCTTAGAGTCAAATTTTCAAACAGTTTCTGGGGACGGGCAGCCAGGCCCCCTTTTAGTATTTAAACCTTTATTATTCACAATTTTTTTGTAATAAGTTCATAAAAATCAAAATTCTACCGAAAAATGTATGTCCAAATTTGGGTTTACGTGTACCAAAAAAAGTTTAAAACTCTGTTCTTAGGGTCATATTTCCCTCTTAAAAATTACTCTCCACAAACATAAAAAAAGTCGAACCTGCTTGCCCCCCTCTAAGTTGAACCCTGGCTACGCCCATGTTTGAAAAAGTTTTCAGCAAATCAATCCAGTTTCACATGTTTCAAGCTGAATCCAAGTAAAATACCTTAGAGAGACAATTTCACTTTTAACTGATTGATCATATGTTTGGAGCCAGAGGACATATGAATTAGGGTTGATAATAATTAATTAATTAACCCAATCCGCCCCCCCCAACCTCTCGGTTCGTGGGGTAATAGGGGGATCGGGATTCAGGTCAAAGCTTTATTAAAACATAACAAGATTTACAGGCTATTGTAGAATAAAATTTGGTTAAAATAGGGTACAATAAATGTATAATAGGCACAGCTTCGATAAGAGTCGACCAGCTGCCATGTTTACCCACAGCTCAAATGATGACACACAACCATATATATCTAATTTGAGCCGTGGGTAAACATGGTGGCTGGTCAACTCTTATCGAAGCAGTGCTGTTTAATAGTTTAAGCTATATAAAATTTCTAACATAAGTTAGCTAAAACTATTAAAATTTTAGGGTTGGTTGATAATAAATGTTACTAAACAAACCACTATTATATTATTATAAAATAACAAATAATCGATGCCCGAAAGAAAATTCTGTTCTTACATATTATGCCGTCCACCATGCTGCTGAATCCGAAAACATTTAAAATCCCATTGACTGTTCTATAACTGTATCGCTGAATTTAACGGCTGCGGAACGGTCAACAGTATAATACGTAAGTACCAAAAATTCTAAAGATAGAGATGATTTAATAAAAATTTGCACTGCCTTTAGGCAAACATTAATTGGAAGGTTCTACGCTACGGCCCGCAAATTTTCAGCGCCAAATTTGGCAATAACACTTCAATGCTCGGATGCCATCGGCGGACCTGGAAAAAATGCCCGAACCTACGAACCTGGTTCGGGGGAAGCCCCTGCTAGCTCCATAGGAGCAATACATAAGGTTTGGGGAAATTTTATAAGGTTCGGGGGAAGGTTACAACTTTTTCCAGGTCCGGCCATCGGTTTTCCACTTGGCGACTAAAAAAATCGCCAAATACTAATTAAGCCAAATTAATTATTAAAATTAGACAAATTAAGCAAAATTAGTATTTTTAAACTTTCTGTTTGCAAAAAATGATGGCAAACCGTATTTACAGGGTTCGTACACACTTTGAGGAAAAAAATTCAAGGATTTTCAAGGACTTTTCCAGGCTACCAGATGAAAAATTCAAGGCTGACCGATATATGGTTTGCAACCATTTTTTTAAGTAGTACTTATCTTCATTTTGTACAATTTTATCTTTTCAAGAGTTTAATAATAGCAAATTTTATGCAAGTTCCCAGTTACAAAAAAGGGTTTGAAAGATACAGGTTATAAAAATATTTTCAAGTAATTTTTAAGTACATGAACTTATTATGAGATTTAATGTCAAAAAAAAAAACTACCATATATGTTCAATAAAACTTTGAATAATTATCAATAGCCATTCTAATGCATTGAAAAAAATGTGGAAATTGCAGATAATGAAAAATTAAAACTATCTGACGAAAAAATTTTTAATCCAAGAAGTTGAATTTCAACCCCCCGAAAATTATTTTTATGCAAGATTTTGTTAAGATGACTTTTTTTTTAATTTTAATAATGCTTAAATAATATAATTTGCGTTATAATTTTCATATATTCTATTATCTACACACCTTGTAATTCTTTGATATTAAAACTCAAAAGTTCAAACTATAAAGGGTCAATCCATGTGAAATCATCCAGAAAAAGAGAAAATTGTTGCTCGACATTTTTGATTTTTTTCATTCTTTGCTAGTTAGTTAACCTTACTTTACTAAAACAAGTAATTAAAATTTTTTAAACCTTTCCAATTTTTTTTGGCGGCCATTTTTTGCCTGGTCGAAACCTGTTTTCGGTGAAAAACACACTTTACAGAAACCCTTATTACTTTCTTTCTATCCAACATATATAAATGATTTCAAAGCCATTTTATTTATTAAAGAATGAACTAATTTAATGTGTTAAGTATTTTTATGATAATAGTTTAAAACATTTTTTATATATTTTTGAAAACCTCATTTTTTGAGTGAAAAATTCGGTTTTTGACCTAAAAATTTTATAGGAAAAAACTCACCTTTGCAAATTTTTTCCTCAATATATCCCTTTCTAAACAATGTTTTAGAAGTGAAATGAAACAATTCAAGCCTGTCCCTTTTTTATAAAAATTAGTCAAACTTGGCATCTCGGCTAAAAAATGCCAAAATCAAAGTTCAATATCTAAAATTGGACAGATAGGAAAATTAAGAAATTTTTACAGGATAGTCTTCTAATGTATATAAACAAGTAGTAAAAATTTCATGAGTGATATCTGGGTGGTTTAAGAAATATGAAGCTTCGAAATTGCATTGAAAGACCTATATATTTACATTCATTTTTTAACACAAACAACTTTATATTGCACAAAATATATTTTTCTCACTATTTAAAATAAATATAGATGTATTTTTTTATTTCAAAAAAGTAATATTGTAAAATATATACAAATCACTATAAATATGACGTTATTTAGACACTTAAAGGTTCCATTAACTTTATTAAAAAAAGGTAAAATTGTTGAATCAAATCAAATTCCGTGAACTAAAAGTGATGTGGTATTTGAAATTTTGGAATATCAGAAATTTAATTGATGAATAAAATGGGTTTTTCTTCTGGTTATGAAGTGTGTGAAATAAATATTAGAGATATTTCATTACAAAGTGATTCAGTAATATTATAACTGCGCCCTGTAACAGTAATTAATTTCAATGGAGTTAATGTCCCAAGTACATTGGAGATACTTCTACCCAAACTGTGTCATTTTTGGATAATTGAAAGGATGTTTTGGGACCATAATGGATGAATAAAGTGAATTAAAAGGTCACTGTTTTCCCCGTTTAGTTCGAGAACTTTCCAAATCCACCACTTATTGTCATAAATGCACACAATGTAGTTATTAATTTTGAAAAGTTAATGGAACCTTTAAATGTCTAAATAACCACTGAAACCTCTAATTTCACCATTCAACCCATTTTTTAAAATCCGCCTCTACATAACAAAATAGGCATGTTAGCGGTCTTGCCCTGAAGCCTTTATTTTATGCACATATATTTGACACAGATACACCTCAGTTTCCAATGAAGTATTTCAGATTTTTTGAACCCTCTTTGTTTGTTTTCTCTAGTTTTTATATTGTGCAATTCGAATCTTAAGTCAATAATTTACCATGCAATATCAGTTTTATTTGTAGAGAAACACCTCCTCCATTGTTTTCTTCTAGTTTTTTTGCTGTGCAATACGAGTTGTTAGTCAAAAACTTAGTAAAATCAGTTTATTTTGTCAAGAAATACCTCTGCATTGTTTTCTTTTTCTTAATGTGCAATATGAGTTATTAGTCAAGAATTTATTATGCAATTTACAACGACAGTTTTTTTCATCACAAAACACAAAGATTTTCAAGGCTTCATATTTCATACTAGAATATATGGAGCAATAAGAGTGGTTCTGAGTTAAGAATTTTCTATACAGTATCAGTTGTTTTTGTCAAGAAATACAAGGACTTTCAAGGTAATTCCGAGGCTTCATATTTATAGTGATTTGTATATATTTTACAATATTAATTTTTGAAATCAAAAAATACATCTATATTTATTTTAAGTAGTGAGCAAAATATGTTTTGTGCAATATATAAGTTATTTGTGTTAAAAATGAATGTAAATAAATAGGTCTTTCAATGCAATTTCGAAGCTTCATATTTCTTAAACCACCCAGATATCACTCATGAAATTTTTACTACTTGTTTATATACATTAGAAGACTATCCTGTAAAAATTTCATAATTTTCCTATCTGTCCAATTTTAGATATTGAACTTTGATTTTGGCATTTTTTAGCCGAGATGCCAAGTTTGACTATTTTTTATAAAAAAAGGACAGGCTTGAATTGTTTCATTTCACTTCTAAAACAATGTTTAGAAAGGGATATATTGAGGAAAAAATTTGCGAAGGTGAGTTTCAGTTTTTTCCTATAAAAATTTTAGATCAAAAACCGAATTTTTCACTCAATAATGAGATTTTCAAAAATATATAAAAAAATGTTTTAAACTATTATCATAAAAATACTTAACACATTAAATTAGTTCATTCTTTAATAAATAAAATGGCTTTGAAATCATTTAAATATGTTGGAAAGAAAAAAGTAATAAGGGTTTCCGTAAAGTGTGTTTTTCACCGAAAACAGGTTTCGACCAGGCAAAAAATGGCCGCCAAAAAAAATTGGAAAGGTTTAAAAAAAATTTAACACTTGTTTTAGTATCTCTAAAGTAAGGTTAACTAACTGGCAAAGAATGAAAAAAATCAAAAATGTCGAGCAACATGGCCTGGATGATTTCACATGGATTGACCCTAAATTTCTATTTGCCTTCTTTCAAAAACAAGAAATTCCTTTCATAAACCTTTTAATTTCCATCTAAATATTGGTAACTTATAAAAGTTACTATAATAAATTAACACTTTCTCCAAAAACAAGCATTTAAAGCCAATCATTTTTATGCAAAGTAAGAAAAATGTGATCGCGAACCGATCGTCAAGTTGTTTTTCCTGCCCTAGTCCCCGCCGTCAAAATGCCAACTTTACAGGCAAATGTCTGGAAACGTATGAAAATTCGAGGTTTTTCATTTAAATACCGGACCGTCATAGGATTTTTGGACTTTAACCATAAGTTGATACCCTGAAATCTTTTCAGCCTTTTAGAAATTAAAATTCAAGGATTTTCCAGGACTTAAGTACAAAAATTTGGTTTTTCCAGGACTTTCCAGGCCTTGAAAATTAAATTTGAAATTCCAGGACTTTCAAGGTTTTCAAGGCCCCGTACGAACCCTGCGTATTTATGAATTACTACATGAAAACTAGAGGGGGACGGGGGTCTTGACATATACCACGGATGGCCACCAAGGGGGGGAGGGGGTCAAAAATGGGTCACGTAGTATGGGTACGTTCCCTAAGTGTTAGAAAAACTTCGTTCATGATAGGCAAAAACAATTCCATCAAAATATTCAACCAATTTTCAATTATTTACGTTAAAAACCTCCACAAAACTTAAAGTTAGTTACAGAAAAGCCTATCAGGATCATCTTCTGGAGGCATTCCCTTCCCTCTCATGCACTTAGGATACTTAACATTAAGAGAAGCTTTCTAGCTCTCTATCTCTATTTGAATCTATGTGATTACACAGACAAAAAATTGGCAGAAAATAATAAAAAAAAATTCGATGGCACCAAAAGTTTTCTACATTTTAAGTAGGCTTTTACTTCCAGAAATCTAGGTTTGTTGGGTTTTTACGGCATATTACTTCGATATTTTTAATTTTTTTTTAGATTTTTCTTAAAATTAAGTACTAGTTGACTAGTTCACACTAGCGGTCCAGAGTTTTCAGTATAAAACGATAGAAAAAATAAGAGTGGAATTTCAGTTTCGCAAATCGAATTGTCAGATTTTAATTTTGCTAAGCTAAGCAAATTGGCAGAAGAATCACATGTTATGCTTTAAGTTAGATATAGCCACAAGAAAACATGCAAGACGTAAAATCAACAATATAGAATGACCCTAATTATTTATATACTCCCCAAACATAAGTTATGTTACATAAGTTATGATATTTAAGAAGATACTTCTAACTCACCTTTACAAATTGTCTACATCTACTCAGATTTGAATCTATTCTCTTCAGGTCGAAAACTTGGCTCCGCTCACTATCAGGATCATCTTCTGGAGGAGGCATTCCCTTCCCTTTCATGCACTTAGGATACTTAACATTAAGAGAAGCATTGACAATTTTCTCGAATTCTATAACATGTTCCCAAGAACATCCAAAGTCATATTCATATTGAATCTTTTGTTTTAAGCGTTTCACATAGGAAGCAACCAGCGTACTTTCAGGAAGATTGCTGATATTTTCGCCATCCTGCTCAACACAACCAGGCCCATTAATTTCAATTTGATTACCGTATGAGGGGTGCTTGAATCTGAACATGTGCAAATGGTAACCATCCCATTCCATAGCTGCCATGATTACATCGTGCAGATCCTTGAATGTATAATCAACTGGCACAAGAACTCGCCTCCAAACAGGTGATTTACAGTATTTCAAGCTTATTTTACACGAAAATAGATCACCGTTAGGGAATGAAGTTGTAGCAGACATTTTGTAAGTTCGAAATTCTTTCAGAACAATGCAGAACTCTTTATAAACTCTTAATTAAGTATCGAGATCGATAGTAAGAGCGTTACTTACAAATTAAATTACTTTTTTAAAAGAACAAAAATGGCTAAATCCGTTTTGGTGCTGCTTCTTTCAAATGGCGCGCTCTTCTTGACCACTGAGCTATAGAGTAAACTGGAGGGATATCAGAGCGTGGCGACCTTATCACACACTTTTCATCGCATCCTTCCGCCAAGGGGGCAAAAGCCAAAATCTCCATAGGCTTACTATTGTCGAAAGGTATTTCTACAGGGATAGTTTTCTAACTATAAAGATTCATAACTAGAGAAAAAGCTTTATGGCATTGATTCAACGAGTTCTCTTTAAAAGTTTTTATTAAAAACCATTTAAGTAACTAAATATTAATTTTTTTCGTGAGAACTATTTATCGTACTTAGCTTACTTTTTTCCAGCGTCGCTCGCTCTTTTTGGCGATAATGACTGAACTTTCTATCCGATTCGAAACGAGGAAATTCCATCCATCACTTTGCAGTTTTATTTCTTACGTCAAAATTTATTTTCATCTGACCTTAATTGGTCCAAATTACATACACATTTCTTATTGCATATAAATACTTTCAAAATATGGTTAGGAAATGTTACTTAAAACTTTAATCAGGTATTTATAATCGCTTGAACTCAGTGCTTAAATTTTAATTTTTCCAAATCGAATATTTTTTCCATCTTAGTTAACGAAGTAGACATAATTATAGAATTGCTTAGGTTTAAAAAACTATATTTTGAACTAATAATTATAAGATACCTACATTTAACGAGTACACAACAAAAATACTAGGCTCATTTTTCTGAAAAAAACTTCAAGGATTTAAGATATTTTTATATTTTACTTTTATTACAATTATAGGAGTAAAAGAACAGGAAATTCCAAATCTTCTACTTAAATTGTTCTTCGAAATAGCACTAACATTTTTTTTAAATGTTATAGATTAGTTTTCATTTCCTAAAACTTGAGACTAAGGAAAAACAATAAAAATCCATCAACTTAAAACCTATTTTTTTCATGCTATATAAAAATCCCAAACCTTAAAATTTCTTGAAACTTCATATGAAGATATTCATTTATATTTTTCCATAAAAAGAAAAACTAAATTTTCTGAAAGACAAAATCCATCAATTCTTTTGAATTCATAAAATCAAACATTTCCAGGATATAAGGCCGTGTTCTATTTTTGCCCAGATGAAAATTAATTGGTCACTATAGTATTTTTATTTCCACTTCTACTTGAACTTTTATCTTTCTAGTAGCCGTCGTAAATCATGCTTTGCTGTGAACGCTGCATTATTGTTATTGTGTTTTCAAAAATTTTTATTATGTTTTCACTGATGATGTCCTCCACAGAGAGGGACGAAACTTTTGATACGAATAAAAATAGAACACGGTCTTATATCCCAGAAATGTTTGATTTTATGAATTCAATTGATAATTCCGGCAGTGAAAGCCTGAGAGTTTACATCAATTCTTTATTCAGAAAAATACTATGTGTACTAGTGTAAATTTTTTAAAATACTTGTTCATAAAATAAACCCCTAAAAAATACTTGTTTCCTAATTTTATGATAATAAAGAGATCCATTTTTATAATAAACATAAATTTTTATTTCATAAAAAATATTTAAACAGAAACAATTTTTTAACTATAGGTGACTTTTAAAACATATTTAATTATTTGTTATACAAATTATCATGGTAAGTTTAATAATAAATCTATAAGAATCAAAATAGGCAAGATTTTTTAAGAATAGAAAGGTCACATATCAAGAATAATATAAGTTCACAAAATTTTGGAATCGGGAATAACTAAGACAACATAAAAAGCATTGCAGCACAGCAAAAACACTTGTAAGTTTGTAAAAAGGCTTGAAAATATATGCTCAGCCCTAGAAGAACATAATTACGGATTGATTTTTGTAGCAAAAACTCAAACATAGCATAGACAGTATAAAAATTGCACAACCATGACCAATTTAAAAAATTTCTTTAATCAAAAGATAGAAAATGACTTAAATGTTATGTCATCTAGAAAAAAGATAACTATATCATATACTATAAAAACCACAAAATTAGTTTGTTTAAATAAATAAAAAATTACATGTCTTCAAAGCCACTTAAGGAGCTTAACTTTGCAGCCTGTCAGGATACTTGAACATTTATCCTTGAGCATTTATGATACTCCCAGCATCATCAACCAAGAAATATTTCAAATTGATGCCACATCACATGAAGTGGTCACCAAAGAAAAACATTTTTTAGTCTTGTGGGATGCACTTTCAGTCTTTGTTCTGCTATTTTCACAATTATTTTATTGTTTTCTGCTTTTTTTATGAAATCATATGTGAAGTGAATAGGTACTGTCGAACCAACGATAGTTAAAGGGATATGTGATATTGTGCTTCAATATTTTTAATTTTATTTAATATATACCGAGGTTAGAGGGAGTAAATTTATCTTCCTTTTTCAATCAACTGCCCCTCAGCTTCTTCCCCTCCGAGTATGTCAAAATCACGTGATCCTTTTACTATCGTTGGTTCGACAGTACATAGTAATTTCAATAAAAACATGGTCAATTATTACTTTCATTTTTCAAACACCAAGACACTTTATGATTGAATAGGCAATTAGGCTTTTAAGCGGGATTAAGAGACTCCCTTATAACGGAAAAACACTTAACAGAAATTGGTCCGTGGTTAAACAGAAATTTACTTATACAGTCTGTCAGTATATAGTACTATTTTACTTTCTCCCTTTGAGTACTTATCGCCCTGTACTTATTTATCGCCCACCTGGGGGCGATCGCCCCAAGGTTGGGAACCACTGTTCTAGACATTTTAAGACTACTCGTGTTAGTCACAAAAAAAAACCTAAACAAGAAGCATGTATCTTGTTAGTTTCCAAATTTTTACACTACTTTAAGTTAACACAATTTTACATTTCTCATGGTGGATCAATGAAATGAAAAGCTAACTTATTCATAATAATAATAAGACGAATCCAAAATCTGGACCAGTTACGCAAGATCTCCTGTGGCCATGGCTTGTCCCATAACAGATGCCCCTGGGCCGTCTACTTTTGGTACACCTTTGGATCATCCCCGTCGTTCCAATATTTACATCTGAGGAACATCACCTTCGGACTAAGTGGGACGTAGACCAAAAAAAAATTTAACTTTTGTAAAGAAAGCACATTAATAATAGAATTTAGAACTTCTTTAGTAAAATATTAAAGCAAGAAATTAACTTGTATCTTCCTAGTTCAGCCAGTAAACTTAGAATTTAATTCAGTCATTTTAAAAATATGCATGTAAAATACTCCAATACATCTAGGCTATCAAAAATATTTTTTTTCAAATTCATCTTTTCACTATTTAAATGGTACAACATATTATACATAAAGGAATATTCAGTTTTCTCCAAAGGCTTGGCGATATATTTGGCGCGAAAGACAAACAAACCCGGGAGGTATTGTGCTTTAGAATTTTAAAATACTTCAGCTTAAAAATAAGTGCAGGCAAATATCGATGCACTTTAAGAAAATAATTCTATCACAAAAATTATTATGCTTTAAGAATATTAGAAGTTATACATCATACATTAAATTACACACATCCATTTATTTTGAACATTTTAAAAAACTGCATGAAATTCAAATGCCAAAATACAAAATAATCCACAAAATTTGTAAGTAAGGAATTTAATATTTATAAAATATACAGCCTAAATCCGAATATACAAATATAACTATGAGTGAGATAATGATGAAAAAATCCGGACCTGTGGCCCGGTACTTACTGATGAAATTGTAGTTTTTCACAATTCTTACGAAGCTTTCCATACCAATTGCCACCCCATATCCACAACAAGACTTCTCCCTTTTCATATAGGTAGTTTTATAACACTGTTAATTTCATTTATAGTTTTAAATAGTTCATATTTGAATCAAGAACGACAAAACGCCATAGACTAACATTGCGCACTTCCAATGTTTTGCCCCCTAGAAGCAGACGATTTCGAGAACTGTATCCATACGCCGGGCACGATTTCAATAATGCTATGCAATAGGAAGAGCGCCCTCCAGTTTATATTATAGCTCAGTGTTCTTGACAAACAAAAAAAATTGAACTTCTACTGCTTCTACTATTTTGCGTTGCGTAGATGCAGTGGGAGTACGTTCTTTTATTAAGTTGAAGAGTGGTTCTGCTACTGTAGGAGGTATTTCTAAATTCGTGGATGAGGGCTTATCGCACGCATTTTCACACATCCCAACGGTTTGGTCCTGAGGAGCTTAGTGCGCATGCGTGTGGACTTATTTTAGCTGTTTTTTTTAGAAATTTTAATAAAACATTAAATCGGGGACAGAACCCACGACCAGTGGCGTAGCTAGCCTGGGTGTCACCCGGGGCGGAAGCTCTCGGTGTCACCCCCTTTTGGAATTCGGTTACAAAAAATAATAAAATTTGCGACACCAGTCTAGAACTGAGGGTCTCAGGTGGAACCCCATTTTATATCTGTGTTCTTATGGCATTTAATATATCATATAAAAATTTCAAAATTGAAGGTTTTAATTTACCATTGCCTTTAATTTCCAAACTTTGCAACAACGAGTTATGATGTAAGTTATTATTCAGTCCAAACCGTATATAGAAATTTATTTCAGGAAGGGCCCAAAATTATTCCTCAACATCTCTCATACATATTTAATAGGTTTAATGTAGCTTCTTAATACATTTTAGGCGGAATTTTCGTCATGAAGAAGTTCTAATTATAGGAAAAGCTGTGTGCAATAAAGTTCGAACTAGCAAAGGGGGGTCTGGGGGTTCTCCCCCATAAAATTTTAGAAAAATAGACTCTAAAATCAAATTTTTAACTAGTTTTGAGGCCTTTAGCTCGAATTTCGGACACACATTTTTAGGTGGGATTTGCATTTTAATCTAAGTTCCAAGTACAAAAAGAGGGTGTGGGGTCCTCTTCAAGGAAATTTTTGGAAATTTGACCCTAAAAACAGGATTTTAATTTTTTTGCATAAAGTAGTCCGAATTTTGGGCTCTCCCCTTTTATAGGCCCTTGGTCAACATATTCGGATAATTCAATCCATTGGCGTATAGGAAAATTTCTTTCGAGAGGGGCTAAAATATTATTCCTAAAACATTTTTAATAGGCTCAATCTAGCCAAAAATAGCATTTTGCGGAATTTAATACAAAAAATTGCATTTAATAGAGTTCCAAGTAATCAAAGAAGGGGGTCTGGGAGCCTTCCCCTAGAAAATTTTTTGAAATGTGATCTTTAAATATAGTGATGTACAAACTTGTGTTTGGATATTCGTGACACTCCTGTTAAAACGCTTCTTGTGTGGGAAAAATTTTCAAACGATGACTAGCGAAACCAGAAGATGAAACAGTTGGGGTATTCAGATTTTTCCTGAGGTAAAATGTGGATTTAAAATTTACTCATTTAAGATTTAAATAAATATCTGATGGACTTTTTTCTCTGCAAACCCTTTACCTTGGTTTTTAAAACTATTTAAACTAGAGTTTGAATTTGAATGACACCTCCCAGCTAGCTGAATGGGTGACACCCGGGTTGAAGGGTTTATATCTCATAGTAGTTTTCAGTTGAATTTGTTTTGTTGAACTACTTGAACCCCCTAGAGGGGTGACACCCCTCTCAAAATGGGTTGATAACTCATTTAATAATTATTTATTTAATGGTTTTTTCGCTGAATAAAAACATTTATGTGTGATCGAGAAAATTTGTATCATCTAAATCACAGCGGTTCTCAAACTTTCTATCGTCACGGACCCCTTTATGTAACAGCCAGACTTCACGGACCCCCTACATTTTAAACACCAACAATCGTTACCAAACTTTTGTTTTAAGTTCAAGATTAATTAAAATTAGTATATGAATCGTCCAAATTTCGGACAATAATCTTAGGTAGGATTTCAGTTTTGATAAACTTATTTTTAGAAAGTTTTTAATATTAAAGTATATACCAAGTCTAAAGGGGGTTCGGGGGTCTTCCCCCAGAAATTTTTCGGAGATTTGATACAAAAAACAGGGTTTTAACTTGTTTTAATACTCCAAGTCCAAATTTCAGGATAGGGCGGACCCCTTCACCCACCTTTTTATATGCCCCTGAATTACTTCAAATCTCTGAGGTGAGAGTATGGAAATTTCAAGGAAAGAATGATGCATTGAAGTAAACATTTCGAGGGGGCTGGGGGTTCTCCCCCAGAAATTTTTTGAAATTTTACTCTTAAAACTTGTGTTTTATCTAATTTTGAAACTTTGGAGAATTCTAAAAGTAACTTTAGGAATTCCTCAAGTTAACTCGCGGACCCCCTAGGAAGGCGCCGCGGACCCCCAGGGGTCCGCGGACCACAGTTTGAGAACCGCTGATCTAAATAAAGCTCGATGGGTGACACCCCAGTTCATAACCCTAAAAACTGTTAACTATTTAAATCAATTCTTACACTTATATTTCATACGTTTACATTTAAAAGTACGTTCGAAATTTTTAAGCTTGGGTGGGTGTCACCCCTCTTAGGTAGCCAGCTAAATGAGTATTTTCCAGGATGATAACTTTTTTTTGTTCAAGGAAGGCATATTTACCAACTTAGGGCAAAATTCGAAGACTTCGGTATCACTCTCCCAGATATTTTGAGGATGACAACCGATTTTCTAAACCCTAATTTATTTCATTGGTAGAGTGAATTCAAAAATTTTTTTCAAGGAAAGCATACAACTTGAAAAAAGTGCCAAGTTCACTAGTTTGGGTGTCACCCCCTTCGGGGTGACACGGGGTGACACCCGGGGCGGACCGCCCCCCCCGCCCCCCCCTAGCTACGCCACTGCCCACGACCTACCGCATGCTGAGCACGCACGCTACCACTGCACCAGCGGGGATTCATTAATGATAGAAATTATCTAAAGAAGATCCCTTTTTTCTCCCCGAGCATGCGCATTAAGCTCCTCAGGACCAAACCGTTGGGATGTGTGAATATGCTTATCGCATAAGCCGATTTTCAATCCAAATTAGCAACGTCGAACAAAAAAATTTTTTTCATAAGAAAGTTTTTTTGGCCCAATCAGGCTTTATTTTCTCCGCCTCTCGTGATGTAGATGAGATCCCAGCGCCCCTAAACCCATCCTCCAACTTTTCGATTTCCATGAGCGCCTGTGGACTCTTTTTTCTAGAACTCTTATGTAATGTTCGGCACTAGTTAACTAAAAGTAGTTGAAAAGTCGTTAACTACTAGTTAACTAGTAGTTCAACTACTTTTGGTTTAGAGTAGTTGAACTAGTAGTTTAACTACTTTTTTCACCATACTACTTTCAAAAAGTTCAACTACTTCAAAAAATATTGAACGATCAAAGTTTTAAAAAATATGTTACATATATACTAACAATGGCATTTTTCGTGATACATTTTCATATTTGGCAACCTTGAAATATATTTCATCCCAGCAATTATTGACATATGAATGCAACCCTTTTTCGAAATCCTCTCTAGAAATTAGGGAGTTCAGGGTTTTCTCTCCTGGAAATTCCAGCACTTTGAAAAGAAAAGCGATTTTAGGCTAGGTTTACCAGGATTCTAGATGTTTTTCCTAAAATATTCAAAAGACAGTGTCGCCTAAGGGGCCGTCCATAAATGACGTCACGCTCAGAGGGGGGAGGGGGTTAATCAATTTGTGACAGTTTGTGACAAGGGGGAGGGAGGGGGTATGAAAGGGGGGAGGGGTAAGTGTGACGGTTTGTGACAAAGGGGGGGAGGGGGGTCAAAAATGGGCAAAAAAGTGTGACATCTTTTATGGATGGCCCCTTAATGTCGCATCTCTGGGGTTCTCGGAATTTACACCGGAGATAATAACACCCCTTTTATATGACACTGTACTGACTGTCAATAAATACAACTTGGAAAACTTTAAGACACCAAAAACCTGTATACCTATCAAAAATTGGTGAATCTTTAGCCATGATATTTTTGCTATAGGTAAGAAAAAGTAATCGAAAATTTGGGGAAAAATATCTTATGCAATTCAAAAATTTCTCAATCGGCCTCAAATTTTGTGTAGTGGCTAATTTTTGCGTGAAGAATAGATTAAAAAAATTTAAAAAAAATCATGCAAGTTCCTTATTATCATCGGAAAAGGTAGCCTAAACAAAAGTAGTTAAAATACCGTAAAAAATCGGTCACTGAAGTTATGTGATGAGCGTTAGGAAGCGTTTTTTATCCTGTTTCAGAGCCAATTCTAAATGAACAGACTATACTATAGCTAAATCAAATTATTTTGTTAATTTAATGGCTGACCTTCATAGTCCGGTAACTTATTCGTTTTTTACCATAGGGTAGTATGCGTCAAATCCGGTAGTTCTGATTTTTTGCAGTCTTGTTTATGATATTGGCCTAATGAATAATCCAAGTTTGTGACCTCGAGCGCCGAACGGAACTTTGTCAAAAATCGAAAAACCAAGAAAAAATCGATTTTTTTTCAAATTTTGGCGATTTTAACCCTAAACGACTAGTTTTTGAAAAAACTTTCGTATTACAAAGTTAAAGCAAACAAAATTTCCTACAAAATGCACTCATCAACTTTGATTTTATGAAAAGTGGTTTTGCCGCTAGAGCGCGCTGAAAAACATTCATTTTTTGGCCTTTCAGCAAAAAAAAGGAAAATGGGTGCTTCTACCATCTACAAAATGAAAACTATTCAAGTTATCAACAAAAATTATATACCACGTGAAAGATCATTTAATTTCCTATTAATGCTCTTCTTTTTATTATCATTTCTTTAGAAGAGGGGAGTGAGTGAGGAGAAGATCGATAATAAAACTGTTACACCTCGAAGACCAAACGGACTTATGCGGTTGTAAATATGCAATTAGCGCTTTATTTCCGGTATATTACCAATAAAATGGGTTGTTTTGGATTCATTGATGACTAAGCATGCTTAAAAAAAATAAATTTTTAAATTTATTTATGAAATATTAGGCGTTTTAGGCGGAAGTTCGATCAATATTTTAAATTCATATATTAAATTATGGGAGTGTTTTAATGAACGAATTTTTATGTGTTTTGCATCGCTAAATCCGAATTTAAAGTGTATTTTCATTTTGATAGTAATCTTCACACCAAAAATTGCACAAAAACTCAAATTTTTGCTCTTTTTTTCGGTTTTTCAGCAATTTTCGAAGAAAATATTCCTTTTACTAAAAATATCTTGAAACCAAATTAAAGAACGTAAAATTTCCTATCAAATACATTGGTTCATTTTTCTTTTGCGAAGAGCGGTGTACGTTTTATAGCGTTTTGAAGTGTAGCGATTTTTTTTGTTTTTCTACAAAAAAGTAGTGAACGCTCTATTTACCCCACTACAGCTCTACATAAAACAAGTTACCGAAAAACAGTTTATACCACATGAAAGTACTACATTTAGTTTTCTACAAAATGCACTACTTAACTTTGATTTTATGATGAAAGGTATTGATGTTAGAGCGCGCTAAACTACAGCGGTTTCTTGAAGTCACACAAAAACATGAAACTTGCTTTTTTTTTTCAAAACGCTATAAAATGTACACCGCTCTTTGCAAAAGAAAAATGAACCAACGTATTTGATAGGAAATTTTACGTTCTTTAATTTGGTTTCATGATATTTTTCGTAAAAGGAATATTTATTTCAAAAATCGATGAAAAACCGAAAAAAAGAGCAAAAATTTGAGATTTTTTGCAATTTTTAATGTGAAGATGACTTTTAAAATGAAAATAAACTTTAAATTCGGATTAAGCGATGAAAAACACATATAAATTCGTTCATTAAAACACTCCCATAATTTAATATATGAATTTAAAATATTGATCGAAATTCCGCCTAAAACGCCCAATATTTCATAAATAAATTTAAAAATATATTTTTTTAAGCATGCTTAGTCATCAATGAATCCAAAACAACCCATTTTATTGGTAATATACCGGAAATAAAGCGCTGATTGCATATTTACAACCGCATAAGTTCGTTTGGTCTGCGAGGTGTAACAGTTTTATTATCGATCTTCTCCTCACTCCCTCCCCTCTTCTAAAAAAATGATAATAAAAAGCACGTTATTATTAGAAAATTAAATGCTCTTTCACGTGGTATAAATTTTTTGTTGATAACTTGAATAGTTTTCATTTTGTAGATGGTAGAAGCACCCATTTTCCTTTTTTTTGCTGAAAGGCCAAAAAATCGATGTTTTTCAGCGCGCTCTAGCGGCAAAACCACTCTTCATAAAATCAACGTTGATGAGTGCATTTTGTAGGAAATTTTGTTTGCTTTAACTTTGTAATACAAAAGTTTTTTCAAAAACTAGTCGTTTAGGGTTAAAATCGCCAAAATTTGAAAAAAATCGATTTTTTCTTGGTTTTTTCGATTTTTGACAAAGTTCCGTTCGGCGCTCGAGGTCACAAACTTGGATTATTCATTAGGCCAACATCATAAACAATTCTGCAAAAAATCAACGTTGATGAGTGCATTTTGTAGGAAATTTTGTTTGCTTTAACTTTGTAATACAAAAGTTTTTTCAAAAACTAGTCGTTTAGGGTTAAAATCACCAAAATTTGAAAAAAATCGATTTTTTCTTGGTTTTTTCGATTTTTGACAAAGTTCCGTTCGGCGCTCGAGGTCACAAACTTGGATTATTCATTAGGCCAACATCATAAACAATTCTGCAAAAAATCAGAACTACCGGGTTTGACGCATACTGTAAATGTATAAAGTTACTGGACTATTCAGTGCAAACTGGAGATTCGCCAAACTGTCACAGTAAGTGAAAAATTGCCAAATTTGAGCCATTATGGACCCCTGCATTGAGGGTTAACTTGTGTAGGACTACTCAATATCAACTCAATTGGTCTATTTGTTGCATGGTTCACTCCCAGGGCTCCCAAAAAATGGCTACTTCTGTAGCTATCAAAACAAAAAAATGTCATATTGGCAGGGTTCATACTCTATCTAACATAGTAAGATTCAGGAGTCTTCAAGGAGCTTTTAGGGAGTAAATTACTAAAAAATCAGGAGGTAATGTGAATAATTATTAACATTAAATTAATATTAACATATAATTTTATCGATAAACAATTATTATTTAAATCGTTAAAAAAACCTCATTTTGCTCTTAGACATACACTGCTGGCCATTAAAATTGCAACACCATGAAAGAAAGCAAATAGAAAAAAGATATTTATTGTATGGAAACAATATAGTATGAAGACAAAATGAAGAAATTTGTACAGAGTTTGGGGGTTTTTAAGGGGGTGAAATCAGTAGGGACAGCTACCGCCCCTGGCTGCTAAAACGGCCCTTATCCGATTAGGCATTGAGTGAAATTCGGCTTCAATGACTGAAATGGGTATCTCATTCCATGCTGCTTCAAGTCTATGCCACACTTCATCAACCGTATTACCTGGAGACGGATGGCGGGCCAGTCTTTCAGCAACCCAAGACCAGACGTTTTCTATGGGTGAAAGGTCTGGAGACCGTGCAGGCCAGGGCAATAATTGAATGCCCTGTGTGCCGAGGAAGGTCAGAACACGACTTGCAACATGTGGTCTAGCATTATCTTGCTGGAAAATGGCGTTCGGTAAGCCTTGAAGATAGGGTACAACCACTGGACGTAAGACGTCAGAAATGTATCGATCTGCGTTTAAATTACCGTCAATACGAACTAGAGGTGTCCGGGTCGTATACCCAATGGCTGCCCAAACCATCACACCAGGTGAAGGGTCCCTATTCCGGTATCGAATGCAAGCAGGTAATGTGCGGTCTCCTCGTAACCTCCAGACACGTATACGGCCATCAGAATGCTGCACGCAAAACCGGGATTCGTCTGAAAAGACGACATTATGCCACTCCTGTGTCCCTCTTTGTCGTTCGGTGCACCAGAGTCGCCGCCTTCTTCTATGCTCCATTGTCAATGGAATCCGAAGTAATGGACGGCGAGCTGAGAATCCCCGCTTCTGCAAACGTCGTCGTACCGTACGAGAGGACACTGGACGTGCTGCAAACATGCCAGTTTCCTGACTAATGGTCCGTGATGTGGTTGTACGGTCTTCCAGGACCGACCTCACGATATGCCTGTCCTCTCGTTCGTTAGTCATGCGAGGGCGTTGAGATCCTGCATGCCGTCTACAATGACCCTCAGCAACCCATTGATTCCATATCCTCATGACAGTGGTCGGATTTCGACCAATGCGACGGCCGATATCACGGAACGATAATCCACACTCTCGATAGGCTACGACCCTGTCTTTATCGAATACCGAAACATGCTGGTAAGCATGTCTTCTTCTTGTTGGAGTCATTACACGATATTTTGAGCAAAATTCAACCTTATAAAGCGCTTTCCGAAGGAGAAATCCCCCTCACAATTTTCCTTTTATGCAGTGCTTCAGATATTGTATCTCCCTCCTGCGTTGCCAAAATGCTCTGAAATTCTCATCATTTGCATATTTTAACCTCTTCTTCCTTTCATGTAAATTTGACGATCGTCAGAAAATTCCTTCTTCGTGTTGCAATTTTAATGGCCAGCAGTGTATTTTAAGGAGTTGGAGGGTTAATTGAGGAGAAAAAGTTTAATTTTCAGGAGTTATAGGACCCTTAGAGAAAAAATTTCTGGAGTTTTAGGAGGTGTACAAACCCTGTATTTAAGAGCATTAAGTGTCAACGAGGAACAGGCGCGGATCCAACATGGCTCCAAAGGGGGACTCTTTTCCAGACCAGGTACTTCTGGAGGTATAAGGGTCCTCCCCCAGAAATCTTTTTAAAATTTGACTTGTTAAACTAGTTTTAACTCATTTTAAGAACAATTTTGGGTCCAAGGGGGGGCACTCTGTCCACCCCCTGAATCTGCACCAGATGAGGAACTCGAAATGTGCATTTCACAGTAAAAGACCTGCTCTACAAGAGACAATTGACAGAACTTTGGTTTTTCACCCTGCCAGCTCATAGGGCTTACTTTGCGCATAGTGTGAGCATAAAATATGGGAAGAATTTCAGTGGATATTAGATTGTATAGATTTTTTTAAAATTTTGCTCCCCATTTCTTTTGGTCCCAAAAGATAGTTTGGAATTTTCAGCTTCCTAAGTTAACTCTAGGGTTTGCCTCTAGACTGCCAGAATTTGCAAAAGTGGAAAAAATGAAATTTTTAGAATTAAAAAACATTTATTTCAATATTCATATTTACATTTACTATACATACATTTAATTTATATGTTATTTATGGATATCTTTGATGGACAGTATAAAAGAATACCCAATTAAAAATTCCCTGCATAGAAAGTTAAATTTGACAGTATATTCACATTAAAATTTAGAGAACTGTAATAAAAGAATTTCTCAAAATATTCTGGATACATCAGAACAAAGGCATTCTTAAAGCATTTTTTATCACACCTCACCTTTAGAAAAAAACTTTTGGTAGTTTTTTTAAGGAATGGTGAAAAAAGATAGGTAACTTAAGGGTGATTATTAAACTCTTTACTTTCATTGAACTTAAAATTCTATACAGACAAAACTAGTGGGGGGGAATCTGAAATTTTAAAGGACACATTTTGAAGGAATGGGAATTTTTTAAAATAAAAAATTAGTTCATTTAATTATCTAAATTATTGCCTTAGTTTTTGGACCGTAATCAGAAGTCTAAAAAAGGTAAATGTTTTTATGCTTGTTCTAACTATCAAATCGGACACTTAAGGAAAAAAATGCCTAAAATCACGCAATTTTGTTGAGCAAAGGAGATAGTTACAATTTCTTAAGTGTCTGGTATGATAAGTTTTAATAAACATTTACCTTCTAGACTTCTAGCGTTTTAAAAAATTTCCATTCCTTCAATATACCCCTTTTAAAATTTCAGATTTTTCAACCAGTATTTTCGACTAAAAATACCCTGAATAATGAAATGCAAAATATACATATAAAATGAAATGATCTAATGCTTTATCATAGCAAGACTCGTTGAGGTGATTCTCTCTGGGAACATTCCCCTTACTTATGTTGGTTTTTGGAACTCAGAGTACTTCTTGATGGCAAGTTGAATATCATAACGGAGATTCGCTCTCATCTCTCTGTCAGTCACAAGCTTCAAACTAGTAGCGACATACTTCCCGAAATCATCAGAATCAATATCCTCCATTCCTTCACATCTCCTGCATCCAGAAGTAAGCTCATCAGATTTCCTGGGTAAGTTGCTTAAGGCAAAAACAGAAGGAATTGGAATAGTTTGAGTGGAAGTAGAGGACTGGGAACAATCATCAACAAGCCTTTTTGCAAGTGATTCTTGTAAAGGTTTAACCTCAGTTGACTTGTCAGCAAATGCTATGGAACTATTTTTCTCAGCTTTAGAATCCACTCCTTTGTCTTTCTGCAAAATAAAAAGTTAGATTAGGATAGTTATATAAAATGATTCTTACAATATGTAGTAAATTCTTAAGCTACTTCCGTATTATCCCACCACACTGGAAATGAAAATGCATAGTGAGTTCCCATTATCTGTGCCACTGAAACTGACAGGTTACAGTGGATAATATGTAAGAACAATGGAAGTAAGATAGGGAAATGCAGTGGCCAATCTATCGCTAAGGGGCCATTCATTAATTACGTAAGGATGATTTTGGCAGTTTTTGACCCCCCCTACCCCCATGTACGGGTACGTAAGATTTTTCAAACCCCTCCCCCCCTATTCTTACGTAAGATTCCATTTCGTTTTTCAAAATAATAAAGATTTCTCTCTTTTTGCTTTTGTTTCAACTTTTGATGGATTTAACAGTTTTATTTTTTGTCTTAACTTAATACTACTCCAATAAAAAAGATACATCTGATATACCTTCATTTTTTAAAAAAATTAAAGCTTCGATAAGATACCGAGGTCGTCAGCATTTTTAAGTTTTTCTGGGTTTATTCAATAGTAATTTGATTAGAATAATTGGAATTTGTTAACATTAACTTAAAAAATCTTACGTAAGAATGGGTTTGACCCCCCCACCCCCCAAGTAAGGGTATGTAGAGATTTTTCCAACCCCCCCTCCCCCTCGGAACCCTTACGTAATTAATAAATGGCCCCTAAGGGATTGGCCCTATGGCCAATATTCGTGACTTAGAGTAGGGGTGCCCAAACTTTTTTGGAGGAGGGCCACTCAGGGTATTTGATGAGGTGTGGAGGGCCAGAAATGAAATTACAGTAGAAACGCAAAAGCGCTAACTGATGCTTGATTACAACAATACGTTTTATAACTTTTCGTTTGCAGTATTTTTGCAACATGGCCTTTTTAAATGAAAAATAATTGCATAAAATAAGTTTCAAAAATGTTTGACGAAGAAAACACAATATAGAGCCAAATTTAAGATTATATATTTTAATAACATTAATCTCTTAATTACATTGACAACTGAGAAAATAACATAAGAAATTTTAAATATAAATTATTTGTTACTTTTATAATTTTAATAATAAAATATTTAAAGTTTAACTATAAACATTTATCATAATTGAAAAACTAAATGCAATGATTAATTTTTAAGTAAATTTTACAAAATCAGTCCTTTAACTTCCGTCTTTTAAATCAGTTTGAACGCAAATAATCCCAAGGCAAATGCCTGAAAGCCTAACGGCCGTATTCTACTCAAAACGTCATAACTCATTATCATGCGATTTACCCTGTTTTTGGGACTTTTTCGTATTCTACTCCTCCTAAAACCACGTTTATTTGTGGTTAATTGTAATCCGGTAAATTTGGGCGGCAAGTTGAATTACCGTGAGTGTCGACTGATATAGTGCAAACAAAAAATTTGTAAGAATAAATCAATACTTTCTTATTTTATAATAATTTGTGGAATATTATTAGTGTTTTTGTTTGTTTAAAAACAAGTCTTTCCCATAAAATTTTAGGGACTCAATTTTTTTTGTGTCCGGACCCACATTTTTTCCCTAAGTGGGTCCCTGGGACTCATGTTTACAACAGTTCACTGCGAACACTGAGTTACCACATGATATTCCAGAAGATATTTAAAACTCACCTTTACGAATTGTCTACATTTACTCAGATTCGAATCCATTCTCTTCAGGTCAAAAACTAAGCCCCGCTCATTTTCTGGACAAGCGTCTTCAGGAGGAGGCATTTCCTTTCCTCCTATGCACTTAGGATACTTAACATTACAAGAAGCATCAACAATTTTCTCGAATTCTATAAAATGTTCCCAAGAACACCCAAAGTCATATTCATATCGAATATATTGTTTCAGATAGGGAGCAATCGGCGTACTTTCAGGAAGATAGCATTTATCATCGTCGAACTCATCCCAACCGTATTCCTCAACACCAGGACCACCACCAATTTCGATTTCTTCACCAGACATGGGGTCTTCGAATCGAAACGCGTGCAAATGGTAATCATCCCATTCCATAACTGCCATGATTACATCGTGCAGTTCCTTGAATGTATAATCAACTGGCACAAGAACTCGCCTCCAAGCAGGTATCCTAGAATTTGTAATACTTATTTTACACGAAATTAGATCGCCGTTAATGAATGAAGTTGCAGACATTTTAAAAGCTTGAAATTCTTTCGCAACAATGAATTACTCTTTATAAGCCAATAAAATATCAAGATTGAGGTAGGGGCTCTACAGAACACAAAATTACTTTTCCTAAAAGAACAAGTTCAATGGCAGGGCAATGCAAAGCGCAAAGCTTAACCACCAATTCATTAAAATAACGGTCCCCTGCCCCCCGAAGGGGGGCGCATACCGGACTTAGTACTGAATTCTCTTAGTAATTCGGTTCTTTGATTACTTGTCTGCCTCGATTCAAACACGCCTCCGAAAAACCCCCTAGCGCAAAGAAAGCCGCGAGGCCCCCCCGTCCGTGAAGGAGAGAGGAGACGAACACGCCCATTCCTCTACCCTTGTCTTCACCCTAGCATTGTTGCGTCCCGCTATTCACATCCACAGAGTCCCCCCCCGGGTGCTCCCCTACCCTGGCTCAATTCATTTATTTACGGTATCATCAAAAAATTTACAAATGACAATCATCCCCCGATCCAACGGGGGGAAACTGTACAACGCTATGCACAGCTTGCTTTTTTGTTGGTTTGTTCTCCCTTATATTACAATATTCACTACTATACATAGTTTACATCTTAGGTATATATTCACACTTCCTGCACTTAGTTTTCCCTGGCTTTTGTGCGATAGCTAAGAGCCTATGTATGAATTATCTTTATTCTAACAGTATGGCCTTCGGCCGGTACCTATTTTGGGGAAGTGATGTATCGTAATACGCAAATTCATTGATTGTTGGGTTATCATGCAGTTCGACCGATCTAAAAAACCTCTCTGCCAGGGAGGCAGAAAATTCCCTTATTGAGGGAACCCCTAGTGCCTCTCTAACTTGCTCATTTCTGAAGTAACGAGGGACTTTAGCTATCCCTTTCAAAACCTTGCTTTGGGCTGCTTCTAGTCTTTCAAATTGTGATTTGCTGACCAGCCCCCATACTGGTATGGCATAGGTGATCAAGGGTCTGAGATATGCCAGGTACAGTAGTTTTTTATTGCTAAGGCTTAGCTTAGAGTGCCCACTTATTAAAGGGTATAGGGTAGCCTTGCCTTTGGTGAATGATTTTAGTATATTACTTATATGGGTTCTCATTGATAGCTGCCTATCTAGGGTTATGCCTAAATACTTGACTTCCTTTTCCCATTCTATTCTTTGCCCATATACTTTTAATTCCTCAACATCTGTTCTGTTATTATTAAACAGTATTGCAACTGTCTTTCCCACGTTTAATTTTACTTTCCATTCGTCAAGCCAGTCCTCGATCAAGTGGATATGCTTTTGCAGTCTGTTGACTACAACCCAAGGGACATTTTTGCTTATTAGCGCGGTGTCATCCGCAAATAGCGCTAAAGTGGTTTTTGGGGAGGTGGCGCAAAGCTTAAATAGCGCGCTCGTATAAATAATATCAAGGGTCTTGGTAGAAGCAGTGGGAGTACATTTTTTATTAAGTTGAGGAGTAGTTCCGTTACTGTTGGAGGCTCCAAATTCTGAGCAATTTTATCCAATTCTGAGCAAAAATAAGCCACTACATAAAATTTGAGGACGATTGAAAAATTTTTTGATTGCAAAAAAAATTATCAAAAATCGTCTTTTTCGAAGTGCCCGAAAACGTTTAATTGCATGCATAGTGACGTCACAACACATGGACTTCGTCTAAAATGTTTGCCTGGATTTCTGACCGTCACCATAACTCAAAACTATTTATTAAAACACTCATATCAGACACTTCAAAAAAAAGAAATCATCAACTAAAACATAGAAATTAAATTTTGATTGCAATTTGGCCCGATGGAATTCTACGTCACTGTGCAAGTGCATGCAAACACACCAGGCGTTTTCAGTCAAGTATTTTTCTCGACTTTTAAATTAAAATATTTAAATACTTGTACACTTTTTTGAAAAATTGACTAAATATTTCATTTTACCAAACTAAAAACCATACGGAACACTTGAATTTTTATGAAAATCTGACACATGCAATGCAAGTTCCTTAATAACTGTGTGTGTGAATACAGATAATTCGGCGCAAGTTCAGACTTGCGTATGTGCCAAGTTTTTAGCGATAAAGATGGTTAATATGGTAACCCTAACTCATGTTAAGTGAATTATTTGGCTTCTAAATGTATCGCTAAACAGCCAAAATTCGCCAAGCATACGCAACTCTGAACTTGCGCTGCAATTCTGATATTAATTATATATAATAATATAAATAGTCATTAATATTAATAATTGTCATTGGCTACAGAGGTTAAGGGGCGGAGCTATAGGATCTGATACTTTTACAGTTTAACCAAGACCCTCTATATAAAGGCCTCCCAACTCGGCCGTGCAACGTCATAACTTTCACTCATCTTTGACCCTTTATATAGAGGGTCTTGGTTTAACCCAAGCATACGCAACTCTGAACTTGCGCTGCAATTCTAATATTAATTATATATAATAATATAAATAGTCATTAATACTAATAATTGTCATTGGCTAAGGTTAAGGGGCGGAGCTATAGGATCTGATACTTTTACAGTTTAACCGTACGTCACGAATTAACATGCGATACATGTTTTTTAACGTACTTAGCTTTATCAATCGAACTTAGAAAACTTATTTTTGGGATGTCCTAGTAAATTATACATTATTTTGAGTTTTTAACTTAATTGGATTTATGTCATCAATTCTTGTAGACCCCCTCCCACTGTCAGAGATTGACGAACTCCCTCGCTACCATACAGGACCGTCCATAACTCTCCCAGGCCCCCCGACAAAATTTTTTCACGGACCCCCTAACTTCTTCATTTTTTGAAGAATGATAAGTAATTACAAACAAATAAAATATAGTAAATATTGTTAGTAATAACAGCAAAAATTTGGCAATATTTGAATTTTTAGAGAAAAAATAATGGGAACTTTACTAAATGCATTTAAAAATAGCTGTTAAAACTGTTTCTTCAAGGTCCAGGAATATTATATTGCCATTAATAGGGGATTGGTGAGGCCTCATCTAGAATATGCTGTTCAATTTTGGTCTCCCCCACCATACTTGAAAAGAGATATTGATTCAAATGAAAGGGTTCAGCATAGGGCGACCAAAATGGTCAAGGGTATATCCAGTTTAAGTTATGAGGAACGATTACATAAGTTAAATATGTTCACTTTAGAGGAAAGAAGGATTACAGGGGATTTAATTCAACTTTTCAAAGTGATAAATCAAAGGGACACAGAGGGACTGGATTTCAATACGGGTAATAGAACGAGGGGTCACATTTAAATTGAACAAGGCAAATTTTTATCAGGATTGTAGGAAGTATTTTTTTAACAGGGTAGTGGACAGATGGAATGGGTTACCTGAAACGATTATCAACTCAAGTGGGGTAAACAAATTCAAGAATAAAATTGACAGATACTGGGAATCGGGTGGTTTGAATTAAATGGACAGGACCAACCTTGTTGGGCGCTTGCCTGTAGTTGGTCAACTTAATTTGTATTTTAAATGTAACGAACAACCCCATTGCTTACGAAGGGCAATGCACTTCCCTACCATTTCAGTTAATCATAAGTGCATATGCAGCAGTCCAGGATTATTTATAGGGGGTACTTTCAGTACATATTTGTGAAAAAATACACAGATGAGTTTTTCTTTGTCGTACCAATATTTATTTGAAAGGAGGAAACTTCTGAAAAGATGCATTATGAACACTGACTATTTACAAATGACATGGTTTAAAACATTCTTTAATGCTCTATCACAACATTAACATATAACCCTAAAGTCATAAGTCTTTTCACTCATAAGTCATGTTCAAAATCACTTTTTTTGTAGCTTGTACTTCTCAATAGCATTCTGAATCACAGATCGCAGTTCCTCCCTTGAATCCAAATCAGGTACAAGCATCATCTGAGAGGCAATAAACTTTCCATAATTTTCTTCAATATCTTTGTCTATCCCACTTTCCCTTTGGATCCGGATACTAGTTTTCTTCAGTTCACTGGATGAGGAACTGTTTGGCACATCACTTACAACAGGGCTAGAAACAGCTGTCTCACCTGTCGATGATACAGTGGAAGTGTGAGATTTGATACGGATAACTCTCATTCTTTTGGCAGGGGGTTCATTTGCTTCGGAAGTCTGTCTTTTCAAACTCTCGGAAACTTCAACCTCAGAACACGCTCCAGTGGGCTCAATCGTGGATGTAGCTTTGTCTTTTTCAGGAGATTTCTAAAGAAATACAAAATACTCACATTATATAAAATTTAATAAAACATGAGATATCGAAGAAAATACCTTTAAGTTATGCAAGGATTAAATTGTGCAGTCATAAAAAATAAGGGGTTGTTAGTAGACATTCTTTTTATTGGTTCTGTAAAAAAATTGGGTACTTTTCAATTATGCGGGCGCAGGCGATAAAGTCGCCAATAATGATTTAACACCAATGGAAGTTGCTTCGTGTGATTTCCTCCGTTGACTGTGTGTTGCGGACTTGGAAAAAGTTGTAACCTTCCCCCAAACCTAATAAAATTTGTCCAAACCTTATGTATTGCTCCTATGGAGATGGCAGGGCTTCCCCCAAACCAGGTTCGTAGGTTACGGGCACTTTTTTCAGGTCCGGTGTGTTGTCTTCAAAAAATCTCTTGGTGCTCTTTGAAAAACTATAATTAGTATGGCTATAGGACTGTTAAAAGATCAATTAAATTCCTTTCTATTCATGACCAACCAAAAAGTGAATAAATTAGGTACATCTAAACAATTTAGGTCTTGGCTTCTTTAAAGTGAATTTTCCCTTTGCTGATCTTGATCGCTTTGCTGATCGAAAGAGCACAATTTAACTTTAACACTCATGAGCTACATAAAGCAAATGCAAAAATATTTAAGTCAAGTAAGTCACATGAGTTTATTGATATTCTATTGCATCATTAAGTTTTTTACTTACAATAGAATTCTCTAGAATTGTTTAGAAATTGAATTGATTTTTCGTCAATTGCATCTTTTAACAAAACAAAATTTTGCCCAAAAGTCATTAAGCCCAAGTAGTTTGGATTTAACAAACTAAATTTCATAGTGCTCTAAACTTACTATTAAAAGTTTCAAGGTTGAGATGGACAAAAAGCAAAAAGTCTGAAAAACTGCATGAAGACATTTCGGAAAAAAAAACTCTTTCCAGATTTCCACCTCAAATATCTCTCCAGAAGATTTAAGGTGTTCCATCCCTCCCCAGTCTCCCCTACAATAAAGATATGTTCCAAAGGGTGATCCTCCACTTGAAATCTTTTTTAGATTTGGCATAAAAAACAGGATTTCACTAGTTTTTCATTTGTACACTCAGCCTGAATTTTGGGAAGACTATAAAGGGTATTTGGGGTCCTCCCACCGATAATTTTTGTAAATTTGATAAACTAAAAATCAAGGTTTTAGCTTATTTTAGAATAAACATTTAGAAATGTTCAAATTTAAAAAACATCAGAAAAATCTGAAAATCTTACAAAAATGGGAAGAATCTCATGCCTGTTTGACACAATACAAAGAAAATAAAGAACCCCATTAATTGAATTATAAAAAAACAGGCATTACAAGCTCTTGGCACACATTTGAAACAGGTCTTACATAGCGGTGAGTTGCTAGGAACAGGAGATCGGACTATAAGGAAGTTGCATGTGTCAGATTTTCAAAAACAAACAAGTGTTCCGTATGGTTTTTTGTATGGTAAAATGAAATATCTAGTCAGTTTTTCAAAAAAATTGTACAGGTAATTAAATATTTTAATTTAAGTCGAGAAAAAAACACGTGACTGAAAACGTTTATTGTTTAAACTATAAGATGACGTCAACAATAATACCATCAACTCCATTGCTTTACAACAATGTTTAGTATAAGATGACGTCACATCCAAACTCTTGGCGTTTTCGCGCGCTTTTAAAAATGGGATTTTTGTTAATTTTTTTGACAATCAAAAAATTTCTCGATCGGCCTCAAATTTTGAGTAGTTGCTTATTTTTGCAAGAGGAATCGATTAAAAAATTAAAAAAAAATCATGCAACTTCCTCATTGACTGCTCTGCTATGTAGGGCAGTCACGAAGTTGTCGACTGCTTTAATTGATTGTCCCCATGGAGGACCTGCTTCAAATTTGTTCCAAGCTCTTCTCTAATAAGTAAGATACTCACCACTATTGATTTTCTACATTTACCAAAGTTAACTCGAGTATGATCAAAATCTTTGTCCAGATGTTCAGAGTCAGAATAATCAGAGCCTGGGTCATCTTCTGGGGGTGGCACCCTTTTTCCTCCAATACATTTAGGGTACTTTTCACCTAGGATAGCTGGAATAGTTTTTTCAAAAACGATGTTGTGGTACCATGGAAAACCTAAGTCATATTCATGCACAACCTTCTGATTTGGATTGATTAAATAATGCGCAATCTTTGTACTTTCAGGAAGCCATAAGAAATCTCCATAGCCAAGATCACCAACTCCACCTATTTCAATTTCTCTATTAGTAACTGGATGCTTCATTGAGAATCTATGCATGTGTAAGTCACTCCATGGCATGACTGCCATAATGACATCATGTAATTCCTTAAATGTATAGTCACCCGGCACGAGAACTCGCCTCCAAACCTCAGGTTTGATGTTTTTTAAGCTTATTCTAAGCATGAATATAGTCTCAGGTGTTGCAGAAGTTGTTGACATGATTCAGATGTTCTAAATTAAACCAACACGATGAATAAGAAGTCTCAAACCTGAATATTCAACTAATTTTTTTTCAAGAAGGTTTAAACTTGCTCCAAAGCACACGATACAGTCCTTCAATTTTTCTTAATGACTAGCCATTAAGCACATAGTAGAATTATGGAAGGTTTTGATATTTGAAAGTTAGCGAACATTCGAACAAAAAAAATCGTAAGAAGGGTAGATGAAGTTGGAGTGTTTGTTGATTTAACGGTTACAGTTGATAAAATCACTTTCATTAAGATACGCTCAGATAGACAACCGCCTTATTTCTCATACTTTAGAAGGTGCTGTCATCTAAAGGCACTGAGCTATAAAACACACAAATAAATAAATAGTTTTTTTTATAGCTCAGTGTCTAAAGGGGCCTACAGACGAGCAACTTGGTCATCAATCTGGGTTGATAATTTTACACTGATCGCCAATCTGGTTGACAACCAAAATGTAAACAATGAGAAAAAATTAATCAGATTGTAACAAATTAATATATTTTGGTATTTTAAATGCAAAATTATATTTTATTTAATTATTTTCTCGTACTAAAATTATATTTTTATAATTTTTAGTGCTTAGTTTTTGTTATTTTCCTAATAATATGTTCACGAAAGAGTAGAGCTTTTCGTGATGACGTAACGACCAGTTATTTTCATTGATTTCAGTTATTTTCACAACCGTAGAGGGCAAAACCAAGACCCTCTATATAAAGGCCTCCCAACTCGGCCGTGCAACGTCATAACTTTCACTCATCTTTGACGTCACTCCATAGACTTAACATGGCAATTTTCACTCACGTTTGACGTCATCGTCCGGAGTTGGGTGGCCATGTATATAGAGGGTCTTGGCAAAACAATAGCATGTGAATTAGGGTGGCCCACTTTTCTATGGGAAAAATAAAGTGTTATGAAATTGCCAAGGCACCCCCTCAATTTTTTAGACCTACAGAGAAAACTATTCAGGCAAAGTTTGGGCTCTGTACAGTTGAGGAAAAAAATGACTCTGTTGTGATTTCTGGGGAACCACTTGGGTTAGGAAGACAAAATAGGGGTAATAATATATTAAGGGGCCGTATACCGTTGCCGAATGCAAAACCGCAAATGCTCTTTCTACTTCATTTTTATCAAAAACTTTTAGATAAAATCGATTGAAATTTTGGTTTCCTGCATAAAATTACTACCTGAATCGATAACCACAAAAAAATTTCACGATTAAAAATTTTTTTTTAAAGTTTATTTAAAAAAATTAAATTTTTTAATCAATCTGGATGAAACTGAGTATTTAAGGGTTTGGGGTGATGGCCTTTCAGAAAAACTAATAATAATTGGGGGTCCCCTTTGGAAAAAAAGTTAGTGTTTCGTTTAATATGAAGACGACCCCCTAAGGACTCAAAATTTTTTTTTTTTAAAGAATACTTTAATTAATGAAAAACGACCCCTATTTTGTCTTCCTAACCCAAGTGGTTTGCCAGAAATCACAACTGAGTCATTTTTTTCCTCAACTGTACAGAGGAGCGATGACCAAGAGGAGTGAAAAAGTCCAAATACGAAGATTTTTATACAAAACAACTAAAAAAACCAAAGATAAAACCCTCTCATTTTGTTCATGATTTTTTATAGGAAACTACTAACGTTATAGATATAATGTTCCAGGTTTTGTTTTTTATCACCTTTATTTTGGTTGTAGTAATTTTCTAATGTGCAAAGAACTTATGTAAAGTTGTTTTTCCTGCATTTTTAAACAGCTAATAACTCTAGAACTATACAACTTAAAAACCCGAAATTAGTCTAATATAATAAAATTAAGTGTGGTGGCGTGTGTTTGTTTGTCTTTTATACAAATCCACAGTTTTCTTCCGATCAGCACCAAACTTGGTATATATACGTAAAACAATGCCAGAAAAAACATAGGCTATGTTTCGAAAACTTTTAATGACCCCTTGACCCTCTTTCGACCCTTTTTATGGTCATTTTGCTGAAATAGCTTTATTTCTCCTCCAGAAGAGATCTGTTCACCCCATTGTTACAAAAAAACATAATGCAAAATAACAAGTTTTCAAAAGAAAAGCTATATCTAAAGCTGTCTAAAAATTATATTAATCTCTCTATTCTAAAAAAAAGTTTTTGTAAATGGTTTCCAGAGAAAGGCTTTTTAATTACTGATCCTCATAACATGTTTTTGGTATCAAACTGTTCGGATTCTTTTGAGGATGTGCAAAGTGCCTTTAGAATTTCTAAAAAAAATTCTCAATTCTAAGATATTTCCATTTTTCTGGATTACGGATAAGGTTGCAGTTAACAGCAAGAAACTGTCGTACAATTTATTATACCTCCAATCACAATGACCAACCGACGCTATTCATTAATGATGAAAATAATTCCTTTCACGCTTTAAAAATGCGCTTCAAAGTATGTACTTTCTAAATAAAACATTTTTTAAAGACTGATAAGAGTTTTCCAGAAACTCACAGATCTACTATTCAAGTATAGAATTTCACACACCAAAATTAATTGTTTGTAAACATTGAGTGCAATGTAGATTTTGTCTCTTATTATTTTTAATAGCTTAAATCATATTGTTTAAAAAGGCTGTTTTAAAACTAAAACTTGAATGATAAAACACTAGATATTTTGACGAGTTACTAGGTACTATATTAAATTTAACAGATTCATTGCTGAACGTTTTTGTAAATATTGAATAACAATAGCACGAGCAGACTTGATGGATATTTTCAAGGAAAACGTGTTGATTAAATTATTGATAATTTAACCAATAAATATTCTAACTTTTAAGAGAGTGTGCTTCTGGAAAGTTGGTTGACGTTTTTTCTACTAATTGTTATAACGAATGTTTTATAAATAAATAATTTTAGTGAGCAGGGTTTTGTGGGGATTGCGAAGCGATCTGAAAGGCCCTGCGTCAGCAGTTAACGGGAGTTGGCGAGCGATAGCGAGCAGGGGGCGGTAGCTCCCTAGTAATCTAAAAATATATTTCAATAAAATTTTAAATTTTAAAACTGGTAAGTATAGTGCAGAATATTTTTATTTGATAGTTTAATTTTTAAGTAAAAAGTTTCATGGAATAGCATTGTTGTTAAAATAGTCTCCTTGGAAACGAGGATGAAAAATCAAATGAAGATCATATTGTTGCTTGTAATAAAGTTGGTTAACAGACCAAAAAACTAAAGTAATATTCAAAACCTTTTAAGTGGAAATATTGTATTTTTTCTTAAATTGCAGGAATATATTTTATTTATTAAATTTTATACCAAAGATATGATAAAATCATGAAAATACGATTAATTAAGGGCTCTAATTGAGCATTTTAAGTGATTTTTGGAAGAATACTTTTCTATTATTTTGTTGTGTTTTTATGGGAATCATGTGGTAAATGCAGAAATCGTTCAAAATTTAAAATGCTTGATTCGACACCTTTCACTCATTAAAATATAGGCGCGGATCCAGCACTGCTCCAAGAGGGGGGGGGGCACTTTTCCACACAAAATCCCCGTTGGTACCATTGGGTATGGGGGTCCTCCCCCAGAAATTTTTTTTAATTTGACGTGTAAAAGTAGGGTTTAAACTCATTTTTAGAAACTTTTTGAGTCTAAGGGGAGCACTTTTCAACACTATTACCCTTACTTTTTCACCCAAAATGTCAAAATATTGGGAATTTCCTAAAAATCATATCTGAAGATCCCCTGGTGGTACTAATGGGAGGTATGAGGGTCCTCCCTCAGAAAAAAATTGGAAAGTAGACCGGTAAAAGTAGGGTTTTACTCATTTTGACAACCTTTTTCGGTGCCGAAGGGGGGGCGCTGTCCAGAGTGCTACCCCTTGGATCCGCGCCTGGAAAGTAGAAAATGAATTTAAAATTTTAAGGAAAAAAATCTCCATCTCCACCCGTGCAAGGCCGGGCATACCAGCTAGTTCCAAATAAATTTATAGCTTAGTACACAGTGCCTATGCATGGGCGGATTTAGATGGGGGATCCTGGGGAGGGGTGCAAGCTGGAAACATTGGGAGGCAAGTTGTTCCTGATGGCTTTAAAAGCATTATTTACTACTATGAAAGTAAAATTTTCTCAAAATACACCGATGCGCATATGTAACATGCATTAAAGACAAAATCCTATTATTTCCTGTTGGAACTTGTGGAACCTTGTTGTGCTTCACGCCTTTAGTAGAACGTCAATATTTGTATTTGTATTTTGCGAACTCTCAAAACAAAGAAATAGAAAATAATAAATGGTATTCTCACAATTTCTCAGTAAAAAAAGTAAGAACAATACAATTGCATTTAAAATTGTTAAAAATAAATTTTTATTCTAAATCTGTTTGGGTTCTTTAAAAATGATACAGGATTTTTGAACTCTGCAATTGGATTGGTTTCAGGACTTACGATTCGAAGATTCAGTACATTACGTTACCTGAAAAGAAATTTGCCTTAGTATTGTATTTAGCAAGTAGAGGAGCGAGAGACAGAGATTAAACACATTAAGTACTCCTTGTTTTCTGATTTTCTTTATAATCCAATGAATTTTTTACCGCACAAAAGTTTAAAAATTGCTTTTGAAATTTACAAATAGTTTTACATGATTGATGTGGGACTTGTCTTTGATATTTATAAAGGTATGAACTTGATGAGGTATTCGAATTCCAAGTCATTAATTTTTCTTTCGATACAATGTTTTCATTAATGAAAATTCAAATTTAATTTGTTTTGCAGAAAATACTAATTAATGAAGTTGATACACAAGAATTCGTGTCGAATAAAATTAATAACTTACAAATATTCGGCATTTAAAAATAATCAAACTGAAATTCTTTGATAGACTAAGACTATTGCTTAGAAAATATTTAGGGACTGGCGGGCTATACGCTGCTGTTAGATCAAGCCCCCAACAATGCTCAAAATTAGTCTTTATTTAACTAAAAAACTCAGAACTACATGCTAACATTAAAAAGCATGCAAATTTCTCTCTTTCTTTTTTGTGGACTGAAAAAGGGGTATTTTTACATGCAGATATCTCATCGAATTTTGAAGATATCTTCATAAATTTTCTTCGTGTTTTTTTTACATTTCCAAAAATATCGTCACTTAAGTTTTTATTCTATCTCCTTTAGATTTTTAGTTAATTTTATTAACTTTCTTCATCTCAATGGATTCTTTACGGTCACTTACATTTTTTGTTTGGTTCCAAATAAAAGCCGTGAATCAGACTTTTGAAAAACCCTGTATATTCAAAAATTACAAACTTAGTGCAATTAATTTTGCATGAATTGATGACTTACCAAGAAACGAGAAGTCCCTAGCGTTGGGAATACCCCACACAGGGCAGGCCGCCAACGCACTGCGATTCAGATTCAATTCCATCACTTGCTCCCAGGAATTCCTCGACGGGTCGTACCTTTCCACGGCACTGATTGTCGAAAGGCCTGAAACCAAATAATAATTTCGATGCAATATTATGGGCGGATTTGTTTGCCACCCAAAAGATTGGTTTTGTGGGGGTTGTTCAGCGAAGCTAAACCACCTGGGATAAGAAACAACAACAACAGCAGCATTGAATTAAAATCTCATTTAAAAGGACAAGAGTAACAATAAAAAGTTTGGTGCATCTTAAAATCGATCAGACTTATCTGTACCTTTTTACACGCTAAGGTTCTGTTGATATGGCTCATGAAAAGGACAAGTGAAAAAAAAACATCGCTCACCATTAAAACCTCCGATGGCGTATAGATTCTCCCCAATGACAGCCGCAGCAAAGTTGCTCCTGGGGCTGTTCATTTCACTCACCAACGACCATTCTCTCCGAGTTCGGTCGTACTTTTCAACTATAAAAAAGGAGGATAACTAACTCAACTAAAAAGAAAAAAAAAGCAAATATAGATGTTTTATGCGGTGACCGCAGTCCCCACTCCATAATTTGCAGTAACAACCACCAAATCTGAGCAACTATTACGGAGCAACCAATCGCTTAAAGGCACCCGTCTTCCTCAAGTTGTCAAAGTATTACCTACCTTGGTTGGTTACGCAGGTTTTAGAGCAACCTTCTATGCATTATGTGGTGTGTACTTCTCATTTTGTATATTGTACTTGAGTACGTGTATTTTTCATTAAGGTTTTCGGAAAAGAAAATGGCATCACAAAATCATCTAGAAATGTCAATGAAAAAATTTTCCTCATGGTTTACGAGAGATGTTAAAACTTTTCTCATTTAAATATGATCTCAGCTCCATCCATACTGTAATAACACAAAAGGCGACTGACCTGTGTTGAGTCTATTGTTTCCGTTGAAGCCCCCAATGACGTAAATGTTACATCTGAGAGCCGCCAACCGTATACCGCTCCTAGGACTGAGCATACGAGTTATCAGCGTCCACTCGTTCATGTCAGGATCGTAGTACTCTGCCGAGTCTAGAACCATGGTCCCATTGAATCCACCCGCTATGTACACTTTACCTAAAAGATAACGATCTTAATCACGCGTGGTTATTGAACTTGGTAGAGACAGTAAGTGATATAAAACATGTATTATTAATGGAATTCTTTATTGTACAGTAGTACATAAACTACATTATTAGATATGCGTAGTATACAGAGTATCCCTATCCTCTATATACTAAGTTTTAATTCTGCTATCCAGATTTAAAAGGAAGATGGTTTGTTTATTGCCATTGATTACATTAAGTTATTGTGAAAATTATTGCCCTTTCAAAACTTTCCATTTGCCAAACGCTTCAACGTACGATTGCCGGGGTTTCATATGGACCACCGATTGGAGACAATTTTGTAATTAATAGCTGGTGGGAGACAGGTTAGACGCATAGATATTATCATTCAATTCTATTCATTGTGAGACTCAATTAAAAAATCTAATCAAACTCTATACCCAACTCTAGTGGCCAATTAGACTTTGCCCATCTCGATTTCATTAGACTCATATCCTATAGAGTACTAATTACTTAACTTGTGCCCAGGATGAGTGGCTTGTCCACCGCTCGACCCTCAATTGATTCCTCAAGCAAACTTGGCGCTCATTTTATAGACCCAGGAGGGATGAAGGGCTGAGTTGACCAATGAGCAGCTTGCCCAAGCAGAAACATTGAATCTGGGTCGGTATTATAGTGCTTTTAGCCAAACAAGCTGACCTTTACACCACAGTAAGCACCAGAACAGAGGGTCCATGGCCATAGGCGATGATGGAAATCAAAAAAGCATGGGATATGACTTGTTATAGGGGCCCTGGTGGCTCTGGGATCCAATCAAACTCACGGCTCCCTTGTCACGGCATGAGAGGCGGAGAAATAGAATATCAATCTTCGAATCCTCTTATTCCCCTCCGAAAGTAACAAATTTTAAATGAATACGCCACAGCCAATCACAGCTGTGACCTACAAATTGTACTACTTACCACCCTTCTGTCAATCATAGACATTTGCACTGCTGCCCTCTACCTCTATCATACGGAAAACATGTGAAAATAGCATTTTGGACCCTCTGTTCAGGTACTCTGTGGTGGCCACAGAATCAATTACTCTCATGATTACCTACCGTCCAGGGAATCAGCAGAGGCGTCGCTCCTGATGTGGTGCATATCGGCCACGAATGTCCACTGGTTGGAACTGGGGTCGAACTTCTCGCAGGTCCGCGCCCTGCGGTGTCCGTCGTACCCACCCATCGCGTACATCAGGGGCGGGAGGGTGGCCACCGAAACGTAGCAGCGTGCCTCGTGCATGCAGCTCTGCTCCTCCCAGAAGCCGGAGGTGGGGTCGAAGCGGCGAACGGAGTTGAAGCATTGGTTGCCGTCGAACCCGCCCACCACATATATGTGGCCTTCTAGCCACACCATGCCGTGATACGCCCTGCGGAAGAGTGAATGGGATGAAACGATAGGAAAAATTTCTGTAGTCCTCGTCAAGCTAATCCTCATCTGTACGGTGATTGGTTAAAGTTTTTAAAAAGAACAGGTCATAAAATTAATTTGACTAATTATATAATACTAGATGAAGATTGGCTTGACGCGAACCACAGACTCTTGTTGAATGGATTATATTTGCCGATTTGGGTGCGAGACTATGAAAATCACGTGATCGAGGAAAACAAATTCAGTATCAAATCATATCTCACTATCATCATACCAAATGCAAGCTTAGTAGGTCACATGATGGGGGAAATGTGACGTCAGACTGATATAGTCCATTGAAACGGGCAGTTATTTTATAGGGAGCGCCCTAACTCCGTTTCTAAAGGCTCATTCAGACTTATCACTTTTTGTGTTCATTTTGGAAGACTCATCCAAAGTAAAGAGTGTGAATTGGCGTTCCATCTCTTTACTCCTTCACTTTTTTATACTAGAGTTAATCATCCAGGATGAACAGTGTGAAAGTGAAACAGTGTGAACAAGCCTTAAGACGAATCGGTTGTACAGACACGTAAGTGGTTGCTCATAAGGAGGTCAACAATGGATTGCCTTTTAAATAACCCATGTTAACCCCATCTTTAGTAAAGAATGGATACAATAAAATCCTCCACACAATTATTTCCCTTGAGTTTAGAAAGAATGTATTTTTGATTAGCTACACCTTGGTTGGGTGCTGGAGAAGGAAAAAGGCACTTTTGGCAACACTTGGGGCAAGGGGTTTTAAGTACCTCATCTAAAGCATTTTAAGTTACAATAATCCACTAACTTGGCTCATCATCACCTTTCACCTGAGATTAGTATTTCCTCCCAATATGTAATAGGTTCATGGACCATAAAGAGTAGTAAGGCACATTGAAACACGTTTCAATGTTTTAGTAATAAATAGTTAAATAGTTATGTTGTGCCATTTATAAACGTAACGGTTGCTTTTATTTTCTAAGGAAAAAAGAAAATTTCTTTGCTTTCTAAGGAAAATACCTGGAGAAAATAATTATGCTGCTTCTTCCCACTTGAAATTTGTGAAACTTTTTGGATCGCAATGCTATTTTCCACCATTATTGCGTGTCGTCTAGATTGGTACTATCACCCCTCTTATTTCTTTTAGGTCCATAACGTGAGGTCAAAAAGGGGGGAGGGGGTCTATCAAAATCTCACCTGGGGGGAGGGGAGAGTCAATTAAAATCTAACGTCTACTTTTAGTTTCGAAAATATACGTTTTATCTTTATATTTTTAGCACAAGTTTAGGAAACATGTGCAGGTTAGTCAAATTAGTAAATTATTAGCCAGTCAAGAGTGATTAATAAAATCTCAAGTGAGAATTTGAGAAGAAGGGGGGATCGAGTAAAATTTCACCAATGGGAAGAGAGGGGTTTAAAGTTTGGAAAAAACACATCACGTTATTTATGGACATCCCCTTAACAATTCCAACTCACCCTGTCACCCTTATCGTACTAAGCAATGCAGTTTCACCATAGTAATCACCTCGGCACTGTGTCTGAAGTCATAGACAAGAACCACCTGTTGGTCTTGTCGTCGTAAGTCTCCATGACGTTGGTGGCGCTGCCTGCACTCCAACCTCCAGTCACGAAAAGCAGGTGGGAGGGTACTCGGGGGCGGAGGAAGGGGTGCATGGCATGGAATGTGGGATGGGAGACCTCCGAGTTCTCGATGTCGTCGAACAGTTGGTTGGCCTGGAGAAGGAAGAGTTGAGAGTCTTCGCCCGACATCAGAGGGTGGGTGGCTACCTTTTCTTCAAAGAATCTGCTGGAATAAGGATTCTGATGCACGTTGGAGAGAAAGGTTATATAAAAGTGAAGAGTCTTTTTTAACAATTACATGGCATACATAACAATTACATGGCATACATAACAATTACATGGCATACCATGCCATGTTGGGAAGGAATGACATCCATCCTACAAACCAGTCGAAAGCTCTTTGAAAGAAAACCCTATATTTACAGAGAAAGATCTGTAAATATAGGGCACAAGAAAAAGCCTAACAGAGGGTCCAAAACGCTATTTTTCTATCGTATGAAAGAGAGCAGCTCTGCAAATATCTATGATTGACAAAAGGGTAAGCAATACAATTTGGAGATTACAGCTGTGATTGGATGTGACTCGGAAGTTAATCCTAAGATTCGAGGATTAAGATTCTATTTCTCCGCCTCTCTGGACGTGACAAGGCAGGTTTTGATTCGATTCCAGCGCCACCAGGGTCCCTATCACAAGTCATATATACACTATGTTATTTTCAATTTCCAATTTCGCCAATGGCCATGGATCCTCTGTGTTGGTACTCTGGGATATAATGGAACTTAGGAGGCATTGAGGACTTAAGTGTAAGGTTGAATTTTTGGGAGAGAGCTACCTATTTGACCATAATCTGTAACTTCATATAGGACCTAGGGCACCAAGGTGTAATGAGCCTAAGGATTTTAGATTTTTCCGCAGATTTATTAATTTGGTATAATTTTTATGAATTTTATAAATTGGTTCATCAGCTACAATAGAAAATAATCAGAAAAGGGAGCTCATTTGTAGACTACCGGTCGTATTCACAAGTAACTTGACCGACAGTCAAACTTGGCAGTTAAAGAAGGAATATTAGGTCATCCCGAAAGTTTTGTCGCTCTTGGGAGCATCTGTATACAATGTATTTTTTGGTACTTTTCCATTACGGTAAACCAGTAAAGTACTTCTACTTCTATCTAAAGCCAATTTGGCGAATTTTGGCTCTTTTTTGTTGACTCACTTTTCCAGCTTTCCTAGTTCCTACGATTAATAATATTTTGTTTACTTCAAGTTGCCATTAATTGAAAACTTTCAAAATTCAAATTCAAAGGAATTTAACTTTAGTTTTAAGTCATATTAAGATTGTACGAAAGATCTTATTTATTTCATGAATTGAAACTCATTTTATACTACTTTTAAAGAGCGTTGGTAGAATTTCTAGTGATCTAGATTCCTGCAAATGATCATCCGAATCTTTCCTAATAGAGGGTTAGGAGTAGCAATCCAGCAATTTAATATGAGGGATTGTGATCAAACTCTCTGGATGCCTCAGAAAAAATTTAAATCTAAGTTAAATTTTCCACACTTGTTAAAAATACTTAAAACTTTAATTGTTTTATGGAAGTAGCCAGTTAATTTTAATTTAAAAATCTTAACTTTAAGAAAAATGCAAAATTTTGAGCAGAAAAGTAATGAAGTAACATGTTATAGATTTAAGGAAAGCCCAGTTGTCGATCAGTCCCCAAAATCAAGCCAAGATGCCAAGTTGACGGTAGATACGTTTACAGTTTATATTGGTATCACATAATGGAAAAGTGTCAAAAATATCTTATATACAGATGCTCCCAAGAGCGACAAAACTTTCGGGATGACCTAATACTAGTTGTCCGCCAATCAAAGGTTTGAATAGCGATTAACCGCCGGTTAAGTTACCGGTGAATATGGCCGTTAATAAACCAGAAGAAAAATCGACTGTTTTACCGCTGACAGTCAATAACTTGAAAAAAAAATATATTTTTTATCTTGGCACAATTATTTTGAAATTCTTACATTCTTTTAGGTGCAAAACAGAAAACTAATTAAAAAACTTCCTTCAGAAGTCGTCGATAATTTGTATCGTTCGCGGATAAGATTTTATGTCATGTAGCATGAAAACGACAAAATATCAAATAAATCCCTACTTTACCTGCGGTCTAACAGGCAAGTTCTAACACAACTGATAAGTTTAGGCAAATCTTTGATTCGGTAGTCTTTCTCGTGCTCCACCCACTTGACAACTGCGTCGAAGACCATGTCCTCTTTGGAGACGTTCAGGATGTCGGACCCCAAAATGCTCGACATCTCTCTCCACCCGAGATCGAAGAGTTCTGGATTCGACCGATACACCTGCATTTCATCAAAAATTTTACATGGTGATAAGGTCGTGGTTATTTCATTTCAGTTGAGTTTCTATCACTTGACTAATCATCTACCAATGGGAACTAAAATATTGAAGTATTTTTATATGACACTAGGGAGCTACCGCCCCCTGCTCGCTATCGCTCGCCAACCCCCGTAAACTGCTGACGCAGGACCTTTTGGAATTGCTTCGCAATTCCCACAAATTCCAACTCGCCGAAATTAATACACTTTACAAAACAATTAAACAATTTACAAAAAAACGTCAACCAACTTTCCGAATATACTTCACCAAATCCCTTCCATGAATAAAGCTCCCTTAAAAGTTTGAATATAAACTCGAACTTATCAAAAATTTAAACGAAATGTTTTTAAAAATATTCAACTTAATTATTTTTAATCTATGATTATATAAAAATAACTATTTCTAATTGTTTATCAATATTCGAACCAAACAAAAACCCGTTATTTTAAAATAACTCGTTAGTATAATATGCCTAGTGTTTATCATTCATATTTTTTTTAAACCCAGACTTGTTAACCCAGACAATACCGTTTAAGCAATCGAAAATAATAAGAGACAAAACATCACTCTATGTTTACAATTAATTTCGATAAAATCAGACTAAAAATTATAAATATTGGACAAAAACTGTGAAATTTTAGTATGAAATGGCGTTCATGTAAGTTTTTAGAATATGTTTTTATCAGTCTTTGAGTGATATTTCATCAAGAAAGTACTTTTTTTAAAAGGTGAAAAACATGTTTCATCTTAAAATATAGCGTCAATCGGTCGTTGTGATTGGATGCATAATAATTTGAATGACAGTACTTGCTTTGTAACTGCGACCTTATCCGTTATCTTAAAAAATGGAAATATTTTAAAATTGAGAATTTTTTTGAAAAATCGAAGGGCTTACTCGGAAATCCGGAAAGAATCTGGACATTTTGATACCATATATGTGTCATTCGGTTCAGTAATTAAAAAGCCTTTCTCTGGAAACCGTTCACTTAAAACTTTTTTTTAGAATAGAGAGATTTAACCAGGCTAGGACTGGCCATGCGGACATTTGGGCAAATGCCCGGTGGGCCGCTACCCATCGAGGGCCGTGTGTGGCCGCCTAAAACCAAAATATTTTACAGAACTAACAATTTTTATAAGTTATTCTCTACGCCTGAGCCCAGAATTTACCAAGAAAGAACTAAAAGTCAATATTACGTATCCATTGGTGAATTTTAGACTATTTCGTAGGGGTCAATTTTCAAAAGAATTTCTTGGGAGGTACCACGATCCGGCCCCCCTCGAAAACTTTAATTCCATAATTATAAAGTTACATTTCCATGAAAATAATGCGGTGGGCCGATTCAGACTTAAAATGCCCGGGCCGAAATTTCTTCCCAGTCCGGCTCTGCATTTAACGGAGTTTCCACGGACTACCTTTTGAGAACCATTGGTTTGAGTACCCCTAAATTATTATCCAATTTGTAGGGCTTTAGGAGGCCCTGAGGGAACCATGTTTCACCGTTAGGGAAAATTAATTCTTTGCTCCGACTAAAGTTGGATTGACATTCAACGTTTTCGCGATGTTATTGAAGCTTTCCGGCCCTGTCAATGGTTCTTGCCTAGAGCTAAAACCAAAGTTTCTTTAGACCCGACATCGACAGTCTGAAAACACCAAACCTACATGATTGGCTCAAAAGTACCACGTGATAGTATCACGTGATATCAAAGGTATCACGTGGCATTTTCTTGGCCAATCATGTAACACTGGTATTTTTAACTATCGACTCTAAAGACGCTTGTCGTAAAACCACCAATATGCATATCAATCCAGCATAAGGGCTCGTTCATAGAAAATTACGTCTCACAGCGAGTATCAGATTACACCATCGTAACCTCTACAATAATACAAAAGTGATATAATTGGGGTTGGTCCGTTGACTCGACATTCGGATTGACCATCCCTCTTTAAAAAGGCTACGATAGGTAGAGAGCATTGTCTCATTATCGCTGCGATTTTAGATTTGATACAGCACTACAAGTAAAAGCTGAAAAATGTTCTTACTTGTTGGAAATGCGTCTGCATGTAGTTCAGTATGAGCTCTATCACAACGTCGTATCGCCTCTCGATGGCGAAGCGAAGCCTCTTGACACAGTTGTGAGAAGAGAGATTCATCCCCAGGAACTCCTTGCACAGTTCGTGCAAGTAATGGAGCTTCAGAAACTCAGCGGCCCGGGCCAAGGGTGCCACCGTGTCCTCTCGGAAGGTGCAATAACCAGTGTAGATGAAGTTGAGGATTTCCGACAGGGTCTCCTTGTCGACCCCGGGGACCACCACCACCGAGTAGGGGTGGGAGAGGTAAGGTCGGAAGAAGGGACTGTCGGTGGCCACCAGTTCTAAGTTGGCTCCGAAGCGAGCCCCGTCGTGGGACTCGAGGGTTATGTTGATGAGCTGTTGGGAGTCGAAGAGATCCTTGAAAGTTACGTTTTTTAGCATGTTTTCCTATATCGTGCTATTGCTGTAAATCTGAAAGGAGAGAAGTTGTTAGTGTTATACAGGGTGTTTTTCAACAAGTCTGCATAAACTCTGCACAGCCAGGTTCTTTGCGGGGAGTAACATAAAAATGCCTTCTACGACGACTTTTATTTTTCGAAAAATGTGACGTCATATCCGACAAAATTGAATTATTTCTCTTCCCGCTAAAAAGTAGAAATATTGCTAAATAATTTCAAATTCATAGATTAAAATGTTTAGTTAGATCAATAACTGTACAGTTTATCAATAAAAATCAGAAAAAAATTGTCGATATTTGAATGTATGGCGTTCATAAAAACTTGGTGATATTTAGCGGGACCTTTAACGGAATTGAACCCTTTATTAATAATATACTGGATGGGACGTCATACTATTTTCTGTCGCAATTTTCTCGAAAACTCTAGGCATTTTTATGTACTCCACGGAAAAAATCTGACGTGGGTTAGACTTGTTGAAAAACCCTGTATAAGTGATGGGATGCTTGAAGGCAGTAATTGATAGGAAATATTACCTTGCCACCAAATTTTAAAATAATAGGTAACGAAATTATAAGTACTCTATCTTATCTATTTTAAATTTACCCACCCTAACCACTATTTTTCTCTGAATTTTTTTCACTGCACTCAGGTTTGTTTCTGTAACACCTAAACAGACTTGCCCGTTCCATTACACAGTTAGGAGGAACAAAGCAGTCATGGAAAATGTTTCCTCTAAATATTTTAATCATCGTAGCACAGTTAATTAAAAATATGTTATTTTTCACTCTACCCACTAAATTTGTAGACTTTTTTTCCTTCATGGGGGTCCTGGATGCCGTTAACCTGTTTCTATTATTCATTGGTCTATTTATTTATCAAACTAAAACAAAAGTGTATTGAATTAAATACCCCCAAATTTGCCTAGAAATAATTCTACTACTTACTTGGAAAGTGATTTTTTGGGGGTTACAGTGGTGTGTGAAAAAGTTACAATTTGTATTCTATTGCATGTTTGGTTTTGTTGAGCGATAAGGCAACTTTTAATTTTATTTACAAATAAACTGAAGTGGAGTATTTAACACTCAAAAGGGCAACACATCTTGTCAGACATGAAAACAATTAACGTCAGGAAAGATGAATGAAATAAAATAAACTTCAAATTTTACTATACAATATTTTAAACAGATGTTTTAAATATCGAAGTGATAATTTCAAAGGTATTTTTTGTGTATAATATTAAAACTTTAAAATGTATAGTTTTAGGGTAATTTTTGGGGACATGATTTGATATGAAGTTTAACATCTACTAGAAGAGGTTAGCTTGTTGTAGTAACAATTTTAATAAATTGGCATTAAAGTAATTTTTTCAAATGATGCGGTTGAATCTGGGTTTCACTACTTCATAGAATGAATGCTTCATGTTTATCATTCCCTCTATATTTTTAAAAATCCTTTTTAAAGATAATAAAGTTCAGAATTTATCATCCCCAAATATCCATTTGAATTATTAACAATACCTACCGAAAGTTTTATAAATCGTAGTGAATTAGTATTTTAGATCATATTCTGTATTTTATTACCATCTTCACATCTACAAATTAAAAGTTATATAAAAAATAAAAAGTGTCACACTGTCTCAAATTTTATTATTGCCGAATACTGAAAAAACAGTCACGTATGTATTTAAAGAATAACATTTTTGTCATTCTGTTTATAGTTTATTATATGAATTTTAATTCAGAATAGAATAATCTATATTTGTTTTCAGCAACAGGAAAAAATTATTTTTGGATTATAAATCTTCTTGCGCAAGAGTCAAATATTCGCGAACTTTCACTCTTCAGAAAATTGTAATTCATATCACACTAACAAGCCAAAGCGCAAAGCATCTCATATCCTGCAGAAATCGACGTAGTTCCAGCGAATATCACCAGATGGCGCAGCATGCAACCGAAAAAAGAACTGTTCGGCGGAGAAGCGGCGAATTCGGAAAACAAGAGAACTCGTGCGAGAGAGAAAACTTTTGATCAGTTGCCGTGTCAACCGGCTTTTCCCTCGTTCGTTTAGAAAAAAAAATTCGAACATCACACTAGTTGCATCGCGTCGCGTGTTGAGCTGTTGCTTTTCCCGTCGCTAAAAATCGTCTGCACGCTCTCTACGGAATGAGGTCCTGATCCTGACAGTTCATAGGTCGCGATTTCGTTTTTTGTGCTTGTTTCATCCCAGTTTCGAGAATTCTACGTAGGGAAAGTATGCTAAATTTGTGCTTTCCGGACAGGATTTTTATCAACGACGAAACTCAAGTCGGATGAGAACTTCCAGTGTTCTTTTTAATTCGGTGGGGAGCGTCCGAGTATTCTTTTTTATGTGAGTTAAAAACGACTTCAGGTGTTCTCACACGTGCGTCTTCTATGGATGATTATATCAAGGATTGTTTCATTCACAGGTGATAAAAATTAAATAATCTGACCTCTGCACGTGTGGCATTTGTTTAAAGTTTCTCTCCTCGACCACAAACAAAAAGTTTACCTTGTAATGGAAGTTTAAGGCGATGAAAAAGAACGGCATTCCATTCGTTTTTCACAACACCTGAGGGTGCAGAGACGGTGAATAAAGGAGATCAAGGATAAGATGATCGAAAACTCAGCTATCAGAAGAGCAGAAGAAAAAAAACCCAGCTTCAATTTAAATAAGTGAGACTCCACCCAAAATCTTGGGGATTTCACTGCCTTTCACTTGCTTGCAGGAGAATGTTTCTTCCATTGTTTTTTTCGCATTAGTATCACTCTCAAGGGATAAGAACAAAACAATTCGACCGCTTAAGGTCTTGAACCAAAGTTAGCAAGGTGGAACAGAAGGTGTTTTCGATAGTCGTTTAGCGCGTTCGTCAACAAAGCCGCATTTTTCTACACGCCTGTGGGTGAAATGTCGTTTCTCACTATTACCCATTACGAGATTGTTGGCAGAGCGCTGAGCTCATTTCAAGTGTGATTGTGCAAGAAATCGCCGATGGTCGTTAACCGGTAAGTGTTCTTTTATTGTTTATATTGTGATCCTTACAATTATTAATTGCCTGTTTCTTTCTTCGTGATTTGTGGTATTACCATTCAGGTAATAGGCTAACCTTGAAAAAATCTACGAATAAAAAATATCATTTAAACATTTTCCCACATCAAAATAAAAATTTAAATTTACAGCATTAATTTCTACGGAAAATAGATATTTTTCACAGTTATAACTTTTGCATTAGTTTATTAATGTTTTTTAAATTAAGTACCTACATTTTTACCAGTAAGAATTTAAAATATTTTTTATTAAAGAGGTACCACCAAAATTTTAAATTTAAGTCTTAATTCAACTAAATATTTTTATAGTTAATTTGGAAAGATATGCAGAAAAACAATTTTGATGCCATGAAATGTTTTCTACTACAGTTTAAATAAATGTATTTCTTTACGACTTCTTTAAATACGGAGCATGCTTTGTTTGAAAGAACAGGAATTTTTTTATTGCATTAATTATTTTTATTTTTAATATCATCGTACTTTATCTAAACATGGATTTGTACCTGCTAGGAATATCTTGCTTCCAAATTTTTACAACGAACAAATTTATATTATGAAATTAAATGTATATTAATTTGTGTTTTTAGTTTATCTAAATATGGGTTTTTACCTGCTAATACCTTACTTCCAAATTTTTACAATGAAAAATTTAAATCATGATTAAATTTGTATTAATTTGAGTGCCTTTTGTGAAAAAACCTTAAGGGTATTGATATTTTCTGTTGTCAGATAATTATGTGAAGTAATTATTTCCATAGTTCGTAGTGGGAAAAATTGAGGATTTATAAGATGAATTTTTGTTCACTTAACTAAGTAATTAAATTCCGTCGCATACTTTTTAAATTTAATTCGTAGAATTCATTAAAAAGTATTATTCTCATAGTCAGTTGGTCTCTTAGCGTCATTAAGAGATATTTTTTTAATCTTAAAATGTTTTAAAGGCACAACCTACAACCCAAAACGTTATATTATTCACCCATTTGTCGAGGAAATACAGGAATAACTTGTAATGGAACATGATGGGAAACTAACGTATTACAAATCAATTTAATCTTTTCTTACGTTGTAAACTATGAAGTTATCCATCCATTAAAGAAATCAATCTTATATAGAAGAAAAATAACAATGGGGTATTAACTTTCATTTTATTAGTTGAATAAGAGTTTATAAAGGGGATTTTATATATATTTTGAAAGAATAAAAGCTATTCATAAAAAACCATTTTAAAAAATGTTATCTAAAATAAATCTAAGTTGTGTTCTTAACACTTCTACTCTTCTTATGTTTGAATTTTTCTACATGTGTCAACAGTGTGTAGCTACTTTGTGTAACTATTTCTAGCTGTAAACAACAATTTATTATTGTATATTAATTCACTTTAAACCCTATACTTATTTTAAAATACCTGTAGAAGTGAAAAACTGGAAATAATAAATTTGGAAAAGATAACTAAAATACTTCTTAACACGGCTTGTTTTAAAATTTAGGTTCTTAAACACCATATTCCAAAAACTACTAAAAAAAACTTAAGTTATTGTTGATTTTTTTACAGAATTGGGCATTGGTGACTGATGTTCCACAAAAATGAATGTGGATTTTTATATATTCATTTTCATTCACTGTCATACAAAAAGAATTGCGGGGAAAACAACTAAAAACGCAGAAAACTGATAAAATACGTATATAAAAGACACACGATATAAAAAAAACAATTATAAAATAGTAAAAATATCACCCTTGAAATTTGAAAATTTTTTGAAAAAAAAAACACATTTCTATTTACCATATCTGCTATCTTTGTTACCTACATTTATACGTTATGTTTCTTATTGTAAAACATTAGTAAATTCTGAACTTTATATTTCCCAAGTATCAAAAATACTATCAAAACAAAAACAATGACAAAAAAAACGATAGAATTACTACAGAATATCAACACCTCGAAGACAATCACGAATTTACGCACTGCTTATCATCGTTGCTGCTTTTAATAGACTCCAGTTTATTGACACCCCACAAATCCCTTTTTAAAAAGAAACCGAATCATCGCTTGACCAAAAACTGGTTTCGTTCTAACATCTCCATGACAAATGACGGTTTGGTGCTTTCGGGATGGCTGTCAGTCAATCTCGTCGGATGGTCGGACATGCTCTCCGACATCCGATGCGCTCTGTTGTGGTTAAATAACCGATGCGACGACTTTCGCTCGTGGAACAGCATGCTGGAAAGCGAAGTCGTAAATCGCGATTTTATTGTTTGATTATAAAAGTCGGAACTCTTCAGAGATGACTTGTGTGGACAAGGTCTATGCTTGTGGATGATAGGTGGGATTGATAGGGTTTTTATCTCTGTGGAAGTTGTTTTATGTTTCCTTAAAATTTATTTCATGGTTAAGTGGGTTGGAATTGGTTTTAAGGGGAACCTATTTGCAAGATTTCTCTAAAACGGCAAGCTAATTGTCAGTTGACTATGAAAAGATCCAATTTTTTTAGAATAGATTTATAGATAGATTTTTCGGAGATATTATTTAATATCTAAGCATTTTTTTGTACTTTGTTTTTATTAAAGTGTTTGATGTTGATGTGAAACAGCAGTTTTTATGTTGATAGTAGAAAAACAAACTTAAATACATTTATTGTTTGGAAATTTATGATATGAAGTTTGAAGGTTTTTTTATTTACTGGTTCAACATTCATTTGACCCTGCTAGTTTTTTCTAATACTGTTTATTATTATTATATTTATGTGGTTTATTACTATTTTTCTTCAAATGTCGTACTGAACTCTTTAGAATATTTAAAACGATTATCATAATAAACTCTAAAATTATATTAACTATTAAACACTTTTCTTACTATTAATTTAAAAAATTTACACACACATTAATAAATATAAATATGGTCTGTAACACACCATGCCAGAAGACAAAAGTAATTTAAGGTCATCATTCATGAAAACAGGAAATATCAATTCATACACCGAGCTTTTAAATTATAATTTGATGGTTATTATTAAAAAACTAGCAACTTCGAAAAGGTCATTCGTAGGTGCATGGTCAAGTTTGTTGACACATTTTGACTTGATGAAAGTGAAAAATCACAATTTGCATTAAATTTATCTGCTATCTTCAATTTTTCTGTTAATTAAAGTTTTCAATCCAATTTCACTTTGTTTTATTTCTATTCGCAGTGTCACCTTGACACAATTATAAAGTAGAGCTATTTTTTTTCTTTTAACTTCCCCTAACTAAAACTCTTCAAAACCTTCATCGATTCGTAAAGTAAAAGTCATTAAAAAAAGCTAGAAAACGTGGTAACACCTCGTGCTGAGTACTACTATCCCTCGTTTAAAAAATAGTTTAATAAATAACGAAGTTTTGTTGGGTGTGTCTCGGCGAATGTCACATTTTGACACGCTTGAAGATGAAATGATTAGAGGTCATATAACAAGTTCCAACTTTAGTGATTTTTAACTATAGTTAAAACTTTTTTTTAGTAGATATGTGTATGATAAGTTTTTACTATCCTCTAAAAGAGGCGGGATTGTGTATTTCTGTTTTAACAGAAAATTCTTGCATGGCTAATATGGAAGTTAAAGCTTTAGCAGTCCAAGCTTTTATATTTGAAACAATTAAGTAGGCTATCTTGTGGGGAGAATTTGAGAAGTACAAACTATAAAAATCTAGATTTTTATTATATGAAACGGCTAATAATGTAATAGTCTTGATCTATAAAATCTCAAAATATATCGTGTAGTAATACTAAAGGACTTAGTATAGTATAAAAGTATAGTATACTTTTGCATAATGGTATTTTTTTCTACCACAAACATGTAAAATTGGGAGATATGAACTTGTTAAAATAATGATATTTTTTAATTGGAATTGTATAGCTGTCTCATCTATTCATCTTATACAAAAAAAACCCTATGTATTGATTTACCTTTTCCAGAATTCCTTTGTCTAGATCTATAATATTGAAGATTTTTAATATTACTGGTCATTAAAACTAAAACTTTTACAAAAATGCAATACCATATCAATAAACTGTTCAAAAGAATCCATTTGAAGGCTTCATATGGAGCTGTCATTCGGAAATTGATCCCGGAACCCTGAGTTATTGAAGGAAACAATTGTTAACTTCCGGACCACCTGTATACTACCGTGAAATGTCGACCAGAACACTTTGTTAAGTTTAAAAACGTTATCTAGTTCCATGTTTTTTACACAAAATATGGTCATTTTTTACACGGTTCAATAAACCAAAGCTAGGTTTTTGTGACCTTGCTAGCAAAATATATCTGAAATAAATGTTCTAAAAAAAATCTGAAATAACTATAGAAAAACAACCATGCAGCTGAACAAAAAATTTAATTTATATTAATTATTAAATATTTTAATTTCATATTATAAAATACACACTTTAGGAGTACCCATATTACGTTATTTTACTTAAATTTTCTTTGTTCTATGAAAATTTGAATTGGTTAGGATTGAAAAGTATGAAGACCTATGCTTTGATCTATTTATCTTTTTAGAAGACCGATTTCTAGAAAACCATAAGGACCACTTATAAATGATGTCATGCTTGGAGGGGAGGGAGGGGGTCACGGTCACCCATCTGTGACACTTTGTGACAAGGGGGAGAGAGGGGTTTACAAGAAGTGTGACATCGCATATTGCTTATCAATAATCAACAAAAGCAACATTCTTTTTGAAAAGCGAACATTTTACTCAAAATATTTATGATAGGAGAACGTAATATGTGACAAAGGGGGAATATGTGGTGAAGTAAGGCACGTTGTAACATAGAAGAGAAAAGGGGTCAAGGGGTGTGACATCATTTATGGATGGCCCCTAATCAACCAAAAGAGAAAAAAACTTTTCCTTTGGAAATATTTTTCTCAAAATTCTCCACCTTACTGCTCTTAACGTTAACTCCCCATTAACATCAAAAGTAACGTCATCAGAAACAGTTACATCATAACACAAGTGCATAAACCCCTTTCAAAAAAGAAAGCTGCTATAATCCCCAACATTGCTCTTCAATTACGCAACTCGCCGATCAATTAAGCAACCGGACTCCCTAGTAGCACAGCTCATACCAAATGTGTCAAGTTTACGTAACTGCAATCAGAAGTAAACGAAATTTGGCCATACATGACGAAAATTGGAGGAATCTCGAACGTTTGAGCGACTTGGGCTCGCTAACTGCACTCAACCAACGTCCGAAGGATGTCAAGTCCGAGATTTCGTGCGGATCATTCGGCCCTAAATGCCAATTCTCGATTCCAATATTAACGTTAATCGGATTAACCGGAACAGTTCACCGCTGATTGGGAGATATTAGCTGCCGCGCATTGAGTAAAGATAGCCACTACCAGTGAGACGGAGCTAAGTCCATTTGATTGATGGAGATGATGCTTTATGCCCATGTTGTGCTTTGTTTAGTGTTTTAGTTAGTTGGATTAGGAGTTTGTAGATTGTGCTCCAGTTTGGGATGTTAGTACTGAGTAATTGTTAGTCGTGTCCTGTTTCTAATTGTTACGTCGTTTGCTAATCTTTTGTGTCATCTTTGCCGACATTTGACATTTTTGCAGTTGATTGCATTCTTATAAGACAAATTTTATAATCGCACTATACAGCCAATATAGTTGTAATTAATTTATGTAATTTTGTATATAAATTTATATTCCAAATATAAAGCCAACCTTTACTCACTGTGAAAAAAACATCAGTAGTTTTGCAGAAAAAAATGTTGTTTTCACAAATAACAGCATTTGATTAAAATATTAACAGCATTTCCTGCTGCTAAATTAATTTAAAAGTTTAGTCAGATTTTGCGAACAATAAAACTTTTATAGTATTGAAGATGATTTAAAGCGAAAATTCGAAATTTCAGAAACATAGAAAATAGCTATGTAAAGTAATGTATGTAATGACAGTGCAGTTGATTTTCAGTAAATGCTGTATTGAAATGGTATTTAATTCAAATAATAATTTAAAATTTTAAGAGCTTCAGTATGTTCTCAAAAATGTATGTAAGTTAAATAAAATAATAATTACGAATTTTAGAAACTTAAATAAATTGAACGTTTTGTCAGATTTTCGGCCAATAAAGCTTTTATATTATTATACAGGGTGTTTTAGATAAGTGTTTCATAACTTCTAAGGGGGATATTAGACAGACACCTAGACGAGTCAGAATCACATAGGATTTGGGGGGCCCAGACCAAATCCAGGGAAGTTAAAAATGGAGAGACACCCCAAAAAAATTATTGAAAAATTCAATTTGTAGAAGAAATACTAATAATAAAAATTTAATTATGGTCTCAAAAATTGAGGTTTAATATTATCTTTAAAATTCTCCCAAAAGTCTTCACTTTAAAATTTCTTTTATTAAGAAAAAAAGTTAAAAAACCACAAAAAAATGTGAAAACTATACCAGAACCTTATTTTGTATTTCGAAATCCTTTCTTTTGATTTGATAATCTGAAAGATCATATTGAAAACCCTTAAGTCCAAAGTTTCACGTAAATACAATCAATATTGAACGCTTGAGATCCTGTTTAAGTTAATTTTTTGCGTGCGAAAACAGTTTTCTATAGCTCAAAAAACAAACTTTAACTGGCTCCCAAACGCTTAATATTGATTGTATTTACGTGAAACTTTGGACTTAAGGGTTTTTAACTATGATCTTTCAGATTATCAAATCAAAAGAAAGGATTTCGAAATACAAAATAAAGTTCTGGCATAGTTTTCACATTTTTTGTGGTTTTTTAACTTTTTTTCGTAATAAAACAAATTTTAAAGTGAAAACTTTTAAGATAATTTTAAAGATCGTATTAAAGCACAAAATTTGAGACCATAATTGAATTTTTACCAATAGTAGTTTTTCTACAAATCGAATTTTTCAATAATTTTTTGGGGTGTCGCTCCATTTTTAACTCCCTGGGATTTGGTCTGGGACCCCCAAATCCTGTGTGATTCTGACTCGTCTAGGTGTCTACTATCGCCCCTAGAAGTTATGAAACATTTATCTGAAACACCCGGTATATAAGGTGATTTTAAGCAAAAAATACCTTAGGCACTAATAAAAGATAAAGCTATTGTAATAAAGATAAGCTATTCTCATTTCATTTTATATCCTTACCATACTTATATAGGTGTTTATCATATTTATTGAGAACTACACCCTAGTTTAATAAAAATGTGTTTTGCACTGAAATCTATTTTTTTTGTCATTCTTCTTTACATACTCAAGTATAAGTTAAAAAATTCTTCAACGAAACATTCCGGATGTGGATAAGGATTCTTTATGTAACGAAAGAAAAAGATACATGACTTCACTCAATAAATTAACTCCGAAAAAGATTTTCCCCAAACTTAAAAGAAAGCCGGATACTTACAGACAAGTAAAACACACATTTTAAGGGATGAAATCCCATAATAGCAAAGACATTTTCATGAACAATACATTTTCCCACCCAAAACACCCATCAAAAGTATAATAACTTCGAATTCAATGCCATACCCAACCGAAGAATCCCAACTATCCCTTTTTTTTCTGTATTTTCCCGATAACAAATCGTTTGAAAAGCGCCCATTAGTCCAGTCTGTCAAGCGAAGCGAGAAACGATGCAAAGATCCTCAAAAACACCTCCACTCCTCTCGGTTTCCTGTGGAGCAGTGGGCCGAGGAAGAGCCTTTTATTCTCCTGATCGAATATCGAGTTTTATTCATGTCGACCACGTTTAATTGGGGAAATCTGATGATCGTTATCAAGTTTACTTTCACTATGGTTATCTGGTACGGAATGAAATTAGGATTAAAATTCGACAGGGGAGACGTTTAAATTTAAAAAATTGCATTCAAAAGCTTTGGAGCTTACTTCCGAAGTCATCAAATAATTTAATGGAATTATTTAGTTTTTTCAATGCAGTGGTAAAACTTCAATGATCATGTTGAGGAGGAATTGAAAAGTTATTGACAGGTTAATTGAGATAGTAGCGACAGAATCTTAAGCTCAGAATCTGAGCTTAAATAGAAATTGAAATATAAGGTAAGAATAAAAGAATGTATTTTTCTATTTGTCGAATCTTACAATTTAAGGAAACAGACTGAAAAATTTTGCATGTGTTTTTCGTCCTATATCGGAAAGTAGTACATGAATGAATATAGTAGCGACGCCAGGGCTTTGGTTGGTGTGACTTGGTGGTTTCTTAATGTATGAGTTATAAAGAATATTTAAGTTGTAATTAAATTGATGGATAAAAGGGGGAAAGTGGAAATACTATTATTATCTATATCTCATTATTTGGGTACATACGGGAATGCTTTCGACAAAAAACGTTTGATTACGTCTTCAACTGGATAACTAGAGAATCAATGACATTCATACATAAATACGTAAATGAAAAATCATTATTTACCCCCCATACGCAGTTTAAATGGACTGATTGTGTGGAAGATGACTTTAGAGTTTAGGGTACTAAAAATAACAAATTGGAAAACGGTCGCCAAACAGAGATCGAGATGGATAAATGTTCTTGGGAAAGCCTTAGCCCACCCTGGGCTGTCGTGCTAGAGAAGAAGAAGAATACGCAGTTTAAATTGTAAATATTTCTTTTTTATTCTAATTTAATAAGAGGTGGTACTACATCTTACGGTACCTTTAATCTGATAGGAACCATGTTTCTATGCGTTCAAGTAAAAGCAGTATCTACATTTTCAATGCTCCCTGAGGATTTTTCTTTTTGCTGTAGGTTGTATAGTGCGCGTTTGACACACTTTTTCAGCACGAAGTAGATGCTCCCCAGAAATGTATTTGCTGAATTATTCATCCCTCTGTACTACTTATACAGTTCTAGCAAATCATTTGAATATTACGACTTAAAGCGTTAGGTTAAAAAGTAGTTTAGTGTGAAAATTACCGTTAGAAACTCTGCGAATTTGTTTTACTAGCAGGAAGTACATGCGATGTACAAAAACATTTTAAATAATTTTTTCGACATTTATTTTGAAGTTTTTATCATGTTTCCCATGTTTCCATATTTTTACTACCTATAATTTAAGTGCCCTAAGATTTAAACACTAAAAATAAAAAAATCCTTTCAAAATATTTTCTAACTAACCTATAATATGGTTATCTTTGTATAATTTCTATTCAAAAAGAAAATTGATCAATTTTTATTTCATACAAAGTTTAGGGCATTTAAAATGTTTAAGGACTTCAGGCATAATGATAACTCAAATATGTGGATTTCTTACGAATCTGATAAATTTAAATGAGAAAAACTGTTTATAATGAAGTGAAATAGTATGTAAAAAAATTAAAAGTTGATATTTGAAACTTAAAAGTTGATATTTTAAGAGAAGATGTAAATGTTTTAACTTTCAATATAATAACTACCATTTCTTAAAAAATATTGTTTCATAATCTTAATACTAGCTACAGTTCACTTTATGTAACCACTACTACTCTAGAATTTTTTGACTCTACTTTATAATACTAAAGCTTTATTCATAGAAAAATGCGTTATGTGCAACAGGTTTGATGATATTTTAAACTAAAATGAAGAAGCCTCTAGCTACTATCTAACTGTCAAAACAATAAATTTTTTTCTCAGTTACTTAACGTTACAGATGCTTCGGTAATATTATCAACGTGAGAAATAAACAGCTGCAAACAGTTGAATTAACCTTAATGGATTATGCATAATATGGTAATTAGTAAAAAAACCTTCAATTATTACTAATAGGAAGATTTGACACAGTGGAAAGTCAATCTCTTCCTGAAACAAATTGAGACTAGTTTTTATGAAGGAGTTTCAACATATAGCCGCATTGTTATGGTTTTCAGAGGACAGTGAACTTTCTCCCAACCAACTAAATGCTGTAAACCGCACTACTATAATGTTGTAATTATTTGTTATTTTTTCTCTCAAAATATGACACCTAAGAAGTATAATGGTAGATTTTGTTTGATAATTCGTAAACCCAATTTCTGTTATCTATACAGATATTTAATAATGTTGAATGTACCTACTACTTCTAAAGACTATCGTAAAAAATCATAAAAATGTTTTAGGATAAAATGATAATACACCTACTTTTAAAAGAGTTCTAGACTTAAAAAAAACTTCCGGATAACCTCAGACAAAGTTTTTCCAGTACTTTTCCTTTATTACGAGTTTTTTCGATGGTATAGTAATCTTTCTCAATGCTATTAATCTTGGATTAAGGAAGTTTTACTGACTGTTAACAAACTATTTGTTTTCTTATTTGTGTTCTATCCTTTTAATTTATTTTTTATACACTAATTTAATTTTGGCAGCAACTCTCGAATCGTACTAAATTACAATTAGTTTGTTATGTGTGAATTTAATGCTATAAAGCTTTTAATGTTAACTGTAAAAACACTGCACATAAGTAATTAAAATTTATGAAGATAAATATTTTATGTGCATTGGGCGTAGACTATCTTAAAAAGATATATATTCATTAAAAAATTGTTTGTGCATTATCAGTTATGAGTATCTACAATTCTATTAACCCTGCTCTATTCTTGTAACAATACATCGACATGCAACATTCAAATAAAACTTTCAAGCCTCGAAACTCATAAAGGCAATTTACAACCACTTCCAGATGTGGATTTTCCCTACACTCTAAACCACTAAACACCAAATCCGGCACCTCATAGCGGGTACTTAAACCTGGAGAACTTTATGCGTTCCGTTTCTGCCAATTCCAGGCATGTATATATTTTTTATAAAAACTCGCATGTCTCCGATATGAGGACAGCACGCCAGCAGAAAAAAAGCACGGACCTAGTAATTTTCGTGCAGATTTTTGCTGACACGAAACAGAGGGAAACCCTTCTCTTCCGACTTGAAATTGACGATTGAGCTTATTGAAACTAGTGGGTCATGACCAAATGCGACTAAAAATCAAGTTTATTGCGAATGGCCGAAATATTTGTAGTTTAGTTTTAGATTGTAGCAAACTTAAGGCTTATAATAGAAATTTATCATGAAGTTAAATAAGAAGTATGAAGTTTATGAAGTTTATTAAATTCTAGTTTAGGTCTTCTATTCAAAATTCAAGTACCCACTTTAAACTAAGTTATTAAATATATAATGAGCTGAGAATCTGGAAGCCTCGCTTGGAAGTCTTTCAAGACTAAGCTGGGCGCTGGGCGACTACCGCAGCGTAGTCAGTGCCCGAATGCCTCGATTCAACGAGGCGGAGCGGTTCGTGGTCAAGTCATATGAAGTTTATTGTTTAACTGAAACAACAAGTTTTAAGGCAAGTAGTTAAGGATAATGGTAGGCAAATATTAATTCAACTTTTAAAGGGGAGGTAAGTAGATTTTAAGAAGTTCAATTCCTTTTCCCCCATAATAAATATTCAAAACTTACAATGCTTCTTAACAAGAAATATTTTTAACGAGCAATCAAAAATTTTCACCCAAATATTAAATTTTCATTTAATTTCAGCTGAAATCTAATCAGTCTTTTAAATTAAACTTTTATTTTTAACTAAAATGGTGATATAAAACATACTAAAGGTAGGAACATTACATGGCCTAACCCAAATTACAAAACAGGTTAAGAAAAACGCGATTATAAAACATACCAGACTTTAAAACTATCCTTTCCACTTCAAATTCAAGTCCCCCTTTGAAATTACATAAAAAAACAAGCTTGATTAAAAAGAAACAGGATTTCATTCATTTGAGTTCACACGTTGACCAAGCCTCCGTCACTTCATTGTTCTTAGTGCTTTTCAAAAAGAGCGGTTGCGCTAGGCACAGATTAGTCCAGCACCACACCTCAGTTGTGGGAGAATTGTCAAAATGTGTGTGAACGTGTGAAACGAATTGCAACTTTCCTTTTCGTGTGATGCATTTTGATATGCTTTACTCTAGTAATCTACAAAAAATTTTGTTATGTGTGATTGGTATGGATGGCACTTTTGTTCGAGGTGTCAGGTCGACTGATATATCACGAGTTGGTGTTTGTTCCCGGACTATTTGTTTTTCATATGGGTAGAGGACTGAGGAAAATCCGTGTCGAAATTTCGAACTCGGTCTTCTTGTGTGTCTAATTTTGTTTCTTGAGACTTTACTTCATTGATAATGACAAAATTACTTATTTGTAATACAAATCACAATTCATCTTAAAAAGTCGAAAATACTTCTAGATATCATTGAAACTTTTGGTATGCACAAATACATAATTTTTACAAGTGTGATAAAATTAGAATTTTGTAGAATATTTGACATTTTTATGCATAAAATATGCATATAAATAGGTAATATTACCTATTTTTGACCTTCACAAAATATTAAACCTATCGTAAAATGATGAAACGCGTTAACTATTACCTTAAAGTAAGATTTAATTATGTTATTCGGAAAACCAAATTCAATTTGTCATTTACTTTTATCAAAAGTGAAAAATACTGTGCATATGAAATACAGCATAAAATAAAAACACTTCTTGAGTTATTAAAGTTGAAAATATGTGACCCGCATTTCTTAAGAATAACTATTGCAAACTTGGATAGAAAATGTCTAATGATTTATTTGTAACCGATTTAGGTTGGTTCGGATAAATATTACCGAAACAAACACTTAAAAAACTATTTGGAATTTTAAGAAATATTGTGGATAGGGATTGTTTTGTTATTAGGTTGTTGTCGATCTGAATAGTTAGAAGGACAAATTATATTTGGATAACAATTCATTACTTCTTAATCAAAAATAGTGTTTTTGATATTTCATTTTAAAATTGGAATATATTTTCGTTACGACGAGCGGTAAAAAAAACTTTATTTCAAAGAGAAGTTAACTTAATAAACAAATAATTACAAAAAAAATTATCTACCTCACTTTTTAATAAGAGACTAAACAATTAATGAAATGGGATTGTTGAAAAGTTTTGTGCCTGCTGCAATATAAATTCCTACTTTTCTATAAACATAAACTTCTTATCCTTGGAAGCTATAAGAAAAACAAATTTTTAAAAAACTTCAGTAATCAACTGAGAGAAAACCTTAGGAGGATTTCCCCATCATTTTTTCATTATTTTCTGAAGATGTTTGATCGATAAGTATTATTATTATTTTGTTTGATAATGGGGAAGTAATAATTTCAGGTTTTCACCGATCAATCAACTTTGTTGCTATCATTTATGTCAAACGAGTGGAATTCAGATATTTGTGTATTACTGTAATACTCATGTTTCCCCTTCTATTTACGTAAACAATCTTTCATACTTCTTAAATATGAATCAGCTGAAAAAGGCTAAAAATGCGAATCCTTTTTTTACATAGTATACAACAACATCATTCTTCGATAAAAAAATGCATTAATTATTGTTCAATTTAGTTTAAAAGTATTTGAATTTTCGTTCATAGATTTCAGAGGTTTTCTTTCAATAGGTTTTAAGGTTTTTCCTTTATTTCTTATTTCATGCCTGTTACCCCTTCTTTTCTTCCCAAATCACCACTTTATTCTCTTTCTTACTATTTTTCTTAATTCGAATGATTGGTGGTTCATTAAGCAAGGTGATTGTTGATAAAGGTGTTGTCAAGGTGATTTATAAAGCAAGCAGGAAAATAAACATAACGTTAAACACTTTTGATTAGATACTAAATATAGCTTTAATATACAACGTGCAAATCCTCAAAATAATAAATTAACTAAAACCGAACAAGTTTGTTCCGATGAAATAATCCATAACCAAATTTTTTAAAGGAACCTTTAGAAGCGGTACATAGTTTTACAACCCCTGGTTTTATAGACCCGGTCTCCTTAGAGGGTCTATAAAACCCGGAGTATAGAGAGAGACCCGGTCCCCTCCCACTCCAGTCCGAGGAGGGGTTTTCTCTTGTTAGCTAATCAAGATTAGAATCAATGGAGAGGATCTATGGAGACACAGCCCCCTAGAATGACAAAATTTCTTTCTATCATAGTACAAATTCCTTCAATAATTTGAATTGTTCCACTTTAAAAAATAAGAGGTAATTTATGATGTTACTTTAAGATAAATACTCATGGCATTATACACAGCCAGACACAGAGTCAGCAAAAAGCACATTTTCTCTCTTTAGCTGCTCGTTAACCACTGGTTAAGTGGCTGCGAATAATGCCATTAAAAATTTAAAAATTAAACTTTTTTAAACGAGAAAATTATGACAATATACACATGTTTGGTAACATAGCCCCCTCCAGACAAAAAACCTCGATTCTCTATTGTCCATAATTGAACCCACGAAGAGACCCGGGCCGGACTTGTAAAACTATCTACTGCTCCATAATCCCATTATAAAATTCCTTTAACACTTTCGTCCTTTCCCTTCTTCCTCCAGACAAACACTTTCACTCTTCCTGCCAAAATCATCTCACCACATCCAAAAAGAAATCACACAAACCAACTCTTATTCCTACACCCTCACTCCACATCCCAACCATCCAATTATCACCTTACACACAAAAAACCCCCCGCAATTTCCACGTATACTCCACTTCATTAACCTCCGCGTGAAAGTGACGTGGAAACGATGTCAATACGGGCAAGGGCCGGCGGGAGAGGGAGGTCCGGTCAGCGAACTTGAGGTCAAGGAGTGGTCCTCGGATCAAGCCGCGGGGTCTTCTGCTGAATGTTCGATTGGAATTATTTGTCGTTCGCGCATTCTTGTGTGTGTTTTTCTCCGCAGGGTGTGGAGATGGTGGTTTGGGAGAGCTGTAAATAGACTGGATTGTGACTTAATGCAGTGACTTGAACTGGGCATGTAAATAAACTGGATGTTAATTGTTGACATGGTCGAGAGAGGTTTCCTTCGAGGTGTTGGGTGTGTTTTGGTGAATTGAAAATCGTTGTGGAATCTGTATTTTAGGGTGGCACTAGAATTTTATTATTTTTTAAAGTGTTTCTTAAGGAATGGATGGATTAGTTGGTAATGCATTGTGCATGTTAATAATGAGGAAGTTGCATGATTTTTTTATTTTTTTAATCGATTCTTCTTGCAAAAATAAGCAACTACCCAAAATTTGAGGCCGATCGAGAAATTTTTTGATTGTAAAAAAAATTAACAAAATCCCCTTTTTAAAAGCGCCCGAAAACGCCAAGAGTTTGGGATGTGACGTCATCTTACGATAAACATTATTGTAAAGCAATGGAGTTGATGGTATGCAGTGGCGGATCTACGGGGGGGGCTTTCGGGCTGAAGTCCCCCCAAAACGTCTAACATTTTACTAAGTTTGTCAGAACGCGAAAAATCTATATCCGAAATTCGGATGAGGCGTACCAAAACGGGTTGAAAAAGTGGGTTTTTGGGCCAAAATTTCAAAACATTTTCTGGGGGAGGTCCCCCAGACCCCCCTTTTAATGGTTTTAGTTGGATAATTCGCTACTTTTTCCGTATTACCATTAACAAGAGAATTAAATTGGATTATGAAAATTCTTAGCCCCCCCCCAAAATCGAATCCTGGATCCGCCACTGATGGTATGATTGTTGACATCTTTAAACAATAAACGTTTTTAGTCACGTGTTTTTTTTCTCGACTTTTAAGTTAAAATATTTAATTACCTATACATTTTGTTGAAAAAATGACTAGATATTTCATTTTACCATACAAAAAACCATACGGAACACTTGTTTGTTTTTGAAAATCTGACGCATGCAACTTCCTTATTATTGGACATGAAAATACTGTTGAAAATAGTATTCATCACTCTCATATAACGGTTACTCAGTGGCTCAGGGTGAGCCTTAAGAAAATTTGCAAGTTTTCAATATTATAAATATAGTTTTGTGCTTTTTTAGTTGAATGAAAGCAAAATTAAATAAAAAAAACTGCTTTTTTATCTTTTTTGAAGCCTGAAAAAGCACCATTTTTACATGCCAATATCACCGCGAATATTCAAGATATTTTCATGAAATTTTTTTCAGTGAGTTTTTCATAACATTGAAAACAATGCACTCATTAAGGTTTTTGCTCACCTCCTTTAGTTTTTTAAAAATATTTTTTAACTTTCTTATTGAGCCGCTAGGAGTGCTACAATTCACCTCAATGGATTCTTCATGGTCACTTACCTAGGGGTATACATTTTTGATGATCTATTTCCAACTTTAAAAAGGAAAAAATTCAGTTGATTCAAAGATAAATTAAATAAATTTAGTGGGGGGGCGTAGTAGTTAGTGAGCTCACCTAAAAAATCCATACGCGACACAAAGCCAACACAGCAGTGACATTTCACATCTTTGCATTTCTCTACCTGAAGTCATCTCACTATCTCTTTTATTGTATATCATGATGGCGTGCATACTTCACATATCACCACAGGAATCCCCTCAACGAACTCCCACGGGTTCTTCCCTCACCACCTGGAGTAGCCGGGGTCGCATGCAACATGCAGCAGGATGTTGGTGGGTGGCTGCATAGTAGCTGCCCATTGCGGTTGGTGCAACGGAAACTGTTCCGCCTCGCCTACTCCTCCCCAGCTGCCTAAAAGACAATGATGCCAAAGACACGGGTTTTGTTTTTGGAGGGTATAATACGAGGATGGTAGGAAGTGATGATGTTTGTGGGTGAGAGAAGATGGGTGGTTTCTTTCCGTTGTGAAGGCGAGACGGAACGGAAAGTGTTTCAGAAAGTAACTTGGGGGTTATTATCCTTATTTTTCCTTACTCTCCTAGTCATCTCTCTTTCCATCCAATCTCTTTCATTACCTTTATTCTCTAACTCCACTATACTATCGTTTCACTTTCTCTTTTCTTTACTTAAACTTTTTATTGACTACTTTTCATCTATCGCATTTGCCCCTTTTCTGTAATCTCTTTTACACACTCACTTTCATTCTATTATTATTAGGACTTATTCAGCTTTTAACTTTTAATGTTCATCCAAAGTGAGAAGGGTAAATTGGCGTATCCCTCTTTAGTCTTTACCCATTCACTTTTCTGTGCAAACTAGAGATTCAGGGTAGTGAATCTGTGGCAGTCACCAATGTGGCGGAAAGCCATCACTCCAAGTTGTTGTGAACGCAGAAGATCAAATCAAAAGCCATGCTTGGTTTAACAAAAACTTAACGTTTATTAAAACTTCACAACATTTTAAAAGGTTAGTAAAGATACAAAGTAAAGGTGCGTGTGTGCGGTAGTGCTGATACAATATTGCTGCTATTTATAATGATGATAATTCTAACGATTAAGATTAAAATATACAAGTTAACAAGTTAAAATCTGCATGTGATAAAGGTTTAAAAGTTCTATTGTAAAAAGGTTAAAAGTTCGATTAAAGGTAAAGAGTTCTTTTCACAAGGTAGAGAGTTCGATGCCCACAGGACTCCCCCGCAAGTTCCTTTCGGACGAAACACCACACTACATCTTCCAATGGACGCGGCGTCCTGAGCGGGTTGTAGATACTCTCTGGGGTGGAACATCGGAGTTTGTAAGCTGTAGGTCTGCAGATAAGGAGTATGCTGGTTGGAGACGGTCTATGGACACTGTCTTAGCACAGCCATTCACGTCGCACTCGAAGAACTTACGATGCCGCTTTATCACCTTAAAGGGGCCAGTATATGGTGGAGTCAAAGGTTTCCTCACGGCGTCGTTTCTGATGAATACATGTGAGGTAGTCTCCAGGTCTCTATTCACGTAGACATCTCTGGTTGTATGATGGGAAGCAGGCACTGGACGAAGGCTCCGCATGGTCGCTCTCAGGTGGTCAATGAAGTCGGGAACCGGAACAGGAGCTGAGTCGCAACCTCGTAGAAGTTCTCCTGGCAAACGAAGTGTTGAACCGTAGACGAGTTCCGCTGGGGATGCTCCGATATCCTCCTTCAGCGCACATCTGATCCCGAGAAGGACTGTGGGCAGGACCTCCATCCACTTCTCCGTGTTGTGACACATGATTGCGGCTTTTAATTGACGGTGGAGACGTTCCACGGCTCCGTTGGCGATGGGATGGTATGCGGTCGTACGGGTTCGATGAGATCCTAGGAATTTGGTGAGGCTGTTGAAGAGGGAGCTCTCAAAATTGGATCCTCGATCCGTTGTTACTACTTCAGGCACTCCATATCTTGAAATCCAACCGTCGTAGAACGCTCTCGCTGTCGTCTCCGCTGTCTGGTCTCGCAGGGGAAAAGCTTCGGGCCATCGGGTGTAGCGGTCAACGCATGTTAGAAGGTAGCGGAAGTCCCTAGATGATGGCAGGGGTCCAACTACATCAATATGCACGTGTGAGAACCTGGCGGAAGGCAAGTCAAACTTCGTCAGTGGAGCTTTAGTGTGACGCTTGACCTTTGAACGTTGACAGGCAAGACAGGCTCTGCACCACGACTTGACATCCTTATTCATGGTGCTCCACTCAAACCTCTCCTTTATCAGCTTCAAACAAGGCCTATAAGCTGGGTGAGAAAGACTATGAATGCTGTCAAAAACTGTTTTTCTGAAAGATTCAGGGACATAGGGTCTAGCAACACCAGTAGAAACATCGCAAAATAAAGGTTTAGAGGACATAAATTTAGTGGGAATAAGTTTCAGACACGTATCCGAATCCACCAAGGAACGCATCTCCGGGTCGGATTCCTGAGCGGAGGCCATCTCATCGTAATCTATACTAGAGGGCAAGGTAATCTCAGAAATCCTAGATAGCGCGTCAGCGACACTATTTGCTTCCCCGGAAACATACCTCAGGTCAGTTGAGAATTGACCTATATATTCCAGATGTCTAGTTTGACGTGGAGAGCACCTATCAGGTCTCTGACCAAACGCATAAATGAGAGGACGATGGTCCGTATAGATAGAAAAGCTCCTACCCTCTAAAAGATATCTAAAGTGCTTAATAGCAGAATATATTGCAAGCAGTTCTCGGTCATATACACTGTATTTAATTTCAGCTTTGTTTAACTTACGTGAAAAAAAACCGAGAGGTTCAACTCGATTGTTTACCTTCTGCTGCAATACAGCGCCGAGAGCAATGTCAGAAGCATCTGTAAAAAGAAAAAGCTCTGCGTTAGGTACAGGAAAAGCTAGCAACGTGGCTTTTGCCAACATCTCCTTACAGTCTGAAAAAGCTTTCTCGGCTTCCTCGGTCCAGGTGATGAGAGTCTTGTCGTTCTTCTTCTTACCCGCAGTTAGAGCATGTAGCGAAGACTGCGTACCAGAGGCGTTCTTCAGGAACTTGTGGTAGAAGTTCGTCATGGCCAGGAATCGCCGCAAATCTGAAACGGTTTTAGGCAAAGGAAATTCGGTTAAAGCTTTGATTTTATCAGGAAGAGGAGAAAGTCCGTTCTCTGAAACTCTAAAACCCAGGAAATCTAGCTCTTTTTGCCCAAATACACATTTTTTAAGATTTATTACAATACCGTATTCCTGTAACCGAGTGAAAACTCTGGCAAGATCTTCTTTGTGGGTAGCCTCGTCGTTCGAAGCGATGAGAAGATCATCTATGTAGGCAAAGACGCAATCAATGCCTCGCAAGACTTGATCGATGAACCTTTGAAAGCTCTGGGCTGCGTTGCACAAGCCGAAGGTCATTTGGCAGTATTCGAAAAGACCAATCGGGGTTATAACTGCTGTTTTGGGAATATCCCGCGATTCAATAGGGATTTGATGGAAGGCTTTTACCAGATCCACTTTGGAAAAGACAGTTTTACCTGCCAAACCTAAGGCGAAATCATGAATGTGGGGAAGGGGATATCTATCAGGGACCGTTACGGCATTAAGTCGCCGAAAATCTCCACAAATTCTCCATTCATCGTTTGATTTTTTAACCATATGAATCGGGCTTGCCCATGCACTTTTAGATGGTCTAATGATTCCCTGTTTTAAGAGGTTTTCAAACTCTTTTTTCAAAAAATCTAACTTTTCTGGCGAAAGCCGCCTAACTCTTGAAAAGACAGGTGGGCCACGAGTCTCAATACAGTGTGTGACTGTATGCAGTTTAGCGTTAGTGTTAGACAAGGGCTGCAAGAGTAAAGGGAACTTATGCAAGACTTTTTGGAAGGGACAATCGTTACCGATCAAAGTAAGACCCAGGGAAGGACCTGACTGAACAGTACCTTTCCTTGAGAGAGAGGTTACGCTATCCACTAAACGGCGGTTCTTAATGTCCACCAGTAAGCCGTACTTCTCTAAGAAGTCTGCGCCTAGAATGGGATGGGATACGTCAGCAACTATAAATGTCCACTCAAAATGACGACGTAAACCAAGGTCTAAAGAGATGGCTTTAATACCGTAGGTTCTAATTGGTGAACCGTTTGCTGCGTACAAGGTCAGACCTCCTGAGGAGTTTTTTGAACCGGCATGGATTTTACCTAAACAACTGACTTCTGCGCCACTATCAATGAGAAATTTAAATCCGTTAATTTTATCCCAGATAAACAAGCGGCGGTTTCGAGGGCTACCATCTGCTGCCGCGATGACAGTGGAGCCTACTTGTTTTCCCGAAAGTTACAAGGAGATTTACACTTGAGAGCCTTTTCAGCATACTTAGCATGGTACCAACAAAGGTCTCCATTACCCTGATCTCGTGAACGAGATCGCCTACGAGAACGGGAAGGCTGTCTTTTAGGACTGCGTTGTCTAAAAAGTTTGCCAACCTGATCCTTCAAAGCTGAAATTTCAGCTCGTAAAGCCTGTATTTCGGATACCGCTGAACCAGAAGCTTGGTTTCCTGAAGGGGCAGGTACCTCTGAACAAGAAGCAACATTCCTTGATGGGGCAGATACCTCATGTATTTTATCGGCAAAGTTTGCCAAGGCATTTAGGTCACCCGGGGCTGCCGAGAGGATCTGCTGGGTGTTAATGGGGAGGCGTTGTCGCCACAAAGTACCCAGAGTACCATCATCAAATTTGTTATCAGCCAAATTCCTCATCTCTCTGAGCAATTGGGAAGGCTTCTTATCCCCGAGATCAAGATCCTGCACCAGTAATTTAAGCTTTTCTGATTCAGATTGGGAGTGGACCTCAATTAATCGTGACTTTAGGGTCAAGTACTTATCAGAATCGGGTGGATTACGTAAAATATCTCTGACTGACGCAAGGATTTTGTAATCCAAGGCGGCAACCACATAGCTGTATTTCGTCAAATCGAGTGAAATACCAGAGACGTAAAACTGTCTTTCTAGCTGAAAGAACCAAGTCTCAGGATCGTAATCCCAAAAGGGCGGTGCCTTGAATGATACCCTAGCCAATTCAGGCTCCTTTGAGTCAGGGTCAGCATCAGGCTGTTTTGATTCCTGTGCGTTTGGATCCTCGTTACCCATATTGAAACACAGAGATCACTAAAATGGCCAACGCTCAGAAACCCAACCGCGAACCTGATGGAAAACAGAGATATGTCTAAAACTTACCCGATCCAGAAAGGCTGCAGGACGTCAGCATCTGAAGATCGATGATTGAACTCAAGAACATCAGCTCTTCAAAGTCGACGTAGGAACTCAGTTGGCTGAGAATACGCCATTATTCCAGAAATCGAAGAACGGGTGAGCTCATAATTCCGATTAACTCACAGTCCATGCCCATGGTCAACCACTGTGGCAGTCACCAATGTGGCGGAAAGCCATCACTCCAAGTTGTTGTGAACGCAGAAGATCAAATCAAAAGCCATGCTTGGTTTAACAAAAACTTAACGTTTATTAAAACTTCACAACATTTTAAAAGGTTAGTAAAGATACAAAGTAAAGGTGCGTGTGTGCGGTAGTGCTGATACAATATTGCTGCTATTTATAATGATGATAATTCTAACGATTAAGATTAAAATATACAAGTTAACAAGTTAAAATCTGCATGTGATAAAGGTTTAAAAGTTCTATTGTAAAAAGGTTAAAAGTTCGATTAAAGGTAAAGAGTTCTTTTCACAAGGTAGAGAGTTCGATGCCCACAAATCCTTTAGAATGAACAGTAAAAGTGAAAAAGTGTGAAGGAGCCTTCATTCCATCACTCCTCTTCAATCCCTTTTATTCTCTTTAATCTCACACCCATCTTCAAACATTATCTCTTCTTTTGTATGAACCTCTTTTATTCTTTCTATTCTCTCCCCCATCTTATGTAACATTCTTACTCTCTTTTCTCTCCTTCCCATTCCTCTCCTTTTATCATTCGCACTCCATCCTCTCACTCTTGTTCTCCTTCTGTTCTCTCCCTTTTCCCCACATTCATCTTTTATTCTTCTTTCTATCTCCTTCTGTGCCTCCGTGGCGCAATTGGTTAGCGCGTTCGGCTGTTAACCGAAAGGTTGGTGGTTCGAGTCCACCCGGGGGCGTACTCATTTTATTTGAACAATCAAGGAGGTTACAACTACATCAAATGCCTGTTTGTGATAAGTCGATTTTTATTAATTTTTAAATTAGCGAGAATAATTTCTTCTGGGGGAAACCATTTTAACCAAATTGAGGATTAGAGAATCAATATTAACAGATTACATTTGTATTTCAAAATTATGCAAAGCATTATACGTTAGTATCAACATTTTTTACTATTAAAATATTTTAAAACTTTTCTTTTTAAAATTGTTGACATCAAATATTATGACTGGGAAAAATGAATTCTCTGTATAGAGATAAAATAATTCTGTAAATGTAATTCCCATACATCAATACTTTTGTTGCACCTTTTCCTTTCGAGTTTTAAATTGAACGTTTTCTGACAGAAATTTTAATTGAAAAACTATTGTATTTGTATTGCACCTTTCCAACTACAGTAATTGAAACGTTTAGAGTCATTTAAAGGATTTGCAGTTTTTCTGTGCTATAAATATTGATTTACCTACAATCCTCCCCACCTCAAATGACTATTACCTTTTATTACATCCTTTCATAAATCAACAAGTTCGATTCGAAGTTTTAATGTATCATCACGACAGTGTAAAATCCTCATTATGTTTAAGCATAAATCAACCTCCTCGAAACCTTTTCCACATGTAAAGAAGGACTTGTGAAACATAAAAGGAAAGTAACACATGCTGTAACTCACGATCAGCCTTTTCTTAATCGTATCAAACCGGAGACAACTCTTGCAATCCTCTTGGAATATCAATTGCCCCGTTCATCAAAAAAAAACAATCTAGAACTGTGGCGGCACACCTTCTGCCATTTAAATTCGCCATTTGGAATTCAGGCACAGTGGAGATGAAAAGAAAATCCTATTTGAAGATGAGCCTCAGGTATAGAATAGAAATGGAAAGGGGGAAAGTTGTGATGAGCAGGTGTTATGAAATGGTTTTTATAATGATGGGGTGTGCGTGTAAATCTTAAGATTTTCATGAACTGTGTCAGGTATGTTTTGGAGTTATTATAGAGAGGGAAATAGTTTTTATTATTAAAAGCTCTTTGGAAGAATATTATTTGATGTTTTCTAAAACATTGCATCTGGTCACAATTTGTTATTTTTAAAAATAATTTTAAAAAATTAAACCATTGATAAATTTTAAGTTTAAACGCATTGTTAAGTAGAAATAAACAATAGAAAAATATTTCAAATAGATCATAATTTTAGTTTGCCATATTTTGAACCGAACCATTAACATGAAGTTAATTATTTGTTTTTATAATATATGACACTTCTTAAATTAATACTAAACCTTATTTGTAATGACGAAAACGACATTTTCTAATCTCTTGATGATCAAGAGGAACAATAGTGTCGAAGCCGGGTTGATACCTGCAGCAAAGCACACATACCAACTCAACTCAACTCGATGATCAAATAAATTATAACAGTAATTAAATGGTTTTAATATGAAAAGTTAAAGCTCTTTAAAACTCACTGAAACTTGGACATTCTCATGGAAGATATAACATAACCTCTTATCTTCGTTGAAGTAAGATTTTTTGCAAAGAGTTGAATGCCATTAAGTTGGGATATTTGAAAAATGACGCCAAAAAGGGTGATACAATAGTGGATTCAAGCAACCCAGTTCTATAGAAGTTGAATAGCTTACTGCTAAACCAACGATAGTAAAAGGATCACGTGATTTTGACAACGCTGGAACTAGTATTTGGGAGGGGAGACAGGTGGAAGTTGAGGGGGAGTTGATCGAAAAGGAAGAGACATTTGCTTGTATATAGAAGCAAGACCCCAACCATCTCCGGTTGCTCAACTATCGGCCGTGCAAAGTCTGTAAAAATCACGTGACCCTTTCACTATCGTTGGCTGAGCAGTACTCGCCTATACAAGAAATCGGCATCACCAAATTTCACAAAAATGTTCTCCAGGCCTCTGATTTCTTCGGATTTACCTCTATACTGTATCCACATTAAAGAAAAATTTTAATTCCCTCTACTCCCCTAGAAAGTTATCATAAAAGATCTGAAGCAGGGCAATGACAAGAATTACCTCCTCTTCAAACACAATGAGACTATTCACGAAACTTTCATTTCCTCCATCCGACTATACCTCGTTAATCAGACAATTTAAATTTCAATGATAATTACAATCAGACAACAAATTACAACCAAAGAAACCTCGTAGGTACAAGGCACCCTTTTGCACCATCAAAACCCAATTGGAATAATCAACGCGTCCTTCCTAATTGGCGGAGAAGGCCTATCAGAACCCCATCACACACATTCCAACCAGCCGAGTGTGACGAGACCAATTGAAATCGAAAGTAGTGGGCTTCGCGGAAAAGATTCATATACCCGAATCTAGGCTGACCGTTCCAAACGCGTGGTTTATTGACTCGAGGTCAGCAGGAACAGGCTGCTCTACTCCATGGGGGTGGATGACGGATGGACGTCCACTCTGCTGTCCGGAGCTTGCGATATCGAGGACGTATTGATGGGTGGTCGGTGCTTCCGGGGGAGAGATTTACGTTTAATTGCTTTTGGATTGGGCGTGATTTGCGGTGTGGTTTCGTTATGTTTTTTTTCGTGTACTGTAAAAAATATTAGTAACGTTCCGCATAAATTCTAGAAACGTTCCAGCTATTTATGAGTTTTACAGCAGTTTTTCTCTGAAAATTCTGGTTTTCTTTTGGAAACGTTTCTGAATCCCACTGAGTTCTTCTGGATAGTTAGTGCGGTGCACCTCTCATGCCTAAATCCAAACCTTTATACAAAAATTTTTTTTCTGCCGTAATTGGGCCAATAAACGTATCTAATTTTCAAAATTTTCCTAAAGTATCAACCAAACGAAATTCCAGACTTGGATCTTAATTTTATAAGTAATATTTTATGTCGAATGTAGGTATCATTGAGTCGTGGCTGGCTCAGTGGTAAAGCGTTTGCTTTATATGCGATAGAGTTGCTCGGATCTAATCCCGGTCATGATTATTTTATTTAATGTGGAATTTTATTTTCTGCGGAACGTTTCAGTATTTTACAGTAAATGTTCCTGGTATTTTCCAAGAACATAACTTTAAAAAAATGGGCAACTCAGCTGCCCAATTCTTTTAAGTAACGTTTCAGAATTTTTTTTACAGTGTGTGTGTGTAGGAATCAAAGCTTCATGTGATGTATAAACAACGTATATAATGCACAGATAAAAGTAAAGTTTAAGCAGGCATACAGCTGTTTCGGAGATACCAAGGATCTGTATGCCTGCTTTAACTTTAATCTCATTTGTGCATTTTTACGTTGTTTTTACATCTCATTCAGTTTTCACAAAGTATTTCTTTATCTTTAATCAAAGCTTTGGTGGTGTTTTCTGGATTTGAAGTTATGGGATTGATTTTCGATTTTTTTAAACAACAGTGGTTAGATAAAGTTAAAGCATGTCGTAATTGGGAAAATAGTTGCACTACCCCAACCCCCCTAAAAAATACTTATCTTTTTTATGAAAATTAAGTTTTTAGCCTTTTTCTTGGCAGGAGAAATACAATAGAGCTACTAATCTATTTTGGATTCAGTACATTTTTGGAAATCTATGGAGAATAACTGTTACTGAACTTTTCATCAATACCATTGTAGGGATTAGCTGTTCCCCACACAGGTCAACATATGCGTTCAGTACAAGATTTCTTTTTTCAGCTTTCTTCCTTTTGTAATGACAAATATATTCTTTTTATTTCATGAAAATTTTTAAATAAATATTTAAATAATTTTTCTAACATGAAAATAATCTACATTTCATTCCAAACATTCCCAAAGCTCTCTTTGTTAGGAATTTTCCCTTCAAAGAGTAGCATCATTTGATTACATCTTTGCTCCCTGTCTTTGCTTTGTACCACCTTTTACTCCGTCATATTTTGCGCATAATTTACTGATATCTCTTGATATTGCTTAATGAACAACAGTCCATAGAGGAAGCTCATCCCTACCACACGGCACTCGGAAGCAATTTTTTGTTTTTAGCGACCGCATGTCCCTCCATGCGTGACCCAAACGACCCCCAATATGGACATGACTATCTCCCTTTCTGAACACCTGGCCAATCAATTCTAGGGCGAAACGAACTGCTTTAGGTGGTTTTTTGAAGGATCGGTATAGGCTAGTATCTGATCCATCAATGTAACAGACAATTTATCAAAGCGGTAAATTTTTTTCGGCATTTACTCTTATAGTTATTGTTATTATTGTAGGAGGGGGTGTTGGTTTGTTATGGTGTTATAGTCTGTGTAATTAGAATAGGCGGTTGAAAAGTCACGTGATTTCCCCTGTCTCCACACCTTTCCCCTGTGCGTTGCCATGGTTTCCACCAGTCTTATTTTTTCCCACATCACGCCAAGCCCATAACCGCCCGAGATTGATTTTGAATCTAACTCGTGTCGCAGCAGCCAATGAAATAATCGGAACCCTTTTTTCGTTATAAAAGAAAACTAATCATGGTAGAAGTACAAAATTTTAAACAAATATACAATTATTTTTTTCAAAAATATTGTCGTTTCGTTTTTTAAAAAATTCGAATTAGTTTAATAATTATTAAGATTCAAAGTTCCAATTTAATTTCAAGCCCTGCCCTAAATGATGTGCAAAAATAAAGCAGAACAGCTTACGTTTTCTCCTTCGGTACCAAGGCGACGAACTTCAACTGATGTCCAACCGCCTATTTTAATTGCACAGACTATAATATGTCACTGGTATCAAATTATACTGGATCCAGTATCATTTAAACTGGATATTCAGTATATAATTTGATACTGGTTTATGGAACACCAGAAATTTTTTCCTGTAGGGCAGTTTCTAACGATACAATCCACGGTTCAATTCCGTTAGTCCTAGCTAAATATCGCTATCTCTTTTGGACACCAAAAAGTATAAATATTGCTAAATAATTTTAAATTCATAGATTAATAGAGGATAGGAGGGTATTATGGAATAGTCGGGTAATATGGAACACCTGAGTTTCTGCTCCCCCTCGTGCTGCAATCACGTAGCAATGCCACGAAAGTCTTAAGAAATCTCCCATGATGCAGTGCGCAAAGAGTTTAGCTTCTTGTTGTTGTCTGATCAATCGCAGCAAAGCAAAGTGTGTTTTAGGATTTTTGAAAGTTTTTGACGGTAAATGTTCAAACCTTTTAACCTACCAGTAACTATGAGACTTTGATTTTGTTGTTAAGCATAATGTACACTAAAAGATCAGTAGTTTCTTATACTGCAGTCGTTTTTTAGCTATCCATGTTTTATCGATCAGTAAAAGGGTTCATAGTACAAGCTGGTGTGTCGGGTATTATGGAACACTAGGTCCATTCTGATGTGTCATATGAAATTTACTTCCTGCCATCAACTAAAGGACAGGAAAACAAAGATGCTGAAGCATCTTAAACTAAGATCTTTTGTAATGAAAAATTTTCCGAAGATCAACGAGGAGAAATTTGGATCCAATGTATTAGCTGTTTTCTATGGGCTCATTTTGACTGTACTGGAGCAGAAAAAGACGACTATGTTTGTGACTATTGCAAATAGACTCATGAACAAAACTATGTGAACGTAAATTGTTAAATATATTTTTATAGATAAGATTAACTATGTTCTCTAAGGTTTAATTAGTTTTCAATAGCTGTAAATCCAACTGTTCCATATTACCCGACTGTTCCATATTACCCGACTGTTCCATATTACCCTCCATTTGTAACTTTTTCTGTAAGTACACTTTTTGATTAAAAAAATAAATGCTGATTTATTTGACCATTGGCTCTTCATTGTCTTTAGTTATAGTACGTACTTAAAATGATTCTGCGGATTTTCATTAAACACCAATAGAGTTATTCTTAAATATATAAAGGGTGTTCTATAATACCCTCCTCTCCTCTATATCAGTGAGAAACAAAGTTTACAAAATAAGAGTAGTATTTAGCATTTTTCAATTTTGTTTTTAGAGTTTTTAAGTAAGTCAAGCAAGAAATCTAGATTTTCGATGATGAATTCTATTTCTTAAAGAATGTCAAGCAAACAAATGTTTTATATTAAAAAAGTGTATTTAAGAAGGTTTTATTCTTTATTATAAATAATGGGTAATATTTCGAGCTTTTCTTTTTTGAAGATTATTTTGGATGTATAGGAAAAAAAGATATTGAAGATTATTTTGGATGTATAGGAAAGACAGACATTGAAGATTATTTTGGATGTATAGGAAAGACAGATATTGAATATTAATTAAAACTTAAAAGCACAGAACCAAATGACGACGCAATAAAGAAAACTTGTTTATAAACTACGTCAACTTAAAATGTTTCAATTGGGGAAAAAAGTAATATCCTGAAATGTGTTTAAAATTTTTTCATGAATAGGTATTATTTAGTTTTATTTGTTTTACACGCACTTTTATATTTTACTAAATTTTCCTCTTTACTCGTATTAATATTATTCTAAGGAATATAATTAAGGAATTACTTATTATTAAGTGGATACTAGCCTACTTCGGGATATTTTACTTCACAAGGGTTAGAAATAAAAGTGGATATTTTGTTTTGTTAGTGTGTATGATTTCACTTTCGGACAACTCCAAAGTAGAAACAAGAACTAAAGTTATATTCACAGTGACCTTCTTGGGAACCCTCAGGATTTTCAAAAGAATACTTGACTTAACCAAATGAGTTGAAAAGAATTAATTACAGACGTTAAAAATTCAAGAAACTACTGTGAAGCATCTTTTGAAAGATATGATGTGTTTAGTTTTTGGAAATGTAGTTCGCCATGAGTGGGTTGGTTTTTTTGTTTGAACTAAGTGCTGTGTCAGATGTTACCCTATGATTTAAAAAGTGTTTATTAAAATTATTGTATTTTGTCTTTATTAAAAATATTATAATGTTGTTTACCCCTTAAAATTATAGTTCCATTGTTTTCATATAAAATTTTATTAATATATAACGAAAAATAAAGTACCATGAATTAGTCTCAGCATATAATTTAGACAATTTTATGATGAACTTCATTTTGATAACGGTTAAAAAGTAATTAAATTTTTATTATTTTGTATGATACTCGTAGTAAACTATGACAAATAAATTTGGAGTATTTAACATTATTTACTTCCATATTAAAAGAGTTGGTAGCTTCAAAACGTCATACATCGAATTTTTATTTGCTCTAATAATTTCACATCTACACCAGTATAAGTGATACTGGGTTCTTGAACCCAATTCTATAAACAGTACGGCTTAGTAAAGAAGACTTGTTAAAACATTTGCTCATCTGCTGTATATTGGTCAATGGAGCAACTCTAATAGTCTTCTATCGGAAATTTAATGTTCTTTTTATTCGGTTCAATTTACTATGAGGGATCATAAATCACCACTGAACGCCTCGCTTCCTGATCATAGAACAAAAATAAGTTCGAACCTGATTGAAAAACTCCAAGGTTGAATTAATAAATGACTTTGAATGAAGCGAGGTTTGGTTAGCGGGTGACTGAAGACATTTTGCTTTTATAAAGATAGGCTCATTTAATTATAAATTATTATTACTTATATATATTAAGCTTTTAAAAATATTTAACTTACTACTCTTACTGAGGAAAACTTACTACTTTTTCTGAAGAAAAAATTATTGTATTTTCAGAGGTTTTGAACAACTTTTATATATTAACATTTTTTTTACAAAAATAGATATAGATATGTTACTGGCAAAGTGAGATGAACCCGGCATAATTAATTGCACAAAGTGAAGCGGGCAATGTGATAAATTCAATGTCATTTATCAATGAGTATTTCTCACATTGTCCGCATTTCAGGAACATTTTTTACAATAAAATAACATGTAATAGTTTTCTTTCTTTTAAAAAGTCTAGTATTTAGGATTTCAATTTAACCTCGTGGGTAGAAGCTTAAAAGAAGTATTTTAAAGTTAAGAACGTTAAAAAACTTAATGATGGATTAAGTAAGATATTTTGTAATAATTTTCTTATAATCCAAGAGTTAAAATATTTCAAGATTTTTATAATATTGTATTTCTTTTTTCTTAAAAGAAATTTGCTTTTCATTAGCCAAAGACAACAGACTCTGATTCTGTATGCATATTGCATGTTTATCCTTCAGTGAGTAGGAAAACCCTAGAGAAATCACACTTATGTGGTTTCAAGCCTTTTCTTTTATTCAGTAGCTGCCATTTCTTTATTTAAAGGATGGCATGTGTATCAGTTTTTCCTTACCTGTTGCAATCGACGACTATGTGCTCGTTCTACTAAATAGATGAATGCTTTTAAAAGCCCTTCATACATGCGTTTTTCTTGTTCTTGTTTGGTATTTCATATGCTAGATGTAAGTCAACTTTCAAAAGTTAGTTTCAGATTAATCATTTCAAAAGTGACCTGCAAGTTAGTTTCGAAAATATTAAAAACGCATCACACAATAAACTAGTGGCGTTAAGAGACAACCTTCACTGTTCTTTTTGCTGCATTTTGTCAGCGTTATAAGTTATGAAGTTAATGTAGAAATGAAATAGTTAACTTAAAACCCAATAAAGTGATGATAATAACAACGCAGTAACGCAAGATACTGGAAAAATTGATTCTTTCAATTATTTTTTACCTTTTGACTTCAAAAGTACTGTGAATGTTGGTTAATACAATTAATGTAGCTTAAGTTTTAAGGTATTCAAGTTACATTTATGTAATCAAAGTTCCCAGTATTTCTCAAGTCAAAGGATAATAAAAAAATAGATATAATCTTCCTGCTAGTTATTTTATATCTTTTATGAGAAGAATCTAAACAACAGACAGGCTGTATATCAGCTTTACTATTTGACCAACCTTTTACAATTTGATTAAAATATTGAATTTATTTCAAATATCGTGTAGACATTCAGTACTTGATTGTTGTTCAATTTTTATTATGATTGATTTATTATGATTCAGTGTATGTACTATTTACAAAGTCCCTAAGAATCCTCTGGTGTAGCCTTTTTATTTTATAAAAGGAAATTAATTAAAAGAACATTAACATCATCAAAAAGTTTTGTGATCACCAGTTTAAGTTATGAGGGAAGATTAAAGAAGATAAATATGTTCACTCTAGAGAAAAGAAGGATTAGAGGGGGATTTGATTCAACTTTTTAAAATGGTAAAGCAAGGGGACACAGAGGGACTAGATTTCAATACGGGTAATAGAACAAGGGGTCACAATTTCAAATTGAATAAAGTCAAATTTAAGACGGATTGTAGAAAGCATTATTTTTAATATGGTAGTGGATAGATGGAATGCGTTGCCTGAAACAATTGTAAATTCAAGTGGGGTAAACGATTTCAAGAGGAAAATAGGCAGTTACTGGGATTCCGGTAGTTAGGGTTAAAAAGACTGGACCATCCTTGCTGGGCTTACGCCTGTAGTTGGTCGACTTAATTTGTATTTGGGTCATTCCATAGTGACTAACGTAACTTTAGACTACTTTTCAAAAGTCATTAAATGATATAATATTATAAAATTCCCTTTATCAAAAATATAAATTACAAGATATCATGTAATTCAAGTCAATTAACCTATTTCATACACCAAAACAATTTTTAAAGTTCATAATTTTAATAAATAAAATTTAAATTTAACTGTGACTAACGTAACTATTTTTTTACCTCCTAATACAAGTGTAAACATCAAATTTACATTGCTCTAATTTTAAACAGAGAAACATCTAGTTTTAAGAAATTGCTATTTTTGTTTGATGAAATAAACTATAACCAGTATTTTAGGATGATTTTTTATTAATGTAGTGTGACTAACGTAACCAATTGATTATAAATATGAAATCATGCGCTCAGTTAGAAAAATGAATTTATTTTGAAACTGTCTTATATTTTTTGTATAAGGATACTATGTTACTTCTAATTTCACTATTGATGTGAAACATGTTCTAATATTTAAAGTTCCACAGAGCTTAGAAATTCACTAAATTCTTGCTAAAAAAATTGGAAAAAACATGCATTTTGGAACATTTTTCTCATAGAACAAAAAATTATTTTTTGACTGTTTCAGAACTGTGTGTAACAATATTCCCTAACCTTTTTCAATTAAATGTAACCATATTTTAAAATATATAGAGTTAAAATGAGGTTTTTTCCTTGGAAAAGGGATTTCAACTCTGTGTCCCCTTTTTCATGGAATTGCCCATTTGTATTTGTATAACAATAGGGGTTGAATACAAAGACATTCACAATTGGTCCACAACTCCATATTCACAATTGGTTCAAATACACCTTTTATTGACATGTACTATGAACAAATTAAACAAGGTCTGAGTTATTTTTGCAGAACTCAGCTACTAAATATCCTTCATGTTGCATTGTGACTCATTTTGAGTGCGTAGTTCAGCTGGCAACACGGATTGTTCAGATAAAATTTTTTTCTTGAGGTGGACTCAGGTGTGTCTATGGACCCTTACTTTGTTTGAACAGTATAAGTCATTAAAAGTTGTGGGGTAGCTCATCATGATTTCTTGTATTAACAAATTAAGTTTTTTGCTTGGTTTATCTAATACAATTTTGTCTTAACACTGTTTACTGAAGAAATAAATGGTCATTTAGTAACAGTTTGAAATAATAGTTTATAAATCACTTTATTAAGTTAATTTTTTAGTTTTTTAGATAATTTAAAAATTTGTTGGTTATTTGTAATTTGAACGATGAATATAGTTAATATCCCTAAGTTCTTACTTGAAAGATAGCAAATTGGTTCATGTCTTATTTCAAGGAAGATATTGATTTGCATTTATTTTATATTTGTAAATACTTTAATCCTTAAAATTAATCTTTGGTTAAATCTTTCTTTCATATTTTACAGCTGTATGGATGCAGTTTCGGAATATATAAGTGGGTTTAGCCACTGTAAACCTTAGCAATCCACTGTCACACTAAGGTAAGTTTAGATTTTAAATTTTCTTTTATTATGTGTTTTTTGTGGTGGTCGTTTTTGGGATGTTTTTAGTGATGAAAAACATAAAATTATTTTTTATTTTTTTACTTTTTAATATCATGTATCATTGAATTAAATACTTATGAGGCCATGGATTACTTAGTTACAAAATTTATTTTCATGTGAAAAACTTTTCAGAAATACTTATGGTGACCCGGTGGTCAGTCTATCAATCAATCTCAGAAGGTCAAAATAAATATCTATTCTTGAGTCAATGAAAATTTAACTGCATATTAAGCCTGTGAAGATATGAACCATAACTGTAGATAATTTCTAAAGTGTATAGTAAAATATAGTGATCGTTCATAAATATTTAATTTATTACTATCAGTTAAAATATTAACCAAACATGAATATTAAAATTAAAATAGTTTTTCCACTGAGATTAATGTATAAATATTTGTAAGAGTAAAGGTTAAATTCTTAGTAAGGATATAAATGTTTAGAAAAGTTTAAGAAAACGGTGTTCACAATGTACTTGGTAATGATTGTGATTATTACACTTACACTGGGAATAAGCATTGAGGACATTTTGCGTCAATTTTAAAGTGAATGATCAAGAAAAGAACGATTCTCTCTGAAAGGAGGTTGTTAGTAAACATATTGGTCGTTTTGAAAGAAAATAACCTATAATTTGAAATATGAAAGATATTTAAATACTACATTACATGGGAACCACTTTCCCACGACCGTAATAACAATATCAAGCCACGCGTTACTTTTATTAGACAAATCTTAATGACCCCTCAAAAAAGCATTGCCACCGAACGCGGCCAAACTTTCTCCTTCAACAAAGGCGCTTTTCCTCGTGCGTATTGAAAGGCGCGCGTTTTAAACGGCTGCGTCTGAATCAATTAAAAAACTGGATCTGGTGTTTGAAAAATGAACGTTCCGTGGTGTTCATTAACGAGGAATCAGAGCAGAAAACCAAAACATCGCTGCTGATGAAATTCCACTCTCGAATTTATATCTTTTGAGTGTTATGATATTATAAGGGGGAATGCATTTACGAAAATTACGAAGCAAATGAGCCATGGGCTGCACCGATTGAGCATTGAATTGGAGTTTTTTTTGCGCTTATTGTTGATGATTGTAAATGAAATTGTGTATGCAAATATCTTTTTTATTTTTTCTTAGAGTAGTGGAGTTTAAGAGATTCGGATGGGGGATGAGACTAAATTGGATTATTTTTCTTTTTCACATGTAATCGAGGCTATTTCTTAATGGAATAGTTTTCTCAGTTTGCTAGTTTCTTTGGAGCTGTGGGATGCACTATGATAAAGAGTCTTCTTTTGATATATCTTAGCATTTCGCTCCTTGCGTGAGTAAATTTTATTTTATTTTTTAAATTTAATTTTAGTTTTTTAAATTAAATTTTTATTTTTAGCTCCTTTGGTTCTTTCATTTTTAGAAATACCGATTTTTTTTTCATTTTTTTAAAGGGGGGAAGATGTAATCTTAACTTTTTCAGATATAACCATTGAAAAGTTTTCCAGTTATTTCAAATTGAAAACCAAATATTTATGCGCAGTTTCATGCAGCATCTAAAAAAGATACACGCTTGAAGGTTATAAGTACCCTTACCGTAATTATATTACTGCATCCTAATGATATCAAAATAATATATTCGTAAATAACTCGATTATTATAAAAGTGTTCAAGTTTACCAATTAGCTTAATAATGAATCATAACTTACTGGACACTCCGTTACTGTTATTTTGATTATGTGTTGAGGTTATTTGCGGAAGTGTATTAAATATTCACTCATTTTTTTCACCTTGTCAGCCACTTTCCTTTTTCATTGGCTCCAATGAAAGAGTAGCAATCATTTTGTCAATTGTCGCTTTGGGATATATTTAGAATACGAGCCATAAAAAATTAATATCATTGATTAAAGAGAGTTTTTTCCAGAGTAAATATTCATGTAATCATATGTTATGTCATTCATGTATGGTATTTTTAGAATCATATATGGTCTTTCTTTTTTATGTTTTATTATCGAGTAAAAGTATTTATATGTTTGGAATTGCAATTGCCACCTCCAATATTTAGGATTAATTTTCTGAAAATTTATAATAATAAGAACTATAAAATGCAATTGAATAGTTTAATAAAATGTGTTACATAGGAAGGTAAATAAAATTATTCTATTGATGAACTCTGAACCCTCGGAAAATATAACTATATTTTATGCAAATATAATTATAAAATTTTTTATAAGTTTATGGAAATTTATATAATGATAGTAAAAACTATTAAATATAACATAATATTAAAGATTCTGAACAGAATGTAGTATGATAATTATTTCATGCACTTAAATGTTATTTTTACTAACACTTTCAATCAGACGTTTATTCTTTAATCATATTATTTATAAAATTATTTTATTATGCAAACATTGAAACATATTAAGTATTCTGTTTATAGAATTTGTTAAAGTTTTAGCATTCATATCAATTTGAATGTAGGTAAAAAGATGAAATATTATTTTCCTGTTAGGAGTTACTTAAATTTATTGGAGCAATAAATTAAGGTTATTAAAGGAAGAAATTAAAAATAATTTTAAATATTTTCAATAAACCAATTACAATCGATAAGTTTTTAATTGCTTAGAAAACCTCAATTACATTAAAAATATCGCGAATTGCCTACTGTAAAAAAGTTTCACATTATTTAAAAGGATTTCTTAATTATAAACCACGCGATTAGATCATACAATAGATGGGGTTTAATATGTTACGTAAGTTAATGTATTTAATTCTTTAAATACTATGTAAAAATTATGTTTTCAAGATCTGTTTTCTTTTACTCTTCATTTAAGAGTATTTGAATTATAAATAGGAAGCCTAAAGTAACTAACATTCATGCATTTACAAACTTAAATAACTTTAAATTACTTTATGTAACTTTAAATGATTTATTATTGTATTGTGTAGATGAGATATTAATTATTTTTAATGGTGTTTTATAGAAGTTATTTTTATATAAAATTCCTAAAATTGTGCACAATATAAACATAAACGGTCATATTTTTATTAATTTTGTTTTATTTTTAATAAATTTATTTCAATGTTTAAACCAAAACTTATATCAGTTAATTAAAAATATTCATAAGTGTGATTTATTACATTTTAACCCTTTATTTATTAAATTATTTTCGGCCCAAATTTAGAACTGCTGATGCGCCAAGTTTTTAGCGATAAAAATCACTATATAGTTACCCCAACTAATATTAAGTGAATTATGTGGCTTCTAAATATGGCGCCAAATAGCAAAAACTCGCCAACCATCAGCAGTTCTAAACTTAAGCCAGTGATACTTACAAGTACCGTCGGTAAATAAAGGGTTGATGGTTATGTTTTAACAAATTTAACAAAAAACGTGGATATAGGCATAAAAACAATTAAAATTATCTTTCGCAACAAGAAGAAAAGTACGTAATTGTGTGAAACCAATGGGAAATTTATAAATATCAGGAAATCAAACTGGACTACATTTTTTTCTTTTAAAGAGTAATAATTCAAAGATTCTTTACTAAACCTCAAATAACATCAATCATAGTTTCGACACTAACTTCCACACTTCAATGACCCGTAAAGTTTGAAAATAAGCTTTTTATTTTAACCTCCTCAAAAAAAAGAGAAAATTGTCAAAACTGCTTATGAAAACTTCCCGCAAACTGCAAAAAGCCATCCATCAAAACTTTTCTTTTGTAAATATATTGAAATAAAACGAAATCGAAAAGGGTTAAAAATATACAATCTGATTTCAATTTCCTTCACGAGACGCATCTGACATTTTATTTCTTACCAACTTCTCCATATCCCGACCTAGTTTTCTCCCACCAAAAGGCGTCAAAACCACTAAAATAAGACGATTTAAATGCGGCGGTGTCTGAATACAGGCGAATGTCACCTCTCCAAGGAAGTAACCGAAAAAATTATTGTTATTTGTGACAAATCCTCACCAAAAACACTTATGCCAGGGATTACACGTGTATAATAGAAGGTTTTGGTCTGCATTTCCGATACCAGTAGTTCACACGCACCTTCTTAAATAAGGAAATGTATCGTTATATTTGTGCGATATAATAATCTTTTCACGATAATGAAGAGATTACGAAGGTATACTTTCAATTAAGTACCTTTTCTTCTTTTCTTTTCTACATTCTATATTTTCTTCATCCACTTGAGTGGTTCGTTTACCTGACCGAGACAAAACTTTCTATTAATGCTCTTCAAGGCGATATAATATTATTCATTTTTATATCTTATGACTTATGCTATTCAATTCCTGTCAGCTCTGTCTTCTTTCTCTCTTTTAAGTTATTCGTGTGTGATTTTCGTACACTGAGAGAAATAACAGTTTCAAAATTGAGTAAATCTATGTTTTCGTGAAACTTTTTGTTTCAAATATGAATACCCAATGCTTTCAATATTGAAACACCAGACATACTTAAAGCCCTTGATACTCTACCTTAAGTAGCGACATCATGCTCAATCGGCCGCCATTGTGGGGAGAACTCACTACTAGTCTGGATAGTCTTGCTTATCGTCACTAGTAGTGAGTTCTCCCTACAATGGCGGCCAATTGAGCGTGATCTTGCTACTTAAGGTAGAGGATCTAGGGCTTTAAACATACTTAGTTTCAAACAATTCAATAGTCATCACTCTCAAATTATAATTATTTTTATCTTAATATGTTTGAAAATTGAAAAGTTTTGGAAAGCTGTTAAATATACCCCAGTTTTTGGTGTGTTAGCTCGAAACACAACTTTGCAACACCACACCCAAATTATTAATCATCTCGTCATGACACACATCGCACTTCGATTGATGCGAATGCCACTCACTAACTCAAAAATAAACACATGGTGTTTTATTTTTGAGTATCTGCACATTTTCAGAAATTATTACATGCATGTTTTCGAATTTGAGTAAATTTGCCTCGGAGCCAGTTTGAGTATGAGATATACTCAGATTTAAGTAATTTTTATGTACTAATACTTCAATATTCCCTCTTATTTCACTATCAAAATTCATCTTGTGGTCTTTCGGTTATTTCCGTTCTTTCAGAGAGTTCAGAGAGATGCATAACATAAAAGGAGTCTATCTTAGAGTTAGTGTCATAGAGGAGTCTATCTAACTTTTTCTTAAACAATAGTCTAATTTATAAATTATTTTCCATTTGATTAACTTTTTATACATTTGATAGGATCTGCCTTGACCAAATTCCCTTCCAATAATGCCGTAATATTTTTTAAGCTTAGTTATCCGGTATTCTTGAAAGTTTTAAAAATAAAAGTTCCTTAAAAATATGTTTTCAAGATAATTTTTTATACATCGATATTTAAAAAATAAACTTATCTTCTCAGAGTACCTACCTAAAAAAATTTTAACAAATGTGGCAATGGAATTATTTATACAAATATAATTTATAATCTAAATTTTACTTTCATAGCATTTTAATTGGGATTTTAAGATTATTATTTGGGACTAATTTAGAGGAATAGCTTTCCACTAAATAAGTTCCAAAATCTGATGAAAATCACACTAATTCTAAAAGCCTATTTGAATAAAAAAAAATACTTAAGTGATATTGAGTTATTCACATAGAGAAATTTATGCTAAATGCTAAATTTCCGTATGTATGCAAAACATAATCTTATTTGGGCTCCCACAGATATTTATCCTTAATTCGTGAATAGCTTGCTTGAAATTGCTGTGCAAAGCAATTTAAAATATTGTGGAATTCTTGCCTGCATACCTACTCAGAACACTAATAAGCTATCTTAAAATGACTAGCTAGTTACCGCAACGCGTGATACAACCGTATAAAAGACGTAACGGGAACCGGTCCACCACTTTTCGTGAAAGCCTTTTTTAAAACGATAAAAGCCGTGAAAAGCAAGAAAACAAGGGTCGAAGGAGGGGATTTCGGCTCTTATACATCATCTCGCTCATAAACTGAGGCGGGAGAAAGCGAAAACGTCCCAGAACAGGGTCAAAACACGCTCCACTTTTGGAAGGCTTTTTCGAGCGGCCACATTTGGCGAGTTGTTGCGGTTTTGTAAATGAGTTTCTGTTTTGTAGTTATCTGTTGTGCAGTTTTTGTAATTATATTAATTTAGAGATGATAGTTCAACATGAAATATTTATTTGCATTACAAAAGAAAACACTCGAGGATCTCTCGCTCTCAATGTATTTAACTTAAAGATGTTCAGAAAGGAGAGAAACTACACTTAAAAATTATAACTGAGATGTTAACAATATTTATTATAACTGAGATTTTAGAAGAATGCCCCCTTTTGGTACCACTCATTAAAACAGTGAGGTTATTCTGGTATGAATGAAATACTATGTCAAAAAAATATTTTACTTAATTTGGACAGAACTAATAGGGTTAATTCTAATTGTGTTAATTTACATTTAGAACATGTAAAAAGTGGTTGAAATTAATGAATTTAATTTTTACTTTCATAAAAATTTATAATTTTATACAAATTGTGTTTGATATTTTTACAGTTATGTATGAATAACTATAAAATCTTCATTCATTTTTCAATGCCTATAAGGAAATAAAATTTATCCTCTTGGCTATCTTAACTATTTTTATATAATCAAGCTCTTAGTATAATACCTACTACAATATGATCTCTAACTAAATCTAACCACTTAGTTCAGTTTCGACATCAAAACTTGTTTAAATCTCTTAAAACGTCCAAGTCATGCCCTTGAAAAATGTCCCCTTTCAAGGTTGTCGCGATGCAATGTCACAGAAGAACAAGTTACACCCTCTGGTTAAAACATTTAGCTGTAATTTCCTAATTAGAAAGGAGACCTTTAAAAATGTTTTTTGTCTTTAATTATGTGATTGTAACTTGAGTATATTAATCACAACGATGTTATACTGTTTTTATATTAGTTTGATATCCTTTGGTATGATGATTGTAAGACGCAATATTTTACACAACATATTGAATAGCTGTAGATGTAGATAGAGGATATATTGATAAAAAATAAAATCCTGAAATAAGGCTTCCCTTAGTCTTAAAGTTTAGGAACTATTCTCTGCTACATGTTTTCCAATTGAAAATATCATTCATAATAAAAAAACAAATTGATATTTTTGTTGGACAACTATTTGGTGGTCTGAAACAAACTCTTTAAAAATAAGGAGGAGAAATAATATTTTTAAACTAAAATATAACTTATTTTACATTAAAATATTTTATTCAAGTTAAACAGTAACTAAACACCGATTTTTATATTTTTAATCATTAAATAAAAACAAACATATTTGTTTTGCAATTATGTAACATTTAATAGAATACCTTCCTACAGCCATTTTCAAAGAAAATCTATAAAATCAAGCAAGATAGCAACTTTATTCAGTAATTTAAGTAAATTGTAAACATAATACATTCATTATTATAAAGTAATTTTCGACTTTCATACTGTTTCATTACATACTTTCAATTTCAAAATATATGTCAACCAAATATTTAATACAATTATTTATTTTAAATGCTACGTAATTTTATTTGGAAGATCATTGAAAATTAATATTTATTTTTTAAAGTTTGTTTTAGTGAATTAAAATTATTCCTTAAATAATCTAAACTGTAAAGAAAGATCTAAAAGTTCTAAATTTATTATTTACTAAATTTATTATCTAAATTTATTAAAAATTTTCGGACAGCCTACGATTGAAAGGGTTAAAGAAAAGTTTGTATGTTATCTATTGGAGTCTATAAATGAAGTGTGTAAATTGAGTTTCTAAACCGAAAGGATACATAATCTTTTTGTCTAAAGTATAGGAGAAACAATATTACCCATATTGAAGAAATTATTCACTTTCAATTAATTTTGTATTATTATGTTTGATTACACTTCGTTCAAGCTCTCAATGTAAACTTCGTTCATTCCCGACGTGAATGAGCCTTCATATTTATAAAATTCTTTACTAGGGTTTACTTATGATGAATTCCGAGATAATCTCTTCCTACGATGACAAACTGTCACAGTCAAGAACGAAGACTAACCTTTATTTAATAAACGGTCATTTTCCCTCCATCAAAACTCCTTTCTCCTTCATTAATGATTTCAAACTCAATTAAAAGTTAATAAATCACAAACTTGGCGATTATAATTGGCGCAAGGAGAACACTTCCCTGAACGGTCAAAACCAGTCTCGCCAAAACTCCCGTTACTTCGCCGGTCACCAGAATGGTCGAAATAACCGTATAGCACGCTCTGTCTAATCGGTGGGGACTGGGGCATTACGGACAGCTCTGATGATTGCTGACCACGTCCAGTCTTGAAATATGGAGATAACGGAGCGGACTGGTGTCCTATATTTTGCTTGAATTCCGGAGTAGTGGCTTTATTTGTTGTTGTTAAATTGAAATTTCTTTTGGGGTGGTGTGTGGAGATATTTGTGTTTGGCTGTGATTAGCACCGGATCAAAATGAATTGGAGGTTAGAAGAAGAAATGTACCGGGGGTAAGTTGGTTTTTGGTTTGTTGTTGCTGTTGTTATGTAAATGAGATTCGTGCAATTATAATTTCGTGCTCTTCTTTTTCGTAATGTTCTACTTTGTAACCCCAGTCAACAATAACTATCAATTTGTTTTTTAATTTATCTGAAAAATAACTAACGTAGGAAATATGTTTTGATCACGATTGGTATCCCCATAGTGTGAAAACTATTGAGAAAGTTAACTCGTTTTCGAATGTTATGTACAAATTTGCATAGTAATTTATTTAACATTTTCAAAAACGCTATAAGATACTTTTGGTGAAAATTGTCTTAGTTTTTAGAAAGTTATCCAGGTCTTTATTTTCATCTTCCTTTGATTGAATAGCTTTTTTTCGTCTAAAATGACGTATATCAAGATAAAGGTAGTAAATGAAATATCCTTAAACTATTAGAAAATAAAATTTGCGCCATAAATATTCTTTCCAATGTATTCCTTCAAACATTTTAAGTAAAACCACATTAAAATAAAATGCTTGTGCACTCTTTCTTCTTATAATACTTATTGTGTGGCCATATGTAAGTCTTTAAACACGGAAAACATTCCTCAAACAGGGAAAATTATCTTTCCCCATGCACAAAAGTGCCCCCCTATAATCTCAAATTATCTGAAAAAAATATATACTTGAATTAATCGCTGTGTTACCCTGGTAAACACACAAGAATTTCAAGGTATTAAATTAGTAATCCATTTTTAAGGGAATCTATAAATTGTGGTTATCTTACGACTAACATTATCTTTATTTCTATTCCCAATTTTTTTCCAATTTAAGTGCACTTTTTATCACTCTGTAAATAACGAAATAATATCGGTGATCTCGTGTATTGAGAACATAGACATTTTGAGAAACATTTAATTTCTAATTCATATTTCCATCCTATTATCACTAACAGCTCACAAATGAAATCTAAATGTTTGTCTTTATATTGACACCCAAACCTTGTAACTTGACAATGAAAGATTGCTATCAACCTATAGGGGGTTTTCTAACTTGATTTCGCGTGCTTTTTCGTGATTATGCTTAGTGAAAATAGCCATTTTGTTCCTTAAAATCTGTAGTTTACGAATCGCGATGGTGGACACTTCGGGTCTGCGCCAGGGGATGGTGAGAGGCGCAGAAGTGGAAAATCGACGAGTTTCAATTTTGTGTTGTTTGGAGTCAAAATGGTTCCTTTTACTTTTTTAATTTGCTCAAATGCTCCATAATACGAGAGAGGCGAGGGAGGACTAACGGGACATAGAGTTTGAAAATGATCAGTTCACTCCAGTAGAAGGGGTGGAAGGATAAAGTGGAACGTAAAAATTTGTAAGCCTATTTTCTCTGAGGCGCAGGCTTATAGTCGTCCATTAACGTAATGAAAGGTGCCATTCTTTTCCTTATTTTCAGGCAAGAAAGAATTGCGATAGTAAAAATCTGGCAACGCTCACTAGGGGTAGGGAGAGGGGCAGGAAAAAATTACGAAAATCAGCAATATCTCCTGAAAAATAATTTCTTTTCTGCACCAACTACGGTTGAATGTTTTGTAAATCGACACCAAAAATGGGTAAAATGTATTAAACCTATTTTCGAACGATTCTTCTACTTAAAATAGGGCCTGAAAGGTGTAGAAAAAAATAACGGGAAATTCTCAACTTTTAAGTCTTTTAAAAACTTATTTTTCCTCGTGAAGAAGCACTAATTTCAGGCTAATTTTTCCCTTTATACACTTAAGAATACGAAATACCATCGTAGATATCTGAGACCTGCGATTAAGGAGGGGGGCAGGGGCAGAAAAAAATATTCCTGTTTTTATACTCTTCGTGAGAGTAAAATTCAAAATTTTCAACTTTTAGTAGAGTCATAAGTGGTGCAAATAAAGAAGATAGATACCTGACATGTCTAACAGCCCGTTAGAAAAGAGTTCCTCCCATTGGAAGGTGAAATGGAAGGGCTAAGCGGAACATAAGGAATTATATGGGATGTTTTGAAAAAAATTGTGTCTATTTTAGTGAAATAATGTAGAAATCTATTTGAGCAGTTTCTATGTAATCTGTAGAACTGGAAATGCGACAATAAGTAACTTTCATTCTCGACCGAGGATAATAATTGGGACAGAAAAAAAGTTAAAATTATACTTTACTGAGAAAAAGAGTAATTATCCTGTTTAAAAGGTTTTATGGACTGAAATTTTTGATTGGGGTCACTCAAGGTGGTCTATCCTGAGAAGCGTAAACTCATCTTTGGGGGTTGAATGGATGAAATGGAATACAAATTCGATTTTTTGACAAATGGCGTGAAATTTCTTGCAAGAGAGTGATAATAAACAAATAGATTCCTCTTTCCAACTCTCTCGAATGGGTTACCCGACAATGAAATTTGGGAATCAAGACAAGGGTCCGTGGTCGGCGCAGAAAAATTTTATACATTAAATTTTAGTTTGTATAATTGTGTCTAAATAAGATAAAATATCCCTAAAATAAGAAAATTCATAGCAGACATGAAGGAGACCCATGTTAAAACTGTTTCTTGGAGGGTAAGAGGATAAAATAGAATATTAGGGGGTATTACATTTTACTATTTTACTAAAAAGTGAGTATTTCTCGCAAAAATGGCATTAAAAGAATTCGATTTTCCAATTTTACTCCATGGAATATGATACGTATAAGATAAATCTGTGGTATTAGGCAGGGGAAGGTTAGTTCGGCAAAATAAACCTGTAATTATTACATAATTAAGACAAAAAACTTTATCATATTCTAATTTTTTGAGAAATAATTAAATGTCTTAAATTTGTAATAATTACAGGGTTTTTTTGCCCAACTAACCTTTCCCTTCCTAATACTACAGATTTATCTTAAACGTATCATATTCCATGGAGTAAAATTGGAAAATCGAATCCTTTTAATGCAATTTTTGCGAGAAATACTCACTTTTTAGTAAAATAGTAAAATGTAATACCCCCTAATATTCTATTTTATCCTCTTACCCTCCAAGAAACAGTTTTAACATGGGTCTCCTTCATATCTGCTATGAAATTTCTTATTTTAGGGATATTTTATCTTATTTAGACACAATTATACAAACTAAAATTTAATGTATGAAATTTTTCTGCGCCGACCATAGACCCTTGTCTTGATTCCCAAATTTCATTGTCGGGTAACCCATTCGAGAGAGTTGGAGAGATAAATTGATTTGTTTATTATCACTCTCTTTCAAACAATTTCACGCCATTTGTCAAAAAATCGAATTTGTATTCCATTTCATCCATTCAACCCCCAAAGATGAGTTTATGCTTCACAGGATAGACCACCTTGAATGACCCCAATCAAAAATTTCAGTCCATAAAACCTTTTAAACAGGATAATTACTCTTTTTCTCAGTAAAGTATAATTTTAACTTTTTTTCTGCCCCAATTATTATCCTCGGTCGAGAATGAAAGTTACTTATTGTCGCATTTCCAGTTCTACAGATTACATAGAACCTGCTCAAATAGATTTTTACATTATTTCACTAAAATAGACACAATTTTTTTCAAAACATCCCATATAATTCCTTATGTTCCGCTTAACCCTTCCATTTCACCTTCCAATGGAAGGAACTCTTTTCTAACGGGCTGTTAGACATGTCAGGTATCTATCTTCTTTATTTGCACCACTTATGACTCTATTAAAAGTAGAAAATTTTGAATTTTACTCCCACGAAGAGTATAAAAACAGGAATATTTTTTCTGCCCCTGTCCCCCTCCTTAATCGCAGGTCCCAGATATCTACGATAGTATTTCGTATTCTTAAGTGTATAAAGGGAAAAATTAGCCTGAAATTAGTGCTTCTTCACGAGGAAAAATAAGTTTTTAAAAGACTTAAAAGTTGAGAATTTCCCCTTATTTTTTTCTACACCTTTCAGACCCTATTTTAAGTAGAAGAATCGTTCGAAAATCGGTTTAATGCATTTTACCCATTTTTGGTGTCAATTTACAAAACATTCAACCGCAGTTGGTGCAGAAAAGAAATTATTTTTCAGGAGATATTGCTGATTTTCGTAATTTTTTCCTGCCCCTCTCCCTACCCCTAGTGAGCGTTGCCAGATTTTTACAATCGCAATTCTTTCTCGCCTGAAAATAAGGAAAATAATGGCACCTTTCATTACGTTAATGGACGACTATAAGCCTGCGCCTCAGAGAAAATATGCTTACAAATTTTTACGTTCCACTTTATCCTTCCACCCCTTCTACTGGAGTGAACCTTCTATGGAGCATTTGAGCAAATTAAAAAAGTAAAAGGAACCATTTTGACTCCAAACAACACAAAATTGAAACTCGTCGATTTTCCACTTCTGCGCCTCTCACCATCCCCTGGCGCAGACCCGAAGTGTCCACCATCGCGATTCGTAAACTACAGATTTTAAGGAACAAAATGGCTATTTTCACTAAGCATAATCACGAAAAAACACGCGAAACCCATTTTCGTGAAGTTAGAAATCCCACTACTAATACTATTGTTAGTTTCCATCGCGTGTGTTTGGTTCATTACGCAATGCTGATTGAAATAATCCTTTTAGTCGGTGGGTGTTTCATAGGGTGAAATTTACTGGGTATTTTTAAATTAATTTCATAAAGGAGATGCAAATAATAAATAAAAAAATTTATTGCATTTAAATTATTTGACTTATCTATTAAAAGCATTTAAGAAAATTTTCATATTTACATCTTAATAGCTATAGCGATTTTTACAAATGCAAAATTATCCATAAAACTTATGGATAAAATACTATGATCCTTTAAGAATATTTGCCACAAAAATTAAAAATTTTTAAAAAGAAACTAAGTAAAATATTTCATGTATAAAAGTAATAAAAGCATTTAGTTTTTAACGTATAAGTGATGGTTTGGGTGTAAAAATGGTTTTTAACGTATAATTGATGATTTGGTAGAACAAAATTGTCGCGAGTAAAAACGATCATGACGATTAGTATTAACTAGAATTTTGTCATGAATTCTCATTTTTGCTTTCCTTCTATGGTCCTCATATATCAAAGTAAAATTGAATTTCCTATAAAATCCCTTTATATATTAACCTATTAATCTATTTTTACATAATAAAAGCTAAACTTATTAAGAGAAATCCTACTTTTGTTGATAGATAAATTGGTTTTTAAAAGGCAAATATACTTATTTTTTAAAAAAAGATGGCATTGAACCCACTTTCTTAATGATAAGGATTTTATGTAATTTTTCATTTAAAACTTTCCCCTTACTTTTCCTTGCACACTATTTCTATATTAAGTATAAATAAACATCCTCATTCAGTAAAAAATACTAAAAAATATTTAAGGCACACAAAAATATAAAAAGTTTTAAGGTTATTAAGGATTAATAATGCCTATTAAAGTAACAAAAATTATATTTAGGGAAACTGGTTTTAAAACCAACTCGCTCTGATTTGAATCAACTGGTTGTAACAACATGCGCTCATAACTCAACGCTCTTGATAAATTTTTTCGACAATTAAAAGCCACTTTAATTTCCCACGTCATGGGTTCCATCAAAAGTAAACTAAATGGTTGCCATGGTTACTCTCGTTTTCAACGAAGCATGGAGATGATTTTCCACAGTAATGAAAGTGGCCACTACTATTTCTTCACATACCTTATTACACACACACTTGTGTTTTATTTTGTCCGAATCATCGTGACTGCAGGAACTACTCGTTCACGATATTCTACCCTGAGATTTAAATCTAAGCTCTTATTGCTCGTAAGCGAGCCTTATTTTTTTTATTGATTATTGACCCTTTTCCATGTTCGTGGTGGGATATTGTTCTTAAATGTGTATTATTTAAACCGGTTGGTAATTAAGATGGAGCAATAGCTTCTGGTTCTACTTTCTGACATTTTATTTCAGCGCACTTCATATTCGTTATTAAAATTCGATTTGGTCTGTCTGTTACGCTGATTTTTGGAATAATGTTGTTTGTGGTTGGGAGAAATAAAGGAAAAGTTAACGTCATCGAAGTTTCAAATTATCCGTTGAGAAAATAAAGCCAAAAACAGAGGAAATCAATGAAAATAACTTAAATGTTGAAATGCATAACTAGTGGAATAAAAAACAAAGCCAAAAAAGTATTATACATTAACATTAAATAGTTTAAACTTTAAACCCTATTCGGTTGAGAAATAATCATTTTTTGTTGTTGAAAATTAATTGAAAAATTTAGGTTTGGGTAAAGTTTTACCTTCTCAGTACAATAAACTTTGCAACAGAAAATAGTTTAACTTTATGCTGTTAGGTCCATCATTGTGATACTTTAAAAATCATTTCCCTCACTACGATGCTACTCATTGCATATAGGATCTTTCGTATCCCTACTCTTCTAATTTTTCTCCGATTAAGTTAACTAGCCTTTTTATATCTGAGAAAGTTAATTTATTTCAGAGATTTATATAGGAATTTATTTAGAAAATATCGCAAATATTTATATTGAAACTCAATATTTCAGAAATGGATAGATTTTTGAGCTCTAATAAATTTAATAGTTTTCTAAAACATCACAACAGACGCAAGCATAGTTCCTAGGAACCTCTTTGAAATATCTCAAGCTGTTATCATCGATTGAAAAACAACGTTTATTTTTACACAATTTTATAAATTGTGTAAAAATAAACGTTGTTTTTCAATTGATATTAACATTTGCACAAGATTCTTTTCGCTATCTCAAGCTGTTATTCAGGCATATTTAATACTTACAAGGGAATGGCACGACCTCGGAAACTGATTTCGGGTTTCTTTTTCACTGAACCTACTGGTTATTGCGTCTTACTACGCCCAGGAGAGGATACTCATGGGGTATAGTATACTACAAACCTACCAAGTTTGAACCCGAAGTCAGTTTCCGAGGTCGTGCCATCCCTTTGTTAAATTAAATCCCTTAAATGTTACATTGTTTACAAAAATAAGAGCTTACTTGATTAATGAACAACCTCAAAAATCACTCACAAACAACTGAAAACAATGGTTTCGTACATAATCCTCATGTCGAAACCATAAACAACACAATGACATTTAAGCCATCTTCATTACAACCGGAACTCCCATTTTGTATTTCCCAACGCCACAAACTCTGATACTTCCTTTTTAAAAAACCCCGTTTAAACCCATCATGTTACATCCTCCCTAATTTGCCATCTTCACACCAACGTCTATTTCCCCACAATCATCATCCCATAAACAAGGTCTTGAAGCGGCAAGGAAACACTGTTGCTTATGATGGCAATTGTGTCGCATTTATTGTGCCTAAAGGGGTCAGTCCGAGAAGATTGTCATCTGTAAGCGATCTCTAATTTCCATTGAGTTGTATGCATCGGCAGTTTCAAGATCATGTGGCTTTTCTGTGTCAATCTCTCTGAGATGGATGGGCTCAGTGTGATGTGGTGGCCTTCTGGAGTTGGGATGTTTTGTCGCAATTTGTAGTTCTGTGACTCCTTTTTTTTCGACATCGGTGGGTGTTGGAGGGGGTGAATCCGTCGGGGTGCTTTTTGGAGGTTTGCTGCGTTGTTTGGTGCGTTTATTGAGGAGGTAGACTCGGGAGTAAAATGGAATACCAAATGAAGCGCTGTTTTCTTGTTCAGTCGAGGTATGTAGATGTTTTTTATCTGCGTTTCCCTTGCCTTGAGGGATGTTTTAAATATAATCTTAAAAATAATTCCAAAATTTCAGCGAGTTTTCTCTATGCAAAACCCCGTTTTATCAGTTCGATGATTTTCTAAAACCATGCTATTAATTTAACTTTTCATGGTATACAAGTAGTTGATTGAAACGCAATGGAACGTATTTTTAATAAAACATGTTTTTAATTTGGAAAAGTATGATAATTGTTGCAGAAAAAAAACAAAGGCCGATTGAAATAATTTTTACAATATTAATAACATTAATTTTAATTAATAACATTTACAAACCTTTTAATTTTAAGTAAATGATTGAGGAAACACTGTTTTTATAGGACGATTTCATCATTATTACATTGCACTTCTCATTTAAAGATTGATTTTCTCTTTTATGATGGGCTATTTTTTACCGATAAGAATCTTAGAGGAAACGTCTTAAACGGTTTTGTTTATTTTACAATTTGTATATAATTTAAAATTTATTAAGTATTAAAAATATTTTTTTAAAAAATTACTAAAATTAACTTAAAAATTTATTTAAAACAGTTTGGGAAAAAACAAATTTTTTATACCCGACGTCTAAAAGCATTAGTTTATTTATGACCGTACCAAGACTTCCAGTTAAAAGGATAAACTACTCAAACTAATATATAATGGGTTTACTTGTATTGTAGAATTATTCTGTATTAAAAAGAAAATAATTTAATATAGCGTTAATTTTTGTAATTTTACTGTTCAAATTACTAAAAAGTATCTAGTACTTATATATAAACACTAAACTTTTATTTATAAACACTAAACTTTAGTTAGTTGATCAGAATTGAACTAGTCTTTGTCTAGAAGTAGATATCTACCAATCCCAGAACCCCTTTAGTACCCCCATGAGTGCATATCCAAATTACTCCTAAACCCTTCATTTAAAGTTTTAAATATTCGAGGTTTTTAAGTAAATTGAAATCTTAAAAAAAAACACAATAAACTTTCATAAACAAAATATATTTTCTCTCGGCAATCTTACCTTCACAATGCATTTTGGTGGAAGATTCTCATACTTGCGAAAACTTATTAATGTTTCAATTCGAGTTCAGGATCTTGATGTGGAATTGCAGAATTTATTTTTCCTTTCTTTGTCAATTTATTTCATTATGATCCTATTTCATTTCTGTGAGAGGGAAGTTGATCTCTTAACTCTTCTTTGAGTGTCATTGTAATATAGACTGAACTGGAATTGTAATTAGTTTTTTTAACTGAGAAGATTTGTTTACCTGTTGTTTCATTTGTTTCATTGAAAATGTTCACAATGGACTTTTGAGGTTGATTATGCTATTTGAATTGTTGTCTTTTGTCTTTTGGTTTATACCTATTGAAAATACTTCTTAAATTTTAATAATGTTTGTAATGTACAATTTCTGTTGTATAGGCTTAAATTTGCATTACATTAATGAAGTTAACTAAGAAAAGGGTAGTATAAAGTTACTATCGAAAGAAAAAGTAGGTACCTACTCTATTTATACGAATTCTAAAACCTTCTTTCAGAAATACCTCTAATCCTTATAACTCAATCAATTTATTTCACTTTTAATTAAGTAAAATTGAAAAAAATTTTAATAAACGTCTGTCAGAAACTTTAAGATTTCAATCTTTATCTGGTTGGGGTTCGACTATTCAAACATATTAAATGCTCCAAAATACCCCTTCAAGATATAAAACGTATAATAGAACTGTATTATTATTTAGAGAGTGATATACAATTTATTGTTAAGTTAATAGAGAGTAATACAATCCTATAATTTTCTTCCAATATTTATTCATAACTTTTCTAAGTACCTTTAGAAAGAAATTCCAACTGAGGGAGATAAGTGAGATAGTATATAATATTACTACAACAATAGAAATGGTTCAATTACTTAAAATACTTTCAAATTAAATTAAGTTTTCAGAAGTCACATTTTTTATTCTCTATTAACTAATTAGCACTTTTTAACAACAAATTCATAAGCAACAATAAAGTAAATTTAACTATTCGAAGAAATCGTTGCTGAATGAAAACTATATTAAGTAATTTCTTGCGCTTGGTAGCATGATCAAAATATTATTTCCGTGAGTAAAATGAGTCATTCTAATCATGACGTTTTCCATTCCCTTCTAACCTTGAATAATCTTCAAACACCTCTTATAATATCAAAAGTTTTACTTTTGAACAACTAACTCTTTCTCTAACGTCCTTCATTGATTTACCTATGAATTATAGCGCCACTTCGACTTTACCCAAATAAATACCTCTTCATAGAAGCTAAAAAAACACATAGGTACTCACATTAAGATTTACCCTTGACGTAAATGATCTAGATTAGCGCTACTACTTTGTTCTGTGTTCCTATGCATTATTACTGTTTTCCAAACAGTACGACTTATTTTCATTCATTTAGCCGAAAAGGCTGGCTGGAGTTTTTAGCTCAAGGTCCCCGTGCATGGGTTGAAGGTGGACGTTAAACTTTGCAATAGCTAAAAGGGGATTTTATTTGCTTTTTGAGATGAATAAATGCTTTGTGTGATCTTTTTTTTGCTAAGTTGGAGTTTCCCTACAGTTAGGTTCGTTACTTCCGCTGTTTGTCCCTACCATGAAACATTTTGTTCCTTTTAATAGACGAATACACGCGCTACATGTGTTATTCATAGAGAAACAGTTGTTACGGATGTTTCAGGAAGAGAAAACTTGATTCCGGTGGTTTGTAAAACAAATTTTTTACTTACTGTTTTGTTTAACTTAGGTAATTTGCCTGACAAAGATATCATAGTACTTTTATACCAAGGAAATAGTATCTAACGTTATTTCTGCTTTATAACATTATATCCTTTAACTGTTGCTCTCTTAAGAAAATTCCTAAAACTTCTTATTATGTATTTAAGTTGTTTCCATATTTTAAACTTTTCTTGTTTCTTTATTTCAAAAAGTTAATCTGATACTTTTGGCGGTAGTAAAACATCTTGCTTTTTAAAACATGTTTTTGAAATAAAAAAATCACAAAAATTTATCATTTTCTAAACGTTTAGTTTTTCCAGTTTAAAAACTACAGTTTGCTAGTGTTTTTGCCTATGTTTTTTTACTTTAAATTTCAAAACTTTCCATAAATCATCACCTTAAAATAAATTAAATTTTACGCTGTAATATATACTCATAAAAATAGGATTGATCAGTTTTTTTATTAAACTATAACTTTTATCATCCGTATTAATTCATTCATTCATTCTTTTATTTTAAAACATAAATTATTCAAACTCCCTTTACTTTAAAATAGCGCCATATTTTTACCTTTATCAAAATTAATATTTTGAATATAAAGCTTTCCACTATATTAGATACCTATAATCGTATTCTTACCCATACCATCCCATAATATTCACGTTCACTCTTGAAAATACTTTCAACCAAAAATTTTCTATACGTCAATTCAAAATGTATCAGAACTTTTAAACGAAAGATAATATTATATACACCTAAAATTTCTCCGAGTATGTTTTCACCAATCGCTCAAATTCCACCACACTCAGGGTTCGAACGCCCCCTGAAATTCCTGAAAAACTAAAATTTGCTTTATTTTTCTAAGGACCCTTAAAACTTCAGAAAATTATGCTTTTTCTCCTAAATTTTCCCTTAAACTCCTGAAAAACATCTATCAAAGAGCAATAAGAAGCTTATTTACAATTTGGTGAAAGTAATTTTTTTAAATCAAATCAAATCAATTTTATTGTTATATATACACATATATTACACAAAGAATGAGAAAAACAAATTATGATTAGCCTGAAGGAAACAAAGACCTGTATAGGCGAAAGAAAAATTACAATTTTTACAGAAAAAAATAAAAAGTAACATAATATGGAGATAAATAATTAAGTTTAGTAGGGAAAAACAATATGTATAATAACAGAATTAGAATAACTACAATACCAAATCATTAAAATTCTGTCAAAAGTGAAATTCTAACCTTTTTTGCACTTCTTTGTTCAATAATTTATTCTGAACTCATTCTGCTCGGGACATGCAGAATAGTAAAATGTTAATAATAAAAAATTATTCACTTTAACTTAATTTTTTTTTTGTAATTTACACCTAAAAAAACTCCTTAAAGACACCTGAATTTTACTATCTTAGATTATGAACCTGAGCACTTGAAATTATCAAAAACACATCTTGCCTCTGCTCTTAGGAAAACCCATGCAAACCCTTTTGATTGAATACAAATCTTTCCTACAACTAAATAATACACTATTCGTGTTGTACCTAGCTCCTGGGAGTCAATACCTACACGACTATAATCCCATATTTGCTATGTAAATACACCTCTCACAGAAACGAAACATTGAACTTTCCTCTGCCACTCCTACTGAAGATTACTAAAAGGAAATAAAAAACTTTTCATCCGATATCAGATTTGCTGAGTTCCTTTTAATTCAGATTGTATTGCAACTTATCGTAGATCTAGAAACAGTGCAGTATCTCAAACTAGTAGTTAAGGATCATCACGTTTAGCAACTGTTACATACCCTCGGGTTATAGGGAGCCATCTAAATAGTTGGTTTTGGATTGTGAAATATGGATATGCAAGTATTGTTCGTGTAAGTAATTTTAAGAGTTAATTAAGTTGTTAATTTTGTTGTTGCGTTTCACTTTCTTGTATCTTATTGGTTTAAAAGGTGTTGATTGTTCTTGGGTTTCTTTTAATGATATTTTATTTTGGGTTTTATTTCTTACCTAAGAAATGAGTTCGAATATTTTTTGTACTGATAGATTTTTGTATTAAAATAAATTATAAATATACTGCATGTGTTATGGAGTTTTCTTATTAAGATTTTTTTTTGTTTTAGAAGGATTATAAAATGCATCTTATAATATTGGGACACTTAAAATTTCTTCAGTTACTTACTTCCCTTACCATTAAATCGAACAAGTTGCTAAATCTGTATTGAAGTTATATTACAGTTAAACTCTCAACTAGTGATTTATTTTACAATTTAAATTTGTTTTTCAAAAAATATAAAAAGTTCCAGATTTTTTTTTCGATTCCAGATAATATATTTGATCTCCTTCGGTATTTGCTTGTTTTGAATTTGATGGAAAACATTTTAAATTTTTTTAGCTTTTATTATAGTAATTTCATACACTTCATATTTACTTATACTTTTGCACACATAATACTTTGAAGCAGTTTTGTGATGCTGCATTTCACAGTTCAAAACATCTTACATCAAATCTTTAATATAAATTATTAATTCTTATATTACAACCAATTTATAAAAATTTTAATGACGCTCTTAACTTTCCATGCATGTTGCGGGCAATGAGATAAATCGGGCATTAATTAATAATGCCCGAAGTGGAGGAGGGCAATGTGATAAATTCAATGACATTTATCAATGAAATTTATCACTTTGCGCGCCTCCACTCAGGGCATTATTAATAATGCCCAATTAATCACATTGCCTGTAACATATACACTACTTTAAAATTTAATGTTAATTTCATAAACTTTTAAATACTGTGTATATTTTTGATAAATTTGAAAATTCAAACCATGTATTTAAGAGTTGCACTTTCATTTTATGCTTCAGACGTATCTAATTTGAATTGTTTTGCTAGACGCGAACAAGACTGGTGAAAACAGACTAAGGAAGCATATGCAATTACATTACTTGTCCTTGAATACTTTTAGTATTAGAAACACGTGTGTCCTGAGAGAAATATTTATACAAAGAATCCAAGGGACCTTGAAGTGGGACATTTTATAAATTAATTTGGGCCTTATGTTTGTGTTGTATTCTATAGCATATGGAAATAGCTTTAAAAAAAGAATTTGATGAACACAAAAGTTCGAAAATAAACTAAATTAAGCAATAGGTGATATTTTATTGATAAAATATTCTGGAAAAAACCTACATATTTGCTTGCACACTACGATCTTCCAATCTGGTGAATGTTCGGGAGACAAAGATTCTAAAAAAAGTTTTAAAACAGCTCTTTTGACTAAAATTGATGTTAACTAATGATTTTTAGTTAGAGAAATTTGAATCTCATTACTTCCAGCTACTTGTTTCTTATAATTTTAAAAAATTTGGAATACTTCATCAATTCTTCAACTCTTAAGAAGCATTTTGCAGATGAGAAAAAAAAATTTTTTAAATATGATGTAGCATGTTCATATTTTATTTTCTTGGTGAACACTTAGTTATCTTCCATCACTCATTCTTTTAAAAATATCGAAGTAGTAAAATACTTCGTGGAAAAGCAGAAATCCGGATATCTTCAATACTATCCAGCAAAAAACCGTGTCCAAAATTCCCTCAAAAAAAGCGTCAAAAGTGCAGTTTTCTCTAAAAAGTCTGTAGTTATTTTGTAGCAATAAGACTTCTGCACGTAAGTCTGTAGTTTTTTCCAGCAAATTTGAATACATTCTAAAGACATTTCAGCGGTCATATAAAAAAACTACAGAATTTCCGAAGAAAACTGCATAAAACTGATTCCATAAAGAAAACTGCAGGCAAAGTGTCCAAATTCCCTTCACCTTTTTAAAGAAATTGGGCTGATTTTTTTGCTGGGTACACTTATTCTTTCCTCTCGGAAGTAACAAAACTCCCCAAGAAATCAAAATCATCATTCTTCCGAACTAATCGATCTCTTAACACACAATTACCAACAGAAACCTATCAACATCCGTAATAGTCACAGACTATTTTACAAAAAAAACTTTATTCCATGCGTGCATCCCCAACAACTGGTGCGTTCCACCACGTATCCTAATGTAAACCACCGAACCCTTCCCTTTCTTTGCTTTGGTTACTTTCTTCTAAACGCTCCACTCCGTCTTTCGGACGTCTGCGAAGACATGAAACACGTAATAAAATTTCACGCATAGCCGGACGTCTGATCCTGATCTCTAGTGGACTTTTTTTTTGTATTTTGAAAACTCTCCATTTCGGAACCATTGTGGCGTGTTTTTATTTTCTTTAGTTTTTTCACTCTTGCTAATCTTGTTTCGATAACAGAGTGTATTTGGATGTAACTTCGCGATTTTTTTCTTTTGTTCTTTAATTTTTTGTCAAGAAGAAATGAAAGGATTTATATTTGAGTTTATTTCATTAGAGGCTTGTTTTATTTCACCAAAAATGTTTACTTTTTTTGAAGAACTATTGCTTTTTCATTCATATTTTGTATTTTTCCTGTTAATTGATAAGTTTGTTTGGGACAAGGAGTATCTAGGGGAGATGAATGCAGATTATTTGTCTACCTTTATTTCATAAGTTTTTCTTTTAAATAAGTGGTTCCCTACTCGAAGAAATTAGAGGACCAGTCTTAATATCCTAATTCACGGAACTAACTTACTCTGAATCTCATTGCTTCTTAGCATCCGTTTGCTCTTCAGCACCTATCTTCTCTCAACCATCCCCTTACTCTTCAACATCCATTTTCTCTAAGCATCTCACTGTTAATCAGCATATGTTTGCTTTCTAACATGCTTTTGATCTTGAGCCTCTTTGTCTCTCCTCTTCAGCATCACTTTTCTCTAATTCTTTCACTGTAATCATAATAGCTTTGCTATTCAACATCCCTTTACTCTTCAGCATCACTTTGCTCTTCAGCCTCTAAGTCTCTGCTCTTCAACATATCTTTTCTCTAAGGCTCTCACTGTTCCTCAGCATCTCTTTGCTCTCCAATATTCCTTTACTTTTCAACATCCTTTGCTCTTCAGCATTTTTAAGCCTTGGTTCACGTATCCAAGATAGCAATGTAAGGTTTTATAAACCTTGTTGTAACCTTGCGGGGTAACCCATCTACATTTTTTTAAGGTTGTCGTTGACAACCTGTAACCTTATGATAAGGTAAAAACAACCTGCACTCGTTGACGCTTAGAAAGTTAGCAGTAACCTTACGGCTAAACCTTAAAACAACGTTCGAAACTGAGATGACGGGTTTTGAAAAGAATTTCCCATTACTTTTATTCTGTAACCTCGTCATGCAAACCCTAATATAGTACTGCGGAAAGGTTTTTCGGCAAACTTGCTTTAGGAAACCCAATGCCATTGAAAAACGAAGGTTAACCGTAAGGAAACATGCTATCTGGGATCAATGTGATCAACGGATATGTTCCCCGTGTATACATCTCAAAAATACCCCCAATTTACCCACCATGCACACCCCCTTCTCTTTTACAAACATCTCTCCAGCACATCGACACAATGCTCCAGTTACGCAGGTTGAGAACCCTCCATCCAAATGGCTCTCCACTCCACCGCTTTTGCAAGAAAGTCGGTTTAACACAACTTGGCGAGCGCACACTTGATTGGCTTAATCGAGGGCGCATCCGTCGAGATCGCACGCTGCGAGCCTTTCAGCCGACAAATGGGATTATTGACACGGCTGCCACTGCTTTAATGGAGATGGTTTTTCTTAGGTGTCAAGACAAATTCGACTTTGTGGAGAGAAAATGTTTTCTTGAATACTTACTGACTCGAAGAGAGTTGATGTTAGAGAGGCGTATTTCATCAGGTTGTGGGCTTCTAGACCCTTAAAATAGTCCATAAGTTTTGTCTTTTGAATTTTTTTAATGAAAAGTTGATAAATCTTCATTGTGTTTTTTTTGTCGTGGAAAGGAGTATAACATCAATATATCAAAAATTATTTTTGTTATTTGGGATGTTATCTTTTTTAAGGTGTAGTAACCTGTAGAGCATTTTCGGCTGGAATGATTGAAATTAAATTAACCATTTGATTGATTGATTTGGTTAACAGTGAGCCCCATCCAGGATATATTTAATATTAACCTGTGTCCAGAATGAGAACTGAGATTTTTCGGAGAGGGATGCATTGAGTAAACGTTATCACACTTCTCTTTTATTACATCTATTGCTTCCAACTATTTGAAAATGGGAAAAGTAAAATGGGAAAAGTCTTATTAACATTTTGATTCAAAAAAATTAAAGTACGATCTTTCTGGTCTATAAACATAAAGATCCAAGGCTTTAAAGAATAGGTGCGTGAGTGAATTTTTCAAATAAAATGACACTATTTCTTATCCAAAATCCTTCTTCAGAAGTTAGTCAGGAAGGACATTTCTTCCCCTTCCCACCACAAGAAACTGGTGCATATACGTATTCTTAACAAGAAATGAATAAGAAAATGCAACTTCAATGCTATCAAACTACTTGACAGGTTTAAAAATGGCTTTAGGGTAATTATTACTCATAAAACACCTTCTTTCCTTGTTCAACACTCTCGCCTTCCTACGTGAATGATGCTCAACACATACAGGTGGGGTTTTACATCTCCATCTGACACCATTCATATTGCATCGCTTGACACCTAAAACGAAAAAATCCAACTAGTGTTTCAATTAACATTGGCCATGGGGTAAACCAGTGCCTCCAGCTCCAGCATCTCTTTCCTGTGGTTTCTCTGCTCGCGACTTCCTACCAGTCACCGAATTGCGATGACAATTGTTGCCGAAGGACGCACGTATCCAGTTAACCGGTACTAATCAAAAGAAAGTTATATTTTGACGATAAGGCTGTTTCCATCAGACAATTGCAGACTTTCTCAACTGCGTGGTTTGCTTCTTGGTCGAATAAAGTCTGCACGCCAAGAAGTGACCCAATTAGATTTGATTTTCGCAATACTAAATTACGATTGAGTCGATGTATCGAGAGAGAGAGAGAGGGATACGTTGGCAGCCAATCAGAATTTTTTGTTACGTTGCATGTATTAATTTCACTTGATACAGAAAAGAAACAACGTCATCTGTTGTACCATATGGAGGAAGTGTGGCTTCTTCCATGCTAGCCAAGTGTTTGTTATGCATGGATGGGTTTTCCACCAATTAAAGAAACAATCACCAAGATTTTACCTTGAAATCGAATTGGAGATGTTTTTATCACGTTTAGTCAGAAATGTACTACATTCTTTAATATTTAAGGTATTTTTTTATCAATTTGTAAATAGATATAACTGAATAGGTTTAACCTGGTTAATGAAATACATACCGAATAAATTAGAATATTCCATAGCAGTATGTGAAGAAGTGTGAATATTATAGCAGTGGAAGTGCTTATAATCTTGATTTCATACATCTTGACATTCTGTACAAAGTTTTGTTATATATCAACTCACAAATGTATTATTAACTAGCTGTTATACCCGGCCTTGCACGGGTGGGGTGTATAAATTATTTTTTTAAAAGTTTTCTTAATACATTTATAATTTTGTAAATTAGCAATATATTACAAATCATCCCGGTATCCCAGGCGCCTCTTTCTTATCCCGGTGTTCCCGGTAATTTTCTAATCCCTGTGGTCCCGGTAATTTTTCTAATCCTGGAGTTTCCGGTTATTTTCCTATCTTGGTGTTTCCAGTAATTTTATATTCCGGTATTTCCGGTGTCTTTATGGTAAATTTCCTATCTCGATGTTCTCGGTAATATTTATAACCCGGTAATTTTTCCTATCCCGATGTTCCCGCTAATTTTCCAATCCCGGTGTTCTTGAAAGACCCTCTATAAATAGAGTATATAGAGGGTCTTGGTTCTTGTCCTTTTTTACAATCCTGATAATGTTTAATATCTTAATGCCTTTATATAAAACTAGCGGATATGCCCGGCCTTGCTCGGGTGGAGTGTATAATTTTTTTTAAATTAAATTTTCTCAAAATATATTTATAATTTTTAAATCAGCAATTACCAATCATCCCGGTATCCCAGACGCCTTTTTCCAATCCCGGTGTCCGGTAATTTTTCTCTATCCCGATGATCCTGATATTTTTATACTTTCCCGGTTCCCGGTAATTTTCCTATCCCGATGTTCCCGATAATTTTCCTATCCCGATGTTCGAGGTAATTTTTATGTCCCGGTAATCCCGTTGTTTTCTGCTATCCCGATGTTCCCGGTAATTTTTCTTTTCCCGGTGTACTCGGGAATTTTTCCTAGTAAATTAATAAGTCTAGTGAACAAAAATAACAAATTTGAAACTATAATAAAATATCTGGTTAATTTAAAAGTCTAGTAAACCGCTTCATTTGAAACAATGTTTTATTTTTAAGTTGTTTTCCATGAAAAAAAATTTACGCTTTTCCATAAATATTTAAATTTTGTAATAAAAAATCTTGAAATAAAGGCAAATAACGTTTGAAAATAAATTACTTGATTTTATTTCGGTGTTTTTACTACTGATATAGTTTTTAAATGGACAATTATCGAGTTTTTCCTGTTAAAATATTTAAGGTTGAAGGTTTTCATCTCGTTAACAATAGTGAGTCGAGCAGATCTGCTCTGGTAGAGAAATGGAGAAATAAGCGTTTTCGGCTATAAGTTCGCTAATTACTCGTAATTATTCGATTTTCGAGCTTGGAAAAGCTGACAGTGACAATCGACACCTCGAGATACGTCTATGTACCGAGTTTTGACCACGCCTTTGGCGTGGTTTAGGAGGAGATGTGTCCTCCACCCACCCAGTCACCCAGCCACATAGCCACAAACGTTTTTAGTAATATACTAGCGGATATGCCCGGCCTTGCACGGGTGGAGTGTATAATTTTTTTAAATTAAATTTTCTCAAAATATATTTATAATTTTTAAATCAGCAACTACCAATCATCCCGGTATCCCATACGCTTTTTTCCTATCCCGGTGTTCCCGGTAATTTTTCATTCCCGATGCTCCCGATAATTTTCCATTCCCGATGTTCCCGATAATTTTCCATTCCCGATGTTCCCGATAATTTTCCATTCCCGATGTTCCCGATAATTTTCCATTCCCGATAATTTTCCTATCCCGATGTTCCCGATAATTTTCCTATCCCGATGCTCCCGATAATTTTCCTATCCCGATTATCGAGATAATTTTTATGTCCCGGTAATCCCGGTACTTTTTCATATCCCGATGTTCCCGGTAATTTTTCTTTTCCCGGTATTCTCGGCAATGTTTCCTTGTAAATGAATGAGTCTATTGAACAAAAATAACAAATTTGAAACAATAATTAAAGTTCTAGTAAATTGAATAGTTTAGTGAACGTCATTTGAAACAATGTATTATTTTAAACTCGGTTTCCTTGAAAAAATAATTTACAATTTTCCATAAATATTTTTATTTTAAAGGAAAATATCTTAAAATAGGGGAAACTAACGAATTATTTGAATTTATTTTGGTGTTTTTACAACTGATATAGTTTTTAAATGGACAATTATCGAGTTTTTCCTGTTAAAATATTTGATTTTTGAAGGTTTTCATCTCGTTAACAATAGTGAGTCGAGCAGATCTACTCTAGTAGAGAAATGGAGAAATAAGCGTTTTTGGCTATAAATTAGCTAATTACTCGTAATTATTCGATTTTCGAGCTTGGAAAACTTGACAGTGATCGTTCCCGCCTCGAGATACGCCTATATACCAAGTTTTGGCCACGCCTTCGGCGTGGCTTGAGAGGAGATGCGTCCTCCACATACATAGCCACAAACGTTTTTAGTTATATACTAGCGGATATGCCCGGCCTTGCACGGGTGGAGTGTATATTTTTTTTAAATTAAATTTTTTCAAAATATATTTATAATTTTTAAATCAGCAATTACCAATCATCCCGGTATCCCAGACGCCTTTTTCCTATCCCGGTGTTCCCGGTCATTTTCCTATCCCGATGTTCCCGATACTTTTCCTATCCCGATGTTTCCGATACTTTTCCTATCCCGATGATCCAGGTAATTTTTATGTCCCGGTAATCCCGGTACTTTTTTTCCTATCCCGATGTTCCCGGTAATTTTTCTTTTCCCGGTGTTCTCGGCAATGTTTCCTAGTAAATTAATGACTCTAGTGAAAAAAAATAACAAATTTGAAGAAACAATAATAAAAGATCTAGTAAATTTAAAAGTCTAGTGAACCGCTTCATTTGAAACAATGTTTTATTTTCAAGTCGTTTTCCATAAATAAAAATTTACAATTTTCCTTAAATATTTAAATTTTAAAGGAAAATATCTTAAAATAGGGGAAACTAACGTTTCAAGATTAATTATTTGAATTTATTTTGGTGTTTTTACAACTGATATAGTTTTTAAATGGACAATTATCGAGTTTTTCCTGTTAAAATATTTAAATTTTGAAGGTTTTCATCTCGTTAACAATAGTGAGTCGAGCAGATCTACTCTGGTAGAGAAATGGAGAAATAAGCGTTTTCGGCTATAAATTCGTTAATTACTCGTAATTGTTCGATTTTCGAGCTTGGAAAACTTGACAGTGACAATCGACACCTCGAGATACGTCTATGTACCGAGTTTTGACCACGCCTTCGGCGTGGTTTAGGAGGAGATGTGTCCTCCACACACCCACCCAGATAACACATACGTACCATTTTCGTCCCATCTTCAGCGACTATGTTGCGGATTCGTAGCGAATACGTCTATGTCGAAAAATTTCAAAAACGGGATGTAAATTGTTGCCCAAAATCGGACGTATTTGGGCTCATCCGACTTATGTCGAGAAATTTCAAAAACGGGATGTAAATTGTTGCCCAAAACTGGACGTATTTGGGCTGATCCCACTTACGGCGAGAAATTTCAAAAACGGGATGTCAAATGTTGCCCAAAACTGGACGTATTTGGGCTCATCCGATTCATGACGAGAAATTTCAAAAACGGGATGTCAAATGTTGCTCTAAAGGAGATAAAATCGCGATATCGCTTTTACGACGAAAATTGCTTTTCGACCCAATGTCAATTGTTGCCCAAAACTGGATGTATTTGGGCTGATCCCACTTACGGCGAGAAATTTCAAAAACGGGATGTCAAATGTTGCTCTAAAGGAGATGAAATCGCGATATCGCTTTTACGACGAAAATTGCTTTTCGACCCAATGTCAATTGTTGCCCAAAACTGAACGTATTTGGGCTGATCCCACTTACGGCGAGAAATTTCAGAAACGGGACGTCAAATGTTGTGCTAAAGAGAACGTATTTGCGCTCATCCCAGTTGGGGCGAAAAATTTCCAAAATCGTACAAAGAGGGCGAATGTTGTCCTAAATAGTATATAATCTGGACTTGCATATTTTGAATGACCATATAGTCATTAAAAATATGCCCCTATAAGCCCCTATAGGGGGCTGCCCCCTGCTCGCTATCGCTCACCAACCATCGGAACTTGTGCGCAGCTCTTTTTAGATCGCTTCGCGATCTTAGCGAGCAGAGCTTTGTTTGTTTCATCTCAACTATCCAGCACAACCTGGAACTTGTCTGCTTAGTTAATGATAATTTAATATTGAAACTTTTTATCTCTCTAACTTAGCAATAATTTAATTCAGATCATTACCACGAAAATATCAAAGTAAAACTGTTACTGAAATATTCCTTTTTAGCTTATCAATAATTAAATAGATAGGGGGCTACCACCCCTTGCTTGCTATCACTCCCCAACCCCCGTAACTGATAGGCAGCTCTTTACAGATCGCTTCACAATCTGAGCGAGAAAAGCTCGGCTGTTACATTTTACCAGCTATGATGACAACCCTCATCCGCAAAAAAACCGCTTTCCTAAAACCTTATCATTTTTATCCCTAATATATTTTAGAAATTAAAAAAAAACTCTAAAAATAATGATCCAAGCAGTTAATCTTTAGCAGAATCAAACCAACTTCCCGGAAATCCTCTACCTTTCATCGGCACAAATAGCACTCAAAAAGCAAAAATATTTATTTCTCTAGTGTTTCAGAAACACATTATATATGTGCTCGTGACAATCTAGTGAACATGCAAATATAAAATTTAAAATAAATTAATAATTATTGAACACGTCTGATAAAGACCAAGTAAAACTATGCATCTACATTTTATTCTTAGATTATATTAAAAATAAATGAAAAAATGAAGTTTGCTCTTATTCATTTTGAAAAAGAGAGACTGCTGTGGTCCTTCTTCATGGATTGTCAGGAGACATAAATATTATTGGCCCCCCAGAACGTTGAGGCAAAAAATTATGCCGAAGATCTGCAAAGGAATATCATCTGATGAGAGCTGGCCAACCCATCACAAAATTGTGTCTGCTACACGCCTTTTTGGTAAGTCACCATTTCTGTATTTGAGAATTTAAATAAAACTAAGAGGTTTTTTAGAATTCTGAATTTTAACTCAAGGATTGTTTTAAATAACTTATTTTGAAATTTTTGTTTTTATATACATTTTGGTTACTATTTTCATGGTGATGTAAATTTCTTGAAAAAAGTTTTCATTTTAAAGGGATATTAATTTCCTTAATTTAATAATCTAAATTACTTGACAAGTAACTGTGTTATTTTGATACATAGTTTTGTTTTATGTATTGACTATGCATTTTCTGTCCTAATCAAAGTCATCATCATTATCATGTCACGAAAAATTTTACTGATGGTGGAAGTTTCTAAAAGTTGTTGGCTGTGAATTTTTTTGTTTTTAAGGACTAGATAAAACCCCTACTACAGCATCCGAAAACAGAAACCCGTGTTTGTTCACTTAAAACACAATTAATTGATTTCTAATAACAATTCTTCTAAATAGAATTCCTCTTAGGCGCATAGACTGGCTGCGCCACAGCAAGAATATGTTTTTGTTGTTTATACTCAACATTTTTAATTCATTTAGACTGTTTTATTTAAAATTTGTTGATTAAAGCTATCCAATTATACTAAATCATTTCTTTGATCATTTTTTTACAAATTAGGTTTTTGACAAGCCGGTTATAACCATGTATAAAACCGGTTAAAACCGTTGCATGTCAAAAACCTACCAATGTGTGAATTAAATTCTTTTCCTCTCTAGGTTCTGTGCGAACTCATGCGTTGTGGAGTAACACCCCGGAATCAGAAATTGAGAAAATGATGAGCGATTGGCTGCGGCATGCGCAGCGCATAGCAGAGTTAAGAAGAAATTAAATTATAAACTGTCGAAATAAAATGTTTCTCTTTAATTTGTTTCTTATTTGTATCCAGTAGTAGTATAGTATTAAATCCACAATAATTGAGTTTTACAAATGATAATGTGTGTTCTGATTTTATAGTGTTTAACTAGAAACTTAATAGGTTCAATCCCATGATTTCTTTTAATTAGCACCAATATAGAATCTTAATTAAACTGATAGATGGATCTACAAAAGTTGACTAAATAAAAAAATATGAAATAATAATAAATAATAATAATAAAGTATTAAATAATAATAATAAAAATATAAAAAATATTTTTTAAATAAAAGTGGCTGTAGAACGGCCGTAATCGCTACGTACGATTTATGTAGCGAATAGGCACCATTGACATCGGATAGCTCTAATTCGGCTGTAAAGTGTACCTAAATCGTCCGTATTTACAACCAAAACCGTACATCAACTTTATGTAGCGAATTTGCGCCATTGACATCGGATGGCTCTAATTCGGCTGTAAAGTGTACCTAATTCGTCCGTATTTACAACCAAAACCGTACATCAACTTTATGTAGCGAATTCGCGCCATTGACATCGGATGGCTCTAATTCGGCTGTAAAGTGTACCTAATTCGTCCGTATTTACAACCAAAACCGTACATCGACTTTATGTAGCGAATTGGAGCAATTGACATCGGATGGATCTAATTCGGCTGTAAAGAGTACCTAAATCGTCCGTATTTGGTCCGTATTCGCTACATGTAGCGAATACGTCCCAATTAGGGCAACTTTTAACGCCGAAATTGGAGCTGATTTCGTACCATTTACGGCCTGGCGATGTAAAAGGTGGTGACATCGCTACAAAAACTCTACCAAAAGTTGAGGTATTCGTGATGTAGCGATTACGTAATCTGGACGTATTCGCTACGTACTGTGCTATCTGGGCAGTCACATAGCCACAAACGTTTTTAGTTATATACTAGCGGATATGCCCGGCCTTGCACGGGTGGAGTGTAAAATTTTTTTTAAATTAAATTTTCTCAAAATATATTTATAATTTTTAAATCAGCAATTACCAATCATTCCGGTATCCTTGACGCCTTTTTCCTATCCGGGTGTTCCCGGTAATTTTTCATATCCCGTTGTTCCCGGTAATTTTTCATATTCCGATGTTCCCGGTAATTTTTAATATCCCAATGTTCCCGGTAATTTTCCTATTAAGATGTTCCCGATAACTTTCCTATCTCGATGTTCCCTATAATTTTCTTATCCCGATGTTCCCGATAATTTTCCTATCCCGATGTTCCTGATAATTTTCTTATCCCGATGTTCCCGGTACTTTTTTCCTATCCCAATGTTCCCGGTAATTTTTCTTTTCCCGGTGTTCTCGGCAATGTTTCCTAGTAAATTAATGAGTCTAGTGAACAAAAATAACAAATTTGAAACAATAATAAAAGCTCTAGTAAATTGAACAGTCTAGTAAACCGTCTCATTTGAAACAATGTTTTATTTTTAAATTGTTTTCCATGAAAAAAATTACACTTTTCCATAAATATTTTTATTTTAAATGAAAATAACTTAAAATAGGGGAAAGTAACGTTTCCAAATTAATTATTTTAACTTATTTTGGTGTTTTTACAACTGATATAGTTTTTAAATGAACAATTATCGAGTTTTTCCTGTTAAAATAGTTAATTTTTGAAGGTTTTCATCTCGTTAACAATAGTGAGTCGAGCAGATCTACTCTGGTAGAGAAATGGAGAAATAAGCGTTTTCGGCTATAAATTTGTTAATTACTCGTAATTATTCGATTTTCGAGCTTGGAAAAGTTGACAGTGACAATCGACACCTCGAGATACGTCTATGTACCGAGTTTTGACCACGCCTTCGGCGTGGTTTAGGAGGAGATGTGTCCTCCACCCACACAGTCACCCAGCCACATAGCCACAAACGTTTTTAGTAATATACTAGCGGATATGCCCGGCCTTGCACGGGTGGAGTGTATAATTTTTTTTAATTTAATTTTCTCAAAATATATTTATAATTTTTAAATCAGCAATACCAATCGTCCCGGTATCCCAGTCGCCTTTTACCTATCCTAGTGATCCCGGTAATTTTTCATATAACGGTGTTCCCGGTAATTTTTCATATCCCGATGTTCCCGATAATTTTCCTATACCGATGTTCCCGATAATTTTCTTATCCCGATGTTTGATGTTCCCAATAATTTTCCTATCCCGATGTTCCCGATAATTTTCCTATCCCGATGTTTGATGTTCCCAATAATTTTCCAATCACGATGTTCCCGTTAATTTTCCTTTCCCGATGATCGAGATAATTTTTATGTCCCGGTAATCCAGGTACTTTTTTCCTATCCCGATGTTCCCGGTAATTTTTCTTTTCCCGGTATTCTCGGCAATGTTTCCTAGTAAATTAATGAGTCTAGTGAACAAAAATAACAAATTTGAAACAATAATAAAAGATCTAGTAAATTTAAAAGTCTAGTGAACCGCTTCATTTGAAACAATGTTTTATTTTGAAGTCGTTTTCCATGAAGAAAATTTACACTTTTCCATAAATATTTAAATTTTAAAGGAAAAAATCTTTAAATAAAGGAAAATAACGTTTCAAAATTAATTACTTGAATTTATTTTGGTGTTTTTACAACTGATATAGTTTTTTAATGGACAATTATAGAGTTTTTCCGGTTAAAATATTTAATTTTTGAAGGTTTTCATCTCGTTAACAATAGTGAGTCGAGCAGATCTACTCTGGTAGAGAAATGGAGAAATAAGCGTTTTCGGCTATAAATTCGTTAATTACTCGTAATTATTCGATTTTCGAGCTTGGAAAACTTGACAGTGATCGTTCCCGCCTCGAGATACGCCTATATACCGAGTTTTGGCCACGCCTTCGGCGTGGCTTAGGAGGAGATGCGTCCTCCACCCACATACCCACAAACGTTTTTATATATTTACTAGCGGATATGCCCGGCCTTGCACGGGTGGAGTGTATAATTTTTTTTAAATTAAATTTTCTCAAAATATATTTATAATTTTTAAATCAGCAATACCAATCATCCCGATATCCCAGACGCCTTTTTCCTATCCCGGTGATCCCGGTAATTTTTCATATCCCGATGTTCCCGGTAATTTTCCTATCCCGATGTTCCCGATAATTTTCCTATCCCGATGTTTGATGTTCCCAATAATTTTCCTATCCCGATGTTCCCGATAATTTTCCAATCCCGATGTTTGATGTTCCCAATAATATTCCTATCCCGATGTTCCCGATAATTTACCTTTCCCGATGATCGAGATAATTTTTATGTCCGGTAATCCAGGTACTTTTTTCCTATCCCGATGTTTCTGGTAATTTTTCTTTTCCCGGTATTCTCGGCAATGTTTCGTAGTAAATTAATGAGTCTAGTGAACAAAAATAACAAATTTGAAACAATAATAAAAGATCTAGTAAATTTATAAGTCTAGTGAACCGCTTCATTTGAAACAATGTTTTATTTTTAATTCGTTTTCCATGAAGAAAATTTACACTTTTCCATAAATATTTAAATTTTAAAGGGAAAAAATCTTGAAATAAAGGAAAATAACGTTTGAAAATAAATTATTTGAATTTATTTTGCTGTTTTCACAACGTACATCCTTTTTAAATGGACAATTATAGAGTTTTTCCTCTTAAAATATTTGATTTTTGGAGGTTTTAACCTCGTGAACAATAGTGTGTCGAGCAGATCTACTCTGGTAGAGAAATGGAGAAATAAGCGTTTTTGGCTATAAATTCGCTAATTACTCGTAATTATTCGATTTTCGAGCTTGGGAAAACTTGACAGTGATCGTTCCCGCCTCGAGATACGCCTATATACTGAGTTTTGGCCACGCCTTCGGCGTGGCTTGGGAGGAGATGCGTCCTCCACATACACACATACATAGCCACAAACGTTTTTATATATTTACTAGCGGATATGCCCGGCCTTGCACGGGTGGAGTGTATAATTTTTTTTTAAATTAAGTTTTGCCAAAATATATATTTATAATTTTTAAACCAGCAATTACCAATCATCCCGGTATCCGAGACGCCTTTTTCCTATCCCGGAATTCCCGGTAATTATTCATATCCCGGTGTTCCCGGTAATTTTCCTATCCCGATGTTCCTGGTAATTTTCCTATCCCGATGTTCCCAATAATTTTCCTATCCCGATGTTCCCGATAATTTTCCTATCCCGATGATCGAGGTAATTTTTATGTCCCGGTAATCCCGTACTTTTTTCCTATCCCGATGTTCCCTGTAATTTTTCTTTTCCCGGTGTTCTCGGCAATGTTTCCTAGTAAAATAATGAGTCTAGTGAACAAAAATAACAAATTTAAAACAATAATAAAAGATCTAGTAAATTTGAAAGTCTAGTGAACCGCTTCATTTGAAACAATGTTTTATTTTCAAGTCGTTTTCCATGAAAGACAATTTACACTTTTCCATAAATATTTAAATTTTAAAGGAAAATATCTTGATATAAAGGAAAATAACGTTTGATAATGAATTATTTGAATTTATTTTGATTTTTTCATAGCTGATAAAGCTTTTTAATGGACAATTATTGAGTTTTTCCTGTTAAAATATTTAATTTTTGAAGGTTTTCATCTCGTTAACAATAGTGAGTCGAGCAGATCTACTCTGGTAGAGAAATGGAGAAATAAGCGTTTTTGGCTATAAATTCGCTAATTGCTCGTAATTGTTCGATTTTCGAGCTTGGAAAACTCGACAGTGACAATCGACACCTCGAGATACGTCTATGTACCGAGTTTTGACCACGCCTTCGGCGTGGTTTTAGGAGGAGATGTGTCCTCCACCCACATACACAGCCACAAACGTTTTTAGTTATATATAGATAGATAGATAGATAGATAACAAATTTAAAACTATAATAAAAAGTCTAGTAAATGAAAAAGTCTATTGACCTGTATCATTTGAAATTGAAATAATGTTTTATTTTTAACTCGTTTTCCATGAAAAAAAATTGTATTTTTCAGTAAATATATTTATTTCAAAGGAAAAAATCTTGAAATGGAGGAAATGTCCAAGCCTTCGGTGTGGTCTAAAAGGAGATGCGGAACACACATGCATATACACACAGCCACAAACGTTTTTATTTATATCGAGATTAATAAAATTGTCTAACTACTATTATAATTGTGAAAGTTTGTCTGTATGTTTGTTACTCTTTCACGCAAAAACTACTGAATGGATTTTAATGAAATTTTACAATAATGTAGCTTATACCTCAGAATAGGACATAGGCTATAATTTGTAAAGATAAAATCAGTCCTTCATTCTATTTTTCCCATTTTTCCTGTTTTTTCACTTATTTTTCCGTGTTTGAAAACCTGTTTTACCAGTCGTACAAGCCAATAATAGGAAACTTTAGTACCAGTGTTGTAGTTAGTAGGATTTTCTTCAATATCAAGATATTGTCAGTGACTACAAGGTAGTAGATGTTGGGTGAATATAAACTTAAATTTTAATATTTGTGCTTAAAAAATATTTTTGAGGACGAACGCGTTGACTAACACATCAGTATTTATGTTGTGCCATATTATATTACAATCGCTTTTCAACTTTTATAATAAAGAAAGGTGTTCGAATAAAAACAAATACTAAAGAGGTGTTGGAAAACATTCTATTCTGAATTTTTATACGAAACACAGTAAATGACTGAATCAGTCAGGTAAATCCAAAGTTAATTTTTTATTTAGACTTCCTAATTTATATTAAAGTGGAAGACTCCTAAATAAGAACAAAGGCATCCTCCTTACCCTTTTGACTTTTATGTAGCTACCCAATGATTTTTTTTCTAAACTCTCGCTGATGAATCATCTAATTTCTGACATCAACCGGTCTTTCCAAACAATGATCCTTTCTTTCCAACTAAAAACAGGAAACCTGCCTTCAAAAAAAGAGACAATTTAAATATCCGACCATTAAACCGAAGGTTCCTCCACCAATTTCCAAAAATGCGTCACAACACCGACGCAAATAAAGAAGACGTTTCCAATACAAAGGGCAACAACGCATCAATTAAACCCCCATCGACTCCACCAACACAAGAACCACCTTCTCAAGAAGTCCATCGGTCCGAGACAGTCGGAAGAATCCCATCATCGCGTGACAAAAGGATCCCCTCGTGAATCGCGTGACAATTAGGGCCCTTTCGAATGCCAAGGTTGCCTTCGGAATCATCATCATCCCGCTCGTGACGATGATGATGATTTTGATTCCTGTGGGTTAGCCGGCCGCGCATTTGATGTTCTGTTGTTGTGTGCTCACATGTGTCGATGCAAATGGGAGTACTGGGAAGAGTCGGTTTATGGTGGATGGAATTGGTGGAGTAGTACGTGGAATTGGTGGAATAAGTTGTTCGGTTGAGGGGGAGAGTGTCGGTGTGGTTGGTTCTCTGGAAGAGTGGGATTGTTTTAGTGATAAGAAGATGCGTCTTGGATTGCGTCTATGTGTGGTGACTGAAGTGGAATGTCGACGAGGATTTTTTTGGATACGTTTGGAGATGGGTGGTGATGCTGTGGAGTCTGTTTTGCTTAAGCTTGTGTTGAACTGAGGTAAAGGTTCGTGTGGTTGTGTTTTCTTGTATAGTTAAGTTATTAAAATTAAAATTTATTTTGCAAGAGCATCCTTTCTTATGGAGACCAGTGATTTGAAAATATTTGAAATCAAGAAAATTATTTACAAAAATTAATCCGTCAAACTGAAGTATAGTTTCTTAAAATAGCTGTGATTCCCTTTGTACTAATCCCTTATCCATACTACAGCAAAATGTCGTCAAAATATTGAGAATCCTGAAGTACCCAATACTGTCAAACTGTTGTTGTTCCCATCAGTATCCTAAATGTTTGCTATTTTTGACTCATGTTTTTACTATTTGGTAAGGGTTCATCTTCCTATTTATATAAATGAGTATCTTTGATTTTTCTGTTTTTTTTTAATTTCAAAAGGTTCATATTTTATAGCTTTGAATAACTCGGATATCACAAAGAGTCATTGGTCTCTAATCATTGTTTAAACTATTCATTTTCATTAGGGTTTAAAATATCTGTTCCGTTAAGAATTTTTACGTTATTTACTGATATTTAAGGTGCATATAATTTTAATTGGAGAATGGAAGTGTTTTTATTCAATTAAATTAATGGGCATTATTTTAAAAGAATCAATTCAACTTATACCATATTTTAAACATTTTACCATGGCTTAAAATTTTAATCAAATCTCTCACTTAAAACTTCGATTTAAACTTCATTTGCTTGGATAATTTTTTTAAATTTATTACTGTATTGTGTTTGGATTTTAGTGCTTCAACTTTAATTACAATTAAACAATCCGCATCTAGATGTAGGACACCATACTGAGATACATCCTACAAAGCTTAATTCACTACTTCTAGTTCTGATACCCTGTTAATATCAGCACCTTCATCTATTATAAGAAAACGTAAACAATAGAATGTGAATAAGCCTCGCCCAAAGCGATATTCAATAATTCAAGTGTGCTTGATTTCAAACGCTATTCATTTTCACTGCTTGTTCATTTTGCTCCAAATATCGTATGATTACAATGTTGCGATGCATAAAAAATTATAAATACAGTTTTAATTGTTCGAGACAATTAGACTGGTTTTACACGGCACTAAGGGAAGTACGAAGTAAGCTGTTTCATGTGTTGCTTACACCGATAGGTTTTGAAAGAATGGGTTGTACTATTTATTACCTGTAAGTGTGGGAAACATTATGCTGCAAAACAAACTTAAAACAACTCGTCGCTTAAGACGCAACATGACATAACTGCATTTCCCCAACTTTACAGGAGACGAAATGAAAAACTATTGCAATTAAAAACTATTAAAATGAATTGACTATTGCAAGCGATTTTTGACTATTGCAAGCGAGTCGTTTTTTTTTTCGCAAAACCGTTTGTGCCAGGTGATCCGGAGTCGAAAAAACATAAAGATTGATGTATAACTCAAAATGGCCTAAATGTCAGTTATGTCATGTTACGCCTTAAGCGACGAACTATATTTTTTACCAACTGTACATATTTTTAAAAGGTTTTAGGACGATACAATTTAAATCCGCATTTATGTTAATTTTTAAAAGTTAGCTTAAATTTGACACTTTCAGACATCAGGGGTTAGCTGAAATTCTAAACTTCGGTCTAACTGCCTTACCTAGTTCCAAATAAAAATCCATACAAACATTTGTTTTGTTTGAACTGTTAGCATACATTTTTTCGCAACAAGTAAAATCTAATATTCCTAATTTAAACTATTTTCAGATTCTAATATTGATGTTTAACTTTATCGATGTTCCAATCATTTACTGGTTGTTTCAATCCTTAGGGCATATTCTCCCTTTATTTTTAAGAAATTATCCTTGATGTATATTTTACTGCAATCATCAGAAACACCAATTTTCATAATTATAACACTAAAGTACAACTTTTCCTCAAACAATTGTCCCATCCAACGTGACAAAATCACAAGAAAAATAATATTTACAACTGTTTCATTATTTTTCTGAGTAAGCATTGTCATAAAGCACCATGAACTTTTTTTACACCACGGGATATTATGGGGAAAAGTGATGGTAACAAAGAAGACGAAATTTCTTCCAAGAAACGTTTCGTGTTCTAACTCTAATCGCATGCTTCGAGATCATAGCATTCTCGGACCTTCCTCTTTCGTGATGAAACTTCACTCGTTTGGTTCTGCACGATCATCTGGATAGTCAATCAACTTGCATGCAATTGCCCATGCATAAAATATATCCTCTGTAACCGGCCATTTTCCTTTTGAACATCTCCATTATGTTATTATGTTGCATTTTTCGGAAATCACTTGAGGGATTTTCTGCAGCAATTGGTTTTCTTCGTTATTCCATATTTTTCTATAGTCTTCGATATTATACACCATGGTCACTGGTTGCACAATTTCTAATTTATACTCGCGCATTTTAAAAAATATGCCTTCTAATTTTTTTAAAATACAAACACATACGATATTTTTTAAAGAGAAGTTGATACCCTTATAAATCTTAAATAAATCTAAATTCACTATTTGTTTTCAAATCAAATATATTCGCTCAAATAAGTCAAACGAATTAAATTTACAAATTTTCTTCACGTCTTTGTTTACATACATTTTTATCTCATTTTTTATAATCATATTCTTATCTTATTCTTATTATTATCATATATTTTACTAATCATACCCTTGTATTCCTATTCTTATAATCTGGAAAGAATAAGAGATTGCCCTGGATAAAATTAGCATTTATGTGTTCTAAAAATATAGGGGGCTAACAGTTTAAAACATGCTCGCTTTATAATACCAAAAGCAGTATTCTTTTTTTTATTTTTTTCCAATTTTTCTGAAGAGAGGAGATACCTTCTTCATTACAACAAGTCTTTTCATTCCATACACCTGTTGCTCGTATATACCGTCCTTCCATAACAAAAATAAATTATCGTCATTCCTTCACCACCTTTAGAAAATGATCATTACTTTAACTACTGTGAACGTGTGCTCTTGGGGGAATGCGCCTAAACAAAATAGCTATTTGCTCACCCTAATCTATATTTGATGCTCACTCTCCCTTTCAAAACAACTCATTCAAGTACTCAATGCCCCCGAAAAAAAAGAAATAAAACCAACTCGTGAGAAAACTTCACCTGATACCCTACAACCCCACATACTTCCACGACGGATCCTTCAAAAAATCCAAAAACGTGAGTTATATGATCTCAGAATATTTTCAAACCATGAATTCGACAACACTTCTCCCGACCATCCAGAGGGGTAAGAAACCCCATTAGGGTCTACACAAAACGATTCTGCTCCATTACATCTCAACTCCGCATACGACAGTTATTAATAATAATAATAAAAATTGTCGTTCTGACGATGGCAGCATCACGAGTGGAGAGAAAAAAATGTCGATGGATATATTGGGAACTAAAGAGGTAAATTATAATGCGAACTTCCCACAAGCTTCAATAAGCAATGCCGAAAAATGAAAGTTACGGGATGTCTTGCTGTCAAGTTTTGTGATGCTTTAACAAAAGGTTGGTCAGTTATGAGAGTTCGTGAAGATCAAGGGTCGGATAAGGGTTCGTGAGACGGTTGGTTGGACTTTGTTGGTTCGTAAAACGTTCTCTCGATTCCTTTTGTTGGGCGGACGTAATGACATTAGAGTTCTTTGATTTGGCATCGGGAATCTGCGCGTGCGTTTTGTGAATGCTTTATTCGTGAATGATGCGTGTAAGATGTCGTGAAAACAAAAAAAAGTATTGAGAGGATTGAATGAATGAATAAAAGGGAAACGGATTTTTTTATGATGGGAATTCTTTGGAGTTGAAAAGGGTTTGGAGAAAGGATAATGGAATTATTGAAATATGTTTCTTTGAAAGTTATTTAAAATTGGGAAGTTTTGAAAGATGTAATTATCAGTCTTTCAGTGGCTGGTAAGGAAATTGAATTTAAGAAATTTTTATGACCAGAAACCAGAAGTTTTTTTTATCAAAAAGAAATAGAAAAAGACTAGTCTAAAAACAAGTAACATTTTTCTACAAGAGTGTTGAAAATATGTTGTTTCTGTTTTCATTAACGTAATATTTTATGTTTATAATTTTCGTATCAAAATAATTTTGATGTAGTACTACTTAATTGAAATGTTAATTATTTTTAGGTTAATTATCATTATTTTTAAGTTTATTTTTTAAGATTCTGAAACCTAATATAAATGCATAATAAAATTTCCTTTGCTTAGTTTCTGGAAATAATAAGCTAGAGAGAGAAAAAAACGTATATTATAAGGGATTCAAATTAAATAAAGTGATTTTCATGCATTATATCAATCAGAAAAAAATATTCACAAATTTTAAATCATATGTTTCAGCTATGTTTTAGATCAGTCCTAAATTTCTTATTCTTAGGAATCATAATACACTAGCGGAAATAAAAATCCCAACACCAAGAAGGAAAGGATATATCAAAATCAAATTTATTTCTATGATTGCACATAGTATCAATGTGAATTGATTAAAAAATCAGCCTTCCTGGATGTTAGGGTCCCGAGAAAACCAGGGAGGAGTGTTGTCTCCATAGGTGTCCATTACAGCCGTCACACGTCATGGTATTGAGTTTAAGGGGATCTAAATGACTTTTGAGGGATTAAAGGACCATGTTGTCTCCTAAGGTAGTCCAAATTCATATGGTGCACCAGCGGACGTTGCATACCGGGCTAGGTGATTTCTCTTCATTGACCCGACTTGTTTGTGGGTGTTCGTTCTAGAGAACGGGAAAGACGGGGTAAAAATGCAACCTAGAGGGTTAAGAAGAAAGCTTGGACATTGCATACAACCTGTGGTTGTGCATGTTTCTTTTGAAATTTGTCCCCAGGACAGGTCTGAAGGTAAGGACGGTCTACCGGCTGCAAAACCTCAATGAGGCAGCTCTGGTTGGAAAAAGTACTGGTGAATCATACTCAGGAGTTGCAGAAATGGAATCCAATGCATCCCCACTACGTTACCCTGCATCACCACTCCGTTGAACGATTAGAAAATCATCAGCTGAGTGCGCTCTCTCCATTGTGTCTTCAAACTCATACCCAACCGTCGTGGTGCTCCAAACCGAAGCAGGATTCTCTGATAAACATAATGTCATGAAATTGGGATTTTCATTTCCTTATTTCGTGCACTATTGGAAACAGAAAGGCCCATTTTCATCCCCTTGTTTATAGACAAAGAGGTAAGAAGCTATGCGGACCAAACGGACAATCCGCAGTACTGCAAATGACATCCATCCCACTGCCGCTTGTCCTCAGTATGATGTACCGGTACTTTGGCCAACTAGAGCTGCTTCTTTGAGGTTTTTTAGCAGGTTGTCCGTCCTTACTTTTAGACCTGTCCTGGGGAAAAATTTCAAGAGAAAAATGCACAAACACATGTTTTATGCAATGTCCAAGCTTTCTTCTTACCCCCCTATGTTGCATTTTTACACTGGCCTATCAGTTCGTAAGAACCAACGCTCACAAAACATGTCCGGAGAAAGAGGAGAAATCACCTAGCCCGGTATTCAACGTCCGCTGGTGCACCATATGAATTTGGACTACCTGAGGAGGCAACATGGTCCTCCAATCCTTCAAAAGTCATTTAGAGGCCCTGTCACTCTATACCATGACGTGTGACGGTGGTAATGGACACCTATGGAGACAACACTCCTCCCTGGTTTTCTCGGGACCCTAACATCCAGTAAGGCTGATTTTTTAAGCAATTCCCATTGATACTATGTGTAATCATAGAAATAAATTTGACTTTGATATCTCCTTTCCTTCTTGGTGTTGGGATTTTTATTTCCGCTAGTGTATATCTCCTCAATCATTTTAGTGTGTTAATTCACATAGTTTTTAAACTTAAGTTGAAAATAAGAAAATTCCATTAACTATTGATTAAAAAAGATAAAATGATTGTTAAATTTGCCTTTACTAAAACTTACGTGCAATTGTGCTTTTATTAGTTAAAATATCTTTTAAAAACTATAATAAATAAGAGAGATTCAATTTTCACTCCTTTCAAATTACTAAAAAGTATCTAAAAATGAATATTGTTTTATTTTCCACAAGTAAATTCATATCCTTCTGATACAAAAACTTCTCCCTCCACAGTTTGCTTGAACTTTTGAAACCTATCCTATCAATTAACCTGTCAAACACTCACAGACAGTGATTTTTAACGCAAAGACATGCTTTTGTACATAGTTTTTATTTCTATTCGAAAGCATCCAATAGATTGAAGTTTTCAGGTTGTGGAAAGAAAATACGAAAATTTTCTTTGCTACTCAGACTCTTCTATGTATCACATTCAATATTTTTCTTTTGCTATGTGTGAGTTGAATAAGTTTAACTTCTTTAACTGCCGCAATAGGTGATGGAGAGGAGATACGAGAGTAGGTTACCGAGAAAGTTTTCTTGAAAGCGCCAAATAAAGAGAGAAAAGAGGAAGGATGTGTTTTGTTTGTTTGAATTAGAAGAGAAAAGGTTGGGTTCATTAGCCCCGTGTGTTCAAACAACAGGGAAACAGCGCCATTCCTGTAAAAGAGGTCCTTTTGTCTAACATGTTTCTGGTTACGTATTATTATGGAAAAATATTAAGAAGAGTAACGAGGACAACAGAAAAGATAATAACAGTCATACTTATAATGATAGTATAGAGAAAGCAGTAATAAGTACTTATCATGACTAATAACTATGATCATTGTACGAGTATTAACTAAAAGCACAATGTGTTTCTATTACAACTACTAATAATAATAATGTATAATTATATCAATTCATTGAATTAACGATGGTTCAAGCACACATTTTATATGACTGTTAAGTAATTATTTTCTCTATTAGAGATGAAGTTTTTTTGTGAACTTCGTTTCATATAGCTTATTTAATGTCATATCGTTAATGTTATTATATAGCTCGTTTTATGTCATTTCAGTTTTAATTTTTAGAAATAGTATTACAGAATGATACGAATGTTTTTTCTTCGTATTTTATTTTTTATTATCAATATTTTTATGAGAATATTTTGTAGGGTAAATCTCTAATAGTTATTAGTATTATATGTATTATCATGTTATTTTGGGATATTTTCAGCTAAAATATACTTCCAGGCTAGGCTTACAAACAGGATTGGCAAAACCCCGGATTTTTTTGAAAAAACCCAAGTGGGTTGGGTTTTTTCAATAAAACCCTGAAAAAACCCATATAAAACTGTGTTTTTTTGGAAAAAGTGTGGGTTTTTTCAAAATTAAGTGGTTTTCTCCTGGAAAGTAAGTGGTTTTTTCAAATTGTAGTGAGTTCTTTCTATGTTAAATGTGTTCTGTCAAAATAATGTCAGTTTTTCCACAGTAAAGTGGGTTTTAAAGTGGGTAAAGTTTTATACTTTGAAAAAACCCACAGAAATTGTAAAAACACCCCTTATTTACTGAAACCTGGTTTAAATTTTGAAAAACCCACTAAAATTTAAAAAAATATCCTAAACTTCGAAAAAAAACACTCAATATTGAAAGTCTATTCAACTTTGAAAAAACCCACTGAAATTTAAAAATCTTTATTTTTTATATCTAGTTTGAACTTTTAACGTCCTAAATTTTGAAAAAACCACATTCAATAATGAAAAAACCCACTGAATAATGAAAGAACCTCTATTTAACTTTAAAAAAACTCCCTGAAATTGAAAAAAACACCATTTAATTTTTAAAATCTAGTTTAAATTTTGAAAAAACCCATTAAAATTTTAAAAATATCCTTAACTTTGAAAAAAACACATTAAATCTTAAAGGAACTGCCAAAATCTTGATTTTTCTTTAAAAAACCCAAAAATGGGTCCAAAATGTGGGTTTTTTCAAATGTTTTTTTTTGAAAAAAACCCCAGCCAACCCTGCTTACAAGCCACCACTGTTCTATCTAAAACAAATTTTAAGTTAAATCATACATTTTGATTACCTATAGGACTATAAAACTAAATCTTGACTTAAGTTTCATGTGAATAGTAGTAGATGTAAGAAAACCAGTTGTGAATAAAAACAACCACACTGAGCCAGACAGTTAAATTTCCTTCTATAGATGAAACAGCTAACTTAAGAAAACTCCTAACTTTAGATTGCATGATAAGGAACTTTTCTTAGTTGCTCCTTATGTTAAACTAATGGTGTTTTCAACTATTTGTCTCAGAATCCTGTCCTGTGATGTATAGAAATAGAAAATCCCAGTTGCTGCCTTGGCAGCTAATGAATAGATTTTCTTTCTTCCAATGTGCCCGTTTTCCTCTTTTCACAATACGCATTGGAGCTAAATAAGGTTTTAGTGAAGTGTGCGATCAACTCGGCAATACCTTTCTTTGAATATCCCTAACTATGTTTGATTTATCATTAGTTGAAAGCGCAATCATTGCAATTATTATGAGTGATTGCTACTAAATGGAGTGAAGGTTTCCTTAAAAGGCTCCATTAATAAGTGCATTGACAGTTGCTACCTGAAAATAAATAAAACTTTTATTCTTGGAATATTGGTATAGTTAAGTGTAAATAAATAATTTTACAGGAATGGGTTCCAAAGAGTATATAAATGTAGCATTTCAAAACACATAGATTTAGTTACATACTTGAGTTAATCACATTTATTTCATTTTTATTATGTTTTACATTGAAAAATTCATACCGGATTTAATCATAGATTTACGGAGTGATAGTGAAGGTACTAAGATTATCTAAAAATTGAGCAAAGCATCCACCTTTTTTTACTCTGCAGCACGGAAAAAAATCCAATGAGAAAGACCGCCGTTGGACTCCTGTCGACACATAAGAGAGGAACTATAACTTTTTTGAATTTCTAAGAAGCTCTAATCTCGGTATCTGAATAATCTCCTGTCTTCTTTTCTTTTAAATTACAAAATAGAAACAATGAACATCTCCTTCATTCCTTTAGACAAAATTTGGAGACCATGTCTATATTTTACTTGTTTAAATAATTCCGTGTTAGATTTTTTCCACTAGTCCGTAGAAGCTTTCATGATCCAAACCTAGACCAATGGGCCATCGTTAATATCGAGCCCTAAGTTAAAACTTAACATGCAAGGATAGACGTCTTTAACCGGAGTGTCTGCTTAACCAGACCAATAAACGAATTCAAAGATTTAGAAGCTTTAAATTACAGCTGAACATTTTCTTATACCAACAACACACAGCTACTTATTCCCATAACCCATATCCTCCTGGTGAACGACCTGTCGCATCAGGAAGAAGCAAAAATCCCATCCTCCGAACCGAACGCACCTTTGTCCATTCTAAACTTAAATTTAAATTCTGCTCTCACGACTCCATCCCATTGCACAAACACAGCTGTCGCACCCCAGACATGTGTCACATGCGACAGCGACACGAGTGTGACGATCGCTGTGTTCCGTGAGGGTTTTCTTAAGCAGGGGACTGTTTTGTAATGAGGTGTCGATCGCCGTGACCCATATCATGATGGTGGAACTATACTTGGATGGCAGAGGAAGGAAGGGTCGTATATCAGATGTATACGCTAATGATGTTGGTGATAATGTGATCGTCACCTAACCTAAGGGATAACCTGTGTGCTTTTACAGGAGATGAACAACCTTTTAGCTTCCGTGGGCCGTATGGGAGATAACTAGACCAATGTATGATTATAATTTTTCAGGAGAAATTTTCCTGGGAACTCCCATTAATGACAAGCAAAATGGAATTTTTTTACTGATAGTCTCAATTAGGAAGTTAACTAAAGACATTAAAAGAGATTTTAGAGTTTTGAATGTCTGTTCATAAAGTTATTTTCATGATTGATTTATGAACGAACATAGAAGGGGATTAACGTTAAATAAACTTATTATCTATACTGTATACTTATTATTATAATATCCATTTCTTTTAAAAATCAACACTAATGGAAATAGAAATATAGAGTTATAAAGAGATAAAAGAGAAAAAGGAGTTATGATAATTATCTTCAGCGCATGGTTGCAATATTGCCTATAATGGTTCGTGAGTTCTTTTTGATATTTCGTTGATTATTTTTATTTATTTCAAAAAAAATTTAAAAAATAAACATATCTAGATATTTTATGGTTGATGATAAGTTCTCCGATCAACATCTTCTAGTATTTGCACTTTATCTTACATCTCACTCTCATAAATATCTCGTATATAAACCAGAAGGTCAAACCTGAAAAAGTAGAGCATCTTCCAACAAAACACTCTATGCCTCTAAAATAGCACAAACTGATACAGGAATAGGGTGTTTCATAAGACACTCCACCATCATGTAAGGCAACGACAGCTACAATCCATCCAAACTCGACACGGCAATACATCAACCATCACCACCTCTCTATATAAAGATCCTTATAAAAGATAGCTTCTCTTCTTCCTCCGTAATAATTTCCCTGAACACTCGTATTTCGCAAAAACTAAAGAGGATCGACCCACTTCCTGATGTCCGTCGAAGCACCCCCTTTTTGTTCTAATAGAGTCGCGTTTCGTTTGAGGAAGTTGTCTTTTTTTTCCCCCGAGGATGATCTGACCTCGGGCTGGTTTTCTCTGTTTTGGGACGCGCTGCTGATGAAAACAAAAGGAAGGACGTGCTTCCGTGAGAGTGAAGATATCGTATAGCGAGAAAGAATAGGTAGCGCATCGATGGCTCATTTAGACATCACTTTTTGTGTTTATTTTGGAGGAATCATCCAAAGAGAAAGGTGTGAATTGGCGTTTCACTCTTTACTCCTTCACATTTTTATACTAACTAGCGATGATTCAATAGAGTGAATTGCTCAGGATGAACTGTGAAAGTGAATAGTGTTGATGAACCTTTAGTTCCTCATAGATGCGTCGTGGTAACATCTGCAATCAAAACCGTCTGCACAGGAGCGACCACATTTCGGACTAGATGTGCTAAAATGATCAAATTTCCAAAATTTTTATGGGGGAGGACCCCAGCCCCCCTTATATGCTTGGAACTTTATTATTCACATTTTTTTTAAGTATTACCTTTATTAAAATGCAAATCATATCTAAAAATGTATTACAAACATACATTTAATCTGTTTAATATGTATGGGTGGGAGGCTTAAGAATATGTTAGGTCCTCGCCCCCAGTGCAAAAAAATCTAGCTTTGGGCCTCATAATGGCTAAATTTTTTAAAGGATATTTGGGCCCCACCCGAAATTAACTTTTATAAATGCCACTGCATCTGTGTGCTAGAATCGAACCATTTATTTCAGAAACATGTCAAATACCACTTTTTCTAAAATGAGTTATTGGTGTCATGGGATGTTTTTTATGGGTATAAATACACATTTTAGTGCAGATACATATCAAATTCACGATTTTAAAGTAATTATGCAACACGTTAAATTTCAGCATTAGTGCAGAAACCAGTCAAGCGACGTCGCTAGTCTGGAAAAGGTCGCAGGATAATAGTCTTGGTTTTTCATCTCTGAAGTCCTCCATCTTTCCCCATCATAGAAAGATTACTTTTTCCGCTCTCAATATTTGCCTCGCAGGGTTACTTTCAATGCGTGCTCTATTGCTTCTCTCTCTCAATAAAAAGAGATGGGGTCAAATGTGAAAGGGAGCACGCCGCGAAGGACGATCACGTTTGGTGGTGTTTAATTAACCATCGACTTCATTTATTGATTGGAATCTGAGTAGTTTTAGTTTTTTAGCCATGCCGTTTTGGCCTCTATTGGGGAAACTGGAAATATTTTTTTACGTTTAAGGAAGAAAAGAAGGGGCATTGTTCAGGTTTGTTTTGAATTTGGTGCAGGTTTGAGTTCCATTTTCCTCGTTTACTAATAGTCTTGGTAGATTTGAAGAGAAAGTTTAACAAAAATACATTAAGGATAATTTTTTATATTATATTATTGCTTTTATATTCCTCCGATTTTTAAATCGAAGATATATAAAATTTTTGCCGTTTAAAATCATCAACTATTGAAACTGGAAGATATTGGGTCCATGATTGAGTTGTGACAACCATCAATAAAAAATCAGAGGATCTTAAATACTGTATTGTTTTACTTGCAAAATCCTAAAATTTGTTTTTATACGAATAATAAATATACTTTATTTAGATTTAGGTTCTACTGATAAAATATGCATTGGAATTCGAGCCATTTAATCCAAATCAATTAACCAACCTACAATGTTCAATGTTCATACTGTCCGTAAATTTATGTGTTGTTTAAGTATTTTGGTGTAAGTATTAAAAAATAATTAAAATAATGTTATTCATTATTTGATACATTCAGAAAAATAATTGTTCTCACATAACAAGTGTAAATTAAGATGAGAGCGATGCCTAGTACCTCTTGACAACGCTGCACACATCCCCACAAATACATTAAACATTAATTGGCAAAACCATCAAAATAAAACTTCAGAACTTCTTTACCTATGCGTGCAGACTTAATACGCACGCTGTAAACTATCAAAATAACCCAATTTCCCTCATCTAACCCTCACCTCCACACAAAATACGAAAACAGCCACGCGCACGACTTCGAAAAACCCGTCGTTTTAAATAAATCATATCTTTCATGTCTCGCGAATCAGGACATTTTTGGTACCACATGGCGTGGGCGTATGTAATAACAGTAAGCACTCGCTCTCTCCTTTAAAAAAAGACTGTATCTTTTGAAACCTTCGCCTGAATTTTATTTTTAACCATCCAGAAAGGAGTGGCATGGACCACTTGACCCAAGTCCACCTGCTCATTGTGATATGAATGATATAACTTCACCTTGTTTCCAACAGCTTTTGTAGTTATAGTCACTCTAAGAACAAAGGACTATCAACTACTACCGAGTGTGATTTTATTAATGTTCACCTTGATATATTCGTCGAGGATTTAGATACTTTGCATACGTTTGACCTGATTTGATTTAATCTTTGGATTTGGATTACTAGCGAAAAAGTAACTTATTACAAGGAAAAGTATTATCCAAGATTACGATGATATATTTAAAAAAATGTAGCATACTCTTTAGGTAGGAAACTAAGAAACTTATACTGTCTGTGAAATGATCAAAAACTACCGACAATCTTGTTAGCATTAGTGGATTATAACTAGAAAAAGAAGGGTTAATTTAAATAACTTAATAATACCTTGTGTTTTAGATTTAGATTATATATATTTTTACTTTTCAATCCATTAGACATTTATTTAAGCCACCCTTTATTAGGATCTTTTTTGGCGTCGCAAAATTAAATGGATAATTCCTTTTTACATGTAACAACGGTTATTGGAAACAAAATCGTTTTTGGAAAAAAAATTTAAGGCTAATTTCCATAAAGGTTTTATATTTTCTGGAGAAGAAAGAGTAAAACTTTTTGCCTGCTTTTATTTTTATTGTTTAGAATCATAATCTTCTCTAACATTGATAATTTTCACTCTCTCTCTCAAATCTCATTGAAACATTGAACATTATTCAGAATTTTGGGGTCAAAACATTTTATAAAATTATGTATTACGTTTTGGGGTCATCCGATAAAAGATAACTATCCGATTAACACAGATAACCATGTATAATTTCTATAAAGTTTCAATGAAAAAGCAGTCTTTTTACAAAAAAAACTTGCCTTGTCATTTTGAAATACGTCTTTATTAAATAACAATCAAGTTGCATAGCTTTAATGTGGTTATGCCATAACTATGTGACTTCATTCTAGTTTTAGAAAGAAAATAGTACTTGTATTTAAGAGAAAAAGAGAACAGAGTAAAACCAGGGAACAGCAAAAACACCAAAACACATGTTTAAATTACTTAAAATAATTAAATTTTTTTATCTTCCATAAAATGTAATCGTGAAATAAAAATATAAGTGGATGATTTTAATTTACTTACGTAGCACAAAATCACTTTATAACTAAAGATTTAACTACACTTGAACAAAGAAATCTCCTTAAGGAGATTTCTTTGTTCAAGTGTAGTTTTATAACCCGGAATCTTGGCAGACATTTTTACTGGTAGCTTTGATATATTTTTCTGCTTTTGCGTGATGTTACATCACCTATACGTGCTAAGTGGCCTCTCAGCAGTAATTTTGGCATTCCTTTCTCTTCGTGCGTATCGGGAATGATTGTAGTGACCAAGCTTTTTTTTAAATCTTCGGTTTAAAAAATGTCTGAGCACATAACTGGGCTATGCAATTTTAAATTGTCTTTAAGGACACTGAAAGTTTCAAAATTGAAATAAAAAAAGCCCCATTAAATTAAAACACACGAGAAGAGTTTTTTAAAGAATTTACTGCGTAGGAGATGATAGTTAAGTGGATAAGGTTGGTTATTTTTCCATTGTGTATAGAAAAGACGTGGAAATTATTTTCCTTGCTAATAAGCCGTGGTTCAATCTGTTTTAATTTGGACATTTTGTCTTCATTTAATCAACATTTTAATCCTGAAAGAATAAATAAATAAAAGTTAACCCCTTTCCTCAATGTATCTTGATCTGCGTAAAAATATATGGATATTCATAGCTGGGATATTGTTAAAAGTTCATTTTTATCAAACAGGAGGAATATCATTTTAAAGTTTGTTCAGCTAGTTGTCGAAGTTGAAGAGAACTAAAGGGTATAATTTTCGTAAAATAAAGTATAGTTTTTATAAAGTAGTACTTATATTACATATTACGGTGTAGGCGTAGAGGTTTAAAAGGACATCGAAATTTTTTTTCTGACCCACTGCACCTACTTACGACTACTTATATTTTTTAAGTTTTAAATGACTTACACATAGGATTTTATTTTTGGTGCACTAAATTTCAAAATTTTGTAAAGAATGTGAATCCAAAATAAAATGTGAGGTCGGGGGGTCCTCCTCCACAAAAACTTTAGAAATTTGCCCCTCAAAATAGTGGTTTAGTTCATTTTGAGACCCTTTAGATTAAATCACCCAAAGAACACCGTTTATTGTAAGCTGCAGAATTTCCAACTTTTCTTTGTTCTATTGACCATCTACAACTCTTCTAAAAATTGCACCCTCGAACACCTCAAAATCACTTTCATTTTCAATGCCACCCCACTTTCGGCTGCTCCGTCGACCGTGAACCATCGTACCAGATCCCTACATCCACCATTCGTGATTTTTTAATACTTCGTTCTCGGAAGTCCTTTCTTTTTTTTTCGTTTTGCCGGCGGGCTTTCATCTCGACCGTTGCCACCAGTCGGATGAGAAATGCCGGCATCGCGTAATAGCTGTTATTGTGGAGCGCTGTTCTGTGTATTAAACTTCTGGGGAATGGTGGTTGGGAGTATTTTTTGTTTGGAAAATGAAGGGTAATGGTGTTGTAAGATCCGTTTCGCTTTTGCTGTAAAGAGATGTTTTTTTATTTAAGTCTGGGATTCTTTTGGTTTGGAACTGGAATTTCAGAAATTTTGGCCATAAAAGTTTTTTTATTTCTCATGTTTATATCCCCAGTGAAGTATACGAGATAAATTTTATGGAAGGAAAACGGATCTTAATCATAATTAAAGAGCTAAAAATTTTCTTTCCTGGTTCAATTTTTTTTCTTAAACTTTTTTTGGTTGATTTTGAAGTTATTTATGCAAAAAACCAGAAATTCGCAAAAATGCAGTGTTTGTGGAATCTTACGTAAGAATCACTCATATCTCCCCTCCCCATCACTGGGAAAAGTAAGTAAATAACAAACCCCTTCCCCCTTAGGTGCTTACATAATATTTGAATGGCCTCTAAAAAGATGACTCAAACGTCCCAACTCGATAGAAAAACTACATTTTCCCCAGATCCAAATGGAAAAAAATTCCGTTAACAATGATACGAGGGGTAGTAGTATAATGAAATTAGATCGACCCCAGATACCCACAGCTGTAATTTATGTACTTGTGTAACCTCAACTAACAAAATTTCATAAATATTCGGTTTTTCTTTGGATTCACTGGTGTATAATTACTAATTTCTAGTTTGGAGTCCACATGATTAGAATAAATAATTTTTTTGTAGATTTAAATGAATTGTGTTTAAATTATTAATTAAACAGTTCTCGTTTTTTTTAAAGCAAGAATAATTTGATTTATGTTTTATACGCCTAGGTGTGAATTCCAAATCCCCAAATGAAAATAATTTTCGAGAATTTCGTGATTATAATTATTTATTGTCTGCATACATGCATAAAAAAGTGCTTTTTCAAATGTCTCGTATCAATTTTTAAAACTTTTCCTGGAAAATTTGACAGAATTCTGCGATGAAATAATTAATTTGTCTTAATCCATAAATCAATTAAAACATATTTTATCTGTATTCGATAGCATTGAAAATAAGATGAATAAATATTTAATATTCCGCAAACAGTTGAAAAGCACAATTAAAACAAGGAGTTTGAAAAAAAGTAAAGCGGATAACTGTAGCTTTAAAAACGTCACTTTTCACATTAAGCTAAAGTTCTGCAATTATCTGCTAGATGGCAGCACCAGCGGAAGAAACGGCACCGCTAGTCCTTTTCACAATTGCGACAGTTCAGATCATTTCATGTGTTTCTTCTCTTAAAATATCATTTTTATTTTGTCCATCTCCTAGGATTTTTCAATTATTAAACTTATATGAAAGGAGAATTTCACCATTTATTGCTGGTTAAGCGGACAATAGGTGTAAACTCTCAACTCTCAAGCGTCACCTCCAACCGTGGACCGGTTTCGTCCTTGTTAGGACTCATCAGCACGGTATACGATGGTAACGCAAGAGAGAGGAGGGCAAGTACTAGTCTAGCCGACTATAACTGAAAAAGTAGTGACCATTGATTAGTCCTCCACTCATCTGGAATGACAATGGCATTCCTAGGACAGATTTAATTCCAGAAAGGCAAGGTATATGAAAGGAGAATTTCACCATTTATTGCTGATGAGTCCTAACAAGGACGAAACCGGTCCACGGTTGGAGGTGACGCTTGAGAGTTGAGAGTTTACACCTATTAAACTTAGTTGCAATTTTTGAGAACATCCCTTTAATTTTGAAATTTAATTATGAAGATTCCTTGAAATCTTTACACGAGCGGGTCCTAAACTTTTTGAGTTTTGTATCAGGCGGGAAATTCGTATTGAAACGCTGGAGCATAAGCTAAAAATTGGATTTATAGCTTTACTGGGGGGGAATGGAAAAAGAAGCGAACGGACTCCCATGGTGCTGTTGAAATTGCTATAAGGGACTCAGTTTGAAAACTGCTGCTCATATGTTCTACTTTTGACCTATCAAATATTTGAATAATCGTAAAAATACAAATTTATTCTGTGTGGTTATTAATAGAATTTATTATTGTTGGGAAACCATATAACACCATTTAAGAGGGGACTCCTAAGCATAGCCTGTAGTAGCTGAGATTGGGTTTGCCCAGTATTCGACCCAGCCTTTTTAATGAATTTCCAGTCATCCATCAGCGTATGCGATTTAATAAATATAAGTCATACAGCTGATGTAAAATTCAGAATTTCTTTCTCAATTCAGAGTTATTTGTAAATAACGGGACATCACAATTTTTAAAACAAAAAAAATTCTCCCAGGGCAATGACTATATAATTTATGATTAGGTAGCTGTCTTGGCTATTACACTGTGGCTCTATTGCTATAAGGGACTCAGTTTGAAAACTGCTGCTCATATGTTCTACTTTTGACCTATCAAATATTTGAATAATCGTAAAAATACAAATTTATTCTGTGTGGTTATTAATAGAATTTATTATTGTTGGGAAACCATATAACACCATTTAAGAGGGGACTCCTAAGCATAGCCTGTAGTAGCTGAGATTGGGTTTGCCCAGTATTCGACCCAGCCTTTTTAATGAATTTCCAGTCATCCATCAGCGTATGCGATTTAATAAATATAAGTCATACAGCTGATGTAAAATTCAGAATTTCTTTCTCAATTCAGAGTTATTTGTAAATAACGGGACATCACAATTTTTAAAACAAAAAAAATTCTCCCAGGGCAATGACTATATAATTTATGATTAGGTAGCTGTCTTGGCTATTACACTGTGGCTCTCGGAACTTAATAATCCTTTGTACTAAAATCTTATCTTTAGACACCCCTGACTTGGGTGAAAATAACCAGAAAAACATTCTGGCACTTTCAGCATGGTGGATAACGATATCAAATGCTGATTTTCATTCATATCAAATGCTGTAACCTCCTGTTTTTCTTGTTGTAGGCCCCGGCATGCTGAAGCTGCTGCTGAGCCACTGGCAGGCGCACCGGGAGCCGCTGCCGTTCGTGCTCACTGACGACCCCCTCTACTGCAGTCACCTCACCAAGTCCCCTTTCCCCGAGGTCTACTCCGTCAACCGCGTCAACCCCATCTTCGAAGACGAGGAACGACCCGTCGTCCTTCCAGACCTCTGTCTCAAGCGCTCCCTCAGCGAGAACGAAACCAGGGCATCCGACGACACAGGTTGGCTGACAAAAAAAAAAGAATCCGAAAGACTGCATTTTAACACTATAGTCTGTGTAATTAGAATCGGCGGTTGAAAAATCACGTGATTTCCCCAGTCTCCACTTCTCTCCCCTGTGTGTTGCCATGGTTTCCACCAGTCTTATTTTCCCCCACATCACGCCAAGCCCACAAGCGACCGAGATTGTCATTGAATCTAACTCGTGTCGCAGCATCCAATGAAATAATTGGAACACTTTTTTTAGTTATAAAAGAAGAACTAATCATGGTAGAAGTACAAACTTTTAAACAAGTATACAATTATTTTTTTTTCAAAAAGATTGTCGTTTCGTTTTTTAAAAAATTCGAATTGGTTTTATAATTATTAAGATTCAAAGTTTCAATTTAATTTCACGCCCTGCCTTAACTGATGTGCAAAAATAAAGCAGGACCGATTTCGTTTTCTCCTTCGTTACCAAGGTGACGAATTTCAAATAAAAACTTAATTAAGGCCTAGGAAACACATATTCACGTTCATGACCGAGCCTTATTCTGATGTATAGGGTTTTAAAGCATATGTGTTGGTTAGGTGGTTAGCCTAACATGAACTCACATCACACTCAGTTTTTAATTCCTAAGCATGCTTGGTCCTTAGTTTACAGACTCATTGTAAAGATGAAGGGCTGAGTCGACCTTGCCCAATTCGGAAATTGGGCCAACTTAGAAACCTAAAATCAAATATGTTCATTCTTCAGTAAATCTTTAGTTTTTAGACTGGCATTCCACTCATATAAAATGCAATTTGCTTTTCCACAGATTTAATTGCATAGTATTTGTGTACTTACAATTTAAACAAGCGCATGGATATACGTGTAGCTCCTTTCACTAAGCAAATTTCTTCCTTAGGATACTCCTCGAGCGGCCACTACAAAGGCACCGCGGACAGCCTGACCGACGATGTGGTCTCCCGCCACATGAGCTCCGACTCGGATGATTACTCGCATCCCGAAGCGGTAGTGGTGTCGGCCGACGTTCATCGAGAGTCCTTCCCGGACGACGTCATCGTCCTGCCCCCCTACGCCGAGTCCGACGCCTCCAACGACCCTTACGACAGCCTCACCATGACCGGCAGCAACGAGGTACGGGACAAGCTGCAGCAACTGCTGGAGAAGGGCAACAACAACAACAACCAGGAAGACCCCAGACAGGAGCTGATGAAGTCCCTGACCCGCGCCATCAACAGCAAAGTGCCAAATGGTGAGACGGTCACTCGCACGGACAGTACGCTGGACGTGCGACAGCCAACTAACAACGCCACAGAGCGCCGGAACAGCGAAGATTCCAGCACGACGACGCCCAAGGCGCTGTACTTCAACAACAGCAATGGTGTGACGAGGCAGGACGAGTCCAGCGCGTCCAGTTCTGTCAGCTACGCCAAGCCCATCAGGAAGACGAAGAAGAGAAGCAGCGTCGTCGACAGTCACCAGGAGTCCAGCGACTCAAAAAAGTCCTCTTCGACGACTCACAAGTGCAAGGTGTGCGCCAACGCCCACCGACCGCTGGCGTTCCACCAACTCCTCCCCGGTCACTGGAGCTACGACAACGTGTACCTCCCGCAGATTCCAGGGGTGTGCTACTCCTGCATGCATTCCATGCCGCCTTCGTCGGAGGACGACGTATTCTTCCCAATGTACTACCCCCACCCGCGCGCGAGACACTCCTGGGCGCCGGTGACTGACACCAGGCGGAAGAAATCCGAAGAAAAGTCCGTCTCCACCAAAGACAACACCAGATACTCTCCAGACGGCAGTTCCCGGGAGACGGACTCGGACACCAACAACCCATTGAAGCAGTCCGAGCGGAGGTCGCTGCGTGAACCCAAGAAGTGCAAGTGCGAACACTGCCTGACTTCGTCCCTGCATTCCTGCCCGTGCCATTGCCTGTCGCACCACAGGCGAGTCAAGTTCGCGTCGGACACGGACGTGTCTCAGCATCGTCACATCCACTCCGCCCCCTTTAGGTTGGGGACTGAGACGAGCAAGGGGTTGGCTAAAGGAGAACCCATCAATGCGGCTTTTGTGATGAATTTGCCGCATCTGAATGGGCATGCTCTCACTAATGGGTCGGGACCAAAAGAGAATGGACTTAAGGGGAAAATGGCCCCGCCGCTGGTTCCTAGAGGGATGAAAGAACCTATTAAAGTAAGTTAAAGGGCTTTATCAGTGCGTTAAGTCCAATGAAGGCCGTATTCTGTTTCTGTGCCATGTTACCAACGGTTAACCAGCAATCAAAGAAGGAATCGCCGACTGTGATTGGTAGAATCCTTCTTTGACTGCTGGTTAACCCTTGGTCAAGTAGCAAAGAATACGGCCGTAAAGGAAGTTTTGTGTATTAGAGGGGATTCAGAAAAAACGCATGACCGCACGAGTTGAAGGTTTTGGGGGAACTTTTGTCTTTTGAAAAAGCTACCAGATGGGATAAAAAAAACTACAAACCAATGTTTATTTTCAGTTTTGTATTTCTGTGCTTAACCCTCTCGCTCTCGGCACCAGAACATCAAAAAAGTGAAAAAACTTTTTTTTTCTTTTTCTCAATACATCCAAAATGCCCCTATAATTTGTCTGGAAAACATTTTTTCTTGTGTGCACTCCTTCCTAGTTATTTTTATGATCCTCATATGAGGCCATATGGAGACCATATTTTTTTCATTTTAACAGAAAATACTGGTTTAGAACTTATTAAAAGACATGGTCATAATATTAAAAGATTACGAAATAAGAAAATATCTACCAACCTATAAAAAATTTTCTACACAGAAGCTAGTATCTAGCTAGTATTTTCTCTTCACAAGCATCACAGCTTAAAATGTAAACATTGAGGTATAAATCATCTTGCTGCCATTTAGGAACGAATTCAGAAACCATGTAGAAGTCGCATACGTGATCTACATGAATCAGAAGTCACAGATGAAAAGAAAATAAGTTTGCGTGTTTACATCATACCAAAATTGAGCTCATAAGTAGGAGCCTCATATGAGGCCCAGGGTGGCGAGAGGGTTAAACCACTGCTAGTCATTCTGAGAAGCTCTAGTGATATGACAGTAAAGGATATTCTTCACAAACCAACTCAATCATTCCTTCGTTCTCAGACAGATAATCTAGGTTTCCCCATAAAGCTGCTGGCTGAGACAGAGGGGAGCAGGGGCAGATTTGGGAAGAGACTTCATGGGGATCCTGCTGTACCTGATTGCATTGAAAACAACCATTAATCCATCCTTTTCCAATAAAAAATTAACCATCATGAAAAAGTAGGGGCATTGTTCTCCCATGACCCCTTTAAATCAGTTCTTGATAGAAGTAGTCAAAATGCATTGAGCATAAAAAAATAATGACTGTATTTCTTTCAGACAACTAATTTAAGAATAGTTTTGAGAGATTTGAATTTTTAATGTAAAATTTCATTTTCAAAAGTCCGTTTCGCAGCTTTAATTTGGAACCAATGTGTCCTAGGGTCATAAGTGACCCTGGAGAATCCATTGAGATGGCTTACGGCGCCCCTAGGTTTTTGCTCTATCTCCTTTAGTTTTTAAATTAATTTTTTTAACTTTTTATCATCTCAATGGCTTCTCCAGGGTCATTTACCTAGGGGAAGACCTTACTTCCATGACCCTATTACACGCTGGTTCCAAATAAAAGCTGCGAAACTGACTTTTGAAACACCCTGTATATTGCTAACCTGACTCAACAAATATTGTAAGGATCTAGGCCCCCCAGTGACCGGTTTTCAAATCAACCTGTGCCCCTTACAGTTACCTCCCATTGTAAAACTATTAAATATTTTTCATAAAGACAGTTTTTAAAAATGTTTTTTCTTTATACTAACAACCACACTATCTTCTTCAGATGGACGAGCTCTACAGATCCTACCCCATCAACTTTAGAGAATGGGAAGCTCACTACCGAAGAAACTACTTGCAGAAGCGAAGAAAACGAGCCCTAAACATGATCGGCATGGCCATAGGAATTGTACTAGTTGTCGGCATCGCAGTGGCTCTGACTTTCGTATTCTTAAGGATCAAAAGGACAGGGTGAAAGAGACTCGATTTTAGGATTATGAAATTGATATATATATAGAATTAGTATTACCAATTGCACCAGAATTTTAAAGAAAAATCATGCTGCAGAAATGAAAAAAGATCCATCGATCAAACATAATTTTTTACGCATTCATGCACGAAAGTTAATATCTGAACTTCTTGTCATTTTGGAACTTGAACTTCATTTCCAACTGAAAAGTGATCTTGCTTGTTATGGATATGTTGTGTCTTGATGGCTATTTAAAATTATATGAATTATCCTATCACTCAAAAAAAAATACAGCACTTTACACAAAAATTGGTGGATAGAAATTGCCTCCATACAGGGAGAGATGTTACGCTGCTATATGGAGAGACCTTCCACCTAAAAGGAGGTCCCCCACTGGGGAGGAAGGTTCCACTATGAAGGAATCTCCTAAGGTCTCTAGGTCTAGGTAAGAGGTCCCCCCGTATTGCAGTGAAACATCTGTCCATGTATGCTATTCCTATCTACTACTTTTTGTGTAAAGCGACATTTTTTACAGTGATCAAATCATGAATGTAGAAACAATGGACCTTATTAGGAAGGTAGAGTATTCTTTCCGATTAATCATAAGAAATAAGATAATTATTTGAAATATCTGATATATTTTCTTTCCTGATTTGTTAAGAGTTTAATTTATCCATATCAACTGACAGTTTCTGTCCACTCATACATGGATTTTTAATTATATTCAAATATAAACGACCTTTATATTTGGAGCTATTGCAATGTCTTTTTCTTGTGATAATAGTTTCGAATGAATATTCTCACAGTGGAATATTCTCATAGCTTATAATATTACTGGCATGCACCAGATATTTTATTTTACTTTACAATTTATTTATTTATGCATCAATAGTTCTTTCTAAAATTAAGTAAATTATATATTTGGTAATAAAGTAAACTTTATTATAAATTTAATGTATACTCTCAATTTATACTCTTTCTTATTTTATGGTTAAATCACTGAGTATAGAGCTTAACAGAGGATTCATCTCCATAGACGCTAATGGCAACTTTTTTAACATGGGTTTTCCCATAGACAACTTCTGGTACTGCGGACCGCCTCCTATAGTTCCAAGTCACCCCTGCTCTCGGTCATTTGCCCACTGAAGCTGTCACTCAAATCCAAATCGAAAGTGGAGGTAAAAGAGCAGCACTGGTGAAATTAAAATGCTGCTTGTTAGAAGTTCCATATACAATCAAGAATCACTTTCGCATTTCGCCTTCTCTGATTGGCTGCTAGTGGAATTGATTATAATCTGAGAGCATGAATTAAATTAAGTACCTAAAGAGGAAAACTGTCATTTGGAACCTCTGTTAGCTCTTTACTCTGTGGGTTAAATATCCAATCTAATTATAAAAAAGAAGCATTGCAGGCTCAATGTATAAAGAAAAAGTATTTTGAGGTGCATCCAGATTATTTTGTATTTTCATAGTCATAAAGTATTTAATTCAAAATAGTGTAAATTAAAGCATCAATTATATTTTTACAACTTGTTTGAATGAATGCAACAAATAAAGCACTTATTTCTCCGAATATTTAGGGTTTTTTCTTACCCTGAACTCCTATTACAAAAAATAATAACCCTTTAAAGTATTTTTTCTAAATTTCTTTATCCCCATTCATTGAATTTTGATTTCAAAGTAATATTTTAATACCCCAAACAACTTTTTATTTTGATTCATGTAACTAAGAATTTCTTGAACGCATCCATTACTGTCAGTTAATACATTTGAGACATCTATAAAAATACTTTTATACTAATAACTACTTGTAAAACTGTGTACTAAATATTAAGATAGATAAGTCAAAATACCCTTTAACGTTGTTAATTTCATAAAAATTGTGATTTGGGTACTTAAAACAGCTTTTTTTTTATAGATTATGTATAGTTAAGTAAATAGTAGAAAAATATAGTAAAATTGGGTTCATTAAAACCCAAACAAGAAGTTTTGCATTTTACAATGTGTAAAAGTGCTACTCATATTAGTGGTTTTAAAAATTTACAACACTAAAAAAGTATTTATCAAAAAAATCTTCTAAATAATATTTAATAAAACAAAATATACAATAAAAAGGAACATTCTTAAAATAATGATATAGATAAAAATATTAATTAAAACAATAGTAACTATCTTACATAAAATCAAACTTGGCTGAGTACTTATGAAAATAAATTGAAAGTACATAATTACAACAATAAAATGTATGTAATTATGTAATAACAACAATTAATCAAACCCTCCTGTAAACAATTTTACAATTCTTCTTTTGTGCAAAATTTTTAAGAAATTATCTGTGTTGTACAAAATTTTCTTCCAGTAATTAAGAGCATAAAAGCCTTCTGAGTATGCCCCCAAAAAAGACGATTATTCTGGATAAAGTACTTCATCAATAGGAACATCGTGATCACTTACAGGTATTTCAGGCACTATCTGCTGCTTAAATGCCAAAGCAATAGTTGAAAAGTTGTCTCCCCTTGATTCTTCCAGGCGCTTGAGATAAATGTCATAGTATCCCTTGCCATTCCCGATACGGTGTCCTTCTTTTGTAAATCCAATGCCGGGTACAATCACAAGATCAAGACCCCCTATGAAAGAATGTTTGCAAAATATTTAATATCGATTACAACAATCCATAAAGATTGATTGATAAAACTACCAAGTTTCTAGATAAGACTAGGAAAAGATTTCAAGAGTTGGAATTTACCAATAAAGACATACAAAAGATACAGAGTAAAGGTAAGGTTCACAACAGCCAACAAAAACCAAGAAACCCTGGGCTGGATGCAACTACGTTCTGTAACGTGTCAAGGAACCGTAGAAACGTCCTAGGGAACAGTATATCCTCACATTTTAAAACGCCTGCTCCTGACCAGACGTTTAACAACGATCGGGGCGGGACTACCGATCGTTCTGTGCGCAGGCACAAAGTGGAGAAGGCACAGGCCACTCAGGATGGCAGTGGATCACGTAGTTAAGACCTATTAAGATTTCCTATCTTGAAGAGTATTTACCGGTTTGAACGACGCGTCGCCGCAGAACGTAGTTGCATCTGGCCCCCTGTAAATAGATCTTGCTTTTATTGTAATTTTTGTAAGCAATCCACACAAAAGAGGACCTGGACAGTCAGAGCCGTGCCGTGGTAAAACGGCGCCCGGGGCGAAGGTGGCTCAATGGCGCCCCCTTTATTTTTGAAACCACCACTTTTATGACCAATTTTTTTTTGTAGGAAAATTTTAGGGCTATAACCAGACTTTTGTTTCGGGGGGGGGATTGACTCGACGTTTTTAACGTTAATGTACCCCTAAAGAGTGCATTATTTATGGGTTAAACTTTTAATCACTTGAAAGAAGCTCTTGAATGTGTTGCACAAATTGTCAAAATTTTTTAATGTGAGCTTAAGTAAAACTGGGGGGTCCCCCCTAGAAAATTTTTGAAAAAAAAAGTGTTTTAGTCCATTTTGAGACCTTAAAAATCACTGAATTTTAAAGGAACATACATAATCATAAATAAACGTAAAATTTTGGAAGGGAAGTCTTCTTTATTTCGACACACTACGGGGAAACACCTAAGGGAGAACTCTTCATTTAGGCATAAGAATTTTTAATGAGAAAAACACTACCTAAAACCAACGGCAAAAAATTGGGGATTGGGGGTTCTCTAATAGAATGTTTTTTTTTCCTTTTTTAAAATTTGATCCTCAAAATTAGTGTTTTTACTCAAGGAAACAACTGAAATTATAAAACAGTATGTAAAATTGCATAAAATATAATTAAAAATCTGCAATAGCTTCTAAGAAATAAACAACTATTTTCTTTCACCCAGTTTCTAGTAAATGTTTTTATAAATTATCATTCGTATCAACTTCTACTAAGGGAAATTATATGAAACATTCATTGAAAACAAGTTTCATGCATCGAAGCATCTTTCAGGGTCTTATCTCGGTTAAGTAGTACTTTTCGCATTGCAATAAGAACAAGATAAGCCCGGGGAGTGCCCATCAAGACTCAGAAGACTTGCGAGCAAATCCAAGACTTACAAAAAAGTCTAAAATTAATTTAATAAAAAAAGTTAGTTTCTGTCTCTTAGTGTGTTTTGATGATGAATGAATGTGCCCCCCAGCTGTAAAAAAGGATAGTGTGAGCGAATGTGTGTGTGGCAAGGGCTGCAGTACTTCTAAAAACAATTCAGTGGTCAAGGGTTAAAGTCCAGATCTCAGTCAAAAAAAGTCCATGAATTAAATATGTTCAATAATAAAATACCTAATTTGGTGACCCATTATCAAATTGTTAAATCCAATTTAAAAACAAGCTGTTGTTGTCTTATGCCACTTGGAATATCCATGCTCCACCGCAAAGAGTACAGGATTTAAGGCAAAGGGCAGTGGCGTAGCCAGAAAAAAATTTCGGAGGGGGGTGTTGATATTTCGGGAGGGGATATGGGGTATTTTTAGTGGTTTTCTATGGTCAAAAAGGAAATTTCCTGAGTTTCCAAATCCCCCCCTCTGGCTACGCCCATGGCAAAGGGGGTGTGGGTCCTGAGAAAGTGAGGCCCATGAAGGGCAGGAGTCCGCCTGCAGCCTCGGATGATAGATGCCGCCACCATCTATCGTCACCTCCACAATTTTGCCATGTATCTGAAGGGGAGGGAAATAGTCTCCAGAAGATCTGGACCCATGGTAAACTGCTGCGATCGACAAGTAAATACTACTTTAGCTATAAATTTTAAAGGTTATAAGCTAATGTTCTGAGTTAATTATTTTAATGATTAAGCCACACTTAACCTTTGTTAGTACTTTTGAGCTAAATCCATTGGCAAAAAAAGTCCAGTTATGGGGCTGACTCCAGTACTCATCCAGTTTCATTCATACTCCAAATAAATACTAATAAAAAAAACTTGCCAGTGTTAATAGCATCTTCAAGCTCATCAGCAACTCCGGGCTGTTTAATATTCCAAGCTGTGAGAGGTAAATTATCATAGGCTTTCAAAGAATTTAATTTCACCATATCCATACAAGTACTTTTCGGGCTAAAAGAAGAAAAAAGTGCAAAAAATTGTGTTAGGACATTTTTAAAAAGTTCCATCATTCATAAACACATTTCATAGCTACAAAAAAACTTAAAATTATGACTTACTCATATCTAGGAACAAAACATTCTTTCCCTGAATTGAAAATGTCAGCAAGAATTGCTTGAGTATCAATTTCGATATCTCGGCTTAAATATATACTTATTCTTTGACTCTTTAGGTATTTCTCATTTTGAAGTAGCTATAAAAGAAAAGAACACTTACAAAACTGAAGAATTGTGTAGAACTGAATAAAATACCTAATTTAAAAATATTGTAGTATTAAATATCCCATGCAAAAATATTATTAATTAATTAATTATTTCAATACATTCATACATACAGTAAAAACTAATTACACATGTCCATCAAGTCACTCACTTTTTTCACAACAATTGCAGACTGACGAGATTTTTCTTCTACAGGTATAGATTTCAACTTATCTTTTAAGTGCTGTCTGAGAGCTTTCTTTGCAGTATGCAAAGCCATAGTTTCCTGTAATAAATTAATTCTACTAACTAACTAAAATATATTAGACATCATTAGAAATCTCGGGTTATCAAAGAAATTGCCAGCCACCAAAAGTAGCAAGAAGTTAGTAAATTCTGGCAACTAAGTTCTATGACAAATTTTAAATTGCTTATTCACGAAAAAACAACATTGGCAACCCCAAATGTTTCCAAAAATATCACTTAGGCCCAGGTATTTAGATTTATATACTGGATTGTTAAAAACAATAATCAGAGCCCTGTCCAGACGTTTTCTAAAATTGTGAAAAATCTAATTGATTATTTAGAGAATTCAAAACAAGCATTAAATAGTGTCAGAACAGTTGTGTTTTTCTGAAATTATGTCTGATTTCGATGATAATGTAAAATTTATACAGGATAACATAGTAGAAAAGCACAAAAGAATCCATGTTTTCACTGAAAACTATTGTTAATGCATTTTTAGGCTTTTTTTTCAACTAAAATATTTTGTGTTGGAACAGATTTGGGAACAACTTTATAGCGAGTCCTCCAGTCACCATGTTTACCCACAGCTCAAATGATGACTAATAACCATTGAGATCTAATTAATAACATTATAATTAAATCCTAAAATAATAATCTACTATTTATAATTATTTAAGGACTAATTAAAATAATATTGATACTTAGATCTCTATGGTTGTCAGTCATCATTTGAGCTGTGGGTAAACATGGTGGCTGGAGGACTTCCTAAAGCTGTATCCAGATTTGAAACAGGTCCTTCACGGTCAAAAATTCTATGGGGCCACCAAGGCAGTTGAATGCCTGTTTGGTAGCTGATGAGAACTAGAACTGTCACCAAGTTGGTACAGGACCTGTTTGAAACCTGTTAGGACCTATTTTTTTAGGTTAAAAAATATTGGACAATCCAAATTTTAATTTGGGAAAAAATGAGAAAAAGTCCTGAGATAAAGTTTTGTAACATATAATATAATGAAAGGAACAATGAATGAACACATATAAACCATAAAGAATACATTTTAAATGTTTCTTAATCTTACAGACAGTAATAAAGATTAAATAAGAGAATTATTAAATAAGAGAATAAATTCTGAGATAAAGTTTTGTAACATATAATATAATGAAAGGAACAATAAATGAACACATATAAACCATAAAGAATACATTTTAAATATTTCTTAATCTTACAGACAGTAATAAAGATTAAATAAGAATAGTAATAAAGATCAAAAATTAAAAAGTTATATTTTTCTTGACATGCGGCAATGTTTGTTTACATTTATTTACGTAGATTGCACCGGCCGTGGCTACGCTGCCGACCGGCGGTCGGCCAGGAGTCTCTTACACTAGGCTGCCGGCTGGCAACGCAGAAGGTTACTGTGCATTGTGCTTACGAGTGTGGTGGGCGACACGCGACAATGGGGGACGTCCATAAGTTACGTGAGGTCAAAAAGGGGGGGGAGTAGATTAAAATCTCACGTCAACTTTTAAGTTAGAAATTATACGATTTTCTTTTCTTAAGTATGAGAAAGGAACTGTAGTGATGTTTCCAAGGTTGTTGAGTATTTAAATACTTAGTAACGGAAATACATTTTAAATCCTTTTAAAGTATTTAGTTACATTCGTTACTTTTTTAATATCGAACTTGTACTTAACTACAAAAGTTTAAAAGTAACTTAAATCATCAGTACTTAAGTATCTATCACAGAGTATAGAGCTTAACAGAATGTTCATCTCCATAGACGCTAATGGCAACTTTTTTAACAGGGCTTTTCCCATAGACAAACCACAGGCCTAACGGACCCGCCTCCTTACCCAGTGGCGTAGCCAGAAAAAATTTCGGAGGGGGATGTTGATATTTCGGGAGGGGATATGGGGTATTTTTAGTGGTTTTCTATGGTCAAAAAGGAAATTTTCTGAGTTTCGGGAGGGGATATATCCAGGGGCGTAACTAGGGGTGGGCAAACGGGGCCAGGCCCCGGGGCCCCCAGCTTCGAAGGGGCCCCCAGAGCCGATAGTCCTAAGCCTCAAATTTATCTAGAAACCCTTTTCAATCAACCCATTTCCTTGGGGACGGCCCACTCATAAAACCTTCCTAGAACAACGTCGTGGGATAGGGTTTCAGGGGTATTTCAGGGTTTCATGTTTCAGGGGTGTTTCCTTCCAAGGGGCCTCACTCTCTCCAGTTGTCCCATATGCCTGGCCATTAACTGATAAGGATGTCGCCGGACTTTGTCTGGACAATCGCCGACGCGTGGGAAAACGACACTGGCCAAAATGAGCATGGGGGGGGGGTCTCCTTCTATTGATACATTTTCTGAGAAAAAACCCTTGGTAATCAATCCCTCTGGTGGTCTAGTTGAGAAATAAGTACGTATATACGTATACGTGTTTGTTTTGTTGTGAAGTAGTTGTTTAAAATTAGCGTAAGTCGTGCGATTGAAAATGAAACGTTCGTACAAAAGTGGAGCTGAAAAAAGGAAGGAGAAAAGAAGGAAGTCAGGGATCATAATCAGTTCGGGATCAAAATCCTTGTCATCGTGGATAATACCAACTTCGATACCCCCAACCGAAAATCCACAACAAGATGTACAAAATGCCGAGGAGTCTACAGGTAAGGACACATTTTGTTTTAAAGGAGAATGTGGTAAAAAGAAATGGTTTTTCTTCCTTTTGGGAGTATTAAAAAAAAGGGAAAAAATCATCCACACATCCAGTTTAACATTTAAATGTGACTTTTTCTATCTCATAAAAATTTAATTTTTTCAAATATTTTAGAATAATTATTTTATGAGTTTATTTAAAAACTGTTTATATACCATCAACTTATTTACCTACCTAAAATAATGTCTCTTCAATTATATCAATTGTTATGTTATTGTATTTGTTAAACTTTTTAGTTTCACATATCAACTCATTTATTGCGAACACGGTTAATGATCGAATAAATTTATCAAAATTGTCCAGTCTCAATACTCCTATTTAATTTACCGAAAAATGAGTCGTTTGATGTGTCCAAATAAAACTTAATGTTGTCAAGATTTGGTGAAATCTTCCAAACGTCTTTTTTCCCATTGGAGAAGGCCAATTTTAATTCATAAACATGCAAAAGGAGTCATAATTTATTAATGTTAAAAATTTTCTACTCTCACATTTTTCTCCTAGAGCGTAAAAATTGTAAAATACATACCAGGTAATCGTTTAAGTATCTTGTAACTAAAAATCGAAACTTTCTTGTATCTACCAAATCGCTTATAATTCTACTCCTGTACAAAAGTGATAACATTAAGCGGAGTCGCCAACTGTATTATTCAAAAATAAAGAGTTGCGTAATTTTCAGATTGTAGCTTTTTTCGAAATTATTACCCAACCAACCATCTCGGAAAATTTTTTATTGAAAGTTCTGAAAAATTTTATAGTACCTAATGTTCGCAATATACCCATTTTTTTAGATAGATTTTCATTTCCTTAATGGGATTTAATTTAAACCCCAAATAGGGTATAACTAGAAAAAATAACCAAGGTTAAGATCTTGAACTCTTTTTTTCCTTTACTTTGCTAGCGTATTAATTATTTATAAAAGATTTTCAGAAGATGTAACCCCTTGCTTTGCATCTGAAATTTTAAGTGTTCGAAAAACTTTCAGATCCAGAATAAAGAATATTTCCACAGTGAAGGAACTTTTGAACATTCTTCTAATTGATAATTATTCCCTTGTGTCCTCCTACTCAGATGTATGCACAGCTTGTTTGATGTTTCTAACTATTCCTGTCACTGTTGCAAAAGCTGAAAGGTCTTTCTCTAAGTTAAAATTAATAAAGAATTTCCTAAGAAGTACTATGAGCCAGGAGAGGCTAAATGGGTTGTCATTACTCTCAATCGAGAACAGCAGAGCCAGGCAGCTGAACCTATCCAATATCATTGATGCTTTTGCAGAAACAAAAAGCAGAAAAAAACCCCTGAAGTAATTAAGAACCTGAACACCTGATGTAATTGAGTACACCTTAACCCCTGAAGTATTCGTATAATATGTGACAGCAACTTATGGATACCTCTGTTAAATTTAAAAGAAATGTGCTTTAAAAAATTGAACGGGACTGGCTTAATTTAAAAAGGTAACCAGAACATTTAAATCTCTAAATTTTAAGGAATGTTTTTATCTTTTAATTAAAAAAAACTATCTAAATTCAAGGCGTGTTAAGAAATTTTATTTTTGAAAATTTATAAGTGGAGGATCATACAGGGTGTCCCACAAAGAGCTCCCTGGTTTTAAAATTAAATATCTTTTGAACAAAAATAGATAAAAATATAAAACCAAAGGTATCCTTCTAGTTATGGCTTGGAATTTCTTGTGCCAAAAGTTAAAAAATTTAGTTAATATTATTGTTAACAGATGGCAGCACATTAAAAATGTCTGGAAGCTTCGTATTTCAAAACTGAGCATAGCAAATCGATTCTTCTCCAGATCGATTTACTGATTTAAGATCCCAAGTAGTTCGTACGTTCAATATTTGTCCAATTTTTGCCATTTACGGCCAAATTTCGTCTTCTAGTAGGAATTACGTAAAATTGATGTATTTGGTATGAGCTGTGCAACTGGGGATTAAATTTTCAAAAGGAAATTTTCGACGGTTGGTTCAATTGTTATAGAAAGGGGTTAACTGTTTTATTTTTTAGGGAGTATGGTCTTTAACTCCTAAATTGCTTGTTAGATTTTTTGCTTTTGTCGATATCAATATAAATTAATTTTAAGATTCTCTTTTTCGAAAATCGACGAGGGGAACAAATTTTGAGAGAATTGATGTATCCTGAATATTTTGAAACCAGTCATAACTAGTCATGTATTCTACTGATCAACGTGTTTTTATCGTACTTGAATATTACAAACTTAATTTTAGCGTAACAGCCACAAGACGAAGTTTTCAAAAAAAATTATAAAAGTAGAAAAGTCCTGAAAATAAAACAATCAGAAACTATTTCGAGAAATTTGAAAGGACAGGTAGTATTGCCGATGGACTAGTTGGAAATGTCGGACTGTTGTCACTGCCGATAACACTTCAACGTTGTCCAAACTAATAAAAGAAAATCCCAGAAATTCAGTTCGCAAGGTGTCAGCTCAATCAGGAATTAAGCGGTCCAGTGCGCAATGAATACTAAACAAAATTAAAATTGAAGATGACACCCTACAAAATTCAGGATCATCAAGCCATCCCAATAAGGGCTATGCAACAACGTGAGGAATTTGCGATCCAATTAATCTCGATTCATAGTAAAGATGTGCAATTCGATCATCTGTAATTAAAATTTTGATAAATCAAATTCTTTAGAATAGTATTTTCAAATAAAAATACAAATATTTAAAATTTTTCATTAACCTTTTGTTTTTTAACCAATAAAGTTAAAATTTTCTATTTCAGAAAGTTTCATTGTGATCCGATGAGTTGGATGATCATCAATCTGGTTATATGCACACAGATCCGAATTATCAGAATTTTCTCAATTTGTTTCCTTAATCTAAAATTAAAACGCATATAAGCTTAATACACCTTTTTTGGGGTTTGAAGAACTAATCCCTAACAACTTAAACATCAACCTAAAGACACAACTTTTCTAATGAAATATAAAACACATAACCCCTTCCCATAACAACGAGACTTGGACCAATCTTCGAATATTGTGTTTTAAAAATTTAATCTGAAATCAATGAATCGATTTTGAGAAGCATCGATTTGTTACACTGCGTTTTTAATTGCTTCCAGACATTTTTATTGTGCTGCCATCTGTTAACAATAATGGTAACTAAATTTTTTAACTTTTGCCACAAGAAATTCCAAGCCATAACTAGAAGGACACCGTTGGTTTTATATTTTTATCTATTTTCGTTCAAAAGATATTTAATTTTAAAACCAGGGAGCTCTTTGTGGGACACCCTGTATTTTCAAAATATAGAAATATGATCCTCCACTTATAAATTTTCAAAAATAAAATTTCTTAACACGCCTTGAATTTAGATAGTTTTTTTTAATTAAAAGATAAAAACATTCCTTAAAATTTAGAGATTTAAATGTTCTGGTTACCTTTTTAAATTAAGCCAGTCCCGTTCAATTTTTTAAAGCACATTTCTTTTAAATTTAACAGAGGTATCCATAAGTTGCTGTCACATATTATACGAATACTTCAGGGGTTAAGGTGTACTCAATTACATCAGGTGTTCAGGTTCTTAATTACTTCAGGGGTTTTTTTCTGCTTTTTGTTTCTGCAAAAGCATCAATGATATTGGATAGGTTCAGCTGCCTGGCTCTGCTGTTCTCGATTGAGAGTAATGACAACCCATTTAGCCTCTCCTGGCTCATAGTACTTCTTAGGAAATTCTTTATTAATTTTAACTTAGAGAAAGACCTTTCAGCTTTTGCAACAGTGACAGGAATAGTTAGAAACATCAAACAAGCTGTGCATACATCTGAGTAGGAGGACACAAGGGAATAATTATCAATTAGAAGAATGTTCAAAAGTTCCTTCACTGTGGAAATATTCTTTATTCTGGATCTGAAAGTTTTTCGAACACTTAAAATTTCAGATGCAAAGCAAGGGGTTACATCTTCTGAAAATCTTTTATAAATAATTAATACGCTAGCAAAGTAAAGGAAAAAAAGAGTTCAAGATCTTAACCTTGGTTATTTTTTCTAGTTATACCCTATTTGGGGTTTAAATTAAATCCCATTAAGGAAATGAAAATCTATCTAAAAAAATGGGTATATTGCGAACATTAGGTACTATAAAATTTTTCAGAACTTTCAATAAAAAATTTTCCGAGATGGTTGGTTGGGTAATAATTTCGAAAAAAGCTACAATCTGAAAATTACGCAACTCTTTATTTTTGAATAATACAGTTGGCGACTCTGCTTAATGTTATCACTTTTGTACAGGAGTAGAATTATAAGCGATTTGGTAGATACAAGAAAGTTTCGATTTTTAGTTACAAGATACTTAAACGATTACCTGGTATGTATTTTACAATTTTTACGCTCTAGGAGAAAAATGTGAGAGTAGAAAATTTTTAACATTAATAAATTATGACTCCTTTTGCATGTTTATGAATTAAAATTGGCCTTCTCCAATGGGAAAAAAGACGTTTGGAAGATTTCACCAAATCTTGACAACATTAAGTTTTATTTGGACACATCAAACGACTCATTTTTCGGTAAATTAAATAGGAGTATTGAGACTGGACAATTTTGATAAATTTATTCGATCATTAACCGTGTTCGCAATAAATGAGTTGATATGTGAAACTAAAAAGTTTAACAAATACAATAACATAACAATTGATATAATTGAAGAGACATTATTTTAGGTAGGTAAATAAGTTGATGGTATATAAACAGTTTTTAAATAAACTCATAAAATAATTATTCTAAAATATTTGAAAAAATTAAATTTTTATGAGATAGAAAAAGTCACATTTAAATGTTAAACTGGATGTGTGGATGATTTTTTCCCTTTTTTTTAATACTCCCAAAAGGAAGAAAAACCATTTCTTTTTACCACATTCTCCTTTAAAACAAAATGTGTCCTTACCTGTAGACTCCTCGGCATTTTGTACATCTTGTTGTGGATTTTCGGTTGGGGGTATCGAAGTTGGTATTATCCACGATGACAAGGATTTTGATCCCGAACTGATTATGATCCCTGACTTCCTTCTTTTCTCCTTCCTTTTTTCAGCTCCACTTTTGTACGAACGTTTCATTTTCAATCGCACGACTTACGCTAATTTTAAACAACTACTTCACAACAAAACAAACACGTATACGTATATACGTACTTATTTCTCAACTAGACCACCAGAGGGATTGATTACCAAGGGTTTTTTCTCAGAAAATGTATCAATAGAAGGAGACCCCCCCCCATGCTCATTTTGGCCAGTGTCGTTTTCCCACGCGTCGGCGATTGTCCAGACAAAGTCCGGCGACATCCTTATCAGTTAATGGCCAGGCATATGGGACAACTGGAGAGAGTGAGGCCGCTTGGAAGGAAACACCCCTGAAACATGAAACCCTGAAATACCCCTGAAACCCTATCCCACGACGTTGTTCTAGGAAGGTTTTATGAGTGGGCCGTCCCCAAGGAAATGGGTTGATTGAAAAGGGTTTCTAGATAAATTTGAGGCTTAGGACTATCGGCTCTGGGGGCCCCTTCGAAGCTGGGGGCCCCGGGGCCTGGCCCCGTTTGCCCACCCCTAGTTACGCCCCTGCACTGAACTAAATATACTGACTGGAATGACGAGTTCCTATACGGAAGCATTAGCGCCGCCGGTCCGCGTATGAATACAGGAAAGGGGAGGAGTTCGAGCGAAGATCCCCTTTTTTAAATAAGTTAAGTCTATATCGTTGTTTATTTCTAGATATAAGACGGTTAGATCGTGTAGTGCATACAATTGCACAAAATAGATTCGGAAAACTCCGAAAAAAAGGCAAAAAACTGCAAATTGTAAAGCGCATATTTAAGAATATTACTTGTAAATCTTGTATGTCCATGTTGCAAAAAGAACCAGCACACCAAACAAAGCAGAAATTTCATGATTGCATCTCAGCAACCTGACCCCAGACGCCGTAGTCAACCTCATAAAATCGCTCATTATTTTTGGAAAAAAAATGAGGAATTTTTTCTTTAGAATTAATATAAAAAATAATTTAAGATTGGGAAAATTTTCTACAAGATAGTAAAAATTTTCTGCGCCCACCGTGCGCCTAAATTATACAGCTATAATTATGTATTTCCTAAAAGAGATAATTAGCCGGGAAAATTTCATCAAAGTGTCTAAATCCACGAAAGTTGACCAATGCTAAAGTATGGCACTGTATATTTGGACGGCCATTTTTCAACTAAACTCTACTCTAATTTCCACGGCTCGGCGTTCCATTGGTTCCATCACTAAGCGCCGAGACTGCTACGTAATCACGAGACCTACAGCGCATGCGCCACTGGCCGTCCAAATATACACTTCGCTAAAAGGCACAGACAATAAGAGACAGACCGGTCAATAGGCGGGGCTTATCCAGAGAGCTCAAGTGCAGTGGCGGATTTTCAAATGTGCCGCCTATAGGCTGAACCAAAATTTGCCGCCTGTGCTACACATCTTACAAAAATTGTCATTACAGTTTTTGGTTCGGGGGGTCAAAGATTTTAAGTGGGTTTGGTTCACGTCCTGACTTGACTTTTGGTTTCTTATTTTTTTTGGGGGGGGGGGGGCGGTCTAACTGAACGTCTTCTTGAAATCCCGTGCCCCGAGTGTATTTATACCTGAAGTGTTAGATCACTTAAAAGTTATATTTTACACGAAATATTACAATTTTATAATGTAAGCTCGGAGTAAAAATGTGTGGGGGGGTCTGGGATCCCCCCCAAAAAAACTTTGAAAACTTGCTTCTTAAAGGTTTCAGCTCTTTTTGAGACCCTAACACAGGGCCGTAACTAGGGGGGGGTTGTCAAAAAATTTTCTTGAAACTTTATTTCGATTTTGTTGGTGACCTAGGTAAGAAGACAGGGGTGGACCCAGGATTTGGTTTTGGAGGGGCTAAAATTTTTCAATATCAAAATTGTCTTCTAATACCATAGAAGGGGGGTATGGGGGTCCTCCCCCAGAAAATTTTTGGAAATTTAAGTATAAAAAGCAGATCTTCAACTCGTTTTGGTACACCTAATCAGGATTTCGGTCATACATTTTCAAGAATTTAATTTACATTTTGGTAAGATTTTTGCATTTTGACGCATTTTTTTCAGAAAGTGGTAAATATTAAGTTCTGAAATTTCAAAGGGGAGTGTGGGGGTCCTCCCCCAGAAAATTTCTGGAAATTTGACCCTAAAAACAGGATTTTAACTCGTTTTTTAGAGTCGCTTTTCCCTTTTTTTACAACCCTGAGTTCCCACTTCCCCTCTTTCTCACAGTTAGTTCTTATTCCTTTTGGGGAGGGGGGCTTAACTCCCCTAGCCCCCCTGGATCCACTAGTGTGATGAGTAGAACTCCTAACTCACGGCCCCTTTATGATATCACTCATTTTAGACACCCAATATTTTCAAGGAACGACTGTTATAATAGATTGCAAAATTTTAAGGGGGATTGGGGGTTCTCCCCAAGAATAATTTTCAATTATGAACCTAAAAAATAGAGATTTTATGCATTTTAAGGCTAATTTTTAAGGAAAAACAGTAAGTAAAATATTGATGTCTAAATTTCGGGGGGGGGGGGAGGGTGAACCCCCAAACCCCCCTCGAGTACGGCCCTGCCCTTACAGTGCCTTGAAAATCAAATAATTTTCAGGGGGAAAAGCTATAAAAAACGTCAAACGGGGGGCAAAGGTCCTCCCCCAGAAAATATTTTTAGAAATTTCTCACAAACTTGTATTTATCTACTTTTAAACTTTATGGAGAGGAGAGAGCACCAAAAGGGAAAAGCTTCTTGTAGGCAGCATAATTTTCAAGGGAAATTAACTGAAAACACTACATAACAAATATCAAAATTTGAGAGAGGAGTGTGGGGACTCTACCCCAGACATTTTTTTTAAAATTGCCCATTAAAGTAGTCAGGGGCGTAGCTAGGCCCGCGGGGGCCCCGGGGCAGGTCTCTGAAAAGGGGCCCCCTATATAAATATATATATATAACATATTTATTAAGAAAAAACTCTGATTACACATATATATCAGTAATGGAGTATTGACAAATACTTTCAGGGGAAAAAGTTTATTATTGCACTAAATATCGGTACTGCAAACTTTTAGACTTGATGGCTGTCTCATAAAAAAATAAATGTATTAAATTCAGTCTGAAATCCAATTTCTGTTGATGAAAAATTATTTCGTATCAAGGAAACTGCTATTATAACAAGATACTTAAACGATTACCTGGTATGTATTTTACAATTTTTACGCTCTAGGAGAAAAATGTGAGAGTGGAAAATTTTTAACATTAATAAATTATGACTCCTTTTGCATGTTTATGAATTAAAATTGGCCTTCTCCAATGGGAAAAAAAGACGTTTGGAAGATTTCACCAAATCTTGACAACATTAAGTTTTATTTGGACACATCAAACGACTCATTTTTCGGTAAATTAAATAGGAGTATTGAGACTGGACAATTTTGATAAATTTATTCGATCATTAACCGTGTTCGCAATAAATGAGTTGATATGTGAAACTAAAAAGTTTAACAAATACAATAACATAACAATTGATATAATTGAAGAGACATTATTTTAGGTAGGTAAATAAGTTGATGGTATATAAACAGTTTTAAATAAACTCATAAAATAATTATTCTAAAATATTGGAAAAAATTAAATTTTTATGAGATAGAAAAAGTCACATTTAAATGTTAAACTGGATGTGTGGATGATTTTTTCACTTTTTTTTTATTCTACTCCCAAAAGGAAGAAAAACCATTTCTTTTTACCACATTCTCCTTTAAAACAAAATGTGTCCTTACCTGTAGACTCCTTGGCATTTTGTACATCTTGTTGTGGATTTTCGGTTGGGGTATCGAAGTTGGTATTATCCACGATAACAAGGATTTTGATCCCGAACTGATTATGATCCCTGACTTCCTTCTTTTCTCCTTCCTTTTTTCAGCTCCACTTTTGTACGAACGCTTCATTTTCAATCGCACGACTTACGCTAATTTTAAACAACTACTTCGCAACAAAACAAACACGTATATACTTATTTCTCAACTAGACCACCAGAGGGATTGATTACCAAGGGTTTTTTCTCAGAAAATGTATCAATAGAAGGAGACCCCCCCATGCTCATTTTGGCCAGTGTCGTTTTCCCACGCGTCGGCGATTGTCCAGACAAAGTCCGGCGACATCCTTATCAGTTAATGGGCAGGCATATGGGACAACTGGAGAGAGTGAGGCCCCTGGAAGGAAACACCCCTGAAACACGAAACCCTGAAACCCTATCCCACGACGTTGTTCTAGGAAGGTTTTATGAGTGGGCCGTCCCCAAGGAAATGGTTGATTGAAAAGGGTTTCTAGATAAATTTGAGGCTTAGGACTATCGGCTCTGGGGGCCCCTTCGAAGCTGGGGGCCCCGGGGCCTTGCCCCGTTTGCCCACCCCTAGTTACGCCCCTGAAAGTAGTGTTTTAGCTCATTTTGAGACCCTTTGGGTAACAAAGAGAACAGTTCCTTGTAAACCACAGAATTGCTTTTTTGAAAGGATGTTCTCGTCTGAGCTTATGTTTAATGTTTCATGTCTCCCCCCCTTTTTTATTCAGAAAAAAATTCTGCCGTCAAAAATTTGCCGCCTTCTAAAATTTGCCGCCGTAGGCTTCAGCCTAGCTAGCCTATTTAGAAATCCGCTACTGCTCAAGTGGCGCCTGCGACAAGCGGTACCGGCATTAATCGATTAATTTAATATTTTTTAATCGAAATCCTTATACATTTTTTTGTTGACGAAACTTGCAATATTCGATTTCGAAAGTAAACATGAAGTTTGTGTAAATCGTTTAATCGTACTCTTTTAAATTGTTTGCAAGATTTATAAATCATTTTAACAGTGTCTTATTGCATTAAGGCACATTTTATCTCGTTTCTTCTCTATTTTGCAATCCATTGGAAAATCTGTGTTGCATTCTTGAGTTTGATTTTTAAGCCTGATAGAATTCAGTATAATTCGCGTTGATTATAGGCGTATGTATTTACTTCAGATGAAAATGTATACTAGTATTAGATATTTTTATTGTCAAGAATTCATTTCAAATGTGCCTGGGATCTGGGATTCGTATTTGCAAAAGATGTGTTCGTTTAGATTCAAGAGGATTGCAACTTCATTTACACATCATGTTTGTCTTAAAAGGCCAAGGGGTTATAACAAATATTTGTAGTTATTGAAATATGAGATTTAATAAAATCATTTAGATTCATTATTTACTTGTGTGATTCTTGATTGCTTTATATTTAAGCTTGTATTTTTACAATCGAGTTTTTCATCATATCGTACCTCCGGAAGAATACTGCTCCAATATCCGAATTCGACAGATTCAGTTCTCTTTTCCCCTTGGCGTGGCTATCGCCGATTCGGCGCGGTTTCGTGAACAATTTACCTTGCCCAATCCAGCCATGTTCAACCACGGCTTAATTCAAAATCAAGCGATCTGCTGTTTGAGAAAAGAACTGTCACAACTAAGTTAATGAAAATGATTGGAAATTCAATCCTAAAGACATGTTATTTATAAGGGATAATTCATATATACTGATCAGAAATTGATCTTATAGCTTTTATTGCGATCAGACCAAACCAGTAAAAATATCGTCTAATTATGACATAAAACATATTAAAAAGCTGAATTATGACGTGAAACTATGATCGGATGGGCTAGACATCGACTACAGTTTTAGATCCTTATTTATTTTCAGTTTGATTTCCATTAAAGTAATCATGATAATTGCTGACCAATTTTTTAGGATCAAAAAGTTTTAAACTGTGTAAATAAAATAAAATCTTTAAGAGTTATACCGATCTGTCTTATGTTATATACGATCATATTAACTTGTGTAATCTCTCCTAATAATCTTAAAATGGTGTCATAAATTTGCTGATTATTTCTCCAAAACGATCGCCTGATTTTAGTTTCTTGGGAATGGGCAAGCTAAATTTTTCATGAAACTTCGCCAACTCCGCGACAACCACAAACGATCGCCAAGGGGAAAGTGAACCTGGATCTTTCACCTTCGGATATTGGAGCAGTCTTTTCTCCGGAGGTACGATATGCGATCACGAAATTTTGTTGATGAACAAACCTTAATGATTTAATTTAAATTTTCTATTATAATAGCAAATTTTGAAAAATTGTTGAAAAAAAAGGATATTTTTTAATTTTAAAAACCATTTAATGGGCTTATGTGATCGCCAAGGATCGCGATCCTGGTGATTATATGGTCGATGGATTACGTCTTCGCAAAACGTCTCCATGGTTGCCAGACCTAAAAGATTAACTGTAACCACAGTTTTAGTGCAGGTACCGTGGGTTGAGGGCGTTCGTGTCGTAGGCCGCCCATTGACCGGTCTGTCTCTTATTGTCTGTGGCTAAAGGCATTAGCGAAATTCGTTAGAGTTGAGTTGTTACTTTCGTGGATTTAGACAATGCCAAATTTCATTAGATGATCAAAGGAGTATACATTTAATATACAGGGGGGATTCAGAGAAGTGTTCAGAACTTTTAGGGAAGGTAGGCAGGTAGGGTACGTCAAGACGAACAGGAATTGGTACAGTATAGGGGGTTCGCAAGTGGGGTTCAAGGGGTGAAAATCACTGGGGGAAATAAGCAAAAAAAACACCTCATATCTGGGCAGAAAGAGATAAAAATTGCTCTATTCCGGAATTTATTATATTAAACCAATTAAAATGGTTGTGTAAAAATCGTGTGCAAATGTTATTCTATTCAAACACAGACCAACAAATGAAACTGGAATGCGTCGGTATGCCAACCTGAGACAACGTTTATCCGTAATTGCCCCGCCCGCAAAAATCCGTCCAATTTTCGTCATTTAAGGCCAAATTTAGTTTACTTAAAAGTTCCAGTTACGTAAACTCGACATATTTTGGATGAGGACGAGGAAAATAATTTGATAATAAAGGGTTAGAAGAATCGGTCACTGAAGCTGCGTGATGAGCGTTATTAGGCGTTTTCGATCCTGTTTCAGGCGCCTATTCTAAATGAACATAGTATAGCTGTGTTTGAATAAATATATAACGGTATAAATAAATTAGAAAAATAATTTACTCTCCACTCTCCCCACATTGAACAAGCAAATCACAATAAATAGAACGAAATTCAGTGGGAAAATCTTGGATTCGGATTCAGCACCCCAGAAACATCAAACAAAAAGCAAATAATCTCAACTACCCCAAAACTTTCCCAGCACAATTTGATAGGACTAGACAAGACAATGACTGCAACCGTTTGAATTGAAAGGGGAGGGACTGCTATGACGTTTGGCCTGGAATGATCATCTGATCGCTTGACCCAAATGAATAAAACGACGTGGCGGGAGTGGAGTAGAACAGAGCGCTAGGCTGATGCGTGAACGACTGTCATCCCGACCTTCTAGTGGAATCTGCTACTGGTTTTCCTGCTAGCCGCCGACGGAGATTTCAACTAAGTAACCTGCTGGCTGGATTGACTGGTCTCTGGATCCGAAGAGATACGTTACAGTAAGATGTTTGATTTGCCTGCAGGTTATTAATTTTTTTTGCTTAAACTTTTTTTTTGTTGATGCAGACCTTCTATCATAGCTGCCAATTCTTTTGATTTAGCCGGGAGATTTCAGTTATTAACAAATCATTTACTTTTCGTCCTTTATTTAAGTCTTCCGATTATTGTTCGATGCTGTTGTTTCAAATTTCAGACTTTTTAACCTTGTCACAAATTGGAAAATTCATTAAAAAATTAACATCTCGTGACTAAATTGGAAGAATTGGCAGCTATGTTTTATTATTGCCTTGTTTTGATTTATGATATAGTAAACATACTTCTTGCGTATTATCCCGTTCCGTTGACCGTTCAGCAACTATCAGATTCAGCGGTACAGTCTGAGATTTTGTAATGATCTTCGGATTGAGCGGCACGGTCGACGAGAAAGTACTTTAGTATCGTAAACCCTCATGTATATGGTATATTCCACTGCCCAGTGGCGTACAAGCGTCTTCAGAGCCGATGGTCAAAAATACCAGTGTTACATGATTGGCTAAGAAAATACCACGTGACTATCATCTTTCCTGTTGTTTGAGAACTTGTGTGTTTAAATGAATCGATTTAATTTATTATTAAGAATCGGATCGAATCATCTAGAATCGTGACCGCAATTGTTAAAACTGCGAAGAATAAGTGACAATGACTCATCGAGATAAATCTAGAATCGTAATTTTAAATGCTTTGATGTTGTTTTTTTTAAATGTTCTGGGCTATTTTTTAATGCTGATTACAATTCTTTTATTAAAAATAGTGTGACTGGTATTTGAAATTTTAAATTTTTTAAAAATAATTTAAAAAACGGTTTAATACTCATGCAATCCTTTTTTCTGAGCTATTTTTAATGCTGATTGCAGTTCTTTCATTAAAAATAGTGTCTCTGGTTTTTTAAATTTTTTAAAATAATTTTTAAAAACGGTTTAATACTCATGCAAAACTTTTTTATGGGCTATTTTTTAATGCTGATTACAGTTCTTTCATAAAAAAATAGTGACTCAGGTTTTTTAAATTTTAAATTTTTTAAAAATAATTTTAAAAACGGTTTAATACTCATGCAATACTTTTTTTTGGGGGGGGGTTAATGCTGATTACAGTTCTTTCATTAAAAATAGTGTGACTGGTATTTGAAATTTTTAAATTTTTTAAAAATAATTTAAAAAACGGTTTAATACTCATGCAATATTTTTTTCTGGGTTATTTTTTAATGCTGATTACAGTTCTTTCATTAAAAATAGTGTGACCCAGGTTTTTTGAAATTTTAAATTTTTTAAAAATAATTTAAATAATGGTTTAATACTCCTGCAATACTTTTTTCTGGGGTCTTTTTAATGCTGATTACAGTTCTTTCATTAAAAATAGTGTGACCCAGGTTTTTTGAAATTTTAAATTTTTTAAAAATAATTTAAATAATGGTTTAATACTCCTGTAATACTTTTTTCTGGGGTCTTTTTTAGTGCTGATTAGATTACAGATATTTCTTCAAAAATAAATACCTATGGTTTTAGGGGGTCGTATACAAATAAAAACCATACAAAGTGTACAGGTGGCGAGAAAATTTCAATGCACGGATTAGTGCGATACATCGTTCAAAGCATCTCATTGAGTACTACAGCATACTAAAATGTTATCGAAATCGGTAAGCAGGTTTTTGAACTGGAATTTTTTTCAATTTTAAAAACACCGGATGTGGACTTAAATGAGGACTTCCTTTTGACCTATCGGTTTGAAATTTTAATATGTTGTAACTATAGTCATTCTATATAGCATATTAAAATTTCAGGGTCCTGGGACAATTAGGGGGCCGTATAGTATCGAAACATGTAAAAAATTTAATAATTTTTAAATCGAGAACTAATTATCTGAATCCTTCAATCAATGCATAAAATTCTTTGTCTGAACGTATCCTAAAACATGTTAAAATCTCAAATGACTGGCATTATTTTTGGGAAAAATATAAAGTAAAACGAAAATTCTTTGACCCTAAATTATGAACGCAATATAGAGACGGTCCCTTAAAAATTCCCAAATCCTGAAACTGCTTTCGATAAGCTTTCCAACGATATAAGGCACTTGAGTCTAAGTTAAAAAGTAAACAAATCGAGAATTCAAATTTGGGAAATATTATCGGGTCGCTCCCGTTAAGGACCAGTAAACTCCATTCTACTTCACAAAATCCTGGATGACATCAGAATCACCATGGAAGCCCGTAATTCTGGAAAAACCTTGCCACAAGTGTCCTTTACTCATAAGTAAATTCAAAAAAAATTTTAAAATAATAATTATCGATTTATTAGCGATTTGCGGACTTGTGTTTTTTTAGAGTAAACATAACTATTTTTCAAACTCTTCAAAAGTATATAAATTACTGCGCGATTTTAACGAAATTTTAATATGTTGTACTTCTGATAATATACTACAATATACCATTGACTATTTATCGACTTATAATATATATATTATAAGGTTTTTTAAGGATATTACGGACAACCTTCGGACGCAGTTTGAGGTCTTTGTTATGAAGCGAAACCTTAATGTAATACGCCGTTTTAATCGTCTATCAAAGGCGCACAACATATTAAAATTTCAAAGATATACAACAAGTACAAAGAAAGTTATTCGATAACGGTTTTCTTCGAATAAATCAAAAACCAATAATGACACAACTTAGTAATAAACTTTTTCCGAAAGCCTTTTCGATTACCTATCCAAAGATGTAAAACACCTGTATATCCAATACTTATTAGATACTAATTAAGATCCTTAAAAAGTACGACGAACCGAGTACGGTCGTATCGCTCTTCACTATGCCGAATCGTCGTCCGTTTGCGTGGCATGGAGAGTAGAACGAATCACCGGTGAAGCGCGCTCGCTCTCAAGTCATGAAATTTTAGTAGTCCGAACTCTTGAGTAGTTTAGTAGTCCGAACTCTTGACTACTTTGATGAACCAAAAGGAACCTTGTAGTGTAGTCAACAACGCTCCAGGTGAAGAAAATACCTATATGTTTGACCTCTCAGTTAAAGAACTTAATGAAACGAAAAACTCCCTATTTATGATGAAAACGATGATCTGCCCTGAGTGCATTAAATTTAGAATTTCCAGTTTTAAAATTATGGGTTACTAGGACAAAAAAGGGCTAAAAATCTAACCATATATATGTGTATGTTAACTTTAGCATTATGACAGTTAGGCAGGTGTAAATTAGTTAACAATTATTGCAAATTGATTGAAATAAAGAAAGAAACTTCTCTAAGTAAGCACAAAAGTAGCTAACTAAAATAGATTAACTATATTTGTTAATTTAAATGCTATTAATGCTGTTTTTTAAAGTAATGTTCCTCACAGACTACAAAACAAACTGCAAAAGACATATTTCAAATAGTTAAACAATTTTCATAAAGAAATTACCCAAAATAATTACATATTTAAAATTCAAATATACTAGAAAAAGTTTTCATTTGAATTTTCAGTTTTTGCACCCAAAACTCGACATGTGAAAAGAAAAACGTTTAAGGCAATAGCCATGCAATTAAAAAATTTATTTTCTTAAGTTTTAAAATTTAAAAAAAATTAAATTTAAACTGAAAATAAATTTTTAGAAAATGTCTGTTTTTTAAATAATAATTTTTTAGATAATTAATTACAAAATAAAAAAATATTGGACTTTTACCTGTGATGGTAAGATTTTTTTGCATGTACTTTCAATGTTCATTTTTATAAATTACTTAACACGTAAGAAAAATCTCCATGGAAAAATATTCTTGGAGTATAGTTCTAACTTTTTAGCCACCAATTCGATTTTTGAGGTAAAATATTTGAAAATCTCATGTTAGATAAAATAATTTAAACTACCAAAATGTTAGTTGATTGATTGTTTTAAAGGGGGGTTATAAAAAAATATTTTTATGAATATAAAAATTTTGAAAACTTTTTTTATTAAGTTTCATATTATATTTATTTAATTTTTTAAATTCAAAATATATTCAGAGTATTTACTCAGTCTTATTTTTAAATTGCATGCTTAATATTTCAAAGGTCACCATAAAGAGGCTCATTGTGTTGAATGATCTATCAGTATTCTTGCAATCAACACAATTAATTTTATAAGTAATGTAAAATTTGTACCAAATTTTTAAAATTTTGTATACCAAAAGTGAACTACATAAAATCAAAATTTTAAAAAACTTTCAAACCACAACTACACTATTTTTGATGAAATAACTGTAATCAGCACTAAAAAAATAGCCAAGAAAAAAGTATTGCACGAGCAGGAGTGTAGTATTAAACCAATTTTAAATCAATTTTTAAAAATTTAAAATCTCTCAAACCACAGTTTTGATGAAATATCTGTAATCAGCACTAAAAAAACAGCCCAGAAAAAAGTCATTGTATGTGCAGGAGTGTAGTATTAAACCCCTTTTAAAGCATTTTAAAAAATTTTAAATTACGATTCTAGATTAATCTCGACGAGGCATTGTCACTCCAACGCAGTTTTTACCATTGCGGTCACTCTTTACAGTTGTGCTGATTAGAGACAGTAAGTGATACCTAGAATCAAGTTACTTGTAAGGTTATAGAGGGCGCCACAAAGGGGAGGGGGCATTATAACATTTGTTCCCTCAGCACAGTATTAAATGGTATAATATCTAACCAGGTACCTATTTAAAAAAAGATGCGTTTTTAAGTAGATTTTTAAACAAGTCATAAAAATTAAATCAACGATTTAATTTCATTGGTTTATTTTTGAACAGAGAACAAAGCTACATTCATTAAAAAACACTTCTTTATATAACACATGCATGATACATATTTCCACTACCGTAATTGTTAATAAGGTCACTTTCCTCTATGGTGACAAAAGTGAGTGTAATTTGCTAATCCTAAAGTAGGTACTGAAATGAGTATCAATTGTAGGGTTGTTCTTGGAGATTAAAAATTAACATGTTGTAATTCTCATCCTTTGAAATGTGTTAATACAATTTGGTGTGGGAGGCACAATTTAGAACTATCAGCTCTAGGAAACAGGCTACTATAAAATTTCCACCCATTTAAACATTCTATTTTATTACAAAAACATGTGACGATTACTGATTACTTAAGTTATTCAAATTATTGCACATGCATATATAAATGAGTACATAAAAACATCCTAATGTAGACAAATAGAAATAACTTAAACATGGGTGTCCCACGAGAAGTGGCCCAACCCTTTAACTTTTGAACCCCTACAGATATAGTCATGAAAGTGGGGTCTAGGTATAGTAAAGTGACCATGCCCTATCCGATGAGATAACTTTCAACGCCCTCTAGCGGAAAATTTAGGAGTTATAATTTTTATTTTAAAAACTGTGTGAGGTATGTGAAAAAAGTCAATGACTAAGTTGTAGAGCATCATCAATTTAGTAGGAAAAGACACCTTAAGCAGAAAAATATCTTGAATAAAATCCCTAAAACGCACGCTCAAATAGGTTGAATTTACGTAGATTTTACATCTTAAAACGCTCCTCATGAGGCGAAAATGAGAAATTTTCAATTTAATGAACTAAGAATGCTTTTAGTCATTTACTTAAATCATAAAAATAAAAATTTCTCATTTTCACCTCGTGAGGAGCGTCTTAAGACGTAAAAACTACGTGAATTCAACCTATTTGAGCGTGCGTTTTAGGGATTTTATTCAAGATATTTTTCTGCTTAAGGTGTCTTTTCCTACTAAATCGATGATGCTCTACAACTTAGTCATTGACTTTTTTCACATACCTCACACAGTTTTTAAAATAAAAATTATAACTCCTAAATTCTCCGCTAGAGGGCGTTGAAAGTTATCTCATCGGATAGGGCATGGTCACTTTACTATACCTAGACCCCACTTTCATGACTATATCTGTAGGGGTTCAAAAGTTAAAGGGTTGGGCCACTTCTCGTGGGACACCCTGTATAATGCAGTGTTAATAAACCCATTTTTTATACTTTCTTTTAAAGTTAAAAGCGTTCGAAAAATTGTAATTAAATCAAGCAAAATTGTTTTGCAACACTTTTTAATACTTTCTCCATGCCTAAAAGTTGTTAGTAAACAAACTTTCAATTCCAGAAAGAATCATTCGATTACTCGAATCGAAAGATCGAGACGAAAGGATCTTCTGTGAGTGATAGGAAAGAGGGGCCCTGTCACGTGATACATTTGAGCCAATCATGTAGGTTTGGTATTTCGGACCGTCGGGTCTGAAGAAACTTCTCCAGTGACGTAGCCAGAAAAAAATTTCGGAGGGGGATGTTGATATTTCGGGAGGGGATATGGGGTATTTTTAGTGGTTTTCTATGGTCAAAAGGGAAATTTCTTGAGTTTCGGGGGGGATATATCCCCAAATCCCCCCCTCTGGCTACGCCCCTGCCACTGCCTCTAGGATATCGTTTTAGTAGGGTTTGGGGCGTTTGTGATACATGAGTTTTTGGATGTACCGTACAGTTTCGTGAATCGGTTCACTTTGCAATGCTGCCTGAGCTTTTGTGATAAATATTTTGGGGATGCTATCAAAACATGCTTGCATTTCATTCGGGATTCTTTCAAAATGACACTTAAAGGGAAGTAAATATAAAAATTTTTATGGGCATGAGTGCAACACTTAAATTTAATTCTTCAGTTGCTTTAGAATCAGTTTCAAAATAATTTTTTAAAAATGCTAAGCTAGCAAGTAAATATTGTAATTATTAGACCGTGTTTTTCGAGAATCTCTAAAACCTGACAGAAACATATCGCACCCTTGCTGCAAAAGTGCCACAACTCAAAAACTGTTTTCCAGGAATTGCAAAAAACTGTTCCCGGGCTGACTAGGCACATTTTAGTATTTTTGAATTTGTCAATACGAAGAACGATACACCTCAAACTATGATCCTATAGCTAGTGTTCTAGTTTTCCCTGGCTGGACGACAACTCAAGGTTTGGCATTTCAGTGTATGGAATCATAGCCATCTTGATTACAACAAAACTCCATAACTGCGATCTGGCGGCTGGTTTTTCAATGCAACTTCTAGCTCTTTTGAAGATTGGTAGAGATGTGAAAACTACGCCTAATGGCGGTCATCAGGGGCGTAGCCAGAGGGGGGGATTTGGGGATATATCCCCCCCCCGAAACTCGGGAAATTTCCTTTTTGACCATAGAAAACCACTAAAAATACCCAATATCCCCTCCCGAAATATCAACATCCCCCTCCGAAATTTTTTTCTGGCTACGCCACTGGCGGTCATAACTCAAAAACTACAATTTTTGAGTTGTGGCACTTTTGTAGCAAGGGTGCGATATATAAGAAAAAATAATAATAGATTTTATCCTGGATTTGATGTAATAATATATAAGTATTTATAATAAATATGATTAAACCGAAAATGCTTATAAGAGTCGAAAATTGGCCAAACGGTTATACACGCCGGGTTTTTCCAATTTTAAAATCAAAAACAAAAGGGCCATATTTCGGAAAAATAAAATATTATCATTCATGAAAATTTAAAATCTTGAAGCAGCTAATACGCAGTTTTATTCGTTTATGTTGAAAGTAAGAGATTATGAGAATGTTTACTAGGGTGCATCCTGCATCAAACGCCACTCTAGAAACAAATCACTTTGTATACCCAATCTAAAAATCTTCCTTCACTCCTAAAAAGTTGTCCTGCCAAATATTTTTGTATTCCTTTCCTTAGACTTTAAATGGGTTCACAACGAGCTCAAAACTTCGAAATTTTGCTCATTTTTTAAAGAAAAGAAAACACCAAATTTGATTCATATGATTCATTTCGTTCACAATTTTATGCGATTTGAGTAGAAATGTGACTTGTCCCATTTTATTTCAAAATTTTTAACTAACAATTTTAAAAGGATTTATAAGTGAAATTTTTTTTGTAAGTAGTATATAATTTTTTGAGATAATTTTTAAAAATTTATATTTCTTACATTTTATGTTTTATACAAACATTTTAACCAAAAACCATGTTTGAATTTCAATTTTATCCTACAACACAAAAAAACTATTTTTAGGCCATTCCACGGCGTACAAAATTTTTTTGAAAAATTAAAATCAAAATTTCTCAATGAATTGACACTGGAAGTGTTCTTAAATGTCCAAATCAACAATTTTTCCTAAAAAAAAAATTAGCTTTTTTGTTCATTGGTATTTGAAGGTCAAAAAATGCCTGACCAGATGTTACACTGTTATTGCGAGATATAGCCAAACTTCAAAATGATGAATAGATAATTAATAATAATTAGAAGTAAAGATAAATTGACAGGGATTCTTGCGTAGAGCTATAGGATGGCTAAACTTGACTATGCTATCGAAATTTACCTATACCAATAGTAAAAATAGCAGCATTTGGAACAAAAGTTACTTAATTGCAGAGTTTTGTGGAAATTTTTAAAAACCTTGAGGTTATTTGAGGAACATTTGGTAGAGGTGTTGTAAATAAAGGGTTAAGATGGTTTTCCTGCATTATGATTCGCTGCAATTTTTTTCGTGCAAATACTTTTGAGTCGCCAAATTGAAAATAAAGGGATGTACATAAAAAAAATAATCATCTTTGGAAAATTGAATCCGCTAGAGCCAATTACTTAAATTGATACTTTTGGGTACTGTCAGTACACGGAGTGCTAAAATATTCTCGCAATACAAGAAAAACATAGCTTTTTTTATCGCAGTAATAAGTCTTAAAAAATAATACACTTAACTTTTGACTTAAACTACTTTTTTTGAGGGAACAAAAATGACAATCATGTGAATCCGATTGAAATGGCAGCTAAATTTACAACTTCAGTTAAATCTACTCGCATCTCCCGCTAAAATACTCATCATAGAACCTTCGCTGCTTTTTATCCTGGAAGAGGATAACTGAAAGTGTTCCTGCAAATTATCGTCAATATATTCGCAAAAATGGTTATTCTATGTAATTTTAAAGTTGGTGGTACTTGTAAGTACCGTCGGTAAATAAAGGGTTAAATTTCAATAAAAATAGTTTTTGTTGTGTTGTGTGTGTAGGATAAAATTGAAATTCAAACATGGTTTTTAGTTAAAATGTTTTTACTATAAAACCCTTATTAAAATTTTTAGCTACAAATTTTGAAATTAAAAGGGTAAAGTCGCCCGTCTACCTAAATCTCATAAATTGTGAACGAATTGAATCGAATTTGGTGTTTTTAAGTAAAAAGTTCCAGAGTTATAACATTGAGTATTGTACAAAAAACAACTTTACACAAACTTCTTATACCATAAGAAAAATTTTAACTCCTAACAGAACAATCACAGATTAATGTAACTTGAATCATTATATACAGTATAAAATTAGTTCAGAAAAATATTAAGAACAAAGTATGAGGATTTTACCTTCGGGTTTATGTTTTTCTTAAAAAATGAGCAAAAGTTCAAAATTTTAAGCTCGATGTGGACCCATGAAATATTTTTTTTACAAAACTTTGTATGCATCAGTTTTGAAGTATTTGGAACAAAAATAACTTGGGTATAAAAACATATCAAATTTTAAAAATCATGGGGCGTTTGATGCACCCTAATGTTTAATATACAAATGTGTTTCAAATAAGAAATAGTTTAATTAATTGTTCAATTTTTAAAGAAATAGTTTCGTATATATGGGTCCTTTAGTTTTCAATAAAATTCCAAAAGAAATCTGGGAGAGTAAGTTAATTTAACTTCAAAAAATCTACTGAAAAATTACTTGTTTAATATATCAGACGTAGAAAAATTTGTGAATTTAATGAATGTATAGTAGGGCGTATCACGAAAAACTTTTTTTCGAAATTCAAAAAGGCATACTGAAAAAAAGTTGCCTTAGGGGTCACATATTCACCATGAAAAATTTCATCCCGATCAAAAAATGTTTAGGTCCCCCGGAATTGGGTCAAAGTTTTGGAAATTGCCTCATTTTTCAATAAAGTGACCGAAACCTCCAAGATAAAATTTTTATATAAAGTTCATAATTTTTCTAGGATAATCTAATACCATACTTTATAGTTTACAGTTGGTTTCATATTTTTAATACTGTTCGTTTAGGAGTAATAATTTTTTTAACAATACGCGATATTCGTGAAGTTGTTTTTCCTGCATTACTGAAGTTACCATAAATGAATTTCTATCTACCCTAGAAAGTTGTAGTTTGTGTCATTTTGATTTGTATTTTATTTTATAACATATTTATGCCCTGTACAAGCGATTTTGGTCTTGTTTTACCAGAAACACCCTGTAAAATTATAAAAATAGTACTAATTTTGTCGTTTACACTAATATTTTTTGAACTCCTATGTTATGAATTTATTAAAAGAAATTTATCCATAAAAATGCTCAAGATCCTCTGATAATAGTACATAATAATTTAACGTACACATGTTTACTAATAATTCTAGATATTCTAATTAAATGGAAAGTATTTGATGTATTCGTTTTAAGACTAATTTTGTTGATACAGAGTAAAAATTCAAACTACAAAGGACAAGTAACAAAAAAGGACAATATTACAAATTAAAAATAAAATAACATTTATTTTACAAAATTACCAAGTATTGCTACATTAAGATGTAAGGGATACATACACTTACTCATATTACAAACATACATTTATATTACTTTGTTTATGAAGAAGCACCTGAGATATCCCATCTGTTTCGAACTTGGGAAGAAATTTACTGTCCAATAACCTGGATTTAATTTATACATCATTATTTTTGAACCCACAAATATGAAGGGAAGCTTCAGTATGACTTCCTTCACAATTCTTTCAGTTGCTTGAGTGTGCGAAGGGATTTTAAACTCCTTTCTATCACTCAATCCAGTTTCAATGATTAGCTCGATTTCTTCTTTTTACTTAAGTTATTTAGAAGTGGTGGTTCAGTTACAGTCACAAACTCCCAGTTCATGATGTCAACGATATCATCCGCCTAGAAATTTACTTCGGGGGGTTTGAAAACTTTTTCCCTGGGAATATCTTTCTCGAGCTGCCTGTATTTTTTTATTTTCCATATATAGAACTAACGTTTCTTTTTTAGGGTCAAATAACATTTTTAAAAGATGATCTGGATGCACCATAAAGACATTCCTTTGTAAGGTATAGATAAACACATCAATTAGATCATATTCTAAGTACATATTATGCTAATTCCCTAGGAAAAAGGGTTTTCATTCCCCACAAGTAAATTTCAAGGCATATGATATCGTAGGCATCATGAACTGATGATATCGTAGTAGTATGAGTATGAGATATGAGTAGACTGTAGTAGAGATATGAGTGACTGTAACTGAACAATCACTTCCAAATAACTTAAAAAAAGAAGAAATCGAGCTTATCATTGAAACTGGATTGAGTGATAGAAAGGAGTTTAAAATTCCTTCGCACACCCAATCAGTTGAAAGAATTGTGAAGGTCATACTGAAGCTTCCCTTCATGTTTGTGGGTTCAAAAATCATGATGTATAAATTAAATCCAGGTTATTGAACAGTAAATTTCTTCCCAAGTTCGAAACAGATGGGATATCTCAGGGGCTTCTTCATAAACAAAGTAATATAAATGTATGTTCGTAATATGAGTAAGTGTATGTATCCCTTACATCTTAATGTAGCAATACTTGGTAATTTTGTAAAATAAATGTTATTTTATTTTTAATTTGTAATATTGTCCTTTTTTGTCGGGTTTACTTGTCCTTTGTAGTTAGAATTTTTACTCTGCACCAACAAAATTTGTCTTTAAACGGATAAATCAAATACTTTCCACTTAATTAGAATAGCTAGAATTATTAGTAAACATATGAAAGTTAAATTATTATGTACTGTTATCAGAGGATCTAGAGCATTTTTATGGGTAAATTTCTTTTATTCTTAAAAACAAAATTAGTAGTACTAATTTTATAATTTTACAGGGTGTTTCAGGTAAAACAAGACTAAAATCACTTGTATAGGGCATAAATATGTTATAAAATAAAATACTAATCAAAATGACACAAACTACAACTTTCTAGGGTAGATAGAACTTTATTTATGGTAACTTTAGTAATGCAAAAATATCAAATACTTTCCACTTAATTAGAATAGCTAGAATTATTAGTAAACATATGAAAGTTAAATTATTATGTACTGTTATCAGATGGTCTTGAGCATTTTTATGGATAATTTTTTTTAATAAATTCATATCATGGGAGTTTAAAAAATATTAGTGTAAACGACAAAATTAGTACTATTTTTATAATTTTACAGGGTTTTTCAGGTAAAACAAGACAAAAATCACTTGTACAGGGCATAAATATGTTATAAAATAAAATACTTATCAAAATGACACAAACTACAACTTTCTAGGGTAGATAGAAATTTATTTATGGTAACTTTAGTAATGCAGGAAAAACAACTTCACGAATATCGCGTATTGTTAAAAAAATTATTACTCCTAAACGAAGAGTATTAAAAATATGAAACCAACAGCAAATTATAAGGTATGGTAGTAGATTATCCTAGAAAAATTATGAACTTTATATAAAAATTTTATCTTTGAGGTTTCGGTCACTTTATTGAAAAATAAGGCAATTTCCAAAACTTCGACCCAATTCCGGGGGACCTAAAAATTTTTTGATCGGGCTGAAATTTTTCATGGTGAATATGTGACCCTTAAGGCAACTTTTTTTCAGTATGCCTTTTTGAATTTCGAAAAAAAGTTTTTCGTGATACGCCCTAATGTATAGCCATTAGTATTATGATTAACTTGTATGTTTGATTTTCCAGATGAGTTTGCATTTGAATGTCAGTTTTAAAATTAAAAAAAAGTAATCATTTATAATTAACGATGCTTAAATTCTTTAAATGAATCGACGCCTAATAAAAACTATATAAATCTAATAATAACAAACTATAACTATAACAGCTATATTCATTTGGCGCCAAATCTGAGTGGCTTTCAGCTTTGTACTTCTTTCGATTCTAGGTTCGCGGATTTTGGAATTTCCTTACATTACTTAGATCTGACATCTGATTATAATTACTTCTAATTTTATTTATTATATGTGATAATATCTATTGCGACTGATCGCATCTATTTCCCCTAATCTGATCTATTTAATTTGATATTATATTACCTGATTACATAAACTTACCTGATTTGACTTGGGATATTTTGTATTTTTTTTTGGATTTATTTGTTACCGTGTTCATTAATCTTTCCTCTACAATTTAAAGTTGCTTATAATATATCTTATCAAGTAGTTACCTTTAATTTTGCCAGATCTGATCTACATTAACTGGTTTGATCTATTGCATATGTGATCTGATTTGATCTTGGAAATTTTGTTAATTTTTGCATATTTCAGCTTTCAGTGAATAAGTCCAGTGTGCAAGGATTTCGAAGCGATCCGAAAGGTCCTGTGTAAGCAGCTTGCGGGGTTTGGTGAGCGATAACGAGCAGAAGATAAGCTCCCTAATAAAATAAAAAGTAAATATTTTTTTTCATATTTTGTTACTTCAATATTTCTATAACGCCTTATTTAAATTTCAAGTATGATGATTAAGTTTAAAAAATTTATAACTAAAGTGATCTCAGCTGAAGCTGTTTTTAAGTCAAAAAGTTCCAGAGTTATAACATTGAGTATTGTACAAAAAACAACTTTACACAAACTTCTTATACCATAAGAAAAATTTTAACTCCTAACAGAACAATCACAGATTAATGTAACTTGAATCATTATATACAGTATAAAATTAGTTCAGAAAAAATATTAAGAACAAAGTATGAGGATTTTACCTTCGGGTTTATGTTTTTCTTAAAAAATGAGCAAAAGTTCAAAATTTTAAGCTCGATGTGGACCCATGAAATATTTTTTTTACAAAACTTTGTATGTATCAGTTTTGAAGTATTTGGAACAAAAATAACTTGGGTATAAAAACATATCAAATTTTAAAAATCATGGGGCGTTTGATGCACCCTAATGTTTAATATACAAATGTGTTTCAAATAAGAAATAGTTTAATTAATTGTTCAATTTTTAAAGAAATAGTTTCGTATATATGGGTCCTTTAGTTTTCAATAAAATTCCAAAAGAAATCTGGGAGAGTAAGTTAATTTAACTTCAAAAAATCTACTGAAAAATTACTTGTTTAATATATCAGACGTAGAAAAATTTGTGAATTTAATGAATGTATAGCCATTAGTATTATGATTAACTTGTATGTTTGATTTTCCAGATGAGTTTGCATTTGAATGTCAGTTTTAAAATTAAAAAAAAGTAATCATTTATAATTAACGATGCTTAAATTCTTTAAATGAATCGACGCCTAATAAAAACTATATAAATCTAATAATAACAAACTATAACTATAACAGCTATATTCATTTGGCGCCAAATCTGAGTGGCTTTCAGCTTTGTACTTCTTTCGATTCTAGGTTCGCGGATTTTGGAATTTCCTTACATTACTTAGATCTGACATCTGATTATAATTACTTCTAATTTTATTTATTATATGTGATAATATCTATTGCGACTGATCGCATCTATTTCCCCTAATCTGATCTATTTAATTTGATATTATATTACCTGATTACATAAACTTACCTGATTTGACTTGGGATATTTTGTATTTTTTTTTGGATTTATTTGTTACCGTGTTCATTAATCTTTCCTCTACAATTTAAAGTTGCTTATAATATATCTTATCAAGTAGTTACCTTTAATTTTGCCAGATCTGATCTACATTAACTGGTTTGATCTATTGCATATGTGATCTGATTTGATCTTGGAAATTTTGTTAATTTTTGCATATTTCAGCTTTCAGTGAATAAGTTCAGTGTTCAAGGATTTCGAAGCGATCCGAAAGGTCCTGTGTAAGCAGCTTGCGGGGTTTGGTGAGTGATAACGAGCAGAAGATAAGCTCCCTAATAAAATAAAAAGTAAATATTTTTTTTCATATTTTGTTACTTCAATATTTCTATAACGCCTTATTTAAATTTCAAGTATGATGATTAAGTTTAAAAAATTTATAACTAAAGTGATCTCAGCTGAAGCTGTTTTTAAGTCAAAAAGTTCCAGAGTTATAACATTGAGTATTGTACAAAAAACAACTTTACACAAACTTCTTATACCATAAGAAAAATTTTAACTCCTAACAGAACAATCACAGATTAATGTAACTTGAATCATTATATACAGTATAAAATTAGTTCAGAAAAAATATTAAGAACAAAGTATGAGGATTTTACCTTCGGGTTTATGTTTTTCTTAAAAAATGAGCAAAAGTTCAAAATTTTAAGCTCGATGTGGACCCATGAAATATTTTTTTTACAAAACTTTGTATGTATCAGTTTTGAAGTATTTGGAACAAAAATAACTTGGGTATAAAAACATATCAAATTTTAAAAATCATGGGGCGTTTGATGCACCCTAATGTTTAATATACAAATGTGTTTCAAATAAGAAATAGTTTAATTAATTGTTCAATTTTTAAAGAAATAGTTTCGTATATATGGGTCCTTTAGTTTTCAATAAAATTCCAAAAGAAATCTGGGAGAGTAAGTTAATTTAACTTCAAAAAATCTACTGAAAAATTACTTGTTTAATATATCAGACGTAGAAAAATTTGTGAATTTAATGAATGTATAGCCATTAGTATTATGATTAACTTGTATGTTTGATTTTCCAGATGAGTTTGCATTTGAATGTCAGTTTTAAAATTAAAAAAAAGTAATCATTTATAATTAACGATGCTTAAATTCTTTAAATGAATCGACGCCTAATAAAAACTATATAAATCTAATAATAACAAACTATAACTATAACAGCTATATTCATTTGGCGCCAAATCTGAGTGGCTTTCAGCTTTGTACTTCTTTCGATTCTAGGTTCGCGGATTTTGGAATTTCCTTACATTACTTAGATCTGACATCTGATTATAATTACTTCTAATTTTATTTATTATATGTGATAATATCTATTGCGACTGATCGCATCTATTTCCCCTAATCTGATCTATTTAATTTGATATTATATTACCTGATTACATAAACTTACCTGATTTGACTTGGGATATTTTGTATTTTTTTTTGGATTTATTTGTTACCGTGTTCATTAATCTTTCCTCTACAATTTAAAGTTGCTTATAATATATCTTATCAAGTAGTTACCTTTAATTTTGCCAGATCTGATCTACATTAACTGGTTTGATCTATTGCATATGTGATCTGATTTGATCTTGGAAATTTTGTTAATTTTTGCATATTTCAGCTTTCAGTGAATAAGTTCAGTGTTCAAGGATTTCGAAGCGATCCGAAAGGTCCTGTGTAAGCAGCTTGCGGGGTTTGGTGAGTGATAACGAGCAGAAGATAAGCTCCCTAATAAAATAAAAAGTAAATATTTTTTTTCATATTTTGTTACTTCAATATTTCTATAACGCCTTATTTAAATTTCAAGTATGATGATTAAGTTTAAAAAATTTATAACTAAAGTGATCTCAGCTGAAGCTGTTTTTAAGTCAAAAAGTTCCAGAGTTATAACATTGAGTATTGTACAAAAAACAACTTTACACAAACTTCTTATACCATAAGAAAAATTTTAACTCCTAACAGAACAATCACAGATTAATGTAACTTGAATCATTATATACAGTATAAAATTAGTTCAGAAAAAATATTAAGAACAAAGTATGAGGATTTTACCTTCGGGTTTATGTTTTTCTTAAAAAATGAGCAAAAGTTCAAAATTTTAAGCTCGATGTGGACCCATGAAATATTTTTTTTACAAAACTTTGTATGTATCAGTTTTGAAGTATTTGGAACAAAAATAACTTGGGTATAAAAACATATCAAATTTTAAAAATCATGGGGCGTTTGATGCACCCTAATGTTTAATATACAAATGTGTTTCAAATAAGAAATAGTTTAATTAATTGTTCAATTTTTAAAGAAATAGTTTCGTATATATGGGTCCTTTAGTTTTCAATAAAATTCCAAAAGAAATCTGGGAGAGTAAGTTAATTTAACTTCAAAAAATCTACTGAAAAATTACTTGTTTAATATATCAGACGTAGAAAAATTTGTGAATTTAATGAATGTATAGCCATTAGTATTATGATTAACTTGTATGTTTGATTTTCCAGATGAGTTTGCATTTGAATGTCAGTTTTAAAATTAAAAAAAAGTAATCATTTATAATTAACGATGCTTAAATTCTTTAAATGAATCGACGCCTAATAAAAACTATATAAATCTAATAATAACAAACTATAACTATAACAGCTATATTCATTTGGCGCCAAATCTGAGTGGCTTTCAGCTTTGTACTTCTTTCGATTCTAGGTTCGCGGATTTTGGAATTTCCTTACATTACTTAGATCTGACATCTGATTATAATTACTTCTAATTTTATTTATTATATGTGATAATATCTATTGCGACTGATCGCATCTATTTCCCCTAATCTGATCTATTTAATTTGATATTATATTACCTGATTACATAAACTTACCTGATTTGACTTGGGATATTTTGTATTTTTTTTTGGATTTATATAGTTACCGTGTTCATTAATCTTTCCTCTACAATTTAAAGTTGCTTATAATATATCTTATCAAGTAGTTACCTTTAATTTTGCCAGATCTGATCTACATTAACTGGTTTGATCTATTGCATATGTGATCTGATTTGATCTTGGAAATTTTGTTAATTTTTGCATATTTCAGCTTTCAGTGAATAAGTTCAGTGTGCAAGGATTTCGAAGCGATCCGAAAGGTCCTGTGTAAGCAGCTTGCGGGGTTTGGTGAGCGATAACGAGCAGAAGATAAGCTCCCTAATAATATAAAAAGTAAATATTTTTTTTCATATTTTGTTACTTCAATATTTCTATAACGCCTTATTTAAATTTCAAGTATGATGATTAAGTTTAAAAAATTTATAACTAAAGTGATCTCAGCTATATATAACTGGACATGGCTAATTCCCTCATAATAGCTGTATAAAAGCGTAGTACTAAACGTTAAAAAAGTTTTCATGCGAAGAAGTATTTCCGATTCTTAGTGTCGATAAATTTCCAAGATACTAATCTATAATTCAATGTAGTTTATTAAAAGTTTACCATTTTATTCTCGAAACGTATTTTCTCTTTCGCTAAATGAACGTTTAAAATGCCAAATACTGCAGTTCATTTCATACCAGCTTACTCTTCTTTTAGACTCGTCTACTCAAGACAACCCTGTTCATAGCTCTTCTCCTGGCGGTAAGTCAGTACTTTTCTTTTGTGTTATAGTGAGAAGTGAGTACATGTCTATTTGTATGATTTGTTTCACCACTTGGAAGGGCACCTGCGCGTGTCCTTTTGTGGTCCATATAAGTTTATAATTTGAAAAATAAAATTTTAATTTAATTTTCAAAAATTTTCTGGGGGAGGACCCCCAAACCCCCCTTTGATACTTGCACCTTTATTTCTAACAACTTTAATATTAAGTTATCTCGTATGTAAATTCTACCTGAAAATGTATTGAAAAGCTACATTAAACCTATTAAATATGCATGAAAAGGACTGGGGAATATTTTTAGGCCCCTCTCGAAATAAATTTCTATATACGCCATAAAAAAAATCAGTTTCACGGCTTTTATTTGGAACCAACGTGTCCTAGGGTCATGGAAGTAAGGTCTAACCCTAGGTAAGTGACCCTGGAGAATCTATTGCGATGATCTTACAGTGGCCCAAGCAAATAGCACTTTTTCTTACATCAAAATAGAAAAATTTCGCAAATTTGCACGTTTATTTATTTATTATTTTTTATAAAAATTTGTCTTTAACTCGAAAAACTACATTTTAACACTGGGGGCCATGTCAACTCAACACACTCATTCACACTTCAGGTCTCAGATTTTCTCGATTTTCGGTATGCAGCAAGACATCATAGAGTTGTGAAAAAATCTCCAATTTCAGCGGCCTAGCTCAAATACTTTAGAAGTTATAAATTTTTAAAGTTTAGAATTTTCCTCAAAAAACTGCACTTTTTGACATCTTTGATTGCCTGTAAATTGGCAACCTATTATAATACAGTCTTGGGAGTGGTATAATTTTTAAAGCCCTTGAGTACATCCTTCCTTAGATACATCCTTCAGGTTCAATTTGCCACCTTGCTGAATAAAATCGGACATTTTTTCTATTTTTTATCGATTTTACAAGCGCGCTCCTCGAACTATTTTCCCGCCAGCCCATAGAGAATTCGGCTTTTTTTTCTCCCTTCGCTCCGTCCGCGATCACCTGCCCACGCATTGTTTAATGTTAATGCATGCTTGCGGACGGAGCGAAGGGAGAAAAAAAAGCCGAATTCTCTATGGGTTGGCGGGAAAATAGTTCGAGGAGCGCGCTTGTAAAATCGATAAAAAATAGAAAAAATGTCCGATTTTATTCAGCAAGGTGGCAAATTGAACCTGAAGGATGTATCTAAGGAAGGATGTACTCAAGGGCTTTAAAATTATACCACTCCCAAGACTGTATTATAATAGGTTGCCAATTTACAGGCAATCAAAGATGTCAAAAAGTGCAGTTTTTTGAGGAAAATTCTAAACTTTAAAAATTTATAACTTCAAAAGTATTTGAGCTAGGCCGCTGAAATTGGAGATTTTTTCATAACTCTATGTCTTGCTGCATACCGAAAATCGAGAAAATCTGAGACCTGAAGTCCTAAAATGTCCCAAAACTGTGTTGAGTTGACATGGACATGAACCCCACTGAAAAATTGGCAAATTTAAACAATTTATCTTTTTACTTAATATTTTCATCATGCGAGTTTTTCATATTATCGGCAACAATATTCATTGAATTTTGTTCTTTCTCCTTTAGTTTCTTAATTAAATATTTTAACTTTCTCATTTTGCAGGTAGGAGCGCTGTAAGTCATCTCAATGGATTCTACAAGGTCACTTACCTAGGGTTAGACCTTACTTATATGATAATTTCATTTAAGTAAGGTCTAACCTTATTTTTATTATTCATCATTAAGGTATTTTTTATAAATTTTATAATTTATTAATAATGCATATATTCATTTCTATAAATTACCGAATGACCAAATTATGAATTGTGTGGTTTTTATTTTAATTTCAAAAAAATTATTGAAATTATTTCAATTTGTAGAACTACTATGGTAAAAATTTAATTATGGTATCAAATTTTGTGGTTTAATATGATCTTTAAAATTATCTTAAAAGTTTTCACTTTAAAAATTTTTTTTTATGAAAAAAGGTAAAACCACAAAGAAATGTGAAAACCTTATTTTGTATTTCGAAATCCTTCCTTTTGATTTGATAATCTGAAAGATCATAGTTGAAAAGTTCAAAGTTTCACGTAAATACAATCAATATTAAACGCTTGAGATCCTGTTAAAGTTTGTTTTTTGCGTGCGCAAACAGTCAACCCTGCCAGCATGATTTTTTTAAACATTGGATGGTTTTAAGTCCTATCTCTATCATTATAGAACGCTCAAGTTCAAATGACGATTATTAGTTTTAAATGTATCCATATTTTATTGCAGTTGAATGAAGGTTACAAATATGGGATCATCAAGTGAAATTATTTTCATGGCAGGTTGTACTCACCTCGGTGTCTGTTAAAATGATAAGTCACCGGAAGAGTATGAACCTCTCATATTAAAAATATCTTCAACGACTAGAGGCTGCCACCTTCTCTTTGAACTGCATAGAATTCTTCTAAAAGTAAGTTTTTCTTGTTTGTGATGAATGAATTTGCCCCCCCCCCTGTAAAAAGGGGTTGTGCGAGCAGATGTGTGTGTGGCGTGGGCAGTACTTCACCTACATGGCTTGGGCCCTAGGTGCTCACTGGGTAACGTGAAGTAGATACTGATTTCGGCAAGTTTGAGTAATGACCTCGGTCACAATGTGTGGTGTGGTCTGCTATTGGAAATAATAATAAAAAGTTTAATTTTAGTCATACTTTTAGTTTAAAAAAACTTTCTTGTGTGTTGGGTTAGTTGGAGTACGTGAGTTCCCCAAATTTTCATTATAGTAAATCGCGCTTTTAACACCACAAGGACAGATTGATCCTCACGGTTCCCAGGATCCTCCACCTATGACTGTGGATGAAGTAAGGTTGTGGAGCTGTCATAAATGGTATTTTGTCAAATTAATGGCATCCCTAGCTTGTACGCGCGTTAGGGTGGGCCGAAAAGGGACTTTAAATAATATCTTTTGCCCCCCTCATCGCAGTGGAGAGAATTGTCCCAATTTTTTTCAAAACAACTAAAAACCAGATTAAACCCTCACGTATTGTTTATTATTGGCTAATATAGATATAATGTTCCATTCTTCTATCACCCCACTTTCGAAAGTAATAAATTTTTTAAAGTCAAACGAACTCTTGTAAAGTTTTCCCTGCACTCTTAAACAGCTACTAACTCTGAAACTGTACCACTTAAAAACCTGAAATCAGTTTAATTTTGTTTACGATTTTTTCTCTTTAATTTGGTATGCATCATAATCACCATTTTCAAATTTATTTTCAAAACAAAAAAATTTAATTAAAATTTTTAAAAGAAAATTTAAAGCATTCTAATTCTTAAAATGAACATTTCTACCTTTCAAGTTAGAAACAAAATTTTATCGGGTAGAAAAAAAATATCTGAAACTTAGGCAAGTCCCTAGACATTCCCTAAAATTATGAACCCAAGAGCGATTCACTCATGCAGAATTCTTAAAATCACTTGAGGGTTTCCTATGATTTAAAACACGCAAAAAATGCCACATAAATGTCAGAAAATATAACCATTGACAGAATCTGTGCAAAATCTTATACAGAGTGTCCCATAAATGTTGGTTCACACTTCTAGGGGGAATAGTAGACACATAGACGATTCAGTATCACATATGATTTTGGGGGTCCCAGAGGCCAAATCCCAGGGAGTTAAAAATGGAGCGAAGAACTACTAACTGTAGAAGAACTACTATTGGTAAAAATTTAATTATGGTCTCAAATTTTGTGGTTTAATACGATCTTTAAAATTATCTTAAAAGTTTTCACTTTAAAATTTGTTTTATTACGAAAAAAGTTTTGAAAAAGAACACAAAAAAATGTGAAAACTCCCCAAAAACATTATTTTGCGTTTCGAAATCCTTTCTCTTGATTCGATAATCTGAAAGATCATAGTTGAAAACCCTTATCAAATCAAAAGAGAGGATTTCGAAACGCAAAATAATGTTTTGGCAGAGTTTTCACATTTTTTGGTTTTTTGTAAACTTTTTTCGTAATAAAACAAATTTTAAAGTGAAAACTTTTAAGATAATTTTAAAGATCATATTAATCACAAAATTTGAGACCATAATTTAATTTTTACCAATAGTAATTCTTCTACAAATTGAATTTTTCAATAATTTTTTGGGGGTGTCGCTCCATTGTTAACTCCCTGGGATTTGGTCTGGAACCCCCAAATCCTTGATTCTCACTCGTCTATGTGTCTACTATTCCCCCTAGAAGTGTGAACCAACATTTATGGGACACCCCTGTATAAGATTTTGTACGGATTCTGTTAATGGTTATATTTTCTGACATTTATGTGGCATTTTTTGCGTGTTTTAAATCGTAGGAACATCTTCAAGTGATTTTATGAATTCTCCATGAGTGAATCGCTCTTGGGTGCATAATTTTAGGGAATGTTTAGGACTTGCCCAAGTTTCAAAGATTTTTTCTACCCGATTAAATTTTATTTTTAACTTGAAATGTTAGAAATGTTTATTTTAAGAATTAGAATGCTTTAAATTTTCTTTAAAGAATTTGAATTAAATTTTTTTATTTTGAAAAGAAATTTGAAAATGGTGGTTATGATGCATACCAAATTAAATAGAAAAAAAATCGTTAAAAACCTGATTTCGGACTAATTTTGTTAAGTGGTACAGTTTTAGAGTTAGTAGCTGTTAATTTAAAAAGCATGCAACTTAATATCCAAAATATCTATCCAAAAGCAAAAAATAATTTAAATAATTTGCATTATTTTTTAGGTGGACACTGGAAATGTCTAAATTACCAATGCTTCTTGGAACATGATTAAGATCTGAAAGAATCCCAGTTTGTTTACGAAAATTTTGGCTGTAGCCATTTGGGGTTCTTCGGCCTTTGAAGACAAGCACAGAGGGGATGGTGTGCAACCGTCTAAAGTTGCCAGAATCTGAAAAAAAATTCCCCCGCCAAAACTTACACCGGAAAAAATGGACACAATAAAAAGTGAGTACTTGACTTGTGGTAATAATCATAAAGTGTAATGTAGGGCTTTTCATTAAGGGGTCTCGGTACCAAAAACATTTTTTACTCTATTAGCAGGATTTTATTATCTTTTTAGGTGGTAAATTGTGTATTTACTTTATCCTAATTCATATTAGCACAAAAAGCAAATTCAAAAATTGATTTAATTCAAAAATTTTAAAAGTGGCCAAAATTACCCTACTTTAATAAAATGCTACCCCTTCTTTAATATACACTCTTTTCACTTGATATTTTTTCTCAACATAAACACCATATATTGTTAGCTCTACGTATGGAAATTTAAATATCTGCAAGGGTTTCGGAAAAATAAAAATAAAATCTGACTTTTTTTGGAAAAAATATGCTAAGTTTCATTCTTGCTTTGTAAAAAAAATTTTGTAATAAATATATTTTAAAATCCATACGTAGAGGTGTTTAACATGCATTACTGATAATGACTACCAAGTTTTAAAAGTGATTTGGACAATTAGAAAAAAAGCCTTAGGATTTTAAACGATAAAAACCTTGTTCTACGAAAAATCCGTTTAAAGGTTGTATGCTTCAGTAAGCCTATCTTTGAGTCAGAAAACCTCACAATTTTTATATTTAAGAACCTCTTATTATAACTCTAAGGGTAGTATTTTCATTTTTATGGCAAAATCTAAAAATCGAAATTTTGACTAAATTTTAGGTGCCGAGTCCCTTATTATTGTTTCATCCCACAACCATTTTCAAGTACATTTTGTTAACTTTTTTGGTATTATTTTTTCCAGCTGCTCTATCTAAATGGACGAACGAAAAATGATTTGAAAATTGTGGCAAATAAGAGCCGAAGTAAAAATTGTGGCAAAGAGGATTGGAGAGAAAACCGCTGACCTCAACTGAAAAAAATAACTGTTAAATTTAACTATAACAGACAAATAAACCCTTTCTCCTTTTAAAAACAAAATGGTGTTAAACTTTTTTTACTAGTATGAAATAATCCTATTAAATGACAATGAACTCACAGTTGGGGATCATACTATGTGATCAGTTTTAAAGGGTGTGTGTTTAAAAATTTCAGCATGGAATTAAAAAAGGTAAGGTTGAGAAAATTGTTGCTAATGCAGTAGTTTTGAAATTTTTGTCTATGATAAAAATCATGTGAATAATTTCAGTACAATTTTTTATGTATTTTGAAGTATTCACATCAATTCATTTGCAGATTTAACTTGAATATACTGGAAACATTTTTGTGTTATAGAAGAAAATGTGTTTATATAAAAATCTTATAGTGATTGTGTTGTAAGTTTATTGGTATACCTATAATATTTATGCAGCATGAATCCATAAAATTTTGTTGGTCCAGTAGAAATTTGGAGGACCTCAAAATTTCTATTGGATTCAAAATTTCTATTGGATTCAAGTTGCATAAAGTTTTATAGGTAACAATAAACTTTTATTGGGTCCAATACTTTTATTGAGCTGATAGATTTTATGGGTCCAATAAACTTTTATTGGACCCATAGATTTTATGGGTTGGCTGTAGGTCAATTTCGTTCCAGTCTGTTGTCCCCTAACTTACAGCATCCCCGATTGGTTAAAGGGTAAAATACGGTTACAAAACGTCTGCGTAAGTGAAACGAACGTGAAGAGTAAATGGATTTTTCTTTAATGTGCTTATCATTTAACCAGAAGATTTCGTAATATTATTCACTTAATGTGATGATGAACGAGGTATATGTTATACATTCCCTCCAAGTAAGTGCAGTGAGAATTTTTTTTGAAGCTCTTTTGATCGTCACGGCCTACGCATCTACGTAAGTTCACGGAACTCATCACGTAAAGACAGCTTGGATCCGGATGGAGGGGAGGAGTCATTTTGGCAAGGTTAGTGGTAGAATCGTATTTGAGTCATTTTTGTCAGATTTCAGGTCATCCCGTTAATATAGAAAAACGAAGAAAAAACTAAATGATGCATTTTGAAAATTTAATATTTAAAAAAATAATTATAAAAATTTTGATAGTAGAAACAGAAATGAAAAGATCGCTGAAAACTACAAAATGATATCTAAAGACATCATAGTTTTGAAATGATAAGAACCAAGTTTTTGATATCAGATGAAAATTGAACAATATTTTTTTCCTTTTTATATTTTCAGTTTATAGCCTCAATAATTAACCGTTTTAAACAGAAATTGTTAAAGGTTAATTTTCGATGCTAAAACCGAAAATATAAATAGGAGAAATCTTTTTCTATTTTCGTCTTATATAAAACTTTGCTCTTGTCATTTCAAAACTATGATGTCTTTAGGTATCATTTGGTAGTTTTTAGCGATTTTTCATTTCTGTTTCAACTTTCAAAATTTTTAAAATTATTTTTTAAAAATAATAAATTTTTTTATTTGCATCATTTAGTTTTTCTTTTTTCCGTTTTAACCGGATGATCTGAGATCTGAGATCTGAGATCTGAGATCTGAGATCTGAGATCTGAGATCTGAGATCTGAGATCTGAGATCTGAGATCTGAGATCTGAGATCTGAGATCTGAGATCTGAGATCTGAGATCTGAGATCTGAGATCTGAGATCTGAGATCTGAGATCTGAGATCTGAGATCTGAGATCTGAGATCTGAGATCTGAGATCTGAGATCTGATCGCAACGACTCTCGACCCCTGGGTGGGCGGGTGTCTTGTGAGGGCGAGGTTGGGGGTCTCGAGGGCTCCTGCGTGCTTGGGGGATTTTCGCGCGAAAATCCCCCAAGCACGCAGTCGCCATCTCTCGACCCCTGGGTGGGCGGGTGTCTTGTGAGGGCGAGGTTGGGGGTCTCGAGGGCTCCTGCGTGCTTGGGGGATTTTCGCGCGAAAATCCCCCAAGCACGCAGTCGCCATCTCTCGACCCCTGGGTGGGCGGGTGTCTTGTGAGGGCGAGGTTGGGGGTCTCGAGGGCTCCTGCGTGCTTGGGGGATTTTCGCGCGAAAATCCCCCAAGCACGCAGTCGCCATCTCTCGACCCCTGGGTGGGCGGGTGTCTTGTGAGGGCGAGGTTGGGGGTCTCGAGGGCTCCTGCGTGCTTGGGGGATTTTCGCGCGAAAATCCCCCAAGCACGCAGTCGCCATCTCTCGACCCCTGGGTGGGCGGGTGTCTTGTGAGGGCGAGGTTGGGGGTCTCGAGGGCTCCTGCGTGCTTGGGGGATTTTCGCGCGAAAATCCCCCAAGCACGCAGTCGCCATCTCTCGACCCCTGGGTGGGCGGGTGTCTTGTGAGGGCGAGGTTGGGGGTCTCGAGGGCTCCTGCGTGCTTGGGGGATTTTCGCGCGAAAATCCCCCAAGCACGCAGTCGCCATCTCTCGACCCCTGGGTGGGCGGGTGTCTTGTGAGGGCGAGGTTGGGGGTCTCGAGGGCTCCTGCGTGCTTGGGGGATTTTCGCGCGAAAATCCCCCAAGCACGCAGTCGCCATCTCTCGACCCCTGGGTGGGCGGGTGTCTTGTGAGGGCGAGGTTGGGGGTCTCGAGGGCTCCTGCGTGCTTGGGGGATTTTCGCGCGAAAATCCCCCAAGCACGCAGTCGCCATCTCTCGACCCCTGGGTGGGCGGGTGTCTTGTGAGGGCGAGGTTGGGGGTCTCGAGGGCTCCTGCGTGCTTGGGGGATTTTCGCGCGAAAATCCCCCAAGCACGCAGTCGCCATCTCTCGACCCCTGGGTGGGCGGGTGTCTTGTGAGGGCGAGGTTGGGGGTCTCGAGGGCTCCTGCGTGCTTGGGGGATTTTCGCGCGAAAATCCCCCAAGCACGCAGTCGCCATCTCTCGACCCCTGGGTGGGCGGGTGTCTTGTGAGGGCGAGGTTGGGGGTCTCGAGGGCTCCTGCGTGCTTGGGGGATTTTCGCGCGAAAATCCCCCAAGCACGCAGTCGCCATCTCTCGACCCCTGGGTGGGCGGGTGTCTTGTGAGGGCGAGGTTGGGGGTCTCGAGGGCTCCTGCGTGCTTGGGGGATTTTCGCGCGAAAATCCCCCAAGCACGCAGTCGCCATCTCTCGACCCCTGGGTGGGCGGGTGTCTTGTGAGGGCGAGGTTGGGGGTCTCGAGGGCTCCTGCGTGCTTGGGGGATTTTCGCGCGAAAATCCCCCAAGCACGCAGTCGCCATCTCTCGACCCCTGGGTGGGCGGGTGTCTTGTGAGGGCGAGGTTGGGGGTCTCGAGGGCTCCTGCGTGCTTGGGGGATTTTCGCGCGAAAATCCCCCAAGCACGCAGTCGCCATCTCTCGACCCCTGGGTGGGCGGGTGTCTTGTGAGGGCGAGGTTGGGGGTCTCGAGGGCTCCTGCGTGCTTGGGGGATTTTCGCGCGAAAATCCCCCAAGCACGCAGTCGCCATCTCTCGACCCCTGGGTGGGCGGGTGTCTTGTGAGGGCGAGGTTGGGGGTCTCGAGGGCTCCTGCGTGCTTGGGGGATTTTCGCGCGAAAATCCCCCAAGCACGCAGTCGCCATCTCTCGACCCCTGGGTGGGCGGGTGTCTTGTGAGGGCGAGGTTGGGGGTCTCGAGGGCTCCTGCGTGCTTGGGGGATTTTCGCGCGAAAATCCCCCAAGCACGCAGTCGCCATCTCTCGACCCCTGGGTGGGCGGGTGTCTTGTGAGGGCGAGGTTGGGGGTCTCGAGGGCTCCTGCGTGCTTGGGGGATTTTCGCGCGAAAATCCCCCAAGCACGCAGTCGCCATCTCTCGACCCCTGGGTGGGCGGGTGTCTTGTGAGGGCGAGGTTGGGGGTCTCGAGGGCTCCTGCGTGCTTGGGGGATTTTCGCGCGAAAATCCCCCAAGCACGCAGTCGCCATCTCTCGACCCCTGGGTGGGCGGGTGTCTTGTGAGGGCGAGGTTGGGGGTCTCGAGGGCTCCTGCGTGCTTGGGGGATTTTCGCGCGAAAATCCCCCAAGCACGCAGTCGCCATCTCTCGACCCCTGGGTGGGCGGGTGTCTTGTGAGGGCGAGGTTGGGGGTCTCGAGGGCTCCTGCGTGCTTGGGGGATTTTCGCGCGAAAATCCCCCAAGCACGCAGTCGCCATCTCTCGACCCCTGGGTGGGCGGGTGTCTTGTGAGGGCGAGGTTGGGGGTCTCGAGGGCTCCTGCGTGCTTGGGGGATTTTCGCGCGAAAATCCCCCAAGCACGCAGTCGCCATCTCTCGACCCCTGGGTGGGGCGGGTGTCTTGTGAGGGCGAGGTTGGGGGTCTCGAGGGCTCCTGCGTGCTTGGGGGATTTTCGCGCGAAAATCCCCCAAGCACGCAGTCGCCATCTCTCGACCCCTGGGTGGGCGGGTGTCTTGTGAGGGCGAGGTTGGGGGTCTCGAGGGCTCCTGCGTGCTTGGGGGATTTTCGCGCGAAAATCCCCCAAGCACGCAGTCGCCATCTCTCGACCCCTGGGTGGGCGGGTGTCTTGTGAGGGCGAGGTTGGGGGTCTCGAGGGCTCCTGCGTGCTTGGGGGATTTTCGCGCGAAAATCCCCCAAGCACGCAGTCGCCATCTCTCGACCCCTGGGTGGGCGGGTGTCTTGTGAGGGCGAGGTTGGGGGTCTCGAGGGCTCCTGCGTGCTTGGGGGATTTTCGCGCGAAAATCCCCCAAGCACGCAGTCGCCATCTCTCGACCCCTGGGTGGGCGGGTGTCTTGTGAGGGCGAGGTTGGGGGTCTCGAGGGCTCCTGCGTGCTTGGGGGATTTTCGCGCGAAAATCCCCCAAGCACGCAGTCGCCATCTCTCGACCCCTGGGTGGGCGGGTGTCTTGTGAGGGCGAGGTTGGGGGTCTCGAGGGCTCCTGCGTGCTTGGGGGATTTTCGCGCGAAAATCCCCCAAGCACGCAGTCGCCATCTCTCGACCCCTGGGTGGGCGGGTGTCTTGTGAGGGCGAGGTTGGGGGTCTCGAGGGCTCCTGCGTGCTTGGGGGATTTTCGCGCGAAAATCCCCCAAGCACGCAGTCGCCATCTCTCGACCCCTGGGTGGGCGGGGTGTCTTGTGAGGGCGAGGTTGGGGGTCTCGAGGGCTCCTGCGTGCTTGGGGGATTTTCGCGCGAAAATCCCCCAAGCACGCAGTCGCCATCTCTCGACCCCTGGGTGGGCGGGTGTCTTGTGAGGGCGAGGTTGGGGGTCTCGAGGGCTCCTGCGTGCTTGGGGGATTTTCGCGCGAAAATCCCCCAAGCACGCAGTCGCCATCTCTCGACCCCTGGGTGGGCGGGTGTCTTGTGAGGGCGAGGTTGGGGGTCTCGAGGGCTCCTGCGTGCTTGGGGGATTTTCGCGCGAAAATCCCCCAAGCACGCAGTCGCCATCTCTCGACCCCTGGGTGGGCGGGTGTCTTGTGAGGGCGAGGTTGGGGGTCTCGAGGGCTCCTGCGTGCTTGGGGGATTTTCGCGCGAAAATCCCCCAAGCACGCAGTCGCCATCTCTCGACCCCTGGGTGGGCGGGTGTCTTGTGAGGGCGAGGTTGGGGGTCTCGAGGGCTCCTGCGTGCTTGGGGGATTTTCGCGCGAAAATCCCCCAAGCACGCAGTCGCCATCTCTCGACCCCTGGGTGGGCGGGTGTCTTGTGAGGGCGAGGTTGGGGGTCTCGAGGGCTCCTGCGTGCTTGGGGGATTTTCGCGCGAAAATCCCCCAAGCACGCAGTCGCCATCTCTCGACCCCTGGGTGGGCGGGTGTCTTGTGAGGGCGAGGTTGGGGGTCTCGAGGGCTCCTGCGTGCTTGGGGGATTTTCGCGCGAAAATCCCCCAAGCACGCAGTCGCCATCTCTCGACCCCTGGGTGGGCGGGTGTCTTGTGAGGGCGAGGTTGGGGGTCTCGAGGGCTCCTGCGTGCTTGGGGGATTTTCGCGCGAAAATCCCCCAAGCACGCAGTCGCCATCTCTCGACCCCTGGGTGGGCGGGTGTCTTGTGAGGGCGAGGTTGGGGGTCTCGAGGGCTCCTGCGTGCTTGGGGGATTTTCGCGCGAAAATCCCCCAAGCACGCAGTCGCCATCTCTCGACCCCTGGGTGGGCGGGTGGTCTTGTGAGGGCGAGGTTGGGGGTCTCGAGGGCTCCTGCGTGCTTGGGGGATTTTCGCGCGAAAATCCCCCAAGCACGCAGTCGCCATCTCTCGACCCCTGGGTGGGCGGGGTGTCTTGTGAGGGCGAGGTTGGGGGTCTCGAGGGCTCCTGCGTGCTTGGGGGATTTTCGCGCGAAAATCCCCCAAGCACGCAGTCGCCATCTCTCGACCCCTGGGTGGGCGGGTGTCTTGTGAGGGCGAGGTTGGGGGTCTCGAGGGCTCCTGCGTGCTTGGGGGATTTTCGCGCGAAAATCCCCCAAGCACGCAGTCGCCATCTCTCGACCCCTGGGTGGGCGGGTGTCTTGTGAGGGCGAGGTTGGGGGTCTCGAGGGCTCCTGCGTGCTTGGGGGATTTTCGCGCGAAAATCCCCCAAGCACGCAGTCGCCATCTCTCGACCCCTGGGTGGGCGGGTGTCTTGTGAGGGCGAGGTTGGGGGTCTCGAGGGCTCCTGCGTGCTTGGGGGATTTTCGCGCGAAAATCCCCCAAGCACGCAGTCGCCATCTCTCGACCCCTGGGTGGGCGGGTGTCTTGTGAGGGCGAGGTTGGGGGTCTCGAGGGCTCCTGCGTGCTTGGGGGATTTTCGCGCGAAAATCCCCCAAGCACGCAGTCGCCATCTCTCGACCCCTGGGTGGGCGGGTGTCTTGTGAGGGCGAGGTTGGGGGTCTCGAGGGCTCCTGCGTGCTTGGGGGATTTTCGCGCGAAAATCCCCCAAGCACGCAGTCGCCATCTCTCGACCCCTGGGTGGGCGGGTGTCTTGTGAGGGCGAGGTTGGGGGTCTCGAGGGCTCCTGCGTGCTTGGGGGATTTTCGCGCGAAAATCCCCCAAGCACGCAGTCGCCATCTCTCGACCCCTGGGTGGGCGGGTGTCTTGTGAGGGCGAGGTTGGGGGTCTCGAGGGCTCCTGCGTGCTTGGGGGATTTTCGCGCGAAAATCCCCCAAGCACGCAGTCGCCATCTCTCGACCCCTGGGTGGGCGGGTGTCTTGTGAGGGCGAGGTTGGGGGTCTCGAGGGCTCCTGCGTGCTTGGGGGATTTTCGCGCGAAAATCCCCCAAGCACGCAGTCGCCATCTCTCGACCCCTGGGTGGGCGGGTGTCTTGTGAGGGCGAGGTTGGGGGTCTCGAGGGCTCCTGCGTGCTTGGGGGATTTTCGCGCGAAAATCCCCCAAGCACGCAGTCGCCATCTCTCGACCCCTGGGTGGGCGGGTGTCTTGTGAGGGCGAGGTTGGGGGTCTCGAGGGCTCCTGCGTGCTTGGGGGATTTTCGCGCGAAAATCCCCCAAGCACGCAGTCGCCATCTCTCGACCCCTGGGTGGGCGGGTGTCTTGTGAGGGCGAGGTTGGGGGTCTCGAGGGCTCCTGCGTGCTTGGGGGATTTTCGCGCGAAAATCCCCCAAGCACGCAGTCGCCATCTCTCGACCCCTGGGTGGGCGGGTGTCTTGTGAGGGCGAGGTTGGGGTCTCGAGGGCTCCTGCGTGCTTGGGGGATTTTCGCGCGAAAATCCCCCAAGCACGCAGTCGCCATCTCTCGACCCCAGGGTGGGCGGGTGTCTTGTGAGGGCGAGGTTGGGGGTCTCGAGGGCTCCTGCGTGCTTGGGGGATTTTCGCGCGAAAATCCCCCAAGCACGCAGTCGCCATCTCTCGACCCCTGGGTGGGCGGGTGTCTTGTGAGGGCGAGGTTGGGGCTCCTGCGTGCTTGGGGGATTTTCGCGCGAAAATCCCCCAAGCACGCAGTCGCCATCTCTCGACCCCTGGGTGGGCGGGTGTCTTGTGAGGGCGAGGTTGGGGCTCCTGCGTGCTTGGGGGATTTTCGCGCGAAAATCCCCCAAGCACGCAGTCGCCATCTCTCGACCCCTGGGTGGGCGGGTGTCTTGTGAGGGCGAGGTTGGGGGCTCCTGCGTGCTTGGGGGATTTTCGCGCGAAAATCCCCCAAGCACGCAGTCGCCATCTCTCGACCCCTGGGTGGGCGGGTGTCTTGTGAGGGCGAGGTTGGGGCTCCTGCGTGCTTGGGGGATTTTCGCGGCGAAAATCCCCCAAGCACGCAGTCGCCATCTCTCGACCCCTGGGTGGGCGGGTGTCTTGTGAGGGCGAGGTTGGGGCTCCTGCGTGCTTGGGGGATTTTCGCGCGAAAATCCCCCAAGCACGCAGTCGCCATCTCTCGACCCCTGGGTGGGCGGGTGTCTTGTGAGGGCGAGGTTGGGGCTCCTGCGTGCTTGGGGGATTTTCGCGCGAAAATCCCCCAAGCACGCAGTCGCCATCTCTCGACCCCTGGGTGGGCGGGTGTCTTGTGAGGGCGAGGTTGGGGCTCCTGCGTGCTTGGGGGATTTTCGCGCGAAAATCCCCCAAGCACGCAGTCGCCATCTCTCGACCCCTGGGTGGGCGGGTGTCTTGTGAGGGCGAGGTTGGGGCTCCTGCGTGCTTGGGGGATTTTCGCGCGAAAATCCCCCAAGCACGCAGTCGCCATCTCTCGACCCCTGGGTGGGCGGGTGTCTTGTGAGGGCGAGGTTGGGGCTCCTGCGTGCTTGGGGGATTTTCGCGCGGAAAATCCCCCAAGCACGCAGTCGCCATCTCTCGACCCCTGGGTGGGCGGGTGTCTTGTGAGGGCGAGGTTGGGGCTCCTGCGTGCTTGGGGGATTTTCGCGCGAAAATCCCCCAAGCACGCAGTCGCCATCTCTCGACCCCTGGGTGGGCGGGTGTCTTGTGAGGGCGAGGTTGGGGCTCCTGCGTGCTTGGGGGATTTTCGCGCGAAAATCCCCCAAGCACGCAGTCGCCATCTCTCGACCCCTGGGTGGGCGGGTGTCTTGTGAGGGCGAGGTTGGGGCTCCTGCGTGCTTGGGGGATTTTCGCGCGAAAATCCCCCAAGCACGCAGTCGCCATCTCTCGACCCCTGGGTGGGCGGGTGTCTTGTGAGGGCGAGGTTGGGGCTCCTGCGTGCTTGGGGGATTTTCGCGCGAAAATCCCCCAAGCACGCAGTCGCCATCTCTCGACCCCTGGGTGGGCGGGTGTCTTGTGAGGGCGAGGTTGGGGCTCCTGCGTGCTTGGGGGATTTTCGCGCGAAAATCCCCCAAGCACGCAGTCGCCATCTCTCGACCCCTGGGTGGGCGGGTGTCTTGTGAGGGCGAGGTTGGGGCTCCTGCGTGCTTGGGGGATTTTCGCGCGAAAATCCCCCAAGCACGCAGTCGCCATCTCTCGACCCCTGGGTGGGCGGGTGTCTTGTGAGGGCGAGGTTGGGGCTCCTGCGTGCTTGGGGGATTTTCGCGCGAAAATCCCCCAAGCACGCAGTCGCCATCTCTCGACCCCTGGGTGGGCGGGTGTCTTGTGAGGGCGAGGTTGGGGCTCCTGCGTGCTTGGGGGATTTTCGCGCGAAAATCCCCCAAGCACGCAGTCGCCATCTCTCGACCCCTGGGTGGGCGGGTGTCTTGTGAGGGCGAGGTTGGGGCTCCTGCGTGCTTGGGGGATTTTCGCGCGAAAATCCCCCAAGCACGCAGTCGCCATCTCTCGACCCCTGGGTGGGCGGGTGTCTTGTGAGGGCGAGGTTGGGGCTCCTGCGTGCTTGGGGGATTTTCGCGCGAAAATCCCCCAAGCACGCAGTCGCCATCTCTCGACCCTGGGTGGGCGGGTGTCTTGTGAGGGCGAGGTTGGGGCTCCTGCGTGCTTGGGGGATTTTCGCGCGAAAATCCCCCAAGCAACGCAGTCGCCATCTCTCGACCCCTGGGTGGGCGGGTGTCTTGTGAGGGCGAGGTTGGGGGCTCCTGCGTGCTTGGGGGATTTTCGCGCGAAAATCCCCCAAGCACGCAGTCGCCATCTCTCGACCCCTGGGTGGGCGGGTGTCTTGTGAGGGCGAGGTTGGGGCTCCTGCGTGCTTGGGGGATTTTCGCGCGAAAATCCCCCAAGCACGCAGTCGCCATCTCTCGACCCCTGGGTGGGCGGGTGTCTTGTGAGGGCGAGGTTGGGGCTCCTGCGTGCTTGGGGGATTTTCGCGCGAAAATCCCCCAAGCACGCAGTCGCCATCTCTCGACCCCTGGGTGGGCGGGGTGTCTTGTGAGGGCGAGGTTGGGGCTCCTGCGTGCTTGGGGGATTTTCGCGCGAAAATCCCCCAAGCACGCAGTCGCCATCTCTCGACCCCTGGGTGGGCGGGTGTCTTGTGAGGGCGAGGTTGGGGCTCCTGCGTGCTTGGGGGATTTTCGCGCGAAAATCCCCCAAGCACGCAGTCGCCATCTCTCGACCCCTGGGTGGGCGGGTGTCTTGTGAGGGCGAGGTTGGGGCTCCTGCGTGCTTGGGGGATTTTCGCGCGAAAATCCCCCAAGCACGCAGTCGCCATCTCTCGACCCCTGGGTGGGCGGGTGTCTTGTGAGGGCGAGGTTGGGGCTCCTGCGTGCTTGGGGGATTTTCGCGCGAAAATCCCCCAAGCACGCAGTCGCCATCTCTCGACCCCTGGGTGGGCGGGTGTCTTGTGAGGGCGAGGTTGGGGCTCCTGCGTGCTTGGGGGATTTTCGCGCGAAAATCCCCCAAGCACGCAGTCGCCATCTCTCGACCCCTGGGTGGGCGGGTGTCTTGTGAGGGCGAGGTTGGGGGTCCTGCGTGCTTGGGGGATTTTCGCGCGAAAATCCCCCAAGCACGCAGTCGCCATCTCTCGACCCCTGGGTGGGCGGGTGTCTTGTGAGGGCGAGGTTGGGGGGTCCCTGCGTGCTTGGGGGATTTTCGCGCGAAAATCCCCCAAGCACGCAGTCGCCATCTCTCGACCCTGGGTGGGCGGGTGTCTTGTGAGGGCGAGGTTGGGGGTCCTGCGTGCTTGGGGGATTTTCGCGCGAAAATCCCCCAAGCACGCAGTCGCCATCTCTCGACCCCTGGGTGGGCGGGTGTCTTGTGAGGGCGAGGTTGGGGGTCCTGCGTGCTTGGGGGATTTTCGCGCGAAAATCCCCCAAGCACGCAGTCGCCATCTCTCGACCCCTGGGTGGGCGGGTGTCTTGTGAGGGCGAGGTTGGGGGTCCTGCGTGCTTGGGGGATTTTCGCGCGAAAATCCCCCAAGCACGCAGTCGCCATCTCTCGACCCCTGGGTGGGCGGGTGTCTTGTGAGGGCGAGGTTGGGGGTCCTGCGTGCTTGGGGGATTTTCGCGCGAAAATCCCCCAAGCACGCAGTCGCCATCTCTCGACCCCTGGGTGGGCGGGTGTCTTGTGAGGGCGAGGTTGGGGGTCCTGCGTGCTTGGGGGATTTTCGCGCGAAAATCCCCCAAGCACGCAGTCGCCATCTCTCGACCCCTGGGTGGGCGGGTGTCTTGTGAGGGCGAGGTTGGGGGTCCTGCGTGCTTGGGGGATTTTCGCGCGAAAATCCCCCAAGCACGCAGTCGCCATCTCTCGACCCCTGGGTGGGCGGGTGTCTTGTGAGGGCGAGGTTGGGGGCTCCTGCGTGCTTGGGGGATTTTCGCGCGAAAATCCCCCAAGCACGCAGTCGCCATCTCTCGACCCCTGGGTGGGCGGGTGTCTTGTGAGGGCGAGGTTGGGGCTCCTGCGTGCTTGGGGGATTTTCGCGCGAAAATCCCCCAAGCACGCAGTCGCCATCTCTCGACCCCTGGGTGGGCGGGTGTCTTGTGAGGGCGAGGTTGGGGGCTCCTGCGTGCTTGGGGGATTTTCGCGCGAAAATCCCCCAAGCACGCAGTCGCCATCTCTCGACCCCCTGGGGCGGGTGTCTTGTGAGGGCGAGGTTGGGGGTCCTGCGTGCTTGGGGGATTTTCGCGCGAAAATCCCCCAAGCACGCAGTCGCCATCTCTCGACCCCTGGGTGGGCGGGTGTCTTGTGAGGGCGAGGTTGGGGCTCCTGCGTGCTTGGGGGATTTTCGCGCGAAAATCCCCCAAGCACGCAGTCGCCATCTCTCGACCCCTGGGTGGGCGGGTGTCTTGTGAGGGCGAGGTTGGGGGTCCTGCGTGCTTGGGGGATTTTCGCGCGAAAATCCCCCAAGCACGCAGTCGCCATCTCTCGACCCCTGGGTGGGCGGGTGTCTTGTGAGGGCGAGGTTGGGGGCTCCTGCGTGCTTGGGGGATTTTCGCGCGAAAATCCCCCAAGCACGCAGTCGCCATCTCTCGACCCCTGGGTGGGCGGGTGTCTTGTGAGGGCGAGGTTGGGGCTCCTGCGTGCTTGGGGGATTTTCGCGCGAAAATCCCCCAAGCACGCAGTCGCCATCTCTCGACCCCTGGGTGGGCGGGTGTCTTGTGAGGGCGAGGTTGGGGCTCCTGCGTGCTTGGGGGATTTTCGCGCGAAAATCCCCCAAGCACGCAGTCGCCATCTCTCGACCCCTGGGTGGGCGGGTGTCTTGTGAGGGCGAGGTTGGGGCTCCTGCGTGCTTGGGGGATTTTCGCGCGAAAATCCCCCAAGCACGCAGTCGCCATCTCTCGACCCCTGGGTGGGCGGGTGTCTTGTGAGGGCGAGGTTGGGGCTCCTGCGTGCTTGGGGGATTTTCGCGCGAAAATCCCCCAAGCACGCAGTCGCCATCTCTCGACCCCTGGGTGGGCGGGTGTCTTGTGAGGGCGAGGTTGGGGCTCCTGCGTGCTTGGGGGATTTTCGCGCGAAAATCCCCCAAGCACGCAGTCGCCATCTCTCGACCCCTGGGTGGGCGGGTGTCTTGTGAGGGCGAGGTTGGGGCTCCTGCGTGCTTGGGGGATTTTCGCGCGAAAATCCCCCAAGCACGCAGTCGCCATCTCTCGACCCCTGGGTGGGCGGGTGTCTTGTGAGGGCGAGGTTGGGGCTCCTGCGTGCTTGGGGGATTTTCGCGCGAAAATCCCCCAAGCACGCAGTCGCCATCTCTCGACCCCTGGGTGGGCGGGTGTCTTGTGAGGGCGAGGTTGGGGCTCCTGCGTGCTTGGGGGATTTTCGCGCGAAAATCCCCCAAGCACGCAGTCGCCATCTCTCGACCCCTGGGTGGGCGGGTGTCTTGTGAGGGCGAGGTTGGGGCTCCTGCGTGCTTGGGGGATTTTCGCGCGAAAATCCCCCAAGCACGCAGTCGCCATCTCTCGACCCCTGGGTGGGCGGGTGTCTTGTGAGGGCGAGGTTGGGGCTCCTGCGTGCTTGGGGGATTTTCGCGCGAAAATCCCCCAAGCACGCAGTCGCCATCTCTCGACCCCTGGGTGGGCGGGTGTCTTGTGAGGGCGAGGTTGGGGCTCCTGCGTGCTTGGGGGATTTTCGCGCGAAAATCCCCCAAGCACGCAGTCGCCATCTCTCGACCCCTGGGTGGGCGGGTGTCTTGTGAGGGCGAGGTTGGGGCTCCTGCGTGCTTGGGGGATTTTCGCGCGAAAATCCCCCAAGCACGCAGTCGCCATCTCTCGACCCCTGGGTGGGCGGGTGTCTTGTGAGGGCGAGGTTGGGGCTCCTGCGTGCTTGGGGGATTTTCGCGCGAAAATCCCCCAAGCACGCAGTCGCCATCTCTCGACCCCTGGGTGGGCGGGTGTCTTGTGAGGGCGAGGTTGGGGCTCCTGCGTGCTTGGGGGATTTTCGCGCGAAAATCCCCCAAGCACGCAGTCGCCATCTCTCGACCCCTGGGTGGGCGGGTGTCTTGTGAGGGCGAGGTTGGGGCTCCTGCGTGCTTGGGGGATTTTCGCGCGAAAATCCCCCAAGCACGCAGTCGCCATCTCTCGACCCCTGGGTGGGCGGGTGTCTTGTGAGGGCGAGGTTGGGGCTCCTGCGTGCTTGGGGGATTTTCGCGCGAAAATCCCCCAAGCACGCAGTCGCCATCTCTCGACCCCTGGGTGGGCGGGTGTCTTGTGAGGGCGAGGTTGGGGCTCCTGCGTGCTTGGGGGATTTTCGCGCGAAAATCCCCCAAGCACGCAGTCGCCATCTCTCGACCCCTGGGTGGGCGGGTGTCTTGTGAGGGCGAGGTTGGGGCTCCTGCGTGCTTGGGGGATTTTCGCGCGAAAATCCCCCAAGCACGCAGTCGCCATCTCTCGACCCCTGGGTGGGCGGGTGTCTTGTGAGGGCGAGGTTGGGGCTCCTGCGTGCTTGGGGGATTTTCGCGCGAAAATCCCCCAAGCACGCAGTCGCCATCTCTCGACCCCTGGGTGGGCGGGTGTCTTGTGAGGGCGAGGTTGGGGCTCCTGCGTGCTTGGGGGATTTTCGCGCGAAAATCCCCCAAGCACGCAGTCGCCATCTCTCGACCCCTGGGTGGGCGGGTGTCTTGTGAGGGCGAGGTTGGGGCTCCTGCGTGCTTGGGGGATTTTCGCGCGAAAATCCCCCAAGCACGCAGTCGCCATCTCTCGACCCCTGGGTGGGCGGGTGTCTTGTGAGGGCGAGGTTGGGGCTCCTGCGTGCTTGGGGGATTTTCGCGCGAAAATCCCCCAAGCACGCAGTCGCCATCTCTCGACCCCTGGGTGGGCGGGTGTCTTGTGAGGGCGAGGTTGGGGCTCCTGCGTGCTTGGGGGATTTTCGCGCGAAAATCCCCCAAGCACGCAGTCGCCATCTCTCGACCCCTGGGTGGGCGGGTGTCTTGTGAGGGCGAGGTTGGGGCTCCTGCGTGCTTGGGGGATTTTCGCGCGAAAATCCCCCAAGCACGCAGTCGCCATCTCTCGACCCCTGGGTGGGCGGGTGTCTTGTGAGGGCGAGGTTGGGGGTCCTGCGTGCTTGGGGGATTTTCGCGCGAAAATCCCCCAAGCACGCAGTCGCCATCTCTCGACCCCTGGGTGGGCGGGTGTCTTGTGAGGGCGAGGTTGGGGGTCCTGCGTGCTTGGGGGATTTTCGCGCGAAAATCCCCCAAGCACGCAGTCGCCATCTCTCGACCCCTGGGTGGGCGGGTGTCTTGTGAGGGCGAGGTTGGGGGTCTCGAGGGCTCCTGCGTGCTTGGGGGATTTTCGCGCGAAAATTGGCCCCCGTTTGCCCAAAATTTGGGGGTATATTTGGGTGTTTTCGCCGGGAATTTTTGAATTACCCCCTAATTTACACAAATTTCCTCTTGGATCGGTGTTTAAAGTCTCTATACACCCAAAATTCCTTTCAATTGTGCAAGCCCAACTGATGTGGGATTTAGTGACTCGACCCTTTGGCGTGCCATAGAAATTGATTAAATTGCCCCAGATAGGAGAGGCAGACCAAAATAGACCTGGCGGGAGATGGTTTTTTAAGAAACTGTGTTGGTGGCTGACCTGGGGATGCGTGAGGTCAGTGGCACTGGATGGATGGGGGGGTGTTCATACGCCACAATCACATAGGCGTATACATACATAGTCACATGCACCACATAGTCAAGTATATCGACCCTCGAAATTCCAATATCCTCTTTGTCCAATAATCTGGCTGTGGCACCGTCTTTAGTACTTAGCAGAGTGTTAGAATATTTGAATTGTCAGTTTGAAGAAGGGAATAAGTACAGAAAATGAAAAATTGACTTTTTGTGTTTAAAACAAGCTCGAAGTTTTTTTGATTTTCTCAAAACTTGGTTTTTGGACAAATTCCCTTCTTCCAAGTAACGATTCATTTGAGCTTTCGATTTTCATTTCAAGAAATTTTGAGACTCCCAGCATCATCAACCAAGAAACATTTCAAATTGATGCCACATTACATGAAGTGGTCACCAAAGAAAAATATTTTTTAGCCTTGTGAGCAGAGCATCAAAGATGACTGAATGAGCATCTATCTTCACAATCAATTCATTGCTCTCTGCTTTTTTCATGAGTGAAATCATCTAACGTAAATACATAATCCGCTAAAATAAATTTACGTTAATTTCAATATTTAAACACTGTGGTCATTTATTAATTTTACATTTCTAACAACACAAAGACAAAGGTACTTTTCTGATCAAACAGGTCTTTCAACCTGGATCATGAATTTAATTATGGGGGGCTGTATCACCCTTAGAATTTTTCGGCACTGTATTCATTTCCCCCCAGAATTTTGGAGTAAAAAGTTCAATAACAAAAAATGCAGGAAAATAGATCTGTACAAACAATTTCAACTAGTGATGGGCAAAATCAGTAATTTTAGGTATCGAATACTTAAAGGTAAAGAGTAGGTACTTTTAGGTATCGAGTATTTTTTTTTAATGTTGGGAAATGAACCTGAAGGGACCATTTTTTCTTAGGGCCTATCCATTCTCAGATTGAAATGCAGAAAACTGAAAGCAATCCATGAAAAAGCGGGCTCCCGCAATCCCCGCTGGAGAACAGCACCGCGCCGCTCGGAGCCTCCACCGCAAGGCAGAAGGCATCAGACCCACGAGCGACGCGAATTTCAAGGAAGGAGAAAGAAGGAAGGAAAGGAAGGAGAAAGACCCGAGCCGAGCAGCACCCAAACTACCCCCCGCCAAGGCCGCATATTCCATATACCCAATCCAATCCAACACATCTCCAACCAAACACTCCTTCCCCGCGTGCCGAAATCGAATATAAAATGGCGAGAGAAAAGTCACACATTTGAACACATAGACCATGAACATCAGCAGAGCATGTAAATGACGTAAACCTTCTCCCGCAAAGCCGATCCAACCCAACATCTCCAACCATTGTTAAACTTTCCCACCCCTTGCCGAAAACTAGTAGACCCACCAACAAAATCATCCCCTCCGATCCATCACAGAATGAGATGAAGACCAAATTGAAAAATTTAGCTATTTTAAAATAATTTACTGAAACCTGGATATCCTTCCATTAATTGGTGCAAATAAAAAAATACGGTATTCATTTGAAAATATTCAGTAAGGGGGCATCCATAAATTACTTGAGGAGTTTTTTTCCAAAATCTGGCCCCCTCCCCCTTGGTTGGATTTAGTGAGATTTTGCTGGACCCTCCTCCCCCAACGTGAGATTTACCTACAACCTTTCAAAATAATTATTCTCCGTCCTTCTCAAATATTCCTTTCTCATACTTAAAAAAGAAAGAAAATCGTATAATTTCTAACTTAAAAAGTTGACGCGAGATTTTAATCGTCCCCCTTCCCCCCTTGGTGAGATTTTTCCAAACCCCTCCCCTCCCTTTTTGACATCAAGTAATTTATGGATGTCCCCTAAGTAATCTTATAATCGAATCTTGTAAGACAACAGCAAGTAATTGATTATAAGATTCGATTACTTAAGTACTGGTATCGGAAAAAGTACCCGCAGGAAATATTCTATTTTAAAAGTATTTGGTAATCAATACCAAAAGTATTTATATTGAAAAAAGTATAAGTAGAAACTTTGATAACAAAATTACTGGTCTGGAAAAAAGTATCAGTATGAGTAGTACTCATAGCGAAAAAGTATTCGATAGAAAGTTCGAATCCGAAGTACTGATAGCGAAAAAGTATTCGATACCAAAAGTAATTGGGACAAAGTGGGAGTCAATGTGGGAAGAGTCGAGTCGACAGGTGGATTGAGGCGAAGGATTTGGCAGGGAAAAAACCTGGCTGCGTCAAGTTTCTCTCGAGGATGATTATCGACTCGGGTTTGAGCGTTGCAAAATGAAAACAGAAACAGGCTGCGTTTGATCTACAGTAGGTATATTAAAGATTATTTTATTGAAAAATTCAAAACGAAATATGTCAATAAAGTATCAATACTTTTTAGGGTATCGAATTCACCCGATACTTTTAGGTATCGAATACTTATGTATTATTTGGTATCGATACCTGCCTATCACTAATTTCGACATTTTCTTCCATCAATCATGCCTAATTCAGAGCAGAACATCTTATTTAATTTACTAGCCATATACCTGTATGCAACCATATAAACTTGTAAGTAATCTCAATTCCTTCAAGCTTACTGATCTTTAGCCCCCTTGGAAATATTAGCCCATTTCATGATCTTAAGCCCCCTACAAAACATTAGCCTATTTCATGATCTCTAGGCCCTGCAAAACTTTTAGCACCTGTGTATTTGTATATTAAATTGAGAATTTAGAGGCCAATGAGCTTTAGCCCCTACAAAGCATTAGTCCCCTTGCATTTATATACATTTGGTTCACATCAACTTGATGAGCTTTTAGGCCCCTCCAATGAATATAGATGAGCTTTAGCACACTCTGCTCTTTTATAAAGATGGAATTCATAACTTCAAAAAAAAGTTGTAATGAGCTTTAACCACTACAAAATCTTTATTCCCCCTACATTTTTATAGATTCGATTCACAATGTAATGAGCTTTAGCCTTCTTGCATTTTTGTTTTAAAAAGCTTAAGCTCGTTACCGATTTATAGCCCCCTATTTTAGTTGCAGATTCGATTCACAATTTAAAGGGGCCTCTGAGTTTTTGCCCAGTAAAGTATTAGCCGGTTCACAATTTAATGAGCTTTATCCTAAACTCAACATTAGCTCCCTCCACTAGCGGATCCAGGGGGCTAGGGGCCTCAAGCACCCCCCCCAAATGAGTTAAAACCCTGTTATTTTAAGGTCAAATTTTAAAAAATTTCTGGGGGAGGACCCCTAGAAAATTAACTTAGTAACTCTGTTATAACAAATATTTTACTAAGCTTGTCAAAACGCAGAAAACCTATATCCGAAATTCGGATGAGGCCTACCAAAACGAGTTGAAAAAGTGGGTTTTAGACTTATAAATTTCCAAAAATTTTCTGGGGGAGGACCCCCAGCCACCCCTTTTGATAGTTGGAGCAGGATAATTCAGTACCTTTTCCGTATTAACATTAACATGATGAATAAATTGGATTCTGAAAACTCTTAGCCCTCCCCCAAAAATCAAATCCTGGATCCGCCACTGGTTCTGATACTTTTTTTGGTAGATTAAATGAAGGATAACAAACGATGTTAGGATAATTTCTGTTTGGTTTTTGCTTGTGCAGTTTGGATGTAATAGGTATACTACTGCATATTTGCTGGTAGTCGAATACCTTCAGGCCTGACTGTAGACAACTAACACAAATTAATTGAACGAATTTATATTTAATTAACAAGTATATGAGAGGTGTGAACACGGAGGTATAATATTAACGAACTAATCACTTACCTAAAAAAAAAAGCTTATCTGTGGAAGAGCAATATCAAACTAATTGAAAGGATTTTATTAAATAAGCTCCAATATCTAAGACAATTTGATCTATCTAATCTAATTAAAGTTCGAATTAATTCAAAAAGAAAGGAGGGTGTAAAACGGAAAACGCGTAATATTAGTCACAAAGAAAGTACGATCAAAACGCACATGCGCTGGCACAGATCAAAAATTCGTACATGCGCAATAAGCCGGCAGCAAAGCAGCTAGCGCTTTGCCGGCAGCCTAGTACTGGGAGCTGAGCTGCCGGCAGGACCCCACAGCCATACGTAGCTGCCGGCCAGTTAAAAAATAAAAGTATCATATCTACTTATATTTCTAAAATTACTTTCTCTATTTTTTATATTATTCTCCCCATTCAGCGATCCTCTCTTAATTCATACTTTTTTCGGGATATAAATTAGATATCATTGAAATTTATATTTTAATACTGTATAAAAGGTTAACTGAAACCGAAACGACAGACTTCAAAATCAAAAGACACAGGAAAATTTAACAGCTCTTTTGGCAAGGAACTGGAAGTTTTGGCGCCGTTATTCTTAGGACACGGGACACCACTTCTGCATGGAGGGGAGGATTTTCTCCTCGGTTGGCGATAAAAACATTTCTATCAAACGCAACTTAAAAACATAAACATCAACATCTGCTGTTTAAGCGTAAGCGGGAAAACATAAGAAATTAAAGAATTGTCTGGTTTGGTTTCTGCTTTTGCAAAATATATTTAATACATATACTTTTTTGAAAAAAGGATTGTTTCAGTTTAGAAAGGAGAAAACAAGTAAAATGTTTTTGTCTATTTATTTTAAAAACATTTAAAGCTTTTCTTGTAAAGTGACCCTCTTTTTAATATTACTTAACCTCATCATTATATCCAAACCTACTTTTTCAATCATATTTCTTTTGGATTTTGTACAGCCTAAGTTTTTTCGGTCCTACTTAGATTGAATTTCCCCCCATTTTTTATATCTTCGAGTTTGAAATTAGTGTTGGGGTTTTAAAGAAAGGCAGGAGAAATGAAAGGTAGGCATGATGGTTTAAAAGTAAAAGTATTTATTTGGAACAAAGATCATCAAAATAAAAGGGCCTCAAACTGAGGTAAGCAGAGTAACATCAACGATCAAATAAAAGAGAGCGAGCTGCATCATCTATCTCATAACATCACAAGTTTCCGTACAACCTTATATACCAAGAAAATTAAAATAAAAGCTGTTGCCACAAGCAATACAAAGACACCTCCCAGGCGGCAGCTCGCAGAAAAGGTTAATGGCTCGAAGCCTCGATGTTTTTAGATTGTGAGATCACACTTAACAATAGCCCGCCTCTCACAAAGTTAAAAACATAACCCTTACAAAAATGCTTAGAAATACATAAATTCAATACACAAAAATATCTACTATACAAAAATTTTATCAGTTAAAGTCCTTAAACCAATCTTAGGCAAGGGTTTAGTAAATAAATCAGCATAATTCCTCTTAGTGTTTACATATTTCAAAGTAAAAGACTTACTCACAACTAAATCTCTCAAAAAGTGATACTTGACATCAATATGTTTCGTACGAGAGTTCTCAATTGAAGACTTTGAAAAATTGATAGCTGCTTGGTTATCACAATACAGAAAACTTTCAAATTTACCTTCATACAATTGATTAATAGCAAATTCATTTAACACTCTAATAATCCAAATTAGCTCCTTTGCAGCTTCAGTTAACGAAACATACTCACTCTCCATAGTAGACAAACTTATGCACTTTTGCTTAAAAGTATGCCAAAGAATTGGAGCATTATCTATAAAAATAATCATACCACCAATAGAAATTCGGTCATCCCGATTTGATGCAAAGTCCGCATCACTAAAACAATTTACATATAAATCATTAACAAGAGATAAACTCAACTTATAATGCTTAGTTTTACAGACATAACCTAACAGTTTTAACAAGGTATTCCAGTGTACAATACCAGGATTAGATTGGAATTGTGACAGTATATTAACTGAATAGCATATATCAGGACGTGTTCTCGAAGCTATAAAAGATAGACAACCAAGTAAATTACGATAAGGTAATTTAGAACACTCAGCAATTTCCTCTTCAGAATTAGGACACTGAATCTTAGATAAAACAGTTCCAACAGCAATTGGCAAAGAAGTACATGGGAAATTAAACTTTTTATAAATTTCACAAACTTTTTCAATATACTCTATTTGGCTTAGATACAAATTTTCGCCATCTTCACAAAACTCAACACCTAATAACTTTCTAGTTTTGCCCATTACCTTTAAATCAAAATGGCAACTTAAACTTCGTATAGCATTTTTAACAACAATACTAGTTTTACCAAAAATTACAATATCATCTACATAGAGTAAAAGAACAACATTTCCCTCAAAAGTGTACACACAATTAGCCCATTGCAGTCTCTGAAAACCAATTTCAATTAGTACAACATGCATTTCCTGAAACCATTCACGTCCAGACTGGTGTAAACCATACAGTGCTTTGTTAAGCTTACAAACATATTCAGGTTTATCTTGATCAACAAATCCAGGTGGCTGTGTCATATAAATACTTTCTGAAATTGAAGCGTATAAATATGCATTTTTAACATCTACTTGGCAATGCAGCCATTTAAATTTACACACCAAAATTGCAAAACACATTCTTATAATTGAAAAATTAACCACCGGACTGAAAACATCGTCATAATGTATACCTTTGGTTTGTCTAAAACCCTGAGCAACAAGTCTTGCCTTGTGCCTTACGATTTTCCCCTTTTCATTACATTTTACAGTGAAAACCCATCGGCAACCTATAATAGGAGTATTTAAAGGTTTAGGAACTAAATACCACACTTGACGATCATGTATAACTTTTAGTTCGTCATTCATTGCCGAAACCCAATGGGGACTGTCCAAGGCATACTTATAACTCTTAGGTACAGAAACACTATCTAGTCATAAATCAGATTGATATACCTCGTTAACATCAGTAGTTTCATCAACAATACCAGAATATTTAACCTTTCCATTAAAGTTAAATAAGTGCTCATTATAAATCAGGTTATTTTTAGCACAGTAATCAATAACATCCTTATGTGATCGGAGTCTGGTATTGGATCCTTCAGGGTAGTAATAAATATCGGTTCTTGAACCGTCAGTCCTATCTTTTGCCTCACGTAACCATTTTACAGGTCTACTTAAATTTTGACTGTCATCAGACTCGTCCAAAACCTTAGGACTCTCTGTATCCAAAAAATCAGAACTAGAATCATCCGAACCAAAACTTAATTGTATTGAAGAACCCAGTACAGCTCCACTGCGTTTAGATTCATTTTCAAAAGTAACATTAATTGACTCAACAATTTTTCGCTCAGTAGGGATCCAAACTCTATAACCACGAGTTTGCTGAGCATAACCAACAAAAATTCCCTTTTTAGATGTCATTACATTAGCCTTCCCCTCAACTGTTTAGAAATACCCACAGTTACAGGAGTACCAAACACTTTAATATGCTTTAACAGAAGGCTTTCTATCTCCAAATAACTCAAAAGGAGTTTTGTCACTATCCCCGTGACATACCCTATTCCAGACGTACGTATGACACATCAGAGCTTCTGCCCAAAAACTCTTATCGAGCCCGCCATCCTTAAGCATGGCCTTAACGGCATCAAGGGCTGTATAATTGAACCTTTCACTTACCCCGTTCTGTTCGGGTGAGTAAGTGTTAGTACGTTCAATCCCAATTCCCTGATCATCCAAGAACTTTTCAAATTCTGAATGGCAAAATTCCATGCCATTATCAGTTCTTATAGAAATAACCTTTTTACCCAAAAACCTTTCAACTCGTTTTTGATAACTGGTCAAGTACTTAAACACCTCATTTTTCTCTTTCATAGGGAAAGTGGTTACTTTCCGAGAAAAATCATCGGTGATAGTCAAGAAGTATTTGAAACCACCTTTACTTAAATTAGGCATAGGACCGCAGACGTCCATATGCAATAACTCCAGAGGGTTATTAGATCTAATTTTACCAATACTTTTGAAAGACTTTCTTCTAGTTTTTGCTAATTTACATGGCTCGCAGTTTACATCAGAAGACTTTAAATTAGGCATACCACTTACACTCTGATTTTTACAGGTATTCAAAATGTATTTACAATTAATATGACCAAATCTTCTATGCCACAATTCTAGGTCATCAGATAAAGTCACATTACCCTGAATATTATCAGAACTAACATCTACATTTTTAGAACCTTTTAAACTTTTCTTTTGACTCTTATTACTAGCCTCAAAGAATTTCTTAGTATTTTCAGATTTTACAACATTAGGTTTTACATAATATAAACCATTTTCCAATTTAGCATAAAATAATTTGCTACCGTCTTTGGTATAAACGCAAATTTTACCGTTTTTACCCACAAAACTTAAACCCTTCTTATCTATAATAGAAGCTGATATTAAATTCTTTTTAAGTTTAGACGAGTATAATACATTCAGCAATTTAACTTCTTTACACTCACCCTTCTGCCAGAATTGTAAGTGAGCAGTTCCAGTACCCTCCACAGGACAGCTGATCCCTTCTACAGCTACGGAAATTGTCATGCCGGAAACTGGTTGGAAGTCCGTCAACAAGTTCTTGTTGCAGCAGAAATGCCGCGTTGCAGCTGAGTCAAGCACCCAAGAGTCACTGGAAACGTCACTGGTACAAGTCTCTATGACGAGGCTGGAAGGATTGGAATCTTTCTTAGTTGAAGATCGTAGCTTACAGTTCCGGATGATATGGCCAGGCTCACTGCAACGGGAGCACTTTAGGATCTTCTTGGATCTCCTCCTAGGTTTCCTCGGTTCATCAGGAGAGGTCAAAGGGTTGTCATCGTCCACTAGGCTTTTCTTAGGTTGGACGTGCCATGCTGTGTTCCCATGGTCTCGTTGAGTCTGTTGGATACGGGCTTCTTCAGCAATTAGCTCTTTCAGGATATTGTCGAAATTAAACTTCGTATCGTCCCAACGGTAAATGTTTTGAATGAGGCTGTTATATTGCTCAGGCAGGAACCTCATGAGTTGAAGACCGTGAAGCCAATCGGGTAAAGACTTGTCTGCAACCTTCAGCTAAGTGATCAGACGCCTGAGTCTAGCAGCAAACAGACCGATGCTTTCTCCCTCGTTGATTTGGCAATTGAAGAAATCATGCGCCAGTCCGTAGGCTCGAGCTCGACTATCAGGCTTGAAATGTTCAGCTATGGTCTTCCAGGCTTTGACCGGGTCTTCTTCATCAGACAGCAGGCTTCTATAATCAGGGGTCATTTGAAGATAGATGATCGAGAATGCTTTGTCGCATCTCTGCTGGAAATCGGCTTTCTCCTTTTCAGTTACTTGGTTCCCCACGGGCGACTTCTCAGAACCGGAAACTATGCGCCAGATCTTTTCTTTCATCAGCACGCATTTCACGTCATCAGCCCAAGTGTTGTAGTTCTCAAGTCCGAGTAACTGGATGCCAGGAACTTCCATCATAAAGTTGGGTCAGCAGAGTCTCAAAAAGTCCAGGAGTACAGGATCAAAAATCAGGATCCAAAAATTTTAAAAGTTCAACTCCTCAAAGGCAAAGCTCGCTCTAAGTTCCAAATCACACCTACCCTCAGTGCACATGCCTGGGCCCATAACCTTGTTGGGGTTTTAAAGAAAGGCAGTGGACTGAGAAATGAAAGGTAGGCATGATGGTTTAAAAGTAAAAGTATTTATTTGGAACAAAGATCATCAAAATAAAAGGGCCTCAAACTGAGGTAAGCAGAGTAACATCAACGATCAAATAAAAGAGAGCGAGCTGCATCATCTATCTCATAACATCACAAGTTTCCATACAACCTTATATACCAAGAAAATTAAAATAAAAGCTGTTGCCACAAGCAATACAGAAACATAAGCAATACAAAGACACCTCCCAGGCGGCAGCTCGCAGAAAAGGTTAATGGCTCGAAGCCTCGATGTTTTTAGATTGTGAGATCACACTTAACAATTAGTAGGGGAGACCAGGGAGGGATGGGACACTTTTTCCAAGAATATTTTTTATAAATTCAGTTTGAAACTTTAAAAATAACATCTAGAAACATTTAAACATGTTTAAAAAATATAACCAAAGTGATAGCAAATAAAACTCAAGATTTATAAACGAATTAAAGTAAGTCTAAAATTTGTCCCATCCCACCCCGGGGTGGGATGGGACATATCTTTTTAAATTAAAATTTATGATTTCTTTTAAATATATGATTAAAAACCACAAAGATGGAAGTATTTTACACATTTTAAAGATTTATTACAAAAACATCAGTTATTTTACCCTTTATTTACTTTGAAAAAGCTAACTTAAGTGAAAAATACAAAATAGTTAAAATTCTTCTTTAATAAAAAAAAATATGTTTTCAACTGCAATTCTTAAACAGTTCCAAAACAAAGTTATCTAAAGAATTGTATGCAATAGCTTGTGTTTAGGTATTGAGAGGAATTGGGCATGTCCTATCCCACCCCGGTAGCAACAGTTTTAAAAAATAGGTTCTTTCAAAAGAATTGTAGCTTTTAAGCTTAACTCAACTATTTATTCTTAAAGAATACATTATTCTGTTTAGAAAAAAATATAAACCATTAAGAAAGCAACCAAGAATCAGATTGAAAATTCACTTTGAAAAGTGCACTAAGTTACTTTTCCTATAGTGAAACCATCTTTTTCATTCATTAACTTGTAGGAACTTGCAACTTTATTGAAGGTGGCCCATCCCATCCAGTGTCCCATCCCTGCCCGGTCTCCCCTAATTCAATAATAAAGTTATTATTAAGTGTAAACTCACAACTGTCAAGCGTCACCTCCAACCGTGGACCGGTTTCGTCCTTGTTAGGACCACTGAGCTATAAAACAAACTTGAGTTACAACCTCCGATACCATAACAAGCGACGGAATGTGCCGGCGCGGAAGGTTACAAGATGCCTCTTTTGCTCTGCAAAAAGAGGCAAAACAAACCAATTTCTCCATAGACTAGCATTGTGAGAGTTGGACTTTTGTGCATTTAAGGGGTTTTATTCAAGATATTTTTTTGCTTAAGGTGTCTTTTCCTACTAAATCGATGTTTCTCTACAACTTTGTAATTGACTAATTTAGTAAATCTCTAATAGTTTTTAAAACAAAATTTATAACTTCTAAAATTTCCGCTGAAGAGCGTTGAAAAATGTTGCATCGGATAGGGCATAGTAACTTCGATAAGGTGTGATGCGGTTTCGGCACGCTCACTCGTTACTCCAGTTTGTTTTATATCTCAGTGGTTAGGACTCATCAGCACGGTAGAGTGGAGGGCAAGTACTAGTCTAGCCGACTATAAGTATAACTGAAAAAGTGGTAACCATTGATTAGTCCTCCACTCATCTGCTGGAATGACAATGGCATTCCTAGGACAGATTTAATTCCAGAAAGGCAAGGTACATAAAAGGAGAATTTTACCAATTATTGCTGGTTAAGCAGACAATAAGTGTAAACTCACAACTCTCACTTGAGAGTTGTGAGTTTACACTTATGTGTGAGTTGTGAGGTGAAATTCTCCTTTCATGTACCTTGCCTTTCTGGAATTAAATCTGTCCAAGGAATGCCATTGTCATTCCAGCAGATGAGTGGAGGACTAATTAATGGTCGCCACTTTTTCAGTTATAGTCGGCTAGACTAGTACTTGCCCTCGGCTCTCTTGCGTTACCTTCCTATACCGTGCTGATGAGTCCTAACAAGAACGAAACCGGTCCACGGTTGGAGGTGACGCTTGAGAGTTGTGAGCTTACACTTATTGTCCGCTTAACCAGCAATAATTGGTGAAATTCTCCTTTCAAAGTTATTATTGTCGATTTGAGAATGAACTTCCACCACAAGTTTTTACTCCTCAACATTATTTATTTTATATCCAAAATTGTATTATTACTTTTAAACAATTGCCAAATTCAGAAAAAGAAACTTAAATTATTAAACTTCAATAGTATTCGCATTGTTGCCTTGATTCACTAGTCCTTTCTATAACAAATCATTTAAAATTGACTAATTAATTCAATTATTCAAATAATTAGATAACTACCAATTCCAAAAAACAAACAACATTTGTTTTGGTTACCAAAATTATAAAGATTGAGCTCTAGGGCATTGATTTCTGTCTTAAAGAATGTTTTAAAAATTATGTATTGCAATCTAAAATAACTTAAGGTTGAAATCAATTGTAAATTAAATACTTCTAGGAATTCTAGAATAGTATGGATTCCAAGCGAAAACCTGGCAGTAGCAGCCAAGGACCCCCTAAAAAGATCTTTAAAAAGCCTTCTGATGAGGATGATTTTGAACGGAGTACTTTTGAAGAAGAATTAGCTCTCATGGAAGACATTGAAGAAGAAATGATGGAATCTCAGGGATCTGTTGGTAAATAACAATTCTATTTTGTTTAGCTATGTTGGTTTACAGGCTACATACTTAAGTCATTTTTTTTGACCCTTTTATCTAACATTTTCCTTGGTTAACCTTACTTTTTCCTCCAGGTGAAGACATTTGCTCTCAATCATCTAACTCCAAGTGGTCAAGACCACCTCCTCCAACTATTGACCCCAAGACTGATTCTATGGTGTTTCAGCAGTTAGACATTGATTATTACATTGGTCAACCTGTCCCTGGTATGCCTGGATCCAAAACTGGACCTGTTCCTATCATGAGAATGTTTGGCGTTACCATGGAGGGCAACAGTATTCTCTGTCATGTCCATGGATTTCTTCCCTATTTCTATGTGCCTGCCCCTACTGGTTTCCAACAATCAGACTGTGCAGCATTTAGGGTAGGAATTAAGCTTTTACTAGGAATGTTAATCAGGGCCATAACTAAACCTCAGTTTCGGGAGGGACTCCACATCCTTTCTAAAATACCCCTATAGAGCACATTTACATTTTTCTAAGGTACCCCCTTAGATCACTTAATACTAGTACTACTGTCGAGTCATGAGTTAACAGTGTGGGAAAAGTTTCAGATCATGACTCAAACAAAGTTTATTTTATCCAGGGAGAACTTAGTATTCTTTTGAACTCTCATTTTCCAAGAAGCAGTTTTGCATTTCGTTAGGAGTATGGAACTTAGTTAACAGATTTGAGCAGATAAAGGTAGGAGGTGGCATGATCTTTGAAGATAATTTGGGGAAAAATTTGAAATTTTTCAAAAACGCGTAACTCCAAATTTGTGTACGTCGGGGTATTACTGTAGTTGTATTTAAATTGTGTTGCACATAATGTCAAAATTTTACAATGAGAACACCAAGTAAATAAAATGAGTGTGGTGGTCCTTCCTCCCTATTAAGATTTTGAAAATTGACCTTTAAAAGTAGCATTTTAGTTCCATTTTGGGTTCCCTCCTTTGGGTTCTATGTGAAGATAAACAGCTCCTTGTAAACTACCAGTTTTTGAAGGGTAAAAAACATAAATAGTTGTCAAAATTTTGAAGGGTCATTTGTCCTCCCTCAGAAATTTTTTTTTATATTTGCCCCCTCAAACTAGTGTATTATATCATTTTGAAATATCCTCTTTGGGGACACTCTAAGGGAACCGCTTCTTTTAACTGACAGAATTTACAAGGAAAAGCCATTGTATAAAAGATGCCAAAGGTATGGATGGGGGTTGGGGGTTCTAATGCAGAAAAATTTTAACCTCAAAGAAGTGTTTTTAACTCATGTTTAGAGACCCTTAAGGTTAAACCTGAAGATGATTGCTCCTTTTAAAATGCAGAACTTTCAAGGGAAAACCAGTTTGAAAATTTATGTTAAAATTTTGGGAGGGGCTTCAACTCTTAAACCCATTCTTGGGTACAGCCCTGGTGTTAATCTTAACACATTTTTACTGCAAGGAAACACTGCATAGTTTTAATTCCTTTAATAAATCATCGTACTTCTCTTCTTTTACAGCAATCCTTAAATTTAGCTGTTATAGCAGACATGAAATCAAACAAGGAGAACATCAGTGATGTTATTCTTGCAGTCGAAATCAAGGAGAAAGAAAGTTGGTATATCTATTTTTGAAACTTCTTGTATTTATGAAACATAATTCTGATTATTAATTTTTCTTGCAGACATATATGGATATACCAAAGGAGGCAAAAAACCTTATTTGAAAATAACAGTTTTATTACCAAGACTCCTACCCACTGCTAGCCGTGTATTGGAAAATGGAATCAAATTTGGAGGGGGCATGCAATCTTTTCCTGTATTTGAAACAAACATAAATCTGGAAATAAGGTACCTTCACATTTTTTAGTGAAACACAATAATGAACACTTATAATAAAAAACATTTTGATTCTGTTACATGGTTCGTACGGTGCTTAAAAACCTTAAAAAGTGCTTACTTTTTGTATTTGTATGTAAGGCCCTTATAAAGTGCTTAAAAAGTACTTAATTTTTTACTATGGTTCTTAGTTTTTTTCTCTCAAAACATGAGTCATTAAAAAGTGCTTATTTGTAGACAGAAACAGTCAAATTTTCTTGTGTTTCCATCAAATGTGGGATGTTACAAATTTTTATTCAATAATTTCAATTTCAACTAGTGGATTTCACTCAAGGAACTAAGCGAGTAAATGTTCTTTCAATCCTTTATAAACTGAAAAAGGTTACAAAAATTGAGTTGCTGAAAATGCCAAAAAAAAAGAGAAAAAAATGTGTTAACACTTAGTCATCTTTAACCGGTTTTTTTTGTAGTAATTAATTTAATTTTGTCGTAAGCAATTTATTAACAAAGTTAGTTAACATCTAACATGTAAGCTTATTAATGTTATTCCTATTTGAGAGACAAAAATATACTCAAATATTCTGGAAAACTCATTGAAAACATTTTATTGACAGTTTGAAATGTGTACAAGAAGGTCTTTAAAACTTTTCAAAAATCCTTAGAAAGTCCTTAAAAAGTGCTTAATTTTACTCTTGAAACTTCTGTCCGAACCATGTGTTACGTGTGGCAGTAATGCACTGAACTGAAATGGCAGATTGAATTGGGTATAAAAAATAGGTTCTTAGGGGCCATTCATTAACTACGTAATGGTCCTGATGGGGAGGGGGGTTGGAAAAATCTCTACAACATACCTTTACTTGGGGGTGGGGGCCAAACCCATTCTTACATAAGATTTTCTAAGTTAATGTAAACAAATTCAAATTATTCTAATCAATAACTATATTGAATAACCCCAGAAAAACTTTAAAATGCTTACAATCTCGGTATATTATTGAAGCTTTAATTATTTTAACCCTCTCGCCACCCTGGGCCTCATATGAGGCTCCTACTTATGAGCTCAATTTTTGTATGATGCAAACACACAAATTTATTTTCTTTTCATCAGTGACTTCACTGATTCATGTAGATCATATATGAGACTTCTGCATGGTTTCTGAATTTGTTCCTAAATGGGAGCAAGATGATTTATACCTCAATGTGTACATTTTAAGCTGTGATGCTTGTGAAGAGAAAGTACTAGCTTCTGTAGAACATTTTTTATAGGTTGGTAGATATTTTCTTATTTCGTAACCGTCTAATATTATGACTAGTGATGGGCAGGTATCGATACCAAATACTTAAGTACTCGATACTTATAGGTATCGAGTGTATTCGATACCCACAAAAGTATCGATACTTTATTGACATATTTCGTTTTAAATTTTTCAATGAAGTAATCTTTATAATACCTACTGTGGATCAAACGCAGCCTGTTTCCGTTTTCATTTTGCAACGCTCAAACCCAAGTCGTTATCATCCGCGAGAGAAATTTGACGCGGCTAGGTTTTTCCCCCGCCAAATCCTTCGCCTCTATCCACCTCCAGGCCCGTAGCTACGGGGCTTTTTGATGGATCGCTTTCAGTTTTTTGAATATTAGTCTGATTATGGATAGGCCCTAAAAAAATTTTCCCTTCAGGTTCATTTCCCGACATTGAAAAAAAGTACTCGATACCTAAAAGTACTCGATACCTATAAGTATTCGATACCAGAGTATTCGATACCTATAAGTATTCGATACCAAAGTATTCGATACCTAAAATTATCGATTTTGCCCATCACTAATTATGACCATGTCTTTTAATAAGTTCTAAACCAAGTATTTTCTGTTAAAATGAAAAAAATATGGCCCATATGAGGCTCATAAAAATAAGTAGGAAGGAGTGCATACAAGAAATTTTTTTTCGCAGACAAATTATAGGGGCATTTTGGATGTATTGAGAAAAAGAAATAAAAGCTTTTTCACTTTTTTGATGTTCTGGTGCCGAGAGGGTTAAATATACATTGGCGGGACTGAAATTAATTTTGAACCCCCCTGAAATAAATTTATATGTACACCACTGACATTTCTAATACATTTCAAACCTATTCTGAACACTATCATAATAAGGTGAAACGTGTTTTGCCTAGTAACAGAACCCAAGTGAGGGCATAAATGTGCTCTTATGTAATATTTTGTATGGAGCATTTGCAGTGTCCATACTGAATCTCTGTTCTGTAAACTATGTATTTTTAGGTTCATGGTGGATACGAAAATAGTTGGTTGCAATTGGATAGAAATTCCTCATAACAAGTATCAGCTGCTGAGTTCTGGGGGACCCAAGAGTCCTACGTCTAGGTGTCAAATAGAGCTTGATGTTGCCTGGGATGTTTTGATCTCACATGAACCTGAGGGAGAATGGTCTAAAATAGCCCCTGTCCGAATTTTGAGTTTTGATATTGAGTGTGCTGGAAGGAAAGGTAAAGAATGACATTTGCTTATTTGTGTTATTGTTAATATGCATTGATTTTTTTACCTTCTTGAAAATATTGTATTTTTTGGAATACAAAATATTACAAAGGTTTTCTACTGTAATAGGTACCAGTATTATCTCTGATTCCAAATATCTCTCATAACTTAATTATTAAAAAAAAGTAATTGAAAGTGATAATTTTATTTCTTTTTAAATCTTTTGGTATTGGGATACGTTATGTAAGTTGTGAAACTCATTTCAAAGGATGCTTCTGAAATTAAAACTGTTAAGCCCCTTTTTACACAACCACTAATTTTTTTCTATTATTTTGTCAAAAGTGTTAGTAAAAACTTTTAGTCAAATAGTTATCTAAACCAAGCAAATACTAGTGTTTTTCCTAAAATCTTCGTTTTAAAAACTGAATAATTTTTGTTGAAGTTTAATATATTTAAAAGAATTCCAGGGATGGATAGACTATTTTATCAAGTTTTTATTTATTTTACTACATTTCTAAATTTAATAAAAAGCTGAAAACTAATACAATAACTAATTTTATGTGTTTAAAATGTAACAATTAGGATTCCTTTTTAAAATAAATGATTTACTTGAATGATACATATTTTGACATTAAGTCAAAGTTAAAGTTCTGTTTGATTTTATCTGAAATAGAGTATGAGAATTCTTAATAGACTTAAAAATAAGTTAAACTAAATTTTAGGCAGGAGTAAAAAATCTATCTATATAATTTTCTATCTATTAATTCAGGTATCTATAATTTTAACCTCATCAATTTAAAGTTTACACCTGCAGTACAAAAAATATAAACTTACATTTTAATTTTTTTTTAAATTTTAGGAATCTTTCCTGAACCTAATCACGACCCTGTCATTCAAATTGCTAACATGGTCATTCGTCAAGGTGAAAAGGATCCCTTCATTCGTAATATTTTTACTTTGAACACTTGTGCACCTATAATTGGATCCCAAGTTTTGTCTTATAAAAATGAAAATGAAATGTTGAAAGTAAATATCTTGAATTTAAGTCAAGTATTTTTCAAAATATTTATTGAAATAAAGTAAATGTTTATTTAATTTTTGGTCAGATCATTTCTAGTCTGAAATTTGATAGTGAAATTATTGTTAAATAAATAAAAATTTATTTGTCACCTGAATGTAATGCATATGTTGTCCTTCATAAATTTTTGTACTTAATTATATTATGTTGATGAAGCTATTATTATTGTTTTTCTGGTTTATAACAAGATATTGTATCCTTTTATTTCATTATGAATTCATTTATACCTATTTTTTTCTTTAGGAATGGGCTGATTTTATACGAGATGTTGATCCAGATATCATCACTGGATATAATATACAAAATTTTGATTTCCCTTATCTCCTTAACCGTTCTAGTCACCTAAAAATTCCTACCTTTCCGTTTCTTGGTAGAATAAAGACTATTAGGACAGTTGTGAAGGATTCTATCCTACAATCTAAGCAAATAGGAAGGCGGGAAAGTAAATTTATTAACATGGAAGGAAGAATACAGTTTGATTTGTTGCAAGTAAGTTTCATTTTACTGTTGAATATGTATGTTCTTTAAAGGGTGAATTTCAATTAGCTGAAAGTCTGAATGATTAGATGGAATTTTCAGCTTATATAGAATAGGTTAAATCCTTCTACCTTAAATTCAATTATAAGCTATGGGGACATCCAAAAATTACATGATATGCTATGCACCTCTTCAATTTCTTATTTATGAAATTCTCTCAACAACTTTTATATGGAGTTTTATTTGTTCTTGCCACATTTGTTTTATTATGTCTGCATTGCAAAAAAATAAAGTACCTGAATTTGAGCTCCTTAGGAGAACAATGACTATAACTCTACAGGCCAATTTTAGTACCGTTTATCGGCACCTTCACAAAAAATGTACGAACAAAAACGGCACCTTCACAAAAAAATTTTTTAATTATATGTGGATTGCTTATAGTTAATTGAGTATTCAAATTGCTATAAAACTGAAGAAATAAGTAATTTAATGCTGATTTCATTATTTTTGCAGTTTCCATTTAAAATTTTTGTAAAAATTTCACATAAATTAAAAAGATCTTACAATTTTTCACAAAAAATAAAAAAATTCACAAAAATGGGGGTTAAGTTTAAAATCCTGGATTGGTCCCTGCTCTAATTTGAAATGTATGACTCACTCTTAATTTTTTTATATCATTTCATTTTTTATTAACCCTTTATTTACCGACAGTACTTGTAAGTACCACTGGCACAACTTTAGAACTGCTGATGGTTGGCGAGTTTTGGCTATTTGGGGCCATATTTAGAAGCCACATAATTCACTTAACATTATTTGGGGTAGCTATATAGTGATTTTTATAGCTAAAAACTTGGCGCATCAGCAGTTCTAAACTTGCGCCGAAAATAATTTGGTAAATAAAGGGTTAAGCGATTGTATTTGAATGATTAATTTATTGTAATACTATACGCCTTGTTAACTTCATTTGAAATTTTCTTTTGTAGATTCTAGTTCGTGACTATAAGCTAAGATCGTACACTCTCAATGCTGTGAGTTACCATTTTCTACAAGAACAAAAAGAAGATGTGCAGCATTCTATCATTACAGATTTGCAGGTAAAGAACCAAATTTATACTTAAGAACTGAATCTACTTTCAATATTTTTTTGTTTAAAAACCCCAGGAAACACTAAATTTAATTTGGGTAGTGTAAGACTTGAAGGCAGAAAAACCTGTTGAAAAAGACATTTATACAGAACAGGATGATGCTATTAGTTAACACAAATACTAACTGACGGGCCACACACACACAACCTCCATAGTCAGTGCAAGTAGAAGATTGAATGTGAAATCCCATAGTACATGTAAACCAGCGTTAGAAATTGGTAAAAAAATCCACTGGTCCTGTGGACCAGTGCTTCACCAATCTTACTGGTCCGCAACAAAAATTACTGGTCCGACAAATTAAAAAGGACCAGTTTAAATATTACTATTATTAAGTATAACTATTGCACTGAATGTGAGTACCAAATAGTAATGTTAAAAATTAATACATATTCAATAATAAGTTACCAGCTGTAAATATGAGATTTATATAAAATAACTAATAAAATAAATTTATGAGAAGTAAGCAATAGCTCCAAATAATCAATTATTTAAAAAATATCTTATTAATTAAATAACTTTTTTGATTAAATAATATTTCCACTAACTAACATACAAATACAATAATCTTCTTGATTAAATCAAATTTCTCTAATTGACATACAAATTGGATACAATTGCACTAATTGGCAAAAAATAAGAACTTATCTTGAATAAGTGATATTGCACACAAATTAATACATAACTTCGAATTAGTTTTACATTGTTAGTTGACAAACTGGTTGTAATCTGGTTTATTTAATGAAATTTATTTTTTTTGCCTTTCTCCCGATTCAAAGCAAATAGAAATTGCAGGCTTAAACTGGAGGGTGGGATATTTTTTCACCACTGGTCCAGCGGACCAGTGATTTTCTGATTCCACTGGTCCGAGCCGTTTTTTGGTTGTCCCGGACCAGCAATCCAGTACAATTTCGAACGCTGATGTAAACCACAGAGGCACGCAGTGCCCTCCAGGGATAGAGGAGAAAACTAATACAGTCGAATCCGCTTAATGGGATCACGGTTAATATTATCAATCGGATAATGTTATCGAAATCGACAGGTCCCGATCATTCCTATTTAATTTAATGTAAAATGTATCGTTTAATGTGATTAACAATGGATCAACAAGCCGCTTAATGTTATCAAAATTTGTCTATATCCCCTAAAAAACGTCCGCTATCGGGTTTCGTTTTAAAGGCCAATTTCTACAAGTAAACATCTCTGCCCCACCCTAGAGCATCTGGCGTTTCTTTTTTCTGAAACTCATTAGTAAGAATAAGAAAACATTCCCCATATATTGAAAGAAAACGGTTACAGGGGGGTCTTGCTGTGAGAAACCATCGGCGCCTTGCAGATGTTTCTGATAAGATATTTTAATTTTCCCTTGTTTATTGGAATTCAGATTATAAAATAAGTGGTTTATTAGATTGGCATTGGAAGGATATAATGGAGTGCACACAAAAAGAAAGACCTTTCTATATAAATAAAAATATAAAATAAGCTATTTTATTTTTATTATTTGAACTACTCTTATATTTTCCCCTAAAAATTTTAAGTTGTCAAATATACATAGTGTAAAATGGTTTTAAATACATTAATTACGAGTATGTTATTTTGATTTTAAAGCAAACAACATAGTTACACTGTCTGCTACTTTTTTATATAAAATCACTTATTGTTATCAATCGGATAATGTTATCAGTTTAATCTCCGACAATTGCGATCACATTAATCGGATTCAACTGTAATGCATAACAATCTGTTACAGTAGTCTAAATGTACTAGCAATACTTTCAATGAAGACAATCACTAAGTTACTAAAAATTATTGATATTTTTATGTACTAAGTTGAAATAAAATATATTTCAATTTAATTAATAGATAAAATAGAACTGAAGCAATGTAGTAACTTAATACAAGAACAAAATCTAAACATATTAAACTTAAAGTTTAGATTTGGTACTTGTATTTTATCTAATGTCTTAATTAATTTTATTTTTTGTTACCTTTGATGCTACTTTTAAATCAAAGTCTGCCCGGGCCTAGTGGCCCATCAGGTGGTGCCCATCTCCGTTTCTGTAGCCTTTGGGCCTGGGGTGCTAATTACTAGCGTGTGTCCAGGCCGAGTGGCTAGCCTGACGCTGGACCCCCAGTTGATTCCCCAAGCCAGCTTGGTCCTCATTTATCGACCCCGGAAGGAGGAAGGGCTGAGTTGACCCATGACCAGCTACCCAAGAAGAAACCGTAAGGCATCAAACCTGGGTCGGTAATGCTCATGGCCAGACACGCTGACCACTACACTACCGCGGCCACACTACTTTAAAACAACATCCAAAACATTTCCAGAGCAGAATCTTTTTCTGATGTGTACCAAAATGTACTTAGGGTTTGGTTTTCCTTATCTTGTAAAAAAAATACGTAAATATGCCTTTTTGTCTTGTTTAAAATTTATCACAGCTTGGACCCAAGGGGGGGGCAACCCCATTTTCAGAAGGTTGGAGGTTCTTCCCCAGAAATTTTTTGAAAATTTGAGTTTATTATTGAATGCACTTGGATGATGTTCCAGGAAAAAAGGGGGTCTGGGGGGTCCTCCCCCATCAAATTTTTTGAAATTTTACCTTAAAAAGTAGTCTTTTGACTCCCTTTTGAACATTTAAGACGGGATCGGGTATTTTGACGTCCCATCCTTCCAGAGAACCTTAAGAAGAGCGGTCATCACTGCTCTAGATGGCAGTGGCGTAAATATAAATTTATTTCTGAAGAAACCAAAATATCCTCCAGAAAATAAGTCATTATCAGGCGAAAAGCTAGATTTCTGCAACAGGGGAGAGGATCTAAAATTATTCCTAAACTTCCTCATAGGTTTTCCTTCATAGGTTTTTTGTACTTTTTTAATGCAATTATAGGAAAGATTCACATTTTGATGTAATTATAGTATAACAATTTAAAACAAAATAAAGAAAAGTATATTTTGAATATCAAACAGGGATCTGGGGGTCTTCCCCGAGAAATTTTTTGGAAATTCGACCCTAAAAATTAGGATTTTAACTCGTTTTACCACCCAAAGGCCAAAGCCCGATTTTCAGGCTGGGCCCGGAAAGAGTCTCCAAATATATCCTCTAAAAAATTAGTCATTATCATGTTTACCAAAAATCAACAATGAGCAGGGGCGTATACTTTAGAAATTTATTTCAGGAGGGACCCAAAATTATTCCTCCCATACATATTTAATAGGCTTAATGAAACTTTGTAACACATTTAAGTATGATTTGCATCTTAAAGAAGTACAAAATAAGACAAGTTGGGAGTAATTTATTAAGTTTGATGTACCAAAGGGGACTGGAGGCCCCCCAGAAGATTTTTTTAGAAAAATTGACTCTTAAAACAGGTTTTCAACTAGTTTTGATATCTAAAGCCCGAATTTCAGGTATTCATTTTCGTGTAGGATTTTCATTTTGATGTGCAGAATATAAAGAAATTGTGAATAATTGAATTCCAAATATAAAAGGGGGTCTGGGGGGGTCCTCCCCCTGAAAATTTTCGGAAATTTGACCCAATAAAACGGTTTAAACTTGTTTTTGTACACCTTGTCCTAATTTTGGATGTCCGATTTGCATTTTTCCTTTTCTTACCGTAATTTTTAAAAAGTGTACCTGAGCCCAAAGGGGGGGCAAAAGGCCTGTTGCCCCCCCCTGGATCCGCCACTAGTGCTGCTGTGTTATTAAGAACTACTTTAACTCATGAATTTAAACCCATTAATTTTTAAAATACAGTGTCAACATATTACATAGCTGCCAATTCTTCCGTTTTACCCGGAAGATTTCCGTCTTTTAAGATGATCTTCTGTCATCCGTTTTTCGATCAATTTCTTCCGATTGTTGTTCAAATAATTCAAGCAGCCTATTCTTGCAAAGGAAAAAAATGTTTTGAAAGGGTGTTTGATAGAAATTTTCTAAAAAGCTAAATCTTGCACATATCTGGCCTTAAAAAATTAATACTAAGAATAATATTTGAAAGGATAAAATTTATTGGTCTGAAATTAGTTTTTTTAATGTCTGTCGTGAAGTATTTAGTGTGCTCATTTGGTATTAAATGTATGTTTTTCTTTGATCTTTGTACTGAAAGATATCCATTCATGCTACTTATTAACATAGGTATAGTAACTATAGTAGGTAGCCTTGACTTAGATTAAGAAAAAAATGCCATGGGGTACCTTGATTTTTAAAATCTTCCTTTTTTTACATTCCCAATGTTTGCAGGTATGATATTATTTGAGTATTTAAAGAGTAGGATTCACTTATGATGAATATCTAAACTACTTATCTGAAATGGTTGTAATATTTTCTCATAATCATTTGCACTAGAAAATACAGTGATACAAGTCCTTGTGTTTATTTTTTAGAACACCAATGATCAAACTAGGCGACGTCTTGCTATCTATTGCTTAAAAGATGCTATGCTGCCTTTGAGACTGATGGAAAAACTTATGTGTGTAATTAACTACATGGAAATGGCTCGTGTGACAGGAGTCCCTCTAAGTTACTTACTGAGCAGGGGTCAGCAAATCAAAGTTGTTTCCCAACTCTTAAGAAAGGTAAATTTCAAAAATCCTTATTAACCTTCACTGAAAATACGAGGATAATAAACTCTGACTTTTTATCTAGTTAACTAACAAGTAGATGCTTAATTAGAATCCTAACAATTTTATGGGTAAAAAATACAATAAAGGTTATGTAAAATGTAAAGCCTTGTCATTTTATAATGATTAGCTTACATATTTTAGCCCGTTTTAAAGAATTTTTATGATCCAAGAATTGTGTAATTATTATCTTATTTTCACTACAGGTTGTGTATTATACTCCTGTATTTTGTCTTCAAATTTCTATGGATTAAAATATCTTTCACCCTTTATCAACCATCAATATAATTTTAAATCTTTTCTCACATCAAAAAAAATTTCCTAATGGTGTTTTCTTAAGTCAGCGCACAAGTTTCACCAGTTCCTGTTAAAGAATTATTTTTGAAATTATTGTAATTATGATAATTGATAAACAATTTTTTTATGTAGTTCAAATTGTATTATTTGTCATTCGTCGCTTAAGGTGCAAAATGACATAACTGACATTTTGGCCATTTTGAGTTATGCATCAATCTTTATGCAAATCCCGGCCCCGGATCACCTGGCACCAACGATTTTGCGAAAAAATGACTCAAATCGCTGCAATCGTCAATTTTGTCATTTTAGCATAACTGCATTTGTAAGGCAAAATGACATAATTGCACGCCTTTCATTGATATTGTTAGGGACGCCGCCACAGAGAAGCGTTTCATCTCAATCCCCGGTCAAAAAGGCCTAAAATGAAGGTTTAAAACTATAATAATATTATTTTCTTTAATTAATAGCCAAACTGTTTTTTTCATCTCCTGCAAAATAGGGAAAATGAACACGTGTTGACTTCTGATGGCCATGTGATTCATTATGATGAAACCAGAGTGCTCACAACAACTAAGCACTACTACACCCGCCTTCAAAGGGAAGCCATCGAAATATTCAAGCACCCTAATAATTTTAATAAAAAGGAAGAAAGTCTTCGTGTCAGCAGAGCCTGGTTTCCGGTGTTGACAAAAAACATCGTCAACACACAGCCATTGGAGCAACTCGATGACGCAGCGGCGGAACATCATCACACAGACCAATCAAGCGTCGCCAGCTCCTCTCTTCCTATGACATCGGTTGGTGACGATGAACCACGTGGCTCTGCAGCGGGATATAACTTGAGACCCAGACCTAAGCGGTAATACTACCCTTGAAAATGCCAGCCGAAGATGCCGGCGAAACGTTGGGAGTTTCTTTTAATATCAGACCACGGCATAATAACCCGGAACCTTCTTTTTATTTACAGGGAAAATGCAGTTATGTCATTTTGCGCCTTAAGCGACGCATTGTCTTTAAGTTTCATGAAAAGACTATCGCTTGAAAGAATAAAATTTTGTTTATTTTATCTTCAATTTTCTGAGATATTGTGCTTCAAATGTGTAAATTTCCATGCTACTTTTTTAATGTTTAATTGTGGATCCACTCTATTTTATGCAACTCTAGGCAATTGAACATGACTTCATCCTTCCCACCATGAAAGTCGAGACTGGGGACGACTTCACGGGAGCGACTGTCATAGAACCTGTCAAGGGCTATTACAGCGACCCCATCTCAACTCTCGACTTTTCATCCCTGTACCCATCCATCATGATGGCCCACAACCTGTGCTACTCTACCTTGGTTCAATCCGTTATGATTAGAGATGAGCTGGAGCCTGATCAGTTTATTAAGACTCCCTCAGAGAACCTTTTTGTAAAGAAATCAGTTCGCAAAGGTTTGCTGCCAGAAATTCTGGAACATCTCCTATCAGCCAGGAAAAGGTAATCGACAGTATGAGTGATAGGAAATTACCCCATGGGAAAGAATGTCTTGTGTATTAAAATATTTTATGAAATAGTGATGAGAATTTTATTATGTTTGAAATTAATAAGTAAGACTTGGTTAACTGGGGTATTGGATTATCTTGGTTGGGGAGGTTTTTTGGGGCATCTTTAAAAAGGAGCACAGAATCCAGGAATGTACATAAAACAAGAAGTATACTTGTTGAAGAGAATGGTTTTTTCATATTAAATTATTTATGCCCTGATATATAATGATTTTAATTTTTTTTTCAGTCACTCAAAAAAAAATATTAAAAAATTCCATAAATTCAAATATTTTCAGATGTTTTTCAACCTTTTTGATTAATCAAAGGTGTACTGTAAATATTATTTTTATATATTTTTAATTATTTAAAAATGTATCCTAGGGCTAAAGATGAACTGAAGAAAGAAACTGATCCTTTCAAAAAGAAGGTGCTGGATGGCAGGCAACTTGCTTTGAAAATAAGTGCTAACTCTGTGTATGGATTTACTGGTGCTCAACTGGGTAAACTACCATGTTTGGCTATTTCACAGGTTAGTATCTTACTGTTTAGGGGCCATTCATTAATTATGTAAGGGTTCCGAGGGGGAGGGGGGGTTGGAAAAATCTCTACATCCCTTACTTGGGGGATGGGGGGGTCAAACCCATTCTTACGTAAGATTTTCCAAGTTAATGTAAACAAATTCCAATTATTCTTATCAAATTACTATTGAATAAACCCAGAAAAAGGTATATCAGATGTATCTTTTTTATTGGAATTTAAACTGATTAAATGAAATGGAATCTTACGTAAGAATAGGGGGGAAGGGGTTTGAAAAATCTTTAGTACCCTTACATGGGGGTAGGGGGGGGGGTCAAAAATTGCCAAAATCATCCTTGTGTAATTAATGAATGGCCCCTTATGATATTTTGTTAATTATTATTGCCATATAAAGTTTAAGTTTACTAAAATCCTTGCTTACATTCAAACAAATGTTTGCTTGATAGAAATCTTCTCATATTTGCAATACCTACTCTTACAAGACACTGAATTATTTTTGTACAATTCTGTTACATGGTACTATTATCCAAGGTGTTTAGTCAACAAATTTTAAACTTTATCTGGGGAACAAGGTAGTTCAGGGGTCGATCCAGGTTTTAATTTTTGGGGCCTGTTTTTCATAATTTTTGTGAAAATAAAGTTATTTTTGTGAAAATTGTGTTTTTTTTGTGAAAAATATATTTTTCCGTAATTCATTGCAGAGCATAGGTTTGCCGGATTGAAAATGCAAACTGCTGTTTTCGTCGTTCTATGGATTGTATGGTTCTTTCTCAACCGAAGAATCGTGTTCGTTTCGGAGAATATTTGAAGGGCTTCGTTTAAAATTTGAAAGAGGTAATTTTTTGTCACTAGAAATTTTGTGGAAGGGCCGATTTTACTAAGTTTATTTTTGTGAAGGAGCCGTTCTTCCGAAGTTTATTTTTGTGAAGGGGCCGTTTTATCGAAGCTAATTTTTGTGAAGGGGCCGCAAAACGGCCCCAATTTTAGCCTGGATCGACCCCTGTAGTTATTTATTTGGTTAAAAAGATATCATTTTTTATCCATTAGATGTTGGAAGTAAGGATGTAATGTATTAAAAAGTGTACTGCGCCACAGCAAAAGCATTTTTGTAAAGGTGAAGCACTGAAACACACTATGAAACATGTAATTAAATGCTGAAAAGTACAAATAAAATGGTTATTATTGTACTCACAGACCTTTAATCGAAAATTTTGACAACAATTTTCAAATTGAACGATAGATTTATTTTTAATCTTTAACTTCTTTTACAGAGTGTGACAGCATTTGGTAGAATGATGATAGAACAGACCAAAGATCTTGTTGAAAAGAAGTACAAAACAGAGAATGGCTATAAGCACACTGCCAAAGTTATTTATGGTGATACTGACTCAGTCATGGTGAATTTTGGGGTCAAAACTGTGAAGGAAGCCATGGAATTAGGCAAAGAAGCAGCAAACTATGTATCCGGTCACTTTGATAAGCCTATTAAACTAGAATTTGAAAAGGTACCTTGTGTTTTAATGGTTTTATTCATTTAATTTTAAAGATAGAATATGCGTCATAAGTTTTTCTTTTATATCTTCTGGAACATATCTTATGTTTCTGATGGGTTCTAAAAAGTTGGCAAGATGTTCTTTTCTCTTTTTCTAACGTTTTCACTATGGCATGATTTTGTTCCTGAGGACTATTACTTTATGACTTAATTGACTATTAGCACTTATATTTCTGCAATTTTTTGCTTCTTATTTTTTAAACTTTATGACAATGGCATTTTTGTCAGCATTCTGGCCTAGTTAGAGTGCACTCTTTAGAGGCTGCAATTTTGAGTTTAAATTCCTGTTCAGGGAATAGATTTTTTGTGTATGTGTTCTTGTGTGAAGATGAATATGCCCACCTCTAAACAGGGGTTGTGTGATTTTCTGTGGCAGGTATCATTGCTAGTACTTATTTCATTATACCTGTTTTGAACGAGTACATATTTGCAGCTTTATATATTTTTAAGACATACAAAATATATACAGTTTTATTCATAACTATGAAGTACATTCTGAAGATTTTGTATTTCGTACCTCTTGAAAAATTTAAGATTATATAGGTTATTTTTAGTAGTAAGGATTTTTACTTGATTTTTAATGGAACTATGAACATATTTTCAGGTATACTACCCATACTTACTAATCAACAAGAAGCGTTATGCTGGATTGTATTTCACCAAGCCTGAAATCCATGATAAAATGGATTGCAAAGGAATAGAAACTGTTAGACGAGATAACTGTCCATTGGTAGCCAACCTTATCAACACTTGTTTAGAGAAGCTTCTAATTGATAGGTTTGTACGCAACTAACTTAAATTATTATGTCTTGATTGAAACTGGATTTTATTAGCTACAAATAGTGATGTAAAATTCTCGGTAATAATCTTTTGGAGAATATTCTCCGAGAGGAGAATTTTCTCCCAGAAGCTATTAAAATAAAAAAAAATTGGAAAAAAATTTTTATAAGGTATATGTTAACTTTAAATTATAAGAATATTAAAGATTATACAATGGAAAAGTCAACATAATTAAAAGAAAGTCAAATTAAATGTTTTAAAAATATTATTAAACAGAAAACATTAACATATTTAATAGGTAAATGCAGAGTAAACGAGTTGTATTCTATTTTTAAAATATTTCCAACTTTTAAATAGTGTTTTTGAAGTAAATTATATTTATCAGGCATGAGATTCTTCCCATTTTTGTCGGATTTTCCGACTTTTTCTATTTTTCTAAGAATTTTCAGATTTTTTCCACAAATTTTTCACCGCAAAAAATTTGGACAAGGTGTTAAAAATAAGCTGAAACCATTTTAGGATCAAATTTCCAAAAATTTTCTGGGGGAATACCCCCAAACCCCCTTTTAATACTTGGAACTCTATTTTTCAAATATTTTTTATATGAAGTTCAAAAATTATTAAAAAGAAGTTATGAAAAAATATATTTTATTCAATGAAATTTACTTATTTAAAATAAATCTTGCGAAATAATGAAATTACAGTTCAGAGAATATTCTCTGAACAAAAGATGACTTTTTAAAGGTATGTTTCATCAAAGTAATTATTATTTTCAGGTTTTTAGCACTAATACTACATGACCATTTCATATTATCAAACATATCTACATTTATCAGTTAAAAAATAGAATATTCTCGATTATTCTCAAAATTCTCGCCCCTGGAGAATATTCTCGCTTCACATCACTAGCTACAAATAAACCAAATTGTATTTTAACCAGATTCTTTGTTGTTTTAGAGACCCTAAAGGAGCTACCGAATATGCAAAGCAGACCATTACAGATTTGTTGTGCAACAGAATTGATATATCACAGTTAGTGATTACTAAAGAGTTAACTAAAACTAACAAAGAGTATGCAGCTAAACAAGCTCATGTTGAGTTAGCTCATAGGTGAGTGTGTTTCAAATTTTTGTCCATCCTTCTGGTTGATGTATCCAATATTGGTTTTACATTACAGGCTTAAATTTATACATCATATTCTTGAAAATTCTTGCTGCTTTTGTCTGCTCAAAAAATATCATGATTCCTTTATAAAACAAAATAAAAAATACTACTTACATTTCAGTTAGGGGAGAGGGGGGCACCTTTGAACTGGGGGCACCTTTGAACAATCTAAATATTTTCCTTAAAAAAAATTTAACATTCTTCCCATAGATTGGAACATGTTAATATTGCTTCAATGTAATAAAATAGCTTTAGCTACACCATTTCACATGCACCATTTTGTTTGAGCAAAGTATGTACTTTTTCCTCTCTTGAATCTAAACTTGACAAAGTAAAGTTGTAAGGATTTTATTGAAAAACTTGCATTCTCATGACTCTAAAAACAATTTCATATTAAAAGATAGGTTTTAGTCTATAACTTATAAGTTCTGTTTTGTTTATATTCTTAAACCTACTTGAGTAAATTGCTCTTATACTGAACTCCATGTGATGGGGCACCTTTGAACAGACAAGTTGGGGCACCATTGAACAAATGAAAAAATAGTTATAAATGCATCTATAAATATTTTTGGAGTAGATTTAAAAAGAAAATTTTTAAATTAGTGTCTTAGTTTTTATAAGAGTCTTTTTTAATCTTAAAATTTTACTCACATAGAAATATTAATTTAATTATTACTGTTTAGAATTTTTCCTGTAGAAAAAATATTTGTACCTCTAGTTTTCGATGGTTTACAAGTGAATGATTTTGTTTTGGTTCAATTTCCAACAAAAAGAACGGTTTTACATTACGTTGGACAAATTGAAATGCAGTTGCAAGATAGAACTGAGTTTCATGTTAGGTTCCTTCGGAAAAAAGGGAATAATAAATATTATTTTACAGAGGCATCTGATGTCAGTATTGTAGATTTTGAGGATATAGTTAAAAAATTGCCACAACCAAGAATTTCTGGAGGTACCCTACGTGCGGTATCAACTCTTAGTTTTGATGTCAATTTTGATGCTTATAAATTTGGTTGATAGTAATTTCAGTATATAAATGTTAATTTTTTTGTTTGTTCAAAGGTGCCCCTGTATGTAAATTTGGCGAATAAATGTTTTAATATTTATTCTTATTGAAGGCCTTTGGCCTTCTAAAGTTGTTTTAATGTCTTTTCTGGCGCATAATATCCTGATGTGGATCATGTGCCATAAAAAACCAATCAATCAATCATTTTATTCTTATTGTTTTAATACTCTCAGGTGTGTGATTTTTGATAAAATTCTTCATATTTTTCATTTTTTTTTGTGTTTGTTCAAAGGTGCCCCAGGCCTGTTCAAAGGTGCCCCTATATGGGGCAGGTTTGAACAAAAGTACTTCAAATTTTTAAAGCTATATTCCTATTTAAATTAATTAGTAAATATTTTGTTTTTGATTTATATGATGAAGAAATGCATTATTTTTTATTATAAACACTTAAAGCAGTAATAATCATAATTTGTATAAGAAATATGTTGATTTTCCAAAAAATTGTTCAAAGGTGCCCCCCTCTCCCGGAGAGGGGGGCACCTTTGAACTGGGGGCACCTTTGAACAATCTAAATATTTTCCTTAAAAAAAATTTAACATTCTTCCCATAGATTGGAACATGTTAATATTGCTTCAATGTAATAAAATAGCTTTAGCTACACCATTTCACATGCACCATTTTGTTTGAGCAAAGTATGTACTTTTTCCTCTCTTGAATCTAAACTTGACAAAGTAAAGTTGTAAGGATTTTATTGAAAAACTTGCATTCTCATGACTCTAAAAACAATTTCATATTAAAAGATAGGTTTTAGTCTATAACTTATAAGTTCTGTTTTGTTTATATTCTTAAACCTACTTGAGTAAATTGCTCTTATACTGAACTCCATGTGATGGGGCACCTTTGAACAGACAAGTTGGGGCACCATTGAACAAATGAAAAAATAGTTATAAATGCATCTATAAATATTTTTGGAGTAGATTTAAAAAGAAAATTTTTAAATTAGTGTCTTAGTTTTTATAAGAGTCTTTTTTAATCTTAAAATTTTACTCACATAGAAATATTAATTTAATTATTACTGTTTAGAATTTTTCCTGTAGAAAAAATATTTGTACCTCTAGTTTTCGATGGTTTACAAGTGAATGATTTTGTTTTGGTTCAATTTCCAACAAAAAGAACGGTTTTACATTACGTTGGACAAATTGAAATGCAGTTGCAAGATAGAACTGAGTTTCATGTTAGGTTCCTTCGGAAAAAAGGGAATAATAAATATTATTTTACAGAGGCATCTGATGTCAGTATTGTAGATTTTGAGGATATAGTTAAAAAATTGCCACAACCAAGAATTTCTGGAGGTACCCTACGTGCGGTATCAACTCTTAGTTTTGATGTCAATTTTGATGCTTATAAATTTGGTTGATAGTAATTTCAGTATATAAATGTTAATTTTTTTGTTTGTTCAAAGGTGCCCCTGTATGTAAATTTGGCGAATAAATGTTTTAATATTTATTCTTATTGAAGGCCTTTGGCCTTCTAAAGTTGTTTTAATGTCTTTTCTGGCGCATAATATCCTGATGTGGATCATGTGCCATAAAAAACCAATCAATCAATCATTTTATTCTTATTGTTTTAATACTCTCAGGTGTGTGATTTTTGATAAAATTCTTCATATTTTTCATTTTTTTTTGTGTTTGTTCAAAGGTGCCCCAGGCCTGTTCAAAGGTGCCCCTATATGGGGCAGGTTTGAACAAAAGTACTTCAAATTTTTAAAGCTATATTCCTATTTAAATTAATTAGTAAATATTTTGTTTTTGATTTATATGATGAAGAAATGCATTATTTTTTATTATAAACACTTAAAGCAGTAATAATCATAATTTGTATAAGAAATATGTTGATTTTCCAAAAAATTGTTCAAAGGTGCCCCCCTCTCCCCTATTATAATATCATATCTATATTTACTTTTCAGTCAAAAGTAGTGGATTTTTTATTAGGTGATATTGTAATTTAAAGAACCTTCCATCTCAATAATTAGTGGTCTAAATTAGTTTTTCTTTAAATCTTCAGTTCGTTTGAATTGAATTGATTTAATTAAAGAATTCAAAAAGTTGTATAATTTTGAGCATTGGTACCAAAATGAAAATTGTCATCCTTTGTTTATAAAATCAGATTCATGGTTTTTTCACTCTTAATTTAATAAAAAAGCTAACCTTCAAAAATAATATATCTTTCAATCTTAAGTTCAACTAAATTTATCATTCTTTATAAAAACTTATACTTTTTTAGACCTTATTTTAATATCATCTCGTGATTATCTTGTTCTGTATCAGGATGAAGAAAAGAGATCCTGGAAGTGCTCCAAATCTTGGAGATCGTGTTCCTTATGTGATAATAGCCGCAGTCAAAAAGACTGCCGCGTATCTCAAGTCTGAAGACCCAATATATGTCTTGGAGAACAGTATTCCTATTGACACTCAGTATTATTTAGAGAATCAAATATCTAAACCTTTGATTCGTATATTTGAACCAATACTGGGAGAAAAGGCTGAATCTATTCTTTTATGTAAGTCTACTAATCAGCATGAAAACATATTTTTATCATAGGATTATTTGTTATGTATTGTTTTTGTGTGTTTATGTCATCTTTATTGTTTCATTTCATTAAAAGTAGTAATATTCTATTGACTTTCTTAATTCTTTTTTAGCCCATTCCATTGTTTCTGAACTTTTTCCAGGGCTTTTTAGGTTCTTTGGCTTATAAGGGTTTGCTGATAAAATATTTCCTCATGAAAATGTGTTTAAATTTTGTATTATATTTTAAGTAATTAATAACATTGGTTAAAAATTTATTGCCTTATTTGTTAACAGGTGGAGACCACACAAGAACTAAAACTGTTGTTGTGTCAAAAGTAGGAGCTTTATCTGCCTTTACAAAAAAGAAAGCTACTTGTATTGGGTGCAGGTCACTTCTTGACAAAGAAGGTATATAGCTATTGTGATTTGCAAATTCTATGTATTTTTTCCTTTAAAAAAAGTTTCCATAAAAAATCATGAAATACCCCCTCTTGAGAAACATTAAAAATGTATAAATATTTTTTAAAAACAATTTCTAATGTTCCTCATTTTCATTTTAGATGCAGCAGTCTGTGATCACTGTAAATGCAAAGAAAGTGAAATATATCAAACTGAGGTATGTTGGTAATACTTATGATTCAGAACTACTACTTTTTTCCTGCATCTTAATTTTCTCCATGTAAAACCAATTTAAACTCTTTAGTGCATTCTAAACAACCTAATATAGAAACTAAAGAAATAAACTTTGTTTCTCTCTCTTTTCTGTGCTTTCTCTTTTATTTCAAATGTTTAAGGGCAGTATTATTTTTAAAAAAGATAAATTTATAGAACAATTTTGGACTGTGTTCATGCATTTTTTTTATGTAATTTTCTTTACTTCCAGGTGTCACATTTGAATTCCTACGAAGAAAAATATGCTCGCCTTTGGACTGAATGTCAAAGATGCCAAGGCAGTTTGCATGAAGAAGTCTTGTGTACCAAGTATTCATTCAAATAATTACTTTGAGTATTTTTGTAAGAAAATTTAGACTTAAAGTTAACTTTTCTGTTTTTTCTTTTAGTCCAGTCTGCTCTATATATTATATGCGGAAGAAAGTTCAAAAGGATCTTAGCGACCAAGAAATGGTTGTCCAACGATTTAGACGTGTGTCATGGTAAAAAATGACAGTGAACTGTTTGTGAATGAAACCTTTCTAATGTAAATATTTACATTTCTCTTTTAACTGTGCTTGCAAATATTAACTAATAAACTATTTTTATGTAATTTGTCTTGAACTGAATTTAATAGAAACTTTTAAATTTTATTTTCAAACCAAATAAAATTCTTGGATGACTGCAATACTTGTGCTGAATTTACTTCATAAAAGGTGAAACTATTGATCCGATTTTAGAAATGGTCTATTTTCATCAAATCTAATTATCCCCTTGGGCTCGGTGTGCTAATTGCTTAGCTTGAGTCCTTGGCTAAGTAGCTAGCCCAATGCTGGAACTCCAGTTGATTCCCCAAACGAACTTGCTGCTTGTTTTATCAATGCAGGAGGGAGGAAGAGCTGAGTCGATTGTTTTAAACGTTCTTAAAAACAAAGGGGGAAAACATTGTTTAAAACACATGTTTTTTAGCAAGTTGCTTGCATTATTTATGTAACAAACTCACCATTTCTCAGAACAAACATAACTGGTTTAGTATATAGTCAATATTTTTCTTAACTTATCAAAATGACAGATTATATCCAATTTCTCTATCAGGCTAAAATCTCTCGCTCCAAAGCTTAAAACCACAAAAGTGCAATGGTCCAACTGACTCATACTGACTTTCAGAAAATAAGCACCAAGCTTGTAAAAATAGACTTTCAAAAAGAAACTCAAAAACATTTTTTAGGGAATATGGACAACTTTAATATCAAGATCTTATAAAATGATGCATTTTGCATTAAATTAAATAGGAGTGGTCAAGACCGTTCAATTTTTATAACATTAAACATGATCACATTAAGTGGGGTTGACTGTATCTAAAAAAAAGCTGTAGATATAATTTAGATAAGACAGTATCTAATATTATTTCATTAGATCAAAACATTTGCAATTTTGTTGGCATAGAAATAGCTTAAAAAGTTTATTTACAGAACTGTAAAACTAGGAATGAAAGAGAAATATTCCATACACTTTTAAAATATCTAGTAATGTATTATAAGACACAGAAATATGCACATTGGAAAAAAAAATTTAACTAATAAGGTTGGGAAAAAACTGTATTATTTAATTAATGGTAATAATTTTAAAAAGCATTGCAAAAGGAGTTAAATAAGTAAATGCATTTAAGTAAAAGGGATATTACTGGTAAGCCGGGGGAAATCACCAACTTAGCGAGATTTCGCCAAAACATGGGATTTTAAAGTTTGATCATCAAAATCGCCAAAAAAACATTTTGTAACAAATAAATAATGTTTTTAGGGAATAAATTCTATGGTAATGAGTGGGTGGAGACCCCCCCACCCCCTATCTATTTTTAACACCCATCGATTTGGGTTAAACCGCCCTCGTATGGCATGTCGCAAATTGGCGAATTTCCCCCCGCTTAACCGTGAATCCCCAAGTAAAATACTAGGTAAATTATAAAACTTTATTGCTCAGCTATATTTTTTTAAAGAAAAACACTTGGACATATTTCTGTCTCCAGATGCTTGACACTTTCACCTATGACATTATACACTCACGAACCAGAATTTTGAGAGCTGATGTCTAACACAAGTTTGTATTTGATTTGACTTTCCATATTATAAAAAGGGGAAAAAACTCATTCTTTTCAACCATCATAAAATCCCCTAAAATTATTACATGTTTTCATAAAAATAAAGCAAATAAGGGATTTTTAATAAAATTCAGTATTTGGATTTACCTCTGCTCACCATTAATTTAACAGCAGCTTTCAAGACTTCAAGCTAATTTACATGCCTAAGGTTAGAGATGTCGCTAAATATACAAAATATATACATCTAGAGCAGTGTTCCCCAACCTTTTTACCACCACGGACCGGTTGGGGGGAGCGTTGATTGTTTAGGTTCTAGATTATTTTGATTTATTAATTTTAATTTAATTGTATTTATAGTACAAGAGCTAGCAACGTCAGAAAAACAAGAATTTTATAAAAGCTAGTTCTTTAATATATCTTTCCCTATGCTCTTTCGAACAGCATGCGGGCTACCTGGCTGCCGGTAAGCGGTGCCACAATTAGTGCGCATCCCACCTTTACAGGTAAAAATCTTGATTTTTAAATCATTTTAGAAAGATTTTTTTCATTTTCACTAACTTCTAAACACTATTGGAAAAATGAATTTAGTATTGCCAAGCATTTGTGTCGGTGTTAATAACGTGCCAGATGCAATTTTTAATCAACAAAAAGCATTTTTTTCAAACCATTTTAGAATGCCTGTAATTTTAATATTATTTTATTTATATATCAATAAACCCAAAATTAATTTGCCAAGCATTAATTCGGGTGCTATTCAATAGCAAGACCGATTCAATGTTGTAAAAATACACACTGGCGTTCAAAATTAAGAGAAAGTGCACATTTGTTCAATTTTCTCCGCATCTAGGGGACATATTGTGATGATATTTGGTATGAATATAGGGGTTGATATAATACACAATAAATAATCATTTCAAATTGCAATACACACGCATGCGCAGGAGTTTAAAACATCAGAATTGAAAGGTATGAAATAGCGGTTTCAGAATGGAATTTCAAAACGCTAGTTTGAATGATTCAGAATGCTATTTTTAATCAACAAAAACATTAATTTCAAACATTTAAGTATGCCTGTAATTTAAATATTTTTTAATTTATATATCAATAAGCACAAAATTAATTTGCCAGCCATTAATTCGGGTGCTACTCAATAGCAAGACCGATTCATTGTTGTAAAAATACACACTGGCGTTCAAAATTAAGAGAAATTGCATATTTGTTTGATTTTCTCCAGACCTAGTGGATATATTGTGATGAAATTTGCTAGGAATATAGGGGTTGATGTAATACCCAATGAATAATCATTTCAAATTTTAATACACACGCATGCGCAGGAGTATGAAACATCAAAATTGAAAGGTATGAAATAGCGGTTTCAGCATTCCAGGGGTGCAGAAAATGTTCCAGGATCCAAAATTTCCCCAGAACGCATTTTTTTCTCCAAAATTTCCCCAAAAATGAAATTTCATTAAAAAATAGTTTATTCAGTGCATACTTCTTTCAGATTCAATAATTTTCAAATAATCTATAAATTTAAATTTTAATGATCTTTGTACTCTTTTTTAGTCTTTCTTACACACTTATCTTTGCTAAAAAAAAGTGCCCCTTTCCCTAAAATATGAAAAATTTTCTAATTATCTCAAATTTCAGCTACCTGTAAATTTCTCCTCAATGAGCTCAACATTTTAATTATGAACATCGATGTGATTGAACAAGAACGCTATTAATAGTGAAAATTAACCATTCTACCACGGATAGGTTGTTTTTCCTGCATACCAATCGAAAAGAAAGGAAAAACCAACATCCAGGTTAAGAACCTAGAAAATGAGTTTTTTTAGCGCAGATCCGTAGTTTTCCCACTCTAAATCCGTAACTCCGCTGTTTTCACGTTGAAATTGGAGGTTATGATGTAGTCACAGCACAAAATATCTGTTTTTCAGCTAATGATGTTGGATTTTTTAGTTTTTCTTTCTATCTTGGGGAAAAATTTCCCCAGATCTCCTCAAATTTCCCCCGAACATCGTTCGCGCGTTCGGACATATTCTGCACCTCTGCAGCATTCAAACTAGCATTTTGAAATTCCATTCTGAAACCGCTATTTCATACCTTTCAATTCTGATGTTTTAAACTCCTGCGCATGCGTGTGTATTAAAATTAGAAATGATTATTTATTGTGTATTATATCAACCCCTATATTCATACCAAATATCATCACAATATGTCCCCTAGATGCGGAGAAAATTGAACAAATGTGCACTTTCTCTTAATTTTGAACGCCTGTGTGTATTTTTACAACATTGAATCAGTCTTGTATTGAATAGCACCCGAATTAATGCTTGGCAAATTAATTTTGGGTTTATTGATATAGAAATAAAATAATATTAAAATTACAGGCATTCTAAAATGTTTGAAATTAATGTTTTTGTTGATTAAAAATAGCATTCTGAATCATTCAAACTAGCGTTTTGAAATTCCATTCTGAAACCGCTATTTTATACCTTTCAATTCTGATCTGATGTTTTAAACTCCTGCGCATGTGTGTGTATTACAATTTGAAATGATTATTTATTGTGTATTATATCAACCCCTATATTCATACCAAATATCATCACAATGTGTCCCCTAGATGCGGAGAAAATCGAACAAATGGGCACTTTCTCTTAATTTTGAACGCCAGTGTGTATTTTTACAACAATGAATCGGTCTTGCTATTGAGTAGCACCCGAATTAATGCCTGGCACATTAATTTTGTGCTTATTGATATATAAATAAAAAAATATTAAAATTACAGGCATACTTAAATGTTTGAAATTAATATTTTTGTTGATTAAAAATAGCATTCTGAATCATTCAAACTAGCATTTTGAAATTCCATTCTGAAACCGCTATTTCATACCTTTCAATTCTGATGTTTTAAACTCCTGCGCATGCGTGTGTATTACAATTTGAAATGATTATTTATTGTGTATTATATCAACCCCTATATATTCATACCAAATATCATCACAATATGTCCCCTAGATGCGGAGAAAATCGAACAAATGTGCACTTTCTCTTAATTTTGAACGCCAGTGTGTATTTTTACAACATTGAATCGGTCTTCCTATTGAATAGCACCCGAATTAATGCTTGGCAAATTAATTTTGGGTTTATTGATATATAAATAAAATAATATTAAAATTACAGGCATTCTAAAATGGTTTGAAAAAAAATGCTTTTTGTTGATTAAAAATTGCATCTGGCACCTTATTAACACCGACACAAATGCTTGGCAATAATAAATTCATTTTTCTAATAGTGCTTAGAAGTTAGTTAAAATGAAAAAAATCTTTCTAAAATGATTTAAAAATCAAGATTTTTTCCTGTAAAAGTGGTATGCGCAGTAATAAACGCACCGCTTACCAGCAGCCAGATAACCCGCACGCTGTTCGAAATAGCATAGTGAAAGATATATTAAAGAACTAGCTTTTCTAAAATTCTCTCTCGAAAACATTGCTAGCTCTTAGACTATTAAACATGCTTTCAAAATAGAATACAGTTACACCAAAAAATAAATGTATAATGTTTTTAATTTGGAGTATAAACCTAGGAATTTAAATTCATTTTCAATGAAATGGTTAGCCCGCGGCCCGGTACCATTTGATCCAGGGACAGGCACCGGTCTGCGGACCACTGATCTACAGCCATATAAACCATCACGAGTAGATTGAGAGCTTAATCGCAGATAGTATAAACCCGGATTGATGTTTAATCGAGGACGAGATTTGGTCCTTATCGACCAGCATCCGACAATCCCGGTTTCTTCAATCCGAAGGGTTGAATGTAAGGCCACTTCTGATTGGACCGCGATGACGCCAGCGATCGAGTCCAAGCGTCCGCGCCGTTTGCTCAAGTTCATAGTCCAATGTAAATTATTTCCTATAAAAATCCCCACTTGCTTTAAAACATTTCTATCACAACTAATAATAACTATACAACCAATTAATAAAAAATGAGTTGAACAGTGTCCTTGTTTTCCTGCTTAACATTCGGAATTGTTTTAACAAAACTGGTTATCTGATGCAATCCCTGTATGAGATTATTTCAATATTATTTTTAAAATACTCACACGTATCTGAAAATATTGATTCACCTCTCTAAAAATGGACTATTTTTGAAAGAATTTAAAGGAATTAATAGTTAAAAGGGGAAAATTTTGAAACTTAAGTAAGAGCCGTATGAAATATTTAAAACCTTAGAGCGCCATCTATCGAAACGAAAGCAAACTCTAAACTTTTTGGTTGATCTCGATCCGTGTCGTTTCCCGATCAGTAAATCTTTATTATTACATTTTAATCAATCATTATATTGATGATTAAAGCAAATATACGCAAATATAAATATAATTTGTCATCTAATTCTTACTTAATTGTTCATTTTCACTTGTATTGCAAATTATCCTCGGATTAATCCGCCAATGTTGGGGGATTAGATTTGAAGCTTTGGATCCAGGCTTAAGCTCCCAACCTTGACTGGTCGATAACGATTTACTTAGGATCTGCGGATAATCCGTCAATCCGGGATTAATCCGTGTAGGTCAATACGGCTGCTAGAGTAACTAACTACAAGAATCTGCCATACTTGAGTAAAGAGGGATCCAAATATTTAGGAAATTTTTAATTGGATGAACAGTACCTTTGCCAATACAAAATTAAAAATGGTAACAAAAACTACATATTATTGCAAATAAACTAAATAGTACTTCTCCATTTCAGTCAAGCAAGGATCAATGATTTACTAAATTCACAAAAATAAATCTTCCAAAAACTCTTCAAACACATCCTCCTTCTGAGGTTCCAGGTCTTCCTTGACAGGTTGCTTCCATATGTCATTCTCATTTGAATTATCCTCTTCAGGGTTTTCAACTTCCTTTTCCTTGGAATTTAGATTTTCATCATCTGATTTTTCAGCTTTCTGTTTTTCCACTTTTTTTCTTTTCTTCTCTTTCAACACAGCTTTCCCCTTATACCCATATTGCAGTTTGTGAGAACACTTTTCACACAATCTCAGTTTCACAAGAGCACTCTTCTTAACACCCTGTTCTAGGTACCCGAACAAAACCTCCCAGCTATTCAACCCATCTTTATTCTCACATTTGACACTTCCACAGAAGAACTGCCCCTTTCCCAAGATAACTTCATTTTCGGTCCTCCACCTCATCCCTATCTTTTTCTCTTTGTACTTCGATAAGTCACAGAGACAATATTCTTTGAAAAGCCTGTCATAGTACCTTTTAGCGAGCTGTTCTCCCCATGTCTTGGCATCGTCTTCATCTTCCCACAAGAACCTGTGGTTCTCGCGAATCACGTCGTGGTCAGTTTTATAGTTTGATGTATTTCGTCTAAGCTTTTCAGTAGCACCTCTGTAGCATAATACGTACTCATTGATCAGCTTTTTATGTCTGGAATAGGCATCTAAGGCCAAATAGTCTTTTTGTTGCGCCCGGCCTAGTTCAAGAGCGCATTGATCGTGGAATATTTGTCTATTCGGTTTGTGGACTTTGCTTGGCTGTGATTTAATTGCTAGATCTGTTCTTGCTTTCCGCTTTTCGCCGACAACGTCTGCATCAAACTCGAATTCAGACTCATAGTCTTCGTTGATAGGAACTGCAAATGAGTTGCCACTGGATTCCCCCATCTCCTATTTTGTTTTGAGGACATAAAAAATTTCAGTTTTGGAGGTTTTTAGTCATTTACTACGAACTGTTAAACATTTTGGAGCAAAAAAACAATCAGATCATTCCTCAGAATTCATAACACTCTTTTGTTTATTTATGAAAATCGTTACAGTTGCAGTTAAATCACAGAGTACTAGAACAGAGAGTCCGTCGCCATAGGCGCTAATGGAAATCGAAACGTTGGATGGGTTGGGTGGCGCTGCGATCGCAAAACGTCACGAGAGGCGGGACGGAAAAGCCTGATTGGTTGAGAAAAACTTTTTCCTTCTCCTTCGAAATAGAAGATTGCGTGACAGCCAATCACAGGTTTGATCTCTCTGTCAATCATTTATAGTTCCTCATGGCGCCCTCAAACCCATACAACTTTTGAATATATCGTGTTGGACCCTCTGTTAGGATTTTTCTCTGTGAGTTAAATAACCGCGAGAAAAAGAACTAATTAAATTTTCGACTTACTGATACAGTGGCGGCACCACTAAGATATATAATAACCTTATGTATCGTGGTAGTCAGTGAGAATGGCACAAACAAAAAATATTCATATTCTTGAGCTGTGGTTCCCGAAGTGGGCATTGTTGTCGTAGAGCAGTGGTTTTCAACCGGGGGTACGCCGAGAGCTTTTAAGGGGTACGCCACGAAATATATATTTTTCAACTTTCAATGATTTTTCAAGGGGTTTTTTTGTAGCGTTTTCTTCCGAACAACGAAATCCGTACATTTTTTAAAATTAAAATCTTAAAATATTTTCCCATTGAAGACCCAGCAAAAAACCGTGTCCAAAATTCCTTCAAAAAAGCGTCAAAAGTGCACAGGCATGTGATTGCTCAAGAAAGAAATTATCTGAAAATTTTTAGAAGAGTCTAGATTAGTTACAGATAGAATTTATTTCGGGTGGGGTCCAAATTTCTAAGCCCCTTACCATACAATAGGTTCAATTTAGCTTTTTTAATACTTTTAGATAGGATTCTCATCTTACTCAACTCAATCTAAAAAGAATTGTGAATACTCGAGTTACATAATACAAAGGGGAGCTCTCCCCCAGAAATTTTTTTGAAATTTGACCCTAAAAAACTGGGTTTTAACTCGTTTTGGTACACATTATTTGGGTTCCGGACCTCCCACGAATTCTCAGTGTGCGCAAAATAAAAAATATCGCAAACGACGAGTCGACGACAGTTTTACCCGCACTCCGCCACCCATCATTTTCCGAAAACAACTGATTCAACAGTACCTTCAAATGACGTTACTTGCTTCAAATGGAAATTTTTAAATGGAAGAGAAATATACCGATTTTCCCACTGTTTTGCAAGATTGCTGCGCTGGAAGGAAACGAATCACTCCATTTCGTATGCCAAAGCGTTGACAACGGACTGATAGTATTGACATCAATCCCTACCCACAACAAAACATAAACGAAGAAAGTCGATCCCAAGGGTTAAAAAAATAGGAAAAAAAGGAGAAAAAAGCTGAAAAAAGGAGGAAAAATAAAATGGACCGTAAAAATAGGAAAAAAGGAGCTAATGTGAAAAAAAATAGGAAAAACAGGAGCGCTGCGGTGCCTGGTTAATTAGCGGAAAAATCACATGCCTGAGTGCAGTTTTCTCTAAGAAGTCTGTACTTATTTTGTAGCAATAGGACAGCAAATTTGCATATTTTTTACAGGAAATTTGAATACACTCTAAAAGGCATTTCCGCGGTCGTCTTAATAAAAAAACTACAGAGTTTCTAAAGAAAACTGCAGACAAAGTGTCCAAATTCCCTTCACTTTTTTGAAGAAATTTTGCTGAGATTTTTTTTTGCTGGAGAACGAAGGGAATGAATCGGAAATTCCCCATTAGGCTTGGAGAGGAACAACAAATTTCCATCATTTATGGTTCACAGGTAGGTACTAATAGTGGAGATTAAGAAGGAACCAGTATTAAAAATAATCTTTTTAACGGAATTTTAAGTTTCCAAAACTGTCGATTTTTTTGCAATTTCTAGTCACAAAATCCTTTATAATTCAAGAATTTAGGTAGAGAGTTAATTCATATCTCATTTTAAAGGTGTTTTTATGGCCTTTAATATGATGTGCAGCACTTAGTATTTTGGAGTTAAACAAAACATTTTACAAGCTTTTAAAAATTTTAATTGATCTTCTGAAAAACACCCCCTTTGATTTCTTTGAAGAAAAAATATGTTATTCTTTGACTTATTAGCTACAAGTATGCAAAATTTCAAGATGGAGAAATGATAGTTTTCGGAGCTATGAATTTTTGAATATGTGTAGAGCATAAAAATTCCCGAAAATGATGCAGAAAATGAACAATTTTACTAATTTCTTAAGCAAATCTGGAAGGAGGCTCATTTCTTTTAATTTTGTGAAAAAACCCTTCCAAAAAATGTATTTAACTCTTGAAAATATGTAATATATTTAAACAAAGGTGATATTTCAACTACCAGCTGCAACTGCATGCGAGGGGTACGCAACGCAGGGAATTGTAATTTTCCTTTCAGGGACAATCATGGAAAAGGTTGGGAACCACTGTCCTAGAGGGATGTTGATGGTAGCGGTTACACTGAGCTTAGTGAGCGGTAATCAGTTGATTGTAGGAGGGCAAATCATCCCTATTTTGAAATCATTGATATTTTTATTAGAAAAAAACATTAAAAAACCTCTAAAAATAACGTAATATCACTTTTTAACAAGCTAAAATTGGCCCCCATCATCTGATATTTCAGCTTTTCTGTCTTTGCTTTGGGATATGAGTAATTAGTCGTTCATTGAGTTGGTAACCGAAAAATTTCAGGATAATTAGGGATATGAAATCTCAGGTTTCACAACGGGGATCAGTTATGTGGAATTGAGTTACTATCTTTTGAAATCAAATTTTAAAAAACGAGGACCTCAGAAATTTAAATATGCTGGTAAAAATTGAAAATAAACATAAAGACAAACATTCGTTAAGAGTGGAAAATTTTCTTTCCAAAAAGGTTGGGAACTTTTGTTCTAAAGAAATAATCTTGTAAAAGTTCTATTTCAATTGGCAAATGCAGTGGCAATTAATATTTATGTGTTGCCTAAGAGGTAACCTAAGCAGGGTTGCTTGATTTAAATCAAAAATATTAAACTTCCACAATTTAAATTAAAAAAATTAGTTGTGTGTGCTTTAAAATGGTTTGCAAGATTATTTGCATTTTACAATTTTTTTTACTTCTGCTAGATATGTAACTGAGAGAGAGGTTTAGGTTACTCTACATAAAATTGCCTGCAATTTCAAGAACAAATTTTACTACCAATAACAAAAATATTTATGACAAAAAGGGGTAAGTAGCAGGGTTTGGAATCAATAATTGTAAAAAAACTGTTTCTTCAAGGTCCGAGGATATTATTTTGCCACTAAACAGAGGCTTGGTGAGACCTCATCTAGAGTATGCTGTTCAGTTTTGGTCTCCTCCATACTTAAAAAAAAAAATTGATTCAATTGAAAGGGTTCAGCATAGGGCTACTAAAATGGTCAAGGGTATATCCAGTTTAAGTTATGAGGGAAGATTAAAGAAGCTAAATATGTTCACTCTAGAGAAAAGAAGGATTAGAGGGGATTTTATTCAACTTTTTAAAATGGTAAAGCAAGGGGACACAGAGGGACTAGATTTCAATACGGGTAATAGAACAAGGGGTCACAAATTCAAATTGAATAAAGGAAAATTTAAGACGGATTGTAGGAAGCATTATTTTTTTAATTGGGTAGTGGATAGATGGAATGCGATGCCTGAAACAATTGTAAATTCAAGTGGGATAAACGAGTTCAAGAGGAAAATGGACAGATACTGGGATTCCGGTAGTGTGGGTTAAAAAGACTGGACCAACCTTGCTGGGCTTACGCCTGTAGTTGGTAGACTTAATTTGTATTTGTATAAACTAAACAATAATTAAAATATTTTAATTTTTTTATCTGGCACATCAACTTTTTAAAATACAAGCATGTGAATGATTTTTATCGTAAGCTTGCATTTATAGTTATACTAGCTGATTTGCCCGGCCTTGCACGGGTGGACTGTATATTAATTCCTTTTTTAAAGTTCTCCCAAGTTATATGTCCGATTTTTCGAATCACCAATAACCCCGGTGTCCCCAGTACTTTTTCATATTCCTGATAGTTTCATTTCCTATTTTCATGTTCCCGATAGTTTTCATAACCCGGTTTTCCCGGAAACTTTTCATATCCGGGTGTTCCCGGTACCTTTTCATATCCGGATGTTCCCACTACCTTTTCATATCCCGGTTTTCCCTGTACCTTTACATACCCCCGGTTCCCGATAATTTTCATATTCAGGTGTTTCCAATAATTTTCATCCCGGTATTCCCGGTTCCTTTTCCCCATCCCAGTTCCAACTGTGACATCTCATTCCATCAAATATTTATCCTTACCATGTGATAAAAACAATCACATTGAAATAATCTCTTTTTTTAATCTAGTGTTTAAAATGTTCCTTTTAAAGTGTACCTTTTCATATCCGGATGTTCCCGCTACCTTTTCATATCCCGGTTTTCCCGGTACCTTTTCATAACCCGGTGTTCCCGATAATTTTAATGTCCCGTTTTCCCGATAATTTTCATAACCCGGTGTTCCCAATAATTTTCATCCCATTTTTCCTGGTGCCTTTTTCTCATCCCAGTTTCAACTGTGATATCTCATTCCATCCCGATTTTTTGTCTATTAAACATTTATCCTTCCTATGTGATAAAAACAATCTACTTGAAATCATCTCTGTCATTTGAAATCCAGTGTTTAAAATCTTAAACAGAATTTTCTTAAAGTATTCCCGCTATCCTTTTAAAATTCTGCAAAAAATAAATTTCAAAAATCCCTCGATAAAAAGTTATCAAGTAAGCTTGTCTTCTTTTTAATAAAACCAACTTCTTTAAAAGCTTCTCTGAAAGAGTAAAAACAGATTGCTATTTATAATAAAAATCTAGTGATTATAGTCTAGTAAACCAATTCCGCTATGAAGCAATGAAATTTTAGCTCTGTTTCCTCGGAAACTTTTAAATTCTTGCTATTTAAATATATTTTTCTGAGAAATTAAAATATTAAATAAAGTAAATTAATTATTTTAATTTACTTTGGTTTTCTGATAACTGTTATAATATTTAAATACAGATATTCACACTGTTTTTCTTCATAAATTTTGTTGTAAATAATAAAATATGTATAAATGTTAATCAGTTATATTCATTCAACTGAGGCAAGACGTCGCCTTAAGATAGAGAAGTAAACACTGCAATTTAAGCATTTCAACAATGCACAATGCTATTTCAATGGGGAAAACGGAGTCGAAAAAGCGCCGAAAAGCAGGGAAGGAGTCGTTCGATTTTAAAATCGTTTCTTAGTGCGCGTCTAATGGCTGAGAGGAAGGTCTCTGTCAAATTTCAAGCCAATCGGTCCGGCAGTTTTGGAGATTTCGTGATGAGTGTTATGAATGAATGAATGATGAATGAATGAATCACCCGTATTTGGATTTTATATATATAGATTTCCCAAACTATTGTTTTCTTTTACATAACTACAGCGAATAGAGCTCTCCATAAGTTGTTTATTTTCTTTTTATCACTAATTATATTTTAAAGAAATAAGTATACATACTTTTAGTAAAATTAATTTAACTGAATTATTATAATTCAAAGATAGATTAAAATTTTTACACAAAAATGAGGCATAGATTTTTTTGGAAGTCAGTCACAATTCTTTTACACACAATTTTAAAGCACAATTATTGATTTCATAATTGGGCAAAAATAGTTATAGAAAGGATAAAAGTTTTATTAACTGATAGTATAATTGTTCATTCACCATTTTAGGATGGGCTTGGGCATTTCACCATGAAACGGCAGCGAACCACTCCCCTTAATTAATTCAATTAATGCCTAAAATAGATCAAAATTGGGTTATTAATTAATGCTAAATTATTATAAAGCATTGAAATTACAATATCAGTATATTATTAACCAGTTTCAGGAAGTTCAGAGCTAGTTATTCCTTTAAATCAATCAGCAACCCTGAACCTGTCATATTTATTGAGTTTATAATTAGCTAGATATCGCAATGGCTGGCTTAGTACATCTGGTGATTTGAATTTTCCGTCTCATAAAAATTTTTTAATGGCTGTTCGCCTGATGTTGGTGTACTTTGTAATCTTCTAAAATTAATAATTCTTAAAGCCACTAAGCAAGATTGTTGCCCCTTGCCATTTCTCTCTATGGTGTTAATTAGTTTTTAAGAATTAATGTCACTCTTCAGTATGGGAATCAAGAGGTGGCCAAATCCGACTGCTTGTGCTTACTATAGAAGCATAGTACACTTGTCCACAGACATTAACTAAAGTTGTATAACCAAGGGATTTTGAGTAATGTTAAGAATTAGCCTACTCATCACCTTATCAGACATCACTGCAACACAGAGGATTTACAGCCAGTTCTACAAACATTTAGTCAAAGTCTGGGTAGTGATGAGAAAACATGTCTAACCTTGCATACAACATCTGCAGGTAAACACCATATGAAGCATGTCTATGTGGGATGGTGGCTTAAGCCAACTAATCCTGATACTAAGCATAATTTTAAAAAAATTTTTGGCTTTGATATTCCTTTTTCTTCTAGATGTTGAATTTTTAATAGCCAGCAGTGCAAGTACATGATTCCTTTAACAGCTGAAGCATATTAAATTGAGGGAAAAAAGACATCCTCACGAAACTTTGAGTGCAACTGATGCATTATGTGTTGTAAATAATCTATACTACCCAGGGTGCGCATATCCACATTTTTTATTCGTTAAAGATGGGTAAAAAAGCAATTTTGTTGAAGAATTTTTTGATTTTGATGCTTAATATTTTTTTAGATAATTTCAAAGTTTGTCTTATAAAAAGGGCACAAAATGGCTGCTAGGTCACAGATAGTTGTTGTGACAACAGTTGGTACAAACAGCAGTACAAATAGTCAATCAAGAATATCCTTTTGGCAATGCAAGTTTGTATCAAATTACATCAGGGAGCATTTTGAATCAAATTTAGCTTTTTCTACTTTCAAATGATCAAATAAACTATTTTTTTGAAACTTTTAAATGTTTTTTCCAAATTAGAACCATTTGTTTTTTATCTACCTAAAAAATAATTATCAATTCCAATTAAAAAAGGAAGTCTGAACATTCCCGCTAAATAACGCCATGCTCTTTTGAAAGCCAAATATTCAAATATAAACATTTTTTTCTAATTTTTTTGATAAATTAAACAGTTTTTGATCCAACCAAACATTTGTATCTATGGGTTTAAAATTATTTAGCAATATTTCTACTTTTTGGTGTCCAAAAGAGCATGGCGATATTTAATGGAACTGAATCTTTCATAGCGAACGCTTACTTCTTTTTAGGTAATTCATTAGTTTGATATTTCAGGTATCTTTGTTTTTATTTAGTTCCTTTATCTTAGAAGAGGAGCTGTTTTGGATAATTGAAATTGTTATGAGCGGAATAAAAACTTTCGCTTAGATAACAATTTCAGAAAAAATGAAGTTTATCACTAAACCATCATCAAATCTTCTATTATAAATTTGAAGATATTACATGATTAACATTAACAAAGACTCCAAGAACTACAGATTATTTGTAGTTTCTACGGTTGTTGCTTTCATGCCAAGGATTAGGGAAATCATCCTAAAAACTATGAAAACATCCATATCACCGAAAAAAATTGCAGATTTAAATTAGCTCTGCATGTACAAGCACATTTAGGTAAATGACAGGGTATGGTAATGATCCTTAAAAGCTTTCTCTCCTGATAATCAACTCCCATTTTCAAACATTTCAGGTAATAACCAATCCCTTTTCAGAATGTATGCACAATAATCAAATATCCTAGTGGTGTTAACTAATTGGGCGCAGTATAAAACCGGTAAAAAATATTTTAAAGAAAAATATTAACCTACCTAAAAAATTTGAAAACTTTCCAATTAGTGATTTCGGATTATAAATTTCTGGATAAAGGTTAAAATCTTCATTGGATATTGGATTCTCTGCATCAAGTAAAAAAATCAAAAATGGCAAAAACAAAAAATATTATAAGCAGTAAAAAAGTTTATTTTAACAGGTAGTACATGAGACTTGTAAGATACCAATGATCAAATCAATGTTTCATAAAACAAGTGTTAAAAAATTATTGACTTATTCTTTTTAAGATTTAGCTTTTTTTTTCAATGAGAAATAAACAGATGAAGCTGTAGCAATTAATCAAGAGCATAATTTAAATTTCTACATAAGGAGTTTCCATGCTATCCTTATAAGAAATGGATTGTGAATACAGAAAAATGGCAACATGTATGCAAGAGGTGAACTTTTACAGAGAAGGAGGCTTTTCCTTTCCAGCAGCTCGTTGTTTGACATCCCAGTTGTAAACTCTAGCCATATCTTATTAGGAGTTAAGGTCAATAACTATTTTAGCAACATAAATAACACTATAAATAACTTTTATATACTCAGAGAATAGATAATAGATCTCAGTGTTTTAAAGATAAACTCGAAGAAAAAAACAGATTTGCATTTTTGGCATGGAGAATTTAAATTTTACAATTTGCAAAATTTAACTTTTACATTTTTACGAAGAGACCCCCTTGAGCAACTGATAAAATAAATTTATTCCCTTTCATGTATATTTTGCAATTAGCAAGTAGGTTTAACTACATAGTTACAATTAATCTAATAAGAATGAATCTCTGAAAATCCAAACCTTTCCATGTATTAAAAAATTATTAATTTTTATATAAATTTATTTAATATAAATATGGGTCTGTTGGATAATAGAGTAGAAAACTAGGTATACAAACCAAAACACCAAAAAGGATACTGACTTCAGTTGTTGTAAGTTGATCTCTTAAAAAGTCTAAGTCTTCTTCCAACTGAGTAAGATTTTTTGTGGCAGTCTGTAAGTTTTTAGAAAGCAAAGTTTCTGCATCCTGTAGACTGTATTCTAACATGACATTAGCCTACAATAGAATACTTATATAAGATAAAAATTTGAGCAGTATAATTCTTCTAAAACTATGAAAAAAACTTCTACTTACCCCTAGCCATAATCCAACCTTATTTGTAGGGGGGACTTTAGCTTTTATGTAGAGATCGTCACATAACATAAATTGGGTTTCCACTGAGTCGCTAGCTTCCTTAAATGAAGTAAAATATAATTTGGATGGAATACAGATAGTGGGAAAACAGAGAGCTTATGTTTTAAAGTTATAAAATAAGCTATAATGATACTCAGCTTAACATGAACATCACATTTGTTCAAGATCAGAAATTAATACTGAAAGGAAATTATAAGAGTGGAATGATAACGCTACTAAATTAATGACTCATATTGTATTAAATTGGACTTCAAATGGAGAAAAAAAAAGATTTACAGGGGATTTCACCGAATTTGGATAACATTAAACAATATACTGATAACATAAAACGATACATTTTGCATGAAGTAGTAGTGGTTCGGACCACTTAATTTCAATAACTTTATCCTTGACTGTAATTGGTTTTTAGAAAAGGCTCCAATTGATCAAACATAAGGGTAGTTCATACATGATTCAATTTTAAAAAGCTAAGTTGACTAGGCTTAAACCACAGTTCTGAACCGACAATGTATTTCAATAGCACTGAATATTACATGCAAATATTTAAAAACATTTTATTTTGATGGCTATGGACAAGAATTATATTGACTTCATAACCATCTGCTTTGAATAACTATTACAAAGAAATTAACTCATGTTTTTTTTAACTCACATCAATAAAGCAAAATTGTACAGTAAACACTAAGGAGTTGCATAAACTGAACTTACTTTTTTGGCTTTAAGCAACTTCAACATATCTAAAGATGTTCTAATATCAGGAATTTGACGTTTCAAGCTGAAAAAGTACAGTAAAAAAACCTTTTTCTTATAACCTTAAAATTATATTACATATATAGAAATACATAAAATTAATACTATAATCAAACTTTTTTTTAGAACTTAGAGAAAAGTGCTCCTTATTATGACAGTTTAAATCAAATATTTAGAAGCCCAAAATTAGGTTTAAATAATAATTAACGAATACCTTTTGTAACTCTGATAACATATATTAGTTGTTAGATGGCATTACTATGACAAAAGAACATTAAAATTAAGTTAATTTTGGCTTTAATAGGTGTTTTAAGAACAAAATCAAACATTTAGAAGCCCAAAATTAGGATTAAATAATAATTAACGAATACCTTTTGTAACTCTGATAACATATATTAGTTGTTAGATGGCATTACTATGACAAAAGAACATTAAAATTAAGTTAATTTTGGCTCTAATAGGTGCTTTAAGAACAAAACAGAATATCAGATGAAACATTTCAATAAATTTGGAAGATATTTCTACTTCTTAGATCAGTGGTTCCCAAAGTGGGTGCCAACCCCCCCTGGGGGGCGCTGGAGCTCAGAGAAAATTGGGGGGCGATGGAGAATTTTTGGTGGGCGCTGCTTCATTTAGTTGCAAACAGCATTTAGTTGCAAAGAACTTGAGCGCCTGCATGATTCTCTTCATTACGTTATAAAGGCTATGAACAAAATAAGAAGTAATTCTTTGCAGTGGTAGAAGTGGGTGAACTAAAAGTGGGGGGATGGCCTATCCCAAGTCCCCCCCCAGAATTTTTTTTACTCTGTTACCTCCCTTAATATTTTTTGCATGGTATGCATATATTTTTTCAAAGTATTAAACCCTAAATAGTTCAATATATATTATTTTGAGCATTTTTTCTGAATTTTGATTGATTATAATGATGCCTAAGTTTTACTTATGCTGCTCTTACTTCTTTCTAATTATTTTTTAAAGAATAATAGAGAAATTTCGTTTGTGAACCTTTATTTTATTATTGGATTTTAGATTAACCCCTGTTAAACACAAATATATCAAATACCCCCTGAGTGTATAAATATCATGCTTATAATTTTCAAATGCTATCGTTATTATACACAAAACATATCAATTATAACTCAGCATAATATACATAGTTTCCCGTTTCATTAATTCATAAATTTACATTACCACACAAAATGTCTCTCCTTCACGTACTTCATGTCAAATGTTTGTTTGTACCCCTCAGCACCAAAAATAGAGGGGGTCTGGGGGTCCTCCCCCAGAAATTTTTTGAAATTTTGATCTAAAAAAGTAGTGTTTCAACTCATTTCTGGACATTTTGGACCCTTTTTTTACACACATAGGGACCACTCCTTGTACCCTCCAGAATTTTCAAGAGGGGACAATACACATTTTATAAAAAGCCGAATTTTAGGTGAGATTGAACCCCTAACAAAACAACCTCTTTGGATAGAGCCCAAATTAAGTAATTTAAGCTAAAATTTAGGTAGTAGTAGTAGTAGTTTTGAATTCGCATATTTTCATATAAATTTAAAGAAAACTAATTTTCAAAAATGTTGAATGAAATGCTACATTTAATAACAGATATTGAAACTTATAAAAGTTTACCTAGTATAAAAGTAGTTGTAAATAAAGAACTTTAGAGAAAACACTTAAATTCAAGTGCTAATAAGCCCAGTATTTTAAATATTTAAAGAATTAAAAACCACACCTGAACACACCGTTATCGTTCATTTGATTCTCCACGTAATCCTTTTTAACTTGATGTAAATATTCCACTTCTCTGTCCTCGCATCCGTATTCCGTATAGGATGTTTTTATCTTGAAACCAACTACTCAAATTAATTTAGAATTTAGGATCTAAATTAAGTATTAAATAACAGAAGAGAACCATAGGCGAGCGAACAGCAACCACTGAGAAGGATAATTGTTTTGAGCCACACACACATCATCTCCCCTCTCACAAATATTCCCGCCTTTTTTTGTTTTTACATTTTTACTTTTTCTGGAAAGGAGATTATGTGCTCTGGGTTATCTCTGTGGCATACCTTTTCTGTAACAGGGGGAGACGATTGTTTATACTTTTAGGGGTCGAAGCAGCTCTCTCTGCAATTTGTTTACACGTTTTTGTAATGTGAGGACAGTCTCCCGTGTAAAGCGTATTTTCTAAAAAAACCACCCCGACTCATTCTAATAAACCTGTCAAACAATCCTCGGAAAATGAGAAGAGGGACCTCCACGTTACGTGTGTTGAGAGAAGTTAGGAGGACGGTATCTCAATACAAACACAGTGGGCTACAACGTTGATGAGGGTTTTGTAATTTTTCAAAAAGCGGCGGGAAGAATTTCAGTGGTTTTAGAAGTGGAGTGATGATTTTTAGTGGAATTAAGAAGTGGGGGGATGGATTTCAGTGGAAATAAAAGTGAGGGGACGGATGGGTATTTTTACGAAAAGTGGGGGGATGCGTCCCCCCGCACTTCTAGCACTGATTCTTTGAATGTCAGACTATTCAGCCAGCTTTGTGTGGGAAATGATAAGAATTTTAATCGATTGCTGCTTCACACAGAAGTTTGTTGGCTATCAAACGGAAGCTGCTTAGTTAGATTTTGCAATCTTTTTGATTCAGTGATAAAATTTTTAGAAAACAGATATGTTGAATACAAAAGAAGTAATTGACTTTTAAAAATGATATTGCGTATTTAACAGATATTTCATCATCATCATTCTGCTTCGTGCCCAATGGCACATAAGGCCTTCAGTTTACGACGCCATTCCCTACGGTCTTGGGCAACGGATCTTGCTTCTGCCCAGCCTGCCCACCCTGCCTGGCTACGTTCTGTTTCCACCAGTCTCCTCCATGTTAATTTGGGTCTACCGCGAGATCTTCTACCCTCCGGCGCCCAAGTAAGGGCAACTGCTGGTATTCTGTGTGGTGGCATTCTAAGCACATGGCCGACCCACTTCCATCGTCTACTTCGTATGGTGTTTTGAAGGGGCATTTGTCTTGTTTGGCTGTACAGTTGGACATTAGATATTGTACAGGGCCAATAGATTTGTAAAATTTTCCTTAGACATTTGTTTTGCCATGCATCCAATCTATTATTCTGTGCTTTGGTTAATTTCCAAGTTTCGCAGCCATAAAGCAAAACGCTTTTTACCAATGCATTAAAAAGGTTAAGTTTTGTGTTTGATAATAATTTATTTGACTTCCAAACATTATTGAGTCTGCAAAAACAATTTTGTGCCTTAGCAATCCTGATTTTAATTTCCTCATCAGTACCTCCCACTCTACTTACCGTGGCACCAAGGTAAGTGAAAGAGGATACGTCCTCAATATCTTCATTAGATAGGTTGATCTTATTTGTATATTTTTTGTTTATTCTCATGGTCTTGGTTTTCCTTCTATTAATAGTGAGACCCACGGTTTTTGAATACTGCTCGAAGATGTATGTCTTTTGCTGAAGGTCATCAAATTTCGAGGACATAAGAACTATGTCATCAGCAAAATCTAGGTCTTCAAGAGAGGAAGTAAATTTCCATCTAATTCCTCTCTTCTTATCTTTAATGGTATTACGCATGATCCAGTCAATCACAATAATAAATAGGAGTCCAGACATGACGCAACCCTGTTTGACGCCACTTTTGATTGAAAAAGGTTCGGTAAGCTCACCGTCAACCTCAATGAAACATTTATTATTTAGATCAACGATAGGCAACCTACGGCCCGCGGGCCGCATCCGGCCCGCCTCGTCATTTGGTCCGGCCCGCGGAACATTTTATAAATTTTACCAAAAAATTCACTCTGGTTTTCGTCAACAAGAGCGAAAGAGGGGATACCTAACTTCCCCCGAAAATAACTTAATTTTAGCAGTTAAAACGTGCTGTACAACTATATTTCGTTCTTTGGAGCGTGGGAGAGTTGTTACTTCACGACGGTTCGCTGACGGTTGATATTCCCCTCCCCAGTAGAGAAAAGGCTTGTAACTGAATCCCAGCCGTTGTCATCATAGCAACTCGGGTTCAGAAACCGGTCCTCACCCAAAAAAATCCGGCTGTTGCCGGCTCTACCATACGGAATATATTCATTCTCTGCCTTTCCCAATGCTGCTTAAGTTAATTTGTCCTCCCGAACATTTAATTCCTCCTCCATTAATTCTCCTGTAACATGTAATGACAATTGTTAAAAGTCTGTTCTGAAATATTTTTTCATTACTATGAGCTCTGAATATTATTTTAGCTCATATTAATGTAACTTAAACATTATAATTATTGGATGTAATAAAGATATTATTTTAGTCAAGATTAATTTAACTTCATTATAACTATTGTATGTAATCAATATATTGTATAAGTCCAGATTAAATTTTAACTTTAGTATTAAACTTCGTAAATATATTTAATAAAACTACTCATTTTTTACTTAAAATTACCTATTATCTACTATAATGGCCCTCCACGTCATTATAATCATTGGATCCGGCCCGCGGATTCGAAAAGGTTGCCCATACCCGATTTAGATACAGTTCTTTAATTATATTTATATATTTATTTGGGATTTTATAGGCTTCAAGTATTTTCCACAACATTTCCCTATCAACAGAATCAAAGGCCTTTTGAAAATCTATGAAATTCATATAAAGGGGAGCATTGAACTCAATGCTTTGTTCGATGATATTTCTAAGTGTGAAAATCTGTTGAGTTGTGCCAGCCCCAGATCTAAATCCTGCCTGTTCTTCTCTCAAAACACTTTCTACTTCTGTTTTCAGTCTATTTACAATTATCCTACCAAAAATTTTTGCTGGTATTGACATTAAGCAAATTCCTCTCCAATTGTCGCAAATGGAAAGGTCACCCTTCTTGGGTACTTTAATGATTATGGACTCTGTCCATCTACTGGGAATTTTTTCTGTGTTCCATATTGTGTTAAATATGCCGTGAAACAGATATTTACACCATTTTTTAATGAAGTGAACTTGCAATTGCAAGGCGATGAATTAAATCTTATTAAAACGAAAACTATCAAAGCCACTTTTATGGGGAAACTCTTGTTATTTAAGCAGAATTTGGGAAGAAAAGAATTTTGCAACTTTCCTTAATTATCAGTAAGTTCCTGTAGCCAACCAAGATTTAAATATTTATTGCAAACATTTGGAGGTTCTTCATAAGGATTTCCAAGACCGCTACACAGACATTCTCTCTTTGGATATACCAAGTTGGGTCTTGGATCCTTTTTCGTTTTTTCAAGAAAGTTCTGGAGAGCCACATTTAGAAGAGGAATTGATCGAAATCAGCATCAATGAAGAACTTAAGACAAGATTCAAAAAAGGGTATGCAGAATTTTGGCTTCAGAGCTCAATCTCAACACAATATCCAGCATTGTGGAACAGATAAAAAACTTATCGTTGCATTTCCCTCTTCTTATTTGGTAGAGAGAGGTTTCAGTGCAGTTTCCAATTTGTTATCTAAAGGAACCGATTGGAGATAACTGAAAGGGGGGACTTAAGGCTATTCTTAACAAAGCTTACTCCAGATATTGTCAGGCTAATAAATACCTACCAAGCTCATCCATCTCATTAAAATTGTATATACATTATACTGCGGTGAAACTTTTTTAGTATGAGATTTATATACACTTTGTGGTTAAATCATTTTAAAAATATAAAATATAACTCAAGTTTCTTCAAGAATAGAAAACAGGCTTTTAATATTAAAAATTCAATTAATTTTACTCATAAATATTTTATGTCAATGGCACATTTTGTTTCTAGAATAATTGTAGTGAGAGTAATTGTTGGCTATTAGTAATGCGATATAAATATTAGCAATGTGATAACTTTTTATTTGGAATTTAAATGCAGTTAGTTGTTAAATCATTTCAAAAACTTAAATATCATACTTTATATCAAATCAATTTAAAAGTATAAATATAGCCTTTTTATATTAAAATTAAATTTGTAATATTGTGATACAAAAATTAGCAATTAATAATGTGATACAAATTTAGCAATTAATAGTCGTGTGATATGAAATGGACTTAATGGTGTGTAAATATACTACTTTGTGCAATATACTTCTTTCAATTCTGAATTTAGTTTTAAAAATAAAAGTGTATATTTCTTCCTTACATTTTGTAAGTGCTAATGTATTTTTTATATCAACAAAAGTGAAAAAAAACGTACATCATGAATTTTTTGAAAAAATTATAAATTATGATATTAAGTTAATATTAATATCGAAAATAAGGGGTCATTAAGTTGTCATATTCAAGGGGGGCGTTTGACAATTTGGGTCTTCAAAAGGGGGCGCTGGTCCAAAAAAGTTTGGGAACCTATGTCTTAGATGGATTAAATTTTGAAAATTAGGTTCAATTCCCTTATCGTTCCTGCTAAATACCATCATACACTTTTGAACACCATAAGGAAGAAATATTGCTAAATTATTTCAAACTCATCTAGATTAAAATATTTATCAGGGGTCTGTTTAGAAGAAATTTGGGTCCGTTTTCGGACCCTTCACAAAATGTTTCATTGTTAAAAAGGACCCTTCACAAAGTATTTTCGCCTTTAAATGGACACTATTTTTCACAATACTGCAAATTTGTGAGCTTATTTTCACAAAAACAGGCTTATGGTTGAAAAGAACCATTTTAACACTAACTAAAATTCACAAAATTATGAGTAGATTTTCACAATTTTTAAAAAAACGGACCCTTCACAAAAAGTCTAGACAGACCCCTGGTTATACCAATAACTATTCAGTTTATCAACAAGAAGGGGAAAAATTTTGTTGATTTTTGAATACATGGCGTTTATAACAGCATGGCAATATTTAGTGGGAATTTTAACGGAATTTAATTGAAAATTAAATGAATTAGAACACATGCTATATCACATAAATAGAGGATGATATTCAGGACAAAGAGAAAATTAGCCTTTGTAACTAAACATGGGGCCTTTTCATTAAGCTGTTGATCAATTTGCCAAAAACCAAAACTGCTCGTAAAAATGAGGAAATCTATAAAGATGACAATGTATGAGGCCAAAATAAGTCTACATTTCAGCATAATAACCTATTGAGTTAAAATGTAGAAAAAAAGAAATTAATATCTTACGTCCTTTTCTTCCGGAACAGATTCATTTCCATAAACTTATATTTACTGTGTTGTTCATCTAGACGTCTTAAAACTAGATCGGCACTTTTTTGATTCTCATCTTTTTTCATGAAACTTTCAACATCTTCCTATGGGAAAAATTGGTAAAATAAGTTTATTTAATAAGTTTAAAAAGGTGTTAAACTGAATAGCAAGCACTACATTCATAAGAGCCACTTTATGAGAAAAGGAGAGTAGAACTGGTTTTTTCTACCCTGCTTTTGTCCCTACATTTAGAAAAAGGGCAAAGAAAGGAACTCCAGTTAATTCTTCTTGAAATTGAAACAAAACTTAGATTTTCAGTCTTTAAAATGTTACCTTCCTTTTTTTACATATTTTCCTTTTTTTATTAAGTATTTGATGAAATGGTGTTTTATTATTATCTAAATATCCAATCTATAGTATTTCAACCAACACCTGGTTCTAAATGAGATGGTAGATATATCAAGGTTTTACACTACATACCTACCATACGACAGTCAAAACCATAATCTTTGAATATTTATAGGTGAAAGTGGAGATTATACTTAAAACACTGGGTCCAACAGATTGTCACCAAATTAAACATATTGCTATGGCAGGGCTCCCAGCAGACTTTTGGTTTGTCTTTAGAGAAAAAAGGGACCTGATGTCTTGAAAAAAGGGACCATAATTTTTTAAAGTCTATTAAAAGGACAAATTACAATTCGTGGAAATCCAAGTGTAAAGTTATCAAAACCAACAAACTTAAAATCAATCAGGAAGCAGGTTAAAATTCCTTTTACTTAGGGGAGAACGGGGATGAATGGGACAGGGGATGAGCGGGATAGCTCAATTTTTTATACCTTAACTTCACTTTAAATTTTTGTTATTTCAGCCATAAGATAGTAGTACCTAGCTTATTCAAAAAATTGAGTTTATTAACATCAGCTTCCATTTTTGTATAAATAGGACAACTAAATGTGTTTTTGCATACCAAAAGTAACTATTATTGTTTTACTTTTATAATTATTTATTAAAAAATAATTTAACTAAAGCTGTAAATTTTACAGTGTGTTGAAAGAGTACTTATATTATTATAGTTTCCAATTTAAATGGAGAAAATCCATGGATTTTTTCCTAGTCTAATTTTAGTTTTTCAAAAATAAGTGGGTACAGGGATAAATGGGACAGTTCCATCATCACTTCATTTCCTGGTTTCAAAACTTCCCCCCATCAATAGCTTGCTATACTCAACTCATTTAAGTAATTTCTGATAAAGTAACTAAAGTTGGGAGCAAAAATTTATGTTTAAACTTGTGTTTTATGTTCCAAACTAATGTGTGAATATCCAGTCTTAATGAGCGAATACTTGCAACTTTCATCTCAAATATGTTATGGTTAACCCATTATTCAAACAAGTTAGGATCATATGCTCAATTGGATAGATCCTAGTTGGAAAGACCAGTTGGCGATAGATGACGTAGTCAGAGATAGATTGCCAAGTCTGGCGATCGCGAGTTGAATGACGAACGCGATGTGCGATTCATCTTAAATGACGTAAAAATGCGCTCTTGTATTCTGCGATGTATTGTCGATCTCTGTAATCGATTCCTGATGCCCGATTCTAAGGATTCGATTACTGAGGTTCGATTCCAACCTGGAATCGATTTCTTAGGGCCAGTATCGAAATCAAACTTATATTTCAATGACAAATTAAGAATATTTAGTAATTTTGTTAATTTAATTAATAACCAACAGAATAATAATTAACTATTAAAATAATGTAATAATATAAATTTAAAAATATAATATATTACAATAATATTAATACTATTATAATAATTATATAAATATAAGTATAAAATAAATATATATCATAGCGGCCAACATTTGAAAACATAAATTAGGGAGATTATGAGAAAATCTCCCGAATTTTTGTAAACAAATTAGGGAGATTTTTACGACTTCTAACCTTGTTAGAAATACAGTACTACTCTAAGACTTAAAAGTAAAAAAAATTAAAATAATACTATGTAAGGATTCTTACAACAGCAATACTACTTAAACGTTTTTATTACCTTTTACTATTAATATTTATCATAAAAACATTGCAAAAAAAGCTTGCCTACATCATTTTTAAACATTGCCCCTAGGCCAGGGGTCGGCAACCTTTTGAAACGGAAGAGCCAAAAGTTACAACTTACAAGATTTCCCAGTTTTCAAAGAGCCACAGATTTTTTTGTTTCAATTTTATGTAGTATATCTGCTTACATATTTGATTTTAGATCGGGAGGGAGATTTTAGTTGGAGAGATTGACTCAACATTTTTTCTGAGGTACCTCCTTTCGGGTGCTTTTTTACATCAAAATTTAGATGATTTATGTACACATTGTAAATTAATTTTAGTGAACTTAATTTCCAAATTTTGTATGAACGATGTGAATTCCTGGAAAAATAAGAGGGTCTGGGGGCCTCCCCCAGAAAAGTTTTTAGAAATTTCCCCTTCAAAATCGCGTGTTAGCTCATTTTATTGTCATCTCATAGCACCATAAGATCACCTCTCAGGCAGAATTTTCAAGGAAAAATAGTATTAGTTATAATAAACAGCAAAATTTCGAGGGGGTGATCCCACTTCAGAAAAATTTTGGAAATTTGCCCCTAAAAATAATGTTTTAATTAGTTTCTAGAACTTCTATAACAACCAAATAAGGATCACTCCTTATAAGTCACAGAAATTTCAAGGAAAATCAGCACATACCGGTTCTAAAACTTTTAGGAGTGTTAAAGAGTTCTCCCCCAGAAATTATACGGAATTCGTATCCTTAAAAATAGAGTTTTGATTTTGACTCATCTTGAGAACTTAAAGATATATTTTCTGATTTTTTAAAAGTTTTGATTAGTAAAATATTAATTTTTTCCTATGAAACTGGAGAGCCGCAACTTTACATCGAAAGAGCCGCATGCGGCTCGCGAGCCGCAGGTTGCCGACCCCTGCCCTAGGCTATTATCGATCGGTTTCTTAGACACTCGCAATCGGAAAAACGAAAATTACCGAGAAAATCCTCAAACTTGATTTATAAAGAAATTCGGGAGATTTAATACTTTTTCGGGATATCGGGAGATAACAGTGAAATTCGGGAGTCTCCCGAAAAAATCGGGAGAGTTGGCCGCTATGATATATAATAATATAAATATAATAATAATATAAAAATATAATATATTTCAATAATAAAGTATAATAATATAAATATAAATTACAGTAATATTAATATCATATAACAATATAAAAATATAATATAATATTTCAATAATAAATTGTAATAATATAAATATAAATATATAATAAAATAATTTAAATGTAAATAGAATAATATAATATAAATATAATAATAATAATAAAATTAACTATTAAAATACTATTAAAATTGGTAATTATCCAAGGTACGATTCCTAAGATTCGATTCTTGCTTCAAGTATTCGATTTCTTTATATCGAATCCAAGGCATTCGATTCCGGAATCGATTCCTCCAGAAATTTTGTCTACGCATTATCAAAACATCAGTTCTTGTTTTGTTTTGGAAGCCGAAGAATTTCAATACGGAAATATGGTATGTTATTTGTGTTTTTTACTACTTAAAGTGCATTAGTGAAGAGTTATTTAGTTGAAATAGGATGTTAAAAGTATTTTAATGTATTGTTACTTAAGATGAGATGTATATTTTTCAATGTTGATGCCCAGCAAAATGGCGGAACGGATCAGATATTCGCCGGAACCCCCGGAACCTAGATTTTCAGTATGGCGTATTGAAATACAATCTTAATTACGCAGAACTTATAAAGGGTAGTTAATCTTTGAAATTATATACCGTTGCTTAATTTATCGGAAGCGAAACAAAACGTCAGAATTGTATTTTTGCATCGTAGTGTTAAAAACTTACAAATTCGCTAAGCAAGTGATAAATACTTTTAATTATGTTAAAATATGTTTAATTTGTTTCCTTATTAAGTTTGAGTAGTTTAGAATAAGTTTTTAGCTTTCCGCAGCTTTAAATTTGGCGCCTTTCGCATTTGGCGATGAAAAAAACTTAGCGCCAAAAACGCGCCAAGGCGACTTCTGAAATAGGATTTTACCTGCTCAATTTTTATGAAAAGTTCATTCAGAATAGAAGGCAAATGTAACAGCTGGAAAGGAAAGGTCTTGGAGGTTTGGTGCAGGCATCCATCCCCACCACGGGGATGAATGGGACAAAATACATGCATTCATAAAAACTTTTCTTTAAGTTTAAATGATGGGTAATTGATTGCCATTTAAATCCCATACCTGCCAACATTTCAGATACAGAAATAGGAACAACACGCACGACACATTTTGAATGTGTTAAAGGGGTATTATTAAAAAAGAGCTTGTAATTCATATAACTTTTATCTCTTATCTAAGGTATCTTATGGTTATTAAAAGGACTAAGTGTTTTATATTCTGACTAATAATTATCTACATTTACACTAGGATATAATAAAGTTAATTTTTTTCCTTTTATCTGAGTATAAATTTCTGCAAATAAAAAACAAAAATGACTCAAGATGTTAAACACTGGGAATTTCATACATAATAACTCAGAAAGATTTAAAAATACTTTTACTAATAAAATGAAACAGTAAAATAAGCAAACATTGTTTGGAAAATAGAAAAATTAATCTTACTTAAGTGCTACAAAAGTAGCTGATTTTGCCCTTTTTAATAGGTCAGCACTGAAAGATTTATTATAGTATGGATCACAATTACTATTTTCGCAGCTAGCAATGCCTGTAGAGTATCAGAGTCCATGGAGCTCTGAGAGTCAGTCTTGCTTTCACTAAGACTAAACGCCCTATTATTGCCCAATTCGAGTAGGTCGAAAATGGCGGGACAGGGGGACGTAAAAACGGAGCATTTGGTACTGAAATCCTATTTTCGGAACAGTGAAAAATCGGAACAAATACGATTTAATCGGAACGGTTGGCAGGTATGAAATCCCACTCAATAGTGATTCCTTATTGTTTAATAAAGGAGCGAGGCGTTCTAAAGATTTTGGGTAGGTATAGTTAGTTAGAACAACCCTTGAAAACGCATTATAAAGAGTCCTTCATTTGCCATGTGTAGCCACAGCAAAAGGATTTAAAGTATTGTGAGCATAGAAATTAATTGCACTACTAGAGCTCCAATCCACTAATTAATATTTTAAGATCTAATAATAATACAATATTAATATCTTTATGGTTAGTCATAATTTGAGCTGTGGGTAAACATGGTGGCTGGAGGACTCTTTCTAAAGCTGTACCCAACCCTTCTTGGTCCCTTGAAATTTTGCCAACTAGGTGTAATTGCATTCTATGAAAACTGTGTATAAGGGATCCCTAATGAATGTTAAAAAAGTTTGCCAGAACAGTAGCATAAGTTAAAACTTAAACAATATAGTGTCTTAACTGGTCATTAAAATTTATCAATGCTTTTCATTTAATAAAAACTCTAGAAAAGATTTACATCCATAAACGATAAGTCTTCAAACATGTATAACCCAAATAATTTTAACTTTCTCTTAGCCTTTATTCCTTTACAGAAAGAAGAATGACCATCTATTTAACAATTTGGTAAAAATTTATAAGTGGGTTTGGGTTGGCACCTCTTGGCGAATTTTTAGTCGCCAACTTCACTTTGATACTGCTAAACTAACGATAGTAAAAGGGTCACATGATTTTGACAAGGCTGGAACTAGCCAGTATTACAGAGGGGGGAACAGCTTTAGAATAAGTCCACTTTTGTGGCGACCTTGGCGCCGTATTTGAAACCTGTCCGCCTTGTTAATCTACATTTTCACGGCCTGTCGGCCATGAAATACTGCCAACTTGGCGACCGTTCAAAAAGTGGACTTATTCTAAAGCTGTACCCGGAGGGGAGACAGGTGGAAGTTGAGGAGCAGTTGATCGAAAGAGGAAGAGACATTTGCTTGTATATATTTGCACTTGCAAGACCCTAAATATCACCGGTTACCCAACTATCGGCCGTGCGAAGTCTGTAAAAATCCTGAGACCCTTTTACTATCGTTGGCTGAGCAGTACTTAGACGCTACTACTTCTCTTGGCTTTTGAACCCACTTCTAGATTTAAGCCAACAAGGGGTAATAAACCATGCGATTATTAAAAAATGTTTTCTAATAGAAGTTTTACAAGACTGCTCGTGATCTCGACTCTTTTTAGTTGGTAGTCAGCAAAATAAATGCAAAAATTAATCTACGGGAAACCATAAAAAGTATTTTTACCACAAAAACAGCAGATGGAATTCCAAGGCTATTTTTCAGAACTTCAACACCGGCCATAACTAAGTAATGCGATTAACACAAAATAATATAGTTTAATAGCTTTAAATTATAACGAATACTTAAATGTGGGCGAAAAATGGAGGAAATAGTAAATATTTAAAACTTTATTAGCCTCCTTTCGCCGAGTTTAGAATTGAAAACAAATAAATCGGAATAGAAAAGTTTGAGATGAGATGTATTTCTCCTACATCCGACGTTTACGTATTATGTTACCAGTGAGCCTGCCAGTGGAAGAAATTCAGAAAACCTAGGTTCCACTGGAAACGCCAATGCAAATTCTTGTGCAAAGATTCCTCCTGTGGTGCTGCTGGAGAAGATGAAAGTGCAATAAATTCCCGCGATTTTTAGAGGATGCATAGAGCAAGAGAAGTGCCCTTATGGGGTGCTTGCTCATAGAGAGGATGTAGAACAAGATAAACCTTCCAGATGGAAGCGTCCTTTTTGGTTTTTAGAAAAAAAATGTAGTAGAACCACAGAGTAGATCAAGAGAATTTTAAAACTTTACCTATAATTTACCCTAAGCAAGTTATTAACTTATAACAGCACCCCTTTTTAAAGGGATGTATTCATGTATTCAAATGAATTGCCATGAATTATTTGGTATGAGGCCATTCATTAATTACGTTTACGTAAGGGTCCCGAGGGGGAGTTGGAAAAATCTGTAGCGGTAAAACAGCTCAACTCCAAGGAGGTGGAAAAAGAACTGACACTTCTGCGAGAACTCTTATCATGTTTACAATTATTCAAGAACGTGTCGTGATCAAAAAGACTGCATGTAGCAAAATCTAATCTATTATAATCTGGAAATAAATGTACTAAGTTAATCTTAACTAAGTTATCGTTGCCAGCCTTATTTCTCTCTCGGGGAATACTGTAGCGGTAAAACAGCTCAACTCCAAGGAGGTGGAAAAAGAACTGACACTTCTGCGAGAACTCTTATCATGTTTACAATTATTCAAGAACGTGTCGTGATCAAAAAGACTGCATGTAGCAAAATCTAATCTATTATAATCTGGAAATAAATGTACTAAGTTAATCTTAACTAAGTTATCGTTGCCAGCCTTATTTCTCTCTCGTCGGATCTATCAAATAGAGGATCCCGACAAATCTCTATACATACTCTGTTCTTACTTAGGGGGGGGGGTCTTATCAAGACCCTCTATATAAAGGCCTCCCAACTCGGCCGTGCAACGTCATAACTTTCACTCATCTTTCACGTCACTCCATAGACTTAACATGGCAATAGAGGAGATTAGTGAAAACGTCACTTCCGGTTTCTTGTTTTGTTTGGAAACGTTGATTCGATCCGTGATTGGTTACATACGGATCCGTACTGTCCGTACAGTTCACGGAACCAATCACAGACTGAATTTACGTTTCCAAATAAAACTAAAAACGTCACACTAATCTCGTCTATTTTCACTCACGTTTGACGTCATCGTCCGGAGTTGGGTGGCCATGTATATAGAGCAGTGGTTCCCAACTCAAATATGTCCGCGGACCACTTCACTTAAATTTGAACCTTGGCGGACCATCACTATTCCCAACTTTATCTTAAAAAATTTAACTTTTTTTCAATGCACTCATTCCTCACAGAGGTTGTAAAGTTTGATTTTTTTCTTAATAGTACAGGAAAACATAGTCTTAATACGCATCTGAATGGAACTTAAATCAAATAAAATGTATTAAACTTAAAAGAAAAATTATCATAACATTATTTTAAATCCAATTATTAAAGATAAATATTTTATTAAAGACATTAAAGACGAGGATATTTTACAAATGACAATAATTATTCAGGTCCGTTCGTTGATCTATTAGCCCTGAAAAGGTTCCTGATCATACCTACACCCAAGTTACCCCAGGTTTAAATAACATCAGTATCAAAGAGTCATTTTTTTCATACCCAACAACAGTATTGTTAAATTTATTAGTAGATTTAAATTTGATAAAAAGTACTTATCTCGGAATTTAACCCTTTAGTGCGCACATTTTCCAATTAATGTCAATATTTTTTTGTTGATTACTTATGAGCCCCAAACACTAGGAAAAATACTAAAAAAATTCCCTCTTAATTATTTTTTTAATTATCGGCAATTATTTAGTCTTTGCATATATGCAAAGCTGCGCATTTAGGTCTATTTTGAACACACTATTAAAAACAATGCAGTCAGAATGAAACTTTTTTATTGAAGCACAAAAATACTTATTTGAACTTGTTTAAAGCTTTTAATCACTTATTATCTTTATTTATACTTAATTTTAGACTTAAGACCTGTCTGTACATCGAGGTCTGGCTTTTTTTCGGTTGTCAGGGTCAATTTTTGAAGGATTTTGAAACAAGTCTATCGGATTTTTTTTTGAGAAAACTAAACTGTAATGTGTTTAATGCGAACTTAGGGATATTAAATCCTGTATTTTTCCTAATATTCTGTTCAATAACAGTTAGCAGTACAGAAAAAAACGTGGATCCAACGCCCAGCATTTATCTACATTTCTACCTGTAATTTTACTAAAAATATAAATTTTTTCAGAATAACCACGTTAAAACACAGTATTATAGCTACATTGATAAAAAATAAAACCCAATAAACCACCCAGAGTCAATTTGCTCTTTTTTACACACACAAAAACACATCAAAACGAAACCATCAGCCTCAGACAAACGCACTGCTATCATCACTATAGCAGAATAAAAAAGAGAAAAATATAAAAAATCATAACAACTTGAAAAGAAACCTCATAACCTCTGAAGGAATGTTTTGTCTTGCCACGTATGAAGTTTCATTCTCATGGGATAAATCCAAGGTCATTTAAAAGTGCATCTTTCACACTATGTCTAGCGTTCTAGAAATATGCCCCCTGGCTGGGCGATAATGAGTTAATAACTATATAATTCTTACACTGGTGGATCCAGAGGGGCTGACGCTTATATTTACCCCCTCTGAAACTTGTTAACAAATGTTGGTAAAAAATTAAAATTTTTAATTAACTAAATTTTTTATAAAAGAAAACAAATTAACAGTTCTCACAAAAAAATCTTATCCACCCTCAAGAAAACTAATATCGGTATTAAAAAATATATACCAACGATACAACCCATAAACCATGTAAAATTTGCCTAAAATAATAAAATAGATCCATAGAAACATTGAGACAAATATCTAAAAAAGAAATGTGAAAAGCAACCTACACTGTAAAAACAAAAGAGTATTAAAACACCATTATTACACCTATTTCGAGAGTAGAGACATTAATTGTGATGTAATTGAACACTACATAAGGTGTCAACTACAAATATAGTGTAAGCATAGTATTAGAATGGTTTTGTAAGAATTAAAAGGTATTACGTCTCCCTTTTTGAGTTCAAAAAACACCACAGAAGCGCCATACACTGAGAAATGCTACTCTATCTCTGGTGTTGTCTGGCGTAGTATCCAAATCGACTATTCGAACACCACCAAACCAAACTGGCATCACAGCGTCAGTAGTCATCCACGTTAGTCTTAACATCAATGCTTGATGCATCCCTTGTAATAGAATATTGTCTGCTTTTTTTATAATATGTACTCTGTTTCCGTTCTCAGTTTGATTCGATTCTGACCTCGCCTCTGGGTGTATTTTCCTCCTCTGTGTCAGTAAATATCATATTTAGTCTGTCTTACTTGACGAAAGTTAATCGGATCCTTGAGATCAAGTGCCAAACCGGAAAATATATAACCAAATCAACATCAACAAGATATTTAGTCAACCAACCGGTAAGTAATGTTATTTTATCTAAATTCATGACATTATTTTCCACGTATTAATATATTACCATTAGTTTAGAGACTTGGTTTGATCAAGTTCGTCAGGACAGTTTTAAACATTGTTTACATTATAGTATTGACATTGTTGTTGACATTGTAGAGTGATATGCATTTGTGCTAATGGTTTTAAGTTTTGTACTTTTATGCTTATCGTTTTGGTGATAAAAATAAGAACTCGGACATGATATTTTTGGCTATTATTAAATAGGTAGAAGAACAGTTAAGGGTTAAATTCATCGGTCGCGACCGATCCGTCAGACTTAGTTTAGGTCGGATGTTTTCCTGCTCATATTTCGTCAAAAGATTAAGAACGTAAAAAGAGCTTTCCTATTTTAACAGGTCTTCTCATATATGTGAAGGGACCTGGTTTTTCGGAATTGAAAAAAAAACAATTTTGTAAATTCCAAATTTTTTTCAAATTATGTTCGTTGGCTATAGAAGTCTAAGTGAAAACTATTTGAGCTAAAACTTAATGAAATTTCCTCAAAATAGGAATTAAAAAATATATATAAACTAATTATTAGGTATTAGTATGAAAATAACTTGTTACTGTGTGAACTATTGTTTACGGCTAATTTATTTCCCCAATCGATTCGACAGGCTAAGGTTTCGCGCTTATAGCTTGAATGGTTGGTAATATTTACCCTCGTCGTTGTTAGATTAGTTTTTTTCTCGGCTTCTGCTTTTATTAATGTCTTTTAGAATTGATGAGGAGAGTCTTTACCTATTGTGAAATGCCCTTGTTTTGCGAAATTGTAAAAATTCACATAATTTTGGAAATTTAAAATAAGCGTTAAATAGTGTTCGAGCAGATTCGTGTTTTTGAGTAAGTAGGGAAATAGGGTCCTGCTGTGTTGAAATTGTAAAATATTTAATGGGTTGAATGGCTTTTTAATTATTTCAGAGAAATTCCAAAAAGTTTTTAAGAAGTTGAAACATGGATCTGACTTTTGAATTTTGCTTCCCACTTTTTATGAACAAATTCAATGCGACTCACAACCTCATCTTCAGTCAATTTCCCGGTAAATGAAGCGAATACAAGCTGAAGCTGAATATGTGTCAACTTTTTTTTGACGCCTAGTGGAAAAACGCTGGCATCCGAGCATTGAATTGTTATCCCCCAAATTTGTCGATGAAAATCTGCAGCCTGAATTCGCTTCATTGACCAATTTCCCCATATCCCCTTCAAGATTTTAAGCTATGTGCCTGTGGGGTTTTGTCACTAACTATTTTGCATACATGTGATTCTTCCCCCAATTGGCGGAATCCACCTATTTGCTTGCAAAATTAAAAGTCCGACAATTCGATTTGCAAAACTCAAATTCCACTTTCTGATTTTCCAATTCTTTTTGTTACTGAAAACTCTGGCCACGAAGGTTACCTAGTAATAAATTTAAAATAAAATAAAAAAATTATCAAATTAAATGAAAAGCAGTTATTTTTTAAGCCAAAAAATATGACGCTAGCATCTCGAATCGTAGATCTCGGGAAGTAGAAGCCAATGGACCCCATCTATTTAAAATGAAGGAAAATCTAAGTGCCATCAAAATTTTTAAAAAATATTTTCACCCAATTTATTGTCAGAGTAGTCACATATATGATTTTGGGTTCTTGTGTATTATCTCGTCAACTGTACGACTGAATCCGAAAACGGTAAACAACCCATTGACTTTTCTATGGCTGTGCCACACTGAATTTGAGTCATGGAACGTCGACGGGATAATACGTATAAGCACCCTATTTTGTTTGAATAATAAATTGCGGCACAGCTTGGATATACGTCGACCAGCCGCCATGTTTACCCACAGCTCAAATGATGACACACAACAATATAGATCTAATTTGAGCTATGAGTAAACATGGCATCTGGTCGACGTATATCCCAGCTGTGCCTAAATTGCTTGTATGTATAACAGGTTTAATTGACTCTTGAAAAATAAAATGAAGGATTTAAACCTGAGCATATCAAATTATTAAATTGTGGGGTTTAATTCCGTTAATGTTCCTGCTAAAGGTTAATGAAGCGAATCCGGCCTGCAGTTATTTACCGCTAAATTTGGCAATATCGATTCAATGCCTCGGATACCACTGATTTTGCACTTGGCCAAAAAGTCGCCAAATTCAGTTGCAGACCGGATTCGCTTCGTTTACCCCGCTAATTACCACCATGCAGGGATGCAGAATATGTCAGATCCGGCGATCTAGGATCGGGGGAAATTTTAGCCATCTGGGGAAATTTTGTGGAAAAGTATACTATTGAATTGAATTTTAGTACAGTAATAAAAATATACGTGGCGATTCGTGTCACTACTTTTTAACAGATTTATGATACTGACAATAATTCAGAATTTTTGAAGGTCTTTATAATTTTTTTAAATTTTGGGGAAATTTTTGTATGGATTGAGGGAAATCTTGAAAGTAAACACATTTTCTGCATTCCTGCCACCATGTTGTATTGTAATGTAATGGACACAAAAAGTGGAAAACGTGCTAAATAATTTCAAATACATATATAGATTAAAATGATTAATTAGAAGATCAATAACTGTTCAGTTTCATTAAAGATAAGAAAAGTTTGTCGATATTTGATTATATGGTGTTCTTAAGTGATAGGCGATATTTAGCAGGAACGTTAACGGAATTGAACCAATTGGGGGAGCAGCAATGAGCTCCGTAATATAAAGGAGGGGTTTTACGGCTCACTTATTGAAATATTTGAATTTGACAGTAAGAAACGGTTTAAAAATGTTTTTTTTTCAAATCTTATTGGAATAACTAATAATTTTTGAATAAGCACATTAAAATGACATGTTTAGTTTACTTTAATTGTCCATTACAGAATTCAATATTAGGGTATTTGGTACTTAAGGATTAGCTGGGTGCAAGCTTCAAGTACAATGAAGCTATATTGCTCATAGTAATCAAACATCAATATAAAACACAAATCAAATATCTCAACTTTTAAATTTTGCTATATATTTTTATGTATAAATAAAAAAACATTGCCTCCTATAATATAATCAGGTTGGAAAGATTTGTACTCGTCTAATCCTAAAGCACCTGGTATTATTATTTGCTCTTTTTGTTCCATTAGGTTTATGATGATTTGTAAAATATAATTTTCTTAATACTTTAAAATATACTTAATATACATATTATGGGCAAAGTAATTTATTGGGCATTATTAATAATGCCTGGGCATGTTAATGTGATAAATTCAACAAAATTTATGAATGAAATTTATCACTATGCCCGCTTTCACTCTGGGCATTATTAAAAATGCCCAATTAATCACTTTGCCCGTAACATATATATACATACTAGCTGTTATACCCGGCCTTGCACGGGTGGGGTGAATAAATTAATTTTTTAAAATATTTCTTAAAATACATTTATAATTTTGTAAATTAGCAATATTACAAATCATCCCGGTATCCCAGGCGCCTCTTTCCTATCCCAGTGTGTTCCCGGTAATCTTATCCCGGTGGTCACGGTAATTTTTCTAATCCCGGCGTTCCCGGTAATTTTCCTATCTCAGTGTTTACGGTAATTTTTATATTCCGGTATTCTGGGTGTCTTAATGGTAAATTTCCTATCCCAGTGTTCTCGGTAATTTTTATAACCCGGTAATTTTTCCATCCCGATGTTCTCGCTAATTTTCCAATCCCGGTGTTCTTGTCACTTTTTACAATCCCGATGTTCCTGATAATGTTTAATATCTTGGTGCCTTTATAAAATAACCAATTTGTAACCATAGTAAAAAGTCTGGTAAATTAGTAAGTCTAGTGAACAAATTAACAAATTTAAAACCAGTGTTTAAAACTAAACTAAAAGATCTAGTAAATGAAAAAGTCTAGTGATCTGTCTCATTTGAAACAATGTTTTATTTTTAACTCGTTGTATGACTGGTAAAACAGGTTTTCAAACACGGAAAAATAAGTGAAAAAAAAGCAGGAAAAACGGGAAAAAAAGAATGAAGGACTGATTTTCTCTTTATAAATTATAGCCCATGTCCTATTCTGATGTATCAGCTACATTATGGTAGAATTTCATTAAAATCCATTCAGTAGTTTTTGCGTGAAAGAGTAACAAACATCCAGACAAACATTCACAATTATAATAGTAGTAGGATAATACTTTTCAGACGAATTCAAAATGCTGTGATCCTCCAAACACTGATCGGGGACCCACCAGTGGGGTTGTTGAGTTGACTTTGTGAAAAAAATTTTTCTCTCAAAATATTTTGTGGAAGGGCACCCAAAAAGAACCAAATTTAGAAAAATGTTGAAAACCTAAATCCCTGATTCTGAAAAAATATGAAAGCTCACTAATTGAGCTATAACTGTGTGACTGAATGGTCATAAAGCTTATATGTTTTTAATACGCAGACACAAAAACAAATTTTGGTACTTATACATATTATCCTTTTGACCATTCAGCGACCGCAGGCCCGTAGCCAGGAATTTCCCTTTGGTGGGGCGCCCACTTTTTCAGGGGGGCAAGGGGGTTTTCAGTTTTCAGGAGGTATTATAGGCGTAGGTTCAACTGTTTGACTAGGGGACAAAAAACCCTTAAGACCCTCAGGCCTAGGGAGCTGTTACAAGACTTTTTTTTCTGGAGGAGTTAGTTCCTAAATTTTTCTAGTTTTACCTTTTTTGTTTTCTTACGTTTTCCTTTTTTAAATTTTAGAGATTTTAAGCTTAAAGTAGTTTTAGCCCTTTTTTAGATCCTTTGGGTTAAAGTATAGAAGGAACTGCTCCATGTAAGCTTCAGAATTGAAAAGGAAAACTCGAAAATCGAGTTAGATAACTCCTAGTTAATCTTTAAATAGGTATAATTTTATAAAGGGTCAACTTAACCTCCCTTTTCAGTTAGTGCTAGGGTATTTAGAAGTTTATTTCGGTAGGGGCCTAAAAATATTAGCCAGACCCTCCCATGCATATTTAATAGATTTAATGTAATATGTTTTGTTATACATTTTTTGGTTGAATTTTCGTCTAAGAGAACTTCATTAATTCGTGTGATCTGTTCTTATATTAATAATATAAGGAAAATTTTTATTGTAATAATGGGGGAAACAAGTATCAAAGGGGGGTCTGGGGTCCTCTCCCAGAAATTTTTTTGAAACTTGACCCTAAAAACAGGGTTTTAAACTGCTTTTGATACTTGTAGACCAAAATTTGGAGATATATTTTTAAGTAGAATTTTGACTTTGATGAACTTGTTATTAAAAAAATTTTTGAATAATAAAAATTGAAATACAAATGGGGGGTATGGGGGCCCTCCCCCAGAAAAATTTTGAAAATTTGACCCTAAAAAACTGGGTTTTAACTTAGCTAGAAGGAAATAAAGTAGAACGGGGCAGCTGCCCTTCAATGCCCCTATGGCTGTACTTGTGGTTAGAATTTGTGAAAATTTTCTAGGGGGGGGCAAATGAAGTTGCCAGGGGGGGCTCAGCCCCCCCTGGCCCCCCCGTAGCTACGGGCCTGAGCGACCGTCAAATTCAGCCGCACAGCTATAGAACAGTCAATGGGCTTTGATAACTTTTCACTGCCTTTACTGTGTTTCAGGATTTTTAAATTAGTCAGTTTTGGCCATTTTTTCAGTCATCTTGTGGTCGGCGAAGACCTTAACATCTCTCCCTCCGAGTTGATCAAGGCACCGTGCCTTGACCGTGCTCTATGTCATATTAATAATCCTCTATTTACAGATAAGAATCGTGAACTTTTTCAAAGAATTGACTCCTCAGTTCCTGGAGGTGTCACGCCTGGTGCCTCTTTGCTTCCAGTTCCTGTCCGTGGAGGGGTTTGGTTCCTCTTCGCTTCTGGTTCCGGTCCCTGTAGGAGTCTTAGCTTCCTCTTCGCTCCTGGTTCCTGAAGGTGCTCCTAGTTCCCCTGCGCTCCCGGTTCCTGTGCTTGGTGAGATCCTTGGTTCCTCATAGACTTCAATTCAGGACACTTTCGTGGTTCTTGGAGTTTGAAAGTAGTTCTTGAACTGTACACTTAAACAAGTGCTGGCTGAACTGTGACTATGAAAACTTTTTTTTTACTTTTAATTTACTTTGTTAAAAAAACTCAAGGAAGGAAGTGGAAAAACTGGCAATCCTATTGATCAAGTTTCTCATTTCCTATGGCAACGAATGATAGGTTTCCATTCTGATCTGGTGTGTGCTTTATTTTAATGTGAGTTCCTTGTTGCAGAAAAAGATTGACTGAATGTCACACACTTCTCACCTAGTATTATCATATATCTGTACAAAATGTAAATATTAAGAAATTAAATTTTTGAGTATCGGTAACTAAGAAGTGTTTCCTTCCAACCCATATACACTACCTTCCAGGTTTTGATGTAGACAAGCTTCCCCGTTGGACTTCTGAGAAAAGGTGAGTGCAATTTTTTGCTCCCATTGTATTTAAAGTAGAGATGGGTATGGCCGGAAACTTTGGGGGGGGGGAAACGTTTTTCCAGTTTTTTTCCCGAAGGGTTTATTTCTTTCCGGAAAAATTGAAAATGTTAATTTAAAATACTTTATTTAGAATTTATATAACCGTGATATCAATTAAAAAATATTATTTAGATGATATTCTTATTTAATAAAGTACTTATAAAGAATGAAATTTTAACCATGCAATCATTTTTTCCCCAAAAAGTTGGCTTCCACTCGTGAAAAATCGAAAATTTTTAAGTTTGTATGAAATTAAAAATTTTCTACATTCACATTCTAATGTTTTCTCATTTGATATTTTTTATACTCAATATTTCATTTGAAAACACAAATTTGGAAAAAGTAAGCTGCAAGATAAATTATTTTAACATCCAAATGTTATTTATTTTACTCTCTAAAAATAATAATAATGCCATGCAAATAAATATCAATAATACCAATTAATTAGGATTAGAAGAAATTTAAATTTGATATTCTTATATATTAATTATAAAATGCAGCATCTTAAAAATATTTTAACCATTAAATCAGATTGTCTAAAATCATAAGCAAATGAAATGACTTACTACTTCAAGTTTCTCTGCTTTATCTGAATTTAAAAAAAAACTTTATATCAGAAGTTAGGGATTATTGGAGGCTTTTTACAGGGTTGCTTTTAAAAAATATTTATGGTGTATGAGTATTTATTGAACAATGAACACAATAATATCATGAAAATTAAATAATAAAAAAATAAGTTCCAAAAATATTTAAACAAAACAATGAATGATTTTTTAATTTTTTTTATGCAATGACTTCAACATTTTTTTAGAATTGGCAGAATGTATTAAAACTTCTCAACCTTTCTAAGAAAACATAATTGCAATGATTATGTGGAAAAAGGTTAGGATCAATTATGTATATCGATGTTAAATATAGCAACCATCTGTTATTTGTTATTGGATCATGTTGTATACAAAATTAATTCATCAAAAGTACTTTATGTTTAGTAAATAAATATTAAATTAATGTTATTTATTACTATCACATGCTTTACATTTTATTACATATATTATTATAGTTATAAAAACTGTAGTTTTTTTTTCTTTTAAAATTACTCGTAAAATGCTGCATATATTTATTTCGGAGGAATTATTTTTAATGATTAAATAACTTATAGTATATAATGACTAATGATTTTTTATACAACAAATGATTATTTAGTTTCTAAAAAAATATGTGTTTAAAAACCACAAAGTAAGGTTTCAAACTCTTAATAAAGTGAAATTATTTTGGTTTGGTTGTTACAATTATACAGTATTCATTCAAAAAGCACAAGAAATTTTCTATTTCTTGTATTAAATTATTATAAGAGGTGAATAATTTACTTCTATTTTGGGTAATTCCATGGGTAACTGACTGACATTTTCAAAGAAAAACAATAAGTATTTTCTAATTTACTTCCCAAAAATAAATTTTATAAAGATTTTTCTACCGGTTTACTGCCTTTTTGTTAACAAAATCCAATGACACAATTAAATTTTCTAAATATGTTTTTTTATTTTAAACAACATGGTAACTGACTGAAATAAAGGTTTCATTAATGTCAGTCAGTTACCATGTAAATTTAAATTTACATGTTACCATTCAAATTTATTTGTTCCATTAAATTTAGCTAACAAGAAAGCAATAAACTGGGTTGAAAATCCTTTTTTTTATTTATTTTGGGAAGTAAATTACAAAATACTCATTGTTTTTCTTTGAAAATGTCAGTCAGTTACCTGTGGAAATACCCTTTTATGAAAATTATAAAAATAATTTATTCAATTTACTAATTAATTAATTGCTCTTGATTTGAAAGATTTATTTTATTTGATTTATATAACTCACTGAAAGTTTTAATATATTTTATTATGTACTAAAAATATAAATTAGTGCAATTTGAAATTGAAATTTCAAGTTATTACCCAGGCAAGTCAGAAATAAGATGATGAAACACCAAAAAAGGTGCCTAGTATTAAAACACCAGCATAACACCAAAAAAAGTGGCAACTGAGTTGCCACTCCTAGTGGTGTTAAAGAACACCAGTGTTTCATTACACCAAAACTATTCTACCAGTGGTAGGATAGTTTTGGTGTAATGAAACACTGGTGTTCTTTAACACCACTAGGAGTGGCAACTCAGTTGCCACCCTTTTTGGTGTTTTGCCATCCAAAATTTTTTACAGTGTAAATGCGCAACTTTGCAGATATGATAAGTGGTTAAATTCGGCCCTAGAGAATCAAGAAATACTCACTTTGAAGATTCAAAGCCAAATATATGACAAGAAAGGTCCAAATTTTGATATAAAAAATTATCACATCTATCTGAACTTTTTTACTAACTTTTAATTGCAATCAAATTAGCCCGAAATCGGTAATCTGTGATTTCCACGATCTTCAATACTGTTGGCCTTATTACTTGAGTGTAAAGCCATAAATAAGCAAACTCATGCCATACATTTGAAAACACTGCTTTACAGATGTGGTAAACCGCGCATTTGAGCATCTAAGTTTAAAAGGAGGGGGAGAATTAGCTTGGATACATCGCTTTGCATATATGATAAGCTGCGCACTAAAGGGTTAAACTACGGGACAAATGAGATGACCAGGAATTATTTATCACAAAACAGTAAACTGCACAATGCACTGACGAATTGTTCGAACAAACCTATTTCGCTTGTATCAGAAATTTCCTCTTCCTATTACCATGCAATTTGTAGTATCTTTCAACACTTACAAACACTCGATTCTTTATTTGCCCCACCCTGACCATTATTTTACCCATCTGAGTTTCAATTAATTTTATTCTCAACATAATCACATTTCGTTTCTAAATAAACATTATATTAGCGATTAACTTGAGTTAAATGAACAAATGAATCATAGGAGAGAAAGAGAACCTAACAATTTTTATTTATGAGACGAATGATTTTTGGGTTTTCATTTATGGTTTTTACTACTTCATTGGATATGTGATAAGAAAAACTATTTTTTTTAAATTTCTACACATTTTTGGAGTTTAAAAATCCTCTCGCGGACCACCTCCGATGGCCTCACGGACCACCAGTGGTCCGTGGACCACCTGTTGGGAACCACTGATATAGAGGGTCTTGGTCTTATCCCATTCTTACGTAAGATTTTCCAAGTTAATGTAAGCAAATTCCAATTATTCTTATCAAATTACTATTGAATAACCCCAGAAAAACTTTAAAATGCCGACGATCTCGGCATATTAATCGAAGCTTTAATTTAAAAAAATGAAGGTATATCAGATGTATCTTTTTGGATATACGAAAAAACCGTTCAATGCAAAAACCGTTCAATAAAAAACAATCAAATTTATTGCATGTGTAAAGCTACGAATTTTTTTGTTTTTTGAACGGTTTTTTCGCGACACCATCTTTTTTATTGGAGTAGCATTAAGTTAAGATAAAAAATAAAACTGTTAAATCCATCTTCCAGTTGTCAAAAGTCGAAACAAAACAAAAGCAGAGAGAAATCTTTATTAGTTTTGGTTTCAACTTTTTTTTGTTAAACTGATCCTTTTCTAAATTTTATTATTTTGAAAAATGAAATGGAATCTTACGTAAAAATAGGGGGTGAGGGGTTTGAAAAATCTTTCGTACCCTTACATGGGGGTAGAGGGTTCAAAAATTGCCAAAATCATCCTTACGTAATTAATGAATGGCCCCTATGCTGAATTTTTATTTTAGCTATATTTGGTGTTTATAACAAAGATCTTAAGTTAAACAACCTGATGTAGTCAGATCTCTTTGATTTTGTTGCTAATGTATTCTACTTTCACAGTGGTATTGAGATAACAAATGTTTTTATAAGTATAGTTCCTTAGCGAGTCCAAATATGATCCTTTGAAACAGTGTTCTGAGTTAACTGATCGTTTCTTGGGTACTAGCAGTGGCGGCTCGTCCATAGGAGCACAGGAGCACGTGAACACCCAGTGAAAAATTAGAAATAAACCCAAATACTAAAGATACACAAATATCAAAAGAAAACAATACATAAATCATTCTCAATTTCTTTTTCATACTCAGAATCTAGTTTCTACCCCCCCTTTCGCCTGTCAGTAAAAAAATTATTGCCGGAAACGCGAAAGTTTTGTGTTTATCAAATAAAGATATTACATTCTTGTTTTTCTTTCCTTATCCGCACGTGTGAGCGAAGAAACTGAATGAGTCGGAAGAAACCTCGACTTCTCGCCGGAGAATATTTGGGCTTACGGCAACACTTTGGAGATCCCCGTCCGCACAGATTTTGTGTGCCGAGGTCTAAGGTTTTGAGGTTTAGCTTGCTTTTTTGTGGTCTGGATTTTTTTCCCGGATTGGAAAACGAGATAAGAACTTTTTAAAAGTATCATTAAACTTTTCACGTCATCTAATTTGTAATAATTAATTCTTTTGTTATTGGTTATTTTTTTAAAGTGGCGTTGTAGTAAAATTGCTAATCTTGAACATTACACGTCACCTGTATTTTCACAATCAATTGTTCGATTTAGCATATATAACAAGCAGTCAAGCACTATGAGTAAACAGACCCAGTGCTCTTGTCATTCTCTTAATTAAAAAAATTATGATTAGGTATTATGCCTGATTTTAATGAAAGTGTCAAAAATTTGTTTGCTTCAAAAAAGGTTAGACGAGTGGACATCATGCATAAAAATTGTTTTTGAAATAAATAAATTTGTTCTAAAACAAGTTTTCTTTATGTATTCGTCCAGCATTCCTTCTCTTTCTTGCTCTTGTGTAAATTCTAATTCATACAAAGGGTGTGAACACCCTGTTAATAAACTCACGAGCCGCCACTGGGTACTAGGGAGGACTTTCGAGAATGCAAAATATAAAAATAACCATAACTAACAAAAAACTTTATGCAAAAAAAACTTTAAAGAAAGATAAAAAAATTAAAACAACCAATCGTAAGCATTCCCGTGCACTCGAAAAGGATAAACTGATAACATTATCTGATTGATAAAAATAAGCGATTTCATGTAAAAAGCAGCAGTGTAACTAAACTGTTTGCTTTAAAATCAAAATCATGTAATCGTAACTAATGTATTTAAAATAATTTCACACTATGTACTTGACAACTTAAAATTGTTTGGGGAAAATATAAGAGTATTTCAATTAATAAAACTAAAATAATCGCTTACTTTGTATTTTATAAGTTGAAAGGTCTCTCTTTTATTTACTTCCATACCAATAAACCACTTAATTAATCTGAATTCCAGTAAACAAGGGAAAATCAAAATATCTTATCAGATACATCTGCAAGGCACCGTTGGTTCCTTAACTAATTCGCCCTCTCCCCTTTCTTCCAATTATCAGCCTTTGCTTTGAATGTTTTTGTTTTCTTAGAATCAAAGCAAAGAACCATAAAGGCGCAACTGTGACTGAAAGGTGATACTCAGTTTCAGAAAAAAAAAGCTCCAGATGATCTAAGGTGCATTAGATGTTCACTTGTAACGAAAACGAAACTCTAAAGCCGACATTTTTTTAGGGGATATGGACAAATTTTGATAACATTAAGTGGCGTGTTGATACATAGTTGATCATATTAAACGATGCATTTTACATTAAATTAAATAGGAATGATCGGGACCTGTTGATTTCGATAACATTAAGCATGATCACATTAAGCAGTCGACTGTATTTTAAACCCACTGGGAACTAATTAATTAAAAGAACTGGAGATTGAATATAAAGCAGTGGTCCTTTTAGAGAAATTTTCAGAGGAAGGCATTGGCCCACACTGGCCTGCCTGGCCATCTATGATGATGATAGTGATTAAAATAAAGGAATTGAGAAGATGATTAATTTAAGAATTTATTAAACAGCTTACATAAATTAATACATTGTTAAGTCATTTATACATAACTCTGTGTGCATAGAATATTCTTAAACCATCCAACGATAGAATAAAAATAGTTCAATTCTAAATATATTACATAAGTTCTTTTAAGAAAACATTTTATATATATTTTGCACTAGTTTTTTCTCACAAAAACTACATATTAAAAAGTTAAAATAATTCAAGTCAATTTTATTTACAAATGTAAATAGCTAAACACTAAATCAAGCAATATGAAGGTACATTTTAAAATATCATAACTGTATTTGATAAGTAGGTAAGGTATTCAGCTTGTAAGGTATTTAGCTGTAATTTACACATATTTACAATCTGTACAAATACAAATTTTAAACAAAATTATCTATTTTAATCAAATCAATGCAGACAATGTGAAACACTTTATATTTTCATTTATTATTAGCCTTTTATTTACAAATTATAAATACTAAAAATTTTAAAGTTTTTTTAGTATACAAGTTTAGGTAATTTGGGGAACGAATTGGCTGAAACCAAACAATAAATTTCAGAAGGAAATGTTTTTATTTAGAAACAAGGTAGAGCTTAATATTCCCATAGAAACTATAATAGAACAATTGTAAAAAGAAATATATAAATAATGAATCTCCTTTTATGAATATTATGGTACTATTGCCTTAACATGAAGAACTAAATTTTGATACATTATACAAAGAGCCTGTGTAAAGTATTTTTTAACCATACATACTGTTTAAGATTCTTTTGATTCTCTAAGAAAAATATTTTGGAACCAAACTGGCTTAGTGGATTTTGGTACAGCCGAAATAAACGACAAGTTTCATGAGCTCGAACCATAAAATTCTTATCAAGTGCATGCGACCCACAGGTCCCAAGTTTGAAACCCATGCGATAAAGAACCAAACAATAATTTTGTAAAAGTTTTTTATGGAGCATAATAACATAATAATTCTTTATTGGGAAAAATTAAGCTTGCAATTATATGAAACTGTTTAAAAGAAATAAATTAAAGTTTGGCACTTGGATATTAATTATTATGATAAAATTTTTAATGAAGAATTGAGTTTCATAATTCATAGAAAATTTCAAGGAGGAATTATTAAGAAATTCTCAAATGCAGACAATCCAAATTTTATAACAATATATACAAAATGAATGAGTGCTTGAAAATTTTGCAATAGCTTTTAACTTTAAAGGTTCATTAGTGCCTCACAGCACAATAAACTACATTAGAATTTACAGTTTGAATTAAGATATTACACTTTTTTATATACAGACATAAAATCTATTTGCAAAATTTTACAGAAGTTTTTTATTTCTATGTTTGCGACAAGAATAAAATTCACAGGTTTCGACTAATTTCTAATTACCCTTTTCAAATAGAATTCAATGCAGGTTCACTAGAAGATTTTTGACTTAACTCATTAGATGGTTCACTCTTCTCCTGGAGTGGGGAAACATCAAGATTGCTGAGAGCTAAGGAATTTAAATCACTCGAGTAAGTTGGATGCGTTGAGACTGAGGATGCATTATTCAGAGCTGGAGTAGTGGTAGTTGCAGCTAGCTTCGTATTGTCTGGTGTTGGGTTAGCAGAGGGCACTGGTGTGTTTACTGGGGCTGGTGAGGCACTGCAGAAAAATGAAAAGAACTTAAATATCTTACCACAGAATTTCTTGAAAACAGGAATGGGGGAAAAGGAAAGAGTAAGATGAAATAAAATTGAACTAAAAAATATTTACTGATAAACTAGAAAGATAAATGTACAATAATAATGCAAGAATGTATATAATGTACAATACAAAATAAATAATGTATATTAAGCAGCGTTCGAAATTGCAGTAGTCTCCAAGACCACTGAAAAATGGCTTGGACCACTAGGTTCAGAAAAGGACCAGTGTCGAATATTGGACGGTGGATTATGGGTCGGATTCGGACCAGTCTCGAAAATATATCTTCCTTTCCAGTTCTAGCTTCAAATTATTTTGCTGAAAAACTTATTAAAGGTTTTATATCAATGAGTGCAATATTAACATTTAATTAAGAAAAATACTAAATAAATAAGATATTTTCAAACTCTTTTGAAAATAGTTTTGTTTAGTTTAAGCTTTTTTAAAATTAGTTCTTGCTACTCACTTTTACTTTAAAAAATTGAAACCTGTCCTTTTTAAATTTGGCAGACCAGTCATTTCATTTTGGTAGAGGACCAGTAAGATTGGTAAGGTAGTGGTCTGTAGGAGGAGTTTTTCTTCCAATTTCTAACGCTGATAAAAAGAGTCTTTTAAATACTTTAGATAAAAATAAATTTAGTTTTTTTTAAAAAAAAATAAATTACTAAGTATGTAACACTTTTTATATAATAATCTAAATAAATTACACTAAATTGCTTTTTAACTTTTCATTATGATGAACAATATAAAAGCTGTTAGAAATTGAACAAGCATACTGGTGGATCTTATATTTTTTGGTATAAAATTAGACATCAAGGGTAAGGTGACTTAGGACACTAGTTCTCAACCATATAATAGTACAAGTAACGTCTTAGGTACCCATCACGTTTACGTTCATAAAATTAATTATTTAAGCCTGCACTTTTCTCTTTAAAGGATCTGATTAGTGAACAGATGCTGTCCTGATTGTATTGAGTTCAAGGGATCTCAAGGGGGTTTTGACCAAGTATTATTTTTACCCATAAACCTAACCCTCACACATATTAAGTTACAAATCACTTTTACGGAACATGTTAAAAAAGTGATTTGAAGCTTGTTGTATTCATATTATTAATTTTGGTGATGAATTATCAGAATTGTGTAATAAAGTAGGGGGTCTTGAGGCACTCTCTACGGGCTGTAGCCAAGAGGGGCATTTGTAGATACCCCAAAAACTTGTAAATTTTGTTTTCTTGCAGGGGTGCAGAAAATTATTTAGGGCCCAATATTCCCCCAGAATACAAATTGTTTTGGTCCAAAATTTCCCCAAATTAAACTAAATTTAAAAGCAAGAACATAGATGAAATTAAACAAGAACATTATTTTCCTTTGTGATTTTGAAAAAAGGTTTTTCTTGTATCTCAATCAAATATGCAAGGAAAAGCCAACTTCCATATATTCACCAAGGAAACCTTTTTTTAGTTGTAAATCTGTAGTTTTACATCCATAACTACTTATAGAATATATTACTACTACTTCATAAGCTAGAAGTTATATCCATAACTACATCCATACCTCCATAGTTTTCATCTAATTACTGTAGAAGTCGGGGGATATGTTTGTCTCTAAACAAAACATTTGTTTGCCACTAACAATTCAATTTGTCAAAATTTTTCTTTATAAATTTGAGGAAAAATTTCCCCTTAGCTGCCTGAATCGTTCAGACATATTCTGCACCTGGTTTCAGGAGCATAGAAAATAACTAAACTACCTCATATCCCCTCTGAAATTTTTTTTCTGGCTATGCCACTGAACCCTTTAGAAAACATCTGTGGCAGACTGGCTTCATCGTTTACTGTAAAACTTCTGGGTGTCGCTAGAATATTTCAACTACAGTCAATGTAAATGGGTCTCGATCATATCGGCGGAGCAGCAAAACATTTCTTTCAGAATGGAGAGCTACTATGTAATCGTGCTAAGAACCGACGATGGAATCAGATACTCCAAAAAAGATGTTGTTGATGCTGGAGCCCTATACTAATTTTTAATTAAACCTAATTTCTGAATCTCTTGTAGAGCTAGAAATTTTGATAAAACCCGGAATTTGGATAAAAAAAACCCCAGATTACCAAGGCTGCAATCAGTGGCGGATCCAGGGGGGGGCAACAGGCCTTTTGCCCCCCCTTGGGCTCAGGTACCTTTTTAAAAAATAAAGGTAGGAAAAGGAAAAAACGAAAATCTGACATCAAAATTCGGACAAGATATACCAAAACAAGTTAAAATCCTGTATTATTGGGTCAAATTTCCGAAAATTTTCTGGGGGAGGATCCCCAGACCCTCTTTTGTATTTGGAACTCACTTATTCACAACTTCTTTACATTCTGCTCATCAAAATGATTCACCTAAAATTCGGGCTATAGGTACCAAAACTAGTTAAAAACCTGTTTTTAGTGTCAATTTTTCTAAAAAATCTTCTGGGAGAGGGCCCCCAGTCCCCCTTTGGTACATCAAACTGAATAAATTACTCACAACTTCTTATTCTGCACTTCTTTAAGACACAAATTATACTTAAAATGGGCAACAAAGTTTTATTAAACCTATTAAATATGTATGGGAGGAATAATTTTGGGCCCCTTCTGAAATAAATTTCTATAGTATACGCCACTGAAGGGGAATGTCCACGAGACCAGTTAATCATTTCGCTCACTCCTTTCAAGAACGTCATAACTCAAAAAACCTAAATTTTCAGGAGAGGCATTTGAAAGTTTAGAATTGCATTGAAAATAAATAATAAGAATCTGGTTAATTTCTTTACTATTCAGTTTAAAAATATGGGGGTTTCGCAGGGTTGTAGTACTCCATCAGAGCTTTCCGAAAACAGTCATAACTAAATATCGTTGATTTTTGAGATATGATGTTCTTGAAAGGAGTGAGCGATTTGTTAACCGTGCCCATTGTTTTTTGGTAAACATGATAATGAATAATTTTTTAGAGGATGTATTTGGAGACTCTTTCCAAATTAAAATCTATATAAGCCTCTGGAGTGATGAAAAAAGAGAGGGAAGAAAATTGGTGACCCGTGGAGCAATCAGTCACATAAGGTCCGGGCCCACCCTGAAAATCGGGCTTTGGTTTTGGGTATCAAAACAAGTTAAAACCCTGATTTTAAGGGTAAAATTTCCAAAAAATTTCTCGGGGAAGATCCCCAGATTTTCTTTTTGATATTCAAAATATACTTTTCTTTATTTTGTTTTACAATCTTATATGTACTATAAATATACTAATACATCAAAATACGAATCTTTCCTATAAATGCATTAAAAAAGTACATCCCCCAATCCCATCTTAAATGTTCAAAAAATGAGTCAAAAGACTACTTTTTAAGGTAAATTTCAAAAAATTTTCTGGGGGAGGACCCCCAGCATACCTGCCAACATTTCAGAAACAGAAATAGGAACAACACACACGACACATTTTGAATGTGTTAAAGGGGTATTATTAAAAAAGAGCTTGTAATTCATAACTTTTATCGGTACATTCGTATTAGCCCGTCCATTCGCCAACAGGGGTGATAAGTCGCCAAGTCTGGTAAACCCCACAACACTACCGTTGATTCTGGTAACCCTGGAAAACGTAGCGAAATCGCGCTAGTTCCGATCACTGGCGCATGCGTGCGCAATTTAAATCGGTAAGCTCATGGGTGAAATAATGTGTGCGCATCGCGCAGGTTGTTTTGAACGTAAATTCAACAGTGTTTACAAGGTAAGAACGAAGACTGCATCTGAAAGGTAGGAGTCTAAATGCTTTCGTGTTGTTCCACGGTGAACTTTGTTGCACCATTTTGCCGAGCCCCAGAGTCTTTCAATGTTTTGCGTATGCACGCCGGTGGTAGGATCGACAAAGGATCGCCGGCGGTAGGATCGACCATTTTGCAAGTAAGTTAGTGCTAAAAAAGTTATTTTTATGCTCTTACCGAGTGATATCCGTAGTTTTGGTTCATCCAAGAATACTGATTCCCCTTTTTCTGAATCCTTACTGTGTTTGATTACCCCCACAATGAGTTTGGTTATAGATAGGGCAGGGGGGGTTTGGGGGGTGGCAGCCCCCCCCAACCACATGAAACTTTTATTTTTATTTTCTGATGTTATAAAGATGTTTCTGATGTTAAAAAAATGTGTTTTTCGGCGATTCTGATGAAATCCCGTATTTTGGCGAAGTTGGCGAAAACGATGGACGGGCTGATACGAAAGTACCCTTTTATCTCTTATCTAAGGTATCTTATGGTTTTTAAGAGGACTCACTCTTGTTCTTACGAACTAGAATTAACACCCTTTTTCTAAGACTAAACGCCTTATTATTGCATAATTCGAGTAAGTCGAAAATGACGGGACAGGTGTGTAAAAACGGAACATTTGGTACTGAAATCGTATTTTCGGAACAACAGTGAAAAATCGGAACAAATACGATTTAATCGGAACGGTTGGCAGGTATGCCCCAGACCCCCTTTTTCCCTGGGACGTCATACAAGTATTTTCAATAATAGACTCAAATCTTCAAAATTATTCTGGGAAAGAACCTACAACCTCCTTAAAATGTGGTTGCCCCCCCTTAGGGCCAGGCTGGATCCGCCACTGGCTACACTGGAAAAGTAGCACCCTTGGCTAACAAGTTAAGCACTGCATTATTAGTGTTTCAGATAATTTTGGCTTCTATAACTGAAACTGCAGATTGATACAAAAAATTCTGCTATGGGAACAGGGAGATGGTCAATTTGTCTGAGTGTGTTTTAGGATAATTTGAAAACAAAATTACACCTTAAGACTATCCAAAACCTTTGCAAAGAATTAACAAAAAACATAATTAAAAATCTTTTTACATGATAGACAAGAGATTTTTGCATTTTGAGAACCCTTAAACTGACAAAATAATTAAGTTAAAAAATAACATAAAAAGACTAAATCAGAAGTACAAATAAACATAAAAAGGTATAAAATAATGCATATAAGTAATTTAAAGAAGAAACAACATAATAAACTGGAACAATGACAAAAAAAGAACAATGAAAGGTCAGTCATGCTAAGTGTTACGTACCTATTTGGGTAATAATAGGGGAATGGAATGTATGGCCCCATAGTTGGCATAGAGTAATGGGGAACACTCATAAAATTTGGAGTTGGTCCAGATGTTTGAACAAAACCTGAGAAGATGTTTTAATCAAAATAACAACATTTAAAACAAAAAAAAAATAAAACTTTACCTCATCCTGCTACCATACCTTTTGGTTATAACTTAAATAGTGGCAAAATATAAAAATCATAAGGCATTTGGTAAGTGAAATGTGAAAATAGGTTCTTAAAAGAAAGTAATCAAAATAAAAGTGGAGTTTAAATTAAAACTGATCAGAAATTTGTACTTTGTACAATATTAACAAAAGTAGTCTAACTATTGATTCATCACTGAAAAGCAGAACATAGCTTTTTTATTTGCCTAAGTTTAATTTAAAAACCATCCATATTTTTTATTAGGATTTTGATAGGTAATTGTGTGCGCAGTTTTTACTTTCACAATCAAGAAATACAAATAGCATTTAGTTTTGCCTTCCACATAGGGGTGAATCCCCAGGATGGTTGCAAACTTCCTGGTATTCGACACCTGTGAACTGATTCCAGTACAAAACTTATACTTAGAAAAAACACCTTACTATCTATTACATATACTAAGCTATTTTGTGTGAAACTCCTACACACATACATCAGATTTACTAATCAATCACATTTTGAAAATGTGGTAGTTTGGTAAATGTTAGTAACTTAATTTTATCCACTAATGGAATGGGCAATATTTCTTAAACTGATAAATCCTTACCCTGTTGCACCGGCCCACTTGGATATTGAACTGGAAATGGCATACCCTGGGGCATGTAAAAACCACTCATAGTCTGATTATAAGGATTCATCATAGCATTTGTTGGCCCAGCTTGACTTGAAGATGCAACAGCAGAACTTGTAACCGAGCTATTACCAGATGGGTTTTCAGAGGTTGTTCCAGGTGGCATACTGGCTTGTTGGTTACTAAGCTGGGGCATTGTTTCAGGCATAGAAGCAGGTGGATTACTATCGGGAAAAGGATGAGGAGCAGGGACAGGATAGAACATCATAGGATGTGGTGGAAGAGGATGCGTGATTGAAGCACCAGTTGCAGCAGAAACCTTAGAGTATATTAAACCTTTAGATAAGAGCTATTTAATATTTAGTACAGTTGACTTTGCTAAATGTGATTATCAATTGGTCGATGTTATTAAAATATAGTTTTGATCACTCTTATTTAACTAAATGCAAAATCTTTTATGCGATGGAATGACATAGATCAAGTGGAATATATTCTTTAAAAAAAGTAAGAAATTTTCTTCTTTTGAACAGTTGATGGGATAATACGCAAGAACTCTAAATTTACCCTCCCTTAAAATTCTGATATCACCCTCTGAAAATTTTTTTGGCTTACACCACTGATGGGATTAACATATAGTTTATTGTTATGAATATTTTTCCATATCCCTCACAAATACAAAATTGGATGCAGCATTTTTGCTAAAAATCAACTGCATTGCTCTCATTCCAGGAAAGCAGAATTTTTTTATCAGATGAGAAACTTAATAATTTATTAGTGTTATAAATACTACTATTAGATATTAAAAAATGCAAGTTGCAAAATACATACAGTAGAACTCCAATTATCCGTATCAATTGGGACCAGACCCCATTCGGATAATCAAAAATTCGGATAATTTGATTTTTCCCTAAAAAAGAGTCTGCAGAGTTATTAGCCAACCGTTGCTTGCTTTAAAGTATGGACATTGGACAAACAAGCCTTTGAGCTAAGATCTCATCTTTTACACAAAGAACCGTACCCAAAATATGGTTTTCCATACATCTTAGCTGCAAAAACTACTTAAAAACGGCATCTAAATATTTGATCGTTTAACTTCTAAATGTTTGTTTGTGTTTCTGCCTTCATTAATTTTCTTAAAGAACTTCTATATTATATTTTCAAGCACTGTTACGAAGTTTAAAAGTGTAGGTTGGAATTCTGAAAGCAGTTCGGATAATCGGCGATTCGGATAGTCGGAGTTCGGATAATTGGAGTTCTACTGTACTTTAAAATTGTTTGATATACAGTAATTAGGACTACATAGTTATAATTTATATGCAAACATTCCAGTTAAGCTTAATAGCTTACTATTATCAATCAGATATTGTTAACAGTCTAATCTCAGCCAAAGATGTTCACATTAAGCAGTCAACTGTAAAATTTGTGAAGTTTTATGAAAGAAATGTAAAGGAAAGGAAAGTGTTCATGATTTACTTGAGGTAATATATTTCTCCAAATGACAAAAAAAAGCAATAAAACAAAAATATCGAAGAAAAAGTATGAAACATGGCGACACATCAATCTTCAAAACAGATCAATAAGTATATTGAAGCTAATTACCTGCGGCAGAGAAGGAGGGAAGTTTTTCACCGGGTATTTCATGGTACCTTGCATAGATGCCATATTATCATCTAAACTGTGAAATGTGACAAAAGCAGCCACTATCTTTTCATTAACTTGATTAAGCATAGCAAGTCGTTTATCAACAGATTCTAGTTTCTCTTCTATCAATGGCCCCATTTTGTACACTTCATCTGAAATATGGAACATATGCATAAAATGGTAATTTTAAAATAATCGTATACTGTAGAATTCCAATTATCCAAATCAATTGGGATAGGACCCCATTCAGATGATTGTATTTTTTCAAAAAATGGTCTATTTTAATTAATTCCTGTATGTTTGTTGAAAATGGGAGAAATAAAAATAATAAAAGCTTTTAATTAATTAAAAGAAAAGACAACACTTTTACATGTTAAGCATACTTACAAGTGCTGTATATTAGTACCGTTCGCATGTACCATACTGTAAATAATAGAACTGCACTATTAGACATGACTTATAATCCCAATAATGTTTGCGTCGTGCCTACACTAAGCTTACAGAGGAAAGGACTAGCTCGCATAGACAGAATCATTATTTTGCAAATCAAAGTGATCTAAGTATATTCCTGTCTTAATTTTTTTTCAGAAATTCTGATAGCAATTTGAATACTCGGAGTTCTACTGTGTTTTTAAATTTAAGGTGAGAAGTTAAAAAATTCCAATGCTTAAGCAAATATATGTGGCTTATTCAAATTTCGATGAAAATTACATACCTTCTAACCTAAGCATATCTTCAGGATCTTGAGTTTCACCAGCAGGATCAGTATCATTCAACCAATTTATGACAAGTTCAATTTTTTCCTATAAAAATACAAACATGGGAACTTAAGTACTTTAGATATTGAAATAAACCACTATCATCCAAACAAATACCTCTTAGCAGATAAAATAGGAAACCTTGACTGATTTCACCAAAGAATTAACATCTAATAAATTACTGGGAGTAATTTATTATTACAACAAATATTAATTAATAGGAACTTGCTGAATGAGGGTTCAGGTTTAAAATCTGGGGCATACTTTAGTGTTAAACAGTAGTCATTTTTTATTATGCAAAACTGAGAATTGGGTTGCACAAGGCACTTGAAAATGAATAGTCTTTTTATGTCTAGCGAAAGAGGAGTTTTTAAGAATTAGGACATTAATATTTCCTAACTTTTAAGGTTTTTAAACCTATTTTAGTTAAACTATTAGTTTTTATTTCACATCAAAAATAAAATTTCCATTTGATCAATCTAAACATTTAAAGCTTGCAATCTATTGCAAGATTGACAGATCTGATCAAATGGGGCACCCACTTTAGCTTTGAAAGTAAGGAGCTTCTCATTAAATTTTAAAAACTAATTGTAGATTGTATGTTATTTGATTTTTTGTGCATGCCCTTTTTCAGCAAAAACTATCATACCTCATCTATTTTGACTTCCCCAGTATATGTAGCATTAGGAATAACCTCCTCCACCGGTTTTGTATCAACTAAAAGATAAAATAGCAATTAAAAAGAACTACTTAATTTACTATTAACTATTACATTTAAAATTTATTAACTGTACCTAGATATTAAGAATTATATTAGGTTTTAATTCTTAATATCTAGGTATAGTTAATAAATTTTAAATGCCAACTTCTATCAATATTAAGTAGGAAAAAAATTGCATCAAAATTGTTTTTAGGATTTTTTTAGGAAAGAAAAAATAATGATTTCTAGATAGTCCTGAATCATAAAATAAAGAAAGTGGGTAAACTACAGGTTTTAAAGATATGTTCAGTACAATTACATTCTAAAAAACCTCAAGCAAAAGAAAGTGTCCGCAGACAAAAAATATGTAAAAATAAATGAACAAAATAAAAATTTCCAAACTCTGAAAAAAGTTGCATTTAAAAAAATATCACAAACACATATTAAACTATCATTACATTTTTTCTATCAAAACTTAAAAATATTAAATTCATATTAAAAAATTTAATAAAACAGCAGTTAAACTACCTGAGAGATCTTCAGCTTTATAATCTAAGTCTTCCGTTACAAAATTTGCAGGAAAAAGACCTTCACCTCTGTGATTAGATCCTTTCCACCAGTTAATATTACTGTAGAAATGAATACAATCTTAATAAAATTAGATTTTTTATGTATAAAATATATATTGTTAAATATAGCAGCACAGTAACGGACCCTTTATCCAGAAACTCAAAATCCAGAAGGACCCGAAATCCGGCTCGCGTTCAGAAATAGTTTTTTATATTTTGAAGAATTTTTAGTGAGTAAATACTGCTACTACGCGCAATGGTTGCGTTGCACCTTTTGTGACATCGTCTCGGTGCGGAATGGGACAATTCGGCGCGGAGCGACGCGGCCGAATCGTCCCCGAGCTTAAACGGCCGTTCCAAAATCGACTGCTGCTTTGGTATTGGTTCTTGCCGCGACGAACCACGTGCATGGCCGTAATTTTTTGCTGGTTCCGTTACCATTGGCATGGACTATGTCGTTTCAGCGGGTATTTTGGTTTTACTAAAGCAGCTAAGTCTTTAATGGCGTTTTTTCGGGAACGGACCTGAAATCCGGAAAATTCCGATATCCGGGATGATGTCAGCCCAGAGCTCGCCGGATAAAGGGTCCGTTACTGTACCATAAAATGGGGTGAATTGGAACACTTAATTTTTGCTTTTAAATCACTTGCAAATTACTGTCAAGGAGAATTCACCCATGGATTAATATTTTAAGACCATAAAAGCCTAAGTTAGCCAAACAAAATACAAGAAGTGATTTGTAATTTAGTGGAAAAAAGATGTAATGCAATATCCCATTAAGATTTGTTCTAGAAAATGTATTATTTGTATCATAGAATACACATGCCTAGGACATAATCTTGGGAGGGGGCTATGAGGGTACAGCCTCTTAAAGTTATAAACCACAAAGAAATAAAATTTCCAGGATTTATGAAAAATTCTATCACTATTTTGATATTTATCTCTACTTTTATGTAAAAGGGATGTATACATGGGAGGATTCAATTTTTTACCAAATGAATATTTTTTATTGCTTATTTTTGCATTGAATGTCGAAAAGTGTTTTGATTCACCCAGTTTTATGGCAATTGATTTACAGTATTAATATTGCAATGATAATAAGATTAAGTGCTTTTAGATTCCTTACCTATTATCCAATACTAAAACTATTTCTCCAGCCTGTATAGTTAATTCATTATCTTCTGCTGCTTCAAAATCATACATAGCTCTTACTTTAAAGGTTTTGGTCGGAGCTTGGGAATTGCTAGCAAATGAACTGGATCCACTATCAGAAACAGGAGGATTATATCTTCCGACATCTTTTAAGGATATTTCAAGAGCTAGAAGAAAATGGAACTGCCTCAATACGGAAAATAACAGAATCAGCAGAATCTCCTTAGTTACAGTTAAATGTTAACAACTTATATCCACAAGCTAGCATAAATTGACTCAATCCATACCTTTAATTAAATCATTTTCCTCTTCTTGACTAGTCACAGCATCAGGATTTGTAGAGATAGGATACAGCTTCTTTTGTTTTTCCTACAAAAAAAACAAGGGACCAAGAATTGTATTTTCCAAAAATTTAAGAGGAAATATCTTCAATTTTAAGTGCTAAATACTACTTACATTGTTTACAATTGGAGGAAAGATCACCCCTTCACTCTTAAGTTTATAGTATAAAGATGGAATGATTCTAAAAATTTGAAAAGAAATATCTTTTAGGTACAATTTAAAACAAACACTAAAGCCACATTATTCCACATTGCTATACTATTCCACATATTTGTAAAAACAAAGAAACCAGAATCAATTAGTTTTTTCCACTAAAAAATCTTTTAAACTTAATAATACTAGACATTACCCTAACTCTGGATCATCTTTGAACTCTTCAAAAGACCATTTTTGTATTAATTCCTTGAGTTTATCACAAGCAGCTGGGTGCATCTAAAGAAAAAAATGATCAAACATCCACCTTAAGTATTTTAAAATGAACCAAGTAAAATTGAAAATAAAACAAAAGCTGTTTCTCAAGATAAACTGATAAAATATATGTACTACACAAGTGTAATTTTTTTCTTCACTCTTTTCATTTTAGTATAGAAAAGTAACAGATTGTTAATCAGATCAATCATTTGGTTATAATCAGATCAGATTGAATCTTCAAAAATCTATTTCTTTTCTACTGTTATTAAATGGCAAAGGAGGTAGAATTTCACTAACATTTAAAACTTACAACATTTATAGCTATAAAAACACAATTATTGTGATGCTAAATTTCAATTTTTTAAATTTTTGGTATGCTTAAAAGAAATTTCTTATTTTAATACTCCGAAAAACATTAAAAATGCCTCAATTTATGAAAACCTGGCACACACAAGTTCTTATACTAGGTCAATCTATTTTCAAGTGGTCCACCACTGGTTGCTCTACCATTTTAAAAAAAATCTGATATTTTATTACTACACCAACTTTAATCTAACAGGAGTTAACAGATCAGAAGAAGATTGAATTTACTATTTTTATTAGAGTTGATAGAAAACATTTAAGACATTTTAAAATCGGTTGAGCAACCAATTTTCCTTTTTTACATAAAATGAATTGACCATTCTTTTATATCTTTGGTATGGTAATTATGTTTAAAAAGGTAATCAGTTTATGAGTTATTTTAGTTCTTGTGTAGCTAATGAGACAAATGGAAAAATAAATTTTCATTTCATGATTTATAATACATAAAAACTTAATTACTTTCCCAAGTAGTTTTCTAACTTCATTGGTAAACTCACTGGAAGCTACTTGAAGTAAAAAGTGTCTATCACAGTTCTTCACACAGGCATCTAAAAGCTAGTTTAAAGAAATACATAATACAGATTAAACAGAATTGTGGTAAGAGCAACTACATATGATTACACAGGCAAAAAATTGGCGGAAAAATTTAAAAAAAAAACCGATGGCACCTTAATTTTTCTTAATTTTAAGTAGAGGGGTCTATCGGCTTTTACTTCCCGAGATCTAGGTTGGTTGGGTTTTTATGGCGCATGACCCAGGACAGGGAAAAGCCCGAGATCTTGGATTCGATATGCTAGATTCATATTTATTAGCTTAAATCTTAACTAATTTTCATATTACTTTGATATTTTTTAATTTTTTAAAAATTTTTCTTAAAATTTAGTACTAGGCCACACTAGCGGTCAGAGTTTTCAGTATAAAATGATTGGAAAATAAGAAAGTGGAATTTCAGTTTTGCAAATCGAATTGTCGAATTTAATTTTGCTAAGCAAATTGGCGGATTTCCGCCAATTGGCGGAAGAATCACATGTATGTACAAGTGTATATAAGAAATATAATTAAGAGTACTTAACATAATTGATATTTTCCATCTTAAAAGCACTAAATTTAAAATAAAGAAAACTTTTCTAAGGAACGATAATTAGCATTATAGGAATACCCAATGCAATGTCTAGAGGGGATTTTTTTTGAGAATTAGAGGTCGGCATAACCAAGTTCATCATATCAAAAGCCTGTAGATCAAATCCACCAAAAATTTGTAGATATACTTGATTTAACAGGAACAGATAATAAATGTGAACCAAGAATCAAGCCTGTTTCAATGTGTGAAGTTTAAGATGAAAATTTTGATTTTTGAGAGTGTAGGTAGAGAAAAACAACTTAAACACTAGACTGGGGCATTTTCAGTATAACTGAAACTGTGGGCTGGGTCAAATTGACCATGATTCATAAAACTCAGCTTGTAGGGGAGACCGGGCAGGGATGGGACACCTTCAATAAATCTTATAGTTAAAAATAAAATTAGTTTTTGAGTGTTCCACCAGGTAAAGCCACCATGACTCCATACTTGTTGCTGTTTCCTATTATAGTTGCAAGCTCCTACAAGTTTCTGAATAAAAAAGATGGTTTCACTATAGCAAAAGTAGCTAAGTAGTGCACTTTTCAAAGGGAATTTTCAATCTGATTCTTGGTTGCTTTCTTAATGGTTTATATGGTTTTCTAAACAGAAAAATGTATTCTTTATGAATAAATAGTTGAGTTAAGCCTAAAAGCTACAGTTAATTTGAAAGAACCTATTTTTTAAAACTGTTGCTACTGGGGTGGGATGGGACACCATGACTTGGGGTGGGATGGGACATGCCCAATTCCTCTCAATACCTAAATACAAGCTATTGCATACAATTCTTTAGATACCTTTGTTTTGGAACTGTTTAGTATTGCAGTTGAAAACATATTTTTTTAGATTAAAGAAGAATTTTAACTATTTTGTATTTTTCACTTAAGTTTAGATTTTTTGAAGTAAATATAGGGTAAAATAACTGATGTTTATGTAATACATCTTTAAAATGTGTAAAATACTTCCATCTTTGAGGTTTTTAATCATTTATTTAAAAATTAATCATAAATTTTAATTTTAAAAAATGTGCCCCATCCCACCCCGGGCTGGGACAGTTTTAGACTTACTTTAATTCTTTTATAAATCTTAAGTTTTATTTGCATTGGTTATATTTTTTAAACATATTAAAATGTTTCAAGATGTTATTTTGAAAGTTTCAAATTTATACAAGGAAAACTGAATTTTTAATAAATATTCTTGTAAAAAGTGTCCCATCCCTCCCCGGTCTCCCCTAATGCAAAATAGTGCATTATTTGAGCATAATGACATTCCATCACCCGAAAACTAAGGTGATAACCCCTGTTTGCATCACAATTATGGGTACAGCTTTAGAATAAATCCGCTATATTAATGGTCACCAAATTGGCAGTATTACATGGCCCACAGGCGGCCAGGTTTCAAATACGGCGGCCAGCGCCAAGGCCGCCAAAAGCGGATTATTCTAAAGCTGTTCCCAATTATCACAATATTGTACATCAAGTTTTGGCTTAAATCTAGAAGTGGGTTCAAACGGCAAGCAAAGTAATAGCGCCAAAGTGTGCCTAAGTATCAAAGTGAAGCTGGCTACTAAAGATTCGCCAAGAGGCGCCAACCCGAACCCACTTCTAGATTTTTATTTAAGTTTTCTTGAGGCGGTCAAACTGTACAGATAAATTGATTAGTAGATAGTTCATAATTGATGATTACCGTTAATGTATGCATCACCACCTTAGGTACATTATGATGCAATCTTTTGATGATTGCTTTAAAACAGATTTTTGGACCTTCCTGGTAGTTGGTAATGATGTCACATATATGCAGAATGAGAGACCAATCTTCAGTTACATTGTTTTCTGAAGTTGCTTTCTCTACAATGAAAACAGAAATCATGACATTGCTTAAGTTCAAGATTAAATAAGAGTAATAATTTCATTTGTATCATTACCTATATCTTCTTCAAAAGGAGCGCTTTTGCTTATTTTGAGCATTTTAGAAAATTTTACAGAAATTAAATTGTTTTAGCTCTATGTTAAAACTTTAAACATGTTTTATTCTTCAATTAAATTACTTAAACCAGTCGATAAAGTTCAATTAAATTTTTGTTAAAAGTAAACAAGAACTAAAAACAAATCTCTTATCACGTGCCACCAACTCAGCCAGATACAGATTTTACTAAACTTTCTTCGCTAGTTCACAGTTTTTGATATTGGAAAATGCGACTGGAAAAGTGTTTCTAAAATTACTTGTAAGATTAAAAAAATACTTAAGGATAAAACTCTTCAAATATTTTAATTATCGTAATTATCCGGATGAGAGGTACCATGCTCAATTCCTCCAAATTGAATATTCTTAACTACGTAAACTTAATACAAATACAAATACAAATACAAATTAAGTCGACCAACTACAGGCGTAAGCCCAGCAAGGTTGGTCCAGTCTTTTTAACCCACACTACCGGAATCCCAGTATCCGTCAATTTTCCTCTTGAACTCGTTTACCCCACTTGAATTTACAATTGTTTCAGGCAACGCATTCCATCTATCCACTACCCTATTAAAAAAATAATGCTTTCTACAATCCGTCTTAAATCTTCCTTTATTCAATTTGAATTTGTGACCCCTTGTTTTATTACCCGTATTGAAATCTAGTACCTCTGTGTCCCCTTGCTTTACCATTTTAAATAGTTGAATCAAATCCCCTCTAATTCTTCTTTTCTCTAGAGTGAACATATTTAGCTTCTTTAATCTTCCCTCATAACTTAAACTGGATATACCCTTGACCATTTTAGTAGCCCTATGCTGAACCCTTTCAATTGAATCAATATCTTTTTTTAAGTAAGGAGACCAAAACTGAACAGCATACTCTAGATGAGGTCTCACCAAGCCTCTGTATAGTGGTAAAATAATATCCTCGGACCTTGAAGAAACAGTTTTTTTAATGTATCCCAATATCCTATTAGCCTTTTTACTAGCAGATGAACTCTGATGAACCCATTTAAAGTCTTCATTTACTATCACCCCTAAATCCTTGATCATATTACCTTCTTTAACTTTGTTCCCTTGCAGATAAAATTCTGCCCTACCATTCCCCCGACCTATATGAAGTACCTGACATTTACTTATGTTAAAGGACATACCCCATTTTTCAGCCCATTGTGATATCATATCTAGATCCCTTTGTAAATTTTGTATCTGCTCCTGAGTATCTACCCTCCCCCAAATTTTTAAGTCATCAGCAAAGATGCTGATCTTGTTCCTAATGTCCTGACTAATATCGTTAATGAATATTATAAAGAGAATTGGCCCCAATACTGACCCCTGGGGCACCCCACTCATGACCTCTACCCACTGAGAATAATTACCCTTCACTTGCACCCTCTGTTTCCTACCTATCAACCAATTCCTAATCCACTGTAGTGTTTTACCTCTAATACCCAATTTTTCCAATTTGAGTAGCAATGCCTCGTGTGGAACCTTATCAAATGCCTTTTGAAAATCTATGTAAAATATGTCTACACTATGTTTTTGATCCAATTCCTTTGTTACTTCGTCATAGAACTTTAAAAGATTAGTTTGACAGGATCTACCCTTCCTGAATCCAAACTGATTGTCTGAAAGTAAGTTACCCTCCTCCAAGAATAACATTATATGCTTTTTTAGTATGGTTTCGAAAATCTTACAAATGACTGATGTTAAGCAAACTGGTCTATAATTGCCTGGATCCCATTTTGGTCCCTTCTTATATATTGGAGTTACATTAGCTAATTTCCAATCTATTGGCACCCAACCCGATTCGTATGTTGATTTAAAAATTGTCATTATTATGTCCCCTAATTCCTCTGCGCATTCCACAAGCACTTTTGGATAAACATCATCTGGTCCTGGAGCTTTAGTTGGCTTTATGCCTCTTAAAAGATGTATTATTTCCTCCCTATTAAAACAGCAGTCCGAAATTTCCACCCTTCCATTATAATCTAATGCATAGTCACCCATTAATTTAAAATTCTTATTAAAAACCTCTATGAAAAAATCATTTAACACCTTTGCCATACCTATATCATCCTGAATAATTGTGTCCTCTCCTAATTTTAATGGCCCCAAGGTAGAGCTTAACTTATTGTTCTCCCCTGCATAAGCATAAAATTCTTTTGGGTTTTTTATGATATTCCTAGCCAGTTTTTCCTCTAAAGCCCTCTTCTGCCTCCTACTGATATTTTTGAAGTCTTTCCTAGCCTTTAAATAAGCCCCCCTATCACTATCCCTCCCAGTACGTTTGTACAATTTATAGGTTTTTTGTTTCAACTTTCAATGCCTTTCTAGTTTCCCATGAAAACCACATGGGTGTCAATTTACGCGCTATTCCCTTTTGCCTAAAAGTAACATTATTTTCAATCACCTTATTTAAAACCCCCTTAAATTCTTCCCATTGTTGGCAGGATTGTACTTCTTTTAACCCCTTACTAAACTTCCGAAATATTTATTTATACATTTAAATTAATCTAAGATAGCCATGGAAGCACAGAAACTTGCGAATTTCTCTTGAATTCACACTACTTATGAATTTTTTCCTAATCTTTCTTCATGATTTTTCGAGCACGTGATGCTGCTGATGATGATTGTAAAACAAAATTGACCTAGGGAAGAAGAATACAACATTCTTCAGCAAAACAGTAATGGCGGATTGTATTAACCAATTTTTATCTAAATTATATTCTAAATTAAAGCAGGATTTAAAACAGTAAGTATTATAATTGATGTTTGATATGATTCATAAAGTATATTATAGTAGTTTTTCTTATTTGGTATTCTGAATAAGCTTCTCTGCTGATTTGTTTTGTGTACATTTTGACCTATCGATGTGTTGTTGGCGTCTGGTTACATAGGAAAAGGAAATAGTACTAGCGTCGTAATAATACAGCAATTACTGTTCTAGACGTGGATTTTCCGAATACTTGGTTTTAAGTTCCTTGATTGACTGTATGCAATGTTAGAATGTTTTTCATTTTCTATTTTATTTGAAATGTCTCAATGTCGATGATACTGTCAAATGAAAATGCCAAGTTAGCATCTATTGATGTGCATGATTGATAGATTGCTTAACATCTCTAAAACTGTGTCTTGGTCATTCTAACATCGTCCTGATTATTGTGGATTACGTAAAATTTATTGTGATTGTTTAGTTTTGTCTTAAAATCCGGAATCAATATTGTGTTATTATTTAAATTTTTTATTTGAGTAGATATTATGAAGCTTATGAATACTGATTTTTTTAACATGGTGGTTTGTATAAATTTTTTTCGATTGGGTACAATTCTGTTTTAATTTATTTCTGGCAATGAAGTTTTTATCTCAATGTTTAGCTGTATAAAGTTTAGAAGTTTATTTTCCATAAAATTAGTTTTATTTAAAAAAAACAATTTGTGGGAAATCTGAATCCATAGTAATAATTTTTAATTATGATTAGTTTTGTATAATTTATTCCATATAATTTAATCTTACTGGTACAGTATAACCTCCTTACAATTCTAATGACCCCCGATATAGCGACCCTTGCGTTAAAACGACAAGTAATAGTTAAGTAAGGATTGTTTCATCATCGTAGTATTAATTAAGTTATTTTATCATCATAGTGGTAACATTATTTCGTTATTACAACCACATGTTTGTGGTACCAGAAGAGGTCGTTCCACAAGGTTGAAAGTTCTACTGTAATGTAATTAATGTTGAGGGGTGGCCTGGGAATTGAACATTCCTCCCTGAAGGATTTGAAAAATTCCTCTTAATTAACTACAAAAAATAAAAATTACATTCAGCCTCCCCTTTTAAATAAGATTCATGACCACTGAATTAACTTTTGTCTTGTAAATTGTTATTAGCTTTTATATATTTTCCCTAAAAAGTTTTTAGAAATGTAACCCTTAAAAAGGTTAACTTTTTTCTGTTGTACAAAGAGCTAACAGTTTTCTAACTATTCAAAATTTAATGCTTCAACCGGTTTTGTGTTTAAAATAACAAATAAAGAAAAAACTTATAAAATTGATGTTCTTTGTCAGAAAAAAGTTTTTAATAGTAAAAGAACCAACCATCTAGAATTGTTTAAGTTGATTTCGAAACTTCACCCAAGCACAAAATAATCAAAGAAATTGGAAAAAAATCAGTTTTAAATATATTTAATGTATAAAATAATTATTACTGACTAGTAAGACAAAAAGCGCAGGACTAAGAAGCTGACGAATTATCTTATCCTATGCATTGTCCATTTACATGACCTGTGTATCACTTGGAAGGGCACCTCCCCGTGTCCCTTTGTGGTTGTGGTCTATATAAATTTATAATTTGAAATAAAATTTATTATTACATTATGAGCCCCACTTTTTTGTTTCACAAGGTGTTAGTAAAAATTATTTTGTACTTAAATTCCATTTTAAAAATTACTTAATAATATCCTTCATTTATTCATAATTATTTTATTAAATTTAAAAATATAAAATTTTAATCTATTGTGCAATATTTATCATTGGGCCAAGCTTTTGATTGAAAGGAGAAATTACAATATCAACTAGGGATATCCATTTGAGTAAGCCCTAAAGATATTTACTTAATTGTATTAATTAGGGCAGCGTTTCTCAACCGGGGTTCCGCGAGGCTTCCTCAAGGGTTCCGCGAGGGATCCGAAATTATCTTTTTTTTGTACCTTTTAGGATAACCCTAAATAAATTAAGAAACAGCCAGCCAAATGCGAGCCAGTGTTTTTCCGTTGAACATTTTCTTCTGTTTCCGTAACCTTTCGGTGTTCTACGAAAAGAAGATAAACACTAGCTTGAAGGGGAATTTCAAAATAAATTTCTGAGGGAGGACCCCTAGCCCCCCTTAAAATTTTGACGCTAATTACATTTCCCCCCTTGAAAGTTCTGTGTTTTACAAGGAACTATTCTTTTCAAATGAAACTCAAGGGGTCTTAAAATACGCTGAAACTCTACTTTAAGTGGCAAATTTCGAAACATTTTCAAGGGAGAACTCCAAAATTCCCTCAAAACTTTTTGCGCCTGTTATTCAGTGTTTTTCCATTGAACATTCTGCTGTTTCAAGAAGCTTTTCTCCTTGGGTGTTCTACAAAAATTTTGAAATGGAGAATTTAAAGGAGAATTTTCAAAATAAATTCTGAGGGAGGACAAAACAGCAAGAAAAAATATTGTTGCATGGCAGTGGCATAAGGGGGCCTCCCTCCCCCCGAAATTTGGACTAGGCATACCAAAACACGTTACAACCCTGCTATTTAGGGTCAAATTTTCATAATTTTTCTGGGGGGGGGACCCCCAAACCTCCTTGTATTATTTTTTATTATGCTTTCATGAAAGTTATAATCCTACCTAAAAATGTATGTCCAAAATTTGGATTAAATGTTCCAAAAACAATTTTAAACCCAGTTTGTTGGGTCAAATTTCTAAAAATTCTCTGGGGCAGGACCCCCCCAGACCCCCCTTTCCTACTTAAAACTTTATTAATCACAATTTTTACGATATTAAGTTCTCTTGAATGCAAATTTCACCAAAAATGCATTAAGAAGCTACGTTAAACCTATTTAAAATATGTATTGGAGGGGTTGAGTAATACTTTTGGGCCCCTCTCGTAATGAATTTCTATACACGCTAATGTTGCATGGACACTAGGGTTCCCTGGAACTTGGACTTTGTCAAAAGGGTTCCGTGAGAGTAAAAAGGTTGAGAAACGCTGAATTAGGGTAGTAAAATTTTTTAGTTGAAGTCTTATTATATGGACCATGTGCCATTATAAAATACGTAGATTAGTTATCTTAGGGGTCATCCATAAATTACGTGAGGTGTTTTTTCCAAAATCTGAACCCCCCTCCCCCTTGGTGAGATTTTGCTGGACCCCCCCCCCTCCCCCCCACGTGAGATTTACCTACAACTTTTAAAAAATAATTTGCAGTATCTTATCCTTTCTCATACATAAAAAAAAGAAAATCGTATAATTTCTAACTTAAAAAGATGACGTGAGATTTTAATCAACCCCCCTCCCCCCTTGGTGAGGTTTGGTGAGATTTTTCCAAATCCCTCCCCCCCTTTTTGACCTCACGTAATTTATGGATGCCCCCTTAGAACAAATGTACTGCTTGTACTTAAAGAATTCTGTCTAAGAATGTAGTTTCTATCTAGAATAAAGAAAAACAAAGTATACTATCTTGCTAAGTGCAGCAGTGTTTTTCTAGTTACTTGACCTTTAGTGCTGAATACTTTTCAGACAATTTTTGAGTTGAAAAGTTTATGAAAGATATAGTTAGGGAAATGTTAAATTTTGCAATTAACGGAATTAAAAGGGTTGTTGTCATGTTTGAACTGGTTCTTACGTATTATGCCGTCGACCGTGCCTCTGAATCCGAAAACGTTATCAAATCCCATTGACTGTTCTATAGCTATGCTGCTGAATTTAACGGCTGCTGAACGGTCGACGGTATAATACGTAAGTACCAAGCTTTTATTTTTAAATTGCTGGGTTATAATGTAAAATGTATTAATTTATGTTATTTTTAAATTTACTTTAAAAAATGATGATAATAGCTAGTTTGGTCTAAAAGATCTTCAAACTGACCTGGAAAAGTCAGGGAATTTATTTCCAAAATTGAGAGGGAGGGTATTCAAACCCTTTGATCCTGATCTTGGGATGTAAATAGTAAACAATTAAAATAGTAAACAATAAACAAAGTAAATAGTAAACAATTAAAATAATCATGAAGTGGGCTAGGTAATTGTGACAAAATGCCAACTAGAGTTTGGGTCAAGTAACTTTGCAGTCGAATATAAGCATAATAACTTTGAATGTCAAACTTTCCTACCTAAAAATATTTGTATGAAAGGGGGAAGGAGGAAAGAATTTATTTTCAGACTAAATAATAGTCTTAATTTATTTTCAAATGCGACATTCCTTAAACGATTTGTCATGTTTTTGAAATGGACTTAAGATATTGAGAACCTATTATTCAAATAAAAAAATTCACATTAAATGTTGCTGGAATGATCTTTGCTCACACGTTTTTCCTTTGTTCATGTAGAACACAGGAATGAAGGCAACAAAGATAGGCATACACTCGGTGGACATCAACAAACCCAGCACCAGCGAAAAGATCTTTGACTCCTCCATACAGGCGGCTCCCAAGAAAATTGCCTCCCAGTCGCTGGAGAAGAACCTGCAAGCCAGTGTATGCACCTTCTACACGGACAACTCCAACTTTTCTGACAGGGCCGTTCAATGTGAAATGAACAGCGACTCTAATTTCCAGAACTCCTCCACCATGAGTGTTGCTCCTATGATCCAAGAGGACATTACCATTGACACAGAGGCGGGAAGCGCCGCGATGGGGTTCGTAGACTCGGAGAACCACCAGCTGTACCTGTTCGAGTCAGGCACACCAGACTTGATTGTGGACACCACGGACAGCGACAGTGACATAGACATTGTCAGTCTGAGAGCGAACGGACAGGCCCCGGAGACTGTAGCTGCTCTGGTGCCTAACCATGACCATACATATATTGACATCTGGAATTCAAACAATAATGTGGAGATGGTTACAGATGTTAGTAATGGTAAGTACAGCCAATAGTTAGGAATTAGGCCACAAAATAACCAGGGTTGTTAACTTTAAAACACTTTGTTTTAAACATGTTTAAAACAAAGCAAAAAAAAACATTGTTTAAAACACCATGTAGTTTTTAACAAATTGCTCCCTTTATTTTGGCAACAAAATCACTATTTTCATGTAATGATCACCCAGAGCCTAAAAAGATGGTGCCAAGTATAAGGCTTGGGTACAAACCACCAAATCGCCATGACATAGGCAGTACATTGCTTGATAAAGAGCATGATGCTGTGAAGAAAACTTACAAAAATCATTTGAAAGAAGGAACTGTTTGTAGTGTATTTAAAAGTAGAGCTTTATTAATCTAATTTCGATTTGAAAAGTAAAATTTAAATTTTTAAAAATCATGGATTTTTTTATCATTTCTATGTCGAGGGTAAAAAAACAAATAAAACGTTTCAAACAAAAAAACATGTTTAAAACAAATAAAACATGTTTTTTGTTTTTTATTAAAAAACATGTTTTTTTCAACCCTGAAAATAACTCAGGGGTGCTACTTTTCAAGGGTAGCCCCGGATTTCTTTTTTTTATTGCCATAAATCTCAGAATTTTGGGTTTTATCTAAATTTTCAAAAATCTCCTACTCAATAAGAAAACGCAAAATTGAGTCTGATTACAAATTAATTGAAGGACTGTGGAATTAACGACATCGTTTTGTGAAGTAATCACTCCCACCGTCGGTTCTAAGAGCAAATGCGGAGTAGCTAAGTCATTCCGAAATTTTTTTTGGTGCCATAAGGGGCCATTCATTAATTACGTAAGGGTCTCGAGGGGGAGGGGGGTTGGAAAAATCTCTACATACCCTTACTTGGGGGGTGGGGGGGTCAAACCAATTCTTACGTAAGATTTTCCTAGTTAATGTAAACAAATTCCAATTATTCTAATCAAGAGATAATAATATACTAGTAATATGTAGTTGACAGCAAGAACATTATTTATCTGTTGAAAAATAAAAATCTTTGATTTACGTCAAACTGAGAGTTTTCTAACATTTTATTATTTTGAAAAACATAATGGAATCTTACGTAAGAATAGGGGGGGAGGGGTTTGAAAAATCTTACATACCCTTACATGGGGGGAGGGGGAGTCAAAAATTGCCAAAATCATCCTTACGTAATTAATGAATGGCCCCTAACTACATTTGGTTGAATTTAATTATAACAATGCAGATTGTTATGTCTTATTTGATCAGCAGGTTTGTGTTAAGTTTTGTGGGAAATATACCTTTTGAATAAGCTGGCTCTTTTAAAGTCTATAAACAGTTTCAGATTTTGGTGGGCTTACCATATTTTCTTGGGTCCAACCCAGGACATATTTTTGAAATTTCTTAATAAGTACCGTATCAAATCATCAAAGATTAAAAAATAAGAAAAAACATTCAAACTTATAAACATTGAACAGAAATATCAAATTTTAATTTTTTATTCGACATTATTTTTTCAAAAATTGTTTGATTGACTTAACTTTATTATAAAATTCACTGAAAGTAAGTTCTCCAAATTAATACAGATGTTAGATACTGTAAAACAACGCAATTTTTAAGAGTTTTTTTCACGATTATTCATAAAAATGTGTGGCAAATCTTAAAAGTATGAAAACCCCGGACAGCACTAAAACCCCCGGACTGTCCGGGGTAAACCCGGACGTATGGTAAGCCTAGATTTTGGAGCATACCAGGATTCTGGATGAAAGGTTTGTTACGTCAATAGTTTTTCTGTATTTTCAGTTGCAGCCAGTAGCAACCCAGATTATTACTATGAGTTTTAACCTCTTTCCCTCCATTGCACCAAATCAGGGGCTTGTCAAATTCGTTTTCACAGATGGTCTTTTCAGTGACTGAAAATTTTCTCGCTGCATTAATTAAAGTGAAGATTTTTCTTAGAATTTATTTTAAAGTTGGAATTCAAGAATATCAAGAGATTTCATTTATTTAAGTAGGTATTTTTGCCATTAAAGTGAGTCCAGCGGTTGAACTGTAAAAATGTTCTGTATTTCTAGGCTTAGCTTTCACGCACCCCTGCTTTAAGATACATTAAAAAGTTATAGCTAAAAGTTTTTAGTTAATTTTGATGTTTGCATTTTTCTTCAAACACTCAGCAACTGAGAAAAAGTCCTTCAACTTGTTCAGGTGGAAAATTCAAGGCTCTGTGTATCACTCATCACTTAACTATCTCAGTCCTTCAAAGCTTGAGTCCTATAAGTCACTGTACTATGTATTATATGAATTTTTAAAAATACTTTATTTACACTGGTACTTAAAAAATAAAATTTGAGTCAATGTATATGCCAGAACCTGTAATACCTGTCGTTTTACATCTGCAGAACCCTCGTCCAGTCACAACAATGAAAGATTCCAAGCCAAAAGTTGTAACAAGGGGAAAGAAACTGATTGGCCAGTTGCCCCAGACCTACAACTAGACTGTCTGTATACAGATGATGATGACGATAGCAGTGTAGAAGTTGTGGGAGTTGAGCCCTCCAGGTAACTAACTGTTTTGCAAAATTTTCTTGTCAGTCTGCATCTCCAGTTGATGCAACTTAAAGGAAAATACAAGCACTTTCTTCTTAAAAAGTACTTCTTACAACAGTTGGATTAGTTCTGGGTAGATAAATACATTGAAAGCAAAGATGTATATTTTGTTGCTCGTTAGGGAGCTTGTGATTTTGATAATTATTAATTTGGCTACTGGTAGTAAGCCTGGCAGTCAATGTTTATCTTTATTGTGCAAACTCATAAGTTTTTCAAATAGTTATATTGCGTTTACAAGTGAGTAACTTTCTTCCTTCCCACCTACCTGAAGGGATGATATGCAATGAGAGTATTGGTTTGGAAAATCAATTTTTAGTTATTAAAATACTAGAAATTTTTGACCTCGCAATGATGTGGTTGCAATGTTAAATCCCATTAATAGGTATAGTTAGATATGGTTTAATCCCATAAATTTCTTTTGTAATTTGTTTCTTGGTTATTCTGAGGTTGAAAAAAGGTCAAGAAAAATGAAAATTATCAGTTAAGAAATGTTTTGTCGAGATTTGAAGCCTTATCTCATGGCATATCATCTTTACAGCTTGGCAGGAGAAAGAAAAGTTGTTCACTAGTAGAAATAACTAGTTAAAAATTGTAAGATTTTTCAAAGTAATGGTGTAAATTTTTTTGTGTAATTTCTTTAGGAGCAAAAACAGAAGTTGAAAAAATAACAACCCTTGTAGCACTGGACTTAATTAAGATCCCCTAAAATGCATTATAAATAGGTTTTTATAAGTGAATTTCGGGGAAAATTTTGTTAACTTTTTATTATGAATTGCTTTTTAAGACTGGGGATTGCAGCCGCAATATCTTAGGTTATGCATAAAGATCTATCCATAAAGCAATATTTTTTAGCCATACAAACTGTTGTTAGTTATTTTTCTATAAGTTCTGTGTAAATTTAGATTTTTTTGAATGCGTGATTCTAAAAATTTAGGTTATAAGTGTAAAAGAAGGGGTCTGTCTGACTGTTGCATGCATGAAAAATGTTTTGCGAAAGCACTACTAAAAGAATAAAGAAAACAGTATTAATGTTAGATTTGAAGTTTTTATTAGTTCAGGTTCTGCACATAAACTGTACTTCATCATATATAAGTGCTCCACGAAAATATTTGCTATTCAAAATTTCTTTCCTAAAGCAAGCTAAATCTAAAATAAATTTTTACCAAAAAATGCTCTTGTGGGAAAGTGAATGGCTGTAAAGAGTAAAATTTAAGCCACTAGAGACTTATTTATGGCTTAAATTTGTGCAATCAGTTCAATTGTGTTTAAATTTACTAACCTTAGACTTTGTAGATTAAAGCTGTAGTACTCGAGATTTGTATAAGTACACAGCGGTGATATTTTTGAATGACAGAAACTTTCTTGTCATAATCTTCATCTAGATATTGACTTATTTCCTATCTTGAATTCACTCCAAACACAAAAAAATATACTTATAGCAGAGGAGCCTTTTTGTTTTTGTTAGTTATGTTTAAAGTATTTCTGTTTAGAATGTGCTACATTGGTTATTTTAGCCAAAAACAAAAGAAAATTTTTTAACTCGCTGTTTCTATGTGCCAGTAAAAAGATGGAATTGTCGGGAATCTAAAATTGACACAAAATAGTTGGGGGATTTTTCTTTTACCAAAAAGGCTTAGAGTGATTGTAAAAAAAGTATGTGGAATGACACAGATCTCTGCATCAGCAATTTTGTTTAGAATTGAGTGTTACTTTTGATTTTTTGATCATGGAGAAGATTGGATTTGGAGCACATAGATAGTGCCTGAATTTACATAAGCTAACTGGATGGTAGTTAAACTACGTAATTCATCAAATATTGCTGTGGACAACTAGAGTTCTGCTTGGAATTTTGAATTTTTTTTCGTAAAATTGATAAACAAACCTTTAACTAGTTAGAAAAGAAAACACACAGGTAAAGGTATTTATATAAAACCTTTAATATCAATGTTATTTTGAAGATAACAAATATTACACAAAAAATAAGGGAAGTCTCGATACAGACTTTTAGTATCACTGTTTTGTTGTCTTAATGGGCTGGAATATGAAATAATGTCTGTTCTATTAATAAAAGGTCAAATGTTTTGCATGATCTCCAAAATTCTTGACAGTGGCTCAGACTTCTAGGATTTCTATACCTTTGACATTTGAATTTTAACAAGCTGTTTTATGCTTTGTAGTTCACTAATAAAAGCATGATATAAATTTTTGTTTGTATTATTTTTTATTTGCTTTTCAAACTAAGTTTGGTTATTTTCCAGGTCAGGTATCGTGACCACAATTGAAACTCGAGAGCGTATTAAACGCCCTCGATTAGATATTAATCATTTTGCGGAGCCAAGCATTGATGTTTTCAGAACGAATCGGTGAGACTCAGCCCTAAAAATGAGGGAAATTTCATGTATTTTAAAACAAAGCCTTAGGACTTGCAGAAGGCTTTAAATTTCTACACTTTCTTCCTGCTTGAAATCTGAAACCCTCTCTGTTTAAATAACATTATATTTCTATAATCTTGCATGTGTCGTGCTTGTCAGTGATTAGTGACTAAGTACCTTTATGCAAGGTGAAACATTTTACCTGTTATATCTTTATGCTTGATAAGGGCAAACCAATTTGCACTTAACAGGGATAGAGGTAGCTCTTCAAATTGGTCTGTCTTGTTTATTGAATATAACAGGAGTTATATTGACATATTACACTCAATATAACTCCTGTTATATTGAAATCACTTTTATGAAACTAACTGATATCAGGTTGTCATTTTAGGTCTACAAACATAAGTACTTCTCCAAACAGGTCTTGGAAAACTTGTTGAAGCATTTTTGCTGTGTAACTAGTGTTGTCCTTTGATTGAGTTGTGCTTAGTTTTTATACTTGAATAACACTTTTCAGAAAACTATTCATAATCATGCAGTTTGTTAAAATGTCTATCCAAAAAAGCAACTAAAATAGTTGCAAAGGGAAAAAAATCAAGTACATATTTCTGATCTGGTCCAAATTTTGTATGGGAACTTACTTTGTAGGGAAGAATTAAAAAAAACAGTAAATTTTCTTCTATATAAGCAGTAATGGGCAAAATAAATCACTCAATCTGGATATTTGAGTCTCTGAGATTATTAAAAAAGATAAACCATTTTGGTTATCCAGTGAATCCTCAACTTTTTACACTAGCAGTGTAAAATTACTTCTAGGGTTTCCCACTCTGAAGTCATGGAAACTTCGGTTCATGTTTTTAACCCCTCAACCATCATTACAAAAATTTTGCATTTAATGATTTTCCGAACACTATTAATAAATTGAGTCAAAACTTGAAAATTTTACCTAAATTAATTTTTTTTTAATATTTAAAATCTTACAACAAATATTAAAAGATTTTTTCTAAGCTAAGGAGATAAATCAGAGCAGAGATAAGCAAGGAAATATACCATGATTTTAGAGGGCAAATATATTTAAAAAATCCCACTATTTTAAAGTATAGGATCACCCCAACACACTTATATAAAATTTGGATTAAGAGCTCTTTTCAAAAAAACTTTGATAAATAAGACTAAAAAAATTAATTTGTTAAAAGGTTTTGGAATGGGCTGTTGTTCCAAAGATTCTTAGAGGATTTGAATATTTGGAGTACAGTTTACGTGACCTCTGGAAGACTTTGCGGCACACAGTTTAGGAGCCACCACATTAAGTTGGACGTAATTTTTTGTTCTTCCAGGCCCGTTTCCAAAGCTATACGAGCTAGAACAACTCGCACTGTGAATCCAACCACTGTACCCACTGCAGCCCGAGGCACCCGCAACATTGGCATGAAATTGGAAAGGCCAATAGTGGTTGATTTGACTCAGTCGGATGATGATACCCAAACAAATTCTGCTGCCATTAGTAGAGCTTCTATCCCCACGACCAACAGCGCTGCTGTGAGGTAAGCTTAATATTCAAATTTTAAAATTAGCAGTTTGATCCCCTGTCTTAAGGTTTTAGTGGCCGGTAGTTGATGGGATACAAGACTTTAAAGTGTAATGCTTTTAATTCATGACCTTTGAAGCTGTAGTCCCCAGAAGTGGTCCATGAGAAAAGCAGGGGTGCAGAAAATGTTTCAGGGCCCAAAATTTTTCCAGAACACAATTTGTTTCCTTCAAAATTTTCCTAAAAATGAGATTTCATTAAAAAATAGTTTTTTCAATTATATTAAACATTTTTCTGATTCAATAATTTCTACCTAATCCATAAATTTAAATTTTAATGATCTTTATACTCTCTTGTTTAGTCTTTCACACATTATCTTAGCTCCAAAGTGCCTCTTCTTTAAATATGAAAAAATGTCTATTTTTCTCAAATTTAAGCTATTTGTAAATTTCTTCAAAACTAACTAAACCTTTTAGTTAAGAACAATTTATAATGAAAATTATTCATCCCACCAAGAATAGGTTGTTTTTCCTGCATACCAATCGAAAAGCTAGGAAAAGCCAACTTCAAGGCCTAGAAAATCGGGTTTTTTAGCGCAGATCCGTAGTTTTCCCACTCTACATCCGTAACTGCTGTTTTCACCTGATTTCCGCTGAAATTGGAGGTTATGATGCAGTCACTACACAAAATATTTGAGCGTCTTTAGACTTGAGACGTATAGCCTGATTTGGTTTACTCGCTGCCCTTCCATCCTGCGCGCTGTTCTGCCGTCGGTTCGATTCCAGCCTCGCCCTGGGTGTACTTTCTCTCTTCCGTGTCAGTAAAAATTCTACTTGTGTCTGTCTTACTTGCCGAAGGTTTTTATGCGGATCCTTGAGATCAAGCACACATACCTGAAAATATAAGAGCAGCTTGAATTCCCCCGAACCTCGTTTGGACATATCCACCAATAGTTGCTTGTTGAATTTGTGGGGATAATATTAAGCCCCCAAATTTTTATCAATAACATCCTGTTATGAAGAACCTAATCTCTAAAATTTTAAAACATGTTAAAAGATTACTCTGTGGGTTGCATATAAATAATTATATAGTGGCTAGCTTCTTTACTGTAGCAATAAATGACACCACAAACTAACAAAAAAATATTTAAGTTATCTTGTTTTGGGCCAAAAAGTCACATTGTATCTAGTAGATGTTAGATAGTTCTATTTGAAATTTAATCTGACCTTTAGCCAGGGTTGGCAAAAACCCGGGTTTTTTTGAAAAAACCCAAGTGGGTTGGGTTTTTTCGGGTTTTTTCAATAAAACCCTGAAAAAACCCATATAAAACTGGGTTTTTTCGGAAAAAGTATGGGTTTTTTCAATATTAAGTGGTTTTTTCCTAGAAAGTAAGAGGGTTTTTTAAAATTTAGTGAGTTCTTTCTATGTTAAATGTGTTCTGTCAAAATAATGTCAGTTTTTCCAGAGATAAGTGGGTTTTTTCAAAGTTTTTATAATTTGAAAAAACCCACTGAAATTGTAAAAACACCCCTTATTTACTGAAACCTGGTTTAAATTTTGAAAAAACCCACTAAAATTTTAAAAATATCCTAAACTTTGAAAAAACCCATTCAATATTGAAAGAAATCTATTCAACTTTGAAAAAACCCACTGAAATTTTAAAAAATCTTCTTTATTTTTAATATCTAGTTTGAATTTTAAACGTCCTAAATTTTGAAAAAAAACCCCATTCAATAATGAATTCAATCCACTGAATAATGAAAGAACCTATTTAACTTTTTGAAAAAATTCCCTGAAATTGAAAAAACACCATTTAATTTTTAAAACCTAGTTTAAATTTTGAAAAAAAAACATTAAAATTTTAAAAATATCCGAAACTTTGAAAAAAAAAACACATTAAATTTTGAAGGAACTGCCAAAATCTTAATTTTTCTTGAAAAAACCCAAAAATGGGTCCAAAATGTGGGTTTTTTCACATGGGTTTTTTTGAAAAAACCCATTGGGTCCAATCCAGCCAACCCTGCCTTTAGCTCGTCTCATCAAAAGGTCGCTGGGTATTGTGAAATTTTTTATGGTGTAAATTTTATTGAATTACCTGTTTTAGATTAAGAAACATCTAATACCCTAATTAAGTATTAGCATCATCACTTGAAATTCTAGCTCTTTAAAAAAGTTTACAATTTTACTTTGTAATATATCTATTAAGAGAATTTCCCTTGACCTCTTTTCTGACCTTATGATTCTAAGAAGGCAGAAACATTCCTGTGCAAATCTTTAAAGTTATAAATTGATATAGTCTATTGGTTCTCATTCATATAGTCTAGTTTCTATATGATAAATATATAATTAACCTGCTCTAAGAACAGTTTTTTTAAATACATATTGTAAAAAATAATATTGATTTTTCTATTTGCATATTTGAAACAGGGTTGGCAAAAAACCTGTTTAAAAAAAACAAAAAACGGGTTTATTTGTTTTTTTTGGTTTAAACCAAGTTGTTTTAGAATTTAGAAGTTATTTTAGCAGTGATGTTTGAAATTGAGCTGTAAATGAGACATTCATTTCAGGGGTTGTTTATAATTGATAAATGATTTGTATATTTCAATTAATTAATTTAATTAGTTAATTAAAATTTAATTAATTTGTTTTAAAAATAATTTTTGTTTTTAAAATATTCCAATTTGACTATCTAATATTATTGTAGTGAATAAAAATCGGTGTTAATTTATCTTGGATAAATGGTTGAAATAATCAAATTATTTATCTTAATTATATAAACTTTTGAAATTTCTTTAGAAAAAGATAATTTTATTTTTTAAATAAGAAGTGAAAGTGAAATGTGTAAGCAACTAATGTTAATTGAAATTGGATAAATGATTGAGATAATTAATCCAATTAAGGAAATCAACAGTTTTTTATTAATTTAGTAAAGAACCAACTGGTTTTTATCTGCTGTTTATAAAGAAACCAACTGGTTTTTAGTTTTTATCATTAAAGAAATCGACAGTTTTTATTAATTTAGTTATAAAACCAACTGGTTTTTATGACTGACAAATAAGACAAATTGATTTTATCAATTAATTAAAATCCAAGCCATCTTTTATCAGTGAAAAACAGATAACTTTTGTGTATCTTTATCTACTCTTTGAAATAATGTTTCATTTTAAAAGAACTTCAACATTTAAGAAACATTTAAAGAAGTTAAAAGAACTTCTTTTAACTTCAGCATTTAAGGTTAAGTTTAGAGAGAATTCAATAATTAAAACCATTAAATTAAAAGATTTCTGATTTTTGATCACCTTAAAATGTCAATTTTTTTATAAATCTGACCTTGTAATTTTGTGCAAAAGATAATACTTGATAACATCTTTCTTTAAAAAGATCCTGAAAATATTTTATTATTTCTAAAAAAACCAAGTGGTTTTTTTGGTAAAAAAACATTTGGTTTAAACCGGCCAACCCTGATTTGAAATCATTATTATTTTAGGTTATTGTAGCTAATATCTTTATACATCAAAACAATTTTAATGCATTTCCTTTTGTGTAAAATTTATTTTAACCTTGAAATATGCGAGTGATTCTCAATAAATTTGTTGAAAGATAGAACTAATTTATCTTGTTATTCTTTTAAACATTTTTAAGTCAAAAATTTTTATTTGTGCAACAAAAGCCTCTTTACTTCATCTAAAACAATGATCTTCGTATCAAATAATTTTCTAGCCAATGCTTTTCTTAGAAAAAAAATATGTTTACACGATCTGGGACCTTGGTACAAATCTTCCCCTTTTGTATAATTTTCTGCTACTTATTAGTTTCACTTCACTAAATGAATCACTTCAAAAATCTTCTTACCCACCTTGTAAGGTTTCCTTTTCTATCTTAACTTTTCAATTTCTCTTTCACTGCCTTCCATTTCTGTCTCTTAAGATGAAAGTGTTTATTGTAGCTGCAATCTCATGGCTGAGCGAAATCCGAGTTCACCGTATTGGGATTCAGTGCAAGAGAATAGGCATCCACAACAAATTTATCCTGTTGTTCAATTTTCCAGTTGTCGATTTCACTCTTCAAATCAACCATCAATTCCTTTCCATGAAGCGCCTGAACCTGGAATGAGGACCATTGTAAGTGATCATTTTTATTTCAAAGCCATCTTACTTAAAAAGCCATTATGATTGTCCAACCTTTAACCATGTTTTGGCTATTTCACCATGCTTATCTGTTGTCATCAACCTCAAAATAGAGTAAATCCAGGGGAGAGAAGCTATAGTCCCCCTAGAGTTAAAAAAATCTTCTGATAATAGTACAAATTCCTTCAATAATTTGATTTAACTCTTTTATACGAAAACAGGTAGTAATAGGGAATTTATGACGTTAAATTAAGGGAAATCCCTTGACATTTGAAAATTAAATACCACCAATGAAATGGGATAAAAATTATTGCTGGTAACATGTTTTCAGTGGGTTAAGAGTTCTACAACAGTAAACTACTAAGATTAACAGTTGATTTCCAAAAGAGGGAATTGTAAAAAAAGCTACAATTATCTGATCAATTGAGCTTTAAATTTTAGTTGGAGTAAAGTATATTTTGCTACAAACATAAAAACACTTTTGGATCTTTTTCAGTGAATTTCAAATTTCTGGATTGTGTATCAAAGTAATTTAAGATTAAGACTCTTATTTTCATTCATATGTAGCAAACAGACTACTTCTCTAACATCACCTGCGTATAACTCAAAAAACAGCCCTTTCCGAGGATTCTGGAATTCTGGTGTTGCTGACTATTTTGCAGTTCTCCTGATAACTTAAAGTTAACTGAACTTTATTATGAAATTTCTCATTCTTAAGTTAAAATTAGTTTGAAATATATTACCTTTTACTTTAATGGGAAGGACTTGGTTCTAAGTTTTGTTTAGTTTTCCTAAACAATATATGTATTTTTAAGGGTTCTGGTCCAGTTCCTGACACTTGTATTGCGTATGGTTGCCTGCCGAGGAGTCGATGTGTGCATTCCCACCATGCCCTTTACCCAAGTAAAACTTTAATCTATTCGCAGTTGAACTTTATAATTTTATGGAGTTGGTGTTTCCCTTATTAACCAGTTTTCAAAATATAATTTCATTCTTCTGTAATCCATCCTCTTGTTTAAGAATGTTTTCTAATTTTAGAAAGTATTTACTTAATCAGATTTTTTGACTTAAAGTGAGGAAAAGGAATGGTTCACTGATTTCGTTGCTTGAACTTTAGTAATCTAAGAATAGAGGGCACTTTATTTCCATGAATTACTTTTTTGACCAAATGATCTCACAAGTAATAACACCAATGAAATTTTGCTGAAAACATTAATTGATCTTTAAAAATTTAGTAAATATTTGTAATTATTTCTATATGTAGCATTTCTACTGCAGCTAACAAATTCAGATTTATTTCAACCCAAATTAGTTGAAAGATTAATACCTTCTTTTATAAAATATTTATTTAAAACTTTTTTCCTAGTAATTATTTTATAATTTTATTTAAAATAGTTTCTTTTGAAATTAACAACCTTTTAAAATAACATCAAAAGCTATTGGATTCTTTCCAAATGAGTTTTAGAAGGATGCATAGAGATAGTGATGCTTAGCTGTACTAGACTTAACAACATACATAAGACATAACTAGACTAGAACATAAATACATTTGTAGATTCACAAATTTGTTTTGTTAGGTAAATTATGTAGATACAATGTTACAGCTGATGTATAAATTACTAGTTTAGTCTGGTGTATTAATGCATTTTGGATACTAATAAATTATATTAGAATATCACATCCATGTTAAATACTTCAACATTTTGGGAAACCCAACTCTTTTCTAAATCTTTCTCATAGTTCAATGACATGTTGTTATCTAAATTATTTAGTGTGGTAAGATATCTTTCTTATCTTTTATGCTGCTTGTATTCTTAAGAACTGTGTTGGGCATTTACCTTCTTTTCAGGCATGACAGCAGCCAGAGGTACTAAACATATCTTTTGTAAATTTCTACCCTATTTTTTGTATGGTGTAACATTTAAATGCTTGGTTTTATAATAATTTTATGAATTAATTTGTTAAGTGTGTTTATGTGTGTTTGTCTGTTCCCTATCTATGTGTTCTTAGTTTTTTAAGTTCTGTGTTATGTGCATTTACTGGTCGAAGGCAGAATAAGAAAAAAAACAGTTTTTTGATAAAAAAAATATTTTTAAAGTTTTAAGATAAATTTTTCTTTGTTAACTCAGGTTTTTAACATTTTTAAAGACAAAGAAAAATGTAGAAGCAATTTTTAAAAAAATTTTTTGAAATATATTTAAATTACAAATCAGCATTTATTCTGATTTAGAGGCAGTCTGCTTTTTAAAGCTCAGGAGTTCTGCACAAAATACTTTTCTTTAGACATTTATAATATTTGTATTTGTTAATTTTCTCAGTTTGACTTAAGATCTATGTTCATAAATTAAATGATGCTAATAGTAGTTAAAAATTGTTTTGGCTTTCAACCTTTTTATGTCTGTATTCTTTTATTTCTCCCTTTGTTTGTTAAAGTGTGTTCTAAATTGATTCTTTAATTGTGAAAAGTATTACATAGTGGGAAGTAAAATGGCAGAGATGTGTTGTACACACATAGGGGCCGTTCAAATATTACGTAAGCACTTTTTTGGTCATTTTTAACCCCCCCCTCCCCCCTTGTCAGCAAAGATAAGCAAACCTCCAACCCCCCCCCCACCATAATTACGTAAGAAACTGCCGAACCCCCCCCCCCCCCCCCCGCCCGAAATTTTGACATCCCTTGGAGTAAGTACTGTTTTTTTCCTTGCAAATTAGGTGACTCGTACAAGGAGCTGTACTTATTGGGTGTAACATTAAGGGTTCAAAAATGAGTCGAAATACTACTTTTCGGGGTTACAATTTCAAAATGTTAGGATGATCCATCTCCAGAAAAAAGTGCTTACGTCAGATTTCCTAATTCAATTTTTTGTTACATTTATTTTTGGTTGAATTTTGATATTATTTATGCAAGAAACAAGAGATTTTCGAAAATGCACCATCTTACTTAAGCATCACTCATATCCCCCTCCCCCCTTAGGTGCTTACGTAATATTTGAACGGCCCCATATCCAATCAATTTTGTCTCTTTTTTATGGACCTAAATAATTTTTTGCTTTGATTATACTTGCCAGCAATTTATGTTAATATATCAATCTTAAGTTCCTAAAATGTAAAACTACTGGTTGGGGTAAAATTTTAACAACTATAATATAACCATGGATGGAATTGCTATTCAGATTCATTTCTAGACATTTAAACTCCCACCTAGGCAAATGCTGAATCTTGAGAGCTTATGTGCATGATTTATTCCCTTTTGAGTTAAGGCAGAGTGCAAATCCTTTGGAATCTTTAAAGGCAGCACAATCTCAAAGTTAAAATTTTTCTTTCCAATTAATATATTAAAAATTTTCCTGTATAGAGACGGAATACCCCTTATGGTCTTTGAGAGTAAACCTGACAAAAAAAATAAAACCAGTAATTAGGTTACAAAAATATAATTTGTAAAGGAAAGTACTATTTATGTGACTCAAAATACTCTTGTAAAAGAAGAGTTAAACTGATTCACTAAAAACTAATTGATACAAAGGATTCTTTACTAGCTACCTGGGTATTCTTCAAAAATTCCCTTCTAAATTCATCATACTTGTCCATATACCTCATGTCCTCATACTTGTGCCAATTAAATAAACACAAAACTTCTGTTATATTTAGACATGTTAATTATCTGACGCCTTAAAACATCTTTAAAGTAAAGTTTTCATAAAAAAGCATAGACATTGATAAAAAAAATGATGAAAATATATCTCACCTTGAAATTTCTTTGGTAGTTATCTTCTACCAAACCCAATCTAAAACCATCGCAATTTGATGATTACCACGCAGAAGTATCCACTTGAAATTCCACAGAAGCTGACACCTCTCTTGCCTTCCAGCAGCTTCCAGTCCACACTTCAGCTACGTGCCTGCGGGCGTGCACAATGCTCCTCACCACCATCCTGTCCTCAACAGCCAGCCCCCGTTCGGCCAGCTCTACAACTCCGTTGCGGTCTCCACCCCCTCCAGCCACCACGACCCCACCCCCATGCATCCCCACCCGCCCAACCTGATGCGGATGAACCCCACCCATTCCAGAATATGGCAGGTGAGTTTATTCAATAGTTTATTGAACTTAAACCAGGGCAGTTACATGCATAGCTGCCAATCCTCCCGGTTTTTCAATCATTTTCCAATATTACGGCCGGAAACTAGTTTCTCCCGGTTTTTCAAAATTTTCAGGAAATATCTATTTTGTGAGTTTTCTCTAGATTTTGCTCTTTTGAGCCTCAATACAGTCTGCATTTTCAGATACTGATTCAAAGTAATCGATTATGGCAGAACTGTGTAAAATGAAGGAAACAACAAAAAGTTGAAATAATGAATATGTGTATTTTTTGTAAACATTGAAATGTTCCTCAATTCAGTTCATAGAAGGCAGATTTTTTAAGTAATATTGCAATGTGCATATGTATATTAAAATCTTCCGGTTTTTGAACAAACTCAGTTGGCAACTATGTACATGTAAAACACATTGTTTAAAACTATGGGTGCCACTTTTTTAAATGCTTTGTGAACGGAAATCCGTCCCAAACTTAATATGAAACGAAAAATCGGCAGCGATATGTACTAAATTTTGGCACTTACATCGCTCCTCTTGCCATGAAATAATCCTTGTTTTGCACAGATACAGCTTTAATGTATAAAGTTTAAGGACCTTTTTAATTATTCAGATGATATGTTATGGGGTTTTCTGCAATATTTACAAAAACCACAAATTAATAAAAAGATAGTTAAAAGAGAAATGGTTAAAGAGATGTTCAAAGTTCAGTCTTGCAATTTTTGAAGAGTGGCACCCATGTTTAAAACACATGTATTTTTTTAGCAAGTTGCTCGCTTTATTTATGCAATGAACTCACCATTTTCAAGTGGGGATCACCCAGAGTTTAATAAGTGGGTGTCAAATATAAGGCCTGGGTACAAACCAACACAATGCCATGACATTGACATTGGCATGACATTGCTTGAAAACGAGTATGATTCTATGATGAAAACTTGGGAAAATCATTTGAAAGGTCAGTGTGCTGTATTTAGAAAGTATAGCCCTGGTAATTTAATTTCAATTTAAAAATAAGATTTTTAATTTTGAAATAATGTTTTTTAACATTCATATGCTGAGGGTAAAATAAAACACGTATCAAACAAAAACCCTTGTTTTTTTTCCAACCCTGACTTAAACCGAAGCAACACAATCACACATTGTTGAAGTCACATGGGACACTATTCGGCAGCACTGTTCAAAAGTTATCGATTGGAGTGTTGCTAAGTCTGTAAACGGAATTCTGTCCCGAGTTTATAATAAAACGCGAAATCAGCTGACCCATTGGCAACGATTTATGCTAATTTCATTACCTGCATCGTATGAGTTTTTCTGCAAATTTAAAAAAAATCCTAGACTGGGGGAAAATTTGTCAATTTAGTGGTTTATTGGAAATGAAATGATTGAATTAGTACTTGTGACATAAAAATTTGTATTTCAAAACCATAAAAGGCAGGGACTAATCCAGGATTTTAAACTTAACCCCCATTTTTGTGAAAAACTTACACATCCTTTTAATTTTTGTGAAAAATCCTTTTAATTTTCGTGAAAAATTGTAAAAGCTTTTTCATTATTGTGAATTTTTTTATAAGTTTTCTGAAGGGGAACTATAAAATTAATGAAAACAGCATTAAATTACTAATTGCTACAGTTTTATAGCAATTTAAAGACTAATTCAACCATAAACAATTTGTCTATCATTATAAAGTTATTTTAGAATTTTTGTGAAGGTGCCTTTTTGCGAGTACATTTTTTGTGAAGGTGCCGATAAACGGTACCTAGATTGGCCTGCATTAGTACCTGAAAGGGGACCATTAATTTGAAGATTCCAAGTCCAGTTACTTGGGAACTTTTTATAAATTTTTTAAAAACTTTGAAAAAAGGCTATTACTATCTTAAGATTTTGTAATGCTGTATAAGTTGTAAATTTACTCTTGCCTTTTTTCCAGTCTCATCAGCGTATGCAAGAAGTAAATAGAAGAAGATTCCATCAACACAGTGTGCTAATGCAATTGTAAGTAAAATAATAGTTCTTTTTTGTGTTTTCCTATTGAATAATGATGTTCGGAGATTTAGCTGTGCACTGTTAAAATCAGCATTCAAAATTCCACTGGATCACTGGTCCGAGACCACTGAAAAACGGCTTGGGCCACTAAGGTCAGAAAATCACTGGTCTGCCGGACTAGTGGCGAAAAAATATCCTACTCTCTAGTTTTAGCCCCATTATTTCCTGCTATACACCGGATTAAATATCTGCATTAAAACATCGCCCTTACCCTTCAAACTTCGTTTACTGTTGACCTTATCATACAGATCATTAATGAGGATCCAGAACATCTCTCAACAAAATTTCAACGAACAGCTAGGAGGGTTTGTTTAAATTTCACACACAGGAGGCAGGGGAGGAAAGAAACAGGTGTGAGAACTTTCAATGGAAACTTAGTGACAATTTAATAGCTTACAATTCTCCAGACTAGTTTGTCCTGCTCTTTACATTCTTTGCTTTTGATATAGAATGGGAAATGAGCTGAGAAATATACCGAGGAAACTAAAGCAATGAAATAACTCATAAACTCTACTGTAGCAAACTTTTAGCCCGTCGCATGAGGTTTGACTTACAAAATTGGGCCACTTTGCGTTGGACGTTTGATATGCGACAGCAACCCTAAGAAGGGGGTAAAAATTAGAAACATGTCTTTTTTAATTTGGCGGACCAGTCATTTTGTTTGAGGACCAGTAAGATTGGCAAAGCACTGGTCCCCAGGAAAAATGGAATTTTTTCCCAATTTCTAAAGCTGGTTAAAATTCTTGCTCCCTCTTTTAGAATATTGATTTTAAAAAAAAAATTATCTACATTTATGGTGTAATATCCTTAGAAACTTGCTAATTTTATTTGTTGAATGATACAAATTTAAATATCATTTAAGCAATTGAACAGTGGTGGCTCGTCCATAGGGGCTGCGGGGCTGCAGCACCCCCAATCAAAATTTCCCGAAATTCCAATTTTTATTTGCTTTACAATATTTAAAAAATTATCTATTTCCCCCTTTTATCTTTGTCCTTTATAATCCTTTTTCAATTAATAATTCTCTGCTATGCCGTCTTGCCAACAGATTTCTTTCCGGGTCGATCAGCTCCCGCAGATATACCAATCGTGGTATAAAACACCATCTCTATCATATCACATCAAAATATCAAGAATTTAGCATGCGAATCTGTTAGGAGAAATGGGGCTGCTTTTCAGCAGCCCCAACCAAATGAATGATAGCTTTTTCTCTTGAGAGAGCTGTGAAAAAAAACCAAGGGAAGAAGCAGGGGCCGCGCTAACCATTCGCCAATTCGCCAAATGCGAGTAAATCGCGAAAATGGCGAGAAAAAAGTAATTTTGGCGAAAGTACTGGCGAATACTTTTAAATTTCAGAACTTAACTTTCGTTTTTAAAAGTCGCCCGTGTGCGATTACTTGCCAAAAATGGTTTGTCTGTACAGCCGCGAGAATTCGCGGAATGCGGTTGGCTTGAAATCGTATTTCCGCGTGCACCGCGCCGCGACCGCGCTACGAGCACCGAAACAACCGTTCGCGTTTATTATGATTATTAACACAATCTACTGAACATAAAAATAATCATAATTTTATGTTATTAAGATTCTCAGGTTCTAATACTCCTTTAATATTTAAATACTCCATTGAAAATTTCGACGATTTAAAAGGATTGCGAAAAAAAGAATTTTGTTTAACGAGCTGCCTCATATTGGAAGGCATGCATTTATTTCTGAGGGAGCATTATTATTATTTAAGTACTTGTTGATAGTAAAAAAATAATCGATCTTGAGCAAAAAGCTTGCTGTATAGATTATTATCTTAATGATTTAGAATTTTTTTACATAATTATTGAGCCGATTGACTTGGATTTAAAAAGTATCTTTTTAACTGATTTTGAGAATCAAAACCTGTCCAGTAGATAAGCGATAAATACACAGCCATCTATATGATGGCGCTGTATTTATTAGCTGTTTTATGTAATGAAGATATGTTAATACCGGTTTACCCGATATCCGATTACGCCGGCGCGGCGCCAGCCACGGACTGCCCGCGAACGCTTTAATTTTTGGATGGAGTAATTAAAAAAATCATGCAATTAGATTTTACTCAAAAAAAATATGGCTAATAGCTAATAAATTTGGCTAATAAATTGATGATTTGGCTAATTCACTGGCGAATGTTTTGAAAACCTTAGCGCGGCCCCTGAAGAAGAAAAATAAACGATTTCTACTACTAATAAATCACATTGGCTTTTTAGCTTATCTCACTCCAACGCAGTTTTAATTTTTTATTTATGGCCTCTTTTTTTCTTTTCAACCGAGAGAGAGAACAAAATCTTTTCTGATGTTTCTGTCAATAAAGATTTATGTTTAATTTTTTTGTAGCCAAGTTTTTATTTCTTTTTATAATGAACAATTTGAATTCGAAATGTTGATTTTTGTTTCATTTGCTTTTGAGATACTAAATGAAATAAACTTCATCTTTGATTCTTCATATTCGTAATAATCAGCTAAATATAGGTGACAGTTTTTGAATGCTTATTAAGTGTGAAATCGAAATTTTATAATGTTCCCATCTTTTCACATTTTTGTGAAATATTATTTTGGCATTTTATCGCTTAAAATACGTTGCCAACTTGGTACCGCCGGAGCAGCACCCCTTATAATTTTACCATCGAGCCGCCACTGCAATTGAAAACTTATAAGTACAAAAATAATCGCAATTTAAACCTCCAACTTTGAAACCACATGAGTTGTTTTAAAGTAAATATGATTTTAGATAGTATGATGAAAAAAATCGCTAATAAAAATTTGCACAAAGTAAGATTTTATTAACATATTTTTAAAGTTCTTATTTGAGCTATCGCTGTACCTAAAAGAATGAGACTTCCTCACAACACCAGATTTTAACACTCCTGTCTTTGTTTCAGCAGAATGCAGGAGCAGACGATGCAGCTGATGGAGAACCAAGCAGCCGCAGCGGCTGCAGCCCCTGCGGCCGCCTTCTACTTGTGCCCCGAAGGAGCTGGGACTGCAGCGGCTGCCCCCACTGCCCAGCCCCTCCTGCACACGTCGTTGCTGGTGCCCCCTAGCAGCACCCCCACTGCGGGGGCCCCCGGGCCCTCCATGCTGCCCCCCAGCCAGCCGTGCACTACTGCCGACCCCGAAGCCATTGCCATGCAGGCAGAGGCACTTGTCGCTGGAAACAATGCGTGAGTATATTGTGTGGTTTGTTTGTAGAGTGCCTTTATTAACGACGAGTTTTATGAAGAATCTTGAGACTCCCTGAGGGGTTAATCTTACTATACCTAAAAATCAAATGCCGTGTCGCCGGAGCCAATGAAATCGCCGGAAAAAGGAGGCGTGTCGCAGCAGCCAATGAAATCGTCTGAAATAATTGTTTGAGAGGGAGGTAAGTAGGCAGGCTACAGCTCAACACAGCTCTTTCCGGAACTTTGTTTTGTCTACAAACCGATCGCATTGAACCGATTTCTAAATATAAAGCGATATTTCGATAAAAATGAAGAAGCAGCCTTTGCAAATCAATGTTCTAAAAATGAATTCTCGTCGTAGAACTCGCAAGCTACTGTCGCGAGGCAATATGCGGACATCAACCAGCGACTGGATCTGACAGGAGAGAATGCAATCGTTTGTTCCGAAAACAACGCCGAATTACAACCAACAAGCAGAAAACCAGCGTCGTGTAAATAATCACACCCAAAAAAGCGCTCGCGAAAGAGTCATTTAGCAATGAAACTTCGGCTCTCTCAACAGGCTTTATGTACATCGAATGCCTACATTGTTCTGCTCTTTTCTTTTCAAAGGAACATGGCAAAACCAAGCACAATTGCTGCCATCATGGAAAAGTTAAATTGAACCTCTCCTCTCCCTAACCTGAAGTTTTAATTAATCTATTAATTATTAACTGGGAAATTAATTGAAGTTTTAATTAACTGGGAAAGATGATTCTGTCATTTCATGCATAATATTCAGTATTATAATTCTGGGTTCTTGCGTATTTTGCTGTCAACCGTGTAGCTGAATCCAAAAACGTGTTTGCTCTGTTGTGTCCTGTGTTGCTCTTTGTTGTACTTGCATATTAATGACACCGCAGCTACAGATTTGGTAGTTTTCAAGTGCGGCCAATTATTTATAATTGTTATTTAAAATCAAAACACTGTATTTAAGAACAAAGTTCTCAATCAAATTTTGGTTGATTGCGGACCGTGGTGGCTTATACCAGCAAACATAGAAAAGCCACGATTTTCAAATTTTATGCTTCAATTCCGTTTAGAGTTCCCGCTAAATATCACCAATCTCTTTTGAACGTTTAATATTCAAATATAAACAATGTGTTTAAAATGTTGATGACAAACTGAACAGTTATAGATCTAATTAAACATTTTAATCTATGAGTTTGAAATTATTTAGCGATATTTATACTTTTCGGTGTCCAAAAGAGATTGGAGATATTTAGCGGGAACTCTAACAGAATTGAACCAAATTTATATACACGAAAACAAAGCTGCTCAAAAAGCTGTGCTTCGTGCTGGGGTTTTCATGGTGCAATTTAACGTTCATTCTGGGGTTTGTAAGGATCGCGAAGCGATCCAAAGCAGTTCGCGCGGGGGTTGGCGAGCAATAGCGAGCAGGGGGCGGCAGCCCCCTAGTCTAGAAAGAAAATGGGTCCATCTAACGACCCTTCATAAAATTCCAATCCCTAAAAATGAACTCTTCACAGAAGTCCAAAGATCAAAAGTGGTTTGAAAACTGCTTTCAGAATGTGTTTATCATTTTGAGATAGAATTTGCAAGTTTTACGCCTATACCAAAAGTTATAAAAGCTGTTATTGCACTACAGTTGCTTCATTTTCACAAAATACCCTTTGATTGTTCACAAAATTCCTAAAACAGGACCCTGGCTGAAAACCTGGATGAATCCTTGCCCTGTGTATTGACAATCAATTGGACTTCAAGGGGTGGGATTTTGAAGGCTGTTTATAGCATCTCATAAAGGCAGCAATCTTAAAGATTTTTCTGGTTTATATAAGAGGATAAAATTCACAAAAACCATTGTCCCGTTCTGTTGAGAAAAATTTTATTTATCTGTATGGATGTGAAAGACTGCACATCATTTAAAAAAAAGAAACATTCAATTTTTTATAGCAGGTTTTTTCATACTGGAAACCAATTGCAGGATTTCTACATTTTTTTGAAAATATAAGTACTGGTTTTATGTTTAACATTACAGTTGCACAAGAGTTATCTTTAACCCCTTCAGTCCTATGCCCCCTAGATTTCTATTATATCCTATGAAGAATTTTGGGCAGTCAGGACTAAAAGGGTTAGGTTTCTAAAATTGAATGTAATCTCTACATAGTGTTAAAAAATGAATAGTGGGGGATAACTTACTATTCATTAATTGGATTTAAAATTTTATGATAAAGCAAAATATTCCATGATACATATACAGTAACGGACCCTTTATCCGGAAACCAGAAATCCAGCTCGCGTTCAGAAATTTTTAAAAAAGAATTTTTAGTGAGCAAATGATACTACGATACGCAATAGTTGGGCCACACCTTTAGTGACATTGTCAATGATTGTTATATCGTGACATTGCGCCTTTTGTGTCGTCGTTCGCGTCACAATGTTAATGCAATTTTAATTCCTGTTCATATGATCAGAAATTTAGATTTACGAGAACAGAAAATGATAGAGGGAAGGGGGAAGCCGGTATTTTGGTTTTACTTAAATGGTGTTTTTTCCGGAATGGACCCGAAATTCGGGATCGTGTCTGCCTCGAGCTTGCCAGATAAAGGGTCTGTTATTGTAATAGATTTTTGTACATCACAAATATGATCTAGTATAACAACTATGAATATGATGCAGATCAATTTATGTAAAAGATTTTAAAGTTTTGATAAAATGTTTCCCTCTACATTCTTATTCATATTTACCCTTTTACAGTGACGCTGGGCATATACATCATCATCATATTCATCAACATCACTACCATCACCCGCCTCCTCCAAGATTGCATCATTTTAGTGTGCCATCTGTTATTGGTCTTCCAACAGGAATGGTATGTGTTAAGCTATTCAAATTTTTAAGTCAAAACTAGTAGTATTTAGTGGGAAATTCTGAGATTGTATTAATGGACTCATTTTCATGCTCTATATCAGTGTGGTCCAGCCCGTGGGCCGCATGTGGAACTCTAAGAGATTTTCATGGCACTCAGCCACAAAATGTAATGTCCTAATCATATTAAATAGAAGGTTTTTCACTTTCCAGTTTTATTTCAGAAATGTGTTAAAACCTCGCTTTTATCGGTTGAATTTTTAAAAAATTTTCAGGGGAGAATCCCTGAACCCTCTTTGAACTGTTTTTGACTTCTCCTTAAATTCAAAAGGGTTATTAAAAGTGCATCAATAGAAGATCCAGCTGGGGCAATAGTGAAAGGAGTTATCACATAGCGGCCAACTCTCCCGATTTTTTCGGGAGACTCCCGAATTTCACTGTTATCTCCCGGTATCCCGAAAAAGTATTAAATCTCCCGAATTTCTTTATAAATCAAGTTTGAGGATTTTCTCGGTAATTTTCGTTTTTCCAATTGCGAGTGTCTAAGAAACCGATCGATAATAGCCTAGGGGCAAGTTTAAAATGTGGGCAATGTTTAAAAATGATGTAGGCAAGCTTTTTTTGCCATGTTTTTATGATAAAAATTAATAGTAAAAGGTAATAAAAACGTTTAAGTAGTATTTCTGTTGTAAGAATCCTTACATAGTATTATTTAAAATTTTTTTTACTTTTAAGTCTTAGAGTAGTACTGTATTTCTAACAAGGTTAGAAGTCGTAAAAATCTCCCTAATTTGTTTACAAAAATTCGGGAGATTTTCTCACAATCTCCCTAATTTATGTTTTCAAATGTTGGCCGCTATGTTATCAGATCAGTAGAAGCTATGAAGAGTAATTAACATTTAATCTATACGTGTAATTTCAGAGTTGAGGCAATGTATTTAGAACTCAATTTTGATAATTCATAAGTTCTTATATCTATTGAGGAAAAATTTTTTTTTTCGGATATGAACTAATTTAAAAATTCAATTCCAATTTTCCTTTCAACAACAATTCAATTCGAAAAAAAAAAGAAATAATTTGTTTTGAATTTTAATTTTATAAATGTGAAAATCTATTGAAATAGTGTTTGAATGGTGGCATTAAATAATTCCCTTGAATAAAAAGTATGCTAATGAGACTCAGTCAATATTTTTGCAGTGTTGGAATATAAGTTTGATTTGGCTGTTTTAAAATAGTAAAATGTAATTTTTACCGTCTCTGGCACTCGACCTCCCTTTAAAAAGTTTAATTGGCACTCGGGTATTTAAAGGTTGGACCACACTGAGTTATAATAGACTAATAGTAATAACTATAAGACTATAGTAATAGAGTTTTCATTCATGTCATTGTGAAATAAAACTGTTGAATATAAATCTTTGTATGAAAATGATTTTTAGCTACGTTTTGTTATGTAAACTTAATTTAAACTTATTTTGCAGCCTATGAGTATTAGGCCTCCTGAGCTGTTTGCCTTGCCTCAAATGACTGAGCTTCCTCCTACACCTACAATGTTCCACCACTACATACCTGTGCTGCCACGTCAAATGCATGCCAGACTAGAAGTGAGTGGTCCTTATTTAGCTCCTCAGGTATGTAGTAAATTTACATGATCAGGTTGGGGAAATGTTTTCGAATGGAATAAAATTCCACAAGCACTTAAGTCTGATATCCATGCTACTGTTGGAGTATTGGTCAATCTATTCTACGGGTGCTGCTGAAGAGGATCAGCCTTTACACACCTAAGCTGGCTTACTTTTCAAACAAACAAGTTTTACTGTTTTTTATATAGTTTTCGCAGATTTGATATGGTAAACTTGCAGCTAAATTCTAAAAAAATATCTGCTACTCATACAGTAAAACCTCTTGGGAGTGACCTCCTTCCGTTCTGAGAAAAATCGGTCGTTAAGAGGGAGTCGGAAGAAATTTTGGTCCATTTTTGGACCCTTCACAAAATAATTTTTCTTATAAACCGACCCCTCACAAAGTATTTTAGCCTTACGAAAACTTTATTTTTTCACAATACTACAAATATGGGACCCTATTTTCACAAATTCACAAAAATTAATCTTTTGTCGGAAAAAAACTAATTTAACGCCAACTTGAAATTCATAAAATTCTAGTATATTTTCAAACAATTTTTTACAAAAACCGGACCCTTCATAAAAAGTCTGGACAGACCCCGAGGGTAATGAAATTTTCTGAAGTAGCTTTACAATAATTAATTATAAATTAATCATAAAACATGCTTAAACCGGTCAATGACTGACATCCAATGCTGAGCCTTTCATTGGGGGAACGAATGTTTTTAAAGTGAATTTCAGAATTGAGATTAATTTATAAAATGTTGGATTTGTTTCTCCTATTTATATTTGTAAGAAAAAATTTAACCTGGTTCATGTTCTAGCATATTTATAATTTTTAATTGAATTTCATTGCCTTTCTCCACTGCTAAAGTTATATGGTTTTATTTTATCTTTATAGGATTACATGCGATTTGTTGATCAGCGAAGAATGGCAGTAAATCGTGGTGCCACTCAAGTTACTATTGAAAGAAATACATTGCCTCACAAATACAAAAAGGTTTGTCTGAAACTTTTACTCAATAGAAACTTTACTTTAGAACATAGATTCCCAAACCTTATAAAACACCACCCCTTTTTCAACAAGAATTTTTCTGCCACCCCTTTTGCAAAATATTGCCCTTGATGTTTAATTATATATGGTACAGTTTAATAGAATTTATACCAACGTGTAATAGACCTAAATTTAAGAAACTTTAAAACCAAATTTTTTCTAATGCTAGGATAATATTCAAAAATTAACTTAAAACTCCATTTGAAATAATTATAATAATAATTTGACTACCTTTTTTAAATTTGATATAAAAATAAGTCAAACTAAATTCTGGATACCTGACACTGCCCCTCTGTTTGACACCCAGAGTGGAATACCCCTATGCATCTTTCAAAGAAAACTATACACCCTAACCTGAAATTTCTGTCCTCCCCTAGAAATATATGAATCTTAGCATGTAAAAAGGGATTCTAAGCTACTTTTAAGAGGCTTTTGCATGTTTAACTTAAGGGGTCATAGGACTGTTATAACGCAATGCAGTGAAAAAAAACTTTACATTTTCCAAAAAAATTAATATATTTTTTTCTAATTTATGAAAAGACTCGGTTTAAACATATTTTGAATCCCAGGGCTCCCAGCAGGTCTCTTTTTTCCCTAAAAGTATCTTTTTTCACCTGAGGTCTCTAAAAGTCTCTTTTTTAGGATCAAGGTCTCTTTTTTTCCTTTTTTCCCTACTTTTAAGGGTTAGATTTACAAAATTTTTCTGGGGGAGCGCCCCCAGATCCCCTCTACCTTTGAAATTTTTGTCTCTTTATATCCTTTTTCCGTAGAAAATTCTGACTTACAAGATATCGGTCTCTTTGGGTGTTATCAATGGGTCAACAATATTAGTTGAAACAATACTTTGGAAGGCTAATTTTCCCCAAACTTTCCAGTTAAGAACCCTCATCCCTGTATCTATACTTGGGGTTCATATTTTATACAAACTGCGAACAAAATTTTACAGGGTCTGTTAGTTTGAATAAATTCTCCCCCCTCCAACTCCACCACAATAGTCTGGTAATGGGTTTCAAGTGTAAAATAAAGCAATTAATATAAATTTGAAAATTATTTGTAATTGAGGGCTTCGGGGCAAGAACCGGGTATCTCCACATTGAAATCAAGTTTATTATAAGTTAGATTCGCCAATTCAGCAATACACTGCCAATTAATGCAACCCTAAAATATACTACTTTCTTGCTTCTCTTTTTTATGGCTAACAATAATTTGGCGTAACTCTGATTAATCGCCAATTCTAGCTAGCTGATTACTAAATTTCACAGATTCAGCCCAGTGAATTGTTTACCCAAGCATAAAAAGCGTTCAAGATTCGTCCAATTTTCGTCAAGTATAGCCAAATTTCGTTTACATCTAGTAGAAATTACGTAAACTTGACATATTTGGTATGAGCTGTGCTACTAGCCTAAGGGATCGACAAAAATCCTGCACACATATTAGCTATCTTCGAGACTCACTTAGAACTAACGCCGCATTCAATTTCAGTCTTTGTAGGAACAACTGAATTTGAACAACTTTAATAAGGGGATGGGGGTTTTAGGTTGATGGTTTAGTAGGGTAATCAATAAGAGGGCGTTCTTTTATAACTGTTGCACCGAGTATCTAATCTTCATAAATTACAGGGAAAACCTTTTACGTTTTTACAACTATGGGATGGTAGACCTGTTATGCGTTCTAAATTCCTTCTATTTTATAATATTTACTTGAACTATTTTTGAATAAGAGGATACTTAACTATACTATATTCATTTAGAATTGGCGCTTGAGAAATAGTGCTTTCCCCCACGTTAGAAGCGTAACCATAGTTACGTTCTTCGCGCAGCCAATAGTAAGCCTTCTTCGTCACTTTGACCAGGATAGTTGCTATGGTTACCGATCGGTGGTGGGGGAAGGAAATATTTTCAAGCGTCAGTTCAAAATGAATAGAGTATAGGATAGAAACTACGATTTAAGGGCTTAAAAGCTGATTAATTTGGAAGCAAATTTATTTTGTTGTAAAATGGAGGATTGTGATGAAAATTTAGAAGGCAATGACATACAGCAGAATAAAGGGAAAAAAAGTTAAAATATTAAAATTCAAGGAAGTTCCTTTTTTGTAAAAAGATCGAAGGTTTCGAAAATGATAGTAGACAAAAAATAAAGATAATAAACTTTATAAGAAAATTAATTCCTGTTTTTAAATGGAAGATTTCACAGAAAGGTTTTGGTTCTGACTTCACTCGATGAGGCCATTTAATAAGCCCCGCCCATTGACTGAACTGATTTGTATGTGAAACAAACCGTGGACTAACGGGAAAATTCAATTTCAAAAGCACAGATGGTTCATTTTACGAGTACAAGGGTTACTATGGCTCAGTATGGCAAAGGGTCAGTATGGCTAGTAACTGAACAGTTTCTAATCTCGCACTTACGCCAATCATTATACAGAAACCCTAAACGAACACCAACGTTGAAGACGTCGCCAAATCTTTTCCGAAAGTGAGTTTGAATCGAAAGTGGAGATACCCGGTTCTTGCACCGAAGCCCTCAATTGGTGTCAAATCTTAATGTATAGTACATTTCAAAACAATTTATTTTGTTATTAGCCTCCCAAAATACATAGAAATCCGTTAAAATTATTCAACAACAAACTTTTAGGTTGCAGACCTGTATAATTAAGGCATCTATTAGGGTAAAATACAAAAATTTTATGGAAGCCATGGAAAAAATTGTATGTGAAAAATAGTCTGTTATAGGGGTATGAAGGATAATTATGACCTTATGACATCCTTAGCGGCATAGCCAGGATTTTCCTTTGGAGGTCCAAAAAATGCATTATTGTAAATCAACAAAATTTCTGTAGTTACCCAAATAAATTTGTCATTTTTAATTATACTCCTCTGTTAATTAAGAGGTTAACTTCTATGTGTTAATTAGGATCTCTCCTCAAAAACTTTTTGCGAATTTGCCCCTTGAAAACAGTGTCGAACTCGTTTTTGGCGTCAGGCCCATAACTAGATATTTGTTTCAGGGATTTGACTCAATACTATTTACTTATGAGTGTTTTTACATGCTTTGTTTTAAAACGCTTACTGTTATAGGATGTTAATCTGTGTACAATAAGTCTAAAGTTTGAGGGCGCTTCACCAGAAAAATTTTGGAAATTTGATCTTTTGAAGCAGTGTTTTAGCTCATTTTGAGACCTTTACAGTTACATCCAAAGACTTCCTTGCAAGCCACACTGAGTTTCAAAGGGATGTTTGGGGTCCTCCCATACAAAATCTTTGTTATTTAAACATTAAAATATTAATGTGTTAACTCACATATTTGAGCCCTATTGGGTTACAACTACTAGTAAAGAGGATCGCTCTTTTAAAGTGTAGAATTTTTATGAGAAGCTCAGTATCAAAATTTCTCCCTTGAGTGGCAACTGGTTATTATAAAACCAAAACTATAGGGTCTAAAATATTTTAGGTCTGAACCCAAAGAACCCCCCCAGTTTTGGCTACAGCACTGTTTTTTTATTCAAGAATAATCTCAACTTTTCAGTTTTTTAATTTTAATTTGATTCAAGTTACGAAAAGTATACTTTCTGTTTTGAAGGATTATCCCAATATTTCATTTCAACATTTAAAAATTACCTTGAAAATATACTTTTTTATTTTTTAATTCTTTTACTGAACCAAAAAAAAGAACACAATTACAAGTTCACATAGCCACCTGGGATCTCAATCTTTGGCAACCAATCGCTTTTTATCTAATTTCTACATTAATTTTATAACATGAACTATTTTGTGAGGGTAAAACTCTGAAATTTAATGTTTCATCGACCTATTCTTTTCACGACACTGTTAAATTTTGACTTAAAATTTCGGTCTCTTTTTTAGAGATATTAGGTCTCTTTTTTCCCTAAAGACAAACCAAATGTCTGCTGGGAGCCCTGGAATCCTTATTTCATAAACTTTATGTAAAAAAATAATTGTATACTTAATAGACATAGTTAAGTTTATACATTGAGTCGAAAAAAAGCAACTTTCACGGTTAAATGTTAGTATGCAGTGGCTTTCATGCAAGATAATTAACTAACTATTAAATGGAAATTCAAAATTTCAATTCACATATATACTATATGAGTATACAATCAAGCCCTACCAGATATTTTGAGTTTGACAGTCAATTAATATTTTTTATTATAATTTGAACTTAGGTGTCAAAAACACAAAAAAATTATAAGTTCACAATCTCAAAAAATAATGAAATATAGGTTCAAAACTCTAAAAAGAGGTAGGGCTTTATTGTTACTACTAAATATTGATGCTCTAAAAGTTTCAAGGATATATTCTTATTACTTCAAATTTTATCATGCATGGAACACAAAAAAATCACATTTTGAGAGAAATGACCTCAAAGTTTTTTTTTTAGTAATCTCCATGGGTTTCTTGTTTCAGAATTTTAGCCATAACTTCTGAAATAATACGAATTTTTGCATGCGGTTTGTTTTAAATTGTTAAGAAATATCTAGGCTATCTGATATATTTTTTTCAAAAAATCTATTTTTTTTATGATTTAACAGTCTGATGACCCCTTAAAAGTAGCATTACCATCGTCCCCTATTTTCTATCAATTTATCACCACCCTCCTAAAAATCTTCAATTTTGGGGTGGTACAACCACTTTCGGAACCACTGCTTTAGAAATTGTTTGTTGCTTTATGTGCTCAATATCATGTGGTTACTCTGTACAGGTCATGAAATGCAATGAAAGTGACGACAATTTAGAAAAGTGTACCATCTGCCTTTGTGAGTTTGAAGATGATGAGGATGTTAGGTAAGATAAGCTTCATTGTTCTCTTTTTTGGGGTGTATCTTTTTAAATTATGTTGCTCTTAGTCTCTTAGGAGAATTAAATTCAAAACATTAATAAATAAGATAATTTATGTTTTTGTTTTTTCAATTAAATAACATGTATTTTTTTAATTAAAATATTTTGACGTGCATTATCAATTTTATGGAATTATTTTTTATTAAGTCTGAGATAGTTATAATGATTCTGATAAATGGTATTAAGTTTCTTAATTTTATTGCTGACTGCATACATTATATTTGTATACACAGTTGTCATAACTTATTTTCTTATAACAGCTATGTTCACACCTTTCTTGCATTGCTGCACAAAACTATTAGATTACTAGAAACCTTTGAAGTTTCTTGAATTCAAAATGCAGTACTTTGAAATTATCGCTTGTTATAACCATCTTGTGGGTTTATAATCCGTTCAAAAAATTTTCTGTTTTGCAAAATAAAATTTAAATAATCCCTAGGCATTCTTCTATTTGAAAGTAATACAAATAGTTAAGTTAGAGTGATATGGGTAGCCAGTACTATACTAACTTTTATAACCATTTCTCTCTTTTTTTATGTGGCTATTTAAGATTGAAAAACATGAGTATTGTCTTTCTTTTCAGGAGGTTACCATGTATGCATTTGTTTCATATTGAATGTGTCGACCAGTGGCTAACTACCAACAAGCGATGTCCAATATGCCGTGTGGACATTGAAGACCACCTGAAAGACTTTGGAGTTACTTCGTGATATTGCTATTACTATTCCAAATATTATGGTATAGTGTTTAGGATTTAACTTCAGTGTTATTGACTGATGTTTTATATCTTATTGCACTAAAATATTTCTACTTGATTGTTTTTCTACATTTTATAAGTGTGTATCATCTTCCAACTAACTGTTCAACTGTAACGAAAAACACAACAATGAGCTTAGTGGCATGAAACCTGTAATGTTACCTGCGCATACGGTACATTAAAAGTAGAATCCCCCCAGTTTCTTGATGCAAGTATTTTCAGCTATTTAGTACATATTTCTTCCTTCTGATTACGATAAAATAATCTTTCGAAACATAGAGAAAACAACTGTGCAACTTAATGAATTCAGTGTATACCGTAGTTTATACTGCATGTATTCATCTAAGACTGATGGGAAAAATTATTATGTTTTTATTCTCCGAAAAAATTGGGTGTATATATGTGTTACATTTACTTTTTTGTAATGTTTTTGTGTGTAAGCATTTGTCAATGCTTATATTTTAGACAGCAAATGAATATTCCATATGTTGAATCAATCAGCACATATCTTAGGTTATATTCTTTTTAAGGTCTCTAAAACTAGTTGTAAAATTTAGTAGGGTCAATGCATTGGTGTACCCTTGTGTGGTTATTTTAACTTCCTTAGTTTATCAATTATTCAAGATCTGAAAACTAGTTAATCATACGTACCCCTTCAAATTATATCAGGAAATCTTTCTGTTTGTATTTTACATCCTATGACATTTTGAGAAAATTAGGTTTTAAGATGTATCTGTTTTGTTTTCAGTGTGCTTTTGTAAATTTATTTTTGTGGAAGTGACTTTAAAGTATATTTTTATATCAAAAGTGATTTTAGATTTTGGTCACTCTTATACTATTTTGCTTTCAAATATTTTTAATCGCATCTCATTGCTGCTTTTCAATAAGTATCAAACTTTTAATACCGGGGAGTATTAGTTGTTTACATTCTCATTTTACATTTCCTTATCAATTTATATTCTTGTTCAACTGAAAATTCTTGTGTACTGCACTTTGATGTTATAATCGTAGCTGTACAACAGATGCAAATTTCTAACTAAACTAAAATAAGTAAGCTAAATATATCTATAAAGTTATTCTTAATTTAGAGAATTGTTAAGTATATACTTAGTAACTGTATTTATAAATTTTCCAAACCACAATGCAAGCTGGTTATGCACTAAGTGCTTGGTGAATCTTTGTGGCAGCCTCTTCAAAAAAGTTAGGAATGTACCTAGTACTGCTTTTCATGGTGTAGAATGCCTTGGAAACCTTGAAATTGATTCTAATTTCAAACTAGTTTGAAGTTCAATTCGAGGTGTGTGTTAAACTTGAGGTGTAATGCATTGTACTTTGTAAATGCATTTTTTTGCTGTGTAAATAATTTGACTTTCAAGTAAATTCTTTAATTTTTTTTTCGAAGTTTCAATTATTTTCTTTGTAAATCTTTTTAGAGTGAGTTATAAAGTAAATTTATCATCTAAGTCATAAAAATGTGTTGGTGTGCTCCATTGATTTGATAATGTATGGAGGGAAACGTTAATTTGTGTTAGCTGCTTTCAAGTTTGTTCCTTCTATGTTTTTATTGCGACGTTCAGGTATGCTTAAATGACGGGTAACTTATTTTGTTTAAGTTAATTTCTGAGCTACGAATATGATATAGTTATTCTGATACAGGGACATTGAGGGCAATTCCAGACCATATACAGGGGCCTTGTATAAATTTTTAATGGTTTATTATTGCCTTAAAATAAGGTTTCTTGTCCATGAGTTTTAATGTTTTTGCACATTTGTTATGTGTTTAGCAATATTGTTTGCGACCTTCGTGAATTCACAAACAGACTGCACTAAATTCTACCTCTTCAGGTTGCTAAAAAAGTCTGGAAGGCGTAGAGTCTAGTACATGTCTATCTCCTCGAACGTGTTCTATGTTTTCGTAGCTAATATTTTCATACGACTTTTGCAAACCTATTTGCACTCTGCCAAATAAAAAAGCAATAAGTGTAAAGTTTATCTTTATATGGAGCAAATTTTTACCTCTCTCATCTTCTGCTATTTTTCGTTCTGCATGTTGCTATTCATGTGTGTAACGGTGGGTGTGTCAATCATGTCTTTGTAGCTGATTTCTGTGATGTCGGAGATGATGTAATCTATAGTGTGTTTGTGGCTGATGTGTAAAGCTGTCAATTGCTCAAAGAGTTTTTTAATTCCTAACCGTATTTTCCTTGCAAGGTGAAATGTTGCATTTATGTACTGTTCCATCGTTTATTATAAATTAGGAAAAGCATCTTTGAATGGTAATGAGCTGAATGTATAAACCCTGCATTAATTTTTACTAATTTTGTTTTTATTAGTGTTTTCTTAGGCAGCTTTTTCCCAGTAAATTTACAAGTTACATTTTTTTAAAAGTAGGATCTCATGGAAAATAGTGAATGTTCTTGTACCCATTATATGGAAGTATACAAGCTTTTAATTCCTCTGAAGTTTGACAGTTTCAATCGATTTTAATGTAGAAGTTTTTACTTTTTCCTCTCTTATTAGGATATTATATGCACTTTAATTCTGATGCGTGAGGGATATTATAAAATCTGAGACCGGAAATTGTAAAAGTAAATATAAAAAAGTAATGTATTGTTGCTTCTTTTGTTAAATGTTGTGTTCAAAAAGTATTAGAAATTTTGCACAAATTTCAAATACAGCTTTAACATCCCTTTGTCTTACCTTTATACTTTTCCAAACAACTGTTTATTCTTAACTGTTCTCACCCAACTGCTCAGCATGTACTAGCTCCAATCCAGAGTAAATATAGGAGAAGTATGTGCCAGATTGTAAAAAAGTAACAGGAAAATTTGAGTCCCATCTATAAAGCTTGTAAAATCGTTGTTGAAACGTGGTTATGGTATTGTTTATGAATATCTTAGACCTTCAGTCAAACGCATAAACTATCCCTTAATGACGTTTCACATCAACAATAATGTTACAAGCTTTATTGATGGGACATCATGTCCCACCGTATTAAAAGGGTTAAACAATTTCAAAATATTTCTTAAAGGAGCGCTTCTTCGATCCATAGTTTTATTAAGGAAAAATGTATTCTAGACTCCTAAAACTCAAACCAGAATCGTGTATTCTTATTTTCTCACTTTTACTGAAATGGAAAATTATTCAAAAAGGAAACATGTATTTAAAAGTACCACTTATGAGCTGTATTACAGGAGACTGTTACACCTAAGGACAGTTGTACCTTCAGACACCGAGTTTAAAAATTCGGAAATAAACTTAAACTTAAATTGGTGGTTGATGTTGAATGTTAACAGATGCTATCTAGTTGCTAATGCGAAATCAGCTCTTTGAATTGAAATTTTTAAGTTAATATAATACTGGGATTTTAGATGATCCAAGTTACTTTTAGAGCATCACTACACATTAGTATTTTTATCTTTTTATGATTACATGATTATTAAATGTGATTTTATTAAAAAATTGAAATTTGATTTTACTGCAAAGGTACAACAGTATCCCCTATAGATAAATAGCTAAGATTTTGTTTAAAGAAAAGATCATAGTTTAAGAATGAAATTTAGATCTATTGCAGTTGGTGGCAACCTTTTTGAGGAACCAAAAAAAAATTTAATGTAGTAACAGTAATTCATATTTTGTCTGATGTTAAAGTGATTGATAAAACTGATTTCTGGTTTTGGTGGCCAATAAGTTGGTATAGTTACTTCATCATTGAGCTTCTGTCCAAATTATTTTGGTCCTAAAAGTACTCTGTTTTTTCCCAAAAATAAATTAACTTTTGAAGATGATTGACATTCATCCTCATAATTAGTTACTTATCACAAACTTATGTGATTATAGAAAACCATAGAAAGTCATTATCATTCAAACAAATTTAAATTCTACCTTGTGGTTGTCTAGTAAATTATTGTGTTTTTATATTGTGGTTTATTTTTAGATTATAGCATGATTATGGTTTTTATATAAGGGCAGTTTTTTTGGTGTGTACTTTATAATATCTGGATCAGTGTGTTAAGATAGGTTTGCTGGATGCCAATAGAAGTATCCTGGACTATTGATTGCAGTCTAGTGAATTTGCTTACTGTTGCTACTTTTTGGTAAAAATCTTATTTTTATGAGTAATCTATTTGAAAATATTTTTGACTCAGAGTTTCTTTTATGTTCTTATTTCATCTTTTATTTTTTGTTAACTACCATCTCTCCCACTGCTTTTAAAATTCATGAGTTCACAATTTTGTATCAAAATGAGCCTGTACTACTGCCTGTTTGTCATAAAAAAGGAGCACAAGTGCCAATATTTCTTGCTAGTGCTGTAAATATCTGATATTTTTTGACTTCAACCAAATTTCTTCCAATTATGTGCTGTTAGGCAGTAGTTGGAATCAATTGTTATAAGAGTACCTGATATATTAATTGCTACATTTGTGAAAAGCTAAAAGTTTCCCACTTTTAGATTCTTTAAAACTACGATTTATGAACTTGGCTATCTGATGTACCTATTAGTTTATGCTTCTATTTTAAGGCTAAATGAATTTATTTTTAATAACTTACCTATTTAAGCTTTTTTAAAGCATCAGTGAGGGCATCCATTAATTATTGTTGTAGCTTTTTTGTAATAAAGCTGCAACGCTTGCAAAACTTGAAATTCATTAATATCTAGATGTCTTGCTTCATATCTCTTTCATGGTTACTGTTATAGTATCCTCTTTGATGAATTTTCTGTAAAAGAATTTTTAAGAAAACTGAAATTTGATTTTTTCTCTTCTCGTTTTATGTTAATGACAAAAAGCCTTAAATGAATTTATGAAGTATTTTCAAACCTCTCTTTGCTTACAAATTAATGGATGCCTTCAAGGATCTAGTAGCTTAAAGGATGAATTTTTATTTTAATTGCAGTTGTATTAACATTGTGCCAAATAGCTTCTTTCCACCTTTAAAGTTGACCAAAAAAAGAATACAAAGCATTCATTCATCCAATTTATCTTACAATATTTAAGGTATTGTGACATTTTTCTTATTAATGTAATACTTTTTAACCAAAGTCATCTACTACTATTCATTCATATGTAATTATTTTCTTATCCATATTTATCCGGGATTTTCTTTGGGCCTGCAATACCCTAGGGCTTTGTTCGTTCACTGCGCAGAATACTTCCAACATATGGGTAACACTTTGCACCCTTGTGCTTAAGGTATACTTGCCCATGGTGCTTTCAGAGAAACCTCATACAGAATGCACTGGATTTTATAGTGTAATTTTAAAATTCTTGCTGATTTATCTTGTGTGTTATTTTAATCTAATTGTGAAGGTGTGTGGACCTAGGCTCTTAAGATTTTATTAAATCTATTCACGTATCTCTGACAGAGAAATAGATATGTATCTTTATACTACCAGCAAAGCTTTTAATAGGAAATAATCGGTGTGGTGGTATACTTTCATTGTAAGAAACTGATGCTTTTTGCATACAATACCGGTTTAGGTTCAAAGTGCAGATTTTGGTAAATAGTGCTTTCACAACATGTAGTTTGTATTTTCAAGGATTTTTGTGGTTTTGAATAATTACTGGTGCAGTGTATTGTATTTAGAGTGGACACTTCACAGCTTAAACGTATCAGTCGTGACTGCATTCTGTCCTCGTTCGCGAATCATCTTCAAAGAAAACATGCAGTTTCCATTCAGTTTTCGAGTCTATTCCGATATTCCTCATTGTGCTCTGTGATTGTAATTAATATTTTGATATAGGAAAAAGCGCCTAAGCTATTTAATGCCTGTTCTCTGTGTGTCATCAAAAATCTACTAAAAGTAATTGGATATAAGCACTTGGAAAATATGTAAGTTCTCCGACGCCATTTGTGAAACGCAAGGTGTGCTAAAGCGAGAGTGTAGTATTTAACCATTTGATGATTGTCTTAAATATTCTGCATTTAACTTTTGTAAGTTTTTACTGTGTGCATGGTGAACTCGGTTGATTTCTTTTCCTTCTCCGTGATATATTAGAGCAAGCTAGCTAACCAAGTCTTGCAGTTTTGCCTTTAGAGATATATATGCATTCTTTAGGATGTCTTTTAAGTGACCTTGTGGCTTGCTCTTCTTTTATTCTAAATTCTATCTATTCTTTCGATTCCTCCTAGTAAGACTCGAAATGAAGGGTTCTCCTTGGGGTTCTGTTGAGTATAGATAGCCTCTGTGTTAGATGCTCTGTCTCATTTCAGTCTTACTACTCAACCTAGCATAATTTCAAATCTGTTCTGTCAAAATAGTGTCGCTGCTTGGCATCACACTTCGTGTTACGTAAGGAGAAATATCATTTTCAAACTCCTGTTCTATTTTGTGAAATGGAAATTCTGATTTTAGATAGGCATGTTTCATGTGGGTATGCGTAAATCACTTTTCATTGTCGCATTTTTTAGGTAATTAACTCATGTTTATTTTCATATGGCTGTGTCTAAGCTGATTTTTAAATCACTGTTACTAAGTCATAAATTGTCAGTCATGCTATATGAATATCTGTTTTGCAGCAATATATTTGCATTAGAATTTAAAATATTTCTGTTCCTTACAAGAGTATAAACATTTGTACAGTTATAATTGTAAATATAAGTAAATAAAGTTTATAATATGCATTATCATGCTTCTGTGATTATTTTTTAGTTGAGATAGTAAATATACAAAGCTGGGGATGGGAATGTATCCTGTTTAATTTTAAAACTATGGAACACCACTGGCTTATTTTAAAATACAAGACATCCTTTTTAAGTTTGATAATTAAATAAAAAATATATTTAAGAATCTTAAAAGTGTAAGGTAATTACTAGTTAAAAAGAAGATTTGTTAAAGGAAAAAGTTTATTTCAATTAGTTCCTTCTTTTATATGGGAATTTTGTGTATGTTTGTCGAGATTTAAGTTAAACTAGCTGAAGCCGCAACCCGATGCGTTGCGCCGAGTAAAGTCTTAATTCTACGTTTCACGATGCATACTTAATTATTATATTTTTAGAGAAGGAAAAGGTATGAAAAAGAAAAAGTGAATAATTTTTTACATAACATTCTATCTTTCCAACATAAATAATACTAACTCAGTTTTTAACTCAATTTTATCTGCTGTTAGCCACTTGTCACACCTTTTCCCTCAGCCTTGTACGGGTGGAGCATATAATTTTTTAAACATTTTCTAATTTTAAAATTTCTAATTTTGTTTATCAGCAATGACCACAATCATCCTGGTATCCCAGGCGCCATTTTCATATTCCGGTGTTCCCGGTGATTTTCCTCTCTCTCTGTGTTTTTTCCCATCTTAATAAGTAATTAATTTGAAACCATAATATGAAAGATATAGTAATAAGATATAGTAGAAAGATAAATTAGGGGGCTACCGCCCCCTGCTCGCTATCGCTCACCAACCCCCAGGAGCTGCTGACGAAGTTTCCATAAGATTACATCGCAATCTTGCTCGCTTCGCTCGCTATAGCTGATTGGAACGGGCTATTCATCTCCATTAATGAAAATTAACATACACGGGAGTGGAAAAGCTCTAATGGAATCGTCTTTTCTCCCCATCCGGACCCCATTTTGTGTTACCTTAAATATTTCGCTGGTGTCACATATTGGTATCATCCACTTATTGAAGCGTAAGACAGATACTCAATATCACTTATTGCGTTAGAGGATGAATTTTATTCTGAATTTTTATAAAGTTCAATACGAACCAATTTTACTATTCAATTTATTTTGATATATTTATGACTGAAAATAGTTTTTATAAACATTAATATGATTTTTTCCCTTAAAATTTTTAAATCCCGATGTTCCTGGTAATTTTTCTTTTCCGGTCTTTTCGGTAATTTTTCCTTCCCCGGTGTTCCCAGTAATTTTCAATTCAAAGTGTTTCTGCTAATTTTCCAATCCCGGTGTTCCCGGTACTTTTTCCAATCCCGGTGTTCCTGGTGATGTTTAATATCTTAGTGCCTTTATAAAGTACCGAATTATAAACTGTAATAAAAAGTCTCTAGTGAACAAAGTAAAAAAATTTGAAACAGTAATAAAATATCTAGTAAACTGAAAAGTCTAGTGAATCGTCACATTTGAAACAATGTTTTATTTTTAAAACTCTCATTCCATGAAAAAATTAAATTTTTCCATAAATATTTTAAATTTAAAGGAAAAAAATCTTTAAATGAGGTTAAATAACGGTTGAAAATAAATTATTAGAATTTATGTTGGTGTTTTCATAGCTAATGGAGTTTTTAAATGGACAATTATCGAGTTTTTCCTGTCAAAATATTTAATTTTGTTGTTTTCATCTCATTTACAATAGTGAGTCAAGCAGATCTACTCTAGTGGAGAAATGGAGCAAAAGCGGAAAAGAGCAGAAAAACGCAAATAATTCGAAAAGTATTTTGAATTTCGGAACGAACATGGGCTACTCCTGGTCCCTGGGTCATTCTGCGTCTTTTGGTACCTCTGGCGCCCTTCTGCGTTCAGTGGTTTCGGAGGAGATAGATGGACATACATACATACACACATATATACATACGTTTGTTTACTCTCGGATTTTAATAGTGTAGATGGTAATTAAGTTTAGACAAGTTCGAGGCAAAACAAAAAATTTTCAGGTTGTACATTAGGGTGGGTCATTTTCCTATGGCGAAAATTTTTTTTTACAAATTCTATCGGGCACAGTAAGAAAAAGGTGCCAAATGGTCTCAAACTAACATGTGTGAAATATTACTCCATTATAATTCTTTTTGCCTCCGGATTGGCCTCAAATGGAACAACAATACGTAGTTTTTCATATTTTTTATAAATTAAATTTTTTCGTCGATAATTTGTCAAAGCTCACAAATAAGGGTCTTTAAAATAAATTTTAATCATGTTAGTCACATTTATGCATTATTAATACAAAAACAATACTCTTAAAGTGGCAATATAATATAATGTAGTATAATAACAAAACGGGCGTAGAATAGGAGGATCTTTTTTTACCAACAAACAGGGGATTGTCAGTGGTAGATTTTAAATATTGGTAGATCAGATACATTATTCCCCTATTCTGGTCAGTGTAAAATGATATTTTTAAACTTAAAAAGTAGAAATAGTTGTATTTTTCATAAATGCTTTCAAAATTCAGCGGATATTTCATTGGCTGGTCTTGGGATTCACATTTGATTAAATAAAATACGTTGAATAGTTTGTTCATAGGCAATGGCAATATCATGACGAGATTCGCCTCAGTAATGATTTACCTAATTTTTTCTATAGCAATAGACTGAAACCCAGGCCCATAAATATTACTTCTTCAGAGGGAGGACTGACTCAAAATAGCTTCTTAGCATTCAGTTATGCGTTCACAAAAGTTTAAATATATCAAATTTAACTGCTTAAAATGAACACAAGTAAGTTTTGAATATTAATGTAGCTAATTTTAAAATTTTGAGGATAGTACTGAGCTTTGAACTGAAAACGCTGATCTATATATCTTAAGAAAATATTTCAAAATTTGACTCTTAAAATATGTTTATAATTTATTTCTGGACATTACGGACTCGTATGGTATGATTATAGGTTGAATATGTAAAAATATGTAAATAAACCGAAATATGTGAAAATATGTAAAATAAACATGGTCTTAATCGATTCAAAATCTTTTAAAACGTACAGAATTCAAGACCACACTTTAATATCAGATTCCTGAACAAATATGTAATAACATATAAATCCTAGCCCTACTGATCACCATCCATAAAAAAAGGATAGGTCTTGTCCTTTATAGTTGGAATGTTAAACACCTTTCATAACAGATACTGGTAAAAGTTGCCTAGTGACCCATTGTTCAACCCTCGGCCCAAATCCAAAAGAAAATTGACAACCTGGATATAGAACGAAAATTAGCTAAAACTTCATAAAATTCTATTGGCAAAATGTTCAGCTGTTTTCATCCTGAAAATTCTGATTGACTGTTCGTGATTGGAAAGTTAAAGCAACCTTAATATGGGGGAGATAATTTTAAGAGTCATTATAATTTGTCCTAACCCGTGCCTGTTTACCAAACTCCATCTTAACCCTTTTTATCTTGACGGTACTTATAAGTACCGCTTTGTTCAAACACCTGTAGATTCGTAATCTGACCGCTTTTCCTGGCAGAACCAATCAGATATCTTTATTTTTTGCATTGTAGCGATTTTTTGTTTATGTAATGATGCAAAATTTCAATTAAAAAGTTGATGGTAAGTTAATTTAAGATATAAAGGGTTAAAAAGAGAAGACAAACGCGACGGTCCAAATCCAAAAGAAGTTGGAGAACCTTAATATGGAACGGAACGGAAATCGGCGAAGGCGTTATGCAATAATACCCTTGACCAAATCTTCAGCGGTTTAACAGATCTTTTTCTAAAAGGGTTGTCCGCTCGCAATTGAGATGTTAAACACATATGGAGCAGTTGAATGGGAAGGCGTTCTAATAATGAATTGTCCTAACTCCCGGCTCTGATTCAAACGAACGTTAAAAAGAGAAAGCGGCTGTCCAACTAACTTCAAGTTCAAGAGAAAGTTGGGCAACCTCGATGTGGAACGGAAAACGGTGAAGGCGTCATAAAATGACCATTGACCAAATCTTCAGCTGTTTTATAGACCTTTATCCTAAAAATGAAGGTTGTCTCGTTGCCCGTTAGTAATTGAGATGTTAAACGACTTTCATATGGAGCAGATGAATGGAAAGGGGTCATAAGAATGTCTTGTCCAACCCACGGCGGATTCAACGAACGTTAAAAAGAGAAAGCGGCTGTCCAACTAACTTCAAGAGAAAGTTGGACAACCTTGATGTGGAACGGAAAACGGTGAAGGCGTCATAAAATTTCATTGACCAAATCTTCAGCTGTTTTAGGGAGGAGAGCTTCATCCCACCGTCCCCTTTCCCTCCGTAATTCTTCCAACCAAGCATCTGGCATCGGTTACAATGAAAGCGAAAGGCAGCAAAAGTTCTTGGTGCAGAAGAAAACTCGGAAAGCTCTCGAAAGTCAATAACACTGTTGACCTACTTCTTCGCAGGAGGCAACCTTCACCTTATCTGGATTTTCGGAGAAAGTGTTGCGTCGTGTGACGTACCGTTAGATGTGGGTCGTCAAGAAAGTCTCTGTCTCGCCTTCCCCTGAGACGGTACAATATCGTTTTCCCTTTCTTTGATGATGAGTCTCGGGGGAAGGGGAGGAGGATTTTTTTTCATATCGGGCGGATAATGGAAGGGGCAGGGACTTGAGAAAAAGTGAGAGTGCCCTGGGTCCTTTTTTTTGTGCTTGTTGGATGAAAAGGCTGAATGGCAGTTATGTGGGAGATAGGCTGCTGAGCAGAGGCTATTATGTCCGCTACTTTTAAATCCAACTTTGTCTTTTGCATGTGAGGGTTAATTGATACTCGAACTCGACAGAGGGGTTTGAGGATTGTCAGAGAGGTGTTCCAGGACTTATTCGTGTTTCTTTCTTTCCCTTCTTTAATTATATAATTAATTTATATTAATTAGATTATTATATTAACTTAAAATGCAAAAGAAATTGTTTAACTACTTTACCCTTTATTTTCATTCTCGTAGGGGATCACTTAGGGAAAAACGGGGCAATACAGCAAAATTCTAATCCTTTTTTTGAGTAGAAAAAATTACTTACTCAGATACTTTTTTTCTAAAAATATCCAAGAATGACTTAATTTTATGAAACCAATTAGAGAAAAAATATAATTTTAATGAAAATTAAAATATAACGACTTTTGTAAAAAAAACAATTTTGTATCAATGCGCCCCACCACCACCAGTGGGGCAGTTGGATATATTACATGGGGTATTTTGATACAGTGATCAAATTGCTCAAAAATAGTAATTAATAACAAAAGTTTTGGAAAATAAAAAATGTACTTTTGTTGAGTTGTATCTGAACCTTTTTAACACCACTTTTTAAGCATAAAAAGTTATTATTTCATTAAACATTCAGAAATAAAAATAATTAAAGAATTTGACAAATGACCATTTTTAACAAATATCTAATTTAGGAAATACTATGCTAACTTTCATAGGTATAGTTGCTCCTGAATTAGTTGAATAAAATTCAGAGGTATCTTTGTCGAAAGTCATCCAGAAATTAAAAATACTACAATAATTAACTGGTAAGTTTTTGGCTATTTGATAATACTACTTTTTCCACTGTTTTTTTAAATACAGTAATTTGTTACCTGTAAAAGTGCTAAGAACTTCTCAGATGCTTCAGAGTCCCTGAATCCATCGTTTGGACATCATTCCATCATTGGTCATCATTCCATTTATCAACTGCATTTTCATTTATAAATGCACATAGCTACATTGCAATCAGTTTCCAATCTCAAACACTTAAAAAACCCAAAGACTCAAAAATTGACATAAATATCATTCACTGCAGATCTGACTTACCCTTAACTGTTTTTAGTAGTTGTTAACTAACTGACTAGGTATACAAAACAAGTTAAAGCCCTGGTTTTTAGGGTCAAACTTCCAGACCCCCTTTTCCCCTTGGAACATTATTATTCACAACTTTTTACATTAAGTTCATCAAAATGCCAAATCCTACCAAAATATAAATTCAAAATTTGGGCTAAAGGTACCAAAGCTTGTTTAAAAAACTGTTTCTTAGAGTAAATTTTTCTACAATTTTCTGCGGGAGGACCCACAGACCCCTCTTTGGTACTTCGAACTTGATTATTATCTGTATTTCTTATATTCAGTTCTTAAGACAGAGTTTACCTAAAATGTATTTAAAAGTTTCATTGAACTTCTGAAATATGTATGGGAGGGGCTGAGGAATAATTCCCCCCCCCTCGAAATAAATTTCTATAAACGCCTGTGCATCAGACTATTTCATTATCTCTAGTTTCTTAGTAAAATTGAAGTTAATTTTAAGTTTGATAAGTTAAGTTAAGTTTAATTGAATTAATTTTAAGAAAGCATGAATATGCGTAAGTGAGAGTGTGCGAAAAAACATTAGATACCTATAGAAGAGACTATTTTTGGTCACTGTTGATGGTTTTTAACTGGCCTCGAATTATATTTGTTTAAATTTATAGATATTATAAAATTATTCAACAAAATACATTTTTTGAAAACTCATCTTATTGGCAACTTTTTATTTCTATTTCTGGTTTCACTGTTTTCGACAGGTTTCGCTCTCTTTATTTACCCTATAATGAAAAAATTGAAAAAAAGAAGCGCTATTCTGAACTTTTAAAACTCAAGGTATTAATATTATATTAAATTAATAAATCTTAAAAATTAATAAACCTATTTCAGTTTTTTAAGTAATTATTGAATATTATTATTGAATTTCAAATATGTGTACAATCTTGCACCAAAAGAATTGAGAAAAAGAATCACAAATTAAAGAATAAATGGATATCTTCAGAAATTTTTTAAAAGAAATCAATAAAAAAGAAAAATTGTACAAAATAAAAAAAAAGAAATCCCAATGATAAAACAGCTTGCTTTAACTACTCTAAATCACACAGATTAGTAAAAAAACTACTGAAAGAAGCTCGTTCCAACTTTTACAAAAAAGAGTTTGAAAATTGTTCTGCTAATTCTAAAAAGGAATGGAATATTGTAAATAATATATTGGGATGTAAAACGAAAAGCACCAAAAAATCTTTCTCACAGGCGGATGTAAATTCTTTTAATGACTTTTTCTCAAATATTGGCTGCAACATTGTGAAACAGAGTGATAAATACCGGGATTTCGTTACTCCTTGTGTTAACTCTATGGCATTTTTAGATGACGTGTCAGAATCTGAAACTCGGGGTATCATACTAAATCTAAAAAATACCAACTCATGTGGTTACGATAACATAAATTCTAAAGTTTTTAAAATAGTCAGTAAATATATCACTGCAACTTTATCCAATCTCTTTTGAATCAATCAATTAAAGAAGGCAAATTCTTTGAAGCTCTTAAATACTCTACTATTGTGCCTATTTTAAAGAATGGAAATCCCGATGTTTTCACTAATTACCGCCCAATCTCTTTGTTACCTGTGTTTTCAAAGATAGTGGAAGAGGTGGTATCTACAAGAGTAAAAAAGTTTTTGACCAATAGCAATTTCTTTGCTTACAACCAGTTTGGTTTTCGAGATAATTTAAGTAGTACTACAAATGCCTTAGTAGAATTTTCGACCTCTATTACTAACAACCTTAACAACAATTTAAAAACCGCGGCTATTTCTTTGGATATAAGCAAGGCTTTTGATAGTGTAAATTATGAGATTCTTCTTTATAAATTAAATAGTGCTGGTATCCGAGGTAACTGTTTGAATTGGTTTCGTTCATTCCTATTAAACCGGAAACAAAGAGTTAATGTTAACGGCATTTTTAGCCCGTTTATTGCCTCAAAGGAAGGTGTTCCTCAAGGTTCAAGGCTAGGGCCTCTGTTATTTAATATATATATATATCAACGATTTTTGTAAGCTAAATCTACTGGGTAAAATCTTAACTTTCGCAGATGACACAATTATTTTATATTCTGCTAGATCGTATGACCAACTTGAAAATTTAATTAATCAGGATCTATTAATAATTTATAATTGGTTCGCAAGTAATGAACTAAAAATAAATGTGAACAAAACTAGCTACATAATATTTTCCTTACAGTCCAATTTTCACGAGGATCTTAAATTATACTTTTGCGATTGTGAAAATAAACATTGTGAAAATCATTTTATCAAATACACTCCAACAATAAAATATTTGGGTATTCTGTTTAATAAAAACCGGAAATTTTAAGATCATATAAATTCAATAGCTAGTAAGTTAAGATACATTTTGTTCAGGTTTTATCACCTAAAAAAATATATTAATTCTGATTTACTTTTGAGAATATATTTTGTTTGGGTTCAATCTCGTATACAATATGGAATTTTGATTTGGGGTGGTGACTTTTATTCAAATATCAAGCCTTTGCTTACTATACAAAAGAAATTTTTACGTTACTTTCCTCTTAATAATCTTTTAAATGCACGTCAGTTATATGTTCTCAATTGCCTTATTTTTCTGAAGAAATATCCTGGCTATGCCACGATAAACCAAAATTTTTCCTATAACCTTCGCAATCATAACTACTATAATATACCTTTTCCTCACAAAGAAATATACAAAAAACACTTCCAATATCTTTCTGTCACTTTTTTTAATAAACTTCCAAGAGAAATTCAATCTCAAACTAACATTAAATACTTTAAGAAATTGTGCATTGCATATATTTTGATTCTAAATAGCATTAAGTCCTTATTCTAATTTTGTCAGGTTTAAATATCACCATTTATTCATTTTTTCTCTATGAACTTAGAAATTGCCAGCCAAGCCATTTTGTTTTCCTTTTCTTATTTTTTTGTTATTGTGTTTACAATTCTTTTTTAAGTGTCTAGTGTTAAAACAAAACAACTTCTTCCACTATAAACCAAATCGATTTTTTTGTTTTTGATCTTTCTTTTAACAAAGATATTATGTGACCCCATGGACGAGCGGTAGCTCCATTGGGATATTCATGTACTGGATCACTTGTATTTTTTCTGTTCTGTTCTTGTTTGTTTAATAAAATTTATTATTATTATTAATTTATTTAGCTGGGAAGGGAACCGCGAGATTCCTTAAGGTCCCGTTAATTGACAACCTTTTCGACTACTATGCATTTGCATAATGACCTGTAAATCCCGCTTCTATGCCAGAGTACTCATATTACAAAAAAAACCCAAACGTTTTCCCGGGGTAATTTTATTTCGCATGACTTTTGGCATTGAGTTTAATAAAAACGGAAAATTAATCGTTTTATCTGTAAAAAAGCGAGCTTTTGTTTATTTTTAAAAACTTATATGACACTAATAGCTAACAAATGATGTCTGTAACATTTCATTGACTATTAAAAAAAGTATGTGTACGTTGATTTGAATAGAAATTATACATCTATTTAATACTGAGTGTGTGGTAATCTGTGGTAATGTAGGTTCCATTATAAGCTTGATCCCTCGATCAAAGCAAAGAGAACCATGAAAGTTCATTTTTTTAAAAAGAGTTGACGTTGCCACTCAGATTTTATTCCTCATAAAAATTATTGAACATTAGTTTTTTGGAAATCTTTAAAGTAACGAAAATAAGGAATTGAAATTAACTCTTTCATTAAAAACAATTTTCACATTTGCCTTACATTTCTCGTTTGTGAAATATTTTTCAATATTTTTCTGATTTTTCTTAAGTGTTAGAATTTTTCTATTAAGAAAGTAGAATAAAAAAAGAGCGAAACATTTTTAATGGAATAAAATTTATTCTATCAGTGCAGCATTTGATAATTTCATCGTAATCATGTAATTAAGTAATTCATTATTATTTAGTTTTGATTAGGTACGAATCACGAATATTCAACAATTGAAGTTTACATTTATTCATTAAGAAAAGAGTGTGGTGTATGAGAGCCTATAAAGCCTATAGCCTATAATCCTATGATTAAGCCTATAAAATCTAATACATTCCTTCCAGTGATGGTCTAATTAATGAATGATTGGGTGTGTGTAAGCCTTAAATAAGGTACGTGAACTTTCAGGTATGAAGATTGCTCCTTAATATTTATATAATTTTTTTAAGTATTGTTATTTTAATAAAAGGATTTTATTGTGATAGAACTGGGATTGAAACACTATTACTATATAAAACACCCCTATAACTATTTTACCCCACCCTATTTTGTGTGACTAATAAAATCAATTCTTTATTTTTCTGTTTAGTAAGAATATTTTATACCTCATGTTTGAAAGTTTTCTCGGAGATGGTATCTAAACTTCACTAAAATAACATCGTCTTAACTTCATTGTTATCAAGATTGCTACACAAAAATTACTCATTTTAAAAATTGGAATTAAATTTGCTTCTTTAATCTTGCTTTTTATTATCCGGTCGTTTTTGTTACTTATCCAGTCTAGCATATATTTTGGTATACTTTTTATGTTCTTTAAAAATTGCCAAGCAGTTTAAGATGCGAAATATACGAAATATCGCCAAAAATTCGAAAACATTTATCAATAATTGGAGACCAAAATACTTTGATATTTTCAAACGAGATAGATAACGGAATTGTGACATTTTTGTGTATGGCAGTATATAAGGGGAAGCCGAATCCCCCCACCAGAAATTTGCACTTGGTGTACCAAAATAAGTTGAAACCCTGTTTTTTAGAGTCAAATTTCAAAAATTTTCTAGGCGAAGACACCCAGACCCTCCTTTCGGACATGGAACTCTCTATTGTTCAACACTTTTTAGGTAATAAGTTTATGAAAATAAAAACTCCACCTAAAAATTAATCAAATGTATGTGTCTGAAACTGTAGATGTTACCAAAAAAGTTATAAACCCGGTTTTATAGGGTCAAATTTTCAATATTTTTCTGGGGGAGGACTCCAACAACTCTATTACAACCTTTTTTAATACCCTTATAGTTCCTTTATAGTTACTTAAGGTGCAAATTCTACCTAATAATGTATTCAATCAATCAATTTATAACAAATTATAATTACAGTTTTACATTACAATTTAATAGAACAACGCAAACATAGAGAAAGAAAAAAACAGAACAATGAAAACAAATACCAAATAATAAATAATTAAAAAAAAATATTTTTTTTAAATGTAATGAGATATCATAAGAGCTATAGCTCGTACATGATATCAAAAATTCGCATTCCTATGATTATTGAAAGCGCTATTGGATTTATTTAGGTATTGTTCAACTATTTTCCAAAGTCTTGTGCTTTAATGAATTTGATGATATTTGTTTTAAAATCTGCGTAATTATTCAAAAGCTACATTGGATTTACTAAATATAGAAGGGAAAAAGGAATAAAAAAGGTGCAAAAATCTAGTTTTAGTCTAGATCTCTTGAGTCCCTCCCGGCAGATGCCAGCGGACAGTGACGGCTCGCAGGTAGATCAAATGGGGGTTCGCAATTAAATTTTGAAAATACAATTAAATAATAATTAAATAGGTAAAAACATCTCTATTAGAACAGAAGAGGGAGTGAAAGCTCTTCCTGAATAAGGTACAAGTTGGAATAGACTTTTATTAGTTTTCCTTTATGTCAACTTATTTAGTTATTATTATTTCATTTTTACTGGGGTTTCATACAAAATCATCTTCTCCTATAGACGAGCCGCCACTACCAGCGGATATCATCCGGCTGAGTATTATTTTCCATCCCTCCAGCTCTCTGGTTCTAATAAAACAAAATTCCAGGAACCTCTGGCCTAAAACGACCGTTATACAATCATCTCATCGTAAAACGGCAGTGTCTTTCGCACTAGGCAGGCTTTTCTACAAATGTCTACCACGTGTTCAAGTGGAATCCTCCAGATGGCTTTTCTTCTTTGTTTCTTCTCCCAGACGCGGGGGAGTAGGATCCCCTGTTGAGTGACAAGTGCATTGACCCGAGGCACCCAGAAATGTAGGTCGTCTGGGCACCCGGGGTCTCTCCATCCCAAACAGGTTCTATTTGTTTTCCAGAGTTCTTTGTTTCTCGTGGACGGAATGTCTGAATTATGTGATCGGGCAGTGTGTTCATAATCCAACCAATGCGGGACAGCCAATTATCTCTAATGCCGGGGTATTGGTGCTTTTTTTCTAGGGGATGTCTGAGGTCTTCCAGGGTTGATGTCCCCGAATAAACCAATTATTATTGGAGGTCAGGGATGGAATCTGGGGGAGGGATGAGACTGTCTCGATTAATCTCTTCGCTCTATCTGGGAACTTTTTTTGTGTAATTGGGATGGTATCTCCTTGTAAGATCTGTCCATTCATCTTGGATGTAGCTGAGCTAGACTTACTTAAGGATTTGGTTTATATTAAGCCAAATTGACATCACTGAGACTGAGGATGCTTTGTTTGTAGGTATTATGGGTGGGCCGCCTACCGCCGTAACGTAAAGGACAACGGATGTTGTAAACATGGTCTGGAGCTTCCGGACTGATAGGCCGTTCTCAAGTTATATCAAACTTGTACGCTTGGCCTTTAACTGTATAAAAATGATCAGCTAAAAAACATTTCAAAACGTTCAAATTCAATAACATTTAACTAAGGCCTCAAACCTTCATGGATCGAATATTTTGCTAGGTTTTGCTTCGTCCAACCATTTTATGGAGCTTTCCATTTGCCTATTCGGATTTCTTTTTTAAAATTTGCTTCAAAATTATCTTGAATCAATAAATTGGAGTGTTAAGAAATCACGAGTGTATATAAGAGGAGGGGCTAGGGGGCCTTCCCCCTTTATGGTCTAGGTGCACTTAACCGAATTACCTGTTTTTTAGGGTAAAATTTCCAAAAATTTACTGGGGGAGGGACCATAGACCGCCATTTTTCTTGGAACTTAGAAACAATTTTGGATCCGCTTGCCCGGTACAAAAATCTATCTTTGTGTCTGACTGACTAAATTTTAAAGAATATTTCTTACAGTGGTGAAATAAATTTGTATATATTATACGCCACTGTAAGGGGAGAAAACAATACTCATTCTTTAAATTGCTTTACTTTGATACATAAAACTCTGTTCTTTGTTAAATAACAATTATATAAAGGTTTATCATTCATAATCGGAAAGGATATACAATTTGATATTTGAGTTTTTCAAAGTGTAAAATCATAAAATAAATATGAATAGGGATTAATTATTCCCACCACCTGGATCCTTAATAGGTCCTAAACATGAGCTTCTATTCTTTCTCTTCGCACTATTCAAAGGGTGTCTCAAAAGGTGGGTGTCAAACTTCACATGAAGGTCTGTCATGCCATGGCGAAAAATATTTTCACAGGAACCCATGTCCGCAAATGTTAAATGTTTCCGCTTGAGGACAATGTTCGCCGGCGAAGGGGCAGCGCTTATTTTTTTTATTCTACGAAAAACATACTGAATATAATGGTTACATATTCAGAAAGAACACCACCAAAAAAACTTTTTAAACCAAATTTCATGAAATTCTGCCGGAAATTAGAAAAAAAATTATCTTCCTAATTTGAAGATGGTCAGAAACTAATTGAAGAGAGGGATTTTCTCTGCTTTAAAGTGAGGCCAAAACAGATCTGACGTCATTCAATATCCTAAACAAATGTAAAGGAATTGTCGTTATTTTAAGTATTAAATAAACTAAGTTTTTTAAAAACTTTTCACGTCGATTTTTGGACTTAAATCCATTTCTATTACTAGAAAAACGTATTTATTTCTATTTTCAAAAAATGCTGGTATTGCTCGTTGTAAAGGTTCGCTAAGAACAGACCTTACCCTTATTAATCATTGTTTTGATCAAGGAACCTATGATGGTTTTTACGAACTTATCTCAAATCCATCAAACCCAAACACGATATCTCGGTTACCAACATCTTAAATTACCTATTAATAACCACGGTACGCCCTACGGCCTTAATATGAACCACAGGGCATCGAACCCCTGATCACGCAGGGGGCACCCGGCCCCTAATAAACACAAGAAACGTCACTCCTCGTCAAAAACATGACCACGCCCATGTCCGTCTTTCCAGCCGCCATCATTAATTCCAAAATAGGTCCCGATTGAGAGCTCCTCCCGGTCATATTTGCCGATGGAAGGGAGGGGGGGGGTAGGTCAAGGCTGCCCCCCAACACGAGGGGTCACGCAGGAAACGGAAACGCTGACAGATACTCTCGGATCCAGGTCGCTTCTTCTTCTTCTGATGCATCTGAGGAGGGGGGTAGGGTAAATATAACGGTGCCGACCCCCGAAGGAAATCGAAATTGTGCCGCGTGCGGCTGCACAATTTAGGGCAGCGGTAAACACCGAGAGGGGGCTGGGGTGTGCACACCCGTTGCCCTACCCTTTGCGCGCGTGGTCCAAGAGCCCTTTCGCTTTTATGAAATGGTGAAAGTGGAGTGAGGGTGCGTTTTAAGACCCCTGCGACCCGATTTGGGTCTTATAATGTTTTACCGTCACCTTTTATAATGTTTTGTTGGGTTGTGTCCTGTTTTGGGCACATCGGGGCAGTTAACCATTTACCTCTCGATTGTATTACAGTGTGTGTGTGCTAACAACCTTATTTTCTGAAGTGTGCCACGGAACCCTCAGACGCTGACAATATTTACACAATAACTGCTGATGATTTACACAACAAAAAGTACACCTTTTGAATTTTTTCTGGTTCAATAGAAAGCTTTGCTTTTGAAAAGGTGGAGAAAAAATTCGAGAATTACAATGCTACTAATTAATCTAGTATTCGAGTAATAAGGTTAAGAAGAAGATTTTGAGGTAATATTGTGAGTGGCAGCAGTGTTTATATAGATGAATGCGTGAACAGAGTGTACTGTGACGCATATCGCATCTATTCTTCACTCCTCTTGCTTCCTTTTTTTATTTAAATTTCGTTGATTTTAATTTTGAAATTTGAGATTTTAAATAAATATATTTTGTTGAATACGGTATTCTCATTTCTTACGTTATGGTTATGGTGTCCCTGCGTTAAAGTGACATTATAACGTAAGAATTACGTAAAGAAATGTTCATGTGTTTAAGTGTAAATGAAAAGAAGTTCTTCACTAATTTTAAGTTACTAACTTTGTATGAGGGTTTACAAATTTCAATTTAATTTTTTTTCTATTGTAGCTTACTCGATGGTGAAATGAAGGGACGGAAATACACGTTTCAACCATCAAAGTTCCATACGGGTATTTGACTTTTTTTATAAATTGAATAATTTATTTTGACTCACATTAAATTATTTAATTGTTAATTATTAAATTCTTTAATATTTTAATATTTCACTGAAGAAATATATGAGAAATGTGTTTGAGGATCTACGGAAAAGTTGTTAACAGTCTTTGGTTTCCGTCAACTTTCTCTTTACGGATGCGTGCAAAGAGGCTTTATAAAAATGACTCTATATTAGCTTGAATCTAATTTAACTTTATTGAAATTGAATAACCAAATTTACTTACTGGTGAACTCAAACCAACTGATAAATCAATCCTTTTTATAGGAAAGTTGTACTGAGAGAACGGAGATAATTAGTTTTTGACCGCATAAATTTTCCATTTCATTCACTAAAGAGTTTCCTAATTCTGATGACTACAAAAAGTATCTACTTTTGAATTATGATAATGGTTGAAAAAGAGAGCCGCAATATATCACTGTAGTGTGTAAAGAAGAAAGTAGAAAGAAGCAGGAGCGAAGGTGGCTACTTCCGGACGGAACATACCATGTTAACCGGTTTTCGAAGTATTGGTTTCTCTGCCTCAAATTAACCCTTGTAAGGAAAAGGGTTTTACAGAGAACAATTGTTAGAGGGTAAAAAAAACTTCGTCCGCTAGCTGTGCCAGCTGCATTTGGGTATTCTGAATCAAATAAATGTTAAGGTTTTGGGTTTGGTTTAGGTTTAGGGTTTTATGGGCAAAATATTTTTTAATGTGTTTCGCTCTTCTAGAAGTTTTTTGTTCTAGTGAAACACGTCGTTAAGTCTTTGATAAAATCATTTTTTAGTATTACCTTTAACAGCATGATACATAAAATGATGATCGATTTTGTATTTTGCGTTTTAACAAATTTCAATGCTACAATTATTATTATTTTGTATTTCCACTAATAAGCACTTCATTTTTGCAACACTTATTTTAGTTAAAACTTTTGTTACAAGGAAGAGTTTCTTACTTATCTTTAAATAAACATTATTATAAAATTATTATATACTATACAGAACATTGATTTTTTATTAAATAAAGATCTCTATGAACCAAGAAGTCAAACTGGTAGATTTATAAATTCATTTCGTTTTAATTCATTAATTTAATTCATTAATTCATTCGTTTTTTTCAAAACTCATTATTTAACGATTGTCCATTAATGCATAAAATTATGTCAGCTATTTTTTTATGAATTAAATTACATGAGAAGCAAACATTTATAACAGCACTGAATAACTGTATACATACATGCAATTGGATGCGGTATTTAACTTTTCTTAATGTAAATCTACACTACAATGTGATTGTAATTATAGTTTCAATTTCAAAACGTTATAAAAGGGAACTAATGGTCGCCATGACATGATATTTCACTTGAGTATCCCTGAAGTAGGGGGGAATTTTAAGGACAAGAAAAATAGTACCGAAATTGAGCGATAGGGGGCGCTGTACTAGATACAACCAATATCTAGAAATAGATAAATCTTAATTTTTGACCCTGAAGTTGATAAATCTAAACACGTTTCCTGAAAATAGTCAAATCTAAATTTCTGTCCTAGAAATAGTTAAATCTAAATTTTTGAACTGTATAGTTAGTTAAATCTAAATATATTTCATGAAAATTGTCAAATCTATATTTCCGTTCTATAAACAGATAATTATAAATTTTGTCCAGGAAATAGTTAAATACAAAATTCTGCCCTGAAAAAAACTTTATGAGGAACTTTTCTTCTGAAGAAGGGTTTTGAGATTCAAAGAGCTAAAAAGCATCCTGGCACGAGTCCATTTTCCAAATTTTCAGGAGAAAACCTGAAAACCATAATCAAAAGTTAAAGTCATTAAAAAGTTATCAATATGAAATGGGGAACGAAAACTTACATTTTTGAATCCCAACGGCGATAACCTGAAAATCCCCCTCTTCTGAGTTCTTCTCGCTGTACATATGAAGTTCAAACTCATCCTGTGGATTCCTGCAGAAGGACCGGAATACCCATGTGAGGGCAAACGACAACCCAGGGGTGGATTCCCTTACTAAAATGTTATGAAAGGGGTTCCTGGCCTGAGGCCCCCTGGGTATGAAGGGGTTAATGACAGCATGAACTCTGACTGATCCCCTCCCCGGGGTCAAATATGAATTTCTGTTCTCTTGAAGGAAGGATTTTGAAATGGAGACGTTGCTGCGTCAGGATGAGGCGATGAGATATCAGGGTGTTCTCGTGATGTTCTTTTCTGTGTGATGTTATCTGTGGAAGGATGAATAAAGTTTTGTGCAATAAACGATGATTGCGAGTTACTTTTATTTTTTTCTGATAATATTTTTTATTTGGGGTTGTCGTTTCAGATAATTTTGATCTTGTAGTGATTTTGGAATAAGATATTAGTGTCAATCCAGGAAAATCCTTACTATTAAACCAACGATAGTAAAAGGGTCACGTGATGGAACTAGTATTTCGGAGTACTAGTACTGGAACTAGTATTTCGGAGGGGAGACAGGGGGAAGTTGAGGGGCAGTTGATCGAAAGAGGAAGATATATTTGCTTGTATATGGAAGCAAGACCCCAACTATCACCGGTTACCCAACTATCAACCGTACAAAGTCTAAAAATCACGTGACCCTTTTGCTATGGGCGAACAGTATTAGTCCTAATCAAAAAGTTATTATTAAAAATTACTTAAATTTTGTTGGTGTTTTAAAACTTTAGGTTCAATTTTATTATCCGTCCTTTTAAATATTGCCAAGAAAGCTTAGTTAGAATTATCCTCAAGAATTATAAACCAACAAAATAAAACATTTTTATATCAAAATAAAAAATCATAACAATTTGTCAATATTCTAATATTGACGGCTTGGTGATATTTAACGGGACAGATAAAGGAACCAAAATTTGCTCTAAAAATTAATTTTAACCGTTATGACACTATTTTTCGAATATTTGAAAATGAAAAACCAAGAAATTTTAGAATTATTACTTTTACGATGCATTTAGATTTTTAATGACAATTACTCATTGATAAACGCTAAAGCAAGGACAAGAAAGTATAAGAAAAAAATGAATTGAATAAGAAGGAAATGAATGAAGACAAAAAACGCGTGAATAATTTCTTTATTTTTTAATTACCTTATCTCATGTGTGTGTTGCTATTATAACCTATTTAAACTCCTAAAATTATACATAAAAGTTTTTGGGTAATGATATTGCCAGCATGAGAATTTCACTCAGATATACGATGAGCACACATCCTCAGTTTATAACATTGTGCTCTTAACATATAATTATAATAGATTGGTAGATTTATACTACGTATGAATGGATGTTCCATTCTGCTATGGTTAAAAATCAGAAATTATGTACGATAAAACTTCTACTCACGAGAAATTATTGTTGTAGCGTAATAATTTACACTACACTGCATAACTTTACGTATGCGTTTACTAAGTTGGGGCACAATCAAACATTTAATTCATCAGTTGAGGAATTTTTTAGTACCTACTCAAATGGGAATACATATTTTTTATATTTGAATTTAGGAACAATCTCTAAAAAATCTATTGGAATATCAAAACTTTTCTTTATAATCGGGGGGGGGTTCGATACAAAACTTAAAATCATGTTTATCTTAGTTGGTGAAGCATATTTTTAATTTGCTTATTGCTTCATCTCGTTCATAATTCATTAAAAAGGTTAATTTTGGGGGTGAAGGAATCATTTAGTTATTCTTTCTTTTTTGTTGTAGTGGTATGAGTTCTTCATTTCGTCCCCAGCCTTTCTACTGAAGGGGCCTTTATATTATATCCGGGGCCTAGTTGGGGGGCCCCCGAAATTCCCATATAGGAAGTCTCTTTTCCTCTACCATCTTACCATGTTCAAATAGAAAAGAAATATTTCTCCTAAAAAATATGTGTGTCCCACAACTATATGTATTAGAAAACGTTGGATGACCAGAATAATTTATTGATTAAATAACAATCTGATATCATTAGTGCATTTTGCTAAGAAGTTTAAAAATCTAACTAAGTAGAAATTGAATTATATAAATTTTATGAAAAAAACCCCGTATTAACGATATCGTTAATTGTAAACAATACAAAGACAAATTTCAATATTTCTTTAATCGAATGCAGTCTATCTGAGTTTTTCTGAGACCCGAGTAATTTTCAGTAAGCGAAAAGAAAAAGAAAAGATACTTCTATGCTGCTGTGATAAGTTTAAACATTTCTTCATCAGTAGAGAATATCGAGAAAAAAAATAAGGATTTTATTTAAACTATTATTGAAAATATAGAAACTGAAGAGGGTAATTTTATATTTTCTTCTTCCTCATCAATAAGTAGAAAAAATAAAGATAAAAGAGGTCATAAATAAAGGGATGTAAATGGAAGAGAAAAATAATTGAAAAGATGATATATTTCCAAATGGTTCCAGTGGAAAAAAAAAACTCTATGGAAGAGAAATTCCTGCATTTTTGAGTAAGTTATATAAAAGTTTTTAGGATGGAGAGCTTATGGTTATCTGATGGAGAACTTACAGAATTTAGGTGAACAGTCTGTAAACCTTGATATAGAAGAAAAGGGAGAAGGAAATATGGGCAGGAAGAAGAAAAGAAGATATTAATAAAAAGAAAAAAGGGACAATAAAAAGAAAATATAAGAAAGAAATGAAGAATATAAGGATAGAAAGAAAGATTGCATAAGAGAGGGAAAGAACAAGGAGGAGATAAGAGGAAAATGAAGTGAATAAGTTAAAAAAATGCAAGATTAATAAAAAGGAAGAAGGTTTAATAAGAGAGAAAAAGCGGGAATAAAAGAAATAAAGAAGAGAATAATAGAGATTGAGAAGGAAGATGGAATTGGATAGATAACAAAAAGAGTGAGTAAGAGAAGGAAAGAACAAAAAGGGAATAAGCTAGAAAGAATACAATATTAATAAAATAAAAGAAGGTAGAAACAGTGGGAATAAAGCAAGTGATTGATGTATTAAGAGAGGGTTGTTGTTGTCGTGTGCCACTTAGGATTACCAAGCTCCACAAGGATTCAAGGCAAAGGGGGTGCGGCTCCTGAGAAAGTGAGGCCCATAAATGGCAGGAGTCCGACTTCTGCCTCATGAGAGGATAGATGCTGCCACTATCTATCGCCACCTCCACAATTTTGCCATGCGTTTGAAGGGGAGGGAAATAGTCTCCAGACACCTAGACCCGTGGTAAACTGCGCCACAGGACTTTCGGACCCACAGATTTAACGAGCACGTACTCCGCATATAGAGGGTGAGAAGAAAAAAATGGGAATGAGAGGCAGGGGGACCCTGATACTTCTGTCCAGAACATCAAACCCAAATTGGCTTCCTCTCGGTATTCCTCTATAAAGCGCTTGCTAATTGGGGACGTAAGCATTCTAGAAACTCCACAATCACCCTCCTAACCCCGATAAGAGCCACCCCCGAATCATTTCCCGCGCTCCCGTTTTCCCACACGAGAGAGACAAACCAATCAAGTCACTTCTCCGACAAACAAAATTTATATGCCACTTTATCTCCGTGGAGTATCCCAAGATTAAGGAGGAGGGGGTTCGTTAAAGAAGGGGGCAAAAGGATGTACCCTCACCTGGCACCCCTCGTCTACCCCCCATTGACCTGCCTTGAACTGACTCAGCTGTTTCCATTCTTCACTCCTAGCCCTAACGGCTTGGTGAAAGGCCGTCTTACGTAGCTCCTCTCCGTCTTCCTTAATTTTTTCTCCTCCTTGCACTTTTTATTAATGTTATTATTATTGTTATTGTTATGTCGGGATTGCCCGTGGGGTGAGATTTTTTTCTCTGCTCCGCAGACTTTCACTTTCACCAGGGGAGAGGGTTGCGGAGGGTTTTTTTTTTCACTTTCGTTTGGGGGGTTGGTTGGCGGGAGATTTTTAGGGGCGTTGGTTGTTTCGTGTGTTCTTTTTGTGAGTTTTTTTTGGTGTGAAGGAGGATGGCTTTTATTTACTTTTATTCTCATTGAGTGTTTAATTGATAAGTTATGATTAGATTTGCACTACTTAGGTTCGTTCACTTCTTACTTTGTAACACTTGAAACCATTCATCGAGACAGAATTCGAGGACGATAGCTCAATTCCATGTTAAAATATTTTACAAAAAGTATCGATATTTTAGTACAATTATTTCAAGAAGCATACTTGAATAATGTCTTTCCTGAAAAGGTATTGATAGTTGTATCCATAAAGCATAGTAAACTTTCGAATAAAAATCCCGTTTTGATCCTAGAGTAACCTTTGCGCTTAAAACTAGATAATTGTTTATTGCAATGAATAAAATCGGTTAAATTCTATCCTGTGCTTGTGCATCCTTCCTTTTCAAAGCACCCTGCGATATTCATGAAGCAGATTTTATCATCAGTTGATTTTATTTTAGTGCACACTGATTGAAATTATCTCCCTCTACTCTGCTCTTCAGCATCCCTCTGCTCTAGTGGATCTTTCTTATCTTAAGCATTTCTTTGCTCTAAAGTCTTCTCACAGGCATCATTTTACTCCCTTATTTCATCCTCTCTTTAACTTGAACATTTTTCATCTCTTCAGAGTCCATTCGCTCTTGAGCCTCTCTTACAACCCTTTAAATTCATCATCCTTTGCATTTCATTATCACTTTCTCCTGAATATCTTTCATTCATTCATTTCTTTACTCTTCAACACCGTTAATCTCCAGATCATTCTTTGCACTTGAGCCTCTCTCGGCTCTTGGGCATACTTTTATTTCATCATGCCTTTGCACTTCTGTATTCCTTTGCTCTCTAACTTCCTTCAGCATCCTTAGTCTTAACCTACTTGTATAAAACCTCTTATTTATCTTGGGTATCCTCCTACTCCTCATCATATCTGTGCTTCTCGGCATCTATCACTCATTAAAATTTCTAACCTTGATACTTTTTTATTCATTTTTATTTGTTGCACGTATATCTTGAGTCAATTATCCATAATTTAGAGATTTATAAGGTTTTTTTCTGAATCTAGTTAAAAAAAGAGTTGTATTTTCATATTAAATTATATTAAACTTGTTTGCATGTATTTGGATTATGTGAACACACACAAAAGGTTTTATGACTTTTCCACGAAGTTAATCTCCAAAAAGGACCTACCAAAATTTCGCTGATTTTTTTTTCTGGTATGATATAATTTGATGATTTTTCCAACTGGAAATTGGGAAAAAAATATTTATTTTAGAGAGTAAAAATGTTAAGGCGGTTTAGTTTAAAAAAAATTTCAACCAACTTTTAAATTTTGTTTTTCAATTTTTAGAAATTTGATGATTAAAAAAGTAAGCTAGTCATAACACAGGTAAAATTAAAGGGAATTAAAGGGAAGTTAAGAAAAAAATTAGTCTGATTTATTTTTTTAACTTGTATAATTCTAGAGTTATAACCGTTACTAAAATTCAGGAAAAATAACTTGAGGTGAGTCGCTTATCTCGAAAAATGGGGGTTCTTGAGCAGGAAAAACAACTTTACAAACAATACTCCCAAAAAGAAGGGTAATAAAAGATAAAACCTGGACCACTTGGATAATTATATCTGTTGCAACAGTATTTCTTCATAAAAAATAATTTCAAAATTTCAGGGTTTTTATCTTTGTTTTTTTTTGCTGTTTATAAAAAGCCGCATTTTTTTCTTTAGTCATTGAAAACCCTCTAAAAATTAGAGTAGGGGGTTGAAACTTTGCCTAAACAATAGTATGAGTAGATCTAAAATAAAGGGAGATGGTAGCGTTTTATTTGTTAAAAAATTATGATCACCCTAGCTTTCATATTATCACACTCACTTCCGCTTGCCCTGTAGCCAACAGGGAGGAAGCCACTGCGTACTCTTACCCGATAGCAAAGTCTCGTTCTCCTTTCCCCTAGATCTGTAGTTCTAATATCACTGCAAAAAAAACGGAAAATTTAACAGCAAAAACTGCTGTTAATATTTTACGCATTTGCTGTAATCTCAAAAAACTGCCTTTTTAGCTGTAAATGTGAAGCGCCACCTGCATTAGTTTAAATTAAATATACATAGTAATTTTCCTGGTAGTTTTCCTTGTAATATCTGTAATTCTTTAATTGGTCATCAAAATAAATATTAAAAGAAAAGGAAATTCTTGTTAATTGAATGCTTTAAATGTGACATTACCTTTACAGGATAATAGTACTATAATCTGTATAACATTAACCTGTCTAAAGTTATTAATTTGGTAAGAATTTTGTATCATCACTGTAGAGGATCGATTGATTGCCTATCTTGGCATCTTTAGGAGGCTAATGAGTTCATAGTTAAAAACGACAAAATCATGACGAAAGATCCAATCCTAATAATAATTTATTTACAGATGATTGCACGGTTATATACATTTGAAGATAATGACGTATACAGTGACGAAACATAAAACGCGAAACTTTCGCATCCAATAGGATTACGTAAGAAGCAGTGAATGGGTGGAGACTTGGATAAATTTACATAATTCTCAACAAATGCCCCCTTCTCCACACATTCACTCTTTAGGAAACAAATCATTGGAAAATATCTTGTTACAAAAGAACGTCAAATTATCAAAACTTAAAGCTTTAGTTAACATGTCAGCCAAGTTTTCTTTCCCATGGACAAAACACAATGAAAAATGTCCCTTTTTTAGGTAGTCCTTCACAAAAAAATACCTTGTGTCCACATGCTTAGTTCTTCTGGTCTCAACAAGATTTTTAGAAAAGTAGATAGCACTTTGGCTATCACAAAAAACAACTGGTTTTTGAACCGTTATGTTTAAACAACTTTCATTAGAAATTCTCAAAAGCCAAATAATTTCTTTTACCAATTCCGATAAGGAAATAAATTCAGCCTCCATGCTAGATAAAGCAATTGAGTGCTGTTTTGCAGATAACCAAGATATAGGGACACCTCCAAATAAAACTACAAATCCGCTTACAGATTTTCGGTCATCCCTATCAGCGGCCCAACTGGCATCACAGTACGCAGTAATTCTAGAATTTGTGGCTTCTGAAAGATTGATACAATAGTCTTTAGTATCTACTACATAATTAAATAATTGACATAGCAACTTCCAATGAATCGCTGTATGGTTATTGTTGTACTTTGACAATAATGTTACCGCAAACATTATATCCGGCCTTGTTCTGGAAGCCAAAAACAACAAACTGCCGATCAGAGATCGATACGGGATATCTTTTAGAATAGAATTTTCATCCACAGCCCTTTCAATAACTAAGCCAGGACTCATTGAAAGTTTACATTTTACCTTAGGTACACCTTTAAAAACTTCAATCATTTTCTCAATGTAACCCCTCTGGTGCATATACAATTTTTGATCCTTAACCTCAAAATCTACCCCTAAAAATTTAGAAATAGGGCCTAAATCTTTTATCTCAAATTTAGAATTCAATAGTGTAATAACATTTTTCATGTTATCTTCATCACTTGCAAATACAGCCAAATCATCCACATACACCAGCACGATTACATTACTTTCAAGAAAATAAACACAGTTACAATTTTTCATTTGCTGAAAACCCAAACTGATCAAAACCTCATTTAATGTAAAGAACCATTCTCTTCCTGCTTGTCGCAGGCCGTATAAGGCTTTCTTTAATTTTAGTACATAGTCCTTATCATTAAATTCAACAAATCCCTGAGGTTGCTCTACATAAGTTTCTTCCCTTAAATTGCTGTACAAATACGCACATTTCACATCTAAATGACGATGCTTCCATTTTCTAAGAACCACCAATAGAATCATGAAAAATTTAACAAGGGTAAAATTTACTACTGGGGAAAATATATCGTAGAAATCAATGCCCTGAGTTTGCCTGAATCCCTGGGCTACAAAACGAGCTTTATATGTTTTTATTTTCCCAGTAAAATCTTTTTTAAGGTTATACACCCATCGACTACCTAACACCTTATGGTTAGAGGGTCTTGGTACTATTTCATACACATTTCGGGATTTTAGAGTATCTACCTCCTCTTTCATGGCTTTATCCCAAAAAGGCTTCTCCGGAACCATCTGCGATTCCAGAAAAGATAAAGGAACTCTGACTTCAGCACAACAGGCTTCATGATCAGAATTCAAATCCGATTCATCGTTAGAAGAAGCCTCAACTTCAGTTTCATCTGAATGTCTAGAAAAATCGTAATCATCAGGATTAAAATTTATTCCCTCTTTATTACAGTACCGCTCAACTTCGTTTAAACTTCTCAACCTTATATTACCTTTAGGGTAATAATACACGTCCTTTTGCCCAGCAGATTTCCCCTTAGTTCTGGTAACCACCTTTCTTACCCACTCATCAGATACCTTTTCCCGACTTTCCGGAGCTTCTGACTCCTCATCTGATTCTAGAATTTCACTTGGGAAACTTAAACCAAAAGATATCTTATCATTGGAAGGATTATCACTTAACTTGGGTTCTACTTGGGATTCAACAATTTTAACATGTTTTGTTTCAATTACCTCTTTAGTATTGGGTTTCCATATGCGGTAACCTTTAGTTTTAGCTGCATATCCCACTAATATTCCTTTTTGTGCCCTTTTATCCAGCTTATCTCTATACAATTTAGGAATATGAATAAAAGCTTCACTACCTATCGTCCTCAGATGCCTAACAGAAAATCTTTTACCAGACCAAATGTTTAAGGGAATTTTCCCGTTTAGGCCTCTATGGGGAAACCGGTTTTTCAAATAATTTTGGGTATTTACTACCTCCGCCCACAAACTTTTTGGCAACTTCCCCTGATACAATGAAGCCCTTGCCCCCTCAACAATAGTCCTGTTAAATCGTTCGGCTACACCATTCATCTCTGGGGAGTAAGGGTTAGTCCTTTCAAACCTAATCCCAGAATTCTGTAGGTAATCTTCAAAATATCCGGCACAAAATTCTAAACCATTGTCAGTTCTGATCCTTTTAATTTTTCTCCCAGTTTGTCTCTCCATCTCAGCTTGATATTGTTTAAAGTACCCAAACACCTGATCTTTATTCCTTAGAAAATAAACAGTAGAATATCGAGAGTAATCGTCTATTATGCTAAGAAAATATCTAGATCTACCCAATGATTCTACAGGTGCAGGCCCCCATAAATCTAAGTGAAGTAATTCCAATACATGTTTAGTCGAAATTTTGTTTACAGGTTTAGATGATACCCTTTTAGATTTAGACACATCACATATTTCACAAGATTCAATTTCACCAATTAATTTTTCCATACCAAAAACATATTCAGATTTTGCCATATTAAACAGTTCCCTTGGATTTTGATGCCCAAATCTCGCATGCCACTTCATATTACTTTTAGTAGCAATATACCCTTCCGATTTACCACTTTTAACAACATCAGCATTTAAAGGATATAATTTATCACATAAAAATGATTCAAGAAAGAAGGAACCATTTGGTTCTCGAATTACAAGTTTACTATTCTTAATGTGTATACTATAACCAGCATTGTCAATAAGTCTGCCAGAAATTAAGTTTCTAGACATCTTAGGAGCATGCAATACATTTTTCAACAATAGAAACTTTTTACCTTTTCTTTGATGAACGTATAACTTTAAGTTACCGTACCCATGTATAGGAGTTGATCCTTCAGCAATCTTCGCTGGACTCACGTCAGTACATTTGCGATAGTCACTAAATAAACTGATGTCATTACAAAAATGTTCAGTGGCTGCGGTATCAACCACAAAGTTCACCGTGTCCGAGTCCACCATCATGGCTCCTGAGGTTAGGAAAGCATTTTTAGAACTGTCCCCAGATACCCTAAAGGACGTCTCTGTAGAGGCTTTGCCCTCCGATTTGCAGTCCCTTACAAAGTGACCAGGAAGTCCACACTTGAAACACTTGACCGTACTCATTATCTTTCCTCTCCGGGGTCTACCTCCGCTCCTCTGCCTTCGCTTTTCTGTTTCGGACGCGAGAGCTGTCTCAGCTGCCCTTGATGACTCGTCGATCTCATTCCGGTGCTGCAAGCGATCATACTCAGCTAATAAAGCTTTTCTGACGTTTAAAGACGTAAAGTCTTCATCACCCAGCTGGTAGACTTGGATCACCACGTTGTCGTAGTGTGGAGGTAACTGGTATAGCATCTGGTACGCAATTTCATCATCTGGGACGACTTTTCCGGCCAGCTCCAGATCCTTCGCGGCTCTTAGTAACCTTCCAATAAACATCGACATGGTCTCCGTTTCTTTCAATCTAATATTCATGAAGTCAGTCCGGAGAGCTGCGATTCGGGCTCTAGTTGTGGGTTCAAAACTTCCACAGATGCTATCCCATGCTGCTTTTGCGCTGTCGGATTCCATCACTAGATTCTTGAGGTCTTCCTCAATCGACAGGCAGATTGTGGAAAGAGCTTTTGCATCTCGAGATTTCCACATCTTGATCGCTTTTTCATCTTCTGGCTTCTTTTCGCTGCCTTCCGCGAATCCAAAAAGATCTTGATGCATCAACAGCATTTTCAGATTGAATCGCCATTCTCGGAAATTATCCCGGTTCAACTTCTGTATATTAAATAGATTTGCGGGATCTTTAGCAGAACTCATCTTTGATCATGCAAAACAGCAGACAACCACGCTCTGCTACCATGTAGAGGATCGATTGATTGCCTATCTTGGCATCTTTAGGAGGCTAATGAGTTCATAGTTAAAAACGACAAAATCATGACGAAAGATCCAATCCTAATAATAATTTATTTACAGATGATTGCACGGTTATATACATTTGAAGATAATGACGTATACAGTGACGAAACATAAAACGCGAAACTTTCGCATCCAATAGGATTACGTAAGAAGCAGTGAATGGGTGGAGACTTGGATAAATTTACATAATTCTCAACAATCACTAAAATAAAATGAAAATAAAAATGAATTGAATTTAAATTCTTCAATAATACCAATCTTAAGACCTAAATCATTCAGCACCTTTGTAGCAACATTTGGAGTAATCTTTACGTGATGGAACAAAAAGCAGGAGGTATAACAGGTAGTTTTTTAAAGAAATGTCAAACTAGCAACGAAAATGTTGCTTAATACATATAAACAAAATAGTTATAAAATAACAGCCCAAATTATGTATAGTTCCGTATAAATTCCAGTAACGTTCCTGCTTTTTATTAGTTTTTACAGCAGTTTAACACTTTCCTGGAAAATTCTAGTTTTCATTTCTGAAAAGTTTCTGAATCCTTGCAGACAGGACACCAATGTTTGTTTTTGTTTTCACGCTCACCACTAAAAGAGTCAAATTATTTAAATGAGGTGTAAGAACCGACTGATGATTCTTAAACTAGGAAGTATAACCTTCGTAGATCGGTACCTCCCGTGGTTCATAATATGCCACATTTTGAATACTTGTAGAAACATGAAAGAACAAGACATATCTGAGATGCACATAGCTTTCTAGTTTTTCTGCGGAATAATTACAGTACACAAAAATCTGTAAAATTACAAAATTGCTGTAAAAATACGGAATTGCTGTTAAATTTACAAACTTGCCGTTAATTTACAAAATTGCTGTTAAAGTCAAATTACAAAATTGCTGTAAAATCACTGCAAAAATGGCTGGCACCCATAATGCCAGCAAATTTTGCTGTAAACTTACTGTGAAATTTTTTGCAGTGTACAGTGATACCCATCTGCTTGTCCTTGCACCATAAGTCCTCCGTGAAGTGGTAAGGGGCTGCACTTAAAATAGGGGTGACCTAAAGAAGGAAAATTAAGGTAAAAATTGTCAAGCCTTCCTAATGTGAGTCCTTTTGTTTTCCCCCTTTACTCATCCAATACTCATTTACTTATCCAATACTCCCCAAAACTCATCTGAAGCTTAAAACTAGCTTATGTATAATCCAGAAAAGTAACACTGTGTATTTTTTTTATTGATTTTTGAATTTAAAGAGGTGCTATGAGAAAGAAGAGTAATCTTACAATTATGAAGACGGGGAAATTTTTTTTGCAAATTTTCAAGGCGCATATTCCTAGCGTTAATTTTTTATTTGCTCTGTGATTTTTAACATGGTTTTATTAAAACTAAAACTTTCATTTTTTAACCTTTATTTTAAATTGGTTGATAGGTAGGAAACAGAGGGTACAAGTCAAGGGTAATTATTCTCAGTGGGCAGTGGTCATGAGTGGGGTGCCACAGGGGGCAGTATTGGGGCCAATTATCTTTATAATTTTCATTAACGATATTAATCAGGACATTAGGAACAAAATCAGCATCTTTGCTGACGACTTAAAAATTTGGGGGAGGGTGGATACTCAGGAGCAGGTACAAAATTTACAAAGGGATCTCGATATTATATCACAATGGACTGAAAAATGGGGTATGTCCTTTAACATAAATAAATGTCAGGTACTTCATATGGGTGGGGGAATGGTAGAGCAGAATTTTATCTGCAAGGGGAGAAAGTTAAAGAAGGTAATATGATCAAAGACTTAGAGGTGATAGTAAATGAGGACTCTAAATGGATTCATCAGTGTTCATCTGCTAGTAAAAAGGCTAATAAGATATTGGGATACATAAAAAAGCTGTTTCTTCAAGGTCCGAGGATATTATTTTACCACTATACAGAGGCTTGGTGAGACCTCATCTAGAGTATGCTGTTCAGTTTTGGTCTCCATACTTAAAAAAGATATTGATTCAACTGAAAGGGTTCAGTATAGGGCTACTAAAATGTTCAAGGGTATATCCAGTTTAAGTTATGAGGGAAGATTAAAGAAGCTAAATATGTTCACTCTAGAGAAAAGAAGGATTAGAGGGGATTTGATTCAACTATTGAAAATGGTAAAGCAAGGGGACACAGAGGGACTAGATTTCAATATGGGTAATAGAACAAAGAGTCACAATTTCAAATTGAATAAAGTAAAATTTAAGACGGATTGTAGAAAGCATTGTTTTTTAATAGGGTAGTGGATAGATGGAATGCGTCGCCTGAAACAATTGTAAATTCAAGTGGGATAAACGAGTTCAAGAGGAAAATTGACAGATACTGGGATTCCGGTCGTTTGGGTTAAAAAGACTGGACCAACCTTGCTGGGCTCACGCCTGTAGTTGGTCGACTTAATTTGTATTTGTATTTGTATAAAGACGAAAAACTTGTGGCCAGTAAAACTCCGAGGCCGTGGCTTTAAAATTCTCAATTTTACAGCCCAAAATAGTTTTTGTGCGTACTACTTTTCTTACATTCTTTTCCTTAATCTTTTGTTGAGATGGTTTTAGAGATCTAGCACAATATTCTAGGTTTAAAGGATTTGATTTATCTCATGTTTTCTTGCTCTTTCTTATCTACATATGTTTAGTGGGTGGGAGGGTAGAATGGGACACTTTCAATGGAAGGGAAAAAATGGGACACTTCCAATGGAACTTTCCATTGGAAGTGTCCCATTTCCCCCCTCTGTACATAACATAATAAGTTGCACACAGATCTAGTTATAATGAAAAATACTATAATAAAACTTAAATTAAAGAATGAACTACTGACAAATCACTGTATAATAATTTTAAATTAGGCATGAAAAAATTTTAACACTTAAAATTCTTAAATGAGTTACTAGCCTTCTGTCAACACATGAATCACTTTTTGGAGGTTTTCTTCCAAATATTTGTTTAAAACCCATTTCTAAATTCTATTTCTCTACTGGTTAAAATTTATATTACATAACACTAAATTTATATAGTTGAATAAAGTTTATTTAAATTTCATATAGTACTTAAATGTTACTGATTTCATTTTTAACTGGTTTTCAATGTAAATCTAATATGGTCTAATATAAATATATGATAATCATAAGAAGTGAGGAATTCACCTTCAAAGAAGTCAGAATCAAAAATCTGAATTTATGAAAAATCGCAGAACGAAGTGAATTACTTGAGAACACAGATTTTGAACCATCAGTGGTTTCATACTCATGTAAGACTTATTACCATCTAGCCATAAATTTAAACATGTACGGACCACCTTTACTCTCTCCTCTGCCATCCACCAATTAAAAAAAGGCAAACACTTATTCAACTATAGAAAATTTCCCTATTTTAAAACAGAAAAAGCCATTTTCCTGAAAAACTAATGGTTTTAATTTCATAAAAGTTTCAAAAAAATATATGATTAGATATTGATGATAAAAATAGCTTAATTTGAGTTTGATACAAACGAATATTCTATTCTAGAGACTATTCTTGATTGACTGTTCGTACTGTTGATTGTACCAACTGACACCACACAACTATTTATAACGTAGCAAAACCTTTTTAAAGAGGAAGTTTGATGAATAAAAAAATTGCGACGACATTTCTTTTACAACCCTTTCTATTTCATATCTATGGAATAAAAAATGCGGAATTGTCCATTATCTACAGTTACATGTAAGACATTTTCAAATAGAGGATAGCGTCAGAGAAACACCTGCCAGACACGCTCAAAATACCAGGAGATTCTTGGATTTCCGCTGTCGCAGTCACATTCTTTTCTAATATTTAATTCTAATGTCTCCTCATAAATGTTAGGTTTCCTCGCTCCCCAAAGTACCTTGATATTGTTTCTTATACTTTATACCCTACTATCTTTCTATCTCCACCGAATGAAATAATAATAATAATAATAATAATAATAATAAATGCGGAAATTGCCCATTATTATTGAATACAAGCTATATGTATTTTAAAATATTTTATTGTTTGCAGTATTCATTCTAAAGTAAATTCCTAACAGGGCTTCTTTACAGTTCATGCAAAAAGTGTCTCAATGTTGCCCTCTCGACAAACAACAACATTTTTACTGTTGTATCCTGTCGCTGACCACTTGGGGTACCCCTGTGATCACCAGTTGTAGTCTTAAATAGAAACGGTTGGAGGATGTAATGGTCCCGGATAAGAGAAGAGCTCTCGACAGCCAGTCACAGGACACAGCCTTTGAGAACCATCTCGCCACTTCTTTTTCAGCACCCTAAGCCTTTGTCAACCTACCACTTTCCTCCCATTTGGAAGTGAATCGGGAAATGCACAAATGGTCGACCTACTTCTACAGAGGGAAGCGCATTGTTTTCAACCTTGAGTGCCGCCATTCTCACGTTGGGCCGCATAAACAGCCACTAGTAGCCACCTCCAACTTCTTCGCTGAAGGTCGAACACGAGATCGTGGAACGTCCTTGAAGGGCTCCTCAAGAAAAAAAAATCCACCCAAAAAAAAAGAGACCAGACCTTTCCTCAGACTTCCTTGAAAGTTCCTCGGGGCCTCGTTGAGGGACCAGAATTCAAGGACCATATTTCACGGTGAGATCAATCATTTTGTTGCTACTCTGAGGAACTTTACATCACTTTCCCATGTGGGCACAAAGAATTCCTTCTGCTGGCGATGATCAATAGCCGGTTTGGATCTCCGCATTTTTATGCGTTTTTTGGCAGTCTGGGATCTCGTAATAACGGGAGCGTGGATCTTGTGTGAAAACCATTTTTATCAAATTAAATTTCGGCTCCTCTTTTTTTTCCGGCACGCAGAAACATGTTTTATGGTTTTAGAAGGGGGTTTTCTTGGAGAAAGTGGGGCAGTGCTTTTTTATTGACTCGGAAATGAAAAGGAATTTTGGGAGGGGCCCCACGCTATGGTTTATGGATCGGGGCCCGGGCTGAAGATACCTTTATCACGGTGCTGTCGCTTTAGACCGCAACCTCTCGAAAATGAAAAATATATTTTACATATAGGGGGGATCATGTCATAAACTTTGAACATATAGTAATTGATTTGGATGATAAAAATGGGGGAGTGAGATGAATGAAGTTTGATGATTCTTATCCTAACAGTAAATTGACCAGCCATTCACTCGAACTAAAGCAGCTTTTCATTACGTTTATTCTTTAAAATAACTTTATTGCTATGCCATGATGCACACTTGCCAACTCTCCTGCTTTTGGACTGAGTTTCGTTTGGTTATTAATGAGGGGCTGGGGTATTTACTCCAACTCCCCTTTTAAAGCATTTTCAGCAATTAAACTCTTTTGGGATGTATTGGAAGGGTAGCAATTCATTTCCCTAGCATGTCTCAGACGTGTTCTATTGGATTCATGACGGGAGAACGTGCTGGTCGATCTCATTCTTGCGATTTATTCATGCTGAACGAAATCATTCAGTAAGGTAGCTGGTAGCACAATGTTTTCTGCAATTATCATACCTTACAGTGAAATTATCCCTGATTTCTCCAGTGTAAGTGACTCAGATGTGTAAGAATATTGACCCTATAGCTCTGGACCTTCAGAAACTGTTTCTTAGTCTGTGAATGGGTCTTTATTCCATAGATAGAGATGCTGCTCTACAGTGGCGTAGCCAGAAAAAAATTTCGGAGGGGGATGTTGATATTTCGGGAGGGGATATGGGGTATTTTGAGTGGTTTTCTATGGTCAAAAAGGAAATTTCCTGAGTTTCGGGGGGGATATATCCCCAAATCCCCTGCTGCTCTATACCATCCCTCGACATGACTCGTCTTGTTTAATAATAACCAAACAAAATTGGTGGCAAAAAGGTCCACAATATTGTTATCAATCCGGAGAAACCATACCCCAATCAAAATGGACTTCCAATTAAGTTTTGATCTTTTTTATTATTGAGTTTTTATTTACTTGCCGATATGGATCAAAACCACCAATATCCTTTAATTGTTTTGAGCAGCGTATTACTCATTAAAAACACGTTTAAAAAATAAGTATAACTTTCGATAAAATAAAGAATTTTTGTTTCTGATTTTTATTTAAACTCTTAAAATTATTTAAATAATAAATTCAAATGAAATTTTAAAATACCGAGGATACATTTTAAAAGGGTGTAGTTTTTGTTGAAAAAATATTTTTAAGACACGCATTTTATGGTAAAATAATTAAAAGCCGAAAACTGTTCGTTTTAACCTACTTTATGAACTGTTAAATCAAGTAATCCTAAAAAGTCAAAAATGGTTTCTTTTTAATATCTGACCCTGCTGTTGTCTTATACTCCGTGTAAATAGAATAGGCGGCTCGTCACCATGGCAACGCAATAGAAATGCTATGAGAAATGACTAGTAGTGAGATGCCGCTTCAAATTACACAGACTATAGTTCAGTGCAACATCATAAAATACATAAATCTATACATATAAAATCCAAATACCACTGACTGATTCATTCATAACACTCATCACGAAATCTCCAAAACTGCCGGACCGATAGGCTTGAAATTTGACAGAGACCTTCCTTTCAGCCATTAGACGCGCACTAAGAAACGATTTTAAAATCGAACGACTCCTTCCCTGTTTTTCGGCGCTTTTTCGACTCCGTTTTACCCACTGAAATAACATTACACATTGTTGAAATGCATAAAATGCAGGGTTTACTTCTTATCTGAAGGCAACGTCTTGCCTCACTTGATAAAATATAATTTGAAAACATTTTATAATTTACAATTAAATTTAAGAAAAACGGTGTGAATATCTGTATTTAAATATTATAACAGCTATCAGAAAACCGAAATAAATTAAAATAATTAATTTACTTTCTTTAAGATTTTAATTTCTCAAAAATAAATATATTTAAATAGCAAGAATTTAAAAGTTTCCAAGGAAACAGCTAAAATTTCATTGTTTCATAGGGCATGGTTTACTAGACTGTAATCACTAGATTTTTATTATAACTAGCAATCTGTTTGTTTTTACTCTTTCAGAGAAGCTTTTAAAGAAGTTGGTTTTATTAATAAGAAGACAAGCTTACTTGATAACTTTTTATCGAGGGATTTTTGAAATTTATTTTATTTTAAAATTTATTTTTTGTGGAATTTTTAAAGGATAGCGGGAATACTTAATGAAAATTCAGTTAAAGATTTTAAACACTAGATTTAGAAAAAAGAGATGATTTCAATTGGATTGTTTTTATCACATGGAAAGGATAAATGTTTGATGGAATGAGATATCACAGTTGGAACTGGGATGGGGAAAAGGAACCGGGAATACCGGGACATAAAAAGGTACCGGGAACACCGGGATACGAAAAGGTACCGGGAAAACCAAGATATGAAAAGGTACCGGGAACACCGGAGTAGGAAAAGTATCGGGATAACCGGGACATAAAAATTATCGGGAAAACCGGGATATCAAAAGTTACCGGGAATACCAAGATATGAAAAAGTTCCAGGAACACTGGGATATGAAAAAGTACCGGGAACACCGGGATATGAAAAGAGTACAGGGGACACCGGGGTGATTGATGATACAAAAAATCGGATATAAACTTGGGAAAACTTAAAAAAAGGGATAAATACACTTCACCCGTGCAAGGCCGGGCAAATCAGCTAGTATTATTATAAAGTTTGACTCCCTTTATGATAGCATCAAAAGTATTTTTAGAGTGTACACGAGAACTAAATAAATATTAACAAACTTCAAAAATTCTTTATTAGATATATGAAAAATAGAATATCATTGACATAATTAATGAATTTTTTCTCTCTAAAAAGCCTAATTTTTAAGATTGTGTCTTTAGAGTAAGATTTTTGGAGAGAAGTATAACCTGAATGAAAGTTCTTTAACCCTTTCGCTCTCAATAGCGTATAGTATCTACTATACAGGGTGTCCCATAAATGTTGCGTCACACTTCTAGGGGGGATAGTAGACACCTATACGAGTCAGAATCACATAGGATTTGGGGGTCCCAGAGCAAATCCCAGGGAGTTAAAAATGGAGCGACACCCCAAAAAAATTATTGAAAAATTCAATTTGTAGAAGAACTACTATTGGTAAAAATTTAATTATGGTCTCAAAAATTGTGGTTTAATATGATCTTTAAAATTATCTTAAAAGTTTTCAGTTTAAATTTTTTTTATTACAAAAAAGTTTAAAAACCACAAAAAAATGTGAAAACTCTGCCAAAACTTTATTTTGTATTTCGAAATCATTTCTTTTGATTTAATAATCTGAAAGATCATAGTTAAAAACCCTGAATTCCAAAGTGTCACGTAAAAATCCTCAATATTAAATGCTTGAGATCCTGTTAAAGCATTGTTTAAGTCCGTTTTTTGCGTCCGCAAACTGCCGTTTTGGAAACGGTTATAGGAAAAATTCGCCAAATTGGGAGAGAAAAGAAATTTAGCTATCATCTAACCGTAACTAGTTCAGTCTCCCTGAACGTTCGTTTTCTGGAGCTGTTTTCGCACGCAAAAAACAAACTTTAACAGGATCTCAAGCGTTTAATATTGATGGTTTTTACGTGAACCTAAGGGTTTACAACTATGATCTTTCAGATTATAAAATCAAAGGAAAGGATTTCGAAACACAAAATGAGGTTTTGGCAGAATTTTCACATTTTTTTGTGTTTTTTATAAACTTTTTTCATATTAAAAAAAATTTTAAAGTGAAGAATTTTGAGATAATTTTAAAGATCATATTAAACCACAATTTTTGAGACCATAGTTAAATTTTTGCCAATAGTAGTTCTACAAATCGAATTTTTCAATAATTTTTTTGGGGTGTCGCTCCATTTTTAACTCCCTGGGATTTGGTCTGGGACCCCCAAATCCTATGTGATTCTGACTTGTCTATAGGTGTCTACTATCCCCCCTAGAAGTGTGACCCCTTATTTATGGGACACTCTGTATAACTACAATATCCATGAACCTTGGAAAATGCCTCAAATGTGTTTAAGAATTTAAAAAAAGGCGATTTCCAAGTGGCAAAACTCAAGAATTATTAAAAGACATGACATTTTTGGGGTAATTTTTTTAGTAATTTTATAATCTTTTAAAATTCATGTGCATCATGACTTTCCAAGAAAAAAATTCCCTATAGAAAAACTAACTTTTTAAAAACCCAAAAATGTACACTGGCCTTAATACAATTTTTGAAAATTGTTTCAGTTTTGATGTCCGATTTTCTAAGTTATTTTTAGTGCTTCTTTAAAAAAAGGAAAAATAAAGTAAGAATTTTACAAAGTTTTCTACACCATAAGGATTTTACAGAGATAGCACACTTTAAAATTAAAAAAAAACGGTTAAAATCGTAAAATTTTGACATCTCTCTATATTAAAAAAAGTTACTCCCACCGCTGCCGCCGCCGCTGTTTCAGAAAATTTAATTTTTCAACTGTTTGAACTCTCATATCGCAAAAACTACTTGATATAAATTTATGAAATTTGAAATGTTTGCAGAGGAATATTTGGGGCACATTCTCGAACAAAAAGCTAACTGCTGTGATAATTACACAGGTCTGCAAAAAAAACTTTTTTCGAGCTGTTTTGGATATTTCACCTGAACTTTGTTATTTTTGGTGCGCTGAATCCAAAAATGACCTCCATTTTGTCCTGGGACGTCACGTTTTTTGACAATTCAGATTTTTAGGTTTTATTGGGAAATGCCTTAAAAATTTGTAAAATTAACTTTTTATACTAAATTTTTATTCAAATTTCTTCCACAAAATCTTTTTTTATGTTTTTTGATGTGCTGAATCTAAAACTGACCTCCGTTCTGTCATAGGATTTCACCTTTTTTCACAATTTAAGTAAAAATGTCAATTTTTCAAGAAAATAAAAGTAAATATTTAAAAAAATTATTTTTCGACCCAAACTTTATTTGAAAATAATTTTTTATGATTTTTGGTGTGCTGAATCCAAAAAATACCTCTTTTCATTTTTAAGACACCACATTTTGTAACAAATTGAGAAAATAAGCAACATTTCACATAAAATGTAAGTATACTTAAGGAGTAGATTTTTTAATCCAAATTTATTTTTAAGGTTGTTAGTTTTAAGGTTTTTTTGTGCCTAGAGTTCAAAAATGGTCTCTGTTTTGCCATAGAATGTCATGTTTCCTGAAAATTTAAGTAAAATTGTAAAATAAGTCATTATTTCAATTTTCATGAAAATAGGTTCATTAAATAAAATTATTGTTACATATTCTTTATGAAAATCATTATATAACTAAAATAAACTTATTTACACACTTTAAAGCCAATTTTTCCTCCTCATGAAACTCCCCTTGGTACCTTTACCCTTGTGAGTAGCAAAAAGAACGTTTCTTTGAACTATACAACAAAAATCCTTCATTATTCCCCGATTAAATCTTCCCTAATATTTTCTTTCCATCTCTATAATGTCCTGATGAGATAGTTTACTATGTGCACCATTCACAGCTCCTAATTTTTAAAACTAAAGGAGCTAGAAATGCTCAAAAACTATGAAAAATGGGCAAATTCGAATATAATTTTGCAATTTGTGAAAAATCCTGACGTATAGGATTTTTTTCAATATTTTTTCGTTATCAGCACACCAAAATACATAGGAAATCATTAAAATTATTCAAACAGCTTTTTCATTGCAGACCTGTGTTAGTACTGGGGTATTTTTAAGGTCAAAGTTTAAGTTTTTCTTTTTTCGCCGCGTAATCCAGTTCAGCGAAATCTATTAGCAGCAGAACTGATTTTTTGCAGCCTAATACTCTGAAGTATGAAGATGTGCACTACGTAGCCCTTTTTTCGAATATCGAATTTGGTTCAGAGTAATTAATTTTTTAATTTCCGATTTCAACTAATAAATCACGTTGGCTTCCTAGCTTTCCTCTCTGGAACACTATTTTCATATTTCATTGACAGATATCTTATTTTTCAACATAAGAAACAATTCTGTTCAGCTGATTCGACTATTCAATAACTTTTTCAATTTTACTTTTTAGTAGTCAAGTTTTTTTATACATAACAAATTGAATTCGCTCGCTGTAGTTTTTAATTTCATTCTCAGCGCCCTAGGATCAACTTCTTTGTAAGATGGGATGAATGAGTTAATAGGTAAGTGATGTTTTTGATTGATAATTAAGTGTGTAGAGTGACCAGGTGACCTGCATTTTTTGCGCTTTTCTGACTTAACCCCTTAACTGCCACGGAAATCTGCAGCAAGTGGCTCTCCAGTGCCAGCGTTTTTCTCCCGCGCGCGCGTACTTGCGCTTTCGCAGCGAGCGCGTTTCCATTTCAACGAATACACTACTAAAAATACTGCCTATTTCATTTACAATAAGAAATTTCACTTGCTCAATGCTTCCAATACCATTTGGAACCCGATTCATCAGGAGCTAGAGAAAAATTATAATAAACAAGAAGAATAATAAATCAATCCGTTATAAGCATTTTTCTTTATTTCTGGAAGTCAAACAAATTCATAACAAACAAAAATATCTTTTTTACACAAAGGGAACTAAAACGGAAGTGATAGAAACAAAATATTGTATGAAAAAGAAAAATAACTAAAAAAGAAACATAGTCGATGACCTAACCGCTTTATTTTTATAGCTGTATCATAAAAAAAAGCTGTTCCAATTCAGCCCCCCTACTTCTAAGAAATGTGTAATTCCTTAGAAAACACTGTCAAGGTCATTCCTAGTAATATTTTTGGTAAAAACGCAGTGCAACAGATGGAACTTTTAAAGACCGTATACATACGCCCTTGGCACTTAACGCTCGGGATTTTCCAACCGTATGTTTACGTCGACGGCAGTTAAGGGGTTAAGCTTCATAAAACTTGAAAAATGTAAAGAAAAACCTAGTTCTTTTAAATTTTGGGGGTACTCTTTCAAAAGTTCTTTTAGGTAGGTTGAATTGTTACTCAATGATGAATTACTTCAAAATTTAAAAACAATTGACTTGATGCTTTTACAATATTCGATAATGTTCTCATAAAATTGTTCCCATATCTTCTATTTGATTTTCGACATTTTTGTTTAATAGAAATAGTGAAGGGTTGGATTGCATCCCTAAGAAATGACTTCTGTGGCTGTAAGTAATCTTCAACAGCTTAAATTTTCCTTGCTGTCTTATCATGGGAAAATCGTAGTAAAATAAAGAGGTCCTTATCCACGTTTCTTGGATTTATTTAGCTTTGTATAGCTTAAAATATACGTTGTCGACTTGGTGCAGTTGTAGCAGCACTCCCTATAATTTCAGCTACGAGCCGCCACTGGTTTTAACTCATTTTGAGAACATTTTTGGGTCCAGAGGGGCACTGTCCAGGGTGCTCCCTCCCTTTGATCCACGCCTAGCAAAAACTGGCTATCATGCTGACATTCTCTTTTCTTTGATATCGTTCATTTTCTTCGTATCTAGGTTTTTATGAGGGGAGTATGCGATATCTGACGCTTTAAAGATCAATATAGTGATTTTGGTGACTGGTAGAGAATGAATACTTCAACTCCTTTCTTTCTAACTGCTTTTAATTTCTCAGGAAAATTGTTTAGGTACAAATCTAGAAAATAACCTTTCAATCTCATTCCATAGCCAAAAAATGGGGAGATTCTTAGGATTTTCTTTCGTTTTTCCCATTTCGGTCTGAAAATTTCCACGTTTCATAATTTCCCTGTCCTACAAAAACACCTTTTAGTTTTTGATCGGATAACCTTGGAAAATTACAAAGCAGGGAAGGTTTTCAAAACGTTCTTCTTTTTATAAAAGCCTCAACAAATTGTTTGAAAAAACCTCATTTTATGTGAATCTCAGGATGTTACACAAGTTGGAACAAAAAGAGATTTCTCCTTTGAATAGTCTTGATTAAAGAGATACTTACCATTTCAGTGGAATAATTTGGATTGAAATAGTTTCATTTTTATTTTTCTTAAAAATAATTTAATTTTTAACTCCCTCAATATAGTTATAGAATTATTTTCATTCATGCTAAAATTGTCTTTTGGTAAAAACTATTAAATAAGTAAAAGATGCATGAATATCTGCATAAATCTGATTTTCAATATTGAATAGAACTTTTTCACATTTATATCGACATAAATATTAAAAGTTATTTGTATCTGAGGAACATATTTTTAGGTGGGAAACAGAAAATGAATCTAAAAAGGGGAAAATGAGGTTTATTCCCTTTGAAAATCAAATTATATGTTGAAAAGTAGTATAATGTTTGGTTCAAAAAGATGAGGTTAAAACGATAATAACGATATTATAACGATATTAATAACGAAATTAAACAATTAATGTTTCTCTTGGCAGAGTAATTAAGTTCAGGGAAGTTTTAACTGAATTATTTATTTACAAAACTAGGGGGCTCTGCCCCCTGCTCGCTATCGCTCACCAACCCCCGGAACTGCTTCGCAGTTCTTTGAAGATCGCTTCGCGATCTTAGCGAGCAGGGCTCGCTTGTTTCATCTCAACTATCCAGTACAACCTGGAACTTGTCTGCTTATAATCTGTTCATTTAGAATAGGCGCCTGCAACAGCATCAAAAAAGCTCAATAATGCTTAATAACGCTTATCAGACAACTTCAGTGACCGATTGTTTCTACAGTATTTTAACTATTTCTGCTTAGGTTGCCTTGTCATTGCAGAAGAAAATTTTTTTGACGATAATTAGAATAATAACTGCTTTTAATACATTACGTCTCAGGTGCTAATCATAAATGAACAGAGTATAGTTAATGATCATTTAATATCGAAACTTTTTGTCTCTCAAACTTTTCAATAATTTAATTCGGATCATTACCACGAAAATATCAAAACAAAGGAAGTAGGGGGCTACCGCCCCCTACTCGCTTACGCTCACCAACCCCCGTAACTGCTATTCAGCACTTTACAGATCGCGAAGCGATCTGTAATATCTGTAATCGATCTTTAGCATCAGAGTAATACAAACTTCCCGAAAATCCTCTTCCTTTCGTCGGCACAAATAGCACTCAAAAAAGCTAAATTATTTATTTCTCTAGTAGTTCAAAAAATATCGAATTATCTTTAAAAGATTATTGACCAAGTCTATACTATATCGCTAGCAAACTTAGAGCAAAAATGTGCACCTCAAAACTTAATTTAAATATCCGTACTCGCGACAATCTAGTGAACAGGCAAATATAAAATTTAAAAACATTAAACACGTCTGATAAAGACCTACTAAACTATGAAAAAAAATGAAACTTTGATGCTTAATAGTTCCAAAACTAATTAGAATTTTTAAAAAAATTAAACTCCAATCTCTTTCTAAAAAATGAGAGTATAAGTGTTTAAAAAATCATATTGATACCGTGATTAGTTTTCATTTTAGATAGAAAAAAACGAAAAAGTGTCAAAAATTTCAAAAATTAAAAAATTAATTACTCTAAACCAAATTCGAAATTCGAAAAAAGGGCGACGTAGTGCACATCTTCATACTTCAGAGTATTAGGCTGCAAAAAATCATAGCTCTGCTGCCAATAGATTTTGCTGAACTGGATTACGCGGCGAAAAAAGAAAAACTTCAACTTTGACCTTAAAAATACCCCACAACTAATTATCACATGAGTTAGCTTTTTGTTCTAGAATGTGCCCCAAATATTCCTCTACAAACGTTTCAAGTTTCATAAATTTCTATCAAGTAGTTTTTGCGATATAAGAGTTCAAAGAGTTGAAAAATAAAATTTTCTGAAACAGCGGCGGCGGCAGCGGCAGCGGCGGCAGCGGCGGCAGCGGCGGTGACAGTAACTTTTTTTTAATATAGAGAGATATAGAAAAAGACAAATTAAAAGAACAAGAGGAAAGAAACATTTTGAATGAAAATAAAAACATAATGTGAGCGCGTGACAATTTTGAAGTGCGTGAGAAAATAATGTAGTTAAGAAAACTAGTCCCAAACACTAGTCACACTAACACTTTACTGTGGACTAGTATGATAATTTAACAATTTCATTCAATTAACCCGGGAAAGACTGAATTAATTTTTTTTCTCAAATTAAATTTTCCTCTTTACTGTATGCTAATGACATGTCTTGAAGTAGACTAAAACCATTTTTTCAAAAAAAGTTTTATTATTTTAGTCAGAATAGGGTGGTACCATATGGTACCGCTAGGCTCTTACACTACCATTTTGTGCACCATACATATTCTTATAAATTTGAGATTTCAATGTCAAAATAATAAATTTATCACACTTTTATCACTTTATTTACCATTTTTAACTGAAACAACAATTAAAATTACAATTTAGGCAATAATGATTGATAAATTAATTATTGAATAGTTGATATTACCCTCATTATAACAATTAGTAGTTATATTTTGCTCTTAAAATCCTATTATAAAATTTATTTCTAGAAATAAATTTTGTACACACTAGTCCAAAGGTGATAAACAAACTTTTTATACCGCGAGGTAAGCTGATATGATACGGAATTGATAGTTTTTCCAATTTTCACCTCATAATGAGTGTTAAAATTAGGAATTTTGTTAAAAAACATAAGTTTTAGGCTTTAAAAATTTCATAAACCATATTTTATATTTTGCGTCTATAGTTTAGTTGAAGGCTATGAACAATATATTGATGATTTGCATGAAATACTACCCTTGTATAGATGGATATTCCAATCAATCACTTATAATATGAAATTTTTCTTATTAAATTTAGAATTATTGGCCTTATAAATTAAAATTTCGGGAAATACACTATAAATTCAACAAGTTATTAGCATAAAACTTATTCTATAGGTTTTACCTTAAAATTTAATTGATTTCACAGCATATAAAACGTTTGAAATAAAAAATACACTACTTCGAAATATTAGTACTATTTGGTAGCGTAAAAGCCTAGCGGTACCATACGGTACCGCAAGATTTCTATACCAAAATTTTCTACCTTAAAATTATTCAATCTTTTCCAAATTTGGGCTGTTATTGCATAATACAATTATAAATAATAATTCACCATTATTTAATCCATTCACTAATTTTCGGTATGAATAAATTGCACTTACATTTTCAGACGGGCCATTTTTTCGCCAGTCTTAAAAACACGTTTTTCATTAAGCCATTAAGCAAGAATTTATTTAAATAATTAGTTATTAAATTACTGTTTACTAAAGTTTGGTCCATGTAGTAGTGACATCTACCGTCAGAATGAAAAAATAAAAGTATTTAGATAGAAAAAAGCCGTTTTTTTCGTAGTGATGTTTGCCGGTACCATACGGTCCCGCTAGTCCTTCCCGGGTTAATTTCATTTTCCGGGATGGATGGCCGTGTTTGATGAAATGTATTTTCAATTTGATGGATGATGAATGACATTTCATCAAACACGGCCATCCATCCTGGAAAATGAAATAAATTAATCTTCAGGTCGTGGAAGTTTTCATCAATTTAAATTTCATTCAATGTTTATATGTCATTCACATCCCCTTCTCTTTGCGTACAAAGTGGTGGATCCTTTCTCAATTGTAATTTAAAAGAGATCTAAGAGATCTCTCACATTGAGATTTTCAGGAACCCTCTTATTGGCTGTTCCAGTTATGGGGAATAGTTTGTGAATTTTGAAGAATAGGGGCACGAATAGTCTGTGGACCATTGGTTAGAATGTTAGGAAACACTGCTGTAGATAGAAATACAGCTCTTCTATGTTAAGTAGTTAGCATTTTATAATTTATAACTATCCCTATAATACTACTAATATAACTATCTATACGTCGTGAAAATATAAGATATTATACTTATTGGATAACCCTTCTAAGACCATTAATGGCCGTATTCACAGCCATCAGCGTCGGTGTTAACCAAGAAAAAAATAGCTTTTCGTTGACTCTGATTGGTGGAATCCTTCTTTGATGGCTGTGTATGGCTATAAGCTATAAGGGGTTGAATAGCAGGAGGTCTCCCCCATCCTTTTGTGACTGAAACTTAAATTGGGTTTTAATTTATCCTTTTTCTACTATACGCAACTAAAAAAATTAAACGGCCCTGATGGAAATCGAATCCGACCACCAACTCAACCTGATTCATTCAAAACTCCATCAGTGACATCTCCACAAAACCATTCTTCCTACATATAAACCCGCCGACATTAACAAATACAACCACCTCGGGAACTCCACACCGGTTTGTCGTCGGCTTCCCTTTTAACCCTATACTATCTCTTCCGCATATCGCTATAACAATAATAATAATCCAATCTGATTTCGAAACTAATTCAAACTTTCGCTTTCCTTGGGGGGAGGCCAAGAAGCAATATGTGAAAAAAAATAAGGGAAAGCCCGATCTCTCTTCCCCACGGGGTAGTTTTTTTCCGCACCCTTTTTTTTATCCGCTACTCATGCGGGTCGTCGTATTTGGACCACCTGGGACAACTTTCGCTTTTCGGGAACCAGGTGAAAGGATTTCGCCGTCTTCTGGCGGAGCGACACACCGACGGGTGGGCTTGATAAGAGATTCTGTTCGGATTGGGATCAATAAGACGCGACGTGGGTATCCATTGGGTATCCTTGAGACTTTTTTTTGGAGTATCTGAAAAGGAAGCTTGCAATGTTTTCATTGGTACATAAGTTTTTCTAGATGGTCTAGATGGTCTTTCATCATCAACTCGGCTAACTATACGGCCCTCGGGTAGAATGTGGCCCTCCAATCCTTTTTTGAGGTCCGATAAGTTAAACTGATTCGGAAAATTGATTGAGATGCATTCAATCAGTAAATTTTAGAGCTCTCTAGAAGCCTTTTATTTGGAAAACCTTAGAACTGTTCATTTTAGCGAATCAAAATGAAAATAATTATAAATTAGTTTTAATTGAAACCCGTAGTCGTGAAAATTATAGAAATTTCATAGAAATTTATAATACTTAAACTTGTCTTAAAACTTTTTTTGCTCCCTAACTCAATTATTTATTTGAGTATCACAAGGAAGAATGATTTTCTTTGATCTTTCGGCATAATAATTTGGCCCACGCAGATGTTAAAGTTGTGAAAGTCTGCTGCAGACTATTTGGTGTCCTAATTTTTGTCCTAACAGCCACGAAGCCATTTGGGAAAACTTGTTTTTATATTGCAAGTTTACCAAACTAACGGGACTAACGCTTTTGTTTCAAAATAAAAACAAAAGAAATCTTTCATATTTACGTTATGAAACAAACTTGCATACTAATGGACTGATTTATTACAGATTTTAACGGTTTCATATGTTACACTGTAAAAAATTAATCCTGCAAAAAAAACAGAAAATTTCTGGCAGCAAAAGTTGCCAGAAAAAATTTGTAAGTCGAAAAATCCTGTAAACAGAAAAAAGCTGTAACCTACAGGTAAATGCTGTAAAAAGAAACTTTCTGTCAAGGGAGCTACAGATTTTTCTGTTGCCTCTCAGTAATTTTCTGCTTGTGCGCATGCACTTATTTTAGTTGAGTTTTATTTTAAATTTTAATCAATTAATATCCGGGGATAGAACCTAGGACCTACCGCATGCCAAGCGCGCACGCTACCACTGCTCCAAAGAAGATTCAGTATAATGTTGCCAATAGCTGTATTGGTTTTCGATGCAGTAAGTTTCTGTTAAGTACAGATAAGCTAAAAAACTAAAAAAAAAAGCTGTTTTTTACATAAAATAAATAGAAGTGCGGTGGGAATGTTACATGACAAAATATCTCTGTAAACATAAAGTCATTGTTATTGAAAATTTCTGTTTTTCTACAGTTTTTTTTACAGTGTACACTTAAGCATATAAAGGCAACTTTTCGTAAAAACACGACCTTGATAGTTTTTGTGATATTGAAAGAGTATCAACGTGTGCCCCTTGTAGTATCAAATTGTCCCTTTTTAACTTATAAGTTTAATGTTAAAATTTAAATATTTACTCTTTTTTATCATTTTATGATGCTTTTGTCTCGACATCTACAACATTCATCGTCCCCCTTTAAAGGTATCATAACTATTAAAAAGATGTTCTATTTTTATTTCTCGCTCAGAAGACATTACTAACAATTTTTCCGGCCGACTAAATTGTTGAAGGATTGTATTTCAGATTAAATTTGTGTGACCCTTCCTTTTTTTTAGGAAAAATTTAACTTATTCTTTTAAGCCCTATTAGAATACGAACTTTTTTGAGCTACATAAGGGGAGTCTTTGAATGAACTTATGAATGGAAAGTATTATTCATTCGATACAGTTACATTACAGCATTTCTTATCCATAAAAACACATGTTTTTTTATTCATCGGGCGGAGCGAGGAGATAAGTTGACTTTGAAATAATCATAAACTAAAATGATAATGATTTTAAGTGTTTGGATTACTTATTAATGCATAGTTCTAAAAATATTGAAACTTCGATTAAATAAGTAATTTTGAAACTATGTTTGATGATTCATCATTACTAATATACTGTAAAAACAAGAGTTTATTTTAATTTTACATAAATAATTCAAAAATATACAAAAAGGACCACGTTTTAAAAATTTAGATCCTAAACTACTTTATTTAGTGTATGTTTTTTTAAAGTTAACTACGAGTATCTTATTTTTTTACTAGAAAGAAAGATTTTATTTGTTTCAAAATATATTTTAGTGATTTAAGTTAAAGCCCTAGATCATCTACCTTTCCGTAAGGTAGAGGATCTAGGGCTTTAATTTAAGTATCCTTTTTAGCGTTATTTTAATCTACATGTTACACATATGATTTAACAAATATTCAATGTTTTAATGTCACCAAAATTGTTTCTCAGGTTAACAATTTTACATCCGGTAGCTACTCTTGTCAGATTATTTTTTTACTTCATTTCATATTTCTTATATCGTACATTATTTAGACTAAGATTTATTCCTAAATTAGATGTAATCTCAAAAATTATCTATACTATGTTACAATTTTTACAAAACATAATGTTTTTCAAAGAAAATTAAAATCCTTATAAACTATAAATATTTATTTTATAATTATCTTTTATTCCCTTGATTAGTTCAAGGGGAGCTTTATAGGGATATAGAGAAAAGTATTCGACTGATTTTCCTAAAATAATAAAAGAGCGACAAACTTCAAAATATAACTTTCGACCCAAGATAAACTCATTTTAACCGAAAACTAGCCATATAATTCTCCATATGAAAATCGTTGAGATATGGAAATTGATGTTGACTCTCACCCAATCAAGTAACAAAACTTATAACTGAATATTTTTCAAATAAAGTGGGGTGACTCTAAGTGTGACACTTAAATCTTTCTAAGTGTGACACTTTGCAATATTCATATAGCTTCATACTTCATATTTTCGTAATGATTAATTATAGAAAAGACAAGATTTAAAAACTTTCCGATGACTTTCCACAATCAATATATTGTTTTGGAAATCAATAAATCAATCCCTTATTTACTCCCTCTTTTACTTTTATAAAACATCTTGCCCATGACTGCGGTAATATCTCCAAGTACCGTGCGTGCCTCGTGCCTTTATAACAATGTAGAAAATCCAAGCAATAATTTTGAAGAGGAGCTTTCTCCACTTATCAATGTAGTTATTAATTTGCCGGGGGTGTTTCAAGGCTATATGGATAAAGGAGGGGAGGGGATAAATCGTTTGGTGAGAGAGTTCAGCTGTTTCGATCCTCCTGTCATTAATTTATACCCTCCTCTAAAAAATCGTGGGTCGTTAGTGGCTCCACACGTCATACTTTCAGATGAATTGATGTGGTTGTTAATGTGCTCTTTAAAATAGTTGCTTTCAATGTGCTGGGATGGGTGTACTTCAAAACGAAAAAGATAGAGTATTGTTTGAAAAGAGAGGTTTGCTTGCTGATATACAAATTCCAAGTTTATTTGAGTGAAATTATCTTGAAAATTTTGGAAAAATCAATGATGGCATATTTAATGAAATTATTTTCCTTTTATACCCATGTTGGCATAATACGTATTCCGTGAAACGTATCTTTCACCAAATAAGTTTTTGGGTCAGTTTTTGAAAGCTTAAAAAACTTTTCATTTATTGGAAGCAAATGTGTTTTTCTTTCAGATTAAAAATAATTTCAAAGGCTTGCTCAGTAATGAATCCTTTTATTTAAATGTTTATAGTTTTATTGAAACCAATCACATTTTTTTTATAAAATTCAACTTAATTTTTTTTAATTTAAGTTATAGGTTAATGTTTTTTTATCAAAACTGATCATTAAACTCTATAGATAAGTGAGTTTTTTTGGTAAAAAACCTGCTCAATACTTTTTACTTTTGAAAACCACATGCGCAAAAAGAAAATGTAATAATTCCTCCATAATTAAAAGATTCCTCCCTCATCTCACCTTTCTTTAAATATGATCCAAACAGAATTTAGTCTTCTTAAAAGCTCATTAAAAATCACTACGTTAAAAGACAAATCTTCCGGGACCAAAAGCCGTGGTCTAGTTGGAATAAAATCTCCAGACGTTTCGTCGGAGGCTGAGTTCGACATCATCAGTGAATCATTAGTAGAAATGCACCTATTCACCATATCACAACCGAAATGGTGAATTGAATGGATTGATAGTTATGGTGAATCGGTGAATTTGCACCAATGATCCCACTGAGGATGTTGAACTCAGTCTTCGACTAAACGACTGGAGATTTTATTCCAACTAGACCACGGCCTTTGGTCCCGGAAGATTTGACTTTTAATAGTTACTCCTGCCGTGAAAACCTACACATTTACATATTCACTAATGTTACTTTTCCAAGATTTTACATGAGCTATTTTTCAGCTCCAGATGGATTAATTAAGCTTTCAAAAGTTAAAAATTTTTAACCAATTGTAGCATATATAACTTCATGTGGTAAAGAGTAAGATGATGATAGTGATGTTATGATTCTCGCTACAAAAATTTGTAATTATCTTGTCTGTACGTACTCTTTGACGACGATGTTTCCATTACATACATTGTCCGTCCTTGTATCAACACCAAAATTCACGACAGTTAAATTCTAACGATGCTAAAATGTTCAGAAGGAAGTATACGTCACATAGATATTCACCAATTATTTATTTACAAAATAACTAAGACTCCTCAGCAGTAAAATTAGATGCTAACAAAGAAACCATATTTTACCTGATAAATAAAATACAGAATGTATGAAAATAAATATGACAGTTTTTTAGGATAACTTATGATACATGTGTCCATGTGATCATACTTGCTCCCCCTTTTACAATTGCCAACAGTGTAAAAAACCGCTGTGTATTTTTACTCAACTGCGCACTATTACTATCCTTTTCCCTATATAATCTGATTATTCTTTTCAAGCAGCAGCAAATTTCGAATTCATCTTACCTCCATGGAATACCTGAACCTAATTAATGGAATTACCTAACTTCATTTCACATACATCACATTCATTTCACTTTTTTTGGTCTCCTTTCATTGTCATCTTATTCTCCTGTTATATGAGTTTACCGTGTTACATGAACGTTTCAAACCATAAGTACCATTTAACATTAACAAACTTATGGTATAATTTTTATGAAAATATAAAAAAAAACATAGCATAACATGTAAAAACCACATTTAACAGTAACTACGTAACATTTTAAACAGATCCTTTTAAGAAAGTTGAAGTTGCTAACTTTCCGGCACTCTTTTGTAGTTTACTTCTTTCTGGTTGATCATATTTTTTTAATCCTTTCGTGCTTGAAAATGTTAATCTTATTACTATTCAATTATAATGAATCAAAATATATTTTTATATGTACTTTCTGTAAGCATAAATAGTTTTTGTGTGAATTCGTTTCTCTTAATAAGAATAGGGAATAGAAATGCTTGCTTGAATTTTATTAGAAGGGCAAGGGATACACTTCGATGTATAAAAATGAAAGCTCAAGAAAAACTGAAAGCTCAGTCAAACTGAATCGTCAATTTGAAAAAGGGAATAAGTCCAAAATATATAAAATTTACTTTTCGTGCTAAAAAAAATCCAAACTTTTCTCTACACATGAGTGGGAAGAGGGAAAAATAACTACCCCTATAGACAAGTCATCTTGCAGTGGATCCCTGGACACTGCGGTGTACCCGGTAACGAATTTGCGGACCACCTAGCAAAAAAGGGAGCTTCTATTCTACAGACACCAAGGAAACCTGTCCCTTTTACTAATGCAAAGCGCGTTATTAAGAAGAAGATGAATGATTTCACTTTACTTCAATACGCAGAGAAGAATTCACACAAGATCTGGTGGAATAAACTCAATTATCTTCCCATGTGGCCAAGACGTAAAGCAGTTGCTGAGTTTCGACTGGCTACAGGTCATGACTGCCTACTCAAACATCTTCACCGTATTAATATTGTACAGGCCCCTTTCTGCACGCTCTGTGATCTTCGGGAGGATATGGATGCTGACCACATTCTCCGCTGCCCGGCACTAAAGGCTTCCTCTTTGAGCGACCGTTATTGGCAGGCTAGGGATTTATTGGGTTCATAGACTTTTCTCGCCATATTTTATTTGTTTGTTTTGTTGTTTTTGTTTGTATCTCTTTGTGGCGTAGTGGTCTTTTTGTAACCTTGGCCATTGGAAATAAAAAAAAATAGACAAGTATAGCCCCTTGTATTTGGCAAAATCATGTCCATTCATTGTATTTTAAAATTTAGTTTGTAATTGAAATAATTGTGTATTTATTTTCTAATTTTCTAATTATTATTGTGTATTGGTGCTGTAAATCTAAGCTAAAATAAAACTTGTTTTTAATTTAAAAGTGTTTTTATCTTTTTCTTATGGAGTAAATGCTGTACTCCATTGGTAAGGTAAATGTGGGTATAGTGGACACTTAAACACGTTCACGCCGGGGCCGATTTTCATATGTTTAGCTGGGAGGCGGCGCTCGACTTCATGCTGCGCTTCATCTGGCGGCGCCACCCGATAAAGCGTTGTGGTGAGGGCCACCGGTGGACCGCGCCGCCGGATGAGGCAGTCTATAATAGTGCGGGCCGGCGTGAACGTGATAAGAAACATTTTTGCTTTAATTCTCAATTACCAACCTATTTGCTTGGAAACGGTTATCATCCTATTTTTAGGTTAATAAGACTTCTTCTTTCGATTTTACCATTAAAAATTTTAATTAGATTGGGTAAAGTATATGAAATTAATTTTTAAAAAGTACTCCAAATTGCATCTATAGTGGCTACCTAGATGTAGTTGTTATTTCTATGGTGGACACCTTGTATCTAAAGTGGACACCTCTGTTTTTCTGCCTTTATGAGGGGGTTTATGCATGAAATTGAGTAGGTATTAGTTCGTTTAGTTCTAATTAAACCTTCCTTCCCAACTAAATATATTTTAGGTCAAATCAAATTAGCTTTATTTAATTTAGAAATAACAGATTTGATAGTTTCCGGCCCAAAGCCTACGCTGTATAGATGATTTGAGAGGAATTTAGCCTGTTGTTCAATGTTTCAGAAACCTTGGTTCCCGAAGCCAGAATGAAACCAAATTCATACAACACTCATTTTAAAGCACAATCAACAGTTTATGAAGAAAAACTGATTCAAATTAAATATTATCTATTAGAAGCCATTGCAGTGGCTACTATTGGAAAATCTAAGATTATGCGTTGGTAAAGTGGCCACTCCCATAAAACCTCGTAAAGTTAACATTTTCAAATAAATTTTATTCCTTATCATTTTATACACTCTTATTTATCTTAATATAAATTTAATAGTCAATCAAACGGTAATAAATACAAAAAAATCAGTTCCGACTTACCCGTTTCCTCACGCGATTCAATAAGCAAAATCAAGTTTCTGTCACTCGGCCCCGATGTTGTTATTTTCAAATATTTAAATATCCTTCCCATGCTGATTTGTGGTATCGGTGGTAATTTACCAGCTTACCTGATTGCACAATCTACTATGCCTATGAATTTTGACGCCGTTTGATGCCTCTAACTCGTTCTATAAATTAATCAGCTAGGTGGCCACTATTGGTACAGTGTCCACTATACCCACATTTACCTTACTTTGTGATATTTATTAAACTTCCTTAATGACTCAGTTTTATAACATTTTTGAATTATATCTGCCTTAGTCTTTCTATTTCTCACTTTAGTGTTGTAAACTAAGCAGAAATAAGTGATGAAATGTGTGAAAGGGAATAAGACCATGAACTTTTTTAACTGTAAAATATTTTTTCGATGATTTTTTTTGTATTCTAAATATGATTCTCATTTTGCAGTTAAAACTTGGTATACAATGAAAATTCTATTATTCTATTACAGTTTTTTCCTAATTTTCCCAAAACTTTATTTTTGAACTAATTTCCCTTTTCAAACTGACGATTAATTTTTAGTATCACTAGGGTGCTCCCGCCCCCTGCTCGCTATCGCTCGCCAACCCCCGTTAACTGCTGACGCAGTAACTTTTGGACCGCTTCACAATTCCCCACAAAACCCAGCTCACTGCACTTATACTCACTTTATAAAACATTCTTAACACAGGGGTAGTACTTCTCCGTGGTATTCTTTCAAAAATGGCGAATATTTATTCAGTGGTGGAATTTTATCATTTCCTTTATGGTAACATGAATTGGCAGATCGCTTTATAATTCCAAGAAAGGTTCATATATAGTTCCCGCTAAATATGAACCTTCCCTTAATGTTTCAGTGCTTCCCTTAATGTATCTGTGAAAAACATATTACCTTAGGGAAATGGGTAAAAAATTTTTACATTGCTCTGTTGTTAATTTTCTTGGGGTTGAATTCCGTTATAGTTCCCGCTAAATATCACTAATCTCTTTTGGACACTATAAAGTATAAATACTGCTAAATTGTTTCAAATTCATAGATTAAAGTGTTTAATTAGATCTATAACTATTCAGTTTATCATTAAAAATTAGAAAAATTGGTTTACATTTGAATATTGAGCGTTCGAAAGAGATTGGCGATATTTAGCGGTAACTATAATGGAATTGAACCCGAAGAAAATTAACAACAAAGCAATGTAAACATTCTTTTACCCATTTCCCTAAGGTAATGTTTTTTCACAGATACATTAAGGGAAGCATTGAAATATCTCAGGAATAAATTTAACTTTCTTAAAATTAGTAATGATTGACTGTTAAAAATGTAGTAATTATCTTCAACACCGCGAAAATTTAGAATTTTATCTTCATGAGAAACAAACTTCGAAGTTGTGTCATTTTCATAGCAACGACACCGAATGTCAAGACTTCCAACATTTTCATCCTTATATCTAAAACATTCACCCGTGTTATTTAGTTGTTTGCGTTTTGTCATTATGAAATAAAGAGTTACATTTTACTACCTTAAAAAACATACTTGCAAGAGGATATAAAAAATAAATGCAAAATTCAAAATTTCCGAAAGTGAGTGTATATTTTATTGTAAATATAGTAATGATTAGGTTGCCACAACTACAAAGATAAATATAAAAATATTAATTTATTATTTAAAATTCATAGTTTCTTGCTTTGTAACTGCGACCTTATCCGAAATCTAAAAAAATGGAAATATTTTAAAATTGAGATTTTTTTTAGAAATTCTAAAGGCACTTTGCACATACTCAAAAGAATCCGGACAGTTTGATACCAATTATGTGTTATACGGATCTGTAATTAAAAAGCCTTTCTCTGGAAACCGTTCACCAAAAACTTTTTTTTAGAATAGAGAGATAATTGTAGCTAAAAATGTATTAAATGACAGATATGTAATAATATAATATATTTATAATTCGTTGGTCAAAATAAAAGATTACAAAATATGGAAGGATTTAAAAATAAATATAAAGTAGAATGCTGAACTATTTTTGTAAGAAGCAATATCAATTAAATTAAATATCAGCTTAACAAAATAAAAGATATGAACTCAATAAAAGTAAAAATTCGATAACTTTATCAGTAGAAATGTTTCCGATGTTTTTACAATAGAAAAATATTTTTATATTTTTATTTTTATATCATCATAATATTTAACTCATATTAATATAATTACTGCTAATCAAAAATTATTTACTACTTTAGGACATGCATGAAAGAAATAATTGAGTAGCTAAGCTACACTTTTAGTAACGTGTCTTAAGAATTTTTAAGCCAGATAAAGTATAAATAAATTTTAACATAATCTAATTAGAATGGAAAACTAATTTTACCTCCTGTTAAAATTTAAAACTTAGAAGGGTTTGTAAAATGAATTACGAGGGAAAATAAAGTAGAGCTTGTATCAGTTTAAAGTTTTAATTCTAACTTAATAAATTATGAAAGTTATAATATTTAAAAATAAATGTAATATTTTCACTTACAGTATAAGAAAGCGGTATATAGTATTAATTTTTAGAATTATCACCTTGTTAAAATGCTATTTTATTTTTATGTGATTAATGATCAAATGTTTTCATATACTAGAAAAATGGAAAGGAAAGTTAAACAATACTGAAAAAATTAGAGATGCATTAAATTAGGTATAGAACTATCCAACACAACTAAGTTTTAATTAAGTATAAAGATAAAAAGCATTTTTATCAAAAACATAGTTTAAATAAAAAGGCTTTGAAGATATAATGAGAAAGTGACGATAGCAAAAATTATTTAGATAAATACATCCTTCCTTTTATCAATCAGTTAAATAATTAAGTCATGATGATTAAAAAATGACGATAAAATTAGAAACATTGTATATGATGATACAATTAAATAAGGAAGGATTTAAAGTTTAAATCCTTCTTTAAATTTTAAACAGTAAACTTTTCAATACCTTCTTAATATAGTAACTATATAGAACTGATACATTTAGAAAGTGGCATTGTCAAAAAGGGGAAAAAATTAGGTATAGAAACATTCAACAAATGGATAAAATTAGAATACTGGATTAATACTAGCCTTCTTACATCGCCATTTTAAATTAAATATAAAAAGGTATAACTTTACCGATAAAATTATAATGGGACATGTTAAGTTTGAATAAGGATGAGGGGTATAAACGATAGAAATAGCATTACCAAGTTAACAGGAATATAAATAATAAAATAATTAATTAAAAAGTGGCAATATAATTAATATTCCCTGTTAAGGATCAATACTTGTCTCCCTTATACCTCCATTTTAAATTAAGTATAGAAAAGTAAAACTAAATGGGATAAATTCAAAAGGGGGAATGGGCAAGTCCAGTATTTTATTAAATTTTTTTATTTGATAAATGTATCTAAGAGAGGAAGATGTATTTTTTAATTTAATTTTAAAGTTTGATTTCATAAAAAACGGCGCGAAAACGTTAAATGCGACGTCATGTGACGGCATTTAATCCCAAACATTGATTTTAAACAATTCAAAGCGATTGTTGGTTTTCACTTTTAAGTAAGGCCGAAACAGATCTGACGTCATTCAATCCAAAACAAATGCAAAGGGATTGTTGATTTTTATTTTAAAATATTGAATTACAAAATTTTTTTTAAACATTTCCTGACGATTTTTGAATTTAGATCTATTTCTTTTACTGGAAAAACGCATTTTTTCTGTTTTCAAAACATGCTGGTATTGCCCATTTAGTTAAATTAAGGAAAAAGAGTTATATAACTAACTATACCCTTATCAATTTAAATAGAAGAGTACTGATTATCCTAATTAGAAGACGTTATGGATGGATGCATACTTGCCTCCTTGAAGAAGCGGCACCTCTGCGGCAAAGAGGCGACCGAACCTGAATCTTTTATGATCCCGAGCCAATGACCCGGCCAGCACCCTTTCGAAGAGGCACCTATAGGCAGCTGGATAGGGTGCACGATCTCCATATGGTGAACATGCCGCAGAAGTAGTAGTAATTGCAGCAGATAAGGAGGTATTAATGAAACGGATGTGCTCTCAACTCAAGACAGCTCTTTTCTCTCCATCGAAAACAAATAATGTGGGGACCGTTGGGCTCATTATCTAATGCTAATGGGTTTGATGTGTTGGATCTGATAAGGATTGAGATGCTGTAACGGTTGTGGGTTTTTTATTAAGGGATTTGGACGTGTTTGTGGGTGAATATGTTGGGATAAGAGGAATGAAGTGACATGCGATGTAGAGTATTAGGCTAAACGCGCACTGGAGACTTTTGTCTCGGTGACAGAGACAAAATTGTCACCCTGGCTATTGCAAGAAGCTAGAGCACGCGCATTAGGCGACGAGACTCATGGCCGATTGCCAAGAATCTCGCCATAGAGATGCATTGCTCTCGAGTGACAGTTATGTTCTAGTCACCGAGACAAAAGTCTCTAGTGCGCGCTTAGCCTTTATGTGATGGTGTGGGTTGGCACCAGTTATAACTTTTAGATGCGTAAATTTAATTCGGGCTTGCTGGCAGTGGTCAAACGATAAAACTCCAACTAGATGCAGGCGTTATGTCCGTAAAGGCTCATCCACACTGTTTTATTTTCGCTGTAAATTCAAAGAGTTTCACTCCTGTGAATCGCTAGTTTGCTATAGAAAAGTAAAGGAGTATAGAGTGAAACTACAATAAGGAAGTTGCATGTGTCAGATTTTCAAAAACAAACAAGTGTTCCGTATGGTTTTTTGTATGGTAAAATGAAATATCTAGTCAGTTTTTCAAAAAAATTTACAGGTAATTAAATATTTTAATTTAAAAGTCCAGAAAAAAACACGTGACTGAAAACGTTTATTGTTTAAACTATAAGATGACGTCAACAATGATACCATCAACTCCATTGCTTTACAACAATGTTTAATATAAGATGACGTCACATCCAAACTCTTGGCGTTTTCGCGCACTTTTAAAAAGGGGATTTTTGTTAATTTTTTTGGCAATCAAAAAATTTCTTGATTGGCCTCAAATTTTGGGTAGTTGCTTATTTTTGCAAGAGGAATCGATTAAAAAAATAAAAAAAAATCATGCAACTTCCTCATTAATTAAACGAAAATAATGTATTAAGGCCTATTCAGACTTTTCACTTTTGATCTTCATTTTGGAAGAGTCATTCAAAGTGAAAATATGAACCATATTCCTTCACTATTCCTTCAAAATTAGCGATTCACAGGAGTTAATCACTCAGGATGAACATTGAACAGTGATGGTGAATGATAGACTTGGACAGACATAATAAGTGAAAAGTCAACAGTAATCTAAGTGTGAAATGAACTAGTTTTCACAGAGACTTGATAATTGTTGCTACTAATAGAGACTTGTGCTTTACTAATAGAAACTTTGATAGCCGCTTTGTCTTCTTTTTCCAATTTTTGCTTGTTTAGTACTTCATAATGAGGTATTCTCACGTTTTGAGATTAAATTTTATTAAAATAGTCGATAAAAAACCATGAAGAATGATGTTTGCATCAAGTATTTTCGTAGCCTAGTTTCTGAGATATAAATTTTTGAAATTTCGTTTTTTGTTTGGGCGAGAAAACACTTTCGAATCACAAATCATGCGCTGTGAGGTCACATCCAATAGAAACCCGTTTTCTGATCACATGACTTTTCTGACGTTTTGGCAAAGATAAAATTGAATTTTAAATTATTTAAAACACATTTTTGAACTTAAAAATCAGAAATTTGGGAGTTTTAAACCATAATGTATCAAAAAAGTATAAAATCAAGCAAATCCCTCACTCATGCTAATACATCATTACATTAAACTTGAAATAATTTAATAAAAGTTGAAAGGGCTTGTATTTTTTTTCTAATCATTTACTCGTGTAGAGTTCAGATGGTGATGAAAGGGAAACAAAGAATGAGAGTGGTGGAGAGAAAGTAGATACAGAGTAAGAAAGAGGGAATAAGAGATATAAGAAGATATTATAAGAGAGAAAAGAATGAATGAAAATGAGAAGGAGAACGAAGTAGAAATGAGAATAAAGGAAAATGGAGAAAGGGAAAGAGAGAGTATAAGAAAAAGAAAGAGAAAAATTGAAATTTAAAATAAATGAGAAAGGAGAGAAGGGATGAAAATAAGAAGGAAAGAGAGACAACGAATTGCAATAAGAAAGAAGGAGGGGAGTAGTCTTTTAGCCTACAGGTAAGTAGGCTAAAAGAGAATAAAGGATCTAAATACTTTTCAGTTTTCTCTTTTACGTACGTAACTTGAGATGGGGATTTAATCAATTTTATTAAACGTTCGTTTCAAAATTTTTAAATTAAAACAGTTATATTCAACTAGAAAAATATTTTTTACTGTTGGGTATACAGAATATCCTCGTTTTCTTGAACTTTATTACCTCGAAAACCATTTATATTCCCAAAAATATTTTTCTCTTAGTACTAATAAATGTTACTAATTAGAAATTAGAATCTAATTAGAAATAATAAATTAGAAATAAAGTATACTTAATTTTATATTTAGAGTAACCTTGTTATCTCGAAAACTCGACGATTTTGAGGTATCGAGATTATACTGCATTAAAACTGATTTAATAATCAACTCTGGTTCTAACTAACAGAATCACTACATCCCTTATTTCAGAACTAAATGGTGTGGTACTACAGCATTACCACACAGGACTTTGGAGCACTGCTGAACCACGGGGTTCATAGGTCGTTGGCCAGGGCATTCATTATTGAGCTCACAGGATATACACAACATTCATGCATTATCCGGGATTCAAACACGGTTCCTATGGCGGAAGCTACGGCCCGCACCATCTGGTTTGATGTGGCAAAAGGATTGGTCGATGGGTTTCAGTGGGTGGGACACGATTGGCTGGGATTTGTCGATTCGAGAGCAACTGTCAAATCAGTGATTATTCATTCAGAGATGGAATTATTCCCGATGCGACGCTGTGATTGGACAGAGGAGAGAAATTTGAGAACAACTCGCCGTTACTGGCTGTTTAAGTGGCTGAATTCGGAATGTATTGTGAGATATTTGGCTTCGGTTATGTAAAAAATGGGGACTGGGTGTCTTTTTATTACGAAAACTGGCTACATACAAAATAACTTGAAAGATACATTTATGAAAACCGTTTTATTTGAAAGTAACTTTTCTTTTAGGGGGGTCTGAAATTCTGCCATTTGGTATAAAGTGATTGCGTTACTATAAGTGGCAAAATTATAAATCTACATTTTCTCTAAATTTCATGATAAATGACATTTTATTAAACCATCTTTTTTCTAGATTTTACTTCTTTTGTCTTTTTCAAAATAAAAACTTTTTTTTTCGGCATCACCATGAGTTTCCGAGAGAAGCTTGAAATAAAAGAATACTTAAAATAAATAAGATCTCAGAATATGGGTTACTTTTTATTAAAAATTTGTTGGAAAATATATTTGGTTGAAGATCTTACCATTTCCTTGTACTTTAGAAAGTTATCCGGAAAACATAAAAAAAGTTGAAATTTCTTACCTTTAATTTACCCCCATTAAGCACAACCTCTGCTTTTTACGCTTTGTAAATCTTTTATGTAAATTTTCTTTCTATGTTTTATTCTTTTGTCTACTTTTTCTGTTTCATTGTCTTGATCTATCTCTTTATACTCTTTCTCAATTATTCATTTTTATCTTTGTCCTCCTATTTCTCTTTAAGAAAGATGAGAGAAAAGAACTCAATAGAAAGGCAAAGAGAAAGAAAGATAATATTAATGAAAAATAAAAGAGAAAGGATAGAGAAAAATATACTTATACATCAACTCAAATTATAAATACTTCAAATTAAAACTTAATACTTATAAAAGGTTATACCGATTTTTTAATAGAGAAATTACACTTTAACAAGCACTCGATTTTCATCAAAGCAGAAATGAAGTCACAATTATCTATGTATAATTTTTTGACTCATTGAAATATATCAAAATTGTGTGCTGTATAGCCTGCATAATAGAGATTCAATTAAAATGCTTTTAAGTTGTTATAATTGTACATTGGTTTAAAGTTTAGCTAAAGTTCGCCAGTTTAGAAAAGGGAATAAGTCCAAAAAGTGGCAAAGTGACTTTTTGAGCTTAAAAACATCTCCAAGCTTTGCTCTACACATGAGTGAAAAGAGGGGGGAAATATCTACTCCCTATCGGCAGATATAGCCGATTGAATTTGCGAAATCGATGTCCATTCATTGTATTTTTTAATTTAATTTGAAATTACAGTTAACTTGTCTTTCTTTTCATTTTCCTTGTGCTGTAAATTAAGCCAAAATAAAATTTTCTTTTAACTTAAAAGTTTTCTCAAACTTTTTTCATGCAGGGGATGTTTGACTCCATTCATATTCTCTTACTCCATTGATACTGCTTTAATAACCCAGTTTCAATATAATTTTGAATTTTATTTGTCTTATTCTTCTTATTTCACCCTTTTGTGGTGTAAACTAATGAGAAAAATAGAATTTAAATGCCACACAATTTACTGTTTTTTAAGATTTTTCTTCAGATATAATTTCATAAGGTTGAATAGGGGAATAAGACCATTAAATTTTTTACTGTAAATTTTTTTTGAATGTAGTACTTATATTTGTTTTGATGATTGCTCTGTTTTTTAAATAAGGTCCTCAGTTTCCAGTAAAAATTTGGTGGTTATACAATAAAAGTTCCATTACTTATACAGTTTTTTTTTCGATTTTCTAAAAACTCGGTTTTTGGACTTATTCCCTTTTTCAAACTGTTGATTCATTTTTGGTATATCTAATAATAAATTTAAGATATATCAGTATTAATATCTTAATATTTACCCAACCCTGGTCACACTTGATTCAGCTATCCAACACCATAATATTTTATTTACTTTTCATCATTACTAACTAAAAGTTAAATATAATTTAAGGGTAGTTTAACCTTTAGAAACATGGCCATCTTAGAGCTATCTCTGATTAATTTCTAAAACCTTTTAAATATATTTTTCCTTACAAATTGTACCTAAAATCTAGGTGATCATCGGTGGAAAAACTCAATGCCCTGTGAATAAAAAAGGGTCGCTTATTATTGATAGGGTTTTTCATACGGTAGAATTAAATCAAAAATCTATGCAACAAAAGAATTTTTCTAGAACTTCCGAAGTCGTATAGAATCAAGCACATTTTTAAGATTGATTGTTTGATAGAGACTATTGCAAATTTTTTAATATTTTGAAAATTATCTTTTATACATTGATACATTTTGTCACTCACATACATCACTCTCGGTTGAAAGTATATACTATATCAGTGTGGTCCGACCTTTAGCTACCCGAGTGCCAATTAAACTTTTTATAAGGAGGCCGAGTGCCAGAGACAGTAAAAATTACATTTTACTATTTAAAACAGGCCAATCAAACTTATATTCCAACAATGCAAAAATATTGACTGGGTGTCATTAGCATAATTTTTTTTTATTCAAGGGAATTATTTTATGCCACAATTAAAACACTACATATTTCAATAGATTTTCACATTTATAATTTAAAATTTAAAACAAAATTTTCTTTTTTTTAATTGAATTGTTGTTTAATGGAAAGTGGTTTTTTACAGGTAAAAGTGTTATTTCTAAATTAGTTCACATCCAAAAAATGTTTTTTTCCTCAAGATAAGAAGTTTTTAATTATCAAAATTGAGTTCTAAATTCATTGTCTCAAGTATAATCCTGCAGAGAAATTTCTGAAATTAAACTTGCAGATTAAATGTTAACTACAATTTATAGCTTCTACTGAATCCTTTCACTATTGACCCTACTGGATCTTCTATTGATGCACTTTTAATAATCCTTTGGAATTTAAGGACCAGTCAAATATAGTTCAATTCAGGGGTTCTCCCCTGAATTTTTTTTGAAAATTCAACCGATGAAAGCAGGGTTTTAACACATTTCTTATATAAAACTGAAAAGTGAAATACCTTCTTATTTAATTATTAGGACATTACATTTTGTGGCCGAGTGCCATGAAAATATCTTCGAGTGCCACTTGTGGCCCGCGTGCCGCGGGTTGGACCACACTGTACTATATGATGTGTACAAAATCAGTTTTAAAAGGAATTTGATAGTTCTACATTTTTTTAAATGTTAAGGAAGGTAAAATTAATGCTGAAATATCTCTATATTAAAAAAAGTAACAGTGATCGTCGCCGTAACAACCGCCGCCGCCGCTGATTTTGAAAATTTTATTTTTGTACACTTTGAACTCTTACTACGCAAAAACTATTTGATATAATATTATGAAAGTTTGACAGTTCGTAGACAAATGTATCAAAATCATTTTCGTTCTAAAAGTGAATAATTAAGATAATTATTTCTGGAGTTATTAAATGTCAAAGACGAAAAATATTTTTTTCCGCTGCTAGTTCGCCCCCAGCAAAATCTATTCACAGCAGAAATATGATTTTTTGCACAAACATACTCTTAGGCATGAAGTTTTGCACCTCGTCGCCCTTTTTTCGAATTTCGAATTAGTTTTAGAGTAATTAAATTTTAAAGTTTCGAAATTTTCTACCCTTTTTCAGTTTTTTATTAATGAACTAAAAACTAATCACAGTAGTACTACGATTTTTTTAACACACATACAATTATTTTTTATAAGAAAATTAGCGTTTCGTTTTTGTTTTAATTCGAAATAGTTTTAGTATTATTAAGATTCAAAGTTTCAATTTTTTCTTCTCTTTCTGGTCGTTCACTAGGGAAACAGACGAGTCTTATGAATAGGATTTCTTTTATATATATATCTCTCTATTCTAAAAAAAAGTTTTTGGTGAACGGTTTCCAGAGAAAGGCTTTTTAATTACTGATCCGTATAACACATATTTGGTATCAAACTGTCCGGATTCTTTTGAGGATGTGCAAAGTGCCTTTAGAATTTCTAAAAAAAATCTCAATTTTAAAATATTTCCATTTTTTTAGATTTCGGATAAGGTCGCAGTTACAAAGCAAGAAACTATGAATTTTAAAACAATTGAAAACATATTTCACTGGTTTTTTAATATTCAAATAGATTAAATAATCATCTTTTATTTATAACACGAATTTAAAAAATATATTTTGTGTTAACAATATTTATATTTTTGTTGTTCACAAAGGGTTTAATTGTTGTTCAAACGGTTTTCATTATATTTTAAACTTATATATAATTAATTTATTTTTTAAATAACAAATTAATATTTTTATATTTATCTTTGTAGTTGTGGCAACCTAATCATTACTATATTTACAATAAAATATACACTCGCTTTCGGAAATTTTGAATTTTGCATTTATTTTTTATATCCTTTTGCAAGTATGTTTTTTAAGGTAGTAAAATTTAACTCTTTATTTCATAATGACAAAACGCAAACAACTAAATAACACGGGTGAATGTTTTAGAAATAAGGATGAAAATGTTGGAAGTCTTGACATTCGGTGTCGTTGCTATGAAAATGACACAACTTCGAAGTTTATTTCTCATGAAGAAAAAATTCTAAATTTTCGCGATGTTTAAGATAATTACTACATTTTTAACAGTCAATCATTACAAATTTTAAGAAAGTTAAATTTATTCCTGAGATATTTCAATGCTTCCCTTAATGTATCTGTGAAAAAACATTACCTTAGGGAAATGAGTAAAAGAATGTTTACATTGCTTTGTTGTTAATTTTCTTGGGGTTCAATTCCGTTATAGTTCCAGCTAAATATCGCCAATCTCTTTCGAACGCTCAATATTCAAATGTAAACAAATTTTTCTAATTTTTAATGATAAACTGAATAGTTATAGATCTAATTAAACACTTTAATCTATGAATTTGAAACAATTTAGCAATATTTATACTTTATAGTGTCCAAAAGAGATTAGTGATATTTAGCGGGAACTATAACGGAATTCAACCCCAAGAAAATTAACAACAGAGCAATGTAAACATTTTTTTACCCATTTCCCTAAGGTAATGTGTTTTTCACAGATACATTAAGGGAAGCACTGAAACATTAAGGGAAGGTTCATATTTAGCGGGAACTATACAGGGTGTTTCAAAATTGCGTTGCACGGCTTTTATTCGGAACCAGTGCCTCCTAGGGTCGTGGAAGTAAGGTCTACCCCTATGTAAATGACCCTGGAGAACCCATTGAGAGGACTTACAGCGCCCCTAGCGGCAAAATTAAAAAGTTAAAAAAATTAATTTAAAAGCTAAAGGAGATAGAGCAAAAACCTCAATGAGAGTATTGTTACCAACGTCAAGAAGAACTCATTGAAAAAAATTTCATCAAAATATCTTGAATATTCGCGGAGATATTAGCATGTGAAAAGAGCACTTTTTCAGGGGTCAAAAAGTAAAAAGTTCGCATATTTGCAAATTTTTCAGTGAAATTGTGTAGTTTTGTGTTTTTTTAGTTGAAAGAACACAAAATTTAATCAAAAAATCAAAAAAATTTGCAAATATGCGAACTTTTTACTTTTTGATCCCTGAAAAAGTGCTATTTTCACATGCTAATATCTCCGCGAATATTCAAGATATTTTAATGAAATTTTTTTCAATGAGTTCTTCTTGACGTTGGCAACAATACTCTCATTGAGGTTTTTGCTCTATCTCCTTTAGTTTTTAAATTAATTTTTTTAACTTTTAAATTTTGCCGCTAGGGGCGCTGTAAGTCCTCACAATGGGTTCTCCATGGTCACTTACCTAGGGGTAGACCTTACTTCCATGACCCTAGGAGGCACTGGTTCCGAATAAAAGCCGTGCAACGCAATTTTGAAACACCCTGTATATGAACCTTTCTTGGAATTATAAAGCGATCCGCCAATTCATGTTACCATAAAGGAAATGATAAAATTCAACCACTGAATAAATATTCGCCATTTTTGAAAGAGTACCACGGAGAAGTACTACCCCTGTGTTAAGAATGTTTTATAAAGTGAGTAAGTGCTGTGAGCTGTGTTTTGTGGAGAATTGTGAAGCGGTCCAAAAGTTACTGCGTTAGCAGTTAACGGGGGTTGGTGAGCGATAGCGAGCAGGGGGCGGTAGCCATATATATATATATATATATATATATATATATATATATATATATATATATATATATATATATATATATACGGTCCTGCAAGACCGTACAACCACATCACGGACCATTAGTCAGGAAACTGGCATGTTTGCAGCACGTCCAGTGTCCTCTCGTACGGTACGACGACGTTTGTAGAAGCGGGGATTCTCAGCTCGGCGTCCATTACTTTGGATTCCATTGACAATTTAGCATAGACGAAGGCGGCGACTCTGGTGCACCGAACGTCAAAGATGGACACAGGAGTGGCATAATACCGTCTTTTCAGACGAATCCCGGTTTTGCGTGCAACATTCTGATGGCCGTATACGTTTCTGGAAGTTACGAGGAGACCGCACATTACCTGTTTGCATTCGATACCGGAATAGGGGCCCTCCACCTGTTGTGATGGTTTGGGCAGCCATTGGGTATACGACCCGGACACCTCTAGTTCGTATTGACGGTAATTTAAACGCAGATCGATACATTTCTGACGTCCTACGTCCAGTGGTTGTACCCTATCTTCAAGGCTTACCGAACGCCATTTTCCAGCAAGATAATGCTAGACCACATGTTGCAAGTCGTGTTCTGACCTTCCTCGGCACACAGGGCATTCAATTATTGCCCTGGCCTGCACGGTCTCCAGACCTTTCACCCATGGAAAACGTCTGGTCTTGGGTTGCTGAAAGACTGGCCACCATCCGTCTCCAGCTAATACGATTGATGAAGTGTGGCATAGACTTGAAGCAGCATGGAATAAGATACCCATTTCAGTCATTGAAGCCGAATTTCAATCAATGCCTAATCGGATAAGGGCCGTTTTAGCAGCCAGGGGCGGTAGCTGTCCCTACTTATTTCACCCCCTTAAAAACCCCCAAACTCTGTACAAATTTCATCATTTTGTCTTCATACCATATTGTTTCCATACAATAAATATCTTTTTTCTATTTGCTTTCTTTCATGGTGTTGCAATTTTAATGGCCAGCAGTGTATATATATATATATACAGGGCTCGATTTCAGCCGGAACGGTCCGGAACGGCGTTCCGGAACCTCTTTTTCTATTAAAAAATTAATATTTTATTTCAGGGGTCTCCTATAACTACAGCCCGTGAAACCCTTTCTATATGTACGAAAAAAAGTTCTACAATGAATTAAAACCCTGTTTTTAGGGTCAAATTTCCAAAAATTTTCTGGGGGAGGACCCCCAAACCCCCCTTGTTGTATATTTTTAATTTTAAAAACATTTAAATGAGTTTTTATCTTTTTTCCAAATAACAATAATTTTGTGATTTAATATTAAGGTTATTAATTAATTGTGTTCTTGTAAAACATAATTGTGAACCCAAAATTGAACTACCCAAACAATCCGCTCCTGGTGTTAATTCTTTTTTTATTTGAATAAAGAAAAGAAAATTTGCCAAGAAAATTTGGGACATCTTAAATTCTACGGTTTAAGGACTTTAACTACGCATTATATTCCTTAAACTGGCAAGATATACATTACTATTGGTTCATTGATGATAAATCATCCCGCTTTCTACAAGAGGGGCCCTGTTGGAAAAAAATTGTTTGTAAAAAAAAGTGTAAAACAAAAAAAATGCCTAAATAGTTCAACGTCTTGTAAAATAATTAAGATAGAAAATTCTTCCTAATCTAGTACAACACATTTGAATTTATTTTTTAAATTTAAATTTAAAAATAAATGCTTAAGTTTTTGTATTAAAAAGTATTCGCTTTTTTCAGTTTTGAGACCAATAATTTTACCGTTCCGGTACCTCTTTTTTTAGAAATCGAGCCCTGTATATATATATATATATATATATATATATATATATATATATATATATATATATATATATATATATATATATATATATATATATATATATATATATATATATATATATATATATATATATATATATATATATATATATATATATATATATATATATATATATATATTAACTCTCGAAAATAACTTTTATTTTTGAAAACTGTGAAAAAAGCTTGCGCGCCTAATAAGATTTTTATATGGATCAAGCACTAAAAGGCGGTTAATATCTTTTTTGAAACTGATTGTTACATAAATCATAGATTTGTAAAATAGCTTTTCCTATTCCTTTTGGACCCAAAAGATAGTGTGTGAAGTTTCAGCCCCCTAAGTTGACTCTAGGGTTTGCCTATAGAGCCCCAAATTAAGAAAAAATTGGAAAAATTAGCAATTTTCAGAATTTTTAAAAAAGTATATTTTGATATTTAAATTGATATAAAACTGGTTCAAATGTGTTATTTAGGACATTTAAGATGGTTTATATTTATTTAAGGTTATTAACTGTACCTATAGTGTCTATAATTTAAGAGTAAAAGGTACTACTAAGGGACGTTGCGCTCATCAAAGCTTAGTATAATACACTACAGTGGTCGAAAGTAATTAAATTCCAATTTTCTTCAAAAGAAATCCCTCAAATGATGCCATTTGGTGTTACATTGATGTTTTAAATATAAAGGCCAGTTAAGTAATAACAGTAATTAGGCCTTGTACTGAAGTTTTAATGTAAAAAATGCTTTTCTTCGAAAATGCTTGTTTCTAGCTGATCAAATACAAAATTTATTCTAAAAAAGATGGTTATTGTATTTTCTTAGTTCAAAAACTTTCAAATACCATTATAAGCTTCATTTTTACTTAGAACTTAATTTTAAATCAAACATATCGGAATTGACTTGGGTTATTTCTGTATCAGAAGAGAAATGGGATCTCTTTATTAAAGTAAAGAAAATTGTATAATATTTGTAAATTTTTGTTCATATTTTGATGAAAGAAGATTTCAATTAAACTTTCCCCCTAATACGTTAAAAAGAGGTAATTTTCATAATTTCATACGATAAAATTTATTTTTATTCCTGGTATAGGAGAAGTTCATGTCGTTTCCAATCTGTATGGTTTAAAGTTAAAATCTACTTATAAAAATGAAATCTATAAGGGTTTAAAAAGGTATTTCAAGGTTTTTGATCTTAAAAAGTATTATAACCCTCTTTTTGAGAATTTAGGATTTGATCAGCTAGAAACAAGCATTTTTGCAGAAAAGCACTTTTTGCATTAAAAGTTTAGTGGAAGGCCTAATTACTGTTATTTCACTGGTCTTTTTAATTTAAACATCAATTTAACAACAAAGGGCATCATTTGAGGGAGTTCCTTCGAAGAAATTCGGATTTAATTCATTTCGTCTACCGGTAGTGCATTATAAGCTTTGGGGAGTGCAACATCCCTAGCACTTATTAATCTTAAATTATAGGGGCTATAGGGCACAATTTAGTTAATTCACATAAATATACATATAATTCATTTAAATATGTTCTAAAGAACACATTTAAACCAGTTTTATATAAATATCAAAATATTTTTTAAATTCTGAAAATTTGTTATTTTTTTCCGCTTTTTTTTCAAATTTGGGGCTCTATAGGCACACCCTAGAGTTAACTTATAAGGCTGAAACTTCACACACTATCTTTTGGGACCAAAAGGAATGGGAAAAGGCCTGGGTAGCGAGGTTTATTGTAAAAAAGTTTTTTTTTCCCGAGACACACTAGTGATTGCTATATTAGAAAGTGAAATGAGGATAGGCGCGCAAGGTTTTTTCTCAATATATAGAAAATAATGCTATAAAACTAACATATGGGCAAAAGTTCATCGAATGCAACATCAGGCTTTTTAATATTTTTAAAAAAGTCTCAGAATCATAACCCTAATATACAGGGTGTATCTGAAATGGTGCAACAAACTTTCAGGGATGATAGTACTCATCAAGACGAACAAGAATTGGTATAGAAAGGAGGGTCGCAAATGAGTTTTAAGGGGTGAAACCCCGGGGTGAAAATTTGCCAAAAAACTTGCATATTTGTGCAGGAAGAAACACAATGGTTCGATTCCGGTAGTTATTTTGTAAAACAACTTCAAATATTACTAAGCTAGTTTTCCCGTCAGTAACACTTTTGCATTCGACAGGAAAAAAAACTTCGCCAATCCGTGATCGCCAAATACTTTTCAGTGATTCTTACGGAAACTCAAATTTCCATGTAGTAGAACTATAAATGATAGCTTAGTTGGTAGCATAACAGTCTTGCAATCGTAAGATTGCGAGTTCTGTCCTGCTGTGTGAAGTTGTTCAATTTTAAATTCATATTATTTTTTTAAAAGATATATTTTGAAAGACATTGCAACATGTGTTAAAGTATTAAGATTTCATTTGGTCCCACTTAAATAAATTTTTTAGCTATACAAAATAAGTGTTTTTTTAAATAGAAACATATTGATTAATTAATATCGTATTAATATCGTACCTATAGAAGTAAAATACTAACACAAAATGTAGAATTAAAGATAAGCGCATTTTTAATTTATTATTAGTACTATTTATGCAATTCAAGACAATGCACAGCTTTTAAAGATAAAAACGTCCTTTAAGCCTTAGTCGGTGTAAGAAGCACTCCCTTCTCATCTGTGCAATTTCCCTCCGGCCTGGATGGAACAAGAGTAGCATTCGCACAAACCTTACGGGATTTGTAGCTAACTCCGTACGCAATGCATGACTACTGCTATCGAGCTAGCTGCTGTGACACCGTAAGGATTCATAGCGATAATAAACAAGAGAAAATTATTTTAAAAGTGGTAGATTGCCGCTGAGCCATCCAGCTGGCTCGTTTTTTAATATGAAGAAATTCAGCATTTTGAAGATAATGCTTACAGTCTAAATAAGAATTGAATAAAGAAATTTATTTCTACAAGAAATTTGGAGAACTGGGGAAAGATAAACAGACTGACGGCCAAGAGAAATCGAATAATTTTGATTGAATAATTTATAACATGATAGAGTGATTGGAAAAGCCATGGTTTGTTAGGTAGGAGGAAGAAGGAATTATGCCAAAAACTGATAGCTGAAGTTTTGAAGGAAAAATAAATTTAAACACAAAAATTGGGGGAGGGGGTGTAATCACTAAAATAGTATTAATTTTACTAGAAACTAGTTTTAAATAAGTCACCACTCTGTTAATTAATTTTAAATGACTTTGTCTGTGTAGAATGGTCTGTACATTACGCTCTTAGGGTGTCGGGGCGTTTGAAGCTCATAGGTTAAAAAAACGGTTTGTTTTTCCTAGAAGGCGGATAACATAAACCTCTTAGGGAAAGTACCCGTACTACGTAACTCATTTATTACTATTTTTCACCCCCTCTCTCCCCTTGGTGGTAACCCCCTCTAGTTTTCTCGTAGTAATTAATAAACACGTTTTCAATTATTTTTTGTAAACAGAAAATTTAAAAAATTAATTCGGTTTAATTTGTCTAATCTTAATAATTAGTTTGGCTAATTTCAATAATTAATTTGGCTTAATTTTGTCGTATTGACTAGAGGCTATTGATTACGAAACGAAACCCTAAGCTTCATTAACTACCCTCCCCTCCGTCAACACAGGAATACTAAAGTGGCCGAGCTCGCACCCCATCTCGACCGTGTATTTCTTGAACTTGTAATTTTCTTAGTTTTGTCTTGTCATGAGAATAACAGTTATAATTATGTAGTCACATCTAGAATAAGATAATTTAAGTATAAAACTGTTTAAAATGCTTAGGTTTTTAAACTCTTTATTTTTTTAATAACACATAGCTATGTTTCATGCAAAATTTAAGTCATCAATACATTTTCTTAAAGGGTTTTCACAAAGAACTCCCTAGTTTTAAAAACTAATAACAAATAGACAAAACAAGATAAAAATACCCCATGATCTGTAATGTCTTCTTTTAGACCAAAGAAATTCTTAACACAATTTTTTTTAAATCGGTCGATCAAAAAAAATTAATATATGGCAGCACAAGATTTTGTGAAACGAAGGAAAAGCAGTCCTTGAAATCCTTATTATAGATTGTAGGGAAATAAAATTTACGGAAGAAACGATTTCTGAATCGAATGAGAATCAAATACTTTGTAATATAGTTGATCGTTGATTTAAAAATAGGGATTTCAAGGATTGCTTTTCCTTCATTTCACAAACATTTGTGTAAAAAATTTTTAAACACATGTCAAAGTTTTGCGTTGAGACAAAATGCGAATTAAAGCATTGTAATTACCTGAAAAAAAATTACCGTAAAGAAAAACACTGCAATTTAGAAAAATCCATAAAAATTCTCAAAATACTATTATACATCTTTTAATTTTGTCCGATTTTTGGACCTCACGCCATAAAACCCCAACCCACATCCTTTAATAGTACTCTTTCCATGTATTGCCCAAAAATTATTGACATGACAAAATCTACAATCTTACGATTGCGAGTTAGAACATTCCGGTTCATTTCTCTACCAACTGAACTACTGTTTTCACGATAAAATAAGAAACGAAAAAAATTGCGCCAAATGGCTAATAAGTTGCCAAATTTGGTTGAACATGCATTAAAAAAAGAGACTGATCGAATAAATCTTTCGCTACGCGAAGATAACTTCCTGAAAAGTTACAGTTAAAATTTCTTTTTGCAAGTACGAGTTCTATTTTTTTGGTGTAAAAAATTACGGAATCGAACAATTATGTCTCTTCCTGCACAAATATGCAAGTTTTTTTGCTGATTTTCACCCCGGGGTTTCACCCCTTAAAACTCATTTGCGGCCCCCTTTCTATACCAATTCTTGTTCGTCTTGATGAGTACTATCATCCCTGAAAGTTTGTTGCACCATTTCAGATACACCCTGTATATATATATATATATATATATATATATATATATATATATATATATATATATATATATATATATATATATATATATATATATATATATATATATATATATATATATATATAAGTAAAAAATAAGTAAAAAATATATATATATATATATATATATATATATATATATAATTTCAACGGTTTACTAGATACACACTTGCGTAATATAAATTTAAAAGTTTCTTGATCCCATGTTTTTTCTTTAAGATGGTTGACGGTAATTATTAGACTTGCTGGATGTTTTTGAACATTTCTTTAAATTATTGATAAGCTAAATTGGAATATTTCAATAACAGTATTATTTTAATATTTTTGAGGTAGTGATCCGAATTAAATAATAGAGAAGCTAGAGATATAGGTAATTTCAGTATTAAAGGAGCAGTAACTAAGCAAGCGAGCCCGGGATTGTGCTGGACTGTTAAGATGAAACAAGCGCGCTCTGCTCGCTTAGATCGCGAAGCGATCTCAAAAAGAACTGCAAAACAGTTCCGGGGGTTGGTGAGTGATAGCGAGCAGGGGGCAGACCCCCCTAGTATTTTAAGAAAATAACTTTAATATGCTATAGAAGAGTAAGTTTTTTATAATTATAAAAATTTTAGAAAACTTGAAGAATACAATTTAATTAAAAATATAAATATATAAGGGTGTATATTTATCTTCCTCAAACTGGAATACTTAAAAAAATACTTATTTTCCAAATTATTTGAGGGGACCAAAATAATTTTTGGTAAAGAATATATTTAAAGCAAAGTAAAAATTTATCATCTTGATATTTCCTCGGATTCTAAACTGAACCTTGAATTTAAATATGAACTTTTTTTTCTATTCTAAGGGTATTTAATTTTTCTAGCAGAATAAAACGTGAAAGAAAAAGATGATGAAAAAATTTAAAGAAAATATCATTTATTTAAGTTTTAATTATCATTAATTTAATTATGAATGAATCGTTTCACAATGATACAAAAAGTATTTACAGTAGAATCTACAAATCATTATAACTGAACCATAAGTTTAAAAAAGGAGAGTTTTAAGAAAATTGAATAAAAAAACTGTTAGCATACCCACTAAATTTTTATTGGAAACTCATGACACTATTTAGATTTTAGCACAATCATTAAAACATATAATATTAAGGAAAGATGAACTTATTTCCTTTTTCAAATTTATGAAACTTCAATTAAAGAATTCTTTAACACCACTTAAATTGACAATTCAATTAAATTTTTGATTGATTACATCCACAAAAGTCAAAATTAGAAGGACTAAGGCAAAAAAAATGATAAATGTTGTGAAGAGAAATTACCTCAAATTTTAAATTAAATAAAAAAATCCACCTTACGATCGATTTTACCAAATTCAAGGGGCTATATCCAGCTTATAGGGATAGTTATCTTAATGTGTAAAGCAAAGATGTTTTTTTGGGCGCAAAAAGTTATTTGTTGGCCATTTTAGTCTATTCCTTTTTTAAACTTTCGATACAATTTTCGGAAGGTAGTATTGCGGCACAATAAAAATGTAGTGAATGTAGTGTACACCAATCTTTAAAAAGGGAGTAAAAAGTGATCCGAGCAACTATAGACCAGTAAGTTTAACTTCAGTAATCGGCAAAATATTCGTATCATTGTTAAAAAGGCATATAATGTTATACTTGGAGGAAGCCAGCTAAAGAGCTTGTAAATTAAGCTTGTAAATAGGTAATAATTGTAAGCTTGTAGTAAGCTTAAGTTAGCTTGTAAGTTAATTGAAAAAGTCGACACAATTAAATATCTTGGACTCTTTATTGATAGTAACTTGAATTGGAAATCACATTGTAAATATATTGCTGACAAATTACGTGTAATAATGTTGAATTTTTACCATTTAAAGTCAAAATTGAGCAATAATTTTCTCCTTAATCTTTATCACTGTTGGGTACAATTGACTACGGTCTTACGATTTTCGGAGGAGACTATAAAGTAAACTTAAAAAGAATCTGTTAACTCCAAGAAAGATTTGCAAGACTTTTATCACCATCAGTATACTCCATTAATATAAATAACTTCAAACTACTAAACATTCTTCCTTTTCACTACCTTTTCTATTATAAGACAAGTCTCGTACGAAGCGTAACGTAGTTAATCTGTGAAGACCCAGTGTAACTTACTTTGTACCTAAACCTGAAAAAAAATTTTTTTTTGTAAACAGTTATTTTACTTAGCTTCTAAATTTTTAATATATTACCTATAGATGAGAAAACTCCAGCTCTCAAGCGTCGCCTCCAACCGTGGACCGGTTTCGCCCTTGTTAGGGCTCATCAGCACGGTATAGGAAGGTAACGCAAAAGAGCGGAGGGAGAGCTTTTAGTCTAGCCGACTATAACGGAAAAAGTGGTGACTATTGATTAGTCCTCCACTATCTGCCGGAATGAACTGCGCATTCCATAGAACAGATTTAATTCCCGAAAGGACACCGGTATGAAAAGGGAGTGCTTCACCACTACCTCTGGTTAGAGGAATATGTGAGAAAACTCCAGCTCTCAAGCGTCGCCTCCAACCGTGGACCGGTTTCGCCCTTGTTAGGGCTCATCAGCACGGTATAGGAAGGTAACGCAAAAGAGCGGAGGGAGAGCTTTTAGTTTAGCCGACTATAACGGAAAAAGTGGTGACTATTGATTAGTCCTCCACTATCTGCCGGAATGAACTGCGCATTCCATAGAACAGATTTAATTCCCGAAAGGACACCACATTTTTCCGAAAGGACACCATTTTTTTATTACCTATAGATATCCAAAATATCCCACCAAAACATATACTATTTAAAAGAAATTAAGAAATTTCATTTTTTCAATTAATGAAATCGAGATTTTTTAAGTATAATATATCTATTATATGTCATTTGGTAGTTGATGACACAAAAGAAAAATATCCTAAGATACCTTGTTTGCCACGATATTATTTTTACTTTAATTTACTTTTATGTTCTTTTTCATTGTTTGTATATTGTGTGTTTAATTTTGTATTTATATATTTATTTATTATTTGTTCACCTATATAAATGGATCAACTGATCCCAGGTGATATTTATATTCAAGTTTAGTGCTGTACTTTTATTTCTGTAAATGAAACAATTCAAGGATAGGTGTTTCTAAGATGTGTTAGTGCATTATGCATTTTAGAATCACTGCATCTCAGCTAAAACATTATTTCAAGATGATTTTATGTAATTTAAATATATTTAACAACAGCTTTAAACATCTTGAGTCTGAAGGGAAAGTGTGATTATATATTGGAATGTTAAGAAAATTTTGATGCTATATTTGGTACCAAAGTTTCATGAAATAAAATTTAAAAACTTACTTAATAATGGTAATTTTGCTATATAAAATACAATCGGTTAAGGATTATAGCTTGTCTTTAGAAGGCGGCTAGATATTTCCAAATATTGCATCGTGGAAGGCTTGATTTAGGGTCACATACTTTAGGTAGGGCCTTAAGCACAAAATGTTATCTCTGCGTTGTTTCAAGAACCATTACGGTTCAATTCCGTTAAAGTTCCAGCTAAATACCGCCATGCTCTTTCGGACACCAAAAAGTTGAAAACCTGTTAAATAATTTCAAAATCATGGATTAAAATGTTTATGAAGATCAATAACTGTTCAGTTTATCATTTAAAAACGGAAAAATTTGTCGATATTTGAGTATATGGCGTTCAAAAGAGATTGGCAATATGTAGCGGGAATGTTAACGGAATTGTCCCATCATTACTTTTTGGTGAAAATCAGTGGAGAATCCAGAAGGGGGGGGCTGTGGGGCTGCAGCCCCCAGGAATAAGACATTCAAGTTTTGGTAATAGCAATAAAGCCAAAAAAGAAATTTCATCACGTTGCGGACATTCGGTGGTGTTACCCAAAGGGTCTCAAAATGAATCGGAACCTTTCTTTTTAAGGTAAAAATTACAAAATTTTTTAGGAGGAAGACCCCCAAACCCCCTCGAAATTTTGGAATCTAATAAGTACGGTTTTTCCTTGAAACTTAAGGGATTTACAAGGAGTGATCCTCTTTGAACCAAAGTGTCTCAACATAAGTTAAAATGCCACTTTTAGGCGCAAAATTCAAAAAAAATTTCTGGAATAGAAACCCCTAAACCCCCTAGAAATTTTCCAATTCATAATACTATAAACTTTTTCCTTGAAAATTCTGTCGCTTACAATGAGTGGTGCTCTTTGAGTGGAATCTAAAAGGCTTCAAAATGAGCTATAACACTATTTTGAGGGGCAAATTTTCAAAATTTTTATGGGGGAGGACCCCCAGACCCCCCTTTTACTTGGAATGGAAATTTTTACTTATTACACAATTTTAAAATTTAGTGCACCAAAATTAAAACCTTACGAAGTCATCTTACCTAAAACTTAGTATTCCGAAGATTAGACCTCAGAAAAGATGTTGAGTAACCCCCCTAAACAAAAATCTGGCTACGGTACTGGCAAACCTCCCTACCCTTTCAGTTGCTTACATTAATATTTGAACAGCCCATAATAGCAATTAAGTTATTTGTGAAACTCAGCCCCCCAGACAAAAATCCTGGATTCGCCACTTGTGAAAATATACTCTTAGATGGTAATAAAATACGCATTTCAAGTTGTAATTTGTCGTATGTACTTAAACATACTCTTTGTTTGAATATATCTGGAAAAAATTTATCTCTAACACTAAATTAACGGTTTAAGGTTAAAAACATTGTTCTATGTTCATTGTGTTTTGGCATTACTACCTCTTTGCAATGATGATAGGATATTCATATTCACGTTCAAAGCTAAAAACTTGAGGTTTTCAAGTATCGTAGCATAATGAAAAAAGTAGAATATTCTGAAAGGTTCAGGGGTATATAGTTCACAAAAGTTTGTAACACTATACCAGAAAGTTCAATGCTGAACTGTCTGAAAGATTCAGTGTAGGTTGTTCGGAAAAGTTTGGTCCATTTTTTTTGGAAAATATAGTGCATTGTTCTGAAAGATTCAATGCATTGTTAGGAAAGGATCAGTGCATTACGGAAAGAATAAGCAAATTATGCTGTTTCTTCTCATCCCCTATGGGCTAGAGGGTAGATCAACTTAACCAAGTCCAAAAGACTATGTCACAAAATTAAAGTAAAGACCTCATTCAACAGCTGCCTCACGGAGGCATCAATTGATCTGAGAGGAAGAGGCGATGGCTGAACAGCGGCAAACAGCAGAGTTTTTCTCATTTCTATTGAAATTTAAACTGTTTATGTGGCCAGTTCTAAGTCTAAACAGACTGGTCTGTACAAGTCTTGGGCCGGTGCACTCCAAGGAAAGTCCAGGGCACTCGGCTGCATACCAGGCATGCTACTATGCATTACAGAAATCTCTCTATTCTAAAAAAAAGTTTTTAGTGAACGGTTTCCAGAGAAAGGTTTTTTAATTACTGAACCGAATGACACATATATGGTATCAAAATGTCCGGATTCTTTCCGGATTTCGGAGTAGGCCCTTCGATTTTTCAAAAAAATTCTCAATTTTAAAATATTTCCATTTTTTAGATAACGGATAAGGTCGCAGTTACAAAGAAAGTACTGTCATTCAAATTATTATGCATCCAATCACAATTACCGATTGACGCTATATTTTAAGATAAAACATGTTTTTTCACCTTTTAAAAAAAAGTACTTTCTTGATGAAATATCACTCAAAGACTGATAAAAACATATTCTAAAAACTTACATGAACGCCATTTTATACTTAAACTTCACACTTTTTGTCCAATATTTGTAATTTTTAGTCTGATTTTATCGAAATTAATTGTAAACATAGAGTGATGTTTTTTCTCTTATTATTTTCAATTGCTTAAACTGTATTGTTTAACAAGTCTGGGTTTAAAAAATATGAATGATAAACACTAGGCATATTATACTAACGAGTTACTTTAAAATAATGGTTTTTGTTTGGTCCGAATATTGATAAACAATTAGAATTAGTTAATTTTATAATCATTTTATAATCATAGATTAATTAAAGAATTATATAGAAGAGATCAGTACATTGTTAGGAAAGGTTCATCGTATAGGTAATTGCAAGGTTGGTTATAAATTGGGATTTAATGTAGCGAGGTCCAAAAAATCGGACAAAAGGAGGTAACTGCAAGGATCTGTGCATTGTTCTGAAAGTGCCATGACACTACTATAAGGACCGTTGCGTTGTTCTGAAAGGTTGATTGCATTATTGCAAAGATCGTTGCATTGTTGTAAAAGGTTCATTGCATTGTTAAGAAGAGTTCAGTACATTACTAAAAGAATAATAGCATTGAAGAAAGGATCAGTACATTGTTCTAAAAGGTTCTAAACATTACTGCACCTATCGTTGTACATTGTTTTGATAGGTTCATTGCATTTCTGCAAGGATTAGTACATTTTTCTGATAAGTTCTTTCCAATATTGCAAGGATATTTGCATTGTTCTGAGGGTTCATCGTATAACTGCAAGGATTTGTGCATTGTTCTGAAAGTCCCATTGCACTACTATAAGGACCGTTGCATTGTTAAGGAGAGTTCAGTGCATTACGGAAAGAATAAGCGCATAGAAGAAAGGATCAGTACATTGCTCTGAAAGGTTCAAAGCATTATTGTAAAGATCGTTGTAACATTGTTTTGATAGGTTCATTGCATTTCAACAAGATCAGTACATTGTTCTGATGGATCCATTGCATTTCTACAAGATCAGTACATTTTTCCGATAGGTTCATTGCATTTCTACAAGGATCTGTACATTGCTCCGATAGGTTATTGCATTTCTGCAAGAATCTGTACATTGCTCCGAAAGGTTCATAGCATTTCTGCAAGGATCAGTACATTGTTCCGAAAGGTTCATTGCTTTACTGCAAGGATCAGTGCACCCCGGATGCGCCTTCTGCCGCCTTCTTATCACCGCCTTCTGGCGTCGCAACACCTTGGGCACACGCAAAGCGATCATTAACACGAGATAGATTTCTTCAGTTCAGGGGGTCAACGGTTTTTGAACCGCAAAGGGTTAACGCCACCCTTTTTTGCTTCCCTTGCCTCCTGCTCCATCCTTTCTCCGTCGTTTTTTTCGCTCCCTACCTCCGCGTTTTAAAGCCCTACCCCATTGTGCTCAAAGGGTAAACGTCCCCTGGGTGCGGGCGGTCGCCAACCTCCCCAAAAAAAGGGTTAAAAAAACCCTAAATGGTTGGAGTCATAGGATACGATGCCCTGGCGCCAAAGGGGTAGGGTGCGCGTTTTTTAAGACGTCCCGTGCGGGTAGGGACCAAGATATCCGCAGATGTAGCCATAAAAACCCGTCCAGGTGATGCTCCGCCCCGTTTTTTCGTGTTCGTTGACCTACGGGACTGTGACCTTTTCCGACTTCTTCGGGGGGTGGTGCTTACACTTTCCGGACTCCTCGGGATGACATAATAATGCATAAAAAATAATGCCGCTGCGTTTTTTGATGCGCATCCTGTCACGAGCATCGAAGTGACCCCTTCAACCCTATTGGTCCGAATTCCTATGGAAGGAGAGGGGTCGTCAACTCGTGTGTGTGTCGTTTGTCACGGTGAGGTGGGGGTGTTTCCGGTATTGCCTTGTTAGTCGGGGGTCAGTAATTAATGGAATTGATGTGACATAATTGTTTATTTCGTGCGTACTTTTTATTGTTTTAATATTTATTTTATTATTTATTCTGCATTCCTTATAGGGAAACACAGAAATTGGATATTCACGTCAATAATTCAAAGATATTTTTATTTCTTATCTATTGTTTCTTTTTTCTTACCAGTATTTCAGAGCCCAGAGTAGTACTCATAAGTATTTCGACAAATACATTTTTTCTGGATTTCAGGACAGTTTTAACTTTTTTAATCCAATTTTTTCTTTGATGAGGTAGTAAATGAATGAATGACCCCCAAAACTAGTGCTTCGAAATTTAAATAAAATTAATATTTATATATTTGACTTAAAATGGTACTCAATTGCGTTCAAAAGAAATACTTTGACAAAATAGGTTCTCATCACTGTTCAGAAGAAAATTATGATACGAATTCCTTCTTGGTTTCGTGTATTTCTGACGCTTCGTGTATTTTTTACTACACTTCAAAGCCTTAATATTGTTTTCATGAGCAGTAAATCACAGTCCGTAGATCATCGTTCAAAAATGAATCTCGAACTTTCAAGATAAAATTTTTAGAGAACAGTTCTGTCATTTTTAATTCTGGAGACATACCCCATGTTATAATACTCGGTACTTTAGGATTAGCCGGGTGCGAGTGCCAAGTTTTATAACAAATCGCCATAAGTAATCAAATATTAAAATAAAGAAAACATTAAATAACTGAACTATAGCAGTTTTGCTTTTAATTTTCGTTATAATTTTGAGTGTAAATAGTACAGGGTGTCCCAAAAAAGACTGACACATTTTAAAAATTTTTAATTTAAAAACTAAAAAAGATAAAAATACGCGGTTTACTGCATCCTACTCATAAGACCTAAGAATTTTACGACACAAATTTTCATAAATCATTGTTCCCAAATCCCCCGACAGGGCATAAAAGTATCCATCTCCCCATAGGAGATAATAGAAAATAGTGCTCCCACCTGTAGGAGGATTTTTGAACTACGATTTACGAAAATATGTATCATAAAATTATTTGGTCTTTAGAGTAGAATTCAAAAAACCGCTTATTTTTATCTTTTTTAGTTTTTGAGTTATTGATTTTTAAAATGTAATGTGTCAGTCTTTTTTGGGACACACTGTAGTTGGAAATTCAAAATTTGAGTCCGGCTTATCCTTAAGTCCCAAGTACACAAACCAGTTTCAAAACTTCCCTCTTACAAGATTATTAATTCCCGTAAAAAAAGTCTTTGTGTCAGCATCCCACTTTACAACTGGGGGTATAGAAGTACATAAATTAATTCCTTTAACATCGTCTGGTCTGGGATACCACAAACTAAACTGGAGTTAATTTGGTGTGTTAGGTGTTTAATATTTTTCAAGAAACAGAAGGTCGGATTTGAGATTGCTTGTGTGAGATCCCTATTAGTATTTTATGAAGTTTTTTGGAGGAGTGAAAATACTACTTGACTTTTTCAGGAGGAGTGAAATTCATTTATGAGGAGTTAAATACGGAAATAGCCTAAACTACATATGCATAGACAAATTTTCTATGAAACACGCTAACATTTTTTAAAATGAAATAGAAAAAAATGAAGATACGATTTTGGTTTTTAACATTTATATAGCATATGTTCAGTATTAGTAGAAAATATTATACTTTATAAGTACAGTAATTTATTTTACATAAAACATTCTAAATGAATTATGTAATATTACAAATTTAGTATAAAAATATAATTTGTTGATTTCGGTGGGGCGCTATGCATTTTATAAACTAAACCTTTGGTGAAAATTTAAAGCGTTAAAATACTCCTGCTATTTTTTAAAGGCTATTTCAGATTTTCAACGCGTGAAATACGCTTTCAGAGGCGTAAAAATATCTGAAGATACTAATATAGATGTAATAGTATTTTCCTTAGTCCAATTCATGATAGGATGTTTGCTTCCCACCTCGGAAATATTTCTACCTACAAATTTCATCAGTATACAAGTGGGGATACAAGTTAAAGATTTCTAGTTTTCTTTAGCTAGGGATGTCTGTTTATACATTCTTCAGTAGAATATAGGCTGTTTCAAATATTTTTAAAAAAAATTGGTGTTTGTGGGTTATAGTGTTTCTTTTCTACAGAAGAGGCATTTATTTTTGAAATATTTGATTGTCCAAATTGAGTTCCGTTGATGCTTTCTTAACTCAGGTATGCTAGAAAAAGGGAAGCTAGAAGAACATTTTTAGAATAGGAAGGGAGACATTTAAATGCTAGGACAGTGGTTCCCAAACTTTTTCAACTCGCACCACCCCTACTGACCAAGAGTTTTTTCACGGCGCCCCTTTTATAAAAATGATCAAATTTTGAAAATTTGAAAATTGTTTCAAAATTTAGACTGCGTCATAAAACGATTTTTACATGCTGTTAACTTGGTGATGTACTATTAAATTAAAAGCACATGATATGCAGACTTTCTCTGAAATACCTTTTCTGAAATTTTCTTAATTATTTTTATCAACCATTCAAGTCTTCGAATATTAGAGATGAATAGAAAGTGATTGTGCAAGGAAATTCATTTCAGAAAGTTGAAGAGAATTTAAAAATATCACTGTTTCAAAAAAATACCCCAAAACACTCTCACAAAAATTTAGATTTCAATAAGAGTTCTCGAAACTTTTTGTAAAACAAGTATCCCAAACTTAAGTGTAAAAAGGTTTTAAATTATTTTGGATGTTGTTCTAAATTCGAAGAGGATTTGAATACTTACAGTAGAGTTCACGGCGCCCTCCTGGGAACGCTTCACGGCGCCATAGGGCACCGCTGCGCACAGATTAGAAAGCACTGTGCTAGGATATAATGTATCAGGAAGGTGTTAAAAGGGATTTTCTCAAAGTCCCAAAGCCCCGAGCTGGATGCATTGTTATTTTACCGATTTTATTAAACTTAAATTGCTACATGACTTACTAGTCACACTTGGAAGTTGTAGTAAATATTACTAAGGAGCTACCGCCCACTGCTCGCTATCGTTCACCAACCCCCGGGAACTGCTGACGCAGTTCACCTAGTAAGATTGCTTCGCAATCTATCTCGCTTCGCTCGCTATAAGCGGTTGCTAACTTCGTTAGTCTAGCAAGCAGATTAGAAGGGGCTATTCTCACACATATCTATTAATAAGAAAGAAATTAACATACATGTGAGTACTAATGGAATAGTCTTTTCTCCATATCACGACCCATTTTGTGATACTTTTTAAATATTTCGCTGGTGTCACAGATTGGTATCATCTACTTATTGTAGCTTAAGAAGATAACTATCACGTATTGCTTTTAAGAGCGAATTTATATTCCGTAATTAGAGTCATTAAGATTCAAACCTCTCTTAATCTTAACTGCTGATTTCGTCGACTTCATCGGCAAAATCAAATCAGCAATATGTGTTAACAAACTTTACCAATCGCTTTTAAAAGTTAACGCTCCATTTTCACGCCTAAAAAAGTTCAATACGCACTAATTTTACCATCAAAATACATTAAAATAGTATCATTTATTCCCTCTTCTCTTGACACATTCGAGCAGCAAGAATCATTAGCGACGGAAATAGGAAAAATTCAAATCAAAACAATGCACTAATTTTGCAAACAAACTGATTGCTGCTAACCGAGGAAAAGAAATACAGCGTAATCCGGGAGCTACGTAAGAGATATATAGATATAGATTATTATTATTATTATTACTAGCGCTAAAGCGCTAGACCCGGCTTTGCCCGGGCGCAGTAGCGCTGACGCGCTAGACCCGGGCTTCGCCCGTGTTTTATTTTTTTTTATAAATATCATCTGGTGCGTTACAGATGGGCTTCGCCAGTCCATTTTTAAAGAAGATTATTCTGGTGCGTTACAGATGGGCTTCGCCAGTCCATTTAAAAAAATTCTTCTGGTGTGTTAGGGATGGGCTTCGCCAGTCCAAATGTGGAAATAGTTAAATAAAAGAACCCCTTTTATGTTTATGTTACAACAATGGATTTTAAACTGCAACAATCGAGAATATTCCTACAACAATTAAAGTTACATCTTCTCTTATGATATTTACAACAATGGGGGTTTTCCATGAAGTTAGGCACGAAATATGGGTTTTTGAGCATAAAATTGACCAAAAAAGTTATTAGGATGCATCGATTTTAAATTATTATTCTTCAGAAACCTTCCTTGGAGCGAGTAGATCAACGTGGTATAGTTTAATAGTTAATGTAGGTTCGAAAAGTTTAAAACTATAAAGGACATACATACATACATACAAACATACAGACAGACAGACAGACAGACAGACAGACATTGATTTTTATATATATAGACTAGCGCTAAAGCGCTAGACCCGGCTTTGCCCGGGTGCAGTAGCGCTGACGCGCTAGACCCGGGCTTCGCCCGGGTTTTATTTTTTTTATAAATACCATCTGGTGCGTTACAGATGGGCTTCGCCAGTCCATTTTTAAAGAAGATTATTCTGGTGTGTTACAGATGGGCTTCGCCAGTCCATTTAAAATAATTCTTCTGGTGTGTTAGAGATGGGCTTCGCCAGTCCAAATGTGGAAATAGTTAAATAAAGGAGCCACTTTTATGTTTATGTTACAACAATGGATTTTAAACTGCAACAATCGATAATATGCCTACAACAATGAAAGTTACATCTTCTTTACAACAATGTGGTTTTGCGCTGAAGTTAGGCACGAAATTTGGGTTTTTGAGCATAAAATTGACTAAAAAAGTTATTAGGATGCATCGATTTTAAATTATTATTCTTCAGAAACCTTCCTTGGAGCGAGTAGATCAACGTGGTATAGTTTAATAGTTAATGTAGGTTCGAAAAGTTTAAAACTATAAAGGACATACATACAGACATACATACAGACATACATACAGACATTCATTTTTATATATATAGATTATTATTATTATTATTATTATTATTTTTATTATGTTGTTGTTGTTGTTGTTATTATTATTATTATTATTATTATTATTATTATTATTATTTCTAACAGACGCGGGGACGTTTTACTGGCTCGGTTCAGAACTGACACCCTAATAACAAAAAGTCTCTTGTTTCGAAATAACATAATTTCATCCCCCAACTGTATTTGCGGAGAAGTGGAGGACAGGAAACATGTCCTATGCCTCTGCCCAATCTACTACGTAGCTAGACTGGACTTGATAAAGTCAATTTTCCCAACGCCACTTTCCGAAAACATCTTTTTAGAACTCCATCCACCAAACATCAAGGCAATGAAGGCATTAGAAAAATTCCTTCTGCTGGCGGACTATATCAACCAATAAAAGACTAGAATCAGATCTCTAGGAAACTCTATTAGCTCTCTGGAAAAAGAAGGCATAAGCGGCTCTTAAGGAGCAAGCAGAAGCCTCTAAACACCCAACCAACCAACCAACCAACCAATTATTATTATTATTATTATTATTATTATTATTATTATTATTATTATTATTATTATTATTATTATTATTATTATTATTATTATTATTATTATTATTATTATTATTATTATTATTATTATTATTATTATTATTATTATTATTATTATTTACGTATAGATAGATTATTGCTTTTTAACTATAAATTTTACAATTTCTCCCACTTTTTAATATTTGGTGCCTTCTGGCAACCCTTTATCCTCTACTTAGCGTTCTGTCTGTAATTTTCTTGACATTTACTCACATTCTTCTACACTCATGCCAATTTACAGACATTTTCAAGTCATTTAATTTTTACGGAAATTCGCATATTTAACACCCTAAAAGCTTCCACTTAGAGCTCTGGCTGTTGTGCCTTTCGGTTTGCCAACAGCAATCTAATTTATTCCAGGTGAAAAATTTTGCGCACCTTATCATACGCAAAATGTGCATCCAGCTCTATAAGTAAAAAACAAAATTGAGATGTAAGACATCAGTATGTCAGCTGCTTTCACCAAAAGTTTCATAGAAGTTGAAGCTTTTTATGAAATGATGGGATGAGTATAAAAGTCCAATATTGAATATATCATTATTAGACTGCAAAAAAAATTCCCTCCCCTTTAGAGACATGGCAAAAATGTGGAGGTAGCGATAGATGGTGGCAGCATCATTCAAGGCTTAAGTCAGACTCCTGCCATTTATAGGCACTTTCATTTGTACTCACTTTCTCAGGAGTCGCCCCCTTCGCCTTAAATTCTGTACACCTTTGCGGATGGAGCTTAGATATTCCAAGTGGTAGTGATGACAACAGACTGCAAAAAACTGTAGCTTGCAGAAAAAACATATTCCAGATTTGAAATGAGCAATGTGAAAATTTCTATGACCTGTTAAAAAATCTCAGACAACAAAAAAAATTGTCCCAGTGAAATCCACTACTATTCAAACAATTCTTAGAGAAACCACTGCTCCTAAATAGTTTTTAAGGTGCCTCTCTAGCTACAGTGAATTAATTTGTTTACTTCAAACAGAAAATGACCTTGATACTTACGTGAGCCGTAATATCAAATTTGTGTTCAGGTAAGAGGATACTCAAGATTTATGATGATTTAATAGATACTCTAATGGATGCTGGCATATGAATAGTGTTCTTATCTCCAAACTCTGTAGTTTTTATACCGGTTTTTCCACATTTGTTTCTAGAGTGTGGGAACAAGAGTGCTTTTCATTCCAAATTTGTTTGTTGGAGAACCTAAAGGTGGGGGAAAATTAGGGGAGGGAGGAATAATATTCTAAAAAATATGTGTCTGGGTTGATCCTAAATTCGTTGTTTTTTTCTGGGAGGATGTCTGGCCCAAGCAAAACAAACGTTAAGATCTTGTCATGCATGGTCAAATTTCGTTTTCTTATAGTTGCAGTTCCGTAAACTTGAAATATTTGGTATAAGCTCTGCTATTAGGGGGCAGTGGAAGTTGCTCTTCAACTATAAACCGTTTCATGAAAACTACTCCTATTACGTTTTTAAATTCTTAATCTAAATGTGATGGATATGTAGGTTATTATCCTGTTGTTGCATTAGACGTATTTGTATAAGTGTTTCAATTAAGAATTGCTTAGTCTTAAAAATATTTGTCCTCGAAGCTTGAAAATGCATTATCAAACATTTTAAATTTTATTTATTCATAGATTTGATTATGAAGAAAATCAGGAGCATAATTAAAACGTCAGTTTTAAAAAGGGAATAAGTTAAAATATCAAGTTTTGAGAAAATCGAAAAAAAAATGGACTACTAGCGCTAACGCGCTAGACCCGGGCTTCGCCCGGGTCTCAGTTTTTTTTGTAAATATCATCTGGTGCGTTACAGAGGGGCTTCGCCAGTCCATTTTTAAAGAAGATTATTCTGGGGTTACAGATGGGCTTCGCCAGTACATTTAAAAAAAATTCTTCTGGCGTGTTACAGATGGGCTTCGCCAGTCCAAATGTGGAAATAGTTAAATAAAGGAGCCACTTTTATGTTTATGCTACAACAATGGATTTTAAACGGCAACAATCGAGAATATACCTACAATAATTAATGTTACATCTTCTCTTGTTATATTTACAACAATGTGGTTTTGCCCTGAAGTTAGGCATGAAATATGGGTTTTTAAGCATAAAATTGACCAAAAAAGTTGTTGGAACGCTTCGATTTTAAATTATTTTTATTCAGGAACCTTTCCTGGGAGCGAGTAGATCAACGTGGTATAGTTTAATAGTTAATGTAGGTTCGAAAAGTTTAAAACTATAAAGGACATACATACAGACAGACATACACGCACACAGACATTCATTTATATATATAACCCCAAAACTTTTACTAAACAATTCAGAAATCTATTTAGAATACAGAATTATCATCGAAAAAAAGTATATTCAAAAATATTTTACAGTTGAAAAAAGTTGATGCACTTATTCCCTTTTTCAACCTTATAAAAATTTCAACTGAAGAAAAATCTTAAAAACTACCTTAATCGACAATAAAATTATATGTTTGCTTATTTTACAGATCAAAAAGGAAAAATAAAAAGACCAAGACAAAAAAAAACTGTTATGAAACTGAGTCATTAACGCCCATATTAACCGGTAACTTGACCGGCGGTTAAACAGCAGTCAAATTTCTGATTGGCAGTTAAAGAAGAAAAAATAGTTTTCCACCAATCAGAAGTTTGACTGCCGTTTAACCGCCGGTCAAGTTACCGGTGAATACGGCCGTAAGGCAGGTATCAACGGACTAGGTGAATATTAATGGAATCAAACATTAACTGGATAAAATAAGGTAAAAACCCTTTTAAATTAAAAACAAGTTTTATTTTGGCTTAGTTTTTACAGCACAAAGAATGAGATAAGAAAAACAAACTAACTTAAATTTCAAATTTAATCAAAACATACAATGAATAGACATATATTTCACCAAATTCAAGGGGTTGTATCTCCCTAATAGGGGGTAGCTATTTTTCCCTCTTTCCACTCATGTATATAGAGCAAGGCTTGAATATTTGTTTTTTGGGCACGAAAAGTCTGCTATTTTTTGGACTTATTCCCTTATTCAAACTGATGGAATCCCTCTAAACTTTGTTCTTCAATTGGTTCACCTTTTTTGGCTTTTCTCAGAACCCCCTTATTACCCTTATTGTTTTACCATTTTTATCAGATAGATAGTGCAATGCGAAATAGCTGAATTTTAATACGAAAAAAATTCAGTTTTAATTGTCAACTGAAGTTGATAACTGTTTGTTGAGTAACTGAAGTAAACTGAAACTGTTTGTTGGAGTTGTGTTAAATCACTGAGCTATATATGAATCTGAAGTGCAAGCTTCCTGTACTTTAACGTAATCAAAATCGTGCCTTTTTTGTGAGTGATTTACCGCTCGAAAGGGCACAGCATAATGCTAAAACAACAAGGTATGTACCCGAAAATTGGTAAGATAAATCCCAAGGCAAGTTTCCCTTTATTTAACTCTGTTGTTTTTTCATTGTTTTTCAAAAGAAATTTTAAATAAATCGTTCTATAGCTTCAGCGCTCCATTTCATCGAATAAATAAAAGTGTTAAGTTGGATTCTGTTAACATGCAAGCAGTAAAGGAACTTGATCTTTATCTTTGCCCCTTTGGCGTAAAGACAGTGTTTATTTTGGCACGCTGTGTTTGCACTACAGGTTTTTTACCTTAGTGTGTTAAATTCGAAAAAAAAAGACATTTTCTTTTATTTTTAAATGCAGACATTCACAAAGTGATTCATAAGTTTTCAAAGTTTACAATGATTCAAATTAAAAAAATGACCAACTAGTCAAGATTAGAAGTAGGTGTCGCAATATGTAAATGTAAATCTTATCATCTAAATGCCCCCAAAGAAGTAAAGGACTCCAGGAAAATGAAGACGAAGCCGGTAAAATCTAACGTGGTTTATTAAACATAACAGAAAAGAGAATCTAATGGCTAAAGCTTAATCAATCATAATCATAATCATGAGAAATGAAATATGTACAGGCTTATATACAAAATAATAAGTTAAAGTTACAGTTAATAAAATCTTCTTTCTTCTGGCGCTGACTTTGCGCATTTCCGCTACATACATTTTTGCTTTTTAACAACAAATTTTACACCTTTTCAAAATTGGGTGACTTCAGCCAGCCCTTTACCCTCCACTTAGCCTTTAGGCTATTTTTCCTGACTTTTACTCATATTCTTCCAAACTTATGCCAATTTACAGCCTTTACAGTTATTTTCCACGAAAAAATTTACACGTTAGATACTCTTTTACACTTCCAAAGCTTCCCCTAAATCTTCTGTCTGTCGTGGCTCTCCAGCATCTATTGAATTTATTCCTGGTGAATTATTTCATGCATCAAGTCACGTTGCAAATATGTCTTCAAGCTTATGGACTATCACAACAAAAATTCTAACAAAACTAAATTATGATGGCTGTGAAGTTCTATATCAAACATTATAGATTACAAATAGGATTATAATTTTTAAAACGGGGTGATTTTCAGGGGGTGACTAATTCAAAACCCCGGAGTCACCTATATTCCTTTTTTACAAACAAAATATTCTCCCAAGGCTGTTGTAGTTACCTGTTCTGAAAGCTGGGTTTAAAATAAGCGCCTTACAGCGCTTCTTATGGTAAAATAAGTAAGTTAAAAAATTAATTAAAAATGCAAAGGACATAGAACAAAAACTTGTGCAATATTTGAAAAAGGGGCACAGAATAAGTTTCTTGAAAATGTCTTGAATTTTCGATCTATTTAAACTGGAACTTTTAAGGGATTTGAAAAAAAAGATTCGCCATAAATGTAGAAACTTCTCCGGTGTTATCATACAGTTTCTTTGTTGGTTGATTTCAAATAGGTTCTTTCTTTCATTAAGTTTTTTTTATTAAGCAACCATGTCGATTCATTTACATACCTGGGTTCAATTTAACAAGTGTTTAAAAGATTTTATAGAGGATTCATTTAATTTGAGGATTGAGTTAGTTTTGATGATTAAACCATTTCTACATGGTTAATTTTCAAATTCGCAAAGAGAGAAAAAATTCTGTAGTAAAAGAGACGCATTGACCATCTCTAATTAATATTTTGCACAGGATAATATCATCGTAGAGGGATAAAATTTTTATCTGAATAGGTCAAGGCATTTAAAAAAAAGTAGAGGGTATCCGTTTTCAAATTCACAAAAAAAATTTCTCTCATATAAGGGACACCCTAATGATTATATTAAGATGATTTACCCAATTCCACAAGTACTTGGGATATTACTTCAGTTCAAGTCGCATTCTCCACAATATCATAGTATCGCAAGGAGATTTTTTAACTATTTTTGGAGCATTTACTAAGCCAAAGATTATTATTTACAGCATCGGATATACAAATAAAATTTAATTTTTTTACTGGTGATAAATTTGTTAATACAGTCTTCTACTATTAGCTATTTTTAATAAGGAGAACCGTAGGGGAGAGTGGGGTAATAAGATACAAATGGGGTAATAATAAACATTAAAAATTCCACAAGATTCTTCTTTAAGTTTATGAAGATGATTTTTTTTACTAAATGTTTGCATCATTAATAGTTTTCTTTGAAAAAATAATTAACTTCTTAAGTAAAAGGGGAAGGGGAGTTTTTACTTGTTTCTTATTACCCCAAGCGACTGTATCTTATTACCCCGTTTGGGGTAATAAGAAACAAGCCAGTTATTTGCTAACTAAAACAATTAAAAATCAAATGAAGGTGTTAATATAATCTCTAAAGAGTATTTTATAACCCCAGTAATTTTCAAAAATTTTCATTAAAAACCTTTCGATATATGCCTAGTTAAAAATTAGTCTTAAGTCAAGTACAAGTTGAAAGTTATAAGCAACGCTATATTTTTATACAAAATTTTAGAAAATTATCACAAAATTAATAAAATGGTGTTTCTCTTATTTCATTTTGTGATACTACTTGGTTTTTCTCCCCCAAAATCAACTCAATTTTTTTTGCAAGCTCAGTTTTTTAAAGTCGGTTCCACTTCCTTTGTATAAACTCAGCGCTACCCCATTTCTTCAAGTTTGAATGGTTCAGGAAGTTTATGAACACACCCTCGAACCTACTCCCCATCCCCTGAATTTCAATATTGTTTTTAATTAATTTCACGGAAAATTAAATATAAAAAAACTGACTTATATTTTAGTTTACTCACCATAACTTAAATTAAAACGTAAAATTTATATAAACTGTCGATCACATTACTTATAACCTTCTTAACAAACTTTAAAGTGGTGAGTAAATATTGTCTTTCAACCCACTTACTCCAGGAAAATTAAGTAGAAATAAAATTAATTGAATTTAAATTTTTAACTTGATAAATGATATAAGAACAATAAAATATTAATATAATAAATAGAAAAATTAGTTAAATTAATTTTCATACATAAAATGCCATTGTTTCTTATTACCCCATAATTTTTATTCAATGGGGTAATAAGAAACAGGGCACTTTTAAGAATGATCCCCAACCCTAAATTGAAGAACAAAAGGTGAATTATATAGCTCGTTTAACCTCCTTAAAAATTCACTAATAAAATTCTATAAGCATTTAATTACAAAAACAAGATAAATTGAAATAGTTGAAAAAGCATGACTTTAGGTTGATGATTTTGCTGACCTGATTATTTCAAACGGGAATTTTTCACTGAAGTAATCATTCTAAAACGATAAATTTTTTATGGGATATAGAGTATGTCTTGAAGATATTCTGTGATTTTTTTTCAGATTTTTATTCTCACACAAAAAGCTGGAAAATTAAATGTTTCTTATTCCCCCAGTCTCTTATTACCCCACTCTCCCCTACTCCCAAAATTTTAGTGTGGACACATCATTTTCGTCCTCTACTTCTCAAACACATGGTGTTGTTTTAACAAATATATCCCCCCAAGCGTCACCGGTTACTGAAAATTAGGGGGGCGACCCAAAGATTTGGGATTCCTCCAGAGAGGGATATTACAAAACCATGATCTTAGACGATTTTTAGAAATTTCAAGTGTGTACTAAAGTGAAAAATTAGAGCCATGTTATACTTAAGTTTGATACCAAAAATAAAACTGAAACTTCTTCATGGTGAATCGATGCCTCTTTATACAGGGTGTCCCATAAATAGTGGGCCACACTTCTAGAGGGGATAGTAGACACCTAGACGAGTCAGAATCACATAGGAATCGGGGGTCCCAGACCAAATCCCAAGGAGTTAAAAATGGAGCGACACCCTAAAACAATTATTGAAAAATTCAATTTGTAGAAGAACTACTATTGGTAAAAATTTAATCGTGGTCTCAAATTTTGTGCTTTAATATGATTTTTAAAATTATGCTGAAAGTTTTCACTTTAAAATTTTTTTCTACGAAAAAAAGTCAAAAAACCACAAAAAAATGTGAAAAATATGCCAAAACTTTATTTTGTATTTGGAAATCCTTTCTTTTGATTTGATTATCTGAAAGATCATATTTTAAAACCCTTTAGTCCAAAGTTTCACGTAAATACCATCAATATTAAACGCTTGAGATCCTGTTAAAGTTTGTATTTTGAGTGCGAAAACAGCTCCAGAAAACGAACGTTCAGGGAGAATCTACGAGGTACGGATAGATAATCGCTAACTTTCTTTTCTCTCCCAGTTTGGCGAAACATACCAAGCTCCTACAGATCGCCAAGACAGCTTGGGCGATTTGTTGTTGGCGAAAGTTGGCGAGGAATCTCGTATCGCAAATAATGGCGAGAATTTTAGGGAGCATCAATCCGTAATTCGTAGATTTTCCCTCAACGTTTCTTTTCTGTATCTGTTTTCGCAAGCAAAAATCAAACTTTAATTAGATCTCAAGCGTTTAATATTGGTGGTATTTACGTGAAACTTTGGACTTAAGGGTTTTCAACTATGATCTTTCAGATTATCAAATCAAAAGAAAGGATTTCTAAATACGAAATAAAGTTTTGGCAAATTTTTCACATATTTTTGTGGTTTTTGACTTTATTTCGTAGTAAAAAAATTTTTAAAATGAAAACTTTTACAATGATTTTAAAGATCATGTTAAACCACAAAATTTGAGACCATGATTAAGTTTTTACCAATAGTAGTTCTTCTACAGATTGAATTTTTCAATAATTTTTTTAGGGTGTCGCTCCATTTTTAACTCCCTGGGATTTGGTCTGGGACCCCCGATTCCTATGTGATTCTGACTCGTCTAGGTGTCTACTATCCCCTCTAGAAGTGTGGCCCACTGTTTATGGGACACCCTGTATAGTCCCATACACAAACAACAACAATTAAACTATTTATTTTCCCTAACTTTATATTATATATGATGAGAAAAAAAGAGTGTGACAACACACAATATTTTATACTCCATATTTTATTTTACTTATTACTTATACTATACTTATACTTTGGCAAATAAGCTAACGTTGCTCACCCAATTTAATCAGCGTCTAGAGGGGGTATAAAGTTTTTATTTTGAATTTTTATGTTGTTGTCCATCGTTGAATTTCTACTAAGGCATCTACGGAAAATTTTCCGCTGTTTTTTTCATTGTTATTTTTTTTCATTGTTCCATTTTGTTTCCAATTTGCTTCTCTTTCAAAGAAGTAAAATTAACTTGATATGAATTTAATGTTATTGTTATTTTTTTGCATTGAGATTATTGTCTTAAGTGACTTTCTTTGGGGTATATATTGGAACTCGGAAATAGTAATAAAAAATCAATTTCATTTTTTTGTAAGAAATATGTCCCTGCCAGTAATTTTAGAATACTATTTTGTTTTCATATCAGTTATTCATAGGTCAATTTAGTAAATGAATAATCAAATAATTTATCCTTATGTGACATCTTTTAATTGAATATCGAGACCTTTAATGTACTATATATTAGGGTGTCCCAAAAAAACGCGACTTTTGAAATTCTCAACTCTCACCCCCTAAAAATGTTCTTTATGGGAACATAAGACACTGTGATTTTTTTAAAAATTTTTGAAAAATATTTAGAGGTCGCTCAAAGCTATTGAATTTTCAAAAAATGGCCCAAAAAGGGTAAAATTTAACATTTTCCATAATCTTTAAAAAATTTATATGAAGGTTCAGAGGCCGTTATTTACATTTATTGGAGCCCTTTATGTTTTTTTAAACAAATTCTGTATTTATTATCTGGGTAGGAAATAAAACGCATTAGCATTAAAATCAAGAAATATTCGATATTTTTACCTTATGCATTTTTACACACAAAGTATAAAAACTTTAACCAATTGGTATTTAAAATAAATAAGGAAGATTTTTTTAAACAATTAACAATATTTATTAACACATTTTTTTAAATATTGCAAATTTTTTAAAATTAAATTACATATCAAAAAGATTTTTTCAATTGCACTTTGTGTAGGTTTTTCTAAGCGAATCTACGATTTGCAACAAAAACTGCTTCTGCTCTTCATCTTTTGTTGCACAATTAAAATCTTGAATTAAAGCAACAGCCTGTTCAGCCACATCATTTACGCAAACTAAGTTTTTTGCGAATAATGCAGCCTCTTTATAAGATGGAGTATCAGACCAATCTTTCACAGGCACATTGAAAAAAGTATTTTCAATTTTTACTGTTTCAAACAAGCTATGCGAAATACATAAATCCTCCAATTTGAGAGGAAGTACTTCTAGTAGACGTGAACTTCTTTCTTTTCTCATGTTCATGACTAGTTTTACTTTTTGAGCTTCGGAAACAAGATCTGAAAACAAGACCAGAGTTGAAAGTTCGCCACTTAAATACCAAGAATGACGTTACATCATTTTTAATCCCTTATTGCTTACTTCTTCATCATCATATTCTTGCAACCTTTGAATAAGAAAAATGTCATTTAAAATGTCATTAAAGGAGCATTAACAGGAGACCGGCATGTAAACCAAGACTCCAGGTACACACACAACAAACCTTTTAAAAATCACTTTACACTTTGAAGCTCCTCAGCAGATAATGATATTTTTGTTTCGTTCCCGTCTCATAATAATTATATCTTCATCGAATATATGGCTTTAGCCATCCACCGAGCTCGGTGAAGAGCCCCTGGTTTTCGTATTGCAATTTGAGTGTCTGATCCAATCATTAAGAATGCAAGATGTAAAAGTTCTCTATAGTCATCCCTAGGTAATTTTTTATTAATTTCTAGCTGATGAGAGATAAGATACAAAATCTTTCAAACCATCTGATGCTGCTATTATGGGTACTGGTCGCCTTTTCAGTTCATGGTGGTTTAGTTTGGCCCAATCTTCTCGGAATCTCTTAAATAAAAAGACTTCAGGGGCAGAAGATTGCCCAAAACACACACTGTATACATCCGAAAGTAGAACATGTGGTGTCGGCACGCTATCCACAAAAGGTTTCGACCAATTTTTTGTTCAAGAAGAGTGCATGCTCCTTTAAGTCTTCCACTGTTAGCTGCAGTCGTATCAAAACACATACCTATAACTTCCGTACTTCCGTCTCGCATTTCCAGGACTTTAAGTGGTCGAAGGTTTTCCAGTTCCAGACAATAACTTGGGAACTCCAAGAAGCTTGGTACTATTATTTTCCAAAGAAGAAATTAGAACCGAAGAATTACTTTAGAATTAGAAATACTTCCTCTCAAATTGGAGGATTTATGCATTTCGCATAGCTTTTTCGAAAAATTGAAAATTGAAGACTTTTTTCAATGTGCCTGTGAAAGATTGGTCTGATACTCCATCTTATAAAGAGGCTGCATTATTCGCAAAAAACTTAGTTTGCTTAAATGATGTGGCTGAACAGGCTGTTGCCTTAATTCAAGATTTTAATTGTGCAACAAAAGATGAAGAGCAGAAGCAGTTTTTGTTGCAAATCGTAGATTCGCATAGAAAAACCTACACAAAGTGCAATTGAAAAAATCTTTTTGATATGTAATTTAATTTGAAAAAATATGCAATATTTAAAAAAATGTGTTAATAAATATTGTTAATTGTTTAAAAAATCTTCCTTATTTATTTTAAATACCAATTGGTTAAAGTTGTTATATTTTGTGTGTAAAAATGCATAAGGTAAAAATATCGAAAAATATCGAATATTTCTTGATTTTAATGCTAATGCGTTTTATTTCCTACCCAGATAATAAATACAGAATTTGTTTAAAACAATATAAAGGGCTCCAATAAATGTAAATAATGGCCTCTGAACCTGCATAGGGGCCATTCATTAATTACGTAAGGATGTGGGGGTTTGACCCCCATCCCCCCAAGTAAGGGTATGTAGAGATTTTTCCAACCCCCCCTCCCCCTCTGGACCCTTACGTAATTAATGAATGGCCCCATATAACTTTTTTAAATAATTATGGAAAATGTTAAATTTTACCCTTTTTGGGCCATTTTTTGAAAATTCAATGGCTTTGAGCGACCTCTAAATATTTTTCAAAAATTTAAAAAAATCACAGTGTCTTATGTTCCCATAAAGAACATTTTTAGGGGGTGAGAGTTGAGAATTTCAAAAGTCGCGTTTTTTGGGACACCCTACTATATATATACAGGGTGTTTCAAAAGTCCGTTTCGCGGCTTTTATTTGGAACCAACGTGTCCTAGTGTCACGGAGTCACGGAAGTAAGGTCTGCCCTTAGGTAAGTGACCCTCGAGAATCCATTGAGATGACTTACAGCGCCCCTAGCGGCGAAATTAAAAAGTTAAAAAAATTAATTTAAAAACTAAAGGAGAGAGCAAAAACCTCAGTAAGGGTATTGTTGTCAACGTTATGAAGAACTCACTGAAAACAATTTCATGAAAATATCGTAAATATTCGCGGGAGATTTTAGCATGTGTGAAAAAAGCACTTTTACAGGCCTCAAAAAAGAGAAAGTTCGTAAATTTGAGGCTTGAAAAAGTGCTATTTTCACATGCTAAAGTCTCCGCGAATATTTACGATATTTTCATGAATTTTTTTCATGAATTAAAGAGTAGTAAAATTAAAAAGTAGTAAAATTAAGAGTAGTAAAATTAAAAAGAAATTAGTAAAAAAGAGTTAAAAAATATATATACTAATATCTTTATCCTTGTAAGTAGCAATTCATAAATCTGATGGAACCAGAAAGTTTAAAGCCAATATCTATAAAATTTGTTGAGGCATGATGCTTGGTGACTAAGATTTCGATCGGTCTGGATCTTTTTATTTAATAAAAAGACAGTGTCTGGTTTTTATTGTAAAAACAAAAATTTCAATTAGGGTCACTTGGGGTAAGTGAGATCTCTTTTTAGCCCAATGCATATTTGTAACTCAATAGAAAAATTTTGAACGGGTTAAATTTGAACTTATTGACTTATTTCATTTAAAACTTTATACATAAACAAAATTTATTATTTGTTTTTAAAATAATGCTTTACATTTTTCTTAACTGGTCCTATTTTTTTTTAAATGAGATGGGTGACCCACTTACCCCAAGAGATGGGGTATTTTACCCACTCTTTATTTATATTTAAAGCAAGCAAAACTAAAAGGAAATAAGTGGGTCTTACTTGATAAAGTACAGAAAATTTTTATATAAAATATTTTATTGTAACTGTATCCATGTTTGAGAAATCTACTCACATTACAATCAGTATGACATGGTAAGAATAGAATGAAAAACAAAATAGGTATTTAAAGAATATTTTGAAAGGCCTAAGGGATATGTTTTACTTTAGCACATAAAATAGTGCTGAAAAACATAATAAGGTTGATTAAGATTTATTTTGGCACATTAGTAAACATTGTAAGATAAAAAAGAAATCAGACACTAAATTGAGAATGAACACTATTGATGAGATATTTCACTTTACTCACCATAACTTAAATTAAAACGCAAAATTGATGTAAAATATCGAAATTATTCATAATTTTTTTTTAAACTTTGAAGTGATGAGTAAAAGGTCTTTCTACTATACATTGAAACTTTCTGAAAATGTTGGGAAAATAAGGGGTCTCACTTACTCCATAAAGAGGGGTCCCACTAACCTCAATAGGATAAAATTACGGGGTAAGTGGGACCCCCCCGTTAAACACTTCTAAATTAAAAATTCTGTAAAAATTCAAATTGTAGTATGTATTTTAAGTTAAACTTTACACAAAAGTTCAATAAATATCAAAATATAATGTAAACATAGCTGGAAATACTTCTTTCAAAAATGCATCTTGCACTCTCCAAAAAATCCATTCTGGGTATCTACAGGGTGATTCAGAAATAATCATCAATAATTAAGGGGGAGGTAGAGGGGCCCTAGACAAGCATATTTCGCATAGGGATGGTGGGGCGCAGCCTTACCGTTAAAGAGCTAGGACCTAATGTAGTGCGAGCGCGTATCAAAAGGCCGTTTTTAGAAGGCCCGTGTGACGAAACAAAACATAATAAAATGAAAAAATCTATTGCATGAGGTAAGGAAGTATTCCTACTACTTACACTATGAATTCGATAGAATTTGAACCACTTTCTAAATCGTGGAGTGAGTTTTAAAAGTGCAATATATTAATCTTTTAGTCAAAGAATGGAATTCCTTTAATGTTATTTAGAAAAATGATAATCGGGGAAGGAATTTTCAATGATCAAACAGTTTCAATGATCAATGTTACGATCATTGAAAATTCCTTCCCCGATCATCATTTTTCTAAATACCATTAAGGGAACTCCATTGTTTGACTAACATATTAATATTGCACGTTTTAAAACTCACCCCACGGTTTAGCAAGTAGTCCAATTTCTTTCACATTGAGGATTTAAGTAGCAGGGATACTCCTGTACCTCATGCAATAATGTTTCCATTTTATTATGTTCTGTTTCGTCACACGGGCGTTCTAAAAACGGCCTTTTGAAACGCGCTCGCACTACATTAGGTCCTAGCTCTTTAACGGTAAGGCCCACCATCCCTATTCGAAATATGCTTGTCTAGGGCCTCTCTACCTCTCCCCCAATTATTGATGATTATTTCTGAATCACCCTGTATTTTAAATTAGTTCTATAATCTTAAAAATAAATGAAACGAAAATCAAATATATGCAAAACCCATCAGTGTGACAAACTGTAACATAATAACTGCGAGTAAGTGTGAAATTTCTTCTACATAGGGTTACTTGGGGTAAGTGGGTCACTGGGGTAAGTGGGTCACCCCCCTAAAACTATAATAAGTACAGGAAATTTCACATTTACTCGCATTGATTATGTTGCAGCTTGTCACACCGATGAGTTTTGCATATATTTGATATTTGTTTAACTTATTTTTAAGATTATAGAAAACTAATTTAAAATAGATTCCCAGAATGGATTTTTTGGAGAGATCAAGACGCATTTTTCAAAGAAGTATTTCCAGTTAAGTTTTCATTACATTTTAATGTTTATTCAACTGTTTTGCAGAGTTTGACCTAAATTACATACGGCAATTTGAATTTTTTCAAAATTTTTAATTTTGAAGTTTTTAACAGGGGGGTTCCTACTTACCCCATAGTTTTAGCATGGTTGGGGTAAGTGGGACACCTCAGTATGGGGTAAGTGGGACCCTTTATTATGATATAAGTGGTTCTAGATGGTTCCATATGATATAGGAACTACTACAGAAGACATGGGCGGATTTTAGGGGGTCATAGAGACAATTTCCCCCCAATATTTTCAGAAAATTTCGATTTATAGTAGCAAGTATCAAAAACTTTTACTCACCACTTCAAAATTTATTAAAATTTATAAATAGTTTGATCGACATTTTATATCAAATTTGCGTTTTAATTTAAGTTATGGTGAGTAAAGTGAAATACCTCATCAATAGTGTTCATTCTCATTTAGTGTGAATGATTTCTTTTTTATCTTAAAATGTGTATTAAAGTGTCAAAATAAATCTTAATCAACCTTATTATGTTTTTTCAACACTATTTTATATGCTAAAGTAAAACATATCCCTTTGGCCTTTCAAAACATTCTTTAAAATACTTATTTTGCTTTTCATTCTATTCTTACCTTGTCACATTGATTTTGATGTGAGTATATTTCTCACTCATGGCCACAGTTACAATAAAATATGATATATTAAAATTTACTGTACTTTATCAAGTAAGACCCACTTACTTCCCTTTAAGTTTTTCTTGCTTTAAATAAAAATAAATAGGGGGTGACCCACTTACCCCATCTCTTGGGGTAAGTGGGTCACCCATCTCATTTTTGATAAAAAGACCTGTTAAGAAAAATGTAAAGCTTTATTTTAGAAACTAATGATAAGTATTTGTTTATCGATAGACTCTTTAACGAAATTAGTCAACAAGTACAAAATAAACCCTTTCAAATTTTTTCTATAAAGCTCCAAAAATGAACTAGGCCAAAAAGGGGTCCCACTTACCCCAAGTGACCCTAATTAAGTTTGAGGGGGGTGACCCCCTTACTCCTAGTGACCCTATATGTGCTTTTTATTGGAAAAATAAAATTATTTTCCATAACTTTCCCTTCAAAATTTACTTTAAATTCATTGGGTAGGAGTGTAGTTTTAAAAGCACATTGATTTCTTTTATGAGCTGTATAAAAGCACAAAAATATAAAAGGACAAAAACTTTTACTTCTCAACTTTATTATGAGTGCAACAAGTACTGAAAAATGTATAATTTTTGTAATTTTGATGGTATTTTTGTGTATATGAATTAAGACGCATATTTTTTTCTTTCAGACTAAAACTTATAAAATTGTGGGAAAACACGGGCATAATTTGTTGCTACAATACACCTGAAGCAATATGAAAAAGACATGATAATTAACCGTAACCTTTGAGAATTGAATGACAGCATCAGAGGAAGACCTTATGTTGTTCGGCGCCTGAAGGGACACGATATTTAAGATAATTGAGTCTTTTCACAGCTGTTGCACTCAATGCAAAAGATGTCTGACGAATTGGATTCACAGTAATTGTAAGCTTTTTGACTTCTTTTTGTATGCGCTGTCAGATTTTCCGTTTACTTTATTACTAGGTTGTATTTAGATGAGAAACCCTCATTAAAATGAAAATATTTCCCTTCGTTGGATGTTAAGAAACGGAGCTCGCTTTCACTGGCAAAAAATGTATTAAATACAAAAAAACTGATTGAAATTTACAAATGAATTTTTTCAACAATTTAGAATAAATCGAAAGTCTAAAGTAATTTTTAATCTAAAAGTTTAAAACTGATAGACGGTAGAAGGTTCTATTGGTGAGATCATTGGTGTCACGGAAGTTTCGCCAACTGGAATTTTTTTACCCCCCTTGATAACAAATTCTCTAACAAAAACCTACCTACAAAAAGAAGAAAGGGAAGAAGGAAATTTCCTAGTAGGCGAAACGACCGTAGAACCATATCATTAACTCTTCCTTAAGTCAACTACTAAAGGGGTTATAATTGTTCATTCCTATGTAATTCAATCACCTAAAATTGGTCCCCATATAGCTATGAAAAGGATGTACTGTACAGCGTCCAGTCCACCTTTCGTTTAAATATGAAGAAAACATGGGAGAATGCTTAATCATGTGTGATGATCTTTCCTTTGATATTAAATTTATTTTAAGCTAAATATTTTATCATATCCTTGCGTATCAATGCATAACCCTTGCTGTACCCCTAAGTCTAGGGGTGCTAAGGCACTAGTGTATCACTGGTTGAGATCAGTGGATTTAACAAGATAGACCGTTTCTGGTTGAGATAGATAGTCCTTAAGATGATAAATAATTTTGTGCAATCAACCATCATACCCAGAATTTTATTTCAGGTTAATGAAAAACTTATTCGAAAGGAATCTTCTAGTTTATCATAAATATTCTTATAAATGCAATGCTACTATAATTTTTTTGTCATGTATTCTTTGAGTTTGTCAAGTAGTGTTTAATTTTTTAGATTAGCATAATTTTTATACTTAGTACAATTATGTCTACTCTTTTTAATTATTATTCATATTAATTTGATAACATGGTATGAAACTACCATATAAACTGAGTGGTATGTTAATTTAAGTTTCCACATAATGTGCTTTCCAACATAATTACGTAGTTAGTCTACAAACTTTTCCTTGAACTAATGCCTAATTCTGGGATGATTGTTTTGATGTCAAAACCTTCAGTTTAAGCGTTTTACCTATTTTTATACGGATCCTGAAGATTTTTCTGTTTGGGTACAGCTTGAATCCTGGCGTCAACTAAGGATCAAATGACTATAATAAAGTAGGATTGGAGAAAGTTGAACAGTGGAAAAATATGAGGTCATATTATTCGTAAAAATAACACATGGTAGCCTTTATAAAGTAAAAAAAATCCACAGTATGGTAAATAATTAGTATGGTGAAGGAGATGGCGTACATCTCTCAATGTGATAAGCAAGAGGAGAATTATATTGATCTTTTGTCTAACGATATCGGCCCAGATTATCTTTTGGGCCTTTGTAAGTTAAAATAGAATATTATGAACCAAATCAGATATAAAATTTTGCAGCCCTGCTTTAAGTAGACGCTTGTTATTTAGACAATGAATTCTGTCATCAATGTTACGGGTAAAGTTATAAACTGTGCGTTATTAATAATGCCCAGAATAAGGCGGACAATGTGATAATTCAATGGAATTTATCGATGAGTATTATCACTTTGCCCGAAACACGTGGGCATTATTCATAATGCCCGGATTTATCACATTACACTCTATTGTGGACCTACTCTATACACATAGGGCTGTCGAGGTTGCAAAAGACGTCTTCGACAGCTTCGGAGTCATAAAATTAATTGAAAACATTATCATAGACATGACATCATCGTCATCGCATTGCACAGTGGTTTGTGCGGTCATCAATAAATTTCAATTGATACACATTTTTTGCGGAAATCCTGAAACACGTCGATAAACTGAAAAGCATCTAAACTTTCAGTGTTCTCAATAGAAAAAATTAACGTTAATGAAAAAAAAACATGTCGATCTATGGCCTATTAAAAGTTCTTCGAACGCAAAGCACCACAAATATTTGCACACACCCAAAGTACCGCAATATCATCAAACGATACGGTACGCAAAGAAAAAAATCATCATCATCCCTACCCCAAACCATACGCCCCACCTACATTTATGCAGAAGAGCGGACCCAATGATAACCCATAGTGAAAAAAGCAGGCAAGAAACGCGTTTTTTGCGCCCGAGTGTGCGGGTTTTTTTCGCCCTCTCATCTACGAATCCCAACCCCAGGGAGATGCAGGGGACGAGGGGGTAGGGGCATATAAATAGGGAACAACGGTACCGAAAAAAATAGAATGTTTTTTTATTCGGCCCGACCGTAGGGACTGTGGAGCGCTCTCCCGAAAAACTTCACTCGCTGAGATAGATAGGCAGGAGCCAGAGCTTCGCTCAGATTAGAGCTCTTTGGAGAGATACCCACGGGAGGAAGGTACCGGACCCCCACCCCCAGGGGTCAAAACAATCGCCAGAGGAATACCTAGATTTTTATTGGAGTTTCGCCGTTATTTTGGATTATTTATGGTTTAGGTGTGCTTAAAAAACAATCGTGGTTGGAAGACAGTAAAAAGTTGCTAACTTAACTTTGACCACACGCCAGATAGCCGATTGGATTGTTTTCATATACTCTGTGTTGTGTACTGACACTTACTTGATTTATATTTATTGAAACATTGGGTTAAATTCTGATCGACCACTGTGTCACTTTTATCTGAGTCACTAGATCAGATCCATCAATTAAGATCTTATCCACTTACTAAGATCATCTATATCATCACTAAGATCTTATCCATCAATTGAAATCCTCTGATCCATCCATACGTTGAGATCTTCAGGTCCGTCCAACTGATTGAGATCTTCTAGTCCATCTATCAGATTGATATCTTCAGATCTATCCATCCAAACAAGATCATCAAGTCCACACATTGACCCAACTCATTAAGTGCAAATTCCTCCCACCAAAAACCTCCAGGATGACATAACCGCCATCTCCTGCCACCACCACCTCTTCCATTCGTTTGTCCATAAAAAGGGGACAGTTTGTCATTGAGCCCTCCCTCGCCCAGGCTTCCAAAACGGATCCCTTCAACAGCATCCGGTTGGTGTCCCTGGACCCTTCGCTGAGCATCATGGACCGAAAGGAGCGCCCCAAGCGAAAGACCAAGCAACAGCGCAAGGGCCACCACGACCACCGGCCCAAGAAGCCCCGGTCGCCGCCCACGCGACAGACTGGGGTGCAGGAGGTCTTCAGCATCGAGTCCTCGCCCGACAACCCTAGGCAGCAGCAACAACAGCAGCCGAAGCCAGAAGACCCCAAGTAAGTGCCTTTTTACCTACTTGTTGCGCTCACCGATCGTTTTCTTAAAACTGTTAAGTTCCTTGATGGCACATTTGAGAAGAGTCTGTTGCCAAAATTTTAGCTACCACGCTTAAAAACATTTTTATACCAACTGCGTCAAGTTCCTGAAGAACGCTCTGTATGCACAAAATCTCTGCTGACTTACAGAAAAACTATCTGAAAGCACAAAGCATTTTCTACCTTTTTGGTATTAACTGATCGCCTTACGCTAACCTCCAACCAATTTTTTCCCCAACCGCGTTAGTTTTCTGAAAGACCTTCTGTATGCACAAGTCTGCTGCCTACTTTTCACGTTTGCTATTTATTGCATCAAAATTTATTTTTCCAACCAACTTTTTCCATACAAACTGCATTTAGTTCCTTGAAGAATACTATGATCATAAAGTCCGTTGACCATAATTTAGGTTTAGCGGATTGTTGCATCAAAATTTATTTTTGCCTTGCCAACTTTTTCCATACCAACTGCAATTAGATTCCTTGATGACTATTAAGACAAAAAGTCTGTTGACCACCTTTAAGGTTTTGCTACTTGTTGCATCAAGATTTATTTATCTTACCAACCTTTCCCCTACCAACTACATTTAGTTCCTTGAAGACTTCTGGGACTCTAGTTGCACCAACATTTAATTAAATTTCTTACTGATCTTTTACATTCCAACTGCGTTTGCCACTAAGCACAAAATGTTTTCGCCTGCAGTTTGGGTTTAGCTGCATCAAAGTGTTTTCCTGAGTTTCTTCTCAACCCATTTTTCATACAAACTCACATTAAGTTTTTGAAGATTTTCAGACCTTTTTGCTTAAGGAACACGGCTTGTTCCATCAAAACTTACCTGATTATCTTAACAACCATTTGCATGCAACTGCGTTAAATTTTTTCATATATTTCTTTATACGCAAATCTTTTACCTTTTTAACTGCTTGTATCATCAAAGAAGTATGCCTAATTTCATACTTACTTTTATGATACAACTGCCAAAGTTCTTTATGGGGCTGATTTTTATGCAAAACATATTGTTAATCTCTTCAATATTAACCCTTATATGCCCTATTTATATTAGCAAACTTTAACACCAACCTTGTTATACCTAACTTCTCAAAACTCCTTGAAGGTTTACTCTCGCTGCTGATTGATTAGATAACTCTGCAGATAACAGTTCTTAACAAGTCTACCAACCTGATGAATATCCTCTTTTCGTCTCTGTGTTACTTCCTAATTTAGAATAATTTATCTTGTAGTTTCACAAATGGTTATACCTTGTACTAACCATTTTATGCATTTACCATCTTGTTGAACTCTGCCATTTCACATTACACTTTTATAGAACGCCATTTTATAATATGTACTTTGAGGACCACACAACTTTCGAAGGCACCCTTTTGCAAGCGATGGTCGTGGTTTCAAATGTAAAAAAAATAATACAATAAAGCTAAATGCCAACATATAATATTAAATTTTAACATAAACGATACAAAGTTTTTGACAATCAGTCCTTTCATTCCAAAGGAGGTTTTTTATTATCTTTTGCACTTATTTGTAACTTTATCGTAACCTACCCTAATTTCTTTTGTTTAATGATATTCGTAAAACAGTTGTATGCACTATATTACACCATTGCTCAACTTTTTTCTCTTATCATTAGACCTACTAACTTGGGAATGATTCCAAAGTTCATCTTTTGTAGTAAAAGGATAATACAAATTTAAGTTCGGATACGAATTACATTATCATATTCTTGGTGATTTTTTAAAATATTGATTAATTGCCTTCAATGGTAAATTATATCAATTTCTATTCATAAGGTATAATTCTTGTTTTCTTCATAAGTTGATCAGCCTTTAGCATAGAACATAATGTTCTAAGAAAAATTTTTAGGCAAATTCCAATTGAAATATATTTTTTCGTTTCGGGATACTAAGCTCATAATTCAATATAAAAATTTCTATTTCTTAAAATGCCACACAAAAAAACTTATTTTGTCTCAGCCACCTCTTTAACATGATAGTTTTGGGTTAAAAATTGTATAGAAAAATCTAGAACTTTCCAAAAAATTATCAAAGTTAACGGCTGTCAGCGTCTCACGCATGCGTGGTTGTATAATTTGAACAATTCAAATGCTGGCAGTTTGAATGGTTTGATTATTCCTGTGCGGAATTCCATTAATGCGGTACTTCTTTTTAAAAATTTTCTAAATAATTATGAACCTTTTCATATTTGATTATATAATTATAATTTTAAGATTTATAATATAATTTTGGGTTTAACTTTAATAAGTGCTGAAAATGAAAAACAAATTCACAACTAGTTTTCTTACATATTCAACGAAAAGAATAACCATTATAATTTTGTTATATTTATGTATGTTTATATCAGCATATTTTTTATGTTACTTCAAAATCGATGAAATTATTTATTACTTAAATTGATTGTAATTTCTAATGAGTACCTCACAAAAGATGTTAAAATTTGCTCATCTTTTACCTTATTTATTTCTAACAATATTCAAAACATAAATATAGACACATAAAAAACAAAAGTTAAAATCATAAAATTTTTTAAATGAATTACTTTGTACGTGTAATGGAAAATATAAAAAAATAGTCAATTTTGTTGTATTTAAATTTGTCAATAAATATTTCCCAAACGTTATCAATTGGCTCCAATCGCTTTTATTGAGCTTAAACTTTATAATATCAAAAACTTAAAATTACTTTTTAATGACTATTTACCATCGAAGTTTTAATTAAGATATTGGTATAATTATTTAACTTACTTATTAGGATTTTTAGTTTAATAAAATACTATATGAAATTATGCAATTTAAACATTTTGTTTTAACTTCTTTAATTCGTTTATAAATGAAAATTCTTCATTTAAGTTAAGTATAAACATGTAAATAAATTTAAATGCATTCGACCACTGGACAACCTCGTCAGGGGTGCAGTACCCAGTGGCGGTCACTGGGTACTGCACCCTGTACCCTGGGTACACAGGGTACCCAGGTTATACTTGGGTACCCTGGGTATACAGGGTAACCTTTCTGTTTGGAGCAGATCCGCAATCGCAGAACCACCCCAACTGCACCCTAGGCTAACCAGAAACCAAAGTAGGGGTATAAAATGAAACCAGATCAAAATACATATCTACTATCTAAAAACAACATATCTACCTTCACACAAACGCAGTATAATCTTATAAGCAATAAAAAGCTCCATTTATATTTTAGACCCATCAAAAGTTTAGCTGTTTAACTCAATCTGTATACCAAAACCCCAAAAAAAGCATTAAAATTTATTTACATGTTTATACTTGATAGAATTTAATTTTTGTATTAAGCAGCTTTGTGCGCTGGTATACAGTGTGGAATATATTTAAGATTTTTAATTTTAAAATTGATCACTTCATTTAAGTTAAATTAATAAATTATAAAATAAACATTAGATTAATTACAAAAACTATTATACTAAAAATGAAGTGTGATTATTTTTACGCAAGTATTCTTGGCGGAAGATCTATTGAAATTCCAAATAACTACCCCAGTCATTGATTTATTTGGAAATGTGTGACTAAAGAAAATTCGACAAGGAAGCTTTATTTTAAAAACATCTATTAACCGTTGACAATTAAAATTTCGCTATCTTGATACAGGAAGGACTTGTAGTAAAAGGACCGACATAACACATTTTCTTTAAAAAAATTAATACATTGAAAACAAAAATACACTACTATTGTAGAAGTGGAATCCCAAGAATTTTAAAAAGTAGTTTTGAGTAAAGTTCTTCTTTATGAACATGGATTTTCTATACGATTTCACCACCTGTCACTTAATTTCTTATTAAAATTTTTCTTTTCCCCGTTTTTTAGTGCATTATTCGGGGGGTTTTCCTGGACGTTTCTGAGCATTGCATCCTCGTAAGATGTTGACCCTCTTTTCAAAACTAAATTAAATTTTATATAGGTTATCAAAATTAATGTTATTTAATATATTAAATTAATATTATTTAATATATTTAATTAATTAATATTATTTAATATATTTAATTAATTAATATTATTTAATATTTTAAGAATATTATTACTGAATTAATTTTATTTAATAAATTAACAGAAGACCTCCCCCTTCAATTTCAAACGTAACAGGTTTCTAGCGAAGTGAATTTATTTTGTTAATTTTACTTTTATTTCCAAAAAACCCCCCACAAACTTCGTTTACCAATTAATAAATTGAAAACATGATGAGTTTCATAATATTAGAGAGCTGAATTCAAGCCAAATTAACTTAACCGTAGTTGTGACTCTTGAAAATAAAATTCTTAATGAAAACAATTAGAAGAAATGAATTCTTTTGTTCTACGAAATTTAACTCGATCATTTATTTCATTTAGCTTTATCCAATGTGTTAGGTTATTTTCCTGAACTTCCATCAACGAATGGAAGATGTTTTTAGGAAAACTAACGGAATAAATTTATCTTCCCTTCAAAATATATTTTGTGCCATTTGGTGGGGAAAGAGAGGAGGTTATTCTAGATTTTAGTGCGGATATTTAGAAGGTTTAAATTTTTATATCTACACTAGCTGTTATACCCGGCCTTGCACGGGTGGGGTGAATAAATTAATTTTTTTAAATATTTCTTAAAATATATTTATAATTTTGTAAATTAGCAATATTACAAATCATCCCGGTATCCCAGGCGTCTCTTTCCTATCCCAGTGTGTTCCCGGTAATCTTATCCCGGTGGTCACGGTAATTTTTCTAATCCCGGCGGTCCCGGTAATTTTCCTATCTCAGTGTTTACGGTAATTTTTATAACCCGGTAATTTTTCCATCCCGATGTTCTCGCTAATTTTCCAATCCCGGTGTTCTTATCACTTTTTACAATCCCAATGTTCCTGATAATGTTTAATATCTTGGTGCCTTTATAAAATAACCAATTTGTAACCATAGTAAAAAGTCTGGTAAATTAGTAAGTCTAGTGAACAAATTAACAAATTTAAAACACCAGTGTTTAAAACTAAACTAAAAGATCTAGTAAATGAAAAAGTCTAGTGATCTGTCTCATTTGAAACAATGTTTTATTTTTAACTCGTTGTATGACTGGTAAAACAGGTTTTCAAACACGGAAAAATAAGTGAAAAAAAGCAGGAAAAACGGGAAAAAAAGAATGAAGGACTGATTTTCTCTTTATAAATTATAGCCTATGTGTTATTCTGATGTATAAGCTACATTATGGTAAAATTTCATTAAAATCCATTCAGTAGTTTTTGCGTGAAAGAGTAACAAACATCCGGACAAACATTCACAATTATAATAGTAGTAGGATGTGTGTTAGGGATCGCACATTAAATGTTCTTTCTTCTTGATATTAGTCACCAGTAATAGAATTAATAGATTGAAAATAATACTTAATTACATGATGAGCGAGTGTCCGACTTGTTTGGAAAAACATGAAATTCAATCCCTTCCCATCATGGGAGGGGAATATCTGCATTTACAAGAGATGGATAAGTGCTATTTAGCTGGACTCTCTCGCAAGTGTGTACATTTGTAATCAATCTGTCCTAATTTTGTTTGTTTGAAACTACTCTTTGTAATTAGAAGCAGGGTTCTCAAATTTAATGATCACACTTGATCCCCAAAACCTGGTTTAATGATTAAACTTTGAGTAAAATCGGGCCTGGTTTGATCAAAACACTCATGATCAGATTTTGAGTTTATTGGTTTCGATTAAAAATCATTATTACTTTTGAGCGATACGGTTTTTACTTCGATGTTATTTATTAATATATATAAATGATGAAAAATATTTCGATCAAAAATAGATCTCATACAATGCCAAAGCAAATCGTTTAAAACGCTTAACTAATTTTCCGAGGATAAGTGTTCTCTTTAGTATTTTTCAGAGTAATCTACTTATCTCTCCATTGGCGATTTGGCTATCTTTTGCGCGACATAAATGATTTTATTTTTTGTAATGAAAATAAAACACAGAAAATAATTATCTAAGATAATCAATAAAATTATGATCATGATCACCAGTATAATAATCCGTGTTTGATACAAAACACATTCTAGTTATTGAAATCGACAATTAAAAATTTGGATCCGATTTTGAGATTTTTCTCCATCGCAATAATTATCAATTTCAAATCCTGATTATCACCAATACCTCTGCCTCTGGAGTACTTATAGCAAGAGGAATAACGAACCATCGGAATTGAACTGCTAAATGCTTTTGGGGTTTCAAAAATATAGGATTGAAATGTTAGCAAAAGTTATCATGTTTTAACAGAGGGATAGCTAATCAAAAAAGTAAGTAATTCTTGAAATACCATAATATCTGTATCTGTAAATTTTTCTCCTTTGAATTTTGACATGGCAAACGGTTCATTGTTTGTGAATGATGAAGTGGTTAGAGAATGATGTTATTTGAAGCTAATTGGTCCACGAACTTCTTCGAGCTGGGGACTACAAAACCGAATTTTATAGCAAAACGCTATAACCCTAGTAGCATAGCTCAAACCAAATATGTCAAGTTTACGTAACTGCAACCAGAAGTGAACGAAATTTTGCCATACATGATAAAAACTGGACGAATCTTGAACGTTTGTGCTGCTTAAGATAAAACTGGGTCATGCAGATAAATCACCAAGCTTAAATGTACATTTATGCCCATTTCTCGTCGTCGGAGCCACTGCTGAAAGGATGTCACTCGGGATGTCGCCCCTGAAGACATCTGATCTGTCTTGGAATCCGACGGTGGCCAATTAAGGGGATGGCAACATGGAGGGGCCAGCGTGGGAGGATGGGGGGACTGCGGAAGGGGGGACGAGAAAAGTGTTATCCATTGGGCATTTGCTGGAGGCCCTCTGTAGGGTGTCCCCGAAAACAACATGGCCCTACAAACAGTTGCGCGGGGGGTGTTAGAGGATCTTCTTTGCAACGGAAAAACGGATTGTTTTACGGTTGCATATTGAGACGAATGCCCCAGTTTCTGCTGAATTAATGCTTTCATTTTAAGTATTTTTGTCGTTGAAAATGCACACTCTGTAATTTGTGATGCAAAGCTTAGAGGTAATATCCGTGTTGAAGAATTTCTTATCTTTTTGGAGAGAAACGACTGATGGGTGTATGCTAAATTTATGTGGGTCATATCAAAAACATAATGGTATAATATTTTGCTAAATTAAGATAGAGTACTGAAGAAATAAAATTAAACTAATTGGATTAAGGTTTTAGATACTACCTATTTTCGCTTTCGAAACCGAGGGCCTTGGAGTCCAAGGCATATCATTATTCCTAGTAGCACATCTCATACCAAATATTTCAAGTTTACGTAACTGCAACTAGAAGTAAACGAAATTTGGCTGTACATGAAAAAATTGGACGAATCTTCAATGCTTGGGATATGTCCCAGTTAGGTAGTCAGCCCAACCCGAGATTCCCAGTGTTAAGTTCCCAAGCATGCTTGTTTCTTTTTTTTTATCAACCTGCTACAGGGGACTGAAAATAGGATATAGTGGTTAAAAGATGTAAAAATTTCAATTATATTTTCATTCAGAGCTGAACGGACCTAGAAATTTTTACATGACACGCCTTGTCAGGTAACTCAAGCTAGAAAAAACGTATCTAAAATAAAATTTTTGATTAGAAAATCTAGCTTTAAAGAAAAAAATATTAGCGCAAAAATTCTCAGGGCACGAGCATTGTGCTGTTTCTGATTTCGGGGAGAAAATCCTAAAATTAAAGAAGTAGAATTTTAAAACAAAATACACTCAAGTGAATTTTTTTAAGTATACTAAAACAAATGAAAAAGGGTTTAAACCCCATAAGCCATATTTCTTTTTCACAAAGTGTCATAATTTTTTTCTTCTCATACAAAACTGAAACCCTCTTTAAATTTGCAACATCTAAAATCGAAAATAGGGATAGTTTTGACTGCTTATCTGATAATAAAAAATTAAGTTTAAATAACTTTTATTACATTATTCCGGAATTATTATTCTTTAACTTGAGTTATTAAATATTTGTTTTGAAGGCAGAGTGGAGTAGTTCTGTTTTGAATCTACCTATAACCCTTTTAGCACAAAGGAATATTTTGACGGTCCCTCCCAAGATGGCGCTTTTGCAAGGTATCGCATTTGCTTGTCGTCCCACAGAGTAGAGGCTAATAAGAGAAAATTTTGCCCTTGATAATTCAGAAAAATATCAACAAGGATCACAAAACTAATTCCTCATTCTCATACAGCAGGTAAAATTTGATCCTTCAGGTAATTAAGGAATGCTAGTTAAAATTGTATTCGAAATATAAGAATTTAAGATTACATAACTATTTAAACTTTTAACGAATTTTTTTCCCATAAATTTGAAATAGAGATTTTAAAAAATTTTTCCCAAATCTTCGTGTTTAAATTAATTTTAACTCATGAATGTTAATGACCTTATTCGACTGTAATTCATCCTGAAGGAATGAGGTTGTAGTAAAAATTGAATTAAAAAGAATATATTCTGTGTTTTTACCTATTTCAGAAGCAATTAACATAATCTGCATCCACAAAATTATTAAATTTATTATGTTAAACTTAAGAAATTAACTCTTTAGTTGCAGCGCCATCTAAAGTCTTAAATGCATACTAAGAACGCACCCGAGAAAGGGGTCAAAAGCTCCGGCGGTTCCATTCTTCAGCAAACGTAGCTCGTAGCATATTATTGAATGTGCTCTTTTGTTTGATGTTTCTATGATTAAAAAAATCACAGAGGAACCCTTCTTAAGCATTTCTGAGAGTATATATTTCTTTACAATTTTATCGATTGTTATTAATTTTTATTCCTTTTATACATTCCCCTTCATTTTTCTTAAACTTCTCTTTTGGCGGTTTGTGTCTTGTTATAAAAATTATACTGGTCAAAAGCATGAATTAAAATAAACTTACAAATATCTAAAATAGAAGAATTTTTTAAAGTAAAAAGTGATATCGAACATAGTAATATTTTGTAATACTAATATGTTGTGTACTTTTAAATATATTTATTTGTATTTTCCTTTATCGTATTATTTCTTTGAAAACAGAGCTATATATATTTTTTAATTTTTCTGTATAATGTATGTCTTTTTGGTCTCGAAAATGATTATAAGAAAAGTAGGCACTGAACCACATATGCTGTTGCACCTATAATTTAAGATAGTACAGAAATTAACTATAACAATCTGCGAACATATAATTGTTTCCGTAAAAAATCCTTTACAATTCATTTTGGTTGATTGCAGTGTTTTTTAAATTCTTCTTCTCAATAAAGCGTATTTTTAATCGGTGAACTAAACCTAAACACTTCAATATTTTTCAAAAAGCGAACTCTTCAGCATACGTTTAACGAGTTACTCAATAAGGCTAAGCGCGCACTAGAGACTTTTGTCACGGCGACAGAGACAAAATTATCACCCTGGCTATTGCAAGGAGCTAGAGCACGCGCATAAGCCGACGAGACTCTTGCCAAAAATCTCGCCATGGAAATGCATTGCTCTCGAGTGACCTAGTTTAAAGTCGCCGCGACAGAAGTCTCTAGTGCGCGCTTAGCCTAAATGCATTTATTTTCTTAAAGTTCCACAATAGCTTCCTAAATCCGACCTTATTAAGGATTAATCCAGAATCTAAAAGGAGGAGTGGTGGACTGAATGTTGTCTTTTATGCATACTTTAGTTAGTATACCCTATGACACTTCATGCTATAAAAGAAGGTCAGAAATCCTTTTCCAAAACAAAAAACTGCCCTCAAAAGGTTTATTGAAGACGAAACGATTTGACACATCACGTAAGCGAAAAACGATCAGCTGCACGTGCAAAAACACTCCCGTGCCCTTATTTACCACAGCCTCGTGTCCAGCTGATACAGAAATAGTATGTAACGGGGGTCTCCCTCAACAAAAGCCAAGTGGGTCTTTCACGCGACGCACTTTCTTTGCACGTGCGGCTCACTTTCCTTTTCCTTGCTGCGACCCACATTCGCCTTCCTGTGGGGGTCGCCAACCCCCATCGGTAACGGAAAAGGACAGCGATGATGCGCCAGGGTGTGTCTGGGTGATCAAGGGGAGAGAGTTTCTTATTTGAAAGTGATGGATAGGGGTGGATGTTCCGGTGAGACGTACGTCTTTTTTTAGGGTGCAGTCGCCACTGGATGCGATGAAGTTGTAAGCCTTTTAATAATGAGAAAGGTTCGCCACCAGTTAACTAAAAGTAGTTGAAAAGTAGTTAACTACTAGTTGCAACTACTAGTTAACTAGTAGTTCAACTACTTTTGGTTTAGAGTAGTTGAACTACTTTTTTCACCAACTACTAGTTCCAACTACTTTCAAAAAGTTGAAAGATCAAAATTTTTAAAAATACGTTACGTCTACTAACAATGCCATTTTTCGTGATACACTTTCATATTTGGCACCCTTGAAATATATTTCATCCCAGCAATTGACATATAAATGCAACCCTTTATTGAAATCCTCTCTAGGAATTAGGGAGTTCAGGGTTTTCTCTCTGGGAAATTCCAGCACTTTGAAAAGCGATTTTAGGCTAGGTTTACGAGGATTCTAGATGTTTTTCCTGCATTAAAAATTAGTAAGGCAATACTTAAAGTTTACGGCCCAATTTTGTACTTAAAATATTGTTGTTCAGGCTAAGGGAGTTTAGAACCCTTAACCCCCCTTATATACGACACTGTACTGACTAATACAAATACAACTTCACCAAAAACCTATATACTTATCAAAAATTGGCGAATCTTTAGCCATGATATTTTTGCTATAGATAAGAAAAAGTAATAGAAAATTTTAGATGAGATTAGAGACATTTTAGATGTAGAGCAAAGGTTTCTGCTGTACTGTACATATTTTAAAAGTTTTACATATCATTTTTTTTGTACAATAAAACATAGTTTTTATGCTGAAATAATTTTTTCGTGTTTTCACCTCATTTTTAGTCTTTTTTCGGGTTATCCGCGATTTTCGCTATCCGCGGTACCCTTGCCACCCAATTGCGCGGATAATCGGGACTCTACTGTACTTCCAAGAAAAAGTAGTTAACTAGTAGTTACAACTACTTTTGCCCAGACTAGTTGGTAGTTAACTACTTTTTGACCAGTAGTGGCCGAACACTAATAATGGGTAGCACAGCATGGATCAGTGCTGTAACGTTTTCGGTCAATATCGCGAATATTTACATTAAGTGGTATTTTTTTTAATAAGGATCACACTCAAAAACGCTCTAAATAACACCGTTTGAATCAAATAAAAATGTAAGAATTAAATTGAAACGCGCTTTTCTTTTTTTTTTGATTGTCAACTTCAAAAAAACGATATCGAACCATAAAAACAATCCTGAAAAATATCGTCGAAAGATATTTGTGAGAGGGTTATTTTGACAAATGATGGTGAGTAATTTCTATAAAAACTCGAATTTTAAAATAAAATAAACGCAATTTCTTTACCTCAAAAAGTTGTGCTTGTGTTACATAAAAAAATCTAAAATTTTATTGTGTTGTGATGGCGCGTGTCGCTATCCAGAAATTGTGATCCGCTTCAAGGGTTAGGAAGTTAGGTCAGTTAGGGTTTGGAAATCCCGCGATGATTAGTTTGTTAAAATAGTTTGGTTAAAAAAATTAGTTGAATTTTTTTGTTTTTATTTTCGCTTCCCAATGGAACTTCCACGTTTACTACACGTACGAATCATGCTAATTACTGCTTCTCTCTACTAGTCTCTCTGGCTAGTATCTTCTACATTGAGTTCCAGAAATTTGTTCAGGAGGCTATTAATGCCACCGAACGTATTAACGACAATCATAGCGAACTAGATGAATATAGTTGATTTGTAAAAATGACTTTCAATTTATTTATTTTCATAATCCTTTTATAGTGGTGAACATCTTTCCAACGAAATAGTTTATGATAGAGATATCCAAATAGCCGATAGGACAGCGGCTAGGTACAGATAGGAGATTCTGATAATATCTGAATAACAAGCTATCAAATGTTAATTATTTTCAAAAACTGCCATGGAAATCAGTTTCAAATATCTGTTCTACAGAAACATTATGAATTTCAAGTCGTTGGTTAGTTGGATTGGTGTGCGGGAAAAATTAGAGTAGATAGGGGATGATAAGTTTGAAAGTTACGTTAAAATGAAAGTGGTAAAAGTTCATTGAACGTAGTTTTGAGAAATTGCAGGTTTTCTCTTACGGCGTTGTTCCTACGGAAAAGGCATTTTTAATAGGACCATCAAGCTTTAGACTTAGGCCAACTTAGACAATACCTAATAAAGAATCTTAAATCCAAATCTATGCTTCTCTCAAATGTTGTATTTTTTTTATATACCAACTTTAGTTTTGTATAAACTTTGGTTTTGTATACCAACCACTTTCATTGTCAGGAGCTCAAATGTAAAAGATAATTGCTTCGGTAGAATTGAAAACAAATATGTTGAGTAGTTACTTAATTATGTTATGATCATCTGGCTGTGATAAAAAAGGTGTTTCTCGATTTCCCACACTCTTAAAATTCGATTTAATGTAGAAACGAGGTATTAGATGTGGCGCGCGAGTCCATAAAACCCTCAAGTTCAATCCAATCTCGCCAGATCTGCGCCAAAATAAAAAGAGAAAAATCGTCCATAAAAAAGTAAAAAGCGGATTCCGCAGACATCAAAGTGTTGTACCGCTGTTGCCAAAAAGCAAAGCAAACCCAAAAAAGCGAGGGGGGAATATGGGATGAAAAAAAGGGATTTTCCGAGTGAAAGTGAAAGGGACGGGACCCCCTATGGAAAAAGGGGGTCTGCGCTCGAAATGGGCCAAGGTCGCCTCTCGATTTGTTTTCACCCAATCTGTTGGGACTGCCTAAAAAATCAATAATCGGACGCCATTGGGAAAGCAGCAGTGTCAGAGAGAGAGAAGGTTATTAATATCGTTTTTTAGCAATACTGGTGTAAGCGAATCCCACGGCTACCAGATAACAGTTGGTGGAAGAGTTGATACCGCTGTGGTTGATACAGTACCCATTTTTTTCTGAGTAAATCGATTTCGGATTGGTGTGCCACAAATATGGCAGCTGCGTCCTGCAACGAGATGCCGGTCTTTGTATAAGTGGCAGACAGACAAACTTCGGCTAACAGTTTTTGGGACTGTTTGGGATCGTGTGACGGACAGATGACGGTTTTTTGATCTGTGAAGAGGATTTTGACAAGGACTTATGGGGTGGTTGAATGGATGAAAGCGAGATTCGCGTTTCTTTTTCTGTTGTTCAACAGGTGGAAGATGCATAACGTCGCGATGTGACATATAACTCGATTTCCCCAACCATAAAGGAGGAGAGGAATAACTAATTATTTTTAACATGTATCTCTATGGTAGAGTGATGGAAAAACTGGCGATAGAAACGGTTCTAAAGTCGTTTTTTTTCGTCAAACCGTTTGTTTTAGGCGATACTGTGTCAAAAGTTGAATAATATAGATTGATACATAACTAGTCTAAAGGGACGAACATTTAGTTATGTCATATTACGTCTTCAACGAAAATAATAAAACAAAGAAGGGGAAAGTTTTACCCGGACACTTTATATGAATAGCAGGTATAAAGAAGCTACTTAGAGTAATCGTTACGTAAGCCCAAAGTCATGAAACTTGAGATAAGCATTGATATAGGGAATCATTTAATATTCTTTATAGAGCGTGGTAGTCACCAAAAAAAATTTTAATGATTGATCCAAAGGATGTCAACTCTGTTGGAACAACACAGACTCCTTAAAAGAAACCCTTAAGTTTGTCTGACTTATGCCTCTGTCTCTCTCACCAGCTCAATCTAACCTTCATATTATTTTCGAGTCACGAAATGCACTTTCACTTTCAATAGGCACAGCTGACACAGACCTCAAAACGAAAACAAAACTTGTTCCCATGCCAGAGAGTAAACCGCAAAAGGGTCAAAGCCCTGCCGAGTAATACAAGCCCAAAAACCGCAAACATTACATACTACATCCAGGAATAGATTAAACTCACAACTCGGCCTTGAGGAGAAAACTACAGGGTGTAAGAACCAAAGCACTTTCTCCTCTGAGTGTGTCCAAAAATTAGCCTGAGAGCGAAGAGTCTACTGATGGAATCACTATAATAATGAAACGGGTATTTTCTTGAGAATTCCAATGAGAAAGAGTTACCAGTCTGATTATCACTGAGTAAAATGATGATTCTCCGTACATTTTGAGGGACCTCTGTCCTTGGTTGTCAAGGTCTATTTAGGCTTTTCGGAGAAATTCCCTTGGGTGTATCTCCCTATTTAGTGTGATAAAAAAAATCAGTAGGTCATTAGGGGACCGTGAGAATTTTTTGTTGGGAAATGTAGAATTCTTGATAATGTTGGTGAAATCAAGTCTTAGAAGTGTGTTTTGTGATTAGCATTTTCAGATATTCCTCAAGTTTTTTTGGTAGATTAGAACACACACACACAGTTTTTTATGTGGATTCTTTGCTTAAGATAGGAAACTCTGTGGTTTATGAATTAGCTGGGTTAATTTCAAATTATGTTGTTTTCTTGTTATTTAAGGTGATTATTTCCATATCGAAGTTTTTTTTAAAAATTTTGTTCTTTCAGACACACATTTTTGGGAGTTATAATGCTATTCAAAGAAAAAACTATCCTCACCAAAATGGATGTTGTCAATTGGATTGACCAGAAAATTACTATTTTTAATTTCGTTGGAAAGAAGAATATGATCTGAGTCCCCTCCAAATAAAAATTTAGTTAAAACACTTAAATGAAGTATTATTGTTATCAACGTTTCCACTTTTTTCGGATCTGTTTCGGAGACAAAAAAGATACAATTCGAACTGTCTCTGGAAGCATACGAAACTCTGACTATCTTAAACATCTGTTGGAAGTTAGGACACTCTTGAGTAACACGGATCCCAGGATATTATAATAATTCCCTTGAGGAGAGAACTTCCCTTCTTCTTAAGATTTTTTTTGCTTTGAATAGGGTAATTTTTAAACGCAACTTTCTTCACGATGGCTTTACAGAACCCTTTATGGACGAAGTAGCAATTAATCCACCGAGTTGAATTTCTATAAGAAAAAGGAAACTTCAGTCCCATCGGAGGCACAACTTGATAGACCTACATAAAACGTACGAACGAAGAGCAAAAAAAGGAGCATGACAATACATTCGAACCACCTTGAACGGCCTCTGGTTGACGGGGCCAAGTCACAACAAAGGACCCCGGGGCGAAGGGTCAACCAAAATAGACCAAGGCCCTCCACAATTAATTAGCCTCCTTTCAACCCTCCTCATAAAATTCCTCTGCCCCCTTCGGCAGCATCACGCCGTAATGAATAATATGAAAAGGGACAATAAAAGGGTTAACTGGGAAAGGGGAGTTTTTATGTTCGGTTAACTCTTTCAGCGGGGTTAGGGGGTCAATGTGTCAGGTGGCTATTTCGATGGTTCTCTCTTTTTTTGTTCTGAGGGGGGTCTCCGCCGGAAGCAAGTGGGCGTTGGAACGTGTGCGTTGAAGTATTTGCGTTTGCCCCCTCTTTTTCCCTCCTTGGGTTTGTAACCCTATCATTTGGGGGAAAGGGTTGAATCTTGGGGCGTGAAAAGGGGTGAAGTGAGCGGGCGCACGCCCGGGGTGTTGGTTTTTTTTGTGGGTGTTTGACCACAAAGTAGGGTGATTTAATATAAGGGGGGAGTTTTACTGGGGGGGGTTGGTATTTGTGGTCAATTATGTTTCCAATAAAGTCTCGATATAACATAGGCGGTCTTGAATCTACTTAGGAGTTTCTCTCATTCTCATATCTTCTTTGTGGAGTCACAAACACAAGGGGCTTAAGTGCAGTTTATGTAAGACTTCAGAAGACCATATTGTTAGAGCACCTAAGTCACACAGAGTTGGGTACCGTTCGTAACGTATAATTACAGTAATTGCAGTAGTACTAGACACTATAATAACTATAATAAGTATAGACTAGTAAACAGTAAATTTTTATAAAAACTCTGGACTCAATATAAGATAGCGTCCCGAAAATTACATTTCTTACAAAACCACTACCTATTCGTATCATTTTAACCAACAAAAAGAGACCACGATACACTATGCGTTTAAAATAAGACTTTCTTTCAATGTAATTACATATCGCAGTGTATAACATTGATATAAGTTAATGTATAAGATTGACATATAAGTTAATTTAAAGATAAATCAATTTAACCTTACGAAAATACGAACCTTCCAAAAGATATCTATGTTTTAACATGCCTTTACTATGCTGATATACACGTTTACTCAGTTGGGCATTTTATTCTTGATGTTCTTTCTGAATACCATAATTATTGAGAGTCGAAATGCTAAATACATTCAAAGAAGTTAAAAAAACTATTTTCTCCCACATAAATATACGTCAGATATTGAAAGAGCTACAATGCGAAATTTCTAACAGTTCATTAGAATAATAGACTAACAAATTATCAACATCTCAACCCATCAACCCTTTACCGAGAAATTCCAAGAGTTTTTACGCCTCATCCTGTTCAAAGACCTTTACCAAGCTAATTATAAAACGATGCGGTTTTGTTCCATACAAGTTTCTAGGTGTCATTGGGCTACTATGCCGTTTCTTTTAGAGGATTCCTGGAACCAAACCACGATCTTCCGTTTGCCATCAAAAGAAATAAATCAGAAGGTCTCTCATCCCTGATGAGATAAGGGAGGGTTTGTCCCGAACCAAATGTCTTTTCATTCGTTCTTTTTAGAGTGATTAGTATCTGAGAAGAAAGGAAAATTATCTGTGTGACGAATTGTGCGTATCGTAATGCTTGTTTTTTTTTTAGTCACTGGACTGTGGTATTGTCTTGTTTATTGTTTGGATGAATGGCGTGAATCATGAACTGGATGTTACACATGAGTTTATCTTAATGGAGACATCGTTGGGTGGTTTGAAATGTTTCTTTTGTGGTTTTCTGAGAAATGAAGCATGTAAAAGATGCATTTTAACTATGGTGCGATTCGTTTGCTAGATAGTGAAGACTGAAATGTTCGTTAGTGGAAATTTGGAGCTATTTCGAGCTGTGCTTATTTATCTTAACCCCAGTTGAAAAACAAATAATTTTCTCCTTAGTGCTTTTAAGAAATTTTTTTGGATAGGTTTACTCACTTGGAAGAGTAATTGGATAAACAAGAATAATATCAATTAATATTAAGAGCTAAATATTTTTCAATAATAAATTAAGCATAAGAAATATTTCAATTTGTAGAAATAATAAGGAGAATAATTTTAAAAACTTACAAGGAAAACCTTTTGTATGAAAGTAAAACGAATGCTTTTAAATATCAAATATTTAGGCATAGAATAATTTTCTGCATCAAACAACATTTCAACCGCAAGTATTTGATGCTTCCAAAAACATAGCATCCTAAAATAGCAGGATTTCCCATTACATGCAGGAATAAAAATAAGACTGTAATGATTTATCCATACCCTAGTATAGCACATCTCATACCAAATATATCAAGTTTACGTAACTGCTACTAGAATTAAACAAAATTTGGCCATATATGACACAAATTGCACGAATCTTGAGCATTTATGGTACTACAAGAGAAATATGGTTTTTATATGAAGTACAGAGGATGAGTAAGTTAAGAGGCATTGGTAAAATTTGAAATTCTCAAAGACATCCATTGTCATGTTATATGAGGATGTTCTTTTTGAATTCTACAACCGGAAAGGCAGATGTTCCGACGCATCAATTGCAACCTTCACTTTTATCCCAAATGTCATAACCATGGGAATCCCACTCAGAATCACATCTCACTGCAAAATAAACACCGGCTAATTCCGATCTTTAACAACCACCTAACAATCCAAAAATCCCTTTCTGTTATTTCTCCTTTTCCGTGTTATTTTAATAAAAAAACGGGAAACTCCCCTTCTTTCCAAAAATAACACCCAACAGAGAGAAAAAAAAACTCCAACCGAAAGTAGGTCAACTCTATCCCTTTCCACCCCTCGTAATAATATAGTATAAAATATTGACCGGAAAGCACATGCTATTCAAATGGATGATGATTCACCCTTTGTTGATTTGCTTCCCCGTTAGCGAGCGTAACCTTGACCCAAATCTAATAATAATAAAGGGAAAATGGGAAAAAAGGGAAAAGCCCTTGCTTCTTCGTTTTGCTCTCGGAAGAGGTTTTTGCATCCCATTCTTCCTAGCAGTGCTATAATGGGAGCTTTCCATGTTTTGTTCGCGCGTTTTACATTGTTGACAGTTGGGCGAGCGAGCTGCTGTCCGGTCTGGTTTCCCCCAAGGTGAGACAGATGGCGCTGCGATCGGGGAGGACACCCCTTTTGGCAAGGATCTTCATCCCTTCGATGCGAAAACATTGATGTTAGGATTATAGGATTGGATGGTATAATGTGCCTCTTCGACACCGAAGTGTTATTTTAGGGAGGTTCTGATTTCTATTCATGATATGGTTCATGGACATCCATAGAGGCTCAGACATTCAGTTAATCCTGCATCATTACATAACTCCCACATTAACAACAATAGAGAAATAACAAAAACAATATTAAGATTAGGAATTGGATATCACAGAGGAATGAAAATAAACCCAGATGGTACAAAAACTTATAGAAATTGCAACAACTGTTTTGACACCGAGCTGGCGAAGTCCCACATCTTTAACTGCCCAACGGTCCATGACATCGGAGTGTCCGTTGACAAAGATGTGGACCTCTACCAGGATAACATTGAACAACTAACAAGAACGATGAGTGACTCATGAACACGCCATCATCATCATCATCATCATAACTTAATTATTGAGGTTTTTCAGTTATGTATCCATCTCCATTCATAACAGGCGCAAGTCCAGCACGGCCCCAAGGGGAGACAGTTTAGCAGAATATATTTATACCTTCAGACGCAAATAGTAATTTTTTTCCTAAAGAATATCCCTTCAGATCCCCTATTGGTAATTCATTCCCCCTTCCTTTTACCATATGAATGAAAATATAATCAAGCAAAAAAATATTTAATGAACAATGATTGCAATCAGAACTTTGATATTATCTAATGGTGTAAAAAATTAACGAAGAATAACAGTAATATGTTAGGGGGACTGGTGGTACACTCATGAAAATTTTGGAAATTAAACATTTGGAGTATTGTTCTTAAGTAACCTTTTAAGTGAACCTTTTGGTTGCACCCGAAGAGGACTTCCCCTTGTAAAGCTGGATTTTTGAAAAAAAAAGGGTGTTAATAAACCGTTATTAAATTTTCTGAGAGTGGGTTGGGAGTGTTCCTGCTAGAAATATTTTGAAATATAACCTACAAAGTTAGTGGTTTAACTCATTCTAGAAAATTTTGTATTTCACTCAAAGAGCCCCGCTCCTTGCAAGCAACAGAATTTTCAATGAAAAATTAGTAATGAGCTTTAAGGGGTCTATGGTTGGTGCGTCAGGAATATAAAGAACTAGACTATTCTTAAAGAACTAACACTGTTTATTAAACATAACAAAACGTTAAAATTTGAATTTAAAAAGTAAACAAAAGAGACGCGATTGGTACAAAGAAGGGAAGAGGAACTGTTGGTCTGTTGCTTTCATAGCTGAGCTTTCACGTTGCACTTCAATGTTCAATGTGAAAATTACACTGGTCTACAAAAAAAACTTTTTTTTTCTGATGCCGGGAATATTAAAGCTGTTTTAGTATATATTTGACCTCCTGATTCCGAATAGGGCATCCGTTTTTGCTCATCAGCTCTAGTTTTTAATATATTCGAAAATTAAGTTTTTTTAACTTTTGATCTACCTTTTATACAATATGGGGCTATAAAAATGACTTAAAAATAAAAAACCAAACTACCCAAGGCTTTTCCTATTCCTTAGGGTCCCAATAGATAGTGTAAACTTCAGCCCCCTAAGTTAATTTTAGGGGTACCTTTAGGGTCCCAAAGTTGAAAAAAAGTCGAAAAATAGGTCTTTTTTCAGAATTTGTAAAAAAATATTTTGAGTTTTCTAATTTGATAAAACTGGCTAATATATGTTTTTTAGACAGCTAAAATTATTTTTACTTTAAAACTGCACCTCTTTAGAGCGATTTTTTAGTTTTAAGGCGAGAATTAGGGTCACTTTGCTCAAAAACGCTTGGTACCAATAATGGTGGTTGAAACGAATAAATTTCGAATTTTTCAGAAGTAAGTCATCAAAAAAGATGTCCTTTGATGTAACACTGAATTTCACATGATAAAGATCAGTAAAACAGTAGAAGCTCCTCTCGAGCTTTTAAGTCCTAAAATTTGAAAAAATTGGAAAAAATGCCTTTTTTCACTGATCTGTATCATATGAAATTTCATTTTTACATGAACGGACATCTTTTTTGATGACTTACTTCAGAAAAATTCGAAATTTATTCGTTTCAACCACCATTATTGGTACCAAGCGTTTTTGAGCGAAATGACCCTAATTCTCGCCTTAAAACTAAAACATCGCTCTAAAGAGGTGCAGTTTTAAAGTAAAAATATTTTTAGCGGTCTAAATAAGTTCTAAAAAACATATATTAGCCAGTTTTATCAAATTAGAAAACTCAAAATATTTTTTTAAAAATTCTGAAAAAAGACCAATTTTTCGACTTTTTTTCAACTTTAGGACCCTATAGGTACCCCTTAAGACTAACTTAGGGGGCTGAAACTTTATACACTATCTATTGGGACCCTAAGGAATAGGAAAATCCTTGGATAGTTAGGTTTATTATTTTTAAGTAATTTTTATAGCACCATATTGTATAAAAGGTAGGTCAAAAGTCAAAAAAACTTAATTTTCGAATATCTTAAAAACTAGAGCTGATGAGCAAAAACGGATGCCATGAAAAAGGAACTTTTTCCGGCCTCGAAAAAAGAAAAATGTTTGAAAAAATTGCAAGTTAATGTGAATATTTAATTAAAATTTGTCCTTGTTTAACTAAAAACGAACAACTTGCAAATTTGAGAACTTTTTCTTTTTATAAGGCCTGAGAAAGTGCTATTTCTAATATATCCTCAAGTATTTAAGATATTTTTATGAAGTTTTTCTCTAAATTTGTTTTGATGTTGCCAAAAATATTCTAATTGAAATTTTCATTCTCTCTTCATCAGTTTTTTAATACATTTTTAATACATCATTTAAACTTTCCTATTTTTCCATGGGAGCGTTGTTGTCATTTGCATTGGGTCGGGCGTATTCTTCTATACAATAGCAGCGTATCCTCACTTGCATAGTGCATCTCCGTTCGCAAATGTTTTCTAGTTAAATATTTTCCTATGCACTTTGTATGGGACAGAAAGCTATGTTATGTGGAAAGCTATTCATGGATATACAGTGTATATCCATAAATTCAAGCAATTTTTCCTTTTAGAAAAAATTTGAATACCCCATGGTGGGTTGAAATGTCTTACTGAAGTTAAAGATTCTATTTAAAAAAGGAAGCTTTGGAGCGTTTAAAGTTTTGGGAATGCTTTACAACAGGCCTGCACAACTTAACTGGGCCAAAATATGCTATTAAACATTCCGAGGGCCAAATTTTTTCCGTAAACCAATAAAAAACCCGGATAGGAAGAATTTAAATTTTCTACTTTTTGCTCCTAACACTGTAAGACATTATAAAGAATTTAATGATTAAGAAGGCAGGATCGCATTATGTTTTTTGAAACAAATTATGTGCAATTTCCTTAAGTATTTACAAAACGGATTTTTCTATAAAAATAATACCACTAAGATTCTTCTTATTAAAATTTAGTTTAGTTAAATCAAATATAAGAGTAGTTTTGATAAAGTTATTTATTACTTAAATAACAGGCGGTATTAGTATAAAAATTTAAATGGAATATTTTTAGAAATAACTGTATTACATCCTTTTAAATTCTGTTTCATGTAAAATTTAGTCACAACAAAGTGTTTTGTAATAAAATATTTTTAATAATGTTCCTTAATAATTTCCAAGTCCAAAACTGAATTATAAATTTTAAATCTTTAACATATTTCAAGTACTATTATTTTAATAAAACTGCTTTTTGGATGATTTGAAAACTTTATTCCTGAATTAAAACCATATTATGTAAGTTCCCAACCCCAACAAACTTAACGTTTAATTCTAAGTTACAGTACAGATACAGAAAGAATGAACCTATAAGTTTTTTAAAAACTGGCACAATTTTTTAAACAAAGTTTTTCCACGTAGTAAGGCAAATTACATAAAACACGTAACAAGTAATATTTAGGCTTAGATTTTTCGAGTTAACATTGAAAATAGAGAATCATAATGTACTAGTTCTTTTCGCCGGAAACAGTTCTTTTCGTGGTTTTTGTATAGATGGCAGCACCACCGGAAGGAAGAGAACCCTTTTAGGGGGAGTCTCTCCTTTTTTTACCGTTACTTTCTGGGAGCAGCTGTTATTTTATCAAGTCTCATCTCAACTAACAGTAACAATCATTTCAAATTACCCGTTTTCCCTCGAAATCCTTTTATTTTTTGGTTTAATTATAGGCTGAAGAATTAGGTCACAGATCTGGTTTTTTAAAATAGATATTTTTAATAAAACTATTTTTTGTCCAAAGCCAGAATGAAAGTGTTGTTATTATTTAGCAGTTTGTGGAATTAAAAAGAGTTTTAAAAAATATTACGTGTTAAATAATTATTAGTCGGCAGGTAATTTTACGTGTGGTCTAAATAATTTTGAAAATTTGTATCGTGGTCCAAAGAAAAAAGTACTTATTATTTTTGAAATCTGATCTTTAGAAACATTTATTTTTTATAGATGTAATTTGGGTACACTACCTTCTTAATTAAATTTTTTGTTTTTTTTAGAAATGCTGTTGATTGATGTTTTAACAGTTTCAGCACAGAAACACTATTTAAAAAATTAAATTAGTATACTTAAGCGTTTAATACATGTTGATAAGGCTCAAAAGAATGGGCGACGCCAGCTTGCTAGAAAATGTTGAAAATGACCCAGGAGTTTGGGTACTTGGGATTCCCTCCCCTTTAGAACCCAGTCAAGGATTTTCAAAGCTTTATTGCTTTATTTACAACAAAGAAATAAACTTTTTACGGTTCACCTATGTAGTACGGTATGGTTTAAGAGAAAAGATGCAACAAACTAAGCTTTAGCTCTAGCAACAACCTACTATTTAACACAAATAAAAGTAAAGTTAAAGCAGGCATACATCTGTTTCGGAGATACCAGGATCTCCTCCTAGTTTTTCTCTTGCGTTTTACATTTACCTGACGAAGGAGATCCTGGTATCTCCGAAGCAGTTGTATGCCTGCTTTAATTTAACTTTTATTTGTGCATTTTATTTGTACGTTGTTTCTACACCTCATTCAACAACCTATTTAAACATTTTACATCCTCCAAACGGTCAAAACGTCGTCTAACTTTTCTACTAAGCACTCCCTAAGAAGACAATTATAATCCCCAAACCCAGCGAGGCATGATGGACGCCACATTTAACCCCCTTAATAGAGTTAGAGGCCCCCAGAAAGAAAAAAAAACTCACCGGATAACAAAAAAACGCAGAATACCCCAGCGTATCCACAATCTTAATAAGTTTCTCATTAACGGAGTGGATTTACGGCCGTTTCCTCCCACTACACCCAACCCAAAAGAAAGAACTGTTTTTGAAAAGCCTTCCAGGAACCGTCGTGTATTACATCAAAGTGTGTTTCGGCTCATTGTTTCGGACGGTATATCCGGCCCCCCTGGACCCTGGGGTCATCGACCCTCGTGTGGCGAGTGATGTCACGCTTAATGAGGAAAGGGGGCCATCAGGGGTCTTGATGCAGAATGGGACGGTTCCAGTGTCGTAACGTAGGATATTAACTAACCCATCGTGCTGTAAATAGGAGGGATGGCTTATTTTTTTTGTAGTAGACACTTATTTTGGATATGGTCTCTGGGTTTCGTGTCATGTTATGCCCGTTACATGTTCGTGTTGGATAGCAGATACTCGCTTTCTCACGTAAATCGAAGGTCTGGGCATGTTATTTTTTGTTGACGGTATCTTAATCGATAGCATGACAATAATGCTAGGTTTTTGGGTTGGTATTGTTTTCTAGCATCGATTTTTGGCTGTATAAAAGGAAAGTGAATTATGTAATCTAGTGCGAAGGCTTTGGGGAGAATGAGTATGAATATTTTATGTGTAAAGCTTTCTATCTTTTGTGGGGAAAATCGTTATAATGGGAAGACTTTTCACTTTTCCCTCAGAGTATTTTTAATCAAATGCTGTTACTGATGGTTGTTGGGAATAACACGTAAATAGGAATAAGAGTACTTTATCACGGAGAGATGTAAAAGTATTGACGATAAACTTTCTAAATAAATTTGTTTACCAACGATTAAAAAAAATTGGTCTGACACTCCGTTCTACCAAAATTTCTCTTAACCAGCTTATGCCCGGTCCAATTTGCACCAGCTTAGAGAAATTTGCTGTATTCAAATGTGTAAAACATCTGGAGGCTGATATAAAGCAACACATGTAGCAAAATAGAGCAAAGTAGCAATTATATAGAGCAATTACATGTAGCAATTTAAACTCAAATTTATTAAAATTTCTTAAGTTACAGTATCAAAATCGTTTCTGTTTTATCCAGCCAGGCCTAAATATATAGATGAACTGACACCATTTTAATCTTTGAGCACAAAAATATTCTCTAACTGGCATGAAGCAAAGAAACAGAAAATTCCGAAACCGTTGCTCATCACCGGGCGAGAATACCCATGTATTTTCGTTTCTCAAAACCCATCTGGTTTCATCACAAACCAAAACAGTAGCGTTTCGCCACAAGTTCAACGACACGATGGCCATTCGTCAGAGAAAAGATACCCCAAACAAGACTTGGGTAAAAATTATTCGCGGCGAAGAAGAAGACGACTCCAGCAGCAACATCAACAACAAAAGAGTTCCGTAACCCATTGCCGAGCTGCTCTTCTGCAGAGGTCAATGACCGAATTACCATCATCGCGAGAATATCAGCGTTCACGATTTTAATTACCACCGTTACGCAACTCGGTGATGCCACCCGGGAAGTAGTAATAACCATAATAATAACGATGATAATGGAAGAATAAAAACTGGATGATTTTCGGAAGAAGAAAAAAAATGGCGCAATCGGTGAAAACTTGTTCTTTTACATTGAATGATGATCAAGGTGAAGCAACTGATAAAATAATAGTAATAATAAATACGAAAATCGTGAATCTGGTTTCGAAATTCGCCGGTAGGATACGTTACGAGCACCTTATGTAAACGGATGCTGTTATTAATAAATCATAACGTGAGATCCGTAGGATCAAAGCCCGGCCGTTTCAGTTGTGCAATTGAATTCATTCCGATCTTGTAATGAAATGGAGTCTTGTCATGGTCATCCAGACACGCCTCTGGTTTGCAGGGTTAGGGGTGGACATATTTCATTTTTCGCGTAGATTAATTCGGGTTCAGTTTTTTTGTGGGAAAAGTGAAGGAATTCCGCTAGACGGCATGTATAAGTTAATGTGGCAATGTGGTTTGCGTTAGGATATGGGATTCGTTCGTGTGTGAGTTGGGTAATAAAGGGAAGTTCTTGTCAAGCTGAATTGAGATGCTTGAAAAGTCGTTGGCAAGTTAAGGTCTTCAGAGCTGTTAGGGTTAACATGATGACTTGATGATGATTTTTACGAATATTATTAGTTGTGCATTTTTATTAGTTATCAAGTAAGGGATAAAAGGCCAAATTCTTTTTAAAAACCATACTTAAAAATGATGTAAGAAAAACATCTATATATATAAAATCCAAATACCACTGACTGATTCATAACACTCATCACGAAATCTCCAAAACTGCCGGACCGATTGGCTTGAAATTTGACAGAGACCTTCCTTTCAGCCATTAGACGCGCACTAAGAAACGATTTTAAAATCGAACGACTCCTTCCCTGCTTTTCGGCGCTTTTTCGACTCCGTTTTCCCCATTGAAATAGCATTGTGCATTGTTGAAATGCATAAATTGCAGTGTTTACTTCTCTATCTTAAGGCGACGTCTTGCCTCACTTGAATGAATATAACTGATTAACATTTATACATATTTTATTATTTACAACAAAATTTATGAAGAAAAACAGTGTGAATATCTGTATTTAAATATTATAACAGTTATCAGAAAACTGAAGTAAATTAAAATAATTAATTTACTTTCTTTAATATTTTAATTTCTCAGAAAAATGTATTTAAATAGCAAGAATTTAAAAGTTTCCGAAGCGGAATTGGTTTACTAGATTATAATCACTAGATTTTTATTATAACTAGCAATCTGTTTTTACTCTTTCAGAGAAGCTTTTAAAGAAGTTGGTTTTATTAAAAAGAAGACAAGCTTACTTGATAACTTTTTATCGAGGGATTTTTGAAATTTATTTTTTGCGGAATTTTAAAAGGATAGCGGGAATACTTTAAGAAAATTCTGTTTAAGATTTTAAACACTGGTTTTAAAATGACAGAGATGATTTCAAGTAGATTGTTTTTATCACATAGGAAGGATAAATGTTTAATAGACAAAAAATCGGGATGGAATGAGATATCACAGTTGGAACTGGGATGAGAAAAAGGCACCGGGAAAACTAGGATGAAAATTATCGGGAACACCGAGTTATGAAAATTATCGGGAAAACCGGGACATTAAAATTATCGGGAACACCGAGTTATGAAAAGGTACCGGGAAAACCAGGATATGAAAAGGTAGCGGGAACATCCGGATATGAAAAGGTACACTTTAAAAGGAACATTTTAAACACTAGATTAAAAAAAAGAGATGATTTCAATGTGATTGTTTTTATCACATGGTAAGGATAAATATTAGATGGAATGAGATGTCACAGTTGGAACTGGGATGGGGAAAAGGAACCGGGAATACCGGGATGAAAATTATTGGAAACACCTGGATATGAAAATTATCGGGAACCGGGGGTATGTAAAGGTACCGGAAAAACCGGGATATGAAAAGGTAGCGGGAACATCCGGATATGAAAAGGTACCGGGAACACCCGGATATGAAAAGTTTCCGGGAAAACCGGGTTATGAAAACTATCGGGAACATGAAAATAGGAAATGAAACTATCGGGAATATGAAAAAGTACTGGGGTACTGGGGACACCAGGGTTATTGGTGATTCGAAAAATCGGACATATAACTTGGGAGAACTTTAAAAAAGGAATTAATACACTCCACCCGTGCAAGGCCGGGCAAATCAGCTAGTTTCTAATAAAAGTACATTTAAATAAAAACAATTTTGAATTCACTTTAATTTATAACCATTGAAAAATTTTAAATAACTCACTATTATAAAGACGGACTCAGTAACCAACAATAGATTAAAAAATTATTAGAGTTTTTAGGTAGCTTCTTAAAATAATTGCAAAAAAATAAAAATTATTGATTAAAGATTATACTGTGGAAGGTTTGGTTTGGTTTTTGTTTTGTGGCGCAAGAAACAGGAAATATCATATTGCGCTAATATTGTGGAAGAACGCTATGGTAATTTTTTTTCAAATATACCATTTTAGTGATTAAGGATAAAGAGCCTAATGTAGAATGACCACTAAATATATTGTAAAACATAAACTTTATTCAACAACAACATAATACTAAAAGACTATGCAGGCCAAAAGGGCTAAAAATACCGCTACGAGCGGGAAAAGAGAAGAAGGTACATCGCAACAGAAACACTATTTATAATGTTGTGAACAGTTACAACTTCAGTTACAATAGAGATCGGTTAAGAAATTAAATCATTGAATCAGCACATACACATCTAAGTTCAATTACTACATCTCAGTTACGTTTCGAGTTAGGGTTGAGTCCGCTGGTTCCAACGTTTGGGATTGAGTCCACCACACCATCTTAAATAATTTTTAAACTTTTTCTAATTTTAACGCCTTTTTACAAATAATCGGTGTTTAACACATGGTTGGAGTTATATATTCCTCTAAATATTTGGATATATAGTTCCTCTTTCTGATATGAAATTTTGTAGAAATCTTATCAATAGATCCTAAAAAGATAAAAAATACTCACTACGACAAAATGTGTACTATTTATTTTCACCTTCACACATTAATTCATTAATTTGCTTTCCAATTACGACTCACCAGGGGGAACCAGGTTTAACTTCTGGAGGGGTTCGAAATTACACTCGAATTTAGAAATTATCTTCAGACCTCATTTCATCCAATGGAATTTTATCCTTATTGGAGGGCATGTGCTCCCGTGCTGCAAATCATTTTTTACACATGACAGTAAAATCCCTGATTAAACTCTCCAAATTGCTACGCAGCTGAGCACTTGAACTAAAAATTTGCCCCCCCCCAGAACTTCGGTTCACACACTTATATGAGTAGCTTCCAGAGGGGCAAGATAAGCACGGCACCCATTGTTGAGCGTTGTTTGTAAACGACCCGGATGCCTGGCCCCGCAATTCCGATAGCATGGAGGGGGAGGGCAAACAATGATCACGTGGCTTTTGTCTTAAGTGTTACAAGGTCGAACCGTCTGAGTTCCACCCCCCAGCGCTTGGGTGTCTTTGACCCCGGAGTTCGCGTGCTTATAGAAAAACGCCAAATGAATCATTATTTAGTAATCGGGGAGTCTGGGAAATCTTGATACTTAATGCGGATTCATTTTTTAAGAATGGATGTTTTTTCTAACAACAATGGAAGAATTGTCCAATTTGTTACCCGAAGAAGCTCTGATGTAAGGCTTTGGAGAGTAGAATTAGAAGTCATTGAGTGTGGGATGTGTTAAGGGAGATACTTCGGAATGCCATCTCCTCTAAACTTTAACTTTTTCTGTTTTTGACTTTATAAAACTAAGATAAAACCATATCTCACCTAGAATAAAGTTGAAAAGATGATGTTTCTTTAACTTTTTTCAATTCTCTCTTTCTCTTTATTTAATTACGTTCCTTTCTCTCTTTGTCTCCCTTTATTTCTCTTTCTCCCTAATCCCTCTCCATTTTTCTCCCATATTTTTGTTTATTTTCCAGTCTATATTTCTTTACTTTTCAAAAAGTTTACCTTAATTACTTCTTTTCTTTACTTTCTCAATACTTTCCATAATTTCCTCAACATTTTCTCTCTTTCTCCCCCCTTTCTTCTCCCATTTTCCACCATTCCTCTCCTTTTTCAACACCTTTCTTCAACCGCTCTTTCTTTATCACCTTTCTCTAATGATCTCCTTTTCCCTCTTTCCCTTTGATTTCCTCTCCCCACCTCTTCTTTATCACAAACATATAGCATCAACCTTCAGCACATCCATTCATTAAAAAAAAATTTTATAGTACCTAGCTTGGCATAATTTTCGCTGCATAACAGTACACCACCATCATAAAGAATCCATAACCAACCTAAAAGGATTCACACCTGGTACCGTACTTCTATTCACTCTCCCCATTTCCTACACTCTTCACCATAACATCCCTCGCTCACCCAGGATATAATTTTTAAAAGAGGTACCGTACTCCCATTCATTCAAACCGTACAAATTACTCCCCCGTAAACAACCAGGATGCATCGGTTCGCGGGACTATCCCTTCCTCTCCAACCGAGTGTTTTTTCCGGTCCACCCCAAAACGCAACCTGTTGCAACTGCAACCAACTCCGTTGGCGCCTCAGCCTTAATAACCCATCCCAGTGGGCGAAGCACCAAAACACTTGCAAGGAACAATAAGACCGGAACCTAAGATAAAAAAACTTGTTTTTCCTACCGAGGGTGGCAGCAGTACACAACAAACAGCAGATGTGAAGATGTTGACACAGAGTTATCAATCCATTGCGCAAAAATATATCCCCCTTTCCTGACCTCCCCAGCTGGTTGTTCGAATCCTTTGAAGACCCCTCCCAGTTGACCCCGAAGGAGGGGGCGCCCCCTCCCCCTACCTGGCGTGTGTTTTTCAAAGTGGGAGTAAAAAAGCTTACCTGAGATTGCTTATTGGGCAGGTGGGGTTGCCTGAAACGGCGGTTCCTCCTTCTGGAACGGTTGGTTTAACGGAGAATTTCGGAAAAGAGTTTTTCCGATACCTCCGATCCGGTATTGAGTACTTTTAGTCAGAAATACCGCTAAGAACAATAGCATGAGCCGTGTGAGTCTAGAGTTTCAAGCCAATGTTATAAAACTATTTATTACATAAAGGTAAAGGCCATTTGGAAGCAAAATTATCCCAAAATCCCTGTGTATGATCAGTGATAACTGACTGGTGACAAAAATTCCATGATAACCACCGTCATAGCAAATGATGAAATATCTAGTATTTAAATGGTAACTTCCTTGATTTTCCTTCGTCCTTTCATTTCCTTCTTGAACCTTACTTGAGAAAGAAAATGGGAGAGAGGGGGAAGGGGGGAATTAGTATCATTGTAACAATTAATAATAAGGATGTTATACATTATTAACTGTTCATCTTTTACTTTTCTTTAAAACACTATTTTCATCTCTAAAATGAAATCAGTTTTGTGTAAAAAAAACTTGTTTTACTGCTTGATTTTCTTAAAAATTAAACTTGAATTTATGATATTGCAATAGGTTATAATTGATAGGTAACTTAGAAACACATTTAAACAGTATAGAATTGCTTAAATGTAACTCAATGCCTTACCTTTTTGGTTCTTGCGGTCTGGGCCAAAATTACCTCAATTCAGGGAAAATTTGGCCCAAAATTTCAAAATAATTAAAAAAAAATATTTAAAACTTAAATCTACACTTTGAAAACGGTTTATATTACAGTTGAACATGATAAAAATAATATATAAACCACTGAATTTGTCAAATGTGTTTTGATGAACGAATTTTTTTTTTGCTTTTAATGTAAAAAAATACACTCCATTTGGGCCAAAGTTATCCCATTTTACGGTATCAGTTCATTTAAATTTATTGAATGGTAGTAAAAATTATACCAACCCACTCTATCGGAATTTGTTTAATATCCCTACAACATAGGTTCATTTAAAGTCTGTCGAAGGAAAAATGTTTTGACGGGCCAGACAAACAAAAACCTTCTTCCTCACGAATCGATTCATGATGAAAATAACATTATTGTTATATGAAGTCGGGTTCACTTGGCATGGAGGGCCGTAACGGAATGCAGTGCTTTTCTAACACAGCACCAGCCCCCGACAAGGTTGTTTTTCCCCAACAACTCTCCCTGCGGAGTTCACTTCCTCTCTATTGGGAGACAGCATCCTCTCTTCGGGCAACCCTGTCCCGGGTTACGGCATGACCTAGGATGCAACGCGGAGAAAATATTGTCAAAAAACTACCACCCCGAGAAAAAACGGAGTAAACAACCCAGCCTTTTCCCCGATAATAAAAAGTCGTCAGTTCTTTAAAAGTGTAAACAACATATGCACTTCTCCAACAATGCCCTGAACGCCTCTTCTTCCACTGCATATTTCTCGCCTGGACGATAATCATTTTGGTTGCTACTTTACGACGGACTTAATATGCTCGTAAAGAACACGGGGATAAAGCGACGCCTTTCATGCAAGTTGTGACTTCGATTATTATTTGGATGGTTACAACTCAATCCCCGAGTAGTCGTCTTCGAAATATAAGGGAAATCGATTGTGTTTTTGTAGGTCAGCATCGATATGTTCGCTCACCTGAGAAATTATTCTATGGCTAATGTGGGAATTAGAGATATTGGGGGTCTTTTCATCTTCTTCCACCTTGGATTCAGGGGTTTTTCTTTTTATCTCGTATTTTCCGCTGTCAGAATTTGTATGAATATATTCCAGATGTGTCTACACAATGGGTGCTCTTCAAAGGAAAGTGTATTGTTCTGTGTGTAATAATTGGATCGATAGTAGAAAACAATAAAAAGTCGCCCTTTGCTGCAGTATTGGTATTGATAAGTTTCGTATATTTATAGAAAAAGAGAGAGATAGATAGAATACGCAAAAAAATATATAAATTTAGAAAGTAGTAGGTTGAATATAGAGATAAATTACATTATTTTAAGCTGAATCTGATTATCGATTTGTTTAGAGCTTGGAATTGCATAATATTCTTTTCTTCTCAGTAGCTTTTGGAATCACCTACTGTAGTAATCCAACCCACATGGGTAAGTCTAAGGTCCAGGAAGCTCTTTAAAACTCACATTAAAGGTTTATTATGGGTGGAAAATAGTTAATTTTTGTATAAACAAGGCAATCAATCGAAAGCATGATATTATTTCCCTCAAACAACATTGAAGAAATAAATACTTATAATAATCATCGAAAAAACAAACACCTTTATCTTCTCACTCACTTGAAGTGCTCTTAAATACTGCCCTTATTTCAACGCAATTTATCTTTTAGTTAATCAATCGGAACCTTTAATTAAACTACCATAAGCCTATTCCAAATCAAAGGGATTACACACTAAGCAGCAAGCAGTACATTGATTAATCTAGTTATAGTTAGACGGTGATACAATTAGCGCTAGTTCCGAACACCAAAATTCACTCCGCTGAGCTCTAAAATGACTCCCAAATGAGATGGAACATACCCCAATGAGTTCACAGCTGACTCTTCCAGGATTGATCAATTAATTAATATGTGTTCCTTAATCAACTCCCAAATCCCAATGGCCATCAGGCAAACAGGGAAAACCTCCCCTCCCCAACTACCCTTTGCATTTCCAACAACCAGGTTAGGCCATTGTCTACCAAGGGGCCAAGGCCTCCCCAACATATGTAGCCGCATTTGATCCCCTCTTGAGTTAATGACTGGGCACGCACCCTTTGGAACGCGAAAAGGCTGTTCTGTTCAATGAAGTCACCAAGTGAAAGGGAAGAATAGGGAGAGAGGGGGACGGATCGCTTGTTTACCGGGGGTCAGTAAGTAGGAAGGGGGACGTATTTTTCTAAAATGCCATCACAGGTCAATGCCTGGTGTTTTTTGGGAGTCCAGATGACCCATATTGGGTCCCTTTCTTCTGCAGGAAGTGGAGGGGATGGACTGGGTTGGGCAACTGGATAGAGGGGAGGTGTGTATGTAATTGGACATGAATTTGGATATTTTAGAAGGGGGACCCGTGACTTGATTTTTGATTCGGGTCAAAATTATTTCTAATGCTTCAGGCCTGCATTTTAGTTGTTAAAATGTAGCTTTCGGTATGAATTGAATGCTTTTGGTGTATTTAATGTTGAAATTTTTAGAAACTTGATTATAAATGTTTTTAAAAAGTAGTTTTTAACACATTTTTGAGCATTGGGAACACCCAGGAAGGACTGATCTTTATACGTCCCAATAATTTAAAAAAAACCCTGTATATTGTATAATAGAAATGATCTTTAAATTTGAGAGTATGGGTATCAATCATGATTAGCCTAAGAGTACGGGGAACTGCCATTCCCAACAACAATGTTTCAACTGTTTTAACACGTTACAAGGGAGTCACTCATTATTTTGTGAATTATTAAATGATGTAAAAGGTTGGGTGTGTTAAAAAAATTTAAGATGATATTTGAGACAGTTTGATTATTACTTGACTGTGTACCTACGCTAAAAATTTTTCAACATTTAAGCATTATGTTTCCCCAGGGATAAGGTAGAATTATTCATCAATCATGCAAGTTTTGATACGTTGATTTTCTCATGACATGATGTATTCTGTACCTGAATGGAATGGCATAAACACAACAAGGGAAGGAATTTTTGTTCTCGTTATTGGTGCAAGGAAGGCACTGTTACCCCCAAAGAATCCAGTTCAACTAGAGAGAGAGAGAGATAGTAGGGAGATGGACTTAAGTGGTCGAGAAAGGTTATGAGAAAGGGAAAGATAGTGACTTCTCTGATTTGAACTCTTTTCAAGGAGAAAGTGACCTCTAAAACCACAATAAACAAGATAAGGGGGTTCTCTTCTTAGGAGCCTGTAAGAAGCACGATTTTTTCATGTTTCTGGTTTACTTCTTCCTTTTAAGGAGAAGTATACTTACAGCCTGTCTAAATAATACCAAAAAAAGTAAAAATGTAGGAGAAAAATTTGAAGAGCGGCGAGGGGTATAATTTGAATATCTAGATGTGGATGGGTACCCGCAAATTAAGCTGAAGCAGAAATAATTATCTCGTCAATGGTCGATCAGATTGAGGGGAAAATGGAACGATTATAAGTCAAGTAAAAGGATTAGAAATACATTAAGGGGATAAACACTCTTCTTTCCGAAAAGCTTGTGTGATGAGATTTCTTAAAATCAGATTTAAATTTTTACACCTAACAGTTGGTAGCTTCGTAAAAATATCAATTATTTGTTTTTTCATTATTTTATTTTACGAAAATTCCCATTTTGTAATTAATTTATGAAGGGAAATCGAAGTTTTTTTTATGTTAACTTAACATTTTGGACATCGTGAGTATTTTTTTAAAGTCAGTGTTTAAATTTTTCTTTAAAAAGAGATGAATGATTTTTTTACTTTTTTATATTTTTCTTTAAAATATTATTTAGTTATATGACAAGAAACCCCCCTTTTTATTTTAAGGCCACTTGAGGGGGGAGTAAAGAATATACCTTCAAAAAGTTCTCTCTAGAAATTATTTAATTTGCTGTAAAATGCATAGCCTAAAGAGAATTGCATATTTTTTATGGAAAATATATTTTTTCATTAATTTTTTTTTACCATTACGGTGTATCAAAACTCATTTGCGCATCTCTTTTCAAAATTCTGTCTTTTTCGTTTTTTTTTGTTTATTTAAAAGCACCAAATTATGGTAGGTTTATTATTATGCTTTTAAGTACACATTTATTACACATTTTTAACACTAAAACTGGTTTTCCACTTGTTTACCTATCGTTTTTTAAAGCAGTCATTCTTTAAATTGCCTCTTACAACACAACAACAAAGATTACCCAATGAGACTTCTATCCCAAAATCTTTCAGATTACCGATTTTTTTTTGCAGTTGCAACAGCTTGCTTGTTAGTTGAAAGCGAAAAGGAGTCATTGCCTTTTTGTAATAATATACACACAAAAAAAATTCCTTTCCCCAAAAACCGCATTCGCTTTTATTTGAAACATCCACTTTCCCACAATAACTCATTGGTGGATTTTTCCTAGAAAACTGATTGGTCAGTGGAAGTATGTGCAATCCTTCAAATTTTCGTCACTGTGATAAAATAATCTTCGATTAGGAGATGTATTCAAAGGTTAATAGCACCGGAGTTCCAATCAAGTGTTTATTTTCTTTGATGGGTCATCGCTCGATGTAGAATTCTCACCGGACTGTCTTCAGGATCTCGGAGGTCAAAACTTATTTTGGCTTCACGTAGCTGGGAAATCTTGAAGTTGGGTACTAAAATTTGGGGTAAGCTAATAACGGATTACTAGAACGGTTTATCTTGAACATACACTCCAACAAATGTGTGAGATATTGGGTAAAGTCTAGGCAAATAAACTGTGTTTTCGTTTCAATGTAAAAGCAACAAATCTGATAGAATAATTTATAATTTCCTTCACTAATAATGAATGTTTGAAACTAGGTGATTTTTTTAATCTAAACCCCATTCTAGAGATTAAAATCCTAATAATTTTTACAATAAATAAAATTTACAAAAATTAATTTTTGGGATGCTTGTAGCAACAACGAGCTTACTCCAATGCAAAGCTGTCGGAGTTAGCTCGTTTCTGTTGAAGGTGCAAAACCAGGTATCTCCACTTTCGATTAAAATTTACTTTAGATGATTTTCAGTATACTTTAGGGATTCTGCTTAGGGTAAGATACATACGGGGTTCAAAACAGCGACCCTTTTAATTTTACTATGATCCCTCTATTCATAAGTTTATTATGGGGTTTTAACAATTTCAAGTGGACAATATAGACCTTAGATTTTTTAAAACATTGTTATTCCAAAGTTTTTTTTCTTGGCAGACTTGCAGTTTAAAAACCCACATCTGACCCACAACATACCAAAATCTGCATTTTAAGAAAACAATTATTAGAACCATATCACCAGTGGCTGATCCAGGATTTGGTTTTGGAGGGGGCTAAGAATTTTCAAAATCAAATTTAATTTTCTCAACGAACATAATATTAAAATTCAGAATAATCGTGTATTAACTACCTAAAGGGGGTCTGGAAATTTTTTTTGGAAATTTAAGTCTAAAAAACAGGTGTTCAACTCGTTTCGGTACACCTAATCCAAATTTCGGACATACATTTTCAAGAATTTAGAACAGGATTTTTGCATTTTCACGAACATATTACAAAAAAAAGCTGTAAATTATAGAGAGAGTTCTTACTACTGAAGGGATATCCCCTTCTGTAGTCTTCTTCCCCATTCCTGTAGGTATTTCCCCAGAAAGTTTCTGGAAATTTGACCCTAAAACACAGGGTTTTAACTCATTTTGGTACACATAGTCGCCTCCCCACTTTTGTTCACCCATAAGTTCAGACCTCCCCTATTTCTAACTGTTAGTTCTCGTTCCTTTTTTTTAGGGCCCCTAGTCCCCCTGGATCCGCCAGTGCATATAGCTATATATTGAATAAACTTGGTTTGAAAGGGGAGATGTCTGATTCTTGCTCCAACGTCCTCAATTAGTAAAGGATATAATGAGATTCTTTCACTAGATCCCATAAACTCAAAAACGAATAAACCAGAAAGCAGCTGAAGAAAATATCCCTCAAAATTACATCAGCCGCATTCATTCACGGACCTTTGGAAGCGGGACAGGCCGGCACCGGCCGTACCGCAGGTGTTGCCCGTCACGTTCCGGCCGACCGCTATGACCCGCTGACCCCATCGGCCAGCGGCAGCTGCCTCCCTCACCGGTGCATTCCTCGCTGCTTGACCACTGCACAGAAAGTGAAAAGGGAGAACTTTCTCCACACAGGTCCACAATGGAGGACCTTTCGGTAAATGGATTGGTATTTCCGGCGCGATGGGGCATTGTGTCGTGGCGAAGCATATGTCGCCAACGTCCAGGTGACGACAGGAGGGTTCAACGGGTTGTGTGTGTTGTTCTGGCTTCTTGAGATAAATACTGTCATTGCTTTTGACGGGGTATCCGTAAATAGGTCCTTTAAAAGGGGATTTTGTTTGATGGGGATGGTGGGCTTAGCTTGCTTGTGTGTGGATGTGCTGAGAGGCTTTGTGGTGATAAAATATTCGTTAATTTATATTTTGCTGTGGCACTCTAGCTAAATATTTACAGAAGAAACTTTCGAATGGTATTATTGGATATAGTATATAGGAGGAGAGAGATTACTTGGATGATTTCTATGGTTAAAAGTTCAGATGAGGTCTTTGGGGCATATGTCCTGATATCATTTCCCTTGCTGAGGAAAAGGGTTAAATCTAGGGGTTGGAAACGTCCCCTCAGAAGTATAAAAAATATTTCTTTTAATTAGGATTCCATAATGAATAAAAAAATGTTTAATGATATAATTTATATTTTGCTATGCACACTCTAGCTAAATATTTACATAAGAAACTTTCGAATGGCTATTATAGGAAGGAGGGATTACTTAGACGGTTTCTTGGGTTAAAAGATGAGATTCTTAAACTTTGGGGCATGTATCCTGATATAATTTTCCTTTCTCAGAAAAGGGGTGAATCTAGGGGTGGCACGTTCCCCCATAAGGATATAAAATGGAGATAAAATTATTTTTAAACAGAATTATATAATAGATAAAAGTTTTGAAGCTGTGTGTAGCTTTATATCCATAATATGTTTAACTCAGGTATTACTACTACTAACTACTATACGTCAAAATAGGTAAACAACTCTTATTTGAAAGCAATATGTTTTTTAGCAACTAAATTTAAGGTTTCTATTTTCTATTAGAGTAAGAGAGACGTGGATGATTAAAGATGTATTTTTGCTATTTATCTTAACGAATAATTCAACAAAGACATATCACACGAAGACAATTGTTTTCTTAGCCTAACAAGTTGTTACCTTGACATAATATTGCCCCATTTATAAAATGATCTCTTGATAATCTCCTGCTTTTTTCATCAGTGGGTATTTTTGGCCTCCAAATTTTCCAATAAATAAGTAACAAAGATTTCACCAATATTTCCCTTACTTTAATGACAAATATCAAACAGAAAGTGCGTTTTCAAATTTTACCAACCCAATGACACACATACGCTATCATAACTTTTGTCAAGATATAACCAAGTAAATAAAGAAAGAGATTAGTAATAATCTCTTACAAACATATTGTGTTTAAAACGAGTGATCCACTGGTATGTAACGTTTGTTTTATAATATTTACCGTCTGGAGCATAAGTATATTGGATTAATACATAACCACTTGAACAAGAAACAATGGATAGATATAGCGCGTTGAGCAATAACTGAACATAAAATCAAGGTGGCATTAGAACCCCAAATGTGTGATAACAATTGTTTGCAATAGGTGATTTATATGTCATGTTGTAGAACATGCGTGGAATAATGCTGATAAGCAAATCAAATCAGTCTCCTACACTGACCCATTTACTTTACTTAAGAAAACATTAAAAGCAAATATATAAACTTTCCGGCGTATTCTTGACCTTAATAGATATTTCAGGTGTTTGAGATATGATATACAATACCTTCGGACATTCAAATGGTACAAGTGCTTAGAGTAATGGCTCAACCTTGAAACAGTAGCACATTGTGGGTCCACGGTTTGAAGTTAGAAGGATAATTTAATCGTCACTTTTTATGATTCAACGTAATCTCAAGAAATATTGTTGACTGTTTTTTCTCTAAGACGCCATCTTCATACGTAACGCAAAATGTTCCTTTTTCAACTGCAGCCACCAATTTTTATTCCGTATTCTGAAAGGACACACCATAAAGCTTCTAGACACCTTTTTCCTGGCAATCTTGAATAAAAAGTTATTGGCATGATCATCAATAGAAATTCGAAAATTAAATACGTAAAACATGAAAAAGGGTTTGGAGAACCAGAATTCAATTAGTTCATTTTCTACCCTCAAGCTGGCGAAGAAATATGTTTTGTTTTCATTTGGACCAATTTTTACAGCTTATAAATAGAGTAGAACGTTCGAAGAATTTTGTTTAATATTTAAAAACTATCGAGCCTTGCAACTGTTTTTATTTCCAATAAATAGTGGCTGAGAAAATGAAATTAAAAGTCTATGAGGTAAAGGAATTCCTGTCCTCCACAACTGTTTGGCTATCCAAATTGCAGGTCTTTTTCAGTCCACTTCAGGTCAGGCTCCGTTATACTTGTTACAATCACAATGGCCACTAAATCTCTTCACGTGTTGACGATTCCATGATTGGCCTGCAAATCCATTGATGAAAACGGACTAATAAACAGCATAAAAACCCAATCGGAAGTTGTGTGGACGATTTGAGAGCCTCCTGAAAGCAGGTGTGCCTTTCTCCGTGTTATTTTTTATAGTGCGGCTTTAGCGGTTACGGGACTGTATTGTGGATGGAGCAGTCCACGCTGCGATTTCCATTGAAAAGAGAATAGGGCACAGGGGGGTGTGGAATATGGTGCGTGTCAAGGTCGGTGATGAATGAGATGCGGGAGCTGGCCACAATCTTATTTGATTCTAAATAACAGAGGGACTCTCTTATTGATGCATCGACTTCTAGGTAGGGCAGTACTTAGGGCAGTTCAAAGGCGAGAAGTCTTAGGAACATGTTTATGAAGTTGTGCTTAGGCCAGTTGCAGTGCAGGTGTTCTGCAGTGCAAGCACTTGGAAAGTGTAATAAAAATGATGTAGAACCGTATTGCAATATCCATAAGTTAATTTTTCCAATGAACATCCCCTTTTAAGTCTTCTTCTAATTCTCCACAATTCTTGCAATATATTCTTTCAAAACATTAGTTATAGTAAATTTATTTCCCCTTAAAAGCCCAGAATATTGTTTTACTCTTTGAAGGAGAGTTTCTTCTTACCTTTACTCCCAAATGAAGCTGAAAGTAAATGCAAAAGGAAGCATAAAATATCCTAAACAGAAATATATCCAAAATTAAAAGAATAGAAACGAGTTTTGGAAAAATATTGTAATATTTTGGCGTAGAGATTTATATAATTTTTGGACATTTGGTACTCTTTCTTTGGGTGAAAAATTAAGAGCGGTAGATCTTCTTGTAGCCACAATATTTTCCAAGGAAAAAAACTGTACATAAAAAGTTATTTTTTGTGGGGAGAGGACGTCCATGAAGTTGGCCGTGGCGTGTTAGCTGTGGCAAAATTGAATAGTACACATCGTTACTGCTTCGTTACTGCCTGTTACTGCCGCATAAATAATCGTTACTGCCTAGGTCCTACTATTAAATTTTTAGCAAAACCTTATGCCACGGCCAGGTTCATGCTAGCCGTGGCACTTTCGATTTTTAAACAAAAAATGAGTGTAAGATATTCCTTTTCGTTACTGCCTGTTACTGCCACCAATATTATCGTTACTGCCTAAGCGGATTGGTGTAAAAAATCAACATGTCTGCCACGGCCAAATTCCATCAGCCGTGGCATGTCCGCAAAATTAAAAACTGATTATGCCATCTTAAATAACTTCGTTACTGCCCGTTACTGCCACATAAATAATCGTTACTGCCTCTTTTTATTTTCAGAAAAAATAAACTTTTTGCCACGGCTAACTTCCACAAGCCGTTTTTCCAGCCGGGCAGAAAAAATGTTTCAAAATCAAACAAAAAACAGCTTAATGGATCCTATTTCGATACTGCCCGTTACTGGCATCAAAATTTCGTTACTGCCTCCACAAATTTTCAGAAAAAAATCTAAATTTTCGTTACTGCCTCCTTCAATTTTCAGAAAAAATCAAAATTCTGCCACGGACAGGCCATTTTTGCAGCCGGGCAGAAAAAATGCTTCAAAATCAAACAAAAAACAGCTTAATGGATCCTATTTCGTTACTGCCACATCAATAATCGTTACTGCCTCCTTCAATTTTCCGAAAAAATCAAAATTCTGCCACGGACAGGCCATTTTTGCAGCCGGGCAGAAAAAATGCTTAAAAATCAAACAAAAAACAGCTTAATGGATCCTATTTCGTTACTGCCACATCAATAATCGTTACTGCCTCCTTCAATTTTCCGAAAAAATCAAAATTCTGCCACGGACAGGCCATTTTTGCAGCCGGGCAAAAAAAATGCTTCAAAATCAAACAAAAAAACACTTTAATGGATCCTATTTCGTTACTGCCCGTTACTGCCACATCAATAATCGTTACTGCCTCCTTCAATTTTCAGAAAAAATCAAAATTCTGCCACGGACAGGCCATTTTTGCAGCCGGGCAGAAAAAATGCTTAAAAATCAAACAAAAAACAGCTTAATGGATCCTATTTCGTTACTGCCACATCAATAATCGTTACTGCCTCCTTCAATTTTCAGAAAAAATCAAAATTCTGCCACGGACAGGGCATTTTTGCAGCAGGGCAGAAAAAAATGTTTCAAAATGTTTCAAATGTTTCAAATGTCCGTGGCAGAATTTTGATTTTTTCGGAAAATTGAAGGAGGCAGTAACGATTATTGATGTGGCAGTAACGGGCAGTAACGAAATAGGATCCATTAAGCTGTTTTTTGATTGATTTTGAAGCATTTTTTCTGCCCTGCTGCAAAAATGTCCTGTCCGTGGCAGAATTTTGATTTTTTCTGAAAATTGAAGGAGGCAGTAACGATGATTGATGTGGCAGTAACGGGCAGTAACGAAATAGGATCCATTAAAGTGTTTTTTGTTTGATTTTGAAGCATTTTTTTTGCCCGGCTGCAAAAATGGCCTGTCCGTGGCAGAATTTTGATTTTTTCGGAAAATTGAAGGAGGCAGTAACGATTATTGATGTGGCAGTAACGAAATAGGACCCATTAAGCTGTTTTTTGTTTGATTTTGAAGCATTTTTTCTGCCCGGCTGCAAAAATGTCCTGTCCGTGGCAGAATTTTGATTTTTTCTGAAAATTGAAGGAGGCAGTAACGAAAATTTAGATTTTTTTCTGAAAATTTGTGGAGGCAGTAACGAAATTTTGATGCCAGTAACGGGCAGTATCGAAATAGGATCCATTAAGCTGTTTTTTGTTTGATTTTGAAACATTTTTTCTGCCCGGCTGGAAAAACGGCTTCTGGAAGTTAGCCGTGGCAAAAAGTTGATTTTTTCTGAAAATAAAAAGAGGCAGTAACGATTATTTATGTGGCAGTAACGAAGTTATTTAAGATGGCATAATCAGTTTTTAATTTTGCGGACATGCCACGGCTGATGGAATTTGGCCGTGGCAGACATGTTGATTTTTTACACCAATCCGCTTAGGCAGTAACGATAATATTGGTGGCAGTAACAGGCAGTAACGAAAAGGACACTCTTACACTCATTTTTTGTTTAAAAATCGAAAGTGCCACGGCTAGCATGAACCTGGCCGTGGCATAAGGTTTTGCTAAAAATTTAATAGTAGGACCTAGGCAGTAACGATTATTTATGCGGCAGTAACAGGCAGTAACGAAAAGGAATATCTTACACTCATTTTTTGTTTAAAAATCGAAAGTGCCACGGCTAGCATGAACCTGGCCGTGGCATAAGGGTTTGCTAAAAATTTAATAGTAGGACCTAGGCAGTAACGATTATTTATGCGGCAGTAACAGGCAGTAACGAAGCAGTAACGATGTGTACTATTCAATTTTGCCACAGCTAACACGCCACGGCCAACTTCATGGACGTGGGGAGAGGACCATCTGAACACCCCTCTTGGAAAAAGCTTTCTTTGCCTCCTCTTGCATCCCTATTGTTCACAGACGATCACTTTTATTTGGAGCTGTTTCAGCAAAACAAACCACACTAATGAAACAACATTTAAAAAAACACTGGAGATCCCAAACTATTAAAAAAAATCCAAATTATAAGAACATCACGACCTCCCCCCAAAGAGACCTGACCATACACTCACTCTCCATTATGAAGTAGGGTCAAGCCCACAACAAATAAAAAAAACACCCTCATAAACACTCCCCCTAAGCCACGAGCAACCCATATTTCTTCGATCAATCACTTGCTGGGCAACAGTCATTACCATATTCACCCGATTCACCCCCAACATTCCTCCGATCCGGCACCTGCCGGGCACGCGCCCCCGGGATCACCGAAAAGAAGCCTTCTACCGCCGCCATCTGTGCCGAGTCGGCCGGCAGATGGTTTGGCGGCCGGCTACCTGAGGTCAAGCGGCGAATGTATAAATCTGAGGGCCGTAAATGTCGCGGTCAAGCATTGTGGAGGTTTGCGGGCAGGTACTGTGGAGGGGAAAGTGGTTGAATTGAAAGTGAATTAGGTGATGGAGGTGCAGTGGGGTGGAAATGGACGTGTGGACGTTGGGTGGTCTGTCGGTCGGTGTGTCTTTATTTCGTGTGAAGATGTGACATATCGCTCTATGGTCGTAAAGGGATTTTGGTGTTGGATTGGATTTATAAGTTGTTGGGACGCTTTTCTTTGGGTGTTTTATTGGCTTTGGTCCACAGAGAGACCCGCTGGGTACAGTATTACCTCGATGTCTCGAAATCAAAGGGTCCAGAAAATAAATTCGAGATGTAGAGTTTTCGAGATAACAAGGTTAGTCCAAATATAAATTAATTCAAACTTTGTATCAAGGGGAAGATATTTTTTCAAGGTGTAAATTAGGTTTTCGAAATTTCAAAACGAGGCTCGAAATTATAATGGATTTAGAATTTATGGATTCGCGTATCCATCAGAAAAGTGTTTAAGGATTGTCATCCAAAAAGTAAAAATTACTTTATTCTGCATTGTTTGATGATTTAATTTTTAAAGATTCCTCTAATTTAAGCTAAAAGGTTAACAAAAAAGTAGGCATTGTAAATAGTACTCCAACATGTTCCACCAGGGACGTAAAAAGAAATGAGGAATATTTGTAAACTGAATTTTCCCTTGAAAATTCTCTAGACTAACAAACAGCGGTGTTCTTCGTTTGTCACCCAAAGGGTCCCAAATGTGCAAAATGAGTCCCACTCCATGCTTGGGATTGGAAGTCAGTGTTATTCCTAGGATTTTTTTGAGGAGTAAAAATACTCCTCGAAATTTTTTGGGAGGAAAGAAGTTCATTTATGATGCGTGAAATACGAAAATAGCTTTAACTAAGACAGATTTTTGATAAAAAACGCGTACTTTTTTAATGGACAAAATGAAGTACAAAATATTAGACATTATAAGTAAAATAATTTATTTCACGTTAAACATTCAAAATGAAATATTTATTTAATATTAAAAATTTAATCTCCTTTTCCTCTGATTTTTCCACATATTTACAGCTCTTTCAAAATTAATTAAAGTCCGAAAAATGGGTTCGAAATCCATACAATCATTTCCATTTGCAATAAAAAAAACTACCGCTTTTGTGAAAATTCAAAGCGTGAACTAGTTTTAAAGCTGACTAGTTTTTTAAAGCGTGTTTCTTATTTTCACTGCGTGAAATACGCTATCGGAGGCGTTAAAATATCTCTGATGTCAGTATTATGAAGTCCACCCTTATCCTACCTATAAGCTTTCTATAAAACTACATTTGACCGGTAATGTGCCTCAGAAATAAATTAAATATCCAGAGGAAAAAGTCCAGATTCGAAACTGCTCTCCAAATTACAAACCTTAAAAGGGAAAACCATAATAACCAAGACCAGTGGTGCCCAACCTTTTTTTTCACGAGGGCCAATTTGCTTATGAAAATTTATCTCGCGGGCCACATATAAAAAAAAGGATTTTTCTAAGCATAAAGAAAAATTACCCGTTTTCAATGAGCTTCTGTTTGGAGGATACTTACTAGTTCTTGTAAATTCGGCTCCATATTTTGTAACACTTATCCTTAAAACTTAATTAAGATAATTATGTGTAAGTCGAGATCGAGCACTAGTTTTTGTTCTTTTCAAAACAGATAATGTTTGTTCTCAAACACACAGTTTGTTCACAGTCTCCTTACATGTATAAGACACAAACGATTTATTTTCTCGCTGAATGAAGAAATATGAAATTGTCCACTTTTCTTGAAAGTTTTGCGATCGGACATATTTTTGAAGTTTGGTTCTAAAAAGATCCTTATAAACTGAATTCAAATGGATAACTGATACTGAAAAATATTTATCCAATGGCAAATACCCCGTATCTTGAAAAAATCAAAACAGAGAAGTAAAGAAAAAAATTTTTACAGAATGTTGAAGAATTCCTTTTTTATCATCTTTTGTGGATGGAAGTGCCATAATGTCTCGCACGATTTCGTGGTTTTCTTGGAAGATTTCTGAAAGTGGTTTTTGTTTTTAGGATTTAACGAGTCCGCGGGCCACATGGATCAGCCTCGCGGGCCACATTTGGCCCGCGGGCCGTAGGTTGGGCACCACTGACCAAGACCATAGAGTGTCATTTCCCCATTCATTTACCCATCAGTTCCGTCCCAAAAGAGCCACTAAACCCCATCCCCCATTGTGATCATCCCCCTTACAATATTATTCACGCTCCACCTCTACTTTATACCATACTCTCAAAGCAAAGAGAGATAGACAGACCGACAGGGCTCAGCGAAAAGATGACAGAGGCACCACTTTCACACGCGCGATCTTATCTCATAAGATGCACACCTGAGATATTCCGCTCCAAGGAGTCCCGCGGTCACTCCGTTATGGTCACTGTCCAGGTCACGGACGCCCTGGGTCACGACCGTCCCATGGGCCTCCCCCTTTCGATGATTTGTTTTAATGGGGAGGAAAGTGATAGGAAGGGGAAAAATGGGATGCACGGTTGGGGGAGTCGGGTAAAGAGTGGTGTGGTATTGTCTTGATTTTCGACGATGGGGGAAGGGATTTCGTGGAAGCGAGGTTTTTTATGGGGGGATGGAGGAGAATGTTTTTTTCTCTTTCTGATACTGGGAACTTGGTCGCAATTTAGGAATGTAAGAAGTCCGTCAGGAGATGTTTTAGAAGGATGTTCTTAGGGAGAGCAATTTGGAGAACGTGTTAAATTTGCCAAGCGATGTAACTCACTTCCAACTTCCATCCTAATAATGAGGGTTAGACGGATAAAAGCTTTGTTTCGGACTTAACTGAAAAACGCAGTCCCTTATAGCTTAGTAAATACAAAGCAAGTCTAGTTTACGTAACTGCAACTAGAAGTAAACGATATTTTGGGCATGCACGACAAAAATTGGACGAATTTTAAACGTTCGAGCTGCTTATTTGGACGCTAAAATAACAATTATAGAAAAAAAACTGGACAACCATTATTGTACACCAAAAGAGCACAGAGCTTATAAATAAAAACTCGATACCCGCATCAAAGGTTGTTAGACAACGCAATGTTTACAGCCATCTCTTAACAATAGGTAATTGTTTTTTTAATTTGAAGCATTATTCATTTTTTACTAACTAAGGTAAACTAGGAATCAAATGCTCTGTTAGCCACAAATACACAAAAAAGGAAACGTGCCCCATAGCAAAGTCCACCAGCCTCTTTCCCCCATCAGATCATTTCCAAGAAATTTCTTTTAAAAAAAGAATGTGTCGGCGACACAAGAGAAAAGCGGTTAGAGAAAGGAAACTCTTTCACTGAGGAAAAGATGTCGAAAGGTATTAAGAGAATAAGCCCGAAAGAAAGTGCAGATCCATTTATTTTTCGAGGCCTTTCACTCAGAATCGGCCTTTTGGAAGGGCCCCTAGTGTTTATTTAGGAGATCTTGCGAAGACGGCAGTTTGATGAATCTCTGGAGGATAAGGTTGCGCAAAAGGGATCGTATCTATCTTAAACTTGTCAGCTACTGTTGTATAAGACTTAGCGTTGTCGAGTCGTGAGCTGATTTTTTGAAGGAGGGGGAGCTTATGAATTTTTTTGAGTGTTGTCACAACAGCGAAGAAAGCTCTGATTTCGATGGAGTGTGGGGACATTTCTAGTAGGAAAATTACTAGAAAACTATTTTTTTATTGGTGGATATTTTTTTATTCTATATTTTTTAGGTAACGCATACTTAGTTTTACTTAAACCCGAAACTTAGCCTAAAACCTAAACAAGTGCAAAACTGAGTTATTGAGTTAAATTTCATAAAAGGGTCGGGCTTTATTATTTGTAATTACCGCTTCTCTATCAAGTATTTACTGGTTTATGTTACTTAGGTAGAGGTGAGACAAATTTTAAATATGGCCCAATACGTCTCTTTTTTTATTCTACTCTCCTAAAACTCTTGAATGAATGTCGACATTATTTTTAAAGAAAAAAATAATTTTGTATCCATACCTTTTCTGAAAAATAAAAATATCGTTACAGATATGACAAGGGGTTAGTACTTCGGGTAAAAGAAAAGTATTTATGCTTTCAAAGTGGAATACTTTCCCTTTTGAAATTCCTTATAGAAACAACAGTATACACTTCTCCACATTGATTGCAATTTATTTCGACTAAATAACAACATTGTAATTGTTTGGCTAACTGACCTCATCTTATTAAAAACTAATATTTTCAGTTTATTTTTATGTTTCTATCAACGGATTTCCACAACTGATATCTAAATAAGGTTTTTCTCGTCAAGCACGTAATAAACTGTAATCCCAGACGCATGCCACCCTTGCCCCTTAAATTTGACGTCATCCCGCTATCAGCTCCGCCGGACCGACACAACGGCGTTGCGTCCGGTGCAAGGAACTGGCCTTTCCCCCTTCTCATGGCTCAGTCGACACCTTTCCGATCGAACAACACTTTCTCTTTTCGGTCACTGCCAGTGGTCAGAAAGAGCCTAATAACAAATTGCAGAGTACAGTCTTGAAATACCTCATGCACGTGTTCTATGGCAGTGGTTCCCAACCTTTTCCACGATTGTACCCCCAAAGGAATATTACAATTCCCTGCGTACCCCTCGCATGCAATTGCTGATGGTAGTTGAAATATCACCTTCGTTTAAATATATGACGTAAATTGGTGTTTCCATGATTTCGTTTTTAGGGGGGTACGAAGAATTTTCAAAATCAAAAATTTAATCATCATAGTAACTATAATATTAAAAAAACATGAATAATCGTGCTCTAACTTCTTTAAAGGGGGGGTCTGGGGGTTCACCCCCAGAAAATTTTTGGGAATTTAAGTTTAAAAAGCAAGTTTTCCACTCGTTTTGGTACTCTTAATCATAATTTCGGACATAAATTTTCAAGAACTTAATATATTTTTTGGTAGGGTTTTTGCACTAAATGAAAAGAAATGAGCCTCCTTCCAGATTTGCTTAAAAAATTAGTAAAATTGTTTATTTTCTGCATCATTTTCGGGAATTTTTATGCGTTACATTTATTCAAAAATTCATCTCCGAAAACTATCATTTCTCCATCTTGAAATTTTGCATACTTGTAGCTAATAAGTAAAAGAATAACATATTTTTTTCTTTAAAAAACTCGAAGGGGGTGTTTTCAGAAGATCAATTAAAATTTTTAAAAGCTTGTAAAATTTTTTTGTTAAACTCCAAAATACTAAGTGCTACACATCATATTAAAGGCCATAAAAACAACTTTAAAATGAGAAATGAATGAACTCTCAACCTAAATTCTTGAATTATAAAGGATTTTGTGACTAAAAATTGCAAAAAATCGTCAGTTTTGGAAACTTTTAAAATTCCGTTAAAAAATTATTTTTAAAACTGGTTCCTTCTACTCTATGGTTCCTTCTTAATCTCCACTAGTACCTATACCTGTGAACCAAAATTGATGGAAATGTTTTGCTCCTCTCCAAGCCTGGGGAATTTCCGATTCATTCCCTTCGTTCCCCAGCAAAAAAATGAGCAAAATTTCTTCAAAAAAGTGAAGGGAACTTGGACACTTTGTCTGCAGTTTTTTTATGGAATCTGCAGTTCTCTTTAGAAACTCTGTAGTTTTTTATAAGACCGCTGAAATGCCTTTAGAATGTAGGGTGGGTTGGGGTAAAATGGGTCAATTTTAAGGTACCTTCACACATTCTAAGTTTTATTTCATCAAAACTATTACTTTTTAATGATTTCTTTCAATTGGATCTTGACACTACAATCCTTGAGAACATTTTCATCTAATTTTATCTAATATTTTTTAGTTATAAGTTGGTTAAACTTAACATCAAAAGTAATGACCTATTTTACCCCAATGTGGGGTAAAATGGGTCTCATTGCAAAAAGATATGTCAAAAAAAAATTATTACTAAATATGCATGAAAGTAAGAAAAAATGTAATCGGCTAAGCCTTTTTTATCTGAAAAAATTTGTTTTAAGTTGCACTTTAATGAAATTGTAAAAGTCCGAAGTTAATGAACATTGTTCAAATTTAGCAATTAAAATACTTCGTTTGGATAAAAAAATAAACTTGTATGACAGTTCAATGTATATTTGAAGGAAATAAGTTAAAAACATTGTTTTACTTAATACAGAAGGCCTCCTAACTATGACCCATTTTACCCCAAGTACAAAATATTGTAATAAAATATAAAATATTTTATATTTTTCTAAGCTGATTGGCTTGAAATGACTCTCAGACTTTCTTTTATGGAAAAATATTACAAAAGTCTGCTGTAATATATTACAATATATAGATATTTTGGAAGTTAGTAAACCCTGTTTTTTCGATGACATCATGTACGGTTCAAATTAAATATTTTTTCAGTCATCAAAGTCATAAATATTAATTTTTGACGGTCGAAAAATATTGCCAACAGATAAAAGATTATAATACAAAAAAATGAGCGAAAATTATTCAATTTAAATTTAATTTTATCGAGTTAATTAAAACTGACCCATTTTACCCCAAGATCCACTTTACCCCAACCCACCCTATTCAAATTTCCTGTAAAACAATTTGCAAATTTGCTGTCCTATTGCTACAAAATAACTACAGACTTCTTAGAGAAAACTGCACTTTAGACGCTTTTTTGAAGGAATTTTGGACATAGTTTTTTGCTGGGTCTTCAATTGAAAAATATTTTAAGATATTAATTTTTAAAAATGTTTGGATTTCGTTGTTCGGAAGAAAACGCTACAAAAAAAACTTAAAAAATCATTGAAAGTTGAAAAATATATATTTCGTGGCGCACCCCTCCAAAGCTCTTGGCGTACCCCTAGGGGTACGCGTACCCCCGGTTGAGAACCACTGTTCTATGGTCTTCTGAAGACCATTTATACGCATACGTTTTTGCAGTGTGGAGTCAAGGGGTTTAAGACGCATCTGAAGTCGAAATAAAATGAAAATGCATTTTTTTCTGTTGAAAGTGATTTCATCTACTAAATAAAATGGTTTCTGATCTGTTTTATATTGAGGCATCCGAAAATTTGTAATTTTCAGATTAATAATCAGAATAAATAATATAGCATATTTTAGAATATAAACATAAATAGTACTAAATCAACAAATTGGCCGCATAACTAATAAAAATTTAACAGACTAACGAATGTTTGAGGTGTGGCATTGACAGAAAAAATATTGTTACATGAATACGCAATACATCGACAAAGATATAGAGTCTCATCAAAAGATTTTTAACAACTTCTGTGTCCTTTTCAAGAACGGAACATAGCATTAGAATTTCCGCCATTTAAATTCGAATGGTTCTTCCCACGGAACCAAACGTCAATCACTCTCGAACTCTTGATATCAAACGGTGATAAATCGACTTTTACCGGTTCAAGAAGTTGCCAACGGAGGAGAATAACTTTCGAGTTCACGGCGACCTTCGGGTGACAACCAGGTTCTCCTCTGACAGGGCCAGTTCCTTGAACGTTCCAATAAAATATTCGATGTCGTGACTGACACTCTCGACTCTACTACCTGGAGATTATCTCATTTTTTAAAAATAAGTGAAGTGGGTTATTTTTAGAGGTTGTAATTAGTTATGTTAGAATCTTTTTATCCTTGTAATTTGTAGTACATTTAGTCGGAGATGTTTTATGTCTGAGATAAGTAACTCTTTGAGGAGTCGAAAATAATTTGACACATCAAAAAAATAATTAACATGTGAAGCAATAAAAAGTATTTACTTTTTTCTAAATTTCATGTATGAATGATAATAGGTATAAAGGAAGTGTTTGAAAATTTATAGAAAGGGGTACAAACAAATATCACCAAAGTAATATTTTTTATTTTAATTGTTTAAAAGATGCCGTCTTGAATTTGAATCATTTTAAAATCAAGCCGTATCCCTAGCTTTATTATTTTATTTTATGTCTCTTAAAAAACTTGATACCTGAAAATCTCTGTGACTTCTCTTAACCATCAAATATTTCGAATCTCTTGCGGAGTTTTTATTCAATTTAATGTTTTGTAGTAGCTTAGAAGAGAAATTAACAAGGTTCCCCAAATTAAATACAATGAGTCATCCAAATTTTCATTCAATCACAATTTACACAACCATTAGTGAACATAAGAAAAACTTCTCACGAGTTTGAAATGTTTATAAAGAAAAAGCAAACCTTCAAAAAGCATATCTCAAACAATTCATTCTCTCTAACTCCAGAAACGAACTTGAAACCGTATTCATTCCTTATTATCATCAGAATATTCACGGTTACCCAGTAACCCGTCTTTCCACGCTAGGAAACACATCCGAATAATTACCTCTTCTTTCCCATCACAGCGCTCCAATTAATTTCTGGAGTGAAGCGGAATCTCATATTCCCGACGACGCAAAACGGGAGTCGCGATTATTACAATCGAGGACGTCTTCGTTTGAAATCTGATAGGATAATTTTCTATGTTAGGGTGATTAATGTTTGGGATAGGTAATATAAAAGTGTAAAGTTGAAGAAATAGAGGGAAAGTTCTGTGATGGTGAATCGGGATTTGATGATGAGGGCCTCTTATAGGTTTATTGCATTAAACTTATGCAGGGGTATATCATAAGGATTTAAAATTGCATAGGTACCCATGGTCCCAGACGTCATCCTTAAGGGTATTGAAATTACCGACGGGACCCAAAAAATGACGTGGCGAAAGATCCTACTTGCCGATTCTTCTTCACTATGTGCTCGGAGACGTTTTCTCGATCGCTTCCTCGACAAAATTAAACTTAACTGCCGATTGTTCTCATGATTACATCAGAATTTATGCGATCGCGGATGGTTTACTGAAAGGAAAGTATTAGATTGTGTCGATCATGGAAGATCAACACGATCTCGGCTTACTTGACGAAGTAAGGGTAAATTTCAATACCATCTAGCTAGCCCCTTAGGGTGACTTCTGGGACCATGGGATCCTGTGTAATTCTGAATCCTTATGATATATCCCCTGGAAGTTTGTTCCATTGATAATGATACACCCTGTAGGCTCTTATAGGCTTTTTTATTGCATTAAACTTATTAATTGAGCTGGTTAGAATGAAAACAGTATAAGTCAACTGAGAGGAGTTTCTACTGAGGAAATTTTCTCTAATTGAGGGTTTGTTGTTCCTAAGGAGAAGGCATTTTTCAGGCAGCTCTTACTGTCCGCTTATTGAGATTTTGACTTAGGCGATTCTTTTACTAACGGCCGTATTCTGTGCTTTCTGACCAATGGTTAAACAGCAGTCAAAGTAGGATTTCACCAATCAGAGTCGGCGACTCCTTTTTTGATTGGTGGTTAATAGCTGATCAGGCAGCAGAGAATACGGCCGTAAGTAAAGCTTTTCCATGCTTTTCTCAAATTTGGTATTTTTGGACTTATGCCACTTTCATCCTGAGCAACTCAACAACTCATAAACAATGTTTTTCACTTTTAACTTTTCCCTTTTATTGCTCTAAACCTATTATCAAATGTTTGTTTCAATACAAATAGTACAATACATTTATGCGGTATTAAATTAGTGTTCCTAATTATTTAAAGTTGACCAAAATCGCTGCAAGTTCTAGATAAAGGTTATTATGATATATGAAGGTAGAATGTAAAAATAATAAAATATTAAATGTGCTTAAATATCTCGACATAGCATCATAGATTAATATTTGTTGTTGAAATTGGTTACTCTTGAAAAATAAATTAAGATGTGAGAGTTCGTTAGCCAAATTTTTGAGAAGATAATAAAAAGTAGCAAACTGGGGAATAAGTCGGTTAATTGGATACACTTTTTTAGAGGGTTGGTAATTTTAACATACTGCATATAATGTAAATATAATTTGATAATAGAGTATATAAGGTTACCCCCTTCACCGGTGAAATATGGGTCATAGAATTAAAGACCCTGAACTCTATAGTTATGAAAACGTGCAGCATGTATTATGTTTCGCGTTTGCGTATAGGGTTAGGTCCATGTGTTGGGAAGGACCTGAATTATGAATGTGTCTTTTAGGGTTAAACGATATTTTGCAGGAGACTTCCAATATTTAAGCAATTTTTTTAAAACTCCTGCTTTTTAGGTAATTGTTCTTTCGGAAAATTGAAACTTAGTTCACACGAAATGATGCATTAAAATTGCAAAAAAATTAATTTATTTTTAATAATGTAATTAATTATTTAATGAATTTTAGAAATAAACTTTTTTAACAAAATACTAAATGAATCGCCAGTTTAAAAAGGGAATAAGTCCAAAAATCGACAAATTGACTTTTCGTGCTTATAAACATCTCCAAGCTTTGCTCTACATATGAGTGAAAGAGAGGGGAAATATCCACCCCCTTTCGGCAGATATAGCCCCTTGAATTTGCAAAATCGATGCGCATTCATGTATTGTATTTTTTAATTTAATTTGAAATTAAACTTAATTTGTCTTTCTTTTCCTATTATCTGTGCTGTAAACTAAGTTAAAATAAAATTTTCTTTTAACTTAAAAGTTTTTCAAACTTTTTTTCACGCAAGGAATGTTAGACTTCATTCATATTCACTTACTCCATTGATACTGCTTTAATAACTCAGTTTTTTTTATAATTTTGAATTTTATTTGTCTTATTCTTCTTATGTTACCCTTTGTGGTGTAAACTAACGAGAATTAGAATTTAAATGTCAATTTAACGGTTTTTTAAGATTTTTCTTTAGATAAAAGTTCATAAGGTTGAAAAAGGGTATAAGTCTGTAACTTTTTTGACTGTCATATTTTTTGTATATACTTATATCTGTTTTGATGATTGCCCTATTTTCTAAATAGGGTTCTGAATTACCAGTAAAAATTTGGTTGTTATACTATGAAAATTCTTTACTTATACAGTTTTTTTTCTATTTTCTCAAAACTTGGTTTTTGGACTTATTCCCTTTTTCAAACCGACGATTCATTTTTTCTTTAAAATACTATAGAGAAACATTTAATTTTCGAGCCATAGAACCCGAGAAAGCTCCACGCAGTTTACAAAAACCCACTACCCTACAGCATGCAAATTTCCCATCCACATCTCATCATTCAAATAAGAGGACACCACAATATTTTTAATTCACGCATCTGCCGGCAATTAGCAGTGAATGATGGCGAAACAGATACACCATAAAATGCTCACAAATCTTATTATCCCGTTGATATACGTCTGACCACGCACGACACTCTGGTTTTGATACATTCTATTAAGTTCTCTCCCTCCCCCACCGGGCACAAACGGCCCTTTGAAGAAGTCTGATACTTTTTCAATGGCATCTATTTCTTCCCTCCGGTTGGCGAGTGGCCTTCAGAGAGATGGAGGACATTGACCCCGTCTCAGCTCTTCACCAAGGCAAGGCGCCTTTTTGTTCTTCTCCCGTATTTTTTTATTCGTTCATCATTGTTATTGTTGAACAGTGATTTTGCTCAATCTCTAATTTTTTTTAATCTGAAATCTCCCCTATTTTTCTCTTTTGCAATGCTGTCTTTTCCCCCTTTCTTTTTCTCTATTCCATCTCTGGATGTTTATAATTGCTTTATCAATTTTTTCCAGATCGTTTGTTACTTTGTTGTTATAGCCAGACACTTCGCCGGGAAATAGGATTGAGAGTTTCTCCTTCAAATGTTTTTAATAATTCTCTCACAATATTGTCCTTACTTCCCTTTCTTTACTCCCTCACTCTCTCTCTTTTCTCTTTCCTTAGATGTTTAAATGTTTTTACGTGATAACTTTATGGGTATCATTTTTTCTCTTACCCACATTTTCTACTCCTTTTCCCTCTCACTTTATGTTAGCATTATCTTTCAACCTTAACATAATTTTCAAAATATCTTTCTGGACCTTCTCCCATTATTTTTATAAATTTTCTTATTTTTCCACATTTTCTATAGTACAATCAGTGGCGGATCCAGGGAGTGGCACTCCGGAAAGTGTCCCCCCCTCTTTGGAGACCCAAAAAAGTTCTCAAAATGGGTAAAAACCCAACTTTTACAGGTCTAATTTCAAACATTTTTCCGGGGGAGGACCCCCATACCCCCATTGGTATCAATAAGGGGTATTCAGTGTTTATTTTTAGAAAATCCCCAAAATTTTGACATTTTGGGTCAAAAACTATAGGTAATAGTGTTGAAAGGCCCCCTTAGACTCAAAAAGTTTCTAAAAATGAGTTAAAACCCTACTTTAACACTTCTAATTTCAATTTTTTTCCGGGGGAGGACCCCCATACCCCCTCTGGTACCACAAGGGGATATTGTCTGGAAAAGTGCCCCCTTGGAGCCGTTCTGAATCCGCGCCTGCGTACAATATAACTTCTTCCTCATCCTCTATCTCTATCTTATCCTTTCCCTCCCTGATCCATTATCTTCATTGATTTCTTTTTTGTCTAAATATTTTTTATTATTTCTCACATTTTCTATCGTCATTAACTTCTCCTTCATCCTCTACTATTATTATATCCTCTATCTCCCTCATCTATTATCTCCATTAACTCCTTTTTTGTCTAATTTTTCTCCCATTTCCTATCGTTCAATAACTTTAAAAACTCCATTCATTGAAATTCTTTTTAATTATCCTTCTCTTTTCCATTTCTTTACTAGTCTTCCCTTTTTTCTCTCCTCATTTCCCCCATTCTTTTTCCGAAATAATATGCAAGGAAATTCCAGAAGCATAGACCAATCCCTTGTTTAATACTCTAACAAACACGGTCAGAGCAAGCATCCCAAAGGAAAGCTGTGAACTGAAAAGAGGCATTCCGGAAAATACTTTTTCAATCACATCACACACTTCAACCTTGCTTCGCCAACCCTTTCGGTCTGTGCAGTGCAGTTTTTGTCAGCTTCCTGTTGGCAACGGTCAGGAAGGGGGGACGCTCTTTTCATTCGAGCCAGGCAGGGGGTGATCTTGACCCGACAGCTAAAACAAAGCTTCGGGAATCCGGCATCCGGTCCCTCTCCGAGCCGGCCTTCACCCTTTGGGCTCGGATCGCACAATGTCCTGTGGTAGAGATTTGTATCGGGGGACAACTCCAAAGCGCAAAATATTTTGGTAGTTTTATTCACAGACTATGCCTGGGATATTCATGTATTAATTATCCAAGATATTTGGGATATCTAAAACCTTAAAAATTGACCATTAAAAGAGAAAATTACTAGTTCATAAAGTAATCGGGAAAATTATTAAATTTTTGACCCTTTTACAATTGACATTATTTTTCGAGAAAAGTTGACTAAAGATACCTTTTCTTATTTATCCTTTATTTATTATTTTACTTTTATTATTATTTTACCTTTATTTTTTATAATTTTACCTTATCAAGTGCAAATTAACTTTCGGTGAAATCTTAAAAAATATTTAAGAAAATAAATATTTAAAAAAAAATATATATAAGTGGAACGTGCTGTGGCTTGTATCACTGGAGGACCGAGACGAAGTTAAAGCTATAGTAATTCTAGAAAGCTTTGGATGTAAGAATATTCTAAAGGAAGAAGAAAGTGGAAAAATATAATAAAGTAATACTGGCATAAACGAACAAGCATAAGTCAATTGAAACTGAAACCAACCAACATGCACATTCATCATATAATAGACCCACCAAACAATTATTCAGTTTTGAATATATTTTTGTCTTGGGAGGAGATGCAGCTCATATTATTAAGTGTATATGTAACGTGCATTCGTGCAATGTGATAAATCGGGCATTATTAATAATGCCCGAAGTGGAGGAGGGCAATGTGATGAATTCAATAGCATTTATCAATGAAATTTATCACTTTGCCCTCCTGCACTCTGGACGTTATTAATAATGTCCAATTTATCATATTGCCGGTAACATAGATATCTGTGACATTTAAGTTAGCTTTAAATGTTAACGAAATTGTTTCATAAAATATTTCTACTAGTTTTTTTCATGAGAACAAGGAGATGAAATTTAAATTACTAAAGGAATTGTTATAAAAAACCTATTCAGGGAGCTGTAACCCCATAAAACTGAATTCCCCATAATAACATTGGTTGAAAAACGCCAGAAAAACGGGCGAAACCTTAGCCTATTGATAACTATTCAAATTTCAGGCATTTTGCGAAGAGTCCCTCATAATTATCTCGGGTCCAAATCGCATTGTGCGAACGGAAGCTTCGCGGTCACTCCCTTATCACCATCACAATGAGGGGCAATTTTTAAGCCGGCTGGAATCTCATTTTTTGAGGCTCCATTTTATTTCTAGGTTTTTTTATTATTCGAATCGCAGGGCAAGCGTATCTTGAAAAGGGTGTTATTCGGAGTGAGAGGATATAGCTTTTATTTATTTCGGGTGTTGCGTATTCGGTGGAGTATGCAAGGGGGGAATACTTTTTTTATGGAAGGAAAGTATCAATGTTGGTCTGGAATGGTCCCTGGGTTGTAACTTTCTAGCGGAAAGGCCTGTCAGTGTGTGTCGTTTTTTTGTATTTTGTTTCTCTTTGTGAGTTGAAACGCAAAGGATGTATTATTTTTATCCATGACTGAAGTTAGATTAATTTCAAATTTCAAATAATATAATCCAAACATTTTGTTGCATACGTATCCATATATACTTTCTGGTCAAATCTGAATGCAGTTCGAAAGAATGGAAGCGTACTAAATATTTAAAATTAAAAAGCTCTAGAATAGGTCCAAATTATGCTTCTAGTTGCGTAACTTGTATAATTACTCCTTTGTTACGGTAAATGTGATAAATCTGGGGATCATGCATAACCACAACAATATCGGTAAAAGTAATAAATTTTTCAATATTAATCTCATTTACAGGGGATTTTACATAATCCCCGACTCTTATGGGGGAATGGGCAATACCATCATTTTTTGAAAACAGAAAAAATGCATTTTTCCTGTAAAGGAAATAGATCTAAATCCAAAAATCCACATGAAAAGTTTCAAAAAAAATTTAGCTAATTAAATATTTAAAATTAAAATCTCCAAGCCCTTTATCTTTGTTTTGGGTAAAAGTATGTTACAACTGACTCATACAGACTTTAACGATAAAACCAACAATGACTTTGATTTGAACAATTAAATCAAAATCAATGTATAGGGTAAAAGTACGTCACATTGGGAAATTGGACGATTTAACGCCCTTTTTTAAAGTCGAACTTTGAAATTATATAAAAAATAAATTATCATCGTAATTAAAATTTTTTGCGTGTATATTCCGCTCTAGGGTACCTCTATCGAATAAAAAAATAAATAGTGGTATTGCCAATTCATAGATTTGGATTATTATGTGGTATAGAGGTTTTTTTCCAAATATTTTATATAAGGCCCTTTAAATATTTAAGAACCTAAAAGGGGTGAGAGGTTGCTATTTGTTTATTTTTGAGGAATGGGAGAGAAGGAGATATGAGTGATGCTTAAGATTACCACATTTGCCGTAACACCAATTACAAATTAATCAATAAGATGAAAAGGCCTCCTCCACATAGTAGTTCACTTAAAAAAATTTCAATATTTCAAATCCTCAACACACGTAACACGTTGTTCGAATCAATATTCCTCTCGCATACGCGCCAACCAACTCCCTTTTTTCTTACCACATCCTCATTTGCATAGGAAAGACACCAACTGTATCAAAAGGCCGTCCGAGAACAATCGCAGCGTTTTATTGTGAATAAAACGCTGCTTTTCAGAGAAGCGCCGTTGCCTACAGGAGCACGCAACCGTGACGCTTTCCGGTGCGCAGTTTGAATTTCAATTATCAATTAAGTTCAACTGAATGAATGGTGAAACGCATAGTATGGGCAAGGATAATTGAATGATAGGCGACTGTTTGTAAGGATGAGTTGGGTGTTGGTCTCTAATAATTTTATATTTATTTAATTCCTTTTAGAGTAATGTTCTATAGAATTTCAAAAAAAATTATAGCTTCTCTTTCAATATTTAATGCAAGCTAAAATTTTCTAGAGGAACCCCCTTTTTTAAGGTATTTCCAATTGATGAGATATTCCAATTCCTTAATAAGATTTGTTCATTGCTTCAATTGCAAACATATCACAAATCACATGTCTATGATTATGGATTTTTGAATATTTTTCTCCTTCTACCTCTCTAAACGGTATTGCGTTTTACACCTTCTACGTTTTATTTCATTAAAAGATAATATTACCAGTGTTAGATCCTTGAAAACAAAATTTTATGGTTTGGTTATAAAATTTTACACTAACCAGAGAGTGAAGAGAAAAAGATACATTAAGTTTCGCACGTTAAAAAATTAGGAACATGAAACGTTTAGGGTGACAACATTTCAGTTTTAGCTTCGAGGATTTGATACCCAATATAATTCTTAGCATATAAATAGTTGTTTTACCATTTTTTTGAATTTGGTTTACAAAAAAAATTTTATGGGGAAAAGCTGATTTCACTTCAATAATTACCTTGACACAGAAGTTTACTTGTGACTTGCCTCTTTTGCAACCTAAATTATTAATTATCATAATATAGAAAAGTACCACAATGTTTCAATGAAAAACAATATTTTTGTGTCCTTTCCTTATTTATTGATAATTACTTAAATTTAAATAAACAGAAAGCCGTGATTAAAAAAAATTGAAATTAAGAAAATCATCTTTACATAAAATGCTATTCTTAAAATTTGTCACATTCGATCATGCACAAACCAGTTAAACCAAACCTCCTATACACTTACAAAACCAAGTCTAGCCAATCTGCACTCCTCGATATAATCAACGCAATAATAATAAACTTGTATAAACCCGGGCGACGAAGGAAAAAAAATCCTCCTAAAGCCAGTTGACCTTAGAGAGGTATGTGAGCCCAGATTTCTTCTTTGCTTCTCTCGGTCCTGCTCCCGGTGTATCCCTATGTGAAAAATTTTTCTCTCTACATTAGAAATGGCTGACCTTGTGCACGTTGAAGGCGGGGCCATTCTAACCAAAGGTCGGTTGTTCAACCCGATCGACTTTCGATCCGTGCTTGCCTTGTTTCAAGATTTCTTTTTGGGTTCTGTCTTCTCCATAGAGTTAGGGTCTTTTCTTATTTTCGATATTTTTTTATAAAAGTTTCTTTTGATGGGAATATTTCAGTTTTTGTGTGGTAGTTAGTTTTTCTCTTGAATGGAAGTGAGATGTCGATTTCGTTTGCAAACTGCTTTGTTGGAGGAAGAGAGACTGACAGTGGAATTGTGGAAGAAAGTTGTTTGAAATGATTTTCGAGTTTTGAAAAGGAAAACGTTTACATTATTTTTATTTTGAGTCTGAAAGCTGTTTAGGAAAGAAATATTTTCCCACTGGCTGTTTAGTGTTTAGTCATTATCTTGTTAGGGAACATCCATAAATTACGTGAGGTCAAAAAGGGGGGGGAGGGGTTTGGAAAAATCTCACCAAGGGGGGAGGGGGGGTCTATTAAAATCTCACGTCAACTTTTTTTAAACTTAATTATAACTTAATTAGGTGCTATGAAGCACAAAATACAAATAATTTTTAGAAAATAATTTTTAAAGGTTGTAGGTAAATTTCACGTGGGGGGGAGGGGGGTCAAGAAAAATCTCACTAAATCTCACCAAGGGGGAGGGGGGGTCCAGATTTTGGAAAAAACACCTCACGTAATTTATGGATGTCCCCTTATGTTGATAAGTTATAAACAAAAATTACAGAGAACTTTCACGTTTACAAAGTACTTAGTTGATGTGAGTTTTGTTTTTAATGGAGAAATAAATTCATGATAAAATTTTACTCTTTTACTAGATTTAAACTTTTGTCGGACTGAAACATTAAAATTTTACATTTTGAATCAATACATGAAAACAGACCATATTTTTATGCAACTAAATGTAATTTATTGAAATTAAACTACATATGACTTTGAGTAGAGAAGTTTAAAAAAGGTACAATTTGAACAAAGGAAATGCCTGTTTGTGATATTGAAAATATTACAAAAAATCAATAAGTAATCTGCTAGTTTGAAAGACCGGTAAAATTTTTTTTAAAAACCTTAAAGTGTTTTCCTTTGTAAATAAAGTAATTTTACTCCGTTTCTGTGTAATACTTCCAAGAAACGGTGTCATTTTAAATCGATCTCCTTCCTGCCTGGACTCCTTTCCCATAATTTGTAAAACACCAAGTACAAAAAAAATATTCAAAATGAACTGAGATACTTTTCAAACGGCCACCAGAGACGATCCAGTGAAAAAGATCCCGTACGGTTCCATCTCCCTAATCACAGTAATCATAAAATCGGGTCAGGGCTTAAAAGCTTCTTAGATCCCATTCTTGATCACTTCAACAGAAATCCTAATAATTTCGAACGTTCCAAGGTTCCGACAACCCCCCTCTCATCCTTTTATTTTTCCGGATAACTGTACCTCTTCGAACAGAAGCGTAGTTGTTCTTTTTGTTGTTTGAGTTTCGCGGGAAAGGTTTTTTTCTCTGGATGCACGCAGGCGCTTCCCAGAAGAAAAAAATCGCCGAAAAAAAAAAGAAGAAAAGTTGGCTAAAAGAGGTAAAAAAGCGATTGGAGTAATGTTATTTCCGGGGTGGCATTTTTTTCTTTTTCTTCTCTGTTTGTATGACAAGAAGTGAGAAGAGGTTTCAAAGATAATATGACGAAAATAATATGAGCTAGCCTTGGTTTTGAAGGTTCTGGGTTCATTGAACTTACAAGTTCGGGTTGTGTTGTCTATCGCCTGCTGTCTGTCACTTTTCAGAAACACAGAGCTTCTCTTAGAGGGGAAAAGACAATGTTTAGATTGAGGAGCAAAGATTTGGAGTAGTGAACAGTTCCTCAGATTGTTTTACATTGAAAATTAAAGACTAAGAGAAATATTACCACATCCTGGGTTTCTTATAAAACATTTATTTAAATATCAATGCATGTTTAACATTTCAGTCATGAAAATATTTATTACAAATTGATAACTTTTAAAGTTAATTTTAAGCTGTAATAGGCAAAATTTATTGATAACTGTTTGTGTTGGTTCAACTTTCTCTGAAATAACAACGATTTAAAGCAGTTTTCTTAATTAAAACATAGGATAATTTAGAGGAAACCTCAATGCCTATCAAATTTTTAAAACAAAACAAAATTTTGAAATTTCTGGGGGATATTTCTGTATTACTTAAATCATTCCACTAATTTTCTCAGGAGCCGCACCCCCTTTGCCTTGAATCCTGTACGCTTCGCGGTGGAGCTTGGATATTCCAAGTGGCACACGACAACAACAACAACATTCCACTAATTCATGTTCAAAAGTTTTTATTAATTATTTTTATACGTAAATTCCTTTTAAGTTTTTCTCTTCTTTTATGATTTTTTGCACAGAGATTTTAGCAAGTTTCGAATTTAAAGTCTAGAAACTTGAAAGAGTCTAACGAACATACTATTTGAAAAGTTTTCATAAATTATTTTTTTATCAGAATTTGAGAAATGTGGAAACCCTTTATCTTCATTTCAAATTTTAATGCCTAGATCTTTCAGTTTAAATATTTCAAAATTACCTTATTATTTTTTGAGACATCATCATTTGAGAACATCATTTAAAATATTTTTTCAAATAAAATACAAAGAAGAAATCAGAAAATAATAAGAGAATCTACAAAGAAATGGCAAAAGAGGTCGTGGAAATCAAAAGAAAATTGCTCTGAGAAAAAACCAATCAAACAACAAAGTAAAAGTTTGACCACCAAAGAACAATACCTATAAATAGCCACTACCTAAAAAACCACGTCAATCTGGCTCCAAACAAAGCCCAAAAAAACGCTTCAAACCGCTTTTCCCTCAAAAGAAACCAATCCAGTTTAAAAAAAGCGCTCGAAACCGAAACTCGCAACTTTCCTGACCTCAGAAAAGTTACATAACAACCTCGCCCGTCACGTATCCAAGCCCATCACGTACTTGCATCAAGCACCTTTTGCGCGAACGGGTCCACCATCGAGGGTTACAGGGTGAACTCCCAACAACAATGCTACGGGAAGAATTTTTCCAGAGAGAATGAAGCCGGCCTTGAACTATCCCGCTACTAACGTAACAGGATCTTGTCAATAGCGGTAACTATTCCTGGTTGCCCAGTTACCATGGAGCAAAGGGATGAACTGTTGTCTTGGAAACGGTCAACGACCCGACGACCATTTTGATCCATCTTCTCTCGAGCGATTTCTGGAGAGGAGCTGTGTGCTCTGGAGATGGTGGAAGAAGCGACATGAGGTAGCTTTGGAGAAAAATTTGGATTGGAATGATTTTTTGGAGGTGGAGAGCGAACTGGATGATTTAAATTGAGAAGTGTTCAGTGTACTGACTATTTGTCTATTGTTATTGGGATCTTTTTGTCATAAAAACGTAGAAGTGGAGAAATTATGATTGCAGGTAAAAAGATGAAAATGTTGCGTGAAGATACAAATTTCTATCGAGTTTCAAACTTTGGGATCTGGATTAAATCCGTTAGGAACTGAAACTTTGAATTTGTACTTCTGTCTTAAATTATGGAAGGTACTAGTTCTTGATAGAAACATAAGTATGGTCAATCTCTGCAACTTTTTCAGTTTGAAATTTTAAGGAGCTGTAAATCAGGTTAAAGAAGGAAAATGTATTAGTCTGAGAAGAAGCGAAGGTATTTTGCATTGGTCGCTTCACATGTCTCTAATTTGAAAAAATATTTTGAAATTTGTAAAAAAAAAAATTAAAATTTAATTAGAATTAATATTAGATCGGGCAGTGGAAATAGTTTTCAGCTTTGAATCTTCTCCATAGTACCGCTTCTAAATTCACAAAGTTTGAGAAACAGGGTTGATGTACTACTTTGAGAGGTAAAAGTAAACTGGTTCTGGCTTTCCTCGAAAGTTCCCCGAAATTCCCCTTTCCCACGGAACCCAACAAGGAAACTCCTCTCCAAAAATCTACCAAGATGAAGACGAGTCGATTGCGTTGCACAAAACGCATCATCTAAAGAGGGTTGAACGCACACAAAGTACGCAATCCCTCTTCCACAAAGATCCATAAATCTTCCACCTAAAAAGCTTCTCCAGCTGGGCAGGAGGAAAGGCAAAGATCTCTTGGGCAACAACGTCTCCAGAGGTGGATTTCGCGACAGGACGCTCCATCCAGAACCACCCTTTTTATCGAAAGGAAACATCAGTTTCATCCTTTACTTCCCGGAAAACAATTAAAAGCGGCACTTCGCAATAATTCCAAAATAAATCCGACCCAGGGCCAAGTGGCAGTGTTGACCTCATAGCTCAACCTATATAGCCAACCAATGGAATCGCGACGGTTTCACTTTGGTTGCGCTCTGCCCCCTTTGGGGCCCCTCGGGAAACCTTATTTACTTTCTTTCGGTTTCTGCCGAGACATTTGCTTTCGTTTCGACAAAACTTCCTGTTGGTGAAACGGGCGTTTTCATTGTTGATTTTTTTGAAGGGATTGACCCCATTCCCGCTGATGGTCATTTTACCTGGTGCCCGGGTTGGCGGACGGATTGGGGCTACGGCCAGAAAAAATCGCTCAAGTCTTTACATTAAGGTCCTATAAATATCGAAGAACAAAGAAATAGCATCGGCCTTTCTTCTCTAGTTACAGGTGCTTTCAAAAGTTCAAGGCAGCAGACAGGTGGGCCTTGGGTATGGGAAATGTGTTGAACTTGGCTTCTTCCACCAATTGGAAACTAGCTAATTCCACTTAATGATGTCTGCTCCTCTGTAACAGGGAAACTAATGAATGTTAACGTTTGTGAATCCATGTTAGAAAGAAGCGAACAACACTATGTACTCATTGACAATAATTGGTTTACTTAACTTCTTTCCAACAGACCCTTTTCTGCAAAAAGGATTTTACTAAGTTATTTCTTTAAAAATACTACTTGTGATGGATATTTATGTAACAAAAAACTTCGACATTAACATTGCAGCCAAGGATGGATCTGAACCATCGTAACAACATGGTCTGAAAGATGTCAAGGTCCCCTACTTTCGTGTTATTATAACTGTTATCACTATCTTCTAAAAAACACTTATGATCCAAACATCAATTACATAAGTAAGCACTCTTTGAATCTGTTATTATTTTACATGTACTGGAACTCATGAAATGATGTAAAGTGTAAAAAATCATATCCTCCCAAACATTTCCCTTTTCTCATTTTCTCTCTTCTAGTCTATCTTTCGATGTCTCTACCCACTCTCCTTTTTCAATTATCTCTCTTTTTCTCATTTTCGCTTCTTCTTCTTTCTATTTTTCATTTTTTTTCTTCCTTTTCCCTCCCTTTCCCCTATTCCAAACAAGCTGGAAAGCTGGAGTAAAGAAAGTAAGATAGGTGTAAAAATAGATGTAAGCTTTAAGTAATAGAGAATTCTTAGCTGTTTCCCTTAACAAGAAATCTGAAAAAGTTTTCTGCTTACAACACCATCGTCAGCTGAAGACTCTTTATAACATAATACTCAATCTATTCCCATTAAAGTTATACAACAGAGCCAACCCTAATAAAACACTTACGCATCCCACTCAGCTACTCAATGAACTCCAGGTAATGGTTTCGAGATTAAATACTACAACATTCTTCCCTTCGCTAACCTCAGATTGTTTTCTCTAGGTGTGAACGTGCATCTCATGTTAACTTGCCCTTTACGACAGAATCTCGGGATGATTTATAGTTAGGCTCGCTTGATAGTTTTTCCCCATCGGAATTCAGGAGACGTGTTGGTATTCACACCTGACTTCATTCTATTTTTGGAGAAAAGAATCCCTTTTGATTTTGTATTTTCTCCAAAGTCAGTCTATTGTTAGACTTTATTCGCTGTAGATATAACCATATCGTATAACACAGTCAACTCTTTTTATAGTGAAATGTCATACAAGTTACAAAATATATTGTTTAGTATAAAATCGAAATTATATAAAAATGTTGGTCGTTCATTCAGGACCTATGAAAATGTTCAACATTGCCAAACATTTCTCTATTAAATGACTTTGTGTAATGCTTGATACGTAATTACCACTAGATGAAGTTTTCTGGACTAAGCATTGGATAATTATAGCATAATATAGGTTTTTATTGCATTATTTATGGAAAACACGATAAGAATATTGATGGTAATTTTTCTTTCTGATAATAATCAGGGTATGGCATTAAATTAACTATAACGTACAATGTTATAAATCCTCAAATTTCTTTTGAAAAAGGGTTTAATGATTGCTTCCATTGTGTAGCTAGCTATACTACCAAACTCTTCAGAAGTTTCAATGTTGTTATAATCATTGAGCTCAGTCATCCCACAATTCAAAGAAACTAAATCCATGAATAAACTCTTGAAAAAACCCAAAACTCAAATAAAACATAACTGAATTTTTCCCAAACTTTACACCTATTTATTGTTTTGAATACACACTTCTTTTCATATACAAATATCTAACCTCAAACCATAATATTCTTATCATCATTTTAATATTGAACCCATTCTATAGGACTCTGTATAATCTTAAATACTAGCACAGGTAGAATTAATGAAAGTCTTTTCAACGTTGCTAGACAGAACTATCCGAATATTATTAGGTTTTCTTCACTAAAATCTAACCTGGACTCTGTACTAACAGGGGTACTTCATATCTCCCCAACAGGGAAGAACTTTCAACAGGTTATTGAGTAAAGAATGAAATACTTTCTCTCGATATCAATTTCCCCCGTTTTTTCCTTGACATTGATGGACAACGCTAGCTTTTCGAAGAGGAAAGTCCTCAGCTCTCTATTATTTCCGCCCTAGATTACGAAAGAAACAATAAAAAACGGCAATTAAAGTAGAACAATAATGCACAGACCAACACGCTGATAGAAAATGACAATAAAAGCAAGTTTCATTGTCGTTTTCGAGATGTAAGACAATGCAGGTGTAATCTTGCAAGTCGCCAATGTGCAGATCCGATGAAGTATCTTGTGTGTAGTTTTTACGAGGATCAAGATTTACCGTTACATCATAACACTTTTTACTGTTTTTGAATGGTGTGGGGATAATCTGGTGATCTTTCTTTGCTTACCTTTTGGGAATAAAAATTTCTTATTTTGTAATTTTCTTAGACTAGCAATATGGAATTGAATTTTTTGACAAAAAAGAGAAAATACTGAAAATAAAATTAATAAATAATTGTTATTAATTTTGAAATTTATGAATTTAGTTTGCAGTTTTAACTTTTCAAGCATGATAAAGTGTATTATGAAAGGAATATGGCAATTTTTACACTTATTCATTTAGCTACAATATTTTCCCCCAATAATGTATATTTTTTTACCGTATTTTCTTTTCTTTTATAAGGACTTCGTCAACATAATATAGATAGATTTGATTTCGATATACACAAAATTTGCAACACACTTTGTAAAACAGATATACATTTAAGTTTTAACTGATAATTATTCCTAACATTTTTACTCATTAAGTTGTATTTATTGTTATAAACTTATAAATGCTTCGATTTTTTACAAAATACTTTTAATTTGAATTAATCATAAAACTAAACACGTTTTCCTTAGTTTTCTGATACAAAAATGAAAGAAGTTTGACAAGTCAGCTCTATACGACGCACCTGGCTGCTATACATCACATTTAAGAACGCTTTTTCATGAGTTCAAATTTATTACATTTGGCCTTGACCGTTTCTATAAGATGAGGCCCTATAGAATGTAATCTTATCTAAAAAATACTTCACCTTCAAAGTGTAATAATTCACTGACTGATATATATCTATGGGAAAATTTAAGATACACCTATAAAACAAACTTTTAAATCTTATCTTAATTACTATCATTTTATTTAAAGGTTTTTCTATGGGAGGATTAAGAAAGATCCTTGTTTTATGAAAACCTGTTGGAAAACAGTATAAAAAAAGCGTTCAATACAAAATAAATTTCGATCAAAGAATTAAAATGTCAACGTGTAAATTAAATTGTTCTTAATATTGTAGATTTTTTTACGAGGAAGAGAATGTAAAGGTTGCGTTTACTTTGCGGTAATTTTTCTCCTTAGAATCTTAGAAGTATCCTGTATGATGGTTTCGAGCGATTAATGGGCTCGAGCGATGGGTTAATATTTTAAGTAACCTCAAGCTCAATAGGGGATACAGCATCGTTTTAGCGTATTTTGAAGAGAAAGAAGGGAAAACTAATATGTAAAATAAACCTGAAAATTATCTTAAGGTTCTATATTTGAATATCCAAAAAACTTTCGCCTAAACTGGAGTTTTCACCTTCTATCCATAATGCCTCAATTGATTACTATACTCTGTACATTTAAAATAGGCGGCTGAGACGTAATGTATTAGAAGCAGTTAGTATTGCAATTATAATCGAAAACTTTTTCGTGTGCAATGACAAGTCAGCCTAAACAGAAGTAGTTAGAATACTGTAAAAGAATCGGTCACTGAAGTTGCGTGAAGAGAGAGAGAGAGAGAGAGAGAGAGAGAGAGAGAGAGAGAGAGAGAGAGAGAGAGAGAGAGAGAGAGAGAGAGAGAGAGAGAGAGAGAGAGAGAGAGAGAGAGAGAGAGAGAGAGAGAGAGAGAGAGAGAGAGAAATAAAAATATTTTCTGGAACTCCCTCTTTTGGTACAGGAAATTTATATATTCTAACACCACAAACTCCTAACACCGTAACTTCTAAAGGCGTTTCACTCTTGGTATAAATTGCTTAGAAACGTTCTTGCTGGCTCTCTCCGAGGCCTTAAGGCAAGGCCAATTCTCACTCCAAACTCGACCGAGGTACACAGTAAATTTGCAGGGACGTTGCTCCCAAACTTAATAATAACCCAAGTGAAAATGAAAGATCGCGCCTCCTTAGCGCCCCCTTCATTACCTCCATCCCAAACGATAATCCACCTCATTACCGAATCCTATTTGCATTCCCCGTGCATAACGATAAGGATGCTGTCCCAATAAAGAACCTCCTCAAAACAAAGGCACCCCTCACAGGGGAGGAGTACCCCCTCATTCCCTAAGCTGTGACCCGACTCCAAAACCAATTAGTTTAATGCGAATTATGCGGTTTCCGGACGCTTCATTATTCGAATCAGAGAGGGGTGTCGAGCAGCCTCCGGACCTACCATGCGATCAGTAGGCTTCAAGGTCAAGCTTTTTCTTCTCCACAATGCTGCTGCTGCTGCAGCTACTCCACTGCGGCTGGGGTGAATGACCGAGCTTGACCAAGTTTCTTCTTCTTCTTCTAGCGTTTCTTTCTCTTCTTGAATGGTTATAACCAGTGTTTACTATTATTCATTCCTGTTAGTAGGGCTTGGTCACGTGAGGTTGTTGGTTAAGACGCGGCGCCATCTGTTGGTGGGTTGGGGAAGGTGTGTGCTCTACAGACCTCGTTTTTCGGATGGGGATTTTCTTTCAAGCGGAACTGATTGAGGGTTTGTTGGAGTAGTGAATGTTAGCTATGGTGGTTAAGTAAAGCTTTGATGGTTATAGTTAACTAGTAATATTCATAAAGCAAACTTACTTAACTGTTTGGTTAATGTTTAGAAGATTTTGCTTATAAGATGTTTGGAGCAAAAAATACAGGTTTTTGAAAGTTAAAGTCTCGTACATTATGTTACTTTTGACATGTAGTCACAGACGTTTAGTGAAATCGGATATTGCATTTCAAATAATCTGTCAACTAACTAAGGGCCTCCGCACAGTGGATCTGAAAACTAGAATCTGGAGAAACTCGATACCCCGCACGCAGTCCCCTTGCAGCCTTCGCAATACAAAAGGGGGACGAGAGCGTCCGAGAGGGGATCTGTTTACTTTTCTGTCCAGGAAGATAATTAACGCTCCCAACCCCCTTTTTTGTATTGCGAAGGTTGCGAGGGGACCATGTGCGGGGATCGAATTTTTCCAGATTCTAGTTTTCAGATCGACTATGCGGAGGCCCTAAAATGGCCAAAATTGTTTAAATTCCCTATTTTAGAGTAAAATTTCCAAAAAAATTTTCTGGGAGTAACCCCAGACCCCCGATAGGGAGCTATGATAATCCCCTGAAATTATAGACCACAGGAAATTGTTCTATAACACATAATAACTTCAACTTTATTTTAAAAGTGGCTGACCATTCAATTGTGACCAATGTCTTAAAATAAGTTAAAAACCCCTCACTCTCTTTTAGTTTCAAATTTACAAAGAGTTTACAGTGTCTACGGTTGTTTCTCTAAGTTTATTAACTAAAAAAACCCTGGTCTTTAGATGATAGATTGGAGACATCGCAGTGAAAACAATAAACGCCTGTAAATCCACTTTCTCCTTGGGCACCAGAGTATAACCAAGAAACGGCGCGCTGGTTATACGATGCCCTTACCCGAAAGTTCAACAGGCTGGAGGCCCTTGCGGTAACGTATTTGGTCAAACCAACTCTTTAAACAGGTAACGCCACTTAAAAGCCAGGAACTTGAGGGAATATGCACGTCCTCTTCAAAGCAGAAAGGTTGGGATGACGATAATTGTTGGCTTTCATTTCCGTATGTCCGTTAAATACTGAATAATTCATCGGTCTTTTGAGAGAAAGGTTTATTCTATACGGTCAGTTTCTTTTATTCTTCGAAACGGGAACTGTTAAAAGTTGAAGCTTTTTGCTATAAAATGATTGGGTGGATGAAGTTTGTATTTCAGGTCAAGAAGGTTTATTAAAACATATGATCATAATTACTTACAAGGAATGTAATATTCTCCATTAATAAGTATATTTTTTGCGTATTCCTTTTTAGAATAGTCAGAAAAAATTGTAACTCTGGACCAAAAACCGTTAAAAATGATACATATATTCTAAAAACACACTATCTCTAAATTACATTTGATGATTGTGTTACGAGCAAAATGATACACCGGGCATTATTATTAATGCCCAAAGTGAGGCGCGAAACGTGATAAATTCAATGGCATTTTTTATAAATGAGTAGTTATCACTTTGCTCAAAATACTCGAGCATTATTAATAATGCCCGTATTTATCAAATTGCCCGTAACAATAACATTATTAGACCTCAAATTATTTAATCTTATAAAAAGAAGATGTTTCAATAGTGGAGTATTTTAGGATTCACATCAAATTAGAAGGATACAGTTTTAAGCAAACTCAAAAAGTACTTATGAAAGTATAAGCGGAATATTTATTTATATTGCAACTACAATCAAACCTGGATATCTCAAACTCGAAGGCGTTTATAAAAATTTTGAGAATCAAATCCTTTCAAATCAATTTTGCTAATTCCAATCGAAATTTTTCTTGTGCACACATCATCTCAATCTAAATTTCTCTACATAAAATTTCACATATTATTTTATATTTACTGATATGAGACTTCTACCAAACAAGTAACAATTCAAAAGCTTTTAAAAGAGAGAGAGAGATGTTTCCCTTCTTACATTAAAGCTACATTAGGTGAACTACGTTTTACATCTTCCGTCGTTCTTAAGAACTGCGTTTCGTGGTCAACCTGTCGGTCGCGAGAGAAAAACCACCTCAGTCTCGTGTTTCCCCAACACGTGAACTTGGCACGCACACCATCTCACAATAATAACAACAACATCAACAGTAACCGCTCGCCTTTCTCATCCAGCTCACGTCTCTAGTGTCATTTATATCTTTGGTTTCTATCGGGTTTCGCTGTTTTTCCCATGGAGTTGTTTTCTTTTAGAGTTGTATTCTAGTTCTTGATGTAACGACGCTGTCAAGCAGTGAGGTTTTTAATTTTTTTACCGAATTTTATGATGCTTTCACCGAGGAAAAGTTAGAAAACTACTCTGCCTAGATCAGGAGTTCACAAAGTGGGAGTCGGAAAGAGAGATTAATTATCCATAATCACAGCCATCAGGGTCGGTGTTAAATCCTAGGTCAAAGGAGGATTCAACCAATCAGAGTCAGCGAAGAGCTGGTTTTTCTTTCTTTAGCTACTGAGGTTAACACCGACGCTGATGAAAGGATAATTTCACCATTTATCGCTGGTTAAGCGCACAATAAGTGTAAACTCACAACTCTCAAGCGTCGCCTCCAACCGTGGACCGGTTTCGTCCTTAATCAATGGTCACCACTTTTTCAGTTATAGTCGGCTAGACTAGTACTTGCCCTCCGCTCTCTTGCGTTACCTTCCTATACCGTGCTGATGAGCCCTAACAAGGACGAAACCGGTCCACGATTGGAGGTGACGCTTGATAGTTGTGAATTTACACTTACCGACGCTGATGGTTGTGAATATGGATATAAAAATACCGTGACTCACAGTGGCAGCCATAAAAAAATATACATTATGTTAACATTACAATGTGTTAAAATTGTACTACATTAAAACTCCTCCAAATGTATTGAAAAGTAAAATAAACTATTGTTATCGATACTGTACCTATTCATTAAAAGTTTTGCATCGATTTTTACCTAAAATTGTTAGTGTGTTTAACTTGCATAATAAAATATTTGGTAGGTATTTATTTATCAATATAAAACATTGAGAGTAAATATTTTCTTATCTTGATTTTAACTTACCCAAACAAATTCAATTAATCTGTTCTCTGTATTAAAATATTTTGCAGTATCGAAACTTTTGTTGTTTCAATCGGGGATTTTGAAATTATCAACAGTAACTTAAGTTCTAATTATATTCTCATTTCATCTCTCTCTACATGCTTTTGTTCCGCAAAAAGACCTAACTAATTTAGGGTTATCTGGGTGGAGGCTTCAAAATTTAAGTCTTCTCCTTGGCACAGTTTCAGTCCTCCCTCAAAAAGTGGCATCTGCTACGCCCTCTGAAACCCATGCCTTTTGATTCTTATACCTGGAAACAATATATTTCATGACCTAAATTCACAGGTTTCCCGTAATCGTTAAGTCCTTCGCGGAAAATAAAAACGCTCCCTTAGGAATTATGGTCCACCAGCTCTAACAACTGAGCGAAAACCTGAGCCTTTTAAACCCAATTCATGGGAATCCTGGTGTCTTGAGATGTTCCACCAATAAAGAATTTTTTTGTTGTCTATGTGTGTGGTGCCCTCGTAACGGATATAAGATGCTTTTTTTATTCTGATGAACTGAATGGCTAGTTATAAAGGTCAAGATGGGTTCGTGGACACCTTAAAAGTATTTGTTAAGTCGGTTTAAGTGATATTTATAACGTGTAGGTGGACGTTATTGAGGTTCTCTTTGCTTCTTGTGTAGTTTATACTGTTTCTTTTCATGTAAAATGGAAGAGTCTAAGGATTTCTTGGAATTGAGATTTTTCTGAAAGTATATGAGTGCAATAACACAATTTGTACATCAGAGTATTTTTAATAAAACGATTTTGAACTTTTGGGTGTATTTTAAAGCAAAAATTTTAGAAATATAATTTGGCTCCGGCTGCTATATTGTTGTTTAATCACTTACAATAAGCTTTATATCTGGCAAGATTTTATTGCTTACTTTCTCATTTTAAGTACAGAAAACTAAATGCGAGAAAATAGTTATGGTGAAATCAAAAAACAATCAAAAAGCAAACAAAAAGTGAAAAAATGTTAAAGCTTTAATAAATTAATTTCGTGTATAAGATTTTTTGGACATAGTTTTTAAATTAATATATAGAAAAAGATCTAGCGTGTGAATATCAATTATAATTTTTTTATTTTCAAACATATAATCTACTTCATAAGTATAGAATATCTTTTAATGGCTTACGTATATTTTAGGATATAATTTATTTAACATACGAAGTAATACTATTATCCTCTTTGTTAATTTTAAGCTAAATCTGGGTTTCTTTCTTTTACAAACACGATCCCGTGTATATTCTTAACATTCGATAACATTTTCTTAAATTAGGCACTTCTCAAATCGGATTTATCTTTCATGCTAATAAGAATTATTGCAAGGTTGTTAGCATCATATCCTTCTCAATGCAACGTGGAGAAATTGAGTTTCGGCAATATTTACCCAGGTGAGACTGGTTCATCAAATTTCGACATCTTATTTAAATGAGGTGATTAAGAATGGGTATTTCTTTCTCTGTTAATTTCTAGATTTACTTTCCACCATTGAGAGGTCCGTTGACTCATGATTCTAAGTTCATTGAGCTATGATCATTCATTTTGAAATTTCTTGTAGATTTTAAGTCTATCTAAAGGCACAAGTTTATAAATAATTTACTCATTTTAATATTTATTTCAAAGTTGAAACTATTGTAAATAGACGTTTCTCATTCAAAATCATTTTTATATCTTTGATTATCCCGGAAATTGAAAATCTTGAAACTAAAAAAACTTTAATCCTACTACTATTATAATTGTGAATGTTTGTACGGATGTTTGTTACTCTTTCACGCAAAAACTACTGAATGGATTTTAATGAAATTTTACCATAATGTAGCTTATACATCAGAATAACACATAGGCTATAATTTATAAAGAGAAAATCAGTCCTTCATTCTTTTTTTCCCGTTTTTCCTGCTTTTTTTCACTTATTTTTCCGTGTTTGAAAACCTGTTTTACCAGTCATACAACGAGTTAAAAATAAAACATTGTTTCAAATGAGACACAGATCACTAGACTTTTTCATTTACTAGATCTTTTATTTTAGTTTTAAACACTGGTTTTAAATTTCTTAATTTGTTCACTAGACTTTTTACTACGGTTTCAAATTTGTTATTTTATAAAGGCACCAAGATATTATTAAACATTATCAGAAACATCGGAATTGTAAAAAGTGACAAGAACACCGGGATTGGAAAATTAGCGAGAACATCGGGAAGGAAAAATTACCGAGAACACTGGGATAGGAAATTTACCATAAAGACACCCAGAATACCGGAATATAAAAATTACCGTAAACACTGAGATAGGAAAATTACCGGGAACGCAGCCGGGATTAGAAAAATTGCCATGATCACCGGGCAACGGGATAAGATTACCGGGAACACTGGGATAGGAAAGAGGCGCCTGGGATACCGGGATGATTTGTAATATTGCTAATTTACAAAATTATAAATGTATTTTAAGAAATATTTTAAAAAATAAATTTATACACCCCACCCGTGCAAGGCCGGGTATAACAGCTAGTAAGTTATATTGTTGTTGTTACTAATCTTCATGATCTAGCAACAGCTAGATCAAATCTATGAGTCCATGCACTCTGGCAATTAATAAGTTATAAGTTATAGAAGTTAAATAGAAAAATCCTGAAACTGAGAATTTAAACATTATGAAACAAGTTACAGAAGTTAAGCATTAAATTAAAAATGAAATTTAAGATAAATTTTACACCTTTGTTTCAACTTGGAAATGAGAAAATCCCCAATTAAATATTTAGTAAAAAGTTAAATTTATTGTGAAAAGACGCTTTTTCTTCAACATTCTTATAGTAATAGTATACCTTTGACTTATTGCGATTTGAAATTCTTGTGACTGACCAACAAAACATTTAATTAAAAGAAATTATTTTTGTGAATAGGAGGAATTTTTTTCGAGATGAAAAGGTTTTCGATGTATTACAGTTAAAGATATCAAGGGTACACTGTATTTGTTATAACTTTAACACTTTCCAAAATAACCATAGGGAGAAAATTAATATAACCCAGTAGAATTTTTTTAAGTGGTTCTCAGGAGATAAGAGTTTATTTTTGTACGGACTATTTTATCACTGATGGTAAGCTATTTGAATAGGATAGTTGTCTCTATCGATACTGAATCTCCTTCTGAAAAAAAACTTGGCAAAAGATACTTGAGGGAACAGTAAGCTGCATCTCACTAACTATTTCCACTTGGTTAGGGGTAAATTATAAGAAATTAAAAAAAGTTTGAATGACCTAAGGTTATCGAATACGTTCCTTCTGAGGCTTTTCTTTTTTTCAACGTCTTATAGAGGCATCATTGTCCTGAAAATTGAGTTTTTCAGTGGACTATCGGTTTCAGATCAAATTTCAACCGTCTCAAATGGCACGTGCTACTGGAAACTTGTCAGCGGCTGCGGAAACCGTATCTTATCTCACAAAACTGTGTTTTTCGGTATCTCGTGCGTTGACCTGTTGCAGTTTGGAAGCTACCCTCTCATTTATAAGATCTGTTTTGCCTGTGTCCTGAGAAAACTGTTTGTTTCGAAAAAGGAAATAATCTTAAGGATAGATAGATTTCGACGTACTGACTCAAAAAAAATGTCGGTGAAAGAAAAATGTCGAGAAAAGAGGACACTTCTTAAGAATAAAAGGTATGGTTTTTGCTTTGTTTTAAAAATTAGATGATTGATAATTAGCATGACAATTGAATCGTCAGTTTGAAGAAGGGAATAAGTCCAAAAAATGACAAATTGACTTTTTGTGCTCAAAACAATCTCCAAGCTTTGCTCTACACATGGGTGAAAAGAGGGGGAAAATAACTAATCCCTATAGGGAGATATCGCCCCTTGAAGTTGTGAAATCGATGTCCATTCATTGTATTTTTCAAGTTAATTTGGAGTTAAAGTTAATTTGTCTTTCTTTTCCTATTCTTTGAGCTGTAAACTAAGTTAAAATGAAATTTTCTTTTAATTTAAAATTTTTTCAAACTTTTTTTTATGTAGGGAAGGTTTAACTCCATTCGTATTATCTCACTCCATTGATACTGCTCTAATAACTCAGTTTCACTATAATTTTGAATTTTATTTGTCTTATTCCTTTTATTTCACCCTTTTGTGGTGTAAACTAAGGAGAAATATAATTTAAATGTGAATTTAAGGGTTTTTTAAGATTTTTTCATCAGAAAAATTTCATAAGGTTGAAGAAGGGAATAAGTCCATCAACTTATTTTGATTGTAAAATATTTTTGAATATACTTATATTTGTTTTGATGGTTGCTCTGTTTTCTAAATCGGGTTGTGAACTTCCAGTAAAAATTTGGTGATTATACAATGAAAATTCTATTACTTATACAGTTTTTTTCGATTTTCTCAAAACTTGGTTTTTGGACTTATTCCCTTCTTCAAACTGACGATTCAATTTTTCTGCTCATTTTGACATTCCTTTTTTGAAAAATGCGAAAGAAATTCCTCAGAATTCTAAAGTATTTCAGACCATTTTCGCAAAAATGCGAATGAAAAATTGGAACGTTATCTTAAGTTGTAGAATATAAATATGTTAAATAAATACTAGCTGTTATACAACCCGGCAAAGCAGGGTCTTACAGCTAGCTTTTTTTGGCGCTGATGATTAAGCTGATTTTGTAATATATTTCTTCATTTTTTTTGTTAAATGATTGTTCATTAAGTTTGAAACTTTTCGTCTCAAACTTTCGTTTCTCGATTTTTGAATTAAGATCTGTATCTCTTACAGGAAAATGCATTTTTTTGTTTTCAAAAATTGCTGGCATTGCATATTCAAACACTGCCAATACCTACACTCTGTTCATTTAGAATAGGCGGCTGAGACGTAATGTATTAGAAGCAGTTACTACTGTAATTATCATCGAAAAATGTTTCTTTTATAATGAAAAGGCATCCTCAACAGAAATTGTTAAAATACTGTAAAAAAATCGGTCACTGAAGTTGTGTGATGAGCGTTATTAAGAGTCATTGAGAGTTTTTAATCCTGTGTTTCAGCCGCCTATTCTACACACTTAAAACGACTGTCTCAAAAAAGTGAGTAAAAAGTACTCAAACAGGCTCCGATCCAAATGTACTAAAATTTTCAAACATGACTATACTCATTTCTGAAAATGTGCATACTCAAAAATAAAGCTCATCATGAGCTCATTTTTGAGCTCAAGCTCAAGATGTTTCATTTTTGAGTATGCACATTTTCGGAAATGAGTATATTCATGTTTGAAAATTTTAGTACATTTGGATCGGAGCCAGTTTGAGTACTTTTTTACTTAGTTTTGAGACTGTCGTTTTAAGTGCGTAAATGAAGAACAGACTATAGCCAACACCAACTCAAACTGACCAAAAACCGAGTTATGCCAAAATCCACCGATATCTCAACACTCTGCGCCTCAAGACAAACGGGGGGTAGACCACTTGCAGCAACAGCGGACCTTCCCCAGCAACAACAGCTGCTCTCTCTCGGCCAGCTAAAGGGAGGTGTGTATGTGTGTGCGTTTGTCGCGTGGCCCAATCCTCCCCACTGCTCACCTCCGCTCCGTCCACTTCTGCTCTCGCGACCCAGCAGTGCGGTCGTGTCTCCCTACTCCCGCTGAGCACAGATCTTCTCTTCATTCCTCTTCATTCATTGAGCTGTTGGTGTTGTACCATCTTTGATCTCCTTCTTCGTTTTTGACATGATAATATCCAAAGATTTGCTCGTCCTCGGGCAGCAGTATCTCAATTTGGGCAAGCAAGACAAGAGTCAGATGCAGTAAGTGTCTGTTTTTTTGTGGGAGTTTGGAGGGGGTTTTCGTGGGGTGTTGTCCGTTTTTTGGTGATGATTAAGTATAGATTGTCCAGAGAAACAATTTAAAATAATTAGATAGGCTAGTATCAGTATCTTCTTAATTTTAAAATTCAGTTTATCTTCAAAATGTTTGTCATTATATTATTATTATTATTATTATATTTCTTCTATTCTATGAGTTCTCACACCAAGAGTTTCGAAAAATTCTGTATTTATAGCTAAGATATTGACTTGATTTTATCTCTTTTCACTGTGCGGAAAGTTGAATCTTATTGCTTTTTTCATGACATAAAAGTTATTTTCATGGTTTGAATAGATTCTTTTCACCATTTTAGTGAGAGTTAAATACTGAAAGAAAAGATAAAGATTGCATCAGTTTTACTTTTGAATGTTTTATATGCTTTCAAAACATTGTCTTAATATTTTTACAATTACATATTTGATAAATAATACCTTTCCTTTTTTAAGTATTGATGTTTTGCACTGTAGAAATTATTGAGAGATCAAATATAACATTATGAAACGCAAGTATCAGACATTGTGTTTAGATATTTATAATCATAAAAGCGCGTTTCTTCATCTCTCTCTATAAAGCTAAAATTAATTTTGTTTTTTAAATATTAAGCAAATATAATTGTTAGGGAACTAAACATTTTATCATGGTAAATATTATCAAAATAATTTACGAAAGAAGTACTTTTTAATCCTCTAAAGTTGGTTTGAGTAATAAATCTTACTAAGGCAAAATATTTTAGTACAAAATAATATTAGTTTGATGAAAAAAATTAATATAACATTTCCAGAAAAGTGTTGGTCATCATGCTGAGGCAGGTTCAATCCGTTTTTATTCATGTTATACAAGTTGTTTACTGCAATTTTGTATTTAAAATTAATTCCCTTGTTGCAAATATAGTATCTTCAATTTTCACCTGAATTATTTTGAATTTTTCAAAAAATCATTCGTTTGAAAGTATATTCTAACTGAACGTAACTTTTTAACATCTTTTAACTTTTTAATGTTACAGATTTATGGTAAGAGAATAACTATTCTCCAAAGTAAAAAATTCCTTAAAAAGATAAAAAAAAGAATACCCCCTTAAACCCCCCCCCACCTCTTTCTAAAACCATTAAACCCGCCTTTCTACAAGCGACCATTCCCAGCATCTCTGTCTTCTCCCACCGTTCATGATAGAATCAGGGTATTCCCGTGACACAATCTCGTGCTCCGAATGCCGTTACGACGGCACCTCGCTCTCCAGAGTGACCTGAGGCATGCTCGTTGCTCGCTCCTCCAACAGGTTCGCAACGGGAAAAAAGAAATTGTTTCCTGATAACACACACCTTTACTCGATTCGCCAAAAAAATTCAACTTGGCTCTGGATTGAGGGAGTTCTTAGGAGTACTCAGTAAATCCACATTTAGATACGTTATCCAGCATTTTCCTTTCATCATTTGTAGATAACGTATTTACTAATGCCGTTTGTTAGATTTGTTATTTAGTATTTTCATCTCTACCCATTATTTATTAATTTTGTTTAGATCCCTTATTTATTCGATAGTTTTAATTAGATCCCTTTTATCCGCTACTCCCACCATTAAATAGTGATTTTTAAAAACAGATATTTTTTAATGGAGCGTAAATTTTTTTAAAGCTTTTTTATCGCATACACAAAGTATACTAAGTAGTAATAAAAAAGTAATGATATGAAAAAGTAATAAAACGCATAATATATGCACTAAGTAAAAATAACTGTATTTTTACCTAGATCCCTTATTTAGTAATTACATTAAGAAGAGTGCTATTTTGCACAGATTATTAACATTCTTCTATCTCATACAAATAATACTATCGACGACTAATGACTAATAAACAACTGTTTCTGGCTATTTTATCATTGAAAGTAGTTAAGACTGTCATGTTACTAGAAAGTTTTCTTCATTAGGGAAATAAATCATCTTCTCGGTAGATAAAAATGTTGATTAAGTTTTTTAGTGATTTAGGGACGAATGATAGACTTGTAATCTTGTAGTTTAGTAAGTTATCTTAAGTAAATGATTTTCAGGAACGGCCGCGATGCAGATAAAAAATATATATAATAATGCAAAGAAACAAGTAACGTTTTTGTTTTATAAATGGGTTACATTGAAATTAAATTAAAAATGCTATGTATCTGGGCAGGACAAAATGCCATAAGTACAAAATCAAGTTTTTTTACATCAATAAGTATAATAAGCTAGATAAGGTATAAAATAAAGTATAACAATTTTGAAATACGTATTTTGATCTTTTTTTTTAAATTTTAGTTTAGTTTAGTTTATCTTCAACGAATGTTCTGTAAATGAAGGTTTTTTAAGTTAGGGTTTACGTCACCCTGACCGAACTGAAATTTCTTAACTGTTGTTTAGACTCGTTTTATCACAATTATTTCCATTACGCTGAAAAATTTCCCGATTTCGTAATGGAATGCGGATATTTTCACTTTTTCCAATTCGTATCGAATTCCCCACCTTGAAAATAACGCGTTAAAACTTATTGCGTTACGTGTAGCCGATTGCAATGTATTTTTTCTATTGAAGAGAGGTTTTGTGAGTGTGGTTATCATTTTTTCCATCCGAAGTCGGGAAATAGAGACACTTAAAACTTGTTTTTAAGTTGCACTCTTCCCATAGCATTTCCCTTAATCACTCAAGGAAAAAAGCGATCCCATCTTGTTTCTTTTCTCTAAAGAATTCGGTTACTTAGTTATCTCTTTCGCTACGAAAAGAGATAGAAGGATGTTGGAAAAACTAATTGCTTTTAGTGTTTTCAAATACTACATGAATACGAGTTTCAAAAGCTATCCCTTTGGTTATATAAGTCGAGATTTTCGATTATAGATGGAGTATATATTTCGAGTACAACTTATAATAGAGAACCTTATGCAATTTATATTGTTCTCTGTATGTAAATTTCGTGTTTTAATAGAAAATAAGTGTCCATCGCTGGTTGGAGAAGTAGATTTGAGAATAAAATGCAAAACATAACTTTGTTCTTATCTTTTTAAAAAAGATTAATTATGTATAAATCCGCAGATTGGTTAGAAATTTTAACTTTTAGGTCCCTTGGTTGTGCCATTGACTTCTGGTTCTGTTGTTATAAACGAAATAATTGCAGAATAATTTTCTAGTGAAAATGAATTCAAAAAGAAAATTAAATTATTTTATTTAAATACCTCGTTTTGAAGATCCGGGAAGATTACAGTGAAAACACGATCAGAAATGCTAATTACCATAAGAAAAACAATAAACTTCGTATCTATCAGGGGGGAAACAAGATTCAGTTCATTAAACAGAAAAAGCTTATTAAAATCTTCATAACAAGCAAAGCAAATTGATCGTTTGGCATTTATTTCATAGAAAAAGATATACAATGTCATTTTCTGCTCTTTGCGCTGTTTTACTACGCTGCTTTATTGATCGTAAATAAGTATCTAGGGATAGTAGAGTGAAGAAACGTTTTCTGAGAGTGTTACTAGTATACTTATAACGCCATAAAATATTGGAGAGCAAGCCGTTTTCACATTAGAGGATATAATAGAGTCATCAAACCCTTGACGAAATGAATTTCCTAATCTTACTTAAATATTCATGAAGTAACTGACCGAGTGTATAGAAAGAATCATGTTTAAAGTACTTTTTACTTCCTGTGAAAATATTTAACTGTAAAATAATTGACTAATGTAATAATAATAATGGATTTTTAAAGCAGTTAAATCATTACTTTTACGTTGAAATAGTTTTTCCAATTCCCTTTTACAACTTTACTTATACTAATTTTATTGTGTGCAATCATTAGAATACTTATTTGTGAGTGATAAAATAAAACTTGTGTATTTTTCTAAGAATGAATATAATAATTCGTATAGGAAAGCGTGTTCATAATTTATTCATATACGATAAACCAAGTGTTACCCAAAATCCTTTTTAATTTATTTTACTTTTTATAGTCTTTTCGAGAAATTAAGTTAATGTACGACCAAGCAGTCCTAATTTTTTAGAAAGAAACCCACACACACTACAGCACCTCTTCCAGTCTTACAAATACTATCATTGATTTTATCATCCTTAACAAGAAGGTGGAACGGCATCCTTAATTTTTGAATATTTAATCAACAAAAGAATCAAAAATCAATCAGGGGCATTTACGGTAGCTTATCTTCAAGCCTGTTCAGTGTTTATACCATAAAATATAAAATAAAGACGACTTACGTTTCCACTCTGGAGAGTTTTGACCTCGAAAAGCTGTGACAGACAGCAGTCAGAGATTGTAAACAGTTGCGGAACATTCTGGAGTACCTTGCCTTTATTTCTATAAAGGTATCCATTAACATCTAATCTGATGTGACGCTATGAGTTAGAAATTATCATCTAGCTTCTCTTCAATGGGTATCTAATTAATTTCTTCTTCAACTTCTTCATTTTTTTGCTCGTATCATATAAGAAATCTTATCATGCTTAGGAGTAAATTTTATATTCTTTATCGGGGAAAAGTATTTTACTTTTTTTACTTTTGAAGTTGGAAAATTAAGTTATATAAGTTCAGTATTTCCTTGAAAACAAAAAGGTTTTATATTTTTGTTATGATTGTTAATTAAAATCCCAACTTATATCAATACAGTTAATCTACAGACAGATAACTCATATAGAAATAAGTCGCATTATCCTAACTAAACTCTTGCTAAAAGTTGATAAACCTGCAAAAATTTGATAAAACTAAGTAAATCTGGCATCAAACATGCATACCGAATTAAGTTAAATATGCTTTTTACTGCATAAATTTATTTCTCTTTAGTAAAAATAAGACATTAAAATATATCCTCAACTTATATAAAACGTCCATGCACTCATAAAAATGAGTTTATTTACTAAAGGGTCAATAATTTTAAAGATATAGGTCATTATCGGTTGAAAAAAAATATATTTTGATGATTAAGAAAACCCCTCCCTTCCTATTCAAGATTGACGACACAGATGTCAACGACCTCTTATAAATTCGCCAAACAACCCCACCCACTCACACAAACAAGCGTTACCATGGAATTAATAACAACAACATAAAACCAACACCCACACATAATCTCCGTTACATAACATAGCCCTCCGCAACAGATTTCCATATTATCATCTCCCGCATAATAATCATAACGGCAACAGCAATGCAAGCCAATGTCAAGGATCTCTTCCGCCCGTCCTTGACCCAACTGGACATCCCAATCAAGCGATGACCGTGAGCGTAACCTTGGAGACGGATGTCGCTATGATATAATATCGCTTGCATAAGGAGAGAGGCGCGCTTGACAGACGGCCACTTGGGAGAGTAAACAAACTGGTGGACGAGGAGTGACGGACCAACAGACACTCCGTTCTTTCGATTTGCAAACGATTTTTTGGAAGTAGTTTAGAAAGTGGGTTGAAGAAACTCGTGGAGAATGCAGTCATTCACTATGTAAAAATTTACTGCATTATTATACAGTCATTCAAATGTTTAATACTGGTAAAATAACAAGATAAAATGGAAAAAACACATACTATATTTGCACATGAAATATTAAAAAAACTTTAAAAAGCACATTTGTTTCAGATAACTTCGATCCCCATTGTCAGCAATATAGATCTTAACTAGATCTCAATAATAATCCTAACTAGATCAACATAGATCTCAATAACTTCTACCCCCTTTGTCCATTGCTGACAAAAGGGATCAAAGTTATCCCCAAAATAGTTGTACTTTTCTAAGTTTTTCAAAATTTTAATACGTTGTAATATTAATAATAATACATTGTTAATTAATTTTAAAACGTTGTTTTTACATAATAAAAACGATGGTTTTCATTCTTTCTTGTTATCAACTTTGCATAGTGGATTTTAATATAACTGTTAAAATAATCTAACTTTTTAAACGTGTTATATTAATAATTATATCTCTGTCGTTTTCAATTTCTTACTAAAATCAGTTACTTCAAATAAAGATAACTTTCAATTATTATACTCTTAAAAATTTTGAAAGAATTGTACAAAAAGAGAGTTTAAAAAATATGCATGTAATAAAAGAAGGGGGTAAAATTTTATTCAAGCCTAAGACCATAGATTTTTGATTGGCTTGCAAAAAATTGATGGAGTTAGCATTATATTAAGGGTAAGGAATTTATTGATTACACTCAAGTAAAAATGTATCTAAGTATATTTCCAATAAATTTTAACACGCGACTTTTTTATACTGTAAATAGTAATTCACACGCATCCTTGACAAAAAAGCTACACATCAAGGTTTCCTTGTAAATGAAGTGTGTCGTATTCAACTACTGTGTCAAGGCCGTTCGTACCGAGAGCATGCCCATCGAGAAAGTGACACATTTAAATGAGAAAAAAGCGATAACTTGAGCGAAGTGGTTGGCGTTTGGCCAAAGCACGAAATCAATCTCTCCTCAAAACTGCACGATGCCTGCTTTTCTTCGATCCTCAGATAATTCCAGAACAATCTATTTAATGTATTATGCAGTCTATTTTATGTAGAACAGTATTCATTTCCGTCAAACGAACGTTGTCCCACATAAAACAGTCCCTACCTAGAACATACAACTCCCACAATCTTATCATCGGCTTCACCTGTCTCTTTCGAAAGACTCCAATTTCCGTACATCATTCCCTAAAAAGTCAAGACCACCCCTCGACGAAAAAAGAACATTCTTCGCTCATTCTAAACTTTTTGTGACTCAACAAAGTTGGCGTTTGACCCCGGAATTTCACTTCCCCCAGCCCCATTTACCTAGTGCCCCAGTGTCTTCTTCCACCCCCCTAAGGTCTTATCATGCCTCCCCCCTTGCAAAAAGCATCCCAACAGGTCCGGGGTCTTGATAGCGTTTCCCTGAGGGTGGTTCGAAGGCATTTCAGGGGGCCCCTGGACTGGGGACCAGACGACGTTTGCCCCGGTGACGTCGGAGCAAATGGCATCCAGGACGTCATTAAGTGAGAGTTATTCGGTGCAAGTGCCGAAATGATACAAGGGCAGTGGCGGCTCGTGAGTTTATTAACAGGGTGTTCACACCCTTCGTATAAATTAAAATTTACACAAGAGCAAGAAAGAGACGGGATGTTGGACGAATACATTAAACTTATTTTAACATAAAGAAAACGTGTTTTAGAAAAAATTTATTTTTTTCAGGGGAGTTATTTTAAGTTTCCTAAATTTTTCACTGCATGCATTTTTATTTTTTTAAATATGCGTTTAATGGAAATAAGCAAAACTTATGATAAAGAAGGCCTTTATTTTTTATAATATCCCTTGCCTATAACATAATACCTCAAAAACAACTTTTATGCATGATGTCCACTCGTCTAGCCTTTTTTGAAGCAAACAAATTTTTGACACTTTCATTAAAATCATACATAATACCTAATCATAATTTTTTTAATTAGGAGCATGACAAGAACACTGGGTCTGTCTACTCATAGTGCTTCTTATATATGCTTAATCGAACAATTGATTGTTAAAAATACAGGTGATGTGTAATTTTCAAGATCTGTAATTTTACTCCAACGTCACTTCAAAAAAATAACCAATAACAAAAGAATTAATTATTACAAATTAGCTGACGTGAAAACTTTAATGATACTTTCAAAAGGTTCTTATCTCGTTTTCCAATACGGGAAAAAAATCCAGACCACAAAAAAGCAAGCTTAACCTCAAAACCGTAGGCCTCGGCACACAAAATCTGTGCGCACGGGGATCTCAAATGTGTTGCCGTAAGCCCAAATGTTCTCCGGCGGGAAGTCGAGGTTTCTTCCGACTCATTCAGTTTCTTCGCTCACACGTGCGTATAAGGAAAGAAAAATAAGAGTAGTATTCTCTTTATTTGATAAACACAAAACTTTCGCGTTTCCGGCAATAATTTTTTTGCTGACAGGTGAAGGGGGGGTAGAAACTTGATTCTGAGTATGAAACAGAAATTGAGAATGATTTATGTATTGTTTTCTTTTGATATTTTTGTATCTTTATATTTGGGTTTATTTCTACTTTTTCACTGGGTGTTCACGTGCTCCTGTGCTCCTATGGACGAGCCGCCACTGTACAAGGGTGTCATTATTTCTTTGAGGGGATGATAATTCGTCCTAAGTCCCTTTTAGTCGCTTACTTCCACTGCACCTCGACGTGGGAAACGTGTTGCGAATCTACGTAATTGGACAGGAAATGTTGGCTTTCGGAAAATGTGAGGGATATTAGTTTCCTCATATCCAGGGGAGAAAGATTCTGCGTTGAGTGAACGTTGTATTTATATGAAAGGTATGGGTTTAAGTTAGAAGTCAATTCAATACTATTGAGTGCTACTTTAGAAGGAGATTCCTTTTCAAAACTTTTTGAAAAGTAATGGTAAAAACCTAAGTAACAATATTTGGAACTATATTCTTAATGAAGAATTCGATACTTTTTAAGCTAGAAGGAAAGAAAAAATATTACATAAATAAAATGTTTTTTTACAAATTTTAAAGACGGCAACTAATCTTAATACAGGATGTTTAAAAATAAAAAAGTAAAAATGATAGATGGATGCAATTTTTTTTCAAAACTATCTTAAAAGCTTTTAGTTTTTTTCTAATAATGAGGCTATGAGTTCCTTTTTTAACCTCGACCTTATTCTACCTGCCATTTAATAGTTTACAAGCAATCTTATTTTTAGTTCCATATTTAGTACCGCAATCCTTTTTAATATATAAAAATAAATTTCACCCTTTATCAGGAAAAAATATGTTAACAACATGCAACAATCTAATTTTATAAAATGTAATCGAAAATAACTGCTTTCATTCTCCCTCCATTCTCCCCCAAACAAAATTTCTGCACAAAAAGACCATCTTTCAACACAAGTTGTTTTTGCTGCAACAAGAGAGCCCTAAAGGAAAAGCAACATTGACCGGTAAAATTTTTTTTTCACTGCAACGATAGTGCGTCAAACCACCCAAACGAAAAAAAACAACAACAATCAATTCAATTCAATCAAACTATAACTTTGGTTTTTAGACAACTCCCAAACACATTCTCTTTCAAAAACAATGATCTTAAAACCAACTCCAGAAAAATACCTGTGCTCCCCTCTCGCATCTACAATCGCTTCCCCTTACTTCCACTAGATGGCGCTCCAGTCCCTTACCCTTGATTACCATATCATTAGGCTGGGGAACGGTTGAGTTCCGCCAGTGAAACACCTACCCACTCACCCAGTGGTCTCCTTCATCAAAAACCTCTACCGGAAGAAGAAGAAGATGCGAATGGGAGCAAGAGGCTTTGTTTGCAAACACTGTGCCAAGTCCAAATGGGTTTTTTTGTGGAGTAAAGTAGTAATGAGAGTATGCATGGGGACATGCGTGCCTTGAGTTCACCTCGGAAGGTTCAATGACCTTTATGGAATGACAGAAAAAGATTCGAATGTTGTGGGATTACTACTTAGATTTTTTATAGTATGTTTGGGTGTTTTTAGCTTTAAAACTTTTGCAGGAGAGAAAAATTATTTTGTTTTCCTTAGATAATTTTTACAAATATTTGTTTGTTAAATTTATTTAAAATGCTTTGAATTTATTTTAAAATTAAAGTTTCTATATTTTAGCTAATTTTTTATTGGAGTAATACGTTACTAAATTTTCACTCATTAAAACTCCTATTTATTTTCCCCAGAAAGCAGAATACAATAAATTTTAGATAAGGAAGGTGAAAAGAGGATTGCTTTTTAAATTTAAGTTTAAATTTTGCTTTGGTTAGAAAATAAAGTCCTGCGTAATTTATCACACCATTATTAACAAAACCTAGATAGACCTGATATACAAAACAAGAATAACGTATAAGAAAATATTTGATCAAAATTATATTTTGGTTGTATGGTTTTAAAGTTATAGAAAAATACGAAAAATAAGTATGATTAAATTTTAATATTTGAGAGGAGTTTCTTATTTTTATTTATTTTTTATTATTCTACGGTAAGATGTCCTTAGTTTAAATTTCTCTTATAAAAGAGATATTTCAAAAAACAAGATATTTCTTAGTGAATTTTTATAGATTAAAATTTAAAATTTTACATCACTTTATCAAAATAAAAATTTTTAGAAATAACGAAAATCCATAAGTGATTACAGCACTAAAGCACAATAAGTTCCATCCTAAGTGGAGTTTTCCCTCTTGCCCGATATACGTATCACTGCTGAGGGCACCGGATCTCTCCCAAGACGGTCGAATTATTGCAATCACCGATGCAAAGCGGCTTCTGAATGAAATTCTTTCATCCATCCCCAATAATGTTTTCTTTATTGCGGGACCTTGATGTATATTAAGTTCAGTAGGATGGGAACACACGTGTCTCTTCTTAATGCCTCTGACCTTCATTGCGATCGGTGACGTCATGAAAAGGGTCTAGAGCGTGTGTTTTGATTGTTGTCTTTGAATATTTAATATTCAAAGGATCTCGTTGTCTCGTATTTGCTTAGGGTTGGAACTTTTGGTTCTTCCATTTACCCCACAGAGCGGCTTCCCGTACTAGTCTCCCCTGAGTAGCGGTGGTGCTGCCATCTGTCCAGGAGTAGTCCTACTAATATTAGGTTTCATAGGAATACTGTGATGATCTTAGAAGTATTAATGGAACAAAAACTAAATAATTTAAATAGATTAAAAAAAGATTCAGAAGTTTAGATATTGATATTTTATAAATATTTTTAGCCTAAATACTTAAAGTTTGTTCGAAACATTTTTAGTTGGTGCTAGTACTACGTTTCGCCTCTTAGTCTAGGCTTGGGCTTCGTAGAACAATATCATTATTATTATTATTATTATTATTATTATTATTATTATTATTATTATTATTATTATTATTATTATTATTATTATTATTATTATTATTATTATTATTATTAATTTATTTTTGATAACAGAAAATCAAAACTATTTTCAAGGATTATTTTAGTTAATTAAAAAAAGCAAACTTATAAAAACTTAATTTGATACATTAAAAGTTGCTTTGCTTCTAAGAGCTCTAAAATGATACTTAACAAATAAATATTTAAAAGCCTATTCTGAAACATATTTCTCCCCTTGACATTTCAAGCTTTTATTTGCCATTTTCAATCTTAAAACATAAATAAACATCGCTTTAACTTATCGAGAATATATTGGATTATACACGAACTCGATGTCATAAATGTTTCTTATGTTTTATGTCTTAGTTAATCATAGTCTTTGTCTGAAATGAGAACTGATAAAAACAAGCAATCAGAACATTTTGGTTATTTGTCTTGGTTATTTGGCAACGTTCGAGTAGAACCTTCTAGAACTTTCTTTTGACTGTATATATTTGTGTTGCCGATTTGTCTCTTCCCCTTGCTCTTTTTCTCATCGTAAATGCTTGCTTAGATCTAAATAAAATTATACTTTAATTATACTCTGCTGGTATGGTAGTCTGAATTATTTAAGAGCACTCTGTGCGTCAGGTTATGGGCCCAGACCCATTTAACGTTAAGATATCTTTGGAAATAAGATAGTTGGAAATTAAAAATGACAGCAGAGGTGTTGAAGTTGAGCGATAGTAATTGGAATGTTTGGAAGTTCCAAGTGAGAGTGATCTTGATATCCAAAGGTGTATTTGGAGTAGTTGATGGAACTGTTGAGAGACCTCCGGAAACAGATGTAGAAGGCCGAAAGAAGTTTAATCAACAAGATGCTAAAGCTCAGGAAGTTCTGGTAACAAGAATGGAGGCTAACCCTCTGTCGCATATCCTGACTTGCAGTTCGGCAAGTGAAATGTGGAGGAAGTTGATCACGATATACGAGAGGCAATCAAGTGTGAGCATACATTTGCTACAGCAACAGTTTTTCAACCTGAAGTTTGAAGATACTAATGTCATGAACTATCTTTCTAAAGTGCAGAATTTGGTAACTGAAATAAAGAAGCAAAATGAAGAAATTCCGGAGAAGATGGTCATAACGAAAATTCTGATGGGTTTACCGGAGCAGTACAAGCATTTTACATCAGCCTGGGAGTCCGTTTCTGATGATCAAAGAACGCTTGGAAATTTAACAGCTCGTCTGTTAGTAGAAGAAGAAAGGTTAAAATCTACAGAAGAAGCTGTAGCTCTCACTGTTAAGGATCATAGCCAAGTTCGCTGTTTTGGATGCTCAAAGTTGGGACACATAAAACGAGAATGTAAAGATAAAAACAGTGCTCTCAAGAACAAGAATGTAGTGTGTCATTATTGCAACAAAAGAGGTCATATTCTCAAGGACTGCTATTTTCGAAGAAACAAATTTTTGAAGTCTAAAAATGAAGTGAAGGATTTTGCTCTGATGGGGATCGACAACTCTGAGAACATAGATTTCTACTTAGATAGTGGAGCTTCGGAACACATGTGTAAAGACAAAAGCATGTTTGACACTTACGAGATTCTAAAAGAACCGAAAAAGATAAAAATAGGTGACGGAAGCATGATCACCGCTGTTGGGATTGGAACAATTAACGCCAAGTCGTTTGATGGTCAAAATTTCATCAACGTTGGATTGAAAGATGTTCTGTTTGTTCCTGATCTAAAACTAAACTTGTTCTCACAAGGCAGGGCTCTTGACAAAGGCCTCTATATGATATTGGATGCTACAAGTGCGCAATTCATACACAAGAAGACTAAGAAAATTTATGCCACTGCAAGAAGAGAGAAAAACTTATTTAAGATGATCTTCCGTTTCAACTGCAACCGTGAAGTAGACGTAAATGATGGATGTTGCATTGCGAAAAGTGAAGGTAAGAAGAAATCGCTGACGTGGTGGCACGAGAAGATGGCTCATCAGAACTTTGACCACGTGAAAGAAGTACTTAAACGAAATAATATAACATGGGAAAAGTCGGATGAGAAACCTTTTTGTGATGCCTGTATTCAAGGAAAGCACCACCGTGAATCTTTTCAAAAGAGTAGTTCGAGAGCTTCTGAAGTATGTGACCTTATCCATGCTGATGTTTTGGGACCAACTGAAGTAACGTCAATTGGAGGAAGTCGCTACATGTTGATCTTCAAAGATGACTATTCGCATTATCGAACTGTCTACTTCTTAAAGCACAAGAATGAAGTATACAACAAGTTTGTAGAATTTCTCTCACTGTGTGAAAATCAAATAGGAAGGAACGTCAAGATTCTAAGAAGCGATAATGGAACCGAGTTTGTGAATCACAAGATGAAAGAAGTTTTATCCCTCAAGGGTATACAACATCAGACTACAGTTCCTTATAATCCTGAACAGAATGGACGCGCCGAGAGAGAAATGAGGACTATCATTGAGGCTACAAGAACGATGTTGGCATCTAAAAATCTACAAAAGAAGTTTTGGGCTGAAGCAGCCAGTGCATCCAACTACATTATAAATAGATCTGGTACAAGTAGTGTCAAAGGTAAAACGCCTTATGAACTCTGGTGGAAAAGAAGTTTTGATCTGAAAGATCTCAAACCTCCGTTTGGTACAGCAGTTTGGGTCCATATTCCGAAAGAAAAGCGCCAGAAACTCGACTTCAAAAGTGAAAAAGGAATATTTGTTGGATACTGTGAAAACACAAAAGGTGTGAGGGTCTATTTTCCAAAGAAGAATAAAGTAGAAGTTGAGAAGCATGTAATATTTGTTTCGGAGGAAGCGGAATCGTCTGATCGAAGTGTGGTACTAACACCTGAACTTGATGATCCTGAAGATTTTACCTCAGATGATGAAGACTTTTCAAGTAAAAAGCTGGAAAAAGAAGCTGAAGTGGAAGTTGAAAAGGAAGAAAAGGAATCCCTGGACGATGATAAAAATGAAAAGAAGGATCAAATTGAACTTCGACCGAGAGATCAGTTGCAACCTCCAGTAAGATTTGGAATTGATGAATACGTGACGAACTTTCTGATGATTGCTGACCTAGACGAACCATCAAATTTCCAGGAGGCATTGGAATCTGAGCACTCAACCGAGTGGGAAGTAGCCATGAACCAAGAACTGAAATTCTTAGCTGAAAACACCTGGGACATAATGGACAAACCTGAAGGAGAGGAAGTAATTGATAGTAAGTGGGTGTATAAAATTAAGCGGGATGGATCAGGTAATATTGTAAGTTTTAAAGCAAGGTTGGTGGCTAGGGGTTTTCAGCAAAAAGGCTTAACTTTTGATGATATCTATTCACCAGTTTTGAAGCTTAATACTTTAAGAACTTTATTAGCATTAAGCGTTAACTTTGATTGGGTAATTTTTCAAATGGATGTTTGTAGTGCTTTCTTGCATGGTAAAATTAGTGATAATGTTTACATGAGTTTGCCCAAGAACTGTAACCTTCCAAATGAAAAAGTGTGTAAGTTAAATAAGTCAATTTATGGGTTAAAAAGTGCTGCGAAATGTTGGTATGAAAAATTTGATGAATTTATGTTGTCTCAGGATTTTAAAAGGTCCAATAATGATCATTGTTTATACTTTAAGATTGAAGCTGAATCTAAGATCTTTGTTTTAATCTATGTTGATGATCTTCTGTTACTAGGATCTGATGTCGAAGCTTTAGAATTGTTAAAAAATGAGATGAAAAGTAATTTCAAAATGAAAGATATGGGTAATATTTCTTATTATTTAGGAATTTCTATTTTTCAAAATGTAAATGAGGGCATTATAACCTTGGATCAAAGTACTTATTTGAAAAATGTATTAAAAAGGTTTGGTATGTTTGATTGTAAAAGTATTTATACCCCAATGGATGTTATTAACCGGAAGTCTACCACAGGTTTTTGTTTTCAAATTTTTGATTGTACCGTTTCATGGTGTTCTAAACAACAAAATTGTGTAGCATTGTCGTCTACGGAGGCAGAATATATTGCTCTAAGTCAATGTGTCAGTGAAGCTTGTTGGTTTAGTAATTTATTTGTAGAATTAAAACTGAATGATTGTGAAAATTTTGTTATACCTATTTTAGAAGATAATCAGTCTGCCATTCATGTAAGCAAGTCATGTGAACAACCCAAGAGATTAAAACATATTAATGTTAAATACCACTTTGTTCGTGAAAAAGTTAAGATGGAATTGTTAGAATTTTTTATATTCCTTCAACTGAGCAAATTGCTGATTTGTTAACTAAACCTTTAGGTAAAGTTATGTTTGAAAGATTTAGAAGTGTTTTGATGTAAATTTCACATGTGTGATAATATTGTTTAATTATATTGTAAGATGTTCTGATTGAGGGAGGGTGTCTGAAATGAGAACTGATAAAAACAAGCAATCAGAACATTTTGGTTATTTGTCTTGGTTATTTGGCAACGTTCGAGTAGAACCTTCTAGAACTTTCTTTTGACTGTATATATTTGTGTTGCCGATTTGTCTCTTCCCCTTGCTCTTTTTCTCATCGTAAATGCTTGCTTAGATCTAAATAAAATTATACTTTAATTATACTCTGCTGGTATGGTAGTCTGAATTATTTAAGAGCACTCTGTGCGTCAGTCTTTAACAATATAGTCGTATTATATTATATAAATTTAGTTAATGGGTTACCATACTTATTATTCATCAATAAGTTCCATTAAAACAACTTAAAAAAATCAAAGGAAGCATAACAGTGAACATCGTCTCCATAGCGATCACATACGCTAATCCCCTCCATCTTCAATAACCTCTCGAACAAAATCTCCTAAACGCGCATCGACTTCCCTCATTCCCACCCTGGGCCCGCCCAGGGGGTGACAATAAAAGGCCATAATATCGTTTGGCGGGAGGGGGGAGAGCATTGCATAATAACCTTCCTTCTGCTTTGAATAATTCCTCCATCAAGGCAGATCACCTGTGAACGCATAACACACATATCCCTCGCTGCTTCCGCTGTCCTTGCCGGGACGGTTGACCGGCGATGCATCCACTAACCTACAAGCCGCACGTGTGACCCGGGCTACCCCGTTGAGGGGTCGCTGACCTCCCCGGGGATGACCGTTGAGGTTCACGTGGGACCCGTGTTTGTTTGTGTTGGCTGGCTGGCTGGCAAAGAGTTGTAGCATCTCTCTGGTGGTAAAGTAGTTGCTGAGATGAGGAGGAAGTGGAGCAAGGTTGGGAGTTGGAGGGGGTCGGGAGAGAAGATGAGTAATGTTGATGTGGAGGAAGAGAAGAAGGAGGAGGGAGGGATGATGTGGAGAAAATTTGCGTTGTATTAAATAATTAAATTGTCGTGCCACTGAATAAGTAACATCCTTAAAAATGCATGCGTCAACTCCTGCGCCATTTTTTTACTTATTTTTCGTGGGATTTTAAATGTACGAAGTAAGTATACCGACAGGAGAAAAACTTCGACAGTAAAACCAAAATTCTATTTTTTTTCTTGTAATGGGCGGGTACAACTGGACTTATCCATTTACCACTGAAATGCCCTAAGAAGTACCTACTTAGCGTTACCCAGCGAGCATCTGTGGACCACGGAGGTGAGGTACTGTTACCCGCGCCACACACACATTCACTTGCACAACCCCTTTTTACAGGGGGGCCACATTCATTCATCACACTAGGACAGAAAGAAAGAATTCTGAAAAGAAGTACAAAGCCAGAAGATACACGCGCTTATTTTGCTCAAAACGTATGTTCATATTTCATGAATTACCGTCACTCCTGTAAAATTGAGTAGAAAAATCCGATCTGTAAGTCAGAGATGGAAAAGTTACCACTAAAACGATTGATACCATCAAAATATTTTCATATTAGGAAACGGGTATCTAAAGATACGCTTTATTAGTTTCCAAAGCTTTAATTTGTAAAATTCCTTATTATTTACAAAAAAAATATTAAAATTTATATTAAAGATATGAACTAATCTGAATAACAAAAGCTTATAGGGAGTGATTTAACATTTAACACAACATTTAAAAATCGATTCCAAAATTAATGTCATCAACTGTTTTTGTACTCCAGTAGTCTAAAAAATGTTTGTGTTGGAGGTATTATTAATTCAAAGCAATATCTAACATTCCAATGCTTTTATTTTTAAGAAGTAGAAAAATTCAATTAAATGTTTGCCTTGAATTTGGTGTTTATCGTGCTTTAACCTATGTATAGTTTTTGCATTAGTAAACAAAACTTCATTTAAATAACCCTAAATAAACCTTAATTCCTTCATCAGTATTTTTCTCGAGCTTATGCAAACAAGCGCAAACCCAAACAAGTTTGTTTTTCCTGACCCCAACAAGGATATTCCGCTCGTTTCTTTCACTGAATCGAGATTTAAAGGCCAAGGCCAAGAAAAATTTGAATACACAACACAATCATCCGATCTTCTTTAATTAGGCTTGAGAAAAGGGAATTCGATCGTATTTTTCCTTGATTGACCTTGACTCCCTGAAGGTTAATTCAGTTGAGTTGAGAGGATGCACTGAAGTGATGTTTCTCTGCCTTCGCTTCTTTGTTTTGCCTCAGCTGTTGAATCTAAATTAGGGAACCAACGGTTAATGCTTTGCGTTTAACTGCTTCTCTCTCTCTCTCTTTCGTTGGATTGCGCTTCTCTTTTGTTTTCTTTCTCACTCTTTTTTCTATGTGAGCGAATGGCATCACCGAATCAACCCGCCCTGAGCTTGCGTAGGAAGGAATGACGTAGGGTTGAGTAGTTATGTGCCAGTGCGCCTTTCAGAGAAATATTTTCTATTTCTCTCTTTGAAAGGTACTATAAACATCAACTTATTGTGAGCACCGCTGCGCCTCATTTTCTTCAACTCAGTCGTTTGATTTTTTCATCTGTTAGTTCTTTTTTCTCAGTACCTATTTAACTCTGATATTCAAATGTATTGAGAGATTATCTTTCGACGTTATGTTTTTCCAAGGATTTTTATCACAAGTTTCATTTTTCTCTGTTTTTATTTCTGTAATATCATAAAAAGTTTATATGAAACAACCGATGTTTCAAAAATAGATCAAAGTGTAGGGAGCTGCTTTAACCTGTTAGGATCTGATATTCGTATTTCTCCTCTTAGACATGAGCATTACCCAGTTACCTCTATAAAACGACTTCAAACCATTTCAATGCCCTTCAGAATGTTTAAAATTGTCTTGCGAATTAACCCAATCCATTATCAACGGTTAAAACAATAAAAATTCTTAACCGATTATCGACTCCGCATGTCACTAAAGGACTATGCCCATTTAACCACATACGCAAAAATAAAAAGGATGGGGCATGTCCTTGTTGTCTGGAACATCTTCTCCATTCCAACGTCGTGTTCGACAAGTCTTATATAATCCGTTTTTGTCTCTTCACCCCGGTCTCCCATGTTGCCCGACGGTGAATGTCAACGCTTTTGTGACCGATCAATGTCCTCGGTCCAGATCGATACACCCTGCTGGACTCGACTTGAGAAGTTCACTGGGATATATTAGGTGCTTAGAATGACACTGGTGTTAGTCCACTGGGCATAGTTTTAAGTAACTGAAAATTTTCTGCATTGAAAGGTGTATTTTTCTATGAAGATGGTATTTTATGAAAAAACTGTTACAGGCCGTGATAGTTTGGACATAAGTAATTATCCCCCTAGATAAAAGGACTCTCAAATCCCCTCTTTTCTCATTTTAAATAATATTGGATTTCCGCTCATATGAAAGCAGATAATCTGAATTCCATCTTCCAAGTTATTCTGTAACATTACTGAGGAATGATAAAAATGTTTCTATTAAGGTCAGTACTTTTGGACCTATATCAAATACATCTCCTTTTTTCTCCTATTTTTAATCCAAAAGCAACCTTACGTAAAAACTTTATTTGATTTATTCCTATTGCGAGAAAATAATTTTTCTGTTATTGCAGAGTAATTTATATAAATTTCCAGCAAAACTACCGGATCCAATTTTCTTCCCTCATCCAGAGTCAGGGGAAAAGATCTAATCGAATCTGCGGGCACGAATTTCTTATCTAAATTGGCCGATGAAACAACCGTAATGGATTTTGTACAAATTGAGCTTCGCGCCGCACACGGAAGGCCGTTTTTGCCTGCATTTCTTTCTTATCACGCGCCCGTAATTTTCCCGAAGCCCCAGAGATAAAGCGAATCGCTTTGTGGCGAGTCCAACAAGTTTCCAAAAAATGGCGAGCGAGGAATTTTGTCTCTACTGACATATATATTCTTGCAGCAGCAGCCCTGGTACCCCTCCACTTCGCCCCAGCACTCGCTTACGCATCTCTTTTGTATGGTTGCTGGGCGACCGCTCTTGGCATGTATTTTTGGCCTTATTTGGCGATTTTAGATTTGAGCTTTCAATGAAACTTCGTTGCTTTATTTCTAAAATTGATGCAATTATCTGAATAAAATATTAGAAAATAAAATATTAAATAAAATATTAGAAATATTAATTACAATTATAATATCATTTAATAATTATTAAGTTTTAATAATGAAAGAATATTACAAATGAAAAGATACAGTAATGAATAATATGGGAAATAGAAAAAATCAAATAATATTTTAAAGTTGTGAACACAATAATAAAACATCCCTACAATATTTAATGTTAATTAAATGTTCTCTCTTTTGCTAAATGTGTTTTACGAGGATAAAAAAAATTAAATTTCCGAGTTCTTTTCAATTTCACTAAAAAGACAATTTAGCATTTTTCTCTCTTGAACATTGATTTCTTTTATTAGTTTACCCAAATAATTTTTCCAAAGGCCAGTATTTTATATCCTAAGGTCAAAATATAATCTTTTATTCTATTTCCCCCTTCTACCTTCTATCCTTCTTTTAATAATACTTAATACAGAAGGAAATTTACATATCTATTGCATTCAACTGACTCCTAAAGTACAGAAAACTTTTTTGATAAAAACGTTTTATTAGGTTTTCTTAATAATACTATTCAATACTCTGTAATGGTTTCTAAACATGAGCTGAAAAATTCATGTAATTATCATTTAATTTTTAAATAACTACTATTTTAAACTCTTTTCAATAAAATAAATAGCAAAAAAACTATTTTTAAATAAACAATGAAATCTGGCATTACCTATCAAAACCGATGCTGATAGAATCGAGATCGACCTCTAGATCGATTCAGGTGATAAAGCGCCAAATGTTTCGATTTTTCAGGTCGCCAGGAGCGAGGTCGATGACCGACACTGTTGGCCTAGCGCTTAATTCGAAGTTGCTGGGGGCTTTTTGACATTTATCGGATTTTATATGAAGCGCTTATTTACTTTTTGACTCCTGTTGCACCCTACCGATAGTTTTTAAGACACGCGAAGCTTTTCTATGGTCATAATCTACAGGATTTTCATTTAGAAGCAAGCTTGCAGATTGCTCTTTAAACATCCTGATTCAGGTTTTCTGAGAGAGGGGGAATGTTTGAACCGTCATTTTTTAGAAGGGATTGAGCCAAAAAATTAAGTTTTAGATCCTGTAGAAGTATGTAGCAAGTTGTTATAATAATAATAAAATTAATCGATTTAAATTCGTGGATGTAAAAATAATGGTAAGGAGGAAAATATTGCAATCAAAATTTTTCCAACTAGCTAAAGATATCGTGCGTGGAGTGGTTAAATTGCCACAATCAACTCTTAATTATTCATGGGATAATGTAGTCTCTCTACACTTCTATTTGGTTTTTTCAACTACATTGTTTTTCTGTATAGGATTGCTACATTTCTATATGTGGATAATCATCTTTTATTTAACGCATCTAACTTAATGCTTAGAAACAACATATCTTTGTATTTCAGGGAAAACTGAAAGATCTAATGATTGATAATATCCACAGTCCACACTAACTTAATATCAACTAATTTAAAATAAACTTGCGTTTTGGAATAATTCGCTATAAAATATACATGAATGTTTTAAAAATGACTAAAAAAATGCAACGCAATGCAGAATATAACTATTTAGTATTAGATTATATTCTGAAATTTAAAAAATATAGAGAACTATAAAATGTGTAAAATTTTGAAGTATATTTTGAAATTTAAAACATCATACAAAAACCTCCACTGCCACCATACGCCTCTACTGACTGTCATTGCATAAAGTAACAACACAACCCAGCACCTTAAATGTCGTTGAACTCTACCCCACCTCCCCCGTATAACCCCCCCCCCCGCAACATTCTCACATTTTCAATTTCAAAAAACTTCACCTCACCTTTCGCACAAGAACTTCACCCTCCTCTGAAAAAGAAATTTGAAAAAAAAAAAAAAGAATTTTCCGCCTTTAAACTCTAATTTAAATTGAACACTCCACTTGCACATTTTTTTATCCGAACGGAGGAGAGAGAAAAAGAGAGAAAACCTCCCACCCCCTTTCCAAAACTTTTTCAGCATTAACCTTATAGCAGCTACATTATGAGTTCCATTGAGAAAAAAATGCCTCGCCGGTGGGGTTACTTTACCCAACGTTGCTGGTAGAGATACATAGAATGTAATTTTTTTTGTTCCACCCCCTAGGGGGTGGGGGAGGGTTATTCGATCGATCAGCCGCGGGGGAGGGATTGAAAGGAGGGTCAGTACTGCAGAGGCCGTTTGCCGTCACCCCTTGCAAACGATTTTGGATTTTTTTTCGTTATGAAGCATAAAAGTTAAGTAAAAAGGAAAAATTCAGGTTTTTTTTATCGTTGCACGTTCTTTCATTCTTTTTTTGTATCGTTAGAGCGAAGGTGGTTTGTGGGGTTATTGCCCCTGATGGTGAAAAATTTCAGGTATATTTTTTATTCGGTTTTGTTGTAGTTTTGAAAAGTTTGGATGATGTGATTATAGTTGACCTCCGGAGAAAAATATCTGAACCATTCCTTTAAGTCATCTAAACGAATATTATTTAGATGAGTTGCTGATATCCATAAAAATGTTAATCACTTTGTAACTCTAAAAATATTTTAATATTTTTCTAACAACTTTGCTAAAACTTTTTATTTGTGTTTAACGTTGAAAGTTGACAATTCATGCAAGGATTTAAATCAATTTTCAAAATTCGTACGGAATGTTTTAAATTTTTTAAAATTGTCAGTGACCTGATTCAAAGAAAAATTATTCACATTTTTATTATTTAATTTCTTAAGAATTGATACATCCTGCAACTGGAGCGATACATCCTTCTAAAAAATTACACTACTGAGTAAAGGAACAGTGAATTTTGAATCAGTGTCACTTCATTCCATTATGATACCTTAGTTTTAAAAAACACTCTTTATTTACCTTAAAACACTCTTTATTTACCTTAAACTTATTTGATTTTATTTATTCGTTTTATTTTCCCCCATATATTGACATTAGTAATAAATATAAAAGAACCTATTTTAAAAATCTTGACTGTCACATTTGGAGTAAATTTACTTCAAGTTACCGTATCGGTTACTTCCTAAACCAAATTTACGTTGATAAATTTGAAAAAAAAATCCTTCGGACATAAGGCTCAAATTTCAATTTAATCATTAAATACCTTACATAACAAAAACAAAACAGTCGAAATACAAAATATGAACTAATATTCCTTCCTTCGAAGAGGCGACGCGACACCAGTCTGGCCAAATGTTTTCTTTTCCGCCATGAAACCTACCTCCACAAACAAGTGGCAACATTCCCTGACAAAAGAACAAAAACCCTCATTAGCATTCGACCCCTCCCTTCCAACGTACAAAAATCGAATGCTAATTTGTGGGGAGGCAGCCGGTGAAATAGAAGTGAAAGTCGCTTCCAAAAACGGTTTGATCGATCAATAACATTATCCGTCAACTCTTCTTGTATGCCTGTGGGGTCGGGCATCTTTTTTTTAAGCAAACGATTTTTTGCGTGTTCGACCCTTTGGTGGGTTCACGGGTTCATATACGTGCCCGACCCACGCAGTGTTGTTCCCACGAGCACGGGTGGGAGTTTTTATTCCGAAAGGTGATGAAAAAATAGGGTAAAAAGTGCAGTAACCAGGTTTTATGAATTTCGACTGACGCCCAAAATGCTTGTATAAAGTTGGGATTAAAATTTTAAGTGCGAGTAATGCAGCAACAAACTCTCAGTGGGTGCCTGTTGGGTGTGTTTTACGCCCTTTAGCTCGAAGCTTGGGGTTTCTTTTACTGGATTGTAATTTGAGTTGGTTGGTCGGATATTAGATTTTTATGGTATAAGGGAATTGTAATTTGAAACCAAACGAATTGTATCCTGCTATGGATTGCAACATGTTTCCTTGAACTTGAATGAGACTATGAAATTAAAGCTGACTAGGGTTTAGTTTCAGAAATTTGTTTCCCCATTGCAACATTTTGGTATTTGTAATTACATTTTACTGAAATGAATAAAAATCCTGTTTGTGTTACTAAAACACTCGTTTTATATGCCTCTAACTACAGTACTGTTCGAAGGCTAAACTGCCTCTTGGTAATATATATGTAAACTTATTTAATCAATCTTACGTTTAACTTTTATCCTATATAAATTATCTAAGTTGGCCTATGATCGATAATGGTAGTTACCCAAAGACAATAATGAGAGGCAATTATGGAAGAAGGACAGCAATAAGTATTTACATACTATGTACATTTATTTACAACATTAATTATTAAAACATAATTGGATTGAATTACTTAATTCTTGAGTATAAATAAAATTGATTCTAGATTATGTATGCGAGATTCTCGAATAAGTCACAACATGCAGACCACAAAATAATAAAATAATCATGATAATAATTTAAGACTGCATGCATCAATTTTTTAAAATCCCAATATTCAAGACATTAAATATAAATCGATAATATCAACTATCAATCTGATTCATGCACAATTTCATTTCTTAAATTTTATAATAAAACATATTCCTATCATTCATTGATTTAATAATTTATTAAATTTGAAATGAGGCTGAGACTGAGGACTGGAGAAGGAGGGAAGGACATTTACCTTATTGCGAGCCTTCAGCTCATGCGTAGAGGTATCAATGCAGTATATCCAATTTGGCACTTCACATTCACATTTACGAGTTCATATTCTTTAATTTTGGTTTGAAAATCACATCACTTAAATACGCTACGATGGCACCCACAGAAGCGATAAGCGTTCTTCAAGTTTCATGCGCCGGCTACGGCAAACATTTTAAACGCAGCGCGGTGAACGGGCAGGCCCAGGGGCAGCGGCCCCTGGCCACCGGACCTCTTTCTAGAACTTTTCACAGAATAACTGGGATATTAACTAACCTTTTCTGAATTTTTGATTTTTCCTTTTATGTGGAATTGTATCTTTGGGCGGGTCGACCTTCAACCATTCGTGCTGGGTTCTTACGCCTTGGGTTTGGCCTGGAGCCCCTGAACCAATCTCTGGGCGCTCTCATTCTACCCCTTTCTACCAATAGTGTTTGACTTCAACACCTGGACCCTCTTTGGGAATCTTGGGGTTTTATCCCCCCTTGAATCCCAGGTGTGAATGTAATAATTTTCCCTCGATTGTTGTTGGGCCGCCGACTTGGCACCCACGTTCTAAACCTCTTTTGTCGTTCCCAGACCCCTTCTTATTCTGACGGTCAGCTTGTCTCATAATTTTAATTTAACATAATGTCCGTCTCCCTTTCCTGTGTGCCTTTTATCCCATACCGCCTTTCAATATTTTGGTGGGAAAGTGATGCAGGTGGCCGATGGAATTTTATCGATTCCAGCTGGCCAACAAAATTCACCCTACTCCTGCCAAAAAAAAGGTTCTGGCAAAGACAGAAACTTTTTTTTTTTAAACTTTAATTTAATTTATCTAAGTCCCTACCTCTCCATTCCTAACTCAGTCCGGGAATGATAGAATAAATAAGTAACATGCAAAAATACATTCAACGAGAAAAAAAACACTTTGATACCTTAAAACCATGTAATTAGTAAATAGAAGTATAAGAAAATATAAGGGATTAAAAGATATCCTGCGATGACTGTCCATCCCTAAGCGTCCCCAGCGATGCACCTTCATCTCAAGACTAAGTTAAATAAAACTAATCCCCTAAAAATTTTGTTTGAAGATTGAATACGAAAAATACAAAAAGTTAATCACTTCCTGTAACATAAGATATAGTTATACACATAAAAATAAGAAACACATAAATGAAGACATCCTGAAAATAAGATTATCAATAAGTCACATAATTAATAATACGAAGGATAATTGATGAGTCAATTGTTTGTATGTTGAGTTGCCCTGCTACACTATAGTCCAAAAGTGTGCCCTAGGGAAAAGTTCGCAGAAGAGTCGTGAGTATTCGGGAGGGGTTGTCTCATTGAGTAGGGAACGGTGTCTAGCGGCCTGGGTCGGCTCGCGTCATTGTCCCTTTGTCGAACTCAGTAGATTCCTGCCAGAGGTAAGGTGCCTCTGGCGTAAAGTGGATGAGGAGGAGGGAAATAACCTCCATGCTCCGACCCCTCCGAGCTGGTGGGTGTGCCCCACCGCAATTGTAACGAAGGAACCAAGGAATGATGGCAGGGGACAGCATCCCCCTCGGCACATTGGTTGGAAGGAGGTGTTCCTCCTTCAAGTTCAGATGAATGCCAATCCCGAACCTTAGCCTGTAAAGTTAGTGGCACACAATGTGTAATGGCAGGTGGAATGGTGTTGGATTGTGAGGCAACTCAATTAATTGAAACGCACAAAAACAGCAGGAGCTAAAAAGTTTGTCACACTGATCTTGCAAATAACGCTCGTGGCGTATCAGATGCTACTGTCGTTTTAATAAATACAAGCAAATGCAATCCCTCCATTCAAACCATCACTCAGTCAAAAAAATTTTTATAGAAAGTTAATTTAAGTTAAGCCTCATTTAACTACATCTAAATGGCTAATTGTATATCTAAGACTAACTCTAAAATATTTCAGCATCAATGTTGTATTATGTAGTTATCAATATTAGTGTATCACTCATGTCATTATATCAGTTATTATTCATTTTTACACAACAATATTTCATTATACTTATTACTATTAACTTACATATCCTTACAAATTTTCTTTTTCAAAGGCAAAAATTTTTTTTCCAATACGGTATTCTCATACTGGATTCGCATGGTAATTCCAGTAAAAATCTAATTTCTGCTTAATTTACGATTTTTACCTCTTAAAAGCAGTACGCTTTATATTATTTTACTTTCAATTTTTTTTTCTTCCAAATCACATTTTGTCCGTTCATTTTGCACGCCATGATCCCTTTCCATTACTATCATCTCTTTTCTATGCAATTTTACACACCGAATTTCTCTCAATCTATCGTTAAAAAAACTCATTTGGACTCTAATTTTCATTTTCGCGACCAACAAGTGTGGAGTGGGATGGGTTATACCTGTACCTCTCATTTCTACGTATTTGTGTCAATCCCTCTTCTCCATGCATCATTTAGTTAACGAGTACTGTATGTGTCTCGGATGACGCTGTGAATATTGTTTTGGTCAGACCACCCTCATTGGTGTGGTACTGCCTAATTCTCGATTCTGTTTGTCGCGTTTACTGACCCCCTCGTTTTACGATCATTTTATTCGCGCCCGATTCCTTTGTGTTGGCGCATTCCTACTCTACAATTTTCCGCTTAGGGGTTTTCTCATTCTACTTGCCATCGACATTTTGGGGCTTTTGCGTGCGGTCCTATCAAAAGGGGTCGTTTTATTATATTTTGGACAATTCTACCCTGTTTCACTGTGAGACATTTTTTTCCTATCTCGATTTTCGTTTTTATGCTACTGAGCATTTCGCATTTTGACTGCAGACTGTGAACGGTCAACAATGTTTTTCTACAGCTTGGTGAAATTTCGTATTGTTCCTTTTTTTCATTTATCATGCCCTATTATTTTTCTCTTTACAGCAATATTGTTATAGATCTGATAGGGGTTTCTTTTCTTAATTTTAATTAGTTCTCATTTAAAGCATTTCAAACTTAAGTAGATAATTTTTCTAATTTTATCTGATTGTTCATTTATTCCATCCAATTGCATGCAATTTGTTTTTATTTTGACCATCGTTTTTTTGATCATCCTTTTATCTCAATCCTTTACAACGCGATTGTATTTATTGTAACCTGTAGTTTTCTCATATTTGTTTCCATTTTTTAGAGTATATTATCTATACATTCCTACTAAGTTTCAAGCTTTGAGAAGTTATCATTCCCGTTATGGAATTAAATTCTGAAATATATATTTTGCCCTGCGCAACTTTTAACGCGGTCATCTAGGGATTCTACACAAATTGTAAGTAGCTTATTATTACCATTTTGTTTATTTTAAATTTTGTTTTTTTTACTCAATATTTCCCCTGTTTTATTTTACACATTTCCTTGTTTTACTTTACACATTATTTACCTTGTTTTACACAATATTTACCTTTTTTAATTACCTTTTCCACATTATTAATTTACCACATTTACCCTTATATATGTTACATATTTTATGATTCACTCTCTTTTCTGACACAGTACATTTTGCATTGTTGTTCATATTACTTTTATTAATACCTTGGGTTGGGTTATGAGAAAAATAAACGCCAGCGCTTTTTTCCCCACTTTAAATTGTCTCCGCGAAAGACAATTAAAATTCTCCCCAAGTATCTTAAGACAAGTTATTTGGCTAGAGATAGTTTAAAAAAAAAACACTTTTTTTTACCTACGTTTTATTTTCCAAAGTTTATATTATTTTACACAATTTATGTTTATATTATTTTACACAATTTATAATTATCATTTAACTTTATAGTTTGACCAAAATTTATGTTTAGATATATTTTTATCTATATTTATCATATTAATTTCTCCGTAAACTTGATACTAAGCAAAAAGGTTTTATTATTGTTGTTTCTAAGTTTTGAACTACTTTGCTAATGTGGTAATTTGCCTGATATTTTGTTTTTATTTTATCTTCCTTAATCTGATTTTGAAAAGTTAGTTGGTTTTGGGTATTTTGCAGAGCAGCGTCAGAGTCCGCCTAATTCCATCTTTTTTTTTTCTCCATCCACATTATGTTTTATTCATTTGATTGGGTTTTCCGTGTTTGTGTAACAATATTTCGCCACACCGATACATTTGAAAAAAGGTACCTATTCCTTTCAAAGTTTTAGTCGCCCCCTCATTAGTCGCGCGAGATTGGTTGGTAGAGGATTTATGTTCCTCAACTAAGAGTATGTTTTGAAAAAGAATTGGCCTGAAATTGGATTTACTTCCCATATTTCTTAACAGTGCCATTATTCTATTCATTAAACATTTACCCTTGTGTGTGTAGTGTATATCTTTTGTGTCTTCAACTAATGTGGTAAAAAATCATCAAACTCGCGAAGCTCTAATACCACCAACAAACCACCATTAAAACCGCCTAACAAATCAGTTAATCAAAATTATTCACCTATAAAATTATCAGACACCTATCAATTATCAATCGAAATTATTCACTTTCCTATAATAAAATTATTCCACTTTAACTATAACAAATTATAATCTACTCCTTACAGATTTTTATGGTAACACATACAATATAAACAAGCATTTAAATAAATAATGGCATGAAAATGATACTGACAGTTTGATACTCTTTAAAATTTAGTTTAAGAAAGTTTGCTTAAAACCATAAAAATATCTTAAAGTCATTCAAAGTCTACTGTCATTTTCCATAACACACTCTCCTAAATTGTCTTATATTTTGTAAACTGAAATCCCCAATCTTCAAAGAAAAAATTAGTAAATTCCAGTTACGTTCGTGAGTGGACACGGCGCCACTTGTTCGAGGGCTAAACTGCCTCTTGGTAATATATATGTAAACTTATTTAATCAATCTTACGTTTAACTTTTATCCTATATAAATTATCTAAGTTGGCCTATGATCGATAATGGTAGTTACCCAAAGACAATAATGAGAGGCAATTATGGAAGAAGGACAGCAATAAGTATTTACATACTATGTACATTTATTTACAACATTAATTATTAAAACATAATTGGATTGAATTACTTAATTCTTGAGTATAAATAAAATTGATTCTAGATTATGTATGCGAGATTCTCGAATAAGTCACAACATGCAGACCACAAAATAATAAAATAATCATGATAATAATTTAAGACTGCATGCATCAATTTTTTAAAATCCCAATATTCAAGACATTAAATATAAATCGATAATATCAACTATCAATCTGATTCATGCACAATTTCATTTCTTAAATTTTATAATAAAACATATTCCTATCATTCATTGATTTAATAATTTATTAAATTTGAAATGAGGCTGAGACTGAGGACTGGAGAAGGAGGGAAGGACATTTACCTTATTGCGAGCCTTCAGCTCATGCGTAGAGGTATCAATGCAGTATATCCAATTTGGCACTTCACATTCACATTTACGAGTTCATATTCTTTAATTTTGGTTTGAAAATCACATCACTTAAATACGCTACGATGGCACCCACAGAAGCGATAAGCGTTCTTCAAGTTTCATGCGCCGGCTACGGCAAACATTTTAAACGCAGCGCGGTGAACGGGCAGGCCCAGGGGCAGCGGCCCCTGGCCACCGGACCTCTTTCTAGAACTTTTCACAGAATAACTGGGATATTAACTAACCTTTTCTGAATTTTTGATTTTTCCTTTTATGTGGAATTGTATCTTTGGGCGGGTCGACCTTCAACCATTCGTGCTGGGTTCTTACGCCTTGGGTTTGGCCTGGAGCCCCTGAACCAATCTCTGGGCGCTCTCATTCTACCCCTTTCTACCAATAGTGTTTGACTTCAACACCTGGACCCTCTTTGGGAATCTTGGGGTTTTATCCCCCCTTGAATCCCAGGTGTGAATGTAATAATTTTCCCTCGATTGTTGTTGGGCCGCCGACTTGGCACCCACGTTCTAAACCTCTTTTGTCGTTCCCAGACCCCTTCTTATTCTGACGGTCAGCTTGTCTCATAATTTTAATTTAACATAATGTCCGTCTCCCTTTCCTGTGTGCCTTTTATCCCATACCGCCTTTCAATATTTTGGTGGGAAAGTGATGCAGGTGGCCGATGGAATTTTATCGATTCCAGCTGGCCAACAGTACTCATACCTAATCCCAACTTCGAATAAAACAACTTGATGTAATTTTTAATATATTATGGAAATATTTTTTAAGAGAATATATCTTGACTACCAGATATTATAGTACGGGAGCTGGCGTTAAATTTCAAGAATTCATCTGCTCGTACACGAATTTAATTTTACAGGATAGTGTTAGTGGTGCTGATCACGGAATTGAGCGTCAGCTGGTCAGGTAGCGGTGGGTTGAGCGTGGGGAGGGGGTCGAAGGTACAAAATAAGAAAAATAAATTCATCTGCCTGTGGATGAAGCTTGGTGGAGATGGTAGTTTAGACCTTCCTGATTACAAAAATGACCGTCAGCTGGCTGAGTGGTGATGGAATGACCGTCATCCGATCACGTGAACTTGCAAACAAAAAATTTATCTGGCAAAGCAAGAAACTTGGTAGGAAATCAATCTCTGTTACATAAATAATAACGAGTTACTAGTGCAACAGATATTAATTCATGAGTTGCTAGTGTAAGTTGAAGACCAGTAACTCGTTATTACTTCATGTAACAGAGATTGACAACCCTACCAAGTTTCATGCATTGTCAGATAATTCTTTTGTTTGCAAGTTCAAGTGACCAGCTGACGGTCATTCCACCGCCACCCAGCCAGCTGACAGTCATTTTTGTAATTAGGAAGGTCTAAACTCTCATCCCCACTAAATTTAATCACGAGCAGATGAATTTATTTTTCACTTTTTTGCCCACTTTGAAACCCTCCCCACACTCAACCCATCGCTACCTGACCAGCTGACTCGCGATTCCGTGATCAGCACCACTAACACTATCCGTTCATATTAAAATCATATACGAGCAGATGAATTTTTCATTTTAACGCCAGCTCCCGTACTATTAGGTCTAACATCACAAGATTTTTTTGTGATACCTATGAAGTCATACCTATTCAATTCAAATATTGAGAAAACCTCAAATTTGCTACAATAAAACAATTTACCTGCAAAAATGTTGGTTTAAGAATTAAAAGAGATTACAACTTCAAACTTATTTTTTCATTTCCAAAAGGAGTATTTTATGTAAAAATTTAGAAAGACTCCACATAGAAACATTGTCACCGTCATTTAAATATTTAATCGTCATTTTAATTTTAATATTTAATTTTATAATATTTAATTAATTTATCGGTTTAAAGAGACTCGAGACGGTCTATTTACTTCTATTTCAAGCGTTAAACATAACCAAACAAAAACTTAATTTCGAAGGAAATAGCAGCATCAAAATAATCAATTCATTCATTTTTTACCCGAAAAGAAATTCGAACCTTATATGATTCAATTAAATGCGATGCTTCCAAATAAAACATCCCAGCAAAAAAAATCAGCAAAATTTCTTTAAAAAAGTGAAGGGAATTTGGACCTTTAGTCTGTAGTTTTCTTTAGGAAATCTGCAGTTTTCTTTAGAAACTCTGCAGTTTTTTATAAGACTGCTGAAATGCCTTTGTAAGAATGTATTCAAAACTGCTGTAAAAAACTGCAGGCTTACTTGCTGAAGTCCTATTGCTACAAAAATAACTACAGACTTCTTTGAGAAAACGGCACTTTTGACGCTTTTTTGAAGGAATTTTGGACATGATTTTTGCTGGGATGGGCCTTACACAGAGTAAACACTCAATATGGTAAACCAAAGAGTAGAGCGTAACAAAAAAAACAACGAAACCGCACAAGACCTCTTCACCTCGACGAAACAAAAGGACACAGTAATCCCCATCGCCCCCAAGTTCACCATCACCCAAAGACCGGGCATCGAACCCAAGCAAGAGACCCTCCGGATGAGGCATCGAAGAGAAGAGGCGAGAAACAAAACCTTGGATATTCCCCTGTTGGCCGATTGACTCGGATATCATCGGGAGAATAGAGAGAGAGAGAGGAGCAGAGTAGAAGGAGAAGGTCACGTGACTACTCTCGTGGCGGTCAGTGACCCCCTCCCGTGAGCGCAGGCGCGCGCGCAACACTGACACATAAAATCGTTTGCTGCCTCCGAATTAAAACGGATGGGGATGATGAGGAGCCCTTGTCTGTCTGGCTCCGGGGAGAGAGTGGGTAGAGTTGAAGGGAAGAAGTTCTGCTCCTCTCATAGGGAAATCCGTATGTATTAAATGTAAAAATCCTTGAGCTTATAAAAGCATATCCTATAGATTTTCAATCAGTTCAAAAAAAATTGAAGAGAAGGCATACAACAACAGCGTAGAGCGTAGGCTACTGTTGTACACGTATGGACGGTGTCAACCGGTCACTAGTCACACCTCGCCGCTTAAATTCCGCTGAAAACTCCGATTACTAGTTGACCAGGTCATTTAAAATAAAAGTGAATAATATTTCGAATTATTAATTTGAATTTTCTGATAACTTTTATTATTTAATAAATATCAATTTATGTTTTTTTGTTTTAAATTTCGTTGTAAATTTGAGATGTTTTGAAATAAAATTTATCAGTGAGGCAAGACGTCACCTTAAGATGGAGAAATAAACCCTACAATTTATGCTTTTGAACAGTGCAATTGGAGTTTCCATCGGTAAGATACTTCCGGTTGGCAGTTGGCACCGTCCATTGGAGTAAAATTTATACAAACTCAAGGTATATAAACTAACAAGGTATGCTCATAAGTGACGTCACCCAGGATATAAAATAACGGACCAATCAATGACGAGCATATCAGCCAATACAGCTCCATTGCAATGCAACAGATCGTAGATACATCAGGATTAATTGGGTCGATATTCAAGGTAAATAAACTAACAAGGTATGCTCTTCCGGCGAAAAAGGCGTGGCTTTTGAAAATGACGTCACCCAGGATATATTTCCTATTCACAGCATGGGAAAATGCTTATTTTTGGTGATTTTTATTAAATTAAGGGCCAAAGAAACTTCTAAAACAGTTTACACTGGACACAATTACGAACATGTTTATAAGTTATCAAGTTTTTTGAATTAGAATAATAATTTTAACTCAATAATAGCCGATCAAAAATATGAAACTTGAGCTCTACAACGATGTGCTTTAATATCTCCGCTTATTGATTTTAATTACTAACTTGTATACATGTAATCAACACAGCTGATGATACAAAGAAAAAATATTAAGCAAATATTCAATCATGAAAACTTTTCAGAACATTCTTGTTGTGATAAAATTAATATCGCTGTTCTGCAATGTCAAACTTGAATATCCATTGTATCGAAGCAGTTTAGATTTTAAGGACAAAAAATATTGAGTTCTTGAAATAAATGAAGTACATAAAAATATGGAAAATTATGAGCTAAAATCTAAGAACTAATTAATTTAATTTAATAATGGATTTATTCAAAATTTTAGTGCATTTACCTTAAATAATGATCCTACTACAGTCCACTCAGCTTGTTTATTTTTATTTGAGATTCAGAAATAGTATTCTTAAAATCGTCTGTATCCTTAATTATATTTTTAAATATTTTATCGGAATTTTTCAAATAAGTGGGTTATTGTATTCATAAGTTTTAAAACAAACTAAATAAGGAATTTCAATAATATCGACCCAATAAATCCTGATGTATCTACGATCTGTTCAATGGTGTTTATTGTATTACTATAGTATTATGGTGGCTGATATGCCCGTCATTGATTGGTCCGTTATTTTATATCCTGGGTGACGTCACACAGCGAGAGTTATGAGCATACCTGGTTAGTTTATGTACCTTGGGTCGATATTATTGAAATTCATTATTTAGTTTGTTTTAAAACTTATGAATACAATCACCCACTTATTTAAAAAAATTAGTTTAAAAATATTAAATAAGATAATTAAAGTGACAGACGATTTTAAGAATTATATTTCTGAATCTCAAATAAAAATAAACAAGCTGACTGGACTGTAAAAGGATCATTAAAGGTAAATGCACTAAAATTTTGAATAAATCCATTATTAAATTAAATTAATTAGTTCTTAGATTTTAGCTCATTGTTTTCCATATTTTCAAGTACTTGATTTATTTAGATACTGAATATTTTTTGTTTTAAAAATCTAAACTGCTTCGATACAATGGATATTCAAGTTTGACATAGCAGAACAGCGATATTAATTTTATCATAACAAGAATGTTCTGAAAAGTTTTCATGATTGAATATTTGCTTAATATTTTGTTTTCTTTGTATCAGCAGCTGTTTTAATTACATTTATACAAGTTAGTAATTAAAATTAATAAGCGGAGAGATTGAAGCACATCGTTGTAGAGCTCAAGGTTCATATTTTGATCGGCTATTATTGAGTTAAAATTATTGTTGTAATTCAAAACACTTGATAACCTATAAACATGTTCGTAATTGTGTCCAGTGTAAGCTGTTATAAAAGTTTCTTTGGTCCTTATTTTAATAAAAATCACAAAAAATAAGCATTTTCCCATGCTGTGAATAGGAAATATATCCTGGGTGACGTCATTTTCAAAAGCCACGCCTTTTTCGCCGGAAGAGCATACCTTGTTAGTTTATATACCTTGATACAAACTAATGAATAAATCTTGGTGTACATAAAGTTTACTACTTCATACTTCATAAAGTTTATAACACAATACTTTATTTTCAATGCCAACGCAACCCATACAGGGCAATTTCTTCAGCTAACGATCCTAACACATGGCTATAACATCCTAATTCCCTTTAAATATTTAGGTCTCTAATTATATTTACTATTTACCAAGAAGCACAAACGTTCAAGATTCTTAAATTTTTTGTCATGTACGGCCAAGTTTCGTTTACTTCTTCTAGTTGCAGTTACGTAAACTTGACATTTGGTATGAGCTGTTCTACTAGGGTTATTATTTTCTAGTACTTTTTAAAGGGGATCGTCAAGATTACTTATGACTCTCACAGTCAGTGCATACCCCGATTCCTTTACAAATTTAGCAAAATAAAAAGCAATCACATTAAAAACATTCTCAAAATAAGCACCTTCTAAAAAATACACACATTTGCGATCTCGAATATCCATCACAACAACCCTCCGAGTGTTATTCCCACCGGAGGAAAAACCCTACCCCACTCCAGCCTGGGAATGTTATGACATTTGCATCAATAACACCGAGAGTAGCAAATATTGTTTGTCTCCCCGCCGTCTGCTACTGCACCCTTCCTTTCCCGCCGCTGGCCCATCCCAAATGGGGGCTATCGCATAACGGGAAAAACAGAATCCGTTACCGCCGCACAAAACACCCCCTATACGGGGAAGCCCCTTGCTCGGCTTGTTTACGCGCAAATACCATTAGCAATAACAGAAGGGTCAACGAACCTGGACACTCGGATTGCCATGCAATTATGAAGGCTTTGCCGCGTATGGACAAATATTTGTTCGGTTTGGGATTGGTTTTTGTCTTTTTACTGTGGGACTGGTTGGTTGGGGGTTTTGTTCTCTCTGATCAAAAGGGCGAAGACCCGAGGAATATGTGGCGAGAAGTTGGATTTCTGAGGCCTTTGCTTTTAAGGAGTTTCATAACATTGAAGGCTTGGAGATATTCTCAGTTAAGTCAAATATTGTGAAATTACCTATTAAAGAGCTTTAAGAGGGATTAAATTTTTGTAATGTCTTTGAAAATTAAAATTCAAAGGTATTGGCAATCTCAAAAAAACATTTTTATTGCGTCAATGTGCAATACAGGAAAGCTAGAGTAAATGAGCAGGAGCACGTTATAATTTTTAGACATTTTTTCAGACGTTTTAGTTTTTTTATATCTGATTTTTCCCGGACTTAATTTCTCCACAATATCAGTTAAGTTTTTTATATCAACGAAACCTTAAATAACTTGAGGATAATGTTAAAAATCTGAAGATATCGTACTTTCGTATGACTATTTTCGAAAAAAATTCATTAAAACTCTCCTAATTTTGTTTAGGTATCTCTCTCATTCAATTCAAATCTAAAAAATCATAATTACAAAAGTAATTTTTTTAGAAAAGACTACTTCTAATGTTATCTAAGGACACAAAAGTTATTATTTATCTTTTAATAATACAATCCTTTCTAACAAACTTTCCAACTAAAATTATTTTACCCTTACTCGGGTCAATGTACTGCTAGTTTGAGCCAGCATACCTTTCTTCAATATCATTCAGTTAATCAGTAGGCTATGAATTACCTATTTTACTTCTTTCTGAAACCTTCAAACAAACGACACATTTCTAGTAACCCTTCTTGTTCTATAACTAGATGAATTAATTTTCTCCCCTTTCCACCAGCATCATTACAACAAGCATAATACCCATCAGCACACCCCCTTCCTCCATAACTTACCTCTATTTATTTACACAGAAGACTACAAGACACGCCGTGTTTCAACGCTCATCCTCTCCAGTCTGAAACAACACAACATCAATACCTCATTTCTTAAATGAGAGATCTCATGTCAAGAGAGAGAAGAAGGTACAAAAGGGTCTCTCCCCCATCGGAAAGGATCTTCTCCCCCATGGGAGAGGCTCTCCCTCCCCCCTCTGCGGATAAATAAACAAAACTGTCGGCTCGTCTGAAAGGAAAGGTACGTTGAAAAGCGGCATTAAGGGGGGGGGACGCAGCGCTTTTTAAAACTTCCGTTTTCAGAAAGTGAGTCTGGTAGCTAATGCATAGTTATGTGGATACGGGGGTGCCGAGCGTTGACCCCGAGGTTTTTCACACCGTTTTTATATACATTTAAAAAAGGCAGGAAAGGGATACTTCCTTGTGGTGGATTTTTGTTGTTGTTCGGATGTTGTTTTAATTTGGTTTCAGGGCCGTGTTTTAAGCTTTGTTATTTAAATGCGTTGCAAAAGGAAGAGAGGGATTACACTGGGTGGAAGGGATGGAGAGTTCAGAGAACTCTGGTGGGAGAGGCATGCTCACTTGGGGGGTTGGTTCATCCGTGTTTTGAAAAATCTATTAGAAAGAGCGATATGCCTGTTTTGGTTGAAATGAAGATATCTGTTCTGAAATGCAATCACTTTATCTGTAGTTTTACCTAAATTTATAAGTAACCTAAAACTACTTTGCCCTTTTGAATAGGCAAAAAACTGTTACTGATTATAAGAATGTAAGTCACAGCCTGATTTTGTATTGAAAGTCATTTGAATATAAAATATTATTAAAAAGTTCTGTACATGAAATTCATATTACTCATTTACTTGAGTAGTATATTTATTACAATTGCATCCATGTATGCAAATTTATGTGTGAAAATGAAAACGAGATTATTTTGTCCAAAACATTATGCCATGATAAATACAAATATTTTTTATTTTACATTTTTTAATTATCAAAATATTATTCTAAAAAACAATATTATCAAACTCTTTACTACTTTAATTTAATAGTTTGTTCCTTTAGTATATTTTTTTAAATTCGATTTTTTTACAAATTCAAATTTATTCAACAACACAACATGACACTACACAACAGGAAAAAAATGATAATGAAAAAAAAAACACCGAACATTTTTTTAAATATAATATCCCAAAGGAGCCAAAAAGGCTCTTCCATGGGGCTACAGATTTCCTAATGTTATTGAACATAGAAAAATAAAATAAATTTAATCAACATAAAAAATACAATTAGAAAACTTATATAGAATAAAAAAATATGTCACATTCTCGACCATCTCATTTTTACAACTTTAAAATAAATAATAAAATTATTTGAAAAAGAAAAAAACTCAGTACAAAACTTGTAGTCTTTTTATCCAGGAAAGAGAGGGATTCTCTCTTAAATATTCATCTCCTAACTTTTTACCATTCATCTTCAAACAATCCAAACGCAACTCTCCTTAGTAAAAGAAACTAAAAAATAAAACAAGGAACTTGTCATCTTCACACAATGCGCTCAGAGTAGTTAGTCAGTTTGACGCAGTCAGTAGTAGTATGCTAAATCTTCTCCCAAGAAATTCCGACGTTTCTGACCAACCGACAGCAAGAATGTAGGTTTTTACTCCGGGAGCTGTGACACGCGTTTATCAATCTTGTCGTGTGTTATTAATTTGTTTACTGTTCGCTTTCGAAACGCTGTCTCTGTGATGCAGGACCTTGATTTTGAGATAACTGTGACTGCTGGTTGTGCTGTTTTAGTTAATGAATGAACTGTGCACACTGTGAGTAAATCCATCAGATGTGATTGAATGTTGACATTACGGGCTATTTCGATAAGTGGAATTTGCCTCAAGGTGAAAGATCTCTACTTTTAGAGTGTATTAGGTAACCTAAAAAACGAATGGATACTTCAACTTTCCCACTCCCCCTTCGTGTATTTGTTGAAACATATGGAGCTGTTATTTTTTACCTTTGTTTTAAAACCTGTATATTATATATCTTAATATCTTAAATGCTGTTTTTGACAAGGATTTTTTCACACCATACTTGCAAAAATATCTTGAAATAATTAAGTTAGAAGGAAGATATCAAGATTATCTCTTTTATACTATATATGATTTTTTTATTAAATATAACCTTAAATCTTAAAAAATAATTGTTTAATAAACCAAAGACCACTTACGCAAACAGTAATTTGTGAAGGACAACTTCTTTACAATCTTTTCATACGTATTTAAGATTCATGCAATTAAAAGAGATAATCCTCAGTTTTTTTTCAATACGAAACTGTCAATTAAATAACTTCAATGATGAAATTGGTTATGCGTCTTTAAAACTATCATTGAAGAAGAAATACGTCTGTCTCTACCATTACTCCTTCAATTGAAGCAAGGTTAGCCTCCAAAACTTTTTTTCCAAACCATCGAAAAACCTATCCATCTCCGTCACACGCTTTAAAATGAACTTCTTATGCAACATCAACAAAGAAGACTTTTCAAGTCCGAATCAATGCACACAGATTCATTTGAGCTTTGAGAATATGAAAAAAACAGAGACACCCTCTCCAAAAGAAGTGTTTTCAATCCCAGGTTTTATTGGGCTCCTCAAGGTTAAGATTCCCCAATTCTAATTAGCAGCGAATGGTTCTGCTGGACAAACTGAAAGGCAGTCTGAGCAAAGAGAAAGGCGGTCACCGAAAGTGAAATAATAAGAATAACAAAAAAGGAAATCAAATAAAAAGGCGACTGGGGCTATAAAAAGGAAAGGAAATTGAGGTCTGGAATACCATTGCATTACCATTCGTTTGCCTTTGCTTTGTTCTTTGACTTTCAGTGACTCAAAAGAGTGGCTGTGACATTAAGTTTCGTCACATGATGTCAGGGCATCGTAAGGTCGTTTTTATGGCCCCTCTGTCTCAGACCTAGTAACAGAGTCTTTGTGCGGATAGTAAATACGGTTTCGATGTAAACACCTGTTTACCCAGTGAAATGAAAAAGGCAGTTTGAACCAGATAGACTATGTACACAGCTGTACGGATTTTCAAATTTTTCGAGGAGGGAAAATATAAATGCAGTTTGTGTTTGGAGTTTTCATATTTGCTTACACGTTATTGTGTTAACTTATATAAAAAATTTCGACTATAGTATTTAGGAGTACTCTAGATTTTAATTTTTATCATCAAAATCTAAAATGTTATTCAAACTTATTGACTTTCTCTATCCAGATTTTTTTCTACAGTCATATATTCCGTTGGGTCTTATTCAGTAAAGTAGATATGGTTAATATTTTCCCCCACTTTCTCTTACATCGTGTCCAGATTTACTCCTTGTTATTGTTAGTTTAATTTTTAGTCGGATTTTTTAGCACTGACTGAGAAGATAGGGTAACTTAAAAAAAATAAAGAATAACGTGATGTGAAAATAATAATGATCTCATTCGGTAGGAAGAACCTCGGCGAAGAATTATGGGTTTTTTTATGTCACAAAAACCATTTGTGCAAGTTTAGAAAAACAGCGTCTGGTACCGTTCTCACATAGGCAACAACACGGGACATTTACATCCATAAAATCCCACAGTAACTAAAAAACAAAGTCACTGGTGAAAAAAAGCTCTTCAACAAGAACCACACTTCGGCAAACAGATAATAGGAATCAAATAGAGGACCGCAGAAACCAATTCGATTCCTATTATGCACCCCTATGCACCCTAAACGTGAAATGCACCCAAACAAAAGGATTCTTCAACTCGGGGGAACATAAAAAATATTTCAAGGTCAATGCCATTGCCTGATTTATACGAGGAAAAAACCATAACCCTTTTTAAAGCAGCAGCAGCAGCCCCGAAAGGAGAGGGGGGGTAGAAATAGAAGCCTTTCGGTTAGTAGAGTCGAACTTTTTTAAAACGTACCCTTTACCCTGCGTGAGAAAGGGTTTTTTGCTATTTCGAATTAACTCTTCCACCTGCTCAGAGGGAGATATAAATATAAAGAGCCGACGACATCTTTTTTACGAACGCTTGGAGATGGGTTAGTGGATCTGTGGCGCATGCCTGGCGTTAGTTTTCGCATAAAAGGGGTGCTCAGGAATAGAAAAAATTAATCCTACCCTTTTTTTACTGCGACATGTGGTTCGTGGATTGTGGATCGCGCTTCTGTTTCTTTTGGAGCGTTTTAAGTGGAAGAGGTACCTGGGTTTCTTGGGAGACAGTAGGTTTGGAGTCATGCTCTTTAGGGTTCACTGCCCCTAAATGCACCTTTGCTGTCATTTATATGTTTTTGAATTTTAAAATAAGTCTATGACTTGGCAGGATATTTTTTCAATTTTTCGTCTGTGTATCATTGAGGAATTTCATTTAGGTCCTGTGTATTTATAGGTTTAGTCGTCCATTTCAGTTATAATTTTTTAAAATATTTTTATTATCCAATAAAGAAAAGAAAGAACCAACATGGTTTATGAAAAAAAATGTTTCACTAGTTGATTATTAATTTTTGTCCCTTTGTCATGTATAGTCGCATCAGTAGAAAAATAAAAATATTTAGAAAGCTCTTTTTCTAATTTAATTAAATTGAAACTTCAGCGAGGTGGTACAAAAGTCTTTTGCCAGCTTCCTCCCATTCTAAATCTTGGAATCACAAATTCACCCGCATGGCATGCGACTTGTGTCCTAACTTTTTTCTTAGGTAATCAAAGTGATATTTTTAATCATTTATTGAATTTTCAATCCTCTCATGCGTGAAAAATATCTCACCATATAAAATCCCAACCTCTTTCTGGTTAAAAAACCAATTAATTGGGAGGGTAATGAAAATGCAAATCAACTTAAAGATATTTTCGCGCATTTTTTTTTGTTCGTAAAAGAAACCCGTTGTTATGTAAATAACTCAAAATCATTAGAAAACAATAAATTAATCTATTCAAAGCAACTATCTTCGATTTTTAAAAACTTTTTGAATATATTCCATTTTAAATCACACATTTTTCACCGTTCAAAAACCCGTGGGCATCAGTATAGCCTGTCTACCGTAGCTAGGCGGTGAAAACCGGTTCCGCAATGCTATTTTCCCCGCCTAGCGACGGCAGACGCCAGTCCCGCTTTCGACCTGTAGAACTAGTTTCACTGCGAGCATCGTTATCTAGCTGGGAAAACTGAAAACAAGGGCAGCGCTGGGTTTTTGCTCCCCCAACAATTTCCCAACTCTCCGGCTCTCGATCAGAAAAAGCTAACAACCTCAGTTTAGAACCTTGAAATTTGATCTTTGGACGTTTGCTTTCTTAGGGTTTATCGAACTTGTTTATTTGTTTACGAGATGAATGCCTCCTTTTTTTCTGAAAGGTTTGTTTAGACTCGATTTCGTCAAAATACTTTTGGTATCAGATTTCTGAAAATTTTAAGTTTTGGACAGGAACACATTGTAGCTTTTGTAAGAGTCGTATCACTCATCAAGGTGTTTGTGATTATTTTAAGTGGCTTTAGAACACATGATGCTTTTTCAATCGTTTACCAATGTAAACAAAATTTCGTAAGAAGTATTTAAGATCAAAACCATATCATTGAACTTTTATCAGGACTGACATAAAGCTACTTTAGAAGGGATAATATATTGTAAAAGAATCTCCTATACTTAAAATTTAAAAAAAAAACTTTCAAATGGAACAAATCACAAATTATGCTTTTCGAAACTTAACTCCACATTATTTGCACGAAATTTTAAAAAATATATGGAATCTTCAAAGAGGCTCTTCTCACGAAACTTAAGATCTTGCGACAAAATATATTGGATTTCACATGAAAGTAACCTCAAATCATACTCATTTCTGGATTAGATCAAATTAAAACACGAGCATCACCATTCATTTTTTTCTACATTTATTGATCTTTATATCTATCTCAATGTCTGTTACTACGTACAGATCTGCCTATAGTTGTTAAGAAAGAAGAACTTATAGAGAAAAACTTTTGATTTCGTACAATATTGTGGCGATTGTTATAGAAACGGGATATTCCATTCAATTTTGGAGGTGATGGTATAATTGGAGGGTTCAGAATAGAAATGAACCAAGTCCACTTTAGCTACTTTTGAGCTACAGACGTTTAAAGTTAAAGCTTCATAGCAAATTACATGTTAACGCAACAGAACTTGCTGCTGCCAAGCGGATATTATCAGAACTAGGACTTGGTTCACTACTGCACTGAAATTTTTCATAGTTGGTGCATGTTATAGCGTTGCTATAGTCTGTTCATTTTGAACTGGCGCTTGAAAATATTTCCTTCCCCCACCACCGATCGGTAACCATAGCAACTATCTTCGTCAAAGTGACGAAGAAGGCTTACTATTGGCTGCTCGAAGATAGTAACTATGGTTACGCTTCTAGCGTGGGGGAAAGCACTATTTCTCAAGCGCCAATTCTAAATGAATAGAGTATAACTCAAAAATGACAAAAAGTGGACTTGGTCCATTTTAATTCTGAGCCCTCCAATTCATAAACGCTGGAAAAAAAACTTTTTGTGCCAAATCCCAAATCTGTGTGACTATCATTTAGATTAGAACATCTTTTCAAAAATTTGTTTCTTGGCAGTACGTTACTACGTACTACAATCCAATATCTTGGTTCAAGCTTAGAATTTCCTGTACTTGCTCATTTTTTTTCATTTGGTTTCCTAGGCAGTAAGTAATATGACGCATAATATCCACTCGAACTTAGACAGAAAACTGCCGTCTCCACTTAACTCAAGGGAGAAGAGGGGGAGTTTATATCGGCCCACTTCCGTATAATCGCCCTGGAGTCTCCAGAGGGCGCATCTAAAACGGGAAAGGGCTGTTCGAACACGGAAGAGCGGCCGACCGACCACGGGAACATTACTACCTCCTCGGGCTGCGAGTCGTCCTTGTGACCCAAACACGTGAACACGAGCTCTTGTAGTAATTGATCTTTGTTGCACGCGTTCGAATGAATGGCGGTGAGGTGGGCAATGGGACAGATGCTTTTTTTGAATGCAAATTTGCATGTTGCTGTTGGCAGTGGTGTTATTGACTGACTGACCACTGGTGGGAGAGTGAGGTTAATGTCATGTGATCTCGGCTAAGAATGCCAAAATTACAAAATTTGAGACAAGTATTATAATTTGGGTTTCTTTTAAAGTCCTTTATTTCTTTAGGAAATAGCTCAATTCTAAAACCTCAATAAAATTGGTGTGAAATAGTACCTTATTTTGGACAGCCTCAACATTAGGGCGTATTTACATGCATCGATTCTAAGCGACCGGTCGATATTTCCTTATAAATGCTTACGTAGCTACTACGTCATGGGGACAAGAACCAATGGCAGGACCACATTCAAAATCGACGAGAGAAATTTTCCACCGTTTTCCTTTACGTCACAATCGAGTCACTGCATGTAAAGTCGCCTTTACAGAAAACCTTAAATTCCTCAAAAATAAGTTCACTGGACTAGGACCATTGTATTTCTGGGCATAAGAAATGTAGGCTTCTCTTAGGGATTTTGGATGGCATTAGAAAATTAGGGTGTATTTTTAAAGTTGACAAAACTTCTTTATCATCTCTCTTACCGCATATCATGAGTGGTGAAAATAAAATGGAGTAAACCCATATGGGAGAAACGGGATAATATACCCTATAAAACTTCTATTTTCTCTATAAAAATATTTTCTTTTGATTACCACTTACTTGTACTGCTATATAACTGTTTACTGTCAGAAATCTGATAATAGATTGTGTTAATAAGAAGCAAAAATAAATTATACTAAAAAATTCGCTTGATTAAATAGAAAAATATCAGACTTTTAAAGAATATGTAATTCTTATAGCGGCAGAAAGTTGTGGTTACTCTTATAATTTAATAATCGTTACACTTTTTACAGATAAGCCCGGCTAGCTCAGTCGGTAGAGCACGAGACTCTTAGGGCCGTATTCTGACATTCGAGTTTTGGAAACTCCCTAGTGAGTTCGAATGGTGAGATGAAATTTCGTATTCTGACAGCCAAATTCTCCCCATCGAAAGGCGAACTCGAACGCTCGAATCTCACCACCCGAGGAGCTGGTGAGTATTCGAGAGAATTCATTCGAGTGAGTCTCTGATTGGCTAGGCGCCTTTCGTGACGTCAATCTGAGGCAGAGCAAAGCTGTTTTGTTTACAATTACAAATTTCCGACGATGCACGATGCAGCAAGGACCAAATGGAATAAACATGGAACTTCAGGTAAGAAATATTCTTTTTATATAACGTGCTTCCCCTTTATAGTAAAAATAATGTAATGGTTACCACCTACTCTATCCTATTTTAACCCCAGTTAAAGTTTTCAGCTGAAGGTTTTTCTCTTATCGGACTTATCGTTTATATTGTAAACTAAACTATTTCATACTTATTGTAAATGTTGTAAAGATAGTACAAATAGCAACCAGTCTACTCTCCGGCCTTTGGCCGGAGTTTCTGGCTTTTATTTTGAATCGCCATTCTCTATTTTGATTGGGAGTTTTATTAGCTGTTTTAAGATTATTATTAGGCACCCGATCAAAAAAAAATGAAGCCGGAGATTTGAATTACAGGCAGAAAACTCAGTTCAAAAGCAGGAGAGTTGGCAGGCCTGAAAATAGTTGAAGACCTCTCAATTTGAGTTTTTAATGAAACCAGTTCTTTTTTTCATTAACTTTTGCTCTCGTTGAGCAAGTTGGTGTTATTCTTTTAGTATATTAATGTATATTTATTGCAGGTGCTGTTGACTAAGGTTGCTGGGTACAGGCTCATCCAGTCCATGATTGGGGATGACCAATTCCTCCGGCTTCGGTTATCCCAGCCAATAATTTCAAGAATCCTCTCCCGAGTCTGATCAGATTGGAAAATTCTCCATTAATGTTTAGCAGGTAAGTAACCTTAAAAATTTTAAAATATATATGTTACGGGGAAAGTGATTAATTGGGCATTATTAATAATTCCCAGGGTGGAGGCGGGCAAAGTAATAAATTTCATTCATAAATTCCATTGAATTTATCACATTGCCCATAACATATACATCACTTATCCAATAGTTATAGTATATGGTTAGGGGACATCCATAAATTATGTGAGGTCAAAAAGGGGGAGGGGTTTGGAAAAATCTCACCAACGGGGGAGGGGGGGGGTCGATTAAAATCTCACGTCAACTTTTTAAGTTCAAAATTAAACAATTTCTTTTAAGTATGAGAAAGGAATAATACCCACAGATAGTATATTGGTAGTACTGTGGTTATTTCTAAACGGAATAATGACCTTTTCCCCCACATCATTAATAAAGGAAAAGTTTTAGGTGCTGTGAAGCACAAAATGCAAACGAATAAGATAGAAAATTATTTTTTAATATTGTACGTAAATCTCAGGTGGGAGGGAGGGGGTCCAGCAAAATCTCACCAAGGGGAGAGGGGGGTCCAGATTTTGTAAAAAAAACACCTCACCTAATATATGGATGTCCCCTTACCACCACGCTAAAAACTTGAATATTTTATTAATTACGGGATCTAGTCTAGAAGGGGGTTCAGTCACCAAGCAAAGTAGCAGCGCCAATGTGCGCCCAAGTGTCAAATTGAAGTTGGCGACAAAAAATTCGCCAAGAGGTGCCAACCCAAACTCTTCTAGGATCTTACCTAATCACGAATGCAGATTCGATCATGTTTGCCTGGTGGTAGCGATGATACATAAAGTGTATTTTGTAAGTAATAAATTTTTTAAAAGTTTGACCATTCCCGACTCCTAGCTATCAAATTTGACTTTTTTATTTTTAGTTTACATTCCATTATAATTTGATTCGTTTACATCGGCATACATTTGCTTTTAACTGGAGCAATAAATTCAATTTGTGGATCTTGACAACAAGAAAAGGATCAACTATAAAGTTGTTAATTCTCAGACAGACTATTAAAAATATTGAGAGGAATTCAACTGGTCTTTAATAAATGTTTTTGACGAAATACAAATTGACTTACATTTTTTTGTCTATCCATTTTTATTTACAGGGAGGATAGTTATGAGCACTTATAGGAAGTTTCTTTTTTATTAACATCACTAAAGGCTGTTATTAAAATATATGCTCTTCTTTAATAGGTTTGTGATGCTGATTACAGAATTTTGAGTGCCTTTTGCCGCTGGTCTGGTACCACCCATGACTCCATCTCGCGGCTCGTTTGATTTCGTCTAGATTTGGAATCCATTCGAAGACTGACTGGCTGTTACCATCGCATTGGCTCCGAGTCAGAGTTCAGCATGCCTGATCTAGAACATTTATTAATTCTCTTTCATGTCGCCCAAACTCGGCCTTATTTGTTTTCAGCTGTTAACAACAATCAGCTTGTTTACAAAACACATAGTTTGTTTCATTTACTTTTTGTCCTTCAAAGTTCAGTTGCAAGTGTGTTTCAAAAATCATCAGTACCTACATGAACTTTTTGAAAGACCTCCATTTTTTAACTTAATTTTTTCCTGCTGCTATTTTTAAAACACCATTATGTATATAATTATAAAATGAAATCAAACCGGCATATCTGCAATTTTCCCTTGAGCGCCTTAAAGTTTTTGCATGCAATACTTAAAATAATAATAATGTAATATTGTGAGATAGTTGAAAAAAGGAATTTATTGACACTAATAACTCAAAAACTCAATTTTTGCAGATATGCCGGTGTGATTTCACAGTGACGATATAAATAAGTACTGTTGCATAACCCGGGTGCAAATTTCACATCTTAAAAATTACAGAAAACAATTAAAAGCAAATTATTTGAAGGGTTTTAAAGTTAAATATTTTCCTATTAAAAGTTTTTAATGGATATTTTACACTGCCCTTGGCAGTTTGGCCCAGCTAATGCAACAGTACCCATGAATTTTATGAAAACCATACATATATTTTTTACTAAATATTTTCCTGTTGTATATACTATTTCTAAAACACTTAATGATTTATATAATATCACCCTATACCAGTGGTTCCCAAAGTGGGTTTCATGGAATCCTGGGGTTTCAAGAAAAACTTAAGGGGTTCTGCGTGACAAATTGTATTTCATTAAAAATAGAATGATGTTTAATGTATTTTTGTTTTCCTCGGACCACCAAAATAAATTAAATTTTTATAAGCATTATATAAAAATTTTTAAAGTTCGGATACACAATTAGAAGCCAAATTTAGCGAAACAGGCTATTCAAATTTTATTGCCGTTTGCAACCACTTATTTGTGTGAAGCTGAGTTTTCGAAATAGTTTGCGACAAAAACCAAATATATTGACAAACTTGATGCTGCACCACATATGTACGAGTTCAGTTATCAAACATAATGCCCAATTTTAAGAGAATCATGGAATCAAAGAAGCAGGTGCATTCTTCCTTTTAAAGTTTTTTCATTTATTTTAGTTTGTTTTGTATGATAAACTGCTTTTTTTTTTAGTTTTGTTTAATTCAATAAAATCTTAATTACCAAAATAACAATAGTTTCTTTTAATATCAGATATCAAATTTTTAAAAAATATTCAGGGTTCTGCGATCATTGGCAACAAATTTGGGGGTTCCACAACCAAAATAGTTTGGGAACCACTGCCCTGTATACTAATTGCTAACACTGAAAATCTTATCTTTGTGTTGTATAGCTTCATAGTTGATGAAGTCTTCTGATTTAAGTTCCTGAATATAATTGTTCCTGAATATAATAAGTTCCTGAATAAGTAATATTGACATAGTTATTGTAACAAGAAACCAGTGCTCAATTGGTTTACAATGTAAATTACTACAGACAATAAATTGAAAATGATTGGAATTGTAATATTTATTTTTATTTATTTTGGATACTGTAGCCTATAATAATAAATATTTAATAATTTCACATGTTTAATCAACATACTGCACATTATAAAAATTTATCCAATACATATTCTAGGTTATACGAGAGTGGGGTTAGCAGAAAGCTTTAATTAAAGTTGCCTTATTTGGCAAGGAATGCTTCTTTTCAGAGAATGATGGATATTTTCGATTAGTTAACTATCTGATACGCCTCAGTTTTACTAGCTCATATCAACTAACTGAAATTAATTTGTTTTACAACCCATGGCGTTTTCACAGAAATGGTTGCACAAACCTATTGTGATAAAACAAAAATAGTAAACAAACAGTAAGTATGGATTAAGTATTCAATTCATAGCTGCTAATTCAGAAAGTTAAAAAACATCAAATTTTTTAAATTAATTCAATTTCATTATATACCCATTATTTACAAATATTGCTTAGCCTGCTTGCAAAATTTTTTAAATCAGCATTGGATCAAAGCTTGCACTCTCTTAAAACAAATTGATTTTGTTTATTGACATGCAAAAAATAATTAGGATAAACAAATATTATACTCTATTCATTTTGAATAGGTGCCTGAAAATATTTCCTTCCCCCAACCGTCAAAGCAACGAAGAAGGCTTGCTACTTTTTTCCCGCCTGATGTTAGTTGACCTTTATGACGTCCAAGAGCCACCACTGATTACACTTATTAAGACCTACCATTAAAATCCTTGTTTCTAACAAAATTGATACATCAATAAAAAAACTTCCTATAACTAATTGACCATTGTTCCTGGTTTCAAGGAAGTTATTTAATTTTTTTATATTTGTATTGTAGATGATACAGACTTCTTCTAATTTTTAATTTATTTTTTCATATTTTGCAACACAAATCAAATCTTAAAATGTATGTTTTTGCTTTACAGTTACTTAATTAGCTTGTGTAATGAGGGTTATAAAATTTAACACAAGTAAAGGAATTATAAAGAAAACTAAAATTTTTTCAAACTGTTTTGTTGACATGAATAAAATCACTACTATTAATATAGAGCAAGACTGTTTTTAATTTGATATAGGGCAGTAAGAATTTTAGCAATAAAAATTAACATTTAAAATAATACTGACAGAAAATTCATATTTTATTTATCTATAGAAAAAGCTATGGGCTTAACATCATCATACGTGGAGCATGTTATACCCTAATAACCTGGTCTTCCAAGGGGGTCAGTGAGTCTGTTGTTCCCTCACCTTTTCCATTTTTGTTGTGGTTCTCGTTTGTTTGGGCTGCCTTTTTCTTTACGATTACTATAAATCAAACCACTGCTTTACCTCTTTCACTGTACGTTTGTATTTACCGAAACCGAGAGCGTTCAATTGAAGGGTAACTGTCTCACATCCCTTTTGTTGAGCAGCTTTATCCACAAAAGTACACCCAACCCAACGCCGAGCTTTCCGCTGACATTTTTAGCACTAATGCACACGAGATGTTTACAAATATTGCAGCTGAAAAGCACGTGGAGGGATCTTTCTTAACTTGTAACGCGTCTCCTAATTGGCCATGAACTTCGGCGCCAGGATCTCCCGCGCGAAAAAAATAAACCAATGAGCGAACGAGTGAGGTCTCCGCCCTTCTCACTACGTGTGACTTTTGGAGTCTGAATACCATTTTCAACTCGAATGGTGAGGTCGAACATTCGATGTGAGTTCGAATATTCGAGATTCCAGAATACGGCCCTTAATCTCGGGGTCGTGGGTTCGAGCCCCACGTTGGGCGAAGCAAAATTTTTGCAAGTCGTTATTGTGATGCTGTTATAAACATCCTGCTTATCCTTCAGGGAAGATGTCTTGTACTCAGATCATGAATCCTAGGTGTTAGGTTTGATCATTTGATCCTCTTTGGAAAAAGTGCACTAAAAGTGTTAAACTGTGTGATATATTTTTCTTTGCGAAAATTAAATAGACGAGATATTTATCTCTTTATACAGAAACTTAGAACGTCTTTCATTTGTGTGTAAAACATAATGTGATTAGTCCCCACCCCCCAATTCAGTGCCCCTTTAATTTCAACCCGACCATTGCCGACCTTGCAACACGACAGACCTTCAACCCTTCTCGACTCGGCTTGACCCTGACCCCTATTTAACCTGGAACCCTTCCAACACCGAGGGTCACCCGCTCATTAAACATTACGCAAGCAGTCACACAAAAAAACCCCTCCCCCCGCACTTTTCATTGTTCGAAATCCGCAAACAGAACGTTTCGGAATGACCATGAACCTCCCCCAGTCCACTCGGGGACCGGCCTTCAACCCAAGGGGGACACCCCTACAAAAAAAAATCCCCGACCTTGCGGAGAGTAGATCCCCCTCGACTCGATAGATGGCGCCGCGGCGATCGTGTCGGCAGGTTGCGAGGAGTTTGCCGGCGAATCTTTCTTTTTCTATCAGTCATTGAACTTCCCTAGCGCGGCGATAGCAGTCGTAGTCATTCGTAGTGAGTTCTCCGCACCGTCAACACTGTATTCCGACCGGCGGGGTTCCCACTTGACACTGACCGCGTGCTTTGCCTCCTTGCATCCCGTCTCGCGCTTTTTTAGTGTATGTGGTAGAGGTTTTTGCGTCTTCGGGTTTGGTTCTCTAGTTTTTGTTGTGACGACAACATGTTACCCCTCAGTTACGGGTTGGAAGTGATACACTTCTTGGAGCATCCTCATCACAATCGGCCAACGATTCGATGCCAAGAGCCACCGAAAAGGTAAGTCGCACCTTGATTTTGCTGATGGGCATTGATGTCCATCTTCTATTAACTAACAATTCGCTGACGACCCGACATTTATTTGATAGAGCTCATCCTACTTCCATCTTTGATTAAATAAATGCACAAAATTTATAAAATTAATCTTAAAGTTTCTAAAATAAAGCACTGTTTATGTTGAAAACTGATCATGGTTACTGATTTAAGAGGTTTATATTTTACTCACACAAGTTAATACTATGAAATAATTCAGTGGACTTTATAATCGTAATTTTAAATCTAAGATGTCTGAGAAAATCCTTATTTTAGCACTTTATATGAGTGATATTATGTGAAATGATAGGTTTATTCATTCCAAGAGAAATGTTTTATTACTTAACCTTGTTAAGTTTTACCTCATCATTGTTTTTTTATAAATTTCTACATTAAATATTAGATGTAGTTCTATCTATTTAAAATAATGCCTTGTCTTTTAAAAAGAAGAAAATTTTCTGTGAGGTTCAAAGTCATATAGCCATCTTCCATGTAAAATTATTAAGTTTACCCTTTCTTTTTTTAAAATCTCTTATAGGGATTAAAAATAATTTTATGATTTCGACATGTTCCTTAAATATTTTACACTATCCCTACATCTCGACTCATCTGATTAATTGAATTCCAACATTTAGCTAACATTATTTAAAGCTGTTAAATTACATGTGCTACAAACTGTCGTATCTTCACAAAAAAGAAGCTCCTAGACATTTACATAACATTCTTAGATCGGCGCGATAGAACAATCTTTTTAAATATTCACCCCTTATGTTGCTTCACATAAAAAGTGGCGAGCAAGTCAAAGTTGACAGCGGCACTGAGGGGAATTACAGAAAGCCTTGGCTGATTACTGTAGCGATCAAGGTTAGGGGAACATCAATCGGAGATGGGTGGGGCCGTGTCCATGTGCAAAAAAAATTTAAAAACAGCACAGCTTTCACAGCTGTATAAAGGATAGAGAAACTGGCATTTTAATTTCAACATTAGTACTTTTTTCTTGATGCTTTAGGAAGGCAAATGCATTCATGTCAAATTGTTACTCTATTTCAAAGGGAAGGAGATTTAATCTGTACATCTCTTGCATCTGATTTTCATAAAGTTGTAACAGTTCGGGAATAATTTAAAATTTCTTTTTACCTTTTATGAGCTCAAATGTATTCTCTATTCAACCTGAAATTTTTTTTCAATTCCCTTGTATTTTTCTAGAGTACACTTCGTAGTAAAATTCTGTCCTATAAGTTCCATGAATTTCGTTCTTTTAAATCTTCATAAAGCATTAAAAAATGAAATTTCTTTTTCTATTATGTTAAGGGATTCTGGGGTATTTTTTTAAACTGTCTCTTATCTGGTAAAGAGCTAAAAATTATAACTAGAATACTTAAATGTGTTCCTATAAAAGCTCAGCTACTTTTAGTTAGTAGCTATATTATTCTTTTCCTAATTATCTGTTCGGCCTATCACAGACGTTAAGCATTAAAATATCTTCTCTAAAAATATCTTAAAATTTAAGGTGAACGCCTCAGTTACTCTTTCAAAAAGCAACATTTATGTTGTAGAGGGTTATCTAAGGGTTATACTTATCAAAACAAACACCCGCCAAAAAATAGTTTCAACTTAGAAAGAAAGGGTGATAATGTTTATGTTCGTTCTTCATCACTTCTTCCTTTTCCTCCCTCCCTCGCTGTGGTTATCTTGGAGTGATACTTTGAGGTACAGCTGCTGACAAGTCAGATATAAAAATGTCGTCTGGTTAGCTTCCGATAGAATTGTAAAACGACATAAAAAGGATTTTCGATTGCATAATATGTAATAGCCAGATTTTTCTTAGTTATCTAAATTATTAATGTAGTTAAAATTAAGTTATTAACATATTTAGACAAGACTCGTTTAAATGTAAAATCTACAGAATCACTTCAAAGCAGCACTTTTATCCTTTTGAAAGTTTAAATAAACATTATTAATTGTTTAAAAATGTAATGGAACCTTTTTGAATAGATCAAAATGTGTTCCTTTTTCTAACATCAGCTATGGAACAAAGGATACAAAAACCTAACATATTTAATTTCCTTATGCAGAAATAATACTAAAATATATTGAATACAAATTACTGTAATGTAAATTTATTCTTATTAAACAAGTTTTGTAAGATTCAATAAATCAAATTGCCAACTTACATAATCAATCAAAATAGAGACCCCTAATTTTTTTGAAGTTTGCAGAATTTCCTGTGATATATTTAGATTAATTGACATTGTTTGCTATTTAAAAAATAACTTTTTTGTCATATAACTTCTACTATATGAAGATGAATCATCTTTTAAACCACAGGGAAACTAGCTACATTATTATCTTTTAAATGCATCAATCGTTTTCCTCTATCTAGCTTCAAGATACAATGTGATCTATAAAGATAAATTGACATATTCTAAAACGAAACACCGGTGAATATTTTAACGTCAGCGTGAGTACATGTGTCACATTTGTCATATGAATTGAACAAATACCAATGTTCCCGTTCGCTTCCCCCTATCAATTATTGACATGAGGCGCATTTCTTTTTCATCCAGTATCTTGGTTCATTACATATTCCCCATAGATTATTATTACAGCATACGTTACCTGTAAGTGTATCTTCTCCCATGTCGTGTGAAATCTATTTAACAATTTCTGATCCTAATAAGCACCTGCATCCTACAGGGGTATAATTTACTAGTTAAAGAAAAAGCGCGCCCCCCAGAGGTAAAAACAAATGTTATTAAAAAAAGGGTTAGGTGGAGAGCTCTCTCAACTTTTACGATTTTTCTAAGAAAAAAAAAGGATGAAACAAGAGTACCTCAAGGTCACGTGCTTTCAAAAGCCCCTCCCCTCCTTTCCACGCCTACCTGGATCGCATTCATCCAATCAGCCTTCATGGCAGTAAAGGATGACATCATCTTCTCGGTTTCGCGGTCCTTTTTGCTGGTGTTGTTTTTGCTCTCACGAGAGAGTGGAAGGTGAGAGGGGGCACGTGTATGCTCGGAGAGAGCAGGAAAGAAAAGAAAAGCAAAGGCGAGAGAGATAAGAAAAAAGCTAACCTTGAAATCCTGGCTTCTCGGTGACTTGAGGTAGAAAAGGATTAAGTTCTACTAAAAGGGCCAACGCAAAGTTTTATTACAGCCAGGCACTGGCTGTAATAAAACGATTACTGCCAGGCGTCCAGCACTAGCGGTTTAGGGGGAGATATCCCGATATCTCCCCCTAAACCGCAAGTGCTGGAGCCTAGCAGTAATCGTTTTATTACAGCCAGTGGAAAAGGTGCAGCGTAGACTTTTCCACTGGCTGTAATAAAACGATTACTGCTAGGCTCCAGCACTTGCGGTTTAGGGGGAGATATCGGGATATCTCCCCCTAAACCGCTAGTGCTGGACGCCTGGCAGTAATCGTTTTATTACAGCCAGTGCCTGGCTGTAATAAAACTTTGCGTTGGCCCTAAGTCTACGCTGCACCATAGGTGAGAGAGCGGAGACTTTATGGGCCAACGCAAAGTTTTATTACAGCCAGGCACTGGCTGTAATAAAACGATTACTGCCAGGCGTCCAGCACTAGCGGTTTAGGGGGAGATATCCCGATATCTCCCCCTAAACCGCAAGTGCTGGAGCCTAGCAGTAATCGTTTTATTACAGCCAGTGGAAAAGTCTACGCTGCACCTATATCAAAGTGGAAAAAGAGAGTGTAGCATCTCTCTCTTTCGGTGGTTCTTCCCCCCCTTCTCTTGGCTCCGAAAGAGTTGAAGGTAGTCCGTCGTAAAATTGCCGGTTTCCTAGTTTTCAACCTCCATGTCTTTTACTCGAGTATCAGTTTTTTTTTAACCCGGAGGCGTTAACTCTTTCTTGGCGTCTGCTTTAGGTTTTTTAACAATTTCGACCGCTGCTTTGAAAATTGTTTTTGAGTTGCGTCGATTTAGAGATCTTGATATGTTTTTTTTTAAGTTTCAGTACCCATCGTAACAGTCTTAGATTCCCATCCTGAATCGAGTATTTTTTTTACAAAATTGAGCAGTTCATTTTTAATAGAAGTAGCAGTGATAGCTAGTGATAGAGATAGCTGAAACTTCTCTTAGAAATTTCATTTGTGCGTCAAAATACCACATTAGAATTTCACCGAAAAATGAGTTTGGACTTCCATGGATGCACACAAATGTTTCCCCAATCCCTTTTCGCTTCACCAGAATAAAGGTTTTTCCTTCTCAAGACGTATATTAAAGTTTAAACTTCATAATTATAACATTGTTAATTTATCAAATCTCGGAAACTTCATGTAAATTTACCCTAATTTTTTAAATTGAGAATACCACATAATAATCAAACAGATCATCAATATCCAACCTGCACGAAAAAACCAGCGTAGTTGTCTCGCCTGGGTTTTCATTTCCCATCAAGGATTCAGTAGACTAGCCCTAACCACACTGCCCGTCAATATTTATTATGACTGGAAATAGAATCGAATATAAAACTTTAATGGCCCTTCTCCACGAGCTACGCGGAGAGAAACAAAAAGGCATTTAAACTGCACAAGCACCTTGTTTGTCTTGTCAGAGCAATGCACCACCGAAAACGAACGCTTTCTCGATTATGTCAAGAGCCTTGTCGCTCAAGGTCTGCATGCATGCGCATGTTGTCGTGCTCTGCTCTTTTACGATCTCCCTTTCATTTTTTGCTGTCGCATTTTCGATTCAACTATTTGGGGCTTCCAAGGTTGTTGTTGCTTTTCATCAATAAATCGGGAATTTTTTTCCTCCTCCTTGTTGTCATGCTGTGTAGTAGCCTTGGCGAGAGGAGTTCTGTAAACAAAAGGTGACAGGTGCCGCAGGAGGAAGGGTTTGTTTACCAACTTTTTAATGGAAACCGGTTTTTTGGGGGGATGAGACCTTGAGGACTGACCGTTGGTGACTGATCAACATTAATTTTATACACTACTAACCCTATCATTATCCAGTTAGATAATTAATAATTTGGTTTAATCGTTGAACTGAAATTAATGGCATATGTTTTAAAACTAACTTTAAACAACTCATCAACGCAAACTAAACTTCATCCTAATAAGCATAAGATTAAGTATTCACTTTTTTACTCTTTAATGTTGTAACCATGGTTGTAACTGAATTCCTCCTCATGAGGAATCTGACCAATTTTTAATATTTATATTTAATTGATATGGTTTATATAATGTGTACGAGCAATTGATAATAGGGTTATTTTGACGTTCTATCACGAGAAGTATGGAAATAACTCACATATATATTATTAGGAAATACATTTATAGTACAATATGTAAGGTCTTGCCATGTTCCTTTAAAAACTGTTTATCATTAGGATTAATACAATTTGATAAATTTTGTGGTTATGAATATCATGATGGTCCCAAACCAGATGGGGGTTTGGGATCATTTCAGTTTCATACCATTTCGTTGGATACAATCTACCGTGAATTTCTAAAGGCTAGGAATGGCAAGGGAACCAAGCCGCAAAAAGGAAGAGGACTTGTTTTATGCCTTCCTCAATCTGGCAAACAGGGCCTCTGTATACGGTACACCATACCTGTTTTTTCCCCGTTACTTCTACCCTCGCCACTCCCGGTATAGTAAAAAACCGTCGATTTCTCTGGGTGTGGAGGCGCCTCCTATTCACGCGTCACCCCCTGCATCTGTTCGCGCGGGGGGTCGGGAGCATCCCCTGGTGCACCCTTTTTTTATTCGAATCCGACCCCCGGTGATGAGGAGAAAAAAAACCGCGTTCACTTTCTAGAGGACCCGCCATCTGGTGGTGGTTGTGAGCGAAGGGTATATAATATAACATGCGCTGGGCATTTCCCATGGAGGTCTTTCCTCTTTTCTCGGATGGCTTTACCCCCTTTTTTACCCTTCTATTTTGCATGTTTCATGAGAACAGCGAAGGTCTTGAGAGGGATGATGAGGATGGTGGTAGGTGAAAAACGGGATGAGTCTGGGGGGCCAAACGGGTGGGTGGGGCTCCCTGAGGGGGCTCCTCTCTCCACATTTCACTCCTTTTCTTTTCCCGTTCTTGCAGCTGATGCCATCTCCTCTCAAGATGTTTTTCCTGGACCGTGAATTCTCTCTCGATTCCAAAGAGCATATGAACTCTTCTTTTTCTGCGATTGAGGTTCAGAGAACTTTACCCTCTTTGTGTTGGTGGATATCCTAATGGGTGAAAGCTGAAGGCGACATCCTCTCAGGCTGTCATACTTTGAGGAGCATCATAAAAATATCTCGGGTAGAATCGTCTCTTGTTGTTCAATATGGCATTCGCTGATTCTGTTGCAAACGTAGAATACATTACAGCATTTATCACTGTTGAGTTTAAAATACTTATGATCGAAAGTAGAAATTTACAGCGGAACAAATGTTGGAATCGAATCCAATTTTATTGCTGGGCTGAACAGGTAGATAGGGTTCAAAATCATAGAATCTTTAATGGAACTGTTCGCGCAGCAACAGCTGAAAGCTCCTCCATTATACGTTTCATCATGAAGAAATAATTTATCTAATAAATATAAAATTACTTCAGTCAACTTTTAATCTTATGTAATAGTTTGATTTGATTGTGGTTACATATATTTTCCGGTATGTGTGCTTGATCTCAAGGATCCGCTTATACACCTTCGTCAAGTAAGACAGACACGATAGATTTTACTGACACTAATAAGGAAATTATATATAGGGGGAGGTCAGAATCGAACTGACGACGGATACAGTGCGCAGACTGCTGACGTGAAGGGCAGTGAGTAAACTGAACAGGTCATCTGTCCCCCCTTATGTCATAGTGTTGGGTAAAATAGAAAAATAAAGCCAGGTACCCCCATACAATAATCGTCGACAATTTCTCTATCAAATTTACCTGCGCAAACTAACTCGATAATTTACACGAGCCCCACTTTTCTTCTGTTCTAAAACAGTCCACAACAATGCTGTTTCGTAATGAAATAATCTTGACTTCTCTTCAGCATAGAGGTGATTCCCCGCTAGTGTCCCATTTCGAACCGCGTGGGCAGCGAGATCGTTCCATCAGCGGGGATGGGGGATGAAAACTACTTTCTCGAGAGACCTCGCACGTGCCCCGAGCTGCCTTCTCCGCCCCGAAAAGAAATTGAATATTTGTTATTTACGCTTTTTTTTCTTCATCATCACGCCAAGGCTAAACAACGTCAAGGACGCAACATGATTAATTTATTAGTTGCATCCCGTGTGAGTAAACACGACACCTCGGGCTAGTTTTTCGGATGCAATCTCAAGATGAGAAAATTCTTTCGTGCCTGAACAATAGTCATTAACATTAATATGGGGGATAGGCGTGACTAACGATCTTTCTTCTGTAACCATACCTGAAGAAGGTCAGATGCCAGTGATGGGTCAGACCATTAATATTTTTAAGGCTGCTTGAAAACTTGGTTATGGATCATTTTTAATGGTATTAAACCTTCTTATGTGCCCTCTCCTTGCTTTAATCTCACATAATTACAGCAGTGAGTTACTCGTTAAAGAATAACTTTTTTTCTGAGTGATTAATTAAAAAATATTGAAGATGAGTCGTGATCCTCTTTAGATTGCTTCTTTGTAAGAAAATGTGATATAAAGCTTATTAAAAATATACTGTGGTGATGTTCAGTGAAGATAGCCTGTAATGTATAAGAGTGGATAGAGTTTTAGTATAGTAAGATAGGGTATTGGAAAAAAATTGCTGATAAGCCAAACTCATAAATGGGAAGTTCCAACCTGCTATTGGTGCCCAACTTATTAATTAATTGGGAAGTTATATTTACACTATTTATTTATTTATTTGTGATACTGCAGCCTATTTAAAGGCCAAGCAGGGCTATGCTGTAGCAATGACACAGATCTGCCAAATCCTCACATCATCGTCTCTGACCGTACAATTTTCACAATCTCTGCAGAATAAAGCTTCTAAAAAACTCCAATAACAACACTCCCTTTTTCCCTTTGTAATAGTAATCGAGGTCGAGAGGCTCAAACAAGCCTTTTCCCCCCGGATATATATAATACAACAACACCTAGTTCGTCACCTTCATCATCAGGGGGCAAATTTTGGAGGCCATCCTTTTGGCACAGGAACTGACACACATACGGGAAACGCACCGTTTAATCCATGGTTCATGGTCGTGCATTGGGGAGGCGAAGGGGTGAATGGGAGGGAAGGGTTAAAAAAAAGGTTTTTTTAGCTAATACCTCAAGGTCGACCTTTTATGGGTCCTTGACACGTGTCGCTGTGAGTTATGCGTTTTGTTGTGTGGAGTGAGGTGAGGATGAAGGGGCTTCCTGGTCGTGTGAATATGGTCGATTTGTGAAGGTTTTCTTTGTTTGATCCTTAGCTTTACCGGTTGAACCTTTAGATTTTCATGGGAGCGGAAAACTATCTTCTTTATGAGGCATCAAAGAATAATATGAACCAAAACAATCTAGAAATCTTTAGAAAGAAAATATTAACTTTCAACTGAATACCTGTTCCACAGAAAAAGTGCCCGAACCTACGAACCTGGTTCGAGGGAAGCCCCTGCCAGCTCCATAGGAACATTACATAAGGTTTGGGGAAATTTTATTAGGTTCGGGGGAAGGTTACGACTTTTTCCAGGTCCGCTGTTCCATGTAGATGCGTTCCAAGTTTTGTACATCCTCATAAGAATAATTTAAATTCGGAAAGGAGACCTCGAAATAAGGGCCTTGGTTTCAAAAACCCAACCCAGTATACATGTTAAGTAATTCTTTCAGGTTGGCAATATAATCGAGAGTAGAATGGTTTAGTCCAGCATCGTAGGGTTGGGCAATCGTAAATTACACTTTACCTCTTGCGCTTAGAAAGATTTTATAACTTCCTCGTGTAGGATTTACGCGCATACTTGATATGCTATGAATATGTAAAATATCTGACCGCATATTAGTGACGAATAACACTAACATACTATATTAAATTCTTTGGCTTTTTTTCATCCTGCTTACAAATGGCTTCGATGAATCCAAAACTTTCGGATTCCCTACTGACTCAACCATAAAACTTTTTACAACGTGTTCGTCCTTCATCCACTACATCTGCCGTCGGCTTATGGGGCAACAATGCTTCCCAGCAAACAAGACATCCCCATATCTTGCCCAAGACGACAAGGCCATTGCAGAAATAAAGGCTTGTCTCTACAACACGAAACCCGCAGATGTGCTGGGGTTTTTTGTAGTCTCCGACCCACTTGGATGGACGCTTTTGGGGGCAGCAAGGTGTTCCAGTGAAAGTGGGCACGCTTCTGCTCTGTTTAAAAACCCCCATTTAAAGTGAAAGGGGGTTTCCCCTTTTATAAGGGGGAAGGGAGACCATCTTAGGATATCCGTTCGATTTTCGGGCGCACGCCCGAAGCGTGCCCGCTTATAATCAAAATTGTGAACTCGTTGACCCATTTACGGGCTACACCTTTCCTGTCCCAAGTGAGTTTTATAGAAAGGGAAATCTACTTTTTTTCTGCAGCGGTTTGCTTCCATTATGGATGAGGAGGTTAGTTCACTTTCGAAAAATTCTTGTGCCGCCCCAGGTGTTCAGGGGGGCACCACCCTCAATTTCTACTTTCGGATATCCGTTCGTGTTTTAGATGGTTAATAAATCCGAGAAAGTGGTTGGTCGTTAACAATGACTATTAGGAGCGTGCCTCAGCATCTTGCCCTAGATCTACTTATTTTAGAAGGCATCTTGACAGTCTTTTTGAAGAGAGAACAGCTTTCTCTCTTCTCCGCTACTTTTACTGAATAAACAACATTGGCCTGAATTTTTTCTTTCGAAAAAGACAAGTTCGAAACGTTGTTGTAGTAAAAGTTTGTGACCCAATATTAGTCGGTGTATTTACGGAAGACGTTGATGGCTTTCACTTCTACAGAGAGAACTCTCCCTTTTTCTTTGTCACGCGGGCCTCGTTTTCTTCCTCTTTACAACTAATTCGAAACACATGTCCAGTCTATTATTTACCTCTCTCTCTCTATCCTTTCGGAAATCCCCTTTCTCTCCCTTTATAACAAAGTCTTTTGTTTGCCACACGAGGGATGTAAATAAAATCGGAACTTGGTAAAAGACTTTGGCCCAGTTTTTACTTTTCTTTCAGAAACTTAGCCAGAATTGGGTAGCCTGAATAAAACGGACAATAGTCATCGTAAGGGCCACACTATTTCATGTCTATCCCTCCCCTCTGACTCTTTATTTCTTTTCAAGACAAAGTTCGTTAGTTGTTTGATTTTGAAACTTGGCCTGGTACTAGTGAATACTTGGAGGGTGAAAGAAACTTTACATCACTCTAAGATGTTGTGTTCTTTGAATTACAAATGAGCTTTCGGTGTAGTTAAACTTACAAATTCAGAACGCGCAGCACTCTTTAGAACCTTTAACAACGTGAGCTTTCTTTAGTTTACATGGCGGATATGTTTCGTAATTTCAGAGTTTCTATCAGATGCTTTTCAAAATAGATGCAAAATCTTAAAAAATAATAGGGAAGAGAATGAATACGTATTATTTTAAATTGTCATCTATAAAAATTATCCTTATATCTGAAGACTCATTCAGACTTATAACTTTTTGTGTTTATTTCGGAGGAATCATCCTAAGTGAAAATTAACTGTGAAATGACGTTTCACTCGTTACTCGTTCACTTTTCAAGCTATACTCTATTCATTTAGAATTGGCGCTTGAGAAATAGTGCTTTCCCCCACGCTAGAAGCGTAATCATAGTTACGCTCTTCCAGCAGCCAATAGTAAGCCTTCTTCGTCACTTTGACGAGGATAGTTGCTATGGTTACCGATCGGTGGTGGGGGAAGGAAATATTTACAAGCGCCAGTTCAAAATGAACAGAGTATAGCGATTCCCTTGAGTGAATCCCTCAGGACGAACTATGAAAGTGAAACAGTCTGAATGAGCCGTAAATTTGTCGTTTCTCTATGCTTAATATAGCCTATCTCTATCAGAGTATATTTTGTATCTTCACATAATGTATAATATAACTGTCCTCTCCGAAATCTCTCCTCTCTTAACTAGATTACACAGCACTCAAAGCGTGCACATTTGCAAAGTATAAGTCGTGTATGTAGTAATTACGGCATTCGACCTTCAGTGTTCATTTCCTTTTCACCGACTGGTATAAAAAGGTTTAATATATGTCAAAGTGGGGAAATGTGAGCGCGAATTATCTATTTTTCTTACTCGCCCAAGCTATTGAAACAGCCTTGGGCTGCGCACCGAAAAAGAAAACCAGTTTTTTGTTTCAAAAAACCACCTCGCTTCACCAGTTTTTCGAAAATCAATCATGTCGCAAAAAATAGTGATCGGGAAAAGCTGGCCTTCGAGTTGCAATTCAGACGTACTTTCTATCCTAGAAATACACTTTAGGTTAAACAGCCTTTACACGGAGGTATTATTCATCTCACACTGGTTTTTCGGTCAAATTTTTTAGAAAGAAGCACGTAAACTCAATTATCCATGCCTCTTGTCCAATTTACGATCCACTTAAAACTTCAACTAAGGAGCAATATTCTTTCTTATCGGTACGAGTTGCCACACAAAGTGTTATTAGCGATTTGTAATAAAATGAAGCTACATAAGGTATTATTTTTAATTTACAATTTGATAACTCAAGTGTACATAAACGCTTCATAATTTTTTACCTTTTAAAAATACATAGTGCACTCAACAAGAAATTGCAAAATTTTTTCTGGCTGCAGGAACAAACTTTTGGGCCTTATTGTTTCTGAATTTTTTTTACTGTAAAATGTTTGGTTTAGGGTGCCAGAATCAAGTTTGTCAAAAGTGCCTTCATTATCTTTTTCGTATTTATTCGTTTCGTGTCTTAAAGTTATTAGATAATTGTGAAAAGTCATAATTTCTAATATCAGTTCTTTTGGATGCTAAAACATGTGTCTATACAATCTGTAAATTGAATTTTCACATATTTATAAGCATGTTCCATATAGCTTTGATTGGTTGGTTGGATTTTAAGGCACATGATCCCAATTGGGACATTTTGCGCCAAACAAGACAAAAACAGGCTAAAAAACCATGGTTAACCTTTGAAATACTCGGAAAAAAAGACCAATAATTTCCCCTTCAGCACTTTTTCTGTGTTTCCTCATTCTGGTTGATAAGGAGAGAAAATTTGTCATAAATGCTTGATGGAACAGAAAATCGAGAGCGAAAACAGGACGGAAACGGGTGTCAAAGAAATATGCTCAGCTGTTTTCCCTACTTTCGCTTTCGTTATTTCCATTTACTAGATTTTTTCCCTCACCGCGGAATGATTTTTTTGCCGCCTCTGTGAAGGCGCGCTTCAGTTTTTAGATCTCTTCCAGCCGCTGGAAAAAGGTGGAAAAAAAGAAATTTCCGCTCATCTTGCTGAAAAATTCGCTCGGATATCCGCTATTTTTTAAGCGCCTGTGTTGGATGCGTGCATCTTTTGAGGGGTGTTTGTCCTCCGTATATGTTTTGACAGAGCTATTTAGATCGCGAAGGACTGCAGTTTTTCGATGCTCAGCTTTTCAAACAAACCGATTGAAACCTTATAAGATGAATGTGAAGGGAATTTCGAAGATATTAAATTTAAGTGCTTTGAAAATTTTAACGATTAATTGAGACTTCAAGAAGGAAAACATGATTTTAAACTAAATATTTTCCATCCAATTCTTTTTTACATCATTCCTATTTATAATATTGGAATTCTGATCATGATCTTGATCTGTTGTCAAAAATAATAACAGGGAAATTAAATTATTTACTAGTATATTAGATAGATATTTTTAACTTTATTTTAAACATTTTAAACTTTATATACAGTTGGTCTTTACAGTTGGTACTCGTAAGATTAGATTTAAAAAAAATTAGCTTTGTTACAAAAATGAAGAACTCATAAAAATCATAAGTTCAAGACTAATAATATACAGACACTCAATCAATTCAAACACAATTTTATAATCGTTCCAGTTTATATAATCGAATCTTTCTATTTTAATCCCATCTTGGAGGTCACCTTTGTTATTGACCACTCACTCAATCTCAAAGTTAGGGTTAAGTTTCTTCCCTTTTTCCTTCAGCGAAAGTAGAATTCCCAGACCGCGCCCAATTCTTTTCACTAAGCTGGAATTACTTTATTCTGACCCAATTTTTAAAACAAGATCAAGAGAACGATATAACAGTATCGAAACCTTTAAAACTTTTTTTCCAACAAAAACTGGAGGAAGTTCTATAAAAAGAACTTACAAAAAAATTCGAACTTGTGCTACTTCCTGACCCCTTTTTACCGGCGAGATTAGATTTATAGCGAAAGATAACTGTAACTTCACCCTTTTATGCCGGCGAAAATTTCACGATCACCAGACTTATTTTATTTCTTGACCCATTTTTTCAAATGATGGGACGGACTATAATAATGATAATCTAAGTATCAGTCTTCTGAACAAGAGCGACAGGAAAACCAATTAGAAGAAGCGAATGCACTTTTTGTCAGTTTCGCTTCTGACCTATTTCTAGGGCTCGCACGCGATTAAACTGAACCCAAACAAGTGCCCGGGCATGCGAGACCTCCCCTCTCGGCGCCCACGTATCTCGGGCTTCGACCCGGATGCACTGCGCCGCTCACCCTCGCTTATATAAATATCCCTTGACCCAAATACCGTTTGAGAGTAAGTAATAACCACAGCAAAAAGAAAGCGGAGGTCCCCTCTAGTGAGTGATGAGTATAATCGATACTTCTCTCCTAGGTATCGTTACACTTAGTTATCGAGTACTTTTATGTATGAAGATGGAAAAAAACATATGACCTGTTAAAAAAACTAAAAGGTCAGTGATTAAGGGAAGCTGGAACTATAAATCTCTCTTCATTTACTATTTTTAAGTGCACTTTTCTGGTTTATTCATTCTCACTGACTCGCTCCCTTAATATTTTTTCTCCTCTTTTGTTCTTTTCATCCCTTTCACTGTGCTCCGCAGGGTTGGGTATTGGGGGTCATGTAGGACAATGCCTCTCAAATTTTTTAAGAGCATGTATTACCGGAAAGTGATAAGTCAGGCACAATTAATAATGCCCGAAGTGAGGCAATATGATTATTCATCACATTGCCCAAAACATACATAAGATGCTTTCTCCAAAACAAACAGGTACGACGTGCTCCCGAAAGTCTGCCTTGCCAGCAAGATCTTTTTCTCAAATTCTCCCACAATTCTCTCAATCTCTTCTTTTTACCTCCTTTCTCTCTCCATCATTATACTATAAAACTGCAAAAACCTTCAAAATTTTCATTCCGGAAAAATAATTTTTTCAAACCAAATCTGATTTTTGTGTTTTAGAACCTTCAAAAAAATTGAATATCAATTCAGTAACCGAAAAGTACTCGATACTCAGGTATCGATACCCAAAAAAGATCGATTCCTCCCATCCCTACTCCCCTCCCACATGGGGGATCGGTCCCTGGATCATCGGGAGGGTGCAGCAGACATTGTTTATAGATTCCGCTGTCGATCATTGCCAGATTCCCACGCTTGGCTATGTATAGTAGGGAAGGAGGCGCGGGGGGATTTTATAAGTGGGTCACTCCCAGAGTCGTCTGCGGCTCAGCGATTGGTTTTGGAATGCTTGCGGAAGGTGCACGAGGGGCCTATTTGGGGGCGATTTTTGACTCTTCGAGATATGCTTGTTGCGGAATGTTTTTGTTTGTTGTCTAGTTGCGTCATGTATGACTTTGCTATGGTAATGACCCACATTTAAGGGAACTGGTTTTGACTAAGCATGATGACTTTTCGAATGGTGACCTTTTCTGGTATTCGTATTTTATTTATATTTCCAAGTCAATTTTTATTTTACCGAATTATATATATTTCTTAAGGATTTTGCCAGTCTTGTTGGCAGGTAAAATTCTTCTTTAGGATACCAAAGATGTTTTTGTTCTTGTAAAATGAAACGTTTGTGTTTGGTATTCTTCCAATGAATTTTCTCTCATTGTACCTTTTATTTTATGTTCATAGAATATGTAAATTTTAGGGTCAACGCTTTGCAATTATTCAGAAATTTTCCATGCTTACAGCTTTAAACACTTACCAGTGTGTTGCGGTTAACTAGTATAAATTGGTAATTGAAAATTTCCATTTATGGTGTAAAAAATTACTTAATACGTAATATTTTATAACTTAAGTACCTAGAAATCTTTTCGTCCCTTGAAAAGGCCCTATATTTCCATCTTATTTCTTCCAATTCACAGTTTCAAAGATGATTAATACATATTCAACTAACAAAAATCTTACTATAACATCAAATGTATGTGTATATTATAAATAATTCTTATTCAATCAAGCTTTGTAAAAAATTTCATCATATAACAAGCATTATTATACAGCCTCAAAACGTTACGTCACACGGTTTGGTAGACATAATAGAAGGCCCTCCCGCAACTTTTAATACCTGCTGCAGTTGGGGCTGTGGAGCACTCTCTCTTTCACCTATTCCTTCTCGCATCTGGGTCAATGCCCTCGGAAATGGACATCCGCCGCCGTCTATGCAGAATAGCCGCGATCGCTTTTAGTTTTTTTCCCACGCCTAACTAGGACAGTGTTTCGGAAGTGGATCACGACAGTGGGAGAGGTGTCATTCTCGCTTTTCTCTCTCTCCCCCATGCATCTATTACAGATCACACCTCAGTGTTTCCATTTGTTATCAACTAATATTTATTGTCTTTAAAACTACGATTCGAAAATTTTCAATTTAGCCAAAAAAAATCAATCATCACATTCAACTATCTCTGTTTTGTATTCATGATTATCTTTAGTAACATAAATTTTTACACTTTTATTTTTCATGATAAAAGTTGTTTTAAAACCTTGCAGAAAATTAAATAATTTCTCTCCATAGAAACTATCATTTCATTTCTGGTCTTCAAGTTTAATCGGTAGTAAATTTATTAAGTAGAAAACACAATTAATTAGCAATTCAATAACCTTTTTATATTTTTCTTTTTCAATGAACTGTATTAGTTTTATTATAAATTAGGAATTCTTTAGAATTTAGATGAATGGAAATATCCTTTCCAAACTTCCATCAAATTACTTCCTATTTTGTGTTTATTTGTTGTAAAACATTTCGCTGTTTCATGGATAAAACCAGTTTCTAAACATCTGTAATTATTCAATATAGTAATGATAAAATTATGCGATTTATTTTTTGAGAAGGGCTAAATTTTTCATTGTTTGTTTATAGGTTTCATGCTCATATAAATATCAGTATAATATGTTGTATTAGAGCTGAGAAATTTAGTTTTTTTTCACCTATGAATTGGCAGAAGCTCTTATCAAATCAAAATTAATTATCTTCAACTTTATATTATTAAGAGTTGTGTTAAAAAGCCATAACAATATGTAATTTGTTAAAAACTAGTTTTTAATGCTCTAAACACCATTGGTTAGTTTAACCACTACATAGCCATAAAAATACTAAACTCAAAAACTCTTGTCTGAAGTAAATATTTGTCTTTATAACCTGTCCCTCTCTATCTAGTAAGGCATCAAATTTAATCTTTAAGACTTTGCCCTCCTGACATCAGTTTTCAAAATCAATATAGTTCAATAAGACAGCAAGTGCGTAGCAGCACGATCAGTAAAAAAGATCTTTCGCCTAGTTCAATAACTCTACTTACTACAGTAACTAAAGCATTCCTAATAAAAATTAATTGTTTCTTACCTATACACTGCGAAAGGCAGACACTGGGTATGTATGTCTGTCCTTCCCCAATCGTAGATCGCTTAACTTTATGTGACTGTTTTTATGAATGTAGTTGAACCAAGTATTCGTGACCGACGCAAACAAAAGACTTGGTGAATAAGATGTGAAAGAACGATTCAATTTATTGAGCTTATTATAACCGTTGCCACTAGAGTGGATGGAAATAAAGCAGGGAAAGTATAAAAGTCGAGGCAGACGATATTTTTATTTTTATTTAATTTCACCTAAATAAAAGTTATGTGTTTTATTTCCCCTCATTAGAAATTCCTCTAATAATTATTTGTTATTTGTTTTTCTTTTGCAAAATTCTGATTGGCTTGTGCTTATTATTGTTTATTTTCTATTTAATGACTTATTTCGAAAATATGAGTATTTTAATATGCAAGTCGTTTTTTAAATTAGAACAATAAAGCGAAGAAGACACAATGTAGTATGTTTTCTTAGACTTTTGATGAAAAGTAAATGCTACTATTAATTTACCTTTACAATTTATAAATTCTTAAAAATTATTTTCTTTATCAAGATTCATTTAGAAAATTTGGATTAATTATTTTTACACGAGTCATACATAAAGTGTTCTGTTAACTCCATTAATAGTGAACTCAAATTAGTTAAGCTGACAACTTTTATTCTTCTTTTTTAATTTGGCTTGTTGAGAAAATTATCTTAAACGCATGTTATGATGTTTGCTTTTGATGAATAATGACGACTGTTGAAATAACAAGCTTTTAACTACGACAATATTTTTATTTAAATTGAACTTAATTCTTAGTTTTTTGTTAGTATTCTGTACCTGAAAATAGTATCTGCTCGTTATACTCATCACTAGTCATGTGTGTTTCCTATATATACACGACATTCGCATCGGAAAGCTTTATTCCATTTTTTCGGAAAAAGGAGAAAGAGAGAAAAAAATCATGGAAAAAATGCAAATAAAAAAGGGGATAACAGAGGTACATTCGGTCGTTCACATAGCAAAAGGCAGATGATTGAAACCTGACCTTGAAACAGTGAATGGTAAGTTATTATTACCCAGATGTCTCCGTCCTCTTTTATTGCAGTTTTCGTGCTTAAACATAAAACGCGGGCAAAAAACCTGAGCCGTATTTACAGCTGCCTGCCGCAGACCTGTGCAATGCCGCTGTGCTCTGTGTCTTCTTGAGCCCATTGTTTCGAGTGGGAAGCCTGTCTTCCCTTTTTTTGCGACGAATTAGCATCTTGACCTTCACCAGCATTTTCTTCATTTGTTGTGCAAACGGAGAGGACACTTTTGGGGAAAAAGGGTTGACGCTAAATGTCAAAGTTCTCTCTTCTGTCGGTTTGCACACAGAACCTGATGTCAATGTTCTCGGTCTCAGACCCTTTGGGACCCTTGTGTGTACATTTCTCTCAAATGCCTGGGACAGTCGGTGTGCTCTTGAGATCCTGGAACGCAAACCCGTAAAGTCAACGTTCTTTTGATACATATTGAAACTCTTTAACTTTTCTTTGTCCAACTAAAAACTGTACAGGTGTATGCTCCACCACATTGCACTTTAGGCAGTGCTTGAATGCTTTACATTCAACCCCCCATGTCAATGTTCTCAGATCATTCACTTCAAATATTGCTCATCTTTTCTATAGTACGGTAAATACTATAGTACGGTAAAATTTCTATAGTAGGGGAGAGGAGGGAGGAATGGGACAATTTTCACTAAATATTTTTTTATTCTTTATCCCCTGCTTATTCATAGATGCAAATGGTTGGATAATAAACTTACATGTTTTAACTTAATTTTTAAAAAATATACAGTTTTTAAATGTTGTTTAATTTTATCATTTTTGATCATTCAAATTACAAGAATTTTGTCCCATTCCTCCCTCATGGGTGGGAGGAGTGGGACATGAGTATGGGAGGAGTGGGACACTTTTGAAAAGTAAAGAAAATTAGTAAAATGTAATAATGAGAAAGGGCCTAGTATTTTACCTACTATTCTTTTAACCTTTGCCCACATTGTTAAACAGCTTTCAATCTTATATCTATTATAGAATAATTTTAAAAAAATATTTACTACACTTGAACTCTGTCCTATGGTGTTCAGAAATAATAATTGAATTACAATGTAGTACTTTGAATTGTTTATTCAAGAAAAGAAAATCATTTCAATTGAAGCGATAAAGATAGCTATCATAAATGAAAAATTTCAAATTTTGTTTACATTTTTTCAGATTTAAACAGACAAATTAAGTTTAAGCTGATTTTTGCAGATGATTTGCATGTCCCATTCCTCCCTCTTCAGAGTGTCCCATTCCTCCCTCCACACATTGCTTTTAAAATATAACTTGTCACATAAACTATGCTGGTGTTAGGCTTTATGAAATTGCAGATTAGCATACATTATATCTTTTAGATTACAATGGCATTATATAATGTTTGTTCTACAAATTACATGAGAAATGAAATAAAACTCAAGATAGACTGGATATTAACTTTGGAAGTGGGAAAATCAAATTTTTACAACTATAAACAGAAACTTGCTGCTGGATAAACTAAATGAAGGAAATAACAAGAAGCTATAAGAAGGCCATCTAATGACCAAACTGGAAATAAAATAAACTGATTTATTTTTCCATAATTTCAGCTGTCCCACTCCTCCCACTGTCCCATTCCTCCCTCCTCTCCCCTACGGTTGACCAATCCGTTGATTACCCTACTTCTTAACGTTGCAGCAATCCTTTATTTGTTGTTAGCGTAAATGCAATATTTATTTCTCCACCTCTCCCAATTCTTCCCCAGCTGTCATCCGGGACGCCTTCCCTGGTAGATAGATAAAAAGCGCAGTTTCATCCACGTTTTGATTGACGCAATGCTGCGATAACCGTTTTAGCGTCCCTAACCTCCATTTTCCCTATAAACCCAATTTTCGCTCAAATGTTTGATAAACCTAGCCTTGGGTCCAATCTGTTCGGCACACATCTCTCCCGAATGAAAAGAGGATCATGGCCAAGAAAGAGTCATGCTATGTGTTGTATTTGATCAGCGGTTGTTATGCAGAGTGGCGTTTTAACTGATGGTTTCAATTCTAAGACATGTAACTTGCAAAGAGCTTTTTTTAATGGGAAGACACACGCATGAGTATTCACAATGCAATTCAAGGCTGTTTTCAAGCCCGCCCTAGAATTGATATGTCAGAGATACAATGTGTTGTGAAAATGTTTTAGTTGATGATATGCTGTTTTAGCGTCGCTGTAAATGACAGCTAGGCATTGTAAGATTTCATTATTTGAATGAGAGGGGCGTATCTGTATAAATTGGGAAAATTATTTATGAAGAATAAATTGAATAAGGATAACTTAGATATTTGAATGAATGGCATGTCAGGATTTTGTTCATTCCATAAATCTATATAACATTCAACGCCTAATCTTTCCAATGTATAGACTTTCATAGAAAGTATGTTATTTGAACCAAGTGTTTCCAATTTCGCTTGAAGCATACATTAGCAGACTTATTAACTTAGAGAATGTAGATAGTTTGTATTGTGTAGTATTGTCAGAACTTCCTTCTGAAAAGTAATTTAAAGGGAAAGGGTTTATTTTAAGACGAATTTGAAAAGCTTATGTAAAAGTAATCATTATTTTTTAAAAAAAATAGCTTTTCTATCTTAGAAAACAAATAATACCTTATTACTATCTCAACACTCTTTTCAAGAACAAGAAATCCTTCTCTGGAGTTCGTTTGCTCTTACCAGTGCTGGATCTATTTAAAAAGTACTAGTCTAATGTTTATTCATTCCTCTAATTAAAACCGCCCAGCGGTAGTATTCCTCGTAAAGAGACAGCAGAAAGAGAAAAGAACATCGTGTGACTGAACCTGAACCTTATTTTTCGCGAGACGCGCCGTATTTTATAGAGTGATTAGATATGCACGACGTCGCAGGGTTTTTTCTTACCTTTTCCCCGTCTTTTTTCATCATTATTTTATTACTTACCAATCAAGTTAGCGTCCACTGTTTTATAAATCACCCACTTCTCTATGCTCCGTTGCATCCGCCGAGCCACTTGGATAGATCTAATTGTGTCTTTTAATTCTTTACCTTCTACTGTGTTTACCGTAGGATTGATAAAATAAAAATGCATTGCAAGGTTTTACCACAGTTTTATCTAAAGCAACTTTAAAACTTTTTTTATCTGTATTTCCAAGTTGTATAAGTAATCTTTTATCTTCTTGAATATAAACCTCCACCGTTTTTTGAGAGTTACCTCTGAGTTACAGTTTAAGTAAGTCAAAAATTGTTAAGTACGTAATACTAAACCTTCAATTAGTCAAAACGATTTGGGGGACTTTGTAGTGTTTCAATATAAATATTTTTTGTGAGTAAATATAATTTAAACTTAATTTTGTCAAATTTTGAAAATTTCAAATGCGTGTCTTGTCCGCATACAACAGAATTTAAATTCGTTCACGTTATTAGTATTCATAAGTAGGTATCTCAGATTGTACTTTTATTGTTATATTTAATGGGGTATCATCTTTCTTTCATTAATCCCAAGCTTGGTCGCGAATACAACCTTTACCATCCTCGCGTTCGTTCAAGCTGTGCGTTGACCCCCCTCATGCTGGGATTTTCGAATTCCCAAGCAATCCTTCCTTTCGGTTTCGGGGGACGCTCTCCAAATTGAACGAGTGGACCATCACGTGGTTGAAAAAGAATACTCATATCGTTTTCTTTTGGGGATTTTTCATTGAGCACCAACAAATTATTTGTCTTTAATTGGTTATTTTCACGCTCAGGGGTTTGGTTCCCTTATTTAATTTGGAACGGCATTGACAAAACGAAATTACGTTTTAAACGTAGTTAGGTGGTTGACAGGGTAATTGTAATTAATTGTAAGGGTTAATGGTAATTGTAACTAATTAAGTTTTTTTATGGGGATGGACAATTTTTAATAACATTGTCCTTTTCGTTTCCCTTTGATACTACTATATATCCCCTATATCTCCCCTATATAGCTTTTCTTCACTGGTCACTGGTGTTCTCAATCCCTATTGTTGGCTATTGAAGGCCATTGCTCCTCCTCGAGACTCGAGGGGGGCGAAGGGTCTAACGCCCTTTCCCCGATGCTCTCGCTGGCTAATTGGTTAGTTGTGACATTCTTCGTTGACGTCACTTATCTTGAAAAATCCTATATAAGGTTGGAAAACCATCGGACGCCATTTTTCTCTACTCGAATTTCTTGTAAGCTTTAAGCTGGTTGAATTTTAGTTTTGCGATGAAACGCCGCTTGGAACGCCGTCAAAGAAGTTAAGTTACTCTCTTTCCCTTCTTCTCTTTGACCTTTCTTTAATGGCTAATTTATTTTTGTCAATCCCATAACCATAATTATTGAGATTATTATTTAACGATATTACTATATAATGGAATGTTTTAACCACATTTTGTCTTTTTTGTAATGTAATAGTTAGTAACTTGGAAATGAATCACCTAGAATCACCGTTAAATAAAAATAATTAAAGAAATTATTATTTGGCCTATAATTCTAAGAAATTAACTGTGCATAATTGCGGAACATGTGTTTTAGATGCAATCAGATTGATTGACAAGCCAGGTAGCCCTCAGTTGAGACTGTCTCCCCCTTTCTTTGAAAAAAAAAACGAAACAGGGCACAATACCGTGTGAGAAAATATCCTTAAAGTTTAATTTTAACCATTCCCCGTAGTTCACGGATCTGTAAACTTCGTCGTTGTGAAATGCATGCATTTTCTCCATGCTCCAGTATTCTCATCAAGTCTATATCCTTGGCTCAAATCCAGTCGAGATTTTTTTGTTGTTTCTGTCACTTAACTAATGGCGATCATTTTCTCTTGTGACGTCACGTATACGATGAAGATTGGGTGAACGAGACGTCATTTTTCTCCCGTTCTTTTTGTTTTTTACGTCATCGTGGGCGATTTATTGAATCAGTGAGCCGTTTTTTTAGAAAGCTTAGGAGTGAAACATTTGTTTAATTACGCTTTCTCTGTCGAATGGGTATTTCCGAGTAAAGAACTTGGATCTTAGATGTTCTTCTATATGTTATCTATATATTTTATTATATATGTTATTCTATATGTTAGATGTTCTTCAGCGGCTTTCGTGTGTATTTCTGTAATTATAGATGCTTAACATTACATGCATACAGAATAAATTCATAGTGATTGAATTTACAAACTTCTATTGGATAAAAGTTCTTTCACTTGTGTAGGGAATTTTTATTTCTTCCGAAAGAAGTTAATATCGTGCATACAAAAATATTTTAATCAATGAGGGTCAATGAAAACCTCCTAAAAATCTTGAATTCGGTAAACATTTAAATATCCCATTTATCTAGAGAAGAAGATGTATTGTACCTTTATTGGTTCAATAAAATCTAATATTGCTAACAGAAAATGCATCCTCTTGATGTTGAAAACTTTTGATTACTAGTTTACACACCTTTAAAAATATTAAATGCTTTTTTGTCCCTAATTAAGAGATATTGTGCATACTCATAAGTTGTTATGCAGTATCACTCCACACTTGCAATTACTCTGGAGTGTGCTAAAGAAAGTAAATGCCTGCATTCTTAATAATTCTGTAATTGAGACACTTGAAGCCTCAGAAAGCAAACTCCAACATCTAGAGTTTGCTGGCTGTTGTTTCAAGTGCCACTAATTATTTATATGTATTGCAAAAAAACATCTTTATTTATTGGCCTTGTCGGCGTTGTTACAGTGATCTAACCTGTGACTTTTATTATAGATTGAAGCCTGAAGAATCGTTGGGGCAGCTCACAGCTCCAGGAGCCGGCAATGCCACCTCCACGAACAGGCATAAGCCTGTTGAATTGATGTTCAAAGATGTCTGCGTGTCTCACGATGGAAAGCCCATCATCAGAGATGTCAGTGGACTGGTCAGACCTGGCGAGCTTTTGGCCATCATGGGACCCAGCGGTACTTTTATTTACTCTCATTGCTAACAAAAAAAATTATTTTTTACTATCATTATTTTCTGTTCCGTAAAATCACAGATTTTGACATGATATTTGGATTTTTAATTTAACTCTTTTAATTCCTTAGTGTTTCATAGTAATATGCTAAATTTCCTTTTTCTGACCCTTCTTTCTTGACTTTCTTGAATTTAAAAAAAACCCATCAATTTCTTAAGTTGAAACGTACAGTTATTATTCATTAGAAAAGTGACAAATTTATAATACATCAAAGTAAAAATAGATAAGAATAAAAACAATTAATACAAAACTTGTATACTAGTTTTAAATTACTAGGTATATCTTTATTTACCTTCTTAAAGGTGTGATATGACTCTGAATATATTAGCCCATTAAATTAACATGACAATTTACATCCAGCATTCATTATATGATTTAATGTGGTTATCTTAACATACTTGCCAACTTTTACGGATTGTCCGTAATAATTACAGATTTTCGTCTAGTTCACGGTATTACGGATTGATTAAAAAATATTACGGATTTTGCGTTTTTGTCCACTTAACTATCCAAGAAAACGCAAAACACTCGATGCGACGTAAACGATTTTTGCAAGTTTCTGATTTTCCGCCGTGTCTTGACGCGTGCTCACCTGTAAACTTTGCTTCTTCTCGTCTTCCGTTCGCAATGCGGAAAAACAACTTTACCGAGATTGGAATTCGTGTTGATGTTCTTCAGGCTTGTTAACGCGGAAAGCTTCAAGTTGTAGTTTTGTAATGTTACGCAAAAAGTTTTATGGATGTAAGATTTCAAAAGTTGGCAAGTATGTCTTAATTAAAGTAGATTTAACTTTTAATGATTTGGCGAAAAATTGTTTTACGAGTATTTCAAAGAAGGCAACATTAAATTTCTCTAAAATACTTTTCGATCGGGCTTACCCCATTGTTCATACTTTTGTGTTTTTTCCCAGGTTCCGGCAAAACCACCCTCTTGAACGCCATCGGGGGTCGTATCCATATGGAAAGCGGAGTCGTCACCATGAACGGCGAAGAGCTCAACAAGCAGCTAAGGAGAAAAATCTGTTATGTCTTGCAGCAGGACATCTTCTTCACCGACCTCAGTCTCAGACAGACCCTCATTGTAAGTTCATAATTTTTATGAGAATTCTCTCCTATATTTCTGAAATGTATTTTTTTACCTACTGGCAAAAACAAGCTGAGAGTAGAACTAAAACCTGAAGGGTGGCAGCAGGTGTATTCCATAACTGAATATTAACTTATTTAGTGGTGACTAATAATTGTAAATATCTACGCCTTATAAGTTATCCATACGATTTTATTTACTGAAGAAACAATTTTAATTGGATCAGTTATATCAAGAAAAATATTATAAAATTGTTATTTTTAATTGAATTGCAAATTCTTTGACTTTCAAATCCGAAAATTTTAAAATCATTTAATATCACGGTATTTACTGTGCACAGTTTTTCTTCTCCTGATTAAAAAAATTTTATTAGGGGGAGCACATAAATGTTTTTGAAAGTTTCTAATTAATAAAAAGAACTAAGGTGTGGTTTAATTTAAAACTGTCATACTCGCCGCTAAATATGGTAAGCCATTTGTATGGCGTTTCTAAAGTCAGCACTTTTTAAAATTATATTGCTAAAATTCTGTATGACGTTAAAATCAAATGTAGTAGTGGTTATGTAACGAAGGTACAGATAAAATAAAAATAACTTGGCTCGACGGTGTAAATGTAAGGTCGTAACTCTCAGGATCTGTAAAAAGACAACATCGCTAGTTGAGTTTATTTACGTCAGAAATGTCCGACCCTGAACCCAATGTTGCAAGTCACCGCAAGTAGGAGAGCTTGCCATGTACCGTGGAAAAAAATTCCGACATCCTCCTATGACTAATGGTTGATGTTTACAAATCCGAACACCTTTGTTTTTGTGTTTTGCTGCCTCTCTCCCCTTAAAAAAAATCTCAAATCTTTGTCCCGATTCCAAACCTCGCCCGGGGTTCCGGAAGACTGTTATGTCTGAGATAGCGGTACCGAACAAAAAAAAAGCTGCTGCCACTCGCAGTGATGATAATAATAATAATAAAAAACGGAAGATTAGGCCAACTTTCTCCGAGTAATAAGTCTGAATGCAAGAGCAGCACAAAAAAAGAAATTCCCCAGGCAAAAAAATATGGAATGGTGGACCCACCAACGGTTATTTTTAGCCACTTCCCAACAGGTGATCCCGCCACTCGGTACAGTTCGAAAAGAAAGTGAGAGGGGTCGGACATTTTTTGCGGGATGTAATGCCCCCTCGAAGAATGAGAAAGTTTCGAATTTGTTTATTTGTTTGCTTATTATTACCATTGCTCCCGGCGTGTTTCTTTGGATGCAAAAGGGAGAAAGTTGCTGAGGAAAAAAATCTTTTGTCGAGAGGGGGAGTCTTTGTGTGGGACTGTTGTTGCTTCTTCGGGGGTTGTCAGCAGGTGACCGGTGTTGGGTCGATGACCCCTTGGTCCGTCATGTTGACAATGGGCAGTGCTCCGGAAACAGACCGCGTGGCTCCTGGTGGTGGAGGAGGTTCTTGAAGAGGGGAGAAAGTTATCAAGGTGGCTTCGGCGTGATTTATGGTTTGAAAAAGACTCTTCAGCATCAGCGTATTATACGAAACTGCAGTGTACTGTTACGTAAAAAACGGAAAACCCCGGAGTACTTAGGAGAAAATACCATTTTGCTTGTTCACACACACTGAAATAAATCGGAATCGATAAGTTTCCGCCCATTTCTCAAAGACAGGTTGGGGGTCAGGAAATTTTCTAGTAGTAGTATGACTACATTTCCGGTTCTTCAAAATTTTAACATAGACTACTGAACTTATTCTTATTGGTAGTGGAGATCCAACTTTACTCTGTTAATTTGGAATAGGCGGCTGAGACGCAATGAATTTGAAGCAGTTACTTGTACTTTTGTAATTATCATCGACAACATTTTCTTGCGCAATGACAATGCAGTCTAAACAGAAGTAGTTAAAATACTGTAAAAGAATCGGTCACTGAAGTTGTGTGATGAGCGTTATTCAGCGTTTTTTATCCTGTTTCAGCCGCCAATTATTCTAAAAGAACAGACTATAATATCGGAAGATAATGTTTAGATATTTTACCTGAGTTCGCTGAAGTTGTTGTTGCAAATCCATAAATTCAAACACCCTGATGAAGTCCAAGACTAACAATGAACTAGAAGAAAGGCAATTATGAATAGGTCCAAGGCACTCGAAGATGTAAGCTGGGGCAGTTAATTCTAATGTTGAGTCTACGTATTTCGGTTACAACTACTTTGACATTTAAGAAATTAATGAATTTATAAAATTTTCACTTGTCCAAAATGATATGGACAAAACTCAGATACCGTTTAATGTAATAAAATTTATTTAAAATTAACCTATTTGGTTAGTTGGTGCTTTTTTGTAAGGTTCAAAATTACTAACTGAAAATTTTTTACGCTGTTCCCCCGCTTTGATAAAAAAAAAAGGTAGTATATTAAGAAACTGAGTGCGAGTAAAAGATAAATATATCTCCCTGCTTCTCCCTCATAGTTTCTCAGAAATTAAAAATGTCTTCAAGAGTAAAGCCTCAGAGAAAGAATGGCATTAAAATCGATTTAAAATGTAAACAAGTAATAAATCATGTAGTAAGAAAAGATATTCCATTGACCTGAGAAATTTCCAAGAAATCAAATTCATGACACCGTTATGTCTTCACGATTTCCATACACTGCTCACAGTTATTGTTCTTCCCTCCTTTTTGTTATAAAACGCGTGAGTGGTAAAAAATGACCATTTACAGCAAATTGCCTCGTAAAAACATGGACGGCCTCTTGTTTGGGTCTTTGAAGGTTAGTGTAATAGTTGCGATATTTTTCTTTTAGCGATCATAGTCACCACTTAAAGTAATTTTTATGCTAGTTTTAAAATCACCACTTTTTTCCTAACTATATAATTATAACCAATTACTACAGAAGCTTTATATAGAAATAAATTTTGAAATGTAGTGGTGGGGTTACGTATAGAAGATACAGTTATGACTTGGCTAGTCCCTGTAAAGAAAGGTTTTAAGTAACTTACCTCTCAAGATTTATGTGAATACAACTTTACGTTACAACTTACGTAGTTGAGCTTATATTTACGTCAGAAGTCAAGAGTTTTAACATCACGGGTTGGAAGTGCAGTTGCTTTTTTTTGATGTTATGGAATAAACTCCTCCGCCAAATTCACAAAATTTAACCTCAATTCTTTCTATGAACGTGAAATACAGTTAATTGATAGTAGTCATATTTGTGTGAGTATAGCACTAGCTAACTAACACAGCAATTGAAATAACATCGTACATTTATCTTAAATTGAATTCAATCCATTGAAAATTGGATAATAAACGAAAATAACGAACACTTTAACACATTCAAAGTGAAAGATCCGAAATTAAGATAATGGCGTCAAATTTTATGCGTCTGGCGATAGTAAACTCGAAATCTCTGGAACAATAACGAGAAGGATAAATTCCGGAATTAAGAATACATTAAAGTGTTATCTAAGTAAATAAGTAAAAGAATATAAGAAAACACTTTGCATGTCAGTAGTTTATTGCTGTTAAAGAAGAATCTGGTTCCGGAGGTCAAGTTGGCTTCAAAAACTAGTTTTTACTGCCTCCAGCCTAAACTGATAGTTGGATAAAGTTAGGGTTTATTCAGCCAAGTGTTACCGTGAGCAAAAAAGGATGAAGAGGAGATGAAGATGGATGAGCGTTTATGAAGGTTTATTATTTTTTTGTGGAAGAGTGTGCGGCTTCATCCCAACTTTTTGTCTTGAGTTAATACATGGAATACTTTATTTCAAATTATCTTCTGAAATATTTTTTTAGTTAAGAAGTTTTATGAATTTACTGATTTAGTTTTTGCCCCTTAAAATTAGTAATGGATGAACTAAGTAATTAAAGATACTGCTATATTCTTGTTTCATGTTTGAATATTCAGTTTTTTACCTACAAAAACCAGAAAATTTTCCCTCCGACTATATTTGCTTGCTCGTTACTAATAAATATTCAACTAAAGCTATTTAATATCAATTGCACAAATTTGGAATTTTCTGTTTATGTTATAACTGGGGATGTTTTAATATATTTAAATCCCTTCAAGAGATTGGATGTTATATGCTTTTTTACTTGATGGGGGGGGGGTTTAAATTGCACGAAATAAAAAAGTAATAGAACGAAATCAGCTTTTGTTTACATTTTCTCTATTTTGCCTACTATTAACTATACTTAACTTAATCATGTTAAAAGAATACTGCCACAAGTTGTTCGATATTCAAACCTCGTAACGATAATATTTACCTAGCTTAATGATCATTTTCTATACATCAATACACCCAACTTTATTTTTATCGCAATTAAAAGCACCTTCAAAACAGCTCTTGTCTTGACTACCCTCACACCCAGCCTGATACTTAATCATTTTAACTCTCTAAATTTTCTCGGCACACTAACTCCAATCTTTGTGTCGGCAGGTGAATTAAAGCACCGTGGCCACTCTCCTAAAAAAATAATAATAATAAAAAAAGAAGAGTTGAAGTGTATTATAGTTTCTTTTGCGGTGGAGAAGATAGAGTGAAATGGATTATCGTAATGGCAAGGTGAAGGCCAAAAGCGAGAGTTAATGGATTTTCCCCTCTATTGCAACCTGTTCTTCATTTCCCTTCACCTCTTTTAGTCGGGTGGAATTTTATTATGTGTTGCGGGGGAAATTGACTTTGGGTCTTGTGAGCTAATAGCCATCTTGGCTCAGTTTGATAGTGTGAAAAATACGAACAGTTTTTAGTTTAGGTGACTTTAGTAATGAAAAAAATGCCTATTTGCTGAAACTGCTAAATTCGATTTTTTTCAGATTTAAAATAATAATATTTTATCACTGTAAGAATCTGACAGTCATGTTGCCCTTCTAAAACTTCACAAAGATCTTTACAAGATGAGTGGGAGATTAGATTGATCTGTGACACTGTCTTATTACACTGATCTCTATATCACTATTGTCTCAAACTTCCTTAGCTAGCTCCTACCACTTTTTTGAGAGCCCAAATCAGCTAAGGCTTACCTTGAGAAACCTATACGCTATGAAAATTCAACTGAAGTCATATTGCATACAAGGACCATGCTCATTACTAGTGCTCTTTCTCTCTATATTCGTTGTGAGCAACAAATATTATAAACAAAGGACTACGTGCAGCTTCCTTTCCCCGGGAGAAGCCCCTGCTTCGAACAAGAGCAGCAATGCCAGCTGATGATGACAGTGGCCTAGTATCCAGAGTCAAGTTCGTTATCGCCTCATCCGGAGCATCTTACTACTCTTGCTCTCAATTTCCGCCCTTGGCTCTGACTCCGGCTCATCCCTGACCTTAAAACAAAAGAGAGAAAAAAGATGGAGGAAGGGGGCGTGCCAGACATTCGCCTCGGCAACATTTAATAACGCAAATTGCAGTCCGAATCATGCTCCCATCCATCAAAACGGACTTGCTACTACCAGCATTGCTCTTTGGAGCCAGGCCAATTCGTTACCAGGTGAGCGCGCTCCTAACATCCCCCCTAAAAAAGGAACAAGGTCGATTGGGACTAGTATTCCACGCGATGGTCCGAGCGGTCACCCCTGTCCTGAGCATGACCACTACTTAATTTGATGGTGCCTTGTGATGTATTGCCATCGTTTTGATAAGGTGTGCAGTGCATGTCATTAAGCAAGGTCGTATATAGCTGGACTGTGCGATGGCTTCCCTAAATCTTCTGGTGATTTATAATGAAAGCTGTAATGTCCCTGTTTGGTGGGTTCTTTTTTTGGTTGGTTGATTGGCTGGAGGTGTTCTGTTGCGGGTAAAGGTGGCTAATAGGCAGTTAAGGGTATCAGATGGTTTAAATCTTATCTGCTTAAGAATTGTTTTGTTCGCTAGTGAAAGACGTTTTATCTTGTTAATAGACGACATTAGTCATGACGTCACTTGCTTGTTTGGATACGTTGATTCCACCCGTGATTGGAAGTAATTCCGTACGGAACCAATCACGGATGGAATCAACCTATCCAAACAAGCAAGTGACGTCACACTAATATCGTCTATTGATCGGGTGTTAAGAAGTGTTATGTTTAGAAATGAAATTAAACTGTCTTGAGAAATTTACAGTTAAACAGCCTTCCGTTCTCATGAAATTTAAATGTTCAATATATTTGAATGTGGGCTCACATTAAATTTCATATTTGTAAACGCTGATGGTGTTCTAAGAATCTGCAAAAACGTTGTTAGCTAAGAAGATTATACCAGTTTTGTTGTGAATTATACAAACCACGACGTGAATAGTGATTGCAAAGGATGACGTCTTAAAAACTACATTAAAGCAAGCAATGACATGTTCTTATTAGACACCGAACCCAAATTTAAAACGCTGATCGCATTGAAGAGAAATCGATTGCGTAAGAAAAAAAAACTCAACTTAGTTTGTCATAGTTGAAAAAGTAAGTTTAAGATTGACAGCTTAATTAAAAGTCATTTTAACATTCACTAGATCTTAAAAGCTTTCTGGATGACACCGACGTCTTTGTCCCAATCGTTTCTTTCGCGAGTTTTTTTCCACAGAGCTGAGAAGAAAAAAAATGGAACATTTTCTAGTATTTTTGGATTATTCAACTGTTCCTTTTTCTCCGAACGCGATTTTTTTTTCATCTTCCGTTTCATTTCCAAGGCCGCTACTATTAATTCTATGGTGGGTCAGTGGTCAGAAGGAATAAAAAAAATCTGACGAGGGACTTATGGAACATCCTGCGACTGTTCGACGCCACCGTAAAGAGATAGAGGCAGGTCGAGCAAAAAAAACCAGCTTGAAACGAAGAGAAGAGATTTTCTGGCCTGTTAAAAAGACCTTTTCCTCAATTTGACAGCCGTAAACTGGTTTTTTACTTTTCAAAAAATTCAGTTTGGGAACTTAAAAACAGAGTATAAGGTTTCTGAAACGCTCGGGATAGTATAATGATTCTTTTTAACGGTTATTGCTGTTCTTTTGTGATGCGAAGGCCGAAGAACGCCATTTCCTTTTATTAGCGGCACCGTAAACCGCCCGGCTTTAATTGATGCAGAAGGAAAAATACCTCTTTCATTATTTAAAGAGCATGGGGTTAGAGTGCTTCTATGGTTAAGGAACAAAAACATTAGGTTTTTCTCCTTAATTACGGCGAATTTGAATTGTATATTATTGCTTTGAGCAATATTTGAGTAGAAAGAACACCTTTGTCTTTCACAATACAGGCAAAGTTACAGTTACAAAATACAGTTTTCAAATGTACTCTCTTGTTTGGTACTTGTGTCGTAATTTATTTGTTTTTGAATGGGCTTCCAAAATAACTACTCATACCTGCATCCATATTTGAATTTGTTCAGTTTTGAATGAAAACTCTCATCAAAGCAATAATCGATTGAAGTGGGATTTTTCTTGACCGTATGGACTTGAGGAATTGAAATGCCTTTTTTTCTTTTTTAGTATTCTGCTCTTCTGAGGTTACCCGACAGCATGCCTTACTCAGAGAAAATCCGCCACGTCGAGTGCATCATCGATGTCTTGGATCTCAGAGAATGCCAAAATACAAGTAAGTTGACCATTCAGTTCAGAACTACATTTTTTTACTGAAAGCTATCCATTTATGCTACCTATTTAATTGGGTAGAGCATGATGTTTAAACTTATTGACTCATTAGTGTAAAACAATGCAGTGGGTGTCTTGATAGTTGTAAAATTTTCCTTTTTTATAATCCCAATGTTGTCAGGTATGTAGCTATCAATTAGTTTGTTATAGCTTCTAAAATTTTTATTTGTGATTACATAGCTGTCAATCCTTCCGGTTTACCCGGGAGTTTTCCGGTTTTTCAATCATTTTCCGATTTTACGGCCGGAAACTAGTTTCTCCCGGTTTTTCACAATTTTCAGGAAATTTCTCTATTTTTGTGAAAGTTTTCTACTTTTTGCTCAATTGAGCCTCAAACAGTCTGCATTTTCCAGATACTGATCCAAAGTGTGCAATTATGGCAGAATTGAGTAAAATTAAGAAAAAGTTGAAATGTTGAATGATGTTGAACATTTTACTGTAAACATTAAAATGTTCCTCATTTCAGTTCATAGAAGACCGCTTTTTTTTGTAATATCTATGCGTCCATGTATATTAAAATCTTCCGGTTTTTGAACAAACTAAGTTGGCAGCTATTGATAATTAAAGGAGGCTTAAAGATAGGGAAACTGACCCTTATTTTATTTTCGTGTCGGAGGTCGATAGCGTAGCCGCCGTCCATTCAATTGTTCCCTGAGTTACTGTCTTTCATCGTCTGCCTGAACAAAAGCCGAGTGCCCCAGTGACTAGATTACTTCTCCTCGAAAAGATTCTCTGGAAGGCGCGTAGTGGTACGCGTCGTAAAATGCGGACCTTCCCCGTAGGGTTCAAGGCGCCGAGAAATGTCCATATTATATATTCGCTTTCCTTCTTGGAACTCGTCTTCTTGAGGACGGATAAAGCGGCAGGTTCAAGGTCGAAAGTAACGGCCAGTTTCCGTGGAAATAAAGGTAGAAATCGAAGTAAAATAGGTTAGATTTCCTCCGCGGGTTTTTTTCTCCTGCTTTATTCCATCGCTTCACCGGAGAAGCGGAGTCGTTAATATTATTATTTTGGATGGTCCGGCGGTCCTCTCTTTGGGACAGATTATTATTGAGAAATGTTGGATTTTTAGTTGAAACCTGTGAGTTTTAGGCTTCGTTTTGGAGGTATAGAAATAATCCACTTGTTAAAAAATTTCCTTCCTTTTTCATTTTCGTTTTTTGATCTCTTTATTTATACTTCTCTTTCTTAATCGCTGTTGGAGTTTTGTATTCTATGAAAAGAAAGCTGCTATCTAGCCCTCTCTGCTTAGGATTTTTATTTATCTCCGTGAGAGCAATATTATGGTGTAAGAAATCTTGATATTTCCCTCCATTTCTACACCCTCCTTTAATCCTCTTCCCTTTCTTAATCCCTTTTCCCTTTATCTCCTTTCTTTTGCTAGTTTTACTCTCTAGTCTATCTTCATCTTTTTTAGTTTATTTTTATCTTTTTCTATCTCATTGCTTTTCTCTTTAAATATTTCGTTGTTGTCTCATTAATTCCTTATCGCATCAACCTTCATCTCACTTAATCCTATCCTTCTCTTATCTTCCTTCAGCTTTAAATCTTTCTTTCTTTTATCCCTCTTTCTTTTCTATGTCGTTTTACCTTATTTTCTCAAACTGCTTCGTTTTCTTATATAATCTTAATTATTTCACCTTATTTTCCTTTCTGTCTTTCTTTAAATATCTTTCTTTAAACTTAATATATCTCCTTGTTCCGATCCTTTGCCCTTAACTTCACCATCCCATTGTGTTCAATTTCATCTCGCTTCTCACTACATCTCCTTCCATTCAACCACAAGACAACCCAATCCTCTCGAGATCCCACCTCGCCTACCTGCTTTCCTCCAACAGGTATCCGCACATTCCTGGGCACCCCCGGGGCTGTTGTGTGCTGGGGGTTCAGAGGGCAACGCTCTGTCCTTCTGGGAACGGAGTATGGGCAAACCGCAGAAATTTTCCCTTTCGTTTCTTTGTTGTTAGCAGAGTGAACGACCACTCGTTGTGGGTTTCCTCTCTCTTTCTCTCGGCCAAGGTTTTTGGGTCGAACACGTTTCGCGGTCCACCCCCGCGGGACAAACGACTTTTTTTTTGCGGTTTTGGAAGTGGGACCGCCTTGAAATTGGAAGGTGATTTTCGGCTTTTGCTTTTTGTTGGAAGCAGTACGTGATTCTGGTAGATGAAATAAGCATGAAAAAACATTAAATGGGTAACTTCAGCTGAGTTGATGATTTCAATCCTAAAATCTCCTCGCTAAGAACCATATTCACAGTCTTCGGTGTTTGTGTTATCCAGCAACTAAATAAAAATTAGCTTTTTGCTGACTTTTTCTCTTTAGCTGCTGGTTAACACCAACGCTAATCGCTATGAATATGGCTATAACGTGTTCCTTATGTTAGAAACTTGGTATCAATGGGTGAATTTGGTTAATAAATGGTGAATTATTAATTGTGTAACAAAGTAATTCAGTCAGAAGGTAGTTACAACCAATATACGGTTTTCTACGAATAGAATATGCCCCGTAAATTCAGAATCATAAAAAATCCTTCACTATGAAAACCCAGTTTTTCGGAATCAAAAGTATTACAAATTTAGTTCAATCAATATGCATGTGAAAGTGAAACCAATTGCGAATCCACAAATATTAAGAACCAATATAATAATAAGAGTGAACCACGAGCTGTTCGCTAGAAAATGTCCCACTGAACCTGTAACAAGCTTTCCAGCCGAAGTAAGTCAAGTGCAAGCAACCCCGCGATGCGTCAGGGTTGCCATGCCTACCTGAAAGTTGCACAACTCCTTTTCAAGAGCGAAAGGGTTGGTGGACAGGTTTTCCCTTTCACCGAGGCTGCCTGCTGGCTTTCGCCCGCATTGCCTATCCTCCCGAAAGAGCCAGGTATTGCCCGAAATTAGAAGATGCATTATTCGAGATTGGGCCGCTTCCGTTGTAGTGTGTAATGGTGGAAAGAAGATTCGAGGAATTTCGTACGATGCGATTCACGTCTTATTGGTTTCGTGATTGGGTGTATGAATCATCTCGAAAGATTTTCCTGTATTGAAGGACACCGCATAATAATTTGAGTGTGTTTGGTATTAAGTGGGTGGTTTACCACTATATTAGCTGTATTTTGGTTTGATGACGTCACTGAATTATCAAGCAAATCACAACTTACTGATATGGTAGGACTAACATAACTTATTTCATATTTGGTAATCTTCAAATTGTTATTTGAAAGCATCTTCGTTTTAAATATTTGTTTATAACGGGCTTTAAACTATTTAAGAACGAAATCACCTAGAAACATTCTTTTCACAATTAGTAGACTTTTTTTCATAGAAAGTTAATAACCTGTTTTTCAATCGTACTTAATGAGGTTCCATTGAGATTTACTCGCTTTGGTTCGTCAATTAGTAATGGTATTCAACTTGCTTGAAAAGGGGTGAAAGCGTTTGATGAGAACCTTCCTAAAATGAAATGCTGATTAAGGAACTCGTTTTTTTTACCCCGTTACTTACGATTTAAGTCTTTTGTAAAGTCGGGTGTATATTTCGCTTTTGATTACTCCTTGGCAAGTATCTGCCAGCAGGATCCTCCTCCGAAGATTAATCACCCCACGCTTTTTGCGTCATCTCGACTGTGTTGCCACAAGAACCCTAAGACAAATTAATCCGACAACCACGTTGCCAACGGAATGCGATAAATAATTTTCCCTCTCCCCACTGGGAAGCCTCATAAATCAACGTCAAACGTCTTCGCAACGCTCTGAGGAACAAAAGGCTGTGGTCCAAAAGTCGTCCCAAACTCCATCCAGGAAAGGTTAGTGTGTTTTTAGACCTCCCCTCGTTGGCCCGTCACCAAAGTGCGCGTGCATACGAAATAAAATTCGAAATGCCCTCGAGGAAGCATGGGTGATTAACCCTGGCTCAGATCGGTATCGTTTGAAAATAATTTCGGGCTTTCGGACAAGATAATTGGATGGCCTCGCACCGGGAATGCGGTCGGTGGATTGGAACTAGTTGAATTTTTATGTCGTTTTCGGGTGTGGGATCAAACGTATTTTGGATAATGAGGGTGTGCGTGTTAGATTTCCCAGAGAGATGCTTCTCTTGTTCGTGCGTCGGGAGTAGCAAGTAGCAACAGAGGATGAAGTGATACTATGGTATCAAGTTAAACATCGTTGAGAAATGTAAAAAGACAATTGAATGGGTACCTGTAGGTATATCTGCATAAAATTTTCACCTTTATAATTCTACTGTACTTTCTTAATAATTAAAGCCACTGAGCTTGGAATATTTACTGAAAAGGTTTATAAAAACTCCATTAAAGACAATCAAGAATAAACAGTTTTCATTCTCATATTCTGTTGTAATTTTATAGAATTAAAAAACTATAGTAAATTATAGTGTTCTAAAATATTTTTCAATATTGTATGGACCTTAATCATAGAAGTATGTCGAACACACTTTCTTCCATACTCTCATTCAGTATAAAGATTGTAATTGGTGATTACTCACCACTCAAATAGTCAACTTTTTCTCAGTGACTATTTATTCGTCTTATATTTTAAAACATATGAGCATTTTAAGTGGTGAGTGTTGATGCTCTTATCTTAGTATTGGTAAAAGTGTTGTAATTTTGAATAAAACTGAAGGATGTGTTCGAAATATTTTCCCTTTATTGTTATTAAAACCATAATAACATTCCTTTACAACCCCTTTTTGGTACAGGAGATATTAATCATCAGTGATAACTAGACAACAATTATAAAACTATCTTTGCTAATCGATTTTCTTTCTTGCAGTCATTGGCGACATGATGAAACGAGGTCTGTCCGGAGGTGAAAAGAAACGGGCAAACATCGCTTGCGAGCTGCTCCAGAACCCATCTCTAATGCTTCTCGACGTAAGTAACAAAAATTAACCAAACCTTATTAACTAAAGATTCGATCCATAGCCCTGGTATGATTTTCAGCACAAGGTGGTTGACCCTCATTGTTCGGTTGAAGTGCAAGGGGGCCATTGGGGAGGAGGACTCGAGGGTGCCGTGACCGATGGTGAACTCCGAGGAATGTAGGGTCGACCACCCCATTGACCCCGGGTGATGTTCCTTACCTCTATTAGGGGTCAACGAAATTGGTCAATTGCGAAGGCAAGCCCTGAAGACGCCTGCATCAAAGCTAAAAATGCGTATAGGTGGAGGGGGAACGTTGCAGAGGTGGGTGCAACGTTTTTCCAGGTATTGGTTATTATAAGGAATGGTTTAGTTGCATTACATCCTCGGGTGGGGTTCTTAACTTTGTTTATAGTAAAAAAATGCCGAAAAATAATAGCTCGTTAGTTATTGTTGATAAGAGGGTATCTCATTTAAGTGATTTTAGATATCGTTTGCAAACCCGAAATAATAGAAATTCGTTATTGTAAACTAGGCTAGAAATATATTAGGAAATGCTAGATTGTTTTCAGCATAAATTAAATTTTTCGGGGATTTTTTAAAGTTGAATAATGTTTCCTAAAATAACGAGAGAGAGTTAATACTGTGGGAATCGACGAAATTTATATAAAGAAGTGAAATAAATGTAATCCAAGACAGGGTTTATGATATATTTATTCGTCTTCATACCATTTCTTTCCCTTTAAAAATTTTATCCACTTTCCTTCGTAAAAGTTAAAGCTATAGAGTATTTCATGACTGCAAAATTCGGTTTTATGCCATTAAAAGGGTCTAGAAGTAACTGACGATTTAATATTTAATGAATGTTTAATTCCAGGAGCCCACTTCAGGGTTGGATTCCTGCACTGCCCATTCTCTCATGGTTTCGCTCAAGCGATTGACCACCGCTGACAACAAGTCCCTGGTGGTAACTGTCCACCAGCCGTCCAGTCAAATCTTCTACATGTTTGACAAGTTGTTGCTACTCTGCGGCGGACAAGTAAGATCATCTTTGGCTTCTAAAAATGTGATATGTTGATTTTAATTCGAATATATTAATTTAATATATAATTTTTTATTAATTTTTGCAGGTTGCCTATTTTGGAGATGCCAGGAAAGTTGTGGACTTCTTCAGTCGTTTAGGAATGGAGATCTCATCTCATTACAACCCTGCAGACTTTATCAGTAAGTATCTCTTTGCGATTGTAAATGAAACGACTATTTTTTCTGACAACTATTACGTTTTGTTTTATGGCTATTCAATTCAAGTGACTGTTTTACTGATGAGGTGTCACTCTTTCAGTGGAACAAGTCAAGAAGAGTCCTGAAGTACAGGAAAAAATCATTGCCGCTGCAATTGAACAGAGGTAGGTTTCACTATCTCGATGAATGTAAATCATTTTAAGTGTGCAATGTAGTTCATGTGCAATGTAGTTCATTGCTAACCCACCTATTTTTTAACAGGAAAGACCACGATTATCCTAAAGAACTCCAAGAGGACTTCTACTGCCCTTCAGTGGTCATTGAATCTTCCTCCCCCTATCAAGGAAGCGGAAAAACAGTTGAATGCATTCACTGCCATCGACAAATGTGGCCTGGAATCAACCACAGGTATTTATTTATTCATATCTTCCACATTTGAAGCATTTGCCACAACAACAAGCAAAATACGATAGTTTTACTCGTTGCTGCAACGACGAATCTCGATCAAGAGACTGAATGCTCTCCTTGTTTCAGAAATAATGACGACGACAGTTGCGAACCTTGCGCACATTCCCTAGTGTGGAACCTGTCACAGGAGTCCATGGACCAAGCGCAGCCAGTCGAACTTCGCGTTATGATTGACCCTGGCAAGAAATTGCCCACAGTTTACAGTAAAGTCGGTAAGTTTCGATCTACCCGTCGTTTATTTCTCTTTTAAGGGAGGGATATTTACCAATATGCCTAAAAGAAATTAAAATACTTATTAATAACAAGAGGTTTAATTTTAAAGCTCTTGATTGGATTGAATAAACTGTATGCATATTGTGTAGATCTAAATGGACGCTGTTTCTTTCAAAGGTAGGAAATTGTATTACATTTAACATTATTAACATTTTCGGGGTCTGCTGCTCTAACCTTCTTTTGGTGAAACAAAGGTGTGTTAATTGGTTTGATGTGTTGACTTAAAAATGGGTGAATATCGGATAATATTTTTTTAATTGACCCTTTACTCGTCAACTGGCTACATCAATTTCTAATATCAAATTGCCAAAAGGAGTATAAAACAGCAGTTCCCATTATGTTTTTTAGTACTTATTAACACATCCATACCGTTAAAATTTGTCAAGTTATTTTGAACGCCTATGAAAAGAATAGTTGAAAAAAATATATGAAGTCTTATTGAAAGGGAAAACTATAGCGACTGTTGAATATTTGGAGTTCAAATTATTTTGGCGAAGTTTTTTGTGGTATAAACGGAATAGTTCTGATTTGTAATTTATTAACTAAAAATATTGATTTCGGTAAAGAATACAAAACTGAACAGTTTTCTCCTGCTGGACAGGAAATATGATATAAATTAAATCTAAACTTTATTTACTATTTTGAACTTAAAAATTATACTCCCAGTTATAATAAATCCAAAGTTATTTTGTCTAAACGAGTACTTTTTCAAAAACAAGTTATAAAAAATTTGCAATACCATTTAAGTTTTTCAATCTACCTCCCTTTATTTAAATGTGAAAAGTATATTGCACTAGAGAAATAGACACCATAAATGCATGTTTTTGTGTTATTTCCTTAAAAATTAAATAGCATTCGAATATTACAAAGTCCATTAAAAAACAAAATAATTGTTCAATTTCCCTAATGGTATGTCATGTGTAAGTTGCATGTATGAACTAGTTTTAGTGCTTGTTTCGTTTTTTTGTGCTGTTTTGTGCTTGTGGATTTTGTTTATTAAACGTAGTTTTTTTGTTTATTTTACCAGCAGATTTGTGTTTGTGTTTGTATAAGCTTATTATGTCTTCAAGTATGTTTGAAGAGATGCCGGTGAATGAACTGCTGTTTGACCTGGCGCAATGAAAAAGATGGCTGAAAATTCGTGCCACTAGCTTGCTTTGTTTGTTTTAAGTTTATGAATTTGCCTCCCCTAGTTTTGAGTTTGTTTTTTAATCATAATATAGAATCTATATAGTTCAAAAGTTTTAAAATTTAAATCATCAGTGAATCATTTATTCTCTGATTGGAATATCTAAAATAATATTATCTTTCTTTAGTTAGTTTATATTAGTGTCTGCCTATTCTGTCTTAAAAGTATTTGCACTCTACTTAGCGAGTAAACTTTCTTAATGATTGTATAAATGTTTTTATATTCCTTTAATTTCTTTTCCTCCTCAATAACTTTCTTCGTACCTAAGGAAAAACTGTACAGTTTTGTGGGTTTTTTCAATACTAACAAATCTAGTTCTTATGATCCTACACTTGATCTATAAAATATATCTGGCATATATTTTGCGATCTCGTGCATCTAAAACGGTAGGTGAAAATCATAAAGGAGTATCTTGGGGTCTAATAAAAAATAGTCCATTTGTATTTTAAGGTGCTCAATATCAGAGGTGTAGCCTAGTCCAAAAGTTCGAAATTTTCTTTTTTCTATCACAGAAAAAAAGACTAAATTCCCCCCCCCGAATTTCAATAGTTACTGCTCAGTGTCAACTTATGGATGTAAGCTTTCATGTGTAAAAAAAGAACTAGATATCGCAATTAGCTTACTCTGAAGTGCATATTGTGGTTATTAAACTCAAAAGTTTGCTGGAATTTTATTCTGAACTAGCGGATATGCCCGGCCTTGCACGGGTGGAGTGTATAATTTTTTTTAATTAAATTTTCTCAAAATATATTTATAATTTTTAAATCAGCAATTACCAATCATCCCGGTATCCCAGGGGCCTTTTTCCTATCCCGGTGTTCCCGGTAATTTTTCCTATCCCGGTGTTCCCGGTAATTTTTCATATCCCGATGTTCCCGGTTATTTTCCTATCCCGATGTTCCCCATAGTTTTCCTATCCCGATGTTCCCGATAATTTTCCTATCCCGATGTTCCCGGTAATTTTTCTTTTCCCGGTGTTCTCGGCAATGTTTCCTAGTAAATTAATGAGTCTAGTGAACAAAAATAACAAATTTGAAACAATAATAAAAGATCTAGTAAATTTAAAAGTCTAGTGAACAGCTTCATTTGAAACAATGTTTTATTTATAACTCGTTTTCCATCAAAAAATAATTCAAAATTTTCCATAAATATTTTTATTTTAAAGGGAAAAAACTTAAAATAAAGGAAAATAACGTTTGAAAATAAATTATTTGATTTAATTTTGGTGTTTTTACAACGGATATAGTTTTTAAATGGACAATTATCGAGTTTTTCCTGTTAAAATATTTAATTTTTGAAGGTTTTCATCTCGTTATCAATAGTGAGTCGAGCAGATCTGCTCTGGTAGAGAAATGGAGAAATAAGCGTTTTCGGCTATAAATTCGTAATTACTCGTAATTGTTCGATTTTCGAGCTTGGAAAACTTGACAGTGACAATCGACACCTCGAGATACGTCTATGTACCGAGTTTTGTTCACGCCTTCGGCGTGGTTTAGGAGGAGATGTGTCCTCCACCCAGTCACCCAGCCAACCACATAGCCACAAACGTTTTTATATATTTACTAGCGGATATGCCCGGCCTTGCACGGGTGGAGTGTATAATTTTTTTTAAATTAAATTTTCTCAAAATATATTTGTAATTTTTAAATCAGCAACTACCAATCACCCCGGTATCCCAGACGCCTTTTCCTATCCCGGTGTTCCCTGTAATTTTTCATATCCCGGTGTTCCCGGTAATTCTTGATATACCGATGCTCCCTGTAACTTTCCTATCCCGATGTTCCCGATAATTTTCCTATCCCGATGTTCCCGATAATTTTTCTATCCCGATGTTCCCGATAATTTTCCTATCCCGATGATCGGGGTAATTTTTATATCCCGATAATCCCGGTACTTTTTTTTCCTATCCCGGTGTTCCCGGTAATTTTCCTTTTCCCGGTGTTCTCGGCAATGTTTCCTAGTAAATTAATGAGTCTAGTGAACAAAAATAACAAATTTGAAACAATAATAAAATATCTAGTAAATTGAAAAGTCTAGTGAACGGCTTCATTTGAAACAATGTTTTATTTTTAATTCGTTTTCCATGAAGAAAATTTACACTTTTCCATAAATATTTAAATTTTAAAGGGAAAAAATCTTAAAATAAAAGAAAATAACGTTTGAAAATAAATTATTTGAATTAATTTTGATGTTTTTATAGCTGATAAAGCTTTTAAATGGACAATTTTAGAGTTTTTCCTATTAAAATATTTATTTTTGGATGTTTTAATCTCGTGAACAATAGTGAGTCCAGCAGATCTACTCTGGTAGAGAAATGGAGAAATAAGCGTTTTTGGCTATAAATTCGCTAATTACTCGTAATTATTCGATTTTCGAGCTTGGAAAACTTGACAGTGATCGTTCCCGCCTCAAGATACGCCTATATACTGAGTTTTGGCCACGCCTTCGGCGTGGCTTGGGAGGAGATGCGTCCTCCACATACATACATAGCCACAAACGTTTTTATATATTTATAGATAGATGTGATATTTTAATTTATTTTTGTACAATTACATACGAAATTAATTAAATTTTGTATTGTATTGTAAACGGATTCCAAATTATCTAACTGGGACTAAGTCCTTTTATCAAAGCAAAATTATCGATCCCACAGTTGATTTCTCCTTGAAAGAATTTAAAAACAAAGAAGAAAAAAGGAGAAGTTTCAAGCGCCCCGCGAATATCGCTGTAAAACCTAAATAAAATCTACACTGACGCTGAGCATCTTCCCCAACAGCACAGCTCATACCAAATAAGTCGAATTTACGTAACTGCAACTAGAAATAAACTGAATTTGACCGTACAGGACACAAATTGGACAATCTTAAACATTTGGGCTGCTTACTAACAAGACTAAACAATCTTAGTAATCTTATACAAAAACCTAACGCGCCTTTTTGTGTGCTTGCTACAGAATCCCGCGGCGACGACGATGACTCCGGACGGTCCTCTTGGTCAGAGGCCGCCAGCTCTGCCTTCAGCAGCGAAACGGAACTGTGCGAGGAGCGCAAGTGGGCCACCTGTTTCTGGACCCAGCTGCAGGTGCTGACCCGCAGGAACTTCGCCGAAGCCAGAAGGAGAATGCTGTCCAAGCTCAACTGGATCCAGACTTTTGGACTCGCCATAGTCTGCGGAGCAATCTGGTTCAAAGTTCCCAGGGAGGAGGCCAACATCGCAGACATTAAAGGATGGGTAAGTTTTCTCCAATGCATTTATAAAATAAGAAAGAGGGAAGGGGGTAATGTATTGACTTAAATGATTGGTAGGACTGGCATTCATTTTAGAAGAGGTTCTATATAGAGAATTATTAGGCTATTACTCAACTAAATAGTTATCTTGAGGTAAACGTAAGAATCACTGCTTTAGAGGCATTTGTTGAAGCCATGCATTAATCATCTATAATCTAAGGTGTGTAGACCCATGCATGTTAGCAACCCTTGTAGTCAGAGGACGTCATTTATGACTTGGAAAACGGTTATATTTTTCAATATGACATCAATTGGGAAAATACACGTCAACTAGGACGACTTTTTTTAGTCACAAAAAATAACATCCATTTAACAAGACATGTAGACGCCATTTTTACGTCACTAGAAATGACGTCAATATTAAGACTGGTCATTTTTGTGTCAATCAAGTCAAATTTATGTCCTTTATGACGTCGAAAGTGACGTCTTCAAAGTGGACCTTTGAAGTAAAAATGGCGTCGTTATTTAAGCATGTTGTGACGAAACAAATGACGTCATACGTCTACTTGGGAAATGTTAGCTGTCCTATCCTGGTGATAATCTAAATTTCATTCCCTTCCAGATGTTCTTCAGCACGACCTACTGGATGTTGTTCTCACTGTTCGGTGCTCTGATCTCATGTAAGTACCACACACTTCCTACCTTTATGAATTGAATTACAATCATCAATCTACTTTTCCCTCGCATCTGTCTTCACACATCTTCTTCGACTGACCAACTCCATTTTCTTCCTGCAGTCCCCCCCGAGCGCGAGGTGATCAACAAGGAACGTGCATCCGGAGCTTACCGACTGTCCGCTTACTACATTGCCAAGATGATCGGAGAACTGCCTCTCGTGATCACTCTTCCCACCTTCTTCCACGTGATCTCGTACCCCCTGATGGGATGCCACAACGTGTCCGCTGAGACCTTTTTCAGCCTCTGGGGATTCCTCCTGCTCAGTACTCTCGTTTCCCAGGTAAGTAGATATTTTCTCTATAAAACTAAGAAAATATTCCCGTTGAGTGGGATTTGTCAGGATCACAAGTTGAATAGTACTGCTGATGCCGTTTAGTTTTGATCTCGTGGATATTGATGCTAGCCAATATAAGTTCCCTCCCCTTCTGAGACATGGCGAAATTGTGGAGTTGTCTATAGATGGTGGCAGTATCTATCATTCGGGGCTTTTGCCGGACTTCTGCAATTTATATGGGCCTCACTTTCTCATGGGTCGTCCCTCTTTGGCTTAATTCCTGTACGCTTTTTTGCGATGAAGCTTATTCCAAGTGTCATTAGTGAAAACAGCCTTAGATCTGATATTTATCAGACCTTTTTGGATTTTTTTTTGCATTGTTCGTAGAGAAACGGAAATAAAAACTAAAATTGATTCTTAAGAGACCTCGTTTATCCAGACTGGCCTGGAAAAAGACACTCCGAAAAATAGATGATCCGGATAATAAGCAAAATCCTTAAAAATGCAGACTTAAAGTTTATTAACATAAATAACCGTTTGATGTGTAGCAAAATTGCTCAAAATTGAAAAAAAAATATTTTTCTAATTATTGCTTACACTACGAATTGGTCCGCGCGTGCTATTTCAAATCCGTGTTGGCTTTGAATGATGCGTAATAATGTCTACAAATCAGGAAAAAATTCCTACAAATCTGATCCGGATAAAAGACTAGCACTAGTGTCTCCTGACAACTTTCAATTCCTATGGAAGTGTTCAGTGTGCATGGTCCAGAATTTAGACCAGGAAAAAATACCATTGGGAAAGTGTTCACAGCTTCAAATTCTAGAGCATGCGCAATAAGTTCGTCCACAGGAATTGAAAGCTGTCAGGAGGCACTTGCGGATAAACGAAGTTTTACTGCATTGTCAAAAATTTAACTCTTATGAACCTTGACCATCAGAGAAACTCCAAAAAAGCACTAAAATAAAAACCACAACAACCTTAACTACTCCGCACGCAAACTTTCATTTTCCTACTCCATCGTAAACTCCATCCGGCATGCATAACCAGTTTCCTCTTTAACCAACAACAACACGATGATTTGCATTTTCGTCGGAAATGTTTTTAACGTCTCTCCTCTCTTTCGTTGCAGAGCGTGGGCCTGTTCATAGGCGCGTCGTGCGTCGACCTGCAGGTATCGGTGACAGTGTCGGCGCTCTACTCGCTCACCACCATGCTGTTCGGCGGCTACTACGCGACATCAATGCCCTGGTGGCTGCAGTGGGTGCAGTACTGCTCCATGGTGCACTACGCCTTCCAGAACATGCAGATAGTGGAGTTTGGCAGGGGAACTCCCATCAAGTGAGTATTTTTTTTCTATCCTCTAACTAATGCGGCTTTAAAACTGAATGATTGTACGCCTGCACCCAGGAGTCGAGAGGGGGTCCTCTAATGGTCTTGCTACCTGACCAGCGATAAGCCATCGGATTTCATCAATTAAAGTCAGCGAAAACCCCAATTTCTTTCTTTGATTAACTACTGGTCAAGTGGCAGTGAATAAGTAAGGCCGTAAAGAGTTTGATGATTGCGCAAGTTTTTTTCTCTGCCGGACACCTGCTTGAAAAGTTTGTTTCACCTTCTTGTTGCTCTGCCGGAAAAACAACGTAACCAATCACACTCGTCGGCAGAGAAAAAAACTTGCGCACACTCGTCGGAATCACGTGTCTGCTAATTCGCATAGATATTCTTGACTTTAAGTCACTTATAAGATTGATTTACGAAGAATGTTTCCATTTGGAGCTAAAATTTGAGAAATTTAGTTTTTAAGTCGAATTTTTCAGATTATGTAAGAAGGGCTATTTACTGGTCCATTTTGGATATTTCTTATGTAATTTAACCTTTCAAAGGTCCATAGTATTAGGTATACATTGTGATATAAACAGAATCGTTTGTTGGTAATGAAAAACAACTCTAGCTCTTTAATAGTTCTCCATGGGGTTTAACTTCAAAACAATATACCTCCCAATATCCGAAAAATATATCTTTCTCATCTTTTAGGAGATTACTATGATAACATGCTTATATGAATGTATTTTGGGTTGAACTGAACCTTAAAACCGTAAAACTTAAAAAAATGAATGTTGGTTGGTTCGGATTTCGTGACCAAATCACCCCAAACCCCACATTGGATACGGCCTTGACCAGTATTATTATTAACATAGTATTCAGAAGGATTTATTTAATATACCATATACTAAACAGCCTTGTTTACTCCCCAGGTGTGCACCTAGCAACTCCATGTTCGAAATCTGCCGATCCAGCAACGGCACTGCCTACATTCCCCCAGAGCAAATCATCGGCCAGCAGATCCCGCCCGTACCCCTATGGGCCAACACGCTCGTCCTGATAGCTTTCCTGCTCGTCTTCCGATTCATGGGCTACGCGGTCCTGCGCTACGTCCGGAGACCCAAGTAAAAAAACCTCAACCCACCACCACATTACTACCGACGAACCACCGATTCTCGCATCGAACAACCCTTACCAAGTCAATAGACTACACCTTCGGACTCACCCAACTAAGCTGATTTACTTCGCGTACACATCCAGAGAGCAGTTTTATATATGTATATTGTTATAGATATATTATATTGAGTATGGATATAAGTATGCAACCTGATCAGTTTCAGTGGCGTGTGTCGCAAGGTCTGGGTTTGGTTGCGACCGCCGCCGATAGATGGCGCCACTACTGTCGCGATGAAAGCTGCGGGGGAGAATTGTTCACTAAGTGAATGAGTGCAACTACAGAAGATATTTTGATACGTGAGGTTTTTTAATGATGTGTGATTATGGATTTTCTTCCCGTGCGGTTTCACAGTGTGTACATAGTTTGTGAACAAATGGAGTTCGGACAGTAGTGGAGAGTTCATTCTTTGATTAGATATTTTACCTTGTGCCAAATGATTAACTTTTTAAACTGACAAGTTGTCTGCGAGATGTGGCCCAAGTATCCAGGAGGACTTTTATTTGTGATATATAAAAATGAACAAATCAATACAGGTTCGAACCAAACCTGTGATAAGCAAATACTGCCCCGCCTCCTGGCGCGTGCGTATTCCATCCATATTTGAAAATTGCATTTGTAATGTGAGAAGTCATGTTGTATATGGATTCATATCATTCTCCTCAGATTCCTCATTTTGGAGAGAAAAAAATTGTGTATTTCCAGTAACTGTCCCATAATATATTCTATCTTAACTATTGGAGTAGAAATGTTCTTTTAAGGCAAGGTCCTGCACAAGTCCGATTTAGATTTATTTACATCACTTGTAGTGTTTGTTTATGTTTATAGAAAGTTTTTGTGTATGGCATATCTGTCATTGTCATTCATACCGCATTTTCTCAAAGTTCAAATATTTTTTTAGAATATCATCTCACTCATTCATCTGAGAAGAAGAGAGCACAAAATGGTTTGGATGGTTTTCAGAATTATTCTTTTACTATTTGGCATTTTAAACATATTGAAGTATTTTCTTAATGGATACCTTCTTGATAATTATTTAACACACTGAATAATTGTTCAACTTTCAGTTGTTTAAATTTACTGAATGTAAATTTTAAAATCACTTCCAAAGTTATAATGCAGAGAAATAAGCATTTTTTGCTTAGTAATCTAACTGTCCATGCCTTTATTTGTGCACGTAATCATTTGGTATGAGAGATACCCAGCTTAAAGAAAGCATATGTCCATCTGTTTTTCCAGAGCTACTGGCTGGTATCATCATACTTTTGTAGAAAATTTATAGTTTTCATTTTAAAGTATATGTTTGTCTACTGTATCAGATTTGTGTGTTGTAAAATGTATACGTTTTATAGTATATTTATGAATATTCGTTTCTATAAATTATGTTCCCATCACAGTAAAAAGTGCCTACATTTTGTAGTGATTTCTATTTATGCAAAAAAAATCCCTAAAGGAGGTATAGCTTTAAACTGTCTGTAGAGGTACAGAGTAGATGCATAGGATGTTGCTTGAAAAAAAAAGTATTTATCCTTAAGTTAAGCCCCTTTTCTGATAATGTTTGCACTTCTTTGCCCTGCTTTAGTGGTGAACTAGTGGATGGATTGAAGCAATATATTGTTAGGCACAGACTGTATCTTGAAAATTAGTATTGTGTTTTTGGGAAGAGTTATTGGAAGGCTTTGAAATGTGTATTTAATATTTGTAAAGACTAATTGGCCACCAGTGTGTCATTTCTGTCATGTTTTTATGTGCTATTGATTACATCAGTGTAATCATTTTCACATGCGATTATGATTGGTAGCAGATTCTGGATTAGATTTACATTTGTGAAAGCAATTCAAGGGGCCCTGTTACTAAAATACATAACCCTTTAAAAATACATAGGATTTGTATTTTTGTAGAGTTGTTAAAACTTTTAATATTTAGTGTTACAATTATATCTCCTGAATTGGTGAATTCTTTTTAAAAATGTTGATTAATTCTTGGTGATTGGTTATTTAAAGTCTCGTTTATTTGAATTTGAATGTAAAGCATTTCACAAGAGGCTCGAGTATTAGATTTATATTTTATGAAATATTTTATTTTTCCTTATATAGAGTGGTTGGATTATTTTAGTTTTACTTTACAATGATCACTTTAAACACTGAAATTTTTTATTTATCTTAAATAAAATCTATCTACAGACTCTTTAGTTTACTTCTGAAATTATTTTTACTGAGGAGCCAAATGTCAGAACTTATTAAGGGGATTAGTAGAAAAATCAACATATCTAATTTTAAAATTGTAAGCGTAAATTAAAAATAATCTTCCAGCTAGTATTTTAACCATTTATTCAGATATTGATCCTGAGTTGTAACAAAATTGTAATTAAAAAGGAAACTGTGGTCCCTTAGCTTTGCGACTTCTAATTCTGCCCAATTCAGTCTGCTACTGATTTTAGTCTCGTGTTTTAATATTCCATAAGGCTCCAATAGCAATTTCTTTAGAAACAGTCTCATTTATACTATGTTAACGTTCCTAATATTGTGATATCACCATAAATGGTGCTACCAGGGACTGTTTTCTATCGGCTCCTTTACGTAAATAAAATTTCAGAAACCCTAGACCAGGCATTTGTGATCAAAAGTTTTAGTTTCTATGTTTTCTTTTTTTTAATTACATGTCTTCTAATTCCTAGCATTTAAATAAGACATAGTCCTAGTTGAAATCAAAGACTGTATATTAATTTCTTTTTGGTTCCTGTAGAAATTTAGTTTTTATTATTTAAGTGTTTTTATTTTTGATTAGACATGCAATACAATAGTAATATATACAAGGGATTTATATTTTCTTGCTGAACAATTTTCGCTCATTATGAATTGATAAATCTTAACATTATACATAAAATATTGCATTTTTCCAAGCTTGGATGTAATGCATATCTATAAAATCCTTATTTAATTTTTTTTTGTTTTTCATGCCTTGATTTAAAATGCTTTACACATTTTGCCATGATCACTTTTGTGTTTCTACTTTTTCTTATTACTGGATGGAAGTTGGAATGAAAAGCTTCTGTATATGTGCAGAGTTTTTAATTTTAAGATTTACTTATTTTAAATACATTCAAATCAGTTATATCTGAATTATTAAATCAATCTGTAAAAATCATTTGATTGGCATCTATTTTTCAATGATGCAAGTTGAGATGTTGTTAAATTATTCTTCAGCTGATATGACAAATGCATTGTTGATAAATTTGTAATAAAGGGAAGAGGTAGCTCTTTTAAGGCTATTAATTTGTATATATAAATGCTGTTGAATATCCTTAGGTATTATCTAATGGATGTATTAAAACTGAAATATATATTTATTCTTTCCATTTCTGGAAAAAAATTGATTGCACTGCCAATACTTATACACAATTTTCTTTTAAAGTTTTTTTGTGTTTATGTACAATTCATTTTAAAACATTCATTTCTGTGTTGATTTCACTATAAATTTCTTTTTAAAAGGCCTTTTGAATGAAAGCAACAGCAGTATTTTTCCTTTCTACCATAATATAAATTTAACCCTCAAATATTAAATTTCATTCCACTTTAACCCCAACTAAAAGAAATTATATTTCTCCATTAAATAGGCTTTCTCTTGTAAATGAAGCTTAAAAAGGAAAACCCCAATGAAACTGAATATACTTTGAATTTAAAATTTCTAGATATTTTTCTGTTAGTACTTTGGAAACTTTCCTTGCAATTATATTAAATTTATTCTTAAAATTCTTTGAAGTGTGCATTTTGCCTCCCTTGGGTGGAGGCTTTACTGTCTTTATTTAAACCTCTATCATTGCTACTGCCTGTAAACAAAGGGCCAGCCTAATTTATATCATTATGTGTTTGTGTATTGTTATGTCTCATAAGTTTATTTCTTCTTTTTTATGAGTATTAAAAGTGCTCTTATGTCAATTATGTGCGTGTTTTGTCTTATTACATTTTCACTCCAGTTGTTGAGAAAGAAACCTTTCACACAAATAGCAATACATGGGGGTGGTCAGAATTCATGTTTGGAGAGACAACATTATTAATTCTTATAAGGACTTAAGTAAAATCGTTCAGTTCTTTTCAGTTAAATATAATTAAACTTAAAATTTCTATTTCTAGTATTTTACATTAAATGTGGTTTAAAAAGACTAATAGCTGACTGAGACTGCTTTAATTACCAATATTTGCAAAATACAATTGAGGAAAATAGATTTTTCTCATCTTTTTTAAACACTAATTTCCATTCACAATCACAGCATAGTCTTGTTGATAATTTTACCTAGGGTCATTACTCATATAAGTAATAACAGATAAACCATGCTATTAGTTATTAGAATTTATAAATAATTGTTGACTCAGACAAAACAAAATTAGGCATGTACAACTTCTATTCTTCATGATTTTGTTGGTACAATTTTAATTTTAAAAAAGATACATTTCAGTTCTAATTTGGAAACAATTAGAAAACTTTTAAATTTGAGACCTGAAGTCATGAGCTATAGAAACTTATAAATGTATAAATTTTGGATTTTAGCTTTCTTATTTGTCTTATAAATTATATTATTTCCTTTAAGTTATTTACTTCATAAGATAAGTAAGACAGTTGATGCATCTAAATTAACCCTAATAAAGACAAATAAAAAAAGGAAGGTTGAATTCGTTTGAAGCGTAATAGATGTTGTTATTCCTTACTTTTAAAATTATGTTTAAAAATAATAAACAAAACTTAAAATTCAGTAAGAACATCCCACTACAGAAATTTAACTGCAACCTAGATAAGTTTAGAAATTTGTTTATTTTCAATTCATCAGGGAGGTTCAATGGCCGGAAACGTAGGTCTTCAAACTACTAAACATCTCCTTTATTAAACGAGTTTCAACACCCACTTTGTAAGTAAAATTACTTCCGAAATATATTATTGGTAAGGTAAATGTGGGTATAGTGGACACTTTAAGGAAAATTTTTGCTTAAATTCTTAATATATACCAACCTATTTGCTTGGAAACGGTTATCATCCTATTTTTAGGTTAATTGGATCTTCTTCTTTCGATTTTACCATTAATAATTTTAATTAGATTGGATAAACCAGTAAAATATTTACTGGTTAGTAATTAAATTAATAATAATCACTAATTATCTTTGATTTATGGTTGAAAAAAGTTAGATTCTACTTTTTCGATTCTGGCCCTAAGGAATCGATTCCAGGTTGGAATCGAACCTCAGGAATCGATTCCGGAATCGAATCGATCGATTTTTTAGATCCTTAATCAGGCCTGGTTTGAGGCATAAAACTCGTGATCGGATTTTGGAGCAATGTGGTTTTACTCCGATAATAATGATTAATTTATGATGAAAAATACTTCGATAAAAAAACAGCGCCAAAACAAATAGTTCACCCCTTGCCATAGCCATAACCACCTATCTAATTCATTGAGAATAGGCATTCTCTTCAGTAGCCATTGAGTAAAAATCTGGTAAAAATCGGCATGCCAAAACATTAAACTATAAATAAACTATTATCCATTTTCCCAACACACATCTCACCCTATTTTTCAGAATAATCCAGATAATTTCTGTTGCCGAATTGGTGATCTTTCCCCTGACAAAACGGATTTTTATATTTTTAGCAAAGAAAAATATTACTTGAAAAATAGTGATCGCAGATATCATTAAAATTGTGAGCACCAGTAATGATTAAAGCGTATTTTTTTCTAATCGTTGAACGTGTATCCGTTTTTGTTAAAAAAAACGCCAAATAAAACTTTTGATTCCATTTTGAGTTTTCCTCAGGCTCTATAATTACACAGGTCTGCGATGAAAAAATATACAAGATAAGTGAGGCGTTTGCTATCAAAACCAGCTCATTCCATTTTTGGAAATTTTACAGGAGAGACAAGAAGCTTCTCACGTCCACAGTTCTAAAGCTAAATTTCTTTTTAAAATTTTTAATTGTAGGTATAACCGCCTAGAATATTATTAGTTTTTCATTTTCATTCCAGGTGCATTACCTTGGGAGTAATTACACTAATTAGGTTGAAATGAGCTGATTTTGATGCAAAAACACGATTTTTCATGCTTTTTTCAGTTTTTTAGTTCAATTAAGTTGTGTGAAATTGGTGTTTACCAGTTAATATTTGTGTCTTTACGAGTTTTAAATAAATGACATCCACTTAACTTTTAAAAATGATCTGAAATTTCACAGTTGAGATCACAGTTTTCACCTTTTCATCTAATTTTGGGTTGGAATGAACTGGATTTGAGCTAAATCCCTTCGTCAGGTTATGAAGGACCCTCTAAACTTTCAAAATATGCAATAAAGTGGATTTCAGAAAATATAGAATGAGCTGGTTTTAATAACAAACGCCTCAAGTAAGAGCTGAACTTGATGTATTTTTAGGTGTTGATATCAGAAAAAATAATAAAAAATTCAATCACATCAAGTTTTTTTGAAAAATCCAATTTTAGGATTTTCATGAAAATTACCATTTTCACATTGAATGTCTTTCCTGCTTGCATGAACATTATTCTACCATAGTGAAAACTACAGAATACCACTCTGTGACACCTCCCTGTCGCTATCCCTCCATCCTTGTCGAATTCTCTCAATAATTAGCGTCTTGTTAAGTCATTTATAGTGTCATGAGCGCGCTAATACAGTGACAAGTGAAACCTCCATCAAAAAACAATTATAACAGTTACTTTTCTCGTGATACAAGGCTTCGAGATGTTTTTATAATTTGTCAGATGATTTTTGTTACAAATGTATCGAAATAGCGGTATTACAAATTGCATGAGTTGCATTACAGAGTAAGTAAGACAAGCTTATCTTCTGTATTTCGCTCGGAAACTTGGAGATCAGGACAAATCATGGGCTTATCATAAAGTTTGTGTGCAGGGCAGGGTATCAATGATCTATGGTTTTAGCTCAAAGGAAAGAAGACTGCTGATTTGAAACTCTCCTATGCCATTGAGGGATCCGAAAAACCATTTAGATGATTGTTGCTTCTATACAGGCCATGTCCGTGGGTATAAACACAAAAATCAAAATATAATCCCTCATCCTGATAGTATTCCATCGGCCATACGTCCAGTTTCTCATGAACCTGATGTTACGGTGTTTTTTCTCCAATTGAATTGCGAATCATCTCTTCCGGTCACCTGTAGGACTCTCGATGCATTTAAAAGAAAGCTATGAAAACCTAACACTCTTCTTCTATAAAATAAAGTATGCCAAACACTGTTGGACCATTTGCTGTTATTTGAAAATTACCTCCATGCTTTTTGGTCATCAAGAATGGTCACTTAACATTGGGTCAAAAAATAACGTCTAAAATGACCAAATCTTGAGCCAAGCATCAGGAATGGGATTCGAAAGAGCTTAGTTAAGCATAATAAGTATTTTTACACCCTCTACATAAAAAATTTGGTGTTATAAACATAGTACAAGCAAAATTTTTCGCGATAATTACCTTTAAAATAGGATTTTAGCAAAAATATCGAAATCGATAATACAAAAAATCCTGATCTGATTGAGGGAAATGGGGGTCATTTTCAAAATCAGCAAACCAAATAACAAAAAAATTCATTTAATAATTCACAATAAAATTCACTTAAAACCACTTTTGTATTTTTCAAAAAGTTAAATTTTGCAGGCCTGTGTTATTAATTTCGAACCCTGTTACAAAAAGTTGGATTTTATAATTTTAAGTTTCTACTGTCAACCTACATTCTACTAGAATTTTCCTTTTTTTACTTGATTAATTAAATGTTCTAGATACTTATTGTTTAATTAAATTTACTAGACCGCTACTAAAATGGTCAAGGGTATATCCAGTTTAAGTTATGAGGGAAGATTAAAGAAGCTAAATATGTTCACTCTAGAGAAAAGAAGGATTAGAGGGGATTTGATTCAACTTTTTAAAATGGTAAAGCAAGGGGACACAGAGGGACTAGATTTCAATACGGGTAATAGAACAAGGGGTCACAATTTCAAATTGAATAAAGTAAAATTTAAGACGGAGTGTAGAAAGCATTATTTTTTTAATAGGGTAGTGGATAGATGGAATGCGTTGCCTGAAACAATTGTAAATTCAAGAGGGGTAAACGAGTTCAAGAGGAAAATTGACAGATACTGGGATTCCGGTAGTTTGAGTTAAAAAGACTGGACCAACCTTGCTGGGCTTAAGCCTGTAGTTGGTCGACTTAATTTGTATTTGTATTTGTATTTTAACTTATTTCTTTAACCGAAATTATAAGGAAATAATTCTGAGTATTAATAATCAGAAAAGGGTTCAATTTATAAGCACAAGCAGCATCTCAAACATCTTATTGAAAGATAAAATTTGTTAAGAACAGTGCCGTCAGTCTCTGTTAAATATTTTTCTTGTAGATCTGGTAACATTTACATACAATGTTATCAGATGGCAGCACCACAATTTTCCAGATGTGCCATTTTGGAGTTTCAGATATTTTATGTACAGCTTTTCCTTTAAAATATTGATTATTTCAGTAAAATTATAAATTATTCAGCATGATTACATCTTCAAATTGGGAGAATGAGGTAAAAATTATGGAAAATGAACTAAAAACTTTTTAAAGAAAAATAAATCTGAAAAAGTTATACCTTTGACTTTGAAGGACCAGGAAACTTTCTAATTCCGCAATGAAACTTTCCCAGTAAATTTTTCACCCATATATTTTATTTAAAATATTCTATGTATGAAATGGTTGTAATAAATTAAAGGTTCTTACGTATGATACCATCGACTGTACCGCTTAATCAAAAATCTTATCAAATCCCTTTGACTTTTCTATTGATGTGCCGCTGAATTAGACGGCCACTGAACGGTCGATGGAATAATACGTAAGTACCTTAATTAACATGCTACCCCGCTAAAAATATTAATAAAACTTAGAAAATCTTTATTAATCGTTTAATTTTCTTTTTTTTTCAAGTAGTTTCCTTTCCTTGAAAAAAGTATTCTCTTTATGCTACTTTCGAACGAGAAAATGTAAAACAAAGACGATTAATACAAACAATGTAGAACAAAAACAATTCAAATTGAGTATTCTTTTCGAGCAGGGTTTTCTGAATTGAAATTAACTTTATGAAAAACAACTCAACTGTATATGTTGCCATCTGTAGGTCAATTTGCTTACTAAATTCTTAATACAAAGCATTAAAAATTTTTGTACTTTATCTTAACTAACTTCGTTTTATAAAATACTGGTTCATGTTAAAGACCAAATTATTCCAATAATTTGGGATGGGGTAGTACTAAAGTTTACAAAAATGATTTTAATTCAAAATGATATTTTATCGGTGTCACGGACATTTCGCCTACTGGAAAATTTTTACCCCCCCCTTGATAACAAATTCCCTAACAAAAAAAAAGAAGAAAGGGGGGAAGGAAATTTCCCATTAGGCGAAACGTCCGTAGAACCATATTATCTACAGAAAAGGGTACAATGTGTAGACTACCGCAGTATCATCATGAGATGTTCCTAGTTTGCCCCTACTTAATTTTATTAACTTTCAAAAATTACAATGATAGTTTAGTAACTTTAAAAAACTTATTAACTAATTATTTGTTTATCAGAGATTATTATCAATTACGCTACACTATAATTTTATATGTGATATTAAGATAAGAAGTTAATGTTAAATATACTCTTCTTTGTACATTAGGAGAAAAAAAAAGGTTTTCACAGTTATATGTTAAAAAGGCTTTTTACTTAGTTTAACCACAATAAAGCTAAAAAGTGTCAATCTTAGTGATCTTAGCACTCTCAAAAATATTTAAAAAATTCTTTAAAAATTACAGTATATTTTTGATATTTCAAATTATCGAGCTCGATGCGTGAACTGATGGTGTACTTTAATTATTCCTTTGTATTTTTTCTACTCATTAGGTAGGGCAAATTCTTCAGAAATATCTTTTAAATTATTTTTTAATCCAAGCCAAATTTAAAAGGTTAAATAGCTTTGAGGAAACAGTACAATATACACATATTACCATAATTTCTTAATTAATTTTTAGAAAGATTACTTTTACAAAACCTTTTGATATTGATTTATTATTTTTTTACTGATTAAATGCAATTTCTATATTAAACTAGATGATTTACCCGGCCTTGCACGGGTGGAGTGTATTAATTCATTTTTTAAAATTTCCAAGGGAAACATAAATTAAACCATGTTAATAATGATACAAAAATTATGCCCCTAAGATGTATTGATATGAATAAAATCAAGAAATGGCTTCTTAATTTATTAATTATATTATAATAATTATAACTATAGTAGGGAAGGCGTGCACATTTGAATAAAAATTGCATATTTGACTGTTTCTCCATATATTTATAAGATTTATTACAGAATTACTGAAATTTTAGTACCCTTTTTAGATGCATTTATCAAAAATTTCCCCCTTACTTTTTATTGAATTTTATTGAAACAAAAACAAATTTATTCAGAAGTTTACAGCATTCCTGAAATTTTGTTACCTTTTTGATGCATTTTATAAAAGTCAATTCTAATATTTGAAGTCTATAAAATATTTCTAAGCTGAAAAAAAGAACTAGAAGATATTTTAACTGTTCAAATGTGCCCCATCTACCATCTCAAGTTTTAAGAGTAATATATAATTATGATTGAAATTGGGAAGCAAAACTTTTTTAGACCTACCTTTATTGATGCCACAATAGAATGCAAAACAAAACCTATACTTTAAAACTTTCATACGAATAAAAGGCAAAGAAATTTACTTTGCTCCTTCCAAAGCAGTCTTTCAACTTTCAAACTCTAAGGGTTCCAACAGGCCCACTACTCTGAAAATTCAGGCAAAAGATAGTACTAAAACAGCTACCTATTGATGTTTTGTTTTTAGATTTTTAATTGAATTTAAAAAATAGAATGGCTTGTTCTAATGTACCCCATGTACAAATGTCTCCCCTACAGAGTTATTACCCTGTGTAAGGGGAGAATAAAATAATAAAGGGATAATAATATAGAGGGTACTCAAAGCTCACCAGTTAATGTTGATACATTCATTCACACTATTAGTAATTGTCAAACAAAAAGTTCTTATCGAAATTCTACGCTAGAATGGTTATGTCTTCAAAATCATGACCTCACTCGAGCATAAACGGATCCTTCACTTTCAATACCTAATCATCCAACCCCATTTTAATCTGTATAGGAATTTAAAATAGGCAACAATTTAGGAACCGAATTCATCTCAGTGAGCACACTTTATTTCACTCCGATTCAAATTAAAGAGAATCCCTCAGTTCCCAATATTCACTCATGTATTCCTCTTCAAGGAATTGCACCAATTGGATTTGCAATTCCTATTTTCCAACCAGGAGAATTCTTAAGTTTCCATCTTAAAGGAGTAATTCTTCCGTAAAGAAGTAGTTCAACTAAATAGCTTCTTGGATAGTTTGAGCAATAACCCCTGGCTTTAACTTCCCCCAGTTGCTTTAAACTTCGATTAATTCAATCACTTTTCAGTCACGTTTCGGGGATGAGGATTGTATGTTTTTAAAATGACTTTTGTTTTCTCTGTAGGGTTAGATCAGTTTTGAAAGATTTTGGACTTTTTGATTATCTGTTGAAGCTAATTTGACGCAATTAAAAATTTTCTTTAGTAAAATTTAATGGCTGTTGAAAATAGTTTCTTTTGTTGAATGAGTTATCAGTGTCTTAAGATTAAGTAATTACTTAATAATTTATCTTTTTAACGTAATGTATTGAGTAATTTCATTCTAAAAATTAAATTCGCTTAATCTATCTTCAGATTGTTTTGGAATATACTATGTGTGTTTTGGTTTATTGTAAGGTAAAGCTGATATTTTAAAGAATCCATAAAGGTATCGAAGTTTTTTTTAGTTTAGTAGACAAGTATTCCATTTCTAACTAATAAGGTGCAAAATATGGTTTCTTAAGATTAAAGCATAAATGCCTTATTTAGTTTTTGATAGTACACCGTACTTTTTCGATACATTGAATCATTTGTAGTAATATTTAATGAATCATAGTAGTAGTGATTATTTCCTTTTAATGTTTATGTATTTTGTAAATGCTTCAGAATAAATTTGTTATAGTTATTAATATGTATACGTATATTTAATTAGTAATATTTGTAGTAGGATAGTTGCGTTATATTTATATAAACATTATACCGTAAAACGGGATGAATTGGAACACTTTTCAACATTCAAACTCACGCTTAACTCACGAAATATTCTTGAATATTTCTGAATATAAAAGAAGAGTTAAACGTATCAAAGATGTTTCGAATTTTTCATGCATTCTTGCATACACAAGTGTTTCTCATTCTCCAGTCTAGCTGTTTGATCTCCTCAAGCAAAAAATATTTTTCGAGTACTTTTTGCACAGAACTCTGCAAAGTTCTTCTCAAGGGTTTTCGCCAAAAACTTTTTTTTTCAGATATCGCCATGATCTCAGAACGCAGGTTTCAAAAATATTTTTAGTGAATAACTTTTGAGTAGATAACATTTTTTCAAAGGATACTTTTGTGTTGTTGTCAGAGCAAATAGAAATGCAATTAATTAATAATAATGTAAATAATGTAATAAGAGAAATTGTGTTTTTTCTTTGTCTTTTATATTTCTATGTAACTTTATATGTGTAATAAATAAATAAATAAATAAAAATAAATTCATAAAAAAATGACCCGAGTTTTTCTAAATATGCACAATTGAAAATATAAGATGAATAACCTTTCTAAACCGATTTCGTAATAATAACATTATATAGGATAAAATACTTGTACTATTACGAATACGTAGTTAATGTTTCAGGTAGAATAATTACATTGAATAACTATTAGTAATGTGAATAGACAATAACAATAAATACTAAATTATTATTACAAAGAAATTTTTAGGATTTAATTAGAAGTTCCGGCGTGATTTAATGTTAATGAGTGCTAGGATTTATGATAGAATTTAGTACAATTTTATTCCTACTGAGCCATTTATGAAAGAAATCCTCAAATATTTGTATTAATATTATCTAAGTATGGATTAAACTTTCTTATTATATAATGAATTTCTATTGAAAATGCCCATTTAATATATTAACATTTTTGAAAACTAAACTTTTATAATGTTTAGAAATGTTATCCTTTCTAATGGATGGATTCCAACGATTTTTATTATATTTGAAGTAAAATAAGTTTGACTCAAATACTGTTAAAATTATTAAAGAAAGTTGAGGTTTTTTGAGGTTGAAAAAATGTCTATTAAAAATCAACTTTTTAAAATTGGTTTCCAATAATTAACAAAACCAACTACTTACCAATCCATTGACTGGTAAAATTTTAGTTCCTAAAATAGATACAATAATATTAGTTTATTTTCAGAAATAATAATTTTTTGTTTATGAATTACAGTGGGCCCTCGCATATTCGCGGTTTAGTATTCGCGGTTGAGCAATGTTACCCCCGCATATTCGCGGATGTCGATCTCAAAGTTATTTAGCAATGAAACTTGCATATTTGGCAGAAAAGATATAACTTTTCGATTCCGGTATTTATTATGTAAAACTATTTTGAAAAACGTAACTTCTACTATTAAGCAAGTTTTCTAATTAGTAACCCTTTTGGTATTTACTACAAATTATTTACAGTTATTACAATTATTTACAGTAATTTTTCAGTTAAAACTACTTTCTGCATGAACCAGATTTATAAGTTTTATGTTATAAATGACGGAATCGAACCATTATATCTGTTATATTATCATATAGGCGCGTTTTAAAACTGGGAAATTTATTCGCGGATTTCGCGTATTCGCGGTATATTTTGGAACGTAACTACCGCGAATAACGAGGGAACACTGTATTCAATTGTAGAGAGCTCTATATTTAAGTCACAAATAATCAAAACGCATCAAAGGAATGTATCAGATATATTCTCCAGTTGAATTCATGCAACTATTCTAAGCATTCTTTTTCACCACCTGTACATTTTTTAAAAGCATATCTGGTCTGTTGGTTAAAAAAATTTCCTCTGTTAATACATTGTTTTTACTAAATCACCTTATTATTCAAATAACACTCTTTTAATCAAGTAGGGTAATTATCAAAGTATTTTTACAATCGATTTTTAATCTGTTTTTATATTTTTGTGACAGTCATGCTCTATACTCTGTTCATTTAGAATAGGCTCCTGAAGAATAGTGCATTCCCCTTCGGTAAAAGCGTAACCATAGTTACGCTCTTCGCGCAGCCAAAAGTAAGCCCTCTCGTCACTTTGACGTTTATAGTTGCCATGGTTACCGATTGGAGAAGGAAATGTACTCAGGCGCTTATTCAAAATAAATAGAGTATAGTCATTGAGCGTTCAAAGTTTGGAAAAAACGTCTATTTTCACGATTTTTCTTGTCTCCAAAAGAATTAGAGTGCTTGGAGCAACAAGTTAACTCCAACAAAATATCTGTTGGTGTTCGCTCATTGTTGCTGCAAGCACCTCAATTAGAATTTTTGTTTCTTTGAACGAATAGGCCAATTCTCATAATTTTCTTGTTGATTCGGAATCTTTTTCAAAAATTGTTTTAGAGATGCTATAGTTTTTGAATAATAAACATTTTAAGTTGTAAAAACAGTTATTTCCGCAATTTTCAATAACTTTAGTTACAATCAGAAATATGGGTAAAAGTATGGTTAAGCATAAATTTTCTACAATTCCTAGTGCAACTACTCATCATGCACTTACCTGATTAAGAATTTCTGGATAAAATGTAAATGTGATGGAAGAAATTATACCACTAGTGCATGTTAAAAAACAAAATTGAAACTCTGAAGTGATTCCTCCATCAAGTTCTAGATTTGTAGTTTTCCGCTCGTAATTTCAAGGAAATTATTGGACTTTCCTTAATGACTCCTTTGCTTTTGATTCTTGCTCATTTCGCGAGGTTCTGGAATTAAGATTGCTTGATTATTTTCAAGAGCTAATGAATGTACCTTCCTTGATTCAGAGTTCGCATTTGGAAACTTTTCTTTCACATACAGTTGTTTTCTGGGTCGTTATGAAGTCATTTTCCATGCTCTTATAATTAAAAACTAAACTCTTTTAGTTTCTGAGTTGATATTAACAACCACTCTCTTGGTATTTCTTAAATTAGGATTGGTTGACCCCTGCCACCCACTTTGATTACCTCATATAAATATGAATGCATCACAATTTCAAAAATCAGTTAAAAAACTCAGTGTTTGTGACGGTACCATTTACTTTAGTAAACAGCACTAGTGGATCCTGGGGGTAGCACAGGGGCACGTTCCCCCAGAAGGAAAACATTCATTGGGAAAAGTAAAATAACCATTTTAAATAAAAAGTAATTTTGAAGCTTTTAAATGGTTCAACGTGAAGTGTCATGGCCAAAAATATACATATTATAACAAAATCTTTTTTAAATATCACAGTTTTTAATGTGGAAAATGTTTTAAAAACCAAGGTGCCCCCCATAAGTCGAACATGTATCCGCTCTTGGTAAATAGTAATAGTTGTTAAGTAGTAGTTGAGAGATAATTATCCAAACTATTTTGCTGGTGTATTGTATAGTTTATCTTTCTTATGGTCTGGTCAAGGTTCTTACTTAGGTAAAAATATCTGATAATAATTCTATTCTATAATTTTTATTTTATGTTATACAGTTCTGGATAGAAAATTCTATGGAATGAACTGTAAAGTTTTCAAACACTTATGTATGTACCTTACGTTTTTTCTATATTTTAGTATTTATTTTGTAAATACACTATGCTATATACTATATAGTATAGTTTTTTACAAAATAATAGACCTATACCTCTCCTCTCAACAAGAACATATTTTTTAATCAGCTATTCCCAAGTTTGCGCTTCGGCACCCTGAACACCATAGGATTTTTACAATTTAGAAACAAGTTATAATTAAATTCAGATTATGGAACTTGGACTAATGTTCAAAAATTGGTTACACAACTCCATTTTAAGGATTTGATTTTTTGAAGAATTAATCATTAATAAAAAAACCGTATCAAAAACTTTTCAATTTTCTATTAAAAACATTTTTTTCTATTAATTTTTTTGGTCTTCTTGCAAAGAAACTTATCACAATCACATGTTTCATTGACTTCACTTGGTGTGAATCTAATTAACTTCTTCTTCCTAAACCCCCTTAAGATGTTGGGATTCCCTTGAATTCAACCCTTGTAACTGAATATAACCCTTGCAAAATGAATATATTGAGCAAAAAATGTGAAGAATATAATTTGAGTTTGAAAAGGATTTCTGCTTCAGACATGGCATGACCAAGTTATTATAAAAGATTAATACATCTTTTTTTTCAGATTTAATACCCTTCCATTTTGAAAATCCTGCGAAATTGAATTTATGCTGGTTGCTTCTCTAAAAAAAGAAATATGAAGCGAGAATTCGATAAAATAATTCATTCCATGAGCTATAAATTGAACATTTAAGTAGTAGTAAGAATTATAAAAAAAGTTGTTTAATAACGCTTTTAGATATTATTTTGGGGATGAAACATTCTTAGGGTAGGGTGTCGTTGAGGGTATTATTTCGCAATGACTCGAAACGGTTGGGAAACTGCTGATCATAATACTCTATGATGAGGGATCATAATATTCTCTATAGGAGACTAGAAATTTTCTTGCTGATATGTTGCGTATTTACAAATCTAAAGTGGGTAAATACTTTTATATGGCCTACAGGATTATAAAACATTTCTCCAGTGGCTTAGAAGGTAATTTATGTTGGTCATCCTTGTCCTAGATCACAATTTCTATTGTCGGCTTAAACATTTTGAAATTTTTGGTGTATAGAGAGAGATTAAGGATAAATATAGTTAGTCTCACCTACAAAAATAGGTCCGTTTACTCTAAAAAATCACAGTTTTAATACTGAGTAAAAAATACTCAAATCTGAGTAAGTCACATAGTCAAAATGGATCTGAATGGAATTTACTCAAATATGAAAAATACTAAATATTTGGGAACCGGATATAGTGTCCAAGTAATAAAAGCCTTGTCGAGCAGTGTTATTAATATGGTCAAGAAAATATTCATTCATTATAATCTCAAAGTAAAAAGAAAATCCTGGAAGGTTTTGTCAAAGTATGAGTTACGCCAAATATAAAGAAGCCCTTTAAACCAAATAAAGCTTTATAAAACTCCACTAATGTGAACTTCCTCGTTAAAGAAGATAAAAAAACCAACCATTTTGTTTACCAAAAAAATAACGTAATTACATGATGCAAACGCATTTAGACTACTTAAACTGCAGATGAAAACACACTCTCATCCCTACCAAGGACTGCAGATATTAACAAAAACCATTAGTACAGCCCCAAAACAAACACATTGTTACTAATAGTTCCTTCTGGTCATTGTAATGAATGAATGAACCACCAAAACATCCTACCGTCTCATAAGAACGCATACACTTATTAAAATGACATCTTAAAAACCTCCTTTCTTTTCTTTCCTCAACAAAAGCATTAATTCACCCTTGAAACCGCCTCTGTCGAAAACGATCCCGAAAATTGCCGTATCGCCGCTTTGCAAATAAACCAATCCTCTCGTTTTCGCATATACTGGTAAATTAACCAGCGAAAATGGCAGCGTTATTGTTAGGGAGCCTCAATTCATTAATCTTAATAAAGTCGGCTCGAGCTCTCATGACTGGGCAATTTATATGCAAGGTTATATCTATCTGTCGCTCGCAGTTACTGTTAATGCGTCCTAAAGTTTTGGAAATGCCCCAGTTTCTCTTAGAAAGTGGGCTGTCATTTTTGTTGAGGCTCAGGCCGTTTTCCAAAAATAATGATTTTTAATGGCGTTCAATTAAATGCGATGGATATAAATGAATGGCGGGAAGTAATAATTCTTTTCTGGGGAAGAGTGAAGTCTGTGGGAATTTTGGAGATATTTTCTGTAAAATAAACGACAGCACTTAATGTGATCCCATTCGCCTCAAATCAGAATGATAACAACATCCGATTGATAATAGCAAGGGGTTCTACAATAAAAAGTGTCATATAGTGTAACATGAGTGTTGCCATTAAAATCACAACTTTGTGGTCTTAATTGAACTATTAAGCCGATTTTCCAGAATATATTTTGCAACTTAAATATTCTTAAAGAAGATTATAAGAGCGGAACATATCACACTAAAACTTCATTTTGTATGTTTGTGCTTTGAAATTGGCTTTATACAATTGGAAAAAAGAAGGTTTTTTAAGGGATATCACCAAATTTTGATAACATTAAACAACATATTGTTGACATAAAACGATACATTTTGGGTTAATTTTAATAGACCAGATGATTGGGACCAGTCAATTTCGATAACAATCCAATCAATAACATTTTGAGGATGAATGTTTTCCTTGACAACTTTTATACGAATTCTTTTGGATAAAAATTGAAGGTGAAACCGTTGTGGAAACATTAAATGCAATTAAGTGTAACATATGTGAGTTTGATTAATTACTTGCGTAATTTTATAAATGTACATCTTTAACTTCCAGACTCAAAATATAGTAAACTATAAATAATAAATTAATTAGTTTAAAGTGTTTTCATTATTTAGGAGATTTTTAAACAGTGTATTAATGCATATTTAAAAAATAATAATTTATGCATTATTTAAAAAATTTTTTAAAATTAGTTAGTTTTTAAAATATGAATATTTACACAGTAAAATTATAATGGGTAACACGTTTTAGTAGAGAATGCATAAAAATAACAATGAATTATTGAAATCATTTATATTGATCTGTAGTTATACTGCCATATTTTCAAGACAAACGAACAAGACTTTCTGTTAAAACTTAAGTTTTATAATAAACTTGGGTATAAAATAAATTTCCAAACCTCATGTAAAGCGAAAAACGTAATAAATTTTATTGCCTTTCAAATAAGTGTATGAAAATATATTTCGACAAATAATAATCCGTGCACTCTTTATTTACTAATTCCTCTCTATTCTGGCATTATATTAAATGAAGAATAAATAATTATTACCTTAAATAATAACTCAGAATTTCTTTTCAAATAGAATCATACAAGGTGTCGTACGCGCCTCCTGAAATTCCTGAAAAACTCCTAAAATTCGCTTCTTTTTTCTAAGATCCCTTAAAACTCCTAAAAGTGTGTTTTTTCTCCTGAATTTTCCCCCTAACTTCTAAAAACATCCCTCCAAGAGGAAAATGAAGTTTTATTACAGATTGGGTGTGTGGAAATAATTGTTTTTTAATTCAATGAAATTTCATTGGCATTCGAAATTCTAACCTCTTTCCAATTCTTCATCCTAAATTTTGATTCTAAACTCATTCTGTTTGTAACATGTAAAGTTAAATAAAGTTAATAATTATTCATACATCCATTATCCATGTTACTTCCTTTTTTTGTAATTTACTCAAGAAAAACTCTTTAAAGACTCTTGAATTTTATTCCGTTAGATAGAGTATGAATCTTATGTTACCAATTATAATTTTAAAAATATCCACATTATTTTCTTAACCCACTTCACATTATTTTCACCAGCTTTCATAAACTTAAACCTTACAAACAGCTTTCACAATTTTCAAAACCTCGATTTCAGCTTCAAAATGATTATCGGGCTATGGTTTGACTACGTTATCCTTTAATAATTAGTTAATAATAATAATAATAATAATAATAATAATAATAATAATAATAATAATAATAATAATAATAATAATAATAATAATAATAATAATAATAATAATAATAATAATAATAATAATAATAATAATAATAATAATAATAATAATAATAATAATAATAATAATAATAATAATAATAATAATAATAATAATAACAATAATAACAACAATAACAACAATAACAACAATAACAACAACAATAATAATAATAATAATGAGTTCTTCCATAATACCTTGCCAACCTCCGTGTAAATAATGGGGAGCAAGAGTCATTTAGGTGCGCAGTAATGTAAAATTTAGAAGATGAATGTGAGGGGTCGAAATCAATGCAACTCATCTTCGTCATCTGACGTAACCATTAGAGATTATAATCATTAGTCATTAAAGAGTCTGGAATATCCGAGAAAATAATTATCGCTTCTGTTCGACTTGAAATAGGGAGAAGGTGTCAAAAATAATGTATTGGATATGATGAATGAAGATGTTATTTTTCAAAATACGAAAAGGGAAGGTATTAGAGTTTAATAAGAAAAGTTAGACGAGATGTGGTCTAAGTGACTTTGTGATAGTACAATTTCTTGTTTTTAGACTTACTTAGTCAAATGAATATGTATGTATAATCGTGGAAAACGTTTTTAGCTTTTTCCCCCTTAGCTTTATGATACATTGTGTGTTTGGTTGTTATCTGTTTTCCAAGGAGGTCGTTAAAAATGCATTGGACTTGCAGTTATTTAAATATTGAGTAAATTACTTTTAGATTAAAAAAACATATTTTTATTTAGAACTTAGATTTAATATTTATCTAAATGGTTATATTCTCAAACTATCTATATATTGCTATCAAATGGAGTAATTCAAAGCCGAAAGATCGAATAAACCAGAATATAACCCACGATTTTAACTTTGATAAGTTTGAGCTATCCTATTATTTTGTACTGTTATGATGGGTACTAAGAAAAGTAATTATGACTTCTATAAATTTAAAATTAAATAAATTTTCTAGAAAAGTTATGTTACAAAAACCTAAAAGACATCTAAATTAATAATAGAGGAATCAACACACTTGATTTTACTTAATTACATTACATAATTTACTAAGACATTGTTTTGCATTTGAGACTTAATTAAAAAGGGCTGTAAAAGCATTTCAACAACTAGAAACCTTTAAACAGTTTGTTTTAAATTATGCATGATTATTACAGGATGAATGTCCAGTTCCATATAAAGCTTTTGCCGATATCCTTGCTTTTTATGCAAGTTAAATTGAAAATTTAGGATGAAATCAAATTTTTTTACTGTTTTAATACCAAATAACTTTAAAGCTCTCCAAAAATTTACCATCATTACAGTTAGGCTAAGCGCGCACTAGAGACTTCTGTCTCGACGACTTAAAACACTAGTCACTCGAGAGCAATGTATTTCTATGGAGATAATCTTGGCAAACGGCCTAGAGTCTCGTCGCCTCTGCGCGCTCTCTAGCTTCTTGCAATAGCCAGGGTGATAATTTTGTCTCTGTCGCCGTGACAAAAGTCTCTAGTGCGCGCTTTGCCTTAGTGGTAACATAAAGCTGAAAAAAAGTCATGCATAAACGTTGACTTTGACATTAACAGATTATAGTACATCTTAGTATTCCTTCCCTTACTCATCTTTTATTAAATACGTTATATAAATAATGTCAAAGCCTCCTTTCCACGTTTTCATTGATACAAAAGCTTTAAAAGATGTTTTGCTGTGCCTCTAAAGCCGACTTCTGGCACTGGCAGCACTTAACAATGTCCATTTCTCATGAGTTTTTTCCCTCTCTCGTGAAGGATGGATTTGTTCATCATATTTCATTTAATAGTTTTCCCTTTTGGTTTTCCTATATTTCTACAAATAATGATGTTGGTTTTCCGTGAAGGATCTATAATACGAATATCCCTAGAAAGTATGAACTTTCGAAAATCTGTTTTCGGAAATTTCTTTCTCCTTGTAATATATTTCTTTTCGAGAGATATCTTTAATCATTTTTCTACTGCTTGAGGGAATGTCGTGCAAATATTTTTTTCGTCACTAACATGAAAATTAAGGGATTTACATAAAACAATCATCTTCGGAAAATTCAGTCCGCAATAGCTAATTAATAAAATTGATACTTTTAAGTACTGTCAGTACACGGAGTGCTAAAATATTCTCACAATACAAAAAAACACGGGGAACAAAAATGGAAACTTTGGTGCAACAAAAATGGAAACTTTGGGGGAACAAAAATGACAATCATGGGAATCCAATCAAAATGGCAGCTGAAAGCACAACTTCTATTCAATCTATACCCACTTCCCGCTAAACTACTCATTATAGAACCAGTGCCGTATTTTATCCTGGAAGAGTAAAACTGAAAGTGTGTTCCTGCCAAGTATCGTCAGTATATTCGTAAGGATGGTTATTCTATGTAATTTTAAAGTTAGTGGGACTTGTAAAAACCGTCAGTAGATAAAGGGTTAAAACATTTTAAAATGAATCTGTATGTCAGTGCATGGTATATTATTTAACCCTTTCACACTGTAAAAAAATTCTGAATTGTTACTTAAAAAAACTGGGAAGCTGAGTTGCCCATTTTCTTAAAAGTTATGTTCCTGGAAAATACCAGGAACGTTTCTGTAAAATACTGAAACCTTTCCCAGGAATACCAGTAAGGTATCTGTGAAGTACCAGGAACTTAACTGTTAAAATACTGGAACGTTCCGGAGAAATTAAAATTCCGCATTAAATAAAATACTCGCTACCGGGATTCGATCCGAGGAACTAACGCTGGCGAAGCAGACACTTTACCACTGAGCCAACCGCGATTCAATGATGTACATTCCATATAAAATATTACTTAGAATTAAGATCCAAGTCTGGAGTTTTGATCGATTGATACTTTTGGAAAATTTTGAAAATTAGATGCAAAAAGACGTTTTTAGGCCCAATTACGGCAGCAAAAATTTTTTGTAAAGGTTTGGATGATCGCATGACAGGTGCACCGCACTATCTGCTTCTTGCAGGATTCAGTGGGATTCAGAAATGTTTCAGAAAGAAAACCAGAATTTTTAAGTAAAGTGTTAAACTGCTGTAAAAACTCATAAAAAGCAGGAACATTTCTGGAAATTATGCGGAACGTTACTATTATTTTTTACAGTGCAGTCCTAGACGACGCCTCAAATATTCCGCAGGATTCAATGGCCAGTCTCAGACAGTCTACACTTGAAAAGGTTAATATCTAATAATAATTTCCATAAAAATACGGGCATCTGAAAATAGAACGTTATGAGTTCATTATGTAAAGAGAAATGTGTGGGTATTAAAAACACAAATTTAACCATTGCATTTAAAAAGTGATACTTAAATGTACGGATATTCATTTATATGCGATTTGTGTACAAAAAATGTGTTTTTTATGTAAAAACTTCAGACTTCAGCTATATTTGTAAATTTCTATTGTCAACTTTGCAAGAAAAGGCTGTGAAACGTATATGTTATTGAAAACTGATAGTTTTAGTTTTAACGGTATTTTCTGTTCCATTGAAAAAAGTCAAGTTTAAAAAAAAAATCACTGTGAAAATTTTATAAAGTAATTAAAAAACAAAGTAATTAGTAAGTAAAAAACTAAGTAAAGAAGTAAAAAAGTAAAGTAATTTAAGAACAATCCAAAAATCAACTCAAAAAATAAATGTTTCAATATAAAATTAAATCATAACAAATTATGAGGTAACGTATTTAAATTCAGATGAACTAAAAATTTTAAAACTACTTAAAGCCTTACTAAATAAGAATGTTAAACTTGTAAAAAATAATATTCTTACTCAAGGTATGGTCATTCACCTTATTGTGGGGAAAGAGCATACCTTCACACGGTTGTTTCAACGTTTTTCACGTTTGGTTTCTCTTTTATTGTCTTAAAATTGTCTTCATTGTCTTCATGAAATATCTTTCTATTTTTCTAGTTTTCATTTACGCTAATACTTTTAAGTGCAAATGGGTTGAACGAGTGAGAATTAAGAAAAGAAAGTAAGCATAAGTAATATTTTATTCAAAAAACTATGTATTTTGATTATGCTATCTCGAGAGTTCTGCTATCACTCGGGTAAGCATGAATGTACTTTCGATCGTTTAAGAAAATAGGCTCCATCTTACAATTTTATCAGTAAGGACAATCGATAAAGCTCTCTTCTAGCTGTTATCTTTTACTAAGGATGTGCCGAAATAGCTCAGTTGGGAGAGCGTTAGACTGAAGATCTAAAGGTCCCTGGTTCGATCCCGGGTTTCGGCAGGTCCTCTTATCCTCGGTAGTATAGTGGTCAGTATCCCTGCCTGTCACGCAGGAGACCGGGGTTCGATTCCCCGCCGGGGAGGATTTTTTCAAAAACTTTTACATATTTTTTATAGATGTTTATTAGGGTGTATCGAAAAAATTTTTTTTTCGATTTTGATGACGCATTAGTGCGGAAAATTTGTCTAAGGTGCCATAGAGTACCTGTGAATTTTTTCAGAATTTTTGAATAATTTCTTAAGATGCCACATTGGCCCTGAAGTTCCCCATGGTAATCCTATGAGGCGCGCAGCCAAGAAGGCCGAAAATTCGTTTTTCACCCCTCATTTCTGCCCTAATCAACCGAGGAATGTCTTGTCTCGAGTTATGGACTCTATATGATGTTTGCTACCCGAAAAAGCTTGAATAATAGCATAAATATCTATATTACGTTTTTTTGTATGCTCAAATTTCGTCGAAAATCGCGTATTTCCTAGTTCAAATCAGAGCCCACAGTCACAATAATATAAAGATTTAAGTTATTATTCAAGTTTTGTCGTGTAGAATACATCATATAGAGTCCATAACTCGAGACAAGACATTCGTCGTGTGATTAGGGTAGAAATGAGGGGCGAAAAACCGATTTTCGGCCTTTTTGGCTGCGCGCCTCATAGGATTAACATGGGGAACTTCAGGGCCAATGTGGCACCTTAAGAAATTATCCAAAAATTCTGAAAAAATTCACAGGTACTCTCTGGCACCTTAGACAACTTTTCCGCACTAATGCGTCATCAAAATCGAAAAAAGTTTTTTTCGATACACCCTAATGTTTATAGTTTTAATATATTTTATATGCAACTATTTAAGTAAAACACCGTTGCGTTGAGGCAAAAAATAAAATAAAATTTTGAATAGTTTTTCTTCTCAAATAGTACTTAGGGATATTTTTGAGCTTTGAAAAAGAATCGTCCCCAAATTTCGTTTAATCTAACCACCCAAATAGGTTTAAATGGTAATTTCTTAACTTTATACAAAAATGAAATCAAAAGCATCTAGTATTCAACAAGAAAAATGCACTGTTTAGCTGTTCGTAATAGTAGCAGAATCAAAGCAACCAATTAAATCGTCATGATTTAATTGGTTGCATGATTTAATTGGTTCGATGATCTGGCAACACATCAAATTTAATTATCTTCCCGACTGGGAATCTTTTGTTTACGCACGAATTTGTTTTGAATTCCCACGGTCACAGCCATTAGGGAGGTCCCCAAATGCGATTTGTAGTCAGTCGCTCGAATTGATTATTTCAGAGGGACAAACAATGTTCAAACCGCCATGGAAAAGTGTTCAGATAATTTTTAATACGAATAATTATTTACTTTACATATTAGATTGATTGTTTTGTTTGCATTAAGCAATGGAAATCAATCGCCTGATAAGTATAAGGTTGACAGAGAATAATAAAATCAGTTTCTTAAATAGATATATGTAAATATTTTGGTTAATTTTTGTTTTTTTGTTTGAATTTTGAAATTATTTATGCAAGAAACAAGATATTTTCGAAAAAGCAATGTTTTAAGTACACCTGTTAAAAAACAGTTCATCCTTTAACCAATTTGTGATCAAAGGTTGGGCTGTTTCACCACAAACTGGGTTAACTTTAGTTGCAACCTATAGTTCGGTAACAGGTTTCACCACGTTTTCGGAGCTTTCACTAGAGAAATCCGGTGCTTTCGCTAGTGAAAGCATCGAAAACTTGGTAAAACCTGTTACCGAACAATAGGTTGAAACTCAATTTAACCCAGTTTGTGATGAAAGGTTGAACTTTTTTTAAGAGTGTAAGCATCCCTCATATCCCTTGCCAGGAAAAATAAGCAAAGAGTAAACATCTTCCCCCTTAGGTGCTTTCGTAATATTTGAACAGCCTCTCTGTGTTTAATTTTATGTGTATGCATTCTCTTTCGCCTGAACAGGACATTTTATTGTCCTCTTAGCAAAAAAATCCTAGTTTTTTTATATTTTCGTTTTTCATAAATAAATAAGAAAAATAAATTACTCGAATTTAACCCATAAAATGCCGTTTAAGATGTATGATATAGATTAAAACAAACAGCTTTTCTGTTAGCAAAATTAACAAGCAAAACAAATTAACAATTGATATAAGGAATTGAAAACACATTCTAATATAGCATTTTCTTTCTTATTTTCTATCTTCTAACCTAATATGTCAAACCTAAATTGATATATATTGTTTTTACCATTTAAACATTTATGATCCATTGCTTATATTTTTTAAACTTATAAGGGGTCATCCATAAATTACGTGAGGTCAAAAAGGGGGGGGGAGGGGTTTGGACAAATCTCACCAAGTCTCACCAAGGGGGGAGGGGGGGGTCGATTAAAATCTCACGTCAACTTTTTTAAACTTAATTATAACTTAATTAGGTGCTATGAAGCACAAAATGCAAATAATATTTAGTAAATAATTTTTAAAAGTTGTAGGTAAATCTCACGTGGGGGGGAGGGGGGGTCAAGAAAAATCTCACTAAATCTCACCAAGGGGGGAGGGGGGGTCCAGATTTTGGAAAAAACACCTCACGTAATTTATGGATGGCCCCTAAGATCCCTCTATATCCAATTGCATATTTAAATTATGTATAACATAAAGAAATCAATGTTACGATCTTATAGACTAAATAATTATATTAAAATAAATACTGAAACCCATGGAGAGAGATGATAAACTGCAAAGTATTTCCACCTCACGTATTGGCAAAAAGCCATTGCAGTAGTACATAGAAAACGCTAATGCATTAAAAGCTTAGCTAGATATAAAGGTACTAGGCACTAAATCTTTCCTTTAAAAAATACAAACGTATTTTTTAAAACTTGGGATCTGTCTTTCTAGGATTACAGTATCTTCCAAAATAAAATCTGAGAAAACTGATTGCTCAATAAAAACTCTTAATTTTACTCAACTAAAGCTTTACATTTAATTTTTAATCTGCAATATGTCTCTTAAGTTTTTAAAAAGAAATAGTGTTCTATTAATATATTGACGAATTTTCTTTCCAAATATGTTTATCAGTCTCTTATAATTTTTGAATATTTGTTTTCAGCACTTCTTAAGTGGTTGCAGTTCTATTAAGAAAATCCTAATGATTTTATGGAAATTTATTCATCAAAAAGTATCTACAAAGGTAAGAAACTGTTAATGATTTTAAATTTTATAGTAAAGCTCACCACGCAACTTCAGTGACCGATTCTTTTACAGTATTTAAACTACTTCTGTTTAGGTTACCTTGTCGTTAATTTTTTATGATAATTACATTATAGTAACTGTTTCTAATACATTACGTCTCTGCCACCTATTCTAAATAAACAGGTATATACACAGGTTTTCCTTTATCAGTTTACATTATCTTAACTAAATTTCATGTTTTTTATGATTCCTTGTAAAATAGTACGAGTTGTTCAAAAAAATTTAAAAATAACAATAATTTGTATTTGAACATAATTTTGTTCAGTAACTGATTTTGATGAACTGAATAATCCTAAGTACCTCATATTTTAAAGCACACAATTCCAGTTTTCCTATTAAAAAATAATTACTTTAGATACACTTAACGAAGATACATTTTAACCTAGACATTAAATTTAGTCCCAAACATCACAGAGGAGTCTAGGTTAAATATTCTCATGAATATTTAACACAATTATGATTTCTTCTCCAAGCTCGAAATCATCGAGTTGAATTCGTGCTTCGCAAAATCTCAACTGCTGGATTTCAACAATTTCACAAGCCAGTTTTCAAACAGCCTAGTTATTCCATTTTAAACTTCTTTAGAAACTCACGGAACGATGAATTTTCATTTAATCACTCGACTAGGAAAATTATGGAATTAATTTTAATAAACTACTTCTCGGTCTTTGCGTCGTTAATAACTTAGTCTGTGCAAGTTGTCAAGTACCGTAAGAAAATGTACATTAATTGCTTAACACTAGGAAATTCACCAATCAGTGTTTCATTTGAAGTTAAGTAATGAGTCATTAGGAAATTGAATTTTATGCTAGATACAGAAGAATTTGTGAGCCTTAGCTTTAAAGTTGCTTATTTTTGATGTATTTTAAAAGTTTGTGATTGAGTTTTACTTTCTACTTTTCCACTAATTGAACAGTTTATTATTCTCAACTATTCTTATTCCGCATGCTTTTTGTAAATTCTGTTATTTTAAAATAAACATTTTTTAAGAATCAAACATAATTATATGGGTAAATGAATTTTTGAAATAATCACCTTATCATTTTCAAAGTATGAAAGATTAGTTTACTTTAAAAGCACAGTAAAAAAGTTCAACTATCTACATGTATTTTAATACTAGATTTCAGTCTTCTTTATTTTACATATTCTTTCTATTTTCCTGTTTTTATTCTATAGATTTTAAACTCTTAAATCTATTATCTACGTTGTGATTTCCCTCAGCTTTTAGATTCTTACCATGAACGTTTCGGGGTAAACCTAAACTTACGGGGATGATAGAACTTATCATGACAAGCAAAAACATGGGGTCAAAAATAATGAAGTTTTTTTTGGGGGGGGGTAAGAATCGCCAAAATGCATCATCTGCAAATGTGCATATAGTGAGACAAAAACACAACAGAAAATTCATTCTCGATTTTTACACATAAACACAATTAGAAACTTCCTGTCCCATTGCAATTTTATTCGTCTCGTCTTGATGAAGTTAGTTTGCTGCATAATTTCGAATACACCATGCATAATAAAAATGCTGATATTCCTGGGGAAAACGTAAATGCCTTCACGTCCTCTTTTCCAATTCAGTTTCTTGTATACGGTCCCCTGTTTTCCTCAATCACGTGTATACTATCTCCCCAGCGTGCGATTTGTCTTAAATATTAAAACAGCGAAACTCGTACCCTCTTGGAAAAACACACCGGCCATCTTTTAAAAGTTTAGACAAAGTATGAAATATCATTGTAAACAAAAAACGCGATCGATACATGGAATAGTCTTTCTGTCCAGTTACCTCGACCCAGAGAAAAATTTCTGGTGTATTTTTCTCAGTGAACGGTTTGCGTTTGACAGCAAAATCGAAAACAAGAACACGGTGACTGCTATTCTCTCCTACGGTATTTATCATGTGTGGCTGCTTTGAAAAGCCTGTAGGTGGAGGAACTGAAAAATGTGTGGATGCCCTCTATAGTTGGTTATTTTGAAAAGTTTCGCTGGGGTAGTTAGGGTCGACAGGTGTGGAGATCGTATTTTACGCTGCAGCTGTTTCTGTTGGGTTATCCGAAGTACTTTTCTTTTATAACTTTTTGGAACTTTCATTTACGATAAGTGAAAGTTATGATCCATTCTCAGTTATAATTATCTCAATGAATTCACTTTATGAAACAAATTTTATCTCCCCCTTCCTATGCTTAAGCACATAAATATCGTCTTAAGGATGCTCTTCGTCGTTCTAAAAAGAATTTTCGCTTAGTCTTTAAGTAGCCTTTATTCGTCTTATCTGCGCCCTCTAACCGTATTTTATGGATTTTAAGTTAGCAATTGACCATTCTGGTATTATCCACCATTCTTTCTCTTATGCGATTATTTAATAAAATACATAACTGGAAATATACACTCATTGCCATAAAAAATAGCGCACCAAGAAGAAAAAGTGATATCAAAGCCAAATTTATTTCCATGATTACCCATAGTATGAAGGTTAGTTGATAAAAAATTTAGCCTTCCTCGGTGTTAGGGGGCCGAGAAAATCGGTAAAAAGTGTTGACTCCATAGGTGTCCATAACCGCCGCCACAGGCCATGATATTGAGGGAGAGAGAATCGAAATGGACTTTAGGGGATTGGAGGACCATGCTGCCTCCCCACGTAGTCAAATTTCCTCTGGTGCACCCGCGGACGTTGCATACCAGACGTTGCATGCTTTTCCTCAAGACCGGACTTGTTTTGTGAGCATTGGTTCTAGAAAACGGGAAGGCTGGGGTAAAAATGCAACATAGGGCCTAAGAAGAAAGCTTGGACATTGCGTGCAACATGTGTTCGTTTATTTTTCTCTTGAAACTTGTCCGCAGGCCAGGCTTGAAGTTAAGGACGGACAACAGCTACAAAATCTCAACGGTGCACGTCTGGTTGGTCAATGTACTGGTAAATCATACTCAGGAGTTGCAGAAATGGGATTCAATGTACCACCACTCCGTTACTTTGAATCCCCACTCCGTGTGATGATTAGAAAATCCACAGCTGAGCGCGCTCTCTCCATGTGTCTTCGAACTCATATCCAACCATCGTGGTGCTGCAGAACGAAGCAGGATTCTCTCATAAGCACAATTTCATAAAATTGAGGTGATAATTCCCTTATTTGAAACAGAAAGGCCAATGGTCAGTCCCATGTTTACAGACAAAGATGTACGAAGCTATGCGGACCAAACGCGCAATCCACAGTACTGCAAACGACATCCCTTCCACTGCCGCATCTCCTCAGTATGATTTACCGGTACATTGACCAACCAGAGCTGAACGGTTGATGTTTTGGAGCTGGTTGTCCCTTCTTACCTTCAAGCCTGGCCTGCGGACAAGTTTCAAGAGAAAAATAAACGAACACATGTTGCACGCAATGTCCAAGCTTTCTTCTTAGCCCCCTATGTTGCATTTTTACCCCAGCCTTCCCATTCTCTAGAACCAATGCTCACAAAAAAGTCCGGTCTTGAGGAAAAGCATGCAACATCTGGTATGCAGCGTCCGCGGGGGCACCAGATGAAATTTGACTACGTGGGGGAGGCAGCATGGTCCTCCAATCCCCAAAAGTCCATTTCGATCCCCTTTCCCTCAATATCATGGCCTGTGGCGGCAGTTATGAACACCTATGGAGTCAACACTTTTTGCCGATTTTCTCGGCCCCCTAACATCGAGGAAGGCTGAATTTTTTATCAACTAACCTTCATACTATAAGTAATCATGGAAATAAATTTGGCTTTAATAACTCTTTATCTTCCTGGTGCGCTATTTTTTATGGCAATGAGTGTAATTTCATCAATTTAAATTATATTTTAAGTTAGATATGTAAAGAAATCAGTTTTTTGGACAATTGACTGATAAGGAGATCTATTTACGTAATTAAAATGCTATTAATACCGAAATCAAAACCTAAACAAATAAAACAATATCTAGAGTTATGTAAAAACATTAGAAAAAATTAAGACAAAAAGTTGAGATAGATTATCTGAAAAAAGTTGTACCTTCCTTGCTTTTGTGACTAGTTGTTAAGTAGAACCTTTTTTTATAAACCCAGGGATGCCAACTACTCCGAAACTTCCGGAGTTTTTCCGTTAGAGTATTGAAAATCCGCGAATCTGCAATAAGTGTTAAATACTCCGGAAATACCCATTCCATGTTTAATGCTTTATAATCTGTTACGATGGTAAGCCCTACTGGAACGCTAAATGGCATTGCAATGGTTGAGGCTCAAAATAGTATCGAGTTCTTTCCTTTCTTCGATAAAATTGACCGCAAAAGACATGGCTAGTGTTTCCAAGTCGGGTTACAAACCATGGTTGGCTTTAAAACGATTGAAAAAATTTAGCGGTCATGCTTTCTGCAATATTTGTACCGTTTTGGTGGTTCCGGAGATAGCAGTTTTGCACTACTCCTGAAGTAGCATAAGAAATCCGGAATTTTTTTCCCTGGGCTCCTGAAGCTTTCTGGAAAAGGTTGGCAACCCTGTAAACCAAAGAAATAAAAGATAACGAAATTCTTCATAAACAAAAAAAAAGAAAGAAAATCATCGAGTAACATTTTTCAAACCTCTAAAAATTTTGCTATAAAGACTATTTCTATCACGTTGAAACTCAGTAAAACCTCATTTGAAAAGTTGTAAAATCATTTATAACAATCACAATTATATAATCACATTTATAACAAATATTAATATTTTTCTGACATCATGAACAATTTGACAAAGAAAATTGAGCAATGAAGCTTGTATATAATATATGCCTTAAAAGCCCTACTAATTCTAGTAATTATTTTATTATTTATCTCAATAAATAATAGAATAAAATAAATATAATGCACACATTATAATGTGAATGCAAAATGTAATAATGACGAATAAGAACACTAAGCGAACAAAGAGTTAAAATTACAAAATAGCACCTCTTGAAACACGATCATCTTTATTAAAAGAAAAATCTTTTCCTCCAAAGAAAGTTCCTTTAATATATGCAGAGCAAAAGCAATGTCATAAATCAAAATATGGACAAGCGAAGGAAGTTTATAAAGCCTTTTTCGATTCTAGTTCAAATATTGATTTATCATATGTATCCGAGCTATTTTATTGATGCTAATATTGACTTTGGTTGATAAATAGGGAACTCAAAGTTTTCTTTCCTTTTGACTCATAACAAAGCATTCTTTGAACCCCACTTGTATTTGAAATTTGTATCGATTTTGATTTATATATACAAATAAGATTCGGTATGGATGTTTTGGCAGTGTGATGTAGTTTTTCTTTTAATGAAAGTGCTTTGTAAACATTATAGTGGAATTTGTATTGAGTAAATAGGGCGACAATATTTTGTCATATCGAATAATAAATAAACTGTCCAGTGAAATAGGGCATGGAAATAAATGGATCAGTAATCAATGTACTTTTTTTTGTCACTAAACACATTATTAACACAACTACGATTTACTCTTGGATTAGAAATGCTTTTTGAGATAAAATCGTTTTGAAAAATCGCAATGAATTTTTAGAAACAAATTTCATTGCAAGCACTTTATTAAATGTATTTATCAGTAACAAAGGAATATGAATTTAGAAAAAAATTATCTTTCTACTTTAGAATTTTAACTTTTGTCCTCGGAAAATTTCAGATAATCATGAATTAAAAAGATAAACATCAAATTACTTTATACAAATCACACATGATTTTTTTAATTTTTAGGATAGAAAAGCTTTTTAATTATTTGTTTCAGATTTATTTAGAGTGGTTGTTGCTTAATACATAAGTTCATAATTGGCCTCAAAGAGCTCTATCGGTCATGCCTCCTACATAAGAATTACAAAACATTTGACAGAAAACAACCTTGAAACTGAAACTAAGTTAAGTATAGAGTTATGCAACAGTATTTCTTACCAGTTACAAGAATAACTTTTAAAATCATAAATGTTAATAGGCTACCAGATCCTGTAAAACTCCTTTACGTCATGGCGAATTAAAAAAAACAATTCCTCATCTTTTAAGGGGCTGTGTTTAATCTTTAAAAATATATTCTTTGAAATGAAGTGTCAAACAGTAATTACACAGGTCTGCAAAAAAAAACTTTTTTCGAGCTGTTTTGGATATTTCACCTGAACTTTGTTATTTTTGGTGCGCTAAATCCAAAAATGACCTCCATTTTGTCCTGGGACGTCACGTTTTTTGACAATTCAGATTTTTAGGTTTTATTGAGAAATGCCTTAAAATTTTGTTAAATTAACTTTTTACACTAAATTTTTTATTCAAATTTTTTCAACTAAATCTTTTTTTATGTTTTTTGATGTGCTGAATCTAAAACTGACCTCCGTTTTGTCATAAGACTTCACCTTTTTTCACAATTTGAGTAAATATGTCAATTTTTTAAGAAAATAAAAGTAAATATTTAAAAAAATTATTTTTCTACTCAAACTTTATTTAAAAACAATTTTTTATGATTTTTGGTGAGCTGAATTCAAAAAGTACCTCTTTTGATTTTTAAGACACCACATTTTGTAACAAATTGAGCAAATACAGCAACATTTCACATAAAATGTAAGTATACTTAAGAAGTAGATTTTTTAATCCAAATTTATTTTTAAGGTTGTTAGTTTTAAGGTTTTTTTGTGCTCTGAGTTCAAAAATGGTCTCTGTTTTGCCATAGAATATCATGTTTCCTGACAATTTAGGTAAAATTGTAAAATAAGTCATTATTTCAATTTTCATGAAAATAGGTTCATAAAATAAAATTATTGTTACATATTCTTCATGAAAATCATTGTATAACTAAAATAAACTCATTTACACACTCTAAAGCCATTTTTTCCTCCTCATGAAACTCCCCTTGGTACCTTTACCATTGTGAGTAGCAAAAAGAACGTTTCTTTGAACTATACAACAAAAATCCTTCATTATTCCCCGATTATAAATCTTCCTTAATATTTTCTTTCCATCTCTATAATGTCCTGATGAGATAGTTTACTATGTGCACCATTCACAGCTCCTAATTTTTAAAACTAAAGGAGCTAGAAATGCATAAAAACTATGAAAAATGGGCAAATTCGAATATAATTTTGCAATTTGTGAAAAATCCTGACGTATAGGATTTTTTTCAATATTTTTTTCGTTATCAATACACCAAAATACATAGGAAATCGCTAAAATTATTCAAACAGCTTTTTCATTGCAGACCTGTGTTATTATTGTTTAAGTATTATTATTAAACTACTATTATTGTTTACCATATAGAACAAACCGCAATTAAAATATTTAAATTGTCTCGTGTTAAACTTTTAAAATGATGATAACCATGATATTTATATTAAACTGTCTTAATGACTCTTTCATTATACTTCTGACTTTTACTTGTCTCAGTTTTCCATTTACCACATTTTTTTCTCTGAACTAAGAAGCAATATTACTGTCAATTAAAGATTTAAGATATTTTTTAACTTCCAACATCTATTTTTTCAACTGTGCAATATTTTTGAATATATTTAGGTGCTTTTTTTTCGATAGTTGTTCTGTTTCCTAGATTGATGGTTTTGGTACTTAGGATTTTGGACTAATACGTTTTTGAGGTATCTGACCACGTTTAAAACACGATTTTGGATCAAAGTATCGATTTTCTATTTTTGGTCTTAAAATAGTATTTTATCTTTCTTCTTTCAAAATCCGTTTAAATTTTGTTTCTATCTTATATAGAACGAGAGTGTTTGGAATTTCAAACTAACGAGTCCTCTACTTTTGAACCAGGAACTAAGCGGAAGTGGGTGTATTTTCTCAAAATCATGTTTTTCATATTTTGGTTCACCGCAAAACAGCATAACTCATGAAGTTATGCAAGAAATTGCATGAAATTTTGTATTTATGTCTTTTAAGAGTTGTTTTACGGAATGGAACACCCTCATACACATTGAATCTTTATTTTCTGAATAATAGGTGGTTCTATGCAAGCATTCTGTATAAAATTTGATTTTTTAGTTTGTTGGAAGTAACTTGCTATTAAATTATATCTAACATATTTACATTATTACCAATGGTCCATTCCCTAGAACTAGGTGTTCAAAACACTAAAAAAACATAATACCAATATCTTAATTCTTATCTCGTTTTGCGGTAGAGGTGTTTTTTCAATAATTTCACTCATTAATTTAGCTATAAATACTAACAAAAAAATTTTATTTATATTTTATGGTTTTCAATCTTAGTTATTGTGGTTACATTCTATCATAAAATGCATAAAAATAAGTAATTTTTAAATAATTTGGAAAATTGGTACTCACAAAGGTGTCCGGATTTGGACTTAGGGGAGATCCGGCTAATACGACATACCACTTTTTCGTGAGAGACGATTTGATTTGATTTAATATAGTTTTCAAAGCCAATGAAATGTTTATTTAATGCTCTAACACCCCCTATTTGAGTAATATTATAATCTTTCTTTTTTCTTTTTCAAAAACTTACTTTTAGAAAAAAGAAAGAAATATGTCATTTTACTCGATATAAGGATGAAATGACATAGTAAACTTTAAATAGAAAAAAAAGTGATTTCTTCTGCAAATACAATTTTATTTGATTCCAAAGAATAACTATATTAGTATTTAAGCACATAGACATAATCTATAATTAATATTTGTGAGAAAGATAATCAGCAAATTTAAAAAAAAAACAACTGTAATGAGCATTATCAAAAAAAATTTTTTATTAGAAAAAAAAACAAGAACAGTATGTGATTTACACTCTAGTTACATTTTTAGAAAGTTTAACTAGCCACGATAGACATAGTGATAGACATTGTTAAATGACATAGTGTGTCCATAAGGTAACATACTATGTCATTTTATACCAATGAGTTTTATGTCATTTTACCCTGAAAGGTGAATTTTTATTTATTTTCCAATTTCTTGTAAAACAAAAGGATAAATCAATTTCCTACCGCATGAAATAGAGTATTAATTGGATATAAATCCACACAAGAATCATAGCTATGGTAAATTAATGGCTATGAATAAAAGAGAGCTCATTATAAAAACGCATGAAAAATACTTTGACACTTACATTTTCGATTTTCGTTCACCACGAGGTAAGAAATGCTTTTCAAATAATGGTGATTGTTTATATAATTTTGGATGCAATAAAAGAAGAAAAAATCTACAGACACGTGCTGCCCTTCTGCTAAATTTCAAGAAAATTGAAAAAGTCATTTTACCCTAGTATGCCGTTTTTTATAGCCTGATTTCCCATACTCCCTTTTTTCAAACTGACGATTCAATAAGGTAAAGTTGTTTTTCCCTTTGACTTCACTTTTGCACTTAAACATTCCAATGACCCCTTACCCCTCGAGGTACAACGACATCACATCCCCAAAAGCAAAAAATAAATTCCCGAAGGAAGACTCCATTCTTCAAAACTGAACACACAAACCAACTTTTAAAAGCTCCATTACACACAGCGAACAGAGCGAGCAATGAGCTACGACCATAAAACCAAAGCATCCATATCAGTCATTTGTTCGCGCTGTAAATCGCTCTTTACTGCGAATACACATTGTATGCAGTGAAGCCAAGGCGAAGGGGGGGTGAATCGTTATTTACTGCGGTTGCCTTTGATGTCGTTTTTCGGATGACTTCCGTGGAGGTTTTTGAGGCAGAATCTATCTGCCTTTGCTGGAATTCGGTTTGGATTTTAAAGGGATTTTAATGTTTGATGTGGGGAATTTTGAAGGAGGTTGAATTTTCCGTTTTAATGGGATTTCGAATATTTGCGACGAAAACTGTTTTGAAGTTACGTTAATTGCGGGTTACTAAACATCGTTCATTTTCGTAAAGAAATTTAAAATTAAATTATTAGTATAGTTATTCATTTTTAAAAATGATGTTGTTTAATGTTGACGTTTCTTACTAGAGGAGACTGAGGTCAATCGCAGCAAAATTTACAGTTTAATCTCAAACTAAGCCATATTTTATTTGATACATCTAAATAAAAAAACTGTTCCGTGGACGGGCATTACAAAATAGTAAATAAAAATTAAGTCAACTGTCAGTTTTACAATTGAACCCACTTAAGGGTCAATTGTAACACACATAAGGGTCCATTGTAACATAACACATATTCATAAAAAGACAGAAAATTATACCGATGTTTGTTTTTTAACTTTGTAGCAAGCACAACGAAATATTATATTGCCGATATTGCTTGAATTAAGTTTGTTGAGGTTTCTTAGCTTATTTTTGCCCAAATTATGAAGCTGACTTTTGTTTTTTAATGGAAATTATGCATTAATGAATTTGAATGTATTCATGATTTAGTTATACACATTAATATACAGGGTGATTCAGAAATAATCATCAATAATTGGGGGGAGGTAGAGGGGCCCTAGACAAGCATATTTCGAATAGGGATGGTGGGGCGCAGCCTTACCGTTAAAGAGCTAGGACCTAATGTAGTGCGAGCGCGTTTCAAAAGGCCGTTTTTAGGAGGCCCGTGTGACGAAACAAAACATAATGAAATAAAAAATCTATTTCATGAGGTAAGGAAGTATCCCTACTACTTACACCATGAATTTGATAGAATTTGAACCACTTTCTAAACCTTGGAGTGAGTTTCAAAAGTGCAATATTAATCTTATAGTCAAAGAATGGAGTTCCCTTAATGGTATTTAGAAAAATGATGATCGGGGAAGAAATTTTCAATGATCGTAACGTTGATCATTGAAACTGTTTGATCATTGAAAATTCCCTCCCCGATCATCATTTTTCTGTTTAACTAAGAGATTAATATTGCACGTTTTAAAACTCGCCCCACGGTTTAGCAAGTGGTCCGATTTCTATCACATTGAGGTTTTAAGTAGTACAGATACTCCTGTACCTGATGAAATAATGGTTTTCATTTTATTAAGTTTTGATTTGTCACACGGGTCTTCTAAAAGCGGCCTTTTGAAACATGCTCGCACTACATTAGGTCCTAGCTCTTTAACGGTAAGGCTGCGCCCAGTAGCGGATCCAGGGGGGGGGGCACGGGGGAACGTGCCCCCCCAGAGGACTAAAAAATACACTGCATAAAAAGGCATATTTGGCACTTTTTTAGGGCTTAAAATCAAAAATTTTCTGGGGGTGACCCCCAGACCCCCCTTTCTAGAGAGTTCTCAACTGTTAGTCATATTCAAACCGCAGGTGATCCCTTAGAGCTCCGTAAGTGGGCTGCATAAGTCTATTGAAAAGGAGTTGAGGGACTAGCTAACTTTAGCTACTTTTACATATCGAGTTTACTCTACTTAAAATTTTCATATTAACTAATCGCCCTACCCTATACCCTAAATTCAATATTTTTTTATTGGGGAATGGTGTTGGAAAGTTTTACGCACAATAAGGGGGTGGTAGCTTTAAAAAGTTTGAGAACCACAGGTTTAGAATTTCTTCTGTCTTAAATTATTATTTAAAATTTAATGCTCACAGTTAAACTAACTCTGAAAATGAAGGCCGCCAAGTACTAAAAGACACTTGTTCATGATACGTTTACTGAAAAGTTATAAGCACTTGAAAGGCTATTTATTTTTAATTATAAGTTGTTTCATGTTAGTAATCTAATAAATTAGTCATTTTTATCACGTCTTAATGCGATTCTTTTAAGTTTTTTAAGGTAAGTTTTCTCTACACGTAGCACAACACTTTCTCTATCTCTTGCACCATAGGTCAGTACATGGCCATTACCTTATTGTTTTGAAACAGAAAAAATATTTTTTTCTAAAAAAAAATGGTTTTAGATACAAAAATTGACACATAAGTTAAACTTTTCAGGTTTATTTCATCAAAATACTGTGTTTTTAAATGTTTTTTTTACCTTATTTTAAGTGATTCAAAATCCTCCAATATGTCCCGTGCGAAAATATTAACCAATTTTCTTGTTTCTACCAGTGTCTTTTAAATATACTGTGAAAATAATGTTGTATATTTATTGTTTGTAAATATCATTTTTCAACGTAAAATTTAAAACATTTATTGTGAAAAATAGGAATACATAACAGTTTTTGAGAGTATCAGCTTTTTATAGGTCAGGGCCGTACCCGAAAGTTTTTAGGAGTTCAATCCCCAAGTCCGTAATTTTGACATCAGATTGATTTATTTTTTAAGAATTCTACAACTTACAAGGAGCAACCTGAAGAGTCTCAAAATGAGTTAAGACAGCACTTTTTAGAGTCAACTTTCAAAAATTTTCTCGGGAGAAAACCCCCAAACCCCCTACAAAACTTGACGTCTTTTAACATTGTTTTTCCTTTGAAAAATCTGCCACTTTCTAGAAGCGGTCCTCTTCTGGTGTTTTCCAAAGAATTTCAAATTAATAAAAAAAATTTTTTTAAATTCTGGGGGAAGACCCCCAACCCTCCAAGAAATTTTGACATCTATTTATATTTTAGATCCTTCAAAATTTTGTGGATTAAAAGAAGCTGTTCTCTTTCGATGTAACCCAAAGGTTCTCAAAATATTGAGTTGAAACACTACTTTTAGAGAGAAAATTTTCATAAAATTTCTGGTGTGATCCCGAACCAGTGTTACTTTTAAGTGATTAAAAAAAAGTTAACGCATATCTGTACTCGTTTAGGGTACCTTAGAATTAACGTTGAGTCAACCCCCCTGAAGAAAAATTCTTGTTATATGCCGTGTCCCAGGTAGGACTAAAATTTCAGTGGTGCCCCCCCCAAAAGAAAATCCTGGATCCGCCCCTGGCTGCGCCCCACCATCCCATTTCGAAATATGCTTGTCTAGGGCCCCTCTACCCCCCCCATTTATTGATGATTATTTCTGAATCACCCTGTATACTTCATGCTAGAAAAAAATATATTTAACGACCTTATTCCTTATTCACTGCCACTTGACCAGTGGTTAACCAGTGGCTAAAGAAAGGAAAGGTCAGGTAGAAAAGAATAAAGCCAAAAGGGGTTAATTTATAATTAACTAGGTAGTGCAATTAAATAAGTTAAAATATTTTCTAAACTATGAATACATTGAATAATTTAAATTCAGTATTAAAACTTTTTTTAATGAATTTTACATTTAAAGCTAGCTATCATCGTATGCTTCCAGGAGATTATTTCATCCTAACTTTTAAACGAGCTTCATTACATTATAAGAGTTCTAAAATATGCATGAAGCATGAAATTTGTCTTCTCTGTCCCCAGAGTCCTTCTTAATTAAGTAAAGTTAATAACAATTAATGTGTACATAAATTATTAATTCAATAACTAATACGTTAAAAGAACTTTAAATTTGGGGAGCCTCATTTTCTTTAAATACATAATCTGCAAAAACTTTTTATTAGAATCCAACACTTGATTCATCATGTTGGTTTCATTAAATAATTCGTTTTTTCCTCAGCTAAATATATTTAGGAAATATTAGACTGACTCCTGATTTTGATGGTAATGATATCATTTGGTTAATAGAATTGAATATGCATTAAGATAAGTCTAAGTAAAAATGAAGCTTTTCCTAGAATTCTCTTTGAGGATTATTAAAATTGAGTTTAGTTGATAAAGAGCTGTTTTGAAAAATATAATTTAATGACTTAAATTTATGGTTATGTTTATACGGTAGATTATCTAAATTATGCTAATATTGAATTTAATAACATAAAAATCCAACTCATTACAGATAATATATTCTCTTTTAATGTATCTTGAAATTAATGTAAAGTCTAGAGCCCATACTATATTACTTTAATCACTAATGAACATTTCATGAACAATTCCCGTCCTACTATTATAATTCTGCATATTATTTTGTTTAACTATCAGTTGTTTTTAAATAGAACATATCTTGAAAATTTAATCTTTTAGTATTTAGAAATGTTTTAAAACTGACCGCGAGAGACCAGTTGGAACTTTATTAAACGTCAGAATGTTTTATTAAGTTTTTATTACTATACAAAATCTTCTTTATTTTAAATTTATGGAATTGAAAAAAGCGGGCTAATTAAAATTTATGGACGAAAGGTGAAATAGCTATCATAGCACGTTTTGAAGTAGAACCAATAGATTGTTGAAAGTTTGGATGGATCCAAGGCTAAGCGCGCACTAGAGACTTTTGTCACGGCGACAAAGACAAAATTGTCTCCCTGGCTATTGCAAGAAGCTAGAGTGCGCGCACAGGCGACGAGACTCTTTGGCCAATTGCCAAGAATCTCACCATAGAAATGCATTATCTCGAGTGAACTAGTGTTTATAGTCACCGTGACAGAAGTCTCCAGTGCGCGCTTAGCCTAACAATTAAAGTTGCCCAGAAATTATTTAAAGGGATATTTATTATTTTAAATAGCGTTATTGCTTTGAACTTAAAAATATCATAGATAATAACTATAAATTAAGTACTGCTTAGCCAACGATAGTAAACGGGTCACGTGATTTTTTTGCTTAAGTATTTTTTATTTATTTAATAAGGTACCTGTACCAAATATGGACACCCTAAGGAAAATGTATTTTTTTACCCCCTTGTACAGGTCATAGGACTCCAAAAATGTATGACCTTTATCCCTGGACTGTTGACTATCATTATTAAAATTAGCGACCTTGTAATTATTCTGGTTTAATTTAAATGGTAAAAACAAAAAATGTTTGCAAGTGTCCATATTAGGAACCAACTGTCCCTATTATGGACAGGTGGCTACTTATTGACCTTCTACACAGGGTGTATGGAAGAACCACTCTTCCAAGGGATTTTAGAGGAGAGGGGATAAAAAAAATATTTCTCAAAGTATTGCGAGGGAAGGGGGGCACAGTAAATATCTTCAGAACATGCAATCGTAATGTTATGTACGGATACTATAATTAAGATTAAAAATACATATAAACGCTAATTTATTATGAATTAGCTAGATAAAATAACATAAAACAGATAACTATGTTACAAATTTCTGAATCTGAAGATTCACTTGATGTACTTCCAATGTGGACATAAGGTGTCCATATGGGAACAGGGCGTAGTGTTACTGAATCTTGTAATAAATAAAAAAATAAAACATTTTTAAGGAATATACGCAATAGCAAACGAAAATATGTTTTATCCCCTTTCTAAAACACTCCATATTTTAATACTTTTAAGTAATTTTACCATATCTAATAAGAATTTAAACTTAACCTGTAATTACGATCAGCACACCATGAAAACACAAATTTCCTTCAAAATGGCGAACAGCGCGCTTTTTTGCACTTTCCAGACTAAATTATCTTTTAAACTGCTTTTCTTCAAGAACATGTAGTGCCAACTCTCGATCAAGTTTCTTACTTTTTAAGATATTAGAGGTGTCCATATTGAGATCCCTGTCCATATTGAGTACAAGTACCTTATATACAGATTTTTTATGTATATAGAGGGTCTAACTAAGGTTAGAGGGAGTAAATGTATCTTCCTCTTTAGCCCCTCAGCTTCCTCCTTTCTCCCCTCCGAGTATGTCAAAATCACGTGATCATTTTACTATCGTTGGTTAAGCAGTTAGTATTCAAATGATAATAGAGAAGGTCTAGTCATATTAAAAGAAACAAAAAAACTTTATATATATATATATATATATATATATATTTTAAATTATCATTTGAAAAAATGGTATCGCAATACAATTTGATCTGAAAAAAAAATACAGCCATCAAATGAGTTGAGCATTTTTATTTTCATTTATATAATTTCTAAAAATTAAAAAAGTTTTTACCAATTTTATGCAAAATGAACATTTACGGGGAGAATCCTATTCTTTTGAGTCATTACTTCACGAAACTGAATCTAACCCACGTTCAATGAATTTTCCTAGGGGATCCTATTTATTGTAAGTATTAAAATATTTAACTTTGGTCTGTAAAACCTCTTAATATCAATCGTTTTACAATTTATAAAAAGCGTTTAGTGGTCCTTTTTTAAGGAAATCACAGCAATGAAATCAAATATAATTATTATGCCTGCGAAGTTAAAATATGTTACAGGAAGTTGCTAACATATAAAACATGATACAGTGATTCGTTCTCAAAAAGATATCTTCCCTTAAAAACCATTTACCGAAATCAAACAACAAACATCACAACTCAGGGATGATTCCAAACGCTCCAGGTCTTCCCTCAGCATCCGAACGGAGCGCCCCCTAGCGGCCACAAACTCCGGGATCCCGCCGGAGAGCGCGGAACAGACTCCACTTCTCAATGTTTGGATTCGGGATGGAAGTGCCGAAGCATGCCCGACGGGGATCGTATCTTGTTGACTGTAGCGCTCCGAACTGAGGGCTCTTCGTGAAAGCAACTTTTTTCACTGAAGATGTCGAGTATCAAGAGTTAGCTTCGGTTTGTGATAGAGTAAACGGACTCTGATATTTTGGATGAGCTGTTTTTCGAGTTTTTGTTGAGGATTTGGTTAGATCACTTAGTGCTGGAAGAAGTAAACTGTTATTGGTTGCGTTTTTTTAAGGAAGGAATTAGCTGTTGGATAAACTGGAAACTGAGTGCATGGAACTGTACTATAAGATTTGCGGTTGGACGAAGTTTGATTAATTTTGGATGTTTAAGATTTTTCCAGTGCATTTTTTGAATTAATCTTCAAAAAAGTGCATTCACATTTTTTATAGCAGTTTTCTCTTGGATGAGTTGAGTTTTTATCAAAGTGTGGATATGTATGTGGAGTACTCGTTCAGTGTATAGGGCAGCAATAAATGCTTTTTGAACTGTTACGTTTTCGATAAAGTCTGTATAATGAAGATTTACTTCTGGTTAAACATTTGGATGCATTAAATTGGAAAAGTTATATCATTGATAGATTTTAAAACTATAAACCACTTTTACACTGGAGAAAATGCAGTTAGTATTAATGTTGCAGTAGGCGAAAATTTGGTTGTTATTGAGTTTCGGAGAGAAACTTCAAATTTCACTGCACGCTGGAAACTTTTGATGTTTGAAAGACATTGTCGTTACAGAAAACAGAACTAATCGTTAACTATGTTTAAAAGAGAAAGAGCATCAGAATAAAGAAAAATATGAATTATATAAAATGTATAAATCAAAAAGTTTTTAAAACTTGAGTTAAGTGAATGTTTTTTCTAGAATAACATTTTTTTGCATGCCTTTAAAAATTGTAGATGACCAAGTTTTTAGCTTAGAAAACTCTTTAGATGATCCTATTAATTGTTCTTCGTAAGTTAAATGCGAAATTTTTGTAAAAAAATATAAATTTTATATGTACTTAACTTCATAATATAAAGTTTTAAGATATTTAAGGTTTTCATCATACTCTTTCTAAACACTTATTGCTATATTTATTTAATTTATGTAACGCACACCAATTTTGCTTTGAAAATTAAGAAATTTAATGCATTTTGGATGTTAAATGTTTGATGTTTCTCTGAAAATTAACTTGCGAGGCTTTAAAAGATGAACTCTTTTTAATTAATGTTCAATATATGTCAGAAGTTTTAATCGTGCGAATACATATGGTGTAATTCGTTATTTAATTGATGCTAAATAACCTTTTAAAACTATAAGAACGTTATAACAAATAACTTTGTGATATAATATTTGAAGTAAGTATGAATGTTCTTTAACCGTAGTATGCGTTATAGTTTCCTAAATTTCAAATTAGGGTAATATATATATATATATATAAAAAATAGTGCAATCGTAGATATTAAAGTTATGTTTCAAATTGTGTTTTTTTAAACTAAGTTTCAGTTGATCTCTTCTCTTGATCTCAATGAAATGTACCGTTCAGTGTAAGCGATTCAGGCTTTAACTTGCAAAGAATATGAAACAAGAATGGTGAGGCATGCAAACAACAAAAAACTTTGAAAATACTCTATGCTCACAGCGAAACTTTATACTGCCACCACAACCCAAATTCTTTAAATCCACGATAAAAACCAACCTGCAAAGGGAAAATGCAGACATAAACAGCAGTCCTCGAAACCAACCATTCAGAAAGGTCACCCCTCAAGGAGCTGCCCAATAAGACGAGAATAATTACCCTCCAAAAAGACTAACTAGACTGAAGAGGGACTAGACTGACAATGCGAAGTGGATTCTTCTTTTAGCACCTGGCCTTTTGCGTGGGAAGCCGCATTATGATTGGTCAGCAGTGCGGGGACGTTCAGTCCAAGTCGAACCTCGATGGGAACAGGGTGGAGGAGAACACCCACGTGCATCCAGAGAACATCTCCAGCGAGATCAGGTGAGTTCTCTCTGTCTCTTTTTTGTTTCCGACTCGAGAGTTTGTGGGGTGACTTTGTTTATTCTTCAAGTGGTGTGTATCGTGTATCAAGTGGAAGGCGGTTCTGTATAAAAAGGTATATTTGGGACTGTTTGCACTTTTCCAAATTAATGTTTGAGACTAAAAGGAGTTCTGAAGAGCTTGTTGTAACTAGTCTAAGTTAATGCGTGTTAGTTAATGATTCAAACTCGGTTTTTTAACTACATTTGTGGTGGTTATAACTGTAAAACATCCTTGACTTAATTGGAAGGGAATGAATTATATTTCTATGCGTTTCCATAATAATGAAGTATTACTTGGCGAGGCCTTTATGATGTTTTTGATTGTTTAGCTACGATTTGTACGCTGAATTGTATGGAGATAAACTCATGGGAACAGTTATTTCAATGTATTATACTCCAATAAAGTACTATGGTTACTTCCGGGGGACTTCGTGAAGTGGTGTACTGTTTGAGTGAAATATAGGTGGAATGAAAGAAAAAAATATAGAAAAGGGGAATGTTCTGTCTTTGAGCAAAGGAGGTATTTGAAATACTTGAGATCCTGTTTAACGCTTGATTGTTAATGATTCAAAAGTGTTTTTTAACTGCAAGAGCAGTTAAACTGAGGTGGATGTTATAACAGTAAAACATCCGTGACTTAATTGGAAGGGGACGAATTATAATACAGTAAGTTTCCATAATAATAAAATATTACTCGGTGAGACCCTTATGAGGCTTTTGGTTATGTAAAATTTTTGATTGTCTGCTGGATTGTACAGTTAAACATTTTGGGGATAAACTCAAGGGAACAATTATTTCGCTGTACGCTTAAGCATTATACTCCAATAAAATGGTATGGTTACTTCCGGAGACCGTATACAAATAGGTTGTGCGCGTTAAAATCTATTTTGACTTTTCAAAAATAGAAAGTAAAGAGGGTAAAGAACCGTAATACTAAATAATATCTTGGGTGAAGAGAACTGTTGAACTTTCTGAGACACACGCACGCAGTTAATTCAGCACGTTGACTGCTTTTCCCGTTGAATTCGTTTGTAGATAGGGATGGAAAGCATAAGTTATGTATTTTTTTAGTACAGAATACGGAGATATCAAGTACAGGTACATAATACTCAGTTATTTGAATATGATTGTAAAAAATGGTAAACGTATTTGCACTCTTATACTATACTCCTGTTCATAAAAAATGCAACACCAAGAAGGAATTATCCGATCAAATTGAAATTTTTAGGGTTTGTTCATTATGCTTTACTTATCAAATGAATAGAAATTAAGGAGCTATTGCGCATGTGTGAGCTTAGTAGCGCCTTCTTAACCACTAATTTAGTCCTATATATAGGGGACTGTAACGGGACTTTAAAAGGGTTGTAAGTTGCGAGATAGCTGTTTGCCGCTGATTATCTTGTCATTTGCAGACATTAAACCCTTTAGACTTAACTGATATCATATAAGCCTTTAACAGAGTTTAAACGGGGGCAAATGTTAGGCCTCCTTGAAGGGTGATTTTTACACAGTGTTACCGCTGCTCAGTAAAGAGCAACAGAATGATTGTGATATGGGTTTGAAAGCAGAGGTCCAACGATGGTAAGGCGAGTTGAAAATTTGGGTCTGGACCCCTCATAGTCACGTCAGCACGGGATGAAAGAGACTTCATTCGCATGGTAGTGCCGGATCACTGAGCGACTTTCTGACATGTTTCAAATTGTTAGAACCAGGGTTGGCAAAAACCCGGGGTTTTTTTTGAAAAAACCCAAGTGAGTTGGGTTTTTTGGGTTTTTTCAATAAAACCTTGAAAAAACCCATATAACACAGGGTTTTTTCGGAAAAAGTGAGGGTTTTTTCAAAATTAAGTGGTTTTCTCCTATAGAGTAAGTGGGTGTTTTCAAATTATAGTGTTCTTGTTATTTCTATGTTAAAAACTTTCTATGTTAAATGTGTTCTGTCAAAATAATGTCAGTTTTTCCACAGTTAAGTGGTTTTTTTAAAGTTTTTATACTTTGAAAAACCCTTTGAAATTGTAAAAACACCCCTTATTTACTGAAACCAGGTTTAAATTTTGAAAAAACCACGAAAATTTTAAAAATATCCTAAACTTTGAAAAAACCCATTCAATATTGAAAGAAATCTATTCAACTTTGAAAAAACCCACTGAAAATTTTTTTAAATCTTCTTTATTTTTTATATCTAGTTTGAACTTTAAACGTCCTAAATTTTGTAAACACCCCATTCTATAATGAAAAACCCACTGAATAATGAAAGAACCTATTTAACTTTAAAAAAACTCCCTGAAATTGAAAAAACACCATTTAATTTTTAAAACCTAGTTTAAATTTTGAAAAAAACCCATTAAAATTTTAAAATTATCTTAAACTTTGAAAAAAAAACCACATTAAATTTTGAAGGAACTGCCAAAATCTTTATTTTTCTTGAAAAAACCCAAAAATGGGTCCAAAATGTGGGTTTTTTCACATGGGTTTTTTTGAAAAAACCCACTGGGTCCAACCCAATTGGGTCCAATCCAGCCAATCCTGGTTAGAACACAGCTACAGGTCTATCATTGTCTGCTCCTACAAGTTTTCCTGAAAATAGATACAAAGAATAACAATGGAAACTGTTTTCTTTTATGCATATTTATTCTAAAAAGCACTTGGCTCAGAACAAGCGGAGGTGGAATTTTCACTATTGAATCAAATCCAAACAAAATTCTATAACCAAATTAAAATAACCTCTGGGATAAAATTATTAAAATATTTTATAGTAAGTACTGTGCATTATTTTAATTAACATGGCGAGACAGAATTGTCTTAATATGCAGTAAAATATGTAGTAGTTGATTTTATTAAAAATAGTGTGAGTATTTATATCTTTCCCTAACTATTTCTCCAAAGTAAAGTGTTTTAATAACAGTTTTTCAATTTTGTTTTCAGAACTATTAAAGAATTCTCTAATCAATTTAAATTGGACGAAATCCAAAGAATGGTATAAAATACCACATATTACCACAAAGAAATAATGTTAAATTCTATCTTCACAAATAATATTTTGCTTTGTATGTTTTGTTTTTTACATGACTTTTTCTCAAGGATTAGAGAAGTTTTGTTCGGCTGTATGTGTTAAGCAAATGATTATAATAAGTATCATAAGCATGGGTGTATGTGTATGGCTAAAATAAAGTAATGTTTTAAAATATTTTTCTTTGAAAGCAAAAACGTGTTAAGTTTGGGAAAAGATCAGTGTTTTTAGAAAATGAATAATTTAAATGCTATTAGTTATTAGGGTGGTCCTTATTTGTATGGTAAAAAAATTTTTTTGGGAATTCCGTTGGTGACGCCCCTTAGTTTTGTGTCACTATAGAAAATAAAAATGTATGCAAAATTTAAGATCATTCGGATAATAATAACACGTGCCGCAAAAGCCTTGAAGTTTCATAAAAATACTGATTTTTTCACAAAACATAAAAAAACCAAAGATTAAACATTCCCATCTTCTTATTGATTTTTTTGTGAGAATCTAATATAGTTATAGTTATAATGTTCCAGATTTCATTCTTCTATCACCCCTCTTTCGGTAGTAAAAATTTTTTAAAGTAAAAATAACTATATTAAAGTTGTTTTTCCTGCATTTAAAAACAGTTAATAACTCTAGAACTATACAACTTAAAAACCTGAAATTAGTGCCATTTTGTTTATAATTTTATTATCTTTGTTTTGAAGTGCAACATAACTGCCTTTCTTTAAAAAAAAATTTCAAAATTAAAAAAAATTGGGAATAAATTAAATAAAAAAAATTCTGAAAAAAATTTTATTAAGTAAATTTAAGTTTTTCAACTCCCAAAATAAACATTTCTGCCAAATTTCAAGTTAAAAATAAAATTCCGTATAATTTAACAAAAAAAGTGATTCACTCATGGGGAATTCAAAAACACCCTTGAGGGTGTTCATACGATTTTTACCATGCAAAAAAATTCACTTAAATTTCAGAAAATACAACTATTAGCCGATTCGGTACAAAATCTCACAGAGCTAATTTCCAACTTAATTCACTGTGCTAATTTCACCTGAATTTTCCTTAGAATTAAGTTTTTACGTAATTTATGATTTTATTTTATTCTTTTATCCTTAAACACTTTAAATTTCCTTTGATTTGACATGTTGGAAGTGAAAAAATTACGTAAAAACTTAATTCCAAGGAAAATTCAGGTGAAATTATGTACAGTGAAAAGTTGGAAACTAGCTCTGTAAGATTTTGTACCGAATCGGCTAATAGTTGTATTTTCTGAAATTTAAGTGAATTTTTTTGCATGGCACCAATCTTATGAACACCCTCAAGATAGTTTTTGAATTCTCCATGAGTGAATCACTTTTTTTGTTAAATTATATGGAATGTTTAGGGACTTGCCAAAATTTCGAAAATTTTTATTTTTTTCTACATGATAAAATTTTATTTTTAACTTGAAATTTGGCAGAAATGTTTATTTTGGGGGTTGAAAAACTTTAAATTCACTTAATAAACTTTTTTTCAGATTTTTTTTATTTAATTTTTTTCAAATTTTTTTATTTTGGAAAATTTTTTTTAAGAAAGGCAGTTATGTTGCACATCAAAACAAAGATAGTAAAATTACAAACAAAATGGCACTAATTTCAGGTTTTTAAGTTGTATAGTTCTAGAGTTATTAACTGTTTTAAAATACAAAAACAACTTTACAATAGTTATTTTTACTTTAAAAAATTTTTACTACCGAAAGAGGGGTGATAGAAGAATAGAATCTGGAACATTATAACTATAACTATATTAGATTCTCATAAAAAAATTAAGATGGGAGTGTTTAATCTTTGTTTTTTATGTTTTGTGAAAAAATCAGTATTTTTTTGAAACTTTAAGGCTTTTGCGGCACGGGTTAAAATTTTTTGATTGAGCTAAAATTTTGCGAAAATCATTTATTTATATGATGGAACAATTTGGGGGGGCGTCGCATAAAGATTTTCAAACTTTAAAAATAAGGACCACCCTATTAGTTATAATGTGTTTAGATTTAAAACATTTATATTGAAGTGATGCAAATGGATAGGACACTGTAAAAAATATATGTCTTTTGATGTATTCTTTTCCATGAATTTTTCACGGATTAATTCCGTAAACTACAAAACGGAATTTTTATCGGGAATTCCTCTCCCCACGCATGCGTTTTGTGTCATAGTTTTGGTGAAACTCAAATGGCGGTATTCTGACAGCTCTCTTGCTGAAATGCATTTCGCGTTAATAATCGAAACAAGATTAGTATTTTAGAAATAAAATATTTTTGATTCACGGTATTCTTGAGGTGTGTTTTGTCTGGTCCAATGTTTATTTAAATGATTATTTCTATTTTTTAAAATTTTTTGCTCTTTTCTTTTATACAAAAACTTTCTTGAGCGGTATTCGGTCCGGTTGTTAGGTGGTAAGATACTCGCTTGCCATGCGGCTGGCCCAGGTTTGATTCCCGGCGGGCGATCTAAGTTTTGACTATTCTTTCATTTAGTTTTCAATTTAATTTTTTACATCATGACCAATTTTTATAAAGCAGCTAATTATTAAGTGTAAACTCACAACTCTCATTCATTCAGCTAATTATTATTACTAAATTCTGTATTATTTTACCAAATAAAATTATTTAACGATCAAAGTACAAAACTGACAGACTGATTCAGTATTTTATCTTTTTACCTAATCAAGGTTAGAATATAGAACTCCAGCATTGTGTTAATTAAAAATAAAACATTATTTAACAGGAATTTCATTAAAATTCAAAAGTGAAATATCATCATCCAACTACGGTATACGGTCTCTAAAATAACGGAAGGTTTCCCTCCTTTTACAGAAAAATACAAAACGGACATTCCCTCAAATGACGGAAAAAGAAAATACGGATACCTTCTCAAATGACGAAAATAATCCGGCAGCTGTGCTGCCGGGATATTTCCGTTTATTGAAGAAAGATTTTTTTACAGTGTACAAAGTTAAATACAGTTGGTTGCATGTTGAAAATTGTAGAGTAGAAAAATATGGGGTAAGGAAAATATACAAGTTAAGACACATAACTGAATGAAATATTTAGGGAAGACACACATAACAGGCTAGACATTTAAAGCTGAATATCTTCATAATATCATATAAGGATCACAAGTATTAACAGAAGTAATGATGTTTAGTCTAAATTATTAGTAAAAAATACAAGTACACAAATAATTTTTTCTTGGCAACGATTGTAATTTGCCACCACAAATGTTAAATAATCTCCGAATAACTAACTTTTATATAGTAATAAACGCAAGTTTCAGGTTATAAAACCGCAGCTTAGACGCTTTTTGTGCTGTAAACCATTTTTATGGTTTAGTTAGTCGACGCCCTTAGGTTTCCCGAAACATAGAATAGTTCTGAAAAATATTATCAAAAAGTTCCAGAAAACTTACTCCAACCATGTTCCAATCTCACGATTACCCTCTTCAAAAATTCACACCTCTAACACTCCCCCTTATTCCTCCAAGCTCCCCACCTAAAAACAAATCTCCACACCAAAAACTAAAATCACAACAACAACTCTCCAACCCAGATAACTTAATCAGCCGCAAGAAGAGAGATTTACGGGTTTCATCCACGACGCTGTTAACCCTTTCAGACCTAGCCGCCCCAAATGTTCCATTGTATTCAATTTTAAACTCGGGCGGCTTAGGAGTGAAAGGGTTGAATCACCAGGTCCGTGTCCCGAAGCCAGGCACGAACAGAGCAGTTTATTACTCTCTATTTCTCTAATCACACTTAGGTTCGGGGCACTGACTGCGAAGCGATAGCCGCCAGAGTGGCCATTACTCATAACTTCGAATGACAGAAATTGGAGGTATTGTAGTGAAAGGAACCGCCGGAGATTAACGCTGTAAATCAGTACCTTCTCGTGCCATTTGGGGTAGTACTGGGATGGCTGGTGTAGTTATTTTGGAGGGTGGAGTAATTCTTGAGTTGTTTATAATATTTTCCACTGAACATACTGGGTACTATTCCGTTATTTATCCTGCTAATAACCACCACCAAACACTATAGGACATCAAATCGTCGCTGTTAAATCAAACCGGCGTATGTGCAAAAATTGAGTTTGTGAGTTTGAAATTTCTTTTTTTTCAGTCTATCTTTATGCCAAACCGGCATACCGTATAGTTGAGTAAAAATCCGTCCGATGGCGTTGGGTCAGTATGAATTCACGTGGGAATAGCCATTTTGTTTGTCAGGAGACATATCTATTGCGCAATACGCCAGTCGCTTCAAAACCTTCAAGAGGAGGAAAGACGCTCATCATGAAAGTAAAACTGAATTACCTCGCAATAGTACATTTTTATCACATGCGAAAAATTGAAAACGCTCTGGTGAAAAATATGCATTTTGCCGGTTTGGTTTCACAGCGACCAAATGTGAGAAGTATCTTCTAAGGTAGAAAACAAATGGATTAACCTATTAGTGTCTAGCTTCCCTAAAAAGATACGTTTTTTTAAATCGTTCCTATTACTACAAATATCATTCTTTTAAATCGAAATTGACAAAAGTTTCAATTTTGAACAAATTTAGGCTGAAAGTAGTTGGCATACCGCTGTTAATTTTGCAATGAATCTTTTCATTTAATTATTTTTTTACTCTAGTTTTGAGAAAAATAAATTTTTTGTAAATTTACGTTTTAGCACTTTAACGATGCATCCCCCATTCCTATTCGAATATATATTTCTAGTTCCGCTTTACCCACCCTGTCATTTTTACAAATAGTTCTGAAAAAAATACTGTATAAACTCCTTCAAGTTAAGTTTAAAAATTAAGGAAACAATATTTTTGAAGAAAATTTGTAATAGTATAATCTGGATGAGATACGTAAATTTATATAAAATATTGTCAGCACAAAAATCTTTCTGAAAATGCTTTATAAAATAACTTTAAGTGAGAGATATTACGTACTTTCTCGTGGGGTTTCATTTTTGTTTGACTTTCCCTACGTTTAGAATAATAAGTACCTCCCGGCCGCATTAGCATACGAAATAAGATCAAGGATTGAAATTGTTGAATCTTTATTCCAGGCAGAATTTCCTCTTTCTTAAAGTGAAGTATATTTCTGGGAGCAGAAATTTTAAAATGCTTTCGTTTCTCTCTTTATACAGGGTGTCCATAAAATAACTTTCCCGATTCAAGGGCCTCTAGCAACCAAACCGTTCATCGGAATTGAATGAAATTTTGATGGAAGACATTTTGAGGGACGCGGTCAAGAATGGTATGGGGTGGAGCAGTTAAACTTTATCAGTTACGGTCAAATTTTTTTTAATTCCCAATCTAGCCCCCCTATTTTATTCTCGCAATGTGATCTCTGATGTGGAAAAGCACAAATGGCGTTGGAACTGTACCTCTAAGTTGTAAATCCGCCTCTAGAGATCCAAGTGAAAAAAATCCATGGAATATTTTGATTTGTTAGGGCTGGACTAATAGTGAATGGTTAAGAAAATATGTCTAGCGAATCAAGATATAAGAATGAAACTGAGTGGAAAGTACTGAAATTGTTTATTTCATTGGTTTAATTGCCTATTTTCCCGGTTCACAAGTTGTATTTTCTTAACCATACACTAGTCCAGCCCCAACAAATCAAAATATTCCATAGATTTTTTTCATTTGGATATCTAGAGGCAGATTTACAACTTAGAGGTACCGTTCCAACGCCATTTGTGCTTTTTCACATCAGATATCACATTGCGGGAATAAAAAAAAGGGAAAGGGGGGGCTAGATTGGGAACTAAAAAAATTAACTTTGACTGTAACTGATAAAACAACTTGTATGTGGAAAGACAGTGTAATCCTTATTAAGTACACGTTATTTGTTTTTTAATTTATCCAATCGTGATTTTTTTCACAAATTATTTTTTTATTCAGAATATCATTGTGCACATATGCTTTACTGACTATATTTTTGTTGATTTAATTTTAAAATCAACAAAAATAATATTCTACTTCCACAAACCAACACTCTTAAAACGACAGTCTCAAAACTGTGTAAAAAAGTACTCAAACGGGCTCCGATCCAAAAATACTCAAATTTGAGAACATGAATATACTCAAAAATTAAACATCATGAGCTCATTTTTGAGTTCAAGCTCAAGATGTTTCATTTTTGAGTACGCACATTTTCAGAAATGAGTACATTAATGTTCTCAAATTTGAGTATTTTTGGATCGGAGCCCGTTTGAGTACTTTTTTACTCAGTTTTTAGACTGTCGTTTTAAGAGTGAAGGTAACGGTAGCCACAATTTTGAATATATGTACTCTATTCAGTTCAGTTCAATACGAAATTCTACCAACCTACCTCATTCACACCTATCATCCCATATGTGAATCCGTTCAAAACCCACGATGTCCTAAAACACCATCCATCACCATAGACACATGCATATTCAACTCTGCTGTGTCGGTATTGTCCTGAACAAAGGCCGTATCCAAACGGAAACAATACGAAACACAGCCATCAAAGCTTTCGGAGCAAATGACAGCGTGCTTTGGGAATCCTAATACAAAGGTTGCCGTGTTAATTGAACGAGCTGTGTCTAATGAGTCTTCAGGTGATTAGGCTAGACTAGACATTACGTTTGAGAGTTGGCTAGTGTCACTTATTGGATGACATTCTCTGATTTCTCCCTTGTGTAGAGTATTCTTCTGCATAAGTTTCCTTAAATGGCTAATTTAAAGTTGCACTTTTTTCTAATCTCCATTTAAAAAAACACAAAGTCAATAAAAAATTACTTAAAATTTAATTTAACTGGAATTCGTATGAGACCGTTTAAATTTTATGTAGCATATTTGTTGGAATTTTTAAACCCTCCCCTTTGTCAACAAAAAAGGGGGAATCTTTAACTCCCACTTTCATAATAACTTAAGAAACTCCCTACACCCCAGTTTGTTTTGTATAAAACTGAAACTGATCAAATTTTGAAAATTTTAATTTTATAAATTAATTAATTTATTGATTACTTAATTATAATGAAAATCTAACCTGACTTGAAAAAAGTGTATGTTTAATTTATTAATTATTAAATATTAATTAAGTAAGTTTTAAAGTGAATTTTTTAATTGGAATTATTTTTCAAACTATTAGATATTTTTAAAAATGGAGTGTTTTTAATTTCTTAGTAATCATCAATTATATCGTCCCTTGTCAGCAAAAAATAAAGCAAATGTAGCAAACCCCCTTTTTTCTCTTTAGATTCTTAAATAATATTTGATCGGTACCCATTACAAAATTTACAAAAATGATTAAAATATTAGTGATTTTATTTCATGGTAAATTATTATATTGACAGTTTATATTGTCATTTATAAAGGCAGTAAATAAAGACCAGCTTCAAATACTGTATTGTTTTTATTCTTATCAAATATGTACATAAAATTATCGATTTAACATCAATCCAATATATTGGCTTAATCATTTCGATTTCTATATATTGATTTCCTACTTTTCTGTCAATATTCAGTAGTTTATGGCACGAACTTTCTAACTATTGGGCATTCAAAATTCGTAGCTTAAGTAGAGTGCAAAGATGAAGAATGATATTCTGACTACCATTGTTCCATTATTAAAGCAGCTATTATGAAAGAAAATATAGCCCATATATCATACATTAAAATGACATTAGGATTTTCTAAAATGGCTCCTTGTTATGAAAAATGGAATTTAAGAAAAATAGGAGCATCATTATAGATAAGATATTGTTTCTGTTTCGGAATTTATCTTTAAGAATCCTCAGAATATCTGACATTTGTCAGATTAACTCCATCAAGTTGTTGACCGCCAAAAAGTTAATAACCATGACAGGAAACAATAATTTAAAATGTATTAACATTTTTGGGCTAAATTTTGATACTCTTAATATGCACGAATATCTATACATTAATTTATCAAAATTATAGTACTAAATAAATCAGAAAATTTACGTGTATTAGTTGTGGTTTTAAGAAGCATTGGATTAATTACCTAAAATTTATTGTTTGTTAGAAAAGTTGTATAACTTTGTATCAATAAGAAATATCAAGGTGTCAGTATAATTACCTCCAACTTTTTGTAACTCCCAGTTTTTTAGGGGGTAATTATGAACACTTGTTAAAGAACATTATCTTTAGGAACTTAAATTTTAAACATCTATTCTTAAAAGGTCAGTTATTTTATGATTACTTTTACTGAAATTTTCAAATTTAAAAAAATTTAAATTATGAATTTTTAGATTGTTAAGTTATTTAAGGAAAATTAAATGGAAATGTTACCAAACATGATAACTTGGTATGCCTTTTTTTGTAGAAAAAAGAAGCAAAATTAGTAAATAAATGTGATACATTAGGATAAAACGTAAAATCTACAAAACCCAAGCAGCACAAATGCTCCAATATGTGTCATGTATGGCCAAATTATAAATAAAAAATAATAATAATTTCGTCTACTTATAGTGTCTGTTACGAAAACATGGCATAATTGGTATTAGCTGTGCTACCATCTACTAAGGGATATTACTCAATATATAGCTCTCGAGTAGGGTGGCCCAAAAAACTTTTTTTTCAGATAGAGTTCTGGGCACCCTCTACTTTTTTTTGAATAGTTAATAGAAACTCCCTGCCGAAACTTCCTTGCTGTATTCGGATTAGAAGTCGATGACCAAAACAAGTGAAAAATTTCAAATTCAATGTAATGAATAAAAATAATAATGATTTTTTGTAAAAGGGTAATAAATAAAAATAGAAAATATGTCCCATTAATATACGGAAAATATAACTGTTGGACTCAATTTCAAAATAATTTGTTTGAAACCCTTTTTAATAGTGGTTAACGTTTAACATGGTTTTAGAACTCTTATGTTTGTAAATAATCATGTGTTATTATAATTTAATTATAACTAACTGGGATTTATAATAAAATAATGATTGGTTTTTCAGAAAAAACGTGGAAAGAGCTTCCAACTCACATTCCAAGTTAAACTTTTAGTACCTAATGTTAATTTCACTTCTTTACAAAAAATTAGGTCCTTTGTTCATCGGTTTCTAATTAAGATAGAGAGCTCAAACTTTGCAAGAAGAGTTCTCTCATCGAATCTTAAAAATTGAGGGGGTGCCCTCGCGATTTAAGGGGGTCTGGGACACAAAAATCGTGAGATTTTCAAAAAAGTTTTTTGCTTTCATAAAGGAACCCTGTTTTTTTCTGTTTAAATTGATGCTTGAACTATGTTTCTATCATAAATAGAACTGGAGTTACAATAATTTGCCGGCTGCTTTGGTATATCAAGCATTATATTTTCAACATTCAAATCCGGTTTTCTCTATGATGTGTTTTTTCACTGTTTCTCATCTTTAAATTGATATAAGTCAAGAACCGTTCAAGGTAAAGAGTTGAAATTTGAAATACATACTTTTTAAACACTTTACTTTAATTTGATCAAGGGAAATTTAAAAATTTTGTATACTTTTTAAAATATGAATTTTTTAAAAAAAGTTGCATAAAAATTTCAAGAATTTTTTACTTAATTGTTCATATTTTTTCAAAAATTCATATTTCTTAAAATGCCTTGACCAAGTTACAGATAATATGTTTCTGTTTGATTAAGTGAAAAAAATTTGAAAATTTATCAATAATATTTTGAGTTATATCAATTTTAAATGACCCCACTTTTTTTTGAAATTTCAATTTTTAATTTTTTTAAAAACTTTTTGAATACTTTTCTGATGTGATTTTGCTTAGTTGTTAGATGGTTGATCAGTATAAAAATTTTCAAAATTCTAAGTTAATTAGTAAAGTTTTTAGAAAATTGTGTCCCGGACCCCCTCTTAAGGACACTATTTTTTCCCATAGAAAAGTGGGCCACCCTACTCTCTAGGAAACTTTCAAATAATATCAAACGTTCATGAGAAGAATACTTCATTAACAACCATTGCATTGAATATATCAGAGATATATTTTAGAATGCTATAAAACTTGTATACATAATTCTAACAATGCTCTGGATTCTCAAAACTCGTGGAATTCATCAAAGCATCCATCCCAAATCCCAGAAAGGAGTCCTCAAAGAGAACGAAATATAATATCCCTAGCAAATCTGGGATTCCAATCTCTTCCCTTCCTTTCACCGTTATTACAATTACGTGGCTGAATTTCCCAGAAAAGCCAGCGTAAAAGACGAAAAACACAACATATCAATTTTATAATCATCCGAATCTAGAATTCCGTAAAATAAGCGAAGTACTACTACTAAAACGAGATACTACTCCCGGTTTTCCTCGGTACAATTGCACCCGCCCTTTCCCGCTCTTTTTATGGCCGCTGATTTGATGTAGAATTTTAGATGACGCGCGATTCCGCTCATAATCAGGTGTGAAGATCTAATTAGTCAAATTAGAGCGTTTGCTCTTAATTTGCGTTGGGTTGCTGAGTTAGGTTTTGTTGTTGGTTGTGTTTATTCGGTGCGATGTTTTGGTTGGGGTTAATACGTCTGGAATGTGAAAGTTGTGGCAATATAGTTGGTTTTAGAGATAACGTTTTTATGCAACGTTATACGATTTAAGATAAGTTTGTAATGAATGTAGGATGTAGGTAATTATACTGGTATAGACTCACTAGTATATTAAGTTTCATTATAATTAAGCGCAAGAAAATAATACATACGTAATCAGCATTAAATATATTTGATTTATTGATAAATTCTTCGCCAATTATTTATTTTACAACTGAAGTTAATTCAAAAATTTTTGACAATCCCGAAAGCGCAAAGTAATTATCTCCCCTAAGCCACCCCCAACAAACAAAACAAACACATTCTCCAAAAATCAAAACTTACCAAGCCTGTTCAAAAGCCAAACTTTCACACTCGCAGATTTTCAAACTCATTACTTTCAGATCATCACAAAGAAGAATAACGGTAAACAAAAAGTAACAAAACTTCACTTCTAGCGGAACCGTAATTTATTAAAAGGTTTATACCGTTCGAAAGCTTCCATTCTCTCCCAACAAAAACAGAAAGAAAACTTGTGCATTCTACGATTCATCCCATTGAGTCTAGTTAAAGATTCCGTCGAGCCTTGTTATCTTGGTCCGCTTTTATAGAATAAATATGGAAAGCAACGCAGCAAAAACTACGGCTAGACGGCACACCGGATGTATTTAAGAGCTCTTTCTTAACGGCAAAGCTAATTTCTGGGTAGCTGAAAAAAAACCTACGGTCCATTTTCATTTCTTTTGTATACTAATAACGTACGAAATTGGATTCAGGGTTTTTGATAGCCATTTATAGGATATTAGGAACTTCTTCCTTTTTTGTTGGAAGTAAGGAAAAAGAAGTGGATTAGAAAAGACGTCAAACGTCACATTTTGTTTTATTATAATTAAAATATGCTTATTGAGGATGGAATTTGTTTCAAACTTCAAATGGGGATTTTTTTCCTGGTAAACTGTAAGACATTATACAGGGAATTCTTGGAACTAGTACAACTCAGCAATTTAGTGCTTTTAGTTGAAGTTGAAAATGACTTTTTCTGACTGTTTAGCCGCTTTGTCTTCCTAAATAGTGTTTTTATTCCAAAGGTATTCTAGGATGATGTTAATATGATGTAATAGATGTGTACTTAATCTGGAGCTTCAAAATTATTTAAAAAGAATGCTTCACTGCACATATATGGTATTTTCCAGAGTTAAATAATTTATTTTCTAAGTTGTTTTAGTTTTAAGAATGTAGTTGAAGCACCCTCTTAGAAAAAATACTTCATATTCCCTCAATTTACATCATATAATACTTCTATTTTGTATACTAGGGAGCTACCGCCCCCTGCTCGCTATCGCTCGCCAACCCCCATAAACTGCTGACGCAGAACCTTTTGGAATTGCTTCGCAATTCCCACAAATTCCAACTCGCCGAACTTAATACACTTTACAAAACAATTAAACAATTTACAAAAAAAACGTCAACCAACTTTCCCAATATACTTCACCAAATCCCCTCCATGAATAAAGCTCCCTTAAAAGTTTAAATATATATTAACTCGAACTTATCAAAAATTTAAACGAAATGTTTTTAAAAAAAATTCATCTTAATTATTTTTAATCTATGATTATATAAAAATAACCATTTTTAATTGTTTATCAATATTCGAACCAAACAAAAACCCGTTATTTTAAAATAACTCGTTAGTATAATATGCCTAGTGTTAATCATTCAAATTTTTTTTAAACCCAGACTTGTTAACCCAGACAATACCGTTTAAGCAATTGAAAATAATAAGAGACAAAACATCACTCTATGTTTGTTTACAATTAATTTCGATATGGACAAAAACTGTGAAATTTTTTGTATGAAATGGCGTTCATGTAAGTTTTTAGAATATGTTTTTATCAGTTTTGAGTGATATTTCATCAAGAAAGTACTTTTTTAAAAGGTGAAAAACATGTTTCATCTTAAAATATAGTGTCAATCGGTGGTTGTGATTGGATTGGATGCATAATAATTTGAATGACAGTACTTGCTTTGTAACTGCGACCTTATCCGTTTTCTAAAAAAATGGAAATATTTTAAAATTGAGAATTTTTTTGAAAAATCGAAGGGCTTACTCGGAAATCCGGAAGAAATCCGGACATTTTGATACCATATATGTGTCATTCGGTTCAGTAATTAAAAAGCCTTTCTCTGGAAACCGTTCACTAAAAACTTTTTTTTAGAATAGAGAGATTTCTATAATAATTGAATAATAAGTAAAATTTTAGGGAGTGTATTTAATCCAGTAAAGAAAAGTGTAAGGTATACGCGTTAAAGCTGTTTGTCAAAATTGTAAAGAAATATATTTTTTAAAATGAAAAACTTAATCTGAGTATTTGTAATTGGGAAAGTTTATAGAGACATGCCTGCTCTAGTACGAGCCGCTTCGTCTTCTTCTTCCTTATATTTTTTAAGGATGTTTATCCAATTATCATTATTTTTTAAAAGGATTTTCTATAGAAATGTTTACTTTATTGTTTTTTTTAGTTCTTCTTTAATCAAAATTCTTGATCCTCCCTTTCATTTAATTTAAATATTTTTAAACTTTTGACTATTATTTTTCAATAACTCAAATAATTAGGAAAATTCTATTATTCCAAATCGGTTGGTTCAAACCACAAAGCTAGCAAATCCAGCCAATTTTTCACAGAACCTCTATTCTACCTATAGATAAGAATAATAGATGAAAGGGTTAGGAAAAGGTGCAAATGAGCTGTAAAATCTCACCTTACTGAATACAAAGCAGAAAGTGAGCATTACAATATCCGACACATGTTCAGGACATTTGACACGAACACATAAATAACATAAATCCACCCATAACGCACAACTGCAGTAAACTATGTAGAAGAGATACGATATCGGAACACCAAAGGAAAAACCATGCTTCATGCACAAGCCTAATAAATAACTGGCCATAAATATCGATTTTAAAGGAAGGCAAGGCTCCAATCTGGGTTTAAAACAAACGTAGGTACATTATCTTTTCACCGATGGGTTTACAGGAAATCAATTGAGAATCATCGAGAGGAACATTTGCATCAAACCAGAAGAAACCTGGCGGTGTTTGGTAGAAACTCGTGATTTGATGATGAATTTGGGAGGGTTTTGATTAGACTGATTAGATTCCCTACGGTTAGCAAATGCATGAAGACGTAGATAAACATAGATAGCTTTGGTAGCGGAGTTTTTGATTCCACAGTTGTTCTTATTGGGTAAATATTTAGCTTGTTCAATGTATTTTGGGGTCTTTTTAACAGAATGAATTGAATGGTATTAAAAAAACTAAAAGTAGGATTAAAACTACATTAAAAATGTACAATTTCTTTTATAAAACTAGTAATAGTTCATTACGGTTACTGTTGCTAATTTTTTGTTACTATAATTGCTTTTATTTAAACTTACAGAAAAATGTAACTCTGAGTGCTCAAACCCTTCAAAAACACCAAGAAGGAAAAGAGATATCAAAGTCATATTTAATTATATGATTTCACATAGTATTAATATGAATTGATTAAAAAATCAGCCTTCTTGGATGTTAGGGGGCCGAGAAAACCACTGAGGAGTGTTGTCTCCATAGGTGTCCATTACCGCCGTCACACGTCATAGAATTGAGTTAAAGGGGCTCTAAATGGATCTTGAGGGATTGGAGGACCATGTTGCCTCCCCAGGTAGTCAACGTTCATATCGTCCACCAGCGGACGTTGCATACCAGGCTAGGTGATTTCTCCTCTTTCACCGGACATGTTTTGTGTGCGTTGGTTTTTAAAAACGGACAGGTCAGGGTAAAAATGCAACATAGGGGATAAGAAGAAAGCTTGGACATTGCATTCATCATGTGGTTGTGCATTTTTCTCTTGAAACTTGTTCGCAGGCGAGGATTGAAGGTAAGGATAGACAACAGGTTGCCAAACCTCAATGATGCAGCTCTGTTAGGTCTTTGTGTCGGTAAATCATACAGAGGAGATGTGGGAGTGGAATACAATGCTTCATTTACCCTGCGTACTTCCTTTACCCAACGTAAAGAGAAAATCAGACAATTAGAAAATCAACAGCTGAGTGTTCTCTTTTCTCGCAGTCTTAAAGTTACATTGATATGTTCAATTCATTATTTGGTGCACTATTGCGACCTCCAAATCATGTGTTGAAGATTGGAATTTTTCTGAAGCTATGCTTAACAAACGGGCAGTCCCCTGCACTGTAAACCGCCTGCATTCCACTCCCACACCTCCTCAGTATGATTTACCAACAAAAATACCAAACAGAGCTGCATCATTGAGGTTTGGAAACATGCTGTCTATTCCTACTTTCAACCCTCGCCTGCGGACAAGTCTCAAGAGTAAAATGCACAACCACCTGATGAACGCTATGTCATAGCTTTCTTCTTATTCCCCTAAGTAGCATTTTTAACCTGAACTGTCCGTTCTTAAAAACCAACGCCCACAAAACATGTACAGTGAAAGAGGAGAAATCACCTAGCCTGGTATGCAACGTCCGCTGGTGGACAATATGAATGTTGACTACCTGGGGAGGCAACTTGGTCCTCCAATCCCTCAAGAGCCATTTAGAGCCCCTTTAACTCAATTCTATGACGTGTGACAGCGATAATGGACACCTATGGAGACAACACTCCTCCCTGGTTTTCTCGGCCCCCTAACATCCAAGAAGGCTGATTTTTGAATCAAATCATATAAATACTATGTGCAATCATAGAATTAAATTTGACTTTGATATCTCTTATCCTTCTTGGGGTCGTGATTTTTCATGGTTCATGTCATGTCATCTTTGCACGAGTGTCACACGTGCAACACCATGGTATAAATTTCCAATTTTTCACACATATAATGGATTAAAAAAATAATAATTTAAAAAATGCCGGAAGGGTCCATTGTGCATTGCATTCTCTCACAGCGCGTCTCCATCAATATAAATCATTGACAGCGTTTTTGGCAATGATTCCTAAGAATAACTTTCCCACAGAACACCGGTAAATAACTATTCCAAGTAAGTTTAAGGGCTCCTCCTTCCTTTTATTAACCTTATCCCATCCCCTCTGATCACTTATATCCTACCAGATCGTTCACAACCAATAGGAAACCTCCCAAATAACTAATTACCATTTAAAACAACAACAGGCACGGCCTAAATCGAATTATCTTACGAACAACGCTGTACAGCGGCAACTCCCTCAAAATCCCATTGTTCACAAACAAAAGACAAACCATATAATGCACCTTTCCGAGTATGTGGCCCAAATCCATATTTATTCTCCGGATTGCCGGAGTACCTGAGTACAGAGTGGTGAAATTTAATTTAATCGGCCTCCGGGGCACAGTAGTTGAAAGCATGCAACAACCGAGGGAGTACTTCCGGATTTTTAGAGCACGCACGTGAAGAAGACGAGTGGAGTTGAGTGGTTGATGGCTGCCGTAATTAAATTCTATCTCTCTCTGCGAGGCTCCCGACATTACCCCTCATAACTGTTGTCTGGAGTTTGAGGGAAGGATTAATTTGGGTTGAGTGGAATAGTTCTGCTTTGGGGTGTGGATGGGGAGTTTTTTTAGGGGAGGGAAAAAATTAAAAGCTTTTAAGACGCGGATAGATTGTTTTTGTGAAAAGTATATGAGACACCATTAAAAAGTTATGGTTTTGTTTGTTATTTGCTTTTGTTTAATGTATCATGGGGTGTTTCTTGTGTTTTCTTTATCTGGTTGCACGTTTTAAGAAATTGTCACTTCAGTCGGTGTTTTATGAAGTCTCACTGATGAAATGCTTTAAAAATGTGCTGCTTATATTTGCAAATTCTAATATATTCATATTTACTAATGCGTATGCAGTTTCAAAAAATGTGTTTTTCTCTTCTTAATATTTATATATGCATCGCTTTTACGTGTCATAAAAACCTTTGATCTACTTTTTTAATTGTCTTTAATTTTAAATCATCACGAACTTTTAAATGCTATCAGCAATTAAAACACTTTTTATGAACTGCGAAAGATTTTCAATTATAGTTTTATTGTTTAAAGATCCTAAAGTTTGTTAAAAAAATGTAAAAGAAATCTCTCTATATTAAAAAAAAGTAACAGTGACCGCCGCTGCCGCCGCCGCCGCCGCTGATTTTGAAAATTTTATTTTTGAACATTTTTAACTCTAACTATGCAAAAACTATTCAAAGGAATATTATGAAATTTTGACCATTGGTAGACAAATGCATGATAATCATTTTCGTTCCAAAACCTAATTAATTAAATGATTAGTTCTGGAGTTATTTAATGTCAAAGTCGAAAATTATTTTTTTCTGCTGCGAGTTCACCTCCAGCAAAATCTATTTACAGCAGAAACGTGATTTTTTGCATACACATACTCTTAGGCATGAATTTTTGCACCTCATCGCCCTTTTTTCGAATTTCAAATTAGTTTTTGAGTAATTTAATTTTAAAGTTTCGAAATTTTTGACAATTTTTCGATTTTTTCGTTATAAAATAAAAACTAATAATGATAGAGGTACAATATTTTAGACACATATACAGTTATTTTTTATAAAAATATTGGCGTTTCGTTTTTTAAAAAAATCGAATCAGTTTTAGAATTATTGAGATTCAAAGTTTCAATTTTTAGGATTTTTCAATCACTAGGGAAACAGCTTATTTTTATGAGTCTTATTTCTTTAATTTCCGACTATTCACTAGATGTTATATTAAAAATTTAGTTTCTTAAAGGCTTGTTTTTACTCTTAGTTGGTTGATGATGATTGGTAGACTTGCTTGATATTTTTTTAAAAACATTTCTATTCAATAATTGAAGAAAGAAGAATTGAAGTTAAGATATGAATATTTTAGAAACAGTTTTATTTTGATATCTTCGAGGGAATGAATGATTCGAATTAAATCATTGATAAACTAGAGAGATGAGTAGCTTCGGTATCAAAGGAGCATTAACTAAGCCGACGAGCGTGGATTGTTGAGATGAAACAAGCGAGCTCTGCTCGCTAAGATCGCGAAGCGATTTTCAAAGAACTGCGAAGCAGTTCCGGGGGTTGGTGAGCGATAGCGAGCAGGGGGCAGAGCCCCCTAGTACTATAAAAAGAAATCGTAGAAGTTCTTTTAAGTATTTAAATAGTACGATCTCGTGTCTTTAAAGCTCTATAATAATTCCTTGCATTGTTTTTGCATGGGATAAATTTGGAAGAATAATTCACAAAAATGTTTTTTTTCAGTAAATTTCCGAAATATATTGTAAAGAAAAATCAAGAGCTAAAAAAATGTTTACTTTTCGTTTCATATCTTAAATGGCTAAAGTTTGTTTAAAAATTCAAGTGCAGCCAAAAAAAATAAACTACATAGTTTCTTAAGTATTAAATCATTGTCATATCATGCCCTCAAAATATATTAATTCAGAAAAAAATATTTTGAACTTACTTATTAAATTTATATAAGTTGTATACCAAAATTTGTGAAGAGGTGGTTGTTGAAAAATTTCTACATAAAAAGGAAGTATCAAACAAAGTTTCGTATTTGAAAAGTGGATGGTGGTTTAAAGAAACTTTCAAACAAAGTAACTAAGGAAAACTAAAACCGATTAAGTAAACTAAAGCTTTGTGCACTAAAATCCATTCTACCATTGGAAAATACAGCATGGAGATATTTGCTTTACCGAACGGGTTACTACGACAATGTCAGCATAAAACGATCACTCAACTTTTATACCTCCGAGCTTCACACTATTTGACCTTTCTTGTCACAAGTTCGAAAGTACCTTTCTGGAAACATAATCCCCTTTATCAACTATTGATAGCTCCATTTTTCCAGCTCTGACACCGCTTCACAAAAGGCTTGACACTGATTGATAGCACCCACTTCCTTTCCAGGCTGTAATGATTATCCCTTACCTAACTTTCCTGAAGCCGATACAAAAGGATGGGTGATGTATTTATTTGGATTCGCCGATCTGTGCGGCAGTGGCCGTCGCTTTTTAAATGAGGAATCATCGGGCATTATCTGGGAGTAAACACTGTGTGGGGATGTGTATTAGTTTTCGATAATTATATCCATTAAAGTGGGTAGATTTAACTTACCTGTTTAGATAAGACATTTTGATTTTCAATGGCAGTATCTGAGTTATTTGTTGGGGAATCAGTAATAGAGTGATCATTTTAATGGTTGGTTAATACTGGAATGGATATAAAATTCGATTTATGTCAAATTCGCTATTAGTGATAGTTTTAATCAATATAGAATGAGAAATATCACCATAATTTAAAGAATGATAATGATGCAAAAATTATTCAAATATTTGACTAATAAACTTTAATATGGGGATATTTTTGAGTTTGTTTCTCCTAATTTCTTGCGTAAATATTATTTATTAATCAATTTATCAGTTTATGTTACTAATAACTTATTTTTTAAGTTTAGAATTGTTAGATTTAGTACAAAGCTTTCAGAGTAGCCTAAAATGCTTATGTTCAGACATTATAAGGCATTTGTGGAATACAATTTAGAACTACTGGGGATCCTTTCTAATGGGATCTGATTATTAGAGAATTGATGTAAATTGAAAAGGCTAGAGAACTGTGGGATCATACATTACATTAAAGTTAAAATAATGGAAGTACAAATTTTGTGAATCAATGAAAATATAACGTTCATTAGAGAGTATAAAGGAGTTTTCATGAATTTTTTCCCGTGTTTTATTGGTATGTAATTAAAGGTAACTTTTTTGCTGTTATCCAATATCGAAATTCATCATTTAGTTTTTTTCACCCAACCTAACTCTAAACTTTGTCATTTTAAACCATAAAAAAACTAGATCTTTAATTATTTTCATTTATATTGAGTTACTGTACTTTCCTTTATAGAACTGAAAGTTTTTCAATAACTTGATAAAATAACTGGAAAAGATAATATTTTATTTATAGTATTTTAACTCCCTAGTCTTGAAAAATCACCAAAAATGAATTTGTTTTAATGAAAAATATGCAGTGTTACGGGCAAAAAAACCGTGCATTATTAATAACGCCCGAAGTGAGGCGGGCAATGTGATAAATTCAATAACATTTATCAATGAGTAATTATCACTTTGCCCGAAATATGCGGGCATTAGTAGTTCCGAGATTTATCACATTGCCTGCTTTCAAAACTTTATAAACCTCTTTAAATTAAATTAGAGGATAACAATTTATAAGGATAACAATTAAATTAAATTAGAGGATAACAATTTATAAGGATAACAATTAAATTAGATTTAAAGAAATCAATTTTTTAAATCTGTAAGAATATTCGGGGCATTACTTTGCGTATGTATTACCACGAATTAATCATAGTTCAATAAATACCTAAAAGTAATTTCTTTTTATCCCTTTGAGTCAACTTTTTCAATAGTTAACGGTTTTTATGCTTGTTTCTTATTACTCATATCTATTCAAGAAAGAGTCACAAGATCTAGGTATTTCACGAGGAGATGAAGTATTGTTTTCATTTTTCTCATGACATGATGTCATGGCATAAGTTTTATTACGATATATTTGAGTGACAAGTGTTCCTTGGTAAGAACCCACATATTGATTGCTGTTGGATTTACTGATCAGCTTTGAGCACTATTTCAATCACTGCCATATGTCTGGAACTACCGTTCGTTTCCATAGACCTACAACGTAAGTGGAAGTTGGATATTAGTTTTAGTAAAATTAGGATGGAATTTTTACAAATGTTTAATTAGTTTTTTACATGGATAAAGCTCTTTATAACTTTATCTTTTTTGTTGGTGAAATCTATAGAATATCTCTTGCTAAGTAGAATATCTAAGCTTTGTTCTTGAGAATCAAACCGTCTTTAAAACATAACTGATAGTTTATACCTCTTTCATGTTTAAAATAATACTTTCTGTAGTGCTTGAGAAACTATTATAATCAGTACACTTGAGGCTCCAAACATTTACTTTAAAGTATTAAACACCTTTTTAATGTTACATTGTTATTGAATTGTATAGTTACTCTCCTCACTGACTCTTATCACTAATCTTTGAACTCATTTTAATCGCATTGTGACTGAGTAAGTTCAATTAGCTTTCCTTACGAATCCTTTTGCCTCTGTTCATAAAAAATATTCACCTGAGGTATTTCACTTTTTGTATTTCAACGGGAAAAGGAGGAGCCTTAAAGTAATAATTTTCACTATAAAATATGTGCAATAATTCTAGATGGATATTTTACATTCTTATTTTAAGGACATATAGGAACTATAACAGTAAACTTTTGGTGTAGAGAGTAAAATTAAAGTATTATTATGTAATTAATGTATTATTCCTTAAAATGCAAAATATCAAATGGAATTTAATACTGCATCATTATAAGAAAAACTCATTATATTATACAGGGTGGTCCTTAATTCATGGTACAAACTTCTAGGGGTGTTAGAGTACACCTAGACGATCAAGAATCGGTATAGGAAGGGGATCGCAGTTACACCGTTAAAGAGCTAGGTCCTAATGTAGTGCGAGCGCGTTTCAAAAGGCCGTTTTTAGAAGGCCCGTGTGACGAAACAAAACATAATAAAATGAAAAAATTTATTGCATGAGGTACAGGAATATCCGTACTACTTAAATCCTCAATGTGATTGAAATTGAACCACTTTCTAAACCGCGGAGTTAGTTTCAAAAGTGCAATATTAATCTTTTAGTCAAAGAATCACATTCCTTAATGGTAATTAAAAAAATGATGATCGGGGAAGGAATTTTCAATGATCGTAACATGGATCATTGAAACTGTTTGATCATTGAAAATTCCTTCCCCGATCATCATTTTTCTAAATACCATTAATGGAACTCCATTGTTTGACTAAGAGCACGTTTTAAAACTCAACCCACGGTTTAGAAAGTGGTACAATTTCTATCACATTGAGGATTTAAGTAGTACGGATACTCCTGTACCTCATGCAATAATGTTTTTCATTTTATTATGTTTTGTTTCGTCACACGGGCCTTCTAAAAACGGCCTTTTGAAACGCGCTCGCACTACATTAGGACCTAGCTCTTTAACGGTGTAACTGCGACCCCCCTTCCTATACCAATTCTTGATCGTCTAGGTGTACTCTAACACCCCTAGAAGCTTGCACCATGAATTAAGGACCACCCTGTATAGTACATGTTTTCTTTAATTGGTCACAAAAATCATAATAACATTTAGATTGTCCTAAGTGCATTCTAATATAAAATCACGATATTTATTTGGAATCAAATTGATAACATCACGCAAAGTATGGTGGAGAAATGTTGTCTAAGAGTAAAACTCTTTTGGATACTAATAACATGCTCGAGAAAGGATTACCATGAAATTTGTGTTTTTCAAAAAGCTCAAGGGTATGACATATAACACTGATTTAACATTAATCAATCACATCTCTCAATGTGAATAATAAGTTAGTTTTTAATATTTATTTACTTCAACAGAAACGCATAGAAACAGTGTTTTGAAAATATGTTCCCTTTTACACTCTTTGTTTTCCTTCCATATTCCAAAATAAACTGCTTTTAAGTTTCGGACGTATATTAGGTATTAATTAGAAAACGATTATTTTTTCTTACTAAGTATAAATATATTATCAATACATAGTACATAATACCCATTAATAGATTCCAATAATAGCTTAACATTATCAAACCTCCATGCTTAACCCCCCCCCCAAATTACCAACCCCCAAGGTGTTGAGGCAAAACAAACCTTTAAACCTATTAATTGGCTTAATTAAACAAGTAGCAAAGTTATGCCAATTAGGGAGATTATTCCTACCACTAATTCGTTTCAAAACTAAAAATGGCCTCTTTTTGAGCCTTTTTAAGTAGATCCTTCACCAAATCCCTTTCATTATGATTAAAACTTTAAAAAAGAAACTTTCCGAAGCCGGATTTTAATTGCTCCAACTTTGAGAGGAGTTGGCTAATGATTTAAAAGTCCGGAATCTTGAGAGCTTTTTTAGCGAAATCCTTTCTTTTCTGCGGGGCTATTTTATTACGGGGCTAATGAATGTTCCTGGAGGTACTTGGGACAAAAACTTCTCGGGTTTTTCTTTCTGGGGGGAAGCTTTTAATAGCGGCTAGGGATGAGTATAGGGTCGCATTGTGCTGGAGTTTTTGGTCGTTGTTTTAAGCGGAAACGGCTCAGTTTGTGCTGGGAAGTGAAAAAAATGTCTGGAGGTGTTTTAGCTTGAAAGGAGAACTTAAAATTGCGTTAAACCATTTTGGTGGAAGTTTGTTTTAAATTAATAGCTTGCAGGGGTTTACTCTATAAAGGTTTCTTGAGGTGCTCATTAACTGTGTGTGTGCTTAAACTATGCACATTACGTTAAAAATTATATGTTTAAAAAACTTTAATCTTAACTATTATTCATTACCTGTGAAATCAGTGAATGCCTCAAAATCACAATAAACTAAACTTAAAGCGCATAACTATTAATAAATAAACCAGAACTTTATTGAAATTAAATTTTGCAACTTATTCTTTCAAAGAAACTTCGATTACTTCTTACTTTTAACAAAATCATCTTGATTATGAATATCGCCATTACATTAATAAGTCCTATTATAATTCCGAAAATTATGTACTAATAAGTGCTTATTCAGCTTCATATTCATAAGCGCAATTCTTATATTAAGATTTCAAAAAGGTTTTGTTTCGTCCAGCTGCCTAACTTAAATTGATAAACTTCGATTCCAGAATCGATTCCTGAGGTTCGATTCTTTCAATTCTTGAATTCGATTCCTGAGGTTTGATTCCAACCTGGAATCGATTCCTTAGGCCCAGTATCGAAATCGAAAACGTAGAATAGAATTTATTTCAATCACAAATCAAGGATAATTAGTAATTATTATTAATTTAATTAATAACCAGCAAACTATTAATTATTTATCAAAATACTAATCAGAGAACAAAATTGTTAATTATTTGTATTAATTAAAAAATTAAGTACTATTCCTAAGATTCTATTCCTGCTGCAAATTATTAATTATTATTAAAATTAAAAAAAAAAAAAAATAATAATTAAAATAATAATTAAATAATTAAAAGAATAATTATTAAAATACTAATTAATTAGAGAACACAAAAGTGTTAATTATCTGTATTAATTAGAAAATTAAGTACGATTTCTAAGATTCGATTCCTGCTGGAATCGATTACTTCAAGGGTTCGATTCCTTGATAACGAATCCAAAGCATTCGATTCTGATTCGATTCCGGAATCGATTCTTTCAGATATATTTAGAACCCTACTTACGAGCAACAAGAATGCAATTTTTTTCCTAGTTTAAAAAATTCTTAATTACATAAACAAATGTCAACCAATAATTAACTAGTTGAAGCATTTTAAACAGACAAAGCTGTTAATTGGTCCATATAATTGAATTTTACGAATGAAAAAAATTACCTCGTTATGTATATTTGAAGTAACTTTGCTTCTCGACAACATTTAATTCAATTTTCCTTTCAAAAATCCTTCATTTTAATTGCCTTACCTTTCAAACACATCAGGTAAACTCTCATAAGTTAATCTTAAATCCAAACAAAAATATAAATCCAGAGCAAAAGTTACTTTTAAAAAATCACCCAACTCTCAACTCCGAGTTGAATCAAGCCTCTTTCTACTTGGATTCCTCTCCCATTAACGCAGATGTTATCCAAACCCATTTTAAGATGCCGGCTTCTTTATAATTTAATTACAAATTAATCCCATTGAAGGATCAACAGCTAATTAAGAAAGAACATCTTTCCCCTCATTTGACTCTCTATCCTTAGTCTCAGATTCTTCTCTTGCATTTTTGAACTTGATTTCCCAACGGAAATTTAACGAATCTCGGCGAGTCTCATTTCAGCTAGACTTGAAAGTTTCCCTTCAGAATTTTAAGTTTAGTTTAATTACGGCAGGGGTTCTCAAACTTTTTATGTCGTGGAGCCCTTTTCAAGAGACAAATTCTTCGCGGAGCCCTTTTCCAAAATAAATTTTTCAAGGTATTAAAAGCAAATTACATAAAACCCATCGCTTCTAGAAATAAAAGCATAATAGAAATTTATTTCGGGAGGGGTCCAAAATTATTCCTCAGCCCCTCCCAGTGGCGGATCCAGGATTTGGTTTTGGGGGGCTAAGAATTTTCATAATAACATTGAATCTTCTTGTTAATGGTAAATACGGAAAAGGTAGTGAATTATCCTACTCTAACCACTAAAAGGGGGGCTGGGGGTCCTCCCCCAGAAAATTTTTGGAAATTTAAGTAAAAAACCCCACTTTTTCAACTCGTTTTGATACGCCTCATCCAAATTTAGGATATAGATTTTTGCGTTTTGACAAACTTAGTAAAATATTAGACGTTTTGGGGGGGGCTTCAGCCCGAAAGCCCCCCCCCGTAGATCCGCCACTGGCCCCTCCCATGCATATTTAACAGTTTAGCGTAGCTTTTAAAAACATTTTATGTATAATTTGCATCTAAGATAATTTATTTGTAAGAAAAATTGTGACGAATTAAGATCCAATTACAATAAGGGTCTGGGGGTCCTTCCTCCCCAGAAGATTTTGTGAAATGGGATCCTTAAAAACAGTTTTTTTAACTCGTTTTAGGTACATCATTGTCCAAATTTTGGAGATTCATTTTTAGGTAGGATTTTAATTTTAACGAACTTACTATAAAAATTGACAATAATAAAGTTTCAAGTACAATTTTGGGGGTCCTCCCCCTAAAGAATTTCAGAAATTTGACCCTAAAGAACATGGTTTTAACTTGTTTTGTTATACGTAGTCCAATTTTCCGGGGGGGAGGCAGGGCCCCCTCACCCCTATGATATACACCCCGGGATATATGAAATATTTTGTTAACCAATTATATTTTATCATTGGATACAATGTAAATCTTTGTTTTAAATTTCTGAATACTAAAGCTATCACTTTTTAATCATTATGCTCGAGATGCATGATCATAGGATTCATACAGAAATCTGTTGGTACATTTGTAAATTTTGTTTTCCTAAAAGTTACTTCTTTTGAAATCGAGAGCTGTTTTGGGGGCTGCTAGACCGTACGTCAGAGGTAGTACATATCGAAATTCATTTACACATGGGCCCAAAATTATTCCTTATCCCCTCCAATGCCATAGGATCAATGTAGCTTTTTCTACATTTTTTGGCAGAATTTGCATCTTAAAGAACTTAATATAAGAAAAGTTTCGTGTAATTAAGTTCCAAATGCTATATAAGGGGGGAATTTGAATCTACTAAATACAGGTTTTTCCTTGGTTTAATCACGTCTACGCCGAATTTTGGACATACATACCGGCCGTTTCAGTGGCAGAAATAAAATGAAATTAAATGTAAAAATTAAAAAACTCTCTTAATTCTTCTAAAAATTAGAAGAAAAATTTGGTGCCGTAACGGGCTGGCGCCTAAACGGCCAGCGCCAAATCGTCCCATCCTGGGGGTTCCTCCCCCAGAAAATTGAGAAATTTGACCCTAAAAACAGGGTTTTAACTTGTTTTGGTAAACCAAAAAAGACCTGAAAAAGGCAAAAACCAGCAGACCTTATACAAAACCTTACAGAAAATTATTCATATAACATTTCAGAGAAAAGCAAATTAGAAAATATCAAAAAATGTATTTATTTCAAATTTCTTCGCGGAGCCCCTGGAAATGCTTGGCGGAGCCCTAAGGGCTCCGCGGAGCACAGTTTGAGAACCTCTGAATTACGGTATCGATTGGGGGGAAGAGATCTGTTTGAATCGGCTTTTTGTCGGGTCATTGAATTTGGTCGGTTGGTTGCATTTTTTCTTGTTGTGTATTTTGTGATTAGAGGTTTGATCTTAGGGTAGGGAAACCTAAAGCCCTGGATACTCTACCTTAAAGTAGCGACATCACGCTCAATCGGCCGCCATTATGGGGAGAACTCACTACTAGAGACGATAAGGTAGACCAGTGTGGTCCAACCCGAGGCACGCGTGCCACGAGTGGCACTCGAAGAAATTATTGTGGCACTCGGCCTCAAAATTAAATGCGTATTCTAACTAACAGATAATATAATCAACATTTCAATTTTTATTGCAGAAAAGTGTTAAAAACCTGGTTCTTGGAGTTAAATTTTCAAAAAATTTCAGGGGAGAACCCCTGACACTCCTTGGAAATTATTTTTAGCTTAAAATTCAAAAGGGCATCAGTTAGAAACTTTAGTTTGGGGGCAACAATCCCATGGGCATTGAATTGAGTGAGGTGCCTTGCGAAATTTAAATGGAAATATGTGATCTTCAAGTAGACCCATTTTACCACAGGCTAGAAAGTGCGACGGCCCTGAAAATTTCTGGAAGATGGTTTCTTAGGAACGCTTCCCAGAACTGCTTAAATTCTCCCTAAAAATGTTACCCTTTTTGGGAGTACATATGTGTGCGGAAGTGCTTTTTCATCTCTCAAACAAATAAAATCAAAAGCAAGAAATCGAATGGAAAATATTTCTCTGGAATCTAGCCTGAGACTTTGCCTTACTGAACTCACTGTCAACATCGATAAACTTGTATCAGAAAAAGAATGTCAATCCTCTGGATTGATTTCACCATTGCTCATTGTAAAATATAGTGATATATTAAATTAGTTGTATGTAATGCTTTTTTTATTTATGTCTTTTGGCACTCACTGTCATATACTAAAGTTAGTTTGGCACTCGGGCAAGTAAAGGTTGGACCACCCTGAGCTAGACTCTCCGGACTAGTAGTGAGTTCTCCCCACAATGGCGGCCGATTGAGCGTGATGTCGCTATTTAAGGTAGAGTATCCAGGGCTTTAGGGAAACCAACAAGGCGTTTATTTTTAATGAGTATTCACAAAGTGAACTATTTAGAAAAGGGGGTAATTTTCTTAAACCTTATATTTAAAAATAAACGAAATTTTTCTCCATATAAGCCAAAACCTATCGAAAAAACTTTCCAACACTTTTAAAAAGAAAGAAATTGTAAAAAGATTTAACTGTACATTCAAAATCGTAGGTATTATTAATTCTTATTAATGTAAATTAATGTGAAAATACAGATTAAATATTTTTAAACAGAAGATAAAACTATATTTTTTAGAAAAAAAAAGTTTGACGAAAGGTAGTTATGATGCATACCAAATCGAAGAGCACAAAATTACGAACAAAATTAGACAAATTTCCTGTTTTTGACCTAAATAACTTTTTTCTCTCCACCATTATTACTATATTTTGCTAGTAAGTAAATTTCATACATACTTTCTTATCTCTATTCCAAAAAATGTTTTTGGTGAACGGTTTACAGAGAAAAACTTTCAATTACTGATACGTATAAGGTAAATGTGGGTATAGTGGACACTGTACCAATAGTGGCCACATAGCTGATTAATTTGAAATAAAACGAGTTAGAGGCATCAAACAGCGTCAAAATTCATAGGCATAGTAGATTGTACAATCAGGTAAGCTGGTAAATTACCACCGATGCCACAGATCAGCATGGGAAGGATATTTAAATATTTGAAAATAACAACATCGGCCGAGTGACTGAAAGATTTTGCTTATTGAATCGCTTAAGGAAACGGGTAGATCGGAACTGATTTTTTTGTATTTATAGGCGTTTGATTGACTTTTAAATTTATATTAAGGTAAAGAAGAGTGTATAAAATGATAATAAATAAATTTATTTTAAAATGTTGACTTTACGAGGGATTTATGGGGGTGGCCACATTACCAACACAAAATCTTAGATTTTCCAATAGTGGCCACCGCAATGGCTTCTAATAGAAACTTAAATAACATTGAATTTGGATCAGTTTTTCTTCATAAACTGTTGACTGTGCTTTAAAATGAGTGTTGTATGAATTTGGTTTCATTCTGACTTCGGGAACCAAGGTTTCCAAAACATTGAATTACATGTTTTAACTCCTCTCAAATCAGCTACAGCGTAGGCTTTGGGCCGGAAACTTTCAAGTATTTTTTTAAATAAAGCTTATTTGATTTGATATAAAATACATTTCGTTAGGAAGAAAGATTTAATTAGAAATAAACGACTACACCAAAAAAACCCATCAATTTCATGCATAAACCCCTCATATAGGCAGAAAAAGTGAGGTGTCCACTATAGATGCAAGAGGTGTCCACCATAGATACAACAGCTACAGCTATGTGGCCACTATAGATGCAATTTGGAGTACTTTTTAAAAATTAATTAAAAATACTTTACCCAATCTAATTAAAATTTTTAATGGTAAAATCGAAAGAAGAAGATCCAATTAATCTAAAAATAGGATGATAACGGCTTCCAAGCAAATAGGTTGGTATTTATTGAGAATTTAAGCAAAAATTTTCCTTAAAGTGTCCACTATACCCACATTTACCTTAACACATTTTTGGTATCAAACTGTTCAGATTCTTTTGAGGATATGCAGAATGCCCTTAAAATTTCTAAAAAAAAATTTCAATTTCAAAATATTTCCATTTTTTTATTATGGATAAGGTCGCAGTTAAGAAGCAAGTACTGTCAAACAACTTATTATACATCCAATCACAACGACAAACTGACGCCATATTTTATGATAAAACGAATTTTCTTCTTGTTTTAAAAAGTACTTTCTAAATTAAATATCATTCAAAGACTGATAAAGGTATTTTAAAAACTTCCAGGCATGATATTTCATACTAAAATTTCAAATGTTTTGTCTAAAATTTAAAATTTTTAGACATAAAAAATCGAAATTATAATTGTAAACATTGAGTGTCATGTAGGTTTTGTCTTCTATTATTTTCAATGGATGAAAGGTAGGGGAGACCGGGGAGGGATGGGACACTTTTTCCAAGAATATTTTTTAAAAATTTAGTTTTCATTGTATAAATTTGAAATTTCAAACTAACATCTTGGAACATTTTAACATGTTTAAAAAATGTAACCAAAGTGATAGCAAACAAAACTTAGGATTTATGAACGAATTAAAGTAACCTCTAAAAGTGTCCCATCCCACCCCGGGCCGGGGTGGGATGGGACATATCTTTTTAAATTAAAATTTATGATTACTTTTTAAATATGTGATCAAAAACCACGAAGATGGAAGTATTTTACACATTTTAAAGATTTATTACAAAAACATAAGTTATTTAACCCTATATTTACTTTGGAAGATCTAACTTAAGTGAAAAATACAAAATAGTTAAAATTCTTCTTCAATCTAAAAAAAATGTGTTTTCAACTGGAATACTAATCAGTTTCAAAACAATGGTATCTAAATAATTGTATGCAATAGCTTGTATTTAGGTATTGAGAGGAATCGGGCATGGTGTCCCATCCTACCCCGGTAACAACAGTTTTAAAAAATATGTTCTTTCAAAAGAACTGTATCTTTTAGGCTCAACTCAACTATATATTCATAAAGAATACATTATTCTGTTTAGAAAACAATATAAAATATTAAGAAAGCAACCAAGAATCAGATTGAAAATTCACTTTGAAAAGTGTAATACTTAGTTACTTTCGCTATAGTGAAACCATCTTTTTCATTCAGAAACTTGTAGGAGCTTGCAACTAAAATAGTTAATAGCAACAAGTATGAAGCCATGGTGGCTTTACATGGTGGAACAATCAAAAACTAATTTTATTGATAATTTTAAGATTTATTGAAGGTGTCTCATCCTACCCAGTGTCCCATCCATCCCCGGTCTCCCCTACTGTTTAACAAATCTGGGTTTGAACAAAATTTTGAATGATAAACACTAGGTATTCTAATAAGTTACTAGGTACGATATTGAATTTAAAAGATCCTGGTGTACGTTTTGTTTTCAGAGTGTTGATTAATAAAAGTTTTTAATAGACGTGCTGGATATTTTTAAGGAAACATTTTGTATAAATTATTGATAAGTTAGAGTAAATAAATATTTAAACTTTTAAGAGAGTGTTATTCATGGAGTTCACCTGTGACATATTTTTGAAAGTTGGTTCTGACGTTTCTTCTGCTATTTGTTTTTCTTGATATTTTATAATAGTTAAGTTCAGTGGGCTGGGTTTTGTGAAGATTGCGAAGCAATCCAAAATTTCCTGCGTAAGCAGTTTACAGGGGCTGGTGAGAGATAGCGAACAGGGGGCCGTAGATCCCTAGTACCGAAAAACCCTCAAGCACCAACTGCAAAGCGTACAACACCAATGGCCTTGCTTAAATGTGAATTCAAAGGTGTTCGCACTATAAACAGTCCCTAAATTTTTTACCAACAACGAACCTCGACAAAACGACAAGTCCGAAATCGCATCCCCAAACTCAAACAACTGTCCCTATGAGGAAACTTTCCCGCTGAACTTCGAAGATAACGGAGAAGCCGACTTTACGAGCTGAGATCGGCCACGGCGTTAGAGTTCGTCATGCCCCGATTCCTTTTTGGGAGATATCGGCGAGACTTTGACGGTCTGGGGGACGGATAGGGGGTCGTAAAGGGAGTTTTATGAGTTTTTCTAAAGTGGGCTGTTCAGGTGGTTGGATTTTAAACACTAGATGCTCCGGAGTAGTCCTTTTGACTGTTTTGAGTTTTCGAATTTAGTTACTTTAAAAAGTTGAGTTACACACTTCTGGTTTTATGAATTTCGCTAACTTATGCCTCTATTTAAGTCATCCAAATTTCGTTCATTTTTTAAAACAAGTTCCTCAGATGTTAACTGGTCTATCTAGAACCCTCAAAGTCTTTTTGACTGCACTTTAGACATAGAGATAAGGTATATTCGAGTTTCATAAAAGAAGAAAACTAATTAAATAACCAGTAGACACATTAATTCATATATAAATTGGGAGAAAATTTGGGGGATCTAAGGTATGCTCTGGTCCTTGTATTGACGCCATAAAAACGTCCCCATGGTCAAAATGTATGGTATGGATAGTTTTAAGCTCCTGATATATGCAACAGTTGTAAAAGGTAAGAGTGTGGAAAAAGTTTTGAAAGGGTTTTACTTTTGGGTGAAAATAATGGTAAATAATCTATTTTCAGGAATTTAAAACTAAGATGTTTAAAATGATTAAAAATATTTTCAAATTCGTATAATGAATAATTTAATGGTATCTAAAAGTATTACGTGCAATTTCTTGTAAAATTGTTTTTGCTCAGAAAGCCTAGCAGTCAAAATTACTGCCTCCAAGGGTTATAAGTATGAGGCAGCAGCCGGAGCTTAAAGTGTTAAAGGGTGAAAAAGTTGTATTGGAGTAAAAGAGTATTGACTTGGGACAACTGTGAAACTGTTTAATTCAAATGAATACAAGAATTATTTTAACATGAATAAAGATCTTCCACAAAAATAAAGCTCAAAAACGTACACGTGTCATAAAAATTATGACAAACACGATGATAATGATTATTATGAGTTGCTGTGAATAAAAATACTTTATCGAGTAATACGTATTTTTAAAGTAATTTTTATCAATACTATTTCAATAATATGATTTTGAGATTAAATTACAATTGGGAAGAGTCATGAATATGTTTATTGTAGAGCCGTTAAAGGGAATAATTTTTCATATTGTGAAAGAGGTACCAAATTTGGTGGAAATATTGTTTTAAACATGCTGAATCCAAAATCGACCAAAACCACTCTGGCGGAAGTCCCGTTCGGGACTTCCGGTCAAAAACAAAATGACCGCCCGAACGCCTATTTACGGTTCTTTTAATGATAGAAAGACATTTTGGGGGTTAAATATTATGTTTTAAGGGTCAAAAAATTTTTTTGTTTAAAAATATTAAGTTTTTTTGTATGTTACACAAATTTTCATATCTAACAAACACAACTTCTTATGATTAATGAAGAAATTACGTGTTCCTTTTTGAAACTGACACTTCTAAAAATGGTTCATTTCATACAGAAAGAACCTTTTAAGTATCAACAAATATTTGTATTCCAGTAAAAACTTAATTCAAAATTAAAAAAAAGAATGGACCATATCCGTCTGACATCTCATTTTCTCTACTGACCTTGCAATTGGTTACTATAGAGATAGTTAGTAATGAGATATGAAGATGCTGAGATAAGATTTGATAGTGAGTTTGTTTTTCCCGATCACGTGATTAATATGGGCGTGGCCGAATATAGTCCATTGTAAAGTTTTGCTTTGGAGTTACTTTTTTCCCATTTCAATTAATTAAATATTTGTATTTTTTACTTCATTAATTTCGGGGGAGATCCAGCTATTTTACTCCATAAATAAAACGTTTTCAAAAATGTTTTACATATTTTTATGTGTTTGACTTGTTTTTTTGAAAAATTCAGAATCAGAATAGTTTTATTAAATGCCATAAAAAATACTTTGCATCAAAACATCAAATTCTTCCGTTTGTTTCAGGAACTGTGTATGGTGGAACCGGAGGTCCAGCTTCGAAAGAGTTCTGTGTATTATATGTTTGCTGTTACTTCTCCTTTGTGTTGCATTGGTTATATTTAACGTCATTACTCAAAGTAAGTGTATTTTTAAGTCAACTTTTCATTCGCATGCTTTCTCCTTGTAAATTATTGCGAAACTTTTATCTCCATACAAATAAGAGCAAATGTGCCATTTTGTAAACTTTTGAGTATAATTGATTTAATTTTATAGAAATGGTGTCTTTCCCGCTGAGAGGACCTTTCAGGTCCAGGACAGTGGTAGGCCAAAATCCAAGAATCCAAGAAAAACTTTTAGAATTGCAATAATTTTAATTTTACTGGAAAAGAGGGAATTCTATTGATACGAACATATTTCTTGCCTTCAAATAAGTTTACTCACATATTATTAAATTTCCTTTTGTTTCTGATTTTTGTTCATCAAATAATTTTTTATATTAGTAAATAAAATCGAGTTTTTACTTATTAAAACTTATATAGATAAAATATAACCAACTTTTTAACATATCCCTGCTTTTCTAACTTTTTAAAAAAAGTTGTGTTTAGTTTCTCTATTTTTTAAACTTATAGCTCATTTACAATTTTTCACTTTCACTGTTCCTCTTGAGTTATTCACTCCTGTGAATCACTATTTCCCATTGAAAAGTAAATAACTAAAGACCTAAAGAGCGAAACGCCAATTCACTCTTCACTTTAGATGATTCATCTAAAATGAACACAAAAAGTAATCAGTCTGAGCCCTTAAAGGAGTAGGTATTCAATCTTAAAAATTTGGATACTCAATTCATCTGCATTGTTCTTTCCCTATAAGTATACTCTGTTCATTTTGAACTGGCGCTTGAAAATATTTCCTTCCCCCTCCACCGATCGGTAACCATAGCAACTATCCTCGTCAAAGTGACGAAGAAGCCTTACTATTGGCTGCTCGAAGACCGTAACTAAGGTTACGCTTCTAGCGTGGGGGAAAGCACTATTTCTCAAGCGCCAATTCCAAATGAATAGAGTATAGTAAAAGAAACTTCTCCAATGATATATTTTCTATAAAAATTTACACAAAAATATCAATCTAATTCATTTTACCTTTGTACTTTAAAAAATATTTGTAATTATTTTTTGTTTCTGTTTTGGGACTTTTCAAGAATTCCCTTAAAAGCTGATTTGTATATAAAAAGTTTATATTTTTAGTTTTAAGTCATAATATGTTTATGGAAAATTATGTATTTGTATAACTATATTTTAAAGTGTTTTTAACAGTTATATTTTTAAATTAACTACTGAAAAATTAATTCAACATTAGGAATTAAAATAATTAATTGTAGATGCAATAAGCCCATAATATAAACTGACGATATTTCACAAAATTTTAGACTATAAAAATTTAGTAAGTAGAGTAATAAATGAGGCAAACATTTTCTAAGTATATAAACCAAGTATACTCAAATTAAATATAAATACGAGGGTTGTTTTTTAATTAACTTCCGTTTTTCTGCTGAAAAGAAAGTATTAGGAATTTCAAAATAATTTTGGTACAGGTAGTTAGATACATCTTTCAGGTTCAATTTGCCACTTTACTGAATAAAATCGGACATTTTTTCTATTTTTTATCGATTTTACAAGCGCGCTCCTCGAACTATTTTCCCGCCAACCCATAGAGAATTTCGGCTTTTTTTCTCCCCTCACTCCGTCCGCGATCACCTGCCCTATGTTAATGTCTGGTCGCGGACGGAGCAAGCGGAGAAAAAACGCGAAATTCTCTATGGGTTGGCGGGAAAATAGTTCGAGGAGCGCGCTTGTAAAATCGATAAAAAATAGAAAAAATGTCCGATTTTTTTCTGTAAAGTGGCAAATTAAACCTGAAAGATGTATCTAACTACCTGTACCAAAATTATTTTGAAATTTCAAATACTTTCTTTTCAGCAGAAAAACGGAAGTTAATTAAAAAACAACCCTCGTACATTAAAATATAAGCTTTAAACACAAGCATTTAAGTACACAATTAGTTGAAATGTGGTTTATTCAAGTTCAATTAAACGTTTAGAATTTATATTAAATCGATTATGTTAGAGTTAGATCTATGTTCGAAATTAATGGCAATTGCCATGTGCGTTCGTACAATACAGATTAACCGTTTAGCTATTAAAATGGGTAGGATAATAGACCCATGCTGTTATTAGATTATTAGAATTAAAGTTTGGTAAATGTTAGTACTTGTGGGGAATATAGTCCGAGTGCCAAGATAAAAACTTTTGACATCATACCATATTGTGGAGATTGTTATGGAAACGGGTAATTCCCCTCAATTCCGATAACGGTGGTAATTATTCTTAAACATGTTTTGTGCCAAATCTGTGTGACTATCACTTAGATTTGAACTTCTCTCCATTTTGTTTTTCTCTTGTTAGTCGGACTATGGGCGTATCAATCGGTATTTATACCACAGCTAAAATTATTTTGACTTTGAGAAGAGTGAATATGTTTGCCACAAATTTTTGAATATTTGAACATAATGCTGAATAAGGGATTGAGAAAAATATAGATAAAATTACAAAATTAGTTTACGTTATTATAAATTGAATATTTTTATAAGTAGTCCACAAAAACATAACTTCAAGTTAACAAAATATAAATTTTGAGAACAGTTCAAGTTTGTTTAAAGTATTAATGGAATTTATATTGATATCTTTTTAAATAAAATAATTCAGTAAAGATAAGCTTACTTCATTAAAATATCTAGTAAATTAATCTCTCTATTCTAAAAAAAATTTTTTGGTGAACGGTTTCCAGAGAAAGGCTTTTTGATTACTGAACCGAATGACACGTATATGGTATCAAAATGTCCGGATTCTTTCCGGATTTCCGAGTAGGCCCTTCGATTTTTCAAAAAAATTCTCAATTTTAAAATATTTCCATTTTTTTAGATAACGGATAAGGTCGCAGTTACAAAGCAAGTACTGACAATCAAATTATTATGCTTCCAATCACAACGAACGATTGACGCTATATTTTAAGATGAAAGATGTTTTTTCACCATTTAAAAAAGTATGAAATATCACTCAAAAACTGATAAAAACATATTCTAAAAACTTACCTGTACGCCATTTTATACTAAAATTTCACACTTTTTTCAAATATTTATAATTTTCAGTCTGATTTTATCGAAATTAATTGTAAACATAGAGTGATGTTTTGTCTCTTATTATTTTCAATTGCTTAAGGGGTGTTGGAACCCTTGTCACGGCAATATGGCATGGTACATATTAAATGTACCTTTTCTCAGGATCTATTATAGATACCAGCTTGAAATTTTTAACATACCTCAGTTACATCTATTTCATTATAATGAAGTGAAAATTTGGGAAAAAAAATCATTATTTTTTTTATTTTAAATATATTTTTACACTTTGTCAAAACCATAAAAGACAGTTTTTTCGATGTACCTTTTCTCAGAATCTGTTACACATACAGATTTGAAATTTTAAATATAAGTTAATTATAGATGTGATATTACACTGAGGTTAACCATTTGAAAAATTTGTTAATTTTTTAAAATTTTCAGTTAATTCCGTAAAAAATTTGAAATTTATTACATTTTCCGCACAAAATATTTAAATTAAAAAAAATATGAGTGTTTTTTAGAAAATTTTTAACCTCAGTATAAACTAGGGAACATAATGAACTACCATTAAAAAAATTAGATCAATAGGTTCAGTAGATTCTGAGAAAAGGTACATCGAAAAAACGGTCTTTTATGGTTTTAGAAAAAGTGTAAAAAAATTTAAAAATAAAAAAATTATTATTTTTTTTGCCAAACTTTTACTTCAATATAATGAAATAGATGTAACTGAGGTATGTTAAAAATTTCAAGCTGGTATCTATAATAGATCCTGAGAAAAGGTACATTTAACATGTAGCATAGCACGTTGCCGTGACAAGGGTTCCGACTCCCCTTAAACGGTATTCTTTAACAAAACGAGTTACTTTAAAAAAATGGTTTTTGTTTGGTCCGAATATTGATAAACAATTAGAATTAGTTATTTTTATAATCATAGATTAAAAATAATTAAAATGAATATTTTTAAAAACATTTCGTTTAAATTTTGATAAGTTCGAGTTAATATATATTCAAACTTTTAAGGGAGATTTATTCATGGAGGGGATTTGGTGACGTATTTTTAGAAAGTTGGTTGACGTTTTTTCTGTAAAGTGTTTAATTGTTTCATAAAGTGTATTAAGTTCAGCGAGTTGGAATTTGTGGGAATTGCGAAGCAATTCCAAAAGGTCCTGCGTCAGCAGTTTACGGGGGTTGGTGAGCGATAGCGAGCAGGGGGCGGTAGCTTCCTAGTTTAATTAAAACAAAGTAATTTTTTCCAGTTTCAAATCCATACTAGACTTTGTTAATTTCATAAATTAAGATTATATTTGTTATGTAATAAATAGCTGATTAAGCTTTTTTTATAAAAATAATTTATTTTTTCCCATAGGGATGAATTAATTTAAATTAAGTTAAAATACCTAAATAATTAGAATTAAATAGAATTAACAATTAGCTAATTAACAATTAACTAATTAACAATTAGAATTAAAATCTAAAATTTAGGTTTGTTTTCCCTTCTTGCTATAAAATCTGTAAAACTCGTTTTTCTTTGATGGTACATACTATGCAGAAAAACTGACTTAACTAATTAATATTTATAAATAATTTTAGGTAATTGTAAAAATTCCTGATCCTTATAAATTAGAATCTAAGCTGATAAAAAAAATCGGGATTTGAAACTGCTGCAAAAACTTCTTTACATTTTACAAAATTTCTTTCCGTTTTACATTCTACTTTTAAAGTACCGAACTGGTTTATGAGTTACATTTTACTATTAGTTAGGACAGGGTTATTAAAAATGTCATGTATACCTATTCTTTACCCATTACTAATATAAAATACGTTGGTTTTGCATTTGAAATTCAGAAAATATTTAAGTAGTTTTTGTAATGTGGAGGGAGTAGAGTCAATTTTAATTTTTAGTATGTAAATTAGAACCGCATTTACTAACTTTTAAGTTACTTTCTTTACTAATGCTTTTAATTCATAACTATGATTGATTTCTCGGATATGTATTCTTTTAAGCAATAGAAAACTCAATTGTTTTGAAAGTAATAATAAGGATGCTCTCAGGATATTTCTATCGAAATTACACATTGCTCTTCATCTTGATAAACAGGTTTTTGCTAAGCTGAAAGAGTGACAAGATAACAAATTGTCAATTAATTACTACATAACTTTTCTTAGTTCTCTAACGTTGAGGCGTTTGATACTTAGAATTGATAAAATAATACTTATTAAAAATGTGTCCAAAAGTCAACCACGTCATAAGAGAAATATTTAAACGACTATTTTGTTTTTTAAATAGTTTTATAAAAACATTTTTAAAAAGAATCGGGAATCTAATAACATACTGTTTTTTTTTCTGAGAAGGGTATTTTTACTGTTTTAAAAATATGAATCTTATTGGAAATTGCCAGTGTATCCCGATTTTCCAGTGTTCCATTTAATGTTAAATCTTTTATGTATAAGGGTATTAATCTTTTTGGTTAAAGGGTATATATTTTAAAGTTTATTTTGCTTGACGTGTTTACTAGCCAAGCAAGTTACAGCTAGTAAACCGTGTCACTAGAAGCACACATTTGTTTTTAAAAAATATTAGAAACAATTTACAGTAATATTTTAATGTTACAAAACGTAATAAAGGAATTGTAAGTTAAATAAGACCACATCAAATCGTTTTAAAAACTTAAAAGTTGAAAAAATTGTTTAAAAGATATTAATGTGCACAAAAATAAAAATATAAACAATGTTGATAAAACACCTTATAAAATACTCCAACTGCTCGTAACATTATTTCGATTTCATTTCATCCATCCAAGATAATCATTCATAAGGTAAATTTGATATTACATCACAACATCGCTAAGACAATTTCATCCTGAAACTTCTCCAATTTAATTGATCAATTGGTGCTACTTTGATATACCCCCCCAAAAATTACGCGCCAAATCTGGCTATCCCTACGGACTTTTTAGGTTTGCTGTTTCTTGTTTTTTGTGTATATGTAGTAGTAATGTGTAGCCTAGTGAATTACTGGAAAAAATTGAAATTTTGAACTTTAATAATTCCAAAACTAATGAGAATTTTCGGAAAAACTAAATTACAATATTTTTATAAAAAATATTTTTGTTCTTGGTTCAAATATCGAAGTTTTACTATGATTAGTTTTTATGTTATATTCCAAAAACGTTTCAGCGATTTCATCGGTTCAACTGACCGGACATTTGATTTTTCCAGAAAAAGTCGCCAAATTTCCGATTTGGGGGTGTATATCAAAGTAGTTCCGATCAATTAATTCTTTTCTCGACATCCAAACGTTTTTGAACCCCAAAGTTTGCAATGGAAGGAACGAATCCACTCTCCACTCCAACTATCTTCAATGAAACTACCAGAAGGGACATGCCCTCCAAGAATGTCTCCGGAACCAGGTTGCTAAACCAGGATGTCAAGGTTTCCGAATGCAAGAAGAAATCGGCAAAAAAGAGCTCCAAGAAAGTCAAGGTCACCAAGAGCAAGAAATCCAGAAAGGGGAAGGGCAAGAAATGAGCTCAAGAAGCTTTGATGCCTGCATGAACCGATTGCTTGGCTTCCTTTCAATATTTAAATTGGTGTGTCGAAATTATTGTAACTCAGCTTCAAATCTTAAATCAGCAAAATAAATATCAAAATTTTTGTTATTTAATTTAGATTTGGTTATTTCTTTAGAATAAGGAGACTGATAAATAATCATAACATTAGTTTGAAAATTTTTAATATCTTTATCGATCTTCTTCTTTTTATTCTTACTTAACTGTTTGATCTGAATCAGATCAGATCCACGAGTTCATTCACTCTAAGTAATCTTGATAAATGAAATAATGTCAGTTTTTAAATTTAAATAGGTTGTTAAATTTGAGGAATAATAATTCTCTACTCTATAATCTTGTATTCAGTTTCTTAACCACTAAATTTTCACATAGTAAAATTACTTTGCCAACTAAGAAAATCAAGTCATCGAGTTTCTCAATTATTAATCATCAAAAGTATTTCAAACATTTTTTAAATGCTCTTTCAGAAGCCATAGATAGATTTAAGATGTTTAATCCCGTTAACTGTCCCTCTAAGTATCGGCAAGCTCTTTTGGACACCAAAAGTTATAAATATTTGTAAATAATTTCAGACTCATAGATTAAAATGTTAGTTATGTCAATCAATACCTGTTCAGTTGCATCAATAAAACTATGAAGATTTTTCAATATTTGAATATAATGGCCACTAGGCGATATTACGCATGACAGTTTTAACGGTATTGAACGATGACTTTTATCGGTAACCTCATATTTAAATCAATTCAAAACTTCTAAAATATTTCCTTTTAACCGCAAATTTTTCAGAGGTATTACTAAAATCTAAGTAAAGTTGTTATAATAATCAAGCAATTCATTTTTTATGAATTTTAAAGAAACATGCATAGTGCTTAGCTGTAAGATTCTTTGAAAGTTAAGTTGTAATGAAGGGCTAGCAGAATACGAAACATACTCTTATTGATTTTTACAAGCAAAATATCTTTGTTGTACGACATTTTATTTAAAAACAGAGAACTATCCGTTATAAGTTTATATTATGACCCCCATTTCATTCCATCAAATAAACTTCGTAGAGTTTTTGTTCCATTCTCCAAAACTATCTCCTCTGGGACACTAAATCAAGCTCTATTAACACATATATAACAAGATCTTCCCTATATATCCTCCTCTTTGTTAAAAATGTACTTGAACCCTAAAACTTTTTATAAAACGGGAAAACTTTTCCAAACTGGATGCCAAAATCATACTTTATGGCCCCTTGGAGCATATGGAGATAAATTTCAAGGAATTCCTCTCTGATTTTTTTCTTTGAGGAGCATCGTTCTGGTATAAACTTTGGTGGGTTAATGCATATCCCGGAGCCATTTCTGTTATTATATTAGGATTGCTTTTTCGCTGTGGTGACAGATACAAAAATTGACTATAACTCGCCGCCATTCCTATGAGCTAGCTGATCGGTGGCTGATATACAAAGCTACTACTAATAGATGGTCACAAATTCTATGAAAGGGTTGCTAAAGATATTCAACTGTAAGAAGAGTATGGAACCTCAGGTTGTTTTGAAATCCTTTTTATTTTGTTTAAATATATCTACATACTTTTATCGTAAAAATTTTCTAGATGGAAGAACCTCTTTTTGTATTTTTGTGACCATAAAGTAGTAGTTGATATAAATTTTCAATTATAAGTGTTATTGTTCATCAGTATTTATTAATTTGATATTTAAAACAAGCAGGTAAGTAAAACTTAAAAAAGAATTTAGGTCCTTGAATTTCCGAAACTCTATATTTTAAGTGTCTGAATCAAGTTTTATGTTAACTCAATACCGTGGTAATGATTAAGAGTTACATACTTTCTCTACTTCGTTGTTATTCATATACTTTAACTTTTATTTAAATAATTTTTATTTAACTCTTTAATTAAAATTGGTGACTTGGGTTATCTTAAGGAGTAAAAACTCTTGAATACAAAATATATTGATTTTTTTGTTTTCTATTTAAAAAATATACAAACTGTGAGAGAAAAATAGTCTTGGTTTAGGAACATAAATATTCACAGCTTTGAATATTAAAATTAGTAGAAACGGTTTTGAAAAATAAGGTAGTACCTAATTAAAAGTTTACTGTTGAACTCCAAACTTACTATAAAAAAGTTAACCAATAGTTTCTTTTTTAATCACTTTTTTCCAATGTAATCCTACTACACAGTATCTCTTAATGCAAATTATATCAATAGCTTCATACGAAAAATATTATAACTCAAATTTCTTAAAATGCCGTTACATAAGGATACAAATTATTATTCAATTTAGTTTCAAGAAAGAGAGAGATAGGATTATAATGTTAATGGGAAGGTATTTCTAAATCTACTTTTTAAAGTAGGATAAAATAAACAATATCTTGTCTGGATGATATGAAAAACACTTTTAGAGTTATTGCAGCTCAGAATTATTATGTTCAGATCATTCTTCAAAATAAAATTTATTTCCAACCCAACTCAATAAATTTAAAAAAATGACTGATAAGAACTAAGGTTTTATTAATTACCGAAAACGCTAAGCTCCAAAAGCAAGGAAAGAAACAAGGAACGAAATTAATGACATAATCAAAAACTACCTTCCTACAAGTTTGACTAGGAACACAATTTATCATGAAAAACCATTCAACCTCAGGTACAAAACTAATTTTCTTCCTTCCCCGCTTCAATGGCCGAATCTGGGGGAGCTTAACATAATCCTAATCATTTTTACACCCGGCGCTAAACTCTCTTTTGTCTGGCAAGAGAGAAACACGGAATTAATTTTCCAGCAAAACGAGATAAACTTTTTAACCACCGAAAAGAATTTTTCTGATTAATTAGAGGCAAAATAAAACGTTTTCGCTGCTCTCATTAAAAGTCTTTCTTACCCGGGACGTTTTTGCGATGGTATTTCTAGCCGAGAAAAGAATACCTTTCGAACCCCATTGTAAAAGCGCGTGGAATTGTTCACTCTTTTGTAAATGAAAATCAAACAATGCCGGCCGAAAAGCTGCCATAAAGGCCTCACAGTCTGCCTAATCCATTATTTTTCCAGACCGCTCCATTCAGATTGGGTAGAAAAATGTGTTCTAATTATCTCAAGGAACCCATTTCCTTTTTGGAGAATGGATTTTCGTTTTCGTTCCTTCAAATGGACGCTTTGTCCCTCTTTTCTGTTAAATCAGATTCGAATAATTATTCCCATGAGACGAGCTCCTCTGATAAGTTGGTGCTTTTTTTTTTATCTTTGTGGGGTGTTTTAGAATTTGATTTATTCGAATTTGATGGACGGTCGGGATGTCTCGGTGTTGAAAAGGTCGGGATTTTTTTGAGGGGGGCTGAATGTTCTGATTGATTTATTAGAGAAGTTGTGTTATTATCTATTCTTATGTTGATATTACTGTCGGGTTTGTTTTGAAGGGTAAGGAGATAAAAGTTTTGATATGATATATGTGAAAATAAAGTGTGTTCGGAATGTCCATCAAATAACATAGAGAATGGATAAATTATTCTTTTCTTATGCTAACAATTTTGACTTCATAACTTTTAGTGAAAAATTTTTTTCTTATTCTATTTACCCTTCCCTTTATATTTTCAACTTTTCTCTATTTCTCTCTCCTGACTTCTCTTCAAATCTTTTTTTGCTACTTTCCCCTTTTTTCCTTTCTCCCTCAGTCTGTTTCTCAATTTTTGTTATTCTTTCTCTCATTCTCGTTCCTTTTTACATCTCCTCTCCCTTTCTTTTATTTTCATCCATTCCAGTTCACTTTCTCTTATTCTAACATCTCTCTCTCTCACTCTCCCTCTCCCTCTCTCTCTCTCTCGTCTCATTCTCATTTCATATTTATCTCTCTTGTTCTTATTCCCTACATATAACTCCCATTCTCGTTTCCTCTCATTACCTGTATCATTCTCTTTCATTCTTATTTATTTTATTTATTCTAATTCTTTTTCAATCTCAGTCACCTTATTTTATCCTTCTCTCAATCATTTCATTACTTACTTTTCCCTCATTCTCATTTTCTCCTCCCTTCTTTCCTTCTCCATTCGAAATATTTCTCAATCTATGAGCTGTTCTTAACCTCTTTACCTTCTTATTTTCCTCATTCCCTCTTCATTTTTCTTTCCCACACTTTTTTCTCATTTACTCTCTTTTCTCATACCCTCTTCTCTCCTTCTCATTCACTAATTATCCATCTCATTTATAAGAAATGAAAGAATTAGAACGGGAGAAGGATCGAGAGAATAAATAGGGAATGGGAAGGAGAGAGATAATGTGTGAAAAAAAATTAAATAAGAGAAAATTTGAGAAAAGGGGAAAAAGAAGAGAAAGAGAACGGGAGAGAAATAGAAAAAATGTATGGATAATTAGTGAATGAGAAGGAGATGAGGGGGTGTGTGAAAAGAGAACGTCCTCTTTCTCACATTTCTTCTTTTTCCCCTTTTCTCAAATTTTCTCTTATTTAATTGTTTTTCAAACAATCTCTCTCTCCTTCTCATTCCCTATTTATATCTCTCATTCTCTCTATCCTTCTCCCGTACTAATTCTTTCATTTCTTTTTTACCTCCCTCTTTCGTTTTTTCTCTCTTTCTCATTTTTATTCATTCGCTCCCCCACTTCTTCGTTCTGATTAAATCTAACCCACTCTGTTATATGCCCCTCTCTTATAATCTACTCCCCTTTCTCATTCCTTTTCCTTTCCCACATTCGGATATGCATTTTGAGACAAATTTTCACCGAGACCCACACTCACTAAGTTCCACGTAAGCAAAAAAATAACCCTATCAAACAGAACTACACAAAACTCCATCAAGGTCCTTAACCTTCCAATTTGAATCCCATATCGAACCGAATAAAACCCAATCACTGTAGTAGAATCCCCGCAAAATAAGTTCGCCATTCGAAGCGTAAAACCATTCTTTCATCAACCGACACTTTCAATAACAATAAAAAAAGACGATAAATTGACACCCGGAGACATCACGCCAGGTGCGTAAGCGATTTCCGCCGCTTGCCGCCAGAGGGCGCCTAATGAGTCCCATTACAGCGGAAATAAAAGTTTTCCTGTTTCCAAGGCAACAGCGTTACTTCGCCCGCGGTGTACGCTGTCGCATAATGCGTAACGTTCTGCCCGGATATTGGGAGATATGGGCACGGAGTTGTTGTTGTGTTTGTTTTCCCCGCAGAGCATGCATGCGGTGCAGAGAAGTTGACGTGCAGGCACCTCCGGGAAAGGGTTATTTAGACTTAGACCGGTCTTTTTTTTGTTTTGCTTCTTCGTTCTGAAAAAGGGACGGGATGGGAATGTATGGATGCGAAATTGGATTGCGGGTTTGGCGTTTAGGTCACGTGATAAATAAGGAGGGAAGGATGTTACTTTCGGAGTCATTTTTGTTTGTTTTATTTCCTGGGGGAGAATATGCGAGGAGGAACTCATGACTATGAAATTTGTCCTGGAAATTTCTTGCACTCAGAGTTCTTCAGATATCCATTATTTAACTCTTGTATTTGTGTTTAGACATTTTGGTAATTAGTCCAGGCAACGAATGCTCAAAAAAGGGTGTAGAGGGAAGTTCTTGGAACACAATTTTTGACTTTAGAACTTTGTTTGGACTAGTTTGGAGGTAAACATATCAAAAGTCCCCGACCCTAGCCCCTGAGCTTAATGTAGGGGGGGGGGCGTTTAAAAGTCTCGTTTTTCAGTTTTTGGCTTATTACTCTTAGAAAACGCATCCCCACGAAAAAGTTTCAATGATCTTTTTAAAGTAAATAAAATTACCAACAATTTAAGACAATTTCCAGGTTTATAGGTCCAATAGATCCCGATTTACATCTCTTCAAAAATGGACAATTTGTTAAAAAAGTTCGAAAAATTGAGTAAAAGTCGTATTTAAAGCAATTTATTGGCTATATTACACTTCTAAGAGTGAAGTAAGGGCTAGAACCTTATAACACAATTATTTAGCTTTAATTTAAGCCCTGAACAAAGTCTGCGAGAGAGATCAATAGTTCTTACGCTATCTGAAAAAAAAAATTGGGAAAATGGGATTTTCCAGAAAGGGGACCTAGAGGTTTGAGAGTACAGTAAAAGAGAAGAAAAGTGATATAAATTAATATACCAATATTGAAAACAGTATTTATTTGTTTGAAGTATTCCATTTTTACCTTATAAAATTTATTAATTACCTATTTCTTAATTATTTTCAATTTAATTAATTATTTGTACTATATTTATTGAATTTAAAAAATGAGGGTCATATTTATGAATTTTTCATACTTGTCATATAAATTACAGTTTGAAGGCATAGGTTCATGTTGGTGTAACGGTTAAGAGGAAATTTCGAGAGGCTTTTGTCTCCTCAAAAAGGAACGGATAAGGCTATGTTGGTGTAAAAAAGGAAGAACACTGAAAAAACAGCAGCCTACAGGTTTGTAGGAATACTGTAAAAGAGATGAAAAGTCGTAAAACATGAATGACATGACCATTCTATACAAAATGAAAGCTGATTATTTAACTTTAATTTAAGCCCTGAACCAAGTCTGTGAGATCAAAAGTTCTTACTCTATAACTTTTTTGATGCTGTTCATGTTTTGATTTTTCCCGGGAGCGCCATTCCGATTCGATTCCTTGCTGAACAAATCGAAACCCTTTAGCATTTTTACTTAAATTTAATATTCTTCTGTAAGTTAAATGTTGTCTGTGCTGTGATATTCCAAGTCTAATAAATTTAAATTTTACTTTAAGACATGTCGAAGGCCCCAAGTGAGTCTTTTGTCCTGGCCCCCCCCAAACTTGTAATTCGGGCTCTGATCGGTGTCAAAACATTGTTAACACTTAATTTCCTCTTTCATTGTCCATGGCCTTCCTGTTATCATTGTTATCTTTCGCAGAAGGGAGTGACAAACACAAGCTACCTCGGTGGCTGATTCGACCCCTTGACCACCCGCAGACGGCGACATAGTTATGGTAACGGGATACCCTGGGCTGACAGTCGTCAATGAGAATATTTATAGCCCCCCAGTATTGACGATGGTAGTTGAAAGTGCCTCCTTTTGTTTCATCCCCGGGGGGTTAGCTTCAAAAGCGGGCGCTTGTTTTCTCTTGGTGGGCTCCTCGCAGGTCGAATTGGAGGAGAGGGAATAAGAAATTAACTGAATGATGCCTACTATTGTAATGTTTTATGTTTACTTTTCAATGCCAATAAACTTCGTTTTCACTAAACGGTTGTTTTGTAAAACTATCACAATGCCTATCCTATATGCACAAACATGGTCATAGCAAAATATTTTCCCATGTCTAGATATTCTTTAATTAATTGTGAGGAACCTGGTCATCGGGCCTACACTTGTACTGAGTAAAACTTGGGGCAAATTTAATCAGCTTTCATTTTGTATAGAATGGTCATGTCCTTAATGTTTTACGACTTTTCTTCTCTTTTACTGTATTCCTACAAACCTGTAGCCTGCTGTTTTTTCAGTGTTCTTCCTTTTTTACACCAACATAGCCCTATCCGTTCCTTCTTGAGGGGACAAAATCCTCTCGAAATTTCCTCTTAACCGTTATACCAACATGAACCTATGCCTCCCAAATGTTATAAGCTGTAATCTATATATGACAAGTATGCAAAATTCATAAATATGACCATCATTTTTTAAATTCAATAAATATAGAACAAAAAATTAATTAAATTAAAATAATTAATAATTAAGAAATAGGTAATTAATAAATTTTATAAGGTAAAAATGGAATACTTCAAACAAATAAATACTGTTTTCAATGTTGGTATATTAATTTATACCACTTTTCTTCTCTTTTACTGTACTCTAAAACCTCCAGGTCCCCTTTCTGGGAAAATCCCATTTTCCCAATTTTTGTTTCTTTTTTCAGATAGCGTAAGAACTATTGATCTCGCAGACTTGGTTCAGGGTTTAAATTAAAGCTAAATAATTGTGTTATAAGGTTTTAGCCCTTACTTCACTCATAGAAGTGTAATATAGCCAATAAATTGCTTTAAATACGACTTTTACTCAATTTTTCGAACTTTTTTAATAAATTGTCCATTTTTGAAGAGATGTAACTCGGGATCTATTGGACCTATAAACCTGGGAATGGTCTTAAATTGTTGATAATTTTATCTACTTTAAAAAAGATACTTGAAACTTTTTCGTGGGGATGCGTTTTCTAAGAGTAATAAGCCAAAAACTGAAAAACGAGACTTTTAAACGCCCCCCCTACATTAAGCTCAGGGGCTAGGGTCGGGGACTTTTGATATGTTTACCTCCAAACTAGTCTAAACAAAGTTCTAAAGTCAAAAATTGTGTTCCAAGAACTTCCCTCTATAACCCTTCGTTGCCAGGACTAAATAGATATCTAACGTTGTGCACTCTGAAACTCTTGTTTCAAGAATATATTATAAACTAATGATACCAGCATTCTTAAAAATTAATTTGATAGCGCAAGAAATAAACATCTTTCGTTTTTGGTTAAAACTATTAATTTTTATTATCCGGAAAATGGTACAGATGTATTCTTTTAAACCAAACTATCTTAAACTAAACTAAACTCTTAGGAAAAGGAAAAATAATTATTGGTAAGTTATTTCTTATACTAAATTGCTACTTTAAGAAATTGCTACTTTTTAATGTGCGTGTGGGTATGTGTTTTCTTTTGAACAATTTCTAGATATATTTAGAAAAATCGGCAGGAATTCTGAACAATTATTTTTTTTGAAAACAAACGTTTTGCTTGCCACTAATTTTAAAGGAGCTAAGTGGGCGAAAATTGACCAAAAATGTTCTACACTTTTGTATATTTAAATAAGTTAAGTTCTCCTTTTGCATGTAATAGGTATTTTAAAAAGTAAACCTCGTTAAAAAGCCTAACATAGGAAAAATTATCTTCTAGAGTGTTTGACAAATTTATCTAACCTGCGTGAAAAATTTGTAATCCTACTTTCGATAGTTTTTGAGAAAAATGTAGGGAAGAAACACAATGATTTCAACCCGAGGCGTAGGGACCCACCTGTTTCACAATAAATTTAACTATTACTATCTTTATGGTATTCTACAAGAGCTACATTTGTAATAAAACTATACATATAAGTATATTGCAGGATTTAGCTTTGATACTAGAAAAATAAAAACAGATAATGATAGTAGTAAAATTTATCAAACAAAAATCCCATTTAAATAAAAAAATACAATAGAAGTTTTTATGCGCATAATTTATGGAACTACCTTAAATACACACAAGAATCATAAGCTTCATTTAACCACTCTTCTGAAGTCATTGACACGAAAGAGCCTGAAGCTTATATTGCAACACACAGCGATTCTTTAGTCGCTAGAGATAGTGTTATTCTCATTAATAGGACATCCCCAAAAAACATACTGTCCCATGAGGTTTCTTATTTATTGTATGGGATTCAGACTGTCCTTAATCCAAAGTGGTACAAGTAGGCTTCCTTTTGTCTGAATTAACCAAGGTATTAACTGCTAAATTTGGACAGTATCTTTTAAGGCAATATTGCTCGTTAACCCTTTCAGTCCTAGACTGCCCGAGATTGCTTATTGAATCATATCCCAAGCAGCGTAAACGTTCAAGATTCGTCCAATTTTTGTCATGCATGGCCAAATTTCGTTTAAATCTTGTTGCAGTCACGCAAACTTGACATATTTGGTATGAGCTGTGCTACTAGGAATGGTAAAATTGGAGAGGTAAAGTCTGAAATGATTAAATGTGCTGTGGATTCGAACCCTCGATCTATATTAAGAACTTTTTAACCAATCAACCAACTGCACAACTTGAACTGCTTTACTTTTATTTATGTGGCTACATCTGTAAACTGTATTTAAGCCACCAAATAACTTGACTCGTTGGTAGGTATTTGCTTTCATATTTAAACTTTCTAAGTTTTTAATAAATTGAAATAACGCAAAAATGTCAAAGCACACCAAACATATCCAAATTATTATTCTTTTGACGGTTTGAAGTCTGCATAGTGTGTATAATTCAAAATATTTTAGATGAAGCTGCACCACAACTCCATTCTACAAGAAACAGTAAATTACAAATTTTCATCACTTTCTCTACCAGACTTCTCAGTAAAAAAACTTTATTCCTCCCTGTCGCCTCACTTTTAACACATTAGACTTCCCTTTAACAGCCATTATTACCTCCACAATTCACTAAAACCTCTCATAAAGTCCATCTACCGCACCACCTAACCGTTTAAACGTCGCCACGCCATTGGTTAAGAGACCCGAAACGACCACTAGTACCCCACACACGCTTTTCCCTAGGGACAGTCGAAAGGAAGTTACTTATCAGGAACTGGCAGCGTCAGGAGGCTGGCATTTGCAAACAAACGGAATAAACACTTTTGTGCGGCTTGGTTTTCGATGGAGAGACATTTATTTTCGATAAACCCGATTTTCCCATTAAGATGGTTGGAGTCTTGTGCTTGCCTTTTGTTTGGGCTGTTGTGTGTTTTGTTTTGCCTCCAGGGTCGCGGAGAAAGCGCTTTTATCAGTGGTTGATGATGGCTTCGTTTCTTTATATTTGGGGGACGTTTGATTTTTGTTGCGAGGCGAGTTCAATGAGCTGTTTTAAAGGAGTTGGGGAAGAAGTTATGATGAAGAACGAAAAGTGTCTGAGACTGATGGTCTTTTATAGATTTCTGTGCCTTAAGATAGGTTCTACTGTACCTAAGAATATTTTTTGAATGAACTGTTAGGACGGATACAGACCAGTTAATTGTCTTTTTAATGTTTGTTTTGTTCAGGGCATGACGCCTTGTATTATTCGAGCTAGTACTTTGGCGTTTGAGCGCAAGTCACAAACTTGTGGCAAACATGAATTTGAGTTTCTTTTTTTATGCTTTATCCCTTAAAAATAATTTATCCCTTTCAATAATGGGCCTGAAATTGCAGCCCCGAAAATTCCTGATTCACAAGAATAACAGTAAGTAATAACAATAAGTTAGAGGAAAAACTTAAATTACTAAAAACTATGCCACTGTCATTTTGAGTAGGTTATTTGGTAGCAGTTTTCTTCTATTTTTTGCGTTTTGAAATTCTTGTTTTTTTAAAGTGCGTTTTGTTTTCTTCTAAACTTAAATTTAGCGAACTATTTACTATCATTGTTAATATTTTCAATTATCGTTGTAAAAAGCAAATGAATTGTTTACATCAAAGTATTAACACAAGCTTTCTTAAAAACATACCTAAAGAAATATCAGCCCACAAGAATATCAGAAATAATATAGCCCTTGAAAAAGTTATAAGAGATTCAGGTATCAACACTAGAAACACAATCCTGCAGAGATGTATACAAGTTTTGGCATACGCAGATGATATCGATATTGTTGGGCGAAGAAAACAGGATGTTGTTGAGGCATTTATTGCCCTTGAGAGTGCTGCCAAGGATATGGGATTGGCAGTAAACGAGGAAAAAACAAAATTTTTGGTGGTAAGCACTAGAATAAATGATGTACAGTCGCTTAATATTGGAAACTACACTTTTGAAGGAGTCACCCAGTTTAAATACTTGGGCACACTTATTACTAGTAGAAATGAGATAAAGGTTGAAATTAGAAATCGAATTTTGATGGCAAATAGATGTTATTTTGGTTTGAAGAGTCAATTAAAATCTAAACTCCTCTCCATTAATACAAAAATAAATCTATACAAAACCCTTATAAGGCCGATCATTTTATATGGTAGTGAGACATGGGCAATTAACAAAACTGAGGAAAACAGGCTACTCATTTTTGAAAGAAAGATTCTTCGGTCAATTTTTGGAGCAGTGAAGGAAAACGATACATGGAGAAGTTTGTATAACAATGAAATATATACTAAATACAGACAACCAAACATCTTGAGTTATTAAATCCAACAGAATAAGATGGCTGGGGCACGTTTTTCGACGTGCAGATTTGGACCCTATTAAAAAACTAACTTTTTCAAAGATTGAGGGTACAAGAAGAAGAGGTAGACCAGCAACAAGGTGGTTGGACTGTGTGGAGAGATATTTGAAGATCTTGGGAATTAATAGGTGGAGAAACATAGCAAAAAGTCGTGCCGCCTGGAGGATGCAGACAGAGAAAGCCTTGGCCTGCACCAGGCTGTAGTGCTGCTGAAGAAGAAGAAAGAAATATCAGCGATAATTTAAACTTAATTTTTATGATAGTTATCAGTAGTAAGTATTTATTATATTTTTGTCTCCTGTTAAAAAAAGTGCCCTCCCACCCCTCAAATTTTGTTTTCTCAATTTTAGATTCTGTTTCAATTTTCTGTGGGAATAAACCATGCGTTTTAGTTTGGCCAATATTAAGTTCCAGAAAAATTTTCACAATATTTTAAATACATCTCCACTTATTTATTTTTAACTTATTTCATAACAAACTGAATCCCTTTGATTTGATAATTTTTTTTCTTATAACGCAATCTCGATTTCATTTGTATGGAAGTTTTCTATTTCTTGATAAAGCGTTTAATACTTTCACTTTACATACCTATTAAGTATCCAGAAATTTAAACAAACATTAATAATTATCGTCTTTGTGAGATGCGTAAAAACTGTATAGAACTGTTTATTTTTTTAAGTACATCTTGAAGCACGAAGATTATTTGTTTCAAGGATTCTGTAACAAGCTACAGTGTGACAAAATGATAAATCTTCCTAAATGTAACTAATGATGCATATCTCTAGAAAAATTTCGAAATAACACCCTGAAACTTATTATAGTAGAGAATCCATTTATTTCCGTAATCGCTGGCAAAGACCCACACATTCAAATTCTTTAATATTAGACCGCTTACTGCGAAACTGTGATAAAAAACTCAAGATGAAAAAACACCCCTTGGCGCCGATAGTTGCGAAAGTAAAAAAAATCCACCTTTTTTTAGAACAGCGGTTCTCAAACTGTGCTCCGCGGAGCCCTTAGGGCTCCGCCAAGCATTTCCAGGGGCTCCGCGAAGAAATTTGAAATGTGAATTTGAATTTCAGAGCTTTAAATAACCCTTGAATTTAAGTGGATTTGATGGGGAGCTCTTTTGATTATAGTCTTTTTTCTGGTTTTTGTCTTTTTTTCAAGTCTTTCTTGGATTACCAAAACAAGTTAAAACCATGTTATTTAGGGTCAAATTTTCGAACCGTGAACCCCCAGACCCCCCTATTGTACGTAAAACTTCATTATTGTCTATTTTTTATAATATGTTCGTTAAAATTAAAATCCTACCTAAAAACGAATGCCTGAAATTTGGACTATGATGTACATAAAACAAATATAAAATAGCTGTTTTTAAGGATCATGGATCATATTTCACTGAATTCCCCCAGACTCCCCTATCATAATTGGAACTTAATTAATCACAATTTTTCTTACTTGCTCTTAGAAAGGGGCGTCATTTAGGGGGGCAGGGGGGGCAACCGCCCCCCTCAAGGATTTCACTGTAATATGAAAAATAGCTGCAAGTCCCTTGAAAATTCTGTAACTTCCCCAAGGAGCTTTGAATGCAACTCAAAACGTCTCAAAAGGAGTTAAAACATAACTTTTGAGGATTCAATTTCAAAAAATTTCTGGGGGAGGACCCCCAGCACCCCTCTAAAATTTCCAAGTCTCTTATTTAGTGTTTTCCCCCTTGAAAACTATTCCTCTTACAAAAAGCTTTTCTCTTTAGAAGCTCCCCAAAGAGTTTGAAAAAGAGATAAAACACTAGTTTAAAGGGGAATTAAAATTCCTGGGGGAGGACCCCTAGCCACCCTTAAAACTTTGACGTTTATTTACAACTCTTTTCCCTAGAAAATTATGTGGTTTACAAGAAACTGTTCTCTTTGGATGCAGCCCAAAGGGACGAGCTAAAACACTACTTTAAAAGCCAAATTTTCAAAATTTTCCTGGGGGTGAACCCCCAGACCCCCCACTTTTCCTTGGAGTTCACGTTGTAAAATTTTGACATGATATTACCTTAAAAATTAAGTTGAGGCAACCCCCACCTAAAAAAACCTAGTTACAGCAAGCGCCCCTGCTCTTAGATACAAATTATACCTAAAAATGTTTTAAAAAGCTCCTTTAAACCTGTTAAATATGCATGGGAGGGGCTGTGGAATAATTTTGGTACCATATTGAAATAAATTTCTATTTACGCTTCTGCATTTATGCTTTTATTTCTTGTAGCAATGGTTTTTATGTAATTTGATTTTTGTACATTGAATGTACATTGAAAAATTTATCTTCGGAAAAGGGCTCCGCGAAGAATTTGTCTCCTGAAAAGGGCTCCGCGACAAAAAAAAGTTTGAGAACCCCTGTTTTAGAACTTTGCTCCTGGCAAATACGAATGACAACCACAAAACATGATACATCTCTTCACCGCTCTCATTGGTTTTAGATTAGTTCCAACCTACATGGCCAATCACTCGGATGATTTTATTTGCTTGGAATTACTCCACCGGAGGATGGCAACACGACTAAGACGGCGAAAAAAAACCATGAACAAACGTGAATCAAACATGGCGGATGAATCAATCTGTATTTTGCCCGTTTTTATTCGAATCTGTTTTTTTTTTCATCCGGGCAATCTCAATGGGGCAGGCGGTTTGATGGATGCGGAATTCGTGTTCCAAAGTTGTTTCCCGCTGCATTTTATTGTCGTCGTATTCAGGCACAAGGGGTTCGGGGATTATTTATGATGGAATGATTGAGACTCGAGACAGCCATGAAAGCGAAATACTTTTTTAAAAGAAAGAAATTTTTATTTCCCAAATCCCTCAAAGCTCTTTGATCCCTTTGGAGTACTTTCCTGTGTTACATTATGAAAAATGGATGTAACCAGCGTTTGAAGTGCATTATTCAACCTTGGCAACCCGATAGGGCCCCGTAACAGTTTCTGGGAGCCAAGTAGGTTATTGAAGAATTGCGATGCCAATATTCATCTTCCAAAACAGGGTTTATATTCATGCAAAGTAGATTTATTCTTCTAAAAAAATTACCTGGCCCAAAGCCGTTTAGGAAGAGTTTTAACTCAGCGATAGTTTCCGAGGTTTATGGAGAAATATTGTATTTCGTTCGTCATCTACCGGTTCATAAATTTTAGATCAAAAAGGAAAAATCTATAGCCTTGCTCATAATATTTTATTCTTCAAAGGTTTCATTTCTGGTTCAATGATCTTTTGGTCGAAGTATCTGGCTTTTGGCCTACTTTACTTCTACCTATCAATAGTTTTATTTTATATCAAATCTAATTTATTATCCGCTTTCTATCGGAGAGAGTGGTGTTCAACTTTTGTTGGACATTGATCATTTTTTCACGTTTCTTTCATTCAGTTCTTCCTCCAAATGCTATTGAAATTATATCTCTCAATGGATATAATTTATAATAATGGTTTTGTTTCAATGCAAAGATAAAAGATGGATGTTTCGGTTTATTTCGGAGAATGAATATATTGAAATTCATCTTGTATCTTGTAATATAGATACATGATCATATTATACAGTACATGTAACATACAGTACATGTACAGTACATATTATACAGTACAGTACATGTACAGTCGCCGTACATGTAATATTTATAATTTTTTTATAATGATGTTTTCAATACGTAAAGAAGTCCTTCAAATTTAATGAAGAGGCCGTTTAAATCTTACGTAAAGCATGTTTTTAGTTACGTAAACAATTAAAATTTTTCTCTTATAATAAAGAAAACACATTCCACACTGCTCTTTTTCTTTTGAACAAATAAGTATAAAATATTTTTAAAATATATAAAACGTGTATGTGTAAAAAACTTTTAATTTAAATATTCATCCAATGCTTCGATTATGCTTTTTTTATTGAGTGATAAAAATGCTAAACCATAGAACAGCAACGAATGTCTTTTAATGTTATTAATTTTTTCGTGCTAAAATAAAGGTTTTTTAAAACAACATTTTAATGTCTTACAGGAGAATCACTCTTATTCCTCTCTTCATGATCAGAAAAACTAAGCAAATAGCAAAAATATCTTCCAAAAAAGTAGCAGCCGCTGCCGCTGTTTCAGAAAATTTTATCTTTGAGTGCTTTGAACTCTTACTAAGCAAAAACTAATTTATGGAATCGTATGAAATTTTAACCATTTGTAGAAAAAACGTATATGAGTGTCATTATCAGCTCAAAAGCTGATAGATGAGATAGCTAGTTTTTGGAAATACTTAGTATCAAAAGCGAAAAATATTTTTTTCTAGGTGCGAGTTCGCCTTCAGAAAAATCGCTCTAAACGGCCGCATTTTTAAACGATTTTTTGCATCCATCAGCTAGTACTTAATAATTATTGTAGCTTCTTCAGCTGCAAAAAACTTGTTTCTAGCCGCCATAACTTAATTTTATACTATGATTCAAAAATTTGCGCAAAGCCAAAAAATTACGCTATATTTGATAGTTAGCAAACTATGCAAAAAATAATAATGTGAGAAAAATTTGAAAAACAATTTCTACTTGGCCAGAAAATTCTTACAAATATTACCTCAAGTTGAAACTTAAGAATAGGTCCAAACCGGTTTAAGAACTATTGGCAGGATCCGATGATGTGAAAAGACCAATCAGGTTCTAACATATATTATTTCATGGTTCAAAAATTTACAAAGCCGAAAAATTACGTTACATTCAATAGTTAGATAATTATGCCAAATAGGGTAGTGTGAGAAAAATTGAAAAAAGAAGTTACTACCAGGCAATAAATCGCTATTGAGATTATATCAAGTTGAAACCTAAGAATAGATCCAAGCATTATTGACAGGACCAGAGGCTGCGAAAAGACAATCAGATTCACCGTAACTCGGTAAAGAAGTGGAAACGAAGCAAAACTTCAGACACAGGCCCATTTCCTGCTGCGAATTGAAAACAGATATTCTCTACGCCCAGAAACCATCAGTTTTCATTATGACACACTTCCTAAAGGGCACCATATTCCACCTTCATCGATTTACCAAACGAAATTGCCGATTAAAGAACAATCTTCCATCGCAGAGAAAAAATATGGCGGGACGCTGTTTGCCTTTTAGCCATTTCCAAAAACGAGAGCATTAACTCTTCCGCAGAGATTATACCAATTCGAAAAATAAGGTGGCAGCGTGTTGAAAAAAAAAGGTTAAAAAGTAGTGTGTATTAATGATTCTAATTATCTCTAAATAGATTTGTATCCTCGAGAAATGATTTCTCTAGATTAATCGTAGTAAACAAATTTAATTTCTTTGTGTTCTCGAGTTAATTGAATTGTTAGAGTGTACTTTTTTCCCTGATGAGCACTCTTGCTTTGAGGATTTATATTCAGACTTTTTGAGAAGGGCTTGAGTTTTTTTGTGGGAAAACACCTCGAGGGGTTTGAACGAGTTTGCTAATGGAATAAATTGGAAATGAAGGTTGAAGGGATCAAAGAGGTTTTTTTTAAAAAGTTTGTTTGTTTTTTAGATTGGCATTGATTGGTATCGTTAAGGTTTTTACATTTAACTTAAAGGTTTTTGTAATATGGATTTTTTTGGTGTTATCAATAATTTGTTTGAATTCTTTTTATTATCTGTCGAAAGACATTGTATTAGAACTGATATTTTGCTGCTAATGTCTGTTCTATTTTTAAAAGTTGAAAAGGGGAGTGACAGTAAGTAAATTGTTTCTAATTTTTTATTCCCTTAAGAATAGTTTAAAAGTGTAAGGGAGGTTTACATTTTTGTAATCATTTATCTCTCAAAGTAATAACAAAGCTTTCAAACCTATAGTAGAAAATGAAGAACTTCTATAAAAAATTTAAGGGCAGTATTAAATTTTGCTACTAATTTTAAATATAAACTTTTACGCATACTACATAATATAGTAGGTAATTCTTTTAGAATTGTTCACATAAATTAAAATAAAAGATAAACTGGAATAGAAAGGGAATAAATACAAGATTTCAAATCTTTATTTTTCCATCTGGAATCCTTATTTTTCCATATTATTATCCAATCTATTACCTTCATAAATTTTAATAAAAAATAAAATGAAATAGAACAGGAATAAATACAGGATTTCAAATCCATATTTATCAATTAATTCAATCTGGTACCTATAATTAAAAATTATATGTGTTACTAAAAGAACTAAAAACTAATCATTGCTGTAGAAATGAATATTTTTACACTACTTGAGGTATTTGCATACAATTAATACGTTTTGAGAAGTGGCTTCTTTTCGTATTCCAAAAGAAAAATTATCGAATTCTTATATTTAATTTTTAAAAATTGTAAAAAATTAACGATAAATAGTGCTTACAATTTAACGTTGCAATATTAATTATAAGCTAATCAATATTTTAATCACGATCAAAATATTGATTAACTCTAGTATATAACATTTAATTTATTCTGATGTGTTTATAACAAGTAAACTTTATGCTTCAAAAATTGTAGGGTTAAATAGTAATTTAAATTTCGAATAACCGCAGTATATAACAGTTACTTAATCTAATATTTATTCAAAAAAAGTAAATACAATGTATTGTGTAAACAGATATCACAAAAAATCTAAAATAATATCTTTAAAGAAAAAAATATACACACTCTCTATCATTATAGAAAAGTGAAACTCTCTCACAATTCAATGGGTCCATATAATTAAAAATCTGTTACGTATCCTTATTTTCTTCTAAATTACACCTAAAGGAGATTCTTTCACTCGTATGAAACTATCAACTCAAATTAATGGTTGTTCTTGTGTTTCAAAATCATTCATCTGAAATGAATGGATGAAAGAAAATGATTGCAATGTTAAATGTAATTAGTAACTTTTCTTGGAAGAGTGTATCGTTTACTGGAGTAAAATAATGAAGGAGTAATTAAGATAGATAATTACTGATTGTAAAAAGCTTTCACGAAGCGTAAGAGTGTTTTTACCGTTTGCTTTATAACAGTAATGAGAGTAATTATACGACCTTAAATTAGAATTGAAAACTAGCTAAAATGAATAATACATATTTATCCATTGAAATCAAACAACTATTATATCTTTTGTATTTACTTTAACATGGTTTTTGCACTGTTTAGCGTCGAATTATTAAAACTAATGTAATTCTGAATGCCAAGGGTTCATTAACTTCGACATTCACTTAATTTTGTTCGATACTTTTATTTGTAATTTTTATAATAACAGAATTAAGCATCCTACATTTAAATATTTGTATCATATACCAGTGGTCTCCAACCCCCGGTCCGCGGACCGGTGCCGGTCCGTGGATCAAATGGTACCGGGCCGCGGGCCGACCATTTCATTGAAAATTAATTTAAATTCCTAGGTTTATACTCCAAATTAATGAATGAAATGATCTATAAATCACTTTATATTTATTTTTTGCTGTAACTGTATTTTATTTTGAAGAAAGCGTGTTTAAATACAATTAAATTAAAATTAACAAATCAAAATAATCTAGAATGTAAACAATCAACACCCCCCCCAGTAGGCCGCGGTAAAATTATCATACGTTGACCGGTCCGTGGTGGTAAAAAGGTTGGGGACCACTGATATACAGGGTGTCCCATAAATGTTGGGACACCCTTTTAGGGGGGATAGAAGATACTTAGAAGAGTCAGAATCACAAAAGATTTGGGGGTCCCAGACTAAGTCCCAGGGTGTTAAAAATGGAGCGACACCCAAAAAAATTACAGAAAAATTTCATTTGTAGAAGAACTACTGTTTGTAAAAATTTAATTATGGTCTCAAATTTTATGGTTTTGTATTATCTTTAAAATTATCGTAAAAGTTTTCACTTTAAAATTTGTTTTATTACGAAAAAGTTAAAAAACCACAAAAAATGTGAAAACTCTGTCAAAACTTTATTTTTTATTTCAAAATATTTTCTTTTGATTTGATAATCTGAAAGATGATAGTTGCAAAGTTTCACGTAAATACAATAAATATTTAACGCTTGAGATCCAGTTAAAGTTTTTTTACGTGTGAAAACAGCTGTCTGTTCAGGAAACAGCTTTAGAAACTGATTTCGCATGTAAAAAAACAAACTTTAACAGGTTCTCAAGCGCTTAATAATTCAACACTATATATGTATTTAAAAATGTAGGTATAATGTATAAAATTTGGAAAGCGTTTGAAAGATGGAACTAAGTAAGGGGTGTGTTATGAAAACAATTCTATCTAGGGAAGATATATTATGTTGAGATCTTTAACAATTGTCCATGCCGTAACAAATTTCTTCTCAGTTAAATCTTCCAGAAAATTTCAATTCCTTTGTTGACTGTTCTTAATTTTATGCAGAATTTAAACTAAGCCCTTTTAATCTAAAAAGTCATATCCGATACTATTTTCCCACGATTAATATTATGCCTACATAAAATATCAAACAATTAACCTAAAATATAATTAGATTCAAAGTTATTTGTAAGTTTAAATTTTAAAAATAAAGTATATTTAAAGTAATTCTCTCAATTTAAGTACGATTATCACAATTTTGGAGCGAAAGGCGTAAAATTCCGATTATCCGAGCCCCTATAATGTGACTTAAGCAAAAAAAAACTATCGAATATATTTGTTTTTTATCCAACACTTTATTTTTAAAGCTACTGAAAAAATTCTGAACAATATAGGACAGCAGGAAAAACTGACACAAGTAAATTTGTTATCCTCAAAATGTCTAAGTTTATGCATGAATTCCATGTGGTATATTTGTATAACTTTAGTATGAATTTAAAACCTATGAGATTTATTGTGTTCATAATTTTAGCATTAAATAAATTTTTCAGTTATCCAAGGTTAGTCTTAATTCATATTAATTTGTGCATTGGGACTCTACTACTTGTAGAAATACAGCACGATGCTAGACTTGATGATGTTTAAATCAAATTACTCACGAGTAATTTATAAAATGATTCTTCCCCACCATTTCCTTTACGAGGAATTTCCATTAAAAAAACAGTTTAAATAATTAATTCCACGGAAAAACCGGATCGAGAAGAACTTCATTACTTTTCCCAACTCCGTAAATTCCTTCCACAATAAAAACTAATGAAGAGAAATGGGTTCTTCTCGCCCGATACAATGTTGCCAAAATCTTTCTCCCAAACTCGGCGGCGATAAGGATAAGAAATTTAATAACAACCGCAATCTGGGAGAAACGGCCGAACGGAAATAAATTTCCTTATCTAGTTACTCAAAAACTCCCATATGGAATGGGAAATTCGATAGTTTTTACCGGGGCGAAAAGCGTTTTCCTTCGGTGCAAAAATAGCGTGTTTTCCAGCGGCGAGGAAAATAAAGGTAACCGGTAGTGATAATAAAAAGGGCAACGTTTGTAATACAAAAGATGAATTTTTCCATTCCTTCGGTGAGGTTAGGAACGAGGAATCTCTTGTGGAGTTTAAATTTGGTGGGGATGTTATTGCAACTGCTAAACTCTCGCTTAGCGTGGTTATTGTTATTGAAGGGATTCTTTTAACCCCTTCATCCCTATCCCGCCCGAGATTGCCATTGAATGCTATTTTAAATTTGGGCGATGAGGACTTAAAGGATTAAATCTGCTTATTTTCTGAGGAACGCTCGGAGGAATAAATGAATACATAATTTTTCATCGTGAGATCTTTTTTCGAATGGGGAAAAAAGGGGTGAAAGTGGACGATTTAGTTTGGGTGGGACGATTTATTTAAGTTAATATTGGGTTGAAAAGGGAGTTTCAGGTATAGGTTAAGAAATAAATCAGTCAATGTTTGTTAACTTATGTATTGAGAGATAGATTTTCAGCTCAACTCAGCTATACAAGTGAATTAAAGTGAGTCGTGAAAATATATCAAAACAGATTATCTGAAGGAAAGATAAAATCCTCTAAATAATAGTTTTTTGAATTATTTTCATTTAAAATTTATAAGTGAATCTGGGAAGTTGTTGCACTTGCGAAGTAAGAACACACTAGTTTATGATAGAATATAATAATTTAAGGGGTTTTTGTATTACATTGTAAAATAAACTACCACAAAAGTTATCTTTAAAGTGTACTAAAAGGTAACCTAATTCAAAACTTTGAATAAAATTTAATATTTCTTTTTTTATAAAAACAAGGGATAAAGACATTAATATTAAATTTTTTTCAGGTAGGTTAAGAATAGCCGAAAAAATTGCAAATGGAACTTGTAATTCAAAAGAATGCATACTGGCTGGTAAGTTTATTTTATTTCTAAAACTAAAAATATCGTATAACGTTTTGACCTTTTCAAAAAGTTTTCTTTTTTAGGTCCAAACCAGTGTTTTCCAACCTTTTTTGGCACATACCCCACAAAAGCCTTTAAAATTTTCCATTCCCCATGTCTTTCTTTTTTGTGTGAAAATACTTCTTAAAAAGTAAATAAAACCTGGTGGTTCATGCCCCACCTGGGGGGCAGTTTGATTAAAATTTTCAAATTGCCCCCCCTAGAAAATCATATTTCCCCACGTTAGGAAACACTGGTCTAAACAAAAAACATAAAACAGTTGTGTATTTAGTATCTTGCTTTTTTCCTGTAAAACACCTTAAAAAGATATTGAGATAGGTAACATTCTAATATTTTTAGAGGATTATTCTTTGGAATTATGCAGTTCTTTTTTGAACATTTAAAAAAGTAATATTCTATTTGAAGTTTTGGAATTACTAATATCATAAATGTTGACTTCCCAAGTTAAATAAAGTGATAGAAAAATTCGAAAGCTTTAAAAGAAAAATACATCAAGCATAAAAGAAAAATTACGAAAATTTTAAACCTTTTCTTTAAAATAAACTGTGCAAGAATCAAAAGAAATATACACTTTTAGCCTATTCATGTTACTTACACTTAAATAATTATTTCTAAAAATGATTCTGTTGGGAAAAGTATTTATGCTTGGATGAAAAGATTCATGTTTTTTTACCGGTTACTTTTTATCAAAGAAAATTTGCCCAAGTTAACGATGTCTACTAGAAGTCTAAAAAATGAAAGCATGCCAAATTAACCTCTCGAAACACATGTCTAAAAAAACTCGTACATCAGGAAATAATTGCAGAAATTCTAGTGGGCGATACTGTAACGAAAATAATATAAAAAAGGTATACTTTTATTGAATAATCTTCTAAGTAACGTTAATCTGGATGTTACACAAGTTCTTTTTTTTAATCATCGCATCTTTTTGTAATGTAAGAATTGTAAATCAATACTCTTCACTGGGTTTAAATCTTATAAAATTTTTCTGAACTGTCTAGCTTTCTATTTTCTTTTTTGCTTACCGTAAAAACCTTGCTGTAATTTAAAAGTTACATCACCACTTAAATTTCAACATTCATCTTTAAGACTTTGTAAAACACTTGCGGCTTTATTGTATTACCAATCATTGATACCAAAGCTTCTTCGCGAGTACAGATTCTTTGACTTTACTAACTTAAGTTACAAAACACTTGAATTTTCTTCTTACATTTTAACAGCCTTATAATCTTCTCGAAGATCTTAAAATTTAAAGTGATATACTAGCGTTTAAATCGAATGTTTATGATCAAGAAAATTTTGATTTCGTTACGTTAATGACTTGTTTTTCTTGTAATTAAACTTCCAAGAGTTCATAGTCTAATTATTTAAAAATGTTTATTATACTTTCACATCAATAACACATGAGTAAACAATTTTGCTGAGTCTAGGTTTAAGAACTTTTGAAAGTGGAACTCACTTTTGAAGATTCGAATCCTATATATTATTCTACGGTGAATGAATGAATTTTTTTCAAATGAAAGATTCTTTCCTCTTTCGATTGCTGTTGAAAATGATATTGTAAATATCAATTCGAGGTGTTTTTCAAATAAAAAAAGTTTGAGTATTGCAAATCGATGGTGCTGGAGAGTATTCAGTAGTCAGTAAAGTTGTATGAAGTTATTTCAGTAACTGTAGTGTTGAAAAATGTGTTTCTGAACTAAATATAATCTTTTCTTTCAATTGTGTTTTGTTTAGTTAAACGGGCTTAGAAGAAAAAAATTTTTGTAAGGCCCTCGTACTACATTACGTCCTAGCTCTTCAACGGTGCATCTGTGCCCCCTTCATTCCTATTCAAAAAATGCCAGTCTATGTCCCCTCTAACCACCTTATCACTTTTAACATTTTCTGCTATATTACAACCGGGTGCCACTCTTCTTGGCAACTTTTTTGGCACTAATCTTAGCGTGATAATCCACTATCCAGTATATCCGCTGGGTTGCTAGAAAATGCGTTATCGCCCTAGTTGGCAACGCCAAAAAAAACAAGTGGCACCCAATTATAGTATGAAACCCAGCCTGCATTTCACAATAAGTAGCCAAATTTCATGCTCTGGTACTGTTTTATGTCAGCCTCTAGCATGCTGGACAAAATGGATCCTTCGGTGGAGCCGTGCGAGAACTTCTACGAGTTCGCGTGCGGCAACTACCTGAGTCGTAACGCTGTCCCCGACGACCACCACCTCAAGTCCACTATACAGACCATGCAGGACGATATGTACGTCACGCTGAAAAGTGAGTAGCACTATCTCCCGATTTCATTTTAACCTCCACTTACGGCCGTATTCACCACTTAACTAATCTATGGGTAACCTGGAATAAAAACTTCTATTTGGTAGTTAAGGAAGAAAAACATATCGAGTATATGCGGAGTACGTGCTCGTTAAATCTGTGGGTCCGAAAGTCCTGTGGTCCGTCATGGCGCAGTTAACCACGAGTCCAGGTGTCTGGAGACTTTTTCCCTCCCCTTCAGACGCATGGCAAAATTGTGGAGGTGGCAGGATCTATCATCTCATGAGGCAGAAGTCAGACTCCTGCGATTTATGGGCCTCACTTTCTCACGAGCCGCAACCCCTTTGCCTTGAATCCTTGTGGAGCTTGGTAATTCCAAGTGGCACACAACAACAACAGGAAGAAAAACAAGTTTTAAGCCTATAGAAGTTGGCGAGAAAGCTTGGTTCCAGCTGAACTTTTTTGGTCAGGTTACGGCTGTATTCAACACTTACCTAACCTTAGATTAACCTGGAATCAAAACTTATAATTGGTAGTTGGAGAAATAAAAAATTTTAAGCCAATAAGAGTTGGTGAGAAAGCTGCCCTCCAGGTTAACTTTAGGTTAGGTTACGGCTGTATTCACTAGTAACCTAACCTAATATTAACCTGTGAATCAAAACATCTCATTCATAGCTGAAGAAAGAAAAGGCAATCAGAGTTGGTTTTAAGGCAATCAGAGTTGACGTAAAAGCTTGATTCCAGGTTAACCTAAGTTCAGGTTAGTGGTGAATACCACCGTTAAAGACCAATCACAGCGTTTGCAGAACGAGGGACAATGCCATATTTGGAATAACAATAAGGAAGTTGCATGTGTCAGATTTTCAAAAACAAGCAAGTGTTTCGTATGGTTTTTTGTATGGTAAAATGAAATATCTAGTCAGTTTTTCAAAAAAATGTACAGGTAATTAAATATTTTAATTTAAAAGTCGAGAAAAAACTCGTGGTTGAAAACGTCTATTGTTTAAATCGTATGATGACATCAACAATCATACCATCAACTCCATTGCTTTACAACAATGTTTATCGTAAGATGACGTCACAACGCAAACTCTTGGCGTTTTCGCGCGCTTTTAAAAAGGGGATTTTTGTTAATTTTTTTGACAATCAAAAAATTTATCGATCTGCCTCAAATTTTGGGTAGTTGCTTATTTTTTCAAGAAGAATCGATTAAAAAATTTAAAAAAATCATGCTACTTCCTCATTGGTAGTTAAGGAAGTAAAACAAGTTTTAATCCACAATGCGATTTGGCGAGAAAGCTTGGTTCCAGGTTAACTTTTGGTCAGGTTACGGCCGTATTAAACACTAACCTAACCTAAGATGACCTGGAACCAAAACTTATAATTGGTAGTTGGAGAAAAAAAGTTTCCCAGGTTCCAGATTAACTTTAGGTCAGGTTACAGCTGTATTCACTAGTAACCTAACCTTAAATTAACCTTGAATCATAACATCTCATTTATAGTTGAAGAAAGAAAAGGCAATCGGAGTTGGTTTTAAAGCAATCGTAGTTGGCGTAACAGCTTGATTCCAGATTAACCTTAGTTCAGGTTAGTGGTGAATACAGCCGTTAAGAACCAATCAGAGCGTTTGGGCAATACCATATTTGGAATAACAATTACCTTATAACCCATCAACCCAATCATATCTCTGCTCACATCATACGAAGTGGGATTTAGAAATACGCCTTTTTCCTCTGAATTATAAAACTGATTTTTAGTAGTTGGTGTAGCATGTGTTGGTTCTGCCTTGATGTGCACAACGAATATTAACGTTATCGTTGGTTTTATGGTAGAGCTGTATTCAAGAGGAGGTAAGGTCCTCTAAAAATTCCACTCTTCCATTCTAAAAATTCAGATGCATTTATTTAGATATTGGGTTTTTCCCATGAGAAATACGTATTGGTCCCAAATGCTTAAAAAATGAGTTTGAATCCTGAATTTTTATTTAAAATCAAATTTCCTAAAAAATTTCAGGAGGGGATTTTTTTGTTAAACTATGTGTTAAACAAATTTTAAAAACTAAATTAGATGACATTCAAATATTATCTTTAATATTCTAAAATAGCTACGTTTAACCTTTTACACGAGCATAAAATTCATGTGAAAAAATATCTGGGGTAGGAACGCTTCCTCAGAATTAAGGTATTCTTCATCCCTCCTAAAAAAATAGGATCCAGTTTTATGGGTCAGTTTAACTGCAAAAACTTTCAAACTAAAAGTAATTTCAAGCTTTATGGATTTTGTATAATTTTACCTCAGAAAATCGACACCTTTCAGAATAGAGTTTACTTATTTAACTGATTCTCAAGGTTTTCTAAGCAGCTCATACTAAACCTAACTAAAATCAGCACCATAAGCCGTGTTGTGACCAAATGTCTTGTTGAACTCTCGTTTGTGAGTGGTAAGAATCTCTGAAGTTTTATCTATTTCACAGAAAAAAATGCAAACCCTTCATTCCCTACAGGTGCTGCTTCGAAGTTTCTCCCCAATAGGCAAAAGTTACCAAAATCGGCTGCATGTTATGCTTCATGTTACGACTTTATAGTCTGAATTCGCTTCAAACTTTTCCAATGCGACGCTTAATATACATTCCTGCTCCTTTCCAGATGTTTTTCCTCTGTTGAATTTTGATCTGCCGTTTTCAGAATTTCTGTGTTCTTCTTCTGGGTTTTGTTTCTGGGTCGCCTGTCCAGAGACTGACCACAATCTGTGACACATTTCCATTCATAGTGCCTTTTATCCTTTTTTTTCGTCCTCAAAAGTTTTCTTAGCAGATTTTTTTTCCTTTCGGGAAGAAAAACTTTGGCTTCTTTCTGTAAGATTTTTTATAACCTTTGGTTTCCTAGCTTCAGAAGACTTTTCTTCAACACAGATACTTTTTTGCACAGAGACTTAAACTTTTAGACAGAGTATACTTTAAGATAATATGTTGTCTATAAGTCAAATTTTATATTCTATATTTTCGGTGTCCGCTTAGTTTTTTTTCCATTTTCCGGATGCCCCCTCCCCAATCGTTTCAAAAGACTAAATTCTGCATAAAAACATTTTTTTCATCCCAAAGTTATTTGTTGGATGCCAAAATGTTTTGAACATCATTAATATGTACTCATATACACTAAAAATTAGTTTGATCTTCTTTTAAAAGTTCAAATTTCCAGGGGAGAGAAACACCCTTTTTACTATAGAGATGTTAAAAGTTATTTAGAAAAAAGTTAATTCCATGGTTTTGAAACTTTAAATTTAGGAGCTGAAATGTAAAAAGGTAATTTCATTGTAGATAAGTTAAGGTTGTTATAAATCCATCCAGGGAGGAACCCCAAATTCCTAGGCCATCTCAACATTTTATATCTAACAACGCTCATTCGTTTAAGCGATAGCCTTATCAATGCTTCTTTTTTTTAATATTTTAAAAGTAAATATTAAATTTTTTAAATATTTCTATAGTGTGAAAAGGTTTTAATGGCAATAAACAACTGCTTTGTTTAATGTAACAGTTTAATTAAGAAGATAGCGTACATTAAAATATGTGTATCTGAAGTTGATATTTTAAAAGTGATTACGTAAATACATTTTTTCCTTGGAACTCGATGAAAAAAATTTAGAATTATTTGGAGCCTAAGGGAAACTATTGCCGAACCCTTCTATAGAGTGACATGCGCTTCTTTTAGATTTGAATCATGAATTTCACTTTATACTTTTCATATTGTTTCAAATTACAAACTTTTTTACATATGTGTTAATATCTTTCAGAACTGATTGAAAGGCCGGTGTCTCCCAACGACACGAAAGCTATCCTAAAAGTGAAACAGCTTTACACCTCTTGCATGAACACCAGTAAGTACACTTTTTACGCTAACTACTATCCTTACTATTTGGAAAATGCTATTTGCATAATTTGACTAATGAATTTCATCTTGTTCTCACAGTAAGTTGTAATTTTTGTGTCGTTACAGCACTATTCATCAAGTGAATACTTGAACATTTTTACTGCTGTGCAAATTTACGAAGGCACAATTTTTATACCAGAGTAATTTATGACTTAATTTTGAGAATAATAAAAACATGGTACTGAAAGAGAGTGCCTTAAAAGCATTAGAAGATATATTTATCTTTAAAATACTTCAAAAGTATACTTCTTACTTCAAACTAGCAAAGAAAGAAGAAGGCTAACTATGGTAAGCCCACTAGGGTCTTATTATTTACATTTACGACTCCAACTTTGACTTGTTTTGTGAAAGTCATTCCAGGGGGTAAGACTAACTGATTAAGTTTATTTCCCCAAAACTTTTATTCTTGATAATCACGAGTGTTTCTAATTTAAATGTTTCATATTTTTCCTTTAGAATTTCCCTCAGCAGAAAATCAATTATTTTGAACCATTCACTGAGGAATTGTTGAGTTATGAAGTTTCTGCTACTTCCACTTTAAAGTAAATTAAGTATTACTATTGAAAGTACCAATTTTCAGAACTTGGAAAAAGCATTTCCTGCTATATTATAATTCCTATTCATGAGAAGAAACAGTTTAAAGCTCCCCTAACATATTTTCATTCCTTTCACGTTTTTCTAAACTGAAAAATTCAACAATTCCTCGTTTCTTTCCCAAACTTTTATTTCCTTTTTTAAATTCAGCCTCTTTCAAATTGAATGAAATGCCTAACAGTCCATTTTAGAGATGTGCTCATAGATATGTATGGGAAGAGTCTATTGTATTATACCAGGGGAATCATCTGTCTTCGCAGTACAAGCATTCATCGTTCAAAATGTCGTTAGATCATACCTAGTTCTATATCTGACAGATTTATGAATGATGTAGTTTAAGTGTTTATTTTATGTCAGTACCATCTTATGTATTTTATCCAGTTTTTTTTTGTCTGAACATTCTTCGCACTGGTTCTTTTTCCTTTATTATTGAAGTTTGATAGGTTGTAAAGATTTCTTTCATATTGTAGTTACGTTGCTATGGTTTTCTCGGAATACTAAAAGAATTGTACGCAATAGACAGGGACATAAATTTTTTAGTTTCCTTATGTATTCTCGCTGACAATTAAAAAGACGTTTCCTAAAGCTTTATAAAAGCTTTTATATAGGGTGTTTCAGCTAGTTCTTCCAAACTCTGCACAGCCAGATTTTTTACGTGGGGAAAATGCATTAAGAACTTTACCTCTATGACGCATAGTTTTTAAGAAAATCGTGACAGAAAAAGGTATGATGTCACATTTGGTTATCGTTAAAAACAAGTTTATGGGAAAACGGTAACGGTTATTTGGATGTGATTGCACATGGATATGATATGAGTGCACCATGGAATAGAATAATTAAGTTTTTATTGGATAGGGTGTCACATTTTTCAAGAAATAAAAGTCGTCGAAGAGTTACAGTCCTTGGGACAAATTTTATCCACTTAACACAAGGAATATTTCAATTGCTAGTTTAATAAAGGGAATAAGTCCAAAAAATTACTAATTAACTTTTTGTGCTTAAAAATATCTCCAAACTTTGCTCTACACATGAGTGGAAAGAGGGGGAAATAATTACCCCCTGTAGGCAGATATATCCCCTTGAATTTGCAAAACCGATGTCCATTCATTGTATCTCTTGATTTAATATGGAATTAAAGTTAATTTCCTTTTTTTTAGTATTCTTTGTGTTTTAAACTAAGCCCATATAAAATTTACTTTCAATTTAATGTTTTCCCGTTTTTTATCCAATGAATATTTAACTCCATTGATATTCTCTTACTTCATAGTATTTTTTAATTTTATTTGTCTCTATCTTTCTATTTTCCACTTTTGTGCTTTTAACTAATGAAATATATGATTTCAATTTCTATTTAATTGGTTTTTGATATTTTTCTTCAGTTGAAATTTCATATGGTTGAAAAAAGGAATAAATCCATCAACTTTTTCCAACTGTAAAATACTTTAAAAAATATACTTATATTTTTCAACTTTAAATCAGTGTTTCACAACATTTTTCTGTCAATGCCCCACCAAAGTCTTTCTAAATTTTCCATACCCCCATGTCTTTTTTTTCAAAAATGTTCTTGGAAAGCTAATAAAATCTTATGGTCCATGCCCCACTTGGGGGACAATTTGGTTGAACATTTTCAAATTGCCCCCCTAGAAAATCATATTGTCCTCAAGTGGGGAGTGCTCCCCACGTTTGGAAACACTGCTTTAAGTAGAGTCCTAAATTAAAATTTCGAGGTTATACAATGAAAATTCCATTATTTTATATGCAATTTTTTCCCGATTTTCTTAAAACATTTGGTTTTTGGACTTCTTTTTCAAGCTGACAATTTTCAATCATGACTTTGCTTCTTCCGTTGATTCGCAGGCAGCATCGAGGACGGGTCTGTGAAAGTCCTCTTGGAGCTGCTGACGGACAATGGCATTGGCGCCTGGCCCATCCTCAAGGAGGCCTGGCGCCAATCAACAATCGACCTAGAGTGGCGCCTCGCTATGCTGCACCTGCACCAAGTGCAGCCTTTTTTCCACACCTTCGTGGCTCCCGACGACCGGAACTCATCCGTCTACCTGCTGCACGTGAGTACTATACGAGCCTTATACAGGTGTAATCATTATCAATGGGACTAACTTCTACACTGTAAAAAAAATCCTGAGACTTTACACGAAAGAATTGTGGAATGATGTTGCCACGATTTTATTGAGAAATGCTACACGATGTCACCGTGTAAGGTCTCGGTGCCCGCTGTGGAAGGTTCCAGAGTAGACACGGTGTAAGGTCTCGGTGCCTGTGTCAGTAAAAATTCTGTTGTGTGTCTTATTTGACGAAGGTGTATAAGCGGATCCTTCAGATCAAGCACACATACCGGAAAATGTATGTAACCCCATCCCCAATCCCCAATATTAAAATGTAAGAAAAATTTTAAAGGCACTGGTTAGTCGCACGAAAAAAAACCTACAACTTTAACCTTGTTTCGCTTGATAAAGGTAATAAAAACAAAGGTAACTCTTCGTGCAACTAAGCACATCGAAGTCTTAAAATGATTAATGAGAATAGTGAAGTTTTTTCTAACTCTGTCTTGAGTAGGCAATACCAGCATTTTTTGAAAACAGAAAAAAATGCATTTTTTCTGTAAAGGAAATCTAATCCAAAAATCGATCTAAATCCAAAAATCGACATGAAGAGTTTCAAAAAAAATTAGCCATTTGTCTTTGTATAGGAAGTACGTCACACCTGATTCGGCCTTACTTTAGCTATAGTGACTAGAATAAGGTAGTGTGTTTACCGGATTTAAAAAGTGTCCCCAAAACGGCGAACGATCGCTTGTTCCCACTATTTCCCACTCTCTATGGATACTATTATCTCTGATTAGCGAGATCCGTGCTGTCGGGTAAGGCCAACACCCCCTCTTCTGTAGGAGGTATTGGTAAGGCAAGTTCACAGGACGTACGAGGCGATTACCAACTCGAATCGTGATTGGTCAATTTCAGGGCGTAACTTATCACTATTATCCCAACGTCATACCATTCAGCCAATCCTAGACCAAGCTAAGAAATCGCCTCGTGCGTCCTGTGAACTCGCGGGACCGCATGGATAATAGTATTCATAGAGAGTGGAAAACAGCGATCGTTCGCCACCTGGATTTTTCGCCTTTTTTGGGTCCACTTTTTTATAATGGTGTCTATGGGCGGTAAACACACTATCTTATTCTAGTCACTACTTTAGCGAAAATCAAAGATCGCTTTGAATCCTGATAGGTTGAAAATAAATGTATAGTATTGAAGTACGTCACAATTTTAAATTCGACGTTTTGCGTATATTTTCTAAAGTCAAACTTTGAAATTAAATAAAAAATAAATAATCATCGGATTTTAAAAATTCTTGGTGCGAATATTCCTCTCTCTAGGATACCTCTATCGAATAAAAAAATAAAAAATAAATGTGGGGATTACCCATTGTACTTGAAATGATAAAATATGAGCCAGAAACGAGTAGACACTTTAAGAAATAATTTCCCCCAAAAAAATTTTAAAATTGATTAATTTTAAAATTTAACAGTTTTTTTTGCACGAAATTTCGTAAATAATATAATAACAGAACTTCATTAAAAATCTTTCAGAATATGGCTTTTAAACAGAATCAATTACAATTTTCAAATCAACAGAATTACAAAGTTAGAAGCGTTTTTAAATATAGTTTTATTTAAAATAATTACTTCACTGAAACATTCTTGAATTTCTCTTAATTTAATTTTTAAAAAGTAAGAAGAGATATTTGCGAAGTCTAGCCCGGCCAGCAGGTTTTGAACCGAAGACCTTAGGGTTGGAAATCGAGTACTCTAACCATCCAACCTCCCGGTACTACATTCTTGAAGTGTTAAACCAATTATTTGTAGATTTTTCTAAGTTTGTAAGGGGTGAAGCATTTTAAAGACTATAAGATTATTGAGATTATTTACTCTCACAACATCGGATTTTTTTTACTGTGTGTAAACAACCACAATAACACCATTCCCTTTTTTATTTCACGAAAACCGATCATTTGCTACTAATTCATCTTTCCGCGCAGAGAAACGCTCATTGCGCATGCGTCTCCTTCGCATTACACTGAAAACTGAAACGTTTCGGAGCTGCTTACTCAAACATAGTGTGTTTTGTGGACTCCGCGGCCTTTCCACAACAAGTTCGTGTAAAGCCTTTCAATACTGTCGTGTATAGTTTCCGGAATTTTTAACAGTGTAGAGAGCCAATTTACGAGAGAGAGGCGACAACTCAGTATAACGCGCGCAGATCGGTAAACAGGTTTTCTGTTCGCCACAGGCGGTTCCCTGGATAGGATTAGCATGGGACGCGAGACAAGCGGCATGATACAGTTTGGACAGAACTGGATGCGCAGAGACGCTTTTAAGTGAGTTGTCGCCTCTCTCTCGTATATAGGCTCTCTACAAACTTCTAGGGAAGGTAGGGTATATCATAAGGATTAAGCGTGCATCTAAAGTTTTATGATACCACCAACCATTCAGCGAACAAAAGATAGTTCCCCCATCTCTTTGTGTGAGCATTCCAGGGAGATGGCAATCGCTGGAACTCTTTTGTTCACTGATTGACGGTCGTTGGTATCATAAAACTTTAGATGCACCCTAAGAAGAATATCATAGGAACCCATGGCCCCAGACGTCACCCTAAGGGGCTAGGGGGTATTGCGCCCTTACTTCGTCTAGTAAGCCGGGATCGTGTCGATCATCCTTCATCACATCATGATCGACACGATCCAATGCTTTCGTTTCAGTAAACTATCTGCGATCGGATAAGTTCTGATGTAAGCATGATAACAATCGGTGATTAGGTTGAACTCTGTCTGGGAAGCTATCGAAAAAACGTCGCTGGGCGCGGTACGCAGCCAAGAACTAGAACCATCGGCAAGTCGGAACTTCCCCCCCCCTCACTTTTTGGGTCCCGTGGGTAGTTTCACCCCTAGCTCCTTAGGATGACGGCTGGGACCATGGGTTTCTGTGCAATTCTGAATCCTTATGATATACCCTACCTCCCCTAGAAGTTTGTCCCTTTAATAATGATACACCACTTTTCTTCATTTATTGGATCCTTTTTCAGCCTAAAATATTCTTCAGAATCTTCTGCCATTCCGTTGTCTTCTTCGTCAGGAGATTTCACTTGGTTACTCTGTATTCTTTTAAAGAGTATAGGGGAAAGTATTGCACCTCGGACCCCCCCTCTAACTGTACCTCGATCCCACACTGTTTTAAGTAAAATTTTTGTAGTATGGCAACACTGCATGTGTAGTTAGCATCCTTACAACCAGAGCTCTCATTCTAACTAAATTTTTATTTAAAAAGTCGACAAATTGAGATAATATAGATCAATAACTGATTTCTCTCATCAAAAGTAAATTTTCTATGTTTTGCTTCAAAGTTATAGTTTAAAAAATACATGCAGTAAGTTTTATATCTTAAATTTAATTTTTTCATCTATCATAAAATGTGCTTAAAATGGGACTGGGGGTAAACTTAACATGGTGATAAGACATTTTTCAGGAAATGATCAAGTACTGTACCTGGGACCTAAGGAAAGCATTGTACCTTAGACCTTTGGTCCTTTTAAATAAGTAAAGTTTATCTTCTTCCTTCTACGCAAAATCTTCCTCTTCAGAAACACTTTGGATGTTAAAGAAGAGGAGACGATTTTGAGATGTGTCCATATCCACCATTAGCAAGAAAAAAATCACAAACTCACTAACTAAAACGAAAATAGAAAAATCAATAAATATTCAGTATTTCATCTAGTATTTTCATACAGAAGAAGGAACAAGAACCTAAAAAAGTAAGAAATTTAATTTATTAACTTAAGACTCAAGAGTCGTAAAACCAATTTTACTAAAAGGCAATTTGAAAGAATGAACATTGGCTCTCCAGGTTAAAAACGTTCTTCGAGCAGAAATGTCTTTTCTTATAATGTTGGAAAATAGAAGCAGATTCACTCCAAAAAAGCATTGAAAATTTACCATTTCTTAAAATAGTGCAGAATAGTTGCATTAAAAATGCAAAAAAATAGTGATGCTATTTCACGTTAAGTATATCCTTTCAAAATTGCTTTGCATAAAAATTTCAACTTTCATTGGAGGTTTTAAATAAATTTAGATGCAGTATGACAGTAAATTTATTTTCAGTTTCTAGATCAGTGTCTTTCAAACTTTTTAATGACGTTTATGAAGATCAATAAAGAGCCATATTGCATTCTAAATTTAAAAATGAACCCATTTCGTAACCGTATCGGGTTCTATGATAGGGTGTACTTAAGGTTTATTTCCATTGGCAGCGCAACGTTAATGCGGCTTTTGGAACGAATCGTAAGCTAAATATTATGATTGATGACATCATCACACTTGATCGCTTATCTGATTAGTTGGACTCTTCACTTATGTGAGTCATTGAAACTAGTTATCTACTAAAAAGATATTGTTGTTGCTCACCCCCCTTGGCCTACTAGATGAACTAAACTGAGTCTAAAAGACCATGTCCCAAAATAAAATGAAACCTCCCCTCATTCAATAGCTGCCTCATGGAAGCACCAATGCAATATAAGATATGAGAAGAAGAGGCGATGGCTGAACAGCAGCACTTAATATTTCAACTTTTTATGTGGCCAGTTCTAAGTCTAGACCACAGAGTACTAGAACAGAGAGTCCGTGGTCATAGGCGCTAATGGAAATCGAAAAGTTGGATGGATGTGGGGCTTTTTTGGCGCTGTGATCGCATCTACGTCACGGGAGGCGGGAAGAAAAAATCTGATTGGGCAAGAAAAACTTTTTCCTTCTCCTTCGAAAATAGCAGATTGAGTGACAGCCAATCACAGGTTCGGACACCAAAATGTAATGCTGATCCATCTGTCAATCATTTATAGTTCCTCATGGCGCCCTCATATCCATCCAACTTTTGAAAATATCGTTTTGGACCCTCTGTTAGGATTTTTCTCTGTGGTCTTGACCACAGAGTAAAGAGCCGAACAGAGAGCCCAAGTGGTAGTTTTCCTCTTTTATTCCACCGCCCTCTCGAGACGCAGCAAAGCTCGCAGATTATAAGAGGCATGTTCAAGTGAGACCTCTATAGATCTACGTACGTCTTTCTCAGTTCACTAACTGCTAATCAGAAGAAGGCAAATGCGAAAGGGATTCCTGATTGGATATGGAACTTTTATCAGGCGTTGCATTTTAATTTCATTGCCGCTGCTCTTTTTTCCCTTGTTGGTTGACTTCTTCCCTAAAGAAGTTAAATTATCCCCGGTGGGAATGAAATTTTCTCTATTTTTTAACTTCGATTGTTTAGGTTTCCCCCCCTCTGCTGATTTGAGTGACAGGCGGGCGAAAGCTTCAGTGGGAGAGTGGCAGTGACGTAGAAGGAGCGACGAGGAGCTAAGAGGCGGGTCCTACGTCCAGAAGTGTCTATGGGAAAATCTATGCTTTAAAAATTGCCATTAGCGTCTATGGCGATGAGACCTCTGTTAAGCTCTATTCTCTGTGGTCTGGACGGACATGAACTAAAAAAATAAAGACGTATTTCCCTTTCCAGATCTACTCTGGCTCCCCCATCCTGAACACGCAGTACTACCTGAACACGACGGATCCGGACTACGTGCGCTACATTCTGTCCTACCAGAACCTCATAGCGGAGACGGTGCGACTGCTCAAGGCGCCGGAGTCGTCGGTCAAGCAGGACATCGAGGCGCTGCTGGAGTTCGAGACCGAGTTTGCCAACGTGAGTACTTACTTTTGCAACGAGGAAATTCCCTTGTTCTGCATTGTTGAGGCATTGGACAAATCTCATCAAACATTTAACGGCTGTATTCTTTGTACCTTGACCAGCGGTAATCAACCGTCAAAGAAGGATTTTACCCGTAGATGGTGGAGTGAGCAATGGCAACCGAAAGAGTGGATGAGATAATTTCCAGAAACACCGCCGTCACGTGACAGTTGTTTTTTTTCTGGAAATTGTTTTCACTGCCGAACTTTTATGCCGTGCAGTGTGGAGACGTCAAGCTTTAGCACATGCCTTGTAATAGTTTTAAAATTGCTAAGCAAGAGCGATAACGCTTCAACTCATCGTCAGTAGAGAGCCTGCATACGAGAGAGAGGAGACAACTCGCTTATAAAAGCGTCTTTGCGCATCCAATTCTGTCCAAACTGTATCATGCTGCTTGTCTCGCGTCCCATGCTAATCCTATGGAGGGAAACCTAACTACCGCCTGCGGTGGACAGAAAACCGATTTACCAATCTGCGCGCGCTGTACTGAGTTGTCGCCTCTCTCTCGTATACAGGCTCTCTAATCGTCAGAACCCCTGCTAATGGCGGGTACTCTCAATATTCAATAGAAATCAAGTCAATTCTCAAGTCAATTCAATAGAAATGCTCACTCCAGTTCTATATTTCTCTTCTATGATAAAACTAGAGTCGGTGATTCCTTCTTTGACTGCTGATTACTAGATGGTCAGGTAGTAGAGGATCCGGAGATAAAGATGATAGCCCGATTAGAGTGTGAGAAAGAAATTCTATAAATCCTTTATAAAATACAACTTTTTTTTGAGAATTAAAACCAAAGAATTAAACAAGTTTTGTGTTTGAAAGTATTATTATGCAATCTCAGTAATACTAAAATAGATTTCTATAATAAAGTCGCATCTAAGGCTGTATGATAAACAACTACATTTTATGATGGAAAAAATAAAAATATACTAACGTCAAGTCACAGAAAAATGACTCTTAGATTAATTATAAACTTAGCCCTTAGTGCCATTACCTCAAATATATTATCTCCTTTTTCAAAGATCTTATTTACTTTCTCCTGAAACCCATTCTTCGTAAATGGAATTGATTCGCTCCAGGGTATACATAAAGATAAAGCAATCAGATGTCACTAGATAGATACTGACATTTTGTTTTTAGATTTGCTACAAGTTACAGTTTTCCGTAACTGATTATCAACTCTGAATAATTTTGAGTGTGCGGTTTTATTTATTTAAAAAATCCTGTCATTTAATTTGGTTAATATGGTTGACAGACTGAATCTAGTATGCTCTTTTACAAAAACAGTTCTTCTTTGTGAAAAAAAAATGCACAGCTTAGTATACAATTATATTGTCTTCTAATTTTCTGAGAAAAGTTTTCACAAATTATGCGCGTTTTTGTTCGAACAACTGTGGTTATATTTTGCTTGCTCTTTGTATACAGAGGAAAGACCCTAGATATCCATACTTACCTTAAAAGTCTTTCACCTTTTAAATTGTAAACCACTTGTGTAATTTTAGCACCACTAAATCAGTTTATCCCCAGAAATACCCAAGAGACACCTGTGTTAACCTAAAACTTGTTACCCCATCGCGAATTTTTTAAAATGAAATTATTCTAGAAACTCTTCAATTCCCTATGGACTCGTGTTCTAATTCCTTTACACACACTGTATCCTTTACCCCCACCTAACTACTAAATCAATGAACGACATCATTACATGGTATACCAATTACCCAGCCAGGCAAAAGGCATCGTTTTACACCGGAACACTTTGAACCCGTCCCGACTTTTTGAACTCTCCCAAATCCTCTCCTAGCATGCCACAGACCCCTTCGATATTAAATTATCTTACCTCCTCCCTCCGGTTTCGGGTTCCTTCCCCAATTATGTGAGCTCGATGCCAGAGATTTGGTTACATCGTAGGATAACCCTGACTCGGTGATTAGGTTTAGGCTCATCGCGGAGTCCGCAGTACTATCTAATGAAGGTTATGTTTGGGTGTAGTTGGTTTAAGTCATTAGCATGTTTTGAGGAGATTGCTACCTAAATAGTCTTAATCTAATGATGGTGTTTGAAAATGGAGGTATAATTTGGTGTTTCGGGAGTTTATAACTTGGTATTGTGTTTGATTAAGAGGGGTTTTCATATTTCTTGATACCGCTAATTAAACAAAAACTAATGGATGATATCGGGTCAAACAATAACTTTCAATAGGTACAGTAAATTTTCAATAGATATGGGGTACATATGTATTATTATTTGAGTTTAATATCAATGTTTTCCATATGCTTCACGGCCGTATTCAACGCTGACGGTTAACCGTGAGTCAAACCTCTGATTGGCAAAAAACTTTCACTTCTAGAACTGACAATCAGAAGTTTTACTGCCGGTTTACCGTCCAGTCAGGTTAGCGATGAATCATACCCGTGTCATCATATGCGAAGGAGATTACGCGAAAAGTTTTAAAAACGAATTGCCTGTCATTTTTTTGTCTTTCACTTTTTTAAGCATTTTTAAAACAATGACTTCAGTCTACTGCTTGGCTCCATAGTCGTTTTCATTTGTCTCTGATTGGTTTATACCCTAAAGATACCGTTCTTGCTCTTTTTGTGTTTTTTTTTATTTCCGAGGTCACTTAAACGACAATCAAAAAAGGGGATTATAGAGGTTGGTAATTTTCAAAAAAAGTTACTTTAACCGTAACTGATTGAGTTTAACTGCATTATCCCTTATCATTTTCGTCCTCATCCTTCAAAATGTCTTCAACCAAAATTTCATTGAGTTCCTATGAACGGTTTGGTAGCTAGTCTTAAGAATAAGTGAAGTTATTTTTAATCACCTGGTGTTTGCGATTGATATCCTGTTATTATATCGAAAGTTTCGACAGATACATTTAGACAGTTTTCGTGTTAGATTTTAAGGCCTTGCATAGTGCTTAAAAAGTAGTTTTACTTTTTTTTCAAACTAAAGAATCCAGAAATTACAAACCTATACTGAAAGAACATAAATCCCCTATTCATTTATTGAAATCTCGAATTCTCGCATTATTTTTTCCAAGCTAGGAAACTAATTTATAAAATAGATACTTAAAATGCATTGCTTCCCAGAGTAGGAATAAAATTAACTACGTATATTCATTTATCTTTAACAACTTTAACGCAGCATTTTACATTTTGAGACTATCTATCGTTAGAAAATACCACCCTTTCTTTCCAAAAATCATCATTTCTTTTCCTTAATGACATCAGATTATCTACTCTCTTTCCTCAGTTATACGTATTCTCCCCCATCCAGGAATCATTGTAAATCTCTCAACTACGCTCAATTTAGAAAACTTTATTCTTGCTCATTTAACAGGAATGAACAAGACAGCGTATCGAATACCTATAAAATCCCTTTGGAAAAAGTCACGAAGTGGGAAACTATTCCCAGTGCCAAAAGCCACTTAGCAACCTGTTGAGAAAAATGAGATCCGTTAAAAACGGAGGTTTTTATTTCACTTTTAAAGCTGCATATTGCCCAGTTTTACTTTTGCACTTCCGTTTTATGACTTTTCTCTTCATAGAGGGAATAAACTTTCTTCTCGGGAAAGTTTTTACGGCACTTAGTATCAAAAAAGTCCCTTTAAATCCCTTGTGTTACTTTTAAACGATAGGGACGAGGCTACAGCTTCGCTAATAGGAACAAGCACTTTCTTTAGAGGACCTATAGGGTAAGGATATAAAACTATTGTGTCTGTTTTTATGTTTGGGGTAATACTTTGATAATGAGAGAAGATACTACATATAGTAGAGGTTTACTTGCAGTTTGATTTTCTATTAAATGTTGGTTTTTTCCCCACCGATGCACAGTGAGGTAACTAAGGAACATGACACATTGATGGAATGTTTCTTTTAAGAACGGATATTAAAATTTATTTGGTATTTTATAGTTAATAGGTTTTTGTATTAATAACTCTGAAATGTATTGAATAATAAAAAATAGTTACCTATTCCAACGAACTCTGCTTATTTTATTTAATTTGAATTTTTTATGTCTCAAAGAATGAAAACCATTGCTTTTATTACTTTCTTTTTTAAAATTTATTGATTTTAAGATTTGTAGTTCAATTGTTAAAATAGAAAAAAAAATTTATAGCTGTATTTTTAAAACTTGAAATTTAAATATTCTTGAAAAAGTATTTTTAATCGTCTCAAATGCACATAATGATCAAATTTTAATTTTTTTCTTATTGAAATTGTTTCCTTAACTTTATACCTTTACTATGTTCTACTATTATGACATTTTTTACATTATCAGCCTTAGAAAAATATTTTTTCAATGAAAAAAATCATTACTTGTTACGAAATTACTGTTTTGATTGTTATTTAATTTAGCTCTTTCATAAAAAGATACATTTTTGGTAAATTATTTTTGAAAAGTAGTTGAGAGGACCTAAAAATTGTCATATACAAATACAAATACAAATTAAGTCGACCAACTACAGACGTATGCCCAGCAAGGTTGGTCCAGTCTTTTTAACCCAAACTACCGGAATCCCAGTATCTGTCAATTTTCCTCTTGAACTCGTTTACCCCACTTGAATTTACAATTGTTTCAGGCAACGCATTCCATCTATCCATTACCCTATTAAAAATAATGCTTTCTACAATCCGTCTTAAATTTTACTTTGTTCAATTTGAAATTGTGTCCCCTTGTTCTATTACCCGTATTAAAATCTAGTCCCTTTGTGTCCCCTTGCTTTACCATTTTAAAAAGTTGAATCAAATCCCCTCTAATCCTTCTTTTCTCTAGAGTGAACATATTTAGCTTCTTTAATTTTTTCCTCATAACTTAAACTGGATATACCCTTGACCATTTTAGTAGTCCTATGCTGAACCCTTTCAATTGAATCAATATCTTTTTTCAAGTATGGAGACCAAAACTGAACAGCATACTCTAGATGAGGTCTCACCAAGCCTCTGTATAGTGGCAAAATAATATCCTCGGACCTTGAAGAAACAGTTTTTTTAATGTATCCTAATATCCTATTAGCCTTTTTACTAGAAGATGAACACTGATGAACCCATTTAAAGTCCGCATTTACTATCAACCCTAAATCTTTGATTATATTACCTAACTTTGTCCCCTTGCAGATAAAATTCTGCCCTACCATTCCTCCGACCCATATGAAGTACCTGACATTTACTTATGTTAAAGGACATACCCCATTTTTCAGCCCATTGCGATATAATATCAAGATCCTTTTGTAAATTTTGTACCTGCTTCTGAGTATCTACCCTCCCCCAAACATGTGTTATTATTTTTAATAGTTTTTGAATATGAACTTATTTTTAATAGTTTATGAATATCCATATTAAATAGTTTTTGTGTGCAGGAAGTTAGTAAAAACAGGTACAGTCGAATCCGCTTAATGTGATCACGGTTAATGTTATCAATCGGATAATGTTATCGAAATCAACAGGTCCCGATTATTCCTATTTAATTTAATGTAAAATACTTCGTTTAATGTGATCAACTATGAATCATCACTCCGCTTAATATTACCAAAACTTGTCCATATCCCCTTTAAAACGATCACTTTTGAGTTCAAGTTTCATTTTGAAGGTCAATTTTTACATGTTAACAGCTGCCCCATGAGAGCATCTGGCGTTTCTTTTTTCTGAAACTCAGTATGAGTATAAGAAAAAGAAAACATTCCGCATATATTGAAAGAAAACAGTTTTAGGGGGGGTCCGAATCCATGCTTATGATTGGTTAATGAATCCACCAAGATCGAAGCTTTACAGATGTCTGATAAGAGATTTGAACTTTCCCTTGTTCACTGGAATTCAGATTATGTAATAAATAAGTGGTTTATTGGAGTGGAAGGATATAATGGGGGAAAAAAGAGAGACCTTTCTATACAAATAAAAATACAAAGTAAGCGATTATTTTACTTTTATTAATTAAACTACTCTTATTTGTCCCCTTAAAATTTTACTTAGTTTAAAAATAGTGATTTGAATACATTAAGATTACATGATTTTGATTTTAAAGCAAACAATCTAGTTACACTGTTTGCTTCTTTTTTATATGAGATCGCTTATTGTTATCGATCGGATAATGTTATCAGTTTAGTCTCGGACAATTGCGATCACATTAAGCGGACTCGACTGTAGTAGTTAAATTAGTAGTAGCAGGTAAATTAGAAACAATTTATTTAATAGGAATAAAATCTCATGTAATTGATATTTTTCATTATTATTTAATTTAACTTCATTATTAATGCAACTATTTGTAAAAAATCATGTAATTAATGATTTTCTATTAAATTTTAACTTAAAATCAGCAGACTAAATAGTTTTTCATTCAAAAATGTAGTTCTCCTGAGTAATTAAAACTTTATCATCTTTAAGATCAAAATCATTTATCAGTTTAAAAATATCTCACACCATTTGTAATCTCTGTGTTTAGAGGATATCTTATTCCACGACAGGAAAAAGACTGATTAGTGTAAGAGTCATTAATTTAATGATCTAGATCGGGAGGATTTTTTTACGGAGATAAACTGTTTTTCCCCTCATTAAGCTTAAAAGTTCGCTTTGTCTTAAATCAAAACACTAAAAACACTTGGATTTTTTTGCTGAATCGGAAAAAAATCTTTCGCTTTTAGATACTTAATGAGATTTTAAATGCGGTAGAAATTTTTCGAAGTACCAAGGCAGAATAAATATCGATGTCCTTTTTTGTGTTGTGCTGCTCACAGTGTGTTTGGCCTACGAAATTCCGTACCACGTTCTTTATATGCATTAATCTTTATCTTAAAATAACTTATCATTCATTGAAAGGGCAAAAAATATAAGACCATATCAATATTAAATGTGGCATTTTGAAAATATTATTTTCAATGGTTTTAAACTAGAAGTATTAAACGCTTTTATTTATTGATGTTTAAGAAGAAATGCTACTAAATGTTTTTTATCTCGATTTAGATGTTTTTGGGCACTTTTATGGAATTTTAATTTGAAGTCTGCGTTTCGATAAGAATAAAAATTAGGTTCTCCAGTATTATTTGATAAAATTCAGAGTGGGTACGTATGTGGGTTTGTGTTTTATGCATATCTGCAGTTTTCTACCAATTTGCATTAAACTTCGTGTACATAGTAAAATATTCAATAAAAAGCATAGGCTATGTTTCGAAATTCTTAAATGACCCCTTGACCCCTTTTTGTCTTTTTCCTTAAATAGCTTTATATTCTTCTAGAGCAGTGTTTCCCAACGTGGGGCGCACGCCCCACCGGGTGGCAATATCATATTCTAAGGGGGCAATTTGAAAATTTAAAAAGAAGTTTAAAAATCTGATCCTATTATCCTATCTGAGAATGTATGTCTGAAATCTGGATCAGTATGTATCAAAACTAAGTTGAAACTCTGTTTTTAGAGTCTAATTTCCAAACCTTTTCTAGGGGATGACCCAAGATATCTTTGTTTTAAGAACGCTGTATTTGAAACTTTTTTACATTAGGTTCATCAAAATGCAAATCTTACCTAAAAATTTATATCTAAAATTTCCCAACTAGGAGTACCACAAACTAGTTAAATTCCTGTTTTCTAAAGTCAAATTTCCGAAAATTTGCTGGGGGAAGACCCCAAGACCCCCCTTGGTACTTAAAACTTAATTACTCATAGCTTGATTTAGTTCTTTAGCATGCAAATTCTACTAAAAATTTTCTGAAAAGCTTCATTAGACTTATTAAATATACATAGGAGGGAGGGGCTAAGAAATAATTTTGGCTCCCTCTCAAAATATATTTTACATATGCCACTGAGACCGCGGGCATGGGAAATTTAGAAAGGCTTTGGTGGGGCATGGACCGAAAAAGGTTGGGAAACACTGTTCTAGAGTAAAGATTTTCATCCCATTTTTACAAAGAAAGAAAAATGCGAGACACCAAGGTTTTAAAGAATAACTACTAGATTAAAAGCCATTTTAAAATTTCATTAATATTTTAAGGAACTAAATCACTGCCAATTAGTCATAGTTATGGATCCAAGAACTATAACGCGTGTTTCAGCCATTTTCAAATATTCTATTCTCGCAATTTCTTTCTCTTAGTTTCTCTACAAACTCGTCATAACAGTCAAACTTCATGTCCAAACACGGATGGGTGTAAACCACAAAATTAATTTCGAAAGCAGCGATCTTTAAAATTAACAAGATCCCCCACGCTGTGAGGGTAAAGTGAAAACCAATAGTTTTGTCGATTTCCCCCGGTTCAATTTGAAGTTGAAAAGTAAAATATTTATTGGAAAATCAGCACGTACAGGACCTAATTAGCGAGTTAGAAAGCCATAGAAAATTAATTAGCCTCAAACTGTTTCTTGACAACCTTAACCCTTCTGTGGTCTTATAAAAAGGGGAGAGAAACAATGTTCTGCTGGACAATTTTTGCGAAGCTTTTGATGAGTTGTGTATTGATTCACACGCAAAACGGGATATGATTTTAGATGCCAAAGCATCATGTGCATGGAAAATTGAAAATCTTGGTTGAAAAATTGATTTTTAATTAATAATTTTGTGTTGGGAAAATCAGTTCTTTTACTGAAAATTATTGAGTTATTTTATTCTTGTGGTATTTAAAAGAAGGGAACTTTTGTGACTTTTCACCCAAATTTCCTCTTAATCTTTTTTTAAACTGTTTTGTTTTATGGGATAAATTTTTTTCTCAGATTTAAAAAATATCATGGTTTGAAACGCAGAGAAAAATCCTAACAGATGGGTTCAAAACGATATTTTCAAAAGTTGGATGGATGTGAGGGCGCTACGAGGAACTATAAATGATTGAGAGGGAGATCGGCAGTGCATTTTGGTGACCAAACCTGTGATTGGCTGTCACTCAATCTGCTATTTTCGATGGAGAAGGAAAAAAGTTTTTCTCGCCCAATCAGGCTTTTTCCCCACCTCCCGTGACGTAGATACTATCCCAGCTCCGAAAAAGCCCCACATCCATCTATCCTTTCGATTTCAATTTGCTCCTATGGCCACGGATTTTCTGTTCTAGTACTCTGTGGTTTGAAATCGATACAAAGAAAAAAAATCAAAATCGGATCCCAAATTTTGTTTTCTACTTTTAAAAATCAGATGGAGTGCGCTTCTAATCAACACCCTCTGTATATAAAGACTCAAAATTACTTTTTTTGTAATGATGGCGTTATTTGTTTTTTATTTTGTAATCAAAATTATTCCTAAGTTTCTTCTCTTGTATTACTTTACACTCCCACTTCTTATGTTTAGTGATTTTGAAGTGAAACTGGTTAAACATGACAGTTTTTAAAATAGCATTTTTAGGTAAACGTGAAAAAGGGTTGGGTGTTCAGTAGAAAAAACTTTAATACAGCTCTTAAAATCTTCTACTAATCAGGGAAACTCCTGTAAACCGTCACAGATAGTTTAAATTTGTTTACATTTTTTACTGGATTGTATTGGTGCCTCCGTGAGGCAGCTGTTGAATGAGGGGGATGAGGTCTCTTATTTAATTTTGCGACATGGTCTTTTATACTTGGTTTAGTTGATCTAGTCCAGTGGTTTTCAACCTTTTGTGCCCCCTCGCCCCCTTTTTATTCTCTGTATTAATTTTAATTTAGAGTAAAGTTTAAATAATAAAGCAATTTTATATCCGAGGGTCCTCCCCCAGAAAATTTTTGGAAATAAGACTCTAAAAACAGATTTTCATGTTTTCAACTAGTGTTAGTACACCTATTCCGAATTTTGGACTTGTATTTTTAGGTAGAATTTGAATTTTAATGAACTAATTATAAAAAAAGTTATTAAGTTCCAAGTACAAACGGGGGTTTGGGGGTTCCCCCCCAGAAATTTTTTGGAAATTTGACCCTAAGAAACAGGGTTTTAACTTTTTTGGTGCATTAAGTCTGAATACAGTCTGTAAGTACAATACTATTTTATTTTCCCCCTTTGAGTACTCATCGCCCCCCAATCGCCCCTCACTTATTTATCGCCCCCCTGATAACCCAAATCGCCCACCTGGGGGCGATCGCCCCCAGGTTGGCAACCGCTGATCTAGTCCAAGGGGGATGAGCAACAACAACATTCTTTCCAATAAAATCTTTTTTAATCCTTTTTTAAATACTTTTTTCTTTGAAAGAATACGAAACTTAATTCCAGTGAACTGAAGTGGGAAAAAGGTGTCAAAAGGTGTTCAAGGTGTCGCAAAAATTCCTGTCAATTTAAATAACGGTCGGTATATTCCAGTAAAAAAATTATAGTTTTTCCCATGTAACAAATTTGTTATTTATTGATCGGAATTTATCGACTTGATTTTACATTGACCGAAACTTTCGTATATACTAACCGAATTCAATTGAAGGAGTTTGGCTAGTATTTTTTAGCCTTTTCTAATGTTCAGTCTTTGATATACTTTTCTGAACTAAGTCCGTTTGCAACCCCAGGTAACTTTCAATAAGAACCAATTACACCACTTTCAATTAGAACATTAAATATAAAGTATATAGATCAACCAAATAAATTGGAAAAATATTTCTACTTAAGCATAAAAATGCTTCATATTAAGTAAAAGTATTTAAAATGTTTAAAAGGAATTTCTTACTACTTAAACAAATTTAAACCGTAAGCCAATATATTAGCACCCGAGGTAAAAATTCCATTACCTCTTTTATACAAATACTTTTCAAGTCAAATATTTCTTCTGGAGGCGTAATGGTATAAATATACGTTCAACCCAACAAAAGAATCTAAAATGCATCCCACCTTCCAAGCTTCAACCACAACCTTACGGTACTTAACCACACTATATCACGAAAGTATAAGTCAGCCCTCAAAGCACTTTCGTTTAAGTTACATTATGCAACTGAAGGAAGTCGAATAGTAAGCCGAGAGTGTTTTCCACCCTCTTTCCTTGGAAACTTTTATACTCACCACTGAAAAAGTAATCGCTTCTAATGCCTCCTATAAAAACGATTGAGCCCCGCCGTACGATATCTTTCCCCTAGTTTTCTTTTGTGTGTGGATTTTTATCGCAGTGGGAGTTAAAGCGAGATCATCTTTGGTTGCAATCAACCGTTATGGTGCTGAAATTCTGACCGTATTTTTTTTCATTGAAAAGGAAATTTTCGTTTTAGTTTTGGAATTGGAAAAACTTTGCATGGTAGGGGGCGGTTCCATGTTGATGGGTGTTCTTTAAGGTTGAAATCTTCTTGGGGGATAATAGTTATTCTATTTCAACAATAAATTTTTTCAAATTGACTGAAAAACTTAACTGGTGAACGTTTTGAATGTGTAGGTTTAAAACATTATCGACTAATCATCTTTCATTAAACATTATATTAACTCAAATTATCCTGTTCTGTAAATTATATATTCCTTCACACGAAAAATGCTAACTCAAAGTTATTTATTTTTCTAGTTTAAGAATTTTATAAGTAATTTAGCATATAATTAGAAAAATATTTTCTAACAAAATGACAGCATCGATGTGAGTGGACTGCAACAGGAGTGTATTATTCTCTGAAACTTTGGAAAATAAAAACTTTTACGTTGTAAATATCCCTAACTATAAAAAATGAATTAATTAACTTAACACCTCTATCCCATGTTGATAGTATTAGTAAAAACTTTACAGTTTAAAATTTAAATAATAATTTATTCAACTACAATGTGCTTTGATTGCTTATAAACTCTTATAGCAAACTGCTTTTGGATTTTTACTTAAATTTTTATTGACACGCAAAACATTTCATTACAAATTATACCTAAAAGGTGTTAACTGAAAATTTTGCAATGCTCTAACAGAAAATAGTAAAATGGAATGAATCATATATGTATTCCAAACAAAATTGAGCTACTCAAGAATGACAATGATGTAATTCCTTCCAACATGTTTTCCGTTTATTTGAAAGTTGTTTCATACAGGCGTGTCTTTGTTGTTTCTATGGAGAAGACATTTTATACAATTGAGGCGTTTGCTTTCAAAACCAGCTCATTCCATATTTTTCTAAAATCCACTTTTTTGCATATTTTGAAAGTTTAGATTAGAGGATCCTTTATAACCTGACGAAGGGATATAGCTCAAATCCAGCTCATTTCAACACAAAATTAGATGAAAAGGTGAAAACTGTGATCTCAACTGTGAAATTTCATATCATTTGAAAAAGTTAAGTGGGTGTCATTTATTTAAAACTTGTAAAGACACAAATATTAACTGGTAAACTGGAAAAAACCAATTTCACACAACTTAATTGAACAAAAAAACTGAAAAAAAGCATGAAAAATCGTGTTTTTGCATCAAAAATCAGCTCATTCCAACCTAATTAGTGTAATTACGTCCAAGGTAAATGCTCCTGGAATGAAAATGAAAAACTAATCAAATTCTAGGAGGTTATACCTGCAATTAAAAATTTACAAAAAAAATTAACTTTAGAACTGTGGACGTGAGAAGTTTTTTGTCTCTCCTGTAAAATTTCCAAAAATGGAATGAGCTGGTTTTGATATAGAAAACGTCTCAATTCTTCCTAACCAATTATCAAAGTTCGGATTAGGCAGCTAATATGCTGGACAACTAAAATTAAACACAAATCTATGCTCACCTCAAGTTGCCTAATTTTGGACTTTTCTCACCATCATTCTAAATAATTATATTGAAGCTAGAAGTTCACCAACTAGCTAACTCACTCGAAAACTATTCATTCAAATCAATGCACTTTTATAGCATTTAAACACAACTGAAAATTAAATCTTTGAATAGAATGCCCAGCATTGGTTTTAAAAATTTACATCATAATGAATCTATCTCTCATTTAAAATTCATAGACGACTCTGCCTTCATTTGTCGACTTTAAACAGATAAATTCATGGTTCTGAACCACCATTAAAATCCCTGCTTCAGAGCCAGATCATGAATTACTCAAGATCCGTGATGGAATATCGTACTAGTGGGTGTGTAATCACACTTCGGTACGTTTCAAATGGCAGTTTAATTTGAAAGGTTCTGCCTGATTTACAATATAGGTTTGAGCTTCACTCGCATTGAATTCAAACTATTACTTAAATTTATAGTCTGATTCTGATATGAATGGTTTCTATGTAGTGAAAGATTTTCGGGAAGTTAACTCATACTGTTTCTTTAAAAATATTCAACCACATATATTTATATTTTTGTTTTAAGCACCATGTAAATTTATAAAATATTGTAATGGGGCATTAAGTAAGCGCACCTAACGAAGACCCTTTATACTTATTTTCGATAGTAAGAGGTGTAAGATTGATTCTTGTCTAAGACATTAAGAACACTATTCTAGGAAATTTTATATGTAACCTGCAATAAAAATCAAATTTAGGAAGTTTAAATGCAAAAATTAATTATCGATTAATAAAATAAGCATACAGTTTTTCTTTCAAGCTATGGTCATTTTAAAGTTCTAAATTTGTCAAATAAGATGATACTACTAAATGTTTTGTACAAAAAACCGGGCGGATGTTGGACAGTGTTTCACTGCAAACGCTTCACAGAAAAAAATAAACACATTTACTATACTCGAATGCAACTTAAGTTGAGCCTGACGCCATGGCCTCGCGGAAGCAAATCTGAGTAAACAGAAATCCTGTAATGCTGAGTATAGATGCTGAGAGAGATAGTAATGCTGAACATTTTATACATATCGAGATGAAAAGATGCTTAATATACGTGGATTTAAAAAACCAATCATTATTCAAAATTGAAGCTCTAAATTTCACTCAAAATTCAGACACCTCGCAGGGAACTACTTTCTTTGGTTGCTCTCAGCATATATCTACAGGCTCAAGTTAAGTTGTAACTGAGTATAACACGTATCTGTCCTCAAATTAATGATTTAGTTGTGTTGTCGGGTAGAACACTTTAACACTTTATATTGTGTTGGGAGAGTGTTTTGAAAATAGTTAAGAAGTTTAATGCTAGACAGCAACTTAAGTTGAACTTATTACGTCACTAACAAACAAAGTAGTTCCCATCGCGGTGTTTGAAATTCGAGTGAAACGAAGAACGTCCATTTTAAAATACGATTATTTCGTTAAAACTATATAGTTCCTTTTATGGATATAATGACTGGCTGTGAAGTATAGAAATGTGCTCTATAAATAATGTAAAATGTGTTTGCAAGGAATCCAAAAGTGTTCTTAAATTTGGATAGAAGCACCGTAAGAACACATTTTCTGACTTGGATATTTTTAATAACACTTTAACAACGATTTTTCTCACACAACACATTCGCAACACAATCAAAATTATTTTGATTAAGTGTTCAGTATTGGATTTTTATAGCGTTGCAAAAGTGTTTCACGCATTTGCAGTGTTGCTTACTTAATTATAGTTTGTGTAATTTGAATCGGCGGCTCATTACTAGTCCTTTCCCATTGCATTAATACAAGGAGTATAGAGGGAGGTTAACTATTGGTGTACTTTTGCTAACAAAAAGGGAGAGTGGAGGTTAAAAACCATCAAAAACATTCTTATGTACTACTACTTAAATAGACCCTATAGGGGCTCTGTGTTTTAGTAATCGTATTCCTACTATATGTGCCTTATAAAGATACGGTATTTGTTTTTAACAAACTATACTAGACAGCAACTTAAGTTGAACCTTACTACGTCACTGACAAACAAAGTAGCGGTTCCTATCGCGGTGTCTGAATTTCGAGCGAAACGAAGAACGTCAATTTTAAAATATAATTATTTCATTAAACCCATATAATGTCTTTTTATCACGATGATTCGCGTACCGAAAATCCTCCTAGTAACCCAACAGGCTTTGGGTTTACTCACTTTCTCCTTCCGCGTAGAGAGCCTATATACGAGAGAGACGACAACTCGCTTAAAAGCGTCTCTGCGCATCCAATTCTGTCCAAATTCTGTCCAAACTGTATCATGCCGCCCCACGCTAATCTTATGGAGGGAAACCTGTGGCGAACAGAAAACCTGTTTACCGATCTGCGCGCGCTATACTGAGTTGTCGCCTCTCTTTCTCATACAGGCTCTCTACTTCCGCGTAGTGACGTATTGAGTTCAGGAAACGTTGCTGTGAAGTATAATCGTACCTTGCAAAAAAACCTTTAATTACTAATCAATGATGATCTTACACCATTGTCATTCAAAATTGCTCAAATGATTATTACGACTATTTCACTATATACCTAACTCACACCATTTCACCATTATTACATGGACATGATCAATTTGTGCACCAAAGGATGACCTGAGCTAAACAGACTGAAGGGTGCCTACTACAGCAAACCAGTTTCCTTTAATCTCCTATACAGACGCTGAGAGACCAATTAAACCCATACGTGAGTCTCCTGTTTACGGTCTCCATTTGCAGCCGGTCCCTGCAGACTCTGGCTCCAAAGAGCCGATGCCTTTTGGGAAAGGCGGCTTCCGTCATTGCCCCTCATAATCCCTTGTTTACTTATTTATTCCCTAAGCAGAGAGGGAATTCGTGATTTATCGCTTTTATTCGCGCCCTTCGCGTTTTATCAGGGGATGCAATTGGGAGTAATCTCCTTTTTTTTGGGGGGGAAGGGATGTCTGTGTGGGTTTTTCATAGTGAGGGAATGGTGTTGGGGGGTTTTGTTGGTAGTTAGTAAGGGATTGATTTTTTGAGTTTTGGGTTGTTGTTGTTGATAGGAGGGGATGAAGTTAGTTGAGTTGTATAGTTATGCGATTGTTGGACGCGTTTATTATGTGGACCAAAACCTTTTTATAGGGTTAATGCTATGCGTGAGTCTTCACTACAAATAAGCTAAATTTGAAACTTAAAATCACGAATGCTTATTATTGGTTTAAATTGTTATTATGATTATTATTGGAGTAAATTAGTTCTACCATCGTCTTTTTCTTTTGCTTATGGTTATTTTTTTATTTATACAAGCTACTAAATTTCATTTATTTCATGATAGATTTTCTGTACTTGGCAAAATCTGGGTTGTGGCTCACACAACCCTTCTCTATAGACAAGACAGGAAACTTTATTGTAATGGGCACTGCCCGTTTACAAGATGACAAATAAAAAGTAGAAGTAGGAGACTACATGAAATAACAAAAACACACATTTTAACAAATTTAACACAGATAAATTAACATTAATATTTTGACAGATTAACACATTTTTTAACATACACACAAGTTTTATTGCATTATTTTTACCAAATTACTCAAAGTATGACTATTGATTCAAATAATATATTGCGGTAAAGTTTTAAAACAGATATAGTAAAATGGAAAATTAAATTGTAGTTTATTTTTTTTCTGCTTCAGAATATGAGGAAAAGGTTTTGAGTTTTGTAAATGTTGTAGTCTATGGTGGTTATACAGAGGACAAGAGTCGGTAGTACTTGAAGACTACCCTAATAACACAAAAGTCACAGTGACGTTACTATAACGTCACTGAGGGTCACACAAGTCACAGGTCACAGAGTGACTGAAATGCGTCTACACAAAGAGGTCATTGTGACCACCATCTAATAGAACTTGTGTGAACACTCTGCAACGTCATTGTGACTCCTCGAGGTGACCTACAGCCCTAAGTCACCTCGTGACGTCTCTGTGATTTCACCGTGTGACCGATTAGTGACGACATGTTTTAGAAGGATTATATTGAGGTATTTCTGATTTCAAGTAAAAAATGCACTTTAAATAGCCTGAAAATACTTAGCAATTTCAAACTTGAAGCAATTGTTAATTTTATTTAATTTTTTCTAATTTTAGAAAAAAAAATACTTGTTACCAGTATTAAAATCTCTGTCTAAAATATATAAATATCTGTAATAAGAAATCTTTAAAGGGGACTTAACGCAAGACTTGAAAGCAAACCCTTTTTAGTAGCTCAAGCTATATTATGAATGCTAGAATATCGAGGTTTTTCTAAAAAGGTTCAAATTCAAGTCATTAGGTGACCAGTTAGCACGGCAACATGTCGAATACCAGTCACTGTGACGTCGCAGCCAAGTCATCAAGTGACTGCGACGTTACAATCAGGTCATCAAGTGACGTACACATCGTGACTACTCTGCGAAGTCACATTCGCGTCACGTAGTCACAATCTGGTTGTACTGTGACTTCACAAGGACGTCACGAGTGGTCACAGATTTTGGTCACAAATTGCGGACATTAAGCTGTCACTGTGACGTTCTGGTGACTTCACGGTCATGCCCGTGACCCCAAAGTGAAAGTCACAAACGAGTCACATATTGGTCACCTGGCTATTAGGGTACTTGGCAAAATCTGGGTTGTGACTCACACAACCCTTCCCTATAGAGTGTGAGTCACAACTGAAATTTTGTGAAAAACAGAAAATATATAATGAAATAAATGAAATTTAGTAGCTTGTATATATAAATCAACCATCAATAATACCTCATGTAATAACCTTTTTAGAAGGTTGAAAAGTTACTGAAAGTTGAGTTATATGCGTATACAACATATATGTCTGCTTCTAACGTTAAATGTTAAAATGTAGAATAATTAAAGTAACGACTGAATCCATATAGTACTTTTAAATTCAAGAAAAAGCTTTTTACTTATTTATCTTTTTGTTCTTAATAGATATCTCAAGATGACCCAATGGACTCCCTGAATGAGACCAATACTTATGAGGATGACCTTGTGTTTAATCGTGTCAATATCAGTATGCTGCATGAAATGATTCCAGAGGTAACATCTTTTGAATTTTTTTATTTGTAGGTTATCGTGTCATAGAACTTTAAATTTTGCGTAGTGCTAAAATTAAGAAGGTATTGTCTAATTATACTGTATCAGCTAAGGGCAATTTGACAAATTCAATAACATGCGCGGGCATTATTAATAATGCTCAGACTTATCACATTGCCCGTAACATCGACTTGCAAATATATCTTTGGTTAAATTATTGAGCAGAAACTCTAATATATATTTTATCACTTTCCTTAAAAACTATAACCAATACAATTCACACTTAGAAAATGAAATATTCAGTTTTTTTAACTTGTCTTTGAAGCCTCATTGTATGAAGAGTTTCAGGGATTTGAATATGACCTGATATACCGTATTTAGATTTTATATGCTCCCCTTTAAATAAAAAAGTGAAATCTACAGTTCCACGTGCATAAATCCATTTATATGGTTCATTGTCAGACTTAATAAAGTATCTCGCCATATTTTTAAGCCAATTCACGCCAAGAGCGTTCGAACTTCATTTTGTGAACAATGTATCCGAACAGTAAGCAACTGTCATTTTGCATGACAGGAAATATTTCAAAAAACGTTCCAAGGTGTCTCGCGAAACTCGCTTTAATCTAGCGCGCAAAGACCCATCACAATCAGAAAGCATTCGAACCCAAAATCGCGATGACAAGAGAAGCTTCTGCAAGCGATAAAAGAACCGATGCCATTCCGCGCTGCCTAAATTCATGGGTGCGATTTTTCTCGTTTGTTCTTCCTGAAGAGAACGTTGCTTCAGGGGCCATTTTGCTAAAATTCGATCGCGTGATTTTGCTAAATTTAATGCGACAGTTTTAGTAACTTTTAGCTTTCAGTTTTAAAAATGGGCCCTTTCAAAAGCGTTATCAGCTAGGAAAGTTTTGAAATAGGATAGAGGGTATATTTAATGGGTGATTTACGTTCAAGTATAACTAATTAAGTTAAGGAATAATGTCTGAAGTCTTTTAGCACGGAATTAATCACGACATCGCTAAGAGCCGTCAAAAATTCCTGTATTCTGATTTTTCGTTGTTAACTGCCTTCTTTTAACATAATAAAAGACCTTTTATCTTCGAAAACTATGTAGTTTTGGAGCTATTAATGCCAATAATTAACAGTGAGAATGATGGAGAATGATCTTCAGTACACAATCAATGAGCTTGAGCATATTGTTTATTTAATTTGTTAACACTTTTTAAATTCTGCTGCCTAAGATTACCTTTGAATCCTATGGAAAAATCTGGGCGGCTAGGACTGATATGGTTTTACACCAAGAAAAATATGTTACATTTCCTTTATATTTTCTATTACATTACTTTAATTTATTGTTTTAGTAAACGGTATTTTTGCTACTTAAATCACGATTGTGCCTCCATTTTCTACATAATTTCTATCCACAAATTTGGCACAGTATGATCTTGCTTACACCATAAAACAATAAACCAAATCTATTCGCGAATTATCAAAGTAACAAGACTTTTACTTCAATAAGGAGATTTCAATGGGAGAGTTTATACAAATATTTAGAAACTGAATTTTAAAATATATCGTAGAATATGATATTATAGGTGTAGTGACTTTTATAAACGAATTTAATTAATACACATAACATGGATAAAATTTCAAGCATTCATATCAAATGCCCATGGCCATATTTTAAATTAAAATAATTTTAAAGTTTATTTACAATTGATATGGATGCGTTTAGTATTGTTAAATTAACTTAGTTTAGTTTATTTGAAGTAATACTTTTTGCATTGGAAGTTTCAGACAATTAATAAATCCCGCTGAGTATCAAATGGTTATAGAAGGGATTTCTCTCTCTCTCTCAAAAGACTCAGTTTATTTTACAATTAGTACAGTCAAATTAGGGTTTGAGGTAGACATTTAGAAATACAAGCAGAAACCCCCTGGGATGTGTTTAGGGGGGTCTGAGGATGCCTCACCTGAAAATCCCAAAAAATCCGGTGACGGGTTTTCCGCCATTTTGAAAAAGAAGTCGGCCATGTTGGATTTTTCCATAGTTCATAAAAACAGCTATAACAGGCAAACTAATTGGTTTAAAATGTTCGTTCTTGTTTTAAAATGCGTAATTCAGTGCGTTCTTTAAGTTTCATGCATGAATTGTTGGTTCTAAACCAAGCATTTTTTAAAAATTAAGCTAAAATAGCAATTTTTTCGTATTTTTTTGGGTTGTAGTTCTTTCGTTTAATACTGTGTCGTACCTATTATAAATATCAAGACCGAAACAACTGGAACTTGTTTAGGAGAGTCTTAGGCTATACCATACCAAAATTCTAAGAAATCCCGCCATTAGTTTTCCGCCATTTTGAAAAAAACGGTGGCAATACTGAATTTTCAATGTTTCTTAAAAACTGCTATAACAAGCGAACTTATTGGAATAAAATGCTCAATTTTTTTTAAAAATGCGTGTTTAAGTGTACGTTTTTGAAATATCATGCGGTAAGTTAATATTCTTAAAGATTTAATTTTAAAAACTCGGAAAAATAGTAATTTTTCAGTCTTTTTCTGTTGTAGTTTTTTTATAGTCCAGGCAAATAAGACATTCAATATAACGGGCTGAAAATTGGTGGAAATCTAGACAATAGTGTCATTCTTGATATCCTGAAATTCCCAAAAAATCCCTCCAAGGGAAAATCCGCCATTTTCGAAAAACCAACGCCATCTTGGATTGGGTTTTCAAGCACAGCGACTAAACCAAGGTGCCGATTGATTTCGTTTTTGTCACATATTGGTTAATATTGTGTATTTTAAGAGACAACGTAAAGAAATTCAAAATAAAAAAATTAATTTAATAATAATTAATTTTTATTTAATTACTGCTTTGCTGTGTTAAAATGTAGGTAAGCATTCGAGATAACAAGCTGAAAATTGGTGAAAATATAAAAGGCAGTGTCCTAATTAATATCCCGAAATTACCAAAAAATCCCTCCAAGAGAAACCGCCATTTTGAAACAACCGCCTCCATCTTGGATTGTATTTTTAAGCATAGCGACTGAACCAAGGGTCCGATTGAGTTCGTTTTTGTCTCAAATTTTTCAATAATACGCATTTTAAATATAAAACGTGATAAAGTTCGAAATAAAAAACTTAATTTAATTATAATTAAATTTACTTAGTTAATGGTTTGCCGGGTTAAAATGTAGGTAAGAATTCAAAATAACAAGCTGATAATTGGTAGAAACGTAGAAGATAGTATCCTGACCAAAGTTCCGAAATTCCCAAAAAATCCCTCCAGATGAAAATCCTCCACTGAAAAAACTACCGTCATTTAGGACTCTCAATTTAAGCATAGTGATAGTGGAGTTTTTTCTTTCCACAACAATGAAATTTCCCTAAAAAGGCATTATTGAAGCTGAAAAAACTGCGATTTTAAAGTCGAATATTTAAAAAACCATTCTAGCGATTTAAATAAATTTAAGCTTAAAATGTAGTTTATATATTCAATAAATTCATGCAATTACGTGCATGGTTAAAAATATCACTGTTTGGTTGCAACTAAATAAAAAAGTATGGACAAATCGGTCAAATTGAGGAAAACAAACTATGCTCAAACGATACAGCAAACAAACTTTAAAATTTTTGACCATGCATGTAAATTGCATGTTGTTCTTGAATAAATAAACTACATTTTAAGCTTAAATTTACTTAAATCGCTAGAATAGTTTTTTAAATATTCGACTTTAAAATTGCAGCTTTTTTCAGCTTCAATAATGCCTTTTTAGGGAAATTTCATTGTTGTGGAAAGAGAAAACTCCACTATCACTATGCTTAAATTGAGAGTCCTAAATGACGGTAGTTTTTTCAGTGGAAGATTTTCATCTGGAGGGATTTTTTGGGAATTTCGGAACTTCGGTCAGGATACTATCTTCTACGTTTCTACCAATTTTCAGCTTGTTATTTTGAATTCTTACCTACATTTTAACCCGGCAAACCATTAACTAAGTAAATTTAATTATAATTAAATTAAGTTTTTTATTTCGAACTTTATCACGTTTTATATTTAAAATGCGTATTATTGAAAAATTTGAGACAAAAACGAACTCAATCGGACCCTTGGTTCAGTCGCTATGCTTAAAAATACAATCCAAGATGGAGGCGGTTGTTTCAAAATGGCGGTTTCTCTTGGAGGGATTTTTTGGTAATTTCGGGATATTAATTAGGACACTGCCTTTTATATTTTCACCAATTTTCAGCTTGTTATCTCGAATGCTTACCTACATTTTAACACAGCAAAGCAGTAATTAAATAAAAATTAATTATTATTAAATTAATTTTTTTATTTTGAATTTCTTTACGTTGTCTCTTAAAATACACAATATTAACCAATATGTGACAAAAACGAAATCAATCGGCACCTTGGTTTAGTCGCTGTGCTTGAAAACCCAATCCAAGATGGCGTTGGTTTTTCGAAAATGGCGATTTTCCCTTGGAGGGATTTTTTGGGAATTTCAGGATATCAAGAATGACACTATTGTCTACATTTCCACCAATTTTCAGCCCGTTATATTGAATGTCTTATTTGCCTGGACTATAAAAAAACTACAACAGAAAAAGACTGAAAAATTACTATTTTTCCGAGTTTTTAAAATTAAATCTTTAAGAATATTAACTTACCGCATGATATTTCAAAAACGTACACTTAAACACGCATTTTTAAAAAAAATTGAGCATTTTATTCCAATAAGTTCGCTTGTTATAGCAGTTTTTAAGAAACATTGAAAATTCAGTATTGCCACCGTTTTTTTCAAAATGGCGGAAAACTAATGGCGGGATTTCTTAGAATTTTGGTATGGTATAGCCTAAGACTCTCCTAAACAAGTTCCAGTTGTTTCGGTCTTGATATTTATAATAGGTACGACACAGTATTAAACGAAAGAACTACAACCCAAAAAAATACGAAAAAATTGCTATTTTAGCTTAATTTTTAAAAAATGCTTGGTTTAGAACCAACAATTCATGCATGAAACTTAAAGAACGCACTGAATTACGCATTTTAAAACAAGAACGAACATTTTAAACCAATTAGTTCGCCTGTTATAGCTGTTTTTATGAACTATGGAAAAATCCAACATGGCCGACTTCTTTTTCAAAATGGCGGAAAACCCGTCACCGGATTTTTTGGGATTTTCAGGTGAGGCATCCTCAGACCCCCCTAAACACATCCCAGGGGGTTTCTGCTTGTATTTCTAAATGTCTACCTCCGACCCTTTTTTCGCCTAATTTGACTGTACTACAATGCATTTACCTTCTATGTAGCAACTTTTTCCTAGTTTCATTTAGTTAAATATTTATTTATTTTCGTTTTGGCATCAGTATAAACGAGTATATTGTAATTCAAAGTTTTACGTAAACAATTGTAATTAATATTGAATATACAGCAGATTTTTTTCAAAATTAGGAAGAACTTTCCTTGCTTGAAATTATCAAACTAATTAGTCCTTTTATTCTTGCCGTAAGCTTTACAGAAAAGTTTTTTCCGCATGAAATTTCCAATGTGGGCATGAGATATATAACTTATCTGGTACAAAATGAACTATAAGTAAATAATCCTGTGAAACTCAACTGAAGTGTTATTGATATCAGTTTGAAAATGGGATCAAGCCACAGCTCTACTAACAATAGGAATATAAACCGGTTCTTTACCCACCTTCCCAATTTTCTGAATAGAAGGAGAAACGTCATCCATGGCTACCGATTTGACATGAAACGCATTTGGTGCTCCGATTTAGCCGAAGAATTATGCGTCTATAGTACTCCCCAAGAAAACAAATGGTGCACTCTGCAACCCCATTTGAAGAACCTAGCGATAAAAGATTTCATCGACACCATCTACATTGCCAACTATTCGTTCGATGACCTATATGACCTCTGTGCTAGCAACTGTTTGTGGTACTTAGAGTGCCCTCACCAGAAAAATCTGATTCTGTCCCGTTTTGACCGTCTGCGAATTGCAGAGGACGTCCTAAAATACGCTTTTGTCAACAGGCTTCAGTATTGCCATCGTAGAGGGGATAGTTTAACCCTGGAGAACCTAATTGACCTTCCGCTGAAGACTTTTGGGGTGTGCGGGTGTTCTGGTAGGCCTTTGTACGTGGCTGTGTACTTCAGTCGGCCTGATATCGCCAGGCTTTTGCTGAACTGTGGGGCAAGAATACCCCTTGAAGACGTTTGCGTCTGTGGCGGTCGCAAGTGGCACCCATTGAGAAATTCCTTGAGTCATATGAAGAAAGTGTTAAACTATGAAACAATATCAGATACAATCACAAACTACAGGGAACGGTGTGTTCTCTGCCTGTGGACTTTACTTGTGGATCTTCCCCATACGAGTATGCTCTGTAGACAGGTGTCCGATGTTCTAGACGAGATTTCTGGAGATGATTATGCTAAATTTGAGGAAATTCCCTCCTTGAAGCATATTGCTAGAACTCAGATACGACTGTATATGAAGAGCAATCGATCGTTTTGCAAGGCGCAAGTTTTTAAAGAGTTGGGAATGCCTAAAATCTTAGTAGATTATATAAACATAGAAGAATCACACAATTATAAATGTTTCCTAGGAATGTCTTAATTTTGAAATTTTTACCTTTAATTTAGGATAGCAGTATCAGGAAATATGTAACAGTAAACACTAAATTGTGAGTTTTAGTAAGTGTTAAATAACATTGCGTCTCATATGTATGTTATATGTTATAAACTGCTGAGTTATCGAAATCGTATCAAAAAGATAAATGAAGGTAGATGTTTTATTTATTGTTTTGTTACTTTCTTTTTGTATTGATTGAATTTCAAACACGATTCTTTATTCTAGCTTATTAATGGAATTGTAAAAGGTTATCCCAAATGAATTTGTCTTCTCCCTTATCAAATTATATTTTAACTACATGGCTGTATACTTAACATGTTTAGTGAAGAGAATATATCAGATATAAACTGGTTTATTTAGTCTAGAATTTGTACAAGAAAATAAGTAATTATAGCTATTATTAAGTAATTATTTTCTTAAATAATATAATTCTGTAATCAAATGTTTCTCAAGTAAGACTAAGATTATACATTTTTTTCTTGTGTACAAAGGAGAGGCATAAAAATGAATTTTTTAAATTTTCCTAACATTCAAGTTATAAAGAGATGGTTATAGTCTAGTTTTGGGTTCAATTTCGTTAGCGTTCCCGCTAAATATCACCATGCTTCCTCGAACACCTTAAAGTAGAAAAAATTGCTTAGTAATTTCAAACTCATAGATTGAAATGTTTAGTTAGATCAATAACTGTACAGTTCATCAATAAAAATCAGAAAATTTTGTCGATATTTGAATATATAACGTTTAAAAGAGTATGGCGATATTTAGCGGGAACGTTAACGGAATTGAACCTAGTTTTGAAAAACAACACCTAGTCCTGAGCCGATATAATAGGGGTCATGAGAGATCATAATAGTAGTGGAAAAATGGGGGTTCTGCTGCAGCCGGCGCAACCGCAACGGTTGCGCCGCCTGCTCCGGTGACTCCTGCGCCGGCAGATCTGTGATACCTGCTCCGGCAGCTCGATGACTCCTGCTCCGGCAGATATATGACTCCTGCTCCGGCAGCTCGATGACTCCTGCGCCGGTGGAAAATGATACCTGCTCCGGTGGAAAGGGGTTCTTGACTAAAACGGGAAGAGGATAATTAGAAGTTACCTGCTCCGATGATCCCTGCGCCGGTAGAAAGAGGTTCCTGCGCAGGTAGAAAGAGGTTCCTAAGCAATCTAGTAAATTGCGGATAAATTGGGGTTCTACCAATAAAATGCGGCTCTACCAATAAATTGGGCAAAATGTGAAGGTACTTTACAGCTCCACCACTATATTGGGGCTTTACCACTATGACACAGCAGGAAGTTAAAGTTATTTTTCTATTAACAGTTACTATTTAAGTTACTATTTAAGTTATTTATTAATAACAAACTGTAACCGCTATTTAACTATAATATGGATAAAATTAGCAAATTGCAGCTCCACCACTATATTAGGACTTTACCACTAAGACACAACAGGAAGTTATTTTACTATTAACAGTTACTACTAAAGGTATTTACTATTAACAAACTGCAACCGCTGTTTAACTGTAATGTGCACAAATTGCAGCTCTTCTACTATATTGAGGCTCTAGAACACATGCAACAAAAAGAAGCTAAATTGTGACTTTCTAAATTATTTTAAGATAACATTAATTGATAGTTAAAGTTATTAACAAAGGTTAATTAACAGTTTAAGTTATTTTACATAAAATTATAAGGTTAATACAAACTAACCGCTGTAATATATCACCTATTAAATGCCCATACCGGAATAAAAGACCAAGACAATCACAAACTCAAAAATGTAGACTGCACTACTCACCTGTCATTGAGACTCTCCTTAACAATGCACGGCGAACCGCCCCTCTTACCTTTCACAGAGCAATATGTGTGGCGATAACGGGGTAACCTCCATTGGGATTGATAGCAATTGCATCTTTTCCCACAATACCAAGGGGAGAGGATTTTCAAAAGATATTATATATATATTTTTTTTCATTACAATCATTTCTATTTTGTTAAATTTACAGTTTAATATTCACTTTAGTTACAGATTGGCTTAAAATGCTTATCCTATCACAATCCTTAACTTTGAAAATACAGTATTTTCACCAGAAAGGATACTTTGAAAAATTGAGAATGATCGAACATTATCAGACAACCAAACATATAATACGTTATCCCATTGGTGGAATTATTTTTATTTCACTTTGATCAGAAAAGGATACTTTGAAAAATTGAGAATACATTTTCAGACCACTTGACATATAATACGTTATCCTATTGGTGGAATTATTTTACAACTTCGATTAAAAACTACTAATTATGTTCATATTGGATAAGATCTTAAATATTTTAAGCATTTTTTTAAAAATAAAATATACTTTTATTACGAATTCTGTTCGAGGAGTTGATTTTTTTTCATAGAATGTTAGATTCATTCAAGTTAAAAATGATAAATCCATTAATTTTACTATAGTTCAATTGAAGATATTACTTATTTTATTCGCATAGAAGCTTTTTCTAGATTTAAACGTGAGAATATATGATTAATCACCTAAACAAAAACTATTCCATTACACTTTTTTCTGAAAGCATTGTGTGAATGAGAGAATTTTTATACAAAAATTGTAAAATATATACGATTTTCCCAACAGTTGAAAAAATTTCAATCATTAACCTTTTATTTAAAGTACATTTTTTGGCTACCACTACAGAACATACATTCATTTTATTCATAACTTTTACTATATTTATTAAACATGTAATATTTTTTCTATACTAAAGAGAACTGCTTTGATTATTTTTCAATTCATGGAATGGTTACGTTGATCAATTTCAACCTTTTTTGAAAATAATTTTTTTAACCCATCGACTATACTTGCTCTACAAGAATTTTACCCTCTGCTATACATTTTTACTAACAATTTATATTATTCACTAAAGCAAACAATATAATACATATAAACTAACTTATGAAAGAAATCCTTTATGCATATAATGTTTTCTCTTACCTAAAGCCTTCTTTCATGTATAATCCATATAGAAAATTAAACTATTCTAATAAAAATTAAAGAGGAAACATGACTCAACAAAAGGAAACATACATTATAAAAACCAAGAAAATTATTACTGAATCTATAAGAAAACCTAAAAACTCTGCTAAAAATAAAAACTTAACTGAAAATTTTATTAAAAATTGAAACACATGTAGAGAAATAACTTAATACTTTGTTAAAAATAAAAACGAACACAGAAAAACTTTCACTGAAAAACTAAAATCTTTTTTAAATATAAAAACTTATTCACTTCGAAACTAAAAACTTAACTAAAATATTTGTTAAATATAAAAACTTAACTAAAAACTCTGCTAAAAATAAAAACTTAACTGAAAATTTTACTAAAAATTAAGACACATGAAGAAAATTAACTTAATACTTTGTTAAAATAAAAACGAACACAGAAAAACTTTCACTGAAAAACTAAAATCTTTGTTAAATATAAAAACTTAATCACTTCGAAACTAAAAACTTAACTAAAACCTTTGTTAAAAATAAAAACTTAACTAAAAATTTTGTTAAAAATAAAAACTTAACTGAAAATTTTGCTAAAAATTAAGACACATGCAGAAAAATAACTTAATACTTTGTTAAAAATAAAAACGAACACAGAAAAACTTTACAAGAAATGAAAACTTATACACTGAAAAACTAAAATCTTTGTTAAAAATAAAAACTTAACTGAAAATTTCGTTAAATATTAGGATACATGCAGAAAAATAACTTAATACTTTGTTAAAAATAAAAACTTAACTGAAAATTTTGTTAAAATAAAAACTTAAGTGAAAATTTTGTTGAAAATTGAGACACATGTAGAAAAATAACTTTATACATTGTTAAAAATAAAAACGAACACAGAAAAACTTTCATTGAAAAACTAAAATATTTGTTAAATATAAAAACGTATTCACTTCGAAAATAAAAACTTAACTTAAAATTTTGTTAAAAATAAAAACTTAACTAAAAATTTTGTTAAAAATTAAGATACATGCAGAAAAATAACTTAATACTTTGTTAAAAATTAAGATGCATGCAGAAAAATAACTTAATACTTTGTCAAAAATTAAGATACATGCAGAAAAATAACTTAATAATAAAAATAAAAAACGAACGTTAAAAATAAAAACGAACACAGAAAAAACTTTACAAGAAATGAAAACTTATACACTGAAAAATTAAAATCTTTGTTAAATATAAAAACTTAACGAAAAATTTTGTTAAAAATAAAAACTTAACTAAAAATTTTGTTAAAAATAAAAACTTAACTGAAAATTTTGTTAAAAATTAAGATACATGCAGAAAAATAACGTAATACTTTGTAAAAAATAAAAACGAACACAGAAAAAAACTTTACAAGAAATGAAAACTTATACACTGAAAAATTAAAATCTTTGTTAAATATAAAAACTTAACTGAAAGTTTTGTTAAAAATTAAGACAAATGCTGAAAAATAACTCATTACTTTACTAAAAGTAAAAATGAACAAAGAAAAAACTTTACAAGAAATGAAAACTTATACACTGAAAAACTAAAGTCTTTGTTAAATATAAAAACTTATTCACTACGAAACTGAAAACTTTGTTTGAAATGAACTAGAAAACTAAAAACTTTACACAAGAAATGAAAACTTATACACTTAAAAAACTAAAATCTTTGTTAAAAATAAAAGCTTAACTGAAAATTTTGTTAAAAATTAAGACAAATGCAGAAAAATAACTTAATACTTTGTTAAATGTAAAAACTTAAAAGCTACAAAACTAAAATATCTGTTTGAAATAAATAAAAACTTACAAGAAATTTTACAAGAAATAAAAAGTTACGCTAAAAACTTTACCAAAAAGAAATTATTACGAAAAACTTTAACAGAAAGAAAAACTTAAAAACTATAAAACTAAAAACTTTGTTAAAAAATAAAGGCAAATGCAGAAAATAACTTAATACTTTGTTAAATATTAAAACTTAGAAACTATGAAACGAAAAACTTTACCATAAATAAAAACTTATACACTACAAAACTAAAATAAAAACTTTGAAAAAATTTTACAAGAAATAAAAATTTACACTAAAAATTTTACCAAAAAGAAATTATTACGAAAAACTTTAACAAAAGAAAAACCTAAAAACTATAAAACTAAAAACTTTGTTAAAAATCAAGACAAACGCAGAAAAATAACTTAATACTTTGTTCAATATAAAAACTTTACCAAAGAGAAATTATTACGAAAAACTTAAACAAAAGAAAAACCTAAAAACTATAAAACAAAAACTTTGTTAAAAATCAAGACAAACACAGAAAAATAACTTAATACTTTGTTCAATATAAAAACTTAGAACTTATAAAACTAAAAACTTTGCTAAAAATAAAAACTTTAGGAAAACTATATATATATATAAATATATATATAATATCTTTTGAAAATCCTCTCCCCTTGGTATTGTGGGAAAAGATGCAATTGCTATCAATCCCAATGGAGGTTACCCCGTTATCGCCACACATATTGCTCTGTGAAAGGTAAGAGGGGCGGTTCGCCGTGCATTGTTAAGGAGAGTCTCAATGACAGGTGAGTAGTGCAGTCTACATTTTTGAGTTTGTGATTGTCTTGGTCTTTTATTCCGGTATGGGCATTTAATAGGTGATATATTACAGCGGTTAGTTTGTATTAACCTTATAATTTTATGTAAAATAACTTAAACTGTTAATTAACCTTTGTTAATAACTTTAACTATCAATTAATGTTATCTTAAAATAATTTAGAAAGTCACAATTTAGCTTCTTTTTGTTGCATGTGTTCTAGAGCCTCAATATAGTAGAAGAGCTGCAATTTGTGCACATTACAGTTAAACAGCGGTTGCAGTTTGTTAATAGTAAATACCTTTAGTAGTAACTGTTAATAGTAAAATAACTTCCTGTTGTGTCTTAGTGGTAAAGTCCTAATATAGTGGTGGAGCTGCAATTTGCTAATTTTATCCATATTATAGTTAAATAGCGGTTACAGTTTGTTATTAATAAATAACTTAAATAGTAACTTAAATAGTAACTGTTAATAGAAAAATAACTTTAACTTCCTGCTGTGTCATAGTGGTAAAGCCCCAATATAGTGGTGGAGCTGTAAAGTACCTTCACATTTTGCCCAATTTATTGGTAGAGCCGCATTTTATTGGTAGAACCCCAATTTATCCGCAATTTACTAGATTGCTTAGGAACCTCTTTCTACCTGCGCAGGAACCTCTTTCTACCGGCGCAGGGATCATCGGAGCAGGTAACTTCTAATTATCCTCTTCCCGTTTTAGTCAAGAACCCCTTTCCACCGGAGCAGGTATCATTTTCCACCGGCGCAGGAGTCATCGAGCTGCCGGAGCAGGAGTCATATATCTGCCGGAGCAGGAGTCATCGAGCTGCCGGAGCAGGTATCACAGATCTGCCGGCGCAGGAGTCACCGGAGCAGGCGGCGCAACCGTTGCGGTTGCGCCGGCTGCAGCAGAACCCCCATTTTTCCACTACTCATAATTCCCCTCATTAATATATTTTCCTAATTTATTTCTTATTTTGTTTAAGAAAACATCGTTCTTATAATGCATGTATTTTTTTAAAAAAAGTTCATTAATTTTATTAAAATTCCTTTTAGCTAATTAGACTATTTAAAGCCTAATTTTAGGATCCTATATGACTTAAAGACATTGAAATTGCATTTTGTCGACAAAAGTTGGCAGTAATTCGATTCACCCCGCATTGAAGGTAAATAAGATCAAGACAGCTAAAAATGTGTATAAAATCAACCTTTCACGGTAATAGAATTGGTTCCATTCCGTTAGAGTCCCCGCTAAATATCACCTATCTATTTTGGACAATAAATATTGCTAAATAATTTTAAATTCATGGATTAATATGTTTAATTAGATGTATAACTGTTCAGTTTATCATTAAAAATTTTAAAAAATTGTTTATATTTGAAAATTAAGCATTCAAAAGGGATAGGAGATATTTAGCAGGGACTCGAACGGAATTGAACCTTTGAATTTTTTCAACGGGGTCTAAAAGTATTGATTGGGACTCGAAATATTATGTGTAAAGCATTCCAAAATTGTTATTAGTAAATATTTGGCAGCAGTTCAAAGTTCAACGTTCCGATTCACCCCGTTTTATGGTGACTTTCATTCAAACATTAGGAACCGATTAAATTTTCTAAGCCATAATCTCTCTTACACCAATTTTTTTTTACTATTTTATCTAAACTCTAGAAAATTTTGCATCCTAAAAAACATTAACCAGTCATAAATTAAGCAACTCTTTGTTTATTCAGCATAGAAAATTGGTTGTTTATTTTTATTTAGATGGTATAATAGTTTCGAGTTCATTAGTTTTTCCATTATCTAATACAAATTCCACCCAAACGGTGTCAGTTAAATTCATTACCAGAAATAATTCACAACGAAACATCTTTACTTCACTTAATTTCTTCAAAAGGAACAGCGCAACACATTGTTGTTAAAATCTTTCCCTCGAACTAAAACATTTCATTCCTTAAATGAATATGACATATTAAAAAGAAAATATATTCAAAATTTAAAAGGTGAGGCTGAAATGAAGGGAACAGAGCAGCACGGCCGAATGAAATAACTTACAGGAGGGAATGCATTTCCGATAATTACGATTTTCATTATTTCATTTACTTTTAGATATCAAATGCATCAACTTTTTAGGAAAATAAATGAGTCGGAATTCATTTTTCTTTGCTATCTTCCACTCTTTTTATAACGTGAATGTGTAATCCAAATGTTTTTCCGTTTTATGTCAGACGTTTTTGATGGAAAATCTTGCAATAAACAGAGAATGTTTGAAAAAACTATCCTGAAATGAACTGGTATTATTTATTGGAAGGGAAGTAAAAAAGTTTTTAGTAGTTTTAGATTAACGAACAGATAAAGGTTTTTTGAAAAGTTATCAGAATAATTTCTTTCCAAAACCAGAGCTAGATTAGATTTTATATTGATATGAAATATCATAAGATCATAAAAAGAAAGGCCTCGGAGATTTATTATGATGATTAAAATAGTTTTAAAAAAGAACTCTTTAACTCAGAATATGGAACTATGGTTGAAAACAACGCAACGGGCAGAAATATTTAGTTCAAACTAAGTAATATGAGGGTTAAAATAAATTTCTAGAAGTATTTTATCCATTTTTTCCAAATATGAAAAAATATGGTGGGGTCAATTTGACACAGCAACACGTAACCTTGTTCTTCACTTTAAAAAAGACCAAATCAAATAACTTCAAAAATTATGATTGTATTAATCTTTTTGTAATGTCTGTAAGAAACTCCTTTAATAAAAATCGAATTTTTAAAAGTATTTTCATTTTAATGTTATAATCTAAAGATTCACCGAGACAAGAGTGTGGGATTTTGGTGAAATTTTGACTTAAATAGCCTTAATGAATTTTAATTCATGGAGTATACACCTTTTCCAAGTTGCTCCATTTTCTTTTATATTTGTCGCATATGGTGTGAAGGAGATACTAATTGTGACTACAGCTCATTCGTCTATTTCAGATAAAGTGGAATGCACTATTAACTTACATATTCGACTATATTGGTCTTAAAATAGAAAAGGTAGATCTGAATATAGTTTTGCACTGTGAGAAGTATCTGCGGCATCTTGTCGTTCTTCTAAATAAAACCACGACGAGGTAAGTACTTTTGATAACTATAAAATAGTGTTTAGAATCTAAATTTGCTCTTAAATTTAGATTGAAACATTAACATAACGTTTTCCTTTTTAGCAACATTTTACACCACTATTTAAAGGACACATTTCTGAATACCAACACTTTTCAAAAATTCAGAACACATCAGAAACATCACAACACAATACAAGTGAAGGGTTCTATCTTAAAACACAAACTAGTGTTACTAGATACATAAAAAATATTCTAAAAATTAATAAAACAGAAAGGCTTTCTCGGCAGGTCATTTCATAAGAAGGGCGAATCCGCCGAGGTCTGTAGGTCAAAATATTGGACGTTTCGCCTGAGACTTTGTCAGGCATCAGCAGAAGCTAAAACGTTCTTCTCCCGAGCTATCGTCCCGTCGACATCCAATGGTTGAGAACGTCGAACATATAATAATGAAGTGTCGACTGGTTTAAAATTGTGACTCTTAAAATTGATTGAATTATTTGCAGAGTTAGATGGATTATAGGCTCATTCAGACTTATCCCTTTTGTATTCATTTTGGAGGAGTCATCCAAAGTGAAAACGAGAATTGGCGTTTCACTCTTTACTCCTTCGCCTTTCTATCGAAACTAGCGATTCACAATAGTGAATTACTCAGGATGAACAGTAAGGCTAAGCGCACACTAGAGACTTCAGTCGCGGCGAAACCTAACTGTCACTCGAGACCAATGCATCTCTATGGCGAGATTCTTGGCAATCAGCAAAGAGTCTCGTCGCCTAATGCGCGCCCTCTAGCTTCTTGCAATAACCAGGGTGATAGTTTTGTCTCAGTCGCTGTGACGAGAAAGTATCTAGTGCGCGATTATCCTAAAGATTAAACAGTTGAAATGAGCTTATAAGGCTCGTTCAGGCTTATCACTTTTGGTGTTCATTTTGGAGGAATCATTTAAAGTGAAAAGAGGGAATTGCCCATTCACTTTTTGCTCCTTAACTTTTCTATCGAAACTAGTGATGGGCAAAATCGATAATTTTAGGTATCGAATACTTATAGGTATCGAATACTTTGGTATCGAATACTTATAGGTATCGAGTACTTTTAGGTATCGAGTACTTTTTTTCAATGTCGGGAAATGAACCTGAAGGGACAATTTTTTTAGGGCCTATCCATAATCAGACTAATATTCAAAAAACTGAAAGCGATCCATCAAAAAGCCCCGTAGCTACGGGCCTGGAGGTGGATAGAGGCGAAGGATTTGGCGGGGGAAAAACCTAGCCGCGTCAAATTTCTCTCGCGGATGATAACGACTTGGGTTTGAGCGTTGCAAAATGAAAACGGAAACAGGCTGAGTTTGATCTACAGTAGGTATTATAAAGATTACTTCATTGAAAAATTTAAAACGAAATATGTCAATAAAGTATCGATACTTTTGTGGGTATCGAATACACTCGATACCTATAGGTATCGAGTACTTAAGTATTTGGTATCGATACCTGCCCATCACTAATCGAAACTAGCGATTCAAGAGAGTGAATCACTCAGGTAGTGAGTGAGATGCTAATGGCTCCTTCACACGGATTCACTTTCACTGTTTATCCTGAGTGATTCACTCCTGGGAATCTCTAGTTTCCAAAGAAAAGTGAAGGAGTAAAGAGTGAAACGCCAATTCACTCTTTTCGCTTTGGATGACTCCTCCAAAATGAACACCCAAAAGTGACAAGTCTGAATGAACTTTAAGAGAAATCAACTAAAAAGCTTTCGCTTTTAAAAACGCCCCGTGTATTCAATATTCATGTCGATTTTCTTTCTGCAGGACGGTGGCTAACTACCTGAGCTGGCGGTTCGTGGCCAAGTACCTTCCGTACTTGGACATCCACTTCCGGCGGCTGTACTACGACTTCAGGCGGGAGGTGCCCAACCTGTCGGAAGAACGCACCTTCTTCGCCCGCTGGAAGGAGTGCGTGCATTTGGTCAACGACGGATTCGGAATGGCGCTCGCTTCGCTTTACGTCAAGGAGGAGTTTGATGGGAAGCTAGAGGAAGAAGTGAGTTGGATGTTGAAGTTGGTTTTTGTTTTGGGGATTTGAGGTTTGTGTTTTGACGTCGTAACGGATAGATGGTGGTTTTCGGGTTGACTTATTTGCTTAGCTCTTTGTTCGGAGAGGTAGAAAAGGAGGAGGAAGAGATATAACGAAGAATCATCGTCATCATCTCTTCGTTACCTTAGAATAAAAAAACTACTAGTATATCCAAAAAAATTCACACAGCTTACTTAGTCCGTTCCGATTGTTTTTAGGCGGTATTGGCGTTGTTGATGGTTGCTTGCAGGTTGTTTTTAATTCTTTCAGTCTTAGCTCTGGAGATTTCCCTCAAGAAAATTTTGGGAATATTACCTTTAAAAAGATGGTCAAACTAATTTTCAGAGTCTAAGAATGCATATTATTTATTTTTAAAACTAATGTGGGTGTTAACGAAAAACCTTACGTGGTCTGGATGCGGACGGACTGCGGTCCGCCTGTTGCCGATCTTAGAGCTAGAGTTTAAAACGATCCTTACAAGTTGAAGGTTAATATGAAAGATTGCTCCTACTTGCCTCTTGAAAATTAAGTAAGGTTCTTAAACACATTCAAATACAAGACATCCATACTTTTTTTTTCAATTCACGCTAAATATTTTCTTTTTCAGTTAAATTTTCAAACGATTTATTACATTAGAAATATTTATTGTAGCTAATGCGTTTTTCCTTTTCACAAAGTTATCCGTTTTCATTACATAATAAATGTTAAAACAGGTTTTAATCTTACATGAAGATCCTTTTTATGTTTTTTTTAATCCTTCAAACCTTATAATCCTACCCTTCCTACTTATTATAATGCACGTAAACGTCGTGATCGCGTAGAGTTTAACTGCTTTCAAAGCTAGAACCAATGAATTAGTAACGCTCTATTTCCTTGAAGCATGATTGCAATCGATGTAACATCCGAGGGCTTTGAGCACAGCCATAGAGCCCGCAGAAATCCCTTAAACATATGACCGAAGCTTGTAAGGCTTACTTAGCTGGAAGCTCCTCCTATATAATATTCACAGGTGTAACATCTGAGGCTGTTGAAGCCTCTAGAATGTTAGTTGAACGTTACATGTGTTGATGAAGCGAGTAGTGTTCCTCTTGAAGCGAAGGTTTAGGGAACAACTGATCTCAGCATGTATTATTATTCAGTTTGGGTACGTTGATTGAACACCATTTGATATAAGAGAGAAATGTTATCAAGCGACACTATAAATTCATGCGTTAAGTTCTATATGCCTACGATCAATAGAGGAATGAAATGTGACTGTCATAGTCACTTTGAGATCATGATTTGCATAAAATGTAGTATATGCATGAAGGAAAAGCCTAAAAGCAATACATTTCTCTTTAAAAAGAGAGTTTATGATAGCAGAAGAAAATGACAGAAGGTAAGAGAATGATGAATAAAGGATTTGATGGGAGAGTGATTATAAAGAGAAGTAAGGGAGACTTAAAAAGAGAGACTGAGATTCGTCATAATGTTTTCTATTCCTTTCCCTTAGGAATTTGATCATAACTTCACGAATCAAATTGAGGTGTTTCAGCGTTAACGAGCTTAGCTTATAAAAATGTTAAAGTTCTTGGAGTTTTGGAGTTAGCTTATTATTGCAGCAAACCAAATATGTCGAGTTTACGTAACTGCAACAAGAAGTTTACGAAATTTGGCCATACATGATAAGAATTGGATGAAGCTTTAATTTTTTTTGTGCTGCTTGGGAAAAGCCTTAATTTTTCTGTAATTTTTCATTTGGTTTCTTAAATGGACCATATCCGTCTGACGTCACATTTTCCTCATCATGTGACCAACTGAGCTTGCAATTGGTTACCACAGATATAGCTTGTAATGAGATATGATGATAGTGAGATATGATTTGATAGTGAGTTTGTTTTTCCCCATCACGTGATTAAATGGGCGTGGCACGAATATCGTCCATTTTCTTCAAAAAGGGATGTTATCTCTTTTAAGTCTGAAATATTAAGCTATGGAAAAAATATGAGACAGATGCTTTGTTCTTATTCTTGTTCCATTTCGCCTGTTATGTTCTAATTAAAACATTTTAAGACGTTTCTCATTTGAGAATTCTATTTTATTTCAAATGAAATATAATTTATGTATAAATCAATGGTCGTTTCATCTTAATTTGCTCTTTATTTTTCCAGATCAAGTCACTGATAACTTCCTTGAAACATGCCTTCGTTAGAGCTATAAAGAAACAGAACTGGATGGATCTAGACACTAAAAATGTGTGCGAAGAAAAAGTAAGTACTACAAGAAAAATATCTGTATACCGTTTCGAATAAAAAAAATATATCATTAGAATAAGTTAAATGAAAACTGTAAAACCCTAATAAAAAAGGTAAAAAAATCTTAATTCTTCAATGTACTTATTATCAAGTTATTTTATTTGCCTTAGGATAGAGTATTTGTAATAAAACCTAGTTTTCATTTTTAGGTCATGGCTATGTCTTCCAAGTTAGGATTTCCCCGCTATATACTGGATCCGGTGGAGTTAGACAATGACTATTTAGGGGTAAGTTCTCCTTACATTTTGTTTATAGGTTTTTCTTCGTGTATTTAAACTTCGTTTCGTTATGAATCTTTAATAAGCCCCACACATGTATGCCTTTTGGTTTAATATTTATCATGCAACTGACAATTTATTTGAAGCAATCCTTCGTTTCTCTGGTTCACATTAGAAATAAAAGTAATTGTAAATTTTAAACCAGTTTGGTACGACTGATTCTATGAGAACTTGTGTTCTATTTTGTTCCCTTTCAAAAGAAATTTACTTAATTTAATATATATAAAAATGTTATTAAAATTGTATATAGTTATGTATTTTTTAAATGCATTAATATATAATTTTAGTTTTCAGTTTAAATATAAATCACATTTTAAAATACGTAAATATTATTTTTCTTATGTAGGTTTTGAAAGGATGTAAGTTTTAAAATGGATAAACTTTTATCTGCTTTGAAATTGAAGCATATGTTGAGCTATTTGAATGCTTAAAATCTTTTCAATCCTATCTGAAATATTCCTTTCCATACAATGAAATCAGGGGTTCAATGTGGAGACATTTGCGCCTAAAATAAAGGACATGTCAGAAAAATTTAAAAATGATCAGATTTTTCTTGTTTACTAATACAGACGAATTAACAATGAAAATTAAGAAGTATAAAAATAGGACATGGGTCAAAAATATAGAAATATAGAGGAAAAGTATGAACCCTAACCCAAAATCACCTAGTTTGATTCCTATGGGCCATCCTAATCAAATACGCGCAAAAAATGGTGGTGAATAAAATCATTGAAATCAGATTAACATTTATCATAGTTGAAAGTTAAGAATCCCTAAATTACCTTATAGCTTATAGGAACATCTATTTTGTCTCTCATACACCCGTTTAATAGAAAAGAACGCTACAATCATTTCAGTTCCCTATAGAAAAGTTGAAAACTAAGAATCCTTAATTTACCTTATAGGAACATTTATTTAACTCTCATCATACGCACCTTTAATAGAAAAGAAATCTATAATCATTTCAGTTCCCTATAGAAAAGTTGAAAATTAAAATTAAGAATCCTTGATTTACCTTATAAAATAGGGACATTTATTTGATTCTCATACGCAACTTTAATAGAAAAGAAGGCTACAATAATTTCAGTTCCCTATAGAAAAGTTGAAAATTAAAATTAAGAGTCCTTGATTTACCTTATAAAATAGGAACATTTATTTAACTCTCATCATACGCACCTTTAATAGAAAAGAACGCTACAATCATTTCAGTCCACTATAGAAAAGTTGAAAACTAAGAATCCTTAATTTACCTTATAGGAACATTTATTTAACTCTCATCATATGCACCTTTTATAGAAAAGAACGCTACAATCATTTCTATAGAAAACAGAAACTTGAAAGTAACAAAAATGAAAAAGAGAGGCATCGGGTTTTTAAGTTTTCATCAAAATCCATTTAGCAACGTCCGAGACACAGCGATTCACTTTCTGCAGCTTTCGCATCAGGGAAAAAATCTGCGCCTTAAATGCATTACTAGTCGACAGCTCGAAGCAAAAGTCAAAGCGTTCATCAGGGAATTCGGTGACTGGAATCCACTCGAATCACTTATCCATTTGAGAAAAGAAATAGTAATTTTAAATCGAATTTATCGAATTGTTCAGTGAAAAGTCGAAACTTTCGATAAAAGCTTTCCGCTCAAGTTAGTGGGAAATTCCGTAGTGTTTTCTTTGAAAAGATGTATTGAATTTTCACCTTCGTATTTATTTATTTGTTATTAAGTATGGCATTTGGTTTCCAACCCATTGGATTGGGATTTTCTTCGAAGCTATATATTTGAATATCATTGATTTGAAGAGACACATTAAGTTAAAATTTTTGAAGAGCAGAATAATTTGACAATCTGATTTTTTTAAATATTTCCACTTGGCAAAATCTAATCCAGATTATACACGAACCTTTTTGAAGGGTTCATTATTTTACTACATTGTATTGAGTCCATTACAATGAGTAAAATAAATTAGAGTTATGTTAGCTAAAAAGTGTAATGTTCATTTTAGTATGCTTAAATAATTTGATAAGTGATAAATCTCATAAGATCATTAAATTATTGAAGATATTTAGGCTAAAATAAACTATTTGTATGTATTGATGAGGTTTCATTAGTGCATTAATTTTATGATAAGTATAAATTAGGTCTTAACATTTTAAGTTGGTTTTTGTGGAGATTCAAGTACCTATGTCCCAGAAAGGTATATTAGCCAAATACATTCAAATTTTCCTCTAAATACGTTAGTCTTGGTATATATTTAATATTTTATACCAAGTTATACCACAGTTCTCGATGTTTTCATTTTTCCCCCTTTTTTCAGCTTGATGTCTCAGCGGAACATTTCTTAAACAACATCTTGGAAATGAACAGGTTTGAAGTCACAAAAGAACTGTCGAAGATGACGAGAACAGTAGATAAAGAAAGGTAAGCCAAACAGATAACTTCAGTTCTACTAGAAAAAACTTACGAATTATTCCATTCAACGTAATTAACATTAATAATTTTTAAACGTTTAATATTCCTTAAAGGTTTTTAAAAGTAATGTAATTTTTGGTTGTTCGGCGTATTTTATCAGATCCTTTTACAAAGCGATAAAATAAAATAAAATGTTCTCCTTCTCCACTTGCATTTGTCAAAAATAATCAGTCTATAGTCTTTTTTATAATGCATGTCTATTAAGATTTTGAAGCCCAGTGGCGCAGTGGTAGTGCATCGCGCTTCCACGCCACAGGTCCGGGGTTCAAATCCCGGGCTGGGCAGGGTCCACTCAGCCTTTCATCCCTTTAGTGGGTCGATAAACTGAGGACCAAGCATGCTTGGGAACTAAACACTGGGGGTCTCACGTTAGACTGACCACCTAACTGGGACATTTGCCTAGCACCCCAGGCCCCACGGTCACGAAAACGAAGATGGGCATCGTAGGCCTTGGCCCACTAGGGCTGTTGCGCCGATGGTTTAGTTTTTTAGTTTTTATTAAGATTTTAGGATTTTTCCTGGTGTTTTTTTAATATCTATTACTTTATTTTATACCGGCATACTTTTATAACCAGAAGTGCATTTCTTCTTTTATAGTGGAAAAGCGAAGACATTGTAAAACCCCTTTTCTAAATATGGATATAAATTATCAAAAAATGGATTCGTTATGGGATAGTAAATAACTACATATTCTTTGTGAAATACGAGGGTTGTTTTTTTAATTAACTTCCGTTTTTCTCTTGAGAAAATTGTAGTAGAAATTTCGAAACAATTTTGGTTCTGGTAGTTAGATACATCCTTCAGGTTTAATTTGCCACCTTACTGAATAAAATCGGACATTTTTTCTATTTTTTATCGATTTTACAAGCGCGCTCCTCGAACTATTTTCCCTCCAACCCATAGAGAATTCGGCTTTTTTGTCTCCCTTCGCTCCGTCCGCGAGCAGGCATTAACATTAAACAATGGTTGGGCAGGTGATCGCGGACGGAGCGAAGGGAGAAAAAACAGCGAAATTCTCTATGGGTTGGCGGGAAAATAGTTCGAGGAGCGCGCTTGTAAAATCGATAAAAAATAGAAAAAATGTCCGATTTTATTCAGTAAGGTGGCAAATTAAACCTGAAGGATGTATCTAACTACCAGAACCAAAATTGTTTCGAAATTCCTACTACTTTTTTTTAGGAGAAAAACGGAAGTTAATTCAAAAACAACCCTCGTAGTATAAGGCATCTCTAATCATCTCTAATTAATATGTTACGAAACTTTTATTTTCATTTACAATGCAATATACAGGATGTTTCATATAAGTGTTTCATAACTTCTATGAGGGATGGGGCACGACTCAGAATGACTCAGAATGGGGGGGTTGGAAATGCAACCCTAATGAGCTAGGGGTTTTTATAAGCAGACATGAGAAGTTGTAAAATTTCCTGTGGAAATTGACACGTAACCTTTTAAGATCGAATTAAAACCATCGATTCAGGTATTTAATCCATGAACTAATTAAAGAGCTGGAATTTTAGCTCCTATGAAACACTTATCTAAAACACCCTGTATTTACCCCGTTGTGAATGGAGTTAAGATAACATTAAAACTAGGACGAAATTTATCCCAGAATGAATTTTATGAAATCATGACGTAAAAGTTGCGAAGCAAAACATTTTATAAGCGAGAATAAAACCCAAGTTTCAATTTAGAAAAGTGGATGCTAAACCCTTCACTCTCTTCAACTCTTCACTCTTCTTATTTCCCTTTACTTTCACTGTTCTGAACCCGAAATTGATAACACAGGAAGACATTAAGGAGGACAGTAGAATTTAACGTCTTGGCACATGTCTCAGGACACTGAAATATGCCTCTACTGAAACATTGCACCTCGACATATAAAATGAAAGTTTCCTTCCACATTTCAAATAGAGTAACTTCATTTTGCCTAGTATCTATATTGAAAGGGGTCTTTCCAAAATTACAGCACGTGTTTAGAAGGGGTCGGAGGCTATCGACATGTTAACGTTAACCTTTTAATTCATTTTTTATCTGTGTATTTTCAACACTTACACTAAAGTTGAAAAATGTTTCTTTTTGCTATTGAAAGAAACTCGTATGAAGCACTAGTGTTTCTATAAAATTTCTAGTATTTCTAGTAGAAGCTCATGATTTGCCATGAAACACAAGAATAGAGGATATATTTTTGTATTTTGTTTTTTTTTTCTAACACTCCTTGAGTAAAGTGAAGCTGTTTTCCACATCCTATAAATAAGAAGTTTTCAGATTATGTTTTGTTATCTTGCCTAAATGTCTCCTGAAATAATCGAAGCTTTAATTCCTCTTCCAAAACGTGATTGATCATAATAATATCTGGAAAATACTGCTGTAAATTGAAACTAGTAATAATTTAATTAAAGTACTATTATTGGCTTTTTTATTGAAAATGTATTCCATTCACTCCGCTGGGATTAAGAAAAAATGATGAGAAATTTTAATTGTTAATAATAGGCTAAGCATAGATTAAATTCTTCGAAATTAAGACACCAAAAAGAATGGATCGTTTATATAAGATGTGACCACTTGTGGCATAAAGAAGAAGGATGTGTGAACCCTACGAGCTTGTTAATATGATTTGTGAAGGATCCCTTTGGAAGAAATTACTTTTTGGATACCCAGAAAACGAAGCTAAAAACATATTGGTATTAGGGCCACTATCTTGTCTCGATATATATTCGGTTCTTTGTTGTAGCAGTGATGTAAACAGGAAAAGAATGACGCAAGAATGGGTGAATGGGTTAAAGACCACGGATTTGCTTTTTAAATGAGTCCTAAATCGAATTACAGTGTTTTGGATTGTATTCAAAAGAATAATGAAAGTGCTTGGCAAGGAAATATGAATAGATGATCTTGAGCCGTTTGAAAAAGTCTTAAGATTTCTATTCAGAGAGGGAAATATCATTTGTAGTTTAAATAGGATTAGATTTGATTTTATGAGAAAAATGTTCACTAAATTATTACAAAATAGAGATTATATTTTACAAATGTCAAGCAGGGGAGAGAAACATTGCAGTCTGGCTATAATACAACATCAAAATTCTCATAACGTATTGTGATCACATACCTGATTATTTCCTTATTAAAATTTCTTAAAAAGTAACTTTTGAGGGAAATTTTTATATGTATTACTTATTTTATATGTATATTTTCGATGTATGAAAAATTTCACGTTTTCGGTGTGAACACTTTTTTTAAAGATTTCTAATTCTTTAAAACTTATTATTTTTTACTGACTAATAAATTACTGGAACTAATAAAAAAATCTTGTATCAATAAACCTTACTAGAAGCATAAACTTTGAGTTTTTTATGTAGCATTAACACTTTTGTAGCATTTTTTGGACACCATTGTATTTTGACACAAGCGACTCCACTAATACGAGTTTGTGAATACTTTTAATCTGTCTTATTTTTTTGTAACTTTTCAGAGATTGGTTTGTACAGCCTCTTGTAGTCAATGCGTTTTACGAAGCAACTGGAAATGCAGTTAGTAAGTCGAACATATTTAATAAATAAGCTTTCATAATTAAAACTTATTGCAGTTGTTATAATTTGAGTAACATCATAATTTCCTCAGGGGGTTCAAGATATGATAATAACAAAGCACCAGTGTTTAAAATTATCTAGCTATATGATCAATTTTTTCATAGCTGTAGATTAATTTATTTACTACTAATTATCACCAAATTTTATACTTCATGCGCTCATAAATAATAGCAAATAAATTAATAATCATGTAATCTGCAAGTACGCAATTCCCTAAACATTATTAAGACATCGTCTCAAAATTACAGAAGTTATCAAAATACTGAAACATTCAATTAAATTGAATCTTTTTCATTCATTAAATCCTACATTAGTCCCTTAAGACCTTAACGCCAAAAAGTGTATCATTACCGAGAGAAAATAATTATCATCCATTACCATATATCACTCATTGGGGATCATACGTTAATTGAGATTTGGTGCCCTGAGAAAAATAGGAAAAATTTTATAGACAGGAATCTTACTTCTGAATATTTCTATGGATTTTGTTTATACGTTGTTAAAAGTATAAAATATCTCGAGGTTAGAGTAATTTATTCGATAGGTTGATGAAATAAAATCAAAATAATTTGTCGTTATAATACTTACAAACTCTTTAAAATTTTTATTCATGAACTGATATTCTAACCGTTCTTCATTTTCGATACTGTAAATTTAAGTTTAAAGTTAATGACTTTATTGAAACTGTGACGTATTTTATTTTGGGTAAAATGGTGCGTAACTCGTTCTATTTATCTGATTGTATAAGTTGTTTTTTTTGTAATTAAATAACTTTAATATGTATAACTAAAGCGTAGAGTTTTAATATTTTTTAAGTTTTTATTGTTATTTATTTACAAATCCATATACAACAACGATTGCTTTCGTTAAATTTGATCATAGTTTACAAACGGTTTTGGTCCTAATTAAACTTAAAAAAAGAAAGAATTATGAAATATCAAATTGAGGATAACAAAACAAGCTATTATTACCGAAATTCAACGCTTCTCAAAATTATGGAATTTTTAGTTCTTTGTATACTTTTTCCTTTCTTGTACACATAAGCAAAAATAATTTTAGTAAAAGTAAGAACATTTTAAAAAATAAATTTTTCTATATTTTTGTTTTACATTAACAAACAACAAAAAATAATTGAGTTACGGAATAAAACTTTACATTCAAAAAGTAAAGAACTATAGCAAAATCAATCAATACAATTATTATGGGAAAAACACTGAAACTCAATAGAGCAGGGGTTCCCAATAGGTGGTCCGCTGACCCCTGGGGGTCCGCGGGCTGTGTCCAAGGGGTCTGCGAAATGTCACCGAATTAAGAACCGAGAAATTAAATATTTTTTATTTTCCTTAATTTGAAGTAACCATTTTCCTACTCAGCAGTTCATTCGTTAGTTTTGTTAGTTAATTGTCACTTTAGTACAAATAGATTAATGTAGGAGGCGCAGCCTCTGTTTTCTACCAAAGATAATCCATGTTTTGTTTTTTGAAATTTTTTTATTGACTAAAATACGATAGTTTCGGTTTGGAATACATTTTTAAAACCTACATTTTTTTTAAAAAAATTAAGCTTATAAGTTCATGGGGTCCTCGTCAGTAAATTAATTGTAAAGGGGTTCCTCAGCAAAATTTTACTCCTGGGAATCCCTGCAATAGAGTAATAACCCCCTAACTTAAAGGCACATAAAACAAACACAGAATAAACCCCATTAAAGTCATGAATATTAATAAACCCCTCTTAAAACGAATTCTAGAATTACAAATTGAAAGCAGTAGTAGTAGTAGTATTGATTAACAGTTATTTTAAGTTATGTTGAATGAGCTCAAGTAACTGTACCCAAGAAACCTTATTACGAGAAAAAAAACTCCTAATTACTCACGTTAATAGGAAAAGGTAGTTAGCTCATGAAAAGAAGTAGCAGTCTGTTTTTTTTACAGAAGATCCTCGTATTTTCAGTTAGATTCCGTAATTACGCTGGGTGTAAAGACATTGTCCGTATATATGCGATGCGTAAAAAGGACGGTTAAGGGACGTTTTTACGTTTCCCTAAGGCGCCAATAGGGAAGAGGTAGTAAAATGCTTCTGGTTTCAAAAAAATTTAGCTCTAAGTGCGTTTCCGTGTAAGGTAATCTGGTGTTGTTTTCGATTTTTCACGTTTGTCTGATTTTGTGGGGGGGGGGGTAATTAGATTTAGAATGTGTAATTAGTGTTTCGGCTCTGGAGAAATGATTATTTTATTTTTTGTAGATGATTAGGCATTTTAAATGTTTTATCTTTAATCTCCTTATATGTGGTGGAATCGAAAATGTAATTAAGATTGAAAACTATAAATGGAAAGTTTTTAGTGTGTAGTATCGTAATACATTTTAATTTTTGTAAACAGAAAAAACACCAAGACTCTTCATTAAGTTAATTATGTCCTTTATTCAAATATGACATGGTGTTTGTTTAAAATAAATTGATGCATTGGATTATGGAATGTGTGAAATTATCACCCTTTTAAAACAAAAAGGGAAAGTATATGAAGTCGTTATTAAAAATTTCAGTCCAAATGAATTTTCATTTCAAATTCCTGGTATTCATTTCCTAAAAAGTAATATCACCTTTTTAAAGCTTCACTACGTATTTTAAAATACCATCCTTATAGGAAAAAAACAAAAAAGCTATGAAATAATTTGGTGAAATTAATTATTTTACAACTTCCAAATTTTTTCACTATGAGAACAAATGAAAAAAAGTGAATTAAATTAAGTTACGGAAATAAACTGCACCTTTCACTACTTTTCTCTATTCCGTGTTTTTAATACAGCTTCTACATCTTTTGGTAAATTCAATAAACTATATTACGTATTATGGCCTTAAACAGTTAATGAGATCGTGAATTTGTTAAACTGAAAACTATTTTAAAGCAAATACTTCAACTATTCCACTATTTTTTTAAACTAAAGAGTCAGTTAAAATGTCGTATTGAAGTATATTAGAATTTAAATTAACTGAATATATATTTAAAACGGAATAAAAAAAAATTACCCTTGTGTCTTTTATTTTTATCAGTTTAAAAAGTGCCTATATAAACATCTCTGTAATTTTAATTCTTCATTTTTAATTTTAAAAAGTTTAAATATAAAAAAACGTATAAAAATCTTATTGATAATTCTAAAATCTGATTTTGTTTTCAAATTAAATAAATTTTTTAGTGTCCAAATTATCATTACTTAGAATAACGTTATTGTTAATGGTTTTATTAATTCTTTGAATTATTATTATTTGAATTATTAATTCTTTCTTTTCAATTTCCTTGCACTCAAATTCTACTCTTTTTTTTAGTTATTTATCTCTCATTGTTATTTAGAGAGAATATATTTACTTAATTAAAACTACTGGTTCATAAATAACTTTAAATAGATTTACCAATTTTTATTACAAACAGTTAAACATACTTCAGATTCCTTTTTTCTTTCAGTCTTCCCTCTTGGTATATTGAGACCTCCTATATTTACACTAAATAGACCAAAGTAAGTTTCATTTGGTTTTGCTTTGTGGCATTGTAACAAAACTACAAAACATTTTTCAAAAAAAGGTTAAGTGTGTGGTAAAAGAAATGATCTAATAGGTACTGCTTACATTTTAGGTATCTAAATTACGGTAAATTAGGGGTTGTGATAGGACATGAAATAACTCATGGTTTTGACAATAGCGGTAAGTTTCATGATTTTTATATTTTTGTCATAAAATATAGAGTCAAAGTGAAGACATCTAGAATAACTAATAACAATTTAAAATCTAGTGTTATATTTCAAAACAAATAATTTAATCAACTAGAATAATTATAAACAAATTTCTTTACTGTACATATTAAGCGACCTTATCAAATTTTGAAGTTTGAATGTAAGAAAGTATATTGAAGAGGAAACCCTCTTCAAAAGTTTATATTGGGGTCTACAAAACAAGATTTCAGCATACAGGGTGTTTCAGATAAGTGTTTTATAACTTCTAGAAGGGGTATAGCACACCTCTAGACGACTCAGAATCACATAGCAATGGCGGATCGGAAATTCACCCCTATCGAACTAAGCGTTTTTATAAGCGGCCATGGGAAGTTGTAAATTCACTGTGGAAAATGGCATGTAGCCTTTTAAGATCGAAATTAAAGAGCTGAAATTCCAGCTCCTTTTTTGTAATAAATGCCGGAATCGAACGATTTTGAAGGTTTAATCCAATTTTAAAAAGTTATGTGTCAATTTCCACTCTGAATTTTACAACTTCCCATGCCAGCTTATTAAAACCCCTAACCCTAATTCGTAAGGGATGCATTTCCGATCCCCCCCTATTCCTATATGATTCTGAGTCATCTAGGTGTTATCTACCCTAGAGAGCCTGTATACGAGAGAGAGACGACAACTCGCTTAAAAGCGTCTCTGCGCATCCAGTTCTGTCCAAAACTCTGTCCAAACTGTATCATGCCGCTTGCCTCGAATCTAATGCTAATCCTATGGAGGAAACCGGAGGGAACCGGCTGTGGCGAACAGAAAACCTGTTTACCGATCTGCGCGCGCTATACTGAGTTGTCGCCTCTCTCTCGTATACAGGCTCTCTAGTCTACCCCTCCTAGAAGTTATGAAACACTTATCTGAAACACCCTGTATATATTTTTACACCTTTTAATTAATCATTCATTTTTTAATCCATAGAGGATTCCATGTTTCTTTAAATTTAAACAAAAATTTGGATAAATTTTGATTTCCTTAAGTAAAGAATAAAACTCATAAAATTAAAAGGTTATTAAAAAATAACTACGTAATGAGGAAGTTGCATGATTTTTTATAAATGATTATGAATGGTCTTAGATTTTTGCAAATTTTATCTTCTTTAAAAGAGGTAATTGAAACTTTTTCTTGGGGATGCATTTTGTAAGAGTAATAAGCCAAAAACTGAAAATTAGACTTTCGAACACCCCTCCTCCCTCCGGCTTAAGGGCTACGGGTGGGGGCTTTTGATATGTTCACCTCCTAACTAGTCCAAACAAAGTTACGAAGTCAAAAATTGTGTCCCTAGAATTTCCCTCTATACCTTTTTTGAGCATTCGTTGCCTGGACTATAAGTAAAGAATAAAACTCATAAAATTAAAAGGTTATTAAAAATAACTACGTAATTGTTTATAACTTTATTAAAAAATAATGGTAACATCTATTTGGAAATGGGACCTTGAAATTTACATCATTAGTTCACAAAGAATCTTATACAGTATAATTCATGTAATAATAAAATGAAAGAAAACGTTTATCATTAATAATTTATAGGCAACATGTGCAACAAAATTATGTAAAGCTTATTTTAGGGAACTAACATTACAAGTACCTTCGTTTACATTGATGCAGTAAAAAGTACCGATTTTGTTCAGGTTATTTTTTAACCTTCCAAAAGATTGAACATAATTTATCTTAGGTGGAACTCATGATTTTCTCTCAATGGGCCACTTGCATCATCTGGTCTGATATTACAATGATATCCAAATAGTTTATGAGTGAAATAAGTGAATCTCCAATTTTGTATTTAATGATATTAAAAATTTTACCTTTGCGTACATTCTGGAGTTGAAGCTGAAATCTATATCAAGGCCGATGGGTATAGAATAGCCCTGGATGGATTTCAGCTTCTCGACTCCGGCCGTGAAAATCTGTTTGTTTATGAAGCTGTAGTCCCTCCGCCAGGCAGGAAGTTCGACAAGGTGGGCAACATGACGCAGTGGTGGTCGGACGAGATAGTCGAGAAATTCAAGGAGCAGGCCGGATGCTTCATCGAGCAATACTCGCAGCTGCCCATCGACATGGTTGGACAGAACGTACGTACTTTTGTTTTGTTAAGTTTAAGGACTCCCCCTTACTGGTATTCGACAGGGTTAACGAAAAGTTTGTTGGTACTTTAAGCATTCATTAAAACTATAAAAATAACCGAATTGAAAAGTGGTCTTCAGTTACGGCATCGGTTCGTCAGGGGATTTTTTGAGACAATAAAAATTTTAGTTTAAAATGACGTTAGTAGATGATGCCAATATAATTCACGAGGTTCTGTGTTCAATGGACTATATCCGTCTTGACGTAACATTTTACCCATCATGTGACCTACCGAGCTTGCAATTGGTAACCACATAGAAGTGACTCATCTGCCCAACAGCACGATGAGTTACTCTCTAAATGGACTATATTCGGCCAGGCCCATTTTAATCACGTGATGGGGAAAATCAAATTCACTATCAAATCATATCTCACTATCATCAAATCTCACTACAAACTATCTCTGTTAGACCATGGGCCAGTGTCAAAAATTGATGGGTCATTTAAACCACCAGAAGACCTATATAGAATGATATAAGGGCATAAAATAATAAGATTCAGCACTATGCCGTCACTTGTAAGCAGTCCAACTGAGTGGAGTTGAGAATTCAAAAGCACAGCTAGAGTGAGTATATTTTGGTCATGTGATCATGTACGGCATTCTTACCATCAATAGATCCATGAAAAATAATGAGAAAACGCGCAGTGCCGTACAAAAGTAGTGGTCCACAAAGTCGGAAATTTTTTTTTTGATTTTCCGGCGATTTTAAGGGTAAATTTGGTCATTTGATCATGTACGGCATCGATACCATACAGTTTCAATGCCTCTTCTAATCCATAATTCCGCAACGCCGTATAAAAAATCATGCAACAAGGGGGAAAAATCGAGGGTTGCAACCCCCTCCTTTTCTAGTAAATCTGGTAAAGTAAAGGGATCTAGTAAATTTAAGAGTCTAGTGAACGAGTTTACTAGAAAAGGAGGGGGTTTCAACCCTCGATTTTTCCCCCTTTTCGCATGATTTTTTGTACGGCGTTGCGGAATTATGGATTAGGAGAGGCATTGAAACTGTATGGTACCGATGCCGTACATGATCAAATGACCAAATTTACCCTTAAAATCGCCGGAAAATCAAAAAAAAATTTCCGACTTTGTGGACCACTACTTTTGTACGGCACTGCGCGTTTTCTCATTATTTTTCATGGATCTATTGATGGTAAGAATGCCGTACATGATCACAAGACCAAAATATACTCACTCTAGCTGTGCTTTTGAATTCTCAACTCAACTCAGTTGGACTGCTTACAAGTGACGGCATAGTGCTGAATCTTATTATTTTATGGCCTTATATCATTCTATATAGGTCTTCTGGTGATTCAAATGACCCATCAATTTTTGACATTGGCCCACGGTCTAACAGAGATAGTTTGTAGTGAGATTTGATGATAGTGAGATATGATTTGATAGTGAATTTGTTTTCCCCATCACGTGATTAACATGGGCGTGGCCGAATATAGTCCATTTAGAGAGTAACTCATCGTGCTGTTCGGCAGCATGACTCACAGATTTCTTTAAAAAGAACAAAGGTATAATAAATTGATTACATTAAAAAATGAAATGCACTGAAAATATATTCCCCCAAGACCCTCCGTAAATCCCTTCAATGCACTGATTCCGTGTTCGATTCCAGAGAAATCGAACACGGAACACAGTAAACTATATTACCGCCATCTGTCAACATAATAATCAACTAATTGTTTTATCGTTTTAAAAAATCCCGACTTTTGAATGCTGAAACTTTTTTTCATTCGGGTATTCTTCTGGATTTTCGGAATTTTTAAAATGTCTACGGACTTTTCGTTTCCTGTATATCCGCCATTTCCTGTTAGTATTTATAACCGAATGCATTCGACAAATAACACATTAAAAGATACTAAGCTTCCCTGCATCCAAACTCTGCTTGCGGCAAAAAGGGTTTTACAGGTGCAAAGTGTTGCAAAAAAGAAAACTTCTTAAATACGTTCCTTCCAAGAATTTTAAACAAAATTTATAAATTTTTTATTATTCTTTGAAATGAACTTTTAAAATTCTTAGAAATATTAGAGTATTTATTGATTTACATAAGATTTTAACTTCCATTCTCCTGGGAAATTTTCTATGTTAACAATTTTGAAAGTTCTGCAAATTTTCTTATTTAAAATGGAATAGTTTTTTTAAAGTAATACCTTGCTCTATTTTCCCAGGTTTCATAAACCATTTGAAAATAATTAATGAGTTACTTTTATGATAATCAGTAATTTTCCTTCCTTCTTTTTTTTAATTTCTTTATGTTTTAATAATTAAATAATTTTTTTGGATTTTTTATGTCTTTTAGTTAAAAGGTCTAAAATTTTGTTTGTTTTAAAGAAATTAGTTTTGAATTTTAGCACAGTCGTACTTTGTTTTGTATCTTTAAAACAGATTGCTTATGCATTTGAATTTTATAACCACACAAGAACATGTTAATCCGTTTCCTCAATAAATGAAAATTTTTAATTAACAATTTTACGTAATTAACTGCTAATTAGCTCTATATATTAATAGTTTTCAGAAATTCAAGTGATTTTTTTCATGAACAAAATAAAAATGTCTCTCCTTTAATTACATATAATTTTTATATTAATTTATTCTTATTTATATAATATACATTATATTATTTATATAATATATCTTTTTTCAAAAACTAATACAAGGCTCCATGCAAAACCATCAAATAACTATCAAAGTTTATTATATAACACAAACACCTAGATGCAGACTTTTTTCCTGACAGTTACTGACCTTTATCTGGAACTAGATATTAGAAGACTAGATTATACCTAAACGAGAAGATAGCTGAATCCCTAAGTACCCTAGAAAGTGATAAGCACTGATCGGAGAAACAGTGGGGCTTGAGAAATTCCTCTATTGGACCTTTCTTTTTGTTCCAGGTGAATGGGAACCAAACTCTGGACGACAATATCTGTGATAATTCAGGGCTTCAGCAAGCTTATAGGGTAAGGACAGGATCATTATCAGGTTGACTGCTTTCTTTCTCTGATACTCTGTTTTCTTTCAGGGATTGTTCCTAGGTTTACTAGTCACTTCGACATTGAGACGTGACTCATTTCTTTCTGTAATATCATTTTTGTTTTATCGATATAATGTATCTGTAGTAATTATCAGTCAAAATTAATAAGTGTAAATTAAGTCAAACTAAACAAAAGAATAAAAGATGCAACAATGATCATTACGAAAACAAAAAATTTAGTTTTAATTTACCAAAATTTACTTTTTTTGCATCACGTTTTATTCCTTTCTCAATATTTAGCACGCATGTATAACTAATTAAAACTTTTTAGACACTAACTAGATTTTCGATTTTTTACTTTTTACAAAAAAAATTCACACTAATGAAAATATAAGACTACTTAAATCAAGAAAAATATGTTTAATACTCTAAATTAAATTACCTATTTTTTACTCTTAAAAATTTTTGAGATGCTTTTAAATAGGTATATTTGACTTAACCCCCCTAACTTTTCTTTCAAGAAAACTTTTTTAAATTTAATTTTGGACATCTTAAACATTATTTTTTTACGGAAACCCTCATTTATTTATTCTTTAAGCTAATTCTGTCCCTTACTTTTATAAGATAAATTATTTTAGGGGAAATTTTAAAGGAAATACTTTTAAAATATAAAATTTTTCTCGTAATTTTAGTTCTTTAATATCTTCTAGGCTTACACAAATTACGTAGCAGAGAACGGAGAAGAACCAAGTCTGCCTGGTGTCTCTTACTCAAACGAGCAGGTTTTCTTCCTGCAATACGCTCAGGTCAGTGATATTTTTTTTAATTTGCAATCTATTTCTATATGATGCTGGTGTTACTAGTGATATTATCGTAATTTTTTTATTATTAATGGATGAAATCAACATACTAGTTTATTCAAAAAAAGTTGGTTCTTATAGAAACTTTATAAATTCTATAAAGTAATTTAAAATGAATACTTTTACTCTTCTAACGCTTTGTTGCAAGTAAAATCGAGTTCAATTGTTTTTATCTTTTTAGCTATATCTGCTTTATCTCTAATTTACCAATGGAAATGCAGGTAAAACCTTATCAATTAAAACCACGTGATATTAGTTTATTGTAAAATAATACCCGTGCACGAAATTATCAGTATCTATCAAAAATTTTATTTTCGATTTGTAAAACAAGCTTATTGTTTGGATTTTTGAATTTTTACAACTTCACCTATAAGTTGCCTGTGATTTTTTAAAAAGCTTTCAGAAATATTGGATTCCCGTTTTGCTATTTTGATAGAAAAGAGTTTTGAAACCAATTATTATGAATCCAGGAGGCGATAAACGCGAATACAACGATATCCCATCAAAAGCAATTTCAAAGCATCCTCTTCAAAATACATGGAGCCTCTGGTTTTATAGAAACGATAGATCGAAACCGTGGGAGGACAACCTCATTGAAATTGCGACCTTTAACACAGTGGAAGACTTTTGGGCTCTCTACAATCACCTGGAAATAGTGAGCAAGCTTCCAGTGGGATGTGATTATGCTCTCTTCAAGCACGGTATCAAGCCCATGTGGGAAGACAGTCGGAATAAACAAGGTGGAAGGTTTATTGTAAATGTATCAAAATTTCAGACACCAGATCTCAACACTTGTTGGCTTGAAATCCTTCTCTGCTTGGTTGGTGAAGCTTTCGATGAGTACGGTGATGACATATGCGGAGCAGTTGTGCAAATTAGAAACAAAGGTGACAGGATAGGCCTGTGGACAGCGGATGTACGCAATACAGAGGCAATCATGAAGATAGGACACGTTTTTAAGGAAAGGCTCCATTTGAGGAATGGGATTCCATACGAGGCCCATGCTAAGTAAGAATACAAAATAGCAGTGTATAACATAAGTGGTCTTAGTTTTCCTACATTCAAATAAGAATACCACAGGAAAAATGTTGGATTGATTATAACTTCTTATGTAAATTCTAAATAGTATTTTTAGTAACCCAATGTTATGCTGTAAGGTCTAGTGGGAATTTCATCTTAGGAATTTTTTAATCAGAAATAGTTTTTTAATCTTTGGAATTGTTACTGATTTTGGTAAGAGAGAAAATCACAATAATCCACTTTTGTATTTAGCAAGATTTTTTACCTTCTAATTTATCTTACAGATATGGTGTGAAGTCTTAAGTAAAGAAGCTAATGAGAGATACGTTAAAGATAATCATAGTCCCGGTAAATACAGGTAAGTGTGGTTATTATTTTTAATAGTTTAACATTAACTAAGATAAAATAGTTGTATAGCAAATACTTCAGGAAAAAGGTACTGTTTATTTTAATATTATGTTAATCTTATCTTTAATCTCATTATATCTGGAGTTAGATGAATGATCTCTGCATAAAACTTTAACCAAACCCTTAACTCTAGATAAATACTTTAAAAGTGAAAAAACGATTTTTTTTATTTATGGAAAAAACAATTGTTTTTTAATATTTCTTATTGCAATGTATCGAAAAATTGTTCCTGAAAGCAGAGGTTGTTTCCGTTTGAGTGACTGTGTTATTTTTAGCTTTCAATATTGGAGAAATTTCGTCATGAGATTCCCCCCGAATTCTTTTTTATTATCTCTTACACTAAAAAGAAAAGTTTCAAAGGAAATAAGATAGTAAAAAATCAATATTACTGCATGGTTATATTTAGTAAGGTACCACCTCTCAAGGAACAAATATAATTCTTGGGTGTTTTTCTCTTGTTTGAATTATACATTATTTGTGAATAGAATACTTATATAACAGTGTTCAATTTGACTGTTTAGTCGGCACTTTTTCAATTTGAAAACTTTTATAAATCTTTTAACTATTTATCTAGGCCCCAAAATAATCAAACAAGTTGTGGTCCAATTCCGTTATCTGTCCCGTTAAATATCGCAAAGCTGTTTTGGTCACCCAAGATTAGGAATATCACCCAAAACTGCAAACCAACCGAATAAAACACAGTTATATTGATGAAACCCAAAATTGTTTGGATATTTGAATATATGGCGGAACCAAAATAGCTTTGCGATATTTAAAAGGGTGGATTGAATAAAATTGATTGATTGATTAATTGAACTCAAATGGTTATTTGCTTAATACCATTGTATATTATTGTTAATTAGCAAAATTTTGTACGTTTGTACAACATTGACATAATTAGCTTGATTACTTATTCCCTAATTCAAATAAAAAAATGCAGCAGCACTATAAAACTGCTATTCCTTAATTTTTATTATCAATATAATATATTATATAGATTGCAATACGTATTTTAAAGTATTTTTATGTTCAACTTCACTTTTTTTATTTCAGAGCAAACATACCATTGATAAACTCTCCTGAATTCTCCACAGTCTTCAACTGCCCCTCGGGTACCCCCATGAACCCTGCCAAGAAGTGCAGACTATGGGGCTAGGATTCGCAGCAATACCTACCAAAGACATTTCTTATGCACTCACTTTGTGTACCTGAAAACTGTGTGTGAGCGAGGACAAAACACCAAATTCAGATCAATTCATCTATGTTATTGTTATGGATATATATATTGTACTTTATTGCGCGATACTTTAAGTGGACACAATAAAACTCGGAAAAACAGGAAGTCTTTCCTGGTAAAATATGCATTGTTTATTGAAAGAAGAGTTGATTTTTATGTCTTCAATTGAATTTCTCTTTATTTAGGTTTACGGCTTTAAGTGTTCTTTCCATCATATTTTTGCAGACATCTTATAGGGTAGATTTGCCCAGTGAAAGAACACTTGGCATTTGAATTCTCAATTTCAATGTAATTTCCAGGGGGCTTTTCTCTGTCAATTCTTGAATATAAGGCCTCCAAGGATCTCACAGGATTTTTCTCGGCAATGCGGTGAAATTATTTTCAGAAAGCAGAAATTGTTTCTTTTAACGTTATTTTGATTAATAAAAAAATGGTAAATCGTTTTTTTTATTAACGATTTACCCAGTAAATGAACAGTTTCCCCTCAGTGAATAAACACTGAAAGCAGTCAAGTTTTAGTAATTTCATACATGGTTGAATAAACTAAACACAAGTCTTATAAACTTTTCCAAAGTACTAAAACTAGTGACTAATTTCAGTAAACATTTTTCTAAAGGAAGTTTTTGAACAATTTTCTTTGTTTTTTTAATTAAATTGTTAATTTAAGCCATCTCAATATATTCGTCATGGTTGCTTTGTTACATAGCGTTCTACATTATTATGTATGATGCAAATAAATACATTAATACGTATTAATAATTATACGTAATTAATAAGTATACATTTTCTAATATTAAAAAAATAAGTTTCAAGTCATAATCTAGACACTACTATCGAGTTACTGCTAAACCAACGATAGTAAAAGGGTCACGTGATTTTGACAAGGCTGGAACTAGTATTTCGGAGGGGAGACAGGTGGAAGTTGAGGGGCAGTTGATCAAAAGAGGAAGAGACATTTGCTTGTATAGATGCAAGACCCCAACTATCACCCGTTAACCAACTATCAGCCGTGCAAAGTCTGTAAAAATCACGTGCCCCTTTTACTATCGTTGGCTGATCTGTGCCCCTCTTTATCTTTTATTATTTGTATCTTTACTCAAAAAATCATAAACGTCAAGATAACACTATAATCTGGACCAAGGCTAAACTTGATCGTAACTGTAAGGTATAACAAAGTAAACAGTTATTAACACGATCCAGTCTAGCCTTGTCCGGACTAAAGTATTTACTTAACCTTTGTATTTTTATTATGTAGGAGATTAGAAACAACAACTTAACCTTCAATGTTAGACTCAAAACGACCTAATTAGAAAACACCTAAAATTGGTTTTTAAACTAGATTTCAGCGCCTTTTTTATCATAAAATATCACGGCTAGATAAAAAAAAAGAATGAAACTTCCAGTTATGATGAGAGCTAGAAAAAAACGAGGTGAAACTTGTCTTAAAACATTTTGTGAACTATTTAACGTTTTAAGGGCGTATGATGCGGTACCTGACCAGTGGTTAATCACCGATCAAGGAAGGAATTACCGACTCTGATTGGCTGAATCCTTCACTAACAGCTGTTTAACCACTTGTCGGGTAGCACAGAATACGGCCATCAATCCATCTAAATAATTACTACTATATTATTAATGATTTTTAAGATTACAATCAGCGAAATAAAATTCCTAAAATATCCTTCAATTATGTCTTAATCTATCCCTTAAATAAATACGTAGTTAATATAGAAACTTAAAAAGAAGGCCTTCATATACATCCCACAATCTGAAACTAAATAAACTATGAAAACTCTATCCATTTATTCAAAATAAATAGGATTACTCATCGTAGTCGTAGCCCTCGTGGCTCAGTGGTTAAAGCCTTGGCTCTGTAGAACAGTTGGTACCTGGTTCGAATCTTAATCTGGCCAAATAGATTCTAAAATAAATATACTTAGGCAAAATTCCAACGACAGATGGCAGTGTGTGTAGTTGTTATGTGAACCTGATTGCCCTTGGCCGTATACTCGGTGCATGGGGCCCTTGGTACCGAAAGGCCAGGGGACTTCTTTCTCCCTCCTAAACGTCGAGTATCGGTCCAATTTAAGGGTAGATCAGGTTCACAGAGCGAAGGCTGTTTTGCCGTTTTTGGCAATTCCTCATTTGCATGTTTCTGCTCATATGCGCAGTAAAATGATGACGTGTGGGGGCGTTCACTGACACTGACAGATAGAATTTGGTTAGTTCACTGACAGATAGAATTTGGTCATTTCCAAGTTGGAACTTCGAGCAGAACTACGTTCGTGGAACAGGGAAGGTACAGGTTAGTCTGAACACTTTTTGCTTACTTTTATTCATTTATGCAATTATTATAATAAATATTAAATTATACATATGAAATTCAGGCATTTTAAAATTTAACAGTATTGGAAATCAGCGTATCGTTTTGATGACGAACGTACTTGTATTGCTATGATCGTTAGTTAGTAGTTTCGAAAGATAAATTAAGTACAATGTTTATTAATCATGCAACTTACATGTATAACTTATTAATCATGAATACTGATTACAGTTTTTTTGTTTTCAAATTTACAATAAATGTTTGTTACTTTGCGATCAAAAGACCTATTGTAAAATAAACGGGTGAGTCACTTAAGAGGTAGGGGGTATTTTAGCCATAGAAATCAAAGTTGATTTACTTTTGGGATATTCAAGAATAACTATAACACTATAATATTAAGTACAGTGTTACAGCATTAATTTATTAGGCCGAGAGGTATCAGTGGTATTTCAGTGATGAATTGCTTTCTTTTAGAACATATATTTGCTCTATTTTGACCTGCAGTTTTTGCTCAGTGTAATTAATCATAGTCATCTAATGAACTAAGTTATGATGCTTAAGTTAATGATGCATCAAAACCAATTTTGATTGTGATAAAGTTTCAAAAAAATATATCAAGTAATTGCGTTATAACTTAATCATTAATACTGATCATAGTGCTTTTTTTTCGAATTAACAATAAATGTTTGTTACTTTGCGATCAAAAGACTGATTGTAAAATAAATGGCTGGGTCATTTAAGAGGTAGGGGGTATTTTAACCATAGAAGTCCAAGTTAATGTACTTTTGGGGTATTCAAAAATAAAATATTTTGCTCTGTTCAATGTACTTATTAGTTTGGTTATTTTGATCAAATTTTTTTAAAAACTATTGAAATGGGTCAAATTATTAAGTAAGTTTTGTATTTGATGCTAGATTACATAGAACGCGATCACTCCAATTACACTAATTTAAAGATGAGTTGTGTTTTGAGAGAAACCAGTATCTCAATTTAAGTAACGTTACATCATTGGCTAATTGAAAATAATTAACATCAGAATGGATGTTTGCATTTTAAATAAATCAATTAAATCTAAATCTTGATTAGCAATTCACTCATATTCTGCTGCTGTAAATCTGGGGAGATATTAAGTTTGAAAGTGAGTGATGTTATTTTAAAGAAATCGTTATCTTCCAGATGCTTCAGAATTCCAGAAAGTTGATCTTGAAGGTCATCCAAAATGATCCTTTCATGAAAAATAATCGAAGATCACCAGTTTAATTTGATTGTTTTTCAATAAAAAAATTGTGTTTTAATGATCGCGTTCAATCCTAGCAATCTGGTACGATACAGGTTCGAAACTCACGTCCAGACATTGATGGTGGAATTGCTGTAAATAGTTCATCCTTGCACTCTGGATGGCCGTATCATTGGAGTGGACCTGTTGGTAAGTCAGCAATTTTATGTATTTTGTTCAAAAGAATTTACACTTTAATTAATTTTAATTTTTAATTAATTAATTTTAAAGAATTTTTTAGCTTTAGATTGGAAAATTTGGCCTAGGAGTAATATTTTTATTAGTTTACTTACTGTACCCTGTTAACCTTAAATTATTATACAGGGTGATTCAAAGTTGGGACGAAAATAAGGGGCTTAAAAATTAATTGAAAAGGGGTTTAGACTACCCAGACAAACTAATAATCACCCAGAAAATAGGTCTACTGACTGAGAGATAGCGTTCAAATGTTTCCAGGGGCAATGGAAGTTTAGTTATTTTGTCCAAAAGCAACATCCAGGAAAAATATCATGCCTTCAATAATTCATAAAAAACTGGGTCAAGATTCCCCCCTTTAAGACGTAAACTTTGTAGTTATCGCATTTTGAAGATTACCTCTGAGGGTTATTAGGGTTTCATCATAATAATTGGCATTGGAAGTTTACTTTTACCTCCAACCATTTGCCCACAATAACCATCTATCTAACTCTTATCCTTCTCTAACTCTTATCCTTCTCTAACCTCTATCCTCTTCTAACTCTATCTATCTCTTATCAAGCCCCTCGGAATTGATTCGGGGAACCCCTTCCCTAAGTGATTCTAAATCAGTGGTTCTCAAAGTGAGCGTTGACTTATTTTAAACTATTGCTTTAATGATATTCTTATAAAAATCCTAAAGTAGCTTAAAATCATTTCTAGCATGCTAAAATTTTCCGTGGGAAGGACCCCGGAAAATCCTTTATTGCAATCCCCCTTTGCGATAGCAATTATCCCCGTTCACCCAAGATTTATCAATAATTTGGACAATTTTTAAGATAAAAACGGGAAATTTTCAGGTGGGGATACATACTCCTTTGGACGTCGTAGAAAATTGCGTATTTTGTTTGGCTATAAATCAGGGTTGGCTGGATTGGACCCAACTGGGTTGGACCCAATTGGTTTTTTCAAAAAAAAACATGTGAAAAAACCCACATTTTTGACCCATTTTTGGGTTTTTTCAAGAAAAATCAATATTTTGGCAGTTCCTTCAAAATTTAATGTGTTTTTTTTCAAAGGTTAGGATATTTTAAAAATTTTAATGGGTTTTTACAAAATTTAAAGTAGGTTTTTAAAATTAAATGGTGTTTTTTCAATTTCAAGGAGTTTTTAAAAAAGTTAAATAGGTTCTTTCTTCATTCAGTTGGTTTTTTTTCATTATTGAATGGGGTTTCTTCAAAATTTAGGACGTTTAAAGTTCAAACTAGATATAAAAAATGAAGATTTTTTTAAATTTCAGTGGGTTTTTTCAAAATTTAAACCTGGTTTCAGAAAATAAGTGTTGTTTTTACAATTTAAGTGGTTTTTTTCAAAGTATAAAAACTTTGAAAAAAACCCACTTAACTGTGAAAAAACTGACATTATTTTGACAGAACACATTTAACATAGAAAGAACTCACAAAAATTTGAAAAAATTTCTAGAAGAAACCACTTAATTTTGAAAAAACCCACACTTTTTCCGAAAAAACCCAGTTTTATATGGGTTTTTTCAGGGTTTTATTGAAAAACCCCCAAAAAACCCAACCCACTTGGGTTTTTTCAAAAAAACCCGGGTTTTTGCCAACCCTGCTATAAATTCAAGTCTTTATATAATTCTATTATAAATAAATGGCAAAAATTTGTAAGGAGGTGGTGGGCCCAAAGAGTTTAGGAACCTTTTCTAAATTGGCAAGTTTTGAATCAACCTGTATCAACGTTAACAGGGGACAAATTTCATGGAAAGACATGATAGTTTATGACAAATGTCTATTGGGGAAATTAGTAATATCCTCAGAACTAAATTATAGGTATACCAAACTACATTACAGTAACTTACTTTATATGTTAACTCGATTTAAATAGTTTTCCATAAAATTGATATCTAGGTCAATCATAATTAGGTGGTTTAGTAGTAACTTGCATTATTCAAAAGTTAAATTTATTTTTTACTAGCTGATGAAGTTTAACTAGACAAATAGCCAATAGTATCAGAAGGTTCTTGTGTAAATTAATTTTAGAGCTACCATTACAAGTTAATCAAGCATAATTTTCAATGAATCACTGCTTTGAAGTTACTAACAAAATTTAGCTGTAACCTTTCCAACCTATGTTTTTTATCCTATTATTGTCTTGTAAATTTTCCTTTTTTAGGTGATGGAGAAGCTGACTGATAAGTGTTTTTATATTTAAAAAAAAATAATAAAGACTTCAGTAGCAAATGTTTCTTTATTTCAGTAATCTAATACAGCTGACAGGCAGCAAGGTAAGTAAACCAAGTCCCAAAGGGGCTTACAACAAAACACGAAGAGGGGGGACCCAAATTTCTGCTAAGTCCGAACTTGTAAACAAAGCATATTTGTTTACACGGACCGTGTTGCCCCCTAGCGGTATTTTTTGGGACTTGGTCTACTTCAGCTGCAGCTTAACACAACTTAAGTTGCTTAAGAGTTTATTAGTCTAAGCTACTTCGTCTAAATAATGGTGACACTCGATCATTGCTAACTAAGTAAACAATAGTCTACTAAGTTATAAAGCAGATGATTATTACTAATCAAGGTAGCTTAACTTCCAATTAAAATCTAAACTATAGTAATGAAACACAACAAAGCAGACTAAATACCAAGAGTTTATTAAGACTTAAACTCCGTAATAAGAAAGCAATGGTTGAACTAGACGCAATTTCCAATATCGTCAATGCAAGTAAACTTGAATCTGCAAGGGAAGGATTACATAAATCTGGAATTCAAAACTAAATTTCATTAATTTATAGATGATAATGGGATACTTTCACCCGGAGAAGACAACTGCCGTAGGTAAGAGAGCGTTGATTGGTTTGTCGATAAGACGTAATACCCAATTAGGGATATCCGGCCGCTCTGCAAACGTTCTGATAGGTCCCTGCAATGGTGTTTTCCCTATGACATATGACCCCTGACGTCAGATGAAAGTATCCCAACATGCGCAGATCTAAAATGCGCGTGGACTTAGTTTTTTCCCAGTACCAAGACCCTCTATATACATGGCCATCCAACTCCGGGTGATGACGTCAGACGTGGGTGAAAATTGCCATGTTAAGTCTATGGAGTGACTTCAAAGATGAGTGAAAGTTATGACGTTGCACGGCCGAGTTGGGAGGCCTTTATATAGAGGGTCTTGCCAGTACCCGTGCCTTGAGGCCATCAAGCCTAAAAATTTCGAAATACCACCTTTGTAGGTCTCGAGGTTAGTTCTGAAGTCGGTAATAATAAGAGATAAAAATCCCGAAATGGCTGAAACAAGAAATATTATGGAGAAATTGATGGAAACAGATTAATTACATCTGACGACAAAAATCGATTTACATCTGTAAAAGGAGCTTCAATAATTATTGAAGCTTATTTAACTCATGTAAATCGAAAAAAACTAGAACGCGGACAAAATAATCTGTGCGTTCTAATTTTTGATTCGTTATGTTTTTGTAACTCAGGATCCAAGTGCTCACAAAAAATTAATTCCTTTAACTGACTGACTGACTTCTAGGGTAAGAGCCTTTATCAGGCTATATGAGGAGCTGAGAGCCAGAGTGGACCAACCCACAAAAAATGAAAAAGCGTTTTTTTTTTCAGTAGAATGTAGAGACATCTATTGATTTAAGTTAGAAAACAATGCATTTTTTAGTTCCCATAAGATGGCATCACTTTTTCGTTTGATCTAGTAATTAAAATCGCACAAAAATTTAATGCCAGAATGGATCAAGCCACTTTGTCCATTCTGATTCTGACTTTCACTTGAGGAGCTGATAGATTGATCAAGAGCAGATCAAAACTAAATATTAAATACTAACCTCAAAAAAAAGTTTAAATATTACTACAATTTTGTAAAGCGTTTTTCTCGAAATAACAACTGCTGAGGTTGGTCCACTCTGGCTCTCAGCTCCTCATATAATGTCTTATGGATCCCCACCGTAATTTCAAATCTCTAGAAATTTTGTTTTCACTTGACTAAAAAGAAAGGACTGCATTACATAATAATACCCATCACTGATCCCCTGGACAATAATGAACGCCATGATACGCTCACTTGCAATACGAAACCAAGATTTTCTCTCCACACATGTTTTATATTTTAATCATTCAATTTATATCAGGAATTGTAATTCCATTTTAATACTTTTCAAAGTGTAAAGTGGTAAAGGGTTATCTTACCATTCAAAGCGTTTATTATTTTCCTAAAATACAGATGACTCTTCCACACACTAAAAGGTCTACAAAATTTGCAGCACACATGGAAACTAAAATACTTAATAGCTCAGTTATAAAAGTAATAAATCTCATAAATGCTAGTCATCATTTTAATGAAGATTCCCTTTAAATACATGATCTTGAAAATAGAATGCAGGTCTAAATCTAAAATGTAATGAATATAAGTTCACTCTAATGATAGATGAGAAACAGCAGCTCCAAATCGAAGCTGAATATCTTGTGCTCAAAAGCATCTTAGAATCCAATCTTGTTATAGTGTAGAAAAGTTTACACAAGCGGCGGCACCAATGACTCGATTCGGGGTTATTCAAATAGTCGTAACCAAATCTGTAAAGAAGAGGGATGTTTAATGAGTAAAAATACAGAGTGGTTATAAAATAACGTCCCTAATTTAAAATTATCTACAGACGAAACTATTGTTAAAACAACTGAAATTTTAAAGAGATCATTTGAAGGAATGGGATTTTTTTAAACAAAAAATGGTTTAGTTACCCTTTATATACGATTAACTATCCCAAAAAAAGTAGGCAATTAGTTGGGCAAAGGGATAGAGTTATAACTTCTTTTTCTTAAGTGTCTGATATGATAGTTTGAGAATGAACATTTAGTTTTTAGACTTCTGGTGACAATCCGAAATTTAAGCAAATTTACTATTTAGTATTTTGTTTCAAAAAAATTATTCCCATCCCTTCGAAATGATCCTTAAATTTACGATTTTTTTACCAATAGTTTCATCTGTAGAGAATGTTAATGTAATTTTATGATTGAATACCCGGTAATTGTTTTCAATGAAACGCTTTTATTTCTAAAGTTAATGCAATGAGGAAGTTGCATATTTTTTTAATTTATTCAACCTTTCGAGAAAACCCTAAAACCGAGATATTTTTTATTCTGATCATTTTATTTTTATTGCGGCTTAAAGTTTGCGCTCTGAACAAGGAGGAAAAACAGCGATTTCAGATTTGTGACGTCACTCGATTTGTCAAACCGACTACAACTCGCATCTCCTAAACTACGCCACCGGCGTGGACAAAACTCGGTATATAGACGTATATCCGAGACGAGGAAGATCACTACCAAGTTTTCCAAGTTCGAAAATTGAATTGAGTAATTAACGATTTTATGACTAAAAACGCTTATTTCTTCATTTCTCTGCTAGACTCCCTATTTTAAATGAGATGAAAACCTCAGAATTAAATATTTTTAATAAGAAAAGTTCTATAATTGCCTATTTAATTACTATCAGCTATGAAAACACCAAAATAAATTAATTTTTCTAAAAAGCAACTAATTTTTTAGTGCCTCGAAAAACCGGTGACTGGTTTTTTTTATGGAATTTTCAAAGGTTTACTGACTTTTTACCCACCCTCACCCTGTATAAACTTTATATAACTGAGCTATACAAAAACCTTATAAGCTCATTGATTAAATCCAGCTCTTATAATTTTGATTTTTCTTAATTCAAGAAAACTTGTTTCTTTTTTACAATAGCAGAGAAAGGTTCAAATGGAAAACAATCTACTATAGATTTTAACCAAGCCTCGTGTTCCTAAAGTTAAAGGGATAAAGTGTTAAAGTGTAAGTACACAGAACAGGGTACTTAACCCTTTATCTATTGACGGTACTTCTTACAAGTCCCACAAACTTTAAAATTACATAGAATAACCATCCTTACGAATACACTGACGGTTCTATGCAGGAACATACTCAGTTTTCATCTTCCAGATAAAAAGCAGCAAAGGTTCTATGATGAGTATTTTAGCAGGAAATGCGAATAGATTTAACTGAAGTTGTGCTTTCAATTATTTTTTAAGACTTAACACTGCGATAAAAAAAAGCAATGTTTTTTTTGTATTATGATAATATTTTAGCACTCCGTGTACTGACATTACTCAAAAGTATTAATTTAATTAATTGGCTCTATCGGATTGAATTTTCCAAAGATGATTATTTTATTTATTTATATCCCTTAATTTTCAATGTAGTGGCAAAAAATATATTTGGACGAAAAAAATTCCAGCTAATCATAATGCTGAGATAAAGGGTTAAACCCTACCGAAAATTGAATATAAGAACCTGCTTTGAAGTTCTTTAACCCCAGGGTAAGTTATCTCCTAGCTCTTCGTTAAACAATGGCCAACTTTTGATTCATTTCAACCTTTTCCTGCATGCCCCTCATCCCTTGTCAGTTTCAGCAAATTTCCCCAAAACCTATAAAAAGATCGGAGATGTTTATGTAGATGAAATATCCTTACTATACTCTGTTCATTTAGAATAGGCGCCTGAGGAGTAATGTATTAGAAGCAGTTACTATTGTAATTGTCATCGAAAAACTTTTCTTATGAAATGACAAGGCAGCCTAAACTAAGTAGTTAAAATACTGTTAAAGAATCGGTCACTGAAGTTGCATGATGAGAGTTATTAGGAGTTTTTGATCCCGTTTTCATGCGCCTATTCTAAATGAACAGAGTATTATAAGCAAATAACCATTACATAGCGATTCGAAAAATGTGACCCATATATAGATGCTCTGGATATCAAAATTGTCTTGACAGAAACTTTTCAAACTATTTTAAGCCATGCTTATTTCTTAAATAGCATTCAAGCCCCATAACTTTTCAAAATCCAATTTTGATTATTTAATTTTACGCAAAAAGTTCTATGGGTATCTTTTTACACGGAAATTTTACGTTAGCAGTTAATTTGCGTTCATTTCTTTCAACGTTAATACAAGAACTTCCCAAGATGTTTCTACAAAAATTTTAATATTTTTGTAAAATGGAATGATAAGCATAAAATTTTTTTTTATTAAACCTTTTGGGTCACCTAATGGTATGGACATGATTGAGAAAACCTTTCTTTCTCCCGTGCAAAGTTTCAATACCCATAAGCATCTCTAGAATAAACTAGGCCTGACGAGAGGGGGCGAGGGGGTACGATCCCCGGGGACAGGGACCCAAAGATTTTCATATACGGATATCATTTTGAATATTTTGGAAATTATTTTCCACATAAAGGTCCAAAAATGAGTAAATTCCCAGTTTTCTAGGGGCATATTTTCAAACATTTTCTGGGGGATTATCAAGAAATTCAATCAATATTATATCAATTTTATCAAGAAAACGATATTTTTAAGTTGAGTGAAATTCAGATCTTGTCTAGAAATATTCTAAAAATTACATTAAGCCTATGATTGCATGGGTTGGGGGTACACTTCAGAAAACTTTTGCCCCCCTATTTCGCCCTTAGCCCGCTTCTCAACCTTGTCCTCGGGGCCCGACTTGGCTCTTGGCGGCCTACGGGTATGGGTGCCTATTCAATTCTGAATCGCTATAATGTACCCTTCCTTCCCTAGAGCTTTTATCAATCTTTTCGATACACCCTGTACAGTTGAGGAAAAAAATGACTCAGTTGCGATTTCTGGCGAACCACTTGGGTTAGGAAGACAAAATAGGGGTCGTTTTTCATTAATTAAAGTATTCTTTTACCAAAAAAATTTTCGAGTCCTTAGGGGGTCGTCTTCATATTAAACGAAACACTAACTTTTTTCCAATGGGGACCCCCAATTATTATTAGTTTTTCTGAAAGGCCATCCCCCCAAACCCTTAAATACCCAGTTTCATCCAAATTGATTTTTTAAAAATAAACTTTAAAAAATTTTTTTAATCGTGAAATTTTTTATGGTAATCGATTCTTGTAGTAATTTTATGTAGGAAACCAAAATTTCAATCGATTTTATCCAATAGTTTTTGATAAAAATGAATTAATATCTTAAGGGGCCGTATACCGTTGCCGAATGCATAGCGCAAATGCTCTTTCTAGTTCGTTTTATCAAAAACTATTAGATAAAATCGATTGAAATTTTGGTTTCCTACATAAAATTACTACAAGAATCGATTACCATAAAAAATTTCACGATTTAAAAAAAAATTTTAAGTTTATTTTTGAAATATAAATTTTTTTAATCAATCTGGATGAAACTGGGTATTTAAGGGTTTGGGGGATGGCCTTTCGGAAAAACTAATAATAATTGGGGGTCCCCATTGGGAAAAAAAGTTAGTGTTTCGTTTAATATGAAGACTACCCCCTAAGGATTCGAAAATTTTTTTGGTAAAAGAATACTTAAATTAATGAAAAACGACCCCTTTTTTTTCTTCCTAACCCAAGTGGTTCGCCAGAAATCGCAACTGAGTCATTTTTTCCTCAACTGTACATTTTAAAACGAGCCGTGAAGAGAAAAATTAGAAAACCCTTGCCATTCAACATTAAAATTGGGTACTTACGTATTAAACCGTCAACCATTCCGGGCCGTTAAATTCAGCGGTACAGCTATAGGATAGTCAATAGGACTTAATAACGTTTTCAGATTCAGCGGCACGGTCGACGGCATAATGCGTAAGAACCAAAATTGGTATTACCTATATACCTTCCAAGTATACGTTTTTGAGCACACAAAGGTAATGTTAAAGGGTTATATTTTAAACATCCAACTAAAAAATTAGGGTTCTTATGTATTAAGCCGTCGACCGTGCCATTGAACTCGAAAACGTTATCAAATCCTACTGACAACTGCATAGCTGTACCGCTCGCTGAGTTTACGGCTGCTGAACGTTTGACGGTATAATACGCAAGTACCAAAATTAGCAACACAACTTGGCAGAGGTATGAGTAATGGCAATGATACGAGTCTACTCGATTACAATGTTTCTTGACCCTGTGACGTCATTATGCTGAAGCAAAAACTGAGTAAACAGAAAGCTGTTGGGTTGCTAGGAGTTTTTGGTACGCAAATTTTGATAAAAAAAAGACTATGTATTCATGGGCGTAGCCAGGGTTCAACTTAGGGGGGGCAAGCAGGGTCGACTTTTTTTATGTTTGTGGAGAACAATTTTAAAGCCCCGTGAGAGAGGGCCGTCAAGTTTCAACGGGGGGTCTGGGGGTCCTCCCCCAGATAATTTTTGGAAATTTGCCCCTAAGAACAGGGTTGTAAACTGTTTTTTGGTACACATAAACCCAAATTTGGACATGAATTTTTGGGTAGAATTTTGATTTTAATGAACTTATTATAACAAAAGTGTGAATAATAAAGATTGAAATACTAAAGGGGGGATTGGGGGTCCTCCCCCAGAAAATTTTTGAAAATTTGACCCTAAAATACTGGGTTTTAACTACTAAAAGTAAAGTAAAAGTTAAATATTCGGAACTTAGGGGGGGCAGCTGCCCCTCCCTGCCCCCCCTTGGCTACGCCCATGTACTATGTATACATGGGTTTAAAAACTAATCATATTTTTAAATTAAAGTTCTTAATTTCATTCAAAATTCAGACAGAGCGCAGGGAACTACTTTCGTTTGCTCTCGCCTTGTTTCTCCAGGGTCAAGTAACGTTGAAGTCTAGTTTGGTTAAATATCTTCAAAACTTCAATTACACTATTCGAAAGATATTTTGGAACCCAACATAATAATACACTCCAATAGATCTAAAGGGATATTGAAAGATTTAAAATAGCATGGAAAATCTAAATACAGAATTAACAATTTCACCATTTAAAGAGTGGAGAGTACTTAATTTAATCCAACGCTAAATAGAATAAGTAACTGGAGAGGACAATTTTCGGAGAGGTGTAAAACTGCGGAATAGTTTTAGTTGTTACAGCACAACTTATATCTTTATAAGTTTAGGATTCTGAATTGAAGAAAGATACTTATCTATTCTAACTGGTTACCTTGTTGTCTAATCAACCAAATTTTGTTCGATTGTAATAAAATTAAACTACAGTAGAGCCCCGATTATCCGCAGAATTGGGTGGCAGAAAATCAAGGATAATCCGAAAAAAGACTAAAAATGAGGTGAAAACGCGAAAAAAATATTTCAGCATGAAAACTATGTTTTAAGGTAAATGTGGGTATAGTGGACACTTTAAGGAAAATTTTTGCTTAAATTCTCAATAAATACCAACCTATTTGCTTGGAAGCCGTTATCATCCTATTTTTAGATTAATTGGATCTTCTTCTTTCGATTTTACCATTAAAAATTTTAATAAGATTGGGTAAAGCAATTTTAATTAATTTTTAAAAAGTACTCCAAATTGCATCTATAGTGGCCACATAGAGGTAGCTGTTGTATCTATGGTGGACACCTCTTGCATCAATAGTGGCCACCTCTCTTTTTCTGCCTATATGAGGGGTTTATGCATGAAATTGATGGGGTTTTTTGGTGTAGTCGTTTATTTCTAATTAAATCTTCCTTCCCCAACGAAATGTATTTATATCAAATCAAATAAGCTTTATTTAAAAAAATACTTGAAAGTTTCCGGCCCAAAGCCTACGCTGTAGCTGATTTGAGAGGAATTAAAACATGTAATTCAATGTTTTGGAAACCTTGGTTCCCGAAGTCAGAATGAAACCAAATTCATACAACACTCATTTTAAAGCACAGTCAACAGTTTATGAAGAAAAACTGATAATAATTCAATGTTATTTAAGATTCTATTAGAAGCCATTGCGGTGGCCACTATTAGAAAATCTAAGATTTTGTGTTGGTATAGTGGCCACCCCCATAAATCCCTCGTAAAGTCAAAATTTTAAAATAAATTTTATTTGTTATCATTTTATACACTCTTCTTTATCTTAATATAAATTAAAAAGTCAATCAAACGACTATAAATACAAAAAAAATCAGTTCCGATATACCCGTTTCCTTACGCGATTCAATAAGCAAAATCAAATTTCAGTCACTCGCCCGATGTTGTTATTTTCAAATATTTAAATATCCTTCCCATGCTGATCTGTGGTATCGGTGGTAATTTACCAGCTTACCTGATTGTACAATCTACTATGCCTATGAATTTTGACGCTGTTTGATGCTTCTATAACTCGTTTTATTTCAAATTAATCAGCTATGTGGCCACTATTGGTACAGTGTCCACTATACCCACATTTACCTTATTTTACAAAAAATATGATATGTAAAGCTTTTAAAATTTGTACAGTACAGTAGAAACCTTTGCTCTACATCTAAAATCTCTCGAATCTCTTCGAAAATTTTCTCTCATCATTAAAAAAAATTTTTCTTGCCACTCGCGGATAATCGGGGTTCTACTGTACATAAAGTTTCACAAGTTTTAAAATTATTCGATACTTAAACTCACCTAGAAATGTCGGGGGTACTATAAAACCACACTCTGGCTGGGATATCGTCAGCGTTTTACGGGAATTTTCATGAAGGTCGAACTTCCACGGTTCAAGATCATGAGATCACTAATGCTAATAGGTCGGTTGCCACCTAAAATCATAAGCACAGACACAAAGATGAAAATTGCTCTGAAATTGAAGAATTGATTGATTGTTTGATTGATGGCAAATGTTTCCTTTTCCTTCATTCGTGGTTTCGAGACAGAAAGTCGTCATTTCAATTAGAACCTATAAACTTCTATAGAGACCGGATTCAACTAAGGTAAGAATAATGGCTGCTCAATATTAATGAAAGATGAAAATGCCTTTGCCTTGTGACCTTTCTTATTGAAGAAAATAAATGAATGAATATCGTAAAACCTATTAATGCCAAAATTCGGAATTTCTCCTTCGGAAGCTGAAAAATCAGGAGAGGAAGTTGACACTCAATCCTTTAATATTAAACTTAAAACGAGAAAATTTGGTTCGATTCCAGCATTCATTGCATAAGAACCATCCAAAATAAACTTCAATTAACTTCTAACCTTCCTATTTCTTAATTTCTCAAATTAAGGTTTAAAATAAGCCATGACTTATACAGTGTGATCATAATATCTACAGAACAGACGAAACTATTGGTGAAAAATTTTGATCATTTTGAAGGGACGGGAATTTTTTTCAAGTAATTAATTAATTAATTAATTTTCTTCAACTTTTGCCTTGTATTTCGGACCGTCACCAGAAATTTAAAAGGTAAATGTTTATTCAAATTATCATATCAGTCACAAAGTCACAAAAGAAAATTATCATATCATTCGCAAAAATTATAACTAATCCCTTTGCTCAACAAAATTACGTTCTTTCTTTTGAATAGTTATAATTTTTTTTCTGAAGTGTCAGATTTGATAGATCTAGATTTTATTGGTGACGTGACGGTCCAAGAAATAAGTCAAAAATTTAGGTCAAGCTCCATTTATGAAGTAGCAAACGAACTATTTATTTTTTGCTCCAAAAAATTTTCCATTCCTTCAAAATGATCTCTTTAAAATTTCCGATTTTTTTACCCATAGTTTCGTCTGTAGATAATTTTAACCACGGCTTACTAGATACTATACTACTAGTAGTAGTATAAGCCGTGTTTTAACGTAGGGGCGTCATTTTATGACTACCCTCCATGATTTAAATATCCAATTTTAGAAGAGACTAATTTTTAAGAGCCTTAAAATTAGGAGCAATATCTTAAAATTAAAAGCGTTAAAAAATTACAATGTTGCTGCAAATTCGCAAAGTTGAATGCTGCGAAAAAAAACCTTCGTTCATTCTAGTAGAACCGAGGAATCTGATCCATTCCTTTCTTAAACACCCTGACGACGAAATATGAAATTTTCGGAGATACGAATAATTTAAAATACATATTCATAAAAACTTAAATCAAATTATTAAAAGTTAAAATAGAACTAGTAACAAGAACACAAAAAATGGACGATTACCAGGAATGCAGTTAACGGTAACAATGTTAGAGAACTCCAGCTCTCAAGCGTCGCCTCCAACCGTGGACCGGTTTCGCCCTTGTTAGGGCTCATCAGCACGGTATAGGAAGGTAACGCAAGAGAGCGGAGGGAGAGCTTTTAGTCTAGCCGACTTGGTAACAATGTTACTTTTTAACTTTTTCCAACAGTGTCCGATCCGAACCTTATAAATAAATTTTTAAATATCGAAGCTGAAACTTTTAATATATTTTTGATTCAAGTTTATTTTCAATTAAATATTTTATTTTCAAGTAGAGCTAGTTAGCAGCTCTCAAGTACCAGTAACTTACTGTCTTTAACTAGTCTTTATACAAGCTAATGGCCCTAGTCCTATCTAAAGGTTAAGTGAAATTCCTGTGCAAATGAAAATTGAATGAGTAATAAAAATTCGGGCTTTAAACAAAAACCAGGTGAATAAAATTCTGCAAAATAGTGGGAGTAATAAATTCTTAGGGGTCATCCATAAATTACGTGAGGTGTTTTTTCCAAAATCTGGATCCCCCCTCCCCCCTTGGTGAGATTTAGTGAGATTTTGCTGGACCCCCCTCCCCCCCAAGTGAGATTTACCTACAACCTTTAAAAATAATTTTCTATCCAATTCGTTTGCATTTTGAGGAAAAGAACATTATTCCGCCTAAAAATCACCACAGTATCTTATCTGTGGGTATTATTCCTTTCTCAAACTTAAAAAAAATCGTTTAATTTCGAACTTAAAAAGTTGACGTGAGTTTTTCACCGACCCCCCCTCCCCCCTTGGTGAGATTTGGTGAGATTTTTCCAAACCCCTCCCCCCCTTTTTGACCTCACGTAATTTATGGATGACCCCTTACATATTTATATTCAAATATCAGGTGTACTCTCATCTCTGATAAAAGATAATGGAAAATTTTACTCATCAAATACTGATCTCATTTATTGAATAATACACGCATAATATATCACAGTGAAAGTCATACAAATCATGACACAAGGAGATACATATGCACAAAATTCGACATCGATAATGAATAATAGATAGAAACATGTGGCTCGACTACCTCTCATATTTCTACTATAAATGGAATGGTAAGGAATACATTCAAAGGAAATATGGAGACAAAAATATTCAATATGAACCATTGTAATATGTGCATCATTTAATGATTGTATACATATGATATGAGGAGATAAAGGCAAAGAGGTTCCACTTTAAAATTAAATGAAATATTGAACATTTTAGCTTGCGTTTATCCTTAACAGAATTCAATCAGAGATTATCCATAAACTATGTGAGTTTAGGTACTAAATACACACTTAATTCAGGTGCAACAGCACATGGGGCATATCTCCTGGTTAGGAGATCAGCAAACCCCCCTTTGTTAACTTTCAAGCATGCTTGTTTTTCAGTTTATCGACCCTCTGGGGAGGGATTAAAGGCTGTCGACCTTGTCCAGACCGAGAACCGAAACCTGTGGCGTGGGAGCAACTAATAAGTAACCTGGCTTTCTCCTCTAAGACTAGATTGGTTTCACATTTTGTAGCTACTTTGTAATAGATGTTTACATATATTTTAGATATGTTTACAGAATTACTAGTTTACATATAGATATTAACAAGTTTTAATTTCTAATACATATATTCTTTTTTATGTTTAGTACATAAAAGGAAAATTTGTCTGATTTTCTGCTGAGTTTCCTATCTAATTTATTATGATTTTGATTACTAATTAATTTAGTACTTATATTGCTCCGTTTGCATTAATTGTATTAGCAGTGTTCTTCCCTCCAAGAAATTTGGAATCACCCCATAAAAACTTAATTTATTTCTCTCTAAATATCCGAGATAATAAGCAATACTAATTAATAAAAAATTGCAGAGGATTCTTATATAAGAAAATTCTGTCATCACAAATTAAACTCACATAGTTATGGATATTCTCCAAGTTGTAAATTAAAGGAAGCACACAGTATATAAAAGCATTGTATTTTTAAATATATAAGGCAACATGTATTGATTGACATTGACACATTAAGATCCATGAGAAATTATTGAAAAGGGTTTTACTAATGCTCTATTTGAAAATTAATCAGGTAAGTAATGCATAACATTTAAAATATTTGGGGGAAATATCTGGAGCTGTAGAAGTACTAAATCAGGACTATTTCCTCTTTAAAAGACTGAGAATAAAAAGTGTATTAAATTTTTTTTCTCTTACTTTGTGATGTAATACTTAGTCTGATATCGGTTTGAAATGGTTCTAAGGTAAAAACATAATAATTCAAAGCTATAAATCCTTTCAGATATCAAATGGAAGACTGCACACACATGGATCAAAGAAAACCATATTATTTTTTAAACATAATAATAATAATAATAATAATAAAGTCCCATAAAAGAACAAAATTCTAGATTTTATGGTCATTAGATATAACAGAATACTTTGAGTAAGATAAGCAAATTTCTCAATATTAAAGTAGTAGAATTTTTTGCAATCATAACTTTAGTTTCAAACTTATTTAATAAAACTTAAATGTTTAATTTTAAATATGAATAAACAAAAAATAAAAGCTATCAGTCATATAAGAGTTTAGTTTTGACTGATAAAAGTTTCATTGGAGAAGGGCTCTACAGTAGAGCAATAGTTTTGTTTAATACGATAATTATTCAAATTTAAAATTCTTATAATTTTAGTTAATTGAAAGAACCATGTTACTACTACTCAGTATTAATTTTACCATACATTTTAATGCTTTCCCATCCTCCTCAGAGATTAAGAGATAGTTTTAATTCTATGGACGAATGAGACCCTTGTAGAAAGAAACAAATTTAGTCAATTTTTAAAATAAACTTGTGTATTATTTAAAATGTTTCCTTAACTAAAACAATGAATCAGGTAAAAATTGTTTTTAAGTCACCAAGATTAACTTAAGTTAAAAATGGTATTTAAAAACCAAAGTAATAAATTCAGACAAGCTGAAATTTCAAGAAATACACAAATGAAAGACTTAAAGAAGGAACTTATTTATAAATTGCACACTTCCTTTGAACTAGATTTGAAGATGCATAAAATGACTAGATTGTAATTTATTCCCACTAAATAAAAAGGTTTCGGAACAAAATTATCATCAAGTATATATAATAGTACTTTCTTTTCAATGAATGAACTATAATTGTGATACTTATTAAATGATTTATAAAAATTACTAGAATTACTTTATTATCATAACAGATAATTTTAAAAAAGTATTCCAATTTATGGCATATAACTTTTAAATAAATAAATCCAACAACTTAAACTTGCATTACAATATAAAAACTTAACAATGAATAAGAACTATAACAAAAATAACTAATGCAGCCTCAATCATAGTAAGAAAATTTGGTAGTTCTTTAAAAAGCCATTGGCCTTTTTCTTCCTAATCTAGAAACATCCACCATAATACTATCTTTAAAATGGCAGCAGCTTTTATTTAGGAAGAATTAAAGCATTACCAAAAATTACCATCATTGTGTAACTAAAGAAACAAATAGAAGTTTAATCATTCTGAAGTTACTAAAAGGGTAAACAATTGTAAATATAACAAATTTTAAATAGATATTAATTAGATATTAATTGAGACAGTAAGAAAGACAATGAATACATTTGACATCTAAAATTTGTAATCAAAATAAATGTTTTAGATAATTATTTGACTAACAAACATTTTAAAATAGGCACATTGAATAAAAAATAAATCTAATCACAATAACACTTTTACTAAAATATATGTAAAATGAGCATTAGAACCATTAACAAAATATGCTAACATATAGCAATAAAAAATACCAACAAAACATGTAAAATACAACACAATTTTTTAGTTTGATTTGTTCATTCAATTGCATACTCATAAAACAGACTAATATACAAACAATTAAAATTGTAGAGTTATAAAAAGGAAGGTATACCAAACACCTTAGATTTCACAAAAAATACCTTGGTATAAATTTGATAGTCATGAGCTTGTAAAAGAGAAAAAATGAGTTTGGATGTTGAAATGAGATTCTTTAACTAGAAAACATAGATAGTTAAACTTTTAAAAAGTAAGTTAACAAAGAAATAAGTAAAAAAGTATTATAAAGCAAGACAGCTTATACACACATAAAAATAAATACTTTATAAATTAGTAAACATCTTAGAGACTAATTTTAAGCAATAGGAAAAGCATGCTACCCAATGTGATTGATACATGACAATTTTATATTGCTCCTAAAGTAATGCGAGTAAATAAAATCTGGAATATAATTTTTTTCAACTAACAAATGAAAATTGTGACCAAAACTTTAGCATATATATATAATCATAGCAATATATGAATAGTATAAAAATAAAAATGCATAATATTGAAACAGGTTTGAGTACTTAAATATACCTATTAGTTTAAAATCATACAAGCAAAATAAAATTAGTGTAAGTTTTTAAACATAATAATTATTAAAATCTTTTTTCTCTCTTTCATCATCTCCAGCAAATGTATTTACTTGAAAAAAGAGGTACCTACTATTCCAAAGAGACTAATATTTTACATTGAAAACATTACTCAAACTTTTATGTTTTCTTATTAAAATTCTCTAAACTGATAAAAATTTAAGACTCAAACTATCTATAATTGAAAAACTTTGAGAAAACCTACTCGATACTTATAAATTCTGTAAATATTCTAAAGCACTGGAGAACTAACTAAACTTCTCAGTCTGTTTTGTTAATAATACTTTGGAACATTTGGAAGATAAGTATTTATTTGGCACCATTGCCTTTCAAAATACTTTTGATTGCATTGAAGACTAGCTTGTTTCTATGAAGCTATAGTTTCAAAAGAGCAACCCACACTGAAGGCATTCTATAATTGGATAGCACAATATAGAAATGCAATGATTTCAAAATACTGTGATCCAACAGCTCATTTTTCTCAAACCTGAAAAAAATTTTATATTAGACACATTTTTTGACAGAACAAAACTCACAAAAGAATTGGGTCAATTAAGACAGAAAGAATTAAAGATTAAAGACAATTGAAGAAAACTTTATAAAGAGTAAGAATTGAAAAATAAAAAGACACAAAATAATTGTGTCTTCAAAACAAAAGTTATTCATTAAAATTTCTTTTTGTGAATACGTTAAACATGTACTTCTATAATTAAAGACAATCAACAAATATGGATAAATGTCATCCATGAACATTTACATTTAATACATCAGAATTAGACACAGTAGAGTAATGAGATAATTTCCACGGTGGAAATAGATCAATTAATTGGAGGGCTCAGAATAAAAGTAGACCAAGTCCACTTTTTGTCATTTTTGAGTTAGCAAAGCTATAACATGCACCAACTATGTAAAATTTCAGTGCAATAATGAAACAAGTCCTAGTTCTGATAATATCTGCTAGGCAGCAGCAAGTTCTGTTGCCTTAACAGGTAATTTTGTTATAAAGCTTTAACTTTAAACTTCTGTAGCTCAAAAGTAGCTAAAGTAGACTTAGTTCACTTCTATTCTGAACCCTCCAATTATAGAAACTTTCCTATGATTATTGTATCATAGATCAAAACATAAAAATAATTTTCAAGAAAATTACAGATACTTGATGTGTTATTTTAACTAATTAGTTTTCTTCATTGTCTTATAGCAATATTATTATCAATAACCTTTTCACAAAGAGGAACATTGGAAATTAAAATGAGGGACCACATTTACAGAGGGAGAGGGTAACTGTACAAAATTATGTGGCATCTCAAAAATGGAAGATCGGGAGATTTATAAACTGTGAAGTAGTAATGTTGTTAAATTACATTGTTCTAGTCAGAAATGATGTATGCTTAGAAAAGGTAGGCTGATCAGATTATAAAGTTTGGACACCACATTGCAAATTCAATAGAACCCAATAATTCAAGAGTTAAGTCTACCTACTGCCTAGATACCATCAAGAAACCCAGAGTCTGATCCAAGTACACTGATACATTTTTTGGAGTGTGTAAAGAAGATGACAACAAACAAATGGTGATTTTTTTTCATTTTATAGCAGGAACACAAATGAAAGACACTGAGATTTTAGGTGTATTCTCAACCAAGTTATACTGTCAGAAAAATTAAAATTTTTGAGAACAGAAAATAGATTAACAATCATTTATGTTTCTAACTGTTAATAGTTATTTCAACTTTTCTTTTGTTGATCCCACATAATTTTGTACAATCTTTAAAGCATTTGTACAACTACAAAGGTTGAAATATTTCTATTAATAAAGAACCTTTGTTTTTTAGCTCTTTTAAGAATTTCTCATCAGAATATTTTATAAGACTAGTATAAAATTATTTACACTGATACACCAACATTTACCCATTGGAAAGCTGCACAGTTAACCCACAACATAGTGGATTTGTAGGGGCAGGTGTTTTACTAAGTACAAAAAAATACTTATGCTATGGTTTGTAAGAATCCTCCACATAGGAACTATACTTAATATCATAGGGATAAGAGGAAGCAGGAGAAGCGTCACAAGCAGCTTGGAAAGACGAAGTTCCTATCGTCAAGACCAAGTCTTCCACAAACTTCCGAAAGCTTTCAAAAGGGCACAGTCCATATTCCAAAGGACTACTTCTTTTCAAGTCTTCTTTGAAGTAATTCTTGCAGAACGACGTGTACTTGGTCACATCTTTGCCATTGTAGAGGATTTTCACCACATACTTCAGCTGGCTGCTCGTGGCACAGCTGTAAACTTCGAAATTGATGCGGGAGGCGTAGGGGAACAGGTTTCCGTCGTCGATACCCAGAGCCGTCGACAGAGGTTCCAAGGTGAGGTCGTGACCGGAGTAGAGGACAAACCTCGCGGCGTCTTTCCCAGAGATGTAGCTCTTGATGTTGTTGACCAGATGGATGAGGAAGCCCTGCATGTTCAGCAGCGAAGCCTTGGTGTTGCTGTTGTCCCGCACGAACTGCCGACCCACCCAGTCGATGTAGGCGATCAGGTTCCGGACGTGCTCGAACGTGACGCACTCGTTCGTGCCGGGGATGCACGGCAGGTGCGACCCGTGGCAGACGTAGCCCATCAGGCAGTCGAACATCTCGAACGGGTCGAGGATGTCGGCGTGGTTCGGCTGGCTCTTGACGATGGGACTCAGCCGCTGCATGAGGTGCAGCACGGCGGGGTGCGAGAACAGCAATCGCCGCTTCTTCATGAGCACCAGCCTTTCCAGTTTCTCGGCGAGCGGACACCTGCAGTAGTAGTCCGTCATGCAGAAACGGTTGTCCACCGACGGGACGATCTTAATGTTGGAAATGTTGAAACTGGGCAGAAAGCCGAACAGGAACGCAACGGCGCTCTGGAACGTCCGAGAGAAGACGGTGCTGTACAGCTTGATGTGGTGGGACGTCCAGTTGCGGCCCAACAGCCTGTGCTCTTCAATATAAGACTTCTGCAGGGCACGTCCCAACATGAGGTGCTGGTGGGCTCCCAACAGGGTCATCTGCGCAGGTGTGCACTGTTTCTCGGCAGGATGCAGGGGAAAGGTGGTGAAAGGAGACAGATGCTTGGCAGATCCCCGCAGGTGCTTCAGGGTCTTGAGGTACTTGACTAGGAGGGGGCTGCTCTGGGTGCCACAGTTGATGATGGACTGGTTGCGGACTGGTCGGAGAGGGGCTCTGTCCCCATGGCGGGTCACCACTGCTACAAACTCGAGGGTTCCGTTGATTGGGGGTTTACCTAAAAATGTCAAGGTGTAGTTGGTAAGAAGATGCAACATCTCATGTTAAACACTTTATTAATGAATTAGTACTGTATGTTTCATAGCTGCAAACTGGGTTTGCTCAAAAACCAGAAGACTTTGGATAAAAAACGGAAAACTTTAATATACATGGACGCGTTGATATTACATAAAAAATAGGTCTTCTATGAACTGAAATGAGGAACATTTTAATGTTGACAGTAAAATGTTCAATACCATTCAACATTTCAAATTTTTGATTTTCCCTTGATTTTGCACAATTCTACCATGATTGCACACTTTGGATCAGACTTAATTGAGGCTCAATTGAGCAAAAAGTAGAAAACTTTCACAAATATAGAGAAATTTCCTGAAAATTGTAAAAAACCTTGAGAAACTAGTTTCCGGCCATAAAATCGGAAAGTGATTGAAAAACTGGGAGGATTGGCAGCTATGATGTTTTAAAAGAATACTTTAGGTGCATAATCACAGTAAAAGTTTAGATTTTAATATTGATTGACAAAGGGGTTCTTACGTAGGCAGTTGACTGTGTCCGCTGAATCCGAAAAGGTGATCAAATTTCCAGTACTGCTGAATTTAATGGCTGCTTAACGGTCGGCGGTATAATATGTAAGTATCGACAAAAGTTTAAAATTGAGTTCTTTTATAAATAAATGCCTAAACAATACCTTGATAAACAAATGTAAAAAAATAGGCTTATTCATAAATCCTCAACCAAAAAAACTAGATTTTTAACCTACAATAGGTTAAAACCACTGCATAGCTTAATTATCTTCAAAATGTGATTTCACACAAGAATAATAAATGTGTCAGCTCTACTTGAATGATTCTCACCCTCCTGGCCTTGTGTGATGTCTTGAGGTGGGTTGCAATATCGCAGAGCTTTCACCATCTTAAAACTGGATGGTGGAGGAAGGCGATTGTGCTGCAAGGGATGAATGAGAGGATGGGCCATATTTTGTACTTTCAGCTTTGCACGAGAACTCTTGCTGATGAGGAAAACTGAAAGATAAGAATTTGTGATTCAGTGATTGCTTCAGCAGTACAAAAAATTGTAAGTGCTACAGAAAAGTTTAATAATAACAGAGTAGCATTTTATATGCAGGGACTAATGCAGGTCAATTTTGGTACCATTTATCGGCACTTTCACAAAAAATGTACTCACAAGAACGGCACCTTCACAAAAATTCTAAAATTATTTTTTAATGATAGGTCAATTGTTTATGGTAAAATTAGTCTTTAAATTGCTATAAAACTGCATAAATAAGTAATTTAATGCTATTTTCATTAATTTTATAGTTCCCATTAAAATTATTTAGCAAAAATTTACATAAATTGAAAAGATCTTACAATTTTTCACAAAATTTGAAATGTTGTGTAAGTTTTTTACAAAAACTGCGGTTAAGCTTAAAATCCTAGATTAGTCCCTGATATGTTTCAAATAATTGCAAATTTGCTGACCCCTTACTTTTGATATGAATATTCAAATATATAGTACACTACAGTATTAGGGCTGGCACCTAAAGTGATGGATTAATGGATTCGGACAATCTTGAGGTTAATTAAAAGCTGACTGGGCAATTCCAATATTTTTTATTATTCAATAGAGATACCCAAGAGAGGAATATACGAGTAAAAAATTATTTTAATTCAGATGCTTATTTACTTTTTTATTTAATTTCAAAGTTTGACTTTAAAAAAGGGCACAAAACATCAAATGTCAAAATGTGACCATCATTATGCGTAGACCTTAGAAGAAATACCTTTACTGCCAAGTAGTTTTATTAAAACCTTATACGAGTGAGCATAATAACAGGAATATTCTTTGGTAAATGAAGCGAATCAGGGCTGTAGATTTTCAATGCCGAATTTGGTGATAACAATTCAATGCTCGGATGCCATCGGTTTTCCCCTTGGCTACAAAAAAATCCCCAAATTAAGCTGCAGCCGAATTTGCTTTATTTACCGTTATCGCCAAATTTGGCGATGAAAATCTGCGGGCCAGATTCGCTTCATTAACCCCTTCTAATCTTTATATAACATTTAAAAACGCTGCCACAAAGTTAACAACATAATAGAGTGAGTGTGAGGCCTCGATCCCGGCTAAGCTGGAATCGAGCACTCCATAAATCCACCCCCATCAACACATCAATGGTACTAAAAAGTTTAAAAATTGGTTTTAATAAGGATTTTTAAAATGAAAATCGTCAATTTTTTGGTTTATTACATTTAAGATCAACTAAATACAAAATCTACAATAAAAAAACAAGTTAATTATTGTCTCATATATGCGTAAAGAACATTATTACATATTAATACATTATCAACACAAAGTAAAAACATCTTAAAGTAAACCTGTGAATATCATGCCTATTATCCAGGCTAGAATAAGGCAGCCGAACAGAAATTTGTGCCTTGCTATGAACTTCATGGCTGCGAACTTGTTGTCGATCATATCGCCAAATATAACAGCTTCAAAAACTCGTAAACTACACAAATGAACAAATAAAAGAAATCATATTTTTAATTTTCCTGCCATAAGGAGGCTGCATAAACAGTATCCAAACGGTGACGAAAATCTGAAAACAAAACCAACACAGGACATTTGTGTTGCCATAAACTAAATGTGAACTGCGTAATTCGCCTTCGTCTTTCAAAAAATAATACAGATAGTTCTTGTACAAGATGGCGTTACAAAATGTCAACAGACGGCGCTTTACCAAGTAGGAAAACAGGGATCATGTGGATATAGCATTCGCACATGACGTCATGAGTACCTTAAGTAGCGACATCACGCTCAATTGGCCGCCATTGTAGGGAGAACTCACTACTAGTGACGATAAGCAAGACTATCCAGACTAGTAGTGAGTTCTCCCCACAATGGCGGCCGATTGAGAGTGATGTCGCTACTTAAGGTAGAGTATCCAGGGCTTTAACCCCAAGCAGTGTCGGCGAAACTGGTTTGCGAGGCTCTAATACCAGATTTAATGAATTACTGTAAAATAATTTACATTTTTTTGTAATTAATAATATTATTAATAGCTTAATTAGTCAATAACTTAATTAATTTATATTAAGATTAAAATAAAATAATTAAAAAAATTAATTAATAAAAAATAATTAATAAAAAATTAATTAAATACAAAATTAAATTAAAATATTAAATTAATTAATTTTAATAATTAGCAATTGGCAATTTTACTCACGAATCTCGTAAAATAACTATTAATTACAGAAATAAATATTTGAACTGATTATTGCTTTTTTACTTTATATTACTTTAAATGTAAATTTCAAAATTTTGAAATTTACGAGTTAGTCCATGACCTATGTTAGTCCGATTGGATAAATTTGTATGCGGTTTATCCTGAAAGTGCCAAATATTTGTTTATATACACTTTTGCTTTTAATAGAAATATCAACTATAAAATTAAATGAAAATTTTAAATGTGACAATGATTAAAATGAAATGAAGAAAATGATTAGTCTAATACAGGCACGGATTATAGCAATTTTTAAAGGGGGCGGTCTAGATTCCCCCAAATTCTGTAGATTTAATTTCAAATATAATCAACTCCCTCACTTCCTAGTCCCCTTTTCAATGAATTTAAATGGTACAATACAAGTAAACTCTTTCAACTGATCAGTGGTGGATCCAGGATTGTTTTTTGGGGGGGACTAGGAATGTTCAAAATCCATTTTAATCTTCTAGATCACTTAACAGGTTGTGAATCATGCTCGAATTACTAAAAAGGGGGTCTGGGGGTCCACCCCCAAAAATTTTTTGGAAATTTAAGTCTAAACAGCATGCTTTTAACCCGTTTTGGTACACCTAATCCGAATTTGTACGTATATCTCCAAGAATTTAACCGATTTTGCTGAAGGATTTTTACATTTTGACGATCTTATAAAAATAGCAGAGTTCCAAGTATAGAAGTGGAGTCCTCTCCCCAAGAATATTTGGAAATTTAAGGAAAAAACCCAGTTTTCCAACTCGGTTTTGGTACGCCTCATCCGAATTTCGGATATCGTCGTGGAAGATGCAATACAGCACATCTAACATTTGAAACCACTTTAGTATGCCAATCCTCTTTCTCGCCAAACAGTTTTCGCGACTTCGTATGGCGGTTTCAATATGGCTGTGCTTTTTTTGTAAACCAAAAATTTTTTAGAAATTTATGCTTAGATATTTGATAACTTGATCAGGTTTCGCACCTAAAAGTATTTAAAACATTTCTAAAACATCTTCATCGCTCTAGTAAGCCGTGATTTGACTGATTTGACACATTTTCACATTGGTCAGAAAAAAGTTGCCGATCTTTCATGATCTGTCATAGTACTTATTTAGAGAATCAATTTCGATCAAACCGTTTGAGAACGTGAAAGATATGAACCACCTGGAAAGATATTGGTTTATTTTGAGTGCGATTTTGTTTTGACTATTCCTCCGAATATTATTAAACTAATTTAAAAAATATATTACTGGCTCTTCGATTATGTGTTACTTTATTATTACATGTACTTATTTTTCCTTTAATTAGCTTTGTAAAGTTCCCGAATAATGCAAATAAAGCATGCTTTATTTTATGTCGTGGTACTTTACCTGCTACAAACTTATTGTGATTAAAATGTAAGCAAAATGTATATAGTTTTGTAATTTTTTTATATTCCTATGATTTTTTTTGGTTTATACACCGATAAGCGGCAAGAAAAAAATTTTCCTATAAGAATTGCATTGAAAATAAAGTTATCAAACAATTAATTCTGATAACAGAAAAAATGCCTATTTACAAAAAATATTAATTATGTGTATTTTATATATCTATGATTAGAGACAAAATTAATAGGAATGATGGATATTCTTTACTGAAAAGCAGAAAAATGCTCGATGTGGGCAAGAGAATAAGAAATTCTATTAGCAGGCGATGTTCCGAAGTAGTCACCCTCCCAAGTATTGCCCGTACCTGGAAGTACTTAACTTCGGTGATGAATAAATGTGCTGTTGTTGGTTTAGACTCGATTTAAGCAGCAACCATACGAAACCATATTTGGCTATTTATTTCACTGCCAATTGAAACGATCGACAACTACATCAAACTGTGTCTTTTTCCGATGTTAGATGTGCTGTATTGCATCTTCCACGACGATATACATTTTATGGTAGAATTTTTGCATTTTGTCGAACTTAATGTGAAATATTGTTATAAAGAATAATTACAAGTACCAAAGGGGGTCTGGGGGTGGGGGGTCCTTCCCCAGAAAATTTTTGAAAATTTGACCCTAAAATAACAGGTTTTTAACTTATTTTATAGTTCCATTGCTTGTTAAACGGAACTTTCTTCTTGCTCTGATTTTCGTAACCACACACACAAAATAATCGTATCTCACCAAAGGGCCCCCCTTATAATCCGTGCCTGCTCTAATAAAAAAAACCGCGACCAAATCGGTCCATAAAAACATGAGAAAGTGCGGTTTCAAAGATTTATTTATTTATTGTCAGGAATCGAGCCCAATCCTCCCCAGTAGGGGCCGTACGGGAGAGGTACGGCAAATTGACTTATGCTTTGATTGCCAAGTATGGCAACACCTCTTATGTAAATAATCCTGTATATATATGTGTGTTCTATTACAATAAACTTATTCGTTCGTTCGATCTTAGCCTGCATGCCGTAATTATTTAATTAGACTCTGCTTAACATTTATAGCCGAGGAATTGATAACCACAGAGAAAAATCCTAACAGAGGGTCCAAAACGATATATTCAAAAGTTGGATGGATGTGAGGGCGCCACGAGGAACTAAATGATTGACAGTTGGATCAAACCTGTGATTGGCTGTCACTCAATCTTCTATTTTCGAAGGAGAAGGAAAAAGTTTTTCTCAACCAATCAGGCTTTTCTCCCCCGCCTCTCGTGACGTCGATGCGATCGCAGCGCCAAAATAGCCCCACATCCATCCAACTTTTCGATTTCCATTAGCGCCTATGGCGACGGACTCTCTGTTTAAGTACTCTGTGTTGATAACCTCCTCCTTTTTGAAATCAGTGAAAGGGGTCATCCATAAATAACGTGAGGTCAAAAAGGGGGGGGGGGAGGGGTTAGGAAAAATCTCACCAAGGGGGAGGGGGGGTCGATTAAAATCTCACGTCAACTTTTTAAGTTAGAAATTATACGATTTTCTTTTTTTAAGTATGAGAAACAGATAAAATACTGCAAATTATTTTTAAAAAGTTGTAGGTAAATCTCACTTGGGGGGTCCAGCAAAATCTCACCAAGGGGGAGGGGGGTCCAGATTTTGGAAAAAACGCCTTACGTAATTTATGGATGACCCCAAAGGCCTCGCACCTGAGCTCCAAAAAAAGCTCGGCACCTGGGCTCCACAAAAGGCCTCGCGCACGGGCTCCAGAAACATGAAAAAACGTAATTGAACAGACATTACATCTTTGTAGTTAAACATGGAATCAACTTTAGTTTAAATTCTTGCGAGGCCATCGGCGGGGGCCGACGCCTAGTTACGCCTCTAATCTCACCAAGGGGGGAGGGGGGTCGATTAAAATCTCACGTCAACTTTTTAAGTTAGAATAATGAATAATACTAGCTCTAAGAATACTATACTTTCTCTAACTAGAAAATAAGTTATTTTCTTAAGTATGAGATAAGATAATTAAGATTAAGATAAGATATTGTGGTGATTTTTAGGCGGGATAATGTCCTTTTCCCCCACATCATTAATAATGGAAAAGTTTTAGGTGCTAGAAAGCACAAAATGCAAACGAATAGGATAGAAAATTATTTTTAAAGGTTGTAGGTAAATCTCACGTGGGGGGTCCAGCAAAATCTCACCAAGGGGGGAGGGGGGTCCAGATTTTGAAAAAAAAAAAACCTCATGTAATTTATGGATGTCCCCTAATTTTCGCTTTGTAATTCAATTTCTCTTAATCATTCTATTTTTCATATTTTGATTTAATTTTTTGATTACTTATACCCAGTTCAAAAATTTTGGATAAAAATCCCATTTTTACAGTTGTACAAAATTTTTGAAAATATTTCAATGTACTCTTAATAAATTTCCAGTAAAAAATTTGGTGTGGTTAAAGAAAATATTTCTAATCCTTATAAATACATGGCTTTAACCCTCTCGGCACCAGAACATCAAAAAAAGTGAAAAACTTTTTTTTCTTCTCAATACATCTAAAATGCCCCTATAATTTGTCTGGAAAAAAAATTTCTTGTGTGCACTCCTTCCTAGTAATTTTTATGAACCTCATATGAGGCCATATGGGTAATTTTTTCATTTTAACAGAAAATACTTGGTTTAGAACTTATTAAAAGACATGGTCAAAATATTAGACGGTTACGAAAAGTAAGAAAATATCTACCAACCTATAAAAAATGTTCTACAGAAGCTAGTATCTAGCTAGTATTTTCTCTTCACAAGCGTCACAGCTTAAAAAAATAAACATTGACGTATAAATCATCTTGCTGCCATTTAGGAACGAATTCAGAAACCATGTAGAAGTCTCATATGTGATCTACATGAATCAGTGAAGTCACTGATGAAAAGAAAATAAATTTGCGGGTTTATATCAAACAAAAATTGAGCTCATAAGTAGGAGTCTCATATGACATGAGGTCCAGGGTGGCAAGAAGGTTAATTTTCCAGTTTTCTTAAAAAAAATTTGGTTTTGGATAATTTTCTTTTTTGCACAGGTTAAAAAGTAATGACTGATTTTAGTGAAAAGAAAGTTTGGTTAACTTGGTTAACTTTTTGGTTAACTCAAAACTCAAAGTGTTTTTACATTCCTAGGAAATAAATCAACACAATAAAACTTAAAATTTTATTTGTTGTTTTGGTATAATGCAATCATCTTTTACATTAATTGTCCTTATAACAGGAAAATCTATAATAGCAAAACAAGAGTAGCTAGATCTATACTTTTAGTTTTGACAGTAAACAATTAGATTCAGCTTTAACAAAATCAGATCTTAAATTAAAACCTATAATGAATGGAAAAAACATTTTGATAATACACAAGATGGATTAATTTTAGCATTAAGCACATATTTTTGAATCTACAAAACAGTGGAAGTGAATTAAACACATTAAAAAAACAAGGATGAAAGTTTGGAAGAGATTCAGACTCTTTTCTTGAAATTGGGATAGAGAGCCAGCTCAAACCCTGAGCAGTTTTTAAAACCTTTTTAATAGAGTTACTTTCAACTTTAGTAAGGCTTTGGTTCAGTGACAGAGTACTGTCTGCATCTATGATAGTTTGAGGCAGATGGATACGTATCAAGCCAGAAAGATAAAAACTAAAAAATAATTAATGTTACAGTCAAATCAAATCTATCATACTAAAAAGCAGCAATAAATAATCCTAGCTACTCCTTTTCGTTTAAAGATCTACAGAACTTCTTAAACAGTTATTGCACTATTAATAGTTATGTGCTACAGGATCTTTCTTCATTAGAAAAATATAGCATATGGAACTCGCACGAAAAAAGCTCATCTAGTAGTAAGTGGTTACTGGCTCTCAGAGCAACTTAGATCGTTGTTTATTCTCATCATAAGTCTAGGCTTACCATACGTCCGGGTTTACCCCGGATAGTCCGGGGTTTTTAGTGCTGTCCGGGGAAATGTCCGGGGTCGCAATATGTCCGGGGTTTTCATACTTTTAAGGATTTGCCAGACATTTTTATGAAAAATCGTGACAAAACTCTTAAAAATTGCTTTGTTTTACATTATCTAACATCAGTAATAATTTGGAGAACTTACTTTTAGTGAATTTTATAGTAAAATTAAGTCAATCAAACAATTTTTGAAAAAATAATGTCGAATAAAGAAACACAATTTGATATTTCTGTTCAATGTTTATTAGTTTGAATGTTTTTCTTATTTTTTAATCTTTGATGATTTGATATGGTACTTATTAAGAAATTTCCAAAAATATGTCCTGGGTTGGACTCAAGAAAATATGGTAAGCCTACATAAGTCTATACTGGAGGAGGAGGAGCCATTTCCTCTGGAATGCTGTCTCGCTCCTCCTCCCGGAGAGGAATCGTCACATTACAATAGGGCCGAGGGCGGTACTTAGTTTTGGGCGGACCTCCCAGCTCCAATGACCTTGGGATGTCATAATCGTCCGTCGGGGTGGGAGGAGTCGTAAGTTTATTGCTTTGGCATATGTTTATGCTGTTAGATCTAGGTATGTCATAATCGTCCGTGGGCAGCCTTTGGGTTGGGGAAGGCGGGACACACATGAGGCTCCTCCCCAAATTAAGATCGTTTATCCTCTTGGAATCCAGTTTGTTGCCCATGCAACAGTTCTTGAACACGCTTTCTTTCTTGTGGGGGTCGGTAGAGCGAGGAAGATCGTAGAAGGCGGAGACACACGGGAGATTAGACACCGGTTCGTCGTATTCGTCACAAGCGGGAGGCTTCTGGTTGGGCGGGACCGAGAGCGGAAGAGGAGGCGGCACCAGGTCGTAGTCCAATCGCGTATCGATGGGTTTACTGAGGGAGGAGCTTGGGCGAGGAGGAGGCGGACGATCGTAGTTTTCCATAGTATTGCAGAAATCTGGAACGACAACATTGTTTTAAAGGGGCAAGGTACACCTAGAAGACTCAGAATCACAACCCCTAACGAATTAGGAGTTTTAATAAGTGGGCATGGGAAGTTATAGAATTGCCAATTGAAATTGACATGTAACCTTTAAAGATTGGATCAAAACCAGCAAAATCGTTTCATTCCGGCATTATTTATTACATAAAACCAATTGAAGAGCTGGAATTTTAGTCGTAATTTCACAATTCTTAGGCTTAAAATAAGTCGTCTACAACAAGCTTTTAACATATTTATTAATTACGAACATACGATAGATCTGTTTAAAAGCACTATACTAAAATTTCAGACCTTAAGTTGGTTTATGTAATCAATGCTGGAATCATTTTTCTGGTTTTAATCCAATCTCAAAAGGTTACGTGTCAATTTCCACTGGAGATTTTACAACCATCCATGCTGTGGTGAAGCTACTCGCTTTCACACATATTTTCTAAAACCTTTCGGCAAGTGAAGTCCGAAGCGAGTGCACGCGAGCATTTTCATTTTTTTCGGCTCTAATTTTAAAAATCCCAGGTCGGACGTGTCTCCGTGCGGAGTCCGTCCGATCCTGTCTCCGTGTTCTTTCCAACCCGACTTATAAAAATAGTTGCCCTTGACTAGTAAATAGTGAGGTAATCTGCAGAGATCGTTGATATTAATAAAAAGTCAATCGAAATTGAACAGCGCTGTTTCCCTAGTCGAAATTTATTCAATATTCCTTGGACAGCAGTTTTTAGACTTGCAAATAGGATTTTTGTCATGTGCAAACCTGGCGCGCTCTACATTGATTCGCTCAGATGGAAGGTGACGAATCCCTGTGAGATGGATGGAACGGACCTGGTATTTCTGGACGCGATGTCGGAGCGAACCCGCTATTGGACCTGCCGGCTGACACGATACGCTTGACCGCATGAGAGGGAGGTAGTTGTGGGACGCAATCTGTCCCCATCCAGCCCGGTGAGGAGCCTACACCAGTTGAACGATTTCTCGACGGACTTTTGGAGTTTCCTCAACAGGTTGGTGGTGTTATTTCCGGGAATTATGACTTTTTGGACTAGTAAAGACGAAAATTTAGTCGAGCCAACCCCATGGCTTGTTAGGCCAACTCCTCCCCAACAAATCAAGCGTCGGAACTAATCCTCATCAAGGTAAACTGCAATTTTTTTAAGTGTGATTCTCATTCAAGTATGTCTCATCATTCTATTCTAAATGCATCCTTCCTTTTTGTCATGTCTGTTCCCCTCTGAAGGTTAACGAACCTGTGTGTTATATTGCGATGCAACAACTTTGTACTAACCTGGCCATTAAAATATACATCCCTACTCTCTTAAGTTTACTACCCCCTTTTTTAGGCCACTGAATTTTCACAACACATGCCCGCTTATAAAAACCCCTAGTTCGTTAGGGGTGCATTTCCGACCCCCTATTCCATCTGAGTCATCTATGTGTGACCTACCCAAGACTAGATATTCAGACTAAAAGTTCTAAGACATTTATCAGAAACACCCTGTGTAGAAGGTTTTAGAAAGATTATTCGGCCAAAATAAGAAGGTAAAAGTACCTGCGAGTGGCAACGAAGCTTTTCTTCGGTAGTCACCGGAGAGAGAAGAGCTCCTAGAAGTGGGCAACGAATAGCAGTCTTCGCAGCGCAAGGGGCGAGGAGGCGGGGCCGGAGGTTTGCTCTTCAAGTTCAGGGTGGTCCTTGGGTAATTTACGTAGGTTTTTGGAGGTTTCGCACACCGGGAATCCTAAAATCATGCCAAGAATCCTTCGATTAGAGTTATAGAGGCAAAATCAACAACAGGCGAAGCCCTTTAAGGTTCTTAATACTTGGAGGGATAATCTAGTGGGGGAAAAACATTAACTTATAAAAAAAGAAACAGATTGCATGATATACTGACCCTGGAGTCGTGTCTATCGTCTCCGAAGTCGGAGTGATGACCACTGTCCGAACCGGCACTAGCCATGCTCAGTCGATCGAAAGAAGAACCACCTGTAGAGCAATATTAGATTTAGCTTTGTTCTTAAATTCATTTTTATCTCTATGCTATATTTTTCTATTGAAGGTTTTTGGAAATTAAGACTTTTCCAATATAAACAGGTACTCCTAAATATTTTACTTCAGTTCTTAGCTAGTTTAATGACCCATATTTCACTTGAAAAAATAATGTTTGTAAAACTCACTAGAGGTACTTGTGTTTGAAAGAATGCTGACCGGTCGAAGTGTGTCCGGTTCAGAGGTAGACTTCTCGGAACACCTTAAACTTCCCTGAAAAAAAAACAGGTTAAATTATAATATTAGCATTAATTTATCCTTTTATCTAATTCTCATATTGACTTCCTTTAGGTTCCTACAACAACGTCCAACATCACTACAACTACTCTTTTATAGATTTAAGAGAAATAGCATAAGCTTTGATTTTGAACACCCCGTCTGTGGTGTCTTCACTGCCTAATAGTTTTCTTACCCCATACTTCAACGCTTCAACTTTCAACCCCTTTTTTATATAGATAAAAACCCACTAAATTCCCATCAAAAGTTGACGTTTTCCAGGCGTATATAAAAGAAGGAGATGGTACACCTAATCTGAATATCGGGGGGACTAAAATGAGTTGAAACCCTGTTTCTTACGGTCGAATTTCCAATATTTTTCTGGGGTTGACCCCCAAACCCCCATTTTGTACTTTGAACCCAATCGCATTAATTTCTATATTAGTTCCTCAGGATGCAAATTTTACCTGAAAATACTTTAAAGGTATATTAAATCTATTAAATATGCATAAGAGGGGCTTAAGGATAAATTTGGGTCTTCAACCGGGTACAAAATTCTAGCTTTTTGAGCCTGATGATGACTTAATTTCCAAAAAGGATATTTGGGCCCCTCCCGAAATAAATTTCTATACACGGCACTGACGTTTTTGATTGCACCAAAGTTGGGCTAAGGCTAAAGGAGTTACCGTTTCCAACAAAATAAGCATCAATCTCGACATTTTTGTTAGATTCCTCCTAATCTTTCATTAAAAAAGAAATATCGTCTCTGTCGTTGAGCTTTTTCATCTTGCTGTGGGTTCCTGCGTCAAGGCACACATCCCTAAATACTACAACCCTGATTTTCGGTTTTAGGTACGCATCATGCATAAATATTTTTTAGATATTTAATAGAAATCCACTTTGATTTGAGTAATCCTATGGTTACCTACCTTGGAATCGATACTGTTACTGCTGTCCTTCCTCTTGAGTTTCGCATTGAGAAACTGTCGAAGCTCGGAGAAGCTGGTCGAATGCTTCTTGTTCAACTTAGCTTTCTGTGCTTTGGCGTAGAGGTTACGGAGACCATCTAAGGTGCCCTGAAAATTATTTCGATTCCTTTAGATCAGTTATTCAGATTCTATACGGGGGCAATATCGCCCCCTGGGAAGGGCGGTGAGAGGATGCTTATGGGTGGTGAACCATTTTTGGGCAGTAGGTGGGCGGTGGGCCTGTTTTGGGAGGTAAGGGGGCGGTGAGCATAGAACAGTGGTGGATCCAGAGGGGACTGTTAAGAAATAGCTTAAATTCACACTTTCAAGCTAAAAATATAAAAAAAATTCTGGGGGGGAACCCACAGACGCCCCTTACAATGGCAGTAGTTTCAAACTGGTGGACCATAAGTGATTATTAAAGTCTTCGAAATTGGTATGCAATTTAATTGAAGTTATCTGAGGGACATTCCCAAACTAATTTTTACCATTAACTTTCGCTACGTTAAGCAGCCCATTATCGGTTTAAAGTAGTGAGGAATGAGAACACAAAAAGACTAAAACACACATACAATGTTAATGAGTAAAACTAAATGTTTTTACTTGGAAGGGTATCAGGTCACCGAGTTCAGATTTCAACAAATTTGGTGGCCAAGTTTTAATATTAAGTAATCTCCCTTCCACATACCCAAAATTACAAAATTTTCATACAGCCGTATTGACTAGCACGAGCCGATCCACAGATTATTCACTGATCGTACAAACCATGATCGAAGTTTTTCCAATGACGAGATTTGGTCCTTATCGACCAGCATCCAACAATCATGGTTTCTTCAAACCGCAGTTAATTACACTTCAAGCAATCATTATTTTGATGATTAAAGCAAATATACTCAAATATAATTATTCTCCGATATCCAAATCCGCGAACGGGCGTTGTTTTACGTTATAGCCAGAAAATAAACCACGGATCCGTGGTTCAACCCACCGAAGTTGGGTGGTCAGATTTTGGCTTAAAAAACCAGTGATTAAGCGCTAGTTGGGGCTGGTAGATAACGTTTTACTTAAGATCAGCTGATAATCCTTCAATCCATGGTTGAACCACGATGGTCAATACGGCTGTTAGTGGGGGCATTGAAAAATTTTCCGCACCTTTAGGGGGGCGGTAGCTCTAAAAAGGATGAGAATTACTGCTTTAGATTTCCACACCACGCAGTTTTTTTGTACAGTGTCTTTAAGCGGATCTATATTCTGTTTTAACATTTATGCAAAACAAAAAATATTACAGTCGGTGTTATCCAGCTTGATAAAAGATGAGATACTTGCAGCTTCTTCCACAAAAGCAAAACGCCCACTATACTGGCTTTAGTAGAAAGACTTACATATTTAATGAACTTAAAACTTTTAATCAAAACCTTCCCTTCCATGTAAAAACGGGTTAGAAATCTGCCTACATTGAACAGACCATTTCTTATTTTTCATCTTCAAGCATAAAATGAGATAAAGAACACTGTCCGGATATTGGAAGTCCCACCAGGATATTGCCTCACACCAGGGAGTGAAGTAATAAACAGAGCTGATGCGGTCATTCACGATTCTGTGATCCAGAGAAAAGGGGTCATTTACAAAAGAAAGTCAATCGTGAAGATTCCAACGTTCTCTATTCTTTTCATAAGCTTCCCCCAATTGTGTGTCAGAGATTTCGCAAAATTCCATAGACTGCGATATTTTGGCTACTTCAAAGAGATAGCCCCTATTCGCCTTTAGAACACAAAATTTTCCCCCTCTTTTTCTCATAAAGTTTTGAAGGTTAGTTAAACACAAGTTACTAAAATTCAATTCACAATATATCTAGTGCACAAAGCAAACAGAGAATCCTTAATAAAGGATTCTATTGATAAGAACTGCTAAAGTAAAATGTGACCAGTAGCAGATGAAGTTTACCATTTTTCAGCCTGCCTATTAACACCCCCCAAAAAAGAAGAAAAAACTGTAATTCTATTCAGATTTATAGAGGGTGTGAGAAATACAACTAATGCTAAAACTAGTATAGTGCAATGGTTAAATTAAACTTATTGATTCACAACAAAACTATGTCTCGTTCATAAGATGAGCTAATTATCAAATCCAGGGGTCCTCAACCTTTTTGCACCTAAGAGCACATACCCAGAGGCGTAGCGAAGGGGGGGGTCCCCGGGTCCGGACCCCCCCCATGGGCCCGACCTAAAATTTTTTAACCCTTTTTTAGGCTTTAAATATTCCAGTGCCTACTCAAAAGAGGGCGTCTATGTCCCTTAAAAGTATCTAAAAACCACATTTTTTGCTTGTTAAAATCTAAAATTTTCCGAGGGATCCCCCGGTTTACCTATAAAAAACGTATTAGTTGAGGGACGATATAAGGGGAGGGGGCGATAAAGGGTACTAAACGAGTAAACCAAACCCTTTTTTTAGGTTCAAATTTCCAAACAAATTTTGGGGGAGTACCCCCAGACCCCCCTTGGGACTTGGAACTTTATTAAACAACTTTTTTAATGATGAGTTCGTCAAAATACAAAACTCCAAGCAAATAATAAATTCCTGAAAATATAATGATCGAAATTCGGATTAGGTGTACCAAAACGAGTTGAAAACCTGCTTTTTAGACTTGAATTTCCAAAAATTTTCTGGCGGAGGTCCCTCAAACCCCCTGTCAGACTTCCACATAATTATTGGTTTGTTACTAGTGTTAGGAAAACATAATTATTAGTTTGTTACTAGTGTTACGATAATTTAGTGTAAACGCGAGTGGCAATCTTAGGATAAGTGGTTTATTTTAATCAAAGCGTTATATAGTTAAGCGAAGACAATCCAATGGGACGACCAGTCGCTTTTTTTGTAGTGGCGTCCCCTAGCGATCGTGCGAGGAGTTACAGAAATCTCAGAGCTCAAAATTTGCCGCCATTTTTTCCCCATGTCGTCACTCAATTGAATCGACAGAGGCGAGTATTGTTTACTAGCCCTTCTTTTCTAAGCGCGATCCCTACCAGAAGGACGATTCTATTTTCTACGCGGGTGGGGAAAGGTGTTTGGCGAGGAAACGTTCGGCGCTTGGCGAATTCCCAAGCTTGATCCGGTAGGAGCAGTGCTGAGATTGGAAACTTTGAGAAAAAAACCAGGTTTTTTCCCGGTTTTCCCGAAGGGTTTATTTCTTTCCGGAAAAATTGAAATGTTAATTTCAAATACTTTATTCAGAATTAATTAACTGATATCAATTAAAAAAAATTTTAGATGATATTTTCATACAATACTTAAAAATGATGTTTGGGGCCGTTCAAATATTACGTAAGCACCTAAGGGGGGGGAGGGGGTTTGTACTTTGCTTATTTTTCCTGACAAGGGGGGAGGGGGGGTATGAGTGATGCTTACGTAAGATACTGAAATTTCGAAGATCTCTGTTTTCCATTCCAAAAAACAGATTTTTCTCAAAATTCCGATCCCATATGGAGTCTTCACCCCTATAGGAGGGGGATCGTAGGTCTCCTGATCAGATAAGAAAGAGAAAGCGTGACCCATTGCATTTCTATTGCAATGCCATGGTGACGAACCGCAAGTTTTAATTACACAAACTATATGCACTGCTTTCGTATATGAAACCCATGGGGGGGGGTCCGGCAGTTTCTTACGTAATTATAGAGGGGGGTTTGGGGTTTGCTTATTTTTGCTGACAAGGGGGGAGGGGGGGTCAAAAATGACCAAAAAAGTGCTTACGTAATATTTGAACGGCCCCTTTTAACCATATATTAAGCATTTTTTCCCAAAAAAGTTGGATTCCACACGGGGAAAAAATTTTTCTAAGTTTGTTTTAAAAAACCCGGAAACTTTGGGAAAAACTGTTTTATCTGGGTTTTTTTTTCCGAAGGGCGTATTTCTTTCCGGAAAAATGTAAATGTTAATTTCAAATACTTCATTCAGAATTATTTAACTGATATCAATTAAAAAATGTTTTAGATAATATTTATACTTAAAAATGAAGTTTTAACCATTTACTATTAGGCATTTTTCCCCAAAAAAGTTGGATTCCACTGAGGGGAAATTGAAAATTTCTAAGTTTGTAATAAAAAATTGTTTTTGAAACATATTATTGTTTTCTTGAAACTGTGAAACAAATTTCTTTATATTTCACGTATCACCTTAGTAACAGATATCACCCAAATTAATTGAGATTGGTAAAAGGCACATTCTTACAATACTACTTTCACTATGTAATCATATTTTTTTTATTTCTACTCCCATTTGCGACACTTCTGTCATCAATTAACTAGCAGCTCAATAAAATGACGAGAGTAAAAATTAGCCTCGCTAAGAGTTGCCTGAACTAAACTTCTTCACAAGGGGGCAGCTCTTCAGGTGTTCACCATTTATATCACCCACAGAGGGCCACAAATGATTTTAGTTACCTATAACTAATAATCTGTAATTGATCGATATTAAATGTATTAACTAGTGATGTAAAATTCTCAGTAATAATCTTTTGGAGAATATTCTCCAAGAGGAGAATTTTCGAGAATATTCTCCTAGAAGCTACAAAAAAAGTGTTTTTTGGGGAAATTTTTTAAAAAAGTATATATAAACTTCAAATCAGGAGAATATTAAAGACTATACTATTACTATGAGAAGCCATCATGACATTTAAAATGTTTTTGAAATCACTAATATTCCTGAGAATATTCTCCTAGAAACTACTACTAAAAAAATAATTAAAAAAAATGTTTTAGCATTTATAATATTAACTTCAAATCAGGAGAATATGCATTAAGAAGCAATCTTAAATTTAAATAAGTTAAATTAAATTTAATTATTTTAAAATCACTATTAAATATGAAAATCAACATGTTTGAAAGGTAAATGCGGAATAACCAAGATTTCCTTAACTAAAAATTTCTAACTATTAGTGTTTTTGAAGAAAATTATGTACATAGAAATGTTTTTCTGGAAATAATTTTGTAGAATCGTAATAAAGATTCTTCTCATGAAGAAAACATGATGAGATGCAATTATGCACGAGTGAACAATTTGAAGATTTATATGTTTCAGGAACGCACACATGTCTTAATAAGTAAGAAATAAATTGAAATGTAATTTGGAGATTATTCTCATGATAGATTTTTACCAAAATGTCAAATGAAATACATCAAGAACTTCACATGAGGAGTTTTGCGGAGAGGAAGTACAAAAAAAATAAATACTGTACAACCAATGCCTTAGTTTTGAAATTTTTATTTTTAAAGTAAGGGAAAAACTTAATTTTAAAAGGGGATATTGTTCCATGAACTAAGCTTTGACCTTGAACAATTCTGTGCACGTCACAAGAGACAAACATATTAACATTTTTGAATAAAAATTTAAGAGATTTGAGTAAGCAGACTCGAGCTTGATTGTAGTTCATTCTCATTGCTTTTGTAGCGGACTCGAACCTTCACCTCTGTACTCGAACACCACTGCCTTAGTTCTCGAAACTACTTCTTAGCCACAGAGAGCTACAGTCGCCTGCCTTCTGCAGTGATGATCAGTGACTGTCAGCTATAAATATCGAAGCCTGAATGTAACGTGCTCTTCGCCTTATTATTTCCCGTTCTGCATGCAGATCTATTTATTGCCCCTTTGGCTTTTTACTTAACCTTTTAGAATATGTTTTGTTATGAAATAAATTTAGTGTTTTAAATATTTAGTCATCATTTAACTTAGGCTCTAGCCTCCCTCACCAAACACTGGTGACTAAACTTTGTTTCAATTTGACACAATTCATTCTGCTAGTAAATAAATTCAATAAATAATCAGTATTTCCCACTTTTTCCCATGTGGGAAAAACCTTGCCAACCCTGCGATGTACTCAATGATAACAGTTCGTAACTTATAATCTATTGTGAGAAAAAATTTCTGCTGTGACAAATGTTAATTTTGCAATTTTCTACAATGACTTAAGCACCCTGGGTCCATTTAAGAACTCTTCCTTTTCAAATTTTGATTTGCTTTTCCTCATACTTTGCTAATATTGCCAGTTCTGCAATATTAGCAAAGAATCTGCAATACCTTAATTTCATTAAGTGCTTGGTATGCGTAAAAAAGTTCAATTTTCATTCTAACTTCAAACCATTAACATCAAAAAAATATTTTGAAGTAGAGAAACAGTAATTTTTTTTTACAATTCATCACTGATTACTGCAGCTGAAAAAATGTATATATAATGATTTAAGAATGAATCCATTATTATAAGTTTGAAGTAAAAGCTTTGAATTTCATAATAACTTTTTAAAAAAAAGTCCACCTTGAAACTCTTCACTATTAAAAATTCTTTGCTTAGTAGTTAAGACTACACTGTTATAAATAGTATAAGAAACAAAAGAAATAAACCCTCATGTCCACATTTTCATGGAATGGCCCTTATTCTCTAAAAAGTAATCCCCATCAATACAACAAATCCAATAAAACTATTATCTTTATTTATAAACTGCTAAGTCCACAGATTTTAGAGGTATTACCTAAATTGTACACATCGTATGCCTCCAGGATTGATTTAATTGTATTTATTAATGAAATTAGTAACTGTGACATGTGTATAGCTGATTAACTCTCAAATAAAAAACATAATATGAAATAAAGAATGGTAATTAGGTGAAAACATCAAGCTAAAGTTTAAATGAGAAATTTATTTTACAACATAACATACTAACTAAAGGTGAATGATTGATTCTATGACACTAATGATGTCTGCCCAAAGCACACTCAGGTATTTTTATCCTACTCTTTATAGAAGAAAAGACAGTTAACAGAAAGGCAATGCAGTAAAGAAGTAAAACTATACAACAATTATGTAACACAAATCTTAATGTTCAAAGTATACTAACTCATTATAATAACACAATGGAAATGGGATTCAATCAACATGCAAGTTAACTAGACCATTCTAGTTTCTTCCAAATAAGGAGAATTTAGAACATAATTAAGATAACCAATTTTATTAAATAACCCCATTAGCAATAAATGATGTGTTAATTCGTACATAGTTAAAGCTTTTCTAATCCTACAAATAATATAGCATTAAACTTTGGTAATACTATCCTACACTGGAAAATTTCCTAGAATAATTGAACAGTTATATAGGATGGAAAACTAGCTACCTCTCGGTAAAATAAAAAAACAAATTGAAAATAATTATCAGAGCTTTCCAGATTTTAAGTAATGAATCATTTCAGCAAATTAAAATTCTAAACCCGATCTTTAAAACAAAAGTATATCTTGGTTCTATAATTTTAATATTTTTTACCACTTATAAGTTTGAAAAATTATACAAAAAATACAACGTCCTTCTGTGATTTTCGGATGAAGATCTTATGTTTATGTTATGAATATTCGCAAAGCACACGGCGCACAAATCCCATATGCACGTGGCGGTCCATCTTCCCCGGATCAAGCTTGGGAATTCGCCAAGCGCCGAACGTTTCCTCGCCAAACACCTTTCCCCACCCGCGTAGAAAATAGAATCGTCCTTCTGGTAGGGATCGCGCTTAGAAAAGAAGGGCTAGTGTATTGTTTTGATTAATCATTAGTTTCAGATCAACATAAAAAATTATAGACTAGCTCAGGTCAATTCAAGATTGGAATTACGAAGGTAAATATTTTGAATATTTAATATTTTTTAGATCCCAGTGAAAGTTATCTTACTCGACAAATTATATATTTATTAGCAGCTATTGTTTACTTTGTTTTAAATGGAGCTTTTTATTGTTTTTTCAGTTGTAAAAAAATAAGATATAGTTTTTTTTAATTTTGTGTAAGATATTTTTTGCCACAGTTATAAATTACGTATTACTTGTAATTCTTAATTGAAACAGGGATAAAAATATTTATTATTTTGACTGTTTTTCTCGTTCTTATTTAGCTAAATTACGCATTTTTCTAGAATTAGGAAATCCCATATTTTAAGAATTCTTATTCGCTTGTTTTTTGTTCAACTAGAAGTACTGTATTAATTTCTTTCGCATGAAAGTTTTTATCTTTAGGAGATTAAATATAGAAATTTACACCAAGATAAAATAAATATTATTGATTGCAAATAAGTAAACCTTTCATACTTCAATGAGTCATTTAATATAGCAATCAGTAAATTAGTATAATGTTAATTTTTTTCCTGTAATTACTATTTCGATGTTGTAATCGCTTCCTATAATAATTGTTTTTTTTAATTTCATATAAAATGATGTTCTTTGTAAATCCATGAAACGAATATTGAAAAGGGCAGATTGTGAAGAATTTAAAAATGATGTAGTATTTTAACAAAATGTCATGTATTTCAAGAATTAGTGTCGATTAATGTAGTTAAATAAACATTTTTCCTTTTGATAAATTCTCTTCATTTCTGAGTTATCTTTTGATGACAATAACCATTCTGATAGTGAAAAACAGATTACTGTATTTAGTAATTTTAAAAAATATTTTTCCTTAGAATTGGACCATCAAATAGTGACAATTCAACTATATTTAAGCATTGAATAAACATTGAATAATTGATAAATTGTTGTAGTGCTAACTTTCTTGCAGTTCAGAACCTTCTTGTAATTAGAAGAGTTTTTTTTTCAAGATTTAGTTTATATTACAGATTATGCTTTTAAAGTTTTACAAGCTACTCCAGGTGCCTGTTCAAGGAAAATTTACTACATTTTATTGGTACCTTCACAAAATAAATTTCTATAATGAAAGTTCTCTGATATAAGCTGTTTTATCCTATTTTTAAAATTAATAAGTCATTCTAAACAAAATTCTTATTATTTTTTGATCTTTTGAAGATTATGTATATGTGCATGTAAATTTATACACTATCATTTTAATTTTTTTCCAAGTTGATTTAAATTTTCCCAAAATATGTAGTTTTAAAAAAATCCTAGACAGACTCACTCTTTTCTTATTTCCAAACTGGAGTATTAAGAATGTGTTTGTAAAATCTGCCCCATCACCTTACATATTGTAAATAACTCTCCAGTTTTCTTTAAAGGGACATTTTAAATTTCTTTGCAAGGATTTAGGTTTTGATTATAGAATTATTTCTATTAGAAGTAGATGGAATATTTTGATATTGTCAACCAACCAAAAATTTGCAAATGCAACACTATCAATCTTGCTTTAAGCTAGCTAAATTCGAGAAAAAAATACCTATATCTAATTAATAATAATTGAAGAAATTGTCCACTTAAAAGATAAGCTTTAAGTACGAAAGGAAGACTAAAATAGGGTATAATTTTATTAAAATTTTTATCCATGAATTATGTGAAAATTGTTGAAACTTAAAGAATTTCAGTAACTGAATCAACTTGGTATTATTTTACAATAAAATCTTCTTTTGGAGGAAACAATTATGTTCCTGCACCAATGAAATATCCTATTAAGAATATTTGGATTCATAAAAATGTACAATAATCCTAATTTTTTAATTTTAAATATCATTAACAATTTTATGTATTCTGTGAAAACAGAATAAAGTTGCTAAACAAAACCATATACTATTGCAGTTTTAGTTTTTTTTAATTAAAAAAATTAACATTTTATGTCTTTACTTAAAGGCTAGATTTTATTGTTTTTAATGATTTAATGTGATGAAATTAAAAAAAATGGTTTCAAATTAAAATGGTTTCTCATATATGTTTCAATATTTATTATATTTTATAATCAGCAATGATACGTTAATAAAAAATTATCAAATTTATGGGAACCCCAATTTATTTTATTTCTTCAACAAGACTAAACAAAATAAATTTTAAGGAATGGCAAACAATCCTAAGGAAGGTATTACCACGCATGCGCGGGCAGCCCTCCGTCACCGGCTAACTCCTCGCACGTTCGCCAGAAGGAAAATTGGCGCTGCGATCGCTCAGAAAGTTGCGACCCCTGTTACCATGGGAGCGTCGTTGCTTAAGTGTTGATAGCTTTGATTTTAATTCAAATAAATTCATGTTCTGGCCTTTTTACAGAAATAGTAGTCTGATTATTTAAGCTCCTCTGAAATCCAAATTATTTGACATCAAAAGTTAAAATCATGTCCTCATAAATAAATAGTGATGTCTCCTAAAGCAAAGTGTATGAAATGTTGAGAAACTTCCGATTCGATTAGGCAAACGGAAAATCTGGCGTCCGTGACAGGACACAACTGCTGACAACATGGAAACAGCCAAAAGAGGGTACTTTCGTATTAGCCCGTCCATCGTTTTCGCCAACTTCGCCAAATTTCGCCAAAACGCGCCAAAATACGGGATTTCATCAGAATCGCCGAAAAACACATTTTTTAACATCAGAAACATCTTTATAACATCAGAAAATAAAAAATAAAAGTTTCATGTGGTTGGGGGGGGGCTGCCGCCCCCCCAAACCCCCCCTGCCCTATCTATAACCAAACTCGTTGTGGGGGTATCAGAAACAGTAAGGATTCAGATAAAAGGGAATCGGTATTCTTGGATGTACCAAAACTACGGATATCACTCGGTAAGACACTAACTTACTTGCAAAATGGTCGATCCTACCACCGGCGATTCAAAACTGGCGATCCTTCTACCGGCGATTCTGTGTCGATCTGTGGCGATTCTGTGTCGACCGGCGTGCACACGCAAAACATTGAAAGACTCAGGGGCTCGGCAAAATGGCGCAACAAAGTTCACCGTGGAACGACACGAAAGCATTTAGACTCCTACCTTTCAGATGCAGTCTTCGTTCTTACCTTGTAAACACTGTTGAATTTACGTTCAAAACAACCTGCGTGTTGCGCACACATTATTTCACCCATGGGCGTTCCGATTCAAATTGCGCGCGATTGCGCAGCGATCGGAACTAGAGCGATTTCGCTACGTTTTCCAGGGTTACCAGAATCAACGGTAGTGTTGCGGGGTTTACCAGACTTGGCGACTTATCGCCCCTGTTGGCGAATGGACGGGCTAATACGAATGTACCCAAAAGGGTCCTAACACAACATAGGAGACTGTTCACGAAAGCTTGTGACGAGTATGAGGCTGAAGAAGCAAGTTTGGATACCTCAGAGAAGGTAAATAAACTAAAAGTTGTTGAATTAAAAGCTGCCCCGATGTTAAGTTCCGAAGATAATTTTAGACAATAAGGAAGTTGCATGTGTCAGATTTTCAAAAACAAACAAGTGTTCCGTATGGTTCTTAGTGTGGTAAAATGAAATATCTAGTCAATTTTTCAAAAAAATGTACAGGTAATTAAATATTTTAATTTAAAAGTCGAGAAAAAAACACGTGACTGAAAACGCTTATTGTTTAAACTATAAGATGACGTCAACAATAATACCATCAACTCCATTGCTTTACAACAATGTTTAGTATAAGATGACGTCACATCCAAACTCTTGGCGTTTTCGCGCGCTTTTAAAAAGGGGATTTTTGTTAATTTTTTTGACAATCAAAAAATTTCTCGATTGTCCTCAAATTTTGGGTAGTTGTTTATTTTTGCAAGAGGAATCGATTAAAAAAATAAAAAAAAATCATGCAACTTCCTCATTGCTTTTTGCTGACGATATTACAGATGATGTTATTGAACAAGCAATTGATGAGTCGGAAAGCTATATTGATAGGTGGCGTTTACTAAATTTGAAGTTGGAACAACTTTTACAATCAGAAAGGGATGAAAATTTGGGCTATTCGTCGAGTGCGGGGGCTGCTAAGCGGGATACCATGGTGCGTTACCCCAGAATCCAATTACCTTCATTTAATGGAGATTTAAGAAGCTGGATGGGATTTTGGGGACAGTTCGAGAAAGTCCATGATGATCCTTGCTTAGATTTGCATGACAAGTTTGCCTATCTGTCACAATGCATGAAGAAAGGAAGTGTGGCAGAGGAGGTGATTAAAAGCTTTCCGCCTGGAGGAAGCAGCTATCAGAAAGCCATCGAATGCTTAAAAATGAGGTTTGGCCAAGAAGAACTTCTCATACAGGTGTATGTTCGAGATCTCCTGTCCATAGTTCTACAAAAACAGAACATGACAAGAAAGTCATTAAGAAGTCTTTATGACTTATTGGAAACTAAGCTACGTGCACTAGAAACTTCCGATTCGATTAGGCAAACGGAAAACCCCCCTTAAGGTAATTCGAACACGATTATTTTCAACCTTTTTAATATTATATTCGTTGAGGAGATTCAATTTGATTTTCAAAATTTTTATCCCCCCCAAAAAAAACCGAATCCTGGATTAACTACTGGAGCGGTGCTCCTCGGTTATTACCTCATGAATGAAGTAAAAAAACTCCTTTTTAAAATCAAATTTCCAAAAATTTTCTGGGGGTGGACCCCCAAACCCCCCTCTTTAATATGGAGCTACAGAAAACTATGTTTCTCGACGGTCTCTGTACTTAATAAAAAAAATTATGTGGATCAGAACTTTCAATCGAAGTAATACTTAATCTTAATTATTACACTAATTATTTTATTAATAAATTATTAACTATATTAATTAACACAGAGCAGAAATTAAAAGTAATGTGAAAATTATAACTTTATTTCACTAACTGTGGACTGGACACTTTTTGATATCCATTGGTAAATTTTTCGCACTGGACCCCCCCCTTAGGAAAATCCTGTCTACGCCACTGCACATACCAGAATATCGGTCGAATGGCGGGCACCATTTATTTTTTTCAAGATAAATTTATAGTTGGTGGACATAGTTAATAATACACACTACAAGTAATGCACAAAAATTTAATTTTAAAAATTAATTTAACGTATGAATATAATTAGTATTAATATTCTTTTGTAAAATAAACGATTACTAAATTGCTGATTAATTGTTAAATGATTAAAAATTTGCATAGAATTTTATGGGATAATCGAAAACTGAAATATTTTATCGTTGGACAAAAGCAGCGGGCGCACCTAGACCGATCGACGGGCGCCATGGTGCCCGCGGGCATAGGGTTGGGGACCCCTGATCTAATCCATAAGCCTGAAAACTTAGGAGATAAACCTGCTCAATACGCTAACCTAAACTAAATAAATAAATTTGGGAATAGGAAAAATAACATTTAAAAAGAAGCTCACCTTAGCTTCTGCATCAGAAACCTGGTAAGAGACTTTCCACTCGTTGTGTAGCTTCTCAACCTCAGTCAGCGAAGAACCTTTCTTGTACGCTTCCATGATTTCTATTAGCTTGGCCTGGCTCTCCAGCAGTGTGAGAGTGGATTTTTCTGAAGGAAAGCAAGTAATTACACTGAGCGATTAGAAATTTTGTCGTGAGCAAGATGTATTTGCTGGTTGGTCTGACGAAATACTACGGTAAAAGTTTTCCAAAGCAGACCCCAAGTGATTTTAAATTTTACTTGTCCTTTTCAAAATCTAATATTTTGCCTGCAGAAATTTTTTTATAAGTTTTCATTATTCTAGCACAAAAATTACAGAATGACTACCCGCTTAAGATTCCTGGTTTTCTAATTTTTTTCTTTTGGATGGATGGCCTAAGGAAGGCATGAAACTAACCCAGTGTCACTGAATGAAGAACATTACTGACTAGTAAAAATTGGCCGGAAAATTTTTTAGTAAGATTTAAAAGTCTTAAGCGCCTTAAAAAATCTTTAATCTGATGTAAAGATTAAATTTAAATAATATGCCACGATATTAAGATTATCTTTAGCAATAATAGGATTTTTAAATTAATATTAATTAAGCTAGTTATAAAAATCGTAGGAGTGAATGATCTTCAAACACCATTGAATAAATCACAAATGAACGTGTCCCAATTCAGAGTCCCTGAACTGAACTCATTCTCATATTCTTGTTATTTTTTCCCTTCTAAGAAAAATGCAAAGGTTTTAGTTATAAAAAATTAAAATTAATTTAACCCCCTTATTCATTTTAAGGAGAAGGCAGTTCGGGTCCTTCCCACTACATGAAATTGTTGCAAACATAAATTCATTCATTTCTTCCACTGAAGACTAAATAATAGTTTTATTTTCCGAAAGTAGTGAAAATTAAAAAGATACAGAGGAAAGTGGGAGCTCTGCTTCACGTACTAATTGGACAACACCCTCAACGAAATAGAAGAAAAAAAACATTATTTTTCTTCCCCCATGCATGGTAGCTCACAGCATGATTCGAATTACGAGATCATCTCGATTTACAAGGGTGCGTAAAAAAGTTCGAGACTCAAGCTGCGCGATGACATAATCTATTGTTTCCTTTTTATTTCCAGAGGGCGCCCTCTCCTAATAATTTAAGACCACTGGTCGGTTTTGATGAGGCACTTTCCTTATTAGAATCATAAACTTTTATCAATGAGTAAAAAAAGAAACATACAAGCAGCTGACCCTCTGTATTTCCTCGTGTGAGTCATTCTCAGTCTCTCTGCTCGAGTGTGGGTTCCCCAACTTCCTCTCCCCGGTTTATTATCTCATCCTCCGTATTATGCTATCAGCAAAATAGGTACTTAATTTGGCTTATCTATAGCGTTTTATAACTTTAATAAACCCTTAACTATGGAAGTAGATAGAAAAGGACAGTTCTGCCACACTGCGCAGCCGCGCAGCGTTGCGCCGGCGGCTCCGCGGCTCCCTGTGCATTCTACTGATTACGGCTCCCTTCCTATTCTACTAGATTGCGGAGTGTCTGGGCTGGTACTTTGCGGCTCCCCGAGTAGAGGGGAGGTTATTAAGAAGATTAATTAGTAATTAAGAGAACTTGAGCAATATCTGAAGATACTTTGGGGCTTTCTTCGCATTTTACTGATTGCGGAGTGTCTGGGTTGATACTTTGCGGCTCCTCAAGTAGAGGGGAGGCTAATTAAGAAGATTAATTAGTAATTAACAGAAGGCGTGCAGATACTTTGCGGATATGTCTGGACATCAGGGACTTTGGGCTCCTGCCCATTCTACTAAATTGCGGATACCTGCGCATTCTACCAAATTGCGGATACCTGCTCATTCTACTAATTCGCGGATACCTGCGCATTCTACTAAAATGCGACTCTACCACTAAATTAATTGGGGCTCTACCAATAAAATGCGGCTCTGCCACTAAATTGCGGCTCCACCACTAAAATTAAAGTTATTTTACACATCAATATACTCTAAGACCCACCACCCAATCAGCAGAAAGCATGATAGTTAAAATTATTTTACTGCATAAAATTATAAGGTTAATTAACAAACTGTAACCGCTTTTAACTCTAATTTGAACAAAATTAGTAAATTGCAGCTCTTCCACTATATTGGGTCTCTAGAACTCATGCAACAACAAAAAGCTAAATTGAGACTTTCTAAATTATTTTAATATATAATATTAATTGATAGTTGAAGTTATTAACAAAGGTTAATTTACAGTTTAAAGCTATTTTACATAAAATTATAAGGTTAATGAACAAACTAACCGCTGTAATATATCACCTATTGAATGCCCATACTGGAATAAAAGACCAAGACAATCACAAACTCAAATGTAGAGTACACTACTCACCTGTCATTGAGACTCCTTTAACAATGCACCGGCGAACCGCCCCCCTTGCCTTTCACAGAGCAATATGTGTGGCGATAACGGGGCAACCTCCATTGGGATTGATAGCGATTGCATCTTTTCCCGCAATACCAAGGGGAGATGGTTTTCAAAAGATATATATTTTTTCATTACAATCATTTCTATTTCATTAAATTTACAGTTCAATATTCACTTTAGTTACAGTTTGACACAAACTGCTTATCCTATCACAATCCTTAACTTTGAAAATACAGTATTTTCACCAGAAAGGATACTTTGAAAAATTGAGAATGATCGAACATTATCAGACAACCAAACATATAATACGTTATCCCAATGGTGGAATTATTTTTATTTCACTTTGATCAGGAAAGGATACTTTGAAAAATTGAGAATACATTTTCAGACCACTTGACATATAACACGTTATCCTATTGGTGGAATTATTTTACAACTTCGATTAAAAATTACTAATTATGTTCATATTGGATAAGATCTTAAATATTTTAAGCATTTTTTAAAAATAAAATATACTTTTATTACGAATTCTGTTCGAGGAGTTGATTTTTTTTTTCATAGAATGTTAGATTCATTCAAGTTAAAAATGATAAATCCATTAATTTTACTATAGTTCAATTGAAGATATTACATATTTTATTCGCATAGAAGCTTTTTCTAGATTTAAACGTGAGAATATATGATTAATCACCTAAACAAAAACTATTCCATTACACTTTCTTCTGAAAGCATTGTGTGAATGAGAGAATTTTTATACAAAAATTGTAAAATATATACGATTTTCCCAACAGTTGAAAAAATTTCAATCATTAACCTTTTATTTAAAGTACATTATTTGACTGGCACTACAGAACATACATTCATTTTATTCATAACTTTTACTATATTTATTAAACATGTAATATTTTTTTCTATACTAAAGAGAACTGCTTTGGTTATTTTTCAATTCATGGAATGGCTACGTTGATCATTTTCAACCTTTTTGAAAATAATTTTTTAACCCATCGGCTATACTTGCTCTACAAGAATTTTACCCTCTGCTGTACATTTTTACTAACAATTTATATTATTCACTAAAGCAAACAATATAATACTTATAAACTAACTTATGAAAGAAATCCTTTATGGATATAATGTTTTCTCTTACCTAAAGCCTTCTTTCATCTATAATTCATATAGAAAATTAAACTATTCTAATAAAAATTAAAGGGGAAACATGACTCAAAAGGAAACATACATTATAAAAACCAAGAAAATTATTACTGAATCTATAAGAAAACCTAAAAACTCTGCTAAAAATAAAATCTTAACTGAAAATTTTATTAAAACACATGTAGAGAAATAACTTAATACTTTGTTAAAAATAAAAACGAACACAGAAAAACTTTCACTGAAAAACTAAAATCTTTGTTAAATATAAAAACTTAATCACTTCGAAACTAAAAACTTAACTAAAATCTTTGTTAAAAATAAAAACTTAACTAAAAACTCTGCTGAAATAAAAACTTAACTGAAAATTTTACTAAAAATTAAGACACATGTAGAAATTAACTTAATACTTTGTTAAAAATAAAAACGAACACAGAAAAACTTTCACTGAAAAACTAAAATCTTTGTTAAATATAAAAACTTAATCACTTCGAAACTAAAAACTTAACTAAAACCTTTGTTAAAAATAAAAACTTAATTGAAAGTTTTGTTAAATATTAGGATACATGCAGAAAAATAACTTAATACTCTGCTAAAAATAAAATCTTAACTGAAAATTTTATTAAAACACATGTAGAGAAATAACTTAATACTTTGTTAAAAATAAAAACGAACACAGAAAAACTTTCACTGAAAAACTAAAATCTTTGTTAAATATAAAAACTTATTCACTTCGAAACTAAAAACTTAACTAAAATCTTTGTTAAAAATAAAAACTTAACTAAAAACTCTGCTGAAATAAAAACTTAACTGAAAATTTTACTAAAAATTAAGACACATGTAGAAATTAACTTAATACTTTGTTAAAAATAAAAACGAACACAGAAAAACTTTCACTGAAAAACTAAAATCTTTGTTAAATATAAAAACTTAATCACTTCGAAACTAAAAACTTAACTAAAACCTTTGTTAAAAATAAAAACTTAATTGAAAGTTTTGTTAAATATTAGGATACATGCAGAAAAATAACTTAATACTCTGCTAAAAATAAAATCTTAACTGAAAATTTTATTAAAACACATGTAGAGAAATAACTTAATACTTTGTTAAAAATAAAAACGAACACAGAAAAACTTTCACTGAAAAACTAAAATCTTTGTTAAATATAAAAACTTATTCACTTCGAAACTAAAAACTACTAAAATCTTTGTTAAAAATAAAAACTTAACTAAAAACTCTGCTGAAATAAAAACTTAACTGAAAATTTTACTAAAAATTAAGACACATGTAGAAAATTAACTTAATACTTTGTTTAATGTAAAAACTTAAAAGCTACAAAACTAAAATATCTGTTTAAAATAAATAAAAACTTACAAGAAATTTTACAAGAAATAAAAATTTACTCTAAAAACTTTACCAAAAAGAAATTATTACGAAAAACTTTAACAGAAAGAAAAACTTAAAAAAAAACAAAAAAAAAAACTTTGTTAAAAATAAAGGCAAATACAGAAAATAACTTTATACTTTGTTAAATATTAAAGCTTAGAAACTATGAAACGAAAAACTTTACCATAAATAAAAACTTATACACTACAAAACTAAAATATTTGTTAAAAATAAAATAAACCTTTGAAAAAATTTTACAAGAAATAAAAAGTTACACTAAAAACTTTATCAAAAAGAAATACTTCGTGTAAAAAATAAATAAAAACTTTGAAAAAATTTTACAAGAAATAAAAATTTACACTAAAAACTTTACCAAAAAGAAATTATTACGAAAAACCTTAACAAAAGAAAAACCTAAAAACTATAAAACTAAAAACTTTGTTAAAAATCAAGACACATGTAGAAAAATAACTTAATACTTTGTTCAATATAAAAACTTAGAACCTATAAAACTAAAAACGTTGCTAAAAATAAAAACTTTAGGAAAACTTTGTTAAAAATAAAGAAATCAATACAGAAAATTTTAAAAATAAATAAAAACTTCGAAAAAATATTACAAGAAATAAAAAAAAATAACACTAAAAACTTTATCAAAAAGAGATACTTACAAATTATAAAACTAAAAACTTTGTTAAAAATAGAATTAAATTGAAAAGTTAAAATAAAAAAACTAAAAACTTTATCAAAAAGAAATACTTCTTGTTAAAAAAATATACGTTGAAAAAAAATTTGCACAAGAAATACACTAAAAACTTTACCAATAACGTCCATACTTTGTTAAAATTAGAAGACAGATAGATTCACGTCTCCCTTTCGTTGAGACCCTTTTTTTTTATTATGAAAACTCGGTGGGCTGAAAACTCCTTCTTAATGAAGGAAATTTAAAAATAGTACTTTTAAATTTTTCAGCCCACGTTTTACATAATAATTAAAAAAGGGTCCCAATGAAAGGAGGATGTGAATCTATCTGTCTTCTAATTTTAACAAAGTATGGACGTTATTGGTAAAGTTTTTAGTGTATTTCTTGTGCAAATTTTTTTTCAACGTATATTTTATTAACAAGAAGTATTTCTTTTTGATAAAGTTTTTAGTTTTTTTATTTTAACTTTTCAATTTAATTTTATTTTTAACAAAGTTTTTAGTTTTATAATTTGTAAGTATCTCTTTTTGATAAAGTTTTTAGTGTTATTTTTTTTATTTCTTGTAATATTTTTTCGAAGTTTTTATTTATTTTTAAAATTTTCTGTATTGATTTCTTTATTTTTAACAAAGTTTTCCTAAAGTTTTTATTTTTAGCAAAGTTTTTAGTTTTATAGGTTCTAAGTTTTTATATTGAACAAAGTATTAAGTTATTTTTCTACATGTGTCTTGATTTTTAACAAAGTTTTTAGTTTTATAGTTTTTAGGTTTTTCTTTTGTTAAGGTTTTTCGTAATAATTTCTTTTTGGTAAAGTTTTTAGTGTAAATTTTTATTTCTTGTAAAATTTTTTCAAAGTTTTTATTTATTTTTTACACGAAGTATTTCTTTTTGATAAAGTTTTTAGTGTAACTTTTTATTTCTTGTAAAATTTTTTCAAAGGTTTATTTTATTTTTAACAAATATTTTAGTTTTGTAGTGTATAAGTTTTTATTTATGGTAAAGTTTTTCGTTTCATAGTTTCTAAGCTTTAATATTTAACAAAGTATAAAGTTATTTTCTGTATTTGCCTTTATTTTTAACAAAGTTTTTTTTTTGTTTTTTTTTTTAAGTTTTTCTTTCTGTTAAAGTTTTTGGTAATAATTTCTTTTTGGTAAAGTTTTTAGAGTAAATTTTTATTTCTTGTAAAATTTCTTGTAAGTTTTTATTTATTTTAAACAGATATTTTAGTTTTGTAGCTTTTAAGTTTTTACATTTAACAAAGTATTAAGTTATTTTTCTGCATTTGTCTTAATTTTTTAACAAAATTTTCAGTTAAGCTTTTATTTTTAACAAAGATTTTAGTTTTTTAGTGTATAAGTTTTCATTTCTTGTGTAAAGTTTTTCGTTTTCTAGTTCATTTCAAACAAAGTTTTCAGTTTCGTAGTGAATAAGTTTTTATATTTAACAAAGACTTTAGTTTTTCAGTGTATAAGTTTTCATTTCTTGTAAAGTTTTTTCTGTGTTCATTTTTACTTTTAGCAAAGTAATGAGTTATTTTTCAGCATTTGTCTTAATTTTTAACAAAATTTTCAGTGAAGTTTTTATTTTTAACAAAATTTTTAGTTAAGTTTTAGTTTCGAAGTGAATAAGTTTTTATATTTAACAAAGATTTTAGTTTTTCAGTGAAAGTTTTTCTGTGTTCGTTTTTATTTTTAACAAAGTATTAAGTTATTTTTCTAAATGTGTCTTAATTTTTAACAAAATTTTCAGTTAAGTTTTTATTTTTAACAAAATTTTTAGTTAAGTTTTTATTTTCGAAGTGAATACGTTTTTATATTTAACAAATATTTTAGTTTCGAAGTGATTAAGTTTTTATATTTAACAAAGATTTTAGTTTTTCAGTGAAAGTTTTTCTGTGTTCGTTTTTATTTTTAACAAAGTATTAAGTTATTTTTCTGCATGTGTCTTAATTTTTAACAAAATTTTCAGTTAAGTTTTTATTTTTAACAAAGTATTAAGTTATTTTTCTGCATGTATCCTAATATTTAACAAAATTTTCAGTTAAGTTTTTATTTTTAACAAAGGTTTTAGTTAAGTTTTTAGTTTCGTAGTGAATAAATTTTTATATTAAACAAAGATTTTAGTTTTTCAGTGAAAGTTTTTCTGTGTTCGTTTTTATTTTTAACAAAGTATTAAGTTAATTTTCTACATGTGTCTTAATTTTTAGTAAAATTTTCAGTTAAGTTTTTATTTCAGCAGAGTTTTTAGTTAAGTTTTTATTTTTAACAAAGATTTTAGTTAAGTTTTTAGTTTCGAAGTGATTAAGTTTTTATATTTAACAAAGATTTTAGTTTTTCAGTGAAAGTTTTTCTGTGTTCGTTTTTATTTTTAACAAAGTATTAAGTTATTTCTCTACATGTGTTTTAATAAAATTTTCAGTTAAGATTTTATTTTTAGCAGAGTATTAAGTTATTTTTCTGCATGTATCCTAATATTTAACAAAATTTTCAATTAAGTTTTTATTTTTAACAAAGGTTTTAGTTAAGTTTTTAGTTTCGAAGTGATTAAGTTTTTATATTTAACAAAGATTTTAGTTTTTCAGTGAAAGTTTTTCTGTGTTCGTTTTTATTTTTAACAAAGTATTAAGTTAATTTTCTACATGTGTCTTAATTTTTAGTAAAATTTTCAGTTAAGTTTTTATTTCAGCAGAGTTTTTAGTTAAGTTTTTATTTTTAACAAAGATTTTAGTTAAGTTTTTAGTTTCGAAGTGATTAAGTTTTTATATTTAACAAAGATTTTAGTTTTTCAGTGAAAGTTTTTCTGTGTTCGTTTTTATTTTTAACAAAGTATTAAGTTATTTCTCTACATGTGTTTTAATAAAATTTTCAGTTAAGATTTTATTTTTAGCAGAGTATTAAGTTATTTTTCTGCATGTATCCTAATATTTAACAAAACTTTCAATTAAGTTTTTATTTTTAACAAAGGTTTTAGTTAAGTTTTTAGTTTCGAAGTGATTAAGTTTTTATATTTAACAAAGATTTTAGTTTTTCAGTGAAAGTTTTTCTGTGTTCGTTTTTATTTTTAACAAAGTATTAAGTTAATTTCTACATGTGTCTTAATTTTTAGTAAAATTTTCAGTTAAGTTTTTATTTCAGCAGAGTTTTTAGTTAAGTTTTTATTTTTAACAAAGATTTTAGTTAAGTTTTTAGTTTCGAAGTGATTAAGTTTTTATATTTAACAAAGATTTTAGTTTTTCAGTGAAAGTTTTTCTGTGTTCGTTTTTTATTTTTAACAAAGTATTAAGTTATTTCTCTACATGTGTTTTAATAAAATTTTCAGTTAAGATTTTATTTTTAGCAGAGTTTTTAGGTTTTCTTATAGATTCAGTAATAATTTTCTTGGTTTTTATAATGTATGTTTCCTTTTGAGTCATGTTTCCCCTTTAATTTTTATTAGAATAGTTTAATTTTCTATATGAATTATAGATGAAAGAAGGCTTTAGGTAAGAGAAAACATTATATCCATAAAGGATTTCTTTCATAAGTTAGTTTATAAGTATTATATTGTTTGCTTTAGTGAATAATATAAATTGTTAGTAAAAATGTACAGCAGAGGGTAAAATTCTTGTAGAGCAAGTATAGCCGATGGGTTAAAAAATTATTTTCAAAAAGGTTGAAAATGATCAACGTAGCCATTCCATGAATTGAAAAATAACCAAAGCAGTTCTCTTTAGTATAGAAAAAAATATTACATGTTTAATAAATATAGTAAAAGTTATGAATAAAATGAATGTATGTTCTGTAGTGCCAGTCAAATAATGTACTTTAAATAAAAGGTTAATGATTGAAATTTTTTCAACTGTTGGGAAAATCGTATATATTTTACAATTTTTGTATAAAAATTCTCTCATTCACACAATGCTTTCAGAAGAAAGTGTAATGGAATAGTTTTTGTTTAGGTGATTAATCATATATTCTCACGTTTAAATCTAGAAAAAGCTTCTATGCGAATAAAATATGTAATATCTTCAATTGAACTATAGTAAAATTAATGGATTTATCATTTTTAACTTGAATGAATCTAACATTCTATGAAAAAAAAATCAACTCCTCGAACAGAATTCGTAATAAAAGTATATTTTATTTTTAAAAAATGCTTAAAATATTTAAGATCTTATCCAATATGAACATAATTAGTAATTTTTAATCGAAGTTGTAAAATAATTCCACCAATAGGATAACGTGTTATATGTCAAGTGGTCTGAAAATGTATTCTCAATTTTTCAAAGTATCCTTTCCTGATCAAAGTGAAATAAAAATAATTCCACCATTGGGATAACGTATTATATGTTTGGTTGTCTGATAATGTTCGATCATTCTCAATTTTTCAAAGTATCCTTTCTGGTGAAAATACTGTATTTTCAAAGTTAAGGATTGTGATAGGATAAGCAGTTTGTGTCAAACTGTAACTAAAGTGAATATTGAACTGTAAATTTAATGAAATGGAAATGATTGTAATGAAAAAATATATATCTTTTGAAAACCATCTCCCCTTGGTATTGCGGGAAAAGATGCAATCGCTATCAATCCCAATGGAGGTTGCCCCGTTATCGCCACACATATTGCTCTGTGAAAGGCAAGGGGGGCGGTTCGCCGGTGCATTGTTAAAGGAGTCTCAATGACAGGTGAGTAGTGTACTCTACATTTGAGTTTGTGATTGTCTTGGTCTTTTATTCCAGTATGGGCATTCAATAGGTGATATATTACAGCGGTTAGTTTGTTCATTAACCTTATAATTTTATGTAAAATAGCTTTAAACTGTAAATTAACCTTTGTTAATAACTTCAACTATCAATTAATATTATATATTAAAATAATTTAGAAAGTCTCAATTTAGCTTTTTGTTGTTGCATGAGTTCTAGAGACCCAATATAGTGGAAGAGCTGCAATTTACTAATTTTGTTCAAATTAGAGTTAAAAGCGGTTACAGTTTGTTAATTAACCTTATAGTTTTATGCAGTAAAATAATTTTAACTATCATGCTTTCTGCTGATTGGGTGGTGGGTCTTAGAGTATATTGATGTGTAAAATAACTTTAATTTTAGTGGTGGAGCCGCAATTTAGTGGCAGAGCCGCATTTTATTGGTAGAGACCCAATTAATTTAGTGGTAGAGTCGCATTTTAGTAGAATGCGCAGGTATCCGCGAATTAGTAGAATGAGCAGGTATCCGCAATTTGGTAGAATGCGCAGGTATCCGCAATTTAGTAGAATGGGCAGGAGCCCAAAGTCCCTGATGTCCAGACATATCCGCAAAGTATCTGCACGCCTTCTGTTAATTACTAATTAATCTTCTTAATTAGCCTCCCCTCTACTTGAGGAGCCGCAAAGTATCAACCCAGACACTCCGCAATCAGTAAAATGCGCAGAAAGCCCCAAAGTATCTTCAGATATTGCTCAAGTTCTCTTAATTACTAATTAATCTTCTTAATAACCTCCCCTCTACTCGGGGAGCCGCAAAGTACCAGCCCAGACACTCCGCAATCTAGTAGAATAGGAAGGGAGCCGTAATCAGTAGAATGCACAGGGAGCCGCGGAGCCGCCGGCGCAACGCTGCGCGGCTGCGCAGTGTGGCAGAACTGTCCTTTTCTATCTACTTATGGACGTTATATACGTAGAAGAGAACCTACAATAACGGTGGTAAATACCACTAACTTGACCTAAGGTTAACCTGGGATCAAGCCAGGATTGGCAAAAACCCGGGTTTTTTTAAAAAAAACCCAACTGGGTTGGGTTTTATTGGGTTTTTTAAATAAAACCCTGAAAAAACCCAAATAAAACTGGGTTTTTTTCGGAAAAAGTGTGGGTTTTTTCAAAATTAAGTGGTTTTCCCCTATAAAGTAAGTGGGTTTTTTCAAATTTTAGCGAGTTCTTTCTATGCTAAATGTGTTCTGTCAAAATAATGTCAGTTTTTCCCAGGGTTGGCAAAAACCCGGGTTTTTTTGAAAAAACCCAGGTGGGTTGGGTTTTTTCAATAAAACACTGAAAAAACCCATATCAAACTGGGTTTTTTCGGAAAAAGTGTGGTTTTTTTCAAAATTAAGTGGTTTTCTCCTTTAATATAAGTGGGTTTTTTCAAATTTTAGTGAGCTCTTTCTATACGAAATGTGTTCTATCAAAATAATGTCAGTTTTTCCATAGTAAAGTGGGTTTTTTCAAAGTTAAAACTTTTTATACTTTGAAAAAAACCAACTAAAATTTAAAAAATACCCCAAACTTTGAAAAAACCCACTGAAATTTAAAAATCCTCCTTAATTTTTTATACCTAGTTTTAACTTTAAACGTCGTAAATTTTGAAAAAAAACCCATTCAATAATGAAAAAACCCACCTATTAATGAAAGAACCTGTTTAACTTTTTAAAAAGTTCCCGAAAATGAAAAAAACCACCATTTAATTTTTGAAACGTAGTTTAAATTTTGAAAAACCCATTAAAATATAAAAAATATCCAAAACTTTGAAAGAAATCTATTTAACTTTGAAAAGAAAATCTGAAATCTAAAAAATCCTCCTTAATTAATTTATAACTTAACTAGTTTGATTTTTAAACCTCTTAAATTTTGAAAAAAAAACATTCAATAATAAAAAACCCAAATTTAAAAAACAACTTCAATTTTTAAAATATCCTAAGCTTTGAAAAAACCCATACCCGATATAGAAAGAAATCTATTTAACTTTGAAAAAAACTCCTTAATTTTTTATATAGTTTAAACATTGAACTTCAAACTTCCCAAATTTTGAAAAAACCCATTCAATAATGAAAAAAACTCTACTTATGGAAACCCGGTTCAAATTTTGAAAAAACCAACTCAGCTACAGTTTTTGGTATGTTATTTTCGTTTAATGTTTTTCTTCAATATCAAACTTAACTTTTGGAACTAAATTAGTTTTAGTTTCAACAGTTGAAACTAAAACTAATTTAGTTCCAAAAATTAGTTTCGACAGTCGAACTAAACACTAAATTAGTTTTTAGTTTCAATTTCGAAACTAAAAACTAATTAGTTTTTAGTTTCAACTTTAGTTCAACTAAATTTTTATTCGAATAATCCCAACTCTGATAAATACACAATAACCTCGAAATCTCGAAAAAATACTTTTCCCAAGAAATAAAACTAAAGTACAAATTAGCGGAAAATCTTAATTCATAAAGTACAAATTAATTTTATATCTGGACTAACCATTTTATCTCGAGAATTCGATGTCTAAAATTCGATTCGCCCCTTCGATTTCGCGATATCGAGGTTATACATTAGGGTGTATCGAAAAAAACTTTTTTTCGATTTTGATGACGTAATAGTGCGGGAAAAGTTGTCTAAGGTGCCAGAGAGTACCTGTGAATTTTTTCAGAATTTTTGGATAATTTCAGGTGCCACATTGGCCCTGAAGTTCCCCATGTTAATCCAATGGGGCGCGCCGCCAAAAAGGCCGAAAATCGGTTTTTCGTCCCTCATTTCTACCCTAATCACACGACGAATGTCTCGTCTCGAGTTATGGACTCTATATGATCTAGCTAGACTATCCGACAAAACTTGAATAATAGCCTAAATATCTATATTACGTTTTTTCGTATGCTCAAATTTCGTCGAAAATCGCGTATTTCCTCGTTCAAATCAGAGCCCACAATCAACATAATATAGAGATTTAAGTTATTATTTAAGATTTTTCAGGTAGCACACATCATATAGAGTCCATAACTCGAGACGAGACATTCGTCGTGTGATTAGGGTAGAAATGAGGGGCGAAAAACCGATTTTCGGCCTTTTTGGCGGCGCGCCCCATTGGATTAACATGGGGAACTTCAGGGCCAATGTGGCACCTTAAGAAATTATCCAAAAATTCTGAAAAAATTCACAGGTACTCTCTGGCACCTTAGACAACTTTTCCGCACTATTACGTCATCAAAATCGAAAAAAAGTTTTTTTCGATACACCCTATTATACATTAGGGTGTATCGAAAAAAACTTTTTTTCGATTTTGATGATGCCTTAGTGCGGAAAAGTTGTCTAAGGTGACAGAGAGTACCTGTGAATTTTTTCAGAATTTTCGGATAATATCTTTAGGTGCCGCCAAGGCCCTGAAGGTCCCCATGTTAATCCAATGGAGCGCGCAAGCCAAGAAGGCTGAAAATTGGTTTTTCGCCCCTCATTTCTACCCTAATCACACGACGAATGTCTTCACTTGAGTTATGGACCCTATATGATCTAGGCTATCCGACAAAACTTGAATAATAGCCTAAATCTCTATATTAAGTTTCTTTGTATGCTCCAATTTCGTCGAAAATCGCTTATTTCCTCGTTCAAATCAGAGCCCACAATCAACATAACATTGAGATTTAGGCTATTATTCAAGTTTTGTCGGATAGCCTAGATCATATAGGGTCCATAACTCGAGTGAAGACATTCGTCGTGTGATTAGGGTAGAAATGAGGGGCGAAAAACCAATTTTCAGCCTTCTTGGCTTGCGCGCTCCATTGGATTAACATGGGGACCTTCAGGGCCTTGGCGGCACCTAAAGATATTATCCGAGAATTCTAAAAAAATTCACAGGTACTCTCTGTTACCTTAGACAACTTTTCCGCACTAAGGCATCATCAAAATCGAAAAAAAGTTTTTTTTCGATACACCCTATTATACATACACAAAGATGGGTATTTTCCACAAATCCGTATCCACACGCTTATGCATAAGGGGCCATTCATTAATTACGTAAGGGTCCCGAGGGGGAGGGGGGGTTGGAAAAATCTCTACATACCTTTACTTGGGGGGGTCAAACCCATTCTTACGTAAGATTTTCCAAGTTAATGTAAACAAATTCCAATTATTCTTATCAAATTAATATTAAAAAAATCCAGAAAAACTTGAAAATGCTGACGATCTCGGTATATTATCGAAGCTTTAATTTTAAAAAATGAAGGTTTATCAGATGTATCTTTTTTATTGGAATTTAAACTGATTTTAAACGAAATGGAATCTTACGTAAGAATAGGGGGGAGGGGTTTGAAAAATCTTACGTACCCTTTCATGGGGGTAGGGGGTGAAAAATTGCCAGAATCATCCTTACCTTACGTAATTAATGAATGGCCCCTAAGCCGTTTCCTGACTTGATTAACAAGTACAAATTCAATTAGTAATGTTTTATACTAGAGCAATTAAAGAAAAGGTTGTGAAAATGTTACCCTCTAGTAAATTGAATAATGTAGCGCAAATAATTTTCCCCACCAAGTAATTAAGTAATTTTTACTGCCAATAATTCAAAATGGCATTAAGTGAAATGAAAGGTCGGTATTGGGATTTCTTTGGTTTTTATGAATGAGTGAAACTCATTCAATCTTCATCTTTAGTCAGTTTCACTAAAATTATGATTTTAGTGATGAAAGAGCCAAGTTGAAAAAATCAACTGCCTTAAACTTGAGTTAGCATATCTTTATAGGGAACTTAAGAAAATAAAAACAAATTATTAACATACCTGGGTTAGGGGTGTTCCTCATGCTATCAAGGTGCTCTTCCAAAAATCCATTATGACAAGGTTCCACGTTTTCTACAAGCGAATACAACAGTAACTTAAGAGTGCAGTGTTACAAAACCATCAAAGTCAAATCTTCTTCTTCTTACTAATCCCCATTTCTAGCAGAGCTAGATAAAGTCCATGAATCCATTCACCCTCAACAAGTCAAGGACCGGAATCAAAGTCAAATAAAATGTCCAGTCACTTTTCAAAATTGAATTTTGAGAAATGAAAAACTTCACAATTTGAATGAATGAATGAATTCTACAGGATTCTACTGGTAAGGACTACAGGATTCTACAGGGTAATGAATTCTACAGGATAACTGAGCCTGTATTTAAAAATTAGTCTTTTGATAGGGGGATGTGTCTCCTGCTTATTATCTCTCATCAACTCTCGGATATTCTTATCTTATATCAACTCGTAGTACTTCTCAGGCTTATCTATCGATAGTAAATTTTAACTATTTTTACCTGTCTAGCGAAGTGTCACATGCAAATTTGTCATGCTTTTCAATATGCAAAGCTATCTTCTTTCAGCTTTTATTTGTAACTATGCAACATACGTCAAAAGGACATCAAAGACACAACACAGCAGTGACCGAATGCTAACAAGTTGAGGATTCATTCGTGTCTGCCACCAACGTTTCTTATACAATGACGCCCATACAAAGCGACGGATGCTATCGATGGTCAAGAGGATGCAAGCTATCACGTCAACATGTATCGCATTCTTACCTCACTCATTTGAAACCTATACAAATATGTTAGAGGCCTACACAAATTCAACTGTATATGGTTTGATAAACGCGACCTGATCGTACTACCAAAACATAATCAACAAATCAACTATGTAAACTCCTTGTTTCCCCTATCACTCAATATAAATAATTTCGAGACTAAGAAAATTGTGTACCTTTCTGGGATCCCTTCATCTTTAGGTATTCTCGGTCACTGGGTAAAACTGGGGTGGGTTGAGAAGGAATGTCGTAGTTGTCCATCGGATTATGGCTCTCAGTGATGTTGGGTCTTTCAACTCCTTCAGAAAAGAAAAAATAACCCCTCCTTAGAATCATTTATACACAATCAACGCTAAAGAATCGCAAAACAAGGGATAGTAAAGAAACGCTTACTTGTAGTTAAGTCGAAAGATATCGGCTTTTCGTTGTTCAACTTTTCTTCATTCGCTCTATCAATCTGAAAGAATTGAATATGATATGAATTCAGAAGACGTTTTATCCTAGGCCCAGCAACCAACTTGCTGTCGGACCTCCAACTTATGTCAGATGTTCCCAATTTTTTTTTCGACTCGCGGTGGCCCTACTGAATGAAATTTTTTCTCCGACGCCCTTATAAAAAAGGGCAAACAGACATTCAAAAAAAAATCAGAACGGTTTTTTTTAATATTGAACTGCGTGATAAAACGATTTTCCCATTGTTAATATGGAGAGAAATAATTTAAATTTCTTCAGAAAAATATTACCTGATAAATCGAGTTCTGAAATTTTTTGAGTCTATACCCGCAACCGTAAGAGATTAAATAATACCGCATCATAAAGGAAAGATACATTGAAAACTCGTAAGGTGAACCTGTTGGATTGAACCTCAAATATCCCTCTTTCATAAAAGTCCCCAATCCATAGTGCTCCTCTGTAAGTCCCACCCAAGAGAAAGGGATTGGGTTAATAAGACGATGAGGGAGGTGCTGCCAACTGACGTCACTTGTTTAAAATGTATACGTCACCAGGTATTTTTCATCTCTATATGTGAAAAGAGCCAACCTAGTCTCTTTCTACTAACCCTGGGTGTAGAAATCATATTAAAAGCAAATTAAAAATGTACACTCTTTAAATATATACTTTCTCAAACTTTTTTATATGTACTCTAAAATTTAAAAATATTTGCAGAAGAATTCATGACGCACTGTTTGGAGAGCAACACAGAAAGCAACCATGAAGACGGAAACTCGCCTACTCACCAGGAAGTTGTCGACGAGCGCGGCCACCGAGTTGTGTCCCTCGTGGTTGGCGATCTGTGCGGGGGTGAGGCCCCTGGCGTTCTTGAAGGAGGCGGCCATTTTGGCTCCGGGGCAGGCGAGCAGCTCGGTCGCCAGCCGCAGCAGGCCGTAGCGCGCGGAAAAGTGCAGTAGGGTGGGCAGCTCCTCAGGGGCTGCAACAGATGGATACAATTGAAACATAATAAATTCTCCCAGTAATAGGGAATTGTAAAAAAAAGTTAAAAGAAAAGACATCTTGTGGAGCAGGACAAGAAGAAAGTGTTGACAGTCATGCAGCAGAAGGGCATAGCTCAAATTCAAGAACCAAAATATAAATATTGGTTTCAGGGGTCTGTCTAGCTGTTTTTTTAAAGGTTAGGTACCTATTTTGTGAAAATTTTGTGACCTGTGAAAAATTTTTAGTGACTTGTAAAATTAATAATTTTTTAAATAATTTTTAATCATTAAAAACAAAAGAAAATTCAGTCTAGAATGGCTTAAAAGTTAACTATTAAGATAATATAGCTTCCAAGAGAACTTTCTATCAAAAATGTATGTTTTATAAAAGTACCATTTTTATACTAAAACTGAATTTGTGGACCTATTAATCAAAGGGTGAATTTGTGGAAGGTACCGTAAAACGGTAGTAAAATTGCTTTGGACAGACCACTACTGGGTTCTGTTTCAAATGTGAAGCAAGCTACAATAATAATAGCTCTAGGATTAAAAGGGGATACATCATAGAGTTAGTACAAATATAGAGACAGCTTACTCTTCTCGGTAAGGCAACCCTGCATGTCGAAAAGAGTCGGACCTGTGGGAGTGGCGGAAGTAAATTTTTAACATGGGAGCTCCCGTAGGCAGGTGGAATTTCAGGTATAAAAACTGCTCTTCTTCCCAGAAAATTGATGAAAAAAAGAAACCGACAATTTGAAACTCGAGAAAAAGCAATGAAGAATCGTTCAGTGAAGAAAATTTTTCTTTACATCTATTAGTTTTTTACCTGTAATTTTTTTAAATTCCGTGGATTCCAAAAAAAACAATTTTAAACTGTATTTTTATAATGTTGCGAGGGGAATTTCTTTAAAAAAAAGCTTCACACTATATAATTTGAACCCTCCTGATTCGATACGAGTCATTTCCGATTCGTTTAAACAAGTATTTAAGGGAGAAAATTGCTGATTTAGTGGTCGAGGTAGGAACTGGAAGTTGGCAAAGCTTGGCGCTTGGCGGGCGTTTTTGACGTAGTTTCTTTGCGAGTGAAGCCACGCGAAAAACCGAAAATGCCAAAAGAGGGATTTAGTGGCCAAGTTGGTTCAAAAAGTCAAGTGTGAGTGGCAGAGCCACAGACAAGAAGAGACAGACCGGTCAATAGGCGGGGCTTATCCAGAGAGCTCAAGTGGCGCCTCTGACAAGCGGTACCGGCATTAATCGATTAATTTAATATTTTTTAATCGAAATCTTTATACATTTTTTTGTTGACGAAACTTGCAATATTCGATTTCGAAAGTAAACATGAAGTTTGTGTAAATCGTTTTAATCGGACTCTTTTCAATTGTTTTCAAGATTTGTAAATCATTTTAACAGTGTCTTATTGCATTAAGGCACATTTTATCTCGTTTCTTCCCTATTTTGCAATGTATGGGAAAATCTGTGTTGCATTCTTGAACTTGATTTCTAAGCCTGATAGAATTCGGTATAATTCGCGTTAATTATAGGCGTATATATTTAATTCAGATGAAAATGAATCCTAGTATTATATATTTTTATTGTCAAGAATTCATTTTGAATGTGCCTGGGATCTGGGATTCGTATTTGCAAAAGATGTGTTCGTTTAGATTCACGGGGATTTCAACTTCATTTACACATCATTTTTGTCTTAAAAAGCCAAGGGATTATAACAAATATTTGCAGTTATTGAAATATGAGATTTAATAAAATCATTTAGATTCTCATTATTTACTTGTGTGATTCTTGATTACTTTATATTTAAGCTTGTATTTTTACAATCGAGTTTTTCATTATATGCGATCACGAAATTTTGTTGATGAACAAACCTTAATGATTTAATTTAAATTTTCTATTATAATAGCAAATTTTAAAAATTTGTTGAAAGAAAAGAAATTTTTTAATTTTAAAAAGCATTAAAATGGCTTATGTGATCGCCAAGGATCGCGATCCTGGTGACCATATGGTCGATGGATTACGTCTTCGCAAAACGTCTCCATGGTTGCCAGACCTAAAAGCTTAACTGTAACCACAGTTTTAGTGCAGGTACCGTGGGTTGAGGGCGTTCGTGTCGTGGGCCGCCCATTGACCGGTCTGTCTCTTATTGTCTGTGGGCAGAGCGAAACCAGGAGACCGGTCGCGCTTAGAACAGCGGAGCAGATGTTTAAGCTGTCTCTATATTAGTACTAACTCTATGGGATACATACATATACATTGAAAAGAAAGCGCATTAAGTTCAAACTTACTGGATACAACTAGTTGGAAGCGTTATTTCAGGCAACAAAAAAACAAAGGGGGCGGAGAACAAGGTGTCGCACTTAGATCGCTGGACCTTTCGTTCCAACCCGTCAAAACTTGCCCAACTAGTTAGGGCATTGCAAAGAGCAATGTCAGAAGAGAGTGACTAACAAGTCACAGAAGACTATTTTAATTGCAAGCAGGTCTAGAGGGATGCTCCATCCCGATGGGGCATAAAGACATACGGGTCTTGGAACGTTCCATAGACGGTAAATCATCTATCATAACTAGTGATGGGCAGGTATCGATACCAAATACTTAAGTACTCGATACCTATAGGTATCGAGTGTATTCGATACCCACAAAAGTATCGATACTTTATTGACATATTTCGTTTTAAATTTTTCAATGAAGTTATCTTTATAATACCTACTGTAGATCAAACGCAGCCTGTTTCCGTTTTCATTTTGCAACGCTCAAACCCAAGTCGTTAATCATCCGCGAGAGAAATTTGACGCGGCTAGGTTTTTCCCCCGCCAAATCCTTCGCCTCTATCCACCTCCAGGCCCGTAGCTACGGGGCTTTTTGATGGATCGCTTTCAGTCTTTTGAATATTAGTCTGATTATGGATAGGCCCTAAAAAAATTGTCCCTTCAGGTTCATTTCCCGACATTGAAAAAAAGTACTCGATACCTAAAAGTACTCGATACCTATAAGTATTCGATACCAAAGTATTCGATACCTAAAATTATCGATTTTGCCCATCACTAATCATAACCCTAATAACTAGGTTTTGGATTACAGGAAAAATAATTTCTACTTACTGTGACATTCTTTCTGTTGAGCTTCCCCATCGAGCAAATGGAATCCCTGCGCAGGCTTGTTCTTCAGGAAGACGTCGGCTATCCGCTGGTCTGCTTCGGACAACGCCCCCAGACCCAGGGTGGAGCAAAGGAAAGCGTAAGGGGAGGTGGCAGTGGAGAGGAGCGAGTGCAACTCTCCGAGTTTCGAGACACACTTGACGCTGCTCACTCCCAAAAGATCTTCATCTTCCCACACGCATACGGTCACTAGGGTCTGCACGTGGATGAGTTCGTCTGCCAATAAAGATGAGATCATGATGTAGTGGCCACTTGGAATAGAAGGGTGTCTCAAAAGTTCCTTGCCAAACTTAACAAGCAGGTCTGTTCTGTCAGGTCTTTTGTTTGTCATGCCATGGCAAACAAAATTTTCATTGGAACTCAAGTCTGCATGTAGAATTTAAGGAAATCTGGTTTACAGAGGTCTTTGCGGATACTCTATCTCAGTGGTCCCCAACCTTTTTACCACCGCGGACCGGTCAATGTTTGATAATTTTACCGCGGCCCGCTCGGGGGAGCATTGATTGTTTACATTATAGATTATTTTGATTTATTATATTTTATTTAATTGCATTTTAACATGCTTTCAAAATAAAATACAGTTACACCAAAAAATAAATGTAAAGTGATTTATAATTCATTATTCATACATTAATTTGGAGTATAAAACTAGGGGCCGAATGCAGCATCGTTCTGCGACGTGCTAAAGAACCGTATATCACCTAATAATGATCGCCCAAGAACGCCTGCTCCGGAGGTGGCGTTCTACGACGATCGGGGCGGATCGGGGTATCGTTTTCCTCCTGATTGGTTGAAGGGTCCCATTACGTAGGACGACGCGCAAAGCGCGGGAAAGGCAGGGTACAATCAAATGCACGTGGTTCAATGACGTAGTTCGTGACGTTCTTGAAAACCAATCAGCGGCATGCTGGAAAAATGACTCAGGACAACGATAGTTGAGTTATTTGGAAGTAGGATTCGACCGGTCCCAAAATCGCCGCAGAACGTAGCTGCATCCGGCCCTAGGAATTTAAATTCGTTTTCAATGAAATGGTAGGCCCGCGGCCCGGTACCATTTGATCCACGGACCGGCACCGGTCCGAGGACCGGGGGTTGGAGACCACTGCTCTATCTGAATAAGTAATATTTGTAGTTTTAGTAGCATAAAAAAGTCAAACGTTGCCCCTTCACCGGCGGACATTGTCCTCTTGCGGACAGTTTGCATTTGCGAACATGAGTGACTGTGAAAATTGTGTTTGCCATGGTATGACAGACCTGCATGTTAAGTTTGACAAGGACCTTTTGAGACACCCTGTAAATGCTACTAGGAAAGATTCTTTAGGATCAATGTAAGTAAGGTCTGTGAATATGCCTTGGAAAGATAGTTGAATGAGACCAAACCTCAAGTCACGCGATTCAGAAATATACACTGGATCTGGAATATTGTTTACATCAGTCGGCGTTTATGCAGAAATAGTTGACTGAACTTTGGAACTGGTGGTCACCACTATGTCAATGACGACCTATAATCGCGCCTAGAAAATATTTAAAGCTCGATATTTTCCCTCTTCGTTCTAGATGGCTATGGTCCAGGTCGTCTGGAGACTATCCTTCAGAGACATGGCAAAATTGGGGAGGTGGCGATAGATGGTGGCGGCATCTATCATGCGAGGCTTTTAAGTCGGACTCCTGCCATTTATGGTTCTCACTTTCTCCGGGGAGCCGCATCCCCTTAGCCTTAAATCATGTACGGTTTGCGGATGGAGCTTGGATATTCCAAGTGGCATAAGAAACAACCCCAACATATTTAGAAATATTTCTTTACCTGGAATGACGAAGACTAGAGTGTAAGGGTTCCGTTTCTTGACCGTGACTTCTTTGGCTCCATCCGCTTCGAGCGTTACTCGGATGTTGGCGTTGAGGTCGATCGCTTTGGCGAGCATCACGTACACTTTGCCATTGCCCTGAAGGAAAAGAACAGCATTTAAGATACACTTGAAGTTTCTATATTGGAGGTGGTGCAACACGTTTTCAATTCTAACAGTTTCAGTACTGATTTGTTAAAAAGCGTTCCAAATACAGGGTGTCTCAAAAAATTGGTGGCAAACGTAACATGCAAGTCTGTCATGCCATGACTAACAAGATTTTCACTGGAATGCATGTCCGCAAATGTGAACTGTGTCCGCCAGAGGTAAATGTTCGCCGGTGAAAGGGCGACGAGAGAGCATCCCCAAAAATCCGTAAAGAAACAAATTTCATTAAATACTGTCGGTAATTAGCAGAGAAAATATCTTTCTAATTTTAAGACTGTCTGAAAAAATATAAAATTAAAATTGGATGTCAAAAAACGAGGCGATTTTCTATGCTAATTACTGGCAGATACTAATGGTGTTAGGTTTACAGGGTTTTTGAGGGTGTTCTCTCCGAATATTGATAAAAATTGTAGTTTCACGTAGAATAAAAAAGTTTAACATTGCTCCTTTGCCGGCGAATAATGTTCTCTACTTGACACAGTTTACATCTGCGGACATGAGTTTCAATGAAAACCTATTTGGTCACATCATGGCATGACAGATCTGCGTGTTAAGTTTGGCAACAACCTGTGTATGGCATTATTACATGCCACGGATATCTAGTATTTGAAACCACCGTGCACTGAATTACGTAAAGAGCAGACGATATTATGTAATGAAGACGATGGTAACTTACTTCCATGACTTTTCGAGGCACCAGCTTGAACTTTGGCTTCGTGAGTCGCTCGTTCTGTTTGGCCTGCGCCAAGGACTCGTGGATCATCTCGATGACGGCCCGCGCCATTTGAACGTCTTTGTCCTTGGCCTCCAGATGGCGCCAAGCGTCGTACGATATCAACACATTCTGGAAAGGAGTTGATTTCATCAGCTATTTCCATGGGTTAAAAGGAACTCAAGAGCTCACAGCCCATAACATCAATATAGAGTAATTTAATTTTTCTTACAAACTCAGATAAAAGAAGGAACTTGCACTTTACACATCCTAACGTAGTAAAACAGAAACGATACTGCTGAATGTTCCTCTCAGTAAAAGCTTTGACATTCTCGTGAGTAAAGACTTAAACTGTCTGCTTAAGTACATTACAGCAATTCATCACAATTTTCGTGAACAACTGATTAGGTTTTAAGACATTTCCAGTTTCTCCCGACATCGCCCATACACACCCAATGCTTAAACACCTGTCAAACCCCATACATCAGCTTTCTACTTAAGCATCTCATCGATTTGACTAGTGAAAAGACTAGTACTAATTCAATTTCTACTAGAAATAGTATAACAGAAGTTTTATATACTACCCTGTGTTTAAGTCTATTTCCATACATATGAATGGGCACGGTCTTCATCAAAGAGTATTGGAAATCTTTCTCTGGACCACCAATTTTGGAAACTACAACTTTGTCATATGAGCTGCTCAGGATGAAAGTGGAATAAGTCCAAAAATACAAAATTTGAGAGTAGTGTAGATTTGGATTTCTTTTAAGGTCCTTTTCCCAGTGTGGTTGTCGCATTAGTCAAAAATTCAATAAGCGGCCCGTTAAAGCTGCCTAAAAAATAACTTCTCCATAGGAACAACACAGCACCGATACTTCGAAACCTTCGATATTACTCAAAACTACATTCCATGAACTTATGTCACTTTCATTCTAACCGGCTCAAATAATAGCTCTGTTGCTCCACCTCAATTTTTTTTAAAGTTCCTCCATAGCATAGTTACCAACTCCATAGCTGTCAAGTACCCCGATTTTTTTTTCGGAGTTACTTAGTTTTTCATCTTTTCTTTGATAATCCGATGAAAGTAGGTACATTTCCTTTTCTAATCCCAATTTCCTTTTTTACGCGATATAAACTACAATTTAAAATCAAAGTTTTAAGGGGAAAATCTGATTATCGGAGTAATATGAAAATATTGGCAGCTATGCCAGTTAAACTGATGGATTTAGTTTTTTTAACAGCACAAGCGCCTATATTTCTACTAAACTCACCTTGACATCCTCCACTGCAGCTGGCTCCACCCCGCAGAGCATTGCGATGGTCCTATTGGGCGGCAGGAGTTTGCACAGGGAGGCACAATCCGCGGCTCGCAGATCCAGGAACCGCACCATAGCCGGAGAAAGCACTAGCAGTACCACACGGGCGTGGCCAAAAAGTCGGAGGGCGTGGCTGCTGTTGGCCAATGGGAAGGAGAGCTTCTCCAGCTGCTGGCGGTGCAGGGACACGCCTTCCAGTTGGCGAGACAGGTACACGTCCCATTCCAGCACATCTTCGGCAAAAATTAAAGTCACATCGGGGGCGTCAGACATCACACCTGGAGGACACGAAACTCATCAATAAACGCAAACAAAGTTACCTAATAATTTACAACCTTAGAACTGTGTTTACAACGCCTTAAGTTAGTAGGATTTCATCCCTTAAGGGTAACATCACTCAGCTAAGGAATTACACCTGTATATCATCGAAAAATCGGCAATTATCCACCCATCCAACAAAGGCAAAACCTCAAACCCAAACGACTTCTCCTATGGGGGCGAGACATCATTTTGGGGCCATTTTATGGGTTTCTTGTTTCTCCTTTGTTCAATTCCGGGTAATTGGCAATTTCCTGATGAGATACCAGTGTAATTCCTTAGCTGACCTGACCCTATGGCATCTCTCTGAGTTCTGAGTTAATCACTGGTTTATTACCAATTGCCCGAAATAACCAAAAGCACATTGAGAACTCTGAATAAGCGAAGAAACTCCTTATGAAGTTGCCTATCGATTTAGTGTTGCTTGATACGAATTTTCCGATCAGTCCCCTAAAGCCATCTAACCCCAAGTTTCCTAGGTCTGCTGGTCGGTATACATAAGTGACACTTACAACTCTTAATTCCAACTAGATATCAGGTGGATCTATAGGTTTAAGTGTATTAACATCGCTGAACATGTAGACAAAAATTCTATTCCCGAAAGAATTTAGTTTCAAAGAGTTGATACAAGTGTTTAAATATACTCAGCCTTACAGCTTCTGTGCATATTTAATAATATACTCTCAATTCTCCTGCTCAGACGTCTCCTCTTTTCCCTGAACCTTTCCCTTTTAGTGGGGTGGACTTACCACCACCCCACTAAAAAACTTAAGGGGCCAATAGGAGTCGAAATCGCCTACAATGGAAAACCACTGCTAAATGAAACACTAAACGTTTATAACGAAGTTACACCCATTTAAAAAAAACTAATGAAACAAAATTAGTGCGTTATCTTCAACAACGTCCTTCCTGCTTAGGCCAAACTAAGCCATAAACCTAAGAACAGATGTTTACCACAAACGCCACTTAACCAATTAAGAGCGATCATTGCAAAACCTTACACTTACCAACAGGAAGACTATACCATCAACAGCAAAACCCTTCACGTCGTAAGTCCGAGCTAAAAACAGTTAAAGAGGTTTTCCCCTCTTTTTTATTACGTAGAAGATAAGAAATAATTTGTCAGCTACACTCTTGGACTCGAGATACTGATAATTAAATACTTGACGGGGGAACTAGTAGACAGAATGATTACAACACAAAAAAATGACATCAAATAAAAATGAAGGGTACACTCTGAGTATACCCAACTCTCACTCTCTAACTTGTATATCCCAACTATTGGGGGTTAGAGATAATTTAAATCAAAATTATCTTATTTAATTCTCTTTTCTTGTAAGATATTGGACGAATATGTCATGAAAATACAGATCCCTATGTCTATGGAAAACAGAGTAAATATAAATATACGGATAAAAAGCTTTCTTCATTTGCTTTTAAGATATATAATACTTTAGGAAACTAGGTTTGAATGGGGTAATATGGTACTAACATCCTTGGCAAGTTCCAAGAACGTATAAATGGCTTTTGATTGTTCAAACAAGATAACTGCAGATTGAATTAAACACAGATCATAATCCTACAATTGAAAACCACAATTGTACTCGGGGTAGTTCGGCAGCTAAACGGATACCGTACCTAATTAGCTGATCAAGACTTTCTGCCGCGTCAGCATGAAACACTAGACTTGAAATTTAAAAAACAAACTGAATAAAAAAGACTGAAGATGAGAGGATGGTGAAAATAAGCCAAAGCTCATTCCCACCACGGCGCTTTGAGGCGCGGTCTTGTCATCAATTGGCCTTAATGGTCTAAATTGGCATGAAATGGCTTAACCGTTCTGACGTCTGGAAGTGAAACGGAAACTTGGGCCCCACGGTTTGTCTGTATCCTTCCTTGTGTAGGGGTCGTGGCTTTCTAAGTAAATGTGTAAGACTTATTAGTATAACTTTTTTGTTTCATTCACTTTTTTTAGTTGAAAGACTTGCTGGGAGATTAGTTTCTTTGTATAGCTGTAATCATCATTAGATCAATGCAAGTAATTGCTAGTGCGTTGCTTTTTAGCATCCAGGGACCAATCCAGGATTTTAAACTTAACCCCCATTTTTTTTAAAAAGTACACATTTTAATTTTTGTGAAAAGTAAGATCTTTTTAATTTAAGTGAAATTTTTAAAACTATTTTGCAAAGGAAACTAATGATTAATGAACGCAGCATTAAATAAATCGTTTCTTCAGTTTTGTGGCAATTTTAAATACTCAATTAACTAAACAATTTGCATATAATTTAAAAATAATTTTTGTAAAGGTGCCGTTTCTGTTCGTACATTTTTTGTGAAAGTGCCTATATATGGCACCAAAATTGGCCTGGATTAGTCCCTGGGCCATCAAACAATACTACTGCTGAACAGAACTGCTGAAAGGTCTGCTTTCTACAGGTATGACCTTATTTTCGTCCAAGAATGTATATCGTTGTTTTTAATTAACAGAATGTGTGAAGTAAAGAACACAAATTAATTTTAGTATCTTACAATAATTGGTGTATTTTTCGTTAACTTACAATTAAGGCGCTCTGCAGCGACCAACTAGTTATTCCTTTTTAGTTCTCCTGAAGGTCCTTAAAGACAACTAATTAAAGGGAACTACAAATAAAGTAGCCATAAAGCAGCAGCAGCAGCAGCAGTAGTAGTAGTAGTAGTAGTAGTAGTAGTAGTAGTAGTAGTAGTAGTAGTAGTAGTAGTAGTAGTAGTAGTAGTAGTAGTAGTAGTAGTAGCAGTAGTAGCAGTAGTAGCAGTAGTAGTAGTAGTAGTAGTAGTAGTAGTAGTAGTAGTAGTAGTAGTAGTAGTAGTAGTAGTAGTAGTGTTATTTTACAATGATTTTTAGGAGTTTTTTTTCCCTAAATCAAGAGTTATCAACAAACCAACAGAGCTACTAAAATCAACTTTTACTGCCCTATAAAATTGACTGCAAGAAAGACATTCAAGAATTGGGCATTTTAGCTATACTGAATAATTCCTAATCGTGCAAAATACCTCTCCTCGCTTTTCTAACTTTCTCTCCTACAAACACGGCAAAACTCACCTAATAGCATATTTGATCAAATCCGCTCAAAGAATGAACCGGTTCCTGTTGGAGAGCCTTTCTTTAGTAGATTCAGTTAAACTAATTTTTATTTATTATTGTTTGTTGTTATTGTGTTTAGATTAATATTACTTATCTATCACTGAGATTCTCATTAATTTAAGACTTGTTTTAGTTCTGTTTATAATGTATGTATATTGTAATCTTCGTAAATGGGCTTTGCCTAAAACACGAATAAATTTCTTCTTCTTCTATACTGAATTATTCAGTTTTAAATTATGCAGGGGACATTTCTTTTCGCTTGGAAACAAACCTTTCTCTCGAAAACTATATACCGTGGGAGTAGTTACAGGTCAGGAACAGGTCAAGCATTTGAATCTCTCGCTTATAGCTTGGAACAATACATATCCCCCCTTTGTTTTCAGTTGAAGACTATTATATTTATGCCAATAGTTGAATTTTTTCATCGGCCAGAAAAAAATAGTTTCTTGACGTGGAGGACATGTCTCCCACTGTTTTAAATCTTCTACAAAAAAGGTAAATTTTTATATCCTGAAATCTACCAATTTTTATCTTTATGGGGGATTGCTGGTGATTTTTCCCTTATGGCGGCGGCCAATGCTTACAGAAATATTCAGTAAACAATAATACTGCTTCTATAAAACAAATAAAAAAAGGATAATTTGTTTTTTGAACAGAAAATTGCAAATTCGATGACAGAAACGGTAAACTTTTTGAGAAATCTGGAAAGATATGTGACTATATTTTTTTACACTTCCATCCCCATATCAACTGAACTATCAACAAAGAATGACTTACAAGAAGTACGGAAGGGACATAATGAAGAAATCTCTTTTCTCATTGGCGCAGCTTGTTGCGCACAGGATGTGGCTCGGAATGAGAGTAATTAGGATAACAGTGAGAAAGGCAGGGCTGTCGAGATTCCCTTCTTTAGAACGAGGGAGTTGACCCATGCATCAATACGGCACTGTAAGTAGATGAAGGGAAATAACTAGAACACAACAGCGATCGTGCCACAATTTTTTCGGGTCATGACGCCGTTTTGGAATTTTTTTCACAGCCCTCTACTTGAAAAAACTCTTAAAATGCAAATACAGTCAAACTTGTTTTTGTGCGGGGGTTAGGGACCGCATAAAAAATCGCACAAAACCTACCTAGTAGTTATAAAAATAGTTTCCGCAGCACAATTAAAGATAATTTTTTCTATGCGGTGGAGAGGGGCAGCATAAAAAAAGTCTTACGTGTGGGACCGTAGTGAAAATCCCGCAGCATAGCTGAATTGAAAAACCCTTTATATACGCAATCACCAACTTTTTTTCAGTTACAACATGTAGTCGGTGATGACTGTTTTTTCACTACTCTTGTATATGTCTCTAGCCAATCAATCATGTAAGATTTAGCGCAAAAATGATTTTTGAAAATAATTCTAGTAATGAGAATACACGGACCAAGGCGCATGTTTTCTTAACACCGACAACGTCAGCGTTTTAGTTCCATGGTTCACGAACTCCAACCCCAAAGACATCAATCCCCCAGGTAGGGTCGAAGAGAGGATCAACCCAGGCATCTAGGCACCCCGACATTGGCGGAATTCTTTGATCTCGCTTAGTGTTCCACCAAAAAAATATATGAGCCCTTTAGAACCAGCTTAGATGCCCACTAGGGAACTTAAATAAGAGAGAGAATAATTTATGGTAAGAATAAATGAATTGCTAGATTAGAAAAAAAGTGAAGCAATTTTTTTTAATATTGTGTAATTTTTATCAATGAATCGTCAATTTAAAAAAAGTCTCAAAATTGGAAAAATCGACATTTTGTGTTACAAATCTTCGAGCTTTGCTCTTCTCCGTTTATTATTTGTTCTGTAAACTAAGCCAAAATCAAATATATTTTTAATTTAATTTATTTTTTGAAATTGTGAGATCACAATGGGGAGAGGGACTGAAATATCTGGACCTGGAAAACGTGCCCGAACCTACGAACCTGGTTCGGGGGAAGCCCCTGCCAGCTTCATAAGAGCAATACATAAGGTTTGGGCAAATTTTATTAGGTTCGGGGGAAAGTTACAACTTTTCCAGGTCCGGAAATATCACAACATGTGGTATAAGAGGAGGGAAAATTGGATAACGTAATCGTAATTTGTGAATTGCCCATAACACACAGCTAGAAGCATGAGTTTATTGTTTATAATGAAATTAAAAGGATAAAATGACATGAACAAGCAATTAAATGCTTTACATCCTTCTCCTTTCACGATTACATTTTCCTTTAATAACTCTCCCTCTCTCATTACACACCAAGGAGCAAGATGGTTGGAAAAAAAAACATTGCTCTTCATAAAAAAAATCCCGAAAAAACCTCAGAACACGTATACTTTCATCACGGAAAACAATAATTTCTCCAGCGCAAGCTCACACACCACTCAACACGCATCAAAACAAGAGCATCGCCCCCCTCCCCCACAAAAAAACTGATCTTTTTTACAGTAAACACCCTCCCAAAGGGATCCCCAAAGAAGAAACCGGGAAGAAGAGAGATGCAGGCGGATGTTTCCACATCCTCCTCGGTATAGGAAACAGGCGGAAGCCGTACGCGATCCAGCTGCAAAAACAATTGCTCCATGTGACGGGAAACAGAGGTTCCTCATCGCCAGTTAAATAAGAGGGGGTGCAGAAATAGAAATGGGTATTAAAAGGGGTTTTATTGGGGGTACTAAAAGTTAACACCTCTTGTGGGGTTGATGAGAGATTCATCCTCATCTCCTAACTATGTTTAATCCTTTTTTTTGGAGACTGAAATTTAATTACCATTACTGGTATTATTTTTAAGGTGATTGTTCATTTGAACCCCCTCCTTAGGGCTCCTTCATACTCGATCTGGATTCGAGCCGAAACTGGAAAACCATAAATCACTGAACCCGACACGCGTCCCTCTCTAGCGTTCGCAATAGAAGAGAGCGAGGTTGTTTACCCAAGTGTCAAGAATGTCAAACATGATACTTAACTATCTCATCCCCTCTTTCTTGCATTGGAGAGGCTGGGAGGGGGAACGCGTGCCGAGCAGGTGCGGGTTCGGGTGATTTGTAGTTTTCCAAGCCCAGCCAAAATTCAGATTGAGTATAAAAGAGCCCTTAAGCGAAATTCGCCTCTTATTTAAATAAAATTTCGTTGATATTGTTGCGACCACACTACCCACTTAAAGGTTCAAGTAATTTAAAACTAAAAAGACTGAAACGGTTATAATTCCGGAGTATTCTTTTGAATGGTTAGTAGACTTTCAGATTGGCCCATCTCAAAGAACGGTCGCCAACATTATTTTGCTTCAATTCCTCTCTATGAAGTTAAAACCTAACAAAAACTAAGTTTTTAAAATAAAATTTATATGAAAGGATGAAAAAATCCTCTAAATTTAAAAAGAAGTTTAAATTGACAAAGTATTACCACAAGTTACAAGACACCACAAGGAAAGTTTTACAGCATTTACAATATTAAATCTTCCAAGCCTAGGCTATGAAAGATGTGGTGAAAACGAAATGCCAATCCCCTTGTGATGCGGCGCCGTGTATTTTAACGATGCGGCAAGTGGAAACTAAATATTAACATATTGACCACTAATTTTAGAAGAGACTATAAAAAAAAAAAAGAAACCAAAATCCAAAACGTTTATTACATACGCATAATTAATTAATGAGAGGTACCACAAAAGCTATTGGAACGACATTAGATATGAATAGAAAGTTTGTCATTGCGGTTTTCATGAGTCAACCTGGGCCCACGGCAATTTGGCTGCCAGGCTTCCCGGTCATCTTATGATGAGTTCACCGCAAAAACTAAGGAAGAAAAATCCATGGTTGTGTTGGGTGGAGGCATGGGCGAATTTAGGAGGAAAAAATTTCCGTCGGAAGAAGATCGCTATGATGGATTTTTGTCACCACGAGGGTAAAGGGGACATCCATAAATTACGTGAGGCGTTTTTTCTAAAATCTGGACCCCCCCCCCTCCCTATTCGTGAGATTTTGCTGGACCCCCTCCCCCCTTGGTGAGATTTAGTGAGATTTTGCTGGACCCCCCAAGTGAGATTTACCTACAACTTTTTAAAAATAATTTGCAGTATCTTATTGCTGTATGTATACCTTTTGCAACTTAAAAAAAAGAAAATCGTATAATTTCTAACTTAAAAAGTTGACGTGAGATTTTAATCGACCCCCCTCCCCCCTTGGTGAGATTTTTCCAAATCCCCCCTTTTTGACCTCACGTAATTTATGGATGTCCCCAAACGGGATAGCTTGAGAAAGTTGGAAGGTGGGGATAACTTGTTGAATATATGTGTACATTAAACCACATCCATATCTGATATCTCTATGAATATGGTAAAGTCATTCGTACCATGGATGGTATAAATGGCCCTTCAACTAAGTACATAATTTCAGGGTTGGAAAAAATATATTTTTAAATTTTAAACGTGTTTTTCGTTTAAATATATGATTTGTTTTTCACCCTCGACATCGAAAAGCTAAAAAAATCCTATGATTTCTAAAAAGTTAAATTTGTTGAAAGGACACCTTTCAAATGATTTTCGTTAAGTTACCATCACAGAATCATGCTCTTTATCAAGCAATGTACCACCTATGTCATCGAGGTTTGTTGGTTTGTACTCAGGGATTAGTAAATAAAGCGAGCAACTTGCTAAAAAATTCACAATGTTTTTTTTGGGGGTTTGTTTTAAACAAAAGGTTTTAAACGTAACAACCCTGTTCAATTAAATTTTAATTTGCATGGCTAATTAAATATAAAAAACAAACTTTTAAAAAGTTTGAAATTTCAAAATTATTTTTGAGAAAGAAAAACAATTTTACAAGATAACTGAAAATCTGCTTTTCTGACAGTCGTATCTAAAAAGTCACATTTCAGAACTTATAAAAATTATATGGAGATTTGATACATCGATTTCAGAAAGATGACAAAAATGGAGCTCATTACTGATCGTGAAGTCCCCCTCCCCCATAATTTCTAGAAGTTCCCGATGCCTGATGAAGATGATATAGGCAGCAAAAGATAGCGTGGAAAGGAGGGTAGCAAAGATGAATAGCTTCTGTTTCCAAATATACGTCACGTTTACCTATCGGCTAGTAGGCAGTGAGAATGGTTGGTATAGGGAGAGTAAAAATAATTCAGAATAGCCACGATTGTCAAATATTTATAAAGGGAAAACTAATGATATCACTCTACTCTCCCATTATCTCCAACAGCGACGAAAATCGTAAGGCTTCTTAAAGAGAATGTTGAATTATTTTTTGATTATTCTTGCTTATCTTGTAATCAGAAAAGTTTCTGATTATCGAAAAAAAAATTATCTTAATCTTAATTTGTAATCCAACTCCCCCCTTTGCCATTTCAATAAAAAAAATTTAGTATCATCCACTGAAACTTTGAAATTTTCCAGTTTTTCACTTAAATAAACGACTAAAACTAAACTTGAAGTATGCCCATGTTATGAACCAAGCCATAGTTGAAGAAGGGTCGGGGTCGCCCTCCCGTAGAATTGTTTTGAACTTTTGGATGCTAAAAAAATTATTTTAAGCTACTTTTCAAGGTTTTTTCATGTTCTTCTTATATATTAAAATTATAAAATTAATTATTTATTTGGTCTTCCCCCCCCCCCTTTTACACAAATAACACCCCCCCCCCCAAATTTTCTGTTGCCTCATAACCGCCACCTAGGAGATGGTACTGCCCACTTTGGAAACCACTGCACAACTTTTATGGGCTTTTAGGAAAAAAGACGACGCGTAACCAGGATCGTGTTAAAATGTAAATAGTATTCCTTTGGCTAGTCTTGGAGATGACGCAAGTGACATTTTTCAGTGTTTCTTTTGTCAAGCGTTTTACGTCAGAGTTGTTGGCAGAATAGCACACTTAATTTAGAAATAAACGCGGAAATGGCAACAAAATTGCTCGACAATGGAGCTTCTTGCCCTCTTCCTCCTCTTTTTCGATGTTTACTGCAATGATGACCTAGACCTAGACCTTGAAGTTGCACTATATCTGCAAGGCTACAGAGAACGAAGAAACAGGGGGAGTCTTTAATTTATCAAACGGTATTTGAGAGCATTTGATACAAAATATAACTGTCGGACCTTTTTGAGAAAAAAAAACAGTACGACATCCTAATATTAATGAAAATGACGTCATTTATAATTTACTGGGAATAAAGACAATTATGCAATAGCTCGAAGAGTCCCTGTTCGTTAGTGATTGTTACTACCATAGCTCCCCAGGGAACTTCATCCAGTCATTACTGCTTAAATTAGTGTATAAGGGCGGACAGGCAATCGGAGTTGTGGATAAGCCTATTTCCTTTACTTCTTTTTAAATTTAAGAGTGCAACTCAGGTTTACTTCTGGCAATTAATAGGAGAAAATTAATTAAACCTTTTATTGTGGAACATTTTGTCTAAATAAGAAATTAATTTACCATGAAACGAAAAAAATAACCCGGTAATCAAATCCCTGAACTTATTTTAGAATTTCAAACATACAGTATGAGGAAATAGCAAAATAACTCGTGCCCTACGTGTAAAGTATACTATAATTGAATGGTCAGTTTGACCAATTAGTGGGTTTTCTAACTTCACGAAAATGGGTTTCGCGTGCTTTTTCGTGATTATGCTTAGTGAAAATAGCCATTTTGTTCCTTAGAATCTGTAGTTTACGAATCGCGATGGTGGACACTTCGGGTCTGCGCCAGGGGATGGTGAGAGGCGCAGAAGTGGAAAATCGACGAGTTTCAATTTTGTGTTGTTTGGAGTCAAAATGGTTCCTTTAACTTTTTTAATTTGCTCAAATGCTCCATAATACGAGAGAGGCGAGGGAGGACTAACGGGACATAGAGTTTGGAAAGGATCAGTTCACTCCTGTAGAAGGGGTGGAAGGATAAAGTGGAACGTAAAAATTTGTAAGCCTATTTTCTCTGAGGCGCAGGCTTATAGTCGTCCATTAACGTAATGAAAGGTGCCATTCTTTTCCTTATTTTCAGGCGAGAAAGAATTGCGATAGTAGAAATCTGGCAAAGCTCACTAGGGGTAGGGAGAGATGCAGGAAAAAATTACGAAAATCAGCAATATCTCCTGAAAAATAATTTCTTTTCTGCACCAACTGCGGTTGAATGTTTTGTAAATTGACACCAAAAATGGGTAAAATGCATTAAACCAATTTTCGAACGATTTTTCTACTTAAAATAGGGCCTGAAAGGTGTAGAAAAAAATAAGGGGAAATTCTCAACTTTTAAGTCTTTTAAAAACTTATTTTTCCTCGTGAAGAAGCACTAATTTCAGGCTAATTTTTCCCTTTATACACTTAAGAATACGAAATACCATTGTAGATATCTGGGACCTGCGATTAAGGAGGGGGACAGGGGCAGAAAAAATATTCCTGCTTTTATACTCTTTGTGAGAGTAAAATTCAAAATTTTCTACTTTTAGTAGAGTCATAAGTGGTGCAAATAAAGAAGATAGATACCTGACATGTCTAACAGCCCGTTAGAAATGAGTTCCTCCCATTGGAAGGTGAAATGGAAGGGTTGAGCGGAACATAAGGAATTATATGGGATGTTTTGAAAAAAATTGTGTCTATTTTAGTGAAAGAATGTAGAAATCTATTTGAGCAGGTTCTATGTAATCTGTAGAACTGGAAATGCGACAATAAGTAACTTTCATTCTCGACCGAGGATAATAATTGGGGCAGAAAAAAAGTTAAAATTATACTTTACTGAGAAAAAGAGTAATTATCCTGTTTAAAAGGTTTTATGGACTGAAATTTTTGATTGGGGTCACTCAAGGTGGTCTATCCTGAGAAGCATAAACTCATCTTTGGGGGTTGAATGGATGAAATGGAATACAAATTCGATTTTTTGACAAATGGCGTGAAATTGCTTGAAAGAGAGTGATAATAAACAAATCAATTTATCTCTCCAACTCTCTCGAATGGGTTACCCGACAATGAAATTTGGGAATCAAGAGAAGGGTCCGTGGTCGGCGCAGAAAAATTTTATACATTAAATTTTAGTTCGTATAATTGTGTCTAAATAAGATAAAATATCCCTAAAATAAGAAATTTCATAGCAGACATAAAGGAGACCCATGTTAAATTTGTTTCTTGGAGGGTAAGAGGATAAAATAGAATATTTGGGGGTATTACATTTTACTATTTTACTAAAAAGTGAGTATTTATCGCAAAAATTTCATTAAAAGGATTCGATTTTCCAATTTTACTCCATTGAATATGATACGTATAAGAAAAATCTGTAGTATTAGGCAGGGGAAGGTTAGTTGGGCAAAAAAAACCTGTAATTATTACAAATTTAAGACATTTAATTATTTCTCAAAAAATTAGAATATTATAAAGTTTTTTTGTCTTAATTTTGTAATAATTACAGGTTTTTTTTGCCCAACTAACCTTCCCCTGCCTAATACTACAGATTTTTCTTATACGTATCATATTCCATGGAGTAAAATTGGAAAATCGAATCCTTTTAATGCAATTTTTGCGATAAATACTCACTTTTTAGTAAAATAGTAAAATGTAATACCCCCAAATATTCTATTTTATCCTCTTACCCTCCAAGAAACAGTTTTAACATGGGTCTCCATTATGTCTGCTATGAATTTTCTTATTTTAGGGATATTTTATCTTATTTAGACACAATTATACGAACTAAAATTTAATGTATAAAATTTTTCTGCGCCGACCACGGACCCTTCTCTTGATTCCCAAATTTCATTGTCGGGTAACCCATTCGAGAGTGCTGGAGAGATAAATTGATTTGTTTATTATCACTCTCTTTCAAGCAATTTCACGCCATTTGTCAAAAAATCGAATTTGTATTCCATTTCATCCATTCAACCCCCAAAGATGAGTTTATGCTTCTCAGGATAGACCACCTTGAGTGACCCCAATCAAAAATTTCAGTCCATAAAACCTTTTAAACAGGATAATTACTCTTTTTCTCAGTAAAGTATAATTTTAACTTTTTTTCTGCCCCAATTATTATCCTCGGTCGAGAATGAAAGTTACTTATTGCCGCATTTCCAGTTCTACAGATTACATAGAACCTGCTCAAATAGATTTCTACATTCTTTCACTAAAATAGACACAATTTTTTTCAAAACATCCAATATAATTCCTTATGTTCCGCTTAACCCTTCCATTTCACCTTCCAATGGGAGGAACTCTTTTCTAACGGGCTGTTAGACATGTCAGGTATCTATCTTCTTTATTTGCACCACTTATGACTCTACTAAAAGTAGAAAATTTTGAATTTTACTCTCACAAAGAGTTTAAAAACAGGAATATTTTTTCTGTCCCTGTCCCCCTCCTTAATCGCAGGTCCCAGATATCTAAAATGGTATTTCGTATTCTTAAGTGTATAAAGGGAAAATTTAGACTGAAATTAGTGCTTCTTCACGAGGAAAAATAAGTTTTTAAAAGACTTAAAAGTTGAGAATTTCCCCTTATTTTTTTCTACACCTTTCAGGCCCTATTTTAAGTAGAAAAATCGTTCGAAAATCGGTTTAATGCATTTTACCCATTTTTGGTGTCAATTTACAAAACATTCAACCGCAGTTGGTGCAGAAAAGAAATTATTTTTCAGGAGATATTGCTGATTTTCGTAATTTTTTCCTGCCCCTCTCCCTACCCCTAGTGAGCTTTGCCAGATTTCTACTATCTCAATTCTTTCTCGCCTGAAAATAAGGAAAAGAATGGCACCTTTCAGTACGTTAATGGACGACTATAAGCCTGCGCCTCAGAGAAAATAGGTTTAAAAATTTTTACGTTCCACTTTATCCTTCCACCCCTTCTTCTGGAGTGAACTGATCCTATCCAAACTCTATGTCCCGTTAGTCCTCCCTCGCCTCTCTCGTATTATGGAGCATTTGAGCAAATTAAAAAAGTTAAAGGAACCATTTTGACTCCAAACAACACAAAATTGAAACTCGTCGATTTTCCACTTCTGCGCCTCTCACCATCCCCTGGCGCAGACCCGAAGTGTCCACCATCGCGATTCGTAAACTACAGATATTAAGGAACAAAATGGCTATTTTCACTAAGCATAATCACGAAAAAGCACGCGAAATCAAGTTAGAAAACCCCCTAAATGGAATAAGTCCAAAAACCAAGTTTTGAGGAAATCAAAAAAACTGTTTTGTTTAAGCCATGGAATGTTCATTGTACTATATAGCAACAAAATATATATTGAAAATTCAAGACTCTATAGACGATTAAAATTAAAAGTTGCCACGAAATTGGGTCATTATGTCACTATCAAATGGAATAAGTAAATATTGATGGAGTCAAACATTTATTGTACAAAAAACCGAAAATACTTTGAAAAAGAAACACAAATTAACTAAAATTTCAATTTTAAAAATACAATGATAGGACAATAGACATTGATTTCACCAAATTCACACTTACAAGAGGCTATATATGCCGATAGTGGGAGGTTACTTTTTCTCTTAGCACTCATTATGTAGTAGCGAAGTTTGGAGATTGTTTTGGGTACAAAAAGTCGATTTGCCATTTGTTAAATTTATTCCCTGGGAAAAACTGACAACTTATACAGAGAACACAGGTCAAAGCCCTTCACCCCCCCCTAGAGCACGAACTTAAGACTACACCCACCCAACCAGTCAAGTGAAAATAACAAAAATCGCAAACAGCACCGTAATACAAACTACATTACGCTTTAAAAAAGAACTTCTCACAACTAAACGCATACAAACCAACAAACGAGTTTGATGCTTCCTTTACTACGAGACAGAAATCAATGAAGGTCAAAAAGGGTTACCGAAAATTAAATAAGGGACAAGACGACTTTATCTCCTGCAGAGAAGGAGCGAGACAAAGGGAGTGTGTCATCAATTTAGGGTTGCTTCAGGACAATGAATTCACGCTCAACAGGTTGCCATCTGTCCTCGAGATCAATTTTTTTTCGGCGATCAAAACAAATAAACTTGGCATGGATGGGGATTTGGGAGTTCGTGCCAGCGTTAAATGCGTCGTTCCCAACTTAACATGCAGGGAAATGGGATGAGGGCAAGAAATTTGATAGTACTTCGAAATAGTTAATGCGCAGAACTTATATAAAGTAAGAATTAAGGTTGAAGGACACTTTAAAGAAGGCAAGAGATGACGTTTTAAAAAAGTCGCTCATTAATGACTTCATACTTATATTGAGCAATTATGCAATTAACTTGACCTAAAAAAAAAAATAACAGCGAACGGAGATGAGTATTTTCTTTCTAAATTAGTACTACTATTAAAATAGATAAATATTAACTTATTTTGTAAAAAGAAATTAGAAAATAACACTACGAAGGCTTCTACGGCCGGAGTTATATTTGAAAATGGAGTCTTCCGGGCTTGTAGGCCGTAGTCTAGATGTAGAAAATCCAAACGTTCCGACCCCTTATACCCTTTTCTCCTTATGTCAATATGATTTTCTAATTTGAAAATCATATTGACATAAGGAGAAAAGGGTTCTTACGTATTATGCCATCGACCGTGCCGCTGAATCCGAAAACGTTATCAAATCTCATTGACTGTTCTATAGCTGTACCGCTGAATTTAACGGCTGCTGAACGGCCAACGGTATAATATAATACCTAAGTACCGAGAAAAGCATACCTTTATAGGTTAAATTGCAAGAAAACAAGCTAAGGGGGTAAAGATACCCTTCTTGTGCCAGATAGATCTCTTTCTTTTTTGACCATGGAAAACGATCTTAGAGTTTAGAGTCATTAACGCTATTGAAACATAAAAAAGCTAACTAGCATAAAAGATGGTACATTTCTTTCACCGGGGTTGGAAATTTAAATTTAAAAAAGAATGAAAACGTACACACACAATACACAGATTAATTAAATATTAAATGAAAGAAAATTTTGAATTTTACTGTTCCTAAGGTCTTTCCGCATCAACCTATCTAATACACCAAATACCCATTGACAGTCTGACTGCCCCGTTAAAATTTCTTCAAACCCACCTCCAAATATTCCAACCTCTTTATGGGTGGCATAGAAAGGGTCCCCCAAAACAAATCAAAAGACCTCGCTGTTGATCTTGAAGCACGAACCACCAGTTGCAGCGGGGTTTTTGTTTTTGCTCGCGCTAGAAATACCAGTCCTGGATGTGGGCCAAGCACCCCCGCTCACGTCTGGGAAAACAATCAACGCCGCTCTGAGAAAACAAGCACAACACCGCACCCCTTTAATGACTGGCCATAGCTCTCTGGAGAAGATGGCGACGTCCATCAACGACCAGGGAACTACAAATCTGGGATGAGTTGTGGATGTGGTCGTTGTCTTATTTTGGAGAGGCCACACCTGAGTTGGTGAATGGATGTTTTTACACCACTTACGGCTGTATTTACCACTAACGGCTATATTCACCACTAACTTAACCTAAGGTTAACCTGAAATCAAACTTTTTTGGCAACTCTGATTGGTTTAAAACGCGTTTCCCTTTTTCAACAACCAATTAAAAGCTTGATTCCAGGTTAACCTTAGGTTAAGTTAGCGGTGAATACAGCCTTAACTTTAAGGTTAACCCGGAATCAAGCTTTTTGGACAACTTTGATGGCCGTATTTACCACTAATCTAACATAAGGTTAACCTGGGATCCAAAACTTCTGATTGGGAGTTGAAAAGGGAAACAAGATTTAAGCCAATCAGAGTTGTCGAAAAAGCTTGATTCATGGTTAACCTTAGGTCAAGTTTGTGGTGAATACAGCCGTGATTCACTAAGAAATTGTTTCCTTTTTCAACTACCCATTAGAAGTTTTGCTTCCAGGTTAACCTCAGGTTAGGTTAGTGGTGAATGCACCCCGACCGTTAATAAAATAATTCATCTTGAGTTCCTAAAATTTATTTCCCGATTTTGAAATATGGGGACATTTTGAAGGGCTGCAGGAAGGAACGGATCTAAGGATTGAGAGGTTGGCAGGGCCCTCAAGACGGGAATTGTCTCAACATGATCATGCTGGGAAACTGGCAGTTCTTGGAATTAACTCCAAAATAAACGACCCCCATCTACGTTCGATCGTATGTCAGAGAAGTATTCATGCTTCCTAACTTAACCCCATATACCTTTCGAAAATATACACTAATACCGTACAGCCAGCAAAACCTCCAGAATGCATCAAGCATGTTTACATACCCGACGCTTGTAACCTGTACACCACGACTTTCCCAGTATTTTTTACCAACACGCAAAACATTCCAACTCGCCAAAAAAAAGTGTTTTCTGTCCAACGACCGCAAATTAAAGCCGCCACACAAGAACCGATGCGTGACTCGGAAAACTGCCGGCTCCTATAAGCGAGTCAGGAGGACACAGCCAGGTGGAAAAAACCGGAGACAAACCGATTTGATGGACAATTTTCGAATGGAGATAACGCACCAACACATGATGGTGCATGGGCGCACACTATCGAATCATCCAAACTTTCTTTCGAAGAGCAATTTAACACCTCAACTCACTGGACCATGGTATCGATCTCCATACTCTCCGCTCATGTGATACATCGATACTTTAAAGAAGATCTGGAAGATTAGATTATCTATCCAAATATGGATCAGGTACAGAGGAAGTACGTGAGAGAAATAGAGAAAAGTATTGTGAATTCACATTTTCTTTGACAGCCCCGAGATATATCTTAACACATTAAAAATCCCTTTTTAAACATTGAAACAATTCTGCATAGTACATCACAAAAGAAAATACAGTTTTACTCAGTCAGGGGTAAAATAAAGAGGGGACGCGGAGGGAATGCCCCCCTCTTAAATTAACTGATTCTGACAAAAAAATTTGTAATTTGTTTCCCCCAGAAATTTTTTTACAACTACAGCACTTTTACTAGGTACTTTAAACTAAAAATAATATATAAATTAAATAATACACGAGTGATTAACGATAAAATAACTCCAACGAAAAATTAATTTCACAATTCACACATAAAAAACAATCAAATACTACTTATATGACATCGCCCTCCTCCAGAGTGATCACACAAATATTGACACACTTTTTCAAGAGATTTTATGCCCAATCCTCTCCAATTAAGTTTTTGGAGATCATAATGAAATTTTGAGAGAGATATAGAGTACTTTAAGGCGTTTTCCAAGGTCAAAAAATGTATTCTTTTAGTTACCTTCATTTTTTGTGATATATCACAGTTAAAAAAATTTTACACTTCATCCAGTTTTAAAATTTGAAACAACTAATCAAATCATTATTCTTTAGTACAGTAAGGTCCAACCTTTAGCTACCTGGGTGCCAATTAAACCTTTTATAGGGAGGCGAGTGCCAGACATTTTACTATTTTAAAACAGGAAAATCAAGCTTATATTTCAACACTCTGGAACCTTTTTTTAACTAAAAAGATTTACTAAGGCGTATTTTACTTATGAAATATTTTTCTTTCATTTAAAATGCATCGCAAAAATATTGACTGAGTCTCATTAACATACTTTTTATCGCTTCAAGAGGATTTATTTTGAGCCACAATTCAAACACTATTTTACATGATGTTCCTACTTACAAAATTAAAATTTAAAACAAATTATTTCTTGCTTTTTTTTCAAACTAAATATTTGTTCTTAAAAGGAAAATTAGTCTATTACTAATGATTAATTGGTAAAGAGAAACCGTTCTTGGAAAATAACACAACGTTTTAAAAAATGAATAATAAAAATGAAATTCCTGCTGGAGTTAGAACTTCCCTTTACCCCTGGCCTAGACCTCTTTTCCCCCTGACACACGTGTGAAGCATCATGTGAATCTGAATATGGCCTTTAAAGAACAAACACGAGAAAATAGTGAATGCAAACAAGGATTATTGTTAGCTATGCTATTTTCAGCAAAATTTTAGTATTAATGGGTAATAGCAACATTGTAGCTCAGTTTTTCCTAGTAACTAAAAAAATTAAAGGCAATGGGATACATCCTATGGATACAGCACGATTCTTGTGAATTTTCCTCATTTCTACCAACAGCGATTTATTCATCAGGTTTATTTCTAATATCATATTTCGGTTGGTACTATTCACCGATTGAATAACTAATATTGCATGCTTTCAATCTGTTGACTTGTGTTTGTTTAGCAACAAAAGTTATGTGAAAGCATAACCGTAACGACGCCGAAGTATTGCAAGGAAGAGGCGAAATCCTACTCATTCGCCAACGAACTTGCAATCCGTTCTATCTATTCTTGGGCCTGAAATGTTTTGGGGACACTACGACAGTGGTCCCCAACCTTTTTACCACCACGGACCGGTCAACGTTTGATAATTTTACCGCGGTCCGCTGGGGGGGGCGTTGATTGTTTAAGTTCTAAATTATTTTGATTTATTGATTTTGATTGCATTGTATTTAAACATGCTTTCAAAATAAAATCAGTTACTCCAAAAAATAAATATAAAGTTCTTTATAATTAATATCATTCATTAATTTGGAGTATAAACCTAGGAATTTAAATTCATTTTCAATGAAATGGTCGGGCCCGCGGCCCGGTACCATTTGATCCACGGACCGGCACCGGTCCGCGGACCGGGGGTTGGAGACCACTGCACTACGACATAAATGTCCAAATATTAATAAGGCACATAATTTTAGTTTTTTTATATCAACTAAATATGCTAAATAAACGAAAAATTTTAAAGGTTTTTAAGAGTTAAAAAACAAATACAGTATAGACAGCTTAATGTGATCACCTTTGTCCAAGAACAGAAGAATGTTAATATCAGATTGAAGGTAATAATAAGCGATTCGATACTAAAAAGTGGCGAACAGTTTTTAGTTGGGTTATTATTTTATGGCGCATGAATCAATGTTGATCATAATGCGCCAGGCGAACAGTTTAACTCGAGGGTCTGCATTAAAATCACAACTATGCAGTCCTAATTAAAGCAGTATTTAACACTATTACCTAGATTGTATTTTGCAACTTAAACATTGATTCGTTAAGAAAATTATAAGAATGAATCATTTTGTATGTTTATCATTAAAATTGACATTCAAACGGGGAAAATGGAGGTTTTAAGAAGATTTCACTAAATTTTGACTACATAAAACGGCACACTTCTAGTTATATAGAAGTGATTGGGACCAGTTAATTTTAATAACATTAAATATTATCCTATTGGTATTATTAACCGAGATTACATTAAGCGGTAGTCGATTAAAATACACATTTGTCCAAATTTTTAATATAGAATCAGAGAAATGTTTTTCTTTTCCCGAGGGAGGTAGTATCGGGGTACGGAATTAAAGTCGCAGTTTTTCGCATTCAGGAGTCTCATAGGGCATAAGTTGTAATTGTAATGATCAACACAAAAAAACCAAATATAAGGTAGAAAATTTTCCAAGTTTTGTTCTTTTCCTTTCTGAGAAAACTAAGATTACAAACTGTTTTTATTCCACATTCAAGACCGGATACAGTTACCACATTCATTACCGCAAGTCCATTATGTGCATTTTCCCCACATTCATCAGCAAACAATTCACAAAAACAGCGGTTTTAATGCGATATACCTCAGTAATGAAAAAAGATGTAAATCTTTCTCACTTAAACTGGTAACTTAGGAGAATCGTCCTTGACACCTTGACACACAATGCGCATCCCCCGCTCGACTTTCACAAATCACCATCCCACGACAACGGAGAGAAACTACTCCTGAAACCTTACTATTATACTCCTACAGTATGAAATGAAATATCTAAATATTTTCGCCAACTCATTGTTTCGTTGTGTTATTGTGGTGTTTGATCCTTTATTCCTTATAACCACTATATCACAACAAAAACAATGAGTCGGAGAAAAATATTTATTACGCAACTCATCTCTCTCGTCTAAGTTGAAGCTTTAATAAAAATATGGTTCTTGAAAATTACTTGTAAATATTTTGATTGTAATGACGAGGATTGGTAGAAAAATATTTTTCAAATAATGAGACCATTCAAATATTACGTAAAGGGTGAAAGAGATAATAAATAATAATAATGCTTAAGTTCGGACATAAAAAAAACTTTATTTCTTAAAATATATTGCAACTTAGAATTAATTTAAAAAATTAGATCACAAAGCAATACTTCCTGTCCTTCTGTACAGGGATCTCCAAACTTTTCAGCCCAAGGGCAGCATTAACTTTTAAACAGCAGTTTGGGGGATGACTACATACTCGAGGTTCAAATAAAAAAGAATCAAAACCAGTGGCGGCTCGGGTAGTTCATATGGGGGAAATCATCTCTAAAGGAACAATTAGGTAACAATCTTACAATTAAATCACAATTATTATTTACAGAAGAGATAAAATGCATATAACAAACTTTTAAATTTAAAATATGCACAAGCACATACGTATCTAGTGAAAATATTTAAATCAGTTTTAAATGGTAATCAGTAAATATAGTATCAGGATCATCTCAGTGGCGTAAATAGTAATGTAATTCGGGAGGGGTCCAAATATCCTCTAAGAAAGTTAAGTCATTATCAGATCTAAAACTAGATTTTTGCATCGGGGAGGAGACATAAAATTCACCCTAAGCCCCCTCTTGCATATTTAATAGGTTTAATGTACCTTTTAAATAAATTTTAGGGAGCTCATTTTCGTTCACTTAGTTTGAATTATGGGGGAGGATCTTTAATCTTTTATTTGAGTAAGTTATTTTTTTCGTTGTTAGAAAGGTATCCGCGGGCCGTAGTTTGGAGACCCCTGATATATTAAAGTCTGTGTAATTTGAATCGGCCGCTCACTACTAGTAATTTCTCATTGCATTTCTATTGCGTTGCCATGGTGACGAGCCGTCTATTTTATTTACACGGAGTATAGTCTGATCTTTCAAATGATATTCATAATTTTAATCACAGAATCTTGCTTTTTCTCAAGCAATGTACTTTAGGGTGGAGCGAAAAAACTTTTTTTTCGAAATTCAAAAAGATACCTATGGCAAAAGTGGTCTTATGTATTAAGATGAAAAACCGCGCAAAAATTTTTTAAATCGGTTAATATCTCAGTTCGCGCATTGAACTCAAAGTTTATAAAAATGCTTGAAAATGAACATTTTCTGAAATTTTTAAGATAATATTTAAATAAAATTTATAGAAATATTCTCGCTTGTAACCTCTTTATAAAAGCTCAAAAAAGTAAAAAAATAAATTTAATGTTTATTTTTACAATATTTGGGTGCGCAATTTTGCTTGAAAAATGCGAAATTTTCGAATAATTGGTAAGTTTGTTTCATTGTGCAGCATTTCACCCATTTTGTTAGTTTCATCCTAAAAATAATTATGGAATTACTTTACATTCGAAAATCATCTTCATCTTAATCTGACAATCGAAAACCATCACTATCATCAAAATTCCATCATCAGATGAGAGTTAAATTGAACGGCAACTGCATTAAATAGTAGTAGATATCTTAGATAGAGCAACGGCTGCAATAGCTTCTAGTGTCTTACAAGATATAGGAGTGATTACAGACGCAGATTCTTCCCATGTAATTGAAAGATCCAAAACAAGAAGGGGAAAGAAGCATATTGGAAGTGTTTTAAAGTTTTCAGAAAATATGGCAATTAGAGGACTTTATTTTGACGGGCGAAAAGAAATAACCCTATGCTTAGAAAAAGTAAATAATAAACACTACAGTAGAAAAGTTAAAGAGGATCACTATTCTCCAATTCAAGAGCCAGGATCCTCTTATATTGGTCACGTGTCACCTCCCACTGCTTCATCACACTACATAGCTCGTAGTATTATTTCTTATCTTATTGAAAAAGAAATTTCGCTGGAAAAAATCATGTAATAGGATGTGATGGCACCGTTACGAACACCGGTTAGAAAATTGGGCTATTCGGCAGTTAGAACTGCAAGAAGGGAGACCTCTGCAATGGAGCATTTGTCTACTACATTTTAATGAACTTCCCTTTCGCCATATGTTTCATTATTTGGATGGAGTTACCACAGGGCCCAAATCTTTTTCGGGACCCATTATAAAACAGCTCAATGATTGCGAAAAGCTCTCTATAGTCAAGTATGAATCCATTGACTGTTTCACTCCCGAAATAGACCGAAACATGTTGAGTGAAGACCAACAGTATTTATTAGACATATGCAAAGCTATAAAGTCAGGGAATTGTCCCGAAGATTTTTCGTACCGAAATCCTTATCACAATCTAGATCAACGATGGGCAACCTACGGCCCGCGGGCCGGATCCGGCCCGCCTCGTCATTTGATCCGGCCCGTGGAACATTTTAAAAATTGTACTAAAAATCACTCTGGTTTTCGTCAACAAGAGCAAAAGAGGGAATACAGAACTTTCCCCCGAAAATAACTTAATTTTAGCAATTAAAACGTGCTGTACAACTATATTTCGTTCTTGGGATGCGTCTATAAGTGTGGGAGAGTTGTTACTTCACGACGGACGATCGCCGACGGTTGATATTCCCCTCCTGTTTCACCCTAACTTGGCAGTAGAGAGTAACTTGGTAGTCATTCTCTGCCTTTCCCAATGCTGCTAAAGTTAATCTGTCCTCCTGAACATTAATTACTCCTCCATTAATTTTCCTGTATCATGTAATGACAATTGAAGGGCTTGGGAGATGAAGGGGTTATGTAACAAAATCCTAGTTTCGAGTAATTTAGGTTCAAAGTTTTCATGTTGCAACTTTTTCGCTTTTTGGTTTTGTCGCTAAGTGATGGTATGAAATTAGTCTAATGACATCTATTATTTAATGTACCAAGTTTTATTTACTTACCTGTATCCATGCTATGTATTTTTATATATTTTGTGTACATAACCCCTTCATCCACAAACTTTTTTAAATCTGTAAATTATCTAACGAATGAATGAAGCAAAAGATGTAAATAAAAATATTCGAAACATTTTCTATATCTATAACAGAAACCTTGACATCTTCACTAGTTTTGTTGGGTCTCACATTATGTCTACTAATTTTATCAGGTTGAGGAGCACTTGTACCAGATTTCATTTTATTTTGTATGATTTCAATTTTTTCAGACATAAGTTTACCAAAGCAACTCTAGTTCGACCATGTAGTTATGATTTACAGGACCATGTAGTTACTTGTATGAAGTTAAGTTATGATTTACAGGAGTTAAGGGCACATAGCCCTTTCATCCTCTATGACTTTAGCATAAAAATGTTACATAGCCCCTTCATCCTCTATGGATTTAGCATGAAAATGTTACATAGCCCCTTCATCCTCTATAGATTTAGCATGAAAATGTTAGATAGCCCCTTCATCCTCTATGACTTTAGCATGAAAATGTTACATAGCCCCTTCATCTTTTTCATATTTCTGTTTCTAGCTGTTTTGAAATATTCAGATTTTGCTACGTAACACTTCTGCGCCTAACTATTTCATCCATTGAATTAGATCGTATTTTCAAAAAATGTCACATAACCCCTTCATCCACCAAACCCTTCAATTGTTAAATGTGTGCCCTGAAATATTTTTTCATTACTATGAGCTCTAAATATTATTTTAGCTCATATTAATGTAACTTAAACATTATAATTATTGTATGTAATCAAGATATTATTTTAGTCCAGATTAATGTAACTAACTTTATAGTTATTGTATATGAAGTTATTCTAGTCCAGATTAATGTAACTTCATTATAATTATTGTATGTAATCAATATATTGTATAAGTCCAGATTAAATTTTAACTTTAGTGTTAAACTTCGTAAATTAAAGTAATAAAACTACTCATTTTTTAATTAAAAATTTTAAGTTATCTACTCTATGGCCCTCCACGTCATTATAATCATTGAATCCGGCCCGCGGATTCGAAAAGGTTGCCCATACCTGATCTAGATGGATCACTGCTGCTAATAGAGTGTTGAGATTGTACGTAAGTGTCCTCAGCCCTTCTGAAAGCTTAAAAGATATTTCAAATTTATATTAAAGTCATACATGCCTGTGTGGTTTAAAATTAAAAAAGAATAGTTCTTTCACAGATGGGCCCAAGCATGTTTTTCATGCAGTTCAAACAACTCGATATCTATCTGAGGATCTACCTCAAATAGTTGATCAAGTTGTTAAACGCAATGCATTCTTCGCACACCCGGAAAACTTATTGTTGTCAAAGAAAGTGTCTCTGTTCGACAGATCGCAGTTGAAAGAATCTTGAAAGCCAGAGAATCTGCCTGTGGGGTAGAAAGGATTAGAAATTTTGTTCCCCCAAAATTAAATTTTAATGCAAAGGAGTACACAGATATTATTGACTGGAAATCATGTACAATCTATCCTTAACCAATTATAAAAGACGTAAGTGTTGCAGATTTAAAATCATTAATGCATTCTAACACAGAGCTCACTGCATACATAATGAAGTTCCCCCGCCACACTCAAGCGGTTGAGAGGTGCGTTAATCCTTTATTTACAGACGGTACTTACAAGTACCGCCAACTTTAAAATTACATAGAATAACCATCCTTGCGAATATATTGACGATAATTTGCAGGAACACGCTTTCAGTTATCCTCTTCCAGGATAAAAAGCAGTGAAGGTTCTATGATGAGTATTTTAGCGGGAAATGCGAATAGATTTAACAGAAGTTGTAAGTTTAGCTGCCATTTCGATCGGATTCACATGATTGTCATTTTTGTTCCCGCAAAAAAGTAGTTAAAGTCAAAAGTTAAGTGTATTATTTTTAAGACTTATTACTGAGATAAAAAAAGCTATGTTTATCTTGTATTCTGAAAATATTTTAGCACTCCGTGTACTGACAGTACCCAAAAGTATCAATTTAAGTAATTGGCTCTAGCAGATTCAATTTTCCAAAGATGATTATTTTATTTATGTATATCCCTTAAATTTCAATTTAGTGACTCAAAAAAGTATTTGCACGAAAAAAATTGCAGCGAATCATAATGCGGTAAATAAAGGGTTAAGCTTAAAACTGAAGAATCAACAAAAATGTGTGGTCAGAAAGCAAGGGATGGCTTCATAAAATGAACTTTATATTCAGGATCATTAATGCCAGATTTTTTGAAAAAAATACGGAATTTTAATTTATTCATGTTTAAAATTTAATTTTTAAAAATCACAAAAATTATGGTTGGGTGGTTGGGTAGGGGGTGGGTGGAACCAAGACCCTCTATATACATATGGTCTTGGTGCAGCCACCTCCCCGTGGTGAGTTCTGGGCTGTTCTTACAAAACGGGCGAAGAGCTGCACAGTGAAACAAACTAGCCAATGATTCGAAAATTTCGCATTTTACAAGCAAAATTGGGCACCCAAATATTTATAAAATAAACCTTAAAATTCCTTTTTTTACTTTTTTGAGCTTTTATGAAGAGAATATTTCTATAAATTTTATTTAAATATTATCTTAAAAATTTCGGAAAATGTTCATTTTTAAGCATTTTTATAAACTTTGAACTCGATGCGCGAACTGAGATATTAACCGATTTTAAAAATTTTTGCGCGGTTTTTCATCTTATTACATAGGACCACTTTTGCCATAGGTATCTTTTTGAATTTCGAAAAAAAGTTTTTTTCGCTCCACCCTAATGTTCTTGTTGGTTTGCTACCCAAGCCTTATATTTGATACCATCTTTTTATAAAGCGAGCAACTTGCTAAAGAAAGGCATTGTGTTTTAGACAATGTTTTTTTTCTTTGTTTTAAACGCGTTTAAAACATGTGTTTTTCACGTAACAACCCTGTTTTGAGGGTTTTGAGTATCTGCATGTTTTCAGAAATGATTTTGAACAAGTTTCAATCTTGCATAAATTTGATTCGAAACGAGTTAGACTATGTGACTAATCAAATTTGAGGAGTCACATAGTCAAATTTTATTCAGTTTTGAAAACGTTTCAAGAGTGTACCTTAGATAATGAAAGTGGAGAGATGACGAGGAGAATAATTGAGAAAGATATCATAAAAATATTTTCAGAATCGCACTACACTAAACTATCATCACTCAACTCCGCAGACAAGATGATTGTGAAATGCCTCAGTGGTATTTTTGGGCCCAAGACGTAGAATACGCCACATTAGCTTATTTATGAATCTGAGTAAATCACCTAGCTCCTTATGGCAAAAATGAGTATAAACTTCCCTGGACACATACCAGCTGAGCCTTTCGAATGCCTGGGATTTCTCCTTCCTATCAAAAACCAACGGGAGGCGCAAAAGGAATGCGATGGAATGAAGTTTTTGGAAGTTTTTGTGCGTGCGTAACACAATGATGGTTCATTATTTTCTCGTGTAATAAGTTGAGGGATATTTTTGGAATCAATGTTAGTTATGGTGAGGTAATCTTATTATCTTAAGTTATTCTTCTATTTTATTTTAAGTCTATGATGAATCAAAGCGGGGTTTAATGCAAAAGCAAATGCCATTATTTCAGAGAGTGAGTGAGAATTTACAAAAAATTATACTGTTTCTAAACTATTATATAAAAAGTAAGCAGATTATCTCATAAAAGGGGAATGGGGATCTATCCGGAAATATTTCGTGGAAAATAAGATCCTAAAAATTAAGTACTAGAGTAAGGAAGTTTTGAACTTTGTTTTTTCGATATTGCCGAGTCTAGATTATGAGAGCAAGCGAATATTTGCTGAAGAGTCCACGGGGCCCTTGTAAAGACTTGATGGCGCCTCAGGGCGCCGAAGCGACAGTTTGGGGACCCCTGCTCTGGGCAACAACAAAGAGGTGAATTCAGGGAGGGGATTAACTCTACGACTGCAACCGCTCCCCCCGTGAGTTTTACCAATTTCTTGATTTTAGGACATTTCCTCCCTAATCTTCATAAAAAATGAGGAATTTATAGAGTAATGTACGAAAATATTATCACCCTTTTAAAATTTTAATTTTTTAAAGAATATTTCAAAATATCTACAATATCTAGAAAAAGAACACAATAGCTTGGGAGGAGGATACATAATAGCGCAGTGCTGCCCTACACTGACGCACAGATTGATCCACACAAAGCTCTCGCCCACTGTGCGATTTACATTTCCACAAAGCCACTTTTCCATTTGCCCGAACTCTTCTAAAGGTAGACTGCCAGCGCTGTTTTTTAGCTATTTTCCTTAGTAGGGTTTTCTGGTTAGTCTGCAGCAAGTTTATCTATTTTATAATTGAGGGCGTTTAAAATTTATTGTTTTCGGGGAAGATACCAGTTTTTGTTCAAGACTTGCCTGCACAAAGTTACGGGTTCACTCTTCATATTGCTAGGATGAAAGCTGGAAAAACTACCAAAACGGAACGGTATGTGTATTATAACTTTTTTATTAGTCATATTTTTTACACTAATTACTACCTGAGAGTTAATTTTGCCAGTCCCTTTCCGTTTTATAGGGAGGTTCCGTCGTACGAAAAAAAACATCCACCTTGCCCTTTAAAACGATACCTGCTGATTTTATAATTATTTCTATCCATTGATTACGTTATTATTAACGCGGAAATTTTCCAATTACCTTTCACCGCGAATGCAACAGGCTCCCATCGGGGAAAAGATCTCAGTTTACATTGAATTCAGACAAATGGTTTGAAACAAGTGTCCTTCAAATTTCCCTTTTTTTTAAACACATGGCGATGTATCATGATGAAACAACCAATACAATCAATTGAAACATAACTGATAAAGGAAATTACACTATGAATCAGGGGACAATGACACGACCTTTCACTGTTGGTAATGACCTTGGAAAACGAATGTCATGTTTACCAACAATACCCTTCGAATCCTGTCTTGTCAAATGCACTGTTTGGAAAAGACAGACAAGAAGTAATTTAAATCACTTAATTTATTTTATAAAGAGATTAATATTTATTTTGGTGGAAAGTAAAAAAAAGATAAATGAATTGAGAAAGTTTGATTTGTCATGTCTTAAAATTTTTAAAAATAGTCATTAGTTTGTAAAACCAAATACAAGTGCAGAATCTTTAACTGATATTTTCCTATTTCTTTCCTCTATTTCTATTACTAAATGTTCAAGGCATTTAAGAGGAGCTACCTCGGTTAAGGTTTTTCTTAAAATCTGAGAACTTTCCAAAAAAGAAATTTGTTCAGTTACCATTGGCCAAACTTCTCTGGGTTGGGGCCGTTTTTGAATGCTTAGAAGTCAGCTGTTTAATAAAACCTACAGAAAAAGGTTTTCATGAAATGTAGGAGCTGGAAACAACGTCACGAATTGGCTACATTGTGATGCAAATCGGAAAATACATATACGGTTCATCTGAATTGCATAGTTACGGCTGACTGATAAAATTCGTAAATCATAAAGATGATCTTACATTTCATAATTGTGAGTCTCCTAAAAATACAATGGGGTCCGAATAAATAATAGGACTTGCATTTATTCCCTCTTACTCAAACCATCTTCTAAAGTTTATTAGGAACTTTTCTATAAAGCCAGCTAGTAAATGAGCATGGAAGAAAAGGATGACTTAAAAGTTTGCTTGGGAAAAAATCAATTCTATAAAACTGTCAAGGAATTTTAATATTTTTGAGGCTGGTTAACTTATATTTGTCAGCTAAAAAAACGTACATATCTGACTCGGCGAAATGATGTACGGCCGCTTTTGCGATCAACATCGAAAATACGCATGGTAAAAAACAGGATAAAAAAGGGTTGTCAAGAAATCTCAACCCTCTACAATTTTTGAAGTTTTATTAGCCTTAAATCCCCCGAGAGCCCCATTCCAAGGGGCAGGTCGGAGTCTACAGTGACCTTATTAGCCTTAAAGAATTTTATATTTTACAAAAGTTAAAGAAAGGGGCTTACAGAATCAAATTTCCCCCAGGAGTGTGGTGAGTTTCAAGACGTTTAAAACATAAGAGAAGCCCCTAAAAATAAGTAAAAAAAAGATTTTTTAAAAAACGCTTTTATTGAAGTGTTCTAAAAGGTCAAAAATAATTTTTTCGGTTTGACAAATAATTTATTGGGAAGTAGAAAATAACTTTTTGGTAAGTAAAAAAAACTGATTTTCTAATCACTAAAAATAAAAGCGTGGGCGCTAGTAATTTTTAATATTTTTTAAATTTAATTTTTTTTTACAGGACAGTGACACTAACATCCTTGCCAAACGGGGATTCGAACCCCAGACGTACGGCTTTGCATCAGTCAGATGCTCTAACGACCAGGCCATTACGTCGGCATTTATGTATAATTTTATATAAATAAAAATACCTAACAGAGAATTTAAAGTGAATCCATCCCACTCAAAACTCATGAATGAGAAATTTGTAAATCTAACGTCATAGAATAAAGAAGTTAGAATATATAGTGAATTAAGAATGACTAGCGCCCACGCTTTTATTTTTAGTGATTAGAAAATCAGTTTTTTTTACTTACCAAAAAGTTATTTTCTACTTCCCAATAAATTATTTGTCAAACCGAAAAAATTTTTTTTGACCTTTTAGAACACTTCAATAAAAGCGTTTTTTAAAAAATCTTTTTTTTACTTATTTTATTTTCTACTTTTTAGTCATGGTACTTTTTAACAAAAACTCACAAGAAAAAATGTATTTATTTCAACCATATTTAATGTTATGTTAGGATGGAATTTTAGTTTCATGTATAACAAAAAATTTTCACATATCTGACAAAGTAGAACAATCCTCTGACGACTCAGCAGGACAATCAACTCCAAAGTTAATTTTAAAATCTATTTAATTTTGCTGGGTACGTTATAATAACAGAGCTGAGCAAGAAAAATACCTCGCATAAAGAATATATTCCTCGCATCCGCTCAATCACCGATGAAATCCATCGATATCAAAAAGATATTCACAATAAAAAGAAAGCATTCAATAAAATAAAAAAAACAATCGTAAGAAACTCAGAATTAGTGTGTGTGTGTATCAAGGAGCAAACAGTACCATCCAGTCTTTTCAGTAGTCAATAAATTATAAAAGAACATATTTTTCTTCTCGGCGATTTTCGGCGATATTTTCGGCGATTTCTCGCTCTTCTGGCGATTTCTTTCTCGCGGTTATTATCTTAAATCGCTAATTATCTTAATTGTTAATTTGAAGGTAAAAAATCACGTTTTGAAGATTAAATATTGTAGTTATATACTTAGTATATTATCTTACAGGTTTTGGGAGCCATTGGCTTCACGGAATGTCTCAAATATGAATTAAAAGGATAACTAAAAACACTCGTTAATTACCTAAATTACGGAGGTTTTGACTAGTTGATGATTGAATATTGCATTGTCATCGAGTTTCCACCACGGTGCAAAGTTTCAGAACTTTATATCGTTTGGAAGTGCCTGAAATATTATGTACAAGCATCCAGAAAGAAAAAAGTGATTATTCGTCTATAATTATCGTAATTACTGGGCAATTCTCGTTTTGACTTTTGAATATGATGAAGTTATGCCTTATAAACAATTGTGCACGGTTTAGGGAGAATAGCCCCTTGGGAAAGGTATCAAATTCTGGTTTTTCTGTTAATTAAAAATACTCGTTAATTAACTTAATCCTTTGGTTGTTTGACTAGATAATGGTTGGATATTGGAGTATCATGAGGGTTACACCGATGTGTAAAGTTTCGGGGCCCTGACATATCGGGAAGTGCCCGAAAATCGAGTTTTATAATTCCACGCGAAAAACGCCGCCAAAAGCAAGTAGAATAAAAGCGTTTAAAAACATTGACTCCCCTTTACCTTCGATCCTTCGAAAAGCTTTTTTGCTCGTAAAATCGGTGGCTGTAAAACTACCATTACCCATAGAAAAACAACAGGGCTCTCAAATTTTTAATGAAACCATACTAATCAAGAAAATTTAAGCACCCTAGTAGCATAGACCATACATTTGAGCTGCTTGGGTAATTACAAAACATCATAATGATCAGTATAAACAAGACTATCTGCATTTTTCATCCACATTTTTCATGTTTAAATGAATTCTTAAGTAAATTCATCTACGATCACTACAAAATAAAGACTCACAATAATTTAGTTGAGTTTGTTAATAGGATTACGATTCACTCTTAGTTAGACAAGTTTGTTTACTCCCGATTCAAAGATCAATCCTAAAGATAGAAGATAGCCAATGGTCAGCAACAATAGGATGAAGACAAAATACGATTTCTTTTTCTTACCATATTTTCATTATCCTTTACAGCATCACAAGCATCCTTTATAGCATCACAATTACCGGTAATACATCCACGATCGTCAGAAAATAAAAATCAAAACCAAATCAATCACAAATTTTAACTGGTTAAAAATCAAACTAGACATGCGACGATCATAACATCAACAGAATGACTAACAAGAAAAACATTCAACGATCACAACAGGACAAACCGAATGCCGGCAATAAAAACATGATGCGAAGCGCCATAGAAACAAGCATGGGGACAGCGACAAAAGCATGACATCAGTCATGTTGACCAAGACAACAGGTGTCAGGGTCAAAATTTTCCCGACAATCACAAGAGAAGAAGAATTTTTAAAAAAATAACTCACGATTTCTTTTATTGCCCGGTGGCATGGCGGCGAAATTTTTCATTTTGAGGAGAAACAACACAAAATCTTCGAGTAATCCAATCGCGTATCCATAGAACACAACACTTTTCGAAGCTTCCGCCCTTAATGAAGGCAAATCAAGGGAAGAGCGATTTGGACAATGGTTGCCGTACTTCCGCTCGCGCCAACTGGGGAGGAAAATTATCGCCAGTTGACTTTTGAAGGTAGGACTGTGAATGGCTGCTTATCGCTATTTTGGCTACGATGTGGGTTTCATTTTTTTTTAAATGAATGATGTCTTCTGTTTGTGTTTTCCTCGTGTCACGTTGTGACTGGTGGTGACAGACACAATGCTTACTTTTTAATGTGTCGGATTCTCAACTTTCTTCTTAAAACTCTCACGCCAATAATTTTTAATACCACGCCTTATTGTTTTTTGGTTGGTTTAATAAAATTAAATATCGTTAAAAGTTAAATTAGTGAAACTTCTTCTTGTAGTTTGTTTATTTTATTGTTTGTTTTCCATCCTCACTTATTTTCTATTTAGATTGGCGTTTTTTTTCATCTAAGGAGTACACTTAGTTTAATCTCCTTTTGCTTACTTTTTTTACTGCTTCGATTCTGAATCATAACAAAGTTAATTAAATTTACTGTGTAGATTTTTAGAATTTCCATGAGGTATATGAGCTATGAGATTTTATATTAATTTCCCAACAATATTTGTAAAAGAAAAATATTTTAAAGGTGTTATTATACGGAAAAATATTTTATTTTGCTAAAACAATTTTCAAATCCAAAAAAAAACATTGAAAAACATTTAATACTTACAGAGTCTAGAGAGAGATAGTCTTTCAAGTTTTTATAAGAGGCAGCTTGATTCTACAGAAAAAGTTCGTCAATAAGCTTTATTCGCCATTATTTATTAATATTTACCGCTTGTCATGCAGTAACATAACAAGATTTAGCGTGATTCTCCCGGGTTCCTCTACCAAAATTAGTCAGGCACGCACAGAAGGCAGCTAAAGTATTTTTTTTAAATCCTTTTAAAAAAGAAGTCTGTAATTCCATCACCACCTCCATTTCTACTAATGCACCCCACTCAACCCCTTCCCCGAAAAACCAGAACCCTGAACCTGTCACCCGAATCTCTCAGCTTCCTTTTCAACCCACTAAAAAAACGACTGTTTCCACCCCCTGCAAACGTTCCAAAAAAAACGTCCGCTTCTCTTCCGAAAAAGAGAAAGGAATCTTTTCTTCACGCTTCCTCCCTCTTCCGGAAGCTAGGCACGTGACCTGCACATGCCGTCCCGCCACCCCCTCTCATCCGGGAACTTGTCTGTGTTAGCTCGTTAAGGGGGTTTCTTCGGGGATGGATGGACGATGGAGTTGACTTTAATTAACTTTACGTGGAGATCGACAGACCGTAGCTCCTAGGTCTCATATGCTTAGAAAATTCAAGGATTTCGATTTTTGTAAGGTTTCCATCCACAGCAGTTAGTAGCAGATGAAAGTACTATTAAGATTTCTTGATCTCTTTCGTAATTTCGTTCTATTTCTTTCTCTCTTTACTCTTTACTGATTCATTTTCTTTTCTTATCCTCTTCTCTTCTCTCTCTAGTCCAGTGTTTCCCAACCATTTTCGGTATATGCCCCACCAAAGCCTTTCTAAATTTTCCATGCCCCCCGGTCTCAGTGGCATATATAGAAATATATTTTGAGAGGGAGCTAAAATTATTTCTTAGCCCCCCTCCTATGTATATTTAATAAGTCTAATGAAGCTTTTCAGAACATTTTTAGGTAGAATTTGCATGGTAAAGAATTAAGTTATTAGTAATTAAGTTCTAAGTACCAAGGGAGGTCTGGGGGTCCTCCCCCAGGAAATTTGACTCTTTGAAGCAGGTTTTTAACTAGTTTGGTACCCCTAGTTGAGAAATTTTGGATATAAATTTTTAGGTATGATTTGCATTTTGATGAACCTAATGTAGTTAAAGTTTCAAATATAAGCGTTCTAAAAACAAAGATTTTGGGTCATCCCCCAGAAAAGGTTTGAAAATTAGACTCTAAAAACAGGATTTCAACTTGGTTTTAATACATACTGGTCCAGATTTCAGACATGCATTCTCAGAAAGGATAATAGGATCAGATTTGATAAACTTCTTTTTAAAAAGTTTTTTTACTTTTCCCCCTGGATTGGCCCCACCTGGGGGGCAATTTGGTTGAAAATTTTCAAATTGCTCCCCTAGAAAATGATATTGCCCCCCGGTGGGCGTGCGCCCCACGTTGGGAAACACTGCTCTAGTCTGTCCCTTGTATATTTTTTCCTCTTCAACACACATAGGCGGATTTAAGTGGAGGACCCTATTATACACTGTTCACTTTGAACTGGCGCTTGAATATATTTCCTTACCCCACCACCGATCGGTAACCATAGCAACTATCCTCTTCAAAGTGACGAAAAAGGCCTACTATTGGTTGCGCGAAGAGCGTAACTATGGTTAAGCTTCTAGCGTGGGGGAAAGCACTATTTCTCCAGCGCCAATTCTAAATGAATAGAGCAGGGGTCCCCAACCTATTTGGACCTAAGAGCACATACCAGAATAACAGTCGAATGGCGGGCACACCATTTATTTTTTCAAGATAAAAATGTATAGTTGGTAGACATAAATAAACACACTTCATATAATGCACAAAAAAATAATATTAAAATTTAATTTAACGTAAGAATATAATTAGTATTATAACGAAGACTGGGCGCGAGTGGAAAATAGGTCTGCTGTATTTTTCTTTGTGCTAATATCTGGGGATGGAAGTCGTTAACCTGGTGATTTCGATTTTGGCTGTGTTAGTTTATCATTAATATTGAAAAAGCAAAAAAATTGCATATATCGTTGAGCACAAGCAGCGGGCGCACTTAGACCGATCGACGGGCGCCATGGTGCCCGCGGGCATAGGGTTGGGGACCCCTGGAATAGAGTATAGGGGAGGCGGGAGGCACGCTGGTATCCAGGGGCTCCGATCCAAACTTACTCCAATGCCCAACCATGTAAGTAAGGAACCGAGTAAAAGATAAAATACGTTTGTTACAAACGATGGCAGTCTGTCGTTATAAATATAAATGATATATGATGGCTCTATGGTAGTCTACAAGAATTTCAGACTATAAAATGCATTATATTATGTCTGACTGGTTGGAATGTAGATATTATTGGTATGCACAGGTTTGTTGTATACTTCGTAGCTTATCGAAATTCATTTCCCGGAACAACTTCGGGGGAATGGAAATAGGCAAACTTCCGGGGCAGGAGACCCTCCCGGAACTATCCCTTTCACCATCCCTGATAACGATAACATATTTTAAATATACATACTTACCAGCAAGATAACGCCAATGGGAAAGTTCAGTATTTTTATTTTATATTTTTATTTGATAGAGAGATATCCGAGAGAGAAAGAATATACGCGAAACATTTTTTAATTCCGACTATTATGTATTTTTTAATTTAATTTCAAAGTGAAAACGTCAAATGTCAAAATGTGATGTCATTTAATCCGAAACATTTGTTTTCAATTCAACCTATCAGGATTCAAAGCGATCGTTGTTTTTCACTTAAAAGTAAGGCCGAAACAAATTGGACGTCATTCAATCATAAACGAATGCAAAGGGATTGTCGATTTTTATTTTAAAATATTGAATTAACTAGATTTTTTTTAAACTTTTCATGCCGATTTTTGAATTTAGATACATATATGTTTTACTCGAAAAATGCATTTTTTTTCTGTTTCAAAAATGCTGGTATTGCCCATTGTATTTTCTTTTAAAATATCACCCTTATTTCTCTCCATGAAAGATTGTCCTTAAAACAGAAAACGTTTCAAACTACTTTTTCTCTAAAAAATTTTGAAATTTAAGATTTTTTCAAGTTTGCCCATAGGAAAGCTTTTTTCTTGCTTTTTCCCCATCTTTGTTCAAAGTGGAATTGCATGGGATTGGATTTTTTCATTTTGATTGGGCTTTTTCTTAAGAAATTAATAATTAATTAATACGCTCATGGATGCGTTTTCAATAATTTTATTTATGATAATATTATTTGATATCATAATTATAAATTATACATCATAATTTAATTCGGTTTGTTGCATCCTACACCTAAGACTCCCATCAGGAGAAGGACAAACCACGTATTTTTTATCTTTATTAGTTTTCAAGTGAATATTTCTGTGAATTTCCACAGTTTTTATCCATTTTCCTCTTAGTTTCCTGGAAGTAACAGAAAACTCCCCACTCGTGTGACTGTCTTGTCTTTGTTGATAATTCGAGGAACATTTTCATAGGATTTCCCCCAGCCGATTCATCATACATGCAGTATAAAAGCGATACATTTGGTGACATTGACAATGAAACTGAATTCCGTAACGGTAAGTCGTCTTTGTTTCTTAGGGGCCATTCATTAATTACGTAAGGGTCCCGAGGGGGAGGGGGGTTGGAAAAATCTCTACATACCCTTACTTGGGGGGGGGTGGGGGGTCAAACCCATTCTTACGTAAGATTTTCCAAGTTAATGTAAACAAATTCCAATTATTCTAATCAAATTACGATTGAATAAAAACAAAAGGAAAAAGAGTGAGAAATCTTTATTAGTTTTGGTTTCAACTTTTTTTTTGTTAATCATGCGCTGATGGTTACCTTTATTATTTTAAAAAACAAAATGGAATCTTACGTAAGAATAGGGGGGAGGAGGTTTGAAAAATCTTACGTACCCTTACATGGGGGAGGGGGGGTCAAAAATTGCCAAAATCATCCTTACGTAATTAATGAATGACCCCTTATTCCGTGTAGGCACTAATTTACTGTGTTATGAGATAACTATAAGGGAGACTGTTGTACCTTCGGACAAAAATCAAGTTTTTATTTTTGTAAGACAGATAAAACACATTACGACCATTTAAAGTTAAAGTGTCCAACCTGCAGTCACAACCTTAGAAAATAGGGTGTAGTATTTTTTTTTCCAAAATTTTAAAAATTTGATTTTAGGATTTTTTTTGAGGAGTAAAAATACACCTCGAAATTTTTGGGAGGAGTGAAATTCATTTATGATGGGTGAAATACGAAAATAGCTTTAACTGAGACAAATTTTTCATAAAAAAACGCTTACTTTTTTAATGAACAGAATGAAATGTAATGAAATTCATTTCTTTCGGGCTTGTAGGCCGTGGTCTAAAATAAAATAAAAGGTCCAGACGTTTCGTCGGAAGCTGTGTCCGACATCATCAGTGGAAATAAAACATTAGTTCACCGATTCAATAAGTTTGGTTTGGATTGGAGGTTGCCAGAGGCTTCAAAATACGGCCGTTAGTAGACTTGGCGAACTCTCTTTAAATCTCCGCTTGGCCGGTGGGAGGATCGGGCGGAAATGACGTAGGGACTCGCATCACACTCCTGAGGGCCGGATGCCAATACTTCTGGAGGTGGATGCCTTCTTCTTTACGATTAAAATTATGGGGATATTTTTAAATTTCAATAGCTTCTCTGTATAAACGGGGATAAAAATGCGAGGTTGAGGCCATAAAAATTTAGTCTCCTGTTCCTTTGATTTTTCCTCATAGTTACAGCTCTTTCAAAATCAAAGTCCGAAAAGTGGGTTCGAAATCCATGCAATCATTTCCATTTGCAATAAAAAAACTACCGCTTTTGTAAAAATTCAAAGCGTGTAAATACGCCTGACTAGTTTTTTAAAGCGTATTTCTTATTTTCACTGCGTGAAATACGCTCTCAGAGGCGTTAAAAATATCTCTGCACATAGTTGTACTTGTTTACACCCTTTAAAAGTTTTAGTTGGAAAAGTTAAAACTGCAAACTTATTTAGGTACTTTTCCGTTAGCCGGGCACAAATTTCGCCAATTGTGAACCGAACGCGAGCCAAGTCGCCAAGCAAATTGGCAGAATTCTACATTATTTGGCGATTTTTCCCTTGCGCCCAGCTAACGGAAAAATACTAGTGATGGGCAAAATTGATAATTTTAGGTATCGAATACTTTGGTATCGAATACTTATAGGTATCGAATACTTTGGTATCGAATACTTATAGGTATCGAGTACTTTTAGGTATCGAGTACTTTTTTTCAATGTCGGGAAATGAACCTGAAGGGACAATTTTTTTAGGGCCTATCCATAATCAGACTAATATTCAAAAAACTGAAAGCGATCCATCAAAAGGCCCGTAGCTACGGCCTGGAGGTGGATAGAGGCGAAGGATTTGGCGGGGGAAAAACCTAGCCGCGTCAAATCTCTCTCGCGGATGATAACGACTTGGGTTTGAGCTTACAAAATGAAAACGGAATTAGGCTGCGTTTGATCTACAGTAGGTATTATAAAGATTACTTCATTGAAAAATTTAAAACGAAATATGTCAATAAAGTATCGATACTTTTGTGGGTATCGAATACACTCGATACCTATAGGTATCGAGTACTTAAGTATTTGGTATCGATACCTGCCCATCACTAAAAAATACCCTTCTTTATCTCAGTGGTTTATGTTTCTCAAATTACATGAATCACATGGAATTTTTCAAGTCGAAATTTAAAGTGACGCCCGTCACAGTTCTGATGAGTTTAAGTAAGTTCTGAAGTTTTAAAGTTCTAAGTTTAAGTTAAGTTAATAAGTTCTGAAGTTTTAAAGTTTAATTAAAAACCAAAATCAAGGAGCAAAATTTTCTACCAAATATTTTACCAGCCTTGGTCTTTCTTTGAACGTACAGCATTTATTAGCCTACTTACATAATTATATTTAATTTAACGTACATTTACTTTTATGGATAACCCTCATTTATTGGTTTCTCAAATGGTTCCGAAAAAAAGAACTTAATTGGGACCATTTTAATTACGTAATGTACGTAATTGAATTTTAAGCTTAAATGAATACTAGTGTTCAATAAATATTATATTGATATTTTTTTAGTTTCAAGTTCTTATTTCTAATCATGAAGAATCTTTACATCGTTCTACTTCTTACCTTGATGCTGAGTGCTCTCAGTAAGTGCAGTTTTTCTAGGCATCTTATAAAACGGAGCCCCTTTCTCTGCAAATTATTATTTTTTTATATTGTACGAAATGACTATCGTACAAATTTTAATATATTTATGTTATTTCTTTATTTAAATTGTATCTATCGATGTTTACCGGAAATATCCTTTGTCTTAAAAATGTATATCACGGTTAAAAATTACCGTATGTTAAATAGACAAATAAATTTCCGAATTTAAATTCAGTTACCTTAATGGTGAGTGTGTCTAATAGTTTTTGAAACTTATTTTATTCGATCACTTTAACTTGATTATTTAGAAATATAGAGCTAAATTTGAAAATTCTCTTTAAACCATCTTTTTAAGAAGAAGGAACCAAATAATAAAACTAAAAAAATCTCATTTCTCATCGTTTAGGTCATATTCAAATTTATAAGAGATCAAATTTTAGTTTAAATTTTGTCAAATGTTTGAAGATCCACCTAAATTGTTCACTGATTACTGACACAGTTCTATCATCATTTCATATAGTGATGAATCATCATCAAGCCGATTTACTATTAGGCTCATTAGGCCCGGGCTTAGGGGCCCCCCTAATTTTTAATACTTAACAAAAATTTAAACTAGAGAATTAACTTTTTATACTTCCTATACCTCTTTGGTATGAAAATAGGTTCATATAATACCAAATAAATAATCATTCAAAAATTTACTTCTTTCACGTGTTTGCATTACACGTGAAAGGTACCACGTACGTGGGGTCCCCTTCATAATCTTGGGGACTAGTCTCCCTAGTGTTGAAAATTTTATAAATCTAGTCCTTCCTTCATCAATGAAAAATGAAAGAATAATAAAAATGTGCCAGTAATAGGTGAACAATTTAATAATGAAATTATAATTGTCTGGTGCTTTTAAAAAATAGGGTATATATATTTCAGGCACTGCAGTAGTGGACCAAGAAGCTTTAGGATTTGGCTGCCCATTTGACGCGATGGCATGCCAGAGGCATTGTCACAGCGGGCGTTATGAAGGAGGGTATTGCTCAAATGTTTTGAACCTAAGCTGCAAATGTTTCGGATCCGGACGCGGAAAAAAATGAAAGAAACGTATGGAATATTAGGGTGTTCCGAAAAATTTTTTTTTCGAATTTCCCAGATGCCCCCCCCCCTCAAGTTGTTACAAATACTAAAACATTATTACCTGCAAATTTCCAGGTCTCTAGGACGATTTTTGACCCCCGCGCCCTTCAAAAGTAGGTTTCCCATGTTAAAGAATAGGGAAAATATTGAAAAAATCGTCATTTTTGGTTCTTTTCAATTTAACGAGCCTGGACGCATTCAATATCGAATTAAAACCTATACATCATCTTTGGGACATCATTGCCTCAAGATCCTATCAGAAAAACATTCCATGGCACCTACTGGGGGGTAGTTATGCGGGGGTGAAAAGCGCGCTTTCACCGAAAAAAGAGGATGCTCGCCGGCGCTTGCCGCGGGTGCTGATGGATTGGATAATACTCGCCGGCGTTTGCGGGGGGAGCTGGATAAAAGCCACTTAAGTGTTTATTGAACTTTTCTCCTATATTATTAGCTATCTTGTGTTTTATTCATAACTCAAATCTAATATAATTAATGTAATAAATTGCATTTACATCAAAAATTTTTTGTTTTACTGAGTTGAGTTTACAGGAAAATGAGATAGATGCATAAAACATTAAACCCCCTTCACTAAGCTAAGCTCAAATCATAGCATTATACCCCATGGAAATAAGTTAATCGAGGTAGGCGGGGTAAAAACATATTAGCTAAAATTTAATTAACAATAAATTTTTTTACTAATAGAAACAGAATAGAACGAGGCACTTTAGGAAAAAAGTTCAATAAACACTTAAGTGGCTTTTATCCAGCTCCCCCCGCAAACGCCGGCGAGTATTATCCAATCCATCAGAACCCGCGGCAAGCGCCGGCGAGCATCCTCTTTTTTCGGTGAAAGCGCGCTTTTCACCCCCGCATAACTACCCCCCAGTAAGTGCCATGGAATGTTTTTCTGATAGGATCTTGAGGCAATGATGTCCCAAAGATGATGTATAGGTTTTAATTCGCTATTGACTGCGTCCAGGCTCGTTAAATTGAAAAGAACCAAAAATGACGATTTTTTCAATATTTTCCCTATTCTTTAACATGGGAAACCTACTTTTGAAGGGCGCGGGGGTCAAAAATCGTCCTAGAGACCTGAAAATTTGCAGGTAATAATGTTTTAGTATTTGTAACAACTTGAGGGGGGGCATCTGGGAAATTCGAAAAAAAAATTTTCCCCATAGACTTTCGGAACACCCTAATGGAATATTGTTTGAAACATCAGAGAGAAATATTGCCAATATTCAAATTCAAGACTGTATTGGATTGAATAAAAATGAGTAATTATAAAAATTTTATTTTGTCTTCTTTGTGAGAAGCATTCCGGCATTCCCTTTTAATGACATATTCAGGGGCGTATCCTAGCCGGGTCTGGACCTCCCCATTGGGCCTAACCTAAAACTTTTAGACCCTATTTTGGGTTTTATAACACTGGACAACAGTGAAAATGTAAAAATTTTAAATTCTAATAGATTTCGACATGCTGAACACGAATATGGCAATAAAAATTGGAAATTGGTTCGGTTTTTTTGTAATGTTGAGATATTGCTCATTGCTCTAAATCAGGGGTTCCCAAACTTTTTTGGCCCGTGGACCCCCTGACGACATTTTTCGTACCCCGTGGACCCCCTCTTAGGGACCGTTCATAAAGTACCTAAAAATCTTATGTTTATGATATATATTTCTAAACCACGCATAAATTTTGTAATTTTTTCGTGCATTGATAAGAATTTGATTTCACACTTTTACGTATTTTTAAAAAACAATTTTTTTGTTTTTGCCATCGATTGGTTACACAACATTTTCAATGAAATAGAAAAATAAAACGTTTAAAAAGTTTGAAACTAAAAACAAATATAAACTTTTAATATCATTACATTTCAAGGCACAAAAGTTTTTAGCTTTAACAATGAAAGTTTTGGTTGCAAATTTATCAAAGTTAATGGCTTATGAGTGAGTTATTCATTCACCAAATCATTAAATTTCAGAAATAATTACGATTAATATATGGCATGTTAACAAACAATATTTAATTAAGTTCAACAATGAAAAGAAATCAAATTATACATTACGGAAATTGAGTTCTAATTTATTAAACTGAAAAAAAAGGTTTCTGCAATAAAAAATATGTGTTGTTTTTATACATATATTAAAAAATATGTTCCTTTGCATATGATGTTGAACAGAAAATAATTTCATGAGTTTTCCATAACAGTAAAAATAGTGAGAGTTAAGTTTCACCAAAGGAGAACCATAATGAAAATATTCAAAGCGAAATCAAGCTGTAAAAAGCGAATATCAAAATTAAAATATAAACAAATAACAATGATATTTAAATTTAAAAAATTAGGTACTTAAGGAATATCTGGGTTCAAATCTTGAAAACACGCCTTTATTATTCACGTTTAAGAAGTTACACATGAGAAAATGACCACCAATGGCTAAGGCTAAATGTAACAGAAGTCAAATGATAGTGTTAGTTTTAATGTTTTAATTTTTTATTAATATAACATTTTATTTATGTCAATTTATCATAGAAATTTCCGCTGACGCCCGGTTAATCGTAAAATATAAAAAAATATTAGTCAAAGGTTTTTAAAATATAAAAACGTATTGCCCTAAGCACCCTTTGTTCATAAAAACCATCCTTGTAAAATATTATTGCTAGAAACAAGTAATATAATCCGCATTTCAACTTTAACTCATTGAATTATTATTTCTAAAAATATAGGTAGGGAATAGGAATTATATGAAGATATAAACAACAGGGAGGGAAAACTGGAATATTCCAACATACTTTTTTTAATGGGAGGGATGAATCTGGTGCTTTGACATAAGGTTTTTATAGGTTTCAACGACGTGATGTTTAACCTCAAATCACCCCGTACGGTATAATATCCAACCTGTTTCTGTGCTTTGTCAAAAGGTTGGCCACAGCGCTGAAACCTTTCTCCACCAAAAAGAAGAAGAAAAAGCTATCAAAAATGGAAATTCTTTTGTCTACAACCCAGGATAACTTGTTTTTGAAGCTTGGTATCAAAATTATTCATTTTTAATGGAAATTTTCCCATGGACCTCTGAATGTCTCTGTGGACCACGTAGATGTCGCTGTGGACCCCCAACTTTCATTTTCATGCTCGTGGACCCCCTGGAAGTCGTTGTAGACCCCTGGGGGTCCATATGGACCACTTTGGGAACCGCTGCTCTAAATAATACCTAAAACACTTTAAATTGCACTTTGAGTTTTTTTCACAGAATAATTTATAAATAAATTAAAATAATAGAATGAAGTACTACTAAATCATGATTGACGAGTTCTCTTTCTCTTTTGGCTGTATTCCATATCTGGATCCTCTCTAAAAAGTGTCCAGCAGTTAGCAGTAGTCCCCAAGCATAGAGACAGACTACTTTCAGTTATACAACGTAGCTCTATTTCAGACAAATCTTGGTGGAAACGTTCACCATGCTCATCGCTGAATTTTCCACAGTTAGAAGGGAAGAAATCAAGGTTAGAATCCAAAAAATGCAGCTTTAAGGACATTCGATAACCGAATTTCTGGTATAAGGCTAACATGTACAAGATCTTTATAATACTCCGATCTTGCGTTGTCTATAGGCAACGCAAGATTGAAAGTTAACACAAACTTGACTGACAGTGCATCCCACACTTGTTTTTCATCACAGTCTAGAATATTTTCAAATTTTGAATCTTTAAAAATATCTCTAATCTGAGGACCTATAAGAATTCCTTCTTTGATTTTTGCCTCACTCAGACGGTGAAATTTTTCGCTCAAGTAAATGAAAGCTGGCTTAGTCATCCATCAATTTAATCAATTGCTTTACAATGCCCAATTTAATGTGTAAAGCAGGTAAGATTATTTTCTCTTGAGAAATAAGAGGAGAGTTCTTGACATTCATTATTCCTTGTTTCAAACATATCCTGAGAGGCTAGTCTTTTTGGATGTAGTGTCTGTTGCACGTCTGTTCCATTCACAAGGGAAGCAGCGATATTTTGTGAATCCCTGTTGAAGGCCCATCAATAACGCCACTACTTTCAAGTCGGCACAGACACCCCATTGATATTTTGCGTACTCAGTTCGATGAAGAAGTAACTGCAAGTGTTCGAATGTCTCTTTCATATGAGCAGTAAATGCAATGGGAATGGAAGGGAGCTATTGCCATTGGGGAGCAACACCATCTTTAGACTCAATTTAGAGCAGGGGTTCTCAACCTTTTTGACTCCGCGACCCCCTTTTCAGGGAAAATATTTTGGCCACCCCCTCAGACCTGAAATGTTAAGACTTTAATAATTATCCACCATTTAGTTGTCATTTCACTCGCAATACGCTGCCGATACATCCTACAACCTACATTTACTCTTATTCAAAATAGTTCATGCATGAAGCGAGCTATTCTCTCTAATAATCTATAATCTATAAGTTTTGAAAATTGTTGTGTCTGTATAAAAAATAACTATAAATATGACTGTTTTTAATTTTTGTTTCGCGAGCCACCGGTTGAGAACCCCTGATTTAGAGGAATCTATGAACAAACGCCACTCGTTAACATCAAGAGGTAGATGGTAGATGTTAATGTATTATAAGTTTTATTCTTTAATAAATGCATGGGAATATTTCTTATGAAAACATCTCTTAACTTAATCGACCACCTGGCGACTCTTATCGACAAATTCTTTACCAAATATTATTTTTATTACTATTTTATGAATGTTTATATGTTAGAGAACATCTCAGATAAAATATTGCGCAATTAAATGGGTAATAGAGTATATTGTATATTAAATTATTCTTAAAAAACAGTGGCATTTCAGCATTAATTACGCTAAATCAGACCCCCCTTGTATCTCCAAAACTCGAACCAAACCAGATTTTTTAAACGCTTTTTTCTACTTGCTTTTGGCGGCGTTTTACGCGTGGAATTTTAAAACTCGATTTTCGGGCACTTCCCGATATGTCAGGGCCCCGAAACTTTACACATCGGTGTAACCCTCATGACACTCCAATATCCAACCATTATCTAGTCAAACAACCAAAGGATTAAGTTAATTAACGAGCATTTTTAATTAACAGAAAAACCAGAATTTGATACCTTTCCCAAGGGGCTATTCTCCCTAAACCGTGCACAATTGTTTATAAGGCATAACTTCATCATATTCAAAAGTCAAAACGAGAATTGCCCAGTAATTACGATAATTATAGACGAATAATCACTTTTTTCTTTCCGGATGCTTGTACATAATATTTCAGGCACTTCCAAACGATATAAAGTTCTGAAACTTTGCACCGTGGTGGAAACTCGATGACAATGCAATATTCAATGATCAACTAGTCAAAACCTCCGTAATTTAGGTAATTAACGAGTGTTTTTAGTTATCCTTTTAATTCATATTTGAGACATTCCGTGAAGCCAATGGCTCCCAAAACCTGTAAGATAATATACTAAGTATATAACTACAATATTTAATCTTCAAAACGTGATTTTTTACCTTCCAATTAACAATTAAGATAATTAGCGATTTAAGATAATAACCGCGAGAAAGAAATCGCCAGAAGAGCGAGAAATCGCCGAAAATCGCCGAGAAGAAAAATATGTTCTTTTATAATTTATTGACTACTGAAAAGACTGGATGGTACTGTTTGCTCCTTGATACACACACACTAATTCTGAGTTTCTTACGATTGTTTTTTTTTATTTTATTGAATGCTTTCTTTTTATTGTGAATCTTTTTGATATCGATGGATTTCATCGGTGATTGAGCGGATGCGAGGAATATATTCTTTGTGCGAGGTATTTTTCTTGCTCAGCTCTGTTATTATAACGTACCCAGCAAAATTAAATAGATTTTAAAATTAACTTTGGAGTTGATTGTCCTGCTGAGTCGTCAGAGGATTGTTCTACTTTGTCAGATATGTGAAATTTTTTTGTTATACATGAAACTAAAATTCCATCCTAACATAGCATTAAATATGGTTGAAATAAATACATTTTTTCTTGTGAGTTTTTGTTAAAAAGTACCATGACTAAAAAGTAGAAAATAAAATAAGTAAAAAAAAGATTTTTTAAAAAACGCTTTTATTAAAGTGTTCTAAAAGGTCAAAAATAATTTTTTCGGTTTGACAAATAATTTATTGGGAAGTAGAAAATAACTTTTTGGTAAGTAAAAAAAACTGATTTTCTAATCACTAAAAATAAAAGCGTGGGCGCTAGTCATTCTTAATTCACTATATATTCTAACTTCTTTATTCTATGTTCTATGACGTTAGATTTACAAATTTCTCATTCATGAGTTTTGAGTGGGATGGATTCACTTTAAATTCTCTGTTAGGTATTTTTATTTATATAAAATTATACATAAATGCCGACGTAATGGCCTGGTCGTTAGAGCATCTGACTGATGCAAAGCCGTACGTCTGGGGTTCGAATCCCCGTTTGGCAAGGATGTTAGTGTCACTGTCCTGTAAAAAAAATTAAATTTAAAATATATTAAAAATTACTAGCGCCCACGCTTTTATTTTTAGTGATTAGAAAATCAGTTTTTTTTACTTACCAAAAAGTTATTTTCTACTTCCCAATAAATTATTTGTCAAACCGAAAAAATTATTTTTGACCTTTTAGAACACTTCAATAAAAGCGTTTTTTAAAAAATCTTTTTTTTACTTATTTTATTTTTTAAGGTGATATTCGGGTTCAGAAAGTCAAAGTAGGTATTAGCTATTTTCATCATTTTTACACGAACTTTGTCAAAAATGAGGAAGTTGCATGATTTTTTTTTATTTTTTTAATCGATTCTTCTTGCAAAAATAAGCAACTACCCAAAATTTGAGGCCGATCGAAAAATTTTTTGACAGCAAAAAAAATTAACAAAAATCCCCTTTTTAAAAGCGCGCGAAAACGCCAAGAGTTTGGATGTGACGTCATCTTATACTAAACATTGTTGTAAAGTAAAGCAATGGAGTTGATGGTATTATTGTTCAGTGGCGTAGCCAGAAAAAAATTTCGGAGGGGGATGTTGATATTTCGGGAGGGGATATGGGGTATTTTTAGTGGTTTTCTATGGTCAAAAAGGAAATTTCCCTTTGGCTACGCCCCTGTTATTGTTGACGTCATCTTATAGTTTAAACAATAAACGTTTTCAGTCACTTGTTTTTTCTCGACTTTTAAATTAAAATATTTAATTACCTGTACATTTTTTTGAAAAACTGACTAGATATTTCATTTTACCATACAAAAAACCATACGGAACACTTGTTTGTTTTCGAAAATCTGACACATGCAACTTCCTTATTGTTGCCCAGTGTAATTAGCATTGGTCACTCAAGAGAGGACGTCTATGTCCCTTATAAAGTGGCTGAAAAAGCTTTTTAGTTTCGCTCTAACATTTTCCGGTAACTCCATTACAACATAATAATTGAAGGGTTGACATCGGATTAAAATCCTAAATAGGGTGAACCGACCAGTAGTTGACCACCTACCAGTAGTTGACCAATTGAGCATAATTTTGCAAAAAACAAGAACTGTTGTGTGTTTATTTCGAATCTGTTGCGTTGAAAACATAGCTGACATTTTATTAAAAGCTCATGCATAGTCTAAAGTTCTAGTATTGTTCTTAAAAGACACAATAAATAGTTAAAAAAAAGTTATCAACAAAGCTTCAAAGCATGCGCTCTCACTACTAGCAATAATGGTATGGAGTATTTAGTTCAATCTCAAATCATCCAGCTAGTTTTTATTCCAATATTTTATTGATTGATGTATTTAGGTCCTAAATGTTTAGTTGAATTAAATAAAACTATCATTATTTGTATATTAACCATTTAATTTGATATTTGAGGGGTGGTCAACCACTGGCTGTCTAGAATAGAAAAAGTGCTAGTATTTGACCAAAGTGGTCAACTACTGGATTTTATTTGCTTTTAAGATTTCTTTTTAAACCAAGAGCGATCTTAAAGATTTTTACCTGCAGTACAATTTTTGGTTAGATTTACTGTAAAAAAAGTTAAATTTCCAGTAATTAACCAGTATTGTTAATAGGGACTCTTTATTCAATATACCTCTTTCATTGGTTCTTCAAATTTCCAACACCTGCGCTTTTAAAATATGTCGCTCCTCTCGCTAAGCCCTAAAGTACGTACCTACGGGTAGTTGGTTGGTTGTCAGACATATGCGCATTTTTAGTTTTTTAGATAGCCTTCTGTAGTAAACGCTGGAATCGAACGGTTCGCGGTGCAAGCGCTCGCTAGGTGGCAAATCGTGCTGGTTTACAGTCTGGTTTTAAAAGGTTAAACAATAAAAACAATTGTTCTACTTCTTGCTTAAAATGTATAAGATTTTGCTAATACATCTTAAAAATCATTATAATTACTAATAAAGTAGATATATTTTTCCAACAAAATATATTTTAAATTGACAGTGATTTAATATTAATAAAGTATGAGTATTAATAAATCGGAACAATTTTCCGTGTTCTCTTCCAGAGTTTAATTTATTGATTGCTGATTGAATACAGCTTTTAAGAATTTTCTAAGACGTATTCAACAACTGGAAGAAATTTAGTAGGATTGGAACAGTTGGTTTTCAGATCATAGGATTTTCTGCCAAAAGGCACGGGTGTTAATAAGAATGGAATATTAGTTAAGTTCAAAATTTTTATACCATTCAATAAAACAACTGATTTTTTCGCTTAAAACTGTCAAGAAAAACTATAAACTTAAAAATTTATTAAAATTTGCCAATTCTTAATTTTTGTGAGAGAATTTTATAATCATCAGATTGAATGAAAGTTTGTGTGTTTCTGAAACGTTTTCTTCAAACGTCTCCGTTGCGTATTTTTTTCAGCCAACTTACCCTTAGCCATGTTTTAAAGAAATGGGGAAAATTTCAGTGGGACTCGAATAAATAGCTCTTTGGAAATGATAGGTTGCGTTGTGGATCAGTTGGTTGATTTGTGCTTGAGCTGTATATTTGATTTTTATTCTGGAAATGGTGAATATGGCAATGGTCAATTACTGGAATAATGGTGTTCAAATACTGGATGTAGGTGGTCAATTACTGGCAAAATCTCAATTAATTGCTTTTAAAATAAATAAAAAAAATTCTATAAAAGTGAAAGGAAAAATGATTATTAGTTATTATTCCTCATACTTTCATTGATATTAAACCAGTGTCAATTTTTTTAGAAAATTTTTTTTCTAAGAAAGAAAAATAAAACTTGGAGGCGTTTCCACTAACTGGTCAATTACTGGTCGATTCACCCTATATGATTAATCAAGGGATCTAAATAAGTAATTTTTGTTGTTGTTTTCATTGGGATAATGTGGTTTAAATGTAGAAATCGTCCAAAAAATTAAAAGGCTTGACAACTGGATGTATTTTAATTCCTTTCACCCAACCAAATTAGGTATGAAATGCATTAAAAATTTTAAAGGAAAAATCTTGTAGCTCCACCCTTCATCATCTATTTCAAACCACGTGAATGATTTTACGTTGATCGCTAAATATTTTTTTAGTCATTATTATTTGAGTGCGAAATGCATAATACATTTGAAACCTTGTTTGTGCACACTCTCGTTAATCACCGCTAACTACTAATTCCCTAGGTTGTTTCGAGAAATTAAATATTTATAGATTTCTGAGTAATCAAAAAACTGTCTATGCTGTTGCTGTAATCTTTATCTTCCAAGACAGACAGAGTCGCGCCTACGATTTCCTATCCAAAACAAACAGGTGTTTTTCCCAACATGGCAATTCTGTGGATTTTCCAAAGCGTTTTCCCATCTTCCATCTTCCTCTCCGTTTCCTGGAAGTACGAAAAAAAAAATCCCCAACTCTATGTCTGTCTTTGTTGATAATCAAGTAAAATTTACGTGGGATTTCCCTCAAACACTCTATAAAAGCGATTTATCGGTGACATTGACATTGAAATCGAAGCTGAATTAGGTAAGTCAACTTTGTTTCTTATTCCGTGACGGCGCTTATTTGACTGTGCTATAAGAATACACCTAAATGACATTTTTAAACGAATAATACATAACAATTCATTGTAACCACAGAGTGTACCAAGTCATGGAAGCAAAACAAACAAAATTACAATTACTTATTATTTTTAATTTTTAAAGAGCTTATTTATTGGATGCGTGATCGGGCCAGATGCAGAACCAGGGGGAGGGAACACTGAACAATGTCGCCCTTGGACCCAAAAACTTTAAAAATGAGTTTAAACCCCAATACTTTTATAGGTCAAATTTCCAAAAAATTTCTGGGGGAGGACCCCCATACCCGTATGCAGTACTCTTTTAGTGTAACCAAAAAGGCTCTAATTAGTAAAAAAACATATTATTTAAGGTTGAATTTTCAAAAACTTTCCAGGGGGAGACCTTAAAACCCCCTTCCCACCTTCGAGATTGTGAAGTCTACTCATTGACTCCATTTTCCTGTGAAAATTCTGCGGCTTAAATTTGAATGAACTGCTTTGACGACAGTTTATGCTAATTAAGCGCTTAAGCTGATCAAAAATTGGTCACTTAGGGTCAGAAAATGTTCTGGGGGAACCCCCAAACCCCAAAAAAGGGTTACACAAAATATGCACTTTTGTCTACAAAATATTTACATTCAAATAGTTTGGGTTGCAATGATAGTTTATGATACATATTGTTTCCCTAGATTATATTTTTAATCAACATAAAGTAGGTAGGAATACTTATGTTGATTAAAAATATAATCTAGGGAAACAATATGTATCATAAACTATCATTGCAACCCAAACTATTTGAATGTAAATATTTTGTAGACAAAAGTGCTATTTTGTGTAACCCTTTTTTGGGGTTTGGGGGTTCCCCCAGAACATTTTCTGACCCTAAGTGACCAATTTGGTCTGAAAAAGTGCCCCCACCCTTGGGGCCCTGGTGGATCCGCGCCTGGATCAGACACCCACATATTTTATCTTTTAATATTTTAAAGACATTGACTAAGATTATTTGGCATTCAGAAGTCTTATTTAGGCATTGGACCATGAACATTTCTTAGTAAAACACCCGACAGTATATGTAAAAATATAGGTACTTACTATTCCGTTGTGACTCGTTAAAATTCACCAATATTTTTATGAGTGTTATAGTCCGAGAGCTGGCTACATGAGAGTTTAACCGGAAAAACATGTTTCTGAAAATTTTATTATAAATTGGGCACTTCTTAACAAACAAAATTCGCTCGGTCAGCCTGCGCAAAGCGGTTGCTTTCGAGGGATCAGCTCGGGTCAAAATAGCCAAAAATTGCATCGAGTTTAACCGGAAGAACGTATACATGATTTTTACGTCATTCGAAAGGCTTCGACCCCCTGAACACAAATATGCTGGTCAGCCGGCCGAAAGCGGTTGCTTTCGAGGGGTCAGCTCGGGTCAAAATAGCCAAAAATTGCATCGAATTTAACCGGAAAAACGTATACATGATTTTTACGTCATTCGAAAGCTTACGACCCCCTGAACACAAATATACTGGTCAGCCGGCCGAAAGCGGTTGCTTTCGAGGGGTCAGCTCGGTTTAAAGTTGCAAAAACCCTATTCAAACCTATGTAATCATTTTTGCGGAAATTTCATTGTTGTGTAAAGCACTATCATTATGCTTAAATTGAGAGTCCAAGATGACGGTGGTGTTTTGAAAGTGGTGGATTTTCCCCTGAAGGGATTTTTTAGGAATTTTGGAATATCGATCAGGACACTATCTTTTAAGTTTCCACCAACTTTCAGCTTGTTATTTTTAATTTCTACCAACATTTCAACCCAGCAAATAATTTATTCAATAAATATTAATAATAATTAAATTAAGTTTTTCATTTCGAACTTTTTCACGTTGTCGCTTAAAATTCACATTATTAAGCAATTAAGGACAAAAACGAACTCAATCGGGTTCTTGGTTCAGTCGTTATGCTTGAAAACTCAATCCAAGATGGCGGTGGTTTTTCCAAAATGGCGGATTTTCTTCTACACAGAATTTTTGGAAATTTCAGGATATCAATAAAGACATTATCCTCTACATTTCCACCAATTTTCAGCCTGTTATATTGAATATCCGGGTCAATATGGACAAAGTGGATTGGTTAAATATGGCGTGGTGAAAAGTATCATCTTTTTGCACTGCGCGCACAATATCTCTATAACTATTCAATCAAATTGTCCAAAACTTTTACAGTATCTTCCTTGCATATGTATCTTCAAATTAATGTACAGGTTTGAAATTTTGATCAATGCATTCCAATTTGCAAGCAATTAAAATCAGGGTTTTTTTTCTCAAAACTTGAAAATTTAACTTTGAAAATTTTAATATTGGTGAAATAATTTAAATAAGTTTTTCGTTCTTCGTTAATTTAAAGATAAGTGTCTTTTGAATGTTCAGAAAAAGAAACAGCGGAAAAATATCATTTACTTTTCTTAAAAAAGCTGCGCGCAGTAAAAAAATGGCCTAAAAACTACCAAGTACTTAAAGCGATTTTTCAAACACAAATTACTTTTAAAAAATGTTTTGTTGGATATGTTTTGAATAAAAAAGTATTTTCGAAATAATTTCTCCAAAAATCTCATTGAAAGAAACATTTGCTAAAGAATTACATCATCTTAAAAATTCTTGTAGACTATCTCCATTTCAGACATCCCAATGGGAAAACTCATACTAACGATTTGAAAACTAAGATATTTTTAGAAAGTTGGTCGCTGCAAGTATTTCTTTTATAAAAAACAATAAACAGGATTACATAGGTTTGAATAGGGTTTTTGCAACTTTGACCCGAGCTGACCCTTCGAAAGCAACCGCTTTCGGCCGGCTGACCAGTATATTTGTGTTCAGGGGGTCGTAAGCTTTCGAATGACGTAAAAATCATGTATATGTTTTTCCGGTTAAATTCGATGCAATTTTTGGCTATTTTTACCCGAGCTGACCCCTCGAAAGCAACCGCTTTCGGCCGGCTGACCAGCATATTTGTGTTCAGGGGGTCGAAGACTTTCGAATGACGTAAAAATCATGTATACGTTCTTCCGGTTAAACTCGATGCAATTTTTGGCTATTTTGACCCGAGCTGATCCCTCGAAAGCAACCGCTTTGCGCCGGCTGACCGAGCGAATTTTGTTTATAAAGAAGTGCCCAATCTATTATAAAATTTTCAGAAATATGTTTTTCCGGTTAAACTCTCATGTAGCCAGCTCTCGGACTATTAAGATTAAGTAACAAAGGTACCGGTAAAACTTGAAAACCAACTTTAACTTAGTATCAAAAAGAATACTCAGTAATAAAAATTTGGGGGGACATTGAGATATTTTGCGCCTAAAACCGCTTGATGATTTTTTAAGTATAGGACAGATAAGGGGTCATCCATAAATTACGTGAGGTCAAAAAGGGGGGGGGAGGGGTTTGGAAAAATCTCACCAAATCTCACCAAGGGGGGAGGGGGGTCGATTAAAATCTCACGTCAACTTTTTTTTAACTTAATTAGGTGCTATGAAGCACAGAATGCAAATAATTTTTAGAAAATAATTTTTAAAAGTTGTAGGTAAATCTCACGTGGGGGGGAGGGGGGTCAAGAAAAATCTCTCTAAATCTCACCAAGGGGGGAGGGGGGTCCAGATTTTGGAAAAAACACCTCACGTAATTTATGGATGGCCCCTAACGGAATTTTACGGAATATATTGCCAGAAATTAGAATCATTTTTATTATTTTAGTGGTTCAATATAACCATTCTATAAAAATCTTCACTCTCATCCAAAACATCCGTACACACACTTCAAACTAAGATTTTTTGCCAAGACTGGCACTTTAGCGATCGGGGTTGCCAAGAGGACGAAAGTCAACTCCGGGAACGATAGGGCTATTATTTTTTTATCCAATTAAGATGTCCTTGTGACAATAGCTAATACCCTTTAACCAATTAGAACCGTCTCCACTCTTTTTCTGAGCGTCGTTTAGGTTGTCGGTTCACATCCTTCTCGTTCATAAGCACGTGGTCTTTTGATATGACTTTCGGTCTCCATTTTAAAATTGAAGTTAAACCCTTCTTTCTTATGAAAAAAAGGTATATTATTCTGTGAAAAAAAATTGAGGGTGACTTGTATGAGAGAAATAGTGTAACACAGGGGTCGGCAACTGGCGGACAGCGAGAGGTTATTTCCTGGATCGCCACAATATTTTGAAAATCAATAATATGCATTCTTAGACACAAAAAAATTAGTTTGACTTTTTTTTTCAAGGATCCAATTATTTCTGAAAATTTCCAGACCCTTTCCAATATAAAGCTATTAAAATAATTTAAAGAACAAAATTTATTTCAATGGTTTTGAATCTTTTAATTTAGGAGGGATGCTGAAATGTAAAAAGTGCGTTCTCTTACCTATTAAAAAATTTTGTAGTAAATAAATAAAGGCTTTGGGAATCCTTGTAAGGATCCAAGGACCTTCTCTCAATATTATCTTGCAGACGAAATCCATTCGTTTTGGTGATAGCATTATCAATGCTTTTAAAAAAATATTTTAAGTAAATTTGATGTTTAAATAGTGATGCTGTGCACTGTAAAAAAAACTGTAGAAAAACAGAAATTTCAAAAACAGTGACTTTATGTTTACAGAGATATTCTGTCATGTAACATTCCCACCGCACTTCTATTTATTTTATGTAAAATAACAGCTTTTACCTAGTTTTTTAGCTTATCTCTACTTAAACAGAAACTTACTGCATTGAAAACCAATACAGCTATTGGCAACGTTATACTGTATCTTCTTTGGTTCAGTGGTAGCGTGCGTGCTTAGCATGCGGTAGGTCGCGGGTTCTATCCCCGGATATCAATTAATTAAAATTAAAAAAACTCTACTAAAATAAGTGCATGCGCACAAGCAGAAAATTACTGAGAGGCAACAGAAAAATCTGTAGCCCACTTGACAGAAAGTTCCTTTTTACAGCATTTACCTGTAGGTTACAGCTTTTTTCTGTTTACAGGATTTTTCAACCTACAGATTTTTTCTGGCAACTTTTGCTGCCAGAAATTTTCTGTTTTTTTGCAGGATTATTTTTTACAGTGTGATGTGAAATAGATTTAACGACAATTAACAATCAATTTAACAAAATTTAAGAAGGTAGCGTAAACTGCTCTAACTACAACTATGTAAAAATATGTGTATATCCGAAAATAAGAATTTTAAACTAATTAAGTACTTTTTCTCCGGATCGCGATAAAATTTTTTAAAAGTATTTGGATTTGGACCCAGAGTAAAATTACTTGCCGACCCCTGGTGCAATAGAATGAAGAAAGTAGGATGTTTTTACCAGTAGCTTTAACGAAGAAATTTATTTCGAGAGAGGCCCAAAATTATTCCTCAGCCCCCCCATGTATATTTAATAGGTCCAATGTAGCTTTTTAGTACAAAATTAAACTTTATGTAAAAAAAATCTGAGTAATTAAGCTCCAACTACCAAAGGGTCCTCCCTCAGAATAATTTTGGAAATTCTACTGTAAAAAAAACAGATTTTCATCTGGATTTGGTGCACCTAATTTGAATTTTGGATATGCATTTTGATAAACTTAATGTAAAAAAAAGTCACAAATAATAGAGTTCCAAGTACTAAAAGGAAACTGGGGGTCATCCCCCAGAAAAGTTTTGAAAATTTTACTTTTAAAACATGGTTTCAACTTGGTTTTGATACATCTAATCCGAATTTTAGACATAGACATAGACATAGACAAGACTTTATTGTAATGGGCTCGTGCCTGTTTACAAAGTAGCAAAAATAAAGGAACAAAAAGTACAAATGAGGAAATAAATTAACACTTAATTATCATTGAACATTAAAACTATGAAAGATAAACGTAAATATACACAAATTCAAATATATATAAAAAGTTGTTGGAACATTGGGCTAACTCGATTCATCTAATAAATTTTTACGGACTTTTAAAATAGAAATTGTAAAATAAAAAATTCTTTCGTATTGACTTTGAGTTAATATTAACGGAAAAGGTTTTAAACCGGTTAAGTATTTGTTTCTGTATTGATTATAAAGAGGACAAGTGTTGAATATATGATTCCAAGTCTCATTTTCTTCATTATTACAGAAAGTGCAAAGGTTAGAAGGCAAAATTTCAAAAATTTCGTTTTTGTAGAAAATTCGGCTTTGATTAAGACGTAGTTGAAAAATAAATCTTTTAATGGTTATATTTAAGGGTGATTCAATATAGGTTTCAGGGGAGGCGCTGTTTAAGATTTTATAATGGGGAAAGTTAGTACTATTTTCCATTCGAGACAGGTCATTTTGAAGGGTCTGATCTCGGAGAGATTGTAACACCAGGGGAAGAAAATAAGAGGCTATATAAGGGTCCTGCGAGACAAAAATGAAACTATAACCTAGATTATCAAGGATTTTTTTTATAGATAAAACCCAGTTAAATTCTGTATTGCTAGAAAATTGTGCGTTTAGAAGTAGTTTGTTATAGCAAATTTTTATATATCTGTCATTTGGTAATTTAAGAATTTTGATCCAAAATTTCCAAATTATTTTGACTACAGTGACTGATATTGGGGGTTGTCCGAACTCTAATCTTAGAATGTAACCAGGAGTATATCTGGAAAGTAAAAATAATTTTTTAACAAAAATACAAAAGATTTTTTCCAAGTCGAAGATATAGTTTATGGACCAGATCGGAGAACCATATATGAACACAGACTGAATTAATGACTCAAATAGTTGAAACCATGTTTTGGTCGAGTTAGCCCGTGATCCTGTAAATATTGACCAAGATGCATTGATTGCCGCTATTGCCTTGGAAGTGAAATAACGTCTGGCACTATTAAATTTACCTGTAGAAGAAAAAGGAATTCCCAAATATACGTATTCTTTAACAATTTCGAGTTTTGTGTTCTGATAAAAAAATACATCCGACCTAGCCAGCTTTCCCCCTTTCCGGAAAATCATAATTTTCGTTTTATCTAATCCGAATTTCGGACATTCTTAGGTAGGATTTAGATGTTTATTACCTTTTCATAAAAAAAGTTTTGAATAATAAGGTTCCAAATACTATATGAAGGGTGGAGGGGTCCTCCCCTAGAATTTTTTTTGGAAATTTGACCCTAAAAATAGAGTTTTCACTTGTGGTACACTAACTCTGAATTTTGGGAAGGAAGGGGGTTAGGGCCCCCTCGCCCTCACCCCCCTTTATATACCCCCTTTATTACATACAATACATGCTCAATAAATGCTCACTTATTGTGGCATAAAACATAAAATTAGGGTACTTTATAAGGATGTAATAATAAGGGTAATTTTTGGAAACAACAAGACATTTTTTAAAAAGCTCAAAGTTTTAGGACTCAGTAAAAAAAATTAAAATTGCAAGTTTTTTTTATAAAACTCAAGTTTTAATTAAGAATTCTTAGTATACAGATAACAAAATTAGAGCTGTATCCCGGGAGATAATTCGTTCATCTCCTTTCAAAATATTTATAAACTGGTTTTTATTTTACTTAAAAATTCAAAGGGGAGACTCCGAGTGCCACCAAAAAATTCCAAGAGTCAAAAACGTATTGAAACACTATTTTTGAGAGTCTAATTTCAAAAGTTTTTTGGGAAGACTCAAACTCCCCCTTTTCAATATAGCACTCAGTGTTGCCTCAAAAATTTAAAAATTAGAATACCTCTTAACGAAAAGAAAGCTGCATTTTAGATATTATGTTTGAGAGGAGTTAGTGGAAAAAATAAATACCCCTCCGATACAAAAACTTTCCAATAGTAGCAAATATTTTCTTCTGAACATTTTGAAATCCTTGGGCTTTCTTTGAACGTACTGCAATTTCTGGCGTGCTTATTTTTAATTAAATGTACATTTATTTTATAGTTGTAAATATTTACGGGGCTAAAAGAAAAAATTCTAAAAAAAAACTAAATGGCGACCAATTTATTTATGTAATGGAATTTCAACCATAAAGTATTGTGGGTAAATATTTAAAAATATATCGTAATATTTAATATACGTATTATTATAAATATTTTTAAATAATTAAATATTTTTGTTTTGTTTCAGATTCAGAACCATGAAGGTGCTTCATGTCATTATACTTCTTACTTTGATGCTGAGTGCTCTCAGTAAGTGCAGTTTTTCTAGGGATCTTGGGGATGAAAAATTTTGAGGATAAGGCAAAACAATACGTTTCTAATTAACCCATCTTAACATTGCATCAAATGAGACGTTCATTGAGGAAAAGGGAACGAAATATATTACCATCGAACCCGATTTCCCTTGAAGCGGTCAGCTTGATTATAAATCTACAAAAAGTAACATCCCTATATATCCTCTTGAATCCCATGAGCCAGAATGGACTAAACAGCTAAAATGAAGCCCCTTTCTCTGTAAATTGTTATTTTATTTTCGATATTGTACCAAATGCCTGTCAGACAAAATTATTACTTAATTATGTCATTTTATTTATTGAAATTGTATCTTGATATTTTTACCGGTCTTAAAAATGCATATATCATACGACAAAAAATTTCTCTTTATAAGATATAGAATAATTTTGTATATACCTTTGGTGACCTCAATTCCTATTCGTAGGATACATTTTTGAAAATCATTATTTTCATACCATTTTTGGCCGGATACTATTTGGATGAAAGAATGAAGCAAAAGAGACCACTCTATTTTAAGCAAAATCTTGAAATGTCGTGTTTCTACAAAGCATTTCAGGTGCCAGATTTTCAAGATTCCGAATTTCCCGGTGACAAAATAAATCTCACCAGTGGTTATGACAAAAAAAATTCCCCAAGATACTTCCGTAAACCTTTTTATGCTAAACTAAACAATAGCTCATGTTTCTGAGAAAAGTAGAGAGTTTGTCCGATCTCAATATTTGCTCTCAACAGCTGAGCTAAGGGATCATCGCTCTGGGAGGAATTTTTCCATTTCTCAAACATTCCAGAGCAGCGAAATCCTCTATTTCTTAGAAAATCATGAGGAAGTAGAATTTTGGATCAAAACCAAAGATTTGTGTTGAGAAATGACCCCTGCTTATTTCTCTCAATATTGATTCTAAAAGGTATTCCTAAATCTCCACTCTAGCTAGAGTGAATGTGCTTGTCCTGATGATAATAAAGTGGTAGATGCATAGTGCATAATAGAACATCACAACTCCTTTATAGTATTAGAAGTTGTAAATACGAGTTCCGGTAGGTAGGCACAGCCTAGAAAAATAACAATCTTGTATTTCAGTAAGACTTTATTTGGTGGAACCTGGCCTAAGTGGCCGACCTTAAAAATTCGAACACTTAACACTATTTAAACATTTAAAAACGACTCAATTGATAACTTTATAATTACTACTATTTTTAATAAAAGTAACAAAAGATTTTCGTTATCCCTCCCATTATAATAACAAAGTTGTTTTGGAAGCAAAATATTAAAAATCATCTTCTAATATAAATTGTTCATCAACTACTGATACAATTTTATCATTACTTCATTGTAAAGTAATGAGATTATATGTATCACGTATTTTCTTTTCTTAATAAGATATTTGTGTTTCAGGCACTATAGCTGATGCTATAGGATTTGGCTGTCCATTTGACCAGATGAGATGCCACAAACACTGTAAAAGCATGCGATACAGAGGAGGCCATTGCGGAAATTTTTTGAAAAGAACCTGCAAATGTTTCGGATGATGGCTAAATGAATGAATGAGATATCATCATTCAATTTTTCGGTGCTAGCTTCTTCATTTACTGAAATGTTTTTTAGCTTCTTTTGTGTCTTCATAGAATTGCAACAAATGAAAAATTGTTTCTTAAACAGCCTCCGTAATTGGAAACAATTACTATTGCCCACAGACCAAAATTATTTCAGTTTTGACGATTTTTATCAGAAGGGAACTGGATAGTATAACAAAAAGTATTTCGAACTGTGAAAGAATAATTAACCAAAACCAATCAGCTTAATAAAATTACGGAATTTAAATACTAGAATAAGCTAAAAAATGCAAACAAAATTACAAAAAATATCCCCATTCACCTCTACTGAATGACAGAGTGGAAATGCTTCTTAAAAATCAATACTTAGTTTAATTTGCAATTGGTGCTTATTCTAAATCATGGATATGTATAATTTAAAACTTAGTGAACACCAGTTACGTATAAAAATCATTACTGAAATCATTTTAATGTGAAGGCTTAAGATAAGGAAAGTGGAAGTCACTTTGAAAACAAATCACGTCTAAGGAAAATTTTGTTTGATTCTTCATTTAACACCTGAGAGACCTGTTCTTTGATGTATTTTACTTTCATTCTGCCTCAGGTTTTTAGGTTAGTGTAGTAGTTATTTTTAGTGCGGTTGTAGGATAGTGGGGCAAAGATGGTTTAAAATGCATAAGAATTAGTCCCTTAAACGGAAAAATTTTAAATGTTGAAAACTGATATATTTTCAAAGAAACCATCATATTCCTACTTTTATTTCTCTATATTTTTACAAATAAATATAGTATGTATAAAAAGGAGCTATTATGCTTTTGCTAAATACTCAGCACTGTTTTTAACAACAAGGGCATTAAACTATTTTGAAATTATCATCTCCACATAAAATTACATTTAGATGTATGCTTTTACACGGTGCTATTGTTATTTCTAGAAAGAGTTGATGTATTTGTCGAAATAAATTTGTAACTTCAAACTCAGCAAAGTGTCCGAATAGGTTTTATTCACAGCATCTACGAAGTATTCTCGTTTACCCTCATTGAATTTTCATTAAAACAAAGAGACTTACCTATTCAAAAACCTTCGTGTAATTACGTAGAACGCTTTCTCTTGATGTGGTCACGAATTAACACGCTCCTTGAAAAGAGAAGAAAGAGTAATTCAATTAACTTCATGCATGGGCAGCGATACTTTCACAGGAACCTAAGAAGTGGATTACAGAATATCCTCAACAAGTCGAAGTGACGTCTATTTTCTTCGATACATCAATGTTTCTAAAAAGATGTAGTAAAAATTCTGGCATTAAATAGTATATGGATTAATTTATGAACTTAAGAAATTTCTTTAGAAAGAGAAAATTTTATTTTTTAAATGAGAAGTAAAAGTGAAATGTAAACAACTAATGTTAATTGAAATTGGATAATTGATAAAGATAATTAATTTGATTAATTATTAAATGGTAAAATAATCAAATTAATTATATGGATTATTTATGAACTTAAGAAATTTCTTTAGAAATAGAAAATTTAACTTTTTTAATAAATAAAAGGGAAATGTAAGCAACTAATGTTAATTGAAATTGGATAAATGATTGAGATAATTAATCCGATTAAGGAAATTAACGGTTTTTATTAATTTAGTAAAAAAACCCAACTGGTTTTTATCTGTTTATAAACAAACCAACTGGTTTTTAGTTTTTATCATTAAAGAAATCAACGGTTTTTATGAATTTACTAAAAAAACCAACTGGTTTTTATGACTGACAAATAAGACAAATTGGTTTTATTAATTAATTAAAATCCAAGCCATATTTTATCAGTGAAAAACATAACTTTTGTGTATGTTTAGTTACTCTTGGAAATAATGCTTCATTATAAAGGAAATTAATAAATGAACTATCTCTTGCAAAATATAATAAGTTTAACTTAAGCATTTAAGGTTAAGTTTAGAGAGAATTCAATAATTAAAACCATTAAATTAAAAGATTTCTGATTTTTAATCACCTTAAAATGTAATTTTTTTTATAAATCTGACCTTTTAATTTTGTGCAAAAGATTATACTTAATAACACTTTCTTTAAAAAATCCTGAAAATATTTTATAATTTCTAAAAAAACCAAGTGGTTTTTTGGTAAAAAAACCATGGTTTAAACTTAAACCAAATGGTTTAAACCGGCCAACCCTGGTAATTAAGATAGATAGTAACAGAGGATAACAGCCTTAGGAGGTCCCTAGTCTAGGGAGGTATTAAAATATACACTCTAATATTATTTAGAATTTACAGATGTATTAAAAAAATTTGCTTAATGAAATTTGAAGTAAGATGCTAGTTGGAAAAGTTTAGAAATTTTAAAAGTTGAGTTCTGAAATCGATCCAACGCTACACTGAACAAGGCGAAAATATGCCAAAAGTTTCTGTTTTTGTGCTGTCTCTTAAAATCTTTCAAGTATAACTACATTTTCTTTTGTTTAAAGCTTTGCTATCAACTATGCTCATATAAAATTATTTTAAAAGTAAGACCGATTATGGTATTGCCAAATAGCCATACTAGCCAGATTCTAGTTACACTACTAATTTACATCCTTCCTTTAATTAATCAACTAAGAAAATTACTGAAGGTATAAGTTTGAAAACCGTTATAATTCTCCTTTATCTGAAACTGAGATAAAATAGAATTTTAGGGGCCACAGTTTGGTTTTTATTTTCTTTCAATTGAAACACCCCCGCTCAATCGTGGGACATCGTCAAGGACGTCGAACCGGACATGGACAAATAACCCTCACTCAATCCTCCCGAAAATTGCAATTTGGGGACAAAAAGTTCAATGGCGCTGAATGCAACTGGATCCTCCTTTTCCTGTCAAATTTTTTTTACCCCAAAAGAACAGAATTTCTCCAGTTGTAAATTGATCGTGGCTCGGCCTTGGCGAGAAAGGGAATTAGCGGGCTTCTGTGGCGGCGAAGAAGAAAAAGGATTCGATGGCTCATTCACTCTGTCTCGGGATTTGTTTTTTTTTTGTGTGAATTAAATGCTTAATTTGCATCGTGTGTTAAGTTTTTGTGTCACTTTGTCTCTATCCAAGACCGGAATCTGACTGTTTTGATGCGAAGGGTCATCACCAGAGATCTAAATTGAGGTGTCTGGTTCCAAAGATTGTCACAAAAAGATATTAATGGAAATGAGAAACTTACTCCTTTAAAAGATTTTTTTCTCTGTTCTGTTAGGAGTATATTTTAAAAAGTGCAGAGGAGCGGTTTTGGAGGAGAAAGATGTTGAGCAACATTTCTTTCTAGACCCCTTTTCTCCTTATTTCTACGTCAGGACACTATTTATTAGAAGAACCTTTTAATTGTGTGATTTCGTAACTTTAAGATCTTTTAAATGGCGACGCGAAAATTCCGATCATTGCAAAAACCTGTCGGTAAATTCTGGTCAGTATACCAAAAAATACCACCATAATAAATTTGTTTTTATGGAATGGAATTTACAGACCGGTTTTTGCATTGACCGGAATTTTCGTTTAACTTTTCAATTGATTGTAAGGAACAAAAAACCGTACAGTAAAATACTTTTTTACAGTAAAATACCTGATGGAACTCTGGTTTTATAACGTATTTTCTAAGTCTAAGTAATAATAGTTATGATATATTTGGCAATTCAAATGATTTTTAAGATTATGTAACATTTTTTTATCGAAACGTTGTCTTAAATGTCCTAAAAGATAATCGGAATGTATTAGGGGGTGAAACAGCCAGTTCTGATCCTGCAATTATAAGATCCTAAATTTAGCGTATAATACATTTATGAAAACGTTTAAATATTTTTGATCGAAAATAATATCCGGACAAAAAAATTGTGCATTTTTTACGAGATAATAAAAACCCAAGCAGCACAAATGTTTAAGACTCGTCTAATTCTTGTCATGTATGGCAAAACTTCCGTTTATTTCCAGTTGCGTAAACTTATGCTGTGCGGAGAAGCCCAAGTTGACCTAAAGCCAGTTTAAGAAAAACTCCAATAAAGCTTAAAAACAATTCAGAATATAAATGTCTGCTTAAGGATTACGTTTTATGTCATCACATGACATAAAACCCAATTACCCCTCTTTCGTGACAACAAAAGGAAAGTTTGTATCGAACGCAAAATCTTCACTCGATGCTGCAATCCACTCCATAGCCAAAAGGACATCGTAGTACAGCGGTCAGTGTTGTGCCTATGGATTGCATTCCATTGAATTCCTTATTAAGAAGTCTCAGGGATTACTTGGGTGTTCAAAGAAATCGTCCTTGGACGGAATGCGTTCGCTTTCCCCGCTTTTGTTCTAAAAAATGCCTCGCATTACAATAGGCTCGGCACAATGCAGAAAGTTGAGAAGATTCTTTTCTTGTAAAACATTCACACAGGTAGAGTTTCAACAGGAAAGTTAGGCAAAATCCTTGAGATTCAATTCTATAACCTGCCATTTTTCAATTTTCTTAGAATCTTTTATTAACCTTTTTTGGTCTTTTAATTACGGAATTTTCAATACAATAGTTCAACTTTTAATTTTAGTTGTACATATACCTTCATACAACCGTATAAATCATAACGAGAGAAATTATTTTATTGTCATTGGATAAAGATTGTATCTAAATTGAATTACATGTTTTTAATATCGTTTATAAAAAATAATTATTGTTACTTGATTTTGATAAATACATTTTTAATAAATTTTTAAATTAACTTTTAAGATTTTTAAGGAAACGCTTTCTTTAATATCTTAGCTGAATATACTAAGGAGTAAAGCAGCTAGTTCTCTATCACCGGCAAGGTTCTAAAAATCTGAATTCTTATCACATTATGTATGCATGAAAATGTCCCCATATTTTTTTTGACTCCTAATCGAAATTAATATTTAATAGCCTTGGTTCAATAGTCACAGCTTTTGACCTTAACTTAGGCATAAAAAACTACTATTTACAACTCAAGTACCCCGGGGACTTCCCTAGCAGCACAGCTCATACCAAATATGTCAAGTTTACGTAACTGCAGCTAGAAGTAAACGAAATTTAGCCATATATGACAAAAATTGGACTTATCTTGAAAATTTGTGCTGCTTGGGTTCTGGAATGATTGTTAAAACTACAGGGCTCAACTTGATAGCTATTTAGTTACAAACGGAAACGCACATGTAAACCGGAATAAAAGAAATAGGACAACGAAAATTGTCTCATGAATGTGATAATACCAAGTGGAGAGGAAAATGATCCACCCGAGTATAATAAAATGGATGAACAAATTCAGGTAATCTGCATTCACTCACGAATTTATGATACACCTAATAAGAAGTATTCATCGAAATCCTTCCTGTATTTTCTCCCTTAAAATATTACTGTAAAGCTGATTTACTCAGCATTTAAAGGATTAGACTACTCAATATGTTGTCAAAGGAATCAATTTTATCTTCCACAATCATCAACAGCCGTCATCTAAACTCTCAAATCCTTTCACTTTCAATAATCTCGTCGGAAGAAGATTTATATGATTGCGAAAGGGGATAGAGTCATCGCTTTTAAGTTTCTAAGATGGATTGGGTTGTTATTCATTCACATTAAGACCTGGCATATCTCAAGCTCAACTGAAAACAAATCCTTTACCTTAAAAAGTATCAGTTCCAGTTCCCTTAAAAGATTATATAACAGTGAGTAATGGTAATAGAAGTCTTGAAATCCTAAGTACCTGTGTATTGCAAATACATCAAAAACACATAAATTTCGTAACAGAAATACTTTGATGGGAAAGCAATCATGTGATGTGCTGTCAAATGCACGAATGGAGTTCATGGATATGAGAAAGGGTATATTCTTTCATAACTGGAGTCACTAAGGACTAAGGTAAATGTGGGTTAGGGTGTATCGAAAAAAACTTTTTTTTGATTTTGATGATGCCTTAGTGCGGAAAAGTTGTCTAAGGTGGCAGAGAGTACCTGTGAATTTTTTCAGAATTTTCGGATAATATCTTGAGGTGCCGCCAAGGCCCTGAAGGTCCCTATGTTAATCCAATTGAGCGCGCAAGCCAAGAAGGCCGAAAATTGGTTTTTCGCCCCTCATTTCTACCCTAATCACACGACGAATGTCTTCACTCGAGTTATGGATCCTATATGATCTAGGCTATCCGACAAAACTTGAATAATAGCGTAAATCTCTATATTATGTTGATTGTGGGCTCTGATTTGAACGAGAAAATACGCGATTTTCGACGAAATTGGAGCATACAAAAAAACGTAATATAGAGATTTAGGCTATTATTCAAGTTTTGTCGGATAGCCTAGATCATATAGAGTCCATAACTCGAGTGAAGACATTCGTCGTGTGATTAGGGTAGCAATGAGGGGCGAAAAACCAATTTTCGGCCTTTTTGGCTTGCGCGCTCCATTGGATTAACATAGGGACCTTCAGGGCCTTGGCGGCACCTCAAGATACTATTATCCGAAAATTCTCAAAAAATTCATAGGTACTCTCTGACACCTTAGACAACTTTTCCTCACTAAGGCATCATCAAAATCAAAAAAAGTTTTTTTCGATACACCCTAATGTGGGTATAGTGGACACTTTAAGGAAAATTTTTGCTTAAATTCTCAATAAATACCAACCTATTTGCTTGGAAACCGTTATCATCCTATTTTTAGATTAATTGGATCCTCTTTTTTCGATTTTACGATTAAAAATTTTAATTAAATCGGGTAAAGTATTTTTAATTAATTTTTTAAAAGTACTCCAAATTGCATCTATAGTGGCCGCATAGATGTAGCTGTTGTATCTATGGTGGACACTTCTTGCATCTGTAGTGGACACCTCTCTTCTCTGCCTATATGAGGGGTTTATGCATGAAATTGAGGGCGGTTTTTTGTTACAGTCGTTTAGTTCCAATTAAATCTTCCTTCCCAACAAATGCATTTTGTATCAAATCAAATTAGCTTTATTTAAAAAAATACTTGATAGTTTCCGGCCCAAAGCCTACGCAGTAGCTGATTTGAGAGGAGTAAAGCATGTAGTTCAATGTTTTGGAAACCTTGGTTCCCGAAGCCAGAATGAAACCAAATTCATACAACACTCATTTTAAAGCACAATCAACAGTTAATGAAGAAAATCTGATCAAAATTCAATGTTATTTAAGTTTCTATTAGAAGCCATTTCGGTGGCCACTACTGGAAAATCTAAGATTTTGTGTTGGTATAGTGGCCACCCCCATAAATCCTCGTAAAGTCAAAATTTTCAAATAAATTTTATTTAGTATCATTTATACACTCTTCTTTATCAAAATATAAATTTAAAAGTCAATCAAACGGTAATAAATACAAAAAAATCAGTTCTGAAATACCCGCTTCCTTACGCGATTCAATAAGCAAAATCAAATTTCAGTCACTCGGCCGATGTTGTTATTTTCAAATATTTAAATATCCTTCCCATGCTGATTTGTGGTATCAGTGATAATTTATCAGCTTACCTGATTGTACAATCTACTATGCCTATGAATTTTGAAGCTGTTTGATGCCTCTAACTCGTTTTATTTAAAATTAATCAGCTATGTGGCCACTATTGGTACAGTGTCCACTATACCCACATTTACCTTAAGAGATCTTTTATTTTTTACCTATCAGTTGTAGCAATTTTATACTTGGCAGCCAAAGGGATTTGGAGATATACATCCTCGAATCCCCTACCCCCTCCAAAAAAATTATCTTTTGTCATAAAAAAACAAACTATATCCCGTATTCCCCACCGAAATATTTTTCTGATTACGCCTCTGACACTGATAGATGAAGATCCCAGAGCCCCCAGACATTTCTTATTTTCTCACAAATAAAATATATGGGATAATGTAGTATTAGTATAAACTTTGAGTGTGTGCATATCCGCTAACTTGGCCCGCCGGCCAATTGACAGGTACCATGTGCTAAAGGTAGGTAAAAACAGTGCTCACTTTTCTCAAGGATGATTTTTACATATGATACTCGGTGAACTATTTCAATATTTTTTGTAAGCAGCCAGACCAATCGGATAGGCCAAACATCCCCCCAGAGGCACTAATAATGTTGAATAGCGAGAAATGCAGCCAATCCCACCAACCCTTACGATCGCATAAAGCTGTATAAGTGCATTGTAACTAGTGAGAAATGACTAGTAGTGAACCGACAATTTTGTTTGCAGCTTTATGCGATCGTAAGGGTTGGTGGGATTGGCCGCATTTCTCGCTATTCAACATTATTAGTGCGTCTGGGGGGATGTTTGGCCTATCCGATTGGTCTGGCTGCTTACAAAAAATATTGAAATAGTTCACCGAGTATCATATGTAAAAATCATCCTTGAGAAAAGTGAGCACTGTTTTTACCTACCTTTAGCACATGGTACCTGTCAATTGGCCGGCGGGCCAAGTTAGCGGATATGCACACACTCAAAGTTTATACTAATACTACATTATCCCATATATTTTATTTGTGAGAAAATAAGAAATGTCTGGGGGCTCTGGGATCTTGGACTATGAGATCCTTCGGAAGCTTTGTTTTTTTTTAAAATCATGTATTTGAATTTGTATGTAAATTGAATTTCTATACTGTTAACACAGTGGCGTAGCCAGAAAAACTTCACGGAGGGGATATTGATATTTCAGGAGGGGATATGTGGGTATTTTTAGTGGTTTTCTATGGTCAAGAAAGGAAAATTTCTAAGTTTCGGGGAGGGATCCCCAAATCCCCCTAGCTACGCCCCAGATTGTTAATTTAAAAAATTAAAGAAACTTCCAAATTCGCAACTTTTTTTGAGGCTTGAAAAAGTGCCATTTTCCCATCCTAACATGAATATTTTACTAGATACTTTCATGAAACTTTTTCTGAGTTTGTATCTCATTGAAGTTTTCGATCCATCTCCTATAGTTTTGTTTTTTAACTTTCTTATTTCGCCGCAAAGGGTGGAGTATGTCATCTCAATGGATTCGGCAGTCACATACATCTATGAGAGAAGCGAGTTTTGAATAAAACACCCTGTATATGGGATGTCCGATAGAAAAGCTATAATTAATTAGCGTACTGGTCGTTTTCCTCAATTGGTTGTTAACACACTAAAAACAAACTGACATGGCTAAATTGCCTTTCCCCTTCAATGTGTCAAGTAACAGGTCTTCTTTTAAAAAAATCGCTCAACCAACAAACTCAAAGAGTGGTCAGTTCACTGACTTTCACTAATGGAGTCACATTAGCAGGACCACTGGAGCGAGATGACATAATGGCTGGCGACACATCTTCACGGAAAATTGAAAAAAGGGGAGGCACATTATCAAAAGATTTACAAGGTCGAAAATTTTCGGAAGGAATGCCACGATATATTAGGTGGGCCATTAGCGATATGGTGTGGGGAAAATCACTCGAGTAAGACCAGAATAGGCAGGTGGTCACAACAATGACTGTGATTAGGATCAGTGTTGGCAATTTATTGGGGATGTTTATTTTACTTTTCAACTTTCGACGACGGTATTATTTCGATAAATTGAAGTTCAGAGCTGTATGGTGATTTCGGCGGGCCGGAACAACTGGAAAATATTTGGGGACAAATACCTTTTATTCTTTCTTTCCTCTCTGATTCTCTCATACCGAAAGAAGGCACCGATCAACCGATTGCGTCAGATCGGGCTTCCCACTCCCAAATACACTGCAAAAAATAATCTTACAGAAACAGAAAAGTCCTGGCAGTAAAAGTTACAGAAAATGTTCAGTCAACAGAGAAATCCAGCGGAAAGGAAAACTCGGGCAGCTTTTTTTTTGCTGCCCCAGATTTTTTATAATTATGTACGATTATTTTTTGCAGTGCAACCCTTCATATTAAACAACTAAGATAGTTCAGACTAACACATTTTTAAAAGCATAATATTAAATGAGAAGTGAAATATTAGATGAGTTTTTGACACAACGAAAGTGATGCACAGTATTGTTTTTTATTCCACTTCTCAGTCATAATATCGGGTGCCCAGAAAAATATTCTAAATACAAGAGTTAGAAGCACATGTAGCTTAATCTCTCCATCTGAACAAAAAAAATCTTTCCAATTTTCCCCCTAAGTCGATGTTTCAGGTCCTTTTCAAAATTTAAAAACGGATACAAATGCTTTAAAAATCCATCTTCAAAGGCTAGAAATTTAAATAAACTTTAGGAGTTTGGGTTTGTACTTTTCAATAATTTTGCGATTTGCTATTTGACTTGGATCTTGGATCTACTTGAACCCATTCCCTAACCGAGAAATACAGGCTTGTTCTCCATGACACTTTAAAAAAAGTTTTAAGATTGAAAGCATGCATTGCAGGAAAGGCTTTTATATAATGAATAGTCAAACTGGACAAGCCAGTAAGATCAGTATTTCAGGATCAATAAAAATTCTAGTTATTCACTCGCAAAACACTGGAAGAAAATCATTAAACCGCTCACACATCTTAACTAAAAAGGTGCCCCAATACCTGGAGAATATTTTACGAAACTAAATTACTAGTTTTGAACTAAGCATTTTGCAAAAGAAGCCTTCACAGAAAAATATTTCTAATGTGTTTTTTAACCAAATTTGTATTTTATTTATAAAAGTAAACCAAGAATTTACTAAAGCTTTTCCCATGGTTACTTAACTTTTAGTTAGAAGCAGTACTGTAGTTGGAAGAAAACTTTGTTTTTGTTCCCCCTTAAAACCAAATATTTTTTTGGGGGGGTAGGATCCCAATGTTCTCTTTAATTTCAGCACTCAGAGCCGATCTAAAATGGAATAACTTTCTCAGCCACTTACATATTGCATGAATAAATTGACTCTGACTACAAAGTTGTGTTAAAATGATACAGACCACAAATAATGTATTTCCAGATCTTTAAATAAAATCCTCAAAGACAGGATATCTATAATGCAAATGATTTTCTACAGACCATAAGAGCATACAGTAATTCAGATAGAATACAAAGTAGAGTTCAAGATACATGCAACATTATGTATAATGAAAGAACAATAGAACCAGTGCAACTGGGACAGAAAAGTACTGGGCCAATTCGAGGAATCTAGGTTCAACACTGAACTATTTCTTACAACTACTGAGCTGGCCTAGGCTGAACTGTCCTAGTCACCCAGTGCTCCTTACATCCTCTTACAGTTTCAAAATATCAACCTTTCACACTTTCTTTGATGAATAAATATAATTTTTTACACCTATATTTACCAGTCCACTTAAGTATGATGCTCGATGTTCCATTCGCAAAAACTGAGTTACAATTTGTGGTTTATGTACAGCACACATACGCTTGGTTATGATCACATGATATCACTTGCTTCCATTCCTTCAGCTCTCTGGAGATTGCAATACAGCTCATATATACTTCCTTCTCTTATAATTTCAGCATAGAAACGCAAGGGTAAGTGAGAGAATGGTTCAGAAAATATAAGAAAAAATTTGGACTCTAATATTCATTGTGAGAAAAGATCTAATACTCATTGTGAGAAAAGAATCTATTTGAAAGATAATTATTTAAACATTCTGTCTAGGTTCTGTCTAGTCTTTTTTAATAATTATTTTACTGAACCACACTGGATAAATTTATTACTAACTGAAATAAACTCGCTTTGCATGAAGGTAAAATAAACTTTCAGACTGTACAGCACAACTTTTTCCTAGCTACAGAAGACTAGCTTACACGAAACCCAGTAGGGTTTTTGATAAAACTTCAATTTTTAACAAGATGAACTCATTATGGTAAGCCAGATACACATGTTTTCAAAGTAATAAAAATAAATAGATGATATCTAAAACAAATTAAAAAATATCATAAAACTTAGCTTGTGAAATGCTTTGAAGCATCATTATTTATAGAATTTTAACTCACCATTCTAATTTCTACTCTAATTAAAACTGATCATCTTCAACAATATCAAATCCTAATTATTTAAATATATCATTCTCTCACTTCCCAACATTACCTCAACAAGATGGAGGAGTGCAAAAATAGGACTTTATGGGTGGGTTGATACAAGCCAATAACACGCCTTTGATACAATTGCTCAAAGGGCAACACCATCTGAGATCACCAACTTACAATAAGCATGCGTCAAGCCTAATATAGGCAAGACTGATATACACAGTAGTCTCTTGCCAAGCCATTACATAATACTTCATGTCATATTTACAAGATGTATGATAAAGCAGCACTTGAAAGGGGTTGTCCATTAATTAGGGGAAATGTAAAGAAAATACACAAAAATCTGACAGTATGGATATTAATCACTGTAAAAGAATCTCAATGATTTTGAGGATAAGTCAGGTTATTATCATACATTCAAGATGGTTGATAAATGCCCAGGGAAATGTTTATTTGTTAAGCATAATTAAGTAAGGGGCCATCCATAAATAATGTCCCGTTCAGAGCGGAGGAAGGTGGTTCATCAATCTGTGACACTTTGTGACAAGGGGGAGGGGAAATTTCAAGAATTGTGACATCACACATCGAAAATAAAAAATATAACTTATTTTTTTGCTGGAAAATGCAGTTGAAACGATATCAGATTCATACTAACGAAATAAAAGTTCACTCTGAATTTTTAAGGTGGGGTGCGCAATAACTCCATTAACAACATTACATCCCAAATTCTTAACAACCTTATTATTTATTGGTAGTAGACTATGACTTGTGACAAAGGGGGAGGGGGTATGGTGAAGTGCGACACTTTGTGACATAAAGGAGGGAGGAGGTCAAAAACGTCATCGACATCATTTATAGATGGACCCTACTACAGTTCAACAACTTCAATGAGATGTGGTGAGGTGCGAGTTGGAAACATGGGAAAGCCCACTAGAAACTATAATCTCGCAATTATTTCAAGTGTTTTGGCAAATTTCAAGGGCAAATCCCACATTGAGGAGTGTAATATTAAAGTGAATATAATTAATGAACAATCCCTAAGCAGGATTTGAGCTACTACAAATGATTCTACAGAGAGATGCTTCAAATACAAGCAAAGGCAAGTTCATGAATGAGATGCACAGTAAGAAAATGAAAACTCAGTATCTATGTTTAGTGAGTTAGTTCTCTATGAAACTATCAGTACAATTTATTTTGCTCATGGATAGCAAAACTGAAACTATTCTAACCTTTAAAAGGAATTTCATCTTTAACATCAAAACTTGCGATTATCTCACAGAATTTCTCTAATGCAACGAGGCAATACAAAACATTGTGAAACCACTAAATTAATGTTAAAAATACTAATACTAGGGTTATAAACATTAACCTTATGATTAAAATTTTAAATAGACACAAAACCTATGGAATAAAATATTTTTAAATTTAAAAATTACGATAAAACTAGAAAAATAAACAAATTAAGAAAAACATTTAAGTGCACAAACAATGTATATAAACAATTTTCTAAAGTAAAAAACAAATTCAACCTTCATTAGATGAAAATTGTTTTCTCCTTAATGCTTTTCCAAGAAAACTTAAGGCAAATAATATTATGATTTGTAAATTTGGCATTATGATTTTGTACATTTTTGAGTTATTAAATATTACACTTTAAAAATTAACCAGATACCAAGAGTATACCATTGTTTAAATTTGATTACAGTATGTTTGAGAAAATAAAGCTATTGTAAGTTATTAACAAATAAGTTCAAATATAAAGTGCACAACCTTGACACTAAATAATTCTATAAAAACTAGTGTACTGCATTCTTAATGCCATTTGAATTTTAAGCCATAGCACCACAATTAAACATAAAACTACGACACATTTCATCATAAAAGATAATTACCATAACATGAGAAAAAAAAACAATGAATATATTACACAAACTATATAAATATCTTGACTTTCACTCCAATATTCTATACGTATAATAAAAATTCTACATAAAATAAAATATCACAATGTAAAACAAGGGGATTGTTATATTGAATTAAGGAGAATGATAACTTCCTTTAAACAGAGGGATACGTTATGAAATCCAGGCCGTAATATAATTGAACTATGGAATAAATTGAAACTCATTATTTTGTGGCAAAATGAGCAGTAAAATGTTGTATAATAAAATACCAACTTTAAATTTGAAGAGCAAAATTATTTTATGCAAGGGGTAATGCATTTTAATACAATATCACGATTGTTGAACAAATAAGTTCTAGGAGAAAATGGTAAGGAATGACAACACAAAGAAAACCACATTTCAATAGGAACACAATTGATATGTTAGTTTAAGGGGAGTTAACTTGAAAAAAATGTTTTTAAAAACTGAAATGTGTTTTAAATAAGGTAATATAGTAAATGGTAAGAATGATTTTATAAAAGAAATGTAATTGGTTTTAATGTTTGATGTGTGTTCATTACCTATATAAATTGCATGATTCCAGTCAAGAATAATATATGACTTATACTTACATATTTGAGCTTAAAGCATGGAGTAAAGAATTATGAGTATTTTATAAGGATCTTATTAATCATACAGCCAAATAGAAAAAAAACAATACACAAAGATTAGTTTTTTCTTGATAGAAATTTAACTAATTTACAAGGTTTGAGGAATATTGAATTTTTAAAATTGGAAACCAAATGTTAAGTATCAAAAACCTACCAACATGAACACTGTACTTCTGAACTTGGCATTTTAGAAATAACAGGAAAATGAGTACTCAACTCTTTGGCGACATTACATTTTAGAAAGATGAAACTATGAAACATAGGTTACAAGAAAAGTTATAAATTTTGGTTTAAGTATTTTTAAATATTGTGTTAAAAACACAGAATGAATGGGGAGAATGACACAAAACAAATGGAATATGTAATGTATTTACGCAAAATAAGCTTGATAGATTTTTAAGAAACATTTGGAAATGCTTGATAAAAAATATTAAAAGGTTTTCATAACCTATTCATAAATTTAATTTTTGTATTTGGGGATACAAGTGGTACATTAATGAGTACATGTGACTATGAGACATTAATGCTCATGAAAACTTCACATATAATTTGTTAAAAATATAAAATAATTAAGCACAGAGCTTACAAAAATTTTATACACACTTAAAATTGTAGTAGAAATTTTTAGAGCAGATGTAAGAACCACATCATTAGAAATTCAAACAAGATCAAGTAAGATATTTTAAATTTCTGTTAAAAATAACAGTCAATATTATCATAGAGCCCTTTTGAAAACAAAGTTCATAAACATTGCACAAACTTCAAATACAAAAACAGACTAGAAGTTTTATTAATAAATTTAGAAAAATTAAAACTAAAGAAAAATATCAGATCCTTTTCACAAGATTTACACAGACAAAAGAGTTGTCCAAAACAGAAAAACCTTAGTATTTATAAACTAAAACTGATTAAATACTCTTAATACAAGATTTTAAAAGTTATAGGACATTAACACTACACTCAACAAGAACTTAACTAGAATCAACACAAAAAGGAGCTAAATTAACTCCGAACTAATCTTCAGTCAGAATTATAAAAAAATGCAATACTGCCACAAGTCTATTTTCTCTCACTGGGACAAATATAACCAGATTAAATGCTTTCATCTAGACATTAAGGCTAAAATATTCACCAACACTTAAATACTGCATAAAAATACTTCAAACAGGAGACATGGGGTTTTCATACACAGATGTTGGAGAAGTCTTTTCTAAATCATTACTAGAAAAAACCTTTTCCTCGTCAGGTAACAGGGGTATGCAGTTTTCTGCTTTCTCATTTTGAGTGTAGGCCATGTCGGCATTCACCTCTCGCTTTGCTTCCAGGAATCTGACCGAATCTGGATGAATGGATTCAGGAAACGTGATTTTGTCAGGCTCAGATCGAACTGAATCTGATGTTTTAGAAGGGGAACTCTTGCCACACAGAAGACTTTTTGCTACGGGTATCACCAGAATTCCGGATATAATGATTACTATGCCAGTACAGTAGAATGTGACGTCGTAGTTTCCAGTATGATCAAATAATGCCCCTAAAAATAAAACAAAAGTAAATTTCAGGTTAACAATTCAACTTAAAGATAAAACTTAACCCTTTTGAAAAAACCTTCCAATATTCTTTCTTTATATCAGAGGAAAAGTACTTTGATCAATTAAAAAAGGACTAAATTTTACAAAGATGTATAAACAAAAGTTCAATTCTTCTAATCAATGTAATGTGACAAAACCATTTTGAGGGCTCAAGTATTAGTAAAAATTATAAATGAATTGATTAGGTTCATTAACTTTAGGGTTAGTTCATTGCATTTTGGTGATATCTTTTAAAAATGTAGAAGTTAAGGTTAATTAAAAATTACTTGTAAAGTAAGAATTATCATCATGTTACAAAGAATAAAAGTTTGTCGAACTCAATACATATCAAGTCATTTAAGATAACTAGTTTTTATATAGTAATAATTTCTGAACTTGAGCTTGAATGCCAATTTGATTCAATCTATAAGGAAGGGAAGACAACTAATGATCTTACAACCTTTAATAATAAAATAATATTATAATAGTAACAATATGTTAATAGTTTAACAAATATATTAATATTAAGAACTTTTATTTAAGTTAGTATTGTTATTATCTGCAATGTAATCAAGTACTATTTTGCATGACATATATTTATTATTCACAAATTTCATAGCATATCTTTCATTGAGATTTAAGTTAAAAACAACCTGTTTCACCTTAAAAAGGGTAATACTTTTTAAGTGGTAATAATGGGATACATACCAACTTCAAAAATTATGAAATAACAAAAATTTTTATAAACCAAAACCTAAACTTATGTAAAAGTGATTACTAAAGAGTAAGATTGGATTTTTTTAAGACTACAGGCTTTAGAATAAAATAAAGAGAGAGAGTTTTGGGTACAAATTTATATACAACTCATCAAGGTAAACAACTTAACTTTTTATTAGAAGAAACTGTATTAAAATTAAGTTTTTGGGAAGGTGTGTTGCAGGAAAAACTGGAGATCAGTGAGCGAATTATCAAATGTTCAAACACTTGTAAAAAGGTCAAAAACAGCTCGACTAAGAATATGGTTGCATTTTTTCCGCATCAAAATAAAACAAACTTGAGTTCTCAGCAGGGAAAAAAACCCGGAAAATATTGTGTTGTAAATTAAAAATTAAATGTCAAAAGGGTTATAGCTTTTGAAATTGCAGTGGTCTGCTGGTCTGAGACCACTGATAAACAGCTCGGACCACTACGGTCAGAAATTCACTGGTCCACTGGAGAAAAAAATGCTCACTCAGTAATTCTAGATGCTTTTTCTTTGCTGCGAACCCCCTGAATTAGGACTAGATTTAAGAAAAAGAGTTTAAATGTTGATGAAGCCCAGTGGCGCTGTGGTAGTGCATCGCGCTTCCATGCCACAGGTTCGGGGTTCAAATCCAGGGCTGGGCAGGGTCCACTCAGCCATTCATCCCTTCAGTGGGTCAATAAACTGAGGACCAAGCATGCTTGGGAACTAAACACTGGGGGTCTCGCGTTGTGCTGACCACCTAACCAGGACATTTGCCTAGAACCCCAGGCCCCACGGTCACAAAAACAGATGGGCATCGTAGGCCTTGGCCCACTAGGGCTGTTGCGCCGATGGTTTAGTTTTTTAGTTTAAATGTTGTTTAAAGCAGTGTTTCCCAACGTGGGGCGCACGCCCCACCGGGGGGCAATATGATTTTCTAGGGGGGCAATTTAAAAATTCTCAGCCAAATTGCCCCCCTAGATGGAGTATCCAGTATATCCATGGATAACCATTATATATTGACTTTCCAAGAAGGATTTTTGAGAAAAAAAAAAGACGGGAAGCATTGAAAATTTTGAAAGCCTTCGCTGGGGCATGGACCGAAAAAGGTTGGGAAACACTGGTTTAACACTTTATGTCCCGACGGGACTTGCAAGTCCCTTTTCCCAATGTTCTAAATTCCTCCAATTTTAGTCATGCAAGGCGAAATTTCGTTTACTTCTAGTTGCAGTTACGTAAACTTGACATATTTGGGAAGAGCTGTGCTACTAGGGTTAATATGAAGCACGCGACTCCGCAGTGGTCACCTAAAAACACTTAAGTACTCTGGTGGAATTAAAATTTTTCAACCCTGCGCCAATTGTTCCAGTGCACAGGCTTCCCCAGAACACATTCTGAATTGCTTGGGCCTCTCTGACCAGGAACTATTTGACGGACCCATTGTTCCGGTAATTGACTTGTTGAGGGTGAATAGATTCATGGACTTTATCTAGCTCTGCTAGAAATGGGGATTAGTAAGAAGAAGAAGAAGATATGAAGCTTATATACTTAATAACGTATAGGGATAACGTATAAAAATATACAGCAAAATTTTTCTGAAAAACATAATTTGGGACATAAAGGGTTAAAGGGTCAAATTTCATAACATTTTCAGGGGGAGGACCCCTTTTAATAATTAAATTTCTATACCACACAAACCTTACATAAAACTGACAAGAGAACTAATTATACTAAAAAAAGCTCTAAAAAAGAGGTTTTATAGCTAAATATACAAATACAAATTAAGTCAACCAACTACAGGCGTAAGCCCAGCAAGGTTGGTCCAGTCTTTTTAACCCAAACTACCGGAATCCCATTATCTGTCAATTTTCCTCTTAAACTTGTTTACCCCACTTGAATTTACAATTGTTTCAGGCAACGCATTCCATCTATCCACTACCCTATTAAAAATGCATGCGTGAGGGGGTAGTCCTGGTCATGTGGAGCAAAAATCTATCTACGGCGTGATGATGGAAGATGGATTTTTGGTCCCTCCCGGAAAAGACTTCTATATACGCCGCTACTGGACGGACCAGTCATTTTGGTTGAGGATTTTTTTCCAATTTCTAACTCTGGTTAAAAGACATAGCGATTCCAAGCAAAAACTCCACTCTCACCTGCCGCAGGCGGTCCAACCAAGCTAGCGATTCCTTGCACGAGCAACAGAAGGCCGTAGGCGCCCGTGAAGTCGTCGAGCGAAATGAGCTGGACGATGATTATGGGGACGAGGGTGTAGTTTGCACTGATCATGAAGCCGTAGATTCCCACCAGAGTGGCCGTCATGTAGTAGTTGGTCAGCACTGGGAGCAGAACGAGTGAAACGCCGCTCAGCAGAATGAAGCCGCTGTACAGGAGAGAGGAGTCAATCCAGGGTTTGTCTCCTATGTAGCCAACAACAACCTGGAAAGTTTGAAAATACATTTCGAGGCGTTAAAAACAGTTTTGAAATGCTAACAAAATAAAAATAAGTTATATTCAAGCGGTATTAGAATATCAATAACAATATTATGCTTATTAACCCGGGAGCAGTCGCAACTGGGTATCTCATACCCAGGCGCGCATTCTAAGTTGCACAGCGCTCCCCTCTTTTTTCCAAAATCTATGTGGCCATGTGTAGCTGAGTTCAAGGTCACATTCTTCAAGTTGCAAGGTTAGGGGCCATTCATTAATTACGTAAGGGTCCCGAGGGGGAGGGGGGTTGGAAAAATCTCTACATACCCTTACTTGGGGGGTGGGGGGGTCAAACCAAATCTTACGTAATATTTTCCAAGTTAATGGAAACAAATTACAATCAAATAACTATTGAATAACCCCAGAAAAACTTTAAAATGCTGATGATCTCGATAAATTATCGAAGCTTTAATTTAAAAAAAGTGAAGGTAAATCAGATGTATCTTTGTTATTGGAGTTTAAACTAATTAAACGAAATAGAATCTTACATAAGAATATGGGGGGAGGGGTTTGAAAAATCTTACGTACCCTTACATGGGGGTAGGGGGGGGGGTCGAAAATTGCCAAAATCATCCTTACGTAATTAATGAATGGCCCCTTAGATAAAAATTTAGGAATGTGTGGTTTCCAGGAATCCAGGCTAACATACCCACCTGCAACTATACTCTTTTCATTTAGAATTGGCGCTTGAGATATAGTGCTTTCCCCCACGCTAGAAGCGTAACCATAGTTACACTCTTCGAGCAGCCAATAGAAAGCCTTCTTCGTCACTTTGACGAGGATAGTTGCTATGGTTACCGATCGGTGGTGGGGGAAGGAAATATTTTCAAGCGCCAGTTCAAAATGAACAGAGTATACCCTTGTTCGTTTGATAGGTGCGACTGCTCCTGGGTTAAAGGTAGAAAAATTTAGCATAACATGAATTTTCAAAAATAATACATGTATTTCTAAGTAATTATGACAATAACTGTTAAATTCACAATTGTACTTAAATGTTGAAAAATAGTTAGCTTTCCATGTAGTTATTTTGTTAAAAAAGATTTCTTGAAAAAATAATGCAAGTTATATTCAGAGAATTAATGTACATCTTCCAATCATCACCATGAATGGTGGAATAATTTAAAGTTAGAGTAATAAATCTTTTTAATAATTGGTTTAGAGTAAAAAAGTTGAAACATAAAAAATGCATCTCAAAAACCAATATTTTGCAGAAATTTAAAACATCAGAAAACAAAATGTAACAAAGTAAATTAAGTAACAAAGCAAAGTAAATTAATTATTAATTCTTAAAAACTTGATTCTTTAAAGTTAAATTATAATAAATAGGAATACAGAAAGAAATTATGTGGTTTGATAGACAAAGAAAATAATTGTTTAACTTACCACACCCAAACAATTAAAAACTCCTAGAACAGAGATCAAGACAGAAGCACTTTGCATGTCTGTTCCTGTGGTAGTCACATGATCTGGTATGTAGACATACGGTACATCTAAGCAGATGTACAGCAAGAAGTTTGAAAGGCAGAACAGAGCGTACCCCACATTTTTGAAATTCCCAAAATCAAACATCTCAAGAATCATTACCTTAAGATCATGGAGAAACAGGCAGGGCTGAAACAGAAAAGTTGTTTTAAAATTCAAGAGTACTAAGCAAAATACCTGCTGGTTAGTAATAAAATAACTTTTATAGCAAAGGTAAAATATGCTATAACTGCTATATTCCCAAAATAATATGATGATTTTACTCTTTTACAAAATTCTCTACCCATAAAGAATTTTGAATTTTGATGTTATTTTTAGCAACTCTTTATAAAACGAAGTTTAAATCTAAATTTTTGTTCTATATAAGCTATTGTAAAAATATAAGAAAAATAGAAATACATAATTCTACCAAATAGAATATTACGCACTATATTTTTACAAATTTTTAAACTAAAAAGAATTTCAGCAAAAATAAGCTAAGAGTTTCAAAAAATACCAAATGGAATAAAATATTCATTCAAAAGTACCCATAATTTCTTATTTGAATGCTTACTTTTGTTTAATTAGAGTTGATATCCAATATTAACAATTTAGTCAATTTTAAGGTTCGAGATTTTATTATTTATCATCAGTAACAAACAATAAATCCAATTTTAAGGAAAGAAATGATTAAGTATATTTAGTAGGCTGGTCACTTAGTAAATGTGTCTCATCTCTCAATCAAATAGTTTAGTTTTCCGTTTACAAAAACTTAATTGTGAAAAAAGAATAAATTTTTGCAATAGTTTTGGATCAGATTCTCTGGATCGGAGACAGCCCTTGAAAGTGAAAAAAATAAGTCTTGTAACTATGCTTGTAACGATAAGTTTGAATTAGGTTAAAGAAGAAAATCCACATCCCCTCCATAGGCAATCACAGCAGTTAAAATTTTTGCAATTTCGGTAGTTCCGAATATAACTCAAAACGCACAATAGTTCGTGGCTGCGAATGATTTTGGATTGCTTTTCTATTGTACCAGTAGTCGGTTTAATAAATCAATATTTACTCTGAGGCAAAACAAAACACCCACACAACGATACGCTCAACCTTGACCTTGCAGAAGAGTGAAGCCAAACAAGTGGCCAGGACCGGACTGGGAAGAAATTTCGGCCCGGGCATTTTAAGTCTGAATCGGCCCACCACATAATTTTCATGGAAAATATAACTTTATAGAATTAAAAATTTCGGGCGGATCATGGTACCTCCCCAAAAAATTCTTTTGAAAATTGACCCTTAAGAAACAGTCTAAAATCCACCTTGAAGTCCCTAATTGGATACGTAATAAACTCAATATAGACTTTTAATTCTTTGTTGGTAAATTCAGTGGGTAGAAAGAATTTCCATCTTGACGAACTAAATATTAAAAGAAATTGTGAATAATGTAGCTCAAAATCGAAAGGGGAGTCTGGGGAGTCCTCCCCCATAAAAATTTTGGAAATTTTACTCTTAAAAGTACTGTTTTAACTCATTTGGGACCCTTTTGGGTGACATTCGAAAAGGTTCGCTCCTTTGTATGCCGTAGAATTTTTAAAGATGAAACCAGGAAAATTCGTTCATAAAAATATTTTAAATAATAAAATGTTTTTGAATTCATTAATTTATGCCATCATTAATGAATTTAATTCCTGGTAAATTAATGGTTTGGTAGCCGCACAAAAAGAATTCGTGGGCCGCTAGTTGGAAATTCCTGCGAAGTGTGGATACATTTATTCAGGATCTTTTTCATTCATACCACTGCAAAATATTTCGGTTGTAGGCGGTCCACAAACGGCCCTCGACGAGTAGCGGCCCACCGGGCATTTGCCCAAATGCCCGCATGGCCAGTCCGAGCCTGCAAGTGGCCCACTTTACAAAAAGCAGAAATCAGCACATTGAAATAAAATGGGTTTGTTATAGAGTTTGTTTGAAAATTGTTTAGAGATAGAATTGTTTAGCACTTTGAAAGGTATATTAAAAAGGTTTCTGGAGGTTTTAATCCATTCTGAACATAAGATTAAAAAAATGACTACAATTGTCCATTGTCTTGATAATGTTAAGTACCTTTCTATATCTAGAACAAATAATCCTAAACAACTAAAATCGTAGACAAGATTAATCAGTGATGTAGTGGAACAAAATATTTGGTGGACTCTCCTTTTTCAATCTCTTGACCAAAACCCTCACATTTTGGAGGGATATCCCAAGTATAACGGGGGCCGGCAGCGTCCCCCGCGTTCACCCTTAATCTCAGCACTGAGAGCTGGCTATGAACATAAACGCAAAAACCGTAAAAGAATTCCGTAAAAAAAGTAAATCGTTCGATAAGATCATTAGTCCGATCACATTATTGCATCTAACTGGACTCAGCTTAGAACATTGGAACTAGGGAAAAACACGTCCTAACAAAATATATAAAATTTTATTAGGTTTTTATGTTGCCCACAAAAGTCAGCAGAATATGGATCTTAGTTTGTTCTCCTGGCTAAGGGAATTGAATGCTGATTATTATTTGAATTAGTTCTTAGAACCAATAAACTTATGATACCCAAAGGTTATCGCAACGCAACCTTCATTCAAAGGAATTTTCTTCATTTCTTAAGGAATTCATGTCAAATTTTGGCCTGGACCAAATTGGTCAGTGCGTGTCTGGGTTTTACGCTGGACCCCAAGTTAATTCTGCTCATTTATCGACCCCAGCAGCATGAAGGGCTGAGTTGACCCACGCCAAACCTTCAAAGCATTGAACTAGGGTCTATAGTTCTTCACAGTAAGAAACGCTGAAAACTATACCACCACCACTTTTTTAAGGAAAAGCTTAGGGCCATATGCAACTCCGTTTTACGACGATTTGGTTGATGGTTGAAGCTGGTCGAATCCTACTTCCAAACAACTCAACTATCGTTTTCTTTAGTCATTTGCCCAGCTTGCCGCTGATTGGTTGGAATAAATAAATGGAGCTACGTCATCGGGCATTTCAACCAATCAGAGGAAAACGGCAGCGGATGAAACGGCCGACGCCTGCTCCTGACCTGACGTTACCGTTGTACGGTGGATGACGGTGAAATACGGTTCCTTAGAACGTAACGAAACGGAGTTGCATCCGGCCCTTAGAAGATTAAAGGTAAGGAAGATTCCCTTAATAAGACTCAATCCCTCTCCAAACCACAGGCCATTGAGGAACATCCGCGTGAACCCTACCTTTTCTTCTGTAATGGTGACCATGCTGTTCCGGAAAATATTGGGGCAACTGGAGGCCTTGAGGCGATAGCGATGTATGTTGAGCATGGCTCCCCTGTATGTGATGCTCCCCCTCTGCACCTTCATGTTCCGCAACTGGGCAGCGTCCAGCCGTCCGGGTAGCGAGGACTTCTGTCCCTCGGATCCGGTTAGTGTCCGGCTGGTGCTCTTGTTCCGCAGCTTTTTTCTGCTGCCCTTCTCTTCCTACGGAGAGAAGACAGTAAAGCACCGTTTGGGCCATTTCATTTATACTTGACAGCAACGTTAGTTGACCCTACGACGTTACTAACAAAGCAGTTCCCATCGCGGTGTTTGAATTTCAAGTGAAACAAAGGACGTCAATTTTAAAATACGATTGTTTCGATAAACCCATGATATGTCTATCACGATTTGCGTACCGAAACCCTCCAAGCAACCCAAAAGGATTTGTATACCCAGTTTCTCTATACGCGTAGTGACGTACTGGGTTCAGGAAACGTTGCTGCCGAGTATATAGCTGATTCGTCTATTTGGTCTCGTTGGATTGCTGTATGCAACAGTTAAGAGTAAAGAAGTAACGAGACAAACACTACTTTAAAAAGGAGGATACACGGACTTGGAAAAAGTGTCCGAACCTGCGAACGTGGTTCGAAAGGAATCCACTGCCAGCTCCAAAGGTGCAATACATAAGGTTTGGGTAAATTTCGGTGATTCGGGGGAAGGTTACAACTTTTTCCAGGTCCGAGGATACAAGTATTTAGGCCATTACAACGATCGAAAGCCGCCCCAGATTACAATGTAAAATATAAGGGGGGCGAGGACCGAATGGGTTGACTGGAAGTAGGCGGGCCAAATTTGGCCCTCCTAACTTGAATGATCTACCTCCTATATCTTGAATAATTAAAAGCAATTTGAACTTCCATTGTTTGCTCTTTAATATCGAGATAGTTAAAAGATCACCTATAATGGGTTTTCGAAAAATACTTCAAGTTTTTATAATTTCAATAAAATTTCTATATTTTTGTCAGCTCTATGTTTAAATTTTATAAACTTAAAAAGAGACGCAAAAAATTCCCTACCTCTTCCTTCCCCTCGAAGGGGACGAAAGGGTCCAAGAGCGCGTTCATGTAGCCCTCCTTGCACGTGTTCGCCAGATCCTGGCCGCTGTCGTCGCGCAGGTAGGTGGGCAGCTGGACCATGGAGCTGCAGAGGCGGCCTTCGAGCGCCCTACAGGAGGGGGAGGGGCGGCTGCTGTTTGAGGGCGGGGGTTCCAGGTCCCGCATCAGCGCCCCGAACACCACCATGTTGAGGAAGAAGCCGGCCATCAGAAGCACCGTCCCTCGCCAAGCGTACACCTCTAGAAGGTAGGTGGTGAGCGGAGGGAACACGAAGGTGCCAATGCCGGTGCCGCACGCGGCCAGACCCGTCGCCAGGGACCTGAAAGAGACGAGAGATTATAGGGGAAGATGCACACTTGTTTTACCTTAGCTTTTCGAGTTCAACTATACTCGAATGCAACTAAAGTTGAGCCTGACGTCATGGCCACGCGGAAGAAAATCTGAGTAAACAGAAAGTCTGCTGGGTTGCTAGAAGAAGCTCTTATTGGGTGGCGAGTTAGAGAGCGAGTTGTACTACTACGCGTTACGCCACTTTAAAAAATAATAATACTGAACATTTTATGCATATCGGGATGAAAAGATGCTTAATATACGTGGATTTAAAAACTAATCATTCAAAACTCAAGCTCTAAATTTCACTCAAAATTCAGACACCTCGCGGGGAACTACTTTCTTTGGTTGCTCTCTCAGCATATTTCTACAGGCTCAAGTTAAGTTGCAACTGAGTATAGCAGTGCTCAGATTGTCTACAATGAATACACTGCAAAAAAAATAATCGAACACAGAAACTGAGAAGCTCAGGTAGCAAAAGTTGCCAGAGCTTTCTTTCCACGGGATTTCTCTGTTGACTGAACATTCCTGTTATGCTACGATCTTTTCGCAACCTTTAGGGAATTTATTCATCAGGAATATACCATTTATTTACTACATTATTGTCACTAGACTGGCGTCTCATTTCATTGCCCCCAACTTTGGAAACGGGTCCCTAAATATTTTTGCATAAAAAAAACAAGTTTAGTCAACAGAGAAATTTCGTGGAAAGGAATGCTCTAGCAATTTTTGCTGACAGAGCTTTTCTGAAAAATTTTTTTGCAGTGAATTTACCGGCCCTAGAGTTGACGTGTCTTAAATTTGAGGAGCTTGCATCAACAACGAGCTAACTAACAGCTTTACATTGGAGTTGGATCGTTGCTGCAACAAGGGCGTCATTTGTAGAGCTGGTAACAACTAGCTATAGAAACTTAAGAGGCTAAGAGTAGTTAGAGATGTTGGAACTCTTGACGTATTCTCGTCAACCTGAACAGCGGCTAACCAGTAGACAGAAGGAATAGCAGACCTCTGATTGTCGGAATCCTTCTTCGACTGTTGGTTGACCACTGGTCAGGTAGCAGATAATATAGCCGTCACTGTCAGATCCAGATGCTTCATTTTTTTCGTTAATGCTTATTTCTTTGATTCCAATGCATCAAAAGGTGACACAGTGCCAAGGAACGGCCATTCATAATGTTAAGGTCCAAATCGGTAGATAGTGTCACATATTTCCCAATTCCACTTGGTAACATAAGATAGAGCTCAAATTGGTTAGTCAGGTAATTGTTATTCCCAAACACAGAATTGTTCCATTGCTTTGCAAACACTCAAATCGGTCTTTAAGTGAAGATGGAAATCGTAGGAAGTGGAATTGGGAAACACGCAACAGATTCACCCGACATAAACAAAAAGGCCGAGAGATCTCACCTCCTCTTCTCGAAATAGTAGGCGACGATGACGATGGAAGTGACGTAACAGAGCGCGAGCCCGAATCCAGCCAGCGAGAAGGTGACGAAGAGCACCTCCAGCGAGTCGGCGAAGATGCTGAGCACGAAGCTGGCGGCAGCCAGGAGCGCCCCCAAGATGCACATGCGACGGCAGCCGTAGCGGTCGATGAGGTAGCTGGCCACGGGACCCGCCAGCAGGGGCATCCCGAGGAACACCGAGCAGGCCCACGACGTCTTCGCCTTGCTGGCGCCGAAGAAATGCACCAGCTCCATGAAGAGGAAGCCGAACGAGAAGGACACCCCGTCGGCGATCAGGTTGACCATGAAGGCGGCCACCACCACCACCCATCCCCAGCCGCCGTCCGGAGGGGTGGCCAACCCACCGCCCCCGGACGACGACGAGGACGAAGAAGAGCCACTTACTGACCCTGCTTCTTCTTTAGCTTGACGTGGAAGGCTTGTAGAAGCCGAGTCATCAGAGTCCACATCTTCTCGGCCTTTATTAATAGCTGGAGCCATATCTGAGGGGTCTCGTCGGAGAGGGTGGCGTCGAGGAGCATCCAATCGTGCGGCGGGGGTAATGGTGGTGTTGCCGTTGCCATCGGCCGCTGGGAGGAGGGAGCCGGTTTCGGGATGAAGCGCTGCACCATCAAGACCTTGTGTCCATGGGGTGAAGGCAGGAGAAAAGGGCCGCTGCGGAAAAACAAAAGGAGGGGTCAGTGACAGCACAAGAGCATAGCTGAACTAGGCTTACAGGGTTCATGCTACAACATGGTGAAATTAAGGAATATTTCAGGAGTAAAGTACTAAAAAATCAGGAGAGGACGTGATTAAATACTTATTAACCTTATACAACTTTCCATACGATCGAGTAGTAGAATGAGTTCAGAATGAAGTATGGAACAAGGCATTGCAAAAGAGGATAGAATTTCACATTTCAATGGAATTTTATCTATTAAAAAACAACTATTTCCACTAAATCGATGATAAAACTTCGTGTTGCTCTTGGACTGATGTTGTTTCAGGAGTCCGATTAAAATTGAGGAGAAAATTTTTTTTTAGGAGTTTAAGGGCCTTAGAAAAATAAAGAAAACTTCAGAAGTCTTTGAGGAATTTCGGGAGGCCTACGAACCCTGGGCCTATAAGTCGTTGGGAATTTTCCTATACAGATTCGACTCGGTAAGATGTTGTTAGAGAGCTGATTGGTTTGCTGGAAAGATTTGATTTCCATTATGAGAGTGTCAGCTTTTCTGATTGTTTCTTAAGAATCTTACTTCCAAAGGGTAAATGTGGGGACAGCCTGATCCTGGTTTCTTTCGAGCTGTATGAGGTTTAGGAATTTTATAAATATACATGGATTTTAAAAGTTTTGGACACAAATTTTAGTTTGTGATGCCTGCTAAAAACCTAAGAATCTGCTCCAGTTAAGAGAGCTTTTTAATTTTGGGAAAAATTTAATCAGCAGAAGAGAATAGACTCTCGATATGTATTGCTAAGCATCAATTAGTACTAAACAGAAATGTCAAAATCTATTCAGAATTATCTACTAGTAGTTCTTGGTTAGTCTAGTCAGGATAAACACTTAGGGATAAATGTCAGATAGATACTTAAAATCGGTACTTTTTAGGGCCAATCCAATTATGAATAAAATATACCATTTCCACCGATTCCATCTATAGTGCAACAGTAGGCCAAACCAATGGGCAATGGGCAAATCATAAAGAGAAACACATGACATTCTTTTCCTCTCTGTGATTCGTCCCATAGTGTCATTGGATTGCCGTAAATCATCAAATCGGACAAGTAGAAACGAAACTTTATTTTTGATAAATAAAGTGTGTGGGTTTCGAAAAGAAACTAAATATTGGAGTTAGGTCCAATCCCCACTTTTAATCACTAACGCGAATCCTACCAGCAATTACACTTGCATGAAAAGGACTCAAGGATAAGACTAAATTGAAATAAATAAATACATCACTTAACTATTTCTATATCTTTAAATACTTTGAAGGCTGTAAAATTTAGGAAAAAATATAGCCTCTTCTTAACACATCGAAATAAACGTCGTTCCCTAAAACCATAGATGAGATTTTCTTTGAAGCCTAAAAAAACCCACCCTCACACGTAAGAAATATAATTTGCCATTTTCTGATATAACCATCAATTTTTTATCAAGCTAGTATCAAATAGCCCTGATGTTTTTAAACGCTAAGGTACGTTTATGAGTAATGAAAAACTAAATGGTTACATAGGGATCGTAACAAAGGCAGTAATAAACACCATATAGCAATTATAACGTTTTACGAGATGACATGCTACCTTAGATGAGAAAAAAACGATTAGCCTTGAGCATAACAATATAAAGTCTAATTCCTGTGGCCAATAAAACCAAAGACACTTTCAAAAGCTAAAAGAATTTTAATGTAGGTAATAAAAAACAACCTAAAGGGATCTGGTGGTAAGGTGTCACGAAAAAACCGTTCAATGCAAAAACCGTTCAGACAAAAACCGTTCAAAAAACAAAAAAACTCATAGCTTTACACATGTAATAAATTTGTTTGTTTTTTATTGAACGGTTTTTGCATTGAACGGTTTTTTCGTATATCCGGTGGTAACTAGCTGGTAATGGATTTCAGACAATGAACTTGATGACCATTGAAAAAAATTACATCGCATTAAAACGCATGTTAACCACTGCCATTCAAAAGGAGCAAACTTAAGAAAAAAACTACACAGCAAGAAAAATATGCAAAATGTAAATCTAAATATAGTAACGAGATAGATAAAGAAAATTGAATGAGTGATTCGGCAGAAAGGAAATCTTACCCTGCTTGAGTTCTATCACCGACTAAATACCACCTATTCTTATTCCACAAAGGCAATAGTCCAATCAATTCAAAGGGCCTTCCGAAATTAAAATTGCACACACGACTATAGTTTCTCAACTTCACCATGCAAACGCAACAACTTCGGACAATATAAGCGCACAGCGTGCCACACGTTTCGACTCTTCCAGATTACTTAAGCGGAGGGAGAGAAATAATAATACTGAGCAAAACAATCCCAATGGAAGGACGTAAACACACACGGTCAGACGACAAAGAAAAAAAAACATTTAACGTCAAAGGGACCATAAAAGCACTGTGCGAAGAATGCAGCCTTGAATGAATGTCATGGGATTCGATGTTATTTATATTAAGACGGACTGATGAACCCATCGAAAGATTCAAGCGACACAATTCTCATCCATTCAATTCCTAATCACACTAGTTTTTATTGGAGTTCTAGAAGGATTTCTGACGATGACCAGATCGGACCGTCCTTCGATCACATCAGACCAAACATAGATGGGCCAATCTGGATTGTGTGAGACAAGCGGGTTTTTATTTAGCTAGAGAGAGAGGAATCCGATCCCATGATGAAAAAGTTATTTTCAAGGCTAAAATAGAGTAAATATTATAAATAGAGTTCATTGATACAAGTTACAAAGAACTAAATTTATTACAAAAATATCAAATTACTAAAAAAGAAAACTCCAGCATTTATAAAAAGAGAGATTAGTTAAAAGATTCAAATTATTGAAGGACTTCTAATGCAGGGAGTCAAATGTCCTTGCTGAACTTCTCGGCTAAAAACGCAAGGTTAGTTTCAGAAAACACAAGAACCCAATAAATTTTTTTTGTAGAAAAAATCAATTGTAAAACTTACGAGGAGATGTATATACGTCGGTTTGGAGACATAAATGACCATGTCATAATTTTCACACAAGAATAACCTTGATATTTCAGAAGCGTGAAGAGGCAAATTGTGTTAGAAAACCACTGTTGAAAGCCCTTAACGGCCATATTCACAGTCACCAGAATCAGAGTTAACACCTTGGCGACGAAGTGTCAAGTCAAAATAAACCCAAAACCGTATTCATAGTACCCGGTTGACACCGTAAAACTGTGTTAGAGTTGATACCCCAGAGGCCGAGGTGTCAACTCTGAATCAAGAACCGGCGCATGCGCAGTCGCTACTTCTCCATAAAACAGGAGAGCTTTTAATTAAATGGCGGCCAACCAAGTATTTTGCAGCGCGAATTTCAGATTATGAAACCAGAATATTAAAGCCCGATGGAACAAATCTCCGACGAAAAACAATTTCTGCGATGGAATGAAGAACATAGAGGTAAGTTTTATATGAATACCGCTCGTAAAAATGTCGATCTGGAAATTGCCCATTGCATACACTACTTGATACTACTATATAAACATGATGAGAGAACTACTTAATAGATCGGCCTTAAAATAATGTCTCATTTACTCCTATATCTAGACAATATTTATTTTCTTCTTGTTTAACTTTTTATGTTTTGAATCAATCAATAACTTTTTGAGTTCTTTTCTATTTATGATTTTAAAACAGTCAAATCCAGCCCCGGCGAACATCTAATAATCTGTAGTTTAAATTGAAAGTTTGACAAGTTATTGTAAATAAGCTGTTAAAATATTCATTAACTATAAATATAATCAGTTAAATTGCTATTTAAATGCAGTAGCACTATATACGAGAATTGTTCCGTCTTCCGTTTGTTTATTTTTCATTCTGCAAACGAAAATAATGAAATAAGAAATTGAATTTCTGATGTTAAAAAAACATTTGTTAGAACCAGAACACTCATTTATAATTCTTTTTCTAAGCAAAGCATTTGTTTTAATGTATTGTGCTTTCAATGAAGAATAAAAATTAATTAATCTTTTTTTCAATTAGTACTAATTATAATCTGAATATTTGAGGGCTTAGATTTTTATTTTTATTACAGGTATCATGTAACAGCTGCCAATATGTTTACCTTCCTTTAGCTTCAGTCTGTATTTGGGCCATGAAAAATAATTTGAAAATTATTGATTACTAGCTGTTATACCCGGCCTTGCACGGGTGGGGTGAATAAATTAATTTTTTAAAATATTTCTTAAAATACATTTATAATTTTGTAAATTAGCAATATTACAAATCATCCCGGTATCCCAGGCGCCTCTTTCCTATCCCAGTGTTCCCGGTAATCTTATCCCGTTGCCCGGTGATCACGGTAATTTTTCTAATCCCGGCGTTCCCGGTAATTTTCCTATCTCAGTGTTTACGGTAATTTTTATATTCCGGTATTCTGGGTGTCTTTATGGTAAATTTCCTATCCCAGTGTTCTCGGTAATTTTTATAACCCGGTAATTTTTCCATCCCGATGTTCTCGCTAATTTTCCAATCCCGGTGTTCTTGTCACTTTTTACAATCCCGATGTTCCTGATAATGTTTAATATCTTGGTGCCTTTATAAAATAACCAATTTGTAACCATAGTAAAAAGTCTGGTAAATTAGTAAGTCTAGTGAACAAATTAACAAATTTAAAACCAGTGTTTAAAACTAAACTAAAAGATCTAGTAAATGAAAAAGTCTAGTGATCTGTCTCATTTGAAACAATGTTTTATTTTTAACTCGTTGTATGACTGGTAAAACAGGTTTTCAAACACGGAAAAATAAGTGAAAAAAAAGCAGGAAAAACGGGAAAAAAAGAATGAAGGACTGATTTTCTCTTTATAAATTATAGCCCATGTCCTATTCTGATGTATCAGCTACATTATGGTAGAATTTCATTAAAATCCATTCAGTAGTTTTTGCGTGAAAGAGTAACAAACATCCAGACAAACATTCACAATTATAATAGTAGTAGGATTATTAGTTTTAGTTTTAAATTGTGAAATAAAATATTTTACCACAGTATCATAATTTCTTTGTGTTTCTTATTTGATGATGTAATAAATTATACAAAATAAAGGTATGTTTTTATATTATGTTTATTTTAGTAATGAGAGTAGTAGGAAAATTATTGAAAGGTCAAGTATGACAATAATAGCAAATATTGTTTCAAAAACTCATGGTCTAAATTAGTATAAGGATTTTTATGTTCAAAAAGTTGCTCAAATTACTATTTCTTGAATAAAAATGAATGTTATATTTTAATGCTGTTTGAGAATATGTATTTTTTATATTAACTTACAGGGCTAATATTTTAAGAACTTTAATTCTCTTTCTACAAATCAGATATCATTTTTAAATTCAAAAGAAATCAAAATTTGAATTATTTTTAAAAATGTCTTATTTATTGCATGGAAGTTAAATGAACTATCCAGACAGAATTGATTGCCTTTTTTAATATATTGGGATACATCAATACAAATCCTAGCTTATTAAGTTCTTTTGTTTCTTATTCTTTTCTTATTTCATTTTTGTTCATATTAATTTTTGCTAGATTAAAAAAATTAAATAATATTGAGTAACCACTTTGAGTAAGTATATTTTAAAATTTATTCCACAAATAAAAAATATAGTATGTTTACAGCTGTTTTTTTCCCTAAATTTTGTAAAAATATGAGTCTTTAACAACTGAAAATCATTAAAAAATAAAGTTTAATACAGTCAACATCTAAAGGAAAAATATTTTTAACCCCTAGTTTTGTTTAATAGTTTTAAAATTTAATATTCTTATCAAGGAAAGTTTCAGGGAAGTTTTAAATTGATAGGTAATACTCTGATAGGTATGTAATATCTTGTATATTATTTCAAATAGATTTAATATTTACTATTTATTGAGTTTCAACACATGTAGGTTTACTACAGAGAGAGAGAGAACAGGTTTCCAAAATCGTTCCAGACATAACGCATACCTTATGCTATGCTTTTGTTTTAAAATTTTAATTAATACTAAAAGCTAATTTATAAAGGTCGGGTACCTACTATAAACGTAATATACTAAGCACTTAAAAATTAGTTTTCTTCGCCTCGGAGCTCCCTTCATTATTTTTTATATTGATGGTTATATTTTTCGGTCCAAGAGAGCAGCTGATTTTGGTTGAAGTATCTTTTGTCACCTGCCTTTCTCTTCACAGTTTGTTTTGATCCATTATTATGACATAGGTTTTAAGTACTTTATAGCAAGTTAATCTAGTTCCTTTTGAATTATTTATAAATTATAGATTGTTTGTGTTTTTAATTTGAGCGCAAATAAGTTCGGTAGAAAACTGATTAAAACTATGCCATCACGGGTATAATACCAATTTTATTCTCAGAAAGATGTCCCGAAATAAATTTATTAAGGAAATATTTTGTAAAATAAATTGTTTGCTATAAACCATCAAAATGCTTTATAATTAATGTTTTTGCCTTTGAGTTTAAAGTACTAAAAATTAGATAAATATGTTGCTTTATATGCCAGTTCATAAATATATCAGCAGGTTAAAAACTCAAAGTAATTAATTTAATTTGATCTATTATAGTTCTACGATTGCATTAAACATTGCAGTATTTTTACCTAAGCCGCTCAGCCAGCGTAAAGCATTGCCACGTGTTTGTATTTACTAAACAAACAAGTTTCAAGTGGCGCGCTTCTCTTTATCCAATCAGAGAGCGTGAATCAACTTCGCCAAGCAATCGCCAAGGCCAGCAACAATGTCAGCTAATCCGAGTACAATGAATACGGAATCGGATCAACTTAGTGTGAACTGTTTTGCCCGTTCAAACTAGTGCTACCTGACACCGGTGTCAACTCGAAAACTGTGAATATGGCCGTAAGCCTCGTATGTAAAGAAATAAGCAATTTAAGTTAAAAAAAATAGTTAGCAAACTATAGAGTTTATCTATACGAAAAAAAATGACTAGCCCATTTAAAAGATCAATTTGCAAAATGTAAAGATAGAAAATTAGGAAACAGGCGAAAATTGCTTCTGCCCAATTGAAATTGATTTTCTGCAAGAAGTTACATTTGAGTGATTTCCTTCCCAAGGCGAGTTCTGAAGCAGATGAACTCACTAACCATTTTGATGGGATTATCACTTTTTTTGTTAAACACCGAGTCTTCGTTACAACCGGGTTATGAAATTCAATTCTACTGTTTTTAATACGGGTTTTTAACTTACTGAAGTTAGCGACTCGTTTAACACTAGAACCGCCAAAGTGTCTTTTTGTCCCCTCCTAAAGTTAAATGCTTTGAACATTCTGTATTTTTTTATCATACCACTCTAAAACTTAGCGACTTTTTATCTATTTTACGCCCTCTACTAAACACGGAAAATATACCCGATCGGTCGCGAATTTTTGGAAAAAAACTGCGGATTGGCATTGTCAACAAGGCTAGAAGAGAAGCTCCCCACTGCGTGAAGAAAGCCCACGAGAATCTTTACGATTCTACGTCTTTAAAAGCAATGACATAAGTCTCACTTTGTATCAGGGAAAGACAAACAAAAATGTGGTTTTGATGAGTTTGCTACAGCTTGACGTGCAAATAGGCAGTGATCTCAAATCTATAAAATATATTTGTGTCACATTTTATAACAAAACTAAGTCTAGGGTAGACGTTGTTGACGCCATGGCTTTCAAGTATTCTGTGAAAACTGCATCAAGGACGACCATCAAGGCCTTTCATACGATTGTAATATTTTGAACTTGGCAGGAATTAATAGTTGGGAGTTGTATGAAGAAGTACGACTTGGGCAAATGCCTTACGAGGAGCGTCTTAGGACGTAAAAAAGACGATAATTCAAACTTATTGTATGGGCGTTTTAGGGATTTTATTCAAGGCATTTCTCGGCACAAGGTGTCTGTTCATACTAAAGTAGATGCTGCTCTAAAACTTAGTGATTGACTAATTTAGCAAAACTATAATAGTTTTTAAAATAAAATTTATTACTCCTAACATTTCCACAAGAGGGCGTTGAAAGTTGTCACAACATGGCCACTTTACTATACCCCTAGATCCCCCTTTCATGACTATATCTGTAGAGGTTCAAAAGTTAAAGGGGGATGGACAATTATCTTGGGACACCCTGTATAGCCTTTTTCAGTTATTTATCGGTTTATTGATTTAGTTGTAAATAATTGTTTACCTAGTAACAAAGTTTTTTTTCAGTATTAAAGCTATCAAGTGTCTAAATAATACCATTTTATTGGTCTTTCTTTTTTTTTAACCAAAACGCCAGTTCTATGACAGGGGACTTTTTTTGTCCCTTTGGTGGTTCTAGGTAGGTAGAAAAGTCCGGCGGTTAGGAAATGAAATTTAGACAAAAGAAAATAGGAGTTAGTTCAAAAATAACAAGGTCTTAATATAGTTTTACACAATAGAATAGAGTTTTATTTATAATTAACTGGTTTTGACTGCACGTTTAACATTGTACCAATTGAATAATTATCTTTATGTACCAAGTATTTCTTTAAATGTAAAATGTATACCAATCTTTAAATGTAAAATGTGTACCAATCTTTAAATGTAAAATGTGTACCAATCAATGTAAAATGTATACCAATCTTTAAATGTAAAATGTGTACCAATCAAATAATTCTACTATTAGCTAAAACAGGGATCTTGTTACATATGAACGAGTTCAGCCGTATTTAACTTTTTCCTGCTAACGGATAATATTTGTCCGGCATTTTCTCTCTCTCAAGAGAATTAATTCAAAGGGATGTAAAACAATACGCTTCCTCCATCAATGTTCACCGCTTCATCAATTAAGACGCAACAATTAGAGTAGAGCCCTAATCGTTAGTAGTACATACTACTACAATTTCGATCCCACATCGGCGATATCTCAAAGGCGTCGATATGCTGAACAGATATAAATGAGGTCGAGAGGAAGGTCGACTCGATATCCATTCCGATTGTTGTTGTCATCGTACGACGGTTTTCACAAAAGGCGCAGAAAAAACAACTGTCTTCCTGCTCTTCTTTAATATCAGGAGAATGGGAAAAGCGGCGAAGAAACAACGATGGGAAAAGGCGGAAGAAGAAACCTCACAAGTTTTGTGAAGCAATCGAAGATGATCGACCCTCCTAGACTTGTATGGTTTGTGGAGAGGTTTTAAGAGAGGCTCTTTTGTTCGGTGTATCTGTAAGGTCGAAGTCATTTAAGGTTCTTTACCATCATCTTTACGTAAAAATGTATGAATGGTAGAGAAAGTAAGACTAGTAAAAGTAGGGAAATTTCTTTAGCCAATCTAAAAAATTTATTTGAATAGTCAGTCAAACCTATCACCAATCTATTATTTCCAGATCTAGTTATTTTTAGTGACTATTTGAGCTTAGAAACCATGGAGGTACGAGTGAGAGAAGGAGGGGAAACGTCGAAGTCTGAGTGAAGCTCTCACTGTAACCGGTCGGCCACATTGGTGCTACCAAAAACGCTCCTCGCCCGTAGATTCCTATGTAAATTCTTCATTAAATCTTTACGCCGCATGATATTTTAAACGAATTTTCACTTTTGATTTGTATGCAGATGTGTTTACAGATCATAGATCAAGCAATTAATTAAGCTTCCGAACATTTTAAAGCATTTTGCGCAAATATTTTTAAATATCCCTTTAATTCAATTTTCGGGCACTTTTAAACGATCTAAGGTCGCAAAACTCATTTGAGAGTGTACTAGACCTATCAATGCTTAATTCTTAAAGGAAATCCATCAGTTATAAAGAAATTATTTTAATAAATGAAAATTTTTGCCAATTTTTAACACCTATTTTGTATTTTAGAAAATAACATTTTAGAAACTTCCAAATGAGATAGAACTATAAAACTTAGCATGGGAGGTAAAATTTCCATGAAAATGGAAATATCCAATCCAATTAGTTAATTGAACAATAATTACGATAGTTACCGAATAATTTAAAATTACCCGTAAACATATTTACGGAACAACCAAGTATTTATACAATGATTAATAAATATTTATAATGAAATATTACGAATAATAAATTTGCTTTGTTCATTCTTTGTAGAAAAAAGGGTTAAAATAAGTGATGGAAAATATATTTGTTAGGGTAAAACGCTTAGTATTTTGGATAAACTTGTATCTATAACGCATACTTATTGAACGCTCGGTAAATTACGCAGGTCACAAAACTAACTTTAAACTGTTACATCAATATCTCAAGCATAGATATTTCAAGGCTAAGACATCTGCAAAAGCATTGCACCTGGACATCATGTGACCCCGCTTATAAACATTCGATTTAGGTCTCTCCTTTACATTCTTTTTAATTTTTAGAATCCAATGTTTTTTTCTTAGAATCAAAGCAGGGCATATTTGAATGATATGTTGTATTAATTCCCAAATTTATTTCGAATTATGGAAGCTTGGTAGCTTACGGAAAAATGTAACTTAAAATTTAATAGCTTATGCGTTATTATAATTATACATGTTTTTATGCATAGGCAAAATATGATTCAAGATGTCAGTAAATAAAAGAAATTTTTAAAAGAAATAAGTAATGTCAGTAAATAAAGAAAAAAAAACAAATACCTCAAAATAAGGAAAATATTAAATTAATTTCCAAGTTTATTTAATGTTCAACGTAAATAAAGTGATCATTTTCAGTTAAGATAAAAATGGGAAATGCTTAATTTTTGATACTTATAAAATTTCAAAATTTTTCAGGAAGAAGTTATATACGTAGGTTTGTTTGAAAATTTTTCAAGCAATACATTTAATAAACAACAACATAATTTTTTGGCGTTCTAAATTTGAAAAATATAAAATTAAAATCCATTTTCATGCATAATATTATGTGCATTACGCGCTCCTCCGATTTCATGCCTTTTTTAAAATTAGGATTTTATATTCTATGTGGTACGCACTTAAATTAATTTCGATTACTTTAGGCTCTTTAAAATGCATGTGCACCGCTAGGATTTCGAAAAAAGCGTTGGATATCAATGGGCAATGCTTTGTGACTTGCATTTTAAACCTTTATATACCATTTATTGGGTGAAAAAAAATAACTATATCACTAGAAACACGCTCAATGTATGGAGCTTTTAAAATTGTAAAGAGCCGAAGCAAAATTTTTATTTCTTAAATCGAAAATAATTAAAAATCTGTATGCTCCCCGTAAGCCTCAATGTTAAAACTCGCTCTTTTGGTAGCAGACGCATGGCGGCAGCTGGCTTTCAGTTACTTCATTTCTCCCCGTGAGCGAGATATGGACGTTTCCTCTCCTTCTTCTACTCCTACCTCCATGTTAGAAACAGTTGAATCTAGTGGAATTTGAATCAACTCTAACATTAAAAACAGTCACTTAACAGTTTAAAATAGTATAGAAGGGTCATGTCATGAGCTAATTTCCTTAGAAAAACAAACCAATAAAAGATATGGACAGGCAAAAGAACTAATTTCAATTTTCAGTAAAATGCTGCAAAGTACTTACTGCTTAGCCAACGATAGGAAACGGGTCACGTGATTTTTTTGCTTTAGTAATTTTTATTTTATTTAAAATATACTGATTTTTTATGTATGTAGAGGGTCTAACTAAGGTTAGAGGTAGTAAATGTGTCTTCCTTTTTCGATCAACTGCCCCTCAGCTTCTTTCTCCCCTCAGAGTCGTTCAAAATCACGCAACCCGTTTCCTATCGTTTGTTAAGCAGTAGAAGACTGTATGCCGAAGTTCAGGGACTTCACGTTTATAAGTTGGTTTGTCACTTTTTTGGCACAGGAATATCAAGACATCATAAGCCAAACAAGACAAAAATAAATTCGACACGAGGAAAAAGCTTTGGTTGATAAAAATTAGGTATGATGCCCTTTTTTACAGAGAATCGATGAATAAAAAATTCCTTTCAAAATACTACAAAATATTCCTTATCACATATAATTGAAAACTTAATATATTGAGCAAAATAATTTAAAAAACAAGTCCACGAACCATGTCAATTAGGTATTTAATTTTTCAGAGGGAATTCAGACGGGTAATTGGTAAATATTTTAGGGTGTAAAGGGAACGAGGAAAAGAAAATACGGAGGAAATGCCCCACACTTAAAGGCTATTTAGTACAAACATGAGGAAATTTAGAAACACAAACGGGTTACAATACACGTTGAACTCGTGATTTACGGGATTTCAGATACAGGTGCAATACCGACAAGTTTAAGAGGGTTGAGGTCTCAAAAAAGCAGAAAAGAAATTAGGAGGTAAGGGGAATTATTTGGGTCGAGAGGGAGCATCCTAATTTAGAACGTCTTATCACAACATTTTAAGATTAGCTAATGTCAGCCTCCGTGAATTCACAAAGCCCTATTTGAAACAATGGTATTTTGAATGCTAGAAACACAAATTAAAGAGACATAAAAACATGGTTTTCGATATACAGGGTAGTGTATGAAATAAGCAAGCAGACAAAACTAAATTTAAGTTGTATATTGTAATACTTAAACAATGAATTATCCAAATGTAGTGTTTAATAACCAAATAAATATATCCCCATTCTGACACCTTTTCAATTTAAAAATAACTCGCAATTAGCGAGGATATTCGTGGCGTTATGAAACAGTTATAACTAAATTGAACAGATTGAATTGAACCTGGTTCAAATCATTTTCAGCAATCAATCACTTCAAAAACATCAACGAAATCGCAGAAACCCCACGGAGATAATTTATAAAAAAAGCTTTTGATCAAGACCAGAGATGCATATCCATCACAAATGTGCCAACCGATCACTAGTGTAAGTGTCAAGGCTTCCAAGACACCCTGGCCGCGAGCCAGTTCCTTTGCGTAAAAGCCGGAGCTTTCTCTCAAGAATGAATGACTTCGGCTTGTAACAGAGACACATCCGAGAACTCGACATAATGGAGAGAGCGGAAATCATTATCACACACTGGGGTGATTGGAGAGCAGACGGCTAAAGAGAACAGGTAAAAACCAGAAATTGGATGCGAATATCAATTTAAAGGCTCTACCAAGAGACAAAAATGTGAGTTAGGAGATTACAGAATGGTACAAAAAAGTAGCAGTTAGCAACAAGGGAGGAAAATGAACATTAGAAAAGTTGTTTGTCTCATTGAAGGATTTTTGTACCTGTAAATCTTATCATCTAAATCCCCCAAAGTAAAGGACTATAGGAAAATGAATGCAAAGCCTGGTAAAATCTAACGAGGTTCATTAAATATAACAGAAAAGAGGATCTAAAGCTAAATCAATCAATCATAATCATGAGAAATGAAATATGTACAGGCTTATATACAAAATAATAAGTTAAAGTTACAGTTAATAAAATCTTTCTTCTGGCGCTGACTTTGCGCATTTCCGCTACAGTACCACAGCATTTGGAGCAGACTGTGTAAAAAAAGGTTTTTTGACAAAAATAAAAGAACTATAACTAGTAAATTAATGCCTGGACTATAATGTGCAGTGGCATAGCAAGATGTGGAGTGGTCAATATTTTGAATAAATTTTTTCGTTTTAAAGAGTCAAATTCCTGAGAAGATCCCCAAACTCCTATTTTACCAATAATCACAAATTACTCACAAAAACTAGGCAGGATGTCCAAAAATCAAGCTAGGTCACAATAATAAAAAGGCCACAAACAAAAATTTCTTTAAGAAATGGAAAAGAACTCATTGACTGAAAAAAATTGAAAGAACGCATTTTTGTTGTTGCATTGCCCAGGCAGGAGAAGTTTTACTAAAATCTTTGCCTTGATGGGGGATGAGAAGAACACAAAAAACGATGATTGTGAGAGCAGTTCATCAACTCTTGTGATGGGGGATAGGGAGTGAAACTGAGCAACTCCGATTTCGTCAAATCCTTCACATTTTTGTGCCGCTAATATAGTTCGCAGCAACAAGAAAAATTTACAATGCTTTCATTTTCACGTGTATCATCAAACTTGGAACTCAAACACGGTTAACCTTCAATCGCTCAACGCAACTCTCCAAATAAAACATACCCTTCATTCCCCAAAACGCCCTCAATCCCCATAAAAGGAGCGCCGACCAAGAGATTGTTCTTAAACAACCGAAAACTATCATAAGAGGAGTGTTGAAACACGATCAGCTGTTTCCGAGCACCATTGGAAATTAAGCATCAATGTCACAACAGCGCTCACACGGTCGTTTGTCACGAGATAATGACGAAAGGAGAGAGGCTAATGATTTAGAAAAGTTCCACAGACCCATTTTCCGAATTGCGTGTCATTTTGGGCATTTTCTCTAAGCAAAGAATATCGCCGGAGAAAACACAAATCAATTTTAGAGGCAAATATACGTGCATAAGGGACCATTCACAAATTACGTCCCACAACAATCAGGGGGCTTTATATCCCTCTACGAAAGTAGTCTACTCAATGAATGCCACGCTTTCAAAACTAAAATTAAAACTTTACACACATTTGCAATTTTTTATAAGTCACAAATGTTTGAACTGTCATCACATCTTTAATAGTCCAGCAATACTTGCAGACCTTCAGAAAATAGGGGAATTATTCCCTTGGGAGAGTTTTACTCTGAAAAGGTTATAGACCTGACAAGGGTCAGTATTAAAAGCCCACGGATCTATATGAGTCCAGTATGGACAAGCCACAAATCAACCATGTTTGAACTATCCCTTGCGTCACACATGCAGGACTCTCGTCCCCCTAAAACAGTGGTTCCCAACAGGTGGTCCGCGGACCACTGGTGGTCCGTGAGGCCCTCAGAGGTGGTCCGTGAGAAGATTTTTAAATGACTTATCCAAAAAAATGTGTGGAAAATTTTAAATAGTTTTCCTAATCACACATTCCAGGAAACAGTAAAAACTCTGCAGATACAAAAACATAAGTAAAAAATCATACGTCTCATAAATAAAAAATGTTACGTTCTCTTTCTTTCCTATGGATTATTTGTTCATTTCTATTATTTTGCACAGTTTTATTCAACAGTAGTTTATTACAGAGTAGAAACCGTAGAAAAGAAATGTGATGATGTGGAAAATTATTGCATCAGATTATTAAAATTGAGAGGCGTCGGGGTGGGGCTAATAAAGAATCAAATTATCGGATTTATACTTGGTTTGATATGAAGCAAAGCGTGGAAGTGTTGAAAGATACTTCAAACTGGAATTCTATGGTCAGACAGAGGGTCTTCGAGAAATCGTGGTATGAAAAGAGGAAATTTCTGAGATACACGTGATATAGGTTTGTTCGAAGATATGAGAAACATTTATTGCAGAAAATGCGAAAGTTTTTAAACACATAAATTATTTTCGATTTTAATCACTCCTTTGAAATAATTATTGATTTTTAACGCGGTTTCTTTCGGGAGAACATCAGCCTCGCCTATAGAATTTCCTTTGCCACAACTCACAGTCAGTGCATGTCCAGTTTGCTTTTTTGTGATCAACAGAATTCCTGGTTATCTCATTCGTACTGCAGTTTAATTTAAAACTAAGTACTTTCTTTCAAATTTAAATATACTAATAATATATTACCTTATATGTTGGTTAGGAAAAAAAGAAAAATAACTATTTTATACTGTTGTTTTTTTAAACCTGTAACTTTTGTATAGATGTGAACCCTTCCAGGGTTAATAGATAAAAGGGCTTGATAAAAATGGTTAAATGTTTTTCATAACAGGTATATTTTTAAATAATTAATTATAAAATTAATGTAATGTTAATTTTTCTTTAAGTTTAATAGATTATTTGATTTTCTAAGTTCTATTTTGAAACATTGTAAGACTCGGTTTCCCTTACTTTAGAAAAAAAGTCAAAATTTTAGACCCTTTATAAGGAATGAATGCACTGAAAAAAAGTTAAAATTTTAAAGATACAGTTAGGGATGGTCCGCGGAAGTTCAAATTTAAGTGAAGTGGTCCGCAGACATGTTTGAGTTGGGAACCACTGCCCTAAAACAATGGCGTACTTGTAATTAGATAATGGTAACTAATCTGTGTGTAGTTCTACAAGTCTAGAAACCCGAGATTGCGTTTATTTTTACTCATGGAAAATTTTTAATACATTTTTTAAAAAGAATATTAAGAAAAAGAATAATAGCGGACATAGCGGTCGAACCAATCTTGAACTTCTGACATGAACCTTGACTTATTTGGACCGGCACGGCGGCGTTTCGGAAAATGTTTGAGTTGCTCTCTTCCCTCTTTATATCTCCCTAAGTAAAGCTGAATTTATTACTTTAGCATTTACTAGGAAATATTGCCACGATAAATTAATTCAATAGAATTGCCATTTCGATGCGAAATTTATCAAGGGCATAAAAACAGATTGATATCTAACTTAATTTAATTTTTGGGCGTAGGAAGCACAATGACCCAGAAAAGAGACGGATCAAATTCACCTTAACTGCGCATTTTTTCATACAATACGTTACAAGCGTTGAAAGTGAGCAAAAGTGAATGACGTTTCAAAATTCTTGTTACGAAGAGCTTAACAGCTAAATAAACATGGCGGATTTTAAGGTGGGGAAAATATTGGAGATAAGCATTCTGCATCAATAAAGAAACAATAATTTTCCGTAGATAAAGCAGGTGTAACGACATGACAGTAAAAATACTATAGTAAAATTTGCAAAGTTAATAATTAGGAAAAAAAGTTTTTGAAAGACGTATGAGAACTTAAAACAATTTGATTGCATATGGATAGGTTGTTTTAAAAAGGAATAATAAAACTTAAAAGATGAACCTAAGAAGAAAAAATAAGCTTTAGTATTCAAGAATATAAAAAATTAGGTATTTTACAATATTTCTTAAAAATAAACACTTTCATTCTTCATGATAACAATATAAGTTTAAAGTGAATCTCCTAATTTTCGATTATGTATTTATATTTGCAAGCACAGTAGGAAAATTGGGCGAAAGCTTCAATTAAGTGCTTACTGCTTACCAGCATGTAGAAAATACATTAATCAACAAATAAAAATAAAAATTTTGGTAAAATTAATCATAGTACCTACTAATATTGAACAACGTTACATGGAGATGAAATTCGCCGATTTAACAAGTGAAAATAATTGCGAACATTCTTCAACCAACTTTATTTTAAGGTCAACTGCATGCATATATTATTAACGCAATTTTTCATTTTATCCCACGGGAAACCGTTAAGACATGCTTCAAACTTGACACATGAAACCTGTATATGGAAATTTTCATAATTTTGAGGAAACAGCTTGTCTTATAAAATGAGAACGCACGTTTAGATAAGTGATTCGAATATATAATTAACCTCAAGAACTAAAAATGCACAGGGAATCGAGATTAAGATAATACTGTAGAAAAGTAAATTTAAAGGATACTAGATTCATGGTTGTTGAACAAATGAAAACTAAACAATTATTATCAGCACATTTTTATTACTTTATTTAAAAACCATTAGAACCTGTACAAAAATCATCACCATACAAACTTAGGTTTGAAAATTTAGCCACAGGCAGATTTAGAAAAGGAGGAGAGAGTTAAGAAATATCTTCTTATCAGTAAGAAAATTTAATTACCTTGAGATGGTTGAATGACATATCAAGTCAAGGTTGATTTAATTTTGAATTTTTGTGGCAAAATATATTTAGACTAACCTTTGAAATGAAGTTTTTTTTATTTCAGAATAAAAGGATAAATTCTAGTACTTTAAAAATCAACTATACAAATCAATAATATTCGTTCAAAGTACACCTAGTATTTGATGATGCCAACCTTTGTTTTTTGACCACCGTTATGACTTACAACCAAAACATCCCTCAGTAAAACAAGATTCCTGCAACGCATCCGGAACGTTAGGTAAAGCCGACTTTAGCGTGAGGTTTACGGCAAGGAAACTCGCGGTGGCTTCACTAAAATGATATCTAAAAAATTATGAAAAATGAGAGGTTTTCTGGAAATTGTTGAATTAAAAAAGTTTAGATATTCGTTGAGTATCGTATCTAATATTGGTAAAGCAATAGATTAAATGCAAATAAGATATTGTAGTTAACTGAAAACTAAAAATCGAAAGCCTTTTCATCTCTTAAATAATTTTTTGCAAGTTCAGAATATTATGAAAAATTAGAAATATCTTCTAAGGATTCAGGAGGTTCAAATAAAAATATTTTTATAGAGGCATCCAATTAGTAGTTGGGAATGAACCAATAAAAAACTATTACTAAGTTAATCATAGGTTTGAAGATGGTTTAGAGCAGTGTTTCCCAACGTGGGGCGCACGCCCCACCGGGGGGCAATACCATTTTCTAGGGGGGCAATTTGAAAATTTTCAACCAAATTGCCCCCCAGGTGGGGCCAATCCAGGGGGAAAATTAAAAAAAACTTTGTAAAAAGAAGTTTATCAAACTCTGATCCTATTATCCTATCTGAGAATGCATGTCTGAAATCTGGACCAGTATGTATCAAAACCAAGTTGAAACCCTGTTTTAGAGTCTAATTTGCAAACATTTTCTGGGAGATGACCCAAGATCTTTGTTTTTAGAACGCTTATATTTGAAACTTTTTTACATTAGGTTCATCAAAATGCAAATCTTACCTAAAAATTTGTATCCAAAATTTCCCAACTAGGGGAACCAAACTAGTTAAAAACCTGTTTCCTAGAGTCAAATTTCCGAAAATTTGCTGGGGGAGGACCCTCAAACCCCCTTTGGTACTTAGAAGTTAATTACTTACAACTTGATTTAGTTCTTTAGCATGCAAATTCTACCTAAAAATTTTCTGAAAAAGTTTCACGAGACTTATTAAATATGCATAGGAGGGAGAGGCTAAGAAATAATTTTGACTCCCTCTTAAAATATATTTCTGTATATGCCACTGAGACCGGGGGGCATGGAAAATTTAGAAAGGCTTTGGTGGGGCATGGACCGAAAAAGGTTGGGAAACACTGGTTTAGAGGAAATTTTAGATATTTAATATTTCAACTTAAACAGTCAAAATAATTTATCCTAAAAAACGGATTTTTTCATAAATATTTTTCTCAAATATTTGTTCTGGTTTAATGGAAAACATATTTTGGAATTTGGAAGTATTAAAACTATGTTACTTACATCTTTTCATTTTAACTTTAATATTGTTAGTCTAATTTACTATTTAAAAACTAACTACTTGATTCTTATATATTTACCAATATTACACAAAATAGGACCCTAGACCCTACTATCCATAATTCATAATTTTGGCCGAGAAGGAACTTGATTTATATGCTCAATTTAAATTACAAAAATATGAATTGATATTCCAATTGTATCAAAACGCAGGATACAGAAGTCCAAACAGACCCATGGATAGTTAAGTAATGATTCTAAAGCTCCAACATTGATTAAACTTTAGTTTGTTTAGTTAGTAATCACTAAAATTTGTTAATTAAGACTTAAAAGTTATGTTCTTAAGAAAAATTTATGTACATTAAAAAAACATTGATACATTGATCGTTAAAAGTACACCTGGCATTTTTTTTAGCTCAATTTACACTTTATAATAAAAAAGAATTACGACTTCAAACTAATCTTGAGTATCCTTGCAGAGCTTTGAAAACTTCAACGTCTCCAAAAAATGCATCTTTATGGATTCCTGTCCTTGTGAATTTGGAATTCAATGAAATTGCTGATTCCCTAGCTAAAAATGCCAGAGATCTCAATCAAAATACATCCCTAATTTTGCTGACAAATGCAAATGCTTTTGCAGGGTCAAGTATTTTTGCCCCCTCGAGAATCAAAGCCTATGATCAAATAACTCAACTCAATATTGACAGGAAGACTGCCATGACTCAGACTAAGAACAAAACACCATAAAAATATGAAAATTTTAACTGATGGGACCAAAAGATATCAAAACTGTGGCAACTGCCAAGTTGAAGAACTCACACCTCATCATGTTTTCAACTGCCTTGCAGTTGCTGCAGGCCTTTACAATTTTAACTATCCTAAAGAAAGGAGGGTTTATATTCTACTATAGTGAAATCCCGTTACAACGAAAAATCCTGTTATTACGAAAGTCCTATAAGTCCCCAACCGTTTTTATTTTAATTATCGAAATACCGTTACAACGAAACTTCCGTTACTACAAAGAAATTTTACGGTCCCGTGAAGTTCGTTATAACGAGATTTTACTGTATTAACTCAGTAGAATAGCCAAGATAATACAGGCACCCCATAAGCTATAATTCAATAGGGGGATACGACACCAACACCACACTTTATTATGAAGAATTAACACTTATTGAACTTGCAAATATCTTTAACTCCAGAAATATTGTGATTCTATCCACAATATATTTTGGCAGCAGAAAACCTATCTAAAGTCTAAAGGGACAAGACGATCAGCCAGTAGTAAGAATAAGAATTTCATAGCAATAGAGCCTATGATGAGATATGCAAGATGCTTTTTTCAAATTTGAAATGACAAACTACTTTTAGATTGTGCATTCAATACATTGAAACTTAATAAAGTCTTCCAGCGAAACAGCTTGTAAAAACTGATTTTATTAGAAATACAAGTATATATAAATATATTTTTGAGAATCATTAAATTTGAAACAGCTAGATTTATTAATATAATCTCTCTATTCTAAAAAAAAGTTTTTAGTGAACGGTTTCCAGAGAAAGGCTTTTTAATTACTGAACCGAATGACACATATATGGTATCAAAATGTCCGGATTCTTTCCGGATTTCCGAGTAAGCCCTTCGATTTTTCAAAAAAATTCTCAATTTTAAAATATTTCCATTTTTTTAGATAACGGATAAGGTCGCAGTTATAAAGCAAGTACTGTCAATCAAATTATTATGCATCCAATCACAACGTCCGATTGACGCTTTATTTTAAGATGAAACATGTTTTTTCACCTTTTAAAAAAAGTACTTTCTTGATGAAATATCACTCAAAGACTGATAAAAACATATTCTAAAAACTTACATGAACGCCATTTTATATTAAATTTCACACTTTTTGTCCAATATTTACAATTTTTATTCTGATTTTATCGAAATTAATTGTAAACATAGTGATGTTTTGTCTCTTATTGTTTTCAATTGCTTAAACGGTATTGTTTAACAAGTCTGGGTTTAAAAAAAATATGAATGATAAACACTAGGCATATTATACTATCAAGTTACTTTAAAATAATATTTTTTGTTTGGTCCGAATATTGATAAACAATTAGAATTAGTTATTTTTATAATCATAGATTAAAAATAATTAAGATGAATATTTTTAAAAACATTTCGTTTAAATTTTTGATAAGTTCGAGTTAATATATCGCCTATCCCGTGCAAGACTCACACAATTGCAAAAGTGGAAATATTTACTCTACGGGAGCTTGGCGCAGAAATACTTCTAGAATGCGATATCAGACCGACCGAGATTGTCATTGAATCTACTGAAAATCAAATGTCGTGTCGCAGCAGCCAATGAAATAATTGGAACTCTTTTTTTATTATAAAAGAAAAACTAATCAGGGTAGAAGCACAATATTTTAAACACATATTCAATTGTTTTTTACAAAAAGATTGTCGTTTCGTTTTTAAAAAAATTCGAATTAGTTTTAGAATTATTAAGATTCAAAGTTTCAATTTTTTTCCTTTCTAGGATTGAAAGGGTTAACATAAGCATATATAAAACCGTTTTTGGCGATTTATTTTTAGCGCAAATGGAAATAATCCCCAAAGATTACACTTGATTCGACTTTTTCGATTTGGCGACCAATAAAGAAGTCTTTCCATGCCAAGCTCCCGTAAAGTAGACATTTCAATTTTTGCAATTGTGTGAGTCTTGCACGGGAGAGGCGATATTCTCAAACTTTTAAGGGAGATTTATTCATGGAGGGGATTTGAAGTATTTTTAATAAGTTGGTTGACGTTTTTTCTGTAAATTGTTTAATTGTTTTATAAAGTGTGTTAAGTTCAACGAGTTGGAATTTGTGGGAATTGCGAAGCAATTCCAAAAGGTCCTGCGTCAGCAGTTTACGGGGGTTGGCGAGCGATAGCGAGCAGGGGGCGGTAGCTCCCTAGTAAGTAAAATATTACTTAATGTTTAATTTTATTTTACTTTTCTAATGTTTGGCACTAGTTAACTAAAAGTAGTTAACTAGTAGTTCAACTACTTTTAAAAAATATGGAAAGATCAAAATTTTTAAAAATATGTTACATCTACTAACAATGCCATTTTTCGTGATACATTTTCATATTTAGCAACCTTGAAATATGTTTCATCCCAGCAATTGACATATAAATGCAACCCTTTTTGAAATCCTCTCTAGAAATTAGGAAGTTCAGGGTTTTCTCTCCTGGAAATTCCAGCACTTTGAAAAGCGATTTTAGGCTAGGTTTACGAGGATTCTAGATGTTTTTCCTACATTAAAAATTAGTAAGGCAATACTTAAAGTTACCAGCCCAATTTTGTACTTAATATTAATATTGTTGTTCAGGCTAAGGGGGTTTAGAACCCTTAACCCCCTTATATACGACACAGTACTGACTAATATAAATACAAATTGGAATTAAGACACCAAAAACCTGTATACCTATCAAAAATTGGCAAATCTTTAGCCATGATATTTTTGCTATAGGTAAGAAAAAGTAATCGAAAATTTTGGGACAAATCTATATATATAAAATCCAAATACCACTGACTGATTCATTCATTCATAACACTCATCACGAAATCTCCAAAACTGCCGGACCGATAGGCTTGAAATTTGACAGAGACCTTCCTTTCAGCCATTAGACGCGCACTAAGAAACGATTTTAAAATCGAACGACTCCTTCCCTGCTTTTCGGCGCTTTTTCGACTACGTTTTACCCATTGAATTAACATTACACATTGTTGAAATGCATAAAATCCAGGGTTTACTTCTTATCTGAAGGCGACGTCTTGCCTCACTTGATAAATATTATTTAAAAACATTGTATAACTTACAACGGAGTTCAAGACGAAAAACAGCGTAAATTTCTAATTAAAAGTTAAAACAGTGATTAAAAAACTAAAATAAATTAAAATAATTAATTTTGAAACATTAATTACGTTATTTTAATATTATAAAAATAAATATAAACCGTGTTGGTTCACTAGACTTATACATTCACTAGATTTTTTATTATTGTTAGCAATTAGCTTTTTTACTTTTTCAAAGTAGCTTTTAAAGAAGTTGGTTATCATAATAAAATTCCCTCTGAATTACTCATCGGGATAATTTTCGGATGGTTAGAAGATTTTTTTAAATAGTCTGAGATGGCTATAATAATTTGTTTTGTTTTAAGTTTTATTTATTATATTGCTGTATTTATTGAATTGATAAATGTGCAACATCGGAACCGATTGGGTTTGGATAGATATCAGTTACAGGGATGAAAAAAGGCATCGGGAATACCGGTATGAAAAGTTACCGGGAACACCGGGACAGTGGCGTAGCTAGAAAAAAATTTCGGAGGGGGATATTGATATTTCGGGGGGGGATATGGGGTAGTTTTAGTGGTTTTCTATGGTCAAAAATGGAAATTTTCTGAGTTTCGGGGGGGGATATATCCCCAAATCCCCCCTCTGGCTACGCCCCTGCACCGGGATATGAAAGGTATAGGAAAATTAATGGGAACAGGATATTGAAAATTATCGGATATACCATAGGATATGAAATATACCAGGAACACCGGCGGGTAATGAATATTATTGGGAACACCGGGATATGGAAATTGTTTGGAACACCGGGATATTGAAATTACCGGGAACACCGGGATGAGGAAAATTACCGGGAACGCCGGGATAGGAAAATTACCGGGAACACCGGGATAGGAAAATTATTGGAAACACCGGGATATGGAAATTACCGGGAACACTGGGTATGAAAATTATCGGGAACACCGGGATATGAAAATTACCGGGACCACCGGGATAGGAAAATTATTGGGAACACCGGGATATGAAAATTATCGGGAACACGGGGATATGAAAAAAATACTGGGGACACACTGGAGTGATTGGTGATTGCTGATACGAAAAACCAGACACATAACTTGATAGAACTTAAAAAAAGGAATTAATACCCTCCACCCGTGCAAGGCCGGGCAAATCAGCTAGTATCTTATGAAATTAAATAGACTAGTTAACTACTTTGGGAAATAATCAACTACTAGTTACAACTACTTCCAAGAAAAAGTAGTTAACTAGTAGTTACAACTACTTTTGCCCAGACTAGTTGGTAGTTAACTACTTTTTGACCAGTAGTTGCCGATCACTATACTTTTCAGATTTAAGATTATTTTTTATTTGAAAGGAGCATAATTCAACCTTGTCTGAAAAGAATTTTTTTTCAAGTGTAAAAAAATTGGGGGGAATACAAATCTTCAGGGCCAGTGAAGTTTTCAAATTAATTTTATAAAAAGGTTTCCTTTAATTTTCATGTAGTAGGGATACTCACTTATATGAAGTCACATAGGTAGCAGAAGTAAACTTTTTAATGAATGTCAGTACAATCTACAGATAGTTATTAAATTTACCTAGTTTTAAAAAAATAATTGTCATAAAAAGTGTACCAGAACAAAAAATTTAGAAGTTTTACATAGGGTTTCTAATTAACCCTCTGACTGCTACATGACCGAAATTGCTCTAAAAATGTGTGTTTTTTATTGCCCAGTGAATGAACATTTAGCAGTTGGATTTGCGATTTTCATACTTTAAAAATTTTTTTCAGGGCTTTTTCTCTGTCAATTTTAAAAAATAAGGTATGTTTCCATACAGGCTTTTTCTCAGCAATATGATCGAAGTATTTCCAGATCTCAGAAATTAATAGTTTTGAAGAAAAATTTAAAAAAATTTTCAGGGGAAGGATCTTTGGACCCCCTCTTTACCTATGGTTCGAGGTATGAATACTTAATATAATTTTTAAGATTAAACATAAAATTTTTGGGTGTGTATCACAAAGGGTTTCAGTATAGTATTCAGAATTGGGTAAAGAATTATTTTTGAATAAAATTTTATAAAAAGATAGAGTTGAATTAAACTTTAAGTTGCATAGAAAACTAAACTTTTGATTATTGTCCTTATAATACTAGCTTTACAAAATTTTATTTTGTTTCGTTATATATTAGTCTATATTACACAAATTAGGGGCAAAAATTTGTAAGGGAGCGATGGTGCCAAAAAGTTTGGGAATCTATGGTTTAACCAATAGTATCCAAAGATTTGTGGCACATACAAATTATGCTAATGTTCAGAAACTGGTAAAAAATACAAAATGTGATTAAGTTATAAAAAGCATTTTATGACATAAAATTGAAAGGCATTCAAAATTTTAAATTTTTAGAACCCGATTAAAAATAATCTATGTAACTGTGTTCTGGTGATTAACTGGGTCACATTACTAGTTTGAGTTCATTGGCAATGTTTTGCAATTTAAAACAACACCATAAAAGCAACACTATTTAATTGACGTTAGATTTTAAAGGTGATTTATCAGAAAATTTACAGGCTAATCCAGCAGTACCAGACAATCCATCCAAAAACCGATAGTGATTCCTAACAGATGTTCCATTTACAGTTAATTTAGTATGGAAGCTGTTCAGACTCAATTTTAACTGTGAATGTTAACTGTTTAATTTACTCCCTGTTAACTGCAACTTTAACTTACTTACTTAACTTTCGTTTTTGACTTCATTGTGTGTGTACGTGAAATAAATGTTCTTGTCTTTTATACTTTATCAACGACTCGGATATTCATTTTATTCAATAAGAACAGAAGCAGATAAGAATAACCTCAGTGAACACAAATGTTCCCAAGGATTTGTACCTTTTATAATTAGAAAAGGTCAATATAGTGATAAGAAAGCATACTAGATAAGATAAATATATCTTACACCTTACACTCGCGATAAGGTATCAGGATAAAAAATTTTAGTTCATTAAAATGTTTCAATTTCATAGATTAATCAAGGAAATTTACCATATTCCTCTGAATATAGGGGAGACCGGGGAGGGATGGGACACTTTTTCCAAGAATATTTTTTAAAAATTGAGTTTTCATTGTATAAATTTGAAACTTTCAAACTAACATCTTGGAACATTATAACATGTTTAAAAAATATAACCAAAGTGATAGCAAACAAAACTTAGGATTTATGAACGAATTAAAGTAACCTTTATAAGTAGGCTTACCATATTTTCTCGGGTCCAACCCAGGATATGTTTTGAAATTTCTTAATTAGTGCTATATAAAACTACCAAAGTTTAAAAACTAAGAAAAAAACCATTCAAACTAATAACCCTTAAATAGAAATATCAGATTTCATATTTTCCTTTAAAATTACTTTTTTCAAAAATTGTTTGATTTACTTAATTTTTATCACAAAATTAACAGAAAGTAAGTTTTCTGAAGTAAAACAGACGTTAGAAAATGTAAAAAAGCGCAATTTTAAACAGCTTGGTTGGGATTTTTACCTAAAAATGACTGGGAAATCCTAAATGTATGAAACCCCGGACATTTTTCGACCCAGGACATTTCCCCGGACAGCTCTAAAAACCCCGGACTGTCCGGGGTAAACCCGGACGTATGGTAAGCCTATTTATAAGTGTCCCATCCCACCCTGGGCCGGGATGGGACATAACTTTTTAAATTAAAATTTATGATTACTTTTTAAATATATGATTAAAAACAACAAAGATGGAAGTATTTTACTCATTTTAAAGATTTATTACAAAAACATCAGTTATTTTACCCTATATTAACTTCGAAAAATCTAACTTAGGGAACGTACCCATACTACGTGACCCATTCAGGGGAGGGAGGGGGGTCTTCAAAATACCACGCTCGGTCACAGGGGGGAGGGGGGGGCTTAGGGTTTCGTCACGTAGTCAATTTCATCTAGTCAATACGACAAAATTAAGCCAAATTAATTAATGAAATTTGCAAAATTAAGACTAATTAAGCCAAATTAATTATTAAAATTAGACAAATTAAGCAAAATTAATATTTTTAAACTTTCTGTTCGCAAAAAATGATGGCAAACCGTATTAATGAATTACTACGTGAAAACTAGAGGGGGAGGGGGGGGTCTTGGCATATACTACGGATGGTCACCAAGGGGGGGAGGGGGGTCAAAAATGGCAAAAAATGGGTCACGTAGTATGGGTATGTTCCCTTAAGTGAAAAATACAAAATAGTTAAAATTCTTCTTTAATCTAAAAAAATTTGTCAACTGCAATACTAATCAGTTTCAAAACAATGGTATCTAAAGAATTGTATGCAATAGCTTGTATTTAGGTATTGAGAGGAATTGGGCATGTCCCATCCCACCCCAAGTCATGGTGTCCCATCCCACCCCGGTAGCAAGAGTTTTAAAAAATAGGTTCTTTCAAAAGAACTGTAGCTTTTAGGCTTAACTCAACTATATAATCCTAAAGAATACATTATTCTGTTTAGAAAGCAATATAAACCATTAAGAAAGTAAACAAGAATCAGATTGAAAATTCACTTTGAAAAGTGTAATACTTAGATACTTTTGCTATAGTGAACCCATCTTTTTCATTCAGAAACTTGTAGGAGCTTGCAACTAAAATAGTAAACAGCAACAACTATGAAGCCATGGTGGTTTTACCTGGCAGAACACTCAAAAACTAATTTTATTTATAATTTTAAGATTTATTAAAGGTGTCCCATTCATCCCCAGTCTCCCCTAATGCTTTTAAAATAATGCATAATTAGGAGACTATAAAGTACATAAGGAATATACCCAGGGTATTGCATGATGTTTCCCAGAAGGGTATAATGTATATACAGGTAAAGTGAATTGGAAAAATTTTAGTAAATGAGCTTCTGAAACATGAGGAATTCTTACATTTTTTAATTATATGGATTGAAAAGTATATTATCTTTCAATATTTTGAAAATTTGCTCAATTTCATTACAAAAAAATTTAAACCCTGTTGGTAACCCCCCAAAGTTAAGCTTAGATTTGTCCTAATTTGTTGAGTTTAAGTTCAGCAAGTTTTTTTATCACTAAACTTTTTTGCAAATCATCAAATACACAAACCATTCTAAATAGTTTCATTGAAAACAACCATGTTCAATAAATTTCAAGGTTTCTAAACTTTATTCTCCACAAACCCCCTTCCAAATTGTCAACTGTATTAGAATGTTTATAAAAAAAGCTTACTCACCTTATTGAACTTAAACTTTTTCTCTAGTTTTCTTGTATAAAAGGGGGATAACAAACAACCCAGTCCCTTCACTAAAATAGAAAGGCACCATTAGAATTGAAAATACAAATAAGGTATCTAATTAGAATAGTTCTGCTGAAAAAACGCTAAGATATTTGAAGTTCAAGTAACTTGCGAAAGTCAAATAATCAGTGCGTACCGCGCTTAAGACAACAACAATTTTGACACACTTGCCAATTCTATAAAAAGGTCACAATAGAGAGGCTTTTTTACTAGGCCTTTTAATCAATATAAAAAAGCAATGAATAACAAGCGAATGACTCAATATTATGAAATATGAGCTTACTAACCATAAAAGTGATTTAAAAATTATTCCTGAGAACGAAAATGAATCCTATAACTAGAAAATGAGCTGAAAAATAAATAGTAGGTAGAAAGAGAAACTCTGGAGAAGACCAGTCTGGAAAGTTGTATTATTTGTTTGGGGGTTTGAGCCTTCGCTGTTATTTTTTAGGAGTGATGCTAAATAACAGTTTAAACTATTATCTTGGATAACTGTTATTGAATAAATATCCATCAAACTTTCTATAAAAAGAGGAAGAATATAGGAAGTAAATTGTATAAAAACCTTCAGAAAAAAAGCTTTTTTTCTTTACGTTGAACAGATAGGATTAATTGCCATAACTTAAACAATCACGGAAAAAAGAAAATGAAACCAGAAGTAGCAATTTGACTTAAAGTTGTTGCCAAAGAAAAAAGACCAAACAAGGGCCACCAACGAGGATTCCTAAACATTATTCATAAATTTAATAAGTACAATAAAAAATAAATTTGACGACGGCACGGCTCCCAGAATTTTAGCCTTCTAAAACCTGTGTCTAAAACTCAGTGTTCTAAAATAGCGTGCATAAAAATAGAAAAAAATAGGGTTTGGAACCTTCAACCTCTACGGTTATATCTTGTCCATGATTTTCGCGCAATATTTTGATTTTAAAGAATACAACATTTCAACATTATTTTACACTTTTTTTGAATGTTTAATGTTTGAGTATTTGTGTAATTTGATGAATTTTTATCAAATTTCTCCTAATAAATGATTTACTAGACAAAATCATTGAGGAAAACGCGTGTAACTTCATACGACTCTCATCTGTTTATATGTTTTGACACACTTATCTTCATCAATCCAAAAAGAGGTTATCCTTTTCTTTTATCCTACCGCCTTTTACCTATCTTGTATCTATCATTTTCTTATCTTCAATGTTACAAGATCACTTTCACATGAGTTATGAAATGAAAAATTTTCACAACATCAGAGTACATCCCCAATTCATCTCAAGAGTACTTTTGATATCTTCCTATCTTGAAAAGATTAAAATGTGGAGGTAAGCTCTTGTTCATTTTCTATGTGATATGATTGATTTCAGGATGGAGGTTTAAAGAGTTTTTTTAAGGTTTTGCAGTTTGGTTTGTCAACATTTTCCAAAGGATATTCCAAAATTCACTGAAGTGACTGTTCAAGAAATAATTAAATGAATAAATCTGGTGAGTGATCTTATGATTGATAAATCAAGATCTATTTTTGAATTATAATTGTATGTGTGACATTTTATTTAATTTGTGCAGGCATTTTTGAGCAATGGATATTCAAGGTTTTCCTCTAAAACAAGGCTTGTATGACCCTAATTTGGAGAAAGAAGCATGTGGTGTAGGTTTCGTTGTAAATTTGAAGGGTATTGCATCCCACCAGGTAATAATTTTCTTCCTATTTAAACTTTTTAATGCCTTACTTTATAAATGCCCACTTTTGAATCAGTTAGTTTGTTTAAAAGTTATTAAAATCATTATAATGATAAATAATTAGCTTCTAAAGTAGTTCTGTGCTGAGTTGTTTTTTATCATGTTAACAGTCAAATTCTTTAGATATTAACTCCTTGCCAAGATTGTTGTTTCTTATGATGAATGTTATTTCATAAATATTAAACATCTTAGTAAAAATTCAATAAACAAGTCCTTACTTTTAACAAAAACAAATTGGTAAATTGATGATGAATCTTTTATAAGAGCAGCCAGAGTTTTGTGTTAATCTAACAAGATTCAAACTGTAATAATTTCAGCCCTCTCATCTAGTTTTAAGCTTTACTAATATATTCAAATATTATGTTTAAAAACATATTAAAAACATGGTCGTAGTCCAGAGAACGGGGCCGTCTTACTGCGTTTCGCCAATTGCGATTTTGGGGATAAAGGGATGGATACGGCGTCGGGAAGTGTCGGGGAGTCTGTCCCGTCGCGGATTAGAGCAACCCCGGGGAATTCCCTTTTTTTAAGGGGTGCGGTGGGGAAGCTGTTGTCAAGGCTCTCGTGGGACCTATGGCATCCCCGGAAGGGTAATTAAAAGTTCATTGACCAGGGGGTTCCTTGGAAAAAAGACAGCTTCGGGGTTTGAGCGTCCTCTCGTCATTTCTTTGTTTCTCGTCGGAGTGTGGGGATGTTCTGATCTTTCGGACGACATTTTGAATTTAACGACGTTTTATGGACTTTTGAAGCATTTTGACAGCGTTTTTTTTATTTAGAAGCATTTAATAAGTAATTTTAGGAGCATATCGGATTTATTATTTTCAAGAATTGAACCAGTTCAACGAAATGGGTATGTTGACTATTTATTCCTTTCTTTTGCGTGTTTTTTGTGTTTCGTTTGTTTCTGATTTATTCCGAATCGATTAATGTAATACTAAGTTTAAGGGGGGCGAAGCCCCCGAAATCGCGTTCTATTTTGCCTAAAGTGCTGCTTTTTATTCCTCTCTTTACGCGTTTTTTGTGTTTCGTGTTTCGGATTTATTCCAAATCGGTGAATGTTATAATAAGTTTAAGGGGGGTCGAAGCCCCCGAAATCACGTTCTATTTTGCCTAAAAGTGCTGGTTTTTATTCCTCTCTTTGCGTGTTTTTTGTGTTTCGTGTTGTTTCGGATTTATTCCAAATCTGTGAATGTTATAATAACGTCACGGTGAATGTCACGTTCTATTTTGCCTAAAAGTGCTAGTTTTTATTTGTTTAACTTTTTAAAATGCTAGTTTTTATGTTCAAAGTGATTTTTTTTCGTTTTTGAAATGCGCGTTTTGTAATGATTTGCTTTCTTTTTTCTTGAAGTTTGCGGTTGAACATCCGCTCACAAGCCGCCATTTTGTTCGGATGGTCGTTTTCTGAAACCCGTGTTTTGGCGTCATTTTGGCGAGACTTTTTTGGCGCCAAAAAACACGGCCCCGTACACTGGAGAAATCCCTAAAAACATATACTAGTAATAGGGTTATAAACATATTGTAATATATATAATATATCCACTATCAATAAGACATGATAAGGTATTTTCTACTCACAAACAATTTATTTCTCCTTTGCAACTAGATAAAGTTATGTGTCAACAAACATTTTGGAATTCTCCATGATAGAATGTTTAAAATTGATGTTGTAGCTATGCGTGATTAATTTTTTAGCTGATTTGTGATGCTGCTACAATTTTGAGACGTCTTGAACACAGAGGGGCGCGCGCTGGTGACAATAACACTGGGGATGGAGCTGGAATATTAGCATCTATTCCTCATGAGTTTTATGAAATTTGTTTAAGGTAAAAAACTGTTTTAAGCATGATGACTTTATCCCTAATTCATAAAATATCATCTCTTGAATTATGAACTTGATAACATCATGAATCATTGAATCCCCCCAGCCCAAGGTTTACACTTAAATATTTAAGATGCAAAACACATTTTTAGAGATGGAAAATTTCTGGAAATTTTGGGAAGGCTGTAAAAAACCAGAAAAATGACGTTTTTTTTTTTCGGAAAAGTTGGAAAAATTGACCTATTTTGCATAGAAAAGAACAGTTTTTGTATACATATATATATATATATCTTTTGTATACATATCTAAATAATCATTTATTGTATAATAAATAAATCATAAGTAAAATAAAATATAATATATTTTAAAATATAAATTAATCATTAAAAATTATTTTATAATAGTACTTACTTCCAAAATAAAATTTCAATTTTTCAAGTAAAAATAAACCCATTTCATAAAAACGTGGGTTATATTACATGGTTCAAATTTTATTTTTAAAGTACTGGATTTAATAATTGTTTAAAAATTCTCAAATTTATCATAATTGTGCAACTGTTCTGTGTTCATTAATATAATTTTGAATGCACATTTTTGTTTATGTAGCAAGTAGTTATTATAGCAAGTTATACTTAGATGTACATTAAAAGTAGTTTATCACTTGCAGCTTACATGTTTTGTTAAATGTTTTCATGTGTGACATTAACTATCTAAATAAAAAGCATTGCAAATGTTTCTGTAATGTTGCAATGTTTCTGAAAATATTTTTTTACTACAAATTTCAGATTTCAATTTTTCACTTCAAATTTTTCAGTTTTTCCCGAGTAGAATCCAACTTTTTTTGGAAAAAAATGCTAAATATGTGGTTGAAACTTAATTTTTAAGTATCGTATAAGAGTATCATCTAAAACATTTTTAATTGATATTTGTAAAATAACTCTGTAAAAAGTATTTGAAATTAGCATTTCAATTTTTCCGGAAAGAAGTAAACCCTTTGGAAAAAAAACGTTTTTTTCGGAAATTAGTGATTATGCAAGTTGATTTTATTATGATTATTTGTAAATTTTTATTGTTTTATTTTCAGGGATGAATTTCAGATAGAATTACCTCCCAAAGGCAAATATGCCACAGGAATTGTGTTCTTGGATATATCAGAAGAGGATAGAATTAAATCATCTTTTGAAAATCTTGCTGATGAAATAAATATGAAGGTTTGTATATTTCACTGTGGCCATAACCCAAATTTTAGGGGTTAACCAAGTAGAGTCTATGTCCTTTCTTATCATCTTATTTAATGACATCTACTCTAACTTCATTTAACAATTCTCCGTGTAGAAAAGGACCTATTCCCCATACATAAATCAATCACAAATGTGTGACAGTTCAAAAGTCAACAGAACAGACCATAGGCATAGTTAAAAATATTTTTTATTGGTTGATTTTCATTTACTACGTTATGATTTTTGTAGTTTTCCCATGGTAGCATAGCTTGAGAATCCTCATTGAATACTTCCTTATTATAACTAAAATTAAGTTAACTCAAAAATTTTGCTAAGAAATGTCAGTATTCATTTTTAAAAATACTTGTAGGTCATATGTTGGAGAACCATAGAAGTTGATGACAGCTCTCTTGGTCAAGTATCAAGATCTACTGAACCATGTATGCGTCAAGTGTTCATAATTGAAAAAGAATCTTCTGATAAATTCCTACAAAAGGTTAATTTTTTTAGAATTTACATTATACTCTTCACATTCTTCTGAATGAAAAGAATCCTTTGTGAAAAAAGAAGTTAAAAAAATTTTTTAAGGGTTGTATAATAATTTTTTTATTCATTGTTTTAAGTTACACAAGCAATACTATCATTTTAGAATATTTTTTTTTGCTTTACTGAATTTTTTTTATTTTTCAGTTATACCTTCTACGCAAATATGCAACTCACAGTCTTCAAAAAACCTTTAAGCGGTTCTATGTGTGTAGCCTGTCTACCAAAGTCGTAGTTTACAAAGTAAATCAGATTTTCTATTTGTTTTTGAAAGGTTTTATTTAAAAACTTAATATCTTGATTTTGTTAATTAATTTATGAATTTAACTTTAATAGGGGCAGTTGACATCCACACAATTATGGTTCTATTTTAAAGACCTTCAAAATCCAAACTTTAAAAGCTATTTAGCTATTGTTCATGCTAGGTTTTCAACTAACACATTTCCTACCTGGGAAAGAGCACATCCTCTGAGGTAGGTATAGCTTCTTGTATCACCTCTTCCAGTTTTATTAAATTTTTCATTGATGAATTTTTTTTGGATATTATCTAAAAAGCCTTACCAAATCTCCCAGTGTGTGCTGCTGAATCTGAGTCAATGGGATAATACATAGAGGAACCTTTTATTATTATGATATAATCATTTTTGTTAATTTCATTATCATAGTTGGATTAGTCAGTTTTTAATATTTTAGGTTAATAAGGAAGTTGCATGTGTCAGATTTTCAAAAATTGTATTGTAAAATGAAATATTTAGTCAGTTTTTCAAAAAAATGTACAGATAATTAAATATTTTAATTTAAAAGTCGAGAAAAAAACACGTGACTGAAAACGTTTATTGTTTAAACTATAAGATGACGTCAACAATAATACCATCAACTCCATTGCTTTACAACAATGTTTAGTATAAGATGACGTCACATCCAAACTCTTGGCGTTTTCGCGCGCTTTTAAAAAGGGGGTTTTTGTTAATTTTTTTGGCAGTCAAAAAATTTCTCGATCGGCCTCAAATTTTGGGTAGTTGCTTATTTTTGCAAGAGGAATCGATTAAAAAAATATAAAAAAATCATGCAACTTCCTCATTATTACATTAAAATTTGCAATATGTAATAAAATCTAATGTAGATCTTATATGTTTCAGATATTTGGCTCATAATGGTGAAATAAATACTCTACATGGAAACGTTAATTTGATGAGAGCTCGTGAAGGGGTCATGGAAAGTTCAATATTCGGTAAAGACTTAAAGAAACTGTATCCAGTTGTGGAGCAAAATATGTCAGACTCTGGAAGCTTAGATAATGTTTTAGAGTTCCTCGTTATGGCTGGGCAACGTTTATTACCAGAAGTATGTTCCGAGTTCATGCTGTATTGGTTTTAGTAAAAATTATAAGTAGTTCCCTTTTGAAATGATTTAAAACTCTTTCTTACTTTAGGTTCATTTTGGATGAGCTAGTTTGCTGCTTTTTTTACTTAAAGTATTGATGTAATCTAACTGCACTAAGTTCAAAGTATCTGATTCCTTTTGATACTGCGAGTTAATTTAACATTTACCACTCTATGATAATCTTATATTATTAAAGAAAGGTTTTGTCAGTTGGATACACAAAGCAACAAGTTTCTATGATGTCACTATAATTATTTATCATTCACAACATCTTTAAATCCTATTGAAAAACTTAATCAATTATAGGCTGTTTTCACAATGGTTCCTGAAGCATGGCAAAAGGATAAGCTAATGAATAATGACAAAAAGCAGTTTTACAAGTGGAGTTCTTGTGTCATGGAACCTTGGGATGGGCCTGGTAATATATCCTCTACAATAGATCCCTATTTATATATTGCATCCCAGAAACAAATTCAATTGTTTGTATGAAGTTACTTCTTACTTATGATATTATAGTAATTAAATACTATAATGTAATGAGACAGTTCTTTAAATCTGTATATCTAAGTCAAATTGAATCCACTGATCTTATTAACTCTGGGCAATCTTATTAACTCTTAAGCATAAAAAATATAGCATTAGTTAAAAAAATCAAAATTTTTATATCCATTTCTTTAATCTATTTAATACAGAGTTTTTTTATGAAGTATGAGTCAGTCCAGGGCCACTTTATTTTGGAGAACATCCATTTTAATATACCTTAATTGTGTATTATAATTATATTTATTATTAGAACAAATATCTTACCTAAGATGTAGAAAACTATCCTTAAATAAATCATATACTTTTTATTTGTGATCACAGGACTAACCATTCCTTGAAATTTTTATTCAGCTCTTGTAACTTTTTCTGATGGCCAGTACATCGGTGCTATCCTTGATCGAAATGGTCTCAGACCATCTCGATATTATCTGACACATGATGATCATGTGATAATGGCTAGTGAAGTTGGTGTCTTGGATTTGCCGAAAGAAAACATTAAACTAAAAGTGAGTTCACAATATTTTACTGAAGTGATATCAGTTTGGAAACTCTTTATACTTCACTAAATTAAAAAATCCTATAATAAATAGGGACGATTGAGGCCAGGACGAATGATATTAGTCGATACAACCGAACATACTTTCTTAAGAGATGATGATGTCAAAGTTCGAATTGCCAGACAAAGACCTCTTGACAAGTGGTTGGAAGAATTGGTAAGATGTTTATTTTGACTGCTGTATCATCTTCTCCCTTTTAAAAGAATATGAAGTTCACTGTTAGAAGTTTGCCCTACCAGTTCTTTGTTCTAAATATCATTATGTCTATCAATATATGTGAAGGAGCAATATTATGTTTAATTTATGGCTTATAATTGTGCTGATCAACATATGCATTTTCTCTTTAAGAGAAGCATGTCCTGATTTTAGTTTGCATAAAGGTCATAAAGTTTTAGTTTGCAAAAAATTTTATCATATCTTTTTTGTAATTATAGTAACATTTTCTTTGTATAAGAATTAGTACTGTGTTATCACAGTCACTTTTGGTGATTTTATGTATGATAAATTCTTTAACTTGAACAAAATACTTTCTTTTAGCTTACATCCAATGCAATCTCTAGTTTTCAGTTCATTTTATTCAAAGAGCATTGTTTGTTTCTAAAGTTTTATGTGATTTTCATACATTGCTTCTTATATTTTTTTTGCAATCTTATCCTATAATTTAGATTACTTTGGAGAAGCTGAAGTCTTCAATTCGTGGGATACATATTGAAAGAGAACACAGTATAGATGGTGCAATGAGTGATAGACGTCTACCTCTGTATGGATACACTGTTGAATCAATTTCAATGCTTTTAATACCCATGGTCCAGACAGGGTAATTATAAATTTCCCTATAACCATAAATAATGTTTAATGTTAATTTTTAGCCCAAACTTTATAATTTACTTATTATTATATGTATGCCAAGAAAATAATTAAGTTTTGCATGATCTAGTTCCTTGTTAGTTGTATATTTTATTCAATGAGTAATGTTTTAAATTAGTTTTGTTTCTGATTATGTTTTAGTCTTCAAATCTAAATTTAAGTATGTGAAATAAATTAATTTCCATGTAAATTTCTAATGTTTAGCAAAGGGAATTATAATATTTTAGTTGAATTTCTGTAATTTTAACTCAACATTATATTTATTAGAAACTCATGAATTATTTTTTCAAAAACTAATGAAAATAAGGTTTTTAAATTTGCAAATTATACATTATCTTAAGGTTTTTTTTGTAAATATAGTACTTTTTTATTCTATTTTAATCCAGTTTCCATGCAACAGAATTTTTATTCAACTTTGATGATTAGTTATTGCATTATTTTTCTCAAACATTTCTCAATTTTTATAGTTTTAAATGTTTATGTGTTAGGAAAGAAGCCTTGGGTTCAATGGGCAATGATGCTCCTTTAGCATGCCTGTCGCAGTTCCAGCCTCTTATTTATGATTACTTCAAACAACTCTTTGCTCAAGTCACAAACCCTCCCATAGACCCTTTCAGAGAAGATGTTGTTTTGTCATTGGTATGTTGCTCTATTTTTATTGAATTCTTAATGTGTTCCCTATTTCAAATACATTTAACCTAAATAATCAAATATTTCTTACGAAGTATGTATGATGATATTGATGGCATCAGGAGAAAACCTCATACAATCCCTTAAAATCGCAGTCAGGAGGAATACTGTATTCTAAATTGGCAAGTGTGTGTTTGCGCCACATAAGCCAATGAGGAATTACTTACAACCAAATTTATTTACGAGTGTCAAGTCATTAACGCCAAAACAAGGGTTAAATCAATTCCACTGGGGAACACCAGTATCATCCTGTAACCCTAAGAGCAGTGAAGCTTTTTGCTTTGATTTCACACCTGCATTTAACTAAAACTTTTCTTCGCTTCTAAAAAATAAAACAGTTCTTTCCATAGAGTTGTTCTCTCTTGCTTGTGGTTTGGCCAAGCCAGCTGGAACAAAAAATCAGTCTCCTTGTGAGAGATAACACCTGCTTTTTTGCTTTCAGCTCATTAAAATTCACTCTCCACCTGTTGACTGCTAAAAATTTTCTTGGCAAGAAAACGAATCTCGCTCACTTATACTGTATATATTGAAAAGCAGTTGGATTTTGATTATACGAGGTTTTCTCCTGACACCATCGATATGCTGTAATTGCCTTACTAACCCCTTATGAATAAAAACACTCTTACAAAGTTTTTTGAAATATAATGAAGAACACTAATCCATAAATATAATTTTTGTGTACATTCATTAAAACACTTGCTCATTGAGACTATTATAAATTTTGAAATTTTTAAATTGTGCATTAAAATTTAATTTCCTTTTGAAAATAATGTTTAAGAAATATGCTCTTCGGTAGAACTTAAAATAAAAGTGATGATTTAAATGAAAAAGAAATGGAGTGAAAACAAGATAACAGCTAAATTTGTTGTAAGGCTAATCCAGGGCTCCCAGCAGGTCTCTTTTTTCCCTAAAAGTCTCTTTTTTCACCTGAGGTCTCTAAAAGTCTCTTTTTTAGGATCAAGGTCTCTTTTTTTCCTTTTTTCCCTACTTTTAAGGGTTAGATTTACAAAATTTTTCTGGGGGAACGCCCCCAGACCCTCTCTACCTTTGAAATTTTTGTTTTTTTATTTCCTGTGATTTTCCGTAGAAAATTCTGACTTACAAGATATCGGTCTCTTTGGGTGTTAGCAATGGGTCAACAATATTAGTTGAAACAATACTTTGAAGGCTAATTTTCCCCAAACTTTTCCAGTGAGGAACCCTCATCCCTGTATCTTTACTTGGGGTTCATATTTCAGGGTTCCCACGCTCCTTGAAAACTCCTTAAAAACTCCTTGAAAGTGATTTTCATTTTCAAGCACTATGGAAACTCCTTGAATTTGGGTTGTACTCCTTAAAAACTCCTTGATTTTCATTACATTCATAAATTTTTCTCGCTAATAAAAATGGTTTGAGTTCGCTACCGTTTCGCGAATTTCCGTTTTCCACGTGGAATATCCAAAAACGTATACGTTATGATCGATCATCGTCTGCGTGACCTTCAACTTCCCCCCCTTCGCGATTCTCGCCGAAGCCTTATCTCTTCGGGCCGCTATGGGCCTCCTCGTTAACCAAGCCAGCCAATAGGGCAAATAAACAAAGAATGACTCAAAGTTGTTGCATTCCAACTACCAATGAAAGTAGTGGTTTGGTCTTTTTGAAGGTAATTTCAATGGAAAAGATACTTATTTTTATTCCAAATAGTTAGATTGTTGTGTGTAGGATGAATTGCCTAGTCAATATCTTAAATACAAACATCTAGCTCAAAAAAGTAAACTTGGATATTTTACCTTTCTTATAAACATGAGTAAAAACTAGTAATAAGCTACAGTTGTATATATATATGTATGTGTGTGTGAATGTGGGAATATTAATGTGTAGTCTTCACCTTAAGAGAGGTTCTTAATAGAAATAGTCTTCTGAAGTACAGGTACTAAGTAGAGCGAGTTTTTTGTGTGTGAATTAATTGGCTTTTTTGCCTTCTCTTAGTCCTTGAAAAACTTAAAATGATCCTTGAAAAGTCCTTGAAAACTCCTTGATTTTTTTTCTCTGAAAAGAGTGGGAACCATGTATTTTATACAAACTGCGATCAAAATTTTACAGGGTCTGTTAGTTTGAATCAATTCGCCCCCTTCCACCCCCCACAAAAGTCTGGTTAGGGGTTTCAAGTGTGAAATAACTTTTAGGTTGCAGAACTGATATAACTTGATTATAATCAACGCATCTATTAGGGTAAAATACAAAAATTTTACGGAAGCCATGGAAAAAATTGTATGTGAAAAATAGTCTGAAAAGTATTATCCGAAGAAATTATAAGTATTATCCTGTTTTGATTATGTTAAAGGGGTATGAAGGATAAATATGACCTTATGACATCCTTATTTAGCGGCATAGCCAGGATTTTCCTTTGGAGGTCCAAAAAAATGCATTATTGTAAATCAATGAAATTTCTGTAGTTACCCAAATATATTGGTCATTTTTAACTATACTCCTCTCTGTTAATTAAGAGGTTAACTCCTCTGTGTTAATTAGGATCTCTCCTCAAAAACTTTTTGCAAATTTGCATTTGGTTTTTGGCCTCAGGCCCATAACTAGATATTTGTTTTGGGGATTTGACTCAATACTTATGAGAGTACTAAATACTTATGAGAGTTTTTACATGCTTTGTTTTAAAACGCTTACTGTGATAGGATGTTAATCTGTGTGCAATAAGTCTAAAGTTTGAGGGAGGTTGGTTCCCCAGAAAATTTTTGGAAATTTGATCTTTTGAAGCAGTGTTTTAGCTCATTTTGATACCATTTCAGTTACATCCAAAGACTTCCTTGTAAGCCACACTGAGTTTCAAAGGGATGTTTGGGGTCCTCCCATAGAAAATATTTGTTATTTAAACATTAAAAGAGTATTGTGTAAACTCACATATTTGAGCCCATTGGATTACAACTACTAGTAAAGAGGATCGCTCTTTTAAAGTGTAGAATTTTTATGAGAAACACAGTATCAAAATTTCTCCCTTGAGTGGCAACTGGTTATTATAAAATCAAAACTATAGGGTCTAAAATATTTTAGGTCTGAACCCAAAGAACCCCCCCTTTTGGCTACAGCACTATTTTTTTATTCAAGAATAATCTCAACTTTTCAGTTTTTTAATTTTAATTTGATCCAAGTTACGAAAAGTATACTTTCTGTTTTGAAGAATTATCCGAATATTTCATTTCAACATTTAAAAATTACCTTGAAAATATACTTTATTATTTTAATTAAATTTTTTTATTGTACCAAAAATAAAAAAGGACACAATCACAAGTTCACATATCCACCTGGTATCTCAATCTTTGGCAATCAATCGCCTTTTTATCTAATTTCTACATTAATTTTATAACATTAACTATTTTGTGAGGATAAAACTCTGAAATTTTTGTTTCATCGACCTATTTTTTTTCGTGACACTGTTAAATTTTGACTTAAAGTTTCGGTCTCTTTTTCCTCTTTTTTAAAGATATCAGTGGCGGCTCGTGAGTTTATTAACAGGGTGTTCACACCCTCTGTAATATGAATTAAAATTTACACAAGAGCAAGAAAGCAAAGGGATGTTGGACGAATACATAAAGAAAACTTGTTTCGAACAAATTTATTTATTTCAGGGGAGTTATTTTCAGTTTCCTAAATTTTTCACTGCATGCATTTTTATTTTTTTAAATTTGCGTTTAATGGAAATAAGCAAAACTTATGATAATGAAATGTAACTTTTATGAATGTTTATTTTTTATAATACCCCTAGCCTATAACATAATACCTCAAAAACAACTTTTATGCATGATGTCCACTCGTCTAACCTTTTTTGAAGCTAACAATTTTTTGACACTTTCATTAGAATCATGCATAATACTTAATCATAATTTTTTTTAATTAGGAGCATGACAAGAGCACTGGGTCTGTCTACTCATAGTGCTTGTTATTATATGCTTAATCGAACAATTGATTGTGAAAAATACAGGTGATGTGTACTCCCAACGTCACTTTAAAAAAATAACCAATAACAAAAGAATTAATTATTACAAATTAGCTGACGTGAAAAGTTTAATGATACTTTCAAAAGGTTCTAATCTCGTTTTCCAATCCAGGAAAAAAAATCCAGACCACAAAAAAGCAAGCTTAACCTCGAAACCGTAAGCCTCGGCACACAAAATCTGTGCGCACGGGGATCTCCAATGTGTTGCCGTAAGCCCAAATGTTCTCCGGCGAGAAGTCGAGGTTTCTTCCGACTCATTCAGTTTCTTCGCTCACACGTGCGTATAAGGAAAGAAAAATAAGAATGCAGCATTCTCTTTATTTGATAAAAACAAAACTTTTGCGTTTCTGGCAATAAATTTTTTGCTGACAGTTAAAAGGGCGGGTAGAAAATTGATTCTGAGTATGAAAAAGAAATTGAGAATGATTTATATTGTTTTCTTTTGATATTTGTGTATCTTTATATTTGGGTTTATTTCTACTTTTTCACTGGGTGTTCACGTGCTCCTGTGCTCCTATGGACGAGCCGCCACTGAAAGATATTAGGTCTCTTTTTTCCCTAAAGACAAACCAAATGTCTGCTGGGAGCCCTGCTAATCTAGATGTTTATGGTCTGTGTTTATTTAATATAAGGGGCTAAATCTACTTTACTGTCTTTATTTTTCTCCTTCTGTATATTTTAGTAAATATTTCAATGCTATAAAAACATTTCAATAGCTGCTTGCTTCAAATAAAAAAAAATTTTTGAATTTTTCTATACTTTCCATGTGCATCAGTGGCGTATATAGAAATTAATTTCGGGAGGGGCCCCAAAATTATTTTTCACTCCCTCCCAAGCAAATTTATTACGTTCAATGTAACTTCCTATATATTTTTTGTTAAAATTTAAATCTAAAAGAAATTATTATAAAAAAAAGTTGTGAATAATTTTGTTCCAAGTACCAAAGGGGGTCTGGGGGTCCAAGCCCAAAAAAGTTTTGAAATTTGACTTTTAAAAAGTGGTTTTAACCAGTTTTGGTACACCTAGTCAGAATTTTTGATTTATATTTATAGATAGAATTAGCATTTGGGTGAACTTAATATAAAAACAAGTTGAAAATAATAGAGTGCCAAGTAGGAAAGGGGATCTGGGGGTCCTCCCACAGAAAGTTTTTAGAAATTTGACCATAAAAACAGTATTTCTACTCGGTTTTGGTACACCTAGTCCTAATTTTGGACATATATTATTAAGTAGGATTGGGATTTTGATGAACTTATTGTAAAAAGATTTGGAATAATAAAATACCAATCAGAAAGGGGGGTTTGGGGGCCCTCCCCCAGAAAATATTTGGAAATTCGTGCCTAAAAATCAGGGTTTTAGCTTGTTTTGGTACACCAAGTCCGGATTTCGGGGGGGGGGCAGGGCCCCTTCGGCCCCCCTTATATACGCCACTGATGTGCATCAATTGCAGTCACTAAACAAAGTTATTTTGCATAACTTCAATATTTTTTCAGGCATGTCCAATTGGCCCTTCATTTAATATTCTCGAGCCAAGTGCTAAGCAGTGTCAAAGATTATGGCTTGAGCAGCCAGTTCTAACTCTCTCTGATATAGCCATGATTAAAAACACTCACTATAATGGATGGAAGGTGTGTTGATTTAGTTTATTCGGTTTTCCAATATTGATAACTTGATAGTAAATAAAGTTGTAATTTTATTTTTTAAAATCATAATTGTAACTAAGTATCTTTTATATCATTATCTTTAGAATTGTATAAGATTGATTTAGATTGTATAAGATGCCATAAGATGATTTTGAGACACTTTTATTTGTGTTTAGCTATCTGCTTTAACATAAAAATAAAGCTCAACCTGTTCCTTAAAAATATATTTATCTCTTTTATTTACTAAGCTACGCTTTAACTATGAACTACATGTTTAAAATCAAGTGCAAATATGGTGTTAAATGTCATATTTATGTGAGAAAGTATTGATTCTAATATGGAAAAATAAAATTTTCTATTTGCAGACAAAAATTATTGATACAGTTTATCCTGTAAAATTTGGAGCGGAAGGATTAGTTGATGCTATTGATAGGATATGTTCAGAAGCATGTCAAGCTGCTAATGAAGATTATAGTCTTGTAGTGTTGTCAGACAGAAAAGCTAGTAAATACAACATACCTGTGAGGTATTGCATTTGATACTGTATTGACTTTCAGAAAAAAACAAATGAAGGAAGGAATAGTAAGGTAAATGTGGGTATAGTGGACACTGTACCAATAGTGGCCACATAGCTGATTAATTTTAAATAAAACGAGTTAGAGGCATCAAACAGCGTCAAAATTCATAGGCATAGTAGGTTGTACAATCAGGTAAGCTGGTAAATTACCACCGATACCACAGATCAGCATGGGAAGGCTATTTAAATATTTGAAAATAACAACATTGGCCGAGTGACTGAAATTTGATTTCGCTTATTGAATAACGGGTATTAACTTAAGGAAACGGGTATTTTGGAACTGATTTTTTTGTATTTATTACCGTTTGATTGACTTTTAAATTTATATTAAGATAAATAAGAGTGTATAAAATGATAATGAATAATTTTTTTTGAAAATTTTGACTTTTCGAGGATTTATGGGGGTGGCCACTTAGCCAACACAGAATCTTAGATTTTCCAATAATGGCCACCGCAATGGCTTCTAAAAGAAACATAAATAATATTTAATTGGAATCAGTTTTTCTTCATAAACTGTTGATTGTGCTTTAAAATGAGTGTTGTATGAATTTGGTTTCAATCTGGCTTTGGGAACCAAGGTTTCTAAAACATTGAATAACATGCTTAACTCCTCTCAAATCCGCTACAGCGTAGGCTTTGGGCCGGAAACTATCAAGTATTTTTTTAAAATAAAGCTAATTTGATTTGATCTAAAATACATTTCGTTGGGAAGGAAGATTTAATTAGAACTAAACGACTATACCAAAAACCCCCTCAATTTCATGCATAAACCCCTCATATAGGCAGAAAAAGAGAGGTCTCCACTATAGATGCAAGAGGTGTCCACCATAGATACAACAGCTACATCAAGGTGGCAGGTAAAAGGTTAATGGTAAAATTGAAAGAAGATCCAATTAACCTAAAAATAGGATAACCGTTTCCAAGCAAAGAGGTTGGTATTTTTTAGAATTTAAGCAAAAATTTTCCTTAAAGTGTCCACTATACCCACATTTACCTTAATGTTTTGATTCAAATCAAACAAGTTATAATCTTGCCATCAAATTTATATTTTAATTAAATAGTATCAATGGTAGTTAGTTGTAAAAGATAATATAACATATAGTAGAAATAGTGTTCTACTTTAGAACTTAGTTTATAAATACTGATATACATTCTATATTATTGAACCAAATTTTAGTGTTCAAGAGAAATGTTTCTGTTTTGGACCAAAGAGTAAAACCTGATGATTTTTTATTTTGATGGTCAATAAAAGCCATCATGATATTTTAAACTTAAAATAATGGTCAGTTTTACTGAATAAATATAGTTAACATTACAGTGTTTTCTGCAATAATTAAAAAAAATCTTAGTTTTTAAGTTTAATACATTATTTCCAATTATTAAATAACTTCTTTTTCTTCAATCAGCTCCCTTCTGGCATTGGGAGCTGTGCATCATCATCTAATCACTGAACGATTGCGAATGAAAGTGGGGTTAATTGTCGAGACCGCGGAAGCTCGAGAGGTTCATCACATTTGCGTTCTTCTTGGATATGGAGCTGATGCCATTTGTCCTTATTTGATCTATGAGCTTGCTTTTGCCTTGAACAGTGAAGCTCCTCTTTCACCAAAGATAACAGATGAAGAAATTGAAAGGAACTATATTAAGGCTATATCAACTGGTATCTCAAAAGTATGTCTTACTGTTTAAGTTAGCATCACTATCTTATGTATTAACAAATTTTGATCGGGGCTTATTCTAGAAGTTAACCTGCTTATATTTATATCCTTAGATTTTCACTTATTTTTTTCAGGTTAGTTCCATTATGAATTCATATTTAAATACTGCGAGCAACAGTTTTTTTGTGTTTAAAACCTTGTAAAGATGTGCTAAAATCTATGTTTTATGTATTTTCAAGCTAAATAGCTTATTCATCAATACTGCAATCTTTTACTGAACTTGTGTAGTTTTCTACCTGTTACAGTGTCAAGCGAGATTAAGTAGAAAATCTGATTTATTATACATTTTTACAGGTCATGGCAAAAATGGGAATATCTGCCCTTCAAAGCTACAAAGGTGCTCAGATTTTTGAAGCTCTGGGCTTAGATAATGAAGTAATTGATAAATGTTTCAAGGTATTCAAATTATGGCTTAGATTTTTGAATTTAATTCAGTCCAATAAACATTTTTACTCATAAACACAATGTTTATTTCTACAGCATACCCCATCTCGCATTGGAGGAGCCAATTTTGAAATACTGGCACAAGAAACTCTTGAAAGACATAAACTAGCTTTCTTTGATCGCAATGGGGATACTGACATTTTGAGAAATCCTGGATTTTATCACTGGAGAAGTGGCGGTGAATCCCACATTAATGATCCACTTAGTATTGCAAACCTCCAAGTAAATTCTCTTAGTAAATAGTATTTATTATAACTATGTTAGCGCCAGAAAGTATTAATTAATTTGTCCTGCACAACTCTTGAATTAAAACTAAGCAATCCCATAAATGTCACTATGACCATTAATCCATGTTAAAGTATTCATTCAGTATTTCAAAGCAACAAGGGTATTAAGAAGTTTTAAGCTATTTTTGAGAAATAAATTAAATAAAGGTTTTAGACTTACAAATGTCAAGCAATGCAAATTAAATTTTTTTTATCAGAATTAAGGTTTAAAAAACATCAAAGTTGTGTTTGTATACCTTAAGTTTAAAGCCCTTTAAAAATATTAAAATTTTCATTAATTTCATTTATTAGGATTTGGTATTTTGCTATTATGGTTTATGATCTCAGCAAGGTTAGGTTTTAAATAATGACTGTTTTAATAAATGACAACACATAGTATTTTACCCCAGGAAGCTGCAAAACTGAAATCGCAGAATGCCTATGATAAATTTGTTGAAAGTACTATGAAGAGCATCAGGCATTGCACTCTCAGGGGACAGCTAGACTTCAAGTTTCTTTCCAAGGGGATACCACAATCAGAAGTTGAACCTGCTCAAGAAATAGTGAAAAGATTTGTGACTGGCAAGTTCTTTAATGCTTTATTTAATATTCATTTTTTCGATCTTGTTTAAATTCTTATAAATATCAATGAATGTAGCTGGGGTTAGCCCTTTTGTTTTCTTTGGATAGCAATAGAAGAAAACTAAAAGTAAAAAACCACACTGAATGAGAAATAAAGCTATATTTTGGGGCAGTCAAATACATGGCCCTCCTATGACAAATTTTCTACTTAATTATAATGTTACTTAGTTTTCTCTGATTGAAAACAATATTAAATTTCATTTTATGTAATAATATTTTTAGTGTCGAGCAAAACAGATTTGTCCAATGAATCGGCTCAAAATTTTTGAAACTTAAGGTACCAAAAGGAACAGTTTGAGTTGGTATGATAAACATATCATATTATATCATACCCCGTATAAACAATCAATTTTGAATATGATTCCTCTTTGTGTTCAGAATTTTTATGATCAATATAAGATTTTATTCATTTTGAGCAAATTGATATGGTAATATAGAAAAATGGTATATTGGACACCTGAATAAATTGATAATAGCATGATTAAAATTGCTTCAAACTCATTAATGTTGTTTTTCCTCATTTCTATTTTTATAAAACCAGTGCTCTGCTTTTGTACTGATTTGATTTAAAAAATTAGTAAACTTTTGTTTGAAGAGTAGTTTTTAATAAACAAACTTTTTTATTCACAGGTGCAATGAGTTTAGGCAGCATTTCTATTGAAACTCACGAAGCATTGGCCATCTCGATGAATCGTATTGGAGGGAAATCCAACACGGGTGAAGGTGGGGAGTCAGCAGAGAGATGGGGCGCTTCAGATGTGAACAACAATAGGAGGTCTGCAATCAAACAGGTTGGATTCATTGAACTGATTAGTTTGTGATTTTTTGTTTGTTGTTTTATACCGTGGTTTTTTATGGGGTATTTTTTTATTCAGGTTGCTTCTGGACGTTTTGGTGTAACTATTGGATACTTAGCAAATGCTGATGAGCTACAGATCAAAATGGCACAAGGAGCTAAACCTGGAGAAGGTGGGGAACTACCTGGACATAAGGTTTGTAAAATAATTTTCTTGGAGTCTTAAATTAGATGTATTCCAGTTTCCATTATTATGTAATCCAGTAACTATTTATACTGGATTTTGGAAAATACTTGTAATGTGTTTTAAAATGATCTACAGGATCCTGCATTCCCAGTTATTAATAGTTATCTCCATTTTGTTAAAAGCAGGGGTGTACTCCTGTATCTGATAAGAGGGAGGAAAGTTCATCTCATTTCAATTTAAATGTTTTTTTCACTTCTGCTCAAACCATTTTTACCTTTTCATGTTTTTATGATCTGTTGTAAAACAGCTACCTATTCCCAAGTGTTGAAAAGAGAAGTATTAAACTTTAAGGAATTAACCAATTGTATTGGTTTAGTATTTAATTTTTGTTTTGTAATATCATAATAGGGACAGGAGAGGATATCTGAAATATTTAAACTTATGATATGTGGAGGTAGGGGTAACTGTGTTATGTAACTTTTTACTTGCCCCACATACTAAAACATTTTTGAGACTGTATCCTTTTTTTAGGTAACCGAGGAGATTGCTGCTACTCGTCATTCTACTCCCGGGGTGGGACTTATCAGCCCTCCACCCCATCATGATATTTACTCTATTGAAGACTTGTCAGAGGTTAGCTGGTTTCTTGAGTAGATCTCTTCACCTTTACTTTTGAAATCCTTTATCTCCAATTCATTTTAATATTAAGAGCTTAACCTTTGGTCTTGAAAATTTTTTTCTGTAGGATCATTTCATTATTCGAATTTTAAATCTTAAATACCTTATCTCTGTGTATTTGTATGCAACATCAAGTTATGTTTTAAAGATGTATGAATATTTGTATGTATGTAATTCTAAAGAGGACTGCTAACTGCTTAAAACCTCTGTAGTACTATTGTTAGGGAATTTTCTCATATTTGAAAGTAGGTAATTTCTGTAAAATAGGCTATTACCCTAAATATAATTTATAATTTTGTATTCCCTTTCAAAATTGATGTGCAATAAGTAAAGGTGAAATACAATCATAGACGAAATTTAATTTTTATGAAAGATCGAAGTATGCAAATAGTTGTAAATTTTTCTTTTCAATTTTAGCTCATCTATGATTTAAAGTGTGCAAATCCTTCTGCTCGCATTTCAGTGAAGCTAGTCTCAGAAGTTGGTGTAGGAATTGTCGCTTCTGGTGTAGCAAAAGTCAGTCTCACTTGCCTTTTTCTTTACTGCTGTATCTTATATATGGAAAATGAGCTTATTTCTTCAAACTAAACAAATATATAGTTTACATTTTTCATATCACTGATATATCTAGCATTATTTTAATTGCAGAGTAAGTCATTAAAAGGGATACCTGTTCCATTTTGACCAGTGTCATATCTATGAATGTTGCATTAAAGGTTAATATTCTTTCTCATACAACACTTCATTCTTCTATTAAATTCTGGTACTAATATGTTATTTAGCACCTTTTTTTCTGTATGGGAAAGTTTTGCTTCTCACAACTTAACTACCCACTCTAGGTTGCTATTTTTAAATTCTAGATTATTAATTGTTACCATACTGGTTTATAATACATCCTTTCTAATGCAGGCTAAGGCTGAGCACATAACTATATCGGGTCATGATGGAGGCACTGGCGCCAGCAGCTGGACTGGTATAAAGGGAGCTGGACTGCCTTGGGAATTAGGCATCGCTGAAACCCATCAAACTCTTGTTCTGAATGACTTGCGATCTAGAGTCATTCTTCAGGCTGATGGACAACTCAGAACAGGTTTGGTCACTCTTGCTTCACTGTCCAGAATCCTTAATAAATTAATGAAATCTGTATGGGTAGTTGATTGATGGATTTTTGGTAGGTTTTGATGTGTTAGTGGCAGCTCTGTTAGGAGCAGATGAATTTGGTTTCTCTACAACTCCACTGATTGCGCTGGGATGCACTATGATGAGGAAGTGCCATTTGAATACTTGCCCTGTGGGCATTGCCACTCAAGTACTAAAGATTTTATAGCCTGAGATAAATTCTTTTAGGGAAAATCATGTTTAAAACTATAAAGATAAAATTACTTAATTATCAGTTAAATATTTTATTGTGTGTTTCTTTAAATGAATTTAAAGAAACATAATTTTACTTTACATTAAATTAATAAAATTGAACACAATTGAAGCACAAATTTTAGATTAGACACTTTGCTCTCTGTTTTTTCCAAGTTTTATGAGCTTAAAAGAAATTCATAATTAAAGTGCAGAAAATTTTATTCATTCACTTAAGATGTGTATTATTTACTTAAATATATCTTGGAGTTCATGTTTTATTTGTAATTTCTTTAGGATCCAGAACTGCGTAAAAAGTTTGCTGGTTTACCTGAACATGTTATCAACTATTTCTTTTTCTTAGCAGAAGAGGTAGGTACCAACACTTTTTTGAACAGTTTTCTTACTCAATGTAACTCAAGAACTTATCCAATACAATTTAAATTAGTCAAAATCTTTCAAAAATTTCTATTTTAATTTGAGAAATTTATCTTTTATTTTATTTGTAATAAGTTGTTATGTAGCTTTCACAAATCTTTTAGTTAGGTGTTTAACTCTTTCATACTCGGTATTTTTAAACAAATATTGACTTATTGACAGTAATATTTCCAAGCATTTATTAAACTTGGGTATAAACTTATATAGTAATAACTCTTTTATTTTAAGTTTTGGATGACTAAATTTTTAATACGTCCTAACTGATTTGGATAAAATAGGAGTTTCCAACTACTAAGCACTCGAAATCCGCAATCAAAATCACAAGTCAAGTGGCGGGCCATAAAGTAATCTGGCTCCTTTTTATCCATGGTAATATTTAGGGAACCTTTCTTATTTAAAAAAATACTGTATTTTCCAAAATTTCAAAGCATACATAATTTTTTTACCCTAATACAACTTACAATACTTCAAGGGGGAGGTTCTTCTTCAAGAAAATGTTTTTAAATTTCCCAAAAATAGTGTTTCAATTAATTTTTGGATACTCCATTTTGTCCCCTTTTGTGTTAAAGGTTGACCTAAGCCTTCATAACCCCACTCAGGGAGAATTTCAGAGTATACAACCTCCCTCTTCAAAGTTTTAATTTTTCACCATAGAAATCGACCAAATCCATAATCTAATAGGTAAATAAAATATAGGGGTTTGGGGGGTCCACCCCCTTAAAATTTTTTGAATTTTAGTGTGCTTCGCGGGCTGCAAAAAATGACCTGGCGGGCTGCCAGTTGGAAACCCCTGGGATAAAATGCACTGTTTTCAGTAGACATGAACTTTTTTAGGTCAGGGGTTACATGGCTAAACTGCATGTACGGAAATTCCAAGACTTGATCGGGCAGGCTGATTTACTGAAAGTTTTTGAGAACCTCCAGAACATGAAAGCAGGGCATTTGGACTTTTCTCCCCTTCTTAAATGTGCCAAATCGTTAAGAAATCCATCTGTTCCTATCATCGGAGGAAGTATTCCTCAAGACTTTGAACTTGAAAAAAGATTGGTTAGTATGATCTATTAGATATTTGTCATAATTTTCTAAAAAATTCAGTTAAAAGTCACTGGTTGGTTTAAATTTGATTTTTTTGTTCAGCTTCTGCATTAGCATCAATTTATCTATTATGATTTTAATGTTTATCAGCTACAATGATATCAAAGTGAAAATTGTTACCAGTGAAACTTGTCTTTTGTTCAGGATGTGGAGTTGATAAAAAAATACACGGATGTTTGGAACAGTGTTGGACATAACAGGCGAAAGCATCTTTCTTTGAATGTTGAAATTACTAATCAAGATAGGACTTTTGGAACTACTTTAAGTTATCACATTGCAAAGTAAGTCTAGTTTCTGACTATTTTCCTTTTGCTCTGATAGTATTTAAAATTAAGTATTAACTTTGAAGATATATTTAAATCAAATATGAAGGTGAAGGTTTCACTTTAAATTTAGTTTATGGGATATATGATGGTTAGTTTAGGTTTTTATAATAAGGAGGGCCTAAGTAGAAAGCTAATTTGGTGACTATTTCCATGTGTTGGTGTACAAATTAAACTGCTTTTATATTACTTATGTTTGAACTTGTTTTAAATATTTGTATACAGACTGCGTTAGTAATGTGGTTGAATGATAATGTTGTTTATAAGTTAATAATTTTAAGTTAATTTTGTTAATATTCTAAATAACTTTTGTATGTTGTTTTATAACTTTCCCTCTTCTATTAATTGAAAAATTTTTCAGGCAATTTGGAGATGGTGGTCTGCCTGATAATTCTATAGAAATTGAGGTGACTGGATCTGCTGGTCAAAGTTTTTGTGCTTTTCTCATAAAGGGTGTTTCAGTCACATTAGTTGGAGATGCAAATGACTATGTTGGAAAGGTTTGTTTTGACATTTATTAATTCATGGAAAAAGTTTATTTCTTAAATTTTAAAAGATGGGATGTTGATGTATTCCATGCTAAACTTATTAACCCTGTCTATAAACCCAGTTAATTATATGGTATAATATTCCCTTTTAATGCCAACTTTGATTATATTTGAAGTTTTAAGTTTTAGTGAGTTAACTACATTTATTGGTTATTTTTTTTCTAATTCTGTGGCTACCAAACTGCTCAGTGGACCGCTTTAAGTATTTCTCTATGTACTCAACGATATTTGCTTCTCAACCTTTTTTCTAATGAGTGCTAAATCTAAATTTTTCTCTTGAAACCCACTCTGACAAATTTGTGTTTGTAAAGGTCCTCAGCAATGAAATTTTTCTAATTGATATGTATAATGTGAGCATAAAGAAAAAAAAAGTCATCCTGCTAAGTAGATTATATCCAAGAAAGAGAAGAAACATGGTTTCCTAACTTTGCAAGGAAAATTATAACCTTAATTTTTAATTAACGTTATTATTATAATAATAATTTTGAAGTATTAATTGTTTTTCCCTACAGGGTTTAACAGGAGGTGAAGTTATTCTTCGTCCGCCCCAAGATATGTCGCCTAGCTTCCATTCTGAGTTGAATGTGATTGCCGGCAATGCTTGCTTGTATGGAGCTACTTCTGGAAAGGCTTTTTTCAGAGGAATTGTTGCTGAAAGATTTGCTGTCAGAAATTCCGGAGCTTATGCTATCAATGAAGTAATTTTACCCTTAAAGGCTTTATTTTTAATATATAGATTATATTTTAATGTAATAGTTCAAAATGGATCACAAAATGAATTTATTAATGAAATTTTCACAGGGTGTTGGAGACCATGGATGCGAATATATGACTGGTGGTCGTGTAATTGTCCTTGGTTTGACTGGGCGAAACTTTGCTGCTGGAATGTCAGGGGGTATTGCTTATGTTTTTGATAGGTAAATGCAATTGCAATTAATTTTTTTTCATAAATATATTCCAAGAACATTGATGGTTATTTTTTTCAATAAATAAAACACCTTAAAATATACTTTTGAAATTAATTCTGTCAAAAACCTGCCTGTTTTCAATAACTGCTCGTCTGTCATTAAATTTTAAACAGAATTTAGACTTTGAAAAAAAATTTTTACTTTTAAAACTACGGAAACACTCCTAAGGCCTAATTATGACCCTTAAAAGCTTTCTCTCCTGATAATCAACTCCCATTCTCAAAAATGTTATACAGAAAGAATCCCTTTTCAGATTGTTTGCACAGTGTAATCAAAACTTCTAGTAACGCAAACTCTTTGAAAACCAGAAAAAATGCTAAGAAGGTAAAAATTAACCAACACTTAAAAACTTGCCAATTAGCAGGTTGGGTATGATTTCAGAATTCCGGATAAAGGGTTCATAACGATACTATGGAAAATCTTCATGGAGGTTGGAGTCCCAAAAGAGGGAGGTTTTATTCAATTGTAAATTAATAAGTTTTGATGGAACCTGCTTTTAATGGCCTAAAAATACCTAGTTCAAAGGTATAAGAATTGAAATAGTATAGTTTACCTCTCGTATAATTAGTAATTCTTTTGAGTATCTGGTGACAAGGAGATTGGAATTGGGAGAAATATATATATTTTTATATAAGTTATATAGCTCTCTTTATTTTTCATGTTTTGTGTTCTCTCTCTCTACCTAAACATTTTTGATTTTTTAGTCTTAATTTCTGTTATTATTGAATACTGTTATGATTTTAGAAAAGGCCTGTTTGAGTCCCAATGTAACAAAGATACAGTAGACCTCATGCCTGTTACGGAATCAGAAGATTTAGTGTTCTTACATGAGTTCATTACTGAATTCCTGGTAAAGACTGGATCTGAAGTTGCCAAGCTAGTTTTGGATACTTGGCCATCTTGTTTAAAAACATTTATCAAGGTATTTTATCTTTTTTAACTAAAAGTATTAATCCTTTGTTTTTGACATTGCATCTTAGAAAAGTTATGAAAAATTGGATTTCATTCTATTTTTGAAGATTTCGTGACTTTATTTGCAAAAAATTATTAATTAATTTAAATTAGAGATACTTATTTATTCATTGTTGTATAAATTGATAAAAAACTATGACCAATTTTTATCTGTAAGTTTTTGAATAAAATCTTATGAATTTTCATGAGCAATTAGTAAAACATATTTATCATCAGGTTTTTCCTAAAGATTACCAGATTGTTTTAAAGAAAGCTAAAGAAAATCAAGAAAAGTCTAAAACTTTAAAAGATATTTCCCAACCAAAAACCACAAAGGAAAAAACTCACATTCAAGACATTGAAGATATTGTGAAGAATGATGGATTTATTGACAAAACTAAGTAATTCAATGCTTTTGTACATTCTTTTTTTCATTCTTTAAGAGTACACAGTTATAAATTTATGTGAAAAGGCTATTCATTTTTAATGATCAGTGACCATATGAACTTCACCTTTATGCTCACCATTTTTTCCCATTCTTTTAGAGGTTTTATTAAATACTCAAGAGAAACGAGTAATTACAGACATCCTGGACTCAGAATTGGAGACTATGAAGAAATTTATGACCACCCATCTGTATTTAAAAATTTAAAAGTTCAGGCTGCAAGGTTAGGAAAGTTTCTTGACTAAATGTTTATTATACTTTTAATTAGAGGAATTTTTAAAAATATACTTAAGGGTATTTCTCTTTTGTCAATTCTAGATGTATGGACTGTGGAGTTCCTTTTTGTCAATCAAAAAGTGGCTGTCCACTTGGAAATATAATACCTAAGTGGAATGACTTGGTTTATAAGGTATTTAAACAAGGGTTTGGTATAATGAATAATTAACATTCAGTCTAGCTTTTACTGAATCATCATAGCTGAAGTAAAAGGATAATGTTTTAACTCTCAAATAACAACTAACTCCCAAGCAATTAATATCTCTATACTTTTCTCTTTATTGTTGAGCACTATAAGCGTGAGTAGTGTAAAAATGCCGGTTCTGCCGCATTGCGCCTCTGCGCCTCCTGCGCATTCTACTAGATTGCGACTCCCTTCCCAATCTACCAAATTGCGACTCTGCGCCTCCTGCGCATTCTACTAGATTGCGACTCCCTTCCCAATCTACCAAATTGCGACTCTGCGCATTCTACCAAATTGCGACTCCCATTCTACTTTGTGGAGTGTCTGCTACTTTACGGAGTGTCTGCTACTTTACGGTTCTACCAATAAAATGGGGCTCCACCACTAAATTAGGGCTCTGCTACTAAATTGCGGCTCCAACAACAGCAAGAAGCTAAAATTAAAGTTATTTAACATCAATATATCTCCCAGGAGAGTTAGCCCAAGATATTCTTGGTTACCGAAGTACGCATGCCTTAACAATGCCTCAGTGGATGAGGTGTAATCCCCTTCCATTTCATACAGATCATGCAACCTAGGGGGCGGCATTCAGTCCCGCCTCAACAGAACGTACCCTTTCACAAAGAGAAGTTGTGGCACCAGACAGACTCCTTATTTTCAGATAATATTAATTGATAGTTTAAGTTATTAACAAAGGTTAATTAACAGTTTAAGTTATTTTACATAAAAATATAAGGTTAATGAACAAACCAACTGTTGTAATATATTACATATTGAATGCCCATACTGGAATAAAAGACTAAGAAAATCACAAACTCAAATGTAGACTGCACTACTCACCTGTCATTGAGACTCCCTTAATAATGCACTGGCGAACCGCCCTCTTGCCTTTCACAGAGCAATATGTGTGGCGATAACTGGATAACCTCCATTGAGATTGATAGCGATTGCATCTTCTCCCGCAATACCAAGGGGAGAGGGTTTTCAAAAGATATATATATATTTTTCATTACAATCATTTCTATTTCGTTAAATTTACAGTTCAATATTCACTTTAGTTACAGTTTGACACAAAATTCTTATCCTATCACAATCCTTAACTTTGAAAATATAGTATTTTCACCAGAAAGGATACTTTGAAAAATTGAAAATGATCGAACATTATCAGACAACCAAACATATAATACGTTATCCTATTGGTGGAATTATTTTTATTTTACTTTGATTAGGAAAGGATACTTTGAAAAATTGAGAATACATTTTCAGACCACTTGACATATAATACGTTATCCTATTGGTGGAATTATTTTACAACTTGGATTAAAAATTACTAATTATGTTCATATTGGATAAGATTTTAAATATTTTAAGCAATTTTTTAAATAAAATATACTTTTATTACGAATTCTGTTCGAGGAGTTGATTTTTTTTTCATAGAATGTTAGAATCATTCAAGTTAAAAATGATAAATCCATTAATTTTACTAAAGTTCAATTGAAGATATTACTTATTTTATTCGCATAGAAGCTTTTTCTAGATTTAAACGTGAGAATATATGATTAATCACCTAAACAAAAACTATTTCATTACTCTTTTTTCTGAAAGCATTGTATGAATGAGAGAATTTTTATACAAAAATTGTAAAATATATACGATTTTCCCAACAGTTGAAGAAATTTCAATCATTAACCTTTTATTTAAAGTACGTTATGAGGCTACCACTACAGAACATACACTATATACATTCATTTTATTCATAACTTTTACTATATTTATTAAACATGTAATATTTTTTTCTATACTTAAGAGAACTGCTTTGATTATTTTTCAATTTTTGGAATGGTCACGTTGATCATTTTCAACCTTTTTTGAAAATAATAACTTTTTTAACCCATCGGCTATAATTGCTCTACAAGAATTTTACCCTCTGCTGTACATTTTTACTAACATTTTATTTTATTCACTAAAGCAAACAATATAATACATATAAACTAACTTATGAAAGAAATCCTTTATGGATATAATGTTTTCTCTTACCTAAAGTCTTCTTTCAGCTATAATGCATATAGAAAATTAAACTATTCTAATAAAAATTAAAGGGGAAACATAACTCAAAAGGAAACATACATTATAAAAACCAAGAAAATTATTACAGAATCTAAAAGAAAACTAAAAACTCTGCTAAAAACAAAAACTTAACTAAAAATTTTATTAAAATTAAGACAAATGCAGAAAAAATATCTTAATACTTTGTAAAAAATAAAATCGAACACAGAAAAACTTTACACAAGAAATGAAAACTTATACATTGAAAAACTAAAATCTTTGTTAAAAATAAAAAACTTAACTGAAAATTTTGTTAAAAATTAAGATACATGCAGAAAAATAACTTAATACTTTGTTAAAAATAAAAATGAACACAGAAAAACTTTCACTGAAAAACTAAAATCTTTGTTAAATATAAAAACTTAAGTGAAAATTTTGTTAAAAATTAAGACACATGTAGAAAAATAACTTAATACTTTGTTAAAAATAAAAACGAACACAGAAAAACTTTAACTGAAAAACTAAAATCTTTGTTAAATATAAAAACTTATTCACTTCGAAACTAAAAACTTTGTTTGAAATGAACTAGAAAACGAAAAACTTTACACAAGAAATGAAAACTTATACAATGAAAAACTAAAATCTTTGTTAAAAATAAAAACTTAACTGAAAATTTTGTTAAAAAATAAAAACTTAACTAAAAATTTTATTAAAATTAAGACAAATGCAGAAAAATATCTTAATACTTTGTAAAAAATAAAATCGAACACAGAAAAACTTTACACAAGAAATGAAAACTTATACAATGAAAAACTAAAATCTTTGTTAAAAATAAAAACTTAACTGAAAATTTTGTTAAAAAATAAAAACTTAACTAAAAATTTTATTAAAATTAAGACAAATGCAGAAAAATATCTTAATACTTTGTAAAAAATAAAATCGAACACAGAAAAACTTTACACAAGAAATGAAAACTTAAACATTGAAAAACTAAAATCTTTGTTAAAAATAAAAACTTAACTGAAAATTTTGTTAAAAATAAAAACTTAACTGAAAATTTTGTTAAAAATTAAGATACATGCAGAAAAATAACTTAATACTTTGTTAAAAATAAAAATGAACACAGAAAAACTTTCACTGAAAAACTAAAATCTTTGTTAAATATAAAACTTATTCACTTCGAAACTAAAAACTTTGTTTGAAATGAACTAGAAAACGAAAAACTTTACACAAGAAATGAAATCTTATACATTGAAAAACTAAAATCTTTGTTAAAAATAAAAACTTAACTGAAAATTTTGTTAAAAATAAAAACTTAACTAAAAATTTTATTAAAATTAAGACAAATGCAGAAAAATATCTTAATACTTTGTAAAAAATAAAATCGAACACAGAAAAACTTAACACAAGAAATGAAAACTTATACACTGAAAAACTAAAATCTTTGTTAAAAATAAAAACTTAACTGAAAATTTTGTTAAAAATTAAGATACATGCAGAAAAATAACTTAATACTTTGTTAAAAATAAAAATGAACACAGAAAAACTAAAATATTTGTTAAATATAAAACTTATTCACTTCGAAACTAAAAACTTTGTTTGAAATGAACTAGAAAACGAAAAACTTTACACAAGAAATGAAATCTTATACACTGAAAAACTAAAATCTTTGTTAAAAATAAAAACTTAACTGAGAATTTTGTTAAAAATTAAGACAAATGCTGAAAAATAACTTAATACTTTGTTAAAAATAAAAACGAACACAGAAAAACTTTACAAGAAATGAAAACTTTTACCCTGAAAAACTAAAACCTTTATTAAAAATAAAAACTTAACTAAAAATTTTGTTAAAAATAAAAAACTTGACTGAAAATTTTTTTAAAAATTAAGACACATGCAGAAAAATAACTTAATACTTTGTTAAAAATAAAAAACGAATACAGAAAAACTTTACAAGAAATGAAAACTTATACACTGAAAAACTAAAATCTTTGTTAAAAGTAAAAACTTCACTGAAAATTTTGTTAAAAATAAAAACTTCACTGAAAATTTTGTTAAATATAAAAACTTATTCACTTCGAAACTAAAAACTTTGTTTGAAATGAACTAGAAAACGAAAAACTTTACACAAGAAATGAAAACTTATACACTGAAAAACTAAAATCTTTGTTAAAAATAAAAACTTAAGTGAAAATTTTATTAAAAATTAAGACAAATGCAGAAAAATATCTTAATACTTTGTAAAAAATAAAATCGAACACAGAAAAACTTTACACAAGAAATGAAAACTTATACACTGAAAAACTAAAATCTTTGCTAAAAATAAAAACTTAACTGAAAATTTTGTTAAAAATTAAGATACATGCAGAAAAATAACTTAATACTATGTTAAATGAAAAAACTTAAAAGCTACAAAAGTAAAATATTTGTTTAAAATAAATAAAACTTACAAGAAATTTTACAAGAAATAAAAAGTTACGCTAAAAACTTTACCAAAAAGAAATTATTACGAAAAACTTTATCAAAAAGAAAAACTTAAAAACTATAAAACTAAAAACTTTGTTAAAAAATAAAGGCAAATGCAGAAAATAACTTAATACTTTGTTAAATATTAAAACTTAGAAACTATGAAACGAAAAACTTTACCATAAATAAAAACTTATACACTACAAAACTAAAATATTTGTTAAAAATAAAATAAAAACTTTGAAAAAATTTTACAAGAAATAAAAAGTTACACTAAAAACTTTATCAAAAGAAATACTTCATGTTAAAAATAAATAAAAACTTTGAAAAAATTTTACAAGAAATAAAAATTTACACTTAAAACTTAACCAAAAAGAAATTATTACGAAAAACTGTAACAGAAAGAAAAACTTAAAAACTATAAAACTAAAAACTTTGTTAAAAAATCAAGACAAACGCAGAAAAATAACTTAATACTTTGATTGAAATGAACTATGAAACGAAAAACTTTACCATAAATAAAAACTTATACACTACAAAACTAAAATATTTGTTAAAAATAAAAAAAAACTGAAAAAATTTTACATGAAATAAAAATTTACACTAAAAACTTTACAAAAAATAAATTATTATGAAAAACTTTAACAAAAAGAAAAACCTAAAAACTATAAAACTAAAAACTTTGTTAAAAATCAAGACAAACGCAGAAAAATAACTTAATACTTTGTTCAATATAAAAACTTAGAACCTATAAAACTAAAAAACTTTGCTAAAAATAAAAACTTTAGGAGAACTTTGTTAAAAATAAAAAAAAAAACGATACAGAAAAATTTTAAAAATAAATAAAAACTTCGAAAAAATATTACAAGAATAAAAAATAACACTAAAAACTTTATCAAAAAGAGATACTTACAAATTATAAAACTAAAAACTTTGTTAAAAATAAAATAAAATTGAAAAGTTACACTAAAAAACTAAAAACTTTATCAAAAAGAAATACTTCTTGTTAAAAAAAATATACTTTGAAAAACTTGTACAAGAAATATACCAAAAACTTTACCAATAACGCCCATACTTTGTTGAAATTAGAAGACATATAGGTTCACGTCCCCCTTTAGTTGAGACCCTTTTTTTTTATTATGAAAACTCGATGGGCTGAAAACTCCTTCTTAGTGAAGGAAATTTAAAAATTCTACTTTTAAATTTTTCAGCCCACGTTTTACATAATAATTAAAAAAGGGTCCCAACTAAAGGGGGACGTGAACCTATATGTCTTCTAATTTTAACAAAGTATGGGCGTTATTGGTAAAGTTTTTGGTATATTTCTTGTACAAGTTTTTCAAAGTATATTTTTTTTAACAAGAAGTATTTCTTTTTGATAAAGTTTTTAGTTTTTTAGTGTAACTTTTCAATTTTATTTTATTTTTAACAAAGTTTTTAGTTTTATAATTTGTAAGTATCTCTTTTTGATAAAGTTTTTAGTGTTATTTTTTATTCTTGTAATATTTTTTCGAAGTTTTTATTTATTTTTAAAATTTTTCTGTATCGTTTTTTTTTTTATTTTTAACAAAGTTCTCCTAAAGTTTTTATTTTTAGCAAAGTTTTTTAGTTTTATAGGTTCTAAGTTTTTATATTGAACAAAGTATTAAGTTATTTTTCTGCGTTTGTCTTGATTTTTAACAAAGTTTTTAGTTTTATAGTTTTTAGGTTTTTCTTTTTGTTAAAGTTTTTCATAATAATTTATTTTTTGTAAAGTTTTTAGTGTAAATTTTTATTTCATGTAAAATTTTTTCAGTTTTTTTTTATTTTTAACAAATATTTTAGTTTTGTAGTGTATAAGTTTTTATTTATGGTAAAGTTTTTCGTTTCATAGTTCATTTCAATCAAAGTATTAAGTTATTTTTCTGCGTTTGTCTTGATTTTTTAACAAAGTTTTTAGTTTTATAGTTTTTAAGTTTTTCTTTCTGTTACAGTTTTTCGTAATAATTTCTTTTTGGTTAAGTTTTAAGTGTAAATTTTTATTTCTTGTAAAATTTTTTCAAAGTTTTTATTTATTTTTAACATGAAGTATTTCTTTTGATAAAGTTTTTAGTGTAACTTTTTATTTCTTGTAAAATTTTTTCAAAGTTTTTATTTTATTTTTAACAAATATTTTAGTTTTGTAGTGTATAAGTTTTTATTTATGGTAAAGTTTTTCGTTTCATAGTTTCTAAGTTTTAATATTTAACAAAGTATTAAGTTATTTTCTGCATTTGCCTTTATTTTTTAACAAAGTTTTTAGTTTTATAGTTTTTAAGTTTTTCTTTTTGATAAAGTTTTTCGTAATAATTTCTTTTTGGTAAAGTTTTTAGCGTAACTTTTTATTTCTTGTAAAATTTCTTGTAAGTTTTATTTATTTTAAACAAATATTTTACTTTTGTAGCTTTTAAGTTTTTACATTTAACATAGTATTAAGTTATTTTTCTGCATGTATCTTAATTTTTAACAAAATTTTCAGTTAAGTTTTTATTTTTAGCAAAGATTTTAGTTTTTCAGTGTATAAGTTTTCATTTCTTGTGTAAAGTTTTTCTGTGTTCGATTTTATTTTTTACAAAGTATTAAGATATTTTTCTGCATTTGTCTTAATTTTTAATAAAATTTTCACTTAAGTTTTTATTTTTAACAAAGATTTTAGTTTTTCAGTGTATAAGTTTTCATTTCTTGTGTAAAGTTTTTCGTTTTCTAGTTCATTTCAAACAAAGTTTTTAGTTTCGAAGTGAATAAGTTTTTATATTTAACAAAATTTTCAGTGAAGTTTTTATTTTTAACAAAATTTTCAGTGAAGTTTTTACTTTTAACAAAGATTTTAGTTTTTCAGTGTATAAGTTTTCATTTCTTGTAAAGTTTTTCTGTATTCGTTTTTTATTTTTAACAAAGTATTAAGTTATTTTTCTGCATGTGTCTTAATTTTTAAAAAAATTTTCAGTCAAGTTTTTTATTTTTAACAAAATTTTTAGTTAAGTTTTTATTTTTAATAAAGGTTTTAGTTTTTCAGGGTAAAAGTTTTCATTTCTTGTAAAGTTTTTCTGTGTTCGTTTTTATTTTTAACAAAGTATTAAGTTATTTTTCAGCATTTGTCTTAATTTTTAACAAAATTCTCAGTTAAGTTTTTATTTTTAACAAAGATTTTAGTTTTTCAGTGTATAAGATTTCATTTCTTGTGTAAAGTTTTTCGTTTTCTAGTTCATTTCAAACAAAGTTTTTAGTTTCGAAGTGAATAAGTTTTATATTTAACAAATATTTTAGTTTTTCAGTGAAAGTTTTTCTGTGTTCATTTTTATTTTTAACAAAGTATTAAGTTATTTTTCTGCATGTATCTTAATTTTTAACAAAATTTTCAGTTAAGTTTTTATTTTTAACAAAGATTTTAGTTTTTCAGTGTATAAGTTTTCATTTCTTGTGTAAAGTTTTTCTGTGTTCGATTTTATTTTTTACAAAGTATTAAGATATTTTTCTGCATTTGTCTTAATTTTAATAAAATTTTTAGTTAAGTTTTTATTTTTAACAAAATTTTCAGTTAAGTTTTTATTTTTAACAAAGATTTTAGTTTTTCAATGTATAAGATTTCATTTCTTGTGTAAAGTTTTTCGTTTTCTAGTTCATTTCAAACAAAGTTTTTAGTTTCGAAGTGAATAAGTTTTATATTTAACAAAGATTTTAGTTTTTCAGTGAAAGTTTTTCTGTGTTCATTTTTATTTTTAACAAAGTATTAAGTTATTTTTCTGCATGTATCTTAATTTTTAACAAAATTTTCAGTTAAGTTTTTATTTTTAACAAAATTTTCAGTTAAGTTTTTATTTTTAACAAAGATTTTAGTTTTTCAATGTTTAAGTTTTCATTTCTTGTGTAAAGTTTTTCTGTGTTCGATTTTATTTTTTACAAAGTATTAAGATATTTTTCTGCATTTGTCTTAATTTTAATAAAATTTTTAGTTAAGTTTTTATTTTTTAACAAAATTTTCAGTTAAGTTTTTATTTTTAACAAAGATTTTAGTTTTTCATTGTATAAGTTTTCATTTCTTGTGTAAAGTTTTTCTGTGTTCGATTTTATTTTTTACAAAGTATTAAGATATTTTTCTGCATTTGTCTTAATTTTAATAAAATTTTTAGTTAAGTTTTTATTTTTTAACAAAATTTTCAGTTAAGTTTTTATTTTTAACAAAGATTTTAGTTTTTCATTGTATAAGTTTTCATTTCTTGTGTAAAGTTTTTCGTTTTCTAGTTCATTTCAAACAAAGTTTTTAGTTTCGAAGTGAATAAGTTTTTATATTTAACAAAGATTTTAGTTTTTCAGTTAAAGTTTTTCTGTGTTCGTTTTTATTTTTAACAAAGTATTAAGTTATTTTTCTACATGTGTCTTAATTTTTAACAAAATTTTCACTTAAGTTTTTATATTTAACAAAGATTTTAGTTTTTCAGTGAAAGTTTTTCTGTGTTCATTTTTATTTTTAACAAAGTATTAAGTTATTTTTCTGCATGTATCTTAATTTTTAACAAAATTTTCAGTTAAGTTTTTTATTTTTAACAAAGATTTTAGTTTTTCAATGTATAAGTTTTCATTTCTTGTGTAAAGTTTTTCTGTGTTCGATTTTATTTTTTACAAAGTATTAAGATATTTTTTCTGCATTTGTCTTAATTTTAATAAAATTTTTAGTTAAGTTTTTGTTTTTAGCAGAGTTTTTAGTTTTCTTTTAGATTCTGTAATAATTTTCTTGGTTTTTATAATGTATGTTTCCTTTTGAGTTATGTTTCCCCTTTAATTTTTATTAGAATAGTTTAATTTTCTATATGCATTATAGCTGAAAGAAGACTTTAGGTAAGAGAAAACATTATATCCATAAAGGATTTCTTTCATAAGTTAGTTTATATGTATTATATTGTTTGCTTTAGTGAATAAAATAAAATGTTAGTAAAAATGTACAGCAGAGGGTAAAATTCTTGTAGAGCAATTATAGCCGATGGGTTAAAAAAGTTATTATTTTCAAAAAAGGTTGAAAATGATCAACGTGACCATTCCAAAAATTGAAAAATAATCAAAGCAGTTCTCTTAAGTATAGAAAAAAATATTACATGTTTAATAAATATAGTAAAAGTTATGAATAAAATGAATGTATATAGTGTATGTTCTGTAGTGGTAGCCTCATAACGTACTTTAAATAAAAGGTTAATGATTGAAATTTCTTCAACTGTTGGGAAAATCGTATATATTTTACAATTTTTGTATAAAAATTCTCTCATTCATACAATGCTTTCAGAAAAAAGAGTAATGAAATAGTTTTTGTTTAGGTGATTAATCATATATTCTCACGTTTAAATCTAGAAAAAGCTTCTATGCGAATAAAATAAGTAATATCTTCAATTGAACTTTAGTAAAATTAATGGATTTATCATTTTTAACTTGAATGATTCTAACATTCTATGAAAAAAAAATCAACTCCTCGAACAGAATTCGTAATAAAAGTATATTTTATTTAAAAAATTGCTTAAAATATTTAAAATCTTATCCAATATGAACATAATTAGTAATTTTTAATCCAAGTTGTAAAATAATTCCACCAATAGGATAACGTATTATATGTCAAGTGGTCTGAAAATGTATTCTCAATTTTTCAAAGTATCCTTTCCTAATCAAAGTAAAATAAAAATAATTCCACCAATAGGATAACGTATTATATGTTTGGTTGTCTGATAATGTTCGATCATTTTCAATTTTTCAAAGTATCCTTTCTGGTGAAAATACTATATTTTCAAAGTTAAGGATTGTGATAGGATAAGAATTTTGTGTCAAACTGTAACTAAAGTGAATATTGAACTGTAAATTTAACGAAATAGAAATGATTGTAATGAAAAATATATATATATCTTTTGAAAACCCTCTCCCCTTGGTATTGCGGGAGAAGATGCAATCGCTATCAATCTCAATGGAGGTTATCCAGTTATCGCCACACATATTGCTCTGTGAAAGGCAAGAGGGCGGTTCGCCAGTGCATTATTAAGGGAGTCTCAATGACAGGTGAGTAGTGCAGTCTACATTTGAGTTTGTGATTTTCTTAGTCTTTTATTCCAGTATGGGCATTCAATATGTAATATATTACAACAGTTGGTTTGTTCATTAACCTTATATTTTTATGTAAAATAACTTAAACTGTTAATTAACCTTTGTTAATAACTTAAACTATCAATTAATATTATCTGAAAATAAGGAGTCTGTCTGGTGCCACAACTTCTCTTTGTGAAAGGGTACGTTCTGTTGAGGCGGGACTGAATGCCGCCCCCTAGGTTGCATGATCTGTATGAAATGGAAGGGGATTACACCTCATCCACTGAGGCATTGTTAAGGCATGCGTACTTCGGTAACCAAGAATATCTTGGGCTAACTCTCCTGGGAGATATATTGATGTTAAATAACTTTAATTTTAGCTTCTTGCTGTTGTTGGAGCCGCAATTTAGTAGCAGAGCCCTAATTTAGTGGTGGAGCCCCATTTTATTGGTAGAACCGTAAAGTAGCAGACACTCCGTAAAGTAGCAGACACTCCACAAAGTAGAATGGGAGTCGCAATTTGGTAGAATGCGCAGAGTCGCAATTTGGTAGATTGGGAAGGGAGTCGCAATCTAGTAGAATGCGCAGGAGGCGCAGAGTCGCAATTTGGTAGATTGGGAAGGGAGTCGCAATCTAGTAGAATGCGCAGGAGGCGCAGAGTCGCAATGCGGCAGAACCGGCATTTTTACACTACTAGCGTGCTAATGTTAAGTAAATTAAACCTGTCCTGTACAAAATATATTTAATGATTTTTAATCCATTTTCCCCCCAATAACTGTAGGGAGATTGGAAAGAAGCCCTTGAACAACTTTTACTGACCAACAATTTTCCTGAGTTCACTGGCAGAGTGTGTCCTGCTCCATGTGAGGTATTTAAACAAAACTTACATTTGAATGTGTGTATTATAAATTTGTATCTTCCAATTTCATTTTTAAGAAATTTGAATGAAGTTTCAATAGGGGAATGTTAAAAAGTTTTGAAAAACAAGTACAATTTTACAACCTCCTCTAATATCTTATTTGGGGGATGTTTTAGCTGAAATCGTATGAATTTTTCAAAGTCATTTTACAAACTTAATATTTCTCTGATTAGTAAAAAGCAAGAATTTTATTGAACAATTGTGTTTATGTAAAAATTATTTTTCATTCATTTTAACAATGAGTGTAAAGTTTTAGCTAAGATAACCATCAAACTAGAATTTTTAAAAAATTTGCTGCAAGTACTTTTTAAAAAAGTAAAATGGTCTTTTGGAAATGTATGTAGAAGGTTATTCTGTAAAGTTTGAAAATTCAGTTCAAAAGTAATAAGTAATCAAGCAATCGGTCATTGCAACTTATCATTGCAATTGTAATCAGCAATTTAAAAAAAATATTTTTTGTTTTAAAATAAAAAATATTCTACATTGATAACTTAAGTTACAATACAAGTCCTATTCAATTAAAGCAAACATAAATGCTTCTCAATACTTGTAAAAAATTTATTTTGACATTTCAAAATTCTAATTTCAGTCAGCATGTGTTCTGTCTCTGATTGAACCAGCTGTAACAATAAAGAACATCGAGTGTGCCATCATTGAAAAAGCTTTTGAAGAAGGCTGGATGGGACCAAGTCCACCTTTAGTGCGGACAAATTTTAAAATTGCAGTTATAGGCAGTGGACCCGCAGGATTGGCTGCAGCTGCCCAACTAAATAAGGTATTTGAAATATTTTTACTTCCAGCTATAAAGCAAAACCCTGTCATTTATGGTGTATTTTATGATGTAATAATACAATTTATAAATGAAGTTATGAGAGAACAATTAAAGTTAAAGAATCTTATTTACATTTCAAAAAACAAAACAGTTTAACACAAAGGAGCCTAATACATATAAAAATTTAAAAGACATTGACTTTTATAAAGAAAGCTTAAACATATCCCTCAAAACATTAAAACAAGATATCTATGTAAATTTTATACAGGCTTAAAAATTATATAAAACGCTTATATAAGCAGGGTTTATATTCATATTTTTTCCAATATTTTTCACCCAATATTATTCACTTCTTAATTTGCATTGTTAATTTGTCGGTACTTATAATCGAGAAAAATATGACCATTTTGAAAATTTTCTGATGTGTCTTATATTTTTGGGACTGTCCCATATTTTTTCACTGAATCCTGTATAAGATCATAAAACAAGCTTAAAATTGGAGGTAAACATTTGAAAGGAAAATCATACATTTTTTTCATGAATTCATTTGTAGCTATTTATAAGTCAGCATTTATTTTATGAATTTACCATGTATGTGGTTTTTAGGCTGGACATACAGTTGTTGTTTTTGAAAAGAATCGTCAAATAGGTGGATTACTTAGGTATGGAATACCCAGAATGAAACTTAGTCAAAAGGTAAAAGGTTTTATGAAAAATTATTTAAAATAAACCCATAAAATAATATTAGGTGTAAATTTTTTCTATTTTTTTAATGTCTACATGAAAGAAAAAGTTTAATATTGACTTAAAAACTATTTATATTTTTTGTTCCATGTAGTTTTTCACTGCATTAGAAACAAATATGATTATCACTTTCTTGCGAACCTTGTACAACACTTTGAAAATTATTTGTAGGTTATTGACAGAAGAATAGAATTAATGAAAAAAGAAGGTATTATATTCAAAACTAATCAAGAAGTTGGAAAAAAATTTCTAATCAGTGATATGTTTTCTTATGATGCTGTTCTACTCGCTATTGGTTCAACAAGACCTAGAGATCTCCCAATTTCAGGTATGTTTGTAATGGTATCATCTGTACCAATATACGTAGTAGGGTCAAAAAGTTTTCTCCTAGACCAATTACCAATTACCTCTCTGTTACCAATTATTAAAAGTAGAACAAATATTTTTCTTTTGTGGCCTATAAAGTACTTTATTCTTAATGCATCCACACACATCTTCCAGCATTCGTATAACTGTTTAAAACACTCCTGGAATCCATTTTTTGAGAGGTCCTTCAGTTTTGTCACATTTTCCATCACCTAGTCAATGGCGTCCAGTCATAGGAGGAACTTGGATGTTCATGTGGTTTTCACAAAAACGTTTCATACCGCTCGTATTTTTTCATGCCATCGTTTGCATTTTAGAGAGTGAATTATCAAACAAAGTGCAGAATTTTATGATTACACGCTGCTCTAAAGACAAAATCTCCAAATCTGACAAATTGAAAATTCGCTTTATCAGAAATGATCTGTGCAGCTAACACTGAGAGCATCAGAAAGGAATTCTAGATGGCTGAGTGTTTTCCTTTTTAGAGCTACAACCCTAAAAAAGATATTTCCCCTCCAACAAATATTTGCTTGAATGCAGGTGACCATTCTGGGAACTTTTTGACTACTACATGTTTTTAAGTACGGAAAATGTATCTTCAAATGCAATGTATTTGACATGAAACGACCTTTCCTTGTTCACAGGACGTAACCTCAAAGGGGTGCACTTTGCTATGGACTATTTGGAAGAATCTCAAAAGCAACAGGAAGATGGCAATCCTGCTCCTGGAAGGGCGTATGGGAAAGACGTGGTTGTTATTGGTGGTGGAGACACAGGGGTAGACTGTATTGCAACTGCTGTGAGACAGGTATTTAGCAACTTTTTCTTGCCAAATAGAAAGTTCATTCACATTAATGATTCTTAAAGTCAGGGGATACTGTATTTAGAAGGTATGATGAATATTGTTTTTTATTGTATTTTCCAGTTTTTAACAGGCTTATTGAAGGATTATTATCTCTTAAATAGTTTATAAAATATCAGAATTTTTTATTTAAAAAAATATTTGAAAATATATATGGGATCAGGGCTTAACACTTTTGGATCTTTTTCTGTTAAGATGTAAATTTTTCACAGGGATTACAAAATGAGCAAATTTGGTCCTTATTCCAAAATAGACTGAAATATGTCATGTATATTTTTTGATAGTTGGTGATTTTTTTCTATGTGTTCAGCTTCACCTATTAGGTTTCTTAAGCAGGCGCTTTTTTTTGAAATAGGCTTCTTGGAATGCATTAATATTTGACATGCTCGATTCCGGATTGGTTGTACGAAATTCATTGTAATTTCCCAGGTTCAGCTGATATAAGAAGTGATTTTCTTTGTTTTTTGCTGTTAGTTACAATCACCCTCTACTAAGTGTAATTGTTTCTGTACTTAAAAATGCATTGACAGAAAGATATTAAAAAAGAAGACAATTATGTGAAAGGTTTAGGGAAAAATAACTTTTTATAAGGAATAGAATTGGTGATGTTAAAAATATTGATCATTAACCTAACATAAAATTAACTATTTATACAAGTGTTTTATCTCTAATTTATAACATATTCAAAAATAATTCTTTGAAATTTCTTTACAGTTTGCTAAAAGCATAACCACCATAGAACTGCTATCAAAACCTTCAGATAAAAGGTCACCTTTTAATTTGTGGCCGCAGCCATCAAGATCCCATAAAATAGAATATGGCCATGCTGATGTTGAAGCCAAGTTTGGAAATGATCCAAGAAACTACAACTTACTACCTAAGGTTTGAAATGTTTCAATACAGTACCTTGAAAAAAGAATTCAATATTTAATTACTGTTAATTGCTACTAATAATTAAATTAATAATTTAATGTTTGTGTCAAATGCCTTTTTTATTGCTGAAATATGTTCCCAATTCCATTCTTTCATATCTATTTTCATTCATTCAAATATTTCAGGAGTTTATCAATGATGGTAAAGGAAATGTATGTGGTGTTCTCTCCAGTCACATTGTGTGGAAGAAAGACGAATATGGACGCTGGGAAGCTTGTGACCAGTCTGAGGAAAAGATTTTGCATGTAATTTTCAGATCTTAGCTTCTTTAAGTTTCTTTATTATTGGCATGAACTAATAACTATAGAAATGGAAGAATGAAATTGTAAAAGAATTTTTCTTGAATTTATTTCACTTTAAACAGGGTTCCCACGGTCCTTGAAAGTCCTTGAATTTTTTAAAGTTTAATTTAGGTACTTGAAAGTCCTTGAAAAACGTTCTAGGTCCTGGAAAAATGACTTAGGTCCTTGAATTTTCACTCGGCCACTAATCAAACTTTATTTTTTCGGGTGTTTCTTTGTTTTTTTCTAGAAATTTTCTTTAAAACTACTCTTATGAACATAACTTACGGCTAGTTTTACAAACTGACAGTGAAGAGCGTCTTCTCCTCTTGTTCCGATAGTATGTGGGAAAAATGACTTGTCTTGAAATACAAAAAATTTTTTAAATGTCTGTGAAAAAGGTCCTTGAAAAATTTTGTTGAGATCCTAGAAAAGTCCTTGATTTTCAATGTTTCAAAGAGTGGGAACCATGTTAAAGATAAACTGACATTTTTGTTCTATTAGGCTGATCTTGTGCTATTGGCACTTGGTTTTTTGGGACCTGAATCTGATCTTTTGGAACAGCTTAAAGTCAAGGTAAATTTAAGAGCAAATATTGAAACACCAAAGTCTTCATACAAAACATCAGTTCCTAAAGTATATGCGGCTGGAGGTAAATATTTTTTGGACGTTATATTTAAATATTTTATCATTATTTTGATTTGAAAGCCTTTAAGGTTTGGGAAAATTCCAATCTATTAAATAATAAGCTTAATTCCCCTGATTGAAGGTTTTTGCAAAGAATTAATTTCAATGCAACAAATCAAGATAAAGAAAGAAAATATGTTATATATGCCTGTTGCTAAAACTGTAACAGGCATCATACTTGCCTAATTTACTTATTGGTCTGACATGAGTATGGCATTTGTAATTTTATCCCTTTAGTGAAGGTTCTCTTTTAAGTAACTCAAGGATTTTTTTGTATATCCTAATACCTCTTCTCTAGAAAGTGTCAGTAGTTAAAAAAAGAAACAAATCAAAATTTTGCGAAAATAATTTTAGAATCATGTTACAGTAAAAAAATTACTTGATTTTTTATACATAGATGTGTAATTTTTGTTAGTGGTTTTTGGGAAAATTAATGATATTGGTTTCTTTTCAGATTGTCGAATGGGCCAGTCTTTGGTTGTGAATGCAATAGCTGAAGGCAGGCAAGCTGCCAGACAAATAGATCAAGATTTAATGAATAGAACTTGTTTAGCTGGCCCAGGAGGAGTTATTTCTTGTTAAGCCTTAAAGTTGGTGAAACTAGCATTATTTTTTTCTTGCATTCTTTATTTGTTTGATTATACTTATATTTTTATATTGCGATAAAATTTTATTTTACTGTATCACATTAGAAAATTTTTAATTGTCTGTACATAACCTTGTTCTTATGAGTACTGAACACCATTACCTCTATCAGAATTATACTTGAGTTTAAAATTTTTTTTTATCATAAACTTTTAATATTGGGTTGTCCCATAAGTTCTGTTACTTTTTAAAAAGTTTTGTCTTTGAAAATTTTTTATGAAAAACTGGTAATAGGTGGAGATTTCAAACAAAGGGGATTTTGATATATGTATATTTATGAACATAATGTGTGATTTTGGTAGTTCTCGTGATATTATTTCTTTTTAAAATGGCGGTTTGAAAAATAGACCAAAAACGACGATTTTCGCGTAATTTTTTTCTTTTGTTTAAAAAACTAGGAAGAACGCATAATTCATGGCTAAAAAAAGTTTTACTGCATATTTGAAATGTTAAGATTAAGATGTCATACTTTCAAGATGATTCGATAAGTTTAAGGTAGGAAATTTTGACTTTAAAACTTCATATATTGGTAATTTCACGTGTTTTTAAAGCACACATATTGTTTTTCTAAGCAGCTGGTATGAGGCAAGTTAAAGGCAGATATTTTTTGAACCATAATGCTTGTTTCAACGGTTTAAACATTGAAAGCCTCTTTTCATAATGTCGTTTAATTTATTTATTTCTAAATTCCAACGAGTTGTTTTTATTGTAGTGTTTTCGTATGAAGCAAATAATTGCTTTGTTCGCTTAGCATAAGTTTGGCGAGTGTAATTCTGATAATCTAAAACTTTGCTAGCTTGAATATTGCGCGCTACTTTCTGAACTTAATTTCAGATATAATTTAATATATATTGCATATTTTGAAAACTTGGGTATTTCGTAAGCTTTTTTATTGATTTTGATGCTTTTTTTCGTGAAAATTTCTTCGAAATGACTAACATTACTGAGGTAAGTTTCTTGCAAAGATGTTATGTTTGAGACCGAAATTTCCTAAGTTAAACTTATCGAATTATCTTGAAACTATGACATCTTAAACTAAACATTTCAAACATACAGTACAACTTTTTTTAGCCATGAATTATGCGTTCTTCCTAGTTTTTTAAACAAAAGAAAAAAACTACGCGAAAATCGTCGGTTTTGGTCTTTTTTTCAAACCGCAATTTTAAAAAGAAATAATATCACGAGAACTACCAAAATCACACATTATGTTCATAAATATACATACATCAAAATCGCCTTTGTTTGAAATATCCACCTATTGCCAGTTTTTCATAAAAAATTTTCAAACACGAAACTTTGCAAAAAGTAACAGAACTTATGGGACAACCCAATACAAATACAAATTAAGTCGACCAACTACAGGCCTAAGCCCAGCAAGGTTGGTCCAGTCTTTTTAACCCAAACTACCGGAATCCCAGTATCTGTCAATTTTCCTCTTGAACTCGTTTACCCCACTTGAATTTACAATTGTTTCCGGCAACGCATTCCATCTATCCACTATCCTATTAAAAAAATAATGCTTTCTACAATCCGTCTTAAATTTTACTTTATTCAATTTGAAATTGTGACCCCTTGTTCTATTACCCGTATTGAAATCTAGTCCCTCTGTGTCCCCTTGCTTTACCATTTTAAAAAGTTGAATCAAATCCCCTCTAATCCTTCTTTTCTCTAGAGCAGTGGTTCCCAAAGTGGGTTCCACGAAAAAATTTAGGGGTTCCGTGTGACAAACTTTATGTCATTAAAAAAATAAGAAAGGTGTAAAAAATAAGAATGAACAGTGCCCCCTCCTTGGACCCAAAAAGGTTCTCAAAATGAGTTAAAACCCTACTTTTATGTCGAATTTCAAAATTTTTTTCAGACCCCCCCACGGTACCTCAAGGGGTTCTTTTGTGATACCTTTTGGAAAATCACCAACATTTTGACATTCTTGCCAAAAGGTAAAGGTGGTTGTCTGGAAAAGAGCCCCCATGTGCTGGATTCGTGCCTGGTTTCATTTAAAGCAATTATTTAATTTTGAAAAGTCGTTGATTAAAAATTATTCAGGGTTCCGCGATCATCAGCAACGAATTTAGGGGTTCCACGACCAAAATAGTTTGGGAACCACTGCTCTAGAGTGAACATATTTAGCTTCTTTAATCTTCCCTCATAACTTAAACTGGATATACCCTTGTAATGTACTGGAAAAACTGTCCATATAATTTTTGCAAGGGACCAGTTTTTTAAAATTTCAGACAAATATTTTTTTAATACTAGGCGGATTTTATTAAATAATTATGTGATTATAAAGAAATTTTTGTTACTGTTAAAATGTTAATAATGAGTTTAAATGTCTAAACTACTGTACTTTACTTACTTTAGTGTTTGACTTCCTGTAAAAATATTCCATTGTGTTTATAGGTCATTACTCATTTAGTCTCTTAGATAAAATAAAATAATTTTTAGGTAACATACAATTTTGTTTTTTTCCCTATTTAATTTCAAATCTATAACCTCTGTGAATGAAATACATTTCTATTATACCACTGTTAGAGAAATTTCAAAGTAGCTCAGAATTTGAGATTTTAGTATGTTGTGGTGTTAAGTATTGATAATTTACAACTTATTCGTCAGCAATGTTAAAAAATAATCAAATTCTTAAAAGGTTTTTAGAAAAAAATCAAAAAATTATACTCTTATGTAAATTTGAAGGAAAGTTTCTGGTGCAAATAGACTACTGAAGTTTTTTAATTAAATTTATTCCTTTTAGACCACATAGATCAGTGGTTCCCAACAGGTGGTCCGCGGACCACTGGTGGTCCGTGAGACCTTCAGAGGTGGTCCGCGAGAAGATTTTTAAGCTTATCCAAAAAATATGTGGAAATTTAAAAAATAGTTTTCCTAATCACACATTCCAGGAAATAGTAAAAACACTACAGATGCAAAAACATAAGTAAAAAAATCATGCGTCTCATAAATGAAAAAATGTTAAGTTCTCTTTCTCTTCTATGAATTATTTGTGCATTTCTCTTATTTTCCACAATATTATTCAACAGTAGCTTAGGGGACCTCCATAAATTACATGAGTTTTTTCCAAAATCTGGACCCCCTCCCCCTCGGTGAGATTTAGTGAGATTTTGCTGGACCCCCCTCCTTCCAAGTGAGATTTACCCACAACCTTTAAAAATAATTTTCTATCCAATTCGTTTGCATTTTTTGCTTCACAGCACCTAAAACTTTTCCATTATTAATGATGTGGGGAAAAGGACATTATTCCGCCTAAAAATCACCACAGCATCTTATCTGTGGGTATTATTCCTTTCTCAAACTTAAAAAAATCGTTTAATTTCTAACTTAAAAAGTTGACGTGAGATTCTAATCGACCCCCCTCCCCCCTTGGTGAGATTTTTCCAAACCCCTCTCCCCCCTTTTTGACCTCACGTAATTTATGGATGTCCCCTTATTACAGAGTAGAAACGAAATGTGATGTGGAAAAGTATTGCATCAGATCAATTAAAACTGAGAGGCAAATAATGAATCGAATGATCAGACTTATACTTGGTTTGATACCTGAGCGAAGCCTGGAAGTGGTGAGATATACTTCAAACTGGGATGCTATGGTCAGACAGAGGGTCACCAAGAAATCGTGGTATGAAAGGAGGAAATTTCTGAGACACAAAAGAAATAGGTTTGTTCGAAGATATGAGAAAAATTTATTGCCGAAAATGCTAAAGTTTTTGAACACATAAATTATTTTCTATTTTAATCGGTCCTTTGAAATAATTATTGACTTTTGATTGAGTTTCTTTTGGGAGAACATCAGCCTCGCCTATTATATAGAATTTCCTTTGCCACAACTCACAGTCAGTGCATGTCCAGTTTGCTTTTTTGTGATCAACAGAATTCCTAGTTATCTCATTCGTCCTGCAATTTAATTTAAAGCTAAGTTCTTTCTTTCAAATTTAAATCTGCTAATAATATATTACCCTATTTTTTGGTTATGAAAAAAAAAGAAAAATAACTATTTTATACTGTTTTTTTTAAACCTGTAACTTTTGTGTAGGTGTGAACCCTTCCAGGGTTAATAGATAAAAAGGCTTGATAAAAATGGTTAAATGTCTTTTATAAAAGGCATATTTTTAAATAATTAGATATAAAATTAATGTAATGTTAATTTTTCTTTTAAGTTTAATAGATTATTTGATTTTCTAAGTTCTATTTAGAAACATTGTAAGACTCGGTTTCCCTTACTTCAGAAAAAAAGTCAAAATTTTAGATTTAGACCCTCCATGAGGAATGAATGCACTGAAAAAAGTTAAAATTTTGAAGATACAGTTAGGGATAGAGATGGTCTGCGGAGGTTCAAATTTAAGTGAAGTGGTCCGCAGACATATTTGAGTTGGGAACCACTGACATAGATAATTTTAGACAAATTGAAAAATTTTGTTATTTAAACTAATTTAAATTATTTTGAGGTTTTCTTTTTTCACTTTTATGTCAACTATATACTATAAGTTTTTTAAAAATTGAATTTGTTTTATTAAGTTTGACAACTTAAAATACATCTAAAGTACAGGTAAAGTGAAAGTATTTATCACTAAGGTAAAAACCACCAAATTAGTTATAAAATGGTTTATACAGGGTGTCCCACGAGAAGTGGCCCAACCCCTTTAACTTTTGAACCCCTACAGATATAGTCATGAAAGTGGGGTCTAGGTATGGTAAAGTGACCATACCCTATCCAATAAGACAACTTCTAACGCCCTCTAGTGGAAAATTTAGGAGTTATAATTTTTGTTTTAAAAACTATTTCAGGTATGTGAAAAAAGTCAATGACTAAGTTGTAGAGCAGCATTGATTCAGTAGGAAAGGACACCTTAATGAGAAAAATATCTTGAATAAAACCCCTAAAACGCACGCTCAATTAGGTTGAATTTACGTAGTTTTTACCTCTTAAAACGCTCCCAACAAATCGAAAATGAGAAATTTTCATTTTTATACTTAAGTAAATGACTAAAAGTATTCTTAGTTCATTAAATTGAAAAATTTTCATTTTCGCCTCGTGAGGAGCATTTTAAGACGTAAAATCTACATAAATTCAATCCAATTGAGAGTGCGTTTTAGGGATTTTATTCTCGTGGGACACCCTGTATAATTATTTTAAATTAGGTAATTATATTTCTTTTGTAGTGAAAGTAAACAGGACATCATGAAATACACACAATTTATTTTGTTGTTGAATTTATTTCAAACATATCAAGAACTAATATAAGTGTTGATCACAGACAAAATGTCAACTACAGAACATCCATAGTCTAAGTAGTAATGGCATCAACTACATTTGGTTGAAATTTCAATGTATAAAAATAAGAAAACTTTTTCTCCATTAATTCTTACCTTTAGATATGACTGTAACAGATGACAAAGTCTAAATCATCGCTCTAGTGCCCTTGTCTTAAAAACTAATATTTGGCATCTTAACTTTGGCTTGCATTTCTTGAAATTTCATGCATATAACTCGGTATATCTTTGAAGATTTTTGTGGAATTAAAATGATAGTATAAATATAAAATGGCTATCTATAGTTTACTACTTAAAGTAATATTTTCTAGTCTGTATTTTTTCTATTTGAAAAACACTGTATTAAGTACTGTTTCTAATTTAAAAAGATAAAGAAAAGCTTGGCCTAAATGAGAATGCAAAGGTTATGCTTAAAGTTATGTTGTATGTAGGGGTCCATATGGATTGATAGTACAAGTTAAAATTACAAAAAGTATCCAAGTAATTAATTCTCAAGTTTAAAAATTGCCTTCACTTTTATTAGCTCATAAAGTTAGTTGTTTTTTCTAAGATGCTTTATACCAAATAATTTAATTTAGAAAGAATGTTTTCATTTAACATTCATGAATATTAAGGTAATATGCTATATAGAATCTTATTACATATATCCAAGATCCTTTTACTTTTACTAATACCATTCAGTATACATATTTTTAAAATAGCATTATAATGTTAAAAGTATATATCTACTCTTAAAATTTTCAACAGTCATAAAACTAAGTTTTTTAGTCCTAAAACTACCATTAGAATTTTAAGCCAAGATAATTTATAATATTTTTGGTCAACATTGTATGATAGTTGAGAAATAAGCTTTTGAATTTTAGCAAAATTTGTTTACTTAATGGTTGAAGAGTACAAAAATCTGAAGATAAATGTGGAAAATCAAGTTTAAATATACATTTGTCCTATTCTAATTTTACAATTAGCATCAGATATCCAAATGAAAACTGAGGCATACAAAAAAATGTATGTCCCTTTTTCCAATTTATTTCTCAGAGTGCTATTTATGTATTTGATGAAATTTTCTTATTAGTAGAAAATAGTATTTATAAGTTATTAATTCCTATTCTTTCTAATTAAGATAAAAATTAAATCTAGTATCAAGTTCTACAATTTTACACTTAAATGAAGATCAATATATATGAAATATCTTAAGTTAAACTTAATTTTTACAAGTAAACCTCTGCACTGCATTTTGATTGAAGTTTTTGTGTTGACTTCTATAATTTTGCCTTTCCTTTTGCAATTAGTTGCATCTCATATGCTTTTATCCTGTTTGGAAGAAAATAATTCTCAACTTCTTCTTTTTCTTCAAGAAATGTAAATTTATATAGTGTTAATATGATGGGGATCTATGTTCAACATCACACATTTAAGGGAGAAAATACAATTTAAATTATTTGAAAAAAATTACAGTTTATATGTTTTCAGTCTCATAAAAGGATGACACATTCCTTATCGTAAATATAAAATTAAAATTACTTATAGGTTTTGTCTGTTACATAAGTAAAAACATTACCCCACTATTTCTTCTGTATTTAGACTGAATACTAATAGTATACGAATCAAAATTTCTTGTTTTTAACCCTTTATTTACTGTATTATGATTCGCTGTAATTTTTTTCCTGCAAATACTTTTTTTGAGTCACTAAATTGAAAATTAAGGGATATACATAAATAAAATAATCATCTTTGGAAAATTGAATCCGCTAGATCCAATTACTTAAATTGATACTTTTGGGTACTGTCAGTACACGGAGTGCTAAAATATTCTCACAATACAAGAAAAACATAGCTTTTTTTATCGCAGTAATAAGTCTTAAAAAATAATACACTTAACCTTTGACTTTAAATACTTTTTTGTGGGAACAAAAATGACAATCATGTGAATCCGATCAAAATGGCAGCTAAACTTACAACTTCAGTTAAATCTATTCGCATTTCCCGCTAAAATACTCATTATAGAACCTTCGCTGCTTTTGATCCTGGAAGAGGATAACTGAAAGAGTGTTCCTGCAAATTATCGTCAATATATTCGCACTTAGTTTATACAGCTGTACATGATATAGTATTTTACTTATCTGATGTAAAGGTTTAGTGTGATTGAACTACTAGTTTCTTGATATATGAAAGTATTTTTAGGTTTCAATTCTATATTACATGAGATATCCATATAATTCAAGCTTAACATTTTATCAGTGCCTAACTTTTAACAGTGCTTATCATCCATTTTTCATTTGTATAATGAAAAGAAACCTTATTCAAATAAGTTTTCTAAAAATAATTTAAGGTAAGAAAAATATTTTTGGCAAATATTATGATGAAATACAACATAGATATTTTCACCATATATCCCTTTATGAAAAATGTATTCTCAGATTAGGTATTGGAAACAGTAAAAATTCGAAATCAGTCAACTTTTGGCAAAAATGTAATACTATTAACTCAAATCAATCTCCTCATTCATTTAAGTCTGTCTTGACCTAATAAGTTCCAAAATTTGGCAGTAGAAACATTCAGTAGGCCTGTCAACAGCTTCAAAAAAGTTCAGGACTGTCAAATACTTTACAAAGAGGGCAATCGTACTGCTTGAGTTGATTTATTGTTGTCTGAAGACTTAAGATTATTTGGCATATTGAAGAGTTCAGTCTTGAGCAGTTAATACAGCTTTGGCACCTAATCAGTTTTTGACCTATTTTTTACTATTGAAGTTGTTCTTTTGACATTCTAATTCATGTATTCAGTTGTATATTGGGAGCAATTAGCCCAATCATTTTTATGATTGGTATGTCCTTCTAACCTTTCTCATCCTAACTTTTTTATCTGCCAAATTTTTGAAGTGTAACAATAACAATATATCAGTTTTGCTAGTTATACCTTTACATACTGAATTTTGCAATTAATTTTAAACAAAAATTGGCAATAGACAATTGCCAGTCTTCAATTTATGTTAACCCTTTAGAAGGGGCATCTTAAACTTTTAACTAATTTAAGTTATGATGTTTGGTATTAATTTTCTCATTAATTAGTACCTTACTTTTAGCAACTCTAAATGGATTAGAATAGAACTTCCTCAAAAAGGATGTTAGAAAAGCTACATACATTTTTCTCTGTTCAGTCCTTGTGGTAATAGATATAAAATATGGTTGTGATTTCTCAATTTTTGTATTTTAGTATAGATATACTCTTGTTGGTTTCCAATTTTTCTAAAAAATATTTAGCATAGCAGCATTGAAGCCCCTTCAAGGAATCCTTCAGCAATGTTCAAAATATTTTTGTAAACATACCATATTATAGAAGCAGAAGTTTACAAATTTAGACCATTTGAGATACCAACATAAACATGTTTCGATAATCACAACCCTTAATAAGTATAAGTCAGCGCGATAAACTCGCCAAAAGCAGTTTCAAAACGTCCCGCGACAACGTCACTTCAACACGTCACGACTATAATAATCAGTTATAATCATTAAAAGCGGTATACACATTTTCATCATCACCATCATCAAACACATCGACAAGACTATTAAACCGATTCTCGACAACACGAAAAGAAAAGAAAAAACGTTAAAAACAGTAACATGGCCATCATCGATATGCGATGCTGGTTCCACAGTCAAGTCTTCCAGCATCGGTTTCCGTTTTGTAGCCACCGTTGAACAGAAAAGAGTGGATTGTTGAACCTCGCGCTTGTACCGCAAAACGCCATATTATAACATCTTCGTGTATCGTCCCCTGGTGCAAGTGTGGGCTCAGACGTCTGAGCCGGTGCCCCTCCCGTAGCGGTAGTAGGTGGACCCTTCTGGGTCCTTCACGAGGGGCTGCACCAGGGGGGCCTCCTGTCAGGAGGAGGAGAAGCCCTTGCCGGGGCTTGAGGAGAAGCCGGGCATGGGCATGAAGGGGAGCCCGTTCTCTTGGTGGGGCGTCCCCGCATCGCCGGGCTCGTCAGGGCTTTTGATGGGCTTCGTGGAGCCCCCGCAGAAAATGGCGAATTTCAACTGTCGGCATAGAGATCCACACAAAGACTCCTGTAAGATAAAGGATGAATGTGTTTTTTAGGATTAATCTTGCTTCGATTTTTAAAAAAATTCCTTAAGTTATACCCCGTTCGTACAATTTTCGTTAGCACTTTGGGGCCATCCATAAATTACGTGAGGTCAAAAAGGGGGGGGGAGGGGTTTGGAAAAATCTCACCAAATCTCACCAAGGGGGGAGGGGGGTCGATTAAAATCTCACGTCAACTTTTTAAGTTAGAAATTATACGATTTTCCTTTTTTTAAGTATGAAAAAAGGAATACACACAGATAAGATACTGCAAATTATTTTTAAAAAGTTGGTAAATCTCACTTGGGGGGAGGGGGAGTCCAGCAAAATCTCACCAAGGGGGGAGGGGGGGTCCAGATTTTTGAAAAAACGCCTCGCGTAATTTATGGATGTCCCCTTTGTTGTCATGGAAACACACTAATCAACTCACTAGTCGATTAATAATCTTTTATGTATTTTTACTTGTATTTTTGGTGATTTTATTCATTAGTTTTGAGTTGTATTGAGAAATTAAATTTTTAATTATTTTACAAATCATGCTGTTATTGTTTACACACAGTAAAGTGCTTATTTTCGCCCCTTGTCAGTGCAAACGCCGTTTTCAAAAGATGGGGTGATTTTTTCTTTGTTTCCATGACAACAAAGTGCTAACGAAAATAAAGGCAACAATAAAGGCCAGTGCGAACGGGGTATTACAGGTAAGATAGTTAATGGCCGAAAAGGTCCACCTACTGTCTATTATACTCTATTCATTTTGAATTTTGGCGCCTGAGTACATTTCCTTCCCCCACCACTGAATCGGTAACCATGGCAACTATCAACGTCAAAGTGACGAAGAAGGCTTACTATTGGCTGCCCAAAGAGCGTAACCATGGTTACGCTTTTATCGAGGGGAAAAGCACTATTTCTCTGGCCCCTATTCAAAATGAACAGAGTATAGAGCAGGGGTGGCCAACCCGAATGATCTTAAAGGAACACCTGGAAAACCATAATACTACCGCCGGCGCTGCATATAAAATTTTAGGATATTAGCTGCTAAGAATAACAGCGAAGCAAGTTGAATAAACTAGGTATATATTAGGAAGGTTTTTTTTAAGATCCTTTGCTTACTTTTACAGTTTTCTAAATAAAATATTTATTTTAAATTTAAATTGATCTTTAGGCGCAACCCTAAGAATGCCTTCTCAAGAACTAAACAGGCACCGTTAAAGAACACTATGAATTACTCGAGACTAAGTTTGGTTACCGCTTGTGGCGCATATAGAAATTTATGTATTATATTTAAAAAAAGTAAGTTTATGTTAAGTTTTAAGAAGGATTCGTACCACCAGGATGATCTTAATAGCATAAAACAGTTGTGAATAATAGAGTCCCAAGTACTAAAGGGGGGTCTGGAAATTCAATTTTTGGACATTCGATTCTAATTAATAACAGGTTTCCAACTCGTTTTGGTACACTGAGGATCAATGAAAATTGCCCTTTGAATCGAAGCTTTTGAGCTGAACAGTTCACAATTTTCCAAATTCAGGGAAAATTTCAGGGATCGAATGATTGAAATTCATGTCTCTACCAGGGTACATAAGGCTCCATAGATTTGCTCATCATAATATGCTCATTGCCCCCTTACCGCCCAAAACAGTTCCACCGCCCCCTACTGCCCGATATGAGTTCACCGCTCCTCAGCATCCTCTCACCGCCCCCGTTGAGAATCACTGAATCTAGTCTGAATTATGAGTCTAGCTCATAAGGCCAGAGAAGCTCGTAACTGTGACGTAGGAATTAAATCTGTGAACTGTATTAAATTTTTCATTCTAATAATATTCGCCAGGTGGTTTTTAATTAGTTTGTTACCACAAGTAACAAATTGCGATTAAAGTGGCGATTATTTACTTTTTTCTTTAAATAAAAATCTCCTTGCTATACTCTGTTCATTTAGCAGTTATTATTGGTAATTATCCCATCGAAAAAATTTTTCTTTTTGTGCAATGACAAGGCAGCCCAAACAGAAGTAGTTAAATACTGTAAAAGAATCGGTCACTGAAGTTGCGTGATGAGCGTTATTAGGCGTTATTGATCCTGTTTCAGGCGCCTATTCTAAATGAACAGACAACAGAATTTGAAATGCATCAAAAATTTCATTAGAATTTTTAATTAATTAATTGAAATTTAATTTATTTAATAATTTAAAAAATAATAATTTTAATAATTTAATTCAGAATTAAGTGGAGTCCTTGTCCCAGAAAGCAATCAAAAGTGACGCCAGGACATCAAGAAGCTCATGTCAATTTCAAGCTCCTCTGACCTCGAGTCTAGTTGGCTATGGCTGGATCACAAGACACCCAATATACAGGGTGTCCCATAAATAGTGGGTCACACTTCTAGGGGGGATAGAAGACACCTAGATGAGTCAGAATCACATAGGATTCGGGGGTCCCAGATCAAATCCCAGGGAGTTAAAAATGGAGCGACACCCCAAAAAAATTATTGAAAAATTCAATTTTTAGAAGAACTTCTATTGGTAGCAATTTAATTATGGTCTCAAAAATTGTGGTTTAATATGATCTTTAAAATTACCTCAAAAGTCTTCACCTTAAATTTTTTTAATTATGAAAAAATTTAAAAAACCACAAAAAAATGTGAAAATTCTGCCCAAACCTCATTTTGTATTTCGAAATAATATCTTTTGATTTTATAATCTGAAAGATCATAGTTGTAAACCCTTAAGTCCAAAGTTTCACATAAAAACCATCAATATTAAACGCTTGAGATCCTGTTAAAGTTCGTTTTTTGCGTGCGCAAGCTGGTTTCCTATAGCCGTTTCCAAAACGACAGTCTGCGGACGAAAAAAACGGACTTATACCGTGCTTTTACAGGATCTCAGGCATTGAATATTGATGGTTTTTACGTGACACTTTGGACTTAAGGGTTTACAACTATGATCTTTCAGATTATAAAATCAAAAGAAATGATTTTGAAATACAAAATGAGGTTTGGGCAGAATTTTCACATTTTTTTTACTTTTTTCATAATAAAAAAAATTTTAAGGTGAAGATTTTTGAGATAATTTTAAAGATCATATTAAATCACAATTTTTGAGACTATAATTAAATTTTTACCAATAGCAGTTCTTCTACAAATTGAAATTTTCAATAATTTTTTTCGGGCATCGCTCCATTTTTAACTCCCTGGGATTTGGTCTGGGACCCCCGAATCCTATGTGATTCTGACTCGCCTAGGTGTCTACTATCCCCCCTAGAAGTGTGACCCACTATTTATGGGACACCCTGTGTTATTATGATCATGTGGTTGTGACTCACCCTCTCTTCGCTGGGCACCTTTCTGGACTTCCACACAAACTCGAAGATGACGATGATGCAACCGACGATGACCCCGCAGATAAGGACGAGGAAGACGCCACCGACATTGGCCAGGCCCAGCTCTGAGGCTGAGCTGGATCCGGTGGTGTCGTCCTTGGAGCACTTGGTGTTGAGCCGCTTCTTCTTCCACCAGCGCTCCTTTAGCACGTGCAGCTTGCCGCCCTCCTGCAGCTTCAGGATGGCGGACGACATGTGGGTGCGGTACGGGGAGCCTACAGGAAATAGCCACCTCTAAAGTATAGGGATATACTTGGAAATGGATGACTACCTACCAGTTCATTCTCTGAAGCCAAGACCCTCTGAATACAGGGTGTCCCAAAAGGTTGATGACAAATTTAACATGCAGGTCTGTCATGCCATGATTATAGGAACCCATGTTCGCAAATCGTCACCTTAGTATCAAAAACTACTATCTCCATTCGGCAAACTTCGGGAATCCCGATTCTTGGCTATCGGATCGTTCGAGAAGCTCATTTTTTGGTTCGTAAGCACTGACTTGATCGAGCAGAAAAGATCAAAGCCCATCAAATTATCTTCTCCAACGATCTAAACGCCAAGAATCGGGATTCCCGAAGTTTGCCGAATGGAGATAGTAGTTTTTGATACTAAGGTGACGAAATGTCCTGCCCAGGGTGGATATATGGATCCTTACTGAAAGCCGCTCTTCGGTTCATCACAGTGGCGTGCGGTGACATTTTTCCTAGGGCAAGCAATCGGGTATATATTTCTTGTAAAATTGAAAATTTTTTTCGCATGATTGTTGGCGTTACCCGAGAAACACCACGAGGAGGTCCACATGCTCGTTTCTCATGGGGAGTTTTAATTATAATGGCAGGCCCCCTTGCATACTGCCTGTTCTAACTGACATGGGAAATATCGAATGACATTTTAATAGATTTGAAAAACTAATGAATGGCAATTTAATATTTGACTGGAGGACACATTTTTTAAATAATCTAAAATGCAGCAAGACATCGTTTCACGTTAACTTGGTCAACCGATAGATGGCTCTGCAAATCTTGGAAAGTAAAATCCAGATTGCTTACAGGTGAAAAATTTAAATGAAGACATTTTCCCTTAAACGCTCATTTAAAAGCGAAATCAAGATAAATTTAGAGTTTAAACTACAAGTGCTTACAAATTTTGCCAAAGGTTTTCTCCAATTCACACGTTAAAAGTTTCAAAAAAGTAGTCTAACGAGATCTGAAATACAGTAATCCACGCTAGGGCAGAAGCAATTCTCGAAATGCTTACAATGTAAGGGGAGATGAGGGTACGGTTTCTCCCCCGCGCCGGAAAAGACTGACCTCGATGGAACTCTCCTCGAGGCAACCCGGCACCGTATGGTAATAGAAAGAGAGAAGAGGATATAAAAATAAAATGTTGCAAAATTAAATTTATATTCTTGGTGTGGAATTTTAAAGAAAAGCTTTATATTTTTATAAAGCTTTATATAGCAATGCTTACATTGCTTACATGGACGGCATGCCACTGGTTCATTATCTTATTGATTGGGAAAATATGGGTGACGGAGCAGGTTTGTCCATTTTAAACCTACTCTCTAGTCTGGGCTGGCTGTGAAATCAGACATCCACATACAATGGATTCCTGCCCATGTCGGCGTCAGCTGAAACGAAATGGCTGACCAGCTCGCAAAATTGGCATGCCTCGACACACTCCAATCGAAACTCCCCTGCACTTTTGGAGACGTCTGTCCAGGGACTGGGGGGGGTACCTTGATATCCCGCAGTCCTCGGCCCCAGCAGACATGCCTATCTCGTTTTCTCAGCGGGTATTTGAAAGGCCTCTCCTTTAAGGATGGGCAGAAGACTTTTAAAACATGTACGAAGTGTGGATCGGCTTCACCTGAACATATTTTATCCTGTTTAGATTTTACCATCGACGATCGGATCCTCAATTGTTTTTAGATTTTCTGGGAGCGCATGGCCTCGTGGGTCTGGTTTGACTTCATTTAAAGCTGATCGGGAAACCAGACAGAACAGAACAGAACAGAAACTGCGTCCGCTGCAGGACAATGTTCGACGACGAAGGGGCACCGTTTAAATCTTTTATTCCAAAAAAAACCTTTCAATTATTATTACATATTCGGAGAGAGCAGCCCCGAAAACCCCTGTAAATTAAATTAAATTAAATTCCGCAGGTAATTAGCAGATATAATCACTTTCTAATTTGAAGACGGTCTGAAGAAATATTGAATAGAAACTGAAAGTGAAAAAGGATGTGGTTTTCTCTGCTAAGTACCAGCGGAATTTAATGAAATTTGATTTACAGGGGTTTTTGGGGGTGCTCTCTCTCTGAATATGTAATAATAATTGAAGTTTTCCGTCGAATAAAAGAGTTAAACATTGCTCCTTCGCCAGCGAACATTGTCCTCTTGCGGACAGTTTACATTTGTGGACATGGGTTCCTATGAAAATCTTGTTTGTCATGGCATGACAGACCTGCATGTTAAGTTTGCCACCGACCTTTTGGGACACCCTGTATACATATTATAGCCACCTCTGAATATGTTTAAGTATAGGGAAACACTAAGGAATGGTTGTGACCACCGACCAATTCATTCACTCCAAGACCCTGCAAATATATGGCCGCACAAGCGGACGTGTGACGTTAAACATATAGGGGGAAATCAGTGAATTTGCAATGTTAAGTATGTGGAGCATAAATCTAAAAGTAATTATTATGCTACCAAGGCTTAACATGGGAAATTCTCCTATTTCCGCTCTCCGTTTGACGTCACACGTTCGACTTGTGAAGCCATCTATACTGAGGGTCTTGGTTGGGCCCTTCAATATATACTCACCTTCAAGTTTTTGGCAGCGCAGATTCTGCAAGGATTTGAGTGAAACGAAGGGAGATGATACGGCGCAAGTTCAGAGGTGCGGATGCGCCAAGTTTTTAGCGGTAAAGATGACTAATATGGTAACCCTATCTAATGTTAAGTGAATGATTTGGCTTCCAAATGTGCCGCTAAACAGCCAAAATTCGCCAAGCATCCGCACCTCTGAACTTGCACCGATGATACTCTATTGAAGGGCAGCCCGCATTTTGCATTGCTTACTTTTACTTATTTGTATAAGTTATTGTTAATAAATTGTTAAGCTAGTTACAAAGCCTACGTTTTATTTCATTTTATTAGAGTAACCAAACTTACTGGCCCATTTAGCTAGTAATGGTTCATCTAGAATTTTACTTTCTCCCCTAAGTGTGTGTGTCAGTCAAGGATCAGAAATATAGAAACATCTATGAACGCTCTTCTGAAGCCCATTGCTGTAGTGGAAGTGAATCGCGCTGCCACGCCACAGGTCCAGGGTTCGATTCCAGGGCTGGGCAAGGTTAACTAAACCTTTCATCCCTTCAGTGGGTCGATAAACTTAAGACCAAGCGTGCTTGGGAACTAAACACTAGGGTCTAGCACCTAACCTAGTTTAGTTTTTTATGAACCCTATCTATTATAAAGGGAAGCATGTAAAAAGGAGAGAAACTGAAAAAAAAGTGGTAAAGCCCTCTTGATGAGAATTGATAAGATCGATTTTTATAATCGTTTAAAACGTCAAAATTTAAAGTCTGCAATAGTTCTTTAAATTCATCGAAGAATGGGACCAGATGGCTCAGTGTGCCAGAGCGTAGTATTTCGAGTCGAAAGGATCTTGGATCGAATCCCGTCTACTTCTGAGTGGGACTTTAATTTGTCAATCATAAATTTATATATAACAGAGTTAGAATTAATGAAAGAAACTTAATGGTTGCAAGAACAGCTGATATGGTTGGTTAATGCACTGGTTTTAAAGTGCCATGTCTAAAGTGATTTACATTTATTTTTTTAAATGGTGAAGTGTCAACTTCAAGTTAATTAGAAGAACTGACATGTTGCAGGAACGGATGGCTTGGTGTGTCAGTGCACCAGTATGCCGGATCCATAAGGCCCTCAGATCGAATCTCCCTCGGTTCGAGTCTGAGCCTCTCCCCGGGTATAGCACTCGGAAATAAATGCAGTTGAGCATTTATAAATTTATTCCTGCGTCTATAAAGGGGGGTCTTAACTTTTCTATTTTCGAAGTTAACTGTAACCGTATTAATCCAAATTCTTTAAAAATAGTACTATTTTTTAAAGATTTTTATGATTATTTTGAATATAATTCAAGTATACTCCGTTTATTCTGTCTTCGACGGAAACTAAATTATTGAACATGAGAATTTTGGAGTTACGTTGATTGAAGTTACCCGCCACAACTCCCCGACCACCAACCCCTGCAGTTTAATTTAACTTCACAAATTTTTCCTAATTTTTTGAGTGGTGAGTAAAGCACATGTATTATTTGAAAACTGTACTCATACTGTACCCGCATCTGTCAGATTCTTTAGAAATAGTACTATTTACTATTTTCAAGACTTTTGATATTTTTTTTTGTACAATCCAATTATCTATCCCTTATCTTCAACGAAAACTCTTGAAATGTCGTGGAAGAAAATTCCTCTGGATTCTCTTATTTGCTGTAATGATTGAATGTATGGGCGTTGGTAACCTACGCCCACCCATTACCCAGCTTTCGGGTTCAACTAAACTTGTTATATTTTTAAAAAATTTTTGAGTGGTGACTGACGCACAAGTATCGTTAGATAATATGCACTTCTATAAGAATACTTTAAGAAGACATTTACCTAAATCATAAAAATGAAAATTTCTCATTTTAGCATTAAGGTAAATGTGGGTAAGGAAAATTTTTGCTTAAATTCTTAATAAATACCAATCTATTTGCTTCGAAACGGTTATCATCCTAATTTTAGGTTAATTGGATCTTCTTCTTTCGATTTTACCATTAAAAACTTTAATTAGATTGGGCAAAGTATTTTTAGTTAATTTTTCAAAAGTACTCCAAATTGCATCTATAGTGGCCACATAGATGAAGCTGTTGCTTCTATGGTGGACGCCTCTTGCATCAATAGTGGACACCTGTCTTTTTCTGCCTATATGAGGGGTTTATGCATGAAATTGAGGGGTTTTTCTTGGTATAGTCGTCTAGTTATAATTAAATCTTCCTTCCCAACGAAATGTATTTTAGATTCAATCAAATTAGCTTTATTTAAAAAAAATTGATAGTTTTCGGCCCAAAGTCTACGCTGTAGCTGATTTGAGGGGAATTTAGCATTTAATTCAATGCTTTAGAAACATCGGTTCCTGAAGCCAGAATGAAACCAAATTCATTTAACACTCATTTTAAAGCACAGTCAACAGTTTATGAAGAAAAACTGATTCGAATTAAGTATTATTTAAGTTTCTATTAGAAGTCATTGCGGTGGCCACTATTGGAAAATCTAAGATTTTGTGTTGGTAAAGTGGACACCCCCATAAATCCTTGTAAAGTCAACATTTTCAAATAAGTTTTATTCAGTATCATTTCATACACTCTTATTTATCTTGCCAATTAAGCGGTAATAAATACGAAAAAATCAGTTCCGACTTACCCGTTTCCTTACGCGATTCAATAAGCGAAATCAAATTTATTTTCAAATATTTAAATATCCTTCCCATGCTGATCTGTGGTATCGTTGGTAATTTATCAGCTTACCTGATTGCATAATCTACTTTGCCTATGAATTTTGACGCTGTTCGATGCCTCTAACTCGTTCTATTTAAAATTAATTAGCTATGTGGCCACTATTGGTACAGTGTCCACTATACCCACATTTACCTTATAAGTAGCGTTTTAGGAGGTAAAAACTTGGGAAATTCTACCTAACTGAGCATGCGTTTTATGGGTTCTAATCAAGGCATTTCTCCACACAACGGTGTCTTATCGCACTGAATCGATGCTTCTCTACAACAGTATTTGACTAATTTATCTAATATCTAAAAGTTTTTAAAATTAAATTTATAACTCCTAAAATTGCCGCTAAGGATCGTTGAAAGTTGTCGCATCGGATGGCGCATGGTCACTTTTCTATTCCTAGACACCATATTTATGCCTATACCTATTGCCGTTCAAAATTTAAAGGGGTGGACACTTATAAAATCCCGTGTGTGTTCTTTTATTGTAACACGAAGCACACTCGGCCCCGCAAAAAGCCACAATTTCATCTCTAGATTCATTACATATAGATTTGTGCATTATTAGTTTAGAAAAATAAAATACAAAACTACAGATCTAATATAATAAAAGTCAATGTGTGTATACAGGGTGTCCCACGAAAAGTGGTTCAACACCCCTTTAACTTTTGAGCCCCTACAGATATAGTCATGAAAGTGGGGTCAAGGGACCATGCTCTATTCCAGTGGTGCCCAACCTTTTTTTCCCAGAGGGCCAATTTGCTTTTGAAGATTTATCTCGCGGGCAACATAAAATAACACTTTTAAGGATTTTTCTAAACCCGGAGAAACATAACATACCCGTTGTCAATGAGAAGTTTGCATCATCTGTTTCGAGGATACTAGTTCTTGTAAATTCGGCTCCAAATTTGTAACACTTATCCTTAAAACTGAATTAAGATGATTATCTGTTTCGTCTCTTGATATTGTGTTCTTTAAACCCTGCCACAGTCTCCTTAGGGGCTATTCATTAATTACGTAAGGATGATTTTGGCAATTTTTGACCCCCCCTCCCCCATGTAAGGGTACGTAAGATTTTTCAAACCCCTCCCCCTATTCTTACGTAAGATTCCATTATCTTTTTCAAAATAATAAAATGTTAGAAAACTCTCCGTTTGACGTAAATCAAAGATTTTTATTTTTCAACAGATAAGTAATTATTCTTGCTGTCAACTACATATTACTATTATATTATTATCTCTTGATTATAATAATTGGAATTTGTTTATATTAACTAGGAAAATCTTACGTAAGAATTGGTTTGACCCCCCCACCCCCCAAGTAAGGGTATGTAGAGATTTTTCCAACCCCCCGTCCCCCTCGGGACCCTTACGTTAAGTAATGAATGGCCCCTTACATGTAAGACAGCGGTTTATTTTCACGCTAAATGAAGAAACATGAATTTGTCCACTTTTGTTGAAAGTTTCGTCATTTCGAGTGAATCTTCAACTTTTTACGATCGGACATCTTTTCGAAGTTTGTTTCTAAAAAGATCCTTATAAACGGAATTCAAATGGCTAATTGATACTGATAAATATTTATCCAATGGCAAATTCCCCGTAGCTATAGAAAAAAACAAAACAGAGAAGTAAAAATTACCGGATGTTGAAGAATTCCTTTTTTATCATCTTTTTTTAGAAGGAAGTGCCATATTGTCTCACATTATGTCCTGGCTTTCTTGGAAGATTTCTGAAAGTGGTTTTTGTTTTTAAGATTTAACGAGTCCGCGGGCCACAGGGAACAGCCTGGCGGGCCACATTTGGCCCGCGGGCAGTAGGTTGGGCACCACTGCTCTATTCGATCAGACAACTTTTATCGCCCTCAAGTGGTAACTTTAGGAGTTACAATTTTTATTTTAAAAACAATTTGAGGTATGTGAACAGAAAAATATCAGGAATAAAACCCCTAAAATGCATGCTCAATTCGGTTGAATTTACGTAGTTTTTACGTCTTAAAACGCTCCTCACAAGGCGAAAATGAGAATTTTTCAATTTAATGAGCTAACAATACTTTTAATCATATACTTTAGTCATAATGAAAAATTATATACACTTTTAAGGCTATATTCGTAAAAGGGTTCAAAAGTTATGGCCTGACAAGAATTGTAATGGCGCCCACGACGCTCTTTAAAAAAACCCGACGAGTATTGGAAAAAATTATAGTTGTCTTAGGAGATGGATACTTAATAATATTAAATTATAAAATTTTTTAGTGGTTACCGTGCGGCGTGGCGATGCCGTATCCTTTGGAGTCGAGGAGGCCGCCGATCTGCGTGAGCTCGCAGTGCCTCTCGACGATGAACTCGATGGTGGTGGACTCCATGAGGAAGGCGTAGTTGCCTTTCTTTACTCGATCGACACCTTTCTGGTTGTTGTCCGTGAACACGGACGGGCGCTGCGACTCCATGAAGGACCACATGCGCTTGTAGGTGGGAAACCCAGATTCCTGAAGGAAGAACAAGTTTAGTTAGTATACAGTGCAAACTTCCTATACTTTGACGTTATGAAAACCGTGCTGCCGCGTAGGAATACAAATCCTTAAAAGGGCAAAGCAAGGTAAGCGTTTACTGAAAATAGTTCCCTAAAACACAGTTTTTCCAAAAGAAATTTTGAAAATATATCGTTCTGTAGCTTTTTTGCCCCCAAATAAATAAACGTATTAAGTTGGATTCAGTTAACATTCAAGCAAGAAGGGAACTTAATACAGTGTTACACTGAGTTTGCACTGCAGGTTTTTACATAGCTCAGTGGTGGGAACAAGTTAGCCACATTAAATACTTTTAAATAAGACGTTATAGACTTCGTTATTCAGAAAACATTTGGTAAAATTTAAAGGACGTAGTATTACCAAAAGACGGTTTAGAACAGTCTAGGAAACTGGGGTTGCCTAGTCATTTCTGAGGGACTAAAAGGCGAGCAAAAGCTCCGTTGAACGAATGAAAAATTTATTTTGAAGGCAAAAGGCTTACCCCACTTTCGTTATTAATTTTAGAGGAATCATCTGAGGGCCGCATTCAGAAACTTTAACACGTAGAAGAAAACGAGATGGAAAAGGTGAAAAATCTCACGTAACGTGCATTTTGAAAACGGGCACTTGGAAGTGTCCATTTCAAGCGCTCATGCTGCCATTTGTCGAAAAACGTTACAAATAATTATACACTGATCATATAAATTTATACAAACACTAGATGTCCATTACTTTCGTAATATATGAATGTCTGAGGACTTGTTTTGGTAATTAATAGCTGTTTTAGATTTTTGGGAACTATTTAACAGACAACAAAAAGTGTAAAAGCAATCGGAATACGGTTCGAATCTCGGAACAATATGGCGGACGAAAGCTGTGGAGTTTGAAATATCGTCGCTTTGGTGGAAAACTGTTGTAACTCAAAAAAATCGAAAAATGAGATTTTATGTCATTTTGTGTAAAAAATACCCATTCTTTTAGAGAAAAATTTGTTATTTTTATAGTTTCATTAAATTCCGCTAGAGAGCAGATACATCGTTATCGCATTGGCATGAAACGCCCCTGTAGTTTTGGAGAAAAGTGAAGCATCTTGCCAGTCTCACGGTTGTATTTCAAAACTTGAAGTAAAATAATTTATTTTTGAAGAATATTTTAAAGAACATCGTTGTATTTTGAAATGCGACAGTTTACCTTAAAAATTCTTGTTTCACATTAGCGTAATCTTGGGGAAGCATAGTTTTATTTCAAGTTAAAGCCAGTTTTCCTTAAAAATACCAACAATAGTAGAGTGCGCATATTATCCATACATCGCTATATTTCTAGTTGAAGCAGTCTTTCTCAAAATTTCTCAAATTTTTTAATAAAAATTTTTAGAGAAAAGTGTTGCAACTCAAAGTACCTTCACTAATTTTGGATTATCCAAAAATTTTGAAATTATACAAGAATCAGACCTGGGTCTTGGAAAAATGTAAATAAACAGCATTTGTTTTATGTAAACTGTTTTGCAATAGTCTACATAGCTTCGAGTATATCTGCGGCGGAAGTTTGTGAAAAGTTAAGAATCGCTCTCCTGAAAATTTTGATTTTTTTAGTTACAACAGTTTTCCACCAAAGCGACGATATCTCGTGTTGAGAGCTTTTTCACCGTTTCCGTACCGTTCTCGTTTCATCTACGTGTTTAAGTTTCTGAATGGGGCCCTAAATTAAAAAAATGTGAAGGCCGTTCAGACGTTTCACTTTTGATCTTCAATTTTGAGGAATCCTCAAAAGTGAGAAGTGTTAAATGGTATTTCCATCTATATGCATTCACTTTTCTATGCAAGCTAGCGATTCACTGGAGGGAATCACTCAGGATGAACAGTTACAGTGAAACAGTGTGAATGAGCCTTTAGGGCCTGTTCACACGTGAGGGAGAGAGAGAGGGGTCCAAAATTAGGAATGAAACCCCACTTCAAGTAATAGTATTTGAACGTCCCCTAAAGGGAAAATACTAAACTCAATCGAAAATCAAGAGCTCCAAATTTTTGGCCAACTTCATGAAACCCAAGATTTCTATCATCATTATGGTCCGTTCATTTAGAATTGGTGCCTGAAAAAAGTGCTTTCCATCTTGTCAAAAGCGTAACCATAGCTACGCTCTTCGCGCAGCCTCAGAAACTAATTCTTTGGTTGTACTTTTCTACTGCAGTTGAGACTGGCTAGAAACGATAAGGCGCATCTTTGGGAGATGTTTATATTTTACCGGTTTACGGAAGTCAGGTGGGAAAAAAGTAGTGAGCCTTCTTCATCGCTTTGACGTTGATAGTTGTCATGGTTACTGATTCGGCGGTAGGGGAAGGAAATATTTTCAGGCATATCTATTCAAAATGAATAGAGTATAATGGGTTGGAATATCCGAAGGATGGGGGTTGGTTACCTTGAAGAAGGACTGCGTTGATCCTGAGGAGACGCATCCGTAAGGGATGTTGGTTTGCTTGGCGAGATCCTCGGCGCTCTCAATAGGCGATGCCAGTCGCTCGACGGTCAAGAAGGCGGCCAGGTTGGCTGTGTACGAAGACACCATGATCAGCGTGAAGAACCACCACATCACGGCGATCATGCGCGTCGATATGGCCCTGCAACGACACACCCCGTGACGTCACGTATCATGCTATTCGAATCATACTGATGTGTGTCTATAATTGTCCCTGATATGCGATCTACACTGTGTTGATTCTGTGGAGATGGTTTCTGGCGCAAGTTTAGAACTGCTGATGCGCCAAGTTTTTAGCGATAAAAATCAATATATAGTTACCCCAACTAATGTTAAGTGAATAATGTGGCTTCTAAATATGGCGCCAAATATCCAAAGCTTGCCAACCATCAGCAGTTCTAAACTTTCGCCGGTATTCTTAGGACTGCCGGCCGTATTCATCGGTTAGTTGACCGGCGGAGGTTAACTGGCAGTTAAACTTCTGATTGGCGAATAAAAAAGGAAAACTATAGTTTTTCACCAATAAGAGGTTTGATTCCTGTTTAACCGCCAGTCAAGTAATCCGTGAATAAAGCCGTAAGTGATGATCAATTTACTGAACTTTTGACTGACTTATAACCGTGTTCACCACTAAATTCACCGGCTGAACCGGTAGTCAAACTTCTGATTGGCGGAATGCTAGAATATACTACTGTATGAAGAAGACACATAGAAGCTAGTTCGTGCGGTGTATCTGATACGCCTACTTTATAATCAGCCAATCAAAATACTAGATTTGTGTTTTAATTCAAATTTATATTCTATAAGGAATGTGTATAATTTTATCGCGGTTGGATCATTGGCAAAGCATTTGATTGGCATGCGATAGTTCTTCGAATCGAATCCAGACGGTAATAATATTTAGTCTATAAAATCTTGTAATAAATTTTGATTTGATTAGAATTGAATAATTTATTTCTGAAACATGTCACACGCCACTTTTTTGAAATATGAGTTATTGGTTATTGGTGTCATGATGGAATTATGTAGGAGTAAAAACACATTTTAGTGTACGAATAATAAAAATAACAAATTGTTAAAATTATTTTCAAACATGTTAAATTTAGCTTTAGTGCAGAAGCAAGTCAAGCGACGTCGCTTGTCTGATTAACTTAACTGATTTCTGCGCTAAACTGATGGGAATTTCGTTCATTCCGGCTCATCTGCAAGTTGTTTGGGACTACTGTTTTTATTTTATTACATACAAACAGTACCTGCGATAGGAAAAGTTCGTTCTTTTGAGGTTTGGTCCATCAAGCTATTGTAAAACCCCTTCTAAATGTTCTGTACGAATCTCAAGACGAAGGACGTTTTGGTAGTAACATATTCAGAGTTTTTTCATGATTATGGCCGTTTATTACATCCATGTGATTGAGATTTTGGATCTAATAATCACCTCAATAAAAGGGGGCATCAAATCTATACCCCAGATCATAATATTTAACTAATTTTGTAGGCTTTTAAGGCAAAATAGTTTTACTATCCACAAAGTTACATCTAAACACTATCTAATTGACTTCGAAGATTTCTATATTAACATTTCGAATTGGCTGGCCACTATTTTTGAGTCTGGATTTGAAATCATTAAAAAATAAGTATTTATACTATTAATATAAGTATTATAAGTTTAAGTATTTAACAAAAAAAATAAGAACACCATAATAATTTTATGTCAGTATTTAAATTTATTATTTTATAATTTTTACACCCCTATCCCTCCTTCTATGTCAAAATGTCTGTTACATTGCAGTGAATCCCCCCTCCATTACGATGCCATTCTTTTAAAACTAAAATTGAACCAAAATTATACATACAGTACATTCCAATTTTCCCGTTACCTGGGGGTGATATCGCATCCTTGACACATGAGACATCCTATTGTGAACCAGAGCGTGTTGAGTAAGGTAAACTGATTCTCTAATTCTTCTGGTTCGAGATCACACGGGTGGGGGTTCACCCATTCGTAGGCACTGAAACGAGCTACTATGAACAGGAAGAGGGAGACACCTGGAAAGAGAATGTGGGCAGAAAAATTATTAAGAGATTCCACTCGTAAAAGTGAGATTCTGACAAAAAATAGTATTATTCTTCTGTTGTATGTGTAAATAATATGAATCAGTAAGGATTATGGAATAACGAAGGATATAAAAAAATTCGTCTTTTTAAATGACGTCTAACTAAATGAGGCGTTAGCTATCAAAACCAGATCATTCCATTTTTGGAAATTTTACAGGAGAGACAAAAAACTTCTCACGTCCACAGTTCTAAAGTTAAAATTTTATTGTAAGTTTTGAATTGTAGGTATAACCGCCTAGAATTTGATTAGTTTTTCATTTTCATTCCAGGTGCATTACCTTGGGCGTAATTACACTAATTAGGTTGGAATGAGCCGATTTTCATGCAATGCTTTCATGCTTTTTTCAGTTTTTTTGTTCAATTAAGTTGTGTGAAATTGGTTTTTTCCAGTTTACCAGTTAATATTTGTGTCTTTACGAGTTTTAAATAAATGACACCCACTTAATTTTTTCAAATGATCTGAAATTTCACAGTTGAGATCACAGTTTTCACCTTTTCATCTAATTTTGGGTTGGAATGAGCTGGATTTGAGCTATATCCCTTCGTCAGGTTATGAAGGACTCTATAAACTTTCAAAATATGCAAAAAGTGGATTTCAGAAAAATATGGAATGAGCTGGTTTTGATAGCAAACGCCTCAAATATCCTATTGCTGTTGAAGAAATTTTTCCGTAGGCTTAGAAAACGTGCCTTTTCTCTAAATTTGCTTTAATAAAATCACCACTATAATAGTCCAGTAACTTTATACATTTACAGTATGCGTCAAATCCGGTAGTTCTGATTTTTTGCAGACTTGTTTATGATGTTGGCCTTATAAATAATCCAAGTTTGTGACCTCGAGCGCCGAACGGAACTTTGTCAAAAATCGAAAAAACCAAGAAAAAATCGATTTTTTTTCAAATTTTGGCGATTTTAACCCTAAACGACTAGTTTTTGAAAAAACTTTCGTATTACAAAGTTAAAGCAAACAAAATTTCCTACAAAATGCACTCATCAACTTTGATTTTATGAAGAGTGGTTTTGCTGGTAGAGCGCGCTGAAAAACATCGATTTTTTGGCCTTTCAGCAAAAAAAAGGAAAATGGGTGCTTCTACCATCTACAAAATGAAAACTGTTCAAGTTATCAACAAAAATTATGTACCACGTAAAAGAGCATTTAATTTTCTATAAATAACGTGCTTTTTACTATCACTTTTTTAGAAGAGGGGAGTGAGTGAGGAGAAGATCGATAATAAAACTGTTACACCTCGCAGACCAAACGGACTTATGCGGTTGTAAACATGCAATCAGCGCTTTATTTCCGGTATATTACCAATAAAATGGGTTGTTTTGGATTCATTGATGACTAAGCATGCTTAAAAAAATAAATTTTTAAATTTATTTATGAAATATTAGGCGTTTTAGGCGGAATTTCGATCAATATTTTAAATTCATATATTAAATTATGGGAGTGTTTTAATGAACGAATTTATATGTGTTTTGCATCGCTAAATCCGAATTTAAAGTTTATTTTCATTTTAAAAGTCATGTTCACATTAAAAATTGCAAAAAATCTCAAATTTTTGCTCTTTTTTTCGGTTTTTCATCGATTTTTGAAATAAATATTCCTTTTACGAAAAATATCATGAAACCAAATTAAAGAACGTAAAATTTCCTATCAGATACGTTGTTAATTTTTCTTTTGCAAAGAGCAGTGTACATTTATAGCGTTTTGAAAAAAAACAAGTTTCATGTTTTTGTGTGACGTCAAGAAACCGCTGTAGTTTAGCGCGCTCTAACATCAATACATTTCATCATAAAATCAAAGTTAAGTAGTGCATTTTGTAGAAAATTAAATGTACTTTCATGTGGTATAAACTATTTTTCGGTAACTTGTTTTATGTAGAGCTGTAGTGGGTAAATCGAGCGTTCACTACTTTTTTGTAGAAAAACAAAAAAATCGCTACACTTCAAAAAGCTATAAAATGTACACCGCTCTTCGCAAAAGAAAAATGAACCAATGTATCTGATTGGAAATTCTACGTTCTTTAATTTGGTTTCGTGATATTTTTCGTAAAAATTGCTGAAAAACCGAAAAAAAAGAGCAAGAATTTGAGTTTTTGTGCAATTTTTGATGTGAAAATGACTTTCAAAATGAAAATACACTTTAAATTCGGATTTAGCGATGCAAAACACATATAAATTCGTTCATTAAAACACTCCCATAATTTAATATATGAATTTAAAATATTGATCGAAATTCCGCCTAAAACGCCTAATATTTCATAAATAAATTTAAAAATTTATTTTTTTAAGCATGCTTAGTCATCAATGAATCCAAAACAACCCATTTTATTGGTAATATACCGGAAATAAAGCGCTGATTGCATGTTTACAACCGCATAAGTCCGTTTGGTCTGCGAGGTGTAACAGTTTTATTATCGATCTTCTCCTCACTCACTCCCCTCTTCTAAAAAAGTGATAATAAAAAGCACGTTATTAATAGAAAATTAAATGCTCTTTCACGTGGTATATAATTTTTGTTGATAACTTGAATAGTTTTTATTTTGTAGATGGTAGAAACACCCATTTTGCTTTTTTTTGCTGAAAGGCCAAAAAATCGATGTTTTTCAGCGCGCTCTAGCGGCAAAACCACTCTTCATAGAATCAAAGTTGATGAGTGCATTTTGTAGGAAATTTTGTTTGCTTTAACTTTGTAATACGAAAGTTTTTTCAAAAACTAGTCGTTTACGGTTAAAATTGCCAAAATTTGAAAAAAAATCGATTTTTTCTTGGTTTTTTCGATTTTTGACAAAGTTCCGTTCGGTGCTCGAGGTCACAAACTTGGATTATTCATTAGGCCAACATCATAAACAAGTCTGCAAAAAATCAGAACTACCGGATTTGACGCATACTACCCTATGGTAAAAAACGACAAAGTTACTGGACTATAAATTAAAAAAACAGTTATCTACTAGTCAACATTTCTTGTGATCAAATTATGAGACCAATCTTCTTTTACTACATAAAGGTGAAATTTTTAACCGATGAAGTCACAACATCAATCGGGATTATGATTATGAAATTTGATATAAATAAATTGTTGTAAGGTTACCTTTTGTAACTTAAAAAAAACTCTCAAGCTTCTTCATCACGGAAATTTTCGCTCATTTCACAGAAAAGAAAAAAAAACATATTTCCTTAAAATACAAAAATTAACCGGAAACAGTGCTGTTTGAAAAAAATTTTTTTTTACAATGTAAGAGGTTTTGTTTTTCTTACCTAGAAAAGCTGTGGCCATGTAGAGCCAGACTTCTACAGAGAGGGGGGATAGGAAAGAGAAGAGCTTGGGCACCTTCTTGGTGGGTTTCTTGAACAGAATGGAGATCCCGAGATTCATGAAGGGCATGGTAAAGTCGACAGCTTCCTCTCGGACGTAGGTGACGGTTAGGTCGGCGATGGCGAGGTCCGCCTTCTGCAATACAAAGAAATTCGTTTCAATTGATGACTTTCATTTGTCTGTCAGGAAAGTTATTTTGTTGACTTTCCTCTATAGGATCACAGAAATGGAATCACTATTATCTAAAATCACAGAAATGGACGAAAGTTTTAAGTTAAGGACTCAATACACTTACTGTGAAAAAGTGCGGAATTAGTGTAGAAAAGATGTTTAAAGTACATAAGAACCATCATTTTTAACGCCTTTGCAACTCTACTATACTTCACAGCAACGTTTCCTGTGTGAACCCAGTACGTCACTACGAGGAAAGAGAAAGTGAGTAAACGCAAAGCCTGTTGGGTTGATAGGAGGAATTTCGATAGGCGTGATAAAAAGACACTATTTATGGATGGGTTTAACGAAATAATCATATTCTAAGATTGGCGTTCTTTGTTTCACTCGAAATTCAGACACCGCAATGGGAACTACTAGCGTGCACTAGAGACTTCTGTCGCCGGAGACTATAACACTAGGTCACTCGAGAGCTATGTATTTCAATGGTGAGATTCTTGGCAATGAGCCAAGTGTCTCGTCGCCTATGCGCGCGCTCTAGCTTATTGCAATAGCCAGGGTGATAATTTTGTCTCTGTCACAGTGACAAAAGTATCTAGTGCGCGCTTAGCCTTAGTGACGTAGTCGGTTCAATTTAAGTTGCTGTCTAGTATAGGCGAGAAATGCAGAAGAAACGCCAAATGAAAAAAAAAACTGGTCGTTTTTTTTTCTGAAGCCGGTCCAATCTAAAAAGGTTCATCAAATGCACGCCAAATTGCTAAGTGGTGCTAACTGAATAGGTTTGGCAACTCAGAATCCAATTTTCAACATTAATTTACTCCTAATGAAGTTTCGCAGCTTATTTCCTGTAAAATTTCCGTGAGTTATAGCCTCACTCTTAAAACGACAGTTTCAAAACTGAGTAAAAATTACTCAAATCTGATAGTGTATCTGTATCACATACTCAAACTGGCTCCGATATTAATTTACTTAAATTTGAAAACATGAATGTACTCTTTTCTGAAAATGTGCAGATACTCAAAAAATGAAACATCAAGGGATTATTTTTCAGTTAGTGCCTGGCATTCGCAATAATCGAATTGCGACGTGTCACAAGAAGATTAATTTTAGAAGTAATTTGGGTGTGATGTTTCAAAGTTGTGTTTCATGCTACCATATCAAAAACATACCAAAAATTTAAGTATTTCTGACAATGTCTCAAAATTTTTCCAATTTTCAAACATAAGCTAAGTATAATTTAAGTGGTGACTATTGAAATGTTTAAAATTGAGTATGTCTGGTGTTTCAATATTGAAAGCATTCCGTACTCAATTTACTCAATTTTGAAACTGATTTCTCTCAGTGCTGTGACCGTTTAGTTCTAAATTAGAAAGTTGACTCACCCCGTCTATGAGTTCTCGTATCATGCCGTTCCACTCTCCGAGCTCGTTCTTGCTGCCATAGCTGCCGTCGTCGACCTCCTTGATCTTGTACTGAAACCTGAGGTCCGAAGCGATTTCCTCGATCACGTCCACGCAGTAGCCTTCAAAGCGGATTCCGTGCTCGTCCTCCACCTTCATCATGTACGGTTCGTTCTGCACATGTGATATACAGGGTGTCACTTTAATAATGGTACAAACTTCTAGAGGGGGTAGGGTACACCATAAGGATTCAAAATTGCATTGGAACCCATGGTCTCAGACTTCATTTTAAGGGGTTTGGGAGCATTGAAACTAGGCTGACATTGAAACTGAAAATGGCGAACATTATAATAAACTTAATTCTAACGTAACTTTCTTAAACTTTGAAGCTGGATCGATTTAAACCTGCTTTGGTTTGAATGATTTGAAAAAAAATTTAAGAGTATTTTTCTGTAATAAGGGTAATACTCGCTACCTCCAGTGGTTGCTTTGGTTACTAAAACCTCCGCATAAAGCTTTCATACGATAGGGTTTTGTAGGCATGGAAAAAAAGCATGAGATTACGAATGAAGTTAATATTTCCTTCGTTCATTAATGCCTAAACATCTTTATTTCTTCATTTGTGTTATTGTAATACAGTAAATACTTTATAACTGTTTTCCTTTTTCATTAAATCAAAAAACTATTTCGTGATATTTAAAATAGTTGGCCGATACAGGAAAGAGCTTTTCAAAATTTAACTGTAAAAACAGACAAACTTAAGAGGCTAAATTTTAAAGAGGGTATATACCCAATAATAATTAAGCATCCTTACAAATTCTGAGATTATTCATTAAGATGTGTTACACTTATATATAAAAAAACTTTGTATATACTTCCATTCTTAATAAAAAACACTACTTTCATCAAGAGACTTGCTTTTTAATTCATTAAAAACATTCCAAAAGAAATGTAATTAGAACTCCACGACCTAAAAGTGAACCCAGTAATGCACTTTCTTAATTATTCCTTGATACACACAACCCCAACCACCCAAAAAAAACCAACGTTATCACAAACAAAATCCCAGCGAAATGAAATTTTTAATGGACAAGACGCATCACACGCCTCTTGTAAAACCTTTTACTTTCAAATTTCCCTTATTTTTTTCCCTTCTACGATATTACTTCGAGAATGAATCTCGTCCTCAGATCCTTAAAAAAAGTGTTTGTTTTAGCCTTTTTCCCCTTCTAAGATTGCGTCTAGATTTTGTGTTTTCCGTCCCCTTTGTTTCTACCCTGCCGTCGCCATTACTTTCCCATTATTATTATTATTGTTTGCACTTCCACTGCCATTTTTCTTGCCGAAGTCTCTTTCTCGGGCTTTCAACGGATGATTTTTCTGTAGAGTCACAGTAAAAAAACCTTCAAAAAAAGCCCTTTTGTCTTGAGAGAAGGTTCTTTTAAAGCCGGTTTTCGGTAGGGCTCTCATCCATCATTTTGGTCACGCGCGTTGAAGGCAATGCATCAATCTGGAATTTTCCGGATTTCGGTGGTTTGTTTGATCTACTGTGGAGAAGAAAAGGGAGGCTTCAAAATTGAATAAACGCTAATTTGATTTTTCTGGGGTTTGACCGTCGAGATGAATAATTCATTCTGGTAAACCAGTTTTAAATTGATAGCAGAAACTCTTAGCGTTCTTTTCTATTTATTTCACGTCCGTTGAATTGAAAAAAAAAGTTATGTTAAAAGTAAAAATGGTTTTTAATATAGAGTAGAGGAGGTAGGGCTCTATTATTTAGTCTATTATTTAGTAGGGTTTATAGATAAACCCTCAACAAAAAACAATTGAAGGTGATCACTACATTAATCAAATATTAACGGGCCACGGGTCATTTGGGATATACCAACAAAGGTTCCACGCTAGAGACCCACACTGCGGTGAATGTGGATGTGTAGAAGACATAGACCATAGTCTATCATTGCAAGAAATTTGATAAGAAGAGGAAAAGTGGATTTCCGAAAGATTACAAAGAAAAAAGCGTCAAGCAACTACAGAGGCACAAAGGAGCGAGAGACACACTGAGGGACATGGTCGGACAGAGGCAGGAGGAACTTGTTTTGGAAACTATTTGATACTTTTTAACTTGTCATATTTAAATTATTAGTGTTATTTTTAAAATTCAATAATGAAAACGTGAACTCCAGGACAGGGCCGGATTATCCAATAGGCAAAGTAGGCAACTGCCTAGGGGCCCATCGTCAGCTAAGGGCCCCGTCCCCAGAGGATGGGTACCCATATGATTGAATTCAGGAAGGGGTTCATGAAAAATGTTTGCAAAATAGTAACTATTTTTATTTTTTTCAAGCAGTAACTTAGACTATTTTTATGAGGGGTTGGTTCATAACTACTTCAAAGGGGCCCCTTACGAGTACTTTTGCAAAAATTCTTGCATAAAATACTGGAATTTCAAGCAAAAAGTGGGTGTCTAAGAGTTCTCCCCCAGAAAAAGATCTGTAATTTTATTCTTAAGATAAATGTTTCAACTCATTTGGGTGGCTTCTAAAATGGATCGCGAGGGGGATCTGCACATAGGCCCTCTTTCCCTTTTGTAAGGGCACCCATTCCCCAGAGAAAACCCACTCAAAGAAACATTTCTCTTGAAATGTTTCTTTGAGTTAATTTCAAATTTGAAGAAATCGTTCAAAATGGTTCCACAGACGGACCTCTCAGATTCCTTCTCCTGTAAAAGCATAATTATGAATAATATTGCGATGTGGTTTTAAAAAATATTTTAGAAAGGAAAGGGTAAGAGAAAAGGGGCCCCAAGTGTGCATTGCCTAGGGGCCCCGACATGGTTAATCCGGCCCTGCTCCAGGATATTTAGAGCACAAAGCTTTTAAGATTTTTTGAATATTTTAAAGACATTGACGCGTTATTATATATTTAAGAATAACTTTATTGGTTTTAAATAAAAATCCACCAAATCATTTTAAGTACATACTATAACTACTATAACAATGAAGGGCCAATGGTCAAATAAATCAGCATTTATTTTGTAAATAAAAAAATGTACTTTAAGAAAAACTTACAAATGGAGGGTAATATGGAACAGTTGGATTTACAGATATTGAAAACTAATTAGACCTTAGAGAACATAGTTAATCTTAACTATAAAAATATATTTAACAATTTACGTTCAAATAGTTTTGTTCATGAGTCTTTTTACAATAGTCACAAACATAACCATCTTTTTCTGACCCTTTGCTTATGGAATGTTCCATAATACCCGACAGGCCATCTGCTACTATGAACCCTTTTACTGACCGATAAACATGGATTGCTAAAAAACGACTGCAGTATAAGAAACTACTGATCTTTCATTGTACATTATGCTTAACAACTAAATCAAAGTCTCATAGTTACTGGTAGGTTAAAAGGTTTGAACATTTACCGTCAAAAACTTTCGAAAATCATAAAACACACTTCACTTTGCTGCGACTAATCAGGCAACAAGAAGCTAAATTCTTTGCGCACTACATCATGGGGGATTTCTTAAGACTTTCGTGGCATTGCCACGTGATAGCAGCACGAGGGGGAGCAGAAACTCAGGTGTTCCATATTACCCGACTATTCCATAATACCCTCCTCTCCTCTATCCCCCTTTTTTGAAAAATTGCCTCTTTACTACCTGGTAAGGAATTATTGAAATATGTTTTTAAATTTACTGGGCACAATGTATAAAACATTTTGAAGTTTCTATCTTCAAATAGCTTCATAAATCTTAAAGTAGTGATCAGTGGTAAAAAAACCATAACTTTGGAAAATATTTAAAGTATGATGGGGTTGTACGAAAATTCTGGTCAATGTAAAAACCAGTCGGTAAATTCCAGTCAATAAAAAAAAATTTTTTTACATATCGTCGCTGTGAAATCAAACCGGCATATCTGCAAAAAGTGAGTTTTTGAGTTATTGGTGTGAAAAAATTCCTTTTTTTCACGTCTATTTTTTATGTCAAACCGACATATCGCTAAGTTGAATAAAACTCCGTCAGATCGCGTTGGACCGGTATGCATGTGATCGGGAATAGCCATTTTGTTTATCAGATCTATTGCGCAGACACCAGTTGCTTCAAAACCTTCAAGGTGGAAATATGCCCATCATCTAAGTAAAAGTGAACGATCTCACAGTATTACAATTTTATTATTATTTTAAGTATCACATGGCGAAAACTTAAAGTGCTCTAGTGAAAAATGTGCATTTTGCAGACATGCCGGTTTGATTTCACAGCGACGATATCGATATGTAGAGATATATTTTTTTGACCGGAATTCCCCAACCGGTTTTACATTAACCAGAATTTCCGGAATAAAAATTTGTTTTCTAGATTAAAAAGAATTTTGTTAAAAAATGTCTAACTCGGAATTCTAATGCATAAAAATCAAAAACTAAGTTATGATTTATTTAATCTAAACTCTAAATAAGTGATGCCTATAATAGCTTATAGTTTAAAGACTCACCAAGATGGAAGTTATGATGAGGGTTTTATTTCTCAAGCTGTTCGAAACGTCCTCTAGCTGGCGAGAATAGTTGCCAGTCGAACGGATCTGGCCATCAGAGTTGTGCTCCCACTCGCCGACCTGTAACGAAATTATAATTAGGAAAATCGAATACTTTAACCCTTTATTTACCGCATTATGATTCGCTGCAATTTTTTTCGTGCAAATACTTTTTTTGAGTCACTAAATTGAAAATTAAGGGATATACATAAATAAAATAATCATCTTATGAAAATTGAATACGCTAGATCCAATTGTTTAAATTGATACTTTTGGGTACTGTAAGTACACGGTACACGGAGTGCTAAAATATTCTCACAATACAAGAAAAACATAGCTTTTTTATCGCAGTAATAAGTCTTAAAAAGTAATACACTTAACTTTTGACTTTAATTACTTTTTTGCGGGAACAAAAATGACAATCATGTGAATCCGATCGAAATGGCAGCTAAACTTACAACTTCAATTAAATCTATTCGCATTTCCCGCTAAAATACTCATCAAAGAACCTTCGCTGCTTTTTATCCTGGAAGAGGATAACTGAAAGAGTGTTCCTGCAAATTATCGTCAATATATTCGCAAGCATGGTTATTCTATGTCATTTTAAAGTTGGAGGTACTTGTAAGTACCGTCGGTAAATAAAGGGTTAAAGAAAACTACAACAAGCACAATTCATTTACAAAAAAGCCTCCGAGCAAAAAATACAGTTAAATTCATAAAAATTTCAATCGAATTCGAAAAGACACCTTGTGCAGAGAAATACCTTGAATAGAACCCCTATGAATGGAAAATAAGATATTTGTTTAAAATAATCCCTAGCATCTATTTTGCTGTAAAAAGTAACGTAAGATTACACACATGGGTAAGATAACTAACCTCATCAGAAGAAAACTTAAAAATCCAAGAGTTGAAAGAATAGTCTTGGAACTTAACTATAGCAGCTCATACCAAAGCGTTTGTATTGACGTTAAAGTTGCAAATAGTTTGAATGCATATGATTACGAGAGATTTAGACCTCTACTTAATGATTTTTATAATTCATTATTTTAGTGGTGAATTAATTTAATCTAAATTATCTTTCTGGAAAAAATAACGTAAAAGATATATGTCTCAGGAACGTAAAGAGCCGTGCTAAATGCGCATGCGTCAAAAAGAAAGAAGATATTTCAATAAGTTTTAAAGTTACTGAAGTCCCGCTGGAGCAGTGGTAGCGTGCCTGCATAGCATGCGGCAGTTCCTGGATTCAATCCCCAGTTATTATTTATTGTACTTTCCAAAAATAAAGTCCAAACGCATGCGCATTTAGCACGACTCGTTACGATCCTGAGACAAACGTCGGAAAAGGCACGTTTTCTAGGCATACTGAAAAATTTTCGTCAGAAATCGTAAAAAATTTAGAGCAAAAAGACGAACTTTTTTACAGTACAGAAAATGCGTTATATTATACCGAACACTGAACTTCTTCGTTATTTTCTCCTAAAATCCCTATAAACCCCCAATCCCTTTCAACCCTCATAGATAGATGCCTCTATCAAGAGCAATTGGCAGAAAATTCCATTTCTAAAGCAGAGAACTTCTAGTCTCCAGCCAAAGAAACAAAACCTTTGTCTAGACGCGCATAATAAAAAACAGTTCCTCTCTCTGTTCCTCAGTTGTCAGTCAGAGATCGATAGATGGCGCTGCGATATTGATGAGATGAGGATCTGGCATCGGTCACTGGGAGAGGATGGGGATTAGGTCAGGTGAATAGAATTCTGAAGGGAGGAAGGTGGTTGACCGGTGGTTTAGTCAGTGAGTGATAGATTGCTCTCGAGAGGAACTTATTGTGAAGGGATGGATGTAGTAGGTGTTGTGGTATTAAGTTGGATGAACTGGTTATCGAAATAAGCGTGGAAATATACAGGGTGTCTCAAAAGGTCTAGTACAAACTTGGAGGGATGATAGTACTTATCAAGACTAACAAGAATTGGTATAGAAAGGGGGTCGCAAATGAGTTTTAAGGGATGAAACCCCGGGGTGAAAATCAGCAACAAAACTTGCATATTTGTGCAGAAACAGATACAATTGTTCGATTCCGGCATTTATTAGATTCAACCAATTCCAATACTTTGTATAAAAGTATTATGAAAATGCAAATTTCATTAAAAAACAAACTAATAAATGCAACAGGCATGCGTTATAGGTAGATTAAAGTTTAAATTGTTCCTTGGTCAGACTCTTGTTCCCTTGTGCCATAAAACTAAAAACAACCAACCAACCAACTAGACTGTAGTATTAAAATATTTTCATCGTGACATTTTCTTTTGCAGTCTATCTACCTACAACGCATAGCTGTTGCATTTATTCGTCTGTTTTTTATTGAAATTAACATTTTCATAATACTTTTATACAAAGTATTGGAATTGGTTGAATGTAATAAATGCCGGAATCGAACAATTGTATCTGTTTCTGCACAAATATGCAAGTTTAATTGCCGATTTTCACCCCGGGGTTTCACCTCTTAAAACTCATTTGCGACCCCCCTTTCTAACCAATTCTTGTTCGTCTTGATGACTATCATCCCTCCAAGTTTGTACTAGACCTTTTTAGACACCCTGTATTGGAAAGTTTTTTTTTTCATTCAGTCTTAGGAAGGTATGAATTGGAGATATTTTCGATGGTTTAGAATGGAGCTGGATCCAATCTATATATCTCCAATTAGAAATAAAATAGGGATATATAATTAAAAACGTGACAGATATGACAAAACTTAAACTTTTATAACTTAATTAACTTTTCAAGTAAGTTTCAATTTTTGGTATTAAATTGGATGAATTGGTTATCGTAAAGAGTGTGGGAATGTATTGGAGAGTTTTTTTTTCATCCAGTCTTATGATGGTGTAATTTCATAAGACTAATTATTTCTTAGTAATTTACAAGGGCGGTTGTTAAAGAAATAAACACTCGCTATACTCGGTCCTTTACAAGTAATTTGCAATTCGCTATGGGGTTTATCTGATCACAAGCTATCATCTTCTGCTCATAAAATCAATTAAAATCTTTTTTGTTTTTCGTTGCCTAGAATCAGAATTTAAGCAGTAGAACATAAACCAAGTAAAAATATTTTTTTGACATGTGTAATAATTATCCTAAGGTTTGGGCTGATTGGCGTTTTATTACGTCAGGTCCAAATAAAGGGATTTAACCAAGCCAGGAATGTAAAAAGTCAGGCAAACAGGTTTTTGTCAAACGCAGTCTAAGCGTAGGGTTAAAAGATGACAAAATAAAAATAAAGAGAAGGCATTAAAACAAATTGTCTGAAACAACATAACAAAATTATTTTTTATGACCTATTGTATTCAGAACTTATTCTTTAAACCTCTTTTACAATATTATTAGAGAAAAAATGTTTGGTAAGTAACAGAGATGATATATTATAAGAATATAAAGTTAAATGAAATAACGTAAGAGAACGTTATAAAAATAAACTTGCCTAAATATTTCCATATTTTTATCCAAAATTTACCCACTTCTATTTAAATATATCCATAAATTGAAGAGGAAGAAAAAGTATTTCTCAAAATTTATATTTTAGTTTTATTTATAATAGCGTTTAATTTCAAATAGCAAAGATGATACCATCAATAAAAATATAAGTACAAATAAAACACACTATTAATTTAAAAATAATTTAATTAATATTTATAATTTTAATGTCTCTTTCATATTGATGGGAAAACAGTCATGTTTTGTATAATTCATTCCATTATCACCAATTTGTTTGTTATAACCTTTAAGGTTTCCTGGATAAACAACGTAAAGCAAAATGTAAAGGTTTAAGAAAGCGTCGAAAAAAAAAAGAGTAGCTTATCTCATGGTTTTTGAAGGTGCGAAAGAATACAGATTAGACTCTGAAAACTTCGATCAACATAAAAATCCCCCTACCAGACCCAACACCAAGAAGACTTGATTAAACTCCGCTTTGAAAAAAAGCAGTAAAGCAGAAATCGGTGAAGGAGAAAGAAAACGACATACCGGCGGCAGAGCTAACACAAAAGATCCCACCTATGATCTCACCGCTTTCATATTGTGATGAGAAATAAAAGGGTTCCCAGTCAGAGACAAAGAGAAAGGGGAGGGTTAACAGCAGAGGGCATAAATTCGTTTTTATGTGTGAGCCCCGGGGTGCTAAAACACCATTAAGCGTTCTGCCCCCTGAGAACTGGATTTTTATGGGGCCAGTGGAACTGAAGAGACAGCTCCAGACAGGGTAACCGTTTTGGCTTTTTATCGCTATCTTCTTGAGGATTCGGGCCTTTATCGCCTGTACTGGATATGGATGGGGAATCAGTACTGGCGGTGTTGGTTTTTGGGTTATACAGTTTTTTCCTTGATAGAGAAAGAGGTATCGATGGTGTAGGTATGTCTTTTGTGAAATACTTTTCTTAGGTCAAATAATAATCGAAATTGATGTGGGTATTGAAAAATTCTAAAGAAAGTTGTCTGAATCATTGCGTGAGATCTTCTTTTGGATTATCCAAGGGGCAGAAATAAATTTTACATTAAGAAAGAGATAGCGAAAATATTTTTCGAATTTCAAATGCTTTTGGGAAGAATGGCATTGGAGAAATCCAGACATTTATATTGATGTTTTAGTCTGTGTTATTGTATTCATGCTACAGTTTGTTGCTTCTTATGACTTCAATATCTATAAAACTAGTTTCACATTTTGTTAGTAGTTTGTGTTCAGAAAAACTATTACTTTCTTTTATTCGTTTGTATGTTCAAATTAGTTTTCTTTTTGAAAATCTCAAAAAAAAATGGATAACGTGTACATGAATATTGAAGGTAAAGATTAATTTCGTTACAATTAATTTTTTGAAATATTTTTTAGCTCTTAACGAAACTAGGTTTATATACTTCTTATGTCTACCTAGGTATGAGAGTTTACTAAAGTTTGTTTCTCCTTATGCCTTCAGGGCCTGTAAAACTAGTTTCACTTTGATAGAAGTTAATGTGCAGAAAAGCTAAACATTTTTTTCTTGGAAAAAAAGTTAATTTGAAAGAGGAACTGTAATTTTGTTAAAATTGCTTATGCCTTTCAGTCTTGAAGCAATAGAAGGTTCGAATGGATTTAAACAAAACTTTTTTATAAAAATATACAAAATTCTAATTGTAAAATTCCTAATAAAAACTAATACGAGTGAACTCCTATATAAAGCTGTTGGATTTAACTATTTGTATGCACGTGCACGATTGCTATGATTAGTAGTTTGCCGCTTCACAGATGTCAATATTTCAAAATTGTTTGTTTAATTGACAATGCCACTGTGAATATATCATAGGAATCACTTTTTTTGTTGTCTTATGCCACTTGGAATATCTAAGCTCCACCGCAAAGCGTACAGGATTTAATGCAAAGGGGGTGTGGCTCCTGAGAAAGTGAGGCCCATGAAAGGCAGGAGTCCGACTTAAGCCTCGGATGATAGATGCCGCCACCATCTATCGCCACCTCCACAATTTTGCCATGCATCTGAAGGGGAGGGAAATAGTCTCCAGACACCTGGACCCAAGGTAAACTGCACCATGACCGACCTCAGGACTTTAGGACCCACGGATTTATCGAGCATTTACTCCGCATATACTCGATGGGTCTTCAGCGGTGTCGGGAATCGCACCCGGGACCCTCCGATCCCAAGGCCGATGCCTTAACCACTGGGCTCCCCACGGCCGTATAAAAATCAATTGAAAATTATCAAACAGTTATATTTTTCCCATGTTTATCAAAACAAAAAATATAATCCCACCATCTTAACTTTAAAATACAGTTTTAGAAATTAATAATAGGAACATTTTACATAAAAAAGTTTTATTTATATTAAGAGCCAAATACCTTGGATCTAAGCTACAAAAATATAATCCCGAGTCATTTTCTATCACCGACTACTGTATCACAATCTTATCCACATCTCGTCACATACTATGAATCCCAAAAAATATTTCCTCTTTTCTATTCATTTTTAAAAAAAAAAACTACTTTCTAATAAACATCACTCTGTAACGAAAGTCCCACGGCTTAAAACTTCAGGCCTAAAGCCAAACTCAAAATTCCCCATCACCAGTCTTCCCATCAAATTACGCAGTCCCGAACTCATGCAACAAAATATATCCAATCCCTCCCACCAAAATAAACCCAACAAAACAAAAACTCCTCATACCTCTCATATTTACCTTCTTCCCCTACGGAGCAGTAACTAATCCAGCTCGCCAACTTGGCGATTCTCCAGCAGCACCCCCCCAAAGACACGGGGTGTATAAAGGTTCCCCTCTTTTTACTTTCGTGAACCCCGCGGAAGGAGAGAGACGATTAGGGATTACTTTTCCTCTAGACTTGCCCTGTTTGACTTTCCCCTTTAATCTAGTGTCGGCAGGAACTTCGCGAGGAGATTGGATTTTTCCCTGCTGCAAGCGAAGAAGTTCACACAAAAAAGTGTACTAATATTGACACTTTTTTATGTAGTGTTGGTATTATCAATTTCTAGGACCGAATCGGGGAAATAAGAATTGGGGAGTTTAGTTTATATATATAGATAAACGGGTAGCGAATTATGTAGGTCAAAATGAACAACTTGTTAGGGTTTGAAAGAAAAAAGGTTTATATCTGTCTATTTAAAGAGTGATTGTTAGTTGCATATTCATATTTTATTACCTAAATTGTATGACAACATAGGGGGTTTATATGCCTAATATAAGTATTTTGTATAAGTATAGGGGGAATATAAGTATTTTGCCTATTAAAGTACTTAAATTTCTCAATTTGTTTTTGTCAATTAAAATACTTAAATTGATGATCTGTATATCCTAAATGAAAAAAAATAGAGCAAAAACTCTCATAAAAACCAACTGCTTTACCTTTTGAAAGATTTTGTTTTGGTGAAAGTCCATAGCGTTTGCCAAATTGGCACTGTTTTATACAAACCAATTAATAAATTTGAGATTTGTTTAATTTAAATAACACATCATCTCTAAAATAATGCCAACTAGGCTACCATTCCATTTAGGACCTTCGCCAAAGTAAACTCTTTCAAAAGTTTGCAAGTTTTTTTTAAATTTCTATAGTAAAATATCTCATTTAAGTTCCAGCATAGAAAGGAATGGAGGTAATTATATTATGCGTATAAAATTAAAATTGAATGTTAACTCTTTTTATTTCCGAAACCCCCCATAAATCGAACATTTTGTATTAACAAGCAACGGGGGAATACTTGCAGGAAATCAATTAATGCGACATTCATCTTTAATCCTCAAGTAAGTTTAAAATCAAAGGGTGTTTAAATAGTTTCTCATATAATTAATCGAATAGTTTTCAGTATTTACACATTATTGGTAACAGTTTTAAAATCATCGGATGGTCGTGTATCTTTGGCTTTTCTGCGATACCTAATACGCCTGTACATGTTGTTTCACCTTGGTAAGAGTTAGTATACAGGAAAACAAAGATAACAAAAAGTGGTCAGTGTAAGGGTAAGGTTCCCATAGGAAACATAAAAAGTGCGAATGTAGATTTTTTATAAGCAGTTTGAGTGGGCGTCGAACATAATGTTGTACATATTTTTTCACTGAAAAATTATTTAAATATTACTAAAAGATCACACTTAATACTGAGGGGTGAACATTATTAGTTTCCTAAAAAAAGTTAACTATTCTAATTTTCTATAACCTCTTGGTTCGGAAACGATGCTATTTAAGTTATACTCGAATTTATTCAAGTCGGGAACAACAGATAGAACAATTGATGTTAAAATTCCAAATAGAAACCTTTTTCAATAAAATTTGTTATTGTAATAAAAATTATTTGAATATTTATTTATACAGCAATGTATAACTTTTTTAATTATATCTTCCTTAATTTTTTTTAGAATTATGATTCCTTAAGAGTTCTAAACTGTATACTTCAAAGTAAAAGAAATAATAAAATATATTTATTGTTCATTACTACAAAACATGCCATTATTATAACATGTATCCTTTATAACTGCACAAAAAAGATTAAATATCAATTTTAAATAAAATAAAATAATGAATTGAGAAAGGACGAGGCAGTACTTGTTTATTCGGTCCCTCGGAATCTCAGATACTGGTATTCAGAATATCTTCCTACTTTCATCGCAACAATTGACCTTAGATGTTTGTTTACCGTCACCAGCAACAGATTTCTTCGTACTATCATTCTTCCAAACATTCCATATCTCATGGAAAAACATTATTTTCTTTCCCTACGATGTTCTTTAGAATCATTTGTCTTCCAGACCATACGTTTGTTTTTCTCGTATAATCTGAGGGAGGATAATCATTTGGGCCTTTCGCTCCTTTATGAGGAAAAAAAATCTTGTTTATCCATGAAAAGAAAACCTAGATTTGTTTTTGCGGAGCAAATTTTTCACGCTGTTGTTCATAAATCAGACATTTTTCTTTCTTATGTTTGGGAGAAAAGCGTATAAACCTTAAGAGGGTCATGGTGAGCTTTGCATTTATATAAAATGTTTTTTTATATATAAAAATAGATCTTATTTCTTAATCTCATAATATATCAAGAAAATTTATTTATACTTTGCTGCTTTGTCTTCAGTTGTTTTTTTAATAAAAAATGGGTCCTATTCCTTAATCTCATAATTTATCAAAAAAAAACTACAGCTTAGATCATAAATGGTGCAAAAATTACCTTAAAATTAAAATTTCCCGGATGTCTCTTTATTCAGTTGGGATTTAACACTTTTTTGGGGAATTGTAGGATAAAGAAAAAATACCATTTTAAACAAAATTCATGAAGCTAATTCCCTTAAGAAATGCCTTAAAAATACAGTAAATCAGAGATTAAATGATATTCATAAGATTTACAAAGCTTATAAAATTATAATTTATGTTTTGTTCTTATTGATGTGTATAATACTTTTACTACTTATAATACTTATAAGTATATAAAGGGTGTCCCAAAAAAGACTGACACATTACATTTAAAAAATCAATAACTCAAAAACTAAAAAAGATAAAAATAAGCGGTTTTTTGAATTCTACTCTAAAGACCAAATAATTTTATGGCACATATTTTCGTAAATCGTAGTTCTAAAATCCCCCTACAGGTGGGAGCACTATTTTCCATTATCTCCTATGGGGAGATTGATACTTTTATGCCCTGTCGGGGGATTTGGGAACAATGATTTACGAAAATTTGTGTCATAAAATTCTTAGGTCTTATGAGTAGGATGCAATAAACCGCGTATTTTTATCTTTTTTAGTTTTTTAATTAAAAATTTTTTAAATGTGTCAGTCTTTTTTGGGACACCCTGTAAGTATAACAAACTTAAGTATAATACTTATACTTAATACATTTCTATGAATTTAGAAATTTACCTATTATTAACAACTAAGCTAAACGAAAAGCGCGATAAATGTATGAAAATGGTGAGTGAAGAATGGCAAAGAATGATGTACCCTTTCTAGATAATCCGCAAAATACCTTTAGTACTTTAAAAAAAATGGCGGTGAAAAAAGCTGAAAACAATAAGAAAGATCTAAAAAAATTGTAGACTTTTGCCTCGTATTTGATACTTTTACACAACACTACCTTTCAAATTTCCCTTAAAATACATCATGAATCATACTTCTTTCCATCTTAAAACACAACAGGCTGACATTAATCCCAATTCCAAAAAACACTGAACGATGCTTCGGTCAACGTTTTGAATGTTTCAGAAAGAAAGAAATAAACCCCCTTCTCCTTTTACCACACGCACTACGACATTTAAGGGAGCACACAGCCCTTCCTTTAATAGTAAAAGTACTATTACAAACCATTCCCTCACTCCAGACTAAAACCATAAAAGTAGTTAAGGAAAGATGCAGGGAGAGAAAACAAAGGAAATGAGCGAAGAATAATGCATGACAACTCTCAGGGGACGAGGAGTCTCGTTCAAAACTGTTGCTTTGTTTCCGTGTAGTACAACGGGTTATGAAAGAAGAAAGATGTTTACGCACAGAATAAGTAGAGTTCTATGATACGTAGGGAGAGGATTTTGCTTTTTGTTATATATCGTAAAGCTGTGATGGAATGCGAGAGGATAAGGAAGTGTCAAAAAGCTTTTTATTTTGGTTGAGGTAGATGGAAGAAGAATCAAATTTTGGCGAAAGTGGAAGTGAAATAATAAATGCGAAGGTGTATTTTCCGTTATTTTCTTTCAGAGAAAAATAGAAATAGAATAGAATTATGCTTTAAAATGTGTTTCTTGTTAATGCGCTTTTTTGTTTTCAATCTAATATTTTTCTATTTAACATAAATTGTAAATTTGAGGCCCGTTTGGCATTTTCGCACATCCCAACGGTTTGGTCCTGACGAGCTTAGTGCGCATGCTCGGGGAGAAAAAAAGGATGTTCTTCGGATAATAACAATCATAAATGAATCCCCGCTGGTGCAGTGGTAGCGTGCGTGCTTAGCATGCGGTAGGTCGTGGGTTCTGTCCCCGATTTATTGTTTTATTAAAATTTCTAAAAAAAACAGCCAAAAAAAGTCCACACGCATGCGCACTAAGCTCGTCAGGACCAAACCGTTGGGATGTGCGAAAATGCGGCCGTTTGTGCAAGATATCTCCCATTTATATTCAAATTTAGATGATTTTCGGCGTGCTTTAGGGTTTAATATAAATTTCGCTTGTACGGGAGTCAAAACAGCAACCCTTGTATCTGTACTATGAGCCCTCCTTAAGCAGCACAAACGTTCAAGATTCGTCCGATTTTTGTCATTTACGGCCAAATTTCGTTCACTTTTAGTTGCAGTTACGTAAAATTGACATATTTGGCATGACCTGGGGTATGTGCATAGGAAAGTTTAAGTTTGTTGTTACGTCGCATAAATTTCAAGCAGACGATATAGATCTTCTTAGATTTTTTTAAATGTAGCTGCTACTAAAAATATCATTGCACTTAAAATACTTTCATTTGGCAACATGCAGATATCTGCATTTTAAGTAAACAATGATTAGAAGTGGTTAGCGTATCGCTAAATTGGAGATTCTTACATTGAATAAACTTGGTTTGAAAGAGGATTTATCTGGTTTTTGCCCCAATGTCTTCAATTGTTTAAAAATTGTTACAATATAGTATTACTAGCTGTTATACCCGGCCTTGCACAGGTGGCGTGTATAAATTTATTTTTTTAAATATTTCTTTAAATACATTTACAATTTTGTAAATTAGCAATATTACAAATCATCCCGGTATCCCAGGCACCTCTTTCCTATCCCAGTGTTCCCGGTAATCTTATCCCGGTGGTCACGGTAATTTTTCTAATCCCGGTGGTCCCGGTAATTTTTCTATCTCAGTGTTTACGGTAATTTTTATATTCCGGTATTCCCGGTGTCTTTATGGTAAATTTCCTATCCCTGTGTTCTCGGTAATTTTTATAACCTGGTAATTTTTTCCATCCCGATGTTCTCGCTAATTTTCCAATCCCAGTGTTCTTGTCACTTTTTACAATCCCGATGTTCCTGATAATGTTTAATATCTTGGTGTGTTTATAAAATAACAAATTTGAAACCATAATAAAAAGTCTAGTAAATTAGTAAATCTAGTGAACAAATTAACAAATTTAAAACCAGTGTTTAAAACTAAAATAAAAGATATAGTAAATGAAAAAGTCTAGTGATCTGTCTCATTTGAAACAATGTTTTATTTTTAACTCGTTGTTTGACTGGTAAAACAGGTTTTCAAACACGGAAAAATAAGTGAAAAAAAGCAGGAAAAATGGGAAAAAAAGAATGAAGGACTGATTTTCTCTTTATAAATTATAGCCCATGTCCTATTCTGATGTATAAGCTACATTCTTGTAAAATTTCATTAAAATCCATTCAGTAGTTTTTGCGTGAAAGAGTAACAAACATACAGACAAACATTCACAATTATAATAGTAGTAGGATTTCAATATTTTTTAAAGGTATTTTTGTCGTAAATATTTTGAAAGTTATTTTCTTAACAACAAGAAATAATAATAAAACTATATTAAAACAAACAAATAACTAAATTAAAATAAACAAATGAATGGTTTTACTCGTGGTAAAAAATATTCTATGAAAGTATATTCGAAAATTGCAAATCTGAATGAATATCAAAAAGTAAAGTAGTAAGATAAAAAAAATATTTTATTAGTGATGATTTTCCAATTAAATTAACTTGATAACTTACCTCTTTCAATCCCAGATGAGTTAAATCTGTGATCTTGACTGTAAAATTAGTTCTGATGCCATTATCATCGAACAAGATTCTACCGGTCAGCCCGCGCAGCTCCACCTGGAAGTAAATTACTTTAAAATGACATAAAAGGAAATGTTAAGAATTGAAGATAGTTAAAACTGTGCGCTCTTATTATACCTATAAATAGAAAAATCTAAATAATCAATTTTCAACACAATAGTTACGACCCTAAATTTGAACCAAACGGGTTTCAATGGCTTCCACCATCGATGGGTAGTACTATATTTTCTTCTAAATGTTTTACTAGACTTTAAGGGGATACGACAAGTCTAAAACTGAGAAAAGACAAGCTTCAACAGAGGAATTCGATTCCAAATTGGATTCGATGGGAAAAGTTTCTTTGGATTCAAAGGCAATTCAAGATACAAATGTTATTCACTAGTTTATTGAAATGTTTATCTCTACAGCCTATTTCAAAAAGGTCGTTGCCAAACTCTAAGGGTATGTAGACTTACCCAAAGACTTCAGAATCATCCTGGGGTTACAAACGCACTTTTGAGTCACTGGAGTGTTGAGAAAAGTTGAAAGAAACAATGAAAGATCAGTTGTTTTAGAAAAACTGTTGAGGGTAGAAGTAAAGTTTCAATGACAATTTGTACAGTTGAGGGAAAAAATGACTCAGTTGTGATTTCTGGCGATTGAAATTGAAATTTTGGTTTCCTACATAAAATTACTACCAGAATCGATTACCATACAAAATTTTTTTTAAAAAATATAATTTTTTTTAATCAATCTGGATGAAACTGGGTATTTAAAGGTTTGGGGGGATAGAAACGACCCCTATTTTGTGTTCCTAACCCAAGTGGTTCGCCAGAAATCACAATTGAGTCATTTTTTTCCTCAACTGTACGTTGTTATACGTTAACTTGAATTATATAAAAACCGGATAAAGCTTTTGTTCTTAACACGTTGTTTTCAAAATGTGTTTGTAAATATTTTTTAAATGTTTCAAATTTTATTGTCACATTTTAAGACGACTCTTTTAGGAGAGAAGTTTTACCCAGTTTTTGTAACAACAAGTTAGCGTGTGATAAATTGGCACTGAAACTTTACCTCTACCCCTACGCACAACAAACCATCTTTCATAGTTTCTGTCAAGTTTTGACCGCCCTCTAACGACTCAGGAGTGTCTTTACGACCCCACGGTTATCCTGAATCGTCTTCGTCTCTGTTGTAGTTTTTAATGACACTTGGAATATCCAAGCTCCATCCGCATAGGCGTACAGGAATTAAGGCAAATGGGGGCGGCTCCTGAGAAATTGAGACCCGTAAATGGCAGGAGTCCGACTTAAGCCTTGAATGATGATAGATGCAGCCACCATCTATTGCTACCTTCACAATTTTGTCATGTCTTTGAAGGGGAGGGAAATTAATCCCCAGACGACCTGGACTACGATAAACTGCGGCTTTGGACTCAAAGATTTAGGGAGCACGTACTCCCTATATACTCGGTGGATCTTTACTGGTGTCGGGAATCAAACCCGGGACCCTCCGATTCCTTAACCACTAGGCTTTCTACAGGCCGTCTTTGTAAATGTCTACCCTAAAGCGACGCCTAAAGTTTGGCAATGACCTCGCAGAAAACCCTGACATTTTGTTGACGTGCTACTCACTCCGCGCATGTGATTCGCCAGCTCGAGCCCGTAGGACCAGGGCTTTTCCTTGTCACACGAGACGGATTTGATCTGCAGGCGCTGGCCTTTCTCCAGTGTGTTGAGCGCCGTCGCGAAGCTCCACACCGCGTCGTACATGAGGGCCACCTCCGTCTGCAAAAACACGTCACACCATTACGTCATTGCGTGTAAAAATACCTCCAGATTTTTCAGCCTCTTTTGAAGAACAAGGCCCTTTTAGGCTGTCACTCTTAGCCCTGATTGTATGGTTAAAATTTCAGTTGGAAAATATTAGGGTTTTTTTAATAAAATAAGAACAGGGGATAGAACCCAGGAACTGCCGCATGGTAAGCAAGCATCCTACCACTGCTCCATGTATTCAACTTTTTTAGCCATAAAACTATAGAAATTTAAAAAACTTAAAACTTATTATAACATCTTCCTTATTGGGTTAACGTTTGACGCGGGCGCAGTGTTGCGGATTGTGAAAAGTGACAGCCTGAGCAGCACAAACGTTCAAGATTCGTCCAATTTTTTGTCAAGTACGGTCAATTTTCATTTACTTCTAGTTTCAGTTACGTAAACTTGACATAATTGGTATGAGCTGTGCAACTAGGGTAAAATCTAGTTTTTGAGAAGATCTTCCACTTATCCAGGTCTGTTGCGTTACCAGCGAGAAAAACAGGGCGAATCAGCTTAATATGACGTCGATTTTGTCTCTCTGTGATTGGTCCAGTGGTAAGGAGACAGAACAGCTAGTTCTCGTTTAATTCCCCAGCTTATCTGTTGCTTTACACCTCCCGAGCTGAAGTATCCATTTTCCACCACAGACCTCGCCAGCCGCTTCCCTGATTGATCCATTACTATTCCTGCAATATGAGGCGTAGCCCCGCCTACTTCTACCCGGCACTGCTGGCCGGTTCTTTCTCAAACCTGATGCTTTTATTGCTTTTTTAATCATGTTTTTGTTCAATTGATGTTCTAAACTTGCAGCGAAGTAAAAGCGCCTTCGGCGCTGGGTACTTCCCAGTTGATGATGATGATGACTGTTGCTTTACACCAAAACGGCGTGATGAATTGAGGTCTTGCAGCGACAATGAGCTAACTCCAACAGCTTTTGGAGTTAGCTCATTGTTGCTGCAAGCACCTCAATTGCTGGATGGTCGTAACGCAACATATCGGGTAAGTGGGAACCTTCCTGTAAACCTTTTATGTGAATTTTTTCACCTTTTCACAGCGCTAAAAGATATATAATTTGAAAAATTTGAAAAAAATCCAAAATGGACAGAGTATAAATACTATTTTCTCTACACCATGAGTAAGTTACAAATAAAGTTTCCATAAATAAATTGCCAGTTATTGTTTTTGGTACAGCTTATTGATACTACCGAGTTTGTGTATTATGTATGATAGGATAGTTGTATCCAAGTGGGAAGATGTCAGATATGTTTCTGCATTTCTAACTATATTTAACTGTTTTTTCGTCCCATAGTTTTCACTCCAGATTTTTCTAACACAAACGCATTAAAAACTTGTAAGAGTGTGCTATAATTGTTTAAATGAAAATTAAAATTCACTTGATTGAAGCTTAGTGATTTTTTATAAGAATGAAAAGAATACCTAAAGAAATTTAGTTTATATCACTTGATAGTTTTTTAAAAGGGTGTAAGGTTTGCGTGTCATCAAAAATAAGGGTGTTAGATAGTTGTGTGCAATTTGTAAGAACAGATAGTTTTCATTAAAAATTAATTTCTTCTCCACAATTCTCCATCATTAAATACTTAACTTAGTTTCCGTCTATTCTTTTTTCAAATCATTTCAGAGTCTTAAGCTGACTAAAATGTTTCTGTTAATTCTTGATTTAAAGAAAGGCCGTGAACTATCTACGAACTTGGGGAAGAGAGAATCTAAAGGGGTGAGGAACTAAAGTAATAAACTATTCTATAGTCTGTGTAATTAAAATAAGCGGTTGGACGTCATCAGTTGAAGTTCGTCGCCTAGGTAACGAAAGAGAAAACGAAAGCGGTTCTGCTTTATTTTTGCACATCACTTAGGGCAGGGCGTGAAATTAAATTGAAACTTTGAATCTTTATAATTATTAAACGAATTCGAATTTTTAAAAAACGAAACGACAGTCTTTTTGAAAAAATTAAATGTATATTTGTTTAAAATTTTGTACTTCTACCATGATTAGTTGTTCTTTTATAACGAAAAAAAGTGTTCCGTTTATTTCATTGGCTGCTGCCTGCGACACGAGTTAGATTCAATGATAATCTCGGGCGGTTGTGGGCTTGGCGTGATGTGGGAAAAAATTAGACTGGTGGAAACCATGGCAACGCACAGGGGAAAGGTGTGGAGACAGGGGAAATCACGTGACTTTTCAACCGCCTATTCTAATTACACAGACTATAAGAGGGGATGAGGAGGGGGGACACCTTCTATTCTACACAAAGAACTTACCGTGAAGTTCTGCCAGAAAGCATGCAAGAAGGCACAAAGAGCATAAACAAACATCCTCATCACACTGAAGAACTCTAATGCCTCGCTACTGAATACATAAAATCACAACACTTGGAATATACATCAAAGTCATGCTCACATTCTTATATAACTATGTAAAATTTTTTTGAACGGTTGAAGTTATCGTTAAAGACATTTTACTGATAGAATCATTGGAGAGCCGGAAATTTGTTGAAAGTGCCTTTTTAAAAACAGATCATTCAGCCATCCATAAATATTGTCACACTTTTTCCCACCCTCCCCCCTCCCTTTGTCACATGCCATGCCCTTAACCCTCTCGGCTCCAGAACATCAAAAAAGTGAAAAACTTTTTTTCTTCATCTCAATACATCCAAAATGCCCCTATAATTTGTCTGGAAAAATTTTTTCCTTGTGTGCACTCCTTCCTAGTAATTTTTATGAGCCTCATATGAGGCCATATTTTTTTTCATTTTAACAGAAAATACTTGGTTTTTAACTTATTAAAAGACATGGTCATTATAATATTAGAAGGTTACGAAGAAAGAAAATATCTACCAACCTATAAAAAATGTTCTACAGAAGCTAGTATCTAGCTAGTATTTTCTCTTCACAAGCATCACAGCTTAAAGTGTAAACATTGAGGTATAAATCATCTTGCTGCCATTTAGGAACGAATTCAGAAACCATGTAGAATTCTCATATGTGATTTACATGAATCAGTGTAGTCACTGATGAAAAGAAAATAAATTTGCGTGTTTATATCATACCAAAATTGAGCTAACAAATTAAGACTATTTTTTCGTTGCTTTTCAGCTGAAGAATGTGATGTCACAACTTTTTTCACCCTCTCCCTCATCTTGTTACAAACGGTCACAAATTGATTAACCATCTCTGAGCTCTGAGCGAAACGTCATTTATGGACGGTGCCTTAAGAACAGAAGCGTTAGAAAAAAAATAAATGTGCAGTTTGTTGATGATTTTAATTGTAATGTTAAAAAATTATTGTTATTAATGTTATTGTTAAATGTAAAAATTTCAGAGTATTACGTAAAATCGATTGATATTTGATTCTCAAAGTAATAAAAATGTGAAATAACAGCGGGTATCTCGAAAAACAAAGCGCAATTCATTCTCTAATTTTATGAAAGAAAATATTTTGATGATTTTATGTATAGTAGTGTGAGAGAGGTTTAAATAAACTTTCATGATACAATTTCATCTAATCGAAAAAATAAATCTGTATTACAGAGTTTTATTTATTTTATGTTTATGTAAGTGATAAAAAGAAGTTTCAGCTGGACTTCTTACTTTTAAAGAAAATTTAGATTGTAACTTTAAAGAAATTTAAAAATTACCAATATAAAAAAACAAGCATTACAAAAAAAACTAAACTTAATCGTACATTTTTTTAGACATCATTATACTTTTTTTTATTATAACATGAATATAAGCTGTTGTCCAGTCTCTCCTTAAAATAACTCGGGTTGCCATATTGAAATGAAAATAATGATACATTTATGACAAATATTTAAATCAAAATTCTGGATGGAATAAATAAAACCTTAAAGAAAAGATCCAAACAAAATTAGTATCATTAGAGTACCATCTAATCTTATATTAAAGAGAAAAGAATACAAATAAAAATAACATTTAATTGAAAACACATCCTTTTTTGAAATGGCATCATCTTCAAGTCAAAAGAATTATTCAAAGGAGCATGAAACTCATTTCATCTCTTATTAAAAATTCATCTAATTTCTTCTTATAGAAAACATCCATTAATTTTTTAAGATTTGGTTGAAATGTTTACCAAAACTACAATTTGCGTGAAAAAATAGTAACACAATCACTCATTAATTAACTGACTTTATTTTCTAACTTAATTAAGCCGTGACATTTTCATGAAAGCTAATGCAAGTTAATTATTTTTTAAGAATAAAATATGTTTGAGAAAAAAGTTACTTAAGAGGAAAGCATTTCTAAAGCATTAAATTGATTCATGGACTTAAATAAATAATTCCTCGAGGAACTTTTTAGGTTTAAAAACTAAACCACAATTAAAATTTCTCTAAAAAAACTTGGAAGTCTCTTCTGGTGAAAACCTGAGAGCTTAGTTTTTATCCGACAGAGTTAAATGTTTTTAAAGTAATGTTCATTACTGTTTTAAAAAGTGTATCAAAATGTAAAACAAATACATAAAATTCATTAGTAGAATAATACTTTTACTTCATACTTATGTATATGTTAACTCGTGCTTTGCTCATCTCCAGATGTTTTATAAATATCATTTATAAATGTGCATTTAAAGATAAGAATAACGGTTTTTATATTTTTTGTTAAAAATCTTGCTTTCCTATGAAAATACTTATTTGCAAAGAAAATCTAAAATAAATAATAAAAAACATCCCTAAAATTTGAAAATAATGCAAAAAGGAGTCCATACTTTTCCTTACTTATAATAATCTTTACAAAATATTACTTGGTTTCTTTTAATATTGTGTCCCATGATTTAATGAGTGTCTTTCCTCCTATGACTTACTGGCCCATATAAATTTTAGTTTAATCCTTAATCATTAACAGATCTAATTTCACCTTATCTTTTATGTATATAAACTATTTGTTTTCACGGAATGTCTCATTAAGGATTTAATGACTTAAGCTTATAAAATTCATTTAAGATAAAATAATGAAACTCACCTTTGCGTATTGTGATGCATCGAGGTCCGGTAATTTGCCGGGTCCGGATCTCCAGTCTTGTACAATCTCCTGGAAATCTGATGCTTCCTCATCCACTATGCGGAAGCCTGTGATATTTGTTCCGATGTATTGGAAGTCTTCGAGATTAACTGTATGGATGTCCTGCAAAAAAAATAAACGTTCACTTTGCAACGGCAGCTGCAATTGGGATCATTATAGGACTTAAAACGCTTAAGTAGCTACATAGACCTGATTATGAAGAACAAAGGAGAAGGTACATTCTAACCACGTTATATCAAATTTTGATATTTCTAAAACCTTTATGTCCCCCTTGAAATATAAAAATTATTTTCAGATAAAGTTTGAGTTAAAAATATTTATTCTACATTTGCTTTCATTTTTCTTGGAAAATTCCCCTTATTTACTTAAATTGTCAAGAAAAAGGATGCGCAGTCCTATGAGAAAACGGAGGTCCTTTTTAGATTCAGCACAACAAAAAACACGTTAAATGATCTTATTGAAAAATTCAAATAAGAAATTTAGTACAATGAGTAATGAGTCCACTTTCTAAAATTTTGAGGTATTCCCTAATAAAACCTAAATTGTAAAAAAATGTGACGTCCCACAAAAAATTTCAGATTCAAATTTCATTTTTAGTGTCAGCACACCAAAAAACACATATAAATCAGGTGGAATAACAAAACAACATTCACAGAATTTTTTTTCTTTGCAGATCTGTGTAATTGTTTAGTCCTTACAGTTTTCCGTAACATTCGAAAAAAATTGCTAATCGTATTGAATTTTATAGGAATAACATAATTATATTGTACGAAGTTTTGAACTACCTAAAATAAAAATAATATTCAGAAACCTAAAAAGATACACGAACTAATCTAGCCCATAGAGATCAGAAAACTGATATAGCTTTTAATTGTTATTGCTATTAGTCCAGTAACTTGGTAGTTTTTTCCGGAAAAAAATACAGTAGTTTTTTCACAACGGTTTTATATATTTTCGAGGGTGCTGAATCCGAATATGAACTTTGCATACAAAATTTGAAGTGCATTTTAAGAAAATTCGAAAAAACCCTATAATTTCATCTCATTTTTTGTTTGTAGAACGGAAAGTATGGGTTTCTCATGGAAATGTCAAATACAAAAAATAAAGAAGATAAACCAAGGTATAAAATTGTCAATTACAACTTTTTTGTCAGACTAATAGTTTTGCCACTAGAGTGCACTGAAAAACAGTGATATTTTGGCCTTGTTAATTTTTTAAAATTCACTTATTAAATTATGAGAGTGTTTTAATAAACGAATTTATATGCTTTTTGTATCGCTGAATCCGAATTTCAAGTTTATTTTCATTTTGAAAGTAATCTTCTCATCACAAATTGCAAAAAATCTAAAATTTGTACACTTTTGTTCCGTTTTTTACCAATTTTCTTACAAAATATTAGTATCTCAAAAAATGAACCACTGCATCTCATATGAAATTTTACGTACTTTAATTTGGTATAGTGCTATTTTTCGAGAAATTAATATTTTTAAAGGAAATTGGTAAAAAAATGGAACAAACGAGCACAAATTTTAGATTTTTTGCAATTTGTGATGAGAAGATGACTTTCAAAATGAAAATAAACTTGAAATTCGGATTCAGCCAAGCAAAAAACATAAATTTGTTTATTAAAACACTCTCATAATTTAAATTAAAAAAAACTAAGAAGGCCAAAAAATCACTGTTTTTCAGCGCACTCTAGCGGAAAAGCTATTAGTCTGACAAAAAAGTTGTAATAGACAATTTTATACCTTGTTTTATCTTCTTAATTTTTTGTATTTGACATTTCGATAAGAAACCCATACTTTCCGTTCTACAAACAAAAAACCAAAAAAATGAGATGAAATTATAGGTTTTTTTTCGAATTTTCTTAAAGTGCACTTCAAAATTTTGTATTCAAAGTTCAGATTCGGATTCAGCACACTCGAAAATATATAAAACCGTTGAGAAAAAAACTACTGTATTTTTTTCCTGAAACACCCTTTTTTTGACACCAAGTTACTGGACTATATAGGATAAAATCCAAAAACTTTCTAGTTGAGTCTAGCTCGGAAAACTTCTGCATAATGCTTTGTGAAGAGATCGTGTCCTTAATCAGCTAAATTAGAAGAGCAGATTTCCATTAAGTGAAAGGGACAACCCCTTTAACGTGTGGGGAATGTTATCGTGTGTAGAGAGTCCATTTAGACAAGTTTAAACATGAGTTCTCTAAGTGCTTTCAGCCAGCCTTCGCTACATTGATTAAGGCGGAAATAGTTGCATTAGTTGAGACATCGAACACGCTGCATGCACTGTAAAAAAAAACTGTAGAAAAACAGAAATTTCAATAACAGTGACTTTATGTTTACAGAGATATTCTGTCATGTAACATTCCCACCGCACTTCTATTTATTTTATGTAAAATAACAGCTTTTACCTAGTTTTTTAGCTTATCTGTACTTAAACAGAAACTTACTGCATTGAAAACCAATACAGCTATTGGCAACGTTGTACTGAATCTTCTTTGGTTCAGTGGTAGCGTGCGTGCTTAGCATGCGGTAGGTCGCGTGTTCTATCCCCGGATATCAATTAATTAAAATTAAAAAAAACTCTACTAAAATAAGTGCATGCGCACAAGCAGAAAATTACTGAGAGGCAACAGAAAAATCTGTAGCCCACTTGACAGAAAGTTCCTTTTTACAGCATTTACCTGTAGGTTACAGCTTTTTTCTGTTTACGGGATTTTTCAACCTACAGATTTTTTCTGGCAACTTTTGCTGCCAGAAATTTTCTGTTTTTTTTTGCAGGATTATTTTTTACAGTGCAGGGACTGGTTTCGAAAGGAGTACTTGAGGAAAGAATGGGAAGTAGAAACTGTTATTCTGTGAGTTGCACTTATTTAAAAAAAATAAGAAATAAAGATACAAAGTATTTTTAAAATGCATTAAATCTTCTAACAATTTGAGTGGTTCGTGCATGAAAATGAAATGAAGTTATAGAAATTAAAACTTACCAGAGTAGTTATTACATAGTTATAGTATTCTGTGAGCATATCAACTTGTCGTGCCTGCAATAGAAAACAAATTTTTCATATCCGTGTGACAGAGTGGTAAATGTCTCTTACTAAAGTAAAGGTAATTTGATACTTTAAGACTAACAGTCATATTCACAGCCATCAGCGTCAGTGTTAAATCATTGGTCAAAGAAGGATTCCACCAATCAGATTAGTGAAAGGATAACTTTTCTTTTTTTTGTTGCGGGTTAACACTGATGCTGATGATCGTAAATATGACTATAAGTCAAGGAAAATAGAGAATCTCTCATAAAAACCCTCATTTTTGTGATATGTAGTAAATATCTTAAATAAAAGAAAAACACTTTATTTTGAACCTTTTTTTACACAGTAATAATTAACACAAAGTCACACACACATTGTTTTGAAAATATATTTAGGCTAAGAACGCTCTTGCGTTATACTTCTTAGTAGAGAGGATTTTTAAAATTAAACAGGTGTAAAAATTTGTTTCAAATATTTTTTGTTTGTCTTTCTTACAGCGTTTTCCGAACAAAAGACCCAAACTTCACAGTCTGCACAGATTTCTCAACTCACTTCATCCTGATTTATAACCAACAAACGTCTACCCACAAGAAAAACCACCTTAAATTTTTAAAACCCACCCCCACAGACTCATTAAAAGTTTCCTCACAACCTCACTTCTTCCAACCCCTCAGAATCCTCCCCCTACATCCCCTATTCCTCCTCAACAAGTTCCACAGAGCCTCCACCAGACCCAAAAAACATCTCCTTCCCTGACGCATCCTCTTTTTACTCCCTTCTTTTCAATTTGAGGGAGTTCTACCCCCGTCCGAGACGTGATTCGAATGACGGACAGCAACATTGGATAAGAATGCCTTTACCTTGAATCTCCCACTAGATAAAATATATCTTCCCCCATACGAAAAAGAGGAATTCCGACGGTGATGATAGTAGCCCTAGACGTGCAATAACTTGGAGAGACTATTTTAATGGATTTACTTCAGGAATAAATGTCGTGTGTGCACGGCTTGAATTTTCTTTCCAATATCCCTAATGCACTCCTTGGAATATGCAGTGAGAACGTTTCGGTAGTAAAAATGACGTTGTTACGGTGTAAGGAGAGGCGCTTTTGAAGGCCTTTTATGCCGCCGAATTTGCATTTTGGGGGGATGGGTACGCTTGTAAAGAATTGCGTGTCTCGGATTTGATTAGAGAAATGGATTTGAAGTGGTTGTTTGAAGTTTCTAGTAAGTCCTTCAGGGGTATCTTTCAGACAGTTAAAGGATCTGGTTGTAAGTATAAGTGACAATGTTCACACTTTACTTGTGTTTGTTGGAAAATTCAAAGGATAATTTATACAGGGAAGTGGAATGAAAACCCCAAAATTATGCATGCATGAGGATTTTAGCGAAGCCTTTTCGGATGTTCATCCAGGGACTGGTTTGAGTATGCGAAGAGAAATATTTTAACGTCTCTCCCCTCCGGTCTCTTACCTGCCGGACCATGTCCTGCATGGGAGACCAACAAAAAAAATCCAGTCCCTCTACAGTCCAAAAAAGGTCTCTCCTCACAGTCTCCTATTGTCCTTCCATGACGTCGATGTCCTTTGGTCAATCCCGAGCCACAAAAAAAATAATCATAAATCCTAATACTAAAAATAATGACAGACGAAAAGATTCCTTGTTATAACATCAGACATAGTTACAACAATATAATACGAATAAATGCACTAAATCAAATGGAAGGAATGAATATAGAAAACACCAGAAGATCAGATACATACACACATCCTAATTCGAATCTTAAGTATCTTCGTGCAATCTAGATAACGCATCGGCTACTCCATTTAACGATCCCGGTTTATGAGCTACTGATACATTAAAACGAGATAAGGCCAAAGCCCACCTCTGTAGCCTTGCATTTTTAGGTACCCCTTCGGTTAAAAACTTCAACGGATTATGATCCGTATACAACCTTATATTTTGCCCATAGGTCCAGGTCTCAAATTTACCCAAAGCCCATATTACAGCATAAGCTTCCCTCTCTATGGTACTCCATCGGGATTGTGCGGGAGTCAGCTTTTGACTAGCGAAAGTGATGGGATTTGCTTTCCCACTTCCATCTCTTTGCAACAGGCAAGCACCAATCCCAGTAATCGAAGCATCGGTGTGGATTTCATATGGCCGAGATAAATCTGGAGTAGACAAGGACGTTGCCGACACCAGCGCATCCCTCAGGGATTCAAACCCTCACTGAGCCTCGTCTGACCACGGAATATCATTTGGGACGGTCTTCCGAGTCAGATCCGTTAAAGGTTTTGCTATTTCAGCATAGTGAGGTATGTATTCCCGGTAATAATTGAAAAGTCCTAGCACTGATCTTAAAGCCTTCTTGGTGCTTGGGATTTTCAGTTTTTCAATCACCTTGATCTTGTCTGGGTCAGGACCGTGCATTCCAGATCCGATAACATGACCCAGATATCTCACCTCGGATCTTGCGAAACAGCATTTCTCTAGGTTCGCAGAAAAGTCGTATTCTTCCAAAGTCTGTATCACTGCTTGAATATGCTGCACATGTTCCTCCCAACTTGACGAAAAGATGATGATATCGTCGATAAAGCTTTCGGCGTAATCGCTATGCGGCCTAAGGACCTGGTTCATGGTTCTTTGGAAAGTAGCTGATGCGCCTGAAATTCCAAATGGCATAACTCTCCATTGATATTGCCCTTTGGGAGACACGAAACTAGTTAATTCGCGGCAACTCGCATCTAAGGGTATTTCCCAGTATCCTTTCAAGAGGTCTAACGTTGTCAGAAATCTTGCAGATCCTGTCTTGTACCGTAGATCTTCTGAGTTTTGCATAGGGAAGGGAATGATTTTCGTAGCTGAGTTCAGACCTCTATAATCACAACAGAGCCTGATGGAGCCATCCTTCTTAGCGACGCAGACCATTGGATAAGCTATTGAAGTCATAAAGGGCTCAATCAATCCCCTTCGAAGCAAATCCGATATCTGTTTCTCCACCTGTGGCTTTAACATTTCCGGTACTTTATAGACATGAGGTTGCTTCCTCTCCACTCCTGGTTTAAGGGTTATAACATGCGATCCGACTTTAGCACGCTTGATTTCACCATCAAATACTCTCGGATGACACCTAAGGACATCGATTAATTCCTCTCTTTGGGTTATACTTAGGTGCTTTAGCTTCAACTTCTCCATAGACAAGTTTGTTTCCTCGCAAAGTTCAACTGGCGCATGCGGTACTTCTCCGAATTCTTTGTCAGCTTCGTACATAATCCCCAAGGAGTACATTGGATGTATGTACTTCCGGAGCTTGTTGCCATGAAGATGTCGTACTGATCCATCCGGTAATTTTACCATATAGGAATTAACCGACCTCTTCTTCAGTACTTCTCCCGGGCCAGTCCATTTTGCACACAGCCTATTGGTGGAGTCGGGAATCAACACAATTACTTCATCTCCCACCTCATACTTCACGTCGGAAGATTTCAGGTTATGGTAGTGCGTATACTTATTAGGGTGGGTCAAAAATATTTTTTTCACATTTTCCCAGGGGCACAGCGACAAAAGGGTGCCACATGGTCTCAAACTAACATGTGTAAAATATTATTCGATTATAATAACTCTTTTTGCCTCCGGATTGGCCTCAAAGTTTCGATTAATATAGTAGTTTAATGTGAAAATGGACGGAACGAAAGTCAAGCTTTTACCTCGATTGCACAAATCCGTCATGATTATAAATGTGCACAATGGTATAATAATCTTTATTTAAGCCTGTAAAATAATTATAAATGAAATCAGAGTTGAAATACTTGAGTTGTAATACAACATATTTTGAAATATCTCAATGGTTAGAACTGGCAATCAAAAATTTCTTGCTGGAATCATTAAAATGTGTGAAACCTTTATTGTCGGTTGAGTAGGATGGTAAAAACATTAAATTTTTAATAAAAATGGATGAGTCAGAAGGTGGGTACCTTTTTTGAGTTATAGGTTTCAACCCCAAGGAAAACATTTGGATAATTGTTAAAAGTTGGGATTTCCTTGAAATTTCTTGGCATATTAGGAATAGTCCATCCCAAGTGTCCCCATTTGATTCCCTAATGTCCAAAAATAAATTTAAACCACATTTTAAGAGTCAAATTTTGAAATATTTTCTTAAGAAGAGAGGCAGATCCCAGTTTTCAGCTTAAAGCTCAGTATTATCCCCTAAGTTTTTAAATAAGTCACATTACATTTCAAAACTTACTTGTAATTATCCTCAGTTAAATTTGCGATATTTTAACTTTTATGAAATAATAAGGGAATACTAAGAAGCTATTTTGAGTCAATCCTCAAAAAAGTATAATTTCATGGGCCTGGGTTTCAGTCTATTGCTATAGCAAAAAATTAGGTAAATCATGACTGATATTGCCTATGATGAACGAACTGTCCATTCGAAAATTGTTTCAACATATTTTTGCGATCATATTTGGATCCCAAGACCAGCCAGTGAAATAACTGTCCGCTGAATTTCGAAAGCGCGGCATATTTATGAAAAATACAACTGTTTCTATTTTGAAAAATTAAAAATACCGTTTTATACTGACCAAACTTGAGGGAGAATGTATATGAACTACCAATATTTAAAACTTGTACCACTGACAATCTACTGTTTTTTTGGCAAAAAAGAGATTAATATTCTACGGCTCTTGTTAATATGATAGCATATTATATTGCCACTTTGGCAGTTGTTTTTGTATTAATAATGCATGAAGGTGACTAATGTGATTAAAATTGCTTTTAAATACCCTTATTTGTGAACTTCAAAGAGTTATTGACAAAAAAAATTTAATTTATAAAATTTTAAAAAATTTAAAAAATTACATATTTTTGTTCTATTTGAGGCCAATCCGGAGGCAAAAAGAGTTATTATAATGGAATAATATTTTACACACGTTAGTTTGAGACCGTTTGGCACCCTTTTCTTGCTGTGCCCGATAGAATTTGTTAAAATATTTTTTCGCCATAGGAAAATGACCCACCCTAATACTTATCTTGTTGATTCTTGGCCGTATCTGCTGCATATTCTGCTGCTCCCTGTAGACGTTTACGTAACCCATGCAAGTATTCTGTTACTGATTCGCCAACTCCTTGTGGTAAAACAGCTTCCTCTTCCCAACCGGATTTCAAAATAGCAAGTGGTCCAACTGGTGGACGTCCGTAGACTAACAGGAACGGTGGTACCCCGGTCGTTGAATTTGGGACCTCTCTACATGCCCATAATAGAAATGGTAACTGTTTGTCCCAACCTCTGCCTTGTGTACTGATAGCATGGTGCAGCATCGACTTAATGGTACCAATGCATCTCTCCACCAGACCATTAGATTGGGGATAGCCCGGTGTTGAGAATCTTGGAATACATCCCAGTTTCTTTAGAAATTCTCTAGTCAACATAGCAGCAAAGTTGGTTCCGTTGTCCATTGCTATCATCTGGGGTACCCCGGTTCTCATGAAAATTTCCATAAAAGCTTCACAGGTGGCTTTAGCTGTTAACGACTTGATTGGGATTGCTTCCGGCCATCGGCTATGCTGGTCCACCATGCAAAGTAGATATTTGTGCCCCCGCGATGAGGCTGGCTCAATAGGTCCCAAGATATCGGCGTTCACCACCTGGAATGGGAGTTCAGGCCTTCCGACTGCCTCTATAGGGGTTCGGTCCTTCACCTTGGTTTTTCTTCGCATCTGACATTCGTGACAGCTGGCACACAGTTCCTTGACCTCCTTTGGCATGCCCTCCCACCAAAAGGACATTGCAATTCTCTCTTTAGTTTTCTTTGCAGTTAGATGCCCACCAGTAGGGGTTTCATGGGCTAACTTCAAAATTTCCTTTCTTCTCGACATAGGTACGACTAACTGAGTATATTTTTCTCCACCTATCATACCGGTGTGGTACAATAAATCGGATTCCATAAAATAATTATTCCGCGCCACTTGTTAGGTTCGTGTTGGTGTCCTTCTTCAATAATTAGCCGGAATAAAACCCAAGACATTTATTACAGCATTCAATCAAAAGTTACAGCTTCCCCGATCGTCCATTCTCGCTCGCATTCCGCTCAATCTCCTCAGAACATAATAAACAAAAAAAAACACATCGAAAACGTCTCTTTCCTATTCCGGCAACCCGCCGGGTTGCCAAAACGGGGAGGGTCTTCCCTTTGAACCTCACAATCTTCATCTCAACTTTACCGTCTTTTAACTTCAATTTTCGGCAACATCAGCTTTTTGACGTCATCCGTTGGTGGCAGTCAACTTTCTACGACATTCTACTTTCTTCAGATTCAAACGTCAATCTACTTGTATTTGGAAGAATTTTTATTCCTGGCTGATGATGACCCCCGCAGGTAGGGTTTAACCGTTCCCAATTTTACAATCACCTTGAAGACGTAACAGCCCGATGAACAATTTTATTAACATTGACGCCGGCTGTGGAAGCCTTCATTATTTGATGAGGATATTGGTTTGTAAGGGGTTTACTAAGGGTTTCACAATGTTATTAACTATCCCTGCTAATCTTTAGGGGATATGAAACAACAAACAATGACACTTTCCAAGGGAATAGTTCGAGAGATCACCATATGAGAAAGGCAAAGAGATTTATTTCTTAAAAGTCATTTTCTTTAACCCTTTATTTACAGACGGTACTTGTAAGTACCACTGGCTCAAGTTAAGAACTGCTGATGGTTGGCGAGTTTTGGCTCTTTGGCGCCATATTTAGAAGCCACAAAATTAACTTAACATTAGTTGGAACTTGGTGCATCAGCAGTACTAAACTTGCGCCGAAAATAATTTGGTAAATAAAGGGTTAATATTACCCTTTTCTAAAGAACTGAAATTTTACCAGCACAAAACAGTTGAGATAATTAATGGTAGCTAATAACAAACCCAATTTTATGATGTTCTTCATAAATTTCTATATGGTTTTCCATATGGTGAGATTTTTCACCTTACACATATTTAAAGACAAGTAAATAAGTTTTAAACATTTTAAACCACCAAATTAATTTGCATAGTTTTAATCCTCTAGAAACATTGAGGCGTCTAAGAATGAAAGGGCTGAATAGTTTTACCAAGTGAAAAAATTTAGGAAAAAATTTTATATTTTCTTTAACCTTCCAGCAGGCGCGCTTTTTATAGAGAAAGAAAAGGACGCTTGTATCTCCTATATAAACAATCGGAAATGTATATTTTCAACCATAACAAGTTTTGAAACAGCTGTGATTCGTTTATGGTTAAAATGATTACGTTTCATTAAAATATATTTGAAATATTCGATGATCAAATCCAACTTAAGTATCTCTCACATACGCGCGCCCGCTGGAAGGTTAAATGAATTCTACCAACAGGATGAGGTTCTTCCTCTGAAAACTGTCCTGAAAACTTAGGTTATTTTTTTATTATTTTTCTCATCCTGAATCAAGTGTCCTGATTATTAGGAAAACCCTTGTATTTATTTTTCAGTATCTCTAAGTGAGTGCTTTCAAGAACGGATAACTCTGTAATTCATGGTTAGGAAACTGTAATTTTTTATTCAGTCTAGAGTGAATAAATATTTTCTATGTATTGAAAAATAATTGTTCGAATTAGTTGAATAGTGGAATAGGACATAATAAAACACAATGGGAAAATATACTAACATTTCTACGCGTCTAAATGATAAAAAATTAATTTCAAAGTTATAGTTCTCAATCTAATACGTTTCAATAAATCCCACTTAACAGTAAAAGAAATTAATCCTATCACTCAAAAAGCTATAACTTAAATCGCAGACTAAAATATTTTTCTTCTACTTATAACATAGAAATATAAACGGGTCACAAAGAAAAAAAAGAGTCGGAAAATTTCTTTACCTCGAAGGGTTAAAGCAAAACTTGTTGAAATAAACAGAGAGAAGAAAAGAGAACCCATTTGGAGGAGAAGCATCGTTAATAAAAAGAAAGCTCAAACTTCGCGGTCGGGTCTAAAAGTTACAAAGTATCTTATAATATAAAGGAAAACTCTCTTCCTTAAGTTCTTACTCTAGGCTAAAGGATGTCTCCTTTGATTTAACAGGAAGTACCACGTAATCAGATTGGCTGCTCTCAAAAGTTACAACAGGAGCAGTGTTGCGACAGGAGGTAAAGTTTTCAGAAATTGAAAGATGTCGCTTCGGATTTCGGATTTCTGTATGGCATACATTTTAATAAGAGATGTAGTACTAGGATACTGAAAATTTTACTATTCCCAGTGCAATGAATGGACAGTTAGCAATGTAATTGGCTTCATGATGTTTTCTTCACAAATGCGTTTGTGTGGTTTTGCTGTTATTCAGAGAATGTATGTTTGCATAATTTTGCTTAGGGATAGTAGGGAAAAATTAGTTTTAAACACATTATCTAGTTATTTTTTATCTGTTTTGGTCCTTATATTTTTTGTTTACTCTTTAAGCATCGATTTACTTGCAGGACATAATTGTTTTAAAACCCCTACATCTAGGAAAGGATTTTTGATCAACAAGTAACTTTAGTTTGAAAATTTCATTCTTAAGCCAGTAAAAACTAGAAAAACTAAAAAAAAAAGAAATTTATATACTATTTATATTAATCTTAGACTTATAAAAACTATAATTATAAAATTCAATTAATAAAATTTTTATACATTACATATGTTACGGGAAAAGTGTTAAACCGTGCAATTAATAATGTCCGAAGTGAGATGGGCAATGTGATAAATTCAATGAAATTTATTAATAAGTATTTGTCACCTTCCCCAAAAATACGCGGTCGTTATTCACCATGCCTGTATTTATCACATTGCCCGTAACATATACATTTGATAACAAGACGCAAGATCACTTAAAGATATCTAGGTAAAAGTAAAGGTACTTTGTATATTTTTCAATTAAACTTGTTTAATTTTCACTCTTAGTCACCCATCATTTCATTTCAAACTAAACAGCTTCTAACTCTGTAAATCGAATTACAGAACTAAGAAAATGGCAAAGGTTACATTCAAGCAGAATAAAATATTGATTCAAACGATTCTCCCCTATCACAAATATTCGAAAAACATGTTTATTCAATAAATGTAGCACTGAGAAATCTCACAGAACAGAAAGAGCGCCCCACGAAAAGAAAAAAAAACAAGATAGAAACTTTTCACCACGGAAAGCGTTCGTTTGAAAGATTCTTCGGCTCAAAAAGCCATTTTTTTTCTCGAAATCGTTCCAAGCCATTCTCGTGTGAAGAACGCACTTTAATGGCATCTTCGGAAATAAATATTCAGTTTCGGCGTCAGGTGGAGAACTGTTCTTTTAGCGCATTTGTTTTAGTTGGGATGGATTGCCTATATCATTCCGTTTTGTTGTCTTCCTGCATCATCAAAACCAGTTTGATTTTCCTCTAGAGCTGACTAAGGAGGTTTTTTGTACGGTTTTTAAGAATTGGGGAGTTTTCTGTTGTTATATGCATTTGCATTTTCGTGATTTTAAAAACGATTCGATATTGTGAAGGTTTTTCTCATTTAGTTTGCAGGATATTGAAGACGAGTAAGCAGCCTGATGAAAACCCATGCGCACTTATTGAATAAAACTAATGTTTAAACTTAATAGACTCGAAATATTCATTAAAAATTTGATAACGCTCATTACTAATATTACACAATGGGGTCTGAAAACAATAATAAAGCACGCAACATCGTATATAGATGAGTTCAACCATGTATTATCTAACGGGAAATATGATTTACCTACAATGTTATGGAATATTATGCAACTGGCGGTGGTCAACTTTCAGTCAAAGCAAAATTAGTCCCTGTAGTTCCTCGTTCATTCATCATTTTCTATTGGAATTTAAGTTAAAAAACAAATAAGATGCTGTAAAATAAACCAACTTTCCAAAAAAATAACAAAAAAGATCAACACACCAAATTTTTAAACCATTTTTTCTTAATTCTTTAATCCTACACATCACGAAATCGCCATTACACCAGAGCTTATGGGTTTCAATTCACATTCGTTGAGTTTTCTCTTCGTATTCGGAAATTTCAATTTTATACAGTGGTAAAATATACCAAATTTATATATAAGGAGGAATTCGTAAATTATTCAAAAGCTCAGTATACAAATTTCAAACAACACGACGGAAATAAGTCAGGCAAATTCAAAACACGACTATCCCAAATCTTCGATTTACATACATTTAAGAAGCAAATAAATCACTTCAGAATATTACCTCAACAGACGGACCCAACTCAATACAATCCGAGAATTTTACATCTTAAAAAAACCTTATCACGTTACGGTCTTTTCCACCAAAGCAACAAAAATCCAGAACTTTTTGTGTATATTCCAGATAACTCTTTTGCTTTTCACCGAGGTAAAAAAACCTTTACAAGAAACGAAAAGCAGGAAAAGTCGCTGCTTTCCTAGCTCAGTATCAATCTCAGGAGCACGAGGAAAACCTTTTTGTTTGCTTTTAACATTTAGAAAGTGATGAAAAGTTTCCAAGATGTCGATTCGGAAACATGCTTCTTCTGCCGTTGGCCTTATTTTTCTTGCCTAAGGGGGGACGGAAGGGACGTGAGTTTCACGCTCCGAGTGATACAAAAATAAATGACTCGACTTCTTTAATAGATACTCAAAATCGAATACTTTACTTCCTTTCTTTTTCTTCTCGTTCTGGAATTCATTCTGTTCCTGTCTTCTGTGTATCGAAGCTTTTTGGGAAACGCTGGAGCCGTCTGGGTCGGGATTGGGCTTTAGCTGGGAAGTTAATGGAGAATTGGTTTTTTTGACCCGGATTATATTTCGGTACGTAGTAAAGAAAACATATCTTTCTTTAAGGAACTTATGTTTGTCTGCTAATTTGTTTTACGAATACTAATCCTCTTTAGAAAAGATACATGTTTCTTTTAGGAAGCATATGTGTGTATCAACTTGTTTCTATTATGAGTGTAGGACAAATTCTATTCATACAGAAAATTCAAATATACTAATTCCTTTTACTGGTACATATATGATTTTCTATGGAACATTTTTATAGAGTGTTTTTGAACACAATCGGGAAATGCTTAGTTTCCATCAATAATATAGGTTTTTTATGTTCATGATTTGCTGCTTTTTTTCGTTTGAGAAAAATTAATTAGTTAATGTAAACATTTGAATGAAAATTTTTACCTCATTAATATAAAAATATCATAAACCCCATTACCTAATCACAATATAACATCTATATCTCAGAACAGAAATGTCACAAAAATAAATTCGAGATATAAAGGTCGAAAATATAAAAATTATTACTACTTTATTTCAAAGGGGGATATTTTCTAAAGATACAAAAAATTTTCGAGGTACCAGAGTTAGGCTAAGCGCGCACTAGAGACTTTTGTCACGGCGACTGAGTCAAAATTATCACCCTGGCTATTGAAAGAAGCTAGAGCGCGCGCATTAGGCGACGAGACTCTTGGCCCATTATATATGTTACAGTTAAAGTCCGGAAATCAGTTAATTTACAGATAACCTAGGTAATTTGCAGATTAACGAGGGTGATCCGTTAAAGAGCAAATTTTTTTTCAATTTCTAAGATTACCTAGGTAATCTTGAAATTACCTAGGTATTCTGCACCCTACCGACTAGACACTCGTTAATCTGCATACTACCTGTAATCAGTTATTTTACATATTAACGAGGGTGATCCGTTAAAGTACAAAATTTTATTTTATTTTATAAAAAGTTTAAGGAGGTTGGGGGGGCTGCCGCCCCCCCAAACCCCCCTGCCCTAACTATAACCAAACTCGTTTTGGGGGTAAACAGTAACAATGACGAATCAAAAAAGGGGGATCGGTACTTTTTTCATATTACACAAAACACGCAAATCCCACAAAAATAGTAATGAAATAGCAATTTTAAAACTAGAATATAAAAACAATAATAATAGAATATTAAAGTACCAACTGAGATTTGTATCAATTGTGGTTTTCGATCTCGATTTGACAGAGTATTTCAATGAGCACTTAAACTAGCAAATCTTAATGAAAGCGCGGTGTAATCGGCTGGCAGCCTGCACTGAACTATTGCTAGGATTCGCGATCGATTACATATGTTAAACCCTTGCCCAGGTTCCAGCGATTGTTGAATTAACGTTTGTTGAAAAGATATTTCAACAGCTGGGACATTTGCTTTCGTTAAAAGAAATCTCTGTCACACTGAAGTCGGAGCTTCAACACAATTGTTTCAAAATACCCGTTTTAGTAGTAATATACTGTACTTAATCATGTAAATTTACAGTACTTACTTTGCTTGTATTATTTTGTTTTAACATTCAACATGACAACTACCAGTGCTACGCTCTAAATTTGAAATCAAAACACCAAATATGACAACAAACTACGTATTGAAACCCAACTGCGCAGGGGTAAGCGCATGGCGCAGTAAGCACCTCAACATTTTAACAGAAAGTATTGAACGAAACAAACTATTTTGAACTTTAACGATCAAGAGGCCGTTATAGTGTAGATTCCCTAGGTAAAATGCGAAAAATTCAAAAATCCGCACATTAACGACAGAAATCAGTTAATCTTAAGTTTACCTAGGTATTCTTCAGATTAACTAATTATCAACTTTAGCGGTAACATATATACTAAGATCTCGCCATAGAAATACATTGCTCTCGAGTGACCTGGTTTTATCAGTCGCCGCAACAGAAGTCTCTAGTCCGCGCTTAGCTTTAAGTTATATTGTGATTTAAACATTTATATTTTCATGTAATTGTTATTTTTAATAATTTTAAGAGAGTTAAATTTAAAAGAAATTTTTATGCCTGTGTTGTCAAGAATTTATCAACTTCCGTACGAATTTCAATATTGAATTAAAAGCTAGAACCAATTTAATCAATGATTAACTTATGAATTAGTGATCCTCTTACAGTTCATAAGATTAGTAGATAATTTCTTACACGCATATTTAGTATACCTACATTTTAAGCACGTTTTCATTAGTTTTGTTTTACTTAAAATAACCGCTTATACTTCCATGGTATTAAATAACTCGAAAGCTTTACCCGTTTGCGAATAATTTTTAAAGTATATGTTATATTGTGAAAGTATCAATTTATCAACAATTTTTATTGGACGATTCATAGTAATGCATTTCCTGTAATATGCCACATAAAAAATGAAACTAATGCCTTCAGATATTGAAATTAACACTCACACTCAATAGAAGCTCCTTAATTTCGAGCTAATTAAAAATATGGGTAATTAGCAAACTTACAGAGAACTAGATCATAAATTACTTTTGCTTCTTTGAGGTAATTAGTGAGTTTGACATTAAACAAGGCTCTCTCAAGAGTTAACCAATGTATTCATTAAAACAACGCTTTACATAATTACAATTTTCTTTCGTGAAAGTCCATTATTTTTCCTTATTGCAACTCTGTTATTGATTCCAGGAGTCGGAAATTGCTTTTCATGTAATGGGACTAATTTCTTCTACGCATTGTAATTGTTTGGGAATGAAACCATATTGGAGTCATTAATTACTGAAGAGGGTATTTCAGAACTAAACTTAAAAAACAGCTTTTCAGCTTAAGAACCCGTTTATTGCACTAAAAATTATTAAAGCTTATGAGGCCCTGTGATAAGACGTTCATCCGATTAGGTTACTTTATTTGGTTTAATTTTTGAAAATATACCCCAATAATTAAGCCCCAATAACAAAGGTATTAATGTGTTCAGAAAGGTTTGAGGAAGTTTGTTATTTGAATTTAATATCTTAAATGTTATACTATATTTATTAATTTTATTAGAAGCGACTAATATAGCACTTATTAAACTTGTTATAAAATTAAGTAATCGGTATAAAAAGTATCCGATGACTTCTCCATCAGCTACTTTTTATTTTAAGGAGGATTTGAAGATTGAATAATACCTGGTTGGTCATATTCCAAAAATATTAATGAAATACCTGATATTATAAAATACCTGAATATTATAAAAATACCTGATACACTTTGCCCGTTATTCTTCATTTACTTAAACATTACGTCAAAACCGATGATGAAGTCAATTAAAACAAAAAATGCTAGTACACACACAATGATCCTCCGAAACGTCATGTTATGAACCTATACCCTCTCAGAAATGAACAAAAGAAAGCCAACCCATAATCAAATAATCTTCAGATATTAAAAAAAATATTTCACTCCATTTTATACCAAACAATCAATATACACCAACACCATCTTCTCTAACCTAATATTCCTCCATTTCTAACAACTTAACCGTAACCCAATCAATCCCTTCCCTACAGACTAAAAAAAATCATTAAAAAATCCCCACTCCCGCCATTCCTCTCATCAAATCGCCAACATCCGCGCCAAAGACAAGGTGACACGGGCATTAAAAGCCTTAGAAACGCAAGCATCCCTTATCAAGTCCCTGGAGGGCTTCGGCTCTTATCACTATCCAGCCAGAAACTGGATCGGATGCAGCATCCAGCGGAAAAAGCCCTTTTCCCTCCTAAGGTATTATTTAGTCCTCGTTTTTCCCTTTTTTTCTCCCCTTCCTCCGTTCGTTATCGGGTCGGGGAGAGGCGATCGCTGTTCGGGAGGCCTCGGGCGTTCTCGGTGCGGTTCGGAAACGGGCGGAATGCGATTGGATGGATGTTTTTTGGGTTGGATATTGGTGTGTGCTTCAGTTTGATTCGTGGATTTTTTCTGGAGGGAAAGTTATATATTTCCAGTTAGAGAGTAGTTTTGGTTTCTCGAGCGAGATGCCATTTGAAAGGGTTCTGTCGCGTGTGTTTTGCCAAGAAAAGGGTTTTTGAGTTTTATTTGTGTTTAAATGAGATTTTCGAAGATGGCAATATCAGATAAAACGTACTGCGGGAGTTTGAAGGTTTCAAAAAATAAGTTGCCTTTGAAGAAGTAAAAGGGATGTTTTCACGCTTTAACATTAGACACGTTGTGTCTAAATTGCGGAGCAATTGCAACCCAATCGGTGGAGGACAATATCACACTTAGCGATCACAATTTATTAACAGTGATAATAGGAGAAAAAGAGGCACAGAAATCTGCAAGGAAAATTGATGTAAAAAAATTGGACTGGATGGGATTTGACAGATCTTGCGGGGCTCTGTATGAGAGAGAGGAAATAATAAAAGTACCAACAACTCCTGAAGAAATAGAAAAGTACGTTGTGGAGTTTAAGGGGGGTGTTTTCGCTGCAGCTATGGAAAACACCAAGGAGAAGAGAGGGAGATGGACAAATAGATGGTGGAACCCGGTCCTCGCGGAGAAGAGATCGAGGGTGAGAGTGTTGAGAAGGCGATTTCAGAAATCATCTGGGGGGGAGAGGAGGTACTGGCGGGAAAAATACAGAAGAGAGGAGGCCCTCTATAAGAGAACGATTCTAAGGACTAAAAGACAGAGCTTCAAAGACTTTATAACAAGTACGACAACAAATAACCTATTTGGAGACCGGTTTGATACTATTTTCTTAAAAAAGAAAAGAAGAGAGGAAGTGGGGCCAGTCAGGAAAGAAAACGGTGAACTTACGGATGGAATCAGGGAGACTACACTTGCATTACTAAGATATCACTTCCCTTTAGAACCAGACCAGAGTCGGCTACCTGCCTCTCCCGACCTGGATGACATTGTACCACCATTCACAAACGACGAACTAATATTTGCCGTGAGAGATGTTACGAAGGGGAAGAGCTCAGGGCCCGATGGAATCCCGGGTGAAATCATAAAGAGAATGGTGATGGGTGGAGGAAGACAAGTCATGCTGACCTTCTTCAACAGATGTCTTGCAGAACGATGCTTCCCACGACCATGGAAAAGGGCAGAGATAATCCTAATCCCCAAGCCCAATAAAGAATTGGATGAACCGTCAGCATACAGGCCTATCTGCCTGCTACCAACCATAGGAAAACTTCTGGACAAATTAATAACAAATAGGCTAACTTTTTTCCTGGAAACGACCAACCAAATAAGCAAAAACCAATTTGGCTTCAGAAAATATATGGGAACAGTTGAAGCCCTTGAAAAGTTAATAACAGATATAAAAGAAACTATAAATAGAGACATGATCGTGACATGCATTTCCATTGATTTAAAGAACGCTTTTAATTCAGCTAATTGGCATATCCTCAAGGACAAAATCGGTGCACTAGATATCCCAAATTACCTGAAAAACCTACTAAAGGATTTCTTGATGGACCGAACAGCAGAGTCTTCTGGAGTTTATCTAAAATACAATAAAGGAATCCCACAGGGTTCAAGTGTTGGACCGGTGTTAAGGCTCATTATGATCAACTCTATACTGGAACTGGATTTGGGTGAGGGAGCTAGAGTCCAAGCATTTGCGGACGACCTAATAGTGCTCATAGAGACGAAGAGAGTATATCACATCTCTGAAAAAGAAGGAAAAATACTAGAAAAATTACAAACTTGGATCGCTCAAAATGATTTAGAAATAAATACGGCAAAATCAACTTACACAATATTTACCACGGGAAAGCTTACAAGGTTGCCCACCATAAAAATAAATCAAGAGAGAATTAAGTACGAAGATAGCATAAAATACCTCGGTGTGATAATCGATAATAAACTTAGCTGGCACAAGCATCTCAATCAATTAAGAAAAAAGGTTTTAAACGTACATTATATGTTATCGCAAAGATGTAGAGTTGAATGGGGGCTTAGCCCCAAAGTTAAAAAAGAAATTTATCTAAGAGTGATTGAAAAGATGATTACTTACTCATGTGAGATCTGGTACGGAAATAAAGTAAAAATTAACAACAAGGTACAACAAATACAGCGTGGTCCCCTTAAAGTAATTACCAGCGCCTATAATACCGTTTCTACAGATGCACTCTCAGTGCTAGCAGGAGTGATCCCCATAGACATTAAAATTCAAAAGATCAAAAAGTTGTACGAAATAACAAAAACAGATAGAAAAATTAAACTCGGTGGAATGGAGATGGAGAGAAAGCAAATGAAAATCCCTGAAAAAATTCATTTATCTCCCTGGAAGAGGAAGCTTTTGAGATGGGAGGTGTTTGAGTCTGACACCGAGATAGAGAGCAAAATAAATATATATACCGATGGATCACGATTGCAAAACCGTACGGGGTACGCGCTTGTTATAATGATAAATGGTGAGACCTTCAAAATAGATCAAGTGCGCTTACCAGACCATACCACAGTGTATGAGTGTGAATTGGCTGCCCTTGAGCGAGCACACTGTTAATCCGAGGTATTCAGATTTAAATCAAAATGATTCATTTTTGAATACATCATGTGAGCGAAATGGCTCCGAATCAAAACTACTTAGATTTGAAAATTCGATGTGCTTATATTTGAACTAGAGCATGTTCTTGTTTTCAAGACCCTTATGTGTTCAAAATCGATTATGCGCCTGCTCAAATTTAAGATCTTTATTTGTTTAAATTCAACACTCCAGGTACTCATTTTTAAAACCATCCTCTATTTAGAAACGACTCATCACATGCTCATTTTTAAAACCATCCACTATTTAGAAACGACTCATCACATGCTCATTTTTAAAACCATCCTCTATTTAGAAACGACTCATCACATGCTCATTTTTAAAACCATCCTCTATTTAGAAACGACTCATCACATGCTCATTTTTAAAACCATCCTCTATTTAGAAACGACTCATCACATGCTCATTTTTGAGACTTCAATCTTCTTAAAATCGACTAAAATGTGTGTTTATTTCTAAAACTCCCTATTGTTTAGAAAAGACTTTAGGGCTCATTTTTTTAGACCTTTTTTACTCAATACAAAGCTTTTTGAAATATAAACATCTTTTTTAATTAACTGAAAATATTAATGCTTTCTTTCTTAGAAGAATATTAAAAGACCTCTCATTAAAGTCAAGAGCATTTTTTTAACAATCTAACAATATTGAGACCTGAGTTCTTATAATATTTGAGAAGCTATAATTTGAAATAAATGTGAAATGAACAGTTTGATCAGTTACTCATAAAACAGATACTTATAAATTTTATTTAAAACACAATAAAATGACACTTCACTTGAAATTATTTTATTATAATAAAATAAGCAGAAAAATATTACATACATGAGAATTATTCTGGAAATAAGTTTTTAACCACAGAGAAAAATACAAAGTTTATAAGGAATGTAGGACCAAAAATTTTGTAAATCAGCTGAAAATTCAGCTAATAGATAGGTTTAGGTAGAATGAGAGAATAGCTCCAAAAGAATAAGTTGATATCAAGACATACATAGGTAAAGAAACAATTTCAAAATTTTTTACTTGAAAGGATTAATAAAACACACATTTATGGGCCATAGAATATTAAATCCTAATGTTAAATTATGCAAAAACTTTACTGATACATCAATCATGATTTTTCAAGGGGGTTAAGTCTTGGGCATTTTAATATTTAAAATAAACTTATTTTGCAAGATCAAAGGCACACAACCCTCAAATAAATCACATCTATCAACAGTTAGTTGTCAGACAATAACCCCAAATTGTTCAAAGAGGGCATGAACTTGATGAAACTGACAAGGAGACAGCATGACCTCGGAAGCTGATACTGGGTCCAAACTTCGTAGGATACGACGCACTAGCCATAAACTCCAAAGAAAATGCCCCCTAAAACTTTATACAACTTGAAGTATTTAAATTTTTTATATTTGTCAACAAAGTAGCACACTGTCATCTGAACGACCTGCAAATTTATATTTTTAACTTCTACCGTAACAGCAACAAATATGGAGCTATGGTTGGTTTTACCTGGTGGGACACTCAAAAACTCTTAATTTTATTAAGATTTATTGAAGGTGTCCCATCCTACCCCAATCTCCCCTACCAAAAACACAAATGCAACTAAAATGCAAGGAATATAACAAATAAAGAGGGTACTTTTCTGTTAGCCAGGCACAAATGTGGCCAATCAGAATAAAAGTCGAAAATGTTTAACTATATATAAATATTAACTAATAGTAAGCAAAACAAGTTCAACTATAAAAAAATATTAACTAATAGTGAGCAAAACAAGTTCAACTATATATTAACTAATAGTAAGCAAAACAAGTTCAACTATAAACAAATATTAATGAATAATTTTGTGATTTTTAATGGCGATTTTTTGCTTGCACCCAGCTAACAGAAAAGAGTCGCAATATAATTAAAGATAACAAATCTAAATCAATCAGGAACTTTAAAGTAAACAAGTTAGATAGAAGAAAACTACAAGCTGTATCCAGCTTAGTAAATTCAATATAAACAATTTTTCTAAACACGAAGCATATATATCAACAGTTAAATTGTACCATAACTTCACTGGGTACAACAAAGTTTGTTTTAAAGTAACTTATCTATATATTTGAATCCAACTTATGACTTTCTCATATGAAGTCTCATATCAGTACAAATATTTGATATCTTTATACACAATCAACTAAATTTTTATTTTTTATTATAAACTGTGCACATGTTCAATTGTTCATCGAATTCACTTTATTCAAACACGTTACATATGTAGTATGCATTTTCATCGCGTGTATGCTATGAAGACGGCATAGTTGGATTACTGTGGATTTTTCAACCTGTCCCCCAGCAAGTTCCTGCGGTCAACAGCGCAAGCGTCCCTGTGGTGCTCTTCCCCAGGAGAGCGAGAACTTGGGAGCGGAGTGCTGTGGGGGGGCTCAGTAGAATCCATCACCTGGTCATCGTGTCCCGACACCAAGAGGAAGAAGCGATGCTGTTGGTTCTGAGGTTTCGGCTGAGGACCTGCCGCCTGACTGCCTGTATGGAGTACAAGCCGGTGAATCTGGTGAACCGGTACGACGCAATTCCAGTTGGCGTCAGTGTACTACCGATATCCCAATGGAGGTGGTTTTTGGAGCCGGCAGGCAGATTTGAAGAAACAATGGTTCCGGATTTCAAGCTGCATCTAAAATACAAATTTAGAATACTAAATACTCTAAGAATATTCTCATGATAAATTATTCTCTGTAAACTAAATTTTTAAAAATGCTTTTAAATATTTTCTCAACAGATAATTCTCAGGTTTTTAACATTAATAATACCTGACCAATTCATATTATCAAACATATTTACATTTATTTCCATTTATCCGGCGAAAAATAGAATATTCTCAAAAATTCCTCCGAGAACTTTCTCGCTTTACAACTCTAAGAAGCATGTTCACAAACATATATTCATAGGATGTCAAAGTTATTTCTCAGAAGGGCACCATAAGGGTTGGGGTGTTAGAACATTTGTTCCCATCAAAATTAATTTGCAAATTTTTGGACGAGTTATAAGACACTCAATATTTTAACACATTAGAGACAGTATTATTTTTCTCTTCAAAATTATAACTCCATTCTAAATTACATTCATAGATATTAAAAGAGGAGAAATAAACTTATTTTTAATAATTCACATATATTTTTTAATAAATTTTTCATGTGACCATTGGTCTGGAACCAGGGGTATCAAACCAGGGAACCTCGGGAACCAGGGCTGAAGTAGCCTACCCCTTCCCCGAAATTTGAACTTAATGTACCAATCAAGTTAAAAACCTGTTAATAAGGCCAAATTTCCAAATCTTTTCTGGGGAGGACCCAGGGGCGGTTCCAGACCAAATTTTCGGGGGGGGGCATTTGGAAAAATACGATACTTCTCTATAAAAACATTAATTTGTATGCAAAATGAATATTTTTAATTATATCATTAGAATAATTATATTTTTGAGGTGAAAAACAGTTAAAATATGAAATCCAATTTATCCCGTACAAGAAAAAACAATTTCAAAAAGCTTTTGAAAATTAATGGAGGAAGGAAATTTGTTATTCGAAAGCATGGACTTAAGATTTACTAATTTTAAAGTCATTTACGACTCAATATTGCATACAATAGTTAATTTGTATAACTGTTAATTACAGGGCCGTAGCTAGACTTTTTTTTTCGGAGGGGGGGTTTGGCCAAAAATTTCTTGAACTTTAGTTCGATTTTGGTGTTGACCAAGGTAAGTTACAGCAGTGGATCCAGTATTTGTTTTTTTGGAGGGGGAGAAGAATTTTCACTATTAAAATCGTCTTCTAATATGCTAAAGGGGGGTTTGGGGGTTCTCCCCCATAAAATTTTTGGAAATATGTCTAAAAAGCAGATTTTCAAATCGTTTTGGTACACCTAATCTGGATTTCGGACATACATTTTCAAGAATTTATTTTCAATTCGGTTGGATGTTTGCATTTCGACTAACTTTTTACAAAAACGTTGTAAATGATAGAGTTCCATGTTCCAAAGGCGGGTCTGGGGGGTCCTCCCCCAGAAAATTTGACCCTAAAAGCAGGATTTTAACTCGTTTTGGAGTCCCTCTTCCCTTTTTTTCCCTCACCGAGTTCCCACTCTTTCTCTTGTAAGTCCCAAAATTTTCAAGGAACGACTGTAATCTGTAATAATAGTTGGGGGTTCTCCCCAAAAAAATTTTTGAATTTTGAGCCTTAAAAGTAGGGGTTTTATGCATTTTAAGACTAATTTTTAAGTAAAAACAGTAAAAAATTTACATTGAAATTTCGGGGGGGGCCTTTGATAACACCCCGATTAATTACTAAATCAAATTACCATTACTGAAGCCTGGGACTGAAAAAATAGTTTTTTCTTCTAATCGCAGCACTGAGATACCAACTTCTCGAGAACAAAATTACAAATAATGAACTGACCCACCTTTCCAAGTAGAAAATGTCACCCCCAGGCCAAGTAACGTGACTTAAGAGGGGAGCGAAAACAAGAAAGGGGCAATACTATTTGAAACTCCACCTGAATAAAATTGGACACTCCATTTGCAGTTATCCACACCAAGCCCCAAGCATCTCCCCCGTCCGAACATATGGTGACAAAACAGAACGGAGTTCTACCTGTTTTGGAATTTTTCTCGGGATGGAGCATGCCCCCCCTTGCGTTGTTTTTATTCTTGACAGTCATCCCATGAATTACAATGAAATTGTTTTCCTAGTACTCGCCCATTAGAAATAAAAAAATTTTTTTTTGAATTTTAGCTCTGAAAAAGGGGTTTTAACTATATTTGAAATTTTCTTGGGGGGTCCATGGCCCCCTCCCTGGATCCACCACTGGGAGGACCCCCAGACCTGTTTTGAAATATCAAAAAATCAACACAATATCAAATGCTTGATTGAAACGGGTATTGTTTTTGTGTCACCATTAAATTATTTCTTAAAAAGCAATATTTTTTTTCAAAATGAGACCCATTTCTGATTTTAAGAATAACTAACAAACTTTTAAGTTTGGGAACCTTTGGGTTAGTTAGATGATAAGTGGAAGAGCAGGGGTGTACCCAGAGGGGGGATTTGGGGATATATGCTGTAGTATAAATAACAGTAGTTATTTACGATTATTCCATTATGCAAAATGGGCTTGATTGCATAACGAAATTAAATACATCTATATTTATAATGTACAAATGTTTAATGTTCTTAGATGCACGGATGCAGAATATGTCCGATCCGGTGATCTAGGATCGAGGGAAATTTTAGCCATGTGAGGAAATTTTGTGGGAAAAGAATAATATTTTGCATTCAACTTCAGTAAAGTAATCAAAATTTACGTGGCGATTTCCTACCTCATCACAGATCTAAGGTTCGCTTTCGTTTTGAATTTCCAATCGTTACTTGTAAACATGAATAAGAATTTTTGTAGATCTTTATCACTTTAGAATTTTGGGGAAATTTTTGTATTGATAGGGGGAAATCTTCGAAGAAAAACATTTTCTGCATCCCTGCTTAGATGGGGTATTGTAAGATATGAACGGGTTGGTTATAAAGATGTTTTTAAGATCAAAAATATACAATACTTTCAAATAAAACCATTCTTATACACAATTTGAATTGAAAATAAACGTTACTTACTTTCAAAATTCGACTTATTATATTCCATCCAGCTATCAGTGTTCCAGCGAAAGCGAAAAATTGTTCGTTCTAAAAAATGGCGACGCCGAGGAACCAGGAACCAAAACTTTGTGTTCATCCGCAGTAGAGCTTGCTTTGATTTCGCCGCGATAGTAAATAGTTCGTTCGTTTCGATGTAAATACAATTTCCTTTTCTTTTCTTATCGTAAAATAACTTATGTTTATTATGATAAAGAGGGTTTTTTTACAATTTTTCAATTCATTGCACTCAAAATGATAAAATATTCGCCCTTTCTGTAATTGTGGGATTTTAAGCGTGTTAACGTACTCAAAACTGAGAACGCCGCTTACTCATTTTTAAGTCAAATATACTTGAAAATTCTAAGTACATAAAAGTACTCATTTTTAAGCACATGCATTTTAACAGTGCAGTTGACGAGATCACCAAAATGGACACTGGGCTGAGGGTGAACATAATGAGCGACTGTAGATCCGCCAACCAAACCATTAATGGTTTTGCAAAAACTAGGGAAGCAGCAGACATTAAAGAAAAAATACTTCAAAACAAAGACAACGGAAAAGATGTCAGGATATTTTGGATCAAGGCACACGTGGGGCACCCCGGTCACGAGCTGGCGGACCAGTACGCGAAGGAGGCAACGAGGCGCGAGCATGTTGACGTGGAGCTTGGGGTCCCAGTGAGCCACTTAAAAGGAAAACTCCGAAAGGAGGCGGAGGAGGAATGGAGAGAAAGGTGGAGAAACTCAACCAAAGGTCGTACAACATACGAGTTCATAGATAAACCCTCAACAAAAACAATTGAAGGTGATCACTACATTAATCAAATATTAACGGGCCACGGGTCATTTGGGATATATCAACAAAGGTTCCACGCTAGAGACTCGCACTGCGGTGAATGTGGATGTGTAGAAGACGTAGACCATCTTGTCTATCATTGCAAGAAATTTGATAAGAAGAGGAAAAGTGGATTTCCGAAAGATTACAAAGAAAAAAGCGTCAAGCAACTACTGAGGCATAAAGGAGCGAGAGACACACTGAGGGACATGGTCGGACAGAGGCAGGAGGAACTTATTTTGGAAACCACTTGATACTTTTTAACTTGTCATATTTAAATTATTAGTGTTATTTTTAAAATTCAATAATGAAAACGTGAACTCCAGGATATTTGGAGCACAAATATCCTGGAGTCAAATGTTATCAAATCCAAAAGTCAAATCCCTATCAATCCCAATCAAAAGTCAAATCCCTATCAAATGTTATTATTTTAGTTCATTTAATGGTGATGAGTGGATGTTAGTGTATAAAGAATGCAAAAGAGGTGTTTATCTTAAATTGATAAAGTAGGGCTAATGATATTTTGTAACACGTAATGCTAATACTTTAAAAATGCAGAGGGATAAGTCAATTAACTATTTTTTTATCATTGGCTTGATTCTTTAATCTGATGTAAAGAACCTCCATTGTAAGAAATTATCGTCTTGATGAAAGTTGAAAATAAAAAATGAGAAAAATAGTAATGATGTAAAGGGTTAAAAGAAACTTTTCTTGTAACTTCTGTATGCCCCATTTTGAGGGGCAAAGCCCCGCAATTTTTTCCAACTAAATTGTCAATTTTCTTTATATGTATACCATAAAAATATCTAAAACTTGGATTGGTTTTATAGGTAAGATATTAATCTACAACCTCCAATTGAAATTCTGGGATTCGACCACAATGTTAAAAAAACTGAAAATTGCGGGGCTTTGCCCCCACCTATCCTATTTTGAGAATGTAGGTCTTTTGTCACACAACTTTAGACAATAATTTGTAAGAATTCATTGAAAACTTACAAAAAAATATATAAATACTATCTCGAATCAAAATTCCTCTATACATCACTCTCACAAAAAAGTTACTTAATAGGTTCCCCTCACTTGATATAATTACACTGAAAAGGCTGGCTCAAAGGATTACGATATTGATAAAAAGAAGCTGGTATGAAGGTATTAATTCTAAAGTTATGTTTCTTGTTATGATATTTTTTGTACAGTAAGTGTGTGACGGATTAAAAAACTTCTTAAATATCCGATTTATAATAATTTCCTTATCTTGGCAGAGCTTAAAAGTAAAAGAGGAATTCATTATAACGTTAACCGTGTATTTTTATGTAATAATCTATCAGTATTGAATACATTTTTGTAATCCCATTTAAAAACATAAACTATTCTTCCATTATCTTCCAATATCCCCCTCGGAGATACATTAACTGCACTTCCACCAACCCTTTACAACATTCTCCCTACTAGAACAAACAAAAGTTTCTCTTCCTCACGTACAGTAATAAAAACAAGCACAAACAGAGTCAGTTTTAAGCCCCACCGTCCTTCCTTAAGCATGTAACAACAAAGACCAGGGACATATTTACGCCGCCATTACGCCTAGCGGCCCGTGTCTGTAGACAGTGTTTTCCCGATAGGACGGACCATTGCTATTGGCCGGAGACATTCTTTACGCGTAGCTTCCCGCCGCATCTGGGATTTGTTATTGGCTATCAGAAAGAATAATGTTATTATATTTTTCTGTGCTTATTGATGGATACGGAGGTCATGGGAGAGTGTAGGGATCGATGTTGATGTCGTTCAAGCACACTCTGTATCATTTGTGTATTGTTTTTGTTTGTTTGGGTATTGCGTTTGGCATCAAGTAAGGGGATTACATAACGTGATCCCTATCAAAGATGGATGTCGTAAGTTGCGACATAGAATATTGTATAGGAGTCATTGATAGAATAAACATAATACATATTATAGTAATATGAAGAATTTCGAGGCTGTTGTTGATAACTAAAAAACAAACATTTTTTCAGTTTTTTAGGGTTTAAAATTTTAATTTTAAAATTTCAGATCAGGTGTTGGTAATTTACTTTAATTTTGGAAATATTTTAACATTTTTTAAACGAGTAGATATGTCCGAAATATTTTACTTTAATAGTAATAGATTGATGATATTTAGAAACAAGTTAAGATTTAAAACAAAATTTGAAAAGGAAAGTATTATAGCATAATTAAGTTTCAATTAGATACAAAACAAAACCTTTTTTTAATGAAATAAACTAAAAACATCAAATACGATTTATCAAATGAAAACGATAAGTAAGAGTAAAATATAAGAATGAAAATAAGAGTATTTCAAGTAATGAATGTAGATTCATGTCTAATAAAAACTTAGAGCTGTAGATTCATGATTAAAGAAAAACTGAGATTACATTTTTTTATTATTAGTAATGAATCAAGAAGCAATACAAACGCATAAAATTTAATTTCACCAGCAAAATAAAATACTATTTAAAATCTATATAGCACTCTCTCTCTCTCTCTCTCTGAAGATCTTATATGGCTCATAATAATATGTCTTAAGCCTAATATCATACTTTATTTCTCTCTTTCACTTTGTTTTATCATTTAAAATATGGTAAACAAGTAAATTGCAAACTTACTTAAAATTTACCCAATTTTCTAAACTGGACTTGGAGACTTCCGCCATAAGGCAAGAGACAATGTGACCTAAGATTCTTGAGAAAAAGTGGCGTAAGAACTTGCGCCTTTAATAAGGAAGTTGCATGTGTCAGATTTTCAAAAGCAAACAAGTTTTCCGTATGGTTTTTTGTATTGTAAAATGAAATATCTAGTCAGTTTTTCAAAAAAATGTACATGTTCTTAAGTATTTTAATTTAAAAGTCGAGAAAAAAACACGTGACTGAAAACGTTTATTGTTTAAACTATAAGATGACGTCAACAATAATACCATCAACTCCATTGCTTTACAACAATGTTTAGTATAAGATGACGTCACATCCAAACTCTTGGCCTTTTCGCGCGCTTTTAAAAAGGGGATTTTTTGTTAATTTTTTTGGCAATCAAAAAATTTCTCGATCGGCCTCAAATTTTGGGTAGTTGCTTATTTTTGCAAAAGGAATCGATTAAAAAAATAAAAAAAATCATGCAACTTCCTCATTGCAAGTCAAATTTTTTATCTCAGGATTAATAAAATACAAACAAATTTTTTGTGATGTTTTGATAGTAAAAGTAAAAACGTTTTCAGTTAACTAGCTGTGCAGAGAGTAGAGTTGAAAGTCGTACATAGAGAAAGTTCTTATTTGTTGATAATGCAAAACTAAAGATATAATTTCTCGATAACAGATAATGTATCAAGCGATGCAAAATTATCATTTTAAAAGGAGACACCATTAAGAGCACGCACTTCATATCAAAATTTCCATTACCCTAGTAATTTATATCGCTAATGTCTAAAAGAGAAGATGCCGAAATCATTAACCCCACAGATGCTTCTAACAACCCAATAAATATTTCAACACGCCGCGCCGAGAGAAAACGCTCAAACAATACCCTCATCCTTCGAGGTTCATTTTACACAAAAATGGCGAAGCGAAAACTATAACCCCATTTCAAAACAACCTTAAAAAAACATCTTCCGAAAATGAATCATCCTTTCTAAAACTCGTCTTAATTAATTAACTGATAACGATGTTTTCAAGACTCGGCGTTATCTAGGCTTCTTCTTTCTCACATTACTTAGCTTTGAAGGGGAAATTTAATCACTTTTATACTACGTCGAGTAAACGAATCTCCAGCCTTTGTCATTAGCTCGAAATGCAGTGAACTATTAGCGCTTTTAACGCTTGATAAGAATTCGGGGTAAGATCGGCTATGATAGAAAGTGACGAGCTTTGGGGGAACAAATATTAATGAGATTAGTTTGAGGGGAGTTTGAATTGTTTTTAATCTCTCGTTAATCCTTAATTTCCGTTACGTTAGGTTTGGGAATGATAAATTTAAGAGAGCTAGATAATCCTAATGTAAAGATTTTATTGTGATGTCGTAGGTACACGAATGGATGGAAATATGAGAGTGCTATCTTCGTGATTCCACGGCTTACTAGATACTACTACAGGCTGACCGAGATGCGGAAATTTTTAAAATGTAGATGGCAATAGTTAACATCTAGCAAAGCAAATCCCCAGAGTTGAAGGCGGGGCTTAATGGCTTTATGGCCAACAGTCAGCAGTTTCGTCTTGAAAACACGCCTTTGTTTTTCCTTATTTGTCAGTGTGTTTATCCTATTGGTTAGGACGTTATTTAACCGATTTGGGGCGATCCTAGCAAGAAAAGTTGTCAAACGTTTTAAATAATAGACGAGATTAGTGTGACGTTTTTTTGTTTTGTTTGGAAACGTAAATTCAGTCTGTGATTGGTTCCGTGAACTGTACGGACAGTACGGATCCGTATGTAACCAATCACGGATCGAATCAACGTTTCCAAACAAAACAAGAAACCGGAAGTGACGTTTTCACTAATCTCCTCTATTCGAAACTCTGTCAGACTGTAGTAGTATCTAGTAAGCCGTTGTAATACCCATTCAGGTGATAAGATAAAAATTGGGAGAAGGTAGTGAAAAATTAGCAATTTAAAGACATGCCGGGAAAGGGGGCAACTTTATCTCAAATGGAGTGATTTTTTCACATTAAAACAAATAAAAGTTAACAATTTCTCTAGGTCTGGGGTTTACATTGTTTTTTTAACATGTTCAAGTGTATTATTATAAACCGTTTTCAAAATGTGGATTTAATTTTTTATTGAAATTTTAAGGCAAAGTTACTTAGATTTGGAGTAATTTTGGCCCAGATCTTAAAAACAAAAAATTTAAGACGTTTTGTTAGCTTGTGATTGTAATGTACCATGCACCATGTGTTTCTAAATTATCTATCAATAATAATAATAAGCGATTGCAAATTCATTTCAAGCTTGTTTTTTAAGAAAATCATTTAATAAAAGTATTTTTATAAATTTAGAATACAGTAGAAGCAGTTTATAAAACCAGCTGCCTTACCCTTCAAAAGAGTTTATTTTGGCGAAAGTCTTTTTCGGTAAGTGGGCGTTATTTTAGAGCCGATCTCTTGAAACAAAACAAATATCAACCTTTTAAAAGTTTGCTTTGGCAAAAGTCTCTACTGGTCGCCAAATTGGCGCTATTTGATAACCAATGAATACTTGAGATTTGTTCTGTTTAAACAACAGATCGGCTCTAAAATTATGCCATCTTGGCCACAGAGTAAAGATAATTCAGAGTCCAAAACGCGATTTTACTAAAATAGTTCTACAGTTATCGCTTAGTGGCGTTCCGACCCTCCAGCTGTCAATCATTAGTGTGGGCGGGGACTATAGGAAACGAGTGATTCTCATTGAACTTAGAACTTTTTATGGAGGCTGCATTTGAATTTCTCAATCTCTGCTATTTTTCCCCTGATCAATGAAACTTTTCCTTTATGGTTGAAAACTTTCTCTGACAGTTACTAAACTTTCCCTATTATAAACATTGATGTCGTTTGTTCTGGCGTTTAATATCTCTTATCAGTGATTGTGGTCGCAGAAATGATCATTAAATGTGTAGTTATATGTTTAAATTGAATTAAATGTGGAGTTGGAGTTGTGAGTTCGATTCCAGAGGAACTCACGGTCCATCGTCACTTTAAAGAAGATGCGAGATAGTGACGTCACGGGCAGATCAGTATAAAAGCCGGCGAGAGATCTGAGCCTGGGCAGAACATCAGGTGAGTCCCTGGAGAGCGTGACATCAGAGAGACTTGTAATGTCTAAGAAATTATCCCCAGCGCATGCTCGAAAGATACACGCAACTGTTTTAATAACCGGGAAAATATACAAAATTGTTTTCCCTCTTTAGCGATTTGAAAGTGGGCGGGGTTAATTGAGAGAGTGTGTGGGCGGTAGCTCGATTGTAGAGAGTCAACAACGTTACGTCATATTCTCTGGTTAGTTCCACCGTTATCACATAGAAACGCCACCGTCTATGGGAAAACCCATGTTAAAAAAGTTTCCATTAGCGTCTATGGAAATGGACTCTCTGAAGTATCTTTACTCTGTGATCTTGGCTACCGATAAGGACTTTCTCCAAAAATAACTCTTTTAAAAGGCGAGACAGCTGGTTTTATAAAGAGCTTCTACTCTACATTTAAGCTGGTTAAAAAATAAACGAATAGAGAATGAACATTACATATAACCGATATTACAAGAAAATTTACGAATGCATCTTGAAGTTAAGTATTATTAGAATGAACCGAAGAAATTACATTTTTCTTTAACAACTATTATTAAAATTAAGGAGAAACTATCTTTTATAAATAAAGGATAATTCTAATTCTAATAATGACAATGATGATCACAGAGTAAAGATACTTCAGAGAGTCCATTTCCATAGACGCTAATGGCAACTTTTTTAACATGGGTTTTCCCATAGACGGTGGCGTTTCTATGTGATAACGGTGGAACTAACCAGAGAATATGACGTAACGTTGTTGACTCCCTACAATCGAGCTACCGCCCACACACTCTCTCAATTAACCCCGCCCACTTTCAAATCGCTAAAGAGGGAAAACAATTTTGTATATTTTCCCGGTTATTAAAACAGTTGCGTGTATCTTTCGAGCATGCGCTGGGGATAATTTCTTAGACATTACAAGTCTCTCTGATGTCACGCTCTCCAGGGACTCACCCAATGTTCTGCCCAGGCTCAGATCTCTCGCCGGCTTTTATACTGATCTGCCCGTGACGTCACTATCTCGCATCTTCTTTAAAGTGACGATGGACCGTGAGTTCCTCTGGAATCGAACTCACAACTCCAACTCCACATTTAATTCAATTTAAACATATAACTACACATTTAATGATCATTTCTGCGACCACAATCACTGATAAGAGATATTAAACGCCAGAACAAACGACATCAATGTTTATAATAGGGAAAGTTTAGTAACTGTCAGGGAAAGTTTTCAACCATAAAGGAAAAGTTTCATTGATCAGGGGAAAAATAGCAGAGATTGAGAAATTCAAATGCAGCCTCCATAAAAAGTTCTAAGTCCAATGAGAATCACTCGTTTCCTTTAGTCCCCGCCCACACTAATGATTGACAGCCGGAGGGTCGGAACGCCACTATGCGATAACTGTAGAACTATTTTAGTAAAATCGCGTTTTGGACTCTCTGAATTATCTTTACTCTGTGATGATGATGATGAGAATCGCACTGCCTTCAGTCCTAAAATCCTTCATTACTGAAATGCATTAGAATAGCAAAAGATGCGTTTAATACATCATAAACATTCATTATTAATAGATAGCTTACAGTGGAGATTACCGAAAATATAAATTTAAAGGAGGTATTTTAGAGTGTTTTGAAATTAGTTATTATACTTAATAGTCTTTGAGTTATAATTTTTTACTAGAAATCCTTTCAGAAGTTTAAGGAATTATAACGAAAACGCATAATTCCAATTTGTGCCAAGTTAGCATATTATCCGAGTAAGATTCACTAAAAAGCCTTATTGATTTATGATTAAATTTAATGCGTTAAAAACATTTAGATTGGGAGATTATGCAAATTTAAAGAAGATTAGGAGTGTTTTATAAGCTTTTTCCCCAAATAAAAAAGTATTTTTATTCCTTATTGAAATGAAATTAATACAAAATTATTTAAAACTAATTTTTGTTGTTTTTTTTTCATATGAAACCTAATGGTTTTATTCCCATAATTCGAAAAACATTCCTGTTTTGAGTAATTATTATTGTGTAAAGAAGTAAATTATCCGTTATCAATGATTAATAGGGTGGGTCATTTTCCTATGGCGAAAAAAAAATTTTACAAATTCTATCGGGCACAGCAAGAAAAGGGTGCCAAATGGTCTCAAACTAACATGTGTAAAATATTATTCCATTATAATTACTCTTTTTGCCTCCGGATTGGCCTCAAATAGAACAAAAATATGTAATTTTTCATATTTTTTAAAAAAATTTATAAAATAATTTTTTTGTCGATAACTTTTTGAAGTTCACAAATAAGGGTCTTTAAAAGCAATTTTAATCACATTAGTCACCTTCATGCATTATTAATACAAAAACAACTTCCAAAGTGGCAATATAATATGCTATCATATTAACAAGAGCCGTAGAAGAATATGAATATCTTTTTTGCCAACAAACAGTGGATTTTCAGTGGAACAGATTTAAATATCGGTAGTTTATATACATTCTCGCTCTAGTTTGGTCAGTATAAAACGGTATTTTTAATTTTAAAAATAAAAATAGTTGTATTTTTCATAAATATGCTGCGCTTTCGAAATTCAGCGGACAGTTAATTCACTGGCTGGTCTTGGGATCCAAATATCATTGCAAAAATATGTTGAAACAATTGTCGAATGGATAGTTCGTTCATAGGCAATATCAGTTACGATTCCTTCAGTCATGATTTACCTAATTTTTTGCTATAGCAACCAGGCCCATGAAATTATGCTTATTTGAGGATTGACTCAAAATAGCTTCTTAGCATTCCCTTATGCGTTCATAAAAGTTAAAATATAGTAAATTTAACTGTTAAGGATAATTAAAAGTAAGTTTTGAATATTAATATCGCTAATTTAAAAACTTTGAGGATGATACTGAGCTTTGAGTTGAAAACGCTGATCTACCGCTCTTCTTAAGAAAATGTTTCAAAATTTGACACATAAAATGTGGTTTAATTTATTTTTGGACATAAAGGAATCATGTGGGGGCACTTGGGATGGACCATTCCTATATGCCAATGAAATTTCAAGGAAAACCCCAACTTTTAAACTATTATCCCAATGTGTTCCTTGAGATTGAAACATATAACCCAAAAAAGGTACCCACCTTCTGACATATACATTTTTATTAAAAATTTAATGTTTTTACCATCTTACTCAACTGACAATAAAGGTTTCGCACATTTTTATGATTCCAGCAATAAATTTTTGATTGCCAGTGCTAACCATTGAGGTATTTCAAAATGTGTTGTTTTGCAACTCAAGTATTTCAACTCTGGTTTCATTTATAACTATTTTATAGTCTTCATTGATGATTTTAATAACATTGTGCACATTTTTATTCATGACGGATTTGTGCAATCGAGGTAAAAGCTTGATTTTCGTTCGTCCATTTTTACATGAAATTACTATATTAATTGAAACTTTGAGGCCAATCCGGAGGCAAAAAGAGTTATTATGATCGAATAATATTTTACACATGTTAGTTTTTGACCATTTGGCACCCTTTTGTCGCTGTGCCCCTGGGAAAATGTGAAAAAAATATTTTTGACCCACCCTAATGATTAAGCTCAATATTTAATATTTCTATGTTCCAAAAATAACTGACTATAAATACGATAAAATCTGCGGAGAGATTTCAAGACTATTGTGATGATTTCCAACTAATGTTTTTCAACGTATTTGTTTGTTCTAGGCTTTTAAAAGCCCAATTTTTCTTGCTAAATTTTAAAATCCATAGAACCATAAACATTTGAAAAATTCAAACAATCTAGAAAAATGCAGAATGAAAAAAAAAAAACGGTTTTCAATATCGGTATCAGTTGGTTGGGGGATTTTTTTTAAGACAATAAAAATTTTAGTTCACAATTATGTTAAAAGACGGCGCTAGCATAGTCAACGGGGATTCCTTGATTTCTAGCATAGTCAATGGGGATGTTCGATTTCTAAGATGACCCAAGGCATAGGCGCCGACTCCATAGGGGTTGAGGGGGCTTGAGCTCCCCCAATGTTGTGAGAAGGGGGGCTAAGCCCCCCCCCCAATAATTTTAGTAAAAATCTACAAATTTTCTTTCATGAACTAAAAGAAGGCAATGTATTGGACGTCGTTCTTTTGGTCCCGTTCACTTGGTCTTCTCAAAGGGTCTCAAAATGACTTAAAGCACTACTTTCAAGAGTGAAAATTTCAAAAAAAAATTGGGCTGAGGACCCCCAAGCCTCCATCAAATTTTAAAATTTATTATGTATCGTTTTTTCGTGATTTTTGAGGTGTGATCTTTCTTTTGTGTAACATAAAAAGGAAGAGTTTACAAAATAAATTTAAACACTATTTTTTGGGACAAATTTCCAAAATTTTTCTGAAGTTGGACCCCTAAACCCCCTTCCAAATTTTGCTGCTTATTATATACTACTATATACAGGGTTACTTTGAAAATTCTGCATCTTAAAATGGGCCCTGCTCTAAGGGTGTAACCCAAATAGGCTTCAAAAGGAGAAAAAACGTTATTTTGTGGTGGAAATTTCAAAATTTTGGGGGAGGACCCTCAAAATATCGCTTCGCTTGGAATTTTCAATGTTCATAAAATTTTGAAATTAATTTCAACAAAATTAATATCAAATGTGCACTTCATCTAACACTTGGAATAAAAAATTACTCATAAGTAGGTACCCCAGAAAAAATATTTAGTCAAAATCCCTCCCGAAACAAAAGTCTAGTTACGGCTCTGTTCCATTGATTTTAAAAAGTGGTATAAATTCACTTTCATTCTTCGCGATAGGTATTTAATATTTCGGGTTCGATTCAATTTAAAATAAATATTGCGCCGCTTTTTATTCGAATTTTTTATAGCAGTGGTCCGTGGACCTCCGAGGGTCCCCAGCACCTTCCTAGGGGGTCCGCGAGTTACCTTTAGAGAGTTTCAAAATAAATAACACTAGTTTTAAGAGACAAATTTCAAAAATATTTCAGGGGGAGGACCCCCATCCCCTCTCAAAATTTTTACGTCTCTAGTTGTATTATTTTCCTTAGAAATTCTATGTAATACAAGGAACTGCTCTCTTTTGATGGAACCAAAAATGTCTCAAAATAAACTGTAACATTACTTTTTAGGCAAAATTTCAGACCCCCTATTATACTTCGAGTATTTGTAAAATTTTAACATAATGTGGAATATAATTTGAGTACTAATTTTAAGGAATCTAAAACTTAATCTATAAATGTACTCCTAAGGGGTACTTTAGGAATAAGCCTTTGGATGTTCAAAATCTTTGGGGGGGCCATGTCTAGCATTAGTGGCGATCGAAAGTTTTAGGACTACTGTTATATGGAATAACTAATATCTTTATTGTATAGTACTGGGCCCCCCCAATATTTGATAAAAGTCGGCGCCTATGACCCAAGGTGCTGTCCGGTAGCATAACCGAAAAATGAATTGGAAAAAATAATGGATAATCTGATTACATTGAAAACATCCTTCGCCTGAAAATAATATCCTGAAAGTTATTTCTCCGTAAATCCCTTTAGGGGCCGTCCATAAATGACGTCACGCTCAGAGGGGGGGAGGGGGTTAATCAATTTGTGACAAGGGGGAGGGAGGGGGGTTTGAAAAATGTGACATCACATCCTGTAGCTGAAATTCAACCAAAAAAACCTTGGTTCCGGGCACTTTCAAAGTAGTGTATTAAACATATTGTTGGTTTAAGAGTGTGACATGTGACAGAGGGGGGGAGGGGGTTTGGGGAAGTGTGAAATTTATGGATGGCCCCTTATCGTCAGATTTCTTTTCGAAATCGAACCCATATTTCCGATTCAGAGCTCCGTGATCCGATCCACTGATTTCGTTTTCGACTCCTTCTCTTGATCGAGCACTGAAACCCGATTATTTTATCAGCCCCATCTATTAAAATAATTTGAACCAAATTTTTAATGTCTCTCTATATTAAAAAAAAGTAACAGTGACCGCCGCCGCCGCAGCCGCCGCTGCCGTCACCGCCGCTGATTTTGAAAATTTTATTTTTGAACACTTTGAACTCTTACTACGCGAAAACTATTCGATGGAATATTATGAAATTTTGACAATTCGTAGACAAATGTATCAAAATCATTTCCGTTTCAAAAGCTAATAATTGATATAATTATTTCAGGAGTTATTTAATGTCAAAGTCAAAAATTATTTTTTTCTGCTGCGGGTTCGCCCCCAGCAAAATCTATTCACAGCAGTAATATGATTTTTTGCAGACACATACTCTTAGGCACGAAGTTTTGCACCTCGTCGCCCTTTTATCGAATTTTGAATTAGTTTTAGTGTAATTAAATTTTAAAATTTCGAAATTTTCGACCCTTTTTCAGTTTTGTATTAATAAAATAAAAACTTATCACAGTAGTACTATGATTTTTTTAACACACAAACAATTATTTTTTATAAGAAGATTGTCGTTTCGTCTTTTTTAAAATTCGAATTAGTTTTAGAATTATTAAGATTCAAAGTTTCAATTTTTTTCTTCTCTTTCTGGTCGTTCACTAGGGAAACAGACGAGTTTTATGAGTCGGATTTCTTTTAATCTTAACGGTTTACTAGATACACACGCGCATATTAACATAAATTTAAAAGTTTCCTAATCGCATGTTTTTTCTTTGAGATGGTTGACGATAATTAGTAGACTTGCAGGATGTTTTTTAAACATTTCGTTTGAATTATTGACAAGCTAAAATGGAATATTTCAATAACAGTATTATTTTAATATTTTTGAAGTAATAATCATAATTAAATTATAGACAAGCTAGAGAGATAGGTAATTTCAGTATTAAAGGAGCATTAACTAAGCAGACGAGCCCGGGATTGTGCTGGACTGTTGAGATGAAACAAGCGAGCTTTGCTCGCTTAGATCGCGAAGTGATCTCAAAAGAACTGCGAAGCAGTTCCGGGGGTTGGTGAGCGATAGCGAACAGGGGGCAGAGCCCCCTAGTACTAAAAAAAATCATTTGACCAACCTATGCTGAGACTGAAAACCTTTTTTTAATTCGGTTATTGTTCTAGATTTTATGAATTTTTAAAATGTTTTCAGACTTTCCGTTTTCAATCTGTATAACAGATAGTAAATATATTTGGACTTGAACAGATTTTGTGAAAAAAACATTGGATAGATAAAGATACTCAGGCAAAAATATAACAATACCTCTACCAAATCAAAAAATAAAACTAAAATATTGGACTCGACCATTGCATTGGTAAATATATGAGAGAATCGTAAAGTTTTTATTAAATTAATGGGCTAATGTTTGTAAAAATATTAATTAATAAATTAAAAAAATAATAATACAATATTGTTCATTCATTTCAATAATAATAATTTCAAATAAATTCAAACATTCTTCAGAAAACTTTCTAAAATTGGTCTTACAAATATTATTACATTCAAAATTAGGCCGACAGAAATAATAAAAATTTTACTTCGCATTACAGAAAAATTCTTGCTCCATAAAACAATAACCAAACTAAAAAGCTACAGAAAGAACTCGAACTTATAACCAATCGTAAAATTTACTAAAATAGTGGTATTATTAAAAATAGCTATACTATTTCATATTAAATTTTGAAAATCATGTAGCCTAAAGAATCGATTAAAAATCATAATAATCGATAAGTTATGTCTGAACCTGGGCTCACTGAATATAATACCTGATCAATTTTTTCTCTTACACAATACATTTTTATTAAGTTTTCGTTGAATTTCACTGTTTGAAAAAAAGGTTCAGCTTTTTATCAAGTTCATTGTTTTGTAAGAACTGTAGCTAGTAACTTTCATTAGTATCTAGAAACAAATATTTTAATTTTTAGTGTGCTTAAACTTATTATAAAGTACATATTTTTGGTTCATTCAAGGCAAAAATGGAAACTGTCAGTTTAAATGATGGTTCCAGTCGTTCCAGACAAGTACAAAGGAAGAGATGGAAAGATTTCAGTACCACCAATGCCGAGTTTTTAAAGGCCCTTCCCGAGACTTCTGAGCAAGATTATGTGACTGAAGAAGATTTGTTAAAGATTATTTCACATTATTATGTTAAATGTCGTAAGTATTCCAAATGATTGTTTGATATTTTAAGCAGTAAACAGCCTCTTGGCCTCAGCAGTAAAACTTGGTCGTCCAAAAACCGGAATGGCCGACACTTTTGACCACCCGTTTTTTTAAGGCATCCTTGAGTTTATCTCGGATCCATCTACGCTAAATCACCCTTAGGAACACTATTCTAAAACGGTGTTTCTCAACACGGTAAGAACACTGGTTATTTTCTTTAGTAGAACAAAATTGGGCCTTGTCGCTATTGGGACAGAGTAATTCTTACTCTTTCTGGGTCGATTTAGATTTACATATAGGGTAGCTAAAATTGCACGGGTTGGGCTGTTTATGAAACCATTTTATTTTCATTATATTTCTTGATATTGCAGATTTTACATTCGTGTAGTTTTAAGTTACAAATACAACGAACGGGCAATTGCTTGATCGGTTACTGGTTAATTAAATTATTGGTAGAATAAATGTGCTTATACAATACACACAATCGATTTACAAACGTTTATAAACAAATTCTAATAGATGCTGACATGAAGCATCAAAAATTTTGGTACTTACGTATTATACCTTCGACCAGGGTTGGCAAAAACCCGGGTTTTTTTGAAAAAACCCAAGTGGGTTGGGTTTTTTCAATAAAACCCTGAAAAAACCCATATGAAACTGGGTTTTTTCGGAAAAAGTGCGGGTTTTTTCAAAATTAAGTGGTTTTCTCCTATAATGCAAGTGGGTTTTTTCAAATTTTAGTGAGTTCTTTTTATGTTAAATGTGTTCTGTCAAAATTATGTCAGTTTTTCCACAGTTAAGTGGGTTTTTTCAAAGTTTTTATACTTTGAAAAAACCCACTAAAATTTAAAAAATATCCTAAACTTTGAAAAAAAAACACTGAAATTTAAAAAATCTTCCTTAATTTTTTATATCTAGTTTGAACTTTAAACGTCCTAAATTTTGAAAAAACACCATTCAATAATGCAAAAAACCACTGAGAATGAAAGAACCTATTTAACTTTAAAAAACTTTTTGTACCCTGAAATTGAAAAAACACCATTTAGTTTTTAAAACCTAGTTTAAATTTTGAAAAAACCCATCAAAATTTTAAAAATATCCTAAATTTTGAAAAAAACACATTAAGTTTTGAAGGAACTGCCAAAATCTTGATTTTTCTTGAAAAACCCAAAAATGGGTCCAAAATGTGGGTTTTTTCACATGTTTTTTTTTGAAAAAACCCATTGGGTCCAATCCAGCCAACCCTGCCATCGACTGTTCAGTTAAATTCAGCGGCACAATAATTGAGAAAAGTCAATGGGTTTTGATAACATTTTCGTATTAAGCGGCACAGTCAACGGGATAATAGGTAAGAACCAAAATAGCTTCAGCATAAAAAATAAGCGTTTCAGTGTGAAGATAGCTTTATTAAAATATTGCACCTGATAAGTTTTCAAGTTACTTACGACAACTCTAGTTTTCATTCAATTTTTCAGGTGATCTTCTGGATAAAGAATTCGAAGTTCCAGAAGGCTTGCAACTTGTTAAAGATTTTTTTAAGATGGAAAAAGAATTAAGCGGAACAAGTAGTTTACGAGAGGTAGTTTGTGCGATTGAAATCATACTTACTGAATATGGTATGTTTATAAACCTTGATTTCACTTTTATAACCCATTTAAGTTTCAGTATTGAGAAAAATGTAATGGATAAAAGTTAGCATAAAGTTAAGGTGGGTTGGGGTAGAGTGGGTCTTGGGGTAAAATGGGTCAGTTTTAATTAACTCGATATAAATCAAATTTAAATTGAATTGTTTTCACTCATTTTTTTGTTCTATAATCTTTCATCTGTTGGTAACATTTTGCGATTGTCAAAAATTTAGATTTATGAATTTGAGAACTGAAAAAATATTTAATTTGAACGGTTAATGGTGTTGTCGAAAAAACAGGGTTTACCAACTTCCAAATATCTATATATTGTAATAAATTGCAGCAGACTTTTTTGATATTTTTCCATAAAAGAAAGTCTGGGAGACATTTCAAGCCAATCAGCTTAGAAAAATATAAAATATTTTATCTTTTATAACAATATTTTGTACTTGGGGTAAAATGGGTCATAGTTAGGAGGCCTTCTGTATTAAGTAAAAACAATGTTTATAACTTATTTCCTTCAAATATACAATGAACTGTCAAACAAGTTTATTCTTTCTCCAAATGAAGTATTTTAATTGCTACATTTGAACCAACCCACCCTATCGTTTTATAATATAGTTCATACCACTATACACAAGAAAGATGTTTATTGCTTAATATTTACGTCTCTTAAAACTGACTGGGCTGTATACTTTACGCAAGCTTAAACCAAAGGGATCAGCTTCATTTTCTTCATTTAACCTTTTCATTCGTAGCCCTCCCAAATTTCTCATAAGATTCAATAGTTATCTTGGGTGGCTTAGGACTGAAAGGCTTAAAGAAATCTTGATAGTTCCCTTCGTTAACATTTACTTGCGTGAAAATTTTTGAGAATGTGGTATTTTTGAAATCCCACCTTAACCCTTTATCTACTGACGGGACGGTACTTACAAGTCCCATCAACTTAAAAAATACATAGAATAACCATCCTGACGGATATAAACTGACGATACTTTGCGGGTACACTCATTCAGTTTTACTCTTCCAGGATAAAATACGGCACGGATTCTATGACGAGTATTTTAGCGGGAAATGCGAATAGATTGAAGTTGTGCTTTCAGCGGCCATTTTGATCGGATTCCCATGATTGTAATTTTCGTTCCTTCAAAAGTAGTTAGTCAGTCAAAAGGAAAGTGTATTATTTTTTAAGACTTAAAAAGGCATGTTTTTTTGTATAGTGATAATATTTTAGCACTCCGTGTACTGAAAGTACTCAAAAGTATCAATTCCTTAATTAGCTCCAGTGGATTGAATTTTCCAAAGATGATTATTTTATTCATGTATATCCCTTAAATTTCAATTAAGTGACAAAAAATATTTGCATGAAAATAATTGCAGTAAATCATAATGCAGTCGATAAAGGGTTAAACGCTACGAGAACAAGGCATCCTAAGCAACACAAGTATGAGTTACTATAGGGATTAATCTCAGCGAGTCGGATAAGTAATAAGGAGCTTAACCTATGACGTCAAACAAACTTGAACACTAATCAGGTTCGTCAAGTTTAATGTCGAGTAACCGTCGCGTTGTTAACAGAAATAAACCCTTCAGACACCAAATTTTTTTCGTTCAATATTCTTATACACTGATATACCTTTTTATCATTTCAGAAATACACGTTGGGGATCTTGTTCGTCAACAAGACCCTACGATTACAGAAAATGAAAGCAAAGATGAGAAGGCAAGTACTGGAAAAAATACTGATTCGGATAAATTGGTTGAACCAAAAGGGTTCAAAACACTTCTGGATACAACTACTGAGGAAGAATGTTTGGAGATCTTAGTAAGGAAATACTGGAAAGTTGGTAAGCAAACAATATTTTAATCTGTCTGCAACCAAAATTACCCATAGAGGATATATTTTATGTTGAAAAATCCTTAATATTAATCAACTAGGAAAAAATAATAAATTTTGCTATACTATAGTTCTTCCAGGTTCTAACAGCAAATCGTAATTATGTGGGCTTTAAAAAGTGTGTGGGACATAAGTTATCATGATTTAAATATAGTTAATTATAAGCTGGATTATCTTTATTTAGATCAGTTTTTGAGATGCTGAAGATAAATTTTCTCTGAAATCTTTTAAATCTTCAGTAAAAATCAAATATTGTTTAAAGAATTTAATTCACAAGGTTAAGTTTATAAACATACTTTTAAAAAAAGAAGTACCTATTGTTTTTTTCTCTCCCTGATATATTTAAAATTTTTCAGTGCCACAGGAATTTTTAGTCTGTTTGAAATGAATTTTTGGATTGCTTAAGAAGTAATATATGCACTTGAACTATCTAATATGTTAACACATTTTTTTACCATATGGAAACCTATCATAACTGTTGAAATAATGTTCTTCGTTCTATGAAATAAAAGATACCACAGATAACTGTTTTATAGGGTTAAAATCCAACTGTTTTATAGGGTTAAATCCAGAAAATCTAGGGTTAAATCCAGAAAATCCAGGGTTAATTTCTAGGATTGCCGTTGTGCATATCATCCACCTTCTCGTTTTTAAGTAGTAATAACGCTTACTTTTCTTTAGGTTTAAAACTTAATGCTATTAAAGAAGAAATACCAAAAGTGTCCAGAGGAACTACCGGTAGAATGAGAAAATCTTCAAAAAAGAAACCATCAGCTGAAAAAAGTGCTTCTACAAAAGGAAGTCCAAGCCATAAAATGGAATTTCTGAAGGATCTTATGACTATAATCAACGCAGCTTTGATTTTATGTGATACGGTTAAATCTACTCCGTGAAGACTAGAACTCACAGAGTTAAAAAATAGCTTGTCATGCATTTAAAGAGGAAGTTGAATAAATGTAGCATATACTGAAATTTTTTATTTTTAGTCATTTTATAGATTAAATATAACCATTTTTTATTACAAAAGTAATGACAAATGAAAAAGTTGTTCTTGGAACGTGGAATTTTAAATTATACAAAAAAAGAATTCTATATTTTACACAACTAACGGCCGTATTCACCGGTAACTTGACCGGAGGTTAAACGACAGTCAAACTTCTGATTGGCAGTTGAAGAAGGAAAACTAGTTTTCTACCAATTAGAGGTTTGACTCCCGGTTTAGTTACCGGTGAATACGGCCATAACTCTACCTCTTTCTTTTAAAAAGCTAGTATCTACCACTCGAAACTACCAAAACAAAATTTTGTGTATTCTCTCCTAAAAAACATCTAACGAAGCCCCAACAAGTTCAAACCTAACCAACTTCCCAATAAAACCTATTCAGCGTCTGCAGACAGAACACGACTTGACGAATGAGGTGAAAGCGGCAGTCTCGCCCACCAATAAGCGAACGGAAAGTCGATAAACATAGATTCCGGATGTTACTCTTCTTATCGGATGGACTGAAAAAAATGGCGGCCACCGGAGAAAGAATCTCATGACAGTACGTGATTGTTCAGATAAGGGAAGCGCTCCAGGGCTCATTTTATGAGGAAAGGGGCTGATTAGAAGTATTGGGAAAAGTTCCAGATAAAGTGCGTGGAAAAGGATACTTTGTTTGCTTGAAGAGAACACTCTGGGCGTAGGATTAAATTTTTTTGCTCTGCAGTTAGTGAATGCGGATGTTCCAATTTTTTAAAGTCTTCGATAAAATTGAACGCTCCAATTAATGGTGAAAGTATGCCTCTAGCTCTAGTTAAAGTGGAATGGTTAAGTTTTTTTCTGGCACTACAGAAAATTTTAAGTTTTTTTTGCTTTAAAACTAGATTACAACGTTTCTTTTCAGTGACATCACGGGTCGCGGGGAGCAGCTTTAACCAGACGCCACACTTTCTAGCTACCTAATTGGCGAGTCTAAGATGATTCTCGCTCGATCCGTCTTTTTCGCCAATGAGCAATTCCAGTATTCTTTATACTTTATTATTCAATAGAGGTTTATAAGAGAGGAATATACACACACGATTTTTTTTAATTGAGATGTTGCATTATTTTTAAAATTTAATTTGAAAATTTGACCTCTAAAAATCCTGTGAAAACGTCAAATGTCAAAATGTGACGTCATTTAATCCAAAACATTCGTTTTCAACCTATCAGGATTCAAAGCGATCATTGATTTTTACTTTAAAGTAAGGCAGAAACAGAGCTGACGTCATTCGATCCTAAACAAATGCAAAGAGATTGTATATTGGATTAATTAAATTTTTTTGAAACTTTCAATGTTTACTTTCAAATTTAGATCACTGGGGGCAAGTAAGGGTTAGCACTTATATATATTTTTATTAAAAAAATATTTGATTTATTAAATTTAACCTTATATCAATGGGTGGAAATCCAAGGAGTACAAGGTACAATGTTTGATCAGTTTACTGTATACATGTTGAATCGAATTAATGACTGAAAATATACGCAATAAATTTTTGAGGTTTTTTATATTTTCATTTAAGTTCATAGCTGCTACTGATCTATTAATTCCAAGCCAAAGAATAAAGAAATATCTTATTAAAAACGTAAAAAAATACAGAAAGTTGCCTACCGTCCTTACTAAAATTTTCTTAGTCAATTGAACCCTAACCACACTCATAATTGCAAAAATGCTATTGAAATTGTGATGCTAGTTGAAGAAAAAACTTTCTTACATTCAAAATTTAAGTCCGATATCCAATGAACACGGAACTATATTTTGTTTTTGTATCTGAAATTTATCTTTTACGATAAAATAGTATTAAATTTTGTATTATTACGAAAATGAAAGGAACAAGAAACTATCTTAAAAATGCAAAACATAACTTTATGCACACTAACATAGTAAATGGAAAAAACTATACACCACCAAGATAAGATAAAATTACCATGTAAAATAAGTTTATGTTCTTAATCGATATTAAAATTTTATTTTTTAGCTTTTAATGCTATTTTATCATAAAAAATTACAAATTTTAGAATAGTTTTTTGTCACCCAAAATGATAATTTCTTCTGAAATATCCAGCATAATAAAAAAAACTTCAAGAAACTTCGAACTTATTCATGGATAATTTCATTAGAAACTATGACGTGTTTTAAACGTTCCATTTTAATTCAATAGAATTCTTTTGAAGAATTTCTCTTAAAACTTCCATTTCTTAAACGTTCCATTTTAATTCAATAGAATTCTTTTGAGGAATTTCTCTTAAACTTCCCTTATTTGAGGCAAAAAAATTAATTTAAAAGTGTCCATAAAAAGATGGTTTTATTTTATGAATATTGTGTTGAAGTTAATTTTTCCGTAAAGATAATGTGATCAAAAGGTTTTTTTATCAAATCAAATTAAAAATATAAGGGAAAATAACAAAATACACGTATGAGACACCAAGGAGCCAAATTGACTCTTACAGGTGACCGAAAATTATACATCACTGGGTTTTCAAGAAAAAGAAAAGATGGAAAGAAAGGAAGAAAAGAAGTATAATTTTTTAATTTATTTAATGGGGAAAATCTTAAGCGGAAAAAAATGACTTTTCAATTCTAACTGACTAAATTCTAAATGACTAAAGAATTCTGATGGTGTTTAACCATTGTTTAATAGAAAAAATTATAAATACAAAAATAATAGTGTTCAAATGTAAAATGGAGGAATAAAAAAGCAAAGTTTTTAGCATCTCTATTCTGAAAAAAGGTTTTTGGTGAACGGTTTCCAGAGATATACTTTTTAATTATTGATCAGTATAACACATTTTTGTTATCAGAGTGTGCAGATTCTTTTGAAGATTCCGAGTAAGCTTGCTCGATATTTTTAAGGAAAATATTCTGAATGAATTTTTGATAAGTTTGAAAGGTAATAATTGTTGTAGTTTGGTAATAATTGTAGATCTTTTTACATCTAAAATAATTCAATGAGTAAATTTTGAAAATTTATGCCAGTAAAAAAATATTATAAAGTTTTTGTATTTCAGGAAATAATAACGAAAGCACCCTAAAACTATCCCCGCATCCAAAAACCTAAATTCGACATAGTTCTAATGAGTAAAAATAGTCCCGCGTCGTCGGGTAAAATGCTACTTTGACAAATCGTCCAAGTTTGAAGCTCGTAAACCGTTAAATTGATTATTTCTGAGTGATTATGAATAATAAATAATCTTCGTACAGGACGTTGGCAACAGTAAAAAATTATCTTGGGTGCCGGAGCTTTCATGATGCCATTTATCACTTAAAAGCGCATTACAAAGCTGGGACTACGCCTGCAGTTTCTACAGAATTAGGGGTAATAAATTATTTGCTTGCTGAATATTTTAGCAAAATAAAGGCGGCGAGTTTTTGAAAGATTATAAAAAAATCGTTTAACGATAAGGAGTCATTTTAATTCTATATAATGAAGTTCTGTAATTAGATCATATTTAAGAAGTGAATTATATACGTCCGAGCATGTAATTTTCAAAGAAACAAGCGTTAAAAATTGTGTTTTATAAGTTGGGCATTTATATTTTATGGGTTTTATTTGGAACTTGTTCGTTTTAAAACTGCACCATCATAACTGAGAACCATTTATATATTTACCATTATAACCGAGATTAATCAAAATATTTGCCAATAAAAGAACTATTCATAATAATTATCATCATCATCATCTTTTATACTATTATGAAGCTACTGAGTTAATTTTTCACAATCATACGAAATACTTTTTTTCAATACTTTCTTTTGCCTTATTGAGTGAATTAAAGTAAACATATTTAAAAAATGTAGTAAAATAATAATTAAATTATGGGTTAATTTATAAGTCAACTCCGCTTAATGTGATCATGGTTAATGTTATCAATCATTGATCACCCGCATCAACTCCTGTATTCCGTGGAAGTAATTGATGTGGCCAGGGCTGTCTTGGACACTTTTGGATCAATTTTATCAAATTGCACTGCTTGTTGGACAAGACAACAACAACACTGGTCCCGTTCACTAATATTAAACTTTACACAAGATGAGTTGTCTTATGTGATCAATATATCGTTTAATGTTATCAAAATTTGGTGAAATACCCTAAAAATTTTCCCTTTTCTCCAGTCTAAAAGCCATAATACATAACAAAAACATACAAAAGGAGTCATTAGTTTATTACTGTAATATGCTCCTCTTTCATATTTGTCTTTAAGAATGTATAAATTGCAAAATATATACTAGGGAATGTACTAAATACTTAATAGAGTGTTTTCAGGTGACGTCACGACCAGTTACAGGTTACAGGTTACAAATCATTATGAGACTTTTGCCGACTATAGGTTAGTCGCTTCGTCTTCTTCTTCCTGTTTGGGATATTATCCTGTTTTACAGATTTGCTACTGAGAATTAACTATTGCTTTTAAGAAATTTGTTAAGGCTTTAGTTTTTTTCTTGATATTTCCTCTGTTGACTTTCAAGATTTCTGTGAAATTTGTTGAAGATATGTTCAAAGTTTCCATGAGTTTTTTCCTTTGAGTGATGAATTTTTTGCATTGTATGAGCAGATGTTCATTAGAATCAATTTCTTTGCATTGGGGACAAAGTTACGACCAGTTATTTTCTTCCTTTCTGTAGGTTAAAAGTATGTTGCTAGGGCCGTTGCTAGGCACGGTGGTATCTGTTGCTGTCATGTGATTGCAAATGCTCCAATAGAAGCATTCCATGACCCGTTATTTTCTTTTAACTCTTAACTGCCATAGTAATCTGTTGCTAGGATGCTAGGTCCGGGTCATGTGATTGCAAATGCTCTATTAGGACAGGATAGTTGTGATTTTAATGCACACACTCGAGTTTCACTGTTTGAAACTTTCCAGTATCAAATCACTTATTATTATCAATCGAATATTGCTATCATTCTATTATTGGACAAATGTGATCACATTCAGCGTAGTCGACTTTCTTAATTTTTCGAATAACGAAGAGAAATGACAAAATACCAATTAAATAGATATTTCACATTTTATTTTTTTAAATGTTCAACAATTACCTTTATTTATGAAAAGTTAAATAAATTGAAAACTTTACAAAGTAAGAGCAGAAATACCATACAGTAGCTTTTGAAGATAAAAAGACTTGTATTAAAGACTGAAAAACACGAGGCGGTCAGCGGAAACAATTTCGAAGAGAGGGAGAAACACAGACAATAAGAGACAGACCGGTCAATAGGCGGGGCTTATCCAGAGAGCTCAAGTGGCGCCTGCGACAAGCGGTACCGGCATTAATCGATTAATTTAATATTTTTTAATCGAAATCCTTATACATTTTTTCTGTTGACGAAACTTGCAATATTCGATTTCGAAAGTAAACATGAAGTCTGTGTAAATCGTTTAATCGTACTTTTAAATTGTTTTCAAGATTTATAAATCATTTTAATAGTGTCTTATTGCATTAAGGCACATTTTATCTCGTTTCTTCTCTATTTTGCAATGCATTGGAAAATCTGTGTTGCATTCTTGAAGTTGATTTCTAAGCCTTATAGAATTCAGTATAATTCGCGTTAATTATAGGCGTATGTATTTAATTCAGATGAAAATGTATACTAGTATTATATATTTTTATTGTCAAGAATTCATTTCGAATGTGCCTGGGATCTGGGATTCGTATTTGCAAAAGATGTGTTCGTTTAGATTCACGATGATTGCAACTTCATTTACACATCATGTTTGTCTTAAAAGGCCAAGGGATTATAACAAATATTTGTAGTTATTGAAATATGAGATTTAATAAAATCATTTAGATTCATTATTTACTTGTGTGATTCTTGATTACTTTATATTTAAGCTTGTATTTTAACAATCGAGTTAACAATCATCATATGCGATCACGAAATTTTGTTGATGAGCAAACCTTAATGATCTAATTTAAATTTTATATTATAATAGCAAATTTAAAAATATTGTTGAAAGAAAAGATAGTTTTTAATTTTAAAAATATTTAATGGGCTTATGTGATCGCCAAGGATCGCGATCCTGGTGATCATATGGTCGATGGATTACGTCTTCGCAAAACGTCTCCATGGTTGCCAGACCTAAAAGCTTAACTGTAACCACAGTTTTAGTGCAGGTACCGCGGGTTGAGGGCATTCGTGTCGTAGGCCGCCCATTGACCGGTCTGTCTCTTATTGTCTGTGGGGAGAAATCTAAAATTCCATTGTAAAAAGAAGTGAAGTAATCACACAAGAGAAGAAACTGACAATCGAAAATTCATGGAACCAGAAAAGAGGAAATAAATTCGCACCAAACGGAAGAGGAAATTTCCTCGAAGCCAAAAAGTTCTGGAAAGAAAAGCAGGACACTGAAATTTAATTCTTCTCTTCGACTTGAAAAGGACAAAGACGTGAACAAAATTCTTAGTTTTCTGTGAAAGAGGTTAACGATATTTAATTTGTTTGGAATCAAAACAAATTTTATTTTCCCCTTCAATTACTTGATAGAACTAACATTTAGTTTGCTTGAAACGTAATTTATTTGATGCATTAAAATACAAAACACACCTATAATTTATTTACCTGAAACTATTTTATTAGGATGTGAATACACGCATTATAATATTACTTTATACAAGCATATCTCTACTTAGTTTTTTTGTGTGTAATAAAAAACCAATATTCCATTAATTTAGCATTCGAGTACTGCAAATTAGTTAGTGTACTGCATCTGTATTTGCAATAAACATATGAAGTTCTTTGTGATACGGAAGTTATAAGCTTTCTATATTAAATTAAGGATAGTTACAGTTGTTGAAGTTAACAATGATATTAAATTCGATCGTTGGAACTAAAGCTTTTTCAAAAGTTTTAAACTGAACAGTTATACAAAAAAAAGTTTCCATCATATTTCCGTCCTTCCCCCTCCCATAAAAATGAATTTACAAAATTTTGAAGAGGAACTTAAATATACCCACCAATTCTTTCCCTAGGTAGAAAATACACTAAAATAACCCAATTCAAATAATGATTTGGTACTCTATTTTGAATTGAATTATCTTACTGAATTGAATTCATTCAAAAAATTGAAAACATTGCCAAAGTTAAGGAATATTTAAACGATAAAACCGATTTTCATTTTAAACAGACAGCATGTAAGAAAGAAATTATGAACAAAAAGTAAAAGATTTTAGCCATTATATTCCTTCCTTTATTTGAAATTCTATCTAACTATTTTGATATTAAAAGCACTAGTCAAAAAGCACATAACAAAATTTAAACATATCACTCAGATGGATAAGGTTAACCCTATTGAATGAACCGTAAAATCCAAACTGCCTTTCTGCTGAAGTACTTATCTTACTGAGTGAAGGGAACGTCTCTAGAGAAAAATATTATTTTATTGGGAAAGATATTTAGACTTTTTCTGTTGAGTTTTGAAATGCTGGTCTGATGGCTAATTCCTCCCTTTGGTGCAATAAAATTCACGCCTCGAAGACTTTAAATGATAGAAATAAACTTAGAAGCAGTTCGATTTCTAAAACGATTAGTAAAATTACCTTGAGGGTAATTTACTTGAAATCTTTATAAATTATTTTTCCTTTTTTTAACTCAGTCTGAACTTTAAAAAATTAGATTATGCAAACTACTGAGGCTAAAACGGTACTGTCGACACTAAAATATGTAGACCTGAGAAATTTCAAGTTACTTAATTCTATAATTCATTAGAGTTTTATGTATACCTTTTTATCCATTTATAAATGAGTTCCATAATCATTACAAACGGTATCATGTAAGAGTCATTTAGGGAAAAATTCCCTGTTATTTTTGTAAGGAATATGGTATTCTGAACTCTGTTTGATTTTAAGTGAGTGGGATACCTTTAAATATGATTTTTAGGCAAAATTGAGTGATCTCCTAAATCTTCATTTTGGGAGGATTTTTGGCCTATGGACCGTTTTTTAATATCTTTGCGTTATATCGTTTTTTAATATATTGGCGGACCTTTTTTTAATATCTCTTAAGTGTTTGTTCCAATTTATGTCTTGGGACCCAGAACATTACACCAGAGTATAAGAGGAATTAATATTTGTGTCATTGTCCCCCAAAATCAAATTATCCTTAATTCTTGGACACGAGTGCTTTTATAAACTGTCAATTCACCACCTATACTTGGCAGCAACGTTAGTTGACCCTACGACGTCACTAACAAGCTAAGTAGTTCCAATCGCGGTGTCTGAACTTCGAACAAAAACGAAGAACGTCAATTTTAAACCTTTATGCCCCAAATAATTTCCTCATCCAAAATATGTCAAGTTTACATAACTGCAACTATAAGTAAACTTAATTTGGCCTTACATGACAAAAATTGGACGAGTTTGGAGCATTGGGAAGTGGGACTTACAAGTCCCGTCGGGACATAAAGGGTTAACATACGATTATTTTGTTAAACCCATGTATATTTGGTGTCTTTTATCCCGATTTGCGTACCGAAAATCCTCCTAGCAACCCAACAGGCTTTGTGTTTACCCACTTTATCTTTCCGTAGTGACGTACTGGGTTCAGGAAACGTTGCTGTCGAGTATGAACATCGCGTCTTTTCGTTAAAACCAACAAACAGAGGAATTGAGTATGGCTAAGCGCGCACTAGAGACTTCTGTCACGGCGACTTATAACACAGAGCAATGCATTTCTATGGAGATATTCTTGGCAATCGGCCAAGAGTCTCGTCGCCTGTGCGCGCGCTCTAGCTTCTTGCAATAGCCAGGGTGATAATTTTGTCTCTGTCGCCGTGACAAAAGTCTCTAGTGCGCACTTAGCCTAAGAATTCAGGAGGAACTCACGTGCATGAGAAGCATGTGCACGTTCTGCGTATCGACGTCGACGACGAAGTTCTTGAACCCCTTCTTGCCCAATTCTTTGAGGACCTTTCGGTAGTCGTTGTCCTCTTCGAATTGCTTTACCACCACTCGACGTTGCCTTATGAGAGGGTCCTTCAGAAGCTCTTGCAATCGGATCAGTGCTGAGGGAAGACAACTCGGTAACTATAATGCGAGAAATCGATATCGTCGGCTCACGGGAGAAAGGCACTAAGTCACTTTTGATGAATCTTTTGAAAGCGGTGGAGTAGCAACAACGAACTGAGGGAAGCCTGGACGCGTTTCAACATCTCGCCAAGGTGGAACAGCAATCGGTTTGTTTGTGAAATTTGGCGAAAAAATTGGCGTAACCTCGTACTGAGTAGTTGAACCAGAAGTGACTTATGGGCTTATTCACTGTCACTTAACCAGCAGCGGTTAATAGAGATAAGGGGATATTCGCTAAATTCGAGCAGCTAAATAGAGATAAGGGGATATTCGCTGACTCTGATTGCAGGAATCCTTCTTTAACCGATGGTTAACCACTAGTCAGGTAGCTGTGAACAATGCCGTTAGTGCCTTTCTCCTGTAAGCCGACGCGACGATATGATATTGAAAATGCATATTAAGTCAAAGAGAAACTTTTAAATGTAGATAAAAGAAATGCTAAACATGCAGGTGTGCTTACCTTTAAAATTTAGTAAACTGTGCCAGTGGTTAATACCTGAATTCCCCACCCACGATTCTTTCTGAGATTATCAGCCGATAGTTAAAGTAGTACTATGTACCGTAACCGCCAAGTCTATCCCCATTTAAACTGTGGTTTGTATTAGGTTCATTTTACGTAACAGTGATATGTAACTCTAATACAGTAGCTTAATGGAGAACTGCAGCAAATCTTAAAATTTTAAATATTCAATTATAATTTATAAAAAATTCTCTCCTGATTCCAAAAATACGCTTGTCTTTCCCCACAAACTTTTTTAAAGGTAATTATGACATATTTTATTACAGAAAGCTCCTAACAATGTGACGTCACATGTGCCAGTGGAAATGTGGGAAACACCGTTTTCATCGATACACTAGTCTGTAAAAAAACTAGTGCTCATTGTTTAAAAGCGGGATTATAGCAACAAGCGGGAACAAAGCACCTTTCACGTCACAAGCTGTTTCAGCTCAGACACAAAAGAGGCTGTTTTCAATTGAAAATAACTTAAAATTTGGGGCTTTGAAAAGCAAATGAAAACATTTTTTGGAGGTTTTAGGCCATTCTGAACCAGGGATGGCAAAAAGAACGAAACTAAACTCAGAAACTGTGATTTTAAGGTATTTATTTCCTCCCGGAACAAAGTTCAACAGTCTAAAAAATTTTATTTTCTCCGCGATAAAAGCAAACTTAAAATTTGATATTTCGTTTCCTCCGGATTAGAACCAAATGCCTTTTGAAATTGGATTTTGTTCCCGGAACTACACTTAAAACGAATTAAAGTTGAGTTTTTTCCTGGAACAAATCTTTGGGATTCTTTATGTTTTAATTTTCATACGGATCTTAATTCAACTTAAATTGTGCCCTCCGTAACGAAATAAAACTTGACTTTAACTCCTCATTTTTTCTCCGGATCAAAAGTCAACGCAGCTTTGATACCGAGATTTCCTCTCGGAACCAAACTAAACTCCGTCTCGACAGTTTTGCTCCGAGAAAAATTCAAGGCACCTCTGGTTATTTACTTTCGTTCCAGAACCAAATTCAACAAGGAGGAAACCATTTACTTTGCTCCGAAATTTTTTTTACCGGGTTTAAAAAACTTGAGTTTCGATCCGGAACAACAATAAATGTGAGTGAAATGCTTAAATTTGGTTCCGAAGATTGTATTTATTGTTTCTAATTTAAATACTACACACAATATATTTAATATTACGCAAAAGTATTGTCGTCAAATGACTTTTGATGCAAGTGCTTCAATTTCCAGCTTTCTATCAAAACTAATGCCTAAGTCGAGTATCAACCAAAATAATAACCTTATGAATATGAGTGAATAAAAAAATAATCATCTGTAATTAATTTTAAAAAAATTAATTTGTAATAATGAGTAAAGTTTATTAAAAGAGGCTTTAAATTTATTTAAACTTAAGCTAACTGACGAACAGTTACGGGGGGCTAGAAGTAGTTTAGTTTGTTGGGTTTGAGAGAGAGAGATTCAAAATTCAAGAAGGAATTTTATATAGTTTTAAGCTGTAATAAATAGCTAAAATTTGTGATCAATTAATAATAACTGATCGTTATTTGTTTCTTGGGATTTCAAACTGACGGAATTTTGGGCTGTTTGGATTTAAATCTTTGGAATTTCGGGGAGTCAGAATTTCTTTAGTTGGGATTTTATACTGAGAAGATTCCGTGCTGTCGGAATTTTGTTTCTTGGGATTTTGGACCGACGCGACGGCATTTCGTTTGTAGAGATTTCAGTTTTTAGTATTCTAGGCTGTCTGGATAATGGCTGTCTGAATATCGGCTGTTGGAATTTTGGTTGTGTGAAAAACAAGACACAAATTTTTTTAAATATTGAATATTTGATTTTTCTAAACTTCACCTTGAAATTTATCAAATTATGTAAAAAATAGTATTAATTAAAATAGAATGTTGCCTTAGGAACTAAATGAAAACATTCTATTCACATTTAATTTTGTTCCAGAGCGATTCCAACTAATTAAACCTCGCTAAAATTATATACGGAGCCAAAGTTAAGTGTAGCCGCCGTGTGTAATTAGGTTCGGGAACGAAACTAAATCACCAAAGCTGCCTTGAATTTTGCTCGGAGCAAAACTGCCGAGACCGTGTTTAGTTCGGTTCCGAGGGGAAATCTTGGTTTCAAAGTTGCGTTGACTTTTGATCCGGAGAAAAACTGAAAAGTCGAAGTATTGTTTGATTTGGTTCAGGAGGAAACTAGAGTTTTGCAAAGGGAAATTATTTGGATCCGGGACAAAATTAAAATATAGAGATCGCTTTAGTTTTGATCAAGAACGAAACTGAAATTTTAATTCGTGATACTTTATTTCCAGGAACAAAATCAAAAGTCAAAATGAATTGGGTTTTTATCCGGAGGAAGCGCAATCTCATATTGAAGTTTCTTTTTCATCCCGGAGAAAAAATTTAAATGTAAATGAGTATTAGTTTCGGTCAAGAAGGAGTGAAACCTGAGAGTTCCGTTCAATTTGCCACCCCTGTTCTGAACACATTAAGATTAAAAAAATTTTTGACTGCAGTTATCCATTGTATACATTGTGATACTGTTTACAAGTAGTTTGTTTGACATAAAATCCTATCCATGGTTGTGAAATTCTTAATATCTCTCTATTCTAAAAAAAAGTTTTTGGTGAACGGTTTCCAGAGAAAGGCTTTTTAATTACTGATCCGTATAACACATATTTGGTATCAAACTGACCGGATTCTTTTGAGGATGTGCAAAGTGCCTTTAGAATTTCTAAAAAAAGTCTCAATTTTAAAATATTTCCATTTTTTTAGATTTCGGATAAGGTCGCAGTTACAAAGCAAGAAACTATGAATTTTAAAACAATTGAAAACATATTTCACTGGTTTTTTAATATTCAAATAGATTAAATAATCATGTTTCTATTTATAACACGAATTTAAAAAATATATTTTGTGTTATTTTTAACAATATTTATATTTTTGTTGTTCAAAGGGTTTAATTGTTGTTCAAACGGTTTTCATTATATTTTAAACTTATATATAATTAATTTATTTTTTATTTTTTAAATAACAAATTAATATTTTTATATTTATCTTTGTAGTTGTGGCAACCTAATCATTACTTTATTTACAATAAAATATACACTCGCTTTCGGAAATTTTGAATTTTGTATTTATTTTTTATATCCTTTTGCAAGTATGTTTTTTAAGGTAGTAAAATGTAACTCTTTATTTCATAATGACAAAACGCAAACAACTAAAAAACACGGGTAAATGTTTTAGAAATAAGGATGAAAATGTTGGAAGTCTTGACATTCGGTGTCGTTGCAATGAAAATGACACAACTTCGAAGTTTGTTTCTCATGAAGATAAAATTCTAAATTTTCGCGATGTTTAAGATAATTACTACATTTTTAACAGTCAATCATTAAAAATTTTCAGAAAGTTAAATTTATTCCTGAGATATTTCAATGCTTCCTTAATGTATCTGTGAAAAAACATTACCTTAGGGAAATGGGTAAAAGAATGTTTACATTGCTTTGTTGTTAATTTTCTTGGGGTTCAATTCCGTTATAGTTCCCGCTAAATATCGCCAATCTCTTTCGAACGCTCAATATTCAAATGTAAACCAATTTTTCTAATTTTTAATGATAAACTGAATAGTTATAGATCTAATTAAACACTTTAATCTATGAATTTGAAACAATTTAGCAATATTTTTACTCTATAGCGTCCAAAAGATATTAGTGATATTTAGCGGGAACTATAACGGAATTCAACCCCAAGAAAATTAACAACAGAGCAATGTAAGCATTTTTTTACCCATTTCCCTAAGGTAATGTGTTTTTCACAGATACATTAAGGGAAGCACTGAAACATTAAGGGAAGGTTCATATTTAGCGGGAACTATATATGAAACTTTCTTGGAATTATAAAGCGCTCCGCCAATTCATGTTATTAGGTCATCCCGAAAGTTTTGTCGCTCTTGGGAGCATCTGTATATAAGATATTTTTGACACTTTTCCATTATGTGATACCAATATGAACTGTAACTTTATCTACCGTCAACTTGGCATCTTGGCTGGATTTTGGGGACTTATCGACAACTGGGCTTTCCTTAAATCTATGATAACATGTTACTTCATTTCTTTTCTGCTCAAAATTTTACATTTTTCCCACAGAGTAAAGATTATTCAGAGAGTCCATTTCCATAGACGCTAATGGCAACTTTTTTAACATGGGTTTTCCCATAGACGGTGGCGTTTCTATGTGATAACGGTGGAACTAACCAGATAATATGACGTAACGTTGTTGACTCTCTACAATCGAGCTACCGCCGCATACACTCTCTCAATTAACCCCGCCCACTTTCAAATCGCTAAAGAGGGAAAAAAATTTTATATTTTCCCGGTTATTAAAACAGTTGCGTGTATCTTTCTTTCGAGCATGCGCTGGGGATAATTTCTTAGACATTACAAGTCTCTCTGATGTCACGCTCTCCAGGGACTCACCCAATGTTCTGCCCAGGCTCAGATCTCTCGCCGGCTTTTATACTTTTCTGCCCGTGACGTCACTATCTCGCATCTTCTTTAAAGTGACGATGGACCGTGAGTTCCTCTGGAATCGAACTCACAACTCCAACTCCACATTTAATTCAATTTAAACATATAACTACACATTTAATGATCATTTCTGCGACCACAATCACTGATAAGAGATATTAAACGCCAGAACAAACGACATCAATGTTTATAATAGGGAAAGTTTAGTAACTGTCAGGGAAAGTTTGCAACCACAAGGGAAAAGTTTCATTGATCAGGGGAAAAATAGCAGAGATTGAGAAATTCAAATGCAGCCTCCATAAAAAGTTCTAAGTCCAATGAGAATCACTCGTTTCCTTTAGTCCCCGCCCACACTAATGATTGACAGCTGGAGGGTCGGAACGCCACTATGCGATAACTGTAGAACTATTTTAGTAAAATCGCGTTTTGGACTCTCTGAATATCTTTACTCTGTGATTTTTCCTTAAGTTAAGATTTTTAAATTAAAATTAACTGGCTACTTCCCTAACACAATTAAAGTTTTAAGTATTTTTAACAAGTGTGGAAAATTTAACTTAGATTAAAAAAATTTCTGAGGCATCCGGAGAGTTTCATCACAATCATCCATATTAAATTGCTGGATTGCTACTCCTAACCCTCTATCAGGAAAGATCCGGATGATCATTTACGGGAATCTAGATCGCTGGAAATTCTACCGCCGCTCTACAAAAGTAGTATGAAATTAGTTTCAATTTATTACAATCTTAATATGACTTAGATTAAAGTTAAATTACTTTGAATTTTAATTTTGAAAGTTTTCAATTAATGGCAACTTGAAGTAAAAAAAATCTTATTAATCGTAGAAACTAGGAAAGCTGGAAAAGTGAGCCAACAAAAAAAGAGCCTAAATTCGCCAAATTGGCTTTAGATAGAAGTAGAAGTACTTTACTGGTTTACCGTAATGGAAAAGTACCAAAAAATACATTGTATACAGATGCTCCCAAGAGCGACAAAACTTTCGGGATGACCTAATACCATAAAGGAAATGATAACATTCCACCACTGAATAAATATTCGCCATTTTTGAAAGAATACCACGGAGAAGTACTACCCCTGTGTTAAGAATGTTTTATAAAGTGAGTAAGTGCAGTGAGCTGGGTTTTGTGGGGAATTGTGAAGCTGTCCAAAAGTTACTGCGTCAGCAGTTAACGGGGGTTGGCGAGCGATAGCGAGCAGGGGCATAGCCTTCGAGAGCGAGGAGGCCGTGACAGAAGAAGGATGAGTCATACCTTCCGACGAAATGCGTCGATTTTGGAGGGGAAAAATCGCTATAAATCATAAACAAATGATCGGAAAAAGAAAAAAAAGACCTGTGTGTGATGTAGGAAACGAATAATAATGATTCTGAGTGAAAATGTTTACATTACCGCGGAAATATTTTGATAGATGGGATTTTAAAAAAACCTTGCTCAGAGTACGATCGACTTTCACAACCTTTATTCGATTAGATTCGGCATAATTTCAGTTAAATTACTTCTTGTGTTATAAAATGAACATTTTTGGTTAGATTGTATTCGTTTTTGAGTCATTCAAACCAATATTATCATTCGAAAATTTGCTGTTAAGTTGAGATTCGAAGCTAGCTGAACCGGGCGGCGTATTAAATTAAATATTTCTGTTTTATAATAACAAAAATCCTGTCTTTATTTTAACAACTAATAGATCATGTCCTATCTTAATATTTTTAATCCTTACACAGATAAATATTAACCATATTAACCCCGCCTTGTAACTTTAAATAGGATTTAAATATCAAGTGAGTATTCAAAATCAGCCGCTCTCTCTCTTTCTAGTACTATACTATATCTCCCTTGGGGTTTATAACCTTTTCCTTTATATATGAATAATCTAATATTTGAAATGGATAAATGTGATTTCCATTTTCAGTCAATAAAATGTACAGTACTGGAAAAAAAAATCGACTCAGACCCTATATCTCCGGAACGGCTTGTGATATAAAGACAAATAAGGTATCATTTTTCATGATTTGAAGTATTCTATATACAGAAAACTTTTCAAGTTCTTAGGGGGTCGTCTTCATATTAAACGAAGCACCAACTTTCGTTTTTCCTATGGGCGACATCAAAGATTTTTCCAGATTCTGAAAGAGCACCCTCTAAAACCCCCAAAAACCAAGTTTCGTGTTTTTTGGGGGTCAAACAAAGCCAGGAAGGGGGTTTGAAAACTTTGGTAATTTAACTTCAAAGAGGAAAGATTGGCGACAATTGTTTAAAATTCTCTAGTAAAGTTAGAACAGATTTGGCTACTTATCTGTGTTTTGGCACAATTCCTACAAAAGTTAAAGCAGATTTGGCTATTTATCTATATTTTGGCGCAATTTCGTCTCCCAATTAGAATACCCTAAAGTGTAGCCCACTTGGCCCACTTAGTAAAAAGCTCGTGATCGCTAGGTTGCAGGTTCTGCCCCGCAATTCCGCATGTCTCATTGTTCAAGGTTAACCTGTAGGGATACAGGCAAACACAAAGATGAATAGATGTTGAATACTTTTTTTCAAATCTAAAGCCTTTAAAACAAATTTATACAATTTTTATTGCCGTTTGTTTACAAATAATAATAATTAATTGAGAGTTATTTAAAAATAAATTTTTTTTAATTCTGGAAAAAGGGAATAAAAATTTAGATAAAGGTATTAAATGATCACGCTAAATTATCAAAGTGGTTTTGTTAATAAGAGCTAGAAATTTAACTAATTAATGAAACAATAAATCAGGCTTTTGCGGCTCAAAAATTCCTATAAAAATACTTAAAAATACAGATAGTTTGATTGATTTTTTGAGGTATTTTTAGCATTAATATTTAATCGATGTTTCTAATAATTTTCAATTTCCACTTACGAAAACTAACTTATCTTGAAAAATTAAAGCAATTACAAAGTTTAAAATTTGCTTAGTAGAAAAATTTTCAAATACTGATTTTAATGATTCTGCAGTCATTTTTTTAATAATTAATTACGCGCGCGCGAGTTATGTTTCATTAGGATGGATACAGAGTTTATTAATTTTTAAGGATAAACATTGAAGTTTCTGAACCTATGTGCTTGATGAATAAGATACCAAAATATAAATATGAAACATGTTGACTAGTCAATCATTAAATTTCAAAATTAATAAACTTGATGAATTAAAATTAATTAACTTTAATCATATCGACGATTTGAAGCTTCTTGATATTTTAAACAATTGGGGTTTTAAGGAAACAATTAAAAATGCATCATCGTGTGGCCATTGATAAATTTTCAAAAAGTTTATTTTATTCTTTTTAAAGTTTTAATAATTACCATAAAGTGAGTGAGTGAGAGAGAGGGAATATTTTTTAGGGGTGAGAGGAGTTGAGAACGTTTTTTACTGCCGAAAATTTGGGGGGGGGGTGATTGGAAAGGGATATTGGAGTTTTATTTTAGGGGTTGGATATTTTTTTCTGTTTGTGTTTTTAAATTTTAACGTTAATTGGCATGCTGATTTTTCTTGAGCCTGAATAAAAATCAGCATATTAATTAATGTTAAATTTTTCAAACTCATCCTGTTCAAGTTCCTATGTCTATTTAACCTCATCTTTCCCACTTAAAATAGTTCAAAGTTTTCAAAATTAGTTTCTAAATCCGATACCGGTAAGAACCAACGATATCACCCATATATTTGGTGACAATAGCGGATGGATCTACTGTTCTACCAATTCCAGGTTGAATGCAAGAAATGATTGACTTTGACTATAGGATTAAAAAATAACATTAAATTAAAAAGTGGTAGCTAAATTGTTATTATAGTGTTAATCTTTTATTTTGTAGTCACCACTATTTTATTTATTATTAGTTAATTATGTAAGTCAACTTTTATTCCAAGAATTGAGCTCTTTGGCTGCGTAGGATAGATTTAGTACGCTGCTTGCCTTACTCCTGAAAACTACTGTAGGGGTAGGTGGCTGGTGCAACCCTTGGATGAGTCAGTTATAGGCAAAGCGATGGTGTTAAGCCTGGGGTGCATCATATGGGAAAGACGTGTGATCCAAAATTCAGCAACACGATAATATTTGTGTCCTGGTTAAATTAATTCATGTCTTGATAACATTTAATATCAAAGATAAAACGTTGAATTTCTTTTAATAAACAATGCATGTAAGAAGAGACCGTCCTTATGTAGAGACGACTTTTCTTGACCTTAGATTTATATTTAAATCCACAAATATCTGCATGAAATCTGTCATGAATTCGAATCTTTATATCGAATACTCTTTTTTGAAACTTTATTCGCGTAATTCAAAAACATTTCAAATATAATGCAGGTGAAATTTTTAGTCGAATAATTAAGTATTGTTTCAAAAGTAAGTGTTAAGTATTGTTTCAAAATTTTTTCATCTGAAAAAATTGTAATTTTTAGGATTTTTAATTTGTAAACTTTTATTTAAAAATATCATCAAAATTTAAAAACAAATACAAAATATTACATGCACAAAAAATAGGTTAATTTTCCTTTTTCTGAAATTAATAGAGTAAAAAATAAGAGCTTATTAATTCTAACTCTATCGGTAGTTTAAGTTCGAGGCATACACTAACTTCCAAAAGCAAAACAAGAACACGGAAGCTATGCGGTTCGAACTTGGCGGTAGAGATTTGCGACCAGGCACACTAGCCGTTAGGCCACACGGCTACGTTCAACATCAAGGTTTAAACAATAAATGTGTTGATTTCAGTTAGTAGATTATGGTTACCGTAAGGTTACTGTAATTTTTATAAGTTGTATGTCTTTGGCGATATGAGATTGGCGCAAATTTTTCTAATTGAAATTTCCTACTGTGTGCGTGGGGTTAATGGTTGTAAGGATCAAAATCTATGAAAAACGAGATTTCAACGTAAATTCAACGAACTTCAACCCCCACTCCTGGCTTCATTTGGGGACCAAATGACATGAAAACTGGTTTTAGGGGGTTTTAGAGGGTGCTCTTTCAGAATCTGGATTAATCTTTGATGTCGCCCATAGGAAAAACGAAAGTTGGTGCTTCGTTTAATATGAAGACGACCCCCTAAGAACTTAAAAAATTTTCTGTATATAGAATACTTCAAATCATGAAAAATGACACCTTATTTGTCTTTATATCACAAGCCGTTCCGGAGATAAAGGGTCTGAGTCGATTTTTTTTTCCAGTATTGTACTTATTTATAAACTTTTAAAAGGTAAAAACATGAAACGCAAATAACTGATCTAAATAAGTTATAAGCATAACATTTAATTAAATTATTAATATCTATTAAAAAACTGTTTTTTTTGGGAGGCAAGATAATACCCCCACAATTTTTACTTTACAAAAACATATTTGTCTTACTATGTGTATTAATAAAGCGAATTGAACTCTCGGTATTTTCCGAAGCCATAACTTTTTTCTTTCTTCATCTTTCGGAAAGGAAAAAACACTCACACTGCTGGCACCTTTTGTGTAATTACTCTTACATCCAGGCACACAGCAATGCTTAGGCATAGTCAAAATATGGGTGTGAAAAGAGCCCGGGAAACACGAGAAAAGCGCGGTTATTCCAGGTTCGCGCGTACGCTCACAGCGAATCTATCGACGCCTTGAATGACTCATTGCGCCGGAGACGCGGAATTGACCAGGCCTCCTCGTTCTAGAAGGCTATGGCAGGGGGCGGTAGCCCCCTAGTTAGTTAAAAATTAACTAAATAAGGTTTGATGCAAAAACACTTACAAGGATAATGATGTAAAAAGTATTGTTAATTAGGCACTTAATTTTTCTTAATTATTTTCAATGATGGGTGAATTTTTATTAACTTCTGCATCTTTAACCATGCGTTATGATAGTTTCTCTCCTGCTTTGAGACAAAGACAATGACTTGCAGGTTTTTTTCAGTAATGTAGCAATTGTAATCTAATGAGACACATTTATCACAGTAATTAAATTATAATAAACATAACCTTTAAAAAATTAATCATAAGTAAAAGAACGTTAGTTAAATACTTAAAAAATTATAATTAAATTGATGTTTCCCTTTCAGTTTACTTAGTTCATTTTCCCTCGGATGTTTAAACCTTTTTACTGCTTCCACAGATGAAATGCGACGTTTACATTTGAAAACGGAGTACTTTTCCAATATCGAAGCTCGCAGATCCATAAACTCAGATAAATGTCTTTCTTTGTCTATATCTAAGGCACTTAAATTAAAACACGTGGGGCATATTTTCCCCAACCAATTTTAATATTTTCAAACGCTTTCAAATGAAATACAATGGTCTTATGTTCAAAAGATTCCATTATGAATAAATAGGCGTCATAATAACTCCCAGTAAATTAAGTTTTACCTCCCTCACTTAAGAAAAGCAATAACTCTACCCTTAGTTTCCATAAATTTTCATAATTGGATTCAATTTTTCGTTATTACTTTCTTTGAGTATTCAGAAAAGCTATTACAGAAATGTATGTCTGTTTTCAAAGAGTACCATTACGTGCATAGGATATATCCTCTAGTCTGAAAACTTCGTAATGTATTCCAAGTTAATGCATTTGAATGGTTTACGTTGTAATTTATGTCCTGGGTTCAGTAAATTTTCTTCAATTATTGCTGATTTTATTTTCACCAAAACCGCTTCAGAAAGTTTTATACAGGGTGTCCCATAAATAGTGGGCCACACTTCTAGAGGGGATAGTAGACACCTAGACGAGTCAGAATCACATAGGAATCGGGGGTCCCAGACCAAATCCCAAGGAGTTAAAAATGGAGCGACACCCTAAAACAATTATTGAAAAATTCAATTTGTAGAAGAACTACTATTGGTAAAAATTTAATCGTGGTCTCAAATTTTGTGGTTTAATATGATTTTTAAAATTATGCTGAAAGTTTTCACTTAAAAATTTTTTTCTACGAAAAAAAGTCAAAAAACCATAAAAAAAATGTGAAAAATATGCCAAAACTTTATTTTGTATTTGGAAATCCTTTCTTTTGATTTGATTATCAGAAAGATCATATTTTAAAACCTTTAAGTCCAAAGTTTCACGCAAATACCATCAATATTAAACGCTTGAGATCCTGTTAAAGTTTGTATTTTGAGTGCGAAAACAGCTCCAGAAAACGAACGTTCAGGGAGAATCTACGAGGTACGGATAGATAATCGCTAACTTTCTTTTCTCTCCCAGTTTGGCGAAACATACCAAGCTCCTACAGAACGCCAAGACAGCTTGGGCAATTTGTTGTTGGCGAAAGTTGGCGAGGAATCTCGTACCGCAAATAATGGCGAGAAATTCAGCGAGCATCAATCCGTAATTCGTAGATTTTCCCTCAACGTTTCTTTTCTGTATCTGTTTTCGCAAGCAAAAATCAAACTTTAATTAGATCTCAAGCGTTTAATATTGATGGTATTTACGTGAAACTTTGGACTTAAGGGTTTTCATCTATGATCTTTCAGATTATCAAATCAAAAGAAAGGATTTCTAAATACGAAATAAAGTTTTGGCAGATTTTTCACATATTTTTGTGGTTTTTGACTTTATTTCGTAGTAAAAAAATTTTTAAAATGAAAACTTTTACAATGATTTTAAAGATCATGTTAAACCACAAAATTTGAGACCATGATTAAGTTTTTACCAATAGTAGTTCTTCTACAGATTGAATTTTTCAATAATTTTTTTGGGGTGTCGCTCCATTTTTAACTCCCTGGGATTTGGTCTGGGACCCCCGACTCCTATGTGATTCTGACTCGTCTAGGTGTCTACTATCCCCTCTAGAAGTGTGGCCCACTATTTATGGGACACCCTGTAGAAATTTTGAGACGCTTTTTTATGAAAATAATACCCTAATTGAATAATACGATTCAAATTTTCAATTTTGTATTTTTAGGTAAAAACATACTTATGAATATATGAATATAAATTTGTCCGAAGAACCACTAAACGTTTTGGATAAATTTGTAAAGGAGATTACTGGGAATATCTTATAAAAATCTTAAAGATAATGTTTTAATCTAAAATAAAATAAGTTTTGCATAGTTAAAAAGGGAATAGTTTGTGAATGTCAGCCTTACTGAATAAAATAGCAGAATTTTGATACCTACATAAAAGAAAAGGAATTAGTTATAGTATAGTAATAAAGAAGAGAGAGAGAGAGGAGAGAGAAAGACAAGTATATGTATTAAATTTCTTGGTCAAACATCTTAAACGTCTTTTGATAAAGTAAAATAGAAAATGGATATAATCTTTCAAACCTTGGATTATAACTTGGAAATCACGTTATCAATCTAATGTTTCAATCTAAAATAAAATAAGTTTTGCATAGTTTAAAAGGGAATAGTTTGTGAATGTCAGCCTTACTAAATGAAATAGCAGAATTTTGATACCTACATAAAAGAAAAGGAATTAGTTATAGTATAGTAATAAAGAAGAGAAAAAAAAGAGAGACAAGTATATGTATTAAATTTCTTGGTCAAACATCTTAAGCGTCTTTTGATAAAGTAAAATAGAAAATGGATATAATCTTTCAAACCTTGGATTATAACTTGGAAATCACGGAAGTGCTTCATATTATTCTGAAGAGTAGGTCAGCTTTTTTAGAATAATAACAGGTTATTTCATGGAAAGTCCTATCATAATTTTGCATAAACTTTAAAGAGTATGTGAGAAAACTCCAGCTCTCAAGCGCCGCCTCCAACCGTGGAACGGTTTCGCCCTTGTTAGAGCTCATCAGCACGGTATAGGAAGGTAACGCAAGAGAGCGGAGAGAGAGCTTTTAGTCTAGCCGACTAGAACGGAAAAAGTGGTGACTATTGATTAGTCCTCCACTATCTGCCGGAATACCACTTTTTCCGTTATAGTCGGCTAAAAGCTCTCCCTCCGCTCTCTTGCGTTACCTTCCTATACCGTGCTGATGAGCTGTAACAAGGGCGAAACCGGTCCACGGTTGGAGGCGGCGCTTGAGAGCTGGAGTTTTCTCACATATTCCTCTAACCAGAGGTAGTGGTGAAGTACTCTCTTTTCTTTTAAATAATATGTTTCCTTTTTCCAAAAATAAATCTGATGTTCTTTGATGGTTTTCTAATTTAAAATATTTCCCTTTTGTTCAAAGTTGTTTAAAAATATAACTGGGCATACATGATCCAACATCAAAACCAACTGCATTTCCCATACACACTCGGGTAAACCCCCATTTTCTCACACAAACTGCATTAGGCACACACATCAGCGAGGGTAAAAAAACCTCCTCTCATTACCAACCCCTTACCCGAGATTGCCAACCCGCCAAAATGACGAGTCGACTCCATTTTCGAGATCGTTTCTATTCGATTTCGAAGAACTCGAGATTCCCGCCTTAAGAACGTGTTTTCCTTGCAGAATTGAATTTCCGAGGGTTCTTTCTGATCCCCGGGCAACGCCTTTTCGGAATGGGGCCCGTCATGAGAGCAGACGCCACGGAATGTCCCTCATCAATCTTTAGAGCGATTTGCAGAGCTACGTCGATATTCCGATAGTCAAAGTCACGAGAGTTCGTCGAATCGATTCATTTTTTTAGGGGGAAAGATCGAGTTGTTAATTTTGCTAAGGAGCTGCTGCATCGATTTAGGGCGGAGCGTTTAAGTAGGGTATGATATTGAAAAACGTTTTGGAGATGTTTTTCAAGAAGTGAGGGGTGAATGTAGTTTTTAGGTTTATTGGGTTGAGAGTTGAAGTGAAATGTGTTAAGAATGGATTTTCATGCATTTTATATAGTTCATTGATTTGAGGTATTTTTTTCTCATTTTTTCTTATATAGGTCCCTGTCCCGCTTCGCCGTTACAACTTGGGACAGTGTAGGAGTGCGGTTAGGAGATCTTTAGACGAGTCCTGGATACAGAGATGGAGGGACTGCACCACTGGACGGGAGTATTTCAGTATCCAAAGCTCCCCAAATGACCCAAAGATCTTTAAGGATATGCCCCGTTCTGTGGCATCGTTCGCAGCAAGAGCTTGTATGGGTCATATAGTCACCAGAAAATATCTACGTAGATTTTGTTTGGCGGCCAGCCCTCTTTGTGAGATGTGCGGCATGGGAGAGGAAACTTTGGAGCACATACTCCTACTGTGCACTTCTCCCTTGCCCGCGAGAGCGTCCTTAGTCTCTAAACTGGCTGGCGAGTCCATAAAGGACATCCTTAGGGATAGTAGCTGGTGGCCATTGGCCGCCAGGGCTTATGAGGGACATCGAGCCATCGAGGCAAAAGCCTCGGACGCTTGAAGTAAGAAGTAAGTTCTTATATAGGTGTTTTTGTTATATTTTACAGCAAGATGAAATTTAAACATAGTATATCATTAGATAAGAATATGAAAGTGCTGTCAAAAGCAAGAATCATTAGTACATAATATATTCTTGCACAACCAAAATTAGTTGGACCCGCTTTTTAAGGGCCAAATTAAAAAAAAATCCTTAGGGAATCCCCAAACCCCCTTTTTAATTACATCTTAATAATATAACATAAAAGCACTTCATAAAACGGTATAAATTTTTTATTTTGAATATTATAATCATGTAAACGTGCTGAAATATATAAAGAAAGGTTTTGCAAATATTTTAGGGGACGTATTCCAATTATGTTTTTGTACAAAATATGTGTATCTGAAGATAAGAATATTTAAAGTAGTAATAACAACCTATTTTTTCTCCGGACCTAGATCAAAATTTTCAAAATTATTTGGATCCCAAGTAAAATCCCTTGCCGACCCATGCTCTAGCCCTAGTGTCTCAAGAGTGGGTTTGCAGCCTGCCTTTCCAATGGGATTCTGAATTGGTACTCTATGCCCCCTAACAGTTTGTACCATACATTTAGGATCCCCCTGTTTATGCTTAAAAGGAGACGTATACAGACTAAACTCACAGAAAGGGACGAAAATGTTACAGGCACGAAATGTTTATGGCTCAAAACAATAACTGTGAAAAATTGGCCGAGGAATTACAGTAGAAAAGCTGTACAAGGAATTCTTAAAAATCCCAGCTTTTAACTCCATGCAACCCTATTAGGCGACAGATGCAGAGAAACCGCCAAATACTTAAATGAACTGGCTGCGTTTTCTCTGAAGCAGTTTAAATCGGCCAATTAAAAGAGAGTTTATCTAACGCACTCCAAGTCACCAAATGGTGCTAACTGCTAATGGTGCTAGTGGTTTGGCTACTCAAAACCCAATTCAAGAAGTAAGGCCTCTGTGAACAACTCTTGGAAGCGACCACTAGAACATCCATGGTGCTTAAGAGAGGAGATCCTGGTGCTTTAATTGGCGTTGTTGGTAGCAGGAGAGAGACAAACTGCTTTGGCTCGACTGTTCACTGGACATCTAAGTAAGAACCCTCAGGTTTTCCGATAGCACTAGGACCTTGCACCAAGCGCAATGCTATAGAGGCCACTTCCCAACATCTAATTAAATGTGTGAACTTGGTGTAGGAGGACTTAATTGGAAGACCTGATTTTGTGCTGGAGATTTCAAGTGCGAACGCAATCTCATGGATATGATCTGATTCAGATCAGAGAGTAAAGAAAGAAGAAGAACCCAATTTAAAAAATTAATTTACTCTTCTCCCAATGAAATTCCGTAGCTATTTTATCACTATGTTTTGAGTCCTCAACTAACCCCTGTAAAATGTCGTCCTTTTCAGTGAGTTTACCCTGGGATCGTTACCTTGTTAGATAAAAATCAATCCAGGTACTGTTGAACCAACGATAATAAAAGGGTCACGTGATTTTTACTAGTTCCAGTGTAGTCAAAATCACGTGACCCTTTTACTATCGTTGGTTTAGCAGTAACCTAAACGATCCCCCCACTCATACACAGCAACAGGTAGCCACTCACCGTCATTCCTCTCGTAGAGGATGGCGAACATCTTCCAATTCTTCTTGGCGACGTAGGCCAGGTAGGCCGCCCCCAGGGCACTCGGGTCGGGGTAGAGGTTGATCACGTGTAGCTGCGGCTTGAGGCGGTACTCCCAGCGCGTCTGCACGTGCGGCACTTCCAGCGCGCCGCACGTCGACTGCACGGCGCTCGAGGACTCGCGCGACTGCGGCCCGAACACCGCGGCCACCCCTTCGCCCAGCAGCTCGCACACTGCAAAACACAACGAAGGAGGGATTAAAACATGGATATATGGTTACGAATAAGTGCAAATAATGGAGAAATTAACGTTATCATTCACACGGAACACTTGGATTTGAACACGATAACATGCAAATGAAGGAGAAATTAATGTTATCATTCACATGGAACACTTGGATTTGAACACGATAACATGCAAATGAAGGAGAAATTAACGTTATCATTCACATGGAACACTTGGATTTGAACACGATAACATGCAAATGAAGGAGAAATTAACGTTATCATTCACATGGAACACTTGGATTTGAACACGATAACATGCAAATGAAGGAGAAATTAATGTTATCATTCACGGAACACTTGTACATGGTTACGATTGCATGTGAATAATGAAGAAATTAGCGTTATCATTCATGGAACACTTGGATATGGTTACGATTATATGCAAATGAAGGAGACATTAACGTTATCATTCACACGGAACACTTGGATTTGAATACGATTACATGCAAATGAAGGAGAAATTAAAGTTATCATTCACGGAACACTTGTACATGGTTACGATTGCATGCGAATAATGAAGAAATTAACGTTATCATTCATGGAACACTTGGATATGGTTGTGAATACATGCAAATAAAGAAGAAATTAACGTTATCATTCACGGAACACTTGGATATGGTTACGATTACACATAAATAAAAGGGGGATGAGCTACCTAAAAGAGCAAATACTAAATTTAGGAACCTGAGGAATATTTAACTTTTCAAATTAAAATTTATTCAAAATATAATTTAATTTTCAATATTTCCACTTAAAAGGGTTTTCAATATTAACTCCAGTTTTTGGTTTGTTAACCAACTTTATTAAAAGCAACAATATGATCATCATTTGATTTTTCATCCTCGTTTCCATGGAGACTATTTTAACAACAATGCTATTGCATGAAACTTTTTATTTAAAAATTAAACTATCAAATAAAAATATTTTGTACTAGCGCTGACGCGCTAGACCCGGGCTTCGCCCGGGTTTCAGTTTTTTAATAAATATCACCTGGTGGGTTACAGATGGGCTTCGTCAGTCCATTTTTAAAGAAAATTATTCTGGTGCGTTTCAGATGGGCTTCGCCAGTCCATATTTAAAAAAAAAATTATTTTGGTGTGTTACAGATGGGCTTCGCCAGTCCAAATGTGGAAATAGTTAAATAAAGGAGGCATTTTTATGTTTTTGCTACAACAATGGATGTCAAACTACAACAATGGATTTTAAACTGCAACAATCGATAATATGCCTACAACAATTAAAGTTACATCTTCTATTTTTATATTTAAAACAATGTGGTTTTGCCTTGAAGTTAGGCACGAAATATGGGTTTTTGAGCATAAAATTGACCAAAAAAGGTGTTGGAACGCTACGATTTCAAATTATTTTTATCCAGAAACCTTCCTTGGAGCGAGTAGATCAACGTGGTATAGTTTAATAGTTAATGTAGGTTCGAAAAGTTAAAAACTATAAAGGACATACAGACATACATACATACATACATACAAACATTCATTTTTATATATATAGACTATACTTACCAGTTTTAAAATTTTAAATTACATTTAATTATATTTTTAGATAAGTGATATAATTTTTTAAGTAGACCAATATCTAGTTTTTCTTTTAAAAACCTGCTATTTTGCATTATGTCTTTTTTTTGTAACAATGGGGTGAACAGATCTCTTCTGGAGGAGAAATGAAGCTATTTCAGCAAAATTACCATAAAAAGGGTCAAAAGAGGGTCAAGGGGTCAATTAAAGTTTTCGAAACATAGCCTATGTTTTTTCTAGAGTTTTTTACGTAGGTATACCAAGTTTGGTGCTGATCGGAAGTAAACTGTGGATTTGTATAGAAGACACGCACACATACACATTGAATTTTATTATATTAGATAATTTTCAAATAATAAAATCTGCAAAATGAATTATCAATTAGATATTTTTTGTATTCAAAAATTTAAGAATTTATACATATTACTTTCCATGGAATTTCAGAAAACAGCAATCACACATTGTGGGACAACGTGTAAACGTATCTTGTTCCCTTCCCATGTGCTTTAGTAGAGCATAAACGTAAAATAGCTTCCCATCGATATTTAAAAATTAATGAAGGTGATGGAGTATACTTCCCACGGCCTTATAAAGGATTAAGATATTTTAACCAAAATCATGAACCCAATTGTGAAAAAAATTAGAACTAAGAGGAGATGGAAAGAGCATTGAAACCTAAAATATCTTAGCGTGACATCCCTAGGGTAGAGCCTGCGGCCCATACTGGATTAAGACAGAGACACACATAATTGAATCACTTATTTCAGAAAAATGTCAAACGCCACTTTTCTTGTTTTGAGATAAACAAGAAAAACTATACAGGGTGTATCTGAAATGGTGCAACAAACTTTCAGGGATGATAGTACTCATCAAGACGAACAAGAATTGGTATAGAAAGGGGGTCCCAGACCAAATCCCAGGGAGTTAAAAATGGAGCGACACCCCAAAAAAACATTGAAAAATTTAATTTGTAGAACAACTACTATTGGTAAAAACTTAACTATGGTTTCAAAAATTGTGGTTTAATATGAACTTTAAAATAACCTCAAAAGTCTTCACTTTAAAATTTGTTTTATTATGAAAAAAGTTAAAAACACAAAAAATGTGAAAACTCAGCCAAAACCTTATTTTGTATTTCGAAATCCTTTCTTTTGATTTGATAATCTGAAAGATCATAGTTGAAAACCCTTAAGTCCAAAGTTTCACGTAAATACTTAAACGCTTGAGATCCTTTTAAAGTTTGTTTTTTGGGTGCGCAAGCAGTTTTTTAGAGCTGTTTCCAGAACAGCTGTTAGCGCACGCAAAAAAAAACTTTAACAGGATCTCAAGCGTTTAATATTGATTGTATTTACTTGAAACTTTGGACTTAAGGGTTTTCAACTATGAACTTTCAGATTATCAAATCAAAAGAAAGGATTTCGAAATACAAAATAAGGTTTTGGCTGATTTTTCACATTTTTTTGTGTTTTTTAATTTTTTTCATAATAAAACAAATTTTAAAGTGAAGACTTTTGAGGTAATTTTAAAGATAATATTAAACCACAATTTTTGAGACCATAATTAAGTTTTTACCAATAGTAGTTCTTCTACAAATTGAATTTTTCAAAGATTTTTTTGGAGCGTCGCTCCATTTTTAACTCCCTGGGATTTGGTCTGGGACCCCCCTTTCTATACCGATTCTTGTTCGTCTTGATGAGTACTATCATCCCTGAAAGTTTGTTGCACCATTTCAGATACACCCTGTATAGAAGCTCCCTATATTTTTACGAATATATTGAGTAATTTTTTTCTTAAGGGGACTCGGTACCAACATTTTTTTTACTTTACTAACAGGATTTTATTATATTTTTAGGTGTTAAATTATGTATTTACTTTATACTAATTTATATTTAGCACAAAAAGCAAATTCAAAAATTGATTTATTTCAAAAATTTTAAAAAAAGTGACCAAAATTACCCTACTTCAAAATACTACTCCTTCTTTTATGTACATTTTTTTCACTTGATATTTTTTCTCAACATAAATCCACCATATTGTTAGCTCTACGTATGGAAATTTAAATATCTACAAGGGTTTCAGAAAAATAAAAGAAAATCTGAAATTTGACATTTTTTTTGAAAAATATGCTAAGTTTCTACTTTCTTGGTTTGTAAAAAATTTTGTAATAAATATATTTTAAAATCCATACGCAAAGGTGTTTAACATACATTACTGATAATGACTACCAAGTTTTAAGTGATTTGGACACTTAGAAAAAAAGCTTTAGGATTTTAAACGATAAAAACCTTGTTTTACAAAAACCCCGTTTAAAGCTAGCTTCTGTAAGCCTATCTTTGGGTCGGAAAACATCACAATTCTTATATTTAAAAACATCATATCATTATAATTCGAATGGTAGTATCCACAGAGAAAAATCCTAACAGAGGGTCCAAAACGATATATTCAAAAGTTGGATGGGTTGAAGGGCGCTACGATCAACTAAATGATTGACAGAGTGATCAAACCTGTGATTGGCTGTCACTCAATCTTCTATTTTCGAAGGAGAAGGAAAAAGTTTTTCTCAACCAATCAGGCTTTTCCGTCCCGCCTCTCGTGACGTTGTTGCGATCGCAGCGCCAAAATAGCCCCAAACTCATCCAACTTTTCGATTTCCAATAGCGCCTATGGCGACGGACTCTCTGTTCTAGTACTCTGTGGTAGTATCTTCATTGTTATGGCAAAATCTCAAATTCGAAATTTTGACCAAATTTTTGGTATTGAGTCCCCTTATACTAGACCTCATTTGGATATTTTACAGACAAAATAATTTTTTAAATATTTTCATTCTTTGCATTAAAAAATTATTGAAATTTTTGCATTTGATAGGTTTCTTCAATAAACTTAGTAGTCAAGCCTATTTTCATAGCTAAACTCTAATTTTTTAAGGATTTGGTAATTAAAGTGGGAATATTAGGTAACATTTTAAACATATAGCTACCAAAATGTCCTTAGTCTTGAGTTCGTAAAAAAACTTTAAATATATGATTTGTACTATGGCTTGATGTATCTAACCTCTACTAAAGAATGACTTTTCCAACCGCATATAGTGTTTTTATGCGATTAAATAAAAAACGGCAGTCCCAAACAAGCTGCAGATGAGACGGCATGAACGAAATTCCCTGCAGTTTAAGTGCAGAAACCAGTCAAGCGACGTTGTTTGACATCTTTCTGCACTTAAGCTGAAATTAAACATGCCGGAAAATATTTTAAATTCACGTTATTATTATTCTTACACTAAAATGTGCCCACTAACAGAATCTACAGAACCACTATCTCATTTTTGAAAAAAGTGGTGTTTGACATGTTTCAAAAATAAGTGGTGTAATTGATCTTTCAAAACAGGTAATCCTCATCCAGATTACCAATTTTAATTTTCTTTATGGAGCATTTACATTCAAATATTTAGTCAGTTTTAGGTTATTGTTAAAACAAATTTGACTATTAAACTGGTGAGTTTGTTTATAATTAGGAGAGCCATCTATTGTTGATAAAAGGAACTTTACAGCTGTTTCTGTTACCCAGAACTGTTCTTCCTAGGAACCAAATAAATTATTATACTTCAGAACTTTGTTAGAGGAAATTTTGCCATAGTAAAATATTCAAAAGAACAATAACAGTTAGAATACTTTTTTAGTGTTAGTGAATGAATGAGGAAGTTGCATGATTTTTTTATATTTTTTTAATCGATTCTTTATGCAAAATTAAGCAACTACCCAAAATTTGAGGCCGATCGAGAAATTTTTTGGCAGCAAAAAACTAAAATCCCCTTTTTCAAAGGGCGCGAAAACGCTTCATCGTACGGTGACCGTTGTTGGAAAGCAGCGGAGTTGATGGTATAATTGTTGACGTCATCGTACGGTGTTATCACTAAAATGTTTTCAGTCACATGTTTTTTTTCTCCACTTTAGGTGAGCAAATTGAGGTAATCTAACACATTTCGTTCAAAAATAAACCAACTCTCTTAAAAAACAATTGGAATCAAGACCATTTATCTTTCTTGTTTTTTAATTACAAATTTCGCTAAATGTGAAGGAAGTTGGTTTTATAGATGGTGTCAATCACGGAGGGTGCCGAGAATTGACTTTACAAAGAAAAAAAACATACATTGCATACTAAACTTATGTTAGAATCCAATTGACGAATAAAATAATTACTTTAATGTATTATACTAGACAGCAACTTAAGTTGAACCTACTACGTCACTAACAACCAAAATAGTTCCCATTGCGGTGTCTGAATTTCGAGTGAAACAAAGAACGTCAATTTTAAAATATTATTATTTCGTTAAACCCATGTACGAGGGTTGTTTTTTAGTTAACTTCCGTTTTTCTCCTGAAACAAAAGTAGTAAAAATTTCGAAACAACTTTGGTGCTGGTAGTTAGATACATCCTTCAGGTTCAATTTGTCACCTTACTGAATAAAATCGGACATTTTTTCTATTTTTTATCGATTTTACAAGCGCGCTCCTCGAACTATTTTCCCGCCAACCCATAGAGAATTCGCTTTTTTCTTGCTTCGCTCCGTCCGCGATCACCTGTCCACCCATTGTTTAATGTTAATGCATGTTCGCGGACGGAGCGAAGGGAGAAAAAAAGCGAAATTCTCAATGGGTTGGCGGGAAAATAGTTCGAGGAGCGCGCTTGTAAAATCGATAAAAAATTGAAAAAATGTGCGATTTTATTCAGTAAGGTGGCAAATTGAACCTGAAGAATGTATCTAACTACCAGTAACAAAATTGTTTCCAAATTCCTACTACTTTTGTTTCAGGATAAAAACGGAAGTTAATTAAAAAACAACCCTCGTATAAATAGTGCCTTTTATCACAATTTGCGTATCGAAATTTCTTCTATAAACCCAATAGGCTTGTGTTTACTCATTTTTTCTTCCGCGTAGTGACGTACTGGGTTCAGGAAACTTTCCTGTGAAGTATAAATTTAGCCTTTAACGCCTTGTTGCTAACCTATGTGTAATTTCTTCGGAACCCAATTGCACCGTCACGATGAGTGTCACGATTAGAGCATGTTCAGCAGGGGCGTCATTTCAGTTTTACGTTGGGGACGGGGCAAGGATTTTTTTAAGTGGATCTGAGGCACACAGTAACCAAATTTGTTTTTTGGGGGGTAGGGGGGATTGGGGGGAGAATTGGCTGATTATCATTTTTAAGGTACCCTCTAATGAGGGCTTTTATACATTAAGAGTTAGATCACTTAACAATAGTACATATTTTAATGATATGTTGTTGCTCATAATGTAAAAAATTTACAATTTGAGCTTCTTGTAAAAATGGGGGTCTGGGGGTCATCCCCACAAAAGTTTTGAGAACTTGCCTCTGAAATAAGTGTTCCAGCTCATTTTGAGACCATTTGGCCAAGGAGCCATTTGGCCAAAGAGTCCTTGTAAACCATAGAATTTTCTTAAGAAAATAGTTCTAAAAACGTCAAAGTTTCAAGGGGGCCAAAGAATTTTTCCATAATTTTTTTTTTGAAAAATCCCCTTTAAACTTGTGTATATCTCCTTTTCAAACTCTTTAGAGAGCACCAAAAAGGAAAATCTTGTAGGTGGCATAATTTTCAAGGGGAAAACAATGCATAATATAAGTCTCACTTTAAAGAAAAAGTTAAGTTCAAAGCACATTTAATCGATTCAGTTTTAAATCCAAAATATCAGTTCACTGCTATCACCACAAAAAATAAGTATATTCATGACCTAGCAAACGAATACCAAATAATCTGAACTGAATCGTATATCCGATCCAGTCATGATCAAATAATTTCTTGCACTAGATTTACAATTCAAATAAAACTTTCTCAATGCTAATCTGTAATAATGGCAACTTCTGGGAATCGCTACTGCATATTTTACTAGGGTAAAAAGGCCTCAAAGGTCAGGAAGGGTCTGATTTGGGTTCCGCAACCGCCAATATAATAATATCTGTGATATGTTTCATGAATAATACATAATGTGAGGTACTGATTTTGAAAATTTCTTCAAATACGTATATGCGTTATGAAAAATATGCATTTTAAAGTTTGAATATAGGTTTAAATATTATTGAGAAAAACAAAACAACTTTTCTCATAGGACCCTTATCTTTAATTTTAACAGTTGACACAATTAAAAATACAAGCAAGACTGTGTTGATTGACAACTTTTTTAAAGGTTTATTTTATTTAGTTGTGAATACGAGACATCTACTGTAATTTTTAGGGGCGTTATGGAGTTAACTGTACCGTTCATTTTAGAAACATTCCAATCACCTAATTTTTTCAAAACAGATTTACTCGTGACGGATAAATACACATTTTAATACAGAAAGAAATTAGGTAACGTATTTTTCTTTACTGGTTTTTGCTCTAAATTGCGGATACTGTTTGGTACTGTTGATTTTTATTTATGTGCATTAGAACATATAACTGATATTCGAAAAATTCATTATTTTTATGAATGGTCAATTAAGGGACCAAAAACTAAAGACAGCAGGATCCAAGACATCTATTTTATATTTTCAGAATCCATCGGATTATAAGATCATATAAATACTCTGTTTAGTTTAAGAGTAATTCTTAAACCACCAACCAAAACATCAGAAAATCTGGAAAAAATCTGGAAATGAGATTAGTTTGTTAAATAGTTACGTCATACTACTCATACACATCGCTTTTTATCTTAATTTTCGTTATGTTATGTTCTTCCCTCTTATTGACGTCATTCTCAAGAAAGGTTGCACAATCTTGTTGGTTTTTGTGCGGTCTTTTTTTCTGTGTTTTGTGCTGTATATAAAAATAGTAAAAAATAGTCGCACAAATAAAAAAAGACCGCATAATAAAAGGTTCGAGTGCATTACCAGAAATAGGTAACTAAATAAAAAAACAATAAAAGACACCTTTTTATAGTGCGATCTATAACCGGATAATCTAACAAAACACTCTCAAAGTTCGAACTAATATGTGCACAGAAAGAGCCTATTCAAGTCTGAAACCTGATCAAACAAATAAACTCCTGTATCATATTCAGCTACTAAACAACTCAAATGTAGCATACACAAAACCCATTCTGCATTACACCGAACCCTCCACTAAAAACATTCACTCGTGTCATACCCGAACATAACAGCATTATTGAAAGATGCCTTTGTCCTGGGTAAACATATCGCATCTGTATCCTAAAAAGATACAACACCCAGCTTACACAAAAGAAAACGCTGATCCTTAGGGCTGATTTATATGCAGCCATTCGACCGAGGCGTCAAGGGGAAACCGGTCGAAAATTTCCTATCGCTTTCCTCATCGATTAAATATCTGGTCCTTCCATTGGTTCTTAGAGCTATGACGTAATACTTACGTCATGATTGTAGGGAACTTTTAGAGCATTCGCACATTAAGTCACTTGGAGGTTCAAGAAATGTTTGGTGTGGGAGTTATGGTAAAATGTGGAGTTTTTTCAGCATTATTTCAAATTTCTAAACGCTTTTTGAAAGAGTACCCCTGATTTGAGGTAAAAGTCACTCAGTACTGGTTACAAGGGTTAGTATTATTTATACTAGGGATAGAGATTCATCACCTGAAGTTTTCATAGTATCACCTATATCTACAATCTAAATAACATTTCTTTAATCCATTCCATTTGGATTGATGATCCCACTAATAATCAAAATATTTACGTCATACCGCTCTTTGCACATGAATCAATCCATAATACACAATGGAGTGGATGCCATAGCTTGTCCTCCAACACTCTTGATGCTATGGCTGTTGCTAGGGGCAAGTCACGTGATGTGAAAAGCTCTACAGTAAAGTTTCAACCAATCGCGTCGGTCGAATCGCTGCATGCAAGCCCGTCCTAAAGGTCTTTTGTTAGCTTACGCGGCATCTTTTTGACGTTGTTCCCTTTATTTTCATCTTGCCGGATTTCTTTGTCTATCTTTAAGTAAAGAATCGGACGTATGACCTTCTTTTGGTTACCGAGTTACCATTCCCCCCTTTTTGTGATAAAGTAGCGGCAGTTTATTTTAGAGGGGCGCGCTATGGATGTGACAGCAGATATCTACGGAGGCACTTTCGAAGATAGATGCGGGCTTGGGAGGATGTAATTCTTTATTGGTAAATAGCTGTTTTATGTTTGGCCGTGAGGCAAAGAAATGGTCTCTTAAAGGTTGCAACAAGTTTGTTTTCTCTGATTGTTTCTTTTATAAGCTGTACGTGGACGAAGAAAGAATACTATAGAATGAGCATTCGAGCATTCAAATCCCATTTAGGTATTATTGGAATAGTATTAATAATTACTAAAGAGGCAATGTAATTAAAGTTTCTGGTTAAGAAGATGCTTGTTTTTTTAAGTTCCGAGATCATTCACGATTGAGAGTAGAAATTGTTTTTAAAATAAACTGAAACTGGAAATTCTTTTGAATAAAAGTATAGAAATTTAAGAATTAAGTCCGAAAGTATTGGTGTATTGATACTATAAGAAAAATAAAAATAGGCGGAGTCAATATTCAAGAATTTAGGGTATCTTATATGTTCTGTGTGTATCATGTTATCTTGAGAAAATACATTACAATGTGATGTATACCGAAAAATATTATTGAACCAATAATATAAGAAAAAGGAAGATGAATACATTTATTTGGAAATCATATGTGTTTTGTGTATCATATAGGCTTGAAAATATCGATACATTTTTACGTAAACTTACACCTTTAGGTATTCTTAATACGTTATTTAATTGACTTGACATAATAAGTGCAAAGCGATCTCTCAAAAGGGAATCAAAAGTAAAATTATGACATTAGCTATAGTTTAATTTAGCTATTAGTTATTTCTATTCAAATAAAAAAATCATTAGCTATAGTTTAATTTCTATTCAAAATAAAATATTCAAAATTTTAAATCAGCAGTCATATCCTGATAATTTTAGATTACTCAAATTATTGCCTCTTCGTCACAACGCTTTTTTCCGTATTATACTTTATCTTTATCGTAATAAATCTCTATTTAACACCATAGCAAGACCATATAATACTAGAGCTGTAGCAACATATCAAATTCCCAAATTTTCTAAATCAATTTTTTGTAAGCATTTCTTTTACCTCGCACCAAAATTATACAATAGTTTACCTCTAAATCTAACCTCCATTAATAAATATTCAGAGTTCAAAAGAAATTTATTTGAGTTAATAATTAATATCACAGAGAAAAAACCAAATATGTTGTCATGGACAGAGGAAATGGACCAACTGCGGGTTCAGTGACTGCTGAACTTGGTTTTGAAAGGGTGACAGAATTTAAATATCTAGGTTCAATTATCACTGACAAAAATGAGTTAAACCCAGAGATAAAGGCTAGACTGGCGGCTGGAAACAGATGTTACTTTTCAATGATAAAGTTGTTTAAGTCCTCTCTGCTGTCAAGAAAGTTAAAACTAAAATTATATAAAACAATAGTCAGACCTATCGTTACATATGGAGCAGAAACTTGGACAACCACTCAGAATGAAGAGAAAAAACTTATTACATTTGAAAGAAAGATATTACGGAAAATATATGGGCCAGTCAAAGATGGAGAGGTTTGGAGAATTAGGAGCAATTTAGAGTTAAGTAGACTATATAAAGAAAAAGATATTGTCAATATAATAAAATCTAAAAGAATACAATGGCTTATACATCTGGAGAGAATGAGTGACGAGAGAGCTACAAAGAAGGTCTACAGAGGAAAAATAGAGGGTAAGAGGAAGATCGGACGTCCTAGAAAGAGATGGCTGGACGAGGTTGAGGGAGATTTGAGGAAGATGAGGGTGAGAAATTGGAGGATAAAGGCCAGGGATCGGAGAAAGTGGAACTGTCTTGTGAGGGAGGCCAAGGTCCTACATGGACTGTAGAGCCGAGGAGGAAGGAAGGAATAATTAATATCGACGACCTGGATTTATATTTTTCACTTCAATGAAGCATATTTTAGTTAATGGTTTACCAGCTTGCTGCCATCATTATTTAGCTATTGTTTTTTTACAGTTTCATGTTTGTGTTGTTGTAATTTGTAATGTCATTTGTCCATATAATTTCTTTTTCGCCTGTACGGGAAGTTTCTTCCCCTTGGCGAATCACATTATGTCTTACTTTTCTGTGTTTGTATAATGAATGTCTAATAAAGTTATAAAGTTAAAAAAAAGGAAACTTAAGGGGAGCTTCCCAATTATTTTTTACGACAGATTAAAGTGATAGGCTAATATTTAGCTATTTAAGCGGTAACCATTTAAATCCAAGTAAAGATTTCATCTTGATATTTTCAGTACTAAAACCATGCAAAAAAATTGAATGAGAAAAAAGTAGCTACATATCTAAAAAGAAGTAAAGGAAAGGTTTATTATCACTTTAAGAAGAAACATAACTTTAATTCTACCACGAAATTGCCAGACATCTTTACTGCTGTTTTCACGGAACACAAAATCGGGAAAATAATTTTATCATCCTCTGTAAGTCAATTTATACGACCCAGAATCAAACACAAAAAACTAACCTGGAAAAAGAAGATTTTAAGATTTATTTTATTGGAAAATATTCTCGCCCTTATTACAGCTGTAAAAGTGCCAATTGATACAATCTGCTTCAAAGTTTTTTCTACAAACGAAAGTACTTCTGTGTTTCACTTCTAAGCTTCTCAAATAAGCTCTATTGAGCTAGAACCAGAAAAGTATTACAAAACTCTGTGTATCCCATAAAACTATCTAATAAAGTATATTTGTTAACCCTCTTAGAAGATCCAGTGTATTTCTAATAATCTTAGTTTACTTTTTTACGGATAGGGGATTTAGGCTATGCACGCACTAGAGACTTCTGTCTCGGCGACTATAAACACTAGGTCACTCGAGAGCAATGCATTTCTATGGTAGATTTTTCGCAATCGGCCAAGAGTCTCGTCGCCTAATGCGCGTGCTCTAGCTCCTTGCAATAGCCAGGGTGATAATTTTGTCTCTGTCGCCGTGACAAAAGTATCTAGTGCGCGCTTAGCCTTAGAGGCTAGGAAAGGAAAATATGTTCGTTACTTCCAACTAAAGATACAATCTCATTTATTTTTGAAACTATGACGAAAAACGTAAGTGGCAATAGGATTCAAATAAAATATTATAAGAACTAGAACTTAGGTAATGATAATATTTTATAATATACTTATAAAACATATATTAGGTTTTATCTAATTCATGTAAAAGATAATATTTGTCTTGTGATATTTACCTAGCGTGATTAGAGGCTTTCATTTTGGCCCATTTTCTTATGATATATTTTTATAATCAGTACAGAAATGAGAAACGCAGACCCTGAGAATAAACACAGAGTAATTTACGTTAAGCTTAAATATATCTGGGATTTTCGACCAGACTCTCTTGAGTGCTCTAAGGTAGGTAAACGAATAAATATTTTGGCATTTAAAATACTTAAATACAGGTGTGTTCTAGTCTTTATTTCTCTTTTGGGAGAGCTTCCACACTTCCAGTTCTGCTAAACAAAAGCTCACTTGGGACAGTTTGGTTTCCAAATATCTTTTCCCTAAATCCACAGACTGGAATTACTGTAGAAGCTAGGACATTGGGTTTTGTACTTTTTCTTATTAAGATTCGGAAACTTTTCATACATAGTAGATAGTTTTTGTTACATAAAAAAGTAATTTTAAATAAATTTTATAACAAGTAGAATAATTATTTAGGAACAACAATAATAAAGATAAATTAAATTTTATTATAAGTAATAATTTGTAACAGGGATATGTCTGAAATGAGGTTGATACTTATTAATAAACTTGGCAATAAAGGCAGAAGTTGCCATTTCATATTAGGGTTCAAGATTTTGTAACCACCGCTTTATAAATACTTTTTAATGTTTATAAATTGAACAATTTGGTTTTCCTTCTTTAACGGCCAATCAGAAGCTAGACTGTCGTTTAACCGCCGGTCAAGTTACCGGTGAATACAGCCGTAAGACTGAACACCACTGACCTAACCTAAGGTTAACCTGGAATCAAAGTTTTTCGCCAATTTTCTGATTGGTTTAACACTTGTTTTCCTTCAGAAACAAGAGTTACTAAAAAGTAGATTAAAACACCACTTTGAGAAATTTTAACCCTTTTAGAGCGAGCTGTCCTAAATTTTCCATTTGATACAATGGCTAAAGTTAGTAATCCTTGTATAACATATAAAAAGATTTTCAATAATAGGTCCGTGTACTAAAGTATTTCCTCCCCCTGTAAATTATAACCATAAAATCCATACTAGCAATCAATGCTTCAAAAGATGAATCCTAATACTAGGTTCACACATAACTAGCTTAAGTGCTAATCTCTCTATATTAAAAAAAAGTTACTGTCACCGCTGCCGCCGCCGCCGCCGCTGCCGCCGCCGCTGTTTCAGGAAATTTAATTTTTCAACTCTTTGAACTCTGCTATCGCAAAAACTACTTGATAGAAATTTATGAAATTTCAAAGGTTTGTAGAGGAATATTTGGGGCACATTCTCGAACAAAAAGCTAACTGATGTGATAATTAGTACTGGGGTATTTTTAAGGTCAAAGTTGAAGTTTTTCTTTTTTCGCCGCGTAATCCAGTTCAGCGAAATCTATTAGCAGCAGAACTATGATTTTTTGCAGCCTAATACTCTGAAGTATGAAGATGTGCACTACGTCGCCCTTTTTTCGAATTTCGAATTTGGTTTAGAGTAATTAATTTTTTTATTTTCGAAATTTTTGACACTTTTTCGTTTTTTTCTATCTAAAATGAAAACTAATCACGGCATCAATATGATTTTTTAAACACTTATATTATTATTTTTTAGAAAGAGATTGGCGTTTAGTTCTTTAAAAAATTCTAATTAGTTTTGGAATTATTAAGCATCTAAGTTTTATTTTTTTCATAGTTTTAGTAGGTCTTTATCAGACGTGTTTAATATTTTTAAATTTTATATTTGCCTGTTCACTAGATTGTCGCGAGCACGGATATTTAAATTTAAAAGTTTTGAGGTGCACATTGCTGCTCTAAGTTTGCTAGCGATATAGTATAGACTTGGTTAATAATATTTTAAAGATACTTTTTATTTTACGATATTTTTTGAACCACTAGAGAAATAAATAATTAAGCTTTTTTGAGTGCTATTTATGGTGATGAAAGGTAGAGGATTTTCGATAAATTGGTTTTACTCTGCTAAAGATCGATTTCAGATATTATACAGATCGCGAAGCGATCTGTAAAGAGCTGCATAGCAGTTACGGGGGTTGGTGAGCGTAAGCGAGCAGGGGGCGGTAGCCCTCTATCCATTAAATTATTGATACCTTAAAAGGGAATATTTCAGTAATAGTTTTATTTTGATATTTTCGTGGTAATGATCCGAATTAAATTATTGAAAAGTTTGAGAGATAAAAAGTTTCGATATTGAATGATCATTAACTATACTCTGTTCATTTAAAATTAGCGCCTGAGACGTAATGTATTAGAAGCGTTATTATTCCACTTATCGTCGAAAAAATTTTCTTCTGCAATGACAAGGCAGCCTAAGCAGAAGTAGTTAAAATACTGTAAAAACAATCGGTCACTGAAGATGTCTGATGAGCGGTATTAAGCATTATTGAGCGTTTTTGATCCTGTTTCAGGCGCCTATTCTAAATGAATAGACTATAAGCAGACAATTTCCAGGTTTTACTGGATAGTTGAGATGAAACAAGCGAGCTCTGCTCGCTAAGATCGCGAAGCGATCTTCAAAGAACTGCGAAGCAGTTCCGGGGGTTGGTGAGCGATAGCGAGCAGGGGGCAGAGCCCCCTAGTCTAGTTTAAAAAAGTATGTGTGAACGAACTGTCTTAGATTTAAACTAGTTTAGAGAATATAAACTGTCTTAAGTCTTTAAAATAGTTAAAGTTACTGTGGTGCCATCTACTAAGAAGCAAAAAAACTACTACAAACTACCAACATTTTTTATTTGATATTAAATTTGCACAATCGTTAATAAATTAAATATATTTCGATAAAGAAACTGGACAACACAGGAAGAAAAATTGGTATTCTGCAAGTATAAGTCCAAAGTAAAAAAGTTTGGAGTGGAGTGTTTTAGGCTTAGAGACGAGCTCTTGGACGGCCGCCATTTTTTACTCGTAGCACCCTATGGTTTGAGAAAGTTGTAGTGTGAGCACTTAAAAATAAGACAGATTAAGTTAAGCTATCTTAACTTCTCTCTTAAGTTAAACTAGATTAACTTTTCATGTGGTAACGTAGTATAAGACAACATTTCTATGTAACTCCAGAATATATCCAAACCTTCCTCTCTTATTTTGAACTGGCGCTTGAAAATATTTCCTTCCCCCACCACTGATCGGTAACCATAGCAACTATCTTCTTCAAAGTGACTAAGAAGGCTTACTATTGGCTGCTCGAAGATAGTAACTATGGTTACGCTTCTAGCGTGGGGGGAAAGCACTATTTCTCAAGCGCCAATTCTAAATGAATAGAGTATAGAACCAGTTGAACGCTAGAGGCATTGTTTAAGAAAACACCGCTACCAGTTTCCGGGCAACCTCCCTCCCATCTAGAACGCGAGCCCCCTCATTAAACTGTGTTCTGAAGGCAGCAGAAAAGACCGGGATTTAAGGGTTCCTCCGCTCTCTGTTAGTTATATGCTAAAACGAAGGAAGTTCTCCGAATAATGGGCGGACTTTAGTGAAGCGAGAGGAAGTGGGTCGCTTTGAGAGGGTTCTGTTTCGCAGTGTAGTTGAATATGGTGTGGGAAGTGAATGTAAGGACAATGGATGGGGATTTTCCCCGAGCAGGATATCGAAGAGTCTTTACAGTGTGGAGTTTCAGAATGCATTGTAGGATGTGTAGGAGACCTTTTGAGAAAAATTAGTGTACGTGTATTCAGCGTGTAAATAATGCTAAAGGGACCACACTTATTATACTATAAAGTTCAAATAATTTAAATTCAGTATAAATACCGACTGAAACTTTTGTGTAATTCAGAATTATAGTATGAATTTCGGATTGACCTATCACAAAAGGAAAACCACTGTCGTTACAATACCAATCACTTTTAGAAGCATTTATACAACAACTTTTAACTTTTAACAACAACAACTTACAACTTTTCTTGACAGTGACTTAACGGATTGCAAGGAGGAGCTTTGATTAGATATGCCCAACTTACTAGCTATCTAATTGGCGAATTAAACAAGGCGAGCGAGAGTCATCTCTGTCTGAGAGGAAAGGGTGTAAAACCCGTGAAAATTGTGTCACCTGTGACAAGGCTAAACTTGATCATAACCGTAGGTTATAAGGCTTATTTATTACCCAAAAGATCTGAAAGAGCCGACGTTACTGGAAGTTTTCCGTTTTTACCACTTGAGAACTCTTTTGCGTTTCTCAAAATTGGTTGGTTGGTTTGCTACGGCTCTTCAAAATTCGCAGCACAGAGTCCCTTCAGCAGTCCCTTTTCATTTAATAATGATTTTTTTTAAAAGCCGTAAATTGGATTAGACTGTTATATATTTCTTTGTTGATGATAAAAATAAATAAATAGTAAAGCATGTTTCTTATGATTATTTTTGAATTATATGAAATCAACCAACTAATGATTATTTTCCCGTCAGAAAAAATACCATGAATGACAGATGGCGCTGGTAGCGTCACCGTTCTCCGTAACATCGCTTTTCGTGTAATGCGCATGCGCAAGCCTGATAAAACACAGTTAACGTTTAATCCAGTTTAGCCTTGCCTGTGAAAACTTGAAATGACTAAAAAAAAAACCCGTGAAACACTCTTTAGGACTCCTCTTTAATTCCTGAACAGCTCTTAAGATCTTGGATTGAATGACTATAGATACAATGATTTCAATGATAACATGCTGAGTTTTATAAAATGTTTTAAAAGTGTCTACTTTCATGATTGAAATTTCAATCCTAAAGTCATCAAGATTGACCAATTCATTAAATGAGGCGACTTACTGCAAAAGGTAGCATTTAAAGGAATTATGCAAAATATCATTCACTGAGTCTCGAAATTCGACAAATTTCCCCATTGTTTTTGCTTTGTGTTTAAACTATTCATGGCCCTTCAAATGAAGATTCAGCTAACAGGAAACCGGTTGAGAAGGAGTTTACTACTTCCCTTCAATTCCAATCTTTCCACAAGACACAGTTTTGCTTTCACTTTGGATAAAATCCCACAAATATTCCTCTAGCCAACCCTCTTCTAGAAACATATTGCACAACTACAAGCAAAACGAAAACTATTTCACAATCCATACAATCAGTAATATCTCCTCCTCCAACAAAAATAACATCTATCCCCTATGACATATTTCCGACACGCTACACAGACAAGCCATTACCAACTAAGCGATCGCAATAAAACTCAATACCGCGTTCTTCCTCACAAAAACTCTCGCGAAATCCCTCAGGAAAACGAGACATCCTCGACTCTCTTTGACGAGAAAGAAATTCAAATAATACGCGATATCATTTAGTTATTGGTCTCGCCGCCAGAGCCTCTCCACTTGTCTCTAGATGCATTATTCATTTATTTTTTTCCCCATAGCGATGCATTCCAATATATATCTATCCTAGAAATCCGAGAAGGGCCCGGCTGAGGAGCCGGCGTTCCAAATCTGCACCCCCGTATCCAACTATTTTCATTTCAGGTCTTCTTTCATCCGGTATTCAAATAGCTCTGGGATGAATAAAACATGGCGGTCCCTTATCTGCCGTGTTATTTTTTGAATGTTGTTGTTTTTTGTGTGTGTGTTGTCTTTGGAGGTTTGTGTACTTCTGTGTGTGGGGGTTGGTTGGAATTATAGTGGTGTAAGCCAAACGGTTGGGGATTCAGTATGTGTAGAATGATTCGAAGCATTGATTTTTAAATGTTTTCTGTTACGAAATCATTTTACGAGCAAAATTATTTCAAGCAGCCTTAAAGTATACAAGCGTACTTTCATAAAAGTAGTATAGATACATATGTACCTGTATGTTGGTGTAGTTTTTATAGGATTTTCTACAAATAGATTATCTGATAATCATTTGTGGAACTTTAAGGAATATAAAAAAGCACATTCTTTACTTTGAAATACATCCTACAAAAAGTTCAGATCTTGCACCTGTATTTATAGAAATTGATTATGAAATGCTTTCGATGATAACTTTAACTGACTTGAAAAAAAATCAATGTCCTAATTTCCTTACCTAAATGCCTGATGTTTTCTTTCTTGTCGGATTACCGAAAATGGATATGCGAGAAAAAGAGGTAAGCCATATATATCTATGCAAAACAAGTCCCAATATCTTCAGACTACACTGAAAAACAATTGTCAAAAAATGGCATCAAAAGATGCCAGAGTACCTAGGGTTTTCTCTGTTGACTACTAGAACATTTCTGTATACAGGAATATTCTGGAAACTTTTTATGCCAGTATTTAGATAAACATACCTAACCAACTAAATTTTCCGTACTTGGGAAAAATGCTACACCAACCGGTAAATTTTGGTATAACCAAGATTTATATAAAGACAACCATATGTAATTAAATAATGTCTATTGTATTGTATTGTACTGTCTAATATTGTATTCTAATACATATTCCATCAATATGTGCTAGACTAAACTATTTAGCGAAATTCCCAAAGTTTCAAAAAGTTTGTAGCATATAGAAAAAGTTCAGTCAACAGAGAAGTCCTGTGTAAAAGAAAGCTTTGGCAACTTTTGCTTTTAGAACTTTTCTGGTTTTTTTTTTCGATTTTTTTTACAGTGTATGTGTGTTCTCGTTATTCATTACGTAAAAAAAGCTATTTTGGACGCCAAAGGTAAGAACTAGTGATGGGCAAAATCGATAATTTTAGGTATCGAATACTTTGGTATCGAATACTTATAGGTATCGAGTACTTTTAGGTATCTAGTACTTTTTTTCAATGTCGGGAAATGAACCTGAAGGGACAATTTTTTTAGGGCCTATCCATAATCAGACTAATATTCAAAAAACTGAAAGCGATCCATCAAAAAGCCCCGTAGCTACGGGCCTGGAGGTGGATAGAGGCGAAGGATTTGGCGGGGGAAAAACCTAGCCGCGTCAAATTTCTCTCGCGGATGATAACGACTTGGGTTTGAGCGTTGCAAAATGAAAACGGAAACAGGCTGCGTTTGATCTACAGTAGGTATTATAAAGATTACTTCATTGAAAATTTTAAAACGAAATATATCAATAAAGTATCGATACTTTTGTGGGTATCGAATACACTCGATACCTATAGGTATCGAGTACTTAAGTATTTGGTATCGATACCTGCCCATCACTAGTAAGAACATTGTCGAAAACAGCAAACTAAATCTAACTCAGAATCTATCGATGTACAAACATGGATAATCATAAACTAAACCATGAAAAATCTTCAGATTTTAAATTCTCCAACCAGACTCATCCCACTCTCTTCCTCACCATCCGATTATGGTTATAGCTCCTCAAGGTAAGGACGGCCCAGCTAAAGGGTTGTACTCTACTCTTTATGTTGTTGTTCCTGTTCTAACTGCTTCAGGGATTTTGGGACTGAAGAGACTGCGAGCCAAAGAGACAATTTACCATAAATAACGGTAAAGAATGAGGACCGCTTAGCATTCCACTTCGATTTGGCTTTTAAGGCACATTTGTTTTTCTGGGATATCGTGGAAGGGAATAAAATTATCCATAACTTAATGGATGCGAATCTTTTGCCATTTATTACGGTCGCTTGCGTTTAGGATTTCTCATCTGGAGTCATTTTTTTATTGGGTCTTTGGAAGAATGTACTGCAGGGAAACCGACTTTTGTAAAATGACGGAGTTGTTTGCATTTTTATTGAGGATCGTAAATACTGTGACAATTTGCGTTTTCTTTTGCGGTGTCTTTTCCTTCTTGGTTTGGGAATTTTCTAAGTGTTCTTAAAGAATCTTTGGAGTGGCAAATTTGATTTATCTCCAAGCTCATGATGAACCGAATGCATCTACGTGTTAAAAAATGCCGGTTAGAAAAATTAGGTATTCTGGGAAAAATGGCGGTTAAGAGTTAAAATTTTACATTTTTAAACTGTAAAAACTTTTCACTTAACAGCCTATTTTTAACATAATGTAGTACATATGCTTCACCTAAAATATACAGTCTATGCAAATTAAATGAATGAATTTAGCAAGATAATTAGGTGATACAATAAACTTACCAATATCAAGTGTCAACATATGTATTGCCCAACAATCCTTAAGGGGGTTCAGTACCCCAACATTTTAAAAAAATTGATTTTGATATTTTGATAAATTATAAAAGAGCAAACATTTAGCTTTTCAACGGTGTATTACATATGCCTGTAATCGGTTTTAAAGCATATTAAAAATTGCTTTAAAAATGTAAACAAACCGAAATTCGCTATACCGCTCCTACTTCGAATGCAAATATCTCAAAACTGTGTTTTTAAGCCTTCGATGTACCTTTTCTAGCAAACTAACTGTTGAAACATCATAATTTTTTGCACACATTATTGTTATGATGTAGTTCTTATACTGAAATGAGCTTTAAGTAATTGATTAATTAGAACCCATTTTATTGAACTTTTTACATTGCATCTCTAAAATTTTTGAAATATAGCATTTTTTTCTGATAAAAGTGATATTTAAAAAAATTACAGAGATTTTTTTAAAAGCTCATTTCTGTATAACAACTACATCATAACAGACATGTGTGCAAAAAGTTATGATGTTTCAACTGTTAGTTTGCTAGAAAAGGTACATCGAAGGTTTAAAAACACAGTTTTGAGATATTTGCATTCGAAGTAGGCGCGGCATAGAGAATTTCGGTTTGTTTACATTTTTTAGGAAATTTTTAGTATGCTTTAAAACCGATTACAGGCATAAGTAGTACACCGTTGGAAAGCTAAATGTTTGCTTTTTTATAATTTATCAAAACCTCAAAATTGGTTTGGTAAGGTGTTGGGGTACTGAACCCCCTTCCTTAAGAACGTAACCCGTGGATTAACCCTTTAGTCAACCCAATTCATCCATTGGGTTCAATAAGAATCCAGGGCGCCTAAGGACTGAGAGCTTAAATGAGAAGTTTAAATAACTGGTTTGAACTAGCAATAAACGATATCTAATCATAAATATGGCTTCCCAAGGGAAATGTACTAACTATTGCGCAAGTGATTAATTTCATAAGTGTATTACTGATTAACTAATTTTATACGATTCCAGACGAAAACATCATCCCAACATCAAATGATGGATGTAAAATAAACAGCATACCTCACATTGAATTGAAAACCATATTAAAATATTCACACAGATACTCTTAAAAGGTTCATTTCCAGCCCTGAATGCAATTTAAATACCTCTCTACACTCAACTCGAATATTCACCAGCCAAATCATTTGATACAATTTGCACGCACAGCAATAAATTTTAATTGAGCTTTTCCAACAATTTCCATGAAATATTTTCCATAAATATTAAATCTATACACACGCACTTTTCCTTCGTTAGATAAATATCTGTACATGTGTGTGTGTGTGTGTGTTGGATAATCATCTTCATAGAAGTAACTGTAAATAAAACTTACATTAAATTATCTATTTTATCTTGAACGCATTTATAATATAAGGAATTCGTGTAGTTCACATTTCTATTGAATATTTAAATTTTGAATAGAGAATGGATTTATTGGATTATTAATCTTTTTGAAACAGGTGATTATTCAACAGTAAATGATGATAAGGGAAGAGTATATTAATATGAAGGTGGAGATTATGTTTTAAACATAATGAAGGGGGGAGATCTTCTATTAAAGAGTGAAAGATTCTTTCTAAACCTCTCTTTAATCCCGCAAATAGAATTCATATGCCATTCACTTTTTTCATTCCAGAATTCATCAATGAGCGTTATATCACCCTTATATGCTTTTTTATTTTACGTGTATTTTTCACATTGAATTTATGTAGTGATATAAAATCACACATTTAAGAGTTTCTACATATCTAGAAAGTCGTTCAGCACATCAAATACCATTTTTATAGAAAAAAAACATTTTCACGAGAAGATAACACTACGTTATGTCAGTTGAGCTAGGGGTTAGGTTAAGTAATTATTTATTTTATAGAAAAATATAATTGCACTAAAGAAAAAACAATATTAAGTAAGCTGAAAATTTTCACTACTACCTTATAATAAATTTGGGTTCAATTCCGTAAGAGTTCCCGCGCTAAATATCGCTATGCTCTTTTGGACACCAAAGAGTAGAAATATTGCTAAATAATTTCAAACTCGTGGATTAAAATGTTTAGCTAGATCAATAACTGAGCAGTTTATCAATAAAAATCAGAAAAATATGTCGATATTTGAATATATGGCGTTTAAAAGAGCATGGATGTATTTAGCGGGAACTTTAACGGAATTGAACCTAAATTTGAAGTGATCCATGCATGTGCTAAGTATTAAACTACAAGTTCCCCTGCGATTTCTAAACAAAAGCTCTTTTTTTATCACTCAGAATTACATTTTTAAGTTTTACATTGGGATGGGAAAAATAATATAACTCAATGAAAAATGTTAAAATATATTTTAATGACAAAGCACCTTACGTAAGTTATTAGATTACGTAAGATATTTTTTATGTTATACTACTAGACAGCAAAAAAGTGAAGACTTTTCGAGAATAATCCAAACAAAGAATATATTTTTAACTATATCTAATCTATTTAACCCAGCCCTTTATATTGAGAAATTTTAAGACACGAGCACAGCGATTTTCTCCTCAGCATTCTTAAAGCACTCATATATAATTAATGAATGACAACCGTAACACTCTTTTTGAACTTGAAGTTTCAGTAATTTGTGCCATAAATAGCGCACTGATATAAAGCAAATGATGTTTGGATATTTATGCTTGGATAGAAATAGAACTCTAGAACTTATCTGGAATTCACATCAAAGCAAGTTTTCTTCCACTGCTCAGTGCTCATGATTTAATGATTAAAATTGAAGTTCTGCTTCTGGGTAAGGATTGATTTTAATTAGTCAAGAATCCAGATCGGACACAGCATGGAATAAGTTAAAAGATAACTTTATGTGTAAAGTGTGCGTTACTGATAAAGGATCTGCTGTTTATAGAATTCATAAAACCCAAATTATCCGGGATATAAGGCCATGTTCTATTTTTATTATCAAACGTTTCGTCCCTCTCTGTGGAGGACATCATCAGTGAAAACATTAACTTTTTATTGATGATCTGATGTTTATTGATGACTTTTTAAAAAATAAAGTTTAGATTTTTTAATAATATGTAATTGAAAATAATTAATTTGATAAGAAGTCTGATGTTTGGGAGTGAGAAAATTAAATTAAATTAAAGACTCTAAAGTTCTAAACTAACATATCTGATTCAAAATAAGTTTTAAGCGATTTGGAGACCTTTTCTAAAAACTAGAGAAACAAATTCAAATTTTTCTTTGGGTGATTTCTATTCGCTTTTATGTACATTTCAGAAAAGAAGAGAGATAAAATACTAACTATAAAATAGTTAAGTACAAGCTAGTTACTAATTATAACTAGTAGGAGAAATAACTGGAATTTTAGCTTATGTTTAACCATGTTTTATGATTTATTTTAATTAGCTTTTATTGAAAGAGCTGAAAAGTTTAACTAATTGAACTAACTAAATTGAAGTGACATAATCATAAACTATTATTTATTATAACCTAAAACGATATAATTTGAAATGCGAAAGTGAAAATATTTTGTATATAGGTGGATTTCTCCTACTCAAGGAATTAAATAGTAAGAGAGGTATTGCATTTCACACGTCTAAACCCACCTTTTCAGAATTCTAAAAGTGTTTGTCTTGGTCCAGGGTTGAAAGAAATACGAATTCTAGGTACGACATAAATAAAGATAAAACCAAAACGGAGTGGGAATAGAAATTGGAATATTTCCCGCTTTTCTTATCGTATTGATTGATAGCAGAATAAAAATAGTTGAGCCTATAACTTATCTTACGTTTTAAGAATTCAAGAATGAATAAAAATTTTTAATACACACAATACATACTATTACTATGAGAATAATTTTATTTTTAACCACATAGTCGACCAACATTCTTAAAAACATATTGTTTATCTTAAATTAGAGTTTATATTACTAGAACTACATTATAAACAAATATAATAATAAATAGTTACTGAAACAACATTTAAAAAATGAGAACAAAATTAAAAAACATGTTGTTGTCAAATTTTTCTCAACTTATAATTTTTTAATGAAAATTTGTAGTAGAAAACACAAACACAGGTGCATAGGTTTTTTATGTTTCGAATTGAACAAAAGTAATGTGATTATTGTAAGTATATCATTTGTATTCATGATTGTGAAATGCAGAAATAAAAATGAATTTATTTAATGGAAGTAAAAACAATTTTAAATTAAAAATGAGAAACTATTTTCTTTTATTATAGAATAGATAATGTTTAATTTTGTGAAAAAGGGGTTATATCACTTATCAAAAGGATTCAAAATTTCTGACTCGTTTTTGATGCTTATGAAAATAAAAATATTTAAGTTGCTTAAAGGTCTTATGCAGAAAAAAACATTTTTAAAATAAATTTTCAAAATAACATGATACATTTAAAAAAATTTATTTTATTTATTTGGTATTTATTCGTTTGCTTTTATTGTGTTTTTTGTTTCGGTTTCTTTTCTCTGCGTATGTGCTGTTGTTCCATTTAATTGTAATGTACAATTGTAATTATAGTTTTTAATAAATTGATTTAATTTTGATTTAAATTTGAATATAGGGGGATAAAAATATTTTTTCAATATATTTTTGCAGGAAAATTATATTCTTCAATAAACATTTTCTTTAATTAAAGCTTATTTGATAGCTGATACTTTAACACAACTCAAGAAAATGAAATTGTTTTACTGCAAAGCTTTCCTAAATGTTTTTCCTCTTACAGAGAATATAAAAGTCCCTTCAAATTAGAGAAAAGAGAAAATATCAAAAGAAATATGCATATTCAAAGATTCTAATTAGAAGAGAAATAGCGTCAAACAAGAGTCTAGTGCCATAAAAAGTTTCAATCTCATTAAATATAACGTTTCCAGCTTCCAAATTTGTGTCTGTTTTTGTATCGTCTTAAGTCAGATTGGGCGATCAATTATTGGAATGATAAGTAATTAAATTTGGCATTCGTTCATTTCTGTCTTGATGTTCCAGCCTTTTGTTTATAAAAAAATTAGTATATTAGAATTTTACGATTCATTAAGGTAATGAGAAATTCTTTAGCTCTCCTCCGAAAACAATTTTTTGAAAAGTTACCCCAATATTTACTAGCATTTAATCTTTTTTCAATTCTTGAAACCGAAAAGTTAATTTCGTTTACCTCCGGTGTTATTCCTTTACATCTTTTTTTTTTATTTTGAAATTTAATCTCATTTTTAATTTAAATATCTAAATATTTTCAAGTTTATTATAAGGAATAAGTAATAAGAAAGAAGGAAGGAATTTCTTGGTTAGAAATAAATATAGGGTTGAAAACTATTTTCGTATATTTGACTTTTGATTCATTAGTTAATCTGTCAGTTCATTTTATAAATTAATTTAACAAAAACATTGTTCTTTATTAGTTATCGTTTTATTGTTTTTTCTTAAAATTTTCTTTTGAATATTTATTTAAAAGCTATAGTTTTACTTTTAACTTAGATTACTTTTAACATTTTTTACATACATTTGAAGGAATTTTTTCACATTTGAAGGAAATAATGGGCAATTCCAGTATTTTTATTTTATTTTTATTCGTCAGAGATATCCAAGAGATGATATATACGCTATTTTTTTTAATTGCGAGGATTATTTATTTTTAATTTAATTTCAAAGTTTGGATCTATGTAAAAAAGGAGCGCGAAAGCATCAAATGTCAAAATGTGGCGTCATTTAATCTTAAACATTAGTTTTTAAAATGGCTTAATTAAAAATTGATGAAAAAATGATTTAATTGTTTAAACAATTAGGGAACTACCGCCCCTTGCTCACTATCACTCAACAACCCCCGTTAACTGCTTACGCAGGGCCTTTCGGATCGCTTCGAAATCCCCACGAAACCCTGCTCACCGAAATTATTTATTTTATAAAACATTCATAAAAACAAAAAGCAGAAGAAAAACCAACTTTCCAAAAATACACAAATAATCTTTATGAATAACACTATCTTATTGGTTCTAAATTATCAATAATTTAATCAAGTAAAACCGAAACAGATCTGACGTCATTCAATCCTCAACAAGTGCAAAGGGATTGTCGATTTTTATTTCAAAATATTGAATTAATTTTTTTTAAGAATTACTTTATTTTATTATTTTTTTTTAAATTACAAACAAAGTGAGGAAGATATTTCTTTATTGAATGGCTTTACTCTTTTTTAATTTTGAAATTAGAAAAACTACTCATACTGTAAGCATTCCTAAAACTATCACCTGGAATTGTATAACAATCCATGTAGGTGAACAAATAAATCAAATTAATTAATTAATTTTTTAAAAAATTTTCATATCGATTTTTGGAAACTTTGATCCATTTATTTTACTGAAAAAATTCAATTTTTCTGTTTTCAAAAAATTCTAGTATTGCCCATTATTTTTAGTTATTCTTCGTAGAAAAATTAAAATATTTTTTATGCAATTTAATAATACCTGACACATAACTTAGAAAACTAAGTCAAATCCCTCACACCCATAAATTTAATTCTATTAAGTGACTTTCTTAGTTTATCAAAAGAACCTGTAATTTACACTTAGATATAGCTATATAGGGGTCATCCATAAATTACGTGAGGTGTTTTTTCCAAAATCTGGACCCCCCCCCTCCCCCCTTGGTGAGATTTAGTGAGATTTTGCTGGACCCCCCCCCCTCCCCCCCCCACGTGAGATTTACCTACAACTTTTTAAAAATAATTTGCAGTATCTTATCCTTTCTCATACATAAAAAAAGAAAATCGTATAATTTCTAACTTAAAAAGTTGACGTGAGATTTTAATCAACCCCCCCTCCCCCCTTGGTGAGGTTTGGTGAGATTTTTCCAAACCCCTCCCCCCCTTTTTGACCTCACGTAATTTATGGATGCCCCCATAAAGGATAGTAATAATGTAGTTTTCAAAAATTGGGTTCAAAGTATGATAATTTAAACTAAGAAAAAGTTTAAGAATTATCATATTGAGGGTGGATCGGAGGTCCATTGAGAATTATGTGTCCTATTATAGAATTTTATTTAAAACACAAATATATCTTTGTAAATCAACAAAAATAAAAATTATCTAGATTTCATCTCATTTATAATGATTTGAATAAAAGTATTTTAAAACGGTATCGAATATTTCGAAATTCAAAATTAAGTCAGAACTTTTCGTCATACTCATAAGAATATAGTTGCATTATTTACTTTTCAAAAAGAGTATTATGCATAATAAAAGGATTAAAATGAGGTAATCATTACCCTTATTTGAAACCTGAGCAATTCATATCAATGAATTACATGCAAATCCCTGTCCTAGACGCGTAATCCAACCATTCATGTTTATTTACCCCCAATTCTCTACTCTATTCCCATAACTCCCCGAAACATTAGAAAAACTTCCATTTTTCAAAATATTCCGCTACTGAATAGGGGAGATTTAATTTATGGGAGGTTTCTGCCCTCATTTAATTTCTTTCAAAAGTCATTACTCAAATAGAAAGGAAGTAAATATATAAATTTTAAAATTGCTTCAGAGGCTATCACTGGAATTAATAAAAGCTGCGCTCGTTTTTGTTGATGTCTGGAGCATTTATTAAATTTTTGCCCCATTATTTAACCTTTGGCCTAAATTTTTATTAATGGAGTTCAGTTTAGTTTACCAGTCAGACAATTGTCTAGATTTTTACCCGGGGGCATTACAATATGAAAACATATATTTAAATCACTTCGATAAATTCTAGAGGTTATTGAAAGTTTGGACGATTAAGTATTTTGAATTTAAATTAGCATGAGTATCGAAACTTTCACCGTAACTGTGCAATATTGGAAATTTGTTTCGGTATTCAGAAATTTCTAGGTTTAGGGTGAAAATATGTTTTCCAAATAGCATTAATGCAACTTTCAGTTAAGTTCTCAACCATTTTAAACATGGAAAATAATAAAACTTTTCCTTTAAATCTTTTGAAGTTCATAAAACCAGTTCAAATTACTATTATCCTAAAACTGTCAATTTATCCTTACGAAATTATGAATTTCGTACAAATTAACATTCTTTGAAAATAAATATGTCTGCGTTTAATCAAAACGTAGTTCTCATTAAACTATTTAATCTAAGAATAAATTAGTTTCACAATTTTAGTTTAAATCTAGATATTAGGTTCACAATTTACGGATATCTGTCCAATGAGTACTAGATGGATATGATTTTTAGAAATAGTACTAATTATATGAACCATGAGCATTATTTATGGCAGATATACTATTCTTAAGTATTTTTTCTTGTCAAACTAAACACCATATTCCTCTCTGTTAGGTTTTTACATAAAACATTATTCATGAGTGTGGAAGGACGATAAAGTAGATTATTACTTGAATATTAAAATAAATCTAAATAATTTAATGTAAAACACAGATTTATTCCACTTCACGTAGTTATTTCATTCTTTCGACAATACTTTTAAGATTTACTTTACAAAAATATTTTCCTGTCTAGAAAATTTCATAGTATGACAATTTCTATTTTCAAACACGGCGATTTAAATTGCATGCCCTTCTATTTTGGACAGCCTTTCTAAACCGCAATATTGTCTATGAGGAAACCAGATAGATATATGCACTAGTTCACTTTTATATGCCTTTTTCAAATAGTAATAGTAATATATGAAAGCATATGCAGAATTTAATTGCATTCTATTTCTCAGAGCATGGTCATGAGAGAGATAACAGTATGCTATATGAAATCTGCCTTTTTCTCGTTGTCAAAAACGGAATTTACTGAGCTTATGAAATATCCGGGCACTTTATGCAACTGTCAAAACATGGGCCTAAACAAAGGCCATCTGTACACAATCCAATTATAAGAGGAAGAAATATAGGGGCATACAGGGTAATGTGTTAGACGACATATGCTTGTGGTTTGTTTCACTTGAATATGTAACTCAAGTTCTTATCTAATGCTATTTAGAATAACGTTGGAGATGCAGTTCATACCAATGTGACACTGGCTTTGGTAAACTTTAACAAGTTCTTGAGTGATGATCAGAATGTATTATTATAGCCTAAAATTACAAAATACTTAAGCATAGAAATATACATTTTTTCCTGGTTATTAAACTAAACATTAAAATGTAAGATTATTTTTAGAAAAATAATCAATCAAGTAGGTAAGACCAAACCGTATAACTTTTGATTACAAGACAATCAATTAAACTTTGCATGCAAAACTAAGAATGATAGATTATGGTCAATACGTAGACATCTGTTTCAGTATTCTTTATCGACAGAGTTCAAACTATATTTGCTCATTTACAATGATTATCTACTACAATGAATGTTTGACCAAGTTTTCGATTATATAAACCTGTATTTTGATATGAATAATTGTCCAAGAACTCTGATATTATAGGATATCAATATTTGGTTAAATAGTATTCTAATGGGAAGTTGAAGCATTAGCATTTAGTACCAACTATCATAATGTGTAATGCCAATAATTTTTAGCAAATGATAACGTTTCTTACATGATGTTTTAAATGATTAATTTACCCCTTTTGACATATTACGGATCGAAATTTTCTATTTCTCATGTTACAAATGCTCCAAATTAACTAAGAATTTCAAACTGCTTTATTAGTTTTTTATTAGGTATGATTGGATATACAAATTAGTATTAGAGTTAAGAGAGTAGTATTAGAGTTAATTAAGTATTTAATTAGTAGTATTTAATATTTAGTAATTATTATTATTTAAGTATTTAATTAGTATTAAGTAGTTAATTAGTATTAGAGTTAATTATATTATAACGGTTATCAAAAGAGTATATTTTCTATTAGTACACTTTTTTGTGTATTACTTGTGTTACAAAGAGACTATTAATAAATTTCTTGAGAAAAAATGTATAGATAATTTTAGTGTAACAAAATAAGACTAATACCGTTGGTCATAATTAGCTCTTTTATAATTATGTAAGAAGAAACTTTCAAAAAAATATTTTGGGTAATCACAACCCTTGGCTAAGATTGCTTAGAATAAATTAATTTATTGGTTTTTAAAAAATAGAACGAAAATGAAATGAAATAATTTCAAACTCATTAAGTTAATTTTTCTGTATACTAAAATGTCTAAGATTGTAGGTTTTTTCCCTGTTCTGTAACTTAAAAATTTAATTTATTTTCAATTCGTTTTGGTGTAGATAAAAATGGAATTTTGTAACATGAAACTTAATCCAAGATTATACCTACCAATTGTTTGATATACTCTTGGATTAAGTTTCATGTTACAAAATTCCATTTTTATTGGCTTACCAAATGATAACTTAGAATCATAGAATGATTAATTAGTTTTTTCTTTCCTATGATCAAAGTTTTTCCAAGGAATATATTTTATGATAAAACAGTGAATTTATTTATTTGGATTATGTAATTTTGAATTTTTTTGCAAATCCATATTTTTAACTATTACAACTATAAAAAAAATCTAAGGGAGGATCTTTCACCAATCCTAGTAAGTTAAAAGGTTGAAGTGCCATAAATTGAATTGTCAGTTTTAAAAAGGGAATATAAGTCCAATGACCAAATTTTGAGATAATCGAAAAAAACCCTGCATATAAGTAGTATAATTTTAATCGTATCACCACTAAATTTTTACTGGAAATCCAGGACACTATGTAGAATACATAATAATCATTGAAAACAACTAAAAATACCCACGTTTAAACTTGAAAAACTAAAATAAACCGTTTAAATTAGATTTCTGTTTAGATCACTTCAAACAAAAGTGGAAAATAGAAAAACCAAGACAAATAAAATTCAAAAGTTTTATGAAACCAAGTCCTTGAGAACGGTTAATGAATATAAATGAAGTCAAACATTAACTAGAAAAAGGCAAAGAAAGCTTCTGAATCATGAAAAAATTTGGTTTCGGCTTAGCTCACAGCACAAAGAATATGAAGAGTAAGAAAATTTCAAGTTAAAAAAATAATGAATGGACATCTATATCTCGCCAAATTCAAGGGGCTGTATCTGCCTATAGGGGATAGTTATTTTGTGTACCTCTTTTCACACCCTCGTGCGTAGAGCGAAGCTTGTAAATTTGCTCCCTTTATCACACATACAGACGATTCAATTGTACAAAAAGCGTTGAGAGCTCACCTTTCTTGGAGGCTGTGAAGCTGTCGTGGTTCTCGACCCTCTCGATCTGCGCTTGCAAGCGAGTGGTGGGCAGGACGTTGGAGTCTGCGTTGACGTGGTCGACTGCGTAGCGGAACGCCAGTTCCAGCCCTTCATCGCCGCTTTCGAACAAACCACCTGCAACAACACACCGTTATACCGTCAGTATAACTCAGACTTTTCGTGTTCATTTTTAAAGGAATGAAAAATGATCGAAAGTGAAAAGTGTGAATTGGCATTTTACTCTTTACTCCTTAAGTTTTCTTTTCAAGCTAGCGATTCACAGGGAGTGAATCGCTTATGATGAACACTTATGTGATTCGTTTATGTGAATTGCATATGTGATTAAAATGAACCTTAAAGCTTCATTCAGGCTTTTCACTTTGGAAGAATAATCCAAAGGGAAAAGTGTGAATTGACATTTTACTCTTTACTCCCTAAGTTTTCTTTTCAAGATAGCGATCCACAGGGAGTGAATCGCTTATGATGAACACTTATGTGATTCGCTTATGTGATTAAAATGAACCTTAAAGCTTCATTCAGGCTTTTCACTTTGGAAGAATAATCCAAAGGGAAAAGTGTGAATTGACATTTTACTCTTTACTCCTTAAGTATCTTTTTAAGCTAGCGATTCACAGGGAGTGAATCGCTTATTATGAACGCTTATGTGATTAAAATGAACCTTAAAGCTTCATTCAGGCTTTTCACTTTGGAAGAATAATCCAAAGTGAAAAGTGTGAATTGACATTTCCTTTTTAACTCCTTCCCTTTTCAATGGGAACTAGTGATTCACAGGTGTGAATCACTCTAGATGAAAAGTGAAAGCGATACAATGTGAATAAGCCTTATGGCACTGATACTATAACTTAAGGCACTGATACTATAACTTAAGGCACTGATACTACAACTTAAGGCACTGATACTATAACTTAAGGCACTGATACTATAACTTAAGGAACTGATACTATAACTTAAGGCACTGATACTATAACTTAAGGCACTGATACTCTATTTTCCATATTCACAGCCATCAGCGTCGCAGTTAAATCCTTGGTCAAAGAAGGATTCTACCAATCAAAATCAGTGAAAAACCAATTATTCTTTCTTAAGATGCTGGTTAACACCGATTCTGAGGACTGTGAATATGGATGTTAAGGGGTAGTCTATAAATTATGTGAGAAGTTTTTCTCCAAATTTAGCCTCCTCTCTCTCCCGTATGTAAGATCTCCCCCTTCCCCTCATATTCTCACATGAGACTTTCTATCTTTTAGTTTAAATAAATGTCTTTAATATGTTCTAGTCACGTTTGTTTCTTCTTACCGGCATCATACTTAGGGGATATCCATAAATTACTTGAAGTGTTTTTCCAAAATCTGGACCCCCTCCCCCTTGGTGAGATTTAGTGAGATTTTGCTGGACCCCACCTCCCCCCACAGGAGATTTACCTACAACATTTAAAAATAATTTTTATCCTATTCGTTTGCATTTTGTGCTTCACAGCACCTAAAACTTTTCCATTATTAATGCTGTGGGGGAAAAGGACATTATTCTAACTAAAAATCACCACAGTTCTTATCTGTGGGTATTATTCCTTTATCATACTTATAAAAAGAAAATCGTATAATTTCAAACTTAAAAGTTGACGTGAGATTTTAATCGACCCCCTCGCCCCTTGGTGAGATTTGGTGATATTTTCCCAAACCTCTCCCCCCTTTTTGACCTCACGTAATTAATGGATGTCCCCTTAACATACACACTTTATATAATTTTATTTTTTGCATAAAAATATTTCACCAAAGATTAGAGTTTAGAAAATATTTAGTTCCATGACGTATTGAGGGAAACTAAAAATACAAAAAAAAATTTTTCGTGTTCACTGAACTCAAAACATCTTTTTCTACTTGCGAAACTTTATCCTCAAAACTGCAAATCTGGCAGTTCAGAAATTTTGAAGATTCATTCAGTAAATCAAAAACTGCAAGTTAGCTATAAAGAAAAAGGACGAGTTCTTTCTGTTTTTACGTTGGTGGAAAGTGATGACTGAAGTAACATTACTTTAAAATTCACTGAGAAAATAGCACACATTTTTATCCTTTTTTTATTATATCGTTGATTATCCTCAGTTTATCACATAAGAACTTTTTAAAGATTTCATTTTTAGAAAGTTTTATTTCTTAAAAATACCAAATAAAAGATAAAACGATAAATCTAATTTTTTGTCAGCAGTTTAGACCATGATCCTTTTTGAACCTGAGGAATATTAAAATGTCGAGAATTATTAATGGGCGAGCAGTAGCTCCTTTGGGATGAATCATTATATGATCAATGTGTTATTATTTTTTCTTTTTTTTTCCTTTTATGTGTTCCCCAGTTATGTTATGAAAATCAAAACGAATGTTCTTAGTTTGTTTGAATTTAATTCATCTACCTGTTTTATACCGCTAAAATAACCTATTTATTTTTCATAAACTAGGGAACAAACAAAATATTTGCAGAAACCTTTTACATCCCATACAAAAATAAACTGTAGATAAACTTTCACTCTTTCACATTCTAATATTAGCTTGTAATAACTATCCTGATCGCATCCAACTAACTAAACAGATCCCAATGAAGCAAACACAAGCAGTTTCAATTAAAAGTTTTAACTAAATAAATTCGACATCCAGACATCAACTAGTTTCATTTCAAAACATTTTAAAAATCGTTTGCTCGAAACAAAACATTCCTTAAAAATAGAACCCCATTAGAACCAATAAGCTCACATAACACACGATACGAATCATTACCCATCAACGAACGACTAGAAAATAATTAATACCTCCCTCGCAGACGAAAAAAAACTAATAAGAAGATTGCAATTAGAACGAACGAAAAAATCTGAACTAATCAGAATTTTCCACGTGATTAATCTCTTAAACTCCTCGTCCCCATTTGGCCTCCGGACCCATAATCCCCATTTTAATGAAATATTCCGAAAACGAGAACTGTGAACAGAGGTTTCGTGTTTAAACACCGTTAGATCGAATAACGCTTTAAATAGATTTTTTTACTCGGAGATTAAAGGATCGTTTTGTGCGTATATGCACTGATGTTTACTTGGCCCTTGTAGTAATGAAGGTGTTGGAAAGGATTTATCGGTCGAAAATTTTTAGAATCAAGCAAATGCTTGCTTTTTTTATATTTTGCTTGCAAAAGGAATGTTTCTCTGGAAGTTGATTATTATCAGATTTAAGTAAAATATTAGAAATTTCTATTAAACCTTCTCTTTGCAAAAATTTTCTGGAAGTGAACCAAACTGAAGTGATTAATGTCAAGAAAGTAGTGAGGTTATCAGTGAAGAAATTCAATTGTAAAATATAATTTTTGTCGAATTTTAAAATTATTTAACATGGGATTTATCATAATTTCGTGTTGTATTTTGTATTTTTAAAATAACATATAAATTTTATGCTAATTATGAAGGTGTCCCAAGGTGGGACAATAGTGAAGCTCCTTGGGAAAATTTTAAAGTTTTTTAAATTTGTTTTTATGAATTACTGTGTGAAACAGATAATTGGTTAAAATTTTTTATTTAATACTCAAATGAGTGTATTAATTATGAGTTCTGTTTGAAAAATATAATTGCATTCATTAAATAAAAGGGGCCCACAAGAGGTGTGTCCCCTTTTCCTATACTTAAATCTAAGTTTTAAATGTTTTTAGATCCTTAACTTCTTATATTCCTGTATCTGTTTAAAGAGGGTAATGAAAATCCCAATGAATGCTAATTAATAGAATATATTTGCTTTAAGAGGAACAAGAAAACTAGAATGGAATATATTGATAAAACATCAATTAGGCACTTACTTTGAAATAAAATGTAAATATAAATGCGCTGATTCAATGCACACAGAATGAGAAAAATAATTAATTACGTTACATAAACTAACAGAACGCTAAAAAGGAAAATGAATTGAATGAAAGCTAATTAAACAGTGCAGTCAAATGTAATTTGATCAGAAAAACATTACACACGATAGAATTAACTTAAATTGGCCTATTTTAAGTTTTAATAAATATCTATTAAAAAGAGTTCTTTAAAGTGCCCCGAGGGTTACAATTACAATAGATTGCTGTAAAACAATCTTTGCAGCAAGTGCTGCTGAGAAAATGTGTCAATATAATAGTTTTGTATCCTATTGTTTAAGAAAATTAAGTACTAACTGAAACTCAAATATGCAGGCATTGTTATTTTATTTTCCCTCAGGGAAAGTTTAAAAAAAATGTTCTTGAATGAATGAATACTTATAATGTTTACTAGAAAATATTTTCTTTTAAACAACGCATGAATAATTTTACAATCTAAAAATAAGCCTTTTGTCTTTAAAATATTTCGGTTTTAGTTTTAGAGTTAGTAGTTTAGAGTTTTTTAGTTTTTAGAGCATTAAATTCGTTAACATTAGAGTGTTGACTTACAGGCAAAAGGATCTATGTCGCTGCATTTTGAAAGCTGTAAGAAGACGCCAACGAACAAGCGTATTTCCAAATTATCACCAAGTTGAAAGGCGATCAGCGTGTTGGGGAAAATTGCATTGGGAAAGCGATCGGATATCGCCAAACCTTGCTCAGATTATACTCTATTCATTTGGGAAATAGTGCTTTCCCCCACGTAGAGGCGTAACCATAGTTACGGTCTTCGAGCAGCCAATAGTAAGCCTTCATCGTCACTTTGACGTGGATAGGTGCTATGGTTACCGATCGGTGGTGGGGGAAGGAAATATTTTGAAGCGCCAGTTTAAAATGAACAGAGTATAGTTGAGCCAAAAAAGTGGCCAGAAGTGCATTTCTCCTGTAAGCCGACGAATAGCATTCAACTCATAATGTTACCTCAATCTCCTACTGAAGCTGTGAAAAACTGTACCTTATACCTTAATATCATATCATACCTAAAAGAATTTATCCAAATCATAAAACTCATATCAACCAATTTTGGCGTTACATACTTTATAATGAAATTCCTCCTATACTACAACTATACGAACCATTTGGTATAGATTTAGTTAAGAAATCACTACCACCTGAAATCTATCTTTTACATAAGGTTGGACATTTTTCATCCCCAAAAAAACATTCTTAGAAAGACTCGCCTTCCAATTTTCGAAAAACTCTGATACTTACTCTGACAGCACCGCATTTATTGAATTCCCAAAAATAAATGGTCCCCTCCCAGAAAAAAACTTCTTTAATGTTACTTCTCAAGACATATCCCACGGATGTTTAACTTTCACGTTTAATCCCATTCCCCTCTCTCCACACGGGAGAAAACGTTCTAGAACTTCACGCCCCATGTCCTCTCCTCCCTTCTATTCTTCTTCTGCGCACCACCGAACATTCCAATCCCGCGGAAAAAGATTATAAAGAATAAATGAAGGAGAGAAAAAGAAAAAAAAAGAATTTCTCTCTCGATTCGAATATATACGGCTTGATGGAGTTGTCTCTGAGGCCACGGAGGGAGAAAAAATGGCAAATAAGGAATGGGGGCTCGTGCTGAGTTGTTATGGCAACCGGTGATTCCTTCGGCCATCCAAAACATTTGGTGCCTCGTTCTTGAAATCTCGATTAAGCTGCTGCGGAAATCGGGAGTTAGTTGGGAAGGGAAATTTTGAATGAAGGGAGGTGAATAACAACATGGTGAGTTTCATGTTAGATATTGTTGGAGATTATAGTTAGTAAGTTAGCTTTATTCCAAAAGGAATTCCATAAAACTAATAGTTTTTCTTAAATTTCAGAATGTGTACTTTCAATTTATATACGAAAAATGAGGACTAAGAGGGATTATGCCTCAGCTGACTGTGACTTTCAGTCACACGTTCTGTATCAGGTCTGCTCATGATCTCCCCTAGTGAGCCTGTAATACTGGAATTTGAAGGTCTAACGACTTAGGTACTCCATTAAGTAACCCCCTTTGATGGTATCCAAATACTCTGCCTCCAAAGCTAATAAAACTAAAAGCCTTCAATCGTAAAATCAGTATATGCAAGAATTATTGTTGAAAAAAGTAGTGTCATTGACAAGCTATCGAATGAATAATGCTTTCTAACAAAGCTGATTATCTTTAATTAGTTAGTAAATCATAGTTTTCAGTACATTTTTGTAACAGTTTTGATAAACTAGCAAACAAAGCATCAACGCGATTAGCTACTTTTGCTAAGCAAAGGATTGATTAATTTGCATAAAAAGAAAAGGTTGTAAAACATCATCAACCCCTTTATTATAAAATAAATGTTTGACAATATCCAATTTTGAGTTAGAAAAAAATCACATTTTTTTGTTTTTTACTGCTATTAAACGGTCGTACACCCAAACAGCAATCTTTAATTTGCCGTTTACAATCTTTATTGGGAAATGCTTTTTAAATACAATGCCTTACTAAAAGTATTCTTCACCCGATACCACCTGTAGTCTTAACCACTTCAAGCTTACACACTCAATAAGTTATCCTTCTCTGGTATCAAAACCCGTCTTTCTCAGTTGTTTACCCCTCTCCACCATCACTGCATCCATCTTTCGAAATGGAACACCCCATCCGCTTCATTTACACAGCAAACACTACCCGACCCCTCTTATTTGCACGAACCTAGAGCGTGTTTCCGAAACATATCCTCAACCCTCGAGTCCGTGATCACCCGGATCATTTCCAAGGGAGGAAAAACTACAAAAAAGTGTTCCTAAATCCCCCTCACCCTTTTTTCGAACTCAGGAGACCCCGGAATCTGCAGATTTATATTCGATTTGATTTATGGGGTGTATGCTGAGGATAAGGGAGTGGGCGTTCCATCGATTTCTAGAACATTCCAGATTTATTATTTTAGGCTTGGAGAAGAATGTATCGGACCGTTTACTCTTTGTCACCCGTAGGAGGAATCGGGAGCTATTTTTGGAGGTAGGATATGTGAAGGAATCAAGTTACTCAGTGCTTCTGGGGGATTTCAAAAACGAGGTGTATGCAGGAAAAGAAGAAAAGAAACTCGATGACATTGTTTTTAACATTTTTGAATTGGATTCGGAAATCATGGCCTTTCAAAGAAAAATGTTCAGTTACCGTTCGGTCGATATTTCAAGTTTCAAACGAATACGTCTTCGCCTTTATAGAAACCTCTCAAATTCATACATACTATAATCTGTTAATTTAGAATAGGCTGGTGAGATGCTTAGAACAATAATAACTTAATGCAGCCTCAGTGACTGATTCTTTGATACTTTTTTCTTTACTCTAGTTTAGGCTGGCTATAAATAGGTCAAGACTGATGATTCGATGAACGTTACCATGGTTACCGCTTCTAGTTCATAATATATCCCCGGCCTATTCTAAATGAAGAGATTATAACGGAGTATTGTTGTATAAATAATGAAAAAAATTTCAAAAGGATTTCGAGGAAATGACTTCCATTTAAAAGAGTATTTAAATTATGTAAAGCATTTTTATTGATATTCTGATAGACTACATACACCAACAAACCCTAAGTAACCAAGTTTCCTTAAAAAGAGGTCGCCATATTCAAGAGGTTTACACTATAAAAATTCAATAATCCATCATAGAAAGTGAAAAAATTCTGAACATGGTGTAACCGAATTAAAACCAAATATCAGTTTCTCTTTAACCCTAAAATGCATGATTTTTAAAATTCCCTTGAAAATCATTTATTTGACTTCAATTATGGTGTAAATTAGTAAAAAAATATTTAAAAAAATTAATTTAATTTTTTCTACTTTTAATTGACAAAAAACTTTGTCCTTGTGAAATTAATTTGTGTCCCTTGTGAAATTAATTGTGAAGTGAAATAAAAACAAATGATCTTAAAATATAAAAACACAACATATCTTTTCAAAACAATTTTTTTTCAAGCTGAAAAATTTGTTTATTTTAATTTATATGGTCCTTTTATTTTGGCGTTTTCTGTGTCTTGACTTTCTTCTCACTAGCTATTAACAAATGTCTCAAAATGTCCCCTGCTGTCATCTACTGAAAGTCTAAAGTGCTAATACAATAAAATGTTATATTTATTGTACTTATTGCATGGTGTTGCCGTTTGGAAATGGAAGTTCAAGTAGGAAATGGGGAAAAATGTCGTGTAGCCAAATGGCTACAGTATGCACTGTAGGGTTAAGAAATAAAAAAACATTCCCACCAAATTCAATTCTAAATAAACACTGATATGCACTCTGAGTCTCATATTTTCTAAGTTTATAAAGCTGATCAGGAATCCCAGGAAATGCAAATTTGAAGGGTAACTGAATCTTCAAACTTTCGAAGCATTTTCCCTTCTCTTCTGTGCTACATTCGACTATTTCTGTTGTGCTCATTGAAATATTTTTAAGATATGAAACCCATTCTACAAAACGAGAGAAATCAACCCAATCTATGGGAGTATCGGAGACGTACTTCCGGTTTCCATGGAAACGGATACGAAAATTTCACCGAATATCTTCAATTGATGATGGGGAGTATGTAAGTTTCCTCTCCTTCAAGATTACGATCGAGTTTTGCCTTATTTATCCAAGACAGTTCCTATATCATTTTTACAAATTTAAACAAGGAAGTTCTCCATGCAACCTACATACACATAACTTATATGGTTTGAGAGGAAGTATTATTATCTCCGATTTTCTTTATGTACACACTTTTGAATGAAATAAATTTATAGTCAATTCTAAATCCCCCAGATTTGAAAGCCATATTTAATATTAGGAAGAAGTCAATGGTATAAGTCTCCACTAATTCATTTATTTATTATTATTTTTAGTTTTGTTTTTGTTTTATTTTATGTGTATTGTGGTGTTTTTCTTATAAAATTTTAACTACTTACTCCTGTAAGCCCCGTGCTATACATTGTGGTGCACGGGGAGCTTTTTGTTTGTTTAAATAAAAAAAATGGTATAAGTATGAAGAAAAATTTTCGCATTTCTTCAAAGATTTAAGTGTTTACTGTTTACAGAATTTTCTACGATTAATTTACCATTCTTTGCTTTTTGTCATTATTTCTTCCATTTTATAGATGACAAAATGTGCCCTCAATTTATTCATATCTTCAAAGACTACCTCTGTAGGAGATTTAGTGAGAAACATAATAACACGATTCTTATAAATCAAGCAACATACTTAGAATATTTAAAAGGCTTATCAGGTTTAATTTAAAGGAAGTTTAAAAAGTAAAAAAATGAAATATTTGTGAATTACCAAGAATAATAAAACTATTTTTTTAAAGTCCTTTAATTATTCATTGTAAAATTTTATGGTTTTTTAAATTTTTTAACCAATCAAATTAATACTTAATAGGAATTTTAAAATATACTCCTCCATAGTAGGAGTATTAGATAAAAAAAGGTGTAAGACATAAATATGTAATTTAAGATAAGAAAAATATTTAGAAGTATGTTATAACATTGGAAAAGTACTTCACTACATGTTTTACTCCAAACTACCGTCGAGGTAAGTAATCCAGCTTATCTAATCAAACCCATAAAACTTCGACTATTCACCTAAAACCTGATCCAAATCTCCCAAACCTTACTTAATACAAAACTGTACCCTCACTAAACCGCTTCTCAGAGATCCTCCTTCTTAAATATCGACACAAACTACCCTTTATCCCCCCCACAAAAAAATCTGACTGATTCGCGGAACCGAAAGGAGCTCTATAAAAACCCCGATAGATCCTTAAAAAAAACTTCCTCTGTTGAAGATGCTGCAGTGGTTCCGAAAAGAAGTTCCGAGAAAGACCAGTTCCTTTTGAGATGTGGGAGGCAGTTCGATTCTGTATCGGGTTTTTATCTCGTTTTATAGATGCTCTGGAAAGCACCAGGGAAGGGTGTTTTCTCTGTGGAAGATTCGTTTCATTTTTGATGGGAATGGCAGCAGAAGAACAAACGGGTTCTCTTATACCAACGAAAACGAGGGGAGCGAAGATATTCTTCTGTGAAGAAGCTTCCATCCGATAAAACAAAGCTCCGTAAAGGGAGTTTATTGCGGCCTATTCTTAAAATATCTCTTGGAATCATGTAATCATTGTGAAAACAAAAGGAAGTATGCAGGGTGTTTCAAAGGTCCCTTTGATGACTTTTATTTGGATCCAACGTCTCCTAGGGTCATGGAAGGCTACCCCTAGGTAAGTGACCATGGGGTATCCTTTGGGATGACTTATAAGGGCCCAATCGTAGAAATAAAGAAATAATAAAATTTAATTACAAATCTAAATTAGAGATACAACAAGAACTTCAGCGAGAAAGTATTTTTGGAAATATCTCAAAAAAATCTCTGGAAAAAACATTTCATGAAAATATCTTCCAGGGTGCTACCGACTTCAACTCAAAATTCCCCACTTTCTAGCAACCTGATTGGTAATTCAGAGATGACTCTCGCTCGCTCTGTCTTTTAAGCCAATTAGGAAGATAGAAAGTGAGGCCTCTTCTTACGTCAACCCATGACGTCACAGACAGGAAAAGTAGTCATCTAGTTTAATTTTGCGCTTTTGTGCTAAGCTCGGAATTTTTAAATTTTCGATGGAACCCGGAATTCCTAGATTTATACTGTTAAAAAATGGATTTCCAGCTCTACCCGGGAAAAGTAGCACCTCTGTATGATGTTTCGGTACTATTCCAGAATCCCGGCGCAAGCGATAATGTCGCCAATAATGATGCACCTGCTGATAACCCTTGTTTCTGTTTCGAGAGGTCATGTGTGAGCTCTCGCCAAGAAATCTGCTTGGCGAGATTTGTGCCGGTATTCTAGAAGAGAGTACCGATGCTTCTTGCAATAAAACTTGAACCCCAATAAATTTTCATTTCAAACAATCTAATCCTTCATACCAACAATAACATTTTGTAGCATTATTTCGTTTACAAAATAAAACGTAAAAAAATGCACTCCAAAAAACAAACCCTGGATGTCTTCTAATCACAACTCTCCCCCAGCATCTCTCCAACCCCCTAAAAAACAACAAAAAAAAATCCCTTCAAACCAAAGAAAGAAAAGAAAACAGAATAAAAATCTTAATACAGTCCTGCCCCGGAGCACACACACAACACAACAACAGACCTAGAAAAATGAACATCATTCCAAGGCCAGTCTCATCGATTCTAAAAAATGATAAGCTGATTTCCCGGAGAGAGAGAGAGAGAAAGAAGAAACAGGAAGGGAATCTCATTTTCCAGGGGAAAAAGAACTGCAGAGATGAATCAATCGGGAACATGCTCCGAAATGTGGGGTGGTCGTTCCCTCAGAAATCCAATCTCGGGCCCGAGGAGTGATGGAAGGCGGCCAAAACGTTCGAAAAATGTACTGCCACGCTCGGATACTAAATCCATGGATCAATTTCCCAAATGGAGGAGGTGTAAAATTTATTTCGGGTGAAAAATTGCTTCCGAAAAATTTTCGGTGGAGGGGAGTATGATTTTACTGTGGCTTTTTTGAGGTGGTTGCAGGTATCTACGGTTTTTTCCCCGTCATGCGGATTCTATAGGTAAGTATCGTGTTTTCCTCCACATATTAAGGTGGAAATTCTTTACTTTCCATCCTTGCGTCCTGCTATAATTCCATCTTACAATGTGATAACTTGATAGAAAACCACAGAAATATTTACAGGCAGGTAGTACTGACTATTCCGTGGAGAAAACCTCTGTGTTGCACTACCTAATTTTTCCTACCACGACCGTATTCACATATCTAACCTGACCGTCAGTCAACCGGGAGTTGACACTCTGATTGGTTCAAAAGTACACTGTGAAAAATAATCGTACAGAAACAGAAAAGCTCTGGAAGCAAAAGTTGCCAGAGCTTTCCTTTCTAAGGAATTTCTCTGTTGGCTAAGCTTGCTCTGTATACAACGACTTTTTCTGCGAAAATATTTAGAAACATAACTCACTAACGGCCGTATTCACCGGTAACTTGACCGGCGGTTAACCGGGAGTCAGTCCTCTGATTGGTGGAAAACTAGTTTTCCTTCTTCAACGGCCAATCAGAAGCTTGCCTGTCGTTTAACCTCCGGTCAAGTTACCGGTGAATACTGCCGTAAAGGAGGAACAAATGAAGACCACCCTGTAGAGACTATATGTAGTTATAAAAATAGAACATTTCCAATGGTCAAGTTCCCTAAAGTTGCGAAACGATCGTAGCATACAGAAAAAGTTTTGAGAACAAAAAAATTTCGTTCAAATGATAGCTCTAGAAACTTTTACTGCCCCAGAGCTTTACTGTTTCTGTACAAATCATTTTTGCAGTGTAATTTTCCTTCTTTAACTGCCAATTAGAAGTTTAAAAGTACAATAAATTCTACAATACTTCCTTATTATTCCCATCCATGATTCTAAGTTCTTAAAATCAACAATTCTTAAATCAACAATTCTTACCAGAGGATGCATCAAGCTAAAGATTATCCTGTGCAATTTATACCAACTGTGCTGAAGCTTATCCAGAAAACTGCAGTGGCACATGTCTACCTTTTACTTGCTTACACATTCAGTAAAGGATCAAATAAACAGCAGATTTCTAAAACACCTTCGAAACATTACAAAACTTTGGCGTCCACTCAAATGCATGGGGATACTTTTAAACCATCTTAGTTCGAAATCATGAACCTCGGACAAAATCTCATAAATAAAAAAACTTAAAAGCATCTGAAATCATAAAATTAACATCAAAGGGGCACACATTTGGCCGCTGGGGTTTCCTGATAGTACCTACAAACCCTATCTCCTAAATTTGAAGACTGGACTTCAAAAAGAAGCTAAGTGCCAAAAGTAAAAAATATGAGTTAAACCCGAAAAACCAATCTAAGTACCATTGCCAACAACCTATAAAATCGGCTTAAGCGCCACAACAATTATTAGTAGTTTAAAATTAGCCCGAAAGACGACTTTTTATGTGTATTCCTATGGAGAATCAAATTTAAAATGATCAATTACAGAAAATTTACTTTTGGGCACTTAGATTGTTTTTGAAGTCCCGTCCTCATTTATTAAGGCACCATTCCCTTTTCTAAATAAAAAGAATCTTACAATGAAACACAATTCCCACCAGAGAACTACCGACTGGAACCTCCTTAAAAATATTATCACCAATCCCTTTAACAAAAAATATCTCTCCATGGATCGAATGCCAAATGATTTATCCTGCAGAATGTTTCCTCCTCCCTCCCCAGTATATCCGTTATCTCTCTAAAAGCTCTGTTTTCGACAGAATGGATGAACCCCAGACGAAAAATGATGAATACCTGCCAACAGCACTCGTTTGAAGAGGGATTATTCTTGTTTAGCTCAGTACATGGGGTTGTATTAAATGTCTGTGTCCCAAAACCATCTTTAGTTGATGACTGTTGGACTTTTCTTTGTGGAGAAACTTCAGAGATAGTAATTATGATTTGTTGCCGAGAAACGTCGAGTTATAGAGGATATTTTCTGTTTTTTAAACTCGTTGGGGCGTATATTGCTTCGAACTTTAATGCGAGGTTTTCGGTTATTTTTTGGGGATTTTTACATCCGCTGGCATCAGCCTAGTGAAAAAAACCTGAGGGGATCATTCTCTACGATTAGAGAAATATTCTGGAGGAGAAATAAACATTTTTTTAATTGAATCTCGAATACTGTAGGAAATACGCTAACTTGATGTAATGGTAACGTCTCAGTTACATGCACTGAGTTATGTTGAAATTTTAAATAAAACTATAAAGCGAATGGCTTAAATCTTTTGAAGCAATAAACCAATAATCCTTCAAAATAAGATAAATCAACGAAAAATATTATAAATTTTATTACGATTCATAAATATGTCTTAGTTAGTATGTAAAATACATAGAAACAAAGTAAAAAAGTATTTTTTGTATTAAAGATTAAGAGAACGAAAATAATGTAGAGAATAAAGTTAACTAAACTAAACAAATTCAGATTTGTAAAACTTAAATAAAAGGAAAAAATGTAAACAGAATTATAATACAAACAGAAAAAAAACAGCATCATTGGCAATAAAATAACGTATTATTATTAAAAATAGAAAATACATTTTTCTCATCTGCTAATTCACTTCGTGAATAACCTTTTCGTTTAAAGCCAACATGTATTTTACAATAAAAATGGATGATCAAACATAGTTTATTTGAACAGTAACATTGATATTCAACAATTTAATTAGATATAAAACGTTCTAAAGTGTTTTGTATCAATACAAATGACAAAAGGTATTCTCAGTGAAAATGTTTAATATCTGGCAAACCCCATTTTTTTTCAGGAGAAACTTTTAAAACAACGAGTACTAAATTTTTATTAAAAATCCACGACATAAAATCTTTAAATTTCGTTGAAAATAAATTAATGTTAGCAATGAATAATACTTTCTTTTAAAACGAAACATATTTATAATGATATCAGAAATAAATTGAAAAAAATTATCATTAATGTTTATTAAAGGGTTGTATATTTCTCTTAATTAAGAATAACTTGTAAGTAAAGAATTATCAGAGTACTTTTAGAGAACATTTCTTAGCAGTTCTTCTTAGTTAGTTTTTTCTACTACTGAAAACAAAATCCTGTCTACAGATTTCTTTTATATTTTTTCATTTACTAACTATTTTTTTCTCTAGGTAATTGATTCGTTTGGTATATATTTGTGTCGAATCTAGTTTAAATTCTGTTGGACTGAGACTCCTAACTTAATAAAAAGTGAATGCATTGTTTTCCTACATTTTATTTCCCTTTCCTTTACCGTGTTTTTACATTGCTTTTCAGTTTAGCACTTTTTCTGTACTGCTACCATTGTCTTTTTTGCTGATGTTGATTTAGAAGAGAAACTAGTTCGTATTCGTTTCGTACTGCTTTTGTTTTGTAGCCCTTTGTAGCAAAATACTATTTAAAAGAAGAGAAAGTATAATCATAGTTTTGTGTTCTTTAGAAGTAAATTACAATTCATTTTTAATTAAATTTTGTTCTTGCCTGTTTGTTTTTTACTGAAAAAAACATGATCTATAGAGATGGTTATAATGTTTATACATCAAGAGATCTTTACCGAAAATTTTATGGCTTCTACTAAAAGTTTCTTTTAAATTAATGTAATTTTGGATTTTTTTTCCGTTTATTTGAGAAAGCTAAGAGGAAAAAAATGTAAATTGTAAAAATATTTTGTGTGTATTTTATAAAATAGTTTTCATTCACAGTGTTCAGTCAATATTTCTTTCAATTTCTTTGGTACACCTTCATAATCTGAATTCCGCATATCATATTATTTTGCGAGCTTTAAAAAACAGAATTAATTTCTAGAAGGTTGAAGCAAAATTCTTGAAATTTCATTAGCGAGAAAGTTACTTCTGAAAAGGTAATCAACTTCAGAAGAAAATATTGGATTAGTTCCAAGCCTACGTATGATTAAAATTATGCCACACACATCTGTGTTTCTGCATTTCAATACTTGTAGCAAAGAATGATGGGAACCTCCCCTTTACTTGAAATTCTATACTCTATTCATTTTGAATAGGCGTCTGAAAATATTTCCTTCCCCCACCACCGAATCGGTAACCATAGCAACTATCACCATCAAAGTGACAAAGAATGCTTACTATTGGTTACGCTAAGAGCGTAACTATGGTTACGCTTCTAGCGAGGGGGAAAGCACTATTTCTCAGACGCCTATTCTAAATGAACAGAGTATCGGAAATACGCATTACCATTATTACTACAAAGATATTTAGTAGAAACCCCCTGAAAGTGTGTGACTAAAGTCCTTTAATACAACATCATCAAATAATAAACAAGATACTTGTATACACACAGATACAGCCCAATCAGAATGATCGAAATAAATATTTTTTTTGCAAAAATTAAATATACAGCTTATGTAATATGAAATTCTATGCGTCTGTGAATGACTGATAAAGAGCAATTAAATATCAAAATTATAATTTAATAATGCAAAAATAGAATAAGCATATTTTACTTAAGCTCTAGGAATCCTTTTCAGTACCAAAGTGGACAGTGGGATAAGAAAATTTACTAAGATATTACAAAGGTAAAATTTAAAAAGATTTACAGTTAGAAAATTATCAATATTTTATATGCTTAATACGCAAAGATCTTTTATTTAGGCTTGTTTTTAAAATATTGTTTATTTTATCATTTTAATTAGTTTAAACTTTCTGTAGATTGAATGTGTGATTGTTACATAACGTTTCACAATTTTACGACGCGTTAAGTTAGTTGTAATGCATCCAATTGTAATCCAGTTGTAATCCTTGAATGCAACCAACATAATAAACATTCCAAAATATTTCAAACTAAACCTATGGCTTAGAACAATTAACCTTTTTATAACCCAAATATACCTTTTCCTTAGAAACACGTCTGATATTTAAATATCTAAAGATGATCTATATTTTTAAAATATAAGGTAATATATAATAATAGAAGGTATATATACGTTTTTGAAAATAATTGTGCGTCTCCCAGGCTTCTTCCAATTTTCCGAAATCCCCTTTTTTGTTATGTTTGCCTCACGAACAAAATCCTTTGTCGTTTTTCATCTATTGGAAAAATTTAAACCTCTCGAAAAAGGAAGATATCCTTGGAGAAAAAAGGATCTCGGATTTCCTTCATTTAATCCTTCCAAAGATTTGAAAATATAGAAAAAGGAACTCTTCTCTGAATTCTTTCTTCTCTACCTTTTTATTGTTTGAAAGTTTTCATAAATCTAAGCGAGAGAAATTTTTATTAATTTTACTTTCGATGATTATAATTTTTAAAAAATTATAATTATAATATAAAAAATTTTGGCAAGTTTATATAATTTTAAAATATTACATATTTCAAATCGTAAAGTTTTTATTAATTTTGCTTTTGATAATTGAAATTTCCTCATCTGCGAAGCATTTAGTCTTGTTCTTAATTGGCATAAACGCTTTCCAGGTTTCTAATTAGTAATATTTTGTCTTTTTTCATTTGATTATGCTGGAAGTGTCTTTAAAATATTAATGTACACTAAAATTAGAAAAACTACAAATATACTTATTACTTGAACCCTCGGAAAATTACCGTCCGTAAGGTTTTGCGTAGTGAGAGTTCAAAAATAAAATTGCAAAATAAGCGGCGGCGGGGCAGTCACTGTTACTTTTTTTTAATAGAGAGATTAGAGTGAGGATGTTTCAAAAATTTAAATCCAGTAAGTAAACTCAGCACCGAAATTTCAGTGCACTAGCTCCCCTGTAGCAAAAAATAAAGGCAAACCCCGGTTTTCTAGATATGTGGGTTTTCCGGAAAATTTTGAACCGTAAAATTTTCCAGAAAATTTTCCGACCCACTAAATTATAATAAGGCATTGTTATAAATTAAACTTCCGATCACTGGAGGCAAAAAATTAGCAAAACTGGAGTATTTTCATCAATTCTGGATGTTGTTCCTTTGAGATTCATCCAAAAATAAGACACCATCAAAAAACTAATTAATAAAGCATTTAAATCATGATTTAAAATTTTTAAATCATGCTTAATGTTATAGTGCAATATATTTTGAAATGATTATACAGGGTGTTTTAAAAGTCCGTTTCGTGGCTTTTATTTGGAACCATCGTGTCTTAGGGTCACAGAAGTAAGGTCTACCCCTAGGTGAGTGACCCTGGAGAATCCTTTAAAATTACTTACAGCACCCCTAAAGGCGAAATAAATGTTAAAAAAATAATTTAGAAACTAAAAGAGAGCAAAAAACTCAGAGATAGTATTGTTGCCAACGTTATGAAGAACTCACTGAAAAGAATTTCATGAAAATAACCTGAATATTTGCGGAGATATTACATAAATATCGTTTCGGAGATATTATGAAAATATCGTGAATATTCGCGCATGTGAAAATAGCACTTTTTCAGGCCTTAAAAAAGATTAAGTTCGCAAATTTGTAAGTTTTTTTGATTAAATTTTGCCTTTATTCAACTAAAAAAAAACAAAACTTCCAAATAACACTGAAAAATTTGCAAATTTATGAACTTTTTCTCTTTTACGGCCTGAAAAAGTGCTATTTTTACACATGCTAATATCTGCTGCGAATATTTACGATTTTTTATGATATTTGTTTCAGTGAGTTCTTCATAACGTTGACATCAATACCCTTACTGAGGTTTTTGCTCTATCTTCTTTAGTTTTAAAATTATTTTTTTAACTTTTTTAATTCGCCGCTAGGGGCGCAGTAAGTCATTTAAATGGATGTGGATTTAATGTTACTTCCGTGACCCTAGGACTCGTTGGCTCCAAATAAAAGCCTCGAAACGGACTTTTGAAACACATTGTACAATACTGGAAAAAAAAATCGACTCAGACCCTATATCTCTGGAACGGCTTGTGATATAAAGACATATGAGGTATCATTTTTCATGATTTGAAGTATTCTATATACAGAAAATTTTTCAAGTTCTTAGGGGGTCGTCTTCATATTAAACGAAGCACCAACTTTCGTTTTTCCTATGGAAACCATCAAAGATTATTCCAGATTCTGAAAGAGCACCCTCTAAAACCCCCCAAAACCAGTTTTCATGCCATTTGGTCCCCAAATGAAGCCAGGAGTGGGGGTTGAAGTTCGTCGAATTTACGTTGAAATCTCGTTTTTTACGTTGAATTTTCAATTTTGATCCTTTCAACCATCAACCCCGCAGGATCAAAATCGAGAATTCAACGTAAAAAACGAGATTTCAACGTAAATTCGACGAACTTCAACCCCCACTCCTGGCTTCATTTGGGGATCAAATGGCATGAAATCTGGTTTTGGGGGGTTTTAGAGGGTGCTCTTTCAGAATCTGGAATAATCTTTGATGGTTTCCATAGGAAAAACGAAAGTTGGTGCTTCGTTTAATATGAAGACGACCCCCTAAGAACTTGAAAAATTTTCTGTATATAGAATACTTCAAATCATGAAAAATTATACCTTATTTGTCTTTATATCACAAGCCGTTCCGGAGATATAGGGTCTGAGTCGATTTTTTTTGCCAGTATTGTACATAAAAGGTCTCGATATTCAATTAAAAGATGCCACATAAGGAGAAATTATTTCATTATTCATTTACTAAATTAACCTATGAATAACTGGAATGAAAACAAAATAGTATTCTAAAATTACTGGCTGGGGCAATATTTCTCACAAAAAATGAAACTGATTTTTTATTACTATTTCCAAATTCCAATATACCACAAAGACAGTCACTAAAGACAATAATCTCAATGCAAAAAAATAACAATAACATTAAATTTATATCAAGTTAATTTTACTTCTTTGAAAGAGAAGCAAATTGGAAACAAAATGGAACAATGGGAAAAAAATAACAATGAAAAAAAAATAGTGGAACATTTTCCGGAAAAACATAGTGGAAAATTTTCAGTTTGGGAAAATTATCCGCGGGAAATTTTCCGACCCACATCCCTAGTTTTAACTACACAAAATTAAGATCAGTGGATAAGTTAAGTTAGGTAGCTTAAATATAAGACAAATTTAAGATAAGTTATAGTAACTGAAAGCAAAAGAAAGAAGAATAAACTTTGATACTCAAATTTTGAAAACGATCGATAAGTTATAAATGATATTTTTGTGAATATAGAGTAAAACTGCCCTGGTCCCGCGCTCACTATTATTTCAAACAAAGTGCAAAGTAGGAAGTCAGTAAACAGAATTCCATAACGCATGAACATCATTTCTAGTAGTACATCCAAGAACGAACAAGTCCAAAACTAACTTAACCAAATAGCAACTAACAAAGACCACACGACCCCCATTCCCTCAAGAACGGACATCAAAGGACTAAATAAAAGGACGATTTGTCGTTACAAAAAATTAACGATCCTTCAAGAACCTTTGATGTTCCTCGCACTTGAAACCAGAAGATACGGGGCTTCAGTATTGGGCGCACGTTTTCATTTACTCTGGTTACAAGCTTTTTTTCCTTCTGTAGGAGGGCCTTAATATTGTAATCAATCTCAAAGGATTGTCTTGAGCAGCTACTCATTGGGGAAATTGACTTTATTCATGGTCGTAAAAGGGATTATAATATCGCCCCTTGCGAATATTCTGCAGTAATTCATTTTGAGGATTCCTGTTTTCTTTGAAATTCCTTAGAAATTAACGGTTATTAATTTTTCTTAGAAATTAAAGGTAACACGATTACCACTCGAAAAAAATATTTCTACTTCAAAAACCTTCGATTAGAAGAACAAAGCTTTTTATGAACCATTCTAAAAAAACCTTTTACTTTTTTCAGTTGAACATTTCTCCAGTAAAAGAGGTTTTTTAAGTTGAATAAAAAGCATTTCTAACTAGTACTGGATAGAAGCAATTTCATCCAATGAAACGAACATAAAAATGAATTAAAGAACAAAAAATCTTTAAAAAAGTTTATTACTCTGTAAAAACAGCTATTTACTCGTCTACAGTCTTATTTTTTTATCTGACATTTTTCTTCTTTAGTTTTTTCCTTATTAATTACGATGATATGCTTTTTTCTATCCATTAAAATAGTTGTTTAGTTACTAGTTTACTAGTAACACTGTTTTTAGTGAAATGAGGAGCAAAAACTATTGGCGTTATGTGCAGTATTTCATTATTCATTTTCTGCTGTTCAAATTTCCTTCTGAACACATTTGGTTGAAAATTGCATAGAAATAGAAAATAAAAAGAATTAACATCCATTATTAATTTATTATTATCATTTTCTACTTTCCCCAGTATCCCAGTGAGCTTTACCAGATTTCCCTCATCGCAGTTTTTTTTCGCTTGAAAGCAAGGAAAAGAATGATGACTTTTATTATGTTAATTCACGATTGTAAACAAGAATCTTAGAGAAGATAAGTTATTTTTTAACATTTGACTTCACCTGTCCATCCCTTCGCCTGGAGTGAACTGATCCTTACCAAACTCTATATTCTGTTATTCTTCTCTAACCTCCTTCGTATTACGAAGCATTTAGCCGAATTAAAAGCATAAGAGGAATCACTTTGACTAAAATAACACAAAATTGAAATAATTGGTAGATTTTCCTTTTCTGCTGCTCTCACCATCCCCTGTATCAGACCAGAAGAGTGTCCATCATTGCAATTCGTATAAACTACTGATTATAAGGGGTGAAAAGAATATTTCTACTAAGCATCTTCAAGAAAAACACAAAAATATAGTTACAAAACCCTTAACTTAGAAGCATTTCATTTCTACATTCAAGAAATAATCCCATGAACAAATTTGCGTTTGTTGATAATTAAGTAAGAAAAAACAAGAATAATCCAAAAAACGAAGGCCAGGAGATCTTAATCTTCTCCCTAGAATTACTCGGGAGAAGATTGAGCACCCTCATTCCTTACGATTTCAAATGATTCCGAATGCCCCTGCAGACAGACACTCGGGACCGTATCTGTCTCGCAAGTAATCAAGAAAGCAATTTTTACGGATGGAGGGTTCACATCGGTGCATTTAATTACGCTGGGAAGATGGGAATATTGTCGGAGAGATGAGCTCGATACTCCCTACTGAATAACGGCACGGATATAGAATACAGATGCTTGAAACAATCCATAATGAAAAAGAAGGAATTTATATTATATGGTTTCTTTTGGTAGGGCTTTAATCTATCACCACAGAAAGAACTGAAAGTTAGCATTTGATTGTATGTAAGCTGGAATATATTCAATAAGGGGTTAAAATAGACCCTTGATCTAGTTATTTTTCCAAAATTAAAAAAATTGTTTCGTATAATCCACAGAGTACCAAAACATTTAAATTCTGCCAAATAATTCATGCAGGGTGTACCTGAAATGGTGCCATAAACTTTCAAGGATTATAGTACTCATCAAGACGAATAAGAATTGGTATAGAAAGGGGAGTCACAAACACTGAGCTATAAAACAAACTGGAGTGACGAGTGAGCGTACCAAAACCGCATCACACCGTTTATTTTATAGCTCAAACCCTGACTGGACAGTTCCCCAACAACTGTTCAAACTCCGGAGTTTGTTTTATAGTTTAGTGGGGTCACAAATGAGTTTTAAGGGGTGAAACCCCAGGGTGAAAATTAGCAAAAAAACTTACATATTTTTGCAGGAAGAGACACAATTGTTCGATTCTGTAATTTTTTACATCAAAATAATAAAACTCGTACTTGCAAAAAGTAATTTTAACCATAACTTTTTCAGGAAGTTATCTTTTCATAGCGAAAGATTTATTTCGATCAGTGTTCTTTTTTAATGCATGTTCAGCCAAATTTTGCAACTTATTAGCCATTTGGCGCAATTTTTTCGATTCTTATTTTATTTTATGCCAAAAATAATTTTTCCCAGAAACAAAAATCGATTTCAACAGCAAGTTCACTTTTGTAAACTAAATAGTAAGCTGTTAGGACCGTCCATGTTTATGACATAATTTTTCCAGGTTTTGGGGAAAAGAGCTATCAAATTCCCCTAACTATGCAACTTTTCCCTACCCTGAGCCTCCAAAACCCTGATAACATCGTTATACTCTCGCCACCTCTTGCATTCAACAACACAGATAACTCGCGCCAAGTCATTGACGCTTTCGCGAATATAATCAGACGGGTGATTTTTACGGTTCGCGCTATTTCGGCGTCGCGGATTTAATTAGAGAAGCGGCTCGACTGCCCGAATATTCCCGACGAGCGGAAATGCCCGAGCGCGTTCTTTCAGAACTGAATCGTTAACGAGATGGATATGGCGTCTTTGTTACCAAAGCAGTGTAATTAGAAATGGGTTTGTTTGAGAACGATGAGATAGGTACTGCCAGATAGGAGGGGGGAATCGTTTTTGCACTTGCACGGTGGGAATATGGTATATTCTTTACATTTTTTGAAAAGGCGCCTGAAAGTTTTCTTTTCCCCACCACCGAATCAGTAACAATGGCAATTATCAACGTCAAAGCGACGAAGAAGCCTCAGTACTTTTTTCCCTCATGACTTCCGTAAACCGTTAAAATATAAACATCTCCAAAAGATGCACCTTATATTTTCTAGCCAGCCTCAACTGCAGTAGAAAAATACAACCAACGATTCAGTCTCTGAGGTTGCGCAAAGAGCGTAGCTATGGTTACGCTTTTGGCGAGGGTGAAAGCACTATTTTTCAGCCGACAATTCTAAATGAACAGAGTATAGGGATTAATTTGACATTTTGCAAAAAAAGTGTGAAATATGACCTAAAAGACCAGAACTTCTATAGTAGGTATACAAGATGTTTAAAAAGTCCATTTCAAGGCATTTATTTGGAACCAACGTCTCCTAATATCATGGAAGTAAGGTCTATCCCTAGGTAAGTAATCCTGATAAATCCATTAAGATAGCTTACAGCGCCCCTAGCTACGAAATTAAATTAATTAAAAAAATTAATTTAAAAACTTAAAGAAGATAGAGCAAAACCCTCAATGATAGTATTGTTAGCAATTTTAAGAAAAACTTCGGAAAAGAACATCAAAATATCGGAAATATTCGCATGTGAAAACATAGCAATATTTCAAGTTTCCAAAAAGAAAAAATTCGCAAATTTGAAAGTTTTTCATTGTTATTTTGTAGTTTAGTGCTTTTTTAGTTAAGGGAGATAAAATTTGATAAAAAGGGATAAAAAAACTTGCATACTATTTGCGAACTTTTTCTTAACTACAGAATATACCATAGGGTTGCCATAATCCACCTTGGTGACAAGCATTGCCATATTAGAAACTTTATCGGCTTGTAAAGATTCACCAAAATTTGATTAAAATCACCCCAAAACTCACAACGGAACGAAAATTATTCCCACACATTCAACCATAACAACACATAAATCACCCATTACCTTTTCTCAACAAATACACATTAACACCGGAACACTTCGCGCCCCACCTCCAGTCAGCAAATTAACCCCGGCCCTCGAAAAGACTTTGTTCGAACCTCAACCGCGCTCCTTCCTCCCCCTAAAAGGAACGCTCGAAAGCACCTGCATTGCATAATGCGGGCGATAATGGATTCTAAAATCGAATTTGTCGGCAGAATGTGCTTCGATCCGTCCTCCCGGAAAGCGATAAGAACGCGAAAAAGAAAAGGAGGGATTAAATTTCTGGGAATATCGCTGGAGACGAGGCGCGTGGAATATTATTTGCATCGGGCAGAAGGAATCTTTTCCCTAGCAGAGGATGCTGAGACAACAGACTGTGATTTTTTCTGTTGATGATCGTTTCTCACGTTAGGCCTAGTTATGGAAGAGCTTTGTTTTAGGCACTGAGCTTTTATAAAAACCTGGAGTGCAAATTCATATACTTTAAGGCAGGGCTCGATTTCTAAACAAAGAGGTCCCGGAACGGTAAAATTATTATTCTCATAACTGATAAAGCGAATACTTTTTAATACAAAAACGTAAGCATTTATTTTCAAATTTAAATTAAAAAATAAATTGAAATGTGCTGTACTAGATTAGGAAGAGTGTTCTAACTTAATTACTGTATAAGCAATAAACTCTTTATATAATTTTTTTTGTAAAACACTTTTTACAGTGGGGTTACAATTTTTTTTCCAAAAGGGGGCATTTTCTTTGCAAATTTGCCCAGCAATCTGGTAATCGTGGGTTGGTTCTCAAAGAGGTTCACAATTATGTTTTAAAAGAACAATTAAGTAACACAATTAAGTTGCAACCTTACAATTAAATCCCACTTATTTTTATTTGCAAAAAAATGCATTTAAAATGTTTTTAAATTTGAAATATGCCTTTTTTATATTTTTTTGTATGATTCTTACTTTTATGAACTTACTCTGAAAAACGGTGATTAGTTGATTTCTAAATACAAATAAAGGGTCTGGGGGTCCTCCCCCAGAGAAATTTTGGAAATTTGGCAGTAAAAACAGGGTTTTAATTCATTTTATGACTTTTTTCTTACATAGAAAGGTATATCCGTGGGCCCCATGAAATATCTCGCGGGGCGTAGTTAGAAGACCCCTGAAATAGAATATTAATTTTTTTTCCGAAAAAGAGGTACCGGAACGCCGTTCCGGACCGTTCCGGCTGAAATCGAGCCCTGCTTTAAGGTAATTAAAAATGTCCTACTGCGTAGGGATACAAATATGTTCAAAGGGGCAAGCCATTAATGCGAAAACAAGGTAGTAAGAGCGTGTATTGAAAATAGTTCCCTGAAGTAATTCTTTTATTTTTTTAACTCTGTTGTCTTTTCATCGTTTTTCAAACGAAATTTTGTAAATTTATTGGTCTGTAGCTTTTGCCTTCCATCTCATCAAATGAATAAACGTGTTAAGTCAGATTCTTATAACATAAAACAATACCGGGAGCTTTTGACCGTTAAATAATCTTTGCCTCCCCCGGCGTAATGAAGCATTTTAATTTTAACACACTGAGTTTGTATTCCAGGTTATCATATAGCTCAGTGGTTTTAATAGAAAAGTTTAAGGTTTGTTTTAATGAATGCTTAAGCACACTCTGTAGGTTATTCATGGAGATATTCGTTCCACTCACATATTTCATATTATTCGTTTGTTTCAAGATTTCATCAGAGAATAGATAGATAGGAGATAATGTTCATTTACTACGTAATATATGTACTTAATACTTTGAGAATAAACGTGAAGCTAAAATAATAACTTTAGAAACTAGGGGGCTACCGCCCCCTGCTCGCTATCGCTCGCCAACCCCCGTTAACTGCTTGCGCAGAAATTTTCGCAATCCTCACAAAACCCAGCTCACTGCACTTACTTACTTTATAAAACATTCTTAAAGCAGGGGTAGTACTTCTCCGGGGTATTCTTTCAAAAATGACGGATATTTATTCAGTGGCGGAATTTTAACAGTTCCTCTATAGTAACAGGAATTGGAATATCGCCCTATAATTCCAATAAAATTTAACAGCAGAGCAATGTAAATATTCTTTTACTATTTCCCCATCAAGGTAATGTTTTTTCACAGATTCATTAAGAAGCACTGAGACATCTCAGGAATAAATTTAACTTTCTTAAAATTTGTAATGATTTTTATCGATTGGCTGTGAAAAATGTAGTAATTATCGTAAACATCGAGAAAATTTAGAATTTTATCTTCATTAGAACAAACAAACGTCGAAGTTATATATCAGTTTCATAGCAATGACACGAATGTCTAGACTTTTAACATTTTCGATTTTTATCTTTATTTCTAAAATATTCACCCGTGTTATCTAGTTTTTTTGCGTTTTGGCATTATGAAATAAAAAGTTACATTTTACTACCTTAAAAAACATACCTGCAAAAAGATATAAAAAATAATAATTATTGTAAAAAATAAATGCAAAAGTTCAAAATTTCCGAAAGCGAGTAATAAGTAAATGTAGTAATGATTAGGTTGTCACGTTGCCACTACGACAAATATAAATATAAAAATATCAATTTATTACTTAAAAATAAGATATAAATTAATTATACATTATTTTTAAATATAATTAAAACCGTTTGAACAACAAAAATATAAATATTGTTAAAAATAACCAAAAATATATTTTTTAAATTCGTGTTATAAATAGAAAGATGATTATTTAATCTATTTGAATAATAAAAAACCAGTGAAATATGTTTTCAATTGTTTTAAATTTCATTGTTTCTTGCTTTGTAACTGCGACCTTATCCGAAATCTAAAAAAATGGAAATATTTTAAAATTGAGAATTTTTTTGAAAAATCGAAGGGCCTACTCGGAAATCCGGAAAGAATCCGGACATTTTGATACCTTATACATGTTATTCGGTTCAGTAATTAAAAAGCCTTTCTCTGGAAACCGTTCACCAAAAACTTTTTTTTAGAATAGAGAGATTTGAATAATAAAAAACCAGTGAAATATGTTTTCAATTGTTTTAAATTTCATTGTTTCTTGCTTTGTAACTGCGACCTTATCCGAAATCTAAAAAAATGGAAATATTTTAAAATTGAGAATTTTTTGAAAAATCGAAGGGCCTACTCGGAAATCCGGAAAGAATCCGGACATTTTGATACCTTATACATGTCATTCGGTTCAGTAATTAAAAAGCCTTTCTCTGGAAACCGTTCACCAAAAACTTTTTTTTAGAATAGAGAGATAATGAAAGGGTTATTATACTATTACTATAAGGCTAAGCGCACACTAGATACTTTTGTAACGGCGACTATAACACTAGGTCACTCGAGAGCAATGCATCTCTATGGCGAGATCTTGACAATCGGCCAAGAGTCTCGTCACCTAATGCGCGCGCTCTAGCTTCTTGCAATAGCCAGGGTGATAATTTTGTCTCAGTCGCAGAGACAAAAGTCTCTAGTGCACGCTTAGCCTTATATTTTAACTGACTCAATGAGTCTTATATGTGCGAGCTTATTTCTGTCGCTGATATTATTTTTCCTATTTCCACTTTACTGAATTTTAACTTTAGCCGGTTGATTTCGGCACTGGTTATGTATACAAATGGTACCACAGTTATTTACTTTAAAATAGTAATAATTATATTTTAACTTACTTAACAAGGAGGTGTTATGTTCAATCATAGTTTTCTGTTGCTAGGATTTTATTATTTCTATCTGTTTCTCCCTACTTCGCTAGATTTTTAACCTTTGTTACCGTTTTATTAAGCAAATTGATAAACAAATTTACTCTAAAACTCGAGAGAAAAAATTCTCGAAGAAATCAAAGAAAGGAACTGTGAATTCAACTTATACATTTTTTTTAGTTTTGAAATATTTTGAACGAAGAAAAATAGACGTTGGAATAAATGCTAGGTCTGATTCCCACAACTCCATGCTCTGGTTTTACGCTTTTCATGGTAAGAAAAATAGAAACCCAAACAAAAATGTCACGAGTTTTCATATCTGTCGCCGTTTTTGGACTCTTACCAACGTAATTCACTCGCGCCAGAAACTCTGAGATAGATTCTTTATTTACCCACTTTCCTCCGAAATCATAACAAGCTGGAGGCAAAGAGTGTGTAGATATCGATCCATAGAATTTTGGTACCAAAGTAGTTCTTAATTGGGCAATATTAAATATCTACTGATAACTCAACGAGCTTATCTCGTTTAGGATAAGGGAAGTATTAAAACAAACATTGGACCTTGATAATTAAGGGTGTCTTCATATCGGATATGTTTAAGCCATTAATTTATGATACATCTATTTTATAAATGTAGCAATGTTTTAAATAAAGAAAAATATAGTCACAATTAAAAAGTTAACTTAAATTCTAGGAAATAATAGTGTGATATATTCATTTTCAAAGTAGTATGCTGGAGTGTTGTTATAAATATCCAAAGTTAAAGTATCTATGAGTTAAAGTTTCACAGCCCCAAAAGTTAGTTTAATAATTAACATGGCATGCTTAAAACTGAAAATGGAAGGAAAAAATAAACAAATAATATGTGTTAGATCTAATACGAATAATTTGCATTTATGGTCAACACGACTTAAAAGTTATTCGATACGGTGTACTTCAGCAATTATTTAATAAGTTTTTCTCAATGATGAACTTTCAAACAAAATTTACTATTCTAACTAATATAAAAATTTATTTATGTAGAAATTTAGGATTTATGGTACCCACATAAAATTATAATAACATTAGGTTCAATAATCGAAGGTATCAAAAATATATAATGTATAGAAGGTATCGAAAATATATTAGTACTATGTTAAGAGAATACTCGTTTTAAAAGTCTTGTTCATCATGCATTTTTATATTGTGGAACAAGTGAACAATGTCCCTTTTAAGGACATAAATCTTAATAAATTATTAAATCTTACAATTAACCATTAGGTTTATAAGAAATGAAATAAATGATGTGTAAATTCACATCGCTAATTAGAGATAGTTTCCTTAAAAACGTAATTAGCAAATTTTCCTTAATTCAGATAAATTAATCTTGTCCTTTCAAACTAAAAAGGATTTCTTTATAGCGTAAGAAAATCCAAAATACAAGCAAAATCTTCTTCCGTTCTAACAATAACTAATGAATGGAAAGTTATATTTTCCGAACTTTCACACCCAATTTTAGCACGAGAAAAAAACATTAACTTTTACACCGAAATTTATCTCCATTAAAGCAGCGTGCAATAGAGGAAAAAACCTGATTAATGGAAGACTAATTAATTGATAAGTTTTTCTGTGCATCCGGTGTTTACTTCAAAAGTTCGCTGATAAGGCAGCATCACGCATTATGCTCACATGCCTTCGTGTTCGCAACAATGAAAGGAGTGTTGCGGGAACCGAATATTGTTTCTTTTTCCTCATTAATTTCCTGAGAACACGAGATCCGAGTTTAGCTAGATAAACGATTGTTTAATGAAAGTTGTTGCGAAAGATATTCACTGGGAAGGTTTTAAAACTTTGGACTTTTTAAAAACTGGTTATTTTAAAGGGTTCGTGCTTTTGTGGGTTTACCTGTTTTGAAACATTTTCCTTTACGTTTATAATTTTAGGGAAGAACACGTGAGATTTTGCGAATAAATTAGTATGCGGTCGGTGCATGAAAGCGCGTAGGCGTATTTTCAGGATTTTGTAAAACGTTCTCTATTTCTATTCCCCTTTATGTTATTGGGCGGATAACGCAAAACATGTTTTATTCATGTACATGTCAAAAGTGATAAAAATTTTATACTCTATTTAAGTTATTTTTATTTAATTAAAACATCAATTGCGTGTGACTTCAATTTCAAAATGAATAAACAAAATAACTTGTTTAATTTTTTACTAAATAACCTAATTTTCTATTTTTCTTCTCTGTTATAAATATTAATATCGAAGCTTTTACTATGCATTAATATGCTGCTGATAAAAAATTATTTGTTTACTTTGCCCCTAATTTGCAAATTCTTAAGCTTAAAAAATACATTAGGAACAGATACTTATATACGTTACGGGCAAAGTGATTAATTGGGTAAAGTACGTCGAACCGCACTTATTTCAGCGGACCAAATCGTAATAGTGCGGAAAACTTGCCTACTCGTAACAGTAACTACTGTAAGAAATTTTATCCCTATCAAATAATATCTTCTGTTCTGAACCTCGGCCTAAAGTTTTGAATTTTTACCAAAAATTAGTTATTTTGAAATATTTCTTATAGTTATGGGGCCTTCTGATGCACAGATTTTTTTCAGCAGATGTGGTAGATGTCTCGAGGGATTATTCCGTGAACCCCATCCTTATTTCCCCTTTTACCCCTATAGTCCACTGAAAATAGCGAAAAATAGGGCCGAACCTCAAACAAATTGCAATAGAAGGTTTCTCAACGGTTTTCACTTATAAATGACCTCAATAATAACATACTAAAAATCGGCCAAAATCGGCCGGGGGAAGTTTAATTTTTTTCAAATTTTTAAAAAATGGCCGAAAAAAATTTAAAAAAACCCCCAAAACAATAATATAGACATGTGATACATGTTTATAGGTTATTTTTGAGTGCTGAAACCGAATATTGCATTTAGTTTGGAAAAAAAATTGAAATTTCAATTTTTAAAATTAATTTGAATAATTAGCTGTATGAAAAAATTAAAAACCCATTAAAAACCTAACAAAAACATCCAAAGAGATAAATCCAACGGTTTTCATTTAGAAATGACCTAAATATTAACATACTAAAATTTAAAATTTTTACGAGTTAAAGAAGTTGAATTTTTTTTCAAATTTCCATTTTTTTTTTGCGAAAAATGCATTTTTTTTCAAATTTGTGCAAAAAACTTTGGAGGCTTTTGAAAAGGTCATTTTTCGGTGGATATTGTCCACAGATAGTTATATAATGGAAAACCGGTGGAATTGACCCTCAATGAATTAGTTTATTATTTTAAATTCTGATGTAAATATGCCAAAGTATTACCTTTTTTCACATTTGTACTACATTTTACCAATTTCAAAATTTTAAATAAAATAATTAACTAATTCATTGAGGGGCAATTCCACCGGTTTTCCATTATATAACTATCTTTGGACAATATCCACCGAAAAATGACCTTTTCAAAAGCCTCTAAAATTTTTTGCACAAATTTGAAAAAAAAATGCATTTTTCGCAAAAAAAAATGGAAATTTGAAAAAAAATTTTACTTCTTTAACTCGTAAAAATTTTAAATTTTAGTATGTTAATATTTAGGTTATTTCTAAATGAAAACCGTTGGATTTATCTCTTTGGATGTTTTTGTTAGGTTTTTAGGGGTTTTTTAATTTTTTCATATAGCTAATTATTCAAATTAATTTTAAAAATTGAAATTTCAATTTTTTTTCCAAACTAAATGCAATATTCGGTTTCAGCACTCAAAAATAACCTATAAACATGTATCACATGTCTATATTATTGATTTGGTTTTTTTTTAATTTTTTTTCGGCCATTTTTTAAAAATTTGAAAAAAATTAAACTTCCCCCCGGCCGATTTTGGCCGATTTTTAGTATGTTATTATTGAGGTCATTTCTAAGTGAAAACCGTTGAGAAACCTTCTATTGCAATTTGTTTGAGGTTCAACTCTATTTTCAGTGGACTACTACGCGAGCGGGGGTTTTGTGGACGAGCGCGCTGCTGGCAATGTTGGCTTTCCCTCCAAACTCCAACGCTGCGCCTGCCTTCGTAGCCCTTTTTGTGCATCAGAACCTCACATAAACCAATTATTTTCATGAAAGTGACCCAGAACCCACCATTGAGAAGTATCTTTCCATCAGGTTCGATGTATTAATTATTATTTTTAATTTGTTTTATTTACTTTTATTCCTATTCTACAAACAAATTTTTTTACAATCTACTTTTTAGCAATCTGAAACTGCCAGTAGAAGGTAGATGGGAATGGTAATATATTGAGTTTAAATAATTCAGATACCCAGTCAGATTTCATCTGCGGGGAACCTCTTTTCCTTTATTTATGAGAAGATCTGACGAAGACCTTCCGAACAGAACACCCCTCGGTTAATAGCTAAAAAATTCCGGAGAGTTATATTCATTTCTCGAAGGGGCACCTTGCTGAAATCTCTAAATAGCTAACTGCAGAACCTTTTTCTTCGCTTAAACTGTTACTTCGATATTTCCGAATCCCTACTGTCCTATGTTAGCCCATGTATCAGTTCCTAAGAACTGGTGGAACCGTTATTTGAGCACTTTCCCAGTCTATCATTTTAACATTGTTATGCCTAACCTAAACTGCGAACACTTACAACCGATTGCTTGTTCTCCTGCTTACAAAATCTTGTAGAGCGTTTTCTCTAACATATCTTGTAATCAGTCATCATGCCCAGTAAGATGTTTTCCAATACTGAATCAAAGAGATGTCACGTACCGTCCTTAATAGACTTTTAAAGTTAAAGTATAAAATTGAACCATAGTATATAACGTACACAGTAACGTACCCCCAAACCACCATCGGCTGTTGAGGTACCCCTTGGAGCTAGATGAGATAAGTTGGAATTTCTGAATGTGAATATAGTAATCGATGAAAATACGTTTTCTGATTTACCTCTTCTGACAATGCACATTTAGGGATCGAGACACTCAATGCAAACAAGGGGGACACTATGCTACCTCTAAACAGATAATATAATGAATTGTATCTAAAATTTATTTGATTAGTTTTATGGAATGGGCCTTTCAGAAATCATGTCATTGGTTGCAAGTTAAGGCTTTCAAAGCTAAACATTATGTTGAAATGATAGCTTGGGAAAGTGCTTAGAGTACGGTTCCACCAGTTCTTAGGAACTGATAGAGGGGCTGACATAGGATAGTGGGGATTTAGAAATCTCAAATTCACCATTTCAGCGAAGAAAAAGGTACTGCAGTTAGTTACTAGAGCTTCCAACAAGGTATGTGGGGTTCCATGGGCGTAATCAAGGGGGATATGGGGATATATTTACTTGTTTAAAAAAGTAAATACTGAAACTAACTCAAATTCCCTCCGAAATATAAGTATTACTCTCCGGAATTTTTTTAGCTATTAACCGAGAGGTTCTCTGTTCGGAAGGTATTCGTCAAATCTTCTCATAAATAAAGGAAAAGAGGTTCCTCGCAGATGAAATCTGACTGGATATCTGAACTATTTAAACGCAATACATTCCCATTCCCATCTTCCTTCTACTGGCAGTTTCAGTTTGCTAAAAAGTAGATTGTAAAAAAAGTGTTTGTAAAATAGGAGTTAAAACTAAATAAAAAAAATTTAAAAATAATAATTAATACATGGAACCTGATGGAAAGATACCGCTCAATGGTGATTCTGGGTCACTTTCATGAAAATAATTGGTTTATGTGAGGTTCCGATGCCCAAAAAGGGCTACGAAGGCGGGCGCAGCGTTGGAGTTTGGAGGGAAAGCCAACATTACCAGCATGGCGCTCGCCCACAAAACCCCCTCTCGCGTAGGGGGAAAAGTGGAAATAAGGATGGGGTTTACGGAATAATCCCTCTAGACCTCTACCAAACCTCCTGAAAAAAATCTGTGCATCAGAAGGCCCCATAACTATAAGAAATATTGCAAAATAGCTAATTTTTGGTAAAAATTCAAAATTTTAGGCCAAGGTTCAGAACAGAAGATATTATTTGATGGGGCTAAAATTTCACACACGAGTTACTGTTATGGGTAGGCAAGTTTTCCGCACTATTACGATTTGGTCCGCTGAAATAAGTGCGGTTCGACGTACCTTATTAATTGGGCATTATTAATAATGCCCAGGGTGGTGGTGGGCAAAGTGATAAATTTCATTGAATTAATGCCATTAAATTTATCACATTGCCCTCCTCCACTTCGGGCATTATTACCAATGCCCGCTTTATCACATTGCCCGTAACATATGTTCCTAAAAACATCTTAGGAGGGTAATAACGCGAGAAAGTAATTTCAATGCCTCTTTATGGACAAAATGATTCATACCCAGGTATTGAAAACTTGATAGTAGTACCTATTGAATACTTTAACCCTTTATTTACCGCATTATGATTCGCTGCAATTTTTTTCGTGCAAATACTTTTTGAGTCACTTAATTGAAAATTAAGGGATATGCACAAATAAAATAATCATCTTTAGAAAATTGAATCTAGCTTTTTTTCGCAGTAATAAGTCTTAAAAAATAATACACTTAACTTTTGACTTTAACTACTTTTTTGTGGGAACAAAAATGACAATCATGTGAATCCGATCAAAATGGCAGCTAAACTTACAACTTCAGTTAAATCTATTCGCATTTCCCGCTAAAATACTCGTCATAGAACCTTCGCTGCTTTTTATCCTGGAAGAGGATAACTGAAAGAGTGTTCCTGCGAATTATCGTCAATATATTCGCAAGGTAGGTTACTCTATGCAATTTTAAAGTTGGCGGTACTTGTAAGTACCTTCGGTAAATAAAGGGTTAAATGCAAACATTGATACTTTCTCAAATTTCTAAATCTAGGGCCGAATGCAACTACGTTCTGCGTTGATTTTGGGACCTGTCGAATCCTACTTCCAAACAACTCAACTATCGTTGTCCCTGAGTCCTTTTTCCAGCATGCCCCTGATTGGTTTTCAAGAACGTCACGAACTACGTCATTAAACCACGTGCATTTGATTGTACCCTACCTTTCCCGCGCTTTGCGCGTCTTGCTACGTAATGGAACCCTTCAACCAATCAGGAGGAAAACGATACCCCGATCCGCCCCGATCGTCGTAGAACGCCACCTCCTGAGCAGGCGTTCTTGGGCGATCATTATTAGGTGATATACGGTTCTTTAGCACGTCGCAGAACGTAGTTGCATCCGGCCCCTATTGATTTTTCTCATTGTTAGTAGTTTGCTCACTTTTAAAAATTACAAGGTAAATTTCAGATAAAATTTATGTAGCATAAATAAAAATATACCACTTTTTTTTGACAAATACTACTTCCTTTACATATTCTTCTAACTCTAAAACAATCTAAAACTTCTCCCTTGAGACTAAAAATAGGTTTCCCCATTCTCATATCACTCCATATTCACTACCCATCATCCTTACGTGAGAACTACTCACTCAAAAGGAACACTCCTTCCTTATAAAAGACATAAACTTCCCCATTACTCCTTACATCGAACATGAATTTTTAAGTCTTCTCCGCCCCTCCGAAGAACAACGTAACTCCCCTTCGTTTATCATCAAGAAGCAGCAGAAGACTCGTCGTCCTCTTCCAATATGGGCTCTTCATATTTGATCGATTTTTCGCTCCTCCAAAAAGGGAAACGGTTGGAAATTTCGGCTTCTACTTACTGAATAAATCATTTTTCCTGTGTGAATGGTCTAGCTACCGGGAATAATGCCATTGTGGGACTTGTGAACGGTTGCATCCGGTTTGAGAATCGGGCTTCTGGGGGCCATGTGACGTTTTATCCTGGGGAATGGCGTTTTAGCGCCGAAGATGTGATTGTGTGAGAGCTTTTTCCTTCCGAATCGGTGGTTGTATAGGGAAAAATAATAGTGCATCAATGGGCTGTATTCGTGCCACGCCCATTTAATCACGTGATGGGGAAAAACAAACTCACTATCAAACCATATCTCACAATCATCATATCAAGCTATCTCTGAGGTAACCAATTACCAGCTCAGTACACTGTAAAAAATAATCGTACAAAAACAGAAAATCTCAGGAAGCAAAAGTTGCCAGAGCTTTCCTTTATACGGAATTTCTCTGTTGACTGAACTTTTTCTGTGTGCTACGACCGTTTCGAAACTTTTGGGAACTATTCCAACGGAAATATTAAATTTTTTTAAATACATATTTTGTCTCTCTTCAGACTGGTCTCTTTTTTCCCAACTTCGGAAATTTTAGTGGGTTATTTTCCTAAATATTATCACAGGAAAAGTCGTTGTTTACAGAACAAGTTCAGTCAACAGAGAAATTCTGTGGAAAGGATAGCTCTGGCAACTTTTGCTGCCAGAGATTTTCTGTTTGTCTACGATTATTTTTTACAGTTACGGAATCACATGATGGTTAAAATGTGACGTCAGACGGATATAGTGCATTATTCAATAGTAGATGATTGCATGCCGGTAATGCCAAACGAAGGGATTTTAGTTTGAAACCAGATAGTTGTAATGATGTTTCTAGAATAATTATTATACCAAAAATTTCACGTTAGGTTCAGTAAAAATTTCGATAAGAATTCTTATTCGTAACTCAAAATGAAATAACAAGGTTGCAAAAATGTAGAAATAAATAAACAATGCATTTCCTAACAAATATTTTGTTAAAAAATAGTTTAACCCAAACGCCCGGAGAACCACAAGAAAAGGGAAATTTAACTTTTTTATATTTTGGAACATGATCTACAAAAATTGTTCATCGTATTTAATGGAAAATGAGCTAATGAACAACTGTAAAAAATAATAGTAATGTTCCGCATAATTTCCAGAAACGTTCCTGCTTTTAATGAGTTTTTACAGCAGTTTAACACTTAACTTAAAAACTCTGGATTTCTTTCTGAAACCCACTGAATCCTGCCAGAAGCGGATAGTTAGTGCGGGGTGCCCCTGTCATGTCTACATCGAAACCTTTTTACAAAACTTTTTTGTTGCCTTTATTGGGCCTAAAAACGTCTTTTTTGCATTTAATTTTCAAAATTTTCCCAAATTATCAAACGATCAAAATTTCAGACAAGGATCTTAATTCTAAGTTATATTTTAGAATGTACATTATTGAGTCACAGTTGGCTCAGTGGTAAAGCGTTTGCTCCGCAAGCGTTAGTTCCTCGGATCGAATCCCGGTAGCGAGTATTTTATTTAATACGGAATTTTCTCCTAAATGTTCCAGTATTTCAACAGTAAAGTTCCTGGTATTTCACAGATTTCTTCAAATTAATCTAACATTTAAATTCAAGCTTTAAATTATGATTTTTTATATCGAGAATCGAGATATTAGTAGTTTTTATGCAGTTAAACGGGAGAAAATAAACCCAAAATGTCTCTAAAAATTTATGCAGATTTTATTTTTAAAACACTTTTCATGTTAGTAAAAATGGCACTTTTCCACTAGCCTCGCGCAAGTGAAAAATCACTATTAAAATCATTTAAAATTATTAAAAATCACAAAATCATTCATTAATATTTGTTAATTGTTGAACTTGTTTTGCTTACTATCCTACTTACTATTATAATTGTGAAATGTTTGTCTGGATGTTTGTTACTCTTTCAAGCAAAAACTACTGAATGGATTTTAATGAAATTTTACTATAATGTAGCTTATACATCAGAATAACACATAGGCTATAATTTATAAAGAGAAAATTGGTCCTTCATTCTTTTTTTCCAATTTTTCTTCTTTTTTCACTTATTTTTCCGTGTTTGAAAACCTGTTTTACCAGTCATACAACGAGTTAAAAATAAAACATTGTTTCAAATGAGACAGATCACTAGACTTTTTCATTTACTAGATCTTTTATTTTAGTTTTAAACACTGGTTTTAAATTTGTTAATTTGTTCACTAGACTTACTAATTTACTAGACTTTTTATTATGGTTTCAAATTTGTTATTTTATAAAGGCACCAAGATATTAAACATTATCAGGAACATCGGGATTGTAAAAAAGTGACAAGAACACCGGGATTGGAAAATTAGCGAGAACATCGGGATGGAAAAAATTGCCGGAATATAAAAATTACCGAGAACACTGGGATAGGAAATTTACCATAAAGACACCGGGAATACCGGAATATAAAAATTACCGTAAACACTGAGATAGGAAAATTACCGGGACCACCGGGATTAGAAAAATTACCGTGACCACCGGGATAAGATTACCGGGAACACTGGGATAGGAAAGAGGTGCCTGGGATACCGGGATGATTTGTAATATTGCTAATTTATAAAATTATAAATGTATTTTAAGAAATATTTAAAAAAATAAATTTATAACCCCCCCTGTGCAAGGCCGGGTATAACAGCTAGTTAGTTAATATTTGTTTATAGTTGAACGTTTTCGACTTTTATTCCGTTGGGGACATTTGCGCCCAGCTAACGGAAAAGTACCGAAAAAATTAAAGACAATGATACACAAAATTGCAACATAACCTGGATAATTTAAATTGGAGCTAACAGTTTAAGGTTTTACATTTACATTTTAAGTGAAAAATTACCTGAACTTCAAATGAATGAAACACTTCCATTGAACTACATAATATTTCGATTCATTCAATAAAAAATCAGATAGCATTTCCCTTTCTGAAAATGCAAATTCATGTGTTTGCCTTTCGCATTTGGAACATGAAAACACCCCCAACGGTGTGGTGTTGTTCTTTTTAAAACCATTTAATTCGAAACCGAAATGCAAATCGTAAAACATATTACCTGACTGAAAACGAAGCCTAATAGTAAGGATTATAAACTCCATTTGCTTCAAAGAATACATAATTTAAAAGCATCTTCATTTAAAAAATATCTATACATTCTCAAGAAACCCAAACCCAGTGTTCTAGTAACATACATAATATACAAAGACGCCCCTTTTTATCATACGAACAATAAACCCCCAGGAACATAGGAGATATCTACATAAAAATTCCATTCGTTTTGCTTAAGAACAGTAACGCAGGAAAAAGTTCCGCCAGAGGCATCGAAATCAATTTGGTTTGCAAATATCCCAGATTAGAATGCTAATAGTTCTGCCGTCATTCTATCTGTAATTTGTTTCATCCCGTCTTCGCTCGGAGCGAAGCCGAATGAGAGAACTAAAGGTGCAATCGGGCTTCTTCGGGATCCCGAAGTTTCCCGTGGAGCTTTATGTTTCTAGGCGTAGGGTTTCAATATGTAAATCAAGAGGTACTATACGAGTTGGAAAAAAGTAAAAACTTTGAGCTTGACTCGAGTTTTTCGATAAAAGTACTCATTAAGGAAGTTGTTTGTTTGGGAGAAAGCAACTTTATATGGTAATCTAGCTGAACTTAAGATTATAAGGCGTAGAAACAGAATGATTTGTCATAATATCAGCTTAGTTAAAAAAATTGTTGAAAGGGAAAACACATAATTTCATTTCAGCATATTAGATGTTACTCATGTTTATGTCCAAGTAACTTAAAAAGTAGTTGCGGGTAAAGTAATGTAAACCGTAAAACATACAAAATAAAATAAAATAACTTGTGTACTGTAGTAAAACTTTATCCTGGGGTCCGTTTCAATCTTTAACTGTGCACTAGCGGATATGCCCGGCCTTGCACGGGTGGAGTGTATAATTTTTTTAAAAATTAAATTTTCTCAAAATATATTTATAATTTTTAAATCAGCAATTACCAATCATCCCGGTATCCCAGACGCATTTTTCCTATCCCGGTGTTCCCGGTAATTTTTCATATAACGGTGTTCCCGGTAATTTTTCCTATCCCGATGTTCCCGATAATTTTCCTATCCCGATGTTCCCGATAATTTTCCTATCCCGATGTTCCCGATAATTTTCCTTTCCCGATGATCGAGATAATTTTTATGTCCCGGTAATCCAGGTACTTTTTCCTATCCCAATGTTTCCGGTAATTTTTCATATCCCGGTGTTCCCGGTAATTTTTCATATCCCGGTGTTCCCGGTAATTTTTCATATCCCGATGTTCCCGATAATTTTCCTTTCCCGATGTTCCCGAAAATTTTCCGATCCCGATGTTCGATGTTCCCAATAATTTTCTATCCCGATTTTCCCGATAATGTTCCTATCCCGATGTTTCCGGTAATTTTTCTCTTCCCGGTGTTCTCGGCAATGTTTCTTAGTAAATTAATGAGTCTAGTGAACAAAAATAACAAATTTGAACAAACAATAATAAAAGATCTAGTAAATTTAAAAGTCTAGTGAACCGCTTCATTTGAAACAATGTTTTATTTTCAAGTCGTTTTCCATAAATAAAAATTTACAATTTTCCTTAAATATTTAAATTTTAAAGGAAAATATCTTAAAATAGGGGAAACTAACGTTTCAAGATTAATTATTTGAATTTATTTTGGTGTTTTTACAACTGATATAGTTTTTAAATGGACAATTATCGAGTTTTTCCTGTTAAAATATTTAAATTTTGAAGGTTTTCATCTCGCTAACAATAGTGAGTCGAGCAGATCTACTCTGGTAGAGAAATGGAGAAATAAGCGTTTTTGGCTATAAATTCGTTAATTACTCGTAATTATTCGATTTTCGAGCTTGGAAAACTTGACAGTGACAATCGACACCTCGAGATACGTCTATGTACCGAGTTTTGACCACGCCTTCGGCGTGGTTTAGGAGGAGATGTGTCCTCCACCCAGTCACCCACATACACAGCCACAAACGTTTTTAGTAATATATAGATTATCTTTTAATATACTCACAAATTAAATAAGCCTTATATTATAATTTTTCATAAAAAATATCATATCATTAAGAGCATAGGCTACACAAACATTAGGCTACATAGTTTAAAATAAAAATACGAAGTTTTCTAACAACTTTTTAAACAACTTCACTTACACATTCATTCTTAACACACTTATTTTGTTTCTCATAAAATTTTAGCAAAAAAATTTAATTTCATATAACAACTTCATTCATAATATGTTAAAATTTTTAAAATAATTAAGAAATACATCAAGGAGAAGGGATAAGTTAGATATGTGCGTTCTGCTCGCAAGTTTTATTGGGACAAAATTATCCCAAAGACAGATACTAATAAATAAGTCCAATTTTTTTCATGCATGGCCAAATTTCGTTTACTACTAGTGCCAGTTATCTAAACTTGACAAATTTGTTATTAGCTGTGCTACTTTGTGACATATTTGTTAGAGATCAGTATAATATTAACTCGTATTGATAAAATGCATGTTCATAATAGGAGTATTTGAAAGGCCATATATACAATATACTATGTCCTACCCTCCTCCAAAGTATGCAAAAGAATCAGTTTACCTGCTCCTTGTCTTGTATTTTCACCCTTTGCTTTAAATGCCGTCAAAACGGTGTTTATTTGAAAAAAGTTGTAAAATAAGAATGATTTTAGATATTTTTTTAGATTTTAAAGCACAACCCAAACGTTTAAGAACATGGAAATTTTTAAAATTATTTAAACAGATTCAATTTAAGTTCAATATCTGACTGTGACTGCAAAATAGGTGGAAATGAAGACGTGGACCATATCCTTTTAAAGTGTACAAAATATGAAACCGAGAGAAATGCTTTCCGACAAGAACTTCAAAAGATACATATGAAATGGCCTCCAAAATTTAGCTTTATTATTTCTCATAAAATGGCATTTTATTTACTCCTTAAGTTCAGCAATAATTTAGCACTTTAAGCCTGTTACCTTCTCAAAATTGCAAAATTTAAACTTCATTTATTTATTATTATTTTTAGTTACCTTCTCAAAATTGCAAAATTTAAACTTTATTTAATTATTAGTATTTTTAGTTTTGTTTTTATTTTTTGTTTTATGTGTATTGTAGTGTTTTTGTAAAATTTTAATTACTTACTCCTGTAAGCCCCGTACTATACACGGGGAGCATTTTGTTTCTTTAAATAAAAAAACCGTGCAATAAAAACCTGCAAACGTAAAAACCACAACAAAACCAGCAGACAAACCACATAAATCATCTTAAACTATCACCTTCCCTTCAATGGCATAACATAATCTTGTGCTTGGTCCAAGATAACCTTAAAACTAATTAAGTGCCCAAAAGAAGAACTCCTTAATGACATGAAACCTTCCGATTGTATTTCAAAAACTATCTTTTTTACATGCGAAAGAAAGGCTTAAAATTCACCATTATCATTGAAAAGTATGAGTAATAGGCACGTTAACAAAACGCATAAAAACCTGACTTTAATTATCTGATGTCTGAAATGACTCTGAGGCACGCGAAGGTTTTAGCAGGCTTCCAACATGCTTCAAGAACTTCTAAGTTAAAATTAATGGAGTTATTTCTTCTTTTAGTTGAGTTATTCCGTTTTTTTTAATGTTAGGGAGCTTTTTTTTAGCAAAACAGTCGTCTAGTTCGTTTTTACTGAATGGAAATGTGCGGCGGTATGATTACAGCGAACTGTGGAATAAAAATGATAGAATTTATAGGTGGGAAGATTATAATTAAAATTGTTCTTTTAGTTTGAAAAAAGGTGAATATGATACGTTTTTTTTCGGATGAATGAGAGATTTAAAAAGGGGTTTCTCGCGTTTTCTCTTATGTTTTTCTCTTTGGCTTGGAACATAATTTTAGGAATGGAGTAATTTCAATCATTAATTTAAACTTGACCTTTAAAAAACGAATTCTCCGTACTCGGAACTATTTTTGTTCTAAAGCAATATAAGCTTTTTTGATATTTTTTACTTATTTTAATATGATCTCGCATACTCCCTCCTTGATTAAAGCTGAAAATACTGAAGACTAAAAACTGGGAGAGCTATTTTTCAAGAATCTAATTACTGTATTCACTCCAACATGTTGCTAGAGAATGAATAAACTACATAACTTTTTTATAGTTTAGCATTATGTAAATTATACTTTCGATAATTTTTCAAACCTGAAGTTTAAAAAAATTATTACTATCTCTTAAGCAGTTTATCGGCTTTCTATATAGTTGAAAGTTTAACTCATTTCTAAAATCTAAAATCTAGGCATACCTATAATATTCTGCATTTATTTAAACTTTATTTATTTATAAATTTACCTAAATACTGTCTTATAAAATTACATCTCAAGTATGATTGGTTAATTTCTATTACTTCAAAAGGGTAAAGATTATTAATTTCAGAACAATCAATTCATACAGGGCTAATGGTTTTTAGCTAAAAGCACTGACAACTTATATTTTACTATTTATTAACCCATTTTCCAGAATTGATGATCGGGACTTAGGATATTTAATCCATACGTTTCAGCCTCTACTTCGGAGCTACAGTGGGTGCCCTCAGCAATTCCGGAAATGGATTAATAACGAGTAACTGCACAGGCCTGTGCAGTTATAAAGAGTAACTGTACAGTAATAAAGAGTAACTGTACAGTAATAAAAGGTAACTGTACAGTAATAAAGGGTAACTAGTAATAAGGGGTAACTGTACAGTAATAAAGGGTAACTGTACAGTAATAAAGAGTAACTGTAAGCTTTTATTAAATAAAATTTTGTTTTGAGCATACATCACTTTCTTTTTTTAACAGAAAGCTAAAAATATTTTTAATATAGAATATATTTTTTAAAAATTTTAATAAAGAAAGCATTCTTATTAAATTTTTAAACACATCACACAGCAATGGTGTACTTCAATTCACACTGCATGAATATGAATACATTTTCCTACCTCCACGAATGAAAAATTCCTTTCCCTTTCTAAAGCTTCAGAATAAAGCGAATATGAAAAGCATGGCGACGTTACAGCTTAATCCCATTATACGTCTTTTTTTAGATTCCCCATCTCCTTTCCTCTACGCGTCCCAAAACAAAACGTCCCATTCTATTTACATTTCCACACTCCGCGGATCGTTTGAAGTCGCTCAGAAACACGAATTCTAACTGCTCCGCTGCACAAAAAAAAGGAAGAAAGAGCGTTTCTTAAAGCGGCTAAAGGAGCTTTTAACGGGAAACGTTAAGACTCAAGGCAGTGTGAGGCCTCTGCCGGGAAAATTTTTTTCTCCTCCGTTTTCATTCCATTCTCTTTCGCGAAGAATTAAGGAAACGAATTGAGAGAACTGTTGATGGAAAGTGTTCGAAAGAGTCCTGGGAACTAAGATTTTTGGTTTTCGGAGTCGATAATGCCTTTTTGTGAAAAAGTGCTTCCTGCTTCTCGAAGATGAATTTTTAACTAGTGATGTTTACTGTCTTAGTGCAGATAATGGTAGGCGATAAGCTTTTGCTTAAGAGAGTAAAGAGGTTTTTTTGCTTTGTTCATTAGTTATTAAACAGATGTAACGTCAGGAAATGTCTTTGTGAATAAGAAGGGGTGTTTTTCTTGCTTAGGAAGTCTAATGTTTTCGAAATATTGCGTTTTCAATAAAAGATGAACCCAAAGTGTGCAAAACTTGAGAGCAAGAAAAATGTTGCTTGAGGATTTTATGATTGAAGATAATATCGACTTATAGGAAATCCTACATATTAAGTGCTGCCGCTTTTAAAAGGGAATTCCTTTATTTTATTTTTTAAATTTCTAACTTAGGGGGTTAGACGCCCAAGGGTATAAAAGACATTAGTTTTGTTACAGTAGGGTTGATAGCTTCTGTGTGAGTAGATTGTTTATTTACTATTTACAATTCTTTAAATAGTTAAATTTATTTACAATACTTTCATCCAGCACGTATAAAAACATTTCACATACCGTCATTTGCATCACTTAGCTCCTTACATTTTCACCCAAAAATTGTACTTTTTAGTATATCTCTATGAGAAATTCTTTGTGAGAAACTAAAAATTAAATTACATCTGAATCATAACTCCAAAAAACGTATAATAATTTTATTATTTTATTAACTAGGGAGCTACCGCCCCCTGCTCGCTATCGCTCACCAACCTCCGTAAACTGCTGACGCAGGACCTTCGCAATTCCAACAAATTCCAACTCGCTGAACTTAATGCACTTTATAAAACAATTTACAGAAAAAACGTCCACCAGCTTTCCAAAAATACGTCACAAAATCCCCTCCATGAATAAATCTCCCTTAAAAGTTTGAATATATATTAACTCGAACCTATCAAAAATTTAAATGAAATGTTTTTAAAAATATTCATCTTAATTATTTTTAATCTATGATTATAAAAATAAATAATTCTAATTGTTTATCAATATTCGGACCAAACAAAAACCATTATTTTAAAGTAACTCGTAATATGCCTAGTGCTTATCATTCATATTTTTGTTTAAACCTAGACTTGTTAAACAATACCGTTTAAGCAACTGAAAATAATAAGAGACAAAACATCACTCTAGGTTTACAATTAATTTCGATAAAATCCAAAAATCAGACTAAAAATTATTAGGGACAGATTCCATAATCGAGGTTTTCGCCAAACTTGGCGAGATCGGATTTAAAAGCGTGGAGGAAATCCCGCCAACATTAAACATTGTTGCATACATTAAAATGGTCATCGCCAAAATTTGGCGGAAACCTCGATTACGGAATATTACCCAATTATAAATATTGGACAAAAATTGTAAAATTTTAGTATAAAATGTTGTACATGTAAGTTTTTAGAATATGTTTTTATCAGTCTTTGAGTGATATTTCATCAAGAAAGTACTTTTTTATATGGTGAAAAAACATGTTTCATCTTAAAATATAGCGTCAATCGGTCGTTGTGATTGGATGCATAATAATTTGATTGACAGTACTTGCTTTGTAACTGCGATCTTATCCGTTATCTAAAAAAAATGGAAATATTTTAAAATTGAGAATTTTTTTGAAAAATCGAAGGGCCTACTCGGAAATCCGGAAAGAATCCGGATATTTTGATACCATATATGTGTCATTCGGTGCAGTAATTAAAAAGCCTTTCTCTGGAAACCGTTCACCAAAAACTTTTTTTTAGAATAGAGAGAATTTAACATGTGCTGCCCAGTATGAACTTCTCAATATAAGTAGAGGAGAGGAGGGTATTATGGAACACCCTTCATATATTTAAGAATAACTCTATTGGTTTTTATAAAAATCCGCCGAATCATTTTAAGTACATACTATAACTAATGACAATGAAGGGCCAATGGTCCAATAAATCAGCATTTTTTTTTAAATAAAAAAATGTACTTTAAGAAAAAGTTACAAATGGAGGGTAACATGGAACAGTCGGATAACATGGAACAGTTGGATTTACAGATATTGAAAACTAATTAGACCTTAGATAACATAGTTAATCTTAACTATAAAAATATATTTAACAATTTACGTTCAAATAGTTTTGTTCATGAGTCTATTTACAATAGTCACAAACATAATCGTCTTTTTCTGACCCTTTGCTTATGGGATGTTCCATAATACCCGACAGGCCATCTTGTACTATGAACCCTTTTACTGACCGATAAAACATGAATTGCTTAAAAACGACTGCAGTATAAGAAACTACTGATCTTTTAGTGTACATTATGCTTAACAACAAAATCAAAGTCTCGTAGTTACTGGTAGGTTAAAAGGTTTGAACATTTACCGTCAAAAACTTTCTAAAATCCTAAAACACACTTTGCTTTGCTGCGACTGAACAGACAACAACAAGAAGCTAAACTCTTGTGCACTGCATTATGGGAGATTTCTGAAGACTTTCATGGCATTGCCATGTGATAGCAGCACGAGGGGGAGCAGAAACTCAGGTGTTCCATATTACCCGACTATTCCATAATACCCTCCTCTCCTCTACGTACCTATTTCTAATTGAAGTAGAAAAAAGTACTTTAAAACTTCGTATTTTCATGATTTAATTGTAATTTTAATTCATTCATAGATTTTTTTATAATTCCAAATGTTTACGAAGTAATAAAATAACATCACATTATTTACTATCTCTTATCTATCAGTATTACTACCTCCGCTCTCTTGCGTTACCTTCCTATACCGTGCTGATGAGTCCTAACAAGGACGAAACCGGTCCACGGTTGGAGGTGAAGCTTGAGAGTTGTGGGTTTACACTTATTGTCTGCTTAACCAGCAATAATTGGTGAAATTCTCCTTTCAGTATTTACAAAATTTTTAACTTCAGATATCCCTTAACAATGCAAGAGCGAAGACTTTCACGGCCGGAGACAGTCGCTTCAACCTTCGGCCACGCAGATAGTTCTGAAGATGTTCACCGAAGCAGTAATCAAAACGTTGACCATCAAACCTTTTAACACTAGACCACGGCGCCCGAATGAAATGTTTTATATAAATCCCTTAAAGTTTAAAAACATTTAAAACTTAATTTTTATTTTCCCAGAAAATTAAATCAAGATAAGCACAAAAATGTCCAATTTTGGAGCAGATCCAAAATTGTTCATCAAATTCTTCCTTTGAACGCTCAAAATCAAGTAGTTATTAAACTCCTAAAAAACGCCTCATAAAACTCACCCCATTTGTTGTCCACGCCAGTAACATCAAATTCTCCAGACTTGGCTTCGATTTTAATCCTGGGGAGGAACAATCGTTCTTTGCTATTTTACTGTCGTTCCTCGACCCTCCAGTTTACGATTTGTTCTGCTTTTTACAACTCGCCATTTTACGGGTCTGCGGAGAGACTACATTTTTCGCGATGCCAGATTTGGATCTTGAATACTGCGGAGCAATATATTCCGTTAGGCTTAAGTGTAGCGGAGAAAGTAGAATAAACCGGATTTAGACGGGATTTTTTTTAGTTTTAAAGAGAAACAATCGAATTACAAATCGGAAAATGGGGTTTTGGTAAAACTGCGTTTCCAGGAAAATATTAATGCATTTTTTGTGGTATCGCACAAATAACTTTTTGTGGAAATTTTATTATAATATAGATTTAGTATGGAATTATTGAATTATGTTAAGCAGATGGCATTTAAGGAGAATAAAATATTTTGGAGAACAGTTTTTTAACTTTTAAGTATCGAGATAAAAGATACGAACGAAATAATATCGCACTTAAAACACATTTTGATTCATTGTGATTGAGAAAAAAACCAGAAGATATTTTTTCGGATTCAAAAAGAGATGTATATTACATAATTTACTTATTATAACCTGTCTTGAATTTTCTAAGAATTGTTTTCGCAAATATGGTATAATTTAGATGAATTTTAGAAAGAATGGTATTAGAAAGAATGGTATAAGTTACCCAAAGTTACCCTCCTACATGATTTTGTAACGCTTACTAAGCTTCCTCTTTTCGAATTGTTAACTTAACATCGTAAATTTAGTATACATGAACACAAAATACAGTGAAATATGATTACCTCATATGAATATCTTTATTTTTAATCATTAATAAAAAAATTCCTCTTGGTTCTTTTTCTAAAACTCTGGGCATTAAATCAGCTTTACTTTATTTTTTTATTCAAAATTTTGAACAACTCGATCAGTTGCCTCAGTTACCAAATGTGTAATATTTTTTTTATAAACTAATAACTTTTAAGTTCAAAACTCCACACGAGGTGTATTTTACCTTAATCGCAAAATCAAAAGTCATCATTTTATTCCGTCCGAGAAAGCATTCGAAACCCATTCTCAGAATATATTCCAACTTCCAAAAGTGTATATTTTCTTCTCTTTACGCCTCAAGGGAGGTGTTAGTGTTTTATAAGAAAAAAGAACGGAGATTGCGTGGCATCTCGAAAGCTTCGATGGAGTTCTAAATCGATATGTATTCCGAGAAAAATATTTCCTTTACCTCTGCCCGAGGACAATTTCGTGTGTAATATGCTAACAGCTAAATAAAGACGATTTTTCTCATTTTGAAAAAACTTTTTACGTGAAGTTTTAGAAAAAGAGATTATTTCATTATTTGCTGAAACTGGAATTTAATTTGCACGGAAAAAACAAGTTGAGATGTAGAATTCCAATTACATTTTTATAAAGAGATTATTTACTGAGTAACAAACCTTACAAAAAATAAATTCATTGAAATTTCAGTTTAAACATTTTTGTTAATAAAACAATCAACTTCACTAATGTTTGATTTTAAAAATGAGGTAGAATTATACATTAGTTTACACATAGCTATTTACTATCGAATTTCCAATTAATTTATTTTTGAAACGTTTACAAAAGTCAAACTCTGTGTTAAATGTATTACAATTTGCATTCTGATACTATCTCATTTTACAAACATATATTTTAAGGATATGTTTAGTAGCTTACATACAAGTGTAGTTACATGGGTATTTTTCAAATATCAACTCCTTTGGAACTAACTCAAAAACTATAGTAGTTGGATGTTCTGTGAACGATAACTATTAGAAATATCTCTAAAATAATCAACAAAATTAAATATTCTACGGATATTATTGATACAAAAAATAGCAGTATTTGAATATCCAGACATAAAAACAGCTTCGAAACTTTTAAAGTGATAGCTATCAGAAAAGAACACATTATTTTATTGGTTTTAGTTGTTGCTCTTTGCTTCAGGGCCCTTATTTTATCTGATGCTTTTTGAATTTTTTAAAAGCTACTGGAACATAAAAGCAAAAGAAACGTATTTTAGCTAAAAAATACATTTATCATAATTATATTCTTCAAACAGAACAAAAACTTGGAAAATAGTTTTAAAAACGCATTCTTAATCTATTTTCTTTAGAAAGGAAAAAAATCCAGACCTCGTCTAACTTATATAAGTTCTTTCTTTCATAAAAACTCTTTCCACAGACGTAAATAATAACCTCAAAGAAAAACGGGCAAGACTTTGAAACACATAAATACACATTTTACGTATCACACTTTTTGGGAGGTATTAGGAAAAATCAAGATTTACGCATCTATAGAATGCCATTCCTTGACACATTTAGAAAGGGTTCTGAGTCTAGACCCGATTTTGTAAGAAAAAAATTGCTGTCTGGCACATGTCTAGTAATATTTGAAGGAGTTTTATCATTTAGCTTATGGATATATATCATTGAAGTGTGTTTACCAAGAAATTATTTTAGGAGTGGCGAAATTTTATAAGGAAAGAAATCTGGGTTATCAAATGATAAATGGATACATTTCATCTATGTATCATAATTAGTGTTATATGAATTCATATAATTAGTTTTAGTTTTAATACATTTTCAGATATAAGTAATTTCTTTGCAGGTCACTATTAGATTATAGGTAAGAAAAACAAAAAATGTGTAACCATTACACTGTTCTACACTGAAAAAATTTCCTTGATGAAAATAGTCATTTCTTATAGATTTTGGGTCGCTGAATACGAAAATCACCATTAAAATTCTCAATTGACTCAGGATTTTTGGGGAACAGCCCCTCCCCCTTTTCACGTTTTTTAACGACTTTATAACTTTGAACCCGATTTTCAGGGTCAAAAAGCATTGCTTTAATCTTCAAATTGCCCCCCAGGGGACAAGAAATGTTCAAATTTATAAAATATGATAAATTTATAACAAATGGATAGGTTTAAGGGGTAGTTAACCCCCTAAGAATGCAAAAAATTAGCTAAAAATTATAGAGGTTTTTATACGCTATTTTTTCCTCCTATTTTTTACGCAATTCCCGTTTGAAGGGTCCTAACCCTTCCCCAAGGACCCAAATTTGATGGCAATATGCAGCAATGATTTTAGCTAAAAGCGGTTGAGGTGAGAGCGCCCCCAGAGCACCCACGGAAGGGTTCAATGCCGCACTTAGAGTTTAACTGTGCTGTACAAAAAAAAATTTGAAGCCACTTACTGAATTTCAGCTGATTCTTGTGTAAAATGATCTGCTGAATTCAAATATGACACCCATTTTCCTCCATCACCCTCAGTTTTTAAGGGGATGCCCCCTAATTGTTATCCACAGCCGTGCATCTTGAAACATGGAATCCTCACTCCCGAAAACCGGTCAGTTTTTAAAGAACTGAAGAGTTTCTACTTAGGATACACCCAAAATATAAGAAAAACATCATTTGTAATCTTTTCAAAATCATCGATATTAATTCCTGAACTCGCGAGCGCCTTCGCGATTCTGGAAGTCTTCCGAACTCTTCCGCGGGGACTTCTGGGAGGCTAACACCTCAACCGCTTTTAGTAAAAATTATTGCTGCATATTGTCATCAAATTTGGGTCCTTGGGGAAGGGTTAGGACCCTTCAACGGGATTTGCGTAAAAAATAAGAGGAAAAAATAGCGTATAGAAACCTCTATAATTTTTAGCTATTTTTTTGTATTTTTAGGGGGGTAATTACCCCTTAACCCTATCCATTTGTTATAAATGTATCATATTTTATTAATTTGAACATTTCTTGTTAACTGGGGAGCAATTTGAAGACTAAAATAATGCTTTTTGACCCTGAAAATCGAGTTTAAAGTTATAAGGTCGTCGAAAAACGTAAAAAGGGGGAGGGGCTGTTCCCCGAAAATCCTGAGTCAATTGAGAATTTTAATGGTGATTTTCGTATTCAGCGACCCAAAATCTATAAGAATTGACTATTTTCATCAAGGAAAAAATTTTGAAGGTCAAATTTGTAGAACAGTGTTATCCATGGTAGCAACTTTTATTAAAATCATATTTACATTACGTGAATAGCTTTATTTCAATATAAATTGAATGAAGTATTCTCACGTTTTGAGATTAAATTTTATTAAAATAGTCGATAAAAACCATGAAGAATGACGTTTACATCAAGTATTTTCGTAACCTAGTTTCTGAGATATAAATTTTTGAAATTTCGTTTTTTTTTCTTGAGCGTAAAAATACTTTCGAATCACAAATCATGCGCTGTGAGGTCATATCCAATAGAAGCCCGTTTTCTGATCACGTGAAAACAGTAAACACAATGCTTTTCATGCGCTGTTTTTTTGGTTGTGACATTTTGATTACAAATTATAGCTGGAAATCTACAAGTTGTTTTAAGCGAATTTCAGTGAAGTTATTTGTGACAACAAGTTTATATAATAAAATCCTATCAAGCAAAGAATAAATGAAACGTATCAACAAAACTACCCGACTCTTCCTTTGTTCTTGTTTATGCGAAAAAAAAGAACAAACGAAGAATCGGACAGTTTTCTTAGGTAATTATGAGGGGGGTTGCGGTTTGCTTATCTTTTCTTACAAGGAGGGAGGGAGGTCAAAAATAACTAAAAACATTCTTACGTAATATATGAAAAGCCTAAACATAATATTATAAAATGGAAATTAAAACACCTGTATTTTTTTCATAATTGACATCTAAAGAATTAATTCTTTAGTATACGCTTCATTTGATATTAAGCACAAAAGAAGCCATGCAAACAAAATTTCTCCAAGATCCTCTCTCTTCATCAAAAACCCAATTCCACTCCAGACAAAGACATCTCCAAACCAGCCCCAGGGCAAAGTCAAAGGACGCGTAAATAATTAACTACCCCTAAAATTATTTACAAGAGGGAACACCAGAGCAATTTCCAGTGAGTTTCAACAACGCCAAGTCATCTCATTTGATCTCCAATAAGCCAAGACAAGTGAAATTTCTTTTCGCAAGAATGTATTAGCCACTTTCTGATGGAGTCAATTTGCGCGATACACCTCGTCTCCAGGGACGTTCGAGGTGAGTTGTTTATGCGCTGCTGGTTTAACGGGATTGTTGGTGTCGTGGGATTTAAAGTGATGAAGGTGGGGTGGTTTAGATTGATGAGAGGAGAAGTTAGAGGTAATTATACGTGTGACGTGGACCATGTATCAAGTTTTGTGAAACCATCTGAGGGTTTGCTGCAAGTTGGATAGTTAATTGTTTGATCTCGAAGTGTTTGAAATCAAGGTGATTGCATAACATTTCTTTAATGTCTATGAGCTGGATACGGATGGGTGGTTTTCCAAGAATATCCAATGTTTTTAAAAGGAAAGATATTATTTAAATTTTAATCCTAATGTGTCAAGGACCGTCAGATTCAATTGTTTTTGAGAAACTTATAGATTGTTATCCACTGTTTGAAACATGCAGTCGAACAATATTTTTAACTGATCATTATATAACGGTAAGATTTCCTAAGTGTGAACGTCATATAAAATATGACAGTTTATTCCCTTGTAATACCTAACTGAATAATGATATAAATATCATTTCTAACACTACTTAAATTTTATTAAAAATCATTACCCCCCAAAAAAACATTAAAATCATTTACTTAAAATGATAAGCAGTTATCCAATAAGAATACTTTATAATCATTTGAAAAAATAAAATCTAATCAATCCATAAATAAGGTCCTATGAGATAAATATTTAGCAAGGTTTTTTTTTTCACCAAAAGCACCATTTTTTCTTTTACTATTGCTTCAATACTTCAATTGAGAAAAGATTGCCTCAATATTTCTAGGAGAGAAAATATTATAAATAAACTAACAGCATAAAGGGAGAGAAAAAAAACAAAACCCCTAAAATTGAGAGAGGGAATACTTGTAGGAGTACCTAGGGCCGTAAGACCTTAAAACTCCAGTATAATCAACATCACTAGGTTAGGCCATGTTACAGAGCTGTTACAGAACGTGTGACTGAAAGTCAGTCAAGTGAAGCAAAGCCCCTTGTTTCCCCGAGTTAACTTGGTCCTCATTTATCGACCGCGAAGGGAAAGACGGCTGAGTTAGCCTTGTTCAACCTGGGAACAAAAGAAGCGCCTGTAGGGTGGCATGATATGCACTACAACTATACCCCACAAGGCTTCTTATAATTAAGATAATATATCTGTGAAGGGCTATTTAAACCCCACTCCGATAATTCTAATATGAAATTAAATTCTACCCAGGGGTAGTAGTCTATCAGGGGGTGCCCATCTCCATTTCATTAGCCTTTAGGCCTGAGGTGCTAATTACATGCTTGCCTAATAGCTACCCCAACGCTGTACTCCCAATTGATTCCCCAAGTAAACTTGGTGCTCCTTTTTCGACTCCGGGGGGATGAAGGGCTGAATTGACCCAAGACAAGCAGAAGCCAAAAAGCATCGAATCTGGGTTAGTAATGTTCGCAGCCAGACGCACTGACCACTACATCACCACCGCTGCCACATTAATTCTATAAGCCAGTTTATAATTGTCAAACTAGTCCATCCTCAATACAATACACCCCGAAATAATACATTCAAGCTATGCGTCAAACCTTACATACACTTCCCTAACGACATCCTTATGTAGTTAACTAATTTAATGCGACTACATTCATCTAGTGCTTCAATTCATTTTGAGGCCTTCGCATCACACCCTTCTGAATCTGTGGGAGGGCCTGCGCAAACACCGCCCTTAATACCCTTGACGTCAAACTCACCCTGCGGCCTTAATAAGGATCAAGGAAGAGTTAAGGTTGTTTCCAGCGAAATATATTCACACTCGATGTGAGAGAAGTCGAGGCTTTAATTGTATTGGTTGTGTTAGTGAAAGGTAATATTGGCTTTTGTTGGGTTTTGGCTGGGGGAGAATGCTAATAATCACTAAAGGGAGAGTGGGAATCTGATGTGAGGTTTAAAATTTTGGGTGTTATAAGTCAGTTGTGCTAAGGACTTAAGAACGTGATGTTGTTCTTCAGATTACTATAATTATTCTTGTCTAAAATGTCAAATCTCTAATGGTTAATCAATCATTTTATTTTTCCTAACTTAATGTAGACAAGATCTTATACCCAGCCTTTCAGTTTTAGCCGAGTATGCTCTGATTGGTTGCTTGATATTTCTTTTGTAATTTTATAACAAATAAATATAATTTAATATATTGATTTAATAATTTTTTAATAAAATAAAACTAGCCACATAGAACCCGTGAATTGCCGCAAGCTAAGCAAGTATCCTTAGTTCAGTAACTTTAAAACCTATTATAATATCTTCCTTATTGAGTTAACTTTTGACGCATGCGTAGTGTTGCGGATTGTGAAAAGTGACGGGCAACGAAAACGGGCTTATTCGATACATTAGCTTCAGTTTATACAGTTATAGATAGGATTTTATTCCCTTAAGGTAGCGTATTATCTAAGTTATATTCTCAGCTATAAATCGGAGAAAGAAATTTCAGAAGCTAAAAATCGTAGAAAAATTACATATTATAAAATATATGCCTAACATGTAAAAACTTGGTATATTTATGTGATACCTTCAAACAATATGAACCCTTCTCCGATACGTTAGAATTCATTCGAGGTTTGTCTAAGTTTAAATCACCGCAAAAAAAGCTTCTAAATTACATATCGTCATATGCGGGGAAGCTTGTCAAAACTTAATATTTGGTTATTGCTTTGAGTATTTTATCCCCATTAATAAAAATGTGACACTAAATCACGTGAAATAAAATATTTAGTGAAAATAAAAACCATGCCATTTGGTTGTTGCCATTGCCAGTTTTGAAGACTTTTACTATTTTTCGTCACTTTAAGAGTTAGTAACAAAATCATTATTAGTGATGGGCAGGTATCGATACCAAATACTTAAGTATTCGATACCTAAAAAAGTGTAGTGTGTTTGATACCTAAAAAAGTGTAGTGTGTTTGATACCTAAAAGTATCCACACTTTATTGACAAATTCTTTAAAAATGATTTTAATAAAATTATCTTATTTATATCTGACGTTGATTTAACGCAGCCTGTTCTCATTTTGCAGCTCAAAAACTCTTTTTCTGCATTGACTCACTTATGTCCCACGTCACCCAAAGTATCGACTCTTTAGGTGTTTCAGCAGAGATATCGCTCATTTGGTAAAGATGATTTTTTCGATAACTTTACTTTACTTTATTTAACTAAGTACTTTTGGTGTCTAACTTTCTATCCTATATTTTTATACGAGTACTTTGGTATCGAAAAAACTTCTGCTTTTGCTGCGGGGCCTCAGAGAGGCGGTTAGTGTGGTAAATTTTTTAAAATTTTTATTAGCCTTGGGTTTTTTTGTATTTATAAATCATTCATTTTTAGTTTTTTTATAGATTGCCCCTAGCACACGGGTGATTCATATGTATCCTTTGAGGATTGTAGGTACTTTCAGTTTGCTCAAGTGAAATTATTGAATATTTTCAACCATATTTGGTACTTAATTTCAAAAGAGTGCTAAAAAGTATTCTATACCTGAAAATACTCGATATCTAAAAGTATCGATACCTAGGTATTCGATAACTAAAAGTATCGATTTTGCCTAACACTAATCAATGTACCCCGAAAAACGACATTATAATCTCCGGTAGAAAAATATACTAGTATAAAACTTTTAATACACAGCTAAACACAACCAAGAGAAATCAATTTTGTGAATAAATCTAGGTCCCAAATAAAACAATCCAACCAAACACATCTAAATTCTCCCATCCACCATGTCTTTTAGATAAAACTGCACGTGAATTTCCTTGCATATTAATTCCCTACCGAACCAACCAGGTGTAAAGTTCGTTACCGGCTATGAATGGGAAACGGGAACCGCTAATTTGGTCCTGCCACTGCCTCCAAAGGTCGGCTTTGACTGGTTGTTATTGATTGTTGGGTTTCAACTAGTTCCATGTCACCAAATTGCCAGAATCATTAGTGCTTGGGTAGAGACATCTAATTTGTGACGCTTTTCGGTCCAACTACTAGAGCGGAGTTGGAGTTTTCCGTAATCAAATGCGAGTTTTCGAGGGTCTGGGTGTTTTAATAAACTAAGCCTAACATGGCGGAGTTGGGTTATGAAAGACTTTCGGTAATGTTTAGAGCCTTGCGTATCGATAGTTAAAGTTTATTTTAAAATTGTTTTACTAAATTATGAATGCTGATTTATTGCTCTTAAAACTAATGTTTGGAATTGAGGAAATTTCATTTAAATACGTTTTTTTAAATCAATATTTGCGTTTTAATTATTTGAAATGAACGGTATTTTATGGCTTCTTTTTAATTTTCGATCAGGAAAAGGCAGATAAATAAAATAATTGTGTTTTTTTTTCAAATATCAGTAATTAATTAAGTTAATAAAGTTAATAAAGTTAATAAAGTTAATAAATATAAAATATGTATGGAAATGACACATTGAAAGTGTACTCAAAATGTAATTAAGCTTTCTCTTATATTGCATAATTTATACAGAAGTTCGGCTATTTATAAATTTATGATGAGTTATAGATTAGAAAATTTAATCTTGTAAATTACGGAAAGCATATGCAAATTTTAATCTTGATAAAAGGTTTTTACAAACGAATACCCTAAAAAATTAGCAAACTTCTTCGAAACTTTAATCAAACTAAATCTGTATAGCTTAAACTTTGGGTAGAAGTTACGCACGGTACTAACCATATTAGTCCTAAGCCGCCCAAGATTGGCCATTGAATTCCATGGTAAATTTGGGGTGGACAGAAAAAGAGATTGATAGACCTTGCAGAAATCCCTTCATCCTTTGTTACAATTAGATAAGAAAGATAATTCTGTATTTGATTTGTATGATTTTTTTTATTTTCGAATTCTCACAATGATTAAACGAGTTAGTTATTTGTGGTTTACCTTTAAAACTGTATCTTTTAATAAATAAGTTCCATAATAGTTCCAAACTGTCAAAAAAGTATCTTTGGCTAACAGTTTTCTAAGAATTCTATAATAAAATGAATTCAATATTAATTTTACCTTAAACGAGTTCATTTTTTAACAAAAGTATCCAACTATGCACATTCAATCTCAAAAGCTTTACAAAAGAGGAACAACTCCTATAAAAGTACTAATGTAAAATATATAGATAAGCATCCAATTTTTCCCAAACGATTAAATTCTAAAAAAATCAAATATATTTCAAATCAACTCAATAATTTTGTGTGTAAAATATTACTTAATTTTATAACATTAGCATTTAATATAAACATATTTTTTTAATCTTTACAGAGTATTTTATGAAATGAATGAACCCCAAAAGTTTACTATAATAATTTTCGCCTTTTTTACTATTCATCTCCAATATTTTTTTTACCAGAATGTGTCCACTTTAAGTTTCTAAGAGTCATATCCCAGATAGTATGCAACCCTCATTCTATTGTCATAAGGTTTCGCAAAATAGTTAATTCGAAAAACCTTTTTAGTGTAGTGAAAACCGCAATGTTTGTATGAGAAGGTTGCAGAAAATAAAGATAGAAACCACACAGAAAAACTTCTCAAAATCCTTCCCCTCAGTTTCTAACTTCAGTGTCAACTATACTCCTTGGGAATAAGCGGCTAGTCACCATGGCAACGCAATAGAAGTGCAATAGTAAATGACTAGTAGCGAACTGCCGATTCAAATTACACAGATTATAGCCCAGGGTTAATTTTATTTTGTTGCAAGGTTACAGGATGTCAACGACAACCTTACAAAAATCTTAAATAGGTTACGCCGTAAGGTTGTAACAAGATTTATAAAAAACATCAGATTGCTATCTGGGATATACTAGAGTGCTAGTTTCCACAAAGGGAACACCAGCAAAAACAGGGCTTTATAATCCCCCTTTTCTTCGACAAACCAACTCCAAACACCATTTACCAACGCCCCAAACCTCTAATTCCTCTCAAACGTAAAACAAACCCCCCTGACTCATAACATCAAAATAAAATAAAAAAAGCTCCAAAAGCACAAGTCTGGGCCACGATATATCGCACACTATGCTCGATAAAACCTCCAAGCGCGCTTTTACCCGAAAGATTTGAATTTCCCCCCGAGATTGCCCGATTCCTTTTCTTTCACAGAGTGGCAAATTGCCCTTTCCTAGTATGCTGCTTCTCACGGCAAGTTGCATTGTGTTCTTACACGTCGATGGCTCACAACTGTGATGTATTATATGCTCGGGAGGTTTCTGGAGAGAGTTGGTCCGAAAGAAGGGAGAATTTCGGGAGGATATTTCTTTAGCTTCGAATGGCAACTATTTTTCATCTCGAAAACGGGCGGTCTTTCTGGTTTGTTGCTTGGTTGAAAAGAAGTTCTTTTTTTTCCTTTTGAAATTTTTATATGCGTTAACTCTTGGCTGGGATTTTTGGGGTAGGTTATTGTAAAAGTAGCACGTTTGAGATAGAGTATTGTGCATTTATCACCTTAAATTGGGTTTTTGATTATGTTAAACAAAAAGCAAAATCACCAGACAATTCTGAAGGTTGTTATTTTGACGAATTGCCGTTCAACACAAAGGTAAATGATTTCTATCAATTTGAGCTGAAAAATTTGACAAGGAAAAATTTCCAGCTTACAACTACTGTTTTTCGTTAGAATTATTTTCTACTTCTTTGTCTTTACTTAGTTAAATTACCTTAGAACTAAGTATAAATGACACAAAAAACTAAAAAATTTCAATAAACCTTAAAATTTTTAAGTAGGTATAAATTAAAAAAAACATGCAAAGATTTCTAAATTTCTTATTCTTTGCAATTTTCATAAATAATCTGAATAATTTTAAATATACTTGTGATAGTTACGTCTTAATAATTCTCCATTTTAAAGAAAATAATTCATTCCTCATTTCATCAGAATTACTCTGTCTCCAAACTGACGTCTACCTCTCCGAGCAAAGCAATAATTGTTTTAAATTGTTAATTATTAATTTGAAGTGTCTGGGATTGTTCAATTAATTCAGGATTAACACTCAAACTCATTTTCCTAGTTTCAGAAAACTTTCGCAATTACGAGACTCAACAGAGAGCTTTACGCATCCATATTTCATTAGCAAACTTCTTTCTACCCTGTCACGTTTCGATTCACACTTATTCTTTCGAATATTCGGTTCAAAACAAAAGGGGAATTGTCTCCACACTTCACGAACTAGTATATACTCCCAAAGGGGAATTCTAATAAGCAGACTTAGTCATATTCATAACAGCCGCCTGGACCTTCAGACCGTGAAGGAAAATATCAACACTATTCAATTCGGTTCGAAAAGTTTAATTAGATTTCAACATTTCTCATCCTCGGGTCCTGAATTTCCCTGGAATGATATGAGTAATTGCGAAACAGGGCTTGTCTGGAACGCCATTAAGATTTCCACGGTGTGGAACTGGGGTGGAATATCGGATATTGAAAGGGAAAGGACTATCAATTATGCAAGACCGTTGCGTGTGTTAAGGTTTGGTTCATGTATAGATTCCGTTTGATTAAATTTGGAATCCGAGCATACCAGAACAGTTCATAAAGGTTGAGCTTGTTTTGATTTCATGTGAATTGAAAATGAGATGAGAGCATTTAGGAAAGGAAATCTTTAGGGGCGTAACTTGATACTTCGGAAATAAAACCATCTCTATGGATCATTACAATTCCGTTAGAGAGGTTTATTTTTTGAACGTACTTAAGTCTTAGGGATCAGGAAAAGAAATTGAAATAGAGCTTCCAAAATAGCGAACGGAATTCATTAGAGAGTATTTAAATTCATTGATTTTTGTTACGATGTATAGCTCGAAGGGAAGATTTTATTGCTAAAGAAAGGAAAATGGAGCTACTATAGGAAATAAGTAACATTAGAGTTGAAATGGAATGTGAAATAAGATATATTTGGTAAAGTTGGGGATTATTTTTCGTCTAGAAAAGCCAATTTAATATTGGTTCAAATTTAAGTTGTAGAAATAGATGCATCAGCACAGCAGAAGGAATTTTGGTGTGTTAAATAGATTTGAGAATGTAGGTTTGTAAACACACAAAGTTTGTTTTAAGGTAATGAACCCCCATTGAAAAAGTGAAAATAATCTAAATTTAATCGTGCAACAGTTTAAAGAAACGAATTTAAAGTACTTACAACCTGAAATTAAAACGTCAGAGAGCAGAATGAGTGTAATAATATTTTATTTCATTAAAATAAAGGACAGAATTAAAAAAGCGTCGCCATGGTTGCATAGAATTTCAATAATTAACAGATGCACGCATAATAGGGATTAAAAAGCTGTCATACTGTATTATTCAAACAAGCTTTAATTTATTATAGCATTCTCTGCTAAAAGTAAATTTTTATTTATTACTTTTATTTTAGTTCTAACTTAATAGACATAAGTAAGAAATGTTAGGCATAAGAGGAACTAATTTGTGGTTGATCCCAATAAATTAAACACTTAAACTTCATACTTCTACTGCAAATGTAATGCACAACATATTGAAAAGAGCAGTAAATTCGAATATTTTACAGTTTGTTACCGCGCGTTCACTAGAGAAACCACACGAAATGTGAAATTTCAAAGTGTCTCGCTTTACTCTCCAACTTCCCATTGAAAATCATATACCTTCCATTATACAACCACTCTGCCCAGGCGTCGCTTCCATATAATGCCCCCCTATCCGCGCGCATTCCACTATATGGACGATTCTAAAGGGAGCTGCGATTAAATGCTCGATCATGCATATTAGAGGTTCCGAAAGCGCCAGGTATTGAAAGGGATCGTCCCATCAATTATTCGCGTCGCCAAAGCTGTGCGATGCATTGGAGATGAGGTTTCAATTTATTCCAGTGCGGATTTCATAGGGGGATTAGATGGGAAGATTTGTGTGGTAAATATCGTGTATCGCTCTCAGGGATCATTGAGTCAATATTTTCAGAGGGATGTGACTTATAGAGGGTGTTTATGATAAATGCTACAGAACGTCTACTAGGATGGGTAGGGTAGACCCACTAAGGTATATAATATAAACCTGGAGATATTTTGCCGCTCAAAGGGCAAAACATTAATGCTAAAGCAAGGAGTTCCCTAAAAACACTTACATTTATTTTACTCTGTGTTGTTTTTTGATCAATTTTTACAATAAATTTTATAAACATACATATATTTTGGAATTTATTATTTGAAAAAATATATGAGATTTTGTAAACACGTTAAGTTGGATTTTGTTAACATGCAACTAAAAGGGGGGTGGACTTTATCTGAGCCTGTTGGCGTAATGGCACAGTGTTAATTTTGACACGCTGAACTTGCTCTCCAGGTGATTATATAGCTCAGTGGGTAGACCTAGGTAGACCTAGACGACTCAGAAGGAACACTGCAAAAAAAAACGGAAAATTTAACAGCAAAAACTGCTGTTAATATTTTACGCATTTACTGTAATCTTAAAAAACTGCCTTTTAAGCTGTAATTTTGAAGCGCCACCTGCTATAGTTTACTGGCAACTGCCGTGCTAGTGACCAGATACAGAAGTTGTACCTCTTTTCCACTCCACCGCTCTCTGTTATTTACCAAACAGAACAAAAACAAATTTCTAATTTGCTTCAATGGTGCGCTTTGAATAAAATTTGAAGAAACAGGAATTTTGAATAAAAGAGTAAGTATTTCTTACGTTTTTTTTAAATATTTCCTTTATATTTCATATGGTATTTTGTAATAAATACATGGTATTAAATATATATACTTTCTTTTAGTATTAATTTAAGAAGATTAAAAAGCCCGTTTTGGATGAAAAGTAATTATTTCTTAAGTTTTATTTTACTATTGTATATTTAGTATATTGGAATAAATGCGTTTATTAAGTATTTAAGTATATGTGAATCGAAATCACTTCAAAAATTGTGTAAATTTTTATTGCGTCTATTTCGGCCTCCATGTTTATCCACAGCTCAAATGATACCACACCACCATATAGACCTTACTATTAATATCATTATTATTGGATCCCACGGTAATAATATTTAATATATCATTATTTTAGGATCTAAGATGGTATTAAAAGTTAAATCTCTATGGTTGTCCGTCATCATTTGAGCCTTGGGTAAGCATGGCGGCTGGTAGACGCTTATCGTAGCTGTGGCAGAGCATTTTTTCTTTCTATAAAAGATTTTTTACTTAGATTTTTACCATAAAAAATAAGTTGCCATAAAAGACAATTTCAGATCTTATCACCCAAAATTTTTTAAAAATGAATTTCTATTCAATTATAGCTTATTTCTATTTAGTTTATTGAGCAAGTTTATTGAATCATGATCAGATTCATGGCTAATTCGCCATATCAGGTGCGATCCTCAATGAGGGAAGAAAATCACCTGCACGCGGAAATCGCGGATGATCAGTCAGAGGATTAAAGTTTCTTGTAGCTTTTTATATTCCTTTCTCAGGGGTTTTTCCAGAAGTTCGTTTCGGCCGGTGACCGTTTTTGTAATTTGGAATAAGAAATCATGAAATTTTGTAAAAACATAAAATTTTTAAAGAAAAAATTGTGACAAATATTTTTGAAAAATTTTAGTTAACTTCAAATTGAAATCTGTGTCAGAGGGGCCGTTCAAATATTACGTAAGCACTTTTTTGGTCATTTTTAACCCCCCCCCCCTCCCTCTTTGTCAGCAGAGATAAGCAAACCTCAAACCCCCCTCCATAATTACGTAAGACACTGCCGGGACCCCCCCCCCGAAATTTTGACATCCCCATAAGTAAGTACTGTTTTTTCCTTGAAAATTAGGTGACTCGTACAAGGAGCTGTCCTTTTTGGGTGTAACCCTAAAGGTTCAAAAATGAGTCGAAACAGTACTTTTCGGGGTTACAATTTCAAAATGTTAGGGTGGTCTATCTCCAGGAAAAAGTGTTTACGTTAGAATTCCTAATTCAATTTTTTGTTACATTTATTTTTAGTTGAATTTTGAAATTATCTTTGCAAGAAACAAAAAATTTCGAAAATGCATCATCTTACGTAAGCATCACTCATATCCCCCTCCCCCCTTGTCAGCAAAAATAAGCAAAGAGCAAACCCCCCTCCCCCCTTAGGTGCTTACGTAATATTTGAACGGCCCCAGAGTACCAATAGAATTAATTGCGTGCTTACTTTTAAAACTATTCGAGATTCAAAACTTAGGTGCTAAGAAAAAAAAATAGATATTATGAGATAATTTTAAAGTATTCGAAAGTTGAGAATATTGTTAAGGCCCCGATCGCAATTTTGTGAAAGGTCCCTGAACTAGTCTAATTTCATCTTGAACACTAAGATGAACTTAGAATATCGTAACTTAGATGAACCCCTTATTTCTGTTTTGAAATGAGGGACTATTCTCGCAAAGATTTTGCTGTTAAAGTTTGTTGCTTTGAAAGTACAGGCTACAGGGTGTTTCATTAATGCTTATTCACAAAGCCAGCAAGGTTTTCATAATTTGACATAATGCGCGTGCGTCACAAAAAAATAACATGCTGTGCTAATAAGTTTTAGAGTTACTGAATCCCCTCTGGAGCAGTGGTAGGATGCCAGAGTAGCATGCGGCAGGTCGTGGGTTCTACCCCCAGTAATTATTTTGTTAAAATTTCCAAAAAACAGCAAAAATTAAGACCACACACATGCGAATTGTTGAAAAATTATAAAAACCTTGTGGGCTTTGTGAATATGCATTAATAATGGTATAAAACTTCAAGAGGGGGTTGAAAACACCATCAGGAATCAGAATTGCATAGGAATCCATGGTCCATGTTAAATCCATGTTAATGTTAAATGTTTAAAAACACATACATAAAGCATTTTTCTGAGTTTTGCCCATTTATTGTGTAACACTTTTGTCTTATAAATGAGGTATTTGCACGTTTTGAGATTAAATTTTATTAAAATAGTAGATAAAAATCCACGAAGAATGACGTTTACATCAAGTATTTTCGTAGCCTAGTTTCTGAGTTACAAATTTTGAAATTTCGTTTTTTGTTTGGGCGCGAAAACAGTTCTGAATCACAAATCGTGCGCTGTGACGTCACATTCAATAGAAGCCCGTTTTCTGATAACGTGACCTTTCTGGCGTTTTGGCAAAATTAAAATGGAATTTTAAATTATTTAAACACATTTTTGAAATTTGAAAACATCAGAAATTTGGGAGTTTTAAACCATAATGCATAAAAAAAGTATAAAATCAAGCAAATCCCTCACTCATGCAAATACCTCATTGTTCATAATGCCGTTAATATTCTAGTAAAACTAAGTTACCTCGAAAAATATGGAGTCATAGCTGAACTCTAATTCTTTAATTAGATAATTTTGAAATTTACTTCTTCTTTTTTTATTGCCGTAAGGAGAATGTTGAATATTTACATTTAAATTATATAGTTTTTATGTAGCTTAATTTGTCTTTTATCTTTTCAGATTGTAAAGTTTATTACCCAAAAATATGAGAAGTATTAATTTTCATTGTTGTTTTCATTGCAGTATCTGTTATTTTTTAGTTGTTCATTAAAATAAATATTATAAGAAAATGAAATTCTTGTTTATTGAATGCTTTTATAAATGTGACATTACCTTCACAGGATAATACTATAATTTGTATAACATTAACCTATGCTTAAAGTTATTAATTTGGTAAGAATTTTATATCATAGCTAAAATTAAATGGAATTATAATAAATTGAATTCAAATTCCTCAACAATACCAATCTTAAACCTCCTAAAGCATTCAGCACCTCTATGTAGCAACATTTGGAGTAATTTTCATGTTATGTAACAAAACGCAGGAGATATAACAGGTATTTTTTTTAAAGAAATGTCAAACTATAGCAACGAAAATGTTGCATAATACATATTAAATTGCAAAATACAGGGTGTCCATAAAATAAGTAACCCGATTTAAGGGACTCTAGAAGCCAAACCGTTCATCGGAATTAAATGAAATTTTGATGTACAAGATGTGATGAAATTTGGATGGGGACAAGAATGGTATGGGGTGGGATAGTTTAACTATATCAGTTACGGTAAAAGTGAAAAAAAAATTTGAAAATTCCCAATGTAACCCTCCTTTTTTATTCGCGCTATGTGATCCCAGGTGTGAAAAAACACTAATAGCGTTGAAACGGTACCTCTAAGTTGAAAACTCGCTCCTAGAGAGACAAATGAAAACAGCAATGAAACTTTTATTTCTGTTCAAGCTAGACTAGTGAATGGTTAAGAAAATATGACTAGTGTATCAGGAAATAGCAATAAAAACTAGTAAAATCAAAGTATATTGCTATTTTTTATTGCTATTTCCTGATACACTAGTCATATTTCTTAACCATTCACTAGTATAGCTTGAACAGAAATAACAGTTTCATTGCTGTTTTCATTTGTCTCTCTAGGAGCGAGTTTTCAACTTAGAGGTACCGTTTCAACGCTATTAGTGTTTTTTCACATCTGGGATCACGTAGCGCGAATAAAAAAGGGAGATTACATTGGGAATTTTCAAAATTTTTTTCACTTTCACCGTAACTGATAAAGTGAAACTATCCCACCCGATACCATTCTTGTCCCCATCACTCAAAACGTCTTCCATCAAAATTTCATTTAATTCCGATGAACGGTTTGGCTTCTAGAGGCCCTTAAATCGGGTTACTTATTTTATGGACACCCTGTAGTTGTAAAATAACAGCCTAAATTCACTTAAATGCTGTTAAAAGCAGACTTTCTGTAAAATTACAGTATCGCTGTAAAGATAACACAAAAATCCGTAAAATTACGAAATTGCTGTTAAATTACAGTATCGCTGCAAAGTCAACACCAAAATCTGTAAAATTACAAAATAGCTGTTAAATTACAGTATTGCTGTAAAATCAACACAAAAATATGTGAATTTACAAACTCGCCGTTAAATTACAGTATCGCTGTAAAGTTATCACAAAAATCTGTAAAATTACTAAATCGCTGTTAAATTACAGTATTGCTGTAAAGTTAACACAAAATTCTGTAAAATTACAAAATTGCTGTAAAAATACAGAATTGCTGTGTTTAATTTACAAAATTGCTGTTAATTTACAAAATTGCTGTTAAAGTCAAAAATTACAAAATTGCTGTAAAATCACTGCAAAAAGGGCTGGCACCCATATTGCCAGTGATTTTTGCTGTAAATTTACTGTGAAATTTTTTGCAGTGAAATGCACCTCTAATGTCTACGTGGTTTTTGTAAGTGGGTATGGGAGGTTGCATAATTACCAGTAGAAATTGATACGTTAACTTTTAAGATTGGATTAAAACTAGCAAAATTGTTTGATGCAGGCATTTATTAAATGCAAATGATGTTTACATAATGTATTTATTAAAAAATCGTCTTAATCGTCACCTTGAAAAATAGAATAAGTCCAAAAACTAATTTTTGAGAAAATCGAAAAAAACCCGTATAAATAAGGGAAGTTTTGTTGTATATCAACCAAATTTTAATTAGAAATTAAGGGGACACAAGACATCTCGACAGCCAAAATACGTGAAATTTAGCTTTACCAATTTCTTTCAGAAATATAATTAAAAATGCATTCCCATCTTTAAAATTTTTACAGAAAGCAGTCAAGATACTGTAGTTTATATATAACACAAAAAAATAAAAAAATTAAATATTTCAATATTTAAATTTATAGTTAAAATGGACTTAGTTTCTACGATACATATTGACAAAGTGTTGTTAAGGTACATTTAAAAAAACTACTGCACATTTTACTTTAAAATTTGGACCAGCTATAGATTATAAGTTGATAGATAATAATAAGCATCCTTTTTGTTTTAACACAACAATTAATTTAAAAAAAAATTAAATTTAGATTTCAAAAATCCATCAAATTTAAGACATAAAAAACCTTTTTTCTATTGAAATATAACTATGATTGGTTATTCAGAGGGTATTATTTTAGAAATTAGTAAGGTTTATATGTAGGGAAAATTTGGAATCTCTAACTATAATAGATTTTTTTAAAGTGTACCAAAACATCAAAAATATTGAAACTGTGAAAAATGGAATTAAAGTTTTAAAGGCTTATAAAAAATTTTATAAATACAAAAGTAAACGCGTTTTTTGACGGCTTTTCATATTTCAAAACTACAAAGATTATATTTTTTTGGAAAGGTAAGATTACATACTTTTTTTAAAGCAAAATTGGAAAATCGAAAATTTGATGCATTTTATGGCATGTGTCCCCTTAAGGATCCTAGTTAGAAAAAAGGGCTATCATCGAAACAAATATAAGTACATTCAAAAGCATTTTACAGTTGAAAAAAGTTCTTTGACTTATTCCCTTTTTCAACCTTATGATATTTTAAGTGAAGAAAAATCTTAAAAACTACTTAAATTGACGTTTAAATTATATTTCTTCTTAGTGTTCACATCACAGAAGTGAGAAATAGAAAGATTAAGACAAATTAAATTTAATAATTATTATGAAACTAAGTCATAACAGCATCAATGGAGTAAGTAAATATGAATGGAGTCAGACATTACCCAGATAAAAAATAGTTAAAAACACATTTAAATTAAAGCGAATTTTACTTTTTTATCACACAAATCATAAGAACAGAAAGACAAATTAACTTTAATTTCAAATTTAAAAAAAATACAATGAATGGACATCGATTTTGCAACCTCAAAGGGCTATATCTCCCTATAAGGGGCAGTTATTTTCCACCTCTTTCCACTCATGTGTAGAGAAAAGCTTGGAGATGGTTTTGAGAAATAAAGTCAATTTGTCATATTTTGGACTTATTCCCTTTTTTAAACTGGCGATGGTGATTCATTTTGCATGCATTTAGTATATTTATAACTTTCTTTAAATTCAGAAAATTATCACATATAATTCTTAAAAGTTCTAGTTTGATTAAAAATGCAATCTATCAAGGCATTACTTGAATGAATGCTGTGATCATTTGTATTTATTTCAGCTCTTTTTTTATATGAAGCGAAATGCAAACAAGAATTTTTAAAGGAAAATAATAATTGATTTCGTTTATCTAATTTAAAACTGTCAAGTAATATAAGAATTACAGATGTTCATGATACGATATAAATGTTCTTTTTTTACTAAAAACTCTCCAACACCTTATACTACGATAAATTCAAAAACATCATTCCTTCTTATTTTTAAAGTTCTTAAAATAAGTTCTATTTTACGTATATTAAAAATATGATCGTTCCAAAAATGAAACCTACGTGTCTTCTTTAAAACTCAAAAATTGGATTCCCTTCAATCTCCAAATCCTGTTATTTCCAGGCATCAAATTCAAACTTTATCTTCTGATTCCATTTCTGACAACAGACAAACCTGCGCTCTTTCCATCAAAAACCGCATTTTTTCCCTCACAACAACACAACAAACAAAATCAAAAACTCTCCATCGCAATTTCTTCCCAGAGATGGCATCACTTATGAAATTCCAAGAATTTTACCGAGAGAAAACTCAAGAATTCCATTTCTTCAAAAAACTATAAATTGATCCCTCGAAATAAAGTGAAAAGAATAAAGTTTTCATTGTTAAAAGAAAATCCGCCATTTGTGTAATGAGTTGAGTCGATTTTCTATAAGACGCGTTCACCGAAAAGCAGATTAATTTAGCTGGCTATACGCTGCTGGAGCAATTATTGGAATTTGCTGTTGTTTTTTTATTTGATGCGAGATGTTTTAATTAAGAAACGAAATCGGTCGAGTAGATTAATTGCCCTTGGTTTACAAGCGCACTTTAACTACAACTCTCTAAAAGCGTAAAGTGAAATCATTTTGATGTCCTTCACAGAAATTAGTTCTCAACGGGTTGGAATTTAAACAAGAAAGAATATTTCTCTACTTTAAGTTTTTTATCGACTTTATTTCATGATTTCTTAATGATTGATAGTTTCTAGACTTTATAGCTTAACAATTATTAGTTCAAAATATATTTATATTAATAATTGTGCATTAAAACGGCTAGATAAGAACACTATTGGTTCAGTTTAAAGGTCACGAAGTTTTATTGTCAAATAAAAATGTTTTTAAATGGTCAAAATTTAATTTCTACTAAACTAAACCCATTGGCGCAACAGCCTAAAGTGGACCAACGCCTACGATGCCAATCATTTCATGACCGTGGGGCCTGGGGTGCAAGGCATATGCTCCGGTTAAGTGGTCGGTCTAACGCGAGAATTCCAAGCACGATTGGTATTCAGTTGATCGACCCGCTGAAGGGATGAAAGGTTTAATTAACCTTTCCCAGCCCGGGAACCCCTACAGTTAAAAAAACAGACGTTTTTGAAAATGGTTACACAAAAGAATATCCATATTCAAACTTTGAACCCCAAAATTATAATAATGATTTAAAATAATAAATTTGTGAAATTTTCAAAAAATCACTATTTTTTACTGTGTTTAACAAGACGGACATATGTAAGACAAAATTTGAAGAAATTCAAACTCATGTCTTAAATACAAAATTGCGTCACACACTTTCTCTTGGGCAGTGAGGTTTTCGCTGAAACTAAATATTTTTACTTTTTTAAATATTTTAACAAGCTAAATATGACATTCGTTTCTGTTTTTTTTTTCGTTTTCATGACCAGTACACTTCAGTAGATTGATAACTACTTATTATTATCGATATTATTTTGGTTCAAACCCTACACACTGTATATCCACATTTAATTCATTACAGCAAATTAATTACCGCTATTAAATTCGATATCCGATGTTAAACGGTAACCATAACAAACACAAAATACGATTTCAATGGTTAAAAAATCAAACTAATTTTCACTAATTTCAAAACACTGATTCGTCTTTCCTCTGTCTAGCCTCTTCAATTTCCTACAATCCCATTCAGACTTCAACACTAATTATTATTATAACCACTCGTGTCTTTATTGAATTTTTATCTGAGTAAGTGGGTTACGGTGATCATTAAACCACTTTATATTCGCTATATGAGAAAAGGGTGGGGATAGACTGGTTATATCGAATCTTTTGGAATTCTTTTATACTTAACAAAGAGTATTAAGTGGCTATTAATAAGATTTGTTTATTCATTTTGTAACTCTTAGCTAGTTATTTTTAAGTTGAAATTTTTTAACCAATAGTTATATAGTTAATGGTTTATTGGGATAAAACAGGTAATGATGTGGCTATGTGACAAATCTTTTTTTAAATACGGTTTTTTTATTTTTCTACCTTTTCGTCATATTTTTCTGTTGTTGTCGTCGTGTGCCACTTGGAATACCCAAGCTCCACAAGGAGTCATATTTTTCTGAGTATTCTAATAAAAATTTAATGTACAATCGGTGTCTGAAATAATGTAACAATTTAACATTCAGGTATATAGAAAATCACAAAAAAATTGCAATATTTTTGCTTCTTTTTCGATTTTTCGCTTACGTTTCAAAAACTATAAATTTCTCGAAGATGATTTCAATTACAAAGTTAAAGAAAACAAAATTTCCTTCAAGATGCCTTATTCAACTTTGATTTTTTGAAGAGTAGTTTTGCCGCTAGAGCACGCTGAAAAACAACGATTTTTAAAATTAATATATTAAATTATGAGAGTGTTTTAAAGAAAAAATTTACACGTTTGTTTATTGCATCGCTGAATCCGAAATTCAAGTAATCTTCATATCGCAAATTGCAAAAAATCTTAAATTTTTACTCTTTTGTTCGGTTTTTCACCGATTTTCTTTCGTTTATATATATTCGTTATTATAAATATTCGTTTTTAGAAAAATAGCACTACACCAAATCAAAGTACGTAAATTTATATAAGAAGCAGTGGTTCATTTTTATTTTGTGTTGAACGGTGTACATTTTATAGCGTTTTGAAAAGCTGCTATTTTTATGCAGTTATACAAAAAAGCAGGGCTGGCAAAAACCCGGGTTTTTTTAAAAAACCCCGGGTGTTTTTTGTGTTTTTTCGGGTCTTTTCAATAAAGCCCTGAAAAAAAAACATGTAAAACTGGGTTTTCTCCTAAATGGTTAGTGGGTTTTTTTGAAATTTTATGGAGTTCTTTCTATGTTAAATGCGTTCTGTCAAAATAATGTCAGTTTTTTACAGTCGAAACTTTTTAAACTTTGAAAAAACCCACTGAAATTGTAAAAACACCCATTATTTATTGAAAAAAGATTTAAATATTTTAAATGCCCTCTAAAATTCAAAACATATCCTAAACTTTAAAAAAACTAATTCAACATTGAAAAAATCTATTTAACTTTGAAAAAAACACTGAAGTTAAAAAAAATCCCTAATTCTTATAAAGTTTAAAATTTGAACTTTAAAGGTCCTAAATTTTGAAAAACCCATTCAACAATGAAGAAACTCTTAAATATTGAAACCTGATTAAAATTTTGAAAAAAAAACCCACTCAACTGCAGTTCTTAGTATGTTATTTCGTTAAATGTTTTTCTTGAATATTAAAATTGCCAAAATCTGGATTTTTCTTGAAAAACCCAAAAATGGGTTTTTCACATGTTTTTTTTTTGAAAAAACCCATTGGGTCCAATCAAGCCAACCCTGCAAAAAAGTGATAAACGCTCGATTTCCCCCGCTACAGCTCTAAATATACAGGGTGATTCGAAATTACGTGGACAAACTTCGCATGGGGGTAGAGGGGACCTAGACAAGCATATTTTGAAAAAATGTAGGGGGCGCAGATGCACCGTTAAAGAGCTAGGACCTAAATGTAGTGCGAGGGCGTTACAAAAGGCGGTTTTCCCAAGGCCCGTTTAACGAAACAAAACATAACAGAATGAAAAAATGCATTGCATGAGGTACAGCAGTATCCGTACTACATACATGATAAATTTGATAAAAATTGGACCACTTGCTAAACTGTGGGGGTACTTTTAAAACGTGCAATATTAATCCTTTAGTCAAAGAAGGGAGTTCCTTTAATGGTATTTAGAAAAATGATGATCGGGGAAGGAATTTTCAATGATCGTAACATTGATCATTGAAACTGTTTGATCATTAGGGTGGGTCATTTTCCTATGGCGAAAAAAAATTTTTACAAATTCTATCGGGCACAGCATGAAAAGGGTGCCAAATGGTCTCAAACTAACACGTGTAAAATATTATTCCATTCTAATAACTCTTTTTGCCTCCGGATTGGCCTAAAATAGAACAAAAATATGTAATTTTTCATATTTTTTTTAAATTATATAAATTAATTTTTTTTGTCGATAACTTTTTAAAGCTCACAAATAAGGGTCTTTAAAAGCAATTTTAATCACATTAGTAACATTTATGCAATTTTAATACAAAAACAACTGCCAAAGTGGCAATGTAATATTCTATCATATTAACAATAGCCGTAGAATAGGAGGATCTTTTTTGCCAACAAACAGTTGATTATCAGTGGTACATATTTTAAATATTGGTAGTTCAGATACATTTTCCCTCAAGTTTGGTCAGTACAAAACGGTATTTTTAATTTTTAAAAGTAGAAATAGTTATATTTTTCATAAATATGCCGCGCTTTCAAAATTCAGCTTACAGTTATTTCACTGGCTGGTCTTGGGATCCAAATATAGTTGCAAAAATTTGTTGAAACAATTGTCGAATAGATGGTTCGTTCATTAGGCAATATACCAGTTATGATTCGTCTCAGTCATGATTTACCTATGTTTTTGCTATAACAATAGACTGAAACCTAGGCCCATGAAATTATACTTCTTTGGAGGAAGGATTGATTATGCGTTCATAAAAGTTAAAATATAGCAAATTTAACTGTTAAGATAATTACAAGTAAGTTTTGAAAAGTAATGTAGCTTTTTTAAAAACTTAGGGAATAACACTGAGCTTTGAACTCAAAACGCTGATCTACCGCTCTTAAGAAAATGTTTCAAAATTTGACACTTAAAATGTGGTTTAATTTATTTTTGGACATTAGGGACTCATATGGGGACACTTGGGATGGACTATTCCTAATATGCCAATGAAATTTCAAGGAAAACCCCAACTTTTAAGTTATTATACAAATGTTTTCCTTGGGGTTGAAACCTGTAACCCCAAAAAGGTACCCACCTTCTGACATATCCATTTTATTCAAATTTAGTGTTTTTAACATCCTACTCAACCGGCAATGAGAGTTTCGCACATTTTTATGATTCCAGCAAGAAATTTTTGATTGCTAGTTCTAGCCATTGAGATATTTCAAAATATGTTGTATTACAACTCAAGTATTTCAACTCTGGTTTATTTATAATTATTTTATAGTCTTCGATGATGATTTTTATACCATTGTGCACATTTACATTCATAATGGATTCGTGAAATCGAGGTAAAAGCTTGATTTTCGTTTGTCCATTTTTACATGAAATTACTATATTAATCGAAACTTCGAGGCCAATCCGGAGGCAAAAAGAGTTATTATAATCGAATAATATTTTACACATGTGAGTTTGAGACCATTTGGCACCCTTTTGTCGCTGTGCCCCTGGGAAAATGTGAAAAAAAAAATTTTTGACCCACCCTATTGATCATTCAAAAGTCCTTCCCCGATCGTCATTTTTCTAAATACCATTAAGGGCTATTGTTAAATACCATTGTTTGACTAAGAGATTAATATTGCACATTTTAAAACTCACCCCACGGTTTAGCAAGTGGTCCAATTTCTATCACATTGAAGATTTAAGTAGTACGGATACTCCTGTACCATGCAATAATGTTTTTCATTTTATTATGTTTTGTTTCGTCACACGGGCCTTCTAAAAACGGTCTTTTGAAACGCGCTCGCACTACCATCGGTCCTAGCTCTTTAGCGGTACATCTGCGCCCCCCATTCCTATGTGAAATATGCTTGTCTAGGTCCCCTCTACCCCATGCGAAGTTTGTCTACGTAATTTCGAATCACCCTGTATACAAGTTACCGACAAATAGTTTAGATCACATGAAAGTAAATTTAATTTTCTACAAAATGCATAGTTTAACTTTGATTTTATAATGAGAGCTATTAAAGCTAGAGCGCGCTGAATTACAGCTGTTTCCTGACTTTACGCAAAAACATGAAAATCGCTTTTCCTCCAAACGCCCTAAATCGTACACCATTCATTGAAAAATAAAAATGAACCAGTGTATCTTATAGGAAATTTTACGTACTTTAATATTTCGTGCAGTGCTATTTTTCGAGAAACGAATTTTTTTCAAGGAAATTGGTGATTGATTGATTGATTTTTTTGGCTATTTTTGATGTGAACATGACTTTCAAAAGGAATAAAACTTAAAATTCAGATTCAGCTATTCAAAATCCATAAAAATTAGGTCATTAAAAAACTCTTATAATTTAATATATGAATTTTAAAAAATAAACAAGGTAAAAAAATCGCTTTTTTTAGCACGCTCTAGCGGCAAAACCACTCTTCAGAAAATCAAAATTAAGTAGTGCATTTTGTAGGAAATTTTGTTTTCTTCACCTCTTTATGCAAAATTATTTTCGAAAAATTTATAGTTTTTGAAGTATAAGCAAAAAATCGAACAAAGATCAAAATTTTTGCAATTTTTTTTCGATTTTCGATATGAAATCAACCTCCCACGTGGCAGCAAACTTCATATTGGTATTCAGCGCCCTTGAAAACATACAAAACCGTTGAAAAAAAATTCTATATAAATGTTTTGAAAACGTCACTTTTGGGCACCGTTATATACCTCCAACACACCATTATAAGGAAAAACAACAGAATACACGGTTTGACATCCGAATACAGCACAGACATTTACCACGTAATTATCACTCTCTCTTCAACCGTACATGCATATATTCTTTCTCAAACACACCATGGTAATGAAACAGAACATACTCCACTGAGTACTTTGTCATAAAAATGCCATACAGACTTATACCACACATATAATCACTCTCTCTTCTACCACACAAACACATATTCTTCCTCAAACACACTATATTAGTATGTTAAGAACTATATTATACTCCATTAGATGGTTCATCCTCTAAACACAACATGAATATGTGTGGTGGATCAAAGAGGACATGACATAGTGACACATATGTAATCACTCGCTCTTCTACCACTCTTCGTATATTTTTCCTCTAACACACCATGATAAAGAGAAACATAATATAATCCACCTTGAACTTCGTCATCCAAATGCAACACAGACATATACCACGTATGTAACTTATAACACGTATCACTCGCTCTTCTGCCACCCATTACACAGGATACACTCAAATATTTCACATAGGAGAAGAAAACATCCCAACCCACACTCCTCTTCATCCACACAACACCACGTCCACTCTTCACAGAACCATTTCGTCCAACAATACACTTCATTAGATGGTTTGTCCTCTAATACAACACGAATATGTGGGGCGGATCAAAGAGGACTTGGTGATTCATATGGAATCCCTTTCTCTTCAACTACACATATTCATATATAGGGGAGAGTGTTGTACCTACGGACGGTTGTACCTTCAGCCACCTCATTTTAAAATTCGGGAAAAAATGTAAATTTGAATTTGTGGTCGATTTTGAATGTAAACAGATGCTATCTAGTTGCTAACGTGAAATCAGCTCTTTTAAATATTATTTAAATTTTATATAATAAATTTACTCATTTTAGGTGCTCAAAGTTTTTTTTAGTGCATCACTACATTAACTCTTTTTTTCCCCTTTAATTATGACATGATAAAATGGGATACATGGGGGGAATCTCCGAGATTTTAACTTTTATTTTTGATATTAGAAATCGTCAGATCTCAATTATTTTATCTTTTATAGAACTTTGAATGCAAAAACACCTGATGTTGTACCTTCGGACACCATAAGTGTTGTACCTACAGACACGTTCTTGTGGGTGTCTGTAGCTAATCGGCGTTTTAGAATCAGGTTTCATTTAACTGAATACATTTTAATAAATGTTCAATTAATTCTAAATGGTAATCTATTTGTCAGCGATTATTTTCAAGTAAATTTTAGATGAAAAATCAAATATTTTGTGATCGTAACTACTTTTTTAAATTTATGATTCTACTTGGAATTTAATGTAAAATATGGTGTAAAATCCTAAGCACCCTATCGCATTTAAGTATGATGATTAAAATAACTTGAAATTTCCACTGAAGAAGATTTACCACCAAATTGTTATTGTTATTACCGCCAAATGCTTGCACAACTAAGTGTTGATCGAATTGTTTTTTTTTGGGGGGGATCAGTGAAGTTGTCAGATCAATCAGCATGATTGATGAAACTATTATCTTAAATTCTGATCTGAAAATACCATGTGATTTTTGTGTTTTTGGTAAAAAATCAAGACTTTTATCATTCAACTTCGTTTTAATGATCATTTACGATCTAAAACTACATTACTTTAAAAAATCTATTTTCAATTTTAAAAAGGCTTGAAATAGGTTATTTAAAGGTAATGCAACAATAAAAATATTAATTCTTAGCTTTTTTCAACTAAAATTTCCCTTTTTAAGGGTGTCCACAGGTACAACTGGGTCTGTCCATAAGTACAACAGGTTGTTGTACCTTTGGACACAAATTTTTCCATGTTATTATAAATGATTAAAAATCCAATTTGCAAGATTTTGGCTAGTAAAAAATATCTCTGTACTCACAAAGGTTAGGACTATAGGTTGGGCACTTTAAATGGCCAAAATGGGATTTTACCTGTCTTAGAAAAATCCAACCGTGATTTTTGTCCAGAGGTACATCACTCTCCCCTATATATGCTCCCCTCAAACACACCATAATAAGGAGAAACAGAACTGACTCCATTGTATGCTTCTTCATCCAAAGGCTACACGGACATTCACCACGTAGTACTTCACTCGCTACCACTCTTCACACATTTTCCCTCAAACACACCATGATCCCGTGATAAGAAGTAGTACCTACATTCCATTAGATTTTTGTTCCCTAACTAAAACATAAATTTATGTGGTGAAAAAAAGAGGATATGACAAGCATATTATCCCTTTCTCTTACCACACAACCACATATTCTTCATCAAACACGCCATGACAATATATATATAATATATGGTGAAATAGAAGAGACTCCCACTTACATCGTTATCATAATACAACACAGACGTTTACCACGCATGTAATCGCACGCTCTCCTACCACACTCTCTAATATTATTCCTCAAACACACCATGATAATGTGAAAAGAGTAACAGAACATACTCCACTGTTTACTATGGCATCCAAATGCAACACAAACATTTACCACGTATGTAATCTATCACACTTCTACCACACATTCTTCCCCACACATCATAATATAATGAAATAGAATAATCTCCACACTATATTTCGTCATTAAAGTTCCACACAGACGTTTACCTCGTATATAAAATCACTCGCTCTTCTATTACTCATCACAAACTCTTTCACACAGCAGAAAACATTCCATCACACACTCCTACTCAACCACACAACACCAAGTCGACTCTCCACAGGGAAACAGAATAGATCCACTCCATACTTTGTCATAAAAATGCAGCACAGACGTATACCACGTATAACACGAATCACTAGCTCTTCTACCACTCACAAACACACTCTTTCACACAGGAGAAAACATTCCACCACACACTCCTACTCAACCACACAACACCAAGTCGACTCTCCACAGGGAAACAGAATAGATCCACTGTATGATTTGCCATCTAAATAATGCAACACTGACGTATACCACGTATGTAACGCATAACACGCATCACTAGCTATTCTACCACCTACAAACACACCAGTTCACACAGGAGGAAACATCCCACCCCACACACACACCGTCGACTCTCCTCATCAGCAGCATTCTTCCACACATCGGAGCCATAACAAGTGTGGATCGATGGCGGCATCACTCACCTATCTTGACGGTCTCCGGCAATGCCGCGACCGAGGCGGCGAGGAGCAGGAGGTAGCGGAGCGCAATGGCCCCAGGACACGGCGGAGCCATGGCTCGCGGGGGCTCAGAGGTTGCGGCTCCGCATGGCACACTCACCGGGGCGGCGGCAGGCGCTCTGCCCGACCCCTGCCATCCTGCCTGCCCCGGCGATGCGGGGGAGCATGCGCGGGAGGATGGGGATGACACTCGCGGAGGGAATCAATGGGTGGTGGGGGTTGTTTGGGGTGGAGGTTGGTGGTGAGGGGTTTGGGGAGTCGTAAGGTTGGAGAAGCTCGAAATTGTGATGGTAGTCCTTGTGACGTCACTTTTGATTGAAAACAACTAAACTTAACTCTTATTTATTAAAATTTATATACTGTAGGCGGGCATGTTACGGGCAAAGTGATTGATTGGGGTTATTAATAATGCCCAGAGAGGAAGCGGGCAAAATGATAAATTTCATTCATAAATTTCGTTGAATTTATCACATTGCCGGGGCATTGTTAATAAAGCCCAATTAATTACTTTGCCCGTAACTTGTACACTGATTTAAATAAACCTTTTTCGTAAAAAACCCGATTATCCAAATTCTTTGTCATCCCAATGGCATCCAGTCACAGTTGACTCGTATAATTGGAGTTCTACTGTATCAATGAAACTTTAAAGGCATTTCATATTATATTAGCAGGAGGACTTTTATTAAATGGGTAATTCTCACACTTTTTGAAAAACAGAAAAAATTGCATGGTTTTAAATTCAAAATTCGATACGACAGAGCGAAGAGTTTCAAAAAAATTAGCTAGTTCAAAATTTTAATATAAAATCGGTAATCGCTTTTTGCACTCTTTTCGGATTAAATGATGTCAGATCTGTTTTGTCCCTACTTAAAAGTAAAAATCAACAATCGCTTTGAATTCCAAATTATTTTTTTCATGATTGAATGATATCAAATGATGTTTCTCCATTTTTAAATGTCAAACTTTGAAATTAAATAAAGAAATAAAAAAGCATCGCAATTAAAAAATTCGTGCGCAAGTAATTATTAAACAGTCTTCAATTAACTTTAAAATAATCGGCTTTCTTAGGGTTCTGATGTCGGAAACAAAACAGACAACGCAAACGGGGTAATAAATATAGTTTTAAATTTTAAACTTTTCTTAGAATTGTATAAAAAGTATGGATAATGACAAGTTAGACAAGGTTATTTTTCACATCTTGAACTACTTTCACGTAGAATATGAACCTTTAATATAATAATTTCTATTAAGCATGTTTTCGTATGTTTATACATCTAAAAATTATGCTATCACATTTCAACGTGAGTAGATTCAAAATACCTCCACTCTTTTATTACATATTTAGTTATTTTATAATGTTTTAGCTACCTTTCATTTCTCTGGAAAATGATAAACATAGTTTTCTTTGTTCGAATAAAAATTTTAAAAAGTATTGCTAATAAGTATATTTATTATAGTTTATTTATTACGAAACTCAAAACACGATAAAAAATTCCTTTATGTTAGAGTATGAAATTAGTGTAATTTCCGAGAAATGAAAACTTTTTAAATGCTTCCCAATGTGAATAAGTAAATTTAAGTAAAAGAGTAGGTTTTTATATTTCCACTAAAAACACGATAAAAATTTGCTTTTTTTGCCTTAATAATAAAATATTTTAATACAAATTTCTAAACTTAATACATTTTATATAACTTAAACAAAACAGGTTGAATAAAACTATGAATAAATGTTATAATAGAATACAAATTGATGTCCTGAATAAAATTATTTGTCAAAATTGTTATAGAACAAAGATTTTCTACAGAAATAAATAAATTAAACCAGCTTCTATAGCATTTTTGTGTGTGAAATACACTTATGGATTGTAGTAAATCAAAGTTATTTCTATTATTTACCAAACTAGAATGAGATACACATATTTTTGCTAGAGAAATATATTACAAACATTTCGGGGGCTTAAGCTTCGGTTCAGTCCAAAGCTGTTTGATTCAATTCACTTTGGTCTAGTCTAGAGCCATCCCAAGTTAAAAGGAGTCCATAAAAGTGACTATTTTTGACAGGTGATAGATGATAACTAATTCACGACATTGCATTTATGGATCTCTCCGGAAATTGAAAGCTAGCCTGTCACTTTTCGGATGAGAAATAGTTTGAAAGTAATTTATAAAGTATTTTCTATTATGTGCATCAGCTTTAACCTTAACTATTGACTGAACTTTCTCCCGTTTACATTTTTAAATAAACGCAATTCGAGAAAAAGGTTAACCTATGCAATTTACCAACTTATACATCTGAATATTTTAAGCTATTTCCATAGACTTTTTAAAAAATTTACTACCTTTTCCACGAAAATGTTATTAAATGCCAACACATTTTTACAGTAGTAATTTACATGGATAATATTTTATCTTACATTCACAGCGGCTTTATATGTCTGACATTTTTAGAATACAGGTTTTTATTTGCTAAACCCATATACCTATAGTACTACTACCGCATAACAAAGTCTATTATATTACTTCAAACAGTACTGCAAGCTAACAAGCTAATTACTTTATTCATCCAAGGTAATTTAAAAATGTAAAACCAGTATTGGAAAATTCTATTCAAAATTTAGCAAAAAAAAGCTTATAATTAAGTATGTAGCATATCATTAATATTAACTACACAGTTTTAACATATTAGAAATTAAAATTAGTTTTTCAAAATAAAACAGGCGATAACTGCATGTAGGTAACAAATAAAATATTAAAGAACACTTACTGCAGGCATAAAAAGAAGACTTGTTAGATTATATTCCCTCCTCTTTAGCTTCATTATTATTTAGCATAAGGATGATTTCATTCATTTGATTAACTCGTGTCACCTAAAAGAAAATAAACGTCAAGTATAAGTCAATAATATTTAGTAACACTCCTCAAAGTAAAAGGCTAGGCAAAAACATTGAGAAGTTATCAGAAAAAAATAAATCCATGACACAGCGCTAATGGCATATTTAATGCCCTTTATGTACACTCATTGCTATCAACGTTCCATTAACAAAAGAATTCCTTTATTCTGGGTATTCGTGAACGATAGAGGAATTCTGAGTAAGTTTCAGGACACTGGTTATGTATTATTTCCTAACGATGGAATATGTCTCCAACCTACTCTCTTACATAATACTCTAGAAGACAAATTAATATGGTAGAGGTATTGCTTATCATAAAAGAATCATGCTTTAATGAGAGTATTTTAGCAATCACATTTTATTCTTTATAAAACATGCAGCATTTATCGATTTTATTTTCTCTTATGTGCATAAAGACTGGCAGAAATAAAATCCTTGGCTGTTTTTTTTCTTTTTAAAATATAATAAATTCCCAGTTATTTAACTATTCTAAATAATTCCAAATCCTTCTTGTAGAAATCTTTTAGGAATATTGTGAAAGTACTGATTTTAACTACAAACTAGAAATTTAAAATGCATTAAGTTTTACCAAGTTTTTTTTCCTTTTTTAAACGCAGCTCGTTCTACAATCTTATAAAATAACCGAATAACCAACATAATTTATTTCAAAAAGCTCCAAAAGGATATGCGTTAGAAAACATCATCGAAAAACCATTAGTGCAATACTTTAAACATAGTTTGAAACTTTTGAGGAACCCCCTACGGAGATTATCTCTTAAATCTTTCAGTTTAGCCATCTAAATTTTCTATAGGATTCAATGACAATCTCGGGGGGATCTAGGACCAAAAATATTAAGGCTTAATACATTTTACAATTTAAGTTTTGTTTGAATACACAAACATGAATCCAGAGATATTTTGATAAGCCTCTGAGAGCGTTCTTGTTCTTGTTGGTTCACTAGAGACATTTGCTAACTCTGATGGAGCTGCTTGGTCTTCTTCTTCTAATGTTCGTCTTCTTTGTTATCAATGGTTATTAATGATCAATTTGTAATTGTGAAATTTCTTTAAGGAATGAGATTATGGCTTGAGTTTTCTTCCTTGCATTTATCTTGTTCATTTTCAAGATTTCTGTATAATTTGGTGATGTAATATTGAGGGATTTCATTAGTTTGTTTCTTTGTTTAGAGTACCTTCTGCAATGTAATAACATATGATCATTGGTATCCATCTCGTTGCAGAAGTTGCATTTGGGACTTGAAGTTTGATTATATTTAAAAAGGTTTGCTTTCGTTGGAATGGTTTTTGTTCTTAATCGAGATATCATGACGTCTTCTTTTCTGTTCGATGTTGGGAATTTTTCTTTTGAATTCAGATTATCCATGTGAGTAAATTCTGTATACTTCTTGTATTTTTTCCACTCTTTATCTGCTTCTTCTTTTATTTTTTGACTTGGTTCTTTTATAATATCTTCCGGGGATAACATGTTTCTGATAACTGTTGTAGGTGCCTTTCTTGCTTCTTCATCAGCTTTTTCATTTTCGGAGATGCCCTTATGTCCTGGTGTCCAAATGATTTCTAAACTTCTGGCTTTTCCCAGGGATTCATTAATGCAATGCATGAGTTGGAGAATTATTTTGGAAGATTTTGAATTTATGGTTTTTAGGGCTCTAATTACTGAGAAACTGTCTGTTAGGATGGCATAATGTTTGTCTTCTTTTATGAAATTTTCTATGGCTATCACTATTGCTATTGCTTCTCCTGTAAAAATTGAATTTAAAAAAGGAATAGTTCCTGCTAGAACTTCTGATGTTTTTGTATTGATTGCTGCTACTTTTAAATATAAGTCTGTTTTAGAAGCATCGGTCGCTATGATGATTTTTTCTTGTAAATTTTCTTCTTTATAGGCTTTAAAGTGATCTTGTATTAGTTTGTCTGGGTTATTTTTCGTTTGAAACTTATATTCATTTAAACTCAACTTTAGGTCAATATGTTTTTTGAAATTAGTTCTGCCTTCTATAATTAACTCCGTATTAATTGAATAGGTCCTCATGATCTCTTGGAAGTTATATTGCATTGAAGGATGTCTTTTTAATCGTGGCTTTTGGCAAGTCTCTTGGAAAATGGTTTTTAATGTTGATTTCTCACCGTGCGAAATATGTTTTAATCCTAACTTTATTAAAAGGATTTTATGTCTTTCGTATAGGGATAATTGATCAGCTTCTTTGAGAAGTAACGGAATGGGAGTCCAACGTGGTAGACTTAAAGCAATTCTTAAAGCTTTCCTGTATATGATTTCTAGTTTATTATATAATTTTTTGCAGGATGAGAAAAAGATTTGGCTGCTATAGTCTAATCTGCTTCTGATGGTTGCATTTACTATATGCATTAAATGGTAGGTTCTTGCACCCCATGAAGTTCCAGTTATTGCTTTTAACGCGTTGAGTTTTCTATTGGTAGTCTTTGTTAAATGATTAAAATGATGTTGAAAGGACAGATTTTTTGAAAAATATAAACCTAAAATTTTTATGTGATCACACCAAGGAATATCTTGACGGTTTATGGTAAAATTACCCTGTGGAAGTTCTTTTTTACTTGAGAAATTGACTGCTTGGCATTTTTGGGGTCGTAAAGTGAGTTTCCACTGATTACACCATAAGTGTATCTTGTGTAACGCTTTTTGAATATTTTCGCAGGCTTTCTTGAGATTCGGATGATGGGCGTATAAAAAAATGTCATCGGCGTAAATTACGCATTTAACATTTTGCAAAGTGGAAATTAAATCTGACATATATACTGTAAATAAAAAACCGCTTAGAACACTTCCTTGGGCTATGCCTCTATTTGTTTCTACTTTTTTTGAAAAAACATTTCTCCAATTAACTTGATAATTTCGATCCTTTAAGAAGTTAAAGATCCAATTGGCCGCATTACCTTTTATGCCTAAGCTGATTAATTTGAAGATTAGACCGTCTATAAAAACTGTGTCGTATGCTGAACTGATGTCTAAAGCAACTAGTAGAATAAATTCTTTGTCGTTTCTGGCTTTGGTAATATCATGATAAATGATAGATTGACAGTAGTTGACATCTTTAAATGGGATGAAACCGGCGTGATTATTATGAAAAGAATTAATGGTAAGTTTCGTTAGTCTTTTTAGGATCATTTTCTCCATGGTTTTACTCACTACTGATGTTAAATAAATAGGTCTATATGACTCTATTGAATTCTTTTCTTTATTGGGTTTTAGTATTGGTAAGATGATAGCTTTTTTCCATTCCCTTGGTATGATTCCGGTTTCCCAACTCTGGTTGAAAATTTCTAATAGAGTGTTGAGATGATTTTCGTTGAGAAGTCTTAAGAACTTGTTATTTATTTTATCTGGTCCAGGTGTTGAATTTTTTGAATTAGCGATTACTTGTTTTAGTTCTTCAATCAGAAAGGGTTGATTATACTCCTCTTGATCATTTGAGCTGAGGTCCAGAGGAATGAAATCCTGTACATTATCTTTTAGAAATGATTTTGCTATTTCGTTAGCTTGTTTTAATGGATCACTTATGGATTTAGAACTGATAACTAGTAAATTGTTGCTGTGTGATTGATTAGGTTTACTATTTAGAGCTTTTAAAATTTTATATATGTTTTTGGATTCTTTTTCATTTTCGCACAACCTATCCCAAAAGTTATTTTTGCATGCTCTGATTGTTTTTCTTAGTTTTGCTGTTATTCTTTTGTATTTTATCCACGTTTCTTGTGAAAGGTTACGTTTTGCTAGTTTTAAAAGTGTTCTTTTTTGTTGTAATAACGCTTCACACTTTTAGTTCCACCATTTTGTTTTAGGGTTTTTTATGAGTATTTCTTTAGTGTTGTCTTCAATCAGTTTTGTGCATTCATTTAAGAAGGAATCTTTGTTTGAGAGATCCATTTTTGATACTCTGAGAGCGTATTTCACGCATTAAAAATCATAAATACGCTTTTAAAAACTATAACCAGGCGTATTTTCACGCTTTGAATATTAACAAAGGTTTTGCTTAAAAATGCATAGCGCCCTACCGAAATATAAAATTTTTTTTTCTACTAAAAAAGTATTAAATAAATATGTCATTTAGAATGTTTAATGTAAGATAAATTATTTTATTTATAATGTTTAATATTTTCTTCTAATACTTAACAGTTGCTATTATTGTTAAAAACCAAAATGGCATCCTCATTTTTTTTCTATATCATTTTTGTCCATTAAAAAATAAATCGTCTTTTTCTATTTGACTCTGCATATGCAATTTAAGCTATTTCCGTATTTCACTCGTCATAAATGAATTTCACGCCTCCTAAAAAAGTCAAGGAGTATTTTTACTAATCCAAAAAAATCCGAAGAATAACACTGCATGAATCCAGCTCCTTCATGTGAAAATTTATGTAGAGAAAAAGAACGAATTACACTCAACCTCCATTTTCTAATAGCATAAATTGAATAAATATCACACGGACATTAATCGTCGAGAAACTCTGCTACATAGTACTGGGTAGATAATGCAGCAAAAGTTTTGACACATCCTCTCACGGGCATCTCAGGAAGTGGAGGCTATTTGTTCTGCTCTGTCATCGAGCTGAAAATGCCCTCTCTCGACACGGTTAGGTAATGGACCAACCTGCTAATGGATGAATAGAACTCTGTTTCTGCATTCCTCATGTTACTTTACATGCTTTTAAATTCTGGTAAAAGTTTTGTCATGATTTTACATAATGTTCATTGAGGGTTTAAAACGTCATTTGTTAATAAAATGTGTAGTGTAACTAAAAGTAAGTTATAAACGAGAGACCTAATTCACTTTGGTCTTAGAATTGTTTAAAGGATCCTCTTAAAAGGAAGCTGATTGAAATTGCTCTTTTTTTCGCATCAAGGGACAAGGATATTTAATTATAATTCTATTCATATGTTGTTGTTGTTGTTGTGTGTGCCCCTTGGAATACCCAAGCTCCACAAGGATTCAAGGCAAAGGGGGTGCGGCTCCTGAGAAAGTGAGGCCCATAAATGGCAGGAGTCCGACTTCTGCCATTCTATTCATATGTAACCAACATATGAATACCATTTTGTAACAGCTAATGCCTTACTATTTGTACCGCCTAAAGGTTTTATGCTTATATGTATCACTGAAGTACCAGCTTAAAGCGTAAACGATAGTATTTTTTTTCGAATCAAACATTAGTATGTATCGTCGGCTAACAGGAGAAAGCCTTTATGTCACTTTCGGGTCAACTACTCAGTACGAGGTTATGCCAAATTTGGCGATATCCGATCACCTTCTTTTGTGCCATTCAAAATCACCTCACTTATCCCTTTTCAGCTTGGCGATATTTTTGAAACACGCTGGTCCGTTAACATCGTTATACCACTTTCAAACAATTTTCTAAAAGTTACTTGGGGTGTCTTTCTTCTCTAATCCGACGATATGTAAGTATAGTAGTACAGATGTATGCAAAAAACCATGAATTTTGTTGATAGTATCTAGACTGATAACTTCATATCCAATTGTTGGTATATTTTTGTGCCTAAAGAGCGTAGTTGATTAAATGTGATAAATGTAACCTAGGTAATTCCGTTACTTGTCCCTTTAAACATCGCTAAGCTTTTTGGAGTGCCAAATAACATAAATATCACCAAAAATTACAAACCAACCAAATAAAACACGCAGATGCACCAGTGACAACCATAAAAATTTAACGTTATTTGCAAAACAGCTGGACGTTTTTTAACAGGACAGATAAAGGAATTGAACTGTAGCATATTTTGGAAAGGCGCTAATAATCAACACATATCTATACCTATAAATTCCTTTCTCTTTTTTACTTCTTCATTCATGAACTCTCCTGTTTTCGTAAGGTCATAACGTTCTTTGTATGCATCATCAGTTACAATCTATCACAAGTCAACCGATAGTCAATCTACTCCCCCACTCCACTTTGTCAAATCAAAATCACCCCATAGATTCTCCCTATCAATTTCCACAGACACTTCACTTACCCCTCAGTGTTTCAACTGTTTACCTAAGCATGGCCGATCCCAAGAGTAATTCCTAGGCATTTCAATGAATCAAGCTGCCCCCGAAGCGAGGACACCCTCTCTCTTCAGTGACAATATTTGCTCAGCGCCTTCAAAATTCACGTCACATCATCAAAAGCAAACAGCCCAAGAGAACAGAGAATTGACTTAAATAATGGAAATAAATGGGGGAAGTGAGTGTGAGTTTGCTTTTGCACATTTTGAGATCCTCGGGAGTATTTAGATAGGGTTTTTTTTTAGAGAAGAGGCTCATGAATAATAAACTGGGTTATGGGCTGCTATGTTTTGACAGCTTCTTGCTTTATGGATGAACTTTTTTGAATAGTTAATAACTTTTTGGTTCGATGTATACTTTTGACACTTCCTTTTCTCCTCTTGGGAATAAAATTAGAAATGCCCTTATGTTTTTGTTGACTCAATGATTTTGATTACCAGTTCCTAAGTAATTGAATCCTTAATTACTTTTGCCAAGTCGGAAATGTCGAACTTAAATACAACTTCGCTTACTTTGTTGTTATTTTCTTCTTATGTTTCTTCACTATAAGGTACCTCTAAAAATTAATTTACTACGAATCAAGATATAAAAAGCATCAGTCGGCCATTTTGAAAGAGTCAAACTTTTCAAAAGTTCTTTTCGGTAGCCTAGAAGACAAGTGTGCCTTATATGAGAGTCGATGAGTTGTCTATATAAAACAAATCTCAAATATTGGTTGGTAAAAAAACAGTGGCAACTTGAAGACTACTAAGCGATTTCGCCAAAACGAACACTTTCAAAAAGTTAGACGGCTGGTTGTAAACTTATTAAATTGTTTATTCAAATACCTCTTGGGTTACGATTATTAGGATATCTTATTGAAACTCAAATCTCCAGATTAATTCAGTATGAGCAAAATATTCATGAAAATACGAATGCTGTTATGACAGTAAAGTATAAAATATTTTCTAAGAGGCTATCGTATTATTTGTGGGTCGTGGAAAGCCTAGTGGTTAACCCCTTAACAGTGACATTTTATTTCAGAAAAATTGACCAAAAATGGAAATTTTTTTGACTGTTTAATTTTGTTCTTAATATTAATACAAGTGTAAGAAAAAGTTTTTTATAAAAAAATCAAAATTTAAATGTAATTACAAGTGTACTAATTATTTTAACATACACATAAAAAGGTATTGGATTACGCACACATCTTATTAAATTAGAAACAAGATTATTAAAACATGATGTCTCACAATCTCTAAACGACGAAAAATCACTATCATCATCGAAACGAACTTCAGTTTGGGCTTCACTAAGGGAAACGTCAATTTTTCTCCTGCTCGAGCTGAGCTCGGGCATCACAAATTCTGCACGTAGTGGTTGCCCGAGCTGAGTTCGGGCGACACTGTTAAGGGGTTAAGGCATCGGTTTCGGGATCAAAGGGTCCCGGTATCGATTCCCGACACCCCTAAAGACCCACCGAGTGTATACGGAGTACGTGCTCTTTAAATATGTGGGTCCGAGAGTCCCGTGGTCATGGGGCAGTTTAACATGGATCTGGATAAGAACAGTTTACCATGGATTTCTGTCGCCTGGAAAATATTTCCCTCCTCTTCTGAGACATGGCAAAATTGTGAAGGGGGCAATAGATAGTGGCGGCACCTATGATCCGAGGTCGGGCCCTTGCTATTCACGTCCCTCACTTTCTCAGGAGCAGCACCCTTCCCCCTTTGCCTCAAATCCTGTACGCTTTGCGGGTGGAGCTTGGATATTCCAAGTAGCATTAGAAACAGCAGCATAACTTGCAACGATTATCATCCCGACTCGAATATTCAAACGAAACAAAATAATTCTTTTTAAAACAATCAGCAAACATTTCATTTTTATTCCTAATCTACGTCGATTCCCATTCATTACCTCAATCAATCAAAAGTCTTTTCAGTTGCCGTATATTCAAAAGAGAGAGAAGAAGGAAAACAACACTGCGAAAACTACTAATTACCCTCAAATTCGCTCCCAGACGCCATTCGTTCTGAATTCAACTAGAAAATAATTGTTCTTTCACTTAATTAAACTAGACCTAAGTGAATGTCATTTATGTAAGCGAACTCATACTTCTCTGTGTTATTGCGCTTATGCAGATTAATCACTTCTCGAAATTCGGGAAAACTTGAGTTCAAGTAGTTTTAACGCTTGTGGTTGTTATGGGAAGTATCATGAAACACTTAAAGGGTTTTCATAAACTGAATGGGTTGGAGCGAAGTTTCCGTTTATTCAATGCGTTATCGATGTTGATTGTGTTCTATGTATTGGGAGAAGCTTCTTTTTTAGATAGTTAATCACGAAAAGAGACAATAAAAACCAGGAAGAAAGCACAGGTTAACCCTTTGTCTACTGACGGTACTTACAAGTCCCACCAAGTTTAAAATTACATAGAATAACCATCCATACGAATATATTGACGATACTTTGCAGGAACACTCTTTCAGTTTTTCTCTTCCAGGATAAAATACGGCGCAGGTTCTATGATGAGTATTTTAGCGGAAGTGGAATAGATTGAATCGAAGTTGTGCTTTCTGCGGCTATTTTGATCGGATTCCCAAGATTGTCATTTTTGTTTCCTCAAAAGTAGTTAATCAGTCAAAAAGGAAGTGTATTATTTTTTTAAGACTTGAAAATACGTTAAAAAATCTATGTTTTTTTGTATTGTGATAATATTTTAGCCTCCGTGTACTGACAGTACTCAAAAGTATCATTTTAACTAATTAGCTCTTGCGGATGGAGTTTTATAAAGATGATTATTTAATTTATGTATATTAGTCCCCTTAATTTTAATTGAATAAAAAATATTTGCACGAAAAAAATTGCAGAAAATAGATTAACGCAGAAGATAAAGAGTTAAGATGATTACAATTACAATCACTTATCTTGAATGAATACAGGATGATAATGTATATTTTTAATTTTCGTAGTTGAGAGAGTGCAGTTTTATTGGAGTATCTTTTCTCAGGTAATTAACTACAAATAAAACAAGGAGCTTTAGATTCCAAATAAAATACTATGTTAAATGAGTTAAGAAATGGATTTTATACTACACCAACAACATTTAAAACTCATTCATTGTGCCCATCAGCTTCTCTAAGGAATTAATAGATAACTCATAGTATTACAGGTTGGTTGACTGAAAAAATGTTAATTATAAAGTGACATTTTAGCATCTTTATGTTCTATGATACAATATAGGAGGCATCACGTTATTAGTCTACTCAAATTACCAAGAACCTTTACTTGAAAAAATGATTAGAATTTGTAAAATTAATATACGTTATACATTATTTATAATTAGAAAGATTTTTGAAAATTTCCTTCGTCGGAAGGCATTTAAAAATTAAACCGACAAATTTGGTTTGGAATGGAGAAGAGGTACTTTTTAATCACACACGTTTCGCCCCTTAATAACGATTTCTATGTATTTCAATAATAATAATTGATGCAATATTAATAATAAATAAATGAAACATGCTGAATACTTAAAAAAACATGAATATTTATATTAAAGGGAAGAAGATTGGGAAAAACAAGGAACCTGTTGAAATGATGGGAAAGGAACAAAGTGATTTTGAGTGGTAAATTATTCACAATCGGTAATATCCGCTCTAAAAGAGTACTTGAATCATCCTCACACAAAATAGAAGTATTTGAAATAGAGACTAGCTATTAAACGCTATTAACCCAGCCACAAACAAATCTTATTCTGAAACCATCAATCATTTTATCATTAATCACCACACGTAATGGTCACTAAGGAGCCTATTCACTCAAAATGGATTAATTGTGACTGATGTTATCAAACATTAAGTGAACGGGGTTTAGGGTTATATCCTAGTAAAATATTTCTATTTTGATTTTCGTAGACGCATGAAATTCTTTGTACTTACAGTTACGTCAAATGTATAGAAAAATCTTCAAACTTAACTCTACTCTGCAATAGTGCTCTAATATCAATGTTTTAGAAAAACCTTAAATTACATTAAAAATTAGCTATTTTCTTTAAAAATTAATTATAAATTTTCTGAATATACTTAATTCTATTTTAGGTTTTTAGCTTTTTCATTGTGTGATATTGATATAGATAAAAATTAAAATAGTCAAGAAGAGTATGGTTAAAAATAGTAGTTTCTTTTCACTCATAAATATTTTGAGTAGTTGAATGAATTTACATCCAACTAATTTAAAAAATAATTGAGATCCTGAAGGAAACATAGATGTGTTTTTAAATTAAATTTATTAAACTTTATAAAATAAAGAAAATTGATTCCTTGTAATAAAAATCCCCTAGGATCCATTCAAATATTACATAGTAATTTTTGACCCACCTCCCCCTTGCTATCAAAGATAAACCTCAATCCCCTTCATAATTTTGTAAAAATAACGCTTTTTTGTACAAACAAAAAATTTTAAAATTATATTTATTTTCGGTTGAATTATCAAATTATTTATGCCATAGATATCTCCCCTTGCCAGGAAAAATAAGCAAAGGGCAAACCCTTTACACCATCTTCGGTGATTACGTAATATTTGAACAACCCTTTACGCCCGCCATAAGAACAGGAACGCCCACTAGTAAGAGCCCACCAAATTGACTGACTCTGTTTAGGATTAATGGCATACAAAAAAGTCAAAAACATAAAGATCGAAATCGGTTTTCTGAACTACCCATCATCAAACATAAAAAAACCGAAATCCTCAATAAAAAGATATATTTTCCGATTCTTGGCGACGAATCTGGATATCCAACACTCGTCATCAAACCTAATCTCCCCTTTTTCATTCTTCAGCAAAAAATCAATACAGTCCTCTCAAGATCCACACAATTGCCATATCCTTCTCTCAGCAAGAAAAAAAAGAAGCCATCTCCACGGACATAACTTAAAACGATCTTGTTTAATAACCGAAAAACGGAGCCACGTATGAATAAAGGAAACCGAAACCATCAATTCTCAAATGATGAATACCCCTTGTCCCCTCGTACAATTACTGAGGATGAAAAACTCTCTTGACGTCTTTTTCCAGACTCTTTCCATGCACCCATTGAGACGAAATTAGTCATAAATAGTAGCAATCCATATCTGTGCTATTATCGGGATATAAACATGGAGTTTTCGATGGCTCTGTCTGTCGCTAATTTCAAGGATGTCTGGAGTTTTATGGGGGGTGTCTTGAGATGTTATTTTTCTTTTAAGTTTCCCCAGAAAAAGTTTTATTTTCACCCATAAAATATTGACGTACAGTCTTTTACTGCAATATCCAATAGCTGGTGTTTTCATCTTTGAGTGTGGGTAGAATCTTTGACTTGAGTTTTTCCACTCTCTGTATCATGCATTCACATTTTTAGAAATGACTTATTGATGATTTTTTAATACTTTCAGATAGATATCTTCTCATAAATATCCAAGAGTGAGTATGAATTACAAAAGTGTATTTTAAATATTTGGTTTGGAAAATATGTGTTGCTCAAAAATATTAGTTCGAATCGTACTTACAAGTTCGTCTTTGACATCCTATTCTTTATGTGTGCTTATTTTCTCACACTATGGACGGTGTCAACCGGAAGTAACTTACCTATGGAAACTCCGATTGCATTGTTGAAATGCATAAGTTGTAGGGTTTATTTCTCCATCTTAAGGTGACGTCTTGTCTCACTGATAAATTTTATTTCAAAACATCTTAAACTTACAACGAAATTTAAGACACAAAAACATAAATTTATATTTATTAAATAGTAATAGTTATCAGAAAATTCAAATTAATAATTCGAAATATTATTTACTTTTATTTAAAATTTTAAATGATTTGGTCAACTAGTAATCGGAGTTTTCAGCTTAAAGGTGGACACAAATTGGAGCCGAGCGGCGAAGGGAACAGCCACGAACACGCTCTGCGCACGCGCAACTCGGAGGCGCTAAGAGCGGCGCTTGCGCAGAGCGTGTTCGTGGCTGTTCCCTTCGCCGCTCGGCTCCAATTTGTGTCCACCTTAAAGCGGGAGTAAGTCTAAGCGCGCACTAGAGACTTTTGTCACGGCGACAGAGACAAAATTGTTACCCTGGCTTTTGCAAGAAGCTACAGCGCGCGCACAGGCGACGAGACACTTGGCCGATTGCCAAGAATATCTCCATAGAAATGCATTGCTCTCGAGTGACTAGTGTTACAGTCGCCGGCGACAGAAGTCTCTAGTGCGCGCTTAGCCTTAGGCTAAGCGCGCTCTAGAGACTTCCGTCACGGTGACTTATAACACAAGTCACTCGAGAGCAATGCATTTCTATGGAGAGGCAGGAAAAACAGAGGCTATGTTTCGAAAACTTTAATTGCTTTTGAATTTTTATAGTGCGCGCTACTGTAGTTTCAAGAAAGTTGATTTACAAAACAAAAACAATTGGAAATGTGAAAGCCCTTTCAACTAGAAATATAGATTTTTTTCATAAATTGCAAAATGGAATACGCTTTAGTTATTGAATAATTTCACAGAAAAAGTTAATTAAAATCCTGTATGATTAATCAAGGGTTCTAAATGGGCATATTTTAAGTAATTTTGGGATATTTGTTTCTTTTTTTTATGGGGATCATGAGGTTAAATGTGGAAATTGTTCAATAAAATGCTTGACAATTGGATGGATTTTAATACTTTTCACATGGTATAATAAGGCATAAAATATATTGAAAATTTTAAAAAAGAAATCCTAAAGCTATAACTCCACCCGTGCAAGACCGGGCATATCAGCTTGTTTTATTATAAGAACTAATAATAAATCAACGCTTTAGAAAACATTTTAAAGCAATTCAAAGTCTTTAATCCTTCAAAAAAAGTTACATAAAATTGGTTGTTATTTCTTTAAAGACACAGCATAAAATTATTTTCAATTAATAGATTTTCTCATTTTATTTCTGTAACATCTACAATCGCTTTTAAGACTAATTTCGCTAATAAAAGTTATTTTTAATTTCATCCCACATCATTCTTGCTAATTGAATAAATTTTTCTTTGTATTCGTTAACTCACAATCAAATACAATAAAAAAGAAGCACTTAAAGTAATTAATGGATAACACACACAACACAAAATTTATTAGACGTTTCTGTCATTCCTGACCCTAACAGGAAAATATTTCCAGCGCATCAATAAAATTACCTTTGACATGATTTAATGGAGAATGCGGTAATCAATTGCGACTTGTGCCCAATACGTCAAGATAAGTAGTGAAAAAGCAGGTTCTAATCTCTTTATAAGAGGATTAATCTGATGTGCGCAAAAGAAACACAACTTGAACCGGTATTTAAGAGGTATGTTTTTCTGAACCAATCTAGCTTCTTTGATGTTTTATTTGACCCTTATCATCATTACAATTCATCATTTCCTATAATAAAAGCATCAAAGTTTAATAAATCTTAAAATGTGGTGTAAATGTGCTTTAAGTTTATACTGTTGTTTTAATATCTCAAAATGGCTTTTTTTATTTGAAAATAAAACATCTACTTTAACCCAGTAACCTTTTTCAGGTTGAAATAATGGTAGGTATAGCATTTAATTTATATTTACAAAACATGGATGCTCTACATAAGAGGATGATATTTTTAGGTATTTTTACTAGATTCGAATACTTGGGTAATTTTTTAAGAGCTGGAATAACTTTTCTAAATGGAATGGGATTTTTAATCCCCTAAGTGTAATAGCTTCAATTGTAAGTATTGTATGTATACAAATAAAATTGAATTTAATTGGATTGAATGCTTAATGTTAAAAGTTTGAAGAAATATAAATTGCCAGATTTTTTTTGTCTTCAAGATGCGAGTTTACAAATATCACCTTCGGACCTTCCATGACAAATATAATAGTTCATTTTCAGAAGAGATGTCAAATTAAATTAACAAGAAAACTTTTCGTCAAACATTAATACTCATTTAATTCCAAACGAATTAATGTTCTTTCAAAAAAACCAATGCATCCAAATAATATCTTTACTTTTTTTTTGATAACTTCATTTCTTGAATTTTTATCAGTTTTATCATTCAATAAAAATTGTGGCTGTTTAAGCTTTTTAATATCAAATCCCCCCAATATTAACGTTTTTTGTACCGGCCATATTATTACAACCGAAAATATTCAAACTTTTACGATTCGCCAAAATGTACGTCATTGACTGAAATACTAAAGCCGCACTAAAATGAAATCACTTCCAATAACCGACGGTACTCAACCATTTCCAACTATAAAAGTGACGTCATCGCCCAAACTTCCCTCTTCGAACTATTTATAACCTTAACTCTACAAAACTAAACTTAACTAGAGAAATCTTATCCCTTCAAACGGAAATATTCAAAACCAACCAGCCATCCTTTCCAGCACTAAAACTGCCTCCCAGAATAATAACAACCCAAACTCCAGGGTTAAGCCAGTAACTATTAAAATCCGAAGCTATGCAAAACTAACCCATTCACGTCTAACCGAGGGTCAAACCCCCGGATTTAATTCAATTCGATCTCTCGCTTCTGCTTTGTTTTGGGGCAGACAAATGCGGCTCTGACAACAGGAAGGGGGGATGTTTGAGGCTGGTCGGAGGCGAGTTTAGGAAGTAGAGGTTCATTCTGTGTAGGTGGTTGAAAGGAAGGAAGAGCTGTTTCCTTCTGGTAGGGTTTATGACTTTCGTTTATGCAGATTAGGAATTTGATGTGTGTTGTTTAGGACCTTCTTCGTGGTTTATCTGCTATGAGGATGGCTTATCATGAGAATATATTAGAACACAGGGTCGTATATAAGGGGGGCGATGGGGCCCATCCCCTCTCAAAATTTGGACTGAACTTCATAACCCTGTTTTTAGATGGTCTAATTTGCCCCATAAAGTACATTTGCCGACGTAGTGGCCTAGTGGTTAGTGTATCTGACTGCGAAGCCGTACATCTGGAGTTCGATTCCCCGTTTGGCATGGATGTTAGTTTCTATCCTTGTGTGATGAATGAATGTGCCCCCTAAGGGGTTGTGTGAGCGAATGTGTGTATGGCGCGGGTAACAGTACCTCACCTCCGTGTCTCCGGTCCACAGGTACTCGCTGGGTAACGCTAAGTAGGTACTTCTTATGGCAGTTCAGTGGTCCAAGGAACCAAAGGAATCCAGTAGTACCCGCCCATTGGAAATTGGTCTAATTTTTAAAAACTTCCCGACTCTAAAAGGTATTAAGGAGGTCTTATTATCCCTTTCGCATTTTGAACTCTATTATTTGCATTTTTTTGTATATTAAGTGTAACAAAATGCAAATACTACCAGAAATTGTAAGACAAAGCTACATTGAGCCCATTAAATATAAATATGCAAGGGAGGTGCTTAGGAATAATGTTGGGTCCTCTCCCCTGATGAAAAAAATCTAGCGTTGGGTTAAATAATTCAATTCAATTCAATTCAATTCAAATTCTTTATTTGTTACGTACACAACATGAACATTTTACAGTTGGAACAAACACATACACGAAAAAAAAAACAGGAAGACATATGAGTTGCCCAGGGGTCAGAAACCCATAAGGGCAACCTAAAGGAGTTGTATTTAAAAAAAATAGATTGAACATACAAATATACAATACATACAGACATTACACATATAGATATTACACATAGAAAATGGATAATAGTGGCATCGCAAGGCAAGCTTCAGAATGACTAGATTGGAAATTAGAGAGCGTTTGTTCTTTTTTTTTAAAAAGTTCTTCAATATTTTCTATTGTAAAAATAAAAAGCTTTAGTAATTTTTTAAACTTAATAGGGGATTTTTCTGTTTTTATGTCATTGGGTAAAATATTGTAAAACTTAGGTGATAAATAAACATAATTTTTATGAAGAATTTCTTTTTTTGCTTTAGGTACAAAATATAAGTTTCTTGAACGTAAATTATAAGTTAAATTTCGTAGGTCAGATTCGTTTGCTTGCTTAGTGAAATAAACTATTGTTTTAAAGAAAAAAAGGTGACGAACTGGTAAAACGTTAAGTTTTTTGTAAAGATCAATTAAAGGGAACTGATTGCTACTGCTTAGAAATTTAATGATTTTATTTTGAATTTTAATTACTGGATTTATATTTTGTAAGTAATCCCCACCCCAGGCCAGAATACCATAGCTTATTATTGAATTAACCCAAGAGTGGTAAAGTTGAAGCAAGAAGATCTTATTTATTATCTTTTTTATGAAGTAAAGTTTGTGTAAAATATAGCGTAGTTTATTTGTTAGGCAATTAACGTGGGATTTCCATTTTAGGTTTGAGTCTACATTTAAACCAAGGTATTTTATTGAAGATACTTGTTCAAGAGGGGGGCAATTACAATTAAGACCTATACAGTCATTTACATGATAATAAAGACGAAGATGCTCAGGAGGCCCGTAGATACTGAAATTGATAAATTTTGTTTTATTTACATTTATTGCTAATTTATTAGATATAAACCAGTGTTTAATGGTCAGAAGATCCTTATTTATGTTATTTTGTAGTATACTATAGTTAGAACATGAGTATAGAATTACAGTATCATCTGCATAGGTTATGATTTTACCATTTAATTTTAGTTTACAGAAGTCATTTAAGGTAAATGTGGGTATAGTGGACACTGTACCAATAGTGGCCACATAGCTGATTAATTTTAAATAGAACGAGTTAGAGGCATCGAACAGCGTCCAAATTCATAGGCATTGTAGATTGTTCAATCAGGTAAGCTGATAAATTACCACCGATACCACAGATCAGCATGGGAAGGATATTTAAATATTTGAAAATAACAACATCGGCCGAGTGACTGAAATTTGATTTTGCTTATTGAATCGCGTTAGGAAACGGGTAAGTCGGAACTGATTTTTTCGTATTTATTACCGCTTAATTGACTTTTAAATTTATATCAAGATAAATAAGAGTGTATAAAATAATACAGAATAAAATTTATTTGAAAATGTTGACTTTACGAGGATTTATTGGGGTGTCCACTTTACCAACACATAATCTTAGATTTTCCAATAGTGGCCACCGCAATGGCTTCTAATAGAAAAATAAATAATGCTTAATTTGAATCAGTTTTTCTTCATAAACTGTTGACTGTGCTTTAAAATGGGTGTTAAATAAATTTGGTTTCATTCTGGCTTCGGGAACCAATGTTTCTAAAACATTGAATTACATGCTAAATTCCTCTCATATCAGCTACAGCGTAGACTTTGGGCCGAAAACTATCAATTTTTTTAAAAATAAAGCTAATTTGATTGAATCTAAAATACATTTCGTTCGGAAGGAAGATTTAATTAGAACTAGATGACTATACCAAGAAAAACCCCTCAATTTCATGCATAAACCCCTCATATAGGCAGAAAAAGACAGGTGTCCACTATTGATGCAAGAGGTGTCCACCATAGAAGCAACAGCTTCATCTATGTGGCCACTATAGATGCAATTTGGAGTACTTTTAAAAAATTAATTAAAAATACTTTCCCAATCTAATTAAAGTTTTTAATGGTAAAATCGAAAGAAGAAGATCCAATTAACCTAAAAATAGGATGATAACCGTTTCGAAGCAAATAGATTGGTATTTATTAAGAATTTAAGCAAAAATTTTCCTTAAAGTGTCCACTATACCCACATTTACCTGATATAGATTATAAAAAGCAAAGGTCCAAGGATTGAACCTTGTGGTACACCAGACTTTATGTTTAATAGACTACTTTTAGAATTTCCCAAATTGTTTTCGGTTTGCTAGGTAGGAAATGAACCAATCTAGTTCACCGCCTCGAACCCCGATTGAAGATAGTTTTTTAATTAAAATTTCATGATTCACACTGTCGAATGCTTTTGAGATGTCTAGGAAAATTGCAGCTGTTTTGTTGTTTTTATCTATACTGTTATATGTATATTTAGTAAATTCTATTAGCGCGTTTTCAGTACTGAGACCCGGCAAGAACCCAAATTGATTATCAGATATTATATTGAAAGTCTTTAAATAATCATAAAGTCTGGCGTGTACAATTTTTTCAAGAACTTTGGAGAAAATCGGCAAAATAGAGATTGGTCGGTAATTAGCAAAATCATTTGTGTCACCAGATTTATGGATAGGTACCACTAACGCTGTTTTTAGGGAAGCAGGGAAAGTACCACTTGAAAGGGATAGGTTTATGATTTTTGTGATGATAGAGATATGGTGGTTTGCAGCAATTTTAAGGGCTTGAGATGTTATGCTATCATAACCAGGGGATTTTCTGTCATCCAATGATCTGATAATTTTTTCAGTTTCTAGATCATTTGTTTCGGCGAGAAAAAAAGAATTTGATTGACTTGTTAGATATTTTCCATGGTTACTATCATTAGTGTATACAGTATTTGATCCCATATTTATAAAAAATTGGTTGATATTCTCCACTAGCAAATCATTATTTTCAGATAAAGGTATTTTGTCTTTTGCATTAGAGTTTGTGATTTTATTCACAAATTCCCATTGCCTTTTTACATTTTTACACTTTAAGAATTCAGACAAGAAATAATTATGTTTTGCGTTTTTTATTTTTATTTTCAGCTCTTTTTGTAAAGATTTATAATTATGTTCGTGAATTATATCAAAGGGATATTTTTTATGTTTTTTATATAGTTTTTCTTTAGTTTTGATCAATTTTAAGATTTCCTCGTCTATCCAGTTCTTTTTTATTTTACGATTTGGTAGCTCAAAGCAGTGGGTAAAATTGATTATAACATTTTTTAAAACATCTGCAAATCCGTCATATAAATAATTCACATTCTCAGAATTTTGATTTAAAGGAAAGGTATAATTTAATAGAAAATTGTTAATCTTATCATATTTTACTCTTGAAATCTTTACCTTTGAAATCTCATCCATGCTAGGATTTACACTGCATGTATACTTTAATTTACAGGCGATCGGATTATGGTCCGTTAAGTTATTGTTGAAAATTACAGATTCAGCACTGATATCAGAACTCCGTAGTATCAAATGATCAATACAGGAATTAGAGAGAGATCGAGTAACACCATCAATAAGGAAAGTAAAGCCTTCTGAACTAAGAAGGTTTTTATACTCTTCTATAGGATTTGAACATGTTAATATATCTATGTTTAGATCGCCGATTAAGAGCACGTTTTTAGATTTTAGATTTTTTAGCTTACTCGATAATTCAAAATTAAAACTATCAATGCTGAAGCTTAAGGAACGATATAAACAAATAATAGTCAAATCAAGAAAATTATTATACAGCAATATTGACTCAGCAGTATTCATAGAAAACAAACAATCACTAAGAATATCTAAATGTTTTTTTACATAAACACCTATACCTCCAGATTTGTTAGAATCTCTACAATAGAAATACGAATCATAATTATTTAAATTATAGAGAGAGGTTTCATAATTAAAAATCCAAATCTCAGACAAAACAAGTATATCAATAAAATCAAAAGAGGAACTTAATAATGCTTGAAGTTCATCGAAGTTTGAGCGAATGCTTCTAATATTAAAGTGAACAATTTTTAAGTAGCAAGAATTATAAGTGTTTGGTTGGGAAAGGAAATTATTAAAATCGTTTAGGTTATCAACATAAATAAAGTTACATTCTTTATCAGCAAGAAAACCAAGAACAGATACTTCATTATCTGGATGCATTTAGATTTATAAGTTCGTCTGTACTTACGATACGGATAACCTTAGAGTTTTCGTTTTCCCTAATAAAAATCTTGCCATCTTTAACCCAAGCAAACTTAAAGTTGTTAGCCTCTTTAAATTTACGACAGTGGAAGAATAATTCTTTTAGCCTCGGAGTAAGATGTTCGTTGAAATAGATCGGATCGTTCTTATGTCTTACATTCACTTGCGATGCATTGATTCTTTTCGCCCTCGCAGCCTTTAAACACGTGTCTCGGTACTGTTTGTTAGTAAATTGAACTATGACTGGCTTTGGTTTGTCTTTTTTCGAAGTAGGGACTCTGTGGGCAATAGACACTTGATCCATCAGGTTAACCTCCAGGCAGGAGAAAACACTCGAATGAATAAAATTTTAGAGTATATTCACCCCTACCCCCGAAATTAATTTCTATTACGCCACTGTTAGAGGGTTTTGAATGTAAAGGTTTCCTATGCATGACACTTCACTATGTGGCAAGATAAGGATGGTTGGGTTGGCACTGCCTTCAGTTTATTTAGTTAGGTAAAATTAAACCTCTTTAATATTTGTTTATGTGATGACTGGTGATTGCAATGAAAGAAATTTTGTGTTGAATTCAAAATGTTCTTGGTTGAAATTCTGAATTACGGCATCGTGTTTTCTAAAAAAACATCTAGGGACGTCTGATATAGTAGATTATCTCTCTATTCTAAAAAAAAGTTTTTGGTAAATGGTTTCCAGAGAAAAACTTTTTAATTATTGAACCGAATGACACATATCTGGTATCAAAATGTCCAGATTCTTTCCGGATTTCCGAGTAAGCTATTGGATTTTTCAAAAAAATTCTCAATTTTAAAATATTTCCATTTTTTAAGATTTCGGATAAAGTCTCAGTTACAAAGAAAGAAACTATGAATTTTAAAACATAGTACAGGAAAACGGTAGTTTTTAAAAAAAAATCATATAGAAGGTTTTTTTCGACGGTTTTATATGTTTTCGAAAGCGTTGATTACGAATATGAAGTTTGTTCCCACGTGGGGGGTCTACTTCATATCGAAAATCGCAAAAAATCGATAATTTTTTGCTCTTTTTTCAACTCTTCGCTTTTATTTGAAAAACTATAAATTTCTCGAAGATAATTTCAATTACAAAGTTAAAGTAAACAAAATTTCCTACAAAATGCACTATTCAACTTTGATTTTCTGAACAGTGGTTTTGCCGCTAGAGCGCTCTGAAAAACATCGATTTTTTTTGCCTTTCCACAAAAATGAGGAAAACGTGCGCTTCTACCCTCTACAAAATAAAAACTATCCACGCTATCAACAAAAATTTTATACCACGTGAAAGAACATTTAATTTTCTATAAATAACGTGCTTTACATTATAATTTTTTTGAGAAGGGGGAGGGAGTGAAGGAAAGATCGATAACAAAACTGTTGAGCCTCGCAGACCAAACAGACTTTTGCGGTTGTTAATCTGCAATTTTCTCTTTATTTCCGGTGTATTACCAATTAAATGGGTTGTTTTGGATTCATTGATGAATAATCATGCTTAAAAAAATAAGTTTTTAAATTTATTTATGAAATATTGGGTGTTTTAGGCGGAATTTCAATCAATTTTTTAAATTCATATATTAAATTATGGGAGTGTTTTAATGAACGAATTTATATGTTTTTTGCAACGCTTAATCCGAAATTCAAGTTTATTTTAATTTTGAAAGTCATCTTCGCATCAAAAATTGCAAAAAATATTAAAATTTTGCTCTTTTGTTAGGTTTTTCATCGATTTTCTCAACAAATATTCATTTTAGGAAAAATAACTTAAAACCAAATTAATGTACGTAAAATTTCCTATAAGATGCACTGGTTTATTTTTATTCTGCGTGGAACGGTGTACGTTTTATAGCGTTTTGAAGAAAAGCAATTTTCATGTCCTTCTACAAAAAAGTGATAAACGCTCGATTTCTCCCACTACAGCTCTAAATAAATTCAAGTTACCGACAAATAGTTTATGCTAAATGAATACAAAATGCACTATTTAACTTTAATTTTATAATGAGAGGTATTTACGCTAGAGCGCGCTGAATTACAGCTGTTTCCTGACTTAACACAAAAACATGAAAATTGCTTTTCTTCAAAACGCTATAAAACGTACACCGCTCCACGAAAAATAAAAATGAACCAGTGCATCTTATAGGAAATTTTACGTACATTAATTTGGTTTTAAGTTATTTTTCCTAAAATGAATATTTGTTCAGAAAATCGATGAAAAACCTAACAAAAGAGCAAAATTTTAATATTTTTTGCAATTTTTGATGCGAAGATGACTTTCAAAATTAAAATAAACTTGAAATTCGGATTAAGCGATGCAAAAAACATATAAATTCGTTCATTAAAACATTCCCATAATTTAATATATGAATTTAAAAAATTTATTGAAATTCCACCTAAAACACCCAATATTTCATAAATAAATTTAAAAACTTATTTTTTAAGCATGGTTATTCATCAATGAATCCAAAAAAATAATTTAATTGGTAATATACCGGAAATAAAGAGAAAATTGCAGATTAACAACCGCAAAAGTCTGTTTGGTCTGCGAGGCTCAACAGTTTTGTTATCGATCTTTCCTTCACTCCCTCCCCCCTTCTCAAAAAAATTATTATGTAAAGCACGTTATTTATAGAAATTAAATGCTCTTTCACGTGGTATAAAATTTTTGTTGATAACGGGAATAGTTTTCATTTTGTAGAAGGTAGAAGCGCGTGTTTTCCTCATTTTTGTGAAAAGGCAAAAAAATCGATGTTTTTCAGAGCGCTCTAGCGGCAAAACCACTGTTCAGAAAATCAAAGTTGAATAGTGCATTTTGTAGGAAATTTTGTTTACGTCAACTTTGTAACTGAAATTATCTTCGACAAATTTATAGTTTTTCAAATAAAAGCGAAGAATCGAAAAAAGAGCAAAAAATTATCGATTTTTTGTGATTTTCGATATGAAGCCGACCCCCCACGTGGGAGCAAACTTCATATTCTTAATCAGCGCCCTCGAAAACATATAAAACCGTCGAAAAAAAACTTCTATATGAAAATTTTTAAAACGTCACTTTTTAGCACTGTTTTCCTGGGTTAACAATTGAAAATATATTACACTGGTTTTTTTAATATTCAAATACATTAAATAATCTTTCTCTTTATCACACGAATTAAAAAAATATATTGAATTATTTTTAACAACATTTATATTTTTGTTGTTCAAACGATTTTAATTAAACTAATAAATAAATAAAATAATAAAAATAAATTAATTTATATTTTATTTTTTGAATTATAAATTGATATTTTTATATTTATCTTTTTCGTTGTGGCAACCTAATTACTATATTTACAATTTAATACAAACTCGGTTTCGGAAATTTTGAACTTTTGCATTTATTTATTACAATAGTTATTATTTTTATATCCTTTTGCAAGTATGTTTTTTAAGGTATTAAAATTTAATTTTTTATTTCATAATGCCAAAACGCTAAAAACTAGATATCTCGGGTAAATGTTTTAGAAATAAAGATAAAAATCGAAAATGTTTCAAATCTAGACATTTGTGTCATTGCTATGAAGCTGACACAACTTCGACGTTTGTTTGTCCTCATGAAGATAAAATTTTCACAGACAATCGATAAAGATTAAATTTTATCAAATTTTAGGGAAGTAAAATTTATTCCGGAGATGTTTCAGTGCTTTTTTATGGATCTGTGAAAAAACATCACCTTGGGGAAATGGTAAAAGACTGTTTACATTGCTCTGCTGTTAATTTTCTTGGAATTAAAGGGTGATCCGCCAATTCATGTCGCCATAAAGGAACTGCTAAAATTCCGCCACTGAATGAATACTCGCCATTTTTGAAAGAATATCCCGGAGAAGTAGTACCCCTGTTTTAAGAATGTTTTATAAAGTGAGTAATAGCACAGTGAGCTGTGTTTTGTGAGGGTTGCGAGGATTGCAAAACGATCCAAAAGTTTCTGCGTTAGCAGTTTACGGGGGTTGGCGAGCGATAGCGAGCAGGGGGTGGTAGCTCCCTAGTTTATAAAACTAACATAGACTCTTTGTCTTTATCAACTAAAGGTACTACTAAGTATTCGTATTGAAGATTAAAAAAACCTTAAACTATATACTCCAAAACATGTTTTAGAAATTTATCTTAATAATAGAAAAATAGTATTACTTGCGCTGCCAAGTAAAAAATTTGAAAAGCATTGATTTGAGTTTGTTTTTGTACTCTTTATTTACTGTGATAGTCGTTAACGTCAAAATTTTGATGATTTCCATCCCAAAATGACGTACGAAAGAATAACGTTTGCCCCCTTATAGATAACCTTCAATTTCTCAAAACTCATTTAGGGGACTTATAGACCACTGTCATTCAAAACAGTTCATTTATTATAAAAAATGCAGAAGGTTTAAATACTTTGTACCTACCCCACTTTTACAGAAGGTAACACAACACTGCAAACAAATTTCTATCAGCACCATTCATACAGTTTCTTTCTTAGGAATACTTTTTTCTCATGCTAAATAATTTTGGGAAGAGCAAACACCCCATCACGTATTCAAATATTTACATACTTCAGTTCCAGAATGATTGCAATTTAATATGTAACATAGTAAGTTTGTATTAAATTTTCTATGAGTAAGGATACTAACATTTATATCGTTCATTGAAAATGAAAAAAGCTACTTATTAAGGTACAAGAAAAACTTCTTATAAATATTCCTTGAATAAAACAAATTTAAAGAAAATAGAATCAAATAAGTTAAGTAAAACAAACCTAGAAAATTACAGAGAAACGTATATGATTCGAAGGTTTTTAATTCGAAGTTACGCTTCAGCTCGAAATTTCCCTTAATTACATGAATTTGTTATTAATTTTAGTATCTTAATATTGTTAATCTGATTCTATTTATATAGTTATGGAATGATTGTATTTCACTCCATGGTTTACTAAATAAGTATTTTTATAATTAACGAAATGCTATTTCCAAGCTTTCAGTGAACCCTAAATTTAAGTTTGGAATTATCTTATATTGATTAATAGTTTAAAAAATTAATTCACATTTCATCACAAATCTGATCAATTAAGATATTATTATAACTTCCCTTAACGTAAGTATATATAAACGAGTTACGAACATACTTAAGGGCTTTATCAACTCTAATTATTCGTCAATGCTTGACTAAAAGCCTTTTTTAAAAGAGAAAATATCATTCTTAATTTTTAGCTTCCTCATAAATGTATAGAGAAAATTAATGTCAAACAATGATTTCAAAATATTTTTGGTCTTTACAACGAACCATTCAAAGAGAGTATTATATTGGTACTTCAGCAAATTGTTAAATTAAGTATATGAAACATTTCTTTCATTTCATAATTTGGTGATAAAAAAACTTTGGATAAACAAAAATGGGGATGGATATTTAATTACGGTAATGTTAGATTTTCATCCAAAATACAGATTTCTTAACTCAATGAAATAGAACTTTTTTGGAAGCACTATACTCTGTGTTTTCAAGAGGCGCCAGGCTGCAAGAGAAAACAAATTGTTTTGTAGGCCTTACATGTTCTCTTTAACCGTTAAATCAATGAGTTTGATAGACTGGTTTGAAAGAGATTTGTGGGAACAAAAATACACTTAAAGAAAACTTTCAAACAAAGTGTTGTATTTCCTTTTCTTTATTTATCCATAGTAAAATAAATTCTCTTATCTCTTTATCTCTTTTATAGGAAATGACAACATAACGGGTGAGCCTCTTAAGTGATATATTTCTTTTATGTGCTGCATTTAGAGGAAATTTATTATTAAAAAAATTTTAAACAGATTTAGCAACAATTATCTTTATAATAATTGAAAAATTAAATTCAAAACCTAATTAAAATTATTTACATCCAGCATGAAAGGTAAAAATAATAGTTAGAAATGTATTTTATTTAATCCTGGAGAATTAAAATAGAAGAGAATAAAAGGTGTTTTGATTATTAAGTAACCAAGATATTTTCCTCCTTAACCTTATTGAGACTTTAGAATAAAAATTTTTGAATTTTTTGTTTATTTACCCAAAGACGGTAGAAAATAGGCATAATTGCTGGTAAAGCAACTTTAACTGTGAAAGTTGTTTTTCCTTTACAATTCATTTATTGTAAGGAAGCCAAAAACGGCCACTTTTGCAATTCGATGTTACTTCTATTTTACATTTCTCATTTGATTTTTTCTTACAAGGATTTTGGATTGCTTTAATGACCTGATTTTTAATCGCTTCCTTCATTAAAGTGCATGTTAAAGAAATACCATTTTAATACCCTTTTTCACAGTAAAAAAACTGAGTTACACTATGATGTGCCTTAATGAGCTTTTTAAGTTCAAAAGGTATATACAGTTTAAGGTCATTTACAAAAATTAAAAAAATCCACTTAGTTTCTGATACATACTATGGTATTACCTAAACTTCAAGTAATTTAAAACTACATTAGGATTTATTATATTTCCCCTAAATCTTTCTTAAAAATACTGTTATAAGAAAGCATTAATATTAATTTTGAATATAATTAATGAAAAAATTTATTTTTTATGGAAAATGTAAAATTTTATTTTATTACACTTCTTCTATCATTAAAAAAATACTCACCAGCCTATTTTTTGTTGAACCATATTCTAACTAATTTAATACCTGCTAAACCAAAATATTTAGTTCCACATCCAGCTAAAAAGAAAAATGAGTATTTAAACCCATTATTTTTCCTTAGCAAATACCAGTGATTAAATTACACATAGTTCATGTTTTAGCCATTTTAATTGCAAACTATGTAGTTATGTGACAAAGCACACATTTTAACGTGAGTTATTTTCAGAAAAGGAGTCGTTTAAAAGAAGATATTTTTTGTGCACCCCCAAAGGAGAATCCATTTCATAACAGCATACTAGGTTTTTGCTTTCATAAAAGAGTTCTGTTAAAATTTTATGGATTATTTTGTTTGAATGAATTCTTTCAGAGAAACTGTATCTTTCAATTCGTTTTAATTTAATCATTTCGAAATTTAACTCTCTTTTTTCAAGAAAATTATAATTTTCAAAGCTTTATGGAAAATGAATTGTGTTTGAATGCATTAGTTATTAGTATAATTCAAAACATATCTATAACAGTAATTTAATATAATGGTAGGAAACAGAATGTTTAATCCCTTATATGTAATTCTCGTAAAATGTTTGTTAAACTATTATTACTGTTTAATGCATGTTTGAACTTAAAACTTCATGCATTGTCTCGATGTCTCTACCAATTATCTCTCTATTCTAAAAAAAAGTTTTTAGTGAACGGTTTCCAGAGAAAGGCTTTTTAATTACTGAACCGAATGACACATATATGGTATCAAAATGTCCGGATTCCTTCCGGATTTCCGAGTAAGCCCTTCGATTTTTCAAAAAAATTCTCAATTTTAAAATATTTCAATTTTTTAAGATAACGGATAAGGTCGCAGTTACAAAGCAAGTACTGTCATTCAAATTATTATGCATCCAATCACAACGACCGATTGACGCTATATTTTAAGATGAAACATGTTATTCACCTTTTAAAAAAAGTACTTTCTTGATGAAATATCACTCAAAGACTGATAAAAACATATTCTAAAAACTTACATGAACGCCATTTCATACTAAAATTTCACAGTTTTTGTCCAATATTTATAATTTTTAGTCTGATTTTATCGAAATTAATGAGGAAGTTGCATGATTTTTTTTTATTTTTTTAATCGATTCCTCTTGCAAAAATAAGCAACCACCCAAAATTTGAGGCCGATCGAGAAATTTTTTGATTGTTAAAAAAATTAACAAAAATCCCCTTTTTAAAAGCGCGCGAAAACGCCAAGAGTTTGGATGTGACGTCATCTTATACTAAACATTGTTGTAAAGCAATGGAGTTGATGGCATTATTGTTGACGTCATCTTATAGTTTAAACAATAAACGTTTTCAGTCACGTGTTTTTTTCTCGACTTTTAAATTAAAATATTTAATTACCTGTACATTTTTTTGAAAAACTGACTAGATATTTCATTTTACCATACAAAAAACCATACGGAACACTTGTTTGTTTTTGAAAATCTGACACATGCAACTTCCTTATTGTAAACATAGAGTGATGTTTTGTCTCTTTTTATTTTCGATTGCTTAAACGGTATTGTCTGAGTTAACAAGTCTGGGTTTAAAAAAATATGAATGATAAACACTAGGCATATTATACTAACGAGTTATTTTAAAATAACGGGTTTTAGTTTGGTTCGAATATTGATAAACAATTAGAAATAGTTATTTTTATATAATCATAGATTAAAAATAATTAAGATGAAAATTTTTAAAAACATTTCGTTTAAATTTTTGATAACTTCGAGTTAATATATACAGGGTGTAAAGAAAAGTCCCTTTACCCTGTAATAAGTTGCCAACGGAGCAAGCTAAAGCTATGCAGTTAATGTATAACTATTGTAAATAGTATGGTAAAATGACTATGTATAGTAAATATATATAGTAAAATGACTATGCGCAATCGAATGCGACCAACCGTAGCGCCCTCTAGCGGAAATTTTAGGAGTTAAAAATTTTATTTTAAAAACTATTAAGAATTTGTTAAAATAGTCAATTACAAAGTTGTAGAGCAGCATCGATTTAGTAGGAAAAGACACCTTAAGCAAAAAAATATCTTGAATAGAACCCCTAAAACGCGCGCTCAATTAGGTTGAATTTACGTCGATTTTACGTCTTAAAACGCTTTTAACGAGGCGAAAATGAGATATTTTCAATTTAATGACTTAAATAAATGAACAAAAGTATTCTTAACTCATTAAATTGAAAATTTCTTACTTTCGCCTCGTGAGAAGCGTTTTAAGACGTAAAATCAACGTAAATTCAACCTAATTGAGCGCGCGTTTTAGGGGTTCTATTCAAGATATTTTTTTGCTTAAGGTGTCTTTTCCTACTAAATCGATGCTGCTCTACAACTTTGTAGTTGACTATTTTAACAAATTCTCAATAGTTTTTAAAATAAAATTTTTAACTCCTAAAATTTCCGCTAGAGGGCGCTGCGATTGGTCGCATTCGATTGCGCATAGTCACTTTACTATACCGTTACATTAACTGCATAGCTTTAGCTTGCTCCGTTGGCAACTTATTACAGGGTAAAGGGACTTTCCTTTACACCCTGTATATATTGAAACTTTTAAGGGAGCTTTATTCATGGAGGGGATTTGGGGAAGTATATTCGGAAAGTTGGTTGACGTTTTTTTTGTAAATTGTTTAATTGTTTTGTAAAGTGTATTAAGTTCGGCGAGTTAGAATTTGTGGGAATTGCGAAGCAATTCCAAAAGGTCCTGCGTCAGCAGTTTACGGGGGTTGGCGAGCGATAGCGAGCAGGGGGCGGTAGCTCCCTAGTTTCATTAAAAAAACTTCGTCAGATAATATAAAAACATTGCTTGTTTTATCGAAATAAGTTTGAAACTTGACACATTTAGCATTAAAATTAGAAATAATATGATGCAAACTTAATTTATAATTTTCTTCTTATCAAACGTAATAAAGTAGCAAATCATTAATATGGGAAGGTAAAAAAAGAGTGGTAAATAGTTTTTAAGGATAAACAAATAAAACTTAGTAATTAGTAGGTTCAATTTTGATTATCAATTCAGAAAACTGCTGAAATCATTAACATTTATTTTATTTAAATGTGTAAATAACTATAAAAGTTTTGCATTTATATCAACTGATGTAATATTTCGTTGTAAATGATAATTAATTAATATTTTTAATAATCAAACTGTTCTACTTCCATCTTAATGTCAAGATATTATTAGCCACATGAGCTTAAAAATACTTCATAGAAACTAGTTTGAACCAACCTATAAATCATAATTAATTTTGACATTTTTTTTAAACAGCAAACATTAAAAGCTAATTTCAGGGTGGTGTCAAAATAGTTATTCCTTTTTACCATAGTACTGCTAAATTTCTATAGTTTCACACACCTTTAGTTTTGAAAAAATCCCAACATATTCAGAAATCTTTCAATTCACAGGACTATAATGCGAAAAAATAGCGAAACTTTCAGCAAAAAAAGAATAAGTAAAACTAAAAAAAAACGAATTTCATCCACTGCAAAATGATAAATGCGAATTTAATGAATGATTTATAGCACACGGGCGTGGAAAAAAAGGGAATTCTTTTTCCACGGGTACTGCATAGATTCATCTTCCTAAGCTCAAACGAAAAAGAACTTAGCTTCATTTTTTCCCTGTCCGAGGCGATACCTCGCATACTGAAGTTCAGATACCTTAAGTTATTTACTGAACAGTAAACATAGATTAAGGCAGGCTTAAATGTTCTCCTCTTTATGCTTGGCTAGACAAACAGGGTGTGTGGTTCAAGTTTCAGCCTGATACCGAGTCTAGCGATAAATTAGCTTATTAATATCCAGGGCCATCGCGCCGTTTTTAAGGATTACTGCAGGAAACTGTTTCGGTAAGATATTTGACAGGAAGGTTTTGGAGCTGTATATTTTACGTGGAGTAGGTGTATATTTATTCATTGTATGCATATTTTCTTTGGAGGCTGTTTCAAGTTTTGAAGTATGTATTAATGACTGGATATCTGTTCTCGTTATCCTTATGATTAATTACTATTACACGAATTTTTTGAGATTGAGTTTTTGTTTTTAGTATAATCTTATCGTTTTCATTAATCATATGTTGAGGTAATTTGCATTCTATACATTCATCCATTTCTCACCCATCTAAATAATAGTTTCTTTCCGTTAAGCAATTAAATATGAAAGTTGTATAAAAGGGCATAAATTTTTAAAAATCATAGTTCAAAGGATAAAATAAAATTTGGTTTAAAATAAGTAATATTTATGAAATGTTTATAAAATTAGAAATCCCATATGGAGCCAATGTTGATACATTTGAGTAAGAAGAGCTGATATATTATCGACGTTCAAATATTTCAGACACATTGGGGAAAATATATCTCAATCCTTTTAATCCCTCTTAATCCTATCCAGAGATTTAAAATGGGGCACTGGTTTCCTCATCTCTTGCCACGTTTTCATTACGAATAATAATTGGATTTAACCCTATAAGTTCCCAACAGTCCCGACTTTCAGATAATTAAATATTGGATTCAATATCACCTTAACAGTTTTTACTGCACAGCTGATTGGATACCGTAAAGGCTAGCCTAGATAAGGAAATCATTAAGGTCCCCTTAAGACGATAAACTTGGTAATCAACCTGATTGTCAAACAGGTTGATGATTTTCTCACAGATCATAGAGGAGATGAGGGTATTATGGAATAGTCGGACTTTACGGAACACCGAGGTTTCAGCCATCTCTCGGGCTGTCATTACATGGGAATACCACGAAAGACTTAAGGAAGACTCTCATGATGCATTGCACAAAGAGTTGAATTCTGGTTGTTGTCGTTACAGTCTCTGCAAAACAAAGTCTATAGTATGTTTGTTCATTTAGAATTCGCGTCTGAAACAGGATAAAAAACGCTCAATAACACCTAATAACTCTCATCACACAACTTCAGTGACCGATTTTTTTACAGTATTTTAACTACTTCTGTTCAGGCTGCCTTGTCATTGCTCAAGAAAAGTTTTTCGATGATAATTACAATAGTAACTGCTTCTAATATATTTCGTCTCAGGCGCCTATTCTAAATGAACAGAGTATAGTATTCCGCGCATGGCCTACGCAACCAGAAACCTACAGCATCCAAAATAAATCAATATTTTTCGATGGTTCTCAAAGACAATCTCACCGTATATAGTGAATGCCAATAAGCTCCCATCAGATGACTATCCTAATTCCCCCTAGGGAAAAACGAAATGAAACATCGTTAAGCTCAGTAGAAGGTTGCAGGCTGCCGTAATTACTTTTCTTTTACCGGATATTATCAGAGATGTGAGGTAATTTACCGTAACAACAAGGTAATCCGTGTAAAGTGTGATAATAGCACCGTACATTTGGGTGGGGATCGCCATTAGCCATATTGCAGATTGCAGTACTTATACTAACGGTACGTGGTGCAATTTTTAGAGGAAGCTATGTTTATCCTTGCTGATAGTTTACTTTTTTGGTCACGTTAGTTTTTTTATACTATCTTATTTCGAGTATGTGTGAGGAACATGGATAAAGGGTTATGATGTAACAATAATGACAAGAGTTCATACTAAAAAATTCCGTTAAAATAGACATTTCAAAATAACTTATTTGTTTGTGTGGGTTTTTTTTGTTGTTTATTTGGGAATTTAATGGTTTCGTTTTTAAACAAATAAGCAAAGAAGATTTTATCACAATAACATTACAAATTTTAATTAATAAAAATGACAATTTTATAAAGAAAGTGCAGGAAAATGACAAATAAAACTGTCTAAAAATTTGTTGTAATCATCCCATCAGGTTTTGGTTTTCAATTTGAGTTTCTATGCTTTCCAAAATAGATTACTGTAAAAGGTTACGAAATATTCCAACAGGTTTCAAATTCAAAGTTCTACATCATGGAACACAAAAGCATGCTTTATGTGTTTGGCGCTTTCCTGTAGTTGGTCGACTTAATTTGTATTTGTATTTGATTCAAAATTATAGTTCTGGATTTTTTTTTTGTTAATTGATAATTTTTCAAGTTAAGAAAAATATGTGGATTGTTTTTTATTTACCAATACATTAAATTCTCCAACCTAAATTTTAAATTTGAAAAACAATTTTGGAATAAACTTTTTAAACACTTAAAGGAAAGTTAAAGTCGATGAAAATAACAACGTTTTTTGATAAAATAGCAATAGATAATAATAAATAACTTTTGATATTTAATGCTCCCCCTCCCCCTTGTAGCTTCATACTGATAAATATATTTGAAAACAATGTTCGTGATATTTGTATGCAATGAAAATAAAAAAAAGTATTTTAATGAGAAACAAATCTATAAGTGATCGCAAAAATATATGTACTCAATATTTCTGATGAGAAACATCGCATTTTTATCTTTAACTTGAAAACTTTATCCGATTAATATAATGGAAGTAAAATATAAAAGCTCAAAATTCATGCCAGTTATTTTAATTTTTATCTAAGAAATCTTTCCGCAGTGTGTCAAGTTTCACAACTTTTAAACCATCCGCTGTTAAATGATTACTTAATTAAATTTGCTTCTCTAATGAACTTTCAGTCTTGAAAACCTAGATTTAATTAAGTGACTAACGCCAAACTCAGCTTTAATTCAATTTCTAAATATTGATCGTGTAGAAAATTGGAACCTATAAAAAACCTACAAATAACGTTGATTACATATAACTAGTTGTTTCTTGCAAGCTATATTAAATTTTTACCTAAAATATAATTGTTAGGTGGAAATTTCTATTAATAAGCTGTATTTAATACATTCATAATAAAAATAAAATAGTATCTAAAGTATATAAAGAAAGTATAATCTAAAAAAACATAAGATTGTTATTTAAAAGGAAATAAAGAAACATACAAAGTAAAATAGAATACTCATTTGAAATTATGCTTTAAGAGTACAAAATACTTTATGGAGATGGTTGTGTGCAGATTTTTATACTAACGCTAAATATAAATAAAAAAAAGATGAAAATACATAGATATTTCACAGAGGAACGTTAAAAAAACATAGTTTATATATTTTTTAAATGGACATCATTTATTTTTTCTTGAAACAAGACTGTTATTTTAATGCCTATTACAAAGAAGATAAATAAGAAATATTCGTTATATTTACATTCATAAAGCAATTTATGACAAAATTTTAAATTAAAACAGTACGACGAAAAATGTTGAAACATAATTAAAAATTATCTAAATCTATAACAAATGTCATTGTAATTTTACTTCTGCAATAAACAACAAAAACTGTATTTTTCTCATACAAGGATTTAAAAGTGTCATTAAAAATTTTATATGAATAAACATTGAGTTCAAAATAAATTATAAAATTTATATACTATTTGCTTTGTTAATTACTCCTATTCTAAGAACTATTATCGATGATCGATTTTTTAGGTAATTTATATAATCAGTATTGGCAATGAGCTAATTTTATTATAATGGTTTACGCTAATTAATTTAACTACATAATGAATCAGTGGAATAGCTTTCTATAAAAATTACTGAAACATGAGACATAAAAAGAATAGCAGCCCGTTAAATCTCTGCCAGAATGGAATTCTATAAAAAGAAAATTTGAACTAGTACTACTAACTTTTATTCAGGGGCATTTCTCTTGTACTTTATTTACTCATTCTAAGAAAATTTGTCAAAATAATTTACGATCTCACGAAACTGCTAATTATAAAGAACAAAAAATTATTGGAATACTTTGACAACTGCAATTAATATATGAAGGAAATTTACTTGCTTGATTGGTCACTAATAGTTTTTAAACTTTTTATTTGCGTCAACAAGTTTTACCATCACTTCAATAAACTGAATTAAAAATATAATACTTTCATCGTTTTTAAGTTCTTTCTTTAATTGAATATCGTGTAACTAATAAATAAATTTCAGTGTTTTCTGTATTTCTAGGATAAAGATAAAAATGGAGGAAAATTAAGGAATTTGCAAAGAATTTGTTATTATTTTGACCTGTGGGTGCTGTTTGGGTATAATAACAAAAATAAAAATTATTTGCAAGTGGGGGAGATTAAAGTGGAAGTATCTTAGGAAGTTAGAGTGGAAATATCTTAACACACTAGAAATATAGATAAATTAAGAAAAAAACATTTTACAACCATCAAATTTTTATGTACTCTCAATATACAGGGTGTTTCAAAAAATCTGTAACGATAGGCTATTTCCTAAAATATTTCCCCTAGACCAGGGGTCGGCAACCTTTTGAAACGGAAGAGCCAAAAGTTACAATTTACAAAATTTCCCAGTTTTTAAAGAGCCACTTAATAGTTTTGCTTCAATGTTATAGTATATGCTTGTTATATTTGATTTTAGTTGGGGAGCATTTTTTTACACAACATTTTCTCTGTGAGGTACCTCCTTTCGGGTTTGGGTACTTTTTTACATAAAGTTTTAGATGACTTACATACACATTGTAAATTAATTTCAAAATTTTGTAAACTAAGTAAGGAAATTTCTCCTTAAAAATAGCGTTGTAGCTAATTTTTATGCCTTTTTGGATTGCACCCAAAGAGCACATCTCATTTTTTAAGTGGCAGAATTCTCAAGGAAAAATAGTATAATTATAATAAACAGCAAACTTTAGAAAGAGGGTGGGGGTCCCACTTACGAAAAAAATTGGAAATTTGACCCTAAAAGTAGTTTTTAATTCGTTTTTTTGGACTTGTATTATGACCAAATGATGATCACTCTTTATAAGTCACATAATTTTCAAGGGAAAACAGCACATATTCCAAAATGGAGGAGTGTTTGGGAGTTCTCCCCCGAAATTGTTTGGAATTTTGATTTGATTTGTTACTTAAGAATATATTACTTATTTTTAATGGTTTTGATAATAAAATATTAATTTTTTTGTATGGAACTGGAGAGCCGCAACTTTACATCGAAAGAGCCGCATGCGGCTCGCGAGCCGCAGGTTGCCGACCCTGCCCTAGACCCATACTTCCAATGGAAGATTTTCTTCAAATGAGGTGAAAAATTATATGACACCAGTTTCAACTCCATGGGGGGTCTATTTTAGAATATGCAGAAAATAAATTTTTATATGGCCCCCGTAGATTGAAACCCCCAATGAGAAAAATTTTCTCCATTCATTTTTTAATCAAATACAAAAAATTTCATCTCGATATCTTCAAAATTCACCAAGATATTAAAAGCTGAAATTCGTGACTTGAACCACTTTATCATACCTATGAGTGACATACTTTTACTGCAAAATAGGGGCCATTCACAAACTACAGTTGAACATTTTAGAAATCAAACTACCGTGAAACTTTGATTTTTTGAGGTGACAAGGACTACATGAAAAACTCCTCCAATCAGCCATGGTGTTGAGCTCGCTCAACTACGCTAATCCAGATACCTGTCATTGCTACTCATATCAGCGATGCCCAGAGGGGGCCATCAGCTCTCATTTTGCGTTCAGATTTGTGACGTCATTGGTTTGAAAGTAACTCTCCTACCAATCAATACTTATACCTAAATCAATACTTATTTATAAATTACCTTGAGTTATCGAAAAGATTATAAAAAATATTTCTTGGAGCCCCGAAATCAAGTACTCCTTCATACCTATTAGCTACGTAAAAAATAATTGTAGCACGAGTGTGTGACTCCCAGAAACACTTGATACTCAGGAATCAATACCTATAAGTTCCGATTTAGCCAAACACTGCTTTATTGTTTAATAGAATGACGCGCTTTTTAACTTGCGGACGGTCCCTTAAAAATATAAACCCGCATATCTCAGTGAATTGTGAAGATATTGAGACATAATTTTTTCTGTCTGATTGTGAAGTGAATGGAGAAAATTTTTTCCATTGGAAGTTTCAGTCTATTGGGGCCGTATAAAAAGTTATTTTCTGCATCTTCTAAAATAGACCCCCATGGAGTTGAAACTGGTCTCATATAATTCTTCACTTCATTTGAAGAAAATTCGCCATTGGAAGTATGGGTCTAGGGGAAATATTTTAGGAAATAGCCTATCGTTACAGGTTTTTTGAAACACCCTGTAGATTTTAAAATAAAAATCTCCGAATGTATGTATTAATAGAAAAATATATCCATACATTGGAAATTTGAGTTAAACTTGTCCATACTTATACTTCCACTTTCATTCTTTATATAAACTTTTAAAGTACGTCAATAACACTAAAATTCTTTGGAATCCCTGAAAGCTCTTTATTTAACACATAAACCAGTAAGTTCAATAGATTCTAGAATAAATATTTTCCAAATCCCTTCGATAGAACCTTAACATCTATTTGAAAGACAAACTCTAGTAAACTCAATTCCGTCCAACACAAACTTCCGAAAGCTTCAATTTCTCCTTTGCCTATTGAAATCCAAACAGACCATTCCCTTGAGGGGAGTTGGTCCCTTTCAGAACAGAGAAAGGGGAGCTTATATGCTTCCAAAGCCCAGCAACAAATTCTATGGGGGAAGAGTAACTCCCCATCTTATATCAAATTAAAATCTCGTTTGCATCGATTATCGATTCGGTAATCGAAATCATCATTGCAGAGGTCAGGTTGGTTAAAAGATCAAATTCGGGTTATTTTCGAGGTATTGAAACTGTTCGGGGAATTGATTTTTGTTTTAGGTGTTTTCTTGATACAGGTGTGGGGTGGAAATGATACTTTTTACAGAAGAATAGATTGGGGGCAAAATCAAAAGTTTATTGTATATTCTTATTTTTAGGAGTTCTTTTATTTAAAAGTGTTATTTATGTGCCAATAGGGTTAAAGTACTATAATAAGTTTTTAGATTTCGCAAATAAACTTAGCTTGATTTTACAAACATCGGTGTTTTTACGTACGAATACGTGAACACTTTTTCTACTTCCTCGTATAATATTTATGCTTAACCCATTAATGCCCAACTTTTTATTTTTCTTAAATATTTGGTAAAAACATAGTAAATAGACCAAAAACAACTGGAAAAATAGTGAAAAAAATTCCAGGTTAAAATTTTAATTTCTACACAAAAATAAAAAAACGTCCCTAAAAAGGGACGTCAGGCACGAATGCCCCCGTTGTTTTTCCCTATAGTAAACGCATGGTAGAAAACTTTTTTAAAGCCTCAAAAACATCTTCTACCTTTTTAAGTGCAGCAAAAGTGATCGGAACCATACTGTAACATGAATATGAACAAAAAATATTAATTATTTATCCAATTAACTGTAAAATTAACCCTAATTAACGTAATTTGAGCATTTTTTATGCTCTAAAACACGTTTTTTCCTCCCAAATCTATGTTAATTGCAAATTAATTAAGGTTTTTAATTGAAAAAGGCATTCTTTGTTTATGTGTTACCTAATATTAAGTATTAGTTACTTTTAAACACCTCAAATCCATCAGAATATCGCAATTTGTGAAGTTTAAGTCTTTCAAATGCCCATACTTTTTTCATTTCATTTAATTTAATTGTGCGGAACACGAATTTCTCCCCAAAAATCAAGCATTAGTGGGATGTGCATTAGCAAGCCAGATGATATAGATTGATCTGCAGTATAGAACACAATTATTAGCGACATCTAATTAGAAAAAAAGCCGAAAATTTATCACAAAAGCGACTTTTTTGGCAATTTTAATGACAAAAAGTCATTATAACTAATAATTATTAAACTTTTAATTAAAATATAACCGGAATATATTTGCATAAGTAATAAATATAGTAAAATAGTTAATTTATTCCTTTTAATTAATATAAATTAATTAATTCCTTACAATTTAAGACTTTTTATTCCATTAATTTGACAGAAATAACAGTATTTTCGAAAAAAAATAAACAAAAATAATAAATTTATTAGCTAAAATTAAAGTAATCTCTCTATATTAAAAAAAAGTTACTGTCACCGCTGCCGCCGCCGCTGCCGCCGCTGCCGCTGCCGCTGTTTCAGAAAATTTTATTTTTCAACTCTTTGAACCCTCATAATGCAAAAACTACTTGATAGATATTTATGAAATTTGAAAAGTTTGTAGAGGAATATTTGGGGCACACTCTCGAACAAAAAGCTAACTGATGTGATAATTAGTTCTGGGGTATTTTTAAGGTCAAAGTTGAAGTTTTTCTTTTTTCGCCGCGTAATCCAGTTCAGCCAAATCTATTAGTAGCAGAACTATGTTTTTTTGCAGCCTAATTCTCTGAAGTATGAAGATGTGCACTACGTCGCCCTTTTTTCGAATTTCAAATTTGGTTTAGAGTAATTAATTTTTTAATTTTCGAAATTTTTGACACTTTTTCGGTTTTTTCTATCTAAAATGAAAACTAATAACGGTATCAATATGATTTTTTAAACACTTATATTCTTATTTTTTAGAAAGGGATTGGCGTTTGATTCTTTAAAAAATTCTAATTAGTTTTGGAATTATTAAGCATCAAAGTTTCATTTTTTTCATAGTTTTAGTAGGTCTTTATCAGACGTGTTAATGTTTTTAAATTTTATATTTGCCTGTTCACTAGATTGTCGCGAGCACGGATATTTAAATTTAAAAGTTTTGAGGTGCACATTTTTGCTCTAAGTTTGCTAGCGATATAGTATAGACTTGGTTAATAATCTTTTAAAGATACTTCGATATTTTTTGAACTACTAGAGAAATAAATAATTTAGCTCTTTTTAGTGTTATTTGTGCCGATGAAAGGAAGAGGATTTTCGGGAAGTTTGTTTTACTCTGCTAAAGATCGATTGCAGATATTGCAGTTCGCGAAGCTATCTGTAAAGAGCTGCATAGCAGTTACGGGAGTTGGTGAGCGTAAGCGAGCAGGGGGCGGTAGCCCCCTATCCATTAAATTATTGATAATTTAAATAAGAATACTTCAGTAAGAGTTTTAATTTTGATAGTTTCGTGGTAATGATACGAATTAAATTATTGAAAAGTTTGAGAGATAAAAAGTTTCGATATAAAATGATCATTATCTATACTCTGTTCATTTAGAATTAGCGCCTGAGACGTAATGTATTAGAAGAAGTTATTATTCTAATTATCATCAAAAAAATTTTCTTCTGCAATGACAAGGCAGCCTAAGCAGAAGTAGTCAAAATACTGTAAAACAATCGGTCACTGAAGTTGTCTGATGAGCGTTATTAAGCATTATTGAGCGTTTTTGATCCTGTGTCAGGCGCCTATTCTAAATGAACAGGCTATAAGCAGACAAGTTCCAGGGTGTACTTGATAGTTGAGATGAAACAAGCGAGCTCTGCTCGCTAAGATCGCGAAGCTATCTTCAAAGAACTGCGAAGCAGTTCCGGGGGTTGGTGAGCGATAGCGAGCAGGGGGCAGAGCCCCCTAGTTTTATAAATATAAGTTATTTAATTCATTTCATAAGAATCAAACGCGTTTTTATGAAAAAATAAAGGAAACACTAGCATTTCACTATAGGGAAAACCACGGGGGCATTCGTGCCTGACGTCCCTTTTTAGGGACGCTTTTCGAGGATCCAAAATAAGGTCAAAATAAAATATTTTAGAAAAATAAAAAAACACCCCAACTGATTTAATGTATAAACAGTAATATATATCGGTATTGAAAGTTTTAAAAAATAACAACTAGGATTTTTAAGCTTTTTCTTTTAAAATTTTTAAAAAAGCACTTTTCTGAAAAATTCTATCTTCCAACTTTAAAAAAAGTGAAAATTTTTAAAAATTCTGCTTTCTTCTTGTGTTCTTTATGTTCTATGAAGATCAGAGATACATCAGTGCAAATTTTGATTCAAAGGAACAATTTTTGTAGAAATAGGAGGATTTTAAAAAAACGTCCCTAAAAAGGGACGTCAGGCAGTAATGGGTTAATTTTTGCATTCATTGTTGTGGTTTTTTTGGGAATCTATAGTAATTTGGAGAAGGGAATTCCTGTGTATGATTACAGTGAATATTTCAAATTGAAAAAAAAACGTTATTAAGATTCATTCATCCAGTGTGTTTGAGTATATTTCTGAAAAATCTACTAACTATAAGAACAGATATGAAATAATAGTAATAATTTACCCTTTCTCAATTTTCTTTGTGTTTTTATAGTGAAACAGTTAAACGCACACGTGGAATTCAATTTGATCATAATGTATTGCTACTTTTCGTTTGAAACTACTTTTCGAGAAATGGAAACTACTTATTTATTTACGTAGTGTTATAAGAGGAGTGAAATTAACCACTTAGAGGACTTGTTTTTTAAACAATTAGTCAAATTTGTGGCGGGATTTGATATGTTTAGTGTTATTTTGAATCTCTCTCTATACATATATGTATAAAAATTAATGTCTGTCTGTCCTTTATAGTTTTAAAGTTTTCACACCTACATTAACTATTAAACTTTACCACGTTGCTCTACTCGCTCCCAGGAAGGTTTCCGAATAAAAATAATTTAAAATTGAAGCCTTCTAGCAACTTTTTTGGCCAATTTTATGCTTCATACCTAACTTCATAGCAAACCCACATTGTTGTAAATATAATAAGAGAAGATCTTGTTCTTGAATTCCAAAACTACCAGAATATCATGAAATTCTTTAAGTAAAATTTTATATCTCTCGTGATAAATATTCAAAACAGTTCCCCGAAGCCAAACAGTCAATACATCTAAGTATTGGAGCGTGTTCTAAAATATTCCCTTGAAATGATCCTTTCACGCAAATACCTCAGCCATGGAGCAAACAAGAATTAGCCTAATGTCTGGACATTAAGGCGGGTCTCTAAAAGCCAGTGTCTATTAAGGTTCGATGCTAATAGACTGTGACGAAGCAACTCTGCGAGTGCCAAAGGCTGTCCGATATGGAACTGTCTGGAAAGTAGCGTTACAGGGCAATTACTTAAATTGGACTCCGATGGTTGTTCTATTAGTGCCTTTGGGTATATTTCGGAAGATGTTTCAGTTTGGAGTAATTTCTTGTTGGTTATTTTTGTCCATTAAATCCCTTTTTAAGATAGTTTTTTCCGTAATTTTTCAAAACCAATTGCTAGCTTATAATTATGGTTTAATATTGGGAATTAAATGTCTTTTTCATAATTAAATTTTATCAGTCACACTTTTGGTGTCGATTTAAAGGCAGCACAATCGCCAGTTAATTTCTGTATTTTGAGGAAATGTTTGGATGTCTTTTTCTTTTTCTATTTAATAGGACAAACTTTCCGTTACTTAAAGAAACTTCAGAGTAAGGCTAAGCGCGCACTAGAGACTTTTGTCACGGCGACAGAGACAAAATTATCACCCTGGCTATTGCAAGAAACTAGAGCGCGCGCATTAGGCGACGAGACTCTTGGCCGATTGCCAAAAATCTACCATAGAAATGCATTGCTCTCGAGTGACCTAGTGTTTATAGTCGCCGCGACAGAAGTCTCTAAGCACGCGCTTAGCCTAAAGGATTCATCATTTTAAATTTTAGTTCAATCATTTTAAATTTAAATGAATAATTTATTAATACTGGAATTTAAAAATCATATTACATCATTAACATGTATACCTAGCACACCCAAAATAGGTTGACCTTTTTAAGGGTCGAATTTCCAAACATTTCCGGATGGAAGCCCCAGACCCCCTTTCAAAATAAGGCTATAAATACTTTACAAGCAATTAAGACAAAAGTTATTTTAAATTCTTCGAATCTTATAACTTAAAAGGGGTGCTGATACATGAAAATTTTATTTAATCTGCAGATAATAAATCGAGGTTTTGAAAATCCCTCTGGGAAGAATCCCTAATCCCCTGGGCATCCCCCTCAACATTCTTATATTGAGGGGTATGGCCCATTTGATGATGTCATTTGTTTGAATGATAGCCTTATCAATGTTTTTTTAATAATATTTCATAATTAATTTGATATTCTAAATGGTGGTATACTATAATTTGAAAGGGGTTCTTAAGGCAATTTACAAGTCTTGTTAAAATTTTAAAAATTTAATTAAGAAATTAGCGAAAAAATATGTGTATATTTGAAAATAAAAAAAAGTAATTTATAAGGTGGTAATGTACTTGAATTACATGAAGTATGTGTATCTGAAAATGATAATTTTGAAAGAACTAATATAAGCATTTTTCGCTGGACCTCGACAAAAGTGTTCAAAATTATTTGGCCCCCAGTAAAAATACTTGCCAATCCCTTTCTGCTGCATAGTTTATTCTTTTATTCCAAGTATTCCAAGCATAGTTGACTAGACGGTTCTGAAGAAGCCAAGGCTTACTTTAATTAAAGCAAGACCAGGCCGACACTTTTGCATCTGCATAAAATAGCTCTCCTTTGAGAATGGAGAGATCCTGTCTGGAAGACTTTCGAGGATACTTATTCTTTCTGCGCTTTTCAATTAAACTGGCAACAGAAAATCGAAATCCAATCGTTTGCTCTCGACGCTTGCATCTGGCAACCGGCCAAACTCTAGAAATTACGGGAGTTCGGGTCATTGGAATGTTTTATTCGAATGAATATTTGCCTTCTGTATTAATTCCATAAAAATCATTCTTTGTTGAAGGATGGAGGGGGAAAAACTCATCAAAAGTTTTAATCCGGTTGATGATTCGCGCTTAATTTTCTTTTTTTTATTTTCGTCTTATTTGAGTTATCGTTCGTTAATAAAAATGAATTGGTTTAATTTTAAAAGTGACAGACAAAAAAAGTTGAAATGTTAATCGTTTCAACTTTGTGTTTAAAAAATATTTTGAGGAATGTTTTTTAAATGTCTTTTAATAGTTATAAAAAAAATTTCAAATTCGTACAAAAAACAGAGATCCTTAATTAACCCGTTGGCACTCGCGGGGTCATTGCGTAACCCCAAGCTCACACTAACATTCCCTTTAACGTAAAACTTATCACCTGAGCATTCTTTTCTTCTCAGTAGCTGAGTTTCGGACCCTAATCCACATGTCTGAGTGGTTTAGTGGAATTTTGTTTATTTTTCCGCCTCAGACACAGTTTACTAGCTTTACTACTGGGGTTACGGAATAACCCCGCGATGCTTTTCGTAAATGCTGTACTCCAGTTCTTTCGCGTGCGAGATGCATTTTCACACATCCCAACGGTTTGGTCCTGACGAGCTTAGTGCGCATGCGTGTGGACTTATTTTTGCTGGTTTTTTTAGAAATTTTAATAAAAGTATAAATCGGGGACCGAACCCACGACCTACCGCATGCTAAGCACGCACTCTACCACTGCACCAGCGGGGATTCAATAATGACAGCAATTATCCAAAGAAGATCCTTTTTTTCTCCCCGAGCATGCGCACTAAGCTCGTCAGGACCAAACCGTTGGGATGTGCGAAAATCAGAAAAATGAGAAAAGGTAGAAAATCTAGCATTTTTATGACTGATCCCATGCACCCCACATCAGAAGTCGGAAAGGACTTGTTTCTCTACAATTCAGCAAAAATCAGAATTACCATTTATTTAAAATTTGATTGCAAAGAAATATTCGTCCTTCAATTACCCAAGACATCCCTAAAAGAAAACAGTAAATTAAATTTAGGTAGTAACCTAACCTTAACAACTTGGTTAAACACATGTTATAAAAACTTTAATAAAATCGTTGCATTTAAGTTGGTTAATGCTTTTTCTTACTTTAAGGTAAAAATTTGGACAAAATATATAAAAGTAAGTATATTTTTATAACATAAAAGGAGATTATCTTTCAATTAAAAACTTTATATTTTTAAGATCATTAAAATAAGAAAGTGGTGAAATTTTCTTTCATTAAAATGTTGATGTTGAAACAAAATGGTAAAAAATATAAGAAAAAGTAAGTACTTGTAAAAATAAAAGTGTAGACTAAATTGCTTTAATGTTGGAGTAAAGGCCTTAGGTAATTAAAAATTCAATCACCTTGATCACCTTTTTCCTTCTATTACTTACTAAAACATAAAAACTGGTTTTTATGACACACTCACGTTAAAATTTGTTGAAAGGAAAATTATTTTTAGGGGAGAATCTGTGTAAGGAAAGATTGTAATGATGAAGAAAAGATTTCATAACCACATACTTGTATTTTATAAACTTATTGTATTTTCTTCCAGCAGTAATGGCAAATTTTTAACAAGGAATAAGCTGTTGACAAGTTGCTACGAATAGTTAACTATTTTTTTCTGGGACTAGTTGTAATTATTAATCAACTATTTCTCAAAGTAGTTAGTTTGTTTAAAAAAAGTGTTAAGGAGCGTTTCCATATTTGAGTTTTTTTGCGGCACAATTAAAGAATCATTGAGACAATAATCAAGCATTTTCAATCACATGACTCATTTTCAATCACCTAGCAACGGCCTTAGCAACAGATTGTTTGACCTATAGCAGTTAACAGTTAAAAGAAAATAACTGGTCATGGAATGCTTCTATTTGAGCATTTGCAATCACATGACAGCAACCTAGCAACGGCTTTAGCAACAGACTTATGACCTACAACAAGGAAAAAAATAACTGTTCGTGACGTCACCTGAAAACACTCTATGTCATAAATAGCATAATTTTACCTCATCCGCCATTTTAATTGTATAATTAATGACATTGTCATATTTTGGAAATAGTTGAAAATTTAAATTAGTTTAACTAATTAATTAGTTTAAAAAAATAGAAAATTTAAATTTAAAATTTAGAAAATTAAATTAGTTTTAACTATTAGTAGTACATAAAAAAGTAGTTAAACTAATATAAACCAAAAGTAGTTGAACAATTTGTTGAACTAGTATAAACCAAAACTAGTTTAACAGTTTAATTAGTATAAACCAAAAGTTAGTTGAACTACTAGTTGATCGGTAGTTAACTACTAGCTGACTCTAGTTCTAGTACCGAACACTTACGGCCATATTCACCGGTAACCTGACCGGCAGTCAGGTCAGGAAACCATGGTTACAGCCTCTGATTGGTGGAATTTGGATTTCTGATTTGAATTCCACCAATCAGAGGCTGTAACCATGGTTTCCTGACCTGACCACCGGTCAGGTTACCGGTGAATATGGCCGTTAAACATTCGTGGGAAATCTCCAGGCAGCAGACACAAGGAAACTTTAACCACCTGGCCTGCACCTGGATCTTCCCTTCCTGCTGCCTTCAGATCATTAACATCGATTCTCTCACTGCCTTAGGCTACGCGCGCACTAGAGACTTTTGTCACGGCGACTGAGACAAAATTATCACCCTGGCTATTGCAAGAAGCTAGACCGCGCGCGTTAGGTGACGAGTCTCTTGGCCGATTGCCAAGAATGTCGCCATAGAAATGCATTGCTCTCGAGGGACTTAGTGTTTATAGTCGCCGCGACAGAAGACTCTAGTGGGCGCTTAGCCTTAGAGTCAGCAAGCTCCCGTGTCTGTCTGTGAGTCTGTCCGCTGTTGAGCATTACGGCTCAGTAATTTGCATTGGGATCGCTGTTTGTCCGAAGGCAATGGATTCAATTGCACGCGGGGGAAATGAGTAGGGTTGAGATGTTGATCCCTGTCGGCGGCGGGTTTCTGGTGGAATGTTTCGAATAATTCGGGGTTTTCTGGCATGGATTTGTGTTTGGGATTTAGATTAATTTGTAGTGCGTGAGTGTTAGTAGTGAGTGTTTTGAACTATCGGTTAGGAAAACATTCTTCTAACCGATAGAGCCGTAAAAGCCGAAACATAGTACAATTAGTATATCTTACTAGAACAACCTTTCTAAAATAACTACAAGCAAAGAAAAAAATGTTCAAAAACAATTAATAACAATTAAACTAATTAACTAAAATTACTTTTCTAATCGGAAATCATTTTAAAAAGTAAGTAACTACGTATTCCAAATAAATCGTAATAATAATAAAATAAATATTTTTATCACCATTTTTAATAGTTCAAAGTCCCTAGGTAGTTCTCTAGGTAGCAATAACTAAATCGTAACCTTGGCTTTTTCATGAATAAATTGATCAATGGTTGCAAGTATCCGCCATGGAAAAAAGGGGTATTAGACCTTTACAGATTAAAATTTTCAAATATTCTTTCTTGAAAATTCAAACTTAAACAGTTGATCCTTAATCTATATTCATTCTCAAATGCCTCAAGTTAATTTCATTCTAAGCAATGCATGATCCTCATAATTTAAACTTATAATAAACCTTATTACACATTAAATTCATGAGAATTATACATGAACTCAAGTCGTTCCATACTATGGGATTAAGAGACTCGTTATGGAGCATTTTAGTGGAGTTACTTATTCCTTAGAGACTAGTTATTACAATTTTATAGTGTAATTATGCCTATTTAGAAAGATTAAGTGCTGATAAGGAATGGAATCTTGGGCAACAGTTAAACATACATATTTTAAACCTGTTTATATTCCCGATGGATTTTTAAATATTTTTTGTGTTTAAAATTATCTTTTCATTATTTTTAGCAAAACAAAATTTAAGGAATTTTACTTTAATTGGCATTAAACATGCTTAAAATAGTTTTTTCTTGTACTAAGTCAATTTTGACGAATTTAAATTTAAAAATTCTTGAGTTGTTAATTATGCTTTTATAATGAGCGAAAAAAATAGGTCCAAGTTCATTGGCTTATTTATGATTAACCATTAGGGATTGAAGAAAGATTGACATTTTATGGATATAGGATTTTTGGGTATATTATGCTGTTTTTAAGTGAACACACACACAAAAGGATTTTTCATGATGCGTGTTTTTCAGTTTCAGCTTTCAACTACATATTACAAACTTTTCTCCCCTACAAGAAAACATAGATGTGGTGTTTTTTCCAACAAATCATACTTTTTTTTATCCTAGGGTTAACTGAGTGTGTTTCTTTGCCGTATTGAGTTGAGGTAGTATTTTCCTTTTGATAAGGATACAAGGAGAGGAAATGCTACTAGCCAATATGAGTTAACTTTTAATCGTTCCAATAAGAAAGTGAAGAAAAAAATATTTTACACAGCAAAAATAATAAGTCCTGACAAAGATAAATGCAAAATAAGGTGGGTTAGCAAAAATAAGGTGGGTCCCCTGATTCGAGGATTAAGGTGGAGACCTTAATCCTTGAATCAGGACCCACCTTATTACATACCATCAAACAAACCGCCATCGCTAAATACTCTCAGAAGTCCTTTTATCTGAAAAACCAATAGAAATTCTTCACCCAATCTCAAAACTCTAAACGAAGACAGCTATCAACACCCCCAAAACTATCATCTCGAAAGAGGCGGGTTGATCAATACGAGTCCTCTGCGAGTGAACCACTGGAGAGAGGTGATAACTGGTGGGAAATGTATCCTTGTATCGATTTCGCATTCATCAAAGACAGGGGAGGTTGGAGCGAGCGTCTTATATGACATGTTCCACCCCCTGGTGGGACATTGTCCTCTATTGCATGGGGTCTGGAATAGACGACAGAGGGGAATGGATGGTGATGCTGACAGTATTGCAATAGTGGCGGAATTCGGCTTGCCTGGATGTCTTTTGAATGAGGCTTTCTATTGAAAAGATTAGTTGCGAGATCTATTTATGGCATTAGTTGGAAAGGTATAGTACGTGTACTTGGCTTTCTCATAAAAGAGCACTCTTAAAACGATTGTATCAAAATTGAGTAAAAAGTACTCAAAAAGGCTCCGATCCAATAAGTACTAAAATTTGAATACATGAATATACACTGTAAAAAAACTGTAGAAAAACAGAAATTTTCATAAACAGTGACTTTATGTTTACAGAGATATTCTGTCATGTAACATTCCCACCGCACTTCTATTTATTTTATGTAAAAAAACAGCTTTTATCTAGTTTTTTAGCTTATCTGTACTTAAACAGAAACTTACTGCATCGAAAACCAATACAGCTATTGGAACACTACACTGAATCTTCTTTGGTTCAGTGGTAGCGTGCGTGCTTAGCATGCGGTAGGTCGTGGGTTCTATCCCCGGATATTAATTAATTATAATTATAAAAAAAGCTCTACTAAAATAAGTGCATGCGCACAAGCAGAAAATTACTGAGAGGCAACAGAAAAATCTGTAGCTCACTTGACGGAAAGTTTCTTTTTACAGCATTTACCTGTAGGTAACAGCTTTTTTCTGTCTACAGGATTTTTCGGCCTACAGAAATTTTCTGGCAACTTTTGCTGCCAGAAATTTTCTGTTTTTTTGCAGGATTATTTTTTACAGTGTACTCATTCTGAAATGTGCATACTCAAAAATAAAACATCGTGACCTCATTTTTGAGTATGCACATTTTCAGATATGAGTATATTCATGTATTCAAATATGAATACTTATTGGATCGGAGCCTTTTTGAGTACTTTTTACTCAACTTTGATACAATCGTTTTAACAGTGAGGAGTGAGGCGGTAGTTTTTGGGGGGGTTTCAAAGAATTAATGGTTTAATGGTTTATTAATACCACATTATTCCAAATTACAGTGGGATGTTATAGATTTAGAAGATAAAGCAAAGAAAAAGTGTGAACATTTATTTGCATTAAGATGTATTATACTTAAAGTATGTCAGCTTTTAATTTCATATAAATTTAATTTTATGGTTAATAATTACTACATCTGTACTAAATTTAATATTTATTTCTGTAAGGCACTATTTTCTGTACTCATGTTGTTTTGAAAGTTTTCAGGAGTCTGAATACGAACAACTATGTTTAAGAAATAAAAAGATGGGAGGAAAAGAAGAAAAGTGAAAATAAATAGAAATTTGTTGAACTGTTGTTGGTAACGTTGAAAAATCCGTACAGAAATCAAAAAAGTTGTTACTATACATTTAATTTTTTGCGATAAATAAAGAAGATTAACTCTTACAAACAGGGTATTTCAAAAGTCCGTTTCGCGGCTTTTATTTGGAACCAACGTGTCTTAAGGTCACGGAAGTAAGGTCTATTATTTGTCTACCGTCGGAAGGCGGAAGAAAACCGGTTTTCTCTGCCTTCCACAATGCTGAGAAACCGATTTTTCTCCGCCAAGCGAACGAAGACAAATATTACCCCCAGGTAAGTGACCCTAGAAATTGCATTGAGATGACTTACAGCGCCCCTAGCGGCGAAATAATAAAGTTAAAAAATTTATTTTAAAAACTAAAGGAGATAGAGCAAAAACCTCAGTGAAAGTATTGTTGCCAACGTCATGAAGAAGTCACTGAAAAAATTTGATCAAAATATCTTCAATATTCGACGAGATTTGCATGTGAAAATAGTACTTTGTCAGGGGTCAAAAAAGGAAAAGTTCGCATATTTGCAAATTTTTCATTGTTATTGTGTAGTTTTGTGTTTTTTTAGTCGAAAGAACACAAAATTTAATCAAAAAATTTAAAAAAATGCAAATTCGTTAACTTTTTTATTTTTGAGCCCTATTTTCACATGCTAATATCTCCGCGAATATTCAAGATATTTTAATGATTTTTTTCAGTGAGTTCTTCATAATAGTGGAAACAATACTCTCAGTGAAGTTTTTGCTCTATCTCCTCTAGTTTCTCAATTAATTTTTTAAACTTTTTTATTTCGTCGCTAGGGGGGCTGTACGTCGTCTCAGTGGATTCTCCAGGGTCACTTACCTAGGGGAAAAGGACTTTTGAAACACCCTGTATAAAGACTGAGATCAATTTCTGTTTCCGTAAGCTTACCCAGCTTACAGCCGTAGTCACCGATAACTTGACCGGCGGTTAACCGGGAGTAAATCCTCTGATTGGCGGAAAACTAGGTTTCCTTTTTCAACTGCCAATCAGAAATCTGAATGCTGTTTAACAGCCTGTTAAGTTACCAGTGTCTACGGCCGTTAGTCATCATCAAAAAATAGATTCATCAATCTCTTTTTCCATGTTTGAGAAAAGTTAAATAATTTTTTTAAGAACTCTTTACCTTCCAAACATCAATACATCGTCATTATCTCATCATAAAAAATGAATATCTCAAATAACTATCATCCTCTCTAGATATTCCTTACGTCATTCAAATCCAAAAACAATTCTACAAAACAGCATCACCCCGAACAAAAGAAAATCATCCCAAAACCTCATAAAACTGCATTTCCATTCGTACGCGCACCCACTCTATTGTGTGAAGAATAGCAAGGCGTAGTAAGAGAGAGGCCATCACTTGTAACTACGCCTTTCCATCCTTTCGATATCTCCCTCTTAATTGATGTTTATTTCCAGCATTTGGCCTTTTACGAGAGTCGCATAAAGTGGGTTAAGAGTCCTTGTGCTTTGCTCAGATATTATTGCGGTTGCCAAACTCTCTATCTCGTCGATTGAATTTGAGTATTGTGACGGATGATAGTCGTTTTATTTTGAGTGTTCTTTGTGCTGATTCATCCTTTTGAGGAAACTTCTTTTTTTAGAGAAAAAAAAATAAGACTATTCAATATAATATAATTATAAATGAATTTAACTTCAGATACATTTAAATTACTTGTTAATGGGAACGACAAATTTAGTAATACAAATATAAATTCGTATTTATGTGTTATATAGTAGTTAAGTGATTATAAGAAAAATAAATACTCTTAATGGGAAGAGGGAAACAGGGACTAGAACATAATATTACAGACAGGGACTAAATTTTATAGTTTTATAGATAGTGTTTCTTTAATAATGTAATAGGTAATTAAAACATAATAAATTATGTTCTTTTACGAATAGAATGCCTTCAATATTTTTGAATTTTGACCTCAAATACCATATTTAAATGCCCATCCAATACCTCTAAGATCTGGATAACTAAATATTTTATAGACCTTTAAAACAGTTCGGTTTTCAAATGACTTACTTAAATAAAAATCACATGATAAATTCTTAAATTATGGTCTACAGTTGAATTAAAACTTTCAAAATTTATTAAGAGATAATTTGAGAGACATAGTGAGAGTTAAGAATGTTTCTTTGTTTGCTTTTAAATATTGAAATAGATTTATTACAATATCTACCTTTCTTTAAGAAATAAAATTGATTTAATATGATAACATTGAAATAAATTTGATACGTAGAACCTCTTTACAACAACCCCTGCGTTACAACGACCGGTAGATAAGTACCGGTATGTGTTATCATAGTGCTTATTTAATTCGTTTTTACGTTCTTTTTTTAAATAGACCGTATGTTTCGTCTATAAACGACCGTACTGCCAAAACTAATTTCAAATTATATTTTAACCCTATACTACATTATTAGTAGGTAATAGGTAGGGGAGAGTGTTGTACCTACGAACGGTTGTACCTTCAGCCACCTCATTTTAAAATTCAGGAAAAATAAAAATTTGAATTTTTGGTCGATTTTGAATGTAAACAGATGCTATCTAGTTGCTAACGTGAAATCAGCTGTTTAAAATATTATTTAAATTTTCTATAATAAAAATACTGTTATAAAAATACTGTTTATAAAAATACTAAGTTTTTTTTAGTGCATCATTACATTAATTATTTTCTTCCTCTATGATTATGATATGATAAAATGAGATATATGGGGGGAATCCCCGAGATTTTGACATTTTAGTTTTGATATTAGAAATCGTCAGATCTCAATTATTTTATCTTTTATAGAACTTTGAATGCAAAAACACCTGATGCTGTACCTTCGGACACCAGAGTGTTGTACCTACGGACACGTTCTTGTGGGTGTCTTTAGCTAATCGGCGTTTTAGAATCAGGATTCAGTTAACTGAATACATTTCAATAAATGTTAAATTAATTCTAAATGGTAATCTATTTGTCAGCGGTTATTTTCAAGTGAATTTTAGATGAAAAATCAAATATTTTGTGATATAAACTACTTTTTTAAATTTATAATTCTACTTGGAATTTAATGTAAAATATGGTGTAAAACCCTAAGCACCCTATCGCATTTAAGTATGATGATTTAAAACACTTAAAATTTCCACTGAAGAAGATTTAACACCAAATTATTATTGTTATTACCACCAAATGCTTACACAACTAAGTGTCGATCGAATTGGTTTTTTTGGATCAGTGAAGTTGTCAGATCAATCAGCATGATTGATGAAACTATTACCTTAAATTCTGATCTGAAAATACCATGTGATTTTTGTGTTTTTGGTAAAAAATCAAGACTTTATCATTCAACTTTGTTTTAATGATCATTTACGATCTAAAACTACATTACTTTAAAAAATCTATTTTCAATTTTAAAAAGGCTTGAAATAGGTTATTAAAAGGTAATTCATCAATAAAAATTTTCATTCTTAGCTTTTTTCAACTAAAACTTCCCTTTTTAAGGGTGTCCGCAGGTACAACTGGGTCTGTCCATAGGTACAACAGGTTGTTGTACCTTTGGACACAAATTTTTCCAAGTTATTATAAATGATTAAAAATCCAATTTTCAAGATTTTGACTAATAAAAAATATATCTCTACTCCCAAAGGTTAGGACTATTATAGGTTGGGCACTTTAAATGGTCAAAATGTGATTTTACCTGTCTTAGAAAAATCCAAACGTGATTTTTGTCCATAGGTACAACACTCTCCCCTATATATTTAAACACTAAAACATCTTGTGTTCTAGTTACCCTAAGAAACTAGTACACCCAGTTTCTTTCGCATTTCTCGTCTCTTTGCTTCAGTACATCTACCAACTAGAAAAGACGTAGTCCCTAATGAGGACTTCAACCCGAGCTCATTAATTTACATATAAATCTTCCTTTCAATACCCAAAAGGCATTGTAATGACTCTTCATTTTTCATCTTACCCAGTTTACAGTTTTGCTTTAAAAGGAGAGGACCGAACTTTGCATTAAAATTTGAAATAATGAGGGATCTGAAAAATATATTCAATTCAATTCAATTCAATTCAAATTCTTTATTTGTTACGTACACAACATGAACATTTTACAGTTGGAACAAACACATACACGAAAAAAAAACAGGAAGACATATGAGTTGCCCAGGGGTCAGAAACCCATAAGGGCAACCTAAAGGAGTTGTATTTAAAAAAAATAGATTGAACATACAAATATACAATACATACAGACATTACACATATAGATATTACACATAGAAAATGGATAATAGTGGCATCGCAAGGCATCGCATATTTTCATTTTTTTTCTTTTTAATTGCATTTACTTTTATTTAATTTAAGTTAGTGGATAAAATTAAGTTAATTGCTATGTGTGGTGGGAATAGTCCTTGTTTCAGCTTGATCAATGATAAATAAGATTTTTCGTGCTTTGAAATGTTAGGGAATTTTACTCTGAATATTTACCTGCGACCCTTGATATAATTGCCAATTAAATAAAGTTGATTCAGATTTATCGTGGTAATAGGATAGAAATCCACAATGAAATAAAATCTTTGTTGAGTTCTAAAGGCAGAATAAAACCTAGAACTAGAATAAATATCCTAATTATACAGCGTTAATTTTACTATATTTCTGAGCTACCTTCTTTTTAAAACTATTGTCACTTATTTTATTGAATGATAAGATATTTGTAATATTATTCTTTTCAGTTTCAAAGCATTTCATTATACTGGTGAATAATAATTTTAATATTTGTCGCTTGAAAAAACCAGGGAACTATAACCCTTTCAGTCTTAGCCACCCTAAATGTTCTTCATAATTAAATGAAAATTTTGGGTGGTGTAAGAGTGAAAAGTTTAAAAAGAAAGAATTCGTTTTCAATACAATAAGGTATTTCTACTTAAATAAGATTTTTATAATTTATTTTTAAGTGTCAGGATAGAGGCAGCATACAAAATTCTTTTAACGTATGTCAATATTTTACACTTTATAATACTTAATACTTTAAATTTTTAAAAAATTACTACTTTCACTTCTATTTCAATTTTCTTTAAAGATAACCAATGCTGCACAATTTTTATTCCGTCTAAATGTGAATTCAAGCAGTTTTAAATTAGATTCGAAACGAAACTACTAGTGAACACCAGCTACATTCACAGAATATTAACTCAATCCACTCCCATATCCGAACTAAACCTCCTTTCACACCATCGCACCCCTTCGAAAACTTTCCCCTTACCCTTTGAGTCCATTCTGAAAGGTCCCCCAACCAGACGATAACGTCTCGAATAACTCAACAGCCGACCATGTGGCCAATGGCTCACAAAGGAATCGACGTATGCAGATTGCGTTATCTAATTAAACAGCCCACTGCCAGCAATTACGGTAACTGGCTCTTTTCGGAGGAGAAAATAATATAGTGTAATGTCCCCGGAGCTGAGTTTCCACGCGTCTAATGAATGGGTTTTAACTTATGATGGAGGGAAACGGGGAGTGGTTTTAATTGGGTTTAACTTTACGGCCTGGAAAATGGGGATTTTTTTATTGTTGTAAAAGTAACTGTAACTGTCAAACTTGTGTAGATGGGTGAAATAATGGAGGAATATTGCAGTTTTAGGGGTGTAATATAGTGCAATAAGGTACTTATATGAAGCGACTAGTAAATGTAATGCCTTATCGAAAGTAAAATGAAATTTCAAGAAAAAAGTTAAAATTTAGTAAAACCTTGTTTATAAAAGGCTTATTGCATGCGTGAGTCTCATTACAAATTAACTAAATTCAAATCTTAAAAACACACATCCAAAGGGTTATTGTTCATTTTTATTAGGTCTATATTTGGTTTTCCTTCAGTTGAAGTTCGGTTTACTACTAAATTTCATTTATTTAGAGAGATTTTGCATAGAACAGAAAATCTATCATGAAATATATAGAAGCTTATCTATGTAACCAAAAATCAACGAAAGGAAAAGCAAAGGTATATCAAATTTAATCTAATAATTATCCTTTGGTTGTGATTTCAAGATTCATATTCACCTTATTTGTAGTGTGAGTTAAGCATGGATTTAGCTCCAAATGATTTTAAAAAATATATTGTTTATAAATATTAAAGTGTAGCTAATTTAATAAGATGAAATGGTATGCAAGTCTTTTAAAAATAGGTATTCGACTCCTTTAAATATCATCCCCCCTAAACTGTCAGTATTTATGTGCATTATACAAACCGTCAGATTTCATTATTTAATTGTAATTACACAGTCAAACCCCTTAGCGTTTGCGTTTCACACAATATTATGACAAATACCCTACTCATCTTACAATATAAATACATGAAAACATTTCTATGCTTAGTCAATCGGTGAATAAATTATATGGTTCTAGTTGTGCTAATCGTTTAATATTCCTTATTCATGTTCCAAAATATTCTATAACTTAATTTTCACGAACAACACTTAAATCTCCATACTCCCTTCATTTTAAATTAATAAAGTACACCGATAATATGCTAAATTATTTCTTAATATTAATAACCCCAGAGACTCTTCAAAACAACAATAAATGCTTAACATTACCCTTTTTCTACACTCATCTCGAAAGTTCTGAATAATTTACTACAGAAATCTTCACATGACTAATTACATTTCCGTCTTTCCTTTCATATTCTATGCTATTGAGTACCAGCACTCCATTTAAAGTGACTTTTAAATTGCCTTTATCGTTTTTCCGTAATTGTACTAGTATTACTTCTGAGAATAATTGACTTTTTCCCGGATTCTTACTGATAGAAGAAATGGAATCGATTTAAAAGACGTGCAGAATTTTTATCTTTCCAATTATTTTCCTTTTAAACTCTTAATGGAAGTAATTTTATTTCGTTCGATGTAATTGGATTAGCTTTTCCATTAAATTTATTGAGAAAATTATAATTTGATTACTTTTTTCTATTATTTATGATTTGGAATATTCATTATGAAAAAGTTGAAGGATAAATCTGTACAATAAGCAAGACACCAATTCCCTATCGCAAAAACTACTGATGAACCAACGATAGTGAAAGGGTCACGTGATTTTGACAATGCTGGAATTAGTTTTTCGGAGGGGAGACAGGTGGAAGTTGAGGGGTAGTTGATAGAAAGAGGAAGAGACATTTGGTTGTTTATAGGAACGAGACCCCAACTATCACTAGTTACCCAACTATCAGTCGTGCAAAGTCTGTAAAAATCACGTGACCCTTTTATTTACACTACTTTACTAACTTACTTTTATTTACACTGAAATGGGTTTAAAAACTAGTTTTGGTTAGCGAAAATTAATTGGATGAAAATTCTACTCATTAATCTTAAACGCTTACAAAATCAAAGCAATTTAATGCAGTTCCAGAAACACGTGTAAATAAACAAAACAACAACAATCTGCTTCGCTTTGCATGTGACTCTTAAAGTAAAAACGGCCGAATCCCAAAAAAAAAGTACCGTGTTTGGTTAAAAATATTGAAAAAAAAAACAAGAAAAGTTGGCCAGGAAGTGAACGATCTGAAGCCACGACTCACACGATTGAGACCACAGAATGAGCTCTTGGTAGCATGCAATCGCATCGAATTATACGATCGCATGGAAATTTATACGTATGATTGCATATGGACAGTGAATAACCCCGTAGGTTTTTTAGTATATAGTAGCTATTTCCTCCAGAAGGAATTCCGTAATTTGCCTCTGTGCACCGAGTCAAATGCTTTACTAAAGTCTATGAAATTCAAATAGATGGAAGCATTGAATTCAAAACTCTGTTCAATTATGTTCCTCATAGTTTGCTACACCTCATAGTGCGCTAGAATAGTGTTACACCCCTTGCGGAAGGCGGCTTGTTCTTCTCTGATGTGTTCGTTAATCTCATCTTTCATGCGGTTCAGCAAAACTCTCGAAAATACTTTTCCAGGTATGGGCAGTAGGCTTATGCCTCTCCAGTTACCCTGAAAAGTTCAGAAACATAATAAAAGATCCTTATCGTAACAGTAAATAAAGTGTAGAAGTAGATGGAGAGTTAACTGAATTTTTTGAAGTGAAAACTGGTGTTAGACAGGGGTGTGTTCTGTCAGGGTTCCTGTTTATTATTGTAGTAGACTGGATTATGAGAACACAATTGCAGACCAGAAGAGAGGAATGCGATGGAAATTGAATACCGTCTTAGAAGACCTGGATTTCGCTGATGACAAAGTGTTGATGTCATCCAAGTACTCTGACCTAGAAAATAAGACGCAGATTTTCAATAAATATGCAAATTATGTGGGATTGCATATAAATAAAAAGAAAACCCAAACAATGAGAATAAATGCGAAATCTGGAAGAAAACTAGAAATTGATGATGATGAAATTGATAATGTAGATTGAATTCACCTATCTTGGTTCTATTCTTGATAGTAATGGAGGAGTAGAAAAGGATATTAAGAGCAGAATCATCCAAACAAGAACATCCTTTAAACGCCTAGATAAATTTTGGAGATCTTCAAGTATAAAAACCAGAACAAAAATAAATATCTACAAAAGAATCGTTCAAGCAATTTTACTATATGGTGCAGAAACTTGGTCTTTACGATGAACAGACATTCAAAAACTAGAAGTTTTCCAAAATGTTTGTCTAAGGAAAATCTTTAAAATATTTTGGCCTCTTAAGATCAGTAACGAAGTAATTTTGGAAAAAGCCAACATCACAGCAATAGAGGATGAAATAAATAAAAGAAGGTGGCAGTAGACTGGACATGTTTTAAGAACACCCAGGGAGAAATCGGGGCACGTCTCGCTCTCCTGGGCTCCTGATGGCAGGAGGAAAGAGGAAGACCTAGGTTGACATAGCAGAGACATATGGTGGCAGATTTCAAGAAGGTTGGAATAGGTGGACTGGAGGAAGCCAGATCCAGGGCCAAAAACGTGGGGCATGGAGGGGCGGGCTGGATGACTTATGCGCGATATGGCGTAAAGAACTTGGGTGAGTGAGTGATTTCCTCCAGAAGGGTTTTTGTTATACAAAATAATTTTATACCTAAATTTCGTTTCCCCATATTTGATTTGAAGTAATGTGGGGTTTTTATCCTTTAAAATGACTATGATATCCATTCTTTAAAAATAAGGGTTCTGTCTTTTTACTACTTCAGGAAAAAGGAATATTCTATTTTCTGCATAAAATTTCTCAAATTACAAGTTTACAATTTTCAAGAATTATTCTTCCAACGCAATTCTTATAATTTTTAGGTTGGTACTGATTAATATATCTAGAACCAGTTTGAAAAATTTAGAACTCTGATTGCTTAAATAATCTCCTATTACTATTTGATTAAGTACTGTTTTTGTTAAGTACTATAATATACAGTGTTATTCCTAGGATTTTTTGGAGGAGTAAAAATACTCCTTGCCTTTTTTAGGAGGAGTGAAATACGGAACTAACATAAACTACAAATACCTATATACAAATTTTTTTTATAAAAACGCTTACTTTTTTATTGGACAAAAAATGAAAAAGAAAAATGAGGAAGCTATTTGGTTTTTAACAATTAAAGAATATGATAAGTATTTTTAGAAAATGTTAAGCAAATTAGAAAAATTGAAACAAGTAAAAAACAAAACAATCCAAACAATTAGTATAAAATATAAAAGTTGGTGTTTAGAGTAGACAAAAAATATTAGTTTTTTAGTAGGGCTCCATGCATTTTTAAGCTAAACCTTTTTGTTGAAAATTCAAAGCATGTAAATACTCCTGGCAAGTTTTTAAAAGCGTATTTCCAATTTTCAATGCGTTAAATACGCTCTTAAAGGCGTTAAAATTATCTCTGATCATATATATCATCCTTATATTTCTTCTTTAGTCTTCCTTCCATGAAAAATATTATATAAATTAAGGTAATGCATATCTCTTGATGCCAAGAGATAATTAAGATTATAGCAGCTTGTCACAATAGTTTCAATAAACGGAGAATATAAAAATAAAACTCAAAATATCTACTGAAAGATGCGTCACCCTTCACATTCCAGCTTCAATAAATGTCAGTGAAATTATGAACTATTATTTCTAGCTTATTACCTTTTAACCCTTTCGCACCGACTGGGACATATGCTGTCCCACGGTGAAAAAATTTTGAAATTATGACTGAGGCAACATTATGTCCAAGTTTCTGAAAAACTTCAAGGAACAGAATAAAATGCTCCTTTGTGCCTCCAAACACATCATGATCTAATGGATATCTCATCGCAGTTGCCCCCCAGGAGCTCAAACAAGTGCAAAAATTGCACTTTTCTGATTCCCTCGCCGTATTGAAAGGGTTAAATAAAAACTTTTTTAATCAAGAAGGAATTATCAATAAATTATGAATAAAAAATTATACGTCCAAATAAAAACTTTAATTTTGATAGTTTGTTGTGTACGATACTATAGTTTTCATCTTATAAAGTTTTTATTTTAAAAACCTAAATACAAAACTGCTTTTGCTTGTTCTATAGAAGTAGTTCGAAGTTTTATTTCTTTTGACTGGATTTCTAGTTTTAATTACAAACTCATTCAGATAACACTAATAAAAAACTGACATTTCGAAGTATTTCAATCTTAGAGTCAATATTCCACTGCTTCTATGAAGATTATCAATCTTCCTTAATTTTTATCTCTGTATAAATAAAAGGCTAACGGGCGATGTGTGTATGTGTGTATGTATGTATGTGGGTATGTCCGGGGTAATCTCTTGAAATAGGCCACGGACCGAAACCTAACTCGACGTATAGACGTATTCCGAGTCGGGGAGTAACTTGGGATAGTTTTCAAAGCTTTAAAATCGAACGTTTTCGAGTAATTAACGAATTTATAGCCCGAAACGCTTATTTCTCCATTTCTCTACCAGAGTAGATCTGCTCGACTCACTATTGTTAACGAGATGAAAACCTCCAAAAATCAAATATTTTAACAGGAAAAACTCTATAACTGTTCATTTAAAAAGGATATAAGTTATGAAAACGCTAAAATAAATTCAAATAATTTATTTTCAAACGTTACTTTCCTTTATTTCAAGATTTTTTTTCCTTTAAAATTTAAATATTTATGGAAAAGTGAAAATTTTTTTTCATGGAAAACGACTTGAAAATAAAACATTGTTTCCAATGAAGCGGTTCACTAGACTTTTAAATTTACTAGATCTTTTATTATTGTTTCAAATTTGTTATTTTTGTTCACTAGACTCTTTAATGTACTAGGAAACATTGCCGAGAATACCGGGAAAAGAAAAATTACCGAGAACATCGGGATAGGAAAAAAGTACCGGGATTACCGGGACATAAAAATTACCTCGATCATAGGGATAGGAAAATTATCGGGAACATCGGGATAAGGAAAATGATCGGGAACATCGGGATAAGGAAAATAACCGGGAACATCGGGATATGAAAAATTACCGGAAACACCGGGATAGGAAAAAGGCGTCTGGGATACCGGGATGATTGGTAATTGCTGATTTAAAAATTATAAATATATTTTGAGAAAATTCAATTTAAAAAAATTATACACTCCACCCGTGCAAGGCCGGGCATATCCGCTAGTCTCTGTATAAATAAAAGGCTAACGGGCGATGTGTGTGTATGTGTGTATGTATGTATGTGGGTATGTCCGGGGTAATCTCTTGAAATAGGCCACGGACCGAAACCAAACTCGACGTATAGACGTATTCCGAGTCGGGGAGTAACTTGGGATAGTTTTCAAAGCTCGAAAATCGAATAATTACGAGTAATTAACGAATTTATAGCCCGAAATGCTTATTTCTCCATTTCTCTACCAGAGCAGATCTGCTCGACTCACTATTGTTAACGAGATGAAAACCTTCAAATATCAAATATTTTAACAGGAAAAACTCGATAATTGTCCATTTAAAAACTATATCAGTTGTAAAAACACCAAAATAAATTCAAATAATTAATTTTGAAACGTTAGTTTCCCCTATTTTAAGAGATTTTCCTTTAAAATTTAAATATTTATGGAAAAGTGTAAATTTTCTTCATGGAAAACGACTTAAAAATAAAACATTGTTTCAAATGAAGCGGTTCACTAGACTTTTCAATTTACTAGATCTTTTATTATGGTTTCAAATTTGTTATTTTTATTCACTAGACTCATTAGTTTACTAGGAAACATTGCCGAGAACACCGGGAAAAGGAAAATTACCGGGAACATCGGGATAGAAAAAAAAAGTACCGGGATTACCGGGACATAAAAATTACCTCGATCAGCGGGATAGGAAAACTATCGGGAACATCGGGATAAGAAAAGTATCGGGAACATCGGGATATGAAAAATTACCGGGAACACCGGGATATGAAAAATTACCGGGAACACCGAGATAGGAAAAAGGCGTCTGGGGTACCGGGATGATTGGTAATTGCTGATTTAAAAATTATAAATATATTTTGAGAAAATTTAATTTAAAAAAAAATATACACTCCACCCGTGCAAGGCCGGGCATATCCGCTAGTCATATAAATAAAAATTATTTCCCTTTATACCAGTAGTATTTAGCTTTTCAGTTTAAAATTAATTTAAATCCAAGTTTTTTTTTCATCTTTTTGAAATAATTATTATTATTAACTTATTTAAAAATAAGGAAGTTGCATGTGTCAGATTTTCAAAAACAAGTGTTCCGTATGGTTTTTGTATGGTACAATGAAATATCTAGTCAATTTTTCAAAAAAAATGCACAGGTGAAACATTTTAATTTAAAAGTCGAGAAAAAAACACGTGACTGAAAACGCTTATTGTTTAAAGATGTCAACAATCATACCATCAACTCCATTGCTTTCCAACAATGCTTATCGTATGATGACGTCAACATACGATGATCCCAAACTCTTGTCGTTTTCGCGCGCTTTTAAAAAGTGGATTTTTGTTAAGTGGTGTTTTGGTTAGTGGTGTTTTGGCAATCAAAAAATTTCTCGATCGGCCTCAAATTTTGGGTAGTTGCTTATTTTTGCAAGAAGAATCTATTAAAAAAATTTAAAAAATCATGCAACTTCCTCATTATATACTTTATAAAAACCTCTTTTAACTGGACTGTTAGAACAAGCAATAGAGATCCATTTAAATCTACTAGTAAAATAATAAACCTTCACCATTTTAATCACACATTTATTTTTTTATATAAATACTACCCTGGAACTGAAACTAAATTTTAACATACATCACACAATCCAAATCAAAAATCAAATAACTATACTTCATTTTCAATAAATGACTAAATTTTTCTTAAACTCCCCCTTAAACAAGGTCCAAATACGCCTTATCCCGAGAAACCCTTAATAAGTGTTGCCACGACAGAAAGTGTCTCATTTCGAGTTTTATTCAATCGTAAAAATGTTGGACTGTTAGTCCGAGGCTATTTACTGCGCAGCTGGTGCAGGAAGTAATTATTGAGCAGTACAAAAGCGGGAATTACTGAACTGTGGGTAACAACACAATGGAAGAGGGTTCTTTCAGATTTTATGTGTGCAGCGAATCCCCATTGTTATGTTTCGGGAGAAATTATTAGTTTTGGAAATTAGTTTTGTATCGGTGAGCACGGTGGGGATTTAGAGAGGTAGTAAATTGATGTATCGGTGTGTAGAGGTTTTCTTTTTCTTGAGGGTAAACAATAAATGTGTCTTTTCCAGAGGATAAATGTTTCATTTCACGAAAAATCAATGGTTTAATCTTTGAAGTAGGGGTTCGTGCGTGTCTGTTTGGTTTTTAAATAAGCTTTTCTGCATACGGTGTTTGTTCTACTGTTATTTCAATTATAAATGCGACAGTTGCGTTGAAACGTTTGCTTAGTTTAAATAGAGAATGGATTTAGTGAAAGAAAATATTTGGGCTATAAGGAAAATCCGCTTAAGTACTGTCTTCTGACAATTTCATGGTTTTCTCTTACATTAGTTTCGGAAGAACAGATTCAGAAGATTTTCGAAATATCCCTAGAAGTGCACTTATGTTAGATATGGCTGCATCGTTACCTGAATACAAGTATGCATTTGTTTTTATGTACTTTTCAAAAGATGCTTCTTATTCTGATTCCCGATCCTAATTGTAATTGAATCGTCAGTTTGAAGAAGGGAATAAGTCCAAAAACCAAGTTGGTACTTACGTATTATACCGTCGACCGTTCCGTGACTGTCAAATTCAGCGGCACAGCCATAGAAAAGTCAATGGGTTGTTTAACCGTTTTCGGATTCAGCGGTACGGTCGACGGGACAATACGTCCCAAGTTTTGAGAAACCAAGTTTTATACCAAGTTTTGAGAAAATCGAAAAAAACTGTATAAGTAATGGAATTTTCATTGTATAACCACCAAATTTTTACTGGAAGTTCAGAACCCTATTTAGAAAACAGAGCAATCATTAAAACAAATATAAGTATATTCAAAAATATTTTACAGTCAAAATAAGTTGATGGACTTATTCCCTTCTTCCACCTTATGAAATTTTTCTGATGAAAAAATCTTTAAAAACCCCTAAAGTCACATTTAAATTATATTTCTCCTTAGTTTACACCACAAAAGGGTGAAATAAAAAGAATAAGACAAATAAAATTCAAAATTATAGTGAAACTGAGTTATTAAACCAGTATCAATGGAGTGAGTGAATATGAATGAGTCCATTGTTCCCTGCATAAAAAAAGTCTGAAAAAAATTAAAAATTAAGAGAAAATTTTATTTTAACTTAGTTTACAGCTCAAAGAATATGAAAAGAAAGACAAATTAACTCTAATTCCAAATTAACTTAAAAAATACAATGAATGGACATCGATTTAACAACTTCAAGGGTTGATATCTCCCTATAGGGGTTAGTTATTTTCCCCCTCTTTTCACCCGTGTAGAGCAAAGCTCGGAGATTGTTTTGAGCACAAAAAGTCAATTTGTCATTTTTTGGACTTATTCCCTTCTTCAAACTGACGATTCAATTTTAATCACTCATTTTTTAAAAGATGGGTAATTCAAATAGATGATAGTTTAAGATAAGGAGAACTTTTGAAGATGATAAAGATAACTTTTCACCCAATGTCAATGTTTGAATGTAAGTGGTCTAATAAGAATGATATTTCACGTTGAAAAATTATAATAATTAAATTTTACGTTGAAAATACATGCTTCAATCTTAGTAATTTCCGTAGGTTCCTCTAGAACCTCTTTCCTAAGAACCTCTAGTGCAGTGGTTCCCAAAGTGGTCCATATGGACCCCCAGGGGGCCACAGCGACTTCCAGGGGGTCTATGAGCATGAAAATGAAAATTGGGGGTCCACAGCCACTTTCAGAGGTAAACGGGAAATTAATTATTAAACTAGTTTTTAAAATTTAAATATCAGTTTTTTAATATTTTAATGTTGATAATCGCTTTTTACAATTGAATATTTTCATTATGATTCTACATTGGTGAAACTAAACCGTCAGTATTTTTTTCACTGTGGAAAACATCATGAAGTTATTTTCAAAATTTATAAATGCTGTTCAACATCATATGTAAATACACTTATTTTTTAGTGTACGATAAAAAACACATATTTTTTTTTGCAAAAACTTTTTTTCAGTGCCACAAATTAAAACTCAATTTCTGTAGCGTATAATTTGATTTCTTTTCATAGTTTAAATTAAATAAAGTTGTTTATTAACATGCCATATATTAATTGTAATTAAAATTCTGAAATTTTATGATTTTGGGAATGAATCTCTTAAGCCATTAAGTTTGACATTTAAAATTACGTTTTTGTGTCTTGAACTGAAGTGAGGGATATTAAAAGTTTAGATTTGTTTTTATTTCCAACTTTTTAAATGTTTGATTGTTATAATTTCCTTAAAAATATTGTGTAACCATATGAATGGCAAACAAATATGTAAAAGTGTGAAATTAAATGCTTATCAATGCACGAAAAAACACTTGAAAAAATTAATAAATTTATGCTCGGTTTAAAAATATCATTAACATTAGATTTTCAGCTACTCTTGGAACGGTCCCTAAGGCAAGGGGTCCACGAGGAACAAAAATGTTGTAAGGGGGTCAACGGGCCAAAAAAGTTTGGGAACCCCTGCTCTAGTGGTTTCTTACCATTTGAATCACTGTGTTTTTAAACGTCTTTTACACTTAATTTTTGTGCTTTCTATTAAATAGCTAATCATGAAATAGTTTTGTACTTTTTAGAAAGATAGAAAATTTTATTATTTATTGTTATTTCTTTTTATTTTAATGCTATTTCTCAGCTGTTTCATTCAACATTCAATGTTTTACCCAAAGACACTTGAACGTTCACCTAACTACATAAATAGATTAGGTAAAGGCAAAAACAGTATATCTTTGCTTTCCGGTAACGCACTTCTATCTGTAAAAGTTGTTTTTCCTTTAGAATTCATTTATTGCAGGGAAGCTAGTTCTGTTATGAATTTTCGTACGGGATGTTAGACCCAGCCTGTATTGTACTATTTATGAACAGTTATGTTTATTAAGATATTAAAAAAGTAAGTTGACAACAACTTCAATTCTCAAATTGAGGTATATTTACCTTCTCGTATGTCTTATTACGTATGTTTCAATGAAATTTATAAGCAGGCTATATATATATTTTCAAGTTATTGCCGAAAATAAAGAAAAAGTTACAAAGTTTCGTCACATTCGTTTATGCGAATGATATTATACTTACATTTTTGGCAACTTTCAGTTAAGCATCATTATTTATTCAAAATTTAATCCAGATCCCCTGAAATGAACGGTTTTGTGGGAAAATAAACCATCTAACGGCTGCTATTGCAAGTTTTGTTATCGCTCCATTCTTGAGAGTATACAAGTGAAAGAGAGCTAGATATTTTTATTTTCGTCTTCTGAGAAAAGTTAGGAAAACTGATAATGTCATGATGCGCCCTGAGCGACGAATTCTTTTGTAACATTGTGCATACGGTAAAACAAGGCCAAACAATAGCATTTACTGATGACAGAATAGTTTTTGATTCTATGGAAACCGACGTTTTAGTTCCGAAACATTTTTAAAAATTTGGTGTTTATAAAAATATTGAAGTTAACTTTTCTGTAGCAGTATTTCTAATACTCGTAATTACGAGCTATTGCTCTTATGACATGCTCAAAATTTAAAAAATATTTTCCTTATATTTGTTTATTAATTGGTACAGGATGTCCCAAAAAGACTGACACATTTTAAAATTCAATAGCTAATAACTCAAAAATTAATAAAGATAAAAATGCGAGGTTTATTGCATCCTACACCTAAGACTTTTAGGATTAGGATGTAACAAACCGCGTATTTTTATCTTTTTTAGTTTTTAAGTTATTAGCTATTGAATTTTTAAAATGTCAGTCTTTATTTTGACACCCTGTATTTATTCATTTGTTTTTCTTCTTATTTTTGTTGTTTCGGTGTCTTTTCTGTGTGTTTGCTGTCGTTCTAATAAATTGTAATTGTAAAATTGTAATTATAATTTGTAATAAATTGACTTGACTCGCAATATAAGGTCTGGTTTTCAAATTTTAGAAACCTTTCAATGTACTTCTTCACTAATTTAATAGTAGAGCAATAATACTGTCACTACCCAAGTGATACACAGCTCGAAGTGAAAATTTACACCGCCGAAAAATAAAAGGCCCATCGTAAAACTTCTGCAGTAATTTTCCCTCATCGATAAAGACTATCCACACACATAAAACTCTCTTTCCAACTGCAGGCCCCTTCATTTCGCAACAAATCGTTCAAAATCACCAGCTCCCGACAAGGGCCATTTAGCCTCCAGAAAATGGCCCAGGGGCGTAGCCGCCGTACGTCAGGGCCGCGACGAACGCGTCTGGTTGATGTAGTGGAAACGATGCTTTATGGGAGTCGCGTTGTTTGGCGAAAACATTGGTTTCGTGCTACAATGGTGGGTTGTGAAGGTTCGAATTAGCATGATTCAGTTTTGATTGGAGGTAATTAGGCTCATTCACACAGTTTTACTTCATTCACAGAAGAACTAATTTATTTTTTAAATTAGAACTAGTGATGAGCAGGTATCGATACCGAATACTTAAATACTCGATACCAAAAAGTATCGGGTGTATTCGATACCTAATTAAATAATAATAAACAAATCCGATTTCCGTCGCTATGATACTTGCTGTTCAAATGTGTTAAGAGGGAATAAATGTTACTGTTTTATTGTACATTGGTGATAAAATTAGTGCATATTGAACTTTTATAGGCTTGAAAGTGGAGCGTTAATTTTTAAAAGCGATTGGTGAAGTTTGTTAACAACACATATATTACTGTTTTGATTTTGCATATGAAATCAACGAATTACGGAATAAAAATTAACTCTTTAATGCAATAAGTAATATATATCTGTCTTATGCTACAATAAGTGGATGACACCAATCTGTGATATTAACGAAACCTTTAAGGTATCACAAAATATGTCGCGATAAGGAGAAAAGACCGTGCTTCTCCACTCCACATGTATGTAAATTTCTTTTTCATTAATAGCCCCTCCCAATCTGCTTGCTACACTAACGAAGTTAACCGCTTATCGCGAGCAAAGCGAGCAAGATTGTGAAGTAATCTTAGGGGAAATGCGTCAGCAGATCCCGAGGGTTGGCGAGCGATAGCAAGCAGGGAGCGGTAGCCCCCTAGTTTTCAATAATACTCTTTGATATTTTTGCTTTCTTTATCTTTTTTAGTTTTTTAATTAATTTTTTAAATTTTTCTCATTTCTATTTATGTAGTGCAGTCATACGACGGAGTAGGACGAGGATATAAACTAATAGCATTACTTGTTCAAGAATTGACATGAACTAAGAAGTAAACTTGTTAATTTCTCGTTAAAACAAAAACACAGCAAAAATAATCTATTTTTATATCATCCATCACACTAAATGTCTTTGAAAATCGGTTGTCTTGAGAGATCTCCTCATAGTTCAATGTTACATCAGCAGAGTCCCACCCTTTTCTACTCAGGTCAAGACAAACACTACAAAGGTGTCTCCCAAATGTCTGTAAGTGCCAACCGGAAAGACTGTGCCTCTTGGGCTGAGATTGAAAACCTTTTTTTAAGAAGGCACATCAAATGATTAATTAGAGCTGAAGCTCTTAAGAAAAAGGGGATGAGGTAACAAAGTTTGATGGACATTTTATTCGGTTTGGATATACACAGCAGAATAAGTTAAATATTCCGAGTAATTCATTGTTTTTAATTATTTACAAGATTAGTATTAAATTTGGTTCCAGTTATTGTAACTTCTAAGTTATGTTGTTTTTTTCTAAAGAGAAAAATAGTTTGGAATGTTTAGGGATCAGTGTTTATATAGGCAACTTAATTTTATCCCCGAGATATATTTTTTTATTACTTAGTACGTGCTTTGAAACACTTTAATATAAATAACTTGGGATGGTTTTATTGCCGAATAATGACTTCGTTGACTTGAACAAAAATTTAAATTAATTAATGAAATTAAAAAAAATAAAAAATAGAAATATTAACTCAATTAGCTAGTAAGCACTTTTTCAAATTAAATTTTTTCTAACAGATTTTCATAAAAGGAGATCATCGGCGAAGAAATTTTCAAATCTGATCATTAGTTAATTTTTAAATAAACTAGGGGGCTCTGCCCCCTGCTCGCTATCGCTCACCAACCCCCGGAACTGCTTCGCAGTTCTTTGAAAATCGCTTCGCGATCTTAGCGAGCAGAGCTCGCTTGTTTTATCTCAACAATCCAGGCTCGTCGGCTTAGTTAATGCTCCTTTGATACCGAAGCTACTCATCTCTCTAGTTTATCAACGATTTAATTCGAATCATTCATTCCCTCGAAGATATCAAAATAAAACTGTTTCTAAAATATTCATCTCTTAACTTCAATTCTTCTTTCTTCAATTATTGAATAGAAATGTTTTTTAAAAAATATCAAGCAAGTCTACCAATCATCATCAACCAACTTAGAGTAAAAACAAGCCTTTAAGAAACTTTAAATTTTTAACATGCAAGTAAACATCTAGTGAATCGTCGGAAATTAAAGAAATAAGACTCATAAAAATAAGCTGTTTCCCTAGTGAAAGACCAGAAAGAGAAGAAAAAATTGAAACTTTGAATCTCAATAATTCTAAAACTGATTCGAATTTTTTAAAAAATGAAACGCCAATATTTTTATAAAAAATAACTGTATATGTGTCTAAAATATTGTACCTCTATCATGATTAGTTTTTATTTTATAACGAAAAAATCGAAAAATTGTCAAAAATTTTCAAACTTTAAAATTAAATTACTCAAAAACTAATTCGAAATTCGAAAAAAAGAGCGATGAGGTGCAAAAATTCATGTCTAAGAGTATGTGTCTGCAAAAAAATCATGTTTCTGCTATAAATAGATTTTGCCGGGGGCGAACTCGCAGCCGAAAAAAATAATTTTCGACTTTGACATTAAATAACTCCAGAACTAATTATCTAATTAATTAGGTTTGGAAACTGAAATGACCCTCATACATTTGTCTACCAATGGTCAAAATTTCATAATATTCCTTTGAATAGTTTTTGCATAGTTAGAGTTCAAAATGTTCAAAAATAAAATTTTCAAAATCAGCGGCGGCGGCGGCGACAGCGGCGGCGGTCACTGTTACTTTTTTTTAATATAGAGAGATAAAAACTACATGCGAAGTAGCCATGGTTGCGGCACATAACATCGTTCGGAAGCAGAAGGGGGAAATTTGAGCAGTCAATTGGTTGGAGCAGGTCGAGCCATCGGCGGCTCCTTTGTACTTCGCAACTGTGACGTCACGCCCGGTTTTTCTGCTTTGGAATTTTTTAAGCTGAATATTTTATTTATTTTTTTAATTTTAAATGAGGATTGCAAATTAATTAGTGTTTTAAAAATCTGAAAAAATTTAAAACTGTTTATTGGAGCCTTTGCGATGATATACAATACTCAAAATCATTAATTTCAATAGGTGTGTGGTGTGTGTGTGTTTACTTCCCAATTCTTAACAGAACCATGCACCACGCATATTCACAACAATACCTGCAAGGTCACGTGGGTTGGGCATGCGTCACAAAGAAATAACATGTTTGAAGATATTTGAATACACTAACTTAACCTAAAGTCAAGCTTTCTCGACAACTCTGATAGGCTTTAAATTTCTTTCCCTTTTTTAATTATCAATTGAGAGGCTTGCAACATGAATGAGCTAACTCCAGCAGTTCTACATTAGAGTACAAGTGTGTTGCTGCAAACATCTTAACTATAATGGCTGTATTCACCACTATATAACTTGACTTAGGGTTAACTTGAAATCAAGCTTTTTCTACAACTCTGATTGGCTCAAAATTTGTTTGCTTTTTTCAACAACCAATCCGAAGTTGATATTCCAGGATCACCTTAGGTTAGGATATACTCTGTTCATTTTGAATAGGCGCTTTAGAAATAGTGCTTTCCCCCTCGGTAAAAGCTTAACCCTGGTTACGCTCTTTGCGCAGCCAATAGTAAGCCTTCTTCGCCTCTTTGACGTTGATAGTTGCCATGGTTACCGATTCAGTTGTGGATGAAGGAAATGTACTCAGGCGCCAATTCAAATTGAATAGTGTATAGTGGTGGATACGGCCGGTAAGTTTAAAATATCGAACACAAAAAAAAAAAGTTTGGAAATTGATTAATGACTTGTTAGAAATAAGTTGTCAGCAAATTTATCAAGCAGTCATTTTCCCTAAACTTAAAAGGAGTTTAAGCATAAAAACCGATATTCCTTTTTCTTTAGACGCATTAAACCAACTCGAAACACCATCATTCATTTTTCTTTTTCACCATTAAGTCAACCAAAAAAAGGCAATTTCTTAATAATAACACTTCCTTACATACATCAAGCTAATGACAAATTTCAATATCAAGGCTAATGTCCCGGATTAACCGCCTACATTTCAGCCAAATCACCGGATTCCCCAACCCCAACGAAGTCCTTTAAACTCGTTATTTCCCTTGCCATATTTATTACCATACAATCGTTCGTCGAAATTCTCTGGGTTTTTTATGCTTTGAATTTTGGCAACGAGCCGTGGCCGCCAGCCAACGGTGAGCGAGGCGTTGTTGTAGGTCGTTTTTAAAGTAGTTGATCATTTCTTGATCTTTAAGCACCTCCAGAAAGTAGGTAGTAGTGGGACAGTAAAACCGGAAAACTCCCGTCGATATTAAGGTCGTTCGTTTCGTTGTTCGGTTTTTTTCTTTCCTTCGATTCGATGTTAGTGGATTCCGATATCGAGAATGAGGAATGAAGTTTGACTGTGGGTCGCCGACTCCGGAATTTAAAGCTCAATATCGCTGTTTTTACGGCTTTTTAAGCAGATCCTTTAAATGGAGATAAGGATGTTAACGTCTTAGGGCAGTTTGGTTTACGCACTAATTTTCATTGTAAAAGATTTTGTCAACACTCAATCAATACAAACAAATGCCATGGTAAGAAATGACCAAAATCAAGTTAATGAGCAAAAAATAATAATGATTATAAAGCATTATTTCAAGTAACCTCCTTTTATTCAGCATGTATAGCTGTTTAGTAAAACTCCTTTTGTCTCTCTATATCACTGATAAAAGTGAGGGAACAAAATAACAACATTAGTAATGTGCAGTAAAGATTCGATAAATATTTACTGATTCTATTGAAAATACTTCAAATACTACAATAGCATACATATAAGGGAATCATTATCAGTAAGCTTATTAGAGAATCATTAGCAAAATATTAAACACAAGTGTTCAACAAATCAAAATCATTAAACCAAAATACTTGCAGTAATATAGTATTGTAACGGCTTTGTAAAAAATATTATCATGCGAGTTAAAGTAATACAGTATCTATTAATTAGACAAAAGGGAATATTCACCTGATGATACTATTATATCCGCAGAAAACCTATAAATGGGACTTACCATTTGATTTTAAATGGATTTATCAACAGTTCTCAACTTAGTATAAAACTTTGATACAGAAGTGATTATATGGCGATATTTGCATGCCTACAAATGTGTAAGTTTAATTCTAAATCAAAATCCTTATCCTATATATTTCAATAAAAAAAATCTTCGATTTAGCCGGAAGCAAGCTCCAGGTTTTATGATAAATGGCTAAAAATTCCCCATTTAGCCAATTTTTCTTTTATATTGTGCTGAATTTTATGTGTAATTTGCAAAACCTCGAAAAAGTATACTGTACTAAAGAAGTATGTACTGTATTGAACGTACTGTACTGTATGTACAGAAGTATGTACTGTACTATACTAAAGAAGTATAGGGGAGAGTGTTGTACCTCTGGACAAAAATCACGATTGGATTTTTCTAAGACAGGTAAAATCACATTTTGACCATTTAAAGTGCCCAACCTATAGTCCTAACCTTTGTGAGTAGAGAGATATTTTTTATTAGCCAAAATCTTGAAAATTGGATTTTTAATCATTTATAATAACTTTGAAAAATTTGTGTCCAAAGGTACAACAACCTGTTGTACCTATGGACAGACCTAGTTGTACCTGTGGACACCCTTAAAAAGGGAAGTTTTAGTTGAAAAAAGCTAAGAATGAACATTTTTATTGATGCATTACCTTTGAATAACCTATTTCAAGCCTTTTTAAAATTGAAAATAGATTATTTAAAGTAATGAAGTTTTAGACCGTAAATGATCATTAAAACAAAGTTGAATGATAAAAACTTGATTTTTTACCAAAAACACAAAAATCACATGGTATTTTCAGATCAGAATTTAAGGTAATATAGTTGCATCTCTGACAACTTAACTGATCCAAAAAAAACAATTCGATCGACCCTTAGTTGTGCAAGCATTTGGTGGTTATAACAATAATAATTTGGTGGTAAACCTTTTTCAGTGGAAATTTTAAGTTTTTTTTAATCAACATACTTAAATGCGATAGGGTGCTTAGGATTTTACAACATATTTTGCATTAAATTCCAAGCAGAATCATCAATTTAAAAAAGTAGTTTAGATCACAAAATATTTGATTTTTCATCTAAAATTCACTTGAAAATAATTGCTGACGACTAGATTACCATTTAGAATTAATTTAACATTTATTAAAATGTATTCAGTTAAATGAAACCTGATTCTAAAACGCCGATTAGCTACAGACACCCACAAGAACGTGTCCGTAGGTACAACACTTATGGTGTCCGAAGGTACAACATCAGGTGTTTTTGCATTCAAAGTTCTATAAAAGATAAAAGAATTGAGATCTGACGATTTCTAATATCAAAACTAAAAAGTCAAAATCTCGGGGATTCCCCAATGTATCCCATTTTATCATATCATAATCATAGGGGAAGAAAAGAATTAATGCAGTGATGCACTAAAAAAAACTTTGAGTACCTAAAAACGGTATTTTTATAATAGAAAATTTAAATAATATTTTAAAGAGCTGATTTCACATTAGCAACTACATAGCATCTGTTTACATTCAAAATCGACAACAAATTCAAATTTACATTTTTTCCCGAATTTTAAAATGAGGTGGCTGAAGGTACAACCGTCCGTAGGTACAACACTCTCCCCTACTGTATCTAGATTAAGTATCAAAAGTTTTAAGTGGGCAAAAAAAGCAAAAGAAAAATAAAATACGCGATTCTTTGATAACACTGGCTAACATTAGGTAATATCATCGAAGTGTTCAAATATTTCTCCAACATCAAAGCTAATATCGGAATTCTTAAAAAGATAAAACAGTTCAAACAAAACATTCAAACACACAGTATCGAAAATTTTAGCGATATTTGAAGCTTAGACACTCGAACTCAAATAAAAATTTCTCACAAGATAATCCGAAATCGAACTTCTTATTCTAACGTAACTCTTCATTGATCCCTCCTCCTGCTGCATAGTGTTCTTTCAAACAAAATCTCCGAGTCACACACATTATTCCTCCTCCCAAACAAAAATATTCGTTCTTCACAGAGCCGTTACTCGTAATTCGATTCCTTTCAAAAAAAATTCCCACGCGATCCTCCCTTCTCAAGCATCGAGTTCATATTATTATTCTCTTTGATTCGCTTTGAAACAACTGCTGCAGAATAATCGATTCTGGATGTCACGAAAAAGACTCGATCCTCTTTTTGACGGGTGCATTGAACACCGAGGCAAAGGAAACTTTTCTTTGATAGATATAAACTTTCTTGGGTATTCCCAGGAGTTTTCTTTAACCCTTTATTTACCAAATTATTTTCGGCTCAAGTTTAGAACTGCTTATGCGCCAAAGTTTTAGCGATGAAAATCACTATATAGTTACCTCAACTAATGTTAAGTGAATTATGTGGCTTCTAAGTATGGCGCCAAATAGCCAAAACTCGCCAACCATCAGCAGTTCTAAACTTGAGCCAATGGTACTTACAAGTACCGTCGGTAAATAAAGGGTTAAGGAAAATGTTTCGAATTCGCAACTTATAGTCCCTATAAATACTAATATTATTAGGAAATGCGTAAATTTTTGTTTTAGTACCCTTGGTGAATACTTAATAACATAAGTAAATGTCAGGTACTTCATATGGGTCGGGGGAATGGTAGGGCAGAACTTTATCTCTAAGGGGACAAAGTTAAGGAAGGTAATATGATCAAAGATTTAGGGGTGATAGTAAATGAGGACTTTAAATGGGTTCATCAGTGTTCATCTGCTAGTAAAAAGGGTAATAGGATATTGGGATACATTAAAAAACTGTTTCTTCAAGGTCCGAGGATATTTTTCCACTATACAGAGGCTTGGTGAGACCTCATCTAGAGTATGCTGTTCAGTCTTGGTCTCCATACACTAGAACGACGGGAGGGGCCATTTTGGCCCCTCGCATAGTTTGTTGTTCAATCAATTTAGCGCTAATTAACCAAATGGCTTGAAATTTTCTGACCTTTCATTATTTGACCCTATTTAAGTAAATACCAAAACATTTTCATTTTAGCCCCATAGGAGCGGAGATATCAAACCGTATACCTAGAACGACGGGGAGGGTCCATTCTGGACTGTGAAGGGATATTGTCAATTTGTCGTTTGAAAATCGTCGTTTCTGGTGGTCACTGGAGCGTGAAGATCCCCCCTACTTACCCTGACCTTGACCTTCAATTCCCTGTTTTCACAGGTGTTTGGGGAGTGGTTGGAATTCCAAAAATTCTCTCCCCTTATCTGTACTTTAGAAATAAGAAACTTCCCAACTTTTTGTGAGACTAGAGGTCTATTACTTGTGATAGCTGTTTGAAATGGAACAATTTTGTTATTTAGAAGTGTATACTAATAATAGATTACCATCAATAATACCATTAATAATAGATTACCACAACTTTTATTCCGAAATTGAAAGATATGCATAGGACACATAAGACTTACTCAAAACGAAGTTATGAAAATTTTTCAATGGTTAGATATGCTTGATTCAGGTATAAGAGATATTTTATGATTGATATTTTAAAAAAATATTGAAACAATATCACATCAGTGCTGTCAAAGAATTGACTTAATTTTAGTAACCCCATTTTGCAGAGCGCCGTGCTAAGGCAGAGTCCATACAAGAAATCTAGTTGCACAATTAAAAAAACAAATAAAAAGACAGGTAATTTAGCAAATTTACGAATTTACGACAGGTATGTGTAAGAGAAAATTTTTAGTGTATTTCAGAATAATTTGAAAGCATTTGGGGAAAAAGCCCTCTGATGGCATTGCTTGAATTTCAATTCAGTGTTCCCAAAATTATACAAAATGTGAATGATTGAAGTCAGTTTGTAAAATAATATGCGTCCATTGACTGTGCAAAAGTGTATTTTAATTCACTATATATGTATAGGATTGATATATTTACTTAAAATTCAATTATCTGAACGAAGAAAAGGAAATATAATTTCAACTTATTTCATTATCAATTTAATCGGCTATTTACCCATTAAAAATACAAAAATTCTATAAAAACGTAAAGTTTGTCTCCACTATGTTCTAATTAAGTTATTTTGTTGATATTTCTAGTTTAGGGATGTTTGAATAATGATACGAAGAAAAAAAATCTGCGAGGGTCATTCTGGCCTTCTCCGTCCTTCTAGGTATACGGCTAAGTCCCGTCGTTCTAGTGTTAAAAAAGATATTGATTCAATTGAAAGGGTTCAGCATAGGGCTACTAAAATGGTCAAGGGTACATCCAGTTTAAGTTATGAGGGAAGATTAAAGAAGCTAAATATGTTCACTCTAGAGAAAAGAAGGATTAGAGGGGATTTGATTCAACTTTTTAAAATGGTAAAGCAAGGGGGCACAAAGCGACTAGATTTCAATACGGGTAATAGAACAAGGGATCACAATTTCAAATTGAATAAAGTAAAACTTAAGACGGAAAGCATTATTCTTAATAGGGTAGTGGATAGATGGAATGCGTTGACTGAAACAATTGTAAATTCAAGTGGGGTAAACGAGTTCAAGAGGAAAATTGACAGATACTGGGATTCCGGTAGTTTGGGTTAAAAAGACTGGACCAACCTTGCTGGGCTTACGCCTGTAGTTGATCGTCTTAATTTGTATTTGTATTTGTAATGAAAAATCTATTTCTTGTGGGTTTTTTACATTGAAAGTTGAGATTGTAGCCATACCTATTTACTTTTTCCTTAAATTAACAATTTGAAGGCAAGTACGGGTACCCCCACACTATATTACGTTGTTTATCTATCATTTTTATAAATGAACTGGGTAGAATGAAAGTGTAGAATGAAATTAACGTAGTTTTGAGTAAATGCAAGTTTTCTCTAACGGCAAGTTTTCTCTAACGGTTGTCCCTATGGAGAAATCATTTTTAGGCAACTCTTACAGGCTCTTTATTATCTTTTGACTTAGACGACTATCACACTAGGTAAAAAATCTTAAAAGAAATTCAAATCCATGCTTTTCCAAATTTTTGTATTTTTGGATTTATTCCACTTTCAATGGTTGAGGAGTTTTTTGGAAAAAAAATTTTGTTTATATTTTATATCACAACATTTTTATTAGATTACTTTAGCTTTTGGACGTTGCGAAAAGTAGAAAGACGTTAATACAGTTTAATTATGTATCAAAATGATGGATGAGCTAAAACTTCAACTTAAGATACTAACTACGTTCTTAAGATTTAAAATGCGGGATCTCTCAAAACTTGCAACGATTGCATCAATCTAATATCGATACTTAACGATATAAATACCCAATGAATAAGTTGACTTACTATAAAAATTTGGGAAATAAAACATTGAAAAGCATTTTTCGCCAAAAAAAAGTTACTACATTTTGTTTGAGCAAGAGTGTAAGAGAGGAAGATAAAAAATCAAAATAAGATAGTTTTAAAAAACTGGAAACTGATGAATGAAATGACCTCCCAACCTGATGAAAAAATATCTTTTTAAAGCGATAAAACGGTAGCGAAAGATCCCTGCTATTATTTGTCACTTACAAAGATCATCTTTATAAATTGCTTTCATGTCAGAACTAGTTTTTTTCAGAGTATCAAGCAGAGAGATAACGGATAATTTCTAAAAGGTTTTTCCAAGTTCACTCGTTTTATCCATTTAATCACAATTGACGAAATGATTTATTGTTTCGTACAGAAACATTTTATAAATAGTGTATAGATTCAAGCCTTTATATACTTGTTTATTATGAGAACAAAACTATATATCATTCTTCTAGAATATTCTCCAAGTGGAAATATTATTACCACAAATGTACATTATAATAATATAAACAATTTTGAAACAAAAAATTGGATTACGATGAAATATATTTTTTTAAGAGTTTTACTATTTTCTTTAAAAGTCGCGTAATTTGCGATAAAAAAAACAACTGCTCGGTATTTTGATTAGAAGTAGTAGAGTTGGTTTAAAAGTGGAAAAAACTCATAAATGTATCAACAAAATAACTAAGTTAAAGCGCTGGAGTATGGTTATTTTTGGAATTATTAAATGTGCATAACTTAAAGAATACATTAGAACAAAATAATATTTTAGCTGAACTATAATTATTTAACTTTGAGCCTAGTTATCTAGTTTATGAAACTGTATTCAAACCTATTTGGTAAAAGTAAGGTAAGTGAAACCCCTTTTTGGCACAGAACAGATTTGAAGCTTGATAAAAAAAATTAAAGGTTAAATTTGAACCGTTTGACTTATTTTATTTAAAACTGTATTAAAAAACAAAACTTAGTTATTAGTTTCTAATCTAATGCTTCACATATTTCTTGGTTGGTCTTTTTAAAAAAAAATCAGATGGGTGTTACTATTACCCATAAGGAGGGATAAGTAAGCCAACCATTTTTTATTTAATTTGAAAGCAAGCAAAACTTAAGAGGGGCTAAGTGGGTCTTACTTTATAATCAAACCATTATGGGAATCTATTTTGTATCAGTTATATAATATTAAAAAGAAATGAAGAAAACTCAAATATACAGGGTGTATCTGAAATAGTGGAACAAACTTTCATGGATGATAGTAGATACGTAAATACAATCAATATTAAACGCTTGATATCCTGTTAAAGTTTGTTTTTTTGCGTGCGCAAACAGATGTTCTGGAAACAGCTCTAGAAAACTGTGAGCACGCTAAAAACAAACTTTAACAGGATCTCAAGATATATATATATATATATATTATTGATTGTATTTACGTGAAACTTTGGGTTTTCAACTATGGTCTTTCAAATTATCAAATCAAAAGAAAGGATTTCGAAATACAAAATAAGGTTTTGTCAGAGTTTTCACATTTTTTGTGGTTTTTTTAACTTTTTTATAATAAAACAAATTTTAAAGTAAAGATTTTTGTGATAATTTTAAAGATCATATTAAACCACTATTTTTGAGACCATAGTCAAATGTTTACCAACAGTAGTTCTTCTACAAATTGAATTTTTTCAATGATTTTTTTGGGGTGTCGCTCCATTTTTAATTCCCTGGGATTTGGTCTGGGACCCCCAAATCCTATGTGATTCTGACTCGTCTAGGTGTCTACTATCATCCCTGAAAGTTTGTTGCACCATTTCAGATACACCCTGTATTTTCAAAACCCATCATTGTGACAAAATGTAACATGATCAATAAAAATTGAATTGAATTGAATTGATCAATGTGAGTAAGTGAGATAGATGCCTGTAGAGATACATAGTTTGAGGGGGATGATCTTCCTCACTCCCTTCCTTTATCTTCCTTTACCCACTCTAACCCCATAGAATATACATTTTTTTTCCAAGACAAGTTATTTTTGTAAAAAAAGTGAGCAAGTTGCTATAAGATAGACTATTCAGTATATTAATTTAGTTTTTTAATTTGTATATAATTGCGACATTTTAAAGGTTTGAATCACACCAGAAAATCCTTAATCCTATCATTTATAATATGTTCATTTAGAATAGTTAGGCGTTATGTATTAGAAGCAGTTACTATTGTAATTATCATCGAAAATTTTTTGTTGTGCAACGTCAAATCAGCCTAAACAGAAGTAGTTAAAATACTGCAAAAGAATTTGTCGCTGAAGTTGGGGGATGAGCATTATTAGGCGTTTTTGATCCTGTTTCAGGAGCCTATTCTAAATGAACAGACAATAATATCACCTTATACTAACCCTCTTATTTCTTTATATTTTATACACAAAACATTTTTGAAGTCATTTTTGAGAGTGGAGTGTTGTACAAATAATGAAAAGTTTAATGAGTTTTATTAAAGGTCAAAGTAGATATAAATATGAAGTAAGGAGGAGAGAGGAAAAACATTAACTGTAAGGAGAGGATTACATTATTTTTCATATTTAATTGAATACATGAGATCAATTTATTCTAAGGTAACAAGGATGTGTAATATTTTTATTCGAGAAAATTTTGGAGCAGCTAGAAAAAGAAATAGAATATAGCTATAAAAGCAAAAAATAAATTTTTCCTCTTCGAGGGCTTAAACTTCCAGCAAAGTTGTATGTAGGCCAAGCAGCTAAATCTCTAAAATATATAACTGAGATCGTACAAGAATTTCAGAACTTCCCCTTTAGAAAATCCAGGCCTATACCACTCAAGGGAAAATGGGGATTTCAAGAATATTTATCCCACGTAAACATGAAATTTTTCCACCTCGAAAAATGAGGTAGATTAAACTTAGAGAGGCACCAGAAACTCGAGTTGATGGGACATAAGTCTCTTCTACTCGTGTTACAGATGCCTTCACTAAGTGAGTTTAAAATCCTTCTTCGCGTTCCAATAAAAGGTGAGATTATTTTGATTTAAATTGCACGATTAAATTACTTGTGCTTGGTACTACTTCAAGTTTACAGTGTGAAATCCTACTTTTATGATTTTAAAATAATGATCACATGAACCACAAATATATACTTCTTTAGACTTTGTTGATAGTAATTTTATTATCCATGAATAAGAAAGATATAAGTAAAAAATATTAAAAAATTACTCCATTTAAACAGGATTTTAATCCTTAAATACGTGAATTAATTTAATGAAATCATTTAGAAAATTTCCAAATCACTGCTTCTTTAAAAAAGAGTAAAATGAATTTTAAAAAACTGAGAAAATATTTTTTACATTGACAAAACTTATTTTCCATCTATAATTTGTGAATTTCAGTCCTCTTCAGTTACTAAATTCATCCCATTGTTGTGCGCTGATGTATCTTTATAAATACGCTTCTCAAACTAATCAAATTTTGACTTCACCAAAAGTGTTAAATCTAAAAAATTAATTAAACATAAACCATTTTTAACACTACTCATCTTTTACTTAACTATAAACAAAAAAATCAAAATTTCTTTACCCCACATTTCAAAAACTCCAAGCAACGCTCCCATTTCCCCCTAACCAACCAATCAACCAACTCCTACGGCCACGATGCTCCAATCAACAATTGAATTTTTCCCCATCTCTGTATCCAGCAGCTCCCGATGCATCCAGCAGCTTAATGAAGGAAACAATAAAGCGAAATAAGTCACTAGTGATCTCGCGAGCCAGACTAAGCTCGTGCCAATCGCATTTACCTAATGAGCGTAAGAAGAAGAGGAAGCTCGTAGAAATAGAATTAGGGAAACGACGTCGGGCATGTGCTGAGAAAGCTAAATGAGCTGCGGGGCGCATCTTTCTGGATGGAAGGGAATTGGATCGTGTTTCAGCTTAATTCATTCAAACAGGTTTCGTGACTCTGAGGAAAGCTGTTGCTTTGCGAAACAAACTGAAAACTTTTAAAATAATGTTCAACTATAGATATTCCAAGGAATTAAAATTTATTTTTTATCCTATTGAGGAACCTGAGTTGCTGTTTGTTTTCAATAGCCAAAACTAGAAAAATGTCACACTGTCACACGCAACTTGTTTTGAGTATGTTTTAGCAAATACAATTATCCATCCAAAACAAGTTTTCGAGATTCGATTAATACGATAAATTGCTACAAGTGTAAGAAAGATATTCATTTCGTCATAAGCAGTTAAATTTGAATTAATAAAATTACTACCATTTTTTTTAAATTGTTTTAAAAAGTTTGTAGAATCGTGGAGGTTTATAAGAGAGGCCAAATGATCGTAAGCTGGTTTCTGACATAAGTGGAAAATTAGCATGATTCGTAAATTTATAATCAGTATTTTTCCCATACTGTAAAAAACTGCCAGGCTTTTACTATGAACGATTAGGAAATATATTATGTTTATAGTGCTCTCAAACATCTAGGGGCTTAATTTCATGGATATTTTTAATCTAAAAGGATAAAAACATCATATTTTTATGTTTTCCCTGTTCCATAAAAATAACATGCAGCTTTTACAAAAATTGCAAAATTCTCACTCGTCTAAAAAAGTTATACTGATTTAAACCAATATTTCTCATCTATGATTTTCTTTTATAGAATTAAAATTTCATTTTATCCTATCTTTTTCAAATAAACGATAAATGTTCATTTTAAATTACATAATTAGATGCAAGACCAAATGTATTTCTATTATTGTAACATAAGGTTGATAACATCCTACTACTATTATAATGAGGTATTTGCATGAAAGAGGGATTTGCTTGATTTTATACTTTTTCGATACATTATGGTCTAAAACTCCCAAATTTCTGATTTTAAGTTCAAAAATGTGTTTTAAATAATTTAAAATTCAATTTATTTTTGCCAAAACGTCAGAAAAGTCACGTTATCAGAAAACGGGTTTCTATTGGATGTGACGTCACAGCGCATGAAAACCATTGTGTTTTCTGTTTTCACGTGATCAGAAAACGGGCTTCTATTGGATGTGACCTCACAGCGCATGATTTGTGATTCGAAAGTGTTTTCGCGCCCAAACAAAAAACGAAATTTCAAAAATTTATAACTCAGAAACTAGGCTACGGAAATACTTGATGTAACATAGGCTATAATTTATAAAGAGAAAATCGGTCCTTCATTCTTTTTTTCCCATTTTTCCTTCTTTTTTCACTTATTTTTCCGTGTTTGAAAACCTGTTTTACCAGTCATGCAAGCCAATAATAAGAAACTTTAGTAGTACCAGTGTTGTAGTTACTAGGCAATTTTATTAATATCTTTTCTATGAAATTTCAAAACTAAAGCAAAAAAATGGATAGAAAACCAATTTCGCAGCATAAAAAAATAATTATATAAATTCAAAATAATAATATTGGAACAAAATCTACTTATTTTGTGTTTTATTTAATTTTTAGTATTAATACCAAAAACAAATAGTCACTTTGTTTTCGAGAGTTTTTGCACTCTTTTGGCATCATAATTATTCAATATTTAATTGTAACATAGTATAACATATTGTGCTCAAGATAACACTTCATTTTAACTAAACTTGGGGCTTCTTACAATAGCAACTTGATTGGGATACATATTCAGGACCAATCCATTTACCTCTTCTCCGAAATTTCGACAGCCAATTTTCAAAAAGTGCAACTTTCCAATAACCAGCGTCTCGCTTAACTGTAACTTTTCAATTCCCCAGAACCGTGTCGACTAAGTGATGTGCCAGAACATACAAGGTCAGAACATATTGGAAGCGAAATAAAAATTTCATAGAACTCCCAAATAAGCGTAAGCGGTACGATACACTGAAGAGCTTTGCAACAGCGAATGACGCATATTGCTATTTTCAATAGAGCTCATAAATTATTTATCAAGTTCCCACTTTATGCGAAAGTTCCCTTCTTTCTTTCTATTCCGAAATTCTGCTTCTTATTTTTTATGTTCACGAATTTTGACAGGTAGACAGCATGTTTTCGAAAGTACATACAAAAGTAGTTTCCATGGGGAAAATGCGAAAGATAAAATATGGAGTTCTACACTGATTTGTATTCTTATTGAGTTATTAGAGTTTAAAATAGCAGAGATAATATTAGAGTTTAATCAATACATGTGGATTTAATTAGTTTACGAAATGACAATGAACTAAGGTATGTGTAAGAACTATTATTTATTATCCAATTTATGGTCCAAAATAAATGCCAATAGTTAAAAGAAAAATCGTTGTAGAAAGAAAAATAAGAAGTAGAAGAAAATTAGAGTGAAATAATCTCACACCTGTGTGATAGTTTGGGTTTTTAAGATTATATCCCTTTTAAATTACATAAAGTATTACTTATTTAGCATCGTATCCTTAAGTATATTATCTGTACAGTTAAGAAGAGTTTTTTAAGAATAATCATTGTGAATATTAACTTTGTATGAATAATGAGGATTTTCTCAAGATTTTTTAACTGAAAGTTCTTTGTTCGTTGATTTCTTCCTAAAACTGGTCCTCAATGTTTGATAGGCTTGTTGGGAATCCAACTGAGAGAAATTGAATTACTCAGCTAACTACAAGTAGCTTGAAGTGTTCTAAAATGTCAAAAATAATTTTTTCGGTTTGACAAATAATTTATTGGGAAGTAGAAAATAACTTTTTGGTAAGTAAAAAAACTGATTTTCTAATCACTAAAAATAAAAGCGTGGGCTCTAGTAATTTTTTAAATTTAAATTTTTTTACAGGACAGTAACAGTAACATCCCTGACGAACGGGGATTCGAATTTCGAACCCCAGACGAACGGCTTTGCAGTTACATGCTCTTACCACTAGGCCATTACGTCGGCATTTATGTACCTATAACTTTATATAAATAAAAATACCTAATAGAGAATTTAAAGTGAATCCATCCCACTCAAAACTCATGAATGAGAAATTTGTAAATTTAACCTCATAGAACATAGAATAAAGAAGTTAGAATAAATAGTGAATTAAGAATTACTTACAAATTTTTCTTTATTATTATTCTTTAAGTTTGATAGACCCTCATAACTTGAGAATTTTCTTGGTAATATTCATTAATTCTTTGATGGTAAATAATGATCTATATTTTTAACTCGTTCGACGACTTTAATATATTCTCAAGTTATGTGGTACTAACGGACTCTTTATCCGATAACACTTTCTAGTCTAATAACTTCCTTCCGGACCCTTTAGTAAGGTACAATAGTGACATCCAAGATGAATTTGATGAAAAAATAACTTTTTTTGCCTTCGAAATAAGATGTTTCATTGTACTGATACCTAACCTCATTATCCTAATATGAAAAATTTGATTTTTTAAAAATATTTAATTTTCTATCTAAATGTTGTTATACACTTCACTGCTGCTCATTGGATATCAACTAGAAGCTTCTCAACTAACATTTTTTTAAAAAATCAGAAGTTTTGGAAGAATTTTAATTTTCCAAAATTTTTGCTCTCGATTTTTCGCATTTCTAGAGAATCACCCTTATGCTCTGCAAAATAAATAATTTTTAAAACAAGATGAAAAACGCTATTGGAAAACATCTCCTATTCAACTGAACATCTATTATGCCTGGTCTAAACCATTATCTATTACGCCCAAGTCTAAACCAGGTCTATTCCAGGTCTAAAACACCATACTCAAAAAAATTTCCCATAAAATTCCCTCACCTAACTTGTAAAACTTCCCCTTTACTTCATGAAACAAACTGCATTACGGTGACAAAACCTATCTCCTAAATAAAGTCCATGGCAGTCTATCGTGTTAGCGCTTATTTCTCTGTAAAAGAGAGCACTCCCTCTCTCCTTTCATTATCAGATTATCCTGATTTGCTTTTAACGGGTCGCTGCCGCTGTTGTGTCGGCTCACTCAGCAAAGTAAACGCTTTTAATGGGTCCCCCCACTAGAATCCTTTGAAGTGCCTGTGGATTCTCTGCACTTTTATTTTATCATTGCTGTATGGGACGTGTTTTTAGTGGAAACTAGAGGATTTTTCAGAAGGAAGGTTTTTGAGTAAATGTCGGATCGTTTTAATATTGGCAGTTTTGGAAGACAAATACTCTTAACAATTTGTTATGATAATCGATAACATCTGTTGATAGGCGTATTAACAGAGAGAGAAAGTGGAAAATTCACCCTCATAATTTCAGAATATTCTTGTTCATGAAGAGTTAGTTCCATGAATGCCAAAATCAACTTGCCTTTCCGAAGAGAAAAGTCATCCGTGTGTTATTAAGGTACTTCCTAAAAGGGAAATTTTTAACACGATAGAAATTTGTTTGTAAATTTTTTTAAACAAACAAATTCGTTCCATTTTTTAAAAAATATGTTAAAATGTGATGGTTCTATTAGTTTTTACTTTACTACATTAAAAAATTTTAAAAACAAAAAAATAGATTCCAGATTTTAAATAATTACACGAACTTTGATTTAAAATTTACAGCTATATTAATACAAGCTAAGGATGATATGGAGGGTTCAGAATAGAAGTGAACCAAGTCCACTTTAGCTACTTTTGAGCTACAGACGTTTAAAGTTAAAGCTTCATAGGAAAATTACATGTTAACGCAATAGAACTTGCTGCTGACAAGCGGATATTATCAGAACTAGGACTTGGTTCATTATTGCACTGAAATTTTACATAGTTGGTATATGTTATAGCGTTGCTAACTCAAAAATGACAAAAAGTGGACTTTTCAATTCTGAGCCCTCCATATATTGATCAGAAAAACTTGAGATAAACACGAAGTAAACCTAGGAAAGTAATAATAAAAATTATTTTGTAATGGTGTTTTAACTGTTTCGATTTAAATTTTTGAATTTGCTCTACAGCACATATTATGTTATCTTTTTTTAACAAGCAAACCAACAAATCTTCATTAACAAAATGGGATAAGGGGCCATTCATTGATTACGTAAGGATGATTTTGGAAATTTTTGACCCTCCTACCTCCATGTAAGGGCACGTAAGATTTTTCAAACCCCTCCCCTCCCTATTCTTACGTAAGATTCCTCCAGCGCACAAATTGATTAACAAAAAAGTTGAAACCAAAACTAATAAAGATTTCTCTCTTTTTTCTTTTGTTTTGTTTCGACTTTTGACAACTGGAAGATGAGTTCAACAGTTTTATTTTTATCTTAACTTAATTCTACTCCAATGAAAAATATACATCTGATGTACCTTCATTTTTTAAATTGAAGCTTCGATAATATACCGAGATCGTCAGCATTTTTCAGTTTTTCTGAGGTTATTCAATAGTAATTTGATTAGAATGATTGGAATATGTTTACAACTTGGAAAATCTTACGAAAGAATGGGTTTGACCCCCACCCCCAAGTAAGGGTATGTAGAGATTTTTCAAACCCCCCCCCCTCCCCCTCGGGATCCTTACACGTAATTAATGAATGGCCCCTAAAAACATAAAATGAATACTTACAAATAAATAAAAAAAGAATTTTTAAAATTAACACTAATCATTTTATCATTTTAATCGATAAATTTTAATTTTGAAAAAATTTAAATTACTTCAAGTTCAATTTTGCAATTCAGAATAAATTTTACAGTGAATTGTTCTGAACTCTGAACACGCGTGTTTTACTCCAACCTTACCGTATTCTTACTATTAGTTAAGCTTTTTTGTGACAGATGTTCTAAAATATTTTTAAAAATTCCCTTAAAATAAGAGAATAGACGACATAACTTCCCTACAATCTACTTTACACTCGAACAAACCTCATAAATTATTTTAATCCTTTCCCAACCTTTCAAACTTCTCAGTAATCCCCAGATTATTCCCTAAATCCCTAAAGCAAACTCCACAGCAATAACTTCAAACTCCAACCGAACCTTTCGCTCAGAGAACTCGGAAACTACAACGGCCACCTTAGCTTTTTTTCCTTTCCTTCTTCCGCTCAAAGCTCGCCTCTCAGGAAGTAATTAATGGAAAAGCAATTAGCTAACCAACGATAAAACGGCCGGAAACTATTAGACGGGCCCTTCTTTTTCCCTGGGATAAACTACCGAACGAGGCCCGACACGTTCAACAAAAAACTAGGCTACTGCAAAAAGTAATATTTCGGCACGTATTAAAGAACTTTACACGTTTGTCTGGTAATGGATCGATATTTGGTAATCTTTTGTTGAGACGTGGCAACGGTGCAGAAATGCGCCAGATGGCTTTGCCTGATACAGTTTTGTTCCTCTATCTTTCAAACGTGAATCATTTTTATGTTCGTGGGTGTTGTTGCTTTGGGCTCTAATACGTAGACGCGTTATTCACTTAACGGCGATAAAAACGTGAGAGAAAAATCTGGAGTTTTACTGTGTACCTTTCTGGTTTGGGCTATTTTTATGGTGATTCCGAGAAGATGTGGATGCGTTTAACTAGTCATGAATGAATATTAGAAGAAATAGTTTAAACGATTCTGTAGTGTGATATCTTACAGCCATTATCTATTGATTTAAAGAAAAGTAAAAACAACCGAATAATTTTATTAGTAGGGGAGACTTTTGTTATCTTCGGAGAAAAATCACGCATATTTTTAAGACAGATAAAATCATATTTTTACTATTAAAAAAAGTGTCCATCCCATCAAATTTAAAAAAAGATTGGATTTTTAATAACTTAATGAAAATTGTTTCCACATAGGTGGTTTTTATACAATAATACACATAATACATATATACAATATAGGGTCACTTGGGGTAAGTGGGACCCCTTTTTGGCCTAGTACATTTTTGGAGCTTTATAGAAAAAATTTGAAAGGGTTTATTTTGTACTTGTTGACTAATTTCGTTAAAGAGTCTATCGATAAACAAAAATTTATCAGTAGTTTCTAAAATAAAGCTTTACATTTTTCTTAACTGGTCTTTTTATCAATAATGAGATGGGTGACCCACTTAGCCCAAGAGATGGGGTAAGTGGGTCACCCCCTCTTTATTTATATTTTAAGCAAGCAAAACTTAAATGGAAGTAAGTGGGTCTTACTTGATAAAGTAAAGTAAATTTCAATATAAAATATTTTATTGTAACTGTATCCATGAGTGAGAAATATACTCACATCAAAATCAATATGACAAGGTAAGAATCGAATGAAAAGCAAAATAAGTATTTTAAAGAATTTTTCGAAAGGCCAAAGGGATATGTTTTACTTTAGCATATAAAATAGTGTTGAACAAACATAATAAGGTTCATTAAGATTTATTTTGGCACTTTAATTCGCATTGTAAGATAAAAAAGAAATCGGACACACTAAATGAGAATGAACACTGTTGATGAGATATTTCATTTTACTCACCATAACTGAAATTAAAACGCAAATTTGATATATAATGTCGATCAAACTATTTATAAATTTTAATGAATTTTGAAGTGGTGAGTAAAAGGTCTTGCTACTATAAATCGAAATTTTCTGAAAATATTGGGGGAAATTGTCCCTATGACCCCCTGAAATAGATAATAGTTCCTGTATCATAAGGGACCCTCTAGAACCACTTATATCATAATAAGGGGTCTCACTTACTAAATAAAGAGGGGTCCCACTTACCCCAACCATGCAAAAACTATGGGGTAAGTGGGACACCCCTCTTAAAAACTTCAAAATAAAAAATTTTGAAAAATTTCAAATTGTAGTATGTATTTTAGGTCAAACTCTGCAAAACAGTTCAATAAACATTAAAATGTAATAAAAACTTCCCTGGAAATACTTTTTTGAAAAATGCGTCTTGAACTCACCAAAAAATCCATTCTGGGAATCTATTTTAAATTAGTTCTATAATCTTTAAAATAAATAAAACAAATCTCAAATATATGCAAAACTCATCGGTGTGACAAGCTGTAACATAATCAATGCGAGTAAGTGTGAAATTTCCTGTGCATATTATAGTTTTAGGGGGGTGACCCACTTACCCCAGTGACCCACTTACCCCAAGTAACCCTATACAATAATACATATATACAATATATACAATAATACATATATACAATATATACAATAATACATATATACAATATATACAATAATACATATATACAATATATACAATAATACATATATACATAATTTTTATACAATAAGTATAAGAAAATATTTCAATAATCATACAACCATTTTAAAGTAAAAAGCAATTCGAACTCATTTTAGAATTAAATAGGGTTAACGAGTTGTGATTGGAACACATTTACAAAAACAAATTAGTAAAATAATTTTTTTGTGAATTTGCTTTGTTAATTTAATAAATTTAAGGTATCCAATATTTTTTTAAAAAATCCTTATATTCTTCATTTATTTTACTTTGTGTATGATTTTAATGTTTAAAAGCTACATAGTAAAATTATTCTTTTTTTCCTTTGTTCTAATTTTTTATTTAATTTTATTGTGATAAATTGATTATTGGAACAACAAATTATGGTGTTCAAGACAGATATTTGGATCTTCAAATAACTAGCCTGAATAATTCTGTCAAAGTATTCACACCGAGTATTATATTAGCTTTCCTCAGAGGACTAGACTCAATTCTCTCCCAAATCTGTTCCAGTTACAGTTACGAACAAATTAACTTCATTAATTAGTTATGTTAATCATTCCAATAGTTTTCAACTATCATTCGGAATTTATGACCACTGAATATTTAACGATTGACGACTTAGTGTAACAACTTCTCAGTTATCAGTAATCCTCCAAATTTCCGTTTGCGGTATTCCCCGTCTTGTTTAATAATAAATGGTTCGATAAATTATAGAAATATGTTGTTTCATTTACCTATGAAGGATAAAAAGGGTTACGTCTTTTATGTCTGTATTTTATAGAAATATTCATAAAATAGACAACCTCTATTAATACAAAAGATTAATAAAGTAATTAATTTCCTAAAACCCCATACTTTTAGAATGGATATCTCTAAACTAAATATAGCAAGAAAATAGCAAAACTGAAAAATATCCATTTCTGAATCAGCTGTTAAAAATCATTAACCATTTTGATATATAAAATGTTTTGACAAAATTTAAATTTTTTAAGGAAATTTTTATCTTAACTTCAGTTTTTATAACCTTGTGATACAAATGCTTGATAATTTTCTATCGAAAAATGTAGATATAATTTTTCAAAGGTCACCGATATGGATCAAGGGATCCCTGGTGACTAGAAGTGTTGTTTCTATGTCTTTCTTATGTTTCTATGTAACCTTATATGTGTAATAAATTTAAAAAATTTAAAATGTGTTCTAACGTGGAAAACTTGATAACAATATTAGATTTTTGGAAATTGCAAATGGGCTATGTTTATAATTAAAATTTCTTATCATCTTTAATACGAGATGTTCACTTTATTACATTTCAGCTTCAAAGAAAATAAAGATGCAAAATAATATAGTGTACTGAATTTCTCTTTCTATAACAAGAGACAGTTTGAATAAAAATCATTATATCTTCTTTAACCAATTTGTTTTTTAATCTTTACTTATAAAGCTTAGAGTAAGAAATATATTTTAGATTAAACTATAATCCAAAAAATTAAAAACTTTAGAAAATGTTTAAAATTCCAACACAATAAAACAGATAAGCTAATTCAGAAAGACATACGATCAAATTCCTTGTGGGATACATTTTAGATCAATATATTTTACTCTCTTAAGAAAATATAATATAATGCCAAAAGACGTCAAACTTTTCACAATAACGAGGCCACATAGCGAAATCCTATCAAAACAAAGTGATATTAGCATTTATTAGTTTAGGCTAAAGAATTCTGGGGTAAGTTTGTTGACATGGAGGATTAAACTGTCAAATCCATGAGCCTGAAATTAATTCATCTAATAGGTAACGAAACACAGCCATGGTTGTTTCGTGTAGTTTTTAATGGATTATTTTCAGTACACTAGACGCTCTTAATCATATTAATGTCTGAGAGAAGCATTTTAAATAAAACTCGTTTCTGGAGTAAGCTTGCTCCACTATTTTATAGCAGTAATTTGGTTTGAAATTTAAATTGGTTTGATTTAAATTAACTGGATATGAAGAATTGTCAGTAAAGTATCAAATGTGGTTCCCTAAAGACTAGTATAATTAATTAAGGATGGAAAAGATATATAGTATTTGAGATAGATATTCTGAATGAATAGCTAACACGGAACGGTTAATATTTGTACGTCTTAATCAGATTTGAGCATTTAAAATCAAATTAGTTTGAAAATTAATTTATAAAAATTCCTGAAAACTTTGATATTTTCTTCCAAATGTGTTTCAGTGCTGAAAATTTATAAGTAGTAAAAGAAGTTAATTGTCATGTTTTGGTAATCCAACGAAGAAAACATGATATATTTTTTCCCTCAATCAACTGTAAAAATAATATAGTTTTAAATAAAATTTCCCCGAAATGAAAAGTTAAGAAGGAGAGCAGCCCCCCTTTAAGTCCTTCAAAATACCATACTTTACTTTTCTGTAATCTTTATTCTCTATTGTTTCCAATTCTCTAAAACCCAGACTGAAATCGGAGAAAATACTTCCATTCAAGTATTTTATCAAATAAATCTTATTTAAACAGGACTCTCTTTTAAAAGACAAAAGACATTTGAAGAAAACTTCAGAAGAAAAATCAGAATGGCAAGAAAAGAGTATGCTATCTGCTACCTCGATTTAAGACCCTTAAAAAAGATACTGTCTAGAGTACACAACAGTAAAAGAAAAGTTGCAAAGCAAACTAAATAAGAAACCCTTAATGCTATGTCATCCAAGATATACGATAAGGGTTGGAAAAAAGGTCACATTAAGCTAATTACTGTCCAGGACGTTTCTTTTGCGAGACACAAAGACATTTAGAAGATCGATAATAGGATAAGGTTTGGTTGGTATTGCGATAAAGATAGTCGAAATTAGGGGAATAAAATGTCCTGGAAAGTGGAAGTCCCGTTCTTAAGACACCATTTGAGAAAGAAGTATCTGGAGAGGATTAAAGAGAACCAATTAGCTTATGTGGAATTGGGTAGCTTATGTTGGATGTAATTCCAACTTTTGCCATTATCGCAAACTGATACAAGTTGATCATACAATTTAATAGCTAAACAGATTCATGCGATCGTTAGGGTTGGTGGGATTGCCTACATTTCTCGCGAGACACACTATTAGTGTGTCTGGGGGGATGTTTGGCCCATCCGATTAGTCTGGCTACTTAGAAAAAATATTTAAATAGTGCACCGTGTATCATATGTAAAATCAACTTTTAGAAAATGAGAAAAATGAGCATTGTTTTTACCTACCTTTAGCACGGTACCTGTATGCACACCAACTGAAGGTATGCACACACTCAAAGTTTATACTAACACTACTTTATCCCATATATTTTTTATTTGTGAGAATAAGTAACGTCTGGGGCCCTGGGATTTTGGATTATTATAAGGGTTATTTATTTTTTTTCGTAAAAGGTGTTTTTTTACTAAAAACCGCTTCCCACATGACAAAATATTGCTGCCAAAAATGGAAATGGTTTTTTTAATTATCTCTTAAAAGTATTCTTAACTAAACTGGCAAAGAATTTTTTAAAAAATACTGAGCAACATGGTCTGGATGATTTCCATATGAATTGACCTGCAAGTCATTTAAAGGTAAATTTTTATGATTGTGAATACTGCTTTCCAACATCTTTAAAAAGTCGAAGGATTAGGGTAAAAACTATTTAATCGTGGATTTTTAATTCTCTGCATCCAGGAAAAATTTTTACTTTTGTTGGTAATAATCAAAAACCTAATTAAACTGTTTTTTACTTTCAAATAAGTACCATAAAAGCAAACTGAGCACATTCAAATCCCTGATTACTACTATCTTTTCCCTTCGTAATTAAAACAGTGTCTTTGCTATCGCAGTGTATTACAAATTCCAAAAGAAACACTCATGGGGAAAAACCTTTCTCAGCATTTATCCAACAAAAAGAAATCCACATAGAAAAGATTCAATTTCAGCAGAAATCAGAAAAAAAACTTATTTAAAATCCCGAAATTAAAAAAATTAGAAATCACAGTTAATGGGTATTTTAATGAATCGGAAAGGGTCTCCAATAGACACTTCTATCTCTCTTATTTTTTTATGTGATTCGGACTTTTTCTTCACACAAGTCAGTTTAATTTGGCAACTCTCCAGCATCTATTATTTTTGGCTGTCATTTTAAAAACCATTCATTTGGAAAATTCGAGACATTTATTTTAATTGTATCTCATGTTCCATGAAAAATGGTCAGGTGGAAACTAGAGATATTCTATACCCTAATTACTTTTTACAGAAGCAAAATAACACTTTTCTAACAAGAAATAAGTTTTTTTCACGCGAGTTTCTTGGTAGTTTCTTTTAGATGAAACATTTCAAACTTAGTTAAGTTATAAAAAAACCTTATTGTGAATTATTTATATTTGAAAAACTTTTTACCGCGATATTTTGAGATATTTCTTTTTGAATTAAAATGCGTTAATGATATCAAAATAATGAAATAGTAATCCCATATTACCTGTAGAATATCATTTTATGAATCACTAATGGGGTTTGATTTCCTTTTTGATGCAAAAGCAAAATGAGTTATTTTTTACAACAACAAATTTATTGAACTACAGATAAAAAAAAGAAAATTTACAAGTTCCCAAAGTCACCTGGGATCTCATGGTCCATGTAGGTGACCGTAATTATGTATAACAAGAATTTAAAATAAAAAACTAGGAGAAGAAAAAATGAGCAAATGAGTTATTAGAACAAAATTCTAATAATTTACTGCAAAAGTTTTATTTTATTAACGATTTTTAGCAAAAAAGTAAAACACGATTGTCCGCCATTTTGAAAAATCCGCCATATTTGATACATTGAGGAGAGGTAACTAATATGAATATTATTAAGACTTAATTCTAACCAAATATTGTAAAAATTACGAATTTATCATCAGAATTTTAATTTTTATAAATATTAGTGGACGCCATTTTGGAAAATTCGCCATATTGGATAAATGACTTATCGTAAGAGAAAAAAAAACAGTTCCCCATTGTTTTTGCTACTAAATCTTAATCATTTACTGCAAAATTTATGTTTTTATTAACAATTTTTAGGAAGTAATAAGTTAAAAACGATTGACCGCCATTTTGGAAAATCCGCCATATTGACTAAAGGACTCGGTTAATTTTGGTATACGTTCCACCATCGTTTTCTACGGAAAATTTCCTATAAGAATCACCCATCAAACTTTCTTTTACAATTTGTTCCATTTCAAACCTTATCTTTCTTGGACTACAAACAATTACAGCGTGAATTCACGCTGTAATTATATATATTGTGTGTTATTTGTATCATTTATGTTTAAGATACTTTTTATTTTATTTCTCATCGGTACTAATTTGTTTATAATCATGTTTTTGGTCAGCTAAATGGGCATATGCCCCAGTCTGACTAATATATTTTTCTCCAATTTTCATTTGTATCGCATTGCACACAAATAAAGTTATTATTATTGTTACTGTTACTGTTATTATTATTATTATTATTATTATTATTATTATTATTATTATTATTATTATTATTATTGTTATTGTTATTGTTATTGTTATTGTTATTGTTATTACTATTACTATTACTATTACTATTACTATTACTATTACTATTACTATTACTATTACTATTACTATTACTATTACTATTACTATTACTATTACTATTACTATTATTATTTGAAAAGGTCCTGCGTAAGCAGTTTACGGGGGTTGGTGAGCGATAGTGAGCAGGGGGCGGTAGCTCCCTAGTTTGCTAGCTAAAATATGTTATTGATATAAAGTTATAAAATGAACTAGTAATTAATTTTTAATATAAGCATGGTTATAAAAACATCCAAAATAATGTTAAAGGACTGCAATAATTCCTTTAACATTACTAAACTAATTAAATAATTCTTAAAATTAGATTAAATTCTTATTTTTGTTAAAAATAAGTTTTTAATAATATTTCTTCGGAGCTTAGTAAGTCCTTTTTAAAATGATTACTATGATAAAACTTTATTTATATAATTTCTGGAGAACATTATTCCAATTCATTTAACATCATCATTAAAATGAATTTATACCATTTTATAATTAATCACTATTATTAAGCAATATTCAATATCACGAACTGTGTTAAATCGCATTATTGGCAGTTCATTTTCTTACATAATAAATGCTACTATTGAAGCAAATATTTTCTTATGTATAACTTTCAGTCTCATAAATTTAGTTGCTCTCTTAAGTATTGCATACAGTTCTTTCTAATATTACTCCTTGAATGAACGAGAACACCTACTACTCTTTAAAAATAGAATTATAAAATAAAATTACATAAATATTTAACTCTTCATAGAAAATAAGGTACTTTTTGATAGGTATGTTTAAAGGTAGGTAGGTTTTAAAAATACTTTAACCCTGCATTTTATTGCATGTGTATTCCCTTTTATTGTGTGATGAAGATTTTAGTTTTGTGGATTAGAAAATGGCTTAAGATATTTTTAAAGAAAATTTATAATTAGATCTCTGCACTCAAATTTCGTTATTAATTTTATAAAAGATTATTTCAAAAGGAGAAAAGTTATTTCATCATACCGAAACAATCATTATTAGTACAGTCAAATTAGGGTTTGAGGTAGACATTTAGAAATACAAGCAGAAACCCCCTGGGATGTGTTTAGGGGGGTCTGAGGATGCCTCACCTGAAAATCCCAAAAAATCCGGTGACGGGTTTTCCGCCATTTTGAAAAAGAAGTCGGCCATTTTGGATTTTTCCATAATTCATAAAAACAGCTATAACAGGCGAACTAATTGGTTTAAAATATTCGTTCTTGTTTAAAAATGCGTAATTCAGTGCGTTCTTTAAGTTTCATGCATGTATTGTTGGTTCTAAACAAAGAATTTTTTAAAAATTAAGCTAAAATAGCAATTTTTTCGTATTTTTTTGGGTTGTAGTTCTTTCGTTTAATACTGTGTCGTACCTATTATAAATATCAAGACCGAAACAACTGTAACTTGTTGAGGAGAGTCTTAGGCTATACCATACCAAAATTCTAAGAAATCCCGCCATTAGTTTTCCGCCATTTTGAAAAAAACGGTGGCAATACTGAATTTTCAATGTTTCTTAAAAGCTGCTATAACAAGCGAACTTATTGGAATAAAATGCTCAATTTTTTTTAAAAATGCGTGTTTAATTGTACGTTTTTGAAATATCATGCAGTAAGTTAATATTCTTAAAGATTTAATTTTAAAAACTCGGAAAAATAGTAATTTTTCAGTCTTATTTCTGTTGTAGTTTTTTTATAGTCCAGGCAAATAAGACATTCAATATAACGGGCTGGAAATTGGTGGAAATGTAGAGAATAGTGTCCTTCTTGATATCCTGAAATTCCCAAAAAATCCCTCCAAGGGAAAATCCGCCATTTTCGAAAAACCAACGCCATCTTGGATTGGGTTTTCAAGCACAGCAACTAAACCAAGGTGCCGATTGATTTCGTTTTTGTCACATATTGTTTAATATTGTGTATTTTAAGAGACAACGTAAAGAAATTCGAAATAAAAAAATTAATTTAATAATAATTAATTTTTATTTAATTACTGCTTTGCTGTGTTAAAATGTAGGTAAGCATTCGAGTTAACAAGCTGAAAATTGGTGAAAATATAGAAGGCAGTGTCCTAATTGATATCCCGAAATTACCAAAAAATCCATCTAAGGGAAACCGCCATTTTGAAACAACCGCCTCCATCTTGGATTGTATTTTTAAGCATAGCGACTGAACCAAGGGTCCGATTGAGTTCGTTTTTGTCCCAAATTGTTCAATAATACGCATTTTAATTATAAAACGTGATAAAGTTCGAAATAAAAAACTTAATTTAATTATAATTAAATTTACTTAGTTAATGGTTTGCCGGGTTAAAATGTAGGTAAGAATTCAAAATAACAAGCTGAAAATTGGTAGAAACGTAGAAAATAGTATCCTGACCGAAGTTCCGAAATTCCCAAAAAATCCCTCCAGATGAAAATCCTCCACTGAAAAAACAACCGTCATTTTGGACTCTCAATTTAAGCATAGTGATAGTGGAGTTTTCTCTTTCCACAACAATGAAATTTCCCTAAAAAGGCATTATTGAAGCTGAAAAAAGCTGCAATTTTAAAGTCGAATATTTAAAAAACCATTCTAGCGATTTAAGTAAATTTAAGCTTAAAATGTAGTTTATTTATTCAATAACAACATGCAATTTACGTGCATGGTAAAAAATTTTAAAGTTTGTCTGCTGTATCTTTGAGCATAGTTTGTTTTCCTCAATTTGACCGTTTTGTCCATTCTTTTTTTATTTAGTTGCAACCAAACAGTGATATTTTTAACCATGCACGTAATTGCATGATTTTATTGAATAAATAAACAACATTTTAAGCTTAAATTTACTTAAATCGCTAGAATGGTTTTTTAAATATTCGACTTTAAAATCGCAGTTTTTTTCAGTTTCAATAATGCCTTTTTAGGGGAATTTCATTGTTGTGGAAAGAGAAAACTCCACTATCACTATGCTTAAATTGAGAGTCCAAAATGACGGTAGTTTTTTCAGTGGAGGATTTTCATCTGGAGGGATTTTTTGGGAATTTCGGAACTTCGGTCAGGATACTATCTTCTACGTTTCTACCAATTTTCAGCTTGTTATTTTGAATTCTTACCTACATTTTAACCCGGCAAACCATTAACTAAGTAAATTTAATTATAATTAAATTAAGTTTTTTATTTCGAACTAATTTATTAAAAATTATTTAAAATGCTTATTATTGAACAATTTGGGACAAAAACGAACTCAATCGGACCCTTGGTTCAATCGCTATGCTTAAAAATACAATCCAAGATGGAGGCGGTTGTTTCAAAATGGCGGTTTCCCTTAGAGGGATTTTTTGGTAATTTCGGGATATCAATTAGGACACTGCCTTCTATATTTTCACCAATTTTCAGCTTGTTAACTCGAATGCTTACCTACATTTTAACACAGCAAAGCAGTAATTAAATAAAAATTAATTATTATTAAATTAATTTTTTTATTTCGAATTTCTTTACGTTGTCTCTTAAAATACACAATATTAAACAATATGTGACAAAAACGAAATCAATCGGCACCTTGGTTTAGTCGCTGTGCTTGAAAACCCAATCCAAGATGGCGTTGGTTTTTCGAAAATGGCGGATTTTCCCTTGGAGGGATTTTTTGGGAATTTCAGGATATCAAGAAGGACACTATTCTCTACATTTCTACCAATTTCCAGCCCGTTATATTGAATGTCTTATTTGCCTGGACTATAAAAAAACTACAACAGAAATAAGACTGAAAAATTACTATTTTTCCGAGTTTTTAAAATTAAATCTTTAAGAATATTAACTTACTGCATGATATTTCAAAAACGTACAATTAAACACGCATTTTTAAAAAAAATTGAGCATTTTATTCCAATAAGTTCGCTTGTTATAGCAGCTTTTAAGAAACATTGAAAATTCAGTATTGCCACCGTTTTTTTCAAAATGGCGGAAAACTAATGGCGAGATTTCTTAGAATTTTGGTATGGTATAGCCTAAGACTCTCCTCAACAAGTTACAGTTGTTTCGGTCTTGATATTTATAATAGGTACGACACAGTATTAAACGAAAGAACTACAACCCGAAAAAATTGCTATTTTAGCTTAATTTTTAAAAAATCCTTGGTTTAGAACCAACAATACATGCATGAAACTTAAAGAATGCACTGAATTACGCATTTTAAAACAAGAACGAACATTTTAAACCAATTAGTTCGCCTGTTATAGCTGTTTTTATGAACTATGGAAAAATCCAACATGGCCGACTTCTTTTTCAAAATGGCGGAAAACCCGTCACCGGATTTTTTGGGATTTTCAGGTGAGGCATCCTCAGACCCCCCTAAACACATCCCAGGGGGTTTCTGCTTGTATTTCTAAATGTCTACCTCCGACCCTTTTTTCGCCTAATTTGACTGTACTATATGTTTAAAATCTTACTTTCGTACTTCCTTATTCAAAACTCTTTCCAATGAATTTCAAAGAACACACACATTAATTTTCTCAAAATGTCTTAACAAGCGTATTTATAACATGTGATTTTGAAATAAAAAAACTAACTCTTCATTAGTCGAAAAAGATTTAAAATTTACGACTGGAAGAATTTTAATACCTAAAATATCAAAACTAGTTTCCCAATCTTAACATGACCAGTCTCTACTAATTACCCAAACTTGTTTTTGAAAAATTTTACACAAACTTTCGTAATTTCGCACTTTGAAAAACAGGGTAATTAAAAACACTGAATTCGAAATGTCACATTTAACACCCATTAAAATAATCCGCCGTTTTGCAAAAAGAACCTGAAATTCGCTTTTCTTTGAACTCTTTTAAGATCCCAATTTATACTTCTTTTTCCCACCGTAAAATTACCCATTACTTTTTAAGTGCACCGTCTAATGGTTGTTCACGTTGAAAAAGAGTCGTTTATTTTCAAAATGGCAGCTGCCATTCGAGACTGTGAAAATGGCACACTTCATCTCATAGGGTTCCCAAATCCTCCCATAAGTGTTTTTGATAACGAAAGAGGGTTTCGTCGGTGGTGAAGAAAAAATATATAATACGATGGAAGCCATTACAGTTTTTTCATAAAACTTTCCTTTTTAGTTGTTTTTTGTTTCTGTCTCGTTTAGAAATGAATGGTAACAAAGAATGCCATCACTAGGTGGGTAATAATAAAAAATGGAGCGTACTGTTAGAGGTTGGATCGTAAAATTGACACTTTGGCATAATTTATGGCGGTAGAGGATGATAAAATGTTATTTCTGTTGAACTTGTTTTTATTAATTTTCTATTCTTACGTTTAAAACCCATAAATCAGGGTTTATTTCTAAGAAACCACAAATAAAGGCGCCTAATAAAATCAAGCTATAAAACCGGGAAATGCGTTTCTTTTTTGCATGCCTTTCTTTAAAAATCCAGTATTTTACAGACGGTATATTTTTCAGATGTTATAACAAATTTTACAACCGCGTATAAATAGCGGTATACAACCGCTGGATTTATCCCCATCCAGTTTGATTACGTTAGATGCATTTTAAACAACACTGCAGCATATTGCAACAAGTATGAAGTACTTCTGGTTGAGAAGAAGGTAAAAATAAATTTGCCAGGGGGAAAAATGAAAGGCAGAAAAGTATATTAAATAAAAAGATAATGTCTCTTAAGAACAAAAAAAATTGTTCTACAATTTTAATAAAAAGTATATTAAGAAAACCTTGTAACCCTTTAAGACCTAGTCGCTCCGAAATTCCCATTGGATTCAACCATAATCTCGTGTAGCTTAGGACTTAAGGAAGGGTTAAGGAAGTTAGGTTTCAAATATAGTAAATTGGTATGTTAGCAATATGAAATTGCCTTCTAGCGTGATTCACTTTACTTATAACACCAACCAGGAGATAGTTAGCATTATGACTTCTCCTATAGTTTGCACAATGTTTCATGTATCGAAATAATGTATAGTTATTTAAAATTAAATTTAAATCATGGTAGGATATTCTGTTTTATAAAACAAAATTATTTTTATGCATCATGAGTGGATATATAATGAAAGTATGAAGAAGAAAATCTAACTCTGAAACTAGAGAGTAATTTTCATTCATCGAACAGCTCAAAACGGAGACCACACCAAAATGTAAAAATGCATTCTGTAAAACGATTTTTCCTTCTGTATAACCAGCATACAAAAAACAACGTCTCAACACTATACTCTATTCATTTAGAATTGGCGCTTGAGAAATAGTGCTTTCCCCCACGCTAGAAGCGTAACCATAGCTATGATCTTCAAGCAGCCAATAGTAAGCCTTCTTCGTCACTTTGACGTGGATAGTTGCTATGGTTACCGATAGGTGGTGGGGGAAGGAAATATTTTCTTTTCAAGCGCCAGTTCAAAATGAACAGAGTATAAGCTAAGTGCTCTGTAGAAAAGAAAACATTAAGCTGGAAGCACACGATTCTTTTATGGTACAATGGTATATATTTGGCTTTAATCGCGACTTACTTTGCAAATACTATTGCTTTTTATAGCTACGGGTATTTTCATTTAGTCAGTATATTTCCTCATAAGATTGAAAAGAGATATTAGTAGCGTTTTATGTAAATTTAATTGTCATTAATATTCTTACCATAGAATTTCCCCTACTTTTGCCTAAATTATCCAATGCGCCTTGAAAAACTATGCTGTGTAACGCATAGAAATTCTTTTGAAATAGGTTAATACAATTATAATCTTAATTATACTTTGAGAAGAAACGAACATCTCAAATATATTGGGTTTCAAAAAAAATTATTCAGGAACTCAGAGAAACTCGATGATAGTCCCAAAACAGAATGAATTACATTTTAATGTTTTGAATATAAAATTAGATTGATATTTTCCCAAATTATTTCCTGAAAGATTTTAAAATATACTTTATTTTCATTTAACTTCAGAAGAATATTTTCCATCATACTTTTCTTCAGTACTTTATTAATAGAAAATGCGCAGGAAAGCATACAAATTCTATTAACTGTCTTTCTTCTCGTAAATTAAAAAAATTGTTTTAACACGGTTAATTAAAAGTATAAACGTTAAAAAAAGAACCATGGACAAATTCCGATTTTTTATAAATAGTATGAAAAAATATAAAAAAAATGTAAAACAATTCTCTTATTTTTATAAGAAAACATATTTCATTTTTTTACTTGTGCAAGCACATGAGCCCAAATTAAAAACATTTTTTACATCAAGGCGGAAAATCGAAATGCAGTTTTTTAAACCTAAACATAACCACGGTGATAAAAATAACTAATCCATGCACTCTTTATGAACAATAAACAAAAAAATTAATAAACTTACATGGTTTAAAGCATTCTTTTTTTACCGACTGGCATGATGAGGTGGTAATGGAATCCTATAAAAACTGAAGCTGGATCAAAGAAAAAGCGAAGGTACTTGAGAAAAAACATGTATTTGTTAATAAAATTTGTGTATGAAAAATTCACATTAGTCCTAGGAGTGTTTAGCTTCTTCCGCTTCTTAAGTAACTGCCAATATTTCAGAACTTACAAATTATTCTCTTCTCAAGTGTTAATTTATTTTCATAAATAAATTAGAATGTTGCCAGGTGCATAACAAAGCTTCAGTTATATTATTAATAGAGGAGATTAGTGAAAACGTCACTTCCGGTTTTTGTTTTGTTTGGAGACGTTTATTCGATCCGTGATTGGTTACATACGGATCCGTACTGTCCGTGCAGTTCACGGAACCAATCACAGACTGAATTTATGTTTCCAAACAAAACAAAAAACGTCACACTAATCTCGTCTATTAGCTCCAATGAGCAAATACATAAAATATATTCTTTGCTAATTAGATTTCTGGTATGTACCTGGCAACAGTCTAGTTTATGTATGTAAATAAATTAACAAATTATAAATTATAAAATATTCAAAATTATAAAATGATTATGGAAGATACACAGAGTATAGAGCTTAACAGAGGATTCATCTCCATAGACGCTAATGGTATATTTTTTAATATGGGTTTTCCCATGGACAACTTCAAGTGTACATCGGAACATCTCCTATAGTTCCACGTCACTCTGTTAAGTCTTTGTCATCCACCCACTGCAGCTGTCACTCAAATTCAAATCGGAAGTGGAGGGAAAAGAGCAGCACCGATGAAATTAAAATGTCGCTTGATAGAAGTTCCATATCAAATCAGGAATCACTTTCGCATTTCGCCTTCTCTGATTGGTTGCTAGTGAAATTAATTATAATCGGCAAGCATGAATTAAATTAAGTACCTAAAGAAGAAAACTGCAGTTTGGAACCTCTATTAGCTCTTTACTCTGCAGGAAAATACATAAAATGGATTCTTTATTTTTTTTCAAACGATTTTACCTTAATTTGATTTTGTGGTTTGTCTTCAAAATCTCAAAGTGTGTGTGTGTGTATATTTGTCTACTATACAAATCCACAGTTTACTTCCGATCTGCACCAAACTTGGTATACCTACGTAAAAAAACTCAAGAAAAAACATAGGCTATGTTTCTAAAACTTTAATTGACCTCTTGACCCTCTTTTGACCCCTTTTATGGTCATTTTGCTGAAATAGCTTTATTTCTTCTCCAGAAGATATCTGTTTAACCAAGACCCTCTATATACATGGCCACCCAACTCCAGACGATGACGTCAAACGTGAGTGAAAATTGCCATGTTAAGTCTATGGAGTGACGTCAAAGATGAGTGAAAGTTATGACGTTGCATGGCCGAGTTGGGAGGCCTTTATATAGAGGGTCTTGGTTTAACCCATTGTTACAATAAAACATAATGCAAAATAACAAGTTTTTAAAAGAAAAACTAGATGTAACTCTGTTTAAAAATTATAACAATAATCTAAAAATATAATTAAATGAAATTTAAAATTTTAAAACTGGTATTTAAGTATATTTTAAAATATTTTTATTTGAAAGTTGATCTAGCTTTTAAATAAAAAGTTTCATGGAATATAGCATTGTTGTTAAAATAGTCTCCATGGAAACGAAAATGTAAATAAAAAACGATCATTTATTGTAGCTTCAAGAAAGTTGATTCAAAACAAAAACAATGAGGAAGTTGCATGATTTTTTTTTATTTTTTTAATCGATTCCTCTTGCAAAAATAACCAACTACCCAAAATTTGAGGCCGATCGAGAAATTTTTTGACTGTCGAAAAAATTAACAAAAATCCCCTTCTTAAAAGCGAGCGAAAACGCCAAGAGTTTGGATGTGACGTCATCTTATATTAAACATTGTTGTAAAGCAATGGAGTTGATGGTATTATTGTTGACGTCATCTTGTAGTTTAAACAATAAACGTTTTCAGTCACTTGTTTTTTTTCTCGACTTTTAAATTAAAATATTTAATTACCTGTACATTTTTTTGAAAAACTGACTAGATATTTCATTTTACCATACAAAAAACCATACGGAACACTTGTTTGTTTTTGAAAATCTGAATTATGCAACTTCCTTATTGAAAATGTGAAAACCCTTTCAACTAGATATAGATTTTTTCGTAAATTGAAAAATGAAATACGCTTTAGTTCTTGAATAATTTCACAGAAAAAGTTAATTAAAATCCTGTATGATTAATCAAGGGTTCTAAATGGGCATATTTTAAGTAATTTTGGGAGATTTGTTTCTGATTTTTTATGGGGACCATGAGGTTAAATGTAGAAATTGTTCAAATATTAAAATGCTTGACAACTGGATGGATATAATACCTTTTACCTGGTAAAATAAGGTATAAAATATATTGAAAATTTTAAAAAAGAAATCTTAAAGCTCTAACTCCACCCGTGCAAGGCCGGGCATATCAGCTAGTAAAAAATAAGGTTTAAAAAACTTAAAATGTTTAATCTGAATTAAAATTAAAATAAACTCTTCCTTTATGGTCATTTTTATGCTAAATGGAATCAAATTGCAACAATATTTTAAAAGGAAACGTATATATAGACAAGTTCAACTGTGTGACGACACAAAGTTTCTGAAGATTTCCTTTTTTCCTGGTTTTGGGCATTGCGAGGTCACAAAGTCAAACTCGTTCATGAATTTGTTTAAGTAACTTATGAAAGTTTCGATATAATACTTTGTAAAAAAATAGAAATTATATGTAATTTCTTTATTTTACCATATTTTTCTAATTTCTTTCTAATATAATCCATCAAGCTTTATCAACAAATTCCCCCCTAAACTTAAAATACTGTAATTTACAGTCACCCCCAAACTGGAAGTCACCAACGATGCGAAATACCCACACAAATTAATGGTTTTGTAATCTCCCGATTCTTTCGAACTTACATAACTAGTATTATTAGCTTCTCGAAGAAATAAATTCTTTCTGGCCACGCTTAGTTAACTCATCGGTCCAGCAATCCGAAAACCGGTTTACCCCCTTCTCAAAAGCAGCAGTTTTCTTTCCCGTGCTTACAAACCGATTCATCAACGTCAAGCGAAAGCGAAAACGTCTCAACGAGGAACATGCAACAAGCATCAGTACTTGAGAAACAGGAAAAAGAGGAAACGAAGGTAGGAAAAAAAAACTTTCCGCTTCGCTGTAATTTTCAAGGGGCTTTGGTGGACTTATTCTGAAGTTATTTTAGGGGAAATTTTCGGCTGTCAAAGTTTCTTCGAGTGTTAACATTTCGAAAGGGATATTATGAAGAAGAAAGTTTTTGGGTGGATAGCAAAGTTCTTGAATAAGTTCGTGCAACATTTATGACTTATTATGAGGTATAATGACTATTGATGTAACTCAGTTTTCAGATTGTTATGGGGAAAATGAAATGGAGGTTCTAGTCAATGGAGTATCTACCTTTAAAATCTAGCTCATTACTCTTAACTTCCTCAAAATCAGTGATGAAATAAGGGTGTACGCGGGAGGAGGGACGCCGTCCGCCCAAAAAACACTTCATGTAGAAGCTCGTATTACTACGTATTAAAGTTTAAAAAAACATATTTACGCGTGATTTGATTATAACATTTTGCTATAGTTTCTTAAGCTGAAAATGTAAATTGTATTTTTATTCATAAGTAGGATCTGAAGTACTTTTATTAGCGCTCTCTAGTATATGTTTATAGGGGAGGGTGGAGACGATTGTAACACGGAGCAATTGTAACACTTTGATTTCCTCAAAATGAGAGGCTGCCTGGGCGAAAAGGAGATGACAGTACGTACATGGCAGGTGAATGAAAGAATATCAGATATTTTCAAGGCTGTCATTTGAGTTGTGGCTGTGTAATTGAGAAAAGATTGCTTTTCGAGCATCGAAGTAATTTTCTACTTTCGGGTAACTTTCCTTCTCCTGCACTGCAGGTATGAAGCACAACAACACTGATTTTATGTATTGTATGTACAGTACATGTATCCTAGTTTTATTCTGCTGAGTTTCAAGATGATAGTGTTGTTAGTTTCGGGGAAAACGAGAGTTGAATTAAAAATGGTGACGTAGGGTCGATTGTAACACTTCATCTTGGGACGATAGTAACATGCCACAGGACCCTTTTTAGTGCAAAAAATGGTCCCATGTTCGTTGTACTATAGAGAAATTAATTTATAAATAACCTAATTGCCTTTCTGAATAATTTTTCACTATTATTTTCTCATACTTATTCATTCTAATTTATAACTCATTATTTGAGTGGAAAATTCATTATTGCCATTCTAGTCTATGTATTTAATTATTATTTAAAAAGAATATACAGGGTGTTTCAAAATTGCGTTGCACGGCTTTTATTCGAAACCAGGGCCTCCTAGGGTCATGGAAGTAAGGTCTACCCCTAGGTAAGTGACCCTGGAGAATCCATTGAGATGACTTACAGCGCCCCTAGCGCCGAAATTAAAAAGTTAAAAAAATTAATTTAAAAACTAAAAGAGATGGAGCAAAAACCTCAATGAGAGTATTGTTGCCAACGTCAAGAAGAACTCATTGAAAAAAAATTTTATCAAAATATCTTTAATATTCGCGGAGATATTAGCATGTGAAAATAGCACTTTTTCGGGGGTCAAATAGTAAAAAGTTGGCATATTTGCAAATTTTTCAGTGTTATTGTGTAGTTTTGTGTTTTTTTTTAGTTGAAAGAACACAAAATTTAATCAAAAAATAAAAAGTATTTGCAAATATGCGATCTTTTTACTTTTTGACCCTCGAAAAAGTGCTATTTTCACATGCTAATATCTCGGCGAATATTCAAGATATTTTGATCAAATTTTTTTCAGTGAGTTTTTCTTGACGTTGGCAACAATACTCTTAATGAGGTTTTTGCTCTATCTCCTTTAGTTTTTAAATTAATTTTTTTAACTTTATAATTTCGCCGCTAGGGGCGCTGTAAGTCATTTCAATGGATTCTCCAGGTTCACTTACCTAGGGGTAGACCTTACTTTCATGACCCTAAGGAGCTGGTTCCGATTAAAAGCCGTGCAACGCAATTTTGAAACACCCTGTATATATTGTTAATAAATCTGTATGATCTTCTATCGATTTTTATGAATTTGCGTTAAATTTGTAGTGTGTTACAATTGACCCTTGCGGTGGGGTCGATTGAAACGATTTTCGATTTTCGCTGTTTTTTATTTACTACATTGTAATGCATGTCCACCGGACAGCTTTCATAACAAAATTGTAATTGGGATGTATCAACCTATTTGTATACCAATTTTCATAACTCTAACATAAAAAATGGCTTAGTTTGAGATCAAATAAAAATTTTTGTTACAATCGTCCCCACCCTCCCCTACTCTTTCATACTTGTTAGTACTATTTAGTCATTATGTTTCTTCTATCATCTTTCGATTGCTAAATTTAAATTACTAATTAAATTTTAAATTTTAAAAGCTATACTATTAATATGATTAAATCTGGATATTAAAATTTTCTACAATAGAACAGATTTTAATTGAAAAGGATAAGATAGGTGATGAGGAATAGGGGGATACAGAGAAATAGGCTTGCACGACTTGCTCGCAGTGTGTCGTGTTAACGTTTGTTTTTCTGCATACTATCCACTATGAAGGAAAAAGAAGTTCTACAGGCAACGAAAATGGCCTTGTTTCAGTTCAGAAGTTAATTTCAGGATGTCTGTTTTATAGTCCACTGAAAATAGCGAAAAAAAGGGCCCAACCTCGGACAAATTGCAATAAAAGGTTTCTCAACGGTTTTCACTTAGGAATGACCTCAATAATAACATACTAAAAATCGGCCAAAATCGGCCGGGGGGAAGTTTAATTTTTTTTTAATTTTTAAAAAATGGCCGAAAAAATTAAAAAAAAAACAAAACAATAATATAGACATGTGATACATGTTTATAGGTTATTTTTGAGTTTTAAAACCGAATATTGCCTTTAGTTTTAAAAAAAATTGAAATTTCAATTTTTAAAATTAATTTGAAAAATGAACTATATGAAAAAATTAAAACCCCCCAAAAAACCAACCAAATCATCAAAAGAGATAAATCAAACGGTTTTCATTTAGAAATGACCTAATAAACATACTAAAAGTAAAAAATTTTACGAGTTAAAGAAGTTCAATTTTTTTTAATTTCAACTTTTTTTTGCGAAAAATGCATTTATTTTTCAAATTCGTGCCCCTAACTTTTGAGGCTTTTGAAAAGGTCATTTTTCGGTGGATATTGTCCACAGATAGTTATATAATGGAAAACCGGTGGAATTGACCCTCAATGAATTAGTTAATTATTTTATTTAAAATTTTGAAATTGGTAAAATGTAGTAAAAAGTGAAAAAAGGTAATACTTTGGCATATTTACATCAGAATTTAAAATAATTAACTAATTCATTGAGGGTCAATTCCACCGGTTTTCCATTTTATAACTATCTGTGAACAATATCAACCGAAAAATGACCTTTTCAAAAGCCTCTAAAGTTTTTGGCACGAATTTGAAAAAAAATCATTTTTCGCAACAAAAAAAATGGAAATTTGAAAAAAAACTTAACTTCTTTAACTCGTAAAATTTTTTACTTTTAGTATGTTAATATTTAGGTCATTTCTAAATGAAAACCGTTTGATTTATCTCTTTTGATGATTTGGTTAGGTTTTTAGGGGGTTTTAATTTTTTTATATAGTTCATTTTTCAAATTAATTTTAAAAATTGAAATTTCAATTTTCTCTCAAAACTAAAAGCAACATTCGGTTTAAAACTCAAAAATAACCTACAAACATGTATCACATGTCTATATTATTGTTTTGGGTTTTTTTTTAAATTTTTTTCGGCCATTTTTTAAAAATTAAAAAAAATTAAACTTCCCCCCGGCCGATTTTGGCCGATTTTTAGTATGTTATTATTGAGGTCATTCCTATGTGAAAACCGTTGAGAAACCTTTTATTGCAATTTGTCCGAGGTTCAACTCTATTTTCAGTGGACTATTTAAAGGAGGTATACGTCATAAAATTATACTTATTTTATTTTGATGTGGACAAAACTGTACTTGGTTTGAAAAGGGAGTGCTTCACCACTACCTCTGGTTAAAGGAATATGTGAGAAAACTCCAGCTCTCAAGCGCCGCCTCCAACCGTGGACAGGTTTCGCCCTTGTTAGGGCTCATCAGCACCAGTGGCGGCTCGTCCATAGGGTCTGCGGGGCTGCAGCACCCCCAACCAAAATTCACCGAAATTCCAATTTTTATTTGCTTAACAATATTTAAAAAATTATCTATTTCCCTCTTTATTCTTTGTCATTTATAATATTTTTCCAATTTATTATTCTCTGCTATGCCGTCTCGCCAACAGATTTCTTTCCGGGTCGATCAGCCCCCGCAAATACACCTAACATGGTATAAAACACGAGCTCTATCATATCAAATCAAAATATCAAGAATTTAGCATGCGAATCTGTTAGGAGAAAAGGGGCTGCTTTTCAGCAGCCCTGACCAAAAGAATGATAGCTTTTTATCTTGAGAGAGCTGTGAAAAACAAATTGAGGGAAGAAGAAAAATATACGATTTCTACTGCTAATAAATCATATTGGCTTTTTAGCGTTTCGCACTCCAACACTGTTTTAATACTTTATTTATAGCTTCTTTTTTTCTTTTCAACAGAGAGAAAAAATCTTTTCGGATGTTTCGGCAAGTCAATAAAGATTTAGGTTAACTGTTTTATAGCCACGTTTTTATTTCTTTTTGTAATGAATAAATTGAATTCGAAGTATAGATTTTAGTTCATATTCGCTTGATAATCTTTATCTTCGTAATAATCAGCTAAATATAGGTAAGTGACAGCGTTTGAATGGTTATTAAGTGTGAAATCGAAATTTTATATTGTTCTCATCTCTTCTATTTGATTTTTTCCACGTTTTTGTTTAATAGAAATATTATTTGGCATTATATCGATTAAAATACGTGTCTAACTTGGTACCGCCGGAGCAGCACCCCTTATAATTTTACCTTCGAGCCGCCACTGATCAGCACGGTATAGGAAGGTAACGCAAGAGAGCGGAGGGAGAGCTTTTAGTCTAGCCGACTATAACGGAAAAAGGGGTGACTATTGATTAGTTCTCCACTATCTGCCGGAATGAAGTGCGCATTCCCTAGAACAGATTTAATTCCCGAAAGGACAGGTATGAAAAGGGAGTGCTTCACTACTACCTCTGGTTAGAGGAATATGTGAGAAAACTCCAGCTCTCAAGCGCCGCCTCCAACCGTGGACCGGTTTCACCCTTGTTAGGGCTCATCAGCACGGTATAGGAGTTTTCTCACATATTCCTCTAACCAGAGGTAGTGGTGAAGCACTCCCTTTTCATACCTGTCCTTTCGGGAATTAAATCTGTTCTAGGGAATGCGCAGTTCATTCCGGCAGATAGAGGAGGACTAATCAATAGTCCCCACTTTTTCCGTTATAGTCGGCTAGACTAAAAGCTCACCCTCCGCTCTCTTGCGTTACCTTCATATACCGTGCTGATGAGCCCTAACAAGGACGAAACCGGTCCACGGTTGGAGGCGGCGCTTGAGAGCTGGAGTTTTCTCTACTTGGTTTGTTTTGTAACAGACTAGAGAAAATCGTCGTATTTGTTACTAAGAATTCAGTTATATTTTCCACACCGAGGAAACCAACATTCCCAATAAAACTCAAAGAGTGCCAGCAAAATATACGAACGCTAATTCAATCTACTCAAAATCTGCTCTGCCACGTCACACAATCTATTTACATTTCGAATCCTCCCCATCCAAAATCCAATTACATCTTCTTTTTTTTCTTCGCCAAACGCATAAATCGAATGAAAATTAGAACCAGACGACGGACGGAAGTCAATTTCCCAGATCCTGAAGGGGCCGACGATGTTACATTTCTTTCAGACGATCCACGCCAAGTTGGTCCTTACGACTCAATTTCGAAATTCCTTCGAAAGACCCCCGGAAAAGATTCGAAATTGTCCCTTTTCTTTCAGTGCAGAACGAGTCTAGCGTAATATGACTGTGTGTGTGTTCGGGAGGTGATTCTTATTAAAGCTGTATATTCTGCTCTTGTCTAGATGGTTTGACACAGTTAGAGACCATCTAGCTCGGGATTTTTCATCGATTATTCAAAGACACACATAAAATAATAAATCGATTATACAAAGACACATGGTATAACTTGGCGTGAAAATCGGTAGGATTTTAGATTTCTTACTTTTATTCCTCTGTAGCTAATTTCATAGCTTAAAACAAATGATTTATTTAGTAAGGTATCTTCTCTTATATTGATCTTATATTTCTCACTCTCGCTCTCTATCCTCTTTATTTTTTTCTTTATTTCTTCTATTTTCATCTTTGATATCCATGCTTTTCTTTTACGTGTCTATATTTTTTAATAATTTTTTTTTTTAATTTCACAAATTCACCTGAAGATCAGACAATCCGTATAGGTGAATCCATCACATACACACAAGAACATTACACTAACATCCATGCCAAACGGGGATTCGAACCCCAGACGTACGGCTTCGCTGTCAGATGCTCTAACCACTAGGCCAGTACGTCGGTATAGTTGTCTTTTTTTTCTTTATGCATAAAAAATCTGTTTTATTACCCTTTATGGTTTTTGAAAAAAAGAATGTAAAATTAGTATTAATAGCCCTACCTCAAATAAAATTAAAACAATATTTCATAGTGTTTTTTAATTTAAATTATTTTTTTATTTAAATTTTAAGCTTTATCTATATACTATTAATATGATTAAATCCAGGATTCTTTACAACAATAAAACTGATATTAATTGGTAAGGATGAGAGAGATGAAGAGGATAAGAGGGGCTAAAACGGCAAGCTTGCACGACATCCTTGCAAGCGAGTCGTCTTAACGTTTGTTTCACTGCATACTATCCACTATGCAGGAAAAACAAGTTCTACAGGCAACAAGAACAACCTGTTTCGGTTTATAGAAGTTTAATTTCATGATTTTTGTTTTAAAGCAGGTATAAGTCATAAAATTATATTAAATTTTATAAATAGATAAAACCAAGTAAAAAAATCTTTAAACGAAGAGTACAAAATCGTACTGCTGAACCAACGATAGTAAAAGGGTCACGTGATTTTGACAACGCTGGAACTAGTATTTAGGAGGGGAGACAGGTGGAAGTTGAGGGGCAGTTGATCGAAAGAGGAAGAGACATTTGCTTGTATATTGTAGAAGCAAGACCCCAACTATCAACGGTTACCTAACCATCGGCCGTGCAAAGTCTGTAAAAATCACGTGACCCTTTTACTATCGTTGGCTGATCATTATGTGATCACATTCGTCTTTAATTGTTTTTTAACAATACTTCTTTCCGTTGATAAGGGAGAATAACCTCTCTCTTCTTTCGCATTTTTGCTAAAACGATTAAAAATATTTTAACCTTCTGATGGGTTTTCTTTTGCATTTTGCAAAGAAAGTCACTATAACGAAATCCTAGCAGAAAACAATGTTTTATACAGGGTGTATCTGAAATGGTGCAACAAACTTTCAGGGATGATAGTACTCATCAAGACGAATAAGAATCGGTATAGAAAGGGGGTCCCAGACCAAATCCCAGGGAGTTAAAAATGGAGCGACACCCCAAAAAAATCATTGAAAAATTCAATTTGTAGAAGAACTACTATTGGTAAAAACTTAATTATGGTCTCAAAAATTGTGGTTTAATATGATCTTTAAAATTACCTTAAAAGTCTTCACCTTAAAATTTGTTTTATTATGAAAAAAGTTAAAAAACACAAACAAGTGTGAAAACTCTGCCAAAACTTTATTTTGTATTTCGAAATCCTTTCTTTTGATTTAATAATCTGAAAGATCATAGTTGAAAACCCTTAAGTCCAAAGTGTCACGTAAAAACCATCAATATTAAATGCTTGAGAGCCTGTTAAAGCATGGTTTAAGTCCGTTTTTTGCGTCCGCAAAGTGCCGTTTTGGAAACGGCTATAGGAAATCAGTTTGCGCACGCTAAAAACGAACTTTAACAGGATCTCAAGCGTTTAATATTGATTGTATTTACGTGAAACTTCTGACTTGAGGGTTTTCAAGTATGATCTTTCAGATTATCAAATAAAAAGAAAGGATTTCGAAATACAAAATAAGGTTTTGGCAGAGTTTTCACATTTTTTTGGGTTTTTTAACTTTTTTCACAATAAAAATTTTTTTAAGGTGAAGACTTTTGAGGTAATTTTAAAGATCATATTAAACCACAATTTTTCAGACCATAATTAAGTTTTTACCAATAGTAGTTCTTCTACAAATTGAATTTTTCAATGATTTTTTTGGGGTGTCGCTCCATTTTTAACTCCCTGGGATTTGGTCTGGGACCCCCCTTTCTATACCGATTCTTGTTCGTCTTGATGAGTACTATCATCCCTGAAAGTTTGTTGCACCATTTCAGATACACCCTGTATATTACTTGCAGAGCCTAGCCAAGCTTTTACGAGTATGCTCCACTTCACTTCTCTCCCTACCTCCAATAAAATTTTAAATTTCCTCATGTGCCTCACAGTACGTGATGCCGTAACACAATCAAACCCAACAAAGTACAGAAAAAAAATCCACTTTTCATTACAGTTCTCTACATTATATAAATCAAACCCCACTTTTGGTTACTTTTATTACAGGAGTCAGCAATTCTATTACCAGTTTACCCTTCGTTGTCCGACCTACTTGGGAAAAAATAATGTGACCGAAAACAACAACTCTATTGCTGCAGGAAATGTAGGTTTGTATGACTTTGTTACGCGACGCAATCGTAGCAACGAGGTAGAAAATTTTCTATCGTTCTCCTCAACGATACTCCATTAGATCTTAGTACTATTACGTCACTGTCGATAGGAAATCTACCCGTTTGTACTATAGCGTCGCGTTTCTAAGTCATAAAAACCCACCTGAAGCCATAGAACGGGACCTGCCGCTGTCACGAAATCCCGAACCTCTTCCTTTTCGAGTCACGATTGGAGCCCAAAACACGTGACGTAACCTAGGCTCTCTAATGCCACCCAATCGGAAAGAATTCCGCTTTCTCGTCTGCAAGAATGCTGACGAATACTGTTTTTTCTTTTCGAAACCCGCCAGGCAGAATTCGTGTGGATTTTTTTTCATTTGTGCTTCATTGCGGATAGGTGAGTTGTTCCGCATTAGAGTTTGGAGTATACTTGACTAGAAAAGCAGCAGCATGCAAACAAGAAGCAACTTGCAATAAAATATAAAATTTTCCATTACAGTTAACAGCGGAATAGTTCGAACTTTCAAACAAAGGAATTTTGGGATATTTTGAAGAATCAATGAATGCTACTGTTTCTAAAATATCATTGATTTTCCTGCAAATAAAGACAGCAAATTAATGTTACAAACATTTCACTTTCATTTATTTACAAAGAAAAGTAATCTTGAATATTAGATAATCCTAATTTAAACTAAATTTATTTTTGATATTAAAGATAGCAAAGTGAATCTCTAAGAATCCATTTAAAATGCTTTACAGAGTTCCATTCAGTTTTTGAAATTCAATTACACTGGGGAACAGCCATTTCGTTGTCTTAGAACTGTGACTTGTTTTTGAATCACTTTTGGCCCCTAAATCCAAAAGTAACTGCAGTTTTTGTCTGTCACGTCCACTTTTTTGGCAAACAGCCCCGCCCCCTTTTTATGTTTTTCAATGACTTAATGACTTTGAATTCGATTTTCAGGGTCAAAAATCATTACTTTAGTCTTTAAATTACACCCGAGAGGACAAGAATGGTTAAAGTTTCTAAAATATGAAAATTTGTGGCCAATGGATAGGTTTAAGGGGTTATTACCCCCCTAAAAACGCAAAAAAATCGTTAAAAATGATAGAGTTTATTTTACGCTATTTTTTACACTTTATCTTTTACGCAATTCCTTTTCAAAAGGTTCTGACCCATCCCCAAAGACCCCAATTTAATGAAAATAAGCAGCAATGATTTTTACAAAAAGCGGTTGAGGCATTAGCGCCCCCGAAGCAGGGCCGTGTTAAGGGAGGGGCGAAGGGGGCACCCGCCCTGGGCGCCGTATTCAGGTATTCAAAAGGGGCGCCAAATTTGTGCTCGAACTTTTTTGCAATTTATTATTTTAGTATTTTGCAATTTAAAATTATTTTAGTATTGGACGGGATAGGTAGATTCTTCAATACTTTCGAACGGAACCACGATGAACGTGTTCAAGGGGCGCCAAATTTGTGTCCGAACATTTTTTTTCAATTAAAAATTATATTTGGGAGGGGGCGCCAAAAAAGCCAGGGGAGCGACAAAAAAGCCATCCGCCCCGGGCGCGATTTTTCCTCAACACGGCCCTGCCCCGAAGCACCCGCGGAAGGATTCGAAATACTATCTTTCGCTTAGAGGACGCGAACACCTCAACCGCTTTTAGTAAAAATCATTGCTGCCTATTTTCATTAAATTTGGGTCCTTGGGAGAGGGTTAAGACCTTTTAAAGAGGAATTGCGTAAAAAAATAAAGAGAAAAACCCTAAAATGCAAAAAAAGAACGTTATAAAGGATAGAGGTTATTTTAAGCTTTTCTTACTCTAATTTTTTTATGAAATTCCTCTTTAAAAGGTCTTAACCTTTCCCCAAGGATAAAAATTTAATGAAAATATGCAGCAATGATTTTTACTAAAAGTGGTTGAGGTGTTATCGTCCCCGAAGTGAAAGAGAGACTTCCGAACCCTTCCGCAGGTGCTTCGGGGGCGCTAATGCCTCAACCGCTTTTTGTAAAAATCATTGCTGCTTATTTTCATTAAATTGGGGTCTTTGGGGATGGGTTAGAACCTTTTGAAAAGGAATTGCGTAAAAAATAAGTGTAAAAAATAGCGTAAAATAAACTCTATCATTTTAAACGATTTTTTTTGCGTTTTTAGGGGGGTAATAACCCCTTAAACCTATCCATTGGCCACAAATTTTCATATTTTAGAAACTTTAACCATTCTTGTCCTCTCGGGTGTAATTTAAAGACTAAAGTAATGATTTTTGACCATTCAAAGTCATTAAGTCATTGAAAAACGTAAAAAGGGGGCGGGGCTGTTTGCCAAAAAAGTTGACGTGATAGAAGAAAACTAAAAACAGTTTTCTAATCAGTATGCCCATTGAACTCTAAAACAGCCAAAAAATCGAAGTCAACAGAAATTATGTTAAAAATTGTTCCCCAGTGTTATTTAACTTAATTCCAGGAAAACACTGGTCTTGCAAAGCACAAGATTTACAAAAGGTCATAGGGGATGTAATGTCCTTCAACCTTTTCCGGATATTCTAATCTTTTTTTACTGGTAATAGTAAATAAGGAATGTTTTTAATACAATCAGGAGCAGCATGACCCTTTAAATTTCTAGCATGCCCTCACAGACTTGTCCTATAAAAATTTGACCATTCCTACTATTTTTTGCTCTTTTCACAAACATACTCTTCAATTTAAATAATAGTTAATCTAAATTAAAATAAGATCCTGTCATTTCTGAAATAAGTAACACTTTTGATTGCAAAATTAAATTCCATCTGATTTCCATGACCAACAGAGCGACAAAAACAATAAATAAAAACAGAAAATCATTATGTTAAAAAAATGTAAACTTTATTTATAAATAAAAATTATGTACAATTTTTACAAAAATATTTTGTGTCGCTTTTGATTTTTACATTGGGACGTTGTTATACACGTGAACAAGAGAATCCCATGAGCAATCACACACCTGGAAGAAAAAAAACTTGAAAGCTTTAATAACAAGAAACTAACTTTAAAACAAATAATCCTGATAGAAATTTTAAAATCTATCATCTATTGAGGACACATATTGTCTCATGATTTTACCTTCATCATGAGCACTTTAACTATTAATAATACAGAAACACTTCCATGTAAAATTATTTCTTTAAAATTATAAATTGGAATTCCTAGAGTAATGTTCCAAGACCAAAAAGATAATATTGTAAAAAAGATATCCTAAAGTCAAAAAATAAACTAGAACCCCCTTTGATGCCTTTAACATTCATACCCCATTCCCAAATTTTAATCAGGAAGGTTTGACTTACAGCAGTCAGGTGTATGTCTAGACTTCAACTTAAAGGACTTCAAGACTTAATGTCAACATGTTTTTGTGAAAATCTTATCATAATTTTGTGAGTTCAAAATACTTTAATTTTGGTTCTTTCAGCCAGATACCTATTTTTGTGGAAATGGGATTCTGTTTATAGGCATGAAATTCTGAAATTTGTAAAGAGGTCAAAGTCAATTTGTAAATTTTGTCAAAGGTCTTTTTTGTGCTTTTTACTTTGATAATATTAAGAGTAAAAAGCACAAAAAAGACCTTTGAGTAAAAACTGTCGCAAAAATTCATTTTTAAGACCAAATATTTTGTGAAAGGTTTGAAGCCAACCTAATTTTTAAACGCTTTTATTCTACTTGCTTTTGGCGGCGTTTTACGGGAGGAATTTTAAAACTCGATTTTCGGGCACTTCCCGATATGTTAGGGCCCCGAAACTTTGAACATAGGTGTAAACCTCATGACACTCCAATATCCAACCATTCTCTAGTCAAACAACCAAAGGATTAAGTTAATTAACGAGTATTTTTAATTAACAGAAAAACCAGATTTTGAGACCTTTCCCAAGGGACTATTCTCCCTAAACCGTGCACAATGTTGTATAAGGCATAACTTCATCATATTCAAAAGTCAAAACGAGAATTGCCCAGTAATTACAATATTTATGGACGATTAATCACTTTTTTTTTACAAGATCTTGTACATAAAATTTCAGGCACTTCCAAACGATATAAAGTTCTAAAACTTTGCACCATGGTGTAAACTCGATGACAATTCAATATTCAATAATCAACTAGTCAAAACCTCCGTAATTAAGGTAATTAACGAGTGTTTTTAGTTATCCTTTTAATTCAAATTTGAGACACTTCCGTGAAGCCAATGGCTCCCAAAATAAATAAATAAATAAATAATAAATAAAAGCGTGGGCGCTAGTAATTCTTCACATTCACTATTTATTCTAACTTGCTTATTCTATGTTCTATGTAAAATTATACATAAATGCCGACGTATTGGCCTAGTGGTGAGCATCTGACTGCAAAGCCGTACGTCTGGGGTCCGAACCCTAGTTCGGCATAGATGTTAGTGTTACTGAACTTGAATTTACATATACGGGTCCTTACCTTCAGGTGAATTTGTACAAATTTAAAAAAATAAATAAACAAAATTTGAAATTAAAAAATATATATAAATTACTAGCACCCACGCTTTTATTTTTAGTAATTAGAAAATCAGTTATTATTTACGTACCAAAAAGGTATTTTCTACTTCCCAATAAATTATTTGTCAAACCGAAATAATTATTTTTGACCTTTTAGAACACTTCAATAAAAGCGTTTTTTAAAAAATCTTTTTTTTTACTTTTTTATTTTCCTAAACAGTTTCCTGGTCCAGGTTAAATTAATAGGTTTTGAGTATTGATTTATCAATTTAAGGCTTTGTTAGAAACAAGATTGTTCTCCAAAATTGCATATGTTGTTATTATTTTTGTCACGGGACCAGTTTTACAAATCCTTTAGTTTTATATGCTTTTACCATATTTAATAATAAATAAGGAGAAATATTATTTCTTAATCAATTTCATCAATTGCATTAGAGTCGCAAGGCATCTGAATACTTTTTTAACTGATAAATGAGAGAAATAAGAATTCAATCATTATTTAAAATGTTAGAGATTATTTTTATTTAAAATACACAAAACATGAAAATATGAACTAAGTATTCAAGACTACAATAATGTTTGTCCAAAAATAATTTGCAAATTAAAAATCACGAACAAATTAACCTAGAAACTGGTTAAAACGAAGTTACCCCAATTTACACACAATATCCATACAATTCGACATGGAAATATGAGAAAATCAAGCTTTTACCTGATTCTTCCTCAGAGGACTGCAATCTACCCCATATACAAACTCAGAGTGTCCCCTATGAATCTCTATTGCTTCAGGTGTATTCCAATTCCAAAACCTAAAAATTACAAGCAAATTGAACTTGATGCCTAGAAACACCTACATGGTTAAAATAATAACCTTAAGGCCATGGAGGCCGCCAGGATTTCCTTTTGGGGGTGCATCCATCTGTATCTACAGATTTTATCCTGCTAATTAGTAAAATATTATTTATATGTCTGTGTACTTTCTTTTCTGCCAGGCAGTGGCGTATGTAAAGAATTATTTCGATAGGGGCCCAAAATTCTCCATCAGCCATTTAATTGGTCTAATGTAGCTTTAAAATACATTATTAGATATAATTTGCATCTAAAGAACTTAATAAAAAAATTGCGAGCAATAAAGTTGCAACTACCATGGGGGGTCCCCCCCAGAAAATTTTGGAAATTAGACTCTGAAAACAGTTTTTGTAGACCTAGACCGAACTCATAGGATTTACATTTTTTAGGTAGGATTTGCATTTTTATGAACTTAAAGTAAAAAATTGGAAATAATAGAGTTCCAAGTACAAAAGTGGATCTGGGGGTCATCTTGCAGAAAATTTTTGGAAATTTCCAAATTAATTTAGTGTTATTTTTTTCTACTTGGTTTTGCACACCTAGTCTGACATAGATTTTGAAGATTTGACCTTTGGTACACCATGTCTGAATTTCGGGTAATGTCAGAACCTCCTCAGCCTCTCTTATATATGCCCCAGTGCCAGAGGAGTGTATGTGTACCCCTTGCACCCTGCTGGGCTGTGTAAATTCAGCAGCCTTTGATTGCTAATTTATTTTAACATAGTTATGAATACAGGATGTTAAAATAAGATTTAGGTCTTTAGGTTTATTGATAATCTGAATGTTTTTATACATAAAATACTCTGAATGGAATACTGTATCAATTCAAAAATACTTAATTTTAAAAACTGATAAGAAAAAAAGAAAAGAAAAATAATTCTAAGTAAAATTGTTATTAACAGTAAGGAAATTAAAATTAGCATACATAATAAAAGAACATATACTGTTTGAATCTGAATTAAAATTATTGTGTCTTGTTTGGAATTAGTTTTTATGGCCATAATTCAGATCTATACTCTGTTCATTTGGAACTGGCGCCTGAGACGTAATGTATTAGAAGCACTTACTACTGTAATTATCATCGAAGCATTTTCTTGTGCAAAGACATGGCAGCCTAAACAGAAGTAGTTAAAATACTGTAATAAAATCGGTGATTGGAATTGTTTGATTAGCGTTATTAAGCATTATTGAGCGTTTTTGATCCTGTCTCAGGCGCCAATTCTAAATGAACAGACTATAGCTGATGAACAACAATGTTAAGAGAATAATCATGATACAAGTTTTAAAAATAGTATTACCTTGTAGTGAAGTCATAACCGACAGAAACCAAAGCACCACGAATAAAAGGTAAGAACTGAAATGATAAATATATAAAGTATGAAAAATATAAAATATAAAACATCAGTTACTAAACTACTCAGTTAATGCACTTTGAACTTACTTTCAACTGCCTTATTGCATATTCATGACCTGAGAGAACAAATAAAGGTTTCTGCAATCTACGAGCATCAAACTCAAGAATTTGACCATCAACAGTTCCAGCAGCCAATACATGCTGAAAAGTTAAAAGGCAGAATTGAAACCGAATCTAATTCATACACTAAATTTATACATTCAATGAATTCAATTCATACTATTATATAAATTAAAGTAATAAGTAGACTCCATTTCATCAAAAGATACAATTATATAGTATTATTCATAAAATTTGTTTCCTTATCGCAATGAAACTACAGCAACTAGCTATCTTTACCAGGATACAAACTTTTTTTCAGATGTTAAAAAAGGAACATTATCATTAGAGTTTGATTTCAAAGAGATACTATAGTTCCCATGGTTCCCTAATAAAAATTGGTTGCATGGGAATTAAAGTATATCTTTCAACCGACAATAAGAGAAAAACTTTTATTTAATAAAAAATCTGATTAGCTATGTGTATTTTACTAAACATGCTCAATAATTCAGAGGAAAAATTCTGATTATATGTAGATCATCTCTTGAAGAGTAGGCAAATGTTGAGGGAGAAAGGAAAAACTGAAGGAATAAATGCTGGTGGTTAACCTTCCAAGTACTTATTAGCCCAAAAGGGTTTAACTTCTGAGATGACAGTCATAAACATGAGATGCTGGTTAAGCCACTATATAACCACTGTATCTGTTTCAAATAGTTAGATGTGGCTGCTTCTTCTTAAGGGCACGGAATCAAAATTTTTTACATCACCGTATATTATAAATGACTTTTAAGGAGAATGAATATAAATATATTATATCCCCATATCGGCAGCCACATATGGTGTGATATATGGGGTCATATGGAGGGTCATAAGGAACATCAGTGTTCAGATATTCGAACATCGATGTTTCGATATGTCGACTTTTAATGGCCAAGAATCAACATTTTTTACATCACCGTATAATAAATTACTTTTAAGGGGACTGAATATAAATCTATTAAATCCCTACATTGGCGGCCACATATGGTGTGATATATTTTGTCATATGGAACATCGATAATCTGATATTGGAACATTGATGTGTTTCGCTATATCAACTTTTAAGACCCCGGAATCAAAATTTTTTTACACCACCATATAATAGGCAGTGGCAGATCCAGGGAGGGGGCCATGGGGGCCATGTCCCACCCCTAAAAATTTCAAAAATAGTTATAAACCCCTTTTTCAGAGCTAAAATTCAAAAAAAATTTCTTTGTAATTCATGTGATGTCTGACAAGAATAAAAACAACACAAGGGGGGCCATGCTCATCCCGAGAAAATTTCCAAAATAGTTAAAACCCCCTTCTGTTTCTGTTTTGTCACCATATCTTCGGACGGGGGAGATGCTTGGGGCTTGGTGTGGGGACGACTGGAGGTGACATTTCTACTTGAAAAGGTGGGTCTCAGTTCATTATTTGTAATTTTGTTTTCGAGAAGTTGGTATCTCAGTGCTGCTGGATTAGAGGAAAAAACTATCTTATCAGTCCCAGGCTTCAGTAATGGTAAGTTGTTTTAGTAATTAATTAGGGGATCAGGGCCGTATCCAATCGAGGGGGTTTGGTTGGGGTTCAAACCCCCCCCCCGAAATTTCAATGTCAATTTCTTACTTACTGTTTTTCCTTAAAAATTCGTCTTAAAATGCGCATAAAACCCCTACTTTTAAGGTTAAAATTAAAAATTTTTCTTGGGGAGAAACCCCAACCCCCCTTGAAATTTTGATATCTATTATTACAGATTACAGTCGTTCCTTGAAAATTTTGGGACTTACAAGAGAAAGAGGGAAAGTGGGAATAGGGTAAGGAAAAAAAGGGAAAAGTGACTCCAAAACGAGTTAAAATCCTGCTTTTAGGGTCAAATTTCCAGAAATTTTCTGGGGGAGGACCCCCAGACCCGCCTTTGGAACTCTATTACTTAAAACGTTTTTGTAAAAAGTTTGTCAAAATGCAAAAATCCAACCAAAATGGAAATTAAAAATGTATGAAAAAAATGTATGGATGAAATTGAAAATGTATATCCGAAATCCGGATTAGGTGTACCAAAACAAGTTGAAAATCTGCTTTTTAGACTTAAATTTCCCAGACCCCCCTTTTAGCACATTATAAGATTGAAAATTCTTCGCACCCCTAAAAATCCTGGATCCACCGCTGTCTACTTACCTTGGTCACCACCAAAATCGAGTTTCCGAGAAATTTTTGGCCAAACCCCCCCCCCGAAAAAAAAGTCTAGTTACGGCCCTGTAATTAATAGTTACACAAATTAACTATTGTATGCAATATTGAGGCATAAATGACTTCATAATTAATAAATCTTAAGTCTACCCTTTTGAATAAAAAATTTCCTTCCTCCATTAATTTGCAAAAAAGTTTTTGACATTGTTTTTTCTTGTATGGGATAAATTTGATTTCATATTTTAACTGTTTTTCACTTCAAAAACATAGTTCTTCTAATGATCTAATTAAAAATGTACATTTTGCATACAAGTTAATGTTTTTATAGAGAAGTAGGGCTATTCCATATGAACAGGGACATGATCAAGAAGAATGAAAAAATAAAATAATAAAATTTGCTAATTATTTTAGGGAATAATTATGCAGTATTGATCTAATTGTGTTTTGCATTGCTTAAATTTTGTGTAAAATTATTTTTATAGGAATGTCAGTATTTAAAGTCAATATTTAGAAATATTTGTTTTAAAGGTTAATTTGTTAAGGAAAAATGTATAGTTTATTTAGAAAATTAAAAATAAATTAATTAGTTTTTACAACTTTTTTGTTAAATATACTCATAAACTTTATAGTAAAAATGAAATAAAGTGTTTAAATCAATTTAATTATATTTATATTCATGAATAACTGAACGCTTATACACATGTAGCGTGAGTTACGAAGTGCTGTAGCGTGAGTTACGAACAGCTCTCTATATTTTATTTTATTTCTGATTTTCTTAAGCATTCCCAGTAAAACTGTTTGCTATTTTAGAATAAAGGAAGTATATTCAAACACCTGACAAGCATATAGAATTATTGAAACACTATTTAAGCAGAAAAACAAATTTGAATTTTATACTCATAAATCCATGTCTTTTTCTTGTAGCGTGAGTTACGACTCTATTTTAATTAATATTTAAAAAACTAAAATTCTTAAAAGATTCGCAATACTTATTTTAAATTATTTACATAAATTTCAATATGTATGATTTTTTAGAAAGAAAATAATAGTTATTTCTATATTTAAAAATTATTTGAAATTGCAATTTTGAAAAAAATGTAGCGTGAGTTACGGTGGAATTGCCCAGTATCGTATTTTTCCAAATGCCCACCCTGAAAATTTGGTCTGGATCCGCCCCTGATAATAGGTGACTTTTAAGGGGACTGAATAAAAATCTATTACATCCCAACATCGACAACCACATATGATGTGATATATTTTGTCAAATGGAGGGTCATATGGAACATCAGTATTCCGATATTCGAACATTGATGTTTCGATCTGTCGACTTTTAAACGACAATATTTAAACGTGATTCAAGAACTACCATGTTTTTGTAAAATTGGTGGGCATGCCAAATCTGCATTTCAGCACCTGAATGCTAACTTCAGACAGTTATTGGAAACATTCAGTATTTTAACAGATTCTTACATGATCAGTCTTGCTCCAATCGCAGCACAGAACCTCGTTTTCATGGACATAATGAGCAGAAGATGCCAAGGGATTTCGGACGTCCCAAAGCCGGAGCGTTCGGTCAGCTGGAAATTAAATTATTGCTTTTAAAACTGAAATAAATTATGAAAAGTAACTTTTGCATGATTAATTGACCCAATCAAATTTCCTTCCCAGAGCTAATTTCTGTCTGTTTTCTATAAAATTATAAATAAAATTTTACATTAAAAAAACATTTTTTACAAAAACATGTACATTTTAGGGTAATATATTTTCTCTATTTCAGCACTCTAAAATCCATACACAAAACAACTAAAATATACTGGGAATAGTTTTTATGACTGACAGTAGTTTTTATAAAAACAAATAATTGCAATATTTTAGTTTTTAAATAAAATGCTACTAGAATACTTCAAAGTTGAAGGTACTACCAAAAAAAACTGTAATTGTACTAAAACTTATATTTTTTAATTCTTAGGGACCACAGGGGTAGAAGTAACCAAATAAAAATATATAGGACTTTTTAAAAATATATACATATAAAGGACATTAATTGCAGAAATCGCATTAATCAGAAATCAGCTTTCAATAGTATTGTATCAGGACTCATAACAATTTTGTATCAGTGCTTACTACATTTTTGTTACTGTTCAAGTATAGCAGCAGGGGAAATTGCATATTAGTATACCATGCTTTAGTTTTGTAATAATGAATATACCAAACTATTAACAAGCACACAATTATCAGTAACTACGAGGCATAATCACTAACAAAACTCAATACTGCAATGTGAAAAAAACATGTACAAATGCAAAAAATAAAAACTTTCTAGAGAAGGATTCATTGACTTCAAAAGTGGCCAATGTTAATTCAACAATTATAAAACATTTACAAGAAACAGCCTTCCCTTCAGAAACCTGTGAAATTCTTTCTTAGGTAATATATTCCAAACTACCCACTAACTCACTTGTACCTAGCTACAAAAATTGGCTAGAACAAGAGTCAACCTATATAGCAACTAATCGTTTTCGTGAATTTTCAAACAAATGTACATTGAAAATAAAAATTAAATTATTTAATTTAAAAAAATACTTTTAGTAAAACTGTAGGTAATTTAATCAATAGCACTAAATGAATGAGCTAAAAAACTAACATTCCAGTAATTTTAAAATCCCAAAAAATACCCAGAAAATATTTTTAAGAGGAAAGTTGAATAATACTTAAATAGTATTACATCTTAATATAAATACTAATATATTATCTGTACAGCATAATTTTCCTAACATAAATAGCTCCAAATTGAAACTGGACCTCTGAAGTTAGTTTTATTCAAACCAATTTGCTTTCTTACAAATATAAAGCAATAAGTAGGTCTTTTAATAAGCCTGCTAAAACTGCACATATTTGGGACACATGTAAACACTTATTCTAAAGGCAAATTTTAAAGTTAAGAACTCAAATATATTGGCCTGAAACACACAATCGGGGGCCAATAAAGTTGTTTTTCTAGCCCTCATCAAATCGGAAAAAAACAACTTTATAGGCAAAAGACCAAAGAATAAATTTTAAAACTCATCAACTCTTTCAGAAGAATTTTGAACCATGTCACAATTCGGGGACTTTGGTATTATCAGTTAACATCCTGTAATAGTTATAAGGCCATCTAAAATTTAAAATTCCAGGTATTTGGTAAGTATTAAAATTCTTTTTCAAGAATTGGATATTCAAGGCATCAATTTGAAAATTTTGAAATTCAAAGACTTAAGGTATTTAAGGCTTTTGATGGAATATAGGATATTTTTTTGAAACACGAATTTATAGGACGCTTTTTCCTGTTTTATGAAAATATATTATCTATAGGAAATATAGGACTTCTACCCCTGGGGAACCAAGAAAAATCCTAAATTTATTCACCAATCTTAAATAAAGGCATTAAATATTATAATGTTGGTATTCAAAACTGAAAGATATTATGAAAAATTCATCTATAAATTGGATACTTGCCATACAACATTTTGGAATGCAAAGTTGTGTTTAAAATAAGCTATTATTTTTCTTAAGATATTTTGTTAAACAATTCTTCCAATGAAATCCTAGCCACCTAATTACTAAAGATCTAAAAAACAAATAACCGAAAAATAAAGAAAAATTTTAAAGGGAAATTCTTGTTTTCCCAAGTTTCTAAACTTGTGTTTTTGAAACTTAATTTTTAAACTACTTTTTTGTTAAAAAAACTAAGCTGTTAATTTTTAAATTACAAATATGATTTTCTTTTCATTTTGGGGATACTTTTTTTATTAGAATTGCTCTTTTGCTGAAAGAATTTGTTTAGGTAGTTCAAACAATATCATGAATGATTGAGCATTCAAATTGAATATTTTTGTAAGTTAAATTAATAAGAAATTAAACACAATTTAAATAATACCATACCTGAAGCAGTTGCAAATATTTCTGGAGTATTTCTAGACCAGGTTGCTTCATACACTTGATCAGAATGCTCTACAAAATTAGCAACTTCTTTTGCAACAAAAGGATCCCACTAGAAAATTAAAAAAAACTATCAAACTTCATTATTGAAACATACTGGCAGTTTTGCATAAAATATCATTCCCTGTTCCTTGATGAACATGGAAGAAATGCACACGAACACATGTAATAACATAGGGGAAGAGAAAAGAGAAAGAAATGATTTTTTAAATTTTTATCTCTATAAATTGCCCTCATAATACTCAACTTCAAATAAACAATAAAAGTATTTGGAAGTATGAAATTTAGAAGTATTTAAAAAGTCCAGGTGAAAAAAATGGATCCACCCTTACCCTAAAACAGGGTCCCAATTAGAAAAATTTAAAAATAATAATAACTTAGAAAAGTTTTTAAAAATAGCCTTAATTGCACAAAATACATTATCAGAATCTTTTTTTAACTCTTGTATCATTTAATACAATGGAACCTGTGTAATCATAATATCATCTATATGATAAACTGTCAACTGTCTCCATGATCCAAGAGAGGTCAAATACAGCAAACTGTCTGTAAAGATGTGACTTTTCTTTTATTTCTGTTTTTACATCGGTCTGTTAAAGTTAATTAAGTCTGTTTTATCACTAATATATTCAATTAAAAATGCTTAAAAAAGAGCTGGAGTTCACAAGACTGAATATGTGATGGTGGAAAAATATAACAGTAAAAAAATGAAAGAACATGAAAAGGTTTCACTGTAACATTTCACTGTAACACAGCTTAAACTTTACCAAATTTCAGAAGATCTTCCAAAATTAAAAAGAAGTACATACCACTTTTACCATATGATCCCATGATGCCGATAAAATATAGCTAAATGTATTATGAGGACTCCAATCAACTGAATAAACCTAAAACACACAATAAAAAGTTAACTAAAAGCATCTTTTCTGATTTTTTTCATATCAAATACTGTTGCATTCTGCATTTTGCCCATCATTAAAAAATACAATATTATTTAAAATATTTAAGGTTAATTTTAACTTAAGCAATTTTTTGTAATACGAATCATACCAAGTTAGTTTCTATAAAATTTGTTACAGCCATAAACAGTAGAATTCTTACTTATAATAAATTTGTCTAAAAGAACCTTTGCTAATCACTAAATTCTTAACAAAATACTAAATTAATATTGATTAAATAATAACTAATGGATTTTAATTTTATTATTAATCTAAAGAAAAATCTGATTCAAAAACTACTTTGAATTTTTGTTTGATCGCTAATTTATTTCACAAAGCTTAAGTAATGAAGAAGCTATGTGTCCTCAAGGTTTAACCCTTTTGTGATGGGTGCCTCAGGCAATGAACCGCTCTTACAGGACGGCACGCGAGTAGACAGAACTTTCCCCACAGGACGGGCACTTTGTGCATCTAAGACGATCAGAAAAAAAATCGTAGAAATTCAAATTGTGGTCCAAAATATTTAATTTTTTCTATTCGATCAGCTAAACTCCTTTGAAGTAAATGCTGAAAATACTATTGCGTTATACTGCCATTTTCTTTCAAAATTTTAAAAATAAATATTACTTAAATAAAAAAACATTTCCACAAACCTAAGATGAATAAACTGGAGAAAATACCACAAAATGAAGAGATTTTATAGCAAGGAACATATGAAGACGAATGAAATATGTTTGAAAAAAACCACTTTATTTCTATTTTACTAAAGAGGCGCAATACAAATACAAATAAAAATCAAGTCGACCAACTACAGGCGTAAGCCCAGCAAGGTTGGTCCAGTCTTCTTAACCCAAACTACCGGAATCCCAGTATCTGTCAATTTTCCTCTTGAACTCGTTTACCCCACTAGAATTTACAATTGTTTCAGGCAAAACATTCCATCTATCCACTACCCTATTAAAAAAATAATGCTTTCTACAATCCGTCTTAAATTTGACTTTATTCAATTTGAAATTGTGACCCCTTGTTCTATTACCCGTATTGAAATCTAGGCCCTCTGTGCCCCCTTGCTTGACCATTTTAAAAAGTTGAATCAAATCCCCTCTAATCCTTCTTTTCTCTAAAGTGAACATATTTAGCTTCTTTAATCTTCCCTCATAACTTAAACTGGACCCTTGACCATTTTGGTAGCCCTATGCTGAACCCTTTCAATTGAATCAATATCTTTTTTTAAGTATGGAGACCAAAACTGAACAGCATACTCTAGATGAGGTCTCACCAAGCCTCTGTATAGTGGCAAAATAATATCCTCGGACCTTGAAGAAACAGTTTTTTTTAATGTAACCCAATATCCTATTAGCCTTTTTACTAGCAGCTGAACACTGATGAACCCATTTAAAGTCCTCATTAACCATCACCCCTAAATCTCTGATCATATTACCCTCTTTAACTTTGTCCCCTTGCAGATAAAATTCTGCCCTACCATTTCCCCGACCCATATGAAGTACCTGACATTTACTTATGTTAAAGGACATACCCCATTTTTCAGCCCATTGTGATACAATATCAAGATCCCTTTGTAAATTTTGTACCTGCTCCTGAGTATCTACCCTTCCCCAAATTTTTAAGTCGTCAGCAAAGATGCTGATTTTGTTCCTAATGTCCTGACTTATATCGTTAATGAATATTATAAAGAGAATGGGCCCCAATACTGACCCCTGTGGCACCCCACTCATGACCTCTGCCCACTGAGAATAATTACCCTTAACTTGCACTCTCTGTTTCTTACCTATCAACCAATTCCTAATCCACAATAATGTTTTACCTCTGATACACAATTTTTCTAATTTGAGTAGCAATGCCTCGTGTGGAACCTTATCAAATGCCTTTTGAAAATCTATGTAAAATATGTGTACACTGTGTTTTTGATCCAACTCCTTTGTTATATCGTCATAGAACTTTAAAATATTAGTTTGACAGGATCTACCCTTCCTGAATCCAAACTGATTATCTGATAGTGCAGCTTATCTAATCCCTCAGAAATTGTTTAACCATCATTAATTCTGAGAAATATAGCTAATAAATTATATATTTTGGGGATTCACGGTTAAACGGGGGTAAATTCTCCAATCCGGCGATAAGTGTGCCAGCTTTGCTGCCGTCTGGTTTCCATGGTTGTAGTTAGGGATGGTGATGATACTCGGAAAACGTGTGTTGAAGTTTTTATTACCTAAGTAAGAGAAAAAGACCATTTCTGATTCACATTACTTATGTTGATGTATAATGCATAAATCTTGCTATATTTCAGAAACAAAAAGTCAGAAATTAAAAATATTTTATGGAAATGTAGGTCTAGATGTTCCCATTAGAATAATTTCACTGAAACAAGCATAGAGCGATATCTAGTGGGAATAAAAAATACAAATATAAAGTTTTAATCGTGTATGGCATATGAGACGCCCGTCCTCTGGTCCTTCCAAAGCAGGCGTCTCACCCGTGAGACGGTAGGCAGGTGGAAACTTAACTGTAACTATTAAAAAGAAAAATTAACTCTAAAAAATTGAAAGAACATACCTCTTTACCATGAATTTTATAATACCCAACAGGTTGCTAAAAAAGAAACACAAATTAGTTTTCAAACTTTTGAAAATACCTATTCACACCAAATATTTGACCTTATTAAAATGAATACCCTTCACGCTGATATTAAATAACATAATCGGTACTATAAAAACTACTTACAGGATAGTTTATGTAATCCCAGATTTGAATGGAGCCATCCCCACAACTTGTAACAATGAGGTTAGGGTTAACTTCACTCCATGTCACATCATACAATCCTTCTTTCCACTCCCTTGTTGCAATGATGGACACTCTATTGTTATGTACATCCAAAACAAATAGGCATCCTTTACCTGAAAAAATAATGATTGAGCCATTTTTAAAACAGTTAAACTGAAATGTGATAAAAAATAAAAATTTTGAGCCAGTTTCCCTGAATTGGGATTTCATGGTTATTGTGAAAGGTTCAGGTCTAAATCTGAAAAAATAAAGAAATGGCAAGTACTGTAAAACAGCATTTTTCTGGTATGTCATTCTCCTTGCATCATATCTCCTAAACAAAACCGAGTACATTGTTGAAATTCAGATGTTTGAAGTATCACGATTTTATGATGAATACATGACACTTTGGTTGATTCCGTAAACGTTCTCGCTAAAAATCCCAGTGCTTTTTTTGGACACCAAAGTTAGTTAGATCAGTAAAAATCGGAAAAATTTGTGGCTGATATTTAAATAATGGCGTCAAAAAAAACATGGTGGTTTTTAGTGGGAATGTTATGGTGAATGTCCGAAATTTGGGGAATGTCGACATCCACTGGTGAATGTCGACATTCTCCAATTTCGGACATTCACCGTAACAGGAACGTTAAATGAATTGAATCGAAATTTTTACGCCTAAATAATAAAAAATAAAGAAATGGGGACATATTTCTTTTCTACGGTGTGTTTCTTAATCTAGCAAGGGGCGCGCGGGCACTTTGACCCGGCGTACCAAAAAGCACATTACGGTTAATTGCCGGAAAATTTAGAAGGGAATTTTTTCCCACCCAAATTGTTTTTAAACTTAACTGCAGCTTATTGTATATCAACTAGGATGTGGTCATCTAACATTAAAAAAATTAAGAAGTTTTGAAAGCAATTTAATTTTTAAAAATTTTTGTTATCATTTTTATAGATTTCCAGAAAACCGCTTTTATTCATGTTCATAAATTATCTCATATGGAAAGGAACTGCATTTTTCAGAGGCTATTTCATTTTAAGACTAATTTAATAAACATTTTTTATTCATACAAGTATGTGAACAACTTTGAGTACAAATTAGTACTAACGGTTTCACGCATTTACAAGAATAATTTAGGTATGAGAGAAAGAAACAAACGAAAACATGACAATGCAACTTTCAGGAAGCTAATCAGACTCCTAAATCTAAATAAGGAAAAGATACATTAACATCATGAAACTTGGGAATACAGTTTAAAAAATAATAGTACAATGGAAATAAATGTATAAATAGGGACCAGGATAAAATGGACACCAGGAAAATAAAGAAATTTAAGGGTCAATAATGAAAAAGAATAGGACAGCTTGTGAATGTTGCATTCAACCATTTCTACAAAAATTTTGTAATACGTCACGATCACATTCATAGAAATTCCTTAACTTAATACTTTACCTGAAATTCCATAGTTTTGGGAAGACGCAAGTGCTAAAAGATTTTTCTTAAAAGGCGAGTATTTGACGTTATATCCGTGATATTCGCCAGTCCGAAAAGCAGCAGTGATGCTGTACTTGTTGTTCATTGTAGGTTGAAATGAAGCGTAAAGCAGTCATAAAATGATAAAATACAAAAACAAACCCTAATCGCAACTTTAAATCACGTAAATAGTTCTGAAAATGTTCGCGTTCGATGAATAACAAATGAACTGGTATGGTTTATTTTTTTCTTCAATGTTTACATCATTGAGAGCTTGCTGACGCTATGGAGTAAAAATGTTTTTCTGATGATGGTTAAAAAAATTACAATTGAATTAAGCAGAGGTAGTTAAATCATTATAGTTATCATAAAACTACATTATAGTTTTTAAACTATTCAAATGCCTGTAAAATAACTAAAATACTAATTTTACGACAACGATTTGAGATAATATGGTAGGCATTTATCGATTTTAGTTTCTAAGTGGCATCAGTAAAAATTAGAATAATTTTGATTTTGATTGTAATTTTGATTGTAGGTAAACGTAGATTTTACAGATTTTAGAATGTGGAAGTATAAACAAACACTCCCCATAGTCAGCACAAGTCTCTATTATAGAACTTGAACTTAAACAAACATCACTCTAAACCAGTGTTTCCCAACCTTTTTCGGCCCATGCCCCACCAAAGCCTTTCTAAATTTTCCATGCCCCCCCCCGCTCTCAGTGGCATATATAGAAATTTATTTTGAGAGGGAGCCAAAATTATTTCTTAGCCCCTCCCTCCTATATATATTTATTATGTCTAATGAAGCTTGTAAGAACATTTTTAGATAGAATTTGCATGCTAAAGAACTGAATCAAGCTATGAGTAATTAAGCTCTAAGTACCAAGGGGGGCCTAACCTAACCTAATGTATGAAGGGATGAACCTAATGTAAAAAAGTTTCAAATATAAGCGTTCTAAAAACAAGGATATCTTGGGTCATCCCCCATAAAAGGTTTGGAAATTAGACTCTAAAAACAGGGTTTCAACTTAGTCCTGATACATACTGGTCCAGATTTCAGACAAACATTCTCAGATAGAAAAATAGGATCAGATTTTGATAAACTTCTTTTTTAAAAGTTGTTTTTTAATTTTCCCCGTGGATTGGCCTCACCTGGGGGCAATTCGGTTGAAAATTTTCAAATTGCCCCCCTAGAAAATGATATTGCCCCCTGGTGGGGCGTACGCCCCACGTTGGGAAACACTGCTCTAAACAGTGGTTACGCGGCAATTAAAAAAAATTCCTAAAACAAACTAAAAAAATCGTCTCACAAGAGCAAACATTTAATTTGTTCTCCATCGATATTTTATCATATGGGCCATCCATAATATGATGTCGCCCATTTTTTTCCAATATTATTGACCCTCTCCCTTCCTTTGGTCACAAAAAATGTCACCATTTTTTTTTCAAACTTAATTGCACCCTACTTTTAATTTAATAGTGAACTCGTGTATCGTTAATAAAAATTTTATAATGTGTCCTTAAACTGCAATTGTTAGTTATTGTTTTATTAAGTTTTTGGTTGACATTTAGTGTCACAAGGCCTAGAAAGAGCATTTTTCTCTGCTCTTCTGGAAAAGCATTAAGCCCACATAAATCTAATTAGAGGGATTCAGGGAAATGTGTAAAGGCCCTGCCCCACCCCTAAAAAAAATTCTGAGTATCAAAACAAGTTTAAACCCTGTTTTTTGTGATCAAATTTCACAAAAATTCTGGAGAAAGAGGAGGACCCACAACCCCTTCTTTTGTTTGATTTTAAGAATCTACCCCCCTCTCTTTTGTACTCCTGAACTTAATTATTCAAAACTTTTTTTACAGGTTCATAGAAATCCAACTCCTACCTAAAAATGTATGTCCGAAATTCGGATCAGGTGTACCAAAACTATTTAAAAACTTGCTTTTTAGTCAAATTCCCAAAATTGTTTGAGGGAAAAACCTCTACTCCCCTTTGGTACCTGGAACTTAATAACAACTTTTCTTATACAGTGAAATCCCGTTACAACGAATACCGATACAGCGAAAAATCCCGTTATTACGAAAGTTCCCAACTGTTTTTATTTGAATTAGCAATAGTACGGTTACAACGGAATTTCCATTACAACGAAGAAATTTTACGGTCCCGTGAAGTTTGTTATAACAGGATTTTACTGTATTATTCTTTAATATGCAAATTCTGCTTTTAAAAAAGCTACATTGGACTTATTAAATATGTATAGGAGGGGTTGAGGAATAATTTTGGGCACGTCCTGAAATAAAATTCTATATTAATTTCTACACGGGATTACCACCTTTTTCGCTGACTTTTCTTTAAAAACATACTGTTTTTAATTATATTAAGGTTTTAAAAATGTGGAAAGTTATGGACCTCATGGGAATATGGAGTTATTAAAAAATTAAATGCTTTTAAGAAAGGCAGAGTTTTGTGTAGCACAGTTTTGGGAACCATTGTTATAAGTGCTTTTAAGAAACAAAAAAATGACCATGTTATAATTTTACTTGCGAAAACTAAAAGTACCAACAATTCTCAAAGGATACATATGAACCACCCTTGTGCCAGAGGCAATCTATAAAAAACTAAAAATTAATGAAGAGGGGAATTAAAATACAAAAACCCTAGGCTAATAAAAATTTTAAAAAATTAACCACTAACTGCCACTTTGGGACCTTCCCGAAAAGCAGAAGGTCAAAGGTTTTTTATATACTGGTACCAAAAGTACTAGTATAAAATAGCATCAATCGAAAGTTTGATACCAAAACCACTGGGCATCAAAAAAAGTATCACTAGAAAGTAAGATACCAAAAGTACAGGTATCAAAAAAAGTATTAGGTAGAAACCACAAAGGTTTTTTTACTCGTATCGATACCATATGAGCGATATCTCTGGCGATACACCTCGAGTCGATACTTTGGGTGAAGTGGGACAAAAGTGACTCAATGCAGAAAAATAGTTTTTGAGCTGCAAAATGAGAACAGACTTCATTAAATCTATAGTTAAATTTTTTCAATGAAATTATTTTAAAGAATTTGCCAATTAAGTATTGATACTTTTAGGTTTTGAATACTTAAGTATTTGTTATCGATACCTGACCCACTAATTTGTAGTAATATTTATGGCAATTCAATAAAATTAATTTTTTTAATTGAAGAATTTCCATGGTAAATTTTTTTATGAAATGGGTATAGTGAAGGAATACTGTAGCAAAAGATATCAAAAGTAAAAAGCGTAAGTTCAAATATATAGTTGTTATATTTCTAAATTAAAATTTTAATAAAAAGCTTTTACAAAAATATTATTGATGTAAAAAATTAACATTTACCTTTAAATTATTTTTAAAAACTGGTTTTATTTATTTTTATTAGATTTATTGTCAGTAAAAAATTGTAACTTCACTGACTTAAAATTCCTAAATTACTTTCAGAGAAAATTTCCCAATTGGATTTGAATAAAAAATAGAATTTTTGCACTTATATGTAAAACAAATTAAAAAGATATCAACTAAATTTTACACAATGGAAATAAAAAAGCTTAATTAGAAGAAATAAAAAAAATGTTTATTCAAAATGTTACAAATAGGTGTTATGCAACAATGATTATAAAAACATTTGGCATAAATATAAGATTCACATGAAAAGAGCTACACAATAGTAAAATTAAGTAATTAGTATAACACAATATTCACAGACATTATGAATCTTTCGACTTATTGTCACTGTTTTCAGAAGTTGAATCACTAAGAGTTTCAGTTTTTACTTCCTGATTTCCGAGATTTGATTCAGGCAAGGCACTGGTAACTATTTTTCTTAAAAATTTCAGGCCCCATATGGAAAAGGCAATCCCTATTGCAGCAAGAAAAACTAGGACTGAAATGAAACCAACAATTCCTGCAAATATAAGACCACCAACTGCCAAAAGGGAACCTAGGTACAAAAAGCGAAATACTATAACCTTTTTATGGTAAAGAAAACATTACAAACAAACATATTTTTTAAAGATTCTTACAATGAAAAGGCTTATTTAATGTTATTAATAGTAACATACCCAGATTAGTAAATTATTTAATAATTTTAGTTGTGCAGCTTAAATGAGTGATAGGTTTTAAATCATTTTATGGGGGGTAATGGGGAAAGTAAGTATAAAATCTAGTAATATTGGAAAAAGCCCTATAATACCAGAATATTAAATATATCTTTGGGTAATTTTTTGGGCATTTTTATAAATATATTCAGTATAAAAATTAAGAACAACCAACATATATTGTTGTATTAGATAAAAAAGTAGATCTACGAAATGCACATCTTCATTTTCATCACTGTGGGCAGTGACGTAGCCAGAGGGGGGATTTGGGGATATATCCCCTCCCGAAACTCAGAAATTTTCCTTTTTTAGCCATAGGAAACCACTAAAAATACTCCATATCCCCCTCCGAAATATTTTTCTGGCTACGCCACTGACTGTGGGGCCTGGAGTGCAAGGTATATGGGGTCAGCCTAACGCAAAACCCCAAGTGTTTAGTCATGCCAAAATTAATACTTTAATGTGGGACATCCAAATATTATGAAAGCATTTAAGGTGGGTTGCCATCTGTTCATTTATTTGCTGACAAGAAAGAAATAATTGCTTAAGACACAAAACTGGCTTATATTAGAAATGTGTAGTAACATGTAAAAATATTTTTTTAAATTGACAAAAAGAGAAAATGATATTACTTAAATTTTAATAACTTGGCAACAAATTGAATTGTCAGATTTTAATTTTACTGAGCAAATGGCAGAGGAATCACATGTAGTATACTTAAGAGTATACTGTATACCTTAATTTTAAAAAAATATTGCAAATTTTGTGTGAAAAACTAATGAACTTTCAAAAGTAGTTATTCTTACCTTCAATAAATATGAAGCACACTAAGGTTATTAACAAGGTGATGATCACGAAGGCCATAAAACACATCAAAGGAATCAGTGAAAAAAAGGAAATCACAATAGCTATCCATGCGATGAATGGGTGCTTTGTACAAGTATCTTCTATGAAGTCAAAATTTTGCTGTCCAAGAATCCTTACAGCTTGAGGTTCAATAATATTCCTTATCTCTCTTAACCTTCTGCAAGCTTCTTGCAATAAAACATCCATTTTTCTGGAAAAAAAAGGAAATGATCTAGCACTTGTATTTTATTTTTAAGATAATACAAACAAGTAAAATATTATATTGCTAACATTGGGAAATTATCATACGAGATTGTTTTTTTAAACTTCCATTTTGCTCCTGAAAAATGAGTAGTAAGAATTTTGAAATAATTTTACTACTTGTAAGGTAGCCACATCCTTGACTATCGATTGCCACTTTAAAGGAGGGGGGGAATTTGAAATATTTTCAGTTATTTGTCCACGAGATAATTTAACCATACAGTGTTTGCTACAAAGTAAGACTGGACCAACTGTTCAAATTTTATTTACAAATACGAATATTGACGACCAACAATAGGTGTGTGAAGCCCAGCTTGGCAGCAAAGATAAAGATTCACATACTTTTTTAAACAGCTAAAAGCAGATATGGTATTTACATATTAGCCTGTCAAATGATCTGCTGAATCTGAAAACACTGTCTTGAAGTCTGTTCAGCGTGCTAAAGCCAAACCTGACAGACACAAAAGGTTTAGTTCAGTTTTGATAGTGAACAGTTATTTAATATGAGAGAACAAAACTTGAACTATCAACAAATCATATTACAACAATAAAGGAACGGTCTTGGATTAAATTCACAGTAATAATAAAACAAACTCCTTTGTTTTGAGAAATTAGTGGCTTTGCACAGCCAAAGAACTCTAAATTTTAAAAAATTGAGAACAATTCGGTAGGGAATTAGTTGATATAGTTTTTGATTGCGTAACCCATTACAGAAGGAAAACCCAAAGAAAAACACAGGAAATCAGACCGAAAATTAAAGTTTACCGCTGTACCTCAATTATCGTCAGTGTGGGTTTCTATGGAAGACTGCATTCAATGGGGAATAAATATAAATAGCGTATATCGGCCCTTTTTACCGGCGAAAAGGTGGAGTAGCTGTTGATTTGACAGGACCAGCCCAAACTTCAATGAAACCGACAAAAGCAGACCAGCAGACAGCGAAATTACAAAACGAAGTACAAACAAACTTCTAACTTCTCTCAAAAACTCGCTGAATCCTGAACGTAACGATCGGCTGATTGGCTAGGAGTATGTTCATGGGCGGAGCTTATTTTTCCCTTCTCTTCTCCAACTCTGCTCTGCATCTATCTTTGCAGGACAAGAGATGCTACTCTATGGAGATGCTAGGATATCATTTTCAGTGGCGAATCCAGTAGGGGGGGCTGCAGCCCCCCCCAGGAATAAGACATTCAAGAGTTTCGAAGTGTATATTTGGACGGCCAAAACGGCCAGTGGCGCATGCGCTGTAGGTCTCGTGATGACGTAGCAGTCTCGGCGCTTAGTGATGGAACCAATGGTACGCCTAGCCGTGGAAGTTAGAGTAGAGTTTAGTTGAAAATGGCCGTGCAAATATACAGTGCCTTCAAGTTTTGGTAATAGCAATAAAACAAAAAGAAATTTCACTACGTTGCGGACATTCGGTGGTGTTACCCAAAGGGTCTCAAAATCAATCGGAAACCTACTTTTAAGGGTAAAAATTCCAAAATTTTTCTGGGGGAAGACCCCCAAACCCCCTCGAAATTTTGGAATCTAATAAGTACGGTTTTTCCTTGAAACTTTAGGGATTTACAAGGAGTGATCCTCTTTGATGTAACCTAAAGTGTCTCAACATGATGAGTTAAAATGCCCTCTTAATGGCAAAATTCAAAATTTTTTCTGGAATAGGAACTGGGTCATTTTCACCATACGCTTATACACTTCAGAATAAAATTTTTTTTTTTCAAACTTCATAATTTCGTAATGATATTAATATAGGAGTTTTTATATATGTTTCAAGTACAGGGTGTTCCAAAAAAAGCCCCTAACTTTAAAAAATCATAGAAAATAAACTATTAGAGATAAAAATATGCCGTTCGCTGCATCTTTCTTCAAATGCTTGTAAATTTTTGTTCCCAAATTTTTGAAAAACCGCAGTTCTCACGTCAATTCATAGATGGAAGCACTGTTCCCTCGAGAAATTTGGGGAAAGATATCCTCCGAATCCCTTTTTCGTTCGTCGTAGGGAAAACAAATTTGGGGATAGAATCGATTCTAGAATCGAATGATAATCAAGTACTTTGAAATCGACCTTAGTTTCCAGTAGACAGGAAGGGATCTCAGCGAAATTTTTTTCGATTTCCGCGCATTGCAGATTATTCTATTGTAGGGAAAATTAATTAATAGTGTTCTTGAGGGGGGATCTGGTATATAACAATTGATTTAATGTTCAATTGCGGAGGAGACGATTGACAATTAATTCAACTGTAATTGTGAGTGAACCTACCATTAACGATTAAATAAATCGTAATTCTGAATGCCTCCATGACAACTAATTAGGCATTACTGGATCGCTTCGCAATTTCACCGAAGTGGTCCGCAGCTTTATTGGATCGCTTCGCCACTTTACCGGAGTTGTCCACAACTTACCGGAAGTGATTCTTAAGTCACTGGAAGTGGTCCGCAACTTACCGGAAGTTGTTTGTAAGTCACCGGAAGTGATCCGCAACTTCACCGTAGTGGTCCTCAGCTTTACCGGAAGTGGTTCGTAAGTCACCGGAAGTGGTCGTCAACTTTACCAGAAGTGGTTCGTAAGTCACCGGAAGTAGTCCACAACATACCGGTAAGTAGCGGGCTACTTCCGGTGACTTGCGGACCACTTCCGATGACCTGTGAACCACTTCCGGTAAGTTGCGTGCCACGTCCGGTGACTTACGAACCACTTCCGGTTAGTTGCGGACCACTCCAGTGAAGTTTCGGATTACTTCCGGTGACTTACAGCCCACTTCCGGTAAGTTACGGACCACTCCGCTTAAGTTGTGAAGCGATCCAATAAAGCTACGGACCACTCCAGTGAAGTTGCGAAGCGATCCCAGCAAAACTGCGGACGACTCCTTTCTTACGAACCCTGAGAATTTTCTTGCACGCCCCAGTCATTTAATCAATTATATTAGTATTGTCAAATTATCACGCAAAAAGTAGTTTCTATTGCGGGAAAGATGATGAAGTAGTGAAAATGTATTTTTATCAGATCCCTAGAACATTATTGATTAATTTCCCCCAACAATAGAATAATCTAATGACTACTGGAAACCAAAGTTCGATTTCAAAGTACAGTAAAGCACCTTTTATACGTCTTTCAAGGGACCGACGTAAAACGGCGTATAAATGAAAAGACGTATAATTGAAAACAATTTTGATTATTTGAATGAATTGGGACTTAGAGAAAACGACGTATAAATGTAAAAGACGTATAAATGAGAGACGTATAAAAGGTGCTTTACTGTACTTGATTATCATTCGATTCTAGAATCGATTCTATCCCCAAATTTGATTTCCCTACGATGAACGAAAAGGGGATTTGGAGGATAACTTTCCCTAAATTTCTCGAGGGAACAGTGCTTCCATCTATGAATTGACGTGAGAACTACGGTTTTTCAAAAATTTGGGAACAAAAATTTACGGGCATTTGGAGAAAGATGCAGCGAACGGCATATTTTTATCTCTAATAGTATATTTTCTATGATTTTTTAAAGTTAGGGGCTTTTTTTGGAACACCCTGTATATGGAACAGCAGTTGGTCAGGTCATACACTTTTGCCCATAGTTTAGTGTTTTAAATATTATAACTCTGGTAAATTATTTATTTTAATATATAAATTACAATATTCTTATCTCTTTATACAATATTTACAATTATTTCTCTTTAAATGAAATATGCAAGACCTTGTTTTAATGAAATTAACGATAAATCAAGCGAGAAATGTCAAATCCTTCGTAAAAAGGGAAAGTTGTTGATACTACTTTCAAAATCAATGACATAATAGTAACGGGAGTTGACATTTTTAATAAAATGACAGAATAAAACATACATGCATGGTTGGAAACTGAAATAAATATCCATATATCCTATTTATATCAATAAATAACTATATTTCTGGGGTTAAAATTTCCAAAAAAGTTTATTTAAGATTAAAAATTACTCAAAAATTATCGTAACGGGAGTTGACATTTCGAGCCGAAGAATAAAAACACGGTTTAAATATATTCTAAAGTAAACAAACAATCGTTTGGATTGTGTTTCTACATTTTCAAAGCATAATTATTATTATATTTTTTAAAATTAATTCGCCTGTAACGGGAGTTGACATAAAGTGAGGGACAAAATATTTTATTGATTTGTAAAAATATTAAATTCAAAAAATTAATTTTTACAATTATAATAACCTTTTAATAGTTCATAATTTTGATATTTATTGTTTTTTCTTCAAAAAGTCAAATTAAATAACAATAAAACGACTTTTAATTTCGTGAAAATCGTTAGGGACAAGCGTTTTTGGCTATTTTCGTATTTTACATAATTTTAAAGCTTTTCTTATTAATTAAAAGCTAGAAATATTTCATTTAGTCTACTTTACCTAAATCAAAGTTTAAACAGAAATTTTAATAATGATTAATTGTTTAATTTTCATGTTTTACCTTCGGGAATGAAAATGTAAGCAAATTTTGAAAATGACCCAACCCCTAAACCAAGACCCTCTATATCAGGGGTTCCCAATAAAATTTTGCCGAGGACCCCCTTTACAATTAATTTATTGACGAGGACCCCTTGAACTTAAAGACTTAAATTTTCAATCGATTTCAGGCAACGATCGATTTCAAAACCGAAATTATCGTATTTTAGTCAATAAAAAATTGCAAAAAATAAAACATGGATTATCTTTGGTGGTAAACAGAGGCTGCGGTACCTACATTAATCTATTTGTACTACAGTGACAATTAACCAACAAAACTAACGAATGAACTGCTGAGTAGGATAATGGTTATACTTCAAATTAAGGAAAATAGAATTTCTCGGTGACATTTCGCGGACCCCTTGGACACAGCCCGCGGACCACCTATTGGGAAACCCTGCTCTATATAAAGGCCTCCCAACTCGGCCGTACAACGTCATAACTTTCACTCATCTTTGACGTCACTCCACCATAGACTTAACATGGCAATTTTCACTCACGTTTTACGTCATCGTCCGGAGTTGGGTGGCCATGTATATAGAGGGTCTTGCCTAACCCCCCTGGAAATTTTCCAATTCATAATATTATAAGCTTTTTTCCTTGAAAATTCTGCCGCTTTCAATAAGTTGTGCTCTTTGGGTGGAATCTGAAAGGCTTCAAAATTTGCTAAAACACTATTTTGCAGGGCAAATTTTCAAAAATTTTCTGAGGGAGGACCCCCAGACCCCCCTTTTGCTTCGAGTTGACATATACACTATTTTTTAACTTAGTGCACCAAAATTAAAACCTTACGAAGTCATCTCACCTAAAACTTGGTATTCCTAAGATTAGACTCCAGAAAAGATGTTGAGTAACCCCCTAAGAAAAAATCTGGTTATGGCACTGGCAACCTCCTCCCCCTTTCTAATGGTTAACATTAATATTTTAACAGCCCATAATAGCAATAAGGTTATTTGTGAAACTCAGCCCCCCCAGACAAAAATCCTGGATTCGCCACTGATCATTTTTAATATACGTTTTAACACGTTTGGTTCCTTCCTATTTCTCATCAGCAACGAACAAGATAATAAATTTTGTTATAAATTGGGAGAAGTAAAGCTTTCTTTAATTTAAATTATTTTCCCAGATATATGTTTACTTAGAAAGATCATCTGGTAAAAAATTTTGGGAACCGATCATTTGTTACTTTTTTAAATTAAAAACTACCGTTTACGGTTCTGCCGGATACAAGGGGGATACCAGGGGGTGCACTTCTCCAGACCATCACATTTACCTTTTAATACAAAATTTTGGGGGTTTTCTAAAAAGTTTCATGCTGAATCCCCTTGCGTTGAATATGCGACTGAAAGACATCTTCTGGTAAAATTTGATCATTCCCTAAAAATGGGAAAACAAGAAACTATGAACAATTAGTGGCCATATAACGGTGTCATATCGGCTATAATTCCATCTCCTGCAATTCGACATGTGAGGTGGCCTCACAGGGATATGAACAGAGGCGAGACCAAAGGCTCTGCCGACTCGCTGTCTGCGAGTGGACAAAAGGATCGAGTCAAATCACCCCAAGGTCGTTTTTCCCCTCGGGCTCTGCGGAAAGCAAGAAAAAGTGTTCTGTATCTGTACTCCCCTCTAAGTACCAAAGATTTAAGTTACTTTGAAATTTTTTTAGTTAAATACCAGTGTTTGTGTTCGATACAAAAAAAGTAGCGAATGTAACCCCTTGTAGTACTTGAGCAATAGGTTTTGCCCTCCTTCAAGCAGGCGGGTTCCAGCATTGCTCCACTTTGCTAACCTTTTGACACAAAATGTCAAAATGTTGGCGATTTTCTAAAAGTTGTCAAAAACCCTTGTGATACCCCTGGGGGGATATGGGGGTCCTCCCCCAGAATATTTTTTGAAATTTGACGTGTAAGAGTAGGGTTTTTAACTCATTTTGAGAACATTTTTGGGTCCAAGGGGGCAGTGTCCAGAGTAACACCCCCTTAATCCCCGCCTGCCTTCAAGTCAAAAGAATTGAACCTACTACAATCTATGGGCATTCGGTTCATTACATATGTGGGGCCTAGTATTAATTACAACAATATCAACAAGAACAGGAATAGACGAGATTAGTGTGACGTTTTTTGTTTTGTTTGGAAACGTAAATTCAGTCTGTGATTGGTTCCGTGAACTGTACGGACAGTACGGATCCGTATGTAACCAATCACGGATCGAATCAACGTTTCCAAACAAAACAAGAAACCGGAAGTGACGTTTTCACTAATCTCCTCTATATATACGGTAGCAAGCAGTGAGTTGAGTTAACCCATTACATTAAACACAGTTAACAGTTACATTAAATATATGTGCGCAAGTCCGCCACACATATACATAAAACACTTCTCAAGAACTTTTGTTTTTTAACAGGGATCGCCCTTCCTTAAAAGTTCCTCTAATCCGAATTCCTGGCTGATAGCTGTTGGTCAAATCCACCTTCGATCGTCGAAGCTGAAGAAAAAAAAAAGAGAAAAATTTCCAATCCGATTTCCATAATGGCTATTTGATTTCATTCTGGCCACTGAAGTGAAGCAGCAATCACCCTTTTAAAGTGTATTGTTTTTTTAAATTTCTTCTTCTCTATTTTTTCTCTCTATATTATTAAGAACATTTTTTATCGTTTTTTGGTAAAAAAATTATAGTTAATAATATGTGATACCCCTTGAGTTTATGGAAATGACAAACTCTCACTTTTAACTACTTGTGATGTCATAAGAAATAAAGGATTCACAAATAAAGCAAATTATGTGTTACATTTTTGGTTGCTTTTATGATGAATTTTTTAATGCAGAAGTAATGGAATAAGAAAAATTTTATTTTCATTAAATTCCGATTTCAATCAATTTATAATGTAAAAAATTCCTGAAAATCCTGATAACAATAAAAATAATGACAAGAATGGAATAAGAAAAATTTCATTTTCATTAAATTCCGATTTCAATCAATTTATAATGTAAAAAATTCCTGCAAATCCTGATAACAATAAAAATAAACTCAGTAGTTTTCCAAGAAATGTCCTACATTTACTGTGTAAAATTTGTGCATTTTCTTTATTAAAAAGCTTTTGTTCATTATTAGTAATTTGTTTTAAGTATTTTCTTTATCGTAGTATCGAAACCTTAAAACTAGAAACCATAAATGCGGAAAATCGAAACCATAAACAAAACCAATCGATTTGTGAAATTAAGTTGAGTTGTATACTTTTACTTCCTGAGGAACGAACTTTTTTCCCAGGAAGCCAATGTTGGGGGCTGAAATTTTTAAATCTTGAAAAACCATGAAAAGTAAAACTAATTCATTATTACTCACTATTTTGAGGATGATTCATAATTATTGAAGGGAATGACAAAAATTTTAACAGTAATTGAACCTTTACCAAATAATTTTGGGAAAGAATAGTGAAAATAACAGAGAACAAGAGAAGAAGGATAAGTTGGATCAATTCATTTCTTGAATGAATGACATGAAAACAGGGAAAGGTAGTGCTCTAATTTTGACTATTTTTCTACGTTTCCTTTTATATTCCGAATACGTCGTGAACATAAAAAGAGTTTGCCATTAAGTTGCCAATAACTCTCGTCTGATTCTGAGTTTGCGATACATTTATTTTTCCTGCAATTGATTACCCGTATGTTAGTAGTGAAAACATTGAGAAAACCATTGCACCAGCTCTTAATTTATTATTTGTTTTTCCTTCCAATTTATTTTTATGTATGTGTTGGAACTTACTACAAATTGTTAAAATTAATCTATAATTATCTGATGTGATGAAATGACTTTTATTTGTCATTCAGATCATGAGATTGAAGTTGTCTATGGTTATGATATTTAGAATAAATAATATGAATAGTTAATAATATTTGGATTTCCACCTATGGTTTACAAACACTGGATTCTTTTTCAGGTTCAAAATACATGACTTGTGAAATACAATCATGCCATCTTTAAGTATCCATCTCTTGGTAGCTTGGATCTGTAGTTGATATCACCCAGGATGTTTTTTGTAGACAGATGAAAGCAATACTTTTCTAAACTCTACTCAAAGTGCTTTTTTGTCTTTAGTTGCTAATATATAAAGATAACCATGGTTCAGAAATATCAATCTCCAATCAGGATTTACAAGTATCCATTTGAGCTTATTATGGCTGTAAGTATGAATTAAATTTATAGACATTTCATTAAGTTTGCAAAAATCTATTCAAGAGTTTATAAAATCAAAGTCCAAATATTGTATAATCCCTTTACCTTCTCAACCTTTTTTTAAAGTTTTAGTTTAAATTTGGCTTCTTAAGGAAACCATTAAAGTAATATAATTAAATTAAAGTAATATAAACTTTACATGAAAGTAATATTAACTTTTGGCACTAATCAGAATAATTGCTTCAAAGGGATTATACTGCATTTGTTTAAGAATCAGTAGAGTTAATCCGTTTGTTAAGAATCGGTTTGTGTAGTTAAAGAAATTATATTTTTTGTTGCTTTAAAATGTGTGCTTCAGTTTATTTCGAAAGTAGTCCAAATCTATTCCAAACTGTCACAATTTAAGGTTTTGTTTTGAATATTGAAAATAGAAACTGTTATCACAAATTTAATGAGAAACAAATCAATATTCTTTGGTTTTCAGTTTAAAATAATGTAGGTACTAACCTTTATAGTAAACTCTTACCTACTTAAGAAATTTAACACATTCAAATAATTACATTTGTGAAAATATGGTTTTGATATTGTTTTGAAAACTATGAATTTAAACTTAAACAATATCACTCTTGGTCTGAAGCAGACTTGGATAAAACCAAAGGCCTTTTTTGCACACACAGAATTTTCTTCTAATATTTTCTGCAAATTAAGTCTTACTCCTAGTCTTTTAAAATTTGACTTCAGATGTTATGACAGACACTTTGTTCTCAAAATTTTACTGTCAATCCTTAAGTTTTACTGCACTTGGTGTGCATGTTTTTCTGTGTTAACCAAGTATGATCTGTAGCTCATTCTTCTTTCTGATTGTAATACCTTTGCTTAAGTTGAATGAGCCACTTATTAATTATACATTTATACCTTTCCAGTTCCAAAGAACCACTGATCTCTTTTAGGTTTTTTCCAGTAGTGTACCTATTGCATTTATGATATCACACATCTCAACGTCACAACCATAGATTATGAGTTAAAAAAATAAGCAAAACTAGTCTTGTCCTGTGTAAAGCTCATTATTTTTTGAATGTGATACTGATTAATTATAACAGGGTTGCTTGATTTAAATCAACTTGATTTGAATCACCATTTAAATCACTTGATTTAAAAAAAATCATTGATTTAAATCAAAAATGTTCAACTTCCACAATTTAAATAAAAAATTAGTTGTGTATGCTTTAAAAGGGTTTGCAAGATTATTTGCATTTTACAATTTTTTTTAAAATTCTGCTAGATATGTAACTGGGGGATAGGTTAGGAACCAATTTTACTACCAATAACAAAAATATTTATGACAAAAAGGGGTAAGTAGTAGGGTTTGGAATCGATAATTGTGATAAACTAAACAAGAATTAAAGTATTTTAATTTTTTTATCTGGTACATCAACTTTTTAAAATACAAGAATATGAATGATAATATCGTAAGCTTGCTTTTATAGTTAGTCATGTTTTCCAAAATATTGTTTTCTTTTACATAACTACAGTGAATAGAGCTCTATTATCTATGTACATGACTGTCAATAAGTTGTTTATTTTATTTAATTTTTATTACTAATTATATTTTAAAGAAATAAGTATACATAATACTTTTAGTAAAATTAATTTAATTGAATTATTATAATTCAAAGATTGATTAAAATTACACAAAAATGAGGCATAGATTTTTTTAGAAATCATTGTCAAAATTTCTTTTAAAGCTATTATTGATTTCACAATTGGGTAAAAATATTTATAGAAAGGATAAAAATTTTAGTAACTGATAGTAAGATTGTTCCATTCAACATTTTAGGATGGGCTTGGGCATTTCACCATGAAATGGCAGCGAACCGCTCCCCTTAATTAATTCAATTAATTAATGCATAAAATAGATCAAAATTGGGATATTAAGTAATCCTAAACTATTGTATCACATTGAAGTTAGAATATCAGTATATTATTAACCAGTTTCAGGAAGTTCAGAGCTAGTTATTCATTTAAATAAAAAAATCTGATTTAAATAAAATAAATCAGATTCTTTTGATTTAAAAAAATATAAAAAAATCAGCAACCCTGTATTATAATGAGCTACATATTAAGTAATATCACATTTACTTCTCTGTTTCAAGGAAATACTTTACTTTTCATGGTTTTTCCTATGATGCACTTATATGTTACAGATCTAATATTATCATTCATCATGGGAGTCACAACATTTAAAGTGACAAGGTTTTAAAAAAGGGCCAAATGGCACCCTTAGAACAGAGAATTGCCTTTTTTAAATGTTTCTAATCCTTTTGTTTTGATAAAGCTTGTGATTTTCAGGCATATGAGAAGCGATTTCCGACCTGCAAAATGATTCCTGTCTTCCTTGGTAGTGATACTACATACGAGTACAATAGTGAAGATGGTGCTGTATACATTATTGAACGCCGGTGTAGATTAAATGTGGAGGCCCCATATATCTTGAAAAAAGTGAGTAAATGATTAAAAAAATCTGAATTTGTGAGCTACTTGTAAGTATACTTACTAAACAATGCTATAATTTTAGATAATTGGGGTAGATGTTGTGTATTTCGTCCAGAAAAACACCCTCGATAGGCGTGCTCGAACCTTGAAAATTGAGGCTTACAATGAAAGCTTTGCAAACAGAGTCGTTATCAATGAAAACTGCCTGTATTCTGTGAGTAGATTTCAGCTTTAATTATTCAATAGTTGAAAACAAACAAAAAACATTCAGTGATAATTAAAAATATTTTATTACCTTAGGTTCATCCGGAAAATCCAGATTGGACTTGTTTTGAGCAAACCGCAAGCTTAGATGTGAAATCTTTTTTTGGCTTTGAAAATGCAGTAGAGAAATTAGCCATGAAGCAGTACTCTTTAAACATTAAAAAGGTAAATATTTGACTGTTGGATAAATTTCTATTTTTCTAGTTATTTGTAATTTACACAAATGGGCATTTATTACTTAACATGTGTTACTGTTTCTACTGCCCCAATTACTATGGTGGAAACAATAATAAATTCCCTTTGAAGTAAATTTAAGTGAGGTGTTTGCAGAAACAATCCAATTCCAATGTAAAGCTGTTAGCTCACATTCTTTCTACAAGCACCTCAATTCCTGATTTCTCTAAAGGGGATCTTAACCACAAAGTTGGGGAGGAATCGCTATGTTATAAAATCCGTGTTGTCCCACAATAAAATAAAAACATATAGTGGAAAGTTTTAAGAAAAAAATTAATATTTGATCTGAGGCTTCATCTTGCTGAGAAACCATAAGTTTCTAACAGCCATTTCAAAAATCAGCATACTAAAGCAGATGTGTAATCCCATACAACTAACCCCTTTTGTGTCCAATGTTTTCTTTTTTTTATTAAATTGCAGAGAGAAAAAATATTTCCCTTTTACCTCTTTTGGATGAGACTATTTACTATCTTTCATATCAAAATATAGCTTCCTGGTGCCATTCAAATCAATTTTGCTGCTGCACTCTGTAGTTATAGACAAAATAAAAGATGAGTTTTCTAATGCTTAATTGTACATGCAAAACATTTTTAGATATAAAAGGTACATTTGCTTTATTTTTTGCTAAGAATTTATGGTACATTCGTATTAGCCCGTCCATTCGCCAACAGGGGCAATAAGTCGCCAAGTCTGGTAAACCCTGCACACTACCGTTGATTCTGGTAACCCTGGAAAACGTAGCGAAATCGCGCTAGTTCCGATCACTGGCGCATGCGCGCACAATTTAAATCGGTAAGCCCATGGGTGAAATAATGTGTGCGCACTGCGCAGGTTGTTTTGAACGTAAATTCAACAGTGTTTACAAGGTAAGAACGAAGACTGCATCTGAAAGGTAGGAGTCTAAATGCTTTCGTGTCGTTCCACGGTGAACTTTGTTGCGCCATTTTGCCGAGCCCCAGAGTCTTTCAATGTTTTGCGTATGCACGCCGGTGGTAGGATCGACAAAGGATCGCCGGCGGTAGGATCGACCATTTTGCAAGTAAGTTAGTGCTAAAAAAGTTATTTTTATGCTCTTACCGAGTGATATCCGTAGTTTTGGTTCATCCAAGAATACTGATTCCCCTTTTTCTGAATCCTTACTGTGTATGATTACCCCCACAACGAGTTTGGTTATAGATAGGGCAGGGGGGGGGTTTGGGGGGGCGGCAGCCCCCCCAACCACATGAAACTTTTATTTTCTGATGTTATAAAGATGTTTCTGATGTTAAAAAATGTGTTTTTCGGCGATTCTGATGAAATCCCGTATTTTGGCTCGTTTTGGCGAAAATGATGGACGGGCTATTACGAAAGTACCGAATTTATATTGTAATGTAGCTGTTGATGGTTCTCTTTAAAATTATTCAGTCCTAGCCGCCCCAAATTTTCCATTAGATTCAATGACAATCTCCGGTGGTCTAGGATTGAAAGGGGATAATGTCGGTTGCACCATAGCCATCTAGAACAAGGAGGCCTGAACACTTCACCTGTATGAGTCATTCTCCCCTGCTTCAAGGTAGCAAACCTCCAATAAGCGTGCGTTTCTTGTGTTTTCCCCCACTCTTCAACTAATCGTTCGAAAGCTTTTGAAGGCAAGAATGACTCATCCTCTTAGCTGTCTAGGCCTTCTAGCTCTAGATGGCTATGGTTGCACTCTTGAATCAACTCACATCTTACTTTAAATGCTGGCCATGGTGTTTTGGTGTGATTTCTTAGTTGCTATTCAATTCTGTATAATTAAATTTTTAAAGTTTTCTTTTTAATGTTTTTTTAAGCAACCTTCCGAAAGTGCACAACAGTTCCACCCAAAATATCAGTTATTTGTCTATTACAAAAGTAACTGAATTTTACTTAATTTAATGTTTGAACTAACTGCTTAAACTCAGGTTTTTTGTAATGGAGAATCATCCATGAAAACAATTCTGGATTCCATTGTATTTATTGGTGCCCCAACTTTTTCTCAGGGTAAAGAGATTATTGAGCACTATGTCAAAGAGCTAGAATCAGAAGGCGTCACTTATATCCCACCTTTTGAAGATAAGGATGGTGTTCCAGTTGTAAAAGTCACAGAGCTTGAAGGTGCTTGTGCAGTCCCTTCTTCCAGAAGTAACAGCTTGACTCCAGCTCGTTCCGAAGTTGCAGCTCATGTTTCCCCTGATGCTCAACAAACTGCAGGTACAGAAGCACTTGCCAGCTAAGCTCTAAAATAAAAAAATTTCAGCAATAGTACTTACTATAACCTTAATTTACAGAGAATGAATAATTTTTCAATGAATTTAATTATGTAGTTGTATAGATTTTACTCCATATCTCTCTGAAACTTGACTTTAGGTTTTCATGTCTTGATACAGTATATTGTTACAGCATTTTAATACAGTATATTGCTTAAACTTTGAAACGGACAATATTTAACAAGCTTATGAAGTTTATGAAATTATTTTGAATGTCTATAATCCTTTGCTTAATATTATTGAAAGGATTATTTAAATTATTTTCAATTTCTTGTGTTAAAAAATGTAGGTTTATGCTTTTAAACATTTTTGGAGGGGATTTTTAAAGTGCACCCTTGTAGAAATACACTGTTCTGCCAAAACATATTTCTAAAATTCAATGTCATTGCTATTTTGTTTATTATAGTGATATATTTTATTCATTTTCTTTGGTCCCATTCTGTATTGTATATTTATCATTACTTTTTTTACTTAAACTTTGCTTGTTTAAATCCATATTAATTCAAAAAGAAGTGTTAAAATCAATTTAAAAAAATTTTTAATTGAACATTTAACACACATAAAATCAAGTTTGACCTTTTTTCCTTCTGTATTTTCCCAATTTAAAACTAAAAATTTTAATTTATTATTTTTTAATCCCTGAAACTTACTGTTGCAATGTTGGGGGGGGCTGTGTCTAAACTATTGACATTTTGATAACAAAATGACTAGTTTAGTACTGTTTGTTGGTCTTGTACAAGAATAACACCCTTCTATCATTTTCTATGTAGATGCAAATTTCAAAATTGAATCTGAATACATTAAAAGATGTCTTGGAGAATTAACACCATTCCAAGAATCATGCCTTGTGCAGTTAAAGAAATGGATGGCAGATGCACACCAAGGAAAAGCAAGTGTTTTTGTATATTTAAATTTTGATTAATTTTTTGCAGAACATTAATAAACTAATTAAAAGCAAACAATTCCTTTCTTACAATCAGGATTAAAGTGTATCCAATCAAATAAAATTTTTTACTTGATAGTGTTAGTGGGATAATAGTTTCTCACTGTCAAATGGAGCCACTAGCTTTAACTGGCGTGGAATGGATAAGTGCTCTGTGTTGATGAAGTTAGCTGGCATTTCCATGGTAACTGATTGATGTGGGAGCATTAACCTTGATGCATTTACTTCTAAGAAGTTGTTGGCTTTCACCAGAAAGACCAATATTTCGGTGTTCTTTTATGTTTGATAAGGTGTAAGGGGGTGATAAAAAGTTGAAGTAGCACTTAGAGATATCTAAAAAAGGATTTAGGTTTTCATATTTTCAAGATGGTTTATTTTTAGGGATTCCTTTTTAATCCTAGTTATTAAAGAAGTTTAATCATGCCTTTTGATTATTAACAATTTTAAATATTTTATTAAAGTTAAAAAGGAATTATACCAGTTAAAGAACTTGTTCTAAACTGACCACAACAAAGTAAGGGTTGAAATATTAACCTTTTCCTCAAAACATGGAAAAATGTAATAAAATTAAGTAATTTTATTTATTTGATTGTTAGAAACTTTGAAAAAATCTTTTTGTGTACCAAAAAACTTAATTTTTTTCCATACTCCCTTATACAAGGGATGTTTTTTTTTCAACTTCCGTTTTGCTCCTGAAAAAAAGTAGTAGGAATTTTGAAATAATTTTGGTACTTGTAGATAGATACATCCTTGAGGATCAATTTGCATGTTTTCTGGAAAAATTCGAATTTTTTTCTATTAGATATAGAGTTTACAAGCGCGCGCCTCAAACTTTTATCCCCCCAACCCAAGAAATTATCTTTTTTGACGTTCTTCCTTTTTTGATGGTTTAAAAATAAAAAAAATGAATATTTAAAAATACGATTATTATTGAAGGTTATAAATATGAAATTACTTTTCAACGTAATCACCTTTAAATGGGCCCTTTATCGTACCTTTTCACAAGTTTTTTAATCCCTCTTCATAAAAAGTTTGATTTTTCCTTGAGCTCCACACCTTTTTCTGCAGCCGTTTTCCCTCTGGGCACACACTTTGGCTGTGAATCTATCGATGTTGATTAAATTTTACCGTGAATGAAAAATGATAACTTATTTGCAATTTACCTGATTTACCTCAGAATGCAAGATGGTTGCACTCAATAGTTAATGTTTGCTACGACTCATTCTACATGTTTTGCTTTTATCATTTGTAGGTTCCTTCTGATCAGACATTGATGCGTTTTTTGCAAGCCCAAGATTATAACTTGGAAAAAGCTCGTGAGATGTTATGCCATTCACTAGTGTGGAGAAAGAAATATCAAGTTGATAGAATATTGTCAACTTATGATCCTCCCCCTGTAATAAAAAAGTTTTTTCCTGGAGGATGGCATCACTGTGATAAGAGTATGATGTTTTATGGATTTCATTCAATCATCCCGTTTTTTTCAGTATTCTGAATAATATGTATGCATATTTTTATATTAACATAGAATTGAAAATTTCATTAACATTTTGAAATTAAAAATTTTTGATGAAATTTTAAATTGCTCATTTAGATGGAATTGTCATAATATCAGACAAATTTAACTTTTAATTACTCACATTTAAGGTTGCCATGGTCCCTGAAAAAATCAAATTATGATGTGATAGTTTCTTAATTTGTAACAATGTGATAGCTGACTGTTAATCTGTTTTCCCATATCTTAAGCATACTTCAAAAAGGGAAATATTCTGAACATATATATAATTATAAAAAGTTTTTTCTGGATATTCAAATTGCGTTTTATTGCAACAGTTTTGTTAATTTTTGAAAACTGCTTGAATTTTCTTCTTGCCACAGAGCTTGAATTTTAATATTGCTTTAATTTACTGTGGTATCCTGCTTTTAATTTTAAGATATTAACATACAGTCTGCTTTATCAAGATAAATTTAAATCTTAAGATTTCCCTTAAATGCATACGTTTAAACTGCAAAATAATTTTAGGTGGAAGACCTATGTACATATTGCGTTTAGGACAAATGGATGTTAAAGGTTTTATCAAATCAATTGGTGAAGAAGGGCTTTTGAAGTTGGTAAGTATTAAACGACAATGTTCGGTTTTTATTTCTCATTATTTGACTTTAAAAAAATTCTGCTATGAACTAATAAATAATAAGTTCTATAATAATTTATTATTGTTTTACTAATTATTGCATGTATACTTGCTTATGTTTGCAAAGTAATTTGGTCATATTCATTTTCCTGTGGATAGATAATAAGCATAAAATTTGGCGTTTCAATGTTTTATTTAAAATGAGTATGTAAGAAAACCAAAATCGGTAATTAAGTTCTAGTTTTCTTGGTAATACCAAATTTTGTTGATTTTGTTGTCTTTGTTGTTTTGTTGTTTTTGTAAATGGAAGTTATAATGTAAATGTATAAGCAAATGTACCAGGGTCCTTTCTACTCTAACAAATTACCTACACACTTGACTACAAACTCCAATAAATTTTCTTTGAAAAGAGAATTATTCAATTTTTTATTAAACTCGTATGAATTTATTTTTTCATGATAAACATTTCACCTTTTACCTATTTATTTCTCCGACCAAGATCTTTGTCCAGTGTCTTTGTTTATATATATATATTTTTTTTTCAAGGTGTGTTAGTGTGTTTTTATCTTTCATTTAAATTGGGTTGTATTTTGTGTGGAGCCATATGAATAATGTAATTTTTTGGGCTGTCCTCTTGCCAAATTACTTATTTTTGTATTTTTTATATTTATGTACTTATTTTTTCCCTCTTTTTTCTTTTAATGGTCAAGGGTATATCCAGTTTAAGTTATGAGGAACGATTAAGTAAGTTAAATATGTGTTCACTCTAGAGGAAAGAAGGATTAGAGGGGATTTAATTCAACTTTTCAAAATGATAAAAAAAGGGGTCACAGAGGGACTAGATTTCAATACGGGTATTAGAACGAGGGGTCACAAATTTAAATTGAACAAGGCAAATTTTAATCGGGATTGTAGGAAGTATTTTTTTAACAGGGTAGTGGACAGATGGAATGGGTTACCTGAAACGATTATCAACTCAAGTGGGGTAAACGAATTCAAGAATAAAATTGACAGATACTGGGAATCGGGTGGTTTGAGTTAAATGGATCGGACCAACCTTGTTAGACGCTTGCCTGTAGTTGGTCGACTTAATTTGTATTTGTATTTATATAAATGTTTCAAAGATAAATAATTGTTTCTCTTGGGAGCGCCAATTCGGCCCCTTAGTGAGCAATATGTTGTTTTTTTTCTTTTGATTATTTCCTTTTAATGTTTATGTATTTTGTAAATGTTTCAGAATAAATTATTATTATTTAATTAATTCCTTTGAAATACGATTGTAAAAACACTGGTTAACTGGTTATAAATCTACTGGAAAATTATATATTTTTTTCCAATATTGATTTTGCTTATTTTTAAAAATAATTTTTTTAGACTCTTCATGTGTGTGAAGAAGGACTAAAAAGAGTTGAAGAGGCTACTCGGACCACTGGAAAGCCTGTCAGGTGTGTATTTCTTTAAAATAGTCATGGTTGTGATCCATTATATATGTTACCCCTAAAGTATGAAACCTGTTATTTCATAGAATACCTAGTTATCCCATGGAATAACTGATCGTGTCCGTTAAAGTGTAAAACTATCTTGTATTTCATGGTTTAACTAGTTATTTCATAGAAAAACGATCTGCAGCCCGTTCAAGTGTAAAATAATCTATATCATATATCTCGTACGACAATCCTTGTAGTAACAAATGATTTTATGGCAAGTTTCCATAAACACCATTTATATGCTGCATAAATTAGATAAATTACTTCTTTTTCATTTTAATTGTCTATCATTAGTTAAATTTCATTTTATAAATTGTTTATTTTACGTTTTTGTTTTAGAAATAATGTTCTTTGTAATTCCAAGTGTCATTTTATTAATCCTTGTTGCAACAAATGATTTTATGGTACGTTTCCATAAATACCATTTATATGCTGCATTAATTAGATAAATTGCTTCTTTTTCATTTTAATTGTCTATCATTAGTTTAATTTCCTTTTAGATAAATTGTTTATTTTACACTTTAACTGTCTCTCAATAGTTAATTTTTAGAATACCTAGTTATTTCATAGAATAACTAGTTAAAGTGTCAAATTAATAAATATTACACACTTAAACGGACACAATCAGTTATTCCATGGAATAACTAGGTATTCTATGAAATAACTGCATTATATACTTTAACGGTAACATATATATAATATTCAAGTGGAAGTGTTTAAGGTATCTGCCTACCTTTGAGACCATTTTTTGGAAATACTTGATTTACAAATTTTATTTTTTAATTTTTAGTTTAAATGTACATCAAAACATTGATCAATGCTAAAAAAACAAAATTAATTATATTAATTTCTAAAATATGGGGTAATTAGTGTAAAATTTAAGTGAATTTTTATAAAACCCCTCTCACTCTTGCCCAAAAACTATTACACCTATATAAATTTCCTTTGGACACAAGTATCATATAACATTTATCTTTAGAATGGACTATTTTCTAAGATATATTTTGAAAAGTAATTGTTTTACAGCATAAAATGTAAAGGTAAGTGAAAAATTTCAAAATTTCTACTACCATTTAACAAAAAAACATCAATAAAAACAAAAATAATAAACTTACATAAAAATCTGTAGTCCATCTGGTTAATAACAGTATGATTAATTTACTGTTAAAATTTGGAGTCAATATCTTGGATAGTTTTTGAGTAATCATGTAAATAGTGGAGGGTTTTTATGCAAAATTTAGTTCTGAGAAAATTAGCTTTTAAGTTTATATTTGTATACGATCGCACACGACTATCTGTTTTAAAAATGCTGTAATTTCTTTTCTAATAGATACAAGTCTATAGATCTTTTCTAATCTTCTTTTCTAATAGATATAATAGATAGAAGTCTAAACTACTTGAAAATGTAAGAATCAAATTTTCGACGAAAAAGTCAAAAATCATCATTTTAGGGGTAGGCGGATACCTTAATAACTTTTAAATGTTTTCCACTATTATTTATTTTATCACATAATAATGTGTTTAGTTATCAGGGCTCCCTTCATTTGATTTATGATAAACATTTCCACTGAAGTCAAATGAATGCATTTTCTCCTTTTTTAAAAAATAGTATTGTAACTTATTTCTGTGATTTTATTCTTTATAATTAACTCACTGTTACTCATTTCGGATCATTTGTTTTAAGGGTGGAATTCATTAAAAAAATGCAAGCTTAAGGGTTATTGGGATAGCATTACTTGAAAATAATTCCTTAAGTTATTCTAATTCCATTATTTTTCAGTGCATGGACATGTCTACTTGATTTGGAAGGCCTTAACATGCGTCATTTATGGCGGCCTGGTGTCAAGGCACTTTTACACATAATCGAGATTGTAGAAGCAAATTATCCAGAAACCATGGGCCGAGTTTTGATTATTCGTGCACCTCGCGTTTTCCCAATTTTATGGACACTTGTTAGCACATTCATCAATGACACCACACGTTCAAAGTTTATATTTTATGGCGGAAACAACTATCAAGGACCTGGGGGATTGTTGGATTTTATCGAAGAGAAATATCTCCCAGATTTTCTTGGTGGTCAATCGGAGGTATGTTTTTTTGTATTATTTTCTTAGTTTCCAATTTATATACAGTTAGCGTGTTAGCACACAGATTAGCAATTTCTATGGCAAACTACTACCTGCTGAAAAAGTTTCAAATTGAATAAAATATTCATTGGAAAAAATAGCTTGAAACATATTTGAGTACCATTGTTTTTATTTAGTTCATTGAAATTTTCAGCTTATGTGTGTATTTGTTTTATCTTTAACTCTGAAACCTCAGTAAAGCATTGATAAATGAATTGTTCCCATTTATTTCTAGTACTAGGTTCAAAATGTTATAAAGATGAAAATTCCTCATGATCCTTGAATTTTTCATACCTGTTTTGTCCTAGGCCCTTTATTTAAATAGTGCAACAATACCTTTACTAATTCTACCATGACTTATGAAATTCAAATGATGCATTTTTATGAATATTCTCCATTGGGAAAAAAACTGTCATTTTTTTCACCAATTAAAGGAATCAGCACTAGAATGTGATGTGAATTTTTGTTTAAAGTCTTAAAGCAAATTTAATTGTGATAGACATTTTTTTCTGGATTTACAAAATTAGGAGCTAAATATTGATAAGCGCATAGAAGTGCTTGAGTGAAAGTATATTAATTGTCTAAACTCAAGGTTATAAGGTTTTATGTTTGCTAAATCTGATATCAACAAAAAATGAGTAAAAAGCTGCATTTATGGTCATGTTATGCTTTAAAAAATTGAACATTGTTTTACTCTTAAGAGTTGTGGGGAGTTAAAGTATACTTTTAAATATGTCCTCTGCATTATTTATCTGTTCTAAATTGAACTCAAATTTTACTTAAATCTTTTATTTTCAAAACTACTCTGAACTACACAGTTCTCATATAATCCCATTAATTGATTAGTTAAGGAATATTTCTGTTAGAGTTTATATACTGTGTTTATTTTTTCACCAACATTTCAGTTATGGAGTTCAGTATGGAGTTTTTGTATTAAACATTATCAAGCTATATGTTTTGGGAAAAACTAGTCAACTTATGTCAATCTCTATTGAATTTCAGACCAAAATTTGTGAAGGAGGTCTAGTGCCCAAGTCTTTTTACATGTCAGTCGATGATTATGAAAAGGAGAAAGCTGAAGGTCATCATTTATTTGACGATTCTATGTATCACGTCATTAGTTTACTAAAAGGACAAGTCCATGAGGTCTGTACTTATTTTCATCTGTATTATCACAACAAATTAAATAGAGTAGAATCTTGTTAGAGCAACCAATTGACATTGCAGGTGGTGCTTTCTATAACGGACAAAGGCAGCGTCATATGCTGGGACTTTGACGTAATGAAAGACGACATCACATTCTGTGTGTTCCGCACCCAGCAGAGCCTCCCTCCCCCAGAGCAGGAGCCAAATGAGGAGGACCTGCAAGGCTGCGGCCACCCCTCCCTGCCTTTGGGCATGCTCAACTTGGATGCTCCAGTGCATAGTGTAATACCCAAGAGCTGGATCCTCGGGAAGGATTATTTCAGTGTCGAGACCATGTTGACCTGCAAGGACGGGGAGAGTGTTCAGGTTGGTTTGGAAATTTGATGTTTTTTTTATATTTTTTTCTTTCTATAGATTTTTATGAACATAAACACAAACAAAATAAGAATTGACATAGTTGCCTGGGACCTCTTGGTCCATTTAGGTGACCATATAAATAGAGGGGCAAACAGGGTGTCATTAAAATATATTTTCAGTCATACATCAGATTTATACAAAAGACACAAAAAAACATAAGTTATAGATGGAGAGAAATTAAAAAATTACTTTAAAAATTTTCTATATTTTTTATTGAAAACAAAAAATCCTTTAGTAGTTTCTTTTTGAATAAGTATTTTGATGGACTGTTTCGGATTAACTAATTAACGTTAATTTTCTTTCATTCTAAATGGGGATTTCAGAATCATCTGTTAGTTTGAGTTGTTATCGATTAAAGAAAAGCCATTTTGTGAGGAGGGGTGAGCTTTAGGAATCAAAATATTTTTGTTTCAGTTAATTTTAGGCATGGTATACTATTTTCTGTTGTACTATATTTTAAATTGCATTTAAAGCATTTTGTGCATTCTTTTTCTACTGTGAGATACACATTTAAGCTTAAACTGTAATTTTATTATACTTGCTTTTAAAGGATCGTTTGTAGCTTGATGTAAATTTGTTCTTTGCTAAAATTATTTATGCAAAAAAACTAGTAAAAAAGAACTCAAAAGTTTTCTTATGCTTGTAATGGTTTGTTTTGAAAGTCGTCTTTTTTTAATTCTCCTCTGAGTCTACTAGAAATAACCCCATTCCTAAGATAAGGTTGTTTTTCTATCAACTATATAGACATACAACTTTGGTACCTTTACACCTTTAGCCATCAAATGCTAATGTTTCTAATGATATGCTTATAATTTTTAATGAAGTTTAAATAAATTAATTTTTACTCGAGTATATTTATCTATTGCTACATAGCTTTGCAACACATCTGAAAAGATGTTTAAATGGAACTAATTACTTTAACAGAATATCTTAAAAGGAAATAAATATTTACAGGCATGAGATTTTTGTCAGATTTTCCAATTTTTTCTGAAAATTTTCAGACCTTTTCTGGTTTTTTTACCGAAAAAAAATTCAGACTAAGTGTTCCAAAGTAAGCTAAAACCTTGATTTTTAGGATGAAATATCCAAAAATTTTCTAGGGGACCCCCAGATCTTCCCTTTTGTACTTGGAATACTTGGAACTCTTTTTCAAATCTTCTGTTTTATATTAAGTTCATTAAGATGCAAATTCTACCTAAAAATGTATTAGAACACTTCATTGAACCTAATTAATATACATGGGGGTTTAGAGTGATACTTTTGAGTCTTCCGTAGTCTTCCCAAAATTTAGGCTAAGTGTAGCAAAAAGAGTAAAATCCTGTCTTTTAGGTCAAATCTCAAAAAATTTTCAGGGGAAGAGCCCCTAGACCCCCTTTGGAACTAGAAACTTTATTATACCTAATTTTTCATATTACTGACATTTATATCCCTACAGTCAAACTAAAAATTTAATAAAAATATACATTGAACCTATGAAACTTATAGGAGTTTTTTTCTCAAAATGTTGTTCGTGCAATTTTTCAGATTTTTTGCCAATCTCATCCCTGTATTTAGCACGGACATGTAACAATGTGTTATTTTCTAGAGGAATAACTTCCTTAAGTGTGCATGTCAGTTCTTTGTTGTCTGTTAGAGGAAGTTCATAGTTTAAATGTAATTGCCCATTATTTCTCTTTCACAAACTGGTGCTCACATTTATCCTACTTGCTCCCAATTAAAGTGTTATGCATTTGACAGATTTTCCTTGAAATCTTCTTTCTCCTTTTATGCAGTCAAGTCTGAAAGTGTTAATTTTGTTGTAGAATTAAAAGATTAAAATAATTGGAAATGCATTAGCTTTTTCTCCCTTTGGGACTTAAGTTATCTAAGAAATTCTATACAATCCTTATAGATTTGTTATTAATAAATTCAAGTAATTTAATGGTTTTTTTAAGTGTCTGGTTAACTCTTCAGCACACTCTTATAAATTAAAACTATTATCTTTGCTTTAAAAAGTCTCCATCTCATGATTAATGCCAGTATTGAATGAATTCCATGAATTCCATGACCCCATGGACGAGCGGTAGCTCCTTTGGGAAATGTATGTATTCGATCAACTGCGTTTGTATTTTTTCTGTTCTGTTCTTTTGTTTGTCCAATAAAAAAAATTATTATTATATAATTGTTCTTCCTGATGAAATTTAAAGTATTTGATTCACAAGTGACCAATGAGATTTCATGCTTCCTGTGAAATGTTGTGGTTTAATGTTTACTTAATACAGTCAAGTCCGCTTAATGTGATCGCAATTGTCCGAGACTAAACTGATAACATTATCCGATCGATAACAATAAGCGATCTCATATCAAAACACAGCAAACAGCGTTACTAGATTGTTTTCTTTAAAATCAAAATCATGTAATCGTTATAAATGTATTTAAAACTCTATTTTTAAACTAGGAAAAATTTTAAGGGGAAAATATAAGAGTAGTTTAGTTAATAAAATTAAAATAATCGCTTACTGAGTATTTTTATAGAAAGATCTCTCTTTTTTCCGCTCTATTATATCCTTCCACTCCAATAATCTGAATTTCATTAAACAAGGGAAAATCAAAAACTCTTATCAGAAACATCTGCAAAGCGTAGACGTAGATCTTGGTGTTTCTTTAACCAATCACAAGTATGGATTCGGACCCCCCCCCCATAACCGTTTTCTTTCAATATACTGTACGGAATGTTTTATTTTTCTTACCCATACTGAATTTCAGAAAAAAAGAAGCGCCAGATGTTCTCACGGAGATGATTTTTACTTGTAAAAATTGACCTTCAAAATAAAACTCGAACCCAAAAGCGGTCGTTTTAAAGGGGATATAGACTAATTTTGATAATATTAAGCGGATTGATGATTCATAGTTGATCACATTAAACGATGTTTTTTACATTAAATTAAATAGGAATGATCGGGACCTGTCGATTCCGATAACATTATCCGATTGATAACATTAACCGTGATCACATTAAGCGGATTCGACTGAATTTTAGTTTCAATTCTTTATTCTCTTTGGCATGAGAAAGTTAGAAACTTAGTCTAAAGTTTAAAACGAGCATTAATGTTTCAAGTCAAATGTGAAGTAATATTAAAAGTATCAATGGTGGTGGTTTTTCATTAGAAAGTCAGTTTTGTGGTGAAAAGTAAGCTATTAATTTTATCCAAACAAAACTGAACATCATTGTGGAATGCTTCTGAAGTTTTCAATGCAAAAATGAAATCAATAAGTAACTCCTGTGATGAAAGATAATAAATTGTTCATCAAAAAGGATTATGAGGATTTGGGGAAATCGGGTATTTTTGGGTATCATTCAGACTATTTAAACAGTTTTTCTTTTATCAGGGAACACACATCACCAGAACCGAAGGTACATACATTTTGCAGTGGAAGCATGTTGACGTAGTGCATCATCACTCGTTTGATTTTCCTCTGTCTTCTCACAAATCAAAAGTTATGTACTACTATGAGGTGCTAAAATCTCAGGACTACAGGTAACTACTAGTTTATGGTATAATCAATCCACTATATCATGTTTTTGGAAGAAATATTTTCTTTTCTGTACCTTGAAAAGCAGAACTTGTATGCTTAAATGTTTTAAAATCAGTACATTTGCAATGTATAGCATTGTTTTTAGTTACATGGGGGTAGTGTTTGCTTAGATAATTAGGTTATGACTCACCAAACCAAATGTTAAGTTCTTAAAAAAATTTAACAGTGCAACTTTCAATGTAAACATCTCTTTCCAGTTGATTTTTTTAAGTTGTAAAAAGTCGTTTAAAATCATTTGTCCCATTTACATTGTTAATTGGATTGGATAAATTTTGGTGGTGTTCTCTGATTTACACTTCATGTATACTCCTATTCATAAAAAATGCAACACCAAGAAGGAATGAGGAAGTTGCATGATTTTTTTATATTTTTTTAATCGATTCCTCTTGCAAAAATTAGCAACTACCCAAAATTTGAGGCCGATCGAGAAATTTTTTGATTGCCAAAAAAATTAACAAAAATCCCCTTTTTAAAAGCGCGCGAAAACGCCAAGAGTTTGGATGTGACGTCATCTTATACTAAACATTGTTGTAAAGCAATGGAGTTGATGGTATTATTGTTGACATCATCTTATAGTTTAAACAATAAAAGTTTTCAGTCACGTGTTTTTTTCTCGACTTTTAAATTAAAATATTTAATTACCTGTACATTTTTTCGAAAAACTGACTAGATATTTCATTTTACCATACAAAAAACCATACGGAACACTTGTTTGTATTTGAAAATCTGACACATGCAACTTCCTTATTGTCCGATCAACTTGAAATTTTCAGGGTATGTTAATTATGGTTTGATTATCAAATGATATCAAATTCAGAGCTATAGCGCATGTGCGAGCTGAGCAGTGTCTTCTCAACCACTGATTTATTCGTATATTTGGGGGACTGTAACGGGATGTAAGGGGCTTGTAAGAAGGTTGTCTACCGTTGATTATCTTGTCATTAGATGTATTATACCCCTTAGACCTTAATGGATGTCATATGAACATTGAACAGAGTTTTAAAGAGGATTAATGTTAGGTCTCCCGGAGGGGTGTTTTTCACACTGTTTTACCGCTGGTCAGATGAAGGGAAACCGGACAATATATTGATATGGGGTTGAAAGCAGAGGCCCAAAAAGGGTAAGGCGAGTTGAAAATTGGGGTCTGGACCCCTTATAAACACGTCAGCACGGGATGAAAGAGGCTCCATTCGCATGGCAGTGCCGGATCATTGAGGGACTTTTCGAAATGTTTCAAATTGTTAGAATACTGCTACAGGTCTATCATTGTCTGCTCCATCAGTTAATCGGTCGTCATTGCACCAAAATTCACCAAGTATAGTTTTTTTACAGCGCTCCATCGATGGAATTCCATCGGTGCATAAAGCTACCATGGGATCCACAAAAAAATATTTTCGCATGATTGCTGATAACAAAGGGTTCTTTTAAAGAAATCCCCCTTCAGTTTTGGTTAACAGGACAATTAAATTGGGTTTGGACGCTATGCCGAAAATAGCAATTTTTGGAGTGTTTTATCTTGAGTCTGGTGAAGAAGAGAAGTGCTTTGACCTTGGTGCACTATTGGTTACCATGGGCAACCTCATTAGATAAAAAATGAGGGCAAACTCATTTCTTAAAAAAATTTCTAAAAATTTTTGGAGCCAAATAATTCTGTAATTCATCAGAACAAATCCTGTACACATGTTTTTTGGAATCCTCCAAACTTTACATCCAATAAAGACAGTTTCTTTCTCGACAAATTTCTTCATCCAAAATTTCACCTATGCATACACTCCAACTTCTACGGAATTTCCGTAGTTGCTACGGAAATGGAGTGGAAACTACGGAGTTACGGATACATATCGAAAACTACGGATCCAGCTTTTTTAATGATGCAATATTTTCAATTCTTAGTTTTTAATGTTAAAAATGTTAATTTGCATAAAATTTCCTTTTTTCTTCAGGAATTATTTTCATTTTATCAATTTAATTTTTAATTCTTAACACATTTGTTTTTATTTACTAATTTATGGTTATTTAACTGTGCTTTATTTAAAATAAGTTTTAGAGTATATAAAAAGTGAATTAAGGGCTTGTTATTCAATGCTTTAAAATGGACATTTTTTAATAAAGTTAATTATAATCTACAAAATTGCATTGTGTGTTTTAAAAAATTAATAAGTTGTTTTAAGTTAATTTTTTAGTTATATGATAATTTTAATGTGATGATTAATATGATAATACTGAGAATATTTTTAAACATGTTAATAACGACTAGTACTTTGCCGTTAATGCATTATGTCGGTAAAGACTACTGATTGAAGGGTTGCCAATGTTGGAGTGTATGCCTATGGAGCTTGATTAAAATTTCGTTGGTTTGTCCTGATGCTTAAAATGCTTGTTATGTTGCCAATATTGGTAAACTTTGGGATGAATCTTAGATGAAAATCACCTCCTCAGTCAAAATTTCAATCTGTTTGATTCGATGACCTGTCGTATAGAGGCTTTCATTGCAGCGCGTATGGAAGACATTTAACACAGATTTTCTATATTAAATTTTAATCCTTTGTTCTGAAAATTATGTCATTTATTTGTATCCACCAAGATCACTTTCTGTGTAAATTTCATCAAAATCTAACAAGTCCTTCATTGTGTTGCATTTTTTATGAACAGGAGTATATGTAAACACAATTTTGAACAGCACAGCTTACTCAATTACCATTTTTAAAAGCAGGTACTTGCTCATCTGTAGTCCTCCAAGTGCATATTATCTTCTACATTGTTATATTTTTAAATCATATGTAGATGAAAGGGAGTTTAAAAATAATTAAAAAATGCATATGTTATATTAAAAACTAAGTGTACAGTTTCAGGAAGACAACAATTTAGAGAGAAATTTAGTTATATTTAAACACAGAAAATAAAATGAGACAAGGAGGGGGATTAGTTTTTTAGTATAATGTAATTATTTCAACTAATATATTTTAAATTATGTTTTTTAAAAATAAACCTGTTGGCCTAGTTTCTATACTATCTATGATTTTTGTAATCTAAAAATTGATTGCATACCAATTTTTGCATTCACAGCCCATCAAATTCGCTTCCCCAATCCCCATTTTTCATTAAATGAATGTGATGTTTCACATAAAATTACTTTTTATCACCAAAGCTGTTTGCTTGCCTAGTTATAAAGAGACAGAAAAATCCCCACTCAAATTTTAAAACCTATTAAAATTATTTTTATGTACAATAGCAAACATAAAACAACATTTATGAATTCATTTGCATAGCTGCCAATCCTTATGGTTTACCCGGGAGTTTCCCAGTTTTTCAATCCTTTTCCAATTTTACGGCCAGAAACTAGTTTCTCCCGGTTTTTCACAATTTCCAGGAAATTTTTCTGTACTTGTGAACATTACTTTAAAGTGTTAAGTTGTAATGAGGTAATTCTTTTTTGTTGCTTGCTAAAGATAAATTCTTCTTAGGGGGTCCATGTCAAGCCTTCAATCATCCCACAGTGGAACTACATGTACATCAACTGGAGAACAATCAGGAATCAGTTCTTGTCCTTCAAGATGATAAATGATTTTTCCCTCACGTGCTGAAATTTCTGTAGTGTACTATTTTTGGGCTGGTTTTGGTAGGCTCTTGATTGATTCTTCCATTATGCTTGGTTATAATGCATCTTTAAGATTTTCAGTGCTCATAAGTAACATAACATATCTGTACAAGGCTGATTTTTCAAGATGTGATTTTAAAGTCCCATCTATTAATATCTTATTTTATATCATGTATTTAATAGGTAAACCTTAACTTTTTTGAACTTTGTATAATCTGGTTTGATTTGTTTGTATATTTTCTTTAGTTTTAGTGGATGTATTAGGTATTTTCCTTCTTTTAAAAATACTATGTGGTCATTGTTATGCCTAAATTTATTTTTTAATTTTTCTCTTGTAAAATAAAGTACTAGAAAATGTTTGGTAATCTTTATACAATGTTTCAAAATGTTTGAAAACTTTTATTTTGAATTGGTTACCTGTTAGGATTGAATTTTTTTCAAATAATTCTACTTCTATCTATCAGATTTTTCTTTTTATTTCAAAGGTTTGTACCTGTAAAGTACAATGAAATCATCTTTAATTTTTTTAGGCTTTCATTCATTTGTTTAACTTGTTTTTTTACTGTTAATTGTTACCTTTTCAATATTTTCTAACATAAATTACCTTGTTCAATGTAATTTCTAACAATTGAAGCAGATTTTTTAAAGTTATAAATTTTGGTTCTCCCTTGTTTATATCATATTTGATACTTTTATCTTGAAAACAGTTTAAATATGCACTGTTACAAGTGATATATTTGAGTTTATTTTTTGTTATTCTTTTTTGCTTTATATTTATCTATTTCTTACTTTTTTTGAATTCCATATTTGTTTTAATTTGCAATGTCTATGCTATTATGAGACATCAGGAGTCTACCTTACCCACTGAACTTTCTTTTACACAATGCTCACCAAATATGCTTACTTTAGTGGGTTAAAATACATATTTTTATTGAAAAAGATATTCTTCCATCAAAGAAAAATGTGCCTGTATGTTTCCTTCTACTTAAGCAAAGCATACTGAGTGGTGTAGTGGGGAAAGAAGAAAAACCTATTTTAAAAATGTAAAATAGAGAAAAAGGTATTTAAATGAATTTAACAAAACATTTTAAACACGTTTGTTTTGTTGAAGGGTTTTAGCTTCTTTTGACTTTTATGTGCCATAAATATTTATGTATATTAATTGCTGTATTTCACGCTTTGGTAAAATAACCTAGGATTGTAAGGGTGAAACGATATTATTTGCTTGCTTTTATGTGTGTAATATTGCACAGTATTCTAGGGTAAAATGTTATTTTGATATCGTACTGTATGAAGAAGACCTGGGCATTAGATCGTGAGGATGTCAATCATTTCATCTTTCTTAGTAGCTTCTAATTGATAGAGAATATACTATAGATTGCTTATGAGCATTTCTTGTAAAACTTGGGACTATAAATAATGAGCTTAAGTATTCAGAGAGACATATCTGAATATTTAACCTCTTCTTATTTAAATAATAATTTTCAGTTAAGAAACCTTATTTACCCCCAGATCGATTTTATATCAACTGCATACAAACAGTGTATTTAAGTAAAATGAATTTTCTGGATATGCTGTATTTATCCACCAGTTAGAGTTCAGTTCAGTTTTAATTTTTCTTGTTGAGCTTAAACAATCATGTAACAGAGCATTCAAGTAAATATAGCTAGAATTTTAAGGATTTCCAAATAGTTTTTTTTATTAAAAAACATTGAATAATTATGTATATGCCTCAAAATAGTTTTTGTCAAAACAAACAAAAAATTTGGAATTTTAAATAAAGTTTTGGTTAGTTTTACCTATGAAAAATGTTGATGATAACTATTTAACCACTTATTTAAATGTGAGATAAATAAAGTACTTTGAATACAAAGCAAGTTAATGTATTTCATGGTATGCTTAGTAAAAATTGACAGTTTGAGATAATTTGAGTAAAAGGAAAAAATTTCATGGAAATTTAAGCCTTAGTGTTATACAGTATTGAAAATTAAACCAAATATACAATTTTAATGTACAAACAAAAATTATTTTATTACAATAATGAAAATAGTATGAATTTTTTTTCTGTTTTAAGTAAAATTTACTATTAAGTGAACCGAACTTAAGTCAGTCAAAATATATTTGCTGCATTATTCCTTCCATTTTATAATACTTGGTTAGTATTTAATGAGTTCCAAGTCAAAATACAAGCTGCACTCCTGCTTTCGTTGTGGCTTTCAAGTATATTATGAACAGCCTAACTGTAGTTAGAAATGTAATTTATTTATTGTATTGATTTTTATATATTTCTTGTTGGGAACCCTTTAAAGTATACATATGCTACTTATATTATACTTATTTATAAACATATAGCCTAGTCATGTGATTTTTTTCACTTAGCAAGTTACATTGCTGTGCTCTCACATGCATTTCTTTCTACACAGTATAGAATCTGTAGTTGGGAATAGGTTTTTCTTATCTATACATATTGAAAAACGTGGAAAACATATCCACTTGGTTTCTTGTTTCTAAGCATTTTCGTACTAATATTTCTATTGCACTGCTATTATATTTCTGCAATTTTTCAAAATTCTTATGATTGTCAAGTATAGTTCACCATCCACTACCTTAGCCACCAAATTTAAACTATTTATGAGCATTAAACTTATGAAATGCTTATTTATAAATACCATCAGTATTTTGATTGGTATATGATGTTGCTTTTGTAGATGCTGTGTATAATTTTGCTAATTGCCAGCTTAGGTACATAGGGAACAAAAAGCTGATTTAGTCGAGTTTTAATGCATATGGGTAGAGGCATATCTTTCATAGAATAAGTATGTATAATTTATTTAACAGTAGAAGTTTGTAGATGGCATGCAATTACATGTTGGCAATGCAAATGAGTTGCTACTGGAAGATACTTTTAAGTAAACATTGTGTCATACTAAATTGAAAATGTTTTGCGTTTTACCATCAGAGGGCTGGTGTTCAGGCTAAGTATTTGTAATTTTGCTCACGAAAGTAATTTTAATGTGCTGCGAGTGTTCAGATGTGTGTGTGATGCTCTTCCAGTGTTATGATAGTTGTTTACAATATGCTGATATTGAACTGTTATGTTTGTTAGGGAACAATAAAACTTTAATTTTTCTTCATAAAGCATGTTTTATTTTTCTGGTAAACTTTTCAGGTTGCAGGATTACGTTCCACCATTTTTATTTGATGACTCTACAGTTTCATAAATACCAGAAAAGCACTTTAAAGAAATTAAACTTTTCCACTATGATGCATGATTTGAAAGTGCATAGGAAGGGGAAAGCTAATGCATTTTCTTGAGTGCTAGAGAAAGATATGGTGAGTTTCTAGAAGGTGACTAACTTTTTTCTGTGTGACAAATGACAAGAAAAAAAGATTATTTTTTGGTATAAATAGATATAAAATTAAGGTGCTAAATTTTTTTGTTTAACATATTTGAAATGCTTTACCATGCATTTAATCACAATTATGAAGCCCTTTAGTGCAATAGGCCAACAAGGGTTGCAAATGTACTTAATGAAATTCGTTCTACATTCAAACACAAACAAACAAACAAATTTTATTTACAAAATAAATACAAGTAATAGAGAAAAAACATATGATATGCCAAGGGGAAACACTCTTCCCGTACAGGCATAAGAGAAAGATATTCATAACAGAAATAAAGAAAAAAAATAAGACACTATATAGAAACACTAAAAAAATGGCAAAAAAGCTGGGTAACATTATAAAATAAAATGCTTCAAAGTGAAAAATATATATCAACGTCGTCAATGTTTAATAAAAATTCAAATAATATTCTTTTAAATGTTGAATATTTACTAATACTAATTAAGTGTACAGGTAGACTATTGAACAGTTTAGGGGCAAGGTAATAAAAATGTTTACAAAAAATGTCCTTGGAGAAACTTGGAATTTCAAAAGTGTCTTTGGATCGAGTGTTATATTGTATGCTTTTCATTTTAAATTGAGATTTATTCCGGAATATATAAAGTAAAATACGAAAGTAAGCATTATGTCGAAAAGGTAGCAACTTTAGGAATCTAAATCTAAGGGGGCTAGATTGGGGCCTTAAAATTTTGAAGCATTTATTTTGTATAGATATTAAAGGTCGAAGATTTGATACATACTCACCGCCCCAAATAGTAATATTATGCGACCACGAGATACTGGCGGTTATGGCAACCCGCAGAAAAAACGGGACGCTCGTCCTCCGTACGCCAACTTACTTTTCTCCCCGCCAGAAACTATGCCAAAACTGATGCTCAAAGAGGTTGGGGATTCGCGTTTCTTTGAGATGTGTTTTGATGGTTGTGAAGATATGACAACTTTGATGAGCTATTAATTGCATGCTATTAAACATTTTCCATTTCCAATAAAAATACTACTTATCCATTGTCTTTTTACTTTTAATCGGATTATTCCATTAGATGAAAAAACATTATTTTACAATGTCATGCTTTTAATAGTTTATTTTATAATTATATCAGTCTATTGGTTATTGATTTTAATTAGTTTTTTTAAGTATTAAATTTCCGTTTATTTATTATTAAGTACTTGTTGTGAATATTTCCTTTTAAACTACGAATTTTATCCTTTTTAGAATTATTTTAATTAATGATTGATAGATTTCTTTCTGACTTTCTAATCAGTATTAACGGAACAATCGGAAACAATCGGTACAACCCCAAAGAGTACCTTGAGAGGATAGGAGAAGGGGACTTGAGGATTTTTTTTCAGACTTCAAAATGCCATAATTTAGTCTTAAAAATTTAGCCTTCATTTACAGCAGTGGTTCCCGACTCAAATATTTCTGCGGACCACTTCACTTAAATTTGAACCTCGCGTGCGGACCATCCCTATCCAATTTAATCTTTAAATTTTAAATTTTTTTCAGTCCATTCTTTCCTCACAGAGGGTTTGAAATAATTCCTTAAACTTAGAAAAGAATCATTTTGATTGTTAAGAAATTATGTTAAAAAATATACCTTTTATAAAATATATTAAACCATTCTTATCAAGCTCTCAATAAATTCAATACATTAAATTGAATTCTTTAGTAATTACGAATGTTTATTTAATGCAGTAAAACTAAATTAGGGACCATTCATTAATTACGTAAGGGTACCGAGGGGAGGGGGGTTGGAAAAATCTCTACACACCCTTACGTAATTAATGAATGGCCCCTTAGGAAATATAAAAAATATATGCTTTTTTTCCCAGAAACTTACCCCATAATTACATACCCTACGGATACAAATTTCAATTATCCCATAAGATAACCAAGCACATTTTCTTAAATTTTTATGCATGTATAGAAGAGTATAATATTTACTTAATAATAAATGTTAAAGTGTTGGAGACAGCATTGAGAAAATTATGTCGATTGATGAGTGAAAGCTGATAACTTTCAGATAACTTTCCCTTTTTCCGACAATCTCACAGCATGGAGAATGGAAACGCCGACGGGCAGAAAGGGGATGGACCCCTGAACGCAACCCGCGCCAGCTTGTCGATTTGACGCGGGAACCTAGATATGGCACAATTAGTCTAAGCGGTACAAGTTAAAACACTGCACTTTTTGATGATGGTAAGCCACTTGGTACACTGATTCCATGGACCATAAGAATGAGTTTTCGATCAGGAGTCCGCCGAAATTTCCCTTAGAATTTAAAATATTTAACTTTTTGTGAAATTTTTAAATTCGCGTTTTATACCTTAACTATCTAACTTTTCAACATGTAAGGTGACTTTTCTATACAATTTGAGGTCGTAGATTACAAATATGAAGTCGAAATTTTCAAAAAAATGCTATTTAATATGTTTTTTTGAAAAAAACTAAATTTTAAAATTTAAAATCTTCAAAAACACAATGTTAAACATAAGTTGGTATCATGAAATTTTTACCAGTTATTAAGCTATTTGTAACTTTAAAAAATCCAAAATTTCAAAGCTTTACCTTTAATATTCACCGAGATATGAGACTTTAAATTTGGAAAATTTTCAAAATGGCGGCCATGCTTGATGCGACTACTCATCGAAAACTTCCCATAACTCGGTAAATTATTGTTCAAAATGAACAGTTAAAACCTTTTTTGAAAGAAAAGCAATACCACTACACTATTAAGACATTAAAAGAACAATTAAACCACTTTAAATTGGTTTTAAATAAACTCTAAGACAGAATAATACTTTACTATGACAAGCATGTTAAAAGCTTTAAAAAAATGCTTTCTTGGTGAAAAATTGTTCTAAATTTTTTATTAAATGTACACCCTGATATAAATATGCGACATTAAACCATTTAAAGGAAAACTTTGCCTTACAAGGGCCTGGGCGCAAAGGCGAAAATACCTAATAAACGCGCGCTTCAAATAAACTTTTTCTGTCAAAGAATCACAAAATCGTGATTTCTATTATGATTTTCTAACAACATTTTAGCCACTTCAAGTTTTAAAAACAAGCAACCCTTACCTTTTGTATAAGAAAAAAATGCTTAAAATACAATTTTTCAGGTTAGAAATTACCTTTCAAATGAGTATTTTCTAGACAAACCTTTACTCACTGAGTTAAAACATGAATATCAATGAGATTCATAATGTATTAAAATATGTTATATACATTAAGTGTCTAGTTATGCTAGCTATGTTATATAAATTAAGTTGTTAAGTGTCTAGTGTTAAAGCAAAATAACTTCCACTATAAACCAAATCGATTTTTTATCATACTTTTAATAAAGATATTCTGTGACCCCATGGACGAGCGGTAGCTCCTTTGGGATATTCATGTACTGGATCAATTGTATTTTTTCTGTTTTGTTCTTGTTTGTATAATAAAATTTATTATTAATTTATATTACATTTAAACTTACCGAACACTTTTTACAATTAGTAATCGTTGTGTATTTGAAAATCGAGAGTAAGGGTAATACATCTAATCATTTCCTATATGGTAATGCATAACATCATTTAAACTTTAAGCAATTATTTTTTAATCGGTATACAAAATTAATTGAGACTGTATGCGTCATGCTAGTTTGCTACAAGACTACTTAAATTTAAAGACCTGGATACTCTACCTTAGGTAGAGTATCCAGGGCTTTACTTAAATTATACCAGCCTTATAATGAATAATAGTATTTTCAACTTAGTAGAAACTTATAGTATTTTCAAGTGCTTGTTTACTTACCTACAACTTTACTATTAGTTTCAATATCTTTACATTTATTAGAAATTAAGAATATCGGGAAAGTCAAATGCATCCAAATCTTTCATTAATAATCATCGTACAAATATTTGGATATGAAAAGTTAATAATTAAGGATTTTTTCTTATTTTAAATGAGAGTCGTAGAGACAATATATTTTTCCTGTAAAAAAACATATTAAATGTGTACCATGATAGATCAAGATCTTTTCTTTTAAGAAACGTATGCCTCTCTTGAGAATTGGTATATTTTCTATATTAGCTAGATTTTTAAAAAAAGCATGTACATTGCCTATACTCCTTTCAGTAGGTAATTACAACACTAAGATAAGAATTTCATTAATTATATAAAGAGTTAAAGGTATTAAATAGCCTTTTAAGGATTTCAAATTATTTTGTTTATTCTTTTGGCACAAATTCAAAAGTATTGATTTAATTTTTGAATTTAACGTAAAAGGTTAAGTTATAGGTATTCCTCTGAATTTTGGCATTCACCTCTACAATTCAGGCACATTAGTGTACATGGTATTCCTGAAGATTTGCAGGAACACCTTGCATAATCTATTTCCGCATAACTTCTAAGCTTTCTAATTTTTAAAAATAATTCATAAAAACAGCAAATACACAACGATTACTAATTGTTAAAAAGTGTTCGGTAAGTTTAAATGTATAACATATTTTAATACATTATGAATCTCATTGATATTCCATGTTTTAACGCAGTAAGTAAAGTTTTTTCTAGAAAATACTCATTTGAAAGGTAATTTCCAACCTGAAAAATTGTATTTTAAGCATTTTTTTCTGATACAAAAGATAAGGGATGCTTGTTTTTTAAACTTGAAGTGGTAAAAATGTTGTTAGAAAATCATAATAGAAAGCATGATTTGGTTAAAATAATGTTAGAAAATCATAATAAAAAGCACGATTTTGTGATTCTTTGACAGAAAAAAGTTTATTTGAAGCGCGCGTTTATTAGGTATTTTCGCGTTTGCGCCCAGGCCCTTGTAAGGCAAAGTTTTCCTTTAAATGGTTTAATGTCGCATATTTATATCAGGGTGAACATTTAATAAAAAATTTAGAACAATTTTTCACCAAGAAAGCATTTTTTTAAAGCTTTTAACATGCTTGTCATAGTAAAGTATTATTCTGTCTTAGAGTTTATTTAAAACCAATTTAAAGTGGTTTAATTGTTCTTTTAATGTCTTAATAGTGTAGTGGTATTGCTTTTCTTACAAAAAAGGTTTTAACTGTTCATTTTGAACAATAATTTACCGAGTTATGGGAAGTTTTCGATGAGTAGTCGCATCAAGCATGGCCGCCATTTTGAAAATTTTCCAAATTTAAAGTCTCATATCTCGGTGAATATTAAAGGTAAAGCTTTGAAATTTTGGATTTTTTAAAGTTACAAATAGCTTAATAACTGGTAAAAATTTCATGATACCAACTTATGTTTAACATTGTGTTTTTGAAGATTTTAAATTTTAAAATTTAGTTTTTTTCAAAAAAACATATTAAATAGCATCTTTTTGAAAATTTCGACTTCATATTTGTAATCTACGACCTCAAATTGTATAGAAAAGTCACCTTACATGTTGAAAAGTTAGATAGTTAAGGTGTAAAACGCGAATTTAAAAATTTCACAAAAAGTTAAATATTTTAAATTCTAAGGGAAATTTCGGCGGACTCCTGATCGAAAACTCTTTCTTATGGTCCATGGAATCAGTGTACCAAGTGGCTTACCATCATCAAAAAGTGCAGTGTTTCGCCCTTTTTCGTCGTGTACCGCTTAGACTAAATGAGACTGCGGGTGGTCAGGGAAATTAGCAAAAGGAAACGCTTGTTTTGTGAAGATAAGAGATCAATGGTTTCTGGAGGCCCCCCATAAAAGCATGGAGGTCCGAAGTCGCTTGACAGGAAAAATTTATTTTTATTGGAGGGTCACCGCTTAGCCAATTATTTCAAAAACCTATGCACAAAGCCATAAAACACTAAAATATCTCCTTCCAATCAGAGATGACCATCCGGTGGTCCTCGGGCACACACCACTTTTGGGCTCATTCTCATTTGAGTTAGCTATTCTCTGCCCTCACTTAATCTGCTCTTCTTTGCTTGTTTTTTTTATTTAAATTTCTTTAGATTTTATTTTAAAATTTATAAGATTATTGGATTTTTAAAATGTCTACGTCGGGGAAGTTGCTTCATTCGAAGGAGAAGAATATTGTGATGAACGTCTACAAATTTTTTGAGGATGAGTCCAGAAAACCAGAGTCGGACCGAATTCCTGTAGCTGCAGTACAGAAGCGTACAGCGGAAGCTACTGGAGTCAGTTTAAGAACCCTCCAGAGATATAGATCCGAATTATTGAAGGGGAATAAACTGGAATCACCAAAAAAAGGATATAAATTGAAGTGTGAAAGGATTGTCGATGTGGATGACTTCGATCTTTGTGTGATCAGAAATATCATTAGAAAGAGTTACATTGAAAAGAAGTTCCCCTCACTAAGTCGTCTGCTCCCTCTTATAAAGAAAGAAATAAATTTTCCATGGAAAAAGGAATCATTGAGAAAAATTCTGCATAAGATTGGTTTTAAATACAAGCAAAGCAAAAATCACAGAAGAATTCTTATGGAGCGCCCGGACTTGCAAATGTGGAGAGCAAAATATTTAAGGAGTGTAAGGAAGTTTCGTGAAGAAGGGAGATTAATTGTGTATATAGATGAAACATGGATCGACAGCAACTTGTCACATCGAAGAAGCTGGAGGTTGGATGAGGATGACATAAGTGCAATTTCTAAGGATGGAGCTGGCCACAGATTAATAGTGGTTCACGGTGGGTCTGAACAAGGATTCGTTCCAAACGCAGACCTAGTTTTCATGGCTGGTTGTGCATCGGGCGACTATCACGGCCAAATGAACTTTAACAACTTCGAGAAGTGGTTGAAAGAGAAACTTCTTCCGAACATTCCATCGAAATCTGTTATTTGCATGGACAATGCATCATACCATTGTAAAGTTGAAAATCCTTGCCCCACCAAGTATTCCACGAAGCTCGCCATGAGGGAGTGGCTTAAGTCGCAGGCCATTAGCTTCGATGAGAAGATGAGAAAGGATGAGCTGTGGGAGAAAGTGGCTCAAAACCTTCCTCCAGGAAAAAACTTTCGAGTGGACAAAATTATCAAAGGGTTCGGTCACGATGTGATAAGATTACCTCCCTACCATTGTGACTTGAACCCAATTGAGCTAATTTGGGCCCAAATTAAAAGGCATGTGAGAGATACAAATACAACAGGAAGCATTGCTGGTAAAGACCTAAAAACATTGACACATGAGGCTATAAAAAAAGTTTCACTTGAAACCTGGATCAATTGCTGCCGCCATGTCATGGAGATAGAGAAAAAATATTGGGAAGATGATTGTTTGATAGAAGATTGTGTTGAGACTTTATCCTTTAATATAAACGACAGTGAGAGTGAAGATACGGACATTTCAACAAGTGATGATGATCTATGAGCATCGCCATTAAACCTTTTTAGCAATTAACATTAAAATTTAAGTACATAGTCAAAATTAATGCATTCAGGAGCTAAGATCTATTTTTCAATTTTCATAGTTGTATGCAGTTCAAATATTTGTATTCTCATTACCGCTTATAACAATTTATTTTTTCTGTAATCAGTTAATTAGTTTTGTTTTAACTCTTTCTTATTGTTTGGAAGTAATATTTTATGCAATAGGTTTTTTAAAGCGCTTTTACGAAATTATAAATTTTTTTACAAAAATTACGTAATCAATCACTAGATATCCAATGCAAATTTTTATGCATTAAATATAGCTTTCATGCATTTAGCTCTCTGATCAGAACTTTTTGTTTTTTCTCGATCAGAGACAAAAAATGTGCCAAAAATTTCATTTCCCACAAGTGAAATTTTTTTCTCATTTTTTGTGGGGTGTAATGTAGCAGGCCTCCTCGTGGTGCACCCTGGGTAACTCTAAATCTGCTGCAAGAATAAAATTCTAGAAGATTTGCACTGGATATCAAATTGGTTACTTTTTCATATTTATTACATAGATTTACATCTTAAAATATAGTCCGTTTAACTTGTAACTTTTTTTAGTAGATTTTGATTTATATGAAAAGCACTAAAACAATAATTCGTTTATAACTTTAAAAAATACCGATAACAATAACGATTTAACTAATAAACGAAATATTTCCAAGTTTGCGTATGGAAATAACGACAGAAACTGTTGCCTTTATGAATTTTTATAAGAGCCAAAAAGTTTTGAATGACTTATTGTTAAGAATTATCAAAATTCTTTAAGATCTATATAGTTTTTAGTGAACTAACAGTGAAGTAACCGCAAAATTAATATTTAATCTCGTCGATTAATCCTTTTACAATCTTATAGTAAAAAAATGTCTGGTTTTAAGACGTCTTTTTAAACAAAGGGAGAAAAATTTACTGCACTCTGCGAAACATATTTAGTTTAATATTTGAGTGTTACTTGAAATGATCTTATCCCATGGGGAAAAAATCCGACTCTCCTCTCTAGCCAAGAAGGGGAGAATGGGGAAATTCTGGGAACCCCTTGTCCGGGGTCAACGGAGGTTGAGCCGCCAGGATCTCGTGGTCGCATAATACCATAATTGATTAATGAATAAAACCAAGCATAATATAAGGATTTAAAAAAATTTGAATTAACTTTATTTTTGAGATGGTAAAACTTGAAAAGAACAAAACGCAATCGCTTCCCCAACTCTTTGATATGAGTTTTCCATTTCAGGTTTGAATCTATATATAGTCCTAAATATTTGATGCTTTGTACAGGCTGAAGAGTATAACATGAACAAATACTTGTATTATATACCATTACAAGGCAAAGAATGAAATTTGATATTTAAGTTTAAATTTGAACATAGCGGCCAACTCTCCCGATTTTTTCGGGAGACTCCCGAATTTCACTGTTATCTCCCGATATCCCGAAAAAGTATTAAATCTCCCGAATTTCTTTATAAATCAAGTTTGAGGATTTTCTCGGTAATTTTCGTTTTTCCGATTGCGAGTGTCTAAGAAACCGATCGATAACAAGCCTAGGGACCTAGGGACAAGTTTAAAATGTGGGCAATGTTTAAAAATGACGTTGGCAAGCTTTTTTTGCAATATTTTTATGATTAAAATTAATAGTAAAAGGTAATAAAAACGTTTAAGTAGTATTTCTGTTGTAAGAATCCTTACATAGTATTATTTTAAATTTTTTTTTACTTTTAAGTCTAACCACCTAGAAGCTTGTGCTATGAATTTGGAATCCTCCTGGATATGAAGCCTTAAAAGCGTTCTAAAGCAGTTAAATGACATATATTATTCAGAAAACGAAAATTTGAATAGTCAATAAAAAGACATTTTTCTGAAGATTCGCTTTTCGAAAATTTACTCGAAAAAATATTCGAATGTTTTGATTTCAATCGATTTCCTATACTTCGTTGACAAAATTACCTAAGTATGTAGTATCAGAAAAACCTTGTATCTCTAAAAATAAAATAAGACAGGAATCATCTAGTTGGGAAAACGAAAGTAATAATTAATCGTGCCTCTGCTAATGTGGCTATACAGGGTGTTTCAAAATTGCGTTGCACGGCTTTTATTCAGAACCAGCTCCTCCTAGGCTCATGAAAGTAAGGTCTACCCCTAGGTAAGTGACCCTGGAGAATCCATTGAGAGGACTTACAGCGCTCCTAGCGGTGAAATTAAAAAGTTAAAAAATTTAATTTAAAAACTAAAGGAGATAGAGCAAAAACCTCACTGAGAGTATTGTTGCCAACGTCAAGAAGAACTCATTGAAAAAAACTTGATCAAAATATCTTGAATATTCGCGGAGATATTAGCATGTGAAAATAGCACTTTTTCAGGGGTCAAAAAGTAAAAAGTTCGCATATTTGCAAATTTTTCAGTGAAATTGTGTAGTTTTGTGTTTGTTTAGTTGAAAGAACACAAAATTTAATCAAAAAATCAAAAAAAATTTGCAAATATGCGAACTTTTTACTTTTTGACCCCTGAAAAAGTGCTATTTTCACATGCTAATATCTCCGCGAATATTCAAGATATTTTGATCAAGTTTTTTTCAATGAGTTCTTCTTGACGTTGGCAACAATACTCTCATTGAGGTTTTTGCTCTATCTCCTTTAGTTTTTAAATTAAATTTTTTAACTTTTTAATTTCGCCGCTAGGGGCACTGTAAGTCCTTTCAATGGATTCTCCAGGGTCACTTACCTAGGGTTAGACCTTACTTCCATGACCCTAGGAGGCGTTGGGTCTGAATAAAACCCGTGCAACGCAATTTTGAAACACCCTGTATATAAAGTAACGATACCTAGATATATAGTTGGCATTGTTCCGAATAGGGCACAATAAATGTCCCCATCCCCAAACTCGACTGGATATCATCCGTTCCATTAGGCCCAAGGGAAATATAAATCGATTCTTGGCTACTAATCTATTAACCCCTTAAGAAAATATCGATGTCCATCCTGGACACTCATATTCTCCCGGAGAGACTAAAATAATGCCGTATTACCGCTTTTCTGGCGATCTTGAGGTTTAAGTTTCATTGGATAAGAAAGTATAAGGTGTAAGAGAACGAAATAGTGGTTAAAAGCGGCATTTAGATGGTTAATAGAGGAGGAATCTATATGTAACTCCCGAATTTCAAAGTTTTCATTATTACATTAAGAATTAAGGAATTTATAGAAAAATCCTTCAATAAAACATGAAAAGTTTTTCCAAAGTATTAAAAAAAGTGTTCTTTTGGTTGTGTAACTATATATTTCAGTTTTAGTATCTGCTTATTTTTTTCAGAAGCCAATTAATAACAGATTGTTAGAGAGTTAGAGGGACCTAGGCGGAGCACCTATATCATATGACCTTAAAACTCCTGTAATAAATTGTCCTACAAAATAGAGAGCATTGGACTTGGATTTGTCAGAACGGGATTCGGAGGTCAATATCTTGTCTGAACTGAGATAAGCGAAAAAGAGTGTATTCCATTTTTGCGGTTTGCTTTGCTGCATACTTTATTCTATCAAGGAGAAACCAGTTTTACAGAAACACTTTTAGAAAAGCTTTATGAAGGAAAAAACAAGATTACGCTAATTTTCCACTAAATCTGTTAATCATATTCATTAAAAAATAAAAAAAAATAAATTAAATAAATTTGTATTTTTGATAAAACTACACGATATTGTAAGATTATTATTTTATTACATCAAAAACAATTATTTTTTATCTTTAATCCTTTAAAAAAATTTTAGATTATTCGCACAACTTGAGAATTTTAAGCAACAATTGTATTTTAGTTACAAAATATTAAATGAATTTGTAAGGATATGCATTTTACGTTTAGGTGATGATTTGCAACGTATTAAAACATCTAAATTTAAATGTAGTTTTTCTCGAAAATACATTCTGACTAATCCTTCATATTGATTTTCGATAAAAAAATAATTATTAGAAATGTATCCTTTGATTTTATTTCAGTTCTCACAAATATTTAACTATTTCTAATTATAAAAATTAATACATTTAATTTTATAATAAAGCCCTTTCTCTTGTAATCCATTAAATCTACCTAAGTAACTCTAAACCAGTGGTAATCAACGTGATCTCTAAGTTTAACAACACTTATTTAACAATAAGTTAAATAATTTTAATTACTAAGTTAAAGTAATTCGTTTTATGGTAATTGCTTTTGCCAAACAGTGAAAGTTCAACATTAGGAGTAATCCTTTCATCTCAAAACTCAGAAGTAACCCTTTTTGACCTCATAAATAATTTGCAAAAAGGCGTTTTGCGTTTACGTACCACTCGATTAAATTAACACTGGAATGTTTTTTTTATCCCAACGATAAAAATTTTATTTAAATACCATTTTTTCAGCTAATCTAAAATCACTGGAACTCAACTGCAAAACACAATTAATCTGTATGCACCTATGAAAAACCGTTCTATCTTTTTTCCAAAACAAAAGGAAGCAATTCTTTACTATTCCCAATGAAAGAGAAACCCTTCCATGCGCACAGTTCCCTTTTCCATCATTGCTAAACCATCTCATCGAAGATAAGCTAAAGTTACGGAATAAAAATCCCTTGTGGCAACAGTCTCGGATTAACGATAAGTCATCAAGTAAAATGAGCACCAATTTCGAAGATATTGTTTGAGATAAGAGAAACAGCCATGTTTACTGTCAATGGTTGTGCTTCTATAGTTGTTTCGAGTCAAATGTAGATTTCCCATTTTCTGGCTTAGTTTTACATGCGTATGTCGATTTGGATAATGAAGACTAGAATTTAGAATCGAAAGTTTCTTTTCTTTCGTCCATGATAGTTGAATGTTAGTTTATGGTTCAAGAACTTTCTTTTATTTTGGGTTTATGCCTCTTTTGAATATTTTGAAGCTTGAACATAAATGGAGTGTTTCTTTTATCGGTAAAAATTCTTTTTTTTTGTTCTTTTTGGAGAAGTCTTACACTTGAAAGGAGTGTCTTAGATTCATGTGATCTTCATTTGGATAAAAACTTGATAAATCATCACTAGACCAAACTGGTTTTAATAAAAATATAAATATGAAAATGCCGAAGGCAAGAATTAATGTTTATCTAGTAAAACCTAAAAAAAAATCAAATAATAATACTATTATAATAGGTACTGTAGTATGTTGTAAGCCTTATATTGTTTTTATGAAATAAAATAAGATTAAATTTAATAAATTATACTGTAATTTGTAAATCAAACAAGAATAGTTATGACTAAATTTTACCTAATAAATTCTACCTGTAGAAAAAAAATTATTAATCTTCCGCTACAACTAAAACACGTTTTTCATCTAATATGAACCAAGGGCGCTCTAAAAAGTTAGTGGTTCAGGATAAGAACTTCATAGTTCTGTCATATGTTAAAGACGAGACAAATTTAACTAATAAAAATGATTTTTCGTGTTTAAAAGATGACTAAAATTGTCTTTTTGTAAAATAATTTTTCTAACGCAAGAAACTGAAAAAACTTTTTAATTCTAGAATATTTGTAGCTTCCATATTTTAAAGTACCTTAATGGATTCTGTTTTATAGGATCTTTATATAGCTTTAAACACCGGTATTAATGCTTGCATAATAATCACAAACCTCTGTGAGTAATTGCTTTAACCATCCGAAAACCAGTTTAAACTTTCCCGTAAAACGTTTAACAAACCTAAACGAGCACATTGTATCAAATAATCAAATATTTAAAGGCGTACTTGATTAAGTTCACCACATCATTGCGTATTACTACCATCGCTTTAAATAGTACGTTATCCGTCCATTCTTCACAGGTTTACTATATATGTTCTCAAGGATATAAACCGTTTTCGCATTCAGCTCTTGCAGGGCTTTGATTACACGCTCCAGACGTCCAGTTCAACAATTCGAATTCATTCCACCCTCGAATCAGATTCCGGGGGAACTAGGTTACGGGATGAAATATTCGTCTGCGTGAAGCCAGTCTTCAGATTCCGCCCCTCCGCTACAGTAATTGCCAACATGATTAGATGGATTCCATTGCATAGAGGGGGGATACAATTTGCAATTACAGAGCAAATATGACCGACCGAGGTCACCCAATCCATTGTGTTTGTTCATGTCTTGTGTTTGGTACCATTAAATAAACGCCGAATGGAAATCGTTAGTTATAGGTTTGTAAATTTGCACGGTGTTACGTTTCACAGGGTTATTGACTTTTCTCGAGAGTTGTGGAGGCAAATAGTTTTAAGCTTGTTTGAATGGGAATCATGTCTGTCGTGTTCTTCGGTTTCTAACAGTATGACCCTCGGTTATGGATTTATTTAGTGGGTTATGAAAATATAACTTGTGGATAAAATGCCTGTGAGACTATTCTGTATGTTGGAAAAATGCCTTTAAATCTCTGAAAATGGAACTCCGTGTAGAGAGAAACTAGGCTTGACCATAGTAGCACCGCTCATACGCATTATGTCAAGTTTACGTAACTGCTGCTAGAAGTAAACGAAATTAAGCTATACATTTACAAAAAAATTACGAATCTTGAACATCTGTTTTGCTTGGGGATGATGTAGTGTTGATGAAAACAAATGTGTACAATACAGCAACAGATATTGAATTGCTATCTTAAATAACATTTCCAATTGCTAAGAGTAGGTTTTCTAAGAATAAGTTACAAATGTGCAGCATATTTTTTATCAGGAAGTATTATTTTGGCACTGTATCAACTGAATATCATGATATGAAATACAATTTCTGGTGATTTGGTGATTATAGGTACCTTTCCTTCTATGAATCTATGAGGTATTGTGAGTCTAAAGGCGGGAAATGAACTTTTGAAACATCCAATATGAATCAAACTATACAAATTCACCTGAAATTCATGTTTAACTTGGTAAAAAGCAGTAAACTTGGTAAACTTGGCAGTAAAAGTTTTTCATCAATTTTTTTAAATTAATGACTTTAGAACTTTTTTAGAGATACTATTCATTGGCGAAGCCAGAAAAAAATTTCAGAGGGGGATGTTGATATTTCGGGAGGGGATATGGGGTATTTTTAGTGGTTTTCTATGGTCAAAAAGGAAATTTCCTGAGTTTCAAGGGGGGATATATCCCCAAATCCCCCCCTCTGGTTACGCCCCTGATACTATTATATGAAACTTGATTTGGTATAAATAGCTTATTATATAAGCACAAAAGCATTCTGCTGATTAAATTAGAAGCATCTATTGAACTTAACAAATACTCATAAAATAACAGATAAGTTAGCAAGTATGGCTCATTTCAAACAAAAGTAAAAAGAGAAAAATAACTATTTGGATTTAGTTTTTCTTGGTAGTTCTGGTTCTTCTAGATTCTAGAAATGAAAAATAAAAAAACCGCAGAGGAAACTTTAAAACTTCCAAAGAATGCTCATTTAAGTCTTAACTTCGCTGAGGGAAACAGAACGGGAAATAATTCCAAAGACGAATGGATATTAAAGTACTTTTTCTATTCGAACCTAAATCGGCCACAACCTTTTTGGGAATCTGGGTTATTTGGACAATTCAACCCCAAATAGCCTTTCGAATCCAGATAAAGGTATCCCACTCTTTAAAAGACCGAATTCCCTGAACATCCTTTGTTAAAAGTTTGCAATACTTTTATCTCCTTCGACATTGAAAAAAAAAGAAACGAAGTAAAAAGGGTTCGAGTTTTTTTTGGGGGGAATCATAAAACTCTGCAAGAGAACAAAACACAACCTGCAGCCGACAATGCCTCGTTTCACGGAACGAGGGTTCGGAGAAGAATTGATGTGAAGCGAGTGTTTACATTCGAATTCGAATCGCAGAGGCCCGCCGCTGTTCAATCTGCAGCACCGTGAACAACTCAACCCGACTCGCGAGTTCATTGGATTCACGTTCCTTTTTTTAGAACGTCCTGAGCATAGAAGTAGAAGAATAATAGAGGCGGCATAGACGGCAACCTTCTTCTCCCAACGTCAATGCTAGGCAAAAAGAATAAGGAATACAACACATGGGGAAATTCAAGATTTCGACTATTGGAAATATTGATGGTTTTATAAAACGCATTTCTTCAAATTTTTTGAGTTTTTTGATCATTAGGGTTTTTTTTTAAAATTAATTTTAAAAATTACGCTCGCTAGAATTGGAGGTGTAGCCTACGTGACGTCACCTCTGCTTTCGCTGAATCTTCAACCAATAAATACTTTCAAAGGAAAGAATTTAACAAATGCCGAATACGCTTTCGTGAAGTGTGTCGTACCGAAGACAGACGTAACGTCATGCACCAAACCAAGAACCGTTCTGCGCATTGGAGTTTTTAATTTTTTTTTAAAATTAACTAATGATCAGATTTCGATAAATTTTTTAAAGAAGCTCTATGGAAATAAATTAAATTTGAAAAATCTTTGTATTCCCAATTCTTTAACATTGGAGCTCCCATAGACGCTTCGATTTCGAATCCGTAAAATCGCTGTAACTCACAAAGAATTATCGCAAAAAGGGAAAATACCCTGTTTATAATGTAGGAAGTATATAGACTATTGTGGAGTACGAGACTTTCATAAGCTTTAAAGAATTAGATTCGCCATAATTTCAGTTGAACTACTTCTTGCATTATAGAATGAACATTTAGTATTCGACTGGATGTGTTTTTGAGTCATTCAAATCAGTGTTTCTGGTCGAAAATTATCTGTTCAGAATATGTTAAAATTATTTGTTAAGAAATTAAGACTTGAATCGAGTTTTGGCGACCCTTGGCGATCGCGCTTGGCGCTCATGCGTTGTAGTTTTCTCCCTCTTGAAGGAGCGTTATCACTGCCAAATCTGGTTTCCCCCTAGTTACGATAGTAACCCTGAGCTCCAATGCTAGTTTATCTTGACAACCACCACTTCCCTTAAATTCGAAACTGATGCTCACTCTATTATTTTTTTACCTCTATAGTTTTGAGAGAGCAGGAACCGAAGATGGAAGCAAAACGAAGAGGAAGTAAAACGAGCAGACGTTTTTCAGTTGTTCTTTCCTCCTTCCTTTAAAAGTTAAGAGTTCTTTTGTGTTTACTAAGAGACGGGGCGAAAGCGATGTGGTGAATATTTGAAAAGAAAGTGAAGGCAATTTTCGAAGAGTTGAGATGTCTGGCTATCACGAAAATTATTAATTCAGAAATGCTGGGAGAAGAGTGTGGTTGTTAATTCTTTCGTGCTTTTTTTCTCTGAGTTTCCAGCCAATCAAAAGCCAGGAATATCCAGCCTCGGGCAAACACAGGCAGATATGCTTCTGAGTGGTATAAATATGTAATTCTGAAATTTGGAGAGAGATGTGCTCATAAATATGAATGTTCGTAGGAATGACCCTAAACTAAGTAAAACTGAGACTTCTAGTCTTCACATGGAGAAGTGAGAAATAGAAAAGAACAATCTGTTGCGAGTCTTTACATCTTTCCGTGTGAAAAAGGCTAGATAGTGATAAAAACATTTATATATTTTTCTCTTTTTTCTATCACTTAAAGCTCCAGGGTTAATGAACTCTAGATATGTGATGTTGAAACAGGCACACCACATAGGTTTTCTTATAAAGTACATTATATTTCTGGAAACCTCTTCAAATCTATACTTTAAGATTTCCTGAGTTTAAAAATAACGTATTGTATTCTTTTAACTTTTAACGTAACCACTATACCCTTTTTGAATAATCATTATTTTACAAACGGCCCACCTTTTTCCATGACAAGATACATACAGATGAGAAATTATAAGCAATTATAATTTCAGATATATTTAAAAAATAATAGGGCATAAACAAGTGGTAAGTTCCCACTGGAATTTCCGTAGAGTTAAATTAACTTTATAAGGAACAAAATTTAAGGCAAGAATTGTTTCTAATCATCACCCACGCCAGAAACGTCAATCTTTCCAGTTTTGATAGAAAAACATTACAATTTTGACGCTAGTATGAGTTTCCACAGATACGCGTAAAGGCTTGTTAATTTTCAAGGAATTTATTGGAAATTACCACTGACATAGTCAGCTCTGGCATCGCGTGTGCACTTTGGTGAAGATGTGAACAAGAAAGATGATTGACGTTTTCGGGGTGGCTGTCACGGTATATAAAAAGGAGAGTAGTTAAGGATTACAACAGTTATGAGGACTAAGTGAACACCATATTTTTCTAAAATATTTTACAACCCTACCGTTCAAAACATCTTTTACCACGAACATATTAATTTGATGAATTTTGAAAAAAAAAGTGTATGTGTTGGTTGCGTTAATTTAATTAAAACTTCGAAATGATGGGGGAGAGTTAAATACGTGCTTTGTGGTAGTAAAATGGATACAAGCCACCTGAATAAAAAAATGTTTATTCTTTGAATAAGTAAAGCTTCTAATCTAAGCGATGTGTTCTTAAAATGTTACGTTAGATGATCCAAAATTCACTATGAAGGCCAATGTACTGCTTAACCAACGACAGTAAAAGGGTCACGTGATTTTGACAGACTCGGATGGGAGAAAGGAAGAAGCACTAACTACTACAGATTCTCCGTAGTTTCTACAGCTATTCTTATGTTGATAATAACAGAAATTATCAGAAAACATTCTCAGCAATGTGCTGAGGTCTAACTTCTGACAGGGGAAATTATTTAAGATCTATAAACCTTTTCTGGTTTTAGTAGAGGGGGATTTAGACTGACATATATCTAGACAAAGGTTTGATTATTGTACCATGGAATATAACTGCAAAAAATTGTTTGTATATGTTATGATTCATAAGCAAATATTGATTGATTTACTCTTATTTTTAGGGAGAATGCTAAAAGCTGCAAAAGAAACAAAAAGAATCAAGATGCAGCATTTATTAACAACATAAAAGACAGATTGAGTGTGACCTCTACATGCAGTAAATGCTCGGTAGCAGAGGCAAAATGCTCTTTACTGATCGAAAAAAATCTTAGTAAAGAAGCTGAAATGAAAGAACTGAAAAACGAAATTCAACATTTACAAGAGAAGTATAAAAAATTGAAGAACAAATACAGCACATTGAAAGAGGCCAAGAAGAAGGAGGAGGACAATCCATTTGTCGACACCCAATTGAGGATTGGCCCCAGTGTATCTGTGGATAGTTACAGACTTAGTTGTTGCAGAAATTGTGACTACTCTAAGTTCACTGGTGACCTCCTTGATGTGGTGTTTGGGCCAGAGGTCCTTGGGGAGAGCGTCCTCAAGGGCATTGTTGGATGCAATAAGAAAGTATTGGACAAAGACGTAGTGTCGGACGTTCAAATTTATGTGTCCAAAAAATTTGGAATAACTGTTTCGCAAGTTAGGGGGGCCATCCGCCAGAAACTAAACGTTTGCCACAAGGCATGTAAAAAATGAATAAAGATTAAATTTATGTGGTTATATCCAACTGTTTATATTTGTGTAGATATTTGTGTATATCTGACTTTGAATCTTAAAAGTTAAACATAAGTTTATTGTAACATCTTAAAAAGGTAAGTGTGTAGCAACAAGAACAAATTACAGATATATATATATATATATATATATATATATATATATATATATATATATATATATATATATATATATATATATATATATAATAACACCCTGAATATATATATATATATATATATATATATATATATATATATATATATATATATATATATATATATATATATATATATATATATATATATATATATATATATATATATATATATATATATATATATATATATATATATATATAATAACACCCTATAATAACCCCTGGTTTTTTGAAACACCCTGTATATATATTATATATATATATACAGGGTGTTTCAAAAAACCTGTAACGATAGGCTATTTCCTAAAATATGTCCCCTAGACCCATACTTCCAATGGCGAATTTTCTTCAAATGAAGTGAAGAATTATATGAGACCAGTTTCAACTCCATGGGGGGTCTATTTTAGAAGATGCAGAAAATAACTTTTTATACGGCCCCTGTAGACTGAAACTTCCAGTGTAAAAAATTTTCTCAATTCACTTCTCAATAAGATAGAAAAAGTTCTGTCTCAATATCTTCAAAATTCACTGAGATATGCGGGTTTATATTTTTAAGGGACCGTCCGCAAGTTAAAAAGCGCGTCATTCTATTAAACAATAAAGCAGTGTTTGGCTAAATCGGAACTTATAGGTATTGATCCCTGAGTATCAAGTGTTTCTGGGAGTCACACACTCGTTCTACGATTATTTTTACGTAGCTAATAGGTATGAAGGAGTACCTGATTTCGGGGCTCCAAGAAATATTTTTTATAATCTTTTCGATAACTCAAGGTAATTTATAAATAAGTATTGATTTAGGTATAAGTATTGATTGGTAGGAGGGTTACTTTCAAACCAATGACGTCACAAATCTGAACGCAAAATGAGAGCTGATGGGCCCCCTCTGGGCATCGCTGATATGAGTAGCAATGACAGGTATCTGGATTAGCATAGTTGAGCGAGCTCAACACCATGGCAGAGAGGAGTTTTTCATGTAGTCCTTGTTACCTCAAAAAATCAAAGTTTTACGGTAGTTTGGTTTCTAAAATGTTTAACTGTAGTTTGTGGATGGCCCCTATTTTGCAGTAAAATTGTGTCACTCATAGGTATGATAAAGTGGTGTAAGTCATGAATTTTAGCTTTTAATATCTTGGTGAATTTTGAAGATATCGAGATGAATTTTTTTGTATCTTATTAAGAAATGAATGGAGAAAAGTTTTCTCATTGGGGGTTTCAATCTACGGGGGCCGTATAAAAATTTATTTTCTGCATCTTCTAAAATAGACCCCCCATGGAGTTGAAACTGGTGTCATATAATTTTTCACCTCATTTGAAGAAAATCTTCCATTGGAAGTATGGGTCTAGGGGAAATATTTTAGGAAATAGCCTATCGTTACAGGTTTTTTGAAACACCCTGTATATATATATATATATATATATATATATATATATATATATATATATATATATATATATATATATATATATATATATATATATATATATATATATATATATATATATATATATATATATATATATATATATATATATATATATATATATATATATATATATATATATATATATATATATATATATGCATATTCATAATAATAGGGTCATTATCTAATCTATACAAGATTACAATATTTCTTGTCAGTGCTGAAAAAGTCTTCTCTGACTCACCAATTAGGTAGCTAGAAAGTGTGACTTCTAATTGAAGCTCCTCTTCTACCTGTGATATCCCTGACAAGAAATATTTTGTTCCAGTATACTGATAGATGTAGAAAATTTAGGTTTTTCACCAAAGTCTTGTGAAATATTGAAGTGAAAAATTATTAAAAACTATTTATCATAAGTTAGGAAATTATGGTATTAAGCAATTAGTTTAGTTTCAACCATTTTGATAAGATGTTTATACTGTATCTACATTACCTACTAACTGTAACTAACTGTAACTAACTACTGTAATACTGTAACTAACATTACCTATATCATTTATAGCAAACATTTTTAATAAAAATATATGAAATTTTGTGTACAATACTGGCAAAAAAAATCGACTCAGACCCTATATCTCCGGAACGGCTTGTGATATAAAGACAAATAAGGTATCATTTTTCATGATTTGAAGTATTCTATATACAGAAAATTTTTCAAGTTCTTAGGGGGTCGTCTTCATATTAAACGAAGCACCAAATTTCGTTTTTCCTATGGAAACCATCAAAGATTATTCCAGATTTTGAAAGAGCACCCTCTAAAACCCCCCAAAACCAGTTTTCATGCCATTTGGTCCCCAAATGAAGCCAGGAGTAGGGGTTGAAGTTCGTCGAATTTACGTTGAAATCTCGTTTTTTACGTTGAATTCTCGATTTTGATCCTTTCAACCATCAACCCCGCAGGATCAAAATTCGAATTAATTAAATAATTATTTTAGCATAGAATTCTGTATTATAATTTGGATGATTTATATGCAAGATCTCCTGGAATTTTAAAAATGTGAAGAATGAAGATTCTATAGAAGTAAGCTTTTGGAGAAATTTTGCATAAAAAATGAATTTTTTCCAGGTTTTTTTAACACTTCTGAAGAATATCTTAAGATTAAGAAAATCTAAAGAACACAATCTGAAGAAAAAAAATCTGCAGATTTTCTTAAGTTATTTGAAACACTTCTGAAGAAAATCTTAAGATTATAATCTGAAGAAAATCTTAAGAAAAAAATCTGCAGATTATCTTAAGGGGTCATAGGACTCTTAAATCTTCAAAAAATTCGATTTTTTGAAAAATATATATGTTATTTTGTATACAGTTCTGCTTCATTTAAAACAAACCCCATAAAAAATTCCAATTATTTATAAAGTTATAGCCAAAAATGTATGTAAACAAAGCCCCCTTATTGTAAACAAACGCAACTTTAAAGTCATTTTTCTCAGAATGTGTTTTTTTCAGCTTGCGCGCATGATTATTTTTTAACTAATGTATATATAAGTATGAAACTTCCAGAATTTATTAATTTCATTATTATCTTTAATATCCACCAACATTTTCATCCATTTTCAATCATTTTGTATATTTTAATCATGATAAAAGTCTGAAAATTATGCCCATATTCGAATAGCTAAAACTATGTCATTTTAAAAATATTAAATATTCTCTAAAATAGTTAAATGCTGCTGGAATATATAATAACAATCATCTACTTAAATTGTATGCAAAAATAATTCACTAATATTGAACTGTTTGGAATCAATCATGCGCGCAAGCTCATGGTGTATGAAAAACCGCTATCAAACATGCTTTATTCGATAGTCTATTTCATATTATTTAAAAAATATATTTAGTTTTAAAAATATTATTCATATTCATGAAGAGTAGTTCTTTCTAAATGTGAAAACAGAACAACTTTATAAAATTTAGTTTAGGATATATTTAATTTTAAAAATTTGTAAAGTTGTTTTCACTGCTTTTCTTGTTAAGAGTCCTATGACCCCTTAAGTTATTTGAAACACTTCTGAAGAAAATCTTAAGATTATAATCTGAAGAAAATCTTAAGAACACAATCTGAAGAAAATCTTAAGAAAAAAATCTGCAGATTATCTTAAGTTATTTGAAACACTTCTGAAGAAAATCTTAAGATTATAATCTGAAGAAAATCTTAAGAAAATAATCTGAAGAAAATCTTAAGAAAAAAAGTGTTTCAAATAGCTTAAGATAATCTGCAGATTTTTTTTAAAGAAAATCTTAAGATTTTTTTTTAGTGGGGGCAGTTGATCGAAATAGGAAGATACATTTACTCCCTCTAACCTTAGTTAGACCCTCTATATACATAAAAATCAGTATATTTTAAATGAAATAGAAAATACTAAAGCGAAAAATCACGTTACCCTTTCACAAAATGGACATTTCCAAAAAAAATTTCCAACACCTGAAAACTATGAACATAAAAAGTATACAAACAATCTAAATTCTTGTCGAATTAATTCTAAAAACACCCCCTGCCCTTAAAAGCGTTAACTTTCATCCAGTTTTTAAATCTCTCAGCTTCGACTTCTTACAATACTTTTTTGCCTGCTAACGACTAACATTCAAAAAGTCTATTAGTTGGATAAAACTCTTATTGAACAGGAATAAAAAAATAAGTTTTATTGAAAGAGCAATTATCTTTTTATACCTTTTATGTCGAAAGTACACAAAAACGGTGTGCCTGAAAACATAATTGTATTAACTATTCCAAAAGTATTCTCCTCTTGTGTATAAGAAGATTCTAACATCTATTAGCCGGTCGTCTAGGGTAAAAAATACTTTTAGTTCAGTGAAACGTAAGAACATTACATGCTAAAAGGGGAACATTTTACCCCACAAAAGAATCTAATTAAATAGAATTTGATTCAAAGATACTGGGTTTTCCAGTAAAAAATAACATGATGTTGATTGAATTTTAATTATCTTTTAATTCTTTGTGTATTCCTCAATTGCTTGGTTTTAGAAATTTACCACCAGAAATTTCTTGATGGTTATTTTTTCCAGTCTATTTTTATCTTTTAAAGTAGATATATGTAGTAGTTAAAGTAGTTTGATTTTATACTTTATCTATGCATCATATATCTTAAAATTAAAATCCAATGAAACAAATTTATTTGATAAATAATTTATTTGCTAACATAAAGGATGTCTATCATCAAAGAAACTGTTCTTATATGTATATTCCCTTTTTTAAGTGATACCCTAAAACATTTTTCTATATACAGGGTGTAAAGGAAAGTCCCTTTACCCTGTAATAAATTGCTAACTGAGCAAGCTAAAGCTATACAGTTAAGGTAACGGTATATGGTTAAGGTAAAGTGACTATGCGCAACAGAATGCGAGCGACCACAGCGCCCTCTAGCGGAAATTTTAGGAGTTAGAAATTTTATTTTAAAAACTTTTAGAAATTTGGTAAAATAGTCAATTACAAAGTTGTAGAGCAGCATCGATTTGGTAGGAAAAGACACCTTAAGCAAAAAAATATCTTGAATAGAACCCCTAAAATGCACGCTCAATTAGGTTGAATTTACTTAGATTATACGTGCTTAAACACTTCTCACAAAGCGAAAGTGAGAAATTTTCAATTTAATGAGTTAAGAATACTTTTATTCATTTATTTAAGTCATTAAATTGAAAATTTCTCACTTTCGCTTCGTGAGAAGTGTTTTAGCACGTATAATGTAAATTCAACCTAATTGAGCGTGCATTTTAGGGGTTCTATTCAAGATATTTTTTTTGCTTAAGGTGTCTTTTCCTACCAAATCGATGCTGCTCTACAACTTTGTAATTGACTATTTTACCAAATTCCTAAAAGTTTTTAAAATAAAATTTATAACTCCTAAAATTTCACTAAAAAGTATAATAAGTCACTTTATTATACCGTTTTTTAACTCCTAAAATTTCCGCTAGAGGGTCGCATTCGGTTGCGCATAGTCACTTTACTATACCGTTACCTTAACTGTATAGCTTTAGCTTGCTCAGTTAGCAATTTATTACAGGGTAAAGGGACTTTCCTTTACACCCTGTATAATAAGTATTAAGTTATATCCACACTCAACTGTAACCCCCCTCACAATTTCCCGAACCCAATTTGTTACAGTAAGCACATTAAAAAATTGAATTTTAAAGAGATGCTGCATTCGCCTATCTTTTGTTAAATTTCATCCTTATGATTGCCTTTCTTAAAAAATACTTTAGGATATTAACTTACATCTTAAGTGTACCCTTCTTGTATCATTTATGTTATTTCAATATTCTAATTCAATTTCAAAGGAAAAAATGGTATTTTTACTCAAAAAATTAAAACCTTTTAACTCAAAGTTTTATCGTTTTGAATATGAATCATAATCTCGATCGCATATATTCAAATAAATGACGTTAAAATTTCTTTTCAATTTGAGTGAATGGACTGCTAAGGGCTTACACATCGGTGATATTTTCAATATTTTATTGAAGTAAAATAAATTAAGCTTACACGCACTCTGAAAGCTTGGACGGCAAGCCTACTTTGAATACATAATAGTGATATAAAAAAGATCTTCACAAAAAAAGTCACTTAAGTCACTAAGAAAGGTGTAAACCTATTACCCATGAGGAACGAAAATACTACCGTTTGAAAGGAAAACCCAAAGTTTTTTGTTGATCTTTCCCAAATATTCACAGCTTCGGATCATCCATCAAAGAACATTTAGTAATTCAATCAGGGCCATCCTAGCGATTGATGATACAACGGGGAATAATTTCTGCTTCCTCCTATTTCCAAATAATCTATGGTAATGGTCTGGGCAAAGGAGTTGACGCCATTTTGATCGATGTGGTTTATTTTTTGCTTCTATTCTCCATTTTTTATTTGTTTTCGTATAGAATTACTTTTTTTTGGTTTCTTCGTCATGGTGGCAGAACTAAGGTAATGGTTATAGATTCAAACTAACTTGACCAAAGGTTTTTAATTCAGGTCCGTCTTGAAAACTTTAAAAATCCTAAAACTGTATTTCAGACTCATTAATCCGTTCTTAATATGTTTTCTTAAGTTTTTTCTTTGAAATAGATACCTTCTCAAGATATTTTGGTTCAAGATTTTTGGTTTTATCAGCTACTGGTTATATATGTGTCAAAGTTTATGAATTCCCATCTTTATTTCAGCAAATTTTTATAACTTACAAAAACCGTTTGTAGCCTTTCTTGAGGTAAGTTATTCCCGAATTATCCTTTTCCAAAGTTCTATTCTTAGCTCTAAAAAATACGAGAGGGAAAACATACTGTTTAAAAGTGGATGACATTGTTTACTTAATTTTAAAGTACTAATTACTATAAAATCTATAAACTATTAGCGTGTAAAAATTCATTTCAAAATACTTAAAAGTTGGATAAACACCCCAAAAATAACTTTATGCTGACCGAATTATTTTTTATTTTATAAAAATATTAGTTTGATATTTTCAAAACGAATTTATTCTCACCCTTTCATTGAAATTCTTCACACCAAATAAATGCAAAAATAAAAAAATAATAAATCGGTAAGAGTTTTTGAATTTATCTTCGAATGGAAAATAAACAATATCCTTGATACGGATCAACCTCCCATGGGCTTTCTCATGAAAATATTTAATACTTATCTTAGAAAAATCATATAGTGAAACGCGATATTTTTGATTGCCAAGGCGTTTGCCGGGGCTTTTAGAGTTTTATTTTGATTTTATTGGAATGAGATCGGCGCCATTTTGTTTGCACTTTGGGGAAACTTTTTCTACATTCTTAATATTCGAATCAGGTTTCCGAGTGAGTGAAAAAGTCAGCCAGAAAGAGAAAGTTTCCTTTTACCTAGTGGGAGAAACTGTCTCACATTTCTTTAAAAAAGATCAAAGATGGTTGATTCTATCGATAAGTAGGTGAAGATGTGATCGAAATAATCATCTCTATAAATAAAGGGTGGCAGAGCACAAATTAAAATATCGATAGGAGTTTAGTATTGGGATATTTTCTTATGTAACTGATGAGTGGGTTAGAAAGAAATTAACTTAGTTTCGAGTAATTGAAGAGTGCTTTTATTGAGTTGTCACTAAGTTATTAAAATACTTTCAATTTCTAAGTAGGTATATTCTAATGTTTTGTACCATCGACATTTGTTATTCTCGAATTCTTTTGTGATTGTAATTTTTAAACATCTGAAGACAAAACTAAATCATACTTTCTGTACTTTTGTTTATTTCCATTTATACATGGAAACATTACGTGTATTCAGCAGGGTAAAATGGATATTAAGTTATAAAGTTTAATGTTTTTTGGTGTGCTGATTTTTATGGGAAAGAATTAGCATGACAACAAAAATCACATTAAATTTTGTTACTATAAACTGTTAAAATATCTTAATCTATTTTACCCCACTATAACCATTTTACCACACCTGAAATTTCTACCGAATATAAAGAGAATAATTAAGAATTTCGCAATAAGATCCGATCATCAATATTAGAAAACTTCAACACTTCATAACTGATAGGCATATACAGAAATACTAGTTCATGATATAGAAAAATTTTCAATATTCTATTCATCATATAATATCAGTAGGTATTATCAGTAGCAAAAAAACTCTTCAACTGTCTTTGAATTGTATTATTGGCTTTTTAAAGAAAGCATAATGCACTTTATAGAAATCATCAGGGTAAACTGAACAGAACTTTCCTTTTTTTAATTTATCCTAGAATCTTGCAAATACAGCCAGTCACTCTATTTTTAGCCTTGTATAGGATAAACTTGGGCCATCAAATCAGTCTTTTCAGTTGCAAATGCGTCGCGGGTTATTACAGTGGCAAATAAAATCAAGCGATATATCAGAGTATACCATGTCTAGTTCCATATCCCGTTCTAAAGAAATATTCATTGCCTTTGCATTATAGATTCAAAGCAAGCACTTTGATATGGTAATACAATATTCTAAGAAATAGTATACTCGAAGAAAAGAAATAACAACGCAATCTGCATTGGACCTTTAAAAATACGGCTAGCTCTTTTAGTCTATTTCTTTTTTTATTGCTTTCGAAGGTTCCCTTTGAAGTCTAGACTTTTTCAATACCATGGTATAAAAGAAATTCAAATTTCAACTGAGATTGAGGTGTAGTATAAGAGCATTATACAGATGAAATGCATGTTTAATATGTGACAAAAAGCTTTTATTAGAATGAACATGTTTTTTTATTGTTAAGAGATAAGATAAGATAGGTTCAAAAAGTGAAGTGTTTCACCAGGAAAGGTTTTAAATATTAATATCTTCAATTTAATTTCTACTTTAGAAATAGTGCAGCTATTTCACAATATTTTTACTCCTAAAACATAAAAAAGTAACATTTAAGATAAAGTCTATAAAGTTAGAGCATTTCATAAATCGGAAGCTTTTAAGAATGTATAAGTACGTATTAAAAATAGGAACATATTTTTCGTCGTAAAAGACCAAGAAAAATAGAGTAACAATTTATATTCCTTTCCAATAGTACTTGCCCGTTGTATCAAAAAGTATTTTCCAGAAAGAATATTACTTATGATCAGAAAGTAAGCCGTCAGTGTTATAAAAACTTCGTAAGGAATGAAAGTTTGTATTCCTGAGGATTACATGGATTCAAGCAACCCATTTCAGTTTTGGTACTTAAATATTCTTTCAGACTTCCTTTCACATTTCGTGTCTTGGGTCAACTGAAAATAATTCAGCTTTTCTGAAATTCGATAAGAAGTGTTTCCATCATATTTCTAGACAATATAACTCGGAATAATATGTAAGGATTTAGAGTACCATCTGTCAGACTTGGAATACTGGTTAATTTTATTATAAAACCTTTGTAATAAAAGCTGAATTAAACTAAATGGATGAATTTTCTTTCACAAATTTTATAAAAACGCTTTTAAACTTTATGTTGTAATTTAGGTTAATAACATTTCAAATATAAAACTATACGAAAGCATCTTGCATTGCTTTGATTTTTTATACCCACTAAGTTGTAACTGTATCATTAGAAAGCTTTAAGTGCTAACGAGATAAAAAAGAAGTTGAAGTGTTTAACTTTTTAGTTTTATGAAAAAAGAGTATTTTAAGTATAATAAAATACCATTCCAATCAAAATTTCATAAGTTTTTCGTATAATCATGCATTGAATTTTCTTCTTCCAGAAATCAGGTTTGTATCATATCAATAAAAGAATGTCATATTCCTATATAAAAAGCATTTCTTGGAATATCAAAGCGACAGTTTTGAGGGAAGTATGAGTAGTAGGGTGGCCCACTTTTCTATGGGAAAAAACAAAGTGTTATGAAATTTCCACGGCCCCCCTTCAATTTTTTAAGTCCCACAGAGAAAACTATTCAGGCAAAGTTTGGGCTTTGTACCTTAATTAGAAAGCGATGACCAAGAGGGGTGAAAAAGTCCAAATTCGAAGATTTTTATACAAAACAACTAAAATACCAAAGATAAAACCATCTCATTTTATTCATGATTTTTTTATAGGAAACTACTAACGTTATAGATATAATGTTCCAGGTTTTGTTTTTATAATCTTTATTTTGGTTGAAGTAATTGTCTAATATCCAAAGAACTTCTTTAAAGTTGTTTTTCCTGCATTTTTAAACAGCTAATAACTCTAGAACTATACAACTTAAAAACTTGAACTTAGTTCCATTTTGTTTTTAAATTTTTTGTCTTTGATGTAAAATGCATCATGACTATCATTTTCAAAAAGTTTTTTTTCAAAAGTTAAAAAAAGTGAAAAAAAAATGTAATGAAAAAAATGGTTTGAAATTTTTTTTTGAAAAAATATTAAAAGCCTTTTAACTCTTAAAATGAACATTGATTGCCTTTTGCATCCAAATTTCAAGTTGAAAATAAAATTTAATCATGTATAAAAAAAATAAAAATACTTGAAATTTAGGTAAGTCCCTAAACTAAACTATCCCTAAAATTATACAGCAAGAGCGATTCACTCATGGAAAATTCCTAAAATCGCTTGAGGGTGTCCATATGACTTAAAACATGAAAAAAAATGTCAAATCAAAAAAAATTTTTTCATTAATTTTTTTTTCATTTTTTTTTAAATTTTGAAAAATTTTTTTTGATCATAATTGAACTTTTTGGTCATGATTCACATTAAAACAAAGACAAAAAATTAACAAACAAAATAGGACTAATTTCATGTTTTTAAGTTGTATAGTTCTAGAGTTATTAGCTGTTTAAAAATGCAGGAAAAGCAACTTTACAAGAGTTCTTTGGACATTAGAAAATTACTACAACAAAAATAAAGGTAATAAAAAAACAAAACCTGGAACATTATATCTATAACGTTAGTAGTTTTTTTATAAAAAAATCATGAACAAAATGAGAGGGTTTGATCTTTGGTTTTTAGTTGTTTTGTATAAAAATAATCGAATTTGGATTTTTTCACTCCTCTTGGTCATCGACTTCTAATTCGAATACTGAGTTGAAATTTTGGCTATGAGCTTCTATTAGCTGTTCAAAAAAAGTAGAGGGTTCCCAGAACTCTACCTGAAAAAAAGGATAGAAGTAGTATAAATATCTAGTCATTTTGGTAGATTTTGAGAGGAGTGTTTTTTGAGGGAGGGAACAAACACTTTTTCAAATTTCTTAAGGATGAAAATATTTGGAATATTTTTGGAGTAATATTCAAAAATAAAATGACAGTTCAATGCTTCTTTAAGTTTTATTCCAATTTGAAAATAACGTGATTAGATGAGTGATTCACTTAGGAATCTCCAAGTAATTCAAAGAAAAATAAATAAGTGTAAGAAGCCAATGGGCACTGAAAATTTTTAGGTACCGAATAGGAAAATGTAATAAGTATATTTATAGTAAATATACTTATGTGTTTTTTCTTCTTAGAAAGTTTCTACATTTTGGGAAAATTATAGAAATTACTAATATTTATATACATAAAAAAGATTTTTCTTTTAAATTAAAAATGAGTTGTCATTATTTTCTTTACATCAAATTTAACTCTTTCTATGACATTAACAACGTTTAAAATTCTCCCGTCATCTTCTATTCACTTAAAAACGCTAACTCCATGAAATATCACATCCATATGAAAACTCGAGCATGAACTCTCCCCTAGACATCTTTCAGATAGAAAACTCTTTATATGAATATATCCCATAATCTAAAGAGTATTCGCCTACTCTTGTCAACGAACTAAGGAGATATCTATCCGAATTCTGAATTCTAAGACATAAAACTTCAAGAAACGTCTACCTTTCTCGGTGGTTGGACATCGCTGAAGGAAAAAAGGGGGACAGAATTGACCGTATAAATTGAACTATGTTTTTCAGCAAAATCCCTTTTTCCTTCTCTGCAAGTCAGGGATAAAAAAGCAAAAGTTACTTCTTCCAAAAAACGACGAGGCCATTTACTGGAGATAAGCGTCAAATCATGCGGCGTGAATAGCAGAAGAATGAATAAAACGTTCCATTTCAGTTCGCAGACGATGGATATCGTTTGGCAGCGAGACTGGTGCCATTCGAGGCAATGTAAAAATACTTTGTTCTTGCAATCTCGGGACTGGACAAAGGGTTTGCGTGTGTTTTTCGGTTGGAGAGAGTTATTTAGTGTTTTGTGAAATAGGGTACACTCGAAAAGGGGTTTTGATGAAATTTTTATTATCTGAGATTTGCGCTGGTTTTTATACGTCAAGTGATCAAAGTTGAGAAATGTGTTTTGAAACCCCAGTGATAAAAAAATTTTCTTAAAAGTATTTAGAAATGAAATGACATTTTAAAGAGGTGCCTTTTGTATTGGCTATTGCAATACTTTATGAGCAGAAAACATATGAAATGTTTTCGATTCATACCTGTTATAAAATAATAGGTTTGAAGCATCCCAATCAAAAGTGAAAGAATTCATATTTCGAACAGACGGGGGAATATTTTAGATCGATACAAAGTAGTTAAATTTTGATCCTAATTGTATCGAAAGTAAGTGATTAATTATTTCTTAAAGGACTCTAAGATAAAAGAAAGGAGCTTCCCACAGACCCATCTTTAAAGTACTGGGCAAAAAAGGTTATAATTTTTTTAAGTTTTTATCTCACTTGGTTATTTTCAGGTTGCTAAGCAATAATGTTAAAAAGAAACTCAGTTTGTTTAACATTGGTGAAGACTTCATTCTCAAAACAAATAGTCGGAAAAATCTTCTCATTAAAACTTCAGAAAAACATAGCCAAAATAAATGAAACAATCTACACGAGTTAGAGAAAAATACTACATGTTGAAACGTTCTTTTTTAAAGACATTATAAAAAGATGTCAACAATTAGTGAAGAGTACGATTGATTCATCCATGAAAATAACTCCACGCATATGTTTTGATACACCTAGAAATAAGAAATGAGTGCAAAGTTACACACAGCATGATAAGGAATTCAAAAACATTAGTTTGAATTAAAAAGCAGAATTTTCAGCCTTGTTTTTGAAGAGACCCGTGCGGGAAAAGAAAACCATGGAAAAGAGAAATAATATGGTGGTAAATAATATTCAATATATTTCGTTGCTAGGCAACACAAAATATATATGACAATCAATATTCAATGCTTCGCTTGTTAGGGGAAATTTCGTTCCATATCACAGTAACTAGCATAAATGGAAAATTTTTCCAAGAATCTTATTCTTAGAGATCGTTGCTTATAAATAAAGTTTAAAACTATAAAAGTTGGCAGGAAAAGTTGTAATCTAGTTAACAATTTACGCAACTGTTTAATAGTATAAGACAGTATTTCAGGAAAAACCGCTTGCATTAAAATACCGCTTGCAATAATTCTACAAAAAACCGCATGCATTCAAAAACATATTCGAAGAAATTCATCTTGGATTCGAGGAATTGATGATTTCCCAAGCTTCAAATTTGGATTTAAATTGATATTTTATGCAATTTTTCTACGTAAAATTAAGGTGTTTGTAAGAATTTCAAAGTTTTTAATCCAATCTTCAAGTATGTAGGAATAAACTTTGTGTATTTAGTAAAAATTGATATAGTTTTAACTCCTCACTCTACTACGTTCCTATCATCTATTTTTATTATGTGCAAGTCAAATCCTTCACTCGTATATACTAAGTTCAGTATTTATCTATTGATGTGCATTTTATTTAGGAAATAAAGGGGACACGACCTTTGTAGGGTGTTACTTTTAAATCTCTTATAGGTGTGTCATATAAGGTATTTTGCATTTGGTATACCTTTGAACTAGAAATATTTACTAGTCAAATACAAATACAAATACAAATACAAATTAAGTCGACCAACTACAGGCGTAAGCCCAGCAAGGTTGGTCCAGTCTTTTTTTTTAACCCACACTACCGGAATCCCAGTATCTGTCAATTTTCCTCTTGAACTCGTTTACCCCACTTGAATTTACAATTGTTTCAGGCATCGCATTCCATCTATCCACTACCCTATTAAAGTTGTAGTATGTTGTAAGGAATGTCAAAATAGGACGTACTTCAATCTGAAACACCGATTTTAAGATATCCGTACACCTTTTTTAGGTCAATTTTCATGAAAACCTCGATTTTCCAAAATTGCTTTAGAATTGTAGCCCTATTTATTAGCTTCAAAAACACTTTAAATTTTGTGTCTAGGACATTTAAAACCGAAGTTACAGAATTAGGGTCGTCCTTAAAATCGAACTTTCAAAACTTGCACGGGGCACCCTCTTATTTTGTTCTATGTATGAAAAAACAATTCCATCAAAATTTCGGAATTTTTGAAAAATATTTAGGGGTCGCTACCAAGGTTCAAAAAAATTAAATTTGGGAAATTTCATACATTTTGTGATTTAATTATAAATTATTGCACAGGAATACATTACATAATCATCGCTAAAATAAGTCATAGTATTAAATAAAGATGTAAATACTGTCACCTTGAGAATTTTTCCCTGAGTTAATTAATAATTTTTTAAATTTTTCGTATTTTTATATTTTTAAAATTTTTTTTTGATTTCTTAACATGCCTATGTAATACCAAAAAATTAGCTTATTTAATTGAAAATTGTGCCAAAATCAATTTAAAATGTGTAAAATTATGATAATCATAAATATTAACATTGTATTTCGTTAATTAATTGAATGGTTACGCAAAAAAAACTTATTTCATAATTTACATAAATGAAAATTTATGTATTAGTAAAATTATTGATTTTTTTGTTCAGAATTTAATTTTTTTCATCAAAAAGGCAATATTTATTCCATAATAGAAGTCAATTATCAACTCGTCTTGGACAACCTTTTTTCTGTCACAGAAGTTGTTGTTAAATCACTAGGGGTTTCAAGTGGACCAGACATTCTGCTGTTTAAAAGGTTCAAAACTTCGTGGATTTCTATCGATCATGGAATATTTCAGACTTCCATTGCTGACGATTTAATTAATGAAAAAGTAATAGAGAATGCATCTGAAGTAATCAAGTTTTCACAAAATCAACTTCATGATTTTCAACCCAGAGATGATTATAAAGAACTGCTACAGCTTTTGATCATTTTCCTAGGTGGAGTACATGAAAGAGGTGTTTAATTTAGGGCCCCAGGTGGATTGCATCTAGCTCGATGGGTGTCGAAGGCTATATTCTCACTCAAGATTTATTTATTTAGAGATCAGTTCAAACTCTTTAAGCAAGAAGAATCTGGAATACGTCAAGTTTGCTCATTTGTGGTGAAAATTTACATTCACTGCTGGTATCAGGCTCAATCTACTAGCTCTGTACCCATAAATGGTTTATTGCTCTTGAAAAAATTGAAAGATTAAGAATATGTGAATAAAGACATTTCCCTTTGTGCAATGAAGAAGTTCTTAAGACATTTGTGATATTTGTCAGAAGAACTAATTTCTTTTGAATTTTTCGATGACAATGTCTCTTTGGAAACTAAAAGAAAAATGGTACATGCTTGGAAAAAGGAAGAGAAGGGCGAACTTTTGAAACGTGGCTAACGTAATTGTTTTATGTTCTAAAATTACACAGGTCTGCAACTAAAAAGCTGCTTGAATAATTTTAATGATTTCCTATGCATTTTGGTGTGCTGATGACGAAAAAAATATTGAAAAAAATCCTATACATTAGGATTTTTCCCAATCTGCTATATTATTTTTGAATTTGCCCATTTTTCATAATTTTCGTACATTCCTAGCTCCTTTCTTTTCAAAAATTAGGAGCTTTAAATTATGCACATAGTAAACTATCTCATCAGGACATTATAGAGATGGAAAGAATGTACTAGAGAAGATTTAATAGTGCAGTAATGAAGGATTTTCGTTGTATAGTTCGAAGAAACGTTCTTGTTGCTACTCACAAGGGTAAATGTACGAAAAGGAGCATCATAAGGAGGAAAAATTGGCTAATGAAACTATAAATGATCTTATTTTAGTTATAGGGGAGAGTGTTGTACCTACGGACGGTTGTACCTTTAGCCACCTCATTTTAAAATTCGGGAAAAAATGTAAATTTGAATTTGTGGTCGATTTTGAATGTAAACAGATGCTATCTAGTTGCTAACGTGAAATCAGCTCTTTAAAATATTATTTAAATTTTATATAATAAATTTACTCTTTTTAGGTGCTCAAAGTTTTTTTTAGTGCATCACTACATTAACTCTTTTCTTCCCCTTTAATTATGACATAATAAAATGGGATACATGGGGGGAATCCCCGAGATTTTAACTTTTATTTTTGATATTAGAAATTGTCAGATCTCAATTCTTTTATCTTTTATAGAACTTTGAATGCAAAAACACCTCATGTTGTACCTTCGGACACCATAAGTGTTGTACCTACGGACACGTTCTTGTGGGTGTCTGTAGCTAATCGGCGTTTTATAATCAGGTTTCATTTAACTGAATACATTTAAATAAATGTTAAATTAATTCTAAATGGTAATCTATTTGTCAGCGATTATTTTCAAGTGAATTTTAGATGAAAAATCAAATATTTTGTGATCTTAACTACTTTTTTAAATTTATGATTCTACTTGGAATTTAATGTAAAATATGGTGTAAAATCCTAAGAACCCTATCGCATTTAAGTATGATGATTAACAAAACTTGAAATTTCCACTGAAGAAGATTTACCACCAAATTATTATTGTTATTACCACCAAATGCTTGCACAACTAAGTGTTGATCGAATTGTTTTTTTGGGGGGGGATCAGTGAAGTTGTCAGATCAATCAGCATGATTGATGAAACTATTATCTTAAATTCTGATCTGAAAATACCATGTGATTTTTGCGTTTTTGGTAAAAAATCAAGACTTTTATCATTCAACTTCATTTTAATGGTCATTTACGATCTAAAACTACATTACTTTAAAAAATCTATTTTCAATTTTAAAAAGGCTTGAAATAGGTTATTAAAAGGTAATGCATCAATAAAAATATTAATTCTTAGCTTTTTTCAACTAAAATTTCCCTTTTTAAGGGTGTCCACAGGTACAACTGGGTCTGTCCATAGGTACAACAGGTTGTTGTACCTTTGGACACAAATTTTTCCATGCTAATATAAATGATTAAAAATCCAATTTTCAAGATTTTGGCTAGTAAAAATATCTCTGTACTCACAAAGGTTAGGACTATAGGTTGGGCACTTTAAATGGTCAAAATGTGATTTTACCTGTCTTAGAAAAATCCAAACGTGATTTTTGTCCAGAGGTACAACACTCTCCCCTATAATGTCTTTCGAGAAGATAAGTAATGAAAAAATTATTTTATGAACCTATTTTCATTAAAATTGAAATAGTGACTTATTTTACAAATTTACCTAAATTGTCAAGAAACATGACATTCTATGGCAAAACAGATATCATTTTTGAGTTCAGGGCATCAAAATACATTAAACTAATGACCTTAATAATAAATTTAAATAAAAATATTTACTTCTTAAGTGTACTTGCATTTTTTGTCAAATATTGCTCTATTAGCTCAATTTTTTTTACGAAATGCGGTATCTTAAATATAAAAAGTGGTAATTTTTTGATTCAGCATACCAAAAAACCTAAAAAATGATTTTCAGATAAAGTTTGGGTCGAAAATTAATTATTTTAAGTATGCACTTTTATTTTCTTGAAAAATTGGCATTTTTACTTAAATTGTCAAGAAAGGTGAAGATCTATGATAAAACAGAGGTCAGTTTTAGATTCAGCGCATCAAAAAACATAAGAAATGATTTTGTGGAAAAATTTGAATAAAATTTTTTTATAATCATCAGTCAATTTTTCAAAATTTTAAGGCATTTCTCAATAAAACTTATAAACCTGAATTGCCCAAAAACGTGACGTCCCTGACAAAATGAAGGTCATTTCCGGATTCAGCGCACCGAAAATAATAAAGATCAGGTGAAATAACCCAAACAGCTCGAAAAAAGTTTTTTTGCAGACCTGTGTTATTAATTTACTTGGATTTAACTTTTTAAAAGTAAAAACAATTAGATATAAACATAAATTTTAAGAGTTTTCAGGAGAAATGCTTGCGAATATAATTAATTTTAAACTGGGAACTAGCACTGTAAGATTTTGTACCGAATCTATTAATTGTTGTATTTTCTGAAATCTATGTGACATTTTTTGCATGTTTTAGGTCATATGAACAGAACACCCTCAAGCGAGTTTATGAATTTTCCGTGAGTGAATTGCTCTTGCTGTATAATTTTAGAAATAGTTTAGGAATTTGCCTAAACTTCGAATATTTTTATTTTTTTATACATGATTAAATTTTATTTTCAACTTGAGATTTGGTAGTAATGTTCACTTTAAGAGTTAAAATGCTTTGAATATTTTTTCAAACATTTTCTGCAAAAAAATTTTTTTAAATTTTTTTCACTTTTTTTTAATTTTGAAAAAAAAACTTTTTTTAAATGATGGTCATGATGCACATCAATTCAAACAAAAAAAATTACGAATAAAATGGGACTGATTTCAGGTTCAAGTTGCATAGTTCTAGAGTTATAAGCTTTTTAAAAATGTAGGAAAAACAACTTTACAAAATTTGCATGAACATTAAAAAATTATATCTAACGAAACAAGAGTGATAGAAGAATGGAACCTGAAAGATTATGTCTATAACTATATTAATTCCACATAAAAAATCATGAACAATATTTGATAGTTTAATCTTTGATTTGGCTAAAAAAATAATCGCAAAAATGAAGTTTTTTATATTTTGTCAAACTTTGGGGCCTATGCGCGATCGGAAGATATTAACCGATTTGAAATTTTTTTCTTTTTCTTTGTCTATATAATTCGAAAATTTTCCGCGCTATTACAACTTCGAAATAAAAAAATGAGTTTTTTCGGCCCACCCTAATATACAGGGCTCAATATCAGCCGGAATGCCATTCCGGAACCTCTTATTCGGAAAAATATTGATATTCTACTTTATCTTTGCGTATTTTGTACATAAGCTTTTAGAATTTCCCGTTTGTTTTAAAACGTCTAATAAAATTACAATTCAGATTATTTTGTACCGAGAAAATACGTGGACTCGGTCACCATTCTGCCTCAGCCGTCAAAAGCAAGGAGATGCTATACAATGAGGACCAAATGAAATTTTGTACTACGTATATTATAGATGGTGACAATGGTGGCTTTAAGCTTAATTCGAAATTTAGATTAAGCTGAAAGCCACCATTGAAATGTCTTTTTATTGCTTTATTAGGAAAAGTGGTGTAACTTTAAAACACTTCACATTTTGTATTAACGAGAGTTATTTAAATTGGATTTAAAATTTTTAAAAATAATTTTAAATAACATATTTTACTACAATGTACTTTTGTTAAAGTTTAGTCCTTTTGAAAATGAAATATTGAGTCATTTTACATCAAATTTGCCAAAATGTGTTGTACCTTGCGACACCTTAAATATTACCATTAAAGGACTTAAAATACGTATTCCATTCCTTAAATTTGACCAAATATACAACACTAATGGTTCATGGTTAATGATGATAAGCCGTCCTGCCTCCTACAAGAGCCAATCTGTTGGGAAAAAAATACAACCCACTGTACAAAAAAGGTGTTCTATAAAAATGTATAAAACGTTCATCTTCTTATACAATAATTAAGATTAGTATAATTTATTATTAATAATTTAAGCACTCAACACCCTCTTCCTCTTCCTAATCTAGCACAAGACATTTGAATTTATTTTGTAAACTTATATTTGAAAATAAATGTTTGCATAGTTTTTGTATAAAAATTATTCGCTTTTTTAGTTTTTATACCGATAATTTTACCGTTCCGGTACCTCCCTATTTAGAAATCAAGCCCTGGTTATTTTAAAATATTGAGCTAACTAAATTTTTGAATTTAGATCTATTTCCTTTACTGGAAAAATGTATTTTTTTTGTTGCTAGTATTTTTCAATACTGGTATTGTTCTGTATAAGTAATTCCCTTCCTTCTCACTCAGTCCAGTGAAAGATAAGGCGGTATTACATTAAAAATTCAAGTCTCCATATTTTGTTACCAATTCCAACAATAAGGCTAAGCGCGCACTAGAGTATGTCACGGCGACAGAGACAAAATTATCACCCTGGCTATTGCAAGAAGCTAGAGAGCGCGCATTAGGCGACGAGAATCTTGGCCGATTGCCAAAAATCTACCATAGAAATGCATTGCTCTCGAGTGACCTAGTGTTTATAGTCGCCGCGACAGAAGTCTCTAGAGCGCGCTTAGCCTAACAATGATGAAATTGCATGATTTTTTAAATTTTTTTAAATCGATTTTTCTTGGAAAAATAAGCAACTAAATTGAGGCCAAAATTTGAGGCCGATCGAGCATTTTTTGATAGCAAAAAATTAACAAAAATCCCCTTTTTAAAAGCGTGCGAAAACGCCAAGAACTTGGGATGTGACGTCATCGTACGATAAACATTGTTGGAAAGCAATGGAGTTGATGGTATGATTGTTGATGTCATCGTTACTTTTTAAACAATATAAACGTTTTCAGTCGCGTTTTCTCGACTTTGAAATTAAAATATTTAATTACCTGTACATTTTTTGAAAAATTGACTAGATATTTCATTTTACCATACAAAAAACCATACGGAACACTTGGTTGTTTTTGAAAATCTGACACATGCAACTTCCTTATTCTGGGTAAACATTAACGGAAGTTAGAAACTTGCCATCCTTACATCTTTATCTAGCTCATAACTCAAGACCCGCCATATTCAAAACATAACAATTTCAGAAAATGTATCCAGAGATACCATTGAGCAATTTCAGAAAGTGTATCTTAACTCCCCCATTATGACAGAGGATAAATTTTATGTCCCAAAGAAACGAGGATCCCTTACCGAGGACCAGGTATGGTTTCGAAGCTTTTCTTAGAATGAGCTTTTAAATTCCGTTCGAGAATAAAAATGGAGGGGAGACGGGGCTGCTTTAGGATCTGTTTAATGACTTCTGAGAGTTCCATAAAAGTTTCTTCGCTGTGAAAGTGAAGTCTTTGGACGAAAATGGGCCTCTTTCGATATGACTGGGTTCAATTTGTAGCTGGTTACGAACTTCAGGCCATTGTTTGAGTTGGGGAGTGCGGAAGTTCGAAATTAAATTCATGGGTGTCGGGGTAATTTGAAAAGGCCTTATGTGCTGAATTATTTCCAAGATGGGAGAGTTGAGACTTCTAGGAAATATTTTTCGTGATTCAAGTGTAAAATATAACTTACGTATGTATTTTGGAAATTAGCAATTTGAGTGCCATTGTGCCATTTCTGCTTTTATGCATTTAGTATAGAAAATAGTCCTAAAAATCACTTGGTTTCCATGAATTTTTTTTCAGTTTAAAACTCCAGACGGAAGTACAGTTAAAAGACATTGAAGGATATCTTAAAAAGTAAAGTTGAGGACATTACAATTGGGTAAACCTTTCCGTTAAAAGTTAACTGATTTTTGTATTTTAATTTTAAAGCATTAAAATAATTATATTAATTATCATATTACATTTTTATTAATGTAATATAATAAAATTTTTCTGTATAAAAATAAAAAAGGCATTTGATTAAGGAACACGCGCCTTCTTGGTTACTTAAATTTGGTACCATTATCAGCTTGAAATGGGTAGAAAGAATATTATCTTCAAGTATCTACCATAAGAAAAAACACGAAGATTTTTTATTAGATAGGAACCTACTTGTAACGTGATTTTACGTTACAAAATGAAACTTTTTGTAACTTAAACATTTGAACAAATTTTTTAAATTCTTTTCACTACACAGTAAAAAAGTTCGTCTTTTTACACTAAATGTTTTAAATTTTTTTGACGAAAATTTTTAGTATGCATAGAAAACCTTGCCTTTTCCGAGAATTTTTCCACAAAGAGAATTATGATGAAATAAAATCGCCACTAAAAGATTAAATTTCAAAAACAAGTATGTAGTGTACAAGTCAAAACTTCTTATAATCATTTAGTTATGGCTAGGTTTGCAGTATGCTTGCCGGTGATGTCACAATGCCATTCGGGATTATGAAATTTGTTATAATTATATTGATTTTTACAAAGAGAGGGTAACATCTTGTAACTAATCTTAAACAACTCTCAAAATTTTCAAATAACGGCAATTTTCTCCCATTTGTCAGGAAAGGAAAACCAGATATTTCCTCAAAGCACAGAAATTAACCGGGAACAGTGCTGCCGGTTAATTTCTGTCATCTGAAGAAAGAATTAATTTTTTAGTTGTTCTAACATATGTTACCGTTAAAGTATGAAATCCGTTATTTCATAGAATACCTAGTTATTCCATGGAATAACTGATCGTGTCCGTTAAAGTGTAAAACTATCTTGTATTTCATGGTTTCCCTATCGGAAAATTTTTTCTGGTGTTCCATAAACCAGTATCAAATTATACTGGAACCAGTATAAATGATACTGGATCCAGTATAATTCATACTGGTTTATGGAACACCAGAAAATTTTTTTCCTATAGGGTTAACTAGTTATTTCATAGAATAACGATCTGCAGCCCGTTAAAGTGTGAAATAATCTATATCATATATCTCGCACGACAAATATTTTAATTTAGACAGACATTTTAATTGTCAATCACTATAGTTTAATTTCATTTTAGATAAACTATTTATTTTACGTTTTTGTTTTAGATTAGAAATAATGTTCTTTGTAATTCCAAGTGTCATTTTATTAATCCTTGTTGAAACAAATGATTTTATGGTACGTTTCCATAAATACCATTTATGCGCTGCATAAATTAGATAAATTGCTTCTTTTTCATTTTAATTGTCTAAATTCATTCTAGTTTAATCTCATTTTAGATAAATTGTTTATTTTACACTTTAACTGTCTCTCGTCAGTTAATTTATAGAATACCTAGTTATTTCATAGAATAACTAGTAAAAGTGTCAAATTAATAACATATTACAGTCGAGTCCGCTTAATGTGATCACGGTTAATGTTATCAATCGGATAATGTTATCGAAATCAACAGGTCCCGATCATTCCTATTTAATTTAATGTAAAATACATCGTTTATTGTGATCAACTATCGATCAACACTCCGCTTAATGTTATCAAAATTTGTCCATATCCCCTAAAAAACGCCCGATTTCAAGTTTCGTTTCGAAGGTCAATTTCTTTTTTCTTAAACTCGGTATAATATCATAGTTGCACTGTTATGTTTCTTTGCTTTGATAGTAAGAAAAATAAAACATTCTTACTCTACGTCTACGACCTCAAACATTGAAAGAAAACAGTTAAAGGTGGGGGCGAATCCCTGCTTGTCATTGGATATCACCATCGCCGGTTTCTGATCGCCATGTTTCTGATAAGAGGTTTTTGATTTTTTTATTGTTTAGTGGAATTTAGATAAATTTCAGTGGTTATTTATGTTTCTGAGCCTTTCCTATGTAAAATTTTGAAAAATACTAATGATATCTTGACTTGAAAAAGTCAAAAGAAAAGAAATTTATGAGCGGAATCACATAAGTTGCCAAGTTTATAGTGTAAATTTATTTTGAAAACATTAATTATGGTTACATAAGTTTAATATTAAAGCAAACACTCTAATTTGCCCCTTTTTTTAGTAAATCGCTTATTGTTATCAATCGGTTAATGTTATCAGTTTAATATCGGACAAATGCGATCACATTAAGCGGATTCGACTGTACACACTTTAACGGACACGATCAGTTATTCCATGGAATAACTAGGTATTCTATGAAATAACTGTATTATATACTTTAACGGTAACATAAACAGTACTACCTTAAAATTTTGCTAGTTGTTATAAATCTACAACTATAAGCAAACAATCTTCTATTCCTTTCATAACGTTGTTTCCTTATTTATAAGGGAGTCTCTACCGTTCTCACACGAACTATATACTTTCAAAGATATCCCACAAAAAAGTAACATTTTCCGACACGAAAGGGAACAAGGGTATTCCATGGGGTACATCACGCGAAAAAGGGAGAAGTCACTTGCGAATTCTCTCCATCTGAGAAACGTGGACAATATTCATGGCTACGGCATGATTCTCCACAGGCCGGAAATTTTCCGTGCGTGCGGAAAAGGTAGCCATTTTTACGCTCAAATATCCGTGGAAAACATTCACCGGGCTTTCAAGGACCCCAAGTTAAATAAGGTTAGCTCTGGAAATGGGGCCATTTGTGAATACCAAAGCAGGGTTGTTGGCTTTAGTAAGCACTTTGGGGTATTTCATCGGGGTAAACACTCGTATTTTACCCTAAACTCGTGTCGGGCTTTTAGGTGCTTACGGCGAGGTAGGGTAGCTTTTTTTTCAGAGGGAAATCGACCAAATTTTTCTTTTTTTTCCGTCGTAGTAAGGGTAACAAGGTGATGTGTAAGTTGAATTTATGAATGGTGTATAGTACACTGTTAAAAAAACTGTAGAAAAACAGAAAGTTTCAATAAAAATGACTTCATGTTTACAGGGATATTCTGTCATGTAACATTCCCACCGCACTTCTATTTATTTTATGTAAAAACAGCTTTTTTCTAGTTTTTTAGCTTATCTGTACTTAAACAGAAAGTTTCAGTTTGTGGAGAGAGAAAGAACATCTTCGGATAATTTCTACTTTTACTGAATCCTCGTTGGAGCAGCGGTAGCGTGCGTGCTTAGCATGCGGTAGGTCGTGGGTACTATCCCCGGTTATTGATTTATTAAAATTTCAAAAAAACCCCAGCTAAAATAAGCCGACACGCATGCGCACAAGCAGGAAATTACTGTGAGGCAACAGAAAAATTTTGTAGCTCACTTGACAGAAAGTTTCTTTTTACAGCATTTACCTGTAGGTTACAGCATTTTTCTGTTAACAGGATTTTTCTGCTTACAAAACTTTCTGGCAACTTTTGCTGCCAGAAATTTTCTGTTTTTTTACAGGGTTATTTTTTACAGTGTCGGATGGATTCTTTTGTATTTGAAAAATTAAGTTTACGTTCAGTTTGTAAGTAAGATGTGTTTTTATATATACGGTGGGGATTTGGGTGGTCGGTTTTGTTTTAAATATTTATTTGGTAGGTTGGTGGTGGTAGTAGTTCAATGTAATACAGGAAAGAGAAGTAGCTGAAAGTGTAAATGCTTCAGAGTACTACGTACAGGTTGCGCACAGGGAAAAAGGATAACAGAGGGTTCTAAATGCTATTTTTTAATGCCGTTGTATGATACAGGGCAGAAATGCAAATTTCCTATGATTGACAGATGATTTGGCAGTTCAATTTGGAGATCATAGCTATGATTGGCTGTGGCGTGTTATTTCAATCTGTCACTCACGGAGGGGTATTAGAGGATTTGACTATTGTGATTATCTTTCTCCACTTCTCGTGACGTGACAAGGGAGGGGCGAAGTTGATGCGACCCCAACGCCAACAGGGCCCGTATCACAAGGCATACATACCCAATGCTTTTTCGATTTAAATTGCATAGGAAAATACCTTTAACCTGAAAATATTTGCGAACGGAAAGAGCTGCAACTATGCAAGATAGGTAACGATATAGTAAAGTTACTAAAGTTATACGCGATAGCAGCGCCCCTAGTGATAAAATAAGAAAATAAACAATTAACTAAAAAATAAAAAGTAAAAGAGATAGAAGAAAAACTTTACTGAGAATTTTTTTTCAATATCAGAAAAAACCAAGAAAATGTTTCATGAAAATATCTTCAATATTCGAGGAAATATTAACAAATGAAAAAAGCATTTTTCAGGCCTCAAAAGAAGAAAAAGTTCGCGAATTTGAAAGTTTCTTTGATTTTTTAGTTTAACTTTGTCTTTATTACAAACTTTGTCTTTATTTACAAAACAACGCAAAAACTACATCATAACACTGAAAAGCTTGCAAATAGCTTGCCATAGTTATAATTTATTGAACCAGATAATAACCAGGGACATTTTACCAAAATTCAAAGCATGCTATACTTTTAAGTTTTATTTAAATTCAAGTTTCATTACCTAACCCTTAAAAATGAATATAGCGCATTTATGTACATAAATTTTGTAAAAAATGTTGTGTAATTCAAATGTGTTAACACAGCACTGAATGAAATAAATATTCAATGAAAAGCTAGACAGAGCTATAAGTGACCGAATTTACACTTCAATGCCTCCTTTTTGAAGAAATGGAATCACCAAATTTTACAAATTGTCAAGTGTGCGAGACCCTTATAAATAAAAAATTCCTCAAAACTTATAAAAGTGTTACCCTTAAATAAATACCTAATACGAACTCATTTATAATGTATGATCTTATTCATGGTGTAAGACATCAATATATAATAAATATGAAAGGAAAATGAAAAAGTTAAGAAATAGTGAACTTAAACTGCATTAATATTTCAGTATTTACTAAGAATTCAGAATTTAATATTGTGTCAGAATGGTTATAGATAACTTCCTTGACAACATCGCTGAAAAGGCGATAAAACTAATTTACATTAGAAGGAGCCTTTATCAGCCTGTTTCTGTGGATTGCTTTTAGAAAACAGCAAACATATGTTGTAATATGCTTTCAAAAACTTTTATTTTAAAAGCATCTCAATGCTTTAGTGTAGCACCGGGTGACAGTATCTATGAATAAGATGGTCTTGTCATGTTCCATTCTCAGACAAAAGTCTCGAGAGACACTGTCTGATTGTTTGCTGGTTTTAAAAACTATTTGTCTTGAGTTATCGTTCGATGAAATGTCTTTTTACGGTAAAAAATGCTTCAAACTTGTCAAAGACTAACTATTAGTCTTAAGGAGTTAAAGTTATGTGACTGGAAGCAGAGGGAATGTTGAGAACCTAGAAGGCTGCTTTAAAAAACATTGTCTCTCACGACTAACGACTGGACGAATGATGAACTAACTGGACGAATGATAAAACTAGACAACCTTCTATAAAACTGTTTTTAATCGTATTTAACCTTTTGCATATTAATCCAAGCATAAATTAAAAATAGTAATAGTTTACATAGTAAAATTGGGGAAAATTAAACTTTTAAACTAACTAATGATATTTTCGTTAACGCTTAGTTATTGCTTACTAAAATTGTCTGTGTAGTTAAATCGTAAAAATTGTTAAACGACCATTAAAAAGTTATCTCACTTAAATTTCCTTTTAACGCTAACTCTTACACAATTCTTTTTTAACATGTTATCTCTGGCATTTTTTTACTTCATTTTAAAGGGAGTAGTTCAAATTGTTGCTTCAAAATAATAAACTACCAAAAAATTTTTTTCTCAGTACCTTCTATAAAATGATTTGAATAATGTAATAACTATTTATCTTTTACTATTCTGATAGCTGTTTATTCCGAACTCGAAAAAGTTTGCATACTTGAGGTTATTCCCTTTCCTCTTGTCATTTCGTCTAAAACATAACCACCATTATAATATGCGAAGCGTTTATAACGTTCACAAAGAAAAAAACCCAATAGTTTATGCATTATGCTTTAATATTTTCAACAAAAATGTTAGGTGCTTTAATTCAATTATTTTAGGAAATGTTTTTAATTATGTATCCATTCAACAGATTAACTAAATACTATTGTTTACTTGTATTGGTAAAAATTGAGGAATAATAATTCATTAATACAAATTTGTACTAGGCTTGAATTAAAAAAAGGATAAACGCAACTCCTAAGACCAATTTCATTGTTTTATCTGAAATTAGAATATGAAAAAGATTAAAGATTAATCCTTTGTCTAGCTTTATTTTAAAGGTTTTACATTAAACTCACCTATAAAGATTATATCTTTAATTTTTATGTTATTTAGTAAAGCATTTACTTTCTGCTTTACTGATATCATTGTTTATCTTGCTTTTAATACCCAAAATAGACATCCAAACCAACGAATGGAGTTATTTTACTGGTTAATTAAAGAACTGTGAGAAGGTGTAATCCTTTTTGGGGGATGAAAGTAAATAATGATTTCATTTCCAAATTAGAGGTTTATTTGGCATAATACGATTAAGATGGCAATTAATTAGATTTACCTTTTGTGAGAAATTTTTAATTATATTAGAAGAGAGTTGTTTACTTGGTGTAAAACTAATAAACCTTAAAATTATGACTGCGGTAGTTGGAGAAGTAAAAACAAAGTTTAACAACAATAGAGATGGGAGATTGAAGTAATTCATCTATTTTAATTAAAGCAAATAGAATTTTAGTTCCTTTAACATAAAATCAACTTTCCTTTTTATCTAATCTCTAAAACTTGCTATGTTTTATTGGACATAATTATGTTTTGAAAATTTATTTGACACGTCTTATTGGAGCTACAAAATACCATAGGAAAATAGTTACGACATTCCTTAAGGTTTTGGATGAGTGAATTTAAAACTTTATAATTAGGTGCGTGTAAACAGAAAGTAGGTAACACAAATAGATACCTTGTGCTCCGTTGCATCAAGTTTTATCTTTTTCAAGTTTGGTTTTACAAACTTAAACAATTTTCGATAAAAGTACGTAGAAATTGACTGAGGGAAATTAATCGAAACCACACCTTTACAAGGAAAGATGTCGGTCACAGTTAATATCAACTTTTTTATTTATAGTTTATAACTTAAATCTTAATTAAATCAAAGTAACTCATCATGATAAACTCATTAATACCTTTACTAGTAATGATCCAAATAATTATTAGAAATAAATCACCGTAGTAGCTGATTGCATATCGTTAAGAGAAACGCCTATAAAAAACTTTGTCCTAAAAGAGTCACGTTAATCTTAAAAAGTTCTTTGAAGCCACTAAATTGAGTTAGTAATTAATTGGAAAAAGCAGTTGTTGTCAAACTTTGAGAATCATAATTTTATAGAGTAAACCAGAAAAAAGTAAAATGTGGTAATCAATAAAAATGTAACTCAGCAAGATCAAAAGTATACAGTGATTTGTTAATTCTTTTCAAATGTTCGTAAAACTAATTCAAATGTTACTACTCCAGTTACAAAGCTGATGAAATAATTTCACATTGGGAATCCATTAAAATCTTACATCATTCCATAAAGAAAAAGAATAAACAGAACACATTTTAGTTTCTTTATTCTGGAGTTTCTATCAAAAATTTTTTATCAAATTAATTGCTTGGAAGTATATTCCAGTTTTGGAGATCAAAAGAGAACATTAAAAACTCTCAGTTCGATGCAGTGAATTGATTTAAGCGTTTGGAAAATATTAATTTGTTTGTTATCTATCAACAGCCGTTCAAGCGAAAAGAAGTAAAAAGATCTGTTTGTGAACATAATTTCTTCATTTCTGTCCCTGTCACAAAGATTTAATGAAATAAGATTTACTGAAATGTAGTAGTGATTATAAAATTATTACATGGCAAAAAAGTTGTCTGGAATGGCTTTATCCTGGTGAAATACGCTTCTTGAAGTTCTTGTTCTAAGTAATCATTAGAGACGAAACTGTTAAGCTTCAAAGAAAGATGATAGTTTTTGTTCATAATGGTATAGAATTCAGTTTGAGTAGTTTGACGATTTAAGGAGTTGAAGCAACAAATAACGTGCATGGTAAATAAAAAACTTTCACAATAAAACAAAATAAATAAAACAACTACTTATATATTAGTTTTACAAAAAGGTTTACTAAAAAAGTTTTAGTTTTACTAAAAAAGGGAACATTGTAGGTGAAGGGCTGGAAAGGAAAATGATTTAAGTGAGTAATTTTTCATGGCTCACTATAATTTCCTGAAATAATAAAAACATTTTAAAAGGAAAGATGTTTTCCTTATACGCAATAAAACATGCTTCTTTTTCTATGATGGACTGCAATAAATTCAAGGAACATCCGAAAATCCCCTTAGAAACTAAGTTTCATTTTTCTTAAGACAGCATGGATAAAATAGTTACGAGTCGTAACTTTTCTATTCAAAAATTTACCATAGCAAGTGCCCAAATGCTTTCCCTGGGGGGAAAAAACCTTACGAATTATGAACTTTTCTTTTTCTACGGTTAAGATTTGATTTTTAGTTTCAATACACTCAAAATATTTATAGCAGCACATGATATTTAAGAAGAGACGGATCTTTTAACGAAATCCGGAGCAGAACATATGTAAATTTAGTCACAAACTGAATTAGCAAAGGCTTCTAGGAAGTGCGTTAAATCTAGCGACTTTATTACAACACTCTTTCCTATATATTCAGAGGTAACTATATTTAACATAATCCGAAACTTAATTTTATCCAAAGTACACGGGCATTTTTACGTTCCGAGCTATCCAACAGTATAAGTTCATTAATATTCTGCGTTCAATTATTATAGCACACAAACAGAGGAAATTCAGGAAAATGGCCTCCGGCTAAATCTATCAAAGCCTTTTCCTTATCTCATAACTTTATAAAATATGCATGGGACAGTTCCAGAAGCGGGAAAAGCTCATTTTATAAAACTTTCTCGATGTCTTCCTATACTACTAGTTTTCTTGGGATCAGTAATGTTTAAATAGCCTAGATTGAGCGCAAACTCTTCGAATTATTGGATATAATACTACAGCCTGTGTTTCTTTCCTCAAAGAATTCCCCCCAGCTTATTTAAGCCAAGACTAAATGGTTTTCCTTAAAATGTTTTTTACCCATCTCTCTCGAAAAAAATGTTCTTTTAAACTTAATCCGGATTCTGACTTACTTCTATTATCTATTTTTCGAGGAGAGGACAAAAGGAGGAAACAATTTGGATTCGAAAAGTCTTCGGAGAAACGTTCGAAGGTGCGCGTTTTTTCCCACCGGAAAATGGCTGTTTCGAAAGATTGGTTCCGCTGAGATTTCTCCGGAGTCGTAAATTTTTCCGGCTCTTGAAAATTTTTGAATGGGTACCTTTTTCGGGAAATAAGTTGAAGAATAAGTTTTGAATAGCGTTTATCTCTATTTGATATGCTTGATGTTGTTTAGTATCCTAATAAAACGAAATGAAATTCCATTTGATTTCGGATCTAACGATAAAAGTGACTAAATTTATAATTTCAATAGCAAGTCCATACAGGTGTCCTTATTAAAATAGAATGAACTTGTGATTGTTATAAGTTTGTTCTACAGTAAGAGTTGAATAAAAAAGTATTACGAGTGTTCAGTTACACTCAAAGCTGTTTTTGTGCAAGGGATAGGGACCGCATAAAAAAGTCTCGAGTTGGACCGTAGCGAAAATCCATGAGCTGTATAGAAAAACTATTTATATTTGGACCGTAACTCAATCCCCATCACTCTAAACCTGAATTGAGAAACCGTTTCTATACGGAATGTAGACTTTTTTCAGTTACCACGTGGTCGGTGACGACTGTCGTTCACTATTAGACCCTTGTGAATGTCTCGGTAGCTCGATATCCAAGATTTTTGTTCTATGTTCCAATTTTCATAAAATGCACAAAAAAATTACTGAAAAAAATCGCTCAAAAACAGAATTGACTGTATTTAAAAAATACAGGGTGTTTCATAAGTCCGGTTTCATAGCTTTTTATTTAGAATAGCTCCTAGCAGTAAAGTAAGTATAAAAAATAATTAAAAAAACTAAAAGAAATAGAATGATGACTCCTATGAGAAAATTGTTTCAAATATAATAATGACAAACACATCGAAAAAAAAAATCATGAAAATATTCGAGATTTTTGCATGAATAAAATAGCATGGGCCTAAAAAGAAACAGTTGGAAAATTTGCAAGCTTTCTTGTTTTTTAAATTTAAATTTGTATTTGTTAAAAAACCTTTAGACCTTACTTCCACGCTGGTACCAAATAAAAGCCGCGAAACGTACTATGGAAATATTCAAGTGTAATGAATAATGGTTTACATTCTTTACAAAAAAATAATCTATGAACAAATGAAATCTGTTGTGTTTGGAAATAAGAATGTCCCTTAGGGGTGCAACTGTTACAAAGCATATTTTTTTCAATCTTTGACTCCATCCACTCTTTTCAGCAAAAATAAACAGAATAATCCACCCGTCCCCTTAGATGCTAACGTAACATGTGAACGGTTCCTTTGTATAAATTAAGCATAAAGTGCTCCGTAGGTTTTTTTATCGCTGAAACAAGCCTGATGAAATGAGAAAATCAAATAAATGTAATATTCCATTGCATGGTAAACTATGGTAGCCCAATGAAACAACGAAATACGTATCTCCAGCAGAAAACCAATACTAAGTTAATAAAAACATATTTATTTGTATGTGTGACATGTTTGCCAATATGTTGCGAAAATCCACTACACAATGGCTGGAATATTTCTTTTCCTTGTTGATTTTCGGGATGTTAACTCACTAGTTAGTAAAATCAATTTGTTTGCGGTATTGCTTTTAGAAATAATCATGTTGTATAAATGTACGGGTAAAGTGATTAATGGGGCATTATTAATAATGCCCAGAGGTGGGGGCGGGCTAAGTGATAAATTTCATTGATAAATGCCAATGAATTTATCACATTGCCCTCCTAAACTTTGGGAATTATTAATAACGCCCGATTTATCACATTATCACCGACTTCATTAGTCTTTTAGAATCGTAAGACAAATTTATTTTGTAAAAAAGAGAAAGTTTGATTAAAGTATATCCAAAATATTGCAATGTATTTAAGGTAAATGTGGGTATAGTGGACACTTTAAGGAAAATGTTTGCTTAAATTCTCGATAAATACCAACCTATTTGCTTGGAAACGGTTATCATCATATTTTTAGGTTAATTGGATCTTCTTCTTTAGATTTTATCATTAAAATTTTTAATTAGATAGGGTAAAGTATTTTTAATTAATTTTTAAAAAGTACTCCAAATTGCATTTATAGTGGCCACATAGATGTAGCTATTGTATCTATGGTGGACACCTTTTGTATCTAAAGTGGACACCTCTCTTTTTCTGCCTATAAAAGGGGGTTTATGCATGAAATTGAGTAGGTATATAGTCGGTTAGTTCTAATTAAATCTTCCTTCCCAACGAAATATATTTCAGATCGAATCAAATTAGCTTTATTTAATTTAGAATAGCAGACTTGATTGTTTCCGGTCCAAAGCCTACGCTGTAGCTGATTTGAGAGGAATTTAGCATGTAATTCAATGTTTTCGAAACTTCGGTTCCCGAAGCCAGAATGAAATCAAATTTAGTCCAAGAAAGTTAACTCAAAAAAGGGGTTGAGGTGGAACAAATTGTAAAAGAAAGTTTGATGGGTGATTCTTATAGGAAATTTTCCGTAGAAAACGATGGTGAAACGTATACCAAAATTAACCTCGTCCTTTAGCCAATATGGCGGATTTTCCAAAATGGCGGACAATCGTTTTTAACTTATAACTTCCTAAAAAATGTTAATAAAATTATAAATTTTGCAGTAAATGATTAGAATTTAGTAGCAAAAACAATGGGACACTGTTTTTTTCTCTTACGATTTGTCATTTATCCAATATGGCGGATTTTCCAAAATGGCGTCCACTAATGTTTTATATAAAAAAAATTATGATGATAAATTCGTTATTTTTTCAGGATATGGTAAGAATTAAGTCATAATAATATTCATATCAATTTCCTTTCCTCAATGTATCAAATATGGCGGATTTTTCAAAATGGCGGACAATCGTGTTTTACTAATATGCTAAAATTCGTTAATAAAATAAAACTTTTGCTGTAAATTATTATAATTTAGTAGCAAAAATAATGTGGAACTGTTTTTTGTCTCTTACGATAAGTCATTTATCCAATATGGCGGATTTTCCAAAATGGCGTCCAACTAATGTTTAAAATAAATAAATTATGATAATTAATTCGTAATTTTTACAGGATATGGTAAGAATTAAGTTATAATAATATTCATATCAGTTTCCTCCCCCTCAATGTATCAAATATGGCGGATTTTTCCAAAATGGCGGCCACATATTTAGAGTATTTTTATTTTTAACGTTTTTACATATAATTAAATTTTATTTTGGCATAACATAAGTATTTATATATTAAATAACCTATAAAATAGTATATTAACCAAGATTTTGCGATACATAGAAATAATTTCCAAAAAGACGGCCCCATATATCAAACTTAGTGGTAAATGGTAATTTTTGAATTTCTACCTACCTTAAACATTATTTACCAGTAAATTTTAGTAAAATATAAGTATTCTGCTTATATTTTACCAAATAACATTTAATATTTCTAATTATTAAGAAAAAAAATTAAAAATTAAAAAGGCTCTAAATAAGTGGCCGCCATTTTGGAAAAATCCGCCATTTTTGATACATTGAGGGGGAGGAAACTGATATGAATATTATTATGGCTTAATGTTTACCATATCCTGTAAAAATTACGAATTAATTATCATAATTTATTTATTTTAAACATTAGGTGGACGCCATTTTGGAAAATCCGCCATATTGGATAAATGACTTATCGTAAGAGACAAAAAACAGTTCCACATTATTTTTGCTACTAAATTATAATAATTTATAGCAAAAGTTTTATTTTATTAACGAATTTTAGCATATTAGTAAAACACGATTGTCCGCCATTTTGAAAAATTCGCCATATTTGATACATTGAGGAAAGGAAATTGATATGAATATTATTATGACTTAATTCTTACCATATCCTGAAAAAATTACGAATTTATCATCATAATTTTTTTGATATAAAACATTAGTGGACGCCATTTTGGAAAATCCGCCATATTGGATAAATGACAAATCGTAAGAGAAAAAAACAGTGTCCCATTGTTTTTGCTACTAAATTCTAATCATTTACTGCAAAATTTATAATTTTATTAACATTTTTTAGGAAGTTATAAGTTAAAAACGATTGTCCGCCATTTTGGAAAATCCGCCATATTGGCTAAAGGACGAGGTTAATTTTGGTATACGTTTCGCCATCGTTTTCTACAGAAAATTTCCTATAAGAATCACCCATCAAACTTTCTTTTACAATTTGTTCCACCTCAACCCTTAACTTTCTTGGACTAATTCATACAACACTCATTTTAAAGCCCAATCAACAGTTTATGAAGGAAAAATTATTCAAATTAAATATTATTTATGTTTCTTTTAGAAGGCATTGCAGTGGCCACTATTGGAAAATCTAAGATTATGTGTTGGTAAAGTGGCCACCCCCATAAATCCTCCTGAAGTCAAAATTTTCAAATAAATTTTATTCAGTATCATTTTATGCACTCTTCTTTATCTAATTATAAATTTAAAAGTCAATCAAACGGTAATAAATACAAAAAAATCAGTTCCGAAATACCCGTTTCCTTACGCGATTCAATAAGCAAAATCAAATTTCAGTCACTCGGCCGATGTTGTTATTTTCAAATATTTAAATATCCTTCCCATGCTGATCTGTGGTATCGGTGGCAATTTACCAGCTTACCTGATAGCACAATCTACTATGCCTATGAACTTTGACGCTATTTGATGGCTCTAACTCGTTCTATTTAAAATTAATCAGCTAGGTGGCCACTATAGGTACAGTGTCCACTATACCCTCATTTACCTTAATAACTTTTAAAATGTTTTTGATTTTTTGGACTCTACTTTTACAAACTATTAGAGTATGCCTTAAGACTTCTTAAACTTGAAATTCATTATATAGCATTTCTCAAAAATTTGAAATATTTTGGTTATTATGTTAGAAAACACATTTCACTTAAATACCATTAAGTTTCCTCTCGAACCAACGACAAATTACCAATTTAACACCAAATTAGTGTTATTGATGATATTTTAACTCACATCCAATAATAAAAAAGACTCACATCTCTTTTTTACATCCCCAAAGACATTACTTTATTTACATAATTAGAATCCAACGCATCTCTTAAAAAACCAATTTTCTCTGCAATACGGTCAGCGTTTACCCAGGATCGTCCCCGAAGAAACTAATTATTATGAGAAATGAAATTAGAAAATAGGACATTTTTCTATCCGCCTCCCTCTCAACAATAAAAACTTCGGAAAGGGGCTAAAAAACGGAGCTTTTGAGAGCCTCATTAGAGCTCATTGACAGTTGGAAAAATTAGTTTTCTCGTTTAGAGGGAGTCTGTTTGCTTTCTGTATCGATTTTTGGATCGTGAATTTCTAGTTTTATAGAGAAGAGAAAAAGGTTTTCTCGTGCCCCAGGGCTGGTATTATTTCTTATCACGTCTTCACAGTTGGCGACGTAAGACGATTTTCGTAACTATGGAAGCTGGACGTCTTTTTTGCAGTTAAGAGATGAACGTCTTTTTTAAAAACTATGATAGGTAGTTTTGAATTCTATTTGAATAGATTTATTTTAAACTAATGGGGCTTTATTTTAAGTCAAGTAAAAGCGTGAAATATTTCGTTTTGTACCAGAAAAGGGAATGATATATAAGTTTAACAATTATGCAATGATCCATTATGAGAGTATTTATGTTTGAAAATGGAACTAATTCAAATTAAAAGAGTAATTTCATCTGGTTTATGAAAATTGAGCTTTTTATTATTTTTTTTCATCCAGAACCTTTTTTTTTTGTTTAGATACTGCTTTAATGACTTTCGTTTCTTTGATGTATTTAATTGATTTAATTACAATGTAATGTTCCTTTAATGTTTATTTTATTATTCGTTTTGAGTTAGTTTACTATAACTCTCTGTGATTTTCCCTTCATAAATGGAAATGAATATTCTGTATTTATATTTAATAGGATTTTGAGCTTAATTAGACAATTGATCAATTAATGATGATAAATTACTTAAAGGCTATTTCACGATTATTAAACATTTTAATATAATGGAGGAAAAGTAGTATTAAGATGATCCATAACTGAGAGGGATATGCGATGAAATTAAACTAGATAGTCCAGTCAAATAGTATTTATTTTGGGAAAATTTTTGGGTTGAAATGGGGTTGTAAAAATGTTGTTGTGTAAAGTTGTTGTTTTCTCTACTTTATTATTGACTGGTTTGCTCAGAAGTTCAAAGTGTATGTTCTAAGGGCAGAATACGAATAAAAGTGGCGAATTTTTTCATTTTTTCGAATTTTCACAATGTTCCGTCACGAAATTCTGTTGGAAAACCTCAAATTCGGATTCAGCACCCTCAAAAACATATAGAGCAGTCAATAGAAAAATTTTGCATGCAATTTCGAAAAAGCAATTTAGTTATAGAAATACTATTATCTACTGTTGAACTTTCGTTCTTTAGAGAAATCACCGAACAGAAATGCATTTAGTTATCATCATTGGAGTTTTTAGATGGTCAATTCCATGTTAAATATTATTTAGACATTTTTTATTGTATCCTGTTCCAAAAATGCGTTTTTTTAGAGATACTAGTAACATTTTTTGGATTTCCTACCAATCGAACGAAAATACCCCTGTTTCAACGTGCTCTATCAGCGAAACCATGCGTTTGAGAGAAAAGTTGTAATTGTTTTTTTGTAGCTTGGTTAGTGTTATTTATTTTTTGTAATGACTGTTTAGTTCAGAAGCGCAAAGGTAATGTTCTAGGGGTAGAAAACGGAAAAAGGGGTGAATTTTTGCCCTTTTTTCGAATTTTCATAATGTTTCGTCACAAAATTTTGTTGGCAAACTTCGGATTCGGAATCAGCACCCCAAAAAACATACAGATAGCGAAAAATATATTCTACCCCAAAATTTTCCCAAAATAAATACTATTTGACTGGACTAAGATGGAATATAGTCCATTGATAGGAATTTAAAATAAGTGATAAATATTAAATGATGAAATTTGTTGTGCGATTTTTACTCCACAGATTACTTTAGATTATTCTTCTTACTACGTCAAAGTGAAAACACATTCCGAAGGCAATTTATAACGGTTGTTTTCATCAGCTATTATTAAGTTTTTGCTCATTACCGACATCTCCCTTCGATTCAATATAAATTCCCATAACTTCATCCTCAAACGTGGACGTAGAACCTCAAATAGCCGTAGTATTTCTCCGATTTTATCTGTCCAATATATTATATTGTCTTGTCACAACCAAAACAACTAGGCGGCTTGATTATATCTTGCATACCAAGAAAGACTCCCATTCCACGGATTCATATCCAAGAACAAATCACCAAACACTATATATAAGATGGCAGCTTTAGTGCTGAAACGCCAAGTTGGTCACCATGGCTACCGGGCGTTGCTCGGGGCTCCCTTTCCGGTTGCCATTCCATCGGAAGAAATAATCCGGCAGGATGAGGGAGAGTGAAACGAGGACTTACATCCGGGGTAAACACATGATGATAAGAACAATAAAAACATTGCCGCAAGGGCCATCAGACGGATAACTTACTTGGTGTTTCGGGGGGTAGTGTTCAATGCCGAAAACGGGTTGTCTTCATTATTTCATTGGATGGGGTTTTATTCGGCTGGTTACTAGAAATATAAGTGGTGGTTTGGTGATAGATAAATGAGTTATTGCTTTTGGATGTGGTGGCAACAATGTGTTTGTTGTGGTTAGTGAATACGACGTTAGGGGAAAAATTAATGATAATTGTTCATATATTGACGAGAATTAGTTCTGGCGATAAAAGTTGTATATTACTTTTGGATGTGGTGGCAACAATATGTTTGTGGTAGTTAGTGAATCCGACGTAAGGAAAAAACATTAATGATGATTGCTTATATATAGATGAGAATTAAATTGATCTGGTATTCAATAGCTTTTAGAGCTATAACATTTCTGAAATAACTCTTTAAAGAGAGAAAATAAATTAAATATTTATAATTTGGAATTGTTTAGAATCAATTTTCCTTTAGTTTATGAGAATTTCAAGAAAATACCTTTGTTATAGTTTTTTTTGTAAATAAATATTGAATCATCATTCATTTTCCATATTTATTTTAAAAGGGTATAACCAAATTTTAATTTCAAATATTCATTACGTATTTAAATAATTAGGTTGGATATTATTGCTTTATTACTATAGATTATTATTGGATTAAAAAGGTTTAAAACTAATAAACAACTTCTGTTATTAGCTAATGGGCAATTCCCGCATTTATTTTTTTTCGATAGAGGTACCCTAGAGCGGAATATACGAAAATTTTTTTTAATTGCGATGATAATTTTTTTATTTAATTTCAAAGTTTGACTTTAAAAAAGGCCCCGAAAACGTCAAATTTCAAAATGTGATGTACTTAAATCCTATTCATTGATTTTAAACAATGCTTTAATGTTTAAACAATTCAAAGTCATTATTGGGTTTCACTTTAAAGTAAGACCGAATCAGTTGTGACGTACTTCAATCCTAAATGAGGTATTCTCACGTTTTGAGATTAAATTTTATTAAAATAGTATATAAAAAACCATGAAGAATGACGTATACATCAAGTATATTCGTAGCCTAGTTTCTGAGATATAAATTTCTGAAATTTCGTTTTTTGTTTGGGCGCGAAAACACTTTCGAATCACAAATCATGCGCTGTGACGTCACATCCAATAGAAGCCCGTTTTCTGATCACGTGAAAACAGTAAAACACAATGGTTTTCATGCGCTGTGATGTCACATCCAATAGAAGCCCGTTTTCTGATAACGTGACTTTTCTTGCGTTTTGGCAAAAATAAAATTGAATTTTAAATTATTTAAAACAGATTTTTGAACTTAAAAATCAGAAATTGGGCAGTTTTAAACCATAATGTATCAAAAAAGTATAAAATCAAGCAAATCCCTCACTCATGCAAATACCTCATTGTCGATTTTAACTTTTAAATATTTAATTAACTAAATTTTTTTGAAACTTTTTAAGTCGATTTTTTGGATTTAGATCTATTTCCTTTACTGGAAAAATGCGTATTTTTTCCTGGTTTCAAAAAATGCTGGTATTGCCCAATGAACCATGACATACTAAAATAATTCGTTTTCTTACACTCAGTCATATTAAATGAAGAATAGTACTGATATAAAGTCATTGCATTTCTTGTGCATGGTATACAAATCTATAAATCCAATTTGGGTCATTGTATAAAAATAAAAGAAATATCTCCAATATTGATAAAAACGTTGCAAATGATGAAAAAAATTATGTGAACAAGATTTTCTTCTGTTACAGTAAAAACCACCCGTTTCATCATTCTACCTTTTTCCATTATAGTGACATAGACATTCATACTAGGAAAAATTGTTCTGTTGGTTGATTATACTTGAGTTATTAAGGCACAAAAATCTAATAAAATAAAACATCAAGTAAATTAGTAAAAAATACTTATTCAATGTGATGAGCTCTTCTACCATTCTTTTTACTCACACAACGAAATACACAATTTAAAAAGATTTCCCAACTTTGCTATTGCCACTCACAATAGCATCCCCAATAATTAAGAAGCCATTAACGAGCATCCATCTATTCATATTTTCCCATAATTACTATTAAGTTCAGTGGCAGCATCTTTGGCAAAGATATTCGTCTTTTACTCTCATTATCACTTTCCCCTCGTTATGTTGGCTGCTTATCAAAGCAGACGAATGCCGACCAAAAAATTCTCCCAAAAAAACTTCCACTTAAGCCAAAGGAAAAACTGGAACAAGCAATCGAAAGGTAGTGTCACGCAATATCTCCCGATTTTTTTATTCCCGAGGAAGACTTTTATCCGAGGGTTTTTTCCCCTTCTTAGCTTTTGTGTCAGTGTCGAACGTGTTGTCCGAGACCACAAGCGTTTGAGCCATTCGATGCAATGATTTTTTTGGCTAGAGCATGCGTGGTATATGTCTAGGGGATTTGATGCTCTTTGAGGTGAAATAGTAGTGCAGATGCACTGTGTGGAAGCTGTTACTGTGTTTGATAAAATAATGAAATCATGATGCTATTTTTCAACTTAAAAAAGGGGTTTCAGTTAATTATGGAAAAGATTATAGTGAATAAATTGTGCAGTGAAAAAACAAGTTTATTTACTATCAAAATGCTATTTTATTAATAATAGTTAAAAGATTAGGTACTTCAAAATTATCTAGTATAAAGAATCAGAATTAAAAATATATACAATTTTGTGGAAATAAGGAAGATTTGATGGATAAAACTTAATTTTTTACTAAACCATTTTTTTGTGTGTAATTTTACCCCAGGGGACAAACATGTAAATGCTAATTATGTTTATACTAACAACAGTAACAGTAACTTGTAATAATAATAGTGATAATAAGAGTGATAACAATAATAGTAATAATACTATTACTAATACTACTAATAATAATGTTATTATTATGTTTGAATGTTTTTAATGTTTGAAGCATCTCAAAAGTAAAGATTTTTTAATTTTAAAAGTTTTAAATATTGAAAAGAACTTTAGTACCTAGTGTAAAAACTTATTCCACATAAAAGCTTTACACTGCTTAAAGGTGAATCATATGGTGTTATGTATTTTGCCATATTTATTGTTTTCGTTTTGCAATGAGAGAAATTCTATTTCTGTTAGGGGCCATTCATTAATTACGTAAGGGTCCCGAGGGGGAGGGGGGTTGGAAAAATCTCTACATTCCCTTACTTGGGGGTGGGGGGTCAAACCCATTCTTACGTAAGATTTTCCAAGTTAATGTAAGCAAATTCCAATTATTCTAATTAAATTACTATTGAATAACCCCAGAAAAATTTTAAAATGCTGACGATCTTGGTATATTATCGAAGCTTTAATTTTTTTTAAAATGACAGTATATCAGATGTATCTTTTTTTGTTGGAGTTGCATTAAGTTAAGATAAAAAATAAAACTGTTGAATCCATCTTCCAGTTGTCAAAAGTCGAAACAAAACAAAAGCAAAAAGAGGGAGAAATCTTTATTAACGAAAAACGAAATGGAATCTTACTTAAGAATAGGGGAGAGGGGTTTGAAAAATCTTACGTACCCTTACATGGGGGTAGGGTGGGATAAAAATTGCCAAAATCCTTCTTACGTAATTCATACATGTGATTCTTCTGCCAATTGGCGGAAATCCGCCAATTTGCTTAGCAAAATTAAATCCGACAATTTTAGATTTGCAAAACTGAAATTCCACTTTCTTATTTTCCAATAATTTTATACTAAAAACTATGAGAGCTAGTGGGGCCTAGTACTAAATTTTAAGAAAAATCGAAAAAAAAATTAAAAAATATCGAAGCAGTATAAAAATTAGTTAAGATTTAAGCTAAAAAATATGAATCTAGCATATCGAATCCTAGATCTCGGGAAGTAAAAGCCTATGAACCCCCTCTACTTAAAATGAAGAAAAATTTAGGTACCATCGAAATTTTTTTTAAATATTTTCCGCCAATTTTTTGTCTGCGTAATCACATGTATGGTGAGGTATTTGCATAAGTGAGGGATTTGCTTGATTTTATACTTTTTCTATACATTATGGTCTAAAACTCCCAAATTTCTGATTTTTAAGTTCAAAAATGTGTTTTAAATAATTCAAAATTCAATTTTATTTTTGCCAAAACGTCAGAAAAGTCACGTTATCAGAAAACGGGTTTCTATTGGATGTGATGTCACAGCGCATGAAAACCATTGTGTTTTCTGTTTTCACGTGATCAGAAAACTGGCTCCTATTGGATGTGACCTCACAGCGCATGATTTGTGATTCGAAAGTGTTTTCGCGCCAGAACAAAAAACAAAATTTCAAAAATTTATATCTCAGAAACTAGGCTACGGAAATATTTGATGTAAACGTCATTCTTCATGGTTTTTATCTACTATTTTAATAAAATTTAATCCCAAAACGTGAGAATACCTCATTAATGAATGGCCCCTTAATACGGTTCTCACGAAATTTCTTTTAATTTTTAGAAAGATAATTTTGTCTGAGAAGAATTTTAAATGGGATATTATAATTAGTGTATTTCATTTTATAAAGATTTACTTTGAGATATCTCATATTCCAATTTAAAAAGTTTTTAATGATCATTAGTCTACATTTCTGTAGATTAATGATAAATAAAATATGATAAACTCCGAGAAGTAATTTGAAGTGTTTTTTTAAAAATGAAGTTGCCAGAAAAGTTTTGTAAGCAGAAAAATCCTGGAAACAGAAAAAAGCTGTAACCTACATGTAAATGCTGTAAACAGAAACTTTCTGTCAAGTGAGCTACAAATTATAGCTTTTTTTTAAATTAATAAAATAATAACCGGGGAGAAACCCACGACCTACCACATGCTAAGCACGCACGCTACCGCTGCTCCAACGAGGATTCTGTAAAATTGGAAATTATCCGAAGATCTTTCCTTTTCCACGAACTGAAACTTAAATTTGGCTCCAAAGCGTGTTGGGTGTTGCCAATAGCTGTATTCGTTTTCGCTGCAGAAAGTTTCTGTTTAAGTACAGATAAACTAAAAATCTAGAAAAAAGCTTTTTTTACAAAAAAAAAAGAAGTGCGGTGGGAATGTTACATGACAGAATATCCCTGTAAACTTAAGTCATTTTTATTGAAACTTTCTGTTTTTCTACAGTTTTTTTACAGCGTATGATCTATAATGTAATAGGTAAACCGTACAGAATGTATATTTAAAAGTTATCAATCATAAAACAATAATGCATTTTGGATGAAAAATTCACAATTCCTTATGTAGTAGAATTTTCTCTTTCGATGCATTACATTTGTAAGTTTTATAAACTTTCTTCTCTTAAAAATAACCACTACGTCATTTCAAAGTAAAAAATAAAAGGATTTACAACAATAAACAAAATGAATAGTAGACGAACGATTTGGAATGATGAACCACATAATTTTGGTGAAATATGATTGAAATAACCAATTTAAGCTCCCTGGACTGGAGATCTTGGTATTCTTTAACAAAGGCTTTTCAATTTTCACAAAACACAAAAACGCTTTCCCCGAAATTCTATTTTGACGGTAATGATTGCTGAAATTACTAAAGAGAAAGCATTGCCTGAAACCATGTAGGTAATCATAAATCGAACGCCATAAAATGGAATACTTGTAACTCTTTTTTATTTAGAATTTTGTACAGGGATAACTCTTTTTTCTACCAACTAACAAATACGAAAATTTTTACTTTTATGAAATTCCCTTTTATTCTTTAGATTTTGTAGTAGGACGGATAGAATAGAACAATTCAATTTGGGTCTGATTTTAAGTTAGCCATGTCTGAATAATACAGTTATTGGTACTGAAAATATATTTCGAGTGGTGTTATTTGTTTTCTTTGAATTCAGGAATTTAAGTTTAGTCACGAATACCATATTGAGATGATGTGCTGGTGAAAATAAGTTTATCCTTCAATAAATACTTATGTAGAAAATAATTGATTCGTTTTTTGAAGAAAAGCGTGTTATAACATAACTTTAATACCTTAAAAATGAAACTTTTTCCTTCATAAAAAATATTTACTCTTAAAGAATTGGAAAAGAAATATTAAGAGTTTCCTTTTTTAAGCGTTACATTTAAATAATGACATCACGTTTAACTTTTCCTGATTCTAAGGCTAAGCTGTAAAGGAATTAAAAGAAGAAAAGGCAACTCCTGTAAACTCCTTAAATCTTCGTACTTTTGGCTTCTAAGAATAAAATCAGTTAAAGAATGTTCAAGAAAATCGAAGTTCTAAAAAGGTTTCTTTTTTGGGGCAAAGTGTGTAGCTTTGGACAAGAACCAATTGAAGTGTCAAAAAGAAAATGGGAAACCAAGTATAGATGTACCTTGTTAACTCGTTAAAGGAACCTAAAAGAATAGACCAGTTTTGTGTGAAAGGGATTTATTGGTTTCTAAGTTAAATTTAAAATTTTTCATTTGTTACGAATTTGATAGTTTCCTAAAGGAGAGAAATACTATTTCACTTTAAAAAAATAAGGTTTCTTTCTTATTTTTCGCACTATTCCAGTATCCTTAATTACAAAAAATATGTTTTATTTTTTATTGATTATGTGATAAAGGAATAGGTAAAAGAAATGAAGTTAAAACTAACAAAAAGCCACCACACTACCGTAAAATGGTGTAACTTTGACTCTTAAGGGAAACTTTTTCCCAACCATGGGAAGAGATTTTTTCTTATTTACATAAAAGAATGTGATTGGTATTTATTCGATGCAGGGAAAACATGTAGAAGTGTTGTCATGTCATCCTCAAAGTTGTGTCTTGAAATTCCTAAAATACGAACACTAAGGTGGGCTTTTAACTTAAGAGGTATCAAAATGACAACTTTTGTAAACATTACAACTTTACTTTAGGAATGCGATAAAGAACATGATTCAAAACTGCTAATTTATAAATTTTATACCATTATAATGTCTTCTAACAAGACATTTACACCATGTAGATGTATTACGACAAGCAACTTAGTTTTTGCAATATGGTTTCATTTTTACGGACTTTCTCGCGACTTTAAAAAAATAAAATTTGTTAAGAGAATAAACTATTGAGTTTCTCAACTGAAAAAAGAAGCTTGGATAGAATTAGCTTGGAAAGAATACTATTCCTTCTAAAAGGAAGGGTAAAAAATACATTTCAGAAGAGACTCATCTGAATAACTGCGGTCGAGGAAATAATTTTGAGGTGCGTTAGAGTTTTACCCGACATATTTCTTCATATTATGGAAATGTGGAAGTTTCTTTTTAGGAAAGCACTCGCTAATATTTTGCCCCTCTTTTTAGAGTTATCTCCAGTTTACTCTGGGTTGTTTTGTAAGTTCTCTAAGAAAAACCTTAATTTATCTTTCGGTTTTTACAAAAAAAAATGTCTACAAAGAACTGGAGGAAAAGCATTTCAGGAAAAAGCTCTGGCGGTTCATTGAAGATAAAAATATGAGGAGTTAACACATAGGTAAGAACAAATGAGTTAAAGAAAATAACACATGAGGAGTGACTTCATTGTTTATTTTTAGAATGAACTTAAATAATGTTTTTGTCTATTTTCAGTTTTATGTAGGGTCAATTCCACGCAAAAGTGGACACGAAAATATTTTTAAAATTTCATTTAAATAAATGTTTTTTGGTTCTAACCGATAGACACTGACCAAATTTTTAAAATAACAAAATAAATTAAATATTTTGAGTTCATATAGTTTTCATAGTTAATTACTTTGCCTAAAATTGAAAATGAAATATCGATATATTTGTCACTTCGTCATGTCTGTCACAATTTTAAAAATTATTATAAAAAAATCTTCTATAAAATTCGGAAATTTCAGTGTTTCTTACTGAACTTCACATTTATATTAAGTTGTGAAAAATTCATTGGACATGAAATACATGCCAAATCAGAGAAATTGAGAAAAATTAAGGGTCTCTCAAACTCGTGTCCTTTTCGTGTCATGTCCGTCACGGCGTATTTTTCTCTCATAAACTAAAAGTGTTTTCATTCAGAATAATTATTTTTTGCCATTTAGAAACCTTTAATGCATATGCTCCAGCACACCAAAAAGAATTAAGATAAGTTAATATTAAGTACGTATTTGAAGCCAAAATGTTGTCCGATGTCATGTCTGTCACAAAATGGAATTGACCGTAGGTGATTTAAATTCAGTGAATTCGGTACTTTATTTTTAGAATTTACTAACGAACCACGCTATTCTTAATTCAATAGTATTTTTATAGGTAGTAAAATAAATTGTTTTAAAGATAAGCAAGGGAAGAATAGGAAGAATTTCTTAACTTGGGTAGAGATTAAAAGGAGATGTTTTATTACTGTTATTAGGAATTTATAACATCATATTGGGAATTTCATGAATTAGTTAAACGTTTCGCAAGTACTAACCTCCTTTCCATATTATAACGTTATGACTGATTAGGTGACTGACACGGGGATGGTAAATTCCATAGCTATGTAGGTATATGTTAAATTAAAATTTTCATTACTTGATGAGGAAATTTGTTGTAAAATGAACAACACTCCAAGAAGTAAAAAAATTCTAATTTTAGAATCTCGTTAATATGAATATCTTCTGAATGTATGAGCTCATTTATTCAATGCATGAGCTCACTGCATGAGCTTACAAAATATTTCTTAACCATGTAGAATAAATAGTTTTCTTCTATTTATATACAACATGTGTTGCATCCTTCTGACTTCTACGAAATTATGCATGTAATAGGATATGTTTTTTTAAAATATAAGGCAGGTATGTCTGAATATGTCTTTTGAAATATCTCTTATTCTAAATGCGTATAAATCTCAGAAATTTCCTAAAATAAGTAGAAGCTTTATAATATGAAACTAACAGCTTTTTACAAGATTCAATCACATAGTTCGTTCTTTTAAACAACTGACAACTCTCTAGTTGTAAATAATCTATTTTTAGACAAGTCGAGAACATTTAAAAGTTTTTTAGTGCTTTAAATAAAAGTTTTCTTTTTATTTACTAAAAAAGAACCGTATTACCTATGTGCTTAAAAAGAAAGAGAAAATAAAAGATAGGTAAGAAAACCTATTTATTTAATAATAGAATTAGCTGTTAAGCTAAGAACTAATAAAACTATCGCATCTGATTGCAGTTTTAGTAAATATAGCATCCTAAAGGAAGAAAATATTAGAATACAGAATAGTCTAATAAGAAAAAGCTTAAAATGCTTTCGGCTGAAAATGGTAGAATACGGTCTTTTTAGAGGCACGGGCGTATTATTCGTGGTAGTGTAAAAAGCGCAAGGATCAAAGATATGAAAAATGTAATATCTATTCATATCTGTTTGATTTATCCGAAATTTATTTTTAGAAGGTACAATATTATACGTTGTGTAACAATGTATGCAAAAAAATAATAATTCACGAATCCTAACGAGAGGAACAGCCTTTCCGCCAATAGTTATCGAGACTTACTGTCGTATTATGTGCATTCTGGTTAACTGCTTGGTCAACAAATGTTAGTTAACTCATTAGGGTGTCTAAAAAACCTCGCTCCCCAGGGCTTTTCCCATTCCTTTTGGTCCCAAAAGATAGTGTGTGAAGTTTCAGCCCCCTAAGTTAACTCTAGGGTTTGCCTGTAGAGCCCCAAAGTTTGAAAAAAGTGGAAAAAATGACCAGTTTTTAGAATTTTTAAAAATTATGTTTAAGATTGATAATGCAAATAAAACTGGTTCAAATGCGTCATTTAGAACTTATTTAGATATAATATATTTATTTATGTGCATTAACTGTACCCTATAGCCTCTATAATTTAAGATTAAAACGTACTACTTCGGGACAGTGGCGGATCTACGGGGGGGGCTTTCGGGCTGAAGCCCCCCCCAAAACGTCTAATATTTCACTAATTTTGTCAAAACGCAAAAAATCTATATCAGAAATTTGGATGAGGCGTACCAAAACGAGTTGAAAAAGTGGGGTTTTTGACTTAAATTTCCGAAAATTTTCTGGGGGGGGACCCCCAGAACCCCCTTTTAGTGGTTTCAGTAGGATAATTTACTACCTATTCCGGATTACCATTAACTAGAAGATTCAATTGGATTATGAAAATTCTTAGCCCCCCCCCAAAACCAAATCCTGGATCCGCCACTGCTTCGGGACGTTGCACACGCCAAAGCTCATAATGCACTAACGGTGGGAGAAATAAATTTAATCCGAATTTCTTTGAAGGAACTCTCTCAAATGATGCCATTTGGAGCTAAAATGATATTATAAATTATAAAAACCAGTGAAATAACAGTTTTGAGCCCTTCCATTGAGCTTTTAGTGTAAAAAGTGCTTTTCTTCAAAATTTCTCGTGTCCAGCTGATGAAACCCAAACTTATACTAAAAAAAAAAAGGGTTTGTTGAACTTTTTTAGATACCAAACACTGGAACCTTTATAGGGGTTTCATTTTTTCAAGTAGAATTAAATTTTAAACAGCACAGCTCGGAAATGACATGGATATTTCCTATACCAGACATGAAAATCGATTTTCTTTTTTAAAGTTAGGAAAATAGTTTAATACTTGTAAATATTGGTTGAAATGTTAAAGAAAGGAGTTTTTAATTAAAATTCCCCCTAATACGTCTAAAGGAAGTAATTTTCCAAACTGAAAAAAAGAAAATAGATTTTCATGTCTAGTATAGGAAAAATCCATGTTATTTCCGATCTGTGCTCTTTAAAATTTAATTCTACTTATTAAAAATGAAACCCCTATAAAGAGTTCAAAGTTTTGTTTCTAAAAAGTACAACACCCTTTTTTAGTATAAATTATGGGTATATTATGGGTATAAATTTTGGAAACGAGAAATTTTGAAGAAAAACACCTTTTACATTAAAAGCTCAGTGGAAGGGCTCAAAACTGTTATTTCACTGGTTTTTATAGTTTATAATATCATTTTAGCTCCAAATGGCTTCATTTGAGAGAGTCCCTTCTAAGAAATTTGAAATTATTTCATTTCGTCAACCGTTAGTTCATAATAAGGTTTGGCGAGTGCAACGTCCCTAAGTAGCACGTTTTAATCTTAAATTATAGGGGCTATAGGGTACAGTTAATACACATAAATAAATATATTCCATTTAAATAAGTCCTAAATAACACATTTGAACCGGTTTTATCGCAGTATCAATCTTAAAATATAATTTTTAAAAATTCAGAAAATTGGTCATTTTTTCCACTTTTTTCAAACTTTGGGGCTCTACAGGCAAACCATAGAGTTAACTTAGGGGGCTGAAACTTCACACACTATCTTTTGGGACCAAAAGGAATGGGAAAAGCCTTTGGGAGCGAGGTTTTTTGAAAAAAAAATTTTTTTGAGACACCCTATAACTCATGTTTGTTTAGTTTAGTATTCTGAGAGCTATTACCAAGTAACCGACGCTTGTGAACACCAATAGAGCTGGCACACAAGCAAAACTTTTAGCGATAAAAAAAACTATGTCGTGAATGGTTGATATAATCAAGATTGATGTAACCTTGTATAGCTGATTTTTTAAAAAATATTTTAAAATTATGCCATTATTTTTATGGTTATTTTACTGATTTATTTTTCTGCAAAAAACGGAAAAAAACATAAACACACATTAAAAATAAACACAATTATAAAATAACCAGAAAAAATAATATTCCAGTTTAGATAACTTGTCAAAGAAAATATTTTTAGTAAAATTATTATGTTTTTATCATGGGATTCCCGTAGTTTTGGTTAAAAAGACTGTACCAACCTTGCTGGGCTTACTCCTGTAGTTGGTCTACTTAATTTGTATTTGTATGTTATAATCGATTTATACATAAACATTCTTGCATTACATACATAAACATTCGATTTATACATAAACAACCTTGGTAGCACATATGTATTTCCCCCCTTTCTGATTTATCTTGTTCTTTTTTTTCTCTCTCTCCCTTCTTGTTCATGTTCTGATATAATGATAACAATAAATTTGTTTTGTTTGCTTGTTAGTTTTGTATTCTATGATAAAAACATTAATAAAAAAATCTTATATTTATTTAACTCCGTTGTTTTTCTTTTTTCAAAAGAAATTTTGATAATTTATCCTTCTAATACAGCTTTTGCGCTCTATTTCATCAAATAAATAAACGTGTTCAGTTGTATTATGTTTACATGCAAGCAATAGTGAGAACGTGAACCCTTTTCCCCTTGGCGTAATGATACATTATAATTTTTGCATTCCAGGTTATTATATTGCTCAGTGGTTATAATAAAATGTGAAAGCGACACGGAAGCAGTAGTAACTATTCATTACCTAAGTTGCAGGTTCATAACAGGCCCAGACATACAAAAAAAACAAAAATTCTCGTCTGCATGTTTCTTTCCCTCTCAAAAAGTACCTTAACTCTAATTCACCCTTCTACAGAGCCTAATACGAGAAGAAAGCTGGGTCCTAAAATCGTCTTGTAGCGTGATTTGTAGCAGCACATTCTCACCGTGCTATATCCCCAGCCTCATAAATTCCGTTTAACCTGTCATTTACACACCAGGCGAGAACAACTAGGAGAAATGAATAATCGCACGCTCGGTAGTGCCCATAAACTCCCCAAAAACATCGCAAGAAAGAAACGCAGCTAGGTGGAAGAAACGCGAGGCAAAAAAAAACAAAAAAGAGCTACCAAAGCAGGAGATATTGCGTGTAGTGATTACTTGTTCTCACGGCTTGTGGTGTTTTTTTAGTTGTTATTGGATTTTTTTTGTTATTGTAGGTGATTCTGTGCTTATTTTGATCTGGGTATTCTATGAAGTCATCATAACGAAGGAGGTGTTAATGAGAGAAAAAATCTTGTGGTACTATTTTTTTCTGCTGCTGGATGGCGCTATTTTGGTTTTGTGAGAGCTGTTTTCTTTTGTGGGGTCGTTTTGTTCTTGTTTGAGAATAGGTTTGGTGCTCGCTAATGCAAGAATAATTAGATTTTCTGAACAGTGTTTTTTTATTGGTTGTTAGAGTATTTTAGATGAAAGGAAAATATAAGGCGTTGAAGATTTGAAGGGATGGTTTGAAAAAAGAATAAAAGGTTTCGGTAAACAAGAGGTAAAGCTATTATCGAAACGTTTTCTTTACTTTGAGTTGCTTCAGTTTGACTATTTTGACAATTCACGGTGGAAGGGGCTACTTTTATGTGTCAAAACATAAATAAAATTTATGTACACTTGATTTACAAACAGTTTGCCATTTTTAAAACTCAATTAATATGAAAAGATTTAAGGATTTAATTTAATTTCAATTAATTAATTAAGGATTTCTTGACTAAGGACTAAGGATAGGAAATAATAACACAACATATTAAACACAATTAAAAAGTTTCTTTTATAAGAAAACTACTGCGTTTAATAGTAAAGGAAAATTTTCCAATGACTAATTAGAAAATAATGCTATTGTATATTTGTAAATTATTCTTCTTTCTCTAAAATAGTCAAGTTTAAAAGTCTAGTCAAATTAAGCTTGCATTAGAATAATTTTTTCGTCAATGCATTATAATATTACTGGAAATTGCTCTTTATAATATTAACCGGATTTAAAATAAGCAAACTTAAAATTACTACTATCACGAAAAGTGTTAAAACAAAGTTAACATAGAAAAAACCCCGAAAACCTTTGAAAATAAAAGTACTTTACCCAACAGAACTTTAAGTTCATTAAAAATTTAGGTTTCTACTGTACCTTCTTTGTTCACAATTTTTTTTCACAATAGAGAAATTTGCTTTTATGCGAACAAGGGTATGATAAATATTTTTTTATCCAAAGTATATCCTAGGCATTAACTTTAATCCCTCTATTCTAGGACATAACCGGTTTGAAAAAAGTAGTTTTCAAATAAACTAAAATTGAAGTTGACTTCAATAGTTTTAAGTGGATATCCTCTTAAGAGATAAAATAACAACGAAAAATACTTAATCTTTAATCAGAAAACTATTCCAGACGGATATTTATGCAAAAAAAAGTTGAAGTTTGTGTTTTAAAAGTAATGAAAGTAGGAGTAAAAGGGATTGGGGCTCAAGTATTAAGATTGTTAAATAGGTTTAAATAATTCATGATAAATTGGAATATGCCTGATGATTTTACCTTTTTGTTAGGTACTAAAAATAGTTATTTTCTTGAAATAGAAAATTGAAAGGAAACGTAGTGAATTTTCTAAAGATATTACAAGCAAGTAATAAGATTATTCCATCCAAATTTCTTTCGTACGATTGGGGCAATTTTTTATGCAATTATTTCAACTTTACTTACCAGCTTCTAATTAAGAAAGGGACACATAATATTCATGTCTAAACTAGATAGAATATTTTCCCTACATTTGAAAAAAACATTTTGAAGGGTGTTAGTAATTAATATGGTCGTTTTTCGAATGAAAATAAATGCATTTTCTACCGAATTTTGGACTAAATAAATATAATTTGGATGGCTTTTAGTCCTAAATCAAAGGAATAAAACGAATGAAAGAAATAAAATCACCTTTCACAAGAGTTACTTGAAATATCAATAAAGATAAGCAAACTTCTCTCAACACAACTCAACTATAGTGTAAAAATATTCTTTATCATGTTAAGTTTATTTAAGTGTAGTTATTCCGATAGTTTTTAAGTTGTTTATACGGTCTTAGTCCTGCAGTTAAGAAAAAACTGCGAATAAAGTAATGAGGATCAATGAAGGATCCAAGCAATGATAATTTATCACTTTATCCTATCTTAAACCTGTAACTGCTCTTATACAAAAGCCTCTAAAGATAAGAAACTCACGAAAAAACTTGATTATCTTGGTTCTCACCGTTAATGATTAAAGGTGTTAGAAGGGTCTTAAGAACAAGTTTCTCGGCAATTTCTATTGTCATCAAGAAATAATGTAATAATTGTGTTAAAAAATATCAGAAAATATGTTACGGGCAAAGTTGGGCATTATTAATAATGTCCAGAATGGAGGCGGGCAAAGTGATAAATTTCATTGATAAATGTCATTGAATTTATCACATTGCCCTCCTCCACTTCGGGCATTATTAATAATGCCTGATTTATCACATTGCCCGTAAAATGTATTTTACAGTGCTTAATGCTCTGCTATACTCTATTCATTTAGAATTGGCCCTTGAGAAATAGTGCTTTCCCCCACGCTAGAAGCGTAACCATATCTACGATCTTCAAGCAGCCGATAGTAAGCCTTCTTCGTCACTTTGACGTGGATAGTTGCTATGGTTACCAATCGGTGGTGGGGGAAGGAAATATTTTCAAGAGCCAGTTCAAAATGAACAGAGTATAGTTTATAAAAAAATTCTAAGTAAACGATAAATATCTGTTTCATAGTTAATAATTCTTTCGCTGTGCATTAGTTGGATTAATCAAACATATAAATTTCACAATAAACGTAGGATAGAAAAATGTCTATTAACTGTGATTTTCTTAAGAATTTTTAGCAGAAATATTTCCCCACTGTATCAAATTTTTTCACTCCAAGAAGATTTAGGTAGAAGACTCATTATTAGGCAAAAAATAATTCCACGAGTTTCAGATTATTTATAAATATTCCTTCCCAATATAACTTTGAACTTAATTTAACTCTATTCAGTGCTTTAATTCGCTGAAACTTTCCTACAAAACAAAAGTTCTCTTCATTGTAGCGTCAATCACAGTATACCAATTACAACCCCCAACTATTAATAATAGACATTGCTTCAAGGAATTCCTACATATCAATAGAAAGGGATCATGAATTCTTCAGCATAGGGAGGTGTCAAATCATAAGTCCAGTACAGACTCTTGTTTATCCGTCTAGCTTAACGTCTAATAGCAAGAATGACAGATTGCTTGGCGAAGATAAGTTTGACACTACAATGATGGATTTCTCAGCTTCTAATAATGTAGTAGAGTAGACCATTAATTTGTGTATTGTTGGTAAAAATAGCGTATGGTGTATATTTATACATTTTACGGGAATAGAGGTAACGAGCATTATTGATAATGCCCGAAGTTAGGCGAGAAATGAGATAAGTTTAATGAAATTTATCAATACCTTAGATGTAAAATGGATTAGTTTAGCTAAATACAAGTGTAAATAAATATTTTATTTTCACTGTAAAACATTAGATAATGAGTATATTTGTTGTTTGAAATATAACTTTATAAACTACTTCTTTGAAATAAAATTTAATTCAATATTATATTTTTTTTGGTTATAAATTAGTTTCTATAAATAACAAATGCATATAATTATTATTCATTTCAAATTAAATGTATTATTTTAAGTAAATATAAGAAATACAAAGTTTTGTGTATGAAAAAGTTTGAGAAACCGTTTTTATAAATTTTTTATGTAATTCATAGAAAAAGTAGTAAAACAGAGGTAATGAATGTTCTTTTCTATGGTAGGTTAATTGAAAAATTATCAAAGTTTAATTACCAAAAAAATGGAACTGAGTAAAAGTTTTACATAATTTACTATAGGCATGTAAGAAATGCAATATTAAGAGATAAAATGAAACATAAAACTATGAAAAACCAAATTAAATGTTAAATAAAAAAAATAAGTATCTGTACTAAAAGAACTAAAACGATACAAAAATACTTCTCTGCTATACTTCATGTGTCTAAGTAACCATAAAAGGGCCCATTCCCTAGGAACTGCGAAAACTACACAGATTTATGATTCTTGCTAAGGTGACCCTCAGGAACTGTTAATGAAGCCTAATGACCCAAGATCGGGTTTCTGATTCCCCGAGAAGCAATATATAGTTAGGTAAAAACCCTTCTACTCTGTTTGGAAATTAGCTGGATGTAAAAATAATCATTTTCAACTATCCGAAATGTAATTAGGATATATATAATTAAAAAGCTGGATACTAAAATAATGGAGTGGGGGTTTGAGTAAGTATAGCGTTTCTTAAAAAATGTTGCGAAGGAGATGTCCTTACTATATTTTATTTTATGAAGTAATTAGTTAAAGGTGTGTTATATGTATCGTTTTGTTTATTTTAATGTGAAGTGGGGTCAGGTTTTGTGCTCTAATTATAGCAATTGAAATTATCGTTAGATATGCTATGTTTAGTCTAAATGTATACGCGTATTTCATTTTTATTTTGACGGTGAATATAATGAATAATCAGTGAATAAATAATTTTCATGGGCATATTTTAAATGGCGTTTAGATATGTTTAAATGTATTAAATATTGTATAGACGCATTGATCACAATCAGAACAAATGACATAATGAAATACTTTCATTATTAATTTAAATGGTTAATGGTTAAATACGGAAAAAAATATTGTACGATTATTTAAAAGCAACTAATTATTATTAATATTTCGGTCGTAGTAATTAACGACAATAATCTAGGAGGTATATTTAAATTATTGTAGTTACAATCAATCTACGGTGTACTCCTATGGCTAAACATTAAAATTAACCGCTTTTATAAATTGATTATCGTCCTTTTCAGGTCTTCCTGTTTTTATCATGTGTATTTACACCTCACTAATGCTTTCAATTTATTAGCAAGACAAACGAGGTGCAAAAAACTTGTCCGTATTTCGCAAAACTATGAATGCTCAAAGCTTAATTGAAAATAATTTTTTTATTTTACTATTCAGAAACTCCTTTTTCACTCCGGTAAATAAATCTAAAGGTTCATTCACACTGTTTCCCTTTTACTATTCATCCAGAACGATTTTCTCCTGTTAACCACTAGTTTCTTACCATCAAGTTATTTTTGCTCCCTCAAAAGTAGTTAAAGTCAAAACGAAAGTGTATTATTTTTTAAGAATTAAAACTGCGATACAAAAGCAGCATGTTTTTTTTGTATCGTGAGAATATTTTAGCTCTCAGTGTACTGACGGTACTCAAAAGTGTAAATTTAATTAATTAGCTCTAGCGGATTAAATTTTCCAAAGATGATTATTTTATTTGTGTAAAATTAATCTTAATTATCCCTTAATTTTCAATTTAATGACTAAAAATATTTGCACGAAAAAAATGCAGAAAATCATAATACAGTAGATAAAGGGGTAACGCCAACAAAACCTTTTAGGCTCAACGGTCAGTACTGAACAAAAGAATCCACAAACCCCACTCAAAAAACTCACCAAATAAATTTTTCATTCACATCACCTCTCATGTTCTTTACCTCCGAACACAAATCTATCTCCAACTAATTCCCACTTACCCTACTTCACCCTTTCAACCAACACCGGCAGACAAGCAATTTCTTTCTCTCGCAGTATCAAGTAACTGTAAAACGGGCAGGAAATATCGACTCTTTCTCCTCTAAAACAACGTAAAACATTTCCGACGGCCTGGCTTTAATAGACTTGTCAATAACCATCTCCCTCTTATCGTGGCCCTGGTAACGTTAGGGATGAATGGACTTTACGGTTTGCGCTCCTGAAAAATAATATCCGCGCCATAAAGAGAGCGGGCTGGGGAGTAGCAGTCTCTTAAAGTCGTGTATCGACTTGTAAATGTTGTTAAATTGCTCAGGAATGCATTCTTTATCGTGGAGCTTGTTTAGGAGTTGTGGGAGTTTGGGTGAAGTTTCTGAAGGGTGTTCTTTCGAGCTTGTAAGCAGTAGAAGAAGAGAGAGAACGAAAAAAAGGGAAGTGTTTTTTTAGTTCAGACCCATTTATAAAATTGTACCATATTTATGGCGATCAAAATAAAAGTTTTTGTTTTAAAATGCTGTAGAGAAAAGTATTAGAAGTCAGAATGACTGATTTGTTTTCTGAGTGCTCCTGAAGTGATAGATTTAATAAAAATTTGGCTAGAGAGAAAAATTGTTCCAAAAATGACCGATGGATGGCGTTGTAATTGTTAAAACATCTGAGACAAAACTATAATCGGGCAATATGTACTCTTAGTTCCTCTATCAGTCGATTTTAACACTATTTTTTCCTCTAAGGATCTGTCAAGGAAGTTAAGTTAAAAAAGGAAAGGAAGTGTTACACATTTTTCGTCGCTCACTGCGGGAGACATCTTTAGTGCATGGGTGGTTCAGTGATAATTTCAAAGGTATAAAAATTAAAGTTTATTAAAACATAAGTTGCCATTCAACCGCAGAGAAATGAATTTTAACTGCAGGAAGAAAATAAGATTTAAAATCAATCTAAATAATCAAATAAGAATAAAATAAATCTCCTGACATTGCTATATACATATGTTACAGGCAATGTGATAAATCGGGCATTATTAATAATGCTTGAAGTAGAGGAGGGAAATGTGATAAATTCAATGGAGTTTATCAATGAAATTTATCACTTTGCCCGCCTTCACTCTGGGCATTATTAATAATGCCCAATTAATCACTTTGCCCGTAACATAAATAGTAAACAAAAACCGGAAGAACAGCGCCACCTGGAAATTAAAGCATGAGTGAGAATCTATAAAAGCATCATCCCTCGAAAAACTTATTTTATTTTATATTAATGACATCGGATGTGAAAATCTTGAAGTTTACAATTTTTTTCTTTACTGCCAAAATAATTCCATCGCTTCCAGATTACTAGGATAAAATATTTGTCATCCGATGGTTGATTTTTACCTCCTTTTAAAATCAAAACTATAACCACATTCTATTGACAGTAAAATTGTTAACAAGAAAAAATCGTGATTGGTTTAAAGCAGTGGTGCCCAACCTACGGCCCTCGGGTCAAATGTGGCCCGCGAGGCTGATCCATGTGGCCCGCGGACTCGTTAAATCTTAAAAACAAAACCACTTTCAGAAATCTTCCAAGAAAACCAGGACATCGTGCGAGATATTATGACACTTCCATCTAAAAAAAGATGATAAAAAAGGAATTCTTCAACATCCGGTAATAATTTTTTACTTCTCTGTTTTGGTTTTTTGGGGAATTTGCCATTGGATTAATATTTTTCAGTATCAGTTAGCCATTTAAATTCAGTTTATAAGAATCTTTTTAGAACCAAACTTTGAAAAGATGTCCGACCGTAAAAAGTTGAAGATTCACTCGAAATGCCGAAACTTTCATGATAAGTTGACAAATTCATATTTCTTCATTCAGCGAGAAAATAAACCGTATGTAAGAAGACTTGTATGTAAGAGGACTGTAGCAGTGTTTAAAGAACCCAATATCAAGAGACATTATGAAACGAAACAGATAATCATCTTAATTCAGTTTTAAGGATAAGTGTTAATAATTTGGAGCCGAATTTACAAGAACTAGTATCCTACAAACAGATGCAAACTTCTCATTGAAAACGGATTTGTTATTTTTCTTCATGTTTAGAAAAATCTTCAAAAGTGTTTTTATGTGGCCCGCGAGATAAATCTTCAAAAGAAAATTGGCCCTCGGGAAAAAAAAAGGTTGGACACCACTGGTTTAAAGTTACCTTTTTCTTGAAGGAAATCCTTAGTTTACCTGTAAACTTGTCAAATTAAGAACACAAGAATCATGGAAACACGTGTTTTCGAGTGTCCAATATTTCTGATTTTATAGTTTCTATATTGTCTTTTCATCCGAAAATAATTCTTGGGCATGCTCTTATGTATGAGAGATAGATGTTTACTCAAATGCAAACTTCATTAAAAATAGAGTAATTACTGAGTAACGCAGAATCCATTGAAACTGAAGTTTACGTACTAACGTAATGAGATCATACAGTGTCATTTCCCCCTTTTACTTAACACTGTAAAATGAAATGACGTATGTTGAATTTGCAACATGAACAACTCTACAGCAAAACTAGATTGCCATACAAAACAGTATGTTTTTATTAAGTATATTTATGAGTAAGTTTATCGTAAAACTGTTAGATCGTCGAATCACAAAAATACGCAAACTTAATAAGCTAATGAAATAAAATTGCTAACTATACTTTGCGATCTTCATGATTTTACGAATGCATAATATTTTCTTCATCTTAACAAAACTAAAAAAATATTTTTAGCTTTAATAACTTAATGTTGAACTAAATGACACACAATTTATACATAACCCTTTAAGAAAAATCTAATACTCTTCAATTTGGTTATATTTTGTTTTCTAAACATTAAAACATCATTATTTACTTGAAATAAAACATGGAGAAAGTATCAAAAACACAAACTTTGGAAAACACAAAGATATTTAATTTTACTTTCTTTAGATCTTTAAGCTAATAACCCTTCGCATTTATTTCAAAAAAGTTTTAGTAATTCGCAAAAACAACCATCATAAGCTCTATCTTAGATTTATATCATAGTCCCAAATACATTTTAGTTAGATATTTGCCTTAAAAATAAGTCAAATGACAGCAATTACTTTGTTACTTGCAGCTATAATTCGGTATTTAACTGAAAAGTCTGAAAAAAGTAAAACAATAAACTCGTTTCCAACCGAGATAAGATGCGTGTTTTTTCAAAACCGATTTTGAAAAAGGCAATATATTTCAATATGGAGTCTGTTCGAATCTTCTCAATAAACAAATTACGATGTTTTTTAAGTAATAATAGAACTTCCATCTAACTAACCATTTAAGAGCTTAGAAATTATTTTTTAAATGACAGGGTATATTGTGTTTCAAGTAATGATCGTAAATTTATGGTATTAGGGCTTAGCGGCGGGGCTACTTTTAAATCCTTCTAATGTTATTCTTATCCCTATTAAATTGCTTCAGAGAAAAGTATTGCTTTCAGCTTCAATTTCTTTTGAGTTATTTATTTTTCTCTTGAAGATTTTATATATAAATTGTTTGAATTACAGACGTTATTAATTTTATACAATCTCATAAACATGAAATACAATAAAGCTTTCATTTAAAAAACCTTAAAATAATTGAATTATGTATAAAAGTGTATTATTTGTTTAAACTCAAACTTAAAAAAATAAGTGAAAGAAAAAGTATGAGAAAAATATATAATTTTGGTAGGATAATTAAATCTCAGCGAGAAAATCAGAAAATAGTCTGTCTAAAAAAAGAATTGAACTTGTTACTTTTATCTTAAATCTTAATTATTCTTTGAATCTTTTAAAATCATACCTATAAATTTATGATGTAAAACGATTTTCGAAATTCTTTTATACTGATCAAAATGTCACAGATTTGATCACTTTTCGATTCTAAAGCATTTTTAACCATTCCATTTCCTGCGTGAAACCATTTCATAGATTTATACTTTGAAAGGATGATGAATGATTCTTCTTCGGATTGAATCGTTGAAGAACAATCGATTCTTTACTAAACGTAACAGTTTTGTTCGATTCCTTTTGTCCCATCGATTATTCGATCAAAAAGAAAACTCGAGGGGCATTTGCCGAATGAGTTCTTTCTAGAGTGCATTCAAAGAATTGTCATGTTATTCTTCGGCTCTCCGAAAAGAAAAAGAAGAAAGTTTGAGAAGTTTTTCTCGTTTTTTTTCTGCATAAGATGGATCAGAGAAGTTTCTGGCGAAGATATCAAATATAACGTTAAGAAATTCTTTGTTTTTTTATTCCTTTAAAATATTTTTTGAAAAAATATCGTATTTAATGTAGGGGCACTGAAAAACGTCGTCTATAAAATCTCAAATTAAGTAATCAGCTAGTTTAAATCATTCATTAGTTCTTTTTAAGTTTCGTAAAAAAAAGTAAAATGTTCGAATTATAATAATTTAATTTGTAACAAACTTACTTGAATGTCTCAAGATAATGTTAAATTAAGGAGAAAAGATCACTTTAATCTAGTAGTTGTGTGTTAAACATTGCTGCTAACATTACTTTTAATGATTTATGAGTAAAATTTATTTCTTGATTAACTTTTCTAAGATTTATTTTTCTCATTAACGAGTACACGAGTAAAAAGCATGCTTATAAACTAATTTGAATGTTCTAGTTCTAGTTTTTCTATTTTTAATTACGTTTTACCGTCAAACAGAAACCTTTTTAGTGCTTAGAATGATAGGTTTCTTTAAAAAAGTTTTATTTAGGGTTGTAGTTGCCTATAATATCAGAAGGTAAATAAAGATAATATATAAAATCAAATATCGTTAGGGGACATCCATAAATTACGTGAGGTGTTTTTTCCAAAATCTGGACCCCCCTCCCTCCTTTGTGAGATTCACCTACAACCTTTAAAAATAATTTCGTTTACATTTTGTGCTTCATATAAAGAAAATCGTATTATTTCTAACTTAAAAAGTTGACGTGAGATATTAATCGACCCCCCTCCCCCCTTGGTGAGATTTGGTGAGATTTTTCCAAACCCCCCCCTTTTGACCTCACAAAATGTATGGATGTCCCCTTATCAAGCTGGAAAAATAAAATGATTCATAAGCTTTCAAAGAACATCCTACCCATCCAAAGAGCATCCCAAGAATTTATAAAACTATCCGCAGTTATTAATTATTGGTATTATGTAACCGTTAATGTGCATAGTTAGGTAATGTAATATGCGGATGAACAAAGGTAAAATACAATATATTTCATATTTTATCCAGGTAGTCCGCATATTACCTAATTTTGAACACTTAACGGTAACATATACATACATTAGGGTGGGCCGAAAACACACTTTATTTTTTAATTATGTTCTAATAGCGCGGAGAGGGTGTCACTTGGGTCCAATAAGGACGGGGTAAAATATTTTTTCGATTGGATAATATCTTAGGCTCCCGCATCGCACTTGAAGTTCGAAAAAATGGATGACCAAAGATTAAACTCTCAAATATTGTTCATGATTTTTTTGTGAAGAACTAATATAGTTATAGACATAATGTTTCAGGTTCCATTCTTTTATCACTCTTGCTTCGTTAGATATAATTTTTTAATGTTCAAAGAAATCTTGTAAAGTTGTTTTTCCTGCATTTTTAAACAGCTAATAACTCTAGAACTATTCAACTTAAAAACCTGAAATTAATCCCATTCGGTTCGTAAATTTTTTGACTTTGATTTGATGTGCATCATGAACATAATTTTCAAAAAGTTTTTTTCAAAATTTAAAAAAGTGAAAAAAAATTTAATAGAAATATTTTTTTAGAAAAATTTTTTGAAAAAAATTTAAAAGCCTTTTACTCATAAAATGAACAATACTACCAAATTTCAAGTTGAAAATAAAATTTAATCATGTATAAAAAAATTTAAAAATTCGAAATTAAGGCAAGGCCCTAAACAATCCCCAAAATTATACAGCAAGAGCGATTCACTCATGGAAAATTCATGAACTCGCTTGAGGGTGTTCATATGACTTAAAACAATTAAAAAATTTCACATAAATGTCTGAAAATACAACAATTAACAGATTCGGTCCTTAGACCTTATTACAGAGCTAATTTTCAACTTTAAGTTAATTCAATTTGCATGAATTTTCACTGAATATTCCTAAGAAATGTGTTTATATCCAACTTTTTATGTTCTAAAACTTTTAGTTTACTTTGATTTGAATTTTTAAAAGTAAAAACAATTAGATAGAAACATAATTCTTAGGAATTTTCAGGAGTAATGCATGCAAATTGAATTAACTTAATGTTGAAAATTAGCTCTGTAAGGTTTTGTACCGAATTTGTAAGTTGTCGTATTTTCAGACATTTATGTGAAATTTTTTAATTGTTTTAAGTCATATGAACACCCTCAAGCGAGTTTATAAATTTTCCATGAGTGAATCGCTCTTGCTGTAAAATTTTGGGGATTGTTTAGGGCCTTGCCTTAATTTCGAATTTTTAAATTTTTTTAGACATGATAAAATTTTATTTTCAACTTGAAATTTGGCAGTATTGTTCATTTTATGAGTCAAAAGGCTTTTAAATTTTTTTCAAAACATTTTTCTAAAAAAAATTTTTATTAAATTTTTTTTCAATTTTTTTAAAATTTGAAAAAAAACTTTTTGAAAATGATGGTCATGATGCACATCAAATCAAAGACAAAAAATTTACGAACCGAATGGGACTAATTTCAGGTTTTTAAGTTGTATAGTTCTAGAGTTATTAGCTGTTTAAAAATGCAGGAAAAACAACTTTACAAGATTTCTTTGAACATTAAAAAATTATATCTAACGAAGCAAGAGCGATAAAAGAATGGAACATGAAACATTATGTCTATAACTATATTAGTTCCTCATAAAAACATCATGAACAATATTTGAGAGTTTAATCTTTGGTTTCTTTGTTGTTTTGTAAAAAAGTCATCCATTTTTTCGAACTTTAAGTGCGATGCGGGAGCCTAAGATATTATCCAATCGAAAAAATATTTTACATCGTCCTTATTGGACCCAAGTGGCACCCTTTCCGCGCTATTAGAACATAATTAAAAAATAAAGTGTGTTTTCGGCCCACCCTAATATACATATTAATAAATGTATCTAAAATATTTGTATACTTGTAAAATATTCAGAAGCGTAACTTACTCTTTCATAGCTGAAAAAAATTTGATAAAAATAAAGTATTTTCGTATGATTTAAGATCTAAAACACATCCGTTTGTAACTCTTATACAACTTCATAAAAACATTTTACAAAAAGTATTATAAAGTTGAAATGTAAATGTCTAGCTAGGAGCAGGCACTAACTAAATTAATTCTTTTAAAAAGAAATATCTTAAGTGTGTTACATGGCATGGCTTCAAAAATTAAATAAATAAATAAGTTTTACAGTACCTCCAGTTGTTCTAAAAAAGTTAATTTCAATGCAATACAAAGGCCGTATTTCTTAGATAAGTCGTCTCCTTTAAATGAATGTGAAAACCCGTCAAACTCAGTCAAGGCTTAAACTTTCCTTCGAGGTCTTAGTCGTTGGAAACATTTTTTTTAAACCTGATAACAGATAACGGAGTAAATAAGGTTGAGAAAATGAATGAAAACACTGCAATATTTTTACCCTCCATTCTTTGCGAAAAAGAAAACAGAAAGGGAATAAAAAAATGGCGGACGCTCCTGTAAAACTCTCCTGAAAATGTCACCGGCATTTTATCACACAGCTTGGGGGAAGAGGCCTTAGAAAATATATCGTCTTGCATAAGAGGGTGAAATTTTTCATTCCCTTTTCTTATCGTGGCATTACTAGGTGACAAGCGCTAGATTCTGGTATAAAACCTTTCGCTTCGTTGGTGAGAAAAACGCCTGAGAGAGTTGGAAATAAGTAAATAAATAATCCTTGTTTGAGGTGAAGCATTTTTTGTTGAGTGGTGGATTATTGCTCTGGTAATTTTTTTCTTTTTGTAATGGAGTGATTACTTAGTATCCCTCCTGGCTTACACGTAAATCAACACAGTAAAAGTAATTTTCCTTTTTCTTTCATGGTTAGGTTTTAAGGTTAGGTTTCCTCATTAAAGTCTTTTTAAGCATTTAACTACCCAGCGCAGAGGTTTTAAAAAGAAATTTGGTACTATCTTTGGTATTAAAGGGAATATGAATTCTTAATATTTTTGCTTAGCACATGTTTTTTAAAAAATACATTCAGGTTGAAATACTAGGACTCGACTAAAAAATATGTATAGAAATTCTTGCTTTTAGTAATATAGAAGGAAAAACTAGAGAGCCTGTATACGAGAGAGAGGCGACAACTCAGTATAGCGCGCGCTGATCGGTAAATCGGTTTTCTGTTCACCCCAGACGGAGTTAGGTTTCCCTCCATAGGATTAGCATGGGACGCGAGACAAGCGGCATGATACAGTTTGGACAGAATTGGATGCGCAGAGACGCTTTTAAGCGAATTGTCGCCTCTCTCTCTCTCGTATACAGGCTCTCTAGGAAAAGCTAGTTACAAGAACAAGAACTATCCACTCTTGGTGGAAAAAAGTGAAGATAATAATAATAAAAAATACCTGATTCTCCCTTTACTTACTATAAGATAGGAAAATTCAAAAATCATCTTCCGATTTACAAAAATTGCAGGTAATTTTTTATCCTTTAGTGTTGCAGAATAGTTTGAATATTCTTTAGATAATTAAATCATTTAGTAATGCCGAAATTCCAAATGTAATTTTTGGTGGAAAACAATACATTTGCAAACGTTGTAAAATGTAACTTTGGCATGTGCTGTAGTATATTTTATAGCAAATAAATGAACCACCATTTAATTGACAAGGAACATCAATCTTGTTAGTTAGTATAATAACTCCTAATTAAATTATTTTAAGAATAACATTAAAATCTATTTAAAAAAAGAAATTACAAAATGTAAATAAATTACATCACATCACTTTATCTTTCTTCACCCTGTTCAGTTTACAGTTGAGAATCATTTCTAAAAACCCTATTGCTCGATGCTAACCCGTATCTCTCACGCTTTAAAATTTTAATAAAACGCCAAAAACACGTTTTTTGTTGCATGCACTTTTTAACTAACGAAACCGTATACTATTACTGCTTTCTCCGATAAAAACAATTAAGTCAATTTTTTCAATTTCCTTACCTCTTCAAAAGTTCATGCGACACTACAGGAAATTAAAGTTTTCCTGATTTTCCGCCTTCCATGAATTAACGATCAGCTTCCTTTCGTTCTGGAAGCTCAGAATGTTTCCGAAACGCATCCTTAACTGAAATCATCTTGTAAGCCCCTTTTATTGAGGATAGATTAAACGCACCAATTAAACTTGGAGAGAATTGATTAGATTGATTTTCTTATGCGTTTAATTGTTAATTTGCAATTTATCTCTTCCAGTCAAGACTTCCAATCGTCATGAAAGAATCAGCTTGACATAACTCAATATTTTCCACCATTTTGAGTTATGCGTGGATTTATATTCAAAATTTGAAAAGTATTGTCTGGAAATAAACACTTTTGTGAAAATTTCATTGGGATTCGTTGCTATCCCCAGTTTTGCTTTATCGCTTTATTCATATTATAAACATAAGTTAAGTAGTTATTTTTTTGTCTCCTTAAAAGTTGGAGAATTGAGTTATGTTATACCAGGCACCTTAAATGATGACTTCATGAGAATTCTATAAAATAGACACAGTCACTTATTGTGTTTATTAAAAAACAGTTTAATTATAGTATCTGCACAGAACACATTTGTTATAGAACGTCTTTATAAATCAATGGTTATCTTCTTTAAGTATAAGGAATTTAAGTACAATATTTCAAGTCGCAAGAACAAAATTTCCTCTTCTAGAGCTATAATTAGTTTTACGATACATCTAATTACTAACTTAATAACATTTATGTATGGAACTTATTATGAAGATTTCTTTTGAATTAGGATTCCCGAGAAATTAGATACATTTTACCCCAAGCAGATTACTTAAAGTGAATACTTCCTTGTGAAAAAAATATTTACTTCTAAAATTGAACCCTCCTCAGTAAAACAGTTACACTTCAAGATTTATAAATAGATTTTCTTTGAATAATTATGAGCAGTGTTATTCCTAGGACTTTTTTGGAGGAGTAAAAATACTCCTTGTGTTTTTTAGAAGGAGTGAAATACTGAAATAACATAAACTACAAATACAGATACAAATTTTCGATAAAAATACTTACTTTTTTAATGGACAAAAAATGAAATAAAAAAATGAGTATGCTATTTAGTTTTTAACAATTAAAGAATATGATAAGTATTTGTAGAAAATGTTAAACAATTTAGAAAAAATTAAAAAAAATAAAAAACAATCCAAACAAACAATTAGTAGAAATTATAAAAGTTGGTGTTTTGAGTAGACAAAAAATATTAGTTGTTTTCGTTAGGGCTCGATGCATTTTTTAAGCTAAACCTTTGTTGAAAATTCAAAGCGTGTAAATACTCTTGGGCAAGTTTTTTAAAGCGTATTTCCGATTTTCAATGCGTGAAATACGCTCTTAAAGGCTTTAAAATTATCTCTGGTTATGAGGTAAAGGTATATTTTGATTAATATTTCTTGAAAATAAAAAGAGGTGTATGTTAATTTTCAAAATCAAATCCTATTTCTCGACTTTTACGAATAAACAAATAAATATAGTAGTAGTGAAATCAGCATAATTATAACATAACTTAAGCAAAATACAATTGAGAACTTCGGGGGATAAAAAGCAATAACATAAACGAAATATTCTTTCTGAGCTAAGGTAATAAGGTATATTTTTATGAAGTCTATACTATTACGTAAAAATAGGAAAATTTATTATAAATAGTTTACAGTGCATTATACCTTGGTAACTTGTAATAACTTGTTAACTATTACGTAAAAATTGGAAAATTTATTACAAAACATTTTTAGCACTTCTCCCACTTAAGATTTTTCTTAAAACTAGAACCCCTACATTTAAAGCTGTTCCCAGTTAACTTCAGTTGTTAATCGTTTGTGGGAATTTTTATTTGATAAATTTGTATTTGCATCTCACATATCTATATTTGAACCAATCGTTTGTATTTTATTTATCGCACAGTGCTTATATAGAGCTTAGTATCCAAGCTTACAGTTCGGGAGAATATCTCTGTTGCGAGAGAATATTAACTTAGTACTTATAAACGGTCAATGACTGAATGTTAAATATAGTTACCAGTAAAAAAGTTAAAGTAATTTAGACAGATATATCCATCACAATATTAGCATTGACTAAAACTTACTGAAAACCATTTTAAAAGTCATCCTACCAACGCGTGTGATGAACATTGAAAGCAAATACAGACAGCTTGATAAGAGCAAGAACATTGACGGCCGTATTCTATGATTTCTGACCAGTGGGTTAAAAAACAATCAAAGTAGGATTTCTTCTTTGATTGATGGTTTGATTGGTGATCAAGTAGCACAGAATATGGCCGTAAGACCACATAGTATAGATAGCCAACAGTGTCCAAGCGGCGATTTTCCGCTTTCGGACACACTTCCACTGTCATCACTAGTGATGGGCAGGTATCGATACCAAATACTTAAGTACTCGATACCTATAGGTATCGAGTGTATTCGATACCCACAAAAGTATCGATACTTTATTGACATATTTCGTTTTAAATTTTTCAATGAAGTAATCTTTATAATACCTACTGTAGATCAGACGCAGCCTGTTTCCGTTTTCATTTTGCAACGCTCAAACCCAAGTCGTTATCATCCACGAGAGAAATTTGACGCGGCTAGGTTTTTCCCCCGCCAAATCCTTCGCCTCTATCCATCTCCAGGCCCGTAGCTACGGGGCTTTTTGATGGATCGCTTTCAGTTTTTTGAATATTAGTCTGATTATGGATAGGCCCTAAAAAAATTGTCCCTTCAGGTTCATTTCCCGACATTGAAAAAAGTACTCGATACCTAAAAGTACTCGATACCTATAAGTATTCGATACCAAAGTATTCGATACCTCTAAGTATTCGATACCTAAAATTATCGATTTTGCCCATCACTAGTCATCACTAAGAGGAGCTCGTGTTCCCTTGCCATTGTGCAAAAGTAGAGAGTCTGTATACGAGAGAGAGGTGACAACCTTCTTAAAAGCGTCTCTGCGCATCCAGTTCTGTCCAAAATTCTGTTAAAACTGTATCATGCCGCTTGGAGGGAACCGCCTGTGGCGAACAGAAAACGTGTTTACCGATCTGCGCTCGCTATACTGAGTTGTCGCCTCTCTCTCGTATACAGGATCTCTATGCAAAAGAAGAGCTTTCCACGATGACGTCACGGCCAGTTATTGTCACCAATTCCAGTTATTTTCACGACTGTGAAGGACACCCATATGGTGGAAAAAAATAGCATGTGCATGCACTGAGCATGCGCCTGGTCCTCCAATCCTGTTGCTAGGTGGTTGTTTGGGCGGTTGCTAGGTGCGGAGTCACGTGATGTACAAAACTAGATACAAATCTTCCAAATCCAAAAAATAACTTGTGGGCGAGGCGATACGTTAATAGTTTGCACACTGTACCTGTCCTCGGGTTCGATTCCCGAGATTCTCAATCTGAGCCAGTAAAAATTCTGTTTATGTCTGCCTTACTTGACGAAAGTTTATAAGCGGATATTTGAGATCAAACACATACGCCGGAGACTACCTGTAACCAAATCCAATCCAAAAATAACGTGGTGATATTTAACAACGGAACAGAATGGTATTGGATCCAAAAAGGCTTTGAAACATTGCTTTTAAAGGTAAATTATTTTCTTTAAAAACTTTTCTTCCATGCAATATTATAAACACAAACTGAGTAGCGAACGCGACTTCCTCAACACCACTTAAAACCCCGAAAAGCACTTTTACCCTCGACGCTTCTTCTACAACAGAAAAATCCTTCGACACAACCCCATTTCCTAACTAAACCTTCTCCTCTACTACATCCTAAGCTCTCGTTCTATTTGGAAGTACTCCATTGTAGTCGGGCTAATTCACCCTTAACATCTTCGCTAATGAGGTAGTCTCACTCTCTTCATTTTGCGCCAATTACCTTGTCATCGTTGCAGGGACACTCGGAAGTTGCTGTCGTTTAGACAATGGTGGAGATATCGATGTTAATGCTAGCGTGCTGCTTATGCTAAAAAGGAGTGGGCTGTACCTGTCGATAAATTTAACCAACCGGGTATGTTTGAGCTTGGTGGTGATATTGAAAGCTTGGAGGTTAAATGTAGGGTAGGGATTTGTTTGTAAGGTGGAAATTAAATGTTTTAGAGTCATTAGTGCGTATGGGAGTTGTAAGAGATAAAAGTAATCTCTCATATAAAAGCCCACGTCACTCACTGACTCACTGATTCTGGAACGCTCGCACACTATGATGCCATCTCGCAATAATCAGAAAAATAAATAAATAAAAGTAATTAAAATTAAAATAATATAATTAATAGCTTTTAAATATCTTTCAAGAAAGTTGGTTTACTTAATAAAGGTTAAAAAGTTACTTTTAGGGAAGTTGGTTTCTATTCAACAATAATAAATTAAGAAAAGTTGGTATAATTTCTAACAAAACATAAAATTTTAAATTTTACAAACACTAACACTTTTATAGATTTTTTTAACCAAAGATAGCGCTTCAATCGTATAAAAAGCGCTTTTTGATTTTTTTTTTGGCAATAATCTTTATTTACTTTCGGAAACGAAAAATTAATTATTTCTTAAGTAAGTAAATAATTGAATTTTATTTATTTTTCAACTGATTTATATAACTTATTAGTGATATTTCAGCGGTAAGATAAAGAAGTTAAACTTCTTATTTAATGTATAATTAATAGGAACTTGAAGTAGTAACGAGGGAAGCTCGCATAAAAGGCTAGCCTAGCTGTAAGACCCGGCTTTGCCGGGTCGTAACAGCTAGTTATCCAATATTAATTTAATGAATAAAACTTTTAATGAAGTAACTGCAAAATATTTTTCATTTTTGTATTTTATTTGAATTATTTTACGATTGTTAAAAATTAGCGGGTATGGATGGGTTGAAGCGAAAATAGGTGGCGCTACGGTCAGAGTTAACACACTACTTCCGGGTTAATACATGGGCGTTAATTTTGGTGTTATCCATTCTAGTAGTTTGTTCTTGATCATCGCTCTATCTTAATCACTCTTTTGTTCTAAACCGGAAGTATCTAGTACCGAACGGATGTCACGTGACTTTATTTTTGCTTTTATTATGCAACCCATCCATGTAATTTTTGTTTTGTAAATATCTCTTAGATTTTATACCTATGCAGTTAAAAACCATTACATGTTACTGAACATTTTAGTAGCTTTGTAGCTTACAAATTTAAGGAAATTTCGACGCTAAAAAAATTTACATTGCGGGGGAGTTAGTGAAACACTTGTATCGTTTGATCTGTAAGTTCTGCAAACAAGTTTCAATTATAAAAGTTGAAGCAAATACTCTACGGAATAAGGCTTATTTTATAGCTAAAAACCGGCAAAAAGTACTGATCGAACTGGTACTTTTTGCATCATTTCATAAGATAATATGGAAAAGTTATAACCAGAAATATACGAACTCTTCAACATAATGGGACTGTAAAATTTTTGTTATGTAACTTCGAGATCTTGTTTCATAGGGGTTATAAAATTTTTACTATTTTTATGTAAGTTTTTAATCTGTTAAAGATACTAACATTTAAGGAATAGATGATAAATGTACGAGTAAAAAAGAAGTAGGAACTGACTGTTTTTCATCAAAAGAAAAGTAATACAAATTTGAATATCATGAATGCGTAAAGCAGCGATGAAAATGTTAATTCAAAAATTGCGCGGAATATTTGTATTTCACTTTTATATAAATAAGTATTGTTATGTATGCTTTAAATTCTAATTTTTCTCTTTTCTAATTACCAATAGAGTCTAACCTTTTTCATGAAACAATAATTTCGTTTTATAGGATTTCTCTATTAAAATATATCTTTTTTTTTTAAAGAAAAAGAATAAATTTAATTTTGAATAAACAGTGAATGATTTCATAAATGTCTTGTTTAGTATAAAGTTACAAATTACAAATCATTATTCGTACGATACATAATAAGAAAATTTCTACCTCAACCATCTAAATTTTGATTTGAAGTTAAAGGAAAATATTAGGATGGTTTCATGAATACATGTATTTAATATTCACTAAAATAACATGTATTACTAACTTTAAATACGAAATTTAAAATTTTATGGAAATATAATAACTATTCATTTATCCTTAACTATCTGGTTATTACTAATGGATCATATTCATAGAATTTTAAGATTTTCATTACACTTACAAAGAGTGTTCTTTAATTTAGTTTAATTGAATTAATAAGCATTTTAGTTTCTTTAGTTATAATTTAAAATGATATTTTGTTTTACCAAATTTTACAATTTGATGGAATTATAAATTTACCTCAGATGTTTTTTGTGATAAAAAGGCTTTAGTAAGAAATAACTGTAAAGTTATAAATTTTTAAGGGTTAAAAATTCTTCCAGGAATTAGGAATTATAGTTAATTTATTATCATTATTACAGATATTTTGTTTTCATTAATTTTCTTTTGAGTACTAATCTCAGATAGGCTTGTGATAAAAAACGGCATTTAGAGCCATATGTACTATATGTAATTGTAATCTCGATTGAGGGATTAGAAAGGAATCATTACGATAAAAGATTTTTTAAGTATCAAACTATATTTCGCTTAATTTTTGAATAATAAAAATAACATATTCCTACTATTATTCTTCTCAATTCACTTCCTAGAGTGATTCCTATGACTCCTCCTATGATTTTTCCTATGATTCTTTGTTTTGGGAAATCACAAACGTGGAAAGATCCTTACTATTGTGACGTAGCTCCTCATTTCAGCTTTTAAATGTTATTCCATTTAGTCTGTACATAGTATTTTAATGTTCTTGATTTCCAAACCTTAAATTTTAACTTTAATCTTAACTGTTTTTATTTTGTATATAAAGGCTGCTCTGTTATTTTTTTTTGGATGATATTTAATAAAAGAGATTTGACTGTTCATAGTCTGTTTTATTCGACGTCTTTACAGACTATAATTTTGGTGGCAGCGGTGGGATACGAACCTACGGCCAATGAGGCGTTGATTGGATATTTCATGATCTTTGGTACAGGAGTTCCAGATTACGGGCAGATTGCGGTTTATCGAGCTTTTTGTGTTTTGATGGAAGTCCCGATAGTTGAGATTCTCCGATGTGAAGAATTGGATTGGAGCCAAGGAGTTTGGAGGAATGTGTAGTATAATAGTATGAGATAGACTTTTGATGCAGGTGATCTTTTTGGTCGGTTTTATTGATTACGTTGTGTTGCTTGAAATTTTAAATTTGGGTTTAGGGTGGTGTTTGTGATTGGCAGACTGAGTTTTAGGTCTTTAGGATTCGAGTTTCCAGTTGTCGATTTCTTTGAAGCTGTCCTGTTGATTTAGTGGTAATGGCTTTTCTTGGTAAGGGAAGGAAACATGACTTAATCAACCTTGCCGGGGAAATGGGCGAGATTGTGGAGGACTCAAAGACAGTGCCAGAAATTAAGAAAATAATAAAGGAGAGTAAGTCGTATCAGCAAGAAGAGGTCGAGTTGATGTTGGAGAGAATAATTGAGGAGAATCGGAGAAGGGAAGAGGAAAATCAGAGACGAGAACAGGAGAATCGGAGACGGTAAGAGGAAAATCAGAGACGAGAACAGGAGAGTCAGAGACAAGAGCGGGAAAGAATAAGGCTACATGAGTTGGAATTGAAGCGTATGGAAATGGAGGCTGGGAATGCAGTGAGGAGAGAAACTGATCGGGAGGGCAGAATTCCACTTGCCCAGATAACCCCCAAGTATGATGAGAAACGGGATGATATGAGCCTGTATTTGATAAATTTTGAGAGAAGAGCAAAAATGGCGCGTGTTCCTAAGAAGGACTGGGTGGCTTACTTGTTGAGCGTTTTGCCTGCCGACATATGTAATATGCTGGCTAGAGAATCACCCGAGGAGGCTGAAAATTACGATGCAGTTAAGAGCCTTATTCTAGAGATACAGGCTAAATTCTGAAGAGTTGAAGCGGTGCTTTTATGGGCATTGAAAATCCCCAGAGAAGTCTTGGAGGCATTACGCCCACGAACTAAAAGCTTATTTTACAGAGTGGATAAGTGATCTGCAGATCCAGACCTTTCAAGGACTTACAGATCTGATGATCACTGAACAATTGAAATGGTACGTCCCGGCTGATGTCAGGGATCATTTTCCTAGAGAATGGATTGGGATGAGGACCCCTTTTGATCTGGCTGAGCGGCTAGATGAATACGAGAGTATCCGGCACAGTTTCAGGGGGTACCCCAGGAATTCTAACTTTAAAAGGCAAGAAATCGACCGCACTGATAACTTAAGGGATTTCAGAACTGAACTTCCAAAGGGTAAAAAGCCGGGTAGTGATGGGTCACCTGAAAAGGGATACGAGAAGAGAAGACAACTGCGCTGTTTTGAGTGTGGATCCTATTCGCATCTGCGACCACAGTGCGATAAGTTGAAAAAGAATTATGAGGATGTTGCCTCTAATACAACTGAGAAGAGCGGATTCGAGGAGGCTCTTGCGCCTTTTACTAGTATGGGTAAAGTAAATGGAATTGAAATGCCTATATTGAGGGACACAGGTGCAAGTCTGGATTTGGTCTGTAAAAAGTATGTACAATACTGGCAAAAAAAATCGACTCAGACCCTATATCTCCGGAACGGCTTGTGATATAAAGACAAATAAGGTATCATTTTTCATGATTTGAAGTATTCTATATACAGAAAATTTTTCAAGTTCTTAGGGGGTCGTCTTCATAATAAACGAAGCACCAACTTTCGTTTTTCCTTTGGAAACCATCAAAGATTATTCCAGATTCTAAAAGAGCACCCTCTAAAACCCCCCAAAACCAGTTTTCATGCCATTTGGTCCCCAAATGAAGCCAGGAGTGGGGGTTGAAGTTCGTCGAATTTACGTTGAAATCTCGTTTTTTACGTTGAATTTTCGATTTTGATCCTGTGGGGTTGATGGTTGAAAGGATCAAAATCGAGAATTCAACGTAAAAAAAGATATTTCAACGTAAATTCGACGAACTTCAACCCCCCACTCCTGGCTTCATTTGGGGACCAAATGGCATGAAAACTGGTTTTGGGGAGTTTTAGAGAGTGCTCTTTCAGAATCTGGAATAATCTTTGATGGTTTCCATAGGAAAAACGAAAGTTGGTGCTTCGTTTAATATGAAGACGACCCCCTAAGAACTTGAAAAATTTTCTGTATATAGAATACTTCAAATCATGAAAAATGATACCTTATTTGTCTTTATATCACAAGCCGTTCCGGAGATAAAGGGTCTGAGTCGATTTTTTTTGCCAGTATTGTACATCAATATATGTATACAAATGAAACCGTTTGGGTCCGAACACATCTAGTGGAGCATCTTGTGGGTTTACCCTTGGCTGAAGTTGAAATAGATTGTGTTTTTGGCCACATTAAAACCAAAGCTGCAGTTTTGAGGGAATCCTTGAATCAAGGAAAGTACATATTGGGAAACAGGACTGCTGCCTTGCTCAACAAATAGGGAAGTGATGGCATCCTCAGAGTTGAGCATCAGATTCAAAGATCTGGATCGAAGAAGACCGATCCAGATCCCTTTCTTGCTGGATCATATTTAGAGGTTGAGCGAGAGAAGGGAACTCCATTCAGGGATGACGTTTTGTCTTCGTTAGAGCCCAGAGCTGATGAGGTCAATCATATGGGAAAGTCACCTGGAGAATTTGAAGAAAAATCAACCAAATCTATGGAAGTGACTGAAGTGGCTAAGGAGAAAACCTCAACAGAACATGAAAATGCCAATGTGGATCAAGTATCACTTTATCAAAGGGAAGAAATAACCGGGGAGAACCTGACAGCTAAGCAGATTTTACCGATTGAATCAACCCAATCGACTAGTGGACCGAGGGAACGACCGCAATGCCATGTTTGTGGCAGAAGGGAAGATACTGCCCTATCTATTATTGCATCAACTGTTCATTCACTTCTTAAGCGAGCTGTTTTGATTCCAAGGCGACGTATGAAACTAAGACGTCCTAGATGCTGGTATGCCCATGAATTTGTGAATTCGAGCGTGCGAGGGAAAATGAAATTTCGGATGGAACCAGATCTCCAGGGAACTTGTGATGATTTCGGGGCAGGCTAGACTGAAACTTCTGGACGTTTGGGTATATTTGGATTTCAATGGTTTACGGGCTGAAACTCTTCTTTATTAGAGTGATCTTGTAAGAGTCAGCAGACTTTGGACTTTCTTGGAGGGACGAACCAACGCCTTCAGAGATGGGCCTTGGTTTCGCAGTCTTTTAATTACGAAGTTGTGCATTGACAGGGTAAAATGCATCAAAATGTGGACAGTTTGAGTCGCTTATATTGAGACTGCTTTGAAGAGGAGATAAACTGTTAAATTTAAATTTTATTTGTTTTAGGGAATTTTGTGTAAAAAACAAACGATTTATGGATTTTAGATTTGTATTTTGTTTAATATAATTTTTAAGTGTTTTAGGTGAGGCAGAAACTTTTCCTTTCATGAAAAGTTCCTCTCGGGGATGGGAGGAGGCTGTGACGCAGCTCCTCATTTCAGCTTTTAAATGTTATTCCATTTAGTCTGTACATAGTATTTTAATGTTCTTGATTTCCAAACCTTAAATTTTTACTTTAATCTAACTGTTTTTATTTTGTATATAAAGGCTGCTCTGTTATGTTGTTTTTGGATGATATTTAATAAAAGAGATTTGACTGTTCATAGTCTGTTTTATTCGACGTCTTTACACTATGCAGTCTTGTTATGACTATCCTGTTTTACATTATTGTCTTTTGTTGTTGTTGTTTCTTATTCCACTTGGTCTAGTACAATCTAGACCAAGTCCAGTAGACCGTTCGCCCAGAGAAAGTCTCGAACCAGCGCAGGGTCTTTAAAAAGATCACTCTTCTCCAAACCCAAACAGGAGAGCAGATGGTCCGGGTAAAAGGAGAAAGATGCAGCTTCTGTTGGTACTAGACCTTGGACGCCCGAGGGAAGAAGTCTGACTTTGTCCTTTGCCTAAATGCATGGGCACAAGAAGCCGCTCCTACATGGAGAACAGACGCTTCGGGTTTGGATGTTTGGAGTTTTCCTTCTCCTTGGTATCTCTCTTAGTCTGGCTCCTACCCAACGAAGACCTGTCCGGCATGGGAGACCCTACCAGTAGCTAAGCTACCGCCGGCATAGCTCTCTGGGTTGCTGGAGCGCGCAAGCCCACCCACCACGAACAAGGTGGAGATACCAGCGGGGGGACATTATTGTCTTTTTAATGACATGATTCTTTTGACAAATAATTATAACACATGAAATAGTTTTACCTCTAAGTAGTGTAGGAGAAAAAGACACATTAACGTATTTTAATGGCTACGTCTGACCAATTTTCTTTCTCGTTGTATTAGTCTGTTGATCGTCTAGAGTAGTGTTGATAATTATCGCTGTTATTGTCAATTATGGAAAATAAAAGGCTTTTGTAAAATATAACCTATGATTTTACCTGCGATATTCAAATTGTACTGTCTAGGAAATTCAAATATACTGAATCCATTAAATATATTCATATTATAAAGAATATAGGAAACAGTTTATGCTTTATTTTTATTGCTGTCAGAGGGGGGTATGGATAATGATAGATTTTTAATTCTAATATTTTAGGACAAAGACTTATCTTTCTTATTACATGTTTTAAAATAAAGTAGGTTAATTTAAACTAATTTTTAAATTCAAACTAACAATCACATGCCCTTAGTATTTTACTTCCTTTTCAAACTTACAACATATTACTTTCAACGTTTACTTACATTATGTAACTTACGTAAACTTTGGAATATGGAAATTAGGAGCGTGCGTAAATTTTGAGCTTACTGTACATGGTATTTTACTTATTTTCCTTTGAACCAAAAATATAATTTGGTGATACATTGCTGTTACTTCTTACCCACCCACATACTAAAAACGTAGAAAAAGAAGTTAAAAGAAAAAGTTAGAAACGCTATAAAAAGTTTATTTTTATTCTTGGTAGAAAAGTTTAGAATAAATATGATGTAACAAGTTTAAAAATACCGCAAAAGGTGAAAAGAAATGTATGTAGAGGTTTTAAGTTTTATACTCAATATTAAAAACCCTCTTAGCTATCTCTAAAAGCATAGTAAATCCTTTGTTTACATTTAGAAGCCTCATTCACAGAAAAGGTTTTTAGACCTCATCTAGAAAGCAATACCCTAAGTGCTTCGTGAAAAAGCTTTCGTGATTAAATGGTAACAATCTTTCTACTAAGTTGGATCTAGTTCTGTAGGAAGTCAATATTTCATATCTATACAAAAAAAGAGAGTTTTACTTTTATATTCATGGGGAAATAATGAGGAAGTTTCATGATTTTTTTATATTTTTTTTAATCGATTCCTCTTGCAAAAATAAGCAACTACCCAAAATTTGAGGCCGATCGAGAAATTTTTTGATTGTCAAAAAAATTAACAAATATCCCTTTTTTAAAAGCGCGCGAAAACGCCAAGAGTTTGGATGTGACGTCATCTTATACTAAACATTGTTGTAAAGCAATGGAGTTGATGGTATTATTATTGACGTCATCTTACAGTTTAAACAATAAAAGTTTTCAGTCACGTGTTTTTTCTCGACTTTTAAAAACTAAATTATTTAATTACCTGTACATTTTTTTGAAAAACTGACTAGATATTTCATTTTACCATACAAAAAACCATATACGGAACACTTGTTTGTTTTTGAAAATCTGACACATGCAACTTCCTTATTGTTAAAATAATCTTAAAATAGATTTGACCTAGTTCCTCACTTGAAAAATTTAAGAAATATCTCACTAGATTCTGGAACTACAAAGTAGGTGGCGAGGAGCATTTGTGTATGGTTTTCCTTGTTTGTTTAAAATTTATTTTAACACTAGTATTTTAAATATTGATACTGAATGGCCTCCAAATGACTGTTCTCTTGTTTTCGATGTTAAAAAAACTGTAATTTATTCCATAATTTCTCTGCAAGTCCAAGATATTACTTGGTTTTAATTTTACTGTATTGGTTTCTCTTATTTTTCAATTTGTTTAATGCTTACTTCTGTAAGCTCCGTGTTATAGATGGTGGTGCAGGAAAGTTCTTTGTTTGTGCTTTCAATAAAAAAAAAATAACATTTTTCAGAATATTTACGGGATCTCTTATATTCTGAAGTAGGTTTTTCATTGTAAGATTCGAATGCATCATATCCATTTTAGTCTCACATATTTTATTGTAGTACTTTAATATATTTTACAGTAAAATATATGGAATTTTAATTATTCGATTATTTCAATAAAATGAAATAACTTATTTTAGAACGCTTTCTATCATGTTTCTATGATGATGAAGTATTTATCCAATTGTAATTCTTAAATGTAGCTATTTCCTTTTTGCTTATGTTTAGCAGGATAATTGGGAATAGTACAGAAAAATTAAGATATGCAATTTGTTTATGAGTGTTCAGAAATAATTACTTGACTATAGACGTAATCCCATAAGTCCAATCATATGACGCTAATCTTTATGGGAATTTTAATTTTCACGGGATCAAACTCTGACAAGTAATAACATTTTTATTGATTGACAAGCGATAGCATTAAGTAATAACATAGCTTAGGATAGATTTTATTATTTGATTATTTCAATAACATGTTTCTACTTCGGTTATGGATATATTTATTGAATTCCTAAATGTAACTTTTCCATTTGCTTAAGACGGCAAAATAATCGCAAAGAGTCTCAGTTTCTAAGGCTAAGCGCGCACTAGAGACTTCTGTCTCGGCGACTTATAACACTAGGTCACTCGAGAGCAATGCATTTCTATGGTGAGACTCTTGGCAATCGGCCAAGAGTCTCGTCGCCCATGCGTGCGCTCTAGCTTCTTGCAATAGCCAGGGTGATAATTTTGTCTCTGTCGCCGTGAAAAAAGTCTCTAGTGCGCGCTTAGCCTTAGTTATCAGATGTAACTGTTTGATTTCAGCCTGAAGGCCCATAAGCCATTAAAGTATCGGGAAACATCAATTTTCACTGACTGACAGGTAATAAAAGCTGAAGCGCAAATATTTAAAATTTTAATATCCAAACCAGTGACTGCTGGTTACCAGGCAGCACAAGACTAGCTACTGATACCGTATAAATTGGTCCTCCAGCAAGTCCTTCAATCCAATCTCATACAAGGACTCATCATAGTAATGGTACAAACCAAAAAGCCGTCTGCAATAAAGCCCTGATCGATACCCCTTACTACATCGAATACCAGTTTTGTTTCCGTCGTCGCAAAGCCAACCCCTCATCTTTTGTCACCCCCTGCGGAGTCTGAGAGAAGACCCAGGGATTACCATCGACTCTGACTTTAATTAAGAAAACATTCACAGTCTCCGACTTCTCGATATTGGATATGCCACTCAAGCTGTCTGAGCTCTTTAGGCCCGCTCGCTCTAAAAGCCCTACAGGAACCTTTTATTTGCTCGACGGGCTCGACGACCGTTTTTTTTTCACGAGGAAAACATTGTGTTTCTGGGACTCTCCGACGGAATTGTTTTGACAAGAGCCTTTCTTTTGAAGTTTCGTTAGAAGAGGATTGCTGGTTTGTGTTGTTTCTAGTTATTTCTCCTCAGTCAGAGAGATACTAGAAGGGGAGAGAAATTGATTGTAAAGAGGGGAGGGATTAGTGTCTTTTCAAAGGGTTAGTTAAGGATGTTGTTGGTTATGTTTGCACTCTCAAAGTGATCTGTCATTGCCTGCAAATTTAATTTAGTGTTTTCAGTTTTGTTTAGATGGATTATTATTAGGTATCTGACAGTTAAACGAACCAATACGAAATCTGATATTATTGGTAGAAAACCTAGCTTTACATAGAAAGATGTTGATTAGATTCGGATGGATTATTATAACGTGTTGACAGCTAAATCAACTCAAAATTATATTCAGTATTGGGAGAGGGGTGAATGTGGATTAATAGAAAGCACACATGAGATCACTATTTTTTTTATTTTTTTAAATTACAAACAAAGTAAAGAAGATATCAAATCACCTGGGATTGTAGAACAATCTATGTAGGTGAACAAACAGTTGTTACACAAGGAATTACAATTGTTACACAAGAGATTACAAAAAAAATATAAAAATAAAAATGTACATTACATGAAAACAAAACAAAAAAGTATAAATACAATACAGTATCAATCAGGAAATTAGTAGTGGCAAACAGGGTGTCGTAAATTATGGGTTTACTATCTGTCGTAAGGTAAGTAGTAGTGCAAAAAAAATAAGAATGGATTATAATTACACTAATAATTCAAGATCAAACAAGAAAGTTTTCAATGTCCCCAATAGAAAACAAAAAGTCTTTTAATTTCTTTTTAAATGCATGTTTGGTTAGACTATTTTGAATTTCCAAAGGTAGTAAGTTAAAAAACTTAGGGGCTAGATAAAAGAAATTTTTACAGAATATAGTTTTTCCAGGTTTAGGTACAATATATACAGCATTAGGTCTTCGGGGATTTATTATGTTACGTTTTCTGCAGATATCAGAATTTAAGTAGAGATAGAGACTTGTTTTAAAGTAGAAGAGGTAGCGAATAGGTAAAATATTCAATAATTTGAACTTATCAATATTAATGGAATGTGCTTGAGATGATAACAGTCTTATAAATCTTTCCTGGGGTTTACATATTATTTTTAAATTTATCTGATAGTCTCCACCCCATATTATTATATTGTAATTAATTCTAGATTGAACCCAAGAGTGATAGAGATCTGATATCTGATTGAAAAGCCCCAGTAATCCAGTATTTTAACCCAACTCGAACTTAATGTTTTTGCCTATTGTAGATGAATGAATATGACATTTCACTAGACTCTACGCTTTTTGCAATTCCCAACACTGCGCCTGCGTTAAAAGTTAATAAGGAAGATGTTTTATATAAGTTTACTGAATATCCAATGAAGCAGTAGTAAGATTCTTGCATAGCGTGCGGCAGTTCCTAGGTTCTACCCCCACTCATTATTTTATTAAAAAACTCATATATTTTCCAAAAAAAATATCTACCAACCAATCAGATCCGGCTCGGCAAAAAGCGACAGGTTGCGAGTAGAATCTTGTGTAACATGTCCGGTAAAACAGGGTTGTGCTTGCGAATGTGTGTTTGTGTGGCGTGGGAAACATACTTCAAATATGTGGCTTCGGTCCAAGTGCTCGCTGGGTAAACTAGAAGTACACTGTAAAAAAAAGAACGTCTTTTGACGTATTATTTTCCTTGAATTTTTCATGGATTAATTCCGTAAACTACAAAACGGAATTTTCATCGTGAAGTTTCCGTTTTTTAATTTTCCTCTCCTCACGCATGCGTATTGTACGATTTCTCCACTAGCTCTGGTGAGACTCAAATATAGTTGTAAATAAGTAATGGAAGTTTGTGCAAGCGTCTTCAGGCGAAACGAACCTTCAGCAAATTTATTATGGGTAAGTAAGTTAAATATATTGTTTTTATTTTTTGTATTATTGGCCGTAATCGGGAATGACTAGGCTGCCGACGGGTAACCGTTGTGCGCATGATCGGGTTAAAGGCGTGGCTTTAAAGTATTTAGGATGGAACCTAGCGGAGCTCGAATGGGGTTGTGGTAGCGCGTCAGTCTAGAGTGCACATGGTCGTAGGTTCGAACCCCAGAAATTATTTTTCAGTAAATTTAATTTTAAATTTTTATTATTCCATTAAAAATTGCAAGAATTAATTTCTCTTGTTTAACAGTCATTCCTTATTTAATTAAATTCATTGTGTTTTTTTAAATGTTTTACTTTATCTAATTTTTTAAAAAATTTTTTTTAATTATTAATTAATTGAAAATAAAATTATTTCGCTAAAATATTTTATAGAAACATCAAGAATCAAGTCCACAAGGATGCGCATTGCTAATAAAGTATAAAAATCTTGCAGGGATTGTGAAATACAGTACAAAACAGTACGTCGGCAGCCTAGCAACGGCCGTAGTAAACGTTACCATGATTTAAAATAGAAATACTCTGATATACTATTTTTAAACAGATATTTAAACATCGTACGATCGCTTTCTTCACCACGTAGCTGAAGTCTTAAAATATTGCATACCTAACTAGTCTTATTAGATCGCAAAAATGTGATCTAAATAGTTGTGATAACTTGTAACTTTTGATTAGACTTGTATTACTGTGATTGGTAGTGTAAATTATTTAAAAGAATCGTCTATTTGGATTTTACGGATTGTTTGTCATTTTTTTTTCAAAATTATAATCAGGAATATACTGAATCACAATAATATTAGTAATAATACGAGCAATCCCTAAAATAACGGAAAGTTCCACTCCAATGACGAAAAGATATTAAACGAACGTTCTCTAAAATAACGGAAGGTTTCCCTCCTTTCACAGAAAAATACAAAACGGACATTCCCTCAAATGACGGAAAAAGAAAATACGGATACCTTCTCAAATGATGAAAATAATCCGGCAGCTGTGCTGCCGGGAAATTTACGTTTATTGAAGAAATATTTTTTTACAATGTAGGAACTGCTCATAAATGGTTTTGAAAGTTTTTAAAATCTGTAAAAGGTTAAAAGCTTTTAGAAACAAGGACCATTTAATAACACTACTATTTTAGATGCAAGTTACGTACCCCACCGAAAAACCCCTTATACACATATCAGGAATTTGAAAAAGACTTGAATTTATTCTTGTTGGTAGCCTGTTCCACACACAAAATCAGTCAGTGTCCCCGCCAATGCTAAGAGCTTTATCTTTGGACTGTAGTTGTCCTACTATTCCATGATATCTATGATTTAAATGAGAGGGGGTATCTAGGAGTCCTTTGTCGGTATAATTAAGACATGGGAACGCGTCACTAATGATAGATTTCTAGGGAGGTGAATCCTAGAAACGATGGTAATTCAACGGATTTCACAATATCCTTGGTATAGGCTAAAAGTTATAATTAAGAGAAAATCGTTTGTGTATTTTTCGTTAAAAGCACGAATAAGGCTTCTTTCTATTCATTAGATATAGAAAGAAGTGGAGAAAAAATTATAATATTTTTTAGAGAAATTTAAAAGGATGTTCCTGGAAAAAATTTATTTTTTATTCTTCTTAAATTTCTTTCTTAAATTATTTATATTTTTAAATATTTTAGTTCATTGTATAGAGCATTTTCAATCACATGATTCGGACCTAGCAACGGCCTTAGCAACATATTGTTTGACCTACAGCAGTTAACAGTTAAAAGAAAATAACTGGTCATAGAATGCTTCTATAAAAACATTTGCAATCACATGGCAGCAACAGATACCACCGCACGTAGCAACGGCCTTAGCAACAGACTGTTTGACTTACAGCAAGGAAGTAAATAAATGGTCGTGACGTCACCTGAAAACACTCTATCATGACAAGTTTTTTAAAATTTATTTATAACCCTTTTTTGTGTAAAAGGAAATAATGTAAAACTACCTGGTTTGAAAGTTTATTATTTTAAATAAGTTTTTAATTTTAGCTGCTCAATCATGAAATGTTAAAAAATCTTTTATTTCCTTTTAACCCTTCCAGTCCTAGCCGCCATAAATTTTCCATCAAACGCAATGGTTAATTCGGGCGGCAATAGATTGAAAGAGGTAAAACTGACCCATTAAAACAATAAAAAATCTTTGTTAAAAACCAGAGTATAATCTGTTACATGCTCTAATATTTATATCAAAAATATTTAAAGCATCAAGATCCTTTAAGGTATACGACTGGTCTAAAACCCTCGTTTTTTCCCAAAAAAATGTGAAAAACATTTTATGATCGATCTATTCTTAACGCCAGTTTAATAAGGTTTCCAAAAATGTCTTACTTTTTATCCTAGCTAAATTATAAAAAGAGTTACACCAATTTTAGTATCCAAAAAGCTATCTCATACTGTGGCCGGAAATATCTTAACACGCGTTTTGTGAGGAATGGAATTTTCGAGCAGTAGGGTTCACGGTAAACGTGATTTCTCCTATACTATTTTAAGTATGATTACAAAACTTTTTGAGTTTGTTGTTCATATTATTATGAATGTTTTACACTATTATCTAAAGCCAGTTCTTAAATAAAACTTTTTTCAAGTGGTTTTGCATAAAAAATCGGATTTCCTTGGTAAATTTCCATAGAAGGTTGTTTTGAACATCTGTATCTCTGAACCTTGTGTTAATATTGGAATTTTTGTAGTTCACAACACAGATGTATATAGTATAAACTTCAGTTTCGGCCAAACAACATGTTTGTATCTTAGTTAGAACTTTTATAAACGTGTTTGGCGTGAATTGAAAATTTGCCTTTGTTTTCGTACAAATGTGTCAATATTTTGAAAAATAATTTTAAAAAATTTTTGTTTTTTAGTTTTTTTGCAGTTTTGAAACATATCCTATTACAAAAAAACCTTTAAAAATTTATTTAAGGAATATTTTTAAAAAATGTCTCCTAGACCAGTCGGATACCTTAAACAAGTGTAGATAAAAATGTTTGTGTTAGAAAAATATCAACCAAATTTCGCAAACGAAAATACGTATGCCCTTTTAAAGTAAAATCAACGTGTTTGATTCTTCGTAAAAAGTTCTTAAGCACAAAGAAAACATCCAATACATCACCAAGAAATACAAAAAAAACCTTACATCGAGGGAAAGCCGGAAACACAGAGTAAGAACTTATTCAATTAATACGAATGGCTAAACGATGAAAAGGGTATTCTGTCAGACCTGAAAGAATAAATGAAGTGAACGAGAATAGGGATAAAAGGATATTTCATGAAGAGAATCGGTAAAAGGATAAGAGAGATTGACGTGATAAGTTCAGGCGGAACATTTGCAAGATAATCACTGCTATTTTCGCTGAATTGTTACTTTTCGGCTGTCAGAGAACAGTTGATGTTTCTTTGTGATTGCTGCTTTTTATTTTTGTTTCTGTGTGGATCAAATTAAAAAGAATTCAGTAGCTGCCTCAAGTAAAATAAATACGAGCGTTTTTTGTGTTAAAATGAAAGAGGAAAAAACAGATGTTTATGTTGATGAACCCTAAAATAAATTTCATCAAGATGGAATGGCTAGGAAACAATTAGAGACAAGGGGCGGGGGAAAATTGTATTCTCGGGGTAAAATGGATATAGGGATAAAATATTTAATGCTTTTGCCTTGCGGAGAAATAGTAACAGAATGTACTATACCTACTATACTTCACAGCAACGTGTCCTGAACCCAGTACGTCATTACGCGGAAGGAGAAAGTGAGTAAGCACAAAGCCTGTTGGATTGATAGGAGGAATTTCGAAACGAGAATTGTGATAAAAAGACACTATTTATACATGGGTTTAACAAAATAATCATATTTTAAAATTTACGTTCTTTGTTTCACTCGAAATTCAGACACCGCGATGATAACTACTTTGTAAGTTTGTAACGTAGTATAGGTTCAACTTAAGCTGCTGTCTAGTACATAAAACCAAATAAACAAATATTTACTTACTGCAATCGTAAATATAAATATTTAGCAAAAAAAGTAAAAGCTATGCTATAATACTAAATGTTATAATTTTCTTCAAATAGTTTTATGCTGTTTTTAGTAGAATACTCTTGAATACGAAATGCATCGAAATTAATTTATGTATGCTTTAAATAGACACCTAATACATCCTATATAGTAAAAGTCCTTACATAATTTAAAAATTTTAAAACTTTTACTTTATTTTAACCTATTTGCTTAGTATATTATATTCTGTAGCCTTAGAATAACTGTGCTTTGTGCCAGTTTTATCACTTTTGTTGTAAAGAATGATCGTGATAAAATCTTCTAAAGAAATAGTATTGAAGTAGAGAAACGAATTTTTCCTCCATGATAAATAATGTAACATCATTCTATCAATTGAATTTCGTTTCTCAACGTTACAATAAAATTACCTCAAGACACTAATATTTTATTTCAATGGAATACACAATGTACAGGCTTATAAGTTATTTTTATTTCTTAAAAATGTTTTTTTTTACATTTCATGAAATTACTTCATTTTTTATAAAAAATTTAGATTTTTCATTTTCGATAAAATAAGCACATTTATTGACCTCTGCTTCCTCTTTTGATTTTTCTTCTCCTAATTCTATTAGAATCGAAAAATATTGTATTTTTAATTTACGTAACGATAAGGAGTTAAAATTATAAATAAAATAGATATTTTCGAAGCTTTTTCGTGTTGATCAGCAGTGAAATATTCAAATATTGTAGAAGTTTCGTAGAGAATGAATAAAAACTATATTGATTGCTTTGAAATAAAACACTAAACATGAAAATGATTCAAGGTTGATTGATTTAAAAAACTTAACTGTAAATTAGAAAAACCAATCCATAACTGAACTAATATTCTAAATAACATTTCTGTCATGTGAAGAACAAATTTAATTGGTAATTAAAAACAGTAAACATTTTTTAAAAGTACAAAGTACCTACTTACTTGTTGGGTGCTAAAATCCTTCAAAGAAAATGAGCGTGAAACAGGATCAACAGTTTTTCTCCATGAAATATTAGCTTGCACATTTTTTTCCCGAATGCCCTTTGCAAAGCTTAAGTAACGAAAGCAAACCAAGTTAAATAATTGACTATGAAAGTATTCTGTCAGCCAAATAAAAAGGCAACGATAAAATCATTTAATTAATCTCAAGGGTTGACCACAGGCAAAGGATTTAATTTTTTTACCAGACTGGCAGCTGAAAAGTATTTTCTTAGAATTAATTAGTAGTTGTTTTTGAAAAGAAAATCGGATTCATTTAATCTTAACACACAAACGCACACGAAGTTAATTTGAACTTTTTCTGCAACTTTGATAAATCGATAGGGATGTTCTTTTATTAGCAGTGAAAGTTTTGTGCATATTAAATGAAAATCTGTGCGTTGCGAAAATTTTCACTTCATATGCAATCTAAAGAAAATGCTTTTTAAGCTCTTTATCAAAGAAGGGGAAAACACAATTATTGATTACATGGTGTTAAAATTCTACTTACAGATTTCATACATTAAAAGTAGTATCTAATTAAAAATTGTAAAGCATTTTTTCCCGCAAAATTTTCAATGGGGAATTTGAATGGGAACGCTTATCTAAGGGGCCGTTCAAATATATTACGTAAGCACCTAAGGGGGGAGGGGGGTTTGCTCTTTGCTTATTTTTGCTGACAAGAGGGGAGGGGGGATATGAGTGATGCTTACGTAAGATGGTGCATTTTAAAAAATCTCTTGTTTCTTGCATAAATAATTTCAAAATTAAACCAAAAATAAATGTAACAAAAAATTGATTTAGGAAATCTGACGTAAGCACTTTTTTCTGGAGATGACCACCCTAATATTTTGAAATTGTAACCCCGAAAAGTAGTGTTTCGGCTCATTTTTGAACCCTTAGGCTTACACCCAAAAAGGACAGCCCCTTGTACGAGTCACCTAATTTTCAAGGAAAAAAACAGTAGGTACTTACTTATAGGGATGTCAAAATTTCGGGGGGGGGGTCCGGCAGTGTCTTACGTAATTATGGTGGGGGGGTTTGAGGTTTACTTATCTTTGCTGACAAGGGTGGAGGGGGGGGGTTAAAAATGACCAAAAAAGTGCTTACGTAATATTTGAACGGTCCCTAAGAGAATACTTTGAATTAAAATGTTATATTTTATATTTGTTTATTAAGTTTTTTACAGATTTATTTGAAAAAGACCTGATGTTAAACATAAATAAAGTGGTTATTTAAAAGATTGGTTAATGAAGCGAATCCGGGTTGCAGATTTTCATCGTCAATTTTGGCGATAGCAATTCAATGCTCGGATGCCATCGGTTTTCCCCTTGGCGACAAAAAAAATCGCCAAATTCAGCTGCAGCCCGGATTCTCTTCTCATTTACCAATAGATTTATGGAAAGGGGATTTTTACCAAACATCAAAGAAAAAAGTGTAAATCTGTAAATTGACGTGGTTCTATTGATTCTTACCTATTTACTTTTTTATTTCCTAATAATAATTTTATTTCCTAATATAATGTAATCTTATTAATGTATGAGTTTGTCTAGGGCTAAGGTGATCAGATTTTATTTATTAAAAATTATTTAAAGTGAAAATTAATGATATTTATAATGAAAACCTTCAATAATGAGAGAAAAGCAACACAGATTGAAGCATTTTATGGTGTTTGAAAAGTGTTCCATGTGACATTTTAGAATATGCTTAGTGGTTATAGCATCTGACAGCGAAACCTTACGTATGGGGTTCGAATACCCATTTGGCACGGATTTTAGTTTCTGTCCTTGTGTGTGTGATGAATGAATATGCCTCCTGTAAAAAGGCGTTGTGTGAGCGATTGAGTGTGGCGTGGACAATAGTACTTCACCTCCGTGACTTTGGTCCACAGGTGCCCACTGGGTAACGTGAAGTAAGTACTGCTTTCGGCATGTTTAGAGTAATGACCTTGGTAATAGCGTGTGCTGTGCTCTGCCATTGGAAAAACATTCCCGACCATGTTCACCAGTAAAAAAATAAAACTAAAAACATTAGATTTAAAACCTCTTAAAATTCAGGCAGCGTTTATCATCCGAAACGAATCTTCGTTTGGAGGAAATTTTTTTCGCTTTTCTGATCTTCGATCATCGTTTTATTAATTGATCACTAGTGATGATCATCACTGGGGTTCATAATTTTTTTAATAATTATTTTCTAAATAAGACATTTTGCACTTAAAATCATTTTTGTCACGTGAAACTTGTCAGATTTTTTAGATTCAGAAACTTTGCTGGTAAGTTTTTTCTCATAATTTATAATTTCACATTTTTATTTTGTTAGTTCCAATTAATTTACCCAAATGTGTGATTGATAAAAATGTGTTCTACTTGATAAAAAACGTTTGCAAAAATTGTGTTCCAAAAGCATCCCAAATTATGGATTCTTAGAAAAAAATTAACATATAGAGACACCCCCACAACAAGACTGCATTTTAAAATTTATCATTACTTTCATTCAATAGAAACTTTAAACAAAAGCCTAAAAGAAACCATTCTCCTCCAACGAAAACGATCCCAGAATTAAAAAGGTTTTTCCACCTGGCTTTTCCACTTCGTTACACAGCCTAACTCCCATTTCAAAACGCCACTCAAACCCCCCAGGCCACGAGAAATCCATGTTTTACGAGACAGCACATATTTTAATGCTCGCCATTTCTATTTTGATTCAGCGATAAAACGGAAACATTGTCTCTGCTCGACGCTACAGGTTAATAAATCATAGATCGTGCGTACTGGGGGAGCCAACCGAATAACGTTGGGAAATAATTCAAGATAAACAGACGCCAGGGTGCGTGAGTTCATTTAATAAATATAACGTTGTTGCTCGACGTGTGCAACGCATCAGTGATTTATAGAGGGTGATATCATGTGTTTAGCTTTTAACAAGCGTTGGAAGAAAGCGTGTGGAAATATTGTGTCTTGCGTGTGTGTATTTTTAAAGTTAATTTGAATGGTTCATCATTTTAAACTTATAATAAAAAAGGATGATACATTGTAGAAATTTTTATTTGGTGATGTTAAAGTGATAAATCATCCAAAATTGTTAAACGTTACTATAAATACACATGATTGGTAACTACCTAAAAATTGGTAAGCGATTATTCATCTTTAGATAGTAGATATGTGAAAACCAGGGATGGCAAATGGAACGAAACTCTCAGGTTTCACTCCTTCTTGACCGAAACTAATACTCATTTACATTTAAATTTTTTCTCCGGGATGAAAAAGAAACTTCAATATGAGATTGCGCTTCCTCCGGATAAAAACCCAATTCATTTTGACTTTTGATTTTGTTCCTGGAAATAAAGTATCACGAATTAAAATTTCAGTTTCGTTCTTGATCAAAACTAAAGCGATCTCTATATTTTAATTTTGTCTAGGATCCAAATAATTTCCCTTTGCAAAACTCTAGTTTCCTCCTGAACCAAATCAAACAATACTTCGACTTTTCAGTTTTTCTCCGGATCAAAAGTCAACACAACTTTGAAACCAAGATTTCCCTTCGGAACCGAACTAAACACGGTCTCGGCAGTTTTGCTCCGAGCAAAATTCAAGGCAGCTTTGGTGATTTAGTTTCGTTCCCGAACCTAATTACACACGGCGGCTACACTTAACTTTGGCTCCGTATATAATTTTAGAGAGGTTTAATTAGTTGGAATTGCTCTGGAACAAAATTAAATGTGAATAGAATGTTTTCATTTTGTTCCTAAGGCAACATTCTATTTTAATTAATACTATTTTTTACATTATTTGATAAATTTCAAAGTGAAGATTAGAAAAATCAAATATTCAATATTTAAAAAAAATTTGTGTCTTGTTTTTCACACAACCAAAATCCCAACAGCCGATATTCAGACAGCCATTATCCAGACAGCCTAGAATACTAAAAACTGAAATCTCTACAAACGAAATGCCGTCGGTCCAAAATCCCAAGAAACAAAATCCCGACAGCATGGAATCTTCTCAGTATAAAATCCCAACTAAAGAAATTCTGACTCCCCGAAATTCCAAAAATTTAAATCCAAACAGCCCAAAATTCCGTCAGTTTGAAATCCCAAGAAACAAATACCGATCAGTTATTATTAATTGATCACAAATTTTAGCTATTTATAACAGCTTAAAACTATATAAAATTCCTTCTTGAATTTTGAATTCTCTCTCTCTCTCACAAACCCAACAAACTTAACTAATTCTAGCCCCCGTAACTGTTCGTCAGTTAGCTTAAGTTTGAATAAATTTAAAGCCTCTTTTAATAAACTTAACTCATTATTACAAATTAATTTTTTAAAATTAATTACAGATGATTATCTTTTTATTCACTCATATTCATAAGGTTATTATTTTGGTTGATACTCGACTTAGGCATTTGTTTTGATAGAAAGCTGGAAATTGAAGCACTTGCATCAAAAGTCATTTGACGATAATACTTTTGCGTAATATTAAATATATTGTGTGTAGTATTTAAATTAGAAACAATAAATATAATCTTCGGAACCAAATTTAAGCATTTCACTCACATTTATTGTTGTTCCGGATCGAAACTCAAGTTTTTTAAACCCGGTAAAAAATTTTTCGGAGCAAAGTAAAGGGTTTCCTCCGTGTTGAATTTGGTTCCGGAACGAAAGTAAATAATCAGAGCTGCCTTGAATTTTTCTTGGAGCAAAACTGTCGAGACGGTGTTTAGTATGGTTCCGAGAGGAAATCTTGGTATCAAAGTTGCGTTGACTTTTGATCCGTAGAAAAAATGAGGAGTTAAAGCCGTGTTTTATTTCTTTACGGAGGGCACAATTTAGACTGAATTAAGATCCGTATGAAAATTAAAACATAAAGAATCCCAAAGATTTGTTCCGGGAAAAAATTCAACTTTAATTCGTTTTAAGTGTAGTTCCAGGAACAAAATCCAATTTCAAAAGACATTTGGTTTTAATCCGGAGGAAACGAAATATCAAATTTTAAGTTTGCTTTTATCGCGGAGAAAATAAAAAATTTTAGACTGTTGAACTTTGTTCCGGGAGGAAATAAATACCTTAAAATCACAGTTTCTGAGTTTAGTTCCGTTCTTTTTGCCATCCCTGGTGAAAACCCATCAATTATCGTCAACAAAAATGTGTTACAGCCAAAAATCGAGTCTTCTTTGTACAGTAGAATTTGGAACTGCCGAAATTCAATGCTATTTATATTTATCCAACCTAATACAATATTTTATAATATCACAGTGGTAATGAGTACTTACACTGAAGAGAAGATAAATCCTGATAGAATTTCAAATTAGTCTTTTAAAAATTGATAAGCATGTAAGAGGAGTTTATCTTGTAAAATAATATATCAGTGCTATAAGAATGTTTAAAAAATAAATTCATAAGGTTTTAGTCCTAGAGGAAAAATAAACTCAAAAGATTTCGTCTTCTTAAACTATTAAAAGTTATTTACAGTAAAAAACTATCAAATTTCTACAAGTTCTAAAGAATAGAATAAATCTATTCAAATAACGATTCAATGTATGGAGTAAAAGTACAGACAAATCGTTCTTACACATCACTTTTAAACCAATTATTCATTTACTTCACGCGAATACATTTAATCACTAATACAAGTTAAATACTCATTGCGCATAATTTCCACAGAAAACATACCCTTATTCTTACCCAGTTCAACACCAATCATAACCCCAGCGTTCCTATTCAAACAATTCCCAAACGACCCTGATTAACCCACCTTTCCGAATAATTACCTCTCCACTCACCCCTCCCCCTTCGAACAAAACCAGTCTTCGTCAAACAATGAAGGCAGGGACAACCCTTCTTATTCACCGTCTAATCCCCTTCAACTTAATACTTTCAGTAAAGCACTCGAGCTTCGAGGGGGTAGTCACTAAGAAGCTTTAATCACTTCAAGTTGCCGAGTTATTTACCTAATCAGTAAAGGGTGCTGTTGTAAAAACAGGTGCTATTATTAGCAGCGGTGGGCTAAATTGAGTGAGGGTTTTGGAGGTTAGACACTTTCGTTTAAGGGGAGGGGGGATTGAGGGTGGGGGTCTAATTAAGGGGAGGGATGGATAGGTAAATATTGTAAGGCTGAGCCAAGGTGAGGGGTATTTTGTAAGGAGCTAAACATTGGGTTTCGGGAAATTGTTGTGTAAGTTTGAGATCTTAATGAACGAAAACTGTGGGTTGAGTAACCCCAGTTTTTGAAATCCGTGAATAAATCCTTGGTTGAAAAAAGGTGGGTTGAATAACCCTCGTTGTTGCAATGTTTATCATTGTTCATTGTTGTTGTAACTAGGTAACACAGTTGAACGTTTATCAGGTAACTGAATTTGTTGGAATCAGTGCCTCAGTAAATAGGAGATTTCGGATAAAAGAGAAAACACTTAAAATGACAATTAGACCAAGAGAACACTGGATGATTTTAAACGTGAATATGTTATGTACTGTATTACTACTGTAAATTATTATGATTTATTATTATTGTTAATTAACGATTATGAATAACATGGTGGTTAATAGAAGTTAAAAGGGACGAAAGAAGTTTATTTTCGAAATCTTGAAAATTTCGAAAAATATTGTCACAAACCAGAAAATATATGTCCTCAAATCCAATCCAATAAAGTAGTTTCAATGAAAGGAGTATTTCCCCATTATCGCTGGTTAGCGGACAATAAGTGTAAACTCACAACTATCAAGCGTCACCTCCAACCGTGTTGGAGGTCCCCCTCCACTGTTGGAGGTGACGCGTAAGACGAGTTGTGAGTTTCACTTATTGTCCGCTAACCAGCGATAATGGGGAAATACTCCTTTCATTGTACCTTGCCTTTCTGGAATTAAATCTGTTCTAGGAATGCCAAGTCATTCCAGCAGATGAGTGGAGGACTTTCTTGCCTTCCTATGAGTCCTAACAAAGACGAAACCTGTCCACGGTTGGAGGTGACGCTTGAGAGTTGTGAGTTTACATTTAAAGTGTAGTTTCGTTTATGAGAATTTCGATGTAGATCAGCTGTATTTGTTGCAAATTGAAATAGAATGCGAAAGTTATGGTGAAATTAATGTTAAGGATTTGCTAAATAGCTAAATTATATAAATGTTCACTGTTCATTTATCAGGTTATAGTTAAGTTTTTGAAAATAAGGGCAATATAAGAATTTTAACAAGCTATAAATGTCTTTAATTAAAACTTCTTTAATAAAAACTAAAATATAAACGTCTTTAATTAATACTTTAATTAAACTTTAATTAAAATTTCTTGTTTAAAAGTCTATTTAGTGAATTTCTCTGACAAGTGTGCTATAAAGTTATTAATTTAATCATAAAGTTTTTATAACTCTTCGAAAATAAATAGTCAAGTTTTACTTAGCCTTTAAAAATTTCTATTTTATAAATTTTCCCTTTTTATCTTGCTCCTCAAGTGTTTATGTGTGAGGGGCTGTAAATATATATACTGATTCATTGGTCTCATTGTTGTTGAAGAATGCTTTTAAATATATGGTAACTATAAAACTGAGTAAAATAATATTAAAATAACATCACTGTTAGCAGAAAATATTTTTTAAATCAGTACATATTTATTTTTTTGAAAAATTATGCCTCATCTTGGTACCTAATATATGGAAAATATCGTTCTTTCAAATGAATCATTGTACTACTTTACATGGGAAAAAGGTAATTTGGGGTAAATTTTTGGTTTAACGTGATAACTAATGCACTCATTTTCACTTGGTTCTAATTAAAAACAACTCCTGTACGTGTGTTGAAGCATAAATCTTCATTTTCATAAAACCAGATAATTTATGAAGCTATTTTTTTTGCTGTAAAACGGGTATAACCGCAGAAAAATGACTTTTACAGAGTAATTTCGGTAAAACGAGAAATCGTCTAAAATAAATGTTCCTTCATGGTTAGTTTTTTTTATAGCCGGGCAATTAATCCTTTATGACATGTTTAGAGAAAATGAAAAAAAAATACTGAAGGAATAGGAAAGCTAAATTCGATGACGAAATTCGTTTACGAATCAAAAGTGCGAGAGCTGATTTTTTTCTTTAAAATATTTCTATGTAAACGTAATCATAATGAGGAAGTTGCATGATTTTTTATATTTTTTAATCGATTCTTCTTGCAAAAATAAGCAACTACCCAAAATTTGAGGCCGATCGAGAAATTTTTTGATTGCCAAAAAAATTAACAAAAATGCCCTTTTTAAAAGCGCGCGAAAACACTAAGAGTTTTGGGATGTGACGTTATCGCACGATGACCATTATTTGAAAGCAATGGAGTTGATGGTATGATTGGTGACGTGATCGTTACTTTTTAAACAATAAACGTTTTCAGTCACGTGTTTTTTTTCTTGAGTTTTAAATTAAAATATTTAATTACCTGTACATTTTTTTCTGAAAAATTGACTAGATATTTCATTTTACCATACAAAAAACCATACGGAACACTTGTTTGTTTTTGAAAATCTGACACATGTAACTTCCTTATTCAAAATACTTGAAAGGTATTTTTTAATGTTACTTCAGAATAAGTTTATACTATATCCTGAAGTTTCAGTACTGCATTGTGCTTATGTAAACTCGCAAATTAAGTTAAGATTTGTTAATTTATATATTTCCTGAAATTTAAAATGTCCTTTTTAATATTAATTTTCTGTTATATGTGTTTTGAAAATATAATTAATTAAATATATAGCAAATCATATCGACAGCCACGTTGCAAAAGCCTGTAAGAACATTTTTTGGCGAAAATAAGGTTTTGAGTTGTACTTGTTAAAGATGGCCTTGCGTACATCTCAGTGCCACCAAAATCGGACAAAAACGCTTCATAACTTCTCCATGACGATTTGTCCTGTAAGTTGTGAACCTCCCAATAACCAAGCAAAACTCTGTAAGTTGCAGTGACGCTGAGGGGAAGCCGTGTCGTCCTCAGAGAAACCATACTCAGTTTCATAGTTGCCTTTAATGTACAATAAAAACGGGACAGAAAAAGTACAGTTCATAAGCCGAAAAATATGCAGTTTTTTCGTCTTCTGAAAACTTTGAGGTTTTGGACTTACAGGCTTTTGCAACGTGGCTGTCGATATGTATGAATGGTCGAGACGTCAATGGACATAAGCGACGATGAGTGATATCGAGGTGGATAATAATGCATGTACTTAAAACTTGACAAACTTCTATGTTTTAATATTTTAATAATCAGTACCCACTTTTAAACTACCTTAAAAAATCAATACTTCGTAAAAATAGTAATGATATAAAACACCAATATCAAGTTAGCTAACCGAACTCAAAACAATACCACATCTTTACACAAACCACTAATATGAAAAAAGCATTTCATTCATTCAAAGAACACTACCTAATAATGAATCCTGACAACATGGTTAACACAATGATTATGCCTCGATTACACATTTCGCCCACAGCTTTTCAAAACTTAGTTAAAAAGCCATAATCAAACTAACGCATTAGCAGCAAAACTCTTTTAAAACTAATATTTTACAACCCATTATAAACGAGAGGGTTCATTCTCACTCAGTATTATCCCAACACGTCCCTTGACAACAAATCGTCAAATGAGCTGCTCAGGTTGAAATTGGGATAAGTCCAAAAATACGAAAATTGAGATAAGTGTGGCTTTGGATTTCTTTTAAGGTCCTTTACTTAGTGCGGTAGATGCCTAATTCAAACAGGGTTGCTATGTGACAGGGAAAACATGAAAAATACAGGGAATTTGAAAATTCCTTCATAAAACAGGGAAATTGATAATTTTTTTATGACAACTGGAAACACTTAGGGAAAAGGGAAATCACCAAATCCGGAATTTGCCTTTTCTCTTTTTTCATCACGAGCGCCTTTTCGTTAAAGGCGAAATATGGGCTACATTTTGTAATCCGATCATTATGCAGAAAAAAAAACTTAAAATAGATTGAGTACATCAATAGATGGGATCCAATTCGCGCCATTGTTCTCAGGCTTGTATTAGGAGAAATTTTGCACTTGTTTTGATAAAATGTTTGTGATAGATAGAAAGTGGACAGGGAAAATAATACAGATAATTTCATTTTAGGATTTGAGTAGAAACTCTGTAAAAAGATCAATAAGCGGCTCGTAAGGGCTGCCTGAAAATACCATCTTCATAGGAACAAAACAGGCGTCGTTATGGAGTACAGTCAAACCTGTTTTTGTATGAGGAATAGGAACCGCATTAAAGAAAACGCATAAAAAATACCACAAAACGTCGCGAGTAGCAATGAAAAATAGTTTTCACAACACAGTTAAGAAACACTTTTTTATGCGGTGAATAGGGATCGCATAAAAAAGTATCACGTAGGACCGTAGCGAAAATCCCCCAGCATAGCTGAATAACTCTTTATATTTGGACCGTAACGCCTTCCCCATCCTACAGCTGAATTAAGAAACCGTTTCTATACCTACCGTAGACTTTTTTCAGTTACCATGTAGACTGTTGTTACACTAGACCAGGGGTTTCCAACTTCTAAGTACTCTCGGGCCGCAATCGATATCACAAATCAAGTGGCGGGCCGCAAAGTAATCTGGCTCCTTTTTAACGATGATAATTTTTTGGGGGTGAGAGTCTTCAATATGAAACTTTTCCAGCAAAAGAGGGATGAAGGTTGTTTACATATTTTGAATGTATGTGTTACCGCTAAAGTTGATAATTAGTTAATCTGAAGAATACCTAGGTAAACTTAAGATTAACTGATTTCTGTCGTTAATGTGCGGATTTTTGAGTTTTTCGCATTTTACCTAGGGAATCTACACTATAACGGCCTCTTGATAGTTGAAGTTCAAAATAATTTGTTTCGTTCAATACTTTCTGTTAAAATGTCGAGGTGCTTACTGCGCCATGCGCTTACCCCTGCGCAGTTGGGTTTCAATACGTAGTTTGTTGTCATATTTGGTGTTTTGATTTCAAATTTAGTGCGTAGCACTGGTAGTTGTCATGTTGAATGTTAAAACAAAATAATACAAGCAAGTAAGTACTGTAAATTTACATGATTAAGTACAGTATATTACTACTAAAACGGGTATTTTGAAACAATTGTGTTGAAGCTCCGACTTCAGAGTGACAGAGATTTCTTTTAACGAAAGCAAATGTCCCAGCTGTTGAAATATCTTTTCAACAAACGTTAATTCAACAATCGCTGGAACCTGTGCAAGGGTTTAACATACGGAATCGATCGCGAATCCTAGCAATAGTTCAGGGCAGGCTGCCAGCCGATTACACCGCGCTTTCATTAGATTTGCTAGTTTAAGTGCTCATTGAAATACGCTGTCCTGTCAAATCGAGATCGAAAACCACAATTGATACAAATCTCAGTTGGTACTTTCATATTCTATTATTGTTGTTTTTATATTCTAGTTACTATTCATTCTATTTCATTACTATTTTTGTGGGATTTGCGTGTTTTGTGTAATATGAAAAAAGTACCGATCCCCCTTTTTTGATTCGTCATTGTTACTGTTTACCCCCAAAACGAGTTTGGTTATAGTTAGGGCAGGGGGGTTTGGGGGGGCGGCAGCCCCCCCAACCTCCTTAAACTTTTTATAAAATAAAATAAAATTTTGTACTTTAACGGATCACCCTCGTTAATATGTAAAATAACTGATTACAGGTAGTATGCAGATTAACGAGTGTCTAGTCGGTAGGGTGCAGAATACCTAGGTAATTGCAAGATTACCTAGGTAATCTTAGAAATTGAAAAAAAATTCGCTCTTTAACGGATCACCCTCGTTAATCTGCAAATTACCTAGGTTATCTGTAAATTAACCGATTTCCGGACTTTAACTGTAACATATGCACTACTGTATTTTCCAAAATTCCAGAGGATATATGAATTTTTTTACTCTTATACAACTCGTAAGAATACTGAATATATTTAATATTCTGAATATTACTTAAATGAAAAGGTCTTCCTCAAAAAAAATGTTTGCAAATTTTCCTTAGATGATTGTTTTACCTAATTTTTGATACTCCATTTTGTCCCTCTTCATGATAAAGGTTATAAAAGCCTTCATACCCCCTTGCTACACTCAGGTTCAGGTTTTACAAACGACCTCTTGAAACTTCAAACTTTTAATTCTTGCACCAAAGAAAACGATCGAAGCTAGTCCATAATCTAAGAGTTATATGGGGGGGTCAGGGGTTCTCCCCCGAAAAAATTTTGAATTTTAGTGTGCTAAAAGGGTTTTGAGGCTACTTTTTGGAGAATTTTCGGAGAGCTTCGCGGGCCACACAAAATGACCCGGCGGGCCGCCAGTTGGAAACCCCTGCACTAGACGCTTTTATATGTCTCAGTATCCTTATATACAAGATTTTTGCTCTATGTTCCCATTTGATTGAAACTTTCATACACCGCACAAAAAACCGCAGAAACAAGACAGCACAAAAAAAGCCCGCAAAAAAACTGGTTTCAGTGTACCTTCGTTTTCTCAAAACTACGTTCAGTGGACATGTACCACTTTCATTCTAACCAGCTGACATAAAAATCTAATCCAAATCACACAAATGGCTCGGAACCTCCACATTAACGTCATACCGCATACAAGCGCATTATCACTCTCAAATGAATTACAAACCCTCCATTTTTGCACCGCCGATGCATACTTAATGGACAAAATCTCAACTAACTAAAGCACGCCATAATCAAAGAGCCCGTTCATTAACTCGATTAGAAAAGAAGGTAGTACTTCCGGATACGCCATTTTTTTTCTTCTCGGAAGTTGCTGCTTCCTGGAGCAGAGGAAGAAAAATTGATGGAGAAGGTAGTACTTCTCATTATTCTTCATTTATAAAAGATAATCCCTTAACGACTAGGTGTGCTGACGACACGCGACATGGAACTTTTTTTATGCCTTTTGGATTCTTTCGAACCGCAGGTAATTTGCAAAATCCTTGCTCGACTTGCATTAAGATGAGATGACCTCACAAGCTGTTGTATGGTATAAAAAGGGTAGGGAGGTAGCTTCGAAGTTGACATATTGAGAGGTGGATGGGTTCATTTCTGTGTAATTTATGGAGATTTTAGTCATGATCCATTAAAGGGTCGTTGGGGGCAACTGAAGTGAAGAAATATTCGTGTGATTACTATATTTTGTGAGAGGGGATTTCTTGTACTAGGTTTGAATTTAGTATTGATATTTTGGAAATGATTTATTTCAAAATAATAATATTGGACGCATTTATTTCTCTTGAGAATTATTTAGGAGTTAGAAGCTATGATTACTTTGCTTTTTAAATAACTTTTCTTATATAAAAGCGCAATATGATAAAGTAACGTATAAGGATATTTATCCTTTTTAGATGCATTAAAATAATTTATTTTCTCATTTAAAAAATTAAAAGTAATCATATTAATAATTTTTCCATCCAGTTTTGTATTAATTACACCTATAAATATGCTTAAGTAACTATTGAGATACTTTAAACCGCTTATTTTAGGTGATTTTAGTCACCTCTAAAACTATGCTTCCCAATTTTATTAAATAAGTAAATTAATTTTTTTATAAAAGAAATTTATGTAAGGATACATGAAACTTTTTTCAAACATATACGGTAAATGTGGGTATAGTGGACACTTTACCAATAGTGGCCACCTAGCTTATTAATTTTAAATAGAACGAGTTAGAGGCATCAAACAGCGTCAAAATTCATAGGCATAGTAGATTTTACAATCAGGTAAGCTGGTAAATTACCACCAATACCACAGACCAGCATGGGTACGATATTTAAATACCTTGTGGCGGATTAGCCATCCCTATCAGTACATGTCATTTGTGGGCGCAGAAGAGTAATCAAAAGCCATGCTTAGTTTAACAAAAACTTAACGTTTATTATAAGTTAACAACAACATTTAAAAGTTAGTAAAAATACAAAAGGTAAAGGTGCGTGTGTGGTGCTGGTACTTGCTTGTGTACGCTAATTTGTGGTGCCAGCGGCCGAAGGCCGCTCTAACCACTGGTGCTGGTACAGTATGTGCTGCTATTTATAATATAATATTTCCAACGATTAAGATTAAAATACATTTACATAAAATCTGCATAAAATAAGGGTTTAAAAGTTCTATTGTAAAAAGGTAAAAAGTTCGTTTTCAAGTAAGGTAAAAAGTTCTTTTCACAAGGTAGATAGTTCGATGCCCACAACCTATTTGAAAATAACAACATCGGCCGAGTGACAAATTTGATTTTGCTTATTGAATCGCGTTAGGAAACGGTTATGTCGGAACTGATTTTTTTGTATTTATTACCTCTTGATTGGCTTTTAAGGTGGTTGCCTACCTAAAAATGCCGTTTCCGACCAAAAATTCTTCAAAAAATTTATTATCTTATTTCAAAAACACATCTTTAGCTTTCTAAATCAGTTTAAATTTTGTCTTTATCTTTCCTAGAACCAAAGTTACAGAAATTGCTCTCTGTATTAAAAAAAGTTACTGTCACCGCTGCCGCTGTTTCAGAAAATTTTATTTTTGAACTCTTTGAATTCTCATATCGCAAAAACTACTTGATAGAAATTTATGAAATTTGAAATGTTTGTAAAGGAATATTTGGGGCACATTCTCGAACAAAAAGCTAACTGATGTGATAATTAGTACTGGGGTATTTTTAAGGTCAAAGTTGAAGTTTTTCTTTTTTCGCCGCGTAATCCAGTTCAGCAAAATCTATTAGCAGCAGAACTATGATTTTTTGCAGCCTAATACTCTGAAGCCCCACATTTACCTTACTTATTGCTCTAATCATTAAAAAATAATTTGTTTTTCTAAAATCAAACTTTTTACTAATAGTTTAATGTATCTTTATTAATTAATAACTGTCTGTAGTTAGTAAAGCTAGTTACACATTCAGCTACTTAATGCCATAAAAACTTCTTTGGGGTATTTTTAATCATAACATTTTTACATAAAATATTTACAATCGAGTGTACTAGAAAAATCTTTGTTTTAGTTTTTCTTGTATTTCCTTAACAACGTATTTTCTTATTCTCGCTCCATGTGGTAAATAATTCGGTCGGTTCTTAATTACGAAATTTAATACATGTATTTCTCTTTAGAGACTTCATTTCATGATGTACTTGCCTAGGGCAAGTGTTAAATGATTATTACATTAGAGCATCCCCGAAAAAGACTTCTTCATTAAAACAACACAAGTTCAAAAACTTTCAATCACTTACTGGAAATTAAAACTTACATTCCTTTTAAGCCCAATTAACTCCAACGAAAATCAATCAAAAAATCAATTCATCCATCAATAACTCCAAAAATTATTCTAATTCACTTCCCGTGAACGATCAAAATTAAGAACATTCTCAAAGGCTTAGTGGGAAAATCCACTGGAAATATATATCCGGGCATTTATTCCGTGGTAAGCCTAAATATGCCAAGAGCGCAAGTTTTAATTAATGCATACGTAATAAATCAAGCCTGCCATTTATTTCCCTAGCATTAGATGGCAATCCCGGAGCTGCATGTTGACAGTGCGGGAGGCCTTTAAAGTTCCCCTTCCGCGATGCATTTAAATGTGTCCGACGCCTTCGCATTTGGAGCACATTCCCTATCATATATATATAAGCTACCTGTAAATATTATTGGAAGTGAGAAGTCGCCCCAAAGTTTCGAGCAAACTATTCGGCACTGACGTTTCCTGTAGGAGAGATATGTGAGCTGATTTGAATAATAATGGGTTAAGTCCATTTTGTGAAGTTCGAAATATGCATGGTTTAGTTCTATACAGGGTTTCTCAAGATAACTCTGTCAAATTTTAAACATAAAATTTAATAAAATTTTTAATAAAATTTTTAGTCATAAAAGTGGTGTCTAGGTATAGTAAAGTGACCATGCCCTTCCGATGCGACAACTATCAACGCTCCCTAAGTGTCAATGTTAGGAGTTGTAATTTTCATTTTAAAGCTTTTTAGATATTTGTTTAATTTGTCACTACAAAGTTGTATAGAGCAGCATCGATTTAGTACGAAAAGACACCTTGTGCGAGAAATGCTCTGAATAAAACCCCTGAAACGCAAGCTCAATTAGGTAGAATTTACGTAGATTTTACGTCCTAAAACCTTCATATTTTTGACATTTCTATTTTTATAATCCAAGAATACTTTTCGTCATTCACCTGAGTCATAAAAAGGGAAATTTCTCATTTTCGCGTTAAGGAGAGTGTTTTAGGACGTAAAAACAACATTATTTCTACCTAACTGGGCGTGTATTTTAGAGGATTTATTTAAGGCATTTCTCTGTACAAGGTGTCTTTTCTTATTAAATCGATGGTTCTCTACAACTTTGGCTAATTACGTAAATCCCTAAAAGTTTTAAAAATAAAAATTATAACACTCCTAACATTAACGCTAGGGGGCGTTGATGGGGATAGGGCATGATTACTTTACTTTACCTAGTCTCCACTTTTATGATTATATATGAAGGGGTTCAAAAGTTAAGTGGGTGTCCTGTTGTGTGCGGTAGATATTTTAAACACATCTTAGTCACAAACGCATGCAAATGCCTATTTTCTTGTTTTCTGATAATCCTTTTTTTGTATAATAGATATATTTTTAAGTAGCAATTTTTTAACAAAACGTACAAGTCGAAGAGGTAGATTTTTATGTACTACTCTACTACACGCCAAATATTTGGTTCTGGACCATACACAGTCTTGTTGAAACGTCTTGTATATAGTGAGGTATTTTCCTAATTTAATTATTGTACTGTACGAGCAACTCAAAAAACTTCTCGTGTTGAATTCCGTTAACTTTCCCGTTAAGCATCGCCATGGTGATGCTTAAACTTGCAAAATAAACTTAAATAAAATTAAAATAACTTGAAAGTTATTTTAGACGCCAGATATTTGAAATATCAGCAATAGTTTAAATCTAACCGATAGAAATATATAGTTCTTGGCGATATTAAAACAGGACAGGAATTGTACCACTACATCACTATGGGAAAAACAACGGCGGCTTTACAGAATGCCTTCACAATCTATCTCAAAAATATGTTTGACGAACTTAGCCCACTCTAAATCCGAGAACATCGTATGCAGGGTGGATATCTGTCAAGAGATGGGGTAGGGTGGGTTGGGGTAAAATGGGTCAATTTTAAGGTACTTTCACATTCTAAGTTTTATTTCATCAAAACTATTACTTTTTAAGGATTTCTTTCAATTGGATCTTGACATTACAATCCTTCAGAACATTTTCATCTAGTTTTATCAAATATTTTTTAGTTATAAGTTGGTTAAACTTAGCATCAAAAGTAATGACCTATTTTACCCCAATGTGGGGTAAAATGGGTATCATTGCAAAAATATGTCAAAAATATATTTATTACTAAATATACATGAAAATAAGAAAAAAGGCAATCGGCTAAGCCGTTTTCATCTGAAAAAATTTGTTTTAAGTTGTACTTTTAGGAAATTGTAAACGTCTGAAGTTAATGACCATTGTTCCAAATATAGCAATTAAAATACTTCATTTAGAGAAAAAATAAACTTGTTTGACAGTTCAATGTATATTTGAAAGAAATAAGTTAAAAACATTGTTTTTACTTAATACAAAAGGCCTCTTAACTATGACCCATTTTACCCCAAGTACAAAATATCGTTATAAAAGATAAAATATTTTATATTTTTCTAAGCTGATTGGCTTGAAATGTCTCTCGGACTTTCTTTTATGGAAAAATATTACAAAAATCTGCTGTAATTTATAACAATATATAGATATTTTGGAAGTTAGTAAACCCTGTTTTTTCGATGACATCATTTACGGTTCAAATTAAATATTTTTTCAGTCCTCAAATTCATAATTCTTAATTTTTGACGGTCGAAAAAGGTTGCCAGCATATTAAAGAATATAATTAAAAAAATTAGTGAAAAAAATTCAATTTAAATTTGATTCATATCGAGTTAATTAAAACTGACCTATTTTACCCCATGACCCACTTTACCCCAACCCACCCTATCTCTCGTTATGTAAGGATTTTAGGAAAAAGGAATTAAAAGTGGGTTAGGATAGCTTCTCTGGCTGAGATTTGTGATCGTATTTTCGTTGTTATTAAGAAATTTTGATGGTTGTTTTAATCTTATTTATTATCTTTAAGGAGACTCTCTGAATTTAAGGTGTTTAAAAACCAGATTTCTAGTATTAATGCAGTTAACATAAATTAATTCCGATATTTTGAAGACTTTAAGTTTTTGTATACTTGTCACAGTAGTATCATTAAGAAAGCTTGCTTTAGAATATTATTGAACAGTATACCACAACTAGCGGATAAAAGAAGTAGGGGAGAGTGTTGTACCTACGGACGGTTGTACCTTCAGCCACCTCATTTTAAAATTCGGGAAAATATGTAAAATTTAATTTGGGGTCGATTTTGAATGTAAATAGATGCTATCTAAATGCTAACGTGAAATATATAACGTAATTAAAATATTATTTAAGGTATCCGTACACCTTTGACAACTTTTTTTTAAAATTTTGATAATAAAATAATTTTTTCTTTAAAATATCATTAGTTACCCCAAAACTTAGTTATAAATCAAAAAACAAATTTAAAATTTTTTTTTTCTCACCAATTTAGGGTAAAAACAGGGTCAAAAAGGTCAAAAAACAACCATTACGCATTTTGAAATTACACAAAAAGTTATTAATATTTTTTACTTTTGTAAATTGGTTTTCAAAGAGTGATATGTACTCTTGGATCTAGACTAAAAGCTTTGAAAAATATAAAGTTTTAAAGTTTTTAGAAGCTTTTGAAATTGAAATACCTTAAAATTCATAAAAATAATATAAACAATGATATTACATAAGCTGTTAATTTTTTTCTACTCAACATATTACCATGATTGTAGTCTAGATCCAACACCTATATATCTAAAATATGTACACCAAATTTCATGCAAATCCAACAATAACTTCAGGAGATATTTAAATATGCGATAAAGCAAAAACACAAAAAGCCCATTTTGAGAAAACACGAAATTAAACTTTTAATTGTACCTAACTTACTACAGATATGTAATTTTTAAAATTCTATAACTTCGGTTCTAAATGTCCTAGACACAAAATTTAAAGTGTTTTTTGAAGCTAATAAATAGGTCTACTATTCTAAAGCAATTTTGGAAAATCAAGGTTTTCGTGCAAATTGACCTTAAAAAGGTGTACGGATATCTTAAATTTTATAAAATAAATTTACTGTTTTTAGATGATCAAAGTTTTTTTTAGTGCATCACTACATTATTTCTTTTCTTCCCCTATAATTATGATGTGATTAAATGGGATGTATGAGGTGAATTCCCGAGATTTTGACTTTTTAGTTTTGATATTAGAAATCGTCAGACCTCAATTCTTTTATGTTTTGTAGAATTTTGAATGCAAAGACACTTGATGCTGTACCTTCGGACACCATAAGTGTTGTACCTACGGACACGTTTTTGTGGGTGTCTGTAGCTAATCGGCGTTTTAGAATCAGGTTTCATTTAAGTGAATACATTTTAATGCATGTTAAATTAATTCTAAATGGTTATCTATTTGTCGGCGATTATTTTCAAGTGATTTTTAGATGAAAAATAAAATATTTTGTGATCTAATCTACTTTTTAAAATTGATTCTACTTGACATTTAGTGTAAAATCAAGGTGTAAAATCTAAAGCACCCTATCACATTTAAGTAGGATGATTAAAAAAACTTTAAATTTCCACTGAAGAAGATTTTCGGAACTTATTACCACCAAATGCTTGCACAACTAAGTGTTGATCAAATTGTTTTTTTATCAGTGAAGTGATTAGATCAATCAGCATGATTGATGAAACTATTATCTTAAATTTTGATCTGAAAATCCCTTGTGATTTATGTGTTTTTGGTAAAAAATCAAGACTTTTATCATTCAACTTCGTTTTAATGATCATTTACGATCTAAAACTACATTACTTTAAAAAATCTATTTCCAATTTTAAAAAGGCTTGAAATAGGTTATTAAAAGGTAATGCATCAATAAAAATGTTCATTTTTAGGTTTTTTCAGCTAAAACTTCTCTTTACGGGTGTCCACAGGTACAACTGGGTCTGTCCATAGGGAGAGCACATTGTTACACCTATGGACACAAATTTCGTCAAGTTATTAAAATTAATTAAAAATCCAATTTTCAAGATTTTAGCTAATAAAAAATATCCCCCTCCTCACAAAGGTTTGGACTATAGGTTGAGGACTTTAAATGGTCAAAATGTGATTTTACCTGTCTTGGAAAAATCCAAACATGAATTTTGTCCATAGGTACAACACTCTCCCTTACTATTAACGGAAGTTCGCTATAGAAAATTTTAGCCTCTAAGAATGTTTAGACGACTTTCGTTGGTGAGACTTTCAGAATAGGAAATATCTATTCCACTACAAACACTAATCTACAAATCTTTTCACCCTCTTTCATGCAAATAAAATCCCACCTCAGAAACCTCCGAGACTAATCCAAGTCAACACCAATCTTTTCCGCTAACTTTTTTTCTCTCCGATTCTCAACCTCAATCCTTTCTTAAACAGAATAAAATTATCTCCGAAACTTCTCTTCGGGGATTGGCAACACCGAAAAAAAAGAGCGCGAATCTGGTTAAATTTAAAGAAACTTGTTCACGGCGTGTGATTTTATCGCACACACGTTCGCCACGTTAGAATCCTCAGAGGCTTATTGGCGTTTATGGGTCACAGCTGTTGCCGAATCCTAAAAAGAAATAATAGAACTACTAGTTTCGGAATAAAATTAACAGGGCTTAGCTCGGGGCAAGAAAGGACCTATAATTCCGATTATGTTCTTAACCTTGCGATGGAAACGGAAGTTGGTTGTGTTTTTCTTGGAGAGGTGAGAGTCAGTTTTCTCGAAGAAGTTGTGGTTTTAGGGAAACATTTAAGTTGATGGATATTTCTTGTTTTACACCGAATGTTAGTTTTTAATGGCCATAAAAAACATCATATGACATCCAATAGAATCAGAGGTACAAAACATTGCTTTTAAGTGTATGATTTATGATTATTTTTATAACTGTTCCTTGATAAAAATTTACTATGGGCCAGTTGGAAGCACTTAAAAATTTTGACTTAAAATAGTTATTTATTTCAATATAGTATATATTCTTATTTTTAAAACTTGAATCTCCATGTATTTGTTTTATTTTATATTGGTAGTAGAATTTCAATGTATTTAATGCTATTCAGTTTCTTTCCAGCCTTTTTTACGCGTATGTTTTTCTTTTAGTTTTTTCTTTTCTTTCTGTTATTTTCCAATGAATATATGATCTATTGATTTCTATTACGCCAAAATGGCAGTTTTTTTCTCCTTAGTGTAAAATATTTCAAGGTACAACACCGGTGTTGAACCTTGGACCTATTTTCAGTTTTTCTTCCATTATCACGTAGTGAAATACTTCAATTAAAATTCTGAAAAATGAACATTGTTTCAACAGTTTGTTTTCAATAAATAAAAAGTTACAGGGCTTAAAGTAAAAATAGGTCCTCCAAGGTACAACACCTTCCCCTATTTATTTGTATTTATTTTAAGTTTTTTTTCTGATTTGTTAATAAATATTGTTATTATTATTATACCAACCTTGCTGGGCTTACGCCTGTAGTTGGTCGACTTAATTTGTATTTGTATTTGTAATAAAAATGTTTTATTCTTTTCAATTTTCAATATCGATGAATAATTTTTAGGATATTTCATGCTTGTCTTAGCTTCATGTAATAATTATCATTCTTATAAATTAAATTAAATTTATTTATATTTATTTTTTATATTCCTCTTGACTTTCAAAAAATTTATTTATCTTCATCTACCAAAAACACTGTTCAAACTAAGTAAAATTGCTCCAACTTATAAAATTAATAACAAAGTTTGGGATTATCAGTAAATAATTATTAACAGTAACATTGATTTAAAAAATTATTTCTAAAGTTTATATAGAATAAAAATCTATGTTATAATTAGTTATGTTTATAATTATTTTTTTAACATGAAAATATTTTTTTATAGGTTTAAAGTTATCAGTGTGAATTCCTGAGTGAACCCAGGGTTATAACATAAAAAATTAAAATAGCCACCAACTCAGGTAAAAACTTTTCAAAAATATTTTCTTACGTCCTGTAGAATATATTGTTTAGAGCGGTTTTTCTGCGCTCAAGATATTAAGGATGTTTATAAACTTTTTAGGCGAATTTTTTCACTTTTTATTGACTAGATAAATTATTTTTCGTTTATATTTGTAAGCAAACAGTTATTCACTCAAAAAACTTTGTTGTGTGGCAAATTATGTCATAAGCATAACTGGAAGGGCAAACATAAAATAATGCTTGTTTTTCAAATCGCATGTAGACAAGTAAAATAAATTAAGTTGTCTTTCTCCAAATGTCTGAAACTTGAAAGCAAGATTGCTCTTATCAACTAGCTTTCGATTTCATTTAAAGAAGTCGAATTATAATACGGGATTCAGAGACTCAAGTCAATTTGCAACTCGTGTACTCTGATGCCACTTTTGCTTGAAAGAAAACTTATACTTATCCTGGGTATGCAGATTTAAATACGAGAAACTCAGGAGTATTATTAGCATATTCCAATCTCATGTTAAGCTCAGGGAAAAAGTAATCAAAGAATGTTGAAAAAACATTCTTAAAACTTCGTATTTCCTAAAAATTCTCGCACGAAAAAAAGGGCTGGGTTGGGAAAAATTTCTTCCCTTTACTTTTCATTTTTTATCAACTTGTAAAACAGGGAATTATTTTCGAGGGACTTGGGTTTTTTCGGAAGTCAATTTGAGTTTTTTATTATTGAAGCATGTGTTGGAATTTTTATTAAGTATGGGATTTATTTCATAAAAATAGGAGCGTATTATTTCTTTGTGTGTATTTCTTATTTTCCTTGTTTGGGAATTTTCAGGAAAACAAGTTTCATTGTCTGAAGGAAAACATAATATTAATCCCTTGATAAACAAGAATTCATTGAAAAAATCACTTTCAACAGGTGATTTTTTTGTTCAAAAATGAAATATAATGAGTTATTGGGGAATTAAGTAACGTTAACAAATTGAATTTCAATCAAATTTGACTTTGAAAATTAAATTTAAGTTAACAACATTTAACCTTGAATTGAACATAAAATGTATCAAAATCTATGTAAAGTGAAATAAATGCATACAAGAAAAGACAAAAATTTAATTTTTATCTAACCAGCATCCATATTCTTCTATACTTCGTTATGAAAATTCTTCCCCTGTACTGTAAAAACGAGGTATACTTTTTACTGTGTCGGAACATTTGCGTCATAAAAGTGCTTTTCTACTTAAGTGCACTTCCAAATTAAGTAGTATATTAAGTTTGTTTAAATAATGGAAATTTTCTTCAGAGATGGATATTTTTTCCATATTTAAGGAATATACTTTATCACTACGACATTTTCCTGAATGAGAAGTTTTATTTTTATATTAGACGTTTCTTAAGGAATGTGAGAAGATTCATTTAATGTTGAAATTAATGCCAATAAGTACAGATGTTTCCAAACAAAGTCCCATGGCTGGATCCAACAGTACAAAGAATAAAACTTCATGTAGTGTTTTTTCATAAACCCTTTTCAATTACTCGTTTAATACCCTAGCGGTTGTTTATCTTAAAAGATTCTTAAGAGTCAATCTTTTTATTCCATCTTTATTCTTTTCTTATTTCTTTCATCTTATCCGTTATCCAAAGAAAAAATTGTGTACCTACCTCGGAGAGAAATATCCAAACCATTAAACAATTTATGAAAACACTCTTTCCACTTCGTTTCTTCAACTACCCTTTCATTAGTAGACTCACTAGCTTCCGGTGTTAGATGAAGCATCAATTTTCGATAACCTTCTGTTGTTAGACTTAAAAAGCTGTAATAAATTACCAACACTGTTCAGCATCCATATTGAATTGGATCTTTTTTTAACAAAGGTAAAAAAATGGAAATTTTGTTTGAGACATACAGAAAATATTTTTATTCATTAGTTTAAACTGCTTAATTATTGTATATTTCCGCGTATAATCCGCGACAGTACGCTTTTTATTAAAAAAAAATTACCAAAATTAAAAAATCTCGTGTAAGGCGAGTTAAAATTTGCCACCTTTGCTCTCATGAATCACCAAAATCGGAACCATAAAAAAACGGTGAGGCAGTAAAACTTATATTGAATCCCTGTAGGGTTCGAACATTAACATCGTTTCGTATAACATTCGTTTCTTTATACTCATAACAAAAAGTCGTGAAAATTGGCCATACTTTAAGTGTTTTCTTTTAATTTTCCTCTTTTTTTATGTAACGGCGAAAGCCCCCCAGCCGATATGTTAATTTATTACGATTGCGAGGGATTAAATTCCGTTAATAATATTTTCAAGCACTTTTGATCTGCGTATAGGTCGACAGCCTTACTTTTGAATCAGAAACTTTTCCAAAAATTCTTGGCTTATAGCTGAAATATACGGTATTTTAAAATATTCTACCTGGTCCCCAATTAAAATAAATGTAGAAAGGGAAGATATTTCGATGTAGTCAACAAAACCGGAATTTGCATGCTCGTTTCCTTTTAGTTACTATGGTTACCTATTACTTAATCACAATTTGTTGCCATCAATGTTAATTTACACATAAGTACCAAACGGTACATGTACATTAAATGTGCTTTTGTAGCTATAATTTAAAACCTTACAGCCTCTTTAATGGCGAAACCTTCCCTCACGGTTTAACGCGGATAAGATGTTATTCTCAGATAGTGTTTCCAATCCAGAATGAAATTAAATTTGACCACTCAGCAATTCTCGCTAAAGTGTAAATTAATTTATACACTAAGTTACGTCGGCATAAGTTAGAGTTTCTACGACGCATGCATGATTTATGTGCTCTGAAAGCTTAAAATAACATTAATAGACGAGAACCAGTAACGAGTTACTATTAAACAAGACGAGAGTTAAATCAGTTCTGGTGGCTAGATAAATACACTCAACATTAATTTTCTCTTCCTTAAACTAAAGTTTAGAAATTAAGGATTTCAAAAACACTCAACTCGGTTTGGACGAAGAAATGTGACTTAAACATACATTTTGCTGGAGAAGTTTAATTTATTTCCTGGAATTTTAACCCTTTCAATCCTAAGCCGCCTGAGATATTCATTGAATTCCATGAAAAATTTGGGGCAGTTAGGAATGAAAGAATAAAAGGCCATACATTTAGTTAGTTTAAAAGATGAAATGAAATTAAATCCTTGTGGTTTGGCGTGAATCTAAAGTACCGTTGCAAGAAATAATTAATCAAATTGTAAACAATATTTTGAATATGAATGTATGATTTTTTTGCAGCATTCGTCAGAGATTGCATTCGTTAGAAATTTTTTGTCCAAGAAACCGGAAAAGTTAATTGATAATAAGAGAGATTGAGATTAATAAGAATTAAGCCCCAAAAAGAGTATAGGGTGTGTCCCTAAAGTGATGAGACGCGAAGCAGAAAGGCGATAGAGCAGATTAGTTTGGTGGTAATGGTTGTGTGTTATCCATCTTATTTCCATGACCCTAGGAGACATCGGTTCCAAATAAAAGCCGCTGAACGGACTTTAAATCAAAACTGTCATCAATTGAGCTGGTTTGAATGAAAGTGGTATACGTCCACTGAGATTAGTTTTCAGTAATTGAAGGTTTTTCTAATGACCCATGTGCTGTTCTCTATGGAGAAAGTATATTTTAAGTAGCCAATAATTGAGCTTTTGACTAACGGTCGTATTCACCGGTAACTTGATCGGCGGTTAACCGGGAGTCAAACCTATGATTGGTGGAAAACTAATTTTCCTTCTTCAACGGCCAATCAGAAGCTTGACTGTCGTTTAACCGCCGATCAAGTTACCCATTAATACGGCCGTAAGGTGACAACCACAAGAGGAAAAGTATCTTGAAAGAAATACAAATCCATGCTTATCTTAAATTTTGCGTTCTTGGACTTACTCCATTTTCATAACTTTTCAATTACAAAAATTGCACTGCGATATTTTTTTTCGTAATAAAAACCTTTTTTATTATCAATAAAAAAAAGCACATAACTTGCATATAGCATTACTAGCATTTAACTGAAAGAAAAGCAACAAGTCTCCCATACCTTAATGCCGTTTTCCTGTCTTGGTGAAATGGATATCGATTTTGATGACTATCTTTGCTTTATTCGGGGAAAGTATTTCTTTCCCATCATCTCTAGCCTGTCCCCACCAAACATGACTTGGGATTATGCTTTTTTATTCCTTTCTTCTTTCTGGTGATAGACATTTATATTCCGTGTATCTGACACTCCCTTTTTTCTCTATGGTTTTGTGAGAATTCTTGCGTATAGAATTGCGATAGGGCACTTTAAGATTTTGATGGTTTCTTTTTTTATAAGATTTATAGCCATTTAACTTACAAAGTGATAATGGGATTTGATTTTGCATGGGGATAACGTTAATTTTTTTGGTAAATGTTACGGGCAGATAAATTTATTTGGTGTCTTTTAACAGAAATTATTTCTTTTTGCAGAATACTTTTTTTATGGAAAAAAGTATGAAGCAAAACAACTTCAGTAAATTCGTTCTGAAAGGAATACCACATAAAATAAAAAAAAGGAATATATTCTCCCATTAAAAAAAGCTTAGTAACACGTTCTTTTATATAATTTTCCATAATTTAAAAGAAGTAATTATTTATGCGAGTTCTTTTTTTACGTTGTTGTTTTTGTCGTGTGCCACTTGGAATTACCAAGCTCAACAAGGATTCAAGGCAAAGGGGGTGCGGCTCCTGAGAAAGTGAGGCCCATAAATGGCAGGAGTCCGACTTCTGCCTCATGAGATGATAGATACTGCCACTATCTATCGCCACCTCCTCAATTTTGCCATGCATCTGAAGGGGAGGGAAATAGTCTCCAGACACCTGGACCCGTGGTAAAGTGCACCATGACGGACCACAGGACTTTCGGACCCACAGATTTAACGAGCACATACTCCGCATATACTCGATGGGTCTTTAGCGGTGTCGGGAATCGAACCCGGAACCCTCCGATCCCGAAGCCGATGCCTTAACTACTACGCTCCCCACGGCCTTTTTTACGTTATTTTTCCTAAAATGAAGAAAATACTTCATACATTACTTAATTTTGGTACATTAACTTCTCTTTAATTGACCCCTACTCCAAATAAGAACCATAATTTAGTTCTATTACTAGAACTGCTTACACTGTGTTCATATAAAAACGTCATGAGGTTTATTAAATATCCTTATAAAGCGAAAGAATTCCCAAGTAATAATCACATCATAGAATAGTTCACATGTAAAAAAAATCACCGACATCTGGAAGCATTGCTTCACTGAAAGTTATTTTTTAATTAAAAATTTTACAGCATCTGTTGCTACAAACATATCTTAACTTATTTTATTGATCTCTCGAATAACAACCAAAAAGTTTACAATGATCCCGCGATAATGATTTTCAACAATCTTTCTTAAACTTAACAATCCCCTTTTCGTTCAAAAACGATCTAAACTATAAAAAAACTCAACCAACTACAGGTCGTAAACATCCCAAAAACCATTTATAAAATTTACAACCCTACAATCTCTACATCATAAACTACACAAACCTTTCCCCTATAAATACTCCTTCAACAACTCAAAGTGTACCTTCGACAAAATGGCGACTAACGCACTCCTGTACGAGAATCCCAATTTATTACCCATCGAAAAGACGTTCGTTACGAAGCTGGAAGAACTGTCCTATGTCTAATGAGGAATCGTAGTAAGACCGGGGTAAAATCTAACGACAGTAAGCTTCCGAAGGCAAAGTTGTACTCGTGTGTTTGAGACAACTTTCTTGCGGTAATTTGCGAATTCGCTGTTTATGAGTTCTGGATTATTAGTTGGACGTTGTTGTTATGTTGACGTTGTTAGGATTAAGCTTCGTTAGTTTATTTTGGTATAACTTTCGTATAACCGTTGAGATTTTGTTATTCCCTGTAATCAAATTTCCCCAAATCTATGTTTATTTTATTGAGATGCTAGTAACGTGATATGAATATAATTTTTCTAGGTTATCTGTTGAATTTTATCTCCAAAAATGGTATTTTAAATATAATTTTATGTAAGTGAAACACGTTAGTTTTGTTGTATCATCTGACATATTTTAAGTTTTAAGTAGAGTGAGAAACCCTATTGTTACTTTCAGGTGAAAGAAAATCTATGTATTGAAGCCGTGAAAATGTCAATGCATTCACTGATACAACAAAACTTTGAATGTTTAACTTTAAACTTTATTTTACATCAGATGAGTCTGTCTGGAAAAATTTAGTTTTTACTTTTGCCTGTCTATTCAACTGTCATTACGACACCAAGTTTATATAATATGAAATTTTAAAAACAAAACACTATTTCCTTTTTAAATTAGCTATCTTTGTGTAAAATACCTCTTTATTTCCAAGTTATATTTTGTTGATTCTTCAAACGGATCTTTATAGTTTTAATAGTTAACTGTTTGTGAAATTATATGTTGTCTGTTTTTATTTAATTTTATTTCTATAGGTGTTTTAAGCTCTTACCCAAGAACATTTCGCTTGATTAGGAAAACTAATGATTATTTTTCTCTTTGGTTTTTGTTTCGACAAAATTTAAAAAAAAAATAACTTTTTAAGATTCGACATATTTTACCACAGTTTTAGAAAACATTTCTAAAGTTCTTCAAACATATTCAGGACATTATCACAACACAATAAGATCCTAAAGTGTTCTACCTAACAAAACTAAAGAAATGTCAATTTTGAGGACAAAAAAAAAGTGTTCTTAAATGTGTATTTTGTATGTGTAGAGATTGAGGATTTTCAATTAACTCAAAAATACTCTCACGGCTTCATTTACTGCCACTTGAAAAGTTAACAACTATCAGTTAAAAGAAAGATAATGAGTTTTTCGCTGAAGACTCTGATTGGTAGAATTCTTCTTTAGCTGATAGTTAACCGCTGGTCAGATAGCTGTTAATAAGGTCACCAGTGGACTTAAACTTCTGTCGTTCTAAGCGGCTAAAATGAATGTATACCCTGTCACTGATTAAACGGTAGATTTTTGTATCAATACAAATCGCCAACTTTAACACACAGCTAAACAAACCTCCGTTTCTGCTATTTACCGATTCCATTCTATCCCTCTTTCTAAACCGCCGTTTCTACACAAACAATATATAAAAACTAAAACACCGTTCACTTCTCGCCTTCCACAAACACAAACAGCTCACAAAAACCTCCTCCTTAAAGGCATTCATTGCAAGCAAACAAACACGCCAAACAGTCCCAAACTCGATTAGCGTTAACGCTGAGTCCCAGATCAAGGTACTGTTTATCTTGTCCTCGAATTAATGGTGTGTCCGCAATCTGGGTTCCGATTTTGTTTGTCTCTCCAGATGCAGGGTCCACTTCCCCCGATAGGGGTGATTATTCACCCCATTGTTTCCTCCCTGGGGAACCGAGGGAGGAGACCGCAAGACGACGGTCTTAATTAGTACTGCACGGAATTGTTGATTTGAGATATATTCTGGGGGTGTGAATATAAGGGAGTCCTGCTGTTGTTGGGGAATATCGAGTAATATTAATGCTTGTATGGGGGTTTATTCTTACCAGGAAATCTGTTTTATTTGGGGCAGTTATTATAACACGGTTTTGTAGCGTAAATGTAGAATTATTGGTTGGTGGTATAATTAGTTATTTTCGCATTTTCGGGAATCCAAATTAGTTATTTCCTCATAGGAAGCTCTAATTGTAAATATTAAAATGATATAGAAGTGGTATGATAGGAAATGGAAAGTTCACAGTACCATGAAATTGTTTACTAAGACGGGGTGTCTAAACAAGTCAAGCCTAACTCTGCACAGAAACATTCCTTATCTTGTAAAGCTCATAGACGAGAGTGAATAAGGGACTCATGTTATCGGGTAATATCGAGTAGTCTTAATGGCTGTATGGGGGCTATTCTTTAAAGGAAGTTATGGCTTATGTTTGAATGATTGTGTGATGCTTTTGGATATATATTTTACCATACGGTGTAGATATTGTGAGAATGTAAGGTTGTTAGAGGGGTTATTTCAGTTATAATAGCTGTCTCTTGGGATAGATTTAAGAAGGAAAGAAACTCAAGCAGTTGACTCGTTTTCACAGACATAAATTGTCAATCTTAATAATAATAAAAAAATAAATTACATTTAGTTTCTTCCAAGAATTTGAATAATTTCCATTTAATAAAAATGTAAAAAATATAAGTATGAAATATGATTAGTTTCTTTAAAAGAGTGTAACTAGGGGGTGTATGTTAGTAAAAGAATTGGTACTGCTTTAAATCCATGGTTAAAGTATGGATTTAAATAAATATACACTAGCGCTAAGAAAATAAAGATTTCTAAACTAGCGTAATACTACGGGTAGTAACTCTTTAATTCAGATAAGTTAAATGATCTCGAAAACCCTTACCCCAAGTTTAATCAAAACATAAAACACAATCTTAACGAAACCATTCAAACGAAAGACCAAAAAACCTCCCAAGTCATTTCAAAGACACGGCACATTAAATATTAAGAACGATCACCCCTCTCTTCCAAATGGACCATGCCCGAGAGAGACCTTTTCAATTTGTGAGGAGAGGGGTCGAGAAAGAGCCTAAGGGGTGGAAGGGGGAACCGCTTCGATGTGGATCGGAAAGTATAAAATTTTTTGGGATTCGTAGGGTCATATTTTATTCAGGTCTATCCCTTAGACATGTTTGACGTATTTTTTTCGTCATATGAATTTAGTTCTATTTTAATGGAAGCTTCATGTTTTATGTAATGTGTGTGGATTTTGGAGGTTTTTTGTGAAAAATAATTTCGAGAGGGGATTTTCGATGGTTTATTTTCGAGACAGATTGGTAAGGTAGGATGGAGGGATTGGGTGAGATACGTGTAATTTGGTTTTAGATGCAGAGTAATAAAGAGAGGCAACAAGAGGGATATGGGTTGGGAAAAATTAAAAGATTTTGGAAAGAAATATAAATGAGGAAAGAAATAACAAGGAAAAGAATAGGACATAGGTAGGGAAAAAGAGAAGAAATATTACAAGAAAGAAAAAACTGACAGTGAGAAAAATAAAAACAATTCAATAGGGTAGTGGATAGAAGGAATGCGTTGCTGAAACAATTGTAAATTCAAGTGGGGTAAACGAGTTCAAGAAAATTGACAGATATTGGGATTCCGGTAGTTTGGGTTAAAAAGACTGGACCAACCTTGCTGGGCGTATTTTATGGTCGACTTGATGGGCGCCTGTAGTTGGTCGACTTAATTTGTATTTGTAAAGAAAGATAAAGGAGGTAAGATAGATAATAAGAGAATAATATTGATTGTGAGAAAGAGAGATGAAAGAGGAAGAATAAGAGACGGATACACAGGGGAGAAAAATGAATAATTGTGGGAAAGAAAGGCATAGAAGGTGAGGTAGAGAAAATTAAGATAGTGAGAAAGACGGAAAAAAAGAAAGGATTAAGAGATGGGTAGTTATAAATATAGAATATAAATAGAAAAAAAAATTGAAAAATATCAAGGGAAAGAAATTATGAATATAAATAGAAATAATAAATAGAAAAGAGAAAAACGAAAGTGTGGAGGGTGAACCAGAGAAAGTACGAAAATTAGTTAGCTTAAAGAATAATAGGTGAGGAAGATATAAGATAATAAAGACAGTGATAGTAATAATGATAGAAAATAAAAAAAAGTAAAATTCAAAACAAGACAAGGAGATATAGAAAAATATTATGAAGAATTCTTTGTAAGCTTTTAATTTAGTTAAGCATAACCTGATATACAGGGTGTATCTGAAATGGTGCAACAAACTTTCAGGGATGATAGTACTCATCAAGACGAACAAAAATCGGTATAGAAAGGGGGTCCCAGACCAAATTCCAGGGAGTTAAAAATGGAGCGACACCCCAAAAAATCATTGAAAAATTCAATTTGTAGAAGAACTACTATTGGTAAAAACTTAATTATGGTCTAAAAAATTTTAGTTTAATATGATCTTTAAAATTACCTCAAAAGTCTTCACTTTAAAATTTGTTTTATTATGAAAAAAGTTAAAAAACATAAAAAATGTGAAAACTCTGCCAAAACCTTATTTTGTATTTCGAAATCCTTTCTTTTGATTTGATAATCTGAAAGATCATAGTTGAAAACCCTTAAGTCCAAAGTTTCACGTAAATACAATCAATATTAAACGCTTGAGATTCTGTTAAAGTTTGTTTTTTGGGTGCGCAAGCTGTTTTCTAGAGCTGTTTCCAAAACAGCTGTTAGCGCACGCAAAAAACAAACTTTAACAGGATCTCAAGCGTTTAATATTGATTGTATTTACGTGAAACTTTGGACTTCAGGGTTTTCAACTATGATCTTTCAGATTATCAAATAAAAAAAAAGGATTTCGAAGTATAAAATAAGGTTTTGGCAGATTTTTCACATTGTTTTGTGTTTTTTAACTTTTTTCATAATAAAACAAATTTTAAAGCGAAGACTTTTGAGGTAATTTTAAAGATCATATTAAACCACAATTTTTGAGACCATAATTAAGTTTTTACCAATAGTAGTTCTTCTACAAATTGAATTTTTCAATGATTTTTTTGGAGTGTCGCTCCATTTTTAACTCCCTGGGATTTGGTCTGGGACCCCCCTTTCTATACCGATTCTTGTTCGTCTTGATGAGTACTTTCATCCCTGAAAGTTTGTTGCACCATTTCAGATACACCCTGTATAGGGTGAAGAATATATTTTTCAAAAATATATTTTAAATCTTTCTGTTCTTACAGTCACAATTTTTTTCATCAAAAGATAAAATGTTTTGCTGAGTATTTTTATCAAATTGCTTTAATCTTTTCTTAATTCTTGAAGAGATACATGCAAGGTTTTCTTCATACCGGTTTTATGGGGTGCATTAAAATTGCAATTGCAATTAAAATTTCAAACCTCGAATAATTTATGTACCTAATTAAAATGATATAAAACTATGTATGAAATAAATGTGTTCTTATGTAGACAATTACAAGCCAGGGAGATTTTTATCATTTATTGGATACTGAAGGTACAGAAGAGTTTTTTTCAGTGTATTGATTAAAAACGAAACCGTGTTTTAAGTTCTTTTTCATTCAACAAAAACTGGAACATCGGTCTTCTGTATTTAAATTAATATAAGTTAAAAAACCTGAATACTTTTTTTTTCAAATAAAGGGTTCTCTTTAATAAGAAAATTTTTAAAGATAGTTTTATTATGACTGACCTTTACTAATCAGGTTTTTTAAATAAACATTATAAGATTTAAAAATATTACTTATTGGAATACTCATATAGTTTCAAAGTTTACAAATTATTCAGTGATAAGTATATTACATTATTTAAACTTTTAAGTCAACAAGTTTAACTACTTTATTTAATAAATACATTCTTTTAGTAATATTTCACAAAATAAAACTCAAATTGGTAGATGCTTAATGTATTCTGTTTCACGAGTTAAATTAAACCATTAATAAGATTTAATAAGGAAATTATCGTTGCTAAAAAGGATGAGCTGTTTATATTTAAGACTAAGATATATGCTACCAAATAAATCAAAGTTAAGTGCCAACTTAATTGTTAGAGAAACTAGAGGTAGAAAAAACAATAAATTAATTTTTAAGTAGTTAATTTAATAGCAAATTCCAAATACATTTATTTCTTTATTAAATATTATGTGGCGTTAAATAAAGGTATAATTATAGATAATTTCCTTAATCAACTTTCAAATATATATCCATTAAGTTTAATTTGCTATAAAAAAATAAATACTTGTAATTAAATTCATTTTTTATACTTTCGAACATTCATTTTATTCCTCAATGCATTTAATCTCTTAAACATTAAACTTGGGACTAAAATACACAACATAGATGTATAAAATAAAACAGATATCCCACGTAGGAATAAAATATCTCAAAACACATTTTTAACTTAATATAGATTTTACTTAAGAAAAAAGTTCTCATGAAAAGTGAAGAAAGTATTTGATTGGGGAAAATTGTAATAGAAAAATGTTTTCAAACAATTTATAAAATTTCAACTTTCACCCATCTACTATTTAATTAATTGTTTGAATTTTAATATAAGTCGTAATTACTTACTTACAGTAAGGGTCCAAATATTTATCTTATATTTTTAATGGAAATGCTTAAAAGCAAATGTAATTAAGTGTTACCCAAAAACGTTTGATAAACTCTATAGGCTCATAATATATTTAGTTTCAACTATTACTGTATAAATAAGTTTCATTTCTAGAAGTTTTCCACAAAATTTAATCCAGAAAGTCAAAAGCAGCATTTCCTCTCTAACAAGATCTTGTTTCGTTTTGAACAAAAACCGCTAAAACAGTAATTAATCTTCGTCACACAATGACAGTTGAGTAAAAAAGGAACAAGAAAGAATAGAAAACACTAACAAAAAGTTAAAAGAAAGAGCAGACGGGCGGGATAGTTGGTGATTTGTCATGGTATTGGAGTAAAGCAGCAACAAAAGAACGGAAAATAAATGCTATAATTAAACTCCTTTCATCGCATCTATTTGTACTTAGGAAGCCCGGAAATTTATAAATTGATAGAAAGGAAAACATCAATCAACTATAGATTCTATCAGTCTTTTTCTGTTGTTGTAATTTTGTTTTCATTCTAACACTGTTGTTTTGTTCTTGTATCAATGATTGCAACACTATTATGACCTGTAGGGTGTCTCAAAAAAAACTTTTTTTCGAAAAACCTCGCTCCCCAGGGCTTTTCCCATTCCTTTTGGTCCCAAAAGATAGTGTGTTAAGTTTCAGCCCCCAAAGTTAACTCTAGGGTTTGCCTGTTTGCCTTCCCCCAATCAAATACTTTCTTCACTTTTCATGAGAAAGTTTGAAAAAAGTGGAAAAAATGACCTATTTTCAGAATTTTTAAAAATTATATTTTCAGATTGATACTGCGATAAAACTGGTTCAAATGTGTCATTTAGGACTTATTTAGATGGAATATATTTATTTATGTGTATTAACTGCACCCTATAGCCCCTATAATTTAAGATTAAAGCGTACTACTTAAGGACGTTGCACTCGCCAAAGCTTATAATGCACTACCGGTGGACGAAATGAATTAAATTTGAATTTCTTCGAAGGAACTCCCTCAAATGATGCCATTTGGAGCTAAAATGATATTATAAATTATAAAAACACTTGAAATAACAATAATGAGGTCTTCCACTGAGCTTTTAATGTAAAAAGTGATTTTCTTCAAAATTTCTCTTTTCCAGCTTATCAAACCCAAAATTTATATTAAAAATGATGGTTGTTGTACTTTTTTAGATACCAAACATTCAAAACTTAATGGGGGTTCATTTTTAATAAGTAGAATTAAATTTTAAACCGCACAGATCAGAAATGACATGGATATTTCCTATACCAGACGTTAAAATCGATTTTCTTTTTTTAAGTTTGGAAAATTACTTCCTTTTAACGTATTAGGGGAAAATTTTAATTAGAAACTGATTTCTTTAACATTTCAACCAAGATTCACAAGCATTAAACTATTTTCCTAACTTTGAAAAAAGAAAATCAATTTTCACATCTGGTATAGTAATGTTCCATGTCATTTCCGATCTGTGCGGTTTAAAATTTAATTCTACTTCTTAAAAATGAAACCCCTATAAAGATTTCAATGTTTGGTATCTAAAAAAGTACAACAACCATCATTTTTAATATAAATTTTGGGTTTGATCAGCTGGAAAAGAGAAATTTTGAAGAAAATCACTTTTTACATTAAAAGCTCAGTGGAAGACCACATTATTGTTATTTCAAGGGTTTTTATAATTTATAATATCAATTTAGCACCAAATGGCATCATTTGAGGGAGTTCCTTCGAAGAAATTCAAATTTAATTCATTTCGTCCACTTGTAGTGCATTAAAAGCTTTGGCGAGTGCAACGTCCCTAAGTAGTACGTTTTATTCTTAAATTATAAGGGCTATAGGGTGCAGTTAATACACATAAATAAATATATTCCATCTAAATAAGTCCTAAATGACATATTTGAACCAGTTTTATCGCAGTATCAGTCTTAAAATATAATTTTTAAAAATTCTGAAAATTGGTCATTTTTCCCACTTTTTTCAAACTTTGGGGCTCTACAGGCAAACCCTAGAGTTAACTTAGGGGGCTGAAACTTTACACACTATCTTTCGGGACCGAAAGGAATGGGAAAAGCCCTGGGGAGCGAGGTTTTTCGAAAAAAAGTTTTTTTTGAGACACCCTAATGACCTGTGTGTTTTGCAAAAAAGTTATATACGTTTCAAACTTTTATATGTAAATGGTTTATGTGCAGAATTTCTTGTATATTTCTTTAAAAATCTTGTGTAATCAAAATTTTCTTACTTAGCCGTAAACAAACTTAAGCTGTAACAGTATTGACCAGATCTTTTTTTGTAAATAGCTTAAAATGTTCAAACTGCGCTTGGAAACTAAATATATTTTTACATATGAAAGAGTTTTAAGTATGATTATATCTTGATAAAAAAGAAGGTAATAAGTGTGCTCTGTACAATTTGTCCCTTAATTGATTAATTAATTAATAGGAGTTGGAGGAGACACAAATGCATAGTATCCATAATGACGTAAATAAGAAAATAAAGTTTGAATGTAGAGGTAATAAAATATTCCTAGAGTCTTAAATAAGTTTATGTACTTATAAGATTCCTGTAGGAATTTTAAATTAACGCTATACTGTTAATATTCACAAATAATGTTTTAATTAGCACTAAACTGTTATTAAAAATTCCTTTTGAACCTTCAAAATTAATTTTTAAAGTCAAACTTATTGGCATATTTTAAGTTATTTCAAATAAATAAATGAAATTAAAGTGAATTCCCTGTTTTTAAGCGGGTAATTATATTAAGAATATTTTTTCATGGCAATAAAATTAGAAAAAAAAACTATTTTAAATATGATCAACTAATTAATTTTTTTAAGATAGTTAAGCAAATTTATTAAAGAAGAAAACTACTTGCATCCTTGTTTGTTTAGTTTTTATGCTCATAATGTAATTATTAGATCAAAACAAATTTTTAAAAAGAATATCAGACACTGTAAAACAAATAAAACAGAATAAATGCAAATTAAATTTGACAGCAATAATAAATTTATAAACAAGGCATTTATTTATTTTCATACGGAAAACTATTTTTAGTCCTTGAATATAATTTAAGCAAAATAAGGCAAATTTCATTTTATATTCATCGCGTCAAAGCGGGTTGTTTAAGCATAAACAGTAAACAAAGATTGTAAAAGAAACAAGTTTCTAAAATTATAACAAAAAGAAAATCTCGTTGTACTAGATAGACTTAGTAAACTTACTAATTCATAATATGAAAATGCCAAAACCATGATAGTTCTTTTTGTCCCTGTAATAAAAATAGGAGAATAAATTTGGTAGTCATTTAAAGCTCTTTCTAAGATGCATAAACTTCTTGCATTAAACAAACATTCAAAAAACATTGGTAAAAGGATTAAGGTATTTTTTCTTTTCACTTGTTTAAAAAACAATGTAACTTCTTATAAGAAAATATAGCCTAGTCGTAGAAGATTTGTGATTTAGATTATCTTGGTTACATGCCCATTAGGGTGGGTCGAAAAAACACTTTTTTCGAAATTCGTTGGGCCTTAGGGGGGATTTTTGGCCAAATGTCTTCAATAATACGTAAAAAAATTTTCAGATCGATGCGACTATTCTTTCACTTGCCGCCTAGCGCTCAAAGTTCAAAATTTTAGAAAAAAACCTGACATTTTAAAAATTTTGCAAAAAAAATTTTTTTTGGAAATATTCAAATTGTTAGCAAGTATTTGAATCATAATGGAATCAATATAACGTATAAAAAATTTGAGATTGATAGGACCATTTCTTCAGTACCCGGCTGGCCCCTCAAAAATGAAAATTTGACAAAAAACACCCAATTTTTAAAGTATGTCGGCGAATGCTGATATTAAGCAAAATGAAAGGATTTAATTATGTTTTTCGTCTTGACACCGTGAAAATGACATGAGTTTCCAAATATTTCGAGATCCTTCGATAATAATGGAAGATTTTAGCCTTATGGAAAACCACAAAATGGCGTAGACTTTAATATACAATATGTATAATCTCAATGTTTTGTTGGCTGTGGTCAACCACCTTGCATGATGTAGTTTTCCAGGTTTTCTGTCAGCTAAATATTGAGGGCAATCCCCTGAATATATAGCTTTGCACATATTGAGAAGATACTGCTGATCTGAGCTGAGATCACTTGCTTCCTCCAGGTCTAGTTCTTTGATCCATTGTACCGGAAGGGGATCAAAACTTTTGACGGTAAGATTTTCACAATTTTGCAGTGACATGATAATCGGTCCCTCAAAAGTGTTCGGTCCGGAACTTTTTCCGTCCAGTGATTGGAATAAGTGTCGAAAAGGCAATTCATTTGTGTGTAATAAACACACTACTCTTTGAATAGGTTTCTTTAATGAATATTTTAAACCAGTCATAACTCCATTTTTCTTGCCTGTATTAATTCCTGTGCCGTCGAACCCCATAATTTTTAGATTACATAAATTTATTCCTTTCTTTTGGAAAAATTTAATAATGGCTTTTTGTTTGGAGTCTCCCTTTCCTGACTTAGGAGTACCTTTACCAAGGTATTTGGTTAAGTAGAGAGAGAGAGAGAGAGAGAGAGAGAGAGAGAGAGAAGTTGACAATTTCCTCTTCTCTCTGTGAACCTTTGAGGTGTCTATTACATTTTCCCTCTTGTCTGTTGTTACATGTCCGATATCCTCCATAAGGAACGAAGCCAAAAGCGCAGCCTTTCTACTAGATGTTTTAGTTCTATAAACTGCAGTTGAGAAGGTGGGTAGCTGCAATCGCATTTGTTGAACTGGCTTAGCTATTTGTTTTGCACGTTTAGGAGGGATATAGTCTTAATCTGAAGTTGAAGACTCACTCTCTTTCATTGGACTTAAGTTTTCAGGACTACAATCATCTTCCGTCTTTTTACACAGATCTCGCTGAGCATCTCGTTGTAACTTTTTAGAACGTCGATTGGTTTCACGTTTATCTAAATTTCCAATCGTCAATTTTCTCTCTGCTCTTTGATTTAGCAGAAACGGAACTTCCAACAGCGGTACTTTTTTTTGTTTTTCACAGTTCCAGTAGGAAGGATTGGCACATTTACATGAAGCTTTGTCAAAGAGTGTTTTCTTGGCAAAACTCTGAAAATTTTCTATTTTTCTAACAACCCTTGAGTTATTATTTTTCTGATATTTTTGAAGATTCTGGGCTTTATTGTCCAAGTCCATTTGCTGTCTTTCCCAAAAGGTAACTCCTTAAAACGTCTTCTACAGTAGGTAGATTAGCAACACACAATTCCTTTGGTAATCCAATGATGCTGTTTTAACATTGGACCGTAACCCACGCTTAGATGCCATAATTTTAAACTGCATGAAATGCGAACTGTCGCATGCACAAAAATGTCCCAAAACAAGGAAGCACTTAGGGTACGGTCACCCTGAGTGCAGGATCAGGTGTATCTCCCCGATCTCTTTGTGTGGTTAGGTGAGGTCAATTAGCGAACAAAAGAGTGGGGTAGATATCCAATTTGATAAAATCCGCCTGATATTGCGCTCAGGTCGACCGGGACCTTAGGGACCTCTTCAAAAAGGATATCTCACTCAATAGCACTGTTTGTAAATACAACTACTTCGGGTTTAAGGATGCTTTCCCTGGGCGATGCAAGGGGGTGCGGTTAGAGGGGGCGGGCCATCTTGTAAGTCTAAACAGATGGACTGTGAGTTGTGGCGAGGTAAAATTATTTACACGATAAACTCCTTCCATTTTTCCTGAAATCAGCATTCGCCGACCACCTTTAAAAATTGTGTTTTTTTGTCAAATTTTCATTTTTGAGGGGCCAGCCGGGTACTGAAGAAATGGTCCTATCGATCTCAAACTTTTTTATACGCTATATCGATTCCATTATGATTAAAATCCATGATAACACTTTGAATATTTCCAAAAAAAAATTTTTTGCAAAATTTTAAAAATTTCAGTTTTTTTTCTAAAATTTTCAACTTTGGGGGCTCGGCGGCAAGTGAAAGAATAGTCGCATCGATCTGAAAATTTTTTTACGTATTATTGAAGACATTTGGCCAAAAATCCCCCCTAAGGCCCAACGAATTTCGAAAAAAGTGTTTTTTCGACCCACCCTAATGCCCATACACTGTAAAAAATAATCCTGTAAAAAAACAGAAAATTTCTGGCAGCAAAAGTTACCAGAAAGTTTTGCAAGCAGAAAAATCCTGTAAACAGAAAAAAGCTGTAACCTACAGGTAAATGCTGTAAACAGAAACTTTCTGAGCTGTTTTTTTAAATTTTAATAAAATAATAACTGGGGATTCAACCCACGACCTACCGCATGCTAAGCACGCACGCTACCGCTGCTCCAACGAGGATTCAGTAAAAGTAGAAATTATCCAGATCTTTCTTTCTCCACGAACTGAAACTTTTATTTGGCCCCAAAGCGTGTTGAGTGTTGCCAATAGCTGTATTCGTTTTCGCTGCAGAAAGTTTCTGTTTAAGTACAGATAAGCTAAAAAACTAGAAAAAAGCTGTTTTTTTACATAAAATAAATAGAAGTGCGGTGGGAATGTTACATGACAGAATATCCCTGTAAACATAACGTCATTTTTATTGAAACTTTCGGTTTTTCTACAGTTCTTTTACAGTGTAAAAAATAATAAGAAGAATGGGAAGTTACGGATACATATACTTATACATTTTTGTGAATGAAACAAACATTTTTCTTAAGATCAGAAACCAGGTTCCACTACTCACAACCGCCCCATGTAATGATTTTCAAAGTAATACCAGTCCAAACAAGCACTTCCATTTTTACACTAATAGTCCAGTCAAATAGTATTTATTTTAGGAAAATTTTGGGGTAGAAGATATTTTTCGCTATCTGTATGTTTTTTGGGGTGCTGAATCTGAATCTGAGGTTTGCCAACAAAATTTCGTGACGGAACATTGTGAAAATTCGAAAAAATGGCAAAAATTCGCCCCTTTTTTTCGTTTTCGGCCCCTAGAACATTACCTTTGCACTTCTGAGCTAAAAAGTCAGTACAAAAAATAAAGACCACTAACCAAGCTACAAAAAAGTCAATTAAAACTTTTCTCTCAGACGCATAGTTTCGGAGATAGAACACGTTGAAAAAGGGGCTATTTTCGTTCGATTGGTAAGAAATCCAAAAAATGTCACTAGTATCTCCAAAAAACCGCATTTTTGGAACAGGATACTATAAAAACTGCCTAAATAATATTTCACATGAAATTAGCTATCTAAAAACTCCAATAATGATAACTAAATGCATTTTTGTTCGGGGATTTCTCTTAAGAACGAAAGTTCAACAGGAGATAATAGTATTTCTATAACTAAGTTGCTTCTTCGACATTACATGCAAAATTTTTCTATTGACTGCTCTATATGTTTTTGAGGGTGCTGAATCCGAATTTGAGGTTTGCAAACAAAATTTCATGACGGAACATTGCGAAAATTCGAAAAAATGCCAAAAATTCACCACTTTTGTTCGTTTTCTGTCCTTAGAACATACACTTTGCATTTCTGAGCAAAACAGTTAACACCAAAATAAAGAAGAGAAAACAAGCTACAAAAAAGTAAATTACAACTATTCTCTCAGATGAAGGGTTTGGACGCTAGAGAACGCTGAATATTGGGAAGTTTTTGTTCCATTGGTGGAAAATTCATAAAATGTCACTCGTATCACCGAAAAGCGGCCTGTTTTGGAACAGGATACTATAAGAACGGCTTCAATTATGTGTTACGCCCAGGAAATTAAAGTTCTGCATACTCAAATGTTAATTGGTAAATAATTAAATATAACAATAAAATACGACCATTAGCAACATTTTGGGATTACTGTAATATTTGCTCATTTTTAAAGGCTTTAATCGTGCATTAATTAATTAAATGCACGATTTATTTCATGTATGTACCTATTTTTCTATATATTACTTTGATTAAAGCCTTTAACAATGAGCAATATTACAGTAATCCCAAAATGTTGCTAATGGTCGCATTTTATTGTTATGTTTAATTATTTATCAATTAATATTTGAGTATACAGAACTTTGATTTCCTGGGCGTAACACATAATTGAAGCCGTTCTTATAGTATCCTGTTCCAAAACAGGCCGCTTTTCGGTGATACGAGTGACATTTTATGAATTTTCCACCAATGGAACAAAAACTTCCCAATATTCAGCGTTCTCTAGCGTCCAAACCCTTCATCTGAGAGAATAGTTATAATTTACTTTTTTGTAGCTTGTTTTCTCTTCTTTATTTTGGTGTTAACTGTTTTGCTCAGAAATGCAAAGTGTATGTTCTAAGGACAGAAAACGAACAAAAGTGGTGAATTTTTGGCATTTTTTCGAATTTTCGCAATGTTCCGTCATGAAATTTTGTTGGCAAACCTCAAATTCGGATTCAGCACCCTCAAAAACATATAGAGCAGTCAATAGAAAAATTTTGCATGTAATGTCGAAGAAGCAACTTAGTTATAGAAATACTATTATCTCCTGTTGAACTTTCGTTCTTAAGAGAAATCCCCGAACAAAAATGCATTTAGTTATCATTATTGGATTTTTTATAGCTAATTTCATGTGAAATATTATTTAGGCAGTTTTTATAGTATCCTGTTCCAAAAATGCGGTTTTTTGGAGATACTAGTGACATTTTTTGGATTTCTTACCAATCGAACGAAAATAGCCCCTTTTTCAACGTGCTCTATCTCCGAAACTATGCGTCTGAGAGAAAAGTTTTAATTGACTTTTTTGTAGCTTGGTTAGTGGTCTTTATTTTTTGTATTGACTTTTTAGCTCAGAAGTGCAAAGGTAATGTTCTAGGGGCCGAAAACGAAAAAAAGGGGCGAATTTTTGCCATTTTTTCGAATTTTCACAATGTTCCGTCACGAAATTTTGTTGGCAAACCTCAGATTCGGAATCAGCACCCCAAAAAACATACAGTTAGCGAAAAATATCTTCTACCCCAAAATTTTCCCAAAATGGCCTTATTTTAGGACAATTTGACTGGACTATAAATCATATTTGTCATGCCTCAAAATTCAAACAATTGAAATTCTCAAGATTTATACCACTCAAGGGGAAAGTGGAAATCAGAACTCTCTCTCTCTCTCCCCACTTTCTTTTCCTAAGAAAAATTCCCTTTCGGAATAAAAAGAAACCAAAGCTGGAATCCCGTCGAACCATTCATCAAACCCACAGGTCGCGGTTCATTATTAATGATGAGTTGAAGACGAAGCTTTTGATAGATGAAGCCGTCCCCAATCGAAAAGAGCTGTGTTGAGTTGGAGGATAGCTTCTCTTGTTGCTCACTTCTAGTATATCAGACGACTCAAAGCGGGAATAAAAAATATCTTTATGATGAATTAGAAAGGGAAATGTGTCCGTGGATTAAATATTTAGGATTGTATTATATTGTTTGATCACAAACATTGATTTTTACTCAAATTTGTTCCAGGCAGTTTTTAAAACTTGAAGAATGGACTATACGGCTAGTTAGATTAGTTAGAGAACGGCTAGTTAGATTATAACGAGCGTTTAAAATAAGTACACGTGCAGTCTGCTCAAAAGAAAGGTTAAGAATTAGGGGAGACTTTGTGCAATGTTTTAAAATGATAAAACAAGAGGAATTCAGATTTCAGTAGGTATAATTGAACGAGGGGTCTTGGATTAAAATTAGATTAGGCCTATTTTATTCGGGAGGACAGAAACATTATTTTTTCAGTAGATGATAGACTAGATAGATAGAATAAATTAAAAAAATAATAATGATAAATTCTACAGGAGAGAGAGAGTAAGAAAAATATTGACATTTACGGAGGATTGGGAATTCAGGATAAATAGATCAAACTTGTGTTGATGGGCATCAAACCTGATATATGTCGTCACTTTCGAACTTGTATTTGTAATAGAATTTAAATAAATATTAAACTCTCTAAAGGAAGAGTGCTTATGTAACCCACTTTAAAAATTCTTTATTAAACCACTTTGGGAAAAGAATTCGTCGAATTTAAACAATGCCTCATTAAAACCAGACATCCGAGCTTAAAGAGAGTGAAAACAGAAACTTTATAACAGAGTTAACTTGTAAACATTCTTTACTTATTTAATTAAATTGTTTTCGCTGAGAGAAGTGCCCGCCACATTCTTTTTTTACAAGCATTTCACTTGTACTTAATTAAAATAGAGACTTAATTATTTGAAAAAGGGAAGAATCAAATACTTTTACAATTGTTCCCCACTTATAATTATTTTGTTTTTGTATTAGTTTTAATATGCGAAATTTTGCTGAAAAACGTGGCGGCTAATTGATTTCCTTGAAGCAGTTGATGATTTAAAAAAAATTCAAAAGTTTAGTTTAAAATTAAAAGTTAAAGAAAATTTTAATAGGAAGTGAAGAAATTAGAGTAGGTGGGGGCAGATCCCCGCAATTTTTAGTATTTTTAACATTGTGGTCGAAAGGGGGCAAATAATCCCGAAATTTTAATTGGAAGTGTTAGATTGTGATCTTACTTATCAAACCAATCCAAGTTTAAACTCTTATCGATGGTATTTAAAGAGAAATTTACAATTTAGTAGTTGAAAAATCGCGTTGCTTTACCTCATAAAATGGGGCAAAGATCCGCACTTGCGTATCTTTGTGCCCAAGTGAAATAAACATGGATAAACAGAATTTTTCATCATAAAAAACTAGAAATAATCCTCTTAATATTGTTCCAATTTTTCTAAGTCAACCAACAATATTAAACATAAATATAATCAGTTTTAATGAAAATTGTTGACTTGTTGTAGACTTGTTTCATAAGGGAGAAAGAGGATGGTTTCAGTTAGAGGGTTGACATCTCAGAAACCTTTATTCAACTTTTTAGGGATCCCGTACGTTCTAATTTCCTTTTAGGGTGAATTCCCAAAGTTTTGAAGCTGCCGGTATTTGCCCCAAAACACCTGATTAACCTCGTTTCACTTTATTTTGAAAAACAAGCCTATTTATTTTTAGAGACATGTTGGGGCAATTCTTTCAAAACGAAACTGAAGTTTAAGTGCTCTTATACATTGGGGTTATTTGTTGGTATTTCTCCTCAAACCCTATTTTATGTAGTGTTAAAGTAAAAGATCAGAAAAATTACATCTAAATGATGAAAAACAAACTTACAGCATTTTTTAAACTCATGGCGAACTTTCATTGAACAATGGGTCACAATGAGACAAACCAAACACCTGGTCATGGCTTACTGCGATACGGTAATTGAAACACGTAGTTCAATTACCTACGTGTTTCAATTACCGTATCGCAGTAAGCCATGACCTGGTAATCAACTTTTGAATCGATTATTACCAATTAAAAATCGCGGTGCGTGGTTTTTCCTTACGCGGGTTTTTACCCTCACCTACCTTATTCTTTTGTGAAAATATTTGAAAAATGTGCCTATTTAACTTACTAAAATGCTAACGACGTAAATTGGTTTAAATTTGATTTTGTTTATAAAAACAAATTTTCTAAACTTATGATAACTTTAATTATTTTATTAATGTATAGGATATTAGAGCATGTTTAGACTCAAATCAAATGCGTCTCAATCATCCAAAAAAAGTAACCATGACTAATTAAAAATATATGAAAAATATAAATAAACCACAGTAAACTAATAAAAATGTTTTCCACTGTAAATTATGTAATGAAATTAAAAAATAGCATGCATTTAGGTAAAAAAGGGTCTTCATTGAAACAGCTGTTTCAATGAAGACCGGTTCAATGAAGAGAATCGGTTGTACTAGTATAACCGATTAATAATATTAACACTTTTGAGAGTTTTCACACACTGTTTCAAATAGTCGTTAATAATTATATAAGATTATGAAATAGTAAAATTTAATGAGATAACTTTAACTGAATTTAAAACATACATTGGTATACTTCATTGGAATAATATTGAAATAAAAACTACCAAAAGTGATCCTATTAATAAAACTCAACTGAGCTCATACCTATCTAAACTAGAATATGTTGGAGTTAAAATACTTAAAAAAGTATTTCACATCCTCTCTATACGAAATAAAAAGCACTAAGTTGTTCTCTGCCATTCGAATTTTAAATATCATGAATTAGTTTTCTAAATCTAATTTGATTCTATAGATTAAAAATTTTTTTGCTCTAATTTTAGTTACTCATGCTTTTATAGTAGCATCTTTAATTGATATTAAAAGAATTGTGATTTTCCTTTTTGATTTCTACTTCTTAGATTCAACTGTAATTGTTTTTTTGCCTATTCGAGCTAAAGAACTAAACGGGAAGATGAGGATGAATTATTCATTACTTAAATTCTTCATGAAATTGTTGCAATAATATTTAAATGCATCGCATTTCTTATACGAATGAATGCCTTAATTATGCTTTTCTCCCCCAGTAATGTCCAGGAACTTCTCTAGATTATTTAAATAAGAGTGAGGAATGTGTATGAAAAGGTTCACATTGAAAATGCATTCTACTCTGAAAGATATTTTAAGTTAAATTACATTGAATGTTATAAAAAGAGTTTTAGAAATGATTGCTTTCTCTTTTTTTAGTCGGCTATAACGATTAGTTGTTCTTTTATTTAACTGTGGACAACAAACTTACATAGATAGAATGAAAAAGGAGAAGAAATATTTTTTGATTGTTAAAAATGGATACTATAAATATTCTTTTCCAATTCTTAACCAATAGAAACTAGGAAAACAATGCATGCAATGTAAATGCATGGAAACTTTAGGCTAGATCTCAGGGTTTCTGTTAAACCTTCATCCACTTGCTTAGAACCTTGGTTGGAAAAGGATTCTTATTATTTAAATTTTACCGCTTAATTTTTTTACCTTTTTTAATATTATATAAAATTTATTGAGATTGATTCTAATTTTTACTTCAAAAATTCAAAAAATATTTCTCTCTTTTTCAACTATAGTGTAAAATATTTACTACAAATTAAAATATATTTTTTTAGGAACATTGATAATGTAAACATCATTACCAGAAAGGGATAACACATTGAGAAGGACAAACAACATGTGCAATTAGTGTCCCAGCTCCCGTAATCTTTCTACAACACCGAAAATTGGCCGTGGCTTTAACCACGGCTTACTAGATACTACTACAGGCTGACCGAGATGCGGAAACCTTTAAAACGTAGTTGGCAATAGTTAACATCTAGCAAAGCAAATCCACAGAGTTGAAGGCGGGGCTAAATGGCTTTATGGCCAACAGTCAGCAGTTTCGTCTTGAAAACACGCCTTTGTTTTTCCTTATTTGTCAGTGTGTTTATCCTATTGGTTAGGACGTTATTTAACCGATTGGGGGCGATCCTAGCGGGAAAAGTTGTCAAAATTTTTAAATAATTCAAAACCTGTAGTAGTACGCAGCCTGTAGTAGTATCTAGTAAGCTGTGCTTTAACTCTCCAGAAATTGAGCGAATAAACTTGCCTCTAAAGTGACCACTTTATTAAATACAAAATACAAATTAAGTCGATCAACTACAGGCGTAAGCCCCGAAAGGTTGGTCCAGTCTTTTTAACCCAAACTACCGGAATCCCGGTATCTGTCAATTTTCCTCTTGAACTCGTTTACCCTAAAGCCCTGGATACTCTACCCTACCTTAAGTAGCGACATCACTCTACTAGAACGACGGGAGGGGCCATTTTGGCCCCTCGCATAGTTTGTTGTTCAATCAATTTAGCGCTAATTAACCAAATGGCTTGAAATTTTCTGACTTTTCATTATTTGACCCTATTTAAGTAAATACCAAATCATTTTCATTTTAGTCACATAGGAGCGGAGATATCGAACCGTATACCTAGAACGACGGGAGATATTTTGTAAATGCGCGTTTGAAAATCGTCGTTTCTGGTGATCACTGGAGCGTGAAAATATCCCCCCTACTTACCCTGACCTTGACCTTCAATTCCCTGTTTTCACAGGTGTTTGGGGAGTGGTTGGAATTCCGAAAATTCCCTCCCCCTATCTGTACTAAAGAAATAAGAGACCTGTCTACTTTTTCTGAGACTAGAGGTATATTATTTGTGATAGCTTTTTGGAATGGAGCAATTTTGTTACTTAGAAGTGTAAACTAATGATTTATTACCATAAAAAATACCATTACTAATAGATTACCACAACTTTTATTCCAAAATTGCAAGAAATGCATAGAACTAAGACTTGCAATGTTTAGATAGGCTTGATTCAGGTATAAGAGATATTTCACGATTGATATTTTAAAATGTTATGGAAAAAATATCACATCAGTACTGGCAAAAAAATAATTTTTAATTTTAGTAACCTCATTTTGAAGACCGCCGCGCTAACGCAGAGTCAATACAAAAATATAGTTACACAATTAAAAAACAAATAAAAAAGACAAGTAATTTAGCAAATTTAGGACAGATATGTATAAGAGAAAATGTTTTTGTATTTCAGAATAATTTGAAAGCATTTGTGGAAAAAGCGCCCTGATGGCAATGCTTGGAATTCAATTCAGTGTTCCCAAAATTATACAAAATGTGAATGAATGAATCAGTTTGTAAAATATTACGTGTCCATTGACTGTCCAAAAGTGTATTTTAATTTACTATATATGTATAGGATTGATATATTTACTTAAAATTCAATTATCTGCACGAAGAAAAGAAAATATATTTTCAACTTATTTCATTATCAATTTAATCGGCTATTTTCCCCCATTAAAAATACAAAAATTCTATAAAAACGTAAATTTTGTCTCCACTATGTTCTAAATAAGTTATTTCGTTGATATTTCTAGTTTAGGGATGTTTTAATAATGATACGAACAAAAGAAATCTGCGAGGGTCTTTCTGGCCCTCTCCGTCCTTCTAGGTATACGACTAAGTCCCGTCGTTCTAGTGTTAATCGGCCGCCATTATGGGGAGAACTCACTATTAGTCCGGATAGTCTAGCTTATCGTCGCTAGTAGTGAGTTCTCCCCATAATGGCGGCCGATTGAGCGTGATGTCGCTACTTAAGGTAGAGTATCCAGGGCTTTAGTTTACCCCACTTGAATTTACAATTGTTTCAGGCAACGCATTCCATCTATCCACTACCCTATTAAAAATAATGCTTTCTACAATCCGTCTTAAATTTTAATTCTTTCTTCTTTCCAAGTCCGCAAATTTATCCCTTTTTGAAATATCATCACAATTTCACGCAGAACTAAGGAAGGAACCTTGCCAGGTTAGTATAAGCATTGGAATGGCAAACAATTGAGATACAGCCGTATTTTATGCAAAATGTCTGGTGCCCGGTCCACTTTTGTAGGGTAGTGTACTACCTTAATGTATAGTTTTCTAGTATGACAGAGAAGGTTGTAATCTAGTATATGTAGAACTAAAAACTGTAGTTACATCAATGATATCTCGAGTTTCCCATCAAATACTTATTTAAAAAATTAAATCAAACCATCATTTTTAATTAGGGTAAAAAAAAATATATAGATATAGTTACAAATTTGTAGCTTATTGAACTTAAAAGATATGCTGTGGTTTTTTCTACCTGAAGAAGAATTTTATACTTAGATATTACGCTTCTTAAAGAAATAACCAAAAGAAGTTTAAATTCCGTTACATAACTTAAATACCTGGGTATACAATATAGCTGATACAACATATGTTACCTAAAATATCGGTCTAACCCATTTATTTAGTTTTACTAGTGTAAATTCCGCTTCACAAAAAATCATTCTTACTCCACCGTCACATCATACTCATACAATCATACATAAACCATACTTCAGAAAAGAAACTAAAAAACATCTAACCCGACTCCTAAAAAAACTCATGTTCTTTTCAAACCAGCGAGCCTCTCCAAGCCAGAGGGCCTTCAAAGTTTTATGTTCCTTATCTTCCCCAAGATAAAACCCGAGTTCTTATCTTCCCCTGCTTAACTCTTCTTCTTCCAAGTCCACTCGTATCAAGCAAGTGTCTGCAGCTTGATTCCCCAAGAGGGCGATGCCCCAATCAAACTCGAGGAACTATGAAAATACATTTGGAATCGGAAGTGCCGTTGAGGTTTCTGAGCCACAGATTTCTTCAAGGTAGGGGGGCTCGGTTTTTTGGATAATGGGGTTTATGGCAAGGGTCTTTTATGCTGACGGCCGATTTAGAAAGGGGAATTTGAAAGAGGTATGGGGAAGGTATCGTTAAGATGTGGTTTTTCTCCCATACGTTTGTTAGAAGACTCTTTTTTATAGGTCTCTTGCTTGGGAATGATAAAATGTAATGGGGATTTGGTACTATTCAAGTACTTTTTCTTTATCACTCCTGTAAAATTTTGAAATAAAGGGTTAAGGTTGTGAGGGAATGGGTACAACACGGTTGTCTGTACTGTTAAAAATTGCCAAACAAATTTGGGACAACAAATTTTCCGTTGAAATTCGATATTTTGTAGTTGTCATCAATGGAACTGTATTTCTAATCGGTTCGGGGGTCCGAATGAAATAAATAATGAATGTATTGATTTTTTTCTGCATGAGGGGGGAGGGGGACGGTGTTTAAAGGGTCAAGATTTTTTAAAGGATTTAAGAGGCATGGGTAAACTAAAAATTTATGAAACTTGAGAACTAAAAAAGTTCAAATTTTACTACAGTTTAGAAGTCATTCACAAATGTCTCACAATTTTCTTAAGTTTTAGAACCCTTCCTTTACTTGCCAAACATTTCAGTGAACCGTTCCCCATTGGGTTGTCGCATTTTTTGAAATTAAATGGAACGTCCCTTTAAAACGTGTCACGTGCTATTTTGTAAATGGACCTTTGTCAATGTAAATTAATTTCAAATTTGAATTATTTAGTTTAAACCTCAGTAGGGGATCTTAAATTAGTAACCTGTTTTATGTAAAAATTTAATGTAAACGTAAAAGAGTAAATAATATTTTATTAATAATAAAACAAAGGAACGCAGCTTGTAAAATTAACATAAATAATTTAATTAGATTCATTATTTCACACAAATTGCTTGTTTTACTTTTGCACTTTTGGAATACATGTTCTTATAGGGAACATTTTATTCATTCTTTTGTTTAATGATAACTTCCTTCTACTAATAATGTACAAAAAAAATTTTTTTCAAGCAAAGTGCTTTTAATAATATTTTATAAGTCTTTCAATTGATAGCAATTCACAATTAAGGACCATTTCTGTAAGCAAATATTTTTGAGTTTTAAATGTATTTGAATGACCCTTTTAAATATACCTTTGAAAGTACAACTAACCTTCAAACGTCTTACACGTTTATTGTAATCCCAACCCCTTATCACAAAATTTTCTGAACTAACCGTTACCACTTATAAAATCAGATTAATATTTGTAAAATTATTAATTTAATGACTTAACATTGCTTAATTAAGCTAATTTCCTAATATAACTTCTATATTTCATTAACTAAAGCCATTTTGACTCATAATAATTAATAAATAAATTAAAAGTTAAATTTAAAACTGAATGAAGCAAAACGGGGAAGCAAACGTGTAAGATAGATTTGCTTGAAAATTTATCGAATGTGTCAATGCCAAGAAATTAAAAATAAACCCCAGATTTACGCAATCTAGAAAGTAATTTTAAAAAATGATATTTAAATTAATTAACGTAGTCGAAGGATATTTAGCATTTTAAAGCTATAAAATGTATAAATCGATATTGAATTGCAAAATGATTTGGATTTTATTTCCCGTAAACGGAAGAAGATAAAAATTCTCCAGTTGAGTGCAAAAACATGCGGGATTTTTATTTTGTGAAGGGCAATACTTTCTAATTTGTAACGTAGTCTTATGGACAGGATGTGAATGTTTTGTAATGGTGGCGTTTACGCATGATACTTATGTACAGTTTTTCCATCAAAGAAAATCCACGTTAACGAGTGGCAAGCGTAAAAAATATTTTAATGGAAGCTTTGAAAATAAAAATGTTTTTTATTTACGCTCAGCACGATTTTACCGTGGTTCCTGACCATAAAAGCACTATTTTTTCAATAGAACAAGTTGTTTTCAATTTTCACATTGCTGCTTTGGGTATTCTGCATATGGGGAGTTCAGAGGAGAGAAAATTTACTAAGATCCCCTATATACTTTGTAACGTCAATGGTAACATACATAGCTTTACCGAAAATTTTAATGAACAATTTCAGATTATATTGGAAAAATTTAATTTAAAATTTTTATATTAAAAAAACACAGATTTAACTTTAACCTATGTTAGAAATAAATTGAAATTTTTCCGTTACATTTTTAGAATGGAATTTTAAGGTAGAAATTTCCACATATTTTCACAGGGAATCATACATTCCTCAAGATGATGATAATTTAATAAAACTAATATATTGCATTATTATCGTCCAAATACATTTTGTCCCTTGTAAAAGAGAACCAAAGCACAAGTATATTTTGCTACATTGCATAATGTCAGAAAAATATTCCTTCTTTCACCTATCCTTTGTTCATAACAGTAATTCTTACGACACTCGTTGAATTCAATTATTCTGGTGTTAACTTAATAGTCAACTTCAAATCTCATTTAAGCCTCCTAGCAAATGAAATAAAAATTGTGTGCTAATTAGCTAAAGATAGCTTTAAATAGTTTAAGTTGAACAATGTTTATTCCATTAATAAGCCCTGCATTATTTTGTATTCTACTAGTAAAATCAGCCATCTGTTACATTATATTTCTTTTGTATAGTCTGCTTTACTTATAACATTGTACTGAACTTAGGATAAATTTTAGTTGTTTGGAGTTGTCCATGATTTAAATTTATATATAGTTCATTCCTAATTTACATTTTACAAGTGGGAGGTATACCATAATAATATTTCAGGATTCAGGTATTTAGCACATAAGATACTAGTTTTTTAATCTTGAAATTAAATACATGATGTGGTAAATTGGAAATTTTTGCATGCACCAAGTCACGCAGTGGGGGAAAGAAGCTTTTATAAGGTTTGTGTGATTTAAGTTGGTATATTACTGCTTAGACAACGATAGTAAAAGGGTCACGTGATTTTTACAGACGTTGCACGGCCAAATAGTACTCGACTTGTATGAACTAAAATCTCCATATTGATATTAAGCGGTTTCGCTCCTTGGTTAATATCAATTTGGAGATTTTATTTCATACAAGTCGAGTATTATCGGCCGTGCAACGTCCGTAAAAATCTTGTGACCCTTTTACTATCGTTGGTTAAGCAGTACTTTGGATTTATAGAAAACCGTTTCGGATAAACTAGTTTCAATTAAAGAAAGAAATATGTTCTACAATGTAATTCTTTATTGGTTTCATTATGTTTGTAATTTAACGAGTTATTTACTTAAAAAACCATCAAATTCCATTTTCCTCTACTTAATGCATAAATTTTAATTACCATGTTTTTAAAGTGATAAAAAAGTTTTTTATTCTTAGACGTTTTTCCGTAGTTGGAGTAGTAGGTAAATCCAATATATTGAGATTCCTTACTACGTAAGATGACATTGTCAATATTTGTCTTTCAGAAAACAAGCGACATATGCTTTTGAATATAGCGGGAACATAAAAATATATTTCATCCTTTGCAATCTGCGTTCTCTACTATGTAAACCGTGTTTTTTTTTAAGTCTACATACACCAGATTACGCCCAGAAATCTTCCATCTGAACACAAACAGCGTTTCCACTTTCAAGTCAACGAAACAATGTATCCGACAGAACGGAGAGGCGCGCGCTATACGACAACCCAGGGATTAATTTTGTTATCATCAAAAAACGCCTCTCCCCATAACTTAAATCTGGCTTATTCCTCGAAAACAGCGAAAAGAAAATTGGCAACAAAAATTGCAACCAGTCAACCGGGCTGATGCACGCTACCAGATTCGCGAGAAAAAACTGTTGGCTGGGATTGTTACCATTTGTTACCCTGCTTCGCGTCGATAAACTGGGCCTATATGGAAAAAAGTATTGAATTTGGATTGTTTGCCTATGCTGTTTTGTTAGTGTGAGCTTGTGATGGATAGTGCATGGATGGTGTATGACGGTTTCTGGAGATGTATGAGCTTTGCTTTGGCCTTGGAATGACAGATGGAATGTTTTTTTTCTCTTGGTGTGAAATGCTGTTTGTGTTGTGAAGCTGTTTTCTTGTGAGTTTGAGATAGTATTGTTGAGATAAGTTTGTAGATTTGTGTGTATGTAAGATATAATTCTTTGTTCAAACTGATGCTGAGGAATAGTATTAAAAATATTACTAACTAATGCTTTATACCCTAATTGTTAAATTTAAAATGAGACTTGAGGTATAAATAGTGGTTGATGTATAAAATAATAGAGGTTTCGAAAAATATGTAATTTTTTATGCAATTTCCCTACTCTGTGTATTACTGTTTAAGATAGTTTTACAAAATATACAATAAGGCAATTTAAGATGCCTCTATTTGAAAATGCATTTTTTTATTAACACATTTAGCTCTTTTGTTCTCAAGTATCACTTAGCTTAGACCTTTTTTGATGACATCTATATATGAACTCCACAAAAATGTTCTAAAAAGATGGTAAATTGAGTTGTCCTTGAAGATTTGGATGGTTCAAACTTGTTACTAATAATATAAATTTCTCTTCGTGTAAGAATTTCGGTATGAACTGCAAAGAAATAGTCTATTGAAAGGTTAAAAATTTCTGAGATAAAGATAAAAACTATACTAGGGATGGATCAATGTAAAATATTTTTTTACATTTTGATTTAAGTAAATAGGATAGTATCAACTTATTTACTTTTAGAAAATAATCATTGTACTTGAATTAAACTTTTTTCTACTTAGGGACCATTCATTAATTACGTAAGGATGATTTTGGCAATTTTTGACTCCCCCTACCTCCATGTAAGGGTACGTAAGATTTTTCAAACCCCTGACCCCTCCCCCCCATTCTTACGTAAGATTCCATTTCGTTTAATCAGTTTAAACTCCAATAAAAAAGATACATCTGATATACCTTCATTTTTTTAATTAAAGCTTCGGTAATATACCGAGATCATCACCATTTTTAAGTTTTTCTGGAATTATTCAATAGTTATTTGATTGGTATTTGTTTACATTAACTTGGAAAATCTTACGTAAGAATTGGTTTGACCCCCACCCCCCAAGTAAGGGTATTTAGAGATTTTTCCAACCCCCCTCCCCCTCGGGACCCTTACGTAATTAATGAATGGCCCCTTATAATATAGAAAAATATTATTTTCAAAACACTCAATACATTTACTTGTACCAAAATGTGCTACAGCACAGAAAACACGAATTCGTCCTTCATGACTTCTACTGCTTCCCCTTCACCTAGCTTCTAGCATTACTTTACCTTGACCGAAGGATAAGAACTAAGCTCTATTCTCCCTTGGGGGTTAGGATCATCCGAAAAAAAGAGAAAATACCCCAAACCCCCTTTCTTCGGGTCACTTTTGGTTTTGGCTCCTCCGACACTCTCTTGCATGGCGGCCCCGCAATAATCGATTAACTCAGAATCGAGTACAAAAGAATCGATTTTATGGAGAAAACACTCTTGCGATTGAATGTCTACAATCTTTTCGACTCGATTCATTCTCCCATAATCGATATTCGAGGGAACGAAATGGAAAAGATGGCGTTTCGGTGATCCCCAGATGGAGAAACTACGTCGCGTTTTCGGTAAATGGACGTCGATATACCTTCTTCACCGATATCCTTCGCTGATCCTTCGGCGGTAAGAAAGGAAAGATGGTTGCGAAACAAAATAAAAGGAGAAAGAAACTAACGTTATAGGGTAGTGTGATACAGGAGGGAGTTATCCATGAAGTTTATGGATATTATAGGTATCTTGATGAGCGAGATACCATCTCCCATATTTGGTGTGAAACGTAAAAAATAGTTTATAAAATTATTCAGCGCAGCATTTGATAAAAAATATTTAATACATCCGAATACTTTTGAATATACTTATATGCCGAAAGTTTGGAAATATTTCAAATGTTAAAGTATGGGGGTTGCTTGGATTGTTATAGGATACAGCATTCTTCTGAAAGTAGCTTCTTTTTTTCGGTATGCCATACACAATCTTTAGAATGCCTAGATAGTTAAATATTGCAATCGTTTAATTTTAAAGAATCGTATTTGAGATGGAGAGGAAAAGTGGAATCTTTGACTAAAATAATAAAATGACTACTCTAAAAAACTTCTTATGACTACTTTTATAACTGATGGAACTATAGATTTAAAAAACATTTTAAGCTTTCATGAATAAAATTTATAAATTTTTATAAACGAGAATATGTTATTTATTTCTTTTTTGTCTGACTTACAGAAAACAAAATTATTTTTGACATAAAATGCACCAAGGTTTAAGTACTATTTTTTAGAAAAATAATAGTATCTAAATAGCAAAAAGGTAAAAAAAATAGGATTAATGGCCTACTATGTCTAGATACAAATAAGATACTGTAATCATGCAAGTCATACAAGACTGATAACTACATTAAGAAGTTTTATAGATGGATATTAGGATTTTTCATATATTTAATTTAATATCATAGTGAGAAATTTAGTTTTAAACTGCCTCAAAGAACCCTAGCCACTTTTATCCCCATAGTTTTTAAGATAAATATATTATGTTTAATACTACACTCTTTTAAACTTTGAAAAGTGTACTATACAATGTTTGCAAATAAGTTTGAACTATATGGAAATTTGTCTCGGGTAAGATTAATTTTAATCCCACAAATTGCTTTCTAATATAAAAAGATTAAAGCTTTTAAAGTTTACTACATAACAATAACGCTCTGAACAAACCTTTTAAACTTTAAACTCTACTAGTAATTAACGGAGAGAGAACTGCTTGGAAAGATACACAGCGCAGAATAATTCATAAATGGTTTCGCACTTAGAGGGGAGGAGGTTTATCAGTCTGTGACACTTTGTGACTATAGTGGGAGAGGAGAAGTTATCGGTGCATTATGCGTACAAATAAACAAATACAAGTACAAATATAAATACAAACACAAATAAACAAGCAATTTCACTGTCAGGAAGAAATAAAACGTTAAAGCCTATACAAAATACCGAAGTATGAACTAAAGTTTTATAAAAATAATACTAACCAAAACAGAGTTCACTTCGAAATTGTAAGGTGGAGAAATTGTAATTGTGGTGGAAATTGTAAGGTTCAACCCTAAAGAAAATGTGGTATCCGATTTTTGTTAACCTTGTGCTAGACATATTGTTTATAAGAAGGTGTGACAATGACAAGGGGGGATGTGTGTGGTGAATTTTGACATTTTGTGACACAGAGCATAGAAGGGGTCACAAATGGGATAAAAAAATGTGACATCTTTTATGAACAATCCATAGGAGAAATTTTCATGCTTTGTACATTTTTTTTGTAACTTTTTAAGATTTTTTGTGATTTAAGATTGCTTTTATAAAAAAAGATTAATTATATATTTTTTATTTACGTCGTTAGGATAAAATTAAAATTCCTTTTTCATTCCGTTAGAATTTATCCTTACATTTTAATTACATTTATTACGTTTTTCATATTTAAAATTTTAGTTAATTTTTATTCCAAGTTTGCTACCACAAAAAGGAAACAAAAAAAACTATGCATTTATTAGTAACCGTATGTAACAGCTATAAAACGTTCAGATATATGAAAACAGCTTTAATGTACAGATATACATTTCATGGTCTCTAAAAATTGGTAATGTGGTATGGTTTTAAAAATTAGCATCTTAAAGTATCTAATGATAGCATCTTTTTCTCCATCATAAAACTTAAACTCTTAGTGGATCATGTGTAATTTTAGGAAACTCAACTTCCCAATCGCTTTCAAAAATATAGGAAAATTAATTCAATACTTACTTAAAGTTTTCCCCTTCAAAAATGTTTATTCATTTAAATAAATAATGAAATATTTACACGTTTTTCCTGCCATCATATATCAAAATCATATTTTAATAACACTCTTGGGAGTCATCTGAAACTTTTTATAACCTTAACTCAGTCTTTAACCACATTATATATCAAGTCACGTATATGCACCAAGCTCTAAGAGTTTGACACAATCAGTTCCCTAGTCAGCTCATAAAGATGGAAACTGTTTCCCTGCCTTTCTCTTACGAGCTTAAAACTTGGTTGTTATGAACTCATAAATACAAAATTATCTCATGGCTTTTGTGGTTTTACCTTTTTTGTGATGTGCCCCCTAGTATGTTAAAGTGCATGATAAGGAAGTATGATGATACAATAAATCGGAAAGAGTTAAGAAAAAAATGTTAAGTTATTTGTATGAAGTAATGTGTTAGATAACGCTGGTGTTGTGTTATGTAAAATATATGATAAAATTAACAGGAATTTAAAGGAAAATATCGGTCCCGCAGAAGTAGTTTTGTGTTTTGAATACTAGGGAAAAACGAGTCGATTTGGTACAAGGTGATACAATACACGGAGCACAATGATACACTTTTGGTAGTATCTTGAAATGTATCAAGGTTGTTTAGGTCGCATTTTTACTAAAACTTGCCTCTTTATGAATAAGCATTGCATATGAAACTGTTAAGCTCTGTAGAAAGTCTGCAAATTTTAATGAAAGAAACTAAAATGTTTTTGTCAAAAACTTCCAAAACTAAATTTTTAATTATAATGTAAACTATTTATCCTGGTGCTACTCTACTTTGAATACAGAAATCTGTAAATTCGAAAAATAAGTTCATTTTTGCTACCAATAGGGGTATGTATTGAACTTTGTCCTAACTGTAAATTAGGCCTTCATTGTTTTAGTTAAACTTTTTTTTGCAGTATAGTAGCGCTAAACCTGTAGTTAGCATCTTTTCAACTAGATCTCTCAGTCTAGCTAATTTGAGATAATATAGGTTTAAAACGGATTTCACTGATTTTCTGATTTTTCAACTGTATGTTATTTTTTAGTTTGAATTTTTTCGTATCGAATATCCCCGCTTTACCTGATAAATCGAATACCCATATCACGGAATTTTTGCGTAATCTAAATAAATAACTGACTAAATCAAATATACAAACTTTGCTGGCATATATTATTACTTACTTTTAATATACTTATGTTAATCGTACCCTATCACAAACTTTCATCTGTAAAAAGAGTAAGCATTAATGGAAAATAATGCGCAGTACAAAGTTTATGAAGTGCAATAAAAGACAAAACAGCTGTCAGCGTCAAATCACTGTCTCTTCCACTTTACATGCTTCACCGAAAACTGCATAGTGGCTTCAGAAACCAAGAAGAAAGCAACTCTTGTCTCGGAAATTCGCTAAAATAGAATCAGGCGACAGCTGTACAATTCAATTTCGAGGGCGAAAAGTAATGCAGGAAAGACGAATAAATTCTCTTACAATAAAAACGTTCCAACCCCGAATCCTTAGTTGAATACGGCAGGGGTATTTAACTGATCCATAAAAAGTCTTTCGGAGGCTTTCGAAATAATATTTTTGTCATAAAATGTGATAGGTTTGTAAGAGAGGATTTTAGGGTTAAATACTTGGATGACCTGTGATAAAAGTAATTTAATGCCTTTTTGAGTTATGTTTTCCCCCGAAATACAGTAGTTAATCCAAAGGTACAAGGTTTGGAAAATTTAGTGTAAATAATTAATTAAAAATAATAATACGTAATCAATTATAGACAATGAAAAGAGTATATTCGAAATAAAAGTCCTTCCAACATAAAAGTTTTGTTAAAAATTCAAATAATGAAATTTATTATTTTATTATTATCCATCTGTTATATTAATCCATCTGTTAATGTCTTTTTGGTTACCCGTATGGGCTTATGACCCCTGGGTAGCTCATATGCCAACTTAAATTTTGTGTGTTTTCTTTTTCTTTTTTCGATTTAATATGTAACTTTTTTTTGTGTGTGTAAATAAATTATTGTTATTGTTGTTGTATTGTTAAAAGATGACGGTAGTTACAATAATTCCATTACTATTAACGCCTTTGAGATTTCCATTAAATATTGGATGCATTAAAAAATGCATAACACGCATTCGAACTTTAAAAATAAATTAAATATTTCCATTAACGAAACAGATATCGAAATGTGTAAAGTTTATGTGATAACTAATGTAAACAACCAAAAAGAAAACTTTTCTTAGTAGTAAATTATTTTCTTGTTCGACAGCACTTGAGCTTAGTTTCTTTAAGAATAAATGGAAACGATTACTTACCTTCAGAATACAAGTGAAGCGAAAATTTAATTTGACGTTCTACTTTTCTCGCTTCCAAGGAGAAAATTTTCACCTAATTTTGCTATAATGAGATGAATTTTTCGAATTGGATTAAAAGATAAATTGTTCAGGATAGTATGAAATATTTTTTATTTCGTTGGATACATATTTTTTTTTGTTATTCTTGAAATATCTGCAAATAAATACGAGAAAACTTAGCAATTAGAGTAAGAGTGTTGCATATTAATTATTTAGAAATATTAAGAGAAATTAAAGTATGATTTGGATTAATGAAAAAAATTTTTTATGCTTATTGCAACTATGTTTTATTTAATTTTTTTACACCAACGATTAATTTTATGTTTTGCTACTATACTTTGTTAAGAGAATCATTTGGAAAATTTACTCGGAAATATTTCTGTAAAATTACCCCTACTGTTAAAATGTTAGTTATTTATTAATAAAATTTTTATTTCACTAAAACAATTAAGATTTTTTAGGTGCGAAATTTCCTGATTTTATCCTAATTTTATTCTATAAATTGATTAAAATGAATACCGTAACAGAATTTTAAAATTTTTCAGGAATATGCTGTTTTTCATGACATAAAACCGAACACGGGTAAGTTTATTTTACCTTTATACAATGTATTGAAATGCAAAATTGTTATAATAAACAAAATTTAGCGATTGTTAAGTAAAAAAAAATAAAGGAACACGCTTCAAGTAAATTTCCCTTTGCATGAAAAAGCATGATGTCTAATTGCATTGCAATTTATGGACGCAGATTTCTATCATAGTTGTTCTAAATTTAGTTATTAAAAGTAAGTTTTATAAAGTTTGTTAGTTAGATGGGAGCTCAGGGGAAAACTACTTTACATGATCCTTTCCAAAAAATTTATCAACCTAACCTACTTCTCAGTTAACCAACAAAGTTCTAAAAATCCATTCAAAAAAAAATAACCAACTTTCATTATAAACTATTTAGAAATTTTCTTTTGCACAAAAAAAAATAAAATGTCTGATTATTGCATTGCGATTTATTGATGCACATTCTTGTGCCACTCAAACTTTATCATATTTGATGTTCTAAACATAGTTAATTTTTCTGTTTGTAATAAATTAATTTATTATAAATACGTTTTATACCTTCATATAATTTGTTAAATAAATATTAACTCTAAAAAATTCACCTCATGTAAAACTACTCTACATGATCCCTTACAAAAACTTCAACTAAACCTACTTCTCAGTTAACCACAAAATTTCTCCAACCCATTCAAATAACCAACTACCATTACAAACTAATAAGAAATTTTCTTTTGCAAAAAAATAAAATATCTGATTGCATTGCAATTTAATTATTGATGCGCATTCTTATGCCACTCGAAACTTCATAATTTGTCTTCTAAACATAGTTAAATATTGTTAGCTACAAATTTAGTTATTAAAAGTAAGTTTTATAGCTTCCTTTAATTCTTTAAATAAATATGAAAGTTAAAAATGTTCAACTCATGGAAAACTACTTAACATGATCATTTCCAAAAACTTTATCAATTCAACGCACTTTATCAATTCTCAGAGATGACCACCAAAACTCTCCTCTCCATTCAAATACCCAATTTCCATTAACAAACTATCAACATCTCCAAAACCTCAAAACGTATCCGTTCCAAAACGACCTCAACTTCCTTACATCCCCTACTCACCTCCATTGATTGATCCGCGCAGTAGAATATCCGTCTTTCCCATCACCTTTGATGGCTTTCGTCATCAGAAGGGAAGGCTGCTGTCAATATTCTCCGGTCGACGTGACAATATACCGATAAATAGACTAATCTTTCCATGATGGTCGTCAGAAGCCGTGTTGGGGGGACTACGTGGAAATATGGTCGGGATGGGAAAGCTTTTATTCGGGGTGATAGGGAATTTTGAGCTGTGGGTTAGAGGGGAATGAAGGGAATTTGTTGCGTCCAAGACGTTTTGATGGTGGTGTTAATGTTAGGTTATTACTGGGGGTGTTAAGGTATTGATGAGGTGTTAGTTCAAAGCTTATTTGCACAATCTTTGGTGTTTTTCAGCGATAGTTTGCTTTAGGATTATTTTTAATTGGATGGTTTGTGTTAAAGTCTCTAATGGGTAAAAATAGATTAAACTTAAGAGTGAAATTAACAGTCTACTTAGCCTTTTTCATTCGACAGGTCGTTAAGATGCATAAGTCCGTAATTTTGATAATATGTTTCTGAACTTTACTTAAAGAAGTATTACTTATAGGTCATTTAAAAAATACTCGTTTCATTTCTGTGGAAAGATACTCTTTTGTTTCAACTAGTGTTTTTTGAAAATTTCTTGCATTCGCAATTTTATCTCCTTTTCTCTTCTTGTTGTGTCTTGTGTTTGTTGTTGTTCAGTCCTAGAAGACACAACATTTTCCATAGAAACCAATAGTAATTTCGGGCGCTTAAGGATTGAAAGGTTAATACAAGAAATGATCTGATTTTAGGGTTTATTTAGATTGCATAAACTTTTAAGTAGTATGAATTAGTAGTATGAATTAGTAGTATGAAGTAGTATGAATTAAGTAGTATGAAGAATTTTATGTCAAATTCTTTCTCTGGAAACCGTTCACCAAAAACTATTTTTTGAACAGAGAGATATACAGGGTGTCCCATAAATAATGGGTCACACTTCTAGGGGGGATAGTAGACACCTAGACGTGTCAGAATCACATAGGATTTGGGGGTCCCACACCAAATCCCAGGGAGTTAAAATGGAGCAACACCCCAAAAAAATTAATGAAAAATTCAATTTGTAGAAGAACTGCTATTGGTAGAAATTTAATTATGGTCTCAAAAACTGTGGTTTAATATGATCTTTAAAATTATCTCAAAAGTCTTCACCTTAAATTTTTTTATTATTAAAAAAGTTAAAAAACCACAAAAAATGTGAAAATTCTGCCCAAACCTCATTTTGTATTTCGAAATAATCTCTTTTGATTTTATAATCTGAAAGATCATAGTTGTAAACCCTTAAATCCAAAGTTTCACGTAAAAATCATCAATATTAAACGCTTAAAATCCTGTTAAAGTTCGTTTTTTGCGTGCGAAAACTGATTTCCTATAGCCGTTTCCAAAACGACAGTCTGCGGACGAAAAAAACGGACTTATACCGTGCTTTAACAGGATCTCAAGCATTGATTATTGATGGTTTTTACGTGACACTTTGGACTTAAGGGTTTACAACTATGATCTTTCAGATTATAAAATCAAAAGAAAGGATTTCGAAATACAAAATGATGTTTGGGCAGAATTTTCAAATTTTTTTGTGGTTTTTTAACTTTTTTCTTAATAAAAAATTTTTTAAGGTGAAGACTTTTGAGATAATTTTAAAGATCATATTAAATCCCAATTTTTGAGACCATAATTAAATTTTTACCAATAGCAGTTCTTCTACAAATTGGATTTTTCAATAATATTTTGGGGGTGTCGCTCCATTTTTAACTCCCTGGGATTTGGTCCGGCACCCCCAAATCCTATGTGATTCTGACTCGTCTAGGTGCCTACTATCCCCCCTAGAAGTGTGACCCATTATTTATGGGACACCCTGTAGAGGAGAGGAGGGTATTATGGAACACCCTTTATGTATTTATGAATAACTCTATTGGTTTTTATAAAAATGTGCCGAATATTTTTAAGTACATACTAATGACAATGAAGGGCCAATGGTCCAATAAATCAGCATTTATTTTTTTAATCAAAAATGTACTTTAAGAAAAAGTTAAAAATGGTGAATATGGAATAGTTGGATTTACAGCTATTGAAAACTAATTAGACCTTGTATAAAAATATATTTAACAATTAACGTTCAAATAGTTTTGTTCATGAGCCTATTTACAATACTCACAAACATAATCGTCTTTTTCTGACCCTTTCCTTGTGGAATATTCCATAATACCCGACAGGTCGTCTTGTACTATGAACCCTTTTACTGACCGATAAAACATGGATAGCTAAAAACGACTGCAGTATAAAAAACTACTGATCTTTTAGTGTACATTATGCTTAACAAAAAAATCAAAGTCTCGTAGTTACTGGTAGGCTAAAAGGTTTGAACATTTACCGTCAAAAACTTTCGAAAATCCTAAAACACACTTTGCTTCGCTGTGACTGATCAGACAACAACAAGAAGCTTGATTCTTTGAGCACTGCATAATGAGAGATTTCTTAAGACTTTAGTGGCATTGCCACGTGAAGGCAACACGAGGGGGAGCAGAAACTCAGGTGTTTCATATTACCCGACTATTCAATAATATACCCTCCTCTCCTCTATTAATAAATTTCATAATCGACGGCCTAAAATCCTTTTAAAAGGAAGTATTAAAGGTATATAATCAGAAGGAAGTATACTTTTATGCTTACTAATGTACTTAATATAAATACTATTTAAAACAATTAAAAAAGCTTTATATTTTTTATGCTTTTGAGTAAAATAGAAAAACATTAAATTCATTAGTAAGGACAATCAATGAATAAAAAAAGCAAAAATGGTATAAACCTTGTAAATACGATAAAAAATAAAACATATATTTTGTGGGAAAACTATTCCTTAGTTGTTTTAAAGTGTGTTAGATCTTATTACCGCGTCTAACATACTAGCAAGCAAGCAAACACGAAATATATACAAGCAAGCAAAACACGAAAATTAAGTAGACATTACTACAATGTATTATAAAAATAAAGTATTAAAAGGGTATGATATTAATTATGAAGAGTTATTTATTTTTAAACTTTGGTAAACATAACTTCTGTGACACAACACACACTCAACCTTGTGTAAAGTATGAAACCTTGAAACTTTGTACACAAGTTTTTCATCATTTAATTTATTAAAGATATACTTTCAAAACTTGATCAAAACAAACTAGTTTTTCATTTAGACAACTTTTATTCATAATTATTATATACTCGAAAAATTAATTTAATACTACATTTCATCGTGTTTTAATTCTGGTTTCAAAAAATTAACTCGCAGATCACTAAAATTTAAAGCATCTTAAATTAAATAAATCAATAATTAATGCAATTTTAAGATAAATATAGGAAATATGTAACATAATATTAAGCGTCTCACATGGGAAAATGTTAAATATAAAATATTCCAACGGTAATAAAAATTTCCTGTTTCGAAAAAGTGTTTTGTTAAGCATTGGATTACTGTGAAATGGAGAATCTGATTTAATTTAGATTTAGTCAGTTTATTCAATAACCATAACCCAAAGTTATTGATATTGATTGCATTCTCTGCCGTTGCATAAGATGCTTGGATTTGGAATTAATTGGTAATATGTTTTATATGAGAATAAGTAATTTGTATTGTACATCTCAAAGGGATAAAAGTGGGATGAATTACTTTAAGAATATCTGCTCTTCCTGTAATTCTACACTCCAAGCAAATTAATTGTCAGAATTATTATATAAAGAAAAACTGAAGTATCGAAAGGAATTTACTTCAATTGATTGCATGCATTTTACATAAATAGTGCATACAACTTATTTTATTGAATGTGTAAAAGTATTTAGTGTGAATCTTTTCATTTCCGTTCAGTTCCTAAAAGCATTTGACTTTTTTCCTGTCTATAATTAATATTTCTTAGTTTTCCGATACTTTTTTTGATAAATTCCTAAATATAATACTTAAATAATTCCAACTGAAAAAGCAGAAGCTGTTTTAAATAATTTTTCAAATAGCTGTTTATTCACATACGCTTTTTTCCCAAACTAATTTAGTTTAACTTTTATACTAAGTACATAATTTACTACAAACCTGTATACTAAGAAATGACAAATTACACATGTCTGCAACGAAAAAGCGAAATGCAACGATATTTTTTGCAAATTGTTATTGGTGTAATAATAACAAAAATATTGAAAAAATAGCATATAAGTCGGTATTTGACACAAATTGCACAATTATTTTCAAATTTGCCCCTTTTTCATAGCTTTTTGTACATTCCTAACTCTCCTACTTTTAAAATTAGGAGATGTGAGTGCAGCGTAAATAAGCTATTTCACACTAGAAATTTATGGAGATGGAAAGAAAAAATATATACCGGGGAAGATAATTGTTGAATGCTTTTCAGAGACATTTTTGTTAATAAGGGTAAAAATTTACTATATAAGGACTCCTCATTGAGGAGCCTCATGGAAAGGAAAAAAACAGTTAAGATAGTGTAAATGAGCTCATTATCGTTACGAGTTCATAAAAAAATTTGCTAAAGAATATACTAAATATTTTTTATAAGACTTCATATTAAGGTTATGATTAGTTTTACATAGTTACCTAAATTATCAGGAAAAATGGAATTCAAGGGCAAAACAGAGGTCAAATTTATATTAAGATCACAAAAAAACATAAAAACTAATGACCTTATTATAACAAATTTGAACAAACCCCTATTTTTTAGTATACTCTCCTTTTAAATGCAATATTGCCCTATTTACTTAAATTGTGAAGGAGCATGACGACTCACTGAACGACATGAGGAAATTAAACATTACCCTACTAAATGAATCAAAAATATCAAACAAAAGATAACTCTCTCAAAACGCAAACCGGAACTAACGAAAATGTTTGCGGTCTTGGGGGTACTTTAGTAAATTACGGGAATTGATCATCAGCATCTTTCTCCAAATCAAACCCCCTCCGTAGAACCGGAACCAAATCCGATGAAAGATATCGAACGATAAAATCCACTCAACAAAAAACTCCTCTCTAATGAAAAAAGAGTGTTACCCCAGTCTGTGTGCATCTCCTTCTGTTTGCCTAAAAACGCCCTATCTCCCTCTTTCCCACTATTAGCAGCACTCGACTTTCAATCTAATCACATTAACCTCGCCTCTCAGACAACAAAAACACTTAGAAGGGGGAAATAAAACTATAATACCTCCCCTGACACGGAGAAAAAATGGGGGAGGGAAAAAATTCTCCCTCCCCCATCAGGCTGTCCCCATTCCCCACCAAGGGGTGAGAAGGGAGAATAAATTACTTCACTATAAACACCCCACCCAAACAAAAACAAAAAGTCCCCCCCTTCCCTTTTAAAATATATCGCACCCGGGTCGTTCGGCGCCTAGGAACACCCCCCTCTCGACTGCGCAAGCGCAGTGGATGGTGATGATCCCGAAGCGATCCCCCGGTCACAGTGAGTGGGGAAGACGCCGCTATCAACACGTTGAGAAGGGAAGGACGATCCTTCGTCGTTTTCGTCGTCGTCAAGGTTTTTGGAGTTGTAGTTTGGGGATAGTTTGCCGCGGGACGGTTTCCTGCTACGGGACGGTGGTGAGTTTTTGTGCTTTTTGTTGATGGTTTTGGTTCGAGGTTAGTTGCGTTTGGTTTGGAGGTTAGTTTTGCTTTTTTCTGGAGGTTGGTGTGGTTTCTGGTGGTTGGTTTTGTTGGGGGTAAACAAAGATTCCGATTGGACGGGTTGGAATCGATCAAGGGTGTTTTGTTTTAGTTTCTTTCCCATTTAATAAGAGGCATGTTTCCATCATGTTTATTTTTACAGTAAGTTGAATTGTTTCAGAGATAAATTTAATGGAAAAATTTTTGTTTCATTAAAATATAAATAAATTTTTAAAGGGCATTAAAACTCATGTAAAATAAAAGCTGTGTATGAATTATAAAATTATTATATTAATTAAGCCTTTGTTATTTCCTTTTTATAGTTTTGAATTGTAAGTGTTATTCAGTTTTTTAGCCTTTTAAAAATTTAACCTATTCCAAAAACATATATGCTCTTTTCGAGATTTTTTGCAATCTGAAATAGTGTTTTAATTAATCCGATTGATGGTAAAAAAAGTATTAATTATTAATTACGTCACATTAAATTAGAATTTAAAATTACATAACATTAAAAAATCTCTCAATGCAAGATTTTTACTTTTACACTTTGTTTTGGTTACTTTCATAAAAACACTGAATATTTTTTACGTTAAAGTAAAGATAGAATTTTTCTCTGTGAGATAGAAACACATTTTCGTTCTCTTTACTATGACAAGGACAACCAATGTCAATGTTGACAAATTACTAAATATATAACTTTTTATTTATAAAAAAGCATAGCATCAACTTAATGAATAAGAAGTTTTTTTGTAAAAATTTTTATCTATGTATTACTCATTCTTTTTAACTTACAGAAAACTTTATGGAGAATCTTATTTCATAAAATCAATCACGATATTTAATTTTTTAATTTGAGTAATCCGTTATAGCTTTTCATACTTATAACGTCATATGTCTTGGGAAATGGATGTGCAGTTTTGAATAAAAGTTGAGGTATCTTTAAAAAATATGTATGTAAATACAAAATATATCGTACATTAAAAACAAAAATATTATAAAGAAAATTCCAGAATCATTTTTAGGAGATAAGAGTGATTACACTTTTTCTTTTAGTGAGTTTATATTAAAGACCTTCCCAAGGTTAAGCTAGGTTATTTCAAATATTTGGTTATAGCTATGGTTCAAAAAGGAAGTACAACAAAAATATGGTCGAGTAAAAATGTACATTTATATAGGAACATAATATAAGTAATACAATCTTGTATTTACTTCAAAATATACGCATATCCTTTACTTCTCTAGTAGAAGTAGTTGAAGTATTTTCTCTTTCAGTTAATTATTTAAAATGACATTGAAAATTAGGAATCATCTTATTTACGTTGTTTTAAACATCAACAAATATTTTAAAATATAAATTAAATTGAAATTGATTAAATTTTATGAATTAGCACTAAAATGCGCAATTTTATGCACTCGATTCTAGTAAATGGCAAACATTTTTAAAAACTTTTATTTTATAAACTTATTTTATAAATTAAGGTATTTAACATTTCTATATTTCAAAGTTATGATTTCCAATCATAAAAGTTGCTCTTAAAATCTACCGTTAATATAAAATGTTATTTGTTTTATTTTCGTTTATTTAAAATTGTGAGGAACAATAGTATCGAAGCCGGGTTGATACCTGCAGCAAAAGACACATGGCAACTCAACTCAAATTTATAATTGCTTAAATTTCTACAAGCCACTGATTTCTTCAAATATTTAGTTAAAAAAAGTTTAATTTCCCGAAAAGCTTGAAACGCTGATTCAATCCATTCTCAGAAAGAAACAAAAATAACTTGTCTTTCATAAAATTTCACAGTATGTTCTCCGATTTAATTTAAAATGGAATTAGCTGGTACCAAACACATTAACTACGTTAATATTCTCGAAGCACGAACATTTGATATAATTAATCACTACAAGAGATGCGCTGTTTTTTAATTACCCTGGAATGTTTAATTAAAGCGCAAGTATAGGCTGGAAACAGGAGCTACCTAATCTACGACTGTTAAATTAACATATATTTCGAAACACCAGCTCGAATATGAGTAGTCTCGCATTCATCCATTTTTGAAAAGAGTTATTTTTTAAAGGTTCAGTTAAATTGCGAACATGAAACCGAATCATGTTTGGAGTGTGTGTTGGTTTGTATAGAAAAATTTAGATAATGCACCCCCCTTATGAAAAGAATTTTCTTCTTTGATTGTTACTTTTATGCTTGGAGTGTTGAATTACTGAAAGCTATTTTTCAATGGGTTCAAATATTTGCGTGTTTTACCTACCTATGGACTTATTTAGACACCACACACAAAAATATTGAAATTCCCACTAATTGGATAACTGATGTGTTTTATCAATGATTATACTAAACTATTTTTAAACTTCTCTAAAATAATTGCCAGTCTTTGCAATATTTCTTTTAAAACTTACATAGAATCATTTAAATTCATCATTAGAAAGTGTGCGCTAGATCTGATGCTATTAGATAATTCTTTAATATACATTTATTTATAAAAAGTTCCAACGACAAAACACTATTATAAGTATAATAAACGCGCAAGTTACTCTTTTACGTTTTACAACGACTAAAAAAGTTCATTTTAATCCAACGTTGTTATATGTTTACATCTTTTCCAATTTTAACTACATAAATAAAACATAAATAGTGTAATTAAATGCCATTCAACCAATGGAGATTATTTAAAAAGTACACTGTAAAAAATAATCCTGCAAAAAAACAGAAAATTTCTGGCAGCAAAAGTTTCCAGAAAATTTCTGTAGGCCGAAAAATCCTGTAAACAGAAAAAAGCTGTTACCTACAAGTAAATACTGTAAAAAGAAACTTTCTGTCAAGTGAGCTACAGATTTTTCTGTTGCCTCTCAATAATTTTCTGCGTGTGCGCAAGCACTTATTTTAGTAGAGTTTTTTCTAATTTTAATTAATTAATATCTGGGGATAGAACCCATGACCTACCGAATGCTAAGCACGCACGCTACCACTGAACCAACGAAGATTCAGTATAATGTTGCCAATAGCTGTATTCGTTTTCGATGCAGTAAGTTTCTGTTTAAGTACAGATAAGCTAAAAAACTAGATAAAAGCTGTTATTTTACATAAAATAAGTAGAAGTGCGGTGGGAATGTTACATGACAGAATATCTCTGTAAACATAAAGTCATTGTTTTTGAAAATTTCTGTTTTTCTACAGTTTTTTTACAGTGTACGTTAATTTTCAATTTTCTATTCATAAAATATAATTAGAATTTTTTATACCTTATTAAATTTATTTAAATTATTTGCTTTTAATTAATTTGAAAGTAGAACCCACAAAACTTAAAAACAAATACCCTTGTGGAAAAAACCTTAATTATAGCTAAAATTTGAAGTATGTTTTTTTAAACGAGTAATAAGTTAAAATATTTTTATTCGATTCGTTTAAAAAAAAGAGATGAAACTCAAGTCATTGTACGCTGCTCAACTTTTACCTGCCTTTTGGTAAATGTAAGGTTTAAAAATAATGAAGTAGTTAAAATTAAAGACTAATTTCTCTTCAAACTTACGCATCTAACTTAAAATAAAATATTATCTTGGCTTTTAAATATTTTATGGTGTTATAACTTAAATAATTGTCTTTTTCTTCGGCTTCGAAAGATATTTTACTCTGTAAATAATATCCAAAACAGACTAAATTATTTAACACACTAGCAAACTTAATAAACACTCCCATAAGTACTATCAACCTAACGATAAACTTTTTCATATCTTACCCTCATTTACGCTTCACCCCTATTTCCCAATTCCAGTAGAATCGATCAAAGAATCCTCTTACGCTCTTCAAGCACGTCTTTCACCCATTTTGCACGTCGCTGTCTTCATTGGGTTTGTTGAGATGATCGTGCCATAAGAGATACAATAACACTCGAGTCTTTATTCTTACATAGATTGTTCGTTGGTGGGATAGAGATTTAGCAGGAAGTCACGGACCTGTTAAAATGGCAGTATTGTTTAGTTTAGTTTAAATATTTGATGTTTAAGAGACACACTCACTCTTTTAAAAAATTCAGTCAATGATTATTTCAAATTTGAAGTTATAATCATTAAACATATCAAATTATCAGAATATGCCCGTTATATAAAATACAGATTTTATGAATTAGTAGCTGAATTTATCTTCATAGGATAAATAATTCACCCTAAAAAAGAGTTTAAAATACAACACTTCGTGATCCTAATTTATGAAAATTAATAAAGAAAGATGAAAAATAAGAAATTGCTCCTGGTTGAAGCTTCTTCCATGGTGGTGGTGCCGTATCCTCTATTGATTTATATCTGATGGTGTGCCTCTATCATCTTTCTATTGCTACTGAGTTGGTAGAATATAAATCCTCCTCTGTAGGGTAGTTAAAATTGTGAAGGCCTGCAGCGCAGTTGAAAACATGATGCGGTGTGAGTTTTTCTTCTTCACAGTTGCCACAGTTTCAATATCTTTTGGTCCCATCAGCTAAGATTTTCATATTTTTATGGTGCAACTTCTTCCATTATTTTAATATGAATAATTTATTAAATAAACTTAGCTTTTATTATTCAAAAGCAAAACTTTCCATTGTATTTATTTAGTTCTTTTATTGTTTATTTATTTTCTTTTATTATTTATTCAGTTTGTTTTATTTTAAAAAGAACGTTCTAACAGTGGGGCATAATAAGTGGCTAAAAGTAAAATAACAAAATTTGGTACAATTAATATAAATAATTAAAAGTTATCTCACTTGTTCATGAACAAAATAGTCAAATAATGAGTAGTAATAGTAGCTGAAATAGTAGCTGTTTAAGCGAAATTTCAGCCAACAGATAAAAATCGAAACAGCAGCAAATCGAAAAATCGAAAAGCAAAAATCGAAACAGTAGAACAAATTTGAAAGATTACACAAGTAGTAAAGAAAGGTCAATGAAGATTAAATCATGTAATATTTTATGCGAAAAAAATCAGTGTTTGTTTCCGATTGAGGAACTTTGATTATTTTAAATTTTATCGTTTAGGAATACGGAGGCAATTAAAATGTGGAAAATAAGTACGTTTTTACTCCAAATGGGGATTTAATACATCTTGTTATGTATTGGAAAAAGACAAATTATTAAATAAGAAACAAAGTATCTTCACATTAATACATGGATATAAACTAATTATCATACAAGGCGTTTATTACATTCATCATTTGATTTAATTACAAGTTTAGGTTAATTACCCTAAAAGTAATTAACAACCCCTCTTTTATCCGAATGGGGGGGGCAGAATAACTATTTCTAATAGAATAAACTTCTTGTTCCATCAGTCGAAACACTCTCAAGGCGTTATCCAATAATTTTAGGCAAGATAATTTATCGGTTTATCAATTAATCAGTCAGTAGAACTTGGCTAATTTGATCTGTCAAGTGTAGCACGAAACTAAGATGGCTTACATTCGGGTGGAGGTAACTAAGATTTCTCGAGGCCATGCCGAACCTATCTTATTTTTTGGGAGAACATAGAGCTAATGCATTGAATCGGTTGTATGCGTTACTTAAGAAGTCGTCTATTTTTTATGCCGATTGGAGGATAAGTCCTTCCTGCTAGGAGAAAGCAAAACGAGTTATACAGTGTGTTAAAAATAACTTATTACTCGTTCGTAGAGTTAATAGAAGTTTTTTTCCTTTTCAGTTTAGTAAAGGGACAAAACTAGATAAATATGTGATGCCTTACAATATTTCATAAAGCAGTATTTAAAAATAAGTTCTAAAGAATGTATTTTTTTCATAAGACCCAGAAGTAAAAAAAGATAAAAAATCTGATTTTAAAACACAACATTTTGTATTAATATTTTATAGAAATATTTATTCGATGTCTCGCTTTGTGATAGGCATTTTTTCTATGATATTGTCTTCCATTTAAACTCTTTGAAAAAAAAACATTTTTTCAAATTTCTCTCTGTTCCCATCATTATTATTAAAATTATTCCCATTTTGGAAAGTGTAAGATTATAAGTAAGATTAGTAAGTTTAAATGGTAACACATTACAACAATAATTACACTGTTCAACAAATTTGACCTTCAAAATTTTTTCCTTGATGAAAATAGTCATTTCTCATAGATTTCGGGTCGCTGAATACGAAAATCACCATTAAAATTTTCAATTGACTCAGGATTTTCGGGAAAAGCTCCTCCCCCTTTTTTCGTTTTCGACGACTTTATAACTTTAAACTCGATTTTCAGGGTCAAAAAGCATTGCTTTAATCTTCAAATTGCCCCCCAGGGGACAAGAATGGTTCAAATTAATAAAATATGATAAATTTATAACAAATGGTTTAAGGGTTAACAAATGGTTTAAGGGGTAATTACCCCCCTAAAAATGCAAAAAATTAGTTTAAAATTATAGAGGTTTTAATACGCTACTTTTTCCTCTTATTTTTTACCCAATTCCCGTTTGAAGGGTCCTAACCCTTCCCCAAGGACCCAAATTTGATGACAATATGCAGCAATAATTTTTACTAAAAGCGGCTGAGGTGTTAGCCTCCCAGAAGCCCCCGCGGAAGAGTTCGGAAGACTTCCAGAATCGCGAAGGCGCTCGCGAGCTCAGGAATTAATATTTATGATTTTGAAAAGATTACAAATGACGTTTTTTTATATTTTGGGTCGATCCTAAGTAGAAACTCTTCAGTTCTTTAAAAACTGACCGGTTTTAGGGAGTGAGAATTCCATGTTTCAAGATGTTAATAGATGCACGGCTGTGGATAACAATTATGGGGCATCCCCTTAAAAACTGAGGGTGATGGAGGAAAATGGGTGTCATATTTGAATTCAGCAGATCATTTTACACAAGAATCAGCTGAAATCCAGTTAGTGGCTTCACATTTTTTTTGTACAGCACAGTTTAACTCTAAGTGCGACATTGAACCCTCCGTGGGTGCTTTGGGGGCGCTCTCACCTCAACCGCTTTTAGTAGAAACCATTGCTGCATATTGCCATAAAATTTGTGTCCTTGGGGAAAGTTTAGGACCCTTCAAACGTGAATTGGGTAAAAAATAAGAGGAAAAAGTAGCGTATTAAAACCTCTATAATTTTAAGCTAATTTTTTGCATTTTTAGGGGGGTAATTACCCCTTTAAACCTATCCATTTGTTATAAATTTATCATATTTTATTAATTTGAACCTTTCTTGTCCCCTGGGGGGCAATTTGAAGATTAAAGCATTGCTTTTTGACCCTGAAAATCGAGTTTAAAGTTATAAAGTCGTCAAAACACGTAAAAAGGGGGAGGGGCTGTTCCCCGAAAATCCTGAGTCAATTGAGAATTTTAATGATGGTTTTCGTATTCAGCGACCCAAAATCTATAAGAAATGACTATTTTCATCAAGGAAATTTTTTCATTGTTAAACAGTGTTATCAGCATTCAAAAATCACTGCTTCCGAAAATCAAGCTGTTTACTTTTTTAGTGGAAAAAATAGTCGTTTTGGCAAGGAATCAAATTTTGGCAGATTACCCAGAAAGCGATAAAACAAGTTGCACAGAAACCTTATTGGTAAGATGTATTAATGATTCAGATATCTCTGAAAAAAAAAACACTATAAGAACACATTTTTTGTCTCTGTAATATTTAGCTGCTCTTTTTCATTATTATTTTTTTCACACAACACAATCGTGATACAATCAAAACACGTTTGATTAGAAGTGTTCACTATTGTGTTTGCTTACTGTTGAACAAGTGTTTCATGCATTTGAAGTTTAGTGTTTCCATCCTTAGAAAAGTGTTCTAAAAATAGTGTTTTGAAATATGTGGGGATGAAAATATGTTCTTAAAATAGTAACCTAGAATCGTAATATGTTCTTAAATTTGGATCAAAACACTATAAGAACACATTTTCTGTCTCAAGTTTTTAGAAACACTTTGCAACACTATTTTTAGTAGTGATGGGCAAAATCGATAATTTTAGGTATCGAATACTTTGGTATCGAATACTTATAGGTATCGAATACTTTGGTATCGAATACGTATAGGTATCGAGTACTTTTAGGTATCGAGTACTTTTTTTCAATGTCGGGAAATGAACCTGAAGGGACAATTTTTTTAGGGCCTATCCATAATCAGACTAATATTCAAAAAAATAAAAGCGATCCATCAAAAAGCCCCGTAGCTACGGGCCTGGAGGTGGATAGAGGCGAAGGATTTGGCGGGGGAAAAACCTAGCCGCGTCAAATTTCTCTCGCGGATGATAACGACTTGGGTTTGAGCGTTGCAAAATGAAAACGGAAACAGGCTGTGTTTGATCTACAGTAGGTATAATAAAGATTACTTCATTGAAAAATTTAAAACGAAATATGTCAATAAAGTATCGATACTTTTGTGGGTATCGAATACACTCGATACCTATAGGTATCGAGTACTTAAGTATTTGGTATCGATACCTGCCCATCACTAATTTTTAGCACACATTTTTGTTAAGCAGCACTTTTCAAACATATTCAGAACACTATCACAGACTACACTGTAAAACCTACCTCTAAAGAAACAGAACATTTCTGGCAGCAAAAGTTGTCAGAAAAAATTTGTCAGCAGAAAAATCCTGTAAACAGAAAAAGGCTGTAACCTACAGGTAAATGCTGTAAAAAGAAACTTTCAAGTGAGCTACATATTTTTTCTGTTGCCTCACAGTAATTTTCTGCTTGTGCGCTTGCGTGTAGACTTATTTTAGCTGTTTTTTTTTATAATTTTAGTAAATCAATAACTGGGGATAGAAAACATGACCTACCGCATGATAAGCACGCACGCTACCGCTGCTCCAACGAGGATTCAGTAAAAGTAGAAATTATCCGAAGATGTTCTTTCTTTCTCCACGAACTAAAACTTTCTGTTTAAGTACAGATAAGCTAAAAAACAAGAAAAAAGTTGTTTTTTTTTCATAAAATAAATAGAAGTGCGGTGGGAATGTTACATGACAGAATATCCCTGTAAACATGAAGTCATTTTTATTGAAACTTTCTGTTTTTCTACAGTTTTTTTACAGTGTACACTTAATTACAACATTTCCAGTCAGTGACGTCACGGAATGACGTAAAAGTACAGAGTAAGCGAGACTCGCCAATGGACTATATCCGTCTTGACGTCACATTTCACCCATCATGTGACCTAATGAGCTTGCAATTGGTTACCACAGAGATAGTTTGTAGTGAGATATAATAGATAGATATGATTTGATAGAGAGTTTGTTTTTCACCATCACGTGATTAATATGGGCGTGGCCGAATATAGTCCATCAGATAGCTAGAAAGTGTGGTGTGATCTTACGTCAATCGGGGGCATTATACTGCCAGGAAAGGATGTAACTGAATAAGATGTATAAAGTGCTGATAATATGAGGACCAAAAGCGTTCACAAATTTGTTGCGAGCGTTAGAAGTTGAATATTAAACAAAAATACGTTTATTGTAAGCGTATCGTCCAACGTTTCTTTTTAGAAATCTCTGTAAATAAAATTACCGAAACTTTTATCGTAGGTAATTCCAAATTCAGTCGGTTCACAATTATGAAATAATTTAAATTTACTTCCGTCTGCCTTAATCACCTTAGTTTCAGCTTCAATATCTAACGAAAGCCCTCCAGTACATTCTAGACCGTCTCTAAGCCTTACTTCGAAGTAAGTATGCGCTCAATTACCGAGAACATTTGAATATCTAAAGGGAATCCAAAATGGAAAAGATTGCTGATTACAATTCCAACTGACTTTGCCGGTTGCTAATTTAATGAAAGCACCAGGGCACAGAAAGTCGTATTGTGCTAAATTCCGTTAATTGTTTAACTGGTTCTCTGAGTAATGTGTACTAGTCGTCTAGGGCTGATGAACAAGGTCGCGCATGTTAAAAGGGCTTTGTTTTGTACAGCGCTGTTTAAGTTTGAGGGCTAGGTTCAGAATAGATGGAGTCTAATGAAATGTGGTGTTACAGAAGTCTATTTTTAGGATTTTGTATTAAAGCTAGTGCGTTCGGTGTTTACATTCGAATACTCATCGATTGCAATCATTCTAATAAATTTGATGCTTTCAATCCCTGACATTTTATTTTTTGAACATCACCATTACTTTTTTGTTTGTTAAGTCCTAAGTCTCGTTCAATCGGGGAATTAAAATCCTGTTAAAAATTTAACAAACCCTGGATTTTTTTCGTTTACGATCTCAAAACACTCATGCTATGGTGATTGTGATCTATTAAATGCGAAAATAACCCGGTAAAGAAGATAACATTTTTAAAACCAGAGGATAAGAGAAAAGAGGCCGGCCCCGCGTACAAGATAGATGGACAATATCGAAAATGGATTCATGGGAAAATGGATTCGAGATTGGTGTTACTTGATGGAAAATAATAGCAATATACTTAACCAGCTGGTTAAGGCTAACTGAGACAGCTTGGCCAAAAATCGGCTGTAGAACAGAAGAATACGATCTGTTAAACACACGAGGTTGACTGGTGAATTGTTTTAAGGTAGGAATAGTTTACAATATACGGTACTTCTCTAGAAAGCCGGCGCAAATCTCGCCGCATTAAAATATAGCTTTATTTCTGCTCAAAAAGAGATCTGCTTACCCAATTGTTACAAAAAAACATAATGTAAATAACAAGTTATTAAAAGTAAAAATCATATTAATAATCTTATAATATATTTCAACGAAATTTAAAATTTTAAAACTGGTATGTATAGTTTAAAATATTTTTATTTGAGTGTTTAATCTAATATAATAAAATTGAATGTGTATGTGTGTGTGTGTTTGTCTTCTATACAAATCCACAGTTTACTTCCGATCGGGACCAAACTTGGCATACCTACGTAAAAGAATCACAGAAAAAACATAGGCTATGTTTCGAAAACTAAAATTGACCCCTTGACCCCTTTTTTCTTCTTTTTATGCTCATTTTGCTGAAATAGCTTTATTTCTCCTCCAGAAGAGATCTGTGTTCACCCCATTGTTACAAAAAAAACATAATGCAAAATAACAAGTTTTCAAAAGAAAAGCTATATCTAAAGCTGCTTAAAAATTATATTAATAATCTAAAAATATATTTCAACAAAATTTTAAATTTTAAAACTGGTAAGTATAGTGCAGAATATTTTTATTTGATAGTTTAATTTTTAAATAAAACGTTTCATGGAATAGCATTGTTGTTAAAATAGTCTCCATGGAAACGAGGATGAAAAATCAAATGAAGATCATATTGTTGCTTTTAATAAAGTTGGTTAACAAATAAAAAACTAGAGTAATATTCAAAACCTTTCAAGTGGACCAAAGATATAATAAAATCATGAAAATACGATTAATTAAGGGCTCTAATTGAGAATTTTAAGTGATTTTTGGAAGAATACTTTTCTAATATTTTGTTGTTTTTATGGGAATCATGATGGTAAATGCAGAAATCGTTCAGAATTTAAAATGCTTGATTCGACACCTTTCACTCATTAAAATATAGGCGCGGTTCCAGCACGGTCCAAGAGGGGGGCACTTTTCCACACAAAATCCCCGTTGGTACCATTGAGTATGGGGGTCCTCCCCAGAAAATTTTTTTAATTTGACGTGTAAACGTAGGGTTTAAACATATTTTTAGAAACGTTTTGAGTCTAAGGGGGGCACTTTTCAACACTATTACCTTTACTTTTTCACCCAAAATATCAAAACATTGGGGATTTCCTAAAAATTATATCTGAAGATCCCCTGGTGGCACTAATGGGAGGTATGAGGGTTTTCCCCCAGAAAAAAAAATTGGAAAGTAGACCGGTAAAAGTAGGGTTTTACTCATTTTGACAACCTTTTTGGGTTCCAAAGGGGGGGGGGGCTGCTGACCAGAGTGCTACCCCTTGGATCCGCGCCTGGAAGGTAGGAAATGAATTTAAAATTTTAAGGAAAAAATCTCCATCTCCACCCGTGCAAGGCCGGGCATACCAGCTAGTTTTTAAATAAAAAGTTTCATGGAATTGCATTGTTATTTTTTACAAGCAAAAGGGTTACAAGCGGTGATTTTCCGTTTGGCGCTGGTTGCATCATTATTGGCGACTTTATCGCTTGCGCCGGGATTCTGGAGTAGTACCCAATATACTCTATAATAAAAAGAGTATGAAATAATATTATAATAAATAAAATATGTAAGTGTTAAGTAACTATAAATTGTGTTTTGAGATTGCTAAGTAAAAAAAAATTGTCCTCTGCTCGTTTTTTAGAAGCATTTGCTGATAATAAATGGAAGGAAACGAAATATAAATCAAAACCAAAAAATGTGAAGATAGTGAATGGAATCACTTATAAATCGAAGTGGGCGAACTCCAAATATCAGGATATTTGTGAGACGTTATTTGAGAATTAGAGTCAAAAATAATTTTAAAAAAATCAGAAAAGATATTTTGTAGAGCATAAATTTTAGTCAAAGAAGGTTAACTAACTTTTCTAGAAATAAGTAATGAATACAAGAGTTTATAAATGTACTACATAAAATACCCCTTAACATACATGGGAATATATTAATGAAAAACCCATATCAGGAATAATAAAGGAGGAACAGCAAAGGACATAATTCATATCCACTGTTTCAATAGTAATACCACGGTAGAAGGAAAAAATTGCTTATATTTATCTTTGGGATTAGTAAAAGGAAACAGCATGGTAGATTGGAAGACGTCTCTGTATTTCGGGTGACAATAGTAATCCATAACCTCTTTTCACGATAGGAATATCTGCATTTCTATACGCATAAGGCAATAAAGTTGAAAGGAATATGTTTTGTGGGATATACGAATTATTTCGTTATGACAGGTATCAATAAAATGTTGGATCGAGAAAACTCGTGTTGTTTCAAAGAAGATTTTGTTATTACTGGTAGACATTGTTCGAATTATTTTCTATTATATATTGTATGCTTGGATATATTTATGTAATACATTGTGAGTAAAAAAGATAGGGAGATAAGCCAGATTCAAATATAGTTTTCTATGCGAAAAGACTGAGTACAGCCATGTATGCAGGAAACTTTTTTTAATGCAATTCAGTTTATCACAAGAACTTATGTGGCATCCAAACACAATGCCTGGTCCTTTTTCCTGCAGGCTACATTTTTTCTCTCAATAACTTGGAAAATGTATTTCTCTTAGTATGGCGCACCAAATATTATTTATAGTATATAGCATATAAACTTCATTTTTTGAGGTTCTCTCTCCGTGAAATAAAAATACGCATTCCAAATCAAGAATATTTCGGTTACTATACTCTGTTCATTTAGAATAGGCGAATAGGCGCCTGAAAAAAAAGGATTTCCCCCTCTCTAGAAGCCTAACCATAGTTACGCCCTTCGTGCAGCCAATAGTAAGCCTTCTTCGTTACTTTGACGGTGATAGTTGCTATGCTTACAGATTTAGTGGTGGGGGGAGGAAATATTTTCAGGCGCCTATTCAAAATGAATAGAGTATAAATGCTGTTTATAGTGCATGCATTCTATTCTCAAACACTGTATGGAAATGAGAACATTCATGAAGTAATCGAGGAAACATAAGTTAATGTTTGTGTCTATGCTAATGGTAGGCATTTATTGTTTTATTATGAATCAATGTAAAATCTTTGAATAATACTTTCAACGATCCATCTAAAAAATGTATAAAACATTTAAAAAACACCAATTTTATTTCTTTTAAAGTACTTTTAAAAGCATTTATTGCCACGAGAAAAACTTCGACAGAAAAACAAAATCTAAATGATAGTCACATTGATTTAGCACAAAGCGTTTTTTCAGCATTTATGGTTTACCTTGACCCTTAAATCAATAGGAATGACCCGTTTCCATAACAATCACCACACTATTGAACGACGTCAAAAGTTTTACTCGCGGCGGTTGGACTGTAATTGTTTTTTGACAATATGTAAACTAAAAACAAATATTTTTTCACTGTTTTATACTTTAAGAAAGAGTATTTCGAGCCCATTTTTTTATTTAAAAACTTACTTCCTCTACCATCTCTTTCAATGCGATCAAAGTAATTGTTTATTTAGCGAAAATTGCAATCCCCTCGGATACTTCCCTATTAATTTATTATTTTGAACTCCAAACGCAATGCATTGGATTTCAGAAGAAAGATTTAATACACTTTTCATTTAATTATAACTTCTTAAGCCCCTCCATAAATTTAATGAGATTCACAGCAATACAAAACAATCACGTTGATAAAAATTAATCCCCAAAATTTTTTTAGTCTTTTCTCTACCCAGTTATAAATGGATTAATACTTCAGACACCTTTATCCCATCTGAATTAATCCAATTAGCAGCAACAGTAATTAATTTGAAAAATTAACGAGTACCATTTTTAACTTACAACTCAAATGCTGACTTCTGTTGACAATGAATTTTACTTATTATTAGTGTTTCCTTGTCAGGATTTCTAATTGTGAGTTTGAAGAAATGATTCTGAATATAAAATGGTAGTTGGCTGAAACCTGATTGCAATTTTGGGTTACCCAAGAGACTATGGAAAAGTTTGAAATGGAAATATGAATTGATAGGTTAGGTAGCCTTTAATGATTCCAAAATATGTGCTCAATTTAAATAGAATATTTGGAAGGTATATTCATACTTGAGGGATTGACTTTTTAATTGGAATTAAAGTTCGTATAAGGGCGTGGATATTTAGAGATATGTATTCTCTAAATTCTTTTATAAGTATAAGTTAATTTATACCCTGGTAATATTTATCCATGTAAAATAGTTTTATATTACTTCCGTATTATACAGGGTTTTTGAATTAACCTCAGCAGAAATTAACCTCAAGAAGTTAAATTAACCTCAGCAGAGATATTGTAATTTTTATTCTACTTATTGTTAAAAAGTTTTACAGGTGGATGCAATTTATAGAAAACTTTGATGAGTTTTTGATTATTAAAAATTTTTGGTATAAGTATTAACTAAAAATTTCTATGAAGAAAAATTTTACTCTAAAATTAGGTTACCTTCTTTAAAATATTTTAAAATAAAGAATATAATAGATAGAATATTTTTAAAATTAGACTGATTTAAATTGACATAACTAACTGATATTTTGATACTTTTACTACTCTCTTTTAACTGGTCTTTAGCAGTGGTAAAGACTAAAAGAATTTTAAAAATATTATCAATCTATAGGCACGGATTGAATTTTATCACTCTTTATTACTACTTTATTTAAATTTCAAAAACGTTAAGAAATCGAAATAATGGTGACTCCCCTGCAGGTTGTTGAAGTTTTTCAATATTTCAAAAGTCAAATTATAGCTTAATTTACTTATTAATATTATTAAACACTAAAACTATATTTACTTATTATTTATATTAATGACATGAAAAATCACTACTTAAAGCGAAAAATGTCTCCCCATAAAGTATTTTTTTTTCTTTTTCAATAATTTTTTTAACTTGGGTAAAATTGTACTTGTGCCATCCCTTGTACAATCGGATTCAAAATTATTCATTATAAGCTAACTAAACACATTCTCTCTACCTACGGTAAATTCCAAATTTAAATTAAAATGGGGCAAATTTTTAAATACGTTGTTATTTAAAAAAAAATTTTGCTATATAATTTTATAACCCTAAATGCTCCAATTTCACAAGTATAAAAATTTATTGACCAGTGATTTTTGAAACTTATTGTAAAAGCGTTCTAGAGCTACAATCTATCACACACAATTTAATAAGAAAATATAAAAATATACAGTACATAAAAAATTTTCCGAAATTTTCCCTAATTATGATTTGAAGCTGGCCATTACATCCACCATTTAACGAAACGAAAAACCTGTTTCCCTCGAACTTTGAGAGCACACATAGTAGTTTATTAGCCAATCGTGTCCAGGGGCAAAAACTCTGTTGATAAAAGAGTTTTTTTCTTTTAAAATCCGATAGGAGATTACCTTAAGTCCCTCAATGGGAAACGTGGCCGAGAATTAATTAATTTTCGGTCCTAGTGCGAAATTCAATTTAAATACCGGCATGAAATATGTTCGTTTTTAATATGTCGGTTCGTTGGAAAGGAAAACCGTTGATCCAGGACACTAGGATATTAGCCGTGGCAGTGTTCACTGGGATTGAACGAATGGTGGCTTGGTTTTATTTTCGATTAGTTTTTTAAAAAAAATAAGTAATAAATTTCGCTGTTTTCTTCATTAAATCTGTTAATGGGTTAGGGTTTTCACGAAGGTAATTTTTCTTTGATAATATGGGGAAAAAGAACATAATTCTTTAAAATTACGTTACTAAATAACCCCGATGTCTTGGTTTAGGACTTAATAATGCAATCATATCATATCATCGGAAGGAAATAATCTTTATTGGTGGTGGATTATAAGTATAAAATATTTATAAATGTTTTTTTAGCGCACCACATCATCTTCACTGTTGCTGTACCTAACACAACTTTAGTTTGTTTTAAAAAACTGGGACTAATTTAGTGACTTACGTATAGTCATACCGCCAGGAGAAAAACTTTTGACGTCTTGCAATATTGTTGCGATTTATAAACACAATTCAAAAGACATATTAAACTGGATTTATTAGATAGACGGACTAAAAGCCGGATTACTAAAATCTGTATTATCATATGTACGATTAATAAAATATGTAGATAAAAACTTAACGTTTTCGTACCTATCTAGAAACTATAGAGTATTCATGATTGAGCAATGACCGCTTTGGAACTAGTGAATTTCTAAACCCTGTCTATTGCAGCACCTGTGGCACTGAAACCATTATTCAAATTTCTCGATTGAGGAATGAATTGATATTCAATTTAGTAGTCCTTGGTGTTTGGTCGGTTTAATGATATTCATTGAATATCCATACTGATTTAATGATATGGAAATATTCTTTTATTTGGAAACAATACAAACACCGCCACTAGCTAGAGTAAGAAACGGGTAGAGATTCTTAAAGAATTGCTTAAAGAAGAAGTAATGCGTTTAATTTTTTTTGTATTTTGTAAGTCAAAGGGTTTTTAAGGTGTTTATATTGATTGAAGTAAAAATATTTGTGAAGAAATTTTTACAGTTTTAATTGACTAATTTTTAGCTTTGTTGCTTATTAAATTGTTCAGCGTTTTCCACTTTTCTTGACACATTAAGTAATTTTGGTTTTGAAAACATTTTAAAATTTCTAAAACGGAAAATAAAATAGTTTTTGATTTTAACTAGTTTAGAGATATACATCCTACTTGAAGATGGAGTCTTCAGGGCTTGTAGGCCGTAGTCTAGAAGTAGAAAATCCAGAAGTTTCGACCCCTTCTACGGGAGTCATCATCAGTGGATAAAAGTTAAAAAATTTTATGATTAAAACGTCGATGTTGACGCGTGGAAGTAAACCCGGGGCCTACTACTCCATCTTCAAATATAACTCCGGTCGTAGAAGCCTTCGTAGTGTTATAATACATCCTAATTGTGAATGTTTGTCTGTATGTTTGTTACTCTTTCACGCAAAAACAACTGAATGGATTTTAATGAAATTTTAAAATAATGTAGCTTATACATCAGAATAGGACATGGGCTATAATTCATAAAGAGAAAATCAGTCTTTCATTCTTTTTTTCCCATTTTTCCTGCTTTTTTTCACTTATTTTTCCGCGTTTGAAAACCTGTTTTACCAGTCATGCAAGCCAATAATAGGAAACTTTAGTACCAGTCAAGGTATATAAACTAACAAGGTAGGCTCATAAGTGACGTCACCCAGGATATAAAATAACGGACCAATCAATGACGAGCATATCAGCCAATACAACGCCATTGCAATGCAACAGATCGTAGATACATCAAGATTAATTGGGTCGATATTATTGAAATTCATTATTTAGTTTGTTTTAAAACTTATGAATAAAATCACCCACTTATTTAAAAAAATTAGTATAAAAATATTAAAAAAGATAATTAAAGTGACAGACGATTTTAAGAATACTATTTCTGAATCTCAAATAAAAATAAACAAGCTGACTGGACTGTAAAAGGATCATTAAAGGTAGCCTCAAAAATCGCTCAAAAAATAGACTTAATATGGGTACCAAGTCATAAAGGAATTGCCCCAAATGAAAAGGCGGACAGACTAGCGGCAATGACGGACACTAACACCGAAAACATGAACATCCTGTCCTTTGAAGACATTTACCGGGAAATAAAAAAAGACATGTTAGTGGAAGAAATGATGGAGTGGAATTCTACTAAATATTCCCGAAACTTCAGTCACCTGAACCACCTATCCCCGAAAATACGCAAGATCCCTTCTAACAGACGCGGGGACGTTTTACTGGCTCGGTTCAGAACTGACACCCTAATAACAAAAAGTCTCTTGTTTCGAAATAACATAATTTCATCCCCCAACTGTATTTGCGGAGAAGTGGAGGACAGGAAACATGTCCTATGCCTCTGCCCAATCTACTACGTAGCTAGACTGGACTTGATAAAGTCAATTTTCCCAACGCCACTTTCCGAAAACATCTTTTTAGAACTCCATCCACCAAACATCAAGGCAATGAAGGCATTAGAAAAATTCCTTCTGCTGGCGGACTATATCAACCAATAAAAGACTAGAATCAGATCTCTAGGAAACTCTATCAGCACTCTGGAAAAAGAAGGCATAAGCGGCTCTTAAGGAGCAAGCAGAAGCCTCTAAACACCCAACCAACCAACCAATCATTAAAGGTAAATGCACTAAAATTTTGAATAAATCCATTATTAAATTAAATTAATTAGTTCTTAGATTTTAGCTCATTGTTTTCCATATTTTCAAGTACTTGATTTATTTAGATACTGAATATTTTTTGTTTTAAAAATCTAAACTGCTTCGATACAATGGATATTCAAGTTTGACATAGCAGAACAGCGATATTAATTTTATCATAACAAGAATGTTCTGAAAAGTTTTCATGATTGAATATTTGCTTAATATTTTGTTTTCTTTGTATCAGATGCTGTTTTAATTTCATTTATACAAGTTAGTAATTAAAATCAATAAGCAGAGAGATTGAAGCACATCGTTGTAGAGCTAAAGGTTCATATTTTTGATCGGCTATTATTAAGTTAAAATTATTGTTATAATTCAAAACACTTGATAACCTATAAACATGTTCGTAATTGTGTCCAGTGTAAACTGTTATAAAAGTTTCTTTGGTCCTTATTTTAAGAAAAATCGCCAAAAATAAGCATTTTCCCATGCTGTGAATAGGGAATATATCCTGGGTGACGTCATTTTCAAAAGCCACGCCTTTTTCGCCGGAAGAGCATACCTTGTTAGTTTATATACCTTGAGTACCAGTGTTGTAGTTACTAGGCAATTTTATTAATCTCTATATAAATAAAAACGTTTGTGGCTGTGTGTCCGTATGTGTGTCCGCATCTCCTTTTAAGCCACGCCAAAGGCGTGGACATTTCCTCCATTTCAAGATTTTTTCCCTTTGAAATAAATATATTTACTGAAAATATAATTTTTTTTCATGGAAAACGAGTTAAAAATAAAACATTGTTTCAAAAGAGACAGATCACTACATTTTTTCATTTACTAGACTTTTTATTATTTAGGGGGTTTTCTAACTTGATTTCGCATGCTTTTTCGTGATTATGCTTAGTGAAAATAGCCATTTTGTTCCTTAAAATCTGTAGTTTACGAATCGCGATGGTGGACACTTCGGGTCTGCGCCAGGGGATGGTGAGAGGCGCAGAAGTGGAAAATCGACGAGTTTCAATTTTGTGTTAATTGGAGTCAAAATGGTTCCTTTTACTTTTTTAATTTGCTCAAATGCTCCATAATACGAGAGAGGCAAGGGAGGACTAACGGGACATAGAGTTTAGAAAGGATCAGCTCACTCCAGTAGAAGGGGTGGAAGGATAAAGTGGAACGTAAAAATTTGTAAGCCTATTTTCTCTGAGGCGCAGGCTTATAGTCGTCCATTAACGTAATGAAAGGTGCCATTCTTTTCCTTATTTTCAGGCGAGAAAGAATTGCGATAGTAGAAATCTGGCAAAGCTTACTAGGGGTAGGGAGAGGGGCAGGAAAAAATTACGAAAATCAGCAATATCTCCTGAAAATAATTTCTTTTCTGCACCAACTGCATTTGAATGTTTTGTAAATTGACACCAAAAATGGGTAAAATGCATTAAACCGATTTTCGAACGATTCTTCTACTTAAAATAGGGCCTGAAAGGTGTAGAAAAAAATAAGGGGAAATTCTCAACTTTAAGTCTTTTAAAAACTTATTATTCCTCGTGAGGAAGCACTAATTTCAGGCTAATTTTTCCCTTCATACACTTAAGAATACGAAATACCATTGTAGATATCTGGGACCTGCGATTAAGGAGGGGGACAGGGGCAGAAAAAAATATTCCTGTTTTTATACTCTTCGTGAGAGTAAAATTCAAAATTTTCTACTTTTAGTAGATTCATAAGTGGTGCAAATAAAGAAGATAGATACCTGACATGTCTAACAGCCCGTTAGAAAAGAGTTCCTCCCATTGGAAGGTGAAATGGAAGGGTTAAGCGGAACATAAGGAATTATATGGGATATTTGGAAAAAAATTGTGTATTTTAGTGAAATAATGTAGAAATCTATTTGAGCAGGTTCTATGTAATCTGTAGAACTGGAAATGCGACAATAAGTAACTTTCATTCTCGGCCGAGGATAATAATTGGGGCAGAAAAAAAGTTAAAATTATACTTTACTGAGAAAAATAGTAATTATCCAGTTTAAAAGGTTTTATGGACTGAAATTTTTGATTGGGGTCACTCAAGGTGGTCTATCCTGAGAAGCATAAACTAATCTTTGGGGGTTGAATGGATGAAATGGAATACAAATTCGATTTTTTTCCAAATGGCGTGAAATTGCTTGAAAGAGAGTGATAATAAACAAATCAATTTATCTCTCCATTTCTCTCGAATGGGTTACTCGACAATGAAATTTGGGAATCAAGACAAGGGTCCGTGGTCGGCGCAGAAAAATTGTAAACATTAAATTTTAGTTTGTATAATTGTGTCTAAATAAGATAAAATATCCCTAAAATAAGAAATTTCATAGCAGATATGAAGGAGACCCATGTTAAAACTGTTTCTTGGAGGGTAAGAGGATAAAATAGAATATTAGGGGGTATTACATTTTACTATTTTACTAAAAAGTGAGTATTTCTCGCAAAAATTGCATTAAAAGGATTCGATTTTCCACTTTTACTCCATGGAATATGATACGTATAAGATAAATCTGTAGTATTAGGCAGGGGAAGGTTAGTTGGGCAAAAAAAACTTGTAATTATTACAAAATTAAGACAAAAAAACTTTATAATATTCTAATTTTTTGAGAAATAATTAAATGTCTTAAATTTGTAATAATTACAGGGTTTTTTTGCCCAACTAACCTTCCCCTGCCTAATACTACAGATTTATCTTAAACGTATCATATTCCATGGAGTAAAATTGGAAAATCGAATCCTTTTAATGCAATTTTTGAGAGAAATACTCACTTTTTAGTAAAATAGTAAAATGTAATACCCCCTAATATTCTATTTTATCCTCTTACCCTCCAAGAAACAGTTTTAACATGGGGCTCCTTCATATCTGCTATGAAATTTCTTATTTTAGGGATATTTTATCTTATTTAGACACAATTATACAAACTAAAATTTAATGTATAAAATTTTTCTGCGCCGACCACGGACCCTTGTCTTGATTCCCAAATTTCATTGTCGGGTAACCCATTCGAGAGAGTTGGAAAGATAAATTGACTTGTTTATTATCACTCTCTTTCATGCAGTTTCACGCCATTTGGCAAAAAATCGAATTTGTATTCCATTTCATCCATTCAACCCCCAAAGATGAGTTTATGCTTCTCAGGATAGACCACTTTGAGTGACCCCAATCAAAAATTTCAGTCCATAAAACCTTTTAAACTGGATAATTACTATTTTTCTCAGTAAAGTATAATTTTAACTTTTTTTCTGCCCCAATTATTATCCTCGGTCGAGAATGAAAGTTACTTATTGTCGCATTTCCAGTTCTACAGATTACATAGAACCTGCTCAAATAGATTTCTACATTATTTCACTAAAATGGACACAATTTTTTTCAAAACATCCCATATAATTCCTTATGTTCCGCTTTACCCTTCCATTTCACCTTCCAATGGGAGGAACTCTTTTCTAACGGGCTGTTAGATATGTCAGGTATCTATCTTCTTTATTTGCACCACTTATGACTCTATTAAAAGTAGAAAATTTTGAATTTTACTCTCACGAAGAGTATAAAAACAGGAATATTTTTTTCTGCCCCGTCCCTTTCCTTAATCGCAGGTCCCAGATATCTACAATGGTATTTCGTATTCTTAAGTGTATAAAGGGAAAAATTAGCCTGAAATTAGTGCTTCCTCACGAGGAATAATAAGTTTTTAAAAGACTTAAAAGTTGAGAATTTCCCCTTATTTTTTTCTACACCTTTCAGGCCCTATTTTAAGTAGAAGAATCGTTCGAAAATCGGTTTAATGCATTTTACCCATTTTTGGTGTCAATTTACAAAACATTCAACTGCAGTTGGTGCAGAAAAGAAATTATTTTCAGGAGATATTGCTGATTTTCTTAATTTTTTCCTGCCCCTCTCCCTACCCCTAGTAAGCTTTGCCAGATTTCTACTATCGCAATTCTTTCTCGCCTGAAAATAAGGAAAAGAATGGCACCTTTCATTACGTTAATGGACGACTATAAGCCTGCGCCTCAGAGAAAATAGGCTTACAAATTTTTACGTTCCACTTTATCCTTCCACCCCTTCTACTGGAGTGAGCTGATCCTTTCTAAACTCTATGTCCCGTTAGTCCTCCCTTGCCTCTCTCGTATTATGGAGCATTTGAGCAAATTAAAAAAGTAAAAGGAACCATTTTGACTCCAAACAACACAAAATTGAAACTCGTCGATTTTCCGCTTCTGCGCCTCTCACCATCCCCTGGCGCAGACCCGAAGTGTCCACCATCGTGATTCGTAAACTACAGATTCTAAGGAACAAAATGGCTATTTTCACTAAGCATAATCACGAAAAAGCACGCGAAACCCATTTTCGTGAAGTTAGAAAACCCACTACAGTCAAATCCGCTTAATGTGATCACGGTTAATGTTATCAATCGGATAATGTTATCGAAATCAACAGGTCCCGATCATTCCTATTTAATTTAATGTAAAATACATCGTTTATTGTGATCAACTATGGATCAACATGCCGCTTAATGTTATCAAAATTTGTCTATATGCCCTAAAAAACACCCGCTTTCGAGTTTTGTTAATGAAGGTCAATTACTTTTTTCTGAAACTCAGTATACGTTCCCGGTTACACTGTTATGTTTCTTTGCTTTGATTGTCAGAAAAAGAAAACATTCGAAACGGTTAAAGGGGGGTGAATCCATGCTTGTCATTGGATATCACCATCGGCGCCTTGCAGATGTTTCTGATAAGAGAATTTGATTTTTTTCGGGTTTATTGGAATTCACATGAATTTCAGTGTTTATTTATGTTTCTGAGCCTTTTTTGTGTAAAATTTTGATCTTGTCTGGAAGTCGAAAAAAACAAATTTTTTGAGAGAATCGTATAGGCGCTAACACGCATGAAAATACAAAGTAAGCGATTATTTTATTTTATATATTGGATTAAATTTTACCCTAAAAAATTCAAGTTGCCAAGTACATAGTTTAAAATTGTTTTAAAAACTTGAATTACGGTTACATAATTATAATATTAAAGCAAACAATTTTGTTTTACTGTTTGCTTCTTTTTATATGAAATCGCTTATTGTTATCAATCGGATAATGTTATCAGTTTAATATCGGACACATGCGATCACATTAAGCGGACTCGACTGTAATTGTTTCAAATTTGTTATTTTATAAAGGCACCAAGATATTTAACATTATCAGGAACATCGGGATTGTAAAAAGTGACAAGAACATCGGGATAGTAAAAATTACCGGGTTATAAAAATTACCGAGAACACCGGGATAGGAAATTTACCATAAAGACACCGGTAATACAGGAATATAAAAATTACTGGAAACACCGAGATAGGAAAATTACCAGGAACACCGGGATTAGAAAAATTACCGGGACCATCCGGATAGGAAAGATTACCGAGAACACCGGGATTAGAAAATAACCGGGAACACCGGGATAGGAAAGAGGCGCCTGGAATACCGGTATGATTTGTAATATTGCTAATTTACAAAATTATAAATGTAATTTAAGAAAACTTTAAAAAAAATTAATTTATACACCCCACCCGTGCAAGGCCGGGTATAACAGCTAGTACTTGATAATTTCATAAAGAGTAAAAGGAGATTAAAACTTACAATTTTTATTATTTGATTTACAAAATGTAAATACTTTGAATTATGACAATATCTTTTCATTCAAGGTTATATAATACTCATACTATTAAAATGGGTTATCACTTTCAAAAGCGTAATAAAGAAATTTTGTAAAAAAGATTCAGTTACCCACATTCAAAGTTTTGAAGTATTTGAAATAATAATTTCATCACAGCAAAAACTCGTGACTTCAATAGCTTCAGTTATTAATTCGGGGAATTAAATGATTTCCTTCAATAAAAGAAAAATTCAGTTTCAACTATTGATGGTGAGAAACCTTATTGCTATTCGTTCAAGTCATTATAATAATATAAGGTCCAATGTAATAAAATTATACAAAGATAGCTTGATATCCAAATAAGATATAGAAAGTCATATAATGTTACGTATTTTTCCCATACTCAGACTAAAGGGAAAAACGTTTTCAATTACATAATCTGCCTGATTGAGTTTGAGATACATTAAGCAAATTGTTCAACGGCTAAAAAATAAAACATTAAACGTCAAAGTATGCAAGGGAAATTGTTATTAGATATTTTGCAAATGTAATTTTTTATGCAAATATGGATTTCTTGTTTGTGATTACTTGGCCTTTTTCCTGTTTTTATTCCGGTAAAGCAATGGTTTTTCACAAAATTTAGAGTAATATTTGGAACAAAAAAAATGCACGGGTATTGGAGTTAGTTAGAAAATCAACTAGTTAGTTAGAAACTAAAAAAAAAGTTAAAAGTCAACTAGTTAGTTTAGTTAGAAATAACAAAAAACATTTTTTTTTAGTTTTGTCAATTCAATTTTAATTTCACCAATTAAAAAAACATTTTGTTTGTCATTTTGGTTTTTATTTAAAGTAACAAGACTGTAACTTAGTATTTTAACTTATTGTTTACTTAGAAGATGCATCCACAAGGTAGAAACTCTTATTACCTAAAAATTAAACAAATGATTACTTCATAAAGCCTTTAACTAATAATGCGTCTGGCAATTTTAAAGTATGAAAACTTAATTCCTGATAATAAAATTGTATACTTTTAAATTAATAAATGCTATAAAAATAGTTAAAGCTACAAAAAATGTCATCGAAGTTAGTTTTATGTGTGCAAATACACCAAAAACGTAAAAAAATATAAATATTACGGCATTTTCATAGTTTCAAAGTGTAACACTCAATTGAAGAATATGTTATACTTATTCTTCTATTAATTAGTAACTACATATTTTATTTATGTAACTTACTATTAGAAAGGATATCATAGATAGTGAAACTTTTCAGAGATAGCAAAACATTTCATTATAAAACTTTCTCTATACCCTATAATGAGAAGAAAAAAAATCGTTTGTAGAACTACAAACTGTAATGATTAATCCAACAACTTTTACAAACAAATTATTTAGCTAACTCCAACCTGAAATGTATATACATACAACAACTAAACCATTCCTCTGCAACCCTATCCGCAAAGCTTAATCTCCGGTCAAATTTATTTTACTCAACCCCCCCTCCCTCTATATTCTATCAGGAAGCTGATAAGACTTTGTTTTTCTCTTTTTACAGTGAATATCCCATGAAAACGTCGTAAAAAAGTTTTTATGTTCCGACAGCTCGGGTGGTTCGTAAAATTACAGTTAATTCGGAAATCCGTTAACAAAGAGAAAGGCTCGGAAAAATCGAATTTAAATCGTGGAAGTTAAAATGAGCTCGGAGACTGTTTTATTGGAAACCCACACTTTTTGTTGGAAGATAAAATTAGTTTTGTTTTCGTTGAAACTGGATTTTTAGATTAGGAAACCAAGATAGTCTTCATTTGGAGTCTGAATCCGGTTCTTCAGTACTTTTCATGGGTTTGGTTTTTTCTAACATAAAAAAGATTACATTTTAAACTTAACTTTAAAAATTAATTTCAAGAATAATGGTGCCATTTAATAAGTTTTCTTAAAATAAAATACATACTAAGGTTATATAGATATTTGATTCAATTAGCTACAAAAATTTTAGGGCGTTTTATGAAGTTAGTTAATTCGTAAACAAGATTTTGGTTTGGTTTGAGGTTTTAAGACACCGGGCCATTTATAAAGTATGCAATTTTATCAACGCTGCAAGATATAACAGTTATTTGGAGGTATACTATTCTGACTGAAAAAGTTAATCTTTTCTCTTTTATGCATATATTTTATATATTTTTTCACATTCACTATAATGATGAAACTACCATTTGCATTCTATTTTGTACTGTTCTAAAAATGAAGACCGTGGGGAGCCTAGTGGTAAAGGCGTCGGTTCTGGGATAGGAGGGTCCCGGGTTCAATTCCCGACACCGCTGGAGACCCATAGAGTATATGCGGAGTACGTGCTCGTTAAATCTGTGGGTCCGAAAGTCCTGTGGTCGGTCGCAGCAGTTTACCATGGGTCCAGGTCTTCTGGAGACTATTTCCCTCCCCTTCAGAGACATGGCAAAATTGTGGAGGTGGCGATAGATGGTGGCAGCATCTATCATCCATGCAAAAAAAATAATAATAAAGAGAGAGAGGAAGCGGCTCATCTTAGAGTAAGGAAATGTCTCCTAAACTTTCCAACTAATAATGACAAAAATTTTTATAAGATTGTACTAAAAGTGTGCTATTCTTATGAAACCAAATTTTCCCAAAAAACAGAGATTTTAATTAATTAAATAAATCGTTTGAAAAACAACTTGTTGGTCATGTTTCTAAAGAGTTTTATAAACCATCAAACGATACCACAACACCATTTCGAAAGAACCTTAACTTCCAACTTAGCAAACAAGCAATTCCTTCAACTTAAAGTTGGATTTCAACCCTTCCAGCAGTTTGGAAACGTTCTAGAAGCTTTCTAGTCCAAACCATTTATATCTTCCATTCAACACCAAGATAGATGGCAAACTTAAATTCCAAAACGACTTCCACTTCGGAAAGCAGAAATAACTAACGGGCCTTATATCCAGAACGGGTGCGATTTTAAGTAAATATTCCTTGTGCACCCATAACTTCGGAATTCCACATGTTTAGTCTCCCTCAGTGTTTACCTAAAGAATGGAGCCTATGGCTTTTTGAAAGGAACGGGAACCGGCTCTTTGATTAACGAAGAAATGGGAAAGGAAATAATAATAAGGCGTTTGTTTAAATCGCTGAATTCCTAGAGTGGGGTTTCGGAACAAAGATGGCTTGAGAATAGTTTGGGAATTCGTGCTTGGGAAAGAACCGTGAAAGGTTGTTTCATTTGGTGGGTTGGATAATCTGGTCATAAATCATGGATGAAAATTGTTAAAATATATAGGATAATGATTAATTATTTTAATGAGAAGTTTTAGAGAAGCTTTCTACTTCACTCTATTAAAAATATTTTAAGGATATGGCAAAAAGTTTCTTGAATGCTCTTCTTAGGACTCATCAAATGTAATATTTTTGATTAGAGGGTACAATTTTGCTATGCAGTTACTTTTTGTCATGTTTTGTTTAACAGATTGCATTATTAGCTAAAACTCAGTTCTTTCAAACAAATATCGTTTTTTTTGCCTGTGTTTGAATTCGTATAACTTTTAAAACCAATCTGATGTATAAAATAGACGTCACATAATCATCGAACAGAAACTGTCTAACGAAGTGACTTTAAAAGTTTTAAAAAATATGTTTTTGAAAGATTTAGGATAGATATAACCAATTAGATATTTAGAGATCTGGTTTGTATTGGGATGGTTTTGTATTGTTTTGTTTTCTCTCATACATGAGTTGTATGTTAACACTTGAAACAGTTTCAGTTTAGGTGTCGAGGTGATTTTTATTTTTTGAGTTAAAAGTTCCTTTCAAAGTACGAATGAAATAGGAAATAAAACAAAAAGAGAATAAATGAGGAAAGAAAACAGAGAGATCGGGAGAGGCTGTTTCGTTTCTTTCATCTTCCTCTTTCCCCTCTCCTCCATATTCTTTTTTTGTCCTTTTTACCTCTTAATATATCATTATTTCTTTTCTCTCTCCCCTTATTTCTTCCCCTTTCTACTTCTTTTTCCTTCTCTTCTTTCTTTACTTTTAGTTATTTCTCTTCTTTTCCTCTTTCTTTTTTCCATCCTGTTTCTTTCTTGTCATTCTCTATCTCTATCTTTAAGAAACCATTCAACAGGTCAATTCCTCTCAATAAATCAATTGAAACCGAAGCTTTTAATTACTTCTGGTATTTTATACTACCTATAAAACCTGATTTAATCATTAAGTTTTGTGTAGAATCGTAAAAATCGTACCTGGTTGGAGAAAAAAAATTAATGATCGGATTTTGAGTTGCATGGGCTTTGATTAAAAATCATTATTTTACTTTTGAGCAATACGGTTTAACTCAGATAACAATCATCAATTTGTGATGAAAATATTTCTACTTCGAAAAACCCTCCAAAATCATCAATCTGACTTTTCTAGGATATCTTCAGTACTTTTTTCAAGGTACCTCTCGACGATTTGGTGATCTTTCACTCGATCAAAATGATTATTCCTTTTTTTTGGTACGAAAAATAAAACTCAGAAAACAATGATTTCAGATAATCATTAAAATTATGATCACTACTGTCGAACCAACGATAGTAAAAGGGTCACGTGATTTTGACATACTCGGAGGGGAGAAAGGAAGAAGCTGAGAGGCAGTTGATCGAAAGAGGAAGTTACATTTACTCCCTCTAACCTTAGTTATACCCTCTATATACCTGAAAAATCAGTATATTTTAAACACAATTAAAAATACTGAAGCAAAAAATCACGTGACCCTTTTACTATCGTTGGTTCAACAGTAGTTATGATTACCACACGAGTTTTCACACCCTGATAAAAGGTCTTCGAATATTGACATTATTACACGATAACAGCGATAGTTTCTTTATATACTGAACACATCTTCAAAAAAGCCCATCGAGAATCCACCCGAATAGTCCAGTCAAATTGTCCTAAAATAAGGCGATTTTGGGAAAATTTTGGGGTAGAAGATATTTTTCGCTATCTGTATGTTTTTTGGGGTGGTGAATCCGAATCTGAGGTTTGCCAACAAAATTTCGTGACGGAACATTGTGAAAATTCGAAAAATGACAAAAATTCGCCCCTTTTTTTCGTTTTCGGCCCCTAGAACATTACCTTTGCGCTTCTGAGCTAAACAGTCAATCCAAAAAATAAAGAACACTAACCAAACTACAAAGAAGTCAATTACAACTTTCCTCTCAGACGCATAGTTTCGCCGATAGAGCACGTTGAAAAAGGGGCCAGCCATTTTCATTCGATAAGTAAGAAATCCAAAAAATTTCACTAGTATCGCCAAAAAACCGCATTTTTGGAACAGGATAGTATAAAAACTGCCTAAATCAGGGGTTCTCAAACTTTTTAACATCGCGACCCACTTTTGAGAAACAAAATCTAACGCGACCCACCGACTTCAGTTATTTGTAATTAACTGAACTGAGATAACTATCTCACAGAATTTTAACTTCTCTGACTGGGGGTTTTTACCTACTATTTAGTTACAAGGGTATGAAATAGTTTAATTGTGGTCTAACAATGATCCCTACAGTAAAAAGGGGGGTCTGGGGGTACTCCCCCAGAGAAATTTTTAAAATTTGACCCTTAAAAACATGGTTTTAACTTGTTTTTTAGCAATATGGGATAAATTATATCAGTTGCATCATTTCCGAAGAAAATTCTTAAAATTTGCATTGATCCCCCCCGGTGTGGATGGGGAGAAACACTAAATATTTTTTTCAAATCTTATTTGAATAACCGACTAGATTTGCATCATCGGCACATTAAAGTGACACACATAGTACGTATTTACATTAATTGCCTTTTCCGTTCCATTCCAAGTAGTGTAGTTTTTCCTCAAATTTTTATTCTTTTTACTATAGTATGGTAATTTGATAAATTTCAAAAGTTCAACTAATAGTTTGATAATTCAAAAGTCAATAACACCTTTTGTGAAAAATTAAAAATCTTCTCGCGACCCACCAAAAACTGACTGGCGACCCACCAGTGGGTCGCGACCCACAGTTTGAGAAACTCTGGCCTAAATAATATTTCACATGAAATAAGCCATTTAAAAACTCCAATAATGATAACTAAATGCATTTTTGTTCGGTGTTTTGTCTTAAGAACGAAAGTTCAACAGGAGATAATAGTATTTCTATAACTAAGTTGCTTCTTCGAAATTACATGCAAAATTTTTCTATTGACTGCTCTAAGGTAAATGTGGGTATAGTGGACACTTTAAGGAAAATTTTTGCTTAAATTCTTAATAAATACCAACCTATTTGCTTGGAAACGGTTATCATCCTATTTTTAGGTTAATTGGATCTTCTTCTATCGATTTTACCATTAAAAATTTTAATTAGATTGGGTAAAGTATTTTTAATTAATTTTTAAAAAGTACTCCAAATTGCATCTATAGTGGTCACCTTGATGTAGCTGTTGTATCTATGGTGGACACCTCACCTCTCTTTTTCTGCCTATATGAGGGGTTTATGAATGAAATTGAGGGTTTTTTTTGGTATAGTCGTTTAGTTCTAATTAAATCTTCCTTCCCAACGAAATGTATTTTAGATCAAATCAAATTAGCTTTATTTAAAAAAATACTTGATAGTTTTCGGCCCAAAGCCTACGCTGTAGCGGATTTGAGAGGAGTTAAGCATGTAATTCAATGTTTTAGAAACCTTGGTTCCTAAAGCCAGAATGAAACCAAATTAATACAACACTCATTTTAAAACACAATCAACAGTTTATGAAGAAAAACTGATTCAAATTAAATATTATTTATGTTTCTTTTAGAAGCCATTGAAGTGGCCACTATTGGAAAATCTAAGATTCTGTGTTGGTAAAGTGGCCACCCCCATAAATCCTCGTAAAGTCAAAATTTTCAAATAAATTTTATTCAGTATCATTTTATACACTCTTCTTTATCTAATTATAAATTTAAAAGTCAATCAAACGGTAAGAAGTACAAAAAAATCAGTTCCGAAATACCCGTTTCCTTACGCGATTCAATAAGCGAAATCAAATTTCAGTCACTCGACCGATGTTGTTATTTTCAAATATTTTAATATCCTTCCCATGCTGATCTGTGGTTTCGGTGGTAATTTACCAGCTTACCTGATTGTACAATCTACCATGCTTATGAATTTTGACGCTGTTTGATGCCTCTAACTCGTTTTATTTAAAATTAATCAGCTATGTGGCCACTATTGGTACAGTGTCCACTATACCCACATTTACCTTATATGTTTTTAGGGTGGTGAATCCGAATTTGAGGTTTGCCAACAAAATTTAATGACGGATCATTGAGAAAATTCGAAAAAATGCCAAAAATTCACCACTTTTGTTCGTTTTCTGCCCTTAGAACATACACTTTGCATTTCTGAGCCAAACAGTCAACACCAAAATAAAGAAGAGAAAACAAGCTACAAAAAAGTCAATTCCAACTATTCTCTCAAATGAAGGGTTTGGACGCCAGAGAACGCTGAATATTAGGAAGTTTTTGTTCCATTGGTGGAAAATTCATAAAATGTCACTCGTATCACCGAAAAGCGGCCTGTTTTGGAACAGGATACTATAAGAACTGCTTCAATTATGTGTTACGTCCATGAAATCAACTTTCTGTATATTTAAATGTTAATTAATTAAATACACGATTTATTTCATGTACCTATGTTTCTATATATTATTTTGATTAAAGCCTTTAACAATGAACAATGTTACAGTTATCCCAAAATGTTGCTAATGGTCGTATTTTATTGTTATGTTTAATTATTTATCAATTAACTTTTGAGTATGCAGAACGTTGATTTCATGGGCGTAACACATAATTGAAGCCGTTCTTATAGTATCCTGTTCCAAAACAGGCCGCTTTTCGGTGATACGAGTGACATTTTATGAATTTTCCACCAATGGAACAAAAACTTCCCAATATTCAGCGTTCTCTAGCGTCCAAACCCTTCATCTGCGATAATAGTTGTAAATTTTTTGTAGCTTGTTTTTTCTTCTTTATTTTGGTGTTGACTGTTTTGCTCAGAAATGCAAAGTGTATGTTCTAAGGGCAGAAAACGAACAAAAGGGGTAATTTTTGGCATTTTTTCGAATTTTCTCAATGTTCCGTCATTAAATTTTGTTGGCAAACCACAAATTCGGATTCAGCACCCTCAAAAACCTACAGAGCAGTCAATAGAAAAATTTTGCATGCAATTTCGAAGAAGCAACTTAGTTATAGAAATACTATTATCTCCTGTTGAACTTTCGTTCTTAAGAGAAATCACCGAACAAAAATGCATTTAGTTATCATTATTGGAGTTTTTAGATGGCTTATTTCATGTGTAATATTATTTAGGCAGTTTTTATAGTATCCTGTTCCAAAAATGCGGTTTTTTGGCGATACTAGTGAAATTTTTTGGTTTTCTTACTTATCGAACGAAAATGGCTGGCCCCTTTTTCAACGTGCTCTATCGGCGAAACTATGCGTCTGAGAGGAAAGATGTAATTGACTTTTTTATAGTTTGGTTAGTGTTCTTAATTTTTTGGATTGACTGTTTAGCTCAGAAGCGCAAAGGTTATGTTCTAGGGGCCGAAAACGAAAAAAAGGGGCGAATTTTTGCCATTTTTTCGAATTTTCACAATGTTCCGTCACGAAATTTTGTTGGCAAACCTCAGATTCGGATTCACCACCCCTAAAACATACAGATAGAGAAAAATATCTTCTACCCCAAAATTTTCCCAAAATAAATACTGTTTGACTGGACTAAAACCCTTTCACACCCAGCACAGATTCCAACAATGCATTCAAAACATCCATGGCCCCAGCTCATATCGCCAGCGATAAAAACAAGGTCCTACATTTCCACGCCGTTTCCGCCCCATTTGGAACAGGGCGGGGGCCTTCCAATGCAGTTGCCGCAGACCACCGATCCAGAAAACAGAGCAGTGATAAATTTGAAGGCACCCCGTTGTTCGGTGGGTTTTAGCGGAAAAGGGAATTAATTCACCGTTATCTCCCCCGTCGAACCAAGCTGTTTAGTTTAGGTTTGTTCTATTTATAATGGTCTCGTGATTTCGTCTTCCCCCTTTTAGTTTGGCTGTTGAACTGATTCGGTTTAGTGGGATCTGTGTTAGGGATGGTCAAGTGTGGGTGGGTTTGAGGAAATACGTCGAGTCAATGGCAGTGTTTACGGCAACAAGGATTTTCCTTCTTATTGTATGTGTCAAGTAAGATGGAATAAATTCTCACTAATAATTGTATATAAATTCACCAATAATTCATTTTCCTATGATTAGTATCTGAGATGGTTCGTTGGTTATGATTAATGCTATTGGGTTTGAGGAAATACGTCAATTTGGTAAGTCAATGGAAGTGTTTATATTAGTAACACGATTTTCCATCTTATTTCACTCGACTTATAACAATTTATTTGGATTTTAGTTGACTTCTAACCTCTTGAGCTTCAGTGTTTGGCAGTATGTTTACACCTTTTAATTTTCCACCTTATGAATAAGTCGTGGAGGATGAGTTTTTTTCCAGGTGGGGGATTTATATTCTTAATTTTTAGTTCGAAGTGCCTAAATCCACGAAAGTTGATCCATGCTAAAGTATTAATGAAATTAGTTAGAGTTGAGTTGTTACTTTCGTGGATGTTCGTGGAACGTAAAATTCAATAAACTTATGCAGACTCGGAAAACTATCAATTTAAACATTGAGTTTTATTGATGATCGCAAAAATAATCTGGTGATATACAATTCTTGACCGTCCAAAATATTTTAGAGTTTTTATGTCCTTAAAAAGGAATAGTTTCCAAGATTTACAAATCCTTTTTTTATCACAATACAATTTCCTCCTATGAATTTATGCTCGAACAAAATTCGTGTTGGTGTACAAAATCTCGAATACCTTTATTACTTTACTTTTTGAAAATTGCCTTTTTGTGAATATTAAACCTTAAATGCTAATGAAAAAATAGATAAAAATACAATCAGTTTGTTAATTATTTCATAGAATACTGTAGAAAACTAGCAAGAAGAATTTCTTTCAGGAAAACGTTAACGAAATTAAAATACTCTGCTCACCTTTAACACGAACTATACGTCTTTCTTGCGAAGACATCTCATATCACTGAGTGAGAAATTCCGTTACGCTCTTGGTCAGACTCGACTTCTATAAAGTCCCAGAGGTCCCAGACTCATTAAAATAAGCGAGTCTGAGTCTGGTGTTTGGCATTTCAATACAATCGAAAGTATTTTCCAATTTAGAAGTACTAGTCTCCGGTTTTAGGAAACAATTTCAAAGGTAGGTTTGATCAAGATCTATACTCAGTTGCAACTTAACTTAAGCCGTAGAAATATGCTGAGAGCAACCAAAGAAAGTATGGTGTCTGAATTTTGAGTGAAATTTAATGCTTCAATTTTGAATAATGATTAGTTTTTTAAATACACGTATATTAAGCATCTTTTAATTTCGATATGCATAAAATGTTCAGTATTATTATTTTTTAAAGTGGCGTAACGCGTAGTAGTATAACTCGCGCTCAAACTCGCTAGCCAATAAGAGCTTCTAGCAACCCAGCAGGCTTTCTGTTCACTCAGATTTTCTTCCGCGTGGCCATGAAGTTAGGCTCAACTTAAGTTGCATTCGAGTATACCCTACCACATTTTAAAGTGTTTCAACCAAATTTTTAAGCTGCTTTCTGCATGTCGTTGAGATAAGTAGATTCTGTAAGGATAATTTTAAAATTTTTGTATAAGTAAATTAGCCTTGGTCAATATCCACGAATTTAATGTATTGGTACAAAAAACATTGTAAATGATGTCCTGGCAGAATTGAAATCTTTTTTTCATTAATGAAATTTTGGAAGAATGTTTTTTCTTTACAAAAGTTAAAGTTTTAGAAGATGATGGTCCCATTTAAAAAGTAATATGTATTAATGTATACCTTGCAAAATTGTAAAAATTTACGAGAATTCGACCATCTTTCTGTGATTATTGTCCAGTCCCTATTTGTTTACGATTATCAATACCAGTTTGAGAATACCTGATTTGAAAGTGCTGATACAAGTACTAGATATTTTATTTAAAAACTTTTTAACTAAAGATTTAAGTATTTTTAATTGTGGTTAGCTCTATGGGATTTTAAAATAACGTTGCATCATTATATCAACTTCAAATCATTAAAATATCACTTAAGAGTGATATTTTAATTATTACTTTGATACAGTTTTACGACAATATGAGACTAGTATTATAATATATTAAGATTCTAATTTGAGTATTATTTTTAAGGTTTTCCTCACAAAAGCTCAAACATTTTCTTTCTAAATAACAAGTATTAAATAAATTATATAAAAATATTTCTTTTTAAGTGTATAAATCAATAATAATATTGTACATTAAATAATACTTACTTGGGCAAAATATATATTTTACTAAAATTTTTCCCGTGATATAAAGATAGCTAAAAATAATAGAACATAGTGTTCTTTTCTTCTAATAAGTATTTTTGTATAGGTTACAGTAAAAAGATTATTACCTTAAGGCAGTGCATTTCAAATTTTCAAGATATGCCACACAATCGCACCCCTTTTTTATTTACAGTAACAAAGTTCAAATTATACATTTAAATGTTTAATTTTTACCTTATTTAACAAATATTTAGTTGAATATAAAATTTTACCCAAACACAGTGTCTGGGGGTCTTCTCAAGAAATTTTTTATGTATATAAATATTAGGATTAATAAAAATTGTAATATTAGGATTATATCCTTTTGTTATAATATTGCAAAGATACCTCCTCCACCAGAAATGATAGGTGACACTAGTTAAGCAAAATCATATCTTTATTCTGCTACGTGTAATGGAAGGCATATAACTGTTGTTTTCAATAAAAAGTAAGAAGGTATATAAACATGTCTCCTGTTTTCACCAAATTTTGAAAATTAATTATGAATCATAATTTTGAAAAAAAAATGTCCCACATCCTGCCCTAGAATTGGGGTAGGGTGAGACATTTTTCTTGTAACTTATAGTTGCAGTGGCGTAGCCAGGATTTTCCTATGGGGGGGTCCAGTGAGAAAAATTTACTATTGGACATCAAAAGGTTTCCACAATTGGAGAAACAAATTTATAATTTTCACATTACTTTTAATTTCTTATCAATGTTAATTAATAATTTATTAGTAATTAGTGTAATAATCAAGATTAAGTATTACTTCGATTGAGAGAGTTCTCATCCACTTAATTTTTTATTAGGTACAGAGACCATCAAAAACAAATTAAGAGGTTTCAGTAGCTCGAGCGTTATAACCTAGGAGCACGTCAAAATTTCTGAGGCAGTGGTTGATCTAGGATTTGGTTTTGGGGGGCTAAAAATTTCGAAAATCAAATTGAATCTTCTCAACGAATATAATATTAAAAAGTTTAAAAATTATCGTGTTCGAATTACCGTAACGGGGGTTTGGGGGACCTCCCCCAGAATTTTTTTAGAAATTCAAGTCTAAAAAGCAGGTTTTCAACTCGCTTTGGTACACCTCATTCGAATTTCAAACATTATATTTTCAGAAATTTATTATTTGCTGTAGGAGTTGAGTATTTTGACGAACTCATCATAAAAAAAGTTGTTTATTATAAAGTTCCAATTCCCAAAGGGGCTCTGGGGGTGCTTCCCAAAAATGTTTTTGGAAATTTGACCCCAAAAACAGGGTTTATTCGTTTGGTACCCTATGCCGCCTCCCCTTTATCACCCCTCAATTAATACGTTTTTGTTATGGGCGAACCGGGGGTTTCCCCGGAAAATTTTAGATTTTAGTACGCAAAAAAGTGGATTTTAGGCACTTTTAAGGAATATAAAAGCCCTCTTTTGAGTAGCCACTGGAATATTTTACGTCTAAAAAAGGGTCAAAACATTTTGGGTCGGGCCCATGGGGGGGGGGTCCGGACCCGGGGACCCCCCCCTTGGCTACGCCACTGTATAGTTGGTTTAGAAATAAAACCTTTATTTTAAGTAACTACTATCATCTAGCTTAGGGCTGCCCAACCTCCGGCCCACGGGCCAGATCCGGCCCCCGAGCCCTCTGAATCCGGCCCGCGAACGAAATTAGAACAACAACTTTTATTACTTTATTTTCCGGGTTTTTTTTGCTGCAAAAAATTCGTTAAAAAATTTACCACACTCACAAAGTATTACCACATATTTCACCGATTCCAGATTGCGCAATTGATAATCACGCCTATTCAATTGCTTTCAGTTACTTCCATGCGTTCTCTCAATTATTACCAATTCTTGATATTCACGCCAACGAACTATAGCGAGTAGTAATAAAATTTGAGCCATCGACGCCAATAAAGACGATAGATGGTGTGTCCTTGGAAACATCAATTTTACTGCGAGGAATCTCAAACTGATTTTGTAAAATTTACTTAAAAATTTATCATTGCATTTAGTGTTTCAATTATGATAAATGTGCATAGTTAAACTTAAAGTATTTTATTATTAAAATTATAAAAAGTAATAAATAATTTATATTTAAAATTTCTTATGTTATTTTCTCAGTTGTCAATGTAATTAAGAGATTAATGTTATTAAAATATAAAATCTTAAATTTGGCTCTATATTGTGTTTTCTTTGTCAAACATTTTTTGAACTTATTTTATGCAATTATTTTTTATTTAAAAATGCCAAGTTGCAAAAATACTGTAAACGAAAAGTTAAAAAATGTATTGTTGTAATTAAGCATCAGTTAGCGCTTTTGCTTTTCTACTGTAATTTCATTTCTGGCCCTCCACACCTCATCAGATACCCTGAGTGGCCCCCCTCCAAAAAAGGTTGGGCACCCCTAACTAGCTAGTATGTACTTTTTATTCATTAAAACATTTCAAAATGTCATTCTGACAGTTTCAAATTTGTGCAAATAAAACCTAATTTAAAAAAAATTTTTGTTGTGAAAACTCTGAACCTACCCATCTCTCCCATAAAGGTTTCTACAAATTCAAGCTCGCGGGATATGTATTTTCACATAATTTTTTTTAGCAAAATGAGTCACAGTTTTCACAGCAAGGAAAGATTCAACTTCCATTAAATTTTCCCACTCTTTCGACCCCAAAACGTCATTGTAATTATTCAATATGAAATCATACGAAACAGCAATGAGATCGTCGTCCTTATGTTTGTCCGCAAGGGTCAAAATGTCACACACGTTGGAAACGAAGACGTTTGCTCTCAAGAAGTCGACACATTCTCTCTTGAGGGAGAGGACTTGGTACTTGTCGGCCGCGTAGTAGAGCTTAAGAGCGCTTTCACAATGCATTTCCTCCACGGTCCCGGTGTACAGGAATGCCAGGAAACGGGCTAGCGTTGGGGAATCCAGGTCTGTTATGTCCACTGCACTGGACGCTGCTTCCTTCATGTCAGTAGATAGCATGGTCTTGAAGACGGGGGACCGGGCACTCAAGATGGGCCTGTGGACCGGGAACGAAACATTGTCGCACTTAAGTAGGAAATCAGAAAAGTCCTGGTCCTGGTAGAGACACATGAAATCGTTTTTAAGTACAGTCGATGAATCCTCAGACTGATTTGAGGTGACGGGACTTTTGGATGACTTTAGTTCAGAAAAGCAGTTGTTATTAGTTACAATGCTCACTTCTTTTAAGTAGTTTAAGTGATTGTGCCTTTGAATAACGAAACCGTTAACTATTTTCAAATGAAAAAGTAGGATAGTTCCGTCGTTTCCCGCCAAATCTTTCGGTTTTATGGATTCTGAAAATGTCCATGCTTCTCCATCAATGAATACATGTTTCCTCTCTTCATATTTAACTGAAGCGTTGTCACTGCTTAGCATGTATGTGAAGATCTCGACAAAAACAGCTTTATCCGTCTTATTATTTGGCCTCATGGTAAGCTTCATTATATCGTTCTCACGAGAGCTTCTTACAGATATTGCTTCTAAATCTTTCTTTGTAGTGTAAGGGATGAATAACATAATAATTGATTTATTCGTTTCGAAACTTTCGATCAATTTTGGATCAAACTTAAAGGATACTTTCAAAACATCTATAGTTGTACACATACGCTGTTGATTATTTCTTAAATTTACATTAGGAATGCAGAACCGCAAGGTGATTTGGTCTTTTTGATCAGACTTCCTGATTCGGGCAACCACATCTTCGAATTTGAGGTCAACAGAAGTTCCAGTATCCTTTTCACCCTGTTGCGTAATTGTCACTTTTTGAGAGAAGATTGAAGATCCATCTGAACCTATCACAGTCAAGTCATTGATAAAATCACGTTTAACCGTACAGAAGCTCACAACCATACGATCGTCTAAACCACTGACACCTCTAGGGTACAGTTCCGCCTTATTAAATGGACTAAAAAAGAATATTGGACTCTCGATGCTTTTACCGTGCACAGACTCGCACCAGCAGCTGAAGTTCTCGATTTCCCATTCGAAAACGTGAAAATTTTCTTCCGCCATATCCAGACACACAACCGAGCGAAACACAGACACAGAACGTCACAGTAACTGAATGACTGACGCAATAAATTTCATCCAACATATCCAACCAACTCAACAGAAAAGAAGGGGATTTCCCTTCTGACGTCAGACACGCCTGCTTATCTTATCAGCGGCATGCATAAAAAGCGATTCAACTTTAGACCGACCTTTGATTCATGCGTTGGCAGTAGCAAAATGTCTGCCGAATAGAATTGTTTCGCGGTTACTCGCTAATTTAGCGATAAATAGCATGAAAAAAGGGAGTTATTTAACTTTAAATATGAAAAACAGAGCGGCTGCTCGTAGTTAAAATTATAGTGGGTGCTGCTACAGCTGCACCAAGTTGACAACGTGTATTTTAAGCGATACGATGGTATATAAATCTAAAAAACGTTTATAAGGACCTCTTTTCTTTATTACGATTTTCTCTTTATGAGACAGCATAAGGAAAATGTAAGTTGTTGAAGTTCACTTACAGCCACTGAAGATTATAATGGTATCCTTATTTATTAAATCGTTCTTAAATTTTCAAACAATTCACAACTCACTCCTTTCAAGAACGTCATATCTCAAAAATCACCAATTTTTAGTTACGACTGTTTTCAGAAAGCCCTGAAAGAGTAGTATAACCCTGTAAAATCGGCTTAACTTGACTTATAGTACAGTCAAATTAGGGTTTGAGGTAGACATTTAGAAATACAAGAAGAAACCCCTTGGGATGTGTTTAGGGGGGTCTGAGGATGCCTCACCTGAAAATCCCAAAAAATCCGGTGACGGGTTTTCCGCCATTTTGAAAAAGAAGTCGGCCATATTGGATTTTTCCATAGTTCATAAAAACAGCTATAACAGGCGAACTAATTGGTTCAAAATATTCGTTCTTGTTTTAAAATGCGTAATTCAGTGCGTTCTTTAAGTTCCATGCATCAATTGTTGGTTCTAAACCATGGATTTTTTAAAAATTAAGCTAAAATAGCAATTTTTTCGTATTTTTTTGGGATGTAGTTCTTTCGTTTAATACTGTGTCGTACCTATTATAAATATCAAGACCAAAACAACTGGAACTTGTTTAGGAGAGTCTTAGGCTATACCATACCAAAATTCTAAGAAATCCCGCCATTAGTTTTCTGCCATTTTGAAAAAAACGGTGGCAATACTGAATTTTCAATGTTTCTTAAAAACTGCTATAACAAGCGAACTTATTGGAATAAAATGCTCAATTTTTTTATAAAATGCATCTCTAAGTGTACGTTTTTGAAATATCATGCAGTAAGTTTATTCTTAAAGATTTAATTTTAAAAACGCGGAAAAATAGTAATTTTTCAGTCTTTTTCTGTTGTAGTTTTTTATATAGTCCAGGCAAATAAGACATTCAATATAACGGGCTGAAAATTGGTGAAAATGTAGAGGATGGTGTCCTTCTTGATACCCTGAAATTCCCAAAAAATCCCTCCAGGGGAAATTCCGCCATTTTGGAAAAACCAACGCCATCTTGGATTGGGTTTTCAAGCACAGCGACTGAACCAAGTTGCCGATTGATTTCGTTTTTGTCACAAATTGTTTAATATTGTGTATTTTAAGAGACAACGTAAAGAAATTCGAAATAAAAAATTTAATTTAATAATAATTAATTTTTATTTAATTACTGTTTGCTGTGTTAAAATGTAGGTAAGCATTCTAGATAACAAGCTGAAAATTGGTAAAAATATAGAAGGAAGTGTCCTAATTAATATCCCGAAATTACCAAAAAATCCCTCCTAGGGAAACCGCCATTTTGAAACAACCGTTGCCATCTTGGATTGTATTTTTAAGCATAGCGACTGAACCAAGGGTCCGATTGAGTTCGTTTTTGTCTCAAATTGTTTAATAATACGTATTTTAAATATAAACGTGAAAAAAGTTGAAATAAAAAAACTTAATTTAATTATAATTAAATTTACTTAGTTAATGATTTGATGGGTTAAAATGTAGGTAAGAATTCAAAATAACAAGCTGAAAATGGGTAGAAACGTAGAAGATAGTATCCTGATCGATGTTCCAAAATTCCCAAAAAATCCCTCCAGGGGAAAATCCACCACTGAAAAAACTACCGTCATTTTGGACTCTCAATTTAAGCATAGTGATAGTGGAGTTTCCACAACAATGAAATTTCCCTAAAAGGCATTGAAGCTGAAAAACACTGCAATTTTAAAGTCGAATATTTAAGAAACTATTCTAGCGATTTAAGAAAATTTAAGCTTAAAATGTAGTTTATTTATTCAATAACAACATGCAAATACATGCATGGACAAAAATTTGAAAGTTTGTTTGCTATATTGTATGAGTATAGTTTGTTTTCTTTAATATGACCGTTTTGTCCATTCTTTTTTATTTAGTTGAAACCAAACAGTGATATTTTTAACTATGCACGTATTTGCATGTTGTTATTGAATAAATAAACTACATTTTAAGCTTAAATTTTCTTAAATCGCTAGAATAGTTTTTAAAAGATTCGACTTTAAAATTGCAGTGTTTTTCAGCTTCAATAATGCCTTTTAGGGGAATTTCATTGTTGTGGAAACTCCACTATCACTATGCTTAAATTGAGAGTCCAAAATGACGGTTGTTTTTTCAGTGGTGGATTTTCCCCTGGAGGGATTTTTTGGGAATTTTGGAACATCGATCAGGATACTATCTTCTACGTTTCTACCCATTTTCAGCTTGTTATTTTGAATTCTTACCTACATTTTAACCCGGCAAATCATTAACTAAGTAAATTTAATTATAATTAAATTAAGTTTTTTTATTTAGAATTTTTTCACGTTTTATATTTAAGATACGTATTATTAAACAATTTGAGACAAAAACGAACTCAATCGGACCCTTGGTTCAGTCGCTATGCTTAAAAATACAATCCAAGATGGCGACGGTTGTTTCAAAATGGCGGTTTCCCTTGGAGGGATTTTTTGGTAATTTCGGGATATTAATTAGGACACTTCCTTCGATATTTTTACCAATTTTCAGCTTGTTATCTAGAATGCTTACCTACATTTTAACACAGCAAAGCAGTAATTAAATAAAAATTAATTATTATTAAATTAAATTTTTTATTTCGAATTTCTTTACGTTGTCTCTTAAAATACACAATATTAAACAATTTGTGACAAAAACGAAATCAATCGGCACCTTGGTTCAGTCGCTGTGCTTGAAAACCCAATCCAAGATGGCGTTGGTTTTTCCAAAATGGCGGAATTTCCCCTGGAGGGATTTTTTGGGAATTTCAGGATATCAAGAAGGACACCATCCTCTACATTTCCACCAATTTTCAGCCCGTTATATTGAATGTCTTATTTGCCTGGACTATAAAAAAACTACAACAGAAAAAGACTGAAAAATTACTATTTTTCCGCGTTTTTAAAATTAAACCTTTAAGAATATTAACTTACTGCATGATATTTCAAAAACTTACACTTAGACATGCATTTTATAAAAAAATTGAGCATTTTATTCCAATAAGTTCGCTTGTTATAGCAGTTTTTAAGAAACATTGAAAATTCAGTATTGCCACCGTTTTTTTCAAAATGGCGGAAAACTAATGGCGGGATTTCTTAGAATTTTGGTATGGTATAGCCTAAGACTCTCCTAAACAAGTTCCAGTTGTTTCGGTCTTGATATTTATAATAGGTACGACACAGTATTAAACGAAAGAACTACATCCCAAAAAAATACGAAAAAATTGCTATTTTAGCTTAATTTTTAAAAAATCCATGGTTTAGAACCAACAATTGATGCATGGAACTTAAAGAACGCACTGAATTACGCATTTTAAAACAAGAACGAATATTTTGAACCAATTAGTTCGCCTGTTATAGCTGTTTTTATGAACTATGGAAAAATCCAATATGGCCGACTTCTTTTTCAAAATGGCGGAAAACCCGTCACCGGATTTTTTGGGATTTTCAGGTGAGGCATCCTCAGACCCCCCTAAACACATCCCAGGGGGTTTCTGCTTGTATTTCTAAATGTCTACCTCCGGCCCTTTTTTCGCCTAATTTGACTGTACTATTAATATTTAGCCTCTAGGTCTAGAGGAAAGTAGAGACTCTTTGAAAGAGGACTCTTTCCTACTCATTTTAATGAGTTACCTATTTTGTTGCTGATCACTTTGAAAATATAAATTACGAAAACGGAGAAACATTTTTTACAAAAACTTATCCATATCATTAATAAATTTTAGCTCCATACTATAGACAAACGGCTTAAAAACCTATTTTTAAGTTTTTTGAAACTAAGCCACTTTGAAAATCAACGGTAAATTTTTATCAATGGCAATAACGAAACAATTATATTTTCCCCATATCTTTATATTGTAAATTCAATACAAATGTTATGAAGTATTGAGGCTAATTTTTTGCATTTCTCAATATTTTTACTTATGAACTTTTGTTAATTACCTCTTAAAGTAAAAGTTATTCGTTATTGTTAAAATATGATAATTAAGGTATTTTAGTAATACTCAACTGCAACCTTTTTAATTTTTAATTACACTCTTAAATTCCTTAAGAGCATCTAAGGGGGGGTTAGGGTCCAAATTTCCAGAAATTTTCTAGGGAAGGACCCCCAGACCCCCCTTCGGTACTTGGGACTGTAATATTCTTACCAAAATAATGTGTTAAATTCTTGGAAATGTATGTTCTAAATTCGGATGAGGTATACCAAACTACCAAAACGAGTTGAGAACCTGCTTTTTAGACCTAAATTTCCAGAAAAATTTTCTGGGGAAGGACCCTCCTTTGATACTCGGGTCTGTAATACAACTTTTTTATAATAGGTTTGTCAAAATGCAAAAATTTTTACCAAAATAATGTATTAAATTCTTGGAAATGTATATTCGAAATTCGGATTAGGTGAACCAAAAACAAGCTGGAAACTTGCTTTTAGACCTATATTTCCAAAAATTTTATGGGGGAGGACCCCCAGACCCCCCTTTAAGTTATTGGATCGCAATTACTCACATCCTTAATATTATGTTCATTGAGAAGATTCAGTTTGATTTGGAAAATTTTTAGCCCCCCAAAAAACTAAATCATTGATCTGCCACTGTCTGTTAGCAAAAAAAATTATCTTTAGTATTATTATTTCTACTACTGAATTTTATTGCTTCGAAGTACAAGAGTTGGAATTTGTGTAATTTTTATGTTTTTTACTTTCTACTGTAATTTTAAGTATTATTAATGCTACTACTTAATTTTATTGCATCGAAGTACAAGAGTTAAAATTTGTCTGGAAAAAAGAGTTGTTTGTACAAGAGTTGGAAATAAAATTAAATTATATTGCTTTTTCTGTTTTATCTTAATAACCAAATTCCTGTTTCTTTACCAAACTAATTATTTTAATTTCAACCGAAAACTGTAATAAAGGTATTTCTGAAAAAGAAGAAATAATTGCCAGTTTGGAATGAAATTATCATTGCAAGATGTCATAACTCTATATACACTGCTCACAACAATTAAAGGATATTGGTGGTTTTGGTACGTATTGGCAAGCAAATAAAAAATTTGCAGTGGTTCAAGCATTTTTCATAAACTTTGTGCCATTTCAAAGCTAAATCCATGCAGTTATCAAAATAAAAATTTTATTTTATATTTTTTTTATCAAATTTGGAAAATGCACATTTTGTGTAGTTAAACAAAAAAACTGAAAAATCTATCAATACTTAATTGAAACCCCATTTCGCTTGGGGTATGCTTTCTCCTGACTTAAAACAACGTTGTGGGACTGTTTGCCACCAGGTTTGTTTGTTTATTTTTGAGGGGATGGGGTGTTTTCTCCATTTTCCCCTTTTGGAGTATTTTTCAGCACCTGAGCTGTTTGGGAGGTATTTGATGGGAAGAAATTGATTTTTCAAGCATGTTCTAGACTTGCTCTATTGGATTCCTGTAGAAAAAACGTGCTGGTCGATCCCTTTATTGCGATTTCTTCATCCTGAAGAAAATCATTAACTAAGGTAGCACAATGTTTTCTGCAATTACCATCCCTGAAAGTTTAATTATCACCAATATCTCCTGCATGAGGGGCAACCAGATGTGTAAGGATATTGACCTTATTATCCTGAACCACCAGAAACGGCCCCTTTAGCTGGGGGGTCTTTATTCCATAGATAGAGATGGTGCTCTATTTCATCACTCCACATCTTCATATCTGACTCTCAGTTCATCCTGATAACTTCTGATTTTTGTCTGGTGGGTACAAAGAACACAAAATAACCCCTTTTTTGTACATGGAGAAGTCAGATTTGAAGATGTGGAGTGATGAAATAGAGCACCATCTCTATCTATGGAATAAAGACCCCCCCCAGCTAAAGGGGCCGTTTCTGGTGGTTGAGGATAATAAGGTCAATATCCTTACACATCTGGTTGCCCCTAATGCAGGAGAAATCGGTGATAATTTAACTTTCAGGGATGGTAATTGCAGAAAACATTGTGCTACCTTAGTTAATGATTTTCTTCAGGATGAAGAAATCGCTATAAAGGGATCGACCAGCACGTTTTCTCTACAGGAATCCAATAGAACAAGTCTAGCACATGCTTGAGAAACCAATTTCTGCCCATCAAATACCTCCCAAACAGCTCAGGTGCTGAAAAATACTCCAAAAGGGGAAAATGGAGAAAACACCCCATCCCCTCAAAAATAAACAAACAAACCTGGTGGCAAACAGTCCCACAACGTTGTTTTAAGTCAGGAGAAAGCATACCCCAAGCGAAATGGGGTTTCAATTAAGTATTGATAGATTTTTCAGTTTTTTTGTTTAACTACACAAAATGTGCATTTTCCAATTTTGATAAAAAAAAAGTAAAAATAAAATTTTTATTTTGATAACTGCTTGGATTTAGCTTTGAAATGGCCCAAAGTTTATGAAAAATGCTTAAATCACTGCAAATTTTTTATTTGCTTGCCAATATGTACCAAAACCACCAATATCCTTTAATTGTTGTGAGCAGTGTAGATACTTCAATGTTAACTTCCAAATTGAAATATTTTAGTAACAATAATGTCATATTTTGACATACTCCAAGCACCATCTATGAAATTTTGAACACGAGTGTCATAAAACAAAACGAACTATTTTTAAATTTAAATTTTTATACTAATTATTCTTCAAATGGTGAGGAAGAAGTTGGGAATTATCTAAAAAGGTCTGCTGCATAATAAAAAATTCAATTGGGGGATTAATATTTGTTTTAAATACATTTTATTCTACTTTTAAACTTTAAAATCACTCTCCTGAAAAATCAGGTTTTTGAGATATGACGTTCTTGAAAGGAGTGAGCGAATGGAGCAATAATTCACCCTAATTTTATAGAACTTTTGAAATATTACCCCCGAAAATTGTAAAAATCTAGGTTTTTCTTTACATTTTTCACGTTTTATGAAACTGAAAATCTAGACTTAAAAAAGTGGGTCGTCTGATCACCCTACACTTAATTAACAATAAAAAACTTGTCACTTACCTATTAACTCATTAATCCCATCTTAGAAAGACGAAGTTGGTCCTAGCACGCTGAGAAACTGCAGAGTGAATTCAATTTATGTATAAAAAACCCTCACTACTAAAAAGTTAAAAAAATCCTTATACAAGGTGATTCTGAAATGGTGCACCAAACTGGGTAGGGTAGGTAGAGTACATCAAGACAAATAAGAATTGGTATAGAAAGGGGGGTCGCAGTTACACCGTTAAAGAGCTAGGACCTAATGTAGTGCGAGATCGTTACAAAAGGACGTTTTGCCAAGCCCCATTTAACGAAAAAAAAACATAATTAAATGAAAAAATTTATTGCATGAGGTACAGAAGTATCCGTACTACTTACATCATAAATTTGATAGAAATTGGACCACTTGCTAAACCGTGGGATGAGTTTTAAAACGCGCAGTATTAATCTTCTAGCCAAAGAATGGAGTTCCATTAATGGTATTTAGAAAAATGATGATCGGGGAAGGAATTTTCAATGATCATACATTAATCATTGAAACTGTATGATCATTGAAAATTCCTTCCCCGATCATCATTTTTCTAAATAGCATTACACTAATGTAAAAGAACTCCATTCTTCGGCTAAAAGATTAATATTGCATGTTTTAAAACTCACTCTACGGTTTAGTAAGTGGTCCAATTTCTATCAAATTTATGATGTAAGTAGTACGGATACTGCTGTACCTCATGCAATAAATTTTTTCATTTAATTATGTTTTGTTTTCGTTAAACGGGCCTTGGCAAAACGTCCTTTTGTAACGCTCTCGCACTACATCATTAAGTCCTAGCTCTTTAACGGTGTAACTGCGACCCCCTTTCTATACCAATTCTTGTTCGTCTTGATGTACTCAACCTAGCCTACCCAGTTTGGTGCACCATTTCAGAACCACCCTGCATATCGAATAACCGAATCAGCTGAACAGAATTGTTTCTTATGTTGAAAATAATTTATAAATAAATAATGATATAGTGTGTACAACTTTCAACCAAAAAACACATATTTCAGTTTTGGCATTTTCGTTAAGTATTACATTTTACGCTTCAAACGACACTAAAATTATTACTCTACGCAGATTAGAAGTATTTTAATTATTTTTTACGGAAATTATTAATGCACTACTAATATGTGAGATTTTTACTAAATTTTCATCTTTCTCAAAACTGAATTTTTTACCATAAAAGGAACATTTTCTCAAAATCTATTGTAGCAAACAATTTATAACTTGGTATCATTATTTAATTAATGATGCTATGTTACATACTTTTACAAAGGGGTTTCTCAAAAAAGTCCTTTAAACTGAAGTTATAGCATAAAACACCATGAAATTTCAGTCTTTTTGAGAAAAAACCAAAGTTCATTCAAATAATATTTAAAAAAAATAACCAGACATAATAGCCCTAAAAGCTCATGTTGAAGTAAGTAATACAGTTCAGGGAATACTCTTTAAAAAATTTGGGAACTTAAATTCAGTAGATTTTTTAAAAATGTACCTAAATAATCATTTTTAAGATTTGACATTACGGAGATAGGGATTTAGCTGCGTGCACCTACCCCCTTAAGTGAGAATAGCTAGAGAGCCGATGTGATTTGTTCGTAGAAATCGGATTTTTTTCTATCTCTACAATGCTCGCAAAAGAAAAAAAAACGATCATTATTTTGCTCGGCGCCGGGGTAAGAGCTGCTGAGAGAGTAGTTCCTTTCTCCCTAACATATTCGAGCGTTAATTCTTGATATTTTGATTTGATATGATAGAGTGGCTACGGAAGATGGAAATAAAACAACCCTCGGAAGACCACAATGTTAGAGTGTACTCAAACTAAAAATTATCTTTATTAATATATACATTAAATTTCTAAAACTAAAAATAATAATAATACGTACACTGTAAAAAAAAACTGTAGAAAAACAGAAATTTTCAATAACAATGACTTTATGTTTACAGAGATATTCTGTCATGTAACATTCCCACCGCACTTCTATTTATTTTATGTAAAATAACAGCTTTTATCTAGTTTTTTAGCTTATCTGTACTTAAACAGAAACTTACTGCATCGAAAATGAATACAGCTATTGGCAACATTATACTGAATCTTCGTTGGTTCAGTGGTAGCGGGCGTGCTTAGCATGCGGTAGGTCGTGGGTTCTATCCCCAGATATTAATTAATTAAAATAAAAAAAACTCTAATAAAATAAGTGCATGCGCACAAGCAGAAAATTACTGAGAGGCAACAGAAAAATCTGTAGCTAACTTGACAGAAAGTTTCTTTTTACAGCATTTACCTGTAGGTAACAGCTTTTTTCTGTTTACAGGATTTTTCGGCCTACAGAAATTTTCTGGCAACTTTTGCTGCCAGAAATTTTCTGTTTTTTTGCAGGATTATTTTTTACAGTGTAATTGTAGGTACTTATCTTCCTTGTTTAACTTCTCTAATTTCTGGTGCATTGAACTGTGTATAATTTCTGTAAATATTCAATTCGTACACAAAGAACACAAATGTAAGCAAGAGGCAAGGCAAACGAGCGGTACTGCTCACCTGTTCATTCCATATGACCAGGGCTCACACTCACTTTAAAATATTTGTATCAATTTTTTTATCAGGTAAAACCAAGTTTTGTATCACAAAAAATATCTTTTGTATCAGGTAACACCAAGTTTTGTATCACAAAAAATGTCTTTTGTATCAGGTAAAACCAAGTTTCGTGTCCCAAAAAATGCCTTTTGTAGCAGGTAAAACCAAGTTTTGTAGCATAAAAAATGTCTTTTGTAGCTATTTGGTTGCAGGGAAGCTTTTGTAATTTAAAATTACGAAAGTTTCCCCTTCATTACATTTTAAACTTGCATCAGTAAAACTTTTCGTACAACATGAAAACCATGATTTTGATTACGACAAATAATGTGCTATAGATATATAATGTGTAATAGATTTAATTCATAAATACTTAACTTATACCTCTATTAATTTATCAGCTCTTATCCAATTTTTACACCTTATCAATTTTTATTTACTTGAGGTTATTAGGTCTAGTAATAATTCACCTCCTAAGTAATTAGTTCTGACCATAGTAAAGTTGTTTTTCTACAATGTAAATACAATAGTGAAAGGAAGCCAACTTCAATTAGGCACCGGTAGGAAGCAATCGCGGATAAAACGAACTTTCACGAAAAATCGCTATTTTTCGGCTTTTCAAGATCGTGATTCTAACCATCGGACATGTTGGCTTTGACCACGTTAAAGTAGTTTTTCCTGCATTCTAATACTGATACGAGATGAAGCCGACTTCAACTTGGCGTCCGCGGCCGTCGAAAATAGTCGCGGAAGGAACGGAACACGCGGCGCACAAAACGAAACTTCCGCAAAAAATCACGGCTTTTTCCGCGATTTACTCGTTTCCATACGCCTAGAAAAGGCAGACAAGACTTTAATTTGGCGCAACAAGATTTGTTTACGTTTTCAGGAAGGAAAAATGCAAAAAAACGTGTAAATTCCGTAAAAATTTCGGGTCGATCCGTAAAACCGTAAATTTTGGTGCAAATCCGTAAATTTTACGGACAATCCGAAAAACTTGGCAGCTATGTGAAAAGAATCCATCTTCAACTAGTACGTGCCGGAAAAACGGTACTTGCTCGAAAAATCGCTATTTTTCGACTTTTCAGCAGAATGCGATCCTAAACAACGAACGACGGCTTCTAACCACTATTAAGTTGTTTTTTCCACATCGCACTAACAACACAAGAAGCAAACTTCAACTTGGCGCCCGCTGGCCGTCCAAGAAAAAATATCCTAAAAATAGAGCATAATTGGGAAAAAACCGCTTCTAAGTGCTTTTTATGATAGATTTCCGATTTTCCGTAGCTTTTTCGATGTTATCCGTAGTCCGTAGTTTAACGACAGCATCCGTAGAAACTACGGAGAATCCGTAGTAGTAGTCTCTGGAAATGGCGCAGTTTTGGCGCAGGAGCTGGTAAAATAGGCAATTTGTATCAGTATGTATCAAAATTTGGTTTTGGCGCAGTTTGGCGCAAATGGCGCAGGCGTGTGAGCCCTGTATGACGTCACAACGAGGTCACGCCTCTATTTTTGCGGCTTGAAGTTTTAAATGCTGTTAACAAATTAACTATGTATAGTACATTGAATTACATAGTAGTTACGCCATTCTGAAAGAAATTTTCACAGCAGACATTACGATTGAGTTGCGTTTACTATCCTAACGGTTAAGGCTTTAGTATTGGGTTGTCCCATAAGTTCTGTTACTTTTTACAAAGTTTCGTGTTTGAAAATTTTTTATGAAAAACTGACAAAAGGGATTTTGATTTAGGTACATTTAAGTAGTTTGAGAAGAACCTGATATAATACTTTCAAAATGTTTAATGGCTAATTTTCATAATTTTTACAATTTATGTTAGTTTATATGTTTTTTATACATCTCCATCCAGTCTCTCTCACTTCAATAATAATTTTGAATAATATGAATAAATACATTGCTCTTTCACATCACGCTACTTCATTATTACGTGATTGTAACCATCAGGGCACTCGTCCGTCTCTTATCTAATGGCGGGGCTAATCCTACTTTTATGAACATAATGTATGATTTTGGAAGTTCTGGTGATATTATTTCTTTTCAAATTAGCGATTTGAAAAAAAGACCGCAAACGACGATTTTTACACGATTTTTTCTTTTGTTTGAAAAACTAGGAAGAACTTATAATTCATGGCTAAAAAAAGTTTTACTGTATATTTGAAACGTTTAGATTGAGATGTCATAGTTTCAAGATGATTCGATAAGTTTAAGGTAGAAAATTTTGGTCTCAAACTTAACATCTAATGCAAAAAACTTACCTCAGTAATGTTAGTCATTAGAAATTTTCACGAAAAAAGCATTAAAATCAATAAAAAAAAATTAAAGATAGACCCAAGTATTCAAAATGTGCAGTATATTTAATTATCTCTGAACTTAAGTTCAGAAATCCGTGCGCACAAGTTCAGCGTACAACGTTTTAGCTTATCACAATTACACTCGTTGAACTTACGCTGAGCGAAAAAAGCAATTCTTTGCTTCATGCGAAAACACTACAACAAAAACAACTCCTTGGTATTTAGAAATAAATCAATTCAACGATATTATGAAAAGATACTTTCAATGTTTAAACAAGCATTATGGTTCAAAAAACACCTGCCTTTAATTTACTTCATACCAGCTGCTTAGAAAAACAATAGGTGTGCTTTAAAAACAAACGTGAAATATTGCCAATACATGAAGTTTTAAAGCCAAAATTTTCTACCTTAAACTTATCAAATCATCTTGAATCTATGACATCTTAATTTTAGCATTTCAAATATCCTGTAAAACATTTTTTAGCCATGAACTATGCGTTTTTCCTAGTTTTTCAAACAAAAGAAAAAATCATGCGAAAATCGTCGTTTGCGGTCTTTTTATCAAACCGCCATTTTGAAAAGAAATAATATCACCAGAAATTCCAAAATCATACATTATGTTCATAAATATACGTAAATCAAAATCCTTTTTGTTTGAAATATCCACCTATTACCAGTTTTTCATAAAAAATTCCCAAACACGAAACTTTGTAAAAAGTAACAGAACTTATGGGACATCCCAATAGTTAAAAACGTTTAGTTCTACATTTTGGAGCATTACAGAATTAGGGATTCCGGATAAAAGGTCCGTTACCTTAATAGTTTTCCGGGGTTTTGAGTTGAATTCAGTAGCACTTCTACCTGCCATATATATCAAATTTATATATCAAGTGAACCAAAAAAGCTTTATTTTATTTTAAAACCTTTTATCCAAAGATTTAAGTCCCTTTAATTTTGTTTAGCACTATGGGCTTTTAAAATAACGTTGCATTATTATATCAACTCCAAATCATTAAAATATTACTTAAAAAAGTAACTTTGATTCAGTTTTACGACGATATAAGACTAGTATTATAATATATTAAGATTCTAAGTCGAGTTTTATATTTCAGGTTTTCCTCACAAAAGCTCAAACATTTTTTTTAAATAACAAGTATTAAATATATGAAGCATGGAAAGTTTCAATCAAATCGTCGAAATAAAATTCAGATTGAATTCTCTCACTCGATACAATGTTTTGCTTGAAAGTTCTTAAAATGCATCACTTTCTCCTTTTCTGTCTTTCCTTCTAGAAAGCTATAATTTACGGGTGCTGGGGTTTTCAATAAATATACAACGGTTTCACCCAGTAAAAATAAACTTAATGAAAGCTCTTCTAGTAGATGCACAAGAAGTTTATAGTTTTTTACATGTTCTTTCTCAAGAACGCTCCGTTTCTGTTTTAATGGATTTGCCCAAAAAATAACCCGAGGCTGTTTTTACGGGGTATTAAAATTTTACATCCTTTTTCTGCATAAAGAAGATTTAATGGGGTATATTTTAAACGTGTGACACGCTTAACTCGAAACTGGGGTAAACAATCGATATTTACTTTGCAAAGAATGCTTAAAAATGCATTAATCTTTGTTTATGTACTCTTTTGATTGATTGATTTTTGCCTGGGAGATAGGTATAGCCTTGAATATAATAAAGGGTAGGTTTTGGAAGTAGTATCTAAAATTGTGTCTGTCGGTATGTTTTTACATGTTTAAAACATATTTTAAGTTGAGAAAGTATTAAGTGTAATCATTTTGTAAAGAGCTACTTGAATCTTTTTGCTTATTCAAAGTAATGTTTTATGTTTTTTTTGTTTAGTTATGATAAAACAAGTTCTAGAAAAAATGATTGCAGTCATTGAAATGTTATTGCTATTTTTATCTGACACAAACATAAAATCTAATAATATTGCTTTTCAAGTACAACTCAATAATAAGAATTCAATAATACTTACTTCGGCAAAATCTATATTTTACTAAAATTTTCCCCATGATATAAAAAGCTTAAAATAATATTATATAATATTTATTTCTTCTAATAAGTATATTGATATCGGCTACAGTAAAAAGATTATTGCCTTAAAGCAGTACTTTTCAAATTTTCAACATTGGCCACCCCTTTTATAGAGTATGAAGGTTCAAATTAAACATTTAAATGTTATTTAATCAAATATTTAGTTGAATGTAAAATTTTTCGCCAAAGACATTGTCTGTTGGGAGTCTTCACACGAAATATTTTAAATATGTATTATGATGCTCAAAATTTTTGACTACCTTAAGGGGATATTGAAAGACCAAGATATCTCTATGGAATAGCCAGAGGTATTGTAACTAGAAAATGTACGAAAAATAAGTAAAATTAGGTTATAAAAATTTTGAGATTAATTTTTTTAAACAAATTTGAACAACTTCTTTCTTAATAATAGTAATTCGTGAACACTTTCAAAGGACTCAATGAACGCTTTCAGTTTGACAAAAAAAACATTTTTTTTCTCACGAAATTCGGTGAAAACTTACTTTTTGATGTCCCAAACACACTTTAATTTTTTTGATTTAAAATATTTATATTTTCTTATTATTTTGACTTGATATCGAAAAAGCACCCTAATTTTCAATCGAAAATTCTCACGTCAAAATATCTGCTTTTTTAAAAAAGTCGGCGGGCTTTTTGTTCGTTGAAATCTCTACTTTTTGATGGTGTAAAAAATATATGCATCACTGTGGTAAATGTTCTCAGAAAATACAAAGAAACGAAAAAAGCTCGAAGAGGGTTCAATAAAAAAACCATACAAAAATACCATTTTTGCAAGAAAAATTTTTATCTTACGAGAAAAACAAGGACAAAATAATAAAACCGTTAATGAAAAGATTACAGTCACAAGGATTTTCCTGTAAACAAGCAGAAGAAAATACAGACAAGCTGACATAATTAAGGCCTCGATAGAAATTGACAGAGATACTAATAAAACTGTCTTTGTTGTGGGACAAGATATTGATCTTTTGGTCCTTTTGAATCAATTAAATTCAAATAATCATGACATTTATTTTCTCAAGCCAGGTTATTGAAATGTAATATATCTATTTTTCACGTCTAATAGTTTCAAATATGAATCCTTCAAAAATATCGTATCATTTCTGCATTGTTTTTCTGGTATTTCCTTGCAAAAATGGTATTTTTGTATGGTTTTTATTATTGAACTCTCTTCGAGCTTTTTTCGTTTCTTTGCATTTTCTGAGAACATCTACCATAGTGATGCATATATTTTTTACACCATCAGAAAGTAGAGATTTCAACGAACAAAAAGCCCGCCGACTTTTTAAAAAAGCAGATATTTTGACGAGAGAATTTTCGATTGAAAATTAGGGTGCTTTTTCGATATCAAGTCAAAATAAGGAGAAAATATAAATATTTTAAATTAAAAAAAATTAAAGTGTGTTTGGGACATCAAAAGGTAAGTTTTCACCGAATTTCGTGAAAAAAATTTTTTTTTTGTAAGAGATAAAAATAAAAAACCAAAAACTTGATTATTTGAATTTTTCACATAAATTTTGAGGTTATGTGAAAAAAGTGTGAACACAAAAGTTGTAGATCTTTTTATTACCTACAACTTTGATATTCAAATTTTTTCAATAGGACTTGTAGTTTTGACGGAAATCGAGATAAACCGTTTCTTATTCTAAAAAACCCCCTTTCAAAAGTATTCCTTTGCCCTTCCTTTTCCCGACCTCAGATCGGCCGTAATTTATTTTTCCTTTCTTTTCCAATGAGTTGGGCACAATCAATATTTATCTTTTGATTTGAGGTATATAATTAACTGTTGTTTTTTACAGTAAATATTAAGAATGCAAATGCGATATTTTAATAAGAATAAGAAATTTTTCTCCAAATAATTGAAAATTAATTGCGAATTTTAATTTTGAGAAAAAATATCCTACATCCAACATTGGGGAAGAATGGGACATTTTTCTTGTAACTTATGTTGGTTTACAAAACCTTAAATTTTAATAGCTGTAATCTAGTTTATAGTTTTAATATAATAAAACATTTCACATTTTTGCTAGCAAAACTTAATTTAAATATTTTTTACTAAAACTATTGCAACCTACCCTTCTTTCCCAAAAATGTGTCTACTAATTCAAGCTAAGGGATGTTAATTTTCCCCACATACATTTTTTGAGCAAAATGAGTCAAAGTTTTCACAGCAAGGAATGAATCAATTTCCATTAAATTTTCCCACTCTTTCGACCCCAAAACGTCATTGTAATTATTCAAGATGAAATCATACGAAACAGCAATGAGATCGTCGTCCTTATGTTTGTCCGCAAGGGTCAAAATGTCACACACGTTCGAAACAGAGACGTTTGCTCTCAAGAAGTGGACGCATTCTCTCTTGAAGGAGAGGACCTGGTACTTGTCTGCAGCATAGTAGAGCTTGCGGGCACTTTCAAATTCCATTTCCTCTACAGTACCAGTGTAGAGAAAGGCCAGGAAACGGGCTAGCGTCGGGGCATCAAGGTCTTCGATGTCCACTGTGCTGGTCGATGCCTCTATCATGTCACTAGAGAGCATGGTTTTGAAGACGGGAGACCGAGCGCTTAAGATGTTCCTGTGGACTGGAAACGAAGCATTGTCGCACTTAAGTAGTATGTCAGAAAAGTCCTGGTCCTGGTAAAGACACATAAAATCGTTTTTAAGTACAGTCGATGAATCCTCAGACTGACTTTTTGATGACTCTAGATCAGAAAAGCAGATAGATCTGTTATTTGGTACTATGCTCAGTTCTTTGAAGTACTTTAAGTAATTGTTGCTTTGAATTACGAGACCGTTAACAATTTTCAAATGTAAAAGTATAATAGTTCCCTTTTCCACCAATTCTTTCGTTTTTATGGATTCTGAAAATATCCATTCTTTTTCATCAATGAATACGTGTTTCTTCTCTTCGTATTTAACTGGGGCGTTGTCTCTGCTTTGCATATACGTGCAACTTTCGACTAAAACAGCCTTTTCTGTCTTATATCGTTGCCTACTCATTGTAAGCTTCATTATTTCGTTAGCACGACAGGTTTTTACATATATTGCTTCCGATATATCTCTCTTTGAAGAATAAGGGATGAAGAACACAATAACTGATTTATTCAATTCAAAACTTTGGATCAATATTGGATCAAATTTAAGGGATACTTTCAAAACATCTATAGTTGTACACATGCACTGTTCATAACTTTCTACATTTTGAATGCAGAACCGCAAGATAATCTGGTCCTTTAGATCAGCCTTTCTGATTTGGGCAACCACCTCTTCGAATTTGAGGTCAACAGAAAATCCAGGAACCTTTTCGCCTTTCTGCGAAATAATCACTTGTTGGGAGCAGATCGAAGATCTATCCGAATCTATTAAGGTAAAGTCAATGGTAAAATCTCTTTTAACAGTACAGAAGCGCATCCCCATACAGTAATCTTGACCATTGACTCCTCTCGGGTACAGTTCTGCATTTTCAAAAGGACTAAGAAAGAATATTGGACTTTCGATGCTTTTACCGTGCACAGACTCGCACCAGCAGCTGAAGTTCTCGATTTCCCATTCGAACACGTGTTGATATTTTTCTTCCGCCATATCCAAACACACAACCGTGCAAAACACTGAACGGAGGCGACGGCGTATCAACTGAATGACTGACGTGATGCCGATAAAACTTCACCAAACCACAAAGCAGAGAACATTCCATTCTGACATTAGACACGCCTGCTTTTCCTTATCAGCTATTGTTTGTATCAGAGGAATCCATTCAACTTTAGACCGACCTTAGATTCAAATGTTGGCAGAAGCAAAGAGTCTGCTGAAAAGAATGGTTTGGAGGTTATTCACTAATTTTGCGAGGAATAGCAGGAAAAAAAGTGTTTTTTATATCTAAAAAAACATCTTTGAATCGGGATTAGTTTCGGGTATCTATTTATCAAGTTTAGAATAGATATTTTGTTTCTAATTCTTAATCTCGTGGGCACCTTATCTTCTTCTGTTACAAACATGGTATCTAATCTATTGTGACCAAACTCTTTTTGCTATAGGGTAGGTGGGGGTAAAAACCCGCACGAGGCAAAACCACGCACCGCGATTTTTAATTGTTAATAATCGATTCAAAAGTTGATTCCCAGGTGGTTGGTTTGTCTCACTGTGACCCATTGTTCAATGAAAGTTCGTGCCCCTAAGTCACTCATGAGTTTAAAAAATGCTGTTTGTTTTTCCTCATTTAGATGTAATTTTTCTGATTTTTTACTTTAACACTAAATAAAATAGGGCTTTAATAGAAATACCAACAAATAACCCAATGTACAAGAGCACTTAAACTTCAGTTTCGTTTTGAAAGAATTGCATTAACATGTCTCTAAAAATAAATAGGGTTGTTTTTCAAAATAAAGTGAAACGGGGCAAATACACGCAGGTGTTTTGGGGCAAATACACGCAGCTTAAAACTTATTGAATTCGCTCCAAAAGGAAATTGGAACATACCGGATCCCTAAAAAGTTGAATAAAGGTTTCCGAGATGTCAACCTTCGACCTGAAACCATCCTTTCTCCCTTTTGGAAGATAATGGGCAATTTGAAATGAGTTGCTACAACAGGTTGCCAATTTTCATTAAAAAAGATTATATTTATGTTTAATATTTTTGGTTAGCTTAGAAATATTAAAACAGTACTAAGAAGATTATTTCTAGTGTTTTAATAATGAAAAATTCTGTTAACCCATGTTTATTTCACTTGGGCACAAAGATTCACAAGTGCGGGTCTTTGCCCTCTTTTGCGAGGCAAAGCCCCACGATTTTTTTCCTGCTAAATTGTAAATTTCTCTTAAATTACTATCGATAAGAGTTTAAACTTGGATTGGTTTAACATCTTCAATTGAAATTTCGGGATTATCTACCCCCTTTCAACCACAATGTTAAAAATACTAAAAACTGCAGGGCTGTGCCCCCACCTACCCTATAACTTCTGATACCATTTGGCTGTTCCATTATAGTATATCTTTCAGAATTTATCTTATATTTTTGTATTTCAAAAAACAATTCAAGGACACCAATATTGTTTTAAATAAAATAAAATGAAAAACGTGGACACCAAACTTAATATCACACATTAAACCTTGTAAATATATTTTTCAAATCAGGTTTAGAATTAATATATTTTGATTGAAATGGTCGTGGAATGACCCAATTGCATCTTGATTAACTTGATATACAAAAAATTACGGCGTGCAAACGTTTCAAGTACAAAAGGGGAGGGGTCGGGTCGGGGAGTCCTCCAAAGGAAAAATTTCTGAAATTCGTACCTTAAAAACAGAGTTTTAACTAATTTTGTTCAAATCCAAAGTCCAAACTTTTTGGAAAGTTCCGAAATTTTGCCCTCTACGGAGCTCACCCAACAATTTGAGATACGCTGCAAACAGTTTTTTTCAATTTTACAAAGCATCTATCTGTTTCCCTTACTATTAGCTATTTGTTAAAAGGTCTTTTTTTCAAATTGATTAATATAATTAATCATTTTAATTAAATTTATTTATTACTTTTAATTAATAAACAAAACCATGTGTTTATTAGCATGAGTGTTATTTGTTATATTACGTTCGCGAGAGAAGTAAGCCTAGATTATTACATTAGCTCTTTTCCAGGCATAAAGTATTATACGTTTTATGTACAAAATGACATTACTGTCACTCCTTATTAGTTAAAACCTCATATATTTCTGCTTAATAAAATTTACCCGAGCAATAAATTATTCATTTAAAAAAGCTTCAAATATACTCCAGGAATAATCACTAACTGGGAACGCTATCCTGATAAAATATTTGGTCTTCCTTTCCCTTACTTTTGATTTTATTTCTCAAATCTTCTGAATGGCGTTCTTTGCTCAAGCGAAACCTTGTTTACCTCTACATCGTTTTTTATTCTCCTGAATGAGATTATGCGTAGCCAGCTCTCAATCCTAACGATAACGTATAGTTGAAGAAATCTTACGTTATATATAGGTTATTCTGGGTACCGCCAGCATCTGCTGAGAGAGCATGAATTATTCATTGAGAAATTTCTCAAACGATGGCTCGCGTCTGTTAGGTTAGTAATGAGGAGATCTTGCTCGATTCTGTCGTGAATTCATTCAGTTTCTTCGGAATGGCAGCACCTCGTTTATCGTCATTACGCAATTGAAATCTCGTTATTCTTAAGATGACGTGTCGAGTGACGTCCCGATGAAGTGTATAATAGAGTCGTGAATGGTTATTCCGATGTGCAAAAGATTTGCATCTTATTGAATATTCAGTTCTTTGGGCTCTTTGAGTGGGGGGTTGACAGTATATATCCGGTCTATATATTTCTCACTTTGAATGCCAAGCAGAAAATCTAGCACTTACTTTAAATAAATAAAAAAAAACACAATAATATTTGATTTTATAAAAGGTTTAAAAAGGTTAAAATTTTATAACTTCTGGAGAATGTGTTGCCCCACATTAATAAGCATTTTCTTAACCATAACTCTTTTGATAACTTGTATTCTTGTTATCATGACTTATTTTGTTATACCAGTCGCCATTAGCACACACGGTGGTCTTAAGTCGCCAGCAAGGACATACCCTGCAAATGTTTTGCTCTGCTCTCCTATCTGGGCTTCCGCGGGGCTTTTACGTTAGTTATGAATTTAATCGACCTCAAAATTTGACAAAACAGAACCTCTTACACTTTTGGTCTCTAAAAATAACAATAAAGTTTAAAAAAGGGTTAGAGAAGTTTAAGGGAAACGGGGGTCATTTTTGAATTCCGAAGGTCATTTTATAAAAGAATATGTGGTGTTTTTTTAAAACAATTTTTATAGACCAGTGTATTCTCCAAAGCAATTACTCTATTAAAAAAAAGGAGAAGCCGTAATTTAAGCCATCTACTTGTTATAAAGTCAAGACCAAAATCACTAATTGTCCACTGGATATATGCGGAGTACGTGCCCGTTATATCTGTGGTTTCAAAAGTCCGTAATGGCGATAGATGGTGCCAGAATCTATCATCCAAAAGGCTTAAGTCGGACTCCTGCCATTCATGCAAATCCATTTCTCAGGGGAGCTTCTTCCCTTTGCCTTAACTCCTACCTTTGCGGAAGAGGCTTGTAAATTTCAAGTGTTATTACATACCTCGTTCGCACTGCCGCTAAAGTACCCTTAAAACATATCGCACTTAAACTTAAAGTGTGTTTTCTTAAAACGGCGTTCGCACTGGCAAAGGGTGATTGAGCACTTAATTGTGGAAATCTAAGAAATATTTAATTTATTATTATATAACTTAAAACTAATAAATATAATCACCAACTTTTAAAAAAAATTAAAGTAAAAATGTAAAAATACATAAATAATTATTAATTGACAGACGATTTAAGAAAACTATTTCTGAATTTCAAATAAACACAAAAACAAGACAAGCTGACGGGATTGTAGTGGGATAAATTGGATCATATCAAGGTAAATGAACTAAATTTTTTTATTTAGCTAAATTTAATCAGTTTTTGGTCCATTGTTTTCCATATTTTGATGTACTTTTATTTTACCAACTGGGTCTTTTTGCCTTATAAATCTAAAATATTTGGATACAATGGATATATTAGTTTGGCATAGCAGAACACGAAATAAATTTTATCATATTCATAACAAGAATGTTCTGAAAAGATTTCTTAATTGAATTTTTGTTTAATATTTTGATTTCTTTTTATCAGCAGCTGTTTTTAATTACATTTATACTATTAAGTAATTAAAAGCAATGAGCGGAGATATTGAAGTACAGCATTGTTTAGCTCACGGTTCAATTTTTGATGGTCTTTTTTGTGTTAAATTATTGTACTAATTCAAAGAACTTAACAACCTATAAATATGTTCGTAATTGTGTCCAGTTTAAACTGTTTTAAAAGTGTCCTTGGTCTTTATTTGAAGAAAAATCACCGAAAATAAGCTTTTCCCATCCTGGGAAACATTGTGCGCCGCCATCTTTGTTGTTTAAGGGTGATTTTCAAACACCCTTAAAATATGGGGCGATTTTGTTATTCCTAAAGTGTGTTTCTATGGCAACTAAGTGCGAAATGAAAATAGAGGGTCTTTTTTCTGCCAGTGCGAACGGGGTATAACAAATGGAGTTTTGACTCATACTACAGGGATGAGTCACAACTCAGATTTCGCCAAGAACAAAATGTATCCTGTACTGAAACCTAAACCATCCATAAGTAAATGGAAAACGAAAGGTAGATCTAGTTTCATCGAATAATAAAATCCTTTAGTTATGATTTTAAGCTGATTCCCACTACCTTTAAACTAATCCAAGCTAAAAACCAATCGCTTTACATTTCAAATAACCCACCGAACTCCTATCTCCTCTTTAAACATCTCCCCCACCACACACACACAAATAAATCAATCAGCCAAGCATCCGCAATCTCCGCTTGCATGAGGAATCCGGCACGCCACGGATCAACAAGCCTAGCCACCACGGTCCGGAAGATTTGATTAATTCATGGTCCGTTTTGATAGATGGACCGGACTTTCTCAAACGTAATTGCCCCCCGATCTGTGACCACAAATGGGGACAAGTGCTTATGGATTAGGAATGAGGGGGCACTTTGGTCCAGCCTCATTTGTCACAGGGGGGTTAATGTTTGCCGAAGTTGATGCAGGAGCAGGGGGTTTAAGGGTGTATTGGGGCATGTAAACACTTTGGGATGTGGCTATAAGCCTTAAAGCAAGCGACTTAACCTGGGAATGGTTTTCGTTATATCGAGTTACTGTGAAGATTGGAGTACTTTGGAGTAGATACCAGGGTTCTCCATTAACCCTTTCACTCCTAGACCGCGCTCGAGATTGCTATTGAATCCTATGATAAATTTGGGCAGATAGAAATTAAAGGGTTAACCATCTAGCTTATACAGGGTGTTTTAAATAGAGTGTAACAACAGGCTGTTTCCTAAAATATTTCTTCCAAGTGCAAATTCTCATAAAATTAGGAGACTAATTTTATAAGACTATTTTCATCTACATGGGGACCCTATTACTGAAGATGTAGAAAACAACTTTTGATACGGCCCTTAATATAACTTTTTATACGGTGTTGGATTTTTCGCAAAACATTTAAATTTTACCTCGTTATCTTTCATTTGAAGCAACGTTTTATCTAAAATTACTATATGGTTAATTCTACTCTACTGTACAATTTTATTATATTATTTAGGGTGGTAGAGATGAGTAAATTAACTCTTTTTAAACTTCGGAAATCAAGAATCTTTGATGTTCACGGAAGATTTCGTTTCGTTACTTGAAATTGATACTTATTAAATCTAACGTTGTTTTACGTTCTCCTCTTTAAGCTGTAACAGTTCTACGAACTCAAAAATTCTCTAAATTGTGTCTTGAACCCAATCCTTTCAAATCAGCAGAGATTCTTCTTTGAGAGCTTTTTCGGTGAACTTCCAAAGAACCAGGTAATGCAATTTCAACATCAAACATCCCAATATACAAAAACTCACAAAAAAAATACATTTCCTCTACAAGTATTTCCAGCAAACTGACAAAAATTTATTGTGACAATACAGCTTTCCCTCCTAAGCACAGCAGAACACCTTATACGGAATCAAACAGTAAAAAATGAAATGAAATAAAAGCTTCACAGTTTTATTTCACCTTCAACATAGGTGCCAGGTTTTTTCCAATAAAAAAAAACCAAACGAAAGAACACATAAATGTCTGTCGTATAAATGCAGGTGTTTTTATACCGAAAATTGCGTTTGGACATCTCTGAAGTTTGATCCGTAATAAAAATATTTTTCCTGCATAGTATTTCGGGAAGAAATAAAATATCACGTCGCGGCCGTATTTTCCTTTCATATTGAACTTGTACTTATGTTTATCTCCTAGGATAGGTTTCAGACTAGTTCTTAGTTTTTTTATGCTTGTGAATTTCGGATACGTGAACACAAGGGATAGGAATCTAATACACTATTCAGGTGAGGCTCCTTTCTGAGGTAAAAAGGAATGGTAAATATGTTTATCTTTTGCCATACGGGCACTGATTTGCTAGGATAAACCTAATTTTCGGACCATATCTTCACAATTGGATAGTAATGAACATTGTATTGGAATGCTTTCTTTGAGAAATGTTTCATGAAGAGCACATGTATACCTAGATCTTGTTTTACTTTTGAATTTTTGAATTCATAAGAGCCATGTGTCTAAAGTTTCCCATTTCTATAAATTGAAAAAAAAACCACTTGTAATCTAGAGTGATTTAAATGAACCTTTTATTTCAGAAACATGTCAAAAATTAAATAAAAAAAGAACTTATTAGATATTTTACAAACACAATTTTTTATGTTTTGAAAAAAATTGTGCTTAATATTTGCGTATTATTCCTTCGACCATGCCGCTGAGTTCGAGAGCATTAACAATGAATATGACGTTTGCCTGATTGGCTTCTGAAAAAAAAAACAGTTCAATTTGTTGAACTACCTTTTTGCTTAACCCTTTATTTACCGCATTATGATTCGCTCTAATTTTTTTCGTGCAAATACTTTTTTTGAGTCACTAAATTGAAAATTAAGGGATATACATAGAAAGAATTATCATCTTTGGAAAATTGAATCCGCTAGAACCAGTTACTTAAATTGATACTTTTGGGTACTGTCAGTACACGGAGTGCGAAAATATTCTCACAATACAAGAAAAACATAGCTTTTTTATCGCAGTAATAAGTCTTAAAAAATAATACACTTAACTTTTGACTTTAACAACTTTTTTGCGGGATCAAAAATGGCCATCATGTGAATCCGATCGAAATGGCAGCTAAACTTACAACTTCAGTTAAATCTATTCGCATTTCCCGCTAAAATACTCATCATAGAACCTTCGCTGCTTTTTATCCTGGAAGAGGATAACTGAAAGAGTGTTCCTTCAAATTATCGTCAATATATTCGCAAGGATGGTTATTCTATGTAATTTTAAAGTTGGCGGTACTTAATATTATACTTAATATTATAGTACTTAATATTATACTTACTTAATATTATAGAATTAATCTTGTTATGGGATATCCAAGACAACTATTCCCAATAAGAATATTAAATTTAGATAAGGCGTTCTAAAATGTAACCTTTATAAATGAAGCCAAATGAGTTAAGGTAACAAGAACTAATATAGTTTATTAAATTAAGCTTACTAGAAAATAGTAATGAAATTAAAAAATGGTTTAGAGATTTTCATATCCCACTCAATATATGTATATTTATGTTTACTTTTTCCATTTAAATATAGTATTAATTTTTTCAATGCTTTTTCAACTAAAAACAGGCAGTATTTGTAACAGTAGGAATAATCATCACATTGTTAAATTGTGAAAAAAAATTATAACTTGGGATGCATATATATTAGTTTATGTATTGTAGAACTTGGAGATTTTTACCATAAAATAAACCAGACCAAAGCTTGTGAAAAGTCAATAAAATCAAAAAACGGGGTGTTTTGAAATAAAATATGCATATGTGTTTTGAAGTTTTATGCTTTCTACGATCTATAAATTCCGAAAATGGAACCGCACGGGCATCTTCAGGGAAACATAAAGTCAGATTTCTAAGGAAGAAAAATATTTTTATGCCGGACATTATTCTGAAAAATATACCACAGCCATATCATATTACTAAGAATTTTAACAGTGTATTGTATAACCCAGTGGTGCCCAACCTTTTTTCCCCGAGAGCCAATTTTCTTTTGAAGATTTATCTCGCGGGCCACATAAAAAACACTTTTAAGGATTTTTCTAAACATGAAGAAAAATTACACACCCGTTTTCAATGAGAAGTTTGAACCTGTTTGAAGGATACTAGTTCTTGTAAATTCGGCTCCAAATTTGTAACACTTATCCTTAAAACTGAATTAAGATGATAATCTGTTTCGTTTCGTAATATCTCTTGATATTGTGTTCTTTAAACACTGCCACAGTCTCCTTACATATAAGACACAACGGTTTATTTTCTCGCTGAATGAAGACATGAATTTGTCACCTTTTCTTGAAAGTTTCGACATTCTGAGTGAATCTTCAACTTTTTACGATCGGACATCTTTTCGAAGTTTGGTTCTAAAAAGATCCTAATAAACTGAATTCAAATAGCTAACTGATACTGAAAAATATTTTATTTATCCAATGTCAAATCCCCCGTGTCTAGAAAATACCAAAACAGAGAAGTAATGCCTCACACGATGTCGTGGTTTTCTTGGAACATTTCTGAAAGTGGTTTTTGTTTTTAAAAGATTTAACGAGTCCGCGGGCCACATGGATCAGCCTCGCGGGTCACATTTGGCCCGCGGGCCGTAGGTTGGGCACCACTGGATAACCGTACAGAAAACAATATTTTAGATGCTATGTAGCGACCCTTTATAAGTCCACTATAAAATTTATGAATATAATTCAATTAGTGAATAAGTATAATATATGAGAAGGGCAATAACATATTGTTATACCATTAAAATTTGTTTATTAACGTATGAGATTCATCAAAACTTGTTGAAAACATACAAATATTAGTTCTGAATACAATACAAGAGGAATACAATATAAGGAAAATTGAGACTATTTTTTACACTCAAATAGAGAGGTTTCATTTTTTTGGAAGTTTTGAATTCGAACTTCTCTTATAAAATATTTTCTAAAATGATTTATTTTTTCAAGAAAAAAAATCTCAACATTTTGAAATCGTATTTCAGATGAAAATGGATCTGTCTTGAGGATTGGTTTCTAAAATGATAGATGACAATGTATGATGACAAATTCTAGTTTTGAAATTGACGTCTTTAGAGTGACATATATTTAAACATATTAAAAAATAAGTAGATATTTCAGTATCCATTTTCTTAATAATGCATTAGTTTTTGTTAATCTCCAGAATATAATAAACTCCAAACTATCACTATCACTATTAACAACTACATTAACACTATGTAACTGAAACCTTAAAGCATTCCCAAATCGGAAAGAATTTTAACTTACCTTAATACTTTTTTATTAAAACAACTTATTTTGAAAAGGTTTGATTTACTTCTATAGAATGGAACTGACGCTTATATTCAAATTTTTTTTAAACCCATAGAAAACAAAAACATAAAAAAGTTTATTCGTGTAATTAATAATAAACTAATAACAAGGAAAACAGTTTAGATTTCAATAAAAATGAATGAAAGAGTTTAATCGAAGTCCAATCATAACATTTTTAAACACTCTTGTAGTTTAAAATGTTGAGTTTAAAAGATCAAATAGAATTGGAAATTTTCTGAAAAAGCTTATTTGGAAAGCATTTCAATTAATTGAGCTGCTTAAGTTAAAAGGGGTAAAAGTTCAATAACACAAAACTTGTTATTAGAGCGGATTTTAATTTCTTTTAAGGTCCTTTACCTATAGCCTGTTCATTTAGAATAGGCGGCTGAAACAGGATAAAAAAACGCTCAATAATGCCAATTTACTCTCATCACGAAACCTCAGTGACCGATTCTTTTACAGTATTTTAACTACATCTGTTTAGGCTGCCTTATCATCGCACAAGAAAAATTGTTCGATGGTAATAACAATAGTAACTGCTTCTAATACATTTCGTCTCAGGTTCCTATTCTAAATGAACAGGATATAGTGTGGTAATCCCCAAACTCATAAGTTCAATAAGCGTCCCGTTACAGCTGCCTTTAAATGTTACGGGTAATGTGATAAATCGGGCATTATTAATAATGCCCGAAGGGGAGAAGGGCAATATAATAAATTCAAAGGAATTTATCAATGAAATGTATCACTTTGCCCGCGTCCACTCTGGGCAGTATTCATAATGCACAATTAATCACTTTGCCTGTAGAAACAGCGCGGACACAGTTAGATAAAACCTTCAACTACTCGAAACTACGCTCAGTGGACTTACACCCCTTTCATTCTAACCATCTCAATTATGTATGCTCAAAGCAAACTAGTTTGCGCGTGTGGTTACCCAAAACCAGCGTGAAAGCGTTACATATTCAAGCCCCGAACATGACATCTCTTACGATTCCGGTGCATATAAAAGAGGTGAAATAAATCCTTCAGTTTTTCCCATTGAGAAAACATACAAACGACATCGGTTGCAGTCCCAGTTATTAAATATAAAACTCAATGGGGCGAGTTTTCTGAAATTGCGCCCCTCGGGGGCTCAGTCATTTACGGAAAGGGGGGGGAGAAGGGCGCTGAAATTAGTTTTCGTGATTTAGTGGGGTTTTATCAAACCCTCCCCCTGCCTCAGGGGGAGCAGTAAAGGAGAATATGTTAAAAGGACACGCAATTTGGAACTGTGTTGTAGCTGTTGGTTTAAGAGCTGTTAACTGTGAAAACAGGGATTGCTCCTTTCTGATAAGAATATGCTGTAATGATCGTCGTTTTGGTGGTTTTACAGAGGACTCGAGATTTAATTTTAAAAGGAATGTGGCGAGATATTACCTGTTCATTTTAAAACTGTATTTTTTATGGCTGTGTGTTAGCGTAAGAGAATGAGATTGTTTATTTAATAATTAATTTCAATGGCATTAAAGATTGTTTGAGCTTCTTTGAATGACAGTAGACCAAGTCAACCAAACTCAGTTTCGAACAGTTGTAAGGTATTCTGTTGCATCGCATGTATTGCCCCTATGGAAAAGGAACTTTTTGAGATAGCTTTCACAGGTCTAGTCTTGCAACTTGGTCGTTAACTTACGACTTTGGCCCAACTATAAAAATAATTAAAGAATCTAAAACAAAACCTAAAACCCCTTTCTAATCTCAAATTTGGTGTTTTTGGACTTAGATTTATTATTCCAAGCAGCAGCCTATATCGCTTCTGAAAACTTCAGACGAAATATAATAAAATATCTTTTAAAAAGCTTTAAGAAAACTTTTCGGTGGGTTGGTTATCGAAAGACTTTCAGTTATAAGATATTTGAATAGCCTTTTCTTAAAAAAATCCTGAACATAGAAAACGAGTAAGAAAACATTTAAATTAACCAAGTGCTAAATTATAGCTTTCGAAGGACCTGTGAATTTTGTGGTCTGTAAAAGTGTGGGTTCAAGGGTATCTGATATAAAGTGAATTACTCATATATTTATTAAGTTTAAAACCATATTACTAGTTGGAAAATTCTGAAATAAGTAAATGGTAATTGAAGTTTTCTAAATTATGGGTTTGAAGCCCGCAGTTTGGTAAATTTCACTGAATAGCAATATAATCTGAGGCTCTCCACTTCAAACATTCTTCAAAAATTTCTGGCTACTGCTAATTTAAAGTTTTCTTACGTGTTATCGCTTTTGTCTGCACCTCTAAATTAAACCGTCAAATTAAAGCGTGATTTAAAGTTTAGAGTATTCATTTTGAAAGTTAATTATCGACTTAAAAATGACTCTAGAAAGTTATGCCAAACATTTCTCTCTGAAATTTCGATAAAAGTGCAGGGAAAATACTTACGTAAAATTCAATTAAATTTCTGTCTCGAGTAACTCTAGTAGGATTAATAATATGTTTCCTACCTGAATACGAGATCGTCCATTATTATTGCGAAGATCTCCTTTCCTGGAGACAACCTGTAATTGAATTTTAGACGTCTGCAAAACAAAATTTAATTTAATTTTCTCCTTATTAGGTATGTAACGTGTTGCGTAACACACACACAGACTACTTCCATTACGCGTTAGGTAATTTTTTTAAAGTACTTTTATTCCTCTAAGTTCATTACTATTTTCTAGGGTAAAAAATCACAATTACCAACAAATTTTGGTTTAAGAGGTGTAAAGATTGTAATAGATTATGAGTTTTTAAGGATTTTAGATTCTAAATTTTTATACTTATATTATTTATCAAATGTTGAACTTAACTTGAAAGTTAATCTAGTAAAAAGTGTTTTAAGTAAACTGAATGTAAGTGAAAATGCAATAAATATTTACAGGCATATATTTAAGGTGTTCGCTATTCTATGCGAAATGTTTCTTGCCACCCCCTTTCTTTAACTTTTTCTACAAGCACATAATTTTGACTTAAATCTTTCTAAAGGTCCACGTTCTTTTCTTATTTATTTCAGGTAAAAAACACATTTTATAGAAGGAATTCAGAATATAATATTTGGGGGATGAACAATATGTTTAAGAAAAACGTCCTATCATCAGCAATTCGTAAGATACTAGGACTAAAAAAGATCATACTTGCATGTCCCCCAGAAAACAAAGAATTAGTCTCTAAAAGTCACAAATTAGTACAAAAGGAAAGTACTGGATTAAAATTTTTGAAATGTACTATTCGAAGTGTGCAATATAGATTATTTTAGTTTGTGATTATAGTCGTCCACAAAAATATTGCCTCTCTGCACATATGAGTCGTTTACTATCAAAACCAGCTCATTCCATATTTATGTGAAATCCACTTTTTTGCATATTTTGAGAGTTAAGAGGGTCTTTCATAACCTGACGAACGGATATAGCTCAAATCTAGCTCATTCCAACCGAAAATTAGATGAAAAGGTGAAAACTGATCTCAACTGTAAAATTTCAGATCATTTGAAAAAGTTAAGTGGATGTCATTTATTTAAAACTCGTAAAGACACAAATATTAACTGGTAAACTGGAAAACACCAATTTCACACAACTTAATTGAACAAAAAAAAACTGCAAAAAAGCATGAAAAATCGTGTTTTTGCATCAAAATCAGCTCATTCCAACCTAATTAGTTTAATTTCGCCCAAGGTAATGCACCTAGAATGACAATGAAAAACTAATCAAATTCTAGGCGGTTATATCTACAATTAAAAATTTTAAAAATAAATTTAGCTGTAGAACTGTGGACGTGAGAAGTTTTTTGTCTCTCCTGTAAAATTTCCAAAAATGGAATGAGCTGGTTTTGATAGCAAACGCCTCATATATTACATGCCTAAATAAAGACCTGTAATCTCTTGAATAGATACACACAATAAACATTGTTATATTCCTGTGTGTGATACACAGTAAAATAAAAACTCACATTTTATAACACCTCGCTGATTTGAAATACGAGTATTTCTGCTAACAAAAAAAAACGTATCTACTATTTTTATCCAAATCACGTTTCTTTCTGAACAATTTTAGAAACACTATTATTTTATTTGCTTCGCACGTACCTGTTTTCACCTATAAAATTTTTTCATATGATAGAATATCAATTTGGAAAAACCTACTGTAAATTTATTTCTTTGAATTTTTTTTGAAAACAAAAGCTTATAAAATAACATTGACTCAAGTTTGCACAAATTGAGATTTGTGCTTGTTTTCATAACAAATGAATGTTTTCCACAAAAGTTAAATATTTCGATCATTCTTTTATAAAAAAAACGTGTATTCAACATCTTTTATTTAATGGTGTAAAATTTCAAAGAGAAAACTTCTTATATATTTATTTGTGTTAAAAGTTAAGAATGATTTTTTGATTCCATAAAATGCGATATGATTTTGGCTAAATAGTATTTAAAATATACAATATCATTATAAGCTCATAAAAATCAGCCCATGGTTATTTAACATATAATTAGAAACTCACAACACTAATAAAAACTCAAAAAATTCTGGAATCTTGTACACTTATTAAAAACATCACAGGTGTTTATTATTTATTATGTTATCATTGTCTTTCGATATTGCATTACTTATCTGGATACTTCACAAAGCAATATTTTTAATGTTAATGTAATTATTGTTTGCTTGATTTTGAACATGACTTTGTGATAGTATTGTATAATCTAAAATTCTGTAGTTTTATTTAATTTATGTGTAGCTCATGTATTCTGAAAAAATTATCTTTCATTCATTTTATAAGATCTATGGAGTAATTTTTCAATTATGACTAAAATAGAAATGCACTTCTATACCGAAAAAAAGTTTTAAATTATTTTGTAAGGGGTCAGCTTAAGGCAAGCAGTATTATCAATAACTAAAACAAATAGTTTCCGTAGTACAGAGAAATTTCCAATTTTTCCTTTTCATTGTAATTATTGGTCTTTCATTGGGAAACAGATGGTAAAAGTTCGCAGTTGAGTAAAAGTGTGCAGCAGTTTTTTCCCCTGTTGGCAACAGTATTAGGGGGAGCGAGTATAACCACATGAACATATGTATAATAAGCTAACTTAAAAGACTGTCACAATTATTTTCATACATTCCGTGTTTTATTTATATGGTAAAGTATTGACAAAATTTCTCATGTTTTTTTAAAACTACTTTCTTTATTGTACTCTTTCAATTACGTTTAAAACCAGTAATCTCCGAAGTTCCACTTAAGAGAAATCTTCACTTATTGAACCAATGTGACATATAAATTCATTTCCATCCAAGATAAACTGCAGATCACTTAACCCTAATGAGCAAAGAGCGCTTCTAAGTGCGAAGCACCTGAAAACATCCATCCACTCCAAACCAACCACCCAATCAGGCAGAAAGAAGCAACCAACCACCCACAAGAGCATTCAGAGAAGCGTCACAACACAAACTTCCGTGTCAACAGGAACTCCGCGTAGATTGCTGCCATTCGAGAGGTAGCAAAAGTTTGCTTCCGATGGTAATTAAATTCTCGTAGACCCCCGATGCGCTGTGTTGCTGATTAGGAATTCGGGAGAGAGGCCCACTACTGCAGAGCTTAATTAGCTGTGGCGTTCCCCCAAAAGCGTTAATTAGTCAATCTTATAAGATGGATTTTGCCCTTTTAAGCTGGTAATTAGAAAGCATTGAAGGATTAGGGCCGTATCTGGGGACGAAGTTGGGAGAAATAGATCATTATGGGGTCTGGTGGGGGAGGTATTGGGGGAGTCGGCCATTGGTTTTGGAATTGATGTATCGCCGGTGCTTTGGACATAGGAGCAATAAGGTTTCAATGTGTTGAAGTTTTCTAATTGTATGGTTTGTGAATTTAGTAAATTAATGAGGATACAGGCAGGCCCGTGCTGGGTACCTTCAGAGGGCGGTGGACAAAGGGTGTAAGGGCGCAACCACATAAATGATTATTAAACCTAAAAAGTTTTTTTAAAGAATAACGGCATTTTAAAAATTACAAAGCAATACTGCTACTTGTGTTTTTTATTGTTGTTATTTCAACATTTGATTTTTGTTTAAAAAAGAGTATTTTAGCTCATTTTGAGCCCCTCCCGTGTGGATGATTTCACCCCAAACTCTTGTACCACTCCTTGTAAGTCAAAATATTCAAGAGGAACAGTACTTAAATAAATAAGAAATTTAAAAGGGGGGTCTGGGGGTCCTCCCCCAGAAAAATTTTAGAATTTTTACTCTTTAAAGTAGTGTTTAGACTCATTTTGAGACCCTTTGAGTTACACCCGAAGAAAAAAATTGGAAAGAAAAAACAGCTTAAAAAATATGTCAGAATTTCAGGGATTGCTAAAAAGATCTCCCGGAATTTACATTTTCAAAGGTAATTATTATTTTGACTAAGGGCAGCCCTTGGTCAAGAAGCCCTAGGGTGTGTGGCCAGCCGTCAAAATTTGGGCGAAGCTTTTAAAATAGCTTGCTTGCATAAAAAAGGGCGCCTTGCAAACACCCCCGTCTTCCCCTAATTTTTTCAATTAGGGTGCCCTAATGGAAAAATAATTCTTTTTGAAGTAAGAGGGTCTCCATTTGGCAGTTTAAATGAAAGCGCCCAGCGCCCTAGCAATTTCAACGTGTTTAACTAACGGATTCAGCGTCTTGAATATAAACCACTTTACCTTGTTATTTCATAGTTAATCTTTAAACAAAGGCGCCCTAAAAATAAAAATTCATAACGAAATTTGATGGTAAGGTAAAAATGGGGAGGCTTAAAAAACTTTTAGATTCCTTCGTGCTTCAGACTTGATGAACCAAGAATGAATTGTAAAACCACTATTGGTTAAGTTTGGTAAAAAAGGAGCCCTTAAAAACATTGAGAAGTATACGAGTAAATTACAGTAGAAAAGTCTCTTTAAAAGGGCGCCTGAGCAAAGGGCGCAGGGGGACACGTCCCCCTGTCCCCCCTGGCCAGCACGGGCCTGGATACAGGCCCATTACAATAAAGGTTTGTCTTGTTTAAATATAGTAGTTTTACTTGTTCTTTTAACGGAATCGCCAGTTTAAGAAGGGGATTATGTCCAAAAAATGGAAAAGGCTTTTTGAACACAAAAAAATATCCAAGCCACGCTCTACACATGAGTTGAAAGAGGAAAAAATAACCACCGCTTAACGGTAGGTATAGCCCCTTGAATTAGGTGAAATCAATGTCCACTCATTGTATGCTTTGGTTAAATTTGAAATTTAAGTAATTTGTCTCTCTTTTCTTATTCTTTGCTCTATAAAATTAGTAAAAGTTGAATTAAGAATAATCTGAAATTTCATAAGGTTGAAAAGGGAATAATTTCTTCAACTTTTTCAATTGTAAAATATTTTTGAGTTTATTTATTTAGTTAGAGTTAACTTTTAATTACTATTCTGTACTCTAAAGGGTCCTTAATTTCCAGTAAAAATTTTGTGGTTATTCAACAAAATTTCCATTACTTCTATGTTTTGTTTTTCTATTCAATTTCAAATAACTTGGTTTTTGGACTTATTCCTTTTTTCAAACTGACAATTTAATTATGAGTAGACAAAACTTCTGAGCTTAAAATATTAGCATTAACAAATTCATATTTATTGTTTTAAACTATTCTAAATTACAACGTTTATTGTCAGTGACGTCACTGATCAAAGTAGGAACACGCCCCATTTTCTAGCTACCTAATTGGCGAAAAAGACAGAGGGCGAGAGTCATTCCTGACTCACCAATTAGGTAGATTGAGAGTGTGGCGTGATCTTACGTCGATCGGTGACGTCACTGACAGGAAAGTTTGTAATTTAGTATAGGTATTTTATGGCTCAAAAGTCACTCGTTTAAACCCGTGTGCCAGTGATGAATGCAACACTTGAATTAAGTTAACACGCGACATTTTTATTATAAGTTTAATTGTCTTAGGAAAAGAATATGTGCTTAAAAAACTTCCAAAATGAATATCTTAAGGTACGTGCCTACGTTGGAGAACTTTTTCTTTAAAAATGTAAAATATACTGATATTTCTAGTTTTTTAGATGCATTTATATTAGAAAACAGTTATTTAAATATAAAAGTTAAAAAAATATTAATATAATTCATAAAATTTAATAAAAATAGCTTAAATTTGATCATTTTTTAAGTTTACGATAAACATCATAATTAAAAATCTAGCTAACTTAAAGTGATTTTTTAACCTGTAACATAATTTTAGGACAATTATCTAGGGAATGACCTAAGAAGTTCTAGATATAAAAATTTTTATAGAAGTTACAGCCTTTTAATTAGGAATACATTAAATTTTCAGTTTTTTTCCTTTCTTTCCTATATAAACAAGCTCCTACACTCACTTAAAATCAACTTAACAAGATTCCCATAGGTCATTCCCTAGATAATACTATCAAAAACATTCATGCCAAATTTCATAACAATACAAGCAATAGATTTTGAGAAATCATTTTTACCGTAACTAAATTTATTAAAAAAAACTGTTCTGAGAAAAACGCATTTGAAATGACATTTTACATATCACCGGCATGTGACATTCTTTCTTTAACTAGCTATAACTTTTTTTCTAGTGGCTATAGAATCAAAAGTAAGGTAGTTTTAGAAAGCTAAGAACCTGTACTAAATTATAGGATCAAAAACAAAAATTACTAGTTTTGGTCGAAATTGACGTTTTCAACGTAGGCACGTACCTTACTTAATTTATAGATTGCATTATTATATAATATTCAAAACACAGCATATCTGATGAAAAATACTTGAAATATTGATATAATTCTTATATATTGTTTGCTAAATTATTTGATAAATATTTTAGATCTTATGTACATCACTACTGATCAGCCAACGATAGTAAAAGGGCCACGTGATTTTTACAGACTTTACACGGCCGATAGTTGGGTAACCGGTGATATTTGGGGTCTTGCTTCTATATACAAGCAAAAGTTTCTTCCTCTTTTGATCAACTGACCCTCAACTTCCACCTGTCTCCCCTCCGAAATACTAGTTCCAGCGTTGTCAAAATCACGTGACCCTTTTACTATCGTTTGTTTAGCAATATGTAATAGTAACGCACAACGACATTTTTTTTTATTTAAGAGTTAAATCATAAATACTAGTTAAACACTTCTTAATAATTATGCGCAAAAAATAATTTTTTGATATTTGTAAAAAATACAAAAGAGTAAAAAGACAATTATATCTTAAAACTGACACATTTGTTGAGTGAACGATATAATGTGTGCGCATTTATATTTCCCTGTAATATAATCACTAATAATTACTCTAAAAAATGATTCCATATGTTGCTTAAAGATCTGGAAGTCGATTCAAAGATATTTTCGCTCAAAAATTAAATCAAATCTGAGAATAACTTGAAATATTCCCCTACATACAAAAGAATAATCCAATATTATATGACTCAACAGTCTGACTTTAGAAATTTTTCTGTTGCCATACTATTAAAATCTCCTATCAGATGAAGGTATTGAATTTTCACTTATGTATTATTTACTTTGGTCACAGACTGTACCTCTACATTTTCTTCGGCACTTTGCCAAAACGTTCGACTGAATGGTTTCACTTTCTGCACTCCCTTGATCTTCAAGTGGCGAAATAATTTCGGTTCGAAAGGCCTTGGTCTCTTTTTTGATTCCAGAGAAAGATTTGGGTGAATATTTCTTCGCAAGGTTTTGATTGAGATTCGAAAAATTATGCAACTTTTTTGCGGCATATTTGAGAATTTTTTTTTAAGTTTGGTAAAAGAGATCATTTAGATTGTTGTGGTTCAAAATCGCAATATAAAATTTGAATGAAATCACCTAATTAATAGTTATAATCATTTACGCTAAAATCTTAGGAAAAGTTTTTTATACTAAAATATATTTTACTTTCGAGTAAACAATCGTATTTAATCATAAATTAAACTATGCGGGAAAAACTTCATGGAAATTCCACCAAAAAAATTAGTATCTATTCGCACAAAAGTAAATTTAATATGTTCTTATTCTGAATATGAAAAAAGTTTATCAACTTATAACAAAGAATATAGTTTTATCATTAAAAATCGTTTCATAATGTGTTTTTTTAACAAAATATTTAGTTGTTTCATTTAATTCTTTGGAAAAAGTTTATCTTTAAAAGATGCTAAAAGAATACATCATTATCCATCAGATTTCACCAAAACAATTTAAATTTGTAAATAATATTATTTTTTATTTAAATACTTAAACATTGAATAAAATAAATGTTGGACATATTTGGACAACGAGAAAAACTTTGCCAGAAAAACAAAACTTTGAAAAGAAGTTAAAATATAAATGACTGTCAAACAGATTTGACACAAAATGTATTTTTTTCAGTTTTTATGAATAACCATTAACCCCAAAACTGAAGGGAATCACCAGTTTCCATAAAAATCACCGCAATATTGTACGCCTTCAAGAGTTTAACTCGTGGATGTCGGACTATACGTTTTCTTCTCTTCATTTTCAAATTCAGTATTCAAAAATACGTATTGCTATTCAATTCAAACAAGATTCTCATTAAGGCAATAGCCTTAAACAATCAATTTTCCACCCATCTAATCGAATTTGCATCCACGCAAACTAACCTCACTTACTTTCTACAAACCAAACTTCTTTCATTTGGCTTAGCACGGTATGGCCTTTACAACCGCAACGAGCCATTGTTATCATAATGAACTAACTCTTCCTTGAAACTTTATCCCTTACTTTGAAAGAGCCAGACGCTATCGCTTTCTTCACAATTACCCTGGAAAATGTCTTCTAATTGCTTCAGGTAATCATGCGGAAGAGAACAATTAGTTTTGAGATATTATTCCACTAAAGTCTGGTTAAATTGCATTAATTATTCCTTAAACACTAATTACAACCCATTAAATTGTCGAGAAAGCTCCTTTTTACCATTGTTATCCGTCCAATCCGAGATACAATGAGAGAGGTTTGCAAAAACAAAGGTTTTTTTTCTCTCTTTCAATCATGAATTTTATGCTTTAAAAACTCAACAACCTCGAGTAATCTCAGAAGGATTTGTTCCTTAGAAATTAATCCTTTGAACAAAATGAACTCGAACAGCGAAAATGAATCGATGCAGAGAGAAATCGATCTTGTGATATCACTTGAGATAGTGGCTTTTGGATAATTCTTCCACTTTAGCTTGGAGTTTAAAGCGCGTTTATTGTCATTAACTCTTGAGAATGGTCCGTGAAAGAATTATCATTATCATGTAGTAACTGCAACAGAGCATTTGAAATACCTGAAAAGTTCAAATTAATATCTTGAGTTAATATAGCTTTACCAGAGTGCATTTACCATGTCAGAATTTTCTGTAAATCTTAACAAAGCTTTTTTTGTCTTCCAATCATGAATTTAATGGTTTTAAAAACTCAATATATATCCTTACGTCGAAAGAAATCTCAAAAGCCCTTGTTCCTTAAAATTTAATTCGTTTTTTCTTCTCCAATTATAAATTTTATGCTTTTAAAAAACTCAACATCCTCAATAGGGTGTATCGAAAAAACTTTTATTTATTTTGATGATGCATTAGTGCGGAAAAGTTGTCTAAGGTGGCAGAGAGTACCTGTGATTTTTTTTCAGAATTATCGGTTAATATCTTGAGGTGCCGCAAAGGCCCTGAAGGTTCCCCATGTTAATCCTATGGAGCTAAAAAGGCCGAAAATTGGTTTTTCGCTCCTCATTTCTACACTAATCACACGACGAATGTCTTCCCACCAGTTATGGACCCTATATGATTTAGGCTATTGAATAAAACTTGAAAAATAGCCTAAATCTCTATATTATATTGATTGTGGGCTCTGATTTGAACGAGTGAATACGCGATTTTCAACGAAATTTGAGCATACAAAAAACGTAATATAGAGATTTAGGCTATTATTCAAGTTTTGTCGGATAGCCTAGATCATATAGGGTCCATAACTCGAGGGAAGACATTCGTCGTGTGATTAGGGTAGAAATGAGGGGTGAAAAACCAATTTTCGGCCTTTTTGGCTTGCTCCATAGGATTAACATGGGGAACCTTCAGGGCCTTTGCGGCACCTCAAGCGGCTATTGAATAAAACTTGAAAAATAGCCTAAATCTCTATATTATATTGATTGCGGGCTCTGATTTGAACGAGTGAATACGCGATTTTCAACGAAATTTGAGCATACAAAAAACGTAATATAGAGATTTAGGCTATTATTCAAGTTTTGTCGGATAGCCTAGATCATATAGGGTCCATAACTCGAGGGAAGACATTCGTCGTGTGATTAGGGTAGAAATGAGGGGTGAAAAACCAATTTTCGGCCTTTTTGGCTTGCTCCATAGGATTAACATGGGGAACCTTCAGGGCCTTTGCGGCACCTCAAGATATTATCAGAAAATTCTGAAAAAAATCACAGGTACTCTCTACCACCTTAGACAACTTTTCCGCACTAATGCATCATAAAAATCAAAAAAGTTTTTTTCGATACACCCTAATCCTCAAGTCTAAAGGAACCTCAAAAGCTCTTAGATCCTTAGAAATTAATCCTTTAACAAAATGAACCCAAATAGCGGAAAAGAATCGATTCAGTGAAATCAATCTTGTGATCTCTCTTGAGACAGTGTGGCTTTGGGTTAATTCTCCCACATTCCTGTTTAACTTGGTATTTGGAGTGTGTTGATTGTCATTAACTCTAGCGAATGGTCCGTGAAAGAATTGTCATCAGCGTGTAGTAAATGAAGCAGAAAATTCAAAATATCTGAAAGGTTTAAACTATTATCTTGACTAAATAGCTCTAGCGGAGTGTAATTTCTCATGAAAATTTGGACGCAAGATTTAATATGCTTTGGGGTTTGCTCGAAGCCTAAACTTGGGTATTATGAAGAGTATTTGGCTAAAGCCAATGAAAGCATCACTGGGGTATTACAGAAGCCATACTTTATTAATAGAACTTCCGATTTATTAATTAAATTTTGATGTCTCTGGATTAGGGTTGCATGATCGATGTGGGAGATGTATTAGGAAGCTTTCCAGGATGTGGTCGATGTATTTCTGAGTTTTCTAAGCGATTGAGCAGAAGTATTATTAAAAGTGAAGCTACGTTATTAATTGTAATCATAATGAATTTGTACTCAATTTCTGATCTAGTAATATTAGTGGTATCAATGAATTTTTGTAGACTCCGTAACTTGTGGTTTTCTGATTTATTTATTTCGAAATTTTTGTTGGCAATACAAGAAAAAATAAATATCAATAGCAACATAACTCAAGAACAAAAAAAGTGTGTCCCTCAATGTTCCATCCACGCACTATCTATCTAGACAATGTTACGAGGGTGGTCCCAGAAGTACCCGGCCTAACAAAGAAAAACTAAAAAATTTTGGAAAATTTTTCCTAATTTCTCTAGATAGGCTTCTTTTAGCCCCATACACCTTTTCCAGTGAAGTTCCATGGGTTCCATGACCTATTTTTAGAAGGATTCGTAAAAGCCCTCAAAATGACCGTTAACAGCATATTTTACTTGATAATTTTTGCAAATATTTTCCCATCGAACCATTTTTTGAGGTTTAGGAGCAAAAAATAACCTGTGGGGACAAAATCTGGGGAAAACAGCACGTTTGAGTAATTTAAACATCGATTTAACTGATTTTAGCCATCCCGACAATGGACGCAATTTTCATCAATTGCGGCAGCCATCTTGCACAAAGCTTTTTCAATATCAAATTTTTTGTCAAAATTCTGTAAACTGCACTTTTTGAGATCCCTGTTTTATCTGCTAGGTCCCTCACCTTCGATCGGCGATCATCCACCACCATTTTATGAATTTTTTTAACCAATTCTGGAGAAGGAACTTCATTTGGTCGACCGGTTCGTTGTTCGTCTTGGCAGCTCGTGCGACCACGTTTAAATTCCGCCACCCAGTATTTGATGGTGGAAAATGAAGGGGCAGAGTCCCCCAGTGTGGAATCCAGCTTCGCTTTAATATTCGTGAAACTTAAGCCCTTCAAATGGAAGTATTGAACAACGAAACGATGCCCATTTTTATTCATCTTTAAAATTTTACTGCACTTGTTTTCTATTAGAACCCGCGAAAACGAATTCTAATTAACTTTCCCCATTCCGATTAAAAATTTGGTCCTAATAATGTTTGAACTTTCACCTCCAGTCATTTTTTCGGTTTAATAAGCGCCATCTGTAGGTCAGGCCGGGTACTTTTGGGACTACCCTCGTATATCTAATATCTTGACATCAGGAAATCTTAATACTATTAGCATAGAATAATAAAATAAATAGTAAAAAAATAATTATAGCATTAAGTTTCAAGCAATGCATGGTAAGCTTTTTATTATTAAATTTAAAATTCTTCTAAGATAGAACGCTAAGAATTTAAAAATATTCTTTAATGACATTTTATTGTTTTTCAGCTTTGAAACTTAAATACTCTAACCTGAATGAAACTCTAATATCAATGTAAATATTTTTATAATCAGAAACACAGCAGAAAGAAACCAATAATTTATTTACACAAATAGATGCATTAAAATTTTACTGTTCTAAAGAGGTTTTAAGCTATTCTTACTCAAACATACATTGAACTTATATTTTATGAAGTAAACCAAGTATACTAGTTTATTCAACGGCCGTGGTGAAGTATCAATTTTATGTTGCAGTAAAATCCCCAAGCTCTATAAACCATCAAGGGTTATCTTGAAGGTCATAAGAGGGGTTAGAGGCTCGTGAAAAATCGGTTTGTGTTTTGGAGATTCAAATACCCTGACGATAAATCTGACTCTCAAAAGTTTTAATAAATGCCTTCCGCAAGTGTTTGTGCAATGGATTTTTCCCTTTTAAAAACTTGAATATTTATGACGTTTAGAAAATTATTTAAATGCCAATTCATAAGTGCATAATTAAAAAATATTCCAGTTAGTTGTATTTTTAAAGTCATAATGTTCGTTTTGTTTTCACTAAATTATTCAAAGGTTAAGCTTGGTTACTGTTTTTGAGATTCACATAATTTATCTCACGTACCCTTCTGAATTTCTCATCAAATCCAAATACATTACGAATGACGTATTCATATACTGTATTTTTATAAAAAAATAATTTACACCATTTTGAAATATTTATTTAGTTATTGACTTCATTTTTAGGTTTAACTGAAGTTGCTCCTTATATACATGTGTATCAGATTGTGTTACTTTCATCAGTCGTCAACGTAATCCTGTAGTTTTACTGAAAAGTTCATGATACAAAAGTTTAGGGTAAGTGGATAATTTATTACTTATAAAAGGCATAAAGGAAAAATTCTCCAATGTAGTTCACTTCCTATTTTCCTTTCCTATTTTAAAAATAATCCTGTTTTTTAACACCATAATTTTTACGAAACGCCTTTAAAATAATTCTTCCCTGCAACTGATATAAGATAGAGTTGACGAGTTAAAACTTTTAAAATTCTTTTCATCCCGCTAACGGTTATTATATTTTGTTGTAAGAATTGAAAAGTAAAATACATGAAGTTCAATTTAGTAAAGAAATTAAATTAGATATCCAATTTAATAAAGTATAATTCAGCTTATCATTACATTTAATTTGTTCGCTTTAAAAATAACTCATTTCCTGCACGTGATTTGTGAACCCCTATAGATGATATTTTTTACATTTATATTATTTTCCACAATTGCTTTTTACTCTTCAATTAAAATAATTCTAGGTTTGATCCTTTCATTAGAGAGTTGTGATAATTCAAATATCTAAGAATACTGTTTATTTAGCAAATTAAATGGATATGCTTTTTTGTGGGGGGTTAAAAGTATGCCAAACAGTAGAAGTCTTGTTTTTACACTAAAAAGAAAAAGGATGCTTAGCAAAATATAAATTTAACTTACAAATTAAAAAAAAAACTTTTTTAATGAAAATTAAGTTTTCCTGATAATTAATTGAACAGCTGATTTCAGAAACAAGTCAAACGCCATTTTTTTTTCTGCAATTCGTTTGGATAAAATGCGTAGTTTAGACGTTTGGAATCGTGCTTTTATAATGTAAGTAGGCAACACATTAAATTTTGGTTTAAGGTCAGAGACCGTTAAGGAGAAAATGTATTTCAATTTAAAAAAAAACTGTGTTCGTATGGTTTATAAAACAAAAGGTTCAATTAGCACAAGATTCACTGGTTTTGCTTCCATATTGTTTAAAAAATTATAGATATTTAACTCAAATTTACTCTCTTAGTAGGAATTTCGGAACCTAAACCTTTCAAAGTCAGTTTTACAAATTACGATGCTTTCTTCACTGAATATCAAGCTGAAGTGAAGTCACACCAAGAACAATCCTAGCAAACGATACGGATTCTTGCTCACAACATTCCATTTATATAATCAACGCTCTCTACTTTTAAAAGTATTTCCCCAGCCTTCAAGCCAAAACTTTATACTCACCATTTCCAGAAGATTTTTAATAAACAAAGAGCATCCCGCACTTTTCTCCCAAAAATAAGACCGCCAAATCCGTTAAGAAACTGAACTGAAGTCACGTACATATTTCTGGAATGGGTGAGAAATAGCAGAGATTCCTGAACTTTTAGCGGCACATCCATTTGATATCTATACTCGAAAACAGGAGGCACTTTCATTCAATTACAGCGAGCCCTAACGTCACGTTTCAGGGTAGGGACCTAGGTAAATATTTATGACGTCGTGCTTGGGACGATTTTATTACGACTTTATTAGAGGGTTGGGGGTCTGATATTTATGTGGGGACGGAGAGGACTCTTGATCGCCTTAAAATTACTTGCTGGGTGAATTCTTTGTGGAAGAGTTTTTTTTCTGTTTAAGATTTTTAATTAAGAATAGAAGTAACGTTGAGAGGGGTATGTTATATGTTTCAAGACTTTGATATTTATTGGGTTCTTTTCTACAGTGTTTTTTTATTGAAAAATAAATGAAATAGCCGCTGTAAATATCCTTTGAATAAATTCTTAAAGCCTCGGATTAATTTAGCAATCTAGTAATATATTTAAATTTCAAGTGAAAGATATTTATGTTTGAAATATAAATATTGTTGATTTTAACTAAGAGTATGCTGTATGTTTACATAAAATTAATGTAAGCGGGGAATTGGTTCAATACTATGCTTCACATTAACGTTTCCTGAACCCAGTACGTCTCACTACGCGGAAGGAGAAAGTGGGGAAACACAAAGCCTGTTGGGTTGATAGGAGGAGTTTCGGTACGCAAATCGTGATAAAAAGACTCTATAAATACATTGGTTTAACGAAATAACAGTATTTTAAAATTGATGTTCTTTGTTTGACTCGAAATTCAGACACCACGATGGGAACTACTTTGTTAGTCACGTCATAGAGTCAACTAACAATGTTTTATTATTATTATTTTTATTTTTTTAATTTTATGAAAGAAACATCTATCTAATAAATGAACAAATTCTACATTTTCTTAAAAATGTAACCGTCTACATTATTATTATCGTTGAATAATTAAAAATAATATAAGTAAGGGTATAAGCTGTTCAAGTATAAGTCAGAAAAAAAACTGAATGAAATCAATTCCTAACCTAGAGATGTTTTTTGTTCGAATGCAGCTGAGGTTATTAATGGAGAAATTTGCATAATGGACTATATCCGTCTTGTCGTCACATTTTCCCCTTCGTGTGACCTACTGAGCTTACAATTGGTTATCACAGAGATAGTTTGTAGTAAGCTATGATTTGATAGTTAGTTTGGTTTTCACGATCACGTGATTAATATGGGCGTGGCCGAGTATAGTCCATTATACAAATCAAAGAAGTTGGAAAAAGCTATTGTTCCATCCAATTTATCAAAGTTTCCTGGAACAACTTAATTTTTAGGGGGAATAATTTAATTAATCCCCCTTTAATTTTCAGAGCAATTTATGTCTTTATTACTTGAGATTATGAGAACTGTTCATTCTCAGGGCAGTTCACCCTAGTACCAGGTGGATTAAGTAAATCAAGATCCACCTCTTATTTGATTACTAAACATCATAGATAGTTGCTTTAATTTAATATTAAACCGTAATTTCACTTTTTTTAATAAACTATGAAATATACTACATTGCTGTGTATAATACTAATTGAAAATGAACTCAAAATTTTTTACAATTTTTTATACAGTTGACTAAAAATAACTCTATTCCTATATTCAATAGTGTAATTTATCATAAAATGAAAAAATCTATCCTGTTCACTAGGGTGGTTTTTTTTAAACGAAAGTTCGAATTTTTTTCGGGGCACCCCCTCAAAAGGTGCCATTTGATATAAAAACTAATATTCTGAGAGTTACAGCTCAAAAAAATAATATTTAGACCACGCCCCCCAGCGTCAAAGTTTCAAAAAAACTCTAAAGTTTGCACATTTTTAGCTAAAAAATCCAAACTAATGGTTGTAAAAATACAAAGTGGGTCTCATTTGTAGATAATTTATTTAGCTTCAACTTTTATAATTGAAACTTATTTGTTAAGCTTAAAGATCATAAGATACGAGGGGTTTCATTAACTCCCCACGCAATATCTATTTTTTAAGAAGTGCCAGGAAATTTCTTTAAATTTATCAGCTACCGTAAAATGGTTCAATAACATATAAATAATAGTTTTAGACAACATAGGTACAAAATTTAATGTATTAAAGAGCAAAAAAAAATGTTTCCTACATACGTGTTATTTTTTTTCACAATCGTAAAACAATTCAAATAAAATATAAACTACTTATTAAATACAAGAATAGATATAAGAATAGAAATCATTTAAACTTGAATTTTGAAATTTTGAAATTCCATTCTGTACTAGCGCTATAAAGCTACTGAATACTAAAATAGAGGTCTTTAAGTACAAAAAAATATAAAATATTTAATTAAAATAAATAAAGCGTGCAACCACTGAATGACTTCATCAGGGGTGCAGCATTCTCACCCCTCAGCAGAATGCTGCACCCTTGATGAAGTCATTCAGTGGTTGCACGCTTTGTTTATTTTAATTAAATATTTTATATTTTTCTACTTATTAAATGAATCAAATGTGTAAAAGTTGATAAACAAGCAAAAAAATACAAATTAATATTATTTTTAGTTTTTCTAAAAAAGAGAAATTTTATTTTTATCGCTTTGACAGTATTTTTCATAAGATCTCCCTGTTTTAGTAGTTTTGAGAGCAGTATTCGACACGACCCTTATCTGAAGTTCTTAAATTTAAATTGAACTGATGTAAATAAAATAGTACAAAGTTCGAGTTGATGATAAAGAAGTCAATTCAAAACTAATTATCATTAAAAATATTGGAAGTTTCATTTCTATGCAGTAGGAAAAATTCAGAATATCTTCTAAGAAAGGAATCTTGCAAGTGTTTGGTATTTATAAGGCTTGATACATATACATTCCTAGGTACCATTGTATCATGCTAGTTGCTAGATGTAATGCAAAACTCCAATATTGCGTGAAAATTTTCCTTTTTAAATACAATTGTATCTTGCGCTTAAAAAAGGTAGCTGTAATCAGAAGTATCTGTGGTATTCTACTGATATATCAAGGGGGTTGGTAGGGGACCCGCCACCCCCCTTCCCCCCAAAAAATCAGACTAGGTGTCCAAAACAATCCTGCTACATGCTAGATGTAATACAAAAGCCCTCTGTTGTACGAAAATTCCAGTCAGTATTTCAAATAGCTTTATCAGACCTTTAAAAGTAGAATAGAAATATTAAATCTTTTGAAAAAGTTCATTGTAAATGAAAATGAAGGGATGAAACTGTCGATTTCGTTGCTGAAAAGATAATTAGACACTTAAATTACCTCTCACTAATATTATTCTACTTTCACTTAGTCTTCAGCTAGTTTTATAGTTCCTCCTCATAACACAAAAGCATGTTACTTTTAATTTATTTTTAAAGCTTTCTGAGAATTCAAAAGTCTGGGGGTTTAAGTACCACAAACTATTGAAAAAATAAGAATGATATTTTTGATATTTCTGCATTTTTTTCGTAACTAACTACAGTTTTTACAAATTTAAGTTCTTGATATGCAACTAATGTTGCATCTAGCTCAGAAAACCAAACTGTAATGAAGGTGTGTAGTAGAATACCACAGATACTTCTGATTACCTACCTTTTTTAAGGGCTAGTTACAATTGTATTTAAAAAGGAGAATTTTCACGCAATATTGGACTTTTGCATTACATCTAGCATGATACAATGGTACCTAGGGGGGATGGTTTGATATATAAAGCCTTATAAATACCAAGCACTTGCAAGATTCCTTTCTTTGAAGATATATTGAATTTTTCCTAATGCCTAGAAATGAAACTTCCAATATTTTTAATGATAATTAGTTTTGAATTGACTTCTTTATCATCAACTCGAACTTTGTACTATTTTATTTACATCAGTTCAATTTAAATTTAAAAACTTCAGATAAGGGTCGTGTCGAATACTGCTCTCAAAACTACTTCTAAAATAGGGAGATCTTATGAAAAATACTATCAAAGCGATGAAAATAAAATTTCTATATTTTAGAAAAAAAGTAAAAATAATATTAATTTGTATTTTTTTTGCGTGTTTATGAACTTTTACACATTTTATTCATTTAATAAGTAGTTGAAAAAATATTTTATATATTTTATTTGAATTGTTTTACGATTGTGAAAAAAAATAACACGTATGTAGTAAAAATTTTTTTTTGCTCTTTAATATATTAAATTTTGTACCTATGTTGTCTAAAACTATTATTTATATGTTATTGAACCATTTTACGGGAGCTGATAAATTTAAAGAAATTTCCTGGCACTTCTTAAAAAATAGATATTGCGTTGGGAGTTAATGAAACCCCTCGTATCTTATGATCTGTAAGCTTCACAAATAAGTTTCAATTATAAAAGTTAAAGCTAAATAAATTATCTACAAAAGGAGACCCACTTTGTATTTTACAACCATTAGTTTGGATTTTATAGCTAAAAACGTGCAAAATTTAGAGTTTTTTTTGAAACTTTGATGCTCGGGGGCGGGGTCTAAATATTATTTTTTTGAGCTGTAACTCTCAGATTATTAGTTTTATATCAAATGACACGGGTATACGATTCGGGTTTGGTGCCAATAGATTGGAAATTAGCTAATGTAACTCCAATATATAACAAGGGACCGAAATGGGATCCAGGCAATTATAGACCAGTAAGCTTAACATCAGTCATTTGTAAGATTTTCGAAACCATACTTAAAAAGCATATAATGTTATACTTGGAGGAGGGTAACTTACTTCCAGACAATCAGTTTGGATTCAGGAAGGGTAGATCCTGTCAAACTAATCTTTTAAAGTTCTATGACAAAGTAACAAAAGAGTTGGATCAAAAACATAGTGTAGACATATTTTACATCGATTTTAAAAAGGCATTTAATAAGGTTCCACACGAGGCATTGCTAATCAAATTGGAAAAATTGGGTATCAGAGGTAAAACACTATTGTGGATTAGGAATTGGTTGATAGGTAGGAAACAGAGAGTGCAAGTCAAGGGTAAATATTCTCAGTGGGCAGAGGTCATGAGTGGGGTGCCACAGGGGTTAGTATTGAGGCCAATTCTCTTTATAATACTCATTAACGATATTAGTCAGGTCATTAGGAACAAAATCAGCATCTTTGCTGATGACTTAAAAATTTGGGGGAGGGTAGATACTCAGGAGCAGGTACAAAATTTACAAAGGGATCTAGATATCATATCACAATGGGCTGAAAAATGGGGTATGTCCTTTAACATAAGGAAATGTTAGGTACTTCATTTGGGTCGGGGGAATGGTAGGGCAGAATTTTATCTGCAAGGGGACAAAGTTAAAGAAGGTAATATGATCAAAGATTTAGGGGTGATAATAAATGAGGACTTTAAATGGGTTCATCAGTGTTTATCTGCTAGTAAAAAGGCTAATAGGATATTGGTATACATTAAAAAAACTGTTTCTTCAAGGTCCGAGGATATTATTTTGCCACTATACAGAGGCTTGGTGAGACCTCATCTAGAGTATGCTGTTCAGTTTTGGTCTACATACTTAAAAAAAGATATTGATGCAATAGAAAGGGTTCAGCATAGGGCTACTAAAATGGTCAAGGGTATATCCAGTTTAAGTTATGAGGGAAGATTATAGAAGCTAAATATGTTCACTCTAAAGAGAAGAAGGATTAGAGGGGATTTGATTCAACTATTTAAAATGGAAAAGCAAGGGGACACAGAGGGACTAGATTTCAATATGGGTAATAGAACAAGGGGTCACAATTTCAAATTGAATAAAGTAAAATTTAAGACGGATTGTAGAAAGCATTATTTCTTTAATAGGGTAGTGGATGGATGGAATGCGTTGCCTGAAGCAATCGTAAATTCAAGTGGGGTTAACGAGTTCAAGGGGGAAATTGACAGATACTGGGATTCTGGTAGTTTGGGATAAAAAGACTGGACCAACCTTGCTGGGCTTACGCCTGAAGTTGGTCGACTTAATTTGTATTTGTATTTGACACATTTTGAGGGGGTTCCACGAAAAAAATTCGAACTTTCGTTTAAAAAAACCACCCTACTGTTCACTGTATCAAAAGTTTTTAACACGTTGATGAACTGAGTTCCTTTATAGAGACGTTTATATAACTTACAACACACAATTTATGCTGATTAAAAACAATATTTTAAAACTGAGCATTATTTTTCTTGAAGAATTAAGATCGAGGAAATCGCTAAATGGGTCATATAAAATTGAATCGTCAGTTTGAAGAAGGGAATAAGTCCAAAAAATGACAAATTGACTTTTTGTGCTCAAAACAATCTCTAAGCTTTGCTCTACACATGGGTGAAAAGAGGGGAACAATAACTCCTATAGGAAGATATCGCCCCTTGAAGTTGTGAAATCGATGTCCATTCATTGTATTTTTTAAGCTAATTTGGAATTAAAGTGAATTTTTCTTTCTCCTCATATTCTTTGTGCTGTAAACTAAGTTAAAATAAAATTTTCGCTTAATTTCAGTGTTTTTCAAACTTTTTTTTATGTAGGGAATGTTTGACTCCATTCATATTCACTCACTCCATTGATACTGCTTTAATAACCCAGTTTCACTTTAATTTTGAATTTCATTTGTCTTATTCTTTTTATTTCACCCTTTTGTGGTGTAAACTAAGGAGAAATATAATTTAAATGTGATTTTAAGGGTTTTTAAAGATTTTTTCATCAGAAAAATTTCATAAGGTGTAAGAAGGGAATAAGTCCATCAACTTATTTTGGCTGTAAAATATTTTTGAATACAGTTATATTTGTTTTGATGATTGCTCTGTTTTCTAAATAAGGTTCTGAACTTCCAGTAAAAATTTGGCGGTTATACAATGAAAATTCCATTACTTATACAGTTTTTTTCGATTTTCTCAAAACTTGATTTTTGGAATTATTCCCTTCTTCAAACTGACGATTCAATTGTAAACGCGTTCTTAGAAAAAAATAACGCTCAACAGAAAAATCCTGATAATTTTCACTAAAACAGATGAAAAAGTTCTACATCCTTTTTAAAACATAGAATCTGGTCATTGAACCTTTACATTTCCTTAAAACACAAACACACGGCAGAATTACTTCCTTTTAGTTTTAAAAAAAATTCCGTGTAGTTTTTCTATTCCATTATCTATGCAAAGAATACACAATAACTTAAATTAGATTTGCCGTTGACTTAGCTCTAACGTAACAGAAATAAAAAGCAATAAACAAACACAGATTCCTGATTTAAATATTCAATGCTCGCTCTCTCATGCATATTCAGTAAACTTCCTTTAGAATTAATTTTCGTTCATAGTCTTCGCTGTGAGCTTGATTTGTGTATTTCTTTGCTGCGGAAAATGCAAAGTTTTTCTGGTTTTATACTAGTCGTAAAATGACCTAAGAGCAAAGACATCATAAAAATGTTCAATGAAAGTTGGTTGTATAAGCAATTTTATTTATTTTATCAAATAATTATTTTACCCAGAATAAACTTATTCAACAACAAATACTAAGTGGTTTTGAAATAATTCAACCAAACTATTGTTTTTATAAATGTATTTAGTAACTTACAATCATTTGCAAATGCTTTTAACAAACCGGAAAGTTGTTTTTATCTCCTATTGCGTATAATTTTTGTTTAAAACTAATCGGGATTCTGAACACCGAATTGAATATAAATATAGAAACCTTAATTAACCTAATTAAAGAAACCTTTTTTATCTTAGAATATATGTTAACATTTCATTTTTAGAAAGAATCTGTTTCACTGTTTTTAAAATTATTCAGAAATGTTAGAGAAAGCTAACAATAACATTCAATTTGAAAATAATAATTATTATAATTTCAACTAGAATCTGTCACCGATATAACCTACTAATGATGTACTTTGTTATTCATCGATTTTGCGAAGCTTCCAATATTGGATCGAGAGAAAAATTTAATCATTCTCAAAAAGACATTTCCCTAGTGGCTCTTGTCGTCAAAATCGATTAAAATTAACATTTTCTATTTGGTATCGGAACAAAAACTTAATTATCGTTTTTCTTAGGTATCGATTTTGCTCTCTTAATGAATACGCGATTGTTTTCTATTTTTCTTCCGTTTTGATTTTCCATCTCCAGAAAAGAAAGTGAAAAAAAAAGAGAATTTATGTTTTATTCCTTTATTCAAGTTTTTATATGTCCTTTATTTTACTTTTTTTGCATCAGTTAGCTGGTTGAAATCTAAATATGAAAAACGAGGTTACCAATTAATTCATGTTAGGTATTATGCAATTTTTGTGCAAAGTGTTTGCGTTAATAATATAAATATGTGAGGTATAATAAAGAACGTTTTTTATGAAATACTAAAGTAGCTATTTTTTTCTTCATGAAAAAGCTTTCATTTTTTTTAAATAATATTTATGAAGATGTGCTGTCATTGAAGTTTCAATTAAACTTGCTATCTTTATCCTTATCGATAAATCATTAATTCGACATAGATTATTTAAATTAAAATAATTATGGGCTGTCTTAGATTGATTGAGTAACAAAACCTACCTACTTATATATAACTTAAATTTTGAGATTTTTAGGTGACATCTATAAAAAATAAAAAGGAAGGGCAAGTTGAGAAGAGAAGGAAAAACCTTTAAAGAGAGAATAATACTAGCATTAAGAAAAAGTTTAACATTTAAAACTAACTTCAGATCAGATTTGTAAAATCTCTCTGGGCTGACAGGCCATGGTCGAATGATAAAACTGGAAGAACCAGATGCAGACGTTTCGTCTGCAACTTCAACGACATCATTAGTGATAGGGAAAAATTGACAGTTAGATGAGAAGATGGAAATCGTTTCAACAGAGACAGCCTGCCACCCCAGATAGATTTTACAAACCTGAAAACTCCGGCCGTGAAAACCTATGTATTTATATAACTTTAAAATGTTTCCCATTTTGGTATGAAGAAATATATTTCAGTGCTAAGGCAAAATACATTGGCAGCCTAGCATATTAAGGTACGTTTCTATTAGCAACCATTATCTTTCACTTAGTTCTGTTGGATACTTTTTTCTCTTGCTCAAAGTGCTACAGTATTTTTTATTTACTTTCAAATGCACTTCTTTGTTAAAGTTGTTATCCCCCATCATTAAAAACTTAAAAACTACTGAACATCCATATCCTTTTACTGTATAAACACTTCTACTTTTTAACAGCCGGACACTTTTTTCCACTTAAATCTCGCATAAATCATCCCTCTTAACACTCACTTTAATGCATTATCATTCAAACCATAATAATTTCACACGACGCCATCTTCTTTGACTCAACCCCCATTCATCCATTCATCCGTCCCATCCGAAAAGTGTAAACAAGATAATAACTTCTATTATACATTCTCCCCAGCGCTATCCCATCTGTATGCTGTGGAGTAATTCATTAAAGCTCTTGTTATCGATTTTACCATTAAAAGATACAGTAGATCGTTAACGAGGCCCTGCAATACGTTGTAAAGTCCTTACTTCCTAAACCTGGGCATAAATTAGATGTGGGATATAGAGGGAGAGCTTAACTTGCTCTTTAGCAAATAGAGGGGTCTGAGGGGGTGGAGAGATAATGTAACGTGTTATCAAACCATGGATTGTTTGTTAGTAAAGGTTAAGTTAACTGACTGAGAGATCGATGGTAATTTTAATTGTTAGAGAGATAATTTGACTCTGTTTAAATGTTAAAATCGGTAATGTGTATGTTAAATAGATATTGATGAAACAATTTTGCATTAAATGTAGTATTATTCTGAACTGTTTTTTTTATTTATTTCCCATTTGTGTATTAGGAAAGTATGAGTAGAAATAACTTAAGATAAGTTATACCCCGTTCGCACTGGCCTTTATTTTCGTTTGTTGTCATGGAAACACACTAATCAATTCACTAGTCAATTAATAATCTTTATGTATTTTTACTTGTATTTTTGGTTATTTTATTCATTAGTTTTAAGTTGTATTGAGAAATTAAATTTTTAATTAGTTTACAAATCATGCTGTTATTGTTTACACACAGTTAAGTGCTTATTTTCGCCCCTTGTCAGTGCAAACGCCGTTTTCAAAAGATGGGGCGATTTTGCCTTTGTTTCCATGACAACAAAGTGCTAACGAAAATAAAGGGTCTTTTTTCTGCCAGTGCGAACGGGGTATTACTTAATTTTCTAAAATTTTTATTTTATTTCTATTTTTCAACCTTTTCTTTCAGGGGGTATACTCATAATAAAATTAAAAAAAACTACAAATGCACACTCTACAAATTTTATATTTTGAATTAATCTGATCAAATTATATTTATCTCAAAGATAAGTACGAAAAACTAATTTATTTCTAAATTTTCCCGAGAAAAAAGCGTTAGGTTTTTGTGTGACTGATCTATCTCTCTCAAAACGAGAAAATCCTTTAAGCGCAGAAAGTTAATATGCATTATGCATAGTAATTAATATCTTATCTATGTTTAAGGTTTTAAGTTTTTAAAACTAAATCCTCCAAAAGTTCGTTATATTTCAAAAATTCAATCCGAACAGACAGATAAAATAGGTTTGATAAAAAGTTAAAAATATTCATTTATATATTATCAAAAAAATAATGATTAATTAATCGTTTTGGGTAAAAAGTTGAGAAAGGGTTCAAACTAATATAATAATATGGGGTAAAAGATGGTTTTCTTCTGTTCTATTCGAGTTAAACGCAGGTTATATTTTTATAAATTATACGCACTATGCTAGTTTTCTTCTAGTAGTTCTTTTTGAAAGTTTTTTTTAACAATTATTTGTTCTCATGTTTCTGGGGATAAAAACACTTTTATGTTGCGTGAAAAGGTTCCCTTTATCTGTCTCACACAACGTGTTTTATCATATACGAGCATCAAAAATAAATTCATTGTATCCCGTTAAAGTCAACCGGAAACTATTTTCTATTCCCTTGAGAACTAAGCACTGAACTAAGACTTAAACACAAGATAAATAGTGTTAACTCTTCTTTTTAAGTTTGATATAGATTTAAGGTAGAAACGGGGAACATTTTTTTTTCAAATGTAAGTGCATTCCTAAGACTTAAAATTTTCTAGTTGGAAACGAAAAGAAATTTTGCTGCAGTAAGTACCTTTTTACGTTCTGGCCGTGGGTGTATGTGTATTAGCTTGATTTTTTTGTTAGAGTATCATATTTTCACGGCGGGTTTCCTTTAGGAATGGTTTTTCGACTTATTTTCCTTTTTTGAGGATTTTCCTTAAGTTTTAAATCCCGATGCTTTGATACTTCGTGAAACATGTTGAAATTGAAAGTTTTTATGTGAAATATTCAAGAAGTTAAGTCTTTAGTTCTACTTTGGGTTTCCATTTATACATAAAAAGACCAAATAAAAGACATCTTGTTAAATCACGAGTTACAAAATACACGTTCTTCTAATTATTTAGTATAAAACCATTTCAAACATCTAAATTTTTAATACTTCAAAGTTTGTGTTAAAATTTTTGAATGTTTACTTAGGAAATAATTCAACTTTTAAAACCTTACTTAAAATATTATTAACATTAATAATGAATATGTTTTGAAAGGAATTTTAAGAAAAAAACTTTTATATGTTTCTAGAAAAATTATAATAGTAAATATCTATAGATTATCTTGAGTATTATACATACCTTTAAAACTTCCATTTTCCTTACTTTTGTGTTAATTAATATTTGAGCTGAATAGAGTAAAATGGTATATTTATATGGGTAGGTACATACTTGAAGGTTTTCTCTAACGATGCCTGTGTTGTTCCTATGGAGAAGTTCCTTTTCAAGGAAGTCCTTACGAACCGCTTATTGAAATTTTGACTTAGTAGGAGACTAAGGTAGGTGTCCTCACAAGGCAAATGACCTTAAAAGGAATCCAAGTACACACTTGTCTTTTTTGTATTTTTGGACTTTTATATTTTGGACCATTTTTCATCCTGAGCAGCTCATTTATTTTATGGCCGTATTCACCGGTAACTTGACCGGCGGTTAACTAGGAGTCAAACCTCTGATTGGTGGAAAACAAATTTTTCTTCTTCAACAGCCAATCAGAAGCTTGTCTGCCGATTAACCGCCGCGCCGGTCAAGTTATCGGTGAATATGGCAGTTAAGAGTAAGTAATGGAGGAAAAAATCAGTTAACTTAAAATTAATTTGTAAAAGAAACCTACACATCAAGTTAACCTTAAAAGATAATACTCGCAAAGGTTTTGTCAGAATAAAGATTCTTTGGATTTATATAGGTAAGTCGAATAAATTGAAGAAAATTCCTAACATGCCTACTCTTAAATAATACAAGCTCTTACATACTGTGAGTAAACGGTAAATTTTTAAAATAATATTTAGAGAAGTACTTAATTAATTTATTTTTAACGCTCTCTCTGTAAAATTTATTATTAAGCGATCCAAATGAAAATACATAACTGTTCATTTTGCAATCATTCTTTCTCACAGTTTCAACTCTAAAAATAGCTTAACAATTTAAATCTCACTAACTTATTGTGGAAATTATTATTAAAAACTACTTGAAAAATGCAATTCATATTTGTGGGATTCAAATTTAATTATGATGATACAATTAATACTTTCAACAATAAAAATACTTATGAATTATATTATATCATTCTGTAATCTAAAGCTCATCAATTAATCGATAATACACACAAAATATTCCCGGATCCATTGCGCATTTTCTTTAATATATGCATACCTTTCCCCGAATCTAACTTCAAAAGATTCCAGAACGAGAATTCTGACTGCAGTGATGTGCGAGGATAGCGAGCTGGAAGTTCGAATGTTACAAATTTGAAAATATTTCCGGGGGCTCAGCTACTCCTTGCGCTGTCGATAAGAAGAAGCTTTTTGGCATTTCTTGCATATTTTAGGTGTTTCGTTATGGATCTGCATATTTATATCCATCAAAGTGGAGTGCTTGTGATATGTAGATCCATTTTCGTACATGGAAATTCAAAAAAAAGTTACTGCTGTTTTCGATGAGAATGGTCCAATAATACGGATAATATTAAGTAGGCTTTTCAGTTTGCGATTTTCAATAAGTAGAGTATAAACAGAGTCTTAGTAGAGTTGGAACATTGAGAAAATATTTCGGAACAGCTTTAGAATAGGTCCACTTTTGGCGACCTTGGCGCCGGCCGTCATATTTGAAACCTGTCTGCCATGTTTACCTACATTTTCACAGCCTGTCGGCCATGAAATACCGCCAACTTGGCGATCATTCAAAAAGTGGACCTATTCTGAAGCTGTACCAATATTTCCGACATATCTGATTTTTTTTCCATTTCTTCCTCCATTTTTTTCCTTTTCTGCAGAACGATTAGTTTTATTAGTTCAAAAATAAAGTTTTTTTAAAACAAATTTTTGTTTTTGCTGCACAAAATAATTATTTATAGCCAGCTTAAAAGAGAAAATAAATATAGATTGTATACTATTACTAGTATCTGTGTGTATTAAAGTGTAAGCCGGAATTTTTCTAAAATCGCTTTACACGCTTCACGTTTATTATTATAACTAAAGCCCTGGATGAAGCTACGTTACTTTGCTATCCAGGGCTTTAATTATAACCTGCACCGTACAAACATCAACACTGTCCTGAAAATTTTATTTTAACATCTTCGTTTTTTTATGAGCACATACTCATAAATTTGTTTGGGTTTTTCAATTAGTTTTGTATTTCAAAATATTAAATTACAAAACAACAGGGAAAATATAAAAGTTGAATATTTTTAAAACAGTGTGTAAAAAATCTATAGAAAAAGTACAGGAGAAACTATTTAGATCATGCAAGATTTATCCAACTCATATAAGTACTATCATGTATCATGAGTTTAACAAGTTTATTAAATGTTTTAAGTTTTATATGTTTGAAATATCAATTAATTAAAAATTAAAATCTGGAAGCCTTGACTTTCTTAACAGTACTGAACACTTACAAACTAATTATCATAAACATAGATGTTCGATAAAAAGTATGTTTGTATTTTTTAAGCTTATCTGTACAAATATTATATCAACAAAAACAACAATAATATATTGCTTGAACGAAACTACGGTAATTAACGTGACTGAGATAAAAATGACTACAAATTTAAACTAAAAGCTGATTTTGGGACCTTAAAAATTTCCTGTAATTTACTGATAAAAATTTTTGAATGAAAAGGTATTCAAATTTATTTGAAAGTTAAGTATCCTAAAGAAACTATTAAAACAAAAAGGCAGCAATTACAAATGAATTTGTGTCTTCCATTAATTAATGAAGCCTTTTACTTTAATTAATTAATTTTTAAAAGTCTTAGTTTTTCTGTACCTCAATTTTACATTTATTTCTGACGGAAGCATTAAGACCTTTTTTAAAGAAAATACACAAAGATTGTTCAGATGCTTATTTGAAAGAAGAATAATCATATTTGCTTTGAAATATATCATCAAAACCGTCAAGATGTGCTCTCTGTTGTCTGAAGCACTAATTAAAGAAACCCTTCTAACGTAAGAAATTCTATTGAGGTAAGGGAGTCTCTCTTCACAGCTACATAATTAATAGTTCTTGATTAATAATCATTACTCATAATTATGACTTGTTCCCAAAAGAACTAATTAATAGAGGTTTACTAAATTGAATGTAAATTCTATTTGGCTATTAAAGCCCAAAGCCTTTTCGTTGTTTGCTAACATAATGAAGTTAATTCTCTTTGCCAATTAATAGCTCTTTTTTTGTCAAATAATTTGACGTATTGTTTAAATGAGGGGAACTAACTCTGTTTCAAAATGAAAGATGGCATGCAGATCTTAAAGAATTAGTCATTGGATCGAATGGAAAAGGATAATTAAATTCTTGTTTTGACAAACCTGTATAAATTACCTTTGTGTACTGAGGTTTTCGAAAAAAAAATTAGACGTGATAAAAAAAAACTTTAAAACCATCTTTAATAATACATGTGTAGTAAATTTTTCGAAAAACTTAATGGGTCGTAAATTTTTCGAAGGTTGCGTGTTTGAAAATATGCCTTCTTTTTTAGTGTTTTTAATACTACCTTTAGCAGTTTCTAGATACTTTTATCCTTTGACACTTAAATATTGATTCAAATGTAAAAATGTATTTTATGTAATAATTTATTTTAGCTAATGAACATTTTCTGTGGAGAATTGTTCCAATTAGTATTAGCAGAGTTTCTAGAGTTTGAAAGGTATTAGCTTTTTTACATGTCTATTATAAAATTACAAAACCTCATACTCACTAATGGATAAAAATAGTAAAATTTGTTGGGTTATTTATTGGTTTTTGCTTGATAATTACTAAAAAAACATTTGCTAAGTGTTGCAAAGAAATCCGCAATCGCACTGCAAAAAAATAATACTACAGAAACAGAAAAGTTCTGGCAGCAAAAAGTACCGTAGCTTTCCTTTCTACGGAATTTTTCTGTTGACTGAACTTTTTCTCTACGCTGAAATCGTTTTCAATTTTTTTTGGAATTTATCTATCGTAAATATTGTATTTTATTTAACTACATATTGTTTCCCTACAGACTGGTGTCTCATTTTTCCAACTTCGAAAATTTTACTGGATTTACCTACCTACACTGTTAAAAAAACTGTTCATCCTTTATCCAAATTGTGGTTTTAAAGGTTGGGCTGTTTCACTACAAACTGGGTTAAATTTAGTTGCAACCAAGAGTTCGGTAACAGGGTTTCATCAAGTTTTCTGTGCTTTCACTAGCGAAAGCACCGGAAGGATGAACTGTTTTTTTAACATAGATATTTTCGCAGAAAAAGTTGTATTCTGAACAAGCTCCATGGAAAGAAAAGCTTGGTCAACTTTGGTTGCCAGAGCTTTTCTGAACGATTACATTTTTGCAGTGTGTAGGGTTTTTCAAAATAATTAACTGATGAAGTTTTTATTACTCAATAAATCACTGTTGAATATTGGAGTTCAAGTATTTGAAATAAAAAGACCTATTCCTCACTTTAATTCACCCGATTTGTATAACTTCGGTTGTAAATTATCTATTTTTATCTCTTGGCAAATATGTTGTACTTTATTTAAAATTGTACAACTAAACAAAACCATATAACAACACTAAGGAGCGTAAATCATAAACCCGTACCGATAACTACCTTAAAACTTAAAATACCACTCTACAAAACATAATCATATAACTCCCAAGAAAACGCAATCAACCAAAACAGTCACATCAGCACACTCTCAACTCCATCCATCAACGACCACCTCCCCGCAAAACTGTTGCCACTCTCCACCGCGAAACTGCATCAGCTTCCTCTCGCGTTCTTGCGTGCCAGCCCTACACTTCGGACGCGCTAACAGATAACAGCCGCTCGAATCTTCGGCGTAACGACCAATCACAGTGGAGTAATATACGTCATTACCTCCGCAAAGGGTTTCCATATTCACCTCCGGGCGACGTTTAATGAGTGAGCCGTTCTGTTGTGAATCACCTGGGACGGTTTATGGCGTGATGGAATGAAACGCACGCACGGTGCGGTTGTGTTTGGGCATAGATATGTGGGGTGTTATTGTCTTGTGGGTGTTTAAAATGGCCGATTCCGGACTTTTCATTTACCGAATGTTCCAATTATTTATAAGCTAAAATTGTCTTTCATAATACATTTGCAATTATATAGGGAACATGGGACAGAACTGGGTAACTAGTGGTTAAATATAATAATGTTTAAGTGGGTTAAATGTGGAAGCAATTACGTTTTATACGAACACTTAAGTCCTTGATAATAGAACGTCAAAAAAAAGAAAAGATAAACATTATTAATTCAAAAGCACAATTCTTTGCATAGTTCTTTCCCTCGTTTGAAGAATTTTGAAGTAGGAATTTATGTTGATTGAAATTCTCCTACATGGGGGGACATGGGCAACTATATGACGTTTGTCAAGATGTCGTAGTAGATAAAGTTTTACATTTAAGATTATTGCTTTTACGTAAGTTTTATAGTACAATAAGTGGGAACAGAGGATCCCACTCTGGGTAGTGAGGATCCCAAAACAATCCGAAAGAAACTGCGTAAATAATTAACGGGTGTTGCCTAGTGATAGCGAGCAAGGGTAGTTAGTCCCCTAGTAAGTTCCATATTGATTAAAACGTTACTAGTAATCACAATTTGTACAATATTGCATAGCTTTCAAGAAATTACTGCTTAAGAATTAAAGAATTCACTGCTTAAGAATTAAAGAATTCACTGCTTAATTAACCTTTTATGAACAAAATTCTGCCACATCAAACAAAATTCCCTAATACTCTTCCATATCTCTTCAAAACAATAGAACCTACTAATTAAATCCATTAAATCCACCAAAACATCATGAATATTTCACACGAACCCAAGAAACTTAACCGCCTCGACTTCATCCTAGTCGAAAGACATTAAGCTCGAACAGAAACACGACTTCATCCGCTGTTTATGGATTCATCGAAACAAAAGCCCGCAACAAAAGCATGTAACTGTAACTTTAATTAACCAGCTTCCATTCTACAAAATGAAAAAGAATGAAGGCAGATCCCCGGGAGACACAGCCTCGTTTGTTTTCATTACCAGCCGGCTATTTTTGCAAATCGTCCTTGCCCAGTCTCCCTCCATTTAAAAAAGGCCTATCGCCCGAGGTTCACTGCTTTTAACATCCCTGACAAACGAGGGAAAGTTTTTGTTTGTCGTCACTGTAACCGCCGGTTCGCTATTCAAACAAGATTGATAAGCAGCGGCCAGGCTGAGACATTCACTAGCGGTTACGGGAGATGAGGGAAGAAAGGATTCCGTAGACCTATGAAAAAGTTCTTTTTTTATGTTTTGGAATGTTTCTTGTGGGGTTGAAAGAATGGAGATTGTTTGGGGCTGGGGTTGAACGGAAAAAGAGGGATGAGTTATCGTTTGTTAGAAGATGGATGGGTTGAGGGGTTATTTTAAAGTAACTTTAACGGCGATTTTGTAAAAGAGTAACCATTCTAATCTCGACTGTGGTTTAAAGATATTTGTCGAATCGTTTGATTCTTTAATGTATTTTAGCTATTAAACGATAGTTTATAGCGATGATAAAGGGTTAAGTGTATCTTTTTCCTATTTATTACCAAAAATTTGAACTCTAATAATCTCATTCAGTAATGCCACTGTAATATGTGTTAAGGAATAGTTTTTGTAAACAAACAAGATAAAATCTTGTTAATACTTTTTCACTCGAAAGTATATTACCACAAAAAATACTTTTCCTGATAAAACACGATATTAAATAAGATATAAACTGACATTGTGGTGATATTAAATCGAAGATTTTATAAAATATAATGGTGATTTCATAACCACACCAGTTATAATATACCAAATAAGCAAAAACAATCATAGTCGAAACAATCATAGAATGCTCGGAAATTACTAGTTTGAATTAATTTCAAATTATACTAAAATTCAGATAAGTATCATATTTAGACTCAAAATGGTATTATACAAATAAGTAAATAGTTATCAACAATTAATTACTTGTAAAATTGTAAACATATCAATAAAAATACACTAACTTACCATACGATAGAATTTTTTTAGCTCTTGAAAGCTTCACTCAAAGAAGATATGACACTACTTTGAAAACGACTTTTGGATGAAAGCATATCTTTGTAGTAAAGGAAGGAAGCAAAAGCCAAAGTTTGTCGCAATACCCCCACAAATGCATGAACCATCCATATTTTTAGTATGCATTTCCATTTGAATTACCCTTGTGGCCAAGAGGTCCAGCTTTGATATTCTCTTTTGGTATCATAGGCTTGGTAATACAGCTACCGGGTATTTCCTTTCGTCCAGTATTTTCACCGAATTCATAAGAGCTCTCATAAATTTTTTTTCTCTCTGAAGATCATACGCATAAGCCGGATGCAGGGGTAGCGGGTTTTTAGAGTGGGATACTTTAGTCCTTGTTTTTTTCCTTTGCTGATACATTTCAAAACAAAAGCTTAGGCAGAAATAGAGTTTTTATATCTCACATATCTAGAACTCAGGGTATGGGATATTTGAGAAGCAAGTTTTTAGTTTCAACATATCTGTAATTTTTTTCTAAAATTTTCTTGGTAACTCTATTTCACTATATTTTCATATAAAAAAGCAACTGTATTTACATGTTTAGTGTGGATGAATGGTGATGCTTTATCAATATATATTCCCTAATATTCCCATAAGGGAACATCCATAAATAACATGAGGTGTCTTTTCCAAAATCTGGACCCCCCCCCCTCCCCCCCTGGTGAGATTTAGTGAGATTTTGCTGGACCCCCCCTCCCCCAAGTGAGATTTACCTACAACCTTTAAAAATAATTTTCTTGGACCTCACTTTCTCAGGAGCCGCACCCCCTTTGCCTTAAATCATGTACGCTCTGCGGATGAAGCTTGGATATTCCAAGTGGCATAAGAAACAACAACATAATTTTCTATCCAATTCGTTTGCATTTTGTGCTTCACAGCACCTAAAACCATTATTAATGATGTGTGGGAAAAAGACATTATTCCGCCTAAAAATCACCACGGTATCTTATATGTGGGTATTATTCCTTCCTCAAACTTAAAAAAATCGTTTAATTTCTAACTTAAAAAGTTGACGTGAGATTTTAATCGATCCCCCTCCCCCCTTGGTGAGATTTGGTGAGATTTTTCCAAACCCCTCCCCCCTTTTTGACCTCACGTAATTTATGGATGTCCCCTAATATAATGAAATATAAAAGTGTTTAAACATTTGTTAACTTTGTTCGTTTATTGTTAATCATACTATTTCCAATTTTATAAAAGCCATAAACTAGATGGCATTAAGAAAGTTTAAATGAAATTCTTTGATGATGGTTTTTCTATATACAAAAACATCTAATATAATAAAAGTCAATGTGTGTTTGTCTTCTATACAAATCCACAGTTTTCTTCCGATCGGGACCAAACTTGGTATACCTACGTAAAAGAATCCCAGAAAAAACATAGGCTATGTTTCGAAAACATTAATTGACCCCTTGACCCCTTTTTTGTTCTTTTTATGGTCATTTTGCTGAAATAGCTTTATTTCTCCTCCAGAAGAGATCCGTTCACCCCATTGTTACAAAAAAAACATAATGCAAATTAACAAGTTTTCAAAAGAAAAGCTATATCTAAAGCTGTTTAAAAATTATATTAATAATCTAAAAATATATTTCAACAAAATTTTAAATTTTAAAACTGGTAAGTATAGTGCAGAATATTTTTATTTGATAGTTTAATTTTTAAATAAAAAGTTTAATGGAATAGCATTGTTGTTAAAATAGTCTCCATGGAAACGAGGATAAAAAATCAAATGAAGATCATATTGTTGCTTTTAATAAAGTTGGTTAACAGACAAAAAACTAGATTCATATTCAAAACCTTTCAAGTGGAAATATTGTATTTTTTCGTAAATTGCAGGAATATTTTATTAAATTTTATACCAAAGATATAATAAAATCATGAAAATACGATTAATTAAGGGCTCTAATTGAGAAATTTAAGTGATTTTTGGAAGAATACTTTTCTAATATTTTGTTGTTTTTTATGGGAATCATGTGGTAAATGCAGAAATCGTCCAGAATTCAAAATGCTTGATTCGACACCTTTCACTCATTAAAATATAGGCGTGGATCCTGCACGGCTCCAAGAGGGGGGCACTTTTCCACACAAAATCCCAGTTGGTACCGTTGGGTATGGGGGTCCTCCCCCAGAAATTTTTTTTAATTTGACGTGTAAAAGTAGGGTTTAAACCAGTGTTTCCCAACGTGGGGCGCACGCCCCACCGGGGGGCAATATCATTTTCTAGGGGGGCAATTTGAAAATTTTCAAACAAATTGCCCCCCCCAGGTTGGGCCAATCCTGGGGGAAAATTAAAAAAAATTTTTAAAGAAGTTTATCAAAATCTGATCTTATTATCCTATCTGAGAATATATGTCCGAAATCTGGACCAGTATGTATCAAAACCAAGTTGAAACCCTGTGTTTAGAGTCTAATTTCCAAACCTTTTCAGGGGGATGACCCAAGTTCTCTTTGTTTTTAGAACGCTTAAGTTTGAAACTTTTTTACATTAGGTTCATCAAAATGCAAATCTTACCTAAAAATTTATATCCAAAATTTCCCAACTAGGGGTACCAAACTAGTTAAAAACCTGCTTCCTAGAGTCAAATTTCGGAAAATTTGCTGGGGGAGGACCCCCAGACCCCCCTTGGTACTTAGAAATTAATTACTCATAACTTGATTTAGTTCTTTACCATGCAAATTCTGCCTAAAAATGTTCTGAAAAGCTTCATTAGACTTATTAAATATCAGGGTTGGGTTTTTCCCGTCCAAAACTAGTTTTTCCCATACCACTGGGAAAACTGGTAAATACCGGGAAAAAGTGGGAAAAACTGATAAATACTGGGGAAAAGTGGAAAAAATTCCAATTGACAAAATAATGGAAGTATTAGGTTATGGCCTTTTTAAACATATTATAAAAACTTTTAGTTAAAAATGACATTTTTTTGGGAGGGGGTTAAAATTATTAGGTGATAAAAATATAAGTGAGCAAGAGAGTTATGACATTACTACACATAAAATTTGCATATATATTTTAATATTAATGAATTTCTCAAATAAAAATAGAGAATATTTTAAAACAAATTTACTTACAATATCTGTGTCTTTAAGAGAAACATTATATTTAGTTTTTTTAAAATGTAAATAAAAACATTTAAATAAAATAAAACGTAAATGTAAATCTTGATTGCAAGATAACTTTTTTGAAGTAACAAGGTATGATAATCCGATAAAAAGAGCGTAACCATCAAAAGATGACATTCCTCAGACACATGATAAAACCCCCTATTTCATAACATAGGATAAAGCTTATTTAAGGTCATTTTTCTAAAAAAAAGGCTGTAAAAACTTTTAAAACATTCATCTATGAACAGAATAAATTCAATAAATATTCAGTTTTTCCCACTTTTTCCCATGTGGGAAAAACCTAGTTTTTCCCAGGTCGGTAAATACCGGTTTTTACCATGGTATTTACCGGGGGTGGGAAAAACCTTGCCAACCCTGTTAAATATACATAGGAGGGAGGGACTAAGAAATAATTTTGACTCCCTCTCAAAATATTTCTATATATGCCACTGAGACCGGGGGGGCATGGAAAATTTAGAAAAGCTTTGGTGGGGCATGGACCGAAAAAGGTTGGGAAACACTGGTTTAAACATATTTTTAGAAATGTTTTGAGTCTAAGGGGGGCACTTTTCAACACTATTACCTTTACTTTTTCACCCAAAATGTCAAAATATTGTGGATTTCCTAAATATTATATCTGAAGATCCCCTGGTGGTACTAATGGGAGGTATGGGGGTCCTCCCCCCCAAAAAAAATTGGAAAGTAGACCGGTAAAAGTAGGGTTTTACTCATTTTGACAACCTTTTTGGGTTCTGAAGGGGGGGGGGGTGCTGATCAGAGTGCTACCCTTGGATCCGCGCCTGGAAGGTAGGAAATGAATTTAAAATTTTAAGGAAAAAAATCTCCATCTCCACCCGTGCAAGGCCGGGCATACCAGCTAGTATGTAATAAAAATAATCTGTATGATGTTTATATTTCACGAGTCATATGATGTGCCGCCTGTGTATTTAAATAACTTTAGATTAATATTTATTTCATGTAATTACCAACCTTTTTAGATTAAAAAAATCATTAACCTTTAGGGTATATAAGCCTTTAACGTTACCTAATTCATAATACCAAATTTGTGTACGAGTAATAGCAAAATCTGCTTTAGAAAAATTGTGTAAAAATCGTCAACATTAAATGCATTCAATAAAATTGTTTACTTTAATATTTGCCATTTTTAAAATTTAAGGGGGGTCCGAAACACTTCAGAAAAAAATTTTTATTTATAAGTTTAAAATTTTGAAACTTTTTATGAAGATAAAACATCGGTTTCATTGTAAAATCACTACTCAAAACTTTTCAGAAAAATTTAAAAAAAATTTTAATTCCATTTTTGTCAAAAAAAGAGGGGTAGTTTAAAATTGATATAACTCAAAATATTATTAATTAATTTTCAAAATTTTTTCACTTAATAAAACAGAAACATATTATCTTTATTTAAGATTCAGCATTTTAAGAAATATTGATAATTTGGAAAAATACAAACAATTAAGTAAAAAATTCTTGAAATTTTTACATTACTTTTTTTAAAAAATTCATATTTTAAAAACTAAACAAAATTTTTTAATTTGCTGAATCACAATTAAAGTAAAATGTATAAATTGCATATGTTTCAAATTTCAAATTTCTATCTTGAACGGTTCTTGACTTATATCAATTTAAAGAAGAGAAACGGTGAAAAAACGCATCACGGAGAAAAACGGATTTGAATGCAGAACATAGAATGCTAGACTACCAAAGCAGCTGACAACAAAGGATTGTATCTCCGGTTCTATTTATGATAGAAACATAAAAAAGACTTCATTTTAAGCAGGAAAAAACTAATTTACATTTTAAAAGCAAAAAAATTTTTTGAAAATCTGACGATTTTAGTGTCCCAGACCCCCTTAAACTTAAAAATATGAAAAAGTGTTAGCAAGCTTTAGAAAACCTTAAAGTAAAATATCACAGAACTATTTTAATAACATACAAAAATAAAAACAAGAATGTAATGTTGATAATAAAAAATTTATTAAAAATAATTAAATTTTATATATGAATTCCATCCTTTCACTTCTCCTTTTTTATAAGAGTAAAACCGTTGCCAAGTTTCAAGAATAACTTTTCCTTGCAATCTTTATAAAAAAGAAGGCTTATTTTTGAATTTTTCCATATTGATTATTTCTTAAACTTATTAAGCAATACATTAACAAATTACCTTGATCCCCTTCTTTAACAAAATTATAGACTATTAATCCTTTTAGTAAAGAGTTCCTCCATTAAAGGTACTTATTGAATTTTATGAACACTACCATGATGAAAAAAATTTCGTTGATAAATTTCCAGGTTCTCCAAGTGATTTAGTTCTAAGTAAAATAATGTTAATGAAGTGGTGGTAAATGAAGTATATAAAATGATTTATGCAAAAAATTACATTTCTTTTTATGAATGTATAATCAATCAAATCCTTCTGAGTTAAATAGAAAAAACTGTGTTTAACTTTTTAAGTAGATGGGGTTCTGCGAAATTTTGAGTACACTTATTAAACAAGATTTATAGATCGATTAAACCAATTAAAACTTCGAGAGAATATCAAGATGGATAATAAACAGTTTTTAAAAAACTTTGCTTTAAGATGTTTAATTCGATTACCATATATTTTGGGCATATATATCATAGCTTAATTACTTGAAAAACAATATCTTCTATCTTTTTATAAAAAAGTTTTTCTTTTAAGAGACTATTTTCAATCAGCTTTTAAAAAGCACCATTAACGTAATAGACTTTATTTGCTTGTTTTTGTTGCCTCCTTACTAAGCAATCGATGTATTAAAAACATAAGTGCTTACCTTGATAATTTTCTTTTGAGGTTTTGATGACAGAAGTAACTATTATAGAAAATGTCCAATAAATAATTATAGAAAACTATTTAAATGCTTTCGGTTATTATTAATTTTAACATGCAAACCCTTTTAAAATAATTAAAAAAAATAATGTTCGCCTTCACGAGTCTTTAAAGTTGTTCCATCGTATAACTTTAATTCAAAAACCTTAGTGACCGTTCAAAGAATGCAGGAAAAACAACTTTACAAGTAAAGTTTTAACGCTAAAATAAATATTTCTCTCTAACTAATGGTAATAAAAATATGAAACCAAGCGCATTATTTAATAAATAGTAGCACATAATCTTAGAAAATTATGAAATTTAAATGAGACTTTTATCTTGGCGTTATTAGTCAATATATTGAAAAATGATGAAAGTTTTTAAACTTTTACTAAACTTCGCGGGACCTAAATATTTTTTGATTCCGCTGAAATTTTTTCTGGTGAATATGTGACTTCTTAGGCACCTTTTTAGTATACCTTTTTTAATTAAAAAAAGGTTTTCGTCATACGCTTTACTGTATATATTCTATAATTACTTAAGGCTATGGAGAGCCTAGTGGTTTCGGGATTGGAGGGGGTCTGATTTACGACATCGCTGAAGGCCCACCGAGTTTATGAGAAGTACGTGCTCGTTAAATCTGTGGGTACGAAAGTCCTGTGGTCTGTCATAGCGCAGTTTACCATGGGTCCAGGTCGCCTGAAGACTATTCCCTCCCCTTCAGAGACATGGTAAAATTGTTGAGGTGACGATAGATGATGGCAGAATATATCATCAGATACTTAAGTCAGACTCCTTCCATTCATGGGCCTCATGAGACGCACCCCCTTTGCCTTAAAATCCTGTACACTTTGCGATGGAGCTTAGATACTCCAAGTGGCATAAGAACAACAACAAAATAATCACTCCACAATATTATAATATGCAAATAGATGGATGCAGTAGGTAGCCTTGTGGTGTATATACCAAGATTCATGGATAGTTTTATGTTATAGCTTATTTCAGAGCCATTACTTTCATTTCGAATTATTTTTCATTGAAGTTTAATTAAATTTTTCAAAACATCCTTACTAAATTCCGAGGGTTAAAGGGAGTTGTTTTTTCGTTCATTAATCATTTTTCATTCATTCATTAATCTACCTAAAAAAATAGAGAAAATTTAATGTAATTTTGCAAATGTGGAAGTTTTAATATTTTCACTGACAACAAGACCAACAAACTGCATTTTGTGCAATATTATTCATTTGATTAAATCTGCATAAGTCAGGCAGTAACGAAGTTATACTGAATGGCGTGTTTCTAAGAATAGTTTGTTACACCACCAAAATACCACAAAGGAACCACATTTAGTTTTAATGGGGACTTTATACGCCTCCTTTGAAAAGAGAAAGGCATCAAGAACCATTTGTTATCCTACAGAACTATCACCCAAACTACGCAACCCTTACACCCTCTCAAACAACCCCATAAAGGGGCTTAACCAAATCAATGCAGCTCCTAACTCCCTCAACAAAGGACCCCTCACAATCCCGAAGCAACATCTGGCCACTTCGATCAGATATCGGACTAACAACTCCTCATTTTCATGGATGTGCGACTCCTCACAAGACGGGGAATGGCCTTTCCGCAGCCGCGTCGCTCCGAACGGAACAGTGGAGTGGCGTGGAGTGAGTGAATGGAACAAAGGCCTGAGAGTTCATTTACATGTCAATGGCGCCTTGGACTGTTGGAATGGAGTGGCTTTTCTGATAAGGTTCCGCTTCTGTGTTGTCTCGGATGGGGTGTATTATTGTGTTGGGGTATATTATTGTGTGTGGGGTGTATTATTGTGTGGGGGTGGTGAACTTTTGTTTTTGTTCGTCATGAATGTGTGTGATAAGTTTTTTTGGGGGGTAGGGTTAAAGGGTTGAGGAAAGAGTGATTTTGTGTTTTATTGAGTGGTGGAAGGATTTAACGTGTGTTCTGAGCGGTTTTTGGGGTAATTTAATGGTTTTGTTATTGTTTTTTGTTTACTTTACTGTCTTATTAGATCCATACAAGTAAATTTGAGATTTATTACGACTTTTCACCAATAACATTACGTTTCTTTGCAATTTATTTTACTCCTTATAACTTAAAATGTCCTGTGGTCCGTCATTGCGCAGTTTACCATGGGTCCAGGTGTCTGGAGACTATTTCCCTCCCCTTCAGATACATGGCAAAATTGTGGAGGTGGCGATAGATAGTGGCAGCATCTATCATCTCATGAGGCAGAAGTCGGACTCCTGCCATTTATGGGCCTCACTTTCTCAGGAGCCGCACCCCCTTTGCCTTGAATCCTTGTGGAGCTTGGGTAGTACCAAGTGGCACACGACAACAACAACAACAACAACATAACATAGGGCCGGATGCAGCTACGTTCTGCGGCGATTTTGGGACCGGTCGAATCTTACTTCCAAACAACTCAACTAACGTTGTCCTGAGTCATTTTTCCAGCATGCCGCTGATTGGTTTTCAAAAACGTCACGAACTACGTCAATGAACCACGTGCATTTGATTGTACCCTGCCTTTCCCGCGCTCTGCGCGTTCAACCAATCAGGAGGAAAACCATCCCCGATCCGCCCCGATCGCCGTAGAACGCCACCTCTGGAGCAGGCGTTCTTGGGCGATCATTATTAGGTGAAATACGGTTCTTTAGCACGTCGCAGAACGTTGCTGCATTCGGCCCTTATAATGTACTTTGGTACAAAGACATGTTTTACAAGTTGAAAAATGAGAGGACTTCAACCCATCTCTATATTGAACTGAAAAGTACATAAATCTAAAAAGAAATATCTCTCTGGGAAAATAAACAAACACACACAAAAAAATACGAGTAGTAAATTTAAATCACTAAGTAATAAAATTATTAGTCACTAATAGGCTTAGACGCAATCGGGAATTTCTAACTATTTATTATTTGTAGAATCATTCATATTCATTCATCTTTTGGTTTTAATTCTGTCTTTAAAAAACTAGTAAGTAACCTTTACAATAATCTATATATATAATTCTCTTACGTAACGCCCAGATTTCGCTGTATTTCTTTTCCTCGGTTGGCAACAATCAGTTTGTTTACAAAATGAGTGCATTGTTTTTATTTCAATTTTTCTGATTTCCGTCGCTAAGGATATTTGCTGTTCAAATGTGTTAAAAGGGATTAAATGTTACTATTTTAATGTATTTTGATGGTAAAATTAGTGCGTATTGAACTTTTTTAGGCGCGAAAATAAAACGTTAATTTATGAAAAGCGATTGGTAAAGTTTGTTAACACCACATACTGCTGTTTTGATTTTGCCGATGAAATCAATGAAATCATCAGACAAGATTAAGAGAGGTTTGAATCTTAATGACTCTAGAGTAAAACCGCTTATTTTTTAAATGTAATTACGGAACAAAAATTCACTTTTTAATGTAATGAGTGATAGTTATCTGTCTTAGGCTACAATAAGTGGAGGATACCAATCTGTGACACCAACGAAATGTTTAAGATATCACACAACGGGTCAAGAGGGAGAGCAAACACGTTCTTCACCAACATGTATGAACATTTCTTTATCAATAATAGAGATGAATAGCCCCTCCCAATCTGCATGCTAGACTAACGAAGTTAGTAACCGCTTAGCGAGCGAAGCGAGTAAGATTGCAAAGCAATCTTAGTGGAACTGCATCAGCAGCTCCCGGGGGTTGGTGAGCGATAGCGAGCAGGGGAGTAACCCCCTAGTAACCTTTAAAATACATACAGTATTAACCTTAATAAATAACCTTTTTACAATTTCAGATTATCAAAGAAGTATATAGATTTAATGTCAGTATAAGGAAATTTCACCTCTCGCGATTTATTTAATTTTGTGAATAAAATGAAATATATAGCGAAATTATATATAGTTTGAAAAAAATTAAACTTTTTTTAATATATTATACCAGTAACTGAGGGTATGAGGCAACAAGCACTAATACCCTACCCCGTGTTACAGTTTCCGACCGCCTCAGTTTACTATCTTAAAAATGTATAGCTGATCCAAAATAAATGACATAAAGGGGTATCTAATAATAAAAAATACATGCATGTAACTAAATTTAAATGAAAAAATTTTATGCCATATAAAATGTAAATGACCAGTTGCTGGAGCAGTGGTTGGGTATTGGTGTTTTTACCCTATTTACTATAAATAAAATTGGATTTTCCTTTTTCCACTAGGGATTTACATATTACCAGTATGCGAAATCTAGTCTAAAAGCGTACATCATGATAAACCCAAACCCCTATGAACATAAATCATATTTCCAATACTTCAAAAATTCAACCATCTCCCGAGCTATTTAACCAGCCACAAGCATGCGTTTACTACACTACCTACTTGCAGATCAAATCGCGAAGGAAAAAATTATAAACTCTCTCCATCTCTTTCGGCCATTGTTGATCGCACCGTAAAAATCGACCAGAAAGCAGCCCAGAACAGTATAAAACTAGATGTGTCGATAAAGCGGCTGGCTGAAAGAAAATCGATGAGAAGTCGTAAAAAAAACAAGAATTTTTTTTCTTTTTTGTCTGTTTCTTCAGATAAATAAAAACTTCTCGTGGGCACATTTCTCGGGTGGAGGGAATGTAGTATGATGCTTCGTTCTCATTTTGTGGCGGGGAGCGAACTTGTTTTGGAGCTAAAAATTTAAAAGTTCTGGAATGTAATGGTGGTTTTTGAGTTGAGAGGACATTGGGTGGAATAGAGGAATTCTGGACACGAATTCTGGACACGTTATGTTCTGAATTTGGAAGTTGAATACGTTTGCAGACGTAAATGACCGTGGTTGTTTCTTTTTATACTTTTCCCCCTCTGTAGTTAATGGTACATTTCTAACATTTCCCTTATTTATTTTTAGATATAAAAGAAGTAGATACAATTTAACTCAGTTGTATCACTTAAATAAATGATCTTCCAATGTCAAAAATCGAATTTCTTCCTCAAATGCATACTTTACTTGAATTTTTCAAAAGCAGTTTTACAAACAGCCAAAATTTCACACAAATAAATTTATATGTTTTTTGTGATTTTTCCTATTTTGTTACTTTTACTGTCAGTGTATTTTTAAACTTTCGAAGAAAAAATGGATGGAACAATTTATGTTTAAATATTAAGTATGTTCTTTTATACATACTCTTTACCAATATATACAGGGTGATTCAGAAATAATCATCAATAATTGGGGAGGAGGTAGAGAGGTCCTAGACAAGCATATTTCGAATAGGGATAGTGGGGCGCAGCCTTACCGTTAAAGAGCTAGGACCTAATGTAGTGTTTTTAGAAGGCCCGTGTGACGAAACAAAACATAATAAAATGAAAAAATCTATTGCATGAGGTAAGGAAGTATCCCTACTACTTACACCATGAATTCGATAGAATTTGAACCACTTTCTAAACCGTGGAGTGAATTTCAAGAGTGCAATATTAATCTTTTAGTCAAAGAATGGAGTTCCCTTAATGGTATTTAGAAAAATGATGATCGGGGAAGGAATTTTCAATGATCGTAAGTTTGATCATTGGAACTGTTTGATCATTGAAAAGTTCTTCCCCGATCATCATTTTTCTAAATACCATTAAGGGAATTCCATTGTTTGACTAAGAGATTAATATCGCACGCTTTAAAACTCCTGTACCTCATACAATAATGTTTTTCATTTTATTATGTTTTGTTTCGTCACACGGGCCTTCTAAAAACGGCCTTTTTAAACGCGCTCGCACTACATTAGATCCTAGCTCTTTAAGGGAACCAGGACGTTCTCAGCCATGCAAAATACGCTAATTTTACAATATTTCGAGACCCGAAATTATATAGTAAAAGTTATTCAAATACAATAAAAATTGGTTGTGTTAACTAACAGTCTTTTGTCATCCTAAAATGACAAAAATTAATTATATATTATCATATTATTTTTTAAAATAGGAAGTCGAAATAGTATATTATCATACGAGTCTTCCGATGGATGGGGTTAGAAAGGTTAGCATATAGAAAATTCTATGTTGTTTTTTAGCAAAATAAATAGGTTTCCATGTAGAGAAATGTATATTCAATTTAGTGAACTAATTTTTAAAACAATTTAATGAATACTTTTTTTTAAAAAAAATGCTGAACTTAAAATTTTAAAACGCAGCAAAAAAACAACAGATTTTTCTCGTATTTTTGCTTAATTAAAAAAATTATTGCAACATAAACTGTATAAAATGATATTCACTGAATGCACTTATATAAAACGAATATTTGTACCAAGTTTCATGTAATTTCATTGATTAGAATTTTGTAAGAGCTAACCTAAAGTTCAAAAAAACAGGTTTTGAGAAAAATGCAAAAGAACTTAAAATGGAACATTAGTGGTGGTGATTGTTTACATCTTGTACCCCCATTTTCTGGGGGATCTCGGTCCTAAAGGTATATGTATTATACATTTTTGGAATCGTCATGAAACCTACTATTTTATCAAATAAAAATTAAAAAATCGAATTTTTGAAGGTTTTGGACGTCCTGGTTCCCTTAACGGTATGGCTGCGCCCCACCATCCCTATTCGAAATATGCTTGTCTATGGTCCCTCTACCTCCCCTCCAATTTATTGATGATTATTTCTGAATCACCCTGTATATATTATTAAAAATCCTCTCGATGGTTACATGGTTACATTAGATCTTATCATGCTAGTATCACAAGCCCTGAAAAACGTGATTTAATATTAGCTGAGATAAGTGTTATAGGTCAGTCTTTATAAAAAATATTTTGTGACCTACAAGTAGCATACTATAGTCATTTTCATGATGCTTAAATATTGTTCTCACTAAGATGAAGACATAGTTGAAAAAAACTACATGAGCATGTTTCATATTTAAAAAAATTAGGAAAGGCTAAAGGGGCCCGGCAGACTGTCCTTAACCCCCCCTAAAGAGCATTTAAGGAAAAAATATGAAAGCAAGTACAGGGTGTCCCAAAAAAGTCTAACACATTTTAAAAACCAATAACTAGTAGTTCAAAAACTAAAAAAGATAAAAATACGTGGTTTATTGCATCCTTTTTTCTAAGACTCCCAGGAGTAGCATGCAACAAACCGCGTATTTTTTTTCTTTTTTTAGTTTTTGACATATTAGTTATTGATTTTTAAAAGGTGTCAATCTTTTTTGGGACACCCTGTAAATACGTAATTGAAAATTGATATAAAGATTTGTATTAAGAGAAATAATTTTATCAATACAAAAATCGCAATAAACTTAAGTTTTCATTTATCAAAAAAAAATAGATAACATTTTTCAAGGTAAAATATTTTGTTTAACACTCACTGTTTTTAGCGTTATTTTATCATTCATTACCCATTTAAAAATTATTCACAATATAATGAATTGATATTGCACTTACAAAAATCCATAAGTCAAAAAAATTAAATCATATAGATGTCAATCTATGGTCATATTTCTTATACCAATACATCGAAGTATTACTTCAGGATCTGAAAGAAGTATGCCTAAAGCAATTCCTCATCAAAACATCTTTTCCTATTAAAGCCCGTTTTGGGATCGAAATTGAAATGCACGATGTCATGCGCGCCATGTCATTCCAAGGAGAAAAAAAATTCTTTCGTAGATTTCAGATTTTTTTGCTTTGACTGGTGTGACAGATTTTAATAATAATAGCTATTACAAGAGAAAATAAGTGACAGGTTTGACAAATATAGCCCGTATTTTTATCTAGTTAGGTTCAGAGGATTTTACGTTATGTTTTAATCATTTTGAGTTATATTTTGACACGTTATTACTTATAGATGCTTTATATATGACTGGGCATGATTTAAGTCCTTAAATCTGAAGTTTTTGGAAAATTATGCATGAAGTATCGGATTCTAAGAAATTCTCACTGCTGTTTAATGCTTGAAATAATAGTATTGTCAAAAATAATAACCCTTGTGATATGATAAACAAAATAAGGAAGGAACAAACGAAAATTGAACGATAAGTTGAGAGTTTTTGATACAACTTTTAAAAGGTACTCATACTCATTCAACTAATATTAACTAAATTTTTTCCGAACATAACTTATGGATAATATTATAGTTTCAATTATCATGTCCGAACTAAAATTTTAAAACCTCTTTTTTTGTGAACTCATTTTCACACCACCCCTTGCTTAGTTAATATCACAGATGTTACTTTTTAGTAATTACTATTGTAAGAAATTTCAATTAAATATTAACTTTTAAATATTAAATGCATGATAAGAGAAGTTTCGTTTACTTTTCCATTACATATTTTATTTTTCCATTAATTTTACACGTAAGAGATAAATTTAAAACTTTAATTACTAATATCTGCATTAAAATTAGAAAATATAAATATTTTTGCAGATTTAGATAATTTGATAAAACATACTCAATAGACAAATTTATATAATTTTTAATGTTTTCATTTTCAGTTTTTCGAACTTTTGATTTGTTTGAGTATCCCTTACGAGTTCAAGTTTTCGATACAATCATCGACTGAACAATGATCCATGCAACCAAAAACAACCACAAAATATTTCCACCAGAAGAATCGTAACTTTTCCCATATATTCCTTTCAAACGAAACCCAACCAAAAATAAACATGTCTAAAGTGGCTCAACCGAGCAGATCCCACTCCTCCTTCAACTAGAATAAAAGGATCCCCACTCGTTCTACCTCAACTCTTTCATCCTTATCCCATGTTGTCTCGATTCAACTTTAACTCCCTTTCCCAGCAGTGTGTCCATTATATGACAAGTTGAGTCGCTGACTTGGGAAGAAAAAAAAGGAACTTGGCGGAAACCATGACACGTTTGCTCCCAGAGAGGCCCTTCTCTTATCGACAATGGGACCAATTTCAGACCCGACTACAAAACCAATTTTTGTTTTGACTCTCCGTTGAATTGGCTTTTACCCGTTTTTTTTTCTGTTGGGAAAGGTTAGAGGAGGTGAGGAGTTTCTGTGCTTCCGGTCCGGAGAGACCCGTGTGGGAGTAGTTCCTGTGCCGAATTTATCTTCATCAAGGGCTATTTTTAGATCTTGTGGAGGGCTGGTCATGGTCAGTATAGTGGGAGATTGGGAGTGATGTTTTGTTTGGTAGGATTTGGTTCTGTATTTTATGGATTCGATGGAGAGTATACCAAATCTTGATTGCTTCTGTTGAAGAAATTACATTTCTGATGTTGTAGCAATTCAAAGGAGGTCTGGAAAGAAGTAGATTGTTTTTTTTTGTTGTGAAATAATTTTTTCTGGGGATTAGTTTTAAAAAACATCGAAAACACGTTTAAAAATATCTCCTAAGTATTCTTTTTTTAGATTAATGATGGAAATATGTTACATTGAATTTTATGTAGTTACACTTCTTTTGAAAAACGTTCTTACACAATGAATGTCCTAAGCATTTGTGTACATAATAATTCTATTGATTTGTCACGAAAAGTAAAATAGATCCCCCTTTACAATGAAATTGGATCTAAAATAAATTCTTAATATTTTATAGTTAGGCAAATTAAATATAAATGAATGTTATTAAAATAACAGTTACACTTAAAAAAACTATTTTTCAGAAAAAAATCCTATTTCTTTTACCCAAAAACTTACGCACATAGCAAAAAGTATAGTAGACTCCTTCTATTAGTTTGTTTTAAATATTTTTATAGGTAGGTTAGCACTAATTAATGCTATCAAAATATTAATTAAGTACAATATTGAAAATAATATTGGTAGGTATAGTACTAATACAAATATAAGTATATTATGAATAGTAAGAAATAAAAATTGAATTTCCCATTTTACATTATATGTGTAACATTCTACATATATTTTGATTTAAAAACTGGAATCATAAACATTATGATTAAAGCAATTCTATGTTCTTCTTTATTCTTCCTTAATAAATGAAATATGTAAACAAATTGCATCCTCCTCGCCTTAGGAAGGTCTTAATTTGGAATGATGAAGGTCTTCCCCTCCCTTTACAAATAAAACAACTCAACATTTCCTCATTAGGAAGAGCATTTATTTCACCCTCAAAACGAGAAAAATACTTTTGTTCATTTGTGAATAAACTCTTCACCATTTTTCTATCAAAAAAGGAAGTTTCATTCCCTGGAAATGAAAAAAAATAAGCTAGCTATGTTTAAGGAGTAAAGTGAGGCGTTTCTTTATTTCAATTTCGGAGAAATTTTCCTTGATTGTTGAAAATATGAGGGAGGTAAGTGAGATGGAGTCGAGTTCTTGCTTTTGTTTTGTGAGCTTAAATTTCGCTTGGGAGTTGCTAGCTCAGCTCATTTCATGTTCTCGATGCTTAAGTGAGAGAAAGAAAAATACCTAAGATAAAAGCTGGATAATATTTTCTCTTATTCCCTGCAAAATAAGTTCGTCTTTCTACACTAAATTTTCTATTGTTATTCACGAAAATTTTCCATATTCCTAGAAAAATGAGCCTTTTCCGTGAATTTTTGCGCAAAAAGAATTTAGATTTAATGAAATAGCAACAAATTTTAAAAACAAGTATGTACAAATCGAAATTTCTCATGATCAAAGTTTAAACGAGGCTAATCTTCATTAGCTAGCATTAGCTCTATTTTTTCATTCAGGATTATAAAATTTGCTAGTTATTTTGAATGTGTTATAAAGGCTACTCCTGAAACTCAGAAGCTTTTTTAAATAACGTAAAGTTTCACTTCTTTGACAAAAAAAAGGAAAAACCGATATTTGCTTAAAATGCAGAAATTAACCGAAAACAGTGCTTTCGGTTAATTTTTGTAATTTAAAGCAGTATTTTTTACAGTGTAGGGTTTGATTTTAATTAACTTAATGCTGAGAATTTTGAGAAAAACTAAACATTGTTTGTAACTTAAGTTTATGGTTTTTAAATTATTTGACACAAAGTGTAAAAGCTATAAATCGGAAAATTAAAATAAAGTGTTTAACATTGATTAATAAATCTATCTGATACTGCTTAATTTTTACAAGTTATCTAATTAACTAAGAGCGATTTTATATAATTAACTAAATTTATTAAAATGGCTGTAAAATCTTAACATCATTTAGGAATTATTATTTTTTTAGATAATATATGTATTTTAGTGCTTTGATTTAAATTTTTCTTCGTTAAAGAAAGTCTCCTGCTTTATTTTTTGACAGACATGTAATGATTAATCAGAATCAGTGATAAAATAACCTTAGCTCGTAAATTTCTTTTCCTTTTTAAAAAGTTCAATTTATAACCTCTAAGTTTTTAAGTTTCAACTCTACCTTTCAGTCATTTTCAGTTTTATTACCCTGAGAAAAAGTTTCAACTTCTTCTAACTCGTTGCATTTTTTATTCTTTCACTGAAACTTTCAAATTAGAGAAGCGTTTCATTTTTTATTCATATCCCTGCCCTGAAATAGAATTAAGAGTAATTGCTCTTTTAACTTCAAAAACTTTTAGGATGATAGTTGCCTAGAGCTCTTAAACTTTTTAACGCAAAACCAAAGGTTTCTTTATTATTTTAAAATATATTCTGAAGAAGTATTCAGCTTAAGACCTTTTCAAACCAACAGTAAAATCCTTAGATTTTCTTTTCCCGTTTTTTGTATCTTAAAGCTCTAAAATGTTATTTTCAAACCACGGTCCAAACACAAAACAAATATATATAAATCCTTTTTAAGCGCTAAAAGAAAATTATTGGTGCTTAAAACACACATATCTTAAATTAATTAAATTCAATTTAAAAATTTTAAAACATTTTAGAAATTGTCACTGAATTGTACTTAAAATACTTCATGCATTTTTCAAATATTTCAAAATTTTTTTCAAACATTTCGTCTTTAACCTTTTAAACGCCGCAATTCAAATTTCGAATTAAAGGTTCTGATTTTTGGCTTAAATGACTTGTTTCGTCAATACTAAAACCATTCTAATCATTTTTTGGCTGGAAAAAAATCCTAAGTATGATTTTGAGGATGTTCCCATTTGGGAACATCGGCGTTTGGGGTGAAGTTTTTAAGGGGATTTCCAAAAGGCACATATTTTACAATTAGTTCAAATAAAATTATTGAAATAGGTTTCTACATAATAATTATGAACATTTTTATGATAGTGGACGGTTTTTTCAATTTTATTATCCATACTTGGACGATTGAGTAGCATTTTATAGATTTTCATAACAAAAAAATACACATGTTTATTACGTACTCGAAGCTTTTCCGTAAATTTTTCTTGCACTATGGGTAATATTTTGATGTAAAAAGTACATGAGAGTGTTCCCATGCTCTTCAAAGCTAAACAGTTACGTTTCTGTGAGAAAAATTAGTTTTAATTACTGTTCTATACGGATATCTAGCATAAAATCCACTAATTGCATTCAAATCTAATTAGCTTTCAAAATCTGTAATCATAATTATCTCCATTAATTCATTAAAACTGTGTTTCTCATGGAAGATTCCGAACTTAACCACATATATCTTACATCCAACTTACGTTAGAAGAGTGTTTTTAGATGTACGCACTTTTCCTTATTTTCAAAATTCTTCAATTTTATTCCTAAAACATTTTGTAAAAAAAAGTACTTGAACAAAATATATACGCAAATCCTTAGAAGCACTCCAAATAGGTTCTTTGCATAACCCCTATTGATTATAAGTGAAAATTAATCGATTGGGGAGTTAGAAAAATATACAAGCGTAAGAATCTGCTATAAAGATTTGGATTTATTTCTCCTTAAATCAGGTGAAAAAATAAAAATTACAATTTCTTGAATTTAAAACACCATTCTTAACCTGTTTAGATACTTTGAGACAAAAAATGTTCAAAAATTAAAGAAAATAGGAAATAACTTGAAATTTTGCATGTTATAAAAATCCCCTCAAATACTATACCCCAAACGCCGATGTTCCCATTTGGGAACATATACGTTGTATTGGTAATTACTCTCCAAAATTAGAATATGAAGCTATTCTGTCAAGCCAAATTGGAAGATGTGTACTTAAGCTACCTAAACACAGCAAAATTATTTAAAATTTTTACAAGTTGAAACTTGTGCAACTCTTCGAAGAGCCAAAAATCTCTAATTTTGAAGTAAATTCTACAAAAAGGATTAAATTGCACGTGAAAAACTTTCGCATGTAAAATAACTTCATATCTTTGAGTTCCTTTCTACCAAGTATCAAATTCCTGCATGAAAAATTAAGTGGCAAAAAAATTCCTTAAATTGATGTTCCCATTTGGGAACATCGGCAGGTAAAAGGTTAATAAAATCTATTACACTGGTCAGTGAATAAAAAGTGTAAGACTAAGGGCAGTATTTTGTACTTTCTGATCAGCGCAGCGGTTAAACAGCAATCAAAGAAGGATTTCACCAATCAGAGTAGACGATTATTACTCTGATTAGTGGTTAACCGCTGATCAAGTAGCACAGAAAACGGCCATAAGTGTCTTTCTATTTCTAAACAAATATTTTTTGCACCCTTTGTCTTCTGTGAGAATTCAGATTAAAATCTCTAATGCTTAATAACTTTTTCAAAATTACAACTTAAGAAAATAATGTTTTAAGAATTAAAAAACAATAATATATAAGTATATAAAATACTGTAATGTTTTAAAATATTTAAACACAGTATACGAAATTTTTAAAAAGATTGTTCTTAAAGTTAAAAAAATTCATTAACCATTTATTTACCGCATTATGATTCGCTGCAATTTTTTTTGTGCAAATACTTTTTTTGAGTCACTAAATTGAAAATTAAGGGATATACATACATAAAATAATCATCTTTGGAAAATTGAATCCGCTAGAGCCAATTACTTAAATTGATACTTTTGGGTACTGTCAGTACACGGAGTGCTAAAATATTCTCACAATACAAGAAAAACATAGTTTTTTATCGCAGTAATGAGTCTTAAAAAATAATACACTTAACTTTTGACTTTAACTACTTTTTTGCGGGAACAAAAATGACAATCATGTGAATACGATCGAAATGGCAGCTAAACTTACAACTTCAGGTAAATCTATTCGCATTTACCGCTAAAATACTCATCATAGAACCTTTGCTGCTTTTTATCCTGGAAGAGGATAACTGAAAGAGTGTTCCTGCAAATTATCGTCAATATATTCGCAAGGATGGTTATTCTATGTAATTTTAAAGTTGGCGGTACTTGTAAGTACCGTCGGTAAATAAAGGGTTATCAGTTTTTCTTGTATTGTATCAGTTTTTCTTGTTACTACAAACATCAACGGTGTTTATTCATTGTTTGTTAAAGATCTACCTAAGATTTTTACAAAGTTTATAAATCAATTAAGAATATCAAGCTCTACTTCTAATATTCAAAGACATTGGTTGGCCTGTTTTACGATTTTGTATCATCTTTTGCAACTTTTTTTGGCTCATTCACATCTTTTATTTATACACAATTATAGTAACATGTTCATTTCTTTTCTTTTCTTAGGTGTCCCTGACTCATCCCTTGGCTGAAGGATTTGAAAAGAAAACCAAAGTGAAAGTCCATTGCGATTATAAGTTCTTATCTTAAAAGAAGTACTGTGCTCAACATGACAAAACATTTTAAGAAGACAGAACTAAATAAGAGACAGATTTGAGATACTCGATTTGGTGCATTTAAGTGTTACTTGTTTTTATTTTTGACAATTTTTCGTGACATACATTTATTAAAACACACTTATTCAGGGTGTGTTGTTAAAAGAAAAGTCAAAATGATTCACTACGAGGGGAATATAAGATCGAAACTAAATTTACTGCGACAAACTTTTTTGAAAATAAAGAGCTTTAAACTATTTTCACGTTAATGATAATTTTTTCATTCTAAGAAAAATGCACCAAATTTATTTTAAGATAGCACATGAAAATACAACAATATCTTTTTCAAGAAAAGCTTAGCTCACGTAAATATAAAGATATATATTTTATTCTGATACGGAATAAAAACGTTGTTGAGAAACAGCTAGTAATACAAATTGTACTTACATCAGTTCAGTCGATTGCTTCTGAGTAGTTGAACTTTTCACATCGCCTCTATATTTTGTAATACGGAACCCGACCTTTCATGACAACGCGCCATATTTTTTGAAATAAAAGAAGAAAAAATGAAGAAAAACATCATTCAACATATAGACTATAAAATAACTTAAAAGTAGAGCTAGACACCAATACAAGATGTTGTAATACCTTATTACAAAACATACTGATATTAGCAATCTATGTGGCTTAGAAAACAACAACAGTCATATTTCTTATGTGTGCCAACGTTCCTATCGCGAAATCATTTGTTTTAACCAAGCTAAACCACGTTTTTATAGGAGAAAAATATATCCAACTACCAGTTCTTACGAACTACAACCCTTCAAGGCAGCTATGCACATACAACAAGTATCCAACCAAGCCCTACCTTTCTCAATGTTTGAATGTTCCGTAGTGATAATAACATAATAATAGCCGACATAATGCATGACTTCAGTAGACGATTAGGACTCGGATTCACCCTATTCATGATCCTCGTAGGAGTCGTCAGCTGCAAGCAGCCCAGCTGGCGCCTCAGCAGTTCCTTGCAGAGCAACATTCACCTAGGCGCCATATTGCCCAAGACGTCCCTGGTGACTTTTCAGCGGATGTACTTCAAGAAGATGCTGGACGCGACGGAGAACATCAACAAGAACAAGTACTACGACTTCAACTTCACGAAGCAGTACCGCATCGCGCAAGGGCCCTGGCTCATGATGCCCTTGTCGGCGAGTCCTTTGGAGATCCTGACCACTTTGTGCAGTCAGCTTCTGGAGCAGGACGTCATTACCATTATTTATTTCACGAACTCGGAGATTTACGGGACGAACGCGGCTTCAGTGCAGTATCTGTTGCAGCTGACTGGGTATTTGGGGATACCCGTCATATCGTGGAATGTGGATAACGTCGGCCTAGAACAGGTAAGGTTATTTTTCTTTTCCATAAATGAAGTAACTTCCTATTTTTTAAAGTTAAAACAACAAAACCTCACCTTGTTCCCCATTGTATCACATTTGGCTTACAGAAGTAACTAAAATTTGACAAGATAGCAATAAGTGGTTCTGATTTCGGGAGAGATCAGGCTTAAGTTGTCGGCATGAGGTTGTATATCTACGGAATGCTAGATTATTGGTTGACCTAAAGGAAAAACACCAAGTACTCTTTTATTGAAACCAGTTGGTTGAAATTTGGTGTCTATTTCATATTCATCTGTTGAAAAGCCCCAGTTTGAAATTATCTCTCAAGGTGGTATATTTTGCACAATGTAAAAGGCCATGTTCGACGTCTTGATTATCACATACGTTGCAGTCACCAGTGAGATATTGCCTGCAAGATAAGTCTAAAACAATAATTTCACAAATTTGATACCTTAAATTCAGAATTTAAGTTAAGTTACGATTATGATTCTGAATTCGCAGCTCCCTATACTCTGCTACCTGACCGGCGGTCATGGGAATCCGATCATAATGGAAGCTGAAATAACAACATCAATTTTGAATCCATTCGCATTTCCCACTAAAATACTCATCGCAGAACCCGTGAGGCTTTTTATCCTGGAAGAGTAAAAAACTAAAAGAGTCTTCCAGCAAAGTATCGTCAGTATATTCGTAAGGATAGTTATTCTATGTAATTTTAAAGTGTGCGGGCTTGTAAGTACCGTCAATAGATAAGGGGTTCAGCAAACGAGTGATTCATTGGTGAGGATCAATCAAGATGAACATTGAAAGTAAAGCTGTAAATTACTCTTTAGTCAAGTGATCAATAATCGGTCTGTAAGTGTACACAGCCCAACAAATACTGAATAACAAAAGAGCATTTACAGAAAATCTTCTGTTGCTTTCATCCTTTCAGTCCTACATTCCCCGAATTTACTAAAGTATTCAATGCTTCTATCTGACGGTATAAAAATGAAAGAGTTAAACCTTGTTCGATGGACTTAGACCACTGTATTTCTAAGCATGTCAAATATTTGTTTATATTTCATATGAGTAAAAAAGAGTGATGGATATTTAATGATTGGTATATAACTTCCTTTTCAGCATCAGGAAAAAATAGTAATTTATACTGGAAGATTTTAATAAATTTAAGGTTGAAGAACACTCTTTTTTTTGTTTGAAACCTCGTTAAAATTTCTGCATAGGGTTTATAAAAGTGTTAGTTAAATATATTCCTATATGTATTCTTTAAGATAATGTTAGTTACCTTAATTAAATGAATTCTCTATTCACAGATATTTTGCCAGGAATTTTTTTCTATGTGTAAAAAAATTTATAAGAAAACATAATCTACGCATCTTTATAATTAAAAGAACTTTTTTAATCATTTTTTTTCTTAGTTTTTATTAGTAGCCTATTTAAATGTTAAAAATCAGCAGTGTTGGTTTTGCTGTGAGGTTTGTTTTACAAAGTAAAAACTTGTTGTACAGGATTGGTATGCGCGAAAAGGTTTACAGGAAAAACAAAATTGTGTTTATCTATAAAATTAAAAATTTCCATGGTTTAAAGTCAGTGTAAAATATCTATTACAGTGAGCAGCGTTTCAAAAGCAAATTTTTTATGCATAAATGTTATATCGCCTCTCCCGTGCAAGACTCACACAATTGCAAAAGTTGAAAGTTTTACTATACGGGAGCTTGGCGCGGAAGGACTTCTAGATAGGTTGCCAAGTTGATAGTCGAAGCTAGAGTTTAATCTTTGGTGATTATTTCAATTGGCGCTAAGATAAATCGCCAAACAAGGCTTTTTATGTTTTAACGCGTGAATCATGGCTCATTCTTAACTCAAGTTAAGCACCTTCAGCCACAGTCAGTACTTTGGAGGGTGACCACCAAGTATTGGCACGTTCTTTTCCCCTTTCTCGATCTCATATTTGCCTACGTTTCTGGAAAGGACCTATACTTGACATTGAAATTATTCTGCCCGTAATAATGAATGTGTATAATAAAATGCACAGTTTACTTTTTTAAATACTTGGATTTTATCAGAAATATTTAATTTTTCTTGAGATTCTTAAGCAAAATAGGAAAAGTATGAACCCTTTTTTTTCAATTTAATTAAATGGACAACCCGAAAGGTGAGATCTTCAGGGGTCAGTGTTATATTTCTTTTTTTTTCAATTATTAAACCTCATTTAAAGCTAAAACTATTTCCAACTTAAAAATAATCTTTAAATTTTAAATAAGTTGGTTGACTTTCTGTATTTTATAATCTTATTTTGATGGATTGTGTGACCCATGCCTCCTAACATTCTCAGCATTACCACCATCGGTTTGTTCTTTCTTCCTATGCTCATACCTAAATTTTGCCTACTTTTCAGGAGAGTATTGATACCTATTATATGCCCCGTGTAAAGTAAAATGCACGTAATTTTGTAATCACCTTTTTTAATGAATTAAAATTTTCTCTGATCGTCAGAGTTTAACTTCAAAGACTGGTTATTGTTTCAGTGCAACCAAAAGGTATTTCATGATCATGTAGCATAATTCTCACGAGGAATACACAGATAGTCGATTAAAAAAAGGTTTTTCATGATAATTTCTTCAGGAAATAAAGTCTACCTATGAAATCGGCTATAAAAGAAACGTAATTTAATTAAAAATGTAAATATATTTCTATGATCATTTATTATTTAGTGCAGAATATTCTGATAACAGGTAGATCCTTTCCTGAAAAATAAAAGCAAATGTGTGTAAGGAAAGAGAAAAACGCAGCTATGCTTGATTTGGTCAGTGGTCATCCACCCAAATACTGACTGCACCCGAAGGTGCTTAAATTCCGTGAAGAAATTTCGATGTTCGATATGCCAGCTAAACCACGATTTTAGATTCAAGCACATCAAGCCGTTTTTGGCGATTTTTTTTAGCGCCAATAGAAATAATCCCCAAAGATCACACTTTTGACTCTACTTTTTCGACTTGGCGACCAATAAAGAAGTCCTTCCACGCCAAGCTCCTGTAAAGTAGACATTTCAACTTTTGCAATTGTGTGAGTCTTGCACGGAAGAGGCGATATATTACTTACTGACTTACTGTTGTAATTTAGAAGGCGATTTGGAGAAGAGATGTAATTAACTGTAATTTGTATGAGTTAACTTGCTTACACATTCGTTTAAGACATAAAGGGCATAGTCTGTGAATACATAATTTATTTATTATATATATCCATATCAGATTATCATGGATGTAATATACATTTATACTAACGATAATCCGTCCAGTAGGGTGAGAACGAAGTGTTCATCATTGTAACAACAAAATTAGACCTTATTCATACAATTTAATACAAAAAATACGAAATTATACACAAAAAAACTATAATTACTACCAGTTCACACTAAAATATCTTTAAACGTAAACATTCAATAGCAATAAATTTACAAAGTCATTTTCAAAAAACAAAAGTTAAAGTAATTTAATCGCTCTTGTGAAGGATCCTTTCAGTAAACTTTTTAATTTCTTTTGAATATTTCATTTTCAACACCCCCTTCATTGAACTTATTACTAAAAGAATATAAATAACCCCCTTAACAATAGGATACCCGAATCAAATAGTTTCTTCTCCTTAAACTCTATAAAAACCAGCATAGGTTCTTTCTTTTGAAAACTGTCATATTACACAGTGACAAATTGAGTATATGATAAAATGGTTTATCTTTGCATTTTCCCTCGAAGATTTCCATGCGATGAAGGTAATAAATAATTTTAATTATGGAAATTCGACCCTTGTACATGACGCGCATAAATCAGTGGCTTTCCAAGGAGAAAACAGTTTATTATTATCTTTAAAGCTTCTAAAGAATAAACGCTGCAGGATTAATGGGCTTTGAGGCTATTTGGAAGGAAAATGAGGAAGATATAAAATAAAGTTATTGTCAAAGTACTTGAGGGGATGGGTATATATTTTTCCCTTACAGTGTCTTACGAGAACTCGTAGCTGAAAACAAGAAAAATAGTCAATTTTGTTATCTGGTTAAGTTTTGGGTTTGATGTTCTTTTAAAAACTAGAAATGTAATCTCCTCTAAATGAGTTTCAAAATTGAGAATTTTTATATTTTATGAAACATTTGTCTGGAAGTCTTGTGTATTTAACATTTAAATTTATGTACTATATTTAGATTGTATAAATTATAAATAACTTTTATTCTTAGCAACTTTATAATCTATTGAGAAATTCTTGTATGTAAAAAAAATTATATGCAAAAATATTTCAGAAATATTAAGATACGGATTCATTATACTTACCTTGAGTGCACTGTTTTTTGTATTAGATTAAACATCAAGATGGTTTCTTTTTTAAATTATAACCTCCTGGCATTTCCTCTTTCGTTTTCTCTTGTCAAAAACCGTTAAATTTGTTATCGAAACAGATACTTTTAGAAATACTCTTAATAAGTCTACCAGAAGTACTTTTTAATTTGACATGGGGAACTAAGTGTTTTATTTTAAAAGTAACCATTTTTATTTTTTAATTTATCATTTTTTAGTTCATTTACAATATTCGTCTGTTATGATTATTAAAAATTTTATTGATTAAAGGGAAAATGTTTCTTAAATTAATGATGAAGTGGAAATTATATCAGTCGAGACTTATATACTGATGTTGAAAGGAAATGGAAATGGATTCATGCAGCACATTTTAATATTTAAATGCATTTAAACTAATTTAAAGTATAAAAACTTTTACAAGTAAACACCCTATCATATAAGGGAATACCATATTAATTTATTTATTATTTTGCGATAACAGACATTTTTTAAAAATTTATCCCTTAGATACTTTAAAGTAACCATTGATTAAAATAATTTTTTATTTTAAAGGAGAAAACTAAAATTTACTCTTAAAAGTTAAATTAATACATATTTATGGGAAGTATTTCACTAACCTAAATAATAAGTATGTGTCAGTCCTATAATTAATAATTTATTTCTTTACCTAAGCATTCTTTAGTTAAATATTTTTATTCAAACACTGTCCAGTCTGTAATTTATAATTCACTAGGAGTGTATTTTATTCAAATGCTTTTTACACTAATATCTTTAAGAGCCATTTTGATAAATTGATACGACTTCCCTCATATCATGAAAATAAGTATTTGATCCATCTGAAATATCACCCTATCATTAAAATAATGGTTTCTCATGACTGTAGTTTCATATACTGATGAGAAACATTTATTCTAACGATCATCTTAACGTTAGGGAATGAATGTTATACGCATTGCGTGTCATGCTAATAATGGATGCAAATATGACGCTGAATTTTAAATTCTATTTTGATAGAATATTAATTTTGAAATAAATTAAATCGAAAAATTACCTTATAGTTACTTAATAGACTTTAATTATAATCAAACATTCGTTTTTAAGTTTGAGAAATGGGGTGTATTTTGCAAGTAATCTTACATATTCCAAGCAATACGTACATTTGAACCGATGCTGTACTTATTTAAACAGTTCCCTAATGACTAATTCTTAAGACAAGTTTAGCCTGTAATTAATCCTTCAGAGACTTCTAAATCTAGATTAAAGTAGCTAAGAACCTTAAGTATTCTAAAGAGTTTATCCTTAAGTCCTTAAGTTACCTTCAGTTGCTTAAAGTCCAATTGTATAAGTATCTTTTAAAACGTTTGTTTTAAGCTCACTAAATTAATTTTATGGAATACATGGTACCAGGGCAAGAAATTGAATTGTTTGTTTATTAAAAGAACATTGTCTATTTTATAAATCATTCTTAATATTTTAATACGTTTCATCATTTTTCGTTACTTTAGAGTTACGAGAAATATACTTCAAGGACCAACATGGAAGTTTAAAGCATCCAAATTATTTGAAGAAGGCATAAATATAAAATAAAAATATCATTTATTTAATAAAATATAAATTAACCCCCGTTAGGAAAAATAGTGGCAATTTTATAAACCAACGAGTACGTACCTGGGGAGCGTAGACACACTATAAACATTCACACAAATTCTTCTTTTTATCATAAACATAAATGAAACTATAATCTGACCTCCATGAGAAATTTTTTGTCAGAAATACAAAAAACACTGTAAAAAATATCTTCCACTTTCCTTAGAAAAACTGGTCAGCTGGGTTGCCTAATTCCTTTAAGTAATGTTCCTGGAAAATAACATAAACGTTACGGTAAAATCAATAAAAAATACGATTTTTTTACCGAAAGGTTCTTGTTATTTTCTAGAACCTTTACTTCGAAAAAAGGGGCAACCCAGCTGCTCAGTTTTTCCACGAAAAGTGTCAATTTTTTACAACATAGTTGTTGTTGGGAGAAGGGGTCAATAAACCTTTTATCAATTGTATCAATTTTAAAGTACTTAAAAAAAGACAAGTCAGTTAGTTTACACTGCACGCCCTTCCACTTCAGTAAATTATAAGTAAGAATAATATAAATGAATGTTATTAATGAAGAAAATTTATTTTTTTTCGGTAAGGATGCCAATTATGAGCCTAAGATGTACTGTACCTCTTAACCACAAGTAGCACAGTTATTTCAAAATTCATCGCAATTTTTTTTTCAGAAACATAACGGAGATCGCAAAAATAATTCGGTAGATCAAAGGAAAGAAGAGATTTCCTTATAAAATAATCTCAACTTTTAACGGTCAAAAGTACAAAGTAGAAACTAAACCAATGAGGTATTTGCATGAGTAAGGGAAATGCTTGATTTTATGCTTTTTTGATACATTTTGGTTTAAAACTCCCAAATTTCTGATTTTTAAGTTAAAAATATGTTTTAAGTTACTTAAAATTCAATTTTATTTCTGCCAAAACGCCAGAAAACTCACGTTATCAGAAAACGGTCTTCTATTGGATGTGACATCACAGCGCATGAAAACCATTGTGTTTGCTGTTTTCACGTGATCAGAAAACGAGCTTCTATGGGATGTGACCTAAGAGCGCATGATTTGGGATTCGAAAGTGTTTTCGCTCCCTAACAAAAAACGAAATTTCAAAAAATTATATCTCGGAAACTAGGCTACGTAAATACTTGATGTAAACGTCATTATTCATGGTTTTTTATCTACTATTTTAATAAAATTTAATCTCAAAACGTGAGAATACCTCATTTACTTACATTTTTTAAAAACTAAACCAAATTTAACTACAACTATCAAACAACAACCAACAAAATAATAAAGGCAAACCAGAACAGCTACAAAAATACACCATACGTTCCATTTCCCCCAAACAGAGCGAATACTTTCCAAACCCCTTTTTCTATTTACCCGAAGGTTGCTCTTTTCAGGGCAAAAGTTTCCCTTTTGGGCCTCGGGACTCTCGATTCCTTTTCATTCTGCCGCAAGTCATTGTGACTCTAGAGAGGGGGAAGGTGATCTGTGACGCTTTTGTTGAGGCCAGGACTCTCTCTGTGGATAGACATTGATCGCAGACGCAATATCCTTGGAAACGTATGGGACGGTTTCTTTTTAGAGACGGAATGCCCGCTTTTAAAGTTTTCGACGAGAGTTAGTTGTGTGTGGGAAATTTATGTTTGAATGGATGTGTGCTCTTGTTTGGGGACATCCATAAATTATGTGAGGTCAAAAAGGGGGGAGGGGTTTGGAAAAATCTCACCAAGGGGGGAGGGGGGGGGTCGATTAAAATCTCACGTCAACTTTTTAAGTTAGAAATTATACGATTTTCTTTTTTTAAGTATGAGAAAGGAATACACACAGATAAGATACTGCAAATTATTTTTAAAAATTTGTAGGTAAATCTCACTTGGGGTTAGGGGGTCCAGCAAAATCTCACTTAATCTCACCAAGGAGGGAGGGGGGTCCAGATTTTGCAAAAAAACACCTCACGTAATTTATGGATGTCCCCTTTTTGGGTGCTGGTTGGTAACAGGGGTTTCAACCCACCCACATACACAAAAAAACCCAGTAAAACCCAACCCTAAGTGGGTTATTTTTTTTAAATTGGGTAAAATGTCATTAAAACAGTATGATCAAGTGTTTTAATGATGCAAATTTCTCAAACTATAATATTTGAGGAGAAATATATTTTTAAAAAACTATTATTATTGCAAAATGATATTGGGCAAGTTAAAAGAATGGCAATAAAACTCACGCCCAAGTGTTGTAGTTTTTTTTGTTTTTTATAATATCAAATTTTTGTTACAATGAGGAAGTTGCATGATTTTTTTTTAATTTTTTTAATCGATTCTTCTTGCAAAAATAAGCAACTACCCAAAATTTGAGGCCGATCGAGAAATTTTTTGATTGCCAAAAAAATTAACAAAAATCCCCTTTTTAAAAGCCCGCGAAAACGCCAAGAGTTTGGATGTGACGTCATCTTATATTAAACATTGTTGTAAAGCAATGGAGTTGATGGTACTATTGTTGACGTCATCTTATAGTTTAAACAATAAACGTTTTCAGTCACGTGTTTTTTTCTCGACTTTTAAATTAAAATATTTAATTACCTGTACATTTTTTTGAAAAACTGACTAGGTATTTCATTTTACCATACAAAAAACCATACGGAACACTTGTTTGTTTTTGAAAATCTGACACATGCAACTTCCTTATTACTAATTATGAAAACAGCACTTAGTCATAATAAGATTTCCCACTCGAGTATAAAATTAAAAAAACAACTGTTATCTATAAACTTACAGCTGTATTTAGAATAAATTCAAATATGTTTTTTTTAAATAAACACACACACCTCCTTTAGTTCCATTATAAGATAAAAACAATCGTTCTCTCTAAATCTGTAAAAGAAAAAAAAAAGAAAAATATTTAAACTCAAAACGTTTGACTTAGTGGTTCTAGGAAAATTAACCCAGGTTTTTTTAATGGTTTTAAGTTGTTTTGAGAAAGAACCTCAATCGCGTAGGATTAGTTTGTAAGAACTATTCCTTTGAAAAATTTGTTGAAAGAAAGAATGAAAAAAAATTATGGAAACATGTTTTTCACTGTAGGTATTTTCAGTCCATCTCTAAAATGATTGTTTTTGTAGAAAACTTGGCTGGGTTGGTGATATCCTGATAATATTTTTGTTTTGTATAACTTCGAATTTGCGGAAATTGGTTTTCCATCCCTTCGGAAAATGCGTGTTTTTTGTAATAAGTTCATTGATATTCATATCATGACCTAATGGGAAAAATATGACACAACACTTAACAGCGGTTACATTATTAAGGAGAAAGGCTGGTTTGGTTTTAAACCTTTAATAACTTAAGCATTAACCTATTTCTATAAATTTACAAAGTTCCAACTGGGTATAATTTTTACCTCGTGGATACAGTTACCCGAACATTTCTCAACCCTAACCCTCCCACACAAAATTTGCATTTCCCCAAAACACCCAACACCCTCCAGAAACTCGATAAAACCCCTCAAAAGATTTTACCGAGCAATCCGACCCTCTCCCCCCTTCCCAAACGATTATATATCCGCTTGCGCACCGAAAACGCATTAAGTCGCTCACACTGGAAACGCCAGTTAACCCGAGACGCGGCAATCAGAGTAGCGGTCTTTGGCGATTAGGAGGCGACCTCACATTAAGTTGTTCTAGAACGAATTGCGGGGAGGGGTGCTTTTAGGACCCGGTGGATGGAATAGCCGAAAGTAGAGATGTTTTGGGGGGTGGGATCAAATGGGGGATTTGAGGGGTGAAATTGCGTCGTTGTGTTGTAGTTCGTCATCCTGATCCTTTTGTTGTGGAGGGGAATCCATTATAATTGAAATGGATTGTTGAAACTGATCCTGTCCTTTTCAATTGAGTGATTAGACGGTGGACATTGAGCTCTTTGAGCGTTTTGATATGGTAATTGTTATCGTAATGTGTTGTGTGGACGGTTTAAAATGTACTGAAGATGCATCTAGTTGGGGTATTAAGTTTACGAAAGGAAAATAATTATTTTTACAATTTGAATAAACACTCTCATTGAAGAAAAATTATATGCAAGTTTTTTAAAATATAGACTACAAGTAGACATGTGCAGTAGACTCCGCTTAATGTGATTGCGGTTAAGGTTATCAATCGAATTATATTATAGAAATTGACTGGTCTTTCTCGTTCTTATTGAAATTAACCCAAGATGTACCGTTTTATGTTATCAGTATGTCGTTTTTTGTTATAAAAGTTTGGTGAAATCTATTAAAAACCTCCTCTTTTCTCTGTTAGAAGGTTATTAAGTAAATGAAACTGAATAAATTGTTTTAACAAATTCAATAAACGCTCATAATCAAGAAATTTATGCAGTCTGCTATAAGATTAAAATTAAAATAATACCCTACTGCATTAATTGGAAAATGGGACGATTGATTCTATACTAAAAAATGGGGAAACAGTGTAAACTCGAGTGTTTGCATTAAGATCACAACTATGTAGTCCTAATTGAAATATTTAAAACGATTATCTAGTATGTTTTTTACAACTTAAAAAATCATAAAGAAAACTATTAAAGTGGAACATAATATTAATTATAACTAATAAATTAGTCACTCATACTCATTCGTGACTCATAAATCGGCCCTTAAACAAAAAAAAGTTTTTAGGGGATTTCACTTAATTTTGATGACATTAAACGTTATATTGATCTCATAAAACGATACAATTCGAGTTAAGTTAAATAGAAGTTATCGGGACCAGTCAATTCTCATAACATTAACCGTGATCATATTAGCGGAGTTTACTATAAATAAATATTTTATGTGTTTAAAACGCGAAGTACACGTTACATTTCTCAAATGCGTTTTCATTAATTTTCTATTTAAGGTAGTGGTTGTGCTTGAATATCAAAAAGGATACCTTGTTAATTAGTCTATAGATAAAATAACTTTATTAGCTATTCTTTGAATAACTCTCTATAACACAAGATACAATATTAAAGATGTTTCAGTAAGTTTTGATTTGAATTTTGGAAATTGTTTCATACTCATCGAGGGCCAACTAACTTAAGTCTGTTTATAAAACTATGCGAATTGATCTCATGTACCTACATGAATAAAATTTAAAATTCAGTTAATTGGAAAACGTGACTACTTAGTTAAAATGTTATGAGGTTTCCTACAGTTTATGCATGTGCACTTCGTATTAGGGATTGGCTATGGATTGATTGCTTCTTGGTTCATAAACATCAAACGTGTGTATTTAAAAGTTCACTTAATTTTAGTATAAACTGCTAAATTCTACTCTATTTGTGACATAAAATCTAGATTGGCATACCGTTATTTGGGAATTTATGTGGAAGGGTGTCTAATCTATAGGGGAGAGTGTTGTACCTATGGACAAAAATCACGTTTGAATTTTTCTAAGACAGGTAAAATCACATTTTGACCATTTAAAATGCCCAACCTATAGTCCTAACCTTTGTGAGTAGAGAGATATTTTTTACTAGTCAAAATCTTGAAAATTGGATTTTTAATCATTTATAATAACTTGGAAAAATTTGTGTCCAAAGGTACAACAACCTGTTGTACCTATGGACAGACCCAGTTGTACCTGTGGACACCCTTAAAAAGGGAAGTTTTACTTGAAAAAAGCTAAGAATGAACATTTTTATTGATGAATTACCTTTTAATAACCTATTTCAAGCCTTTTTAAAATTGAAAATAGATTTTTTAAAGTAATGTAGTTTTAGATCGTAAATGATCATTAAAACGAATTTGAATGATAAAGTCTTGATTTTTTACCAAAAACACAAAAATCACATGGTATTTTCAGATAAGAATTTAAGGTAGTAGTTTCATCAATCATGCTTATTGATCTGACAACTTCGCTGATCCAAAAAAACCCAATTCGATCGACACTTAGTTGTGCAATCATTTGGTGGTAATAACAATAATAATTTGGTGGTAAATCGTCTTCAGTGGAAGTTTGAAGTTTTTTTAATCGTCATACTTAAATGAGATAGGGTGCTTAGGGTTTTACACCATATTTTAAATTAAATTCCAAGTAGAATCATAAATTTAAAAAAGTAGTTTAGATCACAAAATATTTGATTTTTCATCTAAAATTCACTTGAAAATAAGCGCTGACAAATAGATTACCATTTAGAATTAATTTAACATTTATTAAAATGTATTCAGTTAAATGAAACCTGATTCTAAAACGCCGATTAGCTACAGACTAGGGTGTCTCAAAAAGTGCGTTTTTTTGGAAAAGTTTGAAAAGTGATCGGGCCGTTAGCTAAAAAGTTTCCTTTTGGTGTTAGAAGGTCAGTTGCAAAATTAAAACTAATTCGGTTCACTTTAACTATTGCCTCTACGAGAGCGAAATCTCTATAATGAGAGGCAAGCAACCTCTACCTCTAAAACACTTACGCATCGCAATGACCTTGAAAACCTGTCACTGTTGACCAAATTTTCAACTTAAAACATCAAACTTAGCAAATAAAAAGATTTGGATTTCATGAGAATACCCCAAAACCAGAGGTTAACATTCCAATAATGACATTAAGATCCAAACGAAACGTTGAAAAAGTAATAAAACAACTTCTGAAAGAAAACACTTAATTAGACATCTACTGCATGATAGATAAAATTCTTTTTTCTACGGTATCATATTTTATTCGTATCTTGAATGTAAACATTCCATAACACCAGGGGAAAGTAGGAGTGGGTTGCTTCTCTGCGAGAGTGAGACATTAAGGTGTTTCAAAAGTCTATGGGGAATTCTTTTTGTAAAATTTCCCAGATACATTATTACCTGTACATTTTTAGGTCTCTAGGACAATTTTTGACCCCCACGCCCTTCATAAGTAGGTTTCCCATGTTAAAGTATAGGGAAAATATTGAAAATATCGTCATTTTTGGCTCTTTTCAATTTTATGAGCCTGAACGCACTCAATATCGAATTAAATCCCATACATCATCTTTGGGACATCATTGTCTCAAGATCCTATTGGAAAAACATTCAATAGAACCTACTGAGGGACGTTCCATGGGGGTTAAAAGCGCGCTTTGACCGAAAAAAGAGAATGCTTGCCGGCGCTTGCGGCGGGAGCTGGATGAAGGCCTCACATAGGGTTTTACTTCCCAAAACTGAGATACAAGACTATCAGATGATGCCAGCTGAAGTAAAATAGGAAAAATATTCAATAAAACCTCCATGTGAGGCCTTCATCCACTCCCGCCACAAGCGCCGGCGAGCGCCTGCGAGCATTCTCCTTTTTAGGTCAAAGCGAGCTTTTAACCCCCATGGAACAACTTAACTTTGAATTTATTTCAAAGATTTCGATTGGATTACCTATAAGTTTCATTTTAAAGTCTCCTACTGAATGGGAAAGCTTAGACGAATTCAAGTGGTGCCGAGATTTTTTCAACAACTTGGCGGTCACCTATGATGTCGCAGAGCTAGGAGTGGCCCTAACATAAGAGTATACCTCCCTAGATTGAAAACTGAAGCACAGAGGAAAAATCTCCAACAAACTGTCAATAAATATCGCGCTAAGTTTTCTAAGACAGATAAGACTACGTTAGTTCATGAATTTTAAAATTATCATGGAGCATAAACATAGAAAGTGTATATTTTAGTGCAATAAATAACTGACATAATAAAGGCATGTATTCAAATCAATCAAAGTCTGCCCGGGCCTAGTGGCCCATCAGGCGGTGCCCATCTCCGTTTCTGTAGCCTTTGGGCCTGGGGTGCTAATTATAGCGTGTGTCCAGGCCGAGTGGCTAGCTCGACGCTGGACCCCCAGTTGATTCCCCAAGCAAGCTTGGTCCTCATTTATCAACCCCGGAAGGATGAAGGGCTGAGTTGACCCATGACCAGCTACCCAAGCAGGAGCCGCGAGGCATCGAACCTGGGTCGGTAATGCTAGTAACCAGACACGCTAACCACTGCACCACCGCGGCCACAAAAGGCATGTATTATATGAATATTATTATTACATTATCTCAATCCAAGCAGTCTAAAAATGGCATAAAAAAGGTAAGCAAAAGCAAGTAGTTGCGTAATAGGTCTCGTTATGAAGTAAAGCTAGAGCTGCAGCCTAAACCAGGCTTTTCTCGTAACTTCAACCGCTTTGAGGCAATAGTTAGGGTTGTACCACAACTTTAAAAATTTCAGGGAAGTTTATTGGTGCCAAAAGGAAACTTTTTGGGACACGGCCCGATAAGATTTCCAAAGTTCGAAAAAATGAGACACCCTACTACAGACACCCACAAGAACGTGTCCGTAGGTACAACACTTATGGTGTCCGAAGGTACAGCATCAGGTGTTTTTGCATTCAAAGTTCTATAAAAGATAAAAGAATTGAGATCTGACGATTTCTAATATCAAAACTAAAAAGTCAAAATCTCGGGGATTCCCCCCATATATCCCATTTTATCATATCATAATCATAGAGGAAGAAAATAATTAATGTAGTGATGCACTAAAAAAAACTTTGAGCACCTAAAAACAGTATTTTTACTATAGAAAATTTAAATAATATTTTAAATAGCTGATTTCACGTTAGCAACTAGATAGCATCTGTTTACATTCAAAATCGACCACAAATTCAAATTTACATTTTTTCCCGAATTTTAAAATGAGGTGGCTGAAGGTACAACCGTCCGTAGGTACAACACTCTCCCCTATAATTTAATTTTCGCGGTCCATATTCTCAAAATTACTAAGTAACTAATATCTCAGTTACATTTGAAAACGTGGTTGAACCAACGATAGTAAAAGGTCACGTGATTTTTTGCTTCAGTATTTTTTGTTTTATTAAAAATATACTGATTTTTTATGTATACAGGGTGATTCAGAAATAATCATCAATAATTGGGGGGGGAGGTAGAGGGGCCCTAGACAAGCATATTTCGAATAGGGATGGTGGGGCGCAACCTTACAGTTAAAGAGCTAGGACCTAATGTAGTGCGAGCGCGTTTCAAAAGGTCGTTTTTAGAAGGCCCGTGTGACGAAACAAAACATAATAAAATGAAAAAAATTATTGCATGAGGTACAGGAGTATCCGTACTACTTTAATCCTCAATGTGATAGAAATTGGACCACTTGGTAAACCGTGGGGTGAGTTTTAAAACGTGCAATATTAATCTCTTAGTCAAACAATGGAGTTCCCTTAATGGTATTTAGAAAAATGATGATCGGGGAAGGAATTTTCAATGATCAAACAGTTCTAATGATCAATGTTACGATCACTGAAAATTCCTTCCACGATCATCATTTTTTTAAATACCATTAAGAGAACTCCATTGTTTGACTAAGAGATAAATATTGCACGTTTTAAAACTCACCCCACGGTTTACCAAGTGGTCCAATTTCTATCACATTGAGGATTTAAGTAGTACGGATACTCCTGTACCTTATGCAATAATGTTTTTCATTTTATTATGTTTTGTTTCGTCAAACGGACCTTCTAAAAACGGCCTTTTGAAACGCGCTCGCACTACATTAGATCCTAGCTCTTTAACGGTAAGGCTGCGCCCCACCATCCCTATTCGAAATATGCTTGTCTAGGGCCCCTCTACCTCCCCCCAAATTATTGATGATTATTTCTGAATCACCCTGTATAGAGGGTATAACTAAGGTTAGAGGGAGTAAATGTATCTTCCTCTTTCGATCAATTGCCCCTCAGCTTCTTCTTTTCTCCCCTCCGAGTATGTCAAAATCACACATGACCCTTTTACTATCGTTGGTTCGACAGTATCCAAGACATCTCTTTTGTCAATCTTAGATAATATGATGGATGGTTAGGATATTTCAATCAGTTATACTAGGTGATTCAGAAATAATCATCAATAATTGGGGGGGAGGTAGAGGGACCCTAGACAAGCATATTTCGAATAGGGATGGTGGGGTGCAGCCTTACCATTAAAGAACTATTACCTAATGTAGTGCGAGCGAGTTTCAAAAGGCCGTTTTTAGAAGGCCCGTGTGACGAAACAAACATAATAAAATTAAAAATGTTATTGCAGGAGGTACAGGAGTATCCGTACTACTTAAATCCTCAATGTGATAGAAATTGGACCACTTGGAAAACCGTGGTGTGAGTTTTAAAACGTGCAATATTAATCTCTTAGTCAAACAATGGAGTTCCCTTAATGGTATTTAGAAAAATAATGATCTGGGAAAATTTTTTCAATGATCAAACAGTTTCAATGATCAATGTTACGATCATTGAAATTTCCTTCCCCGATCATCATTTTTCTAAATACAGTAGAACCCCGATTATCCGCGAGCGGATGATCCGCGGTGCGGATTATCCACGAGTGCCAGGAAAAAAGGTTTTTAATGATGAGAGCAAATTTTAGATGAGATAAAGACATTTTAGATGTAGAGCAAAGGTTTCTGCTGTACTGCACCTATTTTAAAAGTTTTACATATCATGTTTAAGTACAATAAAACATAGTTTTTAAGCTGAAATATTTTTTTCGTGTTTTCACATCATTTTTAGTCTTTAATCGGGTTATCCGCGATTTTCGTTATCCGCGGTACCCTTGCCACCCAATAGAGCGGATAGTCGGGGCTCTACTGTACCATTAAGGGAATTCCATTCTTTGACTAAAATATTAATATTGCACTTTTGGAACTCATTCCAAGGTTTAGAAAATGGTTCAAATTCTATCGAGTTCATGGTGTAATTAGTAGGGATACTTCCTTACCTCATGCAATAGATTTTTTCATTTTATTATGTTTTGTTTCGTCACACGGGCCTTCTTAAAACGGCCTTTTGAAACGCGCTCGCACTACATTAGGTCCTAGCTCTTTAACGATAAGGATGCGCCCCACCATCCCTATTCGAAATATGCTTGTCTAGGGCCCCTCTACCTCCCCCTCAATTATTGATGATTACACTGTTCAACATTTATAAAATTTCCTTGATGAAAATAGTCATTTCTTATAGATTTTGGGTCGCTGAATACGAAAATCACCATTAAAATTCTCAATTGACTCAGGATTTTCGGGGAACAGCCCCTCCCCCTTTTTACGTTTTTCGACGACTTTATAACTTTAAACTCGATTTTCAGGGTCAAAAAGCATTGCTTTATCTTCAAATTGCCCCCAGGGGACATGAAAGGTTCAAATTAATCAAATATAATAAATTTATAACAAATGGATAGGTTAAAGGGGTAATTACCCCCCTAAAAATACACAAAAATAGCTAAAAATTATAGAGGTTTCTATACGCTATTTTTTCTCTTATTTTTTACGCAATTCCCGTTTGAAGTGTCCTAACCCTTCCCCAAGAACCCAAATTTGATAACAATATGCAGCAATAATTTTTACTAAAAGCGGCTGAGGTGTTAGCCTCCCAGAAGCCCCCGTGGAACAGTTCGGAAGACTTCCAAAATCGCGAAGGCGCTCGCGAGCTCAGGAATTAATATTGATGATTTTGAAAAGATTACAAATGACGTTTTCCTTATATTTTGGGTCTATCCTAAGTAGAAACTCTTCAGTTCTTTAAAAACTGACCGGTTTTAGGGAGTGAGGATTCCATGTTTCAAGATGTTAATAGATGCACGGCTGTGGATAACAATTAGGGGGCATCCCCTTTAAAACTGAGGGTGATAGAGGAAATGGGTGTCATATTTGAATTCAGCAGATCATTTTACACAAGAAACAGCTGAAATTCAGTTAGTGGCTTCAAAACTTTTTTTTGTACAGCACTGTTTAACTCTAAGTGCCGCATTGAACCCTTTCGTGGATGCTTTGGGGGCACTCTCACCTCAACCGCTTTTAGTAAAAATCATTGTTGCATATTGCCATCAAATTTGGATCCTTGGGGGAGGGTTAGGCCCCTTCAAACGTGAATTGCGTAAAAAATATAACTTTAAACTCGATTTTCAGGGTCAAAAAGCATTGCTTTATCTTCAAATTGCCCCCCAGGGGACATGAAGGGTTCAAATTAATCAAATATGATAAACTTATAACGAATGGATAGGTTTAAGAGGTAATTACTCCCCTAAAAATGCAAAAAATAGCTAAAAATTATAGAGGTTTTTATACGCTATTTTTCCCCTTATTTTTTTACGCAATTCACGTTTGAAGAGGCCTAACCCTCCTCCAAGGATCCAAATTTGATGGCAATATGCAACAATGATTTTTACTAAAAGCGGTTGAGGTGAGAGTGCCCCCAAAGCACCCACGAAAGGGTTCAATGCGGCACTTAGAGTTAAACAGTGCTGTACAAAAAAAAGTTTTGAAGCCACTAACTGAATTTCAGCTGTTTCTTGTGTAAAATGATCTGCTGAATTCAAATATGACACCCATTTCCTCTATCACCCTCAGTTTTAAAGGGGATGCCCCCTAATTGTTATCCACAGCCGTGCATCTATTAACATCTTGAAACATGGAATCCTCACTCCCTAAAACCGGTCAGTTTTTAAAGAACTGAAGAGTTTCTACTTAGGATAGACCCAAAATATAAGGAAAACGTCATTTGTAATCTTTTCAAAATCATCAATATTAATTCCTGAGCTCGCGAGCGCCTTCGCGATTTTGGAAGTCTTCCGAACTGTTCCACGGGGGCTTCTGGGAGGCTAACACCTCAGCCGCTTTTAGTAAAAATTATTGCTGCATATTGTCATCAAATTTGGGTCCTTTGGGAAGGGTTAGGACACTTCAAACGGGAATTGCGTAAAAAATAAGAGAAAAAATAGCGTATAGAAACCTCTATAATTTTTAGCTATTTTTGTGTATTTTTAGGGGGGTAATTACCCCTTTAACCTATCCATTTGTTATAAATTTATTATATTTGATTAATTTGAACCCTTCATGTCCCCTGGGGGGCAATTTGAAGATAAAGCAATGCTTTTTGACCCTGAAAATCGAGTTTAAAGTTATAAAGTCGTCGAAAAACGTAAAAAGGGGGAGGGGCTGTTCCCCGAAAATCCTGAGTGAATTGAGAATTTTAATGGTGATTTTCGTATTCAGCGAGCCAAAATCTATAAGAAATGACTATTTTCATCAAGGAAAAAATTTTGAAGGTCAAATTTGTTGAATAGTGTTATTTCTGAATCACCCTGTATACAGGGTGTTTCAAAATTGCGTTGCACGGCTTTTATTCGGAACCAACGCCTTCTAGGGTCATGGAAGTAAGGTCTACCCCAAGATAAATGAGCCTGGAGAATGCACTGAAATGACTTACAGCACCCCTAGCGGCGAAATTAAAAAGTTGAAAACATTAATTTAAAAACTAAAAGAGATAGAGCAAAAACCTCTATGAGAGTATTCTTGCCAACGTTATGAAGAACTCACTGAAAAAAAATTCATAAAAATATCTTGAATATTCGCCGAGATATTTGCATGTGAAAATATCGAATATTTGCAAATTTTTTTGATTTTTTGATTAAATTTTGAGTTCTTTCAACTAAAAAAACACAAAACTACAAACTATTTTTCTTTCTTGACCCCTGAAAAAGTGCTATTTTCACATGCTAATATCTCCGCGAATACTCAAGATATTTTGATTAAATTTTTTTCAGTGAGTTTTCATGACGTTTGCATCAATACTAGCATTGAGGTTTTTGCTCCATCTCCTTTAGTTTTTTAATTATTTTTTTTTTAACTTTTTAATTTCGCCGCCAGGGGTGCTGTAAGTCCTCTCAATGGATTCTCCAGGCTCACTTACCTAGGGGTAGACTTTACTTCCGTGATACTAGGAGGCGTTGGTTTCAAATAAAAGCCATGCAACGCAATTTTGAAATACCCTGTATATGTCCCTTAGCTTCCTTAGTTCTCCCTTATTTCCATTAAGATAAGGAAAAGGTCTCAATTAGTCTTAACCTCGCACTTGAATTATGGGAAACTTTTTCCGCTGGGATCACTCATTACCTCACCTATTACGTTCCAACCATTGGGATGACATACTGGAAAATTCAAGGGGTGTTTTAGTAACTGCTATACTCTGTTCATTTTGAACTGACACCCGAAGATATTTCCTTCCCCGTCACCTTATCAGTAACCATTACAACTCTCAACTTCACAGCGACGAAGAAGGCTACTATTGGCCGCGCAAAGAGCGTAGCTATGGTTACGCTTCTAGCGAGGGGAAAGCACTATTCTTCAAGTGCCAGTTGTAGGAATCTCGGTGGAATTGTTGAGCCAGAAATTAGCTATCATTGATGTTACATATTTTATGATTTTCGTACTCTGAATGATAGCCTTATAGAATCCAGAATGTTAACCCTCTCGCCACCCTGGACTTCATATGAGGCTCCTACTTATGAGCTCAATTTTTGTATGATGTAAACACGCAAATTTATTTTCTTTTCATCAGTGACTTCACTGATTCATGTAGATCACATATGAGACTTCCAGATGGTTTCTGAATTCGTTCCTAAATGGCAGCAAGATGATTTATACCTCAATGTTCACATTTTAAGATGTGATGCTTGTGAAGAGAAAATACTAGCTAGATACTAGCTTCTGTAGAACATTTTTTATAGGTTGGTAGATATTTTCTTATATCGTAACCTTCTAATATTATGACCAGGTATTTTAATAATTTCTAAACCAAGTATTTTATGTTAAAATAAAAAAATATGGCCTCATATGGCTCATATGAGGTTAATACAAAAAATTTTTTTCCAGACAAATTATTGGGGCATTTTGGATGTATTGAGAAAAAGAAAAAAGCGTTTTTTTACTTTTTTGATGTGCTGGTGCCGAGAGGGTTAAATTAAATACTATACTAACATTTTCACACCCAAATTTTAATTTTTAACCGCAAATACCACTAATCCATCATATTAAGAATTCTCAACTGGAAGAAACTCATAACTATTCCCATCAAAAAGAAACACTAAACACCCAATCTTCCAAAACAAATTCCAACCACTCCTATCTGCGGCCGAATCTAAACACCCCTTCGCACACTTAAAAAGACCCCTCAATCATTAACAGGGTCCTAATCTGGTCCAACCCATCACTCCTACTACAGATCAATAACTAATTGCCGAGGAAAGAGGCTCCTCCAGATCCGAAGTCAGCCCTCTTCTCGGCCCATTAACTTTATTGAAGGACGGAGGATATGCCTCCTTAAGTACCCTTCTGCGGCTCCTTTTCTTGCTGATCCCGCGGATCCCTATTCGCACCGTTGCATGAAATGCCGTTAGGGGAGTGAAAATTAAGTCTCCGTCTTTAATAAGGAGGCCAGATGTAAGTCGCCGTGGCCGGAGATTGGATTTTTGAGTTATTGGATTAGTCGAGTAAGGAGCCGGTTATAATGAAGAGGTGGGTTAGTGTGTTGTGTTTTGGAAGAGTGTGGGAGGATGATGTGTGTTGTCGATGTGTTGGTGTAACGTATAAAACGCGAGCATGTTAACCCTCTGACTAATCATCCTGCGACTTCCGCGTCCAACGCAAGTGGAACAAAATCTGCTCATTCCGCGATTTCCGCGTGCATGTGTTTTTATTCCTTTATTGAGAAGCGCGTCCCGTTTTTCTTCAAAACTATTAATTTCAGAGATCTGAAAATACTTCGATCATATTGCTGAGAAAAAGCCTGTATGGAAACATACCTTATTTTTTAAAACTGACCGAGAAAAAGTCCTGAAAGTATGAAAATCGCAAATCCAAATGCTATGTATATTCACTGGGCATTAAAAGAAATACACAATTTTTGAAACGATTTCGGTCCAGAAATGTAGCAGTCAGAGGGTTAAAGTATTGACAGTTATTAGAGTCAGAGGGTTATGAGTCAGAGGGTTATTAGTATGTGAACCGACATGTGAGATGGTTGGAAATGAGAGAAACAGACATTGAGGGATACCTTTTGTATATGGGGTGTTTTTGTTTCGAAAGTCTGTTTCATGGCTTTTATATGGCAACAACCTCTCCTAGGGTCAGGGAAGGTCTACCTACAGCGCACCTATGAGCGAAAAAAAGTTTGAAAAATTAAAGAAGATAGAACAAAAACTTGAGTGCAGATATTCTTGCTAATATTATGAAACACTCACTGGAATGAAATTCATGAAAATATCTTTAATTTTTGCGGAGATATTAGCATGTGGAAATAGCATGTAAAAGAAAAAGTTCGCTTTTTTGTGAGTTTTCCAGTGTTAGTATGTAGTTTTGTATTTTTTTATTAGATAAAGACAGAATTTTATCAACAATTTTTAAATAAACTTGGAAAACTTTCGAAACACACTGCATAAAGTAACAGTTTTTTTAACATGTGAATTTTTAACATGTGAATAAGACCTTTCACCTAGCGAGGACCCCGAGCAGTACAAACGTTAAAAATACAAACGTTCAATTTTGTCTTGTTTGGGTAAATTTCGTTTACTTCTATTTGCAGTTACGTAAACTTGACATATCTGTTACAGGGTTGCTTGATTTAAATCATGATTTAAATCGATTTAAAAAATCATTGATTTAAATCAAATGTTAAACTACCACAATTTAAATAAAAAATTAGTTGTATGCTTTAAAAATGGTTTGCAAGATTATTTACATAATACTTTTTTCAAACTGCTAGATATGTAACTGGAGAGATAGATTAAAGTTACTCTACTTAAATTGCCTGCAATTTTAAGAAAAAATTTGTACTACCATTAACAAATATGTTTATGACAAAAAGGGGCAAATAGAAGGGTTTAGAATTATTGTAATAAACTAAACAAGAATTAAAATCTTATTTTTTTTACCATGTATCACCTTTTTAAAATACAAGTATGTGATGATTTTATCGAAAGCTTGTTTTTATGATTTTAGTCAAGTTTTTCAAACTAAGTTCAGAACTATTAATTCATTTAAAAAATCAATCTGATTTAAATAAAAAAATCCAATTTAAATAAAATAAACCCGATTTTTTTTAAATCAAACCTTTTCATCAGAGAAAGTATCAGCATGAAATGTATTTAACGAATTTTATTTTATTATTAAAGAGTAATTCACATGCTTTTAATTCGCCAGCAGTTTAAATTATACAATCACTTATCTATTCGTTATTTAACCCCTTACCAGTGTCGCCCGAGCTCAGCTCGGGCAACTACTACGTGCAGAATTTGTGATACCCGAGCTGTGCTCGGGCAGGAGAAAAATTAACGTTTCCCTTTGTGAAACCCAAACTGAGTTCGTTTCGATGATGATAGTGATTTTTCGTCGTTTAGAGATTGTGAGACATCATGTTTGGATAATCTTGTTCCTAATTTAATAAGATGTGTGCGTAATCCAATACTTTTTAGTACACTTGCAATTACATTTAAACTTTGATTTTTTTATAAAAAACTATTTTCTAACACTTATAATAATATAAAGAACAAAATTAAACAGCCCAAAAATTTTTTTAATTTTTTGGTAAATTTTTCTGAAATAAATGTCACTTAAGGTGTTAATAATATATATAAATATCTTATTGGGGTCCCTTAAAACTGCTTCTTTCTTGACAAAAACAACAAAAGAGACTCTTTTATACTTTAAAAAAATATACTAAAGCTATAATTATAGCTACTTATATGATCACGTACATTACTTCGCTTAAAAACTAACCTTTAGGTTTTTTGCTATTCGAAGAGAAATCTTAAGTTAGAAGGTAAGTTTTTTTCCTAAAAATAAATGCTTTAGGAATCTTAAGAAGTAATTATCCTAAGTGTAGTTTATTTTTGCTATTTAACTAAGTTTATATAAGTAGTTTGATTATTTCTGCAAAAACCTTTTCTTCTTCACTAAAGATGTCGTCTTAAAGGAAAGGCCTTAAGAGGGAATAAAACGTCAATAAACTTCCATAAAATAAAATTGACAATATTCGATGTTACTTACACTGTATAAAAATGCATTAATTTTGAAAGGAACTTCTAAGTTAAAGGCATTGGAAGATATTTTGATAAAGTAGGATTATTTTCTTGAATATCTGAAATTCTGAGATACGTCGCTGAATAGTCCTCTACATTAAAGTAATGATATGTGATGCTGTTTATTTTTATAAATTTCAACTAAAAATATTCAATGAATACACTGGTCAACACTCATTTTGATGGCGGGAATATTAAAGCTGTTTTTGTATATATTTGACCTCCTGATTCCGAATATGACATCCGTTTTTGCTCATCAGCTCTAGTTTTTAAGATATTCGAAAATTAAGTTTTTTCACTTTTGACCTACCTTTTATAGAATATGGTGCTATAACAATGACTTAAAAATAAAAAACCTAACCACCCAAGGCTTTTCCTATTCCTTAGGCTCCCAATAGATAGTGTATAAAGTTTCAGCCCCCCAAGTTAATTTTAAGGGGTACCTATAGGGCCCTAAAGTTGAAAAAAGTCGAAAAATTGGTCTTTTTTTTAGAATTTAAAAAAAAATATTTTTGAGTTTAATAATTTGATAAAACTGGCTAATATATGTTTTTTAGAACTTATTCAGACCGCTAAAAATATTTTTACTTTCAAACTGCACTTCTTTAGAGCGATTTTTTAGTTTTTAGGCGAGAATAAGGGTCATTTCGCTCAAAAACGCTTGGTACCAATAATGGTGGTTGAAACGAATTAATTTCGAATTTTTTAGAAGTAAGTCATCAAAAAAGATGTCCTTTGATATAAAACTGAAATTTCATATGATACAGATCAGTGAAAAAAAGCATTTTTTCCAATGTTAGGGCTTGAAAGCGCGAGAGGAGCTTCTACTGTTTTACTGATCTTTATCATGTGAAATTCAGTTTTACATCAAAGGACATCTTTTTTGATGACTTACTTCTGAAAAATTTGAAATTTATTCGTTTCAACCACCATTATTGGTTTTTGTTCTTGTTCTTGTTGATTGGATGGAGACATTTGCTGACTATTAAAAAGTCGCTTCGTCTTCTTTTCCTATTTCTTTAGTCTTGTTAGTATAGTCTTGTTAGTACTTCTTCTTTACTCCGGTATAATAGAGCTCACTTGGTTGTTTTCTGTGCTTTTTAAGAATGATGTGATAGCCCTAGTTTTGAGTTTTATATTATTTTTGTTCATGTCCATTAGTTCAAGAAAGTTTTTTTGAGAGTTATTGAGGGTTTGAGAGTTATTGAGGGACGCTTGGTACCATTATTGGTACCAAGCGTTTTTGAGGGAAATGACCCTAATTCTCGCCTAAAAACTAAAAAATCGCTCTAAAGAGGTGCAGTTTTAAAGTAAAAATATTTTTAGCGGTCTGAATAAGTTCTAAAAAACATATATTAGCCAGTTTTATCAAATTAAAAAACTCAAAAATATTTTTTTAAAAATTCTGAAAAAAAGACCAATTTTTCGACTTTTTTTCAACTTTAGGGCCCTATAGGTACCCCTTAAAATTAAGTTGGGGGGCTGAAACTTTATACACTATCTATTGAGACCCTAAGGAATAGGAAAAGCCTTGGGTGGTTAGGTTTTTTATTAAGTCATTTTTATAGCACCATATTGTATAAAAGGTAGGTCAAAAGTGAAAAAAATTTAATTTTCGAATATCTTAAAAACTAGAGCTGATGAACAAAAACGGATGCTATATTCGGAATCAGGAGGTCAAATTTATACAAAAATAGCTTTAATATTCCAGCCATCAGAAAAAAAGTTTTTTTTTGTAGACCAGTGTAATCATTCCTCTCAAAAATTTTTAATTATTGGTCAATTGTGAAAAATATATGTCCATTTGTTGTTGTTGTCTTGTCCAACAAGCAGTGCAATTTGATCATATTGATCCAAAAGTGTCCAAAACAGTTCTGGCCACAGCAATAACTTCAGAGGAATAAAGGAATATGTTCATTTCAATATTCTTTAAAAATACTAATAAAACTTTAACTTCTTGATTCATTTCATGAAAAAAACCAAAGTCAATCATTAATTATAAGAAACAACTTTCTATATCAGTTAAACACTTTCTTCTAATACTAAAAGTTAGGTACCTTTTTGAAATTATCAAAAAAACGACAGATTTTGTATAAGAGCTTACAATATTTTAATTCGTAATTTCAAAAAAGGGTTTACTATGGCTCGAGGTTCACTTAAATTGAAATAATGTTTATTTTGTTGACTGTTATGAAAATGTATATCAAAAAGATAGTTTACGAAGTCATTTTAAGGCAATCCCTATAAAAAATCTATATTTCATTAAAAAAATCTGAAAATTACTGACCCTTCACAAATTTATTACGTGTAAGTATAATAAATGCAATAATATAGTCTACGGTGTTCTTTTTCATGATTTTTTATACACGTCATATTTCCCCTCGATATATTAAGATTTATTTCATCAACTTAGGTAATAATTTTCTTTAACTATAAAAAACACTCCTAAAGAACACATTTTCCGAGGTTTTCAATTCAATTTAGTTAATGGAAAAACATTAGTAGAGAGAAATTGCAAAGAAAAATACCAAACCATCAAAGATAAACATCGATGGTGTGGACGAAGAACCACATTGATTTTATTGGTCATGTGACATCCTTAGATAAGATTCTGAGTCCGAATTTATCTTCCCCTTTAGGAGTAATGTGTCTGGAAATCCTTAAGAAGAAAATACATCCCAGTTGAAATATAAATTCCTTATTGGATTTTTGTCCTTAAGAAGATTAGGAGGGCTCTGAAAAATTGATGTCGCTATAAAAATTAGGTACAATCCGTTCCCGCGGGGGAAACTTAAGTAATTATAGGAATGTATTGTTTTTTTTATCTCAATTCAAACAAGGGTGATAAAATTGTATTGACGTGAAGAAATTAATAAATAGAAAATCCATCTACTAAAGCTTTAGAGTACAAATGAAGTTAAAATGCTTTGACATGAAGTTTGAAGCGGTATCGGGTGATTCTCTAAAAGGAAAATATTTTGATCATTATTAGGATTGATCATACTTCTTGTGTACTGTTCCAAGAATTGGTACTGAGTTTGCTTGCCCAATTAAAGTAGCTCATTTTTTTTGCTTGGAGACTATTACACTGGTACAATTCTTGAATAACTTGTTTAAATGCCGTATAATTTACTTCATGTTTTCATAAGAAATTATTACTACAATATTTCGAAGCATATTCTTCAGAATATGTAATCTTTTGATTATGGAGGAGTATGAGCAGACATAAATTTACAAAATTCTGTAACACATTTAACTAACTATTTTTCAATCTTATCTTACAATTGATTTTAATGTTGTAAAATTAAGAATTTTTCCAATTTTTGAAGTTCTTGTACATCACTCTATCCCAAATATTTTCTTAAATTTCGATTTCCAGTATGTTTCATATGAAAAAATAAATAGTTATACACGTAAAGTAATGAAAATAATTCCTTCATTAAAACATATGAAGTGATATTCCACAGAAGTTATTTATGTAGCCAGAGCTGGTCTTGGACACTTTTGGATCAATTTGATCAAATTGCACTGCTTGCTGGATAAGACAACAACAACAAACATATGAAGTGATAGGTATAATAAACTATACTGGTATAAATAAATACAATAATAAATAATTCAGTACTTTTAATAGTTAAAATGATACTCAGATTTTTAAAATGTAAAAATACAATTGATGAAACTGATAAAAGCGTTTTACCCCAATATTTTGTATCCTATATTATATGTATTACGATGTGTTTCCCTACACGTATATCTTGAGACTAAGCATGTAAAGAATCTTAAAATTCAATTGCCTATCCTAAGAATCACAGTAAAACTTTTATTGAGAATATGAATCAAGATGAAAGTAGAAAAAAACCGGTAGAATACAAAATCCATTTTTTTCCCTTAAAAGACCCTGTGGCGGCAGAGAACGAAAAAGGCTTTATAAAGTAACGAAAATGAAAACTACAATTGAATCCAAATCAGAAGCATAACGATTTCGTGTTTGGAAATAGTTTTGATATTTTAGTTTTTTAGAATACGTGATGGAAATAAACTCAACGAAAATGTTTCTTGAAAGAATTTTATTACTTTCAACTCAGTCTCCTTTGAAATGAAACTGACACTTTTTCCTGAGATTTTGCCTAATCCTTTTGTTGAGTTTTATGAACCTTTTTGAAAGAGAAAGCTTTTCTACAATTCTTGATTATTTTTAGTAATTGCTGTTAAATAAATAACAGTATTACTAGATACAGAGAGAAACTGATAAACTAATTAATCAGTTAAGTGATGCGGTCAGATTTTTTATTCTAATAAAATTATCATCGATTTATTTAGGTATTTTTTTGTTAAATATAGCATGACACTAATTTATTGACATAACGAACATCTGCAATGTAAAGTTTATTTTTAAAAACCAATTAAAAAGTATTAAATGAAATTTATCCTTTAGTTTCCAGGGAATGACAAAGAGATGTTTTTATCTGTGCAAAATCTTTGATATTTGCACATTGTTTTTAATATTAATGATATTTACTGATGTCTTTTAAAATGAATGGAATGCGGTATTTTAATTTGTATTTAACTTTTAAAAATAAAATTAAGATACACATTCCTTTATAGTTTAATTTCTGTTTCTTTAATATAATATTTTTGTTGATTAACACTAGTTTAGGGCACTATGACTGTTGAAAAATAAAATCCTGTCATTCATTCCTTTATAGTTTAGTTTCTGTTTCTTTAATATTATCATTTTGTTGATTAACACTAGTTTAGGGCACCGTGACTGTTGAAAATAAAATCCAGTTATTCATTCCTTTCTCAGTGTGGTGACCGGAGAAGAATAGTCCCAATGTACCCATGCATGTCGTAAGAGGCGTACTAAAATGGGACCCAGTGTCTGGGGGTATAGCTGGGCACCCCTGTCTCCAGGGGGTTTACAAATTTGGAGGCCTGGTCCTCCAGGTTTGGGGTTGGGCGTGGAGCCAACAACCCCATCCCGTAAAAAACCGTTAAGAAATCCAAAGAGAGAATTAACCGGACTGCTTCTACTGGAAAACGACCTGAAAATGGCCTAAGGACTTGTCGCTTTGGAATCTGGAAGGTCCGAACACTGTACTACAGTAGGGGACTACAATTTCTTATAGAGGAATTTGACAAATATAATATGGATCTACTGGCCATCCAGAAAATGCGATGGCTTGGGGAAGGTACCATTGAGAAAAGGAACCACACGGTTTACTATAGCTGTGATGAGAAAAAACATGTTTTTTGGCACTGGTTTTCTATTGAACAAAAGTTTAAAGTACTTAGTGATTGATTTTCTTCCTAAATCACCCCGACTTTGCAAAATCCGGTTAAGGGGAAGGTTTTTTAACTCTTGTATTATTAATGGTCATGCACCTACAGAGGACAGGGAGGAGGAGGAGAAGGAGATTTTTTATGAGGAACTTTCTATGTTATACAGATCTTGTCCCAGGCATGACATTAAAATTGTTTTTGGTGATATGAACGCGAAAATAGGTAAAGAGGACGAATTTAGACCTACAATCGGAAGGAATAGCTTACATGATAGTACTAATGACAATGGACAACGACTAGCACTTTTTGCTGCTGAGCACAACATGAACATTTCAAGCACTGTGTTCAGCCACAAGAGAATACATAAGATGACTTGGCGCTCGCCTGATGGAGAAACCTGGAATCAAATTGATCATGTACTCATTGATTCTAGGCATGCTTCGGATATCCAAGATGTTAGAACTTATCGAGGCGCAAACACTGTGATTCTGACCATTTTTTGGTTATTGCTAAACTAATTGCTAAAATTTCAAACACCCGAAAGTCACAAGAAGCAAAAAAGGTTTGATTGTGAAAAGCTGAAAAACGAAGCAAAGGAACGAGATTTCCAGTCCTCACTCAGGGGAGGACTAAGGTCTAAAAACATGACCGAATTGGAAACTGTGGAAAATAAGTGGAGTCTGCTCAAAGACTCAATCATCCGCTCAGCCGACAGCACGCTGGGATATATGGAAAAACCCAAACCAAGGGATTGGTTTGATAATGAATGTTTTCTTGTAACACAGGCCAAAAGAGCTGCTTATAAGAATATGATCCAAAAGCGACATTCAAGAGGCTCTCTTGAGGAATATAAGAGATCTAGAAAACAAGAAAAGAAGACTCATCGGCTTAAAAAAAGACTTTTTCACGACGATCTTTTTAAGGATGTTGAACATCTGAGGGGATCCAATGAAAGCCGTGCTTTCTACCGTGAAATTAATCTTGGCCGCAAAGACTTTAAGCCTAGAACTACTGCCTGTAGAGACAACAACAACATCATTCTAAATGATAGAAAAGAGGTACTTCATAGGTGGAATGAGCATTTTAGCAATTTGTTGAATGACCATACGCGGGATGGGTCTTCAACCAACCAAATTACCTCTGCTAACACCGATAACATCCCACCACCATCTTTGGCTGAAGTTAGAGAAGGAATTAGAAAGCTCAAAAATAACAAAGCCCCAGGCCCAGACTCGATTACTTCAGAACTCATTAAAAGCACTGCTAGTCAAAACATTGAGGAAATACATCACCTCATTGAATCAGTTTGGACACAGGAAGTTTTACCCGAATATTGGAAACTGAGCACACAAAAAAGGGGACGTCTTGGAATGTACCAACTACAGGGGAATCAGTCTCCTATGTGTCATTTACAAATTATTTTCCAATATACTGTTTAGTAGACTGGTATCTTATACAGAAAACATTGTAGGTGATTACCAATGTGGTTTTCGTAAAGGAAGATCTACCACAGAACAAATCTTTAACATTGGGCAAATTTTGGAAAAAATTAGTGAATAGGGGAGAACGGGGCACGTTCGCACAAAAAGTGCATTTCGGCATATTTCTCTGGATCTAGATGAGATATTGAAACAAACTCGGATTCAAATGAAAGTTAAGACCTTTCCCGATATTTTAAAACGATAACTGGTCGCATTCATCTAGAATTTCTAACCTATATCATCAATCTAAAAAACGAGAAATTTCGTGCGAATGTGCCCCATGGGTAGGGCAGTTTCGCACACGTGTGGGGCACATTCGTACACATACAAAAAAATTATAAAATAATTATTTTTACAAACTAAAAAGTTTATTTTACTTTAAAGTAAGGATAATTAAACGAAATATTTGGCACTTTTACATATTTTTCCTCTAATTTGAAGACTTTTTTTACAAAAAGAAAACAGCTTCAGAAAATATTGAACATCTAAGATTTTTATGAGGAAAACAATTGTAGTAATGAAGAGTATTGAAGTAAAGAAGTACATTGACATACTTCACATAATATAATTAGTTAGAAAAGGTTCAACTAATGTTTTAACTGTCAGGTTTTATTCGAAAAGAAAAGTGAACCAACAGCTCGCTTATTAACACCTGAAACTGACGGTTGGGGAACTTTTAATACGATATTATCTTTTTGTATGAATGTTGAATTATTACTTACTGGGAAAATAAAAGTTTCGTCATTAATTTTAAAGTTCTTCATCATTAATTTTAAATAAGCACCATTCAATTCCAAATTTTCTATTAGACCAACATAAAAATTTTTTTTTTTAGTAGCAAATTCTACTAGAATAAAATCACTTAAGTTCAAGTCAATTGGTATTAAACAATTATCAGGGATAATTATTTCTTCAATGTTTAAATCTGGGTCTAAATTCCTTAAAACTGAAGCTTTCTTTAAGATGTTATTTTCTATTATCACCAAATTTTGAAAAAATTACAATAAAAAACAATTAAACTTCAAGTTATTAAATATACTGCACTTATAAACATATAAATCACTTTCATAATCAAAAATGGGGAAAGATGAGGCACATTCGCACTGTCTGAATCTGCCCCATGTTTTGGCGTACGAATGTGCCCCATCTACCAGTTCAAGCTTACCACGTCCCAACAAGATATTTATAATTAAAGCAGGGAAATAAAACCTTTCTAGAAACTTACTTTAGTAGTTCCTCTACTGAATAAAATGCTGAATGTCCACTTGAGAACTATTTTTGATTGATATTTCACGCCAACAAAATGACAAGAAAATTTACTTTGCTGCTTCTAACGCTAGCCAATTTCTAGTAAGTATACAACAAAATGGCTCAGAGCTTTGAAAATTCATGCAAGAGGTGGTAGTCATGCTTCCATCTACTGGTATTTTTTTTCAGATTTTTAAATTAATAATTACTAGGGGAAATGCCGTCTGTCTGAATGTGCCCCATGTGCGAAATAGCCCCACTCTCCCCTATGGCATAACAACACATCACCTCTTTGTGATTTTAAGACTGCTTACGACTCAGTAAACAGAGAATACTTAATTGAAGCTATGAGGGAATTTGCAATTCCTGAAAAACTTATAAATTTGGTTACCATTACTCTGACTGAGACAAAACTTAGGGTTAAAATTCAGTATAATCTCTCAGAATCTATTGTTTTTTCAAATGGGCTCAGACAGGGTGATGCACTGGCCTGCTTGCTTTTTAATCTTGCCCTCCAAAAAATCATAAAAGACTCCAACATTAATACTCGTGGAACTATCTTTAACAAGTCTGTTCAGATTTTTGCGTTTGCTGACGATATTGACATAGTCGCACGCACTCCCGAGTCACTTAGAGAGGCTTTTACATCTCTAGAGGCTGCATCCAGCAAAATGCATCTAGCAATCAACCAAGATAAAACTAAGTACATGCCCTGTGGTAATATCAGCAGCCCCTATTTAGAAATTGGGGATTACAAATTTGAAGCTGTTTGCAAGTTTAAATATTTAGAATCAGAGGTTAACACTCTCAATGATCTAATGTCTGAGATCTGTAGTAGAGTCACGGATGCTAACCGATGTTTTTTCGGTCTCAAAAAATACTTAAAGTCTAACTTCACAAGCAGAAAAACGAAGATTCTAATTTACAAAAGCTTAATTAGACCCATTCTTACATACTCTGCTGAGACCTGGACAATGACTGAAAAAGCTAAAGATATCATTTCTATTTTTGACAGAAAAATTTTAAGAAGCATTTTTGGCGGCATAAAATGTAACAATATCTGGAGAAGAATAACCAACACTGTGAACTCTATAAATCTTTTAAAGAACCAGATATTGTAAAATATATTAGTATTCAGAGAATTAAATGGGCAGGACACCTAAGCAGAATGGATGAAAATCGTGTAACAAAAAAGATTTTCTCGGCCAGACCATTTGGCAACCGAAAAAGAGGAAGACCTAAACTTAGGTGGCTTGACTGTTTGGAGACAGACATGGGAGTTTTGAGAGTTAATAACTGGAAGTCCATGGCCAGGGATAGAAGAGCTTGGAATTCGATTCTGAGGAAGGCAAGGGCCCACCCTGGGCTGTCTGGCCATTGAGGAAGAAAGGATTCATTCCTTTATAGTTTAGTTTCTGTTTGTTTAATATAATCCCCCATGGTTGATTAACACCAGCTTATGATCAGTTCAGTTCATTTTTTCTCTCATTTAAATCTGAAATTGTACTTTAGAGCAAAGTTTCTTATCATATAATGCATAACAGAACTGGTCAAATACCCTTGCAAGAAGAATGTGTTTCACATTACACATTCACCAATTCCGTAATGGGAAACACATTCTTGCTTATTCTTAGGCATTTGTGGATAGAAAATGAATGGGCAATCGATAAAACCACTTTCGGTTAGAGTTATGGCTATCACATATGTTTCGAATAACCCAGACGTGTAAGAAGAAGTCATATAAACAATGAGCAATCCATTACAAAGGGTAAAACAAACATTCCAAGTCAGGATTGTTTTTCTACCTAGGGCATTGAACATGTGGAATCTGGTTTGAAAACATTAAGGTTTACCGAAACATCAATCTTTTGTATGAATTTAGCTTTATGTATTGAGCACCATTTCTTCTAAGTTTTTGAGAACGTATAGAACTCCTTTGGGAAATCAGGACATATTCTTAAAAGAAAACCAGGGGAATAAAATTTTCTATTGCTACTCAAGTTTATTTTTAAAAACATTTTATGAATGATATCAAATATTTGGTTCAGTTTAAAATATCTACACAAATTCATATAGGTTCTCTTTATGGAAGCGGAAATATAGGTGTAGTACGTCGTAAAAGGCACTAACAGTGTAGTGATAATATAGATGTAACCCAACGAAATAAAAATTAAAATTGAACTTTTTTGTGCCCCATGCATACATTAAATGAAATAAAAGCTTCTACAGATGTAGCAATTATTACAACTGCCTTTTAGGCTGTAAAACATTAGGTACGCTATACTTATTTAAATATTTTGAATATAAAAAAACGCATTTAAAATTCTGGCAGGCAGCATTTTTGTAAACTTATCTAATAGGATGAATATACACGACCCTTCAATAATGGACTGGACACCAAGGTGTGATGCTTCAACTGAAAATATGCATGATTTAGTTTGAAGCGATTGACGTCTACGTGCTTTGTGGGGTCTACGTGGGTGTTTGAAGGGGTCAGAGAAAAAATTTCCAATCTATATATTGATCCCCCTGCATGACAGAGGCTCAAACATAACAGGAAGCATTGCCTCCCGGGAAGTAACTTCTGTCCATTTTATAATATTGAGAGGGGGTGAGAAGACTATGGCTGTCAAAAATGTGTGTGTGTGTGTGTGTGTGTGTGTGTGTGTGTGTGTGTGTGTGTGTGTGTGTGTGTGTGTGTGTGTGTGTGTGTGTGTGTGTGTGTGTGTGTGTGTGTGTGTGTGTGTGTGTGTGTGTGTGTGTGTGTGTGTGTGTGTGTGTGTGTGTGTGTGTGTGTGTGTGTGTGTGTGTGTGTGTGTGTGTGTGTGTGTGTGTGTGTGTGTGTGTGTGTGTGTGTGTGTGTGTGTGTGTGTGTGTGTGTGTGTGTGTGTGTGTGTGTGTGTGTGTGTGTGTGTGTGTGTGTGTGTGTGTGTGTGTGTGTGTGTGTGTGTGTGTGTCTTATCCCACTTGGTCAACAGTAACATCATACCAAGTCCATGAAGCCGAAATTTGTCAACAGTTTAAAAACTTCGCCTGGGCTGGAGTAAAATCCAATAGTTAATCCTGGCGTCAGTATTTAATTTAACATTAACAAAATTTAAGAGTTCTACGAAAACACCCCCAAACGACATTACACCATCTCTGAATATGACGATTTGTGCAATGCACTCGAGAAAAAGACTTGACTTGGTCATTTTTTCGTACTCAAGCTTGCCCAATCGACTGGGGGAGTATTTCGTGTAACTCGACGCTTCATAAAACCGCTTTTTGGTTGTTTTAAGTCAGTTACGAAGTTGCAAACGCCAAGAGAGTCTTCCTTCTTTTTTGGATGATGTGATATTTGGCTTGTTTGCTGCAACTAAACTATGGATATTAAAGACGGACATTTCTTTTTACAAGGTATTGCAGCGGACCTAACCTCTGTAGCCTTTTGAAACTAATTTTAAATGATAAAAAATTTTTTTTGTGGTTTTTACGATCTTCACACTTTAGGACACTCTGATGTCATTAAGTCACTTTTGAGGGACAAACAACAAGTGGAATGAGTATCCCAACTCCCATAATCTTTCTAAAATCTCGAAAATTGGCCGTGGCTTTAATAACCCTCCCATATTTCATGCAAATTGTCTGGTGTCCAGTCCATTTTGGTAGGGTAGTGTATCTCTATCATCAATTCAATATCACAATTAATTTTTAATTTACCTATTTATATTTAAAAAATAAACTTATCTTACCAATGGGCACGTTTTAGTTAGTATATGGTTGAAAACAGAGGGAAATATAAAAAAGCTAATCATTAAATAACAAGTTTATTCATGGTGGTACAAAGACAACCAGTTTCAAAATAAGGCTTTGTTACTATTAAAATAAGAAAATTATGGAAGTTAAACACCAACTTCGTACCAAGAGAATCCATACTTCTTTTTCTCAAAAACTATCGTTTTGTTACCCTACCTAACATATCTTACGATACATCATGCTAAAATTTAACACAAGATGTATCGAGACGTTTTCTCTTTTAACTATACCAGGAAACTATTCCTTAGTGCTTTTCGTTACATATTTTAGCATAGTCAAAAATACTTTCAGTATTTGTTTAACAGTTTGTTCTCGGATGTAAGTAAATGAGATCTGACGAAGCATACGTTTTCTGCATGCATTAGCTTAATGCATTTTTAAGTGCATTGGAAAGCTCTCAGACGCTCCTTGACAAAGATTAAACTTTCAAACTATATCCCGCGACGACCGGCGGTTATTTTTGATCAAAACATGAATAAATAAACTGGCTTTGTGACGAACACAGAACCTGTTGTAAATATCAAAACTTACTAGAGAAATCAGTAATTTTTCTGCGATAGTACTTTAATAATTTTCAACTACGCCGATTTCTGTGGTTTCTTTCATGCATTTTTATTGAAATCCAAGTATGTATATAACTTTATTACGAATTAGAAACTGGAAATATTCGATGTTTTAAGTTAAAACAGAGTGGATTTACTAAATATTGCATATTCTGATATTGTAATTCGCTATCTGATATAAATAATCCCTCAACACTACTCTTTAAAGAACTTAACTTTATAAATAACTTACGTTATACCCCGTTCGCACTGGCAGAAAAAAGACCCTTTATTTTCGTTAGCACTTTGTTGTCATGGAAACAGGCAAAATCGCCCCATCTTTTGAAAACGACGTTTGCACTGACAAGGGGCGAAAATAAGCACTTTACTGTGTATAAACAATAACAGCATGATTTGTAAAATAATTAAAAATTTAATTTCTCAATACAACTTAAAACTAATGAATAAAATCACCGAAAATACAAATAAAAATACATAAAAGATTATTAATTGACTAGTGAATTGGTTAGTGTGTTTCCATGACAACAAAGTGCTAACAAAAATAGAGGCAAAAATAAAGGCCAGTGCGAACGAGGTATTACAGCATATTATTAAAAATATTTTCATTCGCTCCGACTCCTAATATAAGTTCAATACATTCCCCAGCATATATTGTGATATAAATTTAAAACAGTTTCTATAACTTTCTACCTAAATTGTTGAGAAAATTATACCCACGCTTAATGCATCTAAATTCCGAGAATCGTTTAAGCAAAACGCTAATTAACCTGAATATTTTCAAACAGTCTTATGAATATTTTGATATTAGTTTTGAGAATTTGTTTACTTTGCATTTATGAGGGAATATTATTTAAAATATTAATATCTTCGCCGGAAACTTAATGAACTTCGAATATAATAAACTTCTTAACGAAACTTCTTAATGAACGAAGTTTTATTCCTTTACTGAATAAATTTTGAAAGAATTCAATCCGATTTTTTGCAAATTCCCTTTAAATCTCTACATTGACTTTCAAATTATTTTTTTTCAATTTTTAAAACCGATTATTTTGCGTCATTTTCTATTGATATGTTGAATTTATTAACTGTTTGATATAACTATTTATTTCTGAATATCAATAGCCCTTTTTCCCACTTTATAATTGAGCTGTAATAAATTAACGGTGTTTATATCTACATTGGTTTATACTTTGCAGACGCGTTTCTTGCAAGCAATGCCAATACTTAAATATTTAAGTCTTAAGAAAGTATTTTAAATTTGCATTTTGGTATTACCTATATAGCTTTAAAAATTAGAATCTTTAAGAAATTTTAATTAAATATATAAACACCCACTTTCTCATATCCGTGACACAAAAAAGTTTGAACTTTATTACCAATCCTCAAAGGGGAATAAATCTTTCGAAGTTATTTATCTTTCAAAGTTCCTTTAACCCTTTCAAACTTAATCCGCTCTAGATTACCATTGCATCTAGTGGTAAATTTGGGGTGGCTAGGTATGAAAGAGTTAATGTATAATTTGCATTGTTCTTTAATTATAGTAGTACTGTATGATTTGAAAGTAAATAGTGAATACACCTACGTTGAAAAACGTAATATGTAATCTTCAAAATGTAACAATATCATCAATAAACTGTTAAACAACAGTAAAACAAAAAATACAATATTTTAACAAAATATTCGAACCCAGAGTCAAAACCTTCTGATCCATACCATGGAATACAAACAACCCAACTGATATCTTTTTCCCCTTTCCGGGACAGAGCGTCAGGTCTTCACTCTCCAGGGATTAATATGTCCCGGATTTCAAATCCGGATTCTACGGGACCAATTTATCAGGATTTGTTCCTATAGAAACGTAGTAGGGAAGGAATAGCGTTCAGTAGTAGGGAGTCTTGAGTTCAGATTAAGTGCTTCCACCACACAAAACCTTTTTGCTTTTGTGGATAGCAAAGCCTGGTTTTATTAACGTTTCGGAGTTTTAATAGCGGATACCTGATACTGATAAAGTATTTTTAAACTCCTGGATTTGCATGATGCTATGCAAGTTTACCATATCATGCTATCAACCCATTGAGTTTTTACCGGTATTTACAAACACTTTAGATATGTTTATATTTAAGGTATCCGCCTACGTTGAAAACGTCAATTTCGACCAATATTAGTTATTTCTGTTTTTCCCTCTCTATTTTTTTTAATAATAATAATACTAATACTAATACTAATACTAATACTAATACTAATACTAATACTAATAATAATAATAATAATAATCCCGTCCAGGTAACCGAGAAAGTAAATACACTGAGTAAGACATATGTTTAAGTATATGTTTAATAAGTTAAATATATGTTTAAGTACAGCTTATTAGCTTTCTAAAACTGTTTTACTTTTGATTCTACGGCTACTAGAAAAGAAGTTACGGTCATTGCCAATTTGTGAATGTCAGGTTGCAATTCCAAACTTTAAACTCATTTTTCTCAGAACAGCTTTTTTCAATATATATGTAGTTACGGTGTGCTTGATATTTTAAAATCTTTTGCTTGTATGGTAGTGAAATTAGGTGTGAATATTTTTATAGCATATTCTAAGAAATGTCATAGGATAATTTTATTTAGATTATTCTAAGCGAGTCTATTAGCTTTTTAATTTGTAAAATAGAAAAAAAAATGATGTAAAATTATGAATTTTTAAGAAAAAGTCTATAACTTTGAAGTAAATTCACTTACCTTAAAAATCCTACGACATTCTCTAGATAATTGAATTTAAATTCAATTGCAAGTTAAAAAATATTCAAACTGAATAATATTTTTAATTATAAGGTTTGTTGTAAACTTAAAATTTGCTTAATTTGTTAATGTTTTTTTGAATTAATTTACATAAATTTTTTTTGTGGTTTTAAAGGCTTAAATAGTTGGTTTATAACATAAATGGAATCAAAAATGTAAAAAACAGAACATTTTATTGTTTTTTTTTTTTAAAAGTTGCCGAACGTAGGCGGATATCTTAAGGAAATGTGAACGAAAATTCATAATAAAGTATTACAGAGTGAAGGGTAAAGAGAAAAAATTTATTTGTTCGATATTTTTTTAAGTTTTTGTATGAGACTGCTTTGAAAGGTGGGATTTATTGTTAGAAAATGTCTGCTGCAAATTTATTCCGTTAAAGGTATGGAGAGATAAACAAAATAACAATAAAAACTCTTGACTCTCTAATTTTCAAACTGGTTTATGTGCAAAATGAGAAATCGTAGTAAAAATTCATCAGACTTTTGAAATTATTGTATAAACTTTGAATGGTTTACTTACTTGAATATAACTAGGGATGCCAAAAATATTTTTGTATATTTGATGAATTTTTTTCACCAAATTAAGACTTTTTTCCTAGATAACTATAATCATTAATCTTAATCGTGAATGAAATATGGTGTACACAATTTATTCACTACACACTTCCATATATCCCTACTATTTTCTACCGAAATCGGAAACGAACCAAACAGCCATAAATCAGACCTTTTGAATGAAATATGGCCTCCAACTCTTCTCAAGTATCTTCAACACATAAGCAGAGCTTTTTCACCAGGCTGCTTCTCTAGTCCATAGATCCCACCGTTATTTATTACGTAACTCTAGAACCGTTGCCATTTTCCCCTAACTTATTTCCCTCAGAATCCTTCTCATTAGGGAGGGTCCACAAAGCTAAAGAATTTATCGGCCCGAAATGGCAACGCTAACGAATGCAAATGATTTTGAGAAATCGGAGACATAGCCAAGAACAAGCCGGGGAACGAATGGAACATCAATTACCATTTATCTTTATCTGAAGCCAGGTTCCTCGCTGCTTTTAAAAAGATGGTTAATTCTTTTTTTATTTTTCTCTCGATCTTGTCGTTTTCCTTGCCTCTCCTGTCAGGTAATGGTGTTTGATGGATAGCGTAGATTCGTAAGGCTTATTAGACTGGTATGGTGGATTCTTTGGATTCCAGTGGGAAAAAAGTATTGAAAAATTCGCAATAAATGAGGTATTAGAGTTTTGCTTGGATTGTTGGTTTTAATGGTAATTAATGGGGGTCATTAAATGGAGTGAGTTAAATTAGCAAGTTATGTTTTGGTCACTAATGTGAGGTGCATTATGTAATTAATTTCGTTTGTTCTCTCGAGGAAATTTTTCTCGACGTTAATGTGCCTCTGGAAAGATATGTTTTGTTAAAGCAATTTGGTCGTAAATATTTTTGCCGACGTACAAGCCTAGTGGTTAGAGCATCTGACTGCGAATCCGTAAGCCTGTCTTTGTGTTAGGAATGAATGTTAGGGTGTTGCAAAAGTCTATGGTAATTTTTTTTCGAATTTCCCTGGTGCCCTTCTCATGTTGTAACAAACACTGAAATATCACCTGAAAATTTTCAGGTTTCTAGGAGAATACCACCGAGCCCTGTCAAAATAGTTTTCACACGTTAAAGTAAATAAAAAATACCTCAATTTTTGTTGTTTCTTATTTTATAAGCTAGGACGATTTCAATGGTGAGTTAAAAACGTATACAGGGTGTATCTGAAATGGTGCAACAAACTTTCAGGAATGATAGTAGACATTTAGAAGAGTCAAAATCACCTAGGATTCGGGGGTCCCAGACCAATTCCCAGGGAGTTAAAAAAAATCATTGAAAATTCAACTCGTAGAAGAACTACTATTGGTAAAAAATTAATTATAGTCTTTAAAATTGTGGTTTAATATGATCTTTAAAATTATTTCAAAAGTCTTTACTCTAAAATTTGTTTTTAAAAAGTTAAAAACCACAAAAAAATTTGAAAACTCTGCCAAAACCTTATTTTGTATTTCAAAATCTCATCTTTTGATAACACTAGTCGACAAATTTCAACTTTTTTTCGCTAACAAAAGTAAGATTAGGTATTTCCGACTAATTTCAGGGTGTAGAATTCAGAAATAGATGTGAAAAAGCTGTAGCACGTACAGTTTTTTTGTTACAAATATTGCACTAGTACTGTAAGAAACGGACAAAAGCGTTGAAAACACTCCTTTTTAACAATTGATCTCATTATTTTAGCATAAAATACTATCATAATTAAGATTATATACATGTTTCAGACAATATAAAACTAAAAATCATAAAACATTCATTAAATACGATGCAATGTTATCACTTTTTGTCTCTTAAATGGCCTTAAATCTCCTCTTTCAATGAACATGAGCTGTAGCCCAAAATTACTATTTCGCAGTGACCTATGTATCGAGTAAATGTCCTAAGGGAATCTTTATCTTTGTTTATGATTGACTACAGTGATAATTTCCGGAAATAAGTTCAAACGTGTGTGTAAAATATGAATTTTGGGTGATGCTCAACATTCTATGGCTTGGTAAGACTTAAGAGAACCTTCTATTGGGATTAAAACATTTTAATCAGCCCTATTTTCTAAAAATCATCTTACCACTCTCCTAAAAACCATTTTCAAGCTGATAATGCGTTTTTATTAAATTTTCCTTCATAAGCAGGGTCGTAAATTCTTTTTTAATCAGAGGTTCATACTGACTTTGAGTTTGCCTTCAGTTAATGGCGAAAAAAGTCCTTTTAAATACTTTTTGAAGTGTTTTTTCTGTATTTGTCATTGATATTAAATAACTAAGATAATTTGAATGTCCTCCCCATACTATGGGGATAGTAATTTGCATAGAGCTACTGTTGACTCTTACGCTCTTAAAAAGATCCACATTCTAACTTCTGCAACACACGTGAGGAGCCCAGATTTCATTTTAGTCACCGATTTGGACACAAATAGTGGGAAAAACCTTTTCCCACTTTTTCCTGTTAAATATTACCGTTTAATTGTAATTTAAACCGTGCCCAAATTTAGCAAAACGTATTGTGCATAAAAGTGCAAAATCTACACTGAAAACTCGTCAATTTTCAAAATGAACTGCAGTACAAAAACTTCACCACAATTTTAAAAGAATGTCTACATACTGGGATACTAGATATAAATTAATTGGATGGGATTGCAGGGTTGCTATTGGACAAAAATGACGCTTAAAACGCAAAAATTAAGGAAAAAAGCAGAAAATCGAAAATTTTTGTTACGCAAAAATGGGACGTAGTGGAACTTTTTTACTTGCAGATATTTAAATAACTACATGAGTTAGTAACAAAAAGAGTAATTTGGTTGTTGTTAGGAAACCACTGTCGACTAGTGTAATCTGAAAGATCATAGTTGAAAACCCTTAAGTCCAAAGTTTCACGTAAATACAATTAATATTAAACGCTTGATATCCTGTTAAAGTTTGTTTTTTGCGTGCGCAAACAGTTTCCTAGAGCTGTTTCCAGGACAGCCGTTTGCGCACGCAAAACCAAACTTTAACAGGATATCAAGCGTTTAATATTGATTGTATTTACGTGAAACATTGGACTTAAGGGTTTTCAACTATGATCTTTCAGATCAGATTATCAAATCAAAAGAAGTGATTTCGAAATACAAAATAAGGTTTTAGCAGTTTTCACATTTTTTTGTGGTTTTTTAACTTTTTTTATAATAAAACAAATTTTAAAGTGAAGACTTTTGAGGTAATTTTAAAGATCATATTAAACCACAATTTTTGAGACCATAATTAAATTTTTACCAATAGTAGTTCTTCTACAAATTGAATTTTTCAATGATTATTTTCGGGTGTCGCTCCATTTTTAACTCCCTGGGATTTGGTCGGGGACCCCCACATCCTGGGTGATTCTGACTCGTCTAGGTGTCTACTATCATCCCTGAAAGTTTTTTGCACCATTTCAGATACACCCTGTATATCACGTTTGGGATATCATTTTCCCAAAATCCTATTGAAAAAACACTGAAGTGCACTTGCTGGGGAAGTTCCCCTAGGGTTAAAACCGCACTCTGACCGAGAAAAGAGAAGGATCATGGGCGCTTGCAAGCAGGAGGTGAATAACTGCCATCTGGGATATTTATTACATTTTTCCCCATGTTATTGCAGGTGGCATAATTTGATAACCTTGTATATTGATCCACCTCCCACCCGGAAGCACCCGCGATGTCTCTTTTCTCAGTCAGAGTGCGCTTATAGCCCTAGGGAAACTTCACCCAGTAGGTGTAATTGAATGTTTTTCCAATGGGATATTGGGAAAATTATATACTAAACGTGACATATAGGTTTTTAACTCAATATTGAAACCGTTCAAACTTCTTAAGTTAAAAAAACAGAAATTAAGATATTTTCATTATTTTCCCCATACTTTAACATGGGGAAACTGCTTTTGAGGGGGGTGGGGGTTAAAAATTGTCCCAGACACCTGAAAATTTGCAGATAACAATGTTTCAGTATTTGTTACAACATGAGAGGGGGCATCTGGGAAATTAACAAAAAAAATTTAAAAATAATAATAATAATTTACATTACCCTAACAAATGTGAAGTGTGGCTCCGGTTCACAGGTGCTCACATGGCAACGATAAGTAATCAAATCCAGTACCCGTCCAGTACCCGTGCAAAAAAATATGTTCAAAAGCTTAATGCATATTTCTAAAATATAAATTTTGTGTAGCCTAATGATTTACCATATGATACTTTGGTACTTTTAAACTTTTACGTTTGAGTGCCATAAAATACTTTTACTCTGAAGATAATCAATTCACCTTAAACCTGATAAATACTTAAAAGCGTATAAATATGCTCTGCCCGTATCAGGGAATCTGCACTCAAAAAAGCTACTCTCAACATTCAAAACTGAACCTACCATCAAATTATCCATAACAAAAAAATCTAAATAAATATCCTAAACCTCTCCATAAACCTTTTAACCTATATTTTTAAAACCCAGTAATCTCCCTTGACTTTTTCCCCAATTCTTTCGTTCGCTACAAACCGGCGATTCTTTCCAAACTCCCTCCCCTAGCGATCGATTATAAATTGTCTGACACCGACTCCTCTTCAAGGTGCCCCAGTATGAGGATAATTATTCTTGAGCGAAAAGTATTCAGTCTAGTAATTAAGTGGCATTGTTTAAGATTAATAGTTCTTGAGTCCGAACTTCCCCAATGACTTTCATTTCCTCTTTCTCCGTTTGAACTCGCTTTCGACCTTTTCATTCCAAAAGTCGAAATCGGTATTATCATCGCTCTCTCTAGGCCTGGAGAAGAGCAATTACTTTATCTGAGGGGAGGGTACTTAGCTCCGATGAGATGCGAGGGAACATGTGTTGTGGACGTGTTTTTATCTGGTTGTTCTGTGAGCTATTTGTCTTGGTAATGTGCTTTTGACGGTTTTGAGTTGTGTTTTTGATGTTGTTAGGGGGAGATGAATTGTGACTGCTGAAATTGATTGATTAAATCCACATAAAACATTTATACAGGGTATTTCAAGGTTATCATGCTCTGGCAAACAAGATTTCGAAGGTATTTGGCGAAGGTTTCCTGTAGCTTTTAATTACTTGTTCCCAATTTTTGATATAAAAACGTCTATATTATTTTAAGTTTTCCAAATACACTGTTTAGAACTTAAAAGCAATTTTTGATGCAGTTACCTTTTGAAAAAAAATTAATATGGTTACAGTTACAGCAATTTAAATCTTGTTGCCTGATAACTACCACTAAAAGTAAAATTTTTATAGTAGCTCAATATCGGTGTGTTGAGAATACCTCGTAAAATTCTTAAAATTATTATTTTAAAATCTTCTTAATATTTTTCTGGTTACAACCTTATAATTGTAATAAAAAAATCCTACTTCATCAACAAGATGACATCAGTAAGGTGTCTCACCATTTCCATTAGGCTGAAATCTCCCCCTTTATCAATAATCCCAGATATTGGCCAACCCTTTCCCCCACGTCACCCCCCAGTCTGTGAAATCAATCCTACTCGTTGTTCCAAGGTGCCCCACTGAGGCCCTAATTGGAGCTGTCTCTGGAAATGCTTAGGGTTCCGCTTATCCCAACCCCTATACGCCTGATGAGGTGTTTAGATAGGCTCAGGCAGAGCTCTAATGCCGTATTGATTGGTTAGGATTAAAGTCCTGAGGTTTAGGCGTTCGGTGTTGATGTTGAGATTGCGGTGAGTTTAACGATATCCTTAGTCTGGGGGAAAGAGGATGTATTTATCAGTGATTCCTAAAGTGCTCGGTACTGCCTCCCTGGGGGTGTTCAAGAATACTAAGGGGGCAGCGATGAGTTGAAAAGAAATGGGGGGTTATTAGATTAAAATGGGGCTTTTGACTAGTTTTAAACTATTGCTTAATGTCATTTTATAGGTAAAAACATTTTAAAAAATCCAGGTGAAAGTAACTTAAAATTTCTATTTAGCATGTTTTCCTGGGGACCTCCCTATTCTTTCTCTCTATCTATCTATCTATCTATCTATCTATCTATCTATCTATCTATCTATCTATCTATCTATCTATCTATCTATCTATCTATCTATCTATCTATCTATCTATCTATCTATCTATCTATCTATCTATCTATCTATCTATCTATCTATCTATCTATCTATCTATCTATCTATCTATCTATCTATCTATCTATCTATCTATCTATCTATCTATCTATCTATCTATCTATCTATCTATCTATCTATCTATCTATCTATCTATCTATCTATCTATCTATCTATCTATCTATCTATCTATCTATCTATCTATCTATCTATCTATCTATCTATCTATCTATCTATCTATCTATCTATCTATCTATCTATCTATCTATCTATCTATCTATCTATCTATCTATCTATCTATCTATCTATCTATCTATCTATCTATCTATCTATCTATCTATCTATCTATCTATCTATCTATCTATCTATCTATCTATCTATCTATCTATCTATCTATCTATCTATCTATCTATCTATCTATCTATCTATCTATCTATCTATCTATCTATCTATCTATCTATCTATCTATCTATCTATCTATCTCTACGATAAACCAAATTATCTTTGGACATATACTAAGATTTCAGCTCATTCAGAATCAGGAAAATAATTCATTTTTAATCAAAGCTTTTAAAAAGGTAGGTCTGTAATTAGGAAGAGTAATTACCTAATTACATCAAATTGAATTTTGAGGTGCATAGAAACTTTACTTTTGAATATTGTCCATAAACTAGCTTTTAAATTTCTTATTTTTTGTTTGGTTTTGAATTAGTCTTTTTTCACAAAATGTTTGTGTAAATTCAATATAATATAAGTGATTTGGAAGCGGAAAAGGGGCGTAAGGGGGAGGTGGAAAACTTTCTTCTTGAAAAGGGGGCGGTGGTCTCAAAAAGTTTGGGAACCTCTGTGTACTACATCAGACTACGGTGTTGTGGAGATTGCCTAAACGTAGTAAAACATCTCCACGAAAAAAAAACTAGACCTTTGTAAAACGTAACAAATTTATTTAAAACATAAGATATCAGAAGGTAAAGAGAAGAGTGTACATGATAAAAAGTAAACAATATATAGTGATGTTTTAAGGGACAGTTGAAGTTACATTTATGTTTGACCTATGTGTTCGATTACTATTGCAAATCATACAGAGTTTAAAATATGTTTTCGATTACAGTTCGATTACGGTCCGGAACGCCACATAGGCCCCCTCCGAGTCCGGAGGACGTTACCTCGAAGGTGGCACGACGAATCTGACACGGCGTCCAGATCTGGTGACATAGGGTGTAGTAGGGTCTGGATGGCAAGGGTTTGGTGCACTTTTCGGGTCGTCCATGATGTACGCCGGTTTTAATCGGTCCAATGAAACTGTTGTGGTGTTACCGTTCATCTCGATCTTGAAGAACTTGTCGTTCCTCTGAAGGACTTTGAAAGGCCCTAGGTATGGCTGCTCGAGCGGTCTGCGTACGGCGTCCTTCCTTAGGAATACGTGAGAGGAGGTGAGAAGGGATCTGCTTACAAAGAAATTCTTGAGAGAATGGTCCGTACCCGGAGAAGGTCTCAGCTTCCTCATTCGCTGGCGGAGGATGCCTACATAGTCGTCAGGAGAACTTGTACCCGAGAAGGAGTTCTTAAAAAACTCTCCCGGTAACTTCAAGGTCATACCATAGACCAATTCAGCAGACGAAGCCTGAAGATCGTCTCGAAGACTCGCCCGAATCCCAAGGAGTACTGTAGGTAAAACCTCGCTCCACCTCTCATTAGCATGGCACATGATGGAGGCTTTAATCTGTCGGTGCAGCCGTTCCACGACTCCGTTGCTAGCTGGATGATAGGCAGTCGTACTGGTTTTATGTACTCCGAGGAATCTAGCCAAGGACCTAAAAAGACTACTTTCAAAATTAGTACCTCTGTCAGTGGTTAATGTGTCTGGTACCCCAAAGCGGGATACCCAGTTAGCATAAAAAGCCTCAGCTATCGTTTCTGCTCTCTGGTCGGGAATGGGAATTGCTTCCGGCCAACGGGTAAATCTATCAATAACTGTTAGCAAGTATCTGTAGCCATTAGATGGGGGTAGTGGGCCTACGACATCCATGTGGATGTGGCTGAAACGGGCCTCCGGCAAAGGAAAGGAACCTGTAGGGGCTTTGGTATGCCGTTGAACTTTACTTTTTTGACATGGGATGCAATTACGGGTCCATCTACGACAATCTTTAGCCAGAGATTTCCAAAAGAAACGGTTTTTCATAAGGTTAGTGGTTGCTTTAATTCCAGGATGAGACAGGTTATGAATTGAATTAAAAATTTGACGACGAAAAGAAGATGGAACGTAAGGTCTGACAGAGTTTTCAAACACATGGCAATACAAAGGAGATTGGGAAACAGGGAGTGTTACCTGCTTTAACTCTTGACCGGAATTAGACTCCAGCAATACCTTAAGTTCCTCATCGGATGCTTGTGCCTCCGCCATCTCGTCGTAGTTGATGCTGCTTGGAACATTGATCTCAGAAATACGAGAAAATGCATCCGCCACAACATTTCCTTCACCGGATATATGACGCAAATCTGTTGAAAACTGGCTAATGAACTCCAAATGCCGGAGTTGCCTTGGAGAAACTTTATCACCTTTTTGCGAAAAAGCGTAGGTAATAGGTCGGTGATCGGTGTAGATCGAAAATTCACGACCTTCGAGCATGTACCTAAAAAATTTAATGGCTGAGTAGATGGCGAGCAGCTCTCTGTCGTACGTGCTGTACCTGGTTTCGGCAGAGGTCAGTTTCCTTGAAAAGAACCCCAAGGGTTCGACCTTGCCGTTGTGAATCTGCTGCAGGGTAGCACCGACAGCTATCTCGGAGGCATCCGTGACGAGTGCTAGGTTGGCGTCGGGCACAGGGTGTGCCAACAGGGTTGCCTCTGCTAATAGACGCTTGCACGACTCGAAAGCCACTATGGTATCTGCAGACCAGGGAATTTCGCTCTTGTCGCCTTTTTTCTTTCCTTTCACGTACTCATGTAGACAAGCCTGAAAGGTAGCAGCATTTTTAAGAAATCGATGATAAAAGTTCAACATAGCCAGAAATCTACGTAATTGGTCTAACGTTTTCGGTAAAGGAAAATCTAAAAGAGCTTTGACTTTGATTGGCAGAGGAGCTATACCAGCGGATGAAACTTCAAAACCCAAGTACTCGATGGTACTAGCACCAAAAACACATTTGTTAAGGTTAATGACAACACCAAATTTGTTTAAACGCTCAAAAACTTGCTCTAAATCAGTTAAATGAGTTGACTCATCCTTTGAAAAAATGAAAACGTCATCGAGGTACGCGAAGACGCAGTCCAAACCCCTAAGAACTTCATCGATGAAACGTTGGAATGTCTGGGCGGCATTTCGCAGGCCAAAACACATTTTGACATACTCGAATAAACCAATTGGGGTTATTACAGCGGTTTTAGCGATATCCTTGGGATCAACAGGAATTTGATGATACGCTTTAACAAGATCAATTTTTGAAAAAATGGTCTTACCAGCTAAATTGTACGAAAATTCCTGGATATGGGGCAAGGGGTATCTGTCAGGGATGGTCTGCGCGTTGAGACGCCTGAAGTCGCCACAGATCCTCCATTCACCATTCTTCTTAGGGACGAGGTGGATGGGACTAGCGTAGGGGCTCTTTGAGGGGCGAATGATACCTTGTTTTAAAAGACTGGAAAACTCCTCCTTAACTGCATTCAGCTTGGCGGGACAAAGACGTCTTACCTTAGAAAAAACTGGTGGTCCTCTGGTTTCGATGCAATGCGTAACTGAATGGAATGGAGCGTCCACAGGCAAACTGGAATTGAGGAGTTGCGGATATTTAGACAGTAACTCATGATACGGGGATTTTCCAGAAATGAGCGTCAAACCTAAAGAGGATCCAGGACAGACTTTACCAGATGCTTTGAGAGACGTGGTGTGATCCACGAGCTGTCTGTTTTTGACGTCGACTAGTAATCCAAAATTTTCTAGGAAATCCGCACCGATTATTGGCTGAGAAATATCTGCTATCAAAAATTTCCAAAAAAATGTTCTCCGCAAACCAAAATCAAGTTCCAAGAACTTAGTGCCGTAAGTTTTAATCTTGGTTTCGTTTGCTGCATACAAAACCAGATCGCCTTCAGTGCATTTGGAAACCAGGTTTTTTGGCCAACAGCTAACTGCTGCACCAGTGTCGATTAGGAAACGATTGCTCGTTTTCCTATCGCTTACGAACAAGCGGCTGTACCCAGGGCTAACATCTGCCGCCGCAGTAACAGAAGGGCCTAAGAGTTTTCCGGAAAATCACAAGGTTTTACACAATCGCGGGCGTTTTCGCCAAAACGGTTGTGATACCAACAAAAATTAGTTTTGTCCGCAGCACGAGATCTTGAGCCAGATCTTCTACCAGATGATCTCGGCCTACCTCTATACCTACTCCTGGAGGTAAATTCTTTAAACTGAGCCTTTAAATCAGCTATATCCTTCCTTATAGCCTCCAATTCTGAATTGTCCTTTGACACGGCAGAAACAGAAACATTGCATCCGGAGACTTCACTAATTGTGTCTGCGACCTTTGCCAGGCCATCCAACGATTCTCTAGAAGCAGACAAAATTTGCTGTGTGTTTATCGGTAGCCTTTGAAGCCAAATGGACTTTAAACCATCATCACTAAAATTAGAAGAAGCTAAGCTTCTCATTTCCAAAAGTAATTGAGATGGCCTTCTGTCGCCTAGCTGTAGATCCTGAAGAAGGGAACGTATTTTCGAACTCTCAGATTGCGAAAAATTTGACAAAATACGGTTCTTCAAAGTTTGGTACGGTGACTGCGTGGGAGTAACACGTACCAAATCTCTAGCACAAGACAATATTTTAGAGTCTAAGCCAGAAACTACCGAGTGAAATTTAGTAACCTCCGAGGTAATTCCAGCTATAACGAATTGGGACTCAATCTGCCCGAACCACAGTTCAGGATCAGATTCCCAGAACTGTGGAGCTCGAAATGAAACTCTTTGCAAGTCTAAATCCGGCTGTCTCTCAGCTGCTGGCGCGGTTTCTCCAGATGTATTATCAACAGGCCGGGCGTTAGCTCCTTGTTGCTGCTCAGTTTCCTTAGTCATACCTAAGCTAGAAATCAGTTAAAACTGAACAAGATCAAGTAGGAAAAAAGTAGAATGCGAAGAAGCAAAAACCAGTCGAGATAACTTGCCTAAAGAAACAACAGTGTAGACCAGCAGACCCGCTCGAGCAACCAGAAAACCTCAGGAAAAAATCAACTCAAAAAGGCATAAAGATTTAGAAAAAGTTAGCGTAATCCGTAACCAAAAGGGTCACCAATGTGGAGATTGCCTAAACGTAGTAAAACATCTCCACGAAAAAAAAACTAGACCTTTGTAAAACGTAACAAATTTATTTAAAACATAAGATATCAGAAGGTAAAGAGAAGAGTGTACATGATAAAAAGTAAACAATATATAGTGATGTTTTAAGGGACAGTTGAAGTTACATTTATGTTTGACCTATGTGTTCGATTACTATTGCAAATCATACAGAGTTTAAAATATGTTTTCGATTACAGTTCGATTACGGTCCGGAACGCCACAGTGTATAGAATTGTGGTGGTGTTTATTTTTCATTTACTTTACGTGTTTTTTACAGTGAAGGGTTGGAATAAATCCTCAAGGGGAGTTTTCTGCTTTGATTTTTAGTTTATACTTACCTGGTTTTTTTACTTATGTTAAAATAGGAGGATTTCAGTGAATATCGTATCTTAGCGTGATTTATTTTGGAGATTAAAGTCCAAATATAAAACTTATTTTAGTGATTAGTTCTGATATCTTTGAAACTATTTAGTAAGGTGAAAAAAATTTGAAGATTAAGTAAAGATTGGCAACGGAAAAATATAAAATGATGAAGGCTTACACAGCCGGCGTCGATATTGATTAAGTGATTATTTGAAAAAGATATTACTTCAAATAAATTTAATACAGTGAATAATTTAATCCAGTAATACTTTGTGTGAAAGTATTAAAAACCTAACTTAGAGGTTCTGAATTTTATCATTTAGTTATTGGTAAGCAATCATTTAAATACAATAATAATATTTTCAATTTAAATGAACTATAGGACAAAAAATTATTAGTGCAATTTTTTAAGCATTATCAATCACATTATAAGATAAGTAAGAAATAAGAAAAAAACACAATTTTTGATAAAAAAAACTATGACTAAATTCAACTTAACTAAAATAGAGCAATTTCTATTTAAATTTATTCTTAAATGAAAAAGGAACCTGTTACATAATAGATTGGACACTAATGTACTGTTATTCCTTTCTAAATCATAAAGGGTAATTATAGAAGAAATTTTTAATTGTATGAAAGGGGAAATTCGTACTTATTAAAACACTCCCCTAATACATATGTTTATTTCCACTTTATTATAAAACTACCGTTCACTAATTTCGGAATCTAATGCAATTATGCATGTTTTGCGAGAATATTAACCTTGCAAGAACGGAACGTTTATTGGAATTATTTGTACTTAATAATCAACCGGGATATTAACATTGTGTCATTACGTCCTATTTACTTTGACTTCGTGCAGCACATTATTGGAAAGTATGTAAATAATAACTGGTGTGGATTTTTGAGCCTTATATGATACAATTATTAAGCCTTTTGCTTTGGTAGAATCAAAAGGTGTTAATTAACTAAAATATTGATTTAATTTACTATACAAACACGCAACATTAATTTTTTTATCAAATTCATGGTTATTAGATAATAGATAAATTGTTTAATAATGCCCTATAAAAATAAGAGTTTTTCCTTGAGACAGAGCTCATGATATTGACTTAAAACTATTAAGCTAGAATTACTTTCTTCAGTTTAAATTTATTCATGCAAATCAATAAATTAATATATTTTAATTTTTTAACATTTAGAAAATAGTTGTCTGGCAGTTACTCATTATGTTCTTCAATGGATAGCTTTCAATGTGCTGTCAAACTTTGAATAGTCAAGGAGAATTTCACGGTATTTGCGACGTCACATGTGGGAGTTGATGGCAATGAGGTAGCGGATGTACTGGCTAGGGAGGGCAGCCTCATGGATCTTGTTGACGATGGTTGTCTCTCTTACTCAGAACTTGCCTCAAGAGTGAAAGTAGATGCCAACTCCTCCTGGAGAAGATCCCTTTTACATGACTGGTATGCTGGGAACCGCCCTGGCGCGGCATTGCACGAGGCTGAAAGTAGATCCGAGCAGACGACTATTGCTAGGCTGCGCTCCGGTCATCTCCGTGCCCTAATATGTCATGTGGCGGGCCAGAAAGTTTATCCTCTGTGTACTAAGTGCGAAACAACACAGGCTTCTCCTGCGCATATTTTAATGTGTATTGGCTGTGACAAGGAAAAGTTGTACATAAGCCCAGGTGCAGTTTTTAAACTTTTGACAAATTTCGGCTTCATGGACTTGGTATGATGTCATTGTCGTCCAAGTGGGATAAGTCACACACGGTATTTGCGAAATTTTGTAGAGCCCGTAACTTGTCTATTTTTTTTGTTTAGCAATTATAATAATTTAAAATTATCTTTATTACTAATGCTATTTAAACGGATTTAATTAGTTTTAACATAAAATATTTGAATTTTATTTTTGAAATTAACTAAAAATTTCTAAGTTGCTTTAACAAATTATTAAATGGTTCTTGAAAACTACCTCGTTATTAGTACCTATCTTAATACTTATTTTAACTTTAAAAACCAGTCTTAAATTGGTTTTCTTTAAAATATTACAAGTTTTTAGTGATCAGTTACCCTGAAACGGTAAATTCTACTTCAAGGTGGTTTGTAACCATAACGTATCACTAAATATTTTACCTAGAAACTCGTGATAGTCTGAGATATAACCTCCACGACCTATAAGGAACGATTTCATACTCCCCTTGCAAATTGCAAAAGCGTTTCGTCCCTTAATTCAGAGCTTCTCCCATCACGTCTCCAGAAAAGCAGGAAATGAAATGCTGATTTTATCAATTATGAGTTGAAACCTACCCCAGACTCTCTCCTATTCTCGCCCGCGTGGTCTCACATTTAAATATTTGAAATATGATCTGCGAAAAGTCTACGTGCAGACTGAATTTCAAATTCCTAAGTGTGCCAGATAGGATAAGGGGTTGGAAATAGAGGGAGTCATTAAATGCAAGGATTGCTTTTTTATGCAGATAGAGGTGGGTTGGGAAACGTTTCTTAATTTTAAAGTTCTGCATCGTCTGAGGCGTGTTTGCAATGAAGACACAATATTTTACGTGGGTTTGGAATTGTGTGTAAAGAAATATGTAAAATGAGTGCATTTTTTTGGAGTATCATACCAGGGCTCACACGCCTGCGCAAATTTTGATACATACTGATACAAATTGCCTATTTTACCAGATCCTGCGCCAAAACTGCGCCATTTTCAGAAACTACTACTACGGATTCTCCGTAGTTTCTACGGATGCCTTCGTTAAACTACGGACTATGGATAACATCGAAAAAGCTACGGAAAATCGGAAATCTATCATAAAAAGCACTTAGAAGCGCAAGTTTTTTCCCAATTATGCTCTATTTATAGGATATTTTTTCTTGGACGGCCGGCCGGCGCCAAGTTGAAGTTGGCTTCTTGCGATGTGGAGAAAACAACTTTATAGTGGTTAGAAGCCGTCGTTCGGTGTTTAGGATCGCATTCTGCGGAAAAGTAGAAAAATAGCGATTTTTCACGCAAGTACCGTTTTCCAGCAAGAAGTTGAAGATGGCTTCTTTTCACATAGCTGCCAAGTTTTACGGATTGTCCGTAAAATTTACGACTTTGCACCAAAATTTACGGTTTTACGGATCGACCCGAAATTTTTACGGAATTTACGTTTTTTTTGCATTTTTCCTCCGTGAAAACGTAAAAAAATCTTGTTGCGCCAAATTAAAGTGTCTGCCTTTTCTAGGCGTTTGGAAACAGGTAAATCGCGGAAAAAGCCGCGATTTTTCGCGAAAGTTTCGTTTTGTGCGCCGCGTGTTCCGTTCCTTCCGCGACTATATTTTCGACGGCCGCGGAAGCCAAGTTGAAGTCGGCTTCATCTCGTGTCAGTATTAGAATGCAGGAAAAACCACTTTAACGTGGTCAAAGCCAACATTTCCGATGGTTAGAATCACGATCTGGAAAAGCCGAAAAATAGCGATTTTTCGAGAAAGTTTCGTTTTATCCGCGATTGCTTCCTACGGCGCCTAATTGAAGTTGGCTTCCTTTCACTACTGTATTTACATTGTAGAAAAAACAACTTTACTATGACTAACTAACTAACTCCTTGGCATTACAGCCCATGTTGGACTATGGCCTCTCCAACAATTTTCCTCGAAAGCCTTCTGTCCCTTGCTTTTTGTTTCCAATTAAGGACTTTCAGAATTTTAAGGTCCTTTTCAACCTCACAACTTTACTATGGTCAGAACTAATTACTTAGGAGGTGAATTATCACTAGACCTAACCTCACTAACCTCAAGTAAATAAAAATTGATAAGGTGTAAAAATTGGATAAGAGCTGATAATAGAGGTTTAAGTTAAGTATTTATGAATTAAATCTATACTCACATTATTTGTCGTAATCAAAATTATAGTTTTCATGTCGTACGAAAAGTTTTACTGATGCAAGTTTAAAATATAATGAAGGGAAAGCTTTTGTAATTTTAAATTACAAAAGCTTCCCTGCAATCAAATTGCTACAAAAGGCGTTTTTTGTGATACAAAACTTGGTTTTACCTGATACAAAAATTGATACAAATATTTTAAAGTGAGTGTGAGCCCTGAGTATGGTACGTGATAGATACCTTATGTCCAAAAAAAATCAAATGGCTCAATTCCGTTGACGTTCCTGCTAAATATCGTTTATTTCTTTCGCGCTCAATATACTCAAATATCGAGAAATTTTTCTGATTTTCATTGATAAACTGAACAGCTATTGAACTTACTAAACATTTTAATCTATATTAGTTTGGAATTATTTAGCAGGTTTTCAACTTTTTGGTGTCCAAAAGAGCATGGCAGTATTTAGCGGTAACATTAACGGTAACCAACCAAACTTTACAGGAAACTTTCTCTGGAAAATAACTGCTTTAAAATCTCGAGGAAACCAGAAACTTATGCTTTTATGTAACTTTATTGTTTTAAAAAATGTAATTGTTTTTTTCGGGATTATAATACTTCATGGATTGACTATCTACGATGATTAAACTTAGTCGCTTCAATTCGATATCACCCTCTATTTTTTACTCCTTTTTCCAGTCACATCATAGTTCAAAAAAGTTGTATGAAACTATCTATTCATGAAATTCCTTAAAAAAAACATTTCACCCGGTTTAATCAACTTAATGTCTGCTCTCCGATTACTAGATGACACAGCTAATTTTAAATCTTAAATAAAAGTAAATAATATTTCGAATTAGTAATTTGAATATTCTGATAACTTTTATTATTTAGTAAATATAAATTTATAATGTTTTTTTGTATTAAATTTGGTTGTAAATTTAAGATGTTTTGAAATAAAACTTTTCAGTGAGGCAAGACGTCATTTTAAGATGGAGAAATGACTGGGATCTCCACGAGCACAAAGTTAAGCTCAAAAAAGTCTAAAATAGTAAAAATTATTTTCAATCAATGACGATTCATACTAGTATTTCAAAAAAGGAGATAGTAATTTTTTAAAATAAAGAAATTAGACGTTTACAATTTTAGTCATAACTTGTTCTTTTTACTCTTCTTATGAAAAGATGCATAGTGAAACTGAAGTGTAAGAAATCTCTGATAAAATCTTTCTCCGTTGAAATCTAATATTCTATCATAAAAAGATATCGAATCTGTTTAATCGTTGTAATTCTTGCCTTCGATGCAATCTAACATTTCAAACTTAATTCTTCTCATCAATAAAAATCCATGATCATTCAACTTTCTTCATCTTACACCCCTAAGAGCTCCAACTATTGCCCATTATCAGTGTGATCTTCATCTCCATCTGCAATCTAGTAGGTACCCCAAAAAATTAATTAATGAATTCATTTCTACTTCAATTCTAAATCACTAGACTCTCGAATAGTGCAAAGTACGTATAATGTAATGTAATTACTAGCGATTTATTCCTGGGGAAAGAGTTTAGTAATTCATGTCCTTTTCTCTCGTCGAAAGGATTCCTTCCTTTTAATAAAACGAATTCTTTAAGTGCTCTTATTGCAGGTTCGTTACTCTGACAAGATTTCTGAAAGTAGTACTTCTTTGAGTCAAACTGAAAGGTGAAGTTACTGTTCTTCAACTTTCAAAAGGCTTAATATAGACGCGTATTTATTAATGGGTTTATTGTATAATATTTTGCCTAAATCTTTTACATGGTTCTCTTTTTGGAAAATTTTGTTTTTTTGGGTTTATCTCACTAAAGATTAAGAACACTATTCTAAATGAACTAGATAATTATTTCATTTGTGGTAAAAATTAAAGGAAGGAAAAAATAATCTAATATTTAAAGGTACTTTTATAAAACATTTTATTACCAAATTTTATCAAAATGATCTTCCACTAGATATTTTTAACATAAAGATAGACCTATATTTACCTTTGTGGAAGAAAACTAAATTTTATGACGATTAATTTCTTTTAAACGAATATTTTAGTTAATATTTTTAAGGGAATATTTTATCCTTAAGTATGCTAGTCTTTATTTCAGATCAGTCCGTCAGTTAGTTTTAGTCAGTTTTTATGCACTGTTTATTACCTTATATATTCCATAAAATAAATGCACTTATATCCTAATAACAAATTAAGTTAAACATTAAAGCATGGATGTTTAGCAGAATTAAAAATCCATACAATACATAACATACCCTGTAAAGTATTAGCCAATTTGCGTATTTTTGACCCACAAGACAGTAAATTTTCGCTATGTAAGAATTAATTTCATAATTTATAGTATGGACCAATAGATGGTATAACATACACAAAATATATAATTTTTTATTCTTCAAACTATTTTCTTTCTTTAAAATTTATCTCAAAATTTATATTAAAAAAACTCATTTGCTGAATTATTACCTTTCTAGACTAATATTTCATTACAGTGTCTGCATATTACTCACCCCCATTCCGATTAAATCAGTAAAAATTTTCATACATCCGATGTCTAGATTTATCGATTAATCTTTCAGCCAGAAAAGTCCATGCTTTTGTCAGATGGATACGATTTGAATTTCTTTATTCGGAAGAATTCTTCAAACTGCATCATGTAAAACGTCGCATTTCTTTTCGATTGGAGATATGACTATCTAAAAATTTTTCTGATTGACACTTTCAACTGGTGAGATTTTTTAGTATAGTCAGAATATCTAATGCATAAGAAGTTTAATCTAATAGTCATAGAAGTGCTATTAAAGTTTATTTCTAATAGTTAGCATTTTTTTCCATTTTCCGCTATAAAACTTTTTAATTTTTTTCCCATTCCTGTTATCCTCCTCGGTAATGTTTTCTTTTTTATTCGTAATTTAAAGGCTTGACTTTTTTTAATTAATGATGTGGAGACATTTTTTGGCTGACAGTGATTGCATTTTCTTCATTTAGACATTCTTCCGTTTATTTTTTTGGTCTGTAGAGTATTTGTTTGATAAGTTTCAAAGTTTAGTTTTATACTTTTTTATATACTATCGAATTTATTGTATAGTTCTGTAGGGATAATTGCCAAATTTTTTTCTTTCATGTTACCATCACCAGCACAACACAGCAGATAGCTAAAGTGGTGTTTTATCCATAATGTAGTCTTTATTTGCTTAAATATGTATTCCAAGTATAGAGTTTCTAAAACAGTAGAGGGATGGCTGATTGTTTTTTCGATAAAAAAATAATGTCAAAATGCATCTGAAACAATTCAGGCAGTTCATTGGTGGAAACACAACCCTAAATGCATTCACGTGATCTCGGGCCAAACTACACTGGTGTTCAAAATTATGATAATTTGCACATTTTTTCGTTTTCTCCAGATCTACAGGATAGATTTTGATGACATTTGGTATGAACATAGGTTGATATGATACCAAATAAATATTCCTTCAAAAATTGTAATACAGACGCATGCGCAGAAGTTAAAACCGCCAGAGTTGAAAGGTATGAAATAGCGGTTTCAGAAAAGAGCAAAATAATGGGTTTACAAGGGGTATGACACCCTCTCACTATCTCATGCATGCCTCCTTGAGTGATTTTATAGCGTGAATAAGGCAGATAATAAAATTTCCTGGTCACCAAGCCCACTTTCTCAGAAACCCCGTTTTGGGGCTCTGAAGGGTATGTGGAGGGGGGTAGCAAGATGCAATTGCCTTATATAGAGTCCCTCATACCTCCCCTAAAAGGGCGAAGTCTTTGAATCTGGCTGCCCATTCCATATGGTGAATATCTTCCGTTTTAATGAAAATTTCTAACCTGATGAGCTCCATTCAAGGAACCTCCATTCTCCAATTCAGGAACCTGTTTAGAAAGCAGAATAACCATCGAAACAAATATAAGTTCATTCAAAGTATTTAACAGTTGAAAAAAGTTTATGCGCTTATTCCCTTTTTCAACTTTCTGAAATTTAATCTGAAGAAAAATCTTAAAAACCACTTAACCGGACATTTAAATTAAATTTCTGCTTAGTCCACAGTATAAAAATTAGAAATAAAAAACTGAGACAAGTAAAATTCAAAATTATTTTGAAACTGAGTCATTTAAGGCAGTATTAATTGAGTTGACGAATATCAATGGGCACAGTCAAACAGACCCTGGATAAAAAAATTTAAATTAAAAACAAATTTTATTTTGCCTTAGTTTACAACACAAAGAATAAGAAAAGAAAGACAAATTAACTTAAATTCAAAATTAAACTTACAAAAAAACACAATGAATGGACATCGTTTTCGCAAATTGAAGGGGCTATATGAATCGTCTAGTTTCAAAACCAGGTAGATCCATTTTGGCACAGCTTTAGTAAGAGTCGACGCGGTCGCCAAATGGAACACAAGTTGGCGCTATATCACAGCCGGTCACCCTTTCTGGCCGTCATGTTTTACCACGACTCAAATGCACTTAATAAAGTTACGAAATATAATTTTGTTCTTATTTTTAAATTAGATAGTTACCGATGATCGAAATATGTATCTCCCGCATGCAGAGCATGCACCATACCGCATAGCCAGCGGAATATACTGAAATCGTAATAACTTGTTATAACGTCCTTTTTCTTGGGTTAATCTTCATTTGAGTCGTGGTAAAACATGGCGGCCGGAACGGTGACCGGCCGTGATATAGCTCCAACTAGTCTTCCATTTGGCGACCGATTCGAAATGGTCAACCCTTTTATCGAAGCTGTGTCAAAATGGATCTACCTGGTTTTGAAACTAGACGACTCATATATGCCTTATAGGTGGTAGTTATTTTTCCATTTTTTCCACTCGTGTAGGTCAAAGCTTGAAGTTATTTTTGTGGAGAAAAAATTAATTTGTCATTTTTTGGACTTATTACCTTTTTCCTACTGGTGATTCAAGTAAGTTCAAGTGACCATAAACCGAGTTGAGATGAGATGAGATTTTTTGGGACATTTGCTTGATTATGAACAGCTGATTCATTTTTTTTCTTATGCCATTTCAGATTGAGTTATAAATGGAAGTCAATTTTCTGCAATATTTTGTTTAGTTTTAAGAGATCATTAGTGCTTGAAAATTTAGACATTGAACGTTTATTGTCTTTTCCAGAGTTTCTCTTTGTTTAACGAATTTGAAGCAGTTGAACATTCTATGATTTGGTGTGTCGGGTAACATACATATATTGCATAGGGGGTCTATGTCAATTGAGTTCAGACCGAGTTATGTTTGGACTATTTCTCCCTATTGTTTACAAATTGTCGCAGCACTTCTTCTTTACCCAGAATATTTCTTTATTAAAAATGATAAATGAGGTTTTAAACATTTCTGATATAAAATATAAGACAGGTAACGTGATTCTTCTATAACTTTTGGAAGAATAAAATCAAAAGTTCCTCCTGTCCTAGACTCGGCACATCAGCTTGCAAGTTAATTCTTTGAATTTAGCCCCCTTTTGTCCAGGAACGTAAAACTTTTATTCTTATCTCTTTTCAAAAAGATACACATTAAAAATATCACTAGATAAATTTTCATTTACCCCGACTTCCACGAAAGTTTTGATATTTATCTTCACTTAACAACAATTCATTCTGAATTAAGACGCGCGATGTCATTCTAATTAAGCTCTCAGTTCTAAAAATAATTCCTTTCTAATTTTTTTCACCTAGCAAATGAGGATATTTCTTGGAAGAGGAAATCCCCATAAAAATTTCGCATGTATCTTACCCTCTTAAGCCTTTATGTGAGACTCCCTAAGCCCCTTTTTAATATTCCTTTCAGTCTTTTTCCAAAGTGCTGTTAACTTTAGTTTACGTTTGTTCCTGGAGTTTAGAAAAATAGCCTTTAGGGCAAAGAAATACCCAAGTCGTGTCTCTTGGTGCAGCTTTACGTGTAATTGAATTAAGTCTAGTTAGGATAGCGTACTTTATTCCTATCTTATTTGCTTGGAAGGTTGTGAAGTAATCATTTTTTTCTTTCACTAGAGACTAGAAGAGGGCTGTGAAAGTTGTGACTTAACTTCTTTTCCGGGGTGTAAAAACTTTTCGTTTCTTGATATAGACGAGAAGCTATTAACCAATATTAAAGGAAACATACTCGAATATGGTTGGTGTAAAAACTGAAAGATTTAAGGTGATTTGGAAATGTTAAGCTCTTAATTATATTATTTTTTGATTTTTGGGTAACTGCAATTGTTTGTTTTATACACTCATAGGACTTAATTGTTTGAATAATTTTTGATGATTGCATTGGAATTTGTTCATTATAAATTTAATTTTTATGTTTGAAAAAAATATTATCTAGAAAGGGAGAAAAGAAGCACAAACTTAAAAATATAAACTTTTTTCAGTATTTAATCCATAAAATCTTTCTTTCAATATTCGTTACAGTATCAGTTTTTTTATTTGCCCTTTTAAAAGTAATGAAAAAGTAATATTTCAGTTCCAGAAATGTTAGACTGCAGTACAGATAATTTTTATACAATATTTTCTTGGTCTCCGAAAATAATATGAAAGAACACGTTTAGCTGAAAACGTCTTGCAAAAACTGTTTTCATTTAATTTTTTCATCAATTAGCTTACATTTCATTATAAAATAGACAATTCAAAATTTAAAAATAATAATTTAATTTCACGTTCATCATTTCTGTTTTATAGAAATCGAATGCTTTTCATTCATTAGTTTTTCAAATTATTTTAAGTAAACATAATTTTTAATTCAACAATCTACCTTATCACTATTCAGTTTTAAAACAACTTCGAGATTAGCACTTCAGTTATTACTATGTTAGCTCACCTTTATTTTAGTTCATCCAAAGGTATTTTGAATTGGACTCTCAAATATAACAGCAGTCAATACAAAACAGCTCCCCGACAGTCATTAAAATACAATCCCAAACCACCCTTGAAAACATTCGCATTAACCGGCCCAGCTACCTCAATAAAACAACACAAAATAAAATCGGCTCCAAAATCTCATTCAGTAATACTTTTATCCAAGTAATTACAATCAGTCTTCATCTTAACTGCGATTTCGCATAAAACATGAAAAGAATCGATCTTTCCCGTGATGGATTACTCCGAGTTTAGATTGGAGAGGAACTCGAGTCCTCATTTCGAGGGAAGTCGAGTAATTTGTATCGATTCTTTGCGCTGCTTTCTCAGTCCATTAGTTATCCCAAGTAGAATCTCTTTTGCATTTGTTTCGATAGAGATGGATTGCTTTTCAGTTTGATTCGATTTGAGTGGAGTTGTACTTTGTACCTAATGACTTGGGCTATAACGGCATTCGGAAAAACAATTGAAAGTTTGGTGGGATAGAATGTATATTTTCTTATTTCGTGATTGTAGAAGGCAACAAAATTGTGTGTTTAGATCTATCTGACAGTGGAGTTTGGATGACAAATTACTATTGGTCCGATACCTATCATTATTTCAATTCTATATTATATTTTGTAAAAGAACCTAGAATTCTAAGTTTTAAAAGTTTATGAACATAAACCAACTGTATAATTTTTTGTACATTTGGATGTTAATTATTTTTTATCATGAGTAATAAAAGGGAGCAGAATTCATTTTTTAGTTTCCTTTTAACGTTAGTGAATAGGTTCTGGGATGATATACATTAAGAGTACATTAAGTATTAAGTGCATCTACTTTTTAGCTCTATTTGCTATTCAATTTGTTGTTTTCTGTTCTGAAGCAATGGTGTTGTATCTGTATTTCTTATTAGGTGTCAACACAAATTTTTTGTTGTTCTAAAGTAGATATAAAATATATGTTAATATTTTAAGAACCTAACTAGAAAATTGTAAATTAATTTTTATAATAATAATAATATCTCTATTCTAAAAAAAAAGTTTTTGGTGAACGGTTTCCAGAGAAAGGCTTTTTAATTACTGATCCGTATAACACATTTCTGGTATCAAACTGTTCGGATTCTTTTGAGGATGTGCAATAAGCTCTTAGAATTTCTAAAAAAATTGTCAACTTTAAAATATTTCCATTTTTTTAGATTACGGATAAGGTCACAGTTACAAAGCAAGTACTATCAAACAACTTATGCATCCAATCACAATGAACTATGCAATGGACGCCATATTTTATAATGAAACCTGAAAAAAATTTTTTACCTTTTTAAAAATGTACTTTAGAGCACTTTCCAAATTAAATAGTAATACAAATTAATTAGTAGTAATAATAATACTTAATTAATTGTAAACATTAAGTGTCGTGTAGGTTTTGTCTCTTATTATTTTCAATGGATTAAAAAGTATTGTTTTTAACAAGTCTACAAGGTCTGGGTTGAAACATAAATATCAATGATAAAACACTGGTGTTCTGTTGTACTAGGTACAAATAAATATTTATTGGAGTACTGTTTTTCAGAATGTTAATTAACAATTTTTATTATTAGCAATAGGTAATTAATATAATAACAGATAAAATTAATTATGCTGGATATTTAAAAAAAATTTTATTAAATTATTAAAAATAAGGAGATAATAAGTATTCAAACTTTTTAGGGAGATTTATTCATGGATATAGTCTTGTGATGTATATTTGGAAAGTTGGTTGTTGTTTATTCTGCAAATTGTTTTTACGAATGTTTTATAAAGTGATTTAAGTTCAGTGATTTGGGATTTGCGAAGCAATTCCAAAGGTTCTGCGTCAGCGGTTAACAGGGGTTGGTGAGCGATAGCGAGAAGGGGCGGTAGCTCCCTAGTAATAATGATGATGATGATGATGATGATAAAATAATAATAATAATAAAGAAAAAAATTACATTAAAACTATAAAATAAACACAAGAAAACCACGACAGAATCATGCACAATATGATCGGCAAAAGGCTGAATAATATTTAAAATAAAAAATTTGCTTCAAAATGAGAAATACAGATACAGGTCGTCGATGTTAATTATACATTCAAAAATATTTCTTTTGAAAACAGAATAACTATTTGTTTGAATCAAATTTGTAGTTAAACTATTGTACAATTTAGGTGCAAGATAAAAGAAGTGCTTACAAAATATGTCCTTTGAAAATGTTGGAATTTCAAAAATTTCAGATGATCTAGTATTATATTGCCTGGTTCTAAATTTACAAAGAGATTTATTACGAAAAATATAAAGTAGAATGCGATAAAAAGCATCCGTAATGAACTTAACCCTACAGGCATACTGTTGCCAATTGGCAACACGACATTTTCCCCCATTTCCTACTCGATCTTTCATTTCCAAACGGCAACACCATGCAATAAGTACAATAAATATAACATTTCATTGTATTAGCAATTTAGACTGCCAGTAGATTGCAGCAGGGGTACTATTTTGAAACATTTGTTAGTAGCTAGTGAGACGAAAGTCAAGAGACAGAAAACGCTAAAATAAAAGGACCTTATAAATTAAAATAAAAAAAATGTTCAGCTTGAAACAAAATTGTTTTGAAAAGATAAGTTGTTTTTTTATATTTTTAGAGCATTTGGTTTTATTTCACTTCACAATTAATTTCACAACGGACACAAATTAATTTCACAAGGACAAAGTTTTTTGTCAATTAAAAGAAGAAAAAAATTAAATTAAATTTTTGTAGTATTTTTTTACTAATTTACACCATAATAGAAGTCAAATAAATAATTTTCAAGTGAATTTAAAAAATCATGCATTGTAGGGTTAAAAGACCTAAAATTATGGGTATTAGATTGGTGGCTCATAAGTTTGAAGCATTTATTATGTGTAGAAATTAAAGGTTGAAGATAAAAGCCTGTTATTATCCTAAAGTAGGTCAAATCTACAAAATTATAGGTTACATAAAACTCACCAAAGATGTTTTTGTAATGTTGTTTTTTTTGTATATGCCATCTTATGAAGGAAAAACCTGTTCTACAGGCGGAAAAAATATATGCAGTGAAAACAGTTTTACTCTTATCATACTTCTATTCTTAACTCCTATGTGTGAAGCATGTTTTATTTACATACATTCAATAATTGTCAAACAGTGATTATATCCATCAAATAAGATCTTTAAAAACTATTAGCACTTCCCTATCATATCTAGGCTATACTGTTCAAAAGTTCGTCTTTTTACACTAAATTTTCATTGTATTTTGACGAAAATGTTCTGTATGTCTAGAACAGGGGTTCCCAATAGGTGGTCCGCTGACCCCTGGGGGTCCGCGGGCTTTGTCCAAGGGGTCCGCGAAATATCACCTAGAAATTAAGTATTTTTTTATTTTCCTTAATTTGAAGTAACCATTATCCTACTCAGCAGTTAATTCGTTAGTTTTGTTAGTTAATTGTCAATGTAGGGATCACTTGAGATCGGATTTTAGATTTAAGGTTTCAACTATGGAACCTAAAATTTCAGAAATAATGAGCACGAAGGAAAGATTCCATTTATCTCACTAAAATTGTACAGTAATAAATTATATTGATTGATTTGTATTTTTCATTTAACTTGTGTTGCATAAAATTTCCTTTGTATATAAACATTTTCCACATCATTCTTCACAATTATACTTGCACCAAAAATTACTTCATAATTTAACTTGAATTATAATGAGTGTTACATATCATTTAATGATTTGAATACATTAGTAGTTCGTAGTCGGTTCTACGTAATCTACATTTTAAAAAAAAATTTAAGCCTTTAAGTTCAAGGGGTCCTCGTCAGTAAATTAATTGTAAAGGGGGTCCTCGGCAAAATTTTATTGGGAACCCTTGGTCTAGAAAACGTACTTTTTACGTGAATTCTTTCACAAAAGAATTCAGATTTAATGAAATCAACACTAAAAATTTATGTAGAAGTTAAAAGGACTCGTGATCGTTTAGTTAAATCGAACCCAATCACCTTGTAGCTAGGATTGTAAAATGTAGTCACAATGTCATTCGGGTCTATAAAATTATAGTAATTATATTAATTGTTATAAAGGTTACCTCTCTCTCTTTTAACAAATCTAAAAGAAATCTAAGAATTTTTCAAGTAACGAAAAGTTTCCCTCGTTTGACTGAAAAGAGAAAACATATACAGGGTGTCCCATAAATAGTGGGTCACACTTCTAGGGGGGATAGTAGACACCTAGATGAGTCAGAATCACATAGGAATCGGGGGTCCCAGACCAAATCCCAGGGAGTTAAAAATGGAGCGACACCCCAAAAAATTATTGAAAAATTCAATTTGTAGAAGAACTGCTATTGGTAAAAATTTAATTATGGTCTCAAAAATTGTGATTTAATATGATCTTTAAAACTATCTCAAAAGTATTCACCTTAAAAAAAATTTTGTAATGAAAAAAGTTAAAAAACCACAAAAAAATGTAAAAATTCTGCCCAAACCTCATTTTGTATTTCGAAATCCTTTCTTTTGATTTTATAATCTGAAAGATCATAGTTGTAAACCCTTAAGTCCAAAGTGTTACTTAAAAACCATCAATACTAAATGCTTGAGAGCATGTTAAAGCATGGTTTAAGTCCGTGTTTTTGCGTCCGCTAACTGCCGTTTTGGAAACGGCTATAGGAAACCCGTTTGCGCACTCAAAAAACGAACTTTAACAGGATCTCAAGCGTTTAATATTGATGGTTTTTAAGTGAAACTTTGGACTTAAGGGTTTACAACTATGATCTTTCAGATTATAATATCGAAAGAGATGATTTCGAAATACAAAATGTGGTTTGGGCAGAATTTTCACATTTTTTTGTGGTTTTTTAACTTTTTTAATTATAAAAAAAAATTTAAGGTGAAGACTTTTGAGATAATTTTAAAGATCATATTTAACTACAATTTTTGAGACCATAATTAAATTTCTACCAATAGCAGTTCTTCTACAAATTGAATTTTTCAATAATTTTTTTGGGGTGTCGCTCCATTTTTAACTCCCTGGAATTTGGTCTGGGACCCCCGAATCCTATGTGATTCTGACTCGTCTAGGTGTCTTCTATCCCCCCTAGAAGTGTGATCCATTATTTATGGGACACCCTGTATAATTCCTCAAAGTACAGAATTTAACCAGCAACAATGTTGTCGGTTAATTTCAGGTATTTGAAAAAAAAATAATTTTTACAGTGTAATAACAACGCAACTTACAAAAACAATTAGCTTCAGTTTATATTCCAATGAACGAGAAACAACTGTAATATCCCCCCATAAAAACAAATCCCCGACTACAAATTTCCCAGAAAGCTACTCATGCACCACAAAACAAAGTAACTACCCACAAAATCTCAACAACGTTCTCATTACCACAAAATTATGAAATTTTTACCGCGGACATCTACATTTCCCTTAAAAAAAAGGGCAATGGAAATAAATTCGTGACTCATCCCAACAACAGAAAATGGCTTCGAGGAATTTTTACCGCCTTTCCAGATAAATGCAAATGAAGCGAAGTAAGAAAGATTTGCTGCCGGTCGTTAAACTTAATTACTTTATTTTCTGAATTCACAGGAATTTCTCTCTTACAACTGCATTTAATAAATTCTGGATGGTACAATTAAACGGATCTTTTTTAATGTTCGCTCAAAATGGCGCTTAAAGGAGGACTGCTGCCGTTTCTATTGCTTCCGTTCACGGATCATTATGGCTTTTTCATTAGAGCTGTTAAATTTGACTTTGGAGCGTACGTGAAGCGCTTTGTAGAATAAAGTGCTTATGGATTTCAAGTAATACACTCACTGCTTCTGTGGCTGTTTTAAGGGGTTTCTTAACTGATGAAGAGTTTTGTTAATTTTTATTCGTAGTTAGAAACTAAGATGCCATTATACTTTCTTATCCTTTCGTTTGAATAATTTGTTATGTAGATAGGCTTTTTTGTTTAAGTTTAGAGATTCTTTCCTTTTCTTTTTATGACTTGTTTAGTTTCCTTAAAACAAAGAGAGATCATATTCTTTATACTTTTTAAACCTTTCACTTTTATAATTTTTTTAAAGATAGTCTCTTTTGGTATAGGTTTAGAACTTCTTTCCTTTTCTATTTCAGACCTGATTTTTTTTAAGCAAAGATATCATGAGTGTAAACTCACAACTCTCAAGCGTCGATTTCACCCATGGACCGGTTTCGTCCTTGTTAGGACTCATCAACACGGCATTATAAGGATATTGCTAATGCGTTTGCAGATTATTTATTATTCATATTCTTTATACTTTTTAAACCTTTCACTTTTATAATTTTTTTAAAGATAGTCTCTTTTGGTATAGGTTTAGAACTTCTTTCCTTTTCTATTTCAGACCTGATTTTTTTTAAGCAAAGATATCATGAGTGTAAACTCACAATTCTCAAGCGTCGATTTCACCCATGGACCGGTTTCGTCCTTGTTAGGACTCATCAACACGGCATTATAAGGATATTGCTAATGCGTTTGCAGATTATTTTGGTACTGTGTACAAATCTAGCACAAGCTATGTAAAGGGATCTGGTGACTCACAGGCTATATGCGTAATATGGTTGGGATCGAATGTGTTACTTGTGAGGATGTTTCAGAGGCTATTAAAAAACTAAAATCCTCCTCAACGATTGGAGTTGATAATGTACCGTCATTTATTGTAAAAGGATACGCTGAACATTTGATTTATCCTCTTCTTATTTTGTTCAATTTGTCTTTGAAAACTTGCACCTTTCCTGAATTATCGAAAAGGACGAAAGTTATTCCTGTATTTAAAAAAGGAAATCCCGAGGATTGTACGAATTATAGACCCATTGCAATTCTGAGTCCTTTTTTAAAAGTATTTGAAATCATTATATACAAAAAACTATTTTTCCAGGTCAGGGATCTAATTACACCTGCTCAACATGGGTTTATGCCAAAAAGGTCGACACTTTCTAATCTATACTGTTTGACAAAAAATATCATCTCTGCATTTGAAAGTGGGAAGCAGGTGGATGTTATCTATACTGACTTTTCCAAGGCCTTTGACACAATTGACTTTGGCATCCTTCTAAGAAAATTTCAAAATATAGGCTTCAATACTAATTTAATTGATTGGTTTGCCTCTTATTTAAATGACCGGTTGCTTTATGTTTTCTTCAATAGTGCTGTTTCTACTGAGTTTACAAATAATACTGGTGTTCCCCAGGGATCGAATTTGGGTCCCCTTCTTTTCATTCTATTTATTAATGATCTTTGTGAAAAATTAGAATTTAGTGACTATTTATTATTTGCTGATGATTTAAAATTATTTAAAGAGATTCAAACTGTAAATGATGCTGAACTACTGCAAACGGATCTCAATCATTTGTATACATGGTGCTCTGAAAATAGGCTTTTCTTAAATATTTCTAAATGCAGTGTAGTTAGTTACTCACATAGGTCTCAGCCTTTAAACTATGTTTACATGATCAATAATAGCAGTTTATTGCGTAATGTTATCATTAAGGATTTGGGTGTTACATTTAATACTGCCCTTGATTTTTCTCAGCATATAGATAATATTGTTTCTAAAGCTCATAAGGTTCTTGGTTTTCTTAAGCGCAAGACAGCAAATTTTTCTAATCAAATAGCTTTAAAGTCTTTGTATTGCAGTCTTGTTCGTTCTAATTTAGAATACTGCAGTCCTATCTGGGATCCTTACTATAACAATAAAATTAAAGTTATGGAACAGGTACAAACCAAATTTACAAGGTACTTATATTTCAGGACCTCTCATATTAGTTCTCTTGATTTATCTTCTTCGCATTTGCTCAATATTTTTAATATTCCTTGTTTAAAGTCTAGACGAGAGTTATCTTGTATTTTATTTTTCTATAAAGTTTGTAATAATCATATTGATTGCAATGAAATACTAAGTGGCATAAATTTTTCGGTGCCCAATAGATTTTTAAGGAATCATCATTTATTTAAAAATACTCTCAGCAAACGTAATTATATTGATAATTTCTGTCTTTTTAAATTTTATAGAATATACAATTGTATTGGTTTTAACTTGGATATTTTTAATATGTCTCTTCTTACTTTTAAAAATGAATGTTCTGTTCTTTTAAATTGTTAGTGTACATTTCTTTTTAGTACTTTGTAGTGTATGGGGTTTTTTTTGTTTTTTTTTTACTTTCTCTCCGCACTGTAATTGGGTCGCTGACCTGTTGTGTGTGCTTAATAATAAATAAATAAATAAATAAATTATATAGCTGGCATTATATACACCTATTGGCAGCTAATCAGCGATAATGGTGAAATACTCCTTTCAAAGATATCATGTTCCTCATACTTTTTAAAACTTTTTTGTTTTTGTAATTTTCATGAAGATAGTCTTTTTAGTATAATTTATAACTTATTTTGTTTTATTTTTGACCTATTTAAACTTTTTTCGTACTGGAAAGCCAAGTTGTCATGCTTTTCAAATTTTCCCGCTTTCATACTTTTATGAAAATTGTTATTTTGTATGAGTGAAATGAACTTTTTTCTCTCTGGAATATATTCCGATTTCTTTTCTTCCCCACTCTTTTCAAATTGCGATGATGCTGGGAATTCTTTCTGTTAACACAACACGAGAACTTAAGGATAAAATCCAAACTTCTTTCTCCGCCTATTGTGAGATAAAATAGGAAAAGAATTTGTATGAAGATAGAAAGAAGCTTGAAATCAAGTGGGGAATGCACAAAAAATATCTGAATTTTCTCTGAGGAAATTCTTTATATAAAGAAAAAACTTCTTTAAAAAAGAAGTCTTCTATAAAGTTCTTTAAAAAAGAACATATAGCAGTCAGAATCAGGCGTTATTCTCTCTAAAAAGTGCTGTATCTGTAAAATAAGTTTGCTTAGTAAATTATAACAGCCAAATATATAACATGCAAAAATTATGATACCCTACAAAATCTACTTACTTAAATTCAATTATCAATTTTATAAAACTGCATAATTTAATTTTTCACGTTTTGTAGTACCCGTAAAATTTATAAAGTAAAATATTTGGTGTAAACCTTGTTTGTGGTTATTTAAGCTCACAACTTTCCTAACATATTCTTTCAAATTTAATTTCTCTTTGAAAGTTTGTTTACTTACAAAGATATTTGAAAGTTTTATTCATTTTATAGACTCCTTAACAAATGATTATATTAAAAACTTTTAAATGGACCATTCAGAAAAGCTAGCAATATACTTCTCTTGATCCGTTCGATCAACCCTAAAATGAAATTTCAATTTAGTATCATATTGTCTCACTCAATGTAAAATAATTACTGTCTTCCCTAAAGCTATACTTTTTGTTACGTTAACCAGCTTCTCAGACCACTCAATTGAAATAGCAACCAAGTTACACTATATGGTTAATGTCGCAATTATCCCTAAATTTGCAATTATTAGTAACAAATCGTGACGCAAAACACATAAATTTCCCAAAATTTCATATTACTGTCCTTACATAACCAACTGGAATAGCTTAACAGCTCCAGACACGCATCCCACCCGTTTCCAAGCAACAGACAACGAAACCGACGATTGGTTATGACTAGAAACCGAGATAATCGAATTAATAATAATCGAATGTTTAGAATTCCTCTTCCATTTTGAAGCGCGCTCGTAGTAAAATTACGGTTCTTGAGATCGGTAATGGGATTAAGGTAGCTTGTGATCTCTCATCAGTTATATTGAATTTGCTTCTGGTGTTGTCTCTGCTGCCACTTGTCGGTGAAAAGTTGGTTACGAAAAGTACACAGAGTTTAGATGCTTTTAGGCTGATGAGAAAAGAACGCGGGGTTGAATTGTGATGGAAATCATGGGGGGTGTTTTATGCAGTGAAAATCTTTTGAGGTACTCTATTTTAAATCAATGTAGGTGTAGGTTTCAGGAATAAACTACGAGATAGTTCTCATGTTTATAAACTAATTAAGAAATTATTGAAAAAAAATCCTAAACCAGTTTCATTCTTAATTGTTTTTTGCCCATGTTCTAAAATGGTACTTAACTATTAATACTAGCTTCATTCACCAATATACTGAGCAGCGATTGACTGGAAATCAAAGTTTGAGTTTTTAGCCAATAAAAGTTTGACTAGTGGTCAAAGTTGTTGAAAACTAGTTGAAACCTCCACTCTGGGCAACCGCTGTTAGCTTAGAGCACAACTTGCTATATTAATACAGGCTAACCATTTCTTAAATTATGGGATACATTATGTCAACTTTTCCAGCTAGACTCTCCCCATACACTACCAATAACGTACCATACCACTGCTGACTAGATTCTTTTACAGGCTAGCCATTTCTTGAACTATCGGAAACATTTGACAACTTTTACCGCTAGGATTACCATTCTCAACCAATAGAATAACACACTGACTAATAAAGAAAAGTAAATGCGTGGTTTAATGACGTAACTGATGACTGTGTGTTGCTGACTAATTATTATTTCTATAGCATAGTTTAAACATTTTGAATTAAATACTTCGACTCTTCTAAAAATACCGTTTTAATATTACACCTAAATTATATTGATCAATTATATTCTCTTGTATTTTTCTTAAATGATATGCTTTTTATGTAATTTTAAGGCTTCTTCTTTTCTTTACATCTTCAAATCAAAAGTATAAATGTGCTGTAAGAAATAAACCGAACATTTGGTGTATTCTGGGAAGAATTCTCTATCTTAAATTTTATTTTAAAAGTTGAACAAACTATGTTGTATCCATAACCATAAGTTTTAAATTATTTTTGTTACATTACTATCCTAGTACAGAAAGGAATTGAGAAGTTCAAAAATGTATCTAGAAACCAAGCGAAAATACGATTGAAATTTACATTTTATTTTAAAGAAAATTTTCCCCGAAAAAACAGTAAATGATACCATAAGTCCGTAAGTGAAGGAATGCCTTAAACATGTTTAAAAATCGAAAAGATCCATTGACGCTTGGATAACCAAGAACTTTAAAAACATTTTTAAAGGATATATAGTAGATATTGGTGGTAAAAAGTCCCATTTGATAACCTCAGAAAATGGTCGTTCTAAAACTACTATTTCCGTTTAAGATCTGCAAAAAAAAATTGGAATTCTTTCTTGACATTTTTGTTTTTTGTAGATTTCGAAAAAAAACAGATAGCTTGGAGGCGTTTTGGAATTCTTTTTACATCGAGTTCCATGGAATTCTTACCGACTATTTCTAAATTTGGCCCTGCTTTGCTTTTTAGGGGGAGGGAGAAAAAAAAGAAAAATTCTTCTTTGGACGAAAACTTCTTGAATAAGAAATAGCTTAGTTACCTTAAACACTGGATTGGTGATTGGTATTAACGACTTTCAATGGATTTTTTATACGTACTCAGATTAAACAAAACAGTAGTGCTTGTGTGAATTGGAAAGCTATTTCTACACTTCTATTTTACGTTATTTTTTTAAACATGCGGTAAGTGTTTGAAGTCAAGTGTCTTTTTTTGTCTCTTAAAAAAGGGATTCACTTTTAAAAGTTCGCGTAGTTTATGGTTGAGTTATTTTTTATGTTTTTAAATGTTACAGAACTTTTTTTAGATCCATACATGCAATATTGTAAAATCTATTATAATTTTAATTTATCCAATTAATATTAGTATAATATGGCTTTTAAAGACACTCTCAATTTAACTTTATTTTTAACTTAACGTCCCATTTTCCACTAGTTTTCTACGAGTTTTTTCTGCTGTACCTTTATTACATCAAAAACACACAACAAAATAGAAAAAAAAATTATAAATATAATTAATATTCAAATTTCAATACCATGAATAAAATAAGCATGCCTTTTCTTTTAGACGATATTCTCCATACTATACTTATAGAAACACATTCGTGCCATAAATAATGACTTACGCAGGTCTTAAAACTAAAGAAAGAAATTATGCTAACGGTCGGGCTAAACATCATTCCGAAAGATGCGTTCCAGAGATGTTAAAAATAATGGCAAAACTTAATGAGTCTGTGCATTAACAAGGAGACATACTTCAAAGGTTATAGAGCAAAAACATTTTCTATGAATGAATTAAATTTTTTTGGCAGGAGTAGTATTTTGCAAAATACAATAATTGGCCTTATTCACTACTACCTACCAATCGGTCAAATAAGGACTCCACCATCAGAGTCAACAAAAAGCTCATTTTCTTTCTTTAGCTGTTGGATAACCACTGGTAAAGTGGCAGTGAATGAGGCAGTAATTCATCATATGAGGGGGTTTTGAACAAGACCCTCTATATAGAAGGCCTGACAACTCCGGATGATGACGTCAAACGTGAGGGAAAATCAGTGAATTCGCCATGTTAAGTCTATGGAGTTTAATAGATATGCGCAGAACTAGGAGAACGGTGTCGCCAGTACTTCATTTGCTCAGTGGTATATTTTGCCTCCTGATCACTCTCTCCTCCCTGAATTATGTTGAATAAAAAGACGTTTTTCGTTTTTTATGCTCATTTCAAATTTATACTTATTAAACATCGATAGCAATTAAAAAATTATATAACAGCGTTAATGTTACCATAGTTAAATTAATGTTGATAGCAAAACACGGTGATGATGTTACACGGCAGAGTTATCAGGCCTTGTATATAGAGGGTCTTGGTTTGGGGGTTTGCTTATTTTTTCTGAGAAAGGAAGATGGGGTCAAATATGGCTAAAACATGCTTACGTAATACACTCAAACCTGTTTTTGTGCGAATCTTATTTGTGCGAACCTTTTTTGTGCGATTTTTTATTTGTGCTACTTTTTTTCTGCGATTTTTTGTGTGCGGTACATGAAAAATTTAATCAAATTGAAACATACTTGATGACTATCGTAGCAGGTTTGATGGGCCATTTAGTTATGAATGAAGAAGACAAAGCGGCTATTTTTTCTAGTAAGCACGAATTTCTATGGTTTTCCGGAAACGGAAACGTGCATCGTTATATCTCTGTGTTGGGAACTAGACCAACTTTTTATAAAGACACTAGGGGGTATCGCCCCCTGCTCACTATCGCTCGCCAACCCCCAGGAACTGCTGACGCAGTTCCCCTAGGATTGCTTCGCAATCCTGTGCTCGCTACGCTCGCTTGCCATACGCTGGCACAGCCTAGCTGTGTTTCATTACCAACTAAATTTATTGGTTAAAATAGAGTTTTATGTATAGTAATATGCAGCAGGGAAACATTAAATATGTGTATGAAAAATATGTATACAGTGTTTATCAAATTCATGGGTACTGTTGCATTAGTCAAGAAAAGCCACCAAATATCAGCCAACAAATACATCAGGTGAGTACTATCTGATCATGATACTCATGATGAGATGAGTATCATGAGTACTATTAACATGTATATGTTATACTTAGAAGTTGATATAGGTGCTTTTACTTACCCCATTATTTAATCACTCCTCTAAAACTTCTTTGTAAACATGATTGTAAATACTCTTGCTTGGAGCTACAACCGTCACAGATTGAAAAAATAATTTCTAGCTCTACTTAAATCCATCTTTAGATTGCTTTTAAATTTACGAAACTTAAACAAAACAATCCAACCGTTGCCAACGGGAGAAAACAAATACCGCCAAAATTAAGCGTCACGTAAGAGAAATATATATATAGATATTGTTGAAATATATTAAAATTTACAAAAAAGCAAGTTATTTCGTAAGATTTTGAGTTTATGCGGTCCCTATTCACCGCATAAAAAGGATTTTTAATTGTGTTGCGAATACTATATTTTATAGCTACTAGTAAAGTTTGGCGAGATTTTTTTTGTGCGATTTTTTATGCGGTCCCTATTTCTCGCACAAAAACAGGTTTTACTGTATTTGAATGGCCCCTTTCCGCTATTTTAACATAATTTTTAAATGACTTTTTTTGTCCACGAGACCAATATCACTAAATTATTCATCTTTTGTGTTTTCCAGAGGGTGGCTGACCCCAAGATTCTGCAGCTGGCGCCCACAGTCGAGCACCAGGCCGAAGCCATGCTAAGTATTCTTCACAGGTACTCTTGGCATTCCTTCGCTGTCGTGACGACACAAATAGGTGGACATGAGGACTTTGTCAGAGCTGTCAGAGACCTCATGCAGAAGACTCTGTATCACGAGTTCAAGTATGTTATAGATTGTAATCCATTGGTACAGTCAACACCGCTTAGTGTGATCACGGTTAATGTTATCAATATGATAATGTTATCAAAATTGACCGGTATGGGTCACTCCTATGTAATTTAATGTAAAAAGCGCCGTTTTATGTGATCGACATTTTGCTTAATGTTATCAAAATCTGATGAAATCACCTAAAAACCTCCTTTTTTCACGTTTGAAGGCCAATTTTAATAAATAAACATGGAACATGAGTCATTAATTTATTCGTCTCATATTTTTCTATAAGAATATATAATTTTTTTTCCAATGGCAGGTAATTGAACAGTTACGGATAACAGAGTTCATTAACCAACAGACATGCCGTAATTAGTACTTTCTTCGCGTTACCCAGTGGGCACCTGTGGACCGAAGCCACGGAGGTGAAGTACTGTTGCCCACGCCACACACACGCATTCGCTCCCACAACCCCTTTTTTACAGGGGGGGGGGCACAATCATTCATCACACTAGGACAAAAATTAACATCCATGCCAAACGGGGATTCGAAACCCAGACGTACGGCTTCGCAGTCAGATACGCTAACCACTAGGCCAGCACGTCGGCAGAATATATAATTTGCAAAATACAAACTTGACTTGGGAATTGTTTTAAATACTTCAATTAGGATTACATATAGTGATTATTAATACAAAACTTGAGTTTAGACACTGTTTGAAACTTTCTAACATCAAACCGCTTTTTTATTATCAATCGGATATTTTTATCATTTTTATATTGAACAAAGGTGAACACGTTAAACGGAGTTGACTATATTTGAAAACTATAAAGCAAACTATTCAACGTCAAGCAATTTTATGAGTGATTTTAAAACCAACTTTTATGTTTAGAAGGTATTATCTGTTTATTCACGCTGGTGCATTTTGACAACCATTAGAGCTTTGTTAAGATCGCTTTTTTTACGTCTGATTCACATTTTCTATAGGATTTAACAGAAAATCAGGTGTTCTAAAATTGAAAGAGTTAAATCTGTATTTCCAACAAACCTACACACTGCATAAAATAATCTTCCAGAAACAGAAAAGCTCTGGAAGCAAAAGTTGCCAGAGCTTTCCTTTACACGTTATTTCTCTGTTAACAGAACTTTTTCTCTGTGCAACGACATTTTCTGCGAAAGTATAAGGGACATAACCTACTAAAATTTCCGAATTCCGGAAAAATAAGTCTGTAGAGGGATAATAAATAGTTAAATAAATAGATGATGTAGTAACAGATGAGGATTAAATAATAAATATTTCCGATGGATAAGTTCCCTAAAGTTTCAAAAATATCGTTGCAAACAGAAAATGTTCAGTTAAAAGAGAAATACCGTGTAAAGGAAAGCTCTGGCAACTTTTGCTGCGAGAGATTTTCTGTTTCTGGAAATTATTTTTTGCTGAGAAAGTGACACATGGTGACTGGAATATATGAAGATTATTGATATTAGCCTTTTGAAATTAGAAGCTCGAGGAATGTTTTTGTATTGTCAAATCTCTCTGGTAAACAAGGGGTACCAAATGGAAAAATCTGCCACAAAATTTTTCCAAGAAAATAATATTTGAAATTAATAGGTATTTAGAAAATTAAATGCCGATTTTTACAATTTTTATTTATAGCAACTTCAAGTTACTGCACTTAATTAAAAACTAATCTTATAAAGCGTTAATATTATCTAAAAATCTAAGATAATCAGTATGCTAGGAATATTTCCGTGTAAATATTTCTGTATTCTGATAAATTAAGATTTGAAATTATGCGAGCTTTCAAAATACTTTATAAAACATCTTGGATCATTATAAGACATTTATTTTAAATATTTTAACTACTTATCTTCTAAGTAATATCGAATTAGTCCTTTTTATTCCATAAAGTTATATTTTTTATATGTATTTCCTTAGTTTATTTTAGTTTCAAATATTCTCTTTATATATTTTATTTAGAATATCAGCAGTATTGTTAGGTAACCCTATTCTCAAATAGAACTTACCAATTACCCATATTACTGCTCCTTATTTAAGTAGAGATTTTATGAGTTGATCTAAAAGCTTATTTATGTTTATTATCCCCAGGAGTCTGGCGAAATTAATACATATATCCATCAAACCTTTCACGGTAAACAAAGCAGAGTAATATGAATATTCACCCAAGAGTTTAAAATTTGAAACATTCTTTTGAACAAACAATACACACTCCGCATAGTTTCCTAATGAATATAATCGTATTTAACTTTAAACTATACGGAAAATTGAAACTATGCATCGTAAATCAGATCTTTTGTCTTCCGCTCTTGTATAGCCAGGAAGATGCATTTTCAAAAGCTGCTGATGAATAGATTGGCATTAACTTACACTCCAAGTAGAACACTGCAGCAAATTTGAGAGATTAATGTTAACATCAGCACCGAAGTTTAATTTACTTTGCTGATTAATGATTTACGCTTAAATCTGAAGATTAAAGTAATGATGTACATGATACCTTCTCTTTGGAGCAAGATTTACGACTTTGAATCGCATTATTTGGCAGTTAAATGTTCCCTTGTGTTATATATAGAAGAGAGGATTTTGTATAATCTGCGCGGCTCTCTTAACATTAAAATTCAGATGGTGTTAAATTGATGATTAAAGTATTCCGGATACTTATACTTGGAATTATACAGTGATTTTCTGTGTAGTTACATTAAAATAGCTTGTAATATCTTCACAGTGTGTATACCCAAATTGAAATTAAAAAAACAAAATCAATGTCGAAATTTTACTCTTTTTTGCAATGGAGTAATTTCGTTGTTGCTAATTGTCAAGTCTAAAAAACATTAAAGATAGTAAGCAATAAGTAGAATTTCTTAAGAACTAACGTATACAGGGTGTTTCAAAATTGCGTTGCACGGTTTTTATTCGGAACCAACGTCTCCTAGAGTCATGGAAGTAAGGTCTACCCCTAGGTAAGTGACCCTGGAAAATCCATTGAAATGACTTACAGCGCCCCTGGCGGCGAAATAAAAAAGTTAAAAAAATTAATTTAAAAACTAAAGGAGATAGAGCAAAAATCTCAGCAAAAGTATTGTTGCCAACGTCATGAAGAACTCACTGAAAAAAATTTGATCAAAGTATCTTGAATATTCGCAGAGATATTAGCATGTGAAAATAGTACTTTTTCAGGGGTCAAAAAAGAAAAAAATCACATATTTGCAAATTTTTCAGTGTTATTGTGTAGTTTTGTGTTTTTTTAGTTGAATGAACTCAAAGTTTAAACAAAAATAAAAAAAAAATTGCAAATATGCGAACTTTTTCTTTTTTGACCCCTGAAAAAGTGCAATTTTCACATGCTAATATCTCGGCGAATATTCAAGATATTTTTATGAATTTTTTTCAGTGAGTTTTTCATGACGTTGGCAACAATACTCTAATTGAGGTTTTTTGCTCTATCTCCTTTAGTTTTTAAATTAAATTTTTTAACTTTTTAATTTTACCGCTAGGGGCGCTGTAAGTCATCTCAATGGATTCTCCAGGCTGACTTACCTAGGGGTAGACCTTACTTCCATGACCCTAGGAGGCGTTGGTTCCGAATAAAAGCCGTGCAACGCAATTTTGAAACACCCTGTATATTAGGGTGGGCCGAAAACACACTTTATTTTTTAATCATGTTCTAATAGCGCGGAAAGGGTGCCACTTGGGTCCAATAAGGACGGGGTAAAATATTTTTTCGATTGGATAATATCTTAGGCTCCCGCATCGCACTTAAAGTTCGAAAAAATGGATGACTTTTTTACAAAACAACAAAAAAAACAAAGATTAAACTCTCAAATATTGTTCATGATTTTTTTATGAGAAACTAATATAGTTATAGACATAATGTTTCAGGTTCCATTCTTTTATCACTCTTTCTTCGTTAGATATAATTTTTTAATATTCAAAGAAATCTTGTAAAGTTGTTTTTTCTGCATTTTTAAACCGCTAATAACTCTAGAACTATTCAACTTAAAAACCTGAAATTAGTCCCATTCGGTTCGTAAATTTTTTGTCTTTGATTTGATGTGCATCATGACCATCATTTTCAAAAAGATTTTTTCAAAATTTAAAAAAAGAGAAAAAAGATTAAATAAAAAAAATTTTTTTGAAAAATTTTTTGAAAAAAATTTAAAAGCCTTTTGACTCATAAAATGAACAATACTACCAAATTTCAAGTTGAAAATAAAATTTAATCATGCATAAAAAAATAAAAAAATTCGAAATTTAGGCAAGTCCCTAAACAATCACCAAAATTATACAGCAAGAGCGATTCACTCATGGAAAATTCATAAACTCGCTTGAGGGTGTTCATATGACTTAAAACATGTGAAAAATGTCACATAAATGTCTGAAAATACGACAATTAACAGATTCGGTACAAAACCTTACAGAGCTAATTTTCAACATTAAGTTAATTTAATTTGCATGCATTACTCCTGAAACTTCCTAAGAATTATGTTTATATCTAATTGTTTTTACTTTTAAAAAGTCAAATCAAAGTAAACTAAAAGTTTTAGAACATAAAAAATTGGATATAAACACATTTCTTAGGAATATTCAGTGAAAATTCATGCAAATTGAATTAACTTAAAGTTGAAAATTAGCTCTGTAAGGTTTTGCACCGAATCTGTTAATTGTCGTATTTTCAGACATTTATGTGACATTTTTTGCATGTTTTAAGTCATATGAACACCCTCAAGCGAGTTTATGAATTTTCAATGAGTGAATCGCTCTTGCTGTATAATTTTGGGGATTGTTTAGGGACTTGCCTAAATTTCGAATTTTTTTATTTTTTTATACATGATTAAATTTTATTTTCAACTTGAAATTTGGTAGTATTGGTCATTTTATGAGTCAAAAGGCTTTTAAATTTTTTTCAAAAAATTTTCCAAAAAAATTTTTTTTATTAAATTTTTTTTCACTTTTTTTAAATTTTGAAAAAAACTTTTTGAAAATGATGGTCATGATGCACATCAAATCAAAGACAAAAAATTTACGAACCGGATGGGACTAATTTCAGGTTTTTAAGTTGAATAGTTCTAGAGTTATTAGCTGTTTAAAAATGCAGGAAAACAACTTTACAAGATTTCTTTGAATATTAAAAAATTATATCTAACGAAGCAAGAGTGATAAAAGAATGGAACCTGAAACATTATGTCTATAACTATATTATTTTCTCATAAAAAAATCATGAACAATATTTGAGAGTTTAATCTTTGGTTTTTTTGTTGTTTTGTAAAAAAGTCATCAATTTTTTCGAACTTTAAGTGCGATGCGGGAGCCTAAGATATTATCCAATCGAAAAAATATTTTACCCCGTCCTTATTGGACCCAAACAGCACCCTTTCCGCGCTATTAGAACATAATTAAAAAATAAAGTGTGTTTTCGGCCCACCCTACTGTATATCCACGCATAAGGCGAGGAAAATGTTCTTTGGAAAATTTTAGAAAAATTTTCTATTCAAAAGTGGAGGTGTTGGCTTAAACGCGGATCTAAAAAGCTTGGAAATAATGTTAACGGAATTAAGTTTCGCGGAAGCTCCTTGCGATCATATTAAAATAGCATAGTGGCTTGGGTGTTTAATCCATTATATAAAATAGAAACAAGTTAAAAAAAATCATATTTTTTACACGATATCACCATTCGATAAGTTTTTATTAAGAGTATAAAGAAAGTGTGAAGTAAATTTTAACTCGGTTTATACGCTGGTTGTAAGTTTTACGAATAAAAAGCGTACTTTTGGCTAATATGGGGAAATGTATGGCATTATTACTTGCTTTAACGTTCCTTATCCATGTAACAACAATATTAAAGAACCAGTGGGGGGCGGCAGTTAGAAATTTTCACCACAGAAATTATACTGTCTATTTAGAATAGGCGCCTGAAACGAAATGTATTAGTAGCAGTTACTACTGTATTTATCATCAGAAAGTTTTTCTTTTGCAATGACAAGGCAGCCGAAACAGAAGTAGTTAAAGCACTGTAAAAAATTGGTCACTGAAGTTGTGTGATGAGCGTAATTAGGCGTTAATAAGCGTTTTTGATCCTGTTTCAGGCGCCAATTCTAAATGAGCAGACTATAATGAGTGATATGTCTCTCCATTCAATAAAACATCTCCACTCTCAGGTTCACCATCGTGAAAATAGTCACCCTGAAAGAAACGGCAGAAGAAGACATCCAGGCCGAGTTGGAGGACCTTGCGGACAGCGAAGCGAGGATAATCCTGCTGTATGCAGCAAGGCAGGAGTCCGGCAACATCATGAGAGCGGCAACCAAGCTGAGGCTGACCGGGAAGCACTACGTGTGGATAGCTGCGCAGTCCGTGGTTGGTACCAATCTGGACATGCCCTATACGAGCTTGCCGCCTGGAATGCTGGGTAAGAGAGAGAGGTTACGAACCTCAATTTTACTGTATCAACTTATGTAAAAGAAATATCCAAATCCCAAAAATATTCAAATCCTTAAAATACTATTTCAATATTCCTTAATCTAACGAAAAGGGATCTTAACCATTTCAATACAGCAACAACATCAGTTTAGTGCGCCTCATTACTGGGGGAACAGTTATTTTCCCCCAGGTGATTATTACGATGAAATAACTTTTTTTTGTTTGAAGGTCTAGAGACGCATAAAACGATCCCATAACGATGTTTCAGTGATAACAATGATGTTTGAAAGTAATGTTTAAATTTATTGATGGGTTAGCATGTGTCCTGCCGTATAGAAGAAGTTGAATAAATTCATGGTGTAAAGTTAATGGGGGTGTAGACTATCTGAAGAAAGTTCAGGATCATACAAGAAATTGGAGTCGCAAACGCATTTTTCTAAAGAGGCAAAATTTTCTAGGAGTAGTAAATGGGTTATTAAAGGAAAAATCTATACTTTGTTGGTTTAGAATAGGCCTAGGAAAAATAGTGCTTTCCCCCTCGCTAGAAGCATAACCATAGTTACTCTTTTCGTGCAGCCTTCTTCTTCGCTTCGAAGTTGATAGTTGTCATGGTTACTAATTCGGTGTTTGGGGAAGGAACTATTTCCAGTGGCCTATTCAAAATGACTAGAGTATGGCTGGGGAGGGAATTTATTTTATGTTGCCGGTTGAAGGGGATATACTCAGTTGCAAATTAACTTGAGCCTGTAGAAATATGACTGAGAGCAACCAAAGAAAGTTGTTCCCCGCGAGGTGTCTGAATTTTGAGTGAAATTTAGACGTTCAATTTTGAATATGATTAGTTTTTTTAAATCCACGTATATTAAGCATCTTTTCATCCCGATATGCATAAAATGTTCCGTATTATTATGTTTTAAAGTGGCTTAGCGAGTAGTAGTACGACTCGCTCTCAAACTTGCCAGCCAATAAGAGCTTCTAGCAACCCAGCAGGCTTTCTGTTTCTCAGATTTTCTTCCGCTTGGCGATGACGTCAGGCTCAACTTAAGTTACATTCGAGTATAGTGGTAAAAGAAATATGTAACAAAATATTACACACCTCTTGGTACAAAAAATACCATAAGAGGGATGGTGTTTACTAAAATGTAAGGGAAACTTACTCAATTCATCTCCTACAATAAATACTTTTAATGTCACATTTAGTAGTCATACTTTGACAGAAAAACTTTGACAGAAAAACCAAACCTTGGAAAGAAATACTAGCTACACCTATTTTTCACAAAATGTTTTTTCAGTGTTTATGAATAACCCTCACGCCCAAAATTGAGTGGCGAAATTTATTTCCCTAAGTACTACACCAAAATATTCTTCGACGTGACGTCAAAAGTTTCTCGTGGTATGACTACATCTCTTTCTTCCACTTTCACTTTAAATTAATGTGCTTTTACCATTTATAAAAACTGAGTAAAATAATTTTGTTTAACCCTTTATCTACTGAATTATGATTTTATGACATGTGTAAATATTCTTTTTTGAGTTACTAAATTGAAAATTAAGGGATATACACAAATAAAATAATCATCTTTGAAAAGTTAATCCCCTAGAGCTAATTAATTAAGTTGATACTTTTGAGTTCCGTTGCTACAATAAGGGATAAAATATTCTCATAATACAAAAATAACAATGTGGCTTTATATCGCAGGTTTAAGTTTTAAAAAATAATACACTTTCCTATTGATTTTAACTACTTTTGAGGGAACAAAAATGACAATCATGGGAATCCGATCGAAATGGCAGCTGGAAGCACAACTTCATTTTTAAATCTATTCGCATTTTCCACTAAAATACTCATAAACAGAACCCGTGCTGACTTTTATCCTTGAAGATGAAAACATAAGAGTGTTCCTGCAAAGTGTCGTCTGTATATATTCCTAAGGATGGTTAGTCTATGTAATTTTAAAGTTGGTTCGACTTCTAAGTATCGTTAGTACATAAAGGGTTAAAGAGGTTGTGGTTCGCAATATCACTCTTAAAACGAATGTATAAAAATTGAGTAAAAAGTACTCAAAAAGGCTCCGATCCAATAAGTACTCAAATTTGAATACATGAATATACTCATTTCTGAAAATGTGCATACTCAAAAATGAAACATCTTGAGCTTGAACTCAAAAATGAGCTCACGATGTTTCATTTTTGAGTATGCACATTAGGGTGGGTCAAAAAATTTTTTTCAAATTTTCCCAGGGGCACAGCGACAAAAGGGTGCCAAATGGTCTCAAACTGACGTGTGTAAAATATTATTCGATTATAATAACTCTTTTTGCCTCCGGATTGGCCTCAAAGTTTCGATTAATATAGTAATTTCATGTAAAAATGGACAAACGAAAATCAAGTTTTTTCCTCGATTTCACGAATCCGTCATGAATGTAAATGTGCTCAATGGTATAAAAATCATCATTGAAGACTATAAAATAATTTTAAATGAAACCAGAGTTGAAATACTTGAGTTGTAGTATAACATATATTAAAATATCTCAATGGTTAGAACTGGCAATCAAAAATTTCTTGCTGGAATCATAAAAATGTGCAAAACTCTTATTGCTGGTTGAGTAGGATTTTAAAAACATTAAATTTTTAATAAAAATGGATATGTCAGAAGGTGGGTACCTTTTTTGGGTTATATTTCAACCCCAAGGAAAACATTTGGATAATTGTTTAAAAGTTGGGGTTTTCCTTGAAATTTCTTTGGCATATTAGGAATATTCCATCTCAAGTGACCCCATATGAGTCACTAATGTCCAAAAATAAATTAAAACCACATTTTAAGAGTCAAATTTTGAAACATTTTCTTAAGAAGAGCAATAGATCCCCGTTTTCAGCATAAAGCTCAGTATTATCCCCTAAGTTTTTAAATAAGCTACATTACTTTTCAAAACGTACTTGTAATTATCTTAAACAATTAAATTTGCTATATTTTAACTTTTATGAACGTATAACGGAATGCTAAGGAGCCATTTTGAGTCAATCCTCCCTCCAAAGAAGTATAATTTCATGAGCCTGGGTTTCAGTCTATTGTTATAGCAAAAAAATAGGTAAATTATGACTGAGGCGAATCATAACTGATATATTGCCTAATGAACGAACTATCCATTCGACAATTGTTTCAACAAATTTTTGCGATCATATTTGGATCCCAAGACCAGCCACAGTGAAATAACTGTCCGCTGAATTTTAAAAGCGTGGCATATTTATGAAAAATATAACTATTTCTACTTTTAAAAATTAAAAATACCGCTTTGTACTAACCAAACTTGAGGGAAAATGTATCTGAACTACCAATATTTAAAATATGTACCACTGACAATCCACTGTTTGTTGGCAAAAAAGAGCCTCCTATTCTACGGCTATACTGTTAATATGATAGCATTTTACATTGCCACTTGAGCAGTTGTTTTTGTACTGATAATACATAAAGGTGACTAATGTGATTAAAATTACTTTTAAAGACCCTTATATGTGAGCTTTAAGAAGTTATTGACAAAAAAAAATTACTTTATATAATTTTTAAAAAAATATGAAAAATTACATATTTTTGTTTTATTTGAGGCCAATCCGGAGGCAAAAAGAGTTATTATAATGGAATAATATTTTACACATATTAGTTTGAGACCATTTGACACCCTTTTCTTGCTGTGCCCGATAGAATTTGTAAAATTTTTTTTTCGCCATAGGAAAATGACCCACCCTAATGCACATTTCCAGAAATGAGTATATTCATGTATTCAAATTTGAGTACTTATTGGATCGAGCCTTTTTGAGTACTTTTTACTCAATTTTGACACATTCGTTTTAAGAGTGATGCGATTAGCAGCGACATTTTTAACATTGTTTCTTTATAGGGGTTTACTACAACACGACTATGTATAGGTTGTTTGACGAGCTTGAGAGAGCAGTGGGGGTGTTTGCTCACGGCTTGGAGCTGTTTGTGAGCGACCACAAGAATTCCAATGTGAGTCTACTGCCCAATCTGACTTGCAACGGAACGGGGCCTCCAAAGTGGAGTAAAGGAGACCTCTTGTTCAAGTAGGTTTTCCGCTGTTTGTCGCATGGTTAAATATGGAGAATAAAATAATACTCTCAAGTATTAGGATTTTTTTTGTAGATTAAAAATATTTGAGCGTATGATTTTAGGTACTTGAGAAATGCTACAATGCAAGTCAGACAAGGATCAAATATTAGTTTCAACATGGACGGTTCCTTGAAACACGTGGAGCTTCAAATTCTCAATCTAAACAGCAAAAATATTTGGGAAAAGGTAAAAATCGTTCATATTTTCTAGCTTATATTAAAATTCGCATGGTAAATTTGCATGCCTCATTGAAACGTCTAAATACTTTTCTTCCCTGATCATTTTCTAAAAAAAAGTTGGGTTGAGTGCAATACGAGGTGGGAATAAGTGTGAAAAGGCCTTTCTTACCTTAAAGTAATATGTGGCGTTTATAAAATGTCCTCGTAAAAGCTTTTTGTGGGAAGGGGAAGAGTACATACTAATAACATATATTAATTAGTACATATTAAAAACTACTAGCTATAACACAAGATAAAAGGAAAGCTTATATTTACATTTGATAGAAACATGAATTTGAGAAGGGGCACATTTACGGTCGTAGTCTGTGCTTACTGACCAACGGTTAAACAGCAATCTAAGAAGGATTCCACCAATCGGAGTCGGCGATTCCTTCTTTGATTGGCGGTTAATCGCTGATCAAGTAGCACAGAATACGGCCCTTAGTCTTTGTTGTTGTTTTCTTATGCCACTTGGAATATCCGAGCTCCACCGCAAAGCCCGTTACTCTTTAAAACTAGAGATGTAAAGGCGGGAAAAACCGGGTTTAATCCCCAGAATAAACCAGGTTTTTTGGGTTTATTCCCTGGCTTAAACCCAAAAAAACAAAACAACTGGGTTTAAACCGGGTATAAACTCGAAAACCGGGTTTATTCCCGAGATGAAACCCGGTTTTTTCCCGCCTTTATATATCTATTTAAAACTAGAAATTGATAAGGAGTTGAGCTGCTAGTAAAGATGGTTGAAAACATTTAGTTCCATGATATATAAAGAGCAGTACTTTCTTTGCAAATTTTTACTTATCGATATGAATACGAATTGAAGTTAACGCTGCAAAACGGAAAAGCTGGCATATCAAAGTCAAGTTATAAAAAAATATTTCATGCTCTTAAACTCTTAACTGATAAAACCACTTTAAATCTTGATTAGAATTCAAGACTTGCACCCTTTTTAATCCCACCTCCCTCTTCAGTATTTGAAATTTCAATTTAAAAAAACATACAATTTTGTGCTTGAGACATTAACCATCATAAACCCCTTCAGATCGGCGAGTGGTCAGGCAGAGGGCTGGACATCAAGGACATCGTGTGGCCTGGCGACAGTCCGGTGCCTCCCCCTGGCGTGCCTGAGAAGTTCAACCTCAAAGTGACCTTCCTGGAGGAGCCTCCCTTCGTCAACGTCCACATGCCGGACAACGAGACCGGAGAGTGCAAGACCAGCAGATCCGTGCGATGCCGGATAGCCCCGGAGCACAAACTCGTCGGGTAAGCGCAAAATAATGTCAATTTCAGAACCCGTAATGTGGTTTTAATTTAATGTTGCGGATTACGGCCGTATTCACTGGTAACTTGACCGGCGGTTAACTGGGAGTCAAACCTCTGATTGGTGGAAAATTTTTTTACCTTCTTCAACGGCCAATCAGAAGCTTCCGCCGGTCAAGTTACCGGTGAATACGGCCGTAAGTGTTTGTCAACGAGAGCTCCACGACCTATTGATGGTCTTAAACACTGCAAAAATAATCGCAAAAAATTATAAAAGCTGTGACAACAGACAATACAGAGCTTTTGGGCTATTCCATATGAACAGGGACATGATCAAGAAAAATGAAAAAATAAAATAATAAAATTTTCTAATTATTTTAGGGAATAATTATGCAGTATTGATCTAATTGTGTTTTGCATTGCTTATATTTTGTGTAAAATTATTTTTATCGGAATGTCAGCATTTAAAGTCAATATTTAGAAATATTTGTTTTAAAGGTTAATTTGTTAATGAAAAATGTATAGTTTATTTAGAAAATTAAAAATAAATTAATTAGTTTTTACAACTATTTTGTTAAATATACTCATAAACTTTATAGTAAAAATGAAATAAAGTGTTTAAATCAATTTAATTATATTTATATTCATGAATGACTGAACGCTTATACACATGTAGCGTGAGTTACGAAGTACTGTAGCGTGAGTTACGAACAGCTCTCTATATTTTATTTTATTTCTGATTTTCTAAAGCATTCCCAGTAAAACTGTTTGCTATTTTAGAATAAAGGAAGTATATTCAAACACCTGACAATCATATAGAATTATTGAAACACTAATTAAGTAGAAAAACAAATTTGAATTTTATACTCATAAATCCATGTCTTTTTCTTGTAGCGTGAGTTACGACTCTATTTTAATTAATATTTAAAAAACTAAAATTCTTAAAAGATTCGCAATACTTATTTTAAATTATTAACATAAATTTCAATATGTATGATTTTTTTAGAAAGAAAATAATAGTTATTTCTATATTTAAAAATTATTTGAAATTGCAATTTTGAAAAAAATGTAGCGTGAGTTACGGTGGAATTGCCCTTTTATGTTTGCATAATTTCACGATCGACTATACTCCTTTCCAACTTATTTCTTCAGCACTGGGAAAGGCAGAGAATGTTCCAATCCTCCCGAAAAAAGAGTACTAGCTGGTATTTCAATATAAATAAAGAATATGCACACATTTTGAAAAGTGTTTCATACATAAAAATAGTTTATTATGATTTTTATATAACTTAATTTAATCATACGTTAAAGTCTTTAATCCAAGCTAATAATTATAGTCCTATGTTAGAACCGGGTAGAACGGGTAACGCATTCTGGTTGATTTGCTGGAAACAGGTTTCCTAGCTGTGATTCGGTCATCGTAGCCTTTTCTCTACTGAAAAGTTAGGGTGGAAAGGACTAAAAACATTTTTGTATACAAGAAGCTTCTGTCAGTTTTGGGAAACATCGGCCTAAGAAAATATTATCTTTTTATGTAACTATAAATTGACCTCTTTTCCTGGATTCGGAAATATTGCTAAGCAATGCCCCAAAAAGCTCTGCAGAGTTTCCTCTGAAAAGTTTCCAATGTAGCAAACCCTAGAGCACCCCTAGACCTGTTTGGCACACTTGGCAATATTTTCTTGGTTCCAAAAATAGAGGCCTTGGGTTGCAAAGTTTAACCAAAGAAAAGTTCAGTTCCGGCACTTTTAAGGAGGCATGTGTAAGTTTTAGAAGGACATATTAGAAATGCTGAGAAATACTTGTTTAGATTGTTCTGTGTTGAAGCTAAAGATAAGTGTAATATCTAGATAACCAAGGAGAGGATATACAAAACATTATTCTTCCCAGAAACCTAAATTATACATACGAAAGTGCATTTAGAGAGATACTTTTAGGTTACTTAACCTCTTTATAAGAGAACACTGTGACTGTTATCAAGTTTATTCTAGGATAAACTTACAAACCGAGGGGTTAAAGTGAATTTTTGTATGTCATCTTATTCAGGTTTACCGAATTACATTAAGAGTCATTATGGTCATTTCAATTAAGTAAATACTCTTGAGTTGGTGATAATAAACTCCAAAAAATATATCAAAAATACCTTTCAGAAATGGCTTTTATTATTCGCTTAATCAAATGTGTAAAATCAAACTATTGGTCAAGCAGGCTAACGGATAAATAATAAGGATAACTCATTGAATTTAAACGCAAATATCAGCGAGTTCCTAGTTATAGCAATTATATTGATTTGCGATGTTTAGATTGAGAGTTCCGTCAGACAGGAAATTGTTCCACCAGTTAATGTATTTGATAAAGGGAATTGTATGACTTCCATAATCATGAGATCTATTTGGAAGTCTATTATGGAAACGGAAATCACTATTGCTTCATACAGTTGGTATCTGAATATATAGTCAGCATACATTAAATGAAATGTGATAAGAATTTTTAATTAAATATGAATTTTGATTAATTTAATCATCATGTCATTTTTAGGGGGTTGGAATTATTGAATAAATAAAATTTCCTCTTAAGTTTTTAAGTAATAGGTACATAGAATCAAATATTTTTTTTATTAATTCAAACAAACTTTCCTCCTCCTTTGATTTTCCATCCCCCTCTTATAATCTATCAATCTTGGGATTAAATTTGGGATTGCTCGTATATTCTCTGGCTAGTATGCTTGATCTCAAGAATCCACTTATAAACCTTTATCAAGTAAAACAGAGTCACAAACGGAACTTTAACTGGCACATAGAGAGACAGCCCAGGGCCAGGGCGAGGATCGAACTGGGCACCATGTACAGTGTTTAGACTTCTAGCGTGGTGGGATGCACGTAATCCCACAAGGCCAGCCCTGTCTCGTCTATCGATCTATAGCCCTTTCTGATACCCTCATTCTTTCTGTACTCAACAGCAACCTTTCCTAAAGCGGGTAAACACAAAGCCTGTAGGGTTGACAGGAGGACTTACAGCGCCCCTACCAGCGAAATTAAAAAGTTAAAAAAATTAATTTGAAAACTAAAGGAGAAAGAGCAAAAACCTCAATGAGTATTGTTGCCAACGTCATGAAGAACTCACTGAAAAAAATTTGATCAAAATATCTTGAATATTCGCGGAGATATTATAGTCTGTGTAATTTAAATAGGCGGTTGAAATGTCACGTGATTTTTCTACCCGCCGCACCTTCCCCACTACGTTACCATGGTTTCGGCAAATCTTAATTTTTTCCCACGACATGTTTTGCGCCAAGTCAGAATGCTTCAGAAGGAATCAAAATGAGAAATAAGAGGTGGTATTGATGATCGTAAAATAATATGTATAACATAACAAAAATTTCTTGTGATCTTGATTTATAAATCTTTGCGTACATCTGTTTTCGTTGTGGAAATAAGGTTTTAAAAAATATTTAGATTTTAACTTTTAAATTTCTATGGGAGCTGAAAAAATTGATCAAACTCATAAAACTATAATCAGACTGATTATAATATAGCAGATCTTAAAGATCGTTATAACAGACTAAAGATCGTTCTAGCAGATCTTTAAGATCATAAACCATTAAGAAAGAAGTATTTAGTAAAAATAAATTAATCTATAATTGAGAGAATAATGCTTACAGCAAACGAATTAAGTGACTAAATTTACTCGCCAATTTCAAGTTGGCGAGCGGAAATTTCGTGCTCTGCCTTAACTGGTGTGTAAAAATAAAAGGTGTTTGATTATACTTTCTTCGTAGTTGCCAAGGCAACGATTTTTAAGCTGTGACGTCCAACCGCCTATTTTATTTACACAGACTATAGCATGTGAAAATAGCACTTTTTCAAGGGTCAAAAAATAAAAAGTTCGCATATTTGCAATTTTTTTTGATTTTTTGATTAAATTTTGTGTCCTTTCAACTAAAAAAACACAAAACTACACTATAACACTGAAAAATTTGATAATATGCGAACTTTTTATTTTTTGACCCCTGAAAAAGTGCTATTTTCACATGCTAATATCTCCGCGAATATTCAAGACATTTTCATGAATTTTTTTTCAGTGAGTTCTTCATGATGTTGGCAACAATACGCTCCTGAGGTTTTTGCTCTATCTCTTTTAGTTTTTAAATTTTTTTTTAACTTTTTAATTTCGCCGCTAGGGGCGCTGTAAGTCATTTCAGTGCATTCTCCAGGCTTCCTTACCTAGGGGTAGACCTTACTTCCATGACCCTAGGAGGCGTTGTTTCCGAATAATAGCCGTGCAACGCAATTTTGAAACACCCTGTATTAGGGTAGATCGAAAAAAATTTTTTTTGGAAATCTCTCGGGCCTGGGGTGGCAAAAGTTGTGTATTGGTATCAATATGACGTGTGCAAAATTTGGAGGGAATCAAACAACTTCTAGAGGTTGCGCATTGAGCTAGAAGTATAGAAATATTAGGAAAATACGCATTTTGTTTAAGAAACAAGTTGAGGATAGCAAACATTTTTACCGATGAAATCTTGCTTAAATATATCTTAAAAGATGCTCAGAAGGTAAAAACAGCTCGTAGCTTTTTTCTACTATAGCAACTGTTATAGTTTGAAACCTTTAAAAAGTATTAGTTAATGACGCAACTCGTAAAAGTAGTGAAAAAATAGCTCAAAATAGAGCCAAACGCGGATAATACTCAAACACAAGATTTTTCATAATTTTTCAACTCTATCAAATAAATTTAGTGACAGGAAAAAATTTTATCATTATGTGATGAACGGAAGGGTGTTTTTTTCCAAGATGGCGGCCAATACTTATGAAAATCATAATATCGTTCACATTTTGATTTAAAAGCAAAAATAGCAGTAATTTTTCGTAATTAAACTGTTTTCTAGGTAGTATCAGTTCTTTCTGTGGATATTTATCCATATTTAACTAGACTTTAAATCTATAAAACCGAAAATTGTGTTTTCCAAAATAGCGGATAGTAAAAATATGAAGGAATATAGCTTATGAGTTTCCCCAAAGTAATGTGGTCATTTCTCAATGTTAAACTCCTTGTAAAACACCAGAATTTCTTACACTTTAAAATGTTGTTTATCACATAAATATGATTGCAAACAAAGAACCTTAAAAGTGCACGGGCATTGCCGTTTATTAGCTGGCAAGATCATGTAACCGATTTTCGGTTTAAACGATTTCAAAAATAAAAAAGGGGGTTGAGAACTGATTTTTATTCAATGAAATATATACATGGACATATCAAGGAGTCTACTTGAATCTGATGATCCGAAGTGTGATATCCCAAGATGGAAATCGATTAGAATACATATAGTAAGAAATTAACACATTTAAAGCTTAAAATAGGCTTTTCCTTCCCAAAATGAAACTTAGCGAAATGTTTACAATATATTGAATGTATCAGCATACTAAAAGCAAATATTACAACTAAAAAAAGTATTGCATTTTTTTATTAACACATATTATAAACCCTTCATGTTTTTATTATCCGCTATTTTGGAAAACACACAATTTTCGGTTTTATAGATTTAAAGTCTAGTTAAATATGGATAAATATCCACAGAAAGAACTGATACTACCTAGAAAACAGTTTAATTACGAAAAATTACTGCTATTTTTGCTTTTAAATCAAAATGTGAACGATATTATGATTTTCATAAGTATTGGCTGCCATCTTGGAAAAAAACACCCTTCCGTTCATCACATAATGATAAAATTTTTTCCTGTCACTAAATTTATTTGATAGAGTTGAAAAATTATGAAAAATCTTGTGTTTGAGTATTATCCGCGTTTGGCTCTATTTTGAGCTATTTTTTCACTACTTTTACGAGTTGCGTCATTAACTAATACTTTTTAAAGGTGTCAAACTATAACAGTTGCTATAGTAGAAAAAAGCTACGAGCTATTTTTACCTTCTGAGCATCTTTTAAGATATATTTAAGCAAGATTTCATCGGTAAAAATGTTTGCTATCCTCAACTTGTTTCTTAAACAAAATGCGTATTTTCCTAATATTTCTATACTTCTAGCTCAATGCGCAACCTCTAGAAGTTGTTTGATTCCCTCCAAATTTTGCACACGTCATATTGATACCAATACACAACTTTTGCCACCCCAGGCCCGAGAGATTTCCAAAAAAAATTTTTTTCGATCCACCCTACTGTATATAATAGTCCACTGAAAATAGCGAAAAAAAGGGCCGAACCTCGGACAAATTGCAATAAAAGGTTTCTCAACGGTTTTCACTTAGGAATGACTTCAATAATAACATACTAAAAATCGGCCAAAATCGGCCGAGGGGAAGTTTAATTTTTTTTAAATTTTTAAAAAATGGCCGAAAAAATTTTTAAAAAAACCCAAAGCAATAATATAGACATGGGATACATGTTTATAGGTTATTTTTGAGTTTTAAAACCGAATATTGCCTTTAGTTTTGAAAAAAATTGAAATTTCAATTTTTAAAACTAATTTGAAAAATGAACTATATGAAAAAATTAAAACCCCCCTAAAAACCTAACCAAATCATCAAAAGAGATAAATCAAACGGATTTCATTTAGAAATGACCTAAATATTAACATACTAAAAGTAAAAAAATTTTACGAGTTAAAGAAGTTCAATTTTTTTTTAAATTTCAACTTTTTTTTGCGAAAAATGCATTTTTTTTTCAAATTCGTGCCAAAAACTTTAAAGGCTTTTGAAAAGGTCATTTTTCGGTGGATATTGTCCACAGATAGTTATATAATGGAAAACCGGTGGAATTGACCCTCAATGAATTAGTTAATTATTTTAAATTCTGATGTAAATATGCCAAAGTATTACCTTTTTTCACATTTGTACTACATTTTACCAATTTCAAAATTTTAAATAAAATAATTAACTAATTCATTGAGGGACAAATCCACCGGTTTTCCATTAAATAACTATCTGTGGACAATATCCACCGAAAAATGACCTTTTCAAAAGCCTGTAAAGTTTTTGGCACGAATTTGGAAAAAAAATGCATTTTTCGCAAAAAAAATGGAAATTTGAAAAAAAATTTTACTTCTTTAACTCGTAAAATTTTTAAATTTTAGTATGTTAATATTTAGGTCATTTCTAAATGAAAACCGTTTGATTTATCTCTTTTGATAATTTGGTTAGGTTTTTAGGGGGGTTTTAATTTTTTCATATAGTTCATTTTTCAAATTAATTTTAAAAATTGAAATTTCAATTTTTTTCAAAACTAAAGGCAATATTCGGTTTTAAAACTCAAAAATAACCTATAAACATGTATCACATGTCTATATTATTGTTTTGTTTTTTTTAAATTTTTTTTCGGCCCTTTTTTAAAAATTAAAAAAAAATCAAATTTCCCCCCGGCCGATTTTGGCCGATTTTTAGTATGTTATTATTGAGGTCATTCCTAAGTGAAAACCGTTGAGAAACCTTTTATTGCAATTTGTCCGAGGTTCAACTCTATTTTCAGTGGACTAATATGTTACGGGCAAAGTGATTAATTGGGCATTATTAATAAAGCCCAGAGTGGAAGCGGGCAAAGTGATAAATTTCATTCATAAATTTCGTTGAATTTATCACATTCCCCGGGCATTATTAATAATGCCCAATTAATCACTTTGCCCGTAACATATACGAAACATAACGAAATAATCGTAATTTAAAATTGACGTTCTTCGTTTCACTCGAAATTCAGACACTGCGATGGGAATTACTTTGTTTAATAGTGACGTCTTAACGTTGTTGTCTATTATATTTCTAAGTTTCTTTTACTGTATTTATCTTTCTTACACCATATTCTAATTAATTTCTTATGAATATCGTCTTATTACAAAAAAAAGTAAAGCACCCCATTTCTTCAGCTATTTTTATTGTCACTGTATCCGACTCGAAAATCATGAAATACGTATTTTGTCCTATTTGACCGCTTTTTTTTACAGGATGAATCATTCCATGGCAATCAGAAATCCAAACCTGTACGGCTGTTGCTCCGGCTTCTGCATAGACCTATTACAGAAGTTCGCTCACGACCTCAAATTTTCTTATGATCTCTATCGTGTAGAAGACAGAACTTGGGGTGTACTCAGCGTAAGTAGCAATTCAAGTTAGCGTTTTCTAGGAGTTTTATTTTTCTGTGTAGCTTGTTTTTGATTCTTATGATGGATGAATGAGTGGATTCATTTCTATGGTATACATAAACTACCCCACGCGCGTGAGGTAAGGTCAAATATTCTAACGTCCGTATTCTGTGCTACATGACAAGTTGTTAATTAGCTGTCAATGAAGGATTCAGCCAATTGGAGTCGGTGATTCTTTCCTTGGGCGGTAATAAACCATTGGTCAGCACAGAAAACGGCCTTAAAACACATTGTAGTAATCCGCAACGAAGAAAATCTATCAAAGAAGCTTATAGGCGTCCACACAATTTGCATTTTGAGTGCAAAATGACATTGGCTTTAGTCCACTGAACTTATTTCGAAGTCCCGGGGTTATTCCTATAAAGAAATCTTTCTTGGGTGGATCTTACAAGCCATCTATAAAGAATCTTTAAGATTGAAAAAACACCATTAAAGAAAATATCTAAAATATAAATCCAAATACAACTTTTCTAGGGACATATTCCACACTTATTCTAAGATACCAAAATATTACTCAAAGCAACCCAGAAGGGAGCCTCTTACTTATCTCAGTCTCTCAATAATAATACGTGATAATGCTTTTAGTATCAACATAAGGCAACATTTTACGATCTTAAAAATACATTTAATATTTTCGACAAAATGTGTCATCGTTATACACCAGTCTCTAACATCCTTCCTGGGACGAAACCTTTTCAGTACTTAACGGGTCTATATTACGATTTGCCTCTTAATAAAAGCGCCTTTTTACGATCCATCATGAACTCCGGACTGAGGAATAAAGAATCCATTTCGAAACCGAAGTCATCGGGGAGATCAGCTTTGAACGTAACTTACACCACCAGCTTTCCCAAGGTGGATTCACACCATAGAGTAACAAGGGAAGGGAATAAGCATATCTTTCTTTCTGCATTGTAGCTATCGTGTCAACATCAGCCAATGACTGCTTTTGTAGTTGGGGATTTAGAGGCCAAGGGATACAAGCGACAATGAGGGATAACTTCTATACGATGAGGGTTGATAGGTTTTTTACATCTTGTGTTGTTGATTTACCTTCCCTTGGCTTTCAAAAACAGCTTCTAAATCAGGGTAAGTATCTACAACCAATTGCCAATAATCAAAACTTTGTTAAAATAGTTTTCAGTGCTTACAATTTTATCCACCATGCACAGAATACTTACCCCGTACAATCTCATGTACTATGTATCTTTTGGATTCTCCTCCACTTCTATGGAAACTTACTTTGAGATGAAACACTGTGATGAGTACAAAAAATCTAGAAAGCCGTTAAAGCTGGAAGAAGAAGATCTTTCCTTAAGACAGTATCGAGAATATCCACGAAAAGGGCAATTTCATATAGCTCCATAACCGAACCAATTTTTTTCATAAATAATTAAACTAGTTTTGAATCGAGATTCAAACCAAACAAAGAGGATCATGTTTGTTTAAACATTACAAAGTGAAGACAAAATTTTCACGCCAAAAAAAACTTTAAAATTTGAGGAAAAGGCCAAAAAAAGCCTCTACGTTTTTGCCACATTTATTTATTCACTGCATTGTTAATAATTTTAAAATAACAATGAATCATTAATTTGTTTATAGATTTTTAAAACATGATCTTGAGATGATGGGTATAACACTGCTCCACATAATTTTCCCACTTATACTGTTTTTGCTTCTCCCGTAGGCTACGTAGGGTTACCATCGGCGCACCTCCTATTATTTCCTTTCTCTGTGATTCGCACAGTGCGTCTGACAGCGCGTAAAATTGGATGAAAGGGGCAAAGCGTTACGAGGAGGGGTTTTATGTAAACAGGCTTGTGCGTACAAGGGCTGTTATGGAGTGCTTTCTGGTTTTGTTTTCATGAGGGGTTGAGGGAATGTTCTTCGCCGATGAAGCGGTGAATGGAAGAAGTTTGATGGCCTAATCGTTCTTTTGTTTAATGGAGATGTTTTATTACTTATAAAAGCTTTGTTCTTTTGTCATAAATTAAGAAAGGGATTTATGAGGTTTACTTGACAAAGGTGTTTTTATTGTGTGGTTTTAGTAACAGGGGTTATACGATAAGTTGGATAGTTGTTTTCTTGAACTGTGAAATTTAGTTTAGTCCTACCGCCAGTTGTGCGAAAATCTTCTGAACTCCTAAGGGACCACTCAAATATTACATAAGCATGTTTTTGGTCAATTTTGACCCCCTACATCTTTTGTCAGCAAAAGTAAGCAAACCACAATCGACCCTCATAATTACGTTTGCAAACTGCCAGGTATTGACAAATGTTTTTTTTATTTGACAAAATGTTTAACAGTACTGAAAATGAGAAATCTTTTGGTTGAATTTTGCAACTATTTATGGGGCACAAGAAATGAAAAAAATTTTGAAAATGCAGTGTTTTTAACATCAGTGCACTGTAAGTATCACTCATACCCAGGGTTGTCAAAAACCCGGGTTTTTTGAAAAAACCCGAGTGGGTTGTGTTTTTTCAGGTTTTTTCAATGAAACCCTGAAAAACCCATACAAAACTGTTTTTTTAGTAAAAAGTGTGGGTTTTTTTCTTGTTTAGTGAGTCCTTTCTATGTTAAATGTGTTCTGTCAAGTTTTTCCATAGTTAAGTGGACTTTTTTGAAAAAACCCACACTGAAATATAAAAAAAATCCACCTTAGTTTTTAATAATTAGTTTGAACTTTAAACGTCTTAAAATTTTGAAATACCCCCATTCAACAATGAAAAAAACCCCACTGAAACTTTAAAAAAATGCTCCCTTAATTATTGAAACCTTATTACAATTTTGGGAAAAAACCACTAACTGCAGTTCTTGATAAGTTATTTCGTCTAATGTTTTTCTTCAATATTAAAACTGCCAAAATCTTGATTTTTCTTAAAAAAACCCAAAAATGGGTCAAAAATGAGGTTTTTTCATATGGATTTTTTTGAGAAAACCCATTGGGTCCAATTCAGCCAACCCTGCTCATACCCCCTTGTCAGGAAAAATATATAAGCAAAGAAAAATCCTCCCCTTAGATCCTTAGGGGGTCGTTAATATTGACCCTAAAGACCCTTAATATACCCCCTAAAGACTCTTTGAATGTTGTTAAATGAATATTTGATATCATCTTAAAGAATAGTTTTGGGAGAAAAAGTTATTCATTTCATTTTCAAGGGTTTTTATTGCTTATATTACGTATCGAGTATAATGTAATGCAATCAAGTTTTGAGCTATTCAATGAAATATATAACACTGTTCAACAGTGAAAAAGTTTCCTTGATAAAAATAGTCATTTTATTGGATTTTGGGTGGCTGAATACGAAAATCTCCATTAAAATTATCAATTTACTCTGGATTTTCGGGGAACAGCCCCTCCCCCTTTTTAAGTTTTTCGACGACTTTATAACTTTAAACTCGATTTTCAGGGTCAAAAAGCATTGCTTTAGTCTTTAAAATGCCCCCTAGGGAACAAGAAAGGTTCAAATTAATAAAATATGATACATTTATAACAAATGGATAGATTTAAGTGGTAATTACCCCCCTAAAAACGCAACAAAATCGTTAAAAATAGTAGGACTTGTTTTTCGCTAATTTTTTACCCAATTCACGTTTGAAGGGTCCTAACCCTTCACCAAGAACCCAAATTTTATGGAAATATACAGCAATGATTTTTACTAAAAGCGGTTTAGCTTTTAAAACCCCCAAAGCACCAACGGAAGGGTTCAATGTCGCACTTAGAGTTAAACTGCTGTGCAAAATAAAAGTCAAAATGCCACCGACTGAATTTCAGCTGATTCTTGTGTAAAATGACCTGCTGAAGTCAAATATGACACCCATTTTCTTCCATCACTTTCAGTTTTTAAGAGGATGCCCCCTAATTGTTATCCCATTATTGTGCATCTATTTTTTATTTCTAATGGCATGTTAAATTGAACAGTTACAGCAAAAGATAAAAAAAACAGTAACAGAGTTCATGAACAAAGAAGGTCTCTCGCCTCCCAGTAGCGCTCTGGGAGAGTATTCTTCCGAAAAGCAGGGCATCGTAGGAGATGCACGGAGTCCATCTCCTCTCCTAAACTGCACACAGGGCAGATGGGCGAAGCAGCGATGTTGAATCTGTAAAGATGTTTTCTGAGGCAGTCATGCCCGGAGGCCAAGCGAAATTCAGCTACCATTCTGTGCCTTGGGCCATTTCGTAATTTTAAGATTGTATCCGTCCAAGATTTGTAGGAAGCACGGCCATAAAGGTCTTCCCGAGCTCGAGCTTTGATCGTTGTTTTTATTAAATTTTTAACAGTGCAAAATGGCAAAGGACGGGAAATGTTTTGTGTTACCATAGCACCCTTTTTTGCCAGGAAATTCGCTTTCTCATTACCTGGAACTCCACATTGGGCAGGAACCCACTGGAGGACAATAGTTTTTTCAAGAGATGCTAGGTTTTTTAGATGTTGACGACAGTTCAATATATCACGCGTTAGGGGATTATTATCTGAAACAATAGCTAACAGAGCAGCTCTAGAATCACTGAGGACAACATCCCTTGTGAATTTTTCCAAGTGGCACTGCAGCTGGGATAGAGCCGCCCTAATAGCAGCAATTTCACCGTCAAACGCAGTACCCCGGCCTACAGAAATGTAAAAGGAAAACATTTCGGAGAAAACTCCGGCCCCAACGTTAGGGTTATCAGACAGGAGGGATCCGTCGGTAAAGATCCGAAGCCATTTTGGTTCTGGATAGGAAACATCAATTAGTTCAAGTGCAAGGGCTTTCAAAATAGAAGGGTCTTTAGTACTTTTAGTTATCATTTGGCCAAGTTCAAGATATATTCGGATATGTTTCAAGTTCAATTGATTTTGCGGTTGAACAATTTACTTCTGGTTCATAATTTAAACAGAGGTATTTTTTAGCTGGAGAACTCCCTGTAGGAAGCCCAACCGTGTTACCTATTAACATCTTGAAACATGGAATCCTCACACCCTAAAACAAGTCATTTTTTAAAGAACTCAAGAGTCTACTTAAAATATAAGAAAAACGTTATTTGTTATATTTTCAAAATCATCAATATTAACCCATTACTGCCTGACGTCCCTTTTTAGGGACGTTTTTTAAAAATCCTCCTATTTCTACAAAAATTGTTCCTTTCAATCAAAATTTGCACGGATGTATCTCTGATCTTCATAGAACATAAAGAACACAAGAAGAAAGCAGAATTTTAAAAAAAAATTATTTTTTTTAAAGTTGGAAGATAGAATTTTTCAGAAAAGTGCTTTTTTAAAAATTTTAAAAGAAAAAGCTTAAAAACCCTAGTTGTTATTTAAAAAAAATTTCAATTCCGATATATATATTACTGTTTATACATTAAATCAGTTGGGGTGTTTTTTTATTTTTCCAAAATATTTTATCTTGACCTTATTTTGGACCCTTGAAAAGCGTCCCTAAAAAGGGACGTCAGGCACGAATGCCCCCGTGGTTTTCCCCATAGTGAAATGCTAGTGTTTCCGTCATTTTTTCATAAAAACGCTTTCGATTCTTATGAAATGAATTAAATAACTGATATTTATAAAATTAATTTAATTTTAGCTATTAAATTTATTACTTTTTGTTTATTTTTTTTGAAAAATACTGTTATTTCTGCTAAATTAATGGAATAAAAAGTCTTAAATTATAAGGAATTAATTAATTTGTATTAATTAAAAGGAATAAATTAATTATTTTATTATATTTATTACTTATGCAAATATATTCCGGTTATATTTTAAATAAAAGTTTAATAATTATTTGTTATAATGACCTTTTGTCATTAAAATTGCCAAAAAAAGTCACTTTTGTGATAAATTTTCGGCTTTTTTTGTAATTAGATGTCGCTAATCATTGTGTTCTATACTGCAGATCAATCTATATCATCGGGCTTGCTAATGTACATCCCACTAATGCTTGATTTTTGGGAAGAAATTTGTGCTCCGCACAATTAAATGAAATAAAATGAAAAAAGTATGGGCATTTGAAAGACTTAAACTTCATAAATTGAGATATTCTGATGGATTTGAGGTGTGTAAAAGTAATTAATACTTAATATTAGGTAACATATAAACAAAGAATGCCTTTTTCAATTAAAAACCTTAATTAATTTGCAATTAACATAGATTTGGGAGGAAAAAACGTGTTTTGGAGCATAAAAATGCTCAAATTACGTTAATTAGGGTTAATTTTACAGTTAATTGGATAAATAATTAATATTTTTTGTTTATATTCATGTTACAGTATGGTTCCGATAACCTTTGCTGCACTTAAAAAGGTAGAAGATGATTTTGAGGCTTTAAAAAGTTTTCTACCAAGCGTTTACTATAGGGAAAAACAACGGGGGCATTCGTGCCTGACGTCCCTTTTTAGGGACGTTTTTTAATTTTGGTGTAGAAATTAAAATTTTAACCTGGAATTTTTTTCACTATTTTTCCAGTTGTTTTGTGGCTATTTACTATGTTTCTACCAAATATTTAAGAAAAATAAAAAGTTGGGCATTAATGGGTTAATACCTGTGCTCGCAAGCGCCTTCGCGATTCTGCAAGTCTTCAGAACTCTTCCGCAGGGGCTTCTGGGAGGCTAACACCTCAGCCGCTTCTAGTAAAAATTATTGCTGCATATTGTCATCAAATCTGGGTCCTTGGGGAAGGATTATAGAACCCTTCAAAGAGGAATTGAATAAAAAATAAGAGAAATAAATAGAGTATAACAAAATCTACCATTTTAACGATTTTTTTGCGTTTTTAGGGGGGTAATTACCTTTTAACCTATCCATTTGTTATAATTTATCATATTTTTTTAATTTGAACTTTTCTTGTCCCCTGGAGAGCAATTTGAAGACCGAAGCAATGCTTTTTGACCCTGAAAATCGAGTTTAAAGTTATAAAGTCATCGAAAAACGTAAAAAGGGGGAGGGGCTGTACCCCAAAAATCCTGAGTCAATTGTGAATTTTAATGGTTATTTTCGTATTCATCTACTCAAAATCTATAAGAAATGACTATTTTCATCAAGGAAAAAATTTTGAAGGTCAAATTTGTTGAACAGTGTAATTTAATCTTGAATTCTTTTCCCCCGGTTTGGCTGTGATTTTCTCTACTAGAAGTACTTGAAGCACTATTACATTGATAATGGAGTGTTTCATGTATTAGAAAATGGAATGTATCGACATTAAAAAGTGAAATAAAATCCGCTCAGAATAATTTAGGATAATAATTTTTAATTACCTAAAATGCTACTTTGTCACAACAGAAAAACTGAAATTCTTTAGGTATTTTAAATTTGATTAGGTCCATTTATTCTTAAATGGACAAAAATGTTCCTCCTGAAAATTCAAATCGTTGTTATTATTATAGTTATGCTATAATTTTTTTAATTCGTTATTAGTAGTAAAATCTAAGAAATTAAATGCAAAAGAAATCGTGAGAGTTCACGAAAGGAATTAAATATAACACGGTAATCTATTCCCAAGTCATTATTTTCTGTAAAAGGCTAAAAATACGTTATAGCTGCCTTTATAAAACGTTCAGATTATACTAGTTAAAGAGAAAATGTGTAACTAACTATATCAACGAAACAGTTTTACCAAACGTTTAGAAAATTTCATTCACTATTTGACAGAACCTTTAAGATTAAAATTTCCCCAGCACTTAAAATACATTTTAAAGTTTCAGAAACTTCTTTCAAAGGAAGAAAGGGAAACTATTAAGGGAGAAAAACTCCAGCTTACTTAAAATTCACGAGGCCTCTTATTAATAATTCACAAAAACAATTCGCGAAAGAGCTACACGATTCGCCTTGAAATAACATTAGTTAATTAGAGCGGCTTCCATTGTAAGCTTTGCTTTATTTTATGAATGATTTTTCCTTTTCATTCAATACTCCCGAATAAATATAAATAAAATGTATCTCGAATAATGTATTGTTCGTTATACTTATTCATGAGAATGAAATTAGTTTGTGGAAGTTTAAGGGAGAACCTTTTTCCTTTTTTGAGTTTCGTTAAAATGATTGGGATAAAGGATTCAGCTGTAGTACGATCCAGAATTTTGTCACACTGTATTTTTCACTGGAATATTATTAATTCATTAAAATATATTTCATTGTAGGAATGTAATAAACAAATTTTGGAATAAATTCAAAAATTTATCTCAATTTTATTTTATAAGTTTTCTTTGAATTCAATGGAAGATGTTTCAAATGAATGATGAAATAGTGTAATATTTGTCTCTTTATGTTTTCATAGTTTAAAATGATAAATTATTGAAAATAGATTTACTAGATATTATATTTTTGAGGTTTTCTAATAAAGCCGACAGATAAATCCAGAAATTCTTAAAGTTTCTGATATTTAGAATCTTATTAAAAATTTCATGTACTTTTTTATTTATATTTAATATAAATAAAAAATTTGTTAGGTAAATGTAAAAGTATTAAGGTATCCGAACACGTTCGGAGTACTTTTTTTTAAATATTTAGTTTTTAAAAACTAGGACACTTTTGTTTGTTTTTAATTTTGCAGTAATTTAGATAAAAGTAATAAAAATGTGAATATATGCAGAATTTTTTATTTTAAATTAAATTTTTTAAAAATTTTTAAGATAATTTTATCATATTTTGAAAGCTTCTTATCAAAAAACTATAATACTTTCAGAAGTATAACTACTAACAATACAAACTACACACATTTATCCAGGGCATGAAGTAAAATAATAGACTTTTATGAAAAATTAAGTTTTTTACAACTAGTAGAAAACCACTCTCTGTGTAAATTGAATTTTTTCACAGACAGTTTTTCCGAAAGAGGCCCAAAAAAAAAGTTTTCATTTTATAAGCATAATAATACTTCATGCTCTAGAAAACTACTCAAAGATCCTATCCCTGCAAGTTTTATAAAAATCTGTTCATAATTTTTTGAGTTATCATCTTTGGAGTTAGCAATTTCGAGGTAAAAAACAATTTTGAGAAAAATGTAAACAAAGATTAAATTATGATATATTCAACACTATATACAAATATACATACCTAAAATTCACCACGTTTGTAGGTTACACCTTCCTTTTCAACAATTTTGTTGATTTTAAGCTTTTTGCTGGCCCTATTTTTTTCCTGGAGGTTTTACTGCTTTGTAATGAATGCCGCTTACATTCGCTTATTCTGTCGTTATCCAGTTTTTTAAGGTTACAAATTTTTTACTAACCTAATATCTCTCGTTATCTGTATAGCTTATCTTTTCCTACATCAATTCAGCAGCATTCAACTATGAAAGCATTACAAGTACCGACATTATCAGGAGAATGGGGGAAGAATGCTGTTACCTACTGACCATAAAAATAACTTTCCAGGCCTCTAACTTCTCGATAATGACTAAATCATCCAGTTGACTGGCTACCTATGTGATTGGTTGCACAATCTCCCATTATTCTTGTAGGCATTGCATTGTACAGATATTTTTCACATGTGTGGACAAGTTGTAATAATGTAAAATTTTTTGACTAAACAATTTCTCGGGACATTGTAGTGTTAGAGATAATTCCTAGTTTTTTAAAATAAAAAGTCAGAAACCAAAATTCCAATTTTCCCACAAAAATGCGTATTTTTTACAATAACAAGAATCTGAAACTTGCATTAAATTTTAAAATACATTAATAAAAAAGAGTGTTTCAAAAGTCCGCTTCACATTTTAGTCTTCTTTCTTCTTTCACTCTTTTATCTATTCAAAATAAGAACGTAAAAAATTAATTAAAAAACTAAAGGAGATAGAAGTAAAACCTCAATCGGAAAATTGTTTGCAATATCATGAAAAATGTACGGAAAAAATTTCATGAGAATATCTTAATATATTGCTCGCAACACTTAGACTGAGCGCGCACTGGAGACTTCTGTCTCGGCGACTTAAAACACTAGTCACTCGAGAGCAATGCATTTCTATGAGGAAATTCTTGGCCTAGTGATCTTGGTCTCGTCGCCATGTGCGCGCACTCTAGCTTCTTGCAATAGCCAGGGAAGCAGTTTTGTCTTTGTCGCCGAGACAAAAGTCTCTAGTGCGCGCTAGCCTTATGGTATCAATTTTGACGTTTACTCCCTCATCTATAAGCAAGGAATTGAGCCCTTTATAATGTACGGTTCGAAAGTTTGGGGTATGATGCTAGGGAAGAAAATTAGTGTTAGATACCTTAGGCGAATACAAAGACGAATATTATTGCGTGTTATACGTGGTTATCGGACTATAAGTTACGAAGCTGTTTATGTGATTTCTGGGTTTCCTCCAATTGGCATTGTAATTCTTCATAACATTTCCTTCAGAGAAAGACTTTCAGTTTGTTCTACCTCTTTATACGATAGAATTTTACCTCCTTCTGAGCTGCCTTATCCCTCCGAGAGAGATGCTATCGCAATAATAAAATTTAATCTCACTGTTACTGATGGTTTCCCTTTGGTATTATTCACTGATGGTAGTAAATTGAATGGCAAGGTTGGTCTCGGATTTGCAGTTTTTGCAAACGGCTCTGAGATTGAGCATTATCAATTTAGAATCAGGGATGAACGCACTGTTTTTTTTGCCAGAACTCTTGTGCTTGAAGTTTGCGATTAGGTGGATCTCGGAGCAAGATTTTCCTATTTTGAAATATCTTATTTGTGCCGATTCCCTTTCATCCTTAGACGCTCTAAAAGACAAAACTTCTTTTAACGATAATTACAGATATACAACGGCAACTAAAATCCTTGAGAGATCATGGAACTCTTATGTATTTTTCTTTCGTTCGAGGGCATACGGGCGTGATTGGAAATGAAAGGGCAGATGTTTTGGCTAAGTCCGCAACAGATTTAAGTATTGAGTTTGAACCTGCTAATATAACGAAGTCATATGAAGACGTATGGGGAAGAATGGTTTTTGTTCATTTGAGCTCATCTTTAGTATAGGTTGTCGGTCGCCATGTTTGACCACAGCTTAAACTTTTGGCCCGACGCCAAACTCGCTAACTCGTGTTTGTTTCGCAGCAGCCAATGAAAAAATCGGGCCACTTTTTTCGTTATAAAAGAAAAACTAATCATGGTAGAAGTACAATATTTTACACACATATACAATTATTTTTTACAAAAAGATTGTCGTTTCGTTTTTTAAAAAGTTCGAATTAGTTTTAGAATTATTAAGATCCAAAGTTTCAATTTTTTTCCCTTTAGGCCAGTTTGCCGGGTCTAAAGTTTAAGCTGTAGTCAAACATGGCTACAGTCAACCTATACTTTAAGATATGTTGAAATGGACAAAAACCATTCTTCCCCATAAGTCTTCATATTACAAAAGGATTATGAAGGAGAGGATTATAGAAACCTGGTCAGATGAATACAGTGGTTCAGAGAAGGGTGAATTAACAAGGAAATATTTCCCGACTATTGGCTATCGTTTGTCTTGTGCTCATTTCTATGCCAATTTTAAAATGACTCAATTTCTAACTGGTCATAGAGGGTTTAGGAGGTATCTTCATCATTTTGGTTTGGCTCATTCTTCGTCTTGTGACTGTGGTTTTGGTGAAGAAGATGTCCATCATATTTTTTATGATTGCCCTAAATTTTCATCCCGAAGAAAAGTCATGAGATTGGACTTGAGAAAAAGGCACATCAATTGGCCAGCATCTCTTTTTGCTATGATATCCAATAGAAAAACTTTTACATTATTTGTTAATTTTGTTGAAAGTGTTTTTGATTCTGTTGTTTTGTACTGATTACTGTTGTTTTGTACCGATTACTGTTTTTATTTGAGCTTTTAACTTACTTCTGTAAGCCCCATGTTATACTCTGTGGAGCATGGGGAGATTTTAAATTTTCTTACTAAAAAATATCTTAAATATTCAAGATATTTTTCAAGAATTTTATTTTTCAAGGATTCAAGATTTTTAAGGCCTCAAAAAAGAAAAAGTTCCCATATTTGCAAGTTTCTTTCATTTTTAATCAAAATTTGTCTTTATTTATTAAAAAAATCAAAACTACATGATAACACTAAAACACTTGCAATTTTTTTATCTCTTTAAACCCCCATACAATACGCAGTTTGTGAAACACTATTCTCTGAACCGTTAAATTTCTACATTTTAAAAACAACGTATTTTTGAAAACTTATTTATATCACATTCACTCCGACAAAAACTATAGAAAATTTTTTAACCCTAAATGCGTTGTCTCTACTTTGAAAAACGTCTCTTTGAAAACCAACTAGTACTCATTTTTTAAGTATTCTTCAACATTGTCAAAATGTTTAAAAATACGGTAATACGTTGTATTCCGTATTTTACAAACACATTTCCTTATCCCCTTATACAAAAATCCCTCGAAGCATACATAACGCGTTTGATTGGGCAGGCTCAAAACTTCTTTTGACAACTTCAAACTTGAGTAAAATAATATTTTTTTTACTTCACTCTTCTGTGTTTCCTTCCTCTTCTCGGAACTATTTCCATACTCGAACAGAAACGAGAGAACCCAGCTTTTAAGGTAGTATATAAATATACACTTTCCCCCCTTCCCCGGAAACTTTTCTTTCCAAGAAAATGGAATTCGAATTTCTGCAGACAAAATTCTTATACACTCGGAAAAGATTGTGAGTTTAATCAATAATATCTCACCTTGTTTTTTCTGGACTCCCCTTCAGTTCATATGCATAAGCCTAAGAAATTCTTGAAAATTGGGTTTTACTCAGTTCTGTGAGGGTAGGGAATGAAGTAGCGTCACAGAGGCTTAAGCTTAATAGATTTTGGGGTAAAATATATTTGGTTTGTATAAGCGGAGCGAATTCCATCTTGTCAAATATCATCACGCCCGGATGGGTATTTTAATTCAGTAGAATTGTGTGAATACAGCGAAAAACCTAGTTTCGGAGGTTGAATTTGTAAAATTTTATCAATATTATTTCCGGGTGTGTATGCGCCAACTCTTGGGAAAGATTTTTGTTGTTTTGAACTTAATACTTTGCCGCTCAAGTACTTAAAGTTTTTGAGATTCTTGAAACTGCTGATTTAGAATCTCAATCTCTGAGCAAATATTTACGAGTTTTGTTCTTCATTAGAAAATAAAAGTAAATAATATCTGTGTTGCCAGTTTAATTTAAAAAAAAATACAAGATCAATTTCACGGCCAATAGTCTATGGTACACATGAAATTTGAGAACTTCGAAAAATGTTTGAGAATAAATATTACTCAAAAGCAAATATTATATCTCTTGGAGTGGCTCTGACTTTTCGTCTTCTTCTCTCTTTAGATAGCACCACACTAGGGTTGATTCATTCGAAACATATTTATTTTGTTCTCAAGTGATTCTTAAAACGAATAAGTAGCAAGATGCATCAAACTTGTTAGCTTTATCTCCTTATCTTGTAAGGGTATATGAATTTCAGCAACTTTAAGGGTGATTTTTTTAAAAATATTGTTATTGACACTAATTATTCTTTTTATCGACTATTTTTTCATGATAATAGGTTTATTCCATGTTTTTTCTGATATTGTTTTTCAATAAATGTCAGTAGTAGTTTCCAAGGTGTATAGATGTTTCTAAAATCAATAAATAAATATGTTTATTGGAAAAAATTCCACCAACCCATATGCCACATACACATATAATATATAGTCATGTACAAATACCTTAATTACATTGATTAACAATACAAGAAAATCTGCAAATACGAATACATTATTTGACTACAAAAATATTTTAATTAGACAATACAAGAATATCTAGTAACATGTTCCTAGGATTTATCAGAGAGTGAGAAAAGCTTTGATTAAATCCTCAATTTCACAAAAAAATAAGAATTTAACTCAATTATGAATTAAAATGTTAATATTTGCTCGATTAGAATACATTGTGTGAATGTTTTACTCTAGGAACTTTTTAAAATTAGTTTACTAAAATAATTTAACTGGTATTTTATGGTTCTTAGTATATGTTGGGATATAGATTCCTTAGATATGGTTAACTCTATATTAAAATCAACCAATAATATTCAAATTCAATTAACCCATTAACGCCCATTGATCTATTTTTAGATCGCTAAACATAGGGTCAGAAATGGTCTTTTAAATTAATTTAAATTTACCCCACAAAAACAAAACTGCTCATATGGCCAGAGAAAGCCTTCGTTAAGAATAATATCATGTGTTTTTTTCGTTTGCAACATTTATTTTGTTACAGTGATGGGCAAAACTTTGTCTTGGGGTTTCATTTTGCAGTTTTTTCATCTTGGTTCATGTTTTACGAGAAAACTATAAAAGTATACCACCAATTGAATCCTTTTCAGATTTTATTTTATCTTTATAGATGTAGCTATTAGGATACAATGCAGAGTTTTGTAAAAAATAATTCATTTGGTGAAAAATTAGGTCCCAATATTGCTGATCTAAAAATAGATCACTGGGCGTTCGGGCGTTCATTTTTTCTGTGTTGCTTGCGATACGATTATTCAGATTTTTCGACTATAAACTGTAAAAAATGAAAATGAGAATACTCAGTAATGTTCAGGATGGTCACAAATATTGATTTTCTTAAGAAATTATATTATTGTGAGTTAAATTTTATAATTTCTTCTGGTGGATGAATGAAAGGTAGACAATATTGATTGATTACTTAGTAAATCACAGGATTGCAAATAGTATTATGAACTCAAGTTTATTCACATTAATTTATTTGCTGATACAATTTAAGTCAATACAAGCATTTCGTTTTGAAATACATTATAGGTAAAATGATTAGACAATAATTAAAGGTTTTTGAGGAGATGTAAAAATCTCAAATTGAAAATTGTAATAATTTTTTCTTTAAATTCGCCCTAAGACTGCTTTTACAACCTTAAAATTGACGTAATGACAGGATAGTAAGTTAATTGGATAAGTAGTTAATAGGAATAGGCCGGCGAAAAGCTTCAACACGTAGCAATTTTGAATGTACCGAATGAGTTACATTTTATTTCATGACTATCATTATTTTATGATAAAACTAATCCATAAAATTTACAAAAAAATTACCTAATGCATTTTATTTAAATTAAATACACAATTTTATTAAATATTATTTCTATAATATACTTATAAATTTAAAGTTCTTGATTCAACTCCCACTTTTCATCTATTATTACTTTCAACATAGGCTATTTATGTAATAAATCTTGGGTAAGTTATTTAATTTTATAATTATTTAATTATTTTTCCACATATTTATAAATAAATACGCATTTTTTAAAGAAAAATACTAATAGGTCTATTTATTTTATATTTTTAATGATTTTTTGAGGTTCTACTATTACTTAGCTCTGTGACAAAAAATATCCTCCGAACGCCCAGTGATCTATTTTTAGATCAGCATTTTTTAACGAAAGTAATGACTGTTTTCACAAAATTTGTTCATAATATCCATATTGAAGGCAAAATACACCAGATTCATGATTTTTATTAAATTCGCCCAAAAAAATAATAGTTTGGGCGTTAATGGGTTAAGGATTAAATAATCAAATTCAATTAAGGAAATAAATTATGGATTAAATATTGTGCTTAAAAATAAATTTATTTTGATGTTTTCGATAAAATGTGACGTATTGCAGATTTTAATGGTTACCCCATATTTCGTTTTAAATCAAATTTGCATCATTGCCCATAAAAATAAATACTAGTTTCTTTTACATTTAATGATAAAGAAAGAAGCTAAAACATAAGATGAAGAATCGGAAAATTCCGGCATTTTTTATGATAAATTCTTACATCTTTGAAAACTTCACAAACCAATCATTTTTCAAAGAAGAGTTCCACACTCAGTCTCCAATACGGCGCAAAACGACTTCAATGCGTCATATCATTCCAAAGACATTCTCTCTCAACAAATATGCACCCAGGGTGATAGATCGCGACTGTTCCAAAATACCCCTTCCGTTCGAACTTTCATTCTTTCATTTCTTTTTTTTTCTTTCTAGCAAAACGGGACGTGGAACGGCCTGATATCGGAACTCCTCAATCACAAAGCCGAAATCGTCGTCACCTCCATCAAAATAAATTCGGAGCGCCAGACGGCCGTGGAGTTCACTGTTCCCTTCTTGGAGACAGGCATCGCCATTGTGGTCGCCAAGAGAACGGGGATTATTTCGCCGAAAGCCTTTCTGGGTAAGTGACTGCAACGTAAAAAGTATGTCAAATTTACAGAAAAATACTGTCACCCAGGAAGCCAGTTTATATGTATTTATATTTCACGTTATTTATTTATATCCATTTATTATCAATTTGCCCGATATTTTTGAATTGATACTCTGTTCTAATATGGGCCTATGTGCGAAATTCCAGCTTGATTAGAAAATTTTTTCAATTGAGGGCTTCGGGGCAATAACCGGGTATCTCCACATTGAAATCAAGTTTATTTTAAGTTAGATTCGCCAGTTCAGCAATACACTGCCAATCAATGCAACCCTAAAGTATGCTACTTTCTTGCTTGGCCTTTTTTATGGCTAACAATAATTTGGCGTAACTCTGATTAATCGCCAATTCTAGCTAGCTGATTACTAAATTTCACAGATTCAGCCCAGTGAAATGTTTACCCAAGCACAACAAACGTTCAAGATTCGTCCAATTTTCGTCATGTATAGCCAAATTTCGTTTACATCTACTAGCGATTACGTAAACTTGACATATTTGGTATGAGCTGTGCTACTAGCCTACTAGGGATCGACAAAAATCTTGCGCGCATTTTAGCTATCGTCGAGACTCACTTAGAACTAATGCCGCATTCAATTTTAGTTTTTGTAGAAACAACTGATTTTGGACAACTTTATAAGGGGATGGGGGTTTTAGGTTGTGGTTTAGGGTAATCAATAAGAGGGGGTTCTTTTAGAACTGTTGCACCGAGTATCTAATCTTCATTGAATTACACTGAAAACCTTTTACGTTTTTACAGCTTTGGGATGGTAGACCTGTTATGCGATGTAAATTCCTTCTATTTTATAATATTTACTTAATATCGTGTGCTTTTAGGGTATAAAATATCATGCTATGTTCTAATTCACTTTGAAATTTTAGGTATTTTAAAATCAAACTTTAAGTTACATGGGGCGAAGCGATGGTTAAGTTATTTACATGGTAAAATATTTTAAAATCATGAAAAAATTAAAAGTGGATTTGAATAAAACTATACAAAATTAAAATTCAAGGAAGTTTCATTTTTGTAAAAAGATCGAAGGTTTCGAAAATGTTAGTTGTCAAAAAATAAAGATAATAAACTTTATAAGAAAATTAATTCTTGTTTTAAATGGAAGAGTTCACAGAAAGGTTTTGGTTCTGACCTCACTCGATGAGGCCATTTAATAAGCTCCGCCCATTGACTGGACTGATTTGTCTGTGAATCAAACCCTGGACTAACGGAAAAGGCACTGTATATTTGGACGGCTTTTTTTCAACTAAACTCTACTCTAACTTCCACGGCTAGGCGTTCCATTGGTTCCATCACTAAGCGCCGAGACTGCTACGTCATCACGAGACCTACAGCGCATGCGCCACTGGCCGTTTTAGCCGTCCAAATATACACTTCGAACGGAAAAATTCAATTTCAAAAGCACAGATCGATGGTTCATTTTAAGAGTACAAGGGTTACTATAACTCTTGGCAAGTAATTGAACGGTTTCTAATCCCGTACATACGCCAATAATTATACAGAAACCCTAAACAAACACCAACGTTGAAGACGTCGCCAAATATTTTCCGAAAGTGATTTTGAGTCGAAAGTGGAGATACCCGGTTCTTGCACCGAAGCCCTCAATTAGAAAAAAAAATTGATAAAAAATCGTCTTTCAATCATGGTGCGAAAACAAATTGTGACATCACAGGTCAGGATTTTCGTTTACCACGTGGAAGTATGGTCTTAAACTCTATTCATTTAGAATTGGCGCTTGAGAAATAGTGCTTTCCCCCACGCTAGAAGCGTAACCATAGTTACGCTCTTTGAGCAGCCAATAGTAAGCCTTCGTCACTTTGACGAGGATAGTTGCTATGGTAACCGATCGGTGGTCGGGGAAGGAAATATTTTCAAGCGCCAGTTCAAAATGAACAGAGTATAATAAAACTATTTCCATGGCGGGGTTGATCAAATAAGGGGCTAAGATTAAAATGTACTAAAAAGTTAAAACTGTGTGACACGCACGCGATGAAATCAGAAAGAGGGAAAATCAAAAGAAACTCAACTCCATGACCTGTGACGTAGATTGCGTTTTAAGTCACGTGAATTTCTTATAAATTTTAAAATTAAAATATTTACTTTTCTGTAAGACATTGGAAAATTTCGACCAGATTTTTGAATTCAGTGCTCCACAATCCGTGAGAAAATTCACAATTCATATAAAAACCTCACACAGGATGGTTCCACAAAAAATAAATAAATGTTTTTTTGAGAAGGTACTATTGCCTCTTTTGTCAAATCCTTCAATTTACTTTTTTCCAATGTCCGGAAAGATCAATCCTTTCCTATTTTTCATCTTCGGTTTCAGCGTTTTTATTTATGAGCCTCGAGTAATCTCTTTTCTTGTTTCATCTTTGAACAATAATTTTCTTTTTGCTACGTAATTTCCGGAGTTATGAGCTTTTCAATGTTTTAAACTAGCAGAATCCAAAAGTTTCCATTTCCACGTTCTACTTCAAAATACTGCAATGCTTGATAAAAGCTATAAATGGAAAATGACATTTTAATGAGTGTAGTATCATTTTAATTTATACATTAATTCAATCAGTTGATAACTCATTATAAAAAGCCCAGCAGTAAAACAGTAGTACATAAATGAAACAGTATAGTAGTCAGACCACCACCAGAAAAGCTTTTGACGTCTTACAATATCGTGGCTGTTGTTATAAGGAAACTAATTTTTGCATTTGATTTTGAGATTATGGTAATTTATAAATGCTGAAAAAATTTTTCTTGCCAAATCCGTGTAGTTATCTCATTTAACATTGTACTTCTTTTTTAAGTTTTTTATTTCTGTCAAAGTTTTTTCATTGGCGGTTAGACTATAGATCTATAGATATATGCTATCCTATAACATCAATTAATATTAAAAACATTGTGGAAATATTATGGTGTAAAATCGAAAAACGACGTTTGATTTGCACATAATTTATTAAAAGATATTAAAACCAGACATGTTTCGAGGGTATACAGAACCCTCTTCGTCAGTGAAATGACGATGTTAAGCTTACGATAAAAGCTTACATCGTCATTTGTACTAAAGTGATAATTAACTAACAAAACTAACGAATGAACCGCTGAGTAGGATAATAGTTACTTCAAATTAAGGAAAATAAAAAAATACTTAATTTCTCGGGGACATTTCGCGGACCCTTTGGACACAGCCCGCGGACCACCTATTGGGAACCCCTGCCATAGAGTAAGTAGATAATAGATAATTTTGAAAAAAAGGTCTTTTTTATTAAAAACTAAAGTTAAACATTAATCTGGACTAGAATTATGTTATCTTGATTAAGCATTATTATAAGTATAATGCTTGAGTTACATTAATATCAGGAGTGTAAATAAAAATTATTATTTAATTAAATTTATAATTTAGTGTAGCACTACAGTAAATTTTTGGATAGAATTTGCATCTTAAAGAATATAGAAATAAAGCTCCAACTACCAAAAGGGGTCTGAGGGTCCTTCCCCGAAAATTTATGGGGATTTGATTCCAAAAAACAGGTTTTTAACTAGATTTGGTTCACCTTGTTCGAATGTCTTAGGTTTGCATTGTTGGGTAGGATTTGTATTAACTTATTGTAAAATAGTTTTGAATTATTTTATTCCAAGTCCCAAGGGGGGCTGACGGATCCCCCCAGAAATTTTTTTGGAAATTTTACCTTAAAAAGAGGGCTTTAACTTGTTCTGGTACTACAACAATGTTCCGCGGGCCGGGACAAATGGCGTGACGGGCCGGAGGTTGCCCATATGTGCTTTAGTAGAGGATTATATTTCCCAAACATAATTATTTCATTTAAGTATCGGTGTCCCTTAATTTTCAATTTAGTGACTCAAGAAAAATATTTGCATGAAAAGAATTGCAGAAAATCCTAATTCAGTAATGCCGCCAGTCTAGTAGACCAAGCCGAACTTATTAAAGATATGTCAGCCCGGCACTGAATAGAACTCAATTATACCCTGTTCCAACAACGGCACCAGCCATCACTTATATCCCCGACTTAGCTGTTGAATCAGACTATTAAGTGAGATGAGCTGACTTAATTATCAAAGATAGCGGTGAGGCACTATTGGCTAGACGCAAATTATGCTCGCTTCCCAGAGGCCCCTCTGGGATTGCTAATGATATGGTAGTCCGTAAAATAATCGATTTACGTAATCGATTAAAGTGGAGATTCTGATATTTACCAGCGGCGGCTTGATTGGATTGGAGATCTGTGCGGTTCAAGCCGTTGCAACGGCTAAGTGAAAGTTTTCCGATATTCCCAAGTTTCATTATATAAATGTCTATTAATTGGATCTTTTCGCCATAAAACTACATCTAAACAAAATAAATTGGATGGGTGTTTAGTTTTAGTGAGTTTAGTTTGTGTTTATTTTTTTCTTTTGTTCATTACTTAGATTATTTTATTGGAGAGTGTGATTCTAATTTGGAAGATATTTGAATTTAATGAGGCAATTTTGTCTTTTTGAGTTAAGTTAATGTCTTTTGGGGATGATTTATTTGTGTGCATTTTGTTTATTTGTTATGGAGTAATTATAAAATGTCTGGGAACTATTTCGCAAACTATTTTTGTTGGAACATTTCCCAATAAAATCAGATAAGAAGCACAAGAAATAAATTGACTAACTCATTACTATTAAGATATTTGTCAATTAAAGAACTTGATCGAATTTATGTATGGGGGATATTTCATCAGAAAGATAGACATCACCTTTATGATACCTTTTGTGCAACTTTTTGCACGATTACTTTACAGAAAATATTTTTAAAACATTTTAACAAATAGATACTGAGGTATTTGCATGAGTGAGGGATTTGCTTGATTTTATACTTTTTCGATACATTATGGTCTAAAACTCCCAAATTTCTGATTTTTAAGTTCAAAAATGTGTTTTAAATAATTTAAAATGCAATTTTATTTTTGCCAAAACGTCAGAAAAGTCACGTTATCAGAAAACGGGCTTCTATTGGATGTGACGTCACAGCGCATGAAAACCATTGTGTTTTCTGTTTTCACGGGATCAGAAAACGGGCTTCTATAGGATGTGACCTCACAGCGCATGATTTGTGATTGGAAAGTGTTTTCGAGCCCAAACAAAAAACGAAATTTCAAAAAATTATATCTCAGAAACTAGGCTACGGAAATACTTGATGTAAAAGTCATTCTGCATGTTTTTTATCTACTATTTTAAGGGGACTCAGTACCAAAATTTTGTCAAAATATCGATTTTGAGATTTTGCAATAAAAATGAAGATAATACCCTTAGAATTATTTCTACCAAGTTTCATAATGATACGGGGATTCTAAGTGTACAAATTTTGAGATTTATGAAGCCCTGATAGTGTTAAGAAGCCTAGTTTTCTATCTTTAAACGGCTTTTTCTCAAAACAAGGTTTTTAATGTTTAAAATCACAAGTCTTTTTTTCTAATCATCCAAACCACTTCAAACTTTGTAGTCATTATCAGTAATACCTGTTTAACATCTTCAGGCATGGATTTTATAATATATTTATTAAAATTTTTTTTATGGAGCAGTAAAGTGGAAACTTAGGATATTTTTCGGAAAAAACTGCCAAATTTCAGAGTTTTTTTTTAATTTTTCAGAAACTTTTATGGATAATCAAATTTCCATGCCTACAAGTGACTATATATGTTTGATCTATGTTAAGACAAAAAATCAAAACAAAAGAACATATATTAAGGGAGGAGTATCAATTTAAATTTAGGGTAATTTTGGGCATTGTTGTGAGGTTTTTTGTAATTTTTTTAAAAAACAAATTTTTGAACTCGCTTTTTGGGCTAAATATGAATTAGTATGAAGTAAATACATAATTTAACACCTTAAAAGATGATAAAATCCCGTTATTAGAGAAAAAAATATTTTTGGTACTGAGTCCCCTTAATAAAATTTAATCTCAAAACGTGAGAACACACCTCATTGCTAAAATGCCAAAAAAACTAGAATGCGTTACATTATTAAATATCAATTCTTTAATAAATTTTAATTGCGATTTCTAAGTAATTTAAAAGGCTTTTTTTGATCAGAGTTAACATATTCATTAATTTATTAAATTTTTTAAGATATTTTTTAAGATCCCCTGGGCAACTCATATGTCTTCCTGTTTTTTTTGTGTATGTGTTTGTTCCAACTGTCAAATGTTCATGTTGTGTACGTAAAAAATAAAGAATTTTGAATTGAATTGAATTTTGTTACTGTAACCTCAAGTTTTTTTATGATGTTTTTCTCAACTCTTAAAGAGATTTCCTCTTTGCATTTTTTAGGAGAAAAACTTTTCAATGTATACGTTTACGCTTTATTATTCTTATTTGAATTATTCATTGTACAATAAAATATAAAGGTATAAAGATTGCTTTTTTAAACCATGCTTTGTCCCCATTTTCCATACATTGTCATGTGAAATAAATTTTCCTTTCAAAAATTAAATATAACAATATGTAATAAATTCATATTAATTAAATATATAATAAATATAAATAAACGTATTCCTAATATTTATACATTCATACCATGTATGGGAATCTTGTTTTAATTTTCAGAGCCCTTCGACACAATATCCTGGCTGATGATTCTTCTCATAAGCATCCAAGGAGCGGCCATAGCTATTTTCTGCTTTGAATGGCTCAGTCCTTACGGCTACGATATGAAAATGCTACCACCCAGAGGTGAGTTGAGAAACGGAATATTTACGCTGCTGATAAGAGCTGATAAATCACAAGAACACAATTAACAACATCCTTAAAATTTATCAAAAAATTGAGAGTTAAAGCTGATAAGCAAATGAGCACGTCATTTAAACTTAGCAGACGTCATCTCCCATTTATTAACAATTATGGGTCGTTAACTATAGAAATACTTACAGTCAGAGATATTTTTAAAGCCTCTGTTCACGCATTGAAAATTGGAAATACGCTTTTATAACTAGCCAGGCGTATTTTCACCCTTTGAATTTTAACAAAGGATTTCTTTAAAGAAAATCGAATAATAATTTTTCTACTGAAATTTGTTTTTTTAAATAAATACTTCAATTATAATGTTTAATGAAAAATAAATTGTTTTATTTATAATGTTTAATATTTTCTACTAATTTGTAACAAATGCTATATTTTAAAAACTAAAATAGCATCCTCAGATTTTCTGTTTCATTTTTCCATTAAAATTTGAAAAAAAAATTGTATTTCACTCCTCATAAATTAATTCCACGCCTTCTAAAAAAGGCAAGGAGTATTTTTACTCCTCCAAAAAAGTCCTAAGTGTAACACTGCTTACAGTAACTTAAGTATTGGTAAATAATCCTATTTTTGCACTTTAATACCTGTTTTACTAACTATTTGAACTAAACTTTATTAACACATTGTTTAAACAAAGTTAAATCTTATTATTTGTATATTTTATCTCCCTAAAGATTATTTTTTAACATTTAACCTTTATTTCAGTTGCACTATGTGTTTTAGGGCGCCATACGTTATATTTACCTGTAAGGATAATTAATTTTTAATTGACACAGCCACAGGAAGATTTGAGTACCGAAATACCTATTTATTTTATTATCACTCTCTTTTTTTTCTATAAAATAATATTATTCTCATTCCACCTAACCAGTTTCTTGCAAAAGGTATATACCGCTCAAGGTTCTGATGTATTAAAAGATCTCACGTTACATGTTTTTGAACTAATTGACAAAACCCGCCAGCTTAAAAACAGATATACAGGGTGTTTCATTACTTCTAGAAAGGGTAGGACAGACCAAGACGACTCAGAATCACCTAGGTATGGGGGCGAGTCAGAAATGCACCCCTAACTATCTTGGGGTTTTTATAAGCGTACATTGGAATTTGTATAACTTAAGCTGGAAATTGACACGTAACCTTTTACGATAGAATTAAAACCATCGATTCAGATATTTATTCTATAAAACCAATTAAAGAGCTGAAGTTTCAGCTCCTAAATCAGTTTTAAGTAACAAATGCCGGAATCGAACGATTTTGGCTAGTTTCAATCCAATCATAAAATGGAGGGATCAGAATTAAAATGGACCAAGTCCACTTTTTGTCATTTTTGAGTTAGCAACGCTATAACATGCACCAATTATGTAAAATTTCAGTGCAATAATGAACCAAGTCCTAGTTCTGATAATATCCGCTTGGCAGCAGCAAGTTCTATTGCGTTAACATGTAATTTTCCTATGAAGTTTTAACTTTAAACGTCTGTAGCTCAAAAGTAGCTAAAGTGGACTTGGTTCACTTCTATTCTGAACCCTCCAAATGTTACTTGTCAATTTCCAAGGTGGATTATACAACATCCCTTGCCGGCAAAACCCTATGTCGATGGGGGTACATTTCCGACCCCCCCTTCCTAGGTGACTCTGAGTCGTCTAGGGGTCCCCTACCTGTCTTAGATGTTATGAAACACTTATCTGAAACACCCTGTTTACTGTTGCAATAAATACCATATTCTTGCTAAAATATCTTCATAGTTATATTATATCGATTTCCTTAAGAAAACAAACACGTTTAACGACCAATGAACCACTGTCATTCTCCTTTTTTGTTGTTGTATTTGTGCTAAAACCATCTCTCAGTGATTTTCAGACCATATCGTATTTTCTTATTTCATGGTATCCCAGAGGACCCCGTGAATGGAAGAAAGAGTAAGTGTTGGATGAATTCTGTTTCAGAGCTAGGTTTTGTACGTAGTAGGGAAAAAGGCCGTAGTGAGCTAGTCCAGCGATACTTGCTGAAGGGGTGTAATTTTTTCCACACATTCCATTTTATTGCATGTCTCTCTTCATAGTTAGGAATAATTAAAATTTTGCAACTATTGGTCGGTTAAATGAGTGATTAACTGAGTTTTTTTTAATTAACACAAAAGAAAAGGTCCTTTTACATGCATGATTTATCTTCAAATTTATAAAAATTATTAAAATAAATATGTTTCGAAAAAATATTAGGTATTAAGCCTTTTCTCTTTCAAGAATAGTTTCAACGACGGGATTTTACTTCTTAATGTTCTGAAAAGTTTTATGGTACTTGTCTCTGTCTAGCTTCTCAATTACCTTTCATTCCAGTTCTAAAATATACTTTTAGATCATTACTGGGGAAGTTAACTAATAAATGTCATATTAAACTATGAAGTGTTTACTCGACCACTCCTTCAATGATTTCAGTAACTCACTATTTGCAAATTTGCATTTGTAAGCATAAAAACTTTGCACTTTGCATTAATTTTCTTTTCTACGTACAATCTTACTTATTTGTAGACGAATTATGCGCATAGTTAAGGTGTTAGTGTACTTAACGTACTTCATTTTGATCATTTCAAAAGTCAGTTTCATTGCTTTTATTTGGAACTCAAGTGTCCTAAGGTAAGGTGTACCCCTAGATAAGTGACCATTGGTAATCTATGGATACAGTTTACAGCACTTCTAGAGGCGAAATAAGCCAAATTTCATGAAAACATCTTCAATATTCGAGGATATATCAGCAAGTGAAAATACTTCCCACTTTTTCAGGCCTCACAAACAGTTCACAGTGTTGTCATGGAGTTTTTTCGGTTTTTTCTGCTCAATAACGACAGATTATAACCGAAAATTTAAAAAAAAAATCCAAATCTGCGAACTTTTTCTTTTTTAGGACTAAAGAAGAAGCATTTTTACTTGCCATTGTCCAAATCTCCTCGAATATTAAAGATCTTTTCATGCAAACGTTTTTCTCCACGTTTTTATATCGCAACCAATTTTGTCATTAAAGTTTTTGTTCTATCCTCTTAAATATTTTAATTAACTTATTAAACATTCTTATTTCACCACTAGGGGTGCTGTAATCCCTCTCTATGGATTCCTCATATGGTCACTTACCTAAGGGTACGCTTACTTCCATGACCCAAGGAGACGTTGGGCTCCAAATAAAAGCCTAGAAACTAACGTTACAAACCCCTTTTGCAGCTAATAAATAGAAAATTGTTGTATAGACTTTAACCAACCGAGAAATTGAGATAATTACATATAGTTAAGACAGAGACATTGAGTTGACCCCTTCAGCAAGTATCGCACCAGAGTGCATGAAGTGAGAACGCGCGCATGTGCAACCAGCGAAGGTAATGCTACCTTGGGAGCATGATGGCTAACAGATAATTTTCACCAGTCTGCTAATCTAGTGCCGTTAGTGAAGCGCGAAGCATTTTAGGGTTAATGAGCTTTAACAGTTATAGCTGCTGTGCCGTGATGTGGTTGGAGCTAAATCAATCATTTTTAGCCGGTGGAGCGTTTGGCATGTTTTGTGACTGACTTCTTATAGTATCTTCTTTTGTGTTACAGGTCATCTGGTGTGTTTCGGGGCTTTTTAGTTTTATATGCTTTATTTTTCGTGTCGTGTATTAAATTTGAAGAAAAATTCCAGATTGATACACTTTTGCACACATCAAATATACTGTTTGGAGAGATGTGTCACAGTTAGGTGATTGGTTATAGTGAGAAGTGGAGTTATTTTGGAAAAATTTTTAATACAAACTGAGCTGCTTCATGATTTATTTCCATTTTCCATTTAATTCTACAGAATGGAATTAGGGGTTTAAAAAGTTTTATCAGCTAATCAATTATCATAATACTATTTAAAGTTAATTTAATAAATTTCGATGCTAGGCTTTTCATTGAATTCAACCTGACGATTTATAAATTTTTTTAAAAGATTTAATACTAACACTTTTTGTTATTGAACTACATTTTTACCAACTTTTCATTTATTTTTTTATCAGCTTTCATTACAATTATACTTAATAAAAATATTCTAGCATTGGTCACTTAATAAGTAGTTTTAAACTTTACTCTAACCTTGGTGTTTTCCATAATTTTTTCCAGTTTTAAAGATTGAATTTGTCTTTCTAAGAAAAAAAAGTAATTTAAGAATTACAATTTTAATACGTGCAGACAAGTAACCAGATGAAAAGATATTTCACACAATCCTAGGTGACATAAATAAAAACAAAATATTTTTAAATATTATCTAGTTCAAAATATATGATTTCAGTTTTTAAATAATTAAAATATTCTGAAAACGAATAAAAGGCAAAGATTTAAATAGTGTACAAGAAGATTAATCTAAACATTCTGTCTAAAGAATTGACAAAAAATTAAAGGCAAAAGTTTAATACACTACAAAATCGAATATCTACAAACGAATATATCAATTTAGTCATTATCTCTCACCACTACCTCCCGATTTTTTATGAATTAAAGATAATAATATTTTAAGGATTTTATATAAGGATTTATGAATTAAGGATAAATATGGATATAAATATAATATAAGGAATATATAAATGTAAAGATAAACGATGGTTTAGAATATTATCTTAATGAGATTTTATTACATTTCCAAAATCTATAAAGGACAAATCCTTCCATGCAATTCGGCAAGATTATTGTTGAATTTTTATTTTTCATCTTTTCGAAAATTGTAAAAAATGTTATTGTGGTAAAATTGTTTGATTCATTTTTTAATATCATGGAGGGGCGAAAGGTAAAAACTTGATACTAAAATTTTTGATATTGTAAGATAACCCTATGAAATATTTAATCTGGAATATTTTTTCTGTATTTTGGTACTTTTATGAAATTGTTGAAAAAAGTAACTGAAAAAAATTTGACAATTAAAGATAGTAATATTTTATCTTTATACTGCATTTAAGAATACTTCCCTCGTACTGCCATCTAGAGATATTTTCTTAAACTGACATAGTACAAGGTCTCGTAAATAGATGGCGTCACGATAAGTTCAAATCCACATTTTATCCTGTTGGAGCAGTAGGGTGTATCACGAAATGAAGTTTAAATAAAACATACTTATAAACTATGTACACAAATTTATTGCTCTTTCACTATATTTTGATGTTATTTTTAAGACACAGACTAACTAAAATTTTGCTAAACTTATTTTTTTCTCTGAGATTAAAATGGATTTTAAACTTGAAATTTGGTAGTTTCTTTTAAAAGTTGAAAAATTAAAAATTAAATAAATTTTTAAGAAATTAGTTAAATTTTTTGAATTTTTAAAAAAGAAGAGCTGGTCTTGATCCACAGTAATATAAATAAATTTAAAATTTCGAACCAAACGACACCAGTCACTGGCCTTTCGGTTATTTAGTTCTTGACTTTTTGGAATTTAAAATACAGGGAAAACCAACATTTCGAATTTTGTTAAGCTTAAAAATTATTTCTCTAAAACGAATGGTAATAAAATATGAAACCAATCTCAAATTTTAAGGCATAATAGTAAATCACTCAGAAAAATTATTAAGTTCAAATGAAAAGTTTACCTTGACAATTAAAGTCAATATATTGAAAAATGATGAATTTTCATAAACTTCGACACAATTCTATGGGACCTAAATATTTTTTTATTCTTCTGAAATTTTTAGTGTTGTATATATGTCCACTGAGGTAATCTTTTTTCAGTACATACCCTTTTTTTAAGCTTTTTGTGATCGGGCTTTGGAAAATCAACTTCAACTCACAAAATCAACGAATCTGAAAAAAAAAACAAAGAAAATGATACAGGGATTATTGTCAAGATCGATTCTTTTTACTGAGATTATAACCCCGCTCTTTAACAATTTGACCTCAACCAATCATCGAGCGTGATATATTTCAGATGGAAAGTTTCAATCTCAATAAAAAGAATCGATCTTGACAATGATCGAAGAATCGATATCCTGCACTCAGTTTGAACGATTTTGCGACATTTTCAACGTGCTGCCATCTTCTAACTTTTAAAGTAACTAAAATTTTTAAATTTTAACATAAAAAATTCCATGCTCCTACAAGAACGATGCCGTTCGTTTTAAATTTTTATCAATTTTTGTTCAAGAGATATTCAATTTTAAAAACCCGGAGTTCTTTTTCTGGACACCCTGTATCAACATTTAGGCCGGCCGCTAGTTGAGCCGCAGGCAGGGTGAGCGAGGCAGGGTGACTCACGGCGAAATTCTGCAAGCTGTGAAACTGAATGCGACAGCGCACGTTACGGGGCAGCGTGAGTTGCGTGGTTCAACGTAAACCTTCGAGACCTCGAAGGTTACGGGTTCAAGCAGGAGACGTGAGTCACAATGCACAGTCTTTGGAAAGCAGTTTTTCTAGACGTGACTGGAGTGAGTGGCGTGATTTTTCTTAGTGCTGTAGTTAGAGCAAAATGTTTGGGGGATTCACAACTTATTTTTCATATTTTGATCTTTATTTGAACCAAAAACGCCATATCTTGAGAGCGCTATTAGTAATAGACATCTAGTTTTAGCGGCATTTTGTATTACAAGTGTACTTATAATTATTTATTAGAAAGGAAGAAAGATGGCGCCATTTGAGCGCTCACTTGAAAAAAGTTATATTCGGCACAATGACAATCTGCCATGTTAATTAATAGAAGATTCGTGTTTTTGTCATTGTGCCGATGATATATTCTGTAGTACTAGATTTCTATTACTTTCACAATATATTAATGAGATATAAAACGTTTTTTGATAATAAATATAGATTTTCTAGTGTTTGTGGAATTATTTAACGGACCACAAGAAATGAAAAAAATCAATCCCCATAGATTCAAATTTCGGATCAATATGACAGACCAGAGCTCCCGAGTTACGGCCGCCAAAGAATGCCTGCGAACCAACTAGCGTAGATAACTCCGTAAGGCAGGGTGATAGCTTAGGCATTGATAGCTTAGGAAATGATCACGCGATCGTGAGTCACTTTGCCTCTCGCACCTAGCCTGCGCCTCAACTAGCGGCCGGCCTTAGAATGTTTTTGATAACATATAACCTTGCATAGAAAAAGGTTTTTAATAGTATTTTGCATTGAGTTTCGTCAAGTTTTGAAAGCCAAACAATTGCATGTGGCATAAAGACCAGCATGAGTAACCGCCACAAGTCCCATTGCATGCTTTTGCTCTACATTTTTAAGAATCTTGATTAAAACTAGAATAGAAAAAGGCATGGTAATCGATAAAACATAATAAAGTTCATTCTAGAATTTACAATAAAACAGTCTTATAATGCATAAATCTTGTTCCTGTAAACGTAAACGATTAATATATTTTTAAACAAAAAATACGAACTATCCATAGGAAGTTTTAAATAGCCCTTAATAAAATAGTGTTAAATTAAGTTTTTGAATTAAATTGTAAGTGTTTTTTGAATAAAATTGGAGTACAACATACTTTTACATGCTAACTAAGAGAAGGCTAACAAAAATTATTGAAATATATTTTTCCTCTTTCTGATTTCTTAAACATAAGTAAATCAAACTTTTTTAATCATCTTAGGATCACTAAAACTATAAAAATGTTAAGCAGATACTGACGATATCGTCGATATATCGTCACAATATTAACCTTTTTTTTTGCCTAATGACACGCCTTTAAAATTAGCCCTTAAATAAAAAATATAGTCCTTAAGTAATTAACAGTACAAATAATTGAATTTCGTTTTCATGAAGAATACTATAAATATAATATAGTATCAAATCAAACTTGATGAAGTTCAACGTTTTTTCCAAAACAACATCATTTACAGTACTATACTGTTAAAACAGTTCAACCTTTCACCACGAACTGGTTGAAATTTAGCTGCAACTTAGGTTATGTAACAGGTTTCAACAAGTTTTCGGTTCTTTGGTCAGGAGTGCAGAATATGTCCAAACGCCCGAACATGGTTTGGGGGAAATTTTCGCCCAAGTTTATAAAGAAAAAAGACTATACTAATCCAAGTTTTTATTTGTAACAAATATTTTGGCTGGTGAAAATGTTATACCTTCCAAATTCTACGGAAATTAGGTGAAAACTGAACGTACAGAAAAAACTACGGATCTATGCTGAAAAAACAAGATTACTTGATGAATACCTGAAAGTTGGTTTTTCCTTATGTTTTGATTGATATGCAGAAAAACAAGTATCCGTGACGAGATCGCTGATTCTAACAAAGTTTGTGTTCTTGTTTAATCATATCAATGTTACTGACTTAAAAATTAAGTTAAAGACAGGAGATCTTTACTGTAGCTCAAATTTGAGAGTTTATAATTAATATTTTAAGAAATGTTTCAGCTAAAGTGACAAGTATATAAAAATATATTAAGTCCCTAAAAATTAACGGATTAGTTGACAATTTTTAAAACTCACCGAAGTTCAGTAATTAAGAAAACTATATTTTACAAAAAAAACTCTTTGTACTTTAGTAGCAACATAAACTGAAATGAAAATATGGAGGCATTTGTGGTGAATTGTGATGAAAATGTAGAGACAAATTTTGTGGAAATTTTGGACAAAGTTAATAGTGTTATAATAATAGTAATAGTAATAGTAATAATAATAATAATCTTTATTTTCAATTTAAGAGACAACAATTTGAAAAATATTAAAAATTATATTTGCTACCAAGGGGAAACAAATATAGTTACAAAGGGGGTGTTCTGCGGAAATATTGGTCCCTGGAACATTTTCTGCATCCCTAACTTTGGTAACATGTTTCACCGTAAACTTGGTGAAACCTGTTACCGAATCTAAGTTGCAGCTACATTTGAACCAGTAAGTCATGAAAGGTTGAACTGTTTTTTAACAGTGTAACTCAAAACTAAAAATATTTCCTTATCACAAAATTCAAATTTTCCATTTTAATCTTGCACAGTAGAAAAACAAATTATCCTTCATATATATTTGCGTAATAATTTATAAACTTAGTCTGGCGTTAGATTTGATTCACCATCCATTACAAGTTACCATCTTTTTATTTTTCCAGACCACAAATTCTCTCTGTTCCGGACCTATTGGCTGGTGTGGGCGATTCTCTTTGGAGCCGCCGTGAATGTGGACTGTCCCAGAGGGTACACGGCCAGATTCATGTCCAATGTGTGGGCCATGTTCGCTGTAGTGTTTCTCGCCATCTACACTGCCAACCTGGCTGCCTTCATGATCACTAGAGAAGAGTATTACGATTTGCAAGGCATAGAAGACAAAAGAGTGAGTTTTTTTTGTAGTCTATTGAGTGATAGTTTCCAAGGATATTTTTCTTGGTTCCTACGTTATACCGTCGACCGTACCGCTGAATTCGAAAAAGTTTTCGAAGTTTGACTGTTGTATAGTTGTGACGCTGAATTTAACGGCTGTTGAACGGTCGACGGTATAATACCTAAGTACCTTTTTCTTAAATTAATTACTCTTCTAAATATTCCGATGGATTTGGAGGGAAACTTGGAGCTCTCGTTACCATATCGTTCAGAGATTCGAATCTTCAATATATTATGAAAGTAATAGATATTAGTGTATAATAATAATTATTTGCAAGTGTTATTGCGACAGGATCACCTCCAGTAGCACAGCTCATACCAAATAATGTCAATTTTACGTAACTCTTACTAAAAGTAAACAAAACTTGGCCATAATTGACAAAATAAGACGAATCTTGAACATTTGGGCTGCTTGGGACACACTTGCAAATAATTAATACACTTTATAATACGAAATCCCTCTAAGATGTGTATTACTTTTGTAATCAAACAGGGTGTTTCAGTCATAACTTCTAAGAGGGATAGGACACACCTAGACAATTCAGAATTACATAGGAATGGGGGTCGGAAATGCACCCCTAACGAGCTAGGGGCTTTTTTAAGAGGGCATGGGAAGGGAAGTTGTAAAATTCCCTGTGGAAATTGAGACGATATCTTTTAAGCAAATGCCGGAATCTAACGATTTTGCTGAGTTTAATCCAATTTTAAAAGGTTATGTGTTAATTTTCACAGGGAATTTTGCAACTTCACATGCCGGCTCACAAAATCACCTAGTTCTATAGGGGTGCCGGCCCTCCTTTCCTATGTTATTCTGACTCGTCTAATGTGTCCTGCCTCTCCTTGAAGTTTTGAAACACTTATCTGAAACACCCTGTATATTAATGAATGATGAATGAAAACTCTTTTTTATAATAAGTAGCTATTACTTTGTTTGTGGAACTATTAACTGGCCACAAAAAGTGTAAAAGCAATCCGCCTAGATTTGAATCTGGGAACGAGAGCTCCCGAATCACACCGTCTCAAACCCACCGTTTCCGTTTCTTCTACGCGTTTTGTCGAGCTGAATACGGCCCTATATGTACGGGTTCAATCCCGAATCAATTGATCCGATCCGATGGAAGTAACGAGTGACCCTGTGCGTTTTTCAGCTGACGAGCCCGCATATCATGGACCCGCCGTTCCGGTTCGGCACCATCCCGAACGGCAACACGGAGGCTGTGCTGAAACGTAACAAGCCGGACCTCTACCACTGGATGAAGAGGTTCAACAAGTCCTCCGTGCAGATCGGAGTGGAGGCTGTGAAGAGAGGGTATGCTTCAATCAAATTCACTCATTCAAAAAACATTTGAAGGAGATATTGGATATTTTTGGTAGGTGGATAGGGTAAATTTAGTCCTTTTTTAAGGTCAAAATGGAAATTTTCTGAAATTTGGAGGTACATAACATCTATCCCTGAATCCCCCCCCTTGGCTAGGAAGTTTTTGTTGACTCTAAAGTTTTTGATTTACCTCTCATTTAGAGACACTCTAACAGCCATATTCAGAGAGATCATCGTTGCGGTTAACCAGCAGTTAAAGAAAGTAAAATTAGCTTTTCGCTCACTCTAATTGGTGGAATCGCTCTTATACCTAGTATTTAACACTGACGCTGATGGCTGTTGAGCTTTTGGGGAAATCAAGGCAGCAGCGTAGCCACAAAAATTTTTGAAGAGGGATAAAAGATTAATTTGGTTCTTTAGTATGTTCAAATGTAGGAGATTTCTGAATTTCGGGGGAATACATATTCCTAAATCATTCCCTCTATGAAAGTCAAGAACTAGATCAATGAACAATTAATTAGTAATATAAACATATTTGCCCCAGTGTGGTGGATTAAAAAGAAATTAACTAATGAATAACTTTTTTCTGCACCTCTCATCCTGTAAAGTGGGCCGGGTACAGTAAAATCAGGAATTTTGTCTAGATATCTGTTTCATGTAGAAAAGTTTTAAAGACCATTAAGCCCTCTTCTCCTTATACCAATTAAATGTATAAATTTATATGTTTAAATTATTATAGTACTGAAAACACAATGATCCTCTAGAAATAGACCATAAAAAGAAATTATCAAGAAAAATACACTATAGTGGCTACAATAAAGAGATTTCAATGAAATTAAGTTTAAAATTTACTACTTTGACTTTAAGATAGTTTGTTCCCGCTAGATTAGATATCCGAGCATCTAAGTTGAATGTTCGTAATTAACAGTTTTGACTCTGAATATTTTTCAAGAATCCACGAATTCCTAAGGATAAACGCCCTTGTTTAGGTTACAAAGCCTTAGAATATTTCATCTTGATAGCAGTTATTGCAGTGCATCTTTAGTACTGATGAAATGGTATATTACAGAGATCTAGATGCCTTCATATACGATGCAACTGTGTTGGAGTATTTGGCCGGCCAAGACAACGAGTGCCGACTCCTGACTGTGGGGACATGGTATGCCATGACCGGATATGGATTCGCCTTGCAAAAAAAGTCTAAATATTTGAGCATGTTCAACAGAGCTATGATACACTACAGAGAGAATGGTAAGCTATTGCAAATTCTGGCACCAAAAGTTGCTAGAGCTTTTCTTCACACAGGATTTCACTGTTGACTAAATCTTTTAATTTTTTATGGGGTTTTTTGCAACTTAGCCAACGAAAGTATTCTGATTATTCAACTACGTATTGTCTGTCTATCTACAGGCTGACATTTATTTTTTCCATTCAAAAATTATAGTGGATTATGTACAGGGGGAATGGGGCACTTCCAATGGAAAGTTAAATTGGTGTCCCATTCCCCCCTTCCATTGAAAGGGTCCCATTTTTCCCCACTGTACTTAAATACTTTCACAAAAAAGTTGTTAGAATATTCCTGTATACAGAAATGTGTTACAGTCGAAGAAAAATCCTTTGATAACGAAAAGCTCTGGCAACGCTAATTCGATGCCGTTTTTATCGACGATTATTTTTTACAGTATAGCCGGAATGCAAAAGTGGCAGTAAAAGGTGCCAGAGATTTCTTTTTCACGTAATCTCTGTTGATTGAGCTTTTTTTGTATGCTACGATCTTTTCATAACTCTTGTTCCTAAATACTTTAGCAGAAAATATTCCCGAAGTTCCGAAAAGATCGTAGCATACAGAAAAAGTACAGTCAACAGAGATATCCCGTGTAAAGGAAAGCTCTTGCAACTTTCACTGCCAGAGATTTTCTGTTTATTTACGATTATTTTTTGCGAGTCCTTTTTAAGAATGCTCCTACAGCATTTCTCGTTTCACAGTCACACCATATAAAAACTTAAGATCCTACCCATCTACATTACATACTCTACATACTCTATTTGATAAAACTTTACATACTCTATTCATTTTGAATAGGCCACTGAAAATATTTCCTTCTCCCCCCACCGAATTAGTAACCATGGCAACTATCAACGTCAAAGCGACGAAGAAGGCTCACTACTTTTTTCCCACCTGACTTCAGTAAACCGGTAAAATATTAACACCTTCCAAAGAGGCGCCTTATAATTTCTAGCCAGCCTCAACTGCAGTAGAAAAGTACAACCACCGAATTATACTCCTTGTAAATAGAATAGGCGGCTCGTTACCATGGAAACGCAATAGAATTGCAATGGGAAAGGACTAGTAGTGAGTTGCCGATTCAAATGACACAGGCTATAGTCTCTGAGGCTGCACGAAGAGCGTAGCTATGGTCACGCTTTTGGTGAGGGGGAAAGCACTATTTTTCAGTGGTCTATTCTAAATAAACAGCGTAAAACAACAGCTCCTAATGTTACAGGAGATTTAGAGCGACTGCAGAGGTTTTGGCTCCAAGGCGCTTGCAAACCGACCAGAAACAAAAGAAACGTGAGCAAACCGCTGGACGTGAACCAGTTCATGAGCGCCTTCCTCCTCCTGGGCTGCGGGGTGCTCTTCACCATCATGGTGCTCATTCTCGAGCACATCTACTTCAAGTACATACGGAAGCATCTCGCCAAAAAGGAAGCTGGGGACTGCTTCACTCTCATTAGCTTGGTAACGCTTAGCAATTGATTATATTTATTACTTGCGTGTTTGGACACCACACTGGCCCCATGTCCATGTGCATGCTTATTTTAGTATAAAGAAACATATTGCTAACAAAAAATATCTTAGGTTAAAAATGTCTTTCTTTTTTATATGAAGAGAACATTTGCATGTCCATTTTATTCAACGGAACTACAGTTCTTTGAAAGTAAAGTCATGAAACGCCTTCTTGGTGGGATATATCATATTTTGGGTGTAAAGAAAGTCTCACTCTCCCGACACAGAACCTGTCTTACGATGTGCGAAAAATGTACTTTTTATTTACCTTCCATCGGCAGTGCTAGTTTAACCGAAATAGAGAAAAAAAGTATTTCTTGCAGGGATGTGACTTTTATCAAAAAAGATCTGGCAGAAAAAATATCAGAAATGCATTCTCAATCCACAAAAATGCTATTTCATCCGAAAGAATCAGCTGCTTTCCCACAGCTCTCGAAAAAGGTTTTTTTTACTGTTCATGCCTACCCTTTCGTATATCTCGACGAAATATATATCGAGTCTACTGGGGGGATGTGTTGGGTTTTTCAATAGAGTTAGGAGTTCTAAGGAGAAAGGGTAGTTTCTATTAAGATTTGTTGTAGAATGATTCAAGTACTTGAATGAAGTTCGGATCCTTTCGAACAAGCAAGCGAACATTTTTAACGAACATTTTGCGAACATTTTTGAGCGAACATTTTTAAGCGAACATTTTGAACAAGCAAGCGAACATTTTTAACCCCCCTTCCCCTTGCTCCTTTCGGAGCAAGGGGAAGGGGGGTTAAAAATGACCAAAAATATGCTTACGTAATATTTGAACGTCCCCTTTAAATGAAAATGATTATTTTATGAAATCTTAATTATATTTGATGAAAAATTCACAGGAAAACACGTTTTCTAAGGAATACGGAAATTTCTCGTAAAAAAACAATAGAAAATATGTGTAAAAAGACGCTAATTTTACAATGACCATTCTTTTTCCCCATATTATGGTCTATTGATATACTTTTCGATAAAAATGGAATAAATATTTATACAAGCTATGATTATTTTCCTTTAAGAGTATGGGCAAATCACTGAGCTTCAGAGGAGCCGTGTTCGAAGCTACGGACCTGATCAAGCACCACCGCTGCAAAGACCCGGTGTGTGACACCCAGCTCTGGAAGACGAAGCACGAGCTCGACATGGCCAACATGAAGATACGACAGCTGGAAGCCAACATTCAAGCTGCCCTGATGTCACCCACATTGAGGGAGTGAGTGCTTTATTATTTCAATCGTTTGATAAGGGGTTCAATGGCTTGCTTGAATACAGTCGTCCCAGTGTGGCCACTGTTAAGTTATAACTACCCTTACAAGAATGAAATGAGAATGATTGATTTATTTACTATGTACAAAGAAATAAGCTTTCTACATATTCCAGCAATGTTTTTAAATCATAAGGTTCGAAACCAACTACACTGTTAAAAAAATTTTTTCATCCTTTCACCACAAACGTGGTTCAAATTAGCGAAAAGTTGAACCCCCTTTTCGGTGTTTTCAAACACCAGAAACTTGTTTTTGGTGCTTTTTATGCACCAAAAACATGGTTCAGATTTTCTCTACATTTCGGTTGCAACTAATTTGGACCACGTTTGTGGTGAAACTGACCAACCTTTCACCACTAAACTGATGGTGAAAGGTTGAACTCTTTTTTTTAACAGTGTACTATTTAATTTTTGTTCAAAGTACTTGAAATTTATAAATATGATTTTGTATTAAAAAGGGGGTCCGGGGAATTTTTTTTGGCCCTTAAAAGAAGCTTACCTAATATTTGCTGTATAAGAATACATTTAAGATTTTTAAAATATATTGGCGATGTGGAAATAACCTCATGTAGTCCGGATGGGAACCGGACCGCGGTTCGTCAGTTTCCGACTCTTAGAATAAACCGTAGTTCACTTGAAAGGAGAATTTCACCATTTATCACTGGTTAAGAGGACAATAAGTGTAAACTCACAACTCTCAAGCGTCACCTCCAACCGTGGACCTGTTTTGTCCTTGTTAGGACTCATCAGCACGGTATAGGAAGGTAACGCAAGAGAGCGGAGGGAAAGTACTAGTCTAGCCGACTATAACTGAAAACGTGGTGACCATAAGTTATAAGTTTTCAGTTATAGTCGGCTAGACTAGTACTTTCCCTCCGCTCTCTTGCGTTATCTTCCTATACCGTGCTGATGAGTTCTAACAAGGACGAAACCGGTCCACGGTTGGAGGTGACGCTTGATAGTTGTGAGTTTACACTCATAGTTTACTTCTTGCAGATTTGATTTATTGATGAATGAAACAAATAATTTTGATATGTGTTCTATTGCAGGTCTTGGTCTCCTGACTACACCAAGACTCGCGATCTCACCCAGAACCTCATCGTAAGCAACGAACCAAGAATGTCGAATTTTTCACTCCCTCCCGCATACAGAACTCACCCCTTGCATCCCTACGGCCCTCATTATGTAAAAAATTTCAACAACATGGAGATAGCAGAGATAGAGACTGTTTTATGATTTTGAGGGTTGGTTGGTTGATAGATGTCGGATTTTTATCGAAATGCGTGTTCCAAAGGCAAGCTCACCAAAATTATGTTTCTCAAAAACAAAGCAATAACAAATCAATTCACCTCTACTTGACCTAACGTTAACCTGGAATCTAGCTTTTTAGTCATCTCTGATTGGCTTCAAGCTTGTTTCAACTATGAATAGAAGCGTTAAAAGAATGAAGGCTTTCACGGCCGGCCATATGATTAAAGATGAGTATTTCGGGCTGTTGTGCTGTGGTCTAAGGTGAATAAAAATACAATAGAAACTTTAATTCCAGGTTAACCTTAGGTTAGACTAGTAATGAATACTGCCTTTAGTCTTCAAAAATTTTTTAAATGTTTATACTTTCTCTGACTTATAAGACTGTGTATAAATAAGACACTATGACCTTACAACTAGTTTTTTGCGATTTCATCATTTTATCACCGCTTTGAGGTCACGATTAATGACGTCATATGCTCATACTGTAAACATAGGTAGATTGTGACGTCATTAGTTCATGATGTTAAAGAAATGGTAAAACGATGGAGTCAAAAAACTGAGATGTAATTGTTATTATAAAAAGTTTAATTCTTAGTTTTAACAACCATTTCCTATCCAATATATGTTTATTAATTGAAAAAAATTATCAGCTCTAAATCACTGTCAACAATTAAATACTCTCCCAATTGTTTTTAAATTATAAAATTTATATGTATTTATGCTATTTAAATGCAAACACGTGTAAGAAGCGAAATAACATTTCTGAACTAAAAAAGTTCATTTTGTTCCGAAGCCTAAAATCACCCATTGTAAAATTTTGTGTCATTCGTATTAACTCCTAAGCTTACTTTTGACCTACAATAAAACAAAGTAACCCATCAAAATATTTATTAAAATTATTTTAAATAATTTTTTTCCTGTTGAGAATTTTGATAATTTCTTTCGAGTATGATTTACAATGTGCATCTCCCGTTGTTTCATATTTATAAGACTAAATCTCAAGAAAGCTATGTGTTTATGTATAGGAAGGTATTAATGATTCCTTGTTTGAATCAGGCTCATTATTCATTTATTATGCTATGTGTTTGTTCACCTGATATACCTAGAGGTTCCTTTTGACTAACATACATTTATTTTGTGTTATTCTATGCGATAAATAGATTGAACTATTAAATAATGATGTTTTATACAAATTAAATTATGTTTTAATTATTTAGTTAATCTGTTAAGTTTTATTACTTTATATTATAGTTAATTACATTATGAAATATAATTTCCATATTTTTCGGTCCTGTAACACAAGACTTATTTTTTAACTCTGGTGGTTAGTTAAAAAGATTTTAGAGTCTCAGACAAATAAACCATCTTAACAATTCCCAGCTCTTCTAAAAGTTAACATAAATTAAATGGGTTGTTTTAAAGCTAATAACAATAAAATTCCGAAATTCTTAGAAGAAAAGTGCATTAATTACTTAATTGTGTAACGTATAGTTTCTTAAAAACTCTGATATATTGCCTAATTTTATGCTTGTATTCTTAAGATTTTTTCTCATAATGTGTGTTGTTACATTTTAAAATATTCCCAGTTTTTTTAAACTTTGTTTTTACACTGAAAAGCCATTATGTGAGTTAAAGAATTGGGAGGTTATTTAATGCATTTAACTAAGTTCTTATCATAACATTATTTTTTCAATTTCTGATACTATATTACTTATTCTAAATTATTATCAGGATATTTATACATAGGAACTTGCATTTTGAACACGTCCTTTCTGAACTGTTATGGATGTTAGATTTTGTTATTCAAGATGAAGCATTGTGAGCTGTTTGCTGGAGTTTATTTTTTGATTAAACCATTAGCTTCAGTATTTTACATTATATTCAGGTGTGGTACAAACTATTAAAGTAGTTGAAATAATCTTCTTTGATTTCCAAAAAATTTTTAGTTTTGTACATAAAATAAAAGGAATAAACCTTAGCAATTTATATTCTGAAACGCAATGAATATTTTTCGAAAATTTAACCGTTAGTTAGTACGGCTTGTTGTACATAACAATGTAATTTTATCAATTTTCAAAATCTATAATCAGGAGATTTCGATATAATATTATGAATCGTATAAGCATAGATCTTGAAGTGCATATCAGTTTAAAAAATTTCTCACCACACCTGAATATTTTAACTGTTTAAAGTAAACAAAATGGCATAAAAATGCGCTGCTTTAACTGTAATAGTGTATCAGGTTTTCGTAAATTATATATTTGAATTTGATTATGTATATTAAGTTAATGAATATATATTGTTCATTTATTTTACACTATTTTAAATATATCGGGGGTTTAAAACATAAGGAATTTCAGATTCAAATACGAGGAATATTTTCCTTTCTGTTCTTAAATGCTAAAATCTAGTGCCCTATTAGTTTTGAAGAGCGGTAAGTTGAAACTTTATGCTGAATGAAACTGCCAGGTTTAAAGGTTATTAAAAATGTCACACCTTTGTTTTTTAACTAAAAAAGCACAAGACTAAAATTTTGTACAAAACGCTCATTTCTAAATAATTGGAATGCAAAAACTTTAGATTTCTCTTGAGAGGATTCTATACTTAACAGTTAATTTAAGTTTTGCAGTAATTAAATTAATTTCTTTCTTACACAGTTTAAGGAGTCTTAAGATTTTAAAGGTGCCAAAAATACCCCCAGCGGTTCTCATGTAACACATCTCATAAAATGATTCAACTCATGATTATTCAACTTTAAATATTAAACTGATTACGTTCCATTAAAGCCTTAAAGTAAAATATCCGTTTAATATTAATACAAAAGCTAAAAAATAATAATTCTCATTCAAACTATAAAGCATTTCTCCATCTTCATTTTCGAAATGGTTATATCCAGTTTCATTATCACTATTTCAATTCTTCTTGACATAAATTAAAGAAAATTTTGCGTTAAATTAAATATTGAACTTTTGTTCCATAAAAAACTTTAACTTTACTAAATTTTTGAAACCTCAACGTTCAAAATCTATTATTTTACTCTCATGCTCTTTTAGTTTCATTAATGAAAATTAAAAGTTTGAATATACCTCGACTTATACATCAATAAAAAGTATGTCCATCAACAGAAACTTAAATTCCTTTATCTCATCGAAACTTATTTTATTGCAGCAAAATTCCTTTATCTCATTGAAACTTATTTTATTGTAGCAAAATTCCTTTATTTCATTGAAACTTATTTCATTGTATTAAAATTACTTTATTTCATCGAAACTTATTTTTCAAACACCTAAAATGTTCTTATGTCATTTTGATTACGCAATGCTGGTTCACTATGGTGCTTATATAAATAGCGGATGAGTCTCAAGTTTTTTCTGTACATTCCTCTCTTTTAAATACTGTCAAACAGTATAATGTAAATACGTGTAGATTGTACATCAAAGTAGACATAACGGGTTTTTGCATGCCTATGGAAACGGTGCATGATGGTTTTCATAATGAAATATTGCATGTCCAATTTATTGTTAAACAAGTGTATGAGTATACACATATTTGTTGTACACGAACGCATACCTATGTGTGGAACTATGGATGTTTTCAGTTGGTCGTTTTCTAAGAAAATAATAAAATAATATGTTCAAAAAAAATGTATTATTCTTTCTTACTTTAATCTTAAGATCAGGGATAACGGTACAACTTACTTCAGTTTGGTCTTCAAATTTTACGGAAGTAGAGAAATGCGTTAAGTTTAGTTCAAACAATTGCATTTTTTGCATGAGATATTTCGAAAAGTAGAGAGATTTCCTTTAAAAATAACCACAACATTATGTATCCAAAAATATTCAATAGCGATAGATCTTTTAATTAAATCGTTCAAATAAGGTCGCCAGTGGGGTCGCCACAAGGCTGGATTCAAGTGTTTTTCTATTTAAATTTAAAAAATTAAAATACAAAGCTATTATTTGTATAGTCAGTTCTGTGAGTTGATGGCTCAGCGGATCAATATGCGGGTTGTGAACTCAAGGCCTGGGTTCAATTCCAGTGTTTTTCTATTTAAACTTTAAAAATTAAAATACACTACTATTATTAGTGTGTGAGTCAATAGCTTAGTGGATGCACGAGTGGCTGGAGTACATAAGATCTGGGTTTGTAACCTCCATACCTGGGTTCGGTTCCAATAATTTTCTATTTAAATTTAAAAAATTAAAATACACACCTATTATTTGTAAAGTTAGTTCGGTGAGTTGATGGCTCAGCTGATCAATGTGCGGGTTGTGAACTCAAGGCCTGGGTTCGATTCCAGTGTTTTTCTAATTAAATTAAAAAAATTAAAATACACTACTATTATTAATGTGTGGAGGTGTGTGAGTCAATGGCTCAGTGGATGCACGAGTGGCTGAAGTGCACAAGAACTGGGTTTGTGACCTCCATGCCTGGGTTCGGTTCCAATAATTTTCTATTTAAATTTAAAAAATTAAAATACAAAGCTATTATTTGTATAGTCAGTTCTGTGAGTTGATGGCTCAGCGGATCAATATGCGGGTTGTGAACTCAAGGCCTGGGTTCGATTCCAGTGTTTTTCTATTTAAATTTAAAAAATTAAAATACACTACTATTATTAGTGTGTGGAGGTGTGTGAGTCAATGGCTTAGTGGATGCACGAGTGGCTGGAGTACATAAGATCTGGGTTTGTAACCTCCATACCTGGGTTCGGTTCCAATAATTTTTATTTAAATTTAAAAAATTAAAATACACACCTATTATTTGTAAAGTTAGTTCGGTGAGTTGATGGCTCAGTTGATCAATGTGCGGGTTGTGAACTCAAGGCCTGGGTTCGATTCCAGTGTTTTTCTATTTAAATTTTAAAAATTAAAATACACTACTATTATTAGTGTGTGGAGGTGTGTGAGTCAATGGCTCAGTGGATGCACGAGTGGCTGAAGTGCACAAGATCTGGGTTTGTGACCTCCATGCCTGGGTTCGGGTCCAATAATTTTCTATTTAAATTTAAAAAATTAAAATACAAAGCTATTATTTGTATAGTCAGTTCTGTGAGTTGATGGCTCAGCGGATCAATATGCGGGTTGCGAACTCGAGGCTTGGGTTCGGTTCCAGTGTTTTTCTATTTAAATTTCAAAATTAAAATACAGTACTATTATTAGTAACCTTAGGTGCGTTAGTCAATGGCTTAGTGGATGCACGTGTGACTGGAGTCCACAAGATCTGGGTTCGAACCTTGGGCGCGGCGGAAAGTTGTTAATTCTTTTACAAATTTATTCTGATAGTTACGGTTACAGTTAAAATGAAACAGCTACGGTCACAGTTTGGGTTCACTTTTACAATTTCGTTTGGCTGGAAAAAGGGTTAGGCTTAACGAAAAAACGCAATCTAATAATTCTGACCGTTACGGTCACAGTTAAAATTTTTTTTGTTCAAAACTGCAAAACCGGTGTTCCGATGGACCTTTCTCCGCTATGCCCCTGGAACCCTTGGCGACGTGGGGGCGTCCATCCTAAACCCCCAGGCCACCAATTCGTCCAGGGGGAGCAGATAAGGTCTGTCGAACACCAGTTTAGACTTCCGACCCCTGTGACAAGGTGCCTCAGAATACTCAGAAAAGGGAAATAAATTAAATTAATCATACACACAATTAATGTTACAAGCACACATAAAGCAATTTGTATTATTGGGGTTAGGAGAGATTGTTAAGTTAGTGGGTTTGATCTGAGTACCTTCAGCACACAGGCCACGACTCTACCAACTGAGCCATCAGGGTACAGACACATAGGATATCTTTGTTACTTTGTGGTTATATTAGATTATTTCATTTTAAATACATTTAATTATTTTTGCAAAACAAAATCATCGCAAGTGGGAACCGAACCCCGGAACACTCCCACATCACACCATATATTGTCCTTAAGACTAAGACTCTACCAACCGAGCCATCAGGACACAGACTCATAAGATATATTTGTTACTTTGTGGTTACATTAGATTATATTTCATTTTAAATACATTTAATTATTTTTACAAAACAAGATCATCGTATGTGGAAACTGACCCCCGGATCACTGCCACACCATATCCTACCCTTAAGCCTCAGACTCTACCAACCAAGCCATCAGGACAAAGGCTCAAAGATATATTTTTTACTTTGTAGTTGCATTAGATTATTTCATTTTAAATATGTTTAATTATTTTTGCAAAACAAGATTATCGCAAGTTGGAACCGAACCCCGGAACACTCCCACCTCACGCCATATGTTGTCCTTAAGCCTCAGACTCTACCAACCGAGCCATCACGACACAGACTTATAAGATATCTTTGTTAATTTGTGGTTACATAAGATTATATCATTTTAAATGTGTTTAATTATTTCTGCAAAACAACATCGTCGGAAGAGGGAACCGAACCCCGGATCACTGCCACACCATATCATATAACGCCCTTAAGCCTCAGACTCTACCAACCAAGCCATCAGGACACAGACTCATAAGATATCTTTGTTAATTTGTAGTTGCATTAGATTATTTCATTTTAAATATGTTTAATTATTTTTGCAAAACAAGATCATCGCAAGTTGGAACCGAACCCCGGAACACTCCCACCTCACACCATATATTGTCCATAAGCCTCAGACTCTACCAACCGAGCCATCAGGACACAGACTCATAAGATATCTTTGTTAATTTGTGGTTACATAAGATTATATCATTTTAAATGTGTTAAATTATTTTTGCAAAACATCATCATCGGAAGAGGGAACCGAACCCCGGATCACTGCCACACCATATCATATAACGCCCTTAAGCCTCAGACTCTACCAACCGAACCATCAGGACACAGACTCATAAGATATCTTTGTTACTTTGTAGTTGCATTAGATTATTTCATTTTAAATATGTTTAATTATTTTTGCAAAACAAGATCATCGCAAGTTGGAACCGAACCCCGGAACACTCCCACCTCACACCATATATTGTCCATAAGCCTCAGACTCTACCAACCGAGCCATCAGGACACAGACTCATAAGATATCTTTGTTAATTTGTGGTTACATAAGATTATATCATTTTAAATGTGTTTAATTATTTTTGCAAAACATCATCATCGGAAGAGGGAACCGAACCCCCGATCACTGCCACACCATATCATATAACGCCCTTAAGCCTCAGACTCTACCAACCGAACCATCAGGACACAGACTCATAAGATATCTTTGTTACTTTGTAGTTGCATTAGATTATTTCATTTTAAATATGTTTAATTATTTTTGCAAAACAAGATCATCGCAAGTGGGAACCGAACCCCGGAACACTCCCACCTCACATTGCCCTTAAGCCTCAGACTCTACCAACCGTGCCATCAGGACACAGACTCATAAGATATCTTTGTTACTTTGTGGTTACATTAGATTATATCATTTTAAATGTGTTTAATTATTTTTGCAATACAAGATCACAGCAAGTGGGAACCGAACCCCGGAACACTCCCACCTCACATTGTCCTTAAGCCTCAGACTCTACCAACCGAGCCATCAGGACATAGACTCATGAGATATCTTTGTTTCTTCGTGGTTACATTAGATTATCGAAGTGTCTAAATCCACGAAAGTTGATCCATGCTAAAGTATTAGCAAAATTCGTTGAGTTGTTACTTTCAAGGAGCTAGACAGTGCCATAGGTTTTAATATCGAAATTCGGTAGAGTTGAGTTGTTAATTTCGTGGATTTAGACAATGCCTTAGATTACTTCATTTTTTAAAATATTTTTATACATTTTAACAAAACAAGATTATCACAAATGGGAACCGAACCCCGGAACACTGCCACACCATAACATATATATTGTCCATAAGCATCAGACTCTGCCAACCGAGCCATCCGAACATGTTTTCTGGTTGTGTTTTTCCAATTGGTGACTTCAGAATATACTACTGAAATAGATAATTTAAGTTTCCTGCAAAATAGAACCGCTAAAACTGGAATTTAACTGTGGTGTACAGTCAGCCCACCCAGATAACTTATCACTTGGAAGCAGGCTCCACAACTAAGGCATTCGATCACAATTCTTAAAGCTTTATATTCTAATTGATGGCTGCAGAATATACGACTGAAATAGTGAATCAATTTCAGTAAAATTGTATCTCAGAAACGGGAATTGAACTCTACTTTCAGCCACCTTGAAAACCTATCATGATAAAAACAGGCTATACCAACTGAGCCATCCGAACACAGTTCGTAATGCTTTATTTTCAAATAATAGGCTGCAGAAAAAACCACTAAAATAATTCTTACAGTTTTGAGCAAAATTGGACCACTTTTAGAGTTGATTTTCTTTCTTAAGTATTCAGTTGATATTTGAACTTAGCAGCCTTCTGGGCCCTCTTACCTGGGATAACCCTAAACTGCGCTGAAACTACTTTGCACTTCTCTAGTAAACCCACAATGAGGTATTTGCATGAGTGAGGGATTTGCTTGATTTTATACTTTTTCGACACATTATGGTTTAAAACTCCTAAATTTCTGATTTTTAAGTTCAAAAATTTGTTTTAAATAACTTAAATATCAATTTTATTTTTGCCAAAACGTCAGAAAAGTCACGTTATCGGAAAACGGGCTTCTATTGGATGTGACATCACAACGCATGAAAACCATTGTGTTTACTGTTTTCACGTGATCAGAAAACGAGCTTCTATTGGATGTGACCTCACAGCGCATGATTTGAGATTCGAGAGTGTTTTGGAGCCCAAACAAAAAACGAAATTTCAAAAATTTATAACTCAGAAACTAGGCTACGAAAATACTTGATGTAAACGTCATTCTTCATGTTTTTTTATCTACTATTTTAATAAAATTTTATCTCAAAACGGGAGAATACCTCATTGGGCAATTAGAACAAACAATCTAAACTACCGAAGAGTCCTAAAAATACAAAAAGACTCAATAAATACTCCAAATAGGAAGTTAACATCAAAAATTTATTGCATCACCAAAAAAAATATTTTAAAAAATCAGCAGCTTCCTGTGTTTAACTTGAGGTGAAGAAACAATCATGTGACTGGACAGACCATCAATCTTCTTACCAACACGCGAACAGTGTCCACTTCTGGAAAAATGCATTAAGTATCTTAATCCACAATAGTAACTAAAATTTTTCTACACTGGTGTTCATAATTAAGAGAAATTGAACATTTTTGTTTGATTTTCTCCAGATCTACGGGACCGATTTGGAAGAAATTTGGTATGAACATTGAACATAGGTTGACATAGTGTCACAAAAGAAGAGCTATGGCCTTCGCTAGTTCACATAAGCGGTCATATAGCTTTTTTTTTAAATTTTTGCTTTTATGATCTAAGAACATTTTTAGTCATTTACCTAAGTCATAAAAATACAAATTTATGATTTTTCATGATCTTTATTCATGATCGTGATCTCAAAATTTACAATTTATCATTCGACACCATACACCGCTCATGTGAACTAGCCACAGCCAGAGCTCTTCTTGTAACAGACAGACAATAATACCCAAAAAATAATGCAGACAACACGAAAAGAAAATACGCTTGAGATCCAGTTAAAGTTTGTTTTTTGCGGCGCAAACAGCCGTTCAGGAAACAGCTCTATAGAAAACTGCGCACGCAAAAAAACAAACTTTAACAGGATCTCAAACGTTTATATTGATTGTATTTTAGTGAAACTTTGGACTTGAGGGTTTTAAACTATGATCTTTCAGATTATCAAATCAAAAGAAAGGATTTTGAAATACAAAATAAGGTTTTGGCAGTGTTTACAGATTTTTTTTGTGGTTTTTTAACTTTTTTCATGATAAAACAAATTTTAAAGTGAAAACGTTTAAGATAATTTTATAGATCATATTAAACCACAAAATTTGAGACCATAACTAAATTTTACCAATAGTAGTTCTTCTACAAATTGAATTTTTCAATAATTTTATTGAGGTGTCCCTCCATTTTTACTCCCTGGTATTTGGTGTGGGACCTCCAAATCCTATGTGATTCTGACTCATCTATAGGTGTCTACTATCCCCCCTAGAAGTTATGAAACACTTATCTGAAACACCCTGTATATTACTAAAAACAAAAAACCTATTAATCTAATAAAAAAACTTATTAATCTATTAAAAAACTTATTAATAATGACAGTTAATCACTTTGCCCGTAACATAGTATATGATACTAACACAAAAAACTTACCTTTTTCCAGACGATATCTGTAAATTTCGATTATCAGCTCATGCCTTGAAATTTGAGCGTTGATCTGTGAATTGATGGAGTATTCACATGTTTGATCTTTGGATATGTACTGAAGCGAGAGGTTCTTAAGATTATGTTTTTAAATATATTATTCTACTGGTGAGCATGCTCTTTCAAAGAGTTTTGATCACTTTTTGACTGCGCCAGGCACCTGTGGGATCAAGAAAACGAATTTAACTTAAAAACTGTTGTTAAACAACTAACTTTTAAAATAGGCTGCTTTCGTTGAAGAATATTGATAAATAGAACAAATTGAAGTTCACATAAATGAATAATTGAGAAGATAATAAAATGAATATCTTATCAAAACTAGTTAAAAGTATCCAAGTAATATTTTTTTGCTGTATAATGAAAAATTACAGTTATAAGGAACCCATAAAACAGTGGTTCTCAAAGTGGGTTCCGCGGAACCCTGGGGTTCCGCGAAGAAATTTAGGGGTTCCATGGGACAAACTTTATTTCATTAAAAAAAATTTGAATGGTGAAATAAGAATGGACAGCGCCGCCCCCCTTTTACCCAAAAATGAGTTAAAACCTTACTTTTACCAGTCGAATTTCAAAATTTTTTTCTGGGGGAGTACCCCCAGACCCCCCCACGGTATAACAAGGGGATCTTGTGCGTTACTTTTTGGAAAATCCCTATCATTTTGACATTTTTTGTCAAAAGATAAAGGTTATGGTCTGGAAAATTCTCCCCTTGGCCCCAAAAAGCTTCTTAAAATGAGTTAAAACTCTACTTTTACAAGTCTAATTCCAAAATTTTTCTGGGGGAGGACCCCCATACCCCCAGCGGTACTAGAAGGGGATCTTGCGTGATACTTTTAGAAAATCCCCAAGAATTTGACTTTTTAGCCAAAAGGTCAAGGTGATTGTCTGGAAAAGTGCCCCCCTGGACCCGTGCTGGATCCGCGCCTGGTTTCATTTAATATCATATGTATATTAAATTTTGAAAAGTCATTGATTAAAAAATATTCAGGGTTCCGCGATCATCGGTAATAAATTTTGGGGTTCCACGACCAAAATAGTTTGGGAACCACTGCCATAAAAAGATAATTAAAAGTTTTTTCTTTACTTTACAAAAGTCTGCAGTTAAATTGCACTCGTAAAAAACAAAATAAAAGTTCTTTCTCCTTTATCTTAGAAATTCTGCTGTTTTTTATAACCACTGTAAATTCTTAAGATTTACTGCAAAATTGCTGAAGAATGATGTGTCGAAAAACTTCAAAGTCCAACTTCTTCATAAAAACTGCAGATTTCATTAAGAAAACTGCACTTTCGGAATTTTTGGGATGTTTTTTTGGCTTGGAAGCCGAAGATTTTCCCCAAGGTGAAGAGCTTTTACCTTCAGCTTTCTACCAGGACCGCAATAAGGGCTATCATTCAAAAGTGACTTCAAACGCTCGAACCTGACAAAGATAATCATAACAACCAAATCAAACTACAATAAATCAGTTGAAAATATAAAGCAACTCCGGTTCATCCTAAAATAGCTAACATATAGTTTTATGATGAAGAGTAACAAAGCCACCCCTAAAAGTTCCTTGAAACCGATGGCAAACGAGATTCACTTATTAATTTTTAAAATATTAATAAGGTATAAGATTTTTAACTTCCTAATAAAAAATAGTTACATTTTTACAAATAATGTTGATGAAAATTTGGTAAATTTTATCATAATAAAATCCAATTTCAATCCGTGTGAAGTTCTTGAGACATAAATGTTCAGTTCCTTGAAAATAGTCATTCATCAGAAAATATTTGAAAGCCACTGAATAAGCTAACAGAAAACAAACCTTAAGAAAAAAATATCTCAAGAAAATATCTGTTATAATAATACACGAATGTGAACGAGAATCAATACATCAACATAACATTCCTATAACATATATTCCATTCATTTCACTGAATGACTAAACCTAGCACACAGACAAAACCATGTCAATCGATATTAAAAATACTTGAACTCCATTTTAAACAGACAACCTTCAAAAAAGATTTAAAAACTGAAATACACTACTGCTGGATAAGCTGAAGCAGTTTACTTTCCTATTTGTTCAACAAATTTTCTCTCCGAGAGGCTAGCTGGAAATGTTTGATAGGCATACTGCAGATGCAAATTCAATTTACCTACTTTTTTTTAGAAATGTCCAAAGCCAGATGTGTCTTTCACGAATTAGCATACATACCAGAGCATGACTTCGTATTGTCGCAGGCCAAGGAACTTTCCCTGGAAATGAAATTCATGGAAATGTTATAAGTTTTTGTATCTTCTTAACGGTTACTGAATTCGTTTTGGAAAGTTGTCGGAAGGGGTATTTATTTACTTAGGTATGAGATGAAAAATATGGAGCATTATTTCAGTCGTGTTTTCAGAAATCGTGCTTGATTTTAAGGCCCGGTAGATATAAGTTTGTACTGGTTTTAACCAGTTTATCTGACGTTTTAATTAATGATTCCCCACGAAATGTCTAAGGAAATTCCTCTATTGGGGCATGTCTTCAATTATAATTCCGTTATATTGTCTTGAAAATTACATCCATTGGGAGATATAATCAATTACAGTGTTTGATCCACTCCTATTCTGATGCAAAACGTAGAAGTGGTTAGATTGGATTATTTTGATAAAACAACAAAACAAAAACAAATTAAACTTTTCTCAACGAACATTTGGTAAAAAATGCTTCATTTTTTTGTGAAACACGAGAGCTAACACATTTTAATGCTAATTCCTTAGCTAAAGGAAAATATTTGAATAAAAAAACACTACATGGGGCACACTTTAAATTATCCTATGATGTAACTACCTCCTTTTTACTGAAGCTTAAAATTAGGTCTGAAAACAAAGTGACTTAACTTATAGATGTTCCAAACAATTTTTCAGCTGTTTCCAAAAATAAAATCTGCGTGCTCTTCTAGAAACAAATGAGAAAGCAGAGGATGCATTCGAAAAGAACAAGTGATATTCTTAATTTAATTTGATAATAATGGATGAATAATAGGGTGTATCGAAACTTTTTTTTTTATTTTGAGTGTTTGCATTAGTGCAGAAAAGTTGTCTAAGGTGGCAGAGACAGTACCTGTGATTTTGTTTTCAGAATTTTCGGATAGTATCTTTAGGTGCTATATTGTTGGTCCTGAAGTTCCCCATCTTATGCTACGGAGCGCGCAAGTTAAAAAGGCCGAAAATTGGTTTTTCACCCCTCATTCCGACTCTTATCACACAACGAATGCCTTCACTAGAGTTATGGACTCTATATGATGTATGCTACCCGACAAAGCATAAATAACAGCCTAAATATCTATGTTATGTTTATTGTGGGTTCTAATTTGAACGAGGAAAGACGCGATTTTTGACGAAATTTGAGCCCACAAAAAATGTAGTATAGAGATTTAGGCTGTTATTTAAGAGTTTTGTTAGGTAGCATAGACTATATAGGACACATAACTCGAGTGAAGACATTTGTCGTGTGATTAGAGTAGGAATGAGGGGCGAAAAACCAATTTTCAGCCTTTTTGGCTTGAGCGCCCCATAGGATAACAGGGCAAACCTTCAAGGTCAATGTGATACCAAAAGATATTGGGTTGTCCCATAAGTTCTGTTACTTTTTACGAAGTTTTGTCTTTGAAAATTTTTTATGAAAAACTGGTAATAGGTTGAGGTTTCAAACAAAAGGGATTTTGATATATGTATATTTATGAACATAATGTGGGATTTTGGTAGTTCTTGTGATATTATTTCCTTTCAAAATGGGGTTTTGAAAAAAAGACCCCAAAGGACGATTTTCGCGTAATTTTTTTCTTTTGTGTAAAAACCTAGGAAGAACGCATAATTCAGGGCTAAAAAAAGTTTTACTATATATTTGAAATGTTTAGTTTAAGATGTCATAGTTTCAAGATAATTCGATAAGTTTAACTTAGGAAATTTCGGTCCCAAACATAACATCTATTGCAAAAAACTTACCTCAATAATGTTAGTCATTTCAAAGAAATTTTTACGAAAAAAAGCATCAAAATCAATAAAAAAGCTTAGGAAAGACCCAAGTATTCAAAATATGCAGTATATTAAAGTATATCTGAACTTAAGTTCAGAAAATAGTGCGCACAATGCAAGCGCGCAACGTTTTAGCACAATTACACTCGCTGAACTTACGCTCAGCGAACAAAGCAATTTTCTTCGCTTCATACGAAAACATTACAATAAAAACAACTCCTTGGCAATTAGAAATAAATCAATTGAATTATATTATGAAAAGATACTTTCAATGCATATATGGCATCAATTCAATGCATTAACAAGCATTATGATTCAAAAAACACCTGCCTTTAATTACTTCATACCAGCTGCTTAGAAAAACAATAGGCGTGCTTTAAAAAACACGTGAAATTGCCAATATATGAAGTTTTAAAGCCAAAATTTCCAACCTTAAACTTATCGAATCATCTTGAAACTATGACATCGTAATCTAAACATTTCAAATATACAGTAAAACTTTTTTTAGCCATGAATTATGCTTTCTTCCTAGTTTTTTAAACAAAAGAAAAAAATTACGCGAAAATCGTTGTTTTTGGTCTTTTGTTTCAAACCGCCATTTTGAAAAGAAATAATATCCAGAGAACTACCAAAATCACCCATTGTGTTCATAAATATACATATATCAAAATCCCTTTTGTTTGAAATCTCCACCTATTACCAGTTTTTCATAAAAAATTTTCAAAGACAAAACTTCGTAAAAAGTAACAGAACTTATGGGACAACCCAATATTATCCGAAAATTCTGAAAAAAAATCAAAAGTACTCTCTGTCACCTTAGGCAACTTTTCCACACTAATGCATCATCAAAATAAAAAATAAAAAGTTTTTTTATACACCTAAATTGAATAACACTTCTGAATCAAAGGAAAATCATAAAGAATTGAAATAAATCGTACTGGTGTAGTTGTACTTCACCAAACGCTTTACTGCAATTATTATCAATGATTTTTTTAAGATTCTGTCCAACGTTTTGGATAAGATGTACATGAATTTGTGACAAAATGGGGTAGAAGGGGAGAGAGTTTCAGTATTAATTAAATCACGCTTAAAAGTTTTTTACTATTATTACCATATTAAAAGAGGCATTTATCAATGAATAGGTTTTTTCTCTACATCAATGAACTATCATTAACCTCCTTTCCTTATGCTCCGGAGTCTCGAAACATTTTCTAGGCAGATGACATATTATTAAAAAAACCTGGTAATAATTACAACGCATGTATTCTAAAGTATACCCGAAATACTATTTTAAATATTTAAACAAGTGTTTAACTTTTCTTCTAAAAGTGGGACAATACAATGGGGGAGAAAAATAATTCTAAAATTTGATGAGTTGAGAAAATCCTGTTAAAAAAATATTCTTAGTTATTTATGAATGACTTGAGAAGAAATTGGATCAGCTGAATAAGCTTTCAGATAAGTTCATATCAATTAATAAACATATCGCGTTCACGATAAGTTCACGTTTATTCGTTTTCTTATGAATTGCAAAGTATTGAAATTATTTTTTATCTAGTACTTTTTAAAATGCACAGGTAAAATCTTTCTGATTCAGCTGATGCTTTAATTTGTATGTGTTAATATCACTAAAATGCATTTGAGTTACGAGACAACGGTAACTCTAAATGCTCTCATTAGTGATATCATGTGTTTAATTAAGCTTTTAAATCTATCACTTTAGAAGTGTATTTTTAGAGACATTAACACTCAAAACCCATTAAATTCACCTTATTAATTCATCGTTCAATGAAAGTTTAATAATATAGTTCATCTAGTCTCGAATGGAAATTGAAAATTAAGTCATTCTAATATTAATCAAGATTCCCCGCTGAATTCGACAGATTTTCATTAAATAGGACTTCGGATTCCTAAATGTATATTGGTTCGACCCTACCAGGGGTTATCAATAGCTTAAGTCATGTTTAATTCATACGTATGTACAATTCCATTGCTCCCAGTTCAGAGAAAGCATGTGGATTTGTTTGCGGAAATTTGAGGAGAATATGAGAATTTATGGCCATTAACTTGGTGATTATTGGTGGAGAAATCTTTATTTAAATGTCGGAATGTCTTAAATATGACCTGATGCTGTGAATTTGGATATTTTTTTTATTTTTTATATTTGGTTATTTCGTATGCAGTTAAAAGAGGGTAGTCGTTACATTTTTAAAATCGAACTTTTACTGTTAACTATTCTGAGATATGTCATTTTGTGAAGCTATTATTTCCCTAGAAAGATTTTTTTTAATATTGCCATGGATAAGGATGCAGCTGTTTTATACAGGATGTTTCAAAAATCCGTTTTACGGCTTTTATTTGGAGCCTAGGGGTCCTAGGGTCACGGAAGTAAGGTCTACCCCAAGGTAAGTGACCCTGGAAATTCCATTGAGATTACTTTCAGCGCTCCTAGCGGCGAAATAAAAAGTTAAAAAATTACATAGGCTTTTTTGGTTAAATTTTACCTGAGTTCATTTTTGGCTACACACCAGGATAAAGCCGACAATTGTAAATACCAACAGATTTACCAATCTCGCCAAGTTTTCTCAAAATTAACATTACATCACATTTAAAATGCCACAATAAAAATAAATCGCAGCTACATGAAATACATATGAATTCAAATATGAATAAGTAAAACAATAGAAAACCTCAGATTGTAACCCTAAGGCTAAGCGCGAACTAGAGACTTTTGTCACGGCGACCGAGACAAAATTATCACCCTGGCTATTGCAAGAACCTAGACCGCGCGCATTAGGCGACGAGACTCTTAGCCGATTTCCAAGATCTCGCCATAGAGATGCATTGCTCTTGAGTGACCTAGTGTTATAGTCGTCGTGACAAAAGTCTCTAGTGCGCGCTTAGCCTAAGACCCAAAATCACTCACAACGATTTTCCCAATTTCGAACTTTTCCTCACATCCACGCACGATTCGATTTTAAAGATAGAAACAAAAAAACTAAAAGTCTTCCAATATTTTAAAGAAGGGAAAACTCGTAACACTGCAAACTTCCATGAAATCGTCCTTGTTGAAAGATTAATGCTTGAATAGCTCGTACCACTTCTCTGGTTCCGTTTAAGTACTGGCTTCGCTATAGAAAGATGGAATATAATATTGCCATGATCGCATGAAGAGATTCAGGAACGAGGGAAGCTCAAAAAATGTGTTCCTCAATTCGATTTACGTTCGAGCCGAAGCGAAGGAAAGGATATAGTGGTTCCGACGTGTTGTTCCATCGGCCTACACGTTTTTGCTCGATGAAATTTTTCCAAAGATTTGATAAATCTGCGTAGCATGTGAAATATTTCAGCTAGGGTTTTTGAAATATTGGAGGAGTTGTGGGCAATCTTTTTGAGTTGCTTCATATCTTTTTTATCTATTATTTAATGTATTAAATCCAAAATAAGTAGAAAATTAGTTCAATGAGTATTAAGTAACATAAAGTGGATTATTATAAATCTTCTTACACAAATTTCCCAGGATTATTGCTGAGGATAGCTGCAATTTTGAACTCGTAAAAATTTTCAATGTGTAATAAAACTTTAAAAAAATTGCAAAAAAAACTTAAATATTGAGTTAATTACCATTTCCCCTCTCTATTCTTGAAAACGATTGCTATATTTACAATTGACATTGACACTAACAGTTATTTTCACAGCCATTATCTTAGGTTTAAATCCATGGTCAAAAAGGAATTCACCAATAAGAGCTAGCAAAAAAATAATTTTTCTTTCTTTAGCTGCTGGTTAGCACCGACGTTGATGGCTGTTAGAGTCAGTGTTAAATCTAAATCCTTGGTCAAAGAAAGATTCCGTTCCTGAGTCCGCGTGAAGATAATTTGAAGTATGGCTGTAATAGGTGGGGTTTAGAACTAAGTTAAAACTTTCTGAGTTACTAAACATTGATTTTTTGTTTGTTGCTTTAAAAACAAGCTAAAATGAGTGAATAAATTAAATTCGTTTTTTAGTTTGGGACAAAGATTATAACCAGGTCAAAGTCTAAAAAATATATTTAAAATATTACAGTATTTAATTAAAATTTAAAGTAATGGATATTGCGACCTTTAGTTTTAAGTTTTTTATTAAGTGTTAGAAATGGGTCAATTCAAAAGTACAATCTAATCTATATCCTATTTCATTCACTAAAATAATTTGCTAATAGTTAGATTCAAATGACTTCAAATCATTGTATGTTAGACCTGGTCTTAGATAAAAATAATTTCACTTTTTAAATTTTTCTCTTTAAAATTTGAAGGTATAATACGAAATAATTTGCATTCATATTTTTTGGCTAACACAACTCTGGTATACCTATTATTTCATCAGTAACATTATCAGTAGTTTTCATCAGTAACTAAATTTATCATAATCTAAAAAGTATTGTATTTTTTTGGGGAGAGAAGTGAAGAAACTAACAATCAATAACACTAAACAATCAATAGTAATCCTGAATGAAACTAAATAGCATCTGTTTAGGAGTTGTTCCTATTAAAATATGAATTACCATTTAACTTCATATTAATCAGTTTTGGGAAGACTAATTTGCCAACTTTTCCAATCTATTATTGCAATAAATGCTGCTAAAGACCTAACAAAAATATACACCGGTTACTCTACCACATCTAAAAAAAAGCTGTAACAATCAGATATATTTCCAAATAACTAAACTTATGTATAGCAAAACATTTTATTTAAACTAAAACATTTCACTCATATACAAAATTTACACTGAGGTGACTTATCACATTGCAGCAGTGACATCATCACGAACTTAACCGCGGTAGTTCTGGTACCTGGCGCTCAAACCTCTCTGGGCCCTGTAGAAGTCGCTGCTGGGCTGGGCGTAGACTTCCTCGCCAACGAAACCCCTGATGAGGGGAGACTGCCTGTCGAAAACGGCTCCCAAGAGCGAATGAGGGTTGCTAGTGAAGTAGTTGAGCGCGACCTGGAGCAGGGTCATTTCGATGGGCTTCAAGTCTTTCTTGATCTCGCTGAAGGTGTAACTGTTGAAGTCGGTTCCGCTGTTCATGGAGAAGATGACTGATCCGTGCTTTTGGAAGAATCGCATGACGCTGTCGACGAGGATTGGGGCTTGGGAACCACCAGCCTGTGCAAGACGTCCAATTGAGCTGAAAATAGGAGTGAAAATTTAATTGAATTCATTTTTTTCTGTGTTATTTAAAATGTTGAAATTAATTCGATGCGTTTGACCTAACGTTATATTTATATTCAGTGAGTATATTATATATCAACAACGAATTACAATTTAAAATTAATAATAAATATTTTTAAAATGTATTTTAAGATACTTTATAGCAACATTTAATTATTTTTTCGCATTTATTTAGATAAGTCCACACGTTAAGACTTTTTGAACTATTAAAACTGATCATATTAAAAATTAAACTTATATTATTTCTGAGGTTAGTTCAATTGAGATAATTGGGTTTCTCTCATTTCGTAACGAGTCATTCGCATTCTCTCTTTTTCAGATTATCTCTCATTCATGAAAAAAGGAAACATTTGGTGGTTATACAGAAACATACAAATAAAATTAGTAAGGATAATATTAAGTTTAACAGCTAATGGTATGAGAACCGAAAGCGTAGAGTAATTTTTAGAGCTATGGTTTCAAATGGGATACTTTAATTCGTTGAATTTAGTATTCCTAAAAAGAGAGGGAAAAGAAAAGGGGTGGGGAGAAAGGAGAAAGAAAATAGGGGAACCATATAAATCAAGGAAGTATATATAATAAATAAGTATAGTATATAAAATAAGGAAAATAAGTTTTCTACCAATTTCCAAAATTGAGAAAATCGGAAGGACAGGGATTATTAGAGGAATCTGGTTTTGAAGTAAAAAAATTATTAGAGAAAATCATCGAGTGTTTTGCGTTTTCACGGATAGTTAAGTAGACAAAAACGCAAAATCCGTAATATTTTTCAATCAATCCGTAAAACAGTAATAGTACTAAAGAAAATCCGTAAATATTACGCACAATCCGTAAAAGTTGTCAAGTATGCCGTCCTGTTTTAAACCCTAAGCAACCCGATGATACCATTGAATCCCATGGAAAATTTAGGGTGGCTAGGTCTGAAAGGGGTAACAACTAGTGTTCTTAATATTTCTGAAGGAATCGGTACTGGAATCGAATCATAATCGAATACCTTGGAATTGAACCCTTGAATTAATCGATTCCAACAGGAATCGAATCTTAGGAATCATACTTAATCTTCTAATTAATACTGATAATTATTAACAATTTGCTCAAATTAATTTGTATTTTGCAGCATGAATCGAATCTTAGGTATCTTCCTTAATTTTACAATCTTAATTTTTTTAGGTATCTTACTTAACTAATACTGATAATTAACAACACTACTCACTAATTAATTAGTATTTTGATAATTAATAAATATTTTGCTGACTATTAATTAAACTAGTAATAAATTCCTATTTATCTTTGATTTGTGATTGAAATAAATAAGTTCGATTCTACTACTTTTTCGATACTGACCATAACGGAATCGATTCCAGGTCGGAATTGAACCTCAGGAATCGAATCCAAGAATTGAAGGAATTGAACCTCAGGAATCGAAGGAATTGAACCTCGGGAATCGAATCCAAGAATCGAAAGAATTGAACCTCAAGAATCGAAAGAATTGAACCTCAAGAATCGAATGAATTGAACCTCAGGAATCGATTCCGGAATCGAATCGAAAGATTTTTTAGATCCCTAAAACAACCAAAGATGTTCTTACTTGAGGAGAATGGGGACGTTCTCTGAGGATCTCCGGAGGATGGAGGGGAAGTGTCTGATCAAGACCCTGGTGAGGATGGGCTTGGTCTCGCGGAAGAACTTGTCCCGGGCGGCGGCGAAGGTGGCGGAGCGGATACGGATGAGGGTGCCCTCGGGGGTGTTGAACTCCTCCTGCTTCAGCATCTCGTCGATGAGGGGGGCGAAGGCGGCTTTGGAAGACCAGAAGACGCGCTTCAGGTCGAAGCGGGTCTCGGGGTTGCTCAGCATCTCGGCCAGGGTGGGGATGATGATCTTGGCTGTGGAGGGAGAGAGAGAAGCGATGATGAGAATAGACTCTAACAAGATTTCGTTTAAAGGGGACTCAGTACCAAAATCTGGTCAAAATTTCGAAATTTGAGGTTTTACCATAAAAATGTGAATATATCCTTTGAATTATTATTTCTCCAAAGTGTCATAATAATATGCGTTTTTAAGTTTAAAAATTTTGAGAATTTTTTAAAACCATAGATAGATAGGTGTACGAATGTATAGCTTTCGACTTTTAAATGCTTATTTCAAAACAATGTTTTCATCACTTAAAATCCTAAGGATTTTTTTTCTAATCGTCCAAATCACTTACAAATTTGTAATCATTATCAGTAGTGTATGTTCAAGACCATCTATGATGTATATATTTAAAAATATTTGTTTAACTATTATTTTAAAAAATAAATTTTGAATTTGCTTTTTGGAACAAATATGAATTTGCATGAAATAAACACATAATTTAACAACTAAAAAGATAATGAATTTCTAATAGACTCAGTCCCCTTAAGGCAATCCACTTATGAACGAATAGGACAATGACGCTGTGTGAAAAAAAATCCTAGTTTTCCCTAGTAAACTGATTAGCAGGAATTAATTTTAGCATTTTTCTGCCTTCTTATGCACACTTGCTAGTTGATGTTAAAAATGCAATTTAAAATTTTTTAAATTTTAACTTTGAATGACATTATAGTCCAACTATACAATGCATCGAGAAATAAGTTAATCTTTTGAGATTAAAAAGAGGCCAATCTTGAGGGTCAATTTGGAATAATATTCATTTTATTTTGGAATCAACTTTAAATCAACGTTAAATCAACTTTGTAAATCAATGTTATTGAGATAAGAGGGCAAAATTAGAAAAGACACTGTACTATTGAAATTTATCTGAGAATTATGCTAAGATCCTTTATGCATGTAGACATAAGAGTTATTTCCTAACACTTTAAAAACTATTACTGAATTTCACAAAAATAGCAGTTAATAAGCAATTTAGGTGGCACCAACTATGAGCAAACTCCATCAGATTTACTTTGGAGTTATATTATAAGGCCAGTTTCTGTAAACGCGCCAATTGTTAAAACAGCTATAAAAACTTTGTAATGTATGAAATAAATCTAATATATCAAGTACAAGTAAAAGTAATAAATGTCTTACCGGTCAATGAGTCATCAGTGCCAGTCAGCAGTCCTCCAACTTTAGAAGCAACAGACCTCATAGTGGGGCCCATGAAACTGGTGATCATATCAGTAACAGCAGATCGCTTGACACGTCCATTGGGCATATCGGACATCATTCCTTCAAAAGCGGACATAACAGACATCATGTCATCATCAGCAGATCTCTTGTGACGTCCACCGTTTCCAGCCAATCTTCCGGACAAATACCTTCCGAGGCTCATCAAAGGCTTGATATCCTTGGACACTTCATCGACGATATCATCGAAAGACTCTACATTGATGTGGGTGGAATTGGTCATCTGGTAGGACCTCTGGAGCTTTCCGAAGACCTTCCCTGCCATCTTCTTGGCGTAGTTCAGAGCCTTCATCACCCTGGGGACGACCTTGTCGGTGACGATGGGCATGACCTCGGACTTGATCTTCTGGATGGTGACGTTGTAGTTCTCGGAGATCGTGTCGTAGACGGAGGGGGCGACGTCTCGGACTGTCTCGATGGCGGCTTCTTTGACGGTCTCGTAGAAGATCCTGGCTCCTTGCTTCAGCTCGTCAATGGCGATGGAGTGGACCTTGGAGGTGACAGATCGCTTGTGGAGGTGGTGAGGGTGTGTTTCGGAGCAGGTGGCTTCGGAGGCTTCGACGCAGGATATGCCGGAGAAGATTTGGCCTTCTCCGCAGCTGAGGGTGTGCATGACGGAGTTATCACAGAAGTGGTAGACCTGGGAGGAGAAAAGGACAGAGGAGTTATTATATTTTGTCGAATATGTGTTGTCGTATCTTTTATTCTAAAATAATTTCACGGTACAATTATGTCCATTTAAAAAGAAGGAAATTTCAAAAGGGAAATTAATTAAGTGAATATTTAAATAACAAAACAGTTCCCATGGAAACGAAAATCTAAATCAACAAAAGATGATCATATTGTAGCTTTAAGAAAGTTTGTTTACAAAAAAAATCTATTGAAAATGTTAAAGCCTTTTCAACTAGAAAGATTGATTTTTTTTCCTAAAATGCAAATGGAATATGCATTAATTATTGAATAATTTCACAGAAAAGTTAATTAAAATCCTGTTTAATTAAACTCGGGTTTTAAATGGGCATATTTTAGTGGTTAAATGTAGAAATCCTTTAAAAATTATAAAGCTTGACAAGTGGATGGATTTTAACCTTAATACCCCGCATGGGGTCTGAGGCGACCCCAAGGGCACTTTGGCATTTGATATCTCCCGTCGATTTTAGTTTTGGAGGTTTTCAATGCTAGTATTTCTTAAATACGTGAAGTTTTACAATGGGTAAAAATATCCTCAAATTTCATATTCTGAGAAAATGGGCTATTTTTATAAACTTTTTCAAGGAACTGATAGTGGAAGCAAAAAAAAACATCAGACAACTGGGCACCATTATTTCCTGTGAGTTGGTTCGTTATAAAAATACATAAATTTATGGCATTTTCATTCGGGTTTCTTGGAAAAATAAGAATGTTTGCAAAGATTCAAGAGTATTTATTGACGTTCAGAATGTTATTTCGCTGAAATATGAAAAAAAAAAACTGATTTTTTGTGTGGCAATCTTAAATAACGAGGAGAAGCTCTCTTTCCAAAAATTACTGCACTGATCACTTTTTACTTGGTTTTTTGAATTTTAAAAAGATAGTCCGTATTTCAAATTTGATAAAATAATTATACAAATTTATATAGAGCTGCTAAACATACCGGCAACTTCATAGGAAAATAAACAAAATAATCAAAAATAATTTTAAAAATAAACTAATAAATTATACCCGTGCAAAACCGGGTTTATCAACTAGCTTACCCTTTAAGCACTGTAATTACGAAACATTTTAAGTATATTACTAATTTGTAATTTTTCTTACCTGTAATTTAATTTTTTAAAGTTTCAGACGCAATAAAGAAACGTATACATCATAAAGTTTAAAAAAGAAAATCGCTAAAAAATTAGCAAAAATCGAGAAATTCAATAAAAATTACACAAATTATTCAGAAGAAGGATTTTTGAAGTAAATAATGATAACATTTGCAATTTAAGATATAATTACCCTCTTAATAGAGTAAAAGATAAGTTTTACGCATGGGGTCTAGATAGATCCCACGAGGGGGAATATGTGACTATTTTTTCAAGAGGGTAGGAAGGTTAATGCCTTTCATTCGGTAAAATAAGGTGTAAAAATAAAGCTATAACTCCACCCATGCAAGGGCGGGCATATCAGCTAGTGTATAATAAAAGGACATTGGTTTAAAAATGAAGATATGGTGACTGGAAACGAGAGATTCATAAGAAAATAAGAAAGTAATGAAAATATTACATTAGATGTGCTTATTTAAATAGCAAGCATCCGTATAACATAAGCATCCGTAAACATTTGTCAACTATAAGTGAGTTTCCTTTAATTATATATTGCTCCGTCAGTGGAGAGTGATTTTAAAGTTTTAAAAGTACCAAGTACATTGGAAAAAATCCAGAATCCTACCAAATTCCTACTGAACAAGAATCCCATTGAGATATGATGCTCTTGAAAGCTAAGTGAGTGAAGGCCAAATTAAATTAATAAGATATTAAATTCTCGGAAAAATTGCAAATAGGATTTAGTGTTTTACTGAATTGTAATAATATTTATGTGTTGTTAAAAGTGAGTATATGGAAAGGTAACTTACTTGACATCCGGTGGAGACATCAGCATGGTAAAAGGTGCCAGTTGAGGGGCACTCAAAAGCTTGAGTGCTTGCCAAAATGGCAAGTACACAGAACAACTTAAAACCCATTTTCACCTGGAAATGAAGTAATAAAAACTTAGAAGATCCCTTACTAAAACACATATTTCTGTAACACATTACTAAATATAGGAAGGAAATTTGTAAAGGATTTTAAAACAAATTAGAAAAAATTAAATGTACGAAACTAAAATTAAATTAACAATCCAGTTTGAAACACTCACACATTTTGCATAATCAAAATTGAAATAACTTTGAATTTCGTGTTTAAATTATACCAATTTTAAAACTGAGAAACATCTGGAAAGGTAACAAGGATTAAAATTGATTACCCTTATTAAATTTATTGAAAAATGGTCTATATCCTTTTATTTAATTGGTACGATAATTATTTAATTTTTTTTGAGGCATTATATTTAAATTGGACCAAAGATAACTCATAGAGATAAACGAGATAAATGCACTTGGTTAAGAATTAACAAAGATGCAACTTTATGGAATATTCAAAAAATTTGAAATGAGAAGTTCAAATATTTTTAGTAGACATAGATATAATTAGCTAAACTAAATGGGTAAATGTTTTTTCAGTTTTAATATTAGTACTAATTACTGTAAAGTACATTAAAATTGCAATTTGTACACCCCCTAACTAAACAAATTAATATGAAAAATAGTTAGGTAGTTAAAACTCTTCATGACATCAAAAGTAATTAATGTTTAGAAATGAATGATTGTATACTTAATATTGGACAAGGTTTTGAAATCAGTGTGTTTTCAATTCAAAAATTAAATTCAAATTAACTAATTGTTACAAGTTAATACAAGTTACAATAATTTAAAGTGAATCTCAATACAATTATTAAAAAAACTAACTATTTGAAACAGCTAACTATAGATAACTTAAATATAAAAAACCATGATATTTAAAAACTAGAAAAACGTTCCAGAATAATTTAACTAAAATTTATTGGTAAAAAAAGCCAATTCAATGATCAAGGCAATTTTTAAGACGAAGTCTTACTCTAATTGAACTCAAAGTACAAATATTAAATGCGTTAAGTAAGTACAACAAAATATTACTAATTGATTAAAAGGGTTATCGTTAAAAAAATTTAATAAATGTTTAATTCTTAACAATAAATTGCTGTAATAGGATTTAACTTTAAAAGGAATTAAAGCAAATAAAAACATATTCACATTTTTTAAGGGCAGTAATAAAATATTGTTTTAGGATAAGTATTATACTTAAGGATTATACTTAATATTGGACAAGGTTTTGAAATCAGTGTGTTCTCAATTCAAAAATTAAATTCAAATTAACTAATTGTTACAAGCTAATACAAGTTACAATAATTTAAAGTGAATCTCAATACAATTATTAAAAAAACTAACTATTTGAAACAGCTAACTATAGATAACTTAAATATAAAAAACCATGATATTTAAAAACTAGAAAAACGTTCCAGAATAATTTAACTAAAATTTATTGGTAAAAAAGCCAATTCAAAGATCAAGGCAATTTTTAAGATGAAGTCTTACTCTAATTGAACTCAAAGTACAAATATTAAATGCGTTAAGTAAGTACAACAAAATATTACTAATTGATTAAAAGGGTTATCGTTAAAAAATTTAATAAATGTTTAATTCTTAACAATAAATTGCTGTAATAGGATTTAACTTTAAAAAGAATTAAAGCAAATAAAAACATATTCAAATTTTTTAAGGGCAGTAATAAAATATTGTTTTAGGATAAGATTTAATTAAAAATAGAATTATAGCCAGTTAATGTTACTTTGCTTAAGACATGCTAGGCATATAATAAAATATAGTTTTAAAATTCATCTTTAAAAACAAATTAAAGCAAATAAAATCCACTTAACTAATGCAAAATAAGTAATGAAATGAAGTAATGTTTAACTTTGTTAAACTTTAAAAAAATGTTAAACTTTAAAAAATTAATTAAAGCAAATCAAAGTTACTTTACTTAAGACATTCTATACAAATAATAAAACACAGCTTCAAAATTTATCTTTTAATATGAATTAAGGCAAGTTAAGTGAACTTAACCAATGCAAAACAAGTTATGAAAGACTGTTTCAAGAAAAGGTTTAACTTTATTAAAGCAAATGAAAGTTAAGAAAATCAAGACATGCTATACAAATAATAAAACACGGTTTTAAAACCAATCTTTAAAAATAAATTAAAGCAAATAAAATCAGCTTAAAACTTCTCAAAACTTACAAGACAAGTAATAAATTACTGTTTCAAAGAAATGATTACTGTTTATAGAGAATAAAAGTGCAAATCAAAGCTACGTAACACATGCTAGACAAAAATAAAATACGGTTTTAAGATTGAAATCTTTAAAAATGAAGATCTTTAAAAATGAAATTAACCAAAAGACAAAAAATAAAATACGGTTTTAAGACTCATCTTTAAAAATGAAATTAAGCAAAGGACAATTAATAAAATACGGTTTTAAAACTCATATTTGAAAATTAAATTAAGCTAAAGGCAAATAATAAAATGCTGTTGCTGTTTTTAGACTCATTTTTAAAAGAATAAAAAACAACTTGAATTAAAAAATTACAAGTGAATAACAGTATTAAAAGAAATAAAATAAAAGCCACTGAAACAGTTACTTACTCGGAGTCGAAGTTTGTACTGACTAGAAGAGGTTCAATTCACTTTCTAAATCCGCAGAAGACTAGATGGGCATTGCCTGGATATGAAATCTGACTATAGAGGGTCCCCTTTTTATTCCCGAGTCTTCCTTGCGATAAGAATACGCGATAGCAGTCCATCCACTCAGATACTGTTTATACGATGACCATTGGCCAGAGCTATCTTTCAAGGTAGCACATGGGGCAAATGGGTCGGTCATTGGTCAAGTGGGGTCCCACCTCTGAAAGGGGAGTGCAGACGACAGGTGCCGGAGAGGGGACACACAGGTCGGGGATCTTTGAAAGGGGGTAGATTAGAGGGGGGTAGGGAAGGCTGTGGGAATTTGGAGATAACAGTAAATCCATGTGGCTTGGCTTGAAAGTAGGCATAGGGTTGAATGAATGCACATTATATTAATTCATTCACTTATATATATTATTTATCTTAATTTTAAATCAAATGTGCACTTAATAAAGGAAGAAATTATCGTTAACAGTCGTTTAAATCAGTGATTCTATACCTTTTTCACACACTAGGACCTTAAAAGGTACTAATTAGATAGGGTGAATATTATTTTCTATGACTATAATGTATTTAAAATGAAGTTACGAAAGACTTTTAAGTAATTAAGACTTTAAGGCATCTTAGGAATAAAATATCTTGAAAATTTATAAGTACAATTCCATGTTATAGATTCGATTTATTATACTTGTCAATTCATAAGACGAAGTTTCAGAACCTATATTCGCTTTAATTGTTTTAAAATAAAGAATATATAAATTTAATATAAGTGCGTACAAAGAATATTTTTAGAAATTTACAATAGAAGTACATGCCATGATATTGGAAATTCAGGGCTCTATTTTTCTCTTAATTATTAAGTAATTTTATTCTGAAGTACACATTTGAAACATGGAAAATAAACAAAGATATTGGATTCACTTTTAATTTTTCCATATGTTTAAGCTTTTGCTAATTGCTAAAGACAAATACGAATGGTTCTTTATCATTATGTTCAAAGCCCACAATATTTCGTGAACTACATGGAAACTTTCCACAGGCAAAAGGTTGAAAACTCACTGATTCAAATAAAAGGGATTTATAATGCTATATTCAACTTGAAAGCACGTTTCTTTTTTTATATTTGTAGCATAGATTGATATCTTTTTCGTTCATTAGAAAATTTTTAATCTGGTATAAGCGTTTCAAAATTAAAGCATTTCAAAATGTGTTAATAAAAGAAGCTGAGAAAGTAATCTTGGAAACCAATAAAATGCACGAATTGTTTCCTTTTATTGGGATAATGTAAAATATATTAATATAATATTTTTTCTCAAACGAATTATTCTCTGTTATTTTAATCCCCATTTCTCGTTTTTAAACAATCTAAAATACATTCTGGAAATGAGAAATGTATCAGGGGTATTGCCTTTCAAGCAATACACAGAAGACTGCTTTTGTTGCTTGTGAAAACCGCGTGGTATATTGTGCAAGGTATGTTATTGTGCCAAAGGGAACGTATACCCATACTACGTGACCCGTTCACAGGGGAGGGGGTCTTCAAAATACCTTGCTCGGCCACAAGGGGGGGGCTTAGGGATTCGTCACGCAGTCAATTTCCTCTAGTCAATACGACAAAATTAATTGTTGAAAAAATTAATTATTATTATACGTCAAAATTAATTATTGAAATTTTTCAAATTAAGACAAATAATTATTAAAATTCGACACATTAAGCCAAATTAATTTTTTTAAACTTTCTGTTTGCAAAAAATGATTGAAAACAGTATTTATGAATTCCTACGTGAAAAATAAAGGGGGGAGGGGGTCTTGGCATATACTATGGATAGTCACCAAGGGGGAGAGGGTCAAAATTAGTAAAAAATGGGTCACGTAGTATGGATACATTCCCCAATATGAATGGTTAGATTGTTTGAAAATTTAAGCTTTCTGGAAACAGATCAGAGCGATGTCTATAAATTTTAACTGAAAGTTTAATTTTGCAATTTTATTAAGTGTGTTGACTTAAGATTACTTACATTTTACTTTTAAGACTTTCCCTAAGTTACATTTACTCTAATACGCATAACAAATTGAAGTAAAAATGTGCACTTATCTCAAATAAACATGATTTTTTTGAGGGATGCATTAAATTTAAATATCATCCCATTTACTCCTAAAATAAGTCATTTTCTTTCATTAAATAAAAAAGTATTGAAAAAATTTTGCAGTTTCATCATCATCGATGCTGTCAAATGTTTACTGTGGTTTATTTTTTTTTAATAAAATGTCAGTCGAATCTGGGTAAATTAAAAATACACAATTTTAATTTGACTGATCAATCAAGTATTTTTATTTGGCCTGGCAAATTTTGCATAGCTTCACTTATCCGGTTGAAACGGAAAAATGACAAAATTGTTAAAAATTAAAATAACATTTGAATATCCGTTTGGGGAGAGGACAACTCATCCACGTTTAAAGCTTGTAATAAATTCTACGTGGCGAGGTATCGTTCCTGCACCTACCAAGTGCTGAGGTCACATGATTAAAATAGTATTTTATTGCAAGTTTCTCATCAAATATCACCCATTTTCCATGACATAATATAGTCATTAAATTCGTAATTTTAAATTTATGACAACCTTAAATCTGAACCTGCCTGTTATGAAAAACTGGTGTTTTTTTCCTACAGAAAATTCCTATATAATTTTTTTAACAGCAAATAATTCACAGGAAATACAAAAAAAATATTATTATTTGTTACGTTAACCCTATGTTAATAATATGATACACAAAAAAATCAATTGTTTGTACCATTTTACAATAATTATAAATCTACCTAGATTTCATCACGCTTATAAAGTTACGATTACAGAAGTGTGTAATAAGCTACGCCACAGTTCCCTTTTTAAATCAATTGTTTTAGAATAGTTATATATGTACGTACAACTAATTTATAAGCTCAAGTTCTATATCTAAATGTTTCAGACTTGGTGTGGAGACGTTCTTATCTACCCCTTTCCTTTTTCTTTCGATCTAATCTCGTTTTATCTCTTTTTTACATTCCTTATCTTACTTTTTCGAAGAACAGCTACGCCCCTGGACACCGATAGGAATTTAATTAATAGTTTCCTATTCCTTTGCTAATCTAAGAGCAAAAGCAAAGGGAATGGAATTCCTTTCGCACCTCAAATCTAATCCTATAAAACCAGTGATAAAGGCAATTCGTTAATAAATATAACCACCAAACGACTTTTATAAGGGAGAACTAACTGAGAACATCTGTAATGTAGACCAAACCGCTATTTGAAGTTTTTAAGTTATGGTTTGCATGAGTTAAAAACGATTTGGAAAATGATGAAAACGACTGCCTGGAAAATGGCTGTTCTTAGATATCACATTGAATTTTTATCAAAAATACTGAAACAAGAATCGAGAATTACTGAAAAAATATTCTATTTTCATAATTAGATGTATATCATGAATAATATTAACTATTTGTTTAAAATTTTTTTTTTATTTTGTTATTTAAACAAAAAAAGGAAACAGCACTATACAAGATTGTGAGAAAATTCAACGCTCTTTATTCCCACGCCACTTGTTCCTCATTCTCATTACGCCTAGGAACTAAAATTTAAAATTGGTGAATCATCCATTTCGCCAAACGGGGACGGGGAAAGACTCGCCACCAAACCCTTTTATAATTGACAGTTGTGATGGATGAAAAAGGGACGGTCGTCGGGGTCGGGTACAATGGCGGGGGCGAAACGTCCGGGACAACGTTAAGATTCTTTCCAATATTATTGAATCTTAGAATTTGGGTGCTACAATTACATGAAACATTACTTAAAAATTGAGAACTCTTCACAAACAATAATTAACCAATGAGAAATAATTACTTTTCCTTTCAAATTAAAAACCATTGCAGTATTTAATGTATTTAATTTAAGAAGGGGAAAATTTTCAGTTTTAAGGTCTAGTAAACAGAACCGGGTTTATTTTATTTATTTTAAAGTTGTTGTTTACCCGAATACCATTTGTTAATATTTTTCAGTAAGCTCTCTCAAAAACACTCTGATTAATGTATTTTTAGCAAAAAAATATAGTGAAAAATCATACATGTGCTGTTATTTTTATGTTATTTTATTTTATGTGCAGTTATATTCCCGTTATCCACGTGTCTAAAAGGTTTGCTCTGGTCAAGAGCATGCAATATTTGTACGACATGATTTTTTCCTAGACTGCTCCGAACTACTTCTAGACTATATTTAAAATACTACTTGTCTCATCAATAAAGCTGATGCAACACCTTAAAAAGGATGGAAAAAACGTCAAAATGCATATAAATTTTATGACAGATCTTGAATAAAATTTCTAAGCTCACTTTACTGTTTTATTTTATAGAAAAATGTGTTTGACAGTTTTTTTTCTAGATCTTCAGAAATTAAGTCTGGTATGTTTAAAATTTATGACACATTGTCTCTCTTTTTCAAATTTATGACACATTGTCTCTCTTTTTCAAATTTTTGAAAATATTTGGCCTTAAGACGAAAATTATTACATTCTGTTGGAATTTTAGCAAGTTTAAGTTGTTTCAAGATAGTTTAAATTTGTTGCCCGAACATAAACTTGACAATTTCCAGGAAAGTAGGACAATAAAAAACAGTGGAAACCTTTGGACACCCCTTTTTATGGCCGCCTTGGGTACGAATATCTTTTAATCGAGCTTCTCTGAATGGCAGTAACGTATAATACCAAAATAAGATACGCAGGGTTTTTCAAAAGTCCGTCTCATGGCTTATATCTTTGTAAACTAAATCAACAGACTTTCCTGATTATTTTCTTTTAAGTTGTATATTGGGGATTTAAGCATTATATTTCTACCATTAAATTCAAGGTTTATAAAACTGTCTTTAATAAACCTAAATTGCATTTCCTTAAATAGTTTGGGAAATTGGGTTATAAACTACAGAATGTGAAAAGTTGAGTAATTCCTCAAGCTTAAAACTACTATATTAGTTTCTATACATTAAATCATTAACTATTATTCAACTATTAAGTGTAAATTTTCACTTTTAAATTTCCTCTTATTAACTATGTTCACTAGCGGATCCAGGGGGGGGGTTTATTCAGGGGGGGTTTAAGGTCAAATTTTAAAAAAATTTCTGGGGGAAGACCCCCAGACCCCCTTGGCACTTGTAACTCTTATATTACAACTACATTTTACTAAGTTTGTGTCAAAACTCCAAAAATCTATATCCGAAATTCGTATGAAGCGTACCAAAAGGAGTTGAAAAAGTGGGGTTTTTGACATAAATTTCCAAAAATTTTCTGGGAGAGGACCCCCAGACCCCCCTTTTGGAAGTTGGAGCAGGTTATTTCACAACATTTTCCGTATTAACATTAACAAGAAGGTTCAATTTGATTAGGAAAATTCTTAGCCCCCCCCCAAAACCAAATCCTGGATCCGCCACTGACTATGTTAGGAGGTATTTCTAACCTAAGATCGGATTTATAAATCGGTCTTGAAATAATAATAAATCCAATCAACTAAACAAAATCTTGAAATGAACTGAAGCTGATTGTTCTCTCTGTTGAATATCTACATCTGTGGGACTATAGAAAATCAGCGAGTGGAATCGTGGATTACCCCTTCCATGTTTCAACGGGAAGAAAAGGGGAAGAGGAATGCTGTTTATCTACTCCTATATCCACAACACCTGTTCTGTTGGCTTGGCATAGAAGGGAGCGTGACAGAACAAGATTGGACACGGTGAAGAGTCGGGAAATGTTATCTTTGTTATCTTCTTTTTGGATCCCAGAGGCTATTGTACTTATTTTTCACGAGATAAAGTATAATTAAGATAATATTAGTTTTAGTTATAGATAACTACTATATATAGAGAAGGTAATTGGTAATCTGCGAGTTCTAGCTTGGTTTACCACTTCACCAGTATCTGTTAAAATGAGAACATTTTTTTACCCCCTCCCATAATATTTTAATGTTATTTTACAAAAAAAACAAAGCCATATTTTTAACACTTAGATATACCTTTGAGAAAATCAAACCCACACAATACACGTTTTCAAGCATTAAATTTGGGTAATGTTGTTATTTTAAAGTGTTTTTTTTTAATTATTTTGAGGACTGCATTTTGGTGAGAAAAATAAATTTTGCGAATAATCTTGGTAACAGTTTGGAAGAAATAAAAAAATATCTGCATATTAGTTTGTTCATAAACGTGTATTTAAAAAATAAAAAAAGCACGAGGGTAACTAATTTTTAGTTTTGGAGAGGATAGAAATATCTATTTCCAATTCTAATTAACGTTTCGAGGGAAATATTGTACCGTTCAAATATGCTTTAGCGGGTATTAGATATTCAATGAATTACACATTTAACCATCGTATTTAATTTTTCCTGTTATAAACCAAATCCAATCCAAAATTTGCAAATTTTAAAACGTGGTAAGTTCAGCTCCAGGAAATGAATATATTTTCATCTAAAAAAAAAGGGGGAAAATGGACCTGCGTTTCTCCTGGCTTCTTTCACGCATCCTATTTTAAGGAAATTGAGGAGTTTGTGTTTTAATCGACGGAGAAAGTTAGTTTCCTCAAACTTTTCATGTCACGAACTCTTTCTTAACTAACCTCATCATTCTCAAGTTTTCGAAGTATCTAATTAATAAAAGTATTTTACTAATGACCTATTATAAAATTTGACACCCTTGTCCTAGTTATAGATTAGACTGTCTCCAATTATATTGTGCGACCTGTAGCTTATTAGCTTAAACTTAACTTTACTCTAGGTTTATTTCCTAATTTTAAGTTTGTTTAAGTAAAAGGTTTCTCAATTAAATCTGAGCTGCTATGAAATGATTAGGAGGTTAACCTAATTGTATCTCTTGGATTGTTAATAAAAGTATTTGTTTCGTTAGCTAAGAAAATAAGTCATCTTCTAGTATTCAGAAAAAAAAAACTAAAAATTTATCGACCCGTTTAAATTGGATTGATATTTCATGATATTAATTTAGATTTTCATTTAATTTTGACTAATAAAAACTTATTCGTATTTAGTCACTGCTTCTGTAACTATGTGAATGGCTAATTTTTGAATTTAGAATAAAATAATTCGTAACTCGTAGGCATTTAAAATATTTTGAATTTATCGATTTTTCTGTGTAAGAACGAATAATTTATTGAGTTTAAATGAAGTTATAACTTTGATTTTCACTTATTCAATAGTATTTCACTAATAAAGTTAGCAGCCATTTTATTTCTTAACTTTTCATTATTTCAACGTGATAAAATTTATCCTAGAAGAATGGGAAGAATGGGGTTAAAATCAATAGAACAAGCCAGCCAAAGAGTGTAGTGTAATTGCTTCAAAAAAAGTAAAGGAACTTGAAACAATTTGTCTGCATTCTATCTCTATATAAAATCTGCAGTTTTTTTAAACTCTTGAAATGTCTTTAGAATGGTTTAAAAATTGCTGTAGTAAAACCGCCTTTTAGACTCAATTAAGACGTTTTTTTTTCTGTGAGTTCACCTGAAATATTTCATAATTAATTTTTTAAAAATAAAACTCCAAACAATTTACAATGTGATCATTTAATAAAAATATAAAGTGCGTAATACACGTAATTTAATATTTGCCATACAGCCATCTTACAATCAAAGGAGGGCAAAGCTTCTATAAAAACACATCACTGTTTAGTATTGCGTTGCTTTTTGGATCGGTACTTGGCACCCAAATATTTCTGGGACTTGTAAAACTCATCATTAGGGGTGGCATAAACTTCCTTTCCTAAGAAAGATCGATAGAACTCCGAATTCCTGTCGAAAGCGGCGTGCAGGAACGTACCGGGGGTTCTGGTGAAATAATCGAGCATGATCTGGAGCAGGGTGATCTTGATGGGTCTGAAATCGTTCTGGATCTCGGTGAGGGTGTAGGAGTTGATGTGTCCACCGTCGGTAGAAGCAGTCACGACAGGAGCATGTTTGTAGATGAATCGCAAGATGCTGTCTTGCAGAACCCCGTAGTGGTGCCCGGAATTGTCGTTCAAGCGCGAGATGGATTTTGAAATCACGGGAACGTTTTCGGAGAGTCGGCGGAAGATCATGGGGAGATGCCTCACGAAGACTTTCAAAATGATCGGTTTGGTCTCGGTGAAGAACTTGGTCTTGGCTGCTACGAGGGACTCCTTGGGAATGCGGATGACGGTCCCTTCGGGGGTCTGGTAGTCCTGCATCTTCAACAGGTCGTCTACGAGAGGAGCGATGGCGGCTTTGGTGGACCAAAAAATCCTCCGCATGTCGAAGGATGTCTCTGGGTCCTGGAACATCTCGGACAGCATCGGGATGATGATCTTGCTGGTGATGCTGTCTTCGGTTCCGGTGACCATCCCCCCGATGGTGCCGGCAACATACCTGAAGGCCGGGCTCAGGAAGCTGGTCATCACCTCGGACACCACACCTTGATCCGAAGATGGGGCATGTCGCTTCGTTCTGGTGTTGGCGTTGGTGGCCAGCCTGGACGACAAGTACCTTCCGAGGTTGATAACAGGCTTGATGTCATTGGAAAGCTCCTCGATGATGTCCTTGAATGACACGATGCTGATGTGAGTGTCGTTGCTGAGTTGGTAGGACTTGTACACTTTCTTGAACACCTTCACCCCCATGTTCTTGGAGTATTCGTAAGCCTTCTTCACCCTTGGAAGGACTCGTTCACGAACAATGGGCAGAACGTCTTCCTTGATGGATTTGGTTGTTTTTCCATACTCTTCAGACAGCCTCTCGTAGACGGTGGGAGCAACTTCCTTGACGGTGTCTTTGGCGGATTCCTTGATGGTCTCGTAGAGGATTCTCAGGCCCTGCTTGAGTTCGTCGATGGCGATGGTGTGGACCATCCCTTCTTCTTCGACGGATCGTTTGTGCATGTGGTGCATCTCGGCGCAGTGGGTCGTGGAGGGGTCGGCGCAGACCATGGTGTGGTGGTCGAAGATCTGCCCGTCGGGGCATTGGAAGGTTGTCATCACTGAGTTTTCGCACAGGTGGTAGACCTATTGTGGGAGAGATGAGAGAGGTTTGAGTTTGCGTGAATGTAAAAGTAATAAATAATTTCTTAAAAATGGAAGGATTTTTATTTTTTGAGAAAATATGTGTTTTTTTGCACTAAAACTACACTTAAAAATAGAATATGGTAAAAAAATCCCATTGAAGAACAGTTATTGAGATTAAATTCGTAAAATTTAATTCAGTTAAATGAATATTTTTTTATTCTAAAAATAACCTAAATTAACCAAAAATTAATAACTTTTTTTATTTTACAAACTTGAAAGAAAAGAATATTTATATTCAAAACAAGAGGTTTATCAAAATCTATAAAAGTTTAAACAATATCTAGTGCTTATTATATTTTTAAAAAACACATTGGACATCATACAAGGAAAATGATCTAAGAAAAACCAGTCAAATTTTACTATGTGTAAAAATAGGGTTTTGAAACACAGCTATAAATATACACTTTTTGTAAAGGTTTCTATTATTTTATAGTGCTGTGAAGTAAAAAATTGTATAATTAAGCATGCAGTGCCGAAAATACATCACCTTTTAACCGGTCTATTAAATAGTTACCAGTTCCATAACTAACTCGTTGATATGCAATCTTATAATGGTATAGTAGAAGAGGGCAGAAATACTCTCTTTTACAGATTACTTAATACTTTTCAGTCTTTCTCCTCTCCCTTCTTACTTAATGACTCTCCGAGGATTTCAATTAAATACAACAGAACCGGCCTAAAATCTTGTTTCGAGTCCCTTCGTCGACAAAGCAAGGTTGGAAATTAATCGCTTTGAAACTTTCGCTGCGTTTCTATAGTAAACCTTGAAAACTTTTTTGAAATGCTGCGTCTAATGTAATGAAGGAAAGTTGGGGAGCTATTTTTAAAGAATCAGGAATTGAGTTACACACATAAGTTTCTTACATATTGCCTAGTTTCCCATCAAGAAAATTTATTTTCTGAAATCCTTATTTAGAAAAATAGACTCATTTTGTGAATTTAAGACTATTTCTCTATAAAGACTTGAGGGAATAAAATTTGACGATTTAAAATCTATAAATATAATTTTATGAAGATTATGAAAAGTAGAGTTACAGTGAGGTTTGAATGAGTTAAAAATATATAATATACGCTAATGTTTATAATGTAAATAAATTGAAAGAAAAGAAAATGTAGACACATATCATATCATAGCACGATTTGGATAGCAATTAAGTGTTATTTCTGTAATTGTTATAAAATTTTCTGACTGAATTCAAGTAATGTTTTACTTTAGAGACGCGGGCCGTAATTTAATTTACAAATATGTACAATATTTTTACTAACCATAAAATTAATTACAGATTTAACCTGATTCACAACCATTTCAAACTCCACGATAGTTTTCAAGGCGTGACTATTAACTTAGCAATGCGTTGTTTCTTTTTTATCACAATTTTTCCAAAGATTAGAGTTCCCTCTAGCTCTGGATGTAATTTATATGAGTCATTAAATTAAATGGTGGCCATCAAGGAAAATGATTCCCGAAATGGCTTGTTTTCATTTCCAGAATATAACAAACATATCGGAAGGCTGTATTACCCTCCATTCCAGTTCATTTCCACTCAATAAAAAGGCCAAGGCTTAGAAAGGCACGCACTTTCTGATGGGAAAATGGCAGTATGCCATCGGAAGGTATATTTTTGGACTGTTACTTAATGATCATTAGACATTCATATGGTTTTTGAATTGAAGGAAAAGTAGAAACTGGCGAGTTTACTATATATGAAACTAATGTTTTATAATTTAACTGACTCTTAGGCTAGCTTTTAGTCAAAAAATTATTTCCCTGGAACTAATCAGTGAAGTTTTTTTTCGTATAGATTTTGATCTATATTGATAGTTGTAGTGAAAATTTATTATTGGATTCCTACTCCTCTCTTTAATAATTTCACTTTATTTAGCGATTGAAAGAATTTATAAGAGAGGAAGAGTGACAGAAAAAAGAGAGAGAGAGTCAGAGCAAAGAAGACACAATGAGCGAGGGAGAGAGTGAAAGAGAAAATTTGAGGAAGGTAAAGGAAAAGTAGGAAAAAAGCTTGAGTGAGAGAGGTACAGAAAAAAGGTGAGAGGAAAAGACACAGAGAGGGAGGGAGAGAGAGAGAGTTAGAGAGAGAGATAGAGAGAGTGTTAGAGAGAGATAGAGAGAGAGAGAGAGAGAGAGAGAGAGAGAGAGAGAGAGAGAGAGAGAGAGAGAGAGAGAGAGAGAGAGAGAGAGAGAGAGAGAGAGAGAGAGAGAGAGAGTTCGAATATTTTTTGGGACGGTTACCCATTCCCTTACATTCCAGCTCCAGCTTAGCTCTGCCGATTCTATAGAATATAGATGATTCATTTTCCATTGAAAATAATTTAGAATTACTAGGCTCTGACACTATAATAAGTATTCTTAAAGCTCTCATTATTCTTGGCAACACCATTAAATAATTTAATAAAAACATGTATATGCATCTTACCCTACAGTTTGTGGTTGCATCAGCGTGGTAAAAGGTGCCAGTGGGTGGGCAGGTGTAGGCAAATGCTGCGGTCACTGCCAGCAGTAACGTCAGAGGGGATAGAGGATTCATCCTATCAATCTGCAAAACAATCAAACCATCATTAACCTTTGAGGTATTGTGATCCAAAAAGTATTCCAGTTCACGAATGAGATTACTTCATTTATAATAAGAAAAACAAATAATTAGGTACTCAGTCTATAATACTCATCAGAATGATTACTACTTCTTGAAAACTTATTTGGTGGAGAGGAATATGTACGTGAAGAATTCTATATTAACAATACATTATTCCGTGGATATGTTATGGGCAAAGTGATTAATTGGCCATTATTAATACCCAGAGTGGAGGTGGGCAAAGTGATAAATTTCATTGATAAATTCCATTGAATTTATCACATTATCCACCTCTACTTCTAATATTATTAATAATGCCCGATTGATCACATTGCCTGTTACAGATATTTCAAATTTTTTCTTGAATTTAATAAGAATAATTACTCGATGCTAATAATGAAATAGAGAAAAATTAACTTACACAAATGATGAAATCAGTTTTTAGATGTCACTAGGCCCTAGAAGTCAGCTCACCAGTTTCCTTAGAGGCTACTGGATCCAGAATACTGGGATGTAGAGGAACCCCCTGTATTTATGGGTCCAAAACTTGAGATGGAATGGACGATAAATGTCATACTCTCGTCAAACTAGTTAAAAGGGGGCTGTTTTTCAGACCAATCTTACCCTAGAGTGTTCTCGGTTATCCGACATCACTTACTTATTTTGTTGGGAACCGAGATTATCTAACTTCGATAGAAACAATGTAATGCATTAAGTGCATTTAGTGATAACATAGGGCCCTCGGAAGGTATTTTTAGAATAGTTCCCAATACCCTCTCTTTTTTTTGTTTATTTGTAGGATGCTTGGTCATTTGTGTGCATGTAGAATAGTGAACTTAATATAAAATAATTTAAAATTAAAATAATAATTTTTCACCCCCTAATTTATATGGTATTATTGCTGTATTGAAATTCAAAGTACATTGGTATGTTTTTGAGTAATAAATGGAATAAAAGATAAGAAAATCTTTTTGGCGGGTTTTTTAAGTTAATTTAAAGTTACGGTACTGAACATAACATAAATCTCCATCAAGGTATTGGTGACCATCTGGAGATAAATCCGCTGTTGTGGAAACAGCTCTAGAAAACCGCTTGCGCACCCAAAAAACAAACTTTAAAAGGATCTCAAGCGTTTAATATTGATTGTATTTACGTAAAACTTTAGACTCAATGTATTTAAACTATATATGATGGTTCAGATTATCAAATCAAAAGAAAGGATATCGAAATAAAAAATAAGGTTTTGGCAGAGTTTTCACATTTTTTTGTGTTTTTTAACTTTTTTCATAATAAAACAAATTTTAAAGTGAAGACTTTTGAAGTAATTTTAAAGATCATATTAAACCACAATTTTTGAGACGTGTCGCTCCATTTTTAACTCCCTGGGATTTGGTCTGGGACCCCCTTAATATACCGATTCTTGTTCGTCTTGATGAGTACTATCATCCCTGAAAGTTTGTTGCACCATTTCAGATACACCCTGTATATAATTCTCTTACGTAACGCCCAGATTTTGTTGTATTTCTTTTACTCGGTTGGCAACAATAAATTTGTTTACAAAATGAGTGCATTGTTTAGGATTTGATTTTTCCCGATTTCAGTCTCGAATGATATTATTAGCTGTTCAAATATGTGAAGAGGGATTAAATGTTACTATTTTATTAATTTACTGTTAAATTATTATCTTTATATGCATGTTAATAGTACTTATCTGATAAAAATTTACTGCTTATGGTGGTTTTTCTTGGCTAATGCAACAGTACCCATGAATTTTATAAACACCGTTTACATATTTTTCATACACTGTATTTAATGTTTCCCTGCTGCATATTACTATTTATAAAACTCTATTTTCACCAATAAATTTAGTTGGGGTTCAAATCCGTTAGATTTCCCCTAAATATCAACAATCTCTTTTGAACGCTTCTTATTCAAATATAAACATTTTTTTAATGATAAACTGAACAGTTAAAGATCTAATTAAACATTTTAAGGTTCAACTCCGTTAGGTTCCCGCTAAATATCGCCTACCTCTTTTGGACACAAAAAGTATAAATATTGCTAAATAATTTTAAATTTATGGATTAATATGTTTAATTAGATGTATACCTAACTGTTCAGTTATCATTAAAAATTTAAAAAAAAATTGTTTATATTTGAAAATTAAGCTTTCAAAAGAGATAGGTGATATTTAGCGGGGACTCTAACGGAATTGAACCCATTTTAATCTATGAGTTTAAAATTATTTAGTAAAATTTATACTTTTTGGTGTCCAAAAGACATTGGCGATAATAAACGGGAACTCAAACTAAATTGAACCTTTAATTGGTAATGAATCTCAGCTATGCTGTAGGGTATGGCGAGCGAGCTTAGCGAGCACAGGATTGCGAAGCAATCCTAGGGGAACTGCGTCAGCAGTTCCCGGGGGTTGGCGACTTATATCGAGCAGGGAGCGATAGCTCCCTAATATAATTTATTATGCTTAGAAATTTTAGTTGATTATGATTATGATTATAATATAAGATTTATTTGAAATGAAATGGATGTAAACTTTTTTAGCTTACTCAAACATTTATCACTGTGGTGTTACCTCAATTTAAGTTTTACCATTAAAGTATGAGATTTATTATTTGAGTATCTCCATTAAATTTTTAAATTACAAAATTTCTTGTGTTATAAAAATACTTTCAACCAACCCTTAAATTTTGACGCTTCTGTTTTAGATAGCATTATCTTACCAATTATATTTCAGTATTTTAGTATTATAGAGGATAGTCCAAGGTTCATATTGATTGTCTAAATTTAATTGAAAATGTATTTAATGACTAATTTTAAAGTGACGAACCTAAGAAAAGCTCTAACGAGCTTATTGTGATAGAAAAACTAAACTAATTCAACTGGTAAGAAGTGTAAACAAATATTTTTATCAAAATGGATTATAATGCATTTATCAATTTTGAAGACAGATCCCATTGAGGTTGTGTCAGTAGTTTTCAAGTTTTTACTGAACTATAGTTTCCCCCACTTTAACAAATACATATATTTCAAACCCTGTGTGCATCCATTTTTAAATGATGGTGTTGCACCATGTTTAAAACAATTTTTACAGTAAAATCGGAGAATTTTTTCAAAATTTAAACTATAATATACTTTTATATCCATAAAAAATCGAAGTTGAAGCATTCTACAGCTTCAAAAATAGGAATTGTAAATTCCTTTTTCAAAAAGCATTTTACCCTCAATGAATTTTTAACTTTCTATCTCTATAGGGGAACACGTCTCCCCGTATCACTTCTCTGGACCTTCCCCTGTCATTGTATTTTTAAAGCTATTTTTATTTTCTGTTCACCATCTTAACCAACTATACTACTGTTTAAATAATTTGAATACCCCAATTTGGTTCTTGGAATAGCTTTGAGTGCTTAAAAGCTGTGATTTTAATATTTCAAAATTAATAGACCGTTAGTTTTAACTTCCAAACTACCTTATATTTAAAATACTTATTTGTAAAACTGTAGTGCGTGTTTTTTTTCTTTCTCCTACGTGACTGACAAGTGAAGGACAAAAAAAACGGCAAACACAAACGATAAACAACATCTTATTTTCTTTCAAATCCGGATCGTACCATAGGTTCAGACGGTCTGTTTCCAAACAGAGAAACTTATGGAGATAACAACATTACTCAAGCATTTTTCGGGAGATTTTCGGATAAGTGCTCACAAGAAGGAGTTGGATTAGATAAAAAATAAAGAGGATTTGGATTTTGAAGATTAACCCTTGCCGAGAGAGATATTTTTAAGTACCAGACTTACTAGAAGGATGAGTTCAGCTATGAGTCACAGAGATAGAAGGGATTTGGAAATACTCTCGAAAGGATTAGAGCTTAAGATGTCTTTGAAAATTTTCAAGTTGTATGATACGTGCAATGTGTTTTTGAATATAGGACTTAAAAGTATAGACATAATACCGGCAAACTTTACTGGTGACATATGAATTAAAATATTGTTCATAAAAATTCATTGCTTATGAAATTTGTTACAAAATATGTTTGAAACATTCTATATGTAAATTATTATGAATTACTTTTAGACAGGGAGTTTCTTGAATTCATGCTTAAAATTGAGTTCAATTCGTGAACATACTTTCAATCTTTAGTTTATGTGCATACAATAAATAAAAAGATTATAGTGAACACAGACGAGTGATGATATAATGTGAGACTTTATCTTTTTTTTCGTTACGAAACAACATATAATTTTAATTTTGGGATTATATATCCCCTGATACCTAACCCCTTTTTTTAAAAGGGAAAAATTCCTTTGAGATGCATTTTGTTGGTTTATTAAATATTTTCAAATAAAAATTTAATAGTGTAATAATTTTTAATGAATCCATAATTGATGCCTAATTTTTATTAGGTTTAAAAGACATGTATAGGATTAACTAAATGGAAAACAAAGAAAGTTAGAGTTTTGTTCTCATTTTGAAAAAAAAAGTTATTTTATTGTTTGAAAGTAGACTTAATAATACATGGATTTGGAAAATATTTCATTGCACTTATACATTAAGCATATTTTTACTTTTAAACTAAGTTACGCGTAAAATAAAAACTCCTCCTATAAAACGTGTGAAGAAAAAAAACCTGAATTTTATTTGACGAACTTCTTGAAAAATAAAATTTCAAAACTTCTCGGGTTTTTTTTTGCATTCTTGAATTTAAAAGTAAGTATTGCCTTTTTTACTTTGTAGGCAGTAAATGTTCCTACATAAGCTTATCTGAGCAGAATAGCACTTGAAGATAAAACTGTTTGGCAAGAGAAACAAAACTGACTGCGCAAACGTCAGAGCAAGTTTTGACTTTTGTTTGATCAGAATACACATGAGAATCGAAAGGAAGTCATTGAAAAAAGCTTAGAAATGAGATAAAAATTTAAATATTTTAAAAGGGAAAATTCAGCTAAAGCACAACTTAAAAGATTCACACTCATTTTAATCACAAGTAAGTTACCGTAAAATGGGGTAACTATGGGACAAGCATCGAAAATTGTTTCTAAGTGTTTTTTTCAATCAATCAATCAATAAACTTTATTGTAATGGGCGTGTGCCCGTTTACACATTTACATTATTACTTTATACATACAAAAAAATACATACATACAAAATACATACATACAAAAGGTCCAATTTTTTTCATTTTTTTTAAGGTTAGTTAAAAATATAAAAATAACACCAAATATCAATAAAAAGAGAATATCACATAGTTCGTACACGGGATCAGGAACTAACTCGATTCTACCATTATGTCACGGCGGAGTTTTAAGACAGAGATAACAAAACTAAAAATACTAAAAATGTGCAAATTTCTTTCATTTAAAATAAGAGGAAAAGGTTTCAGGTTCACTAAATATTTCTTTCTGTTGAAATTGTAGAGGGGACAGGAATTAAATATGTGATTCCATGTTTCGTTTTCGTGTAGATTACAAAAGGAACATCTATTAGTGTTGAAAATCTCAAATGTTTCACCTTTATAATAGATTCTATTTTGGTTTAAGCGTAGTTGAAAGATTATTCTTTTTGTGTTAATATCTGAATTGGATTGAATGTAGTTTTCAGGGGAAGGGGAATTTTTTAAAAATTTATAGTCAGGGAAGTGAGTACTACTTTCTATCCTGGAGAAGTCCCTTTGAATGCCCTGATCGCGAAGGGTTTGCAAGATGTACGGGAGATAGTAAGAGGCTAGCCTGTAATCTTGGGAGATCCAAATAAAATTAAAGCCGAGATCTTCAAGGATTTTTTTAACAGATAATGCCCTGTTATATTCAGGATTAGAAGAGTAAGACGAGATTGAAAAAAGTTTAAGGTAGCACATTTTTGTGTATCTACTGTCTGGGAGTTGAAGAAGTTTTATCCAGTATTTTAACAATAACTTAACTAAAGTCACTGCGATTGGGGGTTGGCCTAGCTCCAGTCTTAAAATGTAGCCCGGAGTATTTCTTGGGAGGGTAAATAATTTTTTTACAAAAAAACAGAAACACATTTCCATATCGAAAATATTGTTCACGGACCAGATTTGAGAGCCATATGTAATAACAGATTGTATTAAAGACTCAAAAAGTCTAAACCAGGATTTGATCGAGTTAGCCCCCGATGCAGTGAGAATCGGCCAAGACGCGCCGATTGCAGCAATTGCTTTTTTATTAAAATAACTAAGTGTTTTATCTGAATGAAAAAAGTAAATTATCATCTAACTAATGCTAGACCCAACAGGAGGTATTGTTATCATGACATCTTCGGTATCTTGAAACTCTTAAATACGATCACTTGGAGGCTTCCAACTTGATTCAAACCATGATTCAAATCATCTAGGTCATATTTTTAAGTCAGTTTTAAAGTCCTTAAACAGTTTTTAATGCCATTTTTTGTTTCACTACGTTGTTTGACAATTATTGAACTTTTAATATATTGGGGTAACTTTGGCCCAAGGGTATTTGGTGAAATAATCATTGATTTTATAGAAGAAGTGTCTAATATGAATGATAAATAAATCATAAACACGAAATATATTAAAATTTTAATTTTAATACAATTTTTAATATAGCATAGTTAAGATTTAAAAATTTCAAAAAAAATATGGCGATTTAAAAATTTGTATTAAAAAATATTAAAAACTTAAATCCACATTTTGAAAGCGGTTTATATTACAGTTGAACATGTTAAAAATAATATAAATTTTATAATAATAATAAATATCTTGAATTTGTGTATTTTTTTTTAAATTCCAGAAAGAGAATTCTTTTACTGAGCACAATTCCTGTCATTTTAGGATATAGATTATACTACATTATAGATTTTTGGTTTATAAAGATTCCGTGTGGAGTTCAACGTGGAATAAGTATTGTTAAAAAATTTTTAGAGGAAAGCATTTTTTAATTGATTGCATTTTTTTTAAAAAACATTTCCCTCATTTTTAAAGAACAAAAACGTGCTCTGAATAAGATGGGGTTGATACAAACCGACGAGAATGTGCAAAAAAAAAAAAAAAAAAATAAGAGATGTGAATGGATTTTTTAATTGTTTTTTGTTAAAAAAAACTAATCAAAATTAAACAACCTCCGTTTTTTGTAACTAAAATATCGTGTAGTTGGAAGAACCAAAATACTGTATTATACCTCGAAATTGGAGTTAAGGAAAAATTTAAGCCCCCTATAACCCAAAAAAGATTTACAGAGAACTTTAAAAGAATAGTTTTTAATATTTCCCATCATTAAGTTTTTATCATCTAATATTAATTTTAGTAAATTAAATAATTCTTTTATTTATTATTTAAAAGATGAAAAAAACTTGTTAATGTATTCATGATAACGTATTTCTAATATTAAGCTAAATACCAATAAAAATTAAAGAATTAAATTTCTTGTTTTTTAAAAACACAACCCTAGATAAAGCTATAAATCTTCAAAAATTCTAAAAATATCTATTTCTTTGAATACAAAATCTAAAATAATTTCACAATCCTTATCGGAAACGAAAAAAAATATATATATTAGAATAAAGAGTCCAGTATAATATCAGCCAGCATAAACCAAAACAAAATGTCCTTCCATTTTCAACCCAAAACTTGGTAGATAAGATTCCTCATTCCACACAAAAAAGAAGAAACCTCTACCTTTTATTGCCCTCCTAAAGGTCAAGCCCAGACGTCTACCTACAATCACCCTTTTAACACGGCAGACACAATACCCCTAATCCACTGCCCACTGTGACGGTCTAGACACGACCTGCTGTGGCTAGAGGTTAAAGAGTCAGTGAGGACCCTCACGTAGGGAAGGTGTGTCAACAAAGCCAAAGGATAGAAAGCATTGTGTGCCTTCAGGGTACAGTTGTAAAATGATAAATTAAGTCCAGTTGAGTGCAAGGGGAGGACAATTGAGTGAATACCGATTTTGGATGGATTTTTCTTTTTCATTTCATTAATTGGTTGTTAGATGGTTGAATAATGAATATAATTGAAATTAGATTTAAATTTACATAACGTTGAAGAATGGGAACATACTATACACTAGGGTGGGTCATTTTCCTATGGCGAAAAAATTTTTTTACAAATTCTAACGGGCACAGCAAGAAAAGGGTGCCAATAAATGGTCTCAAACTAACATGTGTAAAATATTATTCCATTATAATAACTCTTTTTGCCTCCGGATTGAACAAAAATATGTATAATTTTTCATATTTTTAAAATTTTATAAATTAAATTTTTTTGTCGATAACTCTTTAAAGTTCACAAATAAGGGTATTTAAAAGCAATTTTAATCACATTAGTCACCTTCAAGCATTATTAATACAAAAACAACTGCCAAAGTGGCAATATAATATGCTATCATATTAACAAGAGCCGTAGAATTTGAATCTCTTTTTTGCCAACAAACAGTAGATTGTCAGTGGTACAAATTTTAAATATTGGTAGTTCGTATACATTCTCCTTCAAGTTTGTTCAGTATAAAACGGTATTTTTAATTTTTCAAAATAGAAACAGTTGTATTTTTCATAAATATGCCACGCTTTCGAAATTCAGCGGACAGTTGGCTGGTCATGGGATCCAAATATGATCGCAAAAATATCTTGAAACAATTGTCGAATGGATAGTTCGTCCATAGGCAATATCAGTTATGATTCGCTCAGTCATGATTTACCTAATTTTTCGCTATAGCAATAGACTGAAACCCAGGCCCATGAAATTATACTTCTTTGAGGATTGACTCAAAATAGCTTCTTAGCATTTCTTTATGCGTTCATAAAAGTTAAAATATAGCAAATTTAACTGTTAAGGATAATTACAAGTAAGTTTTGAAGAGTATTGTAACTTATTTAAAAAATTAGGGGATAATACTGAGCTTTCTCTTAAAATGTGGTTTTAATTTATTTTTGGACATTAGAGAATCATATGGGGACACTTGGGATGGACTATTCCTAATATGCCAAGAAGTTTCAAGGAAATTCCAACTTTTAAACTATTATCCAAATGCTTTCCTTGGGGTTGAAACCTATAACCCAAAAAAGGTACCCACCTTCTGACATATCTATTTTTATTAAAAATTTAATGTTTTTACCATCCTACACAACCGACAATAAAGGTTTCGCACATTTTTATGATTCCAGCGAGAAATTTTTGATTGCCAGTTCTAACCATTGAGATATTTCAAAATATGTGTTAATATAACTCAAGTATTTCAACTCTGGTTTCATTTATAACTATTTTATAGTCTTCAATGATGATTTTTATACCATTGTGCACATTTATATTCATGACGGGTTTGTGCAATCGAGGGAAAAGCTTGATTTTCGTTTGCATTTTTACATGAAATTACTATATTAATCGAAACTTTGAGGCCAATCCGGAGGCAAATTATAATCGAATAATATTTTACACATGTTAGTTTGAGACCATTTGGCACCCTTTTGTCGCTGTGCCCCTGGGAAAATGTGAAAAAAATATTTTTGACCCACCCTACAATACACACCATCCGCCATTCTTTATAAAAACATGAATTAATGAAAAGAAGAATAATACGTGTGCACTATGTTTATTTGTAACTTTTGTCAATAGCTAGCTCATGAATAAGGAAGTTGCATGTGTCATATTTTCATAAACATTTAAGTGTTCCGTATGGGTTTTTTTTGCATGGAAAAAGGAAATATCATGTCAATTTTCAAAAAAATGTACAAGTAATTAAGTATTTTAATTTAAATGTCGAGAAAAAAACACGTGACTGAAAACGCTGAGTGAAAACACCATACGATGTCGTAAACAATCATACCATCAACTCCGCTGCTTTCCAAAAATGGTCACTGTACGATGACGTCACATCCCAAACTCTTAGCGTTTTCGCACGCTTTGAAACAGGGGATTTTTGTTAATTTTTTTTACAATCAAAAAATTTCTCGATCGGCCTCAAATTTTGGGTAGTTGCTTATTTTTGCAAGAAGAATCGATTAAAAAAATTTTAAAAAAATCATGCAACTTCCTCATTAGTTAAGTTAACCTTTCTTTGTTTAAAAAGAGAAAATAAAGACAAAAAATAGAATGTATTTTAAATTATTATTAGTTATTTTTATTAAATTATTAAGTATTTGATTTCAGTAACTGTCTCCTTGTCCTTATTTCAATATTGTTCATCATAGAAAATGAAGCTACCGTTACATCATGAATTTAAATTTACGGCTAATTAACTAGAAAATATATTGAAATGTGGAAAAATTACATAAAAAGAAATATCGACAGAAATAGTCTCATGGAGTTTTTAATATCATTAGAAACAATACTTTCACTGAGTGCTTTAATTAATTTTTTTTAAAATTTATTTCGCTTTTAGGGTTACTGTAAGTAATTTCAATGGTTTTTTCATTTAGCAATGGTTATTTACGGGTAGACCTTATTTCCATGACCCTATGAGACGTTGGTTCCAAATAAAAACCATGAAAGGGACTTTTGAAACACCCTGCATACTTTGTTTTTGTCATCTTCAATATGTATTTGTGATGTGAGTTCTTTCTATTAAGGCTAAGCGCGCACTAGGAGACAAAGACAAAATTGCTCTCGGAGACAAAGACAAAATTGCTTCCCTGGCTATTGCAAGAAGCTAGAGTGCGCGCACATGGCGACGAGACCAAGATCACTAGGCCAAGAATTTCCTCATAGAAATGCATTGCTCTCGAGTGACTAGTGTTTTAAGTCGCCGAGACAGAAGTCTCTTAGTGCGCGCTTAGCCTAAAAAACCGTGGAAAATTGTAAGAGGACTTAATAAAAATAAAAGGTGAAATTGTTCAATAGTGATGACTTTCAAGAAAGATATTATAAGTATAAGCCATTTTCTTAGTTAAATTAATTTTATATCAGAAAATATAATCACACAGATGAAAAAGAGTGAAACAATGATTACACCCATTATTCTTTTATTTTCTTTTTTAATTTTCTCTCACCAATACTTAGCATTCCTAACACTATTAAGAGCACTTATTTAATTAAACCAATCTCCTCTCTTTTTTTAAAGCAATTGCATTCTTCATATCTCTTGAAGTCTGTATTTTTCTTTATCCCTTTCCTATCTTTGCCACTTACCAAAAAACCGGCGCCAAGAAAAAAAAACTCCTTGATTACACTTCTAACAAAAGCTGTGGTAAACTATGGCTAGGGGCCAAAATAAATAACCACATTGTGTTGATGAAAGATAAAGTTTAAACATTTAATTAACGAGGTTTTAATGCTGGTGCTGTTTTTTATTATTCTGTTTGCCTTTTATCATTTGCATTCATTTTGTAGGAAAGAAATGTTAGTTTTACTATGAAACTAGTCCTGCTGTGGTAATGTTTTCTGCTTATGCTAACTGTGTTGAAATTCAAGCCTTATATCGGAAACGAATAATTATAAATCAAGTTAACTTAGTGTGGCGGAGATTTAAACGCGTTAATTTTTTCTCAAAGGAGAGGGCAAATAAAACCTTTCGAAGTTAATTTTATAAAGCTTGGGTTTTGAGATAGCAGTGTATAATTATAGGAGAACACTTTTTTTACTCAAGTGTTAATTTTTTCAACAAATCTGTGCGAAGCTTTATTTGATTCTTGATTATCTTTGCTTTGAAGTAGGAATAATCATGGTTTTCTTCCAATTCTAAGATTTATCGAGATTTTTTTAAAGCTACTAAAAAATTTTGGCTTTAAGTTTCCAATTTCAAAGCTTTAAATTTGAATTGATGATTTCTTTATAGTTACCAACAATATTCAGAAATTTAATAAAAAAATTTTATGCCTTAAACATTCCTTGCATCGCTGGGCGATGTAAGGCATTTAAAGTACCCGAGAATTCCCTCGCTTTACCTTAAGTAATTAAAATATTATATAATTATCCTTCCACACAAAAGAAAGTATCCGTAAAAGCGATTTCGAGGTTATTCGAGGTCAAGTTCGATTGTCACGAATATCACAAATTCGGCTCAATTGTTAAGTTTACCACATGAAACATTAATTAGTCTTGTTCTTACAGTGGCATATTATTTTTTTTGTTTTATACGAATTGTCATTATTTTGAACACTATAAAGTAATTTTAAGAATTCAATGAAACACTTCTTATGAAAAAAATCTTATGTTGATTGTTAAGCTTATTCTACTTTAAGGCTACATTTCAGTCCCTATAGGCAATTCCAGATCTTCCCAACCCAGACAGACAAGATTTTAAACCACCCAGCGACGAACGACAATGCACTACAATAATCTCCAAACCCCTTTTGAACTTTCAAAAGACCCAGAGTTGACTCTCCTCAAAAGAAAACCCCTCCTCCTCCACCCTTCCCTTTTTGGTCAAATGCTCGGACAGTCGGACACAATACACTAGTCCAACAATTGTTATTTCACTGTACCATTGAAACTTTATCAAGGTATGTTTGAATACTATAATGCGGCGTCTAGCATGTTCTCGATAAGGAAATCTGAAGAAGAGTGACTAACGGTGACTGCAATGCCTTTTTTGTCCGAGGGGTCACACTAGGACATTTGGTTAGGAAAGGGAATATATAAACCATAAACCTGAAGGTTTCCTAGAGAGGAAGTTGTCCATTCCCGTTTGCTTCAGTACGCTTCGGATGTTAATTTAGGTGAGTGTTATCTTATCACGTTCTTTTTAATTTGTGTTTGTTTTTGTGGTTGTTTGTTCGTATACAATATTTGTATTCCTTGAGTGATATCGCTTGTAAATATTTAAAGAAGTTTCTTTAGTTATACATTTCTTATTGGTAGTCTAAGCGGTACACGACGAAAAAGGGCGAAACACTGCACTTTTTGATGATGCTAAGCCACTTGGTACACTGATTCCGGGGACCATAAGAATGAGTTATCGATCAGGAGTCCGCCTAAATTTCCCTTAGAATTTAAAATATTTAACTTTTTGTGAAATTTTTAAATTCGCGTTTTACACCTTAACTATCACACTTTTCAACATGTAAGGTGACTTTTCTATACAACTTGAGGTCGTAGATTACAAATATGAAGTCTAAAATTTCATAAAAATACTATTTGGCATGTTTTTTTCAAAAAAACTAAATTTTAAAATTTTAAATCTTCAAAAACACCATGTTAAACATAAGTTGGTATCATAAAATTTTTACCAGATATTAAGCTATTTGTAACTGAAAAATATCCCAAATTTCAAAGCTTTACCTTTATTATTCACCGAGATATGAGACTTTAAATTTGGAAAATTTTCAAAATGGCGGCCATGCTTGATGCGATTACTCATCGTAAACTTCCCATAACTCGGTAAATTATTGTTCAAAATGAATAGTTAAAACCTTTTTTGAAAGACAAGTAATGCCACTACACTATTAAGACATTAAAATAGCAATTAAACTACTTTAAGTTGGTTTTAAATAAACTCTAAGACAGATTAATACTTTGCTATGAGAAGCATTTTAAAAACTTTAAAAAAATGCTTTCTTGGTGAAAAATTATTCTAATTTTTTTATTAAATGTTCGCCCTGATATAAATATTCGACCTTTAACAATTTAAAGGAAAATTTTGCCTTACAAGCGCCTGAGTGCAAACGCGAAAATACCTAATAAACGCGCTCTCTGAAACTCCACACACTTCGGATTATGTATCAAGCTGGGCACATTTGGGGTCAAGCTGACCGAATTATTACCACCTTACCTTCACCAGAAAATTGGGGTTGGAGAAAGAAAGAAAATGATGTGTGGAGCCCTAAATGGCTGACTATATCAGCAATTTGGCTTTCTTGTCGAAAACTTCTAAAATGTGGATGTAAGAAAAAATGTCTCTCTAGGTGTTCCTGCAAATCTTCAGGAATACCATGTACACTAATGTGCTTGAATTGTAGAGGCGAATGCCGAAATTCAGAGGAAAACCTATTTAACCTTTTACGTTAAATTCAAGAATTAAATCAAATACTTTTGAATTTGTGCCAAAAGAATAAATAAAATAATTTGAAATCCTTAAAAGGCTATCTAATACCTTTAACTGTTTATATAATTAATGAAATTCTTTTCTTAGTGTTGTAATTACCTACTGAAAGGAGTATAGACAATAATGTATATGCTTTATTTTTTTAAATCTAGCTAATATAGAAAATATACCAATTCTCAAGAGAGGCATACTTTCTTTAAAAGAAAAAAATTCTTGATCGATCATGGTAAACATTTAATATGTTTTTTACAGGAAAAATATATTGTCTCTACGACTATCATTTAAAATAAGAAAAAAAACTTACTTATTAATTAACATTTCAAATCCAAATATGTGAACGGTGATTATTAATGAAAGATTTGGATTTATATTACTTTCCCGATATTCTTAATTTCTAATAAATGTAAAGATATTGAAACTAATAATAAAGTATAAGGTAAGTAAACAAGCACTTGAAAATACTATAAGTTTCTACTAAGTTGAAAATACTATTATTCATTATAAGGCTAGTATAATTTAAGTAGTCTTGTTGAAAACTAGCAGGACGCTTACAGTCTCAATTTGTTTTATATACTGATTAAAAACTAATTGCTTAAAGTTTAAATGGTGTTATGTATTACCATATAGGAAATGATTAGATGTATTACCCTTACTCGATTTTCAAATACACAACGATTATTAATTGTTAAAAAGTGTTCGGTGACGTTTCTAAATCCCTATATCTCCGTAATGTTAAAAAGGATGATTTTTAAGGTACATTTTTAAAACATCTACTGAATTAAAGCTCCCAAATTTTTTATGAGTATTTCCTGAACTGTATTACATACTTTAACATTAGCTTTTAGGGCAATTGTGTCTGGTTATTTTTAAAAAAAATATTATCTGAATGAACTTAGATTTTTCTCAAAAAGACTGAAATTTCATGATGTTTTAAGCTATAACTTCAGTTTAAAGGACTTTTTTTGAGAAACCCCTGTGTTAAAGTATGTAACATAGCGCCATTAATAATGTTACCAAGTCATAAGTTGTCTGCTATAATACATTTTGAGAAAATGTTCCCTTTATAGTAAAAAATTCAGTTTTGAGAGAAATGGAAATTTAGTAAGAATTTTGCATATTAGTAGTGCATTATTTATTTCCGTAAAAAAATAATTAAAAATACTTCTAACCCGCTTAGAGTAATAATTTTGGTGTCGTTTGAAACGTAAAATGCAATACTAAACGGAAAATTTTTTTTTTGAAAAATGTGTTTTTTGGTTGAAAGTTGTGCACCTACCCTCTTAACGCAGTAAGTAAAGGTTTGTCTAGAAAATACTCATTTGAAAGGTAATTTTTAACCTGAAAAATTGTATTTTAAGCATTTTTTTAAACTTGAAGTTAAAAGGCTAAAATGTTGTTAGAAGATCATAATAGAAAGCAAGATTTTTTGAGATTCTTCGTCAGAAAAAGTTTATTTGAAGCGCGCGTTTATTAGGTATTTTCGCATTTGCACCCAGGCGCTTTTAAGGCAAAATTTTCCTTTAAATGGTTTAATGTCGCATATTTATATCAGGGTGAACATTTAATAAAAAATTTAGAATAATTTTTCACCAAGAAAGCATTTTTTAAAGCTTTTAAAATGCTTCTCATAGTAAAGTATTAACCTGTTTTAGAGTTTATTTAAAACCAACTTAAAGTAGTTTAATTGCTATTTTAATGCCTTAATAGTGTAGTGGCATTACTTGTCTTTCAAAAAAGGTGTTAACTATTCATTTTGAACAATAATTTACCGAGTTATGGGAAGTTTTCGATGAGTAATCGCATCAAGCATGGCCGCCATTTTGAAAATTTTCCAAATTTAAAGTCTGATATCTCGGTGAATAATAAAGGTAAAGCTTTGAAATTTTGGATATATTTCAGTTACAAATAGCTTAATATCTGGTAAAAATTTTATGATACCAACTTATGTTTAACATGGTGTTTTTGAAGATTTTAAATTTTAAAATTTAGTTTTTTTGAAAAAAACATATCAAATAGTATTTTTATGAAATTTTAGACTTCATATTTGTAATCTACGACCTCAAATTGTATAGAAAAGTCACCTTACGTGTTGAAAAGTGTGATAGTTAAGGTGTAAAACGCGAATTTAAAAATTTCACAAAAAGTTAAATATTTTAAATTCTAAGGGAAATTTAGGCGGACTCCTGATCGATAACTCATTCTTATTGTCCCTGGAATCAGTGTACCAAGTGGCTTAGCATCATCAAAAAGTGCAGTGTTTCAACTTGTACCGCTTAGACTATGGTAAACGAAAGGAAATGAGTTTGGGGAACTGATAATATACAAGTGGTTTAGATCTATCCAGCTAGTTTTATGCATTAATTTAGTTTAAGTTTGAATTTGTTAATTTAATCAAAAGAAACCCACACAAACTAAATTAGCTGGGTCTGTAAGATTGTTTAAAATTTAATGTAAATATTGTAAAAATTAAAATGTTGCCTGATACATGTGAGAGTAAGAGCCTGAATTATATACGTTAATTCAAATGTGAAATACTTAAGTTGAATTTTATTGAAATAATGTTATATATTATTGAAGTTATGTTAATTATTAATGAAGAATGATAAATATATAATACTATTTAATTAACAGGAATACCAAAAAAAATTGCAATTTCAAAAATTTTCCCCAGTATCTCTAATGCATCCAAAAATCTGCTTATTACTCTACAGTTGTTAAATTCTAATTTCATGGTAGCTACAATTTGTTTTTACCAAAAATTTTTCTTAACCTTCCTTTTGCGTATAGTTGCGTATTTTGCGCAAAGATTACTACAGTGAATCTATGTTATTTGGGTAAGTGAACAAGGGGTGTTTGGAATAGAAGGGAATGAGTACTTGTGATTCCTCTTGGGACTATGAAATATTTATTCATCAAAATTGATAATGAGCTTTCTAGAAATTCTTACCTTATTTAAGATTTACATGTGAGACATTTTTATAAAAACAATTTGACCAAGGTATTTGAAATTGCGTTTACTTGTATTATAATTTTATGAGCAAATTAAGTACACGAGTAATTTTTGAAAAAGCAATGTTGAATGAAAAATTAAATTTTATATTTATATGAAATACATTTTAGTTTGAATGTTTTTTAATAAGTTCTTAATATTTGATGAATTCATATGGTACTTATTAAGTAATTTCAAAAGTATATCTTGGGTTGGACCCTAGAAAATATAGTAAGCCTAACTAGGGTACTGTTCTCATTTGTTTATAGGTAGACCTCTCCAAGCGTTTCTATTGAAGGTTGGGAATTTTCTTTTATATGTTTGCAATTAACACAAGGCCATAATTAATTTTAATGACAAATTTCCTTTTTGACTTAGTTAACATAATACGGGTCTAATTTCTAGTTAACACGTTGTTGCTTATCCTGAAAGGCGATATGAGTATCGCCAAAAATAGTAAGAAAAAACTTTTTGTGGCGTTATAATACTGATGCACGATTCTCTGACGAAATTTCATCTCGGAAGAACTAAATAAGTCTTCCTTCTGGAAGGGTGAAACCTGTCCACATCTGCATTTTCGTTTTGGCATCGATATAATATTTAATGCATCATGCATCGATATCAAGGATATTTGTACGAAATTTATTTTTATAGAATACGTGTCTGTAAGGTGAATTTGTGCCAGGCAGCAACGTGACAGCTTAAAAGTTTCCCTCATAATACTTTTAACGCTTTCCCAAAGTTAAAGTTTTTGATTTACTCTCTTAAAACATGTCTAGACCAAGAGATGGGAAAATTATATGATTTTATTTAGGATATATAAAAAAAGCAATTTAAAAATGTATTTATTTATTAATTTGAGAAATTATTGTATATTTTTTTGTCCTTTAGAAATTTATTATAATTATTCATATATATGACTTAAGTGTAAAAAAGCACGACAAATTTAATAACGTGTAATTATTAAATTGGTACAATTTTGAAATACTAAATTTCAAATTTATCTTAAAAGATAATATTTTAAGATAATCCTTCAGAGTAAAGCAAAAAAAATTCTTAAATATCTATTAATATCTTCTAATTGATCAAGCTAGTTTAATTTTTTTACTACTGTCAGCTTATTTTTGAATATGATATTCTAATTAAAAATATTTGTTCACAAAATTAGTTGTGTAACTAAATTCACATTGTCAAAAAAAATCTTCATGAAAATATGCTTTCATCTTTTCCTCAACCTCTCAATGCTTTATTTTTTAGGATTTTATCTACTAAAAGATTCCCTTCATTGAATTTTACAACACGCATTTATAACAGAAAATATGGAAGTGCTGTTCTTCAGTGCGATTTTCATCTGCTTACAGGCTTTAGCTTATACAGGTGAGTTTAAACCATACAATGTTCGCCACTTTATTTCATTTACTTCAGTTAACAATGGGGTAGTATTGAAATATCTGATTAAGAAATCATGAACGTTGTCGTTTTAGAAATCTCGATCCCATACCTATTTAGTATACAAAACATAATTGCTTGGTTTGTGGTTCTTCCGTAAATTTGTAATAGTAATTTGTTATTTATCTCATGTTTAAAATATTTGATTGATAAAAACAGCTTCTGATAAGTTAACAATCCAATAACCCAATAAACAAAAATTTTTAGCTAACAATGTGACAGAAAAATTCTAAATTCGAATTCATAATAAATCATATTTAAAAGTTATTTCAAGCATTATGGAAACGCATCAACAACATGGAAATGGGGTAAAAAGGTTTTTAGAAACCGTATTTTTGGGTTTTGGGTCGTTACTATCCATCCTAATAAAGAAAATGTCACTTCAAACTGTTTCAGTTGCAAAAGCAGTTGGAGAGTGCGGCCTTCTTGGATCTAGGCCAAGCTTTAGAGCTGATCTTGAAGTTTTACACATAAAATGCTTGTTAACGATGTAACATATCACGTATTTATTCTTAAAAATAATAATTTAGAAACAGCAAGATAGAATTATCCTAGTTTCTTCCAACAATAAGTAGCTTCTTAAGATGAAACCATGAACAAAAATATAATAAGGAAGTTGCATGTGTCAGTAATCCGTACGTATGGTTTTTTGTATGGTAAAATGAAATATCTAGTCAATTTTTCAAAAAAATGTACCGGTTATTAAATATTTTAATTTAAAAGTCGAGAAAAAACACGTGACTAAAAAAGTTTATTGTTTAAAAAGTAACGATGAGGTCAACAATCATATCATCAACTACATTGCTTTCCAACAATGTTTATCGTAAGATGACGTCACATCCCAAACTCGCTGTTAAAAAGGGGATTTTCGTTAATTTTTTTGGCATTCCAAAAATTTCTCGATCGAACTCAAATTTTAGGTAGTTGCTTATTTTTGCAGGAAGAATCGATTAAAAAATTAAAAAAATCATTCAACTTCCTCATTAGCTTATGTTTGCTAATAAAATTTAGAAAATATTATTTTACCAACTTTTAAATTGTTATACATGATTCAAGGGAGATGATGAATTAAGAATGGCGGTTAAAATTATCTTTACAATAAATGCTCAATTTTGCCCAATACATAAGGTTTTATGGTTAATTAATTATTATTTTTTCAGCTCCAGCCCCATTGAAACCAGCATCACCAGTGCGATTCCCCATTCCATACTACGGCATCTCTCCTCCAGAATACCACGGTACGTACTTTATAACTTTATTTCAGTTATATTTAATGGAAAACCTATGTAAATACAGGTAATTGGGAATTTTTGCGCAAATGGATGAATGACTTATCATTATAGAAGGTCTTAAAAGTATCTGGTGTAATTCCTTCACTATCTTCAAATTATTTTCAAAGTAGGTGCCGAGTAAGGCCTTCATGGATCTAGACCAGTGGATCCCAGCCTTTTGTGGCCCATCGCTCCTTTCTAGAGGTTGACCAACACCTATCGCCCCCTTTCCATTCGCATTATATGTCTAATTTTAAATTGAAGTGACGTGTAAATAATAAAGCAATTTTATGTCCGGGAAACCTCCCTCAGAAAGTTTTTGGAAATAAGACTCCCAAAAAAACAGGTTTTAACTAGTTATGGTACACTTATTCCGAGTTTTGGACATGTATTTTGAGGTAGAATTTGGATTTTGATGAACTAATTATAAAAAGATTTTGAAAAATTAAGTTTTACAAAACCTTTAAGGGGGTTAAGTACAAAAGGGGGGTTTGGGGGTCGTTCACCAGAAATGTTTTGGAATTTTGACGCTAAGAAACATGGTTTTAACTTATTGTATTGTGGTGAAGTCTAAATACAGTCAGTCAGAACAGTACTATTTTATTTTTCCCCTTTGAATACTCATTGCTCTCCACTTATTTATTGCCCATTGCTTTATATTGCTTATTTATTGCCTAATATTATTTATCGCTCCCCACTTATAACCCAAATCGCTCACCTGGGGGCGATCGTCCCAAGGTGATCACAAACCACTGATCTAGACCAAGCTCTTGAGCTGATGCTATAGTTCTTGTGTGCCCATAAATTGCTTGTGTTTAAGGTGCAACATATCACAGTATTTATTCTACGTGGACATTATCAAATCACAATTAGCTAATGTTTTTAATTAGTTTATACCTAGCAATTTTCTATGGTAAACTAAGAATGATATATAATCCATATGCATTTTAAAGAAAAACTCAATAACTTTCTTGTCATAATATGTAGTTTTATACAGGGTATTTTGATTTCAAATTTGAACCATGAATATCAGTAAAATCCATTATAGGAATAATTTTAAATTTCATTAGTTTGCGTTTAATATTATAATGTTTTGATATAAAGTTTTTTACGAAATCATTTTTAATCCCTTGGATAAAAAATCAGCGTAGTACTTGATCTAAAAATTAACAATTTAATTATTTTTAAGAATGTTGTGGAAATGAAAGCAAATATTTGAATGTTTTTTTACCTTAAAATATGTTTTTTATATAAAAAATAACCTATCAGCAATATAAATACCCTCTGTTACAGCAAAGTTTAAAATGAGATGAATCCAACAGAAATAAAATACACTCCTACCCCGCAAAGTAAAAAAAAATACTCAAAACCTCCTTTGAAGTTCAAGAAAACGTAACCAGACAGCTTAGCCATGGAATTCCGATCAAATTGCAACAGAAAACGAGCACAAAGCGTTCTGCCAAACAATCAAAAGCGTACACCGGGCATTTTGATAAAAAAAACCTACTGAACGGTATCAAACTTGAGGATAAAGAACACCACAGAACACAATGAAATTCACGAAACTGCGGATAGTAGTTAAAAGTCTCGAATTATAAAAAAAAGTATTAGTTTAGCTGTTTGGACAGAGAAATAACTGGAAAAATCCCTTGTATAAAGTTTCAAAGAAAGCTTTGTTAGAAAAGTACTAATGCCCGATTCCTTTCGTGAGCCATGACTTTCGATTTGTTCTAATTTTTTTTCTTCGAAAGTCCATCTGGGATACTTAATTTGTATTGGGGAAGACAGCTTTAAGAGAAGAGTGTTATTTGTAACAAGACTTTGTTTTTTTTTCATGGTATCTGGGGAAAAAAGGGTTTAGATGAAACTTTTTTTACATCTTTCGTGGGATACATGGATCTTAAAAAAACTCAAATGTTTAGTTTTGGAATAGGAGGTTTTGAACTTAAAATGTATACCTCAAAACAATTTCTGTATATTATGAAAAAAATATATGCATCATTAAAAAAGCTAGATTTTTGGCATTAAAAATAATAATTCACGAAGCACACACTGCAATTCACAAAAAATATTCTAAAGAGATAACTAGCTTGATGGAATACTTTTTGGTGCAAAAGTGTTAAAAGAAACCTGAAAGAATATTGTGTTTAATTTTAAATTAATAAGTAGGGCCTGTCCATAAATTGACGTCTGTCTTGGAGGGAAACGGTAGTAAGGTTGGTTTAGTTTAGGGGATCTTTTTTCTACAGGGAGTTGAAAACAGGATCAACCAATTTTTGACAAGAAGGAGAAAGGGATAACCGTGTTTAGGATATCACAAACTGTAAACTAACAAAAAATCCAAATATATTTAGGAAATACGGCTTACACCGAGGTTTAAACGATATTATTAAAAAAACTGTACCATCAAAATGAAAGTTCCAGGTATTAAAATTTAATAAAAAGGTGGAGTACTAGATCCTTGCTAAAATTGTAGTTAGGAAAGCTTAACATGTGACGTACATGATGGTTGCGATAGAAAAACCTTGAGAAGCACTTAAATTTCATTTTATTTTCAAATAGGCCTGGGAAGTTCTTGAACTCTGAGCAAAGTCCTTGATTTTTTTTTAGATATTTTAGTCTGAACTCTTTACAGTTCAAACATGGAAAAATAATTTTTTAGCTTAATAACTCGTTTCCATTTAACTTCTAAATTATGAAAAGGCTTTTTCAAGTTGTAGAACAGATTTCAGTTGTACAACTTAGCTACTCTAAATTTTCTTTTTATGACCTTCATATAACATAAAAGTGAATATAGTAATATGTTTGAATTTGTTTTTTTATGAATAATAAACTCTTACAAAAAACTTAAAAAGCACTTGATTGTTTTTCCCACAATGATGAGAAATGTGGGTAGGGGCCATTCATTAATTACGTAAGGATGATTTTGCAATTTTTGATCCCTCCTACCCCCATGTAAGGGTACGTAAGATTTTTCAAACCCCTCCCCCTATTCTTACGTAAGATTCCATTTCGTTTTTCAAAATAATAAAATGTTACTAAAACTCTCAGTTTGACGTAAATGAAATATTTTTATTTTTCAACAGATAATTAATATTCCTGCAACAGTTTTATTTTTTATCTTAACTTAATGCTACTCCAATAAAAAAGATACATCTGATATACCTTCATTTTTTAAAATTAAAGCTGCGATAATATACCGAGATCGTCAGCATTTTTAAGTTTTTCTGGGGTTATTCAATAGTAATTTCATTAGAATAATTGGAATTTGTTTACATTAACTTAAAAAATCTTACGTAAGAATGGGTTTGACCCCCACCCCAAGTAAGAGTATGTAGGTATTTTTCGAACCCCCCTCCCCCTCCGGACCCTTACGTAATTAATGAATGGCCTCGTACATCATTATTTATGAATGAACCCTTAGTTTAAAACAACAATCAACAATAAAGGGATATGAATATTCCCCTCCCATAGATAATATGAATCCTAATACAAAAGTTTTCTCCCTAATTTGAAATTTTATGGTTGCCCATTAGGGAGTATCGAAAAAAACTTTTTTTCGATTTTGATGACGTAATAGTGCGGAAAAGTTGTCTAAGGTGCCAGAGAGTACCTGTGAATTTTTTCAGAATTTTTGGATAATTTCTTAAGGTGCCACATTGGCCCTGAAATTCCCCATGTTAATCCAATGGGGCGCGCCGCCAAAAAGGCCGAAAATCGGTTTTTCGCCCCTCATTTCTACCCTAATCACAAGACGAATGTCTCGTCTCAAGTTATGGACTCTATATGATGTATGCTACCAGAAAAAACTTGAATAATAACTTAAATCTCTATATTATGTTGATTGTGGGCTCTGATTTGAACGAGGAAATACGCGATTTTCGACGAAATTTGAGCATACAAAAAAACGTAATATAGATATTTAGGCTATTATTCAAGTTTTGTCGGATAGCCTAGATCATATAGAGTCCATAACTCGAGACGAGACATTCGTCGTGTGATTAGGGTAGAAATGAGGGGCGAAAAACCGATTTTCGGCCTTTTTGGCGGCGCGCCCCATTGGATTAACATGGGGAACTTCAGGGCCAATGTGGCACCTTAAGAAATTATCCAAAAATTCTGAAAAAATTCACAGGTACTCTCTGGCATCTTAGACAACTTTTCCGCACTATTACGTCATCAAAATCGAAAAAAAGTTTTTTTCGATACACCCTATTGCCCATAGATGTAAGAGTGAATGTTGAAAATGCTTATGTCTATATTTCTAATTTTAGGAAGAGTGATATTTTCCAACACGTATGCTGGAGCCTTTGCGTGCCTGGGGACCGAACAACCAATATATATTATTAGGAAGAGAACTTATTGCAGGGTAAGAAAATTTTGAAAATAAGCTAATTAAAATCTAAGAATCTAAGAAATTTGAGTATGTCATGCATGTTTTTTATAACTGCCTGAAATTTCGTTACTATGAAGTAGGCAGACATTTTTGGAGTCACACTTCAAATGCTCATTTAAAAAATAATCCTAACTAGGATTATTTTTTGAAGATTTTACTACATATATTTGCTATCTATGTAGTAAATTCAATCAACCCACATATTTTACTAATATAGTAATTTTTTAAACGGAAAAAATTAATACAGAATTAAATCATTTAAAATCAGAATGTGTCGCAGACCCGAATAGTCCACCATCCCGATTAGAAAACTACAGATTCCGAGGAACACATAATGGCTATTTTCAATAAGCTTCTTGTTCAAGAAAAAGAACACAAGATATAGTTACAAAACATTTAAATGAAACACTTTGTTGATAAAACATAAAAATTTATGTTACAATATTTTTTTATTTAGTTTCATACGTCAGTCACATTGTTTAGGCAAAACTAATATTTTAAAAGATCCCTTTATAATTATTATTAATAATAGAAAATATAGGACAGTAGCTACAAAAGATATTATTCCAAAATATAACAGAATTTTAGGATCAGTATGATAATTGAAAAAAAATTGTTATGAAAACAAAATATAACCAACCTCTCAGGGAGCATTTAAATTAACCAGTTAACTTAATGAGCATTAGAACTCCGATAATTACTTTGTACTATTGACTAAACTTTGTGTGGGCTAATTACCTTAATTAATGTCATACATAGCAAGCTTTAACTGGAGCTCAGACAATATGGAAGAAATAAATTTAGTACGTATAGGATTGTTTTCTACAAAAGAGTTTTGAACCGCTTCGCATTTTTAGAAGATACCCTATGTTATCGATATGCCAAAGTAGGTTTATTTAAAGAACACTATAATTAAAAGTGAAACTTATTTTAATCTTTAATTTTTCCTTAAATGGTCATAGGATATTGCTTTTTTGGCTTCTTCTTTTGCTAACCGTTCGTAAAATAAATTAGTTAAATCAATAAATAGACTGTTTTAAATAACTTTTGCCTCGACTCTGAGATTTTTTCTCCACATCTCTACCCATTCGTTGAACCTCATTATCCTCATACCAAGTCATGTTGGCGCTCGCAACATGGAAAGAGGTATTGTCATCTTAAGAGTGCAGTTTTCAAACATTGTTTGAGCATTTTTTTGAGTTAAGTTCATAGGGGGTTTTCTAACTTGATTTCGCGTGCTTTTTCGTGATTATGCTTAGTGAAAATTGCCATTTTGTTCCTTAGAATCTGTAGTTTACGAATCGCGATGGTGGACACTTCGGGTCTGCGCCAGGGGATGGTGAGAGGCGCAGAAGTGGAAAATCGACGAGTTTCAATTTTGTGTTGTTTGGAGTCAAAATGGTTCCTTTTACTTTTTTAATTTGCTCAAATGCTCCATAATACGAGAGAGGCAAGGGAGGACTAACGGGACATAGAGTTTGGAAAGGATCAGTTCACTCCAGTAGAAGGGGTAGAAGGATAAAGTGGAACGTAAAAATTTGTAAGCCTATTTTCTCTGAGGCGCAGGCTTATAGTCGTCCATTAACGTAATGAAAGGTGCCATTCTTTTCCTTATTTTCAGGCGAGAAAGAATTGCGATAGTAGAAATCTGGCAACGCTCACTAGGGGTAGGGAGAGGGGCAGGAAAAAATTACGAAAATCAGCAATATCTCCTGAAAAATAATTTCTTTTCTGCACCAACTGCGGTTGAATGTTTTGTAAATTGACACCAAAAATGGGTAAAATGCTTTAAACCGATTTTCGAACGATTCTTCTACTTAAAATAGGGCCTGAAAGGTGTAGAAAAAAATAAGGGGAAATTCTCAACTTTTAAGTCTTTTAAAAACTTATTTTTCTCGTGAAGAAGCACTAATTTCAGGCTAATTTTTCCCTTTATACACTTAAGAATACGAAATACCATTGTAGATATCTGGGACCTCCGATTAAGGAGGGGGACAGGGGCAGAAAAAAATATTCCTGTTTTTATACCCTTCGTGGGAGTAAAATTCAAAATTTTCTACTTTTAGTAGAGTCATAAGTGGTGCAAATAAAGAAGATAGATACCTGACATGTCTAACAGCCCGTTAGAAAAGAGTTCCTCCCATTGGAAGGTGAAATGGAAGGGTTAAGCGGAATATAAGGAATTATATGGGATGTTTTGAAAAAAATTGTGTCTATTTTAGTGAAATAATGTAGAAATCTATTTGAGCAGGTTCTATGTAATCTGTAGAACTGGAAATGCGACAATAAGTAACTTTCATTCTCGACCGAGGATAATAATTGGGGCAGAAAAAAAGTTAAAATTATACTTTACAGAGAAAAAGAGTAATTATCCTGTTTGAAAGGTTTTATGGACTGAAATTTTGATTGGGGTCACTCAAGGTGGTCTATCCTGAGAAGCATAAACTCGTCTTTGGGGGTTGAATGGATGAAATGGAATACTAATTCGATTTTTTGACAAATGGCGTGAAATTTCTTGGAAGAGAGTGATAATAAACAAATCGATTTCTCTTTCCAACTCTCTCGAATAGGTTACCCGACAATGAAATTTGGGAATCAAGACAAGGGTCCATGGTCGGCGCAGACAAATTTTATACATTAAATTTTAGTTTGTATAATTGTGTCTAAATAAGATAAAATATCCCTAAAATAAGAAATTTCATAGCAGACATGAAGGAGACCCATGTTAAAACTGTTTCTTGGAGGGTAAGAGGATAAAATAGAATATTAGGGGGTATTACATTTTACTATTTTACTAAAAAGTGAGTATTTCTCGCAAAAATTGCATTAAAAGGATTCGATTTTCCAATTTTACTCCATGGAATATGATACGTATAAGATAAATCTGTAGTATTAGGCAGGGGAAGGTTAGTTGGGCAAAAAAAACCTGTAATTATTACAAAATTAAGAAAAAAAACTTTATAATATTCTAATTTTTTGAGAAATAATTAAATGTCTTAAATTTGTAATAATTACAGGGTTTTTTTGCCCAACTAACCTTCCCCTGCCTAATACTACAGATTTATCTTATACGTATCATATTCCATGGAGTAAAATTGGAAAATCGTATCCTTTTAATGCAATTTTTGCGAGAAATACTCACTTTTTAGTAAAATAGTAAAATGTAATACCCCCTAATATTCTATTTTATCCTCTTACCCTCCAAGAAACAGTTTTAACATGGGTCTCCTTCATGTCTGCTATGAAATTTCTTATTTTAGGGATATTTTATCTTATTTAGACACAATTATACAAACTAAAATTTAATGTATAAAATTTGTCTGCGCCGACCATGGACCCTTGTCTTGATTCCCAAATTTCATTGTCGGGTAACCCATTCGAGAGAGTTGGAAAGAGAAATCTATTTGTTTATTATCACTCTCTTCCAAGAAATTTCACGCCATTTGTCAAAAAATCGAATTAGTATTCCATTTCATCCATTCAACCCCCAAAGACGAGTTTATGCTTCTCAGGATAGACCACCTTGAGTGACCCCAATCAAAATTTCAGTCCATAAAACCTTTCAAACAGGATAATTACTCTTTTTCTCTGTAAAGTATAATTTTAACTTTTTTTCTGCCCCAATTATTATCCTCGGTCGAGAATGAAAGTTACTTATTGTCGCATTTCCAGTTCTACAGATTACATAGAACCTGCTCAAATAGATTTCTACATTATTTCACTAAAATAGACACAATTTTTTTCAAAACATCCCATATAATTCCTTATATTCCGCTTAACCCTTCCATTTCACCTTCCAATGGGAGGAACTCTTTTCTAACGGGCTGTTAGACATGTCAGGTATCTATCTTCTTTATTTGCACCACTTATGACTCTACTAAAAGTAGAAAATTTTGAATTTTACTCCCACGAAGGGTATAAAAACAGGAATATTTTTTTCTGCCCCTGTCCCCCTCCTTAATCGGAGGTCCCAGATATCTACAATGGTATTTCGTATTCTTAAGTGTATAAAGGGAAAAATTAGCCTGAAATTAGTGCTTCTTCACGAGGAAAAATAAGTTTTTAAAAGACTTAAAAGTTGAGAATTTCCCCTTATTTTTTTCTACACCTTTCAGGCCCTATTTTAAGTAGAAGAATCGTTCGAAAATCGGTTTAAAGCATTTTACCCATTTTTGGTATCAATTTACAAAACATTCAACCGCAGTTGGTGCAGAAAAGAAATTATTTTTCAGGAGATATTGCTGATTTTCGTAATTTTTTCCTGTCCCTCTCCCTACCCCTAGTGAGCGTTGCCAGATTTCTACTATCGCAATTATTTCTCGCCTGAAAATAAGGAAAAGAATGGCACCTTTCATTACGTTAATGGACGACTATAAGCCTGCGCCTCAGAGAAAATAGGCTTACAAATTTTTACGTTCCACTTTATCCTTCTACCCCTTCTACTGGAGTGAACTGATCCTTTCCAAACTCTATGTCCCGTTAGTCCTCCCTTGCCTCTCTCGTATTATGGAGCATTTGAGCAAATTAAAAAAGTAAAAGGAACCATTTTGACTCCAAACAACACAAAATTGAAACTCGTCGATTTTCCACTTCTGCGCCTCTCACCATCCCCTGGCGCAGACCCGAAGTGTCCACCATCGCGATTCGTAAACTACAGATTCTAAGGAACAAAATGGCTATTTTCACTAAGCATAATCACGAAAAAGCACGCGAAACCCATTTTCGTGAAGTTAGAAATCCCACTATCAGCAGATTACGACCACGGGTTCCCATGCTGAAGGATCTTCATGACAGGACCGTTGGTTATTTGCATTGGTGTCTAAATACTTGGGTTTTAATGTATAAATACCCGCCCATTGGAAATTAAAAAAAATGTATAAAAAACAAGAGGGATACTTGAGAGAGTGTCTTCAAAGTGAGTGTCGATAAAGGAGAGTGCCGATACCTGAGAGAGTGTCTTTAACCCATTAGCGCCCAGTGATCTATTGCTAGATCGCTAAATATAGGGTCATAAATGCTCTCTTAAATTACCTTAAATTCACCCAACAGTAACGAAACTGCACATATGGCAAGAGAAAACATCCCTCAATCCTAATACCCTGTGTTTTTTGCGTTTGCTTCATTTATTTTGTAATAGGGATGGGCTAAAATTCGAGTTTTTTTCTTTGATCGAAAATAATTTGGGCGTTACTGTAGTTAATTAGGCTCACTGGGTGAGGCCATGAGCAAAGCTGTTACAGACGTGTTGGAAATCCCAGTAAGCTGAGGCTGAGGCTCCTTGTGTCCCCAAGTTAACTTCGCCATCATTTTATCGACCCCAGAGAGATGAGAGGCTGAGTCTACCCTTGCCCAACCCGAGAACAGAACTCTGGACTATTGAGTGGCAGCTACAACAATGGTACTGAGTTTCTGTATGTTAGATGTTAGTGCATTGGGCGGATTTAGGTGGTGGATCCTGGAGATGGCACCCCGATGTCCCCGATGGCTTTGAAAGCATGTTTTTCCCTTATAAAAATGCCATTTTCTGAAAAAGACTCAGAGGGGCATTGCTTTCCTATGAACTCTCATAAATCCGCCCATGAATGTAAAACGAGACGCTCTAATCTTTAAGTCCATTTAACCCTTTATTTACCTACGGTACTTGTTACCACTGGCTCAAGTTTAGAACAGCTGATGGTTGGCGAGTTTTTGCTATTTGGCGCCATATTTAGAAGCCACATAATTCACTTAACATTAGTTGGGGTACCTATATAGTGATTTTTATCGCTAAAAACTTGGAGCATCACCAGTACTAAACTTGCGCCGAAAATGATTTGGTAAATAAAGGGTTAATATCATGCAAATGAAAGTGTAGGGGAGAACGGGGATGAATGGTACAGGGGATGAACGGGACAGCTCAATTTTTTATACCTTAACTTCACTTTAAATTTTTGTTATTTCAGCCATAAATAGTAGTACCTAGCCCATTTAAAAAATTGTGTTCATTGACATCAGCTTCCATTTTTGTATAAATAGGACTACTAAATGTGTTTTCCCATACCAAAAGTAACTTTTATCGTTTTACTTCTATCGTTATTTATTAAAAAATAATTTAACATAAATTTTACAGTGTGTTGAAAGAGTACTTATTTTTATTTTATTTATATATACACTGCCAAACAGAAATAATCCAATTACTTGGCAGGGAAAATAAAATACAAACAAATACAAATACAACAGATAAAAGACACAAAAAAGTACAAAGAAACATGAAACAAGTAAACACTCTAAAAAAAAAATATATGTACAGAAAAAATTAAGAAGAAACACTTTCTAGGTATTGATTTTTCAATTTGGTAAAAGAATCACAGAAAAGATCAATTGATCCGGGAAGATTATTCACTATTTTATAAAATTGAAACATGGATTGATGTGAAAGATAGCTTTTAATAAGTGGAATTTTGAAAACAATTATGTTTCTTGTGATGCGTGGTGGAACGTAGAAGTTAAGTAACTGTAGTAAAGGGGGGCAGTCAATATTACTTATATTAGTATAGTTTCCAATTTAAATGAAGAAAATCCTTGGATTTTTTCCTAGTATAATATTAGTTTTTCAAAAATAAGTGGGTACGGGGATGAATGGGACAGGAGTTGCGGGGATGAATGGGACAGGAGTTGCGGGGATGAATGGGACAGTTCCATCATCACTTCATTTCCTGTTTCCAAAACTTTCCATCAATAGCTTGCTATGTTCAACTCTTTTAAGTAATTTCTGTTAAAGTTTACTAAAATAGGGTGCAAAAATTTATGTTTAAACTTGTGTTTTATGTTCCAAACTCATGTGTGAATAAAGCAAAGTTTTAATGAGCAAATAGTTGCAACTTTCATCTCAAATATTTTATGGTTAAACAATTATTCAAACAAGTTAGGTTTTTATGCTCTATTTTTATGAAAAGTTCCTTAAAAATGGCAAGGAAAGTGTTACTGCAGAAGGAGAGGAATGGCTTTGGGGGTTAGGTTCAGGCATCAAAAATTATCTATTTGCACTCCTAAAAGTACAAACCCATAAAAAGCGAGTAGCATTAATAGAAATAACACCAGCTTCAACCACTGAGCTGAAAGAACAAAAGGATTTGCTTCAGTTTATGCGTTAATTTTACTTGTCATAAAGTCGAATAAATGTAGGCTCTTTTTGCCCTTTAAATGCTTTTTTAATTTTTTTCTTTGGAAAACAGAAGTGTGTTGTTCCTTTAAAAAGCTAAACGTTGTGCAACATTTAAAATAACTTTGTTATTTTGTAAATTTTTGAACTTTTTTTTAACTGTCCCATTCATCCCCGCTTGGTGTCCCATCCATCCCCACCACGGGGATGAATGGGACAAAAAACATGCGTTCATAAAAACTTTTCTTGGAGTTTAAATAATGGGTAATTGATTGAATACACGCATTTATAATGTAACCAAGAGTTCAATTATTGGTTTTAAACTTGTTACAAGATTGAAAAATGTATATTTTTTTCAATTTTAGCAAAAATGTGAAATTTGTCCCATTCATCCCCGCTCTCCCCTATACTACATGAAACTGAACTAAGAATATTTATTTTATAGGACTACTATGTGTGCTCAAAATACAATCCTCGAGAGGAATATCATAAAGACGGAGAATACTACATGCCCCTGCGCATTCAATGCCCAGAAGGTGCTATATTCAGCACGGACACCTTCAAGTGCGAGTACAACGGCCGATGCGAAATCCCTGAATACCTACTGCGCCCAGTGCCTTTTCTATCAGAAATACCCGATGGCCCGAGACCCGAAGATTATTACGTCCGTCACTTCTATTACAAGGAATGGGAGAAGCGGGATCCTATACACTCTTCTGGAGTCACACCCACAAACCCTATTCCAGGTGGAGTCCGACTGTCTGATTTCATTGAAGACATCCTGAAGATCCTGAAAATAATTCCCAGTCATCATCAAAGGTCGAAGCGATCCGCGGAAGTTGAAGATAGTCAATTGGCGTTTATGCTGGTGGAATCCTTGTTCGATGACATGCTATCATTGTTACCCAAGATTGAAAGTAATACTCAGTCTAATACTAGTGAATTGACCACTGAGTTGATGTCCACAACAGTGCCAAGCACTGATGAATATCTCACTCCTGAACCTACTGGAGGAAGGCCTATTCCAGGTGGAGTCCGACTGTCTGATATCACTGAAGACTTCCTGAAGATCATGAAAATAATTCCCAGTCATCATCAAAGGTCGAAGCGATCCGCGGAAGTTGAAGATAGTCAATTGGCGTTTATGCTGGTGGAATCCTTGTTCGATGACATGCTATCATTGTTACCCAAGATTGAAAGTAATACTCAGTCTAATACTAGTGAATTGACCACTGAGTTGATGTCTACAACAGTGCCAAGCACTGATGAATATCTCACTCCTGAACCTACTGGAGGAAGGCCTATTCCAGGTGGAGTCCGACTGTCTGATATCATTGAAGACTTCCTAAAGATCATGAAAATAATTCCCAGTCATCAGCAAAGGTCAAAGCGATCCGTGGAAGTTGAAGATAGTCAATTGGCGTTTACTCTGTTGGAATCTTTTTCCGATGACATGAGGTCATTGTTACCAGAGATTGAAAGTACTACTTTGTCTAGTACTAGTGAATTGATCACTGAATTGATGTCCACAACCGTGCCAAGCACTGATGAATCTCCAATCGATGTTGAAAAGTGGAGTGAAGAGTTCTTAAGAAAAATTGTTGGACATTTCTTGGGGAAGAAATCTGATAGAGATATCATTTTTGAGCTATCTAAAAAAGTGGCTCAAATCGTTGCTCCTATAGGGTCGGAACTGCTAGTGCAGGAATACGAACTCACAACTGGCTCAAGACGAGAGATTAAAATCAAACGAGATATGATTAGGGACACTTATGAAGAACTCAAAACTAAAGCTTTGCCTCTTGGAAAACCAATTTTCTTTGAAAAGCTTCCCAAAATTCTGCAGGACTTCTCAGAAAATGTTCCTTTCTTGAAGAGATGCATGGAATCGTTGGGAAAGCTGGTGATAGAAAACCAACAGAGGATAACCTCTACGATTTCTGAGATGGTCAAGAAATACGATAGAGTTTTTAAAATAACCAGAGAAGATTATATCCTCTACTCTTCTTTGAAGGATGTACTGAAAGATGTCGAATCTATGATTGACGTCTTGAGTGAAGCGGTTCCTGCTAATGTGCGAAAAGCGTTGAAGAGAGTAGAGGAGTATACCGGTAAAATTGAAAAATTACTGGAACTTAAATTTCCACGAAAAATGTCACAAAAACAATAATGTGGAACCACTTTTTACTGTATCTTTAGGATGGTTTTCGTTGTTTGAAAATCAATAAAGTTGTTCTTACAGTAAAACTATTTGATTTATTTTGCTTTAAAATTAGCTTTATTTTATGAAATATTTCTATTTATTAATCTAAATTCCCTTGAGTGAAATGTTTTGGCATATACTTCTTAAATTAAGGTAGTATTTAATTATTTGATTTACACCAGTTATCCTTCCTGATAAATTCAAATGTCAAATACTTAAATGTCACCAAACGTTTATTGTGTAAGTTTTAATACCTATAAGTTGGTTTGCAGTTTTTTAAAACATGTTTGTTAATTTGGCGCAAAAAAAGGCTCGGAAACTTTCAATATAATAGATAACGGAACTGAACAAATCCTTTTATAGCAAAACTATTTAAATATTTGCAACTACAGAAGTTCTAATAAATGAGGAACAACATTTACTATTCAGTGCTACACCTTTAAATGTTCTGAAACACCAAATAATTCTTAAAAGTAGCACTTTCTTATTAATTAAAAAGCAACGAGCTTGAGTGATTTAAGGTCATATTCACCGGTAAATTAATCTGGCGGTTAAACGACAGTCAAGCTTCTGATTGGCCGTTAAAGAAAACTAACTAATTTTCCACCAATCAGAGGTTTGACTCACGGTTAATCGTCAGTTAGCAGTTGAATACGGCAGTTAGTAGACTAAAAAATTTATCATATAACTTTTAAGATTTTCAAAAGTTAACTGTTAATTTATTAATCATAAACTGTGTGGTAATTGGATGTTAATTTATAATTTAATTAATTATGAACTATTAATTAGTTAGCTGTTTGACTACAACTTTGGTTTCTATTTTTTTTACTATTTTAATTATCTTTCACAACTTAAAAACAACTTCATTGTTATTTTTAACCATTATTTTCACTCAACCTTTTCAGTTCTAGCCTCCCCTTTCCCATAGGATTCAATGGTAATATTGGGTGGCTTAGGATTGAAAGTGTTAAATCAGCAAATGTGTCTTGTAAGTTAACCAAATGTAAGTGGATTATTTAGAGTTTTATAGCCGAAAGACAATTGATCAAATGTAAGAAAAGATATTACCTTGTAGAGAAATTTCTAAATATAATATGTCTTAGTGACATTGAACAAATCTAGCAATAAAAGAATATATAAATGAGAAAAAAAGCAAATTCTGTCATAAAAATGAATCTAACATCTGCTTAGTAAATGTAACCTTCTTAATATCACATACTTGAGTCCTTTAATGTTTAAAATAAAAACCATTCCTTATTTTCGAAGTTATAACGCTCAAGCCAAATAATAAATACTCCATAAAATATTAAAATTGCGCTTCGAGAATTGACTCGTGCACGTTCCCTTGTCATTTATATAAGAAAGGCCAACAGAGTTAAGTGCTATGTACGTAATTTGAGTCGAAATATTTATTCAAAAGTTTTGACAGCCAATCCGGCAATCGTAAATTACTTATCTCGGTTAAAGTTACACTTTCCACGCAACCAGAAAAATATCACTTTCCCTTATTTATTGCTGGCCATTTTATCGATAGTCGGCATCCGAATCTCCTTTTGCATTTATATAAAAGTCACGTTCGAGCAAATGAGGTTGGAAAAGAGTGGTGGTAGTACTCGCTTTGGAGTTCCTGAGCCGGTCACAGTTATGGATGCTCCTCCCGAATGCATAACGGTCTGAAATATTTAAGCGGGAACAAGTGCTTTTTTTCTGGTTAATGTTGCCATCCTGAAGAAAATAAAAGTATCTCAAGTCCCAGCGGGAGGCTATTCGGATAGCGCCAGGACGTTTTAAAATCGTCAATGCGACCTTTTTGAAAGCTTTTTGGGAAATCAGTACGCGGCTAAGCCTACTTTTTAAGCCCGAAAGTTCCGAATAATCTTAAGAAGCTTTCAGCAGTTTTCTGGCACCATCAAAAGGGGATGTATTTTTAACAGACTTAGGGGATGGCTTGTTCGACGATGATTGAGGGAAAGACGTTTTGATGGAAAAAGTATTTTTGACTGGCCTCGCCGCAGAATATTCTTCCAAGTCTCATTTTGAAAGTTGACGTTTTATTTCGGCTGTCAAGAGATTGGATATTGGTTGGTTCCCGGTGTTCTCAGTTTTTTTACTCTGGAAAAGTAGTATTTCCTTTAGATGTTATTTTTAGGTGCTGTAAATATTCTGTCTCGCCGAATTTAATTTTTTAAGGCTTTTGTCTACCATCACGGAAAGTACTCTTAACCCGTTGGGACTCGCGGGGTCATTTTATAACCCCAAGCTCACACTAACATTCCATTTAACGGAAAACTAAACACTTGGGGATTCTTTACTTCTGAGTAGCTGGGTTTCTGACCCTTATCTACATGCCTGAGAAGTTTTGTGGAATTCGGATGATTTTTCCGCCCCCCAGACGCATTTTGTTAGCTTTTGGGGTAATGGAATGACCCCCGCGAGTCTCTTCGTCAGTGCTGCGCATTCGTTTTTTCGTACTCCGCCTTCTATACAACCCACTGATAAGGGCCCAAAACATTCGTAAACAAATTTAAAGAAATTCTCAGGGGTTTCTATTTCATTTTAGTACAAAGAAAAGGAAGACACAGGTGTGGGTACTTTCAATACTGGTCCCCGTGACAGTTTTATGACTTGTAATTCACCAGACCACTGTACCCCGCCCCTTACATTATTTGCTTTTGTATTGAATGGGAAAGGAGCTAGGAAAGTGTATTGGAGGTAACAAGGTTTCGAAGAAAAAATACCCAAGTTTGAGTGTTAGGAAAAAAAGGTTGGAAGTAGGATAGACTTGTGTCTGTAATTTGTGTTTAATTTTTTTGCAAAGCCCACGTTAATACCATCTGTGATAATTGTCTTAACCGAAAGAAAGCTTAAAGAAATTCATTATATAGTATTTTGAAGTAATTAAATTAATTTTACATAGAAATGATTTGTGTTATTTTGATACATATGTGTGTATTGTGTAATAAGAAAAATTAATATCAAACTCAAAAAAATTATTTCTCAGTGTAGAAAATATTGCAGATTATAAGTTTTCTTAATCAAAAAAGTTTTAAAGTCTAAAAATTTATGGTTAAGACTGAAAAAAAAATATTTTTAACTATGTAGAAAAAGAGCGAAAAGGTTGGGGCTATTCCATAACCCCCGCGAGTCTCAACGTTCGCCCGGGAGGCGCGAGTCCCACCGGGCAGCTATTTCCGTGTGCCAAACGTTATTAATTTATTTGAATTCAGTTATCAATACGTAAATATAGGTCCTTTTGAATTTTTCATGGTAGTTTAACTAAAAAATTTGACACTTTCTCAGAAAATGCAGGCCTTCTTTCATAAATTATAAATAATGGAGAGGATACTTTTTGGGAAAGCTTTCCATGGCAGATGCTCAATATTATATCCCCTATTGTTAAATTGAAAGCACAGTGAACGTATCTTTGAAAATACTTGCTGCATTTATAAATGAAGCGACATTAATTTTAAGAATTATATTTACATGCAACAATCAATGTTATTCTTGAATGATTTTCTTTACACACTTCTGAGGAAAAAATTCTATAAACAAGACCTCTACAAAAATTTCATAGCTGATATAATTAATTTTGATAAATTAAACGTAGATTTTGTGAGGAATTTGGGCTGGATTTCAAAAATTTTTAAAGATTCTGATTTTGAAAATTTTCATAGCTGATATAATTAATTTTAATTAAGTAACTTAGATTTTGTGAGGAATTTTGGAAAATAACCCCAGTAAAAAAGCCTGTATCTCGATCTCGGCTAGAAAAAAAACTCAGCTAAAGAGCATTAATAAGATACGTAAATAAGCTTCCCCCATTGTATTTAATCTTCAAATCCCGAGATAATTTTTGTTTATTAAGAACTAAAATATTGATTTAATTTTCTTGAATGAAATCTCAGAACAGACTACCATTTTTATAAAGATTCTCCTTCAAAGTGTTTGTAAACTTAAAACTGAAAGCTTTTTTTTATAATTATTGTAAATCAAAACTTTCTCAAATTTTTTTTTGTGTCCGCACACAAAAGGTGTTTTTTTTATACAAAAATTTCCACCTACGAAAATTTGCCATCGTACACTCTATAGCCTAGATAGCCTCTATTAAAAATATGTCACTGTGTTCATGGTAAATACCTTGACTGCATGATAGAAATAGATTAAAACTAGTCTTAAAAAACCCCAAAGGTTTAACCCCGTATAACGTCTTCACGAAGAATTTTAGTGATAAGCAAAAGTTGTCATGGTTGACTGGTTGGAGTGATACAGAGGATAAATTGTCGAAAGTCACAGATAAGAGGGTCAGGGCAGTCACGTACACATCTAGGGGGTCACCTCTGTATGGTGCCATCTATCTTCTTCTTTGGAAAGGGGCGGTCAAAAATTCCCTTTCCGCGAAGTTTGGTCCTACCCCCTGCGTACCCCGTTCTGTGTCAATATTTAAAGAGACCTCACATGTATACTTTCCTGCTTGCTAAACAACTTTGAAGCATTTGAAGGGTAGAATTGTTTACACAGACAGAAAATACCTGATGTTTGCTTTTTAACCACCTCTTTTTAAATTTCTCCACTATTTTTTCATAAACTCTGTAATAAGTGAGGTGATGTGTTATCATTGGAAGAATCTTTACTTCAAAAACTAGAAGAGATATTACAGTTTTTATGAGATTTCATGGCATTTTCTAGATTTATTTTTTGTTTATGTAATTTTTTTAGGTATTCAGAAATTTTAAAGTTTTACATTACCTGTTTAAGGAATGAATCCGTAGAAGGAACCTGTTTGGCGCATAAATACGATCATATACATATTCGGTCAAATAAATGAAGTGGTAGAAAACCGGTAAACGATACATTTAAAAGCAGTGAGTAAGTATACCTACCTGTATTTTGAACTTAAAATACTTTCGATAAAATACACTTTATAGGATCCTTAAAAAACTATATATATGAAATAAACATATCAATTAAATGTTTGAGATCACTCCTTGGTGTTTCATATGAATATTTTTGTCGTTTTTACCTTATTTTTTATTTGACCTCAACTATGGAAATAGTGCTGTCCAATAAAAACCCACCTTTTCATTTTTCCTTCATTAAAAGCTTTAAAAATTTGATAATTATATCGAACAAAATAGTGTTGTAACGGCTTATCCTCCACTACATTTTAGTGCTTAGTATTTTTAATTATAAGTCTCCTTTACAAATTGGCAAACAGTGGCGTTCCTAGTACCACAAGCAGTGTCGGCGAAACTGGTTTGCGAGGCCCTAATACCATATTTAATGAATTATTGTAAAATAATTGACATTTTTTGTGATTAATAATGTTATTAATATCTTAATTAATCAATAACTTAGGTAATATTTATTAAGATTAATTAGCAAATAGCAATTTTACCCACAAATATCGTAAAATTTAACTATTTATTACAGAAATAAATACTTAAACTGATAATTGCTTTTTTACTTTTAATTACTTTAAATGTAAATTTTTGAAATTTACGAGTGAGTCCATGGCCTACGTTAGTACGATTGGATAAATTTGTGTGCGGTTTATCCTGAAAGTGTCCAATATTTATTTTGATAAACTTTTGCTTTTAATAAGAAATATCAACTATAAAATTAAATGAAAATTTTAAATGCGACAAATGAAGAAAATCATTAGTGTAATACAGGCACGGATTATAGCAATTTTTAAAGGGGGGCGGTCAAGATTCCTCAAACTTCCGTAGATTTAATTTCAAATAAAATTAACTCCCTCACTTCCTAGTCCCTTTTTCAATGAATTTAAAGTGGCGGATCCAGGATATGTTTTTTTGGGGGGGAGGCTAGAAATCCATTTGAATCTTCTAGTCTTAATGTATAACAGGTTGTGAATCATGCTCGAAGTACTAAAAAGGGGGGTCTGGGGGGTCCTCCCCCAGAAAAATTTTGGAAATTTAAGTCTATAAAGCATGTTTTTAACCCGTTTTGGGTACACCTATAATCCGAATTTTGGACATTGGATTTTTTGGAAGGATTTTTCATTTTGACGATCCTGGTAGTAAAAATAGTAGAGTTCCAAGTATAGAAGTGGAGTCCTCTCCCCAAAAATATTTGGAACATTTAAGGAAAAAACCCAGTTTTTCAACTCGGTTTTGGTACGCCTCATCCGAATTTCGGATATACATTTTATGGTAAAATTGTTGCATTTTGTTGAACTTAATGTGAAGTATTGTTATAAAGAATAGTTACAAGTACCGGTGGGGGTCTGGGGGTCCTTCCCCAGAAAATTTTTGAAAATTTGACCCTGAAATAACAGGTTTTTAACTTATTTTATAGTTTCATTGCTTGTTAATCGGAACTTTCTTCATGCTCTGATTTTCGTAACCACACACAAAATAATCATATCTCACCTCTATAATCCGTGCCTGCTCTAATAAAAAAAACAGCGACCAAATCGGTCCATTAGAACATACGAAAGTGCGGTTTCAAAGATTTAACATTTATAGCCGACGAATTGATAATCTCCTCTTTTTTGAAGTCTGTAAAAGGCATCGCGCTAGAGCTCCAAGAAAAGCTTCGCTCCTGGGCTCCACAAAAGGCCTCGCGCACGGGCTCCAGAAACATGAAGACATGAAAAAACGTAATTGAACAGACATTATATCTTTGTTGTTAAACATGGAATCAAATATATAGTTTTAATTCTTGCGAGGCCCTTAAAGTGCGAGGCCGTCGGCGGGGGCCGACGTCGCCGACGCCTAGTTACGCCTCTGTTGGCAAACAATTAAGTAAGAATAAAAAAAACAATTTTCCTAAAAAACCATGTACCCAAAAAAAAACCACGTTTATAAATACTCAAAATATTAAGAAAAAATATGATTGAAAGTTTTATTTTGATAGAAAAGAGAATAGTTAAGATTATTAAAACCAAATTTATTACAAATTAATTTCTAAAATTAAAATTGTGTTAATTTTTTACACTCAAGAATTTTGCCTTCAAAACGCAACGACAATAGCGTTATCGTTGTATTTTGATGAAAACGACCTATTAAATACAAATACTTAATACAAGCTTTATAAAAAAGCTTAATAAACTGTAATTGGCACTGATATTTTATTTTAAACCCCCAACTATTAACTCTCAAAACCCATTTTCAAGTAAAACTCGGTAAAATGCTATATCTTCGTGGAATATGGCTGTTTTTGGTATCATTGAGTTTTTATCAAAAATACTGGGAAAAAAATCGAGAATTACTGAAACAACTATTTTATTTGCGTAATTAGTTGTATATCATGAATGATATTAAATATTTTGCATATATTTTTTTTAATTTTGTCTTTTATTACTAAAGGAAAAATGTTTTTTAAGCCCTCTATGGGGTCTTTTCACCCCTCCTTTAAAATACTACCGTAAGGTCCCTAATTGGTGGACTGAGCATTTTTTATTCTTATAAATAACGGGATAACTAAAAAAACACGTGAAAAATTTTTAAAGTCTTTATAACATATATTTTTACAGCATCAAAATCATATTTTTAGCCAAAAATCGACATTTTCTATTTATTACACTAGGGGGCTCTGCCCCCTGCTCGCTATCGCTCACCAACCCCCGGAACTGCTTCGCAGTTCTTTGAAGATCGCTTCGCGATCTTAGCGAGCAGAGCTCGCTTGTTTCATCTCAACAATCCAGGCTCGTCGGCTTAGTTAATGCTCCTTTGATACCGAAGCTACTCATCTCTGTAGTTTATCAATGATTTAATTCGAATCATTCATTCCCTCGAAGATATCAAAATAAAACGGTTTCTAAAATATTCATCTCTTAACTTCAATTCTTCTTTCTTCAATTATTGAATAGAAATGTTTTTAAAAAAATATCAAGCAAGTCTACCAATGATCATCAACCAACTTAGAGTAAAAACAAGCTTTTAAGAAACTTTAAATTTTTAATATGCACGTAAACATCTAGTGAATCGTCGGAAATTAAAGAAATAAGACTCATAAAAATAAGCTGTTTCCCTAGTGAAAGACCAGAAAGAGAAGAAAAAATTGAAACTTTGAATCTCAATAATTCTAAAACTGATTCGAATTTTTTAAAAAACGAAACGCCAATATTTTTATAAAAAATAACTGTATATGTGTCTAAAATATTGTACCTCTGTTATGATTAGATTTTATTTTATAACGAAAAAATCGAAAAATTGTCAAAAATTTCGAAACTTTAAAATTGAATTCCTCAAAAACTAATTCGAAATTCGAAAAAAGAGCGATGAGGTGCAAAACTTCATGCCTAAGAGTATGTGTATGCAAAAAAATCACGTTTCTGCTGTAAATAGATTTTGCTGGAGGCGAACTCGCAGCAGAAAAAAATAATTTTCGACTTTGACATTAAATAACTCCAGAACTAATTATCTAATTAATTAGGTTTTGAAACTAAAATGATTATCATGCATTTGTCTACCAATGGTCAAAATTTCATAATATTCCTTTGAATAGTTTTTGCGTAGTTAGAGTTCAAAATGTTCAAAAATAAAATTTTCAAAATCAGCGGCGGCGGCGGCGGCGGCGACAGCGGCGGCGGCGGTCACTGTTACTTTTTTTTAATATAGAGAGAAAATAAACGGACTCTAAATGGCATAGAAAGACAGGGCACATGAGAGTTTAAAATTACTTTAATTATATTTATTTAAAATATCTCGATGGGTTTTTTAGGACAAAGTGATAAATTTCATTCATAAATTTCGTTGAATTTATCACATTGCCCGGGCATTATTATTAATGCCCAATTAATCACTTTGCCCGTAACATATATAAGTATATGAGTAAAAAAATAAATTTGATTTGAAAATATCTGTCTTTAATTAATGAATTCAATCTTCAATGAACAAAAAAGCATACGGTCATATATGGACACCTTGGCATAATTTATTCGTGTACTAAAAAGAATCGATCTTGACAATGATCGAAGAATCGATATCCTGCACTCAGTTTGAACGATTTTGCGACATTTTCAACGTGCTGCCTTCTGCTAACCTTTAAAGTAACTAAAATTTTTAAATTTTAACACAAAAAACTCCATGCTCCTACAAGAAAGATGTCGTGGTTTTATATTTTTATCTATTTTTGTTCAAGATATATTCGATTTTAAAAGCCCGGAGTTCTTTTCTGGACACCCTGTATATTAGTAAAAAATAAATTTGATTTGAAAATATCTGTCTTCAATTAATGAATTCAATGAAAAAAAAGCATACAATTATATATGGACAATTCGGCATAATTTATTCATTGAAAGACCACAATAAATGTAATCACAATAGCCAGTTTTCACAGTATTTACTTTACTGTTTAAAAACTCTCAAATACTACTTACTATTGATTTCAAAATTAACACCACCATTAGCTTCGAAAAAAACTTATGCCAATATTTCATAATATCCTTTTTACTATCTTTTATTTGTATATAATGAAATAAACTAGATATTATAAATAAAACCAGGCCAAGAGGCTTGGACATTATTAGCAATATCAATAATACTATGATTTATCACATTGCCTTAATACAACATTTTTTAAAATTCTAAATTATAATCCCAATTTTCCCCTTCACCTATTTCCCCATACCCAGTTACTTTTCATACCCAAATATCTTCATCTCGACTTACTTAACAGCCCGGAAATAAAGAGAAGCGGACCTCAAGTCAAGACATTCACTTTCAGAACACATCTTATTGATAATGAAAGGTAAGAAGAAAAGGGAATCCAATACTTCGAACAAGAATTTATTCCGCCTGGAAGCACCTCAGATATCGGATCTTGATATCTTCTAATGCCTTCGCAATCTGGGCGGGCATTGCCGCTGAAGTAACTGTTAATGGGGTAACTGCCCTTTAGGGGGAGTTATGAGGTGTTAGGGGTTGACTGAAGATTTAATGCTAGTGATCCTTTGTGGTCGCATAGGGATCTGTGATCATCCTGTTTGTAGGTTAAGTTGTTTAGATTAGGTTGATATGAATCAGTTTCATAACGGTACCGTCAATTATCTAATACTGATCATAGTGTAGAAATTGTGTAATATTCAGACCTTTTTCGTTAGAGGCAGTTCAAATATTACCTAAGCATTTTATTTTGGTCTTTTTTTACCTCCCTTGTCAGACAAGAAAAGTAAATCACAATCCCACTTCATAATAACGTAAGAAAACTGCTTGAGTCCCTTTGTTATTTTATTTTGTACAAAATGTTTAGCAGTGCCTATATTTCAGAAAATCATTGTGCTCCTCAGGAACACTTAATCTATCGTTAAACTTTTTTCCTGGTATAATATTTCTTTTGTACAATTTATTTTTGGTTGAATTTTGAAATTATTTGTGCAAGAAGCAAGAGATTTTTGAAAATGCAGTGTTTGTAATATCTTACGTATGCATCACTCAAACTCTCCCCCTCCTCTCAGGTGCTTATACATTATATTTGTACGGATATACGAAAAATCCCCTTATCCCTAATAGAGTGCTATTTGGGTACCTCGAAGCTGAAGAAAAAATAACTTAGGTAAATATTAAAAACTTCGAATTACATAAAAAGAAATATGTAATTGTTCTGATTGGAAGTTCTATAGGTGGCCACTGTGAGTAAACGATTAAGACTAGACAGATGATTTAGCTTTTTTTATGTTTGTATTCTCGAATATTGTAATGAGAGAAAACAAATTTTTCTAAGAAGCACGCACAACTCTACGTACATGCACTTAATTCTTTGGCGTTCCTGAAAAAAAATTTTCACTCAATATCCTTTAAAAAGCACACCGAAGTTTTACTTTCTTATGACATCAATTAAAATGTTATAATCCGTTCAGATTCAAAAATTAAACATATAATCTAAAAATTGCTTACCTTAAGAAACAAAGTTATCAATTTTTGTTTCAGTTTATATGTACATTTTTAAAATTTATACGGATTATAACATTTTTATAAGGTATTCTATACCAAACAGGTTTAGGGGTTTTTAAATAAAATTGGTGTTTAATAGTTACTTTGTATTAATCAGTTACAAAAATAATCTGAAAATGTTGAAAAAATAACTAAAAACTAATCTCCTGACGTTAGAAACAAAGTTTAATGGGAGATTTTATACCCAATGATTAAGAGAAAAGCCTTTTTAGCTTTAAAGAAACACTTTTCTTCCCCCCCCAAAAAAAAGGACCCAGAGAAATGGTAGAAAATAAAGACTTTAAGAGTTGAAGTGCTGACTCGTTTACTATTCTGTGCAGAGCCTCAAATCCTTCCCCTTAATCTTAATGGGGTTTAAAAGAAAACGAGGGGAAAGAAAACTACAGGCTCATTAAAAGAACTTCTTACTTTATAGGACAATTAAATGGAAAGGTGAATCTACTTAGATATGGAACAATTGGTGTATTAATTTTGTTTCTAAGCAAAGAGAGAAACAGAGTAATTTATTTATGCGATTGCTAGGCTGTTGTGGGGAATTAACGATACATATTAGGTCGTGATTAGTGATAACGCCATTAAAATGTACTGGGGGTTTAATTGCATGGTAAATCAGAGAAAGAGCAGAATTTGGAATGGGTTATAATTTGAAAGAAAGAAATTCATTAATATTTTCTGAATAAGTTGAATGTGTGGAATCATTGCATTTAAAATTTGATTATTTTAGCTGGAGCTTAGTTATTATTAGTATTTGTAAGTTTTTATAATGACTCCTGAGAAACCATTTCTGGAAGGGACATTCACTGACCAAATAACTATTATGTTTACGTAGGAAAGTAAAAGGCAGAAAACAAACCCCATTAAAGCTTGAAATAAAACACAATCAAATTCAATCATAATTGTTCACTATTCAATCGGGATAAAAACACTGAGCTATAAAACAAACTGGAGTGACAACCTCCGATACTATAACAAGCGACCGATCGTGCCAGCGAAGTTGGAAGAACATTTCCCCCTTTTAATCCACCCATGCCTATTTTTTTAAACATTAAGAGCAAAATTTAGAATTGTCGTTTCATTATGTGCATACAACTGTGCTAACAGATGGGCAAAATTAAAAGAAGATGGAAATCCTTTCCGCGGTGTGATGCGGTTTCGGCACGCTAACTACTCACTCCAGTTTGTTTTATAGCTCAGTGGATAAAAATAAACATACTGTCTATGAAGCTTAGTTCTACTTAGTTCAAAACATCATAATCATCATCATCATTATCATCATCCGGGGCAGACATTTGGGATGAACTAAAAAAAAACTATCAATTTAATTATTACCAAAGGAAATTAATTTAGCATATTAGTACATAGTACTTATCTTTTGTATGCTGATTTCAATACTATTTAGTTGTACTATTATTTTATCCCAGAAGTTTTGTAAACTATCAGTAATTCCACATTAAGTAAGGTAGTCTAGGGGGTTCTCATTTAGAAAAGTTTTAGAGAAATTATACCATTAAAATATAACCAAAATTTATTGGCGATTAAAACTTAATTGTTTAAAGTTTTTTAAACGGACTTGATAATTAAGGGGGGCTTCCCCCTTGTCCGATAAATGTCCATTGTTTGAAAAATAATAAGTGATGAGACCTCCAGTAGAGATTCAGCAAGACTTACATTTTAAATGAAAATTGAAAGATACATCCTATTTCGAACACTAAGTACTCTTCAAGTAAACCCCACTCTTAAAACGACAGTTTGGAAACTGAGTAAAAAAAAGTACCCAAACTGGCTCCGATCCAAATGTACTCAAATTTGAAAACATGAGTATACTCATTTCTGAAAATGTGCATACTCAAAAATGAAACATCTTGAGCTTTAACTAAACAATGAGCTCACGATATTTAATTTTTCAGCATACACATTTTCAGAAATGAGTATATTCATGTTTTCAAATTTGAGTACAATTGGATCGGAGCCAGTTTGAGTACTTTTTTACTCAGTTTTGAAATAGTCGTTTTAAGAGTCAAAAGCAATCCTAATGAGCGGTGTGTTATCCACTTCGGATAATGAAAATAGAGATATAATCCGGAAAACAAATGCATAAGTTAGCATAAAAGAGAGACCGAACCTCAAAAACACTCTCTCAATTTCATCCACGATACAAATCCCAATTACACGAAATCTCATTTCTACAGCCGTCCTCAACTTAAAGTAAAGAGCACATCAGCGACCAATAAAAAGGTAGAAAGCGCATCTTCGGAATCCGATAGCACAAGCAATAAACAAAGCTTTCCCCTTTCTCCATTACTGTTATCGCTTCTCCTATCTAATTTCAGTAAAACGCATCCTATTGCTACACGGAAGCGCCTATTGCCGGATAGCATATAGCTTGCCTGATAGCTTTGCCGGATGGAGAGAGAGAATTTAATTTGAAGGACATCCAATTGTTGGTGGGGGGGAAGATGACGATTGGGGCGTGGATTTTGGAGAGTGTCTGATGTTATTGAATTGGAACAGGATGGAAGATTAAATCGTTGGCGGTAATGATTGGCCGAGCTTTCAGTTTTGAGATGGTTGTGATATTCATGTGGGAAACGCGGATATTGATATGTCCTTAAATGAGTTTTGTGATATTTAAATGTAATTTGTGCCCTACTCCTTATGACGGTTTACTCATTGTTTTTGTTTTGAATGGGTATTTTTGACAAGGCGTATAGATTAGTTCAGTTATTCTTCACCTCCGTGAGGGGATTACCCGCTTCATTGATAGATAAAGTACGAGGGTTGTTTTTTAATTAACTTCCGTTTTTCTCCTGAAAAAAAAGTAGTAGGAATTTCGAAACAATTTTGGTGCTGGTAGTTAGATACATCCTTCAGGCTCAATTTGCCACCTTACTGAATAAAATCGGACATTTTTTCTATTTTCTATCGATTTTACAAGCGCGCTCCTCGAACTATTTTCCCGCCAACCCATAGAGAATTCGGCATTTTTTTTCTCCCTTCGCTCCGTCCGCGAGCAGGCATTAACATTAAACAATGGGTGGGCAGGTGATCGCGGACGGAGCGAAAGGAGAAAAAAAGCCGAATTCTCTATGGGTTGACGGGAAAATAGTTCGAGGAGCGCGCTTGTAAAATCGATTGAAAATAGAAAAAATTTCCGATTTTATTCAGTAAGGTGGCAAATTGAGCCTGAAGGATGTATCTAACTACCAGCACCAAAATTGTTTTGAAATTAATACTACTTTTTTTTCAGGAGAAAAACGGAAGTTAATTAAAAAACAACCCTCGTATCTAGTGATCCTTGGGTATAAAAATGTGGACGCCGAACGCCACAAGACCGAAAGTCTATTTGATGGATGGGAAGTTTGGCCGAATTGTCGACAGGACCTTACAATAATCGGACCTTTGAAAAGGCAGGGTATTTGGCCGAATTAGATATTTAGCCAAACATACATTTGACAAGATATTGTCTATAAGTCGACAAAACGATTCCAACACATATATTACGAAAATTCCCAAAAATATGTTCTTTGAAACGTATTTTTTTACTTAAAATTCAATATAATTTAATTAAAAATTCAATTTCGAGGCTATTTTTACATAGATAGTTTAATTAATATAACTGATGATTTAATCATTTTTAATTAATTAACCTAATGAACTAAAAATCGAAAATACAGAGAAAACCATTAAAGTTGACACAATAAATTTTTTATACTCCGTAAAAAATCATATAAATTTAATTAAAAATGATTTATAACAACCAATATATAAAATGAAATTTAGAACATTATCTATACTAGACTACATTGTTTCTTTACCGGCGTCATATCGCAGAAGAAAAACTGAGTAAGCAGGAAGCCTGTTGTGTTGCTAGGAGGAGTTTAAGTACGCAAATCGTGATAAAAAAAGACACTATATCACACGGGGTTTAACAAATTAATTATACTTCCAAATTAAAGTTCTAAATTTAACTCAAAATTCAGACATTCCTCATTGGAAACTTCTTTCATTGTTTGCTCTCAGCCAAGGTCAAGTAACGTTGCAGTCTCTTGTTGCCCCTTAGTATAGGGTTTTGCCTGCTTTATAATCTTCATGCATACTACCAAAAACACTGGGAAAATACAGGGTGTTCCAAAAAAGCCCCTAACTTTAAAAAATCATAGAAAATAAACTATTAGGGATAAAAATATGCCGTTTGCTGCATCTTTCTTCAAATGCCCGTAAATTTTTTCCCCAAATTTTTGAAAAACCGTAGTTCTCACGTCAATTCATAGATGGAAGCACTGTTCCCTAGAGAGGAAAGTTACCCTCCAAATCCCTTTTCCGTTCGTCATAGTGAAATCGAATTTGGGGATAGAATCGATTCTAGAATCGAATGATAATGAAGTACTTTGAAATCGAACCTTGGTTTCCAGTAGACAGGAAGGATCTCAGAGAAATATTTTTCCATTTCAGATCACGCGCACTGCAGATTATTCTATTGTAGGGAAAATGAATTAATATTGTTCTTGAGGGGGGATCTGGTATACAACGATGGATTTAATCGTCAATTGCGGAGGAGACGATTGACAATTAATTCATCTGTAATTGTGAGAGAACCTACCGTTAACAATTAAATCAATCAATTCTGAATGCCTCCATGACAATTGATTAGGTATTACTGGATTGCTTCGCAACTTCACCGGAGTGGTCTGCAGCTTTATTGGATCGCTTCGCAACTTTACCGGAGTTGTCCACAACTTACCGGAAGTGGTCCGCAAGTCACCGGAAGTAGTCTACAACTTTTCCGGAAGTGGTTCATAAGTCACCGGAAGTGGTCCGCAACTTACCAGTAAGTAGGGGTCACTTCCGATAACTTCCGGAATTGCGGACCATTTCCGTTGACTTGCGATCCACTTCCGGTAAGTTACGGACCACTCCGCTTAATTTGCGAAGCGATCCAATAAAGCTACGGACCACTCCAGTGAAGTTGCGAAGCGATCCCAGTAAAACTGCGGACGACTCCGATAAAGTTGCGGACCCTTTTGTACGAACCCTAAGAATTTTCTTGCACGTCCCAGTCATTTAATCAATTATATTATTATCAAATTATCACGGAAAAAGTAGTTTCTATTGCGGGAAAGATGATGAAGTAGTAAAAAAGTATTTTTATCAGATCCTTAGAACATTATTAATTCATTTCCCTCTACAAGAGAATAATCTAAAGCGCGTTACCTGTAATCGAAAAAAAATTCGCCGAGATCCCTTAATTCCTGTCTACTGAAAACCAAGATTCGAGAAAACCAAGATTCGATTTCAAAGTACTTCATTATTATTCGATTCTATAATCGATTCTATCTCCAAATTTGATTTCTCTACGACGAACGTAAAAGGGATTTGGAGGATAACTTTCCCTAAATTTCTCGAGGGAACAGTGCTTCCATCTATGAATTGACGTGAGAACTACGGTTTTTCAAAAAATTTGGAAACAAAAATTTACGGGTATTTGAAGAAAGATGTAGCGAACGGCATATTTTTATCTCTAATAGTTTATTTTCTATGATTTTTTAAAGTTAGGGGATTTTTTTCCAACACCCTGTATCTAGTATCTTTATCGTAAACACCATAGTTGGAAAAAATTTACTACCCTGGGAATATTTTTAATATCCTTTGCATTTAGCAATGGAACTTAGAAGTTATTTTTTGAATGGAACGGATTTAAAACCTACTTCTTTATTAAAAAAAGATGTGTACTGAAAAAAATAATTTTTCTTTTCAGCAAACGGAGAGACAGTATGAAAGTAACTCCTACTGACTTTTAATGTCTGGCTTTTTTTAATTTCAATAGACTGATTTTAATCAATAAAAAATAGTAAACTTCTAACATATTCACTCAAGATATTTTCATGAAACTTTTTCTACTCTTTTTATGAATGAAACAACCTGTATGTAGAATCAGGACCCAAGTAGCACAGATGGTTGCAAAATTATGGCAAAACTGTCACACGGTGGTAAAATCGTTGCATGTTGCAAGCTGCTACAAAATAAAACGTATTTTTTAACAATCATTTGTAACAAATCCCTCTTTGTTGCAAGCTTCTACCAAATAAAACGTATTTTTCTACAATCATTTGCAATAGTATCTCTTTTTCTAAAACACGAGGGGTCCTGCATTGGAGAGGAGGGGGCTTCAGAAATGGGGGGAGGACGAAGGTTGTTTCAAGGGGATACCTCCAGCACAGAAATTCTGTCGCTTGACCTCTCCCATGACCCCCGGGAGAGCCATTCGGTTCGGGGTTCCCAGATTATCCCCTCATGCGCTTTTTTTGGCAAGCGTGGAGGGTGAGATCTTCATGGTCTATGCGTGTTTCGCAGATAGTGGACGTTTTTTCTTTCGTTTAACTTTAAAGTATCGTTTCCTTTTGTATTAAATGACAAAATAAATAAAAATTAATGAAAAATATTTAATAATACACTAACCATGATATACAACTAGTAGTTATCTTATGTAAATAACATAATAATAATGTTGTTTGTTATAACAAATGGGTTTCAGTAACTCTCGAATTTTTTCAGTATTTTGTTAAAACATATTGATACCAAAAAAACAACCATTTTCCATGAAAAGATAGATCTTCACCGGATTTACTCGATAAAAATGGCTGGTATACGCTCCAACTTTCTGACAAAGTTCCACCAAACGAGAAAAATATTGACTAAAACCCTAGATTTTTTACTACTTTTTGTGGCAAGGAGGTATTTTTCAATAATTTTCAATTGGTTAGGTTGAAATTTTGTAACAGTTAATTTCATGAAGCATTAAAAAAGAGTGGGTGTTCCAGAGTCGAATAAAAATTGCATACCAAATTTCAAAACAAACACGAAGTTTTAATCATCACATTTTTTGGCGATTATTAAAGGCTAAATTTAACTTATGTGTTTGTGCGAGTATGCGAGACCAGGATTTGGAAATTATTTTACCTATCCCCAACTTTTCAATCAATGTTTAGTTATGGGGCTGTTGAGTTTCATGCAAAATCTCCCGTTTTTCTGTGACTTTTCCTATTAACTGATATATCCCGTATTTTTTTTGAAAAACAAAGTCACATTAAACATAGAATTACACTCTAAATATAGGAGAAATTTGGAGCATAGTCAGCAAGTAAAAAAAGGATGGCCAAGACTCGATCAGGATTGATTTTAATAATCTTGATTCAAAATACAAAATTGATTTTTTATTTTAGCTCGTCCACTAAAATGATCTTAAAATTGACTATTAAAATTGACTAAAAACTATTGAATTAAATTTGTCTTAGATTTTTTGTGAATATCTGTAGCTCCATATTTAGAAAATGTCATAAAATGAATTAAAACCCTGTTTTTAGGGTCAAATTTCCGAAATTGTTCTGGGGGAGGACCCCCAGAACCCCCTTTTCGTATTTAGAACTCCACTAATTACATTTATCTTCAAATTAGGTTCATAAAAGGACGCGCGAATCTTACTAAAAAATATTAAAAAAGAACTTTAAACTTGCAAAGATACGTGAAAAGGGTTTTGAGGAAATTTCCGAGTTTCTTCTCCTATGCAAAAATTTAACTTGGGGCCTGATAGTGATTTAATTTTCTGGAAAGACATTTGGGCCCCTCTCGAAATAAATTTCTACATACGCCACTATGATCCTAGATGTGTTGAAAAACAATTTTCTGTTGTTACTATTTAAAACTTATTTTCAACGATTCACTTGTGCATATTTTAAATTTTAAAATATTTTAAATCTTTTTGCAAATAACAATAATTTTGTGATTTAATATTAAGGTTATTTACCTAATTGTGTTCTTTTAAAACTTAATTGTGAACCCCAATTTGAGCTACCCACACAATCCATCCGCTCATGGTGTTGATTCTTTTTTATTTGAACCAGATTTGCCAGATTGCTGGTCAAATTTGCCAAGAAAATTTGCGACATCGTAAATCTACCGTTTAAGGACTTTAAACCAGTGGTTCCCAAACTATTTTGGTCGTGGAACCCCCAAATTTATTACCGATGATCACGGAACCCTGAATATTTTTTATCAACGACTTTTCTAAACTTAATATCTGATTAAAAATGAAACTAGGTGTGAATCCAACACAAAGGGGGGCACTTTTCCAGATAATCACCTTTACCTTTTGTCAAAAAGTTGGAGATTTTCCAAAAAAGTATCACGCAAGATCCCTTGGGGTACTGTGAGGGGATTCTGGGGGCTCCTCTCCCAGAAAAATTTTGAGATTCGACTGGTAAAAGTAGGATTATAACTGATTTTGAGAACCGTTTTGGGTCCAAGGGCACTGTCCATTCTTATTTTTTAATGAAATAAAGTTTGTCACATGGAACCCCTTCGTGAAACCCCAGAATTCAGCGGAGCCCACTTTGAGAACCACTGCTTTAAACGCATTATATTCCAACTCTTTAACAACGGCTCTCGGAAAACGAAAACACATTTCTTCGACCAACAGCTAGGACCGTCGGCCGGTGGCGTGGCGATTTCCTTCCCCTCAAGTCAGAACGGGGTGGTGGGAACCTCCTTATCTCCCCTCCAAGGAGAGGCTTGTTCTCGGAATCTCGGCTCCCTGGCTCTTTTGAAAGCTGTTGTCGCGGGAGTTCCAGGGAGTGCGACATGCAAGAACAGCTTTTGCATAAATTGCTTTGACGAATAATGGGATGTTATTAATTTTTATCCAAAATTTCTGGATTGGGTAATATAAAAAATTGTGTGGTTTAGCCTCTTAGATAGACTCCGTAAACCGTTAAAAATCCTCCAAGAAATGCATTTTCTCATTGTGCTTTCAACAGTTTACTTTTCTAAAAGCATAATATTCGATTAAGATGGTGGATTAATTATAAGTCTTCTACATTCATCCGAGAATATTGTCCTATTAGACGAGATTGGTGTATAAGACAAAATAATCTTTCAAAAATTATTGCCTTAGATGCCCATGTACGAATACGAATCTGTTCGTAATTATTGAATAGAGACGATTGCAAGTCTGTTCAATTTTAGTTTTTAAAATACCTCGAATTTGAAAACAGATCAGTTCTTTGATTTGATATAAGATAAATTTTAACGTTTATCCTTTACAAAAACGCTTTATAAGTTTTTTCCCTTTTTCATAAAAAAATATCAAACTTTCCTGAATCTGTATGAAAGCTATTTCATTTCTCATGTCTTTTGTATTTTCCTAATAGTTCTGTGAGTTAGGGTTTTCTGCATTGAAAGATGTATAAGAGATCAAAAACATAGATATTTTTAAAAGATGTAACGCAAGCTTGTTTGGTGACTTATAACAACAGCGATTTTATTTAACGTTTTACAAAAAGAAACACAATCTTCCTCATGAATTGATTTTCGAGAATAAATATTTTTATGTTGTAAAACTTTTTTCATACTCAGGTGTACTGCAAATATATCCAGATAATTTATGTGTGTTGTGAACTAAATAAAGTTGAGAAACAGAGAAACACTTAGGGAACATCCATAAATTACGTGAGGTGTTTTTTCCAAAATCTGGACTCCCCCCTCCCCCCTTGGTGAGATTTTGCTGGACCCCCCTCCCCCACGTGAGATTTACCTTCAACCTTTAAAAATAATTTTCTATATATCACCTCTTTCTTTTATATCACCTCTTTTTTTAGAAATCGAGTCCTGGCTATATCTATATGAAATAATGTATTTATAACATATTCAATGCTAGGGATGACGGGTAGAATTCTTGTCAAACTATCCTTAAAGCGGTGTCTTGATATTCTTAAAATACGATCACTAGGAGTCTTTCAACGGGAGTAGTATCAAAATGTCAATTTTTGTTCACCTTATAGCTTTTCTTTGGAAAGGCAATAAAAAACATGATTCAAAACAGCTAGGTCATACTTTTCTCTCATTTATGTAATCCTCTAACAGTTTTTGATGCCATTATTTGGTTTCACTGCGTTGCTTGACAGTTATTTAGGTTTTACAGTAAAGCACCGTTTATACTTCTTTCAAGGGACCGACGTAAAACGGCGCATAAATGAAAAGACGTATAATTGAAAACAATTTTGATTATTTGAATGAATTGGGACTTAGCGAAAACGACGTATAAATGTAAAAGACGAATAAATGAGAGACGTATAAACGGTGCTTTACTGTATTACGTTAAGCTGCTTTTCCATGCGACTTATTTTCAGCGCCCAATACGCGTGTTTTCGGCGTGGCGACCTCTTGGCGCGAGAAAAAATCGCCATACCGAACGCCGAACACGCGCGGATTTGGTTGACTCTTTTTAGTGGTCACGTGAGTCCTACGGACCAATGGCTAGGCGTATTCAACCAGCGCGCCGAAGCTGGTTTTCAGCCCGGCATGGATGGACTTTTTCTCGGCGCTGAAAGACTTTCAGCGTCATCCATATTGGATCTGATAGTTTTGAAGCGCATTCCGATTGCTATTACACTTTTAATAGTTCCAAAAAATCTAAAACAGTTATTTATCACGATAATAAGTCCTCAGACATTAATATATTACGAAAGTAATGGACATCTAGTGCCTGTAAAATTTTTACTATCAGTGTAAAATTACTTGTGACGCTTTTGACAGATGGCAGCATGATCACTCACTCGCGATCTTGAAAAGCGTTTTTTATTACTTTAAAAGCAATTACTTTAAAGATTTTGTACTAAAATAGTTTTAGGGCCTTATTCAGAAACTTTAACACGAATGGGAATCCAGACGAGAATGAGATGGAAAGGAGAACCCGATATATTTTAAACTAGATATTTCTACTCGCCACCAGGTTCCGATTGCAATTACACTTTTTGTGGCCCATTTAATAGTTCCAAAAAATCTAAAACAGCTATTTATTAACAAAATAAGTCCTCAGACATTAATATATTACGAAAGTAATGGGCATCTAGTGCCTGTAAAAAGTTGTACTATCAGTGTATAATTACTTGTGACATTTTTGATAGATGGCAGCATGAAAATCGGCAAAGGGAATAACTTTGTCAACCAAAGTCTCGCCAACATCAACCGCGTGCCGATTTTCAGCGCAGAAAAAAAGTAACCCCACAATTTGGGGTTACTTTGACCCAATGGTATCTGCTGAAATAAGCGAAATACTCATTGAGTTCAAAGAAACAGAAGATTAGAACGGCTGAAAAATTAATTATAAACCCGAAATAAATTCAAATCATTAGGTAGCAAGCCTAAACTATAGTATTATGGTTGTGGAGATAAGATCATTATTGTGAAATCGACGGTGTTCGAAGAAATATCAGTTTTGTTTCAAAAGTGGATTTTTCTCCACAATTTAAGCAACCAATCTATCAAAATATGGACCTATACCTAAGATGTCAAAATACTGTGAAGTGTTCATTCCTGTCTTTCCTTTAAAAATTTATTATAACTCTAAAATGAAATCAGTTGTCTGTATGAAAACATGTTTTATTGCTTTATTTTCTTATATTTAACTTAAAATAAACTTGGAATGGATTGTTATAATCATCATTGATAGGTAACTTAGAAACACATCTAAATAGTTTAGCGTTATCTAATAGTAACTCAACGCCTGAATTTTGGGGTTTTTGAGGTCTGGGCCAATGTTACCCCAATTCAGGGTAACTTAGGGCCAAAAATTCATTAAAAATATTTAAAATTTAAAATCACACTTAAAAGTGGTTTACATTGAAGTTGGCCAAAGTAATCCCATTTTAAGATATGAAGGGATTATAGTGGTGTGTAAGCAGGTTGCGTGTGTGGGTTTTTTCAATAAAACCCTGAAAAAACCCATATAAAGCTGGGTTTTTTCGGAAAAAGTGTGGGTTTTTTCAAAAATCAATGATTTCTCCTACATAGTAAGTGGTTTTTGTTTCAAATTTTAGTGAGTTCTTTTTGTGTTGAATGTGTTCTGTCAAAATAATGTCAGTTTTTCCGTAGGTTTCATAACTTTCTTTGTACTATACCTATGGTTATAGAATTTTAATGTTGTGCGTCTTTATTAGCTGATTAAAACGGTGTATTGGTATTGCATTAAGGTTTGCTGTTCTTATTACGGATTCTATGATAGTCCGTAGCTTTACCGAAAAACGTCGATAATTCTTAAATAAAGTACAATATTTTTTAATAATGGTTTAAAAAGTGATTGTTTCTTAAAATATACGTCTGTATGCATATCACATCCGATTTTCATGAATATACCTTTCATATTTAGTATAAGTTATTAGAGTTTGAAAAAAGGTCCTCCGTATCGTTAAAAAACACAAGTCCGCATTTCGCTTATAAATCGATAATAATTATTTTAAAAATTTTTTTGATTTTACTTATGAGTAAAGGACCTTTATGGCAAAGTTTTTCCAGAATTACGAGTTGCCACGGTGATTAGGACGTATTTCAGGATTTTTTAAGGCAGAAAGAAGTCTACTTGTCCATAATGCCAATTACTCCATTTTTTCGATTGATTTCGAGCTCAAAGTTTGTTTACATTTTGTTCGAATTACAAGTGTTATACATCGTTGTAAAGGTAATTAAAAATACTTTAAGAAAATAAAAATTTCTAAGGGGTGTTATTTATATTGCAGGTCGTATTTTAGATCAAAGTTTGAAAGCGTAGTAGTAGTATCCTTTTTTCTCAGTCATTGCTAGTATGTTGTTCGGGACATCGAGTTTATTACAATTATGTGTCGCACTAAGAGATCGGGTACATATTTCATGATTTGTATCAAGTTAAAGACGTGTCCGTAATACTTGAATAAAAGCATTTTTGCTTGAGATAGGTGGCATGAAATTTTAATATGTTTTACCAGGCGTCAAGCGGTTTAAAACGGTGTATTGTATTGTGGGCCTCATGCAGTAAGAGCTCTACAGTAGTCCGAAGTTTCTCCGTAATATTCAAATGACACTACCAGGGTGTTTCAAAATTGCGTTGCACGACTTTTATTCGGAACCAGCCCCTCCCTAGGGTCATGGAAGTAAGGTCTACCCCTAGGTAAGTGACCCTGGAGAATCCATTGTGAGGACTTACAGCGCCCCTAGCGGCGAAATTAAAAAGTTAAAAAAATAATTTAAAAACTAAAGGAGATAGAGCAAAAACCTCAGTAAGAGTATTGTTGCCAACGTCAAGAAGAACTCATAGAAAAAAAATGATCAAAATATCTTGAATATTCGCGGAGATATTAGCATGTGAAAATAGCACTTTTTCAGGGGTCAAAAAGTAAAAAGTTCGCATATTTGCAAATTTTTTCGATTTTTTGATTAAATTTTGTGTTTTTTCAACTAAAAAAACACAAAACTACACAATTTCACTGAAAAATTTGCAAATATGCGAACTTTTTACTTTTTGACCCCTGAAAAAGTGCTATTTTCACATGCTAATATCTCCGCGAATATTCAAGATATTTTGATCAAATTTTTTTCAATGAGTTCTTCTTGACGTTGGCAACAATATTCTCATTGAGGTTTTTGATCTATCTCCTTTAGTTTTTAAATTAATTTTTTTAACTTTTTAATTTCGCCGTTAGGGGCGCTGTAAGTCCTCACAATAGATTCTCCAGGGTCACTTACCTAGGGGTAGACCTTACTTCCATGACCCTAGGAGGGGCTGGTTCCGAATAAAAGCCGTGCAACGCAATTTTGAAACACCCTGCATATTAAAATTAATAAATCGATCAATTGTCAGTGTCAGCGGAATCTTGTAGTATACTTAAAGATGTGCATTTTATTCAATTTTATTTCAAATCGCGCTATAATTATGGTAGTTATTAGAGTTTGAAAAAAAAGTCTACCGCGCTAAAAAAAATTAAACCTAGTTAAAATTTTGAAAAAAAAAACATTAACATTTTAAAAATATCCTAAACTTTGAAAAAACCTGCATTCAATTTTGAAAGAATTCTATTTATCTTTGAAAAAGATACTGAAATTTAAAAAAATCCTCCTTAATTTTTTAATAAAGTTTAAACTTTGAACTTAAAACGTTCTAAGTTTTGAAAAAAACCATTCAATAATGAAAAAAACCTTAATTATTGAAACCTGGTTGAAGTTTTGAAAAAACCCACTCAACTGCAGTTCTTGGTATGTTATTTCGCTAAATGTTTTTCTTCAATATTAAAACTGCCAAAATCTTGGATTTTTCTTGAAAAACTCAAAAATTGGTCCAACAAAATGTGTTTTTTTTCACATGGGTTTTTTGAAAAAACCCATTGGGTCCAATCCAGCCAACCCTGTGTGTAGGGATTTATTTCTTCAAAGATTCACTGAAATGGATCGGAAAAGTTTGGGCAGCCGGACTAGACTAACTTGGATGAAAATTAAGTTTTATGGATGTATTTTCTGATAGGTCGTAAAGAACTGTCTTCTATATGTAACCATTGAAATAACAATATACTTGCAATTTTTACTCCGATTGTTCTGATGTTTATGATGCCCTATGTCTGCCTATTAGCCCTATGTCTAAAATAACACAATGCCCAAAACAATAATTTTCAATAACAGAAGTTGTTATTTTTTTATTTCGGTTAATTAAGTTTTTAAGTCCCAACTGGAAGTTTGTAAAAGTTATAGACACAAATCTTTATCGTCTGCGATCCACCGAAATTTAGATGTATTTTCGAAGCTATTTTTCGGTGACAAGTTTGGCTCTTTTTTACTTCGAGTGGGGGATGGATGCATGGCAACCCTACCCTACCGTGGGAGAGAGACGAGAACTCGAGCGCATTCCTAGAGTGGTAGTACGATGTGAGCAGGCGAAAATGCGAAGACAGCTCGGGGTGCAGTGTCTCTCTCGTCTCTTCACCGGACGCCGCGATAGCTGAAAGCAGACGGTCTTGTGATTCTGGCCCTCTCTCTCTGGATTCTCTTTGATCTCTTATGTTTTAACTGAAAAAATTTATGTACAACAGTTTCCATATAATTTCTTATGCTCTTTATTTTCAGATTGGAAGACCCGTATGGATTCTTTAAAAAGACATGAAAAATTCTGATGAGAGAGTATCCTTTACAGACACTAACGACACTGATGAGAGAGTATCCTTCAATCTCAAACTAACTGTTTAACTCTTTAAAAGGATTCATCAAGTTGCCACACAAATCACATTCGCCCATATACAAGTACTCCAAGTATTCTACCGACCGTGTGAATAAGGATCTTCAAAATGATCAGTGTTTTAAAGGGAGAATCCTGGATTCTCATTTAAGAATTCTCCATTTAAAACACTAATCATTTTGAAGATCCTTATTTACAGGGTAATATACTTGGAGTGCCTGTACATGGATGAATATGATTTGTGTGTGGCAACTTTATGAATCCTTATGAAAAGCTAAATACTTAGTTTTTAATTTCTTAATATAGTTTTAGATTGAAGGGTAATTTAGTTCATCAGTTTCTGTAAAGGATAGTTTCTTTCATCAGAATTTTTCATGTCTTCTTATGTTTCTTTTCTTAATTTTATTTTCAGAAAATTTTTAAGCATTCCATGTGAATAGATGGCACTAGCTCGAAGAAAAATTGAAGATGAAAATAATTAAAACTATAGTCATGGTAATGTAAATTTTATTAGAAATAATAAAAACTACTGAGTACTTCTCGCAATATAACGCGGGAGGGAAAAGTGAAAAAAGAAAGAAAGAAAAAAAACACTCTCCCCGAAAATGAAAAAAACAAAAATAAAAATATCCCTCCCCTCAAATAAAAAACAAACAAAAAAGTATACCCTCTCCACGAAACCGGAGACGATGAGCGTGGCAAAGTACTACCATTATTTGTGGGAAATGCTACGGAAATATTAGATAAGCGTGGCAAAGTTCTACCATTATTTGTGGGCAATGCCACGGAAATTTTTGATAAGCGTGGCAAAGCACTACCACTATTTGTAAGGAAAAAGTGTAGAATTTAAAGTATCGCAAAACTATCGCGGTTTGTGACAGGTGAACGTTATTTTAGACCAATAAGTAGTGAAGTTTTGCAACTATCTTTGTTACGTGTTTTGGCAGTTAAAAGTGCCAAATGCCACCATCTGTGCTACTTGGGGAAGGACTCCTTCTGAATTTCTATCTCAATCCAAAAATAATTGTGTGGAAGTTACTATTTTAGGAGAGTGATAAATGTATGGGAAATGTTAATAAATGAATAGAAAGATTAATTATCTCCAGATAAATCCAGCCATTTTCTCATTAATTAGTGACATTTGGTCGTTAAACGTTTTATTGCGGTTATCCATTCCCAGAATCACGAAGAAAAAGTATCAATCTTTTATTTATGTATTCTAAAGTCATAAATTGCGATAAAAGTTGGAGGATAATTCGGGTCACTGTAATTAATTCCTAATAATGAACCAAGGAATTTGTTTTTCTTTTGTTCTCCGTTAACTTTCAAGTAAATTGCGTCTTTCAATTTCTGATATTCTCTTGAAAAGTAAAATTATTTGTGGCGTGTATAAAACTATACTTAGTTTAAAAACAAATACTTTAGTTATTTAATTCAGATTTATTTGTTGAAGATTGTTTTTAGCTTTTTAAGAGGTTTTTTTGCAAATTTTTCAACACGTGAAATGACAGTATTTTAAATTAAGAGTATTTACTACTTCCCTTGTTTTCATAAGGATTTAGACACATCACAACTATTTTTATAAAAGTAGAAAAAAATCTTCAAAACTTGAACACTGCCTATTTCAGTTGCTTCTGAATACATCATATTTAATGAAGTTTTTTCATTTACAAAAATGCCATACATGGTAAATAAATACCTATGTTTGTATAAAAAAGTTTTTTTTCAGAAAGTACCCCCACGATACAACCGGGCTGCATCAAAGGTTAGAAAGGTCATGTCATGGAACTTGTGATTACAGTGCCATCTATAGGTTAAGTTAATAGTTATATCATGGCCTTACTATACTTTAACCCATTACTGCCGACTAAAAATTGTTCCTTTGTGACAAAATTTGCACTGATGTATCTCTGATCTTCATAGAACAAAAAGAACACAAGAAGAAAGCAGAATTTAAAAAAAAATTTCACTTTTTTTAAAGTTGGAAGATTTTTTTAAAATTTAGCTTTTTTAAAAATTTTAAAAGAAAAAGCTTAAAAATCCTAGGTGTTATTTTAAAAAAAATTCAATGCCGATATATTTTACTGTTTATACATTAAATCAGTTGGGGTGTTTTTTTATTTTTCCAAAATATTTTATCTTGACCTTATTTTGGACCCTCGAAAAGCGTCCCTAAAAAGGGACGTCAGGCACGAATGCCCCCGTGGTTTTCCCCATAGTGAAATGCTAGTGTTTCCTTATTTTTTTCATAAAAACGCGTTCGATTCTTATGAAATGAATTAAATATCTGATATTTATAAAATTACTTTAAATTTAGCTAATAAATTTATTATTTTTATTTTTTTTGGAAAATACTGTTAATTCTGCTAAATTAATGGAATAAAAAGTCTTAAATTATAAGGAATTAATTAATTTTATTAATTAATAGGAATAAATTAATTATTTTACTATATTTATCACTTATGCAAATATATTCCAGTTATATTTTAATTAAAAGTTTAATAATTATTAGTTATAATGACTTTTTTCATTAAAATTGCCAAAAAAGTCGCTTTTGTGATAAATTTTCGGCTTTTTTTCTAATTAGATGTCGCTTATCATTGTGTTCTATACTGCAGATCAATCTATATCATCTGGCTTGCTAATGCACATCCCACTAATGCTTGATTTTTGGGGAGAAATTTGTGTTCCGCACAATAAAGTTAAATAAAATGAAAAAAGTATGGGCATTTGGAAGACTTAAACTTCACAAATTGAGATATTCTGATATATTTGAGGTGTGTAAAAGTAATTATTACTTAATATTAGGTAACATATAAACAAAGAATGCCTTTTTCAATTAAAAATCTTAATTAATTTGCAATGAACATAAATTTGGGAGGAAAAAACGTGTTTTAGAGCATAAACAGGGCCGGACTGGGAAGAAATTTCGGCCCAGGCATTTTAACTCTGAATCGGCCCACTGCATAATTTTCATGGAAAATATAACTTCATAGAATTAAAAATTATCGGGGGAGATCGTGGTACCTCCCCAAGAAATTCTTTTAAAAATTGACCCCTAAGAAATAGTCTAAAATCCACCTTGAAGTCCCTAATTGGATACGACTCAAAATAGACTTATAATTCTTTGTTGGTAAATTCAGTGTATAGAAAGAATTTCCATCTTTATGAACTTAATATTAAAAGAAATTGTAAATAATGTAGCTTAAAATAGAAAAGGGGGTCTGGGGGTCCTCCCCCAGAAAAATTTTGGAAATTTTACTCTTAAAAGTAGTTTTAACTCATTTGGGACCCTTTTGGGTGCGACATCCGAAAAGGTTCGCTCCTTTTATGCCGTAGAATTTTTGAAGATGAAACCAGGAAAATTCGTCCATAAAAATATTTTAAATAATATAATACGTTTTGAATTCTGTAATTTATGCCATCATTAATGAATTTAATTGCTGGTAAATTATTGGTTTGGTGGCCGCACAAAAAGAATTCGTGGGCCGCTAGTTGGAAATTCCTGCTGAGTGCGGATTCATTGTTACAGGATCTTTTTCGTAAAATATTTTGGTTGTAGGCGGCCCACAAACGGCCCTCGATGAGTAGCGGCCCACCGGGCATTTGCCCAAATGCCCGCATAGCCAGTCCGAGCCTGAGCATAAATAATGCTCAAATTACTTTAATTAAGGTTAATTTTACTGTTAATTGGATAAATAATTAATATTTTTTGTTCATTATTCATGTTACAGTATGGTTCCGATCACTTTTGCTGCACTTAAAAAGGTAGAAGATGTTTTTGAGGCTTTAAAACAGTTTTCTACCATGCGTTTACTGTAGGGAAAAAAAGATTTTTTAAAAAACGCTTTTATTGAAGTGTTCTAAAAGGTCAAAAATAATTAATTCGGTTTGAAAAATAATATATTGGGAAGTAGAAAATAACATTTTGGTAAGTAAATAATAACTGATTTTCTAATCACTAAAAATAAAAGCGTGGGCGCTAGTAATTTATATATTTTTTTAATTTAAATTCTTTTTATTTTTTTTAGTTTGTACAAATTCACCTGAAGGTATGGACCCGTATATGTAATTCAAGTTTAGTAACACTAACATCTATGCCGAACAAGGGTTCGAACCCCAGACGTATGGCTTTGCAGTCAGATGCTCTAACCACTAGGCCATTACGTCGGTATTTAAGTATAATTTTACATAGAATATAGAATAAACAAGTTAGAATAAACAGTGAATAAAGAATTACTAGCGCCCACGCTTTTATTTTTAGTGATTAGAAAATCAGTTATTATTTACTTACCAAAAAGTTATTTTCTACATCCCAATAAATTATTTGTCAAACCGAATTAATTATTTTTGACCTTTTAGAACACTTCAATAAAAGCGTTTTTTAAAAAAATCTTTTTTTTACTTTTTTTATTTTCTACTTTTTAGTCATGGTATTTTTTTAACAAAAACTCACAAGAAAAAATGTATTTATTTCAACCATATTTAATCTGATGTTAGAATGGAATTTTAGTTTTCTACAATATGATGGTGAAATATAACATCGGCTCACTCGATAAAATCCGTCCATATCAAAAAGATTCACAAGAAAAAGAAAAAAAAGCATCCCATTCAGACTTTTCAGCAGTCCATAAATTATAAAAGTAGCGTATTTTTCTCGGATTCCTCGGCTCTCTCGGATTAGCTCTCGGGATTCCTCGGGATGGGCACCAATTTTCGGCGATTTCTCGCTCTTCTGGCGATTTCTTTCTCGCGGTTATTATCTTAAATCGCTAATTATCTTAATTGTAAATTGGAAGGTAAGAAATCACGTTTTGAAGATAAAATATTGTAGTGATATACCTAATATATTATCTTACAGGTTTTGGGAGCCATTGGCTTCACGGAAGTGTCTCAAATTTGAATTAAAAGGATAACTAAAAACACTCGTTAATTACCTTAATTACGGAGGTTTTGACTAGTTGATTATTGAATATTGCATTGTCATCGAGTTTACACCATGGTGCAAAGTTTTAGAACTTTATATCGTTTGGAAGTGCCTGAAATTTTATGTACAAGATCTTGTAAAGAAAAAAGTGATTAATCGTCCATAAATATTGTAATTACTGGGCAATTCTCGTTTTGACTTTTGAATATGATGAAGTTATGCCTTATACAACATTGTGCACGGTTTAGGGAGAATAGCCCCTTGGGAAAGGTCTCAAAATCTGGTTTTTCTGTTAATTAAAAATACTCGTTAATTAACTTAATCCTTTGGTTGTTTGACTAGAGAATGGTTGGATATTGGAGTGTCATGAGGGTTACACCTATGTGCAAAGTTTCGGGGCCCTAACATATCGGGAAGTGCCCGAAAATCGAGTTTTAAAATTCCTCCCGTAAAACGCTGCCAAAAGCAAGTAGAATAAAAGCGTTTAAAAAACACGTGGGCATTAGTGCCTGACGTCCCTTTTTAGGGACGTTTTTTAATTTTGGTGTAGAAATTAAATTTTAACCTGGAATTTTTTTCACTATTTTTCAGTTGTTTTGGGGCTTTTTACTATGTTTTTACCAAATATTTAAGAAAAATAAAAAGTTGGATTTTTAAACTTATCCAAAAAAAATGTGTGGAAATTCAAAAAAATAGTTTTCCTCATTACAACACCTTTAAGGAAGTAGTAAAAAACCATGGATGCAAAATACATAAATAAAACATCCTACGGTGTCATAAGTAAAAAAATCTTCTCTTTTATCCTATGAATCATATTTGTTCGTTTCACTTACTTTATTCAAAAGTAGTTTATTACATAGTAGATACGAAATGGGCAAATAAAGAATCGAATGATCGAATTTTTACATGGTTTGATTGGAAGTTGTTGTAGTTTGTTCGAAGAAATAAGAAAAATTTATTGAAATGCGAAAGTTTTTGAGCACATAAATTGTCTTCTTTTTTAATCGCTCCTTTGAAATAATTACATACTTACTTTCGACGCGGTTTCTTTCGGGAGAACATCAGTTAGCCTCGCCTGTAGAATTTCCTGCACTCGTGCATGTAAAGTTTACTTTTTTTGTGATCAACATAATTCCTAGTCATCTCATCTGTCCTGCAGTTTAATTTCAAGCTAAGTACTTTCTTTCAAATTTAAATCTTCTAATAATATTCGTAATATTACTTTTGTTGTTGGTTATGAACAAGAAAAATAATAACTATTTTATAATGATGTTTTTTAAACTTGTAACTTGGGTGTAGGTGTGAACCCTTACAGGGTTAATAGATCCATGAGCGGACACTGGGATGGATTAAAACCATCATTATTTCCACTCACCTGAACAATTACACAAAAGATAAGTTACCAAGATAAAGTTACATGGTTAAGCCTCTCATATGAGATAAATTGAAATTTTTAATTGTTAATTGCTTTAATATTGCTTTGGAAATTTAAATATTGCTGAAAAAAAGAATTTTTGTATAACATTTCCTAATTTAGTTGACTGTAAAAAAACAATCGTAATTAATAATGTATTTTATTTTATGTGTTGAATTTCGTGAGATCTTGATAAGAATAGTTAAATGTTTTTTTTATAAAAGGTATATTTATAAATAATTTAATATAAAATTAATATTAATTTTCCTTTGAAGTTTAATAGATTATTTGATTTTCAATTCCAATTTAGAAACATAATACTTAAAACTCAGTTTCTCTTTTTTCATAAAAAAGACAAAACTTTTGACCATCTGTGAGAATTGAATGCATTGAAAAAAGGTTAAAATTTTGAAGATAAAGGTAGGGATAGAGATGGTCCGCGGAGGTTCAAATTTACGTTAAGTGGTCCGCGGACATATTTGAGTTGGGAACCACTGCTTTAAAGAGTTTAACGCATGGTGTGGGTGTGTTTAAACTACTGATTTATTTTTATAGCTAAGAAGTACTTAACAGGAACAGGGATTTATTTATTTTGAACTGGGTCGAATAATAAGTATTGATGTGGGAAAGTTACTGTTATAGCCCATCGATGTCTATTGATTCAGTTAATCTGTTTGAAAAATAAAATAACATGGGCTTTTTATGGGAAAAAGTAAAAGTGGTTTTGCGGTGTTAACGTAATTGTCTTCTGAAAGTTTAAGATAACTTTTTCTGGGGAGGGATTTTGCATATTTAGGTTAAATTGGTTGATTGCTTAATAAGTGCGTTAGCTTTGGTCAATATCAGAGTTTGGCACTAACGAAAATCCAACTATAAATGTGAAGGCTCAACCCCAACAAAACATTTCAGTTTTCAAAACCTGAATTTTCCGTAGGATTAATTGGTAATCTCAGGCCGTCTAGGACTGAGAAAGGAGCATAACTACTTATAAATTTCTTTTAATTAGAATATTCCTTAATTTATTTTTATCTATCCTTTTATATTGCTTGTTTATTATTTCCTTATTGCTTATTATTGCTATTCGCTTGTTTAATCAATATACTACTGAAATAAATTAAAACAACTGTATTTAAGATACTTCTTTCATATATTTAATTAGACAACTTATGTAGACTTTTTTAACTTATTTAGATATTTAATTCACTATTGAGGAAGTTTCATGATATTTATCTATATATATATAAAAATCAATGTCTGTCTGTCTGTCTGTATGTATGTCCTTTTTAGTTTTAAACTTTTCGAACCTTCACTAACTATTAAAATATACCACGTTGATCGCTCCAAGGAAGGTTTCTGAATAAATATAATTTAAAATCGATGCGTTCCAACAACTTTTTTGGTCAATTTTATGCTAAAAAACCCATAATTCATGATTAACTTCTGGGCAAAACCACATTGTTGTAAATATAAGAAGAGAAGATGTAACATTTATGGTTGTAGGCATTTTCTCGATTGTTGCCGTTTAAAATCCATTGTTGTAGCTTAACAACATAAAAGTGGCTCCTTTATTTAACTATTTCCACATTTGGACTGGCGAAGCCCATCTGTAACACACCAGAATAATTTTTTTAAATGTACTGGCGAAGTCCATCTGTAACACACCAGCATAATCTTCTTTAAAAATGGACTGGCGAAGCCCATCTGTAACGCACCAGATGATATTTATAAAAAAACTGAAACCCGGGCAAAGCCCGGGTCTAGCGCGTCAGCGCTAGTATTTTATATTTTTTTTAATCGATTCTTCTTGCAAAAATAAGAAACTACCCAAAATTTGAGTCTGATCGATAAATTTTTTGATTGCCAAAAAATTAACAAAAATCCCGTTTTTAAAAGCGCGCGAAAACTAAGAGTTTGGGATGTGACGTCATCGTACGATAAACATTGTTGGAAAGCAATGGAGTTGATGGTATGATTGTTGATGTCATCGTACGATTTAAACTACAAACGTTTTCGGTCACGTGTTTTTTCTCGACTTTTAAATTAAAATATTTAATTACCTGTACATTTTTTTTTGAAAAATTGACTAGATATTTCATTTTACCATACAAAAAACCACACGGAACACATGTTTGTTTTTGAAAATCTGACACATACAACTTCCTTATTACTAACTCTGTCATCCAATAGAAGTATAAAGTTTTTATTATTTTCGAAACATACGGGGTAACAGGTAACTTCCTTAAAAATATCAGGTGATAAAACAAATACCTTTAAAAAATGAGAATTTTTCTTAAACTGCCTGAAAAGAACATCACTTGCACTCACTCTCTTTCTCAAAACATCCCCCTCCATAACACTACCACCAACCAGAAACCCCCTCAGCTACGTTCAAGACTGAAACAAACGTTACTTTATTTCCCTTAAAGTCAAACTTCCCCTCACCTTTAAAAAAAGGAATCTGGTCTCTTTGTCCCCAAACGAGAGAAGAATGGTCTCGGAACCACCTGACGCTTGGTGGGGCAAGATTGATTTCGAAGATTCTGGGTTGAATGAAAAGGGACTTTGGGTCATCGCTTGGCTGCGGCTTTATTTGCTTCTTCTTTTATAGCGGACTTTCAGAGGGATTAAAGAGCTTTATATTGGTGTTTTAAAGGGATTGCTCCTAAACGATCTTTCTAGGCATTAAAGTTCGTTAGATGAAAGGGTTGGAGCAGCAGTTTTCGAATGTGAATTATGTCTCATATGGAGGCTTTGTAATGTGAAATTATCATATATGTGAGGGTATAGGAGTCTTAATATTGAAAATCCTAGAATTATATTCAGAAAAAGTTTGGAAAAATAAACAAGGCATTAGCAAAATTAAAATTAGAAATTCATGTAAGTTATTTGCAAAGCCATTTTATTTCATTATAACCATTAAAAAAGTATTAGCTGTTCTCAGTCTTTTGTGATAATGACTACTATAAGTTTCTGTTGAAAAAACTAGTATTTTCAATTAGGCTAAGCCCGCACTAGAGACTTATGTCACGCCGACAGAGACAAAATTATCACACTGGCTATTGCAAGAAGCTAGAGCGCGCGCATAAGGAACGAGACTCTTGGCCGATTGCCAAGAATCTCTCCATAGAAATGCATTGCTCTCGAGTGACTAGTGTTAATAGTCGCCGCGACAGAAGTCCCTAGTGCGCGTTTAACCTTAGTGCCATAGCGTCCCTTAAAAGTCGATATAGCGTAATACATCAAAATTCGTATATCAGAATTCTGATATCCAATATAATCCTCCATATGACCCCATATACCAAGCCATATAAGGCCGCCGATGTGGGGAAAAAATAGATTTTCATTCAGTCCCCTTAAAAATTACTTAATATTTTATATTGATGTAGAAAATTTTGATTCTTGCCCTCCAAAGTCAACACAACCATATCTCGATATTCGAATATCAGAATTCTGATATTCGAAATGATTCAATATGACCACATCCATCACAAAATATGTGGCCACCGATGGGGTGTTGTGATAGATTTTTATTCACCTCCCTTATTGTAATTTAATATTAAAAGTTGATGTAAATAATTTTAAATCCGAGGCCTTAAAAGTAGATACAGCGAAACACATCAAAATTCGAATATCAGAATTCTGATATTCAATATAATCCTCCATATGACCCCATATACCAAACCATATAAGGCCGCCGATGTAAGGATAAAATAGATTTTCATTCAGTCCCCTTAAAAATTACTTAATATTTTATATTGATGTAGAAAGTTTTGATTCCTGCCATCCAAATCAACACAACCGTACCTCGATGCTAGAATATCAGAATTCTGATATTCGACATGATTCAGTATGACCACATCCATCACAAAATATGTGGCCGCCGATAAGGTGTTTTAATAGATTTTTATTCATCTCCCTTTATGTAATTTAATATTAAAAATTGATGTAAAAAATTTTAAACCGGGGCCTTAAAAGTCGATATAGCGAAACACATCAAAATTCGAATATCAGAATTCTGATATTCAATATAATCCCCCGTATGACCCCATTTACCAAACCATATAAGGCCGCCGATGTGGGGAAAAGAGATTTTCATTCATTCTCCTTAAAAATTACTTAATATTTTATATTGGTGTAGAAAATTTTTATTCTTCCCCTCCGAAGTTAACACAACCATACCTCGATGCTCGAATATCAGAATTCTGATATATGATTCAATATGACCACATCCATCACAAAATATGTGACCACCTATGTGGTGTTGTAATAGATTTTTATTCATCTCCCTTATTGTAATTTAATATAAAAAGTTTATGTAAATAATTTTAAGTCCGGGGCCTTAAAAGTCGATATAGCGAAACACATCAAAATTCGAATATCAGAATTCTGATATTCAATATAATCCTCCATATGACCCCATATACCAAACCATATAAGGCCGCCGATGTGGGGAAAAATAGATTTTCATTCAGTCCCTTTACAAATTACTTAATATTTTATATTGATGTAGAAAATTTTGATTCCTTCCCTCCAAATCAACACAACCATATTTCGATGTTCGAATATAAGAATTCTGATATTCGACATGATTCAATATTACCACATCCCTCACAAAATATGTGGCCACCGATAAGGTGTTTTAATTGATTTTTATTCATCTCCTTTAATGTAATTTAATATTAAAAATTTAAAGTTGATGTAAAATTTTTAAATCCGGGGCCTAAAAATTCGATATAGCAAAAAACATCAAAATTCGAATATCAGAATTCTGATATTTAATATAATCCTCCATATGACCCCATATACCAAACCATATAAGGCCGACGATGTGGGGAAAAAATAGATTTTCATTCAGTCCTATTAAAAATTACTTAATATTTTATATTGAAATAGAAATTATTGATTCCTGCCCTCCAGATCAACACAAACATACTTCGATGCTCGAATATCAGAATTCTGATAATCGACATAATTTAATATGACCACATCCATCACAAAATATGTGGCCACCGATGGGGTGCTGTAATAGATTTTTATTCACCTCCCTTATTGTAATTTAATATTAAAAGTTGATGTAAATAATTTTAAATCAAGGGCCATAAAGTCGATATAGCGAAACACATCAAAATTCGAATTTCAGAATTCTGATATTCAATATAATCCTCCATATGACCCCATATACCAAGCCATATAAGGCCGCCGATGTGGGGAAAAAATAGATTTTTATTCAGTCCCCTTAAAAATTACTTAATATTTTATATTGATGTAGAAAATTTTGATTCTTGCCCTCCAAAGTCAACACAACCATATCTCGATGTTCGAATATCAGGATTCTGATATTCGACATGATTCAATATGACCACATCCATCATAAAATTTGTGGCCACTTAAAAGGTGTTTTAATAGATTTTTATTCACCTCCCTTATTGTAATTTAATATTAAAAGTTGATGTAAATAATTTTAAATCCGGGGCCTTAAAAGTCGAAAGAGCAAAACACATCAAAATTTGAATATCAGAATTCTGATATTCAATATAATACTCCATATGACCCCATATACCAAACCATATGTGGCCGCCGATATGGGGGAAAAATAGATTTTCATTCAGTCCCCTTAAAAATTACTTAATATTTTATATTGATGTAGAAAGTTTTAATTCCTGCCATCCAAATCAACACTACCGTACCTCGATGCTAGAATATCAGAATTCTGATATTCGACATGATTCAATATGACCACATCCATCACAAAATATTTGGCCGCCGATAAGGGATTTTAATAGATTGTTATTCATCTCCCTTTATTTAATTTAATATTAAAAATTGATGTAAAAAATTTTAAACCGGGGCCTTAAAAGTCGATGTAGCGAAACACACCAAAATTCGAATATCAGAATTCTGATATTCAATATAATCCTCCATATGACCCCATATACCCAAACCATATAGGGCCGCCGATGTAAGGATAAAATAGATTTTCATTCAGTCCCCTTAAAAATTACTTAACATTTTATATTGATGTAGAAATTATTGATTCCTGCCCTCCAAATCAACACAACCATACCTCGATGCTCGAATATCAGAATTCTGATATTCGACATGATTTAATGACCACATCCATCAGAAAATATGTGGCCACCGATGGGGTGTTGTAATAGATTTTTATTCACCTCCCTTATTGTAATTTAATATTAAAAGTTGATGTAAATAATTTTAAATCCGGGGCCTTAAAAGTCGATATAGCGAAACACATCAAAATTCGAATATCAGAATTCTGATATTCAATATAATCCCCCGTATGACCCCATTTACCAAACAATATAAGGCCACCGATGTGGGGAAAAAGAGATTTTCATTCATTCCCCTTAAAAATTACTTAATATTTTATATTGGTGTAGAAAATTTTGATTCTTGCCCTCCGAAGTTAACACAACCATACCTCGATGCTCGAATATCAGAATTCTGATATATGATTCAATATGACCACATCCATCACAAAATATGTGGCCACCGATGTGGTGTTGTAATAGATTTTTATTCATCTCCCTTATTGTAATTTAATATAAAACGTTTATGTAAATAATAAGTCCGGGGCCTTAAAAGTCGATATAGCGAAACACATCAAAATTCGAATAGCAGAATTCTGATATTCAATATAATCCTCCATATGACCCCATATACCAAACCATATAAGCCCGCCGATGTGGGGAAAAATAGATTTTCATTCAGTCCCTTTTCAAATTACTTAATATTTTATATTGATGTAGAAAATTTTGATTCCTTCCCTCCAAATCAACACAACCATATTTCGATGTTCGAATATAAGAATTCTGATATTCGACATGATTCAATATGACCACATCCATCACAAAATATGTGGCCACCGATAAGGTGTTTTAATTGATTTTTATTCATCTCCTTTAATGTAATTTAATATTAAAAGTTGATGTAAAAAATTTTAAACCCGGGGCCTTAAAATTCGATATAGCAAAAAACATCAAAATTCGAATATCAGAATTCTGATATTCAATATAGTCCTCCATATGACCCCATACACCAAACCATATAAGTCCGCCGAGGTGGGAAAAAAATTTTATTCAGTCCCCTTAAAAATTACTTAATATTTTATATTGATGTAGAAAATTTTGATTCTTGCCCTCCAAAGTCAACACAACCATATCTCGATGTTCGAATATCAGAATTCTGATATTCGACATGATTCAATATGACCACATCCATCATAAAATTTGTGGCCACCGAAAAGGTGTTTTAATGGATTTTTATTCACCTCCCTTATTGTAATTTAATATTAAAAGTTGATGTAAATAATTTTAAATTCGGGGCCTTAAAAGTCGAAAGAGCAAAACACATCAAAATTCGAATATCAGAATTCTGATATTCAATATAATACTCCATATTACCCCATATACCAAACCATATGTGGCCGCCGATATGGGGGAAAAAATAGATTTTCATTCAGTCCCCTTAAAAATTACTTAATATTTTATATTGATGTAGAAAGTTTTGATTCCTGCCATCCAAATCAACACAACCGTACCTCTATGCTAGAATATCAGAATTCTGATATTCGACATGATTCAATATGACCACATTCATCACAAAATATGTGGCCGCCGATAAGGTGTTTTAATAGATTTTTATTCATCTCCCTTTATGTAATTTAATATTAAAAATTGATGTAAAAAATTTTAAACCGGGGCCTTAAAAGTCGATGTAGCGAAACACACCAAAATTCGAATATCAGAATTCTGATATTCAATATAATCCTCCATATGACCCCATATACCAAACCATATAAGGCCGCCGATGTAAGGATAAAATAGATTTTCATTCATTCCCCTTAAAAATTAATTAATATTTTATATTGATGTAGAAAATTTTGATTCTTGCCCTCCGAAGTTAACACAACCATACCTCGATGCTCGAATATCAGAATTCTGATATATGATTCAATATGACCACATCCATCACAAAATATGTGGCCACCGATGTGGTGTTGTAATAGATTTTTATTCATCTCCCTTATTGTAATTTAATATAAAAGTTTATGTAAATAATTTTAAGTCCGGGGCCTTAGAAGTCGATATAGCGAAACACATCAAAATTCGAATATCAGAATTCTGATATTCAATATAATCCTCCATATGACCCCATATACCAAACCATATAAGGCCGCCGATGTGGGGAAAAATAGATTTTCATTCATTCCCTTTACAAATTACTTAATATTTTATATTGATGTAGAAAATTTTGATTCCTGCCCTCCAAATACACAACCATACCTCGATGCTCGAATATCAGAATTCTGATATTCGACATGATTCAATATGACCACATCCATTACAAAATATGTGGCCCCAGATGTGGTGTTGTAATAGATTTTTATTCACCTCCCTAATTGTAATTTAATATTAAAAGTTGATGTAAAAAATTTTAAATCCGGGGCCTTAAAATTCGATATAGCAAAAAACATCAAAATTCGAATATCAGAATTCTGATATTCAATATAGTCCTCCATATGACCCCATACACCAAACCATATAAGGCCGCCGATGTGGGAAAAAAAATTTTATTCAGTCCCCTTAAAAATTACTTAATATTTTATATTGATGTAGAAATTATTGATTCCTGCCATCCAAATCAACACTACCGTACCTCGATGCTAGAATATCAGAATTCTGATATTCGACATGATTCAATATGACCACATCCATCACAAAATATTTGGCCGCCGATAAGGGATTTTAATAGATTGTTATTCATCTCCCTTTATGTAATTTAATATTAAAAATTGATGTAAAAAATTTTAAACCGGGGCCTTAAAAGTCGATATAGCGAAACACATCAAAATTCGAATATCAGAATTCTGATATTCAATATAATCCCCCGTATGACCCCATTTACCAAACCATATAAGGCCGCCGATGTGGGGAAAAGAGATTTTCATTCATTCTCCTTAAAAATTACTTAATATTTTATATTGGTGTAGAAAATTTTTATTCTTCCCCTCCGAAGTTAACACAACCATACCTCGATGCTCGAATATCAGAATTCTGATATATGATTCAATATGACCACATCCATCACAAAATATGTGACCACCTATGTGGTGTTGTAATAGATTTTTATTCATCTCCCTTATTGTAATTTAATATAAAAAGTTTATGTAAATAATTTTAAGTCCGGGGCCTTAAAAGTCGATATAGCGAAACACATCAAAATTCGAATATCAGAATTCTGATATTCAATATAATCCTCCATATGACCCCATATACCAAACCATATAAGGCCGCCGATGTGGGGAAAAATAGATTTTCATTCAGTCCCTTTACAAATTACTTAATATTTTATATTGATGTAGAAAATTTTGATTCCTTCCCTCCAAATCAACACAACCATATTTCGATGTTCGAATATAAGAATTCTGATATTCGACATGATTCAATATTACCACATCCCTCACAAAATATGTGGCCACCGATAAGGTGTTTTAATTGATTTTTATTCATCTCCTTTAATGTAATTTAATATTAAAAATTTAAAGTTGATGTAAAATTTTTAAATCCGGGGCCTAAAAATTCGATATAGCAAAAAACATCAAAATTCGAATATCAGAATTCTGATATTTAATATAATCCTCCATATGACCCCATATACCAAACCATATAAGGCCGACGATGTGGGGAAAAAATAGATTTTCATTCAGTCCTATTAAAAATTACTTAATATTTTATATTGAAATAGAAATTATTGATTCCTGCCCTCCAGATCAACACAAACATACTTCGATGCTCGAATATCAGAATTCTGATAATCGACATAATTTAATATGACCACATCCATCACAAAATATGTGGCCACCGATGGGGTGCTGTAATAGATTTTTATTCACCTCCCTTATTGTAATTTAATATTAAAAGTTGATGTAAATAATTTTAAATCAAGGGCCATAAAGTCGATATAGCGAAACACATCAAAATTCGAATTTCAGAATTCTGATATTCAATATAATCCTCCATATGACCCCATATACCAAGCCATATAAGGCCGCCGATGTGGGGAAAAAATAGATTTTTATTCAGTCCCCTTAAAAATTACTTAATATTTTATATTGATGTAGAAAATTTTGATTCTTGCCCTCCAAAGTCAACACAACCATATCTCGATGTTCGAATATCAGGATTCTGATATTCGACATGATTCAATATGACCACATCCATCATAAAATTTGTGGCCACTTAAAAGGTGTTTTAATAGATTTTTATTCACCTCCCTTATTGTAATTTAATATTAAAAGTTGATGTAAATAATTTTAAATCCGGGGCCTTAAAAGTCGAAAGAGCAAAACACATCAAAATTTGAATATCAGAATTCTGATATTCAATATAATACTCCATATGACCCCATATACCAAACCATATGTGGCCGCCGATATGGGGGAAAAATAGATTTTCATTCAGTCCCCTTAAAAATTACTTAATATTTTATATTGATGTAGAAAGTTTTAATTCCTGCCATCCAAATCAACACTACCGTACCTCGATGCTAGAATATCAGAATTCTGATATTCGACATGATTCAATATGACCACATCCATCACAAAATATTTGGCCGCCGATAAGGGATTTTAATAGATTGTTATTCATCTCCCTTTATTTAATTTAATATTAAAAATTGATGTAAAAAATTTTAAACCGGGGCCTTAAAAGTCGATGTAGCGAAACACACCAAAATTCGAATATCAGAATTCTGATATTCAATATAATCCTCCATATGACCCCATATACCCAAACCATATAGGGCCGCCGATGTAAGGATAAAATAGATTTTCATTCAGTCCCCTTAAAAATTACTTAACATTTTATATTGATGTAGAAATTATTGATTCCTGCCCTCCAAATCAACACAACCATACCTCGATGCTCGAATATCAGAATTCTGATATTCGACATGATTTAATGACCACATCCATCAGAAAATATGTGGCCACCGATGGGGTGTTGTAATAGATTTTTATTCACCTCCCTTATTGTAATTTAATATTAAAAGTTGATGTAAATAATTTTAAATCCGGGGCCTTAAAAGTCGATATAGCGAAACACATCAAAATTCGAATATCAGAATTCTGATATTCAATATAATCCCCCGTATGACCCCATTTACCAAACAATATAAGGCCACCGATGTGGGGAAAAAGAGATTTTCATTCATTCCCCTTAAAAATTACTTAATATTTTATATTGGTGTAGAAAATTTTGATTCTTGCCCTCCGAAGTTAACACAACCATACCTCGATGCTCGAATATCAGAATTCTGATATATGATTCAATATGACCACATCCATCACAAAATATGTGGCCACCGATGTGGTGTTGTAATAGATTTTTATTCATCTCCCTTATTGTAATTTAATATAAAACGTTTATGTAAATAATAAGTCCGGGGCCTTAAAAGTCGATATAGCGAAACACATCAAAATTCGAATAGCAGAATTCTGATATTCAATATAATCCTCCATATGACCCCATATACCAAACCATATAAGCCCGCCGATGTGGGGAAAAATAGATTTTCATTCAGTCCCTTTTCAAATTACTTAATATTTTATATTGATGTAGAAAATTTTGATTCCTTCCCTCCAAATCAACACAACCATATTTCGATGTTCGAATATAAGAATTCTGATATTCGACATGATTCAATATGACCACATCCATCACAAAATATGTGGCCACCGATAAGGTGTTTTAATTGATTTTTATTCATCTCCTTTAATGTAATTTAATATTAAAAGTTGATGTAAAAAATTTTAAATCCGGGGCCTTAAAATTCGATATAGCAAAAAACATCAAAATTCGAATATCAGAATTCTGATATTCAATATAGTCCTCCATATGACCCCATACACCAAACCATATAAGTCCGCCGAGGTGGGAAAAAAATTTTATTCAGTCCCCTTAAAAATTACTTAATATTTTATATTGATGTAGAAAATTTTGATTCTTGCCCTCCAAAGTCAACACAACCATATCTCGATGTTCGAATATCAGAATTCTGATATTCGACATGATTCAATATGACCACATCCATCATAAAATTTGTGGCCACCGAAAAGGTGTTTTAATGGATTTTTATTCACCTCCCTTATTGTAATTTAATATTAAAAGTTGATGTAAATAATTTTAAATTCGAGGCCTTAAAAGTCGAAAGAGCAAAACACATCAAAATTCGAATATCAGAATTCTGATATTCAATATAATACTCCATATTACCCCATATACCAAACCATATGTGGCCGCCGATATGGGGGAAAAAATAGATTTTCATTCAGTCCCCTTAAAAATTACTTAATATTTTATATTGATGTAGAAAGTTTTGATTCCTGCCATCCAAATCAACACAACCGTACCTCTATGCTAGAATATCAGAATTCTGATATTCGACATGATTCAATATGACCACATTCATCACAAAATATGTGGCCGCCGATAAGGTGTTTTAATAGATTTTTATTCATCTCCCTTTATGTAATTTAATATTAAAAATTGATGTAAAAAATTTTAAACCGGGGCCTTAAAAGTCGATGTAGCGAAACACACCAAAATTCGAATATCAGAATTCTGATATTCAATATAATCCTCCATATGACCCCATATACCAAACCATATAAGGCCGCCGATGTAAGGATAAAATAGATTTTCATTCATTCCCCTTAAAAATTAATTAATATTTTATATTGATGTAGAAAATTTTGATTCTTGCCCTCCGAAGTTAACACAACCATACCTCGATGCTCGAATATCAGAATTCTGATATATGATTCAATATGACCACATCCATCACAAAATATGTGGCCACCGATGTGGTGTTGTAATAGATTTTTATTCATCTCCCTTATTGTAATTTAATATAAAAGTTTATGTAAATAATTTTAAGTCCGGGGCCTTAGAAGTCGATATAGCGAAACACATCAAAATTCGAATATCAGAATTCTGATATTCAATATAATCCTCCATATGACCCCATATACCAAACCATATAAGGCCGCCGATGTGGGGAAAAATAGATTTTCATTCATTCCCTTTACAAATTACTTAATATTTTATATTGATGTAGAAAATTTTGATTCCTGCCCTCCAAATACACAACCATACCTCGATGCTCGAATATCAGAATTCTGATATTCGACATGATTCAATATGACCACATCCATTACAAAATATGTGGCCCCAGATGTGGTGTTGTAATAGATTTTTATTCACCTCCCTAATTGTAATTTAATATTAAAAGTTGATGTAAAAAATTTTAAATCCGGGGCCTTAAAATTCGATATAGCAAAAAACATCAAAATTCGAATATCAGAATTCTGATATTCAATATAGTCCTCCATATGACCCCATACACCAAACCATATAAGGCCGCCGATGTGGGAAAAAAAATTTTATTCAGTCCCCTTAAAAATTACTTAATATTTTATATTGATGTAGAAATTATTGATTCCTGCCATCCAAATCAACACTACCGTACCTCGATGCTAGAATATCAGAATTCTGATATTCGACATGATTCAATATGACCACATCCATCACAAAATATTTGGCCGTTGATAAGGGATTTTAATAGATTGTTATTCATCTCCCTTTATTTAATTTAATATTAAAAATTGATGTAAAAAATTTTAAACCGGGGCCTTAAAAGTCGATGTAGCGAAACACACCAAAATTCGAATATCAGAATTCTGATATTCAATATAATCCTCCATATGACCCCATATACCCAAACCATATAGGGCCGCCGATGTAAGGATAAAATAGATTTTCATTCAGTCCCCTTAAAAATTACTTAACATTTTATATTGATGTAGAAATTATTGATTCCTGCCCTCCAAATCAACACAACCATACCTCGATGCTCGAATATCAGAATTCTGATATTCGACATGATTTAATGACCACATCCATCAGAAAATATGTGGCCACCGATGGGGTGTTGTAATAGATTTTTATTCACCTCCCTTATTGTAATTTAATATTAAAAGTTGATGTAAATAATTTTAAATCCGGGGCCTTAAAAGTCGATATAGCGAAACACATCAAAATTCGAATATCAGAATTCTGATATTCAATATAATCCCCCGTATGACCCCATTTACCAAACAATATAAGGCCACCGATGTGGGGAAAAAGAGATTTTCATTCATTCCCCTTAAAAATTACTTAATATTTTATATTGGTGTAGAAAATTTTGATTCTTGCCCTCCGAAGTTAACACAACCATACCTCGATGCTCGAATATCAGAATTCTGATATATGATTCAATATGACCACATCCATCACAAAATATGTGGCCACCGATGTGGTGTTGTAATAGATTTTTATTCATATCCCTTATTGTAATTTAATATAAAACGTTTATGTAAATAATAAGTCCGGGGCCTTAAAAGTCGATATAGCGAAACACATCAAAATTCGAATAGCAGAATTCTGATATTCAATATAATCCTCCATATGACCCCATATACCAAACCATATAAGCCCGCCGATGTGGGGAAAAATAGATTTTCATTCAGTCCCTTTTCAAATTACTTAATATTTTATATTGATGTAGAAAATTTTGATTCCTTCCCTCCAAATCAACACAACCATATTTCGATGTTCGAATATAAGAATTCTGATATTCGACATGATTCAATATGACCACATCCATCACAAAATATGTGGCCACCGATAAGGTGTTTTAATTGATTTTTATTCATCTCCTTTAATGTAATTTAATATTAAAAGTTGATGTAAAAAATTTTAAATCCGGGGCCTTAAAATTTGATATAGCAAAAAACATCAAAATTCGAATATCAGAATTCTGATATTCAATATAGTCCTCCATATGACCCCATACACTAAACCATATAAGTCCGCCGAGGTGGGAAAAAAATTTTATTCAGTCCCCTTAAAAATTACTTAATATTTTATATTGATGTAGAAAATTTTGATTCTTGCCCTCCAAAGTCAACACAACCATATCTCGATGTTCGAATATCAGAATTCTGATATTCGACATGATTCAATATGACCACATCCATCATAAAATTTGTGGCCACCGAAAAGGTGTTTTAATGGATTTTTATTCACCTCCCTTATTGTAATTTAATATTAAAAGTTGATGTAAATAATTTTAAATTCGGGGCCTTAAAAGTCGAAAGAGCAAAACACATCAAAATTCGAATATCAGAATTCTGATATTCAATATAATACTCCATATTACCCCATATACCAAACCATATGTGGCCGCCGATATGGGGGAAAAATAGATTTTCATTCAGTCCCCTTAAAAATTACTTAATATTTTATATTGATGTAGAAAGTTTTGATTCCTGCCATCCAAATCAACACAACCGTACCTCTATGCTAGAATATCAGAATTCTGATATTCGACATGATTCAATATGACCACATTCATCACAAAATATGTGGCCGCCGATAAGGTGTTTTAATAGATTTTTATTCATCTCCCTTTATGTAATTTAATATTAAAAATTGATGTAAAAAATTTTAAACCGGGGCCTTAAAAGTCGATGTAGCGAAACACACCAAAATTCGAATATCAGAATTCTGATATTCAATATAATCCTCCATATGACCCCATATACCAAACCATATAAGGCCGCCGATGTAAGGATAAAATAGATTTTCATTCATTCCCCTTAAAAATTAATTAATATTTTATATTGATGTAGAAAATTTTGATTCTTGCCCTCCGAAGTTAACACAACCATACCTCGATGCTCGAATATCAGAATTCTGATATATGATTCAATATGACCACATCCATCACAAAATATGTGGCCACCGATGTGGTGTTGTAATAGATTTTTATTCATCTCCCTTATTGTAATTTAATATAAAAGTTTATGTAAATAATTTTAAGTCCGGGGCCTTAGAAGTCGATATAGCGAAACACATCAAAATTCGAATATCAGAATTCTGATATTCAATATAATCCTCCATATGACCCCATATACCAAACCATATAAGGCCGCCGATGTGGGGAAAAATAGATTTTCATTCATTCCCTTTACAAATTACTTAATATTTTATATTGATGTAGAAAATTTTGATTCCTGCCCTCCAAATACACAACCATACCTCGATGCTCGAATATCAGAATTCTGATATTCGACATGATTCAATATGACCACATCCATTACAAAATATGTGGCCCCAGATGTGGTGTTGTAATAGATTTTTATTCACCTCCCTAATTGTAATTTAATATTAAAAGTTGATGTAAAAAATTTTAAATCCGGGGCCTTAAAATTCGATATAGCAAAAAACATCAAAATTCGAATATCAGAATTCTGATATTCAATATAGTCCTCCATATGACCCCATACACCAAACCATATAAGGCCGCCGATGTGGGAAAAAAAATTTTATTCAGTCCCCTTAAAAATTACTTAATATTTTATATTGATGTAGAAATTATTGATTCCTGCCCTCCAAATCAACACAACCATACCTCGATGCTCGAATATCAGAATTCTGATATTCGACATGATTCAATATGACCACATTTATCACAAAATATATGGGCACCGATAAGTTGTTTTAATAGATTTTTATTCATCTCCTTTAATGTAATTTAATATAAAAAATTAAAAGTTGAAGTAAAAAATTTTAAATCCGGGGCCTAAAAATTCGATATAGCAAAAAACATCTAAATTCGAATATCAGAATTCTGATATTTAATATAATTCTCCATATGACCCCATATACCAAACCATATAAGGCCGCCGATGTGGGGAAAAAATAGATTTTCATTCAGTCCTATTAAAAATTACTTAATATTTTATATTGAAATAGAAATTATTGATTCCTGCCCTCCAGATCAACACAAACATACTTCGATGCTCGAATATCAGAATTCTGATATTCGACATAATTTAATATGACCACATCCATCACAAAATATGTGGCCACCGATGGGGTGTTGTAATAGATTTTTATTCACCTCCCTTATTGTAATTTAATATTAAAAGTTGATGTAAATAATTTTAAATCCGGGGCCATAAAAGTCGATATAGCGAAACACATCAAAATTCGAATTTCAGAATTCTGATATTCAATATAATCCTCCATATGACCCCATATACCAAGCCATATAAGGCCGCCGATGTTAGGAAAAAATAGATTTTTATTCAGTCCCCTTAAAAATTACTTAATATTTTATATTGATGTAGAAAATTTTGATTCTTGCCCTCCAAAGTCAACACAACCATATCTCGATGTTCGAATATCAGAATTCTGATATTCGACATGATTCAATATGATCACATCCATCATAAAATTTGTGGCCACCGAAAAGGTGTTTTAATAGATTTTTATTCACCTCCCTTATTGTAATTTAATATTAAAAGTTGATGTAAGTAATTTTAAATCCGGGGCCTTAAAAGTCGAAAGAGCAAAACACATCAAAATTTGAATATCAGAATTCTGATATTCAATATAATACTCCATATGACCCCATATACCAAACCATATGTGGCCGCCGATATGGGGGAAAAAATAGATTTTCATTCAGTCCCCTTAAAAATTACTTAATATTTTATATTGATGTAGAAAATTTTGATTCCTGCCCTCCAAATCAACACAACCATACCTCGATGCTCGAATATCAGAATTCTGATATTCGACATGATTCAATATGACCACATCCATCACAAAATATGTGGCCACCGATGTGGTGTTGTAATAGATTTTTATTCATCCCTCTTAAAGTAAACTATACTATTGAAATCCGAGAGTAAACAAACGTATGTGTGAATGTATGTCCATATATCTCCTCCGAAACCACTGAACGCAGAAGGGCGCCGGAGATACCAAAAAACGCAGAATGACCCAGGGACCAGGAGTAGCCCATGTTCGTTCCGAAATTCTAAATACTTTTCGAATTATTTGCGTTTTTCTGCTCTTTTACGCCTATTTCTCCATATCTCCACAGTTCGGCGCCATGGTAACGAAGGAGAAAACGCACATCAGTTAAGGCAGGTCGTAAAATTAAATTTAAACTTTGAATCTTAATAATTATAAAACTAATTTGAATTTTTTAAAAAACGAAACGGCAATCTTTTTGAAAAAAATAATTGTATATATTTTTAAAATTTTGTACTTCTACCATGATTAGTTTTTCTTTTATAACGAAAAAAAGTGTTATGATTATTTCATTGGCTGCTGCGACACGAGTTAGATTCAATGACAATCTTGGGCGGTTGTGGGCTTGGCGTGATGTGGGAAAAAAATAAGACTGGTAGAAACCATGGCAACTCACAGGGAAAGGTGGGGGAAACTGGGGAAATCACGAGACTTTTCAACAGCCGATTCTAATTACACAGACTATAGGAGATTTTTATTATGTTTTATTTAAACTTTTCTCTACTAGAGTAAGGCTGAGCGCGCACTGGAGACTTTTGTCTCGGAGACTTAAAACACTAGTCACTCGAGAGCAATGCATTTCTATGAGGAAATTCTTGGCCTAGTGATCTAGCGACGAGACCAAGATCACTAGACCAAGAATTTCTTCATAGAAATGCATTGCTCTCGAGTGACTAGTGTTTTAAGTCTCCGAGACAAAAGTTTCCAGTGCGCGCTCAGCCTAAATCTGCTTCACTTACTATTGTAAGTAAGATGAAAATTTCAAAATTCAATAATTTTTATTTGGAAAATCCTATAAATATCTAATAAAAACTATTTTCAGTTATGAAAACACCAAAATAAATTATAATAATTGTTTTCATGTTATTTTTTCCCTTTATTTAAGATTTTTTCTCTAATATTAAAATATATTTATGGAAAAGTGAAAATTGTCGACAAGGAAATATAGCCAAAAATATTTCATTGTTTCATAAAATACGGCCACTTTACTATATTTTTCATTATGATTTCAAATTACTGTATTAAGATGGGAAAAACCCCGGGATAGGAAAAATTACAAGGAACACTGGGATATTTAGGATTACCGGGAACACCGGGATAGGAAAGATTATCAAGAACATCGGGATAGGAAAGATTATCAAGAACATCGGGATAGGAAAGATTACCGGAAACAACGACATAGGAAAGATTACCGGGAAGACTGGGACAGGAAAGATATCGGAAACACCGGGAGAGGTAAAATATCTTAAAAAAATTTACAGGAAAATTTACCAGGAACACCGGAATAGGAAAGATATTGGGAACACCGGGATTGGATTAATTACCAAGAGCACCGGAATATGAAAAAGGCACCTGGGATATCAGGAGGATTGTGGTAATTATTGATATTCAAAGTTCAAAATGTACTTAGGGAAAACTTTTTTAAAGAATTTCCGTTATTTTCCTTTGATGTGTTTCGCTATATCGACTTTTAAGGCCTCGGATTTAAAATTTTTTACTTCAACTTTTAATATTAAATTACATTAAGGGGGATGAATAAAAATCTATTACAACACCACATCGGTGGCCACATATTTTGTGATGGATGTGGTCATATTGAATCATGTCGAATATCAGAATTCTGATATTCGAACATCGAGATATGGTTGTGTTGACTTTGGAGGGCAAGAATCAAAATTTTCTACATCAATATAAAATAATCAGTAATTTTTAAGGGACTGAATGAAAATCTGTTGTTCCCCGCATCGGCGGCCTTATATGGTTTGGTATATAGGGACATATGGAGGATTATATTGAATATCAGAATTCTGATATTCGAATTTTGATGTGTTTCGCTATATCGACTTTTAAGTTCCCTGATTTAAAATTTTTACATCAACTTTTTATATTAAATTATTTTAAGGGAGATGAATAAAAATTTATTAAAACACCATATCGGCGGCAACATATTTTGTGATGGATGTGGTCATATTGAATCATGTCGAATATCAGAATTCTGATATTCGAACATCGAGATATGGTTGTGTTGACTTAGGAGGGCAAGAAATAATTTTCTAGATCAATATAAAATATTAAGTAGTTTTTAAGGGGATTGAATGAAAATCTATTTTTTTCCCCACATCGGCGGCCTTATATGGTTTGGTATATGGGGTCATATGGAGGATTATATTGAATATCAGATTTCTGATATTCGAATATTAATGTGTTTCGCTTTATCGACTTTTAAGGCCCCGGATTTAAAATTTTTTACATCAACTTTTAATATTAAATTACAATAAGGGAGGTGAATAAAAATCTATTGCAACACCACATCGGGGGCCACATATTTTGTAATGGATGTGGTCATATTGAATCATGTCGAATATCAGAATTCTGATATTCGAGCATCGAGGTATGGTTGTGTTGATTTGGAGGGCAGGAATCAAAATTTTCTACATCAATATAAAATAGTATTAAGTAATTTTTAAGGAGACTGAATGAAAATCTATTTTTCCCCACATCGGTGGCCACGTATGGTTTGGTATATGGGGTCATATTGAAGATTATATTGAATATCAGAATTCTGATATTCGAATTTTGATGTGTTTCGCTATATCGACTTTTAAGGCCCCGGATTTAAAATATTTTACATCAACTTTTAATATTAAATTACATTAAGGGAGATGAATAAAAATCTATTAAAACACCTTATCGGTGGCCACATATTTTGTGATGGATGTGGTCATATTGAATCATGTCGAATATCAGAATTCTGATATTCGAACATCGAGATATGGTTGTGTTGACTTTGGAGGGCAAAAATCAAAATTTTCTACATCAATATAAAATATTAAGTAATTTTTAACCTTCCTACCCCGCATGGGGTCTGTTTCGACCCCAAGCGCACTTTGCTGCTTGATATCTCCCATGCATTTTTGTTTTGGCAATTTCCAATGCTAGTATTCCTTAATTACGCAAAGTTTTACAATGGGTAAAAATTTTGGAGTTATTATTTAATGTTTAAGTGTCGTGGGAGAAATAGTCACATATTCCCCCTCTTGGGTCTGCTGAGACCCCAGGCATGAATGGAGGGAAAACAATATAAAAAAAGCTTAATATTTTATTTTTTGTCATAATATTGATAAAACATGGTGTTGAGGAAGGGATGACTCAAAGGCAGGGTAAGTAAATAATCGCTTTTATTTTTGACGATCAACAGAAGAAATCAAGTTGAGTCATCCGACTAGGATACAAAAAGGGCTGCTGCAGATGATTATAATAATGCATTCCAGAAGGTTCCAATCTCCAATGTCCTTAATGTTATATCTCTCACCGACTGAACTAGCCGGGCCTTTTAAAAGAAAATAAGTAACCCGCGCATCGCCTCTGCGCGGAACGAAAACAGTTCATTTCCATATTCGGTCTTCTTCTCCAACATACCCCCGGCCATCAAGAGACATCTTGATTAATAGGGAGTTGGATGATTTTCCCGATGGGCCTTTGGTAGACACCGGTGGCGGTCTTCACAGACATCACACGTACTAGATGGTCCTCTCCGGGATAAACCTGTACTATGCGTCCCACAGGCCACGTGCTTGGGGATGAAGAGTCCTTTAATCAATAAGACGGTGTCCCCAACCTGGAGATTCCTGGCAGGAAAAGGCCATTTAGATCTTTGCTGTAGGGTGTTGAGGTATTCCTCTCTCCAACGCTTCCAGAAATCTTGTCGGAGTTTCTGGACTAGGGACCACCGAGTTCGAGAATCACAGATCGGGCTGTAACTTTGGTCAGTGAAACTAGTAAGAGTCTCCTATAGGAAACTAGTCTCCTATAAGGCAACGAGAAAGGATGAGTACATCAATGTGGGATGGATCGGTATCTGCAACCTTAGCAAGGGGACGGGAGTTGAGAATTGTTCCGATTTGGGATAGAAGTGTTGAAAGTTCTTTAAAAGTAAGCAATGCACCTTCTCTGGGTCGGTGAAGAGTGAATTTCACAGACTGCTGTAGAATGAGTTCGCTTATAGCATGTTGGTGGGGCAAGTTTATAGGATCCCTTGAATCGAAGCTTAAACTTGATTTATAAATTCTTCCCTTTACCCTGAGACCACTATCGTCAATAAAGAGGTTCAAGCCTGCAAGGGGACTCTGCCACGGGATAGTATTATCTTCTTTAGTTTTCTTTATCTCCGAAGAAAAATAAAGTTCTTGAACATAAAGGATCACCTTAGTTTTAGAGTTTTGGATTTCACTGGCAGTCGGAAATCCAGTGGTACTTTGGATTGATTTACCTTTCGATTTACAATTATTGATAAGTCTCAAGCAATAGGATAGAACGCGTAAGATTTGGGTTATAGAAGACAATTTTCTAAACAGATATCCTAACGTTTCATTTTCAGGTGTAGAAGGAAAATCTGTACATACCTGAGGTTCTTCTCAGGTAAATCTATGTTATAGTTACCGCACTTATTTTCGGGCCAAGATGAGGAGTCCATGCTGAGCCATGACGGTCCATGCCACCAAGATTGATGTTCTGAGAGTTGATCAGGCATGATACCACGAGACGCCAGATCAGCAGGGTTCTCCTTTGAAGGGACATGTCTCCACTTTTGAGCAGGAAGTATGTCGATGATGGCTGTAATTCTATTAGAAACAAAATATTTGAATTTTCGAGGATGATTCTGTAGCCAAGCGAGAACCACCTCCGAGTCAGTCCAGGCTAATGTTTCAAATTCCGCACATTTTAAGGAATTTTGGACACTTAATAACAGTAAAGCCTAGATAACAGTAAAGCACTACACAGCTCCAACTTTGGGATCGAAATTTGTTTTATGGGTGCCACTTTTGTTTTAGCCACCAATAAATTAACTTTGATTTCAGGGCCAATTTTTTGACAAACGTATATGGCCGCGGCATAAGCCTCCATCAAGGCATCACAAAAACAATGAAGAGAAAACACACTATTCAGCATCTTTACACATCTAGGAATAATGATTTGATTAATGTTATCAAAACTCTGCTGCAGCCTTGACCACTGATCCTTTACCTTATCGGGGAATGAAGTATCCCAATCTAAACCAAGGATCCATAGATGCTGATAAAATATTTTTATTTTCACGGTAATAGGGGCAAGGAAACCCAAAGGGTCAAAGATGCGCGCGGATTGAGACAATACTTGTCTTTTTGTCAAAGGATCTATTGCATCCAACTTTGCTTTAAAAAGGGTAGCTTTAAAAACACTCCTATTTCTTCAAACTCGTTTATTTAAATCGAAAATTGTGCTGATGCATTTCGGATCTTCATAGCACATAAAAAACTAAAGAAGAAAACGAAATACATTTTTTTAAATATTTTTTTACAGTAAAATGATAGTGTTTTCCAAAAAGTTTATTGAAATATTATTTAAACTTTCCTAACATAGAAACATCTTGAATATATCGAAATTGCTTAGATAATGTAACGCTTATACGAAATGAAAAACACGAGGCTCGGAAATCGATTAGAAGGCAATCCAGTGAAAAATAGCACCTAAATTTCATTTCCATGAATTTGATCACTGTTCCTTGAGCAATATAAAATTCATTAAACCTATTTGATTAAACTTTACATCAAAAGCTTTGCATTCAAGTTCATTTTGAACAGAACAAAGACACTTGTTTATCAATTATTTCAAATATAGAATTAATGGAATATCGCATTCTCCCAAAGAGAAGAAACTCTCGCTTTATTAATTCCAGGGCCTATCCACTCCATGCATCAGTATTCGAGCCGCACATCTACAAATATTTGTTCCTCCAGCCTACGTATTCCAATCAATTCAGCAAAGGATTTATCGCCTGGTGAGTCCGTTCACATTTTCGTTTTATGCTGTGGTGGATGCCCTTATACTACGTATAATGGGGATGATTTGCAAAAGAGGTGCATTGGTTATTTCATTGACTTTTTGTTTCTGAAAAGAAGCTTCTTCGTTGTGATTGTAATTACTGATAATCGAAGTTGTGTGTAGGGTATCGGGGTAGATTAATTGATAGGTTTGAGGAATATAAATCTAGGAATGTTATTATAGAATGAGATGGGGTTCGGAGAGAGGTATGTCTATTGCATCGATTAGTTGTATCTAAGCAAATAATTGGAATTTTCCCCCTTTGGATTTGGGTTGTATGCATTAGGAATTTAATAACTATTATTTTTCAAATCATGGATTGAATTGAAAAAATAGGTGATTTCCGTGAGCGTTACTGAAATGAAAAAAATACATTACATAGAGAGAGAAAATATGATTGTATGATTATGAAACAGAACAAATCATCACAATGAATGAATGTAATAAGTAATGTATATAATAATGTATATTATAATGTAATAAGTAATGTGTATATAAACATAGAAATTGCCAGCCAAGCCTTTTTGTTTTCCTTTTTTATTTTTTGTTCTTGTATTTACAATTAATTTTTAAGTGTCTAGTGTTAAAGCAAAACAACTTTTTCCACTATAAACCAAATCGATTCTTTATTTTTGATCTTACTTTTAACAAAGATATTCTGTGACCCCATGGACGAGCGGTTGCTCCTTTGGGATATGTACACTGTAAAAAATAATCCTGCAAAAAAACAGAAAATTTCTGGCAGCAAAAGTTGCCAGAAAAAATCTGTAGGTTGAAAAATCCTGTAAACAGAAAAAAGCTGTAACCTACAGGTAAATGCTGTAAAAAGGAACTTTCTGTCAAGTGGGCTACAGATTTTTCTGTTGCCTCACAGTAATTTTCTGCTTGTGCGCATGCACTTATTTTAGTAGAGTTTTTTTAATTTTAATTAATTGATATCCGGGGATAGAACCCGCGATCTACCGCATGCTAAGCACGCACGCTACCACTGAACCAAAGAAGATTCAGTATAACGTTGCCAATAGCTGTATTGGTTTTCAATGCAGTAAGTTTCTGTTTAAGTACAGATAAGCTAAAAAACTAGGTAAAAGCTGTTATTTTACATAAAATAAATAGAAGTGCGGTGGGAATGTTACATGTAAGAATATCTCTGTAAACATAAAGTCACTGTTATTGAAATTTCTGTTTTTCTACAGTTTTTTTTACAGTGTATGTACTCGATCAACTGCGTTTGTATTTTTTCTTGTTCTGTTCTTTTGTTTGTCCAATAAAATTATTAAATTATAAAAAAAAATGAAAACCAAAACACAGTATTTTGAGCTTAAATTTAACGAGGGTTCGTTGGTTAAAGCTCACCAAAACATCCAACCAACGATTAAAGTGTAATTATTTTGTTACTATGTATACCTAAATAAAAAGTTTAGTTACCACACTCACCAATAAAGGATTCAAGAGCTAAAATCAGACAAAAGGAAGATAGATGAGGCATTACTTACTATCGTCTAAAAATCATACTTTGGAGTTCCCAGCACATAAAATCAAGCATGTACTTCAGGGATACCATATTCTTTACAAATAAAAAAAGCATATTTTGCTAAATGATTCTCAGATGTACGAATGTCAGATTCCCGAATGTGGGAAGTCCATTATAATAAAAATGTCTCTGTGCACCCCATTAACTATTATTTATTAAAATTATTCCATCACCTCATATTCCAAGTCTTCGATCAATCTATGGCATGAATTTCAGTTATAAGGAAATAATAAGATTTTTGTCATTTTTCCCTGAAAAAAATTAAACCATCCTTAATTTTTCGACACGAGTGTATTATTTATCTGTTACCCATCTCATGATTCCAAAATAAGGAAGGTGTATGTACACTAGAAACATTGCCTCGAAATCCAATCTAATCTCCCCTGAAATTGAACACAGAAATCCCTTCATGAAAGAAAGATAAAACCGGAACCCTTCTGCATCCATAACAACCGCCAAATCCTCGCCAAGCCTAATCGATAGTTTGATTGACACTCGCATTACTTTTTATATAATATCGCTCACGGTCCAGATATCCGCCGGCACAAAATACCGCCCTATAGCCATCCTTTCCAGCCCGTACTTTCATAACTAAGTTGTTCAAAAGCACCGAAGACAAAATACTACTCCAAACATTCGCACAGAGCTCCCTTATCCGAGGAAAAAGGATCAAAGAACTGAGCCCTTCTTCTATCCTTTATTCCAAACATTTGCCCTATCCGGGCCAAAAGGAAATTCTTCAAAGTTATTCCTCCGTCAAATCCCATTTCAGACGATTTTTTCCTTGCTCCCTGTAGAAAGAATATCGGGTTTCCATTTCTTCCTATACCTATCTCGTAAAACCTGTTTATGCCTTTTGAATGAATGGGATTTAGGGTTAGCAAGTGTCTACGACGACCTATTGTTTACGAGTGGGTTTTAGAGGTTGATTCCTCAGTATTCATCAATTGGTTCTTGAATCTTCTCACAGTATTAGCGCAGAGAAGGATCAAGTTGGCTTGAATTTTTTAAAAGTGTTGGTAGTCTTTCTTGTGCTCTGATGTCCAGAACGGAACTGGTAGAAAATCCTGAGCCACTTATTTTGCAGAGAAAGCTTAAGATGGTGGGTGAGAGCTACCATTGATATTTGATGATGGAGGATTTTAAGAAATAAGTAGTTTAGAGAAGACAGGCTTCAAACAATGGTACTCGAGGAGGATTTACTCTTTAGCTTTAATTGAAGATATATAGTACAGTCAAATTAGGGTTTGAGGTAGACATTTAGAAATACAAGCAGAAACCCCCTGGGATGTGTTTAGGGGGGTCTGAGGATGCCTCACCTGAAAATCCCAAAAAATCCGGTGACGGGTTTTCCGCCATTTTGAAAAAGAAGTCGGCCATATTGGATTTTTCCATCCAGCCATAACAAACAGCCATAACAGGCGAACTAATTGGTTTAAAATGTTCGTTCTTGTTTTAAAATGCGTAATTCAATGCGTTCTTTAAGTTTCATGCATCAATTATTGGTTCTAAACCATAAATTTTTTTGAAATTAAGCTAAAATAGCAATTTTTTCGTATTTTTTTCGGTTGTAGTTCTTTCGTTTAATACTGTGTCGTAACTATTATAGATATCAAGACCAAAACAACTGGAACTTATTAAGAATTGTCTTAGGCTATACCATACCAAAATTCTAAGAAATCCCGCCATTAGTTTTTTGCCATTTTAAAAAAAACTGTGGCTATACTGAATTTTCAATGTTTCTTAAAAACTGCTATAACAAGCGAACTTATAGGAATAAAATGCTCAATTTTTTTATAAAATAAATGTCTAAGTGTACGTTTTTGAAATATCATGCAGTAAGTTAAAATCCTTAAAGATTTAATTTAAAAAACTGGGAAAAATAGTAATTTTTCAGCCTTTTTCTGTTGTAGTTTTTTTATAGTCCAGGCAAATTAGACATTCAATATAACAGGCTGAAAAATGGTGGAAATGTAGAGAATAGTGTCCGTCTTGATATCCTGAAATTCCCGAAAAATCCCTCCAGGGGAAAATCCGCCATTTTGGAAAAACCAACGCCATCTTGGATTGAGTTTTCAAGCATAGCGACTGAACCAAGGGGCCGATTAAGTTCGTTTTTGTCCCAAATAGTTCAATATTGCGTACTTTAAAGATAAAACCTGAAATAGTTCGAAATAAAAATTTAATTTAAATAAAATTAAATTTACTTAATTAATGATTTGTCGTGTGAAAATGTAGGTAAGAATTCAAAATAACAAGCTGAAAATTGGTGGAAACGTAGAAGATAGTGTCCTGATCGATATTCCGAAAATCACAAAAAATCCTTCCAGGGGAAAATCCCCCACTTTGAAAAAACCACCGTCATTTGGACTCTCAATTTAAGCATAGTGATAATGGAGTTTTCTCTTTCCACAACAATGAAATTTCTCCCAAGAAGGCATTATTGAAGCTTGAAAAAACTGCAATTTTAAAGTCGAATATTTCAAAAACTATACGTGCGATTTAAGTAAATTTAGGCTTAAAATGTAGTTTATTTATTCAAGAAAAACATGCAGTTCCGTGCATGGTCAAAAATATCACCGTTTAGTTGAAACTAAATAAAAAAGAATGGACAAAACGGTCAAATTTAAGAAAACAAACTATACTCAAACGATATAGCAATCAAACGGTCAAATTTTTGACCATGCACGGAACTGTATTTTTTTCTTGAATAAATAATCTACATTTTAAGCCTAAATTTATTTAAATCGCACGTATAGTTTTTGAAATATTCGACTTTAAAATTGCAGTTTTTTCAATCTTCAATAATGCCTTCTTGGGGGAAATTTCATTGTTTGGAAAGAGAAAACTCCATTATCACTATGCTTAAATTGAGAGTCCAAATGACGGTGGTTTTTTCAAAGTGGCGGATTTTCTCATTGAAGGATTTTTTGTGATTTTCGGAATATCGATCAGGACACTATCTTCTACGTTTCCACCAATTTTCAGCTTGTTATTTTGAATTCTTACCTACATTTACACACGACAAATCATTAATTAAGTAAATTTAATTTTATTTAAATTAAATTTTTTATTTCGAACTATTTCAGGTTTTATCTTTAAAGTACGCAATATTGAACTATTTGGGACAAAAACAAACTCAATCGAACCCTTGGTTCAGTCGCTATGCTTAAAAATAAAACCCAATATGGCGGCGGTTGTTTCAAAATGGCGGTTTCCCTTGGAGGGATTTTTGGGAATTTCGCGATATGAATTAGAACACTTTCTTCTATATTTTCACCAATTTTCAGCTTGTTATCTTGAATGCTTACCTACATTTTAACACAGCAAATCAGTAATTAAATAAAAATTAATTATTATTGAATTAAGTTTTTCATTTTGAATTTTTTGATGTGTCTCTTAAAATACACAATATTAAACAATATGTGACAAAAACGAAATCAATGGGCACCTTGGTTTAGTCGCTGTGCTTGAAAACCCAATCCAAGATAGCGTTGGTTTTTCGAAAATGGCGGATTTTCCCTTGGAGGGATTTTTTGGGAATTTCAGGATATCAAGAAGGACACTATTCTCTACATTTCCACCAATTTTCAGCCTGTTATATTGAATGTCTAATTTGCCAGGACTATAAAAAAACTACAACAGAAAAAGACTGAAAAATTACTATTTTTCCCAGTTTTTAAAATTAAATCTTTAAGGATATTAATTTACTGCATGATATATCAAAAACGTACACTTAGACATTTATTTTATAAAAAAATTGAGCAATTTATTCCTATAAGTTCGCTTGTTATAGCAGTTTTTAAGAAACATTGAAAATTCAGTATAGCCACAGTTTTTTTCAAAATGGCGGAAAACTAATGGCGGGATTTCTTAGAATTTTGGTATGGTATAGCCTAAGACAATTCTAAACAAGTTCCAGTTGTTTTGGTCTTGATATCTATAATAGTTACGACACAGTATTAAACGAAAGAACTACAACCAAAAAAAATACGAAAAAATTGCTATTTTAGCTTAATTTCAAAAAAATGTATGGTTTAGAACCAATAATTGATGCATAAAACTTAAAGAACGCATTGAATTACGCATTTTAAAACAAGAACGAACATTTTAAACCAATTAGTTCGCCTGTTATGGCTGTTTTTATGAACTATGGAAAAATCCAATATGGCCGAATTCTTTTTCAAAATGGCGGAAAACCCGTCACCGGATTTTTTGGGATTTTCAGGTGAGGCATCCTCAGACCCCCCTAAACACATCCCAGGGGGTTTCTGCTTGTATTTCTAAATGTCTACCTCCGGCCCTTTTTTCGCCTAATTTGACTGTACTAATAGGCTGAAGAGGGAAAATAACAAGACATATCGATATTTAATTAACTGCTTCGCAAAAAGTAATCGTACAGAAATAGAAAAGATCTGGCAGCAAAAAATGCCAAATTTATCTGTTGACTGATGTTCGGTATAAAGTCCTGGATAGCAAAGCTTCCAGTAACAAAGCTTAAGCAAAGTAACGTAGCTTCATCCAGGGCTTTAGTTCTGTAAACAGGGACTTTTTTCTGTGAAAATATTTAGAGACATTACCCATTGAAATTCTGAAGTTGTGTAAAAATGAGACACCAGACAATATGTAGTTAAAAAGATCATATTTTTGATGCATAAGTTCCTTAAAGTTGCTAAGCAATCGTAGTATACAAAAAAAAAGGTTCAGTCAAAAGAGAAATTTCGTGGAAAAGAAAAAAATTGGCAACTTTTGCTGATAGAGCTTTTGTGTTTCTGTATGATTACTTTTTGTAGTGTAATGACATATAATTCCATACTGTACATAAAAATAATCTATCTGCATTTAAAAAGATTTATGGATTTATTTTGAAATGAAAGGGGAAAAAGAGTTTGATAATTTTACAATTTTTTACACTTTCTGATTTGCATATTGAATTTCAAATAGTATGGGGGAAAACTGCAGTAAACTTAAGATTAATATTTGTTTAATGGATTCAAAAACTAATTTGCTTAATAATGTAAAAAGGATTCTAGACAATTAGAATGTATAAAAATAATGGCAGTTTGTTGCAATCCTTTGTTTTACCTTTCCTTAGTGATTACGTATTCAGGAATGTTATTATGTTTATTTTAGTTGAAATTACTTTTTTACATTGAAGGTATATAAGATCAAATTACCCAATATTAAAAAAATTACTTCAAATATTACTTTTAGAGTTACATTACAAAATAATTTCTTTCATGTTTAAATAGGATTTTGAAGAACTGTAAAAATGGTATTCCATGGAAAAACTTGGCTACGGTTGAAATAAATTTATGTTCTCAGCTCACACAATCATTTATAGAGATATATTTTTTTAGGTGAACTTAATTATTTTTTCCTATTTTAATTTTGTTCGTTTTTTATTTTAAATGTTACTTTATTGTTATGAAAATAAACATTTCTACATCGTAATAAAAAATTTTAAGCTTTGTAAGCAAAGATTACTCACATAAAAACATATAGTCTAATTTAAAACTAAATAACCGAATTTTTTTAGAAAATAAAGTAGTGACCTCTTTGTATAAAGTAGAGTAGAAAAGGGTCAGTGGATAAAATGTAACTGCAGCCTAGAACGATTCAAAGCTCTGTTACTCTCAAGTGATAAATGCTACGACTGAAAAACTGCCAGGTTTTCATAAAAAAAAGTACAGAAATCTACCCAGATTTTTCAAAAAGAATCCTGCTCGTTTCAGCTTGAAGTTTCTTTCTAAACCTTCACATGCTAGTTTCTTTAGAAAGTCTTTAAAGCGACAGAATTCAAACATTGATCAAAGCTTTTTTTAGAAGAAAAAATGAGAGATAGGAACCATATTTCCCCACTTCGACTTTCACTGTTGTAAATTTTTATTGCATAAGTTTAAAAAATATAGTTATTCGAATGTTATAGATTCGAATAAATACATGCATTTATAGAAGAATCCTAATTTGAAATTATTTCGTTCTTTTTATTCCCTAAAGGAAATTAAAAACGTAACGTTATTTTTTCACAAAACTCAGTACTTTGTGAAGTTTATGTTTATAGATTTACTGGTGTCAATAATTTATGTGTCGTTATTATAACATATATGTCTTTATGGCTGTTTTATTTTCAGTTGTCTAATCACAGGCCATTAGAAATAAAATGTAAATGAATATTGCATAGAACTTGTTATATCAATTCCATATAAATATGCATTTTTTACGTCTTTGATCTTACGAAATTTCCAAATTTTCTAACTATTTGAGTGTCTCCCATAAGTTTCTAAAAAAGGAACGCCGGCTGTAAATTGAATAGTCAGTTTGAAGAAGGGAATAAGTCCAAAAACCAAGTTTTGAGAAAATCGAAAAAAAACTGCCTAAGTAATAGAATTTTCATTGTATAATCACCAAATTTTTACTGGAAGTTCACAACCCGATTTAGAAAACAGAGCAACCATCAAAACAAATATAAGTATATTCAAAAATATTTTACAGTCAAAATAAGTTGATGGACTTATTCCCTTCTTCAACCTTATGAAGTTTTTCTGATGAAAAAATCTTAAAAAACCCTTAAATTCACATTTAAATTATATTTCTCCTTAGTTTACACCACAAAAGGGTGAAATAAAAGGAATAAGACAAATAAAATTCAAAATTATAGTGAAACTGAGTTGTTAGAGCAGTATCAATGGAATGAGTGAATATGAATGGAGTTAAACATTCCCTACATAAAATAAGTTTGAAAAAAAATTAAATTAAAAGAAAATTTCATTTTAACTTCGTTTACAGCTCAAAGAATAGGAAAAGAAAGACAAATTAACTTTAACTCCAAAGTAACTTGAAAAATACAATGAATGGACATCGATTTCACAACTTCAAGAGTCGATATCTCCCTATAGGGATTAGTTATTTTTCCCCTCTTTTCACCCATGTGTAGAGCAAAGCTTGGAGATTGTTTTGAGCACAAAAAGTCAATTCGTCATTTTTTGGACTTCAAACTGACGATTCAATTCTCATTTTACTTTTTTAGTATTCTATTTATTAAGGTAAAAATGAATATTAAATAAACTAAGAAACAGTCACGGTAATAATGATTTTTTATATTTTCTTTTTAAAACAAAATATAGGCTGTGGGGAGCCTAGTGGTTAATGCATCGGCCTCGGGATCGGAGGGTCCCGGGTTCGATTCCCGACACCGCTAAAGACCCACCGAGTATATGCGGAGTACGTGCTCGTTCAATCTGTGGGTCCGAAAGTCCTGTGGTCCGTCATGGCGCAGTTTACCACGGGTCCAGGTGTCTGGAGACTATTTCCCTCCCCTTCAGATACATGGCAAAATTGTGGAGGTTGCGATAGATAGTGGCAGCATCTATCATATCATGAGGCAAAAGTCGGACTCCTGCCATTTATGGGCCTCACTTTCTCAGGAGCCGCACCCCCTTTGCCTTGAATCCTTGTGGAGCTTGGGTATTCCAAGTCGCACACGACACACTGTTAAAATGCATGTGCTTAAAAATGAGTACTTTTATGTACTTAGATTTTTCAAGTATATTTGAATTAAAAATGAGTAAGCGGCGTTCTCAGTTTTGAGTACGTTAACACGCTTAAAATCCCACAATTACAGAAAGGGCGAATATTTTATCATTTTGAGTGCAATGAATTGAACATTTGTAAAAAAAACCTCTTTATCATAATAAACATAAGTTATTTTACGATAAGAAAAGAAAAGGAATTTGTATTTACATCGAAACGAACGAACTATTTACTATCGCGGCGAAATCAAAGCAAGCTCTACTGCGGATGAACACAAAGTTTTGGTTCCTGGTTCCTCGGCGTCGCCATTTTTTCGAACGAACAATTTTTCGCTTTCGCTGGAACACTGATAGCTGGATGGAATATCATAAGTCGAATTTTGAAAGTAAGTAACGTTTATTTTCAATTGAAATTGTGTATAAGAATGGTTTTATTTGAAAGTATTGTATATTTTTGATCTTAAAAACATCTTTACACTGTTAATCCGAGGTATTCAGATTTAAATCAAAATTATTCATTTTTGAATACATCATGTGAGCGAAATGGCTCCGAATCAATACTACTTAGATTTGAAAATTCGATGTGCTTATATTTGAACTAGAGCATGTTCTTGTTTTCAAGACCCTTATGTGTTCAAAATCGATTATGCGCCTGCTCAAATTTAAGATCTTTATTTGTTTAAATTCAACACTCCAGGTACTCATTTTTAAAACCATCCTCTGTTTAGAAACGACTCATCACATGCTCATTTTTAAAACCATCCTCTATTTAGAAACGACTCATCACATGCTCATTTTTAAAACCATCCTCTATTTAGAAACGACTCATCACATGCTCATTTTTGAGACTTCAATCTTCTTAAAATCGACTAAAATGTGTTTATTTCTAAAACTCCCTATTGTTTAGAAAAGACTTTAGGGCTCATTTTTTAGACCTTTTTTACTCAATACAAAGCTTTTTGAAATATAAACATCTTTTTTAATTAACTGCAAATATTAATGCTTTCTTTCTTAGAAGAATATTAAAAGACCTCTCATTAAAGTCGAGAGCATTTTTTTAACAATCTAACAATATTGAGACCTGAGTTCTTATAATATTTGAGAAGCTATTATTTGAAATAAATGTGAAATGAACAGTTTAATCAGTTATTCATAAAACAGATACTTATAAAATTTATTTAAAACACAATCTTCAGTAATGGTAATTTGATTTAGTAATTAATCGGGGCGTTATCAAAGGCCCCCCCCGAAATTTCAATGTAAATTTTTTACTGTTTTTACTTAAATTAGTCTTAAAATGCATAAAACCCCTACTTTTAAGGCTCAAAATTCAAAAATTTTTTTGGGGAGAACCCCCAACTATTATTACAGATTACAGTCGTTCCTTGAAAATTTTGGGACTTACAAGAGAAAGAGTGGGAACTCGGTGAGGGAAAAAAGGGAAGAGGGACTCCAAAACGAGTTAAAATCCTGCTTTTAGGGACATGTTCCAAAGTCGGTCAGACCCGATTTTGGAACATGGAACTCTATCATTTACAACGTTTTTGTAAAAAGTTAGTCGAAATGCAAACATCCAACCGAATTGGAAATAAATTCTTGAAAATGTATGTCCGAAATCCAGATTAGGTGTACCAAAACGATTTGAAAATCTGCTTTTTAGACATATTTCCAAAAATTTTATGGGGGAGAACCCCCAAACCCCCTTTAGCATATTAGAAGACGATTTTAATAGTGAAAATTCTTTTCCCCCTCCAAAAAAACAAATACTGGATCCACTGCTGTCACTTACCTTGGTCAACACCAAAATCGAACTAAAGTTCAAGAAATTTTTGGCCAAACCCCCCCTCCGAAAAAAAAAGTCTAGCTACGGCCCTGTAATTAACAGTTATACAAATTAACTATTGTATGCAATATTGAGTCATAAATGACTTTAAAATTAATAAATCTTAAGTCCATGCTTTCGAATAACAAATTTCCTTCCTCCATTAATTTTCAAAAGCTTTTTGAAATTGTTTTTTCTTGTACGGGATAAATTGGATTTCATATTTTAACTGTTTTTCACCTCAAAAATATAATTCTTCTAATGATATAATTAAAAATATTCATTTTGCATACAAATTAATGTTTTTATAGAGAAGTATCGTATTTTTCCAAATGGCCCCCCCCGAAAATTTGGTCTGGAACCGCCCCTGGGTCCTCCCCAGAAAAGATTTGGAAATTTGGCCTTATTAACAGGTTTTTAACTTGATTGGTACATTAAGTTCAAATTTCGGGGAAGGGGCAGGCTACTTCAGCCCTGGTTCCCGAGGTTCCCTGGTTTGATATCCCTGGTTCCAGACCAATGGTCACATGAAAAATTTATTAAAAAATATATGTGAATTATTAAAAATAAGTTTATTTCTCCTCTTTTAATACCTATGAATGTAATTTAGAATGGAGTTATAATTTTGAAGAGAAAAATAATACTGTCTCTAATGTGTTAAAATATTGAGTGTCTTATAACTCGTCCAAAAATTTGCAAATTAATTTTGATGGGAACAAATGTTCTAACACCCCAACCCTCATGGTGCCCTTCTGAGAAATAACTTTGACATCCTATGAATATATGTTTGTGAACATGCTTCTTAGAGTTGTAAAACGAGAAAGTTCTCGGAGGAATTTTTGAGGATATTCTATTTTTCGCCGGATAAATGGAAATAAATGTAAATATGTTTGATAATATGAATTGGTCAGGTATTATTAATGTTAAAAACCTGAGAATTATCTGTTGAGAAAATATTTAAAAGCATTTTTAAAAATTTAGTTTACAGAGAATAATTTATCATGAGAATATTCTTAGAGTAATTAGTATTCTAAATTTGTATTTTAGATGCAGCTTGAAATCCGGAACCATTGTTTCTTCAAATCTGCCTGCCGGCTCCAAAAACCACCTCCATTGGGATATCGGTAGTACACTGACGCCAACTGGAATTGCGTCGTACCGGTTCACCAGATTCACCGGCTTGTACTCCATACAGGCAGTCAGGCGGCAGGTCCTCAGCCGAAACCTCAGAACCAACAGCATCGCTTCTTCCTCTTGGTGTCGGGACACGATGACCAGGTGATGGATTCTACTGAGCCCCCCCCCACAGCACTCCGCTCCCAAGTTCTCGCTCTCCTGGGGAAGAGCACCACAGGAACGCTTGCGCTGTTGACCGCAGGAACTTGCTGGGGGACAGGTTGAAAAATCCACAGTAATCCAACTATGCCGTCTTCATAGCATACACGATGAAAATGCATACTACATATATAACGTGTTTGAATCAAGTGAATTCGATGAACAATTGAACATGTGCACAGTTTATAATAAAAAATAAAAATTTAGTTGATTGTGTATAAAGATATCAAATATTTGTACTGATATGAGACTTCATATGAGAAAGTCATAAGTTGGATTCAAATATATAGGTAAGTTACTTTAAAACAAACTTTGTTGTACCCAGTGAAGTTATGGTACAATTTAACTGTTGATATATATGCTTCGTGTTTAGAAAAATTGTTTATATTGAATTTACTAAGCTGGATACAGCTTGTAGTTTTCTTTTATCTAACTTGTTTACTTTAAAGTTCCTGATTGATTTAGGTTTGTTATCTTTAATTATATTGCGACTCTTTTCTGTTAGCTGGGTGCAAGCAAAAAATCGCCATTAAAAATCACAAAATTATTCATTAATATTTGTTTATAGTTGAACTTGTTTTGCTTACTATTAGTTAATATATAGTTGAACTTGTTTTGCTCACTATTAGTTAATATTTGTTTATAGTTGAACTTGTTTTGCTTACTATTAGTTAATATTTATTTATAGTTAAACATTTTCGACTTTTATTCTGATTGGCCACATTTGTGCCTGGCTAACAGAAAAGTACCCTCTTTATTTGTTATATTCCTTGCATTTTAGTTGCATTTGTGTTTTTGGTAGGGGAGAATGGGGTAGGATGACTCATCTTAATATCTTAATAAATCTTAATAAAATTAAGAGTTTTTGAGTGTCCCACCAGGTGAAATAGCTCCATATTTGTTGCTGTTACGGTAGAAGTTAAAAATATAAATTTGCAGGTCGTTCAGATGACAGTGTGCTACTTTGTTGACAAATATAAAAAATTTAAATACTTCAAGTTGTATAAAATTTTAGGGGGCATTTTCTTTGGAGTTTATGGCTAGTGCGTCGTATCCTACGAAGTTTGGACTCAGTATCAGCTTCCGAGGTCATGCTGTCTCCTTGTCAGTTTCATCGAGTTCATGCCCTTTGAACAATTTGGGATTATTGTCTGACAACTAACTGTTGATATATGTGATTTATTTGAGGGTTGTGTGCCTTTGATCTTGCAAAATAAGTTTATTTTAAATATTAAATGCCCAAGACTTAACCCCCTTGAAAAATCATGATTGATGTATCAGTTAAGTTTTTGCATAATTTAACATTAGGATTTAATATTCTATGGCCCATAAATGTGTGTTTTATTAATCCTTTCAAGTAAAAAATTTTGGAATTGTTTCTTTACCTATGTATGTCTTGATATCAACTTATTCTTTTGGAGCTATTCTCTCATTCTACCTAAACCTATCTATTAGCTGAATTTTCAGCTGATTTACAAAATTTTTGGTCCTACATTCCTTATAAACTTTGTATTTTTTCCCCTGTGGTTAAAAACTTATTTCCAGAATAATTCTCATGTATGTAATATTTTTCTGTTTATTTTATTTTAATAAAATAATTTCAAGTGAAGTGTCATTTTATTGTGTTTTAAATAAATTTTATAAGTATCTGTTTTATGAATAACTGATCAAACTGTTCATTTCACATTTATTTCAAATTATAGCTTCTCAAATATTATAAGAACTCGGGTCTCAATATTGTTAGATTGTTAAAAAAATGCTCTCGACTTTAATGAGAGGTCTTTTAATATTCTTCTAAGAAAGAAAGCATTAATATTTGCAGTTAATTAAAAAAGATGTTTATATTTCAAAAAGCTTTGTATTGAGTAAAAAAGGTCTAAAAAAATGAGCCCTAAAGTCTTTTCTAAACAATAGGGAGTTTTAGAAATAAACACATTTTAGTCGATTTTAAGAAGATTGAAGTCTCAAAAATGAGCATGTGATGAGTCGTTTCTAAATAGAGGATGGTTTTAAAAATGAGCATGTGATGAGTCGTTTCTAAGTAGAGGATGGTTTTAGAAATGAGCATGTGATGAGTCGTTTCTAAATAGAGGATGGTTTTAAAAATGAGCATGTGATGAGTCGTTTCTAAATAGAGGATGGTTTTAAAAATGAGCATGTGATGAGTCGTTTCTAAATAGAGGATGGTTTTAAAAATGAGCATGTGATGAGTCGTTTCTAAACAGAGGATGGTTTTAAAAATGAGTACATGGAGTGTTGAATTTAAACAAATAAAGATCTTAAATTTGAGCAGGCGCATAATCGATTTTGAACACATAAGGGTCTTGAAAACAAGAACATGCTCTAGTTCAAATATAAGCACATCGAATTTTCAAATCTAAGTAGTTTTGATTCGGAGCCATTTCGCTCACATGATGTATTCAAAAATGAATCATTTTGATTTAAATCTGAATACCTCGGATTAACAGTGCAACAACAAAACAAAATATATAACAGGTATGATGACTTGTCTACATATTTATACTTAAAACTTTATTACAGGGTGTTTCAAAAGTCAGTTTCACGGATTTTATTTCAAACAAAATTCTATTAGGGTCACGGAAGTAAGGTCTACACCTAGGTAAGTGACCCTGGAGAACCCATTCAGATGACTAACCGCGCCCCTAGTGGCGGAATAAAAAAATTCAAAAAATTAATTAAAAAACTAAAGGAGATATAGCAAAAACCTCAATGAGAGTATTGCTAGCCCCGTTATGAATTCCTCACTAAAACAATTTCATGAGAATATTCACAGAGATATTACCATGTGAAAATAACACTTTTTCAGGCATCCAAAAAGAAAAAGTTCGTAATTGTGCAATTTTGTTTAAATTTTTTTCTTAATTTAACTAAAAAAACATAATACAACTGAAAAATTGGCAAATTTGCGAAATTTTTCTTTATGGATACCTGGAAAAAGGGCTATTTTCACATGCTAAAATATCCCCGTGTATATTCTCGATATTTTCATGAAATTTTTTTCAGTGAGCTATTCGTAACGGTGGCAACAATACTCTCACTGAGGAATTTGCTCTATCTCCTTTAGTTTTCTAATTAATTTTTTTAACTTTTTTATTCCGCCGCTAGAGGCACTGTAAATGATCTGAATGGATTCTCCAGGGTTACTTACCTAGGGGTAGACCTTACTTCCATGACTCTAGGAGACAGGTTTCAAATAAAAGCAGCGAAACGGACTTTTGAAACACCCTGTATACTATCTTCTCACAAAGAAATTTATATTCTTACAAGCAAAAAAGGCACTTCAAACTCGTGAATACCTAAATATTTCCCTTTCACAATATTCTCCTCCTACATCCCCTTAACTCCTCTGTTTATGACAGTTCTCCAATGCAATTCCATCCGAAACTCCCCAACAATAATAAGGGTATTCTCCCTAAAAGACAAAAAGATTTCCCCTTTCACACTCCAAAAACACCCCAGACGCATAAGGCTCTCCGAATCGCCCGAAAAGAACTCAGCTTCAAGGCCCGAGAATCTTCACCAACAAGCACCAACTGCGCCATTCCAACTACTTATTTCACCCCTCGCACTCCCAAAAAACAACAAATTATCGAGGACAAACGACATTGTTATCTCAGCTCCTCACCAGCATAAAAGCAGCAAAACGCTCAAAGTGGTCGCCAACGTTTAACGACAATCTTCCACCAGATGGCGGCACCAGCAGATAAAACGTTTGATAAGAATTGCAAGGGCTTATCTCAGTTTAACTCCAGAAGGACTGAGTCACTACGGTTCGTTTCATTTTAAGCCTCATCGAGTCTGGGTTATTTTATGTTTTTGTCGCCAAGCGAATGTTTAGCTTTGGGTGATATCGTTCGTTCCCTTTTACTCTCGGTTGGGTCTTTGGTAGTAGCTTGCATACCAATGGCGAAGTGGGAGTTTAGGTTTATTTTTCTTTTTGTGTCGAGACTGTTGTGTATTTTTTTGTGTGCAGTCGACTGGAAGGACTTTCTTCCTGGTTTTTATTGTTGCCACTCTCGGAAGTTTTATTAAAAGTTTATTTTAATGGGAAGCGATTCGTTTTCATGGTGAATTGAATCGGATTAATGAACTGGTTTCTGAAAGTTCGAACGAATCGTTATTTATTCGATATTTATTCGAAAAACTGCTTTTATATTTTTCTTGCATTTTATCCCTTTTTACAGTATTAATAAATTTCGCAGAGGCTTTATTCAATTTAATAAAATTTACATTTTGTACAAAGTTACATTACCTTTTCGCTCACTCCTTGCAAGAACGTCATATCTCAAAAAACCTAAATTTTCAGGAGAGGCATTTGAAAGTTACGAATTGCATTGAAATGCATTGAAAATAAATAATAAGAATCTGGTTAATTTCTTTACTATTCAGTTTAAAAATATGAGGGTTTCACAGGGTTGTAGTACTCCTTCAGAGCTTTCCGAAAACAGTCATAACTAAATATCGTTGATTTTTGAGATATGACGTTCTTGAAAGGAGTGAGCGTTTTGACGTTTAAGATGTTTTTACGATCTCATACCGAATGTGAAAGTTGCTGAGTCAAAATCTCAATAAGTGACTTGCAAGAACTACATAACAAATTATTCTCCATAGGAACAACACATAGAAGCCCAGTGGCTCAGTGGTATTTCTTCGCGCTTCCACACCACAGGCCCCGACAGGTTCAAATCCCGGGCTGGGCAAGGTCCACTCAGCCTTCCATCCCTTCAGTGGGTCGATAATATGAGGACCAAGCTTGCTTGGGAACTAAACACTGGGGTCTCGAGTTAGAATGACCACCTAACCGGGACACATGCCTAACAACTTGCACCCCAGGGCCCCACGGTCACGAAAACGAAGATGGGCATCGTAGAGGCCTCGGCCAACTAGGGCTGTTTCGTCAATGAGTTTAGTTTAGGAACAACACAGAGGCGGTTTGAGAAATAAATCCTTTAATTACTCAAAACTGGGTTAGGTGGACTTTTTCCACTTTCATTCTAAGCATCTCAAATTAGGTGGCATAGATAAAATTTTAATTTCAATTACATATTTAACTTAAAATTAATAAAAACTAATCTAAAATAAAACTTGTTTTTGATGAATTTTTAACACATAATTCATAAGAATTATTTTCTGTTTCAAAAATAAATATTTATTTACATGAAATTTAAAAAAATTAACTGTTCAAAAATTTTGAAAAGCTATGTTTTTTAAAGCTTATTTGCTATGTTTTAGGCTAGTTGCTGCATATTAGATTATCAAAAAAATAAAGGTTGAAATAAAAAGGGAAAAACTTACTTGTTTAAGTATGATGAAATGCAATAAATAAAGCCAGATCTTGTTAAGAGATCTACATTTTTCAAAAGAGCAAATATTAATTTCTAACAGGGCTCTTAAGATTCTAAATAGAGTGTGGTCTGGAGCTGCCCACTTAATAGATATTGTAATATACCAGTACCGAATCAGTTACCTTGTCCCGAATAACATTTAATTAAGAATTTATCGAGTTATGGGGAATGATTCAATTAAGTTGTTGCGATTTGGAGTTATATATAAGCTCCCAAAGCATTCGTCATAAATTAATTACTTTTGTGGATTTATCAATCTAATTTCCATTTAAGTACTCTGTATTCCTCTATCTAAAGGGGTTTTATACCAATGGTATTTTATGTTAATCTTAAAATTATTATTATTGAATTGTAATAAAATAGTCAAAACCGTAAAATATATGAAATTAAGACCTGAATTTTCTTCTTTTTTATTTAATCCTTTAAAAAAATTGTAAAAATGATTTAGCATATTATTCAAAGCTTAGTTTCATATTTAAACTTATGTAGTGCTATTAGTTAATGATATTTTCGTACTAGGCGTACTAGGTTATGAGACTGTGATACTGCATACGTGTAATTGGTAGTTTATTTTAAAACGCTAGGTTTGCCGCTTTTTCTAAATAAAATCCATTTCCTGCCAAAAATATGAGACGAATATTCTAATTAATTCTTTGCCCAATAAAGTACAAAATAAGAATAAGTAATTATTATTATTAATTCTTATTATTTATTAATCAAAATATCTTTCATAATTAAAATGTTAATTTTTCTCATTTTCAAATTGTTACAAATGATTTACCCGAACTATATATCTTTCATACATTCATCTCTCTATTCTAAAAAAAAGTTTTTGGTGAACGGTTTCCAGAGAAAGGGTTTTTAATTACTGAACCGAATGACACATATATGGTATCAAAATGTCCGGATTCATTCCGGATTTCCGAGTAGGCCCTTCGATTTTTAAAAAAAATTCTCAATTTTAAAATATTTCCATTTTTTTAGATAATGGATAAGGTCGTAGTTACAAAGCAAGTACTGTCAATCAAATTATTATGCATCCAATCACAACGACCGATTGACGCTATATTTCAACATGAAACATGTTTTTCACCATTTAAAAAAGTACTTTCTTGATGAAATATCACTCAAATACTGATAAAAATATATTCTAAAAACTTACATGTACGCCATTTTATACTAAAATTTCACTCTTTTTGTCCAATATTTATAATTTTTAGTCTGATTTTATCGAAATTAATTGCAAACATAGTGATGTTTTTTCTCTTATTATTTTCAATTGCTTAAGCGGTATTAATTAACAAGTCTGAGTTTAAATAAAAATATGAATGATAAACACTAGGCATATTATACTAACGAGTTACTTTAAAACAAAGGTTTTTGTTTGGTTCGAATATTGATAAACAATTACAATTAGTTATTTTTATAATCATAGATTAAAAATAATTAAGATGAATATTTTTAAAAACATTTCGTTCAAATTTTTGATAAGTTCGAGCTAATATATATTCAAACTTTTGAGGGAGATTTATTCATGGGGGGGATTTGGTGAAGTATTTTTGGAAAGTTGGTTGACGTTTTTTATGTAAATTGTTTAATTGTTTTATAAAGTGTATTAAGTTCAGCGAATTGGAATTAGTGGAAATTGCAATGCAATTCCAAAAGGTCCTGCGTCAGCAGTTTACGGGGGTTGGCGAGCGATAGCGAGCAGGGGGTGGTATAGCTCCCTAGTTTTCTAAAATATTAAAAATATTATTGGAAAAATATAAATAACATACATATTTAACTATTAATTTAACACACAACACCTACTTATGCAAGTAATGCCGGTATAATGTAAGAAGTCTTAAAACTATCGCCTTCTTCAGCATTAAATTAGAACGGGAATCCATAAAAGCATTTACGAGTCATTTGCTAAATAATATCTGAGATACTAATTCACGGCTGGACTAACATTAAGCAGTTTGAAAACTCGGGAAAATAGCAGGAATTTTTTAGTAATGGAACCTCTTAAGTGTGTGTTTCAGTCAGAAATGTTAAGAATGTGAAATAAAGAAAAGAGAAAGGATTCGGTAGTAACGTTTATGGCTCCACACAGGATATCAAATTCAGATGTTGTATTAAGGTTCTTTTTACTTCTGTAAGTATTAGCTTTTATGACGTTTTAAAAGGAGAAATATCGTTTTCATAATTGAAATCAAAGAAGAGATGAGAAATTAGAAGGATTATAGAGGAATTCAAGAAAAAAAGTTAAATATTAAAGGTACTTATTTTTGTCTACTATCATCTATTTTATATTTCATATATATTTGGTTTTATGTGGGTGAATGCAAGAAATTGTTTATATGGGATTTTCATTTTAACAGAAAGTGATGTTACAAATAAAACAGTGAATAAATATGTGTTTAAGTGCAATGTTATAGGATAAAATGGATTTGAATAATAGAAACAGTTTACATAAAATATTTGGAAATTGTATTGATGTTAGTTTTTAGAATTAGTAAAACAAGCTGCTTTGTCATCTGTGGATAAAAACAGATAACATTTAAGTAAAGCTTATTATGAATAATAAACTTAGCTTATACAGCATGTAAGTAGTTCTAAATATCAAGGTCTACTAGTTACAGATATAATATATTCAATTAACTAAAAACTTAATGAAAAATAATAGCTAAATAATAATAATTAAATAATACTAAGAGAAGTAATCTCATAGTATAATATTAATTTTTTAAAACAACATTATGTTTTCAAAATAATTATCATGAATAAGCAGATTTATTTAATATCATTACCATATTTAATATTTTGCTTTCTTATTATGTAATTTTTTTCTAAGCACATTGTTTTTTAATTTAAATATTACTTAATATTAAAGTTTTTCAAAAAGGTCACTTTTAAATGTTCTTATATTAAAATTCAATTAATAGAGGATATGAAATAGCCATATATTCTTTTCAGAAAAAGAAATTAAATTACCAAATAATATACACTTAAAAAATTAAAAAATAGCGAAACACTAATATAAAATATATGGTTTTGAAGTAGATGGAATTGAAAGTTAAACAGTTAAACGCTTTTATTGTACTCGGGATTAAACTATTTTACCCTCTACAACTACTGCTTCGTTTCTTAAAAGCGATTGAAAAAGCATTTTTAACTACTGCTCTAAGCCTTCATCGGATCTTCTTATAAATGATCCACATGTCTTATCAAAATCTTCACTTAAAAAAGTTTCCACCTAAACAAAGACATGTATACCATTTTTTGCAAAACCCACTAGCTTGTAGTTAGCTGACGTAATTTATCAGAACTAATTCCAAAATAAAAATAATGAAAGGTTTGGTGATAGGAAAACTGTTATTTCTCTTCCAACAGAGAAAAAACATCCATTACAGTCAATTTATCTTCACCGTGACGTCATTCAGTTTGAGATTTATGTTTTTTTGTTTAGTAGATATTTGTTAAGGTCTACTTTTTTATCTACCAACTTAGAAGTTTTTAAGTAAAATTTTTATTGATAAATTAGGCGGAGTCTAAACAGCTTTAATTATCTACTGGTGTTTAAAAAAAGTAGCTTTAATATGGGATCCGTATTTTAAAAGTAGGTTAAGCTAATTGAGAATCAAGAAAATAACTATAGTTAAACTACTAGACATTTTTATAAGAACCTTAATTATTGTTCTTTGTAATGAAATGGACGCAAAGAATGATTCTATCAACTAATAACTAGAAATTATTAAATTTCAATATAAATTAGTTAACTATAAGTTTTTACATATAACCTTGCAATTAAAATTAATAAATAAGTATATTTTAAATGAAACATGATGATACAGTTAAAATTTAAATTGTATCGCATTAATACCCCATGTGCTGACTTTATTCTTAATTTTATATCTATCTACTAATTTCACTTCATAGTTGCTTTATTTATAGATGGTATCTTATGCTAAATTAATTATAAAATTGTCATGAGACGACATTAAAAGAAAACTTTACCTATAATAAAAACAAATTCGAATCAAATAACTTTTGTAGATAGAGCTCCGGTATCAATTAAAAAGTAATCAACTAAGTTTCATCAGTAGTTCTTAAAAGTTCAAGCTCTTGTGATAAACTAAAATGAATAAACCCTTTTCCCGTAGGTAAAAGTGACGTAATGCATAGACACGAGTAACTAATTGGGACATCTTTCACTCGACCAAGTTTTAACAAAGAATTCTGTCCAAAGGGACTTTATACTCTGAGTTTTCTTAGCGAGCGAAACTGTTGGAGGTTCCACATTATTAGAAATAAGTAAAACATACATAAACTTAATTTATTGACCGACCACAACTAAAATTTAACTCTAGAACCGCCGGAGCAGTCATTTTGACTGTTTTGCGTTTTTGATTCTAAATATTTTCAAAGATATTTGAGTTACACACTTGTGATTTCGTGACTTTTATTAATTTATGCTTCTATATACGTCATCCAAATTTCATTTATTTTTGAAAAGCCGTTCCGGAGATATTTACTGGTCTACCCAGAACCGCCAAAACAGTCATTTTGACTGGTGGATGTTTAGCGCGTCTATTTCTTGCATTACCCCTTAAATTCTTACAGTTAATGCTTTCTAAGAAATATATAGAAGTTCTTCAAACAAATTTATCATATTTTATGGTTTTGACAGCTGCAAATGATCAATATATCATTTTAAATCCCAGTAATTCATGTATATATGTTACAGTTAAAGTCCGGAAATCAGTTTATTTACAGATAACCTAGGTAATTTGCAGATTAACGAGGGTGATCCGTTAAAGAGCGAATTTTTTTTCAATTTCTAAGATAACCTAGGTAATCTTGAAATTACCTAGGTATTCTGCACTCTACCGACTAGACACTCGTTAATCTGCATACTGCCTGTAATCAGTTATTTTACATATTAACGAGGGTGATCCGTTAAAGTACAAAAATTTATTTTATTTTTATAAAAAGTTTGAGGTGGTTGGGGGGGGCTGCCGCCCCCCCAAACCCCCCTGCCCTAACTATAACCAAACTCGTTTTGGGGGTAAACAGTAACAATGACGAATCAAAAAAGGGGACTCGGTACTTTTTTATATTACACAAAGCACGCAAATCACACAAAAATAGTATTGAAATAGGAATTTTAATACGAATAGAATATAAAAGTACCAACTTAGATTTTTTATTAATTGTAATTTTTCGATCTCGATTTGACAACATATTTCAATGAGCACTTAAAATAGCAAATCTTAATGAAAGCGCGGTGTAATCGGCTGCCAGCCTATCCTAAACTATTGCTAGGATTAGCGATCGATTACATATCTTAAACCCTTGTCCAGGTTCTAGCGATTATTGAATTAACGTTTGTTGAAAAGATATTTCAACTGCTGGGACATTTGCTTTCGTTAAAAGAAATCTCTGTCACTCTGAAGTCGGAGCTTCAACACAATTGTTTTAAAATACCAGTTTTAGTAGTAATTTACTGAACTTAAGCTTGTAAATTTACTGTACTTACTTGCTTGTATTAGTTTGTTTAACATTCAACTTGACAACTACCAGTGCTACGCACTAAATTTGAAATCAAAACACAAAATATGACAACAAACTACGTATTGAAACCCAACTGCGCAGGGGTAAGAGCATGGCGCAGTGAGCCCCTCAACATTTTAATAGAAAGGATTGAGCGAAACAAACTATTTTGAACTTCAACTATCAAGAGGCCGTTATAGTGTAGATTCCCTAGGTAAAATGCGAAAAACTCAAATATCCGCACATTAACGACAGAAATCAGTTAATCTAAAGTTTACCTAGGTATTCTTTAGAGTAACTAATTTTCAACTTTGGCGGTAACATATACACTTGCTAGAAGTTTTTGATTTCCCACGCCTTTTTTATAATTTTCTATGAAAGATTTATGATTTACTTTATGAGAAAACAAACCAAGTTCATTTTACTGTACTGTTCTTACTTTTTATGTGGAAAAAAGTGTGTTTATTCAATATTCAGGCAAAATACTGCTTTACATAGTAATGCAAGCAATTGATTTTTTGAAACGCACTAAAACGGAGTTATGACTTCATTATTTAGTTTTTAGTGTAGTGAGAAATGGTTTTAGAGAAATATATAACTATTCAAGAAATATTTTGTTCACAATTTTTATTTCTGGCTAGAACGTTGTATAAGTATAAATAACCTATTTCTTATTATTTACAACGAAATTTAAGATGCAAAACTAAATAAATGTGTTTGTTATTAATTGAATTAGTGTTATTTATCCTTTCTTCAAGTATTAGAAGCAATTTTGAGCTCAAAAGATTATTTTTACCGGTAGAAAAGCTAAGCAGTCAAAATGACAGCATCCGGCGGTTCTAGGTATGCGGTACTTGCCGGCGGTTCTAGTGTTAAGTTATTTAAGAGTTAAAAATAAAAAAATATGCATAAATTTTTAATATTATTTTTCATCAACAGAAAGATAATATATTTGACTTCTGCATTTCGCTCTCAATTTATGTGCTATTAGTAATCCATTTACGTCTAAATCGAAAGGATGTTACGATTAGAGTTGGTGATACCTTATTTTAAAAATAGGGTTAAACTCTATAAGTCTTTAAGTATTCACACGCAAGTAATAAATATATTCCGTGCACTTGCACATTCATGGGAGTGTTGAAATATTTCATCAAAACAAAATTTCTGAAAAACATCAAACACTAAAAGGGAAATATCTACTAAGGAATTTAAGAACACAAAAACCTTACTAAACACTCAAAAACTCTTCCTCCAGAACTAATTTATTCCCACACTCGATTCCACAAAAGCGTTGGTTCAAATCATTCTAATTAAATAACTTCATTAAAGGTAGAAATTAATGGAACCAGGTGGCAAATTAATTGGCGTTTCATAGGGTGACGCGCCATGAGTGCTAAATTACAACGCTAATTAAGTTTTTTTTCAAACTTGGGGATAAATGATGTGAACAATTCATAAGCTGTTTTTAAAGTTTCGTATTAGAGAGTCTAATGTTCTACGTACTTTGATGATTAGGGAGTTTTATTAATGGACAGTAAGCTAAATTTTTTTAGCAGGGAACAGAAATAAATAATCCTTGTCAGTAACCTTCAGCTTAAATTAATTTGCTCGTTTTAAATCTGTGAAAGGTTAAAACCACATTTAGATTTGAGTACGATGAGAAATTAGGACGCATGAAACACCTGATGGAGTGAATGGGAAATTTTTTCATGCTTTTCGATAGATATCAAAACTTTTATTGGAATTTTGTGTAATTTTTAAATATTTTCCCCTATTAATATTATTTTATCAAACTATTGCAATAACTTTTAACTCTGTTCGTCAGTAATAAACTCAATTGTTTTTATCCTTGCTGATTCTGATGCATGTTAAACCGTTGCGACTCGGGGAATACTCCCATAAACCCAAGCTTTCAACAATGGATATTGAAAATAATTGAATTCATTTCTACATTGAAATTATTATGATATTTTGTAAGTGTTTATCCTGTAATAAGAAAAAGTTTTATCAAACTCAATTTATTATTTCTCCACATAAAAAAATAATATAGAAAACGTGTGTTATCAGTTTCATTTAAATGCGTGAAATTGTAGAAAATGGAAAAATGAACTATGTTGAAAAGGGGCTACCAAGTTTGGGGTTACCCCATAACCTCGCGAGTTCACTCGGAAGGCGCGGGTCCCTCCGGGTTAATATAATAATATTATAATTGAATCATAATTAACTAGCATAAAATATATCTAAAAAATATTGAAATTTCGGCCATTTTACATTTCGATTAGTAATTTAGAACTCACTCTCTTTGTTCATTATAAACATTATTTTAAGCTATTAATAATCACACAAATGGTTAGAAAATCCCAAACACATTTATACAGGGTGTCCCACGAGAAGTGGCCCAACCCCTATAACTTTTGAACCCCTACAGATATAATCATGAAAGTGAGGTCTAGGTATAGTAAAATGACCATGCTTTATCTGATGATATAACTTTCAACGCCCTCTAGCGGAAAATTTAAGAGTTATAATTTTTATTTTGAAAACTATGTGAGGTATTGGAAAAAAAGTCAGTGACTAAGTTGTAGAGCAGCATGGATTCAGTGTGAAAAGACACCTTCAGCAGAAAAATATCTTGAATTAAACCCCTAAAACGCACGCTCAATTAGCTTGAGTTTACGTAAATTTTTCGTTTTAAAACGCTCATCACGAGGCAAAAATGAAAAATTTTTCTACTTAAGGTGTCTTTTCTTCTAAATCGATGCTGCTCTACAACTTAGTCATTGACTTTTTTCCAATACCTCACATAGTTTTCAAAATAAAAATTATAACTCTTAATTTTTCCGCTAGAGGGCGTTGAAAGTTATATCATCAGATAGAGTATGGTCATTTTACTATACCTAGACCCCACTTCTCGTGGGACACCCTATATATTCATGGTCAAGTGTATTAAAATTAAAAACACATAATTTATTCATATCATCTGCGATTTAACGAATCTAAACTTGTACACAGCAGATTAACATTTGCAAAATATATTTCAAACCTCCCTCAAGCCAGATTTTCTGCTTTTGTATCTGAACATCTTAAATCATGAATACAACCTGTTATTCACTCAAAGAATCAAGTGTTTTTTCTCATCAAAACATAAATGGCGGTGATGCACCCCATAATGTCCAGCAATAAATAACCCAAAGTGCTTCCACTCACTTTAAAACATTCAACCTCCCCAACAAAGAGTGCAGAAACACCCACTTGCCCCCATAAAACCTCGCCAATTCATCTTCTTCGCATGGTCAATTGAACCCAAGTGACCCCCCCACCCCCATTGCCAGTGGCATTTTGATGAATGGAAGCAGAGCACCAGATGGACATAATTGTCTCTCAGGCATCCCAAGAACTCATTTCCTCATAATCCCATGTCTTGGACCGCTTCTTGTTTGTTTCCTGGACACTAGGACGTGTGTTGCTGGAAACAATGTTAAATTTCTCATGGGGCCTGTTTTTCCCCCTAAATAAGCATTTTCTTGAGATGAAAGGGAAATAAGTTCTAATAGAGGGTGGTTGGAGGTGGTGGTGTGTATGTAATAAAGAAGTGGAGGGAATATGAAGTGATGTGGATGAGAATGTATGTGTCTGTATAGGGAAGAGGCAATTTCCTGTCGGTGAATTAAGTTTGCATATGGTCGGCTGGGATGTTAAGCTGGTTTTTAATCGATATAAATTTCCTTATTCAGACAATAGATGCCTGTATAAGAAAATGTGAGTGGAGGAGATTCTTGTACCTAGGGTCATCCCACATTATTTGAATAATATTTAGAGGCAACATAGATATTCATGGTAGCAACTATTTTCAAACTAGTCAGGATAATGACGAGGCTAGGTATTGGTTAAAATAGTTTATCTTAGATCTAAAGTTGCATTTTGTGAAGAGATATAGCTCTTTTTATCATTTTACAAAAATCAGTCGGATACTTTTCTGTGGTCATATTTGGTCATACTTTCTTGCATTTCCATACTTAAAACCCTTATATTTCAATTAATATCATTATTAATGCATTTTTAATAATCTATCTAGTGTTATGATAGGTGTATAAACAATTTCCCACACCCCTAAGATACGTTTTTGAGTTAGTTGTTGGGATTAAAAAAGGGGCACCCTAGGTACACAAATATCTCCGGTTTTATGCTGCCTCATGCATAAATCTGTTTCAATAATCTTAGTTCTTTTGAATTATTCGATCGTAAACACACTTTGTAGGTCATACTATATTTTCTTGGTCGTTTCAGTCAGATCGTTTTTATGCTTCTTACATTTTGTAATTGAGGAATAGTTTTGTAAGGATTGAATTTTTAACTGAAATTCTGTGTGAATCCGTGAACTTTAAGGGGTAAAGGAATAAACGATATTTTTAATATTAAAATAGGTAGATTGTTATGCCCTAGTAGCACATCTCGTACCAAATATGTCAAGTTTACGACATAACTGCTACTAGCAGTAAACGAAATTTGCCCATACATATCAAAATTTTACGAATTCTCAACGTTTGTGCTGATTGGGTATTGAGATTACCGATATACGTTTCTTTGACAGTATAGTGCTTAAAAGCAATGATTTCATTTTTCAACAAAAATTTAGACATGAATAATTCGTCTTTAAAATGGTAAGTCTTGTTTTGATTTTTTACTAAAGCTATTGCTTTAAAAAATAAATTCCAATAAATTCAACAAAAAATTATTCCATTTCTTGCTAAAAATAATAATAATTTTATAGGATTTTGAATCCATCAGCAAACAACTAAAACTATGGTTACGTATTTAGTATAAAATGACTTTATATGTATTTAAGAAAAGCCTTGATTGAAATAGTAAGTTCTTTTGAAACGTTAAAATACAAATAATTCACCCTCTTTAGGCAAAGATTTTGTTACATAAATAAACTATCTAGAGTAAATGTCTTAGTTGTCAAATTCAAAAACTTTCTGAAATCTCAGAAATTTAAACGAAATCAAATAAAAAGAAATATTACATCTTTTATAACTTTATAGATTATTTACTTCATATATATATATATATATATATATATATATATATATATATATATATATATATATATATATATATATATATATATATATTTTACAGTATTACTCTTTATTTTCATTCATACCCAGATGTTTTACTCTAAATTTTGAAAAACAAATATTGCCTAAATAGACAAACCAAATGTCCAACAAACACTTTATCACTTCTAAATTCCCCAGAATTTTAAACTAAAAATTACTGCTTAAAACCAAAAACCATTCCAAGCAAAGGTGTCAAAATTATGACTTATGATACTACTTTCCATAGACGATCGTATTCCACCTACTGAATTCTCTCAAGGAATATATCTCTTACCAAACTCGTTAGGTCATTTGATTACTCTAGAACTCATATTACTTCTCTATAAAGTAGACTAAAGCAAACAGGAAAAACAACTCTCCTTTATTTATTTGCAGAAAAAGGATATTTGCCTGATCGTTGCATATCCACAGGCTTTGGTTTCGTATTGTGAGAGAAATATTCTGCCAAATGTATTGAAATATAGCCAAGGGTAATAACCATTACTATTTTCCTTTCCCTGAGTCGGCTTCCCTTGGCGACCCAGTTGGCAATAGGGATCTTTGTTTGCTTGATTTTAAAAGCGCCATTTTTCATGCGATGTTGTTTTTTCTATCGGAATTGAAACAGAAGGAGTTGTAATACGTTTTGTAGCCTGGTGGGTTTTTTTGTGCGTTGCTTGGTCGTGTTGGAATTTGGGAGGTATTTTCTCTGGGTTTGTGTGCTTTCCAGACTGGAAAATGAAGAAAGTAATAGAATTTTCTTTTTGTTTAGGTTGTAAGTTTTCTCTCAGCCGTGAGATTGTTTAAGATCCTTGTAAATTGTCGAACTGTGTGGGTAAATAAGATTCCATCAGAGACTTTTAAAGGAAATTAGTTTGCCATTTTTTACTTCAGTATTTTTAGTTTTACTTATTTGTTATTTAGGTAGTAGGGATTTTGTAAATTGAATTTACCATGATTTTTTATGAATATTATATAAATGTTAAACAACTAAGTTATTTATTCAGATATAAATTTTGAGTAGTTAAAAACGTTTGGAAATGGAATTTGGCAGATTTAAACTAATATTCTTAAAATGTAAGAATGCCGAAAATACGTTTGTCACAGAAAAAACAATGTATTTACGTATTGATAACAGTCTTGTTAATCAATAAAATTGTTTGAAGTACTCTTCTTAGTTTATTATGAAACCATTTTGTTTCTATAGAGAATTGAATAGGAAGAAAAGCCTCATCAGTAATCAATTTTTGAGCATTTTTAACAACCTTGGATCGCATTAGAAATCAAGACCTTTTAAATCTTTTGTCAAAAGGGAAATAAATTATGTAGAACGCTTGGTGACCATTAACGGGTTCTTGTTTTCTAGAAAAAAAAATTTACAACTATGGATGTAAATATTTAGATTTAGTTCTATTTACTTTTTATACGTTTTTCATTTGCAGTCATATTTTAATATGCGTGTATTTTCATGTCAATCTTAATGTTTCTTAAAACCAAACACATTTTCAAAAGCTACTTATAGGTATATCTAATAAATGGAGGGCTCAGAATTAAAATGGACCAAGTCCACTTTTTGTCATTTTTGAGTTAGCAACACTATAACATGCACCAACTATGTAAAATTTCAGTGCAATAGTGAACCAAGTCCTAGTTCTGATAATAGCCGCTTGGCAGCAGCAAGTTCTGTTGCGTTAACATGTAATTTTTCTATGAAGCTTTAACTTTAAACGTCTGTAGCTCAAAAGTAGCTAAAGTGGACTTGGTTCATTTCTATCTTGAACCCTCCAAATATATCACGTTGTGCACTATAATTTATAGTATTTTGTATTTCTGAAATTGACTGTGTAGTTTTGCATAACACCTAAGAGCTTAAACCTTAACTAACTGTATCGGGTCATTCAATAGTTAATTGTTCTATAAGAGAGATTAACGAATCAATGGTGAGGAAGATTTGTATTGATTGGGACCTCCCAAACATGTGTGAGAGACAATTTTCATTAGTCACTAATTCAGTTGTGTTTACACTGTAGATTTCACCAGAATACATAGTATTAGGACACTTAAAAGGGAACTGCAGTTGGGGACGTTTGTTAATAACATCCATTCGATTCAATGAGACTTGAAATTTATAATACTCGAGTAGGTATACTTACTAAAAGATTCTAATGCATGAATTATTGAGAAACCAGTCACAGGGAAATTTTCTGTGGAAGGGGACGGTCAGAATTGATATATTGATGACATAAAATAGGATTAACAATGTATAAACAAAGTTTTTTATGTAATCGAAGGTTATTTAATGTATTTAATGTTATTAAACTTATAAAACATAAAATATTTCTTGTAAGAATCTAGCATTTTTATGTGTTTTTTTGTAGTTTTCTTTTCTTTTCTCTATTTTACATTGAATTTATAATATATTAATTTCTATTTAGCCAGAACGGGATTTTAATTTCACCTTGGCTTATCATATGCTTATTTATTTGTATTCATTTTAAGTTTTTTTTTCCATTTTGTTCATAAACATTGTTATTGTTAACAATTTAAATTGTGAATTATGAAAATTAAAATTTAAGTTTCATAAATGAAAATGACAACCTTGTTCCATTAAGATTTTTGGGGAACATTAAACTCAAGAAAATTATTATTCAACATGTCTTTCAAGAGAAAAATGGACGCCTACAGTCTAGAAATCGAGCTTCTTGGAAATTTTATGAAAAGACAGTTTCTGTCCAGAAGAGTAAAAAAATATATATTTATGATCCACATTGAGAAATGGTCCATGATCTAGATATCTCGGCGAATCTTATTTCACAAAGAAAAAAGAAAGTGAAAGATTAGAAAAAGGATTTTTATTTTCTACTTTGTTGAGTGGTTGAGAAGGAACATTAAAAACTCAATGGAAAAGAAAGAGCATGATAAGGTCGTTATCTTTTAATGGAAAAGAGATTTTGGCATGGTTGTACTCTTAAGAGCTTGATTATTAGGGAAGATTGAAAAAAATAAAATGATGAAGAGCTAGAATGTGTTTTACTACCATTCTAAGCATTTGGTTATGGAAAGAAAAATTTTAATAGTATCCGTCCTGATAATAAACAATCTGTCTGTTTTGAGTCTTTAAGCCTTTTGGAAAGCCCTGCTCTTCTGTCTTCAAATCATTTGCCAACTAGAGAATAGAAAGAGGAAACAGCAAGATTATCATGAGAAGTTAAGTTTCGCTTACAAGTTTTTTTCTAGCAAATGCAGAATGTTTCAAATACAGTTTACAATGGGCTGCAGATAATAAATTTTTATACGGCACCGGTAGTTTAAAATTTCGGATTAGCCAAATTTCTTTATTGTTTTCTGAATAAGTCGTAAAAAAGTCTTCAATCTCTATTTCTTCAAAACTCACTGAGATATGCGTGTTTAAATCTTTAAATCGAAATAAAACGGAAGTGTCGTCACAAATGAATATTTTTTAAAGTTATTCCTAACCACCGCAGAAAAAAAGGTTCAACTTAAATTAATGGATGAACCCTATTTTGCTTTCATAAAGTGGTTTAAGTCATAAATTTTTAAATTATGAATATCTCAATTTTTAAGATATTGAGAGCATATGGTATAGTGTATTATTCAGGAAATTGTAAAAAAAACCTAGTAACTTGAAATTTTAAATTACAGGGGGATGTATTAAAAGTTATTCCCTTCATTTTCTTAAGTAGGCCCCCATGGTGTTGAACCTTTTCACATTCTAAAATAAACTGTCTAACTGTCTAGGGAAAATATATTTTGGAAAATAGCCTATTGTTACACTCTATATGAAGCACCCTGTATATCTTCTTCTTAGAGGATTTCAAATATGTGACTAATATTGTCTAAATTCCCAAATGCAAAATTCCATTTCCAAATTCTACTTTGAATGAGACAGAGTCCATCATATGGTTTTGAAAGTAATTTTTTATATAAATTGAGTTTAATGATGTGAAAATGAATATTTTATGAGATATTCGGTACTTTTCCGTTAGCGGGGCGCAAGCGAAATATCAACAAAATAATGTAGAATTCTGCCAAATTTTTTTGATAGTCATTTGCTTCGCTTGGAGACTTGGCTCACGTTTGGTTCGCAATTGGCAACATTTGTACGCGGCTAACGAAAAAGTACCAGATATTGAAAACCGAGATATAATTTATTAAGCTAATCGAGGTTTTAGGAAGGATTTACGAAAATTGTTGTAATTATAAATAAGTTTTCTTATTATGTACTGGATACATGATTAAACATTGCGCTTGTACTTTGAGAAGAGTATCAGTTAAGGTTCATGGAGTGTTTTCTTCCAGTTTTAAAAGAGAATAAGTTGACAGCTAGTTTAAAACAATTATGTATCAAAAAAGTAAAGAATGAAATGATGTCTGGTAGGTAATTACAATTTATTTTCAGAAAAATACAATGAACAATAATATTTCTAAAACCTTTTTTAAACGTTTTGAAACAAAATAACTGGCGTTAAAACACTATAATAACACCATGAACTACATGTAAGTTCCCTCTATATTTGAGTAATCCAAGTTGACACATGCATTCACAATCTTGTCTTTTTCCACACTTTTTTCTACTTGTGACTATTTTTTATCAGTCTGCTTTTTACCCCTAATGTAATTAAAGTTTCAGCAACCGAAAATCCTTTTGGCGTCATGCTTGGAAAAAAATTCAACAAGTGTATTTAGGAAGCTAGTCCGTTTGTTCAAAAAGTATTGAAGGAAAGCGAATGTGAAAAAAATGTGACAGCTAAATTTAAAAGGATGCGTTTAGGGTATTAAAATTTGGAGAAAAACGTTTTTACCTTAGGGTACTTAATAAAACATAGGACTTTTACATTTTTCTATCTGTTGAAGTCATGTTTTCCTTCTTTTACCATTGCAGTTTCCCGGATGTTACCCTTGCATTCTTTTATTCGCCTGGTTGTCGTTGGCAACGGAGTGTTGCCATTTCGCCAGAGCAAATAACTGTCAGCTGGAGAAAAATTCTTTTTATTTACATTCCACCGCTGATGGTGATGACCTTCAGAAACGTTTTTTTCTCCTCACCTAGGGATAAAAAAACGTCCGCTAGAAAAAATAGTATGCGGAAGAAGTCGAGTAAGACGGTATTAATATTGGAAATAAAGATTTTAAACCTATGATGTCAAGAATTTAAATCGTAGGTGCCAAGTTTATATACTCATGTAAAAATGGTTCAAAAATTTTCTTAAGACACCAGATTTTTTGGAATGGCTTTTAAAATGTAAGAGTGTATTAAAGTGAGAAAATGATTATCATGGAATAATTTTTATTATGGAGACATAAATATTTCGTGGTCACACTAAGCAATTATAAAAAAAGATTTTAATTTAAAACAACATTTATATTCATAGATATCTTATCAGTAAGATATATTTATATATCTTAAAAGTATCTCATCTATAAGGATTTTAGCTTTTGTAATGAAACAATCAATTTATTAAAGTGTCTTGTTTAATTACAACAGCTTAAATCAAAATTCTACTTTTAATTGGTTGATCGATTTGCAGATTACATTCTCCATCTATTATTTTATGATAAGGGTAATGTAATAAATCCGGGCATTATTAATAATGCCCGCCTCAACTACGAGCATCATTATTATTCCACGGTTTTTAGCTTTGCCTGTAACATGTATATCTGTAAAGAAAAATACATTAGTAACAAAATAGTTTCTGAAATGGAAATTTACTAAAACTACTAATTTTATCTTACACCGTTTGTTTCAAACATGAAGTAGAGCAGCCATCTTTCACTGTAAGTTCTATAAAACCGATGCTAATCAGTCAAACATAATTTCTACTTCAAACTCTTACATTTCTCTAAATTCATTTTCTTGGTACACCTACAATATGATAGATGAACCTAATTTCAACACATTTACAAATGTTTATAGAATGAAAGGCATTTAGAAAAGTTCTGAACTTGAAAAGAGAAAAATAATGCCTTAGGGAAGGATTTTAAGTTTCATGACCAATAACTACAGGATCCTTTCAATTTATAAGGAATAACTATAGAATGTGTAAGAATGTATAAGAAGTTAAGCTTTTGTGAACTTATCAAACAGATTTTAAGGATACGAAGAGATAAAAAGTATTGGTTTCCAATACAAAAGTTGTAATGGGTTTTTGAATTTCTATTGGATCTGGAAGAAACATTTTAATTAATTTTTTTCTTTTTTCTAAAAAAAGAATGGATGTTTTCGTTAAAACGTCGCTCTCTTTGTCTTGAAAAACAACACCAAAAGATTTTGGGTTTTGAAAGTGCTAAATAATTATTTCTAAAGAGATGCCATCTCGGAAAAAATGAATGGTTTTCTACACTGTGGATCGAAGTTAGAGATCTCTTATTCTTAGAATAGTTTAAAACTCGATGAAAAACTTCCATTAAAACTTTGTTTTGTCCAGTATAAGAATGAATCAAAATTATGGTGATTATAAATTATTTTGCCTTTGGACTCTTTTCAAGAATATGTAATGGTTCTCTCAATGAAGTGAATAATGTCTCATCGAGAATGCTGTTTTTGTATTCCGACAGAATTAAGTTTTGTAGATGCATGAATTTGAATAAGTTTTAACAGAAAGAGTAAGTTTATTCTTAAGAGGCGAAAAGTTTATTCGTAAGAGTCGAAAAGTAATTGTTTCAAAAACAGTCATCATATATTTTAATAATTCAAGGACGTTTTAGGATTTTTTTCAGCTCTAATGATTTTAAGTTTGCAAATAGGAAAATTTACACCAAAAACTTAAGAAAATATATATTTACAAATTGAAATTTAAATATGATAACTTCAATCAGAAATCAAAAAACTTTTAGGCTAAGCGCGCACTAGATACTTTTGTCACGGCGACTATAACACTAGGTCACTGGAGATCAATGCATATCTATGGCGAGACTCTAGGCAATCGGCCAAGAGTCTCGTCACCTAATGCGCGTGCTCTAGCTTCTTGCAATAGCCAGGGTGATAATTTTGTCTCTGTCACCTTGACAAAAGTATCTAGTGCGCCTTATTGTTTGAAAAACTATCTATATAAAATACGAACGTATTAACTTCCTTTGTTCGAATATGTCTGCAATACAAAAGAAATAAATAATATAGGAAATGCAAAGTAATAGAATTTAAAGAACGAATGTGTCTTTCAATTCGAACTTTAATAAGTAATTTATCAAAAAAGTTACGGATATAGTTAGTGGAAATGGTTCCTAAGGTATAATTGCAATGTAGAAGTTTATGCATACGTCGGTCATAAGTGTTAGAGTTGAATGGTCTCTGATGGACATTTTTTTTATAAAAATTGGACTAATTTGAATAAAACGTTGATTTTATTTAAATAATTACTATCGCGTAGAAATATACAAGCTAATTTATAATTTAGTTGTATGTACTGAACATTTTTGCAACGCTAAATAAACACTAGAACGAACACTTCAAATCAAAAATGGTTTGATTGTAAGTAATCCGAATGTGTTTCAAATATTTTAAGATTGTGGTGTGTAAGAAAAATTTAGGGCCTAAAAGTGTTTCATAAGAATTACAGAAACGGAAAATTAGTTCTTAAATTTAAGAATAATTTCATATTCTAAACATATTTTGGTTCAATTCTGTTAATGTTCCCGCTATATATCACAAATCCCGCTATATATCACAATCGGTCACTGAAGTTGTCTGATAAGCGTTATCAAGCATTATTGAGCGTTTTTGATCCTGTTGCAGGCGCCTATTCTAAATGAACAGATTATAAGCAGACAAGTTCCAGGTTGTACTGGATAGTTGAGATGAAACAAGCGAGCTCTGCTCGCTAAGATCGCGAAGCAATCTTCAAAGAACTTCCGGGGGTTGGTGAGCGATAGCGAGCAGGGGGAGCTCCCCCTAGTGTGGGAAAAGAAAAGCATATTTTTAGAATCGGGAAAGGATTTTAATAAATTCAAATTGAATATTTAGAATTTTAAGGCTACACTTTTTGTTCAAAAAAGAATGTTTATAAACATATATCCAAAATTTGGGTCACTTAAATGAACCATTTTTTTAAATAAAAAAACTTCAATTTTTAAGGTTTTTTTAAATCTTATAAAACTGTCAATTTTAGTTCTTTATAAATGCTTTTGGTCTTTTTAGTATTGTTGGGTACTACTTATTAAATGCTAGCTAGTATTTAAATAGTTTTCGAATTTAAATAGTGTAACAATAGTTTTCTTTGCTTGACTTCAATAAGGGTTTTTATAACAGAAAATTGAAAAAAAAAGCTTAAAAATTGTTCATCTGTACATTTTGACATTTAAAAAAAATAACTATCACAATAGGACACAAAATACAAGCTAGCTTTTTAAGAATACATATTTATAAGTATACACAAAAAATTTCAATAATCTATCATGAGCAGTATTAAAGCCTTAGGGAATAGAAACCAGTCAGTGTCACCGAAAATGAAGTCTGAGAAAAATGCACTTAAAGTTCTAGAGACTTACACATTTGAGCCTGATGTCACTCAGAAAACTTAAGATAACTTCCAAACTAAATGGAATTCAGGTCTGAAACTTTGACCATAGATTCCTAATGGCATGAGGCATTGCAAAATGCAAGAACATTTTTTTTCGACATTTTGGAAGTTTTTAGGGTAATGTGTTGCCTTAAGAGATGCTGCAATTCTCCATTACCTCCAGAAATGTTTGAAATTTAGCAGTATTGTTGGCGGTTATAACTTCTGTACTTAGAGAAAATATAGTTTAATATTTATTTTCTGTCAAATCAGAGAAACTTTCTGTTATTTGAAGAAGATTGAGAGTTCAATTAGATTAGTTACAAGTGACAGCTTTTGTAACATTCAATATTATTAAAACAAGTTTTACAATCTCGAATGACATTGTGACTAACCAGAAAACACAAATTAATTTTCGAGAATTTTCAACTTGTAAATAGATTTTTTTAAATCTATTCCATTAGGTGGTGATTTTATTAAGTCATAATTACATTGGTGGAAAAATCCACGGGAAAGGCACACGGATCTCGTAAAAACAATAGAAAATTCAGTGTAAAAATACGGACACTTTTATACAATGAAGCTATCATAGGAAGTGAATTAGTCTTTCTATAGACTCCAACAAACCGCAGAAATTCCTGCATCAAGTGACAAAAATAATACGAAACCTTTCTCGCAAGACACAAGATAAGAAAAGTCGCTTTATGGCTCCTTGTTGGACACTACAGCCCTCTCGATGGCCCACTTTTGCGCCGAGATCTCCACCGGTTCCAATTCCTTCGACGCGCTCGGAGGGTAATACCATGCGTATAAAATAAGAATAAATAAAAAAAATAGAAAGAATCTCCATCTTAACTTCCCTCTTGTGCTGCGCTATTTGGCGAAAAAAAGATTGCGGGAATCGACAAGGACTTGCGCGGTCCCTTTCTCTCTTTTTTTACGGAGGAAAAGAAGTGAAAAGGAGAAATTGGATCCCGAGAACTGGTGGGTAATTGGTGTAAAAAAGATAATTTTCGGACCGAATGGGCTTTCTGGACTGTGTTTGGGGGCAATGAGGGTATGTGTAGGGGGAGTTTGGGCCTTGTTTGAATGATGGAGGGAATTTGTTGGGAAGGAACTGATTGTTGATTTGTTTGGAGCATTCTATTTTTACTGGGAGTATATTCTAGAGGAATTTTTCGAAGCGATCTTTCTAAAATTTAAGTGAATTTTAATTTTAGCTTAAAATTTTAAGTGATGCTTTTAATGGTTTGGATTGTGTTTTAATTAAGTAATATATAAAGAGTTCAATATTAAATTCAAATATGATCGTTTTGCTGCATAGTATATTGTTGTGATTGAAGTATGTAAAAAATTTTGTTTACGAAATAGTGTAAACTATAAAAACAAAACAAAATTCCTGAATTCTATTCTAGTCAAAAATACAATTGACCATAACTTAGTATTACAGTACATTCGTGATATTCCGCACACTCCCTGCAAAAAAAAGAAAAAAGGGGTCCAACAAAAGACCATGAGCGTTTTGCGGAAACACTGACAAAAAACTCTCAGCTTGGAGAGATTAAATTCCTGAACGCTTCCCCAAAAAAGATTGGTTTTCAGATGGACAAGGGAGAAAACTCGTTCGTTGAAAAGCGTGAATTCTTGAAAAGGTAAAATTCCGCAGAATTCTTTAAGATCGGTGGGGAAAAGAAAACACGATTTAACCCCATATTTCAAAAGAAAATCCAAACTTTTTCAAAATTCTTCCATACAAACTCGGTCTCTCGGCTGTTGGGTGTGCTAAATTAAATTTATATTTCTTGGAATGGTTTAATATAGGCCATCGTTCAAAGTGGGTTCTGCTGATGCCTCCGTATATAGTGAATTTCGGTAAACTGTAAATTACTTTATAGATGGAATGATGTAGGAAAATGTGAGTATATAACCATAACGGTAGTGTGTTTTTGTAGTTATATTTTATAACCTGTTTTTGTAATAGTTTGAACTATTTAATACTCTTCCAATATAAATATAGAAGTTTGATGAAAAATGAAAACGCTAAACTGTACATTAATGTGAAAGGGGGTCCCAGATACAACACCGTTTTAATAAGCATAGAAATGTTTAATTATACTATTATTTACAAGATATTTACAAAGTTTAAGGTTTAAAATTAAGCATATCATGAGTTCATCCTTGCGGCGAAGAATGTTGCCGCGCTCTCGCTCGCTTCCAAAAACAGAAGTCCCTCTCTCTGAGTTGAGGTGTCTCTCCGAAGGGAAGAGGCACAGAGCGTCACTCAGCTTTACGTACGGAGCGGCACTGGTGACGGAAGGTCTAACCTTCACACTCGGCCATCGACGCCGAGGTGACCACACCGAGAGCAGAAAATTAGAATAAAATCAAACACGAAAACAAAAATACTGCAAAGAGAAACAAAATAAGCAAAATACACAATAGGCAATACTTCAAGGCGTTAAAGAAAAAGAAAATTAAAAATAATTGAAGAGAATAAATGATTGATCAATTATTAAGGATCAAAAGAACAAAAATAAAAAGTTTGTAAAACTTTCTTGTAAGATTATTTAAGCCTAAGTTAATCTTCAAAATTCTTAAACTTAAAGATAAAAACACTTCATCTCAAAAACTTCAAAATAATAACTCAATCATTAAAAAAAACTTAAATAATAACTTTCTCATTCAGAAATCTTAGGACTTAAAATAACTTTATCAAAATTAATGTAAGAAAAGAAAATTAAATGATAAATTGCTGAAAGGCAAAAATTTATTAAGAGTTCAGTCAGTCATAGTTCAGGGATAGTCCAGAGTTCAAGTCAGTTCTAAAGGAAAGGAACAGTCCGGCATTATCTCGTCGTTTCTTCTTTCTCGTCTTCCAATTTTCCAACTGGGAAATCGGCAAAAGTTCTCCGTTCACTTGATACACACAGGAAAGTTCATTTTTTTCTGACTTCGAGAGAGTAGCTTGCAACACTGGCATCGTCAATAGCTCTGGAAAGGCAAGGCCAAACATTGAAGAGATCGAATGAATCAGCGTTAGGAACTTTCGTTTCTTCCTTTTTAAAAGCGCAGCTGTTATCACATTCTGTAGTCATAGGCAATCTCGGATCTTCGGGTGAAAATGCAGGTGCGGTTTGTTTCGATTTCGGGAGAGAAAAGTTCTGCACCAAAATGGATTTGCATTTGACGTCAACAGCAGAGGTTGGGTTTTCTTCGCATAGGGTCTGGATGTTGTCATCAGAAGATTGGGCATTAACTTTGGAGGTCTTTTTGGAGGTTTCATCTAGGAGTGTCACAATGTTGACGGAGTTCCTACTCAAAGCGTCAACGTGCTGCATCTGAGTTCCGGGACGGTGGATTACTTCATATTCGAAATCTTGGAGGAACAAAGCCCATCGTGCAATTTTTGGTGCAAGGTCCTTTTTTGACATGGTTTGGGCAAAGGCTGAACAATCAGTATAAATTTTAAATTTTACTCCTCGAAGGTAGTGCTGGAATTTTTTAACCGATTCAATAACAGCGAGAGTTTCCAGTTCAAAACTGCTGTACCTCTGTTCTTGAGGTGATGTTTTTTTGGACATATAGTATATAGGATGAAAGTGACCATCATCACACCGTTGTTGGAGGATTGACCCAAAACCTTTACTGCTGGCATCACAGTGTAATTCCAACTCTGATCCCTGTTTGTAGATATGGAGGACAGGTTCTTTTGAAAGTATTTCTTTTAAAGCTTGAAAGGCAGCTAGCTGAGGTTTTCCGAACTCGAATGGGACGTCATTTTTTAGTAAGTCACTTAAGGGACGGGCAATCAAAGAATATCCTTTAATGAATTTTCGAAAATAGCCTGTGAGACCAAGAAAGGATTGGACTTGTTTGGTCGTCTTTGGTATAGGGAAGAAATACACAGCTTTGGTTTTATCGGGCGATGGGGAAATCGTACCTTTTTCAACTATGTACCCAAGAAATTGAATTTTTCTGTGCAGGAATTGACATTTTTTCATATTAAATTCCAACCCATATTGAGAGGCAGCTTGAAAAACATTTTCTAACTTAACAATATTTTCAGCTTCGGAATTGGAAGGGACAATAATATCGTCAAGGTAAATTATCACAGTACCGTCTTGAAGGAGGTCACGGAAGACAAGTTGGATATATCGTTGGAAGATAGATGGTGAATTACAGAGGCCAAAGGGGACCTTATTAAATTGATATTGGCCAGTTGGGGTAATAAAGCTGGTATATTTTGCACTGTCTGGATGCATATCTACATGAAAGAAAGCGTTTTTAAGATCCAGCGTGGAGAAAACAGTTGAGTCCTGGAGTTGATCTAAAATATCTTCTATTAAGGGAAGAGGAAATCTGTCTTTGATTATTTTTGAATTCAATTTCCGATAGTCAATACAAATGCGGGTTGATTTGTCAGGTTTTTTGCATAAAACTATGGGAGCAGCAAAGTCTGAAGAACTTTCAGAAATTATACCTGAATCTAACCAGTTTCGGACCTGTCTATCAACTTCTTTTTTCTCAGAAATGGCTAACCGTCGTGGCCGTTGAGCAATCGGTTTTTCATCTGTTAAGATAATTTTCATCTGCAAGTCTGTGCTACGAGTTCCTAAAGGTTTGTAGTTCACTATCATATTTTCTAATTGGTTTTTTAAAGACGCATCAAGAATATGGCCTGTAATAACGATAGTTTCATTCACAGCATTGGACATGCAAAACAAAAGCCCAAAAAGATTGCCTTGATTAGAGTTATTTATTTCCTTCTTGAACGCGCAGCTGTCATCGCGATTATTATTCAAACCAGAAACATCGGCCGAAAGAGCAGGAGAAAGAGCACGTGTGTGGGAATTCGTTGAGGATTCGTCATCAGCTGCTGAAGTTTCGATTTCAATTTCCTGTTTTATTTTTGTTAGGTTGGAGACTATACTTATTGCGCTTGAGGAGATGAGATTATTTTTTTGGGAAACTATTAAACGTCCATCGGTATAGGAAAAGTTAACTTGATTTAAAACATTCATACCGATTATACAGTCAAAGTTCATTTGGGGTAAGACATAAATTCTAGTGGGAATGTCAATTCCATCAACAATAACGGTTGAACAAAAATATCCTAGGGGAGTGATTTGAGTTCCTCCAACTCCTAGTAAAGAAATAGGGTGGTGGACCAACTCGGGAGCTTGAAGGGTATCATAAATGTCCTTTCGTAGAAGTGTGACTTCAGACCCAGAGTCAAAAAGGGAAGTTATGTCCTTATTCAATATTTTTATTTTCTTAGAAATCCTATTTGCATCTGTATTAACGACAGTAGAATTTACAGAGGGATTCACAAAGGGTGCTTTACCATCCTTCGATCTGGAAGGGTTATAGGCAGGGCTCGATTTCAGCCGGAACGGTCCGGAACGGCGTTCCGGAACCTCTTTTTCGATTAAAAAATTAATATTTTATTTCAGGGGTCTCCTATAATTACAGCCCGCGAAACCCTTTCATCAGGCCTGCGAAAACCTTTTTATATGTACGAAAAAAAGTCCTAAAATGAATTAAAACCCTATTTTTAGGGTGAAATTTCCAAACTTTTTCTGGGGGTGGACCACCAGACCCCCTTTTTGTATTTAGAACTCAACTGATCACATTTATCTTCAAATTAAGTTCATAAAAGGGCGAATCTTACTAAAAAATATTGTATACAAAACCTGTAAACATGCGTAAAAAGGGTTTATAGGGAATTTCGAGTTTCTTTCCCCCCCGTGCAAAAATTTAACTTGGGACCTGATATTGATTTAATTTTCTTAAAGATATTTGGGTCCCTCCCGAAATAAATTTCTACATACGCCATCCTAGCTGTGTTAAAATACAATTTTTTGTTGTTACTATTTAAAACTTATTTTCAACGATTCACCTGTGCATATTTTAAATTTTTAAAAATTTAAATGGATTTTTATCTATTTTGCAAATAACAATAATTTTGTGATTTAATATTAGGGTTATTATTTAATTGTGTTCTTTTAAAACATATTTGTGAACCCTTATTTGAACTACCCACACAATCCGCTCCTGGTGTTGATTCTTTTTTTTATCTGAACCAGATTTGCCAGATTGCTGGTCAAATTTGACAAAAAAATTTGCGACATCTTAAATTATACCGTTTAAGGACTTTTACTACGCATTATATTCCTTAACTGACAAAATATACAACAGTATTGGTTCATTGATGATAAACCGTCCCGCCTTCTACAATAGGCGCCCTGTTGGAAAAAAGTACAACGCACTGTAAAAAAGGTATTTTAACAAAAAAAATTGCTTGAATAGTTCATCGTCTTATACAATAATTAAGTTAGAAAATTCTTCCTAATCTAGTACAACGCACTTGAATTTATTTTTAAATTTAAATGGATTGCTTAAGTTTTGGTATTAAAAAGTATTCACTTTTTCTCAATTTTGAGACCAATAATTTTACCGTTCCGGTACCTCTTTTTTTAGAAATCGAGCCCTGGTTATAGGTATTTCGAGGTCTGGTCCTATTAGCATGGGGACAGTTAGCGTGAATATGGCCAAAACCTTTACAGCCATAGCATTGTTTACCTTGGCTCTTGTGAGGACATTGCGGGCTTTTGTGACCCTTTAAACCACATGAATAGCACACTGATTGCTCCCAAGAACGCTTTTCATCCACCTGAGAACCGTGGGGATATCTTCCGATTTGTTTTTGAAAGTTACTTCGAGAAGAATTAGAAGCTGTATAAAGTTTTTCAAAAGTCTTTAATTTTTCCTTAAATTCGTTTAGGGTTTTAGAGCCATACAGAAGTAATTTGTTTCCCGATTCTGGGATGCCTTGAATAACATAATCAATCAAAGAGGAGTCATCGAGCGAACCTTTTTGGGCCAATTCCCTCATTGCCAAAAAGTATTCCTGTAATGTTTCGTTGGGCTTAAGTTTTCGAGAGTTCATTACGGTATGCAGTTGAAGGCTGTTGAGATTATCTTCAAATTCGTCTCTCAAATGTTTTTTCAGTGCTTCCCATGAATTAATTCCCCGTATTGAACGAATTAGAGTTAGGGCAGGGCCTGATAGACATTTTTTAACAAAAATCACTTGTTGCATGGGGTTTTTGATATTATACAAGTTAAAAGTATCTTCAATGTCGGAAATGAAGGTTTCTACTTTATAGTCATTTTTAGAGGAGAAAGGCTTTACTAAGTCGACTATGTCTTTCATATTGAAAGTTGGGGCAGAGAAGCCATAACAATCCTGACTAAATGGGTTTTGAGTGACAGTGACTGGGTTATCCTGACTAAATGAGTCATATGGATTTTGGGTGACATTGACTGGGTTATCCTGACTTTTTTCAGAATCATTAATCACCAAAGAAGTCTTTACAGGTAAATCCTCTACATCACTATCTTCCGACTCATCCGATTTTAGAAGTGAAAAATCACTTAAGGCCTTGAAAATTATGTCACAGCATGTTATAGGCTCAGGGGAAAATTCAATTTTAAGCAAATTGCATACAGTAATTAGATCTTGAATTGAAAACTCTTTAAGAACATCTTGTTTTCTATCGTTCCCGTTAGTATCAGAAAAACCCTTAAAAGTTCTCAACCTGGACCGATTTTGCCGATCCCCATCATTATTGAATATTAATTTATGCAAAATTCTAATTTGACTTTTAGAAGCAGCGGCGATGGATTTTCGTACACGTGGGATGTCATTCAAAGAAGCCATTATTTTTTTTTCAAAACTTCAATTGTAATTAGAAAAAGCAAGCATCAAAGCAAAATTAAATCAAGCATCATCAAATTAATCAAGCATCAAGCATCAAATGAAATTTCAAAGGTTGTTGTACTCATCTGTTTGAAGAGGAATGAACTGCAGATCAATCATCAAAGTCTTGTATCAACAAGCATCAAAAGCAAAACCACTTCAAAACAGTCTCCACAAGTTCCAATGAAATAACAGTCATCAAATGAATTCAGCAACGCAAATAAGAATGTTTGTAAAGCTTCATCAAATTTTTTGTGGCGTCGTTGGCGCTAGGGGTATCGTCAGTCTTACTTTCGGTTCGAATTCACAACCGGACGAACACCCATGTGAAAGGGGGTCCCAGATACAACACCGTTTTAATAAGCATAGAAATGTTTAATTATACTATTATTTACAAGATATTTACAAAGTTTAAGGTTTAAAATTAAGCATATCATGAGTTCATCCTTGCGGCGAAGAATGTTGCCGCGCTCTCGCTCGCTTCCAAAAACAGAAGTCCCTCTCTCTGAGTTGAGGTGTCTCTCCGAAGGGAAGAGGCACAGAGCGTCACTCAGCTTTACGTACGGAGCGGCACTGGTGGCGGAAGGTCTAACCTTCACATTAATATAATTTATTGAAACATGTTGATTATCTGTTTCTGTAGTAGAATACACATAAATAAGAATAAGAATGGACTTAATTTTTTACTTATCTATGGCCACTGTGTACAGATTCATGAAACTCACCATTATTTTATGGTAAAAAGGAATTTAAACCTTTTTTTTATGATTTATAATTTATCCAGATAGAAAAGCCTTGTTGTTAGAGCCTTGTTGTTGAAAATAAGGTCCTTTTAGTCAGTATAATTAAAAAAGTTTTCCCATACTTGTATCCTATTTATTTGCACTATGTCCATTGTCCGTTTACATCAAATCTAACCGAACGTTTTAAAATCTTAAAAAATTAAATCCTAAACTTAAAAAAGTTATACTTTTCTCGTTAATATTTAATACACATCCCCTTTATTATATCATTAAACATTAAACTGCCCAATTTCATGTTAAGTAATATTTATGTATATCGTAAATTTGGTATTTGTAATGTTATTTATTATTTACATCGTACGTTTAAGTATTTATACCGTCTTGTGCCTTTTATAAAAAAGATTTGTTTACTTAAACAACGGTGTTGCTGTTTCTAATGCCACTTGGAATATCCAAGCTCCACCGCAAAGCGTACATGATTTAAGGCAGAGTAGGTGTGGCTCCTGAGAAAGTGAGGCCCATGATTGGCAGGAGTCTGACTTTAGCACCGGATGATATATGCAGCCACCATCTATCACCACCTTTACAATTTTGCCATGTCTCTGAAGGAGAGGGAAATAGTTTCCAGAAGACCTGGACCCGTGGTAAGCTGCTGCGACGGACCACAGGACTTTCAGACCCACAGATTTAACGAGCACGTACTCCGAATATACTCGATGGGTTTTCAGCGGTGTCGGGAATCGAACTTGGGACCATCCGATCCCAAAACCGACGCCTTAACCACTAGGCTCCCCACGGCCCACTTAAACAATAAATTATTTACATTAACCCTTTCAAGCCTAGCCGCCCAAATTTACCATAGAATTCAATGGTAATCTCGATTGGCTTAGGATAGAGAGGATTAAATATAAAATGAACGTCATCTATTAGTTTAACACGAATAAACAGTTAAATGTTTATTCACTTCCATTGAAATCAATTCTGCTAGAATTCAATAAACCATCTTAGAAACTCAGACATCCTTCTTAACAACTTTCTATGACTTCAGTTCCTAAAAACTCAAAATTGACGTCAAAAACATTATCTTAAAATTAATTTAAATAACGCTTCAATTACCCGCTGTCTCTCACAACCGCCTTTCAATGACAAGTTTACGTAATAAAGGACTTATTTTTATTTGTCAAAACTTAATACAAATCCGTAATTACTTTCCCATAGCCCGTCTAGACCTCCTCGGAAAATCCGCTGCCTTTAAATTAACTCATTAAACTCTGGAGATTCTTCGCGAGTTAAATGTTGATTTTATTGGGGATTATTTGAAGGGATTTTACCTGTGATATTCTCTGATGATAGGAATTTTTAAAATAATGGACGCTTTCAAAAATTGAGAAAAAGGACGTGATTTTAAAAGTGTAATTACTTGGATGACATTACTATCTCGTCTCGTTTAAAAAATAAAATGTCAATGGAAACTTATGAGCTGTAATGGGTTTTTGAAATGGGTAATGTTAAAAAGTTGCTTTTAAGAATTATTACATTAAGTGTCACTTGAACCTAATCTTTATTTTGATACTTATTTATTAGTATAGGATGAGGTTTTATAGTATATATATTTTCCCAATTTTAAAAATATGTTGTAATTGTAACAGTTTTTAAAAATTAATGTGAATACAATATACAGGGTGTTTCAAAAATCCGTTTCGCGGCTTTTATTTGGAACCAACTTGTTCTAGGGTCACGGGAGTAAGGTCTTCCCCTAGGTAAGTGACTCTGAAGGATCCATTGAAATGACTTACAACGTCCCTAGCGGCGAAATAAAAATTAATTTAAAAACTACAAGAGATAGAGCAAAAACCTCACGGAGAGTATTGTTTCCAACGCTATGAAGAACTCACAGAAAAAATTTCATGAAAATAACTTTAATATTCGCGGAGATATTAGCATGTGAAAATAGCACTTTTTCAGACCTCAAAAAAGAAAAAGTTCGCAAATTTAAGTTTTTTCAATTTTTTGTTTAAATTTTGCCTTTATTCAACTAAAAAACACACAAAACTACACAATAAAACTGAAAAAATTGCAAACTTTTGCGAATTTTTTCTTTTTTGAGGTCTGAAAAAGGGCAATTTTCACATGCTAATATCTCCGCGAATATTTAAGTTATTTTCATAAAACTTTTTTCTGTGAGTTCTTCATAACGTTGGCAACAATACTCTTATTGAGGTTTTTGCTCTATCTACGATAGTTATTAAATTAATTTTTAAACCTTTTTTATTTTGCCGCTAGCGGCGCTGTAAGTAATTTCAATGGATTATCCAGTTCAGTGGATTATCCAATGGATTTCAGTGCATTCTATAGGCTCATTTACCTAATGGTAGACCTTACTTCCGTGACCCTGGTACTAGGGTGTTCCGAAAAATTTTTTTTTCGAATTTCCCAGATGCACCCCCCTCAAGTTGTTACAAATACTAAAACATTATTACCTGCAAATTTTCAGGTCTCTAGGACGATTTTTGACCCCCGCGCCCTTCAAAAGTAGGTTTCCCATGTTAAAGAATAGGGAAAATATTGAAAAAATCGTCATTTTTGGTTCTTTTCAATTTAACGAGCCTGGACGCAGTCAATATCGAATTAAAACCTATACATCATCTTTGGGACATCATTGCCTCAAGATCCTATCAGAAAAACATTCCATGGCACCTACTGGGGGGTGGTTACACGGGGGTGAAAAGCGCGCTTTCACCGAAAAAAGAGGATGCTCGCCGGCGCTTGCCGCGGGTGCTGATGGATTGGATAATACTCGCCGGCGTTTGCGGGGGGAGCTGGATAAAAGCCACTTAAGTGTTTATATTGAACTTTTTTCCTATATTATTAGCTATCATGTGTTTTCTTTATAACTCAAATGTAATATAATTAATGTAATAAATTGCATTTACATCAAAAAATTTTTGTTTTACTGAGTTGAGTTTACAGGAAAATGAGATAGCTGCATAAAACTTTAAACCCCCTTCACTAAGCTAAGCTCAAATCATAGTATTATACCCCATGAAAATAAGTTAATCGAGGTAGGCGGGGTAAAAACAAATTAGCTAAAATTTAATTAACAATAAATTTTTTTACTAATAGAAACAGAATAGAACGAGGCACTTTAGGAAAAAAGTTCAATAAACACTTAAGCGGCTTTTATCCAGCTCCCCCCGCAAACGCCGGAAAGTATTTATCCAATCCATCAGCACCCGCCGCAAGCGCCGGCGAGCATCCTCTTTTTTCGGTGAAAGCGCGCTTTTCACCCCCGCATAACTACCCCCCAGTAGGTCCCATGGAAGGTTTTTCCGATAGGATCTTGAGGTAATGATGTCCCAAGGATGATGTATAGGTTTTAATTCGATATTGACTGCGTCCAGGCTCGTTAAATTGAAAATAACCAAAAATGACGATTTTTTCAATATTTTCCCTATTCTTTAACATGGGAAACCTACTTTTGAAGGGCGCGGGGGTCAAAAATCGTCCTAGAGACCTGAAAATTTGCAGGTAATAATGTTTTAGTATTTGTAACAACTTGAGGGGGGGGCATCTGGGAAATTCGAAAAAAAAATTTTCCCCATAGACTTTCGGAACACCCTACCCTGGTACACGTTGGTTCCAAATAAAAGCCGTGAAACGCACTTTTGAAACACCTTGTATTTGGATTTTCATACACTTTAATTTCTTTTACAGCTTTGCGTTTAATGGTTTTTATCAAGAAATACAATTTTACATTGATTTTTCCATTCTTAACCCTACAGTGCATACTGATGCCATTTGGCAACACGACATTTTTCCCCATTTCCTACTCGAACTTTCATTTCCAAACGGCAACACCATGCAATAAGTACAATAGATATAACACTTCATTGTATTAGCACTTTAGATCGCCAGTAGATCACAGCAGGGGTACTATTTTGAGACATTTGTTAGTAGCTAGTGAAGCGAAAGTCAAGACACAGAAAACGCCAAAATAAAAGGACCATATAAATTAAAATAAAAAAAATTTTCAGCTTGAACAAAAAATGTTTTGAAAAGATATGTTGTTTTTTTTATATTTTTAGAGCATTTGGTTTTATTTCACTTCACAATTAATTTCACAAGAGACACAAATTAATTTCACAAGGACAAAGTTTTTTGCCAATAAAAAGTAGAAAAAAATTAAATTAAATTTTTTTAGTATTTTTTTACTAATGTACACCATAATAGAAGTCACATAAATGATTTTCAAGTGAATTTAAAAAATCATGCATTGAAGGGTTAATAGGAGAAAAAAGGGGCTAGAACTGGAACGTTTCTAAATTCATGTGGTACTCTAAAAAATTTAAATCATTTTTTAAAACCTTCCAGAAATTGAAAAAACAATTTGTTTGGATAATTTCTTTTGAATACTTCTCAAAACGTATTGAATTAATTCGCATTAGCTTTTTTAAGAAAGCATACCCTTAAAAAATGTATGCTTTATTTTCATTATAAAAACTAATTCTAAAATACAATAGATAAACACTCAAGACCGGAAATAACTGAAATTATAATTTCACGCACAAAATAACTTCTCTATAACTTTGAGAATTAAAGTAATGAAGGAAAAAAACTTAACAATATTTTAAATTGATGAGCTCAATTTAAGATCCTAGAACTCCTAATAGCTTTATATTACTCCTTGATAAGTAGTCTTTGTATTTTGGAATAAAAAAACCTCTACATTATTCAAGATTCCTCTTTGTTCCAGGTTAATTGAAGAGAGAATGTACGGAAGAGTGAATAAAGGGTATCGATTATTATATCTGGTATAAATGCTTTTCTTAAATGGGATTCTTTGTGGGAATTTGAGGGATTTCTCTAGAGAGCATTACCGTTGATTCTATTACCTCGTTGGGTTTTTGATTAGTTGGACGGGTAGAAATCAGAATGGGATCTATTTAGAATTGCAAAAATTATGCTGATTCGTAAATTACTTTCTCCATAGTATATAGTCCTACCGTCACGAGAAAAACTTTATTGCACTAAAATAAATGCTAAAAACTGTTTTTGCAGAGATAGAAAACTAATAAAATTTTAAGAATCTAGAATATTAATAAGACTTATGCTAATAACCTGAAAAAATATTAAATCACTGTTAAAAAAAGTTCAACCTTTCACCACAAACTGGTTCAAATTTAGCTGCAACCTAAGGTTCGGTAACAGGTTTCACTAAGTTTTCTGTGCTTTCACTACACTGTAAAAAATAATCCAGTAAAAAAACAGAAAATTTCTGGCAGCAAAAATTGCCAGAAAATTTTTGTAGGCAGAAAAATCCTGTAAACAGAAAAAAAGCTGTAACCTACAGGTAAATGCTGTAAAAAGAAGCTTTCTGTCAATATTTATTCTGTTGCCTCACAGTAATTTTCTGCTTGTGCGCATGCGTGTCGACTTATTTTAGCTGGGTTTTTTTTGAAATTCTAATAAATCAATAACCGGGGATAGAACCCACGACCTACCGCATGCTAATCACGCACGCTACCACTGCTCCAACGAGGATTCGGTAAAAGTAGAAATTATCCGAAGATTTTCTTTCTTTCTCCACGAACTGAAACTTTCTGTTTAAGTACAGATAAGCTAAAAAACTAGAAAAAAGCTGTTTTTTTACATAAAATAAATAAAAGTGCGGTGGGAATGTTACATGACAGAATATCCCTGTAAACAGGAAGTAATTTTTATTGAAACTTTCTGTTTTTCTACAGTTTTTTTACAGTATAGTAAAAGCACCGACTATTAAAAGCACCGAAAACTTGGTGAAATATGTTACCGAACCTTAGGTTGCAGCTAAATTTGAACCAGTTTGTGGTGAAACAGCACAACTTTCACCACAAACTGGTGAAAGGTTGAACTGTTTTTTTATATAGTGAATAGACAGATGGACAACTTCTAAAATTCAAAATAATACGCAATACCTCCCTATTATTCAGATAATTTTATTAAAAAAACACGTATTATTTTCATAGAAAAATCTTAGACAAAACAACCAAGCATGTTAATTGTTATTATTAAAGCAGAAATGAAGGTTTGAATTCTTAATTTTAACACAGTATTCTCCATTAGGTATTAAGTATTTTATTCATCATATAGAGTTAAACTGACTTTACACTTAAATAAAAAACATCCGTTAGCAGATTTAATTTAATGAGTAAGTAAACATTCTCACATAAAACAAAAACAGGACTCAGTATCTCCGAGTTCAGAGAACCCACTGAAATAAACGTACAGCTTGATGCTGACAGGCATTTTAATTAGAGAAAATCTATTAGATTAAATGAGACAGAGCTTCTTGCAGTACCGATATTAAACCTGTCTTTCACAGGGATTGACGCTAAGCTGTTAACAGCTTGGCTAAGGATCTAATTGGCTAACAGAAATATTTAGAAATGGTGTAAAATTATTATTTATAAACATTACGAGTCGGCTGTTCGAAAGAGTTAATTCTTGTTTTGCATTTCAATTTTGAAAGACATTTTCTTAAGAAGCTAATCTACTGATATTAAACTTGAAGGGAAAAGGCAAATGTTTTAGGAGAGAAAATATACTTAAATACTTGGCTGTTGGAGGAAGAAGGGTTTGTATTGACTCAATCAACTCATGTATATGTTGAATTTCCTGAATTAATTGTGAAATTAAATTCAGTTAAACCCCCGAATTTCCCAATTTCCCAAGTTGCTAAAATAAATTAAGAGTAATGCTTAATATTGATGGTTTTTCGATCTATTATATTCTTTTGTCATGAATTGTATTTTGTAGGCAGTTTTTTTAAATAAAAGTTTATTGAATATTTAAACCTCAAATTGTAAATCAAGTAGGGGAGAGTTGCCCAAAACGGGATAGGCGGGCGAAACGGGATATTGAGCCACGGAGCTTGACTGGCGATGCTATCTCGCAGGAGAAAGGTTAAACTGGTTCCCGACCGCCATGACAGCATTCTCAGTTGATCTCTCAACGCTAGCCACGTGTTTCGCAAAGAAATATTTTTTCAAAGTTTTCGAGTGAAATTTTTACTAACTTTGTACATTTTTCGGTTGCAGAACAACTATCCTTGTGCTTCTCCGTCTTTCGGAACAATTCCGTAAAGTACTGTGTTTTATTCATAGCTCTTTTGACAGCAATTTCATGTATTTAAATATTGCTAGTGAGTGGCGGTTCAGGGGTCATCCATTTAGGTTGTCAAAAGCATCACGGTCGGGCAAAACGGGACACTTTCGAGGTGCCCAAATTGGGATACAATTTTGATGTGTCCCGTTTTACCCGACCATTTCCATTAATGTTTTGGCAATGTGTTTAAGTTATTTTAATTGAAATTAGTTATGAATTAAAATATGTATAATCAATTACAACAATTTATTTTAATTTTAAATAATTATATTTTCGAAATAATAATTTACTTTACTTTTGGGGTACAAATAATTGGCCTGATTTATGTACAAAATTTAGTTATAGGTTAAAACTGTAAGTCATAAAAATGTTTTGACCAAAAGTTTAAGATTTAAATTAAAAAAAGTTGAATTTTTTAAAAAATCTTTTTTATGGGGGGCGGCTTTTACAAAGATAAACCAGAAAATCACACGTTGTGCGCACTAAAAACATAAGCTAATCACAACTAAACTTTGACCATATTTTCTTTGGCAACTTTTAAAAAGCTAATAATTTATTTTGGTTTCAGAATACTAGATTCCTGCGAACTTCATCTAGAAATAGCTAGAACTTTTTTATGCAATTTCTGTGTTTTGTAATTTTTCAATTTTACAATTCCTATGTTCCTATAAAAACGTAGCCTATTTTTCTTCTAAAAACTAAATCAAAAGTAAAATAAGCAAAAACCTAATAACATACAAATCCCTATCCCTTTTTACCCACCCTTGATAGGGTGGGTAAAACGGGATCGTGTAAGACTTTGTGAAACCAGTATATTTCACATAAATATTATTGAACAAATTTGAAAAAGGTATTTTAAGTAGTTGAAAAGGTGTATACTTTTAAATGACTTCTCACTTTGGAATGTACCTTGTATACAATACGAAATAAAGCGAAGAATAAATAAGCTATCCCGTTTTGGGGTACTTTCCCCTATCTTATTAGTTTAGTTAGGGTTTTAGAAGCAGAGATAGATAAAAAAACTCAACTTAAAATATTTCATGATATTGAATCGTAAACGACTACTATAAATATAACCTACAAGCTGATTATTTAACGCATCATACCATATTTTTAAAACGCCCCTTTATTTGATGAAGTAACAAAATTTTACTGTTAATTTGATATTACGTAATGCAAACATTATTGCTTTTACTAACTAAATGGTGTTTCAAGATAAATGTTTCAACACTTCTTCAAAATTATAATTGCATTTAATGAAAATTAATCATTAATCTTCTTAAAATGATAATATATTTATGTATAGCATCTTAATTATTGCTTACAAAACCATTAAAATTTTTTTTTCAATATTAAGTTTTTATGATAAAAATTTGCAGTATTTAACTAGGTAACAAATTCTATTTTTATTTTTCCAAGTATCTAAATGTAAATTCAAACACTGAAGCATCTATATTCTGGATAGGACTCTAAAGCGTCGTAAATTAATAAAAATAGCTAAAACAAATAGTAAAGCCTAATAAATGAACGTTTTACTATGTTATGCAATATTAACTTTAACCACAACCCGTTTCAATCACGTTGCCATCTTTATTAACATAAAACTAACATTAATTTACAACAAACGAAAGTTCCCAATAAAGGTCTGACCGTGAAATAGCAGAACTATCTGAAAATAAAGGATTATAAGTACTTTCACAAATGAAAATACTTCGCCAATAGCGAAAATACAGAGTTTGGTTGAGAGAAACAAGATTCCGCAATCTCTGCTACGGATTTATTAACGGGATCACGTGTTCGACCTCCCAATTTGTTGCCCCTCCCCTCAGGGATTGGGTAAGTAAAGAGAAAACTATCTGGACCCTTTTGCCAAATAGCGGAATAGTGCATTTTACTAATGGGCAGAGTTGCGTATAAACTAGTGCACTTTTGTTTGTTTGAGGAATGTTGGTCTGGGAAGCAAATTTTTCCAGACAGTACTTTTCGTTGTATTAAAATAATGTGTGGAATTACAGAAGCGTGTATAGGAATATTCTAATCCTTTAATTCAATATAACAAATGAAAGTATTGGAATATTTTAAGGTATGGGGATGTAGATAAAGTAATAATTCGAAAGAGTAGAGGTTATTTAAAAAATAAAAAAAGATGCATGACAGTATTTTAGAAGAGCTATAGGTACTGTAATTAAAATATACTATATAAACATCTATCATAATTTTCAGTTATTATTTATACTGATGGAATGTGTTTAACGTGTTGCATTGTTTTATAACATACAGAAATGATCAAGTCTTTATTGGCTTTTTTTATACAGGGTGTCCCAAAAGATAAGTGTAGACTAATATGTATGGTAATAAAAGTGTAGTCTAGGTATATTGAAGTGACTAATGCACTATTCGATAAGAACTCTTCCAACGCCCTCCAGCGGAACGGCTAGAAGTTAGCATTTCAATCTATAGAAAACTATTTGAGCAATGTGACTCTAGCAAATATCAATATCATAAAAGTATCCTTCTTAAATTTATTGCTTTTGATCTTTTATTGAATTATTTACCTTAAAAACGGTAAACTACAAACCTGCATATTTAATGAACAGGCAATACACATTAATTCATAATTAAATCCCAAAGTAAATTCCTCAAAGCAAACATTAAAGATAAAAATACTCAAATGGGATGTAAAAAATTACATACTTCTGTTTATTCTAAAACTATCTGAATGATACAAATTTTCAGACTTCAACTTTGGTATCTTTGTATTTTTAAATGAAAAAAAAATTTATGTTCTGTTTAAAATAATTTTCATGCAGAGTAAACATAAACAAACAATTCGAAGCTTACAAAAAAAATCCGATTTTCCACTTCTCGTGATTTACATCTTTCTCTTTAAACTAAAAAAATAAGCTTAAAGCAGACCAAAATTTTCAAGGTATTGTGAAAATTCATTTATCAAAACAAAGGTGAAATTAAAACACTAGAACTGAAAATTATGCAAAACTTTACAGTTAAAGATAAATGAAAGCATTACGTAAACCATTTTCAGAATAAAAATATTTTAATTAAAAAACTCTCTGCACTTCTTTTTCCATTAAGACAATTTATTCGAACATTAAGATTTAATTTTCAAAGACATACATGGCATAACTTCTAGAGGAACAAATCCAGATCTGACTATTCTTTTGAAGAATGAAGATAAAAAATTTAATTAAAAATTGGGGTAATTAAAGAAAAAAGAAACCTTAACAGCCATTTCTAGAAGTCTTCTCCTTAAAATATTCCCTATAATTAATTATGCTTTACTTCTTTAATACCTAATTTGCATACATTAAATCTAACTTCAAAGTTCTTTTCACGGAGATCAAAAACTGCAAGAGGATATTTTTAAACAATAGAAGTTAAAGAAATTGGTACTCAAAATAAATTTAGATAATTAAATGGGTGATTTAGAAATTAGTTTCACGAAAGATAATTGAATAAATATTTTCCTAACTTCTTAATCCGCTTTGCAGTTTAAAAGCGTTCATTGTTAAGACGGTGTCTGACCTTTAAATCTTAAGAATAATATTTACTGTTATTCTTTATACTTCTTTATGTATAAAAATACACATTGGGAGACACGCTTTAAATGTTTCAGTCTTGATTTTTAAAGAAAACGTTACGTAGTATTAGTACTAGTATATTTATATAACATTTCAGAATATCCGTGCAGAAGCTTAAACAGTTCAGACGCATGAACTTTGCTATTTCCAGACAAATAAAGCACATTTAGTATTTTGATCTACCGATAAACCCATTTTACCGAAGGTGTAAATAACGATGGATACTGTTTGGAAGAGCCAGTAAAATATTTCTCACTATCTTTAAACCAAGAAAGAATATTTTAGATGAATGGTATAGGGAAATAACATTTTCTTGCACAGTTTTTGGTCTAGACTTGTCTATGCTGTCAAGTTTTCTTTAAAAAATAGACCTTTATTTAAATTAAAATTAAAAAAAAGAAGTTTATTTAAAATACTTCCCTTAAGAGTTAGATACATATTTTATAACTTAAATTTATTACCTTATATAAAGCTTGAATGAATTTTATTGATGCTCATATTAAATAAGTTTTAGAGAAAATAATCAAACAAATAAATGACTAATTAAAATTTTTTTTATTCTATTAGCTTGGTTTGAACAAAGAATTGTATTACTAATCAATTCGTTTCCCTTTCTTATTTATGACCTTAAATTCGTATAACTCATCTAACTCCCCACAAAACTGATACTTAATAGTACTATTTTTCCTACCATTATACTCTGTTCATTTAGAATTGGCGCCTGAGACGTAATGTATTAGAAGCAGTTACTACTGTAATTATCATCGAAAACTTTTTCTTGTGCAATAACAAGGCAGCCGAAACAGAAGTAGTTAAAATAGTGTAAAAAAAATCGGTCCCTGAAGTTGTGTGATGAGCGTTATTAGGCGTTTTTGAGTGTTTTTGATCCTGCTTCAGGCGCCAGTTCTAAGTGAACAGACTATAATGCTTGAACCGAAGCTTTAAATGTGTGCTTCACCTTCATTTAAAAAAATGTATTCATCCAATTTTTTATGATCAGTTCTCTAAATATTACCAAGAAACTGTGTAATCCCCTTAAACTACAATCAACATACAGCACTGCCCTAACGGAGGAAATACTTCGGAAAATCCATTAAAACCAAGAGCTAAGTAACGTCAATGTATGCATAATAACTGTATGCATCCAACTTATTTAATTACGTCAACCTCCGAATCAAAGTGTGTAATCCCAGAAAAACACAAACACTACTTAGTGGACGAAAAACAGCATAATAAACCATTCAAAAGGGTAACCCGGAAGTTAACGTTAATACACCACATCTCTGTATCTCATCCACGGGTCACGTAGGAGCAATTCCGGAGTCATGACACGCTGTACGCATCCTTCACATACGGGACTGTGTAAACAGGGGTTATCATCTATAATGCATAACCGGGCCTCAACGGTCATTCCTTAAGCGAAACCGGACTCTGGGAATGGATTCTTCTCCCTTTTTATCCCGGGATAGGAACTGCGGGTTTATTAATGTCGGGTGGAGAATGGGTTAGTTTTTTGTAGGGTGAGGATTTGTATTTTTTTTGCATTTAAATTTTCCCGTTTGTGTATGCGGTATGTGGGGTGAAATTTAAATGAGTTTGGTGGGTTTTTTTGTTGTGTGATAGGGATGTTATAGGGATGTTGTGGTTTTGTTGTGTGATAGGATGTAGTTACGGTCGCTTAATGTGGTGGGTATGAGGATACGGTCACGGTGTTGATAAATGTGTGGGGGTAAAATGGGAAGAAATATACAATGATTGCATGTGACTAAAGATATTTTGATTTGGTTTCATCTCTCTTTTTTATTTTCTTTGATAAATACTGACATTTTTTATTCCACAGTAACGTTTGAAGTTAATTAAAAACTACTTATCTATCTACAAACAGTGAAATCAAACCAATGCCAAGAATCCCTACAAAAATATTTTGAATCAAAATAAAACAATTTGAAAAACAAACTAGACACCTTCTAAAAAGTTTAAAGCTTTTAAATATAATAGGACAGCAGCAAATCTACAATAGTAATAAATATAATCATGCTGGTAGGGGCCGTTCAAATATTACGTAAGCACTTTTTTGGTCATTTTTAACCCCCCTTCCCCTCTTGTCAGCAAAGATAAGCAAACCTCAACCCCCCACCATAATTACGTAAGAAACTACCGGAGCCCTCCCTAAATTTTGACATCATTTACAGCAAGTACTGTTTTTTTTCTCCTTGAAAATTATGTTACTTAAACAAGGAGCTGTCTTTTTTGGGTGTATACTAGGGTGGGTCATTTTCCTATGGCGAAAAATTTTTTTTGCAAATTCTATCGGGCACAGCAAGAAAAGGGTGCCGAATGGTCTCAAACTAACATGTTTAAAATATTATTCGATTATAATAACTCTTTTTGCCTCCGGATTGACCTCAAATAGAACAAAAATATGTAATTTTTAATATTTTTAAAAAATTTTATGAATTAAATTTTTTTGTCGAAAACTTATTAAAGTTCACAAATAAGGGTATTTAAAAGCAGTTTTAATCACATTAGTCATCTTCATGCATTATTAATATAAAAATAGCTGCCAAAAGTGGCAATATAATATGCTATCATATTAACAAGAGCCGTAGAATATGAATCTCTTTTTATAGTGGATTTTCAGTGGTATAGATTTTATATTGGTTAGTTCATAGACATTCTCCCTCAAGTTTGGTCAGTATAAAACTGTATTTTTAATTTTTCAAAATAGAAACAGTTGTGTTTTTCATAAATATGCCGCGCTTTCGAAATTCAGCGGTTAGTTATATCACTGGCTGGTCTTGGGATCCAAATATGATCGCAAAAATATGTTGAAACAATTTTCGAATGGATAGTTCGTTCATAGGCAATATCAGTTATGATTCGCTCAGTCATGATTGACCTAAGTTTTTACTAAAGCAACTGACTGAAACCCAGGCCCATGAAATTATACTTCTTTGAGGATTGACTCAAAATAGCTTCTTACCATTCCCTTATGCGTTCATAAAAGTTAAAATATAGCAAATTTAACTGTTAAGGATAATTACAAGTAAGTTTTGAAAAGTAATGTAGCTTATTTAAAAACTTAAGGGATAATACTGAGCTTTATGCTGAAAACGGGGATCTACCGCTCTTCTTAAGAAAATATTTCAAAATTTGACTCTTAAAATGTGGTTTTAATTTATTTTTGGACATTAGGGAATCACATGGGGACACTTGGGATAGACTATGCCTAATATGCCAAAAAATTTCAAGGAAATTCCAACTTTTAAACTATTATCCAAATGTTTTCCATGGGGTTTAAACCTATAACCCAAAAAGGTATCCACCTTCTGACATATCCATTTTTATTAAAAATTTAATGTTTTTACCATCCTACTCAACCGACAATAAAGGTTTCGCACATTTTTATGATTCCAGCAAGAAATTTTTGATTGCCAGTTCTAACCATTGAGATATTTCAAAATATGTTGTATTACAAGTCAAGTATTTCAACTTTGGTTTCATTTATAATTATTTTATAGTCTTCAATGATGATTTTTATACCATTGTAAACATTTATATTGATGACGGATTTGTGCAATCGAGGTAAAAGCTTGATTTTCGTTCGTCCATTTTTGCATGAAATTACTATATTAATCGAAACTTTGAGGCCAATCCGGAGGCAAAAAGTGTTATTATAATCGAATAATATTTTACACATGTTAGTTTGAGACCATTTGGCACCCTTTTGTCACTGTGCCCCTGGGAAAATGTGAAAAAAATATTTTTGACCCACCCTAGTGTATACCTAAGGGTTCAAAATTGAGTCGAAAAACTACTTTTCGGGGTTAAAATTTCAAAATGTTTGGGGGTCCATCCCCAGAAAAAAATGCTTACGTCAGATTTCCGAATTCAATTTTTCTGTTAAATTTATTTCTGGTTGAGTTTTGAAGTTATTTATGCAAGAAACAAGATATTTTTGAAAATGCAGTGTCTTACGTAAGCATTACTCATATCCCCCTCCCCCTTGTCAGGAAAAATAAGCAAAGAGCAAACCCCCTCCCCTCTTAGGTGCTTACGTAATATTTGAACGGAACCGTATATAAATATAATTATGTATGCTACAGTTGATATTTAAAAAAATATTATGTAGAATTGCGTATTTGAACTTCAAAGACGATTTTTCAATTAAGTAAAAAACTATTCAGCATTTCTTTAAAACTTAATTTTGTAATTCGAACTCAGCATCTATAAGTTTTCAGCTCCTTCAGCATGTTCCGTACCAAAATGCAATCATTAGACGATCCGTTGGAGATCATCTTAAAGGTTATCTGGTTCAAATTTTCACCTAGTTTGTAAATCCGAAAACCATCAAAAGATGATTATGGATCGACTCTCCATGTTATCAGGAAAATCTGTGATTTTAAAACCATTATGGAGTTGGAGAATCATCATAAAACCTATGCACATTCAATCTATTTATCATTTTTAGAGCTCGATAATCATCGATGTTTGAAAGTATTGCCGACAAAGTGATTTATTATGAAGTAGAGTAACTTGTGTGGATTTGGATCTTAAAAATAGCAAGGTTTGGTTTGGGGGGCAATGATATAAGGTTATGCTCTTCTATCTAGCTACTTTTAATTTTACTTTATTACTTTTTATTGGACTTTACTACTTTTTATTTGACTGAACTAAAATTTTAATAATAAAACATTAATCTATGTAATTTTAGTTGAATATAACTTAAAATACTAATATGTACTAAAAAATACTACTTTTTAATAAAATGCTAAAGTTTCTATACTTACAAGGGTTATAAGAGAAATTAAACGTTGAATTGAGAGTTAAGTTAGGGATTGGGGTTATGGTATTGTATTAAAAAGAAACTTATTGATTTATTTGTAGTTATTTATGGTTTGATGTGTTATTGTAGTTAAGGTATAGTTTTTTGTTAGTATAAATTTTGTTGCAAACACAAAATTGGCAAATGTAAGAAAATATTCGTTTGCAGAAGCACTAAATTTAAAATCAAACTAACTTAAGTAAAACGAACCTCTTTATAAAGCTGTACATTTAAAAATTAATATTCAATTCTATCTAAAAAGAATTACTAAAATGGTTGTTTAGTTTATTCTTGATAGAGAAGAGGAGGATATTATGGCCCCTTATTAACACCCTTTATATATTAAGAATAACTCCATTGGTTTTTAATAAAAATCCGCTGAATCATTTTTAGTACATACTATAACTAATTAGAGAGCCTGTATACGAGAGAGGCGACAACCCGGTATAGCGCGCTGATTGGTCTACAGCGTTTTCTGTTCACCGCAGGTTTCCCTCCATAGGATTAGCATGGGAGCGAGACAAGCGGCATGATACAGTTTGGACAGAATTAGAGATTTGGACAGTTTTAACTGCGAGCAAGGATGCGCAGAGACGCTTTTAAGCGAGTTGTCGTCTCTCTCTCGTATACAGGCTCTCTATAACTAATGACAATGAAGGGCCAATGGTCCAATAAACCAACATTTATTTTTTTAAATCCAAAAATGTACTTTAAGAAAAAGTTACAAATGGAGTGTAATATGGAACAGTCGGGTAATATGGAACAGTTGGATTTACAGCTATTGAAAACTAATTAAACTTTAAAGAACATAGTTAATCTTAACTATAAAAATATATTTAACAATTTACGTTCAAATAGTTTTGTTCATGAGTCTATTTACAATAGTCACAAACATAATCGTCTTTTTCTGACCCTTTGCTTATGGAATGTTCCATAATACCCGACAGGCCATCTTGTACTATGAACCCTTTTACTGACCGATAAAACATGGATTGCTAAAAAATGACTGCAGTGTAAGAAACTACTGATCTTTTAGTGTACATTATGCTTAACAACAAAATCAAAGTATCATAGTTACAGGTAGGCTAAAAGGTTTGAACATTTACCGTCAAAAACTTTCGAAAATCCTAAAACACAATTTGCTTTGCTGTGACTGATCAGACAACAACAAGGAGCTAAACTCTAGCGCACTGCATTATGAGGGATTTCTTAAGACTTTCGTGGCATTGCCACGTGTTAGCAGCACGAGGGGGAGCAGAAACTTAGGTGTTCCATATTACCCGACTATTCCATAATACCCTCCTCTCCTCTATATCTCTATTCATAAAAATGTAAAATACTAAAATATTTTCTGTCTTTGAATTATAGAGATTTATCCGAACCAAAAAGTAAATCAAATTTCAACAATGTTCAGGTTTACATAAGAAGTTTTTGTGAAGCATAAAGATTGTATGAGTCGTCTTTGAAAGATATTTTGAATTTTATGGTATTACATTTTTTCCCTCTGCTCTACATTCAGCTAAAACTATTTCCTGTTAGGTAAGAAGTATCCCTTTCCCCTTTTTACTTGGTTCACAAATTGTTTAAAGTGTATTGATACAACTTTTTTTTATCCAAACTAAAGCTTTTAAACTAAGAAATCCTTGGATCAAATCATTAAATGAGCTGGTTAGATAAAAGATCGACATAGATTTATATAATTTCTTAGTAATTATAAAGTAGATCGAGAAAATGCCAAAGACTACATAAAATTTAGAATACTATTCAGTTATGTACTAGCGCATATAGCTGCTTCGTACTAAAACCAAAATATTAGATCATCATTACAGATCGACATTTACCAACTGAACAATAATTCACACCACAAAATGCAACAGATATACTTCTCCGTAGGAAGAACACAAGCACAATTGCAAAAACACCCTTTCATTACTCTAAAGCAATTGTTAAGGGATGCTTCTCACAGCATTATTTCTAAGCAGCTCATACAAATCCTTAATATCGATACATAATTTTTGAAAGAATTTGTTAAAAAGATTGAAAATAATTTTATTGCTGAGAAAAATATCGATAATTATCGATTTTTCTCATAATTATAATCATGCTTAAAAATATTAATAAAAATTTTTTAACCTTTCCAATAACAAGAAAGCTATTTCAGAGCAGTCTTAATTCAAGTGGTGTTATATAACTTAAATATTAAAAATATATATAAAAAGTAATAAAATATATAAAAAATAATAAAATATATCAATACATAATAATACATATGCATAAAATATATTACTTTATAAAATATTTACTAAAATTTTTTGAGTCGTACTAAAAATTTATACGGTTCATGGGGGACAACTCAAAAAGCCTAACCATATTTTTAAAACGATGTGTGTAAAAAGAAGTATAAATACCTCTCTGAATTTTCATCAAAAAATATTAGATGGGAAAATATTACCCATGACAAATCAAGTAAAAGGACATCATTATTTATGCGAAACTCCGTTCAGAAGATTCCCAAAAAAACTACACTCTTAAGAACGGAAGAATGATTCCCCATAGCTCATTTTAAATATTCTGACTCAGCTAGTTGTAAATAAGGAAACGTCAGACAATAAATTGAAAAAAAATGAAGAACTTCGGAAATGGTCATAACAAAAAAAAGGAAAGCGTATCCTTTTGATATGGAAATGCGATTCTTTCTTTTTTCTGAATATTCCTGCCTGTCAGTCTCACATTCTAGGAAAAGGAAATTACTGGAATTCTCGATTACTTTGGAATATATTCTAGAAAAACGGAAAAAGTAATATTGTAATGAAATATCGATGTAAAACGAGTGAGCGATGTCATCTAGAAGCTTTTGAGGTTTTGCATTTTGATTTCTAAATGTGACATTTGATGGTGTTATTTGGTAGCAATGTATTGGAATATCTGACACTTTTTTGAATATTAAAAGGAAATAATTTTTTTGGTTGAAATGTAAGTAAAAAATTTACCTTTAAGGGCCACAAGGGCTACAATATGTCTGGTATATTATTGTTAACATTTTAAAGTAAATTATTTTAATGATCTGCAAGATTGCTTTGTAGTTTAATCTCGAATAAAACTAATTATCCTGATTTATATGTTATATTTATTATCTAAAAAATAAGATAAAAATATTTTGCAAAACTACAATATCAGATATATTTCTGTAATTTAAAAGTATGAACCTGGAAATACCTCCAAATAAAGTATTTTTAATATTCTAAAGTATTGAAAAGATAGAAGCAAACTTACATAAATCAATGACTTAAATATTTGTGGACAAGTTTCGACTCACTGGCCACAGGTCATGACTGCCTACTCAAACATCTTCACCGTATTAATATTGTACAGGCCCCTTTCTGCACGCTCTGTGATCTTCGGGAGGATATGGATGCTGACTACATTCTCCGCTGCCCGGCACCAAAGGCTTCCTCTTTGAGCGACCGTTATTGGCACGCTAGGGACTTATTGGGTTCATAGACTTTTCTCGACATATTTTATTTGTTTATTTGTTGTATTTGTTTGTATCTCTTTGTGGCGTAGTGGTCTTTTTGTAACCTTGGCCATTGGAAATAAAAAAAATATTTGTGGACAAAGGTGTTTATGGATGGATGTTTAAGTTTTCTGTAATAATATAATATAAATTAGTAATAATACACTCTAGCTCTTTTTTTCCTTTTCTTCTTCACCTCCCTAAAGGAATCAATCTTTTTTAATAATCGTACTACAGTTTTCCTATATTGGAGGCATGTCTACATTGTTTCAAGATTCTTTACTTTAAGATACACAATGTTTATTGTCCAGTTATTTTATTTTTACGCAATATCAACCCAGAACCAATCTTAGTTCCTTAATTTTCTTAACATTTTTATTATTCTAAAGGTGAAAATCGACCAAGAATCATTAAACAATTATAAAATAACATCTTCCTATTTATAACCCAAAAATATCTCCCTATAAAGCTGGAACTAACATTACGACTAATTTCAGTATCAATGAAATGAAATAATAATTTACTTCTCCAACCCCACAGTCCCACACCACATCCAAAAAGAAATCTCCAATAAAAAGCCGACAACCTTCCACTACTTCCAACACCCTGTTGAAAATTTGGAACCGACATTCTAGACGTCAAAAACACGACTACGACTTCAGACGTCAATGTATCCAAGACAAGACCTCGAGTCAGCTTCAGGGGAAATGCTTGGATCACATGACGCGTACAGCTGTTTCTCATATCCGATAGAAAAACACACCAAGTTTCGGGCTCGCCTACAGTTATGCTATCGACTATTTTACGTATAGATACTATCTGCAGGGAAGGGGTTGCTATTTTTATTTTTGTGATATCTCTTGCTTTGGGTTCTCGGCTTGTTTTTGGCAACGGGTATTGGTGAGCATTTGCGGTGGCAATGGATTGAAGAAGTGTTGTTTGGGAGATGGTTCGGTTATTTCACTGTTAAATTATTTCTATTTCAAAAGGAAGTTATTTAGATGCGTGTAAGGATAAATTATACAGCTGTAGTAAGATAATTTTAAGTTTAAATTGATTAATTAAGTGTAACAATGATATGGTAATGATTGATAATAATAAAATTTTAGCTAAAAAACAATGCGTTTCAATTGAGAACTTAAACAATCCATAAAGTAAAGTATAGTATTTTAAGATAGCTAAAATTTATCAGCTTGGGATTATAAAGAACATATTATGTAAAAGAATGCAATGAATGACATTTCCTTAAATTATAAAAACATATACAACATAAATTATAAGGACACAATATTAAAAATACTAAAACTGTTATATCAATTCATAAAAATATCCAAGCATCTATATTCTATGTATACCTGTCATTTTAACTAAATTTGAAAAACGATCAAAGATTCCTAACGCTTATAAAAGTTTAATGCCATTTAAATTCGTCAAAGATACAACCATTTTTAGAAATTTTATATTGAAAACCAATTTGTAATTACACGCATGTATATATATGTTTTATATACTAATAGTTTTTTTACTTATATGTTATTTAGATAAAGGTAATTATATGATATTTTGATAAAAATAAAAGTATAATTAAATTAACAAATGGTAATGTTATGTTTTAACTCCAATTAAAATTAATTTTATTTTTTTATTAGTTTATTATCTAATCGTAGCTTAAAAAACTGAATTTTCTAAATATTCAATGCCTTAAAAATTTTTTTCCATCTTTGAGAAATAACAAACTACATCACTAAAATGTCTTTTATGTAGAATATTTCCTTATTTTATTTTACGTTTTACAATCCGGGAGTTCCAAGATATAGAATGTTTAAATATTTTATCTGGCTATCAGTGAAATGAATATTAATTTGATTTATGTTTTATTAATGCACCTCAAAAACAGCGATACTTATTGGATTTCAAAATAATGTAAAGAATTATAAAGATTTTCAATGAAGATTTTGAGATAGGTTCTCTATTATTTATTGATGTGATAGCAAACTCAATAGTCTCCTTAGTAAAAACCCAATAAGCATTTGAAAGATACCATGTTTCAAGCTCAAAAATTTAAAGTTTGCAAAAAAAGAAAACTGTTTAAGGGAATTTCAGAAACAACCAATTTAAAGGAAATAACACAGGCCCTCCATTCATTTATCTCCACTCTTAAAAACTCTGACCACGAAATACCCCACATGATAAAACACTTACAGAAATTAATTTCCTCATGAAGATAAATTACTCGCAGATTCTTCCGCAATAAAAAATACAAAAAATAGTTACTAAATAATTTTTCAGCAGCTTCTTCACTTTTAGCAGAGGGAAGAGAAATGCACAAATGCATACGAATTATTCACCATAAATTCAACAGAGAAAGCCTTTTTTAAGGAATGGTCTTGGAAGGACACCAGGTTTCATTCTTTTCGTGTTCTGTATCGGAGAAAGAAATGGAATGACTCTCAATATGAAATCCGCATTAGTTTAACTTCCGTGAGGTATTAATCTTCTTGCTGTCATTCGAGGTAAGTGGGAGGAAGTGGTGATAAGATGAGGAATTAAAAAACTCATGACTCATGAGGAGAATGAGATGATCGAAATCTTGGATTGTTTCCATTTCCTTTTGTTGACCCTTTAATAGTTATGAATGATAGGATAGTGACCATGCATTAAGTAAGGACATTAATTTTTAAAAATAGTATCACCAGTTATTTTACATAAATATTCATTAAATACATTTTATAAAAGCTTTTCTAAACTTATGAAGATAAACGTAAAATTAGTTTTTGTATATGAGGCTTTTTAAAGTTAAGATTTCCCCTAGAAGACATGCTTTAATCCTTTTTGTCCTTAATACCCCAAATTTTCCATAAAATTCAATGGTCATCTCCGTGTGGCTTAAAATTGAAAGGGTTTAGCATTTTAAGACATTCAAAATAACTGATTGAAAAATAAGTTTTACTTTGAACTTGTTACCTTTAAAAGAAAACTCTTATAAAGAGCAATTTTTAAAGTTGAAGTCACATCTCATCTTACCAATAAGTTAACTGTTATTTAAAAATATATTTTAATTATTTGTATCATGCTTTACTACTTTGTACCAAAGTTACAGCACTTAAAAATAGTTTTAATATCAGTGGTTAAGGATTAAGATAATGCTTCATTATAAAATTTAATAAAATATTTTTAATGTAATAAAATCATTTTAATACTCTACACCAGTGTTGAAATGTAAGCATAATCGATAATTTTGTAGGACCTTTTTAACTGACTATTGCATAAATTAATGTCATTGGAAAGGAACAAAAATTTGTGCCACATTATTTACTAACTTTACTTTACCACTTATTTATGCTTAACTTTTGATCATCAGTGGTAAATAAATAACTTAAACAGATTTTTTAGAATCTTTTATTTTACATTATAATACTTCAAATGTGTTTATATTGTTTATATTTTACAATAAGGAAGTTGCATGTGTCTGATTTTCAAAAACAAACAAGTGTTCTGTATTGTTTTTTGTATGGAAAAATGAAATATCTAGTCAATTTTTCAAAAAAATGTACAGGCAATTAAATATTTTAATTAAAAGTCAAGAAAAAAACACGTGACTGAAAACGCTTATTGTTTAAAGATGTCAACAATCATACCATCAACTCCATTGCTTTCCAACAATGCTTATCGTATGATGACGTCAACATACGATGATCCCAAACTCTTGGCGTTTTCGCGCGCTTTTAAAAAGTGGATTTTTGTTAATTTTTTTGGCAATCAAAAAGTTTCTCGATGCAACTTCCTCATTATATGCCGTAGAGTTAAAAAGCGATAAATGACACACGCTTTGCAACAAAATTAAACGTGAATGCAAGTTCAAGCTAAAACAACAATGCTAATTTCTCACCAAATTCAGAACTCATTCTGTTAAAAACAAGGCATCTCATATAGCCTCAGCTGTTCCCCATCCATTACAACATGCTTCAGAAATAAAACGCAGCAACACCATTGAAGCTATAATTAAAGCAGACCCATTAGCCCCAGCGAACAGAGATACTTCTAAATATAGAACATTTAATTAAGATAAAATCAAGAAGCAGGGCACACCTTTATTGGCGAGGAATACAAAGAAACTGTATTTCGAATCCTTTTCAAAGAATCCTGTACGATTCTTTCCGTGTTGGAATACCCCAACATGGAACATCATTTGAACTTTGTTGCGTGACTACATGTCGGTAATGATATAATAGACCATTACTGGATTTCTTATTCGTAACGAAATGGAATTGGGTTTCAACGAAGAGAATGTCTTCCGTTGTGCCTATCATTATCTGTTTAAAAAGAAAGGCTCGGTGCACTCTCGAAATGATTTATTTGATAAGTAAGTGCAGTTGGGAGAATTGCCTTCATCAGATTCAAATGTATTCTGTAGAAATCGTTTGATATACGAAGAAGAAAATTCGGGTTAAGGATCTGGTACTATCTTTAAATAAAAAGGTATTTGGATTCGTTTAGTGAAACTGATAAATTTAAGGTTGTTGTTTCATTTCTTTCATAATAGATGTATGGACTGCTGTACTGAACAGATGTATGCTAAGATGACGAAACATTCAATACGAGAAGAGATATTCACAGCTTATTTAATGACGGTTAAAAATACTATGTACAAAGAGGAACTACATTTTTCTTTTCAATATTTAAACTAAAATAAAACTTTCTCGAGCAACTACTTGGTTTCCATTTTCAATGTTTTTTTGTGCGTTAGGGTTGGTTGGGGTAAAGTGGATAGGTGGGGTAAAGTGGACAGTCTGCATAAAACAGGCTGTAATTACCAAATTTATCATTTGATTATCTTCATGATTTTTTATAGGTTACCCTCTTCATGAGGAATATTTTTCATCTATAATTTTTCTTTTAGCAACATTTTTATTTATGAAGTGGCAACACTTTTGTATTTATGTTATACTCGATCTTTAGAACAGTAAAATAAACTTTCCTGCAAAAAACTTCTAATAAAACTTCTGGATTTTTTTAAACATTATGTAGGTTCTCTGACTCACAAACAATAAATTATCCCATCTAGGTAAGTTTTATTTGTCTTACTTTTTATTTTAGAGCAGTTTAACTGAAGTGGGGTAAAGTGGATATAGTGTTAGGCTTAGCTATCAAAGCATTCCAAGGCAATGTTTTTAATACTAATTTATAATTTTTCGCGAATTTTATGTTTTCCTTTCCACCACCACACACCACCAGCTTATGACACCAGCTTCAAATAAAGTTTCTTCTTTCAAAAGAAAGTTAAGAAGTAATCGAACCAATGTCTGATAATAGAGTGTCTAATAATTTAACTTCTAATGTTCATTTAAGAACACAAAAAACTGTGCATTATGTTTTTGTGCAACTAAGTTATTGTACAATAAAGTTTAGTTTATTTGTTTTCTAGTTAATTTCAATGATAAAAAATATTTTTAAAATAATTGAATCACTTTTTCAATCTATGTCCACTTTACCCCACGGACTGTCCACTTTACCCCAGGCGTGGGGTAAAGTGGCTACAAAAACAAGCTTTAAAAAAATGTAATTAAACCGGTTTATAATTTAACAAAAAAAATCGAAAAAATTTGAGGCTACTCTTGAATAGTCCAATGTAAAATATTTGCCTCAAAAGTAAAATTATTCCATTTAGTTTTTAAATGACAGCCTTTCGAAGTTAAAAATAGCCTATTTTATAACCACTTTCCCCCACCTAACCCTAAACTTTAAAAAAGACAAATTATGATTTATATATACTTTTTTTGGATTCAAATAATTTGATGGAAATAGTCTCACAGTTATAATTCAAACTTAAAATTATTACTGATTTTTAAGGTTTAATTCTCCTTTCGTGAAACTGCTTCCAGCTGCGAATTCCAAATAAAGATTAAAACAGTTACCGATAAGAAGAAAAACGTAAGATCCCTCTAATCTGTAGATCACAGGTTCATTAGAACGATCCTGTAAAAGTAAAAATAAAGATTTCTGTAAAGAGAGATCCTCTGTAGATGTGATTAACTTGGATGCGGAGAAATCTTTCCAAAAGAAAGCCAACTCTTAGCAATCAGGTAAACCTTAACAACCAAGTCTATGTTAACTTTAGAAACACTTTCTTTAGAAATTCAAGCAGTTTGCTTGGTTAAAGAGGACTTTATGCAAAATATAAGCGTTCGGTTCTTCCTAGGAATAGAGAGTTTTTCTTTTGTAAAATTTATTTTGGGAGCTAAATCAATATTTGTAAATAGGGAAAATTTATATACGTATTTTTACAAAGCAAATATTATACAATTATTTTAATAATTATTCGCTTCACTTGGAAGGGCCAAGGCCCGTTAGTGAGGAATATATTGCATATATTTCTTTTTTCCTTTTTGTTAACATTAATGTTTGTTTCTGCTTAAATGTGTAGGATGGATAAATTAGTTTTTATCAATATTTGGTAAAATATACTTCTGTACTGATTAATATCAACTTCTCTTTCATTGAAAAAAATATAGGTTTTATACACACTTGTTTTATGGTTGAATAATGTTTTTGATATAATAATAGGATTAAAATTTTATAGTCCTTATTTCAATTAAATTTATTGACTTAAATTGATATTTTTTAGTGAAAGTTTTTCTAAAAATAAACTAATGGGAGGGAACTTTCAATAAAATAAACTTCTTAATCAAATCAAAAATATTGGTTTCTTCGAGTCTCGTAAAAAATTACTCTTCTTTGGAGAATATTTTTGAGTTCCTACAAGGCCAGATGTCAAAAGAATTAATAGTATCGTTTTGAAATAATATTATAGTATAGTAATAATAATAGTATAGTATATCGAATGGTGTTGAAATAAATGGTCTAAGAATGCTGAGCCTGACACCCATTGGAGGAATAGTTGCATTTTATTCTACATCAGACAGAAGCAATATCAGTCAATAACTTTCTGGTTGAACAATTAAACTTAACCTCGTAGTGAAAATAGTAAGTAAAAACATTTAGTAAATATAATTAGAATTATTAAAAAATAAATCTAATTTAATAAATGGATGTACTTTATTAAAGTTTAAAAACGAAATCACAAACAGGAATGAATAAATAATTTAGAACACGATTAAATTAATGTAATTGCATTTTCACACAAAACAGTTAATTAACAAGAGATTTTAAGTGAAGCCAAAATTTAGTTCAGTATAACTACTGACAAATAAGTTAATAAACCAAACAAATAACTTATTAACTAGAACAAGAAAAACAAAGTTAAAATGTTCTACTAAGATCTAATCCAGTGTGAAATTCCAATTACTGAATGTAAATTTTAACAACAGTCATTAAAAAGTTCGTTCACAGCTTTTTTTAAAGTTAATTACCAATTTTTGAGCTAACAATTAATGGAATATTTTATAGAACAAATCCTTTCCCTAAGGCAAACACAAGAATAATAAATCAGAATTCTTCAATGAAGATCTCAACCAGCGTAAAATTCGGATTTCTGAACAAACTGGGCTGAACCATTCATTCAAGAGAACTGGTTCCCCATTCTGGTCAATTCATCTCTTAAGGCAATAAGGGTAGGGGAGCATATCGCTGAAGGGAGGGGGTAAAAGTAATCGATAATCAGAACTTACCCACCCTTCACGTCGCCTTCTCAAAAATAGTCATCACAATAGGGGACTAGGTCTTGTCTGAAGGATGGATTAGAATTTGATGGCTTCGATTTTCTGAACTCATTTCAACTTCTCCTCCTTTTGGTATTGATCTGGTTACCATTGGTTTGTGCATTGGGAAAGGGCCAGTATTATATTGTATTTGGGAATATTTATTGGAAATACTTAAGAATATTTTATTGGTCAGAAGTGTAGCTATTGATTTGGTATTGGTATATTTTAATTGGTGGAAAGTATGAAGTATCGATTTGTGTATGCGGTGTTAAGACTGAGTTTGAGAACGAAGTTTTTATTGTCTTGTAAGTGAAAGGCATTTTTAAAATCCAAGTTTATGTGAAACTGAATTTTTAAATAGACTTAAATTTATGTTATTATACACATATCGTGTATGTTTAGTAATACTAATCTTTAAAAGATATTGTATAAATACAATTGGAAATAACTATACTTCCTGAACTTATTATCGGAAATATAAGTTTTACCTCTAGATCCTATAAAACCCTCTCGATATGGGAAAAACAATTAAAAGGAAACACATATTCAATTTATCTTATGTTCTCCAAAATATTTCAATTTTGTAAGATATTTACGAGTCAGAGAGTATTCATTAATAAGGTTTAAGTTTTGAAAGAAACTAAAGAAGAATAAACTTATTAAACAGTATCATATTTATCCTCAAAAATAAATACCCTAAACGACTTTCATCTTACGATTTACTCGTATTAAACCACTAATTACGAAGTATATGCGAAAATTTTGCAGATTTATTTCAGAAAAGGGAGTTTTTATTCATTCCAATCTGCTTTTATCTTAAGTTGATCTTTTGACCAAACAATTCTTTCCTACCTAAGGGATTAAATTACCCTCATAACAAAGTAACGTGAAAAGATTTGAGAAATTCGGAGATGGATCTCTTAATATTTCCATTACGTGATCTGGTTTCTAAATATCTTAACAAATATAATTGAAACCATGGACTTTGTTTGTTCAGTTCTTAAGAGAATTGTTATATTTGAAATTCCTCGATGATCCCGAGAATTATTAAGGATGTGGACTTAAGATAATATGAACTTCAAGAGATTGAAACTTCCGATTTTAGTTAAAATATCTCCATAATTTTTAGGTATGGGCAGTTAAATTTGTTTTTATTAAAATAGAAATAAGTATAAAATATTTTTAAATATCACCGGTTGTTTAAAAATTGAATTTACCGAGGAATGTTTAGAATATAAAAACGTTAGGCCATCCATTTTGCAAATTCCAAGCGGATATGTCTGCTTATATGGATAGTTATTATTAACAATTTATTTAAAAAAATTATTAAATTTATTAACAACAAAATCAAATACAAGAGTACACAAAAACAGAAAATGTCACACAAAGCAACAAAAAAGAAAAATGATATTACTTGCAATTTCCAAAAGAGACAAAAGCTCTTTCATGGGATTATTTTACCCTCTTTTCACTCATTTGTTGAGCTAAAGCTTGGATATTTTCTTTTAGCACGAAAGTCAATTTTTCATTTCTTTAGACTTATTTCCTTTTTAAAACTGACGATTCCAATATATTCAAATTTAGATTCAGACGCAAAGAATACGCTTTAACACACCAGTTGAAGGTAATAAATAGTTTATGGAATCATTTATAATTCCTCATACAGAATAAAAAAATCCAATTGCTCACAGTCAAATTCACACTGTTTCTTACAACCATTTTTGTTCTTTAAAAACATCAAGATCAAAGGATTTCACTCAATCAATCTTCATGAAACCAATGTATCCCCTCAACAGCTAATGACTTATTGCTCCTATCTCTTTGTTATTCCATTTCAAAAACCTTCGACAAGACATCATGAATCTCTCCAACCGTGGTGGATTTCCTCAACAACAAGCCACGAGATCATTATTCAAGTGAAACACCGAAGAAAAGGGAATCAATGGAAGAAAACTTCCTTGGCTTCGTTATACATTCGATTGACTTCCTTGCTTGGAATTTATTTTTCACCTTTCGGGGATAGTGATATTGGGGATAGGACCGAAGAATAGCGAAAGTGGGATTTTGGTTCTATTTTTAGCCGTCGTCATCAGGTGACCGAATAGGATGCGAGGAGATATATCGTTTTCTTTGTAATGTTTGTCTGGGTTTTATTGGAACTGTGGTTGGATTTGTGCAAGATCAGTAGGGTTAAAAACAAAATCATTCGTATATGTGCATAGTTTTATATGCTGTCTGGTCTACTTTGTATTGAAAAGATATTTATTTGATACATTGCTGCGTATATAAGTGGAAGATTAGGGTGTCTCAAAAAAAACCTTTTTTCGAAAAACCCTGCTCCCCAGGGATTTTCCCATTCCTTTTGGTCCCAAAGGATAGTGTGTAAAGTTTAAGCCCCCTAAGTTAACTCTAGGGTTTGCCTGTAGAGCCCCAAAGTTTGAAAAAAGTGGAAAAAATTACCAATTTTCAGAATTTTTAAAAATTATATTTTAAAATTGATACTGCTATAAAACCGGTTTAAATGTGTCCTTTAGGACTAATTTAGATGGAATATATTTATTTATGTGTATTAACTGCACCCTATAGCCCCTTTAATTTAAGATTAAAACGTACAACTTAGGGACGTTGCACTCGCCAAAGCTTATAATGCACTACCGGTGGACGAAATGAATTAAATTTGAATTTCTTCGAAGGAACTCCCTCAAATGATGTAATTTGGTGCAAAATTGATATTATAAATTATAAAAACCATTGAAATAAGAATAATGAGGTCTTCCACTGAGCTTTTAATTTAAAAAGTGATTTTCTTCAAAATTTCTCTTTTCTGGCTGATCAAACCCAAAATTTATATTAGAAAAGAAGGTTGTTGTACTTTTTTAGATACTAAACATGGAAAACTTTATAGGGGTTTCATTTTAATAAGTAGAATTAAATTTTAAACCCCACAGATTGGAAATGAAGGGGATATTTCCTATACCAGATGTGAAAATTGATTTTCTTTTTTCAAAGTTAGGAAAATAGTTTAATGCTTATAAATCTTGGTTGAAATGTTAAAGAAAGAAGTTTTTAATTAAAATTTTCCCCTAATACGTTAAAAGGAAGTAATTTTCCAAACTTAAAAAAATGAAACCGATTTTAATGTCTCGTATAGGAAATATCGATGTCATTTCCGATCTGTGCGGTTTAAAATTTAATTCTACTTATTAAAATGAAACCCCTATAAAGGTTTCAATGTTTGGTATCTAAAAAAGTACAAAAACCTTCTTTTTTAATATAAATTTTGGGTTTGATCAGCTGGAAAAGAGAAATTTTGAAGAAATCACTTTTTACATCAAAAGCTTAGTGGAAGACCTCATTATTGTTATTTCAATGGTTTTTATAATTTATAATATCAATTTAGCACCAAATGACATCATTTAAGGGAGTTCCTTCGAAGAAATTCAAATTTAATTCATTTCGTCCTCCGGTAGTGCATTATAAGCTTTGGCGAGTGCAACGTTTTTAAGTAGTACGTTTTAATCTTAAGTTATAGGGGCTATAGGGTGTAGTTAATACACATAAATAAATATATTCCATCTAAATAAGTCCTAAATGACACATCTGAACCAGTTTTATCGCAGTATCAATCTTAAAATATAATTTTTAAAAATTCTGAAAACTGGTCATTTTTTCCACTTTTTTCAAACTTTGGGGCTCTACAGGCAAACCCTAGAGTTAACTTAGGGGGCTGAAACTTTACACACTACCTTTTGGGACCAAAAGGAATGGGAAAAGCCCTGGGGAGCGAGATTTTTCGAAAAAAAAGTTTTTTTTGAGACACCCTAGTGGAAGGTGATGTGAATTGTGTGAAGGATCATAGATAATTTATTAATTTCTAGAAAATAAAATTTTTAGTTTCTATTTGATTCTGGAATAATATAAACAGCTAATATATCGTTACCACCATGTCCAAATCGCATTTTGGTTTTTCTAGTTTCAATAAAAACGCATTCAAAAATCATCAAGAATAGTAATTTCTACGGATCTGCGAAACTGATTGCTTAGTTTTTTTAACACACAAATCTATAGATAATTATTTTCTGCTGTGACACTGATATTATATTCAGCATAACACGATGATTCCAAAATTCCTCATGGATTAAAATTACATGAAAACAAGATTGTCGTTTTTGGTACTGTGGTAAAGATATTATGTTGCATATATGAATATCCAATGGGCAGCTTAAATTATTTAATAAAAATATTTAATTTATTTAATAACTAAAATATCAATTACCAAACACACAAGGCACTGTAATTAAGTTTCTGTAAGTTTAAAAGAATCACTTAATGTATTAACGTTTTTAGAATTAAGAAATATGGCTATAATTAAGTATTCAAAGTTTTAAATAAGTTTTTAAAAATAATTAAATGATGGAAGAGACTTCATTTACATCATCTGCTAACAACTTTCCGCTAGTTAAAATTCATTCCAATGTACTCATTTTTGGTTTTCTGGATGAAAATATTAGTAAACTAGTTTATAATTCCAAAAGAGAAACTTTTAACATCTTATGAAACCTAACGAAAAATGGTTTTAAATTCCCAGAACACTAATTTTAACCCTCCCACATCATAAAACTCTTTATAATCAACCAAACTGCTTATTCTTAGAAATTAGGCAACAAAAAACAGTATCTGTTGCATGCAAAAAAAATCAATAATCTTCACCCATCCCACCCCACTTAATAAAAAGAGCTAAGCCGCAACCGCGTAATCTCAATAGTACAGAGCCAGCAATCTTCCATACCCGCCCCTCTTTAAACACGATGATACATTTTATGGGGCTTCCCCTCCCTAATAAGATTTTTATTGTCCAAAAAGCAGCGCCAGTAGACAACGAAACTCCTCTCCGTGCTTTCTGGGATGAAATAGGAGCAATTAAGACTTACTGATGTGTGGAACAAATTGGTTGCGGCTCTAAGTACTTCAGGAAGATAAAAACCCATTTGTTGGATTTTAGCACTTAAGCTATGACTTCCTATTTTATTCTTTGAGCGGCCACTTAGAGGTAGAAACTGAGAAGTTTTCGGGTTTTGGTGTATGGGGTTTCTAATGATACACGAAGTTTTTCTGAGGTGTCAAAGAGGCAAAGGTTTTCTTAGAATTTGCTCTGATTTTAGAGTGATATATTTTATAGTACAGATTATGATACAAATTTAAGTGTGAAACTCTTTATGTAAGCAGTAAATGGATATTCATTTCAAGATTGTTTTCCCTGCTATAGTTTCTGTTTGCCTTCTTTAAATAGAAATAATTGAGCATGAAGGTTTTCATTATATGAAACCAAGATAAATTATGTTTGGAAACAGTTATACAGAAGAGAAAGTTAAGAATTTTTTTGAATGAATAATTTAATACTTGTAAATTATTTTGTATGATCCAATTTGTATGTATAGTTATTTTTCATTTTCTAAACCTAAAAACTATATAACTTTTAATTTATTTTGTCCTCACAACCAAATTATGCTTCAAATGGAAGTTACTAGAAACAGGAATTGCCTGAAGACTTATTCACATAGGCGAAGTGAGTAAATAACTCGTATTCATATAGGCGTCAACGATACTCGTTTACTCGGATGCTTCGATTGGTAAACTTTATTAAATACCTTCAGAAATGTATTTTCTAAAATGAAGGGTGATATTAAATTAATGCATGTTATAAAACTTAACAGTTAAAAACAGGCGTATTTTTCTTCCATAAGAGTGGTTTATAACTAGTAGTTATATAACTAGAAATTATTTTCTAAACCAATACTTTTATCACTCAACTATAAAAAGTTTTTAGACAATTACCAAATAATTATAGTTGTCTTCTAGAAATTGTGTAGGGGATATTTATTCTATGTATTAATTTATTTTTACTATTTATGAAAATTACTGGATACATAATGAAACAAAGTTGATACTTTTAAGGAAAAAATAGTAAAGTTTTGATATTCTATGAGGAGAAAAGTTTCTAATAAACAATCAGGCAATCCGTTATTATTTTTATTCCATGTAAAAACAGAGAATCAATATATAGCTTGAAAATAGATCATAAGTGTCCCCTTTTAGTAAATCTTTCAATCCATTTAAAAGTCACTCGATACTTTTATGCTCAATGACACGTCATTGACCTCAATAAAACATATTTCATTGAACCAATTACCCTAGTAAACAAAAGTATCGATTCGGAAGTGGAAACAAGAAAAATGATAACGATTTGTTTCATAGTTTTCATTTCTAAAGGAAACTGTCGAAAAATGAAGCAGCTAACCAGCTTTCATTGAATAAAAGGAGAACCAGCGTCATTTCTGTGAATGATGGCACATTGGTTCGAGCAAATGTAGAATCCTGTCAATGTTTTCCATTCTGACGAACGCTCTATTACTTTAATCAAAAAATCGATACTACGTGTCAAGGAAAGTTACTTAAATAAATCGATTTTCGCTTTATCATCCGAGTATCCAAGAGTTGATTAAAGTGGGGGAATTTCGTGTATAGGCGTTCACTCTCACTTCAAATTATGGTGTCAATCTTTTCATGCTGCCTTCCAGTGCGAAATTTTATACAGACGATTTATTTATCAAGCTGTAGGTAAATTGTGTTTGATAGTTTTTGTTTGTTTTAAGATGAACTGTAGGATCATGATAAAACTAATTTTAAATTTTATGCTGAACAAAAATTCTTAAAAACTTATTTGCTAAGAAGCCAGGGGTTAATGACACACTCTATTCCATGTTAATGTTATAGATAGAAATAAAATTATCCAGTTTACAAATTTCTGAAGGTTTTAGTTCAGTACATCTAAAAATGTTGTACTGTACATGTACCCTGTGTAATGTGATTAGTTCAAATTCAATGAAGAAGACACTAATAAATCCAAACAGGTTTATTTAAAGGGTCCGTGATACGTATATCTTACATTGTGAAGGTAATAAGACAATAGCGAGAGCGTGCCCAAGGTGTTAGGTCATCCAGATTTGTAATATCTTAAACTAAACCTTAACTAATCATCTTAAATACATTGAGGGAAATGATTTACCTTCTGCCAATACATACCAGTAAAAGGGGAGATGGTGGTGAAGCGGAGAAAACCCAAGAGGACCGACGGACGTCTAACCTACTCTTCTACCTCTCGTTCAGACTCTCTCTGACCCACGCTCAGACGCCCGCTCCCACTTCACTTCAGATTATCCTCCACTTCCGTTACTCGCAGAGCAAGCAAGCCATAAAAAATAGTCAGGTTGCTCGCAGAGTAAGCGGGCAACATGACATCCACCCCCCTCCCAAAGAAAAAAAACTAATGACCTAACCCCCAGGGACACACACTTTACATAAACGTGTCTAAATAGTAACTACAAAATATCACAAATGAGAAAAAATCTCCATATCCTGGTGAGAACATGCTAGGAGTGGCCAAACCCCCAACAATGCCCTCTGAAGTTGGCAGCACCCAGAACAAGGAAAGTGTGGACATTACAATTGTTTTTGTTTACATTACATGAAATTAGTAAAGCGAAAAATCTTACCATACTTTTATTTCACATCATAATTGAGGTAAGTTGTTTAGCACCCGTAGAAAATACATAATCACATCATGACCCGATTGGACGAACACAATACATTCATATCACCCGTTTGGACGATCAAAATACATTCATATATCTTGAATAAATTTGTTCTCTTGTACACTACAAAACAATAAATGTTAGAACATAATGAAGCATTGCACAGTAAAGCAGTTCCGGAACATAATATACAAATTGTTAACAACTATTGGGGTTACCCAAACTTAATTCATATTAGTTTACATGGCAGGTTGTAGAGGTTTGAGTAGGTATCCATATTAGAAAATTACTTAATTTTTGCCTACAATTTAGAATTAGAGTTCAACTGTAAGAGCCAAATGGGGTTCAAATTGTAGATTTCCAAAAAGAAAGAAAAATGGATACATATACTTACGACCATCGTTCCTGCCGGGCTCCACTCCACCATCATCTCCAAAAAAAATATAATAAAAACACGGCTCACAAGCCATAAAATAGAAGTTGAACTTCTCATAAGGGAAAAAAATTAAAATTAGAACAAAAGTTCCAAAAGAAAAACCTAATTCCTGCCCTGCCTTTAAGACACAAACCAAACCTAAATTCCACATGACTAACTACTCCATAAAGGCTACAAGGTGAAAGAGAAAAAAAAAGGAAAGAAGATCCAAGAGACATACAATAAAAGATACTATGCTGAACCTAAGATTAACTTATTGAGTCCTATTTCTGAGGTTATAGTGTGATTTTGGTTGATCAATGTTCTGATCTCTACGTATACTACTTTGTAGGTAAGAAAATCTAGGTGGAACTACCTTTAGTCTATGGGTGTTGATCTTAATTTCTGGTGCAAATGGATTGTCCAGTTCCTTAATTATACACGTGTGAGGATTGAGTTTCTGGATGATTTCGTATGGTCCCTTGAATTTCTTTTTGAATTGTCCTCTTTCCCTTATATAAACCATGTCTCCAGTTTTAGCAGCTTGTTTTGCAGGACGTTTGTTGAGGAGTTCATTCTGCTTAGCCTGTTGTTGCTTCAAATTTGCAAAGGTTTCCTTGTGAATAATTTGGATAGTCTCTAAGAGCTCGTTGGTGTGTCCTTCTGTTGATATAAGAGGTATATCATTGGTGTCTTGCATGACATCATACATCAGACTCAGATTTCTTCCGAAGTGTACCATGTTTGGGGTGAAGCCATGGCTGGAATGCTTGGATGCATTGTAGTAATGCTTGTGAATATTGACAGCTGTTGCAAAGTCCACTCGGTTGTCTGTTAATGATAGTATAGTTGACTTTAGAGCTTGGTTGATTCTTTCAGATTGTCCGTTAGCTTTTGGGTTTTCAACTGTAGTATGATTTAATGATATTCCAAATATCTCTGTTATTTTTTTGAAAGATACTGGCTGTGAATTGAGAACCTAGGTCGCTCAAAATTTGAGAAGGTCGACCAAATGATGTTATATATTGAAACAGGCATTTTGCGACTGTATTGGCTTGAATATTGTTAATGGGATAGAGTTCTATGTGTTTGCTAAAATGGTCTATAACAGTAAGAACATAGTGGCTTTGTTTTACTGGTCCAACAATATCCATGGAGATGAATTCGTTTGGTCTCGTAGGAGTAGGTGTCTCTCCGAATGGTGGTGGTCTTCCATACTTTCTTTTATTTCTACAACAATCTGGACAAGATGTTGTGAAGTTGAGAGTATCTCGATACATTCCAATCCAGTAGTACTTATCTTTGAGGATGAAGTATGTTTTATCTGTTCCAGCATGTGATAAGTGAGCTTGTGCAAGAACATCTTTCTTGAGGGTATGGGGTACAACTATAGTCTTTTTGCAGATTTTTTCTTTAGTAGGACCTTCACGTATATCAAGATGCATTAAGAGTCCTGTATCCGGATCAATGAAGAATTTATCATTGTCTCTATGAGAAGGTGTATTTAGGTTTTCTTTAATTTTCATGATTTCTTCGTCTGTTTTCTGTTCATCTTTAAATTTATCAGTTGATATTTCATGGGTGATGTTTGCAATTACATGTAGCTGCTGGTCTGTATTAGAGATACCCTCATCTGTTCTAGTATGGTCTTCTACCATGTTATGCTGACCATCTGTCATTTCCAGCATGATTTCTCCATCTGATGTCATAGTTGCATTTACTTGAGCTGGTTGCTGAGCAGAAAGAATGCCTTCACTTTCTGGTGGTGGTTGTCCACTGGGTTCTCTGGAGATATAATCAGCTAAAAGGTTAGAGGAACCTTTAATATGCTTGAAGGTGAACTCGTACTCTGATAATTCCATCAACCATCTTGCTATGATGTTTGCAGGGTTTTCCAATTTTGTATGATACATGAAGTTTTTATGATCAGATAGTATGTTAAAATGCTTTCCATATATGTATTCTTTGAAATATTTCACAGTGTTGTGAATGGCCATTAGTTCTAATTTATTTGCAGGGTATCTAGATTCAGCTGAATTTAATGCTCTTGAATAATATGCTATTGGGTTTAGTTGATTAGGTTCATCTTCTTGTGCAAGTACACCTGCTACTGCAACGTTTGAAGCATCTGTGATTAAATAGAATGGTTTGGTCCAGTCTGGTTGTCTGAGGAATGGCTCTTTGAAGAAAGTTTCCTGTAGTTCCTTAAATACATCTTGATGGTTACTTGTCCATGCAAACTTTTTCTGGTTTGATAGATCAATTAGGGGCTTTATTCTTTCAGCATATCTGGGTATGAGGTTTCTGTAGTATCCACATAATCCTATGAACCGCTTTAGATGTTTTTGGTTCTTCGGTGGAGAGAATTCTGTGATTTTCTTGATGTTGTTTTTGCCAGGAGCTAAACCTTTCTCAGAGATGGTGAATCCCAGGTACTGGATAGATGGTACTGCAAATTGACATTTTTCTGGAGCTAAGGTCAGATTATTTTCTTTCAATGCCTGGAGGACATCTTTAAGTTTGATGTTAAGATCCTCAACAGAGTTTGCTGCTACTATGATGTCATCCTGATAGCATTGGATACCATCGTGCTTAATCTTCCTCAAAATCTGATCCATGAGCTTCTGGAAGTGTGACGCTGCATGTTTCAGACCGAAAGGGAGTCTCTTAAACTGGTAGGTTTGCCACGGTGTTGTGAATGACAAAAATTTTCTATATTCTTCTGGCATCTCAAGTTGCCAATATGCTGAGTTGAGGTCCAGGACTGAGAACAACTTGAATCCAGCTAGGCTTTTTGTTATGTCGGAGATCTTAGGAAGTGGATAGGAACATCCATCGATGACTCTGTTCAGTAGTCTCAAGTCAAGAGCTAACCTAAGTGATGGGGTTTCATCGGAGTGTCCCTTTTTCTTGACCAGAACCATTGGTGCTGCCCATTGTGATGTATTCTCTTCTATTATGTCTGCATCTTCTAGTTCTTGCAAGTACTGTTTGGCATGTGCCTGCATCGACTGAGGAATCGGGTAAGGAACTGAAGACAAAGGAAGGGCGTTTCTTGTGTTGATGGTAGGTGTTACAGCATCACAATGTCCCAATGTTTTGATGTTTTTGGAGAACACTTGGGCTTGTTCCATCAGGGTCTCAAGAAGCAACTGTTTCTGATGTTGTTGCAGATGGTCTAGGTTGAAATCTTGGGAATTGAGCTCTTGTGTTCTTCTACGTATCATATCTTCGGAGGCAATGATATGATTTATCATGCATTGGTCATCATTTTCAGGCTCTTCTATTTCAATATCTTGGGTGATATTTCCAATGGTCATTCCCTTGTTGTAGTGGATTGTACTACTGCTAAGGTTCCTGATGACTGTATAGAAGGTGTTGTCTTCTGTTACCACATGAGTGCTGGGATGGATCTCAATGGAATGATCAGTTAGAGTTGGATTAAAGAGGATATTATCATTGCTGAGAGATGTATTATTGTCCTTTATCTTTAGTTTGACGTATTGAACTTCTTGTGGTTCTATTATGACTTTAGTTGTGAGGGCGGCACATGTCGCTGGTTTGCTTGAAGTTACTTGGTCTGCAGGTTTGTTGAAGTTTACAGGAATGACAACTCCACTGAGGTCCATGTGATTTCTCTGGAAATTGATGGTGATGTTATGAAGTCGAAGAAAATCATAGCCCAGGAGTCCTTGGAAAGTTCTTGAGTCAACATCTTTTGTTACGAAGAAACTATGGCGTAGCTTTTTGCCCTGAATCGAGAATGGGATGTCTATGCAGCAAATGAAACTGATGGTACTATTGTTGACAGACTGGATAGTGACAGCTCTTGATTGATACTTGCATTTTACTTGTGATTTTAATTTATAGTATATTGTTGCTGGTAGAAGAGATATGCTTGATCCACTGTCGATTAGGAAATTAAAATTATTATTGTTGATATTGACATTAATTAATGGTAGTGAGGCTATGGAGGAATTGACGTTCATGTTGTACACAGTCTGGTTTGACTCCACCTGAAGAGGCTGGTATCCCTCGGAGTCTGTTGGAACACCATCTATTCGTTTAAATGATGGGGAGGATGATAAGGTGGGCGCTGCCAGTTGTTAGACCTTGATGTGAATCTTCCACGCTGTGGACGATTTGGGTGCCTGGACGAGGTCTGTTGTCGATGTGACTGGTTGTTAAAGGGGTGGAACTCCTGTCTCCGTGGATATCTGGGAGCATGGTTTTCTCTTAGACTTCTCAGATATTTCCTGCACTCACTCATTATGTGACCAGTATTACCACAAAACACACAGTTCAGGGAAGTTCTTTGGCTGAACTCCTTCTGCACTGGTGGTGCGGTGGTGGTGGGCTCTGTGCTCGCTGTCTGGACAGGTTGCAGGAGGGTGTTGTTCACCAACGCTGCTGAAGACTGGCTGTTCTGTCTTCCTTCCGCAAACTTGATGGCCTGGTCCAGGTTTACTGGATATTTATCCATGACGTGTCCCTTGATGTAGTCAGGGAGAGCACTTATGAACTTGGACTTAATGACGCTGTCCAATATGGGTTCAACAGACGAGTCTGGCATTTCTTTAAAAAATGGCTTTGCGGCACATCTGAGGCGATGAGCAAAGTTCTTGACATTTTCGTCAGGCATCATGATCATTTCGCTGAATGATTGCTTGAGGACCTCGTTGTTAATTGGGGTGTTGAAGAAGTCATTGAAAATCTTGGTGATTTCCTCAAGAGATGATGCTTGTTCAACGAGAGGCGACTGAATGAAGAACTGAAGAGCAGCACCTTGAAGTTTCACTCCAAGAACTGTTTTGATGGTGTTTAAATTCCACCCAAACAGTTGAGAAATGTTCTCCAGCTGCTTGAAAAAGTACTGGCATTGAAGTGGATCACCGTCGAAAGTTGGCACTAAATCAAGGTTTATATTCACTGATGAGGTCGAAGGTACTGTAGATCTGATGGGTATAGGAGACTGATTTTGATCAGGGGAAAGGGTTGATTTATTTTTCCTTTTAGGAGGCATTTTACACTGATATTTAAGTCAACCACTTTTTGAAACGTGCACTTTTGCTTATTATTTTCACTATTGTCAGCGTGTGGGGCACTTCTTGTTTGTGTTGTATGCACGTCTTGTCTGTGTTGTATCAGTTGATATTGCAAGACATGGACTATATGTATTTTATCTGCCTTTTAAAATTAAAATTGATTGAATTAATTATAAATTGAAATTAAATTTCAATTCATAACCAAATCAGGAAATAAAGTCAATTAACTTAGTCCAGGTCCAACAGTATCAATTACAATCATATGTGTTGCATTAGTGTTACAAACATTTGCAGAAGCTTCAAAAGGATGCCTATGCATATGTTATTTAAAGTGTAAATATGTGTTATACTCGTGTATATTCAAGTGTAAATTGATGCTATATTGTTTTAAATTCATATGCATAATATACAAATATCAATACTATTCACTATTATGAAAAGAGAAAGAGTGAAAATGCTAAATCCAAGATGGATGACAGGGTGACGCTACTTCGCTAAGCCTTGTTACCACATGTTGACATGTAACGCAAATAACCCAGAATACCCGAAAAAAATCCTTTTTGCACGGCGCCACTTTGTAATGTGATTAGTTCAAATTCAATGAAGAAGACACTAATAAATCCAAACAGGTTTATTTAAAGGGTCCGTGATACGTATATCTTACATTGTGAAGGTAATAAGACAATAGCGAGAGCGTGCCCAAGGTGTTAGGTCATCCAGATTTGTAATATCTTAAACTAAACCTTAACTAATCATCTTAAATACATTGAGGGAAATGATTTACCTTCTGCCAATACATACCAGTAAAAGGGGAGATGGTGGTGAAGCGGAGAAAACCCAAGAGGACCGACGGACGTCTAACCTACTCTTCTACCTCTCGTTCAGACTCTCTCTGACCCACGCTCAGACGCCCGCTCCCACTTCACTTCAGATTATCCTCCACTTCCGTTACTCGCAGAGCAAGCAAGCCATAAAAAATAGTCAGGTTGCTCGCAGAGTAAGCGGGCAACATGACACCCTGTAAATATAAAACTTTCTGTCACGGATTTCAGTTGTTACTGCTCTTTACAAAGGTTGTGCTATCGCACAACCTTTGTATCGGATTTCTTTTTGATTATTTGATAAACGTTGTACAAACTGTAAGTATTTTATAAAAACCTATTCAATTAAATGAAGGAAAAGTAGTGCTAAGAAATTGGATTTTTAAAATTATCCGAAACTCTTGAAATGGATTTCAAAACAATTTTAAAAATACTTGTGGAAAATGTATTTTTTAACACAGTTCTTGTATCTCGGAGAACAAGAAGTTGGAAGAAAGTTGTTCTGTGTTAATTGCTATGATTTAAGAACATTTGAAATGCTTATTCACTTTTAAACGATTGTATTTTTTAATCTTAAGTAATCATTTTTAACCCTGAAAAACATTTCTTTAGTTTCAATATAAAAACAGTGTAGACAGTGTTTTATAGTGTAGAAAAAAATAATAAACCGCTGGAAATTTTGCACACTACGAAAACTATTTAACCAGTCTCAAATAGTTAAACACTTCTTATTTTTTTGTTAGCTATAGGTCACATCAAGATCAAACTTCATCAGTTATTAATCCTTTGTTATAGCAGAAATAAAAAAGTATCATTTATAAAGCACGACCTTTCAGTAACATACATACTACATATTTTTGCTTCCAGTGCTATTTCTCCAAATGAAAATGAAAGCCAAAAGATTTTATCTAGATTCAATAACACTCCTTCCACCCTTAGAATTTTTTTCGTCGTTTATGTCCCCGAAGATCCCTAAGATTTAGGAGAATCGGGGACCTTTTTTAGCAATAACAGCACAAAGTTATGGCTCCCTAGGGGTGCATTACTCATTTTATATACGGATAATGCATTACGCTTTTCGAAATGGATAAATAAGTCGTTAGATTGCTTCTAAAAATGTATCATATTCTCCTGTTGGATTTTACATTTAATGGCCTTATTAATCCATGCCGATGCTGGTATTTTACAGATAATACATTAATAATTGATTTTAAAGGAAATAATAATGACGCTCAATTTAGATTTCAATTGAAAAAATGTTAGTTTATTACACAATCACATTTTCAGAATTAAAAAATGCATTTAAGAAGTGGAATGTACCGTTAGGAACTAAAATTATCTACCCTTATGATATTAAGGCTAAGCGCTCATTAGAGAATTTTGTCACGGCGACAATAACACTAGTCACTCGAGAGCAATATCTCTATGGCGAGATTCTTGGCAATCGGCCAAGAGTCTCGTCGCCTAATGCACGCGCTCTAGCTTCTTGCAATAGCCAGGGTGATAATTTTGTCTCTTCAGTCGCCGTGACAAAAGTCTCTAGTGCGCGCTTAGCCTAATAACCAATATTTTAAAATATAGATGGCAAACTGTGCAAATTAGGATAAAATCGAAAAACGACGTTTGATTTGCACATAATTTATTAAAAGATATTAAAACCAGACATGTTTCAAGGGTATACTGAACCCTCTTCGTCAGTGAAATGACGATGTAAGAAAAATGTAAACATGGATATCAGTAATATAGGCAACAACAAGAAATACAGTTACAGGTAATACAGAAACACATGTTTAAATTGAAAAGAAAACAGTAAAATATACAGATACAGAAAAGTTTCTGGTGAATCACGACATCCAAATTTGAGAGAAAACATGTCTGGTTTTAATATCTTTTAATAAATTATGTGCAAATCAAACGTCGTTTTTCGATTTCAACCAATATTTTATTTTGAAATCACTTAAAAAGCGCTTAGAATATTTCAAATAAAATCCAAAGGAATGACTGCGTTTTTTTAAAGCTTAAGGCTCATCAGACTTATCACTTTTTGTGTTTATTTTGGAGGAATCGTCAAAAGTTGTGACCTGGCGTTTCAACCTTTACTCTTTCACTTTTCTATGAAAACTAAAAATTCACAGGAGTGAGTCATTCAGAATGAACAGTGGAAGTGAAAAATTATGATTAATTCTTTGCTTAGATCTTTCACTTCAAGGTTATAGAAGAAAGGTTCTACAAATAGAACCGATTATTTTAGTTAATATCCCTTTTTAGTCATAAAGTTTAGAGAAACTTTACAAGCCTATGGAAAACAACAGAAATTACGTCACACAATTAAATTAGTCCAAGAAAAATAAATGCATATAAATAGTTCACATGTTTTTATGACTTAAAAATAATTAAAGGTTTAGTTTAGAATACTTTATCCTTTTAAGTAGCTAGTAATATGTACAATAATTTTTTATACCTTCATAAAAAGTTAAACACTGGAGTGTAAAATGTATGTTAAAGTTTTAACTTAAGCAATAATGTGATTTAATTCATTTATAATAAACCCATGTTCAAGAAAATTTCTTTACAAGTTTGCTTATTATGAATGAAGCACAAAATACATTAACATGTTTTTTTTAAATCACGTCTGGACTCTTTGTAAGCTATTAAATCTAAAGGCAGAACAAATAATGACATAAGCCCTTGAAGGTCATTTAAGATAACGACCTTTCCCAATTATTACGATCTTCATAATTTATCACATTTAATCCCATCCAACTACACACACACTTGTTTTTAAAGGCTCCCTTAAGACCCTGAATCACTTCGGCAGTTTCCAGTAACAGCCGACGTCTTGATATATACGACAAAAAAGAAAGGGAAAACCTCTTTGAGCAAAGTCTTAAAACGCATCTTTGACATAAATATTCCGAAAAGCCCGGAGCACACGCTCTGTATCATTATGCCGTAAATTCCAAAGAATTCCTTGGACACCTTATAAATCAAAGTCAGTCTGCTAATCCTCGTTATTTGGCTATTATAACGGCGGTGCCTTGCATCGACCGTCGGGTATGGAACGGATGACCTAGAAGTTTATTTGAAACAGTCCGCAGTGACTCGGGTTTCTTCGGCAAATGTCGGTCTGGGGATTGGTTTGTGAGCTTTTGATAATTACCCACTTGGGGACAGGGAGGAGTTCTCTCCCTTTTCCTGGAATCCCGATTTGGGATTACGTCATGGTTGTAATCAATGGGATGGGAGGGGGAGTGAGACTTATTTATGAGAACAGTGGGTCTTTGCGTCTGGATTTCGGAAGCAGTGTGTTCTGAGATACGCGATTCGAAACCCTGTTTGTTGTTTCTTGGGTGTAAATCAGTCTCGGGGGTCTAGGGGAGGGTTTATTAGGATTTCGCTCTTTTCCCTTTGACTGACACTGATCTGGTGAATTCCATGACGGGAGATAGAAGCACGTGTTGTCTTTTATAAGACTTTGGTTATCAGAATAGGTGAAGTGATGAAGTTTTCAGAATAGGTGAATTGGATGTAAGCTCAGGGCACTTGTTGGGAAAGGCTTTGATTGACACCTCCTTGTTTTGAAATCAGAAACCCTTGGGATAGAATTTGAAACGTATGTCTGTTACCGTTTCGTCCTATCATTCACTTCTCTATCTCTATATCTCTCTATCTCTATCTCTCTATATTGCAATTAACTTCTCCTATATGAAAGGTAAGGAAGTTAAAAAAGAAATAAATTAAGGTTAATGGCATTAAGAAATATTTTTAATATAATGAGAAAAACCTTATAATTCAGTTGTTTCCAGCCACACTGAGAACCACTAACTCCTAGAGCATTCACATATTAAAACTTTGCTTTGGAGTAGAAATAGGAGTCACCAACCCTGTTATACAAGTCCCTGTAACAGCACCCACCTAGTCGACCACCGCTGGCTGACGCTGAGTCCTTTGGTGAATCCTTTTTATGAAGGTGAGTCCTTTTTATGTGAATACTGATTTTGGAGATCTCCTTGTTGCAGCAAACACCTCAATTTTAAGGGGCGTTTCTTCAGTTTCTCTCCCAGACAATCCCCTTTTCATTTTTACTTATCTATCTATCGGCCTTGGCCAGATTTAGAAGTGGGCACTTAAGATGCATGAGATTTCAGGAATTGAAAATGATTTTTCCTCCTCGTTCCTGTTCTTTTTCTGCTAATCCTGCTCACCTCCTTAATTGTTTAGGTGCCATCTGGAGGCAACTGGAGGTAGAGCAGGATAGGATTTATGATTCTCTGATGCGACGAGGTCTTTTGGACCTGGTGTAGGCTTTCCTACACCAGGGGGATGACTAACAACAACAACAACTTATCTATCTTCTTTCTTTTATCTTTTCTCCGATTGCATCCCTCTATAACATCTTACTCTCTCTTTTTAAGTTAAAGCTTTTTGTTAAACATAACCATTAAAATCACGACCGGATCTGAAAAATATTATTACAATAAACTACAATACTTAGCAATAAACTTCACTGTAATTGATATTCCTATCCAACACAACCATTAAAATCACGACCGGATCTGAAAAATATTATTTCAATGAATAACAATACTAAGCAATAAACTTCACTGTAATTGATATTTCTGTATACAATTTAAATAGAGAGGGCTCATTTGAATGAAATATGACTATAACAGCAAAAAATAAGAGGGTAAAATAATAAGACTTAAGTTTCTTTATCGATAGTAAAAAAAACTGTGTACGAGAGAGAGAAGTAAACGTGTGTGTATATTATGCGTCTCTTTGACTTGGTTTTTCAGGTTAAGAGGGTTCCTTAACCTCTTATAAAATATTACCATAACACTTTCAAACGTCTAAACAAATATACTTAAGCCTAACACATTCATTCTCCATTAAACACAACGTAAGTCCTCCAGAATTCCCTGATGACAGTGTGCCGCATTAAAATACTACATTTGTTAAGAAATGCTGAAATAGAGCTAGGATAAATCAAATATTCATGAGAATTTTATTCAATACATTCGCAATAAAATAAGACTTCATGCTCATGCCCCCAAACAAATATTCAAAATGTTCTTGGAGAAGCGTGGTTGTTCCCTTGTAGTTATTTATTATTCGATGTGATTTTATTTTTGGTGAAATGCAACACATAATCTACATAAATTGGACGTTTTGCCGAAAGGCGATTTTGCATGGATGCTTACCATTGGATTTTCTAATTCAAATAGAAATTTCGTAAGAAAGTTATACAGAAACATAATGCGATGTTTCTAGTATTCCTTAAATTACTTTAACAGAACTTAAATTAATAGAGGTTTGAATTAGGAGAGAGGATAGATTTTTTAGTATTTATTAGTGTGTTGCTTTTAATAGACAGCATGAAACAATACATAATCTTATTTTTTCCCAAACAAAAGTATATTGAGATTCTTTGACAAAGCTACTCATTTCAAAACTTTTCAACTATGTCAATGATAAAACCAAATAATTATTGATATTTTTTGTTAATTTGTTAAGGGGACTCAGTACCAAAATTTGGTTAAAATTTCAAATTTGAGATTTTGCAATAAAAATGAAGATAATACCCTTTAGTCCAGTAACTTTGTCGACTAAAGCATGGGGTCGTATGCGTCAAATCTGGTAGTTCTGATTTTTTGCAGACTTGTTTATGATGTTGGCCTAATGAATAATCCAAGTTTTAGACCTCGAGCGTCGAACGCAACTTTGTCAAAAATAGAAAAATCCGCGGAAAAATCGAGTTTTTTTCAAATTTTGGAGATTATAACCCTAAAGAACTAGTTTTTGAGAAAACTTTCTAATTACAAAGTTAAAGCAAACAAAATTTCTTACAAAATGCACTCATCAACTTTGATTTTCTAAAGAGTGGTTTTTAAGCTAGAGCGCGCTGTAGCTAGAGCGCGAAATAGTTCATAGTTACAACCAGACATTAGATTATATCTTAATGGTTTTAAACTTTTCACTATAGTTACTGAGACAAGTAGAGGAGAGGAGGGTATTATGGAATAGTCGGGTAATATGGAACACCTGAGTTTCTGCTCCCCCTCGTGATCTCGCCACGAATGTCTTAAGAAATCCCTTATGATGCCGTGTGCAAATATAGTTAAGCTTCTTGTTGTTGTCTGATCAGTCGCAGCAAAGCAAAGTGTGTTTTAGGATTTTCGAAAGATTTTGACGGCAAATGTTCAAACCTTTTAACCTGCCAGTAACTATGAGACTTTGATTTTGTTGTTAAGCATAATGAACACTAAGAGATCAGTAGTTTCTTATACTGCAGTCGTCCATGTTTTTTCGGTCAGTAAAAGGGTTCATAGTACAAGCTGGTGTGTCGGGTATTATGAAACACTAGGTCCATTCTGATGTGTCATATGAAATTTACTTCCTGCCATCAACTAAAGGACAGGAAAACAAAGATGCTGAAGCATCTTAAACTAAGATCTTTTGTAATTAAAAATTTTCCGAAGATCAACGAGGAGAAATTTCGATCCAATGTATTACGTAATTTAGCACGTATAGTCCGCACCATCGTATAGTCCGCAGACACGATTTTATGTAAAAAAATTTTTAAAAATTGTCAGATAGTCCGCACCACCGGATAGTCCGCGGGCTATACCGTCCGAAATTACGTTATTTTATAATACGGCAATATTAATGTATTTTAGAAACAAAGAACTAGGTATAAATAGAAAAAAAGTACTTACTTACTAATAATACACCTTCAGAAATAAAACGCTAAATACAAATAAAAAAAGTGCTTTACTAATTAATCATATTTTAATTAATCACACATTCTACTACATTAACGAAAACCTTCAAATTCCGATTCATTGGTATCAGAATTAAACAGTTTTAATATATTTTCGGGAAGAGTGTCCGAAAGTTCTATGAAAAACCAGCGTATTATCCGCACTGGTGGATAGTCCGCAGCTTCAAAAATTCGCATTTTAAACATAGATAGTCCTCGGACTATACGCGCGAAATTACGGTAGCTGTTTTCTATGGGCTCATCTTGACTGTACTGGAGCAGAAAAAGATTATTATGTTTGTGACTATGGCAAATAGACTCATGAAAAAACTATTTGAACGTAAATTGTTAAATATATTTTTATAGTTAAGATTAACTATGTTCCCTAAGGTTTAATTAGTTTTCAATAACTGTAAATCCAACTGTTCTATATTACCCGACTGTTAAATATTACCCTCCGTTTGTAACTTTTTCTTAAAGTGCATTTTTTGATTAAAAAAATAAATGCTGATTTATTTGACCATTGGCCCTTCATTGTTATTAGCTATAGTATGTACTTAAAATGATTCGGCGGACTTTTATTAAAAACCAAGAGAGTTATTCTTAAATATATAAAGGGTGTTCCATAATACCTTCCTCTCCTCTATGTCCAATTGGCAACTAAAATCATTGTACTGTATACATACTATTTTTACGTATAAGGGAGCGCACGTTCTGTACTGCTTTATCTTGATTCCACCCTGGTAACTTTAAAATAAACCGTTTTTTTCAAGCTGATCAATTAAAGCAATTATTTAAAAACAATACTAGTAGTGAAATGGTTACATGAATGTTTAGTTGTATATATGTTACGGGCAAAGTGATTAATTAAGCATTATTAATAATGCCCGGGCAATGTGATAAATTCAACGAAATTTATGAATGAGATTTATAACTTTGCTCGCCTCCACTCTGGGCATTATTAATAATGCCCAATTAATCCCTTTGCCCGTAACATATACAAATACAAATACAAATTAAGTCGACGAACTACAGGCGTAAGCCCAGCAAGGTTGGTCCAGTCTTTTTAACCCTAACTACCGGAATCCCAGTAACTGTCAATTTTCCTCTTAAACTCGTTTACCCCACTTGAATTTACAATTGTTTCAGGCAACGCATTCCATCTATCCACTACCCTATTAAAAAATAATGCTTACATTAGTACATTAAAGTTTAGTTGTGCTTATCATTTAATTTAAGTTAACATTTTTATACAGGGTGTTTCAAAATTGCGTTGCACGGCTGTTATTCGGAACCAGCGCCTCCTAGGGTCATGGAAGTAAGGTCTACCCCTAGGTACGAGTAAGTGACCCTGGAGAATCCATTGAGATCACTTTCCCCTAGCGGCGAAATTAAAAAGTTAAAAAAATAATTTATAAACTTAAGGAGATAGAGCAAAAACCTCACTGAGAGTATTATTGCCAACGTCAAGAAGAACTCATTGAAAAAAATTTGATCAAAATATCTTGAATATTCGTGGAGATATTAGCATGTGAAAATAGCACTTTTTCAGGGGTCAAAAAGTTAAAAGTTCGCATATTTGCAAATTTTGCAGTGTTATTGTGTAGTTTTATGTTTTTTTAGTTGAAAGAACACAAAATTTAATCAAAAAATCAAAAAAATTTGCAAATATGCGAACTTTTTACTTTTTGACCCCTGAAAAAGTTCTATTTTCACATGCTCATATCTCCGTGGATATTCAAGATATTTTGATCAAATTTTTTTCAATGAGTTCTTCTTGACGATGGCAATAATACTCTCAGTGAGGTTTTTGCTCTATCTCCTTTAGTTTATAAATTATTCTTTTAACTTTTTAGTTTCGCCGCTAGGGGCGCTGTAAGTCATCTCAATGGATGATTCAGGGTCACTTACCTAGGGGTAGACCTTACTTCCATGACCCTAGGACGCGTTGGTTCCGAATAAAAGCCGTGCAACGCAATTTTGAAACACCCTGTATACTTTATCGAATGCCGCTAGGATAATATTTTTCATATCCATTAATCAAACTCTTACTCTTCCTATCCATCCAAAAAGAAAATATTGAAAATTTGAACCCTGATTGGGAACTGCGTCAGCAAACGCCATAAAACTAATTCAAAAATCTCCATAAAGAAACACCATAAAACTTCACCTTTTTAAATCACACATTCCCGAAATGAATCTTGTCTTAATTTTAACAAGCCCTAAAAACTCTCACGGTAAAAAAAATCAATCCCCAAGGCAGTAGCAGCGATTAAAACAAAAACGGATTTTTCCCTTAAAACCCAGTCACGTCAGATAGCCGACTTCTTTTCATCCAAGCTAGTGCTACCATATCAATAATGGAAGTCAATAAACTTAAACTCCCAAGCAAGAAGCACTTTCCACGAACACCTGAGCTGAGCTGCTGGGTTTTTTTATAGCTTGGCAATCACCAGCACCTCTGAGTAGAAAAGAAAGATAAAAAGAGGAAAAATATGGTATAGAGAGGGGAGAATGTGCTGGATTTGATATTTTGGGGATGGGAAAGTTTTATGCCCAACTTGTTGAGTGTAGAAGCTGAGGTGTGTGTAAGGAAAAAAGTGTTGGTCAGAGCTTTTGAGAGTAAATTAGTTCCTGTGTCCTTGAGTTTTCGGGTGTGACCTATTTTATTTTTTCTTGTCCTTTTGTGTGTTCCATTCCCTAGTTTGTTTAAACCAATTAAGTTTGAAAATACAACCTGACGTTAGTAATTTTATTTAGTAAACAAAACGTTTAGTTTTATAGGCACGTTTTAAAGAGAACTACTGAATAAACAGTGACTCATACCTCCATGCATAATACCCTCCTCTCCTCTAAATGAGACATCCATGCAACGCTTTCATTCCCAAATGGACAAATCGTATGAGGGTTTGAAGTCTCTCGAATTCCAGGTTTCCCGATGCGTATCAATAAAGTTGAGTGGGTCAGCTAATATCGGGCTTCATTTCCTTGTCAGAATTGTCGGAATTAGCCGAATAATTGAGAATTCCGATTAGTTGATTGCCATGCCCGAAGTGGAAGCACCATATTGTAATTATTGCACGGGCTTAATAAAAGTGCTTCAATGGTTATTTGAACTTACAAGAAGTAGTGTAGGGTTTTGAATTGTCAAGCAATCATATTATCGTATTGTGTTGCATTGGAATATCTTTTGTACTTGCATCGATTAGTTTCTTGTACAAACATTTATTATAATAAACGAACTTTGTAAATATCATTTGTCACCCCTTTTTTTATCAATATCCGCATTTTTAAGTAATATGTAAAAGTTCAAAAACTTTTAACTGAATTGGAACTTGTGTTGTCTATTAAAAGAGTATAGTTTTGATAACTAAATTAAATCTCTCTAAATTCAATTTAATTTCGGGTGTAAAACTTGAAGCATGGACTCTGTTGTTGTGGAAAACTAAAAGTTTAACAACTTACAGAGTAACCTAACTAAAATTTAGTCAGATTTTTTAAAAAGTTTAGTTCAATAGTATAAAAACAACTAATATGTTTATGTATATTTTAAGGATATTTATAAACCGGGCTGAATTCGTATACTTAAAATTTACGTAAACATAACGATAAGGTACTGTTATATTTACAAACAATTTTGAGTTTAATTTTGAACATTCCCCATTACCCATTTAAGAGTAATCGAGCATTTTGTTTGGATGCAGTATAGCAGCAGTATAGGATGCAGTAACAGCAGTTCTATAACAGGTTTCTCATTTTTTTTTATATTTCTATTGTGAGTTCTTATCTTTTCAGACGTAGTTGTAATTCAGAAGGTGTAAAAAGGTTATTACAAAAAGTAATACACATCTTAAAAACGGTCTAAAAAACAGCCAAAATCCCATTAAACACTATAAAACCTCCTATTAAAACACATCGAAACAAGTTATCTCTCCTACAAAGCTAATTCCCGTAGGCGCCACAAAAATGAATTTATAAGCATTTTAAATGGATGTAGCTAGATGAGCCTTCACACATAAAGGCAAATTACTCCACGGCTCAGAGCACATGACGCGAAACTTGATCAGCCCCTAATCTTCGGATTGTATCACCCTCGGCATTGTGTTCGGTAATTGAAGGCAAATAATGCGAGAGCTAGTTTTAGCCCAGTGTCATCTAGGGGATATTATGGGTAAACGAATGCTTGCAGATTGCGCTTCTTTGACCATAAGGCATTTGTCTTGCTTACAATGTGATACTTTAATGTGGCTTGGTTTACGCAGAGAGGAAGAACTGTTGATGGAAAAGTTATAATATTGTTCGTTGATGTTTTTTGGATTTAGATTGTGTGTGCTGTGGTAGATAAAGACCTCGGGGATGGAAGAGTAATAATAAACATTGTTGTTTAGACATAAGTATGTTGTAGTACAATAACAAATATACTCTATGCAAATTTGTATAGAGTATATTTGTTATTGTACACATTTCAAATTGGAAAACTTATTTATAACATTTATTGTACAAAATACCATCCTTCTTTCTACGTGAGTAAAAAGATAGCTCTTGTAAGAAATTTTCGTATATATTTGAAGTAGAAAATAATTTTTTTTTCAAAATGTGGGTCATTATTTTCTTTTTTAAAGCTTTACAGGCATGGTGATTGATCTACGAGTTTTTCCTACTTTAAAGAAATATTTTTAGTCGACTCAATGAATAATTCTAGCAATATGGTTCAGGGTCAAGAAATGACGGAACACGCGGAGTACGTTAGCAAACAAGAGTTTAAGGCATTTATTTCTATACATTTATTTTTTATACATTTATCTATAAAACGGTTAGGTCACAGTTACAGTAGATAGATAAAATCCGAGCATAAAGTCACCCAAAGTTCGGTATTCGAGCCCATTACAGTATCAAAACCCATCCAAGTGTCAAGCATTTTAATTTGTGTACTATTTCTACATTTTACCAAATGATACCAATGAAAAAACAACAAAGAATATTATAAAACATTTTCCCAAAAATTATTTTTATCAAAATACTAATTTCGAGACATTGATTAATTATCTTCAGGATTTTAATTAGCGTTTTGTCTAAAATAAATAATTAAAGCATATTCCAGCAATTTAATAATATCCAATATTTTATAGTTGAATAATAGAATCAAATATTCAATGATATTAAACATCTAGTTAAACATATAATACATAGACTGCGTTAAAGATCATAATCTACAAACAAATAATATTTTTTTGATGGTTAACACCATATTATTAGTTATGTTAACGGTGTTTTCTGCTTTATTTATTCAGCTCACCTCTTGAGCTAAGCAATCAATATGCAACAACCTAAATAGGAATTTTAATTGTTTTCCTTAAAGTTGAATCTTCACTTATTGAATACGACAAAGGAGTATTGAGTAATGAAATAGAAGCAGAATCGTATAATTACGTAGACAGGGTGATAGAAAAAGTTTGTTTCATCATTTGCTAAAAGTAATTTGTTGAAAATCCTTGTTTAAAACTCATTTCGAAATGTTGAATGAATTCATATTGAAAGATGTTTTCCCTTATTTCCAAAATTTTTTTAAATTGCGATTAAAAATTCTTCAGACGTTGGAAGTTGTATTATAAAATATCAAAAAAACAAAGAGTAGAAATGACTGTGAAATTATAGACTCAACAATTCCATTCCTCAGATGTGTATCATGCTTTTCAATTTCTCATAAAACCTAGAAATGCTATTTTTAGAGAGTTCAATTTCACACGATAAAAATATTTAAGCATTTAATGGTTTAACAACCTACGTGAAATAAACATATTAATAAATTTTTACATCCATGCTTTTAGCTTGAAATATATATTTTTCTCATTTCAAATAGCAATTATTCAACAAATATGTCATTTGAACAATGAAATACTATCTACATATAATAACAATAAGCACATCTTTCAAATTATTTAACAATTACATTGTTATTGTTTATATTGTTTGTTACTCTTTCACGCAAACATAAGTAAAAAATCCTACGTCTCATAAATAAAAAAATGTTAGGTTCACTTTCTCTACTATGAATCGAATCATTTGTTCATTTCTATTATTTTACACAGTTTTATTCAACAGTGGTTTATTACAGAGTAGAAACGAAATGTGATGATGTGGAAAATTATTGCATCAGATACCTGTGCCAACCAATACCAATCACCTGTTGGGAACCACTGCTCTAAACTTTCAAAATATGCAAAAAAGTGGATTTCAGAAAAATATGGAATGAGCTGGTTTTGATAGCAAACGCTTCATTTATACTGCCGTCCTAAGCGAAAGTGTACACTAACGCAATTTCTCACAGATTTACTTTGAGAAAAATCTCGCCAAAAGAGTATCTGGCGAATTTTTAATTCTATGCGGTAGACCCTGCTTTTAAGACCAAATATTAGCTAAGCCCAAGGTATATAAAGTAACAAGGTATGCTCATAAGTGACGTCACCCAGGATATAAAATAACGGACCAATCAATGACGAGCATATCAGCCAATACAACGCCATTGCAATGCAACAGATCGTAGATACATCAGGATTAATTGGGTCGATATTATTGAAATTCATTATTTAGTTTGTTTTAAAACTTATGAATACAAACACCAACTTATTTAAAAAAAATTAGTATAAAAATATTAAAAAAGATAATTAAAGTGACAAACGATTTTAAGAAAACTATTTCTGAATCTCAAATAAAAATAAACAAGCTGACTGGACTGTGAAAGGATCATTAAAGGTAAATGCACTAAAATTTTGAATAAATCCATTATTAAATTAAATTAATTAGTTCTTAGATTTTAGCTCATTTTTTCCATATTTTCAAGTACTTGATTTATTTAGATGCTGAATATTTTTTGTTTTAAAAATCTAAACTGCTTCGATACAATGGATATTCAAGTTTGACATAGCAGAACAGCGATATTAATTTTATCATAACAAGAATGTTCTGAAAAGTTTTCATGATTGAATATTTGCTTAATATTTTGTTTTCTTTGTATCATAAGCTGTTTTAATTTCATTTATACAAGTTAGTAATTAAAATCAATAAGCAGAGAGATTGAAGCACTTCTTTGTAGAGATCAAGGTTCATATTTTTGATCGGCTATTATTGAGTTAAAATTATTGTTCTAATTCAAAACACTTGATAACCTATAAACATGTTCGTAGTTGTGTCCAGTGTTATAAAAGTTATAAAAGTTTTTTTGGTCCTTATTTTAATAAAAATCACCAAAAATAAGCATTTTCCCATGCTGTGAATAGGAAATATATCCTGGGTGACGTCATTTTCAAAAGACACGCCTTTTTCGCCGGAAGAGCATACCTTGTTAGTTTATATACCTTGAGCTAAGCCCAAAAAAGGTCGTTTCGCAGCAGCCAATGAAATAATTGGAACACATTTTTTCGTTATAAAAGAAAAACTAATCATAGTAGAAGTACAATATTTTAAACACATATACAATTATTTTTTACAAAAATATTGTCGTTTCGTTTTTTTTAATTCGAATAAGTTTTAGAATTATTAAGATTCAAAGTTTTAATTTTTTCCCTTTTTAAGTTAAACAATGGATAGCAGCAACCCTTTAACAACGCCAAAACCGCCAACAAAACGAGCAGAATGAACGACTAAGCTGCGTGAATTTTCAGAAATAGTAGTTTTTGATTCTAAGGCGACGATATTCTCGCCAATTTAAAAACGCGCCAAGGGAGAAAGAAAATGAAGTTTTAAGAAAACTCGTTTACGTACATTTCGCTTAGGACGGCAGTATAGATTTTGAAGGCTAACTGTAATATGCTCACATCCATCTTGCTGTAGGAGATATTTATCAGCAAAGGTATTTCAAATTTATAGTTAAAATTTCTTGCTTTGGTCGACAGCATGAAGACGATACGAAATTTCTAAGAGATTGCTAGCAGAAGATTCTAGAGTGTGAATAAAAAATTAATGAATAATTGAATAAATAATTCGCTGGCACAAGCCCTTTTACAGGGCGGGGGGTCACACAAGGACAGAAACTAACATCCATGCAAACTGGGATTCAAACCTCAGACGTACGGCTTCGCAGTCAGAGGCTCTAACCACTAGGCCAGTACATCTAAACACAAACAGTTATCTTAGTTAAAACTGATGTTTTCCAGGTTTGTTGGCCAAAATCTTGTAGATAAAGCACTAAACGTTTCGCTTCCTCCTACGGGAGTCATCTTCAGTGGGATAAAAAGTTTTAAGTTATAATTAAATTCAAACGTTCAAACTGAGAGGCGTCGGGGTGGGGCTAATAAAGAATCGAATGATCGGACTTATACTTGGTTTGATACGAAGCGAAGCGTGGAAGTGGTGAAAGATTTTTCAATCTGGGATGCAACGGTCAGACAGAGGGTCTTCGAGAAATCGTGGTATGAAAAGAGGAAATTTCTGAGACACACGTGAAATGGGTTTGTTCGAAGACATGAGAAAAATTTATTGCCGAAAATGCAAAAGTTTTTGAACTCATAAATTATTTTCTATTTTAATCACTCCTTTGAAGTAATTATTGACCTTTGATGCAGTTTCTTTTCAGGTGTGAACCCTTCCAGGGTTAATTTATAAAAAGGCTTGATAAAAATGGTTAAATTTATTTTATAAAAGGTATCTTTTTAAATAATTACATAAAAAATTAACGTAATGTTAATTTTTCTTCAAGTTAAATAGATTATTTGATTTTCTAAGGTCTATTTAGAAACATTTTATGACTCACTTTCCCTTACTTCAGAAAAAAAGTCAAAATTTTAGACCCTCCATGAGGAATGAATGCACTGAAAAAAATTAACATTTTGGAGATACAGTTAGGGATAGAGATGGTCCGCGGAGGTTCAAATTTAAGTGAAGTGGTCCGCAGACATATTTTAGTTGGGAACCACTTATTTAGTAGGAAAAGACACCTTAAGCAGAAAAATATCTTTAATAAAACCCTTAAAACGCACGCTCAATTAGGTTGAATTTACGTAGATTTTACGCCTCATAACCCTCCTCACAAGGCGAAAATGAGAAATTTTTATTTTTATGACTTAAGTAATTGACTAAAAGTATTCTTAGTTTATTAAGTAAAAAATTTCTCATTTTTGCCTCGTCTTTGAATGTGAATATGTCTTTGAATGTTATTTTAGAAAGTACTTTTTTAAAAGGTGAAAAAACATATTTCATCTTAAAAAATATATATAATATATAAAAAATCGGTCGCGATTGGTTGCAAAATAATTTGTTTGAAAGGACCTGCTTTATAACTGCGACCTTATCCGTGTATCTGAAATGGTGCAACAAACTTTCAGGGAATTCATTTTTATTTTATAAATGAAAATATGAAATAAAATATATATTATTTTATTTTTGCAAGAAGAATCTCTCTATTCTTAAAAAAGTTTTTGGTTAACGGTTTCTTGAGAAAGGCTTTTTAATAACTGAACCGAATGACATATACAGGGTGTATCTGAAATGGTGCAACAAACTTTCAGGGATGATAGTACTCATCAAGACGAACAAGAATCGGTATAGAAAGGGGGTCCCAGACCAAATCCCAGGGAGTTAAAAATGGAGCGACACCCCAAAAAAATCATTAAAAATTCAATTTGTAGAAGAACTACTATTGGTAAAAACTTAATTATGGTATCAAAAATTGTGGTTTAATATGATCTTTAAAATTACCTCAAAAGTCTTCACTTTAAATTTTTTTTTATCATGAAAAAAGTTAAAAAACACAAAAAAAGTAAAAACTCTGCCAAAACCTTATTTTGTATTTCGAAATCGTTTCTTTCGATTTGATAATCTGAAAGATCATAGTTGAAAACCCTTAAGTCCCAAGTTTCACGTAAATACAATCAATATTAAACGCTTGAGATCCTTTTAAAGTTTGTTTTGTGGGTGCGCAGCAGTTTTTTAGAGCTGTTTCCAGAACAGCTGTTAGCGCACGTAAAAAACAAACTTTAACAGGATCTCAAGCGTTTAATATTGATTGCATTTACGTGAAACTTTGGACTTCAGGGTTTTCAACTATGATCTTTCAGATTATCAAATCAAAAGAAAGGGTTTCGAAAAACAAAATAAGGTTTTGGCAGAGTTTTCACATTTGTTTGTGTTTTTAACTTTTTTCATAATAAAAAAATTTTAAGGTGAAGACTTTTGAGGTAATTTTAAAGATAATATTAAACCACAATTTTTGAGACCATAATTAAGTTTTTACCAATAGTAGTTCTTCTACAAATTGAATTTTTCAATGTTTTTTTGGGGTGTCCCTCCATTTATAACTCCCTGGGATTTGGTCTGGGACCCCCTTTCTATACCGATTCTTGTTCGTCTTGATGAGTACTATCATCCCTGAAAGTTTGCTGCACCATTTCAGATACACCCTGTATATATCATTCGGTTCAGTTATTAAAAAGCCTTTCTCTAGAAACCGTTAACCAAAAACTTTTTTTTAAGAATAGAGAGATTCTTCTTGCAAAAATAAAATAATATATATTTTATTTCATATTTTCATTTATAAAATAAAGTAATATATATTATATATACATTAATTGAAGTAAGAGTTTGAAGTATTTAGACTTGTCTAGTCTTAACTAGTTCCTCGTTAGGCACCAATATTTTATGCCCTAACTTCGCAATAAGAGTCTTTACCATTGTAAGTATAACGATACGTATACGATAGTTTATAACATCTAATTCAGAGAAAGTATACTTCAACATTCGTTGGTTCTCGGAATAAACTACATCTGAGTCATCGCTGTCTTCCAAGCAGCGCCGAGAAGATTGATATGATCCCAGATTGATCCCATCAACTTCCGTCAATCCTTTTCATCCCCATTATACCAGTCTTAACTCCAGCTCAAAACCAATAGAGCTCCAACCATCCAAAAATACCCTCCCTTTCACAGGTCAAAAAGAAATGATAATAATACAGCTATAAAAAGCACCTCTAAAATTCGAAATTAAATCAGGAGAAAATTCTCATTTCAACAGCTTTTAAGATTCAAATAGAACAAGACTCGGAATAAAGTACTACCATCAGAGATAGTTCGTATGAGAGTCCCTCATACCGCCATATAGATTTTTATGACGTCATTCTGGGTACGGCGCTTTATTTATTTTTTATCCCACATAGCTCTGGGTGCGTGGCCGAACTAAATTAGGAGAAAGATTCATATTCTCTGGGTCTGAGGGTTTTTATAAAGCGACTCGGCAACAATGGAGCTAAGGGGAATAGAATGAAAAATGAAGGGGGTTTCGCTGCGACATGTCGCACAAAAAGCAGCAACAGACTTTCTCCCCCTCCAAAACCTTCGAGAAGGATTAGTTAGAACTGGTATTTGCAACGCGGATATATATAAAGTAATTTGTTTCGCTCGGTGGTTGCCTCTGTACGTGCTTTTCTATGTATGTTTTTTAATTGGGAACTGAAGAAACGGGCGAGGGAGCGTGAATAATTTAGAGTGTGGGGGGATATATTGTTTTCTTTTGTTATCTTAGAGGAATTTATATTATTATGTGCTTGGAATATGCTTGGAAATGGGATTCTTTGTGTGACTTTAATGAATTACGGGTTGGGCTAGGAATGTAAAATGTAATGGATATTCTAGAGGAAGAGTTGTATAAAGTGCATTAAATAGCTTTCTTTGTTAATATCAATAGTCTTATAAGAGTAGACAGTTTAAAAGGAGAAAACAAAATTCATTCATTTAAGCAGCTTTTCTATTAGGTACTTTCATCAACACAGACAATTTTTCGTATTCGTACGCTGCATTTATTTTTAAACGTATCCAAATTTATGAGTGAAATTGTGATTCAACCTTTAAAAAATGTTGTAATAAGTAAAACTTATTCATAACTTATAGGTATTAATGTCATGTTTTTTTACCGTAGTGGGTGGGTATTTTGGTGAATTTTTTGATCACTTTATTCGATGGTTTTTGGTTTGGATGGAAACCTAAGCGACAAGAGTTTTGAATAATCACAATTAGTTTACGGGAGAGTAGTTAAAGAGGTTATGCTAACTTTGAAACATAAAAAAAAATCATAGTTATTGTTTGATTGTAATTACAAATTTGATTTTAAATTATAGGTGAGTTATCGAACTTTAAGATAAAAATGCACGATAGCGTCAGATTGGGCCAAATAATGATTTATTGCCTTAAATAAAAAATCCATAAAAAACCCACTGTGCCCGAATATGTAGCCCAAAGCGGATGACCCGTCGGGAGCAAAGCGATAAACACTACAAACGAAATAAACCTTATCACAAATTAATATTTTTTTAGAGAAGTTATGTTGAGGACGTAGACGGATTTAAGAGGGAGGCCTTCTTGATAAAACTAGATACTTTTGGGGGCCATTCTGTCCCTGATTTAACTGAAAGCATTGTTAACAATAATGATTGTTAACAATAATACAAATAATGATTTATTGCCTAAAATAAAAAATCCATAAAAAAATCCACTGTGCCCGAATATGTAGCCCAAAGCGGATAACCCGTCGGGAGAAAAGCGATAAACACTACAAACGAAATAAACCTTATCACAAATTAATATTTTTTTAGAGAAGTTATGTTGAGGACGTAGACGGATTTAAGAGGGAGGCCTTCTTGATAAAACTAGATACTTTTGGGGGCCATTCTGTCCCTGATTTAACTGAAAGCATTGTTAACAATGAAAGAAATATCCTTAAAAGTTAGGAGGATGCATTGCTCCCCGTCATCCCCCGTAAATCCTCCAATGTTTGAAACCTCAGTTACGTACATAATTATCATAAAAAATTATTTTCAAGTTGTCTCCCATTGTGAATAGCTACCCGCTTTGCACTACCCGCTATGCCCGAAAGCTCTTTTGTTACATTTTTCTATCGGAATATAAATAAAACTCCGATTCTTTCATAATATTTTAAAGTTAGATTGTGGTAAAATAATATAACATTATCAATAGTTTGATATTTGTACTATTTTTTTCAGAAGGAACATATCTTAAGAATGTTTAACAAAATCAACATTTTTCTTATATTGCACCCAGTTACCCCATATTAAAAATCTGATATTATATCGGAGTTGATCGAAACTTGGGAATGCTTGGTTGTGATGAAGGCATACACAATTACACATATTTCCTACTTGGGTTCAAGTTATTATTGTTTGTATTCCGGTAATATACAAGCCCCTACCTGCTTTGGGCGATATACCCGCTTTGAGCGAGTCTCCCCTAACTATATGAGATGATTAGTATGAAAGTGGGTGTAAGTCCACGGAACGTACTTTTCTCTAACAGCACCTGTGTTGTTTCTATGGAGACGGCACTTTTAAGGCAGCTCTTACGGGTCAATCATTCAGCTTTTGACTTAGGCGCTTATCACACTATGCAAAGAAACATAGAAGAAACCCAAACCCAATTTTTATCAACAAGGATACCTGAAGAACAATTCAACAAGGAAGAACAATTTTTATCCTGAGAAGCTCATATAATGATTCTCTTCCTCGTGGTCTTCTTAGGCTAAGCGTGCACTAGATGCTTTTGTCACGGTGACAGAGACAAAATTATCACCCTGACTATTGCAAGAAGCTAGAGAGCGCGCACAGGCGAAGCTTCTTACAATAGCCAGGGAAACAATTTTGTCTCTGTCGCCGAGACAAGAGTCTCTAGTGCGCGCTTAGCCTTATTATCAAATGATTTCAAATGCATTTGTCCACGTTTAACTCAACGCTCAAAAATAGTTTGAAAGTGTTGTTAAAAACGTATTGTTATATCAGGTTTACAAAATAAATACATATGTATGTAGTGGAATTTTCTTTGCCTATATTATTTCTTGAATAAACACCCCAACAACTTGGTAGTAAAGATACTATGCCGAAGCAAACTATCCGTGATAATAGGACTGGATATAAAATATGCCAGCGGAAATTGAACCCGCTATATTACTAACTAGCAAAGGAAATCCAAGTGTTGCTAATGACTTCAGGTCCAGAGATATTAATACAACAAATATAAGACGGAATATAAGGTCAGTAAAGAGGATTTAGAAGAGGTGATTAGGAGGGAGGGAAATACGAAACGACTTGGAAATAACTTGGGTGCGGACTTCGGTACGTTGTAAGGAAACCGGACTTTTATGTAACAATAAAAGGAGGGTTTGGGGGATAGACGATTAGCAGGAGAAAAAGAATCTGTATTGAAAGAAAGGCGTTTAGACTGTATTATCTCTTTTAGGGAAATAGTATCGATTTTCGTTGGAGTTGAATGTGTTGATGTATGGTAGTTATTTGCTACGCGCTTTTTTGTAGTGACGTGTAAACGTACTGCTAAGTAGAAGAATTTTGATCATGGGAATAGTCTGCTTATTCATTAATGGAAATATACTTGTAAAAGAAATCACATTCCAATGTCATGACTAGAAATTTATTTCAGGAGGGACCCAAAATTATTCCTTGACCCTCTAAAGCATATTTAAGCATTATTAAGTAGCTTTTAAATACATTTTTTGGTAGAATTTGCCTATCAAGAAAATATAAGAAAAGTTGTAAGGGGTCATTCATTAATTACGTAAGGATGATTTTGGCAATTTTTGACCCCCCCCTCCCCCCATGTAAGGGTGCGTAAGATTTTTCAAACCCCTCCCCCCTATTCTTACGTAAGATTCCATTATGTTTTTCAAAACAATAAAATGTCCGTTTAACGTAAATCAAAGATTTTTATTTTTCAACAGATAAGTAATATTCTTGCTGTCAACTACCCATATTACTATTATATTATTATCTCTTGATTAGAATAATTGGAATTTGTTTATATTAACTAGGAAAATCTTACGTAAGAATTGGTTTGACCTCCCCCACCCCCAAGTAAGGGTATGTAGAGATTTTTCCGACCCCCCTCCCCCTCGGGACCCTTACGTAATTAATGAATGGCCCCTAAGCAATATAGTTCCAAGTACCAATGGAGGTTTGAGGGTTCTCATCCAGAAATTTTTTGGAAATTTTACTAAAAACAGGTTTTAAACTAGTTTTGGTACACTTATTTAGTCCGAATTTCAAATATACATTTTTAGATAGAATTTGAATTTTGATGTGAAATTCATAAAGAAAATTGAATAATGGAGTTCCAAGAACAAAAGGGGGTCTGGGTATACTCCCCAAAAAATGTTTAGAAATTTGACCATAGAAACAGGGTTTTAACATTATTTGGTACACCTAGTCCGAATTTCGAGGGGGAAGGCTCCCCTTGCCACCCCCTAATATATACACCCCTGTCACATTCACAAAAATATCCATAATTAAGCTTTTCTTAACGGAAATTTGGTCAAAAAGCAGTTTGGTAGTTTTCGCTTATTTTCTGATCGTTTTTTACTGTGAAATTTTTCCAAGGCAAGTAAGTGTTGAACAGTTCGCTTGTAAGAGTTTTTCTAAATATGTTTTCATAGAGAAAAACACACGCACCGTTACAGAAAACTTAACACTAATACTAACTAACCTAATCCTGAGTCCTATGGAATTAAAACACTATTACTCCGAGCAGCAGCTGATCTGTTACAGAGAACTTTCCATGCCAAGTGGGGTTTCCCGTTGCTCATTTTAGAAAGCATTTAGATTTGACTCCTACTTATTTATTTTTAGAATTCCTTTAATATTCATTTAAGACTGCTGGTTACACTATCTTCACAAGTGCACATCCACTTTAAATCACATAGTGATAATGGAGAATTAAACGAATTAAGTAAAACCATTCCTTTACATAATTCTAATCAAACAAGTTTTTCCTTATCCTGATCTGTTGCAGTATAAGGCTACCAAGCAAGACCAATTTATCTAGTTACAGTGAAACAACTCATGATAATGTCACTTCGTCGAATAAATCGTCTATTGGTTTCAATGAATTGCATTTCCGAAACAAATCTGAATAAGAGAAAACGCTGCCTGTTACAGTATGGCAATCTGAGGGGACCCATAAACAGATCTCACATGAAGAAAAAGTGGCCTTATTTTGAGATGTCTTGATGTTATTCATCCATAGGTCTGATTACCATACCGCAACGAAAAAATGGAATTGTTTCCATATATCTGTGTGGTGACAGATGACGTCCTCATCAGTTATTCTCTTTTGCAGGAAATAACTCTTTATTCGTCATGGTATTAAACGGGTTACTAAACATCCAATGATGGCTGATTGGTAGTTCAAATGGGGATTAGCAATGGGCAATACCATCATTTTTTGAAAACAGAAAAAAATGCATTTTTCCAGTAAAGGAAATAGATCTACATCCAAAAATTCACATTAAAAGTTTAAAAAAAATTTAGTTAATTAAATATTTAAAATTAAAATCGCCAAGCCCTTTGTCTTTGTTTAGGGTAAAAGTATTCGTCACAAGTGATTCATACAGACTTTAACGAGAAACCCAACAATGACTTTGATTTGTTTAAACAACTAGGGAGCTACCGCCCCCTGCTCGCTATCGCTCGCCAACCCCCGTTAACTGCTGACGCTGATACTTAAGGATCTCTTTGCCATCCTCACAAAACACAGCTCACAGCACTTACTCATTTTATAAAACATTCTTAAAACAGGGGAACTACTTCTCTGGGGCATTCTTTCAAAATAGGGGAATATTCATTCAGCGGCGAAATTTTAACAGTTCGTTTATGACAATATGAATTGGCGGATCGCCATTTATTTTCAAGAAAATTAGTAACAAAGCAGTGTAAACTTTCTTTTACCATTTCCCCAAGGTAATGTTTTTCTCACACAGATCCATTCAGAAGCACTGAAACATCTCCGGAATAAATTTTACTTTCTTAAAATTTGTAATGATTTTCATTGATTGTCTGTGAAAAATGTAGTAATTATCGTAAACATCACGAAAATTTAGAATTTTGCTTCATGAGAACAAATAAAGGAACAGCTTTCGTCTACGGGTACGGCGACATTTGAAAGTCGCCAAGTTCACTTGGCGCCTTTAAAGGGCGCCAAGTGAACCTAGCGATCTCAGTACATGAAAATGAAACTAGAAAACAAATACGAAGAAAAATCTAAACTTATGCAAAAACAACCATTTAAAAATACAAATAAAATCACAGAAATAAAATACAGAAAATCACAAATTTATAGGAACTAAAAAATCAAAATAGATATTAAAACTACTAGAAAAAAACAAATGATATCACTAATTATCACAATTATAAGACAGGAATATTAAAAATTCAGAAATAAAACACTATTATTTCTTCATGCAAGTTTGAGAACGGACCAGTTCTCAAACACGATCGTTTTGTTTCGTTTCTTCTAAATTAATGGGCCGTACTGAATTATGTTGATGTACTTAGGCTGACGAAACATACGATGCAAGAGTAGACGTTCAAAACACATTTTAATGACAGATTCGGGACTATTTACATTGAGAAACTTACCAACTTACAATACTTCTTTCTTTGAATTTTTAAACATAATAAAAAAACTTTTGTCTTGTCTCACGCATAGCGTCTACATTGTTGCCACTCTTTTAACAAAAAAAGTCTACAAAAAATAGTAAAAATACACAAATAAATTAAACCACAAAATTTTATACTTTTAATTGGAAAAACTCGATAAATGTCCATTTAAAAGCTCTATCGGCTAAGAAAACACCAAAATAAAATCAAATAGTTTATTTTCAAGCGTTTATTTTCCTTTAATTCATTATTTTTTCCTTTAAATTAAAAATATTTATGAAATAACTCATAGGACACTGTTCACTAGACTTAAAAATTTACTAGGATTTCTATTACGTTGAAACTAAAACTTTAGGGTTGCAATTGACTAGGGTTGCCGGATTTAAACGTTAATCACTATTGGCGACTTTCAAATGTCGCCGTACCCGTAGACGAAAGCTGTACCCAAATAAACATCGAAATTGTGTCAGTTTCATAGCAATGACACGAATGTTCTGACTTTCGATTTTTATCTTTATTTATAAAACATTCCCCCGCCATATCTAGTTTTGCGTTTTGGCATTATAAAAAAAAGTTACCTTTTACTACCTTAAATAACATAACTTGCAAAAGGATATAAAAATAATTATTATTGTAATAAATAAATGCAAAAGTTCAAAATTTCTGAAAGCGAGTTTATATTTTATTGTAAATATAGTAATGATTAGGTTGCCACAACAACAAAGATAAATATATATGATTAATATGATATATAAATATGAATTAATTATTTAAAAATAAAAGATAAATTAATTATACATTAGTTTTAAATATAATTAAAATCGTTTGAACAGCAAAAATATAAATATTGTTAAAAAGAATCCAATATATATTTTTTAAATTAGTGTGATAAATAGAAAGATGATTATTTAATGTATTTGAATATTAAAAAACCAGTGAAATATATTTTCAATTGTTTTAAAATTCATAGTTTCTTGCTTTGTAACTGCGACCTTATCCGAAATCTAAAAAAATGGAAATATTTTAAAATTGAGATTTTTTTTGAAAAATCGAAGGGCTTACTCGGAAATCCGGAAAGAATTCGTACATTTTGATACCATATATGTGTCATTTGGTTCAGTAATTAAAAAGCCTTTCTCTGGAAACCGTTCACCAAAAACTTTTTTTTAGAATAGAGAGATTAAAAGCATTATAAATTGATGAAAACTTCCACGACCTGAAGAGTAATTTATTTCATTTTCCGGGATAGATGGCCGTGTTTGATGAATGGAATTTCCAAACGTTTCGCTCTCTGCTTCGGAGATCGGGTTGATTTTTGCCACTGAGGATGCTCTCCGAAGCAGAGAGCGAAACGTTTGGAAATTCCATTCATCAAACACGGCCATCTATCCCGGAAAATTAAATAAATTAAAAGCATTGTTTAAAATCAATTTATAGGTTAAAAGTACGTCACATTGGGAAATTGAACGATTTAACGCCCTTTTTTAAACTCAAACTTTGAAATTACATAAAAAATAAACAATCATTGCAATTAAAAATTTGTGCATGTATATTCCGCTGTAGGGTACCTCTATCGAATAAAAAAATAAAAAATAAATGGTGGTATTGCCCATTATATTTTTAGAAACTACAATAAGTCAGTGGGAGTAGATGACAATGAGGTAGCGGATGCACTTTCTAAGGGGGGAAGCCTCATGGATCTTGTTGACGATGGTTGTCTCTCTTACTCAGAACTTGCCTCAAGAGTGAAAGTAGAGGCCAACTCCTCCTGGAGAAGATCCCTTTTACATGACTGGTATGCTGGGAACCGCCCTGGCGCGGCATTGCACGAGGCTGAAAGTAGATCCGAGCAGACGACTATTGCTAGGCTGCGCTCCGGTCACCTCCGTGCCCAACGTCATGTGGCGGGCCAAAAAGTTTATCCTCTCTGTTCAAAGTGCCAAACAACACAGGCTACTCCTGCGCATATTTTAATGTGTATTGACTGTGACAGGGACGGGTTGTACTCCAACCCAGGCGCAGTTTTTGAATTGTTAAAAAATGTCGGCTTCATGGACTTGGTTTGATGTTGCTGTCCACCAAGTGGGATAAGTCACACACAATAAGTCACTATTATAATTATTTATATCATATGTTACGAAAATAAATTTCACACGTATTAACCCTTTATTTACCGACGGTAGTTGTAAGTACCACTGGCGCAAGTTTAAAACTGCTGACGGTTGACGAGTTTTGGCTATTTGGCGCCATATTTAGAAGCCACATAATTCACTTTACATTAGTTGGGGTAACTATATAGTGATTTTTATGGCTAAAAACTTGGCGCATCAGCAGTTCTAAACTTGCGCCGAAAATAATTTGGTAAATAAATGGTTAACCAACTTATTCAACGAAAAGTAGCATTTCATTTTGATAACTAAATACAAACAAATGAAGACTTCTTAATTTATTCACAAGCACAAGTATATGCTGATTTATAATAAAAATCTAGATTAAATACATTTTTTAAATCTCTGGTTTGTCTCTTGTATTTTAGCCCAAAATATTTTAAAATAAAAATTAAAACTAAAGGATTTTCCTTTTAAAACAACTTAAAAACACAAAAAACTTCAAATAACTAAGATAAAAAAACTTATTGAAAGCGTGGAAAAAAAGGACACGCAAATGAAGCTAAAACGAAGAAATGCAAGCTGCGGCACACCCAAAGTGTGTAAATAGAGGTGTTTCATTATAGATGGGACACCACTTAAAAAATTAAATTTCATCATTTTTAATTAAGTTGTCGGTACTTACAAACTTCCCCGTCGACCGTGCCGCTGAATTTGAAAACGTAGCTAAAAACCATTAACTCTACCGCTGGAGCTGAAAACTTCGACGAAGAGAACACTAGACGTTGCCAACATCGTAATATCAAATAAATATATTCAAAGTTAAACTTAATAATCCACAGAAATTATGTAATAAAAATTTTAATTTTATTTAGACCTATTAAATTCTTTACCTTAAGGTCCTTTAAAATTAGAAATCTCATTTTCCATCATATTTACAGAGTTTTTTTATTTTCAAATATTTTACATAGAACAAAAGTTAAAAAAAATTCGTTTATTTGTTTGCTTCGTTTTTAGGAAACTGCATCTGGCAATAACTTTATCTCTTCATTTATTCACTGACTTCGCTCCTAATATTGGAATTTAAGCTTTTTTGGGGGGACTTCTTCGGCGATTTCTTTGATACAGCGGCCCAGATTGGCGATGCGTTATACGTAAGTATTCATTAATATTCACTAAAGGCATTAAAAATGAGTACAGAAAATTTGAACTGTTACAATTATTCCCATCATTACAACACATCACATCCTGACACGTATACAGAATCTAAGCACCATTAAGCTCTTGAACAACCCTGTCAATTATACGGATTGTTTGGAGTGCCATGGGTAACAATCCTGTATCCATTTCTGGTGTTAATTGAGGTACAATTATGACACCTGCTCGAATTGTGTCTAACGGTTATACGACAATAGTTATCCCAGCTTGATATTTGGTTAGTAATAACTGAGTAGCCATACTTTGAATGTGAAATCTCAAGAAGCTTAAGATACACAAACTAGAAGTTACTAAGGTTATAAATGTTAAGGATGGTTGCCTGTTCGTAGTAATGTATTCACTGTTGATTTATGAATTTTTATGATTTGCAAAGAATGATTTTTTTATAACTGGTAATTTAAACTGAATTTGAATAATATATTTTCATAACTGCATTTTAATGTAGATGTTTAGTTAATTGGTACCATTATACTCACTTTTAACAGAAATCCACTTTTACTTAAGAAACAACAACAAAATTATCTTTAAAAGAAAGACCAAATTTTGGTCAACTTGTGCATAAAATATTTTTACCCCCCCAAAAAAAAGTTTATTTTTATTTTACATAAAGATATTTTTTAGGGAAACATTCGTAAAATCATTACTTATTAATGTTAACAGGAATAATATAAAGAACTAAAAGCGTCATCATCATGTAACCAATTATATAAATGTAAACAACTCTTATCTTTTATATAAAATGCGTCAATTCCAGAAAATTCAGATAAATGAGGATCATGTCTTCATATTTCTGTCTAGACGAGTTTCTTTGTTTGATCTGGAATATAACGGCTTGATACTTTTATACTGAGAATTTATATTTCTCTGTATAAATATGTTTTTATAGAAAATTTATGAAGAACTATTAATTAGTTGGATCGGATTATAATGAGCCTTTTAAAACATCTGTTTAATTTAAGGACGGAAAATTGTATTAATAAAATATAAAAGGCATATATGTTTTGCGTTTTATCCTATAAATGTTGACGTAAGTGAATCTTTTATGCATATTATCAACATATTAATCAGTATGGTTTTCTAATTTTTTATATTAAACTAAAGTCTAACGTATAAAGCTTACACTGCTCAGTTTTTTAGTGAAGAGTCGTGAAGATCTTTTGATCAAAGTTTTAAGAAGGATTAAAGTGATAAAAAAATAAAAATATATAAGAAATAAGTCTTTCAGATATTAATATTTAGTAAATATATTAGTTATATTCATTTATATTGATCAAAATATTAATATATGTAGTTCTTTATACAGGGTGATTCAGAAATAATCATGAATAATTGGGGGAGAGGTAGAGGGGCCCTAGACAAACATATTTCGATTAGGGATGGTGGGGCGCAGCCTTACCGTTAAAGAGCTAGGACCTAATGTAGAGCGAGCGCGTTTTAAAAGGCCGTTCTTAGAAGGCCCGTGTGACGAAACAAAACATAATAAATGAAAAAATCTATAGCATGAGGTAAGGAAGTATCCCTACTTCTTACAACATGAATTCGATAGAATTTGAACCACTTTCTAAACCGTTGAGTAAATTTTAAAAATGCAATATTAATCTTTTAATCAAAGAATGGAGTTCCCTTAATGGTATTTAGAAAAATGATGCTCGGGGAAGGAATTTTCAATGATCTTAACATTGATCATTGAAACTGTTTGATCATTGAAAATTCCTTCCCCGATCATCATTTTTCTAAATGCCATTAAGGGAACTATTTTTTGAGTAAGATATTAATATTGCACGTTTTAAAACTCACCCCACGGTTTAGCAAGTGGTCCAATTTCTATCACTATGAGGATTTAAGTAGTACGAATACTCCTGTACGTCATGCAATAATGTTTTTCATTTATTATGTTTTGTTTCGTCACACGGGCCTTCTAAAAACGGCCTTTTGAAACACGATCGCATTACATTAGATCCTAACTCTTTAACGGTAAGGCTGCGCCCCACTATCCCTATTCGAAATATGCTTGTCTAGGGCCCCTCTACCTCCCCCCAATTATTGATGATTATTTCTGAATCACCCTGTATAATATAACTACGTTTCAGGTCATATTTTTTTCAGAGCAGAACAAAGTTTTATTGTAAAGGACGGGATGCCCGTTTACACATTAGTAAATATTTTTTCTTTAAGTGGTACTCTACCTTTTTCGTCGCTTTAGAAAAAATTATATTTTTTATGACTGTTAAATAGTTACCTTTTACTACACTTTTTTTTATAAAAGACACTTTCAATGCTAAACTGAGACATTCGGCATTTATTATTGTTTGTGCAATAAAAATATTGCATTGAGATTGTACTCGTTTTCACACAAATATTTCTACTTTAGATCAGAAGAAATGTTTAGTTTTATGTCATTTCCAGGTGCGAAAGACGTTAAATGCGTCTCTTAGAAATTCCGAAAGTCAAATTTAAGAGTTTATGGCACTTTTTGGAAGTTATGTCTTTTTACGAAAGTGATTTTGCATCTTTTGAAAATAACACCCAGTTTAGATACGGAATACTTTGCAAAAATTATAAAATTATTTTGATTTTGAAAATTAATATGCTAAGCAAGATATATACTACTTAATACTCACTTTTTTAAAAATTTAATAGTTCTATTATTTTTGTTTTTAAATTTTTAAATTATTTCATGCAGAAGTAATTGGACCTGGATTCCTGGATTGTTATTTTTACAATCACAATTTTAAAAATTTTCAATATAGGTTTTTTTAGGTTCACATGGTCTGTATGTTTTGTAAAATTAAAATGCTATTTTTAAAGTATTCTATACATTTTCGTTTTAAAAGTTAAATAAACAAAGACTATTTTTAAAAAAATGCATCGTAATGGTATGATAAAAATATCAGCCTTAACGCAATACGAAGAAATAATATCACTAAAAATTTCTTATTTTTCAAAGGTGAAAAAAACCGACTTAAAAATGCAACATATTTTTACAATATTAAACAATTTGTAGTTAAATGAACGTAATAGTTTTTTTAAAGAAGCGAGATTTTTTTGTACAACGTAGTCTGTTTTGACGAAAATACTAAGGATGGTAATAAGGACATAACTAGGAAAAAATATTAACGAATAAAACTAGAGTTAGATAATAATAAAACTAGAAGGATGATAAATTTCACTTAGAAAAAGTAAGAGTAAAAATAGTTTCACAGAAAAATTGGAGGATAGACGTTGGAAAATATTTTTATAAGATAAATACTGATGACTTAATATAACCTACAGAGACCGAACATTTATTTTTATTCATAAAATTAATATTTCTTATCGATAAATTATCTAAAACATTTTCAATTTTTTCCTTACGTTTTTACAATACATATACTTATTATTTTTTGTTTCATAAATATATGCATCGATTAGTTTTAATGGTTTTGCTTCTGAATGCGACTTTTCTTAAATTTAAGAAACAAAATAACCGTTTTTGCTATAGTTAATAATTTTTTGAGTTTTTTTAGATTCAGTAAAAAAACAGTATAACAATTTTGAAAACTATTATTTTATATAAATGCTTCATAAAAAATAATATACAAAAAATACAAAAGTTATTGAAAAATACTATTTTCTTTAAATTGAAAGAAAATTAACATTTTACTTTTCCAGATATTTAAAACTGATAAACTAGGAAAGCAGGAGATAGCTTGAAAGACGAATGTGAAATTTTCATTGAATTGATGGAAACAAAATAATCTTAAAATGTTCAAAGACGTTTCCACTTTTTAAGGTAAGTGTACAAATTTAAATTTACGTAAAAAAACTTGATTAACCTAAATTGAAACAAACAAGCTTTTTTGCATCTAATTCTAGTTAGTACAAATGATAAATTTTTTAAAAAATTACAAATAAGTGATTAATATCTGCTTCCACCTTCTCTGTACCACAATTCCAACAACATTTTTTTTTCGTCTCAGCAAAAATAGGACTCAATGTTGAACGTTGACTTTCCATATTTTAAGAGTTTGCTGCCACGATGTTGTATAACACCAATACAAGAAAACTGTGTGAGGTTAAGTCTTTCCTGCAAGGTGGATGATGAAGCTTTGATCAACCAATAATATAAATTTAGTTGCTTTCAGCAACAATAAGCTAACTCCAGTTATACAGGGTGTCCCACGAGAAGTGGCCCAACCCTTTAACTTTTGAACCCCTACAGATATAGTCATGAAAGTGGGGTCTAGGTCTAGTAAAGTGACCATGCCCTATCCGATGAGATATTTTTCAACGCCCTCTAGCGGAAAATTTAGGAGTTATAATTTTTATTTTAAAAACTGTGTGAGGTATGTGAAAAAAGTCAATGACTAAGTTGTAGAGCATCATCGATTTAGTAGGAAAATACACCTTAAGCAGAAAAATATCTTGAATAAAATCCCTAAAACGTACGCTCAAATAGGTTGAATTTACGTAGATTTTACTTCTTAAAACGCTCCTCATGAGGCGAAAATGAGAAATTTTCAATTTAATGAACTAAGAATGCTTTTAGTCATTTACTTAAATCATAAAAATAAAACTTTCTCATTTTCACCTCGTGAGGGGCGTCTTAAGACGTAAAAACTACGTGAATTCAACCTAATTGAGCTTGCGTTTTAGGGGTTTTATTCAAGATATTTTTCTGCTTAAGGTGTATTTTCCTACTAAATCGATGATGCTCTACAACTTAGTCATTGACTTTTTTCACATACCTCACACAGTTTTTAAAATAAAAATTATAACTCCTAAATTTTCCGCTAGAGGGCGTTGAAAAATATCTCATCGGATAGGGCATGGTCACTTTACTATACCTAGACCCCACTTTCATGACTATATCTGTAGGGGTTCAAAAGTTAAAGGGTTGGGCCACTTCTCGTGGGACACCCTGTATAAAGCTGCTGTAGCTCTCATTGTTGCTTCAAGCTACTCAATGAGGAAGTTGCATGATTTTTTATATTTTTTAATCGATTCCTCTTGTAAAAATAAGCAACTACCCAAAATTTGAGGCCGATCGAGAAATTTTTTGATTGTCAAAAAAATTAACAAAAATCTCCTTTTTAAAAGCGCGCGAAAACGCCAAGAGTTTGGATGTGACGTCATCTTATACTAAACATTGTTGCAAAGCAATGGAGTTGATGGTATTATTGTTGACGTCATCTTATAGTTTAAACAATGAACGTTTTCAGTCACGTGTTTTCTTCTCGACTTTTAAATTAAAATATTTAATTACCTGTACATTTTTTTGAAAAGCTGACTAGATATTTCATTTTACCATACAAAAAACCATACGGAACACTTGTTTGTTTTTGAAAATCTGACACATGCAACTTCCTTATTGTAACCTGAGTTAATTTTTATGAATAAGATTGCAACCATATCCTCCTTTAATAAAAGTATTATGCTAAAAATCAGTATGAAATATATCTATAATGATTCTACGGATTTATTTTTCACTCTTCCTACATTATGCCATCATTTAGATCAGTGGTTCCCAACAGGTGGTCCGCGGACCACTGGTGGTCCGTGAGGCCTTCCGAGGTGGTCCGTGAGAAGATTTTTAAATAACTTATTCAAAAAATGTGTGCAAAATTTTTAAAAATAGTTTTCTTATCACACATTCCAGGAAATAGTAAAAATACAACAGATACAAAAACATAAGTAAAAAAATCATACGTCTCATAAATAAAGAATGTTATGTTCTCTTTCTCTCCTATGAATCATTTTTTCATTTCTATTATTTTGCACAGTTTTATTCAACAGTAGTTTATTACAGAGAAAACGAAATGTGGTGATGTGGAAAAGTATTGCATCAGATTAATTAAAACTGTGAGGCGTCGGGGTGGGGCTAATAAAGAATCTAATGGTCTGAATTATACTTGGTTTGATACGAAGCATAAAGAGTGGAAGTGTGGAAAGATACTTCAAACTGGGATGCTATGGTCAGACAGAGGGTCTTTGAGAAATCGTGGTATGAAAAGAGGAAATTTCTAAGATCAAAATGAAATAGGTTTGTTCGAAGATACGAGAAAAATTTATTGCCGAAAATGCGAAATGCCCATAAATTATTTTCTATTTTAATCGCTCCTTTGAAATAATTATTGACTTTTGAAGCGGTTTCTTTCGGGAGAACATCAGCCTCGCCTATTGAATTTCCTCTGCCACAACTCACAGTCAGTGCATGTCCAGTTTGCTTTTCTGTGATCAACAGAATTCTTGGTTATCTCATTCGTCTTGCAGTTTAATTTAAATACTTTCTTTCAAATTTAAATCTACTAATAATATATTGCCTTATTTGTTGGTTATGAAAAAGAAAAATACCTGTAACTTTTGTGTAGGTGGGAACCTTTCCAGAGTTATAGATAAAAAGCTTGATAAAAATGGTTAAATGGTCTTTTATAAAAGGTATATTTTTAAATAATATGATATAAAACTAATTTAATGTTAATTTTTTTAAAGTTTAATAGATTATTCTATTTTCTAAGTTTTATTTAGAAACATTGTAAGACTCCGTTTCCCTTACTTCAGAAAAAAGTCAAAGTTTTAGACCCTCCATGAGGAATGAATGCACTGAAAAAAAGTTAAAATTTTGAAGATACAGTTACGGATAGAGATGGTCCGCGGAGGTTCAAATTTAAGTAAAGTGGTCCGCAGACATATTTGAGTTGGGAACCACTGATTTAGATAGTTGGGATTTAACCTCATTTTTACTGATCTTTCTTCAGATATATTTTGTACTATTTTAAATTGCACCACATTCACCTACGACTCATAACATACTCTGGTAGTTAATAAACATATTATAGTATTTACTGCTCATGCGCGTAAATGTACCTACTAACTCACTAAGAAATGAATCTTCATCCATACTTCGGATAGATTTTTTACTATTAATAAGTCAAATACATTCGTTATTTAAATGACTTACTCACATCGTTAATGAACTCATTATAGCCCTAAGAACTAAGATTGAAGAAATCCATACCAAACGTCACTTACAAAAACTGCCTCATAATCAGAAAGACGTCCCGTCACTGGAGCAGTCGATTATTTAAATATTTCATCTCCCAAAATCGATTAGCAGAGCGAAGGGCCACTTAATTTACAGAGGGAGCAAGGACTAATTTATGGAAGTAGAGGAACGACTCTCTGATGCAACTGCTGTGAACTCTTAACCCTTTGGGTCCTGTGCCGCCCAGGATTTCCTATGGGTTTCCATGGCAATCTCGGGGCGGCCCAGGATCGAAAGGGTCAAATGTTTTCTCAAGTAATGCGAATGGAAATGAGATAACGATCCCGTGGCCGTCGGTGCTTTTCTTGGGGACCCTGGTTAACGATGCCTTGGAGGTATTAATGGGGAGAGAAGGAATGGTAAGGGAAAAACTGGGGAGTGCTGTAGCTCTAAAATAATATTTTTTGTTTCCGTGTGGGGGGTTGGTTAACTGATAGGGTGGTAAGATTGTATTGTAGCATTTTATGCCGAGGTTCGATGTCAGGGTAGCAACTTTTAATGCAGATATTTAAGAATCAATGTTTCGCGTTATCGTATTGAGAGAGAAAATTTACAAATCTTTTCAGTCCTGGGCACCCCAAATTTTTTTATGTCTTAATTTTTAATAATAATAATAATAATAATAATAATAATAATAATAATAATAATAATAATAATAATAATAATAATAATAATAATAATAATAATAATAATAATAATAATAATAATAATAATAATAATAATAATAATAATAATAATAATAATAATAATAATAATAATAATAATAATAATAATAATAATAATAATAATAATAATAATAATAATAATAATAATAATAATAATAATAATAATAATAATAATAATAATAATAACAATAATAATAACAATAACAATAACAATAACAATAACAATAACAATGATAAAAATTTATTGACAATTGAAACATGAACAAAATGAGAATAAAGAAACCCATAACCTGGAGGAAAAGATCCTATACAGGTATAATACATACATGAAACAAAGTGCAATGAAAGTTAAATACAATAAAATTATACTTGAAGTGAATATACAATAAAAATAAACACTAGTAACAATAAAAAATCTACTTGTGATATACAAAAAAATTTTTTTCCATAGGATTCAATAGAAATCTAGGGTGGCTCAGAACTAAACGTAAAAACATTTAGTGTGAAAGACTGTTTGTGCGCACGGGATGTTAGTCATAAAATATTTAAAATCATGAAATAAAGTTATAAAAAATTAAATATTTGAGAAACATTGCGTAGGGAAGGTTTGGTGTTTTAGAACATAAACGCAACATTTTTGAGTCCAGTTCTGTTATGTTTTCTGCTTAAAGAAAATTAAATAAATTCAAATAAAATTGAATGTATTCACTGATATCAAAGAACGATGCATGCATATTTGCCTAATTTATTTAGATGTATTTTACAATTAAATGAAAATGGACATTCATCCTAAATTTGACAACTTTTATCATGGAAAAGAATATTAATAGATCAGCAGCCATATCCAAAGCCATCAGCGTCGGTGTCTTTCAGAAGGGTCAATCAGTAAGCGAAAATCTAATTTTTCTTTCTTAAGCTGATGGTTAACCGTGACGCTGATGGATGTGAATATGGCTGTTTGAGTTGAACTTTGGTTTCTGATATTTCAAGTTTTTCTGATCCCATTATTGGTTTTTCTTTAGTGTTTTTCATCTAATTCTTAGCATGTTATGATTTTATAGAAGACTATCCATTTTTGTTAGCTTCTCTGAATAACAACAACTTAACTGATATTCTGTATGTTTTATCTTAAACCTTAAAACATTTTGTATACTTTGAACTAAGGTTTTTTTTGGTATTATCTCTTTCTATGTCAAATCTAATGTTATGATAAAGCTTACACTCTTCGTGTATAATTTATTAAGAATCGTTAGTATTGGAGGACTTATGGGTAATTTTCCAAAGCCACTACAATGTTCATTAGGGTGGAGTGAAACTAGCCAAAAATGACCAACTTTGGAAATTAAAAACGCCTGAGGTGGGAATAGGTGCCATTTACGATAAAACTTAAAAATTCAAAACTTGAGTTCGATCAATTAATATCTTCAGGTTCCACATTCCCGTTAAAGTTTCGAAATTTCATCAAATTTTACGTAAAAATGGTTATAAATGGTTCCCACACAATTTTAGCTCCTTTTTCAAACCATAACTGGTTGATTTTATATTCTTAGGATGTCAAACAACATTTTAAGACCTTCTATGGACTTGGAATGGGGGGAATTTCCGATTTTTCAAGCCCGAAATAAGGTCGCATGCCATTAAAATAGTCTAGCGACCGAAAAACAAATTTTTGAATATCGGTACCAAATAGAGCTCAAAAGTTGCGTTTTACCCTCCTTAGTCATGGAAAAATAATAAAAAAATTCGTAAAAAATAATTTAGGTGTGTTTTGGCCCTAGAATTTGAAAAAATGGATCTTTTGCATAGCGTATAATGAGAAAAGTCTTAATTAATCAAATTAAAGTTTTAAATGTTGTAAAAGCTTATAGTTACCTTAGTTTAGTGTCTTAATAGTCAATAATACTTTTGAGTTCATTATTAAATTTTTTAAAATCGTTAACAGCCTAAAATTGCCAAAGTTGGATGAAAAAACTTAAAAATCCCAAAATTTATAAACTTTAAGTTCAAATATTTTATGTAGTCTGTAATACACATTCTTGTTTACATAAAATGCTTTTAAAACATTAAGGTAGTTATTTTTACAGAAAACAGACGAAAAAAGCGTTATATTGCACTACATGCATTTTATTCCAAACTTTAACCAGAACTACCACTTTTTGTAACAAGTCTTCAAATTTAAAGGTACGAAATATCAAATAAAAGGCTATGATTTGTTATACATAATAAGGGAAAATTTAGGATAGATTATAAGTAATTTTAATGCTCTGAACTGAAAAATAAATATAAATAAGAAAATAAGTATAAAAATGAATTTTTCTCACATTTGGTGATTCTAAGATGTATGACTTATCTACTTAGCTCAAATCACTATGAAATACCCTTGTAAATACTTTTTTTGACGATTAAAACACCGAATTAAGGCGACTATAAGTTTCTGTTACATTTAAAACTTTTATTTGATTAATTAAGACTTTTCCCATTATACGCTATGCAAAAGATCCATTTTTTCAAGTTCTAGGGCCAAAACACACCTAAATTATTTTTTACAAATTTTTTTATTATTTTTCCATGAATAAGGAGGGTAAAACGCAACTTTTGAGCTCTATTTGGTACCGATATTCAAAAATTTGTTTTTCGATCGCTAGACTATTTTAATGGCATGCGCCCTTATTTCGGGCTTGAAAAATCGGAAATTCCCTTCATTCCAGGTCCATAGCAGGTCTTAAAATGTTGTTTTACATCCCAAGAATATAAAATCAACAAGTTATGGTTTGAAAAAGGAGCTAAAATTGTGTGGGAATCATTTCTAACCATTTTTACGTAAAATTTGATGAAATTTCAAACTTTGACGTGAATGTGGAACCTGAAGATATTAATTGATCGAAATCAAGTTTTGAATGTTTAAGTTTTATCGTAAATGGCACCTATTCCCACCTCAGGCGTTTTAAATTTCCAAAAAAAAGTTTTTCGCTCCACCCTAATGTTCATTCTTGAGATTCACGCAGGAAAAATGAAGTTAATGATTCGAAAAGTTTTTTTATGGTTTCCGATAGAGTTAATAGAGTGTAGATATCAAAATTGGTTGATGCCACTCTGCAAATGTTGATCATTTTTTAAATACCAGGATTTTTGAAAAATGGCTAAAAAAATTTCAAAAAATTAATTTAGTGTAATCACAAGACTTATGATACATGTTTTTGGCTATTTTTCAGTTCTGAATACGAATATTCCACTAAAATTTGAAAATTTTAAAACTTCAATTTTTAAAAATTATTTACTTTATAAATTATTTACTTTAATAAATTTTTTATTGTCCGATTTTCTCCCAATTTTAGTATGGCATTATTTAAGTCATTTATAAGGAAAACACAATTCATCGATATTGCACACTGCCCAAACTGCCCTGATACTCAACTGTCTCCTCAGCATATCCTCGGCTGCCCAGCAATTCAGGCCAGACTTCTCAAGATCGGCCTTGAAGACCCAAAAGTTTTAATATTTTCTGAAAAGGCTGTAGAGGTCGCCGAGGCAGTCTTCGAATGCTTCGGCGCGATTTAAATTGTGCACATCATGGATACAACAACATAAGGAAAAACAGTTTGAATGACTTCTTTTGCAGTTATTTTGTGGTTTTGAGCGATGTTTTAATTTTTTCGATTATCCATGGTTTGAATTAATCTTTAAAAATTAAATTTTAATTTTTTAATGGAATATTTGTATTCATGACTGAAAAATAGCCTATAAACATGTATCATAAGTCTTGACTACACTAAATTAATGTTTTGAAAATATTTTTCGTCCATTTTTAAATGCTCAACATTTGCAGTGTGGCATCAACCGGTTTTGAAATCTACACTATTAACACTATCGGAAACCTTAAAAAACTTTTGATGTTCGCTATTTCGAAGTTGACTCCTTTTTTGCCATTTGGCACCATGACTATAATAAAATATTTTATCTAACGTTGCCTGTGTTTTTCCTATGGAGACGACACTTTTTAGGCAGCTCTTACGGGTCAATCATTGAGCTTTTGACTTAACCGATTACCACACTAGAAAAAGAAACATAAAACAATCTAAATCCCTGCTTTTCAACAATTTTGTATTTGGGTTTATACCACTCTCGTCCTGAGCAGCTCATTAGTGTCGCTAGAAAATAATTTGCCCTCTCTAACCCGCATATTCACAGATCCTGCAAGGTTTTTATACTTTGATTACAATGCGCATGCGTATGTACTTGATTTTTGCTGTTTTTTGGAAATTTTAATAAAATAATAACTTGGAATTGAACCGAGGAACTGCCGCATGCTATGCAGGCACGCTACCACTGCTCCAGCGGGACTTCAATAACTTTAAAACTTATTAGTTATTAGATGTTATTTCTTTGTGACGCATGCGCATTATATCAAAATATAAAAACCTTGCAGGATTTATGAATTAGCCTCTAACCCCACGTTCTTAACTTTTCTCTGTTATTTTATTCCCTTCACTGCACATCTAAACCTCTCCGAACTTCAAAAATTGTCACATTTACGTTATCTAAGAGCTATGTATCACCATTTCTTAAAAAAAGGACTTTCCGCCTTTTACAAGTACAGAACATTCCCCTTTCTTTATTTTCCTTCGTAACTAATAAGCAGTGATTGGGGCCTTCAACAGGACCCGTAATAGAGATTCACGACGTCCAGAAAGAGGACTTTCCTACACGGTCAAGAATAAGGGCCGTGAAAAATGAACCAATTAAGCCTTACTGGGTGGTAAGGGTTAATCTGAAGGAACAGAACAAGAATTATGAACTCTTGTTGTTTTTTAATCGCCTTGTACCTCTTAATTAGCATTTCTGAGAACAAGATAATTAATTCAATCATTCATTTATCAAGAAAAGGAATTAATTTCTATTTGCGACTTGAAACTGACTTGTAAGGGGTGTTTTCTTTTGTGAACGTGTATAAGATGGGATTTCTCTATATTCTGTGTGGTAAAATATTTTATGCTGGAATAGAAGTATGGCATGAGGTGATTTCCCCAATGGAAACCTTAATTGATAATTATGGGAAAACTTATTTGTATGCTTTTCATATCTGAATCGAAGTTATGTAAAATTCAGCATATAAAGAATCTCTTTATCTACTATTTTATTCTTTAGATAAGAAGAAGGAAACCTAATATGCTACACTTAAGTTTATTCATGGTGTTTGGGATTGGTGTATTTACTTAGGTGGCGCTGTTCTGTACCTATTTTTATTATTTCTAGATGGCTTTCTCTGTATATATTAAAATTGTATATATACCCTGTTTTTGTAAATAAAGGAGATATTTTTATACAGTCCATTGAGTTGTGCCGTGATCACATGGTATATTTATTATGTTTATAATATAACTTTATTTTAAATATTACTTACTGTTTATGCAAAGCTACCTAATTGTATTATTGAATCTAAAACTAATTTAAGGATAAGTAATGGGGAATTGATGACGAAAAAACTTAAATGTAATTATTATTTTTAAAAAAATATAGATTTGTATGTATCGAGGAAACTAATTAAACTGCCGATTTTAAAATGCAGTGAGAAAATCTTACATTGAGCTTAATTAACATTAACTTAATTTCGAGTGATAGAAAATAAATTGTAAAACACTACTTATAAAAACTTCATACTTTAAACGAAAAATTATGTTTTGGGATTGTTTAATTTAATTTTAATTTTGTTTTCAAAAATTTTTATAATGTTTTCACTGATGATGTCCTCCACAGAGAGGGACGAAACGTTTGATACGAATAAAAATAGAACACGGCCTTATATCCCGGAAATGTTTGATTTTATGAATTCAATGTTTAATTGAGTTGGGGTTTATTTATCATCTTGTGCCTGAGGGAACAAGAAGATGACACTACATATTTTTAATAGCCTACATCACATAGTAATGCAAAGGATTCACTGATTGGCTAATTTATGGGCTAAACTCGAGGTTGAACAGATTTGATTTATAACTTTTTAATTTATGCGAGGAGACTGAATAAACAATTTCTGAAATTATAGGCACTCGATGTGCTGATTCAAATAAATATTTCTAACTTAGAGCAGCGGTTCTAAAACTGTGGTCCAAGGACCCCCAGGGGTGGGTCCGCAGTGCCATCCTAAGGTCCGCGAGTTCGGGAACACTCAAGTTACCTTTGAGGGAAGAGTTTTAAGATAAAACAGTAGTTTAAAGTGGCAAATTTCAAAAACAAATCTGGGGGAGAACCCCCCGCCCCCTCAAAATTTTGATTTCATTTTAAATTTCTTCTCTGAAAATTCTGTGGTTTACGAGGAGCTGTTCTCTAGTAGTATAACCAAATATGTCTCAAAATAAGCTAAAACACTACTTTTTGAGAGAAATGTTTTTAAATTTTCTGGGGGGGACCATGGGGGGACCCCCGGACCCCCATTCCTATTATAACTTAAAGTAATTGTAAACTTTTTACAAAATGTCAAACATATTTTAAATTCTACTTTTAAGTAATCTAAAACTCAATTCATAAGTTCATAAGTGAGGGGGGACCTTTGGAATAACGTTGAATCAACCCCCCGGAACAAAATCTGATTACGGATGTGGGTGTTCAGAATCTTGGGAGTTTTACTGGTTGTTACATAAAGGGAGGCCGCGGAGGTTGAAAGTTTAATCGCTGTCTTGGAGAGAAGTCTTTACACTTAGTTTGTCTCGTTGTAGGAGAAATTAGGTTTTAGAGATATATTGGATTGTAAGGGATCTTCCCCCTTGTTGTTTATCACTATATTCAATATTCTACTCGTTTTGCCCCCTTATATACTTTTTTAATATTTTATTCTTTTACTTTTCGTAAAATTCTCGGAATATTTGCTTTGTTTTTGTATTTTCCACTGATGCTTACATTCATTTTTTCCTCTAATGATCTTCCAAGGATCATTTGTGTTCATGTTCTACTAAGCAATATCGTTGCTTGTTTACTATTGTTAACTAAGCCTTGGTATTTTAAGCGCATTCGTAATTAATAATACTTCTCTTGAATTGGCTTTTGTAATGGCCAGAGTTTAGTTAGATGCTTTACGAAGTCATTTATCATAAGTGTGCTTTTGAAACTTGCCCATGACACTCTGTTCAACTGGTTCAACTAATGTTAGCTATTCGAATAAAGCGATGTTGTTGTGAATAGCGTATAAGTGTAAACTATGTTTACAAAGCACTCGGTTTGCTTTTTTTTCAACCACACATCTATTAACCTTTCTTATAGTTAATATCTGTATTTTAAGTCTGTGTTTGATTTTTTACTCAATTCTTTCAAGTTATATACTAAGTAAAATTCTAAAACTGCGATAGACGAAAGAGTGCATAAAAGTGTCAAAATATAATGAGCTTTACCAGAAAAGTGATTTTTTTGGGGGGCTATCTACACATATAAATTCAAAATAACGTATCAACATTCAGGAAGCCGTTTTTCCTTCAGTTAAACGCCCCCTCATATTTCTACTAACCATTAATAGTGTAAAAACCTCAAATTATTTTTGCTACAAACCGCATGAAAAACCCCAGATAAAATAACTGTTGCATTTTAATTATGTGTTGAAACCATCGGTAACTAAAAAATCTTTCTTCTTATTAATTCTTAACTTATAATATTATACTTTCAATTAAAAACAGAAACTAAATAAAGAAAAGTTTTAACTTTAATTAAACTAACAAAAGTTCTCCTATTGTATATTACTTAGACTGATTAATCAATCCTCCACTTCAAACATAAAGGTTCACTCTTTAAAAAAAGATCAGCGACTAGTGATCAAAATATTTTATACCTTTTCAGTGAGTGTTGAATAGCATACGATAGGTATCTTTAAAATTTCTATGGAATAAAGATTTAAACGCTAACAAAAGTTCTGCTATGAATAGAAATGTCAGGGGTAAAGTTTAACGTCACATTAATTGGGTTTAGATTTTTTTGGATAGATTGATTATTTTTTTGAACAAATAAATAGTACACCTCACATAAATACAACACAAGAGAAGACCACGGAAAGGTTAAAACCTTAACCGTCTCGGCACCAGAACATCAAAAAAGTGAAAAAAAACTTTTTTTCTTCTTCTCAATACATCCAAAATGCCCCTATAATTTGTCTGGAAATTTTTTTCTTGTGTGCACTCCTTCCTAGTTATTTTTATGAGCCTCATATGAGCCATATGAGGCCATATATTTTTAATTTTAACAGAAAATACTTATTTTAGAGCTTATTAAAAGACATGGTCATAATATTAGAAGGTTACGAAATAAGAAAATATTTATCAACCTATAAAAATGTTCTACAGAAGCTAGTATCTAGCTAGTGTTTTCTCTTCAGAAGCATCACAGGTTAAAATGTACACATTGCGGTATAAATAATCTTGCTGCCATTTAGGAACGAATTCAGAAACCATGTAGAAGTCTCAGATGTGATCTGCATGAATCAGTGAAGTCACTGAAGAAAAGAAAATGAATTTGCGTGTTTACATCATACAAAAATTAAGCTCATAAGTAGGAGCCTCATATGAGGCCCAGGGTGGCGAGAGGGTTAACAGTCCAATAAAGCTATAGGTGTTTTGATTTCTTATAAAAAAAGTTTTTCCAAATAAAATTTCGAATGGAAGAGCACTAAGGTCATTTATCCAAAAACACAGATAGCAGTACATATTTTGCCAAATAAGTGGTCACTTCTAGACAGAAGCTTGAGGGAAAAAGTAAAAGGAGGGAGCTAAGTAAAAATAGTAATAATGAGTAATTTTTTTAATTAAATTTTTTAGCTTTTGTATTAATTTGTTTTACGATATTTAATTAACTTTAAACGATATTTTTAGCATAATTAATGGATATAAAATTTGTTTTCATGCTTTTTGTGTCAATTAGGTTTCATCAAATACTGAAAATTTTAAACTGGTCTTTTTAAAGTATGTGAATCGTGTGTCATGAAAGAGAGAAGGGGTAGGTTTTTTTTGAAAGAAAAAAGTTAAGTCCAAGTAAAAATACCTAATTACTATACTATAACGACTTAAGGAATTATGCAACTTCTACACTGGAACAACAATACATCATTCTCCTGCTATTTATTTTAACTTAGTGGTGGTATCCATTGTTGAAATTAATGCTAGGTAAAAATTCGAATAAAGCATAGTGACTAGAAAATTAACTGCACAGACAGGCCTTTACCCTGAATATTACTAGGATTAGAAATTGGCAATCAAATCGTTATTTTTTCCATCATAACTGATGTTCAAGATCAAATTGACTGATTAATCTAAAAATATTCCGAGCACTACAAAACGATTTGTAATAAAAATGAAACTTTCCTCCATACTGTTAAAAATATCCGTGAAATTTATGGATTTAAACTGGCAGCTGGGTTGGTAACCGTAAAAATTACAATGTAAATCCATAACTACACTGGTTTTTTGTACAAAAAGTGGAAAAAATGGTAAAAACCGTTGTGGTTGCGGATTTACTTTGTAATTTTTACAGTTTTGCACAACCAACCCAGCTGCCAATATAAAACCGTAAATTTCACGGAATATTTTTACAGTGCACCACTACAATAAACCAACATAAAAACAGAACATAACACATAAAGATAAGATAATTAATCCAGTAGGTGTTATTCATGACAAAGGACATTTTTTCCCAAAGAAAATGCTTACGAATTTCATAGATTACAGATAGAAAACAATGAAGATTCTCCCTACAAAAAATGCCCAAGTACCCCGCACTGCAAATTCAATTCTTTCCATCCTTCATCACACCCTCAAAACTCACACCCCTAAAACAAAAGGGGTCTCCATCCTCCCCATGCGGCGGGGGGTTCGGTCCTACCGCGCATGGGCAGTGGCCGATGCTGGAAGTAGGGCAATAGCTTACGCTCATCAGTTCACTTCAACAGTTCTCCAGCAGACGATCCTGGGAGGAATCGTCTATGCTTTCTTCTTCTCCTCCTCCGGATGCGGACTTTCTCCTCTCCCCGGTGGCAGCAGCGCTCTTGCAAACGATTTTCGGAAAGTTTCGCTCCCTGCATTGTTGAGATAGGGGCGTTTCGCGAACGTCCCGGTCGGAGATGGACCGACTGGGAATCGGAATGAGGTGGGTAGGTCGTTGTTTTTTTCGTTGCATGTTGGTCAAATTTAGGTTCGTTTGTTTTTTATATAATAGGTTGGATATATTTTGGAGATTTAGCTTTGAGTATTCTGTTTTGCTATATGGCAATACACTTATTATAGGTGGACGTATTTATATTTTGAAAAATTTAAAAGCGTTATAAAAATAAATATAAACAGAAAGAAGTCATTTATTACAAGAACAAAATGTTTTGAGATCATATAAATTCAAAAGTTCGGTTTTGGAATGCCTAGTGCATTTGTCCTTAAGTGCACCATGTATTTTTTTTTCAAACTTATCTTTTCCTCATGTGTGATGGAACTTTTCTGTAGCAAAGAGCACCACAACTAACCCACCCAACCAACTTCTATCATCTCGAAGAAAACAAAAATTTTCATTACTTGATTGGGATTAATTGAAACTTATGTTTGCCTTTTTTAAAAATATTAAAAGCAAAAATCTCACGCAACCTTTTGAATGAAAAATTATATCTAGTTTTTTATTAAGTTTATTTTCTAGGCAATGATTCTTATCCGTTTAAAATAAAAAATTAAATTATTACGGTTCTAGTTATTTCGTATTTTTTTATAACAGTTCTTGTCATCAAGTAAAACTTGACCGTTCTTATGAATGTCACTTTCAGTTACTTGACTATCTTCCAAAACTAAGGTTCTCATAAATGATAAAAATGTTGAGAAATTTATATTCACAAATGAATAAGTTTTTATACCCATACAAACTTCTGTTTTTCAATTCTTAAGAAAATTCTAATAGAGGGGAATATATCAAGCGCCCAAACACTTTTCCGTCAGACCCTGTTGAATATAAAGTGGTGCTATTCTTTGAGATCATGTGCCATTCAATTTATATTCTTATGTTATAAGGGAATACTTTTTTACGTGTTTAAAAGCATAAAGAAGTTTAATTATGCACTAAATTTTTTTTGTTTTGCGTTTGTAGCATTTTTTTATAAATTTCGATAATTTTTTAAGGTGTAAAATAATAAAAAAGTAGAAAACGTTTAATGTGTTAAAATGTAGATAAAATCGAAAGACTATTAAATTGTGTCGTTTTGAGAACTGATAATTATTACAGAAGTACAAAAAATAGCGTTTAAATACACAATTTTCTGCTTAACCATTGAAAAAGAATTAAAATAAAAATTGGACGAAAAAAATTATGACCTTAACTTTGAAATAATGAGTAAATTATCACAATTTCATAAAAACCGGATGTTTCCCAAAACGTCCGGACAGATCACTGCTACACCTTTAATATGTGCAACTCTTAAATTAATTGAATACCTTACTTAAAATAAGGTAAAATGCTTTTTGTATTGCATTGGGTAACTATCTAACTTTTTTCTTCTTAAAGATTTCTGTAAATGAATTTTTAAGGAGGAAAATAGTTTATCCTAAATTTTAAATAATAATCTAAGAAATATAGCCTTAAAAACTAAACAGGTACATATACAATTTTACCAGTTTACTAAAAATTTGTTTTGGTCTTTAGTTTTACATAACTTTTACGAGGGAGAGGGTTTAAGCAATATAAATAAATCTAAGATCTTTTGAGCTAAAGAGATTGAAATCCTTTTAGAAACCAACACGTAAATAATTTTTAAGTATTTAAAAAATATTTTATATGCGTTTCAAATTTAAACTTTCTACGCTGTTCTGAGCTTAACCATCTGAACGTACCCGGACACTTACAGTTACAGAAAGCTCCCCTTATATCATGACACGTGGAACGAGATGTAGTTGATCTTAATGTTACACTTAAAAACCACATAAAGTTTCAAAGTACTGGTAGTCATATTATTTTCCGGAATAAGGTATTTTACTTCTGAGTGTTAATTTTCAAGAACTGCTCAAAAATTTCTTTATTCGCTGATGCTTTTACATTCCAGAAACCTTTTAAAAACTAATTGAATTAACTAAGATTAAAATAATCATATGTAGTTTTTTTAATTAGAAGTGAAACAAATTGAGTTTAATTATAGTTTAATAAGTTAAGTATATTGTTACCCATTGCATAACTTTGAAACATAGTTTTATTTCTTTTCAAATTACTATGAATTACTCTATAAAACTATGAAACATTTCACATAAAATATATAACATTCTAACCCCCAAACAACATTTACCCAAATACTATAAAAGTATGACTGTGAAATTAATTAACACAAGACTAAATAAATTAAGTTGTGTAAGTAGTTTAAATTAACTAAAGCTTTGTTAGCATATTTTAAAAGTGACGCATTTTGTAAACTCGAACCCTTTTAAATATTCTACTTTTCATAAAAAATAATGGAGTTAATAAAGAGTGATCAAGTTTATTTATTTTATGAAAATTGAGTACGAAGCAGATATTACGCGATTTTGAGATTAACATTAAGGCTAAGCGCGCACTAGAGACTTCTGTCGCGGCGAGTATAAGGGTGATTCTCTATAAATGTGCAAAATTGCGGTCCAGGGTTCAAAAATCCATGTATTGTCCTAAGATTAATTTTTCTTTACAACATTCTGATAAATAGCCTTATGATAAGTATGGAACATAAGTATAATAATTGAATTTTTTAAATAACATTTTCAAATTGAAACATGATTGTCCCAGGCAATAGCGTTATTTACCTGACATGAACATTTTAGTTAATTATGAGGCACATAAAATTGACAGAATGAAGCAATTCTTCTTTTTAATAATTATTTATAATCAAAATAAGTGGTTATTCACTTTTAGTGCAATTATAAATTATTTTACTTAGGAAATTTTTACTTTTAACTGTTCATAACAGAGCGTATGCTTTTAAAACGTCATTATCCTGGCATCCATATCTTCTAAATGAAACGGAGTAAAAAATTGAAATTTGGATATGTCAGAGGTATCATGACTTTATGGTGAATGTGAAATTTGTAGCCCTAAATATCAAAAAATAAAAAAATGGCGAAGGAAATACCATAAAAACGTCATTATCTTGGCATCCATAACTCCTCAACGAAACGGAGTATATTATTGAAATTTGGATATATTAGAGATATTATGATTTAATGGTGAATGTGAAATTTTCAGGCCTAAATCAGAAAAAATAAAGAAATGGCGAACTACTATACAAACATCATTTTCCTGGCGCGTCATTATCCTGGCCTCCATATCTCCTGAACAAAACGGAGCATATTACTGAAATTTGGACATGATAGAATAACCATTATTTTATGGTGCATGTGTAATTTTCAGGTCGAAATATGAAAAACTAAAGAAATGGCGAAAGAATTACTAATTTTCCGTTTAAAAGCTCAAACGATTTCTTTATTAGAACTCCAAAACTGGCAACGCAATGTTGTGTTTATTTACTAATTAGTTCTTGTTTTAAAAGTCAAAATTCAAGTTTGAAAATTAAGTTTCCCATTAATAGTATTCCAAAATTTTCTTTGTAATTATTCTTAAAGTTTGATAGACTCTCATAACTTGAGAATTTTCTTGGTAATATTCATTTATTCTTTGATGGTAAATTTTGATCTATATTTTTAACTCGTTCGACAACTTTAATATATTCTCAAGTTATGTGGTACTAACGGACTCTTTATCCGATAACACTTTCTAGTCTAATAACTTCCTTCCGGACCCTCTAATAAGGTACAATAGTGACATCCAAGATGTATTTGGTGAAACAATAACTCTTTTTTGTCTTCGAAATAAGATGTTTCATTGAACTGACGCCCAACCTCATTATCCTAATATGAAAAATTTGATTTTTTTAAATACTTTTTTTATCTAAATGTTATTAAACTTTACTGCTACTCATTGGATATCAACTAGAATCTTCTCAACTAACATTTTAAAAAAATCAGAAGTTTTGGAAGAATTTTAATTTTCCAAAATTTTTGCTCTCAATTTTTCGCATTTCTAGAGAATCACCCATAAACACTAGGTCACTCAAAAGCAATGCATTTCTATGGAGATATTCTTGGCAATCGGCCAAGAGTCTCGTCGCCTGTGCGTACGCTCTAGCTACTTGCAATAGCCAGGTTGATAGTTTTGTCTCTGTCGCCGTGACAAAAGTCTCTAGTGCGCGCTTAGCTTAAGGTTTTTAGATTTATTTAAAAACTGTTATTTTAAACTGTTATTGTTAAATAAAATTTTGTAAAGATTTTTTTATAGAACTTAACAAAAAAAATAAACCCATGAGAGATTAAAAGTCTGACACTAACCCGGGAGGACGCGCGCTACTTTCTGTTACACGGGAACGCGCGCGGGGTCTCCCAGACCCCACAAACCGTTTTCCGTTCTAAACGTTCAGTGCATCCAAAATTTTTATCACGGATAGTTTAAATATATAATTTAATTGTTTAATGTGCATTATTAGTTGACTGCTTCTTATTAAGATATAATATAAGACTAGGAAAACAGGAAATGCAATGGAATGTGAGCGGAGGTAACGAATTTCTTTGGCTAAACTGAACAGATGTTTATTTTCTAAAATCCTTTATTTTCTAATTTCTTTTTTTGCAAGAAAAATTATGGATTATAGTTACCTCTTCCTTACTTTTGGAAACCTCTTTGGCTATTTAACTCGCACCAATCCTCACAGTTTTGGAAGCATTTTCCTTAAAAACAACAACCTAACTCGGAAAATAACATACCAACTTTATTTAAACTTCATGAGGTGATAGGTGGAAACCTTTTAGGCAGCTACACGGAGTTTCATATATTTTCATTAAAAATTAGAGTTTTTATGAAGGTTTATTTAAGCGTTGGGGTCTCGCAGACCCCGCGCGCGTCCTCGCGGGCTAAAGTAGCTTTTAACAAAAAACAAATGTTTTCGCTACGGTTGCAACAAAATTTCAATACGTTATTCTCCTATCAAATCCTTTGAGAACTTTGAAGTTAAAGATCACATGCTCAATTAAAAGAAACTCCAATAAACCTCAAGTTTGGACATTTAGAAAACTTTAAAATCACACATACTTTTTACTATTTGAGTTTAAACTGATTTATGTGAAGCCATATTTTCGGCAGGTTATATAAAAGGTAGAACTATAAAGACTTTACAAAACATTAGTTTTATCTAACCCAAACTATCTGTTTATGGTAGTGGTTGACCTAAATACAGTAGTATTATTTCAAAAAATACATAATACCTACTGGTTTTGCAATGAGTATTTTCTTCGTCTAATATATTGATGCCGTAATCTAAGTAAGATAAATTCCCCTGATTGTTGGCCACTTAGTGCCACTTACTCAAATAGACTGTCAAAGAAGGAAATGAAAGAATAGATTTATGAGAACTAATTCGCTGGATTGGGCATGTTTGTTTCCCCAACCGTATACTTATTCTAGCTTTTGAAGAGCTCAGAGAACAAAAGGGTTGTGGGAATGATGTGCAATTCTAAAAGATGTTGAAAGCTATACAGGGTGTTTCAAAACAGAAAAAGTTACCGAATGAGCAAGTTTTTTTTCATTTTTTATTAAATTACTTCTTTCTTTAACCAAAACAACACAAAACTATATAATAACCCTGAAAAACTTGTAAATTTGTGATCTTTTGGGAGTTTCAGGGAATTTTTCTTATCACTGTCAACAATTCTCTCGTTGAGGTTTTTCTCTCTCTTTGTTAGGTTTTTAATTATTTTTAACCTTTTTCATTTCACCTCAAGGGGTGCTGTAAGTCATCTCAATGGATTCTACAAGGTAAATAATATCTAGGTAGACCTTTCCATGATCCTGAAGACGATAGTTCCATATCAAAGCCATGAAAGGGACTTTTGAAGCACCCTGTATGATAAGAAATCATCACGTTTGTGTTAATTTCAACTCATGTTCATATGTGTTTTACAGAGTATAAAAGTATCTCTATTATAGAGGAGACAAGGATTTACTTCTTTATTTCATAAAACGTAAAACATATAGTTATAGCAACGTATCTTAAGCACCTATGAATGTCTTGAATTTTAAAACAGCGTCTTTATTACCTTAAAAACAAAACAAAAGTTCCATCAAATGTCGCTATCTTGAACCAAACTTAAATATTCACCATAATGATATAACATAAAAATGCTAGTTCAACTATAAAGTACGGATATTGTTTTAAGCATAAAAATGTTTAAACGTAAATAAAAGGGCTATTCCATATGAACAGGGACACGATCAAGAAAAATTAAAAAATTAAATAATAAAATTCTCTAATTATTCTAGGGAATAATTATGCACTATTGATCTAATTGTGTTTTGCATTGTTTAAATTTTGTGTAAAATTATTTTTATCGGAATGTCAGCATTTAAAGTCAATATTTAGAAATATTTGTTTTAAAGGTTAATTTGTTAATGAAAAATGTATAGTTTATTTAGAAAATTAAAAATAAATTAATTAGTTTTTACAACTTTTTTGTTAAATATACTCATAAACTTTATAGTAAAAATGAAATAAAGTGTTTAAATCAATTTAATTATATTTATATTCATGAATAACTGAACGCTTATACACATGTAGCGTGAGTTACGAAGTACTGTAGCATGAGTTACGAACAGCTCTCTATATTTTATTTTATTTCTGATTTTCTAAAGCATTCCCAGTAAAACTGTTTGCTATTTTAGAATAAAGGAAGTATATTCAAACACCTGACAAGCATATAGAATTATTGAAACACTATTTATGCAGAAAAACAAATTTGAATTTTATACTCATAAATCCATGTCTTTTTCTTGTAGCGTGAGTTACGACTCTATTTTAATTAATATTTAAAAAACTAAAATTCTTAAAAGATTCGCAATACTTATTTTAAATTATTAACATAAATTTCAATATGTATGATTTTTTTAGAAAGAAAATAATAGTTATTTCAATATTTAAAAATTATTTGAAATTGCAATTTTGAAAAAAAATGTAGCGTGAGTTACGGTGGAATTGCCCAAAAGCGTAATCATGAAATTCTACTGACATTAAGGAAAGCCTGCACAACATACAACCTTAAGGCCTCATGATGCCCTACTATTCTCATTTCGTGGCTAGATAAATCTGGAATGATTTAAAAAATGAATGTGAGAGAGGAGTTTTAAATAAACATCGCATTTGTTTAGTAAATCCTTAAAGATTTTAATACGATAGTAAAAACGTTGATATCTTCAGTTTGCAGGTTTAAAATGTAAGCAACTGACAAGAAAAATATAAAAAGCTATGTAGTTAAATGCAGCAGGAATTTCTTTGAAAATGTGATTACGATGCAAAACTTCAGCATGTTTAGAAAAAATGAAATGTGATTTGTTTCTATTATTTAGTTATTAATAATTTTTTGTTTAGAAAGTCACGAGCCAATATTTGTGAATTTTATTCATCGTTTGGCCCACGGTAGGTTATGTTGGTATATATTTGGCCTCTTTTTGGCGACATTTATGGAATTTTGAATTTAATTTATGCTAATTTTATTTAATTTAAATTTTTAAAGTTTCAGTTTTAAAAAACTATAATACTCAAAGAAACATCGAAGCTATGAAATCACTTTTCCCTTTTCACACCGTAAAAATCATTAGAAATCTCGAAAACGAAACCCGGATCTGAAAATCTCCAAAGCTTAAGTAATAAATACTCAAGAGAAATATTAATCCTTGATATTGCAGTTTCCTAATCTTTAAATTTATATTATGATTTCGGTTAACAGAGCAAACTGACCTTAAAATTAGCATCATTTACGAAAGATGTTACATTTAATACGGTACCTGATTCTTATATCCGTGTTTTCAATAGCTTTATGTTTCAAGAAAACTAATGGGGAGTGGATTGAATGAATGAATTATGCAAATATCTATAATTCAGTTATGAGACCTACCAAGAAGAGTTGAATATCACTTATTTAATTTCAGCTATTAATTTCGAAGTAGAGTGAAAATAATGTAAAGAGAGGGATACTTATATACAATTTTTATTTTGTATCTTATAATACCCCATAAATGCGGTTCACTCACACAAAAATCTTGATTTATTAAAAATTTTAACATTCAATTAAAGAATGAATTGCATGTTAATTTTCTAAAAAAATACTTTTTAATACACTTCATTAATCAAATTTCATTCAAATTCAATGCTTAAATTATGTGAGTTACTTTCACTTCAAACAAGACCCTCTATATAAAGGCCTCCCAACTCGGCCGTGCAACGTCATAACTTTCACTCATCTTTGACGTCACTCCATAGACTTAACATGGCAATTTTCACTCACGTTTTACGTCATCGTCCGGATTTGGGTGGCCATGTATATAAAGGGTCTTGCTTCAAATCAACTTTAATCTGTTTTATCAGCTTTGTTTTTTACCCGTCTTTAAAAATCCTTCTTTTAAAACAATTAACGCGAAAGAGAACGTAACTTGGCCTGTACATTCTAATTTTTTTCGAACACCTAGTTATTGACAGACGCTTAACTGTGACACGTACACTATATTTTAAATTGAATACCTTTTACATTTTTGAAGAAAGTTCTTCAAATCATTAACTTTTGAAACAAAAAAGATTCTTGACATGATAGTTGAATTAAAGACAGTCTAACCTTTAAAATACTTGGAATTAGAATATATAACGAATTTTACATGAATGATAAATCATTTGAATTCGTTGATTTTATTTTTAATTAATATTTATGGAACACTATTTAGGATAATTTTGTACCAACAATAGTTATTGTTCAAATTATTCTAATTATGTAATGATACTATGTATAAAAGTCAGGTTAAGGAGAACTAAAACCGTTTCCATAAGAATATCATTTAACCCAAAAGTGTTTCTCAGAGTTCTAAATCTCTAGGATTAAGGATTCTGGAGTATTTGGCCTTCTGAAGGGCATAGCCTTTTCAAATATTCTTTTTCAGTTTGTTGTGCTAGCGAAAATTTTGTGGGGTTTCGGAGGAAAAATAATCTTAATTACTCTTCACGATTTACGATAAGTGCTTTTAAAGTGGAATGCAATCTTTTGTGACGAAGAAGCCAATTTAGTACCGCCAGGGACACTTTATTGATATTTACAGTCTTGAGAAAGAAGGGCTATAACTTTTTGCTCTATGTGTTTGCTATTATATGCATATAAGTATTCAAACTGGTCTGTTGTAACTGTTATAAATATGTGTTTTTCGGGCTAATTTTCGCTGCATTATTTTTGGTTATACCACCAGTTAGTTATGGCAATTTTTAACTTGCAATTTAAAGAAACGTTTCTCAAAATACCCTGTCTCTAGTTGATACTTTTTAGTAAAAATACTTTACTTTCTTCGTATTTATAATTATTTATTTTAAATACCCATACATACAGGGCGTTTCAAAAGTCCGTTTCGCGGCTTTTATTTGGAACCAACGTGTTCTAGGGTCACGGAAGTAAGGTCTACCCCTAGAGGTATGTGACCTTGGAGAATCCATTAAGATGACTAACAGCACCCCTAGCGGCGAAATAAAAAAGGTTTAAAAAATGAATTTAAAAATTTAAGGAGATAGAACAAAAACCTCCAGTAGAGTATTGTTGCCAAAATTTTGAAGAACTCACTGAAAAAAATTTCATGAAAATATCGTGAATATTCACATGTGAAAATAGCACTTTCTCAGGCCTTAAAAAAGAAAAAGTTCGTAAATTTGCAATTTTTTTTTTAATTTTTTGATCAAATTTTGTCTTCATTCAATTAAAGAACACAATACTACACAATAACACTGAAAAATTTGCAAATTTAGGAACTTTTTCTTTTTAGAAGCCTGAAAAAGTACTAATTTCACACATGCTAATATCTCCCCGAATATTCACGATATTTTCATGACACTATTTTCAGTGAGTTCTTCATAATGTTGGCAACAATACTCTAGCTGAGGTTTTTGCTCTATCTCCTTTAGTTTTTAAATTATTTTTTTTAATTATTTTGCCGCTAGGGACGCTTTAAGTCATCTTTGTGGAATCTCCAGGGTCTCTTACCTAAGGATTGACCTTACTTCCATGACCCTATAGGACACGTTGGCTCCAAATATAAAAGCCACGAAACGGATTTTTGAAACACAATTAAGTTTTTATACCATTTGAATAAACCACTAATATTAAATGGAACTTAAAACTTAATATTTAATATGTATATATACACCGAGAAAAGGGAATCCTTTTATGAAAATTATATAAACTAATTTATTAAAATAAAAATCGAATAGCATTAATTTTATCTCACAGTAACCAGTAACCAGTAACCAACCAACCAACCAACCAACCAACCAACCAACCAACCAACCAACCAACCAACCAACCAACCAACCAACCAACCAACCAACCAACAATATTGGTCCGCTGTTTTATATTAGTGTTGCTCTTCATAAAATGAATCAAATAGAGTCCAATGCATGGCATGCAGAAATCATATTTCATTTCCATGACACATGCAGCATTATCAATCATAGAAAGTAGGTCAAAACTTTTTTTCGAATTTACAGATTTGTGGTCTGGACATTATATTACAAACGCTTTCGAATAAATAAAATAAGGGTGAAAAATTAAATCAGAAATACAGAAACTGAACCACTAAAGAAATGGGGTTTAATCACACAAAAAGGAACAAGTAATATTATATCCTCTTAAAACTTAGTACTACATATAATAATTTCAGTAAAAGATTATAAAGAAAGGTCATTAAAACTTTAAATAGATACTTCTTCTACTTACAAAACACGAACAGCATACGTATTCTGATTAAGAAAATTTAATGTCACTATTGGTATTATTTTTATATTCATTACTAATACCAATTTTGTTTTTGTAATTGCAAAAATTATTTTTGTAATTAATTTACATACGACTTTATTTTTAAAATATTAATATAATACATTGAATATTTAGAACGGGTAAATTCAATACCAGCACTATAGGAACTAAAAACTTGCTTAATTTTGAAGAAAAAAAACTTTCATAAAACGCATAACTAATGCATTTGTAAATATATAAATGTATTGGCTATAAAACAGGCAAGGAGTTCGCAAATTATAGCTTTCTTAAAATAAAGTCTAAATAAAAAACATGATTAAAATCTTTCTTTTCTGCATTAATTATAGTCTAATGCTAAATGTCCCAGTAGTACAACTTTTGAACACTGAAAAACCATATAGCACAGAAGTTTTTTTAAGACTTGCAGAATAAGTGCAGCTGAAAGTAATTTTTAGAAATTTCTAAGTACTCTTTTGCAAAAATAAATTATTAACTTAAATACCCTTTACCAAAAATTTTACTTGTTCTTATTATGCTGAAATACTACATGTTATTAAGGATTAAAAATTTAAAAATAAAACACGATGATGCTAAAAGTAACTACAAAGTACTAATCTACTGTAGGATGTGCTTAACGATCATTTGATTGCAAAACTTCAACATTTATTATTTTAACAAAACAAAGTTACTATAATTTCTAATAATAATTTAAAGGTTACTTCCGAATTTCAACTTTATAAGGAAAACTGTTTTAATGATAAAAGGATAAATAAACAAAATATTTCAGACGGTACCCAATTTAAGCATTACCACTTAACGTTAGGGACAGATAATTAGAAATAAAGCTCAGCAAATCGCACACTACTCAAAATTAGCACATTAAAACGATCGTGACTATCCTCCAGACATCCATTCAATCCTTAAAGACTCGACTAATGGAACTGGGAACACTAGTTAATTCAAGTCACTAGCCAATTACAACACATTCGTCGCTATACAGTATCTGCAATACTGGGAAAATCACGTAGAAACATAAAAGCAAAATACGTCATTCGGCTATCTACTAGTACTCTAAATTTAAAAGATATCCAAATTTGCTTAATTTAATAAGGTAGTGAACTACCTTAAATTACCGATTGCGGCAGGTTTTGAAAAGATTTCAGGAGACCGTCGAATATTTCCATTTATGCGTTAATTTGATGTGGAGAGTTTTTTTTAGTTTGTTTATGCTTTGGAATGCTGAGTGGGTGTTAAAGAATATTATTAAATATAAATACTTGGGTTTTTGTGCAAGTAATATTGTAAAAGAGTATTAAAAATTCATATGAGTGCTCACATTTTCGATGTATTAAGTAGAATTTTTATTCCGTTCGCGTTTTAAATTGCGTGGATATTTATCTTTACGAGAATTAAAATTATTTCTCAAAATGTTTTTTTACGTGGAATGCTTGATAATTATTTTAAAAATGTTTTGTACTAAAGTTCTGTATTTTGGGTAATTTTTCATTTTGGAATTTACATTTTGATAAAAATAAAAAGTCATAAAAATAGAATCCTCAAACATGTGTACTTTATTAGTAACAGACATTAGCTGTAATGTATTGTTTTTTTCGATGCATAAAAACACTTCAAACATATGCTATAAAAGCAGAATAATTTTACTGATAAGTACGTATAAGATATGATATTTTTTTCAGAAGTTTGAAATTTTAGGAAAATATACTTCAAAAGTTTTATTTTAATACCTACAAAATGCTTGTAAAGAGAGAAATTTCTGTTTACTATTAAATAACAGTATTTCTTTGCGTACGGTACAAATTGTTGCTCCAAATATTGCAAGATGTCAAGATTGGTGTACATAAAAAAGTTTTATCCCAAAACAATCTTTTCACTACCCTTTCTACTGTCCTTATCGTACCTTACAAATATTTTGTGTTTTGCGTAAGGATTAAGAGATGATTATGTTTAACGATAAAAGTTTTAAAACATATTACTCTTAAAAAGAACGGTACCTCCCTTTTCATGCTTGGAAATTAAAATGTATTTATTTTGTTTGAGTGTATTTTTGAACTTTATGAATTCTGAAATTGTGTTAGTTTCAAATAAGATATAAGTTAAAAAATATTTCTTAACTATAAGTACTTTGAGAAGTTAAAATAAGAGTTGCAGATATTTTCTTCCTCAATTAGTACAGTTATTTTGTTCATAAAGGAAACTTTTAAAGCATACAAGTTGTTTTGATACAACACCAACACTTGAAAATACATAAAAGCCAGTTGTAAATGATTTTATTCATTGGTTAGCCGATTTTCAACAACAAAAATCTAAAAATATTTTGAACAAAACTTAAATAAATGAAAACCTTAAAATTACAGCAGGTACTAATTAGGGAATACCTTAGTAATTGATAATTAATTAATAAAATATATATATATATATATATATATATATATATATATATATATATATATATATATATATATATATATATATATATATATATATTTTCAATAAAATGAAACATGCCAATATGAATGCTTCTCAGAATCACCAATTCATTTTAAAACATGAAATCATAACCTTTAATTCCTTTTCCAAACTCACTTACATGTACATCATTAACATTAAGCACAGCTTTGCTAAGTACAGTACCCTACATATCACCTTTAAAGCACTTTAGATATGAGTAAACACGATATTCCCATGCACAACCACTTAGTTCAATAAATAATTAGCAGTTCAATGATCTCAAGTGGCTGCTTTAGAAGAATATTTAATGGTACCTTCTGGCGCAAGTTTCATGAAGGATTAAGGTGCTGCTCTTTAATTTTAGAATGGCTTGAAATTGATGAATTATATAGAATAATCACATCAATTTTTTAAAGGTAATTTATCCTTGATGTAGAACTAATTTGATCGAAACTATTAGTAGAAGTCAATGGGTTTTTGATTGTTTAAAGTATCAATATCATTGTTGAGAATTCAAGAAGTTTTTTAAAATTTGGTTTGGAATATAAGTTTTAATTTGTTTCTTATTAGTTTAAATTTAAATTACTTAAAATATTTTGCCACTAACGTGTAAAATCTATTGAATAAGCTAGAACTTAAACATAATTAATTGCTATTTTTAATGAATATAACGTTTATTAATGGGAAAAACGGAGAGAATAATTAATTGGAAAAGATTATTCCTTGAATAATTTCTAGCTATGGAAATTTAATTTCCTTTCGCTTTGAATTTAGTACACCTAAATATTAATGCTTAATTATCCTTAGTAATTTGTTCCTGCTATTTTTGAATTTCACTCTTTTACGGCATTCATTTAAATGTTCATGAAGAAAACATTAATCTACTTCTCCTTAATCTATATAAACAATAGTTAGCAACACATTAAATAAACTATGCCTAGAACTCCAATAAAATGCAAAAGACACTTAAAGCTATTCAAAGAAACTAAATAATAGTATTTACTACTAAATAATAGTTAGTACACTACTCAAAATAATAGTATTGTTCTATAAATCCCTGCAAAGGAGATGACATTCCTTTTTTTAGTCTTTTTATACGGCTTTATGAATAATAAATATTTTAAAATTTATTCAGTATTAATATTTTACTACTAGATTATAAAATATTTTTATGTCCAAATTCCTCTTGCATTTCTATATTTTGAAGTGGTTTAAGGCATGAACTCCTAGACTCATTAGGCTAGAAAAGCTCAAAACAGCGTCATTTTGGATTGGTCTTTTAAGTGACTTATAATGTAACTTCATTTAGAATTAAATTTAATTTACTACAAGTTACGATTTTATATTTAGTTGGTTTTGGAAATAAAAATTTTATCTTTAGTTACATGTTATGTGAGTGAGGGATAAAATATCTTCTTTTTCAAAAAGTTCTTTGCATCCTAGTTAATCCAAAGCATTCCCTAGGTGTGTAAAACGTATTGAGAGACACACTGGTAACAATAACATACTATACTCTGTTAATTTAGAATTGGCGCCTGAGACGTAATTTATTAGAAACACTTACTATTGTAATTATAATCGAAAAATTTTTCTTCTGCAATGACAAGGCAGTTAAAATACTGTAAAAAATAGGTCACTGAAATTATGTGATAAGCGCTATTAAGCATTATTGAGTGTTTTTGATCCTGTTTCAGGCAACTATCTAAATGAATATATAATAATATGATTCTAACTGATCTAGTTTAAGCTATCTAACAACGATATCAGGATTTTATACAATTTGAACACTTCTTTCAAGTTTATTCAGCTTGTTTCATAACATTTTTCCTGAAATGTTTCTCAATCTAAATGCTTTTAACGATATTCAAGTAGTTGCATAAAACTACTTTTACTTACCAAAGAAAATTCTAATGGTTAAATAAAATTGTTGTTTAGGCTTTAAGGTGTACCTTGAAATTCTAGCACTTAATTCCAAGTTTTTATTCCAAGAATGTACAGGATCTCGTTAAAAAACACCTAGATGATTGGATAAAAACATTAACAAAAGAAATTTTTTAGCCTCATTAACATAGTGAAACTACTCTTACCCGAAAAATAAATGAACCAATTAAGAGATCTTTAAAAAAGATAATGTTTTAACAAATTTCTCGGCTTTTACTTTTACACGTTATAAGGATTTTTCGTGTAAATACTCGTATTTCCTGTATTCAAAAAACCCTAGTGTATGTTGCCTATTTTTTCTTTTCTGCATTGTAATTTATTTAATTAGCAATTATTATTCCAAAAAAATACTCAAGGTTTGGTGTTTTAAATAAAAAGCTATGTTTTTATAGGGTAAAACATGTTTTCAGGTTTATCGTTTCCTAATAGAACAATATACTAGAGGCGACGCTTGAGAGCTGGAGTTTTCTCACAACATACTTAAAGTTTAGACATTTTTTCTACTTTTTAAAATCGCTTTCAATTGGTGCTTTATGTTTTATTTCAAAATGAAGAAAAAATTATTATATTTGATCTTACAGAAGTTAGACGAAATTACTTTAAGGTATCCGCCTACCTCAATTTTGACCTCAATACCTGAAAACCTCAATTTTGACCAAAATTAGTTATTTCTGTTTTTCCCTCTCTATTTAAGTACAGCTTATTAGCTTTCTAAAACTGTTTTACTTTTGATTCTACTATTACTAGAAAAGAAGTTACGGTCATTGCCAATGTGTCAATGTCAGGTTACAATTCCAAACTTTAAACTCATTTTTCTCAGAACAGCTTTTTCAATAAATGTAGTTACGGTGTGCATGATATTTTAAAATCTATATTGCTTGTATGGTAGTGAAATTCGGTGTGAATATTTTTATAGTATATTCTAGGGAATGTCATAGGATAATTTTATTTAGATTATTCTAAGCGAGTCTATTGGCCTGTTAGTTTGTAAAATAGAAAGAAAAACCATGGAAAATTATGAATTTTTTAGCAAAAGTCTTCTAAGTAAACAAGCAACTTCTAAGTAAATTCACTTACCTTAAAAATCCTACGACTTTCTCTAGATAATTGAATTTAAATTCAATTGCAAGTTAAAAAAATATTCAAACTTAATCAGATTTTTAATTATAAGGTTTGTCGTAAACTTAAAATTTGCTTAATTTTTTGACGTTTTTTTGAATTAATTTACATAAATATTTTTTGTGGTTTTAAAGGCTTAAATAGTTGGTTTCTAACATAAATGGAATCAAAAATGTAAAAAAACCGGAACATTTTATTGTTTTAAAAAAAAGTTGTCGAACGTAGGCGGATACCTTAAATACCTTACAACTCAATCGTATTCATTTTTAGCGCTAAACCATAATTTATACTGAATATTTCTACACATATTTGGAATTCGATATATACTCGTTTGATTCAATGTACAGTTTCAAAAATTCCATACATATCCCTCATTATCGATCTATTATTTCAGTGCTGAACTAAACTTTCAATTAAAAACATCCCATTAATTTACTGAAAAATCTAAACATTCCTGAATCTTACCGTCACACTGATATATCCAGATACCAATATAAGGTTTTCTAAACCTTGTTGTAATCTTACGGCATAACCCATTTAAAGTTTTTTGTAAGAATGTCACTGACTGTGTTAGATTGATTGTCTGTGTTAGATGACGTTTATAAGGTTAGCGGTAACGTTACGAAAATGTGAGAAAGTGAGACAAAAGGTTTTTCAAAGGATTTTCTATATATTTCAGTAACTTTTCCATGCAAGCGTTACTATAGTACTTAAGAAAGGATTTTAGTCAAACCTTGTTTTGAGAAACCCAATGGCAATGAAAAGAGAAGCTTAACCATAAGGTTACATGCTATCTGGGATAATTCACACCCATAATTACACCCATCTATAACTTCATCTATAACTTATTTTAAATTCAAAACACCAGTTCCCCTCACAACACTAAAACTACATTCCCACACCGCAATCTACCATCACAGTTATTCTCAATTCAAAACAAATCATCCGCTTCCCTTGCAATACAATCTCAACATTCCCACCATTTTTACCTCACACTCAATCTACACAAACACCCACTATTCTCCCTCACAAATACTCACATCACGAAATCAACACAACGAGGTGGTTCTATGCGGAAAAACCCTAACAACAGTACCGTCACAAAGAGAATGTGTCCCGACTTTCCCTCCAAAAACGCACTCTCAGTAATTACCCCCTACCCCGCAACAACCTGCGGAGCTCCAGTCGGGCCTAATCCAATTCAACCAGGGACCTCTTTTGATTACTGTATATAAATCCTGATTAGCGTAGCATTTATCCCGTGGCTCAGGGCATTGCTCTCTTGATAAAGGGAAAAACGAGCATGCGTTAGGGACTTTTTTTAGTGGATATTTCTTTCGGCTTATCTTATTGGAACTAATTATTTAGAAGTTTGTGCATTTTGAGTGAGGGGTTGGCGAGGGTAATTAATTGGCGATTTTTTTAGCGATGAAGTTGGTGGAAAGGGTATTTGCATGTTTAATTTCTTAATTGAAAGTAGATATGAGATGTTTTTGTTCAGTTTTTTCTGTGTGGGAGAGGATTTAAAACTTTGATTCTGATAAGGTAAGGTAATGGATTCGTGATAGATTTTTTTCTTAGGCACACTCTAATTCATCTAAATAAGTACTTCTAAGATTATGTGGTGTGAACATAAACACATTTTGAGGATTTGTTGCGATATTTATTGTTTTATTCGGTAAACAGTCGAATCCGATGTTAATGAGGTCAACCACCTATGTTTTCTTTCTTAATCTAAGTCCTCATCATAAGAATGTTATGAAAATTTTCTGAGTTTGATACACTAATGTCTCCTGATAACTTTCAATTCCTATTGGATGTGCTTAGGGCGCATATGGGAATTCAAAGTTGTCAGAAGACATTGTGTTTGATACAAGTTTTTAAATCAAGCAATAACAGAATATTGTACAAATTTAAAACACGTTCTTGAAATACATTTTCTTTTGTTATAGAAAAACATTATTTTTCTTCTATGGTATCGGCGTAAAACACTATAAAATTATAACAAGTTTGTTTTGAAATTATTTTCGGTATTTCTGGGTTTACTCGTAATAAATATAAACAATGTTTCAAGCACTTGATACTTGTATACATCGTTAAAACGATTTCTTGTTAAATCGTTCATAAACGGTTTCATAAACGGGGGATTGACTTTAATCTTGTAGATAAGACCTTATACAAGAACCCGGCATTGAAATGGAAATTGATGTTGATACATGAAGTAGTTAATCTAACAGCTGAGTAATAATCTTTAAACCTAAAAAAGCTAATTAGTTGGGAAAATAATGCAAGCAGTAAAAATAATAGGCATCGTACTAAAACTTTGCAGTTTCCGTCTTCGTTTAAAAATGTTTCGTGTTACAGAGTGAAATAAAGTAGGATAATTTAGAAACTATAATTAAAATGTTTATAATTTCAAATAACCATTAAGTTATAAAGTTTGGTTTCATAAACAATTCTTTTGTAAACACCGTAACTATATTAAGTACCCAAAAACTGTTGACGTAACAAAACTTTCTTTAGTAACTTATTTAAAAAATATCTAGTAATTTTCTAGTGTATGTATTCATTTTAAACTTATTAATGGATTTTTTCATGTGAATTTTATTTTACTGCCATGATATCAACAATATTTACTCCTTATAGTTGTATCCGCCAAAACGAATGAAAACTGGAATATTTCAGTAAAAATGATTTATTCTATTAACTTGAATGGTAAAAGAATATTCAATAAAACTTCATATTAAATACAAATATCCTTCTAACATCAACACAATATATCCCATCAATGTATTTAGTAACGAATTTTCCCCACGGAAGATTATATTTGGGATGAAAAGAGCAACAGCCAAATGTTTAGCTCTAAAGCTCTTTTACTTTGGGCTGGTCTGCAGTATCTGCGATGTATCATGAAGGGTCAAGGAAAACCAGACGCCTACAGACATTTATGACCGTAGACAAACTACTTCATGTCTTGGCCAGAATCAAATGCTTCATTTACCTCGAAGGGCTATCTCTTTTTATTACTTACTCAAAGTTTTTCCCCTCCGTAAAACACTCAAAGAAAAAAAAACTGTGTTTTCTTGAGGATTTTATGGTTTGTTTTTCAACTTAGGGTTTTGTGTGTTCGCTCTAGGAGCGTTAAATGAAGTTAGCTGAAATAGTGGATTTTTATGACAGGTTCATCACATTTAAAAATTTAAGGTAAATCGCATACTTGTTTTATGAAATGTTATGGAAGCTTTTTTCTGTGTCTGATAGAATGACTTACTTTTGCTTATAAAGATGCTATTTGGTACATTTTTATAACAATTTAATTATGTACAAATATTTTTCAAAACATTACTTACTTTTCTTTATAAGATTCTATATGATATTATCTTTTTACAAAAAATTATAATTTTGAAGTATACTAATATTTTTAACCTTCCTACCCCGCATGGTGTATGAGGCGACCCCAAAGGCACTTTGGCGTTTGCTATCTCCCGTTGATTTTAGTTTTGGAGGTTTTCAATGCCAGTATTCCTTAAATGCGTGAAGTTTTACAATGGGTAAAAATTGTGGGGCTATAATTCAATTTTGAAGCATCATTGAAAAAAGAGACACATCTTCCCCCTCTGGGGTCTACTCAGACCCCAGGCACGAATATGGTAAATTAATAACAATTAATGGAGATATTTCATATTTTTGTCATATTCTTGATGAATAAAGGTTCTTGCTTTCGTTTCAGTTGTTAAGAGGTTTCTTGGAGGGTCACAATGTGTTGATATTTTGATTTTTGTTAGACTTAGAGTATAAAGATTTTGAGAAAGCGCATTGAATTTCGCCATATTTCTTAATTTTTTCTTTCATATTCTGAGAAAATGGGCTATTTTTATAAATTTTTTTCCAAGAACTGACAGGGGAAGCAAAAAAAACCTTTAGACAACTGGGCACCACTATTTCCTGTGAGTTGGTTCGTTACAAAAAGTACATAAATTTATGGCATTTTCATTCGGTTTTCTTGGAAAAATAAGAATGTTTGCAAATATTTAAGAGTACTTATTGAAGTTCAGAATGTTATTTCGAAGAAATATTAAAAGAAAAGACTAATTTTTTGCGTGGCAGTCTTAAATAACGTGGAGAAGCTCTCTTTCCAAACATTTCTGAGCCGATCATTTTTCGCTTGGTTATTTGAATTTTATAGAGATAGTCCGTATTTAAAATGGGATAAAATAATTATACAAATTTTTATAGAGCTGCTAATCATACCTGCAACTTCATATAAAAAATAGACAAAATAATCAAAAATCATTTTAAAAATAAACTATTAAATTATACCCGTGAAAAACCGGGGTTATCAAGTAGGTAACTCCCTTAGGCACTGTAATTATAAAACATTTTAAGTATATTACTGAATTGCCATTGTTCTTTCCTGTAATTTAATTTTTTCAAGTTTCAGACGTTATAAAGAAACTTACATCATAAAATTTAAAAAGACAGAATCGCAAAAAATGAACAAAAATCGAGAAATTCAATAAAAACTTGACAAATTATTCAGAAGGAGGATTTTTGAAGTAAATAATGATAATATTTGCAATTTAAGATATAATTACCCTCTTAAATGCGTAAAAGACAAGTTTTACGCATGGGGTCTAGATAGACCCCACGAGGGGGAATATGTGACTATTTTTTAAGAGGGTAGGAAGGTTAAAAGCTTAGTTAAATATTAAGAATAATTAAAGTGGTAAAAATACATCAAACTGTTTTTCAAAAAATGTAATTGTAGTGGATCGACAAAAAACTAATATTTCTCATGAACTCTGAACTCTGGCTGTGTGAAAATATAATTTTCCTTAGTATTAAAGTAGTTATACACATGTTGAAATAAATTGAGACTCTATTTAAAAAAGATTAAAATTGTTCAGATTGAATCATACTGTCCTTGATACTTATAGTTTAAGAAACAACACCCCCAAAAAATACGATACAACAAAGAATTTTTAAAACACAACTATATTTCAATTAAAAGGTGTATAGGTAGTATAGTTATATTTGTGGCTTGAGAATTAACCGTTACACACAACTTAAGCGTTTCCTTAAACACAGTTTAATCCTCAATAAAACATGTTAACACATTCAGACTTTCTTTAATACTTTTTTTCTTCAATGACTTTACTTACACCACCTGGTTTTCTCAAACTAATCTTAAAAACACGTAGAACCGATAGCGATGCAGTAATCTTACAAGTAATTACTCAGAACAAGTTAAATTCCAGCTCTTGAAGCAAGACACAAGTCTAAATTACTTCCTGTTTTGGTAGACAGCTCTCATTTGGAATGCCAGATACAGGCAATTAAACACGTTCCTCTGTTCAAACGATTTCAATCTGAGGGGTATTTTTCTTTCCCCCCTTAAAACTTTCCTTCGTGACTCAATCTGACATCGGTTTGTGAAAGAGAGAGAGATGGGTTTGAAACTCTCGAATTTTTCCGTAAAAGTCTTGATTACAGTAAACATTAATTAGAGGTTCTAAATAAAAGATGCCTCTGGTTCTGTGGAGTCAGGTTTTAATTTATGCCATCGTCGGTATTTTTCTGGATGTTTTGTGTGGATCGGAGTTTCAACTTTATCTCATACATTGTAGAGTGGATGCTCCGTTTCACGAACTGGTAGTACGTCACAAATAGTTCGTAAGTAACAGAAATATTTATAAATGAATGTATGAAATCGGAATCCGTATGTATCTAGCTTCCTTCTTTTTTTTCAAAATGGCGGCTTCCAAATAAAGTTATGCACGCGTCTTTGATGTAATAGATTTATTTATACTAAAGAAAAATTAACGACATGAAATATTTTATGCTGAAAAATTAGTGATCTCCTGTCATTTTCCGTTCTATAAATTCCTGTATTATTTTCAAAATTGCATTTCAATGCTTTTCAGTGTTGTCTGACTTTAACAAATAGGGAGTTTAAAAAGGGAAAATATGGCACCAAAATATTAAAAACAATTTTAGTTCTTAAATGGAAATTGACATTATTATAAGATCTTTAGGATTAAGTTTAAGTTTGGAAACATCAGGGTTTACCTTTAAAAAAGCTCTAAATTTTATACTTTCATATAATTTATATTTCAAATCTGTTCTAGAGAAGAAAAAAAGCTTTACATCAACCTTCTATTAATTACACAGAATGTTTCTTAAATAATAATGACCCTGTAAAATCAAATATTTCATCGAATAAATAACATTAAAAAATAAACAATGAAATCCACAAAAGAATAAAAGTCGATTGATGTCGTATACGATATCAATCGTATTCCAGTTATTCCCCTATGTATACATAGGGGAATAACTGGAATACATAGACATTCTATCGAGTTTATTCCTTCTCTTGAAACTAATAAAAGTAGACATTTTTAAAGATTCAATGCATAAATACAGATATGCAACCTTGAAGCAAATAAATTTAATTTAAGTTCAAATCCATCGTGTTACGAGTCATCAGAGATACTCCTCACGTATAAGCAATACCACTAGTAGTTCCCAATGTATCCTTGAATACCCCAGACATCTTGTCTCAGCAAGTCGGCACATCTAAGATCTTTGAAAGAGACAGTTCCTGATCTGATTAGTTTTTCTTGATACGGTCTTTTCCCATGAACAAAATAAAATAAACCCTCCATTTTTTGTAACCGAGAAGGCTTTCTACTGTCTTGAATAAAATTAATACTTAAATCCCAATGGACTAAACAGTTTCCTTTTCTGTATATTTCTTTTTTTTCTTACATTTGTATTTTTCCTTGACTTTCACAAAATGCAAAAGCGTAGAAAATATTCTTTTTATGTGACATCAATATTATTTTATGGATTCTAGTAGATTTTATATTTTTACAAAACTGATACAAAAGTAAAAAGTTACTTCCTAGTTTTAAATTTACCTCTATATAATTGGTTTGCATGTTTTATACTTCCTTTTAAATTCTTGCTTGCCTCCGTTAATTGTATAATCCTCTTAAAGTATTACTTAAAAACGAACTTTATAATTTGTGATTTTCTGCATAATTTTTATACAAGATGTCCCATAAATAATGGGTCACACTTCTAGGAGGGATAGTAGACACCTAGACGAGTCAGAATCACATAGGATTTGGGGGTCCCAGACCAAATCCCAGGGAGTTAAAAATGGAGCGACACCCCAAAAAAATTATTGAAAAATTCAATTTGTAGAAGAACTACTATTGGTTAAAATTTAATTATGGTCTCAAAAATTGTGGTTTAATATGATCTTTAAAATTATCTCAAAAGTCTTCACCTTAAAATTTAATTTTTTTATTATGAAAAAAGTTAAAAAACCACAAAAAAATGTGATTTCGATTTTATAATCTTAAAGATCATACTTGTAAACTCTTAATTCCAAAGTTTCACGTAAAATCATCAATATTAAACGCTTGAGATCCTGTTAAAGTTCGTTTTTTGCTTGCGCAAACTGGTTTCCTATAGAGAGCCTGTATATGAGAGAGGCGACAACCCGGTATAGCACGCTGATTGGTCAATAGCGTTTTCTGTTCACCGCAGGTTTCCCTTCATAGGATTAGCATGGGAGCGAGAGAAGCGGCATGATACAGTTTGGACAGAATTAGAGATTTGGACAGTTTTAACTGCGAGCAAGGATGCGCAGAGACGCTTTTAAGCGAGTTGTCGTCTCTCTCTCGTATACAGGCTCTCTATACTCAAACACAATGTTTCTTGTCCATGGAGAAATATGCTGGGAGCAAAGAGAGGAAGTAGTTCCCAGCGCGGTGCCTGAATTTTCGAGTTTAAAACGGATTTTTATTTAAGAAATACTACAGGTTACTTTGATCCATTCATTTATAGCGATTATTTGTCGTAATTTTCGAATAACGTTGTTCATTTTAAATTTTACGAATGCATAGCGCGGAGTATTCTTCCGCGCCTCGTGACGTAGAATGGACAAGAAAGACTGCTGTGAAGTATAGTTTCCTATAGCCGTTTCCAAAACGACAGTTTGCGGACGCAAAAAACGGACTTAAACCATGCTTTAACAGGATCTCAACACATTTAATATTGATGGTTTTTACGTGACACTTTGGACTTAAGGGTTTTAAACTATGATCTTTCAGATTATTGAATCAAAAGAAAGGATTTCGAAATACAAAATAAAGTTTTGGCAGAGTTTTCACATTTTTTGTGGTTTTTAAACTTTTTTTGTAATAAAAAAAATTTAAAGTGAAAACTTTTAAGATAATTTTAAAGATCATATTAAACCACAATTTTTGAGACCATAATTAAGTTTTTTTCTAATAGTAGTTCTTCTACAAATTGAATTTTTCAATAATTTTTTGGGGTGTCGCTCCAGTTTTAGCTCCCTGGGATTTGGTCTGTGATCCTGTGTTGTGATCCTGTGTGATTCTGACTCTTCTAGATGTCTACTTTCCCCCCTAGAAGTGTGACTCAACATTTATGGGACACCCTGTATAATAGCTTTGATATTCAGACTTCCAAATAGAATCTTTGATATTTTAAACGTACAAATAATAAACACATAGTGTCATTTGTGAATAAAAGATATGATAAAATTTAAACTTTGATGCTACTATAACACACATTCTACAGCAGTCATGACAAGAAGTATAAAATATTATTTATAATGAACTCTTTTGGATTTGAAGTTTGTTTTATTACTGAACTAGCAATCGGAAATACCACCATTTATTTCTTTTTTTTTCGATAGAGGTATGCGCAAAAGTTTTTTAATTACGATGATTATTTAATTTTTATGTAATTTTAAAGTTGGACTTTAAAAAAAGCCGTTAAATTGTCAAATTTCCCAATGTGACGTATTTCTGTCCAAAACATTGATTTTAAGCAATGCTTTATTTGTTTAAACGAATCAAAGTCATTGTTGGGTTTCTTGTTAAAGTCTGTATGAATTAGTTGTGACGTACTTCTATCATAAACAAAGACAAAGGGCTTGGCAATTTTAATTTTAAATATTTAATTAACTAAATTTTTTCGAAACTTTCATGTGGATTTTTGGATTTAGATATATTTCCTTTACTGTAAAAATGCATTTTTTTCAGTTTTCAAAAAATGATGGTATTGCCCATAGTGCATAAGATATGGGAAGAAAACTTCCTCCTAAACTTTTACATTTAAGTTTAACTTTGCTACTGTCTAAGAGCTGGATGCATATTTTGCGCATCATAATGTGTACGAAATACATTTTCCACCTGCAATATTATCTTAAAGTTTAATTTATTGTTTACTTAATGTAGTATACACGGATTGGTATCAAAGTTTCATGATTCTCAATATTTTCTCTCACTTAAAAAATTTCAACATGTTGATCGACGTGAAAAAAAAATCCAGTGAAAATTTTATGAAACCAACGAAATGGTAGAAATACCACTCCCTTGACATGTATGATAAGAGAGTGAGGGTCCCATTCCTTTTGAATTCACACCATATGACAGCTAAAAGAAACAAAAAGTTCTTCTTGAAGAGGTTTGGCGGAAGTTTGCATTTTTCGCATGAGATCTGTCAAAAGTCAGTCAGAAATTCCGTTTTATGTATATTACTTTTATAAAATTTAAAATTTTTAATGTAAGGTGATTATAATCAGATTGAGTGCAGAATTACGGTTTTAAATAAACATTCTTAATATCCAGAAATATGAACTTATAAAAGCAAATTTATCAAAAATTCCAGTTAGTAGGGGAGAGTGTTGTACCTCTGGACAAAAATCACGTTTGGATTTTTCTAAGACAGGTAAAATCACATTTTGACCATTTAAAGTGCCCAACCTATAGTCCTAACCTTTGTGAGTACAGAGATATTTTTTACCACCCAAAATCTTGAAAATTGGATTTTTAATCATTTATAATAACATGGAAAAATTTGTGTCCAAAGGTACAACAACCTGTTGTACCTATGGACAGACCCAGTTGTACCTGTGGACACCCTTAAAAAGGGAAATTTTAGTTGAAAAAAAGCTAAGAATTAATATTTTTATTGATGCATTACCTTTTAATAACCTATTTCAAGCCTTTTTAAAATTGAAAATAGATTTTTTAAAGTAATGTAGTTTTAGATGGTAAATGATCATTAAAACGAAGTTGAATGATAAAAGTCTTGATTTTTTACCAAAAACACAAAAATCACATGGTATTTTCAGATCAGAATTTAAGATAATAGTTTCATCAATCATGCTGATTGATCTGACAACTTCACTGATCCCCCCCAAAAAAAACAATTCGATCAACGCTTAAATGTGCAAGCTTTTGGTGGTAATAACAATAATAATTTGGTGGTAAATCTTCTTCAGTGGAAATTTCAAGTTTTTTTAATCATCATACTTAAATGCGATAGGGTTCTTAGGATTTTACACCATATTTTACATTAAATTCCAAGTAGAATCATAAATTTAAAAAAGTAGTTAAGATCACAAAATATTTGATTTTTCATCTAAAATTCACTTGAAAATAATCGCTGACAAATAGATTACCATTTAGAATTAATTGACATTTATTAAAATGTATTCAGTTAAATGAAACCTGATTCTAAAACGCCGATTAGCTACAGACACCCACAAGAACGTGTCCGTAGGTACAACACTTATGGTGTCCGAAGGTACAACATGAGGTGTTTTTGCATTCAAAGTTCTATAAAAGATAAAAGAATTGAGATCTGACGATTTCTAATATCAAAAATAAAAGTTAAAATCTCGGGGATTCCCCCCATGTATCCCATTTTATCATGTCATAATTAAAGGGGAAGAAAAGAGTTAATGTAGTGATGCACTAAAAAAAACTTTGAGCACCTAAAAACAGTAAATTTATTATATAAAATTTAAATAATATTTTAAAGAGCTGATTTCACGTTAGCAACTAGATAGCATCTGTTTACATTCAAAATCGACCACAAATTCAAATTTACATTTTTTCCCGAATTTTAAAATGAGGTGGCTGAAGGTACAACCGTCCGTAGGTACAACACTCTCCCCTATAGTTAATAAGTTCAGTTTTAAACTTGTATGATTAAAGAACTACAGTAAATACTGTACGACCGGGATATATCTTAAATCTTTCATAGCTTGAATATTCCAATAAAAAAGTAAAATAACAGAAGGGATTTTTTAAACCATGCAAGTAAGTTGTGATTCCTTCCAAAATCGGAATACACATTGAAAAAATTTATAAATTTAATTAATAATGAATATTCAACATATAACTTAAAATTAATCTTATAAATTCACGTTCCACAAACTTAAAAATTATATGTCAGAAAACTCAATTTTTCAATTTTTAAAATACCGTTCATATTTCATTAATACTAAATTTTAAATTTTGGAAAATGATGCACTTTATTGATTATTCATGCAAATAATTTTTAAAATTTGTGTCAAATATCTTAGTAAAATATTAGAATCGTTGATAATTTTATGTATTAAATTTTAAACTTTTATAGACCAGAATATTTTTATACTTTGTTAGAATACGTTCGTATTTATTCTATAAATAAAAGCGACCAAATTCATCGTATCTGTAGAAGTTCAGGACATCGAACTATGCCACGTATTCCCATTTATCTGTATAAGAGGAAGTTTAAGTATCTATTCACATAAGATCCTCTGACATAAAATATAGCTGTTTGTGAGAAGTTTAAACTGTTTTAAAGGTCATTTAATACCTCTCGTAAAATTTTAAGAACTGTTACAGTAAGGGATAATGGGGGCATGGAATAAAATTGAATTGCCTTTCTTTGACGTTTTATATTTTATGTTGTAGATTTTAAAATTCAAATAAGATGAAAAAAATCTTTAAGAATAACAATAGTTTTTTAAGGCAGGGGTCCCCAACCTTTTTGTACCTAAGAGCACATACCCGAATATCGTTTGAATGGGGGGCACCATTTATTTTTTCAAGATAAATTTATAGTTGGTGGACATAGTTAATAATACACACTACATATAATGCACAAAAAATTTAATTTTAAAATTAATTTAACATAATGAATATAATTAGTATTAATATTATTTTTTAAAATAAATTACTACTAAATTGCTTGCAAAACATACGAAGTATAAAAATTATTTATAAAATATATAAAATACATTGCATTTCACTGGCTATCGCTTCCAAATTGGGAGATTATGATGAAATTCTTGCCCGCAAGCTATCGTCAAGGTGTTCATCTGTACGTCGTGATCTATATATTTTTTATTTTATTATGTTCATTGTCGAAAATGATTCACATAAGTGCGTGGAACCAAAGAACTACTTTATTTTATATGCTACTCTTTTTAAGAATGGAAATTTATTTCTATCAACTATTTATTCCAGAATTTCTCATCTCATCTGATAATAGTTTTGAGGATGATGTCATTCTGAAGATCCAAAATTTCTATTCTCGCCTTACTCAAAGAAATTCTGAAATGTATGTTGCGATTTCATTTCTAGAATTTTATGGGATAGTGGAAAACTGAAATATTTTATCGTTGGACACAAGCAGTGGGCGCACCTAGACCGATCGACGGGCCCCATGGTGCCCGCTGGCATAGGGTTGGGGACAGTGGGGTTAAGGTATATGTCTATAACATTTATAGATACACAATAAATTTTATGAAACGTATACAGGGTGTCCCACGAGAAGTGGCCCAACCCCTTTAACTTTTGAACCCCTACAGATATAGTCATGAAAGTGGGGTCTAGGTATAGTAAAGTGACATGCTCTATCTGATGAGATAACTTTCAACGCCCTCTAGCGGAAAATTTAGGAGTTATAATTTTTATTTTGAAAACTATGTGAGGTATGTGAAAAAAGTCAGTAAATTAGTTGTAGAGCAGCATCGATTTAGTAGGAAAAGACACCTTTAGCAGAAAAATGTCTTGAATAAAACCTCTTAAACGCACGCTCAATTAGGTTGAAATTACTTAATTTTATTTCTTAAAACGCTCCTCACCAGGCGAAAATAAGAAATTTTTATTTTTATAACTTAAGTAAATGACTAAAAGTAATTCATTAAATTGAAAATTTCTCATTTTTGCGTTTTAAAACGTAAAATCTACGTAAATTCAATCTAATTGAGCGTGCGTTTTAGGGGTTTTATTCAAGATATTTTTCTGCTTAAGGTGTCTTTTCCTACTGAATAGATGCTGCTCAACAACTTAGTCATTGATTTTTTTCACATACCTCACCTAGTTTTCAAAATAAAAATTATAACTCCTAAAGTTTCGGCTAGAGGGCGTTGAAACTTATCTCATTGGATAGAGCATCGTCACTTTACTATACCTAGACCCCACTTTCATGACTATATCTGTAGGGGTTCAAAAGTTAAAGGGGTTGGGCCACTTCTCGTGGGACACCCTGTATATTGACATCGTAGTTAGATTTCTTATGTGTATTCTATAATCTATATTCTGTGCTATATGTAGGGATCTGTTAACTAAGGTATCCGACTACGTTCGGAGAAGTTTTTTTAAAATACAGTTAATTATAAATATATTATTAATTTTTCAGATTCATATTAATGCCAAACTAACAAAAAAATAGTTAAAATTGATTAATGAAACATAATTTTTTTTAAATTTGGTAAAAACATGAAATTTTTAGTGAAATTTTTACAATTTTTCAAACATTCTAATTTTTTTAAAAATGTGTGTATTTTAGATTTTTCTGTTCCAAATTACTTCTTGACTATCTAACTAGGGAATGACCCATTATATTTCAGTTTGCTAATTCGAATAAAAAGTTCTAACTAATCGAAACCACTAATATCATGTTTTGGCTTTTTTTTCCCACTTTCTTAATTTAAATACGAGTCAAAACAACACAAATTATTTTTATTTTGTAAAGTTCTTGGGTCATTCACTAGAGTATATACAGGGTGTCCCACGAGAAGTGGCCCAACCCTTTAACTTTTGAACCCCTACAGATATAGTCATGAAAGTGGGGTCTAGGTATAGTAAAGTGACCATGCCCTATCCGATGAGATAACTTTCAACGCCCTCTAGCGGAAAATTTAGGAGTTATAATTTTTATTTTAAAAACTGTGTGAGGTATGTGAAAAAAGTCAATGACTAAGTTGTAGAGCATCATCGATTTAGTAGGAAAAGACACCTTAAGCAGAAAAATATCTTGAATAAAACCCCTAAAACGCAAGCTCAATTAGGTTGAATTCACGTAGTTTTTACGTCTTAAGACGCTCCTCACGAGGTGAAAATGAGAAATTTTTATTTTTATGATTTAAGTAAATGACTAAAAGCATTCTTAGTTCATTAAATTGAAAATTTCTCATTTTCGCCTCATGAGGAGCGTTTTAAGATGTAAAATCTACGTAAATTCAACCTATTTGAGCGTGCGTTTTAGGGATTTTATTCAAGATATTTTTCTGCTTAAGGTGTCTTTTCCTACTAAATCGATGATGTTCTACAACTTAGTCAATGACTTTTTTCACATACCTCACACAGTTTTTAAAATAAAAATTATAACTCCTAAATTTTCCGCTAGAGGGCGTTGAAAGTTATCTCATCGGATAGGGCATGGTCACTTTACTATACCTAGACCCCACTTTCATGACTATATCTGTAGGGGTTCAAAAGTTAAAGGGTTGGGCCACTTCTCGTGGGACACCCTGTATACATAATCATTTTTACAAAGTTTCATTAATGTACCTTTATTACATATCAAGATATCATGTTTGCAGTGATGAAATTTTACCAAAAAAAAGTTTTGAGAAAAACACATTTAAAGTATTTAGTTTTCGGTCCTTTTTGATGGCCTTTACTAATTTTAAAACGGTCTAACTTTTTTTCTAATTATCGATCGGTCAAAACCAAAACTGTCCCAGATAGCTAAAGACCTAAATTTTTACATTTTAGCAAAAAAAAAATTTCGTACTTTTGTAAAAATTGACGATTTCAACGTAGTCGGATACCGATTTTTACTGTCACAGGAATTTAACCATTGTTTTTGTTATTATTTAAGGTCAAAAGTTTGCTTTTTATATTGATCCTAATACTGTAAAGCGTAAAACTTTTATAAATACTAGGGGGCTATCGCCCCTAAAGCCCTGGATACTCTACCTTAAGTAGCGACATCACTCTCAATCGGCCGCCATTATGGGGAGAACTCACTACTAGTCCGGATAGTCTTTAGCTTATCGTGACTAGTAGTGAGTTCTCCCCAAAATGGCGGCCGATTGAGCGTGATGTCGCTACTTAAGGTAGAGGATCTAGGGCTTTAATCGCCCCCTGCTCGCTATCGCTCGCCAACCCCCGCCGGGAACAGCTGACGCAGTTCCCCGATTGCTTCGCAATCCTGTGCTCGCTACGCTCGCTCGCCATACGCTGGTACAGCCTAGCTGAGATTCATTAACAATTAAATTTATTCTTGAAAATAGAGTTTTATAAATAGCAATATGCAGCAGGGAAACATTATGGGCTTCGCCAGTCCAAATGTGAAAATAGTTAAATAGATGATCCATTTTTATGTTTATGCTACAACAATGGATGTTAAACTACAACAATAGATTTCAATCCACAACAATCGATAATATGCCTACAACAATTAAAGTTACAACTTCTCTTTTTATATTTACAACAATGTGGTTTTCCCCTGAAGTTAGGTATGAAATATTGGTTTTTAAGCATAAAATTGATCAAAAAAGTTATTAAGATGCTTCGATTTTAATTCTTTTTACTCAGAAACCTTCCTTGGAGCGAGTAGATCAACGTGGTATAGTTTAATAGTTAATGTAGGTTCGAAAAGTTTAAAAAAGTTTAAAGGACATACATACATACATACATTGATTTTTATATATATAGACTAGCGCTGACGCGCTAGACAGTTTTTTTATAAATATAATCTGGTGCGTTACAGATGGGCTTCGCCAGTCCATTTTTAAAGAAGATTATTCTGGTGTGTTACAGGTGGGCTTCGCCAGTACATTTAAAAAAATTCTTCTGGTGTGTTACAGATGGGCTTCGCCAGTCCAAATGTGGAAATAGTTAAGTAAAGGAGCCACTTTTATGTTTATGCTACAACAATGGATTTTAAACGGCAACAATCGGGATTATGCCTACAACAATTAATGTTACATCTTCTCTTGTTATATTTACAACAATGTGGTTTTGCCCTGAAGTTAGGCATGAAATATGGGTTTTTTCTTAAAACGCTTCTCACGAGACGAAAATGAGAAATTTTCAATTTAATGACTTAAATAAATGAATAAAAGTATTCATAACTCATTAAATTGAAAATTTCTCATTTTCGCCTCGTGAGAAGCGTTTTAAGACGTAATTTCTACGTAAATTCAACCTAATTGAGCGTGCGTTTTAGGAGCTCTATTCAAGATATTTTTTTGCATAAGGTGTCTTTTCCTACTAAATCGATGCTGCTCTACAACTTTGTAATTGACTATTTTAGCAATTCTTAATAGTTTTTAAAATAAAATTTTTAACTCCTAAAACTTCCGCTAGAGGGCGCTGCGGTTGCTCGCATTCGATTGCGCATGGTCACTTTACTATACCGTTACCTTAACTGCATAGCTTTAGCTTGCTCCGTTAGCAATTTATTACAGGGTAAAGGGACTTTCCTTTACACCCTGTATACAGGGTGATTCTGAAATGGACCGCCAAACTTTGAGGGGTGATAGTACTCATCTAGACGAACAAGAATTGATGCGGAAAGGGGGGTCGCAGTTACACCGTTAAAGAGCTAGGTCCTAATGTAGTGCGAGAGCGTTACAAAAGGACGTTTTGCCAAGGCCCGTTTAACGAAAAAAAAACATAATGAAATGAAAAAATTTATTGCATGAGGTACAGCAGTATCCGTACTACTTACATCATAAATTTGATAGAAATTGAACCACTTTCTAAACCGCGGAGTTAGTTTCAAAAGTGCAATATTAATCTTTTAGTCAAAGAATCACATTCCTTAATTGTATTTAGAAAAATGATGATCGGGGAAGGAATTTTCAATGATCGTAACATGGATCATTGAAACTGTTTGATCATTGAAAATTCCTTCCCCGATCATCATTTTTCTAAATACCATTAATGGAACTCCATTGTTTGACTAAGAGCACGTTTTAAAACTCACCCCACGGTTTAGAAAGTGGTCCAATTTCTATCAAATTTATGATGTAAGTAATACTGATACTGCTGTACCTCATGCAATAATTTTTTTCATTTCATTATGTTTTTTTTTCGTTAAACGGGCCTTGGCAAAACGTCCTTTTGTAACGCTCTCGCACTACATTAGGACCTAGCTCTTTAACGGTGTAACTGCGACCCCCCTTTCTATACCAATTCTTGTTCGTCTTGATGAGTACTATCACCCCTCAAAGTTTGGCGGTCCATTTCAGAATCACCCTGTATATAGATAAGCACTATTTTAACATGGAATAAAAATCATAATTTAACATCAAATTTATAAAATAGTCACATTTAATACCTCTTAACATATTTGAACAGCTAATAATATCATTAGAGACTGAAATCGGAAAAAATCAAATCCAAAACAATGTACAATACTGGCAAAAAAAATCTACTCAGACTCTATATCTCCGGAACGGCTTGTGATATAAAGACAAATAAGGTATCATTTTTCATGATTTGAAGTATTCTATATACAGAAAATTTTTCAAGTTCTTAGGGGGTCGTCTTCATATTAAACGAAGAACCAACTTTCGTTTTTCCTATGGAAACCATCAAAGATTATTCCAGATTCTGAAAGAGCACCCTCTACAAACCCCCAAAAACCAGTTTTCATGCCATTTGGTTCCCAAATGAAGCCAGGAGTGGGGGTTGAAGTTCGTCGAATTTACGTTGAAATCTCGTTTTTTACGTTGAATTCTCGATTTTGATCCTTTCAACCATCAACCCCGCAGGATCAAAATCGAGAATTCAACGTAAAAAACGAGATTTCAACGTAAATTCGACGAACTTCAACCCCCACTCCTGGCTTCATTTGGGGACCAAATGGCATGAAAACTGGTTTTGGGGGGTTTTAGAGGGTGTTCTTTCAGAATCTGGAATAATCTTTGATTGTTTCCATAGGAAAAACGAAAGTTGGTGCTTCGTTTAATATGAAGACGACCCCCTAAGAACTTGAACAATTTTCTGTATATAGAATACTTCAAATCATGAAAAATGATACCTTATTTGTCTTTATATCACAAGCCGTTCCGGAGATATAGGGTCTGAGTCGATTTTTTTTGCCAGTATTGTACAATACTGTGTCCACTTGTCTACCTGCCACGGCCTTCTTCACCTTCCTAATGAATTGTCTTTGCGCTACTGGGAAGCTCGAAGTCTAATGGCCGTAAGGCCAAGGACAGGCATTGGATGAAGAAGAAGAAGACCTTATTTGTCTTTATATCACAAGCTGTTCCGGAGATATAGGGTCTGAGTCGATTTTTTTTGCCAGTATTGTACTCATTTCGTAAACAAATTTATTGTTGCCAACCGATTAAAAGAAATACAACGAAATCTGGGCGTTACGTAAGATAATTATATATATATAGATTACTACAAGTGGAAATTTCTTGTTGCTTCAAATACTTTTTTCAGAATAATATTATTGATAGTTTATTGGTGTGTTTTCTGATAAATCAAAGTAAAGTATGAATAAAGGAGTATATGTAAAAACAATTATTGCTACATTGAACAAATTTAATATTAAATCATAAAAACTATATTTAACTGAGCTTCCATATTAGCATTTGTAGCAAATTGCACTGTAGATCAGTTTTGTACATACCATATTGTTGCTTCCCTATAATACGTGATTTTCCCAAACTATCTTTATTGGATTATATTAATCGACAATTTTTCATGATAGTTTGTTGCAACAAAAGAAATTCCCTCAAAAAGCTTAAAGAGAAATCCATACTACCATACTTTTTCTTTGAAATGATAGATTATTGTCTTCATTGTTCGATCACTTTTATAATCCTGGCTGAGATTGGCCAATAGATTTTTAATACAAGACCTTACAAAACGATTAGATCAGCAGCGTTCCGTCTCTTTCCTCCAAGCTAGACAGATTGATTGATTATCAGTGTGAAGTTTTCTGCAGTATGATACGGAACAATCCAGCCCAGCGTCTCGAAAAATTCCTATAAGCTTATCACAAGAGTTTTGACATTAAGGGCAACGCTAACTATGTTACCGCTTCCAGAACCTACCCAATTTCTAATGAAAGCTGTCATAATTGCTCTCGAAAAAGAGGATAAGGCGCAAATGTACCCGAGACACTGGAGACTCGCTTTTCTTATGGATAAAGTGATGGATTATCAGCAGCGCTACATCTAAAGCTCTGTGTCCGTAGCAGGGGGGGGCACGTAACGAAAAAGACAAGATAAATAAGGCGATGGTGATTTATTTCTCTGTGGAGATGGATCAGACGATTTATCTATGGTGTGATTATGGACGGTCCTCCTCTTTTCGACGATGTAAATGAGTGTCCCCCTGGTGGGACATCCCGTAAGTGTGCAGCAGTTTGGTTTACTTTGTTTGGAGGACTTGGAAGATAAACAAACAGTTTGCTGTTAGTTATTATTGGAGGTATGAGGGTTACAAGGGGAAGTATAGGGAAATACAAATTGGATAATGCTATGAAGGTGATTATTTATTGTTTAGTCGATGTCGTGCTATTTTTGGAAATGCCCGTGATAAAACTAAGCTTATTATTTAGGTCTTTAAAACTATGCTTTGTATTTTAGATAACCGTGATTTTTTTCAATTATTTAGAAAGGTAAAAATGGTATTTTAATCAAAACATTTACTCGTTATTGCTATGTTTTAGTGCATGGCTAACTAATAGATTGACTGTATGATGGGTAAATAGGAATTGATTAAAATACCCTACACTTTTTGTGACGTGTAGTAATATGCCAATCTCATTTATTCCTAAAATCTAGAAGTTTTATAAATTGAAAGCTCTAATATGGTATTATAAAGACCCCTTTCACTGTAAGATTTTATTTTACAATTTAAGTTAAATATTGTAGAGTTTTATGAATGAACCAGAACATATTGCAAAATTTCATTCTTTTACACACATTGGCTGCTACATCTGTCATGCTAAATTGTTAAGTTATTTTAAGCACTAATGCAAGTAAGAAATATACTCATAAAAAGAAAATGTACAGCCTTTAAGTACAGAACCTTTTAAACGCCGCAATTCAAATTTCGAGTTAAATGTTCTGATTTTCGGCTTACCTGGCGTGTTTCATCATTACTAAAACCATTCTAGTCATTTTTTGGCAGAAAAAAATTCCTAAGTATGATTTTGAGGATGTTCCCATTTGGGAACATCGGCGTTTGGGGTGAAGTTTTTAGGGGGATTTCCAAAAGGCACATATTTTGCAATTAATTCAAATAAAATGATTGAAATAGGTTTCTACTCAATAATTATGAACATTTTAATGATAGTGTACGGATTTTTTATTTTTATTATCCATATTTGGATGATTAAGTATCATTTTATAGATTTTCATAAGAAAAAATTGATATGTTTATTACGTACGCAAAGCTTTTCCGCACTTTTTTCATGCACTATGACTAATATTTTGGTATAAAAATACATTGGGGTGTTCCCATGCGCTTCAAAGCTAAACAGTTACCTTATCTTAGAAAAATTAGTTTTAATTACTGTTATATACCGATATCTAGCATAAAATCAACTAATTACATTCAAATCTAATTAGCTTTCAAAAGTGATAATCTTAATTATCTCCACTGATTCATTAAAACTGTGTTTCTCATAGAAGATTCCGAACTGAACCACATATCTCTTACATAAAACTTACGTTAGAAGAGGGTTTTAAGATGTACACACTTTTCCTTATTTTCACAATTCTTCAATTTTATTCCTAAAATTTTTATATAAAAAAAGTACTTGAACAAAATATGTATGCAAGTCCTCCGAAACACTCCAAATATGCTCTTTGCATAACCCCTAATGATAATTACTGATAATTAATGGATCGGGGAGTTAGAAAAATACTCAAGTGTAAGAATCTGTTATAAAGATTTGGCCTTTATTTCTCCATAAATCAGGTGAAAAAATAAAAATTACAGATTTTTGAATTTAAAACATTATTCTTAACCTGTTTAGATCCTTTGAGACAAAAAAGGTACAAAAAATTAAAGAAAATAGTAAATAACTTGAATTTTTGCATGTTATAAAAATCCCCTCAAATACTATACCCCAAACGCCGATGTTCCCATTTGGGAACATAAACGTTGTATTGGTAATTACTCTCTAAAATTGGAATATAAAGCTATTCTGTCAAGCCAAATGGGAAGATGTGTACTGAAGCTACCTAGACACAGCAAAATTATTTAAAACTAAATTTATTTAAAATTTTCACAAGTTGAAACTTGTGAAACTTTTGGAAGATCCAAAAATCTCTAATTTTGATGTAAATTCTCCAAAAAGGATTAAATTTCAAGTGAAAAACTTTTGCATGTAAAATAACTTTATATCTTTGAGTTGCTTTCTACCAAGTATCAAATTTCTACATGAAAAATTAAGTGGTTAAAAAATTCCATAAAATGATGTTCCCATTTGGGAACATCGGCAGGTAAAAGGTTAACCTCATTGCTTTTTGTTTGAATTAAAGACCATTTGAAATATTGGTAGGTAAAATACACAAAAACATCTGAGACCTCAAACTGGATTAGTGTTTCCAAAAAATAAGTCACAGACTAAAAAAACAATCTAAATAAAGATTATGTATGTAATTTTTATTAATCAATATGTAAATCAATAAAAGTACCATGTATGTCAGGCAAAAAATTAACCTTAAGCTATTTTACAAAAACAACCAATTTTTTCTGATAACATTTACCAAGAGACATTTCTACGACGGGAAGCAAGGTTCGAACATATAGAGAAATATTGGGCACAATCTGTCTTTTATCGGATATAAAGTGAACGGATTGCACAGTTAGAGTTCTTCAACAGTTCTAGAGGAAATAAAACTCACTTCCACAGCAAATTTCCTTTTATTTCGAGAATCCCATTGTATGAAGAAGAATAAAAATTGGCCGAAAATTCAATCCAGGAGTCGTCGGTTTTATATTTGATGGGAAGAAATAAGTTGTCATACTTTTGGATCCTAACAATTGAAAGGAGTTCTTTCCATCTTTAAAGAACCTATTTCTTTTCTTGGTATAAAAATATGCATCTTTTATAAATTCAAAATTATTTATTTATCCTTAAATGCATCTTACCGTTGACTAAACGTAAAGCAACTATTTTTATAGTTCTATTTATTACTTGATTAAATATTTTCCTAGGACGTTTTAGTTTTTGTGCTCAGTTGTTTCTGTCAAACCGATTTGCTATTAATTTCTTACCAGCATGAATTTTCAATTAGATGAATATTTTATTCTGTTATTTGCTTGAATAAAATTTAAAATCAATGTGTATTTTCGTGTTTAGAAATGGTGTAAACTGAGCAAAAGTTAAACAATTGATTTTTCTTTTGTTTTAATAAAATAGTATTAAGTAAGCAATGTACCCTCTGCTTATGTAAAAAAGTGCTTTTTACCGAGCAGAGTACCAACAATAATATGGTGATAGAATTGTACAAAACTATTATTGAAATATAAAATAATAAATTTAATTAACTTATAATTTTAAAATATTAAGCAAACATTTTATTGGAAAATGTTTTAACATTCAATTTTTTATTTGTGTATAGTAGGATCTAAAAAATCTTATGAAAAGACATTGTACATACTACATGCAGAAAAATCCAATGCTGTAATAATAGTTTTTCAGATATTAAACATTCTATCCTTTATTTCAAAACACAAATCCTTTCACTTTAGACCGTAACAAATACCCGTTGTAGATATCTGTCACACACTTTTCCAAAATAAACTGCCGGAATTTCTTTAGAGAAAAGAGTAGGCATTCCCCAGGCACAAAACCTAATTTTCAATACCATAGAGAATGCAGTTTTGTTTTGAGTATAATCCTTTTATATTATTTTGTTGTACAACGGACAAACGAGGTTTCTGTCAATTTTCGAAAGAAAAATTATTATTGTTATATCTAAAAAAGCGACTGCATTTAGCACTGTCTGTTTCGTTATCCCCAATGGCTATAGTTTTTTTATTGAGAGATAGGAAGCTGGCGTTAAGTTTATGTACTAACATTTATTTATGGTACAAAAAGATGTTATTATAGATATAGTAAAAATTGTTTAGCTGAGTTATTTATGTTTAGTATCGAAGTATATTAAAGAGAGACCAAATAACATCGTTTACTTCAATCATTTCTTTTCTTAATACTTTTCTTAATGACATTATTTTTTACTGTTGGGAGTATTGCAATGCTGTATTAATTGTGAATTGTCATTGGGGCTTTATTTTAAAAACCTTATCATTAGCTATGCAATATGAAAAACAATGGAATAGCTCTTAGAGCCACCTTTTGAATGTCCTTGAAATATTTTTTGTCAATTCAGCATCCCATGGTATCTTATAATGTGCAGGTAGTATATGTGCTGTCTGGTTTATTACTTAGCCCGTAACATACATACTACTGACAACCTTTTGAGAAAAGTAATGAAGTTTAGATATACTTTCTTAGCTATTAATTGCTAATATTCATTTTATTGGGGTAATCTCCTCTCAGTAAAGTAAATATAGCGTAGTATGACAAATTAATTGCTCAATTCAAATAAGGATATTTTCTCAGAACATGATGTTTGAGGAAAAAAGTGGAATATTAAATGCAGATTGCCTATTGGATTTAATAAAAGTCAATCTTTTGTCGGTAACCTAGTTGTATATACTGTGTATGTGTATTCTCTAGACTCTAGACTATAAAATTAGGAAGTAAAATGACTTATTCCGTTATGTGTAAAATATTATGACTAGAAAAAACTTTCATAATGATACACTTTTAAAGAGGTAATAAAGCAATCAACATAAATATTATTGAATTATTATAGGGAATCTATACTGCAAATTTGAACAAAATCCAATAAATAGAAAATTTACAAAGGTTGCTAAAAAATTATTCATTCACTTCTCATTCCTCCCTCTTATTTTTAAAATGAAAACCTTATAAATTTCATCAAATGTCAAATTTTACAGTTTACAAAAAGTTTACAGTTTTTCGTTTCGTTCATTTACATTCTTTCTTTCGGTTCTTCAAATTTTAAGTAGAAGTTATCTGCGCTTAGAATGTCTGTTAGTTTCTATTTCTAAAAACTTTTCCCCCGCATAATCCACTTTTCTGCTGCTTAAAAGAATTATTGAAATGATGCGACGTCAGGTAGCAAAAAATATGCATGAGCTTCTAAGCTTTACATTTTATGACAGTTGAAAGGAGCACCGGAGCTTTTGGTTTCAATACCTTAAAAACCTGAATGAAGGAAACATTATGGGGATTAGATAAAGACATCTGCAAGTACCAAATAGTAGTTTCATTAAAATAATAACCATAATGTTCTTTTAGAATAACTTAAATAATTGTGAAATAGAAACTTTTTATAGCGTTATTTATAGATAATCTCTTGTATTCCAATTTTAATATAAAAGGCTTTCGAAGATCATTTTAAATTCATAAGAGCTTTGGATATTCACTGGGGGCTTCTAGTGTTAAGGTTCTTGTTGTTTGATTGTGTCACTTATAAGCTTAGTTCCTTAAACTCCTTGAAAGTAAAAAATGATTTTTATAAATGATCAATGTAAATCTTTAAACAAGCGAAACTAAAGACATGTATGTTTATAATTTTATACCATGGTTTTACAGTAAAACTGAATTAAATCGTTTATTCATATTTATAATAATTCTAATTTAAAAAAACTAAATGTTTTAATGTTTAAAATATTAATCAATTAAATATGAATTTGATTTTTTAATTTGAATACTTTATATCAGTGAACAAACATGTAACGTGATAATTTTTTATATTGGGTTGTCCCATAAGTTCTGTTATGTTTTACATGTTTCGTGTTTGCAAATTTTTTATGAAAAACTGGTAATAGGTGGAGATTTCAAATAAAAAGGATTTTAATTTAGGTATATTTATGAACATAATGTATGATTTTGGCAGTTCTGGTGATATTATTTCTTTTTAAAATGGCGGTTTGAAAAAAAGACCGCAAACGATGATTTTCGCATAATTTTTTCTTTTGTTTGAAAAACTAGGAAGAATTCATAATTCATGGATAAAAAAGTTTTTCTGTATATTTGAAATGTTTAAATTAAGATGTTATAGCTTCAAGATGATTCGATAGGTAGAGAAATTTTGGCTTTAAAACTTCATATATTGGAAATTTGTTTTTAAAGCACACCTATTGTTTTTCTAAGCAGCTGGTATGACGTAAATTAAGTTCAGAGATTATTGAATATACTGCACATTTTGAATACTTAGGTCTATCCATAAGCTTTTTTTATTTATTTTGATGCTTTTTTCAGAAAAATTTCTTTGAAATGACGAACATTACTGCGGTAAGTTTTTTGCAATAGATATTATGTTTGAGACCAAAATTTTCTACCTTAAGCATATCAAATCATCTTGAAACTATGACATTTTAATCTAAACATTTTAAATATCAAGTAAAACGTTTATTAGTCATGAATTATGAGTTCTTCCTATTTTTTCAAACAAAAGAAAAAAGTTGTGCGAAAATCATCGTTTGCGGTCTTTTTTTCAAACCGCCATTTTGAAAAGAAATAATATCACCAGAACTGCCTAAATCATACATTATGTTCATAAATATACCTAAACAAAAATCTATTTCATTTGAAATCTCCACCTATTACCAGTTTTTCAAGAAAAATTTTCAAACACGAAACTTTGTTAAAAGTAAGATAACTAATGGGACACCCAATACATTAGAAGTACTCATAAATTTTAAGACTTAATCTTCAACTGATATTCTTATGCTTGAGGAAGAGAAAAAGATGTTAATAAAAATCACAAGTTGAAATTTTCGCAAAAATAATTTGAATAGCCATTATTAAAAATACCGCCTTTTAGAGTATTTATTTATTATAAATGTCGTTTATTACTATTATACTAAGTCCAATACATTGATGATGGAACTTTGTAGTAATAGATGGCACCAAGTTGAATATTGATTAAATCTTAAAATGGAATATTCTACAAACTATTGTTTTATTATTCATGCCTTTTTTAAATCATGCGTGCTGATATTTGTTTCGTATCCCAGAAACTTTTAAGAAACCTTCATGTCCTTTTCGTTTTTCGTATCTACATAAAACTTACTGAGTGCTAACCATATGCGGCCTTCTTCCTCCATCTATTTCAAAAGTAGTTTCAACTCCGAGGGAATTATTCCCTAGCTTACTCTAAGTCATTTCATTGCTTATCGATCGTCCTTTTATAGGAAAGTAAAATGTGTTCTTCCTTGCACCGGGCATTTTAGCGGCTACGAGTCAACGCTCATATCAGATCTCGTCTGTTTTTTATTACGATTCAAATAAGTGTATCTATTTTTGACGTTTTACAGATGAACCCAGTTAAATGAAAAAAAATTAAATATTTAATCACAGTAGCAATAAAAAATAATTACCCACTATTCCTGATACATTTCTATCAGCAATTTATTTTTAATGGTTGTGATAATGAAAGTATAATTCGTACTGTAGAAAAACATGTTTATTTCTTAAGGGGGTAGGTGCTTTTGACCAAAAAAACACATTTCTCAAATTTTGCGTTCTCGTTAAGTATTACATTTAATGCTTCAAACGACACAAAAATTATTACTCAATTTTAAAAATGTACCTTAAAATCTTTAACATTACGGAGATAGGGATTTAGCTGCGTGCACCTACCCTTAAACATGTACAAAATTACATTTATTTAATGTGCACTTATAAATCGAAAGCTATTATTAATAACCTAGGTTAATAAAAATTAGTTATGTTATTATTCAAACATCAATTTTATGTTAGTTATTATTTAACTCATTTTATATTATAACTATAATTATTTAACCATGATATTTAAGACAATAACAACAGTCTTAACAATATGATGCATGAAAACCATTTATCAATTTCTACAATGTTATTAGCCGTATAACTTAATAGTGACAACTTGTATATATAATTTGTATTTTATATCTTAGTTTTGGAATAGTAATTCATTAAGTACTGGGTTGCCCCATAAGCTCTGTAACTTTTTCCAAAGTTTCGTGTTTAAAAATTTGTTATGAAAAAATGGTAATAGGTGGAGATTTCAAACAGAAGGGCTTTTGATTTAGGTATATTTATGAACATAATGTATCATTTTGGCAATTTTGGTGATATTATTTCTTTTCAAAATGGCGGTTTGAAAAAGAGACCACAAACGATTGCATAATTTCGCATAATTTTTTTCTTTTGTTTAAAATACTAGGAAGAACCCATAATTCATGGCTAAAAAGTTATACTGTATATTTGAAATGTTTAGATAAGGATGTCATAGTTTCAAAGTGATTCGATAAGTTTAAGGTAGGAAATTTTGGTCTCAAACATAACATCTATTGCAAAAAAAGTTACCTCAGTAATGTTAGTCATTTCAAAGAAAAAAGAATCAAAACAATAAAAAAGCTTACAGTTAGACCCAAGTATTAAATATGCAGTATATTAAATTATCTCTGAAATTAAGTTGAGAAAGCAGTGCGCACAATTCAAGCGCGCAACGTTTTAGCTTATCAGAATTACACTAGCTGAACTTACGTTAAGCGAACAAAGAAATTCTTTGGTTCATACGAAAACACTACAATAAAACAACTCCTTGAAATTTAGAAATAAATCAATTCAACGATATTATGAAAATATACTTTCAATTTTTAAACAAGCATAATGGTTCAAAAAACATCTGTCTTTAATTTGATTCATACCAGCTGCTTAGAAAAACAATGAGTGTTCTTTAAAAACACACGTGACGTTTCGGAAATTATCAATATATGAAGTTTTAAACCAAAATTTCCTACCTTAAACTTATCGAATCATCTTGAAACTATGACATCTTAATCTAAACATTTCAAATAGACAGCAAAACTTTTTTTAGCCATGAATTATGCGTGCTTCCTAGTTTTTTAAACAAGAAAAAAAAATTTAACGAAAATCGTCGTTTGCGGTCTTATTTTTAAACCACCATTTTGAAAAGAAATAATATCACCAAAACTGCCAAAATCATACATTATATTCATAAGTATACCTAAATCAAAATCCCTTTTGTTTGAAATCTCCACCTATTACCAGTTTTTCATAAAAAATTTTCAAACACGAAACTTTGTAAAAAGTAACAGAACTTATGGGACAACCCAATATTAAGTGAAATTTTAAAGGAAAGAGTTTAAATAAAGATTATAATTTAATTCTGTCATCATGTAAATGAATAAAATATATATTTTGATCCATACATAAAATTAAACTGTTGCGGTGTGATAATTTATAAGTTAATTATCTGGAAATTAAGTTATTGTGAATCTGACATTGTGATGATTAAGTCATAAATATTCTGGATTAAAATCAATTAAAGCTAAACTTTTAGAGAAAAATATTTAATGATTCGCATTTCTAATCTAATAATCTGTTCCAGAAACCCCAATTAAGTCGTTATAAAGGCAAATCTAAGTTGAAGTATTTTTATTCACATTGGGAGATTCATTTGTGAGATTTCAAATGAGAAATTGGGAAACCGAAGTGGAAAATTACTTCCAGATATAATTATTTCACTTACTTCTATTTCCAATCATTCTTTTTATTAATTTTGTTTCTGGGGAAATATTTTATATCTTTCATTTGTCGAGTAAAATATAAGCAAATAATTATAATTACTCATTAGTGGCTGAGTTTTGGAAATATATTGATATGCAATCAGTAATGCGGAAAGAAACAAATTATGCGTTGAGGATGAAAATCTTATTGAAAACATTCAATATATTTAATCATCTTAATATTTACTCACAAAATCAAAACGTGTGTAAAAATGTCATAAAAGTTAATAGAAAAGTAAATTTTATTTTTATTAAAAGTGACTTTGGATTATAAACACTGCTAATTATATCTTCCAGTCACATAAATATTTTCATATTTATTGTATGATTGGATCAGCCTTCTTCTATTTACAGTTTTACAAATTGAACAAAAGTAGGTATTCTACTGATATTAAATCAGTCCAGATATTTCACTCCAAAAATTCCTGTACCAATATACCTTATTCAATTTTAGAAGTATTTCATTACATCCTTCCTTATCTCCCAGTATAATTACCTTAGTATCCCCTGCCGAAAAAGTTTCCTTCCATTTTTATATTACACATTTCTCACTTTTACAAACCGTTGAAAATTCAATTTTCCCGTCAAACGAAATATAAAATAAATGATTTGGGCGAAATACCCAAAACTGCATTCCACCAATACAACTGAAAAAAAAATTATTCCCTCCAGATATCCAATCTTTCCCTTTCGGGGAAAAATTAAGTCGGTAATATTCTCCCAAAATCATGTTATTACCCAAAATAAAAAAGTCACTTATACCCTCTTCATCATTTGCGCACTCTTTTTCCACACTGATTATTTCCCTTTAACCGAGAACGCGATATTAAAATCGCCGGACATCGCACTAAAAACCGGCGACAGCTTCGCTTTTAAAAACGTCATTTTCCGTCTGTCTGACTGTTTTGTTACGTCTGGGAACTGTTTCAGGCGTTTTAATCCATCATGTGTGCTCTTTCGTAGTTTGAGTATTTTCCCGAAGAAATAAAAGTGTTTTTGGGGAAATGGTGGTAACTATTTGTTTCAGAGAAAGTGTTTGTTTAGGAGAGGTTGGTTGACAGAAACGTAATCAGTTTCATGTCTAGATCAACTGAAAATTTTTCGAGTGGTACTTAAACACGTTTTTATTAACTACTCAAAAGCTGTCGTGGGTAGTTTGTATTGAGGAAAAATTTCATTAACTTTCATTTTCAAATGACGTTTGATAAGAGCTTGTTTGCATAAAAATGAGGGTGTTTAAATTGGCTTTTCAGTAAAATCAATTAGTGATTCCGATGCACGAAATAAAAAATTACACAATATTTAAACATTGATTTATAGAGGGATTTTTAGAACTTCGATTATGAAGATATTAAATAAACTTGAAATATCATGAAAAATATTCCTTAACGACACATTTCTTGAGAATTTACACCATTTTATTCAAATAATTTTTCTACCTTACTGATGCACTTTTACAAATGAAATATCGTCTTTTGGCTATTAAATATAGAAAACAATTTAATTTAAAAGAACGTATGTTATTTTTTATTTGCATGCATATTCTCCCTTTTTTATGAGCATAACTGCTTTCTCTATCCATCACGTTTTTAAAAAATCTTAATATAAATTTAAAAAATTGTTGTAGGTCTTTTTATCAAGTTCAAGTTCAAGTTCAATAATAGAGACATGTGCTGACTATGGGGAGTCGCTTTGTCTTCTTCTTCTATAACTTCTTATTAAAATATTTAATTGTATAACGTAAAGCCTGGCTGATAGAGAAGATAGATATTGTTGCATTTTTCAAACCATTTAAAGGCCCAAAATATTTAGGATAGAAAAATACCAGGGTATATTTTATTTACAATCTGAATAACTTTTTTTAAAATAAAAAAAAATTATTCTGTTATTAATATTAAATGTAAAATGTTTTTTTTTGAGAAAAATGCTGTGTTATATTATTATTCAGTTATTTTTTAATGAGGGAGAGTGAGAGAGAGAGGGAGAAAAGGTAGGCATATTAAATATTTTTAAATATGTTGTAAAATATACATCTATAACTTAAATTATACTTTTCTGGTTAAGAAATCGTAATGCACGTAAACAGAGGCGTATTAAGTATTTATTAAAGCTTTCTTTTTATCTCAATTATGCCCTATTTCATTTCATGTTTAAAAAGTGGCACATGTATTAGTACCTCTAAAAAAGTTTATTGTAGTTAATTAAAAGAACAATTCAATATAAATTATTACGAGTTTGAACTTTCATACATATGAAATTTGCATTACCACTTTACACATTATTTTAACCAAATACTCATATAAATCATCTAAAAGCATTGAACTGGAGCGTAATATTTAAATTTGCAAGGAAACGAGGAAGAAATATTTTACTCAAATAACGTTTCAAAAGATTATTTGATCCCTAGTTGAATAAACATCATTTAATCCCATCAAACACTTCTAAATTCTTAACAAAATTAAACACCAACTACACCGTTATGAAAGTTAAACTAAACTATCAAACAATAACTGGGCCACATTAAACACTTCATCAAACGACTCAAACTTCAAAACTATCTTCATCCTTAATTATAACACTACCAACAATGATAACATCAAATAAAAGCAACAAAATCAATTTACACCTCTTTCAAACTCTGCAATCCCTCTTGCATCCTTAACTATTCCATTTCAAACAAACGATTTCGTTTTACTCGCGAGTTAATTAGTTTTAATTTGCGCAAGGTCCCCTAAGTCCTACTCGAGTAATTCACTCCAAAACTCTTTGTTCTCATGCCGACAGAGGAATAATTGCTGCAGGAGGGGCAATATAACGCCTACGATGAGGGCGAAAAGCGCTATTACTACACCAAACCGATGCCAACAAACTAATTAAAAGTGTTTTCTTTATTCGGCGGGGGGCTCGGTTGCAGATAGACGATGGTGGTCGGAATTCCCTGTCCCAAGAAGAATGGTTTGGAATATTTGTCTGCGTTGACTTTCGGTAGAATGCGGGGCCGAATTCCAAGCTCATATCTTAATAATCTCTCCCCGGCTGAGGCTGTTGTAATTGAAATACTATCCTCGATAAATTTTGTCGGACATTTCCAGCTAATATGAAAACAGTTGGATGGTGCTGTTAAAAAGTATGGAAGAGGGCGTAGGGTTGTGTTATGAATGGCTATGGCAAGTATTTAATGGGGGAATACTGATTTTAGATCTCCGTAAAATGCTTGATTTTGATTCTTGAAATATTTCATTTAATGGTACTGAAACAGGGTTTTCTTACCATTGTTTGGAATCTGAGTATTCCGAGAACTAGACTTGTGAGTTAAGGATGATTGTCTCAGAATATAGGAAAGGTATGTGGTTCAATTTGTATTGTAATAAACTATTTTAATTCAGGAGAATGCTTTAGAAGAATGCGCCAAGCTTCTCTTCTTCTCGTATAAAATGATCGACGTCGAAGCAGACTACTATTTACTATAATGAATACATTAACCCGTAACAGGGGTGAAAAATTGGAACATACAAGGGGACGTGGGGTCTCAGAGACTCCGCAACTTTCTATATTTTTTAAAAATCGTCTAATTAAGATAAGATTCTGATATTTCAGTACATTGTTATATAAACATTTATATCTTGATAGAAAAATATTGTCTTTAACTTTATGATGAAATAAACATTTTCCCAGAAAATTTTCCAATAGACTTAAAATTATCGATGTTATCGAATTATCGTTGCGGAGTCTGGGAGATCCCACGTCCCCTGCTACGGGTTAATACGATATTTTGTAAATTACCTAAAGCCTAAAGCATTACATTCTATTGGCAAAGTTTTAAATGGGAACTGTAGAAAAACCTTAAATAATATTTTCACTAAATTTTAATATAGTAATTTAAGCTAAATAATAGTTTAAAACAGGAAAAATTAGAGTGCAAGTATATTAAAGTTTTATTAAAACATAATCGGATAATTATTATTCTCCAAATAATTCAGATTTTTAAAAATTAAAATATCATGAAAAAAATTATCTGAAACCTTTTTTTTGTTTCTTTAAAGATTTTTCATGTTTGTGTGATAGTTCCTGTTTAATATGTATTGATTAAGACATATTATTTTTGCTGTTCTGATTCTTCGAATATCAGTTCGTAAAATAAATGTGAATTCTATTTGTTAATTTCCTTATTTCTCTGGACTTCTAAGCCGTTTTGGAGTTGATAATAATAGACAATATGCACTATGTCACGAAACATCCTAAAACTTACCCAATTTACTAATTCGATCATGAAAAACCCAAAAATCAACTTTAAAAATCACAAAAAGTTTTAATTTAAGCTCAAAAAGTGTTTAAAAAAAGCCCTTAAGTCACCTGACTCAAAACGGGGCGTAACCTTGTGTGACGTCATACTTCAAGATATTTGTTTCAGGCAATACTGTTTTGAGCACATGGAGCATAAAAACTTACTTTTTTGAATTCTCCCGTTATGCATCTGTTTAAGACTGGATAACACTGTTCTTGAAACTCAAAAATGTTCTTTTTAGAATTAAAATTTTATTCCTTTTGTACAGATTTCTTGTATTTTCATTCAGTTTCTTAGCATTTGGACTAACTTTGGAAATTTTGTAAATAAATAATGAATGGGAACAGCTTTCGTCTACGGGTACGGCGACATTTGAAAGTCGCCAAGTTCACTTGGCGCCTTTAAAGGGCGCCAAGTGAACCTAGCGATCTCAGTACATGAAAATGAAACTAGAAAACAAATACGAAGAAAAATCTAAATTTATGCAAAAACAACCATTTAAAAATACAAATAAAATCACAGAAATAAAATACAGAAAATTACAAATTTATAGGAACTAAAAAATCAAAATAGATATTAAAACTATTAGAAAAAAACAAATGATATCACTAATTATCACAACTATAAGACAGGAATATTAAAAATTCGGAAATAAAACACTATTATTTCTTCATGCAAGTTTGAGAACGGACCAGTTCTCAAACACGATCGTTTTGTTTCGTTTCTTCTAAATTAATGGGCTGTACTGAATTATGTTGATGTACTTAGGCTGACGAAACATACGATGCAAGAGTAGACGTTCAAAACACATTTTAATGACAGATTCGGGACTATTTACATTGAGAAACTTACCAACTTACAATACTTCTTTCTTTGAATTTTTAAACATAATAAAAAAACTTTTGTCTTGTCTCAAGGGGCCCACAGACGAGCAACTTGGTCATCAACCTAGTCATCAATTTGCTAAATTTACAACCAAATTGGCCGTCTGTGGGGAAATTGATGATTTAATTTCAGGTTGATGATCTGATCGTCAACTTGGTGGGCGGAGCTTAATCGGAACATGTCATTAGGAAAATAAAAAAAACTAAGCATTAAAAATTAAAAAAATATAATTAAAGCACGAGAAAATAATTGAATAAAATATAATTTTGCATTTAAAGTATCAAAATATATTAATTTGTTACAATCAGATTATTTTTCTCTCATTGTTTACATTTTGGTTGTCAACCAGAATGGTGATCCCTGGAAAAATCATCAACCAGATCATCAACCCAGATTGATGACCGGATTGCTCGTCTGTAGGCCCCTTCACGCATAGCGTCTACATTGTTGCCACTCTTTTAACAAAAAAAGTCTACAAAAAATAGTAAAAATAAACAAATAAATAAATTAAACCACAAAATTTTATACTTTTAATTGGAAAAACTCGATAAATGTCCATTTAAAAGCTCTATCGGCTAAGAAAACACCAACATAAAATAAAATAGTTTATTTTCAAGCGTTTATTTTCCTTTAATTCATTATTTTTTCCTTTAAATTAAAAATATTTATGAAATAACTCATAGGACACTGTTCACTAGACTTAAAAATTTACTAGGATTTCTATTACTTTGAAACTAAAACTTTAGGGTTGCAATTGACTAGGGTTGCCGGATTTAAACGTTAATCACTATTGGCGACTTTTAAATGTCGCCGTACCCGTAGACGAAAGCTGTACCAATGAATGTCTTGTAGGTTTTTTCTCACAATATTAAGTTTAATTATAGTCAGTATAAAATTTTTAAAATATCACTAGTAAAATAAAAATGTAAAACACATTAAAAAACCAAAAAATCTTTGAATTTTTGAACTGTTGCAACAGTAAATAATTTATTTGACTTCATTAAATTCTTTCGTTTATTAATTTAAACTGATGATAATCAAGCATTCCATTTATAGCAATGCCAATGTACTAGTATCACAAAAATTCTAGTTTTCTTTTGCTATGAATTATTACATTTTATGCAGCTGGCATCACGTTTTTGTTTGTTTCTTTGTGTCTCTAAGCATAAAGTTACACTATTTATGACGAATTCTTTCATTTTTTGGTACTCAGAAAAACAATTCATCCGGTGTTCTAACACTTGTATTTTTGCACATAGGTACTAAACATCCTTTATAGTACTTTTTTACTTGTTTAAGGCCGTCCATAGCTGCCGAAATAAGAAACTACAGGCTACCAAAAAACCCCAACATAAATGCAAACACCATTGCTTTTCAATGGATGCCTTTCGCGCGTAATTTGAACTTGAAGTATGACGTCACAAGCAAAGCTATCAACACTTAAGCAACGACGCTCCCATGGTAACAGCGGTCGCAACTTTCTGAGCGATAGCAGCGCCAATTTTTTGCAGCGAACGGGCGGGGAGTGAGCCGATGACGGAGGGCGGCCGCCCGCGCATGCGTGTTAATACCTTCCTTAGCATTGTTTACCATTCCTTAAAATTTATTTTGCTTAGTCTTGTTGAAGAAATAAAATAAATTGGGCTTCCCATAAATTTGATAATTTTTTATTCTTAAAGTATCATTGCTGATTACAAAATATAATAAACATTGAAACATATATGAAAGCTGGTGTTATTTGTGTAAGAAAAAAACATTTTAATTTGAAACCATTTTATTTTAATTTCATCTCATTAAAAACAATAAAATATGGCTTTTAAGCTAAGACATAAAATATTAATTTTTTTTAATTATAAAAAAAACTAAAACTGCAATAGTACTATATGGTTTTGTTTAGCAACTTTATTTTGTTTTCACAGAATACATAAAATCGTTAATGATTTATAAAATTAAAAAATTAGGATTCTTATTGTACATTTTTATATATCCGAATATTCTTAATAGGATATTTCAGAGGTGCAGGAAATATTTCAGGCCCAAAATTTCCCAAGAACACAATTGTTTCCTCCAAAATAAGATTTTATTGTAAAATACTACCAAGTTGATTCAGTTATTGAAATTCTTTAAGATTCAACAATTTTCACATAATTCATGGATTAAAATTTTAATAAAATTATACCATATTCTAGTCTTCCTTTCGTACTTAAAGCTTATATTTTAAGTGAATATTTTCTTCAATTATTAAGTAGATAAGGTATTTTTTTCTCGAATTTAGCTAGCTTAAAAAAGATTGACGGTGTTGCATATGCAAATATTTGGTCAGTCGACAATATCAAAATATTCCATCTCTAACTTCTAATAAAAATACTTTATTCTATAATCAGTACCTAAATCCTTGCAAAGAAACTTAAAAATGTCCCTTTAAAGAAAACTGGAGAGTTATTTACAATATGTAGGATAATGGGACAGATTTTACAAACACATTTTTAATACTCCAGTTTTGAAATAAGAAAAAAGTGTGAGTCTGTCTAGGATTTTTTTAAAACTACCTATTTTGGGAAAATTTAAATCAACTTGGAAAAAAATATAAATTAACATGAACATATACATAATCTTCAAAACATCAAAAAATAATCAGAAATTTGTTTAGAATGACTTATTAATTTTATATAGGATAAAACAGCTTATATCAGAGAACTTTCCTATAGAAATTTATTTTGTGAAGGTACCAATAAAATGTAGTAAATTTTCCTTGAACAGACACCTGGAGTTGGAGTAGCTTGTAAAACTTAAAAATTGTATTTTATAATATGTAATATTATAATTGTATTTAAATTGTAATAATTGTATTTAAATCTCTTAATTACAAGAAGGTTCTGAACTGTAAAAAAGTTAGCACTCTACAAAAAATTATCAATTATTCAATGTTTATTCAGTGACTTAAATATAGTTGGATTGTCACTATTTGATGGTCACAATTCTTAGGAGAAATATTTTTTAAAATTACTAAATACAGTAATCTGTTTTTCACTATCAGAATGGTTATGTTATTGTCATCAAAAGATAACTCAGAAATGAAGAGAATTTATCAATAGAAAAAAATGTTTATTTAACTACATTACTCAACACTAACTATTGAAATACATGACATTTATTAAATTACATCATTTTTAAATTCTTCACAATCTGCCCTTTTCAATATTTGTTTCATGGATTTACAAAGAACAGCATTTTATATGAAATAAAAAAAACAATTAATAGCAAGTGATCACAACATCAAAATAGTAATTACAGGTAAAAATTTAACAGTATACTATTACTGATTGCTGTATTAAATGACACATTGAAATTTGAAATGTTTACTTATTTGCATTCAATGATATTTATTTTATCTTGGTGTAAATTTCTAAATTTAATCTCCTGAGATAAAAACTTTCATGCGAAAGAGTTTAACATAACTTCTAGTACTTCTAATTGAACAGAAAACAAGCGAATAAGAATTCTTAAAATATGGGATCTAGAAAAATGCGTAATTTAGCTAAATAAGAACGAGAAAAAGAATCAAAAATAATAAATAATTTTATCCCTGTTTCAATTAAGAATTACAAGTAATACATAATTTATAACTACGGCAAAAAATATGTTATACACACAAAGTTTTAAAAAACAAACGATCTTTTCTTTCTTTCTTACAACTGGAAAAAACAATAGAAAGCTCCATTTAAAACAATGGCTAATAAATATATAATTTGTCGAGTAAGATATCTTTCACTGGGATCTAAAAAAAATATTTAATATTTACCTTCGTAATTCCAATCTTGAATTGGCCTGAGCAAGTCTATAATTGTTGATGTTGATCTGAAATTAATGATCAATCAAAACAATACTCGCCATCGTTGATTCAATTGAATGCCATGGGGGAAAAATGGCGGCAAATTTTGAGCTCTGAGATTTCTGTAGTTCCCCGCCCGATCGCTAGGGGACGCCACTAGAAAAAAAGCGACTGGTCGTCTCATTGGATTGTCTTCGCTTAACTATATAACGCTTTGGTCACAAGTCAGAATCGTCAAGCACTGAAGTTTTTGTTGATAGTGACATCAGAGCATTTTTAAATGCGTTTTAAATCGAATTTATTTGATCGAATTGCAGTTTAATTAGCATTTTTCAACGTAATTTTTCATGCTCTTTCTTTTTAAAATGAATTTGAAAAACATGCATATTGTCTATTGTAATATTTTTGAATAGTTCGATTTTAAAAAAAAGCGTTTGTTAAAATAATGCAAAGATAATAGTCGCACGCTTTTTTTTAGAAACTAGTTTTTCAAATAATTTTATAGTATTAACGAAAACCACTCTCATACTTAAGTACAAGTTCAATTTAGAGATGTTGTTACAATCTAATTGTAACAACACCTTCTAACGTACAAAAAGAATCTTTTAAAACACTCAACTTCTAACGTGGTGCATAAAACATCGATGAAAACAAGCTTAGCAGTTGACTAGACTAAAATCTAAGTAACCAATTCCAAAAACAAAACCTGCGATTTCAGAGAGCAAGTAAAACACTCTCCAAAACTTCCATACTATTCCCTCCGTATCCCTCCATCTAAGGGCCATTATGAAAGTTTTCTTCCCCCAAATGCACACTCTGCGATCAATGCAGTTGATGGCGTTTTGTCACAAAGAAACAACAATGGTTGGTGAAGTTTAGCGGAAGAAATCCAGCGCTCCTCCGATGATAAAAGTTCTAAAAGGATATTTACAGTCGCAATGACATCACATCTCTGTTCTAAGAAAGGATCGAATATGTAGAAATAGGGGAAAGGATATTTCACTGGGTTAGAACGCCGTGGCGAGGTTCCAAGAGAGGAATTGCTTTTGACAAGAATGTATTGAAAAGATGATTTTGAAATTCGCTAAAATTCTCTTTAGAAATTAGACTATGTTTGTTGGTTTGTAGGAAGGATTTATGGATATTAATAGATGGATTTAACTGCCTGCTTTTAAAAATTCATAGATTCTTATTATGAATTTCATACAGCTATCTATTAATCATGGCTTGTGAGGTTCTTTGCTTTTAAACTATAAATGAAAAGGAATGAATTTTTAATTTTTGCACTTTTGTATAATGTTAGTACCATACAAAACAACTTTCAAATTCAAATTTATTGACAACAAGATGGAAAAAGGACATACATTAAGCATACAATATCGCAGAATAATCAAACCTTTAATAGAACCCACTACAAAACAAAATTCAAAATAAAACATGAGAAATGCATCGAAAATAATTTTATGATACCAAAAGAGCACAAGGCTTGTCCCTGGTATTTGAAAAGTAATTTAATTAAAGAGGGAAAATAAAGGGAACAAATATAATCACAGAAAAAAAAGAGAAAATTTACAGCGACATGAATTTTAAAAATTTACTCTCCACTAAATTGAAATTAAATACGTGTATAAAGTGTTATTAACAATTTAAATGTTTATATTTTTGGTAGAATTTAATGTACTGGAAAACTATTAATTTGTTGCAAAATATTCCAAATTACTTGGGTTTACAATTAATAAATTTGGATATAGAGAATTTTCTTAAGTAAACAAAACTAAAATTTTACGATAAATTTTTTTTAAACTTCGGTGACGGAAATGTTCCATTTTTTTAATAATTGAAAATTAAATAATGCATTATGTGATAGTATTATAATCATAAAAATCGACTGGTATAAAGGTGTAAGAAAAATTCTAAAAAGGTAGCAATTTTGAAATCATCATATCATAATTACGCATATTTATCTAGGAATATACCTTCCATATAAATGTAAAACACTAACGTAATGATGTCACGCTCAAAGAGGTCATTATTAGATTACTATGAGTTCATGCTAAATTTAAAGCATTTAAGGCTTGCCTTCCATATAATTTACAGTTAATTTTGCGGGTTAATTTTTTCTTTCAATTTTTAAATCGAATAATACCTTGGAAATGAACCTATAAATATCATTTCACTCATTAACAAACCGAAACCAGCATCCTCGGGGAAAACTCCATTCAAACCTCTTCAATCTTGCACCAGTTGGACGGTTAATTAAACTAAAATTATTTCGACCGCAGTTTGGCAACGCAAAGGAATCAAACCCCCACACACACAGATGCTGCCGTTTCAACAAAAGGGGAACTTGTCTCTATGTTTTGGAGCAATTATCTCTGAATTACTGCCATGCGGGATGGCGCGGAGAATTATATCCGAACTGTTCTAAGACTTTAATTCGCTTCACAATTCGGTGCTTTAATAACCTCCCTGATGCAGCTTAAAAGATTGATTCAATGCGAATGAGAGGCTGTGTTTACTGTTGAGTTATGGTACCCTCATGTGGTGTAATCTTTCGCGCTTTTCGAGTTATTACCGTCTGAATGTTTTGATAAATCCAATGTGTGGTATAATAGGATATCAGAGGCTAGTCGTCTTACAGTGAAGGATAAGAGCTTAGGTTTTCCTCATGCAGGTTGTTTCAATGGAGGCACCAAGGCATTAGAAAATAGGTGTTAGAGGGAAAAGTTCCTATATAAGGGAATTTTGGATTTGTCATAAGCTCATTTAGATAGGAGCCGTTAAAATATTACGTAAGCACCTTCGGTAGAGGGGGAAGCATGCTAACGTTATATTATTATACTAGCTGATTTGCCCGGCCTTGCACGGGTGGAGTGTATTAATTCCTTTTTTAAAGTTCTCCCAAGTTATATGTCCGATTTTTCGAATCACCAATAACCCCGGTGTCCCCAGTACTTTTTCATATTCTCGATAGTTCCCGATAGCTTCATTTCCGATTTTCATGTTCCCGATAGTTTTCATAACCCGGTTTTCCCGGTACCTTTTTATCCGGATGTTCCCGGTACCTTTTCATGTCCCAGGTTTCCCGGTACCTTTACATACCCCCAGTTCCCGATAATTTTCATATCCAGGTGTTTCCAATAATTTTCATCCCGGTATTCCCGGTTCCTTTTCCCCGTCCCAGTTCCAACTGTGACACCTCATTCCATCAAATATTTATCCTTTCCATGTGATAAAAAAATCACATTGAAATCATCTCTTTTTTTAAATCTAGTGTTTAAAATGTACCTTTTAAAGTGTACCTTTTCATATCCGGATGTTCCCGCTACCTTTTCATATCCCGGTCTTCTCGGTACCTTTTCATAACCCGGTGTTCCCGATAATTTAAATGTCCCGGTTTTCCCGATAATTTTCATAACCCGGTGTTCCCGATAATTTTCAGAATCCGGTGTACCCGATAATTTTCATCTCAGTATTCCATGTGCCTTTTTCTCATCCCAGTTCCAACTGTGATATCTCATTCCATCCCGATTTTTTGTCTATTAAACATTTATCCTTCCTATATGTAATAAAAACAATCTACTTGAAATCGTCTCTGTCATTTGAAATCCAGTGTTTAAAATCTTAAACAGAATTTTCTTAAAGTATTCCCGCTATCCTTTTAAAATTCCGCAAAAAATAAATTTCCAAATAAAATAAATTTCAAAAATCCCTCGATAAAAAGTTATCAAGTAAGCTTGTCTTCTTTTTAATAAAACCAACTTCTTTAAAAGCTTCTCTGAAAGAGTAAAAACAGATTGCTAGTTATAATAAAAATCTAGTGATTATAGTCTAGTAAACCAATTCCGCTATGAAGCAATAAAATTTTAGCTCTGTTTCTTTGGAAACTTTTAAATCCTTGCTATTTAAATATATTTTTTTGAGAAATTAAAATATTAAAGAAAGTAAATTAATTATTTTAATTTACTTCGGTTTTCTGAAAACTGTTATAATATTTAAATACAGATATTCACACTGTTTTTCTTCATAAATTTTGTTGTAAATAATAAAATATGTATAAATGTTAATCAGTTATATTCATTCAAGAGAGGCAAGACGTCGCCATAAGATAGAGAAGTAAACCCTGCATTTTATGCATTTCAACAATGTATAATGCTATTTCAATGGGTAAAACGGGGTCGAAAAAGCGCCGAAAAACAGGGAAGGAGTCGTTCGATTTTAAAATCGTTTCTTAGTGCGCGTCTAATGGCTGAGAGGAAGGTCTCTGTCAAATTTCAAGCCAATCGGTCCGGCAGTTTTGGAGATTTCGTGATGAGTGTTATGAATGATGATGAATGAATGAATCACCCGTATTTGGATTTTATATATATAGATAACCCCCCGTTTAACCACTATGCAAGTTTTCAATTTTTAAAGTAAAGCGTTTATTCCAACTACCAAAGCATGCAGAAACTTAATTCGAAGTGCCAATTATTAGAATAACAGTAATTTTAATTATTTTCATGGTGATATTATTTAGCTGTAAGCAACATTATTTCAAAGATAACAGTTTAAAAATTGTCTTTAAGATTGATATGATTGTATGAATAATTCAAATAATAAATCACCAACTTAGAATAACACTGTTCAACACTGAAAAAATTTCCTTGATGAAAATAGTCATTTCTTATAGATTTTGGGTCGCTGAATACGAAAATCACCATTAAAGTTCTCAATTGACTCAGGATTTTCGGGGAACAGTCCCTCCCCCTTTTTACGTTTTTAAAGACTTTATAACTTTAAACTCGATTTCCAGGGTCAAAAAGCATTGCTTTAATCTTCAAATTTCCCCCCAGGGGACAGGAAAGGTTCAAATTAATAAAATATGATAAATTTATAAAAAACGGATAGGTTTAATGGGTAGTTATCCCCCAAAAAATGCAAAAAAATTAGCTAAAAATTATAGAGGTTTTTATACGCTATTTTTTCCTCTTATTTTATACGCAATTCACGTTTGAAGGGTCCTAACCCTTCCCCAAGGACCCAAATTTGATGGCAATATGCAGCAATGATTTTTACTAAAAGCGGTTGAGATGAGAGCGCCCCCAAAGCACCCACAGAAGGGTTCAATGCCGCACTTAGAGTTAAACTGTGCTGTACAAAAAAAATTTAAGTCACTAACTGAATTTCAGCGTATTCTTGTGTAAAATGACCTGCTGAATTCAAATATGACACCCATTTTCCTCCATCACTCTCAGTTTTTAAGGGGATGCCCTCTAATTGTTATCCACAGCCTTGCATTTATTAACATCTTGAAACATGGAATCCTCACTCCCTAAAACCGTTCAGTTTTTAAAGAACTGAACAGTTTCTACTTAGGATACACCCAAAATATAAGAAAAACGTCATTTGTAATCTTTTCAAAATCATCAATATTAATTCCTGAGCTCGCGATCGCCGTCGCGATTCTGAAAGTCTTCCGAACTCTTCCGCGGGGGCTTCTGGGAGGCTAACACCTCAACCGCTTTTAGTAAAAATTATTGCTGCATATTGTCATCAAATTTGGGTCCTTGGGGAAGGGTTAGGACCCTTCAAATGGCAATTGCGTAAAAAATTAGGGGAAAAAAATAGCGTATAGAAACCTCTATAATTTTTAGCTATTTTTGTATTTTTAGGGGGGTAATTACCCCTTAAACATCTATTTGTTATAAATTTATCATATTTTATTAATTTGAACATTTCTTGTTACCTGGGGAGCAATTTGAAGACTAAAACGAGTCAATTGAGAATTTTAATGGTGATTTTCGTATTCCGCGACCCAAAATCTATAAGAAATGACTATTTTCATCAAGGAAAAAATTTTGAAGGTCAAATTTGTTGAACAGTGTAATCCGATTAATGCCTCATTTGATTACGTAAACATGTTTAAGGAGGTTCTTAATTGATTCAGTTGTGTTTTTTATTTTGTTTAAAAATATACTTCAATGCGCTAATAATGAATACTGTAATAGTGGAAATATTATTCATAACAGTAGACCCTTTATCTGGAAGGTTAAGATAAATTATCTTCTAAACTATTGTATACTCAGAATAAATTCTGAGCCATCAATTATAGTTTTTCTATTTTTGAGTATAAGCTAGCGCTTCTGAATCTCTTTTCCACGCTATTTAAAAACATTTTATACATCTTTCATAATAAAAAATATGATTGTTAAAAGTGAATAAATTCTAAGAGGACTTTTATGCAGTCAAAAACTAAAAATATTTAAAAAATGTTATTTTACTGAAAAAATATCGTCCACAATACAAAGTAAATCGAAAAGCAAGCCAAAGCATTCGAAATTTTAGATGCAGTTTTAAACTTATATAAACAACTTCACTATAAATTTTCTCGCGCTATTTTTTTTACCTAGGATAACAACAAAATTGAAAATTCCGACACTTAAAATAATTTATGATTTTCTCCCAAAGTTGTCCAGGCAAAACCCCGCGAGGAAACCTATCAAAAATTCTTAACACCCTACATTTATCAATCAATTCCTTCCCAGCTACTCGAGCAGCTTCTCTCCAGAGAGTCTATCCACTCATCCATATTCTACCAACTCTCCATGTGATCCATATTTTCAGACGATATATATGAATGAGTCAGCACAATAAATCACTTCATCATTTTGATGCGAAGTTCATCTATATGCATGAGTCGAGATTGAATTCTTGGAGCTCTTAGTACAAGTATACCCTGAGAAAACTCAACGAGAGAGACCACTGTGCGTATTGGTGTAATAAAGGGTGTCAAATTTTATAAATTAATAGTTACGATTTGAATAGAGGATGGATTTAGGTCTATATCTCAATCAGAAGTGTTTCAATCCGAGAATTTGGCTTTTAACTATTACGGTAACCATTTGAGTACTAAAAGGGGAGTTACTGTTTGGGATAATGGTTAGTGTGTAAATCAAGATATAAGCTGTGTATGTTGAATAATGGATAAAGGGTGTAAAGATGGAATGGCTTTTAGGGAGCCTGTTTGGGCACCGATTTATCGTATGAGGGTGAAAAGAGGATAAAGAATGGATTTATTAACACATATTGAATCCTATTGGAAAGCTTACCTGTGGAATACGAAAATGTATTGTCATCAAGCTTTTGAATTACATTTGATGGTATCATTAATTTAGCATGTTTAATCTTTTCCATAGAAATTATTCATAACTGGGTAAATTTAAAATGTATGGAGTTATTTTATTATTTTTTTTTAAATTTAGCATGCTTAATATTTTCAATAGAAATCATTCATAACTCTGTAAATTTAAATGCGTGTATGGATTTATTTTATACTTGAATAATTACCGATGAGTATGAATTACCTAGCATTGATTTTGTGTTAAAGGATACAGTGTTTTTTTTAAATATTTGGTGGTTAATGAATTACATTCATACAAAATTAAAAGTTACGCAATATATAGTAAATGCAGTTCAATTTTCTTTGAGCTGGTATTCTATGCACCCGCTTTAGTAATAAATGAATTGAACAATCGAATAAGATAAATAAAAAGTTGCAAGAGAAATGTCAAAAATTTGAAATACAAGTAGTTAGTTTTCCTATAAAATGCTTTCCCCTCTACCTGTTATTCAGAAATGAAACTGTCAACATATACGCAATTTCCTTCAAAAATTAATTATAAATAGTGTTTTACTCATAGAAAAGTGCTTGTTTATATGTGTCACGGCAGAATACTGTATCCTAAATTTGCCAATAATGTCTTGTTCATTTTGCTGTTTGTAAATCATAATTGTACGATCTAATGACAAAGAATTTCTTATGCTGCATGTATCAAGAACAATTAATTTATAAACTCTCTAAAATCAGATTTTCTTAAAATCCTCATATAGAAGACCTTCACAAAAGACCAAAAACATACATTCAATCTACAAATCTACCCAAAACCCACCCCAAAAGAGAAATCAAAACCGTTTATTGTCCCCACAACCTTCCATCCTCACCTCACTCAAAAACCCCGCTGCCATTAAAAAATAAAAATAAAAACACAAACATTCAGCACTTCTCTTATTAAGCAGCGGCCTTTTTCAGGAAATCACATTAGTAGCATATTCCAAAGAGAAAAACCGCCTCGCGTCTCCCTCGGCACATTTTTATCAGAAAGTCTCTGGATACAGAAATTCCACTTTTTACCAGGGTAAAAATATTGAAAGGGTTTTTTATGCCTTTCATTTACGAGACGGTGCCTGCCATGCTGACCACGTTCTTCGGCTAAATCAAAAATGATAGTTTCATGCGGGGATGTTGGCTGGGTTGGAGAGTGTATGGCTTCTTTTGCTTTTTTTTTTTTAAGAAAAGGCGAGAAATGCCTTGGTGTGATGGGATTGGGTTGAAATAATGTTGGTTTTCTTCATGGGGTGTTTTGGTTTGTGTTCAAAAAGGGGTGGAGAAGGAATAAGGTTATATAAACTTTATATATAATAAGGTTATATAAACATTATAATCAGGGCTCGATTTCTAAAAAAAGGAGAACCGGAACGGTAAAATTATTGGTATCAAAACTGAAAAAGCGAATACTTTTAAGTACCAAAACTTAGCATTTATTTTCAAATTTAAATTTATAAAATAAATTCAAATGTGTTGTACTAGATTAGGAAGAGTGCTCTAACTTAATTATTAATTGTATAAGACGATGAACTCTTTATATACCTTTTTTACAGTGGGTTATACTTTTTTTCCAACAGTGTGCCTCTTGTAAGGAGGTGAGACCTATCATCAATCATTAGTGAACCAATATCAATGAACCATTAGTGTTGTATATTTTGCCAATTTAAAGAATATAATGCGTAGTTAAAGTCCTTAAATGGTAGAATTGAAGATGTCGCAAATTTTCTTTGCAAATTTGCCCAGCGATCTGGCAAATCTGGTTCAAATAAAAAAGAACCAACACCAGGAGCGGATTGTGGGTAGTTTTCAAATAGGGGTTCACAATCATGTTTTAAATGAACAATTAAGTCAAAACCTTACAATTAAATCACGAATAGTGTTATTTGCAAAAAAGATAAAAATGCATTAAAAATATTTTTTTAAATTTAAATATGCCTTTTTGTATTTTTTAGTAGGATTCTTACTGATGAACTTAATCTGAAAAGAAATATATTAAGTTGAGTTCTAAGTTCAAAAGGGGGTCTGGGGGTTCTTCCCCCGAAATATTTTGGAAATTTGACAGTAAAAACAGGGTTTTAATTCATTTTAGGACTTACATAGAAAGGTATCCGCTGGCCTGAGGAATGGGTCTCGCGGGCCGTAGTTAGGAGATCCCTGAAATAGAATATAATTTTTTTTTCCGAAAAAGAGGTTCTGGAACGGCGTTCCGGACCGTTCCGGCTGAAATCGAGCCCTGATTATAATAATAGGATACAATGCAAATCTGTGAAACACTTTTAAAATGCTAAACACAATAAGGAACGCTTCAAAGTAATAACATTTTGATTGTATTGTATAAGGAAAAGATACTTTTAAAAGTATTGCTAGAGACTAAAAATGTGTTCTTATAGTGCAGCGATTTAAATTTAAAAACACTTTTATATTTTAAACACTATTTTTAGAACACATTTCTAACTTCAGAAAACTATCAGAACACAAAAAAGTGTTTAAGTGTTCTAACCGATAACACAAGTAGATTTGAGAACAGAAAGTTTAACAAATGAGTTTATAATGTGTTAGTAGAGTGTTGCGTTTAAAACGTGCTATATAATTTTATTTTGTGCCTAATTTTTTTAATAAGGAAATCGGCAAATAAGGTTTTTAAAGATAGGAAATATAAGAATCGGAAATAGTAGAGCAAATTTTTGACATTATTCTTAACCACAACTAAAATAATCAAAATTAAGAAAAATTTTGAAGTTATGTTAATCCACATTGTTGTAGTATGATGAAAAATATAGGTCTGGGACAAATTTAAAAAGTCATTTAAGGACAAAAAGTGGCTAAATTTTTTATACTGTATTTCTTACAATAAAATGCAAAAGCACTGTCACTTAGTATCTTGAAAAAAAACTTACATTTTAAATTGAAAATAGTCAATATACAGGTGGCAGCTACACGAGGTTACAGTCAATCTTGAAAATAAGAGTTGCTATTGAAATTTATTTTAGCACCCCTGCCCTCGAAAGCAAATATATCGAGATAAAGCCACCTGTTTCCTATGGATTTAAGGATATATTTTTAAAGAAATTTTTCTACATCCAGTACTATACAATGTACGGTTTACTTTAAAGTTACCTAATTAAAAATTAAAATAGGCTTATCATTTTTGATTCCTGGCTATTGCTTTTGTAAGACAGCTTACGTTTGATTTGAAGAAAATATATTTAAATGTAGATTTAAGGAGGGTGAATTTTACATTAAATGATGAATTTTAAAATTAAAATGAGATTAAAGAAGGAATACTTATTAATTTGATGTCGGAAACAGACTCGTTCCGACTGTAATATAAGTTGAATGTAAATACTTGAAATTGAAATGGTAGATTGATTTGATTTTTTTAGAATGCCATATCCGGGATTGATTTGAGATGAATGCAATTCACGAACTTAACTAAAAAAAACTAATGCGGGTTTAAGAAAGGCGTATTGAAGATTATATTGGTTTGTTATATCTTAAAAAAGGATTTGAATGTAAGAAACATTTTGGTCTGAATGTAAAATGAGATTTTTTTTCACTACAATACGGGTCCAATTTAAATGTTCCAATATTAAAATGGAAATTCGCATGGCGTTATTCTCTTTTAGGGCTTTACTTGGGATGGAGGATATACGGGTTGTTTTAAATTTAATTAGATAACTTCAAAGATAAATGAATGTGGGAACATATTCGTCGGTAAATAGGAGGCATATTATTGAAGGTGATTGAAATTATTTTCCAGCAAAAAAAATCTGTGGTGAATGCCGTGTAATATTCCGCCTTCAACATAAACAAACTGATTTAAATCTTCTTGTGGTATCGCTTTATATATAAATCTGTTTTACACGAACATATTCTGAATATCGTCATTAAAAGAACATTCTTCAAAACATATTTTAATTGTTAATAGAATCTCGTATATAGAGACCTATGTTGTGATTTCCCCCCTAAAAGTATGCTTATAGAAGAAGAACATAGAAGTTTATACAAACTTTCAATGTAACATTTCATGTAAACATTAGCTTTTGATAATTAAATTTTTCTCGAGGAATTTGTCCGATATTTTATTATTCTTTTAATCGATACTCCATGCAAAAACATGCCTATGTGCGAAATTCCAGTTTGATTTGACAATTTTTTTAATTAGAAAAAGTGGATTAAAAATCGTCTTTTTTGAATGGCGCGAAAACGAGTTGTGACGTCACAGGTTATGATCTTCATTTACCACATGGAAGTATGGCCCTTACTAAAACTATTTTCATGAGGATTAATTAAATAAGAAGCTAAGATTAGAAAAAACTGAAAAAGTAAAAGCTGTGACATGCACGCCACTTTCACTTGTTATTTAAAAAAACTCAACTTCATAACCTGTGACGTAAGATCGTGTTTTAAGTCACATGCATTTTTATCAGTTTTTAAATCAAAATATATAATTTTCTGTAAGCTATTGGAACATTTTGACCAGATTTTCGAATTCAGCTCTCAAAAATCTTTTAGAAAATTCACAATTGATATAAATACCTAGCACAGGCAAATTCCGTACACACACAATCTCTATTCGTAATAGTTAAAATAGAATATTATTCCAAAATTACAATTTATTCCAAAGCAACTAAACCCCAGATAACGCAAGTAAGAGAAATTATATAAAATGTAATCTTGTTGCAAAATTAATTATTAACCGTAGAAATATCTCTGGTTTAGACAATGGTCCCTCTTCTTATTTTTATCTTCGTATTCTTGTCACTTAACGCGCTCTCCTACCTTTGTCTTGTACTCTAGAAAGAAAGTAGATCTCATTCAGTCAATCAAAGGTGAGTACGAAGATGACCTCTTTGACCCTATTCACCCTTGTGGGAAAATAGGGTCATTCAAGGTCTCTTCTGTAGTATCTTAAGTAAAATGGTCTAAGTTTTGGGAATCGAAAAGGTGCAAAAATCAATCGGCCATATTCCTACGTTTATCGCGATAAAGTTCAAAATTGTTTTTTATCTAAATACTTCATCCAAAATATATTCTTACACAAGGTAAAAGAGTAAAATAAGTAGTACAAGTATAATAAGGGTTAGTCAATATGATGATTATGCATTGTCGTCACAAAATCAAGGAAAAATTATTTTCAAAATTAGATGTGACGTATAATATAAGATTTACTGTATTTAAGTTTTTCCTGTAAGTTTTATTATTTTACATATTTTATTTTTATTAAATACATACTGTATAAAATTTGAGTAACTCGAATAGCATCGAGAAATTTTCAGGGTATTAAACTTTTTAACAACTTTTTACATTAAAATTTATTTCAGTCGTTCTTAATGCTAATTTACTGTTAAACAAATTTTAAATAACATGTTTTTTAACTACATGAATTATTGTAACCTATTTCTAAACCTATTTTGTAAAAATTACGATTATAAAATCACAAACACAAAATAATATTACCTTGCATATAAGTTTCTTAAAAATATGCTAAAACTTTACACGGTATTTTATTTCATGATATACGTACTCTCATTATTGTCGAACTTGTGCTGTTTAAAACAACCCCAAAAATATTTAGCATACGTAGAATAACACAGCCGTTATGGAATCGCTTAAAACGAAAGTTCAATATTTCTCAACTGATAACATATTCCAATCACACAACTTTAAAAAATTCAAAAAAGGCGAAATTTTCAACCCGCAGGCGTTACCCCAAAGCGGGCCTCACACTGTTTCCCATCAACAGGAATTGCCGTCAACAAACCTTTCTTTATTTAAAAAAAACTTTCCTCGCTTTCCCTTAAATGCACAGTCGCAGAAATAATTCCACAAATTTATAAACCCACGAAAAGAACGCAGGCAGGGCAAATCACGAAATGCCTGGAGGAACTGTTGTTGTTTTTAGGTTTCGTTATTGCCCTTCCAGTTTTTGCCATTGTGTGGATAAATAAACCGAAGCTACGTCACCAACGAATATCTAAACCTTTCCACACGTCCAGAGTAATAATGAAAGTGCCAGTGAATACCAAAGTAGGAAGGGGGAATTTTTCGACTTTTTTGGAGAATTTCCTAAGGGTGATATATCGCTGACTTCTTCACATTTCCATAATGATTCGTTCTTATTTTTCAGTTATTGATGTTTAGTTTTGAAGAAAGGTACTGTATTGTGAGATTCTAGGAAGATTTAATTCCCTATCTTTGAAGTAGTTTTGAAATGCTATTCTTTGTTGTAAAGTCGTGTTAAGTTTTTGATTTTTGCATTAAGGTGTGCTACTATAGAGCAGAAAATATTTTCTAGTCTTGCGGCAATATTTATGAATCTCTGAATGATATTCCAAAAGAAAATACAGTTTAAGGGTTTTTTTAATATTTTACAACTAACGTCCGCATTCATCGCTAACCAGACCGGTGATTACCTGGTATTTAAATATATTATTGGCAGTTAAAGAAAGTAAACTAGTGTTTCGCCCAGTTCCGCCAATCAAAGGTTCGACGCCCGGTTTACCGCCGGTCAGGTTAGCTGTGAATACAACCCTTAATATGAATAACATGCTGTTTGCCTTCTGATGGAAAACTGAAAAAAAAAACCTTGAAATATTTCAGACTATTTCTGTGGTCGGATATCTCACAGTCGTTTCTGGCAGATCATTAGCTTAGGTATTTTGACGTCAATGTTGGTCATTGTTTTTATTTGGAATGAGATATTTTGATTTCTAAGACTTGTATTTCCAATAAATGTTCCATCCCGTTTTACAAAACGTAAAAAAAGGTTGTAATAATGTCCTGAATTCTGAACCAATATAAATAGCCTAGTAATTAAGTAATGTAGTAAAGTTAAATTTAGGAAAATTTAAATAATAAAATTTTCAACTTATAGAAGAAAATTGATTTATATTGTAGTAATTTTGAAATGGTACTTGGAAAATATATCATATTTTTTATAATACTAATTATTATTGCAATTTTTGAAGTTCTTCTATTAAAATAATTTTTGTCTAATTTTACATTTCCAAATATTTTTTCTTTCAGGTCATGGATGAACTTGCTCAATGGAGAATGTATAATTCTCGCTTTTACATAAACTATATTATTTATCCCTTTAGACTAAAATAGATAACTTCCTATCAACCCCAATACACTTTCATTCATTTCACTTATTTTACTTTCACTCAATCAGTTTTACCCAAAATTACATTTATTTCATTCACTACTATTTCTCCCACAACTCATTCTAAACTAATTGAAAGTAACACAAAATAATGAATAATACGCAAAAAAATATGACTTCCCTTTTCATTCATCTCCATAAAATAAACCTTCAAATTTCCTTTCATAGGCAATTACATCCAAATGACTTCCACGATTGACAGATATAGGGCGATAGCCCAATCCACAATTTTACTCAAAATCATTTAACTCGCCACACAGAGGCGATATACCGCCAATCATGGCCTCGGCAAAGATCTTAGCAACACTCCTATACCTCACCACCCTGGCTTGCCTCTCATCATCGTCCACTTTCCGCCAACGCCAAAAACAACTAAACGCCGAAAAGAAGGAGCCGACCGAAGCACCCCCAACACACCCAGTGTCCATAGGGGCCATCCTCCCCTATTCCTCCTTCCAGCAGATCCTGCGGGCCTACAACAGCTCCTTGTACCAAGCAGTCCGCAACATCGCCAAGAACCGGCATCTCTCGAAAGTGTCCAAGCTGGAAACGCCGAGCGCCATCATGTCCTTGTCTGCCAGTCCGCTGACCGTATTGCAGACGCTCTGCGAGCGTATTCTGCCGTACAACGTGTCTGCCATCATGTACATGACCAACGCTCAGTTGTACGGCAGCAATGCGGCCACGGCACAGTATATGCTGCAGCTGACGGGGTACCTGGGATTACCGGTCATCGCTTGGAATGTGGACAATGTCGGACTGGAGCAGGTGAGAAGATGTGTTTTGGATTGCTTTTTTTTAAGGATTTGAGTTGCATGAGTAGTGTAGATAGTATGTGCTGTATAATATAGTTTTCTTTTTCAGAGGTTAATTAGTAGAGTGTTTGTTAAAACAATTTAGACAAAATGTGTATTATTTGGTTTTATTAAAATAAGACCCCATTAGAATTGAATGTGTTAGTTATGCTCAGTGTGCTAGGTAGTACTTTTCTTCAATGATGATGATAATAATAGGTAGTACACGAAACACAATTAATAAGGGTTTTTATTTCCTGATCTTTTATTTTTTTCAGTTTTATTGCATTTGGGAAAGCTATAAAAAAGTACTATAAGGATATAAAAAGTATTCTACATCACAAATGAATGTTCCAGAACCCGAAGTGTTTTAATGGCTAGTAGTCTAGAGAAGTGATCCTCAACATGTGGTTCATGGACCACATGTGGTCCGTCGTAAGATTACAAGTTTCATTAATTTGATAAAGTACCTATTAAGTGGTCATTGGTTATGAAAATTTGAGAATCACTATTTTAGAATGATTATGTGTCACTTAACCACCGTATTCACCGGTTCAACATTATTTACACAGGAGTCAAACCTCTGATTGGTGGAAAACTAATTTTCCTTCTTCAACGGCCAATCAGAAGCTTGACTGTCGTTTAACCGTCGGTCAAGTTACCTGTGAATACGGCCGTTAGACAATGGGTTTCTAGAGTATACTGTAGCTGTACGATTAAATACTTACTGTTTTCGAGAAATACACGAAACATTCATTTATTCACTCCTGAACTAAATTGCTCCTAAGCACCCATCTAATACCTAACTCAGCTAAATTCATTATTTCAAGAGTTCATGACATTAATCATATCGTCCCACTAGCTTCAAGCTATATTATTAAAACCTACTTAATGCAGGGCATTTGAGTTAATTCAATCAATAATGAATATGATACTAATGTCATAGTTATAATGCCGGCTTTATGTAATCATTTGTCAATGTCGAAAAAGGATATCGAAGAGTCGTTGTTTCTGATGTTACTATCTTGTTCTCAAATCAACAAATATTATGCAGTGCCATTTAAATATCATTGAAAGTTGTTAGTTGGAGGAGTGAATTTCAATGTTTTAATGTTATAAAGAATTCATTCTAAAAGTTGGAACAACTACAAAGATAATACTGATTACCCAAGATATTAACAAGGTATTTGCACATAAAAACTTTAAATTTACATAAATTTAATTAAAATTAATTTTTTATATTAAAAGAACAATTTATTCTGGGATAACTTCGATCCACTTCGTCAGCAATGAAAATCCAGACAGCAAATTCTTAAGAAAAATAGGAAGATTTATCGTGACCGCCACTTTTAATTATAGTGTTTATAATTAATGTCTGGTCGTAATGTTGCAATGTTGGTATCGCTGACGAAGGTGATCGAAGATATTCCCGAAACAATTGAACTTTTAAAATGTTTTTATATGCAAATAAAAGTTTTTTCCTATATTATCTTGTTATGTTAAAAATAATTCAAAGTACTTAAAAGGTTCCTGTATATGTCACTAGTATTACTTTTATATTGCTTACTTCGGATACTAAAATGGGGCAAATACGAAAAAACTATCTGATTCATAAATGTGCTTTATTTATTTACTTTTGATAACAGTAACTGCAGCATGCGAAATAAATATACTACTTTACTATCAATACAACCCACAATATACTATCAATATACTATTAATATACTAATTAGTAGTATTACAATAAACTAATACAATATACCACAATCTATATCAAATATACTGTCCATACAACCCACATTACGAAAGTTTTCAAGTTTATTTAAATTTACTTTTAAATGAATCCTCACTTAAAAATAAACTGACCGTTAATTCCCTGTTGCTTTCTCAAAGTCCAATAAAGTAATTGATTGAGGCTACTGTTCCTGGTGAACTGCAATAAATTGAAATCATTGATGTGAAAAAATAAATGTAGCGAGAGAGAGTATGTCTTAAAGTTAAAGACTCTTAAATCAATTAGACTGATTGGCAAATTCATTGAGGGGCTAGGAGTTTGGATTTTTTGCGAGTGGGAGTTAAAACTCGCTATTATTAGGAAACTTTTAGTTTTTATAGACACCTTTAGAGAGTTCCTAAAAAAGATGTTAAGAAATTGTCACGTAAAAGAGGCATTAGAAAACATTATATTGTTGGTAAATTATAATATTTAATTATTTACACAGTATGCACTATGACAAAATATAATGATTTACCCATATAAATATGGGCAATCATTAATTGAATCTCTTATTTCAGAAACATGTCAAACGCAATGTTAATCCTATGGGGTTTAACATGTTTCTGAAATAAGCGATTCAATTAACAAAACTATCTTGGTTAAAAGTTGGTTACATAATCCTCTTGATAAAAAAATAATCACTATCTTTCGTTTTTCTTGAAAACAATTTTAAGCTTTCCGTAATGTTTATTTAAACGTTATAAGAAATCCTATATAGAAATCTGATGTTATTATAAATTATATTAAGGTCCGTTCCAAAATTTTGTAAAGAAGTAAGTGTCTTGAAAGTATGACATATTGTGACAAAGGGAAGGGTTTAAACTGTGTGACATCACAAAATTAAAAATTCTCCATTTTTAATCGTAAATTTCCATTATTGAGGTAATTTTTTGTAATCATTATTGAAAAAAAAATCGAGGTGTGTCTACCACCAATCCTTAATCAATCATTTTAGTAAAATAATGAAACATACTCCAACTGTGACGTCACTGCAAGAGATGAGAGTCCCTAAAGTGTGTCAATTAGTCAAATAAGGGGAGGGAAGATCATAAAACTCTTGTATGTAATATGGAAATGCTTCCTAAAATAATGGGCTGTTCGTAGGAGCAAAGAACAACAGTTGAATGTCATTAAAACATATCTTCCTATTTATGAATTCCTCATTTGTCTTATATACCGCCCGTAGAACTGCTAACTGGTAAGCTAAGTCACCGCAAAGTTAATCTATTCCAATCGGTATCCTTGATAAGTATGTCTCTTTGATGTCACGAATATTACCAAGTTCTACTCATCATTTCCGAACGTGTGAACATACAGAACGTGATTAACCCAGATTCATGCAACAAGTCATGCCAAAACAATTAATGTGCTGAAGCCTCCATAGGTCACCTCATACAAAGCATGATCTTGTCGGGGTTCAGTACATTACCATGAGACATGGGTCCGTCATTATCAGAGATGAATATTACTATGTGATAGGGGCGATATGTGTTTGGATGACACCTAATGATGCTATTGAATTTCCTATTACCAAAACAAGTTCCTTTACTAATTTAAAATAAGTAGTATAAAAAATACTGTTCAGTAATTTTAGTAGTTCAGATGTGTTTCAAACATACTTTCAAATAAAAATATAAATTATGAATTAAATTTTCCAGAGAAGCAAATTTTTAAAATTTTACTTTAGGATATTTTATTTCTATTTATAATTGTAATATTTATTACTATATCCTTTTTGATAAAAAATGAATCAATTGGGTTTCATTCAGACAAAAGGATAATATGACGTATAACACAGATTGTTAAAAAGTTTTGTTTAATAGAAAGTTATGTTATATACAGGGTGTTTCAAAACTCTGTTTCGCGGCCTTTATCTGGAACCAAACAAACGTGTCTTAGGGTCACGGAAGTAAGGTTTACTCCCGGGTAAGTTACCCTGAAGAATCCATTGAGATGACTTACAGCGCTCCTAGAGGTGAAATAAAAATGTTAAAAAGTTAACTTAATAGCTAAAGGCCAACCTCAAGGCCAAAGGCCAAAACCTCAATGAGATTACTGTTGCCAACTTTATGAATGCCACTTATGCCAACTTATGCCACTGAAAGAAAAATCATAAAAATATCGTGAATAAGGAACTTGCATGATTTTTTTTATTTTTTTAATCTATTCTTCACGCAAAAATTAGCCACTACACAAAATTTGAGGCCGATCGAGAAATTTTTTGATTGCAAAAAAATATCAAAAATCGTCTTTTCCGAAGCACCTGAAAACGCTTAATTGCATGCATAGTCACGTCACAATTTATTGGCATTGCCTAAAATGTTTGCTTTGGATTTCTGACCTTCACCAAAAGTGTTTAGAACAGTGTTTCCTAACGTGGGGCGCACGCCCCACCGGGGGGTAATATCATTTTCTAGGGGGGCAATTTGATAATTTTCAACCAAATTGCCCCCCAGGTGCGGCCAATCCAGGGAGAAAATTAAAAAAAAACTTTTTAAAAACAAGTTTATCAAAATCTTATCCTATTATCCTATCTGAGAATGTATGTCTGAAATCTGGACCAGTATGCATCAAAACCAAATTGAAATCCTGTTATAAGAGTCTAATTTCCAAACCTTTTCTGGGGGATGACCCAAGATCTCTTTGTTTTTAGAACGCTTATATTTGAAACTTTTTTACATTAGGTTCATCAAAATGCAAATCTTACCTAAAAATTTATATCCAAAATTTCCCAACTAGGGGTACCAAACTAGTTAAAAACCTGCTTCCTAGAGTTAAATTTCCGAAAATTTGCTGGGAGAGGACCCCCAGACCCCCCTGGGTACTTTGAACTTAATTACTCATAACTTTATTTAGTTCTTTAGCATGCAAATCCTACCTTAAAATGTTTTAAAAAGCTTCATTACACTTATTAAATATACATAGGAGGGGGGGGCTAAGAAATAATTTTGGCTCCCTCTCAAAATTTATTTCTATATATGCCACTGAGACCGGGGGGGCATGGAATATTTAGAAAGGCTTTGGTGGGACATGGACCGAAAAAGGTTGGGAAACACTGGTCTAGAAGGTAAATATTTATTAAAACATTCATATCGGACACTTCAGAAAAAAGAAATCATCAAATAAAACATACAAATTCAATTTTGACTGCAATTTTGCCCGATGGAATTCTACATCACTATGCATGCAAACACACTTCGCGATTTCAGTCACGTGTTGTTTTCTCGACTTTTAAATTAAAATATTTAATTACTAGTACACTTTTTCGAAAAATTGACAAAATATTTCATTTTGTTTTCCAAAAAACTATGCGGAACACTTTAAAGTTTATGAAAATCTGACACATGCAAGTTCCTTATTTTCGTGGAAATATTACCATGAGAAAATAGCCCTTTTTCAGGACTCAAAAAAGAAAAAACTTTGCAAATTCGCAAGTTTTTTTTTATTTTTTGATTAAATTTTGTCTTCATTCAACTAAAAAAACACAAAACTACACAATTATCGTTGATATAAGAACTTTTCCTTTTTTCAGGCCGAAAAAAGTAGTATTTTCACATGCTAATATTTCTACGAATGTTTCCGATATTTTCATGAAATTGTTTTAGCGAGTTCTTCATTACGTTGGCAACAATTTTCTTACTGAGGTTTTTGCTCTATCTCCTTCAGTTTTTAAATTAATTTTTCCAACTTTTTATTTCGCTGCTAGGGGCGCTGTAAGTCATCTCAATAAATTCTCCATGTTCACTTACCTAGGGATAAACCTTATTTCTGTGACGCTAGGACACGTTGGTTCCAAATAAAAGCGATGAAACTGACTTTTGAAACATCCTGTATTTATCTCTGAGCATTAATTTATTTATGATTATCAATCTATTATCTAAAATAGATTGCAATACGTGAAACTGATGAAATATTCATTCTCATATACAACGATAAAATAGTACAACGTGCCATAAAACATATTCTGTCAAAAAGATCGTTGGTGAAAAAATATGACAAAAACCATAATAAAATTATTCAAAACATTTCTAACCTGTTTCTTTTTTGAAATATTTTCTTTGCTTAAAAATTTTAAATGTAGTAAAGATAAATCAGTTTATGCAAAATTAAACGAGTGAGATATTGAAAAAAAAATTCTTAATTTATTTTTGGAATTCTTTTAATTATGAATTATTCTGTTTATTCTCTATCCCTAAAGAGATCTCAATCCTTCCCCGGTGGATGGTCTAAACCATTTAAGGCTTCTCTATTTATAATTCATATAACTAAAAGTGTGCTTTCAACCATTTTAGGCACTAATGTTTTAAGTAACTGCAACTAAATATTTCCTTTCAAAATTATCTGTAGCCTATAAAAGCTCATAAAATCCTAAAACAAACATACGACCCTTGAAAGACCTACACGAAAACTTAATTCCAAAATTACCTATGCGAGCCTTTATTTTCCATCGAAATTAAATCGGACGCGAACCGTTAAGAACATTAACTGCAGCATATCACCATTCCGAAAATAAGATGATCCCTGTTTCACCAGCTAAATGCACAGTCTGAAAGAAGAGCTACCGGCGGAACGCATTGTAATTGGATATCAATGCACCACTTCACTCATAGAATCGTGATAGGATAGGTTAGAACGACGTTTTCTCCAATGCAAAGCGGAAATAGGATTATTTGCAGATTCTAAAATTCCGTGGCATTGCTAAACCGTTGAGTGCGTGGAATTTAGTTTCCGTTAGAAAATAACATTCAATTTCCGTTAGGCTTGAATGAGGCTCCAGACGGGTATTATTTAGTTAAGGTTTTAGGTGAAGTGAAAGAGTTTTGTACGTTTTTCAGTGGAAAAGGGAATTTTAACCTTGTTATGTAGATAAATATAAAGGTTTTTTTAGTTGTTGCGTGCTGATTTTATTCTGTGCCTTTCCATTTGCATTCTTTTACTTTATATTTAAAAGGAAGTTTTTTTTATTAGAATACCTTTTACGAAATGTTAGCCTTTTGAAACCTTTAGAAAATTCAATAACTTTAAAAAACGGAAAATTACAGGAAACCTGTGATTGATAATATCAGTTAATTTTTCATACTTCCGACATTATTAAGAAAAAGTATTATAAGAGATAGAACCCAATAAAAAAACAACCTTAGCATTTAAATCAGTGCTGAGATTGGAGGTTTGGAGGTGGATTTAGAAATTGGTCAAGTGAGATTTATTGTATCCAGTAAGATATAATTTGTAAGAAACCAAATAAGCAAAGGGGAATTTTAGTCAGAAAAGGCAATATTCACATGTTTAATGTAATACCTTTCACCGAGAAATATCAATAAATTTTGATGACTATTTGCATAAATGTTTTTCCACAAAAATATTCACTATTACTCCAAGTAATAGTGAACTTGGTAAATGTGAATCCTTTGTAAATGAGTAAAACACTACAAATTTTATAACTATATTTGTACAACATTCAATGCAAATATATACAAATCTAAAGTAAAATTATTAGGAAAAATTAAGATATTATTCCTCGCATTATAAGTTATTATCGTTTTCACAAAATACGAAAACAAATATGAAATATCTCAAAGCAATTTTTCATAATAAATTAGTATATCTCGAACCACATGAAATTTACTTCAGATTAATTTATTTTCAATTCAAAGTTAGTTAAATCTGAAGCCTTCCTTACTATGCCACAATATTTCTTCCCAGCAATATATTAAATTTACGAGCAGCGCCAAAAATAGAACAATCAAATTAAACCAAAATTTTCGATAATGATATTTACCTCCCAAACCCCAAAATAACTTCCTTTTAATAAATTTTCAAACTCTTCTCGATTCAACAATAAATAAACAAAACATGAAAATATAATTTAAAAACCCGAAACCTCTCTTATCAAAGATCGTCCCCACAAATTGACACCAACGTTTTCAATATGAGTTATCAAATATTAGTGTCCAATGTTTGCGTGAGAGCCGTAGGGTAACAACCTCTAAAACTTTAAGAGTATTCTAAGAGTAATCGAATTTTCGCCTAAATGAATTGACGCTTGGCTGGGAACTATCAAGAGTGGTATTAATTAAAAGTTTCTCTTGGGCCAAAGTTTACGGCGACATTGTATACGCGCTGTTCCTTCTATTTTATCAGACTAAAATAAATTGGGATGTAATTTGATTGATGATGGATTGCATGATTTAAGTTTCCCGGGGGATGCAGTTTCGAGGAAGGAAGGTATTTAGGGGTGGGCGTTGGTAAATAGAAGTGCCTTGAAGTTTGTTCCGCGTGAATTCATTTCTGTACCGCGTCTTGTAACTAAAATTTCTAATATTGGAACACATGCGCTCTTAATATTTAGGGATGGAGGGTTTAAGCTTGAGCCGTTTCTAATATATAGTCTTTGAGTAATTTGTTTAGTGAGTTTCAAATAAGCGGGGAGGCATAAAATGTATTTAAAATAAAATAAAAGAGAAAGATACATAATTTCGTTTTTAATAAATAAAATTGAGAATGTTCATATTGAAAGATTTAGCAAATGTTTTAGCCGATTTTCCACTCATTTTTTTTAAGGAAAAATTATGTTTTATTATTTGTTTAAATTTCTCAAAACAATTTTAAAAGATGAATCAATAACATAAGATCTCATGGCTCCTGTGATTTATCCATGTGTTGTATGTTTAAAGGGACTCTCAATAAATATTACTTTAATTAATTCCTAAATCATAAACTTATTCTGAGCAATATTTTACAGATTTCAATATTTCAGCACTGAGTAAGCCTATAGTATATCATGAACCCTAAGTAGAGAATGGCTAATCTAATTATTTTCACACGGATTTTGTCAAAAATTGCTGCCTAGAGTGATTAATATAAAATAATTAAATTTAAAAGCAAAATGATTACTTTTAGTATCGTTACACGCCAGGATAAAAACCGCGGAACCTTAGGTTAAAAAGTGAACACCATACCGCCTAACCCATTGGGGCTATTGCCAAGTTCGTTGGGCATTAAAATTGAAATGTTAATGCTACGGTCGCCTAGCCTGTGGGGATGCGCATCCGTCTTACAATGGATGCCTTCGATGAAACTTCGAAAACATCGAAGATACTTGATAATCGTAAGCACAAACGCATTCCCCAAAAAGATTATTCTCATTAAACCCTAACTTCATCTCAGAAACTATAGATTCTCCAGCAAAAAAAGTGCATCAGTATCATTTCCCCAAACTGCATCAACCATTCCAGTCAGATCGCATCATTCTACATCACATTTGAATAAAATTCCGGGGCAGCAAAGGGCACTGAATTCAAGACAACAAAAGTTTCTCGGCCGATCTCGTAGGCAAAACACCATTGCATCCGTACGTGACCCACATCAGGAAAAGGACGGCCCAATCTGAATATAGAGTTTTATTGAATTCCTACAGGACCGCCCATAAAAATATCCACGGTGCACTTTTCAACCATCTTTGCGATTTATACCTCCCTGTCATCACTCGTATATCGCATTCCAACTTTCATATTGCCCTGGAACAAAAGCGATAGCGGTTGAGCGAAGTGAAAATGGCTTGTTTATATTGTTTGCGAAGTTGAGAAACTGTTTCGAGTCATCCCCCGTTCCTATTTACAGACCGCATATTTTGTTGGGTGGGAAATATGCTATAACTCGGATGGTGTATCATACTGCTTACTTTTTCTTGGAAAATTCAAAGGGTAAAAACATGTTGGGTAGAATTATGAATGTTCTCTATTTTTCTTTAGTCTGTTTTACCGAGGTAGCAGTTTTGTTGGTACGTGCTAAAACTTTCTTAAGAAGATCACTGACCCAGCATTTCCTCTACAGACAGACTTACTGGCAGTTATAAAGAATTCTGGAACGATCATTTTTTAAAATTTTTACTTAGGTGAGTTAGAAATATAGTTATGAAGCTAAATTCACAGTTAATCGTGCGGCAACTGACTTTCCAAATTTTTTTTTCTCCGCGCAATTATAAATTATGGGTTTAAAAATATCGCAATCTGAATCAGTTAATATTAAATCTTTAAAAAATTTCCCAGCGAAGTACTGGAAAACTTGAATATATTTCCCCTCGGAAGTAATGGTAAAAAATCTTGTTTGAGAAAATCAGTAAGACCTGCACAATCTGATCCTTTTTTAGTTTTTCCATTTTTATTCCAGTTTCTTTTTTTAACTTTATCATTAATTTTAACTAGTATAACGGAGAAAACATCTAATTCTTTGAAATACATACTTTTCTTTTCTTACAAATACAAATACAAATTAAGTCGACCAACTACAGGCGTAAGCCCAGCAAGGTTGGTCCAGTCTTTTTAACCCACACTACCGGAATCCCAGTACCTGTCAATTTTCCTCTTGAACTCGTTTACCCCACTTGAATTTACAATTGTTTCAGGCATCGCATTCCATCTATCAACTACCCTATTAAAAAAATAATGCTTCCTACAATCCGTCTTAAATTTTCCTTTATTCAATTTGAATTTGTGACCCCTTGTTCTATTACCCGTATTGAAATCTAGTCTCTCTGTGTCTCCTTGCTTTACCATTTTAAAAAGTTGAATCTAATCCCCTCTAATCCTTCTTTTCTCTAGAGTGAACATATTTAGCTTCTTTAATCTTCCCTCATAACTTAAACTGGATATACCCTTGACCATTTTAGTAGCCCTATGCTGAACCCTTTCAATTGAATCAATATCTTTTTGGTCTCACCAAGCCTCTGTATAGTGGTAAAATAATATCCTCGGACCTTGAAGAAACAGTTTTTTTAATGTATCCCAATATCCTATTAGCCTTTTTACTAGCAGATGAACACTTATGAACCCATTTAAAGTCTTCATTTACTATCACCCCTAAATCCTTGATCATATTACCTTCTTTAACTTTGTTCCCTTGCAGATAAAGTTATGCCCTACCATTCCCCCGACCTATATGAAGTACCTGACACTTACTTATGTTAAAGGACATCTACTTATCAAACATATTCTGAACATTATTTATGAACTTAAAAGTATTCAGTTGTTTTTGAAAACTAGAAAAAACTAACTTAAATTGAAAATAAATCTAAATTTTAAATAACATATAGAGCTGCCAATGAATTTAACATAATTACTTGTTCCTTTATGTAATTAACACATTAAGCGAAATCCTTTAATAGCATTTAACAGTGATTTTACTGTTTCTCTAATTACATTACAAAACATTCTAAATAATTTAATTCGCACTAAAGATATTTTGAAATACGAAACTTCCTTAGTTTTAATTGCATTGCATCTTCAGATTACCATTCTAGTGTATTCTAGTGCATGGCATCATATATTTATCGCTGCTTAAGCACATTATGATCGAACTAATTTTTCCAGTTTAATGGGGAGATGTGCTCTAGTACATTTCTAGGAATAAAGTGATCACGCAGCTTCTGTAATAGCTGAAACTCGTTTTATTGCTCGTGATGCATGTTTGAGAGACCGTTGATTATGTTTAGTAAATTCTGACTAGATTTATGCAAACTTCAAAACTGCCAAAAAAAGAAAGTTGCGACTTGTTGCGCTTCATACGATGAAATTGTTCTGTCTTATAATCTTCAAATACCACCCTTCACCATATTAATTCTCACACCTTACATTCCACCCCATTGTCAGTTTACCAGTCCCTTAATTATATTTCCACTCGATCGAAATGAAACCTTTTAAACACAAAAGGAAACGTTACACAATCCACACTCCATAAAAAGCAGCAACGCCCAATTAAAATATACTTTAAAATGAAATAAAACCCAATTCTCTATACACGCCTATCCGGATAGAAATCAGTTTCGTAAAGCTTAAAATTAGCATTCGGAGATAAAGTGGTGTTTAATAGGTCTTCCGCACTACAGCGCAGAACGATACGTATCGGCAGGTAACGGGAAAAATACAGAACATCTACTGCTACAGCCACACCATGGGAATAAAGCAGGGAGGAAGAATGAATAGATCCGATTAGCCTTCTTTGGAGATTAATTACCAAAGGAAAAGAGATCAACGTAACAATTGTTGATTGTAAGTGAATGCAAAAGGAATGTTTTGTGATAGTAGCAACTTCGAAAGGTTAGGCTTAGTTGTTGTTTTTTTATTCGGAGTCGTGTAAATGTCAAGAGTCTTGGCATTCAGAGAGGTCTATTTTGATCTAATTCTTCGTATGGCGTGAGGATTTTAATAATAAATATTCTTAGATTGGTTTTGTGGAGGAAGAAGATGTATTTGAGTGCGTAGGTATGTTGTGTTGTTTGTTCTGATGTGGTTGCGACATTTCGTTTTGCCGGATAATAATGTTGCTAAATGGATTTACAATGATTCATCCTTGTGTCTTCGGTATTTAAAACATGTTGAAAAGGTAAATATTTTACTAGGTTAAAAAATTTTCTCTTAAATATAAAGAAGCCAAAAGAGAGATCACGTTTATTCGTAATGCATTAAATAAGTGTGCAAATAAATAAGATATAACGCAATACGTAAATATAAAGTTATATATTTAACTTTATGTTTAAAGAATGCTATCACACCCTCCCACAAATCAAATATTAACATCTTATAAACATACTTTTTATTGCCATCTTCAGTACTTAAAGCATACTTGACAACATTGTGAATCCTACTACTATTATAATTGTGAATGTTTGGCTGTATGTTTGTTACTCTTTCACGCAAAAACTACTGAATGAATTTTAATGAAATTTTACAATAATGTAGCTTATACATCAGAATAACACATAAACTATAATTTATAAAGACAAAATCGGTCCTTCATTCTTTTTTCCCATTTTCCTTCTTTTTTCACTTATTTTTCCGTGTTTGAAAACCTGTTTTACCAGTCATGCAAGCCAATTATAGGAAACTTTAGTAGTACCAGTGTTGTAGTTACTAGGCAATTTTATTTCTCTTTTCTATGAAATTTTGAAATTAAAGCAAAAAAATGGATAGAAAACAAATTTCGAAGCTTTAAAAAAAAATAAAAAAAAATTATATAAATTCAAAATAACAATATTGGAACAAAATCTACTTATTTTGTGTTTTATTTAATTTTTAGTATTAATACCAAAAACAACTATTTGCACTCTTTTGGCATCATAATTATTGATTTTAATATTTAAAGGTGATTTTGTTTTTGCGCGGGACGATGTGATTTAGTTTTGAAGCGAGATTTTGTTTTTTGGAAGTGTAGGAAAAGAGTACCTGCTAAGAATTATGCCGCGAAAGCCTAAGTCTAATATTTCCCAAAGCTCTAATAAAGCTCGAGCTATGAACGTAGCTAGACTTAACGAGACGTTTCCACAAGCCGAGCTGCGAAGACTTGAACAGGCGGAGCTTGAGGCAGCTCACAGAGCTGTTGAGACACGAACAGTAGGGCGGAGCGAAAAAACGATATTTTTTATTTTGATTATGGCCTAATGCGGAAAAGTGGTGTGCTGGTGAGTTAAAACCCAAAGATTAAACTCTCAAATATTGTTCATGATTTTTTATGAAGAACTAATATAGTTATAGACATAATCTTTCAGGTTCCATTCTTCTATCACTCCTTTTTCGTTAGATATAATTTTTTAATGTTCAAAGAAATCTTGTAAAGTTGTTTTTCTTGCATTTTTAAAAAGCTAATAACTCTAGAACTATACAACTTAAAAACCTGAAATTAGTCCCATTCAGTTCGTAAATTTTTTGTGTGCCACATGACCATCATTTTTTAAAAAATATTTTTCAAAATTTAAAAAAATTGAAAAAATGTAATAAAAAAATTTTTTTTTGAAAATTTTTTTGAAAAAAAATTTAAAATCATTTTGACTCATAAATGAACAGTACTACCAAATTTCAAGTTAAAAATAAAATTTAATCATGTATAAAAAAAATTAAAAAATTCGAAATTTAGGCAGGTCCCTAACAATACCCAAAATTATACAGCAAGAGCAATTCACTCATGGAAAATTCATAAACTCGCTTGAGGGTGTTCATATGACTTAAAACATGCAAAAAATGTCACAAAATGTTCTGAAAATACGGCAATTAACAAATTCGGTACAAAACCTTACAGAGCTAATTTTCAACTTTAAGTTAATTCAATTTGCATGAATTTTAACTCAATATTCCTAAGAAATGTGTTTATATCCAATTTTTTATGTTCTAAAATTTTTAATTTACTTTGATTTGATTTGTTAAAAGTAAAAACAATTAGATATAAACATTATTCTTAGGAATTTTCAGGAGTAAAGCATGCAAATTGAATTAACTTAAAGTTGAAAATTAGCTCTGTAAGGTTTTGTACCGAATGTGTTAATTGTCGTATTTTCAGAACATTTTGTGACATTTTTTGCATGTTTTAAGTCATATGAACACCCTCTAGCGAGTTTATGAATTTTTCATGAGTGAATTCCTCTTGCTGTATAATTTTGGGTTGTTTAGGGACTTGCCTAAATTTCGAATTTTTTTATTTTTTTATACATGATTAAATTTTATTTTTAACTTGAAATTTGGTAGTACTGTTCATTTATTAGTCAAAAGGATTTTAAATTTTTTTCAAAAAAAATATTTTTTTAAATTTTTTCACTTTTTTAAAATTTTGAAAAACATTTTTTAGAAAATGATGGTCATGATGCACATCAAATCAAAGACAAAAATTTTACGAACTGAATGGGACTAATTTCAGGTTTTTAAGTTGTATAGTTCTAGAGTTATTAGCTTTTTAAAAATGCAGGAAAAACAACTTTACAAGATTTCTTTGAACATTAAAAAATTATATCTAACGAAAAAAGAGTGATAGAAGAATGGAACCTGAAAGATTATGTCTATAACTATATTAGTTCTTCATAAAAAATCATGAACAATATTTGAGAGTTTAATCTTTGGGTTTTTAGTTGTTTTGTAAAAAAATCACCACTTTTTTGAAACTTCAAGGCCATTTTAAAGACGGAAGATATTTTTTGTTTTCCCCGAAATTTTGCACACGTGGTTAACTCACCAGTACACAACTTTTCCGCACTAGGCCATAATCAAAATAAAAAATATCGTTTTTTCGCTCCGCCCTAACGAACAGTCCCAAGATCGGCATCGACAGAACTCTGAGTATATGGAATCTTAACGGGCTTCTGATACACCTGAACAATTCCGAGCTCGACGTAAAAATAACACTGAGTGTATGGCATCTCAACGGGCTTCTGAGACACCTGAACAATCCCGAGCTCGACGTAAAAAGAATGCAGAGTGTGGCATCTCAACGGGCTTCTAAGACACCTGCACAATCCCGAGCTTGAAGTAAAAAGAACACTAAGTGTATGTCAAAATTTTTGTTAAAATGCATAACATACTTACAGTAAATGTTAATTTGTTTTCATAATTATTTTAAGACGTAGCAACGCACGGAGGGTACCGCTAGTATAAAATATTTTAAGAGGTTAAAAATTAAGTGGGCCCTATAAGGATGCTAATATGTCAAAACAAGAAGATTTTATTTAATTCTTAGTCTTATTAGCAAATTAAAATTTCTTTATATTTTTATGTTATGGGCAATGTAATAATCGGGCATTATTAATAATGCCCGAAGTGGATGAGGGCAATTTGATAAATTCAATGGCATTTATCAATAAAATTTATAACTTTTCCCGACTCCACTCTGGACAGTATTATTAATTTCCAATTAATCACTTTGCCCGTAACATATACATCAAACTATTTAAACACGTTTAGAACCTTATTCTTAAATTGAGGAATATTTACGAAATATGATACCGATAAAGTCACAGTTGCCTTTATAATATTGTTTAAATTAATTAATTTACTTGTTTATAGAATTAAAATTTAATTCAAGCAATTTGTATTCAATAATTATGTTTCTGAGTTATCTTTTATTTAGTTTTCCCTTTATTATCATCAATGTGCGTCAATTTTAATGACATTACATCATTAATAGTTAAAAATAGTTAGTGGCTATTTAAATCAGTTTTTTATAAATTTTCTTAAAAGATTTTTCTTTGAAGTGATTCAAAGTTAAATAATTATTTCTAATTATTTAAAAGTATTTTCCTGCTTTTGAGCAATGGCATTTCTAGAAAATGTACTCGTATCAACCTTAATGTGCTTAAATGTTTTCCTTTTTGTATATGGCCAGATTCTGTCTTACATTCTATTTAACCAAATAGATTAACGAGATACTTTGCATAATGACGTAATTCATTTCAGTGGAATAATACGGAATGAGCTTTTTTATTCCATTTAGTTCTTTATGCTAGTTGAATAAACATGAAAACGTTATATTGAGTTAACTGTTTTATTTACTCGCATGATTTAACACGTAGACTATTTTATGGATGAAGAAATATTTTTTGGTAGGTACATACATATTTACAAGAATATAATATGAATAAAAAAGGTCATTTTAATTTTTACTATTAAAATAAATCATAATACTTAAAATCAAATTAAACCCCTTTTCTTGATTTTAATTTTGATTTAATTTTTTTATTTGAAACAAAATGCAGTAAAACATCGACTTTCAAGCATTTCTGTTTTACACATAAAAATAATCAAGTTTTAACTAACTGAGAAATTGTAAAATAAATTTTTTAATTTTAAAAAAATGTATTCTTAAGTACAATATATATAAAAAAACTGTTTCATTATTCCTCAATTTGTATTCTCCAATTATTTTTATGCACTTTTGAATTTGTTAAAGTTATATTAGAACCAAAAAAGTTCTACCAACTTGTTAGTTCTACCTAACAACACAACTAAAGTGTTGAGGACAAAAAATTTTCTTAAAAGGTGTTTTTTTTGCTTGGAGTGTTATGATGGTATTGAGATTATGTTGAAAAAAGGTTTTTTATTACAATTGGTTGAAGACGATAATAATTTAACTACTATAAATGCTAGCAAATGTTGTATAGTTAATAGTCTCTTCGACCAAATCAACTTTGTATCCAATTTTCAACCTTTTCCTTAGAGCAACAGCCTTAACGATTGAGCTTGAAAGACGACAATAAGAAATCGAAACTTACAGGAATAAATGAGACCTCCCCAAATCAATTGTTCTTTCAACGCAGTTGCAGGAGGCAAAAGATGAATGGCGCCAGGAAATTTTTCCCATGAAACTGGCAACATCTTAGAAACTTGAATTATCGGAAATAGCTTCGAAATTTATCAAGAATGACAGAGCCCCATCCTTAAGCTTTCTTAAAGATGGGGAATATAATATATAGGTCCAATACCTATGACGCCATTTTGAATTGTTTCGAGGCTTTGTTGCCTCGCATTGAACAATTAGTCATGTGATGTGACCAACTTCTTTATAAAGGACGTCAATTCCTTTTGAAAGACTCGAGAATGCAGAAATAGGGACATGTTTGAGAGATAGAAAAATTGAAATATTTTCTTTGATGATTAATTTTGGTAACATGGTTAAATCGCTTGGTTGAGGTCAGATTAAAATTTCGCGTGGTTAAATGTGAATAGCCGATAGCAGCATAGTTGTTGACGTTACAAAAGGCAAAATTTCGGAACTTCATTATAAAAGGGAACATAAGGGGGAACTAACTTATATACCTGTAAGAGTATAGCTCAACGTTTTTTTCAGTGTCACGGACTTTTCCAGCGACCGACAATTAGTAAAATTAGAATAATATTGATGTAACATGATAGTTTGATTTTCTTGAGGCGGAATTTTCTTGAGGCGTTTGATTTTCATGGGCTTTTTATGTGTGATTTTTTTCTCTAATGAAACAGTTGATTTCAGTATTTATACAGATAAATACTTTTAGCAATAACTCGTTCTGTTTTGTTCTTAATTGTTTTGTCTACTAACTCTGGATTAAGAACGCTGTCAATTCAAGAATCAAGTTAAGTTAAATAGGTTAACCTATATAACCCCAAATTCAAATTATTCTTAACCTTCAGTTTTTAAGAAAAAGAACGTAAGATCTTTATTAAACAAACTGACAAGATATCCATGAAAACAAAATATTATCTTTATAAGTTCTTCAAGTGTTTTAGTACGAAAAACGGAACACCCACCGTTCATCCGAAAAACCCGTTCAATAATTTAATTAAAAAACTGGATCTGAGACATAATTTCCTCATTTATATCCAACCTTTAAGAAAAGAAATATGAGCTGGCGCTTGTATTATTTTAAAATTTCAACGTTCTTGTAGTACCTTCTCAAAGTTTTTTTTTCTCTCTTAGGCCTCTACTTATTAAAAACCATTCATCATTTTCTGCACAACTTTTATGGCGAAGGTTTGAGTTTTCTTTGGAGTTTAGAAATTGATGAGACATCTTTTCTCTAAAATGGATGTGTCTATACCTGAATTTCAAGAGTGAAATTGCTCCATTGAATTACGATAATCCCACTTTCGTTAAAACAGTATTATTAAAAAGAGAATAAAAACTTTTTGAAAATACATATTTTCTTGTAATTTATAAAATGTTATAAAGCAAGATATTAAATTGCTTAAATCATTCCCTAGAACTGTATCCTTATCCCCCCAATAAGGCCTGATATAATGATATATTTTGTTTCTACATAAAAATGAAAAATGAGACGTATTTTTGCTGAAATATTGTTTTTTCAAAAAATAATTTTCTGGGATTTTATGCGTGAAAGTAGTAGTTAATGATGTTTCATTTGCTTTTATGAATAAATGAAGTTATATCCTTATGAAATTAACGCTTTTATTAAAGTTTAGTGTAGTTATTGATAGTTATTGTAGTTAACTAACCTTCTGTAGTAACGAAAAAACAGAATCCTCCTTTACTAGATTATTAAGTGTAGTATAACCTTTCATTATATAACGTTACAAACCATTTAGCTAATTTAGACAGAGCTTGCGAACAAGTGTTGTCAATAGCTAAAAGAGAAGAAAGAAAACAGCTGAATGTTTTCAATACAGTTGCGAAGCGGCACCACAGTGAACTTATGTGTAACAGTGAAAATATGTGTAAAAACAAAAACATAAGAGATTTAAATACCACAGTTCCATCCATGACAAGAACAACAATTTGGCAACATCTTTGGAATTTAATATTTTTGTTTGGGTGATTTGCAACTGTAGATAAAAGAAAAGTACAAATTATGTTACAATGAAGTTCAATTAGTCCTTATATTTTATTCATAAACTCAAAAACATACTAATACTTTTGAAGCTAACAAACGCATACACTTAACAGCAACCGCAATGTTGAAGCCAATGTAATGTTATGCTGGCCTTAAAAATATCTTTTAATTATGGATTATATCCGTTATGTATCAGTTTTAAGCCTAAAATGAAGTGGCGAGATTATTCCTTAATGCAATTTCCTAATTCTTTCAAATATATATTGGATTTTTCCCACTACAAATGCTTCCTAACACAATAATTCAATGCAACTATTTTTTATAACAGAAAGGGACCCTTGGTATAATTTTTTCATGAATATTATTTTTAAATTAGGATAATCCTAGAAGGGAATCCTTCCTTTGAAGTTAAAAAAGGTTGCTTGTGAGATTTTCCAGTTAGTGATTTATAATCATTTTCTCCAAACTTATTAATATTTTTTTCACAATTGTAGACTCGTCCATAAAAAAAGATTAACGTAATTAGTTCAGAGAGATGGAGAAGAGCTTGATTAATTTACTACTAGCTGAGGGTTAGTTCTCATTTTGGAGTAAACGAAAAAAATATTTTTAAAAAATAATGCTTTTTGCACAGCAAAGATAAGAAGTAAAATTTTTTTCTAAGAATGGGACGTTTTTTTGGGAGAAAAAAATAAATAACTCGCCATCTTTTTTTTTCTTAGTTAGCACAAAACTCTTGATTAAAGGAAATATGGGAGAATTAAGGGTTTTAAACTTTATATATTTTTGGGGCTCAGAAGATATGTTTGCATTTAATTTAGCTGTAGTTGAAAATATGTTCATTGCGTGTATTCTCTTTTTGTTAAATGCTTGATTAAAAAACAAACCTATACAAAACTCATTAATTTAAATTAATATAAATTGATATTTTTATTAAATCTAATTTTTAAAAATTTTAGTTGGTAACTAAACACAAAATCAATCATGCTATACTTGATTTTGAAAATTGCACATATAGTCCACTGAAAATAGAGTTGAACCTCAAACAAATTGCAATAGAAGGTTTCTCAACGGTTTTCACTTAGAAATGACCTCAATAATAACATACTAAAAATCGGCCAAAATCGGCCGGGGGGAAGTTTAATTTTTTTCAAATTTTTAAAAAATGGCCGAAAAAAAATTAAAAAAAAACCAAAACAATAATATAGACATGTGATACATGTTTATAGGTTATTTTTGAGTGCTGAACCGAATATTGCATTTAGTTTGGAAAAAAATATTGAAATTTCAATTTTTAAAATTAATTTGAATAATTAGCTATATGAAAAAATTAAAAAACCCCTAAAAACCTAACAAAAACATCCAAAGAGATAAATCCAACGGTTTTCATTTCGAAATGACCTAAATATTAACATACTAAAATTTAAAATTTTTACGAGTTAAAGAAGTTAAATTTTTTTTCAAATTTCCATTTTTTTTGCGAAAAATGCATTTTTTTTTTCAAATTTGTGCAAAAAACTTTAGAGGCTTTTGAAAAGGTCATTTTTCGGTGGACATTGTCCACAGATAGTTATATAATGGAAAACTGGTGGAATTGACCCTCAATGAATTAGTTAATTATTTTATTTAAAATTTTGAAATTGGTAAAATGAAGTACAAATTTCGAAAGAAGTGAAAAAGGTAATACTTTGGCATATTAACATCAGAATTTATTTAATTAACAATACATTTTTTTAAGAACACATAATTAAAAAATTAATTAATTTTTTTTAAATTTAAAATTTTAAAAATTTAAAATTTTAATAAATTTTAATATCATAATATAGGCTTGCAATACATGTTTATAGGTTGATTTTTAATCCTATTACATAAAAAAATATTATCATTCCAATAAAAACTGAAACAGACTTAAAAATTTTAAAATTAAAAAAAATTCTTAATTACATCAAACTAGTCTCAACAACTGGAACAAATTGCAATAAACGTTTTTTAAATAGTTTTCATTCAGAAATGGCCTAACTAACAACATAATAGAAATCGGACAAAATTGGACAATGGGAAATTTAATTTTTAATTAAAAAAACTGGCATTCTGGAACAAAAATATTAAATTTTTTCTAGAGGCATGTAATACATGTTTTTAGGTTAGCTTTTTATTCTGATGCTGAAAAATTTAATATTTTTGGAGTAAAATTTGAAAAGAGTTAAAAAAATTAAGAATAAATTTAAATTAATTAAATAATTAAGAATTTATTTTTCAATTTTAAAATTTTGATGTCGATCTCAATTTTTACTGCAAAAATATTAAATTTTTTCAGCATCAGTATCAAAAATTAACCTAAAAACATGTATTACATGCCTCTAGAAAAAAAATTTAATATTTTTGTTCCAGAATGCCAGTTTTTTTAATTAAAAATTAAATTTCCCATTGTCCGATTTTGTCCGATTTCTAGTATGTTGTTAGTTAGGCCATTTCTGAATGAAAACTGTTTAAAAAACGTTTTTTGCAATTTGTTCCAGTTGTTGAGACTAGTTTGATATATTTAAGAATTTTTTTAATTTTAAACTTTTTAAGTCTATTTCAGTTTTTATTGCAATGATAATATTTTTTTATGTAATAGGATTAAAAATCAACCTATAAACATGTATTGCAAGCCTATATTATGATATTAAAATTTATTAAAATTTTAAATTAAAAAAAAATTAATTAATTTGTTAATTATGTGTTCTTAATATAATTTATTGTTAATTAAATAAATTCTAATGTAAATATGCCAAAGTATTACCTTTTTCACTTCTTTCGAAATTTGTACTACATTTTACCAATTTCAAAATTTTAAATAAAATAATTAACTAATTCATTGAGAGTCAATTCCACCGGTTTTCCATTATATAACTATCTGTGGACAATGTCCACCGAAAAATGACCTTTTCAAAAGCCTCTAAAGTTTTTTGCACAAATTTGAAAAAAAAATGCATTTTTCGCAAAAAAAAATGGAAATTTGAAAAAAAAATTAATTTCTTTAACTCGTAAAAATTTTAAATTTTAGTATGTTAATATTTAGGTCATTTCTAAATGAAAACCGTTGGATTTATCTCTTTGGGTGTTTTTGTTAGGTTTTTAGGGGGATTTTAATATTTTCATATAGCTAATTATTAAATTAATTTTAAAAATTGAAATTTCAATATTTTTTCCAAACTAAATGCAATTTTCGGTTTTAGCACTCAAAAATAACCTATAAACATGTATCACATGTCTATATTATTGTTTTGGTTTTTTTTTAAATTTTTTTCGGCCATTTTTTAAAAATTTGAAAAAAATTAAACTTCCCCCCGGCCGATTTTGGCCGATTTTTAGTATATTATTATTGAGGTCATTTCTAAGTGAAAACCGTTGAGAAACCTTCTATTGCAATTTGTTTGAGGTTCGGTTCTATTTTTCGCTATTTTCAGTGGACTAATAATGTAGTTAAAACTCTAATTTGAGTAAATTTAATTTTTTGAAGTCCAACTATATCAATATAAGTAAGTAGTATATCTTAATTACATTGATTAGAACACGGTTTTATCGGTATATGATAAAATGGTTTTGTTGTTTTCAGGAATTTTTACCTTTCTCATTTATCTACTTATATGTGAGATTTTAATGAGCCAACTGAGTATTTATGAAATGTAATGAAATATAAAAGGTTTTTTTTTTACAATTTGGTTTAGTTTATAAAGGTTTTTCTTTTGGTTTAATTTTAGCTGTAAATGGACGTTAAAAAACTAGTTCAGAACTTTAAAAATGAAAATTAACATTCATATTAATTTTCGTTAACCTTGACTAGATATTAAAATCTTATATCCAATAGTAATTATTATTATTGATATATCTTTTTAAATACTACATTTTAATCGGGAATGCTTTTAAAACTGTGCGTTTGTAGGAAAAGAAAATGGGAAAAACCATAACATCTTGAAATAAATTTTTAAATGAGTATCGACGTATTTAAAGAACTGAAAATAGTTTTAAGGCAGCAATTACCATCTGCTATTATATCTGTAAAATTAAACATTAAAATCAAGAAATTGTATTAGTCCAGATATTTTCATACCAAATGTGTCATTAATACCATTGTTCTTTAAATGAAAATATCTGTAATTTTAACTGTAAATGGACGTTATAAAACTTAATTTTCAGAACTTTAAAAATGAAAACGGTTCAAGCAAATAAAAAAATCAATTTATGAAGAAATACATTACGCATGTTTTTTAATAACCTCACACATAAGTCATTTTTAAAGCACCAAATCATGCTTTTAATTAGAAAAAGAGTAATCCTGAAGTTAAAAATATGTTTAGTTTCACGAAGGAAATTGAACATGAATCCTTTTGAAGTGCTAAAAGCAGCTAGTTCTGTTAATGAAAAATAAACAGCAAAACACACACATACGCACCCAGGGTTTACCATTTCCAGGAGTAATTATTGAAACACTTCGCTTCAAAGATTACAAACATTGAGGCATAAATATGAAAAATAAGTTTCGTTTGTATTGGTTTTTTATGCATTTAACAGTCCAAAAGTAATTGAAATCTTTAATTTGTAACTATACGAAAATGAGAATTTTTTGATGTATTTGAAAGAGAAATAACTTGGTGAGTTTTTATGAAAACTATGCATTTTACTTAATTTTTATTTATTTTACATTTATTGACTGAATTGAAATTCTTTGAAATCCCATAGTTTCATTACTTATGATTTGAGAAAATATTGCATACAAAATGTTAAAAATCTATTAAACTGAAGATTAACGCAAATATATATATAATTTAAATAATCCTTAAGTAAACCTATAAATATAATATTCACACAAAAAAAGTGCCGAAAGTGCAAATATATATATAATTTAAATAATCCTTAAGTAAACCTATAAATATAATATTCACACAAAAAAAGTGCCGAAAGTGTCTAGAAAATGTTCCAATATTTTTTAAAAAATGCACTAAAGTATTTTTACTAATTAACACTTATTGAAGCATTAGCGTCTCCAATATTTAAATATGATGAAAGGGGATTATGAGAATATATAACGTCGGCATGAATAAAAAGCATTGGAGAAGTAAAAATTAAATAAGCTATTAAAATAATAATATACTTTAAAACAAATTGGGACTAATTAATTTAACTATAAACACCTAAAGAGTGCTCTCCATTGACTTCCCAAGGGCCAAATCATTTAAAAGCGCTTCTGCAAGTGCTGAAAAAAGTTTAAATAAGTTTACACTTTTAATTACTACCGTGAATTAATTACTTGGAAATCTCCAGAGATTTTACATCACGATGGAGCATTGTAGAAAAACAGTTTTTAGACTTGAAGGGGAACAAATGATGACATAAATTGAATAGACAAATTTTTCTTACTAAGTGAACCTAAGTAATGACATCATCTAACGTTAGTGTATGGGCTCGTTTACTTTGAAAGAATATAATGCGATGCATTGATTGGATCAGGGTCTTGAAAAGGGGACAAAATACACTGTAACCGTTACGAGGGGCTTTGGCATTTTCCTTAATTAGTTTACAGTGTAAAATTCATAAATTTTTGTACAAATTGATAGTTTGGGGGGATTCAATTTTATTTTATCTTGAAACTTCTGATAAGAAAGGATCCTTGGTTCTAAACGTTAAACCAATTGCCTTGTAATAAATAAGTCGTTGTCGTGTTACTCAGATTTTCAATATTTATATTTTTAGATCATTATATTTTATTTGTAAATCCACTATTTTCATTCCTTTATCCATTCTTCTTTTATCACTGATTGATTTCATTCCTTTATCAACAATAAATTTATATTTTTTATTTGAAACTAACAATTACATTTTTGCATTTACATTTTTAAAAAATATAAGTTTAAGCGTAGGATGCGTGCCGGTCCTGCACAATCTCATTTTAGAGAAAAAAAATTATCCACTCACATAAAAACGTTTATCTTGAAGAAACCTCAAAACTTTCAGAACCTTCCCAAAGCAATTTCAAATGTTATTTCATTTTAAAAGCTAGATATTCCGTTCAGTGCATTAAGTTTTTGTTTATCCGATTTGGTCGGACTTCTAGATTTAACTGTAACGTATTTGTAGTATATTCATCTTCAATTATACGGAAAGTAAACCTACATGCACTAATATTACTTTTTCATGTTTCATGGTTGTTTTTAGTTGCCGAAAGTTCACAAAACTAATGGATAACTGCAGTCAATTTTTTTAATCTTAATGTGTTCAGAATGGCCTAAAACCTCCAAAAAATGTTTTAATTTACTTTTCAAAGCCCTAAATTTTAAGTTATTTTCAATTAAAAACAGCCTCTTTTGTGTCTGAGCTGAAACAGCAAGTGACGTGAAATGTGCTTTGTTCCCGCTTGTTGTTAGAATTCCGTTTTGAAACAATAAGCACTAGTTTTTTTTACAGACTAGTGTATCGATGAAAACGGTGTTTCCCACATTTCCACTGGCACATGTGACGTCAAATTGTTAGGACCTTTCTGTAATAAAATAGGTCATAATTACCTTTAAAAAAGTTGGGAGTTGTGGGGAGAGACAAGGGTATTTTTGGAATCTGGAGATAATTTTTAATAAATTAAAATTGAATATTTAAAATTTTAAGATTTGCTGCAATTCTCCATTGCGAGTCATATTTTCATTCTCTTAAAAAATCAATTATTCTGAGGCTTCTTTTATAGTCTCTTAAGTTCTAAATTTACGTAAACACCAGACCTAGATGGTGACGAGAAGCATAAAGATATAATTTTTCATTAATTACACTAACAAAGATTCGCCCACTTACCAGTTATCAAACTAATCACACTGATATTAATTCTTCAAATCCAATCTACACCATTTATTTCAAAATAAAACCACATATTCACGTACAACAACCCTAAAATCAATTAATTACACACTCTCAAAAAGAACCAAGGCTAATTATACCAATTACACCACCCTCGCAACTTCCCACCATAATTTCATTAAACCCATAATTTATACGTCATATTCATCGAAACAGAAACATGAGCTTCTAGAAATCAGAGGCCGTTAACTGTAACTTTCTCATCGTCGTATCTCGAGAGGGGGGTGTCAGGAGCACTTCACGAACCCCTCTTCCATCACGCGGTCCCACGTGACAGAACTCATTTTGGAATGTGAGGGAGGTGAATTCATGGTTAGTTTTCATTGCTAGGAATCTCGTGTCCTGAATTTGTCGTCGGTAACTTGTGGTTTTAAAAGTGATGAGAGATGAAAGTGGTTTGATAAATTTAGGAGGGAATCAGAAACTGGTTTAAATGTATCGAGGATGTGTATTGCACTGTAAAAAATAAAAGTCTTTTAACCTATTCTTTTCCGTGAATTTTTCACGGATTAATTCCGTAAACTAAAAAACGGAATTTTTATCTTGAAGTTTTTCACTTAAGAGGGAAATTTTCCGTTTTTTTAATTTTCTTCTCTCGAAGCATGCGTATTGTGCTATATTACTAGTTTTGGTTAGAGAGCCTGTATGCAAGAGAGAGGCGGCAACTCAGTATAGCGCGCGCAGATCGGTGAACAGGTTTTCTGTTCGCCGCAGCCGGTTCCCTCCATAGGATTAGCATTGGACTCTATTATAGGTCAATCGATAGATAGGTCAATAAGGTCATAATAGGTCAAACGATCGATAGGTCAATAAGATCGCGAAGCGATCTGAGAAGAACTGCGAAGCAGTTCCGGGGGTTGGTGAGCGATAGCGAGCTGGGGAAAGAGCCCCCTAGTTTACTATAAAATTCCTTCGTAAATATTGTAGGAAATACAGTCTAAAATAATTGAAGTAAAAAATATATTTTAAAGAAACTTGTGGAATTCTTTATTAGTCTGAATGGATTTTTTTTCTTTTAGTATTTCAGAAATCCTTAATATATCTTGACACACTTAAGCTATTATTCACAGTATTTCTTTCAGTGGTACCTATAGACCTTTCTTTAAAAAGCTAAAACCAGCATAAAACAGTGAATGCTTTTCTATATTCAAAATTGACTATTTTAGGGTAACAGAGTAACATTATTGCTTCACAGAAATAAATGAGTACTAACTATGTTTAAAATCGAAAGCAATGCATAAAATTGGTTAACTCCCTTACAACCGAATCATTTTGGAGTTTCTGTCGTTAAAATGCATTAAACCAAATGCAAACCATTTTAAACCGCCTGATGATACTTTCTTTAAGCAATCTCTACCTCAAACTATTCCAAATAATCCTATGGTTTTGTGAAAGGAGGAAACAATTCAAGAATGATTTGATTCTTAAACCGTTCTTTCTCCACACTATTCTTTTTTGAGGCTTTTTTCTCAAATGAGGTTCTCGAATATATAGCTATTTTATTCACTTAGAATATCTTTTTGTGATCATCCTTATTCGATTAAATAGACAAAATGGTTTTATTCCTAAACTAGTATATGTTTTAAACAGATATATATTTTATCTCTCAACTAGATATCGGTTGCCTGTCTAAAACTGATGTGTTTGTGATGACCAACATTTTAATTTTTATGCAGGGAAATTATTGTTTAAAATTCAATCGTATTTTATATTTCTGCTCTTAACTGACCTTAAGGTGCCTGCCTACCTTCAGAGGACTTTTTTAAAAATATTTGAAATATCTCCATAAAAAGTGAAACCCATAGTCACACATATACCTTAATAATACCTTAACATAATACCTTAAAACAATACATTAAATGTTAATTTTTACAAAAAAAATTTTTTTTAATATATTTAACAAAAAATAAGTGTCAAAATAGTCTGAAAATACCCATCTACGCAAAACAAGAAAACTCAAATACAAATTAAGATATTTTAGTTCTGTAAATTATGGTGAAATTCTAATGCCTTCTTCTAGGACATCTACCACATTGAAGAGCTAAAACCTTTTATTTAAAAAATAACTGATGATTAACTATTCCCAATGAAAAAAATCTCAAAAACTATAATTTTTTCTTATTAATTATAACCAAAAACCAAAAACTTGACCAAGAATCATCACAAAACTGGATGAATACCTGAATTAGACCCTTATAAGTACTTCACCAAAATTTCAAATTAATTGAACAGTAAAATTTTGAGTTTCCATGTTTTGCTGTAAACCAAAATGTGAAAAATAACATTATGAGAAAACAGCAAAAACAAAATGAAACATGAACTTAAATGTTACTCAAATACAATACAATTATATGTGTAACTCACGTTCTAAACAAGATTGAAAAAAAATTCAAACAGATTTGGAAAGCTAAGGATCTATAGTTTCATAATCAGAGGAAATACAAAAATCGATTTTTTCACCCAAAATCTCGTTTTAAAGGTAGGCAGGCACCTTAAGTAGTTTGTTAGACTGAAAGCAATATTAAAAGCCAGACTTTGTGTTCAACTTTTCAGTTCAAAATGCCTAAGTTACCAGAAAATACAAATCCAGATAAGAAAATTTTATATGAAATGAACAAACTTTCAAAAAGTTTTAAAATAAAAATATTAGCGTCGTTAAAATGTAGAAATTTAGGCTAAGCGCGCACTAGAGACTTCCGTCACGGTGACTTAAAACACTAGTCACTCGAGAGCAATGCATTTCTATGGAGAGATTCTTGGCAATCGGCCAAGAGTCTCGTTGCCTGTGCGCTCGCTTTAGCTTCTTGCAATAGCCAGGGTGATAATTTTGTCTCTGTCGCCGTGACAAAAGTAGTGCGCGCTTAACCTTATACTATTTAGAGCTTATTTATTTTAAAACTTATGATATTAAGATTCTACAAATTATTTTAAGGCTAATTTTAATCGCGTGTACTTTCGCTAAAGCGTGTATTTTTCGTTAATTTTTATAAATATAACTCAATAATTCAATACAATCAGGGATATAAATCAAAGCTTTAAAGAGGATTAATTAAAATAATTAATTAATTTAATTAATCTTTGTTTTGTACGAATTACTTTCTTTATAAATATTAATTAATATCAGGTAATGATAGTTCTTTACTTTCGAGGTCATAATACCCCGAAATAAAGTATTAATAAATGTTGTGTAGAAGTGTAGAGTACGTAAATCAATGTGGGGATTATCTAAATATTGTTTTTAAGTTACTGTTTTGTTTGTTACTGGATTATGAAACTCGTCTTTTTATAGTTATGAATGAATTTAACATTTCAAGCAGCTAATTTTCATTTTAGCGTAATCCCTCTTAAAGTTAGAAGGTTTTTTTGTCATTTAAACTCCAATCTTTGTTTTTAACTTCATTTTAAGATTTATGTTCCTCCACAAAAATGTATGATTTAAATGCATACCTATAAGGTACCTACTGATCTCTAAAAAACTGATTTTACAGATGGGAGAGGATTGGCAATTCTAAATATCCTACACAGTTATAAAATATATGCCTGGTTTACTTTGTTGTGAAATATTAAGAATATCTTGGGAAAAACAATTTAAAATGTTTAAGATAGAGTAAAAGTTTAAAAAAAATTAATACGCCTTTGATGTTCTTAACAAACATTTATTATACTCTGTTTATTTAGAATTGGCGCCTGAGACGTAGTGTATTAGAAGCAGTTGCTACTGTAATTATCTTGGAAAATTTTTTCTTGTGCAATAACAAAGCAGCCGAAACAGATATAGTTAAAATACTGCTAAAATATCGGTCCCTGAAGTTGTGCGATGAGCTTTATTTGACGTTTTTGAGCGTTTTTGACCCTGCATTAGGCACCAATTCTAAATGAACAGACTATGCACCTCTAAAGTTTTTTAAAGGTGACATTATTGACAGAAAAGAGATCAGTATTAGGAGAAAAATAATTTTGAAAATCTGAATTTCTCTTCAAATTTTTCTACTAGAGACAGAAACTAACTAAAACACATTAATTTTAAAACTGAAGTATTTACCAACCAGTTCATTGTTTCTAGAATGTATGTGTACTAGATTATGTTTAAACAACTGAAAAAAATCCCTGAAATATCAATAAATATTTCCTACTATTTGCCTATCTTCAAGTCAAATTAAACGGAAACATGAGTTTTATTTTGGAACAGAGAGTAAATATTTTTTGCATAAAAGTTCTAAATGAAAAGATGTTTTAGGTAATTCTGAGAAAATATGGGGATTCTTAGTTCAGGTTATTCTTAGTATTTCCCCCCTTCTTTATTTACTCTATATTTTTTCTCCTCCGATAGTTTTAAACATTTGCAACATATTTTAGAGGTTTATTTGTGATAAAATTTTGTTTCTTTTTCCCGAGAAAATATATTACAATAGAAATAAATGTATTCAGTAGTTGTAGGTAAATATAAGTTAAATACCCATCCATACCAAATACCTATTCGCGTAAAATTTGCAGCTTATACTAACATTGAATTTCTTTTATCTGTAACAGATGTTTTTAAAAGAAAGCTGGTGATAAATTTGAAAATCTTTCTAGCATGTACTTATTGTAGATAAATACTTTACTTATTTAAACCTTTTAAAACTTGAAATTTTTTTCGAATCATTGACTCCCATAGTTTGGTGTTTAGTACATACTCACTTTTTCTTACTCTTTTAATCATCCGTTAGGATCTTTAGAATAAAAAAAATAACTTCGTTTATAACAAAACTTTTAGGTTTTTGATATTTTTGTATTTCTATTAATATTTGCCACACAATCGATAATTTTTTATAATAAAACTCCCCAATTTAATTTTATTAACTGACGATTATTTAATTCATTAAATAATTTTGTATTTATACTTTTTCCATTACTGATTTAAGAATCTCTTAAATGCGAGATATTTTAAAACTAAATTATTCATTGAGAAATATTTGAAACTTTCAATACACTCATATTTAATAATTTTATTCTTTCAACAAGTCTTAAATTGGATTAACATTCAGTGCCATAAATTCCCAGAAAGCAAATTTATTAGCTCATAAATAATTCATATTCTGGATTGCCATACAAGTTGAATCTACTCATTTTAAACAAGCTAATAGGATTAAAATCTGGATTTGAAGAAACTGTTGTAAGTTAAATGAACAAGAAAATATAGAAAAAATAACTGTTCCTGATACATAAAAGTATTAAACATACACTTTTAAAAAGATATGACATCAGAAACTTTATCTTCTAAGAAACCATGAACACACATGTTTTTACCTAACTTCTGTCTCTCTTTCAATTAATGAAAATGGTTTTTCTTATTTTCCTCATACTTTTAATTAAAGTAGTAAAGTTTAGTTAGTTTACTCTCCTCAAAGTTATTTTACTACCAAAAACAAATAAATATGTTATGCTAATACCTCAATTTTTGCCCTAATCCTAAAAGTTAAAAAAACATGTTGACTATTTAAAGCCCGCAGCTTAATGGGAGTCGGCATCTTTTACCTTCAAAAACTTGATTTGGGAATTTTCAAAGTATTCTTGATATGTTTTAGATACCAAGACCTTTGCAACGATGCCTCAATGACGCCAGGCCAACTTCAAAATTAGGAGATTTTCTTTGCTAATTACCGGATGAATATAATGAAATTAGGATTATTGGGGTTGCCAGGGGTTCTTTCTAGGAATAAGTAATTGTAATATAAAATTTTTTTTCCTAGAATACAATTGTTAAATTTTGTCACTGCAAACATTGTCCTCTAGCGAAAACGTTACATTTACGGACATGAGTTCCTATGAAAATCTTGTTTAGACAGGCCTACATGTTAAGTTTAGCATCAAATTTTTGATCCCTGTATATAAGGACACATCCGAAACTTTTATTCCTACATGACTACGCTTCTTCTAATTTATTTATAAAACACTCCATCATAACAGCATTTAATATCTAAGACCGCAATAAACCACATAAAAATTCTTCCCTAACTATCCAAACATTCCCTATGTAATAATAAAAACACCACACATAACGCATCTTTCTATCATAGCCGCACCTGCCTATTTATACCCCACATTCCAAATCAGGACGAACAATGAGTTCAAAAGAGGTGCCTAAAAGCACTTCCAGGGACCCTCCGTCCTTCCTTCCGCCACAGCGACCTCTGTCGGCAGGGATGAATGCAGTTGACACTTCTTGTTGGTCATCAATCATATTCGGAGTGACAGAATATTGAGCAGGGGACAATTCGGGATGGAGGGTACTGATGCCAGTATTTGGGTGGATTGAAAGAGTATGTGGTTTGCAGAGAGGTTGTGGGATATTGATATCTAGAAGTTGGTTGGGATTATTTAGCTTGTGTTGGGTGTGATGGGTAGAAATGTTTTTATAGTATACTCAGTATAACGGTTTATTGAATTATATGATTTACGGATATGTATTGAATATTGCCCACCGTCGACTTGGATGTGTATAATATGTTATTATATTAGTTATCAGTTATCATGTATCGTGTGAAATGAGGTAGATTCAGATAATTTCCCGAGAACTAGAGTTATTTTTTTAAAATTTGGGTTGTTAATTAAAAAATTTGATGCATAATATTTATTTTTTTTTCAAAACACGATAAAAAGTTCAGCATTAATGTTAACAAAATCACTTTATTCAGTTCTTCAAAATCACGAAGAATTCTCAAGGATTTTTGATGTGCAAGTGGTATTATATTATGATTTGATGTGTCTTTTGCGATTATAGTTTTAAATAAATGAATGAATGGGGATATAAAAAGGGTATCTTCTAAGGGTGAAACAGTAAAATATTATTTATGTGACTAGGGGGCTCTGCCCCCTGCTCGCTATCGCTCACCAACCCCCGGAACTGCTTCGCAGTTCTTTGAAGATCGCTTCGCGATCTTAGCGAGCAGAGCTCGCTTGTTTCATCTCAACTATCCAGTACAACCTGGAACTTGTCTGCTTATAGTCTGTTTATTTAGAATAGGCGCCTGAAACAGGATCAAAAACGCTCAACAATGCTTAATAACGCTCATCAGACAACTTCAGTGACCGATTGTTTCTACAGTATTTTGACTACTTCTGCTTAGGCTGACTTGTCATTGCAGAAGAAAATTTTTTCGACGATAATTAGAATTATAAATGCTTCTAATACATTACTTCTCAAGCGCTAATTCTAAATGAACAGAGTGTAGTTGATGATAATTTAATATCGAAACTTCTTATCTCTCAAACTTTTCTATAACTTAATTCGGAACATTACCACGAAAATATCAAAATAAAACTATTACTGAAATATTCCTTTTTAAATTATCAATAATTTAATGGATAGGGGGCTACCGCCCCCTGCTCGCTTACGCTCACCAACCCACGTAACTGCTATGCAGCTCTTTACAGATCGCTTCGCGATCTGTAATATCTGCAATCGATCTTTAGCAGAGAAAAAGTTCTCAAAAGTTTAGCAGAGACAAGTTGTCAAAAATCCTCTTCCTTTCATCGGCACAAATAACACACAAAAAAGCTAAATTATTTATTTCTCTAGTATTTCAAAAAATATCGAAGTATCTTTAAAATATTATTAAACAAGTCTATACTATATCGCTAGCAAACTTAGAGCAAAAATGTGCGCCTCAAAACTTTAAAATTAAATATCCGTGCTCGCGACAATCTAGTGAACAGGCAAATATAAAATTTAAAAACATTAAACACGTCTGATAAAGACCTACTAAAACTATGAAAAAAATGAAAATTTGATGCTTAATTACTCCAAAACTAATTAGAATTTTTTAAAGAACTAAACACCAATCTCTTTCTAAAAAATAAGAATATAAGTGTTTAAAAAATCATATTGATACCGTGATTAGTTTTCATTTTAGATAGAAAAAAACGAAAAAGTGTCAAAAATTTCGAAAATTAAAAAATTCATTACTCTAAACCAAATTCGAAATTCGAAAAAAGGGCGACGTAGTGCAAATCTTCATACTTCAGAGTATTAGGCTGCAAAAAATCATAGTTCTGCTGCTAATAGATTTTGCTGAACTGGATTACGCGGCGAAAAAAGAAAAACTTCAACTTTGACCTTAAAAATACCCCAGAACTAATTATCACATCAGTTAGCTTTTTGTTCGAGAATGTGCCCCAAATATTCCTTTACAAACATTTCAAAATTTCATAAATTTCTATCAAGTAGTTTTTGCGATATGAGAGTTCAAAGAGTTGAAAAATTAAATTTTCTGAAACAGCGGCAGCGGCGGCGGTGACAGTAACTTTTTTTTAATATAGAGAGATAAGATTATTTTTTAAGCACGGAAGGTTTTATATGACGCGTATCAGTTTGCTTTAAAAAAAGCAAATCGCACAGACTTGGCTTTTAACCATTCCAATGCTAACAAAAGATTATACCTACCTAATGCCATAATAAATTAATATTATAAATATGTATCTCATTTATTCAATAAATTCTAATTAAAAGGCATTAAACTAAAAATTAGATGTATTAAATATGATTGTAAATCATATAAAAAAACAATAAAATGTTTTTCTTCTTTTAATATTCATTTTCCTGTTAAATACTTTTTAACGAATTAACAATTTAATTAGCCCTAAATGATCTAAATCGTTATTAATTCCAAATAAACCACCAATGCTCACATAACCTTTTCTTTTGAAAGAGCGAGATTCTATTAAAAAACCATGAACATCCCCTTAGAAATTCATTCCAAACCGATCACATTTATTTCCGTTAAACTAATTTGTCAAACTCAACTGGAATTCGAGATAAAATATTGGGCTAACTTTTAAAACTAAGAAAAACATCAGTAGCAATTTTACTATGCAAAGACACAGAAAGCCAACCACTTACTTCAGAGGATAAAGCAAACACAATGTTTGGTTTAGGAAAATAAATGCAATGGAAACAGCTTTAGGAAAAAAAACTCCTTCATTTCCAGAGAGGAAGAGAAGTTATCTTTCCAATTCTATTTCGGGCATTCGAAATAACTCGATATTCTTTTTTCTACGAAATGAAGATGGATAAAATAAAAATACATCTGGGAGTGTGCATGGCAAGTTTTAAAAAGTAGAACGAATAACGGAATGCTCTCATTTTACATTGTCCTTCAGTTGCATATTGGACCATATTTCAGTTAGGAGCTTTTTGCCTAAACCTAAATGGGTTTGCATTGTTCTTAAAATTTGGTTAGAGGCTGATTGAACCAAAAACGTGCTTCTTATACAAGTTATAGCTTCTAAAAACTTGGAAGAATGCATGTCCTTGTTTGAGAGGAAAACTACTGGATGATAAAAGGATACCTTAAGCTTTAAGCCATGCCCCTAATATTTTGTGCACCCATTTTTAAAGTTTGATAGAAAGAATTTATTCCAAAATGTCCGTATGACTAATGTAAAGTGAATACCCTTTTATTTAATGAAGAGTAGAGAGAATCAATACTGTACTATTGTGTCATTAAAAATTATTTTTTAAAGTTTGCATTATATTATATTTAAATGATGCTAGTGGATGTGAAGAATTATGCGTGTCATTTCACTTTCAAAATACATGTTTAGAAAAATACGAACCAAAACAGATGTGCTGAGGATCCTTATTTTGGTTCAATATTTTATTCATACGATACATAGGGGAGAGGAGGGAGGAATGGGACAATTTTCACTAAATATTTTTTTATTCATTATCCCCTGCTTATTCATAGATGCAAATGGTTGGATAATAAACTTTAATGTTTTAACTTAATTTTTTTAAAATGTACAGTTCTTAAATGTTGTTTAATTTTATCACTTTTGATCATTAAAATTAACAAGAATTTTGTCCCATTCCTCCCTCATGGGTGGGAGGAGTGGGACATGAGTATGGGAGGAATGGGACACTTTTGAAAAGTAAAGAAAATTAGTAAAATGTAATAATGAGAAAGGGCCTAGTATTTTACCTACTATTCTTTTAACCTTTGCCCACATTTTTAAACAGCTTTCAATTTTATATCTATTATAGAATAATTTTTAAAAAATATTTAGTACACTTGAACTCTTTCCCATGGTGTTAAGAATCAAAAATTGAAATACAATGTAATACTTGGAATTGTTTATTCAAGAAAAGAAAAGCATTTCAATTGAAGCGATAGAAAGCTATCAGAAATTAATACTTTCAAATTTTGTTTACATTTTTGCAGATTTTGTTTACATTTTTCAGAGTGTCCCATTCCTCCCTCCACACATTGTTTTTAAAATATAACTTTTCACATAAACTATGCTGATGTTAGGCTTTATGAAATTGCAGATTAGCATAAATTATATCTTTTAGATTACAATGGCATTATATAATGTTTGTTCTACAAATTACATGAGAAATGAAATAAAACTCAAGATAGACTGGATATTAACTTTGGAAGTGGGAAAATCAAATTTTTACAACTATAAACAGAAACTTGCTGCTGGATAAACTAAATGAAGGAAATAACAAGAAGCTATAAGAAGGCCATCTAATGACCAAATTGGAAATAAAATAAACTGATTTATTTTTCCAGAATTTCAGCTGTCCCACTCCTCCCACTGTCCCATTCCTCCCTCCTCTCCCCTAACGTGTTTCGATTTTTATAGTACACTTTATGTTAGAATGCCTGGTGCAATTCTATCTGGGTGAAAATGTCTAAGCTCTTTCGTATTCCAAAAATATAAAAATATTGCCAAACTGTATCGGTTATCATCAGTACAATTCTAATCAATTGTAAATATTTATTGGGATGGATAAAGGAAAGATAAATCCTTCATTTTCATTTTTCTTACTTACACCATTGTAAAAATAAAAGTATAGATTAAATGTAAAACTGGAGTTCAGCGTTCTAACGAAATGATTAATAAATAAAAACCCTTGGATGCTAGACACAAAACAAAACATCCTGCATTGATCGAAACCTTTAATTCAGGATAAAGGAACACAAAAACAACTCTCTTAAGTATTCGATCGCATACATATCCAGAGCAACTTTTTTCAACACAACACGGCGAAAAGGGCATCTCGCTTATCCCCGGCTAAAGGCGAAATAAAAGAAAAAAATTCTCCATTTCAGCCAGCACAGCATTTAGTTCTTTTATTTCTTAAGACTGCGGAATTGTTTTGAGTTTCTAACAAAAAACGAAACACCAGCGACACATATACATTGAGATCAGCTCGGTGATATTAGATCCTACCGACTTTACCATTGCACCCAAGTCTCGGTTTTTCACGTCTTTGTTTGCTTCTCGCTGCATTCCAAAATATCTGTGTTTGTTTGAATTTTTTGTTTAAATTTTATCATTTCTGGTGTGGCATTAGCATATAAATAGAAAATGTTTCCTCCTAGCGTCGAGAGGAGGAAACTTCTTGAAATATGACGGCTATCGGGTATATTCTCTTCGAATATGTTTCTTAGTATCCCAAGAATGCACTAGGCCATTTGACAGGTATCCACAAAACACTCTTTACTTTTTTTGGAAACTCGTGGTTGTTTGTGATAGTTGGAATGTATTATATTGTTGGGCTTATTAGGTTTCTCTTTCATTTTCAGGAGTGATCTTGCTCTGGTCTTTGTCATATTTAATCATAGAACTCGGGCGGGTTTCAAGAAATAAGGAAGAAAATTGTATAGTAGTGAAATGGAACCGTGTCTTAAGCGTTTTTATATTCTATGTTGTAGATATTTTTAGGGTGTTTTTTCTCTATGTTTTCAAAAGAGAAAATAAAGGTTTACGTGGTTTTTTTTTTAGAGAAAATAGTTTTGCGTTAGTATTTGCTGTGCAAGTGAATTTAATTTTTCATTTATATTCTCGTCAGAAAAACGAAAAAAAAGTATCAGTTTTACTTTGTTGCATTGCAAATATGTCTTCTTTCTCAACAACTGGTAAGCGTTTTTGAATTCATACTTTTATTGAATACTAATTTTAAACAGCAAGTAGTATTATTACAAAGGACGTTTTAAATTATCATTCGTTTTGATTCTGAGAAAATGCAGAAATAACTTCAAAAAGATTCTGCTACTGTAGTGTGGTAATTATTTTAGCTTTTTAATGTGTTAGGAACAATTCGAGGATCGAAGAAGAATATAACTTTCCGATGTGATTTTGAATTGTCATCTTAAATTTGTTTTCAACATCATATCTATAGAAGAATACATTATTTAGAGCTTATCACTAATATCTAAAATTCATATAAATAAAAGGAATGAAGACCAAGTAGTCAGATGACGTCATTTAAGATGTGAAAATTAGGTCATATTTTTCAATACACCTATTGGGAAAAAATCACTTCATCTAGGTATGACGTCTTTTTGAGTAACAAAAATGACGTGAATTTAACACGACATTTAGACGTAATTTTTGCGTCACCTAGAATGACCTAATTTGATAAATGGTGATAATAGGGTCAATTTCACATCAATCACGTCATTCATTACGTCCAAAATGAGGTCTTCAAAGTGGACACTAGACGTAAAAAAGGACATCAATTGAAGCACTCTGTGACGAAAAAAAGGGGTCATAAATCACGTCATCTGTCTACTTGGGATACGTCAAATTTAAACATTTAAATACACTCTTATGTTCGAACAACTAATCTCACTCAACAACTAATCTCACTTGACTCTTCCTATCTTGACTCTTCCTTGTACACTGAATCATTCTATCATGTAACATTCCCTCAAAAAACACTCATCCGCACTACCTTTTCTTATTGAATTATGAATCCATAGACGGCAACATGGAGATCTAATAGTTAATGCAGCGGCGAAAGCACTTGCGGCTCAGGAAGTACATAGCATTGTGGTTACGATGGCATCTTGAGGGGGTTATGGAATGCGTCTAAATTAATGATGAACGTTTGCCGGGGATGAGAGAAGGAAAGGTAGTTATTAATCATACGTCCATTTTTAGCCATAGAGAGGAATTGGTAGCTCTGGTGATAGCCATGAATTGAAGCGTTTATCTGCTTGCAGTGAGTGAAAACTTTTATTTCATCACATATTCTTTCATGGAAGTTCCATGTGTTGGTTTGTTTGCGAAATTAAGTTGCGGGATTTTTTGGGTATTCTTGAAATGAATGAGAAATTGTTTATTTAAAATATCGGTATGAACAAATTATCTTTGTAATACATTAAAAAGGTTTCATTTCAAAACTAGCAAGAACTTTCAATAGAAATATCGTTCGAAAAACTAAACACTGGGTTGATAACTTTTTTGTTTTAAAACTTCAAAAGAATTTAAGTTTTTCATTTGACTAACAAAAATTAGCAGATTTATTAATCTAAAAACTATTCAAATAGCTCTTCGATAAAACTAACTGTAGTTGTCAGAAACTACCTTTGTTTATTTAAACTATCTGGGGAATTTACAGTATCAATTTGAATTATAATTGGTAGAAAATTCTTAGTTATAAGGAAGATCCCAAGTTTACTACTTTACAAAAAACATCATGTCAATTTAAACGTAAGAAATCCTTCATTATATAAAGAATACGTTTGATACTTATTTTAAGCATCTATGTCTAACCCTAGCTAAGATAACGTTTCTCTGTACAGGAATTTAAGTTATATAGTATTAAAAATGGAAAACGTTGTAAAAAATTCGCTTCGCTTTGGGTCAAACAGCATATAAAAAATATATCCCCTCACCTCGTTAACTTATCTAAAGGTTAACCCTGGGAAAAAAGATCCAAACAAAATACAAAATAGAACTCCAAAGTGTCAAACTCCCACAAAAAAAATCCTCCCCGATATAAGTACGATCGAATAAAAACAGATCCCATTCTTGCTTTTCTTTTCCAATGCCACCGAATTCCTAACCGCGGGGACAGACATTCCCATATCATGTTCTGTGCCATGTGAGGCATTAGAAAGGCAGCAGTTTTCTCTTTTTCTGTGGGGCATATAGTATAAAAATGGCGGGATCAGTTCCCCTTCGAAATATGACACACCGACGAAAAAAACGGATTTGGTGGTGAAACGCGCATTCGAATGCATTTTTGGAGCAAGTTAAGTAAACTACGGATTTCAGTTTCTGGTTGGGGAAGAGAAATATTTGAGGGAATGTCGATAAATTATGTCAAAAGCGTCATTCTTGACCACTCCTTTTTCTTTGAGTTGCCGTGGTTCTTAATTTATCATTTTTTATGAATTTTGACTTACCAACCCTAATGTTGAACCTATTTTTTAACTTTTGCAAAAACATCTTATAACTTAGGATACACCCGATAAAAAGACATTTTTATCGGGTGTTTTATTATCTACTTCAGATGTCTTAAAGATATTTTGATTATGGGATCTTAAGGAATGTCACAATGAAAATAATTAACCTTTACTTCACCCAGTAATTTTAAATTCCCTCATTAATATTGTATAATGTCTTTTAAGGTGTGTTCTATTGTTTAAGAGTCAAGTATAGCTTTAAAGAAATCCTTTAAAATATTTACTATGCAAACGATTAATGTATAGAAAATTGTGTTAAAAGCAGAACTTTCTTGGAGTATTTTTGGAAAACAGAAAAAAAATTTAATTTAATGTGAAAGCTATGAAGTTTCGTCCTGATAGGAAATGAGGAAGTTGCATGATTTTTTTAATCGATTCTTCTTGCAAAAATAAGCAACTACCCAAAATTTGAGGCTAATCGAGAAATTTTTTGATTGCCAAAAAAATTAACAAAAATCCACTTTTTGAAGGTCCGCGAAAACGCCAAGAGTTTGGGATCATCGTATGTTAACGCCATCATACGATAAACATGGCTGGAAAGCAATGGAGTTGATGGTATGATTGTTGACATCTTTAAACAATAAGCGTTTTCAGTCACGTGGTTTTTTTATCGACTTTTAAATTAAAATATTTAATTACCTGTGCATTTTTTTTGAAAAATTGACTAGATATTTCTTTTTACCATACAAAAAACCATACGGAACACTTGTTTGTTTTTGAAAATCTGACACATGCAACTTCCTTATTATCGACGAGTATGTTTTTTATTTGTTAAAGTTAATATGCATAATTTTGGCAACATCTAATAACACTTTTCGTGGACACGACGGCAACAACAACAATGTGCATAATTTGGTAATGTGTGGAATACCCATGTTAAGTATGAAATATTTTGTACTTTACCTTAGTTAATTTGTATTTTACCTTAGTTAATCTGCACAATACCAAATTTCACATATTAACGGTAACATATTAACTCCATTTTTGCCTTATTTAAAGCAATTAAGTTTAGTGTAAAAATTAGGATTATCTGAGGGATTATAGCCCTCTTTTCTTAGCCATGGGATTCCCTACTAATGAAATGAAACCTAATGAATATAAATATGAAAGTACAAAACAGTGTCCAGGAGTTGAAGAATGTATTCTAATTTTTACACTATATTTCATATCAGTTAATACCAACTTACCTACTTCCATTTACTGTATCAAATATCATACACCAATTTCTAATTCTTCTATTACTTCAGGTTGCCAACTCACATTTTAGAAACATAAAATTAATAATTAACTCTCTAGTAAAGAGTTATCTTTTTACTGTTGTTCTACGATTCACTAGTTCAGCTGACTCAGCTTTTTAATATTTTTCTACCTACGTACCTATTTTTCATTACTGGTTTCAAGGTAAACACGTTTACATGCTGTTTAACGATGGTTATTTATTAGTAATACTAGTGAACTATATTCTCGAGGAATACCTCACTGTTGTCAAAGAACTCATTCAAACGACGTAGAATAAAGATGAAGCATGCATCATTGTATGTGTAAGTGTACAGCTGAAGTGTTCAAATCACGCTATACTGTGTGAGTGTTGCACGAACTATGCTGGTATTTCAATGAATTTGGCAACTTGAATTATCTGTGATGTTGCTTTAGCCTATGCTTACTGGTATAAATGTTAAAAACAGTGCATTTTAGAGCATACAATGTGGTTTATTTGTTGATTGTTACTTGTGTAATTTAAGTTTGAATTAAATTAATATAAGCATAACGGAAAAGGGAACTAAATGTAGAATTTTCCCTTTAAAAGTCAGCATTATCATAATAGCTTACTTGAAGGTTTAGTTACGTGGTGGTTATTTTAGATTTGAGTATACTCTAAAGCTATTAAGGCGAAGCATTAGGATACAGATTAGCATAGTTTTGTCATAAATGTTCCAAGCTACGTATTATAAGTCAACACATTTTGTCCAAAAAGGTTTTTAATGAGGCAGTTTAAGAAACCAGCCGCTTTTAAATGTTTTAAATTAACCATATTTTCTTATCTCCCGAAACTATTTACTATTTAATAGGCGTGGTAGAGATTTATAATTTAGTTTGTAAATTGCATCATACATGAATGTTTTCCTATTTTACAGATGGCGAAAAGCTTTGAAGAAATATAAAAATTGCATTAGACGTTGCATTGCATTTAGATTATAGTTGCATTTAGAGTCTAAAAGAGTACGAATTCACACATTTAAAGCAATGAGATAATTTAGTATCGTAACTAGCATGGCTTGCGTTAGATATGTTTAAGTACGGTATATTTAAACATGTGAATGCTTGTATATAACTAGATTTAATTTTAATGGGTGTCATAAAGATCTCCAGAAACGTTTTCACCCATTAGTGAATTTTTTGATCGATAAGACAAAAACAAAATTTTTTATACTCTCAAATTTTTGTTTTTGAAGCATTATTTTAAACAACTAACACATTGTTGAAATGCAGTTACGATTAAATTATTTAAGGCTAAGCGCGCACTAGGAGACAAAGACAAAATTGCTCTCGGAGACAAAGACAAAATTGCTTCCCTGGCTATTGCAAGAAGCTAGAGTGCGCGCACATGGCGACGAGACCAAGATCACTAGGCCAAGAATTTCCTCATAGAAATGCATTGCTCTCGAGTGACTAGTGTTTTAAGTCGCCGAGACAGAAGTCTCTTAGTGCGCGCTTAGCCTTAAGTTTAAATTATTTAAACATTTTAGTTTTTCACTGTCCCTCTAAGGTCAAACACTTTCGATAACCCAAAGGGAACCAATGGGGAATTTAGAAAAGGCATTCACCAGAGATGGGGTAATTTTAAGGTGTGATCATCTAATGCACCTGATAGGCAATTTGATCTCTTCGAGTGACACGAATTTCATTTTCTTATTTATTAAGAATTCTTCTTTTAATGTTTATTTTCTTTCGTTCATAACCTTGTATATAATCTAATATCATATAAGAATCAAAAACAGTAAATTCTATTTTTCTTACTTAAGCTGAAGCTTAGTAAAAACAAACTATTTATAAATTGAAAATTTTTAATTTTTAAGTAACATTTGACCATTTTGCTACGTTTTAAAATAGAAAAAAAATTAGAAAAAAGTATATATCCTAATTGATAAAAGATGAATTTAACGAAATTCTACATAGTGAATAGTAGAGGTAGTGCGTCAAAACAACGGCCTATTTTTTTATATATATATTTTTCACGACATAGGCCAAATCACACCAGAATCTAGTTTCTGCTAGTGGCGCCCATGGTCTTGTTAGATAAACAGATTTCCTAGATCTGATCATACTATTTCCTTTTTTTGTGCTGCCTCTACAAACATGGATGCAGACACAGGTAGAAGAGCATAGCTTTGCCCTTGTGTTACACCAATGGATGTTTTTTACCTTTTTTCTGCATAAACCAATAATTACACAAATGAATCTACATTTTGAATGCCATTTATTTGACCTCTAAAAGCGATAATAGTGGTATTTAAGTGTAGATTTTTTCGTGTTTCTTATTGCCAAGAAAAAGTGCTATACCAAACGTTTTGACCATCTCTTTGTGCTTGACAATTATTTGAAACTTTACTGAAGAAAACTAAACTGCAATGTTTATGTAAAGTTTGGAGCACTATATTCTTGGTTCATTTTTATATCTCATCTGATTTTCTAGTATCAGTTAGTTTATCATAAATACAATGTTAAATTAGTATTATGGCTTGTTAATTTTGCAATGAGAGGAAATATTCAATTCTTTAAATTGAAACGAAATTATAAGGAAACTGTTTAATCAAACAATATTTATAACTGGCTGCATGAGAGAAAAAATATTTAGAAAAAATATCAGAATATTAAAAGTAGATAAACTAGCAACATAAATACTCACTATGTTTTGAAATACATAATTTTTTAAGCTCACCACTATTTTTGCTATTTTTTTATACTGGAAACCATTTATAAATTTAGATGGTGAGCTGTTTGGTTGATAATAAGTTATCTAGAATGTTGGTGAGCATTGTATTATTAAGAAAATAATATTAACTAGGTGATGGTTTGGGAAATTAGTGTGTGGAAGTTCACCAGTAGTGATCGTAAAAGAAGGTCCTCGGTGAATTCATATGAAGGGTAGTAATTCATATGAAAGGTAGGAATTACAAAAATTTGTAATCACCCCCGTAACTATTCAAAATCTTCGCTATTTGATGAAACTACTTAAAAATCCTCTAACAACAAGCTTCGGAGTTAAAATCTTGACAAAAAAATCAATGATACAAAGTTGTAGGGCAGTATCGCTTTAGTATACAACGAGTCACATCTTGTGCAGAAAAATATCAAGAATAGAACCTGTATTGTTTTTTAATTCGTGATTTCCAACCTTTTATCGTCTAATAAAAGCATTAAATTTTTAAAAGGCACATTTATATAATTAGTATTAGGCTTCTTCTAGCTACAGGATGTCCCAAAAGAGACTGACATATTTTAAAAATCAACAACTAATAACTCGAAAACTAAAAAAGTTAAAATACGCGGTTTTATACATCCTACTTTTGGGAGTCTTAGGTGTTGGATGCAACAAACCACGTATTTTTATCTTTTTTAGCTTTCAAGTAAATAGTTATTGATTTTTAAAATGGATCAGTCTTTTTTGAGACACCCTGTACATGTAATAAAAAACACATTGGAAATTAAGCCACAGCTGAAAGACTAGGCTTATAATGTAGCAAACAGAGTTTCGAAGTTAAGGACTAAAGAACTGGACTAAAGAAGAAGACTAAAGAAACCATTTATACAATAGGAAGTGTAATTAATACTAGCTCTTAAAGGGTGAATGAAGTATGCAAACTAAACATTATAGTAATGTACCGCTTCTTCAATTTAATCGTTATACTGAATTATACACAGAGTACTAGAACAGAGAGTCCGTCGCCATAGGCGCTAATGGAAATCGAAAAGTTGGATGGATGTGGGGCTATTTTGGCGCTGCGATCGCATCTACGTCACGAAAGGCGGGGGGAAAAGCCTGATTGGTTGAGAAAAACTTTTTCCTTCTCCTTTGAAAATAGAAGATTGAGTGACAGCCAATCACAGGTTTGATCTCTCTGTCAATCATTTAGTTCCTCGTGGCGCCCTCATATCCATCCAACTTTTGAATATATCGTTTTGGACCCTCTGTTAGGATTTTTCTCTGTGGAATTATATATTTGTAAATCAAAACCTAACATTGTGAATCAGTATGAAAGTATTAATGACTTCTTATCAGATAAAATAAAAGAATACGTGGACACGAAAGTTAAGTGCTTATATTACAAAAATATGTTTGCCTGAAAATTTAAAAGTCGCTATGAATATTTTCTCATCTCAAACATTTTCAAAGAAAAAAACTTTATTCTTTGCAAAAAATATCAAAGATACTAGAAAATCATCAGATGGGATTCTGCACGCTGCATGCGTTTTTGTTCTTTGCATCGTTCCTTGCATGTACACGTCTTGGCATGCCACATCCGTATTCAAACTCATACAATTATCTTCCCAGTTCCATAAGACCGGTGTCTTCGGCATGTTTCATACAAATACTTACGCCTCTCGAAAAATCCATGACCTTAGAATCCATCCCGATCCAGCCATGTTTTTAGAATACACCCGATGATGTGTGCCTCACTTTTCCAACCACAATTCCGCCCAATCTCTGAGTGTTTTTATTGAATCTCTATGTGAAGTGTTTTACCATTAATTAATACTATTCAAGCAGATTATCTCGTTGTTATTCCCATTTGAGAGTGTTTTATTATTATGTTGTGTATTTAGATTCTATTTTTTCATACTAAGTGTGTATTGAGTGGTATGCAGAGAGGAATGTCACGCTGCCTAGAATGACAATGGCCTAAGTCATCCGAACCAACTTTTCAGTAAATCCAGTAATCCAAAGCACGTAGCACAAAGCACGTAGAGTTCTTTTGAAGATGGCACTTAAACCACGCAAAATGAAGGATCAAAAACCAAACTCAAATCCATATTTTCCCCAAATTTTGTGTTTTTTGGACTTATATCACTTTTGTTATAAGCAGCTCAGAGGCAATAAAAAACTAATTTACTAATATAATCACTATTAAATTTACAAGAAAAACTATTACATTTAAGGTCACACAAAAAGTTGAATAAATAAATATATTGTATCAAAACTCATCTCAATAGAAAAGAAACGGTTCAATTCCGTTAACTGTCCTATTAAATAACCCCAAGCTTTTTAGGTGTCAACTATTCAAATAAAGTCAAATTTTTATAGTAGTTATCATTGATATATGTGTAACTAGCTATCTGTTAGTCCACAATTTTTGGTGATGATTTCGATTTTTGATTCCTAAAACATCTTTGCGGTATTTAACGAGACAAAAGAAGGAATTGAAGCAAGGAAACTAAAACCAGTAGAATAAATAAATTAATATTCTATAAAAGTTCTTGAATAGATGTTACTGTTATAATTATATCAAAACACATGCTAGTGCTTATGTTTAGTTGTTTAAAGTAACTAGTCTAATCTTATTGCGATTTTTATTCAACTTCGTTACACCAAATTCCTTTTTTTCACTCGTAATTTAAGCAAATTAATTATTTAACGTTAGAAAAATCTGTTAAGTTCTTGTCCAGATCACCTTAGATCACACATTACCTTCATGTATCACCTTTACCTTATCGTAATCTGTTACAACCATCCTTATAATTTACCATTACTTATATTTAGCATTATCTTTTACCATTAATAACTGTTCATTGCCCCTTACAATGACATACACAAGTTTTTACATACACAATAATATACATTTATTCCACCCTAGGAGGTGCCCAAAAATAAGTCGTTGACTAAACTAATCCCTTAACTTGCCTTTCCTCTCAGTATTTGAATGAGAAAGCTCCTTTCCCTTTGGCCATCCAGGACTGAGGAGCTAAGCAATAAACAACTTGACGCCGGAATGTATTTATGACAGTAACTCTCTCTGGTAGAAGACGTGAAAAATAAGAGGATTTCCTGCTAAGACGTTACTGTGTTTTATCTCTGTCTTTCCAGTAGGGCTTATACATCCGCACAACCAACTGTATGAGGGTATTGTTCAGCCATCTGAGCCAACGCGTGCCGCATTGCTTTTCTCGAATATCCCTCCTTTTTTCTTTTTCTCTAACCCGTTTATTTATTTATATCTTAAAGACATAGAAAAGCTTATTAAAATCTCTACATAAAGTAGAGCACCAAGAATTAATTCACTGAATTTAAAATGTGTACCACACATTTAGCTGTGCTTCCATATGTAATTAAAATAAAAATATGATACTCAGAAAGCTTATTGTTCAAATTAGGAATTATTGTTTCTCTTTATTATCCACTTAAAAAATTGCACTCTTGAACTTCCCAATGTTGAAGTCAGAATCTAAATGGTACAAGTTATAATATGAGAGTAGAAATACATCCCTTCTTAGTTTCTTTACAATATTTTCAACTTATGACTGAGCAAATATCTCTTCTCTAGTTCATACCATTAAAATAAGTTCAGATATTTATTATTATTTATTAAGTTTTAAATTATAAAAAAATAAATAATAAATTTAAAAGAAACGTAACTTGAAATTAACGTAAAAGTTTCTCGAAAAATATCTTTTTAAATTTTTTTGTCTTGTTTCAGTGTTAAATCACCATCACAAAATTTAATCCTAAGCCCTTAATGCTATCAACTTCTTAACCTTCTACAACAAGTTTCCTAAAAACTCTGTCACATAAAGGTCAGAGGCATTTAATGATGTAATTAAAAATCAATCATGGATATTTTTAGTCCATAAGAAGGAAAGAAAATGAAGACTCTTAATTATTCTCAGTAAATAAAATGATTGAAAGGTCAATTTTATATCACTTCGGTGAATGCGTAATTTTATGTATTCTACATAATTAGATCATAATTTCATGAATAAGTCATCCAATCCACCGTATGTTTGCAAAGTGATTGAATAATGCCCAGGAGAAAAAATTAATACATAATATTCGGTGGGTGACATTTACTTCAATCTGCCAGTTTTTACATTACTCCTTATACTGAGGAGTTTCAAATTTACCCATACCAGCGTTTTAAAAATATCCAAGAAAGGCATATTTTCAAATTACAGCTTATTTCTATGTTATGAACAGGGTGTCCCTCCCTAGTTTTAAAATTAACTATCTGTGGAACAAAAATAGATAAAAATATAAAACCAACGGTGTCGTTCTAGTTGAGGCCAGGAATTTTATGTGTTAAATTTTGAAAAATACAGTTACCCTTTTTGTTAACAGACGGTAGCAAAATAAAAATAGTATAATTTTCTATTTGTTTCTTTAATCTTAAATTAAAACTAAAAAAAGAAAAAAAAAACTAAATAAACATTTAAAGGAATGAAGAACATATTTGTCATACGCCACCCCACGTTTTAAAAAGAGGTGGTGGGTTCGGTCATACCGGAGCAGTGATAAGTTGAAAGAGCAAAGAGACAAAACAGCCAAAATGGTCTGGGCTAAAATATTTTAATACAGCTAAAATGTATACAGCGAGCGAGACCCCACAGGTCCACGCTCATCACGCTCAAAACAAGGAATCCAAAGGCTTCCCTCTCCTCCAACCGACCCCCTTATATAGATGCTCCCCCACAGCCGTTAGTCGGCGCCGCTAATCCGTGGGAGAGCACCACCTCCTTCAAGAACAAAAGCCCCGGTCTAGACAGCCCGGCCTTTTCCCAGGCTTGGAGGAGAAACAAACCTTTAGGGGTGGGGAGGAACTTCACACCTCCCCCCCAGTTTAACATTACGGGACCCCTTGTCCCGAAATTGAAACTAAAAAAAAAATCAAAGTTCCTCCGAAAGTTTCAAAACCCAGGCACCAAGGTGTGTGTACTTGTTTGTGTCCCCAAAAAAAAAATATAGGCTAACATGCCTGAAATCAAAATAACCCTCATGCGTGGGTTTAACAAACACCAACATAAACTAAATTTAAATCACATGGCGACCAACACCTAAATACCCACTCAAATATTACAGAACACACAATTAAACCCGACACCCTAATAAAACTGAACACTTTTTAACTTCTAAAGGACATACCACTATCAAGCAAATTCAACCGTATTTACTTATTACAACTTTTTTCCCAATCGGTTCACTTCATTACATTTAAAGTATTATTTCCAAATGTTTGAACCTTAAATTCAACCCTTTCTGTTTGTATCAAAAGATCCTTCAGAAATGTGAAAAACGAATCTCCACCCAAAACTCTCCTGGGTAGGTTAACAACTACAACATATTACAACAATTTTTTAGCGCTATCACATAACTGGGTCAGCAATACTCAGGTAATATCCCTCAATTATTCACTCACAAAAAAAATCACAGCAATTACATCACAAACACAAAATTATCCCCTGGCATTAAAATACTCGTTGGCCGAATATTTTAACAGTACTCTAGCACAATACAAATCAAACAGGCCAAAACCACATCCAATTATCAATTTCCTAACTCATAATCTTAAATCCAAATTTATCCAATTACACCTGTCCAACAATTTCACTCTATGGTGTCCCACCTTTGAATATCCAGATCCATAGCTCGGGATCTGTATCCACCGGCAACATTAAACCCCCCTCAGTTCTTAAATTTGGCTCTTCCGGCGGGCCCTTTTCATTTGCCATTTCTTCATTGCGGGGTTTCCCTAACCCTACGAACTCTTTCCTAGACTCTTTCCTACTGTAAGCACGATTCTTCTCTTGCTTCCTCCCTTCACTGGACAATTCCCTTTCTCCCGTGGTAACGACTGAGTCCAACCTTTCTTCCACCCCCAAACTATCTCTTACCCCAAAATTCTCCCTTAACTCGAATTCGTCTTCCTCAATCTCATTACCCATCAACTCCAAATTTTCCTTAGGGTCCAAATTCTCACTTTCCTCTGCATCCAAACTTCCCTCGTTTCTCCCATCCTCGTCTGTTTCCCTACCATTCTCCGTTCCCCCAGTCTCGAGATATTCCAAACTTTCATTCGATTCCAAATTATCCTCTAGCTTCAAACTACGCCCTACTCCCACGCTAGCTTCTAATCCCCTTTCCACTGTCTCCTTTACATCCTCCTCTACTTTCTCCTGTTTTTCCTTCTCCTTTATTTTCTCCTGTCTTTCCTTCTCCCTTATTTTCTCCTGTCTTTCCTTCTCCCTTATTTTCTCCTGTCTTTCCTTCTCCTTCCTTTCCTCTTCCCTCCCTTTCTCACGTCTTTCCTTATTCTTCCTCCATTTCTCCAGTTTTTCCTTCTCCCTTAATTTCTCCTGTCTGTCTTTCTCGTCCCTCCTTTTCTCCTGTCTTTCCTTCTCTTTCAATTTCTCCTGCCTTTCTTTCTCCCTGTCCTCTTTCATACCTACTTCCCGAAGTGCCCTCACAATCTCCTTATCATATCCACATATTCTCCATTCCCTCTCCCTTTTCATAATCTGACCATCTCGCTCCCGCCGTCGCCATTCCCTCTCCCTCTCTTCCCATTCTTGTCTCTCCCTTTCTCTCTCTTCCAGTATTTCTATCTCCTCTCTTTCCTCTTCCATCAAAGTTTCCAAATTTATCATCACGATCTCCTCCATATCCTCATAATCCTCCATCCCCATTATCTCCTCCACTATCTTCTTCTTATCCCAGGACTCCTCGACCTCAACCTCCCAATCTTCTGCTATCTGCAATAGCATTACTTTTGTCCCTTTCATTAAAAAATCCATAACTCTTTTACACCTTCCAGTCCTAGCCAACCAAACAAAACAAAAACTGACCCCGGCTCAAATTATCTTCTCCGAATACACACTAACCACCATAAAACCCTTCACAAAATACACCAACAATCCCTTCATGCACTAAATACACAAAATACACAACAATTCACTAAACATGCACTAAAAACAATACTCTCAAAAATCCCGCTAAACCAACCCCTATTCCCTAACCAAAATCATGCACTTCAAACAAAATCAAAAGTGTAACCCCCCTGTTTCATTTAAAAAGGTACCTGGGTTACCAATGGGCTGGCTCCGACGCGTCGTTGGGCTGGCTTCAGGCACACGGGTCACAGGCATCCCGTCGTTGCGGTCAGCGAATCTGCTCCCGGCTCTCGTGGGGTCTTCCACGGCCACGGTCTTCCAAGGGTCTCCGTCACGGGCTGGCTGCGGTAGGGTGCGCTCGGGCCTACGCGTCGCACGGCATCATATCCCCTCCGCCGGTCGTGGCGGGTTTCTCCAGGTGCCTACTATCGCACACCTCGTCGTCGCGGTCTGCGACGGGTTTCCTCCTCCGCTGGTCAGCAGTGGTCTCCTGGGCTAAGCTTCACCCCTTCGACCATATCATTCCGAGCTCTCGTTCAGCTAGTCCCTCTACTGCTCCGGTCCTGTCGAGGCTGCGCCACTGTCATACGCCACCCCACGTTTTAAAAAGAGGTGGTGGGTTCGGTCATACCGGAGCAGTGATAAGTTGAAAGAGCAAAGAGACAAAACAGCCAAAATGGTCTGGGCTAAAATATTTTAATACAGCTAAAATGTATACAGCGAGCGAGACCCCACAGGTCCACGCTCATCACGCTCAAAACAAGGAATCCAAAGGCTTCCCTCTCCTCCAACCGACCCCCTTATATAGATGCTCCCCCACAGCCGTTAGTCGGCGCCGCTAATCCGTGGGAGAGCACCACCTCCTTCAAGAACAAAAGCCCCGGTCTAGACAGCCCGGCCTTTTCCCAGGCTTGGAGGAGAAACAAACCTTTAGGGGTGGGGAGGAACTTCACAATATTCCTAAAACCATTACTTCTTCATAAAGCTTAAAATAGTTAATCCCTTTTAATCTTAAATCAATCTTGAGTAGAATTGATATGCTACGTTCAGTTTTAAAACCACTTCCAGATATTTTTATCATGCTGTCATCTGTTAACAAAAAAGTAACTAATTTTTTAAAAATCTTGGCACAAAAATTTCCAAGCCTCAACTAGAACGATACCGTTGGTTTTATATTTTTTATCTATTTTTGTTCAAAAGATATTAAATTTTAAAATTAGGGAGCTCTTTGTGGGACACCCTGTATGTTATGCATCGGTTTATAACTTACTTTTGTAATTTAATCTGCTTTATTCTTTTTTTTTTGCTTTTATAAATTAAAATTTTTTTTGAGAAATTAAAGCAAACCATAGTCGAAATCTGATAATGATGAATTATGTGTTTTATATTTTTTACTTAGTATTACGAAGATGGAATAAATTTCGTAGGCATTGCAAAAAATTATTATTGTGTAAGCTTTTTAATATATCCATTAGAGAAGGACATATGTTAATCGAACTTTTATGAGGGTGAGAAAATTTTGAATGTTGATAAATTAACTCCAGTGTATGAGCTTCCTTCTAGTAACACATCAGCTTACTAGATTCATACCCATACCCCCGACTCTTTCTTGAATTACGGGATACATTGGGCCCATTTTTATAAAGATATCCCCATACCCATAAGGTACCATACGTAATGTATATGTTACGGACAATGTAATAAAGCGGGTATTATTTACAATGCCAGATGGGGAAGAGGGCAATGTGATAAATTCAATGGCATTTATGATTGAAATTTATCACTTTGCCCGCTTCCACTCTGGGCATTATTAATAATGCCCAATTAATCACTTAGGCCGTAACATATATAAATTCAATATTTTGCCAGAAGTTATCTATTAACGAATACCCAATTTCAAAAACTAATCACATTATAAATTATATCCCACACATAAAATTATATTCATTCTCAGCTAACTAATACCCCAAATGAATAACTACATACAAAATCATTAAGAAATACAAAATTGAGCAGCTCTACCAATAACAGCGACTATAAAGAAGGTTCTGTGTGTTCCACAAACAAAAACTAAATTCATCGTAACAAAGATCAAGACAGTGCCTCTACTCCTCAAATTCCCCTCTGGATACCACTCGAAACAACTGGATCCCCCTAACCCGCAGATTTATAAACCGAGAGTTAAACGGCGGAATTTTGCAGCGCGTGTCTGACTCGAGGATCCTGCAGCTCGCCCCTACAGTGGAGCACCAGGCGCAAGTGATGCTGAGTATCCTGAAGCGGTATTCCTGGCATACCTTCTCCGTCGTAACGTCGCAAATTGGAGGGCACGACGATTTCATCCGGGCTATAAGGGACCTTATTCAGAGGGGTTTCCAGGACTTCAAGTAATGTGGATGTTTCTTTTGCGCATTTTCTATCTCTCATATATGAAATGATCTGTTTATTGTGTATATTTTTTGTTGGCTTTATGGGAAGATTTAGTTGGACATTTTGGAGGGATACATAGTTTTAACCCTTTATTTACCGACGGTACTTGTAAGTACCACTAGCGCAAGCTTAGAACTGCTGATGGCTGGCGAGTTTTGGCTATTTAGCGCCATATTTAAAAGGCACATAATTCACTTAACATTAGTTGGGGTAACTGTATAGTGATTTTTATCGCTAAAAAATTGGCGCATCAGCAGTTCTAAACCTGCGCCGAAAATAATGTGGTAAATTTAAAAGGGTTAAAATACGTATTTTGCAGGGGATGTGTTTTAAAGATTTATTTTTTGAAGTTTTTAAGTGTGGTTTTTGGTGAAAATTATGTTAGTATAATGATGAGCATTAGGAAAAAAATAAGTGACTTAAAAGCAGGTGAAAAATAAAGCACGTACAAAAAATATTGAAATTGTGAAGTAGTTGTAAAATGTTTAAAAAATGATTTGTAAAACTATTGGAATATTATAAAAAGGAGTATTTTCTTATATAAGACGCTTTTTTACTTTTTAAACAGTGTTTTTTTTCCTACTGAATGATTAATTTTAATTTGTACTAAAAACAACGTACAATACTGGAAAAAAATCGACTCAGACCCTATATCTCCGGAACGGCTAGTGATATAAAGACAAATCAGGTATCATTTTTCATGATTTGAAGTATTCTATATACAAAAAAATTTTCAGAAATTCTCGATTTTGATCCTGCGGGGTTGATGGTTGTAAGGATCAAAATCGAGAATTCAACGTAAAGAACGATATTTCAACGTAAATTCGACGAACTTCAACCCCCACTCCTGGCTTTATTTGGGGACCAAATGACATGAAAATTGGTTTTGGGGGGTTTTAGGGGGTGCTCTTTCAGAATTCGGGAATAATCTTTGGTGTCGCCCATAGGAAAAACGAAAGTTGGTGCTTCGTTTAATATGAAGACGACCCCCTAAGAACCTGAAAATTTTTCAGTATGTAGAATACTTCAAATCATGAAAAATGATACCTTATTTGTCTTTATATCACAAGCCGTTCCGGAGATTTAGGGTCTGAGTCGATTTTTTTTCCAGTATTGTACCTTAGAATCACATACTTTTTATCTTAAAAAATATATATGGATGTACTAATTAAATAAAACTAATTTTGAAATAAATGTATAATGTACATAATTCTATAAAAATTACTTAAAAAACATTTTAGAGTGTTTTAATCGACTTACTTTCAAACTTTTTTTTGTAAAATTAATTGCCAAAATAGACAAAATATCAATTAATATTATTCACTGTTATTATAATATATTCGTTTATTAATTTTTCTTTTACAATCTTATAGAGGAACTTATTCTAGTTAATATCTAAAATGTTTTGCTCCATAATACATTGTAATGAAATATTCGAATGATTTCCGATTAAACGATTTTAAAATTTTCTCTCATCTTTGCTTTTGTAAAAATTTTCATACAAAAAGTAACTAGCATCCTATAATCAACATTCAAACGTAAAAATTATATTTAAACTTAGAGAAAACACCCTAAATAACTCCTACTCGGTTTTAAAGCTTTATCTCATATTAACACTCGTAGCTTCCTTAATTTTTTTTCTGCCTGAATTAATGTTTTAAGTGTCTTCTATTTTTTCGCAAGTTATTTTTTTCCTCTCCATAAAAAATGCTTTTATGTTCAGTCTTGAGTTTAAAAAATTCAAAAGAGTCAAAATTAAAAGGGCAGAGGTGAAATTTTTTTTTATTAAACACGTTTAATATACCTTCCACTTAATTGTTTTCCGACCGTGGATTTATCAAAGTTATAATCTAAAAATGTCACATTATATTAATCATATGTTATAACGTACTCTTGTCAAATTGAAACAAATTAAAAAATACTATTATCTGACTCAAGGAATGTTTTCACTTTTGCGTTTGGGTGATGTACAAAAATCCGGGTTTGCCAAATTATGACGAATGCAAGACAGATAAAAATAATTATTTTTATTTGGTCAAGAACTAAAACCAAATGCAAAAGTTGGCGTTCAGATATTATATTGCTTTACGTCCTCACTAGATTGCCGTTTCTCAACCAAATGCATATAAAGCGGTTCTTAAACTTTTGATCGACAGGGCCTCCTTTATGGAATATCCATACATCAACCATCCCCCAAGATTGCCCAGAGCTCTAATTAGACCCTTTTTTTTGTTTTGGGGAGGGGAACGACTCTACGTTGTTATTCCTAAGCTACCTCTAAAAGTGCACATTTATTCGTTGAGTTTTAGATTACTTAAAAGTAGTATTTAAGTTATGTCCCACATAAGTTAACATTTTACAATTACTCCAAGTAATAATGGGCGATCGAGGGTCTTCCCAATAAAAGTTGAAAATTTTCCTCAAAAATCAGTGTTTTAGCTTATTTTGAGACTTTTTTGGTTACACCCAAAGAAAATAGCTCTTTGTAAACCATAGAATTTTCAAGGAAAAAATTTGTAAATATAAGTCAAAACTTCTAGGGGGCTGGGAGACCTCCTCTCTGAAATTTTTTGAAGTTTTCCCTTTAAACTAGTCTTACCTCATTTTGAAACTTTTTGGGGAATGTTAAAAGCTAACCTGAGTGTTTCAAGGTAACTCGTGAAGTCCCTAGGACCCCCGGGGGTCCGCGGACCACAGTTAAACCCTTTATCTACTGCATTATGATTCCCGGCAAAATTTTTCCTTCAAATATTTTTTTGTGTCACTAAATTGAAAATTAACTGATATACATAAATAAAATTATCATGCTTGGAAAAATACAATCCTCTAGGTCCAATTAATTAAATTTATACTTTTGAGCACCGCCAGTATGCGGAGTGCTAAATATTCTCACCTCACAAACAATCATGCCTTCTTTTTCCCAGTTTTAAGTGTTAAAAAATAATACACTTTCCTTTTGACTTAAACTACTTTTGAGGGAACAAAAATTACAATCATGGGAATACGATTGAAATGGCAGCTGAAAGCACAACTTCAGTTGCTGATGAACTAACGATAGTAAAAGGGTCACGTGATTTTGAAAATGCTGGAACTAGTATTTCGGAGGGGAGACAGGCGGAAGTCGAGGGGCAGTTGATCGAAAGAGGAAGAGACATTTGCTTGTATATAGAGAAACAAGACCCCAACTATCACCGGTTACCCAACTATCGGCCGTAAAAATCACGTGACCCTTTTGCTATCGTTAGGGGTCATCCATAAATTACGTGAGGCGTTTTTTCCAAAATCTGGACCCCCCCTCCCCCTTGGTGAGATTTAGTGAGATTTTGCTGAACCCCTCCTCCCCCCCAAGTGAGATTTACCTACAAATTTTTAAAAATTATTTGCAGTATCTTATCTGTATGTATTCCTTTTTCATACTTAAAAAAAGAAAATCGTATAATTTCCAACTTAAAAAGTTGACGTGAGATTTTAATCGACCCCCCTCCCCCCTTGGTGAGATTGTTCCAAACCCCTTCCCCCTTTTTGACCTCACGTAATTTATGGATGGCCCCTTAGCTGATCAGTATCTATTCGCATTTCCCGCTAAAATACTCATCGCAGAACCGTTTCTGCTTTTTATCCTGGAAGAGTAGAACTGAAAGAGTGTTCTGCAAAGTACGAGTATTGTCAGTATATTCGTAAGGATGGTCATTCTATGTAACTTTAAAGTTGGCGGGACTTGTGAGAACCGTACTGTGGTTTCACTCAGCGACCACCTCAACAGAATCTCTCTCTCTCTCGTGCAGACTGGACATCCTGAACATCTTGACGCTGAAGAGTGGAGGTGGGGCGGAAGGCTACCGGGCGGAGCTAGAGTTGGTGGCTGAGTCGGAGGCGCGCATCTTCCTGCTGTTCGCCACCCGAATGGAGGCGGTGGACATCATGCGAGCCGCCAGAGAAGTGGGCATCAGCGGCAAGAGCTACGTCTGGATCGCGTCGCAGTCCGTCGTAGGAACGGATTTCGAGGTCAAGGCGGAGCAGTTCCCCACAGGCATGCTCGGTGAGTATCGGTCACTGTAAAAAAATATGGAACGTTACTTTTAAGGTATGTCTACCTTTGGAGGGCTTTTTTTAAATATTCAAATTTTTAATGAAATACAAGTATTATATCGTTACCACCACGCCAGACACACGAATCTGCATTCGAAAATTGGATCCATCCTAGAGATAGTTGTTAGTCGCCAAGTGAGCAGTAATCAGTCCAAAGTGAGCAGCAATCGGCAACCCAATTGACATGGTTGGCGGCCAATTACATCTTGATGCCACCGCGCTTATGATAAGAGTTGCGCGTTTACGATATCAAAAAAAAAATCGAAATCATAAAATACTGGTGGTTCAATCCAGAGATTGTCTCATTTACTCATCTTCAATTTGATTGGTGTAAAGAATCACGTCGGCTTTCCAAGAAGAGTTTAATATTTGGTTTGAAGGGTTTGGTTTCGAATCCTTTAGGGAATGATCGCGCTTCAAGTATATTTCTATGAATTTTCAACTTTGTATTTTGTTTGCATTAAGTGAAGGATCGAAAATTTAAGAGTAAGGCGGTATTAACTTTAAAGACCACGACTTTGAATTGTTGGAATCGAGAAATTAACTCTATTCATGGACTTGTCGAAAATACATCAGAAACACCGGCAAGAAGAAAACACACCAAAAGGTAAAATTTTTTTGGCGGAAAAGCAGTGTAGCCAAACAGCGCCAACCCAACCAGCTTCTAGGCTTTCGCCTGCATTTCAAAAAAGATTCGTGTTTCTGGCGTGGTGGTAGCGATATGTTGTAACGAGATATAAAACAATGAATGAGGAAGTTGCATGATTTTTTTTTATTTTTTTAATCGATTCCTCTTGCAAAAATAAGCAACTACCCAAAATTTGAGGCCGATCGAGAAATTTTTTGATTGCCAAAAATATTAACAAAAATCCCCTTTTTAAAAGCGCGCGAAAACGCCAAGAGTTTGGATGTGACGTCATCTTATACTAAACATTGTTGTAAAGCAATGGAGTTGATGGTATTATTGTTGACGTCATCTTATAGTTTTAACAATAAACGTTTTCAGTCACGAGTTTTTTCTCGACTTTTAAATTAAAATATTTAATTATCTGTACATTTTTTTGAAAAACTGACTAGATATTTCATTTTATCCTACAAAAAACCATACGGAACACTTGTTTGTTTTTGAAAATCTGACACATGCAACTCCCTTATTGTAGTGCCTTTTAAGAAATTTTTTATTTATGAAAATAAAGCCAATTTTTAGTAAAATGTTGGTGAAAAATTGAACTTACGAAAATCTTAATAAAAAAAATTCCAATGTACATATTTGAAATATACTTGGGAATTATTTAGATTATATTATTACCTGTGTTGTAAACTAGAAGATATTGTGTACGCCCAAAAATAGAGATATAACCACCGTATCACAACAAAGATATTTATGTTAAGAAAATTACTCTTTTTTTCTAAACAACAGCTTTAAAAAATACATAATTATATAAGAAGGGCTTAGATCCTAGTTCCTAACATAGATAAATATATAATTATGGTGGTGGAAAAAGTTTCATTGCAATACCTTGAAAACTTTTTTTGAAATCAAGGAAAACAGGAAGAAAAATAACGAAAAATTTAGTTTCCAGAAAATGCATTTAAATATTTGAATTGAGAGGAAAATGTATTATAGTCAACTTAAATTCTTAAAGTTGTAAGGATAATTGGAGTTAACGCCTAAAAGTAAGGAATTTTTGGAATTTAAACAAATAGGCTACAGCTACACTATAAGCCAATAAAATGAGAACCACCAAATGTAGGATTTTAGGGTAGACATACCTTAAAAGAACTGGGCTGCTGAGTTGCTCATTTTTTTAAGTGATGTTCCTGGGAAATACCAGGAACGTTAAAATACTGAACCGTTTCGCAGAAACCAGCTTTTTATGAAGCAAAAGAAAGGTTGTTTTGTAATAGGGCTGGAACGATTTATGTCCATACTGTCTCACCCGTGCTTTTTAATCCCCCAAAGATCTCCTTGTCATTAAACATACGTACACACAGAAGATATTTAGAATGTATTAATGCACTACAAATCTGCATAATGTAGCTAATCTACAAGTACGTACCAATGTGGGAAATTATAATCCACGGGAGGAGACACCCTGTACACTGTACAGCTGTGGATGTCATTTCCACTTCATTTGGAGTCGTGTGATTTCTTTAATCAAGTTAGGGGTCATTACCCTGATACTATTCTCTATAATATCGTCATTTTAGAATCGATAACTACTATATTTGAAGAATCTCTTAACTTATTCGTCCAGTCAGTTCTGATGGTGTTATTTGCGGTTTCGGCGAGATACCGCCACTAACATGATCGGATACATTAAAAATTTGAAATTGGTGACTACACCACTTTATAACACACCTCTTTTAAGAGCAAAATTGGATTCATCCACAGATTAAAGCCAGTTAATTTCGAAGGAGTTGAGATGCAATTTTTTGTATTCAGAAAATAATTTTAAAAATTTTGAAAATTGGAAATTTACAACTATACAAGTGCTGTATAATATTTTATTTTCTGCATTTTCTTAAGTAAACCTCCGATTGAGTTGAAACTGGTCTCATCTAATTTCTCACCTCTTAAAATGAAAATTGGCAATTAGTAGTACTAATTATCTAGGGGAAATATTTCAGGAAATAACCTGTTGTTAGACTCTATTTGAAACACCCTGTATAATCCTTTTACATTTCAGCATTACTCGCAAAGTGAAAGCCATAAACCCTTACACAAACCAAAATCCCACACACACACAATCCTATTTAACAATTCCATCCTCTAACAGCCACTAACACCACTAACCCAAATACCTTATTCAGAATCAGAGTAAAATTAGATTCAAGGGAAACTCCATGATGACGATAAAAGCAACGAGATCTTTTCCCTGCTGGTAATGAAACGTGAAGAGTCACTCCACCGTTTAAAACAGTTTGCAAAGGGGTTTCATCTGCCTTTTCATCTTGCCCTACGAACACAGAAATGTGAGAAACATGGCGGCATCCTTGTTGGTACCAGGGTTATTAAATCTCACTCTTTATGCTCGAATTGCGGGTAAAGGAGAAAGAGAGAGATTAGTTCCTTCAATGCTATGTATGTCTTTGATATCCGTGGTAATTTTGTTTCAAAAAGCTTTGTTGGGTTTTAAAGGTGTTAAAGTGGAAGTAAACGCGGAGCAATGAGGTTTGTTAGAGAGAGGTAATATTTAGTTGTTTGAATTGGTTATTCCATTGTAAGTTTTATGCTCTTTGTATGATGTTTCATTTTTAGCACAGATGATGTTTAAATTATCATTAAGTAATTGCTTTAGTTACTACCTGCTTAGAAGTAATTGGTTTAGGTAGACTCAAAGTGAAGGAGCATCGACTAAAACGTTCAAATCATACGAGTACGTAATCAAAATCCAATCTAACTCTGTCCATATCTAGTGGCATCAACCCATACTTAGTAAATATTTGTTTTTCGTTAATTGATTGTTATTTTTAATATAGTCCGAATATCACGAGAAAAAACTTTTGACACAATATTGTGAAACTGAGTAGAATAATATTCTACTCAATTTTAAGAGCGAGGGTAATTCATACAGGCTGGAAAAAGGTTTTGTGCCAGATCTGTGTGACTTATCTACGTTTAAACTTCTTTTCAAAGTTTTCTTTTCTTCTGTCAAAGTTTTTATCTTGTTGGTTGGACTTATAATTTATTTTAAAATACGGAACTAAAAATGATAGTACTGGCAGAATAACAAGAAAAAATCGCATTATGAAAGATATTACACCCGCAAAAAAATTTTTTTTGGTGATATTTAAGAAAAATGTACGTTATGTAATATACAGGGTGTCCCACGAGAAGTGGCCCAACCCCCTTAACTTTTGAACCCCTACAGATATAGTCATGAAAGTGGGGTCTAGGTATAGTAAAGTGACCATGCTCTATCCGATGAAATAACTTTCAACGCCCTCTAGCGGAAACTTTAGGAGTTATAATTTTTGTTTTTAAAACTATTTGATGTATGTGAAAAAAGTCAATGACTAAGTTGTAGAGCAGCATCGATTCAGTAGGAAAAGACACCTTAAGCAGAAAAATATCTTGAATAAAACCCCTAAAACGCACGCTCAATCAGGATGAATTTACGTAGTTTTTACGTATTAAGACGCTCCTCACGAGGCGAAAATGAGAAATTTTTATTTTTATGATTTAAGTAAATGAGTAAAAGTATTCTTAGTTCATTAAATTGAAAATTTCTCATTTTCACCTCGTGAGGAGCGTTTTAAGACGTAAAATCTACGTGAATTCAACCTATTTGAGCGTGCGTTTTAGGGATTTTATTCAAGATATTTTTCTGCTTAAGGTGTCTTTTCCTACTAAGTTGATGATGCTCTACAACTTAGTCATTGACTTTTTTCACATACCTCAAATAGTTTTTAAAATAAAAATTATAATTCCTAAAGTTTCCGCTAGAGGGCGTTGAAAGTTAACTCATCGGATAGGACATAATCATTTTACTATACCTAGACCCCACTTTTATGACTATATCTGTAAGGGTTCAAAAGTTAAAGGGGTTGGGCCACTTCTCGTGGGACACCCTGTATATAGAAATATATATTATGTAATATATGTATATATTATGTAAAATATATAGATCATACCTTACTCATACTTACTCTAACTCACATACCTTACTCATTGCATTTTTTACTATGTAATAAGTACGAAAAGTAAAGAGTAGATGCAAAACGTAATCAGGTTTACATTTTTAAAATATCTTTGTCGCATTCACATTCTTAATAAAAATAAATTGTATGGCATATACAGGGTGTCCCACGAGAAGTGGCCCAACCCCTTTAACTTTTGAACCCCTACAGATATAGTCATGAAAGTGGGGTCTAGGTATAGTAAAGCCACCATGTCCTATCCGATGAGATAACTTTCAACGCCCTCTAGCGGAAACTTTAGGAGTTATAATTTTTATTTTAAAAACTATTTAAGGTATGTGAAAAAAGTCAATGACTAAGTTGTAGAGCAGCATCGATTTAGTAGGAAAAGACACCTTAAGCAGAAAAATATCTTGAATAAAATCCCTAAAACGCACGCTCAAACAGGTTGAATTTACGTAGATTTTACGTCTTAAAACGCTCCTCACGAGGCGTAAATGAGAAATTTTCAATTTAATGAACTAAGAATACTTTTAGTCATTTACTTAAATCATAAAAATAAAAATTTCTTATTTTTGCCTAGTGAGGAGCGTCTTAAGACGTAAAAACTACTTAAATTCAACCTGTTTGAGCGTGCGTTTTAGGGATTTTATTCAAGATATTTTTCTGCTTAAGGTGTCTTTTCCTACTAAACCGATAGTGCTCTACAACTTAGTCATTGACTTTTTTCACATACCTCAAATAGTTTTTAAAATAAAAATTATAACTCCTAAAGTTTCCGCTAGAGGGCGTTGAAAGTTATTTCATCGGATAGAGCATGGTCACTTTACTATACCTAGACCCCACTTTCATGACTATATCTGTAGGGGTTCAAAAGTTAAAGGGGATGGGCCACTTCTCGTGGGACACCCTGTATATTGTGACTTACGAGTGAAAATCTCACAGTTTTAAACTCAAAATCAGGTAAAAAAGGTATACTTCAAGTTATACAGGGTGATTCAGAAATAATCATCAATAATTAGAGGGGAGGTAGAGGGGCCCTAGACAAGCATATTTGGAATAGAGATGGTGGGGTGCAGCCTTACCGTTAAAGAGCTAGGACCTAATGTAGTGCGAGCGCGTTTCAAAAGACCGTTTTTAGAAGGCCCGTGTGACGAAACAAAAATAATAAAATGAAAAACATTATTGTATGAGGTACAGGAGTATCCGAACTACTTAAATCCTCAATGTGATAGAAATTGGTCCACTTGCTAAACCGTGGGGTGAGTTTTAAAACGTGCAATATTAATCTCTTAGTCAAACAATGGAGTTCCCTTAATGGTATTTAGAAAAATGATGATCGGGAAAGGAATTTTCAATGATCAAAAAGTTTCAACGATAAATGTTACGATCATTGAAAATTCCTTCCCCGATCATCATTTTTCTAAATATCATTAAGGGAACTCCATTCTTGGACTAAAAGATTAATATTGCACTTTTGAAACTCACTCCACGGTTTAGAAAGTGGTTCTAATTCTATCGAATTCATGGTGTCAGTAGTAGGGATACTTCCTTACCTCATGCAATAGATTTTTTCATTTTTTTATGTTTTGTTTCGTCATACGGGCCTTCTTAAAATGGCCTTTTGAAACGCGCTCGCTCTACATTAGGTCCTAGCTCTTTAACGGTAAGGCTGCGCCCCACCATCCCTATTCAAAATATGCTTGACTAGGGCCTCTCTACCTCCCCCCCCCAATTATTGATGATTATTTCTGAATCTCCCTGTATAATAGTCAAAATATAATCTACATTCGTTCCAAATGACAGACAAGAGATCAGAAAAAAATCAGACACTCCAAACAAAAACACTCACATCACCCTACAAACCTCTTTTACTTTTGACAAAGAAAAATAAGAAATCACGGAGATGATAGCGTTTTGACCTCGAGTTCAACTCCAAAACTTTTTTCCACAACTCGTCGCGAAATCCACTCAGACGTATGCTTCCTCCAATTTCGCTCCAACCGAACTGGCATGCATAGCAAGCATCTTCCAGAAAATTTAAATTTTTCCTGACTATCTGAATTCGAAAGCCGAGATTTTTTTTCACCCGGGGAGGGGGAACTCGCTTTCATGCATGAATTCTACTTTATTTACTCGCTCGTGAAATTCGGAGTTTTCAAATGCGTTAGAAAAGGCCAAAGGACCATATTTATTTCGTTTCAAGAGGATACTGTTTGGTGCTAAGAGTTTAAGCAATTGACGATTGATGTGGTGATGAATGATTAGAATGTGATATTAAACTTTAAAAGTGTCTTCTTTAAATGTGCGACTTCGATGCATCGAAGGTTAAGGTACCATTAAAAATGTCCTTAGCTGTCCCAAAAATATCCTAATTTATTTAATGAGGGAGATAAAGTGATGTTTCACAGTTCAGGTTCAATCAAAAATTTAATTTTAATATATTTCATGAGAAGTTAAAAATATTTTTCAAAGTTGAAGGTATAATCAAAAGTTTTCTTAAGCTATCCAAAATTGGTAATTAAAGAACCTAACACATTTTATTAGAAGTATAAAGTGACGCATCAAATTTTATCGTGCAGTCAAAAAAATTTAGTGAATTATCTGATATTTCGAATCAAAAATCTTTATTTATTTAATGAGAAGTTTAAAGCGATGTTTTTAATAATATGTTGTATAATCAAAAATGTTCTTAAATTATTCGAAATGTTGAGGTAAATAACCTAATTTTATTTCTTTAGAATTTTATAAGCAACTTAAAGGCTTAAAAATGGACTGCATTGAATATTTTTTATTTTATGATTTTGAATTACAATAAATGTTTTAGTTTTCAAAATTACATTAAAACAGATCTATAAATTACTTTAAAATAAAGAATTTGTTGTAAAAACATTAGTTACTTAAATTTAAAGAATGGATTACATATTTCTTAGAAAAACTGGTATTTATTGAATACCTATTTAAAAACTTAAAAAACTCTTTAAAATTTTTAAATTAAGTACTAACTACGTAAATCCTATCCAACTCCAAATATAACTCTAAATCTAAGAATCTATTTTTTATTTGAAAATTATGGATTCAAACAATTAAGAAAATTGAATAACAATCTCACATAATATCTTTACATAAATCCTCCTTTTTCTATTCTATTCTTTCTATAATAAAGCTTATTGAAAACCAAACTGTTCAGTGCTTTATATTTTTCACAACAGCAGACCTGTGAAAAACCATTCATTTAAATTCAACAACGATCATTCTGGTCTGTTTATCCACTATGCATAAAAGGTGATACATCTTTCCTTAGAGATAACACTTGACAAGTTTGAGAGCTGAGAACTATTTATATTATCCCTGATGGGGAACAATAGCTCGTGAAATTTTCTCCCTTGCGTTTGTTTGGCACTCAAACAATGTTATTTATCTGTGTTAAATTGTTTCAGTCTTTCTAACTGCATTCACAATTTTCTAAGATATTTGACATATTAATGGGTTTTTATTATTTCAAATATTAAACTTTCGATACTATTCCCTTTATTATTCAAATAAAAATGAAAAAGCTGTTTTGGACAATATAAATTTTAATGTCGCCAAAATGGTTTTTCTCAATATTAAATGTACCAACATTAATAGGTTGGTTTGAAATTTTTAATGATGTTTCAAAATTTTTACGTTTAAAACTTGCTTGGCGATTTTTAGCAGAACATATCAAAGTCACAAAATATAGTAGTTTGGGGCGGATTAGAGAGCCTGTGTACGAGAGAGGCGACAACTCGCTTAAAAGCGTCTCTGCGCATCCAATTCTGTCCAAATTCTGTCCAAACTGTATCATGCCGCCCCACGCTAATCCTATGGAGAAAAACCTGTGGCGAACAGAAAACCTGTTTACCGATCTGCGCGCGCTATACTGAGTTGTCGCCTCTCTCTCGTATACAAGCTCTCTAGGGCGGATAGGAATGAAAGGGTTCAGTAGTAAAAAATTGCAATGTAATAGGGTAAACTATATAGAAAGACCTCACCCAAAGAAATTTTTCCTGTAAAAAATCAATGAACTGTTCGTCCTTCTACTTTTTACAATCCCTCATAAGCGTTTTGGACATACATTATTATACAATATTGTAACAACGTTTCAAAAATTTTTAGGTTCAACTGCCATAAAAAGATGAAATATTTAAAAAAAATTGGATCCCATCTCCCTATTACATAATATTTGGCTATTTATATTAACAACCCTAAGTTAGGCTAAGCGCGCCCTAGAGACTTTTGTCACGGCGACAGAGACAAAATTATCACCCTGGCTATTGCCAGAAGCTAGAGCGCGCGCATAGGTGACGAGACTCCTGGCCGATTGCCAAGAATCTCACCATAGAAATGCATTGCTCTCGAGTGACCTAGTGTTTATAGTCGCCGCGACAGACGTCTCTAGTGCGCGCTTAGCCTTATAGTGTTAAAAAAACTTTTAGTAATAGTTGGTATTTTATATTGTCACTTTCTTTTCAGGCATTTATATAAATGTCACGAATGACAGATTGTACGTTGAAATGGATCGTGCGGTGAACATATTCGCTTACGGACTGGAGTCATTTTATAACGATCCCCAGAGCAATAACATTAGCCTCTCTCCCAGTTTGAGTTGCAACGGAAATGGACAATCCAGGTGGCACAGAGGAGATGTCATTTTTAGGTAAGGGAATCTTCAGGATGTTGTTTATATTCGTCTGTGCATACAATTCGTAAGAATAAAGTGCCGTTTAGTTTAAGTGATGGATGGATAAGATAAGATGCCCCACCTGGGTCTGAATTATTTTCAAATAAAAAATGTTGGTATTCAAGGAATTTGCAGGGTCCAGATTTGGAATTTAGTCCATCAGTTGCTATCCATTGATCTATAATTTTCATCTTTATTAAATGCTATTTAGAATTATTTTGTTATCAATACAACAATTCTGTATATTGATTCAACAGAATGATGTAGAGTTGAAATGTGAAGTTAGCAGATTTTTATAAATTCTGATTAGTTTAAGATCTATACAATTATGCAGCAAAATAATTGTGTATATTAGAAATATGATAATATAAAATGATACAAATAAAACTGGATGAATCTTCGAAAAAGTTAACTTTTATGTTAAAAACTACAAAGATTTTTACTTGAATAAGTCTCTTCTTCATTAGTGTTTACATTCTCTGCTTATTTCTGACTAGCATTACCGTATAGAAATGAAATCTTACGCTCTCTATTGCTATATTCTATACGATTTTATTATGAAACAGCAAACAATATCTAAACAAAGCATTTTTTTCTCATATTTCATGCTTAAGATGTATGAAATATACTTTATTGCAATGTTTTTTGGCCCTATGGCGTCACTACACGGAAGGAAACACAGAGTAAACGGAACGCATGTTGGGTTGTTAGGAGGAGTTTCGGTTCGCAAATCGAGATAAAAAGACGCTATATTTACATGGGTTTAACAAACTTATCATGTTTCTACATTGAAGTTCTTAATTTCACTCAAAATTCAGACACCGCGCTGAGAACTATAGTTTAAGAACAAGAGTAATAGAGAGTATATTCTCTTTGTTTACTCTCAGCTTGTTTCTCCAGGGTCAAGGTTGCAGTCTAGTATGGGTAGTTTTAATTTTCAATGTATTCCTAATTACATGTTTAAATTTTTCATTTATATAGTGAAGCACCATAAAATTACATGTCCATTGTTTTATTATTTCTCTACATGAAGTTTTCTGTTCTAGGCATATGAGAAACGTGAAGCTTCCACCTAAAGCTCACAGCCGTCCTATAGCATTCAATCTAGATGGAACGTTGAAAGATGTCGAAATACATGTAATGAATTTGAAGTACGATCGATGGGAACAGGTGAGAATTTTATAAAACCTTAATACATCCTCCGATTTCCAATGTTCAGTGTTTAAACTTTTCGAGCTGCACAGACGTATTTTTATGCTTTATCTAAGTTTTTCTATTTATAGTACTGGGAAAAATCCACTAAAAGGGAGTGAAGCATTCCAATTTTTTACCTTGTTATTACTTTTGAGAGATTTTGTGCTTTTATAATTTTCTAAATGCAGTCTTTGTGCTGTCTAAGAATTGCTTTTAGTCTTTAAGTTTCGTGCTTTTAAACAAAGTGTGAGGCACGCAAGAAAATGACAAGACAGCGAAAGAGTTGTCGTTCTTTTAAGAATTCAGGCAGACTAAGAAACAAGGAAATGTTTAGTTAATTTTTGTTTCAACTAAACTTTGAAGTGTGTTTATAAAGTTTAGAAGTTAGAAAAATGAAGAAATCACAAAATATTGAGTTCTGGATGAACATGCTACCAATTTCCTAAATCTGATGCTTGATTCCGCAATTCTGGAATTTTTACAATAAAAACTCACTGATACCAAACAAAACACCCATTTCCATGTTAAGATAGCACTTCTATCTAAAATTTCACATGGAATTGGGTTTTTGAGAGTTGGGTGTTAAAATAAAATATCAGTGGAAGTTATCACAGTTTAGATTTTTTTTAATAAAAACTGTATAAAAGTTTTTGCATTTAAAAAGTCGTTTTCACAATCCGAAAACAAAAAAGGTCAATTCCACGTGAAAGTGGACATGGGAACTGAATTTAAAATTTCAATTAAATAAAATTTCTTTCGTTCTAACCAATAGATTGAAGACCAAATTTAATAAAAATAATATAAAATAAATTAAATATTTTGAGTACATTTAGTTTTTAAAGTTAATCACTTTTCACCAACTTTAAAAACAAAATATTAGTTCAAATTAGCCTAACTTCGATGGATTTTAAAACACTTAAATAATAAAATAATTTTAAGTTTTCTTAAACATCTTAAAAGATTTACTCATGGCCTTCTAAAAAACACGAAATTTATTTGTAGAAACCTTTTTTTAGTTGTTATGGGACTATCAAACGCATAACCTAAATGTGTAGTCTGTTTTTAATAAATAAATCTGCTTTTGAAAAAAAAGTTGGTACTTTATTTTCTCTTTCTTTGTATCATAAGAAGCAGTTCAGAATAAAATTTTTTAATAAAAGTGATTGAAATATATGAGTTTAAAGCAGGGGTTCCCAAACTTTTTTGGCCCGTGGACCCCCTTACGATATTTTTCGTACCCCGTGGACCCCCTGTCTTAGGGACCATTCAAAAAGTAGCTAAAAATCTTGTGTTTGATATAAATTTCTAAACCACGCATAAATTTTGTAATGATTTTCCAAGTGTTTTTTTCTTGCATGGATAAGCTAATGATTTCACACTTTTCCATATTTTTTTAAAAACCCTTTTTTATTTTTTGCCTTCATATGGTTACACGATGTGTTTAAGGAAATTATAACAATCAAACATTCAAAAAGTTTGAAATAAAAACAAATCTAAACTTATAATATCTCTACATTTCAAGACACAAAAACTTTTAATTTTAATAAGTTTTGTTGGCAAGCTTGTCAGAGTTAATGGCTTATGAGTGAGTTATTCATTCACCAAATCATGAAAGTTCAACTATGAAAAGAAGTAAAATTATACATTATGGAAATTTAGTTTTAATTTATGAAATTGAATTATGTGAGGCTGGTCGGGAGCTCTCCACCGCGATAAGAGAAAGACAAAATTTTTGAAACTTATCAAAGTTTTCCATTTTAATGAAATTTTTCCCGTGAACCACTGAAAGTCGCTGTGGACCCCCTAGAAGTTGCTGTGGACCCCCAATTTTCATTTTCATGCCCGTGGACCCCCTGGAAGTCGCTGTGGACCACTGGGGGTCCATATGGACCACTTTGGGAACCGCTGGTTTAAAGTAAAAAAATATGTCCAAAATTCCTTCAAAAAAGCGTCAAAATTGCAGTTTTCTCAAAGAAGTTGGTAGTTATTTTGTAGCAATATGACGTAAGTCTGCAGTTTTTGCTGACAAAGTGTCCAAATTTCCCTTCACTTTTTTGAAGAAATTTCGCTGATTTTTTGCAGGGATTTAATATTAGATGTTCATTAGTTTAATACCTTTATGCAAAACTATCAACTGAAAAAAAAACTCAAAAAAAAATTGTAGATATGAAATGATTGGACACGCGGATGCTAAATAAAATTAACACAACTAGTATTATATAGCTCTGTCGATCAAGTGGGTTAAAGAAAAACATATATTTTCAATTAGGCTTCATAAAAAGCACATTCAAAGAGTGTTTTAGTATATACAATTTATCAATAAAATTGTTTAAGAAAAAAATCTTCAATTGTACTTTTTAGAGTACCTACTCGTGTACAAATTAAATTTAATAAAGTGCTAAGAAAACTCTTCACTGCATTTTGGGTTATAAAACCGTTCTTATGTTGATACATAAAAAAGCCTGAAGTTTTTTTAAATCAATTTGTTCGATTCACATTTAAACTAAGACTTGGGAACAACAGAAAGGCTAATTAAATATTGTTAATTGGAATCATTTCAAACAAAAAAATATCACAGCAGCATGTATTCTTTAATTTTAAACTGCCCTTGATTCTAATGATTAAATGTTCATTTCAGTATTTTTGGTATTGACTTTCTCTTCGTAATTGAAAGTGACTTCAGACTCTCTGTATTTCACCTTTAATTTTCTTATAATTTTTTTCTGAGCAAAAGCAATTAACCTCGCTTGATTGTTTCTCTATTTACTGTTTCGAAGTAGTATTGCAATGAAAGTCGTATGTAATAAGACCAGCTACTTTCAATGTCACTCATGAAAGACGGTATTTCGTAATGTAGTATTTAAATAAAGTATTTTGAAGTAGGTATTTAAGTATTGTAGGATTAATAATAGAAAATTCTTCTTCAACAAATTAATTAAATTTTAATTGGATGCGTGTCTGATTCTGTAATTAACAATAAGTTGTCCCCTGTAAGCTTATTAGAATAGGCTATAGTCTCAGGCTGTCACTTTTCGTAATTTGCAACACTTCGCCAGCGTCAAAAGTTAAGGAAGATCCTATGATAAGTTTTAAGGTTACTAAATCACCACTGGAGCAGTGGTAGGATGCTTGATTAACTTGCGACAGTTATTGGGTTCTATTCTATATCCTCGGTAATAATTAAAAAAAACTTTCCAAGAAAAATTTCAATTTCAACCAACCAATCATAGACTCGGCTAACATCCTAGGATTGGGGTCTTGAAAAAACTTAGATGGTTCAAAAACCCTTATTTGAATAGGTGTAGAGTTTTTCCAAGAAAGTTAGACTGAAAGTGTGTAAGAGACATTCAGGGAGAAAAATTCTTCAGTAACACTTACTTGTATAGTTAATACGATAAAATCGATATTAGAATAGATATTTATTAGAATCGATTAGAATAGATATTTGCTTCAAATTAGTTTTTTGACAAATTGTTTTAAATTCTTAAACATAAAATACAAAATTATGTAACTTCATCTTGAGAGCAAAGTACGAACCAATTTTACATTACATTGATTTTAGACATGATGTATTATCCAACTAGAATTAAATTTGAAACTTTATACCATCATCAGTCATTTAATATGAGCTTCATTAATAACTATGATAGTTTGACATCCCGTTATTGGTGTACCGTTTAATTAGTATTAATAACAGGATTATTATAGTTATGTAAAAGAGGATATATGGTGTCCTTTTCTAACACTGAATGATTATGACTTTTGAATATTAGTATATAGGGAACGCATAATACCAATTGAGGTGTTTTCACCAACAACACTATAACTTTAAAGTAAAGCTCTATGTCGGAGTTAGCTCGTTGTTGCTACAACCGCCTCAATAACATTTTTTTTGCTATATTTACTTAGTGATTGAAAAACTCTATTGGATCTCTCTCTCTTTCAAAAAATAAAAGATAGAAATAGTTCTTTGGACATATAATATGTACTCCACTCAAGGAATCTTTCGGTTTGGGTGGACTTATTGAAACACCCTGTACATAAGCTGGTTAGAATGAAAGTGGTATAAGTCCCAATGAACGTAGTTTTGAGCAATCGAAGGATTTCTCTAATGACGCCTGTGTTTTTCCTATGGAGACGGCACTTTTCAGGCAGTACTTACGGTCCAATCATTGAACTTTTGATTTAGGCGATTACAGCACTATTATACTCTGTTCATTTTGAATAGGCGCCTGAAAATATCTCCTTCCCCACCACCGATTGGCAACGATAGCAACTATCATCGTCAAAGTGACGAAGAAGGCTTACTATTGGCTGCGCGAAGAGCGTAACTATGGTTACGCTTCTAGCGAGGGGGAAGACACTATTTCTCAGGCGCCAATTCTAAATGAGCATAGTATAGTTATAAAGAATGTTAAAAGAAATCCAAATCCAGGCTTTTCCCAAATTTTGTATTTTCGAACTAAACCACTTTCATCTCCTTGTGGAGCTTGGGTATTCTAAGTGGCACACGACGACAACAACAACAACAACAACAACAACAACAACCACTTTTATTCTGAGCAGCTCATGCCTGACCTGTATGTATCTTCAGATAGGAGTGTGGGAGAACAACACCCTGGACATCAAAGACATAGTCTGGCCAGGGAACAGCCCCGTGCCTCCCCCTGGCGTGCCCGAGAAGTTCAACCTCAAGATCACCTTCCTAAAAGAACCCCCTTACGTCAACCTCCTCGCACCAGACAACGAGACTGGAGACTGCAAGACCAGCAGGTCCATTAGATGTCGTGTGGCTCCAGAGCACAAGTTTTTGGGGTAAGTAGAATTCACTCTTCTTTTTTTTCTTTTATACTTTTTTTCCCACTACCTTACTACCTTCTTAGAAAAAGTTAAAAGACGACTTTAAATGTGTTCCCAGTTATAAAAACCGTTTTATCCCATTAAGTCGCTTTAAGTGTTCGTTTAGTCTGTTCATTTTAAATAATAGGACAAACTGGCAAAGGAGGCTAGAAATCTCAACAGTGGCAACAACATCAATGTTATCTTACACTGTAAAAAATAATCCTGTAAAAAAACAGAAAATTTCTGGCAGCAAAACATGCCAGAAAAATCCTGTAAACAGAAAAAAGGTGTAACCTGCAGGTAAATGCTGTAAAAAAGGAACTTTCTGTCAAGTGAGCTACATATTTTTTCTGTTGCCTCACAGTAATTTTCTTCCGGTGCGCATGCGTGTCGACTTATTTTAGCTGTTTTTTTTTGAAATTTTAATAAATCAATAACCGGGGATAAAACCCACGACCTACCGCATGCTAAGCACGCACGCTACCGCTGCTCCAACGAGGATTCAGTAAAAGTAGAAATTATCCGAAGATGTTCTTTCTTTCTCCACGAACTGAAACTTTCTGTTTAAATACAGATAAGCTAAAAACTAGAAAAAAGCTATTTTTTTACATAAAATAAATAGAAGTGCGGTGGGAATGTTACATGACAGAATATCCCTGTAAACATGAAGTCATTTTTATTGAAACTTTCTGTGTTTCTACAGTTTTTTACAGTGTATGATATGCAAATACCATGGTTAAGTTCAAACTAAAATAGCAGCAGATTCCAATTAAACACCAGCACTGTAACATCAATAGGAAACGCCTTTTAACAAAGACTTTTGTTGCACTAAGGATATGACATCACGGGGGAATGAGAATCGACAGGAGGGCGTAGAAATTATAGACACTGTAACAACTGCCTGGACACGCTTTAAACACCAGCACACATTTTTAATTGGCAGTCCATAGATATTAATCTACTAAATATTGAGGTCTTATTCCCTGAAATAGATCTCTACGATGACAATATTACAGAAATTGCAAGGGCTGTCATCTCCGCTCATTGCAATATTTGATTTAGACTTGTCGTGGACACAACATCATCATCATTTAGAATAGGCGTCTGAAACAGGATAGAAAAATGCTTACTAATAGTACCTAATAAAGCTCATCACAGAACTTCAGTGACAGATTCTTTTACAATAATTTAACTACTTCTGTTGAGGCTGCCTTGTCTTTGCACAAGAAAAAATGATAATTACAAAAGTATCTGCTTCTAATACATTAAGTTTCAGGCGCCTATTTTAAATGAACAGAGTAATTTTACTATCCAAAATTACAAATTCTATCGGGCACAGCAAGGAAAAGTTCCAAATGGTGTATTAAGCTCTCGCGTAAAATTTTATTAAAGAAAATTATAATCAAGAAAAATTATTGATCAAGAATGGTGAAAATACCATTAATAATTTCTTACCCTGAATAATTTCATCTTGAATAATATCAGGAATAATTTCTTATTCGTGATGGAGATTATTTTGTAAATACTGAAATGTCCTCTTATTTATCTCTCTCATCTGAATCAGATAAGATCCATGAAATGGTTCGACTTAAAAAATCGAGGACAAAAGATAGTCTTTATATTCATTAATAAGAGAGAGTTTATTCATTTAATAAGATGATGCGAAGTGGCCTCTTCAACATTGTACTTGGTGCAAACAGGGGAGGTTCTAGTACTCTTGGAAAAATGTACTATGAAATACTTGTTTCTTTATACTGAAACAGTTTCAACTGTTATAGTTACAACAAACAGTTACTCAAACAGTTACAACAAATTTTGCATTTAAATGTTTATCAACTTCTTAAGTTAACTCAAGTAAAGTGTTTCATTCTTCTGTTGATAAATTGAATCGATAAAATATTTTTAGTTTATTTCTAATAAATCTAAACAATGAATTCCAAACCAATTAGTTGTTTTTAATTAAAATTTCTTTTTACCCACAAATCTTGTCCAACATAATAGTAATCCACTAAAGATTTAAATGGAGATTTCATGTCTCAGTGCGCTTTGCTGACTGAATCATAAAAACAAAACGTTTGCAAAACGTTGCATCTTAAAAAGTTAAGCTTCTTAACTTTACTTCTGCTCGAATTAATACCGCTGAAGTAAAAAATAAGTGATAGCATGTAAATTCTTCAACCAAAAATGTCTTTATAAAAGTATGCTATTCAAAAAGTTTTCTACAAGAACAAAAATATCTCTGAATCAAAGGAGAAAGAATATACTTTGAATGAAATTATTTTTATTTAAAAAATATCTTTCTCCTAAAAAATCTTAAAGATGCAGTTATTTGTTAAAGTTTGGATAAAAACTATGTTCTTGTTTCCCTATTTTTTATATTTTCCTCCAAAAAAATTTTGCATTATATGCATGAAGAACTCAACGAAGTATTTCAAACTTTCTTTCAATGAAAAACACCTTGTCAGTGATTTGATATACCAAACAATTTAAAGTGTAAAAGAATATTTAATGGAGAATCACAATATGTGCTATCATTAAGTTTGCTATCATTCTGAACTAAATTGAGGTTTATTTACTCTGATTGAGCTCTCTATGTAAAACTTAACTTTTAAACCTTTTTTACTTAGTTATAACCTATTAATCACACAGTTAAAACAGGAAATATTTTGTTCCTCTATAACACAGATCATTAAAAAGCTTCTTAAAAGTTTATATGACATTTTTATGTAATTTGGCGTGACGATAACGGAAACAGTATTGAAAAAATTCTACATGTCATGCAGGATTTCACACAAATTGCAAAATCATTTTAAAATTCACCCAGTTTTCACACTTTCAATACATTCCTAATTTTATTTCTTTAAAAATTAGCAACTGTGAGTAAAGAACAAAGGTAACTATGAATATTTATAACTTGAACATGACACCCAAAACATTTTCAAAATATTATCCCCAAATTTGCTACAAAATGTAGTTAACCCTTCTATTGACTTCTAACATATAATAACGAAGTTAACTATGATAACAAAATTGTTTCAATGTAAAGGAAAGTACTTAGTTTTAATAGGGTTAAAAGATTACCCAGTAACTTCTTGGGTTATAAAGAGTCTTTAAGTTTCCTGAGAAAAATCCAATCATCTTTTCACCACGTTACGATACTTTCAAGTTCCTTCAAAAATGCATAACTTTTGTTAACTAATAGCAAAAAAGACAGAAATCGGAGTAAACTATCCCTGTCCTGTGAAACGAAATAGGTAATCGCAACATCCGTTTAAGGTTTCTGAAACGTCTTTATCCCAGACCCAGAGGCAATCACGTATAGTTTTATTGCCACACTTTTCTTGGAAACGATTTTCGGAATGGGCTTAGCTACGCTTTGAGGACCTCAATAAAAGAGACTGATTAAAAATTGAATAGTTACGCTTCCAAGAACTCAAGATGGCGCTTACAAACTTTTGTTATTCCATTCATACTCAATTAGGCTCCTTGCATGTTTACGCTCTTGATGAATTTCGACAAAAGGAATGTGGCGTTATTAGCACATAAATAAAAGTTTCAATGAGAAAAATCATGTAGGTATTAGTATTGGGGAGCTAAAGGTATTGTAGTTTGTGTTCTGTCCCTTATTTTTTAGTTGGCTGGAAAATAATTTATCCGGCTATCATGTTGATTCTTCATGTGGTTGTTATTGTATACGGATAATATATGCAAATCTGGGTTATGTAAATTTATTTTTTATTTTTCAAGACATGTTTATTGTGTGTTGGTTGTTCTGGGGTTTTAACGGGATGATAAAAAAATATGTTTTTAATGTAAATGCCCTTAAATGAACTAGACAATTCTGCCGTCCTAAGCGAAAGTGTACACAAACGCAATTTCTCACAGATTTACTTTGAGAAAAATCTCGCCAAAAGAGCATTTGGCGGATTTTTAATTCTATGCGGTAGACCCTCCTTTTAAGATCGAATATTAGCTGAGCCCCAAAAAAACCTCTGTTATCGGTTGCAGCGTTGGGTTGCGTTATACTACATTCACACATGAAAAGTTAGTTTATACTACAATACATTCACACATGAAAAGTTAATATAGTTTAAGTACTAATCTAGCTTAAATATACATAGCATTGTCACAATGGCATATTTAAGCTAGATTAGCACTTAAACAAGATTAACTTTTCATGTGTGAATGTAGTATTAGGGTCCGGAATGCGCATATATTTATGGCAAGCAGGGTTCAATTGAATCGTCAGTTTGAAGAAGGGAATAAGTCCAAAAAATGACAAATTGACTTTTTGTGCTCAAAACAATCTCCAAGCTTTGCCCTACACATGGGTGAAAAGAGGGGGAAAATAACTAACCCCTATAGGGAGATATCGTCCCTTGAAGTTGTGAAATCGATATCCACACAATGAAAATTCCATTTCTTTTTTTCAATTTTCTCAAAACTTGATTTTTGGACTTATTCCCTTCTTCAAACTGACGATTCAATTACACAATAACAAATTATTAGCATTTCAGCTGCAAACTCGTGCGAGTTGCATATTCCAGATGTAATAATAACTTTGATATATCATATGTTCTTAAAACAATATGTTTAAAAATATTCCGTTTTAGTTTAAATATTATTTTCAATTTAAATTGATGTTAATTTCAATCTTACAAAAACATTAGTCCGCTTTCAATTCTGATATTTAAGGAGTTTTTTCATGATCTTGCCAACCATTCTAGTGGCCTGGAAGCAGCCATTCTCACCAATTTAAACGCGCCAAGAGAGAAAGAAAATGGAGTTTTAAGAAAACTCGTTTATGAATTTTTCTTAGGACGGCAGAATTGTAAGCCTTTCTGCAAAAACGATTAAACCCTAACAACTTTACATTAAATAGATTACTGGTGTTTCATGCACCTCAATATTTGAACTTTTTAGTTATTGGTAATACATTGCTGCATTCTCTTAAAACGAGGGGTGACACTTGCACTTGGTTCAAAAATTTCGATTTTTTTTTCAAATTTTTATTTAAAAAATCAATACTATATACTTTTTTCGAAAACTTTATCAAACTTTATATGAGCATGAACAGCGTGAAATTCTCTTTAAAACGATTGGTGACACTTGTACTTTGTTAGTAAATTTCGATATTTTCAATTTTTTATGAAAAAAAAATGATAAATGAATATTCTCTCGAAAACCTCATCACACTTTATTTGAGTATGAACAGCGTGAAATTATCTTTAAGTCTCTTCTGTGAAATAGTGGCTAAATTGAATATTTCTCTACAAAAAACAAATAGATTTTTATCGAAGTTTTAAGTCTTCAAAACAATGCACTTTTCTTTTGACTTAACTAGTTTTTGTGGGAACAAAAATGACAATCAAGGGAACCCGATACAAATGGCAGCTGAAAGCACAACTTCAGTTAAATCTATTCTCATTTCCCGCTAAAATACTCATTATAGGACCCATGCTGCCTTTTATCCTGGAAGAGGAAAACTAAATGAGTGTTCCTGCAAAGCATCGTCCATATATTCGTAAGGATGGCTATTCTATGTAATTTCAAACTTGGTGGGACTTGTAAGTACCGTCAGTAGATAAAGGGTTAAAGTTTCACTCAGTTACATACATATTTGCTTTCAAACACCTTGTTACGGGGTCACATTCCTACATTAACTCATGGACCAAAGCAAACATCCACGACCAAACGGGATTCGATCCCTGAATGCACGCCTCTGTAGACAGTTAGGGCGGGTTTACATGCAGTGAAGTGACCGTCGTAACATGTAGAAACTTCCCTTTAAATAGCTCACAAATAGTGACGTAACTACTGCTTCATAAATCTAAGAAAAATCCACAGGAAATTTTTGATAGTATTCCCTAGTTTTTCCAATGACGTACAGGTTGCATCGGTCAAACCGCTGCATGTAAAGCCGTCCTTCTTCGAAGTATATAGTTATACTGTAGTATGACTATACTTATACAGTAGAGTATGACTATACTTATCTAAATGTAGTAAGATTCTTATTTACACATAAAACGTTTTTCTAAACCGCATACTTTCATGTTGGACAAATAAAAATACGAAATTTTACATAACACTTTATTGATACGGAGAAAATTAATTATCTTTCCTTACTAATTATACGATTTTTTAAACACTTTACCTCTCGATAACTGCCCTAGAGAAAAATATAACACAAATCACAGACTTTCACTACGAACATACTTTTTCTTCCACAGAAAAAGGACGATGGCGTGGAAGAAGATAAAAACAATACACGCAGATAAGAAAAAAAACTTACTTTTCTTTTCCAGATAGTAATTTAAGTGTCGCAGTTTGATATATTACCAACTAAGTACATCGGAAGCCCAAGGAGTCCCCACAGGAAAAAATACAGGGATACAAGGTGTCTTGAAAAAACCTGGGTGATATATAAAAAAAAGAGATAACGGGCTTCTAACACGCTAGAGTAGAAATAAAGGGAGTTCCCGGACGATATCACGAACACATTGTACCAATAAAATTCCCTCTTCAAGTTCTCGATTTTAGGATGCTTGGGAATATCAGGGGTTATCTATTTCATGTGCGGAAGATTTCCTTTTATGGATTTGGATGGAGACAAGATTTTTTTTGAGAGCGAATGCCTTGCCTTATTGTGTCTTTGCTTATGGGGTGAGATTTTTGTGTGACATCTGTTGTTCTTCAAGCTGTTGTATACAAAGTGTTTGTCAAAGGGAAGTTTGTAGTTTTTGATAAAGTATTGTGTACTTTTTTTAAAAAAGAGAGGGGACTGTTTCTGGCAGTCTGAGGAATCACCTCGTTCGATTTTTAAACTTTTGTGTGAAATGAAGGATGTTGTTCTTTTCATGGAATGTTTTTGTGTGAAGGTTGTTCTTTTCATGATTGGTACAATCGTAGAATAAAAAGTGAGACAGTTCGCATTGTAAGCGAACTACTGGGGTTAGAAAGATACTGTACGCCAATTTTCATTATTTAACGTCTACTTTAAAAAAAGCTATAGTTTATGTCCTTAGGGGGCCGTCTACATATTAAACGAAGCACAAACTTTCGTTTTTCCTATGGGCGACATCAAAGACTATTCCCAATTCTGAAAGAGCACCCTCTAACCCCCCCCAAAACCAATTTTCATGTCATTTGGTCCCCAAATAAAGCCAGGAGTGGGGGTTGAAGTTCGTCGAATTTATGTTGAAATCTCGTTCTTTACGTTGAATTCTCGATTTTGATCCTTTTAACCATCAACCCCGCACGTTAGACGTTAAATAATGAAAATTGGTGTTTACAGTATCTTTCTAACCCCAGTAGTTCGCTTACAATGCGAACTGTCTCACTTTTTTTTCTACTACTGTACTATCATATGAAACACGTTATTTTCAGAGCATTTTTAAAATATTTTCTACACAATCTCAGGTTATGATATGAAGTTCCCTTATATTTAAGTAGAAAACAAACTCAGTTTATTTAAGAATAATTTAAAATTCAAATTTGGAAGAAAATAATAATAAAGTTTAAGAAAGTAACGAACTTCATAAAGAGAAATGTGGGTACGTTTAAATTTACTGCCAAATTCACAGCTATCTGGGTCGGTGTTAATAAATCCTTAGTTGAAAGAATTCCACCAATGATAGTCACCTAAAACATAATTTTTCTTTCTTTAACTGCATGTTGATAGGTTGATTAACTGTCATAGGGAAAGAGGAAAATAAATTCTGGATAAAACTATAAATAATTTGCCTTAACTTATGTTTAATGAAGTCAAATATTTTATTTTAACTAAATTAGTTTCATGAGAGTTAAAGATCTTCTTGATCGTTTCCTTTTGGTTACAATGTTGCAATTTTCAAAATTTGATTTTGAAAAGATGGGGAGTTTTATGTTTGATATCAAATTAAATTTTTTAAATATCAAGCTTAATAAATTTAAACACTGCAATAGGTATAAAAACTTTAATTTATTGAGGTTTAATGAGGGGTCATCCATGAATTACGTGAGGCGTTTTTTCCAAAATCTGGATCCCCCCCTCCCCCTTGGTGAGATTTAGTGAGATTTTGCTGGACCCCTCCTCCCCCCCAATTGAGATTTACCTACAAATTTTTAAAAATTATTTGCAGTATCTTATCTGTATGTATTCCTTTTTCATACTTAAAAAAAAGAAAATCGTATAATTTCCAACTTAAAAAGTTGACGTGAGATTTTAATCGACCCCCCTCCCCCCTTGGTGAGATTTGGTGAGATTTTTCCAAACCCCTCCCCCCTTTTTGACCTCACGTAATTTATGGATGGCCCCTGAACCAGCAAATCTATCTACTCGTTTTCAAAATGTAAAGTTTAACACTACTTAGTAAGAGGTATGAAATTCCCATTTGGGAGACAAAAATTATCGTTTCTCCTTTTTAAAGTGCATCGTTTCATTTCAGGTTGAACCACTCTGTAGCTGTTCGCAATCCCGAGTACTATAAATGCTGTTCAGGTTTCTGTATAGATTTGCTGCAGAAATTTTCACAGGATTTGAAATTTACTTACGACTTGTACCAAGTCGAAGATGGTGCTTGGGGTGTGGTAAATGTAAGTTTTGAAAACATACTTCAATTATTATAACATGAAATATTTTCTTAACAAAGATAATAATGTAGAAAAGAACTGTGTGACCAACTATACAGGGTGTTTCAAAATTGCATTGCACGGCTTTTATTTGGAACCAACACCTCCTAGGGTCACGGAAGTAAGGTCTACCCCTAGGTAAGTGAGCCTGGAAAATCGATTGAGAGGACTTACAGCGCCCCTAGTGGTGAAATTAAAAAGTTAAAAAAATTAAAAAAAGAAAAAGTTCGCATATTTGCAAATTTTTAAGTGTTATTTGTAGTTTTGTGTTTCTTTAGTTAAAAGAACACCAAATTTAAAAAAATCAAAAAAATTTGCAAATATGCGAACTTTTTCTTTTTTGGCCCCTGAAAAAGTGCTATTTTCACATGCTAATATCTCGGCAAATATTCAAGATATTTTCAAGAATTTTTTTCAGTGAGTTCTTCATGACGTTGGCAACAATACTCTTCATGAGGTTTTTGCTCCATCTCTTTTAGTTTTTAAATTAATTTTTTTAACTTTTTAATTTCGCCGCTAGGGGCGCTGTAAATCATTATAGTGCATTCTCCAGGCTCACTTACCTAGGGGTAGATCTTACTTCCATGACCCTAGGAGGCGTTGGTTCCGAATAAAAGCCGTGCAACGCAATTTTGAAACACCCTGTATAGCCAATCAAAAAATTTAAGTTTGTTTATGTGTACCTTTTTACTTTCTATATTTAATACTTTATTAACTACATGTTTTCTTCTCTATACTGCTTTCCCTTTTTAGAATGGCTTAATTTTACGCCTTAAAATCTCTTAAACAAACTATATCCAGTGCATGAGTTCTTTTGTTTTGAACTAATTGAGGTTAAAGAGTATATTCAGCACATTAACCCTTTATTTACCGCATTATGATTCGCTGCAATTTTTTTCGTGCAAATACTTTTTTGAGTCACTAAATTGAAAATTAAGGGATATTCATAAATAAAATAATCATCTTTGGAAAATTGAATCCGCTAGAGCCAATTACTGATACTTTTGGGTACTGTCAGTACTCGGAGTGCTAAAATATTCTCACTATACAAGAAAAACATAGCTTTTTTTATCGCAGTAATAAGTCTTAAAAATAATACACTTAACTTTTGACTTTAACTACTTTTTTGCGGGAACAAAAATGACAATCATGTGAATCCAATCGAAATGGCAGCTAAACTTACAACTTCAGTTAAATCTATTCGCATTTCCCGCTAAAACACTCATCACAGAACCTTCGCCGCTTTTTATACTGGAAGAGGATAACTGAAAGAGTGTTCCTGCAAATTACCGTCAACATATTCGCAAGGATGGTTATTCTATGTAATTTTAAAGTTGGCGGTACTTGTAAGTACCGTCGGTAAATAAAGGGTTAAGAAAGAAAATATTAGCCTACTTAAAGTGGATCCATGTTCACTAAGAGCTTCAAAAGTTTAAAGTGTAAATTTTAGTAGTTTGATAGGGGCCACGAACCAAATAATGGTTCAACAACAGCTCTCCCTCTAATGGTCAATTACTCCTGACGTAATTATATTTTATTGAAGAGGGGATTTATAGAAGTCAAAGTGGCGTTTCCTTATGAAAATGAAGTGTTACGGCCGTATTCACCACTAACCTAACATAAGGTTAACCTGGAACCAAACTTTCTAATTGGCAGTTGAAATAGAGAAACAACTATTAGGCCAATCAGAGTTGTCGAAAATGCTTGGTTCCATGGTAACCCGAGGTCAAGGTAGTGGTGAATACAGCTGATACAAGGAAACTATCTCCGGCTAAACTCTCAGAAATGGACAAAAATTTTACAGGGTTTAGTAGATGACGGAAAACCCATACTGTGGGAAAATATATGCGGAATAAGTGTAGGAAATCTGCAAAACATTCTTAAAAATAATCATTTGTACCGCCAAATGCCACCCTACCAGGTGAGAAATGTAAAGAAACTGCCAAATTTTTAAATGAACTGGCCGAGTTATCTCTGAAGCAGTTTAAATTGCCCAATTAAAAAAAGGTGCATCAACTGCAAGTCAAGTTCCCAAATGGTGCTAACTGAATAGACCCACTCAGAACCCACTTTTCAAAATTAATTTACTCCTCTCCTGATGAAATTCCGCAGTTAATTTTTTCCGCAGAATGTGTTTCGAGTGTTCTTATGCCATTAAATATTCCATCCATTTTTCTGAGTTTATCCTCGGAACATCTCATTGTAAGAGCTTCAAAGTTATCACTTAAGTGTAAACTTTGGTAGTTTGATAGGGAATTCGTCGAATTCAACGAATCAAGTAAACGTTCAACAATTAATAGCTATCTCTAATGGCTAATGACGCTTGACGTAATTATACTTGATTTGGAAGCGTATTCATCTAAGTTTAAGTTTCGTTAGCGTAGCGTTTCCTTATGAAAATGAACGCTTAGAGGGAAAATCCCCTAGTAGTTTTGTATTTACAATGGGATAGCTCATTTAAACCCCTAACTAATATATGAGCTGGTTAGAATGAAAGTGGTATAAGTCCACTGAGATTAGTGTTCAGTAATTGAAGGTTTTCTCTAACGGCGCTTGTGTTGATCCTTTGAAGAAGGCATATTTTAAGCAGCTCTTACGAACCAATCATTGAACTTCTGACAAAGACGACTACCACACATTGTAAAGGTCCCTAAAAGAAATCCAAATCCACTCTTATCTCAAAATTTGCATTTTTGGACTTATACCACTTTTGTCCTGAGCAGCTCATATATTTTTAATTAATTATTTAACTTAAATTTAAATTGGGATTTTTATTTGGCTTTAGTTTGAAACAATGATTTTTCCTACAGTTTTCTTTAATCCTAATCTTCTACGAAACAAAACATCTAACTCTTTAATTCAACAGTTTTCACACAGTTAAAAGAATTTTAACTCCGAGATCTTTTCGATTCGCGTCCCTGTCTATTTTTATACCCCCTTCGTTTATGCTTACACGCCGAAAACAAGCACCGAAATTAAAACAAACGAGATCTTAAAAGATTAAATTAAGATGCTCTCACAAGATTAACAGCAGACAACGAGCGAAGTATCTTTCATCAAGAGAATGCGGAGAAAAACACTGAGCGGTCTTTCTTAAAAGCTCCCTTCTATAATCCTTTTCTTTGAATTCTCTTGAAACTACTTCGGAGATAATGGTGCTTGAATGTGTCATCACCAGATAAAGGAGTTAAATATGATACGCAAGTAAAAGGATTTGGCTCACGAAACTTTTGTACGGAATCTCTGTTATGGGAATGACCTGAGAAGTATTTTTTTTGTGTGTGTGTGTTGGATTTCCAATCTAACTTTGTATTTGTATCGGATTTCTTAGTTCTGTCGAGAGTTAAGTCTTTTATTTTAGAAGTAGGAGACATTCTCTTTGTTGAAGAGGAAAGACGCGTTTAATCTTTTTTTTTCTTAGTGACATGAAATCAAATCAAAATGCCAATACCTTAACCCTTTTTTTATTATTTGAGGGTGGGGAATATTTTTTTGTCAATAGATAAAATCTTCAGAATTAATTAAGTTTGAAGTCCAATGTATCTACTTATAGAGGGCTTTTTCTTTCCCGTAGGGGGGGGGTTTGAAGAACGAGAGAAAAAATTTTCAAGTAATTAAAATACATTTTCTTATTTAGATAATACGTTCCATTTTAAAGTACTACACAGCAAGTTGAATATTTTAACCACCTAATAATTATATAGAAAACAACAGGTTGTGTTACTGCATAAATTTGCTCATTTTATTTCCTTATTTAGTTTGTCTCAGAAATATGATAAAAACATTCGTTAAAAGTTAAAAATTCAGGTAATTATGTTTAGTTTGAAGTAATTTCAGTATTAATTAATTTTTCAATATTTTTAAAAATGAATTCATTTTTATTAGTTTTGTTTTCCTTTTTTTACCAAGTTCTTACATTTTGTAAGGAATAACAAATAAAATGAATTAGATTAATAGGATGAAATTCAAATATTTTTTCAACTTTCTCTGAAAATTTTAAAGAAAATCTAACTACCTATATCTTATTACAAACATATGTTTCTTAACGATTTTATTCAAACACGAAAAAAGTTATGTAACCTTAATTTTATGTTTGTGTGTGTGTGTGTGTGTGTGTGTTTGCAGTATAAAACTATTTTATTCCTTTTACACTCTAAAAGCCTGTGAAGCATAGATACAATAGAAGGAATTTTGTGAAAAGAAGCCCTAGAAGATTCCCTAGAATTACATTTTTAATGGTTTTATTTCTTAAGCAACATAATTTATTATTATATCTCTTCGCAGAAAGCATCAACTTTATTCTCGTTTGTCTTGTGAAGAAAGTTTGGCAATCTATTTCCATTTATTTAATCTTCGCTGAACTCAAAAATTTACGATTGAACGTGATAGAATAGTTCTACCAACAAATAACCTTCCTATTTTATTCTTGTAGTATTCTATTTATTTTCTTTGTCTAGGATTGTTGGGTGAAATTTTTTTAGTAAGGAAACTGGTTCTGTAAGGAATTGTTCTTCTTGATATTTTGGACTTTTGTAAGGTTACGTTGATATATTTCTCTGCATGATTTTTTTTAAATGATCAAAAAATTACCTAAATGACAAATAAAAACATTTCACAAATAAAATACAATTTTTTAATACTCTGCACTACATCATTTCTATTTTTTCATTCCTTTTACAATTAGCTACTGTATTTTAAACATGTATTTCAAACCTTGCATAATCTCTCAATGACTAATCTACTTTTTATGTCAGTAATAAATACGTTTCAAACATTCTAGGAGTTCAAAGGCGTAAGATATTGGACTTAATGCGTCTTAAGTTTTTTTGTTCAATGGAAAAATTAACCGTTTAGCCCTCAACTAAACAATTTTATATTAAACAAGCTGGACATACTATAAAAATAACTCTTCTAAATTATTTGCTATCAAACTTACATAACTAGTAAATTTTCACTACCCATCGACGTTATCATTTGTTCCAAATAAACAACTATACAATCTAATTCAATTTGACATGGTTCTATAAAGTGTAATTTTTTTATTTCCCTTCCTCCTTTTAAAAACCACTGGTTTCATTCTGACTGTATCAAATTTATTCTATGCATCATTTTGATACCGAACCTGTTTGTAGACAGTCATACAAATCGCATAACCAGAACGGTCCGAAATTGCACTTTAGAACCATTTGGAATTGCGCAGGTTTATAAAGGAAAGAATTTTTCCGTTTCCTTGTCAGTGGTACCTTTGAAAACGCAAACTGAAGCATGTATGAAAGAATTTACCTTCAAATAATTTTTTCTGATAAGAAAAGCATAGATTCTAGTATATTGATGTATCCAATAGTATCCGCAGTTCTCCTTAATGGCATTCCACGACTCCCATTGATTTTTACTTACCAGCAGAATGGTACTTGGAATGGATTGATTGCTGAAATACTCAACAACAAAGCAGACATTGTGGTGACATCAATCAAGATAAACTCCGATCGGCAGAAGGTAGTGGACTTCACGGTCCCTTTTCTTGAGACGGGAATAGCAATTGTTGTCGCCAAGAGAACTGGTATTATTTCCCCAAAGGCGTTTTTAGGTAAGCATTTCTAAATCTCGATAATGTTTCGAAATATCTAAATCAGCATTAAAACTCTTCCAACACTTGTGCCAATTTACAAGTTCCAGAGAATCCCGAAGATCATGTAATATTATTTCCCCAAAAATGTTAGATTATTTGAGGATTTCCTGAAAATTGTAAGGACGGACTTCTTAAAAATTATCCGGGTGGGATAAAACGAAATTTAAAAAGTTTCAATGTACTTCAATGTACAAAGGTTGGTGCCGTTTTGGTTAGTGCCAAAGGTTGGTATCAAAAGGTTTGGTGCCTTTTATTGTTCAAGTTTGTCTTGTTCAGTTGTCTCAGATTTTCACAGGAACTCATGTCCGCAAATATAAAATTTGTCCACTAGAGCAGTGGTCCCCAACCTTTTTACCACCACGGACCGGTCAACGCTTGATAATTTTACCGCGGCCCACTGGGGGGGGCGTTGATTGTTTACATTATAGATTTTTTTATTCATTAATTTTAATTAAATTGTATTTAAACATGCTTTTAAAATAAAAAACAGTTACACCAAAAATAAATATAAAGTGATTTATAATTATTTTCATTCATTAATTTGAAGTATAAAACTAGGAATTTTAATTCCTTTTCAATGAAATAATCGGCCCGCGGTCCGGTACCATTTGATACACGGACCGGCACCGGTCCGCGGACCGGGGGTTGGAGACCACTGCACTAGAGGACAATGTTCGTCTGTGAAGGTGGCAAGGTTTGACCTTTTTTTTATTTTACGGGAAATTTTTGTCCTTATTCACTTTAAATTTCTAATCAATATTTTGTGGACCGTCTTCAAATTATAATGTGATTTTCTCAGCAAATTACCTGCAAAATTTAATGATTCTTGATTTACAGGGGTTTTTGGGGGTTAACCAATGTTTTCTGGGAATAAATTATTGCCCTAAAACATTTTTTATTAAATTTCAATGGGATATAAGGATTTTTAATACAATTTAAAATTATTTACTACAAATTACATTCCTACAGAATTCTAAAACAGCTTTTCTATTCCATATGTTAGTATATAGCTTAACTTTTTACATAATCCTTGCATATTTTTTGGTATAGAATCAAACACAAATTCAACCATGTCTTTTTTTACAGAACCTTTTGATACTATATCATGGTTAATGATCCTATTAGTTAGCATTCAAGGTGCAGCACTGGCAATATTTTTCTTTGAATGGTTGAGTCCTTATGGGTACGACATGAAAATGGCCCCACCAAGAGGTAGGTGAGGTTTTTTGGTGTATATTTGCTTAAAAATAAGATCAAGTGATGAAACTAATTCATTCATCTGGTGAAGAAAACAATTTATTAATGGGATTTTAGAATAGGATACATATCACATTGATTTGATCAAAGAGTGATTCTCTAGGTGATTTTTTTCATAGGAAACAAAGGTACACTTTTTTTGGAAACACTTATTGTAATAACTATAAACTTCGTGTTCCTTTTTATAATTTCAGTAATTTTAAACCTAGTTTATTTTTTAAAAGGGGATTTTAAAAACTGCATAAAAATAATAGGTAATTTTCCAATTAATACTACTGTAAAATTAAATGAAATACAACATAAATTAAATTAAATACAAAAACACGAAACACTGTTTGGAGTATTAAATACAGTCTACTCCGCTTCATGTGATCACTTTTACCCAAGAGTAGAATGACAAAAATATCTGATTTTTCAACAGCGTAACTCGAGTGTTTGCTTAAAAATCATCATAACTATGTGGTAATAGTTGAAGTATTTAAGACGATTACCTAGTATGTGTTTTCTACTTTTACATTCTTAAGGAATAACATGCGAGTGAAACATATAACAATAAGAAATTAATGGATCATTTTGAATGATTATGGATTAAAATTTATCCGGGGTCGATAAAATAAGTACCAAGTTTACGTGGGGAAATCAAGAGGGTGTTAGCAACAATCTAGCGCACTCAGCTGACCGTGACATTCAGTCACACGTTCTGTAACAGCTCTTGCTCATGGCCTCGCCCATTGAGGCTAAGTTATACTGGAGTTTGAAGGCCCACCGACCTAAGTACTCCCTCAAGTATCCCCCTTGATTTTTGTGAGGTTTTTAGGGATTTCACCTGATTTTAACAACATTAAGCAATGCTTTTTGCGTTGTTAAACTAAATAGGCGTGATCAGGACCAATCAATTTTGATTAACTTAATCTGATTTATAACATTAAAAGTGATACAAATAAGCGGAGGCAACTGTGTATAAAAAACAATATACAAATTTTGATACAGCTACAACACTTGCATAAAATATATTTTCATCTACTCCCATGTAATCTTTCTAAGCACATCAGAAATGTGCAAACCAAATGAGGGTGAGATATAATTAAATTTTCCGGTACCGAACACGGCCATTCTTCAACAAGCAGCAGTCAATCCATCAGCAAACCATAATTCACTTCCCTTCTTACCCGCTCAACATGGTAAATCATGGAATTAGCTGCAGCTAATTCTGATTGGGGATAACGCTCGATCTCTTTTGCATAATTAAACAGGTCACTTCTGCTGTCATTCCCCAATGGAGGCTCTCTCGGGGCTTAGCTCCTTCAACATCCGATTCTGATTGCATAATATAGACTGACACATTAATCTGATTGGATGTAACATGGTGTAGAGTTAGGTTATTGCGGAACTACATTTAATGGTATTTAATTACTGTCATTTTATATGAATATCAGTAGCTTTTCTTTCTTTCTTGTAGAGTTTTGTAGAAATTGAAATTCACAACACTAAGCAATCATTGGTAATAATACATTTATTCAAATCATTTACTGATCAGTATTACAATGATTTTAGGTATCACACATGTAGGTGTTTTTTGTACAAGGAAGGGCAAAAGGTGATACTTTTATTTGTTTATTTATATTCAAAATTTGGTTTCAAGTGCCCGGTATCTAAAAGTAATAAATGACTAAATAGCAATCAGTTAAGTTATTGAATGCGTTTATTATTAGTAAAAACGTGGAGATGTTAATTATTTATTTAGAGTTAAAGCCAAATTTTCAAATTGTTTCATCAAACGGATACCAGAAGACAATTATTATTTAACACCCTATTTAGTTTGAGCAACCATCTTACTTGTTATTATAATGACGCAAAATATGGTTTTTAGGGGGCAAAATTTTTAACTTTAACATTCTTTTTTTCCACAGCATTTATAAATAAAATCAAAGCATCATAACTACTTTCCTATAAATATCGATTTGGAGTGGATAGACATAAAAAAATAAAGCAAATTAATACTCTAATAATAAGACGAATTTCATTAGTTAGTATCTGTCAAGATAATTTCATTTTTAAATTCATATATTCCTATGTTTTGAAATATCTGATTGATAGGCATCCTATAAAACATCAGGAAACATTAAAAAACTCAACTATTCGTAACAAAATTTGAAAAAGAGGGGGGGAATAACTTAAACACACTAGATATTTCATACCTTATCAGAAATGGTATTCTCCCATCCCCAGTGCATGTTCTTCACACGTTCCACCCACATCCCTGCATACTCCACACACAACTTCTTTCATATATTATATATACAGGGTGTATCTGAAATGGTGCAACAAACTTTCAGGGATGATAGTACTCATCAAGACGAACAAGAATCGGTATAGAAAGGGGGTCCCAGACCAAATCCCAGGGAGTTAAAAATGGAGCGACACCCCAAAAAATCATTGAAAAATTCAATTTATAGAAGAACTACTATTGGTAAAAACTTAATTATGGTCTCAAAAATTGTGGTTTAATATGATCTTTAAAATAACCTCAAAAGTCTTCACTTTAAAATTTGTTTTATTATGAAAAAAGTTAAAAACACAAAAAATGTGAAAACTCTGCCAAAACCTTATTTTGCATTTCGAAATCCTTTCTTTTGATTTGATTATCTGAAAGATCATAGTTGAAAACCCTTAAGTCCAAAGTTTCACGTAAATACAATCAATATTAAACGCTTGAGATCCTTTTAAAGTTTGTTTTTTGGGTGCGCAAGCAGTTTTTTAGAGCTGTTTCCAGAACAGCTGTTAGCGCACGCAAAAAACAAACTTTAACAGGATCTCAAGCGTTTAATATTGATTGTATTTACCTGAAACTTTGGACTTAAGGGTTTTCAACTATGATCTTTCAGATTATCAAATCAAAAGAAAGGATTTCGAAATGCAAAATAAGGTTTTGGCTGAGTTTTCACATTTTTTGTGTTTTTTAACTTTTTTCATAACAAAACAAATTTTAAAGTGATGACTTTTGAGGTAATTTTAAAGATCATATTAAACCACAATTTTTGAGACCATAATTAAGCTTTTACCAATAGTAGTTCTTCTACAAATTGAACTTTTCAATGATTTTTTAGGGGTGTCGCTCCATTTTTAACTCCCTGGGATTTGGTCTGGGACCCACCTTTCTATACCGATTCTTGTTCGTCTTGATGAGTACTATCATCTCTGAAAATTTGTTGCACCATTTCAGATACACCCTGTATACCCTACCTATTTATTGATGCAATAAGGAACCCTTTTGATTTCTCCCTTTTAATCCTAATTATCCTTTTCTCTCCATCCCTGACCTCCTTTTACCTTGGATTCCAAGAGGACGGAACAGGACCAGGTACGTACTTGGTGTTCTAGGTGTTGTCATGTGGTGCCTGCTGATGTGCTTTGGTGTCGCATATCCCGTATTGCATGCATGCAAAACTGTGCGGATCAACATAGAAAAAGCCTACAATGGTGATAATGGGTCGAAACCGAACAGAGGGTCCAAAGCGATCTTTCAAATGCAATCTCTTGGTCAAGGGCATAACTGAAAATGTCTGTGTTAGACAAAGGGGTAGGCAGTACAGTTAGGTGGGAGTGGCAAAATTTTAGCTCAATAACTTCTAGGACTTACATTATGTGCTTATAATAATATAGCTTAAGAAAGCTTATTTGCATTGTGTGACAATCAAGAAATTTCCTGTATATGACGAGATATTTTATAAAACATAAAAGCAGAATTGGTAGACACTTATAACATTTTAATATTTTCTTACTTTATTAACATTTTTTATACAGGGTTATTCTGAATTCATCATCAATATTTTGGGGGGAGGTAGAGGGGACCTAGACAAGCATATTTCAAATAGGAATGGGGGAGCGCTGCCGCACCGCAAATGACCTAATGTAGTGTCGTGAGAGCGTTGCAAAAGGACGTTTTGCCAAGGCCCGTGTAACGAAAAAACATAATTAAATGAAAAAATTTATTGCATGTGGTAAATCAGTATCCGTACTACATAATTTGACTACATAATAATCCGTACTCCGCAATTTAATAGAATGACAAAACGTCATTTTGTAACGCTCTCGCACTACATTAGGTCCTAGCTCTTTAACGGTGCGGCTGCGCTCTACCTCCGCCACTCTTTAACGGTCCCCTCTACCTCCCGCCAAATTATTTGTGATGAAACACCTTGCATATTACATCAGAATAAATTACTAACATCTTGAATTTAAAAATTTACTTTTCAGAGAATGATACATTCCAAAACTTAGTTAGTACCATCACATAAAAAATATGAAAAAATTATAGCCTTTTTTAAAGTTTTAAATATTAGGGAGACAAAACATTGAAAATCTGATTAAAGTTATTTGAGGGACGATTTATGACTTTCCATAACTCGTTCGATAATTAATACGATGGTAGACACACCGTACCCAATTCCCAAAGTCACAAACGCCCCAAACACGTGTTCTAAAGATAAAGGAACTGGACCCTGATCTTTATCTTTGATCTTGCCTATAATGGACATTCTACGCCTAAATATCTCGTCGTTTAAATACTTATTGGTTATCCCGAACTCCACCACATTCCTAAGGACTGAATCTAACATATCTTTGCAACAGAAATCTTTCCTCATTGCAACACCGACTGGACTCAAGTCGATTCTTTCTTCAGAAATATACTTCAGTGATGCTGGAGGTATGCCATAGTAAATATGGCAATTCAGTAATGTAGTGAAATAAGCCGTTTTTTCTTCAAGCAGCGCATCCTCTTGCAAGTCGCTGGAAGTGAAAAACCACTCGTTCTTTACTATATTTTCAACCAGCGTGAACTGCTCGGCGTTACGCAGCTGGAATAGAGAAGTCGACCCTTTATTAACCAGAAACCTGTATCCCCGAGACTCGACGGCTTGAGATAGCTCTTTGAAAGTGCGTATGGGGGGCTCTCGCAACGGTATGAAAAACATGGACAGCAGAACGGAGGTGTAGCACAAAGATATAACGAAAGCCGTTATTCCCCAAAATCCTCTCAACATTTTACCACTCGTCTGATTGAAGTAGGATTGCCCAAGCAGATTCGCGAACACTTCTAACAGCCAAACCACGTAGGGCTTCTTACAATGAGTGGTGAAATAAAACACAATCGAAAGAACCACCAATAGTGCCATGATAGCAAACCAAAGTTGCATACGAAAAGGATACAGGTTGACAAAGGCTCTACTTAGCTCATTTGGGAAATTGGTAAAGAATGTCTTATGAGTATAGGAGTACCACTCACTGAAATCCACGACCTCCAGTCTTTCTCCTGTTACAGCAATATACGTCATTGCTATGTCCGCTTCACCACTTAAAACCATGCCGATGAGTCCTGTATAGGTCCCATTGGAGTCCTTTGTTCCCCAGTTGAGAGTAGGGGGTGACACTAAGGTGTATTTGAAATGTAAAGCTTGGGAAAGGGTTTGAAACAATTTTCCTTCGAATCCGCCAAAAATGTGAGCGTCGCCATTGTTTTGATACTCGAAAATGTATTTCAACGGCAAGTAGGCAACTGTAAGATGATCAGGAAATCCCATTCTTGAAAATCAGTCACACTACTTTGTACGAGACCATTATGAAATTTTCTCACAGTCTATCTTTATATGTAGTGCTCGTCGTGTAACATAATTAAAGAAATCTTTGAATCGTGCTGTTCGTGTCATTTTGTTGTTTGTTATAATGATCCAAATGTCCATTTAAGTAAAACAAAAAAGAAAAATATATTCAGTCCCAACTTAAACAATGACACCCATTTAATCTGGCACTTAATCTTATGAATGTTAACAGCTACAAAAAAAATATTTATTTTCAGCAGCTTTTTCAGAAATTAAAGATAAATGGTTTAACACGCGAGTTATAAAAATCCCTTTTATTTTAATTCTTCTGATTATATTCTTATTAGATGGGTTCGATTTTGTGCGCCCTTTGGTTGGCATTTGTAGAAACATAGAACAGTTACCTATGTGTACTGATAAATGGTTAGTTTAGCAGTACTATATTAGTACTTTCAAGCTTATTTGATTCATTAGCTAAAACGTAAAGTAGTTAGTAGTATTTTTGTAGTAGTAGTTATTTTTGACTGTAAGTTAAGTATTCAAAGTAAAATAACCTTTATGCAATTATATAGGGGATAGTTATGAGTTTTTATACTTCATTTTTGAACCAAAATTTGTTCCTGAATTTGCTTGACTTGCTATCTATTATAATATGAGGAGCAAACAATCAAACCATGCTTTCTCCTTCAAATACAAATTTTCAGGAAACACAAAAAACTTAATAACTTAAAAAATAACTAATTTAAAACCTAACTATCATTTGTTTAGTTCTATAACGAGTAACTGAGAAGATTTGTATTCATAATTTACCTAAAAACTTAAAATTAATTATTAAAAAATGCATTTGAAATTTGGAGAAATCACGTTTTGATCGAACACATAGAAGGAAACATGGTTTGAATGTTACCAACATGGACAAAACACTTTTTAATGAAAAAAAAAATTAATCCTACTCTTCCCAAAAACTATTATTTTTATTTCTGTTATACAATGTAAATTTTAAAAATAAACATTAGGTGATTTTGTATCAAAAAGTCCCCACCGATATTTTTTATCACCAACTTTACGCTGACAAATGAGTGGGTCACGTGACGAGTTAGAACAGCTATGATTGGCGGTGACTGGAGGAATCACTATTTGAGTGAAAACAGGCTCTGGAGGAAACACTTTTTGATTGAAACATCAATTTTCTAAGTAGTTTTATAATAGGTTAAAATTTCTTTTAATTGAAGATAATAGCATTATTTTGTGCAGTTTAATGTGGAGATCATGAAAATAGCAGTAACTCGTTTTTTATTTTTTTGAAAATAAAAAACACGGTTTAACACGGTTTGATTGTTTGCTCCTCATATAAGGTCTCTACCCAAAAATCCCAACCGTTCAAGATTCGTCTACTTTTGGTCATGCGTGTGCAAATTTGTTACTTTTAGAAGCAGTTACGTAAATTGGACACTATGGACACATTTGGTATGCATACTAGGGTGGGTCAAAAATATTTTTTTCACATTTTCCCAGGGGCACAGCGACAAAAGGGTGCCAAATTGTCTCAAACTAACATGTGTTAAATATTATTCGATTATAATAACTCTTTTTGCCTCCGGATTGGCCTCAAAGTTTCGATTAATATAGTAATTTCATGCAAAAACGGACGAACGAAAATCAAGCTTTTACCTCGATTGCACAAATCCATCATGAATATAAATGTGCACAATGGTATAAAAATCATCATTGAAGACTTTAAAATAATTATAAATGAAACCAAAGTTGAAATACTTGACTTGTAATACAACATATTTTGAAATATTTCAATGGTTAGAACTGACAATCAAAAATTTCTTGCTGGAATCATAAAAATGTGCGAAACCTTTATTGTCGGTTGAGTAAGATGGTAAAAACATTAAATTTTTAATAAAAATGGATACGTCAGAAGGTGGATACCTTTTTTGGGTTATAGGTTTCAACCCCAATGAAAACATTTGGATAATAGTTTAAAAGTTGGGAATTCCTTGAACATTTTTGGCATATTAGGAATAGTTCATACCAAGTGTCCCCATGTGATTCCCTAATGTCCAAAAATAAATTAAAACCACATTTTAAGAGTCAAATTTTGAAATATTTTCTTAAGAAGAGCGGTAGATCCCCGTTTTCAGTATAAATAAGCTACATTATTTTAAATAAGCTACATTACTTTTCAAAACTTACTTGTAATTATCCTTAACAGTTAAATTTGCTATATTTTAACTTTTATGAACGCATAAGGGAATGCTAAGAAGCTATTTGAGTCAATCCTCAAAGAAGTATAATTTCATGGGCCTGGGTTTCAGTCAATTGCTATAATAAAAATTAGGTAAATCATGACTGAGCGAATCATAACTGATATTGCCTATGAACGAACTATCCATTCGACAATTGTTTCAACATATTTTTGTGATCATATTTGGATCCCAAGACCAGCCAGTGAAATAACTGTCCGCTGAATTTCGAAAGCGCGGCATATTTATGAAAAACACAACTGTTTCTATTTTGAAAAATTAAAAATACCGTTTTATACTGACCAAATTTGAGGGAGAATGTATATGAACTACCAATATTTAAAATATGTACCACTGAAAATCCGCTATAAAAAGAGATTCATATTATCTATATTCTACGGCTCTTGTTAATATGATAGCATATTATATTGCCACTTTGGCAGTTATTTGTGTATTAATTAATTAATTAAGGTGACTAATGTGATTAAAATGGCTTTTAAATACCCTTATTTGTGTACTTTAATAAGTTTTCGACAAAAAAATTTAATTCATAAATTTTTTTAAAAGTATTCAAAATTACGTATTTTTGTTCTATTTGAGGCCAATCCGGAGGCAAAAAGAGTTATTATAATTGAATAATATTTTACACACGTTAGTTTGAGACCATTTGGCACCCTTTTCTTGCTGTGCCCGATAGAATTTGCAAAATTTTTTTTTCGCCATAGGAAAATGACCCACCCTAATGCATACATGCAAGGTTTTATACCCTGATAACAGTGTGCATGCGTGTTTCCTGCGGGGTTGATGGTTGTAAGGATCAAAATCGAGAATTCAACGTCAAGAACGACATTTCAACGTAAATTCGACGAACTTCAACCCCCACTCCTGTCTTTATTTGGTGACCAAACAAAGCGGAACTGGGTTTTGAGGGAGGCTCTTTCAGAATCAATCATAATCTTTGAGGCCGTGCGTAGAAAAAAAAGTTAGTGTTTCGTTTAATATGAAGACGACCCCCTAAGAAATTGAAAAATTTTCTGTATATAGAATACTTTAAATTATGAAATGATACCTTTTTGACTTTATATCTCAAGCCGTTCCGGAGATATAGGGTCTGAAACCGTTTTTTACCAGTACAGTACAACCAGTTATTATCGAAGAGGAAAACCCACAAACAGAAGGTCCAAAACACTATTTCCTATTGCAAAGGTTTTTTTTTTAATTTCCATTATCACTAATGGTCATAGACTCAGTTGTGGTACTCCTAAGATATTATATTTAAACTATATCATGATTTATTTAAAATATTTAAAGATTTGATCACGATAGTATAACTAAAATTACATTCTCCTGTTTCTTCATTAATCACCAAATAAAATAACCAAATAACAAATACAAACGTATTTTATTAATTGACGTCAACATGAAAAATACCTAAATAGTTCAAATCGAATCAGTTTTATACCTTACTGTAATTTAAAAGTTTATAACAATCAAAGTTGATCAACATAAGATCAACATATAGTCCAGTAACTTGGTAGTTTTTTCAGGAAAAAAATACAGAAGTTTTTTTCTCGACAGTTTTATATGTTTTCGAGGGTGCTGAATCCGAATCTGAACTTTGCATACAAAATTTCGAATGGCATTTTGGTGAAAATTCGAAAAAAAGCTAAAATTTCACCCCATTTTTTGTTTTTTTGCTTGTAGAACGGAAAGTATGGGTTTCCCATGAAAATGTTGAATACAAAAAATAAAGATCATAAAACAAGCTACGAAATTGTAATTTACAATTATTTTGTCCGACTAATAGTTTGGCCACTAGAGCGATTTGAAAAAAAGGCAAAATTTGCCCTGGCGGTGGAAAAATCCAGAAAATGACCCTTATATTCCTAAAAAAGTCATATTTCGATTTAGATAAATAAGAAAAACTACATTTATAATTTCTTACATGATATAACTCCATTCCCGAATGGAGCAAACCATTATGTTCATCACTTTAAAGAATATACTAGGATAATTTTCTGTGACCATGTAATTTTATAATGTAACCAAGTTATGCTTAATTTCATCCCTAACAAATCAATTGGATTCACGTTCCTGGGTATAGAAACTGATGAATAAGTATTATAATTGCACGTGTCAAGAAGTTATTGTGAATTTTGGTATCATTACTAATAATCATGCCAGGAGTTTTTAATATCTACAACAGAAAATTATAGTTTTCCAGGAAGAAAAATTATTCATTGATGTTTTAAGTTTGTGAGCAGGAGAGGATAATATAAAAAGCAATGAGTGTAGTAGATAAAAAATTAACTTTTAATGCTTAACAAAAGTTTTCATTGGGAATCGGTGCCTAGGACAAAAAAGAAAATAACAACTGGATTTTTCTTTGCATAAAAAACCTGCGTTTTTGGGAGGGAATTCCTAAAGAACATTCATTGAATAAATAATATTTGAGATAAATAGTAGGATTATATCATGAAAGAAATTATAAATGTAGTTTATCTTAGTTATCTAAATCGAAATATGACTTTTTTAGGATTATAAGGGTCATTTTCTGGATTTTTCCACCGCCAGGGCGAATTTTGCCCTTTTTTCAAATCGCTCTAGTGGCCAAACTATTAGTCGGACAAAATAATTGTAAAGACAATTTTGTAGCTTGTTTTATCATCTTAATTTTTTGTATTTAACCTTTTCATGGGAAACCCATACTTTCCGTTCTACAAGCAAAAAACCAAAAAAATGGGGTGAAATTTTAGCGTTTTTTCGAATTTTCACCAAAATGCCATTCGAAATTTTGTATGCAAAGTTCAGATTTGGATTCAGCACCCTCGAAAACATATAAAACCGTTGAGAAAAAAACTTCTGTATTTTTTCTTCAACAAGCGACTTACTTATTACACTATTGTCTTCTATTGAAACTGCGTTCTTAAGGAAAATTGATGAGGAAAATGCATTTAAATACTAATTAATAGAATAAATAGATGTTTTATTTCATGTGAAACATTATAAAACTAGTTTTTAAAGTACCTTATTTAAAAAAAATACTTTAGTTTTTAGATGAAAGTTCGATTTTCTGGATTTTTACCCGCAGGTGCAAATTTTGCCCTATTTTCCACGCGCTCTAGCGGCCTAACTATTAGTCTGAGAAAAAAGTTGTAGCTGACAACTTTGTAGCTTGTTTTATCATCTTTATTTTTTGTATTTAACATTTTCATGAGAAACCCATACTTTCCGTTCTACAAACAAAAAACCAAAAAATGAGGTGAAATTTCAGGGTTTTTTCGAATTTTCACCAAAATGCCATTCGAAATTTTGTATGCAAAGTTCAGATTCGGATTCAGCACCCTCGAAAACATATAAAACCGTCCAGAAAAAAACTTCTGTATTTTTTTCCTGAAACACCCTATTTTTGACACCAAGTTACTGGACTAATAGAGAAAATATTGTTTTGGTTATAAAGATTTAAAGGAGAAGTAGACTATATTTAAAATGAGTTGAAAAAACTACACAAGCATTTAAAGTGAGGGTTTATTTTGTCATTTGTGGCCTTTTTCTAAATAAAAATTAGAATATATACAATTAATCCTTAAATTAAAAGAGTAATTTTTGTCTGATTGACGATTGAACAACTTTGAATTTTGACAAGCTATCAAAAACGTTTAATACGTTTTCAATATTTACAGCATTTTAATTAAACTAAAGGTATTATATAAAGGTACTATTTCTGACCCAGTATTGTTAAATAAATACATTCATTTTTAAGTAGTCACTCATTTAGAAAAAACCCAACTAAATAGGGGATTTAAAAGAGTGGATTTTGCCTAAAACAATCATCTTTATATGCATACAACGCCGACGTGCGAGACAGGTAAAACATTATGGTTCTTTCGTATTATACCGTCAATCGTAACGCTTCATCAAAAACGTTATCAAATCCCATTGTCTTTACTATTGGTGTGCCGCTGAATTAGACGGCCACTGAACGGTCGACGGGATAATACGTATGTGCCAACATTATTTACATGTTATACAAATACAAATAAATACAAATTAAGTCGACCAACTACAGGCGTAAGCCCAGCAAGGTTGGTCCAGTCTTTTTAACCCAAACTACCAGAATCCCAGTATCTGTCAATTTTCCCCTTGAACTCGTTTACCCCACTTGAATTTACGATTGTTTCAGGCAACGCATTCCATCTATCCACTACCCTATTAAAGAAATAATGCTTTCTTCAATCCATCTTATGTCATAAATTTGAACCCATCAACTTTAAACTTAACCCTATTGGAAAAAAAATTTCTGGTATTCCATAAACCAGTATGAATTATACTGGATCCAGTTTCATTTAAACTGGTTCCAGTATCATTTATACTGGATCCAGTATAATTCATACTGGTTTATGGAATACCAGAAAAAAATTTCCAATAGGGAACAGATCAATTTATATAAAAAAACATGCCATAACCGCATAATAAAACATCAAACAAGTTAAGACAGACTTTTGAAGATAAAATGTTTAAAATCTCACTTTGCGACGTTTTTTAAAAGCACATCAAGAATCTGTATAAAAAAGATTCCGTAAAATCCTAGGAAAGCCCACACCCTTGGCGACAAACCAAAATAAAACACCAAACCAGAACAAGATGGCGCCAAACGAAATCTAGTGTATTAAAGTAGGGTTACCAAGATTGCGGAATTATCGCCAACTTTGGCAAGGGTGTGGGCTCTGCTAGGATCCAACCCTATTTCGTTATTTTTATTCTAGAGTCCCTTAAAATTGCTTTCCTTTGATAATATTACCCGCTACTAGGTTCATTTCAGCACCTTTTTTGCGGAGCTCTTGCTTTGACAGGATTGCAAGGCCGGAAACGTCCTCTCTGAGGGAAGATGAACATCTCCCCACCAGCTGTATGCACCAAGAACCTATTCGCGAGGTAGGGATTATTCGGTAAATATTCCTCAACTACAGTTCGCAAATACTCCACTTGATACGCTTCGTCCTGCGCTATCCTTGCGTACTCGAAAGTAGCCCCGAAAGAGAGCAAATTAAAGTATCTGTCTCCGCTCAGAACTTGCCGAAGTTCGACCAAGAAGTCCAATCTTTCCGTGAAAGTCGGGAACACCACGTGCGACAGTCGGAGAAGCAATCGCCTAAGCAGTTCGCTTTGCCAGACTTTATCCAATATGTTGAACCAGACCCCAAGCTTGGCCCGCTCTTCAAAAGGTTCGCGTACAAATCGAGACGTCAGTGTCTTGACTTCCAGGTAATCTGAGAAATTGAGCAGTTCGCAAGAGTTGGTTACAAAGTAAAGCTCGTCGTTGAAGCTTACGCCGAGCAATAGCAGATACCTGCAATAGTTTTTCGACAGGCTCTCGCTCATTCGCATCCATTCGAGGATTCCGAGTACCATTTCATTCCAACATCCGTCCCGAGGCTCTTTATGAAGTTCCCAGAAAGTAGATGTAAACTGATTGAACTTGAAAGGATCGAGGACGCCCTGGGCTTCGATTAGAATTTTTTCCGACGTTTCCATGAGTAATCGAAACAATTAGATTCCGAATGAGAAGATGATGGGCTTCCCCACTTTATAACAACTCTCTACTTCCAGCGTCTTTCCAACAAAATAATCACCGCAGGAAGAAAGAGTCGTAGTCGTATAGTTGAAATATCATACGGACATTTGCTTACCAAAACGGCCGATTCGTCCTCTTCTTCCTTGTATTATTTAAAATTACAGTATATAGTCGTAGAGGGCGGGATGGACTGGTGCGTTTTTACCACAGAGTAAAGATACTTCAGAGAGTCCATTTCCATAGACGCTAATGGCAACTTTTTTAACATGGGTTTTCCCATAGACGGTGGCGTTTCTATGTGATAGCGGTGGAACTAACCAGAGAATATAACGTAACGTTGTTGACTCTCTACAATCGAGCTACAGCCGCATACACTCTATCAATTAACCCCGCCCACTTTCAAATCGCTAAAGAGGGAAAAAAATTATATATTTTCCCGGTTATTAAAACAGTTGCGTGTATCTTTCTTTCGAGCATGCGCTGGGGATAATTTCTTAGACATTACAAGTCTCTCTGATGTCACGATCTCCAGGGACTCACCCAATGTTCTGGCCAGCTGAGATCTCTCGCTGGCTTATATATACTTGATCTGCCCGTGACGTCACTATCTCGCATCTTCTTTAAAGTGGCGATGGATCGGGAGCTACTCTGGAATCGAACTCACAACTCCAAGTCCACATTTAATACAATTTAAACAAATAACTTCACATTTAATGATAATTTCTGCGACCACAATCACTATAACGAGATATTAAACGACAGAACAAACGATATCAATGTTTATAATAGGGAAAGTTTAGTTACTGTCAGGGAAAGTTTGCAACCATAAGGGAAAAGTTTCATTGATCAGGGAAAAATAGCAGAGATTGAGAAATTCAAATGCAGCCTCCATACAAAGTTCTAAGTCCAATGAGAATCACTCGTTTCCTTTATTCTCCGCCCACACCAATGATTGACAGCTGGAGGGTCGAAACGCCACTATGCGATAACTGTAGAACTATTTTAGTAAAATCGCGTTTTGGACTCTCTGAATAATCTTTACTCTGTGGTTTTTACTATGTTGCCCACCACGCTAGCAGCCTGCGCGCTGTACCCGTCATCCGTCGGTTCGATTTCGGAGCACACGCACCGGAAAATATATGTAACAAAAATCCAAACATCCAATCCAAATACAGTAGTCGCAAGGTTTGTAGAATATCAGGTTGGCTCTTCCCATTGTTCTGAAAGAAATCTCGTGACGTCTCATTTCCGCTCCCAGTGACGTCAATCTCCACGCCTTCTTACAGTATGAACAACCAATTATTTTCACTTTGGAGTGGAGTTGGGGAAAGATGCAGGGCGGGGGGATTCAGATAAGGTTTCTGATTTAGGATTCAGATATGGCACTGTATATTTGCACGGCTATTTTTCAACTAAACTCTACTATAACTTCCACGGCTAGGCGTACCATTGGTTCCATCACTAAGCGCCGAGACTGCTACGTCATCACGAGACCTACAGCGCATGCGCCACTGGCCGTTTAGGCCGTCCAAATATACACTTCGTTCAGATATACTATTTGATTGCTTGCTTGGTTTCATAAAGGCAAATAACTTTCAAAACCTTTTCTGAACCAAGAACTATGTAATAATAACCCCTTCTCTGCAGCCATTATCAGGGGGTTTTTTAGTAATCGAACTAAGCTTCCAGGGACTATCCTATCCAGTTATTTGTAATTTAAAAATTTTAAGAAAAATTAAAAATTATTATCTCAAATGGGAGAAAGTAACAAGCCATCATAGATTTAAGAAAATCCCAATTGAAACAGAAACAAAATTATCAATAACGCTTAATAACGCTCATCACGCAACCTCCATGACCGATTCTTTTACAGTATTGTAACTACTACTGTTTAGACCACTGAGCTATAAAACAAACTGGAGTGACGAGTGAGCGTGCCGAAACCGCATCACACCACGGAAAGGATTTCCATCTTCTTTTAATTTTCCTCATCTGTTAGCCCACAGACAATAAGAGACAGACCGGTCAATGGGCGGCCTACGACACGAACGCCCTCAACCCACGGTACCTGCACTAAAACTGTGGTTACAGTTAAGCTTTTAGGTCTGGCAACCATGGAGACGTTTTGCGAAGACGTAATCCATCGACCATATAATCACCAGGATCGCGATCCTTGGCGATCACATGCCCATTAAATGGTTTTTAAAATTAAAAAATATCTTTTTTTTTCAACAATTTTTTTTAAAATTTGCTATTATAATAGAAAATTTAAATTAAATCATTAAGGTTTGTTCATCAACAAAATTTCGTGATCGCATATGATGAAAACTCGATTGTAAAAATACAAGCTTAAATATAAAGTAATCAAGAATCACATAAGTAAATAATGAATCTAAATGATTTTATTAAATCTCATATTTCAATAACTGCAAATATTTGTTATAATCCCTTGGCTTTTTAAGACAAAAATGATGTGTAAATGAAGTTTAAATCCCCGTGAATCTAAACGAACACATCTTTAGCAAATACGAATCCCAGATCCCAGGCACATTCAAAATGAATTCTTGACAATAAAAATATATAATACTAGGATTCATTTTCATCTGAATTAAATATATAAGCCTATAATTAACGCGATTTATACCGAATTCTATCAGGCTTAGAAATCAAGTTCAAGAATGCAACACAGATTTTCCAATGGATTGCAAAATAGGGAAGAAACGAGATAAAATATGCCTTAATGCAATAAGACACTGTTGAAATGATTTACAAATCTTGAAAACAATTGAAAAGAGTCCGATTAAAACGATTTACACAAACTTCATGTTTACTTTCAAAATCGAATATTGCAAGTTTCGTCAACAAAAAAATGTATTAAGATTTCGATTAAAAAATATTAAATTAATCGATTAATGCCGGTACCGCTTGTCAGAGGCGCCACTTGAGCTCTCTGGATAAGCCCCGCCTATTGACCGGTCTGTCTCTTATTGTCTGTGTGTTAGCCCAGTTGTATTCACAGAATGAAACGACCATTCTAAATTTTGCTCATAATATTTTAAAAACAGGCATGGGCGGATTAAAAGGGGGTCATGCGGGGAAATAATTTTCAACTTGGCCCCGATTGCTGCGAGCAATCGGGGAAATTTAACCTTCCGCGCCGGCACGTTTGGTCGCTTGTTATAGTATCGGAGGTTGTCCCTCCAGTGTGTTTTATAGCTCAGTGGCTTAGACTGCCTAGTAATTGCATAAGAAAACTTTTTCGATGATAATTTATAATAGTAACTGCTTCTAATACATTACGTGTCAGTCACCTATTCTAAAGGAACATATACTATAAAAACCAGATTATCAAATATTTGTAATGTTTTGAAATACAAACTTATTATTTTCTTTATTAAAATTGTTTTAGATCTAGAGATCGGGACTATTTTAGTTTAGGGGAATCTTTTTTCTTTACTTAGTTATTTTAAGAAGTCGAATAAGGAACTTGCATGTGTCAGATTTTCATAAACATTCAAGTGTCCGTATGGATTTTTGTATAGTAAAAGGAAATGTTTAGTCAATTTTTCAAAAAAGTGAACAAGTAATTAAATATTTTAATTTAAAAGTCAAGAAACAAACACGTGACTGAAAACGCGAAGTGTGTATGCAGAGTGACGTAGAATTCAATCGGGCCAAATTGCAATCAAAATTGAACTTCTAGGTTTTAGTTGACGATTTCTTTCTCTGAAGTGTCCGATATGAATGTTTTAATAAATATTTACCTTCTAGACACTTCTGGTGACAGTCACAAATCCAAGGCAAGCATTTTAGTCGAATTCCATGTATTGTAACGTCACTGTGCAATGTGCATGCAATTAAAGCGTTTTCAGGCGCTTCGAAAAGACTATTTTTGATAATTTTTTTTCAATCGAAAAATTTCTCAATCGGTCTCAAATTTTGTGTTGTGGCTTATTTTTGCATGAAGAATAGATGAAAAAAATAAAAATCATGCAAGTTCCTTATTCCTTAATTATTGCTCTAAAAATGTGTTACACGACGCATATAGAGTAGCACACTAGTTAAAAACATTTTATTATACATATTACTTAAGACAAACATCTTAAATGCATACTCTAAAATTATTGTCAACATACGAGGAACGTATCCCATAGTTTTTGGGGTCATAACAAAAGTTAAAATTCACAACACTAAAACTTGACAACCCATTTTATAAAAACATCGAGTAACCTGAATACACGTTTTTAAGTTACAAAATATTCAGTTTTCCCTTTACATCTTTAAATATTAGCACCTTTAGAATCTGTACCAAGTAATCACTTGGAAAATTACTCAGCCTGATTGTTTGGATCCACAGCGTCCAATGGATCCCGTATTTTCCCAGATAGATACACACGAGGGACTAACGTATTCCCATTAATTAAAGCCACCAAAAACCTATTCATGAGATATAAGTTATTCCCTAAATGATTATGTACTGCTCTTCGCAAAAAAGACTCTCGATTCGCTACGGGAAGATGTCTCATTCTGTCTATCGTATCATCACGAAGACCGTCCCACATAACGAGCAAAGCTGAAAATGTCTCATATTTCGTGGATGACCGAATCTCAGCCCAAACTTCGTATCTCTCCATATCAGACAAGAATACTGGACGTGATAATTTGATGAACCATCTCGTCAGGAGTTCGTTTTCACATACTATTTCTAATATCTGCTTCCAAAGTACAGTCTGGTAGTATTTGCTATGGTCTCCATACAAAAATTTATACGTCAATTCCTTAACTCGAAGGTAATCAATATAACAGAGCTGTTCGCATGCGATGGTAAAAAAATAAAGCACATCACTCAGTCTTCGGCCGAGTGATAGCAAATACCTGCAAAACCTTCTCGACAGACACCCGTCTGAACTGAGCATTTCCAGCAGTAACAGTGCACATTCATTCCAACCCCGTCTACGAGGCTGCACGTGAATTGCCTGGAAATAACTTAAGAAAAGATTGCAGAAGGCTTCAGGAAGGAAGTCCATGACTGCAATTAGAAATAGCCACGCCGAGTCCATAATGAGTTCTTTCGAAGCAATGCGATTCCGTATGAGCAGAAGAGCTATCTCTTTAATGCGTTTATTGTACAAAATGCATTTGCAGGGCAAAGTTGAGTTTAGTTGATTTCGCCGGATTTCGCTTTCATAAGCAGATGTAACCACAGAGTAGGAGACGGATTAGCCTGTAGCAGCCTGCTCGCTGTACCGTCGTCGGTTCGATTCCGGCCTAGCCCTGGGCGTATTTTCTAACTCTCTGCGTCAGTAAATTCTCTGTGCCAGTATATATTCTATTTGTGTCTGTCTTACTTGAAGAGGGTTAAAAGCGGATCCTTGAGATCAAGCACACAGACCTGAAAATGTATGTCTCCAAAATCAAATCAAATCACAGAGTACCAGAACAGAGATTCCAGTGCCGTAGGCTATGGGACGAATTTTCTACAAACTCACCTAGATGGCGCTACCATTTTCAACCGCCCCGTACGTCTGCTGCAACGTCACTTTGATTTGTGAATTAGCTAGTCAACATGCTTAAGAAAAATGCGAATTAAAAATGGGCACTGTCTAGCACAGAGTAACGATAATTCAGAGTCCAAAACACAATTTTACTCTTTAGGTGAAAATAGTTCCACCGTTATCACAAAGAGGTGCAGGTGTTCCCAGCTGTCAATCAACAGTCAGTGGGCGGGAACTACAGGAAAATTTTAATTTCTCAATCACTGCTATTTTTTCCCATATCAAGGAAACATTTCCCTTATGGTTTCAAACTTTCCCTGACAGTAGCTAAAATTTCCGTAACGTTGATGGCGTTCGTCATGTCGTTTAATATCTCCCCAAGTAGCACAGATGGTTGCAAAATTATGGCAAAACTGTCACACGGTGGTAAAATCGTTGCATGTTGCAAGCTGCTACAAAATAAAACGTATTTTTTAACAATCATTTGTAACAATCCCTCTTTGTTGCAAGCTTCTACCAAATAAAACGTATTTTTCTACAATCATTTGCAATAGTATCTCTTTTTCTAAAACACGAGGGGTCCTGCATTGGAGAGGAGGGGGCTTCAGAAATGGGGGGAGGACGAAGGTTGTTTCAAGGGGATACCTCCAGCACAGAAATTCTGTCGCTTGACCTCTCCCATGACCCCCGGGAGAGCCATTCGGTTCGGGGTTCCCAGATTATCCCCTCATGCGCTTTTTTTGGCAAGCGTGGAGGGTGAGATCTTCATGGTCTATGCGTGTTTCGCAGATAGTGGACGTTTTTTCTTTCGTTTAACTTTAAAGTATCGTTTCCTTTTGTATTAAATGACAAAATAAATAAAAATTAATGAAAAATATTTAATAATACACTAACCATGATATACAACTAGTAGTTATCTTATGTAAATAACATAATAATAATGTTGTTTGTTATAACAAATGGGTTTCAGTAACTCTCGAATTTTTTCAGTATTTTGTTAAAACATATTGATACCAAAAAAACAACCATTTTCCATGAAAAGATAGATCTTCACCGGATTTACTCGATAAAAATGGCTGGTATACGCTCCAACTTTCTGACAAAGTTCCACCAAACGAGAAAAATATTGACTAAAACCCTAGATTTTTTACTAATTTTGTGGCAAGGAGGTATTTTTCAATAATTTTCAATTGGTTAGGTTGAAATTTTGTAACAGTTAATTTCATGAAGCATTAAAAAAAGAGTGGGTGTTCCAGAGTCGAATAAAAATTGCATACCAAATTTCAAAACAAACACGAAATATTAATCATTACATTTTTTGGCGATTATTAAAGGCTAAATTTAACTTATGTGTTTGTGCGAGTATGCGAGACCAGGATTTGGAAATTATTTTACCTATCCCCAACTTTTCAATCAATGTTTAGTTACAGGGCTGTTGAGTTTCATGCAAAATCTCCCGTTACTCTGTGACTTTTTCTCTTAACTGATATATCCCGTATTTTTTTTTGAAAAGCAAAGTCACATTAAACATAGAATTACTATCTAAATATAGGAGAAATTTGGAGCATAGTCAGCAAGTAAAAAAGGATGGCCAAGACTCGATCAGGATTGATTTTAATAATCTTGATTCAAAATACAAAATTGATTTTTTATTTTAGCTCGTCCACTAAAATGATCTTAAAATTGACTAAAAACTATTGAATTAAATTTGTCTTAGATTTTTTGTGAATATCTGTAGCTCCATATTTAGAAAATGTCATAAAATGAATTAAAACCCTGTTTTTAGGGTCAAATTTCCAAAATTGTTCTGGGGGAGGACCCCCAGAACCCCCTTTTTGTATTTAGAACTCCACTAATTACATTTATCTTCAAATTAGGTTCATAAAAGGACGCGCGAATCTTACTAAAAAATATTAAAAAAGAACTTTAAACTTGCAAAGATACGTGAAAAGGGTTTTGAGGAAATTTCCGAGTTTCTTCTCCTATGCAAAAATTTAACTTGGGGCCTGATAGTGATTTAATTTTCTGGAAAGACATTTGGGCCCCTCTCGAAATAAATTTCTACATACGCCACTATGATCCTAGATGTGTTGAAAAACAATTTTCTGTTGTTACTATTTAAAACTTATTTTCAACGATTCACTTGTGCATATTTTAAATTTTAAAATATTTTAAATATTTTTGCAAATAACAATAATTTTGTGATTTAATATTAAGGTTATTTACCTAATTGTGTTCTTTTAAAACTTAATTGTGAACCCCAATTTGAGCTACCCACACAATCCATCCGCTCATGGTGTTGATTCTTTTTTATTTGAACCGGATTTGCCAGATTGCTGGTCAAATTTGCCAAGAAAATTTGCGACATCGTAAATCTACCGTTTAAGGACTTTAAACCAGTGGTTCCCAAACTATTTTGGTCGTGGTACCCTCAAATTTATTACCGATGATCACGGAACCCTGAATATTTTTTATCAACGACTTTTCTAAACTTAATATCTGATATTAAATGAAACTAGGTGTGAATCCAACACAAAGGGGGGCACTTTTCCAGATAATCACCTTTACCTTTTGTCAAAAAGTTGGAGATTTTCCAAAAAAGTATCACGCAAGATCCCCTTGGGGTACTGTGAGGGGATTCTGGGGGCTCCTCTCCCAGAAAAATTTTGAGATTCGACTGGTAAAAGTAGGATTATAACTGATTTTGAGAACCGTTTTGGGTCCAAGGGCACTGTCCATCCTTATTTTTTAATGAAATAAAGTTGGTCACATGGAACCCCTAAATTTTTTCGTGAAACCCCAGAATTCAGCGGAACCCACTTTGAGAACCACTGCTTTAAACGCATTATATTCCAACTCTTTAACAACGGCTCTCGGAAAACGAAAACACATTTCTTCGACCAACAGCTAGGACCGTCGGCCGGTGGCGTGGCGATTTCCTCCCCCTCAGAACGGGGTGGTGGGAACCTCCCCCTGGCTCTTTTGAAAGCTGTTGTCGCGGGAGTTCCAGGGAGTGCGACATGCAAGAACAGCTTTTGCATAAATTGCTTTGACGAATAATGGGATGTTATTAATTTTTATCCAAAATTTCTGGGTTGGGTAATATAAAAAATTGTGTGGTTTAGCCTCTTAGATAGACTCCGTAAACCGTTAAAAATCCTCCAAGAAATGCATTTTCTCATTGTGCTTTCAACAGTTTACTTTTCTAAAAGCATAATATTCGATTAAGATGGTGGATTAATTATAAGTCTTCTACATTCATCCGAGAATATTGTCCTATTAGACGAGATTGGTGTATAAGACAAAATAATCTTTCAAAAATTATTGCCTTAGATGCCCATGTACGAATACGAATCTGTTCGTAATTATTGAATAGAGACGATTGCAAGTCTGTTCAATTTTAGTTTTTAAAATACCTCGAATTTGAAAACAGATCAGTTCTTTGATTTGATATAAGATAAATTTTAACGTTTATCCTTTACAAAAACGCTTTATAAGTTTTTTCCCTTTGTCATAAAAAAATATCAAACTTTCCTGAATCTGTATGAAAGCTATTTCATTTCTCATGTCTTTTGTATTTTCCTAATAGTTCTGTGAGTTAGGGTTTTCTGCATTGAAAGATGTATAAGAGATCAAAAACATAGATATTTTTAAAAGATGTAACGCAAGCTTGTTTGGTGACTTATGCCGGCTTTACACCGCCGCTGTAGGAACTGCGGGAGCTGCATTAACGATAGCGGGAAGACCGGGCGATTTTTTTTCAAGAGAACCAATAGGAGGCCTCGAAAACAATCGTGAGCCAAAAATCGCTGCGATAATAGCGGGACCAGCGACACGCAACGACAAAAGAGACCCCCCATTTGGACTAACTCCCAACTTTGAAAATTCATTGAAAAATCCCGGAGGTGCTCAAGGTCCTAAAACCACGTTCAAAATGTGGATAATCTATCTAAGATATAAGGAAAAATAAATATAGATTATAAAAATCATGAAAAGTGCCAATCTGGAGTATGTTCCTGAACTCTGTTTTTTCTCCCATGTTATTTCAATGGGGAATTTTCGCACAAAAAATTTAGTCAAATGGTTCTAAAACCTCGACCGGAGCATTCCTACCACCTTCCGGTTGATGGGAAAATAGTTTTTAATTTGAAAAAATAATTTAATATGCCTAAAATTGACCCCCAAAGTCTTTGTTTTGGTCATTGGGCTGTGTTTACATTTGCCATCCTGGGCAAATATCAACTCTAGGGAACCTAAAACCTCAAAATATCGTAACCGGAACTCAGAAATAACCCAGATTGGCCGTTTACGGGACTCAAATCGGTTCAGAAATCAATAAATGAGCCATAAATATGTATTTTAAGGGGTCTGATCCAGGGACGCTGGCCCGGTCACGTGACCCCCTTGCTCTCGGAGCATGGCTTGACCGCAATCGAGGTGACGAGAATACTCGTAAAAAGGCTTAAAGAGAATGAATGTAAATCCTAAAATGTAATGAATAACTCAAAATGAATCTAAAATAATCAAAAGCATCTCTGGATGCATGAGTCAAAGAGGTTTGACCGCAACTTCGGAACATTCCTCTCTCCGGGAACGCGGGAAACCGAAAACAGTCGCAACGGGAAGAACGACTGCAGCGAGAGTCGCGGGTTCCGCTGCGATTCTAGCGCCATCTCTTTAGTGTCGCTGGAACTAAAAACGTGTAGCTACTGCAGCTCCCGCAGTTCCTGCAGCGGCGGTGTAAAGCCGGCATTATAACAACAGCGATTTTATTTAACGTTTTACAAATAGAAACACAATCTTCCTCATGAATTGATTTTCGAGAATAAATATTTTTATGTTGTAAAACTTTTTTCATACTCAGGTGTACTGCAAATATATCCAGATAATTTATGTGTGTTGTGAACTAAATAAAGTTGAGAAACAGAGAAACACTTAGGGAACATCCATAAATTACGTGAGGTGTTTTTTCCAAAATCTCGACTCCCCCCTCCCCCCTTGGTGAGATTTTGCTGGACCCCCCTCCCCCACGTGAGATTTACCTTCAACCTTTAAAAATAATTTTTATATAATATCACCTCTTTCTTTTATATCACCTCTTTTTTTAGAAATTGAGTCCTGGCTATATCTATATGAAATAATGTATTTATAACATATTCAATGCTAGGGATGACGGGTAGAATTGTTGTCAAACTATCCTTAAAGCGGTGTCTTGATATTCTTAAAATACGATCACTAGGAGTCTTTCAACGGGAGCAGTATCAAAATGTCAAATTTTGTTCACCTTATAGCTTTTCTTTGGAAAGGCAATAAAAAACATGATTCAAAACAGCTAGGTCATATTTTTCTCTCATTTATGTAGTCCTCTAACAGTTTTTGATGCCATTATTTGGTTTCACTGCGTTGCTTGACAGTTATTTAGGTTTTACAGTAAAGCACCGTTTATACTTCTTTCAAGGGACCGACGTAAAACGGCGCATAAATGAAAAGACGTATAATTGAAAACAATTTTGATTATTTGAATGAATTGGGACTTAGCGAAAACGACGTATAAATGTAAAAGACGTATAAATGAGAGACGTATAAACGGTGCTTTACTGTATTACGTTAGGGTAACTTTGGCCCACAATTTGGGGTTACTTTGACCCAATGGTATCTGCTGAAATAAGCGAAATACTCATTGAGTTCAAAGAAACAGAAGATTAGAACGGCTGAAAAATTAATTATAAACCCGAAATAAATTCAAATCATTAGGTAGCAAGCCTAAACTATAGTATTATGGTTGTGGAGATAAGATCATTATTGTGAAATCGACGGTGTTCGAAGAAATATCAGTTTTGTTTCAAAAGTGGATTTTTCTCCACAATTTAAGCAACCAATCTATCAAAATATGGACCTATACCTAAGATGTCAAAATACTGTGAAGTGTTCATTCCTGTCTTTCCTTTAAAAATGTATTATAACTCTAAAATGAAATCAGTTTTCTGTATGAAAACATGTTTTATTGCTTTATTTTCTTATATTTAACTTAAAATAAACTTGGAATGGATTGTTATAGTCATCATTGATAGGTAACTTAGAAACACATCTAAATAGTTTAGCGTTATCTAATAGTAACTCAACGCCTGAATTTTGGGGTTTTTGAGGTCTGGGCCAATGTTACCCCAATTCAGGGTAACTTAGGGCCAAAAATTCATTAAAAATATTTAAAATTTAAAATCACACTTAAAAGTGGTTTACATTGAAGTTGGCCAAAGTAATCCCATTTTAAGATATGAAGGGATTATAGTGGTGTGTAAGCAGGTTGCGTGTGTGGGTTTTTTCAATAAAACCCTGAAAAAACCCATATAAAGCTGGGTTTTTTCGGAAAAAGTGTGGGTGATTTCTCCTACATAGTAAGTGGTTTTTGTTTCAAATTTTTTCGATTTTTTGATTAAATTTTGTGTTTTTTCAACTAAAAAAACACAAAACTACACAATTTCACTGAAAAATTTGCAAATATGCGAACTTTTTACTTTTTGACCCCTGAAAAAGTGCTATTTTCACATGCTAATATCTCCGCGAATATTCAAGATATTTTGATCAAATTTTTTTCAATGAGTTCTTCTTGACGTTGGCAACAATATTCTCAATGAGGTTTTTGATCTATCTCCTTTAGTTTTTAAATTAATTTTTTTAACTTTTTAATTTCGCCGTTAGGGGCGCTGTAAGTCCTCACAATAGATTCTCCAGGGTCACTTACCAAGGGGTAGACCTTACTTCCACGACCCTAGGAGGGACTGGTTCCGAATAAAAGCCGTGCAACGCAATTTTGAAACACCCTGCATATTAAAATTAATAAATCGATCAATTGTCAGTGTCAGCGGAATCTTGTAGTATACTTAAAGATGTGCATTTTATTCAATTTTATTTCAAATCGCGCTATAATTATGGTAGTTATTAGAGTTTGAAAAAAAAGTCTACCGCGCTAAAAAAAAATTAAACCTAGTTAAAATTTTGAAAAAAAAACCATTAAAATTTTAAAAATATCCTAAACTTTGAAAAAACCTGCATTCAATTTTGAAAGAATTCTATTTATCTTTGAAAAAGATACTGAAATTTAAAAAAATCCTCCTTAATTTTTTAATAAAGTTTAAACTTTGAACTTAAAACGTTCTAAGTTTTGAAAAAAAACATTCAATAATGAAAAAAACCTTAATTATTGAAACCTGGTTGAAGTTTTGAAAAAACCCACTCAACTGCAGTTCTTGGTATGTTATTTCGCTAAATGTTTTTCTTCAATATTAAAACTGCCAAAATCTTGGATTTTTCTTGAAAAACTCAAAAATTGGCCCAACAAAATGTGGTTTTTTTCACATGGTTTTTTTGAAAAAACCCATTGGGTCCAATCCAGCCAACCCTGTGTGTAGGGATTTATTTCTTCAAAGATTCACTGAAATGGATCGGAAAAGTTTGGGCAGCCGGACTAGACTAACTTGGATGAAAATTAAGTTTTATGGCTGTATTTTCTGATAGGTCGTAAAGAACTGTCTTCTATATGTAACCATTGAAATAACAATATACTTGCAATTTTTACTCCGATTGTTCTGATGTTTATGATGCCCTATGTCTGCCTATTAGCCCTATGTCTAAAATAACACAATGCCCAAAACAATAATTTTCAATAACAGAAGTTGTGTTATTTTTTTTATTTCGGTTAATTAAGTTTTTAAGTCCCAACATGGAAGTTTGTAAAAGTTATAGACACAAATCTTTATCGTCTGCGATCCACCGAAATTTAGATGTATTTTCGAAGCTATTTTTCGGTGACAAGTTTGGCTCTTTTTTACTTCGAGTGGGGGATGGATGCATGGCAACCCTACCCTACCGTGGGAGAGAGACGAGAACTCGAGCGCATTCCTAGAGTGGTAGTACGATGTGAGCAGGCGAAAATGCGAAGACAGTTTGGGGACCGGGGTGCAGTGTCTCTCTCGTCTCTTCACCGGACGCCGCGATAGCTGAAAGCAGACGGTCTTGTGATTCTGGCCCTCTCTCTCTGGATTGTCTCTTTGATCTCTTATGTTTTAACTGAAAAAATTTATGTACAACAGTTTCCATATAATTTCTTATGCTCTTTATTTTCAGATTGGAAGACCCGTATGGATTCTTTAAAAAGACATGCAAAATTCTGATGAGAGAGTATCCTTTACAGACACTAACGACACTGATGAGAGAGAGTATCCTTCAATCTAAAACTAACTGTTTAACTCTTTATAAGGATTCATCAAGTTGCCACACAAATCACATTCGCCCATATACAAGTACTCCAAGTATTCTACCGACCGTGTGAATAAGGATCTTCAAAATGATCAGTGTTTTAAAGGGAGAATCCTGGATTCTCATTTAAGAATTCTCCATTTAAAACACTAATCATTTTGAAGATCCTTATTTACAGGGTAATATACTTGGAGTGCCTGTACATCAGTGGTTCCCAACAGGTGGTCCGCGGACCACTGGTGGTCCGTGAGGCCTTCAGAGGTGGTCCGTGAGAAGATTTTTAAATAACTTATCCAAAAAATTTTAAATAACTTATTAAAAATAGTTTTCCTAATCACACATTCCAGGAAATAGTAAAAACACTAGATACAAAAACGTAAGTAAAAAATCATACGTCTCATAAATAAAAAAAATTATGTTCTCTTTCTCTCCTATAAATCATTTATTCATTTCTATTATTTTGCACAGTTTTATTCAACAATAGTTTATTAGCGAGGAAATGTTGAAAGTTACTTCAAACTGGGATGCTATGATCAGACAGAGGGTCTTCGAGAAATCGTGGTATGAAAAGAGGAAATTTCTGAGATACACGTGAAATAGATTTGTTCGAAGATATGAGAAAAATTTATTGCCGAAAACGCGAAAGTTTTTGAACACATAAATTATTTTCTGTTTTAATCGCTCCTTTGAAATAATTATTGACTTTTGACGCGGTTTCTTTCGGGAGAACATCAACCTCGCCTATAGAATTTCCTCTGCCACAACTCACAGTCTGCTTTTTTGTGATCAACAGAATTCCTGGTTTTCTCATTTGCCCTGCAGTTTAATTTAAAGCTAAGTACTTTCTTTCAAATTTAAATCTACTAATAATATATTACCTTATTTGTTAGCTATAAGAAAGAAGAAAAATAACTATTTTATACTGTTGTTTTTTAAACCTGTAACTTTTGTGTAGGTGTGAATATAAAAGGTTTGATAAAAATGGTTAAATTCTTTTATAAAAGGTATATTTTTAAATAATTAGGTATAAAATTAATGTAATGTTAATTTTTCTTTTAAGTTTAATATATTATTTGATTTTCTAAGTTCTATTTAGAAACATTGTAAGACTCGGTTTCCCTTACTTCAGAAAAAAAAAGTCAAAATTTTAGACCCTCCATGAATGAATGCACTGAAAAAAAGTTAAAATTTTGAAGATACAGTTAGGGATAGAGTTGGTCCGTGGAGGTACAAGTTTAAGCGAAGTGGTCCGCAGACATATTTGAGTTGGGAACCACTGCTGTACATGGATGAATATGATTTGTGTGTGGCAACTTTATGAATCCTTATGAAAAGCTAAATACTTAGTTTTTAATTTCTTAATATAGTTTTAGATTGAAGGGTAATTTAGTTCATCAGTTTCTGTAAAGGATAGTTTCTTTCATCAGAATTTTTCATGTCTTCTTATGTTTCTTTTCTTAATTTTATTTTCAGAAAATTTTTAAGCATTCCATGTGAATAGATGGCACTAGCTCGAAGAAAAATTGAAGATGAAAATAATTAAAACTATAGTTATGGTAATGTAAATTTTATTAGAAATAATAAAAACTACTGAGTACTTCTCGCAATATAACGCGGGAGGGAAAAGTGAAAAAAGAAAGAAAGAAAAAAAACACTCTCCCCGAAAATGAAAAAAACAAAAATAAAAATATCCCTCCCCTCAAATAAAAAACAAACAAAAAAGTATACCCTCTCCACGAAACCGGAGACGATGAGCGTGGCAAAGTACTACCATTATTTGTGGGAAATGCTACGGAAATATTTGATAAGCGTGGCAAAGTTCTACCATTATTTGTGGGCAATGCCACGGAAATTTTTGATAAGCGTGGCAAAGCACTACCACTATTTGTAAGGAAAAAGTGTAGAATTTAAAGTATCGCAAAACTATCGCGGTTTGTGACAGGTGAACGTTATTTTAGACCAATAAGTAGTGAAGTTTTGCAACTATCTTTGTTACGTGTTTTGGCAGTTAAAAGTGCCAAATGCCACCATCTGTGCTACTTGGGTCGTCAGTGATTGCGGTACTAGAAATTATTATTAAATATGTTGAAATTGTATTAAATATAGAGTTGGAGTTGTGACAGGCCCGTAGCCAGGAATTTCCCTTTGGTGGGGCGCCCACTTTTTCAGAGGGGGCAAGGGGGTTTTCAGGAGTTATCAAAGGCGTAGGTTCAATAACTGTTTGACTAGGAGGGGACAAAACCCATAAGACCCTCAGGCCCAGGGAGCTGTTACAAGATTACAAGACTTTGTTTTTGGAGGAGTTAGGTCCTAAATTTTTCTATTTTTAAATTTTCTGAGTAATATTGTAAGGCAAATGTAAATTTTTGCTTACAATACATGTTCTCAAGCCAAAAGGGGGGTATGTGGGTTGAGCTGATACTGGAAACACTTAATAATTGCTTTCGAGTAATAGTTTTTAGCACCAAAATAGAAAGGAAAATTCCAAAATCTAGGTGGATCACTCCTTGATAAATAATCTTTAAATAGACATAATTTTATAAAGGGTGTCAATTCCCTAACCCCCCCTTTCAATCAGTGCTAGGGTATATAGAAGTGTATTTCTGTAGGGTCCTAAAAATATTGATCAACCCTTCCATGCATATTGAATATATTTATTGTAGTTTGTTAAACAATTCTCATTGCATTTTCGTCCTAGAGAACTTTATTAATTCGTGTGATCCTGATCTGTTGTTATGCTAATACAGGAAAATGTTTTTGTAATAATGGGGGATACAAGTGAGGGGTCTGGGGGTCCTCCCCCAGAAAATTTTAGGAAATTTAACCCTAAAAACATAGTTTTAAACTGCTTTTGGTACTTGTAGACCAAATTCAGACATACATTTATAAGTAGAATTTTAATTTTGATGATTGTTATTTAAAAAATTTTAAATTATAAAGGCTTAAACACAAATGGGGGGCATAAAAGTCCTCCTATTGAAAAGTTTTTAAATTTCACCCTAAAAACTGGGTTTTAACTAAGCTAGAAGAAGTAATTACTCCTCTTTAACCTTTTAAACGCCGCAATTCAAATTTCGAGTTAAATGTTCTGATTTTCGGCTTACCTGGCGTGTTTCATCATTACTAAAACCATTCTAGTCATTTTTTGGCAGAAAAAAATTCCTAAGTATGATTTTGAGGATGTTCCCATTTGGGAACATCGGCGTTTGGGGTGAAGTTTTTAGGGGGATTTCCAAAAGGCACATATTTTGCAATTAATTCAAATAAAATGATTGAAATAGGTTTCTACTAAATAATTATGAACATTTTAATGATCGTGTACGGATTTTTTATTTTTATTATCCATATTTGGATGATTAAGTATCATTTTATAGATTTTCATAAGAAAAAATTGATATGTTTATTACGTACGCAAAGCTTTTCCGCACTTTTTTCATGCACTATGACTAATATTTTGGTATAAAAAATACATTGGGGTGTTCCCATGCGCTTCAAAGCTAAACAGTTACATTATCTTAGAAAAATTAGTTTTAATTACTGTTATATACGGATATCTAGCATAAAATCAACTAATTACATTCAAATCTAATTAGCTTTCAAAAGTGATAATCATAATTATCTCCACTGATTCATTAAAACTGTGTTTCTCATAGAAGATTCCGAACTGAACCACATATCTCTTACATAAAACTTACGTTAGAAGAGGGTTTTAAGATGTACACACTTTTCCTTATTTTCACAATTCTTCAATTTTATTCCTAAAATTTTTATGTAAAAAAAGTACTTGAACAAAATATGTATGCAAGTCCTCCGAAACACTCCAAATATGCTCTTTGCATAACCCCTAATGATAATTACTGATAATTAATGGATCGGGGAGTTAGAAAAATACTCAAGTGTAAGAATCTGTTATAAAGATTTGGCCTTTATTTCTCCATAAATCAGGTGAAAAAATAAAAATTACAGATTTTTGAATTTAAAACATTATTCTTAACCTGTTTAGATCCTTTGAGACAAAAAAGGTACAAAAAATTAAAGAAAATAGTAAATAACTTGAATTTTTGCATGTTATAAAAATCCCCTCAAATACTATACCCCAAACGCCGATGTTCCCATTTGGGAACATAAACGTTGTATTGGTAATTACTCTCTAAAATTGGAATATAAAGCTATTCTGTCAAGCCAAGTGGGAAGATGTGTACTTAAGCTACCTAGACACAGCAAAATTATTTAAAACTAAATTTATTTAAAATTTTCACAAGTTGAAACTTGTGAAACTTTTGGAAGATCCAAAAATCTCTAATTTTGATGTAAATTCTCCAAAAAGGATTAAATTTCAAGTGAAAAACTTTTGCATGTAAAATCTATATACGAGGGTTGTTTTTTAATTAACTTCCGTTTTGCTCCTGAAAAAAAAGGTAGTAAGAATTTCGAAATAATTTTGCTACTGGTAGATAGGTACATCCTTGAGGATGAATTTCCCTCTTTACTGGAAAAAATCGGACATTTTTTCTATTATTTATCTAATTTACAAGCGCGCTCCTCAAACTTATTTCCCGCCAACCCATAGAGAAATACTCTTTTTCGAAATTTTCTATTTAAAAATAAAAAACAAATTAATACTTAAAAATAAGGTTATTAAAGAAGGTTACAAACATCTTTAATTACTTTTCATCGTAATCACCTTTAAATAGACCATTTACCGTACCATTTCACAAGTTTTTCGATTCCGCTTCATGAAAAGTTTGATTTTTCGTTGAGCTTCGCATCGGTTCGGACAGTCGTTTTCCCCCTCAGCGCACACTTTGCCTGCGAATCTATTGATATTGCCTTGTTTATTATGGCTGTAACTCCAGAATCCCCAATGCCTGGAACTTGGCAGATGCAAAACATATGGTTTTAAACATCCACAATAGCATGCTGCAGAAATCACCTGCCTGCCGATTCTCTATTGTTAATGCGAACAGAGTTTAAAGGAAGAGAAATTCTCTATGGGTTGGCGGGAAATAAGTTCGAAGAGCGCGCTTGTAAATTCGATAAATAATAGAAAAAATTTCCGATTTTTTCCAGTAATGAGGGAAATTGATCCTCAAGGATGTATCTATCTACCAGTAGCAAAATTATTTCAAAATTCCTACTACTTTTTTTTCAGGAGCAAAACGGAAGTTAATTAAAAAACAACCCTCGTATATAAAATCCAAATACGGGTGATTCATTCATAACACTCATCACGAAATCACCAAAACTGCCGGACCGATAGGCTTGAAATTTGACAGAGGCCTTCCTTTCTTCCATTAGACGCGCACTAAGAAACAATTTTAAAATCGAACGACTCCTTCCCTGTTTTTCGGCGCTTTTTCGACTCCGTTTTACCCATTGAAATAACATTGTGTATTGTTGAAATGCATAAATTGCAGTGTTTACTTCACTATCTTAAGGCGACGTCTTGCCTCACTTGAATGAAAATAACTGATTAACATTTATACATATTTTATTATTTACAACAAAATTTATGAAGAAAAACAGTGTGAATATCTGTATTTAAATATTATAACACTTATCAGAAAACCGTATTAAATTAAAATAATTAATTTACTTTCTTTAATATTTAAATTTCTCAAAAATAAATATATTTAAATAGCAAGAATTAAAAGTTTCCAAGGAAACAGAGCTAAAATTTCATTGCTTCATAGCGGAATTGGTTTACTAGACTATAATCACTAGATTTTTATTATAACTAGCAATCTGTTTTTACTCTTTCAGAGAAGCTTTTAAAGAAGTTGGTTTTATTAAAAAGAAGACAAGCTTACTTGATAACTTTTTATCGAGGGATTTTTGAAATTTATTTTATTTTGAAATTTACTTTTTGCGGAATTTTAAAAGGGTAGCGGGAATACTTTAAGAAAATTATGTTTAAGATTTTAAACACTGGATTTCAAATGGAAGAGATGATTTCAAGTAGATTGTTTTTATCACATAGGAAGGATAAATGTTTAATAGACAAAAAATCGGGATGGAATGAGATATCACAGTTGGAACTGGGATGAGAAAAAGGCACCGGGAATACTGGGATGAAAATTATCGGGAACACCGGGTTATGAAAATTATCGGGAACACCGGGTTATGAAAATTATCGGGAACACCGGGTTATGAAAATTATCGGGAAAACCGGGACATTAAAATTATCGGGAACACCGGGTTATGAAAAGGTACCGGGAAAACCGGGATATGAAAAGGTAGCGGGAACATCCGGATATGAAAAGGTACACTTTAAAAGGTACATTTTAAACACTAGATTAAAAAAAAAGAGATGATTTCAATGTGATTTTTTTTATCACATGGAAAGGATAAATATTTGATGGAATGAGATGTCACAGTTGGAACTGGGATGGGGAAAAGGAACCGGGAATACCGGGATGAAAATTATTGGAAACACCTGGATATGAAAATTATCGGGAACCGGGGGTATGTAAAGGTACCAGGAAACCTGGGACATGAAAAGGTACCGGGAACACCGGGATACGAAAAGGTACCGGGAAAACCGGGATATGAAAAGGTAGCGGGAACATCCGGATATGAAAAGGTACCGGGAACACCGAGATATGAAAAGGTACCGGGAACACCCGGATATGAAAAGTTTCCGGGAAACCGGGTTATGAAAACTATCGGGAACATGAAAATCGGAAATGAAACTATCGGGAATATGAAAAAGTAATGGGGACACCGGGGTTATTGGTGATTCGAAAAATCGGACATATAACTTGGGAGAACTTTAAAAAAGGAATTAATACACTCCACCCGTGCAAGGCCGGGCAAATCAGCTAGTCTATATATATAAAATACAAATACGGGTGATTCATTCATCATTCATAACACTCATCACGAAATCTCCAAAACTGCCGGACCGATTGGCTTGAAATTTGACAGAGACCTTCCTCTCAGCCATTAGACGCGCACTAAGAAACGATTTTAAAATCGAACGACTCCTTCCCTGCTTTTAGGCGCTTTTACGACTCCGTTTTACCCATTGAAATAGCATTGTGCATTGTTGAAATGCATAAATTGCAATGTTTACTTCTCTATCTTAAGGTAACGTCTTGCCTCACTTGAATGAATGTAACTGATTAACATTTATACATATTTTATTATTTACAATAAAATTTATGAAGAAAAACAGTGTGAATATCTGTATTTAAATATTATAACAGGTATCAGAAAACCTAAGTAAATTAAAATAATTAATTTACTTTCTTTAATATTTTAATTTCTCAAAAAAATATATTTAAATAGCAAGAATTTAAAAGTTTCCAAGGAAACAGAGCTAAAATTTCATTGCTTCATAGCGGAATTGGTTTACTAGACTATAATCACTAGATTTTTATTATAACTAGCAATCTGTTTTTACTCTTTCAGAGAAGCTTTTAAAGAAGTTGGTTTTATTAAAAAGAAGACAAGCTTACTTGATAACTTTTTATCGAGGAATTTTTTTTTAATTTTTTTGAAGGATAGCGGGAATACTTTAAGAAAATTCCGTTTAAGATTTTAAACACTGGATTTCAAATGACAGAGATGATTTCAAGTAGATTGTTTTTATCACATAGGAAGGATAAATGTTTAATAGACAAAAAATCGGGATGGAATGAGATATCACAGTTGGAACTGGGATGAGAAAAAGGCACCGGGAATACTGGGATGAAAATTATCGGGAACACCGGGTTATGAAAATTATCGGGGGACACCGGGTTATGAAAATTTTCGGGAAAACCGGGACATTAAAATTATCGGGAACACCGGGTTATGAAAAGGTACCGGGAAAACCGGGATATGAAAAGGTAGCGGGAACATCCGGATATGAAAAGGTACACTTTAAAAGGTACATTTTAAACACTAGATTTAAAAAAAAGAGATGATTTCAATGTGATTGTTTTTATCACATGGAAAGGATAAATATTTGATGGAATGAGATTCACAGTTGGAACTGGGATGGGGAAAAGGAACCGGGAATACCGGGATGAAAATTATTGGAAACACCTGGATATGAAAATTATTGGGAACCGGGGGTATGTAAAGGTACCGGGAAACCTGGGACATGAAAAGGTACCGGGAACACCGAGATACGAAAAGGTACCGGGAAAACCAGGATACGAAAAGGTACCGGGAAAACCGGGATATGAAAAGGTACTGGGAACACACGGATATGAAAAGTTTCCGGGAAAACTGGGTTATGAAAACTATCGGGAACACCAGGATATGGAAAAAGTACTGGGGACACCGGGGTTAATTGTGATTCGAAAAATCGGACATATAACTTGGGAGAACTTTAAAAAATGAATTAATACACTCCACCCGTGCAAGGCCGGGCAAATCAGCTAGTAACTTTATATCTTTGAGTTGCTTTCCACCAAGTATCAAATTCCTACATGAAAAATTAAGTGGTTAAAAAATTCCATAAAATGATGTTCCCATTTGGGAACATCGGCAGGTAAAAGGGGGGAAGCTGCCCCTCCCTTCCCCCCTGGCTGTGCTTGTGGATAGAATTTGTGAACATTTTCAAGGGGGGGGCAAATAAAGATGCTACGGGGGGCTCAGCCCCCCCTGGCCCCCCCGTAGCTACGGGCCTGAGTTGTGAGTTCGATTCCAGAGGAGCTCATATCCATCGTCACTTTAAAGAAGATGCGAGACAGTGACTTCACGGGCAGAACAAGTATAAAAGCTGGCGAGAGATCTGTGCTGGGCAGAACATAGGGTGAGTCCCTAGAGAGTGTGACATCAGAGACTTGCAATGTCTAAGAAATTATTCAAATCTATGTTCAATGAATGCATAAAGATAAGAAGAAATACAAAATGCTATCCATTTCTTTAGTGGTGGAGTTATAAAGTTTTACCCATCTTGGCTTTGAGCCGACGACTCGGGTTGGTGTTCAATTGTGGTTTACCTTACCAAATTTTTATTAATATGGGTAAAAGCTTCAAATTTTATTTATTTCAGCCAATAGTCAACGAAATAGAATGGGGAAGTAAAATTTAAAATCAAAACACTTTATCTTGGTTAAAAAATCGTCTTAACACTATAACTTATACACACTTATAAACTATGGGTAAACGGGTTTATATAAAGGGTCTTTTAGGATCGCTGAAAATTAGAAAGTGGTTCTGATTAAAAACCACCTTGACTTAAGTGCCAATGAAGAAAAACTACTGGATGTAGACCTTTTATTTTATAGGATTAACAAAATTACCTTATCAAAACTTTTTCTGTCAAGTGTGATAATGTTTGTTCAAACAGTTTTTGTTTTATGGTCATTTCTGTAGAAGCCAATCTAATTTGCTAATTTAATAAGATCCAGTACCACGCAAACGGGAAATTTGATATCACATAGTAATGTCATCTATTGGCCCAATACCTGTTATATATCATATATGCCTGTTGCATTTATTGGTCTGTTTTTTAAAGAAATTAACATTTTCATTATACTTTTATACAAAGTATTGGAATTGGTTGAATGTAATAAATGCCGAAATCCGAACAATTGTATCTGTTCCTGCACAAATATTCTATTTTTTTCGCTGATTTTCACCCCTTAGGAACTCATTTGAGACCCCCTTTCTATACCAATTCGTGTTAGTCTTGATGAGTACTATCATCCCTGAAAGTTTGTTGCAGCATTTCAGTACACCCTATACCTCAATTGGTACCCCAATTTTATGTAAAAATCACTCAGTTCTAATAAAGGGGCCGTTCAAATATTATGTAAGCACCTAAGGGGGGAGGGGTTTGATCTTTGCTTATTTTTGCTGACAAGGGGGGAGGGGGGATATGAGTGATGCTTACGTAAGATTGTACATTTTCGAAAATCTCTTGTTTCTTGCATAAATAATTTCAAAATTCAACCAAAAATAAATGTAACAAAATATTGAATTAGGAAATCTGACGTAAGCACTTTTTTCTGGAGATGGACCACCCTAACACTTTGAAATTGTAACCCCGAAAAGTAGTATTTCGACTCATTTTTGAACCCTTAGGGTTACACCCAATAAGTACAGCTCCTTGTACGAGTCACCTAATTTTCAAGGAAAAAACAGTACTTACTACAAGGGATGTCAAAATTTCGGGGGGGGGGGGGTCCGGCAGTGTCTTACGTAATTATGGGGGGGTTGAGGTATGGTTATCTTTGCTGACAAGGGGGAGGGGGGGTTAAAAATGACCAAAAAAGTGCTTACGTAATATTTGAACGGCCCCAAAGGTAGGGTTAGAGATTTATCATGCAATAGTTTCATAGCTGTACCTTCATACCATCTAAATAACTTTTCTTGAATCTATTCCATTTAGATTAACTCCGTCAATAATTGAATTGTTTTACTTCTTTTTTGTACATAAATACATAACGCAGTGGAGCGGATGTCATATAGCTGTACCTCCACCCCTTTAGTTATAATACTAGAATTGCCTCTCTACAGGATGTATAATTATCAATGGGACAAACTTATAGGACAGGTAGGATACATCATTAGGATTCAGAATTGCATAGGATACCATGGTATACGTAAAAAGATGTATACGTCACCCTAAAAGGCTAAGGGGCATTGAAATTACCCACGGGAACCATCTTTACTTCGTCAAGTAAGCCGGGATCATGTCTGATCGTCCTTCATCATGATCGACGATCTAATACTTTCCTTTCAATAAACCATCAACGATCGTGTAAGTTCTGATGTAACCTTAAACAGAATCGGTGGTTAGGGTGAATTTTATAAAGGGGAAGCGATCGAGAAAACGTCGCTGGGCGCAAAACACAACAAAGAAGCATCGGCAAGTCGGAACTTCCACCACCTCGCTTTTTGTGTCCCTCGGGTAGTTTCAATACCCCCAGCTCCTTAGGATGGCGTCTGGGACCAAGAGTTCCTATGCAGTTCTGAATCTTAATGATGCACCCTATAAGGTAAATGTGGGTATAGTGGACACTGTACCAATAGTGGCCACATATCTGATTAATTTTAAATAGAACGAGTTAGAAGCATCAAACAGCGTCAAAATTCTTAGGCATAGTAGATTGTATAGGGTGTCCCTTATTTAGGCGTTTTTTCAAAAAGTCAGGAAAACTTTTGAGACACCCCCCAATTTTTTTCCTTTTGGTACCAAGAATGTGTGCAAAATCTTAAATCAATCGGATGATATTAACACGTGCCCCAAATTGCCTAAACTTACGAAAAATTTAAATTTTTCTCATTTTTTCGAAAATTTTTAAAAAAGTGTTTTAAAAATCCGTGGTCGAATAATAGTGCTCTAACACATTTAAACTATCTTATTTGACCGTTTTTCATTACTAGTTAGGCCAAAATGCCCAGTTTGTAACCTAGCCATCAATCAGAAAATCATCAAATTTGTCCATTTTATACTAAGAATAGAAGAATACAAAGGAAGTGGTAAATGATTACCCACCGCAAAATTCCATGATTAAACACCATTTGCAGACCATATTGATGTGGAGATAAATTATCTAGAGCTCAAATTAATTATGGGTTGCTGAATTACAGACACCACATTGAATTACATTAAAACTAAAAAAAATTCTAGAAAAACGATATGGGCATGTTTGATATTGGGTAATGTGTGAGTGTGAGTGTGAGTGAGTGTGTGTGAGGTTTCTACACTCAATTAAGACTAATAAAATCCTCTCACACATTTTTTTAAAGCTCTATACACAATTCTAAGGGTTATCAGATCTCCTAAAACAAGTGCAAACCATGATTTCAGAACTATAGATGGTAATAAATTCTATACACATAAAACCGGCAAGAGAAATTCTGGAAGTATGTTAATAATAAGTCTCCACAGTGTGTCCACGAGTATTTTGTTCCGTAAGTGAGTTGAAAACCTGAAGAAGATATAAAATTATTTCTCTCTTCATAATGATTGAGTTATACTCTGTGAACATAAGCAATTAACCATATTTTTAGAGACTGTTCTTGCATTTTATCATCAGTTTATACATTAACATTAAAATACCTGCAATTCCACAAATTAGGTTCATTAAAAACTAAGACACTTATATTGGCTACGTGAATATCATAAATATTAACAACAGCTTCCTAAAATCATTCGTTCTTTAAAGTCTGTTTTTAAGTTAGAGCTATTCTTTCGCTCTAAGTTTCCTGCCTCTACATTCTCAAAGAAGGCTTTGAGGGTTTAAAATAATTTAATTTCATAAACATATTTCATGAAATACTTACTCGAAATCTAAGTACTTCTTCAAGGACGTTTACTGTTGATAAGTCAACAGTGCGAAAAAAAACTGTGGGTATAGTAGAAGAGTTATAGAAACTGAAGTTTATATTTAACATATTTTTACAGCCTCAAACAAAATAACAGTGTTTAATTGTTTTAATGACAATAATTTGTTAAATTGCAGGTATTTTTTATGTTTATGTATAAATTTAACGATAAAATACAAGAACAATCTCTATAAACATGGTTCATTGCTTATCTTCTTGATTGCTATCTTCACTTAATTTATAACTCAATCATTATGAAGAACGGGTTAATTTTGTATCTTCTTCGGGTTTTCAACTAACTTAAGGAATAAAATACTCGTGGACACACTGTGGAGACTTATTATTAACTTATTTCCAGATTTTCTCTTACCGGTTTTATGTGTATAGAATTTATTACCATCTGTAGTTCTGAAATCGTGGTTTGCACTTTTATTAGGAGATCTGATGACCCTTACAAATGCGTAAAGAGCTTTAAAAAGTTGTGTAAGATGATTTTATTAGTCTCAATTGAGTTTAGAAACCTCATACACACCCATTACCCGATATCAAACATGCCCATACCGTTTTTCTAGAATTTTTTGTAGTTTTAATGCAATCCAATATGGCGTCTGTAATTAAGCAACCCATAATTAATTTGAGCTCTAGATAATTTATCTCCACATCAATATGGACTACAAATTGTGTTTAATCATGGAATTTTGCGGTGTTAAGTCATTTACCACTGCCTTTTCATTCTTCTATTCTCAGTATAAAATGGACAAATTTGATGATTTTCTGATTGATGACTAGGTTACAAACTGGGCCTTTTTTGCCTAGGTAGTAATGAAAGTCGGTCAAATACGATTGTTTAAATGTGTTAGAACCTTATTATTCGGCAGAAGATTTTTTAAACAAATTTTTGAAAATTTTCGAAACAATGTGAAAAAAGTCAAATTTTTCAAATTTTAGGCCGTTTGAGGCACGTGTTAATATCTGATTGATTTAAGATTTCGCACGCATTCTTAGGGTACCCAAAGGAAAAAAAATTGGGGGTGTCGCAAAAGTTTCCCCGACCTTCGATTTTAAGGGACACCCTATTGTACAATCAGGTAAGCTGGTAAATTACCACCGATACCACAGTGAAGGATATTTATGTGAAGGATATTTAAATATTTGAAAATAACATCCCAGTGACTGAAATTTGATTTTCCTTATTGAATCGCATAAGGAAACTGGTATTTCGGAATTGATTTTTTTGTATTTATTACTGTTTGATTGACTTTTAAATTTATATTTAGATAAAGAAGAGTGTGTAAAATGATACTAAATAAAATTTATTTGAAATTTTTGACTTAACGAGGATTTATGGGGGTAGCCACTTTGCCAACACAAAATCTTAGATATTCCAATAGTGGCCACTGCAATGGCTTCCCTTCTATTAGAAACATAAATAATTAATTTGAATCAGTTTTTCTTCATAAACTGTTGAACGTGCTTTAAAATGAGTGTTGTATTAATTTGCTTTCATTCTGGCTTCGGGAACCAAGGTTTCTAAAACAATGACTTATATGCTAAATTCCTCTCAAATCACCTAAAGCGTAGGCATTGGGCTGAAAAATATCAAGTTTTTTTTAAATATAGTTAAATTGATTGGATCTAAAATACTTTTCGTTGGGAAAGAAGATTTAATTAGAACTAAATGACTATACTAAAAAACCCATAAATCCCTCATATAAGCAGAAAAAGAGGTGTCCACCATAGGTACAACAGCTACATCAAGGTGGCCACGATAGATGCAATTTGGAGTACTTTTTAAAAATTAATTCAAAATATTTTACCCAATCTAATTAAAGTTTTTAATGGTAAAATCGAAAGAAGATCCAATTGACCTAAAAATAGGATGATAACCGTTTCCAAGCAAATAGGTTGGTATTTATTAAGAATTTAAGCAAAAATTTTCCTTAAAGTGTCCACTATACATACATTTACCTTAACCTTTCTTTTTAATAATAGCGTAAACTGATCGTTTTTTGGAACTAAAACTGTTTCAGCCAAAATACTGAAAAAAAGAAATTCAAGGGGTTGATTTAGAATTTCGAAACAGCTCATGTTGTCTCTTCGATTTTTACCTTTACGTACCAAGTTTGGTTTAGATAAAAAAACTACACTATACTTCTCACCAACGTTTCCTGAACCCAGTACGTCACTACGCGGAAGGAGAAAGTGAGTAGACTAACGTTACTTTTCTGCTAAGTAAACAACGTTAGTTGAACCTATGACGTCACTAACTAGCAAAGTAGTTCCCATCGCGGTGTCTGAATTTCGAGTGAAACAAAGAACGTCAATTTTAAAATACGATTATTTCGTTAAACCCATGTATATATTGTGTCATTTTATCACGATATGCGTACCGAAACTCCTCCTAGCAACACAACAGGCTTTGTGTTTACCCACTTTCTCATTCCCCGTACTGACGTATAATAGAAATGTTGTATAATAGAAAACATACATGCACTTACATATAAACCCACATTAAATATACGACGCATATAGAACAGCACGTTAGTTAAAAACAGTTTATTGCATAAGATAAACATCTTATGTATGCATAGTCTAAAAGTATTGTAGTCAAGATTTTACAAAGACAAGTAAAAAGAAGGTATAGTTTTTGGGACATCACAAAAGTTAAAAGTCACAACACTAAAATTTGACAACGCATTTTATAAAAACATTGAATATCTGAGATGATTTTCTAAGTTAAAAATATCCCGTTATCTCTTATCGTTATTTTGTTTTTCAAATAAAGCCTTTAAAATCTGTACAAGAGATTACTCTGCCTCTCCGAATACTCTCAAGTCCCGGATTGTTTAGATACACAAAGTTCTATGGGTTCTGGGGGGGTATGTAGTACATCGGTCCAACCGGTGGAGGATTCCGGGGGATTATCATCTCACCACCCGTTAAAGACACCAAAAACCTATTCATGAGATAAAAGTTATACCCTAAACGGTAATCCACTACTCCTCGCAAATAATTAGCTTGATTCATTTCGTCAAACTGTCTTACATGGCTTTCATAATAGTCCCTCACTTCGATCAACGCCGACACATTTGGAGAATCCATATATGACCGCAGTTCAGCCAATATTTCGTACCTCGGCATATTATTCGGGAATACTGCGTGGGATAATTTGAGGAACCATCGCTTCAGGAGTCCGTTTTGACAAACTATTTCTAATATCTGCTTCCAAAGTCGAGCCTTGTCCTGTTCGCTAGAGGTCTCACGTAATAAATTTAACGTCCATGTCAGAACTTGAAGGTAATTCGCAAAAGAGAGCAGTTCGCATGCGTTGGTAAACAAATAAAGCTCATCGCTTAGGCTGAGGCCGAGTGATAGCAAATACCTGCAAAAACTTTTCGTCAGCATCTCGTTTACCCTCACCATTTGCAGTAGTGAGACAGCATCTTCATTCCAATCCTCTTTACGCGGTACTGAGTGAAGTTCATGGAAAGTACGTCTGAACGTATCGTACATGGCAGGGATGAAGATCTGGGCTGCGTTTAGAATATGGTCATACGTATTCATGATGAGTTTATTCGAAACAATATATGATTCCGTGTGGGCCGAGGAGCTATATATATCTTCGCAGGGCAAGATTGAGCTGAGTTGAGTTGATTTGATTTTGCCCATAGACAATAAAAGACAGTCCGGTTCACAGAGTAAAAGTAATAGACGACATTAGTGTGACGTCACTTGCTTGTTTGGATACGTTGTTTCCATTCGTGATTGGTTCCGTGACGGAAGTAATTCCGTACGGAACCAATCACGGATGGAATCAACGTATCCAAACAAGCAAGTGACGTCATGACTAATGTCGTCTATTCAGAGAGTCCAAAACGCGATTTTACTAAAATAGTTCTACAGTTATCCAATAGTGGTGTTGCGGTAACTCCAGCTGTCAATCAACAGGGTGGGCAGTAACTAAAGGAAACGAGTAATTCTCATTGGACTTATAACTTTGTATGAAGGCTGCATTTGAATTTCTCAATCTCTGCTATTTTTCGCCACATCAAGGAAACTTTTTCCTTGTGGTTGCAATCTTTCCCTGACAGTAACTAAAATTTCCCTATTATAAACATTGATGTCGTTCGTTCTGTCGTTTAATATCTCGTATCAGTGATTGTGGTCGCAGAAATTATCATTAAATGTGAAGTTATGTGTTTAAATTGAATTACGGAATGCATTTTGGATTTTTGTATATAAAATTTTAGGAGGGACTTCCTAACAATATTAAGTCATGAAACTTTGCACCATGGAGTAATCTCCATGAACGAAATAAACGGAATGCATTTTGGATTTTTGTATATAAAATTTCAGGAGGGACTTCCTAACAATATTAAGTCATGAAACTTTGCACCATGGAGTAATCTCCATGAACGAAATAAACGGAATGCATTTTGGATTTTTGTATATAAAATTTTAGAAGGGACTTCCTAACAATATTAAGTCATGAAACTTTGCACCATGGAGTAATATCCATGGTGCATGAATCTCCATGACAATGCCAACTGGGTTTTGAAAAATAATTTATTGGAAAGTAGAAGGATAACTGATTTTTGATCTCTAGAAATAAAAGCGTCTCAAACTCTAGTAATTCTCTAATCACTATTTATACTAAATTCTCTAGAGTCTTATGTGGTTAAATTCAGAGAGCAAAGATACTTCAGAGAGACCACAGAGTAAAGATTATTCAGAGAGTCCAAAACGCGATTTTACTAAAATAGTTCTACAGTTATCGCATAGTGGCGTTTCGACCCTCCAGCTGTCAATCATTGGTGTGGGCGGAGACTAAAGGAAACGAGTGATTCTCATTGGACTTAGAACTTTGTATGGAGGCTGCATTTGAATTTCTCAATCTCTGCTATTTTTTCCCTGATCAATGAAACTTTTCCCTTATGGTTGCAAACTTTCCCGGACAGTAACTAAACTTTCCCTATTATAAACATTGATATCGTTTGTTCTGTCGTTTAATATCTCGTTATAGTGATTGTGGTCGCAGAAATTATCATTAAATGTGAAGTTATTCGTTTAAATTGTATTAAATGTGGACTTGGAGTTGTGAGTTCGATTCCAGAGTAGCTCCCGATCCATCGCCACTTTAAAGAAGATGCGAGATAGTGACGTCACGGGCAGATCAAGTATATATAAGCCAGCGAGAGATCTCAGCTGGCCAGAACATTGGGTGAGTCCCTGGAGATCGTGACATCAGAGAGACTTGTAATGTCTAAGAAATTATCCCCAGCGCATGCTCGAAAGAAAGATACACGCAACTGTTTTAATAACCAGGAAAATATATAAATTTTTTTCCCTCTTTAGCGATTTGAAAGAGGGCGGGGTTAATTGAGAGAGTGTATGCGGCTGTAGCTCGATTGTAGAGAGTCAATAACGTTACGTCATATTCTCTGGTTAGTTCCACCGTTATCACATAGAAACGCCACCGTCTATGGGAAAACCCATGTTAAAAAAGTTGCCATTAGCGTCTATGGAAATGGACTCTCTGAATAATCTTTACTCTGTGAGAGAGACCATCTCCATAGACGCTCCATGACAACTTTTTTAACCCTTTATGCCCAAAATTATTTTCCTCATCTTAATCCAAAATATGTCAAGTTTACGTAACTGCAACTATAAGTAAACTAAATGAGGCCTTACATGACGAAAATTGGACGAATTTGGAGCATTGGGAAGTGGTACTTACGAGTACCGTCGGTAAATAAAGGGTTAAACCAGCGAAATCATTCGATTCCGGTATTTATTATAAAAAATTAATTAATTAGAAGCTAAAATTTCAGCTCTTTATTTGGTTTTATGAATAAATGCCTCAATTGATGGTTTTAATTTCATCTTAAAAAGCTACGTGTCAATTTCAACAGGGAATTTTACAATTTCCCTGCCTGCTTATAAAAACCCCTAGGTCACTGAGTGATTCTGAGTCTTCTAGGTGAGTCATACACCTCCTAGAAATTATGAAACACTTTTTTGTAACACCCTGTAAGCACACCATTGAACAGGTTTTGGTTATCATAGTAATAAATTATCTTAAATTCCAGATAATCTAGAATATTCTTTAATTTCCATAATTAGAGGTTTAATTTACTAGGTGATAATTGAAAACTGCATTTTCCTATAGAAATAACACCATTGTGCAAAGTTCTAGAACTTAATATCGTTCAGAAGTTCCTAAAATTTTATTTACAAGAATCTAAAACAGCTACTCGAAATAAGTGGGTTATCGTCTTTAGTTATCAAAATTACTGGCCAATTCTCGTTTTGACTTTTGAGTATGAGGAAGGTAACACACTATTGTGCAAGTTTTGGGGGCATATGGGAAAGGTCTCGAATTCCTGATTTTCCAGATAATAAAAATGCTTGCTAAAATTAGCACAATCATTATGGTTATTGACATAATAATTTGGTATTGAAGTGTCATGATTACACCGATGTGTTAAGTTTCTGGGCCCTGGCATATCAGGAAGTACCTGAAAATAGTTTTGAAATTTCACCCGTGAAACACGACTCATAGTTAGTCTAATAAAAGTGTTTCTCTCTATATTAAAAAAAAGTAACAGTGACCGTCACCGCCGTCGCCGTCACCGCCGTCACCGCCGCCGCTGATTTTGAAAATTTTATTTTTTAACACTTTGAACTATCACTACGAAAAAACTATGTAAAGTAATATTATGAAATTTTGACCATTGGTAGACAAATGTATAAGGGTCATTTCAGTTTCCAGTCCTAATTAATTTGATAATTAGTTCTGGAGTTATTTATTGTCAAAGTCGAAAATTATTTTTTTCGGCCGCGAGTTCGCCCCCAGCATAATCTATTTACAGCAGAAACATGATTTTTTGCAGAAACATACTCTTAGGTATGAAGTTATGCACCTCGTCGCCCTTTTTTCGAATTTCGAATTATTTTTGGAGTAATTAAATTCTTAAGTTTCGAAATTTTTTACTCTTTTTCGGTTTTTTCGTTTTAATACAAAAACTAATCACAGTAGAAATATGATATTTTAAACACGCATACAATTATTTTTTATAGAAAGATTGGCGTTTCCTTTTTTAAAAAATTCGATTTATTTTTAGAATTATTAAGATTCAAAATTTCAATTTTTTCATGTGTTTCTGGTCGCTCACTAGAGAAACAGCCGATTTTTATGTGAGTCTGATTTCTTTTATTTCCAACGATTCACTAGATACACGTGCATTTCATAAATTTAAAAGATATTAATGGCATGCTTTTTCTCTAAGATAGTTGATGATATCTTGTAGACTTGCTGGATATTTTGAAAAACATTTCGATTAAATTATTGACAAGTTAAAACAAGGATATTTCAGTTGCAGTTTTATTTTGATATTTTTGTAGTTATGGTCCGAATTAAGTTATTGACAAGTTCGAGAGATAAAAGTTTCGATTTTAAATTATCATAAACTAAGCCGACAAGTTCCAGGTTTTACTGGATAGTTGAGATGAAACAAGCGAGCTCTGCTCGCTAAGATCGCGAAGCGATCTTCAACGAACTGCGGAGCAGTTCCGGGGGTTGGTGAGCGATAGCGAGCAGGGGGCAGAGCCCCCTAGTCTCTCTATATTAAAAAAAAGTAACAGTCGCCGACGCCGCCGCTGTTTCAGAAAATGTTATTTTTGAACACTTTGAACTATCACTACGCAGAAACTATTTGAAGGAATATTATGAAATTTTGACCATTGGTAGACAAATGTATGAGGGTCATTTTGGTTCCAAAACCTAATTAATATGATAATTAGTTCTGGAGTTATTTATTGTCAAAGTCGAAAATTATTTTTTTCTGCTGCGAGTTCGCCCCCAGCCAAATCTATTTACAGCAGAAGCATGATTTTTTGCAGACACATACTCTTAGGTATGAAGTTGTGCACCTCGTCGCCCTTTTTTCGAATTTCGAATTATTTTTGGAGTAATTAAATTCTAAAGTTTCGAAATTTTTCACCCCTTTTCAGTTTTTTCGTTATAAAAGAAAAACTAATCACAGTAGAACTATGATATTTTAAACACGCATGCAATTAATTTTTATTGAAAGATTGGCGTTTCGCTTTTTTTAAAATTCGAATTAGTTTTAGAATTATTAAGATTCAAAGTTTCAATTTTTTCTTCTCTTTCCGGTCTTTCACTAGGGAAACAGCTTATTTTTATGAGTTTTATTTCTTTAATTTCCGATGATTCACTAGATGTTTACGTGCATATTAAAAATTTAAAGTTTCTTAAAGGCTTGTTTTTACTCTAAGTTGGTTGATGATAATTGGTAGACTTGCTTGATATTTTTTTAAAAACATTTCTATTCAATAATTGAAGAAAGAAGAATTGAAGTTAAGAGATGAATATTTTAGAAACAGTTTTATTTTGATATCTTTGAGGGAATGAATGATTCAAATTAAATCATTGATAAACTAGAGAGATGAGTAGCTTCGGTATCAAAGGAGCATTAACTAAGCCGACGAGCCTGGACTGTTGAGATGAAACAAGCGAGCTCTGCTCGCTAAGATCGCGAAGCGATCTTCATAGAACTGCGAAGCAGTTCCGGGGGTTGGTGAGCGATAGCGAGCAGGGGGCAGAGCCCCCTAGTATAATAAAAAAACATTTTATTGCATATTATTAAAACAAGTATCTTGAATCCATAGGCTAAAAGTATTGTAGCACCTATCATTTTTACATAGCAACTTACTTGTTGGTAGGCAAAATGTGGTTTTGCATATTATACATTCCATAACTTAACAGGAATTTTGGTCACACAGCAATAAATATAAACATTAACCCTAAAAATTTACAATTTATAAAACATCAAACAACAAGTTTTAAAGTAAAAAAGACTTGGTTCCGCCTTTTACGTTATTTTTTAAAACCACTTAAGAATCTGTGTTCCAGTGTAATCAACATTAAATTAGTCCACTCGATCCACTGGAGGTGGAACATATGGATCCACAAAGGTCTCTGGATTATGGGGTGGCATCTGTGATGGATACAGGGGCTGCACAAAATTGCTGTTTTCTCCGGGATGTATAAAAAGTGCCGGATTCTGGAGAGGCGGTGTCCCTGGAGAGCCTATGAAAAACTCCCCGCCCGTTACAAACACCATATACCTATTCATGAGGTAATAGTTATTCCCTATATGTAAATCCGCTACACTTCGCAGGTATTTAATTTTACTGTCATCGTCAAGGTGTGTCATATTATTTCGATAGTCGATGCCCAAATTAAGCAGAGCAGATATTTTTTCTAAATTCAAAGCAGACCCCAGTTCAAGCAAAATTTCGTATCTCTCTACGGCATTTGGGAATACGACGCGCGTTAACTGTAACAGCCAATGCTTGAGGGTCTCGTATTGACAGACTATATTCGATATATCAACAAACGCCAGCGACTTGGTGTATTCATCGGGGGCCTCGCGTAAAAAGGTGCACGTCAATATCTGAACATGCAGGTAATGGGCGTGAGGGAGCAGTTCGCAGGCGATGGTGAGGAAATAAAGCTCGTCGCTCAATCTAAGCCCGAGAGACAGAATGTACTTGCAAAACCTTTTCAAGAAGATCTCTTTCGTTGCAATCATTTGCAGTATCGCGACTGCCGTTTCGTTCCAATCCGCGAGGCTAAGTTGCGCGTGAAGATTCGAGAACATGGTTGAGAACGTTTTGAATTGGGGATAAGGAATCAACATCTGGGCTTCGTTCAAAATATCCAGCCACGAATCCATGATGAGTTTATTCGAGACAACACGATCCCGGATGAGGAGAGGAACTTTCGCCGGAATTCTTCAAATTTCTTGCTGACAGAACTCGTTCGCAGAGGAAGGTTGGGTTGAGTTGATATCACCTTCTTGAAGAGGAACACACAGAGAAAAGGCCTAACCGTGGGTCCAAAACACTATTTTCAAATCTTCATTTAAGGTAAGGGCGGGCAGGCAAGGCTAAACTGGATTAAGCGTTAACTGTGTGTTGTATCAGGCTTGCGCATTACGCGAAAAGCGATGTTACGGAGAAATATGACACTACCAGCGCCATCTGTCATTCATGGCATTTTTTCTGAGGGGAAAATAATCATTAGTTGTTTGATTTCACATAATTCAAAAATATTCATCAAAATTATGCTTTACTATTTATTTATTTTTACTATTAACGAAGAAATATAGAACAGTATAATCCTATTTAAGGTTTTTAAATCATTATCGAATGAAAAAGGACTGCGAATCACTCTGTGCTGCGAATTTCGAAGAGCCGAATAATAGCAGCCTGCATGCTGAACCGTCGACGGTTCGATTCCGGTCTCGCCCTGGGTGTACCAGGGTTACAGTGGCTAGAAGGGGATAGTGTGTCGTTCGAAGATGAAAACTGAAAAAAAAAATTACTCCTCCGCTTGGTGTCGCTGCTGTTAGACGTGCATATAGGCGCCTGCGCATTGCGACTCTCATTCTCAGCGGCTATGTTATTGTTTACGCCGTGTAAACGATAATGTTAACGTCTTTGGCCGGCTTGGTGCTGAAAGTCGCAATGCGCAGGCGCCTATATGCACGTCTAACAGCAGCGACACCAAGCGGAGGAGTGAAACGAGGAGAAAAATTTTAGCATTGCTGGTATTGGCGAACGACACACTATCCCCTTCTAGCCACTGTAACCAGGGTATACTTTCTCTCTTCTGTGTCAGTAAAAATTCGGTTTGTATAGGGGATGATAGCGGCAGTATATTCCACAACCGTCATTGGATGAAATTCGAAGCGAAAAAAAAATAAACAATTTTGATTGGAGGATTAGTTCAGACAGCTCTACTGATGTTAAGCGCGTGCATGGAAGGGTAATACCGCAGAAACGTCGAATTTGAAGAATTGATTTATTCAAAATAAAATAATGTGCACGTTTCCAGATCAGAACATTGCGAATTTGTATGACCGAATATTTCTTAAATTATAACACTAATTTGAAATTGTCCCTCGAAGATTGCAACAGACTTGAACGTTATTGAGATACGGCCCATGGTCTAGTAAGAGCAGCATTGGAAATACAGCCTTTCACGATGACGTCATGACCAGTTATTTTCACTACTGTGGAGGGCAAAACAATAGCATGTGTATTAGGGTGAATTCGAAAAAAAATCTTTTTTGGATATTGATTATGCATTAATGCAGAAAAGTCGTCTAAGGTGGCAGAGAGTACCTGTGATTTTTGTCAGAATTTTTGGATACTATCTTTAGGTGACACATTGACCCTGAAGGTTCCCCATGTTATCCTATGGAGAGCGCAAGCCAAAAAGACCGAAAAGGAGGCGTTGGTTCCGAATAAAAGCCGTGCAACGCAATTTTGAAACACCCTGTACACTCTTCTTTTTGAATAGGCGCCTGATAAATAGTGATTTCCCTCTCGGTAAAAGCGTAACTATGGTTACACTCTTTGCGCAGCCAATAGTAAGCCTTCTTCGCCCCTTTGACGTTGATAGTTTTCATGGTTACTTATTCAGTTACTTATTGGCGTATTCCACCTGATCACCAATGGTACACCAGAACATCCCCTGGCACTCTCCTGGAGTTTAAATGTGATCGTGGTTCCCAGACTGCTCTAGCAAGACTTGGTACTGGCCATCTGAAGTGCCTTTTTTAAACGTGGCAGAAAAATCCACCCCATTTGTCCAAAATGCCGTGGCCATCCAGTTTCACCGGATCACATTCTTGGATGCGTCGGACTTTCCAAAGAGGACTTAACATCTGACCCTCTCATGGTTATTGACTTTTTGGCGGTTAACAACTTGATGGAGTTGATATGACAAAATTTAGATATTCTGAGGATAAGCAACAACTTATTCAGTGGTGGGAAAAGGAAATTTACTCAGGCGCCAATTCAAAATAAATAGAGTAAGGTCATCCCTAAAGTTTTGTCGCTTTTGGGAGCCTCTGAATATTTCATATTTTTTGGTACATTTCTATTACTATAAACAAGTATAAACTTCAACTTCTATCTACAGCCAAGTTGGCGTCTTTGGCTTGTTTTTGGGATGAATCCATGAAGGAAAATATAAAGAGGAGGCGAAATATGCATGCGCAGTAGCACACATTTGAAGCCGACGGTTTTCCTTTGTGTGGGGATCAATCCCAGAACACCTTGCGTGACCAGTCTAAGAGCTCTTTTATACTCAATCTGAATTTTGGCTGATCTGGAAGACTACAAATCACTCGAACCCGCACCTGCTCGGCACGCTTTCCCCCTCCCAGCCTTTCCAATGCAAGAAAGAGGGGATGAGATAGTTAAGTATCATGTTTCACAGCCTTGACAGTCGAGTAAACAACCCCGCTCTCTTCTATTGCGAACGCTGGAGAGGGAAGCGTGTCGGGTTCAGTGATTTATAGTTTTCCAGTTTCAGCTGAAATCCAGATCCACTATAAAAGAGCCCTAAAGAATGGTTCCAATTCCGCGGCCGAGTGGGAGGAGGGAAGTGACGAAATATACTTCACTTTGCCACAGAGCGAATGACGTTCCTCCTTTGCATCTCCTTGCGCAGTACATCCTGAGATTGATCCCAACGAGCTAATGCGAGGAACGGTGTCGATAAGTATTCTTTAACCAAAAAAATTTTCGAGTCCTTAGGGGGTCGTCTTCATATTAAACGAAACACTAACTTTTTTTTTCAATGGGGACCTCCAATTATTATGATATTTTCTGAAAGGCCATCCCTTTAAACCCCTAAATACCCAGTTTCATCAAGATTAATTCACAATTAAAAAATTTTTAAAAAATTAAAAAAAAATTAATTTTTAAAATCGTGAAATATTTTGATGGTAATCGATTCAGGTAGTAATTTGATGTATAAAGCCAAAATTTCAATCGATTTCACAGAATAGTTTTTGATAAAAACGAACTTTAATCTTAAGGGGCGGTATACCGTTGCCGAATGCATACCGCGAATATTCTTTCTTGTTCGTTTTTATCAAAAACTATTCTGTGAAATCGATTGAAATTTTGGTTTTATACATCAAATTACTACCTGAATCGATTACCATCAAAATATTTCACGATTTTAAAAATTAATTTTTTTTAAATATTTTCAAAAATTTTTTAATTGTGAATCAATCTGGATGAAACTGGGTATTTAGGGGTTTAAAGGGATGGCCTTTCAGAAAATATCATAATAATTGGGGGTCCCCTTTGAAAAAAAAAAGTTAGTGTTTCGTTTAATATGAAGACGACCCCCTAAGGACTCGAAAATTTTTTTGGTTAAAGAATACTTTAAACAATGAAAAATGACACCTCATTTGTCTCCCTAACCCAAGTGGTTCGCCAGAAATCGCAACTGAGTCGTTTTTTATTTCCCCAACTGTACTTCATTCGCTCAGTGGTATATTTCGCCTCCTGATTACTCTTTCCTCCATGGATGAATCACAATTACAGTGGCTTGAAGGGGATAGTGTGTCGTTCGAAGATGAAAACTGAAAAAAAATTACTCCTCCGCTTGGTGTCGCTGCTGTTAGACGTGCATATAGGCGCCTGCGCATTGCGACTCTCATTCTCAGCGGCTATGTTATTGTTTACGCCGTGTACAGTGATTTCGCAAAACGTAAACAACAACATACCATGGCTTTGCCCGGCTTGGTGCTGAAAGTCGCAATGCGCAGTAGGGTGGGTCATTTTCCTATGGCGAAAAGAAAATTTTACAAATTCTATCGGGCACAGCAAGAAAAGGGTGCCAAATGGTCTCAAACTAACATATGTAAAATATTATTCCATAATAATAACTCTTTTTGCCTCCGGATTGGCCTCAAATAGAACAAAAATATGTAATTTTTCATATTTTTTAAAAATTTTATAAATTAATTTTTTTTGTTGATAACTCTTTAAAGTTCACAAATAAGGGTATTTAAAATCAATTTTAATCACATTAGTCACCTTCATGCATTAATAATACAAAAACAACTTCCAAAGTGGCAATATAATATGCTATCATATTAACAAGAGCCGTAGAATATGAATCTCTTTTTGCCAACAAACAGTGGATTGTCAGTGGTACAGATTTTAAATATTGGTAGTTCATATACATTCTCCCTCAAGTTTGGTCAGTATAAAACGGTATTTTTAGTTTTTCAAAATAGAAACAGTTGTATTTTTCATAAATATGCCTCGCTTTCGAAATTCAGCTGACAGTTTTCGCTGGCTGGTCTTGGGATCCAAATATGATCACAAAAATATGTTGAAACAATTGTCGAATGGAATGTTCGTTCATAGGCATTATCAGTTATGATTCGCTCAGTCATGATTTACCTAATTTTTTGCTATAGAAATTGACTGAAACCCAGGCCTATGAAATTCTACTTCTTTGAGGATTGACTCAAAATAGCTTCTTAGCATTCCCTTATGCGTTCATAAAAGTTTAAATATCGCAAATTTAACTGTTAAGGATAATAACAAGTAAGCTTTGAAAAGTAATGTAACTTATTTAAAAACTAAGGGGATAATACTGAGCTTTAAGCTGAAACTGGGATCTACCGCTCTTCTTAAGAAAATATTTCAAAATTTGACTCTTAAAATGTGGTTTTAATTTATTTTTGGACATTAGGGAATCAATGGGGACACTTGGGACTGACTATTCCTAATATGCCAAGAAATTTCAAGGAAATTCCAACTTTCAAACTATTATCCAAATGTTTTTCTTGGGGTTGAAACCTATAACCCAAAAAAGGTACCCACCTTCTGACAAATCCATTTTTATTAAAAATTTAATTTTTTTACCATCCTACTCAACCAACAATAAAGGTTTCGCACATTTTAATGATTCCAGGAGGAAATTTTTGATTGCCAGTTCTACCATTGAGGTATTTCTAAATATGTTGTATTACAACTCAAGTATTTCAACTCTGGCTTCATTTATAATTATTTTATAGTCTTCAATGATGATTTTTATACCATTGTGCACATTTATATTCATGACGGATTTGTGGAATCGAGGTAAAAGCTTGATTTTCGTTCGTCCATTTTTACATGAAATTACTATATTAATCGAAACTTTGAGGCCAATCCGGAGGCAAAAAGAGTTATTATAATCGAATAATATTTTACACATGTTAGTTTGAGACCATTTGGCACCCTTTTGTCGCTGTGCCCCTGGGAAAATGTGAAAAAAATATTTTTGACCCACCCTAATGCGCAGGCGCCTATATGCACGTCTAACAGCAGCGACACCAAGCGGAGGAGTGAAACGAGGAGAAAAATTTTAGCATTGCTGGTATTGGCGAACGACACACTATCCCCTTCTAGCAGTACCCTCTATAGCTTAGAAAGCCTGAACACGGATTGCTGACGTCAGCAAGAGAAGGCTGAAAATTGCCCCGCCTCTCCAATCAGGGATCTTACCTTTTGTAGCTGAGCCTATTAACTACAGAGGATAATGCCACTGATAGCTACTGAGCCTCTCAGCCTACCTCTGATTGGAGAGGCGGGGCGATTTTCAGCCTTCGCTTGCTGACGCCAGCAATCCGTGTTCAGGCTTTCTAAGCTATAGAGGGTACTGCTTCTAGCCACTGTAATCACAATTTAGCTTTCCTTAAATCTGTTTTTATTCATTATTTCGTTTCATTTGAGTTTAATTTTGTAACATTAATTTTTCTTTTTTGAAATTACAACCAAATTAAGATATTTTCTTAAAACTATTTTTTAAATTTCTTTACAAGTTAACAAAATTCCCATAATATTATTTGTAAAAAGTTATGTGGATTTAAATTTTACTATGAGTCATTCATATAATTTGTCCCCAAGTATCCACCTAAATTTCTGAATTATAATCTTAAAGCCTCCATTCGGAAAATCCGTAAGAGCATTTATACGTCCAAGCAGCACAAACGTTCAAGATTCGTCCAAATTTCGTCTTATATGGCCAAATTTAGTTTACTTTTAGTTGCAGTAACGCAAACACCTGTCGTCGGTTCGATTCCGGCTTTGTCCTGGGTGTATTTCTCTCTATATAAAATTCTATTTGTGTCTTTGTCTTACTTGAAGAAGGTTTAAAAACGGATCCTTTGAGATCAAATGCATGTTCTAATCCTTCAAGTTTATTTTAACTTAAGTAATATTTCTTTATCAGTAGTTGGCAACTAGAAATAAGAGGGGTAATCTCATATCGCAGGGTTTAGAAAAGCCAGCTCGGTGATTCATCTTAAAAATAGCAAAGTGTGCCTAATTGGGTTTAAATAGAAGTTGATGTTTATTCTTATTATAAGGGGTAATGGAAAAGTATGAAAATACAGTCAAGTCCGCTTAATGTGATCGCAATTGTCCGAGACTAAACTGATAACATTATCCGATCGATAACAATAAGCGATCTCATATCAAAAACAGCAAACAGTGTTACTAGATTGTTTGCTTTAAAATCAAAATTATCTAATCGTAATAAATGTATTTAGAACTATATTTTTAAACTAGGAAAAATTTTAAGGGGGAAATATAAGAGTAGTTTAGTTAATAAAATTAAAATAATCACTTACTGTGTATTTTTATAGAAAGGTCTCTCTTTTTTCTGCTCCATTATATCCTTCCACTCCAATAAACCACTTATTTATTACATAATCTAAATTTCATTAAACAAATGAAAATCACAATCTCTTATCAGAAACATCTGCAAAGCGTGGATCTTGGTGTTTCTTTAACCAATCACAAGTATGGATTCGGACCCCCTCCATAACAGTGATGGGCAAAATCGATAATTTAAGGTATCGAATACTTTGGTATCGAATACATATAGGTATCGAATACTTTGGTATCGAATACTTATAGGTATCGAGTACTTTTAGGTATCAAGTACTTTTTTTCAATGTCGGGAAATGAACCTGAAGGAACAATTTTTTAGGGCCTATCCATAATCAGACTAATACTCAAAAAACTGAAAGCGATCCATCAAAAAGCCCCGTAGCTACGGGCCTGGAGGTGGATAGAGGCGAAGGATTTGGCGGGGGAAAAACCTAGCCGCGTCAAATTTCTCTCGCGGATGATTAACGACTTGGGTTTGAGCGTTGCAAAATGAAAACGGAAACAGGGTGCGTTTGATCTACAGTAGGTATTATAAAGATTACTTCATTGAAAAATTTAAAATGAAATATGTCAATAAAGTATCGATACTTTTGTGGGTATCGAATACACTCGATACCTATAGGTATCGAGTACTTAAGTATTTGGTATCGATACCTGCCCATCACTACTCCATAACCGTTTTCTTTCAATATAATGTACGGAATGTTTTATTTTTCTTACCCATAACTGAATTTCAGAAAAAAGAAGCGCCAGATTTTCTCATGGAGAAGATTTATAACAATGACCTTCAAAATGAAACTCGAACCCAAAAGCGGTCGTTTTAAAGGGGATATGGACAAATTTTGATAATATTGAGCGGATTGATGATTCATAGTTGATCACATTAAACGATGTATTTTACATTTAATTAAATAGGAATGATCGGGACCTGTCGATTCCGATAACATTATCCGATTGATAACATTAACCGTGATCACATTAAGCGGATTCGACTGTATATCATTATCATATACAGGGTGTTTCAAAATTGCGTTGCACGGCTTTTATTTGGAACCAACGCCTATTAGGGTCACGGAAGTAAGGTCTACCCCTAGGTAAGTGAGCTTGGAGAATCCATTGAAAGGACTTACAGCGCCCCTAGCGGCGAAATTAAAAGTTAAAAAAATAAGGAGATAGAGCAAAAACCTCAGTGAGATTATTGTTGCCAGCGTCATGAAGAACTCACTGGAAAAAAATTCATGAAAATATCTTGAATATTCGCCGAGATATTAGCATGTGAAAATAGCACTTTTTCAGGGGTCAAAAAAGAAAATGTTCGCATATTTGCAAATTTTTTTGATATTTTGATTAAATTTTGTGTTCTTTAAACTAAAAAAACACAAAACTACCCAATAACACCGAAAAATTTGTAAATATGCGAACTATTTCTGTTTTGACCCCTGAAAAAGTGCTATTTTCACATGCTAATATCTCGGCGAATATTCAAGATATTTCTATGAATTTTTTTCCAGTGAGTTCTTCATGACGCTGGCAATAATACTCTCACTGAGGTTTTTGCTCTATCTCCTTTAGTTTTTAAATTAATTTTTTTAACTTTTTAATTTCGCCTCTAGGGGCGCTGTAAGTCATCCCAATGGATTTTCCAGGCTCACTTACCTAGGGGTAGACCTTACTTCCGTGACCCTAGGAGGCGTTGGTTCCAAATAAAAGCCGTGCAACGCAATTTTGAAACACCCTGTATACAGATGCCCTCAAGAGCAAAACTTTCGGGATGACCTAATATAATAAACCGACGTTGGAAACACCGAATTTCGCCAAAAATGTCGATCAGGCCCGCTTTTTCTCGATTTACCATTTTTTTTACCAATTATGCAAGGTTTGGTTAGGATCGGAATGAAACAGCTTTAGAAAGAGTCCCCCAGTCGCAACGTTTACCCACAGCTCAAATGATGACAAAACCAAAGGATCTATTTATTATTACGGTACAGCTTTAGAAAGTGTCCTCCAGCCACCATGTTTACCCACAGCTTAATGACAAAATCAGATATCTAATGATCAATATTATTATTAGATCCCAAAGGAATATAAGGTAAATGTGGGTATAGTGGACACTGTACCAATAGTGGCCACATAGCTGATTAATTTTAAATAGAACGAGTTAGAGGCATCAAACAGCGTCAAAATTCATAGGCATAATAGATTCTACAATCAGGTAAGCTGGTAAATTACCACCGATACCACAGATCAGCATGTGAAGGATATATAAATATTTGAAAATAACAACATCGGCCGAGTGACTGAAATTTGATTTTGCTTATTGAATCGCGTAAGGAAACGGGTATTTCCGAACTGATTTTTTTGTATTTATTACCGTTTGATTCACTTTAAAATTTATACTTAGTTAAAGAAGAGTGTATAAAATGATACTGAATAAAATTTATTTGAAAATTTTGACTTTACGAGGATTTATGGGGGTGTCCACTTTACCAACACATAATCTTAGATTTTCCAATAGTGGCCACCGCAATGGCTTCTAATATAAACATAAAAAATATTTAATTTGAATAAAATTCTCTTCATAAACTGTTGACTGTGCTTTAAAATGAGTGTTGAATAAATTTGGTTTCATTCTGGCTGCGGGAACCAAAGTTTCTAAAACATTGAATTACAAGCTAAATTCCTCTCAAATCAGCTACAGCGTAGGCTTTGGGCCGAAAACTATCAAGTCTTTTTTAAATAAAGCTAATTTGATTGGATCTAAAATACATTTCGTTGGGAAGGAAGATTTAATTAGAACTAAACGGCTATACCAACCCCCCCCAATTTCATGTATAAACCCCTCATATAGGCAGAAAAAGAGAGGTGTCCACTATTGATTCAAGAAGTGTCCACCATAGAAACAACAGCTACATCTATGTGGCCACTATAAATGCAATTTGGAGTACTTTTTAAAAATTAATTAAAAATACTTTACCCAATCTAATTAAAATTTTTAATGGTAAAATCGAAAGAAGAAGATCCAATTAACCCAAAAATTGAATGATAACCGTTTCCAAGCAAATAGGTTGGTATTTATTAAGAATTTAAGCAAAAATTGTCCTTAAAGTGTCCACTATACCCACATTACCTTAAATTATTATTAGAGATATAATATATTACTATATTAGAATTCAATAATCACAAAACTAATCATGTTTCTGTGGGAGCTGCTGTTAAAAATGGAGGCTGGAGTACTCTTTCTAAAGCTGATTCAATATTACAATTATTAACTTCTAAACTAATAATCTACCAATTATTATTACTTCAGGATCTAATAATAATATTAGTAATTAGAGCTCTATGGTTGTCAGTCATCATTTGAGCTGTGGGTAAACATGGCATCTGGAGCACTCTTTTTAAAGCTGTACCAATAAAACTGATTTAGATAAAAGCAACACACTTTCATGCCCTCTATATAACCCCACATTGAATATAATACGACGCAAATAGAGCAGCACACTAGTTAAAAATATATTTTATTGCATATTTCTTAACAAAAATATAATCATTGGTTAAAAGTATAATATAGTTTTCAAGTCATTGCAAAAGTTATAATCAATAACCCTAAAACTTGACTCGTATTGTAAAAACATTAAAGTTAAAAATATTCAGTTCCAGTCTAATTTTATTTTTATGTCGCACGTTTCGAGTTAGTACACGAGTACTCACTCCGAAATTCGTCAGCCTGATTGTCCTGAGCCGGAAAATATAGATCCACAGAAACTGCTGGGTTCTAGGCAGAAGGGCCGCCTTCCGGAGAGGCAGATGCGCCGCATTCCGGAGAGGCAGATGCGCCGCCTTCCGGAGAGGCAGATGCGCCGCATTCCGGAGAGGCAGATGCGCCACCTTCCGGAGAGGCAGATGCGCCGCATTCCGGAGAGGCAGATGCGCCACCTTCCGGAGAGGTAGATGGGCCGCATTCCGGAGAGACATAAGTGCAATATTCCGGAGAGACATAATTGCAGTATACCGGAGAGACATAAGTGTAGTATTCCGGAGAGACATACGTGCAGTATTCCGGAGAGACATACGTGCAGTATTCCGGAGAGACATACGTGCAGTATTGAAGTGCAGTAAGTGAAGAGGCAGAGGGGCCGCTTTCCGGAGAGGCAGAGGGGCCATTTTCCGGAGAGGCAGAGGGGCCGCTTTCCGGAGAGGCAGAGGGGCCGCTTTCCGGAGAGGCAGAGGGGCCGCTTTCCGGAGAGGCAGAGGGGCCGCTTTCCGGAGAGGCAGAGGGGCCGCTTTCCGGAGAGGCAGAGGGGCCGCTTTCCGGAGAGGCAGAGGGGCCGCTTTCCGGAGAGGCAGAGGGGTCGCATTCAAGAGAGGCAGAAGGACCGCTTTCCGGAGAGGCAGAGGGGCCGCTTTCCGGAGAGGCAGAGGGGCCGCTTTCCGGAGAGGCAGAGGGACCGAATTCCGGAGAGGCAGAGGGACCGAATTCCGGAGAGGCAGAGGGACCGCATTCCGGAGAGGCAGAGGGACCGCATTCCGGAGAGGCAGAGGGACCGCATTCCGGAGAGGCAGAAGCGCCGCATTTCGGAGAGGCAGAAGCGCCGCATTTCGGAGAGGCAGAAGGACCGCATTCCGGAGAGACATACGTGCAGTATTCCGGAGAGACATACGTGCAGTATTCCGGCGAGACATAAGTGCAGTATTCCGGAGAGGCAGATGTGCCGCATTCCGGAGAGACATAAGTGCAGTATTCCGGCGAGACATAAGTGCAGTATTTCGGATAGACATAAGTGCAGTATTCCGGAGAGACATACGTGTAGTATTCCGGAAAGGAAGAGGGGCCGCTTTCCAAAGAGGAAGAGGGGCCGCTTTCCGAAGAGGAAGAGGGACCGCTTTCCGAAGAGGAAGAGGGGCCGCTTTCCGAAGAGGAGGAGGGGCCGCTTTCCGGAGAGGAAGAGGAACCGCTTTCCGGAGAGGAAGAGGGACCGCTTTCCGGAGAGGAAGAGGGACCGCGATCCGGAGAGGCAGAAGGACCTCGTTCCGGAGAGGCAGAGGGACCGCTTTCCGAAGAGGCAGAAGGACCGCATTCCGGACAGACATAAGTGCAGTATTCCGGAGAGGCATAAAGTATCGGATTCTGGAGAGTCAGAAGTGCCGGATTCTGGGGAGTCAGAAGTGCCGGATTCTGGAGAGTCAGAAGTGCCGGATTCTGGAGAGTGAGAAGTGCCGGATTCTGTAGCGGTATATTATCCCCCTGAGGGGAGATAAACATCTCCCCACCCGTTACAAACACCATATACCTATTCATGAGGTAATAGTTATTCCTTAAATGTAAATCCACTACACTTCGCACGAATTTAATTTTACTGCATTCGTCCAGGTGTGTCATTGTGTTTTGATAACGGGCCGCAAAAGCTTGAAGAGCCCATACTATGTCCTTATTCATAGCTGACCTCAGTTCAGACCAAACATCACTCATCTCTATGGTATGCGGGAATATTACGCGCACTACTTGAAAGAACCATCGCTTCAGGAGTTCGGGTCGCAAAATTATTTTCCATACCTCATCTTTAAGGTAAGCCTTGTCATCTATGTCACAGGTTTCACGTAACAATCTATACGTATATGTTTGAACTTGAAGGTAATTTGAATAAGGTAGGTGTTCGCAGGCATCATCATCATCATCATCATCATCATTGGCTCGACAGTCCTGATTGGACCCTGGCCTTCTCAAGAGTGCGGAACCAGTCCCTCCTTCTGCGCGCCACAGCCTTCCAGTCTCTGATGTTGATGGAGACAAAGTCTTTTTGGAGGCAGTCCTCCCACCTCAGTCTAGGTCTGCCTCTTCTTCTGGCTCCTGATGGTCTTGCCAGAAAGATTTTCTTTGTGGTTCGGTTGTTGTCCATTCTAATAATGTGTCCAGCCCACTTCATGCGTTGGATCTTTTGGTACCTGAGAATGTCTGGCTCTCTGAATAGTCCATAAAGTTCAGAGTTAGTTCTCCTCCTCCAAACTCCGTTATCGCAAAACCCCCCAAAGATGGAGCGGAGAATCTTCCTTTCAAAAGTTTCAAGGGTCCTCTCATCAGCCTGAGACAAGGTCCATGTTTCAGACGCATAAGTTAGAACTGTCCTAATTAAACCTTTATACATCAGCAGCTTGGTGTTTCGTCTAATGTAATCAGATTTTAAAAATTTCCGTAGGCCGTAAAAACATCTGTTGGCCGCAGTTACTCTCCTCCTCACCTCTGGGGACATGAGATTTTCAGAGTTGACTTCGGAACCCAGGTAAGTGAAGGAGTTTACCTTTTCAAATTTGTATTCTCCAATCTCGATGTGCTTGGAGGTGTCAGAGTAGGTAATAAACTGCATATATTTAGTTTTACTCTGATTAATTGAGAGATTCATTTTCTTAGCCTCTCTTTCTAGATCCAGGAACGCTTGCTTGAGGTCTTTAGGAGTTCTTGCTATGATATCAATATCGTCAGCATAGGCTATAATTTGAACAGATTTAGAAAAAATTGTTCCTCTTGTATTTATTTTTGAATCTCTTACTATCTTCTCAAGAGCAAGGTTGAAGAGAAGGCATGCTAGCGCATCGCCCTGCCTAACTCCGTTTTTTATTTCAACAGGGTTGGATAGACTTCCCTGGATCTTGACTCTCATTTTAGTTTCAGTTAATGTGAGGGATATTAGTTTCACAAGCTTTTCAGGTATGTAGAACTGTCTCAGAGCATCAATAAGCAGTTCTCTATTAATGCTATCGTACGCCGTTTTAAAATCAATAAAAAGATGGTGTGTATTGATTTGGAATTCCTTTGTCTTTTCAAGGATTTGCCGTAGATTAAATATTTGCTCAATTGTGGATCTATCTCTTCGAAATCCACACTGGTAGTCACCTATGATGTTTTCGGCGTAAGCAGATAGTCTGCTAAAAAGTATATTTGAAAAAATCTTATAGGTAGTGCACAGGAGACTAATTCCTCTATAGTTGGAGCAGTCGAGGATATCTCCTTTTTTATGTATGGGGCAGGTTGTGCTGAGCTTCCACTCTTGGGGGAGTGTTTCAGTGTCCCATACAGATAAAATAATGTGGTGGATGGCTTTGGTTACATCTGTGCCAGAATTTTTTAGAAATTCTGAGGGAATGGAGTCTGGGCCAGGGGCCTTATGGTTTTTCAACTTTTTAATTCCCTCAACAACCTCAGTAACCGAGGGAGAATCGATCAAATCCCGATTGATACCTGGATGAGGTTCATTAGCATACTGGGGGTGATCTATGTTTAGAAGATCATGGAAATGTTCATTCCATCTATCCAGAATCTTGATTTTTTCACTCAAGATTTCCCCGTTCTTATTTTTGCATAAAGCCGTTCTAGGTTTGAAATCTCTGCGGCCAGAATTGATCTCACGGTAGAAAGCTCTGCTTTCATTTGATCTCCTGAGTTGTTCAACATCCCGTAGTAGATCCTCGTGAAATTTTCTTTTCTTAATTCTGTGAACCCTCTTTTCTTCTCTTCTAGCAGCTTTATATTCCTCTACGGAACTTCTTGAGTGCATTCTACTGAGCATTTTTTTATATGCGTCAATCTTAAATTGGGTAACTGCATGACATTCAACGTCGAACCAGTCTTTCCTTTCAGTTTTTTTAACATTACCCAGAACATTTTTACCAGTTTCGATGACAGCTTTGGAGAATATACTCCATTTTTCATCGATGTCTCCTATGTTTTCTATCTTTTTATTTCTAAGAGTATCTGATAACTGGGTTTGAAACTTGCGTTTGATCGTCTCATTCTTAAAGTTTTCACAATTAAACTTTTCACACCTTTCTCCTCCAGTTTTACGTGCATTGGAGACTCTAGCCCTTAATTTTGCCTTGACAAGGTAGTGATCTGAATCACAGCAGGCACCACGAAACGTCCGGACGTCTAGTACATCTGACATATGTCTCGAATCGATCAGCAGGTGGTCAATTTGGTTAAAGGTTTCTTCATCCGGGGATTTCCATGTCATCTTGTGGATTCTCTTATGTGGAAAAGAGGTGCTGGATATGACCATGTTGTGTTCGGCAGCAAAGCTGACAATCCTCAGACCATTGTCATTGGAGTTGTCATGAAGACTGTGTCTTCCAATAGTAGGTCTAAATTCCGTCTCTTTGCCAATTTTCGAGTTTAAATCTCCGAGAACTATCTTGACATCATTTCCCGGGCACGAGAGATACAAGTCACTTAGTTCTTCATAGAATGCTTCTTTCTCGTCGTCTTCTTTATCCTCTGTCGGTGCGTGTGCATTGATTAGGCTATAGTTGAAAATAGCACCGCATAATCTAATTTTGCAGAGTCTAGGTGACTTGGCTACAAAGTCGGTAATCATATGTTTAATGCGCTTTCCTATGATGAAACCAGTTCCAAGAATGTGTTTTTTGGGGTCACAGCTATAGAATACAGTATAATTTCTTTTTTCTATAATGCCCTTACCAGTCCATCGCATCTCCTGCATGGCCAGCAGGTCAATTTTATATCTATCTATTTCATCGGTTAACATTTGCAATCCTTTAGATTTATAGAGACTGCGAACATTCCATGTCCCTATACTCAAGTCCTTAAGCCGTTTTCCAGGTCGTCTACAGAAATTGAAGTCCGGGTATCTTTTCTCTTGAGATCTCGTAACAATAGGTTTTTTACGAGACTGGGTTGTTGGCCCAGTGCTCAACCCCCAACCTGGAGGACCAGTCCCCTGATATAATCCCCAGGGGCAGGGTGCCCGGCTATACCCCCGGACGCTGGGTAGCTGGGTCTGCCCCGGGATTGCCACACCCGTACCTGCTCAGAATAGAGCAAGGCCCCTGAGGCAGTTCGCAGGCATTGGTAACAAAATAAAGCTCGTCGCTCAATCTTACGCCAAGTGATAGCAGGTACCTGCAAAATCTTTTCGACAGGATCTCGTTAATTCTCAGCATTTTCAGCAATGCGAGTGCACTATCATTCCAATCCCATCTTCGAGGCTGTGTGTGAAGCGCCTGGAAAGTACGTTTGAACTGCTCGAACTGGGAAGGATTAAAGACATTCTGAGCTGCCCTTTGAATTTGCTCCTCCGTATCCATTAGTTTATTCGAAGCAATACGATTCCGTATGAGCAGAAGATCTTTCAATTAAATGCTTTCACACTCCTACAAACGAAATGCATTCGCAGCGTGAGAATGAATTTTACAAATAGGTGGTTGGGTTGAGTTGAGTTAATATCGCTTTCTTAGTGATGCACATGCAATCACAGAGTACTAGAACAGATTCCAGGGCAAAGTGGGTTTACTGGCTGCCCATCACGCTACTCAAGCAGCACAAAACGTTCAAGATTCGTCCAATGTTTGTCAATTACGGCCAATTTTATTCACTCCTAGTTTCAGTTACGTAAACTTGACATACTTGGTATGAGCTGTGTTACTAGGGTATTATAGCAGCCTGCGCGCTGTATCGTCGTCGGTTCGATTCCGGCCTTGGCCTGGATGTATTTTCTCTTTCTCTGTGTCAGTAAAAATTCCGTTTGTGTGTCTATCTTACTTGATGAAGGTTTGTTTATAAGCGGATCCTAGAGATCAAGCACACAGACCGGAAAATATAATATGTAACTCCAATCCAATTCCAAAGGCATAGGCTATTACAAGATCCTATACCTAGCATTTCAGTTTTAGCCGAGTCTGCTCTGATTGTTAAGTTAAAATTTCTCTTGAAAAATGCAACTTTTTTAATAATATAAAAACCAGTTATAGAACTCAGAAACTGCCGCATGCTAAGCAAGCGTTCTACCCATAGAGTTAGTACTAATATAGAGACAGCTTAAACATCTGCTCCGCTGTTCTAAGTGTGACCGGTCTCCCGGTTTCGCTCTGCCACTCACACTTGACTTTTTGAACCAACTTGGCCACTAAATCCCTCTTTTGGCGTTTTCAGTTTTTCGCGTGGCTTCACTAGTAAAGAAACTACGTCAAAAACGCCCGCCAAGCTCATACCGCGAAGCGCCAAGCTTTGTCAACTTCCAGTTCCTACCTCGACCACTAAATCAGCAATTTTCTCCCTTAAATACTTGTTTAAACGAATCGTAAACGACTCGTATTGAATCAGGAGGGTTCATATTATATAGTGTGAAGCTTTTTTTAAAGAAATTTCCCCCGCAACATTATAAAAATACAGTTTAAAATTGTTTTTTCCGAATCCGACGAATTTAAAAAAAATTACAGGTAAAAAACTAATTGAGATAGAGAAATTTTTTCTTCACTGACTAATTCGTCATTGCTTTTTCTCGAGTTTCAAATTGTTGGTTTCTTTTTTTCATCATTTTTCTGGGAAGAAGAGCAGTTTTTATACCTCAAATTCAACCTGCCTACGGGAGCTCCCATGTTAAAAATTTACTTCCGCCACTCACACAGGTCCGACTCTTTTCGACATGTAAGGTTGCCTTACCGAGAAGAGTAAGCTGTCTCTATATTTGTACTAACTCTATGGTTCTACCACTGCTCCAGGGGAGATTGGATTGGAGTTGGTGACATATTTCCCTGTTTGTATAATTCTCCGTCAGGAAGACAGACACAAATGGTAATTTTACTGACACAGAGTGAGAAAATACGCCCATGAAGAGGCCGGGAATCGAACCCAGCCACCGGTACAACGTAAAGTGGCAGAATGTAAAGCAATTTTAGGCTGCCCGATCCCCTCATGGAGATATTCAGTAACTTTTACTATACTAGACTGCAATGTTATTTGTCCCTGGCTGAGAGCAAACAAAGAAAGTACGAGGTTCCCATCGTGGTCTCAATTTTAAATGAAATTAGGAAATTAATTTAGAAATAAGATTCGTTTGTTAATGCATGTATTTGAGCGTCTTGTTATCACGATTTGCGGACCTAAAAGCCTTCTAGCAACACAACAGGCTTCCTGTTTACTCAGTTTTTCCTTTCAATTTGTGACGTCATAAGGTCAAGAAACATTGCAGTCTAGTATAGAATTTGAAATGTGCATACTGCATACCCTATTTTCCAAGTTCTGATGTTTCAATCAAATTGAAGTTAATTAATAGTTTTTTCCAAGTTTTATGGTTACTTTCATTTTAAAAAAACATAAAAATTATTAGGATTTTCAAATAATAATATTTCAAATTTTTCTGATTTTTATTAATAAACTGAAGATTTATTGATCTAACTAAACACTTTAGTCTATGATTTTGAAAATATTTAGCAATATTTCTACTTTTTGGTGTTCCAGACTTGCCATCTCTCCGGATTTTGGCGGGAGACTCCGGATTTTCGCTCTTTCTCCCACCCTCCAGATTTTCTCCAAAAATCTCCCGCTTTCTCGGTTTCTCCCGCTTTTCTTCGGAATTCTTCGTTTATCGAAATTCTGATTAGTGCACTGGAAGAAAGTATTAAGGTGCTTCAGTAAAAGCTGGAACCAAGTGTCCTGGAAATCGGGGAAAATAGCTAATTTTCTAGAAAGTTTCGGGTTTTTTTCGGAGTGTTCCGTTCTTCCCGCGACTTTCTTGGTCGGCCGCGGGTGCTGATTCAAGTTGGCTTCTTCTTGAGTCATTATTGCGATGCTGAAAAAACAACTTTACCATGGTCAGAAGCCCACAACACAAGACCGGAAGTCGGGAAAATTGCGATTTTACGCGGTAGTTCCGTTTTTCCCGCGACTGCTTTCCTACGAACGTCTGTTGAAGTTAGCTTCAACGGCGGTGCAGAAAAAAGAACTTTACTTTGGTCAGAGCAGCCTGATAAGCCTAATAAGATGTGTTTTTTTTTCTATTTTAGTCAGTATTTTGAACTTAAGAGGATTTTCTAAGTTGTAAATTTTTACTGAAAGGCTGCTTTATAGCAACTTAAAATAAGATGATAATACAGTGGGTTTTTTAAAATCTTGTTAGATTATGTACCTGTTTTAGGTACCTTATCTGATTTAAGATTCTAAATATAACTTCAAAAATACTAATTTCTTCCTTTTTTCTCTACTGAAATGTTTTTGAAAATATTGTTTTTGAAATTTAATTTTTACATAAATAATTATTCTATTAACTAATTTCCTTTATTTTTATTTGAATTTTGACTTTTAAAGTGGTTTTAAAACCTGATTCAGGAATGTGATTGGTTTAGTGTGGGTTTTGAATCTGTGTAAAAATTTGTCTTTCTTAAGTTATGTGAAAAGGTACTCCTTGAATTTTAAAAAAAAAACTCCTTGATTTTGCTATCTAAAAACTTGTATGAACCCTTTAAAAGGTATGTTAGCGTTAAAACTCAACATAAAATTAATTTTAATTCAGCTTTTTTACAGGGAGATAATTCCTTTTCTAAAGTTTTGTATTGTTACTTATTATTTTTACACCTTCATATTTTTAATAACTAAATAAAAAAATTTAAAATAGTTAAATTTTTATTTGGAGCCCATGGGAATGCATTATCTCTTTATAATTGGTTTGCAAAGGGCTGTACGTCGATAAAATTTTCTCCTGATTTCTTGGGAAAATCTCCTGATTTTTGACTTTCAGAGGTTGGCAAGTCTGGTGTTCAAAAAAGCTCGGTGATATTTAGCGGGAACGTTAACGGATATAAACCAATTCCGCTTGCTTTTTATTCTATGAAGGTCATAGATGCATCCATCAGTTCAATTTTTGAATCAAAAGTTTGAAAAACATCGTTTTTTATAAACTACCCGTTTTGTGGATGATAGACGCGGATTAACTGCATAGTTGTAAAAGTATGCTTTTCTTTCCTTTTCAGTGAATCCTTATGGAACTCATAGAGGAGAGATAGGGGTTGAGGGAGCAATGGTAACCCTAAAGAGTAACTTGAAAATTTCCAGAAAGACTGCCAATACCGAAAAGACCGCAAACACGTGACCGCCGTCAGGTGACGGAGGTCTTACTGGAAACTGTTTTCACTGACAATATTTTATGCCGTGCAAAGTATCTAATACATACAATCTTGGAGTTGTTTTTTGTTGTCAAGCTTTAGCGCGTACCTGTATCAGTTTAAAAAATTTCTAAGCAAGCAATAACACGCCAAACTTATCACCAGAAGACCTGCTAATGACGGACACTCTTTTTCGCAGTAGATTTAATGGGAATGCTCTCTCCAATTCTATTTCTTTTCTATGATCGGACTCGGTATTTATTGAAATAATAGCATGATATTTAGTAAGCTTGATATTAAACTATTCTTTAATACCAAAAACAAGTACTTTTAATCTTAAACCTTCTGTTATTATTCTTTAACAGATCACAAATTTTCCCTCTTCCGCACGTATTGGCTGGTATGGGCAGTTCTCTTTGGTGCTGCTGTTAATGTCGACTGCCCTAGAGGTTACACCGCTCGTTTTATGTCCAGTGTTTGGGCAATGTTTGCTGTGGTTTTTCTCGCCATCTACACTGCCAACTTGGCGGCCTTCATGATCACCAGAGAGGAGTACTACGATCTCTCGGGGATAGATGACAAGCGAGTAAGTTTGTATATCGTCACGAGTTGCTGGAGAAAGGCACTAAGTCATATTTGGAGAATCTTTTCGAGGGATCAAACGAAGCAAACGTACCGTAGATTCACAAGATTTCGCCAAGCTAAAAAATTATCAGTGTGATGGTGAAGTTACGTGTCATAAAAATTAACGATAGGCTATCGCTAAATTTGGTATGCCCTCATAAAGAGTAGAGCATTAAGTGACTTAGTGCCTTTCTCCTATTAGCATACGATCTATCGTTTTTCAACAAACATGACTTTGGGAAGAAAAATGGAAAACCACTTTAATTTCAAAATAATTAAAATATAAAACTGCTTCTAATTTTTCTTTCATTGGAAAATATGTTTTTAAGATTCATTCCAATGTGTCGTTATACAAATGTACGAAGATCAGATTAGCGATTTCTAAAGTTTTCATAACTTCATATACATTAGTTAAAAGAGTTAATATTAATATACAGGGTGGTCCTAAATTTGTGGTACAAACTGGGTAAGGTAGGTAGAGGAGACTTAGACAAGCATATTTCGAATAGGAAGAGGGGGCGGAGATACACCGTTAAAGAGCTAGGACCTAATGTAGTGCGAGAGCGTTACAAAAGAAAGTTTTGCCAAGGCCCGTTTAACGAAAAAAACATAATGAAAGGAAAAAATCTATTGCCTTGGCAAAATGTCCTTTTGTAACGCTCTCGCACTACATTAGGTCCTAGCTCTTTAACGGTGTAACTGCGCCCCCCCCATTCCTCTTCGAAATATGCTTGTCTATGTCTCCTCTACCTACCCTACCCAGTTTATACCACGAATTTAGGACCACCCTGTATATTCAAATATTATTTAATTATATACAATACATTTAAGGAACGTGTTACCAGGGCCGTATTTAGGCACGTGCAACATGTGCTGTAGCACAGGGCGGCAGATTATACCAATTCAAAATGCTACTCACTATACAGTTTCGTAAGAAAAATGTACCACACAGTGTTCACATGAAAGTGTCAAAAATGAATAAATTCCCAGTTTTCTAGGAGCATATTTTCAAAAATTTTCTGGGGGGTACCCCTAAAGGAATTCATTATGAGAGGGAAAACAGGATAATTTCCCCATATCTGAGAAAGGTGAGTTAAATGGTGACAGTCAAAGGGAGTTAAAAGAAGAGTCAAATGAGAGGAGGCATTTACTTGAAACAGTAAATGAAATAGGGGGCGGCAATAAATCAATATGCACAGGGCGGCAAAAACCCTAAATACGGGCCTGGTTATACCCATTATCAAAATATAAACTACAAGTTTATATACACTTTCGCGTTATGTACAATTTTGCATTCAAATCACCAAAAGAAATTGTTGGATAAAGATTATTAATAAAAGAAACATTTTATATAAGCTGCTAAGAATGACAGGGGCTTAAGCCCACTGGACCTAGTTTCGAGTAATTAAAGGTTTTTCTTGTAAAGGAAAAAAATACACTTTTATACTTTATTTGTACATTATTGTACTTTTGACTTAGGCGACTACCGCACTAAATAGGTTTTTTTGAACAAAGGCCTCTGCCATTCTGAACACTAGGGTGGGTCAAAAATTTTTTTTTTCACATTTTCCCAGGGGCACAGCGACAAAAGGGTGCCAAATGGTCTCAAACTCACATGTGTAAAATATTATTCGATTATAATAACTCTTTTTGCCTCCGGATTGGCCTCGAAGTTTCGATTAATATAGTAATTTCATGTAAAAAGCTTTACCATGTAAAAAGCATGTATCAAGCTTTTACCTCGATTTCACGAATCCATTATGAATGTAAATGTGCACAATGGTATAAAAATCATCATCGAAGACTATAAAATAATTATAAATAAACCAGAGTTGAAATACTTGAGTTGTAATACAACATATTTTGAAATATATCAATGGCTAGAACTAGCAATCAAAAATTTCTTGCTGGAATCATAAAAATGTGCGAAACTCTCATTGCCGGTTGAGTAGGATGTTAAAAACACTAAATTTGAATAAAATGGATATGTCAGAAGGTGGGTTCCTTTTTGGGGTTACAGGTTTCAACCCCAAGGAAAACATTTGTATAATAACTTAAAAGTTGGGGGTTTCCTTGAAATTTCATTGGCATATTAGGAATAGTCCATCCCAAGTGTCCCCATATGAGTCCCTAATGTCCAAAAAATAAATTAAACCACATTTTAAGTGTCAAATTTTGAAAAATTTTCTTAAGAGCGGTAGATCAGCGTTTTGAGTTCAAAGCTCAGTGTTATTCCCTAAGTTTTTAAAAAAGCTACATTACTTTTCAAAACTTACTTGTAATTATCTTAACAGTTAAATTTGCTATATTTTAACTTTTATGAACGCATAATCAATCCTTCCTCCAAAGAAGTATAATTTCATGGGCCTAGGTTTCAGTCTATTGTTATAGCAAAAACATAGGTAAATCATGACTGAGACGAATCATAACTGATATATTGCCTAATGAACGAACCATCTATTCGACAATTGTTTCAACAAATTTTTGCAACTATATTTGGATCCCAAGACCAGCCAGTGAAATAACTGTAAGCTGAATTTTGAAAGCGCGGCATATTTATGAAAAATATAACTATTTCTACTTTTAAAAATTAAAAATACCGTTTTGTACTGACCAAACTTGAGGGAAAATGTATCTGAACTACCAATATTTAAAATATGTACCACTGACAATCCACTGTTTGTTGGCAAAAAAGATCCTCCTATTCTACGGCTATTGTTAATATGATAGAATATTACATTGCCACTTTGGCAGTTGTTTTTGTATTAAAATTGCATAAATGTTACTAATGTGATTAAAATTGCTTTTAAAGACCCTTATTTGTGAGCTTTAAAAAGTTATCGACAAAAAAATTTAATTTATATAATTTTAAAAAAATATGAAAAATTACATATTTTTGTTCTATTTTAGGCCAATCCGGAGGCAAAAAGAGTTATTAGAATGGAATAATATTTTACACATGTTAGTTTGAGACCATTTGGCACCCTTTTCTTGCTGTGCCCGATAGAATTTGTAAAATTTTTTTTTCGCCATAGGAAAATGACCCACCCTACTGAACACTCCATACATCCCCATACTACGTACAGTGCATCCCAGATACATTTCATTTCTCAATAAATCTACCTTCTTCGATTTTTCAACAAAAGAAGCAATATTCCAAATGCAATTCAAAACTTCAACGAATGGGATCCCCATTTCCATATTAAATGCTAAACTCTTTCAGAAGTATTAAATTCAAATAATCTCTAGGACATGGAAATACATAAAAACAGATCAATTCCAGGCTTTTATGGTTAACAACAAGCGTCATCAATGGATTTATTATGCGGAAATAGTTGTAAAAATTTTATGACGCATTGCTACGCGGGAGGTTTAAGTGGATAGTGACTGTGGAGGGGCATTATGATACAATTAGTCGACGAGTTTTTTTTCGAACGTTCCCTTTTAGGCAACTTCTACTGCCACTTTTCCTAAGTGGTTAGACATTGCAGTTTCTCTTGGTTTAGAATGAGGGTTTTGACAAATTTTGCTCATGTCCAATATTTTATCGAGGGATAAGTTATAGTAAACTTTGCGCATACATTTTTTTAATGGAACTGCATTATGGGATGGAATCTTAAATGAAAGCTACTTGAATGACAAAGCTTCAACATGCATACATAAAAAGAGGAATTTTATTATTTATAAGCGTAAGAGAAAAACAACTTGTTCATCGGTATATGTTCAAAAGGGAAGTCACTATACATCTCTGCTTTTCAATTTCCATTGATACGATTATGTAAAATTGAATCAATCAATGTCATAAGACAGAAAACTGAACTTGAACATTCGAAGAGATATTAGCATGTAAAAATAATATTTTTTCAAGTTGAGCTATTTTCACATGCTAATATCTACTCGAATATTTACGACGTTTTTATGAAACTGTTCTCTGGGACCTTGACATGATATTGCAAACATTTTTATCATTGAAGTTTTACTTCTATCCCTCTCTTTTTTTTAAATAATGTTGTTAACTGTCTTGTCTGAATTGTCTCATTTCGAAACTAGGGGTGCTGTAAAGGGCCTCAAATTAATTCAGCAAGGTAAAGTGCGTAGGGTACGCCTTACTTCCAAGATCAGTTCCAAATAAAAGAGAGCCGTGAAACGGACATTTGAAGCACATAACCTATATTTTAAAATAAATTAATTGTTTATTTTCATTTAAAAACACCACACTTTTCAAACTCCTGAACATTTCTTGAGTTGTGGAAAAAAAAATTAGAATAAGGTTCCTAAATAATTTTTAGCGTAAATTGGATGTTAAATTGCTTCACCCAAAAATGCATCCATACCATAATCTTTAATTGCAGCTGGAAAATCCGTACAGCGTTGAACCTCCTTTCCGTTTTGGAACCATCCCATACGGAAACACAGAGGCTATTTTAAAGAAGAACAAAAAACATCTCTTCACGTGGATGAGAAGGTTCAATAGATCTTCCGTGAATGCAGGCGTAGCCGCAGTTAAAAAAGGGTATGATCGAACTATTTTTAACCATGATTAAAATTTGACTGTGACTATATCTCTTATAGTTATGGCAGACCTGCCAATTATCTGGTTTTTGGTCGGAGTTTCTGGCTTTTATTTTGAAACGCCATCGCCAGTTTCTATTTTTACTGGGAGTTTTATCAGGATGTTTTTAATCCTGCACTCGATAAAAAAACCGAAAAAATGAAGCCGGAGATTTTAATTAAAGGCAGAAAACTCTGTCCAAAAGCAAGGGAGTTAGCAGGTCTGGTTATGGTGACCTAATGTAACTGTTAGGGAAAAAGTAATTAATGAGTCACGCTTGAAAGGGGGGAAAAGGGTTCATTAATCTGTGACAGTGATTCAAGGGGGTTTCAAAAACTGTGACATCACACATTGAAATAAAAAACTAAATATACCTATTTTTTCTAGAAAATTTTGTTTAAATGACATTATTATAAAATTCATATACACAATTTAGGAATTCACTTTGAAATGATAGAGAAGTGTGCTGTGCACACTTATACTTAATAAAAAAACATTGGTCCCATATTTTTACCAACCGTTATCCAAAAGTCATTGGCAGCCGAGCGTGACATGTGAAAAAGGGGGGAGGGGTGTAGTGAAGTGGGACAATTTGTGACATTGGGGAGAGAGGGAGTCAAAAATGTTGAATAAGGGTGTGACATAATTTATGGATGGGGCCACAGTAATAACAACTGCATTTCTATCATAAGGATGCTTAATCTAGAGTACCGTAGCATTTGAGTGTGGATATTTTAAAACTCCTTCTCTTCATAGAATTTAAAACGCTCAGTTTAGTTTTTTTTAGAAATGTCACCAAATCTTTTCTCTTAATGGATATTTATAATGCCGAATGTTATTCTATAATGTTATAGCTTATGACTATGTTATTTTTGGGTAGGGATCTTGATGCTTTTATCTATGACGCCACTGTCCTGGAATACCTGGCGGGGCAAGACAACGAGTGTCGACTTCTGACGGTCGGAAGTTGGTACGCTATGACAGGCTACGGGTTCGCACTATCGAAGAACTCCAAGTATCTAAGCATGTTCAACAGAGCTATGATTCAATACAGAGAAAATGGTGAGTGACAATAAAGAAAATATGTAAAGACACTATACAATTTTAACCGGATTTTCATAGGAACCCATTTCCGCAAATTTAAACTGTGTCTGTTAGATGACAATGTTCACCGGTGAAGGGACAACGTTTCTTTAATTTACGGAGAACACCCTCCGAAAACTGTTGTAAACGAAATTTCATTAAAATCTGTCCTTGTTTTGTGTTCTTTATCTATTTAGACCGTCCTCAAATTAAGATGTAGTTTTCTCTAAAATTAATTTACAGAAATACAAGACAAATGTCACTTTCCTTCAACTCTATGAACAGCAACAAAATATTTCTGCATCTCTAAATTAGTAATGAAATTCGTCGGTAATTATAGTATGTGTAAGTAAAATAGGCCGCTCGCTACTCTAGTCATTTTCCATTGCATTTCTATTGCGTTACCATGGTGACAAACCAACCTTTTGAGACACCCTGCATCATCAATGAAATCAACTGTCACAAAAAATAATGTGGCTGTAAAACAATTAACTGTCATTTAAAAATAATGTAGGGTGGAACAAATTACTTTATAATCTCATTTCATGTTCAGAAGCAATCGGAAACTTACACCTAACGTTGATCAATATATCATAAAGTATATTGCACCGGCCTTGCACGGGTGGAGTGTATATATTTTATTTTAAAATTAAATTTTTTAAAAATATATTTATAATTTTTAAATCAGCAATTACCAATCATCCCGGTACCCCAGACGCCTTTTTCCTATCCCGGTGTTCCCGGTAATTTTTCATATCCCGATGTTCCCGGTTATTTTCCTTATCCCGATGTTCCCGATCATTTTCCTTATCCCGATGTTCCCGATAATTTTCCTATCCCTATGATCGAGGTAATTTTTATGTCCCGGTAATCCCGGTACTTTTTTCCTATCCCGATGTTCTCGGTAATTTTTCTTTTCCCGGTATTCTCGGCAATGTTTCCTTGTAAATTAATGAGTCTAGTGAACAAAAATAACAAATTTGAAACAATAATAAAAGATCTAGTAAATTGAAAAGTCTAGTGAACAGCTTCATTTGAAACAATGGGCCATATTCAGATCTTCGCCGACGGCGAAAAAGTTCAGCTAAATAGTTGAGGCGATTTCGAAATATCTATTTCGCCTTGAACTTTTTCACCGTATTCAGATCTTCTTCCGAAAGGACGCGGAAATCTCGGAGATTCAGTTCATTGGTTAGTTGTGTTGTTGACGTGAAACGCTTAGCGACCAATAAAATCCCTTTCTAAAAAGGCGGGAAAACATCACTGATGCATTCACATGCTCCCAAAAGTGTAAACAAACTCAATCTGCACTGCAAGTCGCTTGTTTGTGTTGTTTGAGTGAACTAGAAACCAAGCTGAAGCTTTTAGCTGAGCGCACATATTAAAGAGTTGATAAAAACAATAAAAGAAAAAGAAAATATTTAATCTTTTCTTATTTCTACAAGCTTTGCACCTTTTAAAGGAGCATAACCAAGTAATTCTTGTAACTCATGACAGTAATGCTTCATTTCCCAAATTTAATTCCAAGTATGTTTTAGAAATTCATTCTTGCATGATTTTGAAAGAATGGTTATGAAAAAGAGAGATAATAGCTGGGGTAGAAAACAAAAATTCAATAGAAAAAAATTATTTCATAAAGTATGATTACATGGAAATATCTTTTCATCAAAGGAATTAATTACTCATTAAATTCAATATAATACAAGATGTTAGGAAGTAGGAACTATAATTCATAATTCTGGTTGATAAGAGTTTAGTATAATACTCACCTTATTGGAACAGTAAACTAATCCTTAATTATCATTTCCCAATTTTAGCTGCACTTTTTAAATCTATAAACTGAAACTTTGCAAGCTTATAAAACAAAATAAATAAGTACTTATACTATTTTCATTTCTACACAATATTTGAAAGTTCCCTTTTTTATTTTTACGATAGATTCAATAAAAGTTTAGGAATTTTGTATTAAATATTCTTCAACTTATTATATTTTAAACTGCATACTTAATTTGTTGGAGAATTTTCCGCTCAATGGAGCAAAAATTATTTTTTTACAGTTAAATGTGTGAACTATTGCAGTTACTCTGTATTAAATTGAAATTTATTAGTACAACATGTAAGAAAGAATGAGGCAGATTTTACAAACAAATTTTTATTACTCCAGTTAGACTAAAGTGTAACTTGTGATAATTTCAAAGTATATTATATGAACTAAATCTTAAAAATATAAAAACTCCTCTAATCACAAAAAATATTATTTATTATCAACAAAAAAAGTAAGCACTACACCAATTTGTTCCAACATTTATACAACTCTTTTCTCAATAATGATTCTGTTTGGTTAATTGAGTATGGATTGTCACTGTTCACAGGAGGAAATTTTTTTTAATACAATAACTATACCTCAAAACAATTTAAATGAATAATTGATTAATTTCCATTACTATTTATCAAATATTTTTTAAAAGATAACTTTTAGTTTATATAGAAGTTTCATCCTTTTAAACTTTTATAATTTTCCCTTTACAATACTTCTTTCTGGATTCACAGAAAACAGCATTTTAGTTGAACTGGAAAAAAAATTATATTTGCATGTAAACATAAAATGAAAATATTAATTACTTACAAGAAAAAATTATTTAACAGCATGATTGTTATTTAATTATAGTACTATTTTGAAATGTTTATATTCGCATTCAATGATTTTTATTTTGGTGTAATCTTCTTAATTTAATTAATACTATCCTAAAATTAAAAAACACTTTTTTGCTGAAGGAAGCTAGTTTAATGGAAAGCGATAGAATAAAAATTCTTTAAATATGTGATATTCCAATGCAAAAAAATGCTATAAGCTGTACATAAAAAAATCAAGAATTACAAGTAATAACTAATGTATTCTGTGCAAAAATGATATCTTTCATGAATTTAAAACACAAACTATTTCTTATATTATTACAACTGAAATAAACATTTAAATATATCTATTTTAAAGCTTTCCATTTATAACTTTCTCTGAATAAAAAAAGTACTGAACACATCCACCTTTTTAATTCAAATCTTGAATTGGACTTCCGAGTCTATTCAGAATTCTTAATCTTAAAATATAACAATTCAAAAAGAAATTTGCCACGTCGATTTGTGTCACATTAAAAACATTATAAATTATTCCATTTTATGCTAAATGAACATTTTTATCCTATTAAGATTAGTAATAGTTGAAGCTATGTTTCTAATATTTGATACCAAAACAAACTTGGCGATATTTAACGGAACATAACCTAATTGATCCGAAATATTGAATACACAAACATTTACCAATTCTGAAATATTCCATAATGAGAAAATTAAATAAAAAAAACGATTTACATACCTCAAATTTTTCTTTGCTATCGGGAGTAATCTGAAGCAGGGCAAGGAGTGTTGGTTTGGCATGGTCGACTCTTATCTCAGCTGTGCCATTTTTTTTCTGTGCTCTCTCATACTTGTTAAATTTATCAAATATTTTAATATATCAATCCAGACATTAATGACTCTACATCTTACTAATCAAAGCATGCAAATTTCCCTAAAGATGGACGCCCGATTTTTGTTACGAAGTACAACCAAATGAAGAATGTAAACAAACTGTTTCCAAGGTTTCAGCGCAGTTTCAGCCAATGAGAGAAGAGAAAGTCGGTAATTTCGCCGTCAGCGATTTCGAAAAAGTGAGTCGAGAAAAAGTCAATCTAAATACCGTTTCAACTATTTAGCTCAACTTTTTTGCCGTCGGCGAAGATCTGAATATGGCCCAATGTTTTATTTTAAACTCGTTTTCCATGAAAAAAAAAATTTCACTTTTCCATAAATATTTAAATTTTAAAGGAAAATATCTTGAAATAAAGGAAAGTAACGTTTGAAAATAAATTATTTGAATTTATTTTAGCGTTTTCACAACTTATATCCTTTTTAAATGGACAATTATAGAGTTTTCCTGTTAAAATATTTAATTTTTGGAGGTTTTCATCTCGTTAACAATAGTGAGTCGAGCAGATCTACTCTAGTAGAGAAATGGAGAAATAAGCGTTTTCGGCTATAAATTCGCTAATTACTCGTAATTATTCGATTTTCGAGCTTGGAAAACTATCCCAAGTTACTCCCCGACTCGGAATACGTCTATACGTCGAGTTTGGTTTCGGTCCGTGGCCTATTTCAAGAGATTACCCCGGACATACATACACACACACATATATATACACACATACATCGCCCGTTAGCCTTTTATTTATACAGAGACTAGCGGATATGCCCGGCCTTGCACGGGTGGAGTGTATAATTTTTTTTTAAATTAAATTTTCCCAAGATACATTTATAATTTTGTAAATTAGCAATTACCAATCTTCCAGGTATCCCAGGCGCCCCTTCATCTCCCGGTGATCCCGGTAATTTTTCCTATACCGATGTTCCCGATAATTTTTATGTCCCGATAATCCCGGTATTTTTTCATATCCGGGTGTTCCCGGTGTTTTTTCCTATCCCGATGTTCCCGGGAATTTTTCATACCCGGGTGTTCCCGGTAATTTTTCCTATCCCGATGTTCCCGGTAATTTTCCTATCCCGATGTTCCCGATAATTTTTCATATCCCGATGTTCCCGGTAATTTTTCTTTTCCCGGTATTCTCGGCAATGTTTCCTAGTAAATTAATGAGTCTAGTGAACAATAATAACAAATTTGAAACAATAATAAAAGATCTAGTAAATTGAAAAGTCTAGTGAACCGCTTCATTTGAAACAATGTTTTATTTTTAAGTCGTTTTCCATGAAGAAAATTTACACTTTTCCATAAATATTTAAATTTTAAAGGAAAATATCTTAAAATAGGGGAAACTAACGTTTCAAAACTAATTATTTGAATTTATTTTGTTGTTTTTACAACTGATATAGTTTTTAAATGGACAATTATCGAGTTTTTCCTGTTAAAATATTTAATTTTCGAGGTTTTCATCTCGTTTACAATAGTGAGTCGAGCAGATCTGCTCTAGTAGAGAAATGGAGAAATAAGCGTTTCGGGCTATAAATTCGTTAATTACTCGAAAACATTCGATTTTCGAGCTTGGAAAACTATCCCAAGTTACTCACCGACTCGGAATACGTCTATACATCGAGTTTGGTTTCGGTCCGTGGCCTATTTCAAGAGATTACCCCGGACATACCCACATACACACACACATACACACATATATACATCGCCCGTTAGCCTTTTATTTATACAGAGACTAGCGGATATGCCCGGCCTTGCACGGGTGGAGTGTATAAGTATTTTTATTTTGAGTTTTCTTAAAATACATTTATTATTATGTAAATCAGCAATAACCAATCTTCCCGGTATCCCAGGCGCCTCTCTCCTATCCCAGTGTTCCCGGTAATTTTAAAATCCCGGTGTTCACGGTAATTTTTTCCTGTCCCGGTGTTCCCGATAAATTTTCTTATCCCGATGTTCCCGATAATTTTCCTATCCCGGTGTTCCCGGTAAATTTTCTTATCTCGATGATGTTCCCGGTAATTTTTCCTCCCCGATGTTCCCAGTAATTTTTCCTCTCCCGATGTTCCCAGTAATTTTTCCTCTACCGATGTTCCTGGTAATTTTTTCCTTTCCCGGTGTTCCCAGTAATTTTTCCTCTCCCGATGTTCCCGGTAATTTTTCCTCTCCTGATGTTCCCGGTAATTTTTCCTCTCCCAATGTTCCCGGTACGTTTTCCTATCCCAGTGTTACCAGTAATTTTTAAATCACAGTGTTCCCACTCTAGTAAATTAATAAATCTAGTGAACAAAGTAAAAAAATTGAAACTAAAATAAAAGATCTAGTAAATTTAAAAGTCTAGTGAACCGCTTCATTTGAAACAATGTTTTATTTGTAAGTCGTTTTCCATGAAAAAAAATTTACACTCTTCCATGAATATTTAAATTTTAAAGGAAAATATCTTAAATATTAAAATGTTAAATTTAAAGGAAATAGCGGATATGCCCGGCCTTGCACGGGTGGAGTGTATATATTTTTTTTAAACTAAATTTTTTAAAAATATATTTATAATTTTTAAATCAGCAATTACCAATCATCCCGGTATCCCAGACGCCTTTTTCCTATCCCGATGTTCCCGGTAATTTTTGTTATCCCGGTAGTTTTTCTTAGGTAATTTTTATGTCCCGGTAATCCCGGTACTTTTTTCCTATCCCGATATTCACGGTAATTTTTCTTTTCCCGGTGTTCTCGGCAATGTTTCCTAGTAAATTAATGAGTCTAGTGAACAAAAATAATAAATTTGAAACAATAATAAAAGATCTAGTAAATTGAAAAGTCTAGTGAACCGCTTCATTTGAAACAATGTTTTATTTTTTAGTCGTTTTCCATGAAAAAAAATTACACTATTCCATAAATATTTAAATTTTAAAGGAAAAAATCTTAAAATAAAAGAAAATAAAGTCACGAAATTAATTATTTGAATTTATTTTGGTTTTTTTACAACTGATATAGCTTTTAAATGGACAATTATCGAGTTTTTCCTGTTAAAATATTAAATGTTTGAAGGTTTTCATCTAGTTAACAATAGTGAGTCGAGCAGTCTACTCTAGTAGAGAAATGGAGAAATAAGCGTTTTCGGCTATAAATTCGTTAATTACTCGTAATTATTCGATTTTAGAGCTTGGAAAACTATCCCAAGTTACTCCCCGACTCGGAATACGTCTATACGTCGAGTTTGGTTTCGGTCCGTGGCCTATTTCAAGAGATTACCCCGGACATACCCACATACACACACACATCGCCCGTTAGCCTTTTATTTATACAGAGAAGAGATAAATAAATGAAAAAAATATTGATTTTTACTCGGACCATATTTTTATCTTTCTGCATCCATCAAGACTACTAGTCATCATCAGGCAATCCATAAGGAATATAAGGCTTTGCCCCATAAGCTGTATCTATTTACTTGTGTATCTGACAAATCAAGATCCATAAAGAAGTTGTAATATTCCCAGGGGTGTGCTAAAGATGTGTTGAATACAATTTTTTGCACTGGGGATTGAGTTTGGTTCTGATCTTTGATACTGAGCTTGCTTTCGTAAGGAGGGATATTGAAGGGAGATATTTTTCTTTTGTTTTAACTTGATTCCTATGGTATGTCATAAATTAACTATTATACAAGGTGATTGAAAAATCTTGCCCTCTTTTTTAAAAAAATCAATGAAAAAAACGTAAAATTCCACCGTTCCTTACATCCTACAAGGATGACTTAAAAATTTTCGTACACAAAATTTTGAAAAATAATAGTTCACGAAATTTCGGTAGATATAACCACGATATAAACAATACGATGTAGATATAAACAAAACTTTATAATTACTATAAAAATCAAAAATACTAAAAACTTCCTTTAACAGTCTCGCGTAACTCTAAAATACAAACAGCAGATTTGAAGAGACCTACGACTTACTTTTAGAACTTCAGACAATGACTAGAAGTAGCTGAGATGAAATGTATAGAATATCTAAGGACAGGAGTTCGTATAGCCATCTAAACGTAATTTTTACAACCAAATCCATTTCGAGAGTACTTCTCAGATACGCGCACGCACGCACCCTCACTCACTCACTCACTCACTCACTCACTCACTCACTCACTCACTCACTCACTCACTCACTCACTCACTCACTCACTCACTCAAGCTCTTCACGCCATATGGCGCATAAGGCATCCAGCCCACCCCTCCATGAACCCCGGTTTTTGGCCCTGGATCTGGCTTCCTCCAGTCCACCTATTCCAACCTTCTTGAAATCCGCCAGCATCTTCTGTCTCTGCTATGTCATCTTAGGTCTTCCTCTTTTCCTCCTGCCATCAGGAGCCCAGGAGAGCGTGCGCCAATTTAATACGCGCACCCACTGGAAGGTTTTAATACCAAAAATTTCAAGTTCAAAACACAAATACAATTTATCCCTTTTGATGTTTTTGTAAGGTTTTTTTAGGGAGTTTAAAAAAGGAGAAAGGGATTTTTGAAACACCCTGCATAAAAACCCTGTTTTGAAAAATCCTGCCCATACCTTTCAGGGGACCTGGAGCGGCTGCAGCGGTTTTGGCTGCAAGGGGCTTGCAAGCCGAAGCACAAGAAGCGCAACGTGAGCAAACCTCTGGACGTGAACCAGTTCATGAGCGCCTTCCTGCTGCTTGGGGGAGGAGTGCTCTTCACCATCCTCGTGCTTCTCCTCGAGCACATCTATTTCAAGTACATCCGACAGCACCTGGAGAAGACGGACAAAGGAGGCTATCTCACGCTCATCAGTCTAGTAAGTCGCGTTTTACTCTTACTGCCGTTGTCGCCGGTAACTTGTCCGGCGGTTATAGTCCGTGTAATTAAAATCGGCGGCTCGTCACCATGACAACGCAATAGAAATGCAATGGGAAATGACTAGTAGCGAGCCGCCTATTTTATTTACACATACTATAATCGGCAATCAAGCTTCTGATTGGCAGTCGAAGAAAGAAAACTAGTTTTCCACCAGTAAGAGTTTAAACTCCCGGTTAACAACGCTGGTCAAGTTACCGGTGACTACGGTTGTGAATCAATATCAGCTCATCAGTCTAGTACAGACCTGCTTAACATAAGGCTCGCCTTCAAATCTCCTTCCTTATCCTCAAATACAATTTTTATCTTCAAATACCTAAACCAGTGGTTCTTAAACTGTGGTCCGCAGCGCCTTCCTAAGGGGTCCTAAAGTAACCTTGGGGAAAATACAAGTTACCTATGAGTGTTTCCCAAAAATTTTCAAAATGAGATAAATCCTAGTTTAAAGGGACAAATTTAAAAAAAAATCCCTGGAGTAATATCCCCAAACCCCTTTTAAATTTTTACTTCTATTTACAATAGTTTTCCTTGTAAATCCTGGGGTTCACAAGGAGCTGTTGTTCTCTTTGGGCAAAACCAAAAATGTCTCAAAATTAACTTAAACACTACTTTTTGAGGCAAATTTTCAAAATTATGGCATGGATATCATCTATGGGGAACAGACATTCCTATCATTATTTTTAAAATTACAAACTCTCCTTAATTCTTGGACACGAATTTATTTTTATAGTTCTTAACGACATCTTGATAGACGCGTTTTATACGATTTTTTCAACAAACCCAAAACTGAGTCAATCTAGTGATCTAAACCGCCATTGATTTTTCCCAAAAATTTTTCTTTCCAGAGCATGGGTAAGTCTCTGAACTTCCGGGGTACCGTGCAAGAGGCGACCGACGTCTTCACCCACCACAAATGCAAGAACCAGATATGTGATGCGAACCTGCGAAAGACTCGCCACGACCTCCACTTGGCTCATCTCAAAATCCAGGAATTGACGGCCATGAACAAGATGATGGGGGTCACGGTTGTGTCTGCCAATCAAGAGTGAGTATCAATAATGGGATGGAAATCCCCACTGGTATCCATTCATTCCTTGCGTTCAACCCCTCCATGTCTTGAATGAGAAATTAACTCTTTTTTTACATTCTGTAGTTATAACTACACTTTTTATTTTTTATCAGAGCTACTACTGGCCGGTTAAGCCAAGCGTTATACTATGTTCACACAAGAAAAGTTAAACTAGTTTAAGTGCCAATCTAGTTAAGTAAAGTATGTTTGAACGAAGTCCATTAGATTTAAACTAGTTTAGCGGAGATAAATTGTCTTCTTAACTTTAAGATAAATCACAAACTCTCTTAAATCCTAAGATAGCTTATATCCTCCTTGGATCCACCTACTAAGAGGGCAAAAATAAAAATAAAAACCACCAACCTTCTTTTAATTTGATATCGCATCGCCTCAACCGTTTGTAAATTAACAAAATTTCGACAACACAATCAGAAAAATTCGTATTCTGAAAATATAAATGCAAAATAAAAAAGTTTAAGTGGAGTGTTACGACTTTGAGACGAGCTCTTGGACGTCCATCATTTTTTACCCGTAGCATCATGTGAACGGATAAAAAGATAGTTTAAGTGAAGATATCTTAACTTCTCTCTTTATTTTAACTTTTTTCTGTGTGAACGTAGTATTAGGCTAAAAAAAATAATTGTCGCTTTAAATGCTACATGTCCTCACCTTAGAATCAAAAACTATTCTCTCCGAAAAATTACGCAGAGTGTATTGGTTGAGTGAGACCTTTTAAGTACTTGCCGTTCCAAATTTTCCATAGGATTCAATGGCAATCCCAGGTGCGATATCTTTTCTCATCTGAGTCTCAAACAATGTATTCTGGTCTGCTTCGGGTATATTCAGAATTACAAGCGGAGAAGCTCATTTAATTGGCTCGTAAGCGCTGACATCATCGAGCTGGAAAGATCTAAACCAATGAAATGAGCTTCTCCAACGATCTAAAGCAGATAGTGTCATTTGATTGGTGGGTTGGTAGTGGTCTTCGATTGGCGTCTGCACTGTAAAAAATACGGCACATTACACAAAAAGTGTGGAAGGTCCCTCCGAATCGCGGTGTAACATACCTTAATGATATGGAGGCAATTTTGTGAAACGTGCCGTATCATTTTTAAAGTGTTGTCGTAAGTCTCCAAAGATCTTGATTCCCGAAGTTTGCCGAACGGAGATAGTACTGCTAAACCAACGATAGTAAAAGGGTCACGTAATTTTGACAACGCTGGAACTAGTATTTCGGAGGGGAGACAGGTGAAAGTTAAGGGGCAATTGATCGAAAGAGGAAGAGACATTTGCTTGTGTATAGAAGCAAGACCCCAACTATCACCGGTTACCCAATTATCGGCCGTGCAAAGTCTGTAAAAATCACGTGACCATTTTACTATCGTTGGCTGAGCAGTAGTTAAAGGGAGTATTTCACCACTACCTCTGGTTAGAGGACAATAAGTGTAAACTCCAACTCTCAAGCGTCGCCTCCATCCATGGACCGGTTTCTTCCTTGTTAGGACTCATCAGCACGGCATAGGAAGGCAACGCAAGAGAGCGGAGGGCAGGAAATAGTCTAACCGACTATAACGGAGAGTGGGAACTAATCAATGGTCACCACTTTTTCCGTTAAAGTCGGCTAGACTAGTTCCTGCCCTCCGCGCATTTTCACACATCCCAACGGTTTGGTCCTGACGAGCTTAGTGCGCATGCGTGTGGACTTTTTTTAACTGGTTTTTTTAGAAATTTTAACAAAACAATAAATCGGGGACAGAACCCACGACCTACCCTCTACCACTGCACCAGCGGGGATTCATTAATGATAGCAATTATCCGAAGAAGATCCTTTTTTTCTCCCCGAGCATGCGCACTAAGCTCGTCAGGACCAAACCGTTGGGATGTGCGAATATGCACCCTCCGTTCTCTTGCGTTGCCATCCTTTTGCCATGCTGATGAGTCCTAACAAGGACGAAACCGGTCCATGGCTGGATGCGACGCTTGAGAGCTGGAATTTACACTTGGAGATATTAGTGTTTGATATTAAGGTGACGAAATGTCAATGCTCATGTTATCCTCTTTTGCACTACCTCCAACTCATCCAACAGGTTGAAGCAGACGGAACCTTTGAAGACGCGGGACCTCACTCGCAACATCATCATGACAAACGAAAGCCAGCCCGGGTACAAATCGGACCCCCTGCACGCCTACGGACCCCACTTCATCAAAACCAGCACCACGCTGGGACACGTGGCCGAGATAGAGACCGTCTTATGATACGCCCAAAAGGCGCTATTAATCCAATCCTTCTTGTAGCTCATCAAAGACAGTGACGGCTCAGTGTTCGGAATCAAAGTGACTATATACTTAGTCTCGAATATATCAAAGTACCTGTTGTTGATTGGGTGTGTGTGGAAAGGATACAGTGCGCTCTGGAGCAAAGGTTTTGGTCGGAGTGGGAGGGTTCCATCCAGGATCGTTTGGTGACAGTTTTTTTTTCATGATGTAAATTTCGATACTTTTCAGATGATTGGGGCGGGTTTATAGACAGAACAGAGAGTCCATGATCGTAATGCGATAATTGAAAACACGTGTGTATGCCCCGGCCCTAATGGTGCTGGGATCGCATCTACTTCTCACTAAATTCACACCTCCATTGTCACGTCACGAGAAGCTTAGGCATGTCATCGAGACAACCTCTTCCGCTGCCAGTGACGTCACCGGTAGAAGTGTCTAATTGGCCCCCCGGCCTCTGTCTATTAGACATTTACAATACTGCCCTGTACTTCGAGCTGTTTGGATTTTTCTAGGTGGGTTTACATGCAGGGATTAAAGCGACGGGACCGGGGAGATATTTCCCTATGAATGATGGCGAACATACTACGTCATAACGCCGAGAACCAATGAAAGGACCAGATTTAACATCAACGAGAAGAACGATAGGAACCCTTTTGATGTCCCGGTCGTGCCGTTCTAGTAGCTACATGTAAACCGACTGTGAATTTTTGATGTCATCTTTTACTCATGGGTGGAGGCCAATCAAAAGGTATTATTTTGCTAAGTGTCTGCATAGTTTACAGTTTAGATCCTATAAATCCTATGGAAAGAGTTTTTGTCCAGCTCAAACCTCGGGCAAAAAAATTCATTTGATTTAAATGTCCCTAGTTGTGAATTAAAATCCAGCAGGGGAGGCAGTTCTAAAACAGTTCTCCACACTATCTCTTAGGTCCAAATTCTAAATCCTTGAAAGGACAATGTTTACGGTCAAATTCAGTTATTTAGATCAATAAAAGTCACAGTATGAAATGTTTCTGTGAAATCAGAAACTTTTTCCAAATTATTTAAGTAAAGGTGGATTGTGTACCCCGTTAGACGATGAAAATGGGCGTTGCCTGCGTTGCCAACCTGTTGGGAAAGTATCCAAACATTAGCTGCTGATCTCTGATGTTTTTAGTAGTGTGTTTTGCTTATACACCAGACCAGACGATCGCCTCAGAACTTTGCACCAAGACCAAAATTTATTAACAGGAACCAGATTTCATGTCTTCAAAAAAAGTTTCTAAGATCGAAGTCGTCTTAAAAACTTTTTGATTGTTGGAGATTGAAATAACTTTTATCGATCGATCGAGTTGAATACTTACGAGTGCAAAATCGAAATCGATCTTAAAATCTAATTCATGAAATTTCGTCTTAGGAAAATCCTGATGTTATAAATGCTTACCAGTACCTACTAACACTCGAAAATCACTATTTTGATGCAAAATTCTTAAGCGGTCGTTTGATGTATGAGAAAAACACACGACTGAAAACAACAACGATCAGCTGATGTTGGAATACTCGTGCGGTTTCAGTTAGTTGAGATAATGGTTTCAAACAAAATGGCTTACCGCTATGGGGAAGCACACACATGCTCCGTTTATTATATTCCAAGGTCTATGGTGAATACAATAATGTAAGAAATATAATAATAAGGAAATCATGATTCGATAATTTTGTTAAATTTATTCAAATTTTATCGAAGTTTTCAATAATTCTCTTCATTTAATGTATCCATCTTTCCAATTTCAGTGTTTCTAATAAGTTCTAACCTTCTGGTTACTGTAATTTGGACTACTGAGTTGATTCCTAAGTTATTTGAACTTCTGGTCATTTTGTATACAAATAACAGTTTGACCCCTGTGGTAAGTCAATTGAATTTAAATTTCTTACCAGAAAATCTGAGTGTAATATTCCAAGCCTTGGACGTTACGATCACAGTAATTAATTTGTTTTAAACTTAATAAATCTAAGTAAGCACATAACCATCGTTTATGTGTGATAGTTGGTCTTTTCCCGTGTTTAAAAAAGGTTCAAAGGCAAGAATAGCCACATAAATACCTAACTTATTTTTGTGAGGAATAAGAATGTTAATGAGACATTAATTGAATACCTAATTTTAGGCTTTTCATTCAAAACCTATAAATTGGAAGTTTATTTTTGAACTATTCCTATTTAGTGTTAAATCAGATAATATACGGATAATAGATCAGTTTTATAATTAAAAATACTTATGTGTTTAAAAAATTTTTTAGCTTCAACATTTCCACTTTTTTACTTAAGTGAGTATAATCTGTATGTTGCATCTTGTAGTTCGTCAATTTACAGAAAAAAAATTAAATTAAATTTTAATTTTTTTTTATTTTTTGCCCCTGAATGATTTTAATTTAAATATACAATTGAAGAAATTTGTGAATCTTGTGAATAAAAATTAAAAGCCTAAATAGCCCATACATTTTAGCCTCCCCTTTTAAATATCACAATCCTTGGGTATTTGAGAGCAGTGAGGACGAAACTTTGCAAACTATCTTGCTACTTAAAATCTTTGCTGCATTCTAGCAGTCCACTTCTACAATCTCATAATACCGCGCTCCAAGGAAACTTTCAAATAAGCCCAACGGCTTTTTGAGAAGCCATTCTTGCCGATCTCTTCAACTCTTTGTCGCCTGTTTTACAAGATAAGAAATAGTTCCATTCTTTGTATTCTGAAAATGGTTGAGAGTTCTAATGTAGGGTGTTTGGCAGGATGCCACTTCATCTACCCTTACTCGGTCTGAAATTTTACAGCCTTCGAAGTTTTGAAACGTTGAATTCTTTGAATTTATCCAAGCCAAAATGTGATAGTGACGTCAGAAGCTGGGCTTGGGCGCCAAAGATGCTATCCTGCTTCTCTGATGTTTGAGTTGCATCAAAATGTATTTCTAAGGTTAGTTTAAGAAACAGATACTCCTTTCATGGTAGAATTGTAGTTTCAAATATTTATTCACATCATCAAAAAGTAAGGTTAACAAATAAAAGGGAATCAATAGTTCACCTAATGGGGAACAACCTAACATCACAAACCACCTATACTTTTCCGTTATCAATATTGTTAAAAATCGCAAAGTTGTTAGGGATCATATATTGTAAAGTATCGCCAAATTTTTGTAATACTGATAAATATGTTGGGTGGAGTAAAATGGATAAAGGGATTTTTCTTGATAATATTTATAAAATTTCGTGTTTTTAGGAAAGCTGATTATTTTTGAGGCTCAAGAAAAATCATCCTACCTAAGAACATAAATTTTATAAATATATAAGCTGTTATAATCCCTATATATCTATATTAATCCCCTATCTATGGGATTACAATAATCCCCTATCTATGTTATAATCCCTATATCTATTATATTATAACCCTTTATAACCCCTTTACCCCCAACTGCCCCCATTTTAATTCGTCGGTTTCCTAATTTAAGGGATATTTCGAATCTTGGCATCTCTTACAGCTTTGTGATTTTCAATGGAATAGATAACTGACTACTACCAGACCTTGCTAAAAGCAGATAGAGAATTAAAGAAATATTCTTAGAAGAAATCCTACTTTTTATTTCTATTATTCAAACTATTGTAAAAGCGTAATGATGCTGTAAGTCAGAAATGATATTGGATGTAAACTTCCATTTAAAAATCTTCTCTGAAGGTAAACTAGTTAGCTAATTATGAATTGAATGACTTTATCCACTCCTGACTATGACTTTATGACTCCAGAGCTGTATTGTGCACTGTGCATGATCTAACAGATCATCTGTTGATTATCATAAAAATCAGAAAACTGTACAGAACATCTATTCACAATGAGCCCTGCCATATGTGTACGGCCGTTGTAAAGAAACGACGTGGCAAGCATTTTAATCTCTAAAATGCTTTACAAAACTTAGCATAAAGACTAATCTCATTGTTATAACATTTCATTGTTGAAACTGTACATTGTATATCTATTGTATTGTTAACTATTTAAAACAATGTTTGCGCATGGGTTTAGCAAAGGACTGTACATTGTAATTATAAGCTCACTAAATGGATTTGCTACAACGGAATGTGCAAAAGACGGGTAATAGTGTTTTTGTCAATTAATTTCATATCCTGTGTGCCGAAGAAGGTAATTCCAAAGTGTTGAGGTGTTTTTTAAAATATATATATTAAACATCTTTCTAACATGCCGGAGTTACTTTTTTAAGGAGTTTGTGAAAGGAATGGTATAATGATGTAAATTACTATCAGCTTTCGATTATCCACGGACATAAAGTGCAGTCAAGAATAAAAAATGTAGCAGGAAACAGTTGAATATTTTGTTTTTATTTCAAAAACCTAAAATTTAGTAAATTGTTATGCTTTCACTTAATTTTCTGTACAGTAAAATGAGGCTATGTTTTTATTTGGGGAGTAAATTAGTTTACTTGGTTTAATTTAATATTTTCTTCATTTTTAATACTACTTGAAACAGATAATACTTATTGTAACAAATAATAACTTGTAATACTTCTTGGAACCAAAATTCGCTATTCAGTGTATCTATCCACTGGGTCGCTAGGTAATGAATCATCGCCCGCAGTATCAAACCCAGACGTTTTATGTTAAATATAATCAAGTTTTAAAGCTATAAAAATTGTCAAAATGATATTTTTTACGGAATTTTCATTTGTTTTAAATACCACATTTAATGTTATGCTTTTAAATGGTTATCGAAGATTTTCACTATCCTTGAGTACTTAGGCTACCCGATTCCATGAATACTCAGGAGTTAACTTCAATGAATAATTAAAGAAATTAAGATAATCATAACTTCATTTATATTGTGTAATTCATAGTAAAGTTCTTTGAAGAGCACTTAAAAAATTAAATTTCATATTCCAATTCCATTTCATGATGTAACTTTCTTAATCACGATTGTTCTTTGGAATTAAGGCCTTGACAATTTCTTATCCTCATTTGGGAATAAGTATTTGGTGACCCAACTTTATTTCTAACTTATATTAAATCGTTATTTTAATAACGATATGACTCATTTTCAAAATTAAATGTTTAGGGACAAAATGTTAAGGGTGCAAGTAATATTGTCAGAATTAAATATAATGATTGAAAATTAATTAACATCAATATTTTAAAATAATGGATTTCCAGTATTTTTTTCTTTTTCAAAAATCAAAAGCTAACCACTGCTACTATAGTTAATAAGAGCACAATATTGCTGCTTTTGGTCTTGCTCAGTTGGCCATTTAATTTTTCAATCTAATTCGTTTTAAACCAGGTTGGCCATTACATGTCTTTAAAATTTTCTATTTAATTACGTTTCTAATAAATGCTTCGAAACTTTAAACGATAGGATGATTGAATATTTGAAAAAGAAAATTAAGACAGTTGAATGTTGTTGTGATTGACAATTGTGAATATTCTTCTAAATTTTACTAAAAAACGTTAGTACGTACATACATGAAGATCTTTTTGAATACTTTAATGTAAAAATTACCTACATTTTCCTACTTCTGTGTACATGTCATTTGAAAGTATGATGGTAGAGAAGCGTATTATAGAGTAGAATGTAAAGTCGGAAGACTTTTGCAGTGAGTTTCGGTGCTGATTTTGACCCATGCCCTAAATTTTGGCAGCTAAAATATCAAATGAACTTTGTATTGTCTTAGATATCTTAGGGACTTAGTTGTGCTTGATAAAATTCAATCGTGGTGCTGCGTTATTTTGCATTCACTGCTTTCTATGTTTGTGGCGTATAGGTGGTTATTAGACGATCAGCGTTTATCTACTGGCACGTGAAGGCATGCTGCATTTAGTTCAGTTGCTTACGAGTGTTTCGTATCATTGGAAAAATATCTCGTTAATGCATTGCTTTAGCAAAGTGTGGCTATTTACTGGCAATAGTTTCATTTCGCTGTAATAGTATTTATTTTCTTAAATATTCAGCGTGGTTTGCTTGTAAGAAGTAAACATATGGACAAAATGTTACAAAAAGTGTTGATAATACTTTGATTATGTCATGAGATTTTATTTCCTGTTAAATATTAGTTTAACCCTATTAGTCCTAGACAGCCCAATATTTATATCCTCTATATATTTATCCCCTATAGAAAACGGGGGTCGTTTTGCACTGATAGGGTTGAAAATCACGACTAGGGGGATAATTGTGTGAGCCATAATATTAAAAGAAATAACGCATGAAAACAATGGCTTAAAAACACTTTAAGTGATTTTTAAGCATGCCAGCTGTTAAAATTGAGAGAAAAAAGGGATTTCTAAAAAAATTATACAATTACAATCCCAAAGTAGTATGTTTGAATTCTTTATTTAGTTTAACAATACTGCAAGCTACTCTACTTCCCAATGGATGGTGAGTGTTTTAAGCATTTATGACCTTCTTTAAAGTATTATCAAGTTCATTACATTTTGTCTGGCAGTTTATCTTTAACGATATTTTTAAAACGAAATATGAGTTACCTCTCTTTAAGGCGTGTTTTGATTTATGTGCATAAAGAAGAATAAGATGGCGTATTTTGTAAAGCCGTCGATATGGATTTCATAAGAAAATAATGAGACCTTCTGTCTTAATTCTTCACAATCGGAGATTTTTTACTTATCATCATCATACTGTTATTTTAAAGTATTTAAAAGATTTCATCATAAGATAAGATTTCATAAAGTAGATTTGTTTGAGATATAAAAAAAGTATGGTATATATTCAATTGAGACACTTGAAACTGATAAATGTTAACAAGCACCAATGATTAACAATAATCAGTGTCAAGCAAAATTACATATTCAGAAATGAATTGTCCTTTGTTTAAAAAACTAACTGGTTCTAAAAACTGTATTTACACCTTAAAAGTACTGAAAAACATTTTTGTACGAAAAGTCTTCCGTTTGCATTTAAATCTAAGCAAAGATGAAAAACGCCATCTTACCTGAATTATCCTACATTAAACTTTAACTCTAAAAATACCTTAAAAGCATTTCATAAATATACTATCGTTTTTTATATTTTAATCTTTCTCAAAATTTTCCTCTTTTAATATGTGCTATAGTTTTTAAGTTAGATATTTTGTTCATATACATTCTTAAAGAAATAAAAATATTTTAATCCGATGTAAATCCACAAATTTTTTGTCTTATTTAAGAAATGGTGTTCTAAATATGTACTTCGAAAGAAAACATTTGATTTTTTTTTCAAATAGGCTTTTAAAAATCACCTAATAAAAAAAGCTTTTAGCTGTTTAAAAGCACATTTAAGGGAATGTTTCTACTGTGTTATGTTTAGTATGCATGCATAAACCCTGCTTTTGAAAAATAAAATCTAAATGTATATAAAAAATCCAAAGAATATATGCAGCTTCTCATTCAACTATGCTGTATGGAGTAGAGCTTTAGAAGTGCAAAGCATATATATTTTCCCTGTAAAAATGCAATGGCGTATTCAATGCGAAGATGACATTCGATATTGTTATTTTAAATAAAACTGCTTCCACAAAGCTGGTGTTCTTTCTCTTAAAATCCTTTGCTCTTGTCATTACACTACACTGCTTCTTCAGACATCTTCTTTTAATAATACTTTTTTTTTCTTTTCTTTCTTTTATGCATCGTTACTAATCCAACCGTATTGGTTGTTTTCAAAAAGATCATGCTCTTTTATCTTCTTTCGGTTTCAATTGTTTCCTTAATCAAATCCTTTACAGCTCATTTACCCTTATTTTTTATTTTTAAAAGCAGTTCTCCACTCAGTGTGTTTGTGCAACTCATTTTAAACGTTCACTTTTCATAAAATATAATGCACTCAGTAGAGAATGAATCTTAACATTTTGTTCTGCCTCAAATCATTTCCTAACAAACAGTTTGATGTCAGTCTTGGCAGCCATTTATGCATTTTATCGTCTCAATTTTAAACAGCAAAATATTTTAACGAAAAAACTTCTACTTCCTGTTATCTGCTAGTTAACACATCGTAGTGATTAATTGCAGCTATATTTCTGTCAGGCTGGTTGAAGGGGTAACTAGTTTGTGTAAAGGTTTTGAACAATTTATTTAGTTAATTTCCTTAAATGCATTATTTACCTTAGTTATTTTTGTCATTAATATAAGTTGTATTTTTGTTTATGCGTAATTCTTTTTAATCGTTATTACTCATACCAAGCTGGCTTATTTGATTTGTCTCGACTCTATTTCGTCACCTTAGAATCAAAAACTATCTCTGAAAATTCACGCAGCTTAGTCGTTCATTCTGCTCGTGTTGTTGGCGGTTTAGGCAGGCGTTTGTAAAGAGTTGCTGATATTCATTGCAAAACCAAAAAAAAGGGGGGGAAATCGAAACTTTGAATCTTAAGAATTCTAAAACTAATTCGATTTTTTTAAACGAAATTACAATCTTTTTGTAAAAAATAATTGTATATGTGTTTAAAATATTGTTACTTCTACAATTATTAGTTTTTCTTTCACAATGAAAAAAAGTGTTCGGATTATTTCATTGGCTGATGCGAAACGAGTTAGATTCAATGACAATCTTAGTGGTCTGATATCGCAAGCAGGTTTCCATATCAGGCGCAATATTTTCGTCATCTTAAAATCAAATAACACTGCCTTCTGGTCTTATTCGTAAATATTCGGAATTGCAAGCGAGGAAGCTCATTTCATTGGTTCGTAAGCGTGACATCATTGAGATGGCAAAATGTCAAACCAATCAAATGAGCGCATCCAACGATCTGAAGTAATTTTTATTATTTTTTGATTTAGTGGTATTTAATTGGTGGATTTTTTATGGGTAGTGGTTTGAATTGGCTTCTGATTTTAAGTCACCAAGGATCAGGATCCCCGAAGTTTGCCGAACGGAGATAGTAGTTTTTGATTCTAAGGTGACGATTCATTTAAAGTATTTGAGGGTGTTCTCGCTCATAACGTTTATATAAGTTTAGCCACATGCTAGGAAAAAAATATATTTTTCTAATTTAAAAGGCAGATATGAGTAAAATAAATGTATGCAGTAATTAAATCTTAGTATATAATATATGATAACAAAAGTTATAGTCTGTTCATTTAGAATAGGTGCCTGAAACAGGATCAATAACGCCTAATAACGCTCATCACGCAACTTCAGTGACGGATTCTTTTACAGTATTTTAACCACTTCTATTTAGGTTGCCTTATCATTGCACAAGAAACATTTTTCGATGATAATTGCAATAGTAACTGCTTCTAATACATTTCATCTCAGGCGCCTATTCTAAATGAACACACTATAAAGACAGTGCAACTTGTTTAAGGCTAATTATAATACATTAATTACTTAAGGGTATTTCAATTCCCTTTCAAATCCTCAAGGGTATGTCAAATCCCTTAACGATACACGATACAACACAACTTTAAAAGCTAAAAAGACCAAGTGTTCTATGCCTTTTCAAGTGTCAAGTTTTAAAAGGTAAAAATATATCAAGATACCGTTTACTTTAAGTGTATTCGAAGTTTTTGAGACTCAAAGAAAGAGATTTCTACATAGTTTTTTTAGATAAACTTTATTAAGAATTATTTTATTGAAGCTTAGGGGACATCCATAAATTACGTGAGGTCAAAAAGGGGGAGAGGGGTTTGGAAAAATCTCACCAGGGGGGAGGGGTTTGATTAAAATATCACGTCAACTTTTTAAGTTAGAAATTATACGATTTTTTTAAGTATGAGAACAGAATAATGTCCTTTTCTCCCACATAATTAATAATGGAAAAAATTTAAGGTGCTGTGAAGCACAAAATACAAACGAATAGGATAGAAAATTATTTTTAAAGGTTGTAGGAAAATCTCACGTGGGGGGAGGGGGGTCCAGCAAAATCTCACTAAATCTCACCAAGGGGGAGGGGGGTCCAGATTTTGGAAAAAACACCTCACTTAATTTATGGATGTCCCCTTATGATGATTAACAGTAAAGCGTTCAATCAATAGAATAAACGAATGAGCAGTAATACATATGTTTAATGGTTTCATTATTTAAGGTAAACGCTATTTTTTCAATCAAGGAAAAATTAAATATGAAAAACTTGCGTGCACTCCAACAAACATTCTCGAAAGATTACAGGATCCCGTAACATCCTATCGGCTGATGAACAATCAATAGAAAACTTTCAATTTTTAAAAAAATACATCAATGCATATTAAACGGTCGAAATCTAATATCCTTAATCCACGCGCTTCTGTCGGATCCCATTCTCGTTTAGCAAGCAACACAAAACAAAAATGCAAAACACTCAACCCCTCGACTAACATGTTCAAAAGATTACAAAAAAAGCATCATGAGGCGCAATTAAGTGAGCAAAAGAGACCCTTCAGTGACAAGAAGGGAAAATCGATCGCTGGATCCTTTCCAAACAAAGGCAACTGACGGCTGCCCTCACCCTTCTGCGAGAAGAACAAAGGAGTTGTTTCCCTGAGGACTGATATGGCGTTATTATTAAAATATCTGGAGCTGTGAATGGCTCTGCTTCATCCGGCATTTAGCCCCAAATGGAGGTTTTTAATTTTTATTGTGGGCTTGTTGGGAGTTGTTGGATTGTGTGTTGGTACTAAACTGTTGGTTTTAGCTGGGGGAGTGTTATTGTGTTATGAAAGGATGTTCTGTTTAATGCCGTTTTGAGGGCGGTTACGAATACCTTTAAGGGCAATACCAGCATTTTTTGAAAAAAGAAAAAAAGGCATTTTTCCAGTAAAGGAAATAGATCTAAATCCAAAAATCGACATGAAAAGTAGTTTAAAAAAATTTAGTTATTTAAATATTTAAAAATAAAATTCTAGACAAGCTCTTTGTCTTTGTTTAGGATTGAAGTTCGGCACAGCTGATTCGGCCTTACTTTAAAGAGAAAACCAACTAAGATTTTGAATTGTTTAAAAGCAATTAATATATTATTAAAGCATTGTTTAAAATCAATGTACAGGATGAAAGTACGTCACATTTTGAAATTTGCCGTTTTCGCTCCCTTTTTTAAAGTCAAACTTTGAAATTAAATTAAAAAATAAATAATCATCGTAATTAAAACACTTTTGCGCGTATATTCCTCTCTAGACTAGAGTATAATCGAATCTATCCGCCTTCGAATAAAAAAATAAATGAGAGAATAGCCCATTCTCTCACTGTTTTTTTTTCGGGGTAAGCTCAAAAAAGCCCCATATTTTAATTGTTTGTTGCACTATAACTTCATCTTTACTTTTATTTTAGAAAACCCCCCTCCCCCTTTCGTCTAAGTTCTTTTAAGAAGTCGACGATTGTTTGATCGAAGTTAGATTGACCAATTTTAGACTGAAATAGTCACATTTTCTGCAAAATAAGCTCGCTTCAGGCTATAATTTTATTTAAGGTCCCAAATCGGTTTGAAAAATATCTTTCCATTAGCAAATATATAGACAAATATACTTGAAATGAGAAAAATATATACATGGTGTCTATCTTGGAAAATTATCCCCCCTACACGATAAAATTCAATAGAACAAATTCTGAAATAGAGATTGTGAAATAAGTTTTATTAGGAATAATGAGTGAGTATTTCTTCCCCCCTTTCTGTAACTCTTTGACCCCAAAAATCTACCTCCCTGTGCTGTAGCACTTAGCAAATATCCGCCTGGATAACGTTTTTAACTGTTCTAAATTAAATATTAGGTAAATAAAAAGGTGTTAACAAAATTATCTCTTAAATTTTATTCTTGAATAAATATTTTTTGAGAGTCACACTCAGAGTTCTGTGCAAACCCTACAAAATAACTAAAGATTATAATTTCTATTTTTGAAAATATTCTTTACTTTCCTGATGTTCATGGAATGCTTCCAAACCAAAGTTAATTCTCGAATCCCCCAAAACTATCAAATATGTTATTTTCACTTATTCAATCAATGCAATGAGGTATTCCCACGTTTTGAGATTAAATTTTATTAAAATAGTAGATAAAAAACCATGAAGAATGACTTTTACATCAAGTATTTTCGTAGCCTAGTTTCTGAGATATAAATTTTTGAAATTTCGTTTTTTGTTTGGGCGCGAAAACACTCTCGAATCACAAATCATGCGCTGTGAGGTCACATCCAATAGAAGCCCGTTTTCTGATCACGTGAAAGCAGCAAACACAATGGTTTTCATGCGCTGTGATGTCACATCCAATGGAAGCCCGTTTTCTGATCACGTGACTTTTCTGACGTTTTGGCAAAAATAAAATTGAGTTTTAAGTTATTTAAAGCACATTTTTGAACTTAAAAATCATAAATTTGGGAGTTTTAAACCATAATGTATCGAAAAAGTATAAAATCAAGCAAATCCCTCACTCATGCAAATACCTCATTCTTCTCGTTGTTTATGCTCTGTAAAACAGCTTTTCCGGTCGATTTCAGTAAAAGCAATAATGCTTTTGTCAAGGCACTAAGTGGCACATTTTCTTAAGAAAAGCAAATATCTGCTTGTGTAAGGTTTCGTAATTGCATCGAGTATCAAAACTTCTTTAATCTGATATCCGCTAAAAGCTTTCACAATTCTTTTGGTTTGTTGTTAATCGTGTTTGTCCATTTTAAGGATTTGCCATCAAGTATATTCAGATTAAGCTCCTTTTAATTGGATTTTCGGGAGTTCTGACTTGTTTTTTTTACATCGGCATCAATTATAGAACCCCGTTTATCTTCTTTTGACAAAATACTTCTTTGATGGGGAAGATTGTAAATAATGTTGAGAAAAGAACCTATTTCGTTTTTTTTCAGCGAAAAAAATGGGGCAGTGTGCTTGAAACAAGATATAAGAATAATTGCGTATGTTTTCAAAGAGGGTCATAGATTTAAGAGAACAAAATCAGTCTCATTAGAATATATATTTTTTAAATTTTTAATTCTTTAAAAAATGTATCAATCACAAGGGAAAGTGATGTTTATTTAGTTTTAACTTTAGGATAAATGGTGTGTTTTTAATTTATTTATTTACATTAATTTCATTCATTAAAATCTTATGTCTTTCACTTTTAACATAAGGATGCCTTTATTTATATATTTTCTACTTAATTTGCAAGCTTAAAATAAAAGGTCAGTCCTTAAATGGACTATAAAATTAAAAATGAATCTACAAAAATTATTCAGATTTATAAGTAAATTGCATTTATTACAATAAAACGGACGAATCTGAAAAATATATAATTTGTGACATAAATTCTAAATTTTTAGCAGGTAATACAAATTCTTAAAACTTCCTTTAATATTTTAAAGGACTTGCGTGATATAAATGAAAAGTAAACTAACGTTAGTTTGCAAAACATAACTTTACTTATACATTTTTTATTCTAATATTTATATTTAAATCCAAATGTATATGATGCGAGAAGCGAGTTAGTATCAACCCTTACAGTTAGCAGTTTCATAAGAACTCATACGAAGTAAAACATATGTTCAAAATCACAAATGTGTTCTTTAAAATGAAATACATTGTATATTTTCTTTCATCCTTCAAATTTTTTTTACCACAATTGTTATTTTAGTTTTAAAAAAATATGAAATGGCTTTAACTCTATTCTAAAAGAGAGTTTTGAATGCCTTTTTCCCCAAAATATTTTAGCAGGCTGAATTATTATTTTATATTTGATTGATGTAGTACAAGTTTCGTAAAAACTTATATGAAATTTCACCAATAGGGTATCTACATGGACATGGTAGCTATGGAACATGTCAAATATTAAACAAGATTTATGAGTTTTCCAATATTTTAGGTTATAATATAATTCCGATGTATCAACCCCAGCCAAGTTCACGTTGGTAGGCACGTTTAAGATTTTCTAGTAATAGAGGAGAGGAGGGTATTATGGAATAGTTGGGTAATATGGAACACCTAAGTTTCTGCTCCCCCTCATACTGTCATCCCATGGAAATACCATGAAAGACTTAAAGGAAGACACCCGCCATGATGCAGTGCACAAAGAGTTAACTTCTGATTGTTGTATTTACAGTCGCTGCTAAACAAAGTGTGTTTTGTGATTCTCAAAAGTTTTTGCCGGTAAAAGTTCAAATATTTTAACCTACCAATAATTATGATAATTTAATTTTGTTGTTAAGCATAATGAACACTAAAAGAATAATCGTTTCTTATGCTTTAGTCATTTTTTAGCTATCGATGTTTTATCTGCCAATAAAATGGTTCATAATCTAAAATGGCGTGTCGGGTAATATGGAATGCTAGGTCCATTCTGATGTATCGTCTGAAATTTACTTTATACCATCAACTAAAGGACCGTAAAACAAAGATGCTGAAGAATCTTAAACATAGATCTTTTGTACCCGAAAATTCTCCAAAGATCAACGAGGAGAAATTTTCATTCAATGCATTAGCTATTCTCTATGGGCTTATAGACTCAAAAATAAAATAAATAGGCTCAAAAACAAAAATATTTGAACGTTAATTGTTAAATATATTTTTTAGTTTAGATTAACTATGTTCTCTAAGGTCTAATTAGTTTTCAATAGCTTTAAATCTATTCCATATTACCCGACTGTTCTATATTAACCTCCATTTGTAACTTTTTCTTAAAGTACATATTTTGATTTAAAAAAATAAATGCTGATTTATTTGACCACTGGCCCTTCATTGTCATTAGTTATAGTATGTACTAAAAATGATTCGGCGGATTCTTATTAAAAAACAATGGAGTTATTCTTAAATATAAAAAGGGTGTTCCATAATACCCTCCTCTCCTCTACATTAACACTGAAAATGTAATTTTTTTAAATTTAATTTTTGGATACTTCTAGCTTTTACAGACTTACAAACGATATAATTTCATAATAAGTTGATACAAATTAGTTAAATTACATGGGTAATATTTTCAGGTAATTTTTTTCAAAACTAGAATTGAATTAAAAAAAGAATACCTCTTTTTAGTTTTATTAAAAAATTATACTCATTTTTCATGGAAAAGAAGGATTTAACTCTTATAACTCACACGGTTGCGTGTTGTGAACGGACATTGATAAAAAATCTAGATTGAAAATCAAGATAGAATAATTAAGTTAGTGGTTTTGTATGCTATTTGTATTAATAATAGCTATTTCAATGCTCTTATGCAGAAAAACTCTATCAAATAAGCACTAAAACAGAAAATAAATTTAAATTCAACATCAAAAGAACTGTAAAAAAAGTTTAAGGTAGGTGGGGGTGTAATCAGTAACGGTGACGATTCAGAAAAAAGGGGGCTTGGTATTCTTTAATGTTACACAAAACACGCAAATATCACAAAAATATCCTTAAAATAACCAATATTAATACAAATAGCATAACTTATCGATTCGATCTTAAAAAAAGGTTTCTTCAAAAAACGCAAATTGCAAGCCAGCATTGTGTTGCCGGTTAACTTCTGTGTTAATTACATTAACAGTTAAAACCCCAGTTTTAGGTACTGTACATAAATTCAATTGATTTTTTTATTAATTTAATTTATTTACAACTTATCATTTTATTAGGAGTAGATACAAATTAGTTAAATTTTATGGTTTGTATTTAAAATAAATAATTTATTTTATAAAACTTACATTGAATAAAAAAATATCTCTGTCCTTGGGGGGGGTTCATTCAAAACCGATTCGTAGTTATGGATGACAAGTTTAAAACTCATTTTTTTAATTTAAAAAAATAACATTCGCTAGAATATGATGCCTCTCATACTAGAAATTCAATAAATAATTCTTTCACATCAAGTCATAAAAAAATTTGGAATGGAAATTTTTTTGGAATGGAAAATATATCCTAAATGTATGAAAAATCAGTTATTTTCCTAAACATTTTATCACACCATATCCTACATATACTAGTTCAATAAAAGTAACTGAAACTCATCGAAGTAATGCTATATGAAAATCGAAAATTGCTAAGAACCAGTTCACCATTTACTATGAACAATTCCTGTCCTCTTCATCTTTACTCATTGATCTCTCCGGGGTTAGAGCTAATAACCACAGAACTCATCTCAGAGCAGAAAAGAAAGCATCAAACTCCTGAGAAGGAATGTTTGAGGGGCAATTCATCAGACATGATTCTTTGCCATTAAATTACTGAGGCAAAAGCTCAGGGGAGCAGTTTCATTGAATGAAACTCCAAGAAGTTTTCTTTGGATCTATTACCGTGTAACTCCGTATAGAAGAAAATTGCTGACTGTCCAATCTATATCGGTACAAGTTGCGTAATTGAAAGCGTATTGAAGGATCAAGCATATAATTTTGCTCGGTATGTGGTTATGGTACGGTGTTGATATCGTTTGAAGTAACATAAAATGTCAAAGTTGTCTGCATTTATTGGAAAGTATGGGTTTAAAAAATTTATCAAAATGTTTTTTTTATTTTAACTTTGCATTAAATTTAAAATTATGACGGTATAAATGCGCCACTTATATAATTTGGATAACTTTTTACCATTTCTTATTATTTAAAAGTATCTTAAAATAATATATCTGAAGTCACAGCATACATTTAAATACCTTTGAATATTTTCTTATTTTTTCAGAGTCGTCTATCTTCCTTTTCATAAACAGAAACAACTTACTGCAGCATTAATTTTGTAAAAGTACATTGATATTATTTACTTCTTATGAAACAAGATCACACGGCGGTAACCTAAGCCCCTCGGATGTAAAAGATTATATATGTAATTAAAATCTTACTTAAATCTTAGTATATGGATATTGTTAAAATCTTAGGATTTATGGATTCCTTTTAATTATGTCTTTACAATCAAAACAATTAAAAATAAAGATAATATAGAACTTAGAAATTTTAATATATTAGTACAGATTATTCCCATTATATAGGACAATCATAGGACCAATACCTAATTAATTCACAATTACTGGAGATTTCCCAAAACCAATTAGGCATAGTACTATGTTTGTATGCATAAAAATTCAACTATCGTTAAAGACAGGAGTTTTCACTTTAAGCCAAGTTTTCCCCTTAAAAAATCAAAACGTGTTTTTTTTATTTTGAGCCTAGTTGACCAAAAAAATGCCATAAATTAGGGATGATACAGTACTTGAAAGGATATTTTTTAAAATAAAAAATTAATTGTTAGAGACAAGAATACGCAGAAAAAAGAAACATTTCTAAACGCTAGTCCCAAACAAAAAAAAGAACAAACCCATATGGGGTAAAAACTCGACATGGTTCGCCATGACGGCGAAAAATCTGATTTAGTCGAGAGATGGGAAAATTCCATTTACAAGAGATAAGCACAAAGTATTTGGTTTCAGAATATGAATACCAAAAAGCCGTGAAAGTATGTGATGGACGCAGAAAGAGAGAGAAACCTTCGGTTGATCATGGTTTGAATTTCAACTAGGGGAAATAGAGCGTCTTTGCGTGGTTTTGGGAGTTCTTTAGAGGAGCTTCTTCATAATGGATTCTTAGAGTGAAGGATCTATTGCAAATCTCGTCTTACTATTTCCGCAGTGTCCGGATCTTTTGGTTATCTGCAAAGGTCAACCAGAATGCAGGATGGGGTATTTTTTAGCCATTTTGTCTCGGTGGTTAGAAATCCCAAGTAGTGTTTAAACCTGTCTTACTTTTGTAACCTTACTTAATGAATGAACTTCGTTTACAGTTGAAGTTTAGCTCACATTGACCGTTTGACTTTATTACACAAAATTCTTTAAAAAAAATTATTAAACAATCAAATAGTTTCATATTTGGGTCCATTCAAATAGTACGCATGTTTTTGACTATATTTGACCCTTCCTCTCCAACACGTCAGCAAAGATAAACAAAAAACCTCCCGTGTTCTTTTTCTGTATAAAATGGTTAGGTTAGCAGTCTCCGAATTCATTTGATCCATGAATCCTTAACCCATCGTTAAAAATTTCCATGTGAAGTCAAAATGCTTGGATATTTTACTGGGTGAAGTTTTTTGGATGATTTTTCAAATTATTTATATTTATAGTTGAATTTTTAAATTATTTATGCACACACAAATCTCCTCCCTCCTTAGATACTTTCGTAATACTTGACCGGCCCATTTTTTAAGGTTGTTTTTTATAATTTTTGCAAAATACAAGTGAAGGGGGAAATACATGGAAAAATTATCGTAGCTTTTACGTTTGATCCCCTATGAAGGGATTGAAAAATGAGTAAGGTAAGAATAAGTTATACGCAAAATGAAATATGTAACCTATAATATAAGTAAGCATAACTATAACTTCTAAAATAAACCGTCAAGTTAAATTATAGATATTCTGGTTCATCACTGCACACTGCTAAGAATTTTTTTAACTGGTAATTTTTAGCATGTTAAAAAGTTGTATTTCATCTTTTAACCTCTTTAATTAAGCAAGAGTTTTGAAAGAAAAACAGAAAAATCATTTATACAATAATAAAACTCTTATTACTTGTTCAAGGCTTTAAATTAATTGCTCCAATTTTGAAGCTTTTTTTAATTGACAGAATATAGTAGGGGTATTTCTCACAGTTTTCTTAGATAATTTGGTTTGAGTCCATTATATGAGTATATTTTGCATCCCAATGGTATGCAAATTAACCACCACCAATCCCGTATACCACTTATACTTTGTGGTACACGGGGAGCTTTTTGTGTGGGTTAATTTAAAAATGTTATACAAATTCGAAATTTCAAAATTTGTCTTCTAAAGGTACTATAATATTTTGATATTCGGTTATGTAAATATAAGCAAAAGCATTTACAAAATGATTTAAATACTGAAACTTTAAACACTTTTATTTTTAAATAAGAGTGTTTTAACCCAAAACTTACAGGATACGATATAAAAGCTATACAATTGTAATTATTTCCCTAAAACAAACCATCATCACATCCTCACCCTACTATAAGATGAATACAATGCAAAATTGATGCCCGAAACTCGAAATACTAAACGCTATCATACCCTCACATTGTTCCATCAAGAGATTTATGACCCTAAGCTTCACTCGATTCATCAGTGTTGTGGCATTATCTCTGAGAGGCCCGCTTGTCCTTTTTTTATATATCCGCACAAAGGCGAAGTATCACCTTTAATCATGGCCGTGTGTCCGCTCAACGAGTAACACCGAAAGTACTTTCATCTCCTAATTCTGTCGCAATCAATATAGGGCTGAAAGTTGGGATTAGGAGAGTGATGCTGAGAAATCTTTCTTCGTTAATCTCGGGGGAGTGTTCGTTACATGGGGAAATTGATGCCTGGGTGATGAGAAGGTCGGGGAATTTGTTTTGGGTCAAATGTTTTCAGTTTTGGGTACGTTATGGACATTGATACGGTGGGAATTTGAGGAGTATAATATGTAGGTTATGTGGCGTGTAGGCATAGTTTGCAAGTGCACATTCATTGAGCAAAAAGAGGCGGTATGAGCAAATCGAAGCTTTATTTTTAAACGGTTTACCAAATCGTATACAACATAATTTAAACAATTCGACATTCTAACTGATAACACTATACACACAAAATAGGATTTTTTAAGCGCAAAACTACTTAGACTGCCAAATTGCTTATTTGCAAAATTAAATGACCTTCCTAAATACTTTTATTGCTTATAAACCATCCTTTCTAATGAAGTAATTTTTTCAAAATGCGTATAATATTACTATGAAGAACCTTTTTAGTTTATGACTTAAACTGGATCTTTGAACTTTTTCAGTTCAGGGATGTTTTTCTAGTTTATATTTTAAAATAAAATGTCCCCTTGTAAGTTCAAAAGATGAGGTTATTAAAATATTAATTGGTTCAACCGAACAAATGTTTAAAAAGGATAGGCAATGAGTTTTTTGTACTTTAAAATATGAACTGTAAAGATCCTAGATTCTTATAATATTATTTAAAATAAATAAATTATATTGACAAGAACTCATTTGAATTCTACAGCGGGAACTATACTTTATGTAAATTAATGTCATGCTATCAAATATTCTTTAAAAATCTTGAAAAGTGAATGTAAATTTTTATGAAATGGTGTAAAGAGATGTAATACATCAAAGAAATCAATAAGGTTTCTTGTAACAGCTAAAAAAAGGCATTCTAACAAGATCCTTTTGCTTGTTTTTTGCTATCCGCATTTTCTAACATAATAAATGGTGGTTTTTCTGTATAAATAACATATATTCTTTTTATTTACGTTATATGTCTGGAAATGTGTCTAGTATTGACGTAGGATTGTATGAAAATATATATGCTGTAAACTTTTAGTATGAATGGTATATTATTTAGATAAAAGTAATTGACTAGACATAATCAAGAAAAAAAATGATCATTTATAGAAAAAAAAATTTTCGACGTATCTATATGATTTATAGAAATTTTTTAGCTTATTTTCAATTTGATACAGCCATTTTTCCGTGAAATATTCAATTCCATAAGGTATTTAAAAGCAATCCACTTAGAAAAGCAAATGATATGCAATACATGCATATACAGATAAATGCTTCACTACGGGTATCTATTTTGTTTTAACGTTGAGTCTGGCTTGCCTTTAAACTGAAATACAAGTCTGAAACCTATCAGTGTTAAGGGGTCTCAGGATTCTTAACTATGCAAAGGGTAGAACTAGTATTACACAAAAACTAATTTCTGTAGAAATTTTAAATTTTTACCGCATAATAACTATATCCCGTTTTACCCTACCAAGGGTGGGTAAAACGGGATAGGGATTTGAATGTTATTAGGTTTTTGCTGATTATACAGGGTGTATCTGAAATGGTGCAACAAACTTTCAGGGATGATAGTACTCATCAAGACGAACAAGAATCGGTATAGAAAGGGGGGTCCCAGACCAAATCCCAGGGAGTTAAAAATGGAGCGACACCCCAAAAAAATCATTGAAAAATTCAATTTGTAGAAGAACTACTATTGGTAAAAACTTAAATATGGTCTCAAAAATTGTGGTTTAATATTATCTTTAAAATTACCTCAAAAGTCTTCACTTTAAAATTTTTTTATTAGAAAAAAAGTTAAAAAACACAAAAAAATGTGAAAACTCTGCCAAAACCTTATTTTGTATTTCGAAATCCTTTCTTTTGATTTGATAATCTGAAAGATCATAGTTGAAAACCCCTAAGTCCAAAGTTTCACGTAAATACAATCAATATTAAACGCTTGAGATCCTGTTAAAGTTTGTTTTTTGGGTGCGCAAACAGCTGTTCTGGAAACCGCTCTAGAAAACTGCTTGCGCACCCAAAAAAAAAACTTTAACAGAATCTCAAGCGTTTAATATTGATTGTATTTACGTGAAACTTTGGATTTAAGGGTTTTCAACTATGATCTTTCAGATTATCAAATCAAAAGAAAGGATTTCGAAATACAAAATAAGGTTTTGGCAGAGTTTTCACATTTTTTGTGTTTTTTCACTTTTTTCATAATAAAACAAATTTTAAAGTGAAGACTTTTGAGGTAATTTTAAAGATCATATTAAACCACAATTTTTGAGACCATAATTAAGTTTTTACCAATAGTAGTTCTTCTACAAATTGAATTTTTCAATAATTTTTTTGGGGTGTCGCTCCATTTTTAACTCCCTGGGATTTGGTCTGGGACCCCCTTTCTATACCGATTCTTGTTCGTCTTGATGAGTACTATCATCCCTGAAAGTTTGTTGCACCATTTCAGATACACCCTGTATATATTTTAATTCATTACTTATTTCAATTAAAATAACTTCAACACAATGCCAAAACATTAATGGAAAGGGTCGGGTAAAACGGGACAGATCAAAATTGTATCCCGTTTTGGGCACCCCAAAAGTGTCCCGTTTTGCCCGGCTGTGATGCTTTTTACAACATAAATGGCTGACCCCTGGACCGTCACTCATTAGCAATATTTAAGTACATGAAATTGTTGTTAAAAGAGCTATGAACAAAACACAGTACTTTACGGAATTGTTCCGAAGGACGGAGAAGCATAAGGATAGTTGTTCTGCAGTCGAAAAAAGTACAAAGTTAGTAAAAATCTCACTTGAAAACTTCGAAAAAATATTTCTTTGCGAAACAAGTGGCTAGCGTTGAGAGATCAACTGAGAATGCTGTCATGGTGGTCGGGAACCAGTTTAGCCTGTCTCCTGCAAGATAGCACCGCCAGTCAAGCTCCGAGGCTCAATATCCCATTTTGCCCGCCTATCCCGTTTTGGGCAACTCTCCCCTACCCAAAATTTCAAAAAGTGTTGATGGTTTTTATAGGAGTAATCAATACAGCTATTATGCGGTAAAAATTTAAAGTTGCTACAGAAATTAGTTTTTGTGTAATACTAGTTCAACCCTTTGTGTAGTTAAGAGTCCTGAGACCCCTTAAGGTGGTTCTCTAAAAATTTATCGTTATATTTCGACTGAAATTTTTAAGTTTTATGTGTTAAATGTCGTATATTGTTTTTACAGAATACAATTTTTTAAAAAGTATTTTAGGAAAAATCCTATTGTGACACTCTATTTTAAACTCCCTGTATACCATACTCTTTCCCAATCAAAAGCGATACCGGTAGTTTACTTCCCAAAGAATGCCCCTTTTAATGAATCCTCTTTCATCATCCACGCAAGCAACACTAAAACTCCAATCCAACCCAAACTAAACTGTCACAACCAGCCTACTCTAACAAATACCGAACAAAACTTGAGCCCAACAGTTGCAATTAACCCTAAAAGAATCCGGCCACCAGCATTTCTTCTAACTGCTAAGTTTCAGCCTTTTCCCATTTAATGAGAAGAACTGCAATGCCCGGGCACTTGTTGCAACACGTAATTAAATTAATCGAATTAATCACACTGCATAAATTCCGACAGAATCTGCCTACCGGCTATACAAACATTAATCGCCGTGATTAAGTTATTTAATTTAAATGCAGTGATACTCGGAAGGTTATTTGGTTGCTTTGAAGTTTTACTTGTGCACTTTAAGAGGAAATTCTGGGTTTATTAAAATGATTAGCAGGGAGGTGTATTGTGTAATGTGACCAGGATTTTCCGTATGAAAAGTGGGACACATTTCACTGGGGAGGGTAGGTTATAATATTTTTTCAGGTTCTCAATATTTCAATGAAATGTGGAAAATTTAAAATCTTTTATGTGAATAGATTTTGAATGAAACGAGCTCATAAACTTTTTGTTTCGGAAACGGGGTAAACCAATATACCCTTAGTACCTTTAATCTGTAAAATTGGGGGTTTTGTGGTGCTTCCTCAGAAAATTGTGTTAATTTACTTTTAAAAGTAGTGAAAACTCATTTTCAGGCAAATGGGATGGGATGACTTTTTGCTACGCAACATAATTTTGAAGGGAAATAACTATACAAAACCAATCACACTATATAAAACTTTGAGAGGGAGTTGAATCTTATAAAAGCACCCTGAACATACATCATTCCGTAATGATACTTTATTCAATCAGTTGTTTTTAAATTTTGAAATAACTAATAAAATGAGTACTTAATTCATCCTACCAGAACTTATATAAAAGAGATCACACCCACCAAAAATCGCAAAAAAATCTAGGTTTTCTTTACATTTAATAAAATTGAAGAAAAGCAGAACATTCGGTCAGCGGGATAGATGTGGGACTGTTCCGCGAAAAGTAGGATGTTTTTGGTCACCCTAACATTGTGTCTAGTGCGGTTGAGTAAAAATAGAGGTGATACAAAAAGGATAGTATTCCAGTAAAAATTTAAAAACATGTCATAAACAAAAATTATGCAGACGCACGACTAAAGAATATATAATAATTTTAATACCTTGATTCTTAAATAGTATCGGAATTTTTAACCGTCAGAAAACTCCCCACATGTGTGTAAGAGGATGGTGTTTTGATAATTGATTAGTTACTAAGAAAATTAAATTAGTAGGAGTTAATAATTTCATGGACGCATTGTTTTTATAATTTTTTGAGATATTAACGATTCAAATACTATTTTTTGTCATTTCTTAAATAATTCTAGTTTAATAATTATAAATGCACTTATACTAAAATTATCCCAGAAAATAATTATAAAAAAGTAACCTCTTAAAATTCACTTGAAATTTTGAAAGCAGTGTAAAATAATTCCTTATAAAATATTTGGTTAAATACAGTCTTAAAATATTTATTTTTATGCACATAATTATAAAATAACTTCGTTTTCAATCAACTTAATTGGTTTCAATACCTATCATATTTTCCACAATGTACATCAAAGACATAAATATTTCTTCCTATTCCCTCAAAATATAGTATTACAAAATGATATATCTCTTCGAAAAAAACTATTATTTTTGTCATAAAATTGAAGTTTATCGCATTTATTTCTTCCGGAGATATAACACTGAAGTAAAAATCCAGAACCAATTTTCGACAACAACGCTTTCTAAACGAGAGGTTTAAATGTAAAAGTTTTTTCCCGACCATTTACTCGGTAAAATCTAATTATAAAAGAGTGAAATAACATTTACTTTCTAGTTTTTGTAGTCTGGCATTTCCAAGTCAAGGCAACGGAAATCAATTTGATTTTATTCTTTTCTTACTTTCCTTTAATCACCTCTTCACTTTTCTGTTGTTATTGTTCTCTAGAATCTATATCGATGTTGCAATGAGCTACAAAAGTGTTATATACTATCTTTTTTCCCTTAAAATCTTCATCATTTAAAAAAAGTGAATAGTATATAAATATTTATAATTTGGTGAAGCAGAAGTATACAGCGTAGACAAAAGAGTTAAAACAGGTAGGTAAATGCAAAATAATGCGAATGGGCTGCGGGGAGCCTAGTGCATCGGCCTTGGGATCGGAGGGTCCCGGGTTCGATTCCCGACACCGCTGAAGACCCATCGAGTATATGCGGAGAACGTGCTCTTTAAATCTGTGGGTCCGAAAGTCCTGAAGTCGGTCATGGCACAGTTTACCTTGGGTCCAGGTGTCTGGAGACTATTTCCCTCCCCTTCAGATTCATGTCAAAATTGTGGAGGTGGCGATAGATGGTGGCGGCATCTATCATCCGAGGCCTAAGTCGGACATCTTCTAATGGTGTCCTTTCATGGGCCTCACTTTCTCAGGAGCCGCACCCCCTTTGCCTTAAATCCTGTACGCTCTGCGGATGGAGCTTGGATATTCCAAGTGGCATAAGAAACAACAACAACAAGCTAATGTGTTTTAATTTCTTAACTTTTACCTGTATTTAATTTAATAAACTATGATATGCTAATTAAACTATGCTAAACCAAAACTATCCCAACTAACCCCGATCTCCCCGATATAAAGTTTAAAAATTTCAAAATAATAAATTTCTCAACAATCATTAATCAGACTGCCAAGGTAAATATTCATTAAAAGATAAACTCATAATAATATGCACCACCGTCAATATTAGATGATTTAATCAAAATTGAAGAAAAAATATTTTGACGAGATGTTGTTTATTGCATGGATTGATATTATTATTACTCAATATTATTTATTTCTTGCTGATATGCCCGGCCTTGATGCACGGGTGGAGATGGAGATTTTTTTCTTTAAAATTAGCACTCTGGACAAAAAGGTTGTCAAAATGAGAAAAACCCTACTTTTACCGGTCTAATTTCCAATTTTTTCTGAGGGAGGGTCCCCATACCTCCTATTAATACCACCAGGGGATCTTGAGTGATAATTTTTGAAATTCCTCAATATTTTGACATTTTGGGTGAAAAAGTAAAGGTGTTGAAAAGTGCCCCCCTTAGACTCAAAACGTTTCTAAAAATGAGTTTAAACCCTACTTTTACAAGTCAAATTTCAAATTTTTTCTGGGGGAGGACCCCCATGGGGATCTTGTCTGGAAAAGTGCCCCCCCTCTTGGAACCGTGCTGGATCCGCGCCTATATTTTGATGAGTGAAAGGTGTCGAATCAAGCATTTTAAGTTCTGAACGATTTCTGCATTTACCACATGATTCCCATAAAAAACAAAATATTAGAAAAATATTCTTCCAAAAGTCACTTAAAATGCTCAATTAGAGCCCTTAATTAATCGTATTTTCATGATTCTATTATATCATTGGTTAACCAACTTTCTTAAGAGCTACAATATTATCATCATTTGATTTTTCATCCTCGTTTCCATGGAGACTATTTTAACAACAATGCTATTCCATGAAACTTTTTATTTAAAAATTAAACTCTCAAATAAAAACATTTTGTATATACGTATTACCAGTTTTAAAATTTTAAATTTCATTTAATTATACTTTTAGATCATAGGTATGATTTTTAATTAGACTCATATCTAGTTTTTCTGTTAAAAACTTGTTATTTTTCAAACAATGGGGTGAACAGATCTCTTTTAGAGGAGAAATAAAGCTATTTCAGCAAAATGACCATAAAAAGAACAAAAAAGGGGTCAGGGGTCAATTAAAGTTTTCTAAACATAGCCTATGTTTTTTCTGGAGTTTTTTTACGTATATATATACCAAGTTTAGTGATGATCGGAAGAAAACTGTGAATTTGTATAATAGACAAACACACATTCAATTTTATTATATTAGATTAAAACTATTTTAAGGTATGAATTTTTAATGATTGCTCTCTTAATCAGTATAGCATGACAAATATTTAAATACTGTAAAAAAAGTGACTTATAGAATTCTTTTAAAATGTTTCATAAGTTTTTTTCATAAAATATACAATTTTTTTTGTACTTTAGTTCTGTATTTTAGAAATATTTTGAGAGATTTTTCTATGTAGTTGAGTTGTGTCTACTTTAAAGCAGTTGAAGTTGAAAAGATGAATAGATGGCAGCACGACTTGTTTCAATGTCTCCTTTCCTTATTTCTCTTTAATGACTGTAATTTTATTTCTTCAAACATTTTATTGCCAGATGAAATTATATCGATCAACGATCATTGTAGAATTTTAATCTGATAAAGTTTTACTTAAATTTAAAGTCGTTTATTTTTCTTCTTTTTTTAAATAATCTAAGTAATAATATTTTATAAGAAGCTGCAAATTTTAACCCCTCCTTCTTGTAATTCACCAAAAAGTTCATTTCACCGATACACAAAAAAGCAGTTCGTTTTGAACCATTTAAGAAATAGAATTTTTGGAGAAAAAAAAGGCTTTTTGGTACAGAGCTTATTTAATGGTTATATTTTGTTCACATGCATTTTAAATTACCTTCTTCAAAATTAATACGTAGTTACGTGTAACTAGAAAACAGATCATTGAGGAAGAAAATGTGATACGATAACAAGATATAAGTTAAACTAAAAATAATTATCTTCTTTAAACATTTGTGAGACACTTTCTCTTATTTTTCTTACCATGAATTCAGAAACATTAGACAAATTGGCTCAAATTTTTTCCAAGGGTTGTCGTTCTCAGTGTTTCCCAGCTCAATTAAAATTTCACAACTTATTTCTTAGGTATTTTTCACTTATTTAGTTCTCTTATTAGTCAATAGATAGCAGCACCACCGAAAAATAAGGACGCTCGTCACACTTGCCACTGCAGATTCATCTGTCAGGCAGGGTTCTTTTTCAGGAGATGGGGAGAGAAATACTTGATCCGACAAACTTTATTACATCACTGTTTATTTTATTATTTAGCCTTTTTAAACCTAACCCCCCGAGATCGCCATTGAATCTTATGGAAAACTTGGGGCAGTCAGTTCAAAAAGCGTTAAATTTGATTCTGAAAGAAATAAAATTAAAGAAAGGAAAAATAGCTTCTCATGTTTAGAGTTTCGGACAGATAGGAGGGGGCTGGGTTTGATTCCTGACACCCCCCGTGCTCGTTAAATATGTGGGTCCGAAAGACCTTTGGTCGGTGGCGTCTTTGTGGAGACAATTTCCCTCCCCTTCAGAGATATGGCAAAATTGCGGAGGGGGGGGGGCGATAGATGGTGGCAGCATCTATCTTCCGAGGCTTAAGTCGGATTCCTGCCCTTTGTAGGGCCTTAGCTTCTCACAGGAGCCTCACCCCCTTTTGCCACAAATTCAGTGGCTTTGCGGATGGAATAGCATAAGAATCACCAAGAACAGAGTTTCGGACATGAGTAGCCAACTTGCGAACAGCTTGGTTTCTAAATTCTTCAGAAAGTAATTATAAAACAGCCTAAATTAACATTAAAAAATGCACTTAAAATTATACATTACAGCAATTACTGCGCGTTATATACTACTTATTCCATTTTTTTAGCTGTGCTGCAATATTTTCAAGTTAGTGGCTTCAATATTCAGACAACTCAAATTACCAAACATAATAATTCATGTGCGCAAAAATCCATGCATTTTAATTATTTGTAGGGCTACAGTGGTTATGATTATGTCTACATCCATACATTTTCTGTTATTATTTCAGAATACCGTAAAATTTATATGGTCGGACACTGGTGCTAGTGGTCTCAATATTGATGCATTTACTCTAAGCTAATTTATTTGCATTTTTAATAAAAACGAGGAATACATATTTATGCATTTTAGTTAAAAAAATTTTATTACCTATGTAAACATCTAAGATTTTTAAGTCGTTCCAGTTTTTAATTAGATTTCCTAATCTTATGCTTATGGTTAACTTACAAATGAAGTTTTCCCCCATAATATTTTTACTCAGATAATGAATAACTAAACAAGTGTTAAAATTTAAACAAGTGTTTAAATTCGTTGTAATAAATTCCCTTAAAGATATAATTGATCAGAAATTATTCTATTAAATGCGCAAAGGACTATATTTAATACATTAGCTGCGTTTGAATAAATACAATTTTATTAATAGATAATTTATTAATTAGTGTCCCAAGGTCCCACACTCTCGTCTACCCGCTACTATGATAGCTTTGTTGCACTTTATTTACTACTTCCAATTGTCATTATTAGAAAAAAGGAAAAAGTTTGTTTTCTTTTTTATTTGTCAGTTTGTAGTATTTTGTAAACTGGAATAATGCTTAAATAACATTAACATTCAAACAATAATTAAAATAAGGTTACACACAGATCTCGAAGATTAATAAAAACAAACTTCAAAGTTATTATTTTTTTAAAGTTCAAAGACAGGAACCGGGAAAATATATTGATCAAAATTTATTTTGATGTCGCTTCACTGACAAACCATTGCTCAGTCTCCAGTTACACGCTCGAAAAAGTCCTCGATAAAAACTGACAAAAAAAGCTTGTCACACCAAACAAGAACAACATACCTAATAGACTTTCAATGGAAATAACATCCAAACCATTAAAAACAATTACACCCAAACCTGCAGCAAATATTGACACTAAATCAGCTATGCATGGGCTACCTACACTAACATAGGAATCTTTCCCGACAGCCAACAGCTGTTCCTTGGCTATTTGTTATTTCCATATTTGTCGACAGATATACATCCAGATAAAGCAAACATGATTAATGACAATGATGCTTTTTGCACAAAAGTACAGCAGTTTGTGTTAGAGTTGCTGTACACGTGTTACGTGTGAAAGGGCGTTCATAATCCTGTTGAATTATTCAAGTACAGCTGAGAGCGGCTCTTTAGCCCAGAATCCATTAGACGGATGCAGAGTGAGACTTAAATAAGGGTTATCAGCATACAGGGAGCATTATGATACGGTTGAGGTATTCCTTGGTTGGAATTGACTAGAGGAACAGGATGGTTAGGGAGGCGCATTTCAACCCTTATTGGTGGGATATAACTTGTCTTGGAATGTTGTGCCTTTGCACATTTTTATTATTATTGATTGTTAATGGGGATTATTTAAAGCAGTAAAAAAGATTATTACATTTCTCTATATCGTATTTTTGGGTTCAATTCTGTTAACTTTCTCGCTAAATACCACCTAACTCTTTTGGATACCAAAAATTGGAAGTGGAGCTAAATAGTTTCAAACTCATTGACATTAAAATATTCAGTTGTGTCTCAATAAACTTTCTGTTATATCAATAAAAAAATTTAAAAATATCTATATTTGAATTATGGCGTTAAAAACAGCTTTGCGATATTTAGTGAGACCGTTAACGGAATTGAAAGGTTTAGGAAGGGTTCTTTTAAGTTAGAGTTGACAACAGTCCCACTGTACAAATCCTGAAATCCTGTTGGAGAACTTTTAATTGTGCCTTAGGAAAACCTTAAGCATTCTACTTACGTCTGTTGCTTGTTCAACAATACAAATTACTGCTCTTTTTTTCCTATTTTTTCAAATAACAATATCCTTAATTTTCAAAACCTACTCTCTCAAACACAAAGTGTAAAATTTCATGAAATAAAGTTTTTAACGATACTTTTGGGCGAGATCCTGTAATATAAGTGTACTTGAACCATTACATTCTCGATATAAAATGCTATGATGTAAAGTATTGATGCCCGAGTATCAAAATTTATTGAAGTACTTATAGTTATGAACTTTTTTTGAAAAGTTCATCAACTATATTTTATGATACTTTAATCATGCTCTGCGTTTATCATTCCTAAAATCATATTCAAAAATTTATTTACATGTAATTTTACTTAAATTTACATAATTTTAAATGATCACATAGTGTGCATAAATATAAATCCTCAAATTCCCTTTATTTTATTGTTACTCATATCGCTTATTATTTTAGTAAAATAACTTATTATATTGCACTCTAAACTCAATCTTCAAGACTCTCTGTACTTCGTGATATAGAAGTAGCTTTTTTAGACACACTCTATCTTAAAGGAACGGGTACATTTTACAACATTGTTTAAAGAAGTTCTGTCTAAATCCTCGTTAGGTTGCGTCTGATGAGCCTGAACAGTAGATTTACACATAGAAATCAAGCCATGAACTTTTTTAATGTTGGGAGAAATTATATGATACATTCATGACCACCTAATGACCTTCAATGTCTCAATTTAACTCACATAAATGACCCTTTAATGACATCCTAGAAGGTGAACTACATTTAGGAAAATGTTCCTAGAACATTTAAATCTAGTTAAGAAAATGACGGTGCCATTAGCTGTGCTTATGGATAATGGATTATTTCATTCATCTTATCCTTCCGCTATGAACCCTTTCTGTAATAACTCAATGAGTAGATTCAAATCTTAAGTCTAAATAAGAAATTAACCAAATTTCGTTTTCATAATTATAATTCCAGCATTCTTTCGGATGACTCGAGCATTATCTTGATTAATCACTCGCATGATGAGATATGATTCACCGAATAACCAGAGTGAATTCAGGAATCCGTGACAATTACCTAGTAATGGGATACCTCGCGGTGAATATCAAGAAAAAAAACTAGTAATTAGCTGGAAAAGCATCTCATAGACCTTATCCTTAAGAATCGATCTGCACTGATATCGATCTCGGATTCGATCCGTCTATTTGGTGCTGGGTGACCCGCTGATTGCTGGGTTTAAAAGGCATGATAACATCATTTAAGAGGTTGATTGAAAAACGCAGTGACACTGAGGTTGTTGATACAGGGAACGGATCAGAAAGCGATTTATCATGTCAACACCTGTAATTTCGGTAGATAAGGAAAGGCTGCCGTTTTGCAGGATAGTTGTTATTGTTGTAGAAGGAAGACTGTTGCCTTCAGGGTAGGTCCTATGTTGGGTGAATGAAAAGATGTAGCGTTTTGGTCAGAAAGTACCTGATCTGAATTAGGTGGCTCCTTTCTTAATCGGTTTTTAATTGGGGTGGAGTGTGATGGATCGAATTAGATATCACACTTGAAAGTATGTTGTGATATTGTTGGCGACGTGATTAATTTTGATGCATCATTGGGAGGTTTATAAATTATTTTTTGGGAAGGTATTTATAAAATAGGTAGTTTTATTCCTAGTTTTTACCAGGTAAACTTTATAAAAAATTAGCTTAATAAATTTTTTAAAACAATTGTTACGAAAGTTTCCCAAAAAAAGTTAGAATACTATTCAATAAAGATTTTATTACAGCTACTTATATTTTGCCATGACATATGGGATTAAACCTAGTGTTCGGAAACTAGTTCTAGTTAACTATTTGCATTCTGTTTTACTATTTGTAACAATCAACTAGTAATTAACTAATTCCAAACACTGATTATTAGTATTTGTAATTAGACAAAATAACTTCAAAGATTAAACAAATAACAGCAACTACTACCTAGTCAACTAAATCCAAATACTACTATTAATTAGTTTTGACACTAGTACACTAGTTGATACTTAACTACTAGTTGTAACTAGTTCTGCTTATAGCTTAACTCCCAGAAGCCGAACCCTACTTAATACCTTGAAAGACAGAAATAACTATGAAAGGGCTTTTCAATATATTGCATATAGATTCATACAGCGTTATACTTATTTATAAAAAAATATTTTCTTTATTAAAAGTTTTTGAGTATCCTACCTTATCTTTAACTGCTCGTGATGAACTAAAATCACGCTTAAATTTCCCATCAACATTCTAAAGAGTTTATAATACTTAATAAAAAATCATGCCCCACCTTCGACCAATCATTCACCATGCCTCCCTTCCGACGCATGAAAAATCTATTAAACGCTATCAATACCCTCTCATCACCCAATTTGTCTCGAAACAATTTCTTTAAGCACGTAAAATTACACTCTTCACACATGAGCTCCTCAGAATGAAAGTGGGTTAAGTCCAAAAATACAAAATTTGAGAAAAGCATAGATTTAGATTTCTTCTATATTCCTTTACCTAAAGTGGTAATTGCATAAGACAAAAGCTCAATGATTGGCCCTTAAGAGCGGCTTAAAAAGTGCCGTCTCCATAGGAACAACACAGAGAAAAACCTACCATTACTCAAATCTAAGTTCAGTGGACTTATACCACTTTCATTCTAACAAGCTCACATAGTAGTCATCGCACGTAAAAACTCATCGATCACCTCATCCAAAACAAATCCTAACATGCTTTAATCATCAACAACTTAGAGGAAAAAAAATCATCTAAAATCATCAGGCATGTTACTACTACAGTACTCTCACTTTCCGTCAACGACATCCACGATTCGCACTTGCACCTTATAAGCGGCCCAACGTGAGGAATGTTGAACCATATCATAAACTTAATGTGAGAGCGGGGAATATCTTTATAGCCGGCAGAACACCATATTTCTCCTGAGCGTGCCATATTTCCTGATGCTGGAGCCGAGATAAGACAACTCGGTTCAATTCCGAGAACTGTTTTTGATCTAATATGCCCACAGAGGTGAAAGGGGTTTTTATTAGGCACTATCTCTCTGACTTGTTGTAGAGGTCAACCTGAGATGTCTGTATGGCTCTATTTGCTTTCTTGACTTTGGGGGAGATTGTTGAAATAGGCCGGTTTTTCTCTGGAAAAAGGTGTTACAGGGGCGATTGGGAAGGTGATACAGTTGTGTGGAAAATTGCATATTTGGAGTACAACTAAGAGAGAGTGGGAAGTTGAGATAGGGATCCATATCGTTAGGTTTTGGATTGGGTATGACGGAGGGGAGACTAAGATTTTTTTATTTATTGAAGGTGTGATTGTTTGTGTGGTTCTTTGTGGGGACTTTTTTTAAACTTAATTTGTTGATGTTCTGTGCAGAACAGGTAGAAAAATTTGAATATAATAGGTACTTGAATTTATTTTAATGTCATAAAAAGATAAAGAAATATTTGGGGAACTGAACTTTTTCTTTGAGTAGTTTCTGCAACTTAAATTTTTCAAGCAAAAAAATCTTGGTACTTTTATCATTTTGTTAAAGATTTTAAACCTTCATTTTATAATTTTTTTCTAGTTCCTTGGTGTAGAACATATCATTCATAAGTAGTATATTAATCATAGAAAAAGAACTGTGTATACTTCATTTTATTTCAAAATCCCTTTTATAAAATCAGTAAATATGTAGACAATGTAGGATAACTTCTGTATATGAACTGGTTTAAGTTCGTGATAAAAAAAAAGTTCTACCTTCCTTCGACTTTTAAAGGGAATTTAAGATCCTAATCACTCATTATTACTGGTACCTTTATACATCTTACCCACCATATGTAGTCTATAAAAAATATAGTATTGAACATTAAGGTAGTAGCAGAAATGTGTCTGATGAATTAAGTTACATAATGTCTCTGATAATTTCAAGTAGCATCTTCTATTTAAGTGGTTACCATTTAAATAACCATCAAAACTATTAGGTTGAATATAAAGACCTCACACAGTGTATAAAAAAATTTAAAAGAACCAGGTGAGTTCCCAAAGAACTCATGCTGTTTAGAAGCCAAACTAAGACAGTTAAATGTAAGGGTTGAAGACTTATTCCAGTCATTTATCATTTAGTTGCAATATCGATTTAACGATTAACCTATTGACTGCAATTAGCTGTAATTTGTAGGAGCCGTATTACTAGATTGGTTTTAGATTTAGAAGTACAGTGAATTATGTCATCTTTAGTCAAGTATAAAATTATTTTTCTAAAGGCTTTACATTCATTATGCTTTTGGAAATGTGTTTCTTGAAAATAAAATGCTTCAGAAATGTTTTCATTTTTTGGGGAATTCAAGGTCGAACATTTTATAGAGTTTGTAATATTTGTCTTCTGTTCGTTAAAAACATTTTCGTAATTTTCCAGAAAACTATTTATTTTTCGGGCTATTCGATAGTATTACGAACATTTTGTAGAGTTCATAAAATTTAATATAATTTTCAAACTTTTTGTGTTAAAATAAACATTGGTTAACATGATTTTATCGTTTAAAACTTTTCAAATAACAAATCTATATAATAGCATCAATGGAAAAAATTCATTTTGGTTGGTTAAATGGTTTTTTATGGGCCTAATCCTCTATTATTATCCTCCAATTATTGACCATAGTTATTGGTAAATGTTTCTAACAATAAATAATAATTTGAAATATTAAAAATGAATGATTTCTCTTCACTCTAAGGCATTCGGAATTGACTATTTTCGCTTTTGAACAATTACATCTTCGAACCTTTTAAACTATTATTGCAATAACTCCTTACTTAAAACAGGTTTTGTTTTTGTTTACATTTCACAACAAATTCATTTTGGGACGAATTTTCAATTCCAATTTTAGGTTAAAACCTGTGTATTAAAAATATTGATTTTTTTTCCTTTTGGTAGCTAAAACAGCTTTTGATCTTTTCCTGAAAAGCTCTGGATTTCATGACTTCCCAATTGAGCATGTTGAAAAGCATATTTACCGACTTGAATCATTTTTCCATCAATTCCCATCCAAACATTTAACGATAATTTACCAACACGTGGTGGCAGGTATTTAATACCTACCTGGTAGACTGATTGCCACTTGGAGCAATAACTGATAGGATAATTCCTCATTTCATTTGACATCATTACAATTTTTTATGCACGAGCAGTTATAGATCCAGATAAAGGTGCGGTCAATGCTGCATTTAACTGTCACCTCCGTAAAAAATGATCGAGAAGAACCATTCCAAGCTCAGCAGTCGTAATAATCATTTGAGCTGTAACTTGGAATCAAAATGGCGTAACTCCCCTAGATATAGTTTTGAGCTATTGTTGGTTTTCGGTAAGAGTGCCTGTGTTATTCCTATGGAGAAAAGATTTTTTGGAGGTTTTTACATGCCAATTATTGAACTATCAACTTAGACACTTACCGAACCAATTAAGGATCTATAATAAACCCAAATCCATGCTTATCTCACATTTTGCATTTCTTGACTTAGATCATTCTTATTCTGAACTGCGTCTTTACTGACAGTAGTTAAATTGACTTTTCTTGGTTCTTGGGTGGTAGACAGCGTATGTTTCGTGGTAAACTAGCCAAAGAAGTAGGGATGATCGTAGAAATGATATTGTCTTATCTTAATGCCTTGAAGCTAAGTGTAAGATGTACGTAATTGCTATGAAGTGCACCTGGTAATCGTCAGATGTAATTTATAGTTAAACAATGAACAGGTAACATGAGTACTTTGGTTTAGATGATTGGATACTAGTTAAGACTGATTAGTGCTGAAATTAGCTTTAATAAGAGATATTATACAGAGTTTTTAAATACTTGTATAAATATTGAATCATATTATGAATTAATTAACAGATGAAGGCGAATACTTTTTGAAATATATATTTGTCTTTTAAACAAAGTTTGAAATTAAAGTTTCACATTTAATGAAAAGAAAGATAAAATTCTACGAGTATAATTAATATAATTACTAAATATTTAAAATTATGATTTATTAGAACTATGTGGTGATGGTGAACTATTCGACTATGGTTTTTAATAAATGTCTATTCCATAAAGTTCCTTTTTAGCTTAATATGTTTCCCAGTTTATACTTTTCCAGCTATATAGTTGAATGCATTCTAGTTTTATCACTTAACAAAATTTATATAATACTCATTCTTATTAAACAATCTCCAGTGAAAACAACAGTTACGAAAGATATATTATTTTTATAACAATAATCTAGTCTAATAATTATAAAAATTTACTGATCATGTCTCAAAAAAACTGTGCATTCGAAAAACAAATCGGGAACATTCGTGTTCCTTTCGAATAACATTTTTCCGTAGGAAAGGTTACCTATAATTAAATAATGCCAGCTTGAGATGCATTTAAGAGTAACCACATTGATAAAACAATACAAAAAAAATTTCACCAAACAAAATTGCTTATTCAATTATCTCTCAATATAAGCAGAAATTATTGATGATTTATAAAAGAACAGTTTGCATTCAGTTACCTTTCTTGACCTAATATACAGCACGAACTGAAGTAATTTGCACCCAAAAACAATAAAGATCCGGGTGCATAGGACCTTTTACGGGTCAAATCATGCCCTTAACTACTATTAAACATGATCTCTCCAAGGTGTTGAAAAGTTAAACGTTTATATGAATTGACTCTCAACACGTTTTGGTCTTTCACGACTCCTCATAAGGAAGTGCTTAATAGTAAAGTATTAAAATATATGGGTTTATTAGACTTTGTATAAAAAGGGCATTTAACAGGAAAAGAACAAAGAAAATGGTTAAAAATGCTTAAGTTGATACTCGTTTCAGTATTCTTTTTATAGAAGTAACATCTAATTTATTTCTAAGGAAATCGTTTTCCTCTCATTCCGAATTTTACTTTGGAGTTACTTATGTAATAAGTATTGTACTTATATACTTATAATATACTTATGTAATAAGAAAATAATTTTACTATAGTACACTCTCTCTTTAGTTATGGTTTTTAAAAGTATTAGGGAACGTACCCATACTACGTGACCCATTCAGGGGAGGGAGGGGGGTCTTCAAAATACCACGCTCGGTCACAGGTGGGAGGGGGTGGGTTAGGGTTTCGTCACGTAGTCAATTTCTTCTAGTCAATACGACAAAATTAAGCCAAATTAATTATCGAAATTTGCCAAATTAAGACTAATTAAGCCAAATTAATTATTAAAATTAGACAGATTAAGCAAAATTAATTTTTTTAAACCTTCTGTTTGCAAAAAATGATGGCAAACCGTATTTATGAATTACTACGTGACAACTAGAGGGGGAGGGGGGGGTCTTGGCATATACTACGGATGGTCACCAAGGGGGGGGAGGGGGGTCAAAAATGGCAAAAAACGGGTCACGTAGTATGGGTACGTTCCCTTATAATCTCCTGGATAGAGAAAAAATTAAACAACTTATATTATGAACAAAATAACATTATGTTGTAATGAAAAATGGGTTTCCATTATGGCAACCTAAATTTCAAGTTGAATTTTCTTAAACATTAGTGTTGTTTTTGCTTGCTTTAAAATTATCTAGAAAAACTAAATATGTATAAGGAATGTAACTGAAAACGAAACGTTTATAGTTGATTATAAATAAATTATCTATACAATGAAATTTAAAATAAATTCGTCAATATAGAATAATATTTCTACAAACGAGATTCAGCAATTTTGCTTTAAAACATAAACAATGATATTTACATAAAAATCTTTTCTAAAATAATGATTTTACTCAAATCTTGATATAGTATACTCATTACAACATAGAAAATGGAATTTAAGCTTTTACCTAATAATGACATTTCTATTAAACTTTTAATTGAAACTTATGAAAATGATATAAAAAATAATTTAAAATTCAGTTTTTCGCCATTCATTTTCTTAAATAAAAAAACATTTTTTTAACAAACGTATTTCGCAGTAAAAACTTTTAAATAAATTTCGGAAAAAGTTATCATTTCTCCTAACTTTAAATTGCCAATATTTCATGTTATTCATTTTCAAGTTGATGCAGAAAAGACAATTACATTCTAAATTATAATGTTGTGTAGTTTTCATATTGATAACTTTAAGATAGAACATTTTAACTTACTTCAACTTATTTTGTTTATGACAGATCTATGGCATATAACAATGAAAAATTTGCTTCCTCTTGTTAATATCTTGTTTTGCATCCACAATGGGTTAATCTTTTAATTTTTTTCTCCAAAATAACAGGTATTATAACGAGAACTTATTTTTCACCTCGTTTAGCTATTTTTCTCATAAGGACAAAGTTCTACTTTTATAAAACCTTGAAAACGATGGAAAATCCCACCTTCAATGTGCAAACCTAACGATATCTTTATCTCGCTTGGAATATAAGGGGACTGTGTGAAAATTAAAAATTAGTATAATGTTTTTTATCTTGAATGTTTTTAATCAACGAAACGTTGAATTGAAGCTTAAATGTGTACATTTTGTCAAATACCATTAAAAGATCTTCGAATTATATATAAGTTAAATTTTTACTTTAATTTCCATAACTTTTTCACAATATGATTTTTAAATATGAACTTATGTTAACACCTTCAGTTATGGCAACCCGACCCACATTTTCCATAAAATTCAGTTGTAATTCGGTGTCTTAGGATTGAAATTCTTAATGGTAATTAGGTGGCTTAGGATTGAAATTGTTAATAAAATGCTGTTTTAACTTGAGATTTCTTGCAAATATCCACTTTACAAAACTGTGATGGGGAATCTAAATCAAAATAATGTAAGACGGTGGGAGTAATTTTTATTCGTTTAAAAAACCACACGCAAGAAATTTTAATGACAATGAACTAATGACCAAAATTATATATTTTTAAACAGAAAAAAGAGTGTTGAGAAGGTCTTTAAGTAAAAAAATGTCCAAATATCAATAGATTTCTTTATATTTTTGTTTGTGTTTCTACTGAAGTTGTGGATATCAAAACAAATATAATAAACCTAATCGAGTAACCTAAGTTATAAAATAAAAGGTTAAAATCTTTGATAAAGCTTCAATGAAAATTATTTTAAAAGAAATTTATCAAAACTATAACTTCCTCGGAGTGATTAAAAATAAAAAAACACGAACTTAAATATAGTCTTTAAGAGCCCATCGAATGCCATTCGACTCAATTATTTTTTTCAACAAAATTACGAGTCCCAAGTTAACGTCAAGTTTACTGTTTAAGTAAGAGTAAGTTAATAGAGTAATAGTACGTTCTATTACTCTAGTATATTATGGATCTACAGCATTTGTAATTTTCCAATCACTCCATATACAAAAATTCAAAAATATCCATAAGCAAATTACGCAAAGTAAATTTTTACACCGATCCCCGGAGGCAAGCACCGAATCATTGACTACATGCTGGGATTCCCCACTAGTGGCTGTTACCTTGAGTGAAACTATTGTGCTGGAATCACATGCATAAGATACATAAATAAACACCTATTAACATACTATCTTAAAGCTTGTACCCCGCTCGTGCTACTTAAGAAACTCATTATGCGAACTAACGGAAGCAAATTGAGCGATAAAAGGAATCGATTCTGATGATCGATTAATTAATCTTTTATGGCTGGTGGGCTTTCTTTGTTCCTCTCTTTGGCATGCTTGGTCAAGTTTTTTTTTCGTTCAATGTGCTAGTGAAAGGAGTTTCTGATAGTGTAATCGCTTAGTTGGCATTAGAAATTAAGACCGAAAATGGAAAAATTACTGCTTTGGGGTTCATCTGTAAGCTCCTCTCTACACCTAAGTGTTAGCAGAAAAAACAACCTATAATATTCTATAAAAAATCTGAGTTGTGGTACACACTACAAGACAGGTAGTGTGAGTCACAACTCAGATTTTGGCAATTAAAGAATATTTATCATAAAATAAATTGAATTTACTAGCGTATATGTAAAAACCAAACATCAACAAAAAGAAAACCAAAGTGAGATCTAGTTTAACCTAATGATCCTTTGGTTACGATTTTAAAATTCAAATTTAGCTTATTTGTAGTGGGACTAATTAATGCATGGAATGTGGTATTTGCATGAGTGAGGGATTTGCTTGATTTTATACTTTTTTGGATACAACATGGTTTAAAACTCCCGAATTTCTGATTTTCAAGTTAAAAAAAAGCGTTTGAAATAATTTAAAATTCAATTTTTTTTGCCAAAAGGCCAGAAAAGTCACGTTATCAGGAAACGGGCTTCTATTGGATGTGACCTCACAGCGCACGATTTGTGATTCGAAAGTGTTTTCGCGCCCAAACAGAAAACAAAATTTCAAAAATTTATACAGGGTGTATCTGAAATGGTGCAACAAACTTTCAGGGATGATAGTACTCACCAAGACGAACAAGAATCGGTAAAGAAAGGGGGTCCCAGACCAAATCCCAGGGAGTTAAAAATGGAGCGACAACCCAAAAAAAATCATTGAAAAATTCAATTTGTAGAAGAACTACTATTGGTAAAAACTTAATTATGGTCTCAAAAATTTTGGTATAATATGTTCTTAAAATTACCTCAAAAGTCTTCACTTTAAAATTTGTTTTATTATGAAAAAAAATAAAAAACACAAAAAATGTGAAAACTCTGCCAAAACCTTATTTTGTATTTCGAAATCCTTTCTTTTGATTTGATAATCTGAAAGATCATAGTTGAAAACCCCTAAATCCAAAGTTTCATGTAAATACAATCAATATTAAACGCTTGAGATCCTGTTAAAGTTTGTTTTTTGCGTGCGCTAACAGCTGTTCTGGAAACAGCTCTAAAAAACTGCTGGCGCACCCAAAAAACAAACTTTTAAAAGATCTCAAGCGTTTAATATTGATTGTATTTACGTGAAACTTTGGACTTAAAGGTTTTCAACTATAATCTTTCAGATTATCAAATCAAAAGAAAGGATTTCGAAATACAAAATAAGGTTTTGGCAGAGTTTTCACATTTTTTGTGTTTAACTTTTTTCATAATAAAACAAATTTTAAAGTGAAGACTTTTGAGGTAATTTTAAAGATCATATTAAACTACAATTATTGATACCATAATTAAGTTTTTACCAATAGTAGTTCTTCTACAAATTGAATTTTTCAATGATTTTTTGGGGTGTCGCTCCATTTTTAACTCCCTGGGATTTGGTCTGGGACCCCCTTTCTATACCGATTCTTGTTCGTCTTGATGAGTACTATCATCCCTGAAAGTTTGTTGCACCATTTCAGATACACCCTGTATTTCAGAAACTACGAAAATACTTGATGAAAGCGTCATTCTTCATGGTTTTTATCTACTATTTTAATCAACTTTAATTTCAAAACGTATGAATGCCTCATTAGCGTATTTTTAAATTCCTCTTAGCAATTATATCTCTTTCTGAATTTCTTACTTTAGTTTTTTAGGCGTTGAATTGAGAATGCATTTTAAACATTTTTTACCATTTTTATAAAATAAACTTAAAAAAGATTAAAAAAATAATTCTACATTCTTGAATTGAACAAAATTTTTGAAGAGACTATTTTCAGTGGGTGTTTTTCACTTAAAATTAAAATCTAATCCTTTATAAAGGTTTTTTTATTTCCATTTTCTCCAAATTTGGTTTTTAGATAATCTAACCAACCAAAAAAAAGTATCAATTTATGGACTTGGATATATTAAAAAAATTGTTTAGTGAACTTACAGCGATTTCATTTTGATACCATCCATTAAAAGCAGAGTATAAACTATGACAACTTGAAACCCGCGGTTTCTTTGTACTTAAAATCAAAAGTTTGTTGCAGACATTAAATTGAAGGGTTATAAATATATTTTCCAGGAAAATTAGTTTGTAATTATTTTCGATTAAAGTGCATTGTTTAGCAAAATTGTATAAAAGATGGGTAAGTCAAGAAAATTAGTTTTTGAGCCATTTTGAAGACCACCCGTGTGGTGTTATTGACATAATTTGGACTTCACAAAATAATAGAAACAGGAAAATACTATAGGTTTTTTTAATCTGTTTGCGTTCTTAGATTGTCTTAAACTGGAATTAGTAACAGCCCTTCAGCCAACAGTAAAAAGTTTTTCGAAAATAATTTTACATCTTTTAATTTTGGGAATTTATATCTACAGAAAAATCTTAGTTCAATCAAAAATAGTTATTTCAATCAAATGCTTAGAAAAATGTATTTATTGAGTTTATGTTTTTTACAAAGAACAATAAGTATATTAGACGTCTTCAGAATGCTTCGATATTGAATTGAGATTAACAGGATAAATTTTTTGACTTGATGTGCACAATATATGAAAAAACCTAAATAGTTGTTGATTTAGTAAAAAGATAGGAAATGTTAATTTTTATTCCTCATAAAATAGTACGAAAGGAAATTGATTCAAACGTAATATTCTATTAACTTCACCATACATTTAAATAAAAAAGAATGGTTTCCCGTTTATAATTTATTTTTTAAGTTCATTCTGTGAGTGTTCTTATCCGAAGACTTCGTCAACAAATGAATTCACAATTACCCCAGTAAACAAGTTATTTTCATTAAGTTTTTTAAAGAACTGTCTTTGAGTTGGTCAATATGATACGTTTACAATACAGTAAAAATCCATTATATTTTTTTGAGGTTTATCTGTAATCTAGAATTTTAAGTACTGTATTAATTTCTGAAGTATCTGTCTGTAATGCTTGCTTTTTAATAATGATTTAGATATTTTTTATAAATTGCGTGTTTTTTATTTAACTCTTGGTATAATGTTTTTAAATAATACTGTGAAATTTTGTACAATGGAGTTACACAAAAAAATTCTGATTGATTTAAATTTATATCTTGTGTTTTTTTTTTTATCGAGAAAGGTATAATCAGAGATATAAAAAAACATTTGAATGATATTGTGTTTTTTCATTATAGGTCTAAAATTTTGGAATGACAAGACAAGTTACAGCCTAGAAAGTTAAGATAAACAGGTAAGAATAAACTTCTTTATAAAAAGGTTATTTACCATTGCATCTAATAGAATATAGACCTTATGCACTTTGGCAAAGCTATAGTATTGTTTAATCGTTGTTGATTAAATTTGGCTGAATGTTTTCGGATATCAATGCATGTCAGTCTGAAAATTCCAATCAATTTATATTTATAAATGATAAACTTTTTACCATCTGTTCAAAAATAATATTCTCTACATCTAGATGACGAATAATCAACTTGATGGCTTATTGTAAATTGGAAAGACAAAATTTACAACAGAAAGTTCATTGATTTTGAGGAAGAATAGATAGTATGCATCAAAGTTGTTAATTTAAAATTGGAAGAGTTTTATTTTTTACAAAAAATATTTACTGCGATCTCATGAAATTTTCTCTTTTAAATTAATTTGTTGGTTCCATATTTATGGCTCTTTTATTTGAAATCTTAGTATTACTAGAAATCAAGCCCAAAGAGTGAAAATATCTTTAAAAATTTCTTATGAAATGTAAACTATTCTGGTGATTTTGATGCCATTTTGACAAAATTTTTAAAGAAAATACAAATATTATAGAATATGTTTGTAAAATATATACTTTTTTCTTATCATAAAACTTTCCCAATTTTGAAATTCAGATGTTCCACCAGTAATTCGAGATATTTTTTAAGCTTCCGTCACGCAAAATAATGTTGAGAAACAGCGAGATCTAAGTGGTTAAATTACACCATATCTCTTGCACATAAAAAATACACCCTCCTTTTATTGAAAACCCCAAAAAAACACATTTTCCCACATCAGACATCAATTAGAAAACCGTTCCCACCATTTTGCAACTTTACATCCGTCCTTGGAGCTTTATTACCTCCAAGTTAAAAAACAAATTGCCCAGAATATCGAAGGCATGGTATACACTGTGCCGCAGTCAGTCATGCTTTAAGTTTCCCCGATCACTTTGCAGCAAGGTTCCTGGATGATGTGATTTGCAGAGCTAATTCTGCTGAATCCCACTGGAGGAAGGGGTCTATATGAAAGGAATGTGGGATTTTTTATTGGACGATTCTGCTCTTTTTGATATGGGAGTCGATCGTGTGTGGAAAGGGTATTAGATACGGTGGTGTTCTGTAGATAAGATTGGGATCTTTAGGTGGTTTTTGGTCTGGAGAATCCAAGGTTGTGGAGATAAGTTGATTCTTCTGATAGATAGAGTTAATTAGAGGAAGGCATTTCTCTGGGGCTAGTAATATGCATGACCTAACAAGCTTAAGTCGAACCGAAGTTGTGTCCGGGAGATATAGTCTGTATTAGTGATATATGCGTTCAAATCTAATTGATTAGTTATTGATAAACCGTTTTGCAGCTTTGCCAAATTATTCGGTAAATTTTAATTAAAGAAATGTAATATTTATGTTTGTTCATTCGAGAGCTTAGCCAAGGGGAAATTTGAAAAATTATTCCTCTCCGAAAGGCAGTAGGAAAAATTTCTTTTTTTACCTCTACAAACTATTATTCACCCCTTATTCCTTTCCTTAATTTTTTCTCACTGCTCTAATGTATCCGGTTTTCTTTTTCAGGTAGAAAAAGGAAGCCTTTTACACAGTCTTTTTTAGTGCCGGGTTTAAGCTCTTTCAGTCTTGGGCACCCCACATTTTTCGTAGGTGTTAACAAGTGTCAATTCACATTATTGCAACTTCAAAACTAACTGAGAAGTTATATTCAGTGGGTAATTCCTGTATTTTTTTTAGATTTTTTTATTTGATAGAGGTACACAAGAGATAAATATACGCACAAAGGTTTTTTTAATAACGGTGATTGTTTTTAATTTCAAAGTTTGACTTTCAAAAAGGGCGCGAAAACGTCAAATGCAAAATGTGACGTACTTTAATCCAAAACATTGATTTTAAACAATGCTTCAATTATACAAACCTTCAGGCTGGATTGTCAATAGAATTCATAAAATCAAAATTATCCGGGATATAAGGCCTTGTTCAATCAAGGGATATCGTGCTTTGCTGTGAACGCTGCAATATTGTTATTGTTTAAAAAACGAATTTTAATGTTTTTACTGATGATGTCCTCCACAAGAGGGACGAATTGTATGATGTTAATAAAAATAGAACACGGCCTTATATATCCCGGATAATTCTGATTTCATGAATTCTAATGCTTCAATTGTTTAAAACAATTCAAAGTGATTGTTGGTTTTCCATAAAGTAAGGCCGAAAGAGATCTGACGTCATTCAATTCTAAATAAAGGCAAAGGGATTGTCGATTTTTATTTTAAAAGGGAGGGATCAGAATAAAAGTAGACCAAGTCCACTTTTTGTCATTTTTGAGTTGGAGACACTATAACATGCACCAACTGTGAAAGATTTCAGTGCAATCATGAACCAAGTCCTATTTCTGATAATATCCGCTAGGCAGCAGCAAATTCTGTTGAATTAACAGGTAATTTTGTTATGACGCTTTAACTTTAAACTTCTGTAGATCAAAAGTAGCTAAAGTATACTTCGATCGCTTATATTCTGAACCCTCCAAATATTGAAGTAACTAATTTTTTAAAACTTATCATGCTGATTTTTGAGTTTAGATATATTTCTTTTCCTGTTTTCAAAAAATGCTGGTATTGCCCCTTTAGATAGTTATAATAACCCTACATCCACTTATCATTAACTTCCATATTAACCAAGCTTAATTAAACCTAACAAATATATCCGAACCCAACCCTTTACAAAACCCAAAAAAGGTGTATGAGCGCCCTCCCCTCATAATAATCATCTCTCCTCAGCAGCAGTATCACACGGATCCGTGTGTGTCTTCCCCGCCTCTAACGAGAAGATGGAGTTATTACTCAGCTTTGAATAGAATGGGCCCGTTACCGTATTGTTCCTCCTGGCCGGACAAAGGAGGATCGGCACATCCTCTCTTTTGCGTGACCCGCAAGCGAATGGCGGCGATTAGTGCGACTGGAGGCGATGGAGGTATGTGATGTGCCGTATTAGGTTTTCTAACTTTTTGGGACCACCTCCTAGTTTTTAAATAGCTTAAGATTTTCACTACCCCCTTTCGGCAGTTAAATATTACATAACCATATTATTTTGTCATTTTTTAACCCCCCCTTGTCTGCAAAAATAAGCAAACAGTAACACCCTCATAATTATGTAATAAAACTGCCCTGCTAAATAAATTTTTTTGTGCAAAATGTTTAGCAGTGCCTAGATTTCAGGAATTCATTGGGCTCCATGAATATTAATCCAATCGTTGAGGGTTTTCTTGGAAGTAAAAATGCTCGAAAAATGTTCCTGATATTTTTTTTTGTAACATTTTATTTAGGAAGAATTTTGAAATTAGTTATGACTTTTTGTGCTTATTATAAAAATTTATGTTTATCTTCCTCTTTTTCTTTCTATTTCTCTTCTCGTTCATTCTCCCTCGTTCCCTCTCTGTGTGTGACATCCCCCTCTAAAACTATATTAAGTCTGATTTTGCCATAAAAAGTTTAAGTAACATTAAAAAAGAACTTGTGTTGAACTTATATGCTTAAAAGCTTTGATTTCACGCCGAAGTAGCAGGTAACTAAAAAGGTAAAGCTTTTTACACGAGGGAAGAGTAAAATAAATACCTTAAAACTGGGCAACGTAATTTTTAATTTGTCCCTTAAACACGACTATGTTTGGAAACATGTGAAACGACAAAGAGGTAATTGAATACAAGCTTTGAAAACTATGAGCTTGACTATTATAAAATGTTATTTGATAAGAAACATTTCCTTAAAGTAACGAGATTTAGTGGGAAATAAGTAATCTCACTTCAAAATGGTATAATGGAGATCCATTCTCATTCTCGTCTTTCGTTAATTTCCAAATAACTGGCAACATCAGTATAACATTATCTACACCTCTATGACCTTACGTTGAACCAATGAAACGACAGAGGTCAGAAATTACTCCAAACATTCTCTGCGGTATATTTCAACCAATCTGTCTTGCTTGAAAAACCCAAACACGTATTTCTTGACAACTGCGGAACAAGCGAACATTATTTTAGCTCCGAAAACTATATTTCCTCCGCTGTTTTGACCCTTAAGTTTCTCTACTTACACCGCAACATTCGTAAATAGTTTCTTGGAAATTCAATTTAGCGCGTGCGTTTTGGCAGGTGATTTGAAACAATTTGGACAATAATTCTGGAGCCGTGTCGTAATTTTTAGAAACTGCGACGCTTGTTTATTTCACACGCTGCAAAAATAGCTTTTAGGTGATTCTTCGCTAATGGATCTTATGAGGTTCTTGGGTAGGGTTGTTAAAGTTGTTTCCTACAACGCTGAAATCGTGAAAGCTGTATAATAAGGCTAAGCGCACACTAGATACTTTTGTCACGGCGACTGAGACAAAATTATCACACTGGCTATTGCAAGAAGCTAGAGCGCGCGCATTTTAGGCAACGAGACTTTTGGCCGATTGCCAAGAATCTCGCCATAGAAATGCATTGCTCTCGAGTGACCTAGTGTTATAAGTCGCCGAGACAGAAGTCTCTAGTGCGCGCTTAGCCTTAATCTAATTTACACTGCATTGTGGTTTTTGATGGGAAACATATGAACTATGTTTTAATAATCTAGTTTTACCCTGAAACACTGTTTTAGTTTTACTCTTCCAGGATAAAATGCAGCACTGGTTCTATGATGAGTATTTTAGCGGGAAATGCAAATATATTAAAACTAAAGTTGTGCTTTCCCTGCCATTTCGATCGGATTCCCATCATTCTGATTTTGGTTCCCTCGAACGTAGTAAAACTGAACGTAGTAGACTTAAAACTGCGAATTAAATCTGCATGTTTTTTATGCATTGTGAGAGTATTTTAGCACTCAATTTACTGACGGTGCTCAAAAGTATAAATTTAATTAATTAGTTCTAGCGGATTAAGGTGGTTTCCTACCTAAAAATGCGGTTTTGGACCAAAAATTCCCAAAATATTATTATCTTATTCCAAAAAACACATCTTCAGCTTTCCAAATCAGTTTAAGTTTTGTCATTATCTTTCCTAGAACCAAAGTTACAGAAATTTTACTTTAAACTAAAAAGGCATTTTATTAAGGAAAAGAAAGAAATTTCTGAATCACGTTTTTGATATTTTCCTTCTCCGCAAAACTACATAACTCAAAATATTATAAGTAAATTTCTATAAAACTTGGGCACAATACTTGACATAATATGATTTAGAAGTTCTACTATTTTTTTGGCTGTGGGTGTAATATTTTTTATTTTATGAATAGTATAACTTCAAACTTTACTGAACTTTGGTGTGTTTTTTTTTAATTTTTCAAGTTTAGTGCTATAACTTTTGATATTAAAATAATTCATACATAAAATAGTAGGCCTCCTAAAACATGTCTTTACGAGGATAATAAAGTTTACAAAACAAAAATATCTTCATATAAATTTGAGTTATGATGTTTTGCAGAAAGGCTGTTTATTGGGATTTTTATGCATAAATTCTTCAATAATATGAAAATTTTAATTAATATTTAATTATTTTTTGTATTATTCATAGTTTTTAAGATGCATTTAGTTGTATAAATCACAAATTAGGTCAACATTTTAATTATTAAAAAAAGCCTCCATAGGTAGGCAGCCACCTTAAATTTCCCAAAGATGATTATTTTATTTATGTATATCCCTTGATTTCCAATTTAGGGACTCAAAAAAACATTTGCACGAAAAAAATTGTAGGAAATCAAATGGAGTAGATAAAGGGTTAATACCAAATGGGTCTGGTTTCTTTAGATATGACCCTCGAAACTCAACTCAATTTAACCCCATGCATCATCATCACCAACCCAAAAAAAAAGAACCCCAAAAAACCCCTCCAATCCACACCCTCCCAAAATCTCCTCACTCCTATATAATCCTGACGAATCCTTTCATCTCAATCTCGAGCACAAGAAGACAAAGGCTGCAAACAAAAGCATCTCAAAAAAGGACAAACAGCCGTAATTCATGCCATCGCATTAATCTTTCACCAATTCCTGGGGACCCTCCCTTCCACAATCTGAGAAACACTTCCAGAAAACGCCCACGCTCATATTTTTAAAGGCATTATTTCTGGTTTCCCGACCACCTCCAAAGGGAATCGCTGATTTAAAGTGTTCATTACCATTCTGCGAGTGCGTGTGCAGATGTCACCGAGTATTTCTTTTTATATTGCGTGGAGCTAAATAACTTATCGTTGCTGTTAGAATGGGATGTGGATTTTTAGAGCATTCTTGTGCATAATTCCCGGGTCATAGGATGTTGTTTTCATGGATTGGAGTGTGTATTTGGGTGTTCTTCGTTCTTTTGATTTGGTTGTCGTTGCATGTTTTTTTACTTGGAAGAGGAATTTGAAAATGAATAAATGTATATTTCGAAAAAAGCTGAAAATATTTACTGAGTTATAAAAATGATATTGGCAGGTGGTACTTGAGGAACAGGTACCAGATGATTTTAAAAAACAACGGTTTCTAATCCACAATAAGAAAATAAAAATAAGCAGACAATCGTTTTTTGACTGCAACTTAAACTTGCAATTTTCTCCCTGTTCTATAATGGGGTGTATTTGTTTATGTGTATAGTTTATAGTTTTAAGTTTTAATCCTCTACCTTTACTGATCCGGTTCTTTTAATTAGGATTTTTCTATCAATGTTGTCCGATTCGTTGGGATACAGGGTTATACTCTATTCTTTTAGAATGGCGCCTGAGAAATAGTGTTTTCCCCCTCGACTAGACGCGTAACCATAGTTACGCTCTTCGCGTGGCCATTAGTAAGCCTTCTTCGTCACTTTGACGGTGATTGTTGCTATGGTTTCCGATTCGGTGGTGGGGGAAAGAAATATCAAGCGCCAATTCAAAATGAATAGTGTATAATAAGTGGGTTAATAAATGCAACTTTGAAGCTGTGCGTCTGGGGGTTCAAATCCCCGATCAGGCATGGTGTTTGTTTCAGCATCGTGTTTGATGAATGGATATTTTTTTTCCTGTAAAATGGGGTTGTGCAAGCAAACGTGAGTGTGGCGTGGGTAAAAAGCTCCCTTCCACGGCTTCTGTCCAGATTCCCATTAGTTCGCCTTACGCAATTATCGTTTGAGGAGTAGAGGATCCAGGTGGTGACATGAGGGCACGTTTCCCCCAAAGGGTAAAAGTTTATTGGATAAAATGACATCTTAAAATAATTAAAAACGTAATTTTGAAGCTTTAAAATGCTTTAATAATCCTTCGATATTGCTGCTGAAGAGGTTTTCAAAATCCTAGCGCCCCCCAGATATCAAACTTGGATCCACCGGGTTCTGAGTAGTTCCTTATGCACTAAAATAGATCCAATTAATTTTGAGAAAATTGTCAATAAATGAAATAGTTTCTTGTAATTACTGAATGGTTTGTAATATATCTTGAAATAAAAAAGGAAACGGTTTTTTAGGATTCCTCTTAAAAGGCTTTGACAAATTTTAGTCAAAAATCTATAGTTGCCATTTTGTTGGAAATTGCTTATGAAATACATTTATACGTATATTAAAAAGTTTAATTGAAAATTGCATTAAGCCACAAGTTAGATTCTTTGAATTTTCATAAGATTTGTGTACCCGTCCCAGAATCAATTTTCAAAGGAAATTATTAAAAAAATAAACTCAAAAAGAAAACCTAAAACCTCACTAAACTCAAGCAACTTCATGGGCCCATTCCTTTCCTCAAGTCATCTCCCATTTTGTTTTTCTTCCCTCAATTATACCTCAAAAAGCAATGCATATTTAATCAAGTTTTTCTTCTAATTGCGATGGTCGAAAGGGACGTCTGAAAGAACCTTCGTTATTATGCGAAGACCTATAAATGAGACGAATGTGTCGCAATTAGTTCATGACTTGGAAAAACATTCGTTTAAAAACATTAGCGGGACATCAAGTGCTCTATAAACTAGATCCCCTCGTTTGTGGTTTCTAATATGCAGCGTGATTTTCTTGAAAAATATGTTTGATATGCAAATGTTGATTTTATGGGATGTCATGTCATTATGCTTGATGTTTTCGATTTGTCACGTATGGTAGTTTATTAGGGAGCTGTTTTCGTTCCTGTTAAATTGTTTTCAATATTAACTCTCGTGGAGAACTATGCTGCTTAAGAGGTTTGCGCTCTGCAAACGAACAAGTCACTATGCTCCATTGATAACAGACAAGCATACACTTGAAGAAAATAAATGTTGCGGGAAAAGTGATAAACCGGGCTTTAATTATGATAACCGAAGTGAAGCGGTCAATGTGATAAATTAAATGGCATTTATCAATCAGTATATTTATCATTTTGCCGAGGGCATTATTAATATTTAAAATCTCTCTGTTCGCAACATAAAAACCGTTTAAGGCAATTGAAAAAATTCTTATCAATTTTTTAATCAATTGATGTTCTTACTTGCAACAAAATTTTTTTTACTTTTTATTTCACAATTATGTTTGATTAAGGGAGAGTTCTGTTTAAGTTATTTTCTCATGTTCACTGGATTTTAAAACTTCGATCACAAGGGGAAAATTCTGCAAACACTTGACTTGGTTCTGCTTTATATATCACTCTTTGTATTCTCGAGTCACTAAAGTTTAGAATTTAGATAAAACCAAAATACCCACACTAAAATTTTAATTTTTAGGAAATAAAACTTATTTACTGACTATCATTCGAACTAGAAAACTAACGAAATACAAATGGCTGTAATAGCAACTAAAAGTTCATTTGGAAGTATAGAAACACACAATACTACTCAGAATTACCTTCATTACAATTGACCAGGATACAAAAACTTCTCCGACAAAACCACAATTACAAAAAATAAACTACATTTCCCCGAAGATTAAAATAAATATTCAAAGCATTTTATTTTCCTCTTTCCGCAATATAATTAAGTAATTAGATGAATTTAGAAAAATTTTAGAAACTCTAGTTCTTTGAGTTGGGTAGAAAACAACGATGGAAAATAGATAATAATCCATTACCATAAATGAAATGTTTAATTAAAATTGCTGCTTTGTACAGTTAAAAAAGGAGTTTATAATATTTTGTCATTTAGAACAGGAATATTAGAGTGCAGTATTTTTTAAAACTTTTCAAAGCTCGGAATGCAGTTTACATGTCCTTTTTCATGTTTTGGCTAATATTCCAGAGAGAGAGAGAGATAGAGTAAACATTTGAAGACACACAATCACAAAAAATTAGGTTATCCATCAAATGGATAGAGAATTTAGGAAACCGCTATTTAAAAATTACTCTACCTTAAATGTAATTTTATAGTAATCAGTGGTCCAGGGGCTTGCTTTTCCTATATCTTACAAGCAGGTAATATTAAAGTTAAGCCGAATTCACTGTATGAAAATCATCTTCAAATGTTCAAAAATTACTAAAAGGCGACGATTATTTGATTTTTAGACAACTTCCGTTGCTCTTACGCAACATTAGCTTCATTTACCTTTATTATAATTCATTAGCATATAACATTTACACTCAACTTTGAATGTTTAACCCTTTTTATTTTAGTTGTATTTTTTGAGTTTTATATAATTTTTAAACTCAATAAAATGCATAAATCCTCGAATGCCAGATTTCTATTGTAAACTTATAAAAATGTTTAAATATGTATCCTAAAGACAATCATTCCAGATTCAACTTTTACAATCTTAGCGAAGTGTAGTTTAGTAAACTCATTGTGATATAAAACTCATGATGATTGCAAAATTTAATTTTAAGCATTAAAAACATCACCGATTTCATAAAGTATGCGTATAAAGCATCGAAATTTGTATACTTTGCCATCTCACCCACATAGTAGTACAGTACATGCATAGTAGCTGATGCAGCTGTTACAATTAAGTTATAATAACAATCACTTCTATATCAATAACATTACTTAACTATCAAGAGCTATAATCAAAATTCTGCATCGAAACCACCCTGGAAGAGATTGGCTATCAATCACATTTCAGAAGTCACTCTCGGGTTAAACTCCTCCAAAAGAAAACAAAGGGGTTTTTCTGCACCGAAAAAAAACGCGTTTAACGATTCCTTTTCAAAAATCCATTCTTTAAAATAGGCGTTACGACTTGACCTTGGCATTTACAGAGTGCTACGCACACCAAGGGTTTTCCCCAGGAATCCAAGCCAACATATCTTCATCTGTGGCATTTAAATCTGTAATTAGCAGGCATGACAGTTATGTCATTAGTTATGCCCACTCGGTCTTGATAGTAACTGTTTACAATAACCCTTTTGGGAAAGTTGGTTTCCTTGCTTTGTGGAGGAGTTGCTATAAATGTCGGTCATTAGGAGTGGTTGGGAGTAGTTAAAGATGTTAACGTGAGTAGAAATGCTCTTTTAATTGCTATTAACGTCGTTTGAATTTAAAAGTTGTTGTAAACGAAATATGCACCAATGTTTTAATTACATAGTGATATAATTGAGTTTTTTTGGACAGAATTTAGGTAGCATGTGTTCAATCGCTGCAAGATAAAAAGAATACGTGGCGAAAATTCATATGTTGAAATGAGAATATATACTTATAAATAGAAAGTTATTCATGATATACAGGGTGTCCCACGAGAAGTGGCCCAACCCCTTTAACTTTTGAACCCCTCAGATATAGTCATGAAAATGGGGTCTAGGTATAGTAAAGTGACCATGCTGTATCCGATGAGATAACTTTCAACGCCCTCTAGTGGAAAATTTAGGAGTTATAATTTTTATTTTAAAAACTATGTGAGGTATGTGAAAAAAGTCAGTAAAGTTGTAGAGCAGAACCGATTCAGTAGGAAAAAACACCTTAAGCAGAAAAATATCTTGACTAAACCCCCTAAAACGCACGATCAATTAGATTGAATTTACGTAGATTTTACGTTTTAAAACGCTCCTCACAAAGCGAAAATGAGAAATTTTTTTCTTATGACTTAAGTAAATGACTAAAAGTATTATTAGTTCATTAAATTTAAAATTTCTCATTTTTGCCTCGTGAGGAGAGTTTTAAAACGTAAAATCTACGTAAATTCAATCTAATTGGCGTTTTAGGGGTTTTATTGAAGACATTTTTTTGTTTAAGGTGTTTTTTCCTACTGAATCGATGCTGCTCTACAACTTAGTCACTGACTTTTTTCACATATATCACATAGTTTTCAAAATAAAAATTATAACTCCTACAGTTTCCGCTAGAGGGCGTTGAAAATTATCTCATTGGATAGAGCATGGTCAATTTACTATACCTAGACCCCACTTTCATGACTATATCTGTAGGGGTTCAAAAGTTAAAGGGGTTGGGCCACTTCTCGTGTGACACCCTGTATATGTTGTTGGTTCTTATGCATCCATGATGATGGTTGCAGAATATGTTTACCCTTTTAAATATGATACAATATTTGCAAAGGATCTCTAAGAGAAAATTCCATTTATCTTGCCCATTTTCTAAAGTGGTTGTTGAAAAATATTATTTAATCATTTTTTGAAAATTTAAAAGAACTAAACAAAAAACTGATTCAATATTGGAATCTGCACATTAATCAGACGGGTATTTAATGTAAGCACTGTATTTTAATTCTATCTTGAAAGTTAATTCAGGAGTTCCATGAGGCAGCTGTGATCCATAAGTAAAGAAATTTCGATGATGAATTGGCCTCTTTGAAAATTAGAGTATTCACAATTATTCAATGTTCCTCTCTACTCCTATTTTTCTTATTTTTCCTTCCTCTCTACTCCTATTTTTCTTATTTTTCCTTCCTCTCTACTCCTATTTTTCCAAAGAAACCAAAATTGGATTTTCTAAAAATAACTTAAACTGTATGAAATCTTCTGAAAAATGATGCTGGTTTTCAAATACTTAATTCCACTTTGTGTAATCTCTTTTACAAAAGTAAATTTCCATACTTCCAACACTATTATAATTTACATAAGACATAGAAACCAAGTTACGTTTTCGTGTAACTTTTTTTCGTAATTAAATTATGGATAACCATTGGTTGAGAACAAAATAGTTAAACAGTTAACATCTATTACTTTAAATAGTTAAAAAAGAAAACACTCAATGAGAGGATTGCTTATTATTCATTTAAAAACTGAAGAGCTTAAGAAACTTATCTATGTAAATGTAAAGGTTATTAACTTTTTCGGCATGCTTTTAATAAGGTATTTTAAAACTGCTTCTTTACTTATAGTTAAACCTTAACTAGTTATAACCGCTTAACTTGCAATATGTATTCAGGAAAGATTTTACACAGAGGAAAGAGTGGGGGTACATATCCTTATACCCCACAAGGTTCATCCTAGGTAGCCAATTCATGAATAAACCATTACTGTAGATAAAACCGCTTATTTATATCTACCTTATCTGATTTAGAAGATACCTTGGATAGCTAAAATTCAGAAATAAATCGCGTGGGGTTAGTAATTTTAAATGACGTAACACATCTCCAAATATATGCTTTTATTTTTACTTTTAAATAACAATGATAATAAATAGATAGTATACTAAAAACTGGCATACATTATTTCGTTAGTACTTAAAAAAAGTCAACAAATTCAAAATTTTAATACTTGATCAGTTTTTCAGTTGGAATATGATACTTATTTTGTTTATATTGTGTGAGCATATGTGTGTTACTTTATGATTTGACCACTGAAAAAGTGTATAGTTTTTGAATTTGAAGCCTGGGCACATCAAACACAAGCAAAGTGCAAAAACTAAAAAAAAAGAGCCGATAAACCTATCTAAGTGCCATCACTAACAATCTAAAATCCGGCTTAGTGCCACAACCATGATTAGTGGCTCTAATCATCCCATAAGATTACCTGGTATGTATATCTATTTCTGTGGAGAATCAAATTTAAAATGATCAAATACGGAAACTTTACTTTCTTGCACTTAGTTTTGGAAGTCCAATCTTCTTTTTATTATATTTTTCTACAAAGAGTCCATCAGACATAATTATACACCAAATTTAAAACATATTTTATTACAAATATACATCAAAACTCATTATCATTACAGACAATTTAATAAAAAAAACTTAACAAAACAGGAAAGCTGTATAAAAGTCTCCCAAACTTTAATTTAAATGGATTTATTAACTCTAGACAAATTTAGTTGATTTGATCGAATTCAAAACCGAAGATAAAACCTTTTTTCCGACCAAAGGGAAACTTTTACAGTCTTTAGGAACGGAAATTGCTTAGTAAATTAAAGTTTAGATATTGTTTTATTCCCCATTTACATAAATGAAATTTAAAAATTAACAATAAGCATTTATATCAGAAACTATAGAATTCTTTAGAAATTAGAGACTTTTGTATGATAACGTACAATTACTGAACTCATGTCAATCTATTAGCTATAGAGGTTGTACTCACTCTTTATGATAGCGCATAATTACAGAAATCATAATAAGTAATCGATCTCGTGACTTAAGGCGCAATATGACTAACTGACATTTTGGACAGTTTGAGTTCTACATCAACCCCGGTTATACAACCACTTATACATTGATCCCGGACCACTTGGCACAAACGGTTTTTCGAAAAGACGACTCAAATTGCTGCAATCGTCAATTTTGTCATCTTATATCTGCAATTGTAAGGCAAAATGTCATGTTTTCATGCCTATTAATTAACTTCGTTAAGAAAGCTGGCACGGTGAGAAGGATTTCCTCTCCAATACCGGTCAAAAAGGCTTACAAACTATTAGGCACACGTCCTTTTTATTAAAAGCGAAACAGTTTTTTCCGTCTCCTGTAAAGTTGGGAAAATGCAGTAATGTCATGTTTAGCTTTAAGCAACTATCTATTAGCTATCACGATCCCACCCATCCATTGACTATTTCTATTTGCAAACTTGGAAGTGACCGGAAATATTTGTGAAAATGGAATTCCCGGAACATTTCACAGTTGCCTACATGCCGTTGAAACACTATTTCGAAATTAACACCAGTGACAACAAGCACAGTTTTGGTGGCATTGATGGCAGATTACTTACGACAATGTCCCAAGCTCTGAACTTCAACTACACCTTGGTTTCTCCGGCCGACTTTGAATGGGGTGTACAAAGATCGGATGGAACTTGGTCAGGAATGATCGGAATGATTGAAAGAGGAGAGGCTGACCTTGCTTTATCATCTCTGAATCCAACTGATTCAAGACAGCTTGTCGTCGACTTCAGCACGCCTTACCTTTACTCTCAAATTACTTTCATTACTAACTTTCCTAAAGATTTAAGGAAAGTATTTATGATGATCTATCCTTTTCAGACGAAACTTTGGCTGGCAGTTATGGTTTTGGCTATACTGATTTCACTCTTGTATTATGTTATTACTCTTCGTAAGCAGCCTTACGTGATTTGGTTATTGGAAATCTGTGCTAATCTTTTGGGAAAGTCTTACTTCAAGAAACCAAAGGCTAATCTTTTCAGAGCAGTTTGGGGTATCACAGCTCTTATTCTATCCTTGTGTTACACTTCTGTTATGCTCTCTATGTTTTTCTTACCTTTGCGAGATCCCCATGTACGTAATTTTGAAGATCTTTCTAAAGCTGTTAATGTAAGAGGATTCAAACTTTTAGTCAGCAAAGGTTCTAATTCACTATACTTATTGCGCAAAGCTAATAAAGTTGAGCTGGCTGAAAAGATAGAAAGTAACAAATGGTTTTTTAGCCCAGATTTTTTCGCTGACACTTTTAAGTTTGAATATAAAACTGCATACTTGAGTTCAGTAACAGACTGCTCCCTTTTATATGGGTTACCACCAAGATCACTAATATTTATTTCTGAAGACACAATTGGGCCTAATAATGTAGCTATGGCAATGAGGAAGGGTCTAGGTGGCAAGGAGAAATTTAATTTGGTTATTAAGAATATGGTACAGTTTGGCTTAATTGACAAGTACTTTAAAGACGAGGTATTTAGGCGTAGAATGTCCATCATTAGTGAAATTGAAGAAAAAAATCATGATGCAGTTCCTTTATCTTTAGAACATATGTATGGATCATTTTTGACTTTGTTGATCGGCCACAGTTTTGCAACGATTGTTTTGTTAATAGAAAGAACTGTTTGGCAAATGACAAAGAATTCCTGACTCTTTATATTTTTCTTTCAGTACATATTTTTACTATAAGTATTTATTAGTCACTCTTTTAAAGCCTTGGTCATGAATATTTATTTCTTTTAAACTGCAAAAGATTTTCTGAAATTAATTTTAGTATAAATATTTATGTTTCCAATACTATTTCACTTGGTCCTTTAAGAAAATTTGGGGTGAATAACGATTGTTTGAAAAAGGTAATAAGTATAAAAAAATGACGTATTGACTTTTTGTTTTTAAAACAATCTCCAACTTTTGCTCTAAACATAAGTAGAAATAGGGGGAAAATATCTACCCTCTGTAGGGAAATATAGCATACTGAAGTTGCGAAATCGATGTCCATTCATTGTATGTTTTTACTTAATTCGGAATTAAAGTTAATTTGTCTTTCTTTTCTTATTCTTTGAGGTGTAAACTAAGCCAAAATAAATTTTGCTTTTAATTTAGAAGTGTTTATAACTTTTTTTTATCCAGGGAATGTTCGACTCCATTCATATTCACTTACTTCATTGACACTGCTAAAATGACCCAGTTTCATAATAATTCTTATATTTTATTGGTCTTTATCTTTCTATTTCTCACTCATGTGTTATAAATTAATCCGAAATATAATTTAATCGTTAATTTAAGTGGTTTTTAGGATTTTTCTTCACCTGAAATTCGATGAGGTTTAAAAAAGGGAATAAGTCCCTCAGCTTTTTTCAACTGTTAAATACTTTTGAATTTACCGTAAAACGGGGTGAATCGGATCAATTTTGAAGTTTGAACTGCTGCCAAAAGTTTAATAAAAAATATTTTTGAATGCTTTGAAAACAATATTTCGAGTCCCAATTAATAATTTAAGAACCCGTTGAAAAAGTTCAATTATCTTAAATGGTTTGTTTTAAATAAATTTTTAAGTGCCGTGATCCGATTCACCCTCAATGCGGGGTGAATCGGATCACTGCCAGTTTTTGTGGAAAAAACGCAATTTTTAAGTCATAAAGTGAAACAGGATCCTGAAATTAGCCTTCAAATAGTCTAATAAGGTAAAATGAATACATTTTACTAAATAATGAACATTTTAAAAAATAAAATATAAGGTTTTCGGAAAAGTTATGATACTTATTACCAAAGTTTTATGTTTGAAAATTTGTTTTGAAAAACTGGTAATAGGTGGAGATTTCAAACGAAGGTTATTTTGGTTTATGTGTATCTAAGAGTATAATGTATGGTTTTGGAAGTTCTGGTACTATTATTTCTTTTCAAAATGGTGGTTAGAAAAGAAGACCGCAAATGACGATTTTCGTAATTTTTTTCGTCCGCTTTAAAAACTGTGAAGAATGCATTATTCATGGGTAATAAAAGTTTTGCTGTATATTTACAATGTTTAAATTAAGATGTGAAAAATTTGAGATGATTTGATAAGTTTAAGATAGCAAATTTTGGCTGTAAAACTGCATATAACTGGTAATTTTCTATTGTTCTTTAACACTTCACTCGCTCCGTTGAGCAGCTGGTGTATGAAATAAAATCAAGACAGATGTTTTTCTGAAATAAATTAATTATTAAAGCATTGAAAGTTTTCCATGACATTATTGTTTTATCTGTTTCCAGTTTCGAACAATAAGTGTTGCTTTTTTTAGTGCTTTCATTTGTAGAAAACAATCGCTTCGTTCGCTTTACCGTAAGTTTAGCGAGTAGTGATGCAATTCTCAGAAGCTAAAAAATAATGCGCTCTTAAATATAGCACTGATTTCTGCACCTATATTTAAAGATAATTTAATATACGGCATATTAATAAACAGCTGGGTCTTTATGTACGTTTTCTTGTTGATTTTGATGTCGTTTTAGTTAAAATTTCTTTCGAATACTGAGAGGTTTTTAACAATAGATTTTATGTTTGAGATCAAAATTTCCCATCTAAAACTTATTGGTTAACCTTAAACCTTTGACACATTGATATAAACATACAGCAAAACTTTTTTTGCCATGAATCATGCATTCTTTCCAGTTTTTGAAGCGGTCAAAAAAATTTAACTAAAATCGTCATTTGATGTCTTCTTTTCTAAGCTCCATTTTGAAAAGAAATAATACCACCACAACTACCAAAACCATAAATTATATTCTTAAATACACATAAACCCAAATCCCTTTTGTTCGAAATCTCCAACTATAACCAGTTTTTCAAAAAAAATGTTCAAACACCCATTTTTATGACTGATCCGATTCACCCCGCATCAGTAGTCGGAATGGACTTGTTTTACTAAAAAATTCAGCAAAAATAGGGATTACAATTTATTTAAAATTTGACTGCAAAGAAACCTTTGGAAGATTCGGTACCACACGGGGGATACCAAAAATTGAGAAAAAAAAGTTATTTTTTTGGTTCAATAAGCAAAGTTTTGACAGCCACGTTTTTGTGACCTTTTTTGTATACAACTTCAAAGCCGTGGTAGACCTAAGATATTATCACAAAATAATTTTTGATGGCTGAAACAACTTCTGAACAATGCGTAGAAATAAGTCAGAATTTATCCTGATTTTCTAACTCTAACACAACCGGAGCTATGATGGTTTAAAAAACTTTTTTCAAAAGTGATCCGATTCACCCCGTTTTACGGTACTTATATTTGTTTCGTTGATGGTCCTTTTTTCTAAATAGGGTCCTAAATTTAGAGTAAAAATTTGGTGGCTATACAACGAATATTCCATTTCACAGTTTTTTTTCGATTATCTCAAACCTTTGTTTTTGAAATTATTCCCTTTTTCAAACTGAAAATTCAATTGTAGAAAGGGAAAGACAACATGCTTTACTTTTTTGTTGTTTTTGTCTGTTTTGTTATGGGAATTTAGCTCACTTTGGTACCTTGTATAGTTTTACGCTTGTTTTTTCCATTCTCCCATAACTTCCTAAAATGCAGGACCATCTTGTCCTCCATAATAATGAAATTATTGAAAAAGTCAATAAAAGTAATCCATTTTGAAAGGCATTACTCATAAGAGAAAAAAATACCGTCTCCGTATCATTTTTCATTATTATTTTTAAGTTGGGAATTTAAAAATACTGTAGTTATCCAAAGCGTGATCCCCTACTATAGAGGGACATATGAGACAAGGCTTATAAAGGTATGTAGGATCTTTTGAAATATTGATGGAAAGTTTTATTTTATAAATAAATTAAGCTAAAAAAGTGAAATAAAATTAATTTTTTTATATTAAAATATAGTAATTCTTTTATGTAAAATTTTCATCTACATTTATAGTATATATTTTTCCATTTCAAATGTAAGTATAGTCCGAACACCATGAGAAAAATTTTTAAAGTCGTACAATATTTAGCTACTGTTATGGAAATGGCTTATTTACCTTAATTTTGGAGGAGATGGTTATTAATAAACGCTGGAAAAACCGTTTTGTGCCAAATCTATGGGATTATCATTTAGTTTGCACTTCTTTTCAAAGTTTTGTTTTTTGTCAAATTTTTTCTTGTAGCGGTCAGACTATGTGAAAATTTTACGATTATATGTGTTTGTTGTTTGTTTAAGAACTCTTAAAAATTGCACAAATGGTTCACAAATAAAAGTATACACTTAATGTTAAAACTTTTCAAATTTTGAAAATAAAAGAAACGGTATAATGCGCCTGTTACTTCAAACTGCCTTTAGCTTTGTTATAGGAAAGTCATTAGTTTTGGAATTTTTCTCATCATTATTTTACTATTGTAAAGTATTTTTAAATAATTTTGTACAATTAGGTATCTAAGACTAAAGAAACAAAATTTTTATTATTGAAAATCATTAGTCAATTCAACTCTATTTATTACAAATTATAATAACAATTTTACATTTACGATTTGAAAGCAATTTCAATTAACAATTTAACAAAAGTATACACTTATGTTAAAAACTTTTTAAATTTGAAAATAAAAGAAACGGTATAATTCATTACAAGTTATGCGTCTATTACTTCAAACTGCTTTTATCTTTGTTATTAGAAAGTCATTAGTTTCAAGTCAAGTCAATTTATTACAAATTATAATAACAATTTGGCATTTACAATTTAAAAGAATAACAGCACACACAGAGAAAGGAAACCGAAACAACAAAAAATAAGAAGAAATAAATAAAAGGAATATTTTTTTTCCAAATTGTGAGATATAAGAGGAATAGCTCGTACATGATAAGCATTTAACTGTAATATCAAGCTTCACCAACAAATCAATTGCATTCTGATAACATTCTCAAAATTGTTTTGAAAAATTAATTGAAATTTTCAACGAAAACCTAGTTTAGACAGTGTTACTTATTTCACCATATTTAACATCACTTGAATATATGGCTTTTTTTTTCAACAAAGAGGACATTCACCAGCACTTTAAAACCAAGCACAAACCATCCTTCCTAGTAATTCCATACTCACAACCTTGTACCTCATAGGCAAGGTTAGCAATTTCCAAACCGTAATGCGTGGTTTCAGCCACTCCTAATGATGTCATAGAATCTCCAGTAAGTACCCATGTTCCTGCCATCACTTCGGTAGTTTCGACGTGTAATAACCAGGGCGGTAATACTCGAGCCCGGTGTAAGAGTAGTGCTTGAGCAAATGTGGAAGTTCGCAGACTACCTTTCTCTGTGTTAAAGCATGCGGTAATTTGTTTAGATGTTTTGTTCGTTGGTTTTAAAAGGGTTTTGACCTTTTAGCAGTCACGCGGCGTCTGGTTTTTTTGGGGTTTTCCCCTAAGTGATTGTCTTCGGGTCATTGAGAATCGCCTTATTTAGGGGCATTCGTAGATGGATTCACATTGGTGATGCCAGTGAGAAAAATAGTTCACGATGAGGGACAATATGCATGATTTTCAATTTCATTTTAAATTGGAGAATTTTTGAATTGATGTGACGCCACTATCAACGAAAAACGGCAGGACTTGAATATTCATGACTAAGGGCCGGATGCAACTACGTTTTGCGACGTTTTTGAGACCGGTCGAATCCTACTTCCAAACAACTCAACTATCCTTGTCCTGAGTCATTTTTCCAGGTTTTCAAGAACGTCACGAACTACGTCATTGAACCACGTGCATTTGATTGTACCCTGCCTTTCCCGCGCTCCGAGCGTCTTGCTACGTAATGGAACGCTTCAACCAATCGGGAAGAAAACGTCAGCCCGATTGTCGTAGAACTCCACCTCCTGAGCAGGCGTTCTTGGGCGATCATTATTAGGTGATATACGGTTCTTTAGCACGTCGCAGAACGTAGTTGCATCTGGCCCTATGACGTCATAATACAATAGCCGTTACGAGGATCCATTGATGTTGAAGTCAGAATTTTTCGGCAGTCTTTACTTTGATAGCTATGGATGATTTAAAACCAGTTTATCCTTTATCTTCTGACGATACTTACAAGTCCCACCAACTTTAAAATTACATAGAATAACCAATCCTTACAAATATACGGACGATACTTTGCAGGAACAATCTTTTCGTTTTCCTCTTCTAGGATAAAATGCAGTACATGTTCTATTATGAGTATTTTAGCTAGAAATGCGAATAGATTTAAAACTGAAGTTGTGATTTCAGCTGCCATATTTCGATCGGATTCCCATGGTTGTCCTTTTTTCTTCCCTCAAAAGTAGTTCAAGTCAAAAGGAAAGTTTATTATTTTTTAAGACTTAAACTTGCGATAAAAGGCCGTATGTTTTTTTTTGTATTGTGAGAATATTTTAGTCCTCAGTGTACTGACGGTACTCAAAAGCATAAATTTAATGAAATAGGTTTAGTGAAATAAATTTCCCAAAGAAGATTATTTTATTTACGTATGTCCCTTAATTTTCAATTGAGTGACTCAAAAAAAAATATTTGCACAAAAAAATTGCAGAAAATCATAATGCAGTATAGATAAAGGGTTAGAAAGTATTTATAAGTATTGTTTAGTACTTTTGTGTAGATATACAGGTGTTAGAACGTAAAATAAGTACATTTTTTATCAGTTACAAAAATGAAAATGGTTGGCTGTTTTGGTTTTCTTAAGTGATTGTCTTTGGGTTATTGAGAATCTGATTTAAGGGCATTTTTAGATGGAACTCCATTGGAAACTGATAATGATAATTCACAGGGATTAAGTTAATGAATTCAATGTAAATCTTACACTGAACTATAAAGTTTTTGAAAGAAAAACTAGTAAATTTTCTAAATACTGTATGGCGTATAAGATGGAAGTACGCTTTTTATTAGAAAAATTGACCAAAAATTAAAAACCTGCGTATAAGCTGAGTTAAAATTTACCATTAATCTCTAAAATTGGAGCTAGTAGAAAACGGCAGTAGCAAAGAACTTGCATTGAGTTCCACGAGGATTCAAACCAGAACATCAATATTCCTACTTTAACTATACTCTTTATAAAACTTTATCGTGTGTTTAAATGAAATGCAGTCTTCCATTTACTTTTTCTCAATAGATTCTCCAGGGTCATTTACGTAGGGGTATTATTTTGTACTACGGGTACTTCGTAGGGGTACTTCCATGACCCGAGAAGACTTTGCTTACAAATAAAAGTGGTGAAAGATATTTATGAAACACCCTGTATGATAGGGGTAGAGAGGTTTTTTCATCATATTATCTTATCAAGCACTGCTCTTATGATAAAATACACTGTTGTTCAAAATTAAGAGTAATTGCACCTTTGTTCGATTTTCTCCCCGGATCTACTGAATAGATTTTGATGAAATTTGGTATGAGAATAGGTTGATATAATACCGAATAAATAATCGTTCAAAAATTGTAATACACACATATGAGCAGAAGTAATAACCGACAGTGTTGAAAGATATGAAATAGTGGTTCCAGAATAGAGCAAAATTGTGGATTTATTAACGATATGACACCATCCCCACTATCATGCAGGCTTATTTGAAAGATTTTATAGCATGAATAAGGCATATAATAAAATTTCCTGTTTATTAAGCCTACTTTCTCAGAAACCCCGTTTTAGGGCTCTGAAGGGTATGTGGAGGGGGTAGCGAGATGCAATTTCCTTACATAGAGTCCCTCATACCTCCTCTAATTATATCTATTCCATATCGAGAAAATCTTCCGTTTTAATGAAAATTGCTAACCTAATGAGCTCCATTAAGTGAAGGATTTTTGCCGATTGAAAAGAAATTAAGACTGACAGAACCCCCCCCACAAAAGGTGAATAAAGGTCTCCAAGATATCAACACATTACCTTCAACCGTGATTTTCCCTTTTTGAAAGATGTAGGGGGTTGACATAAACTTAAAAACATTCCTACAAAGAGCATCAAATCTCTGATTCCATATAATGGTCAATTTCTCTTAGATTAAAGGACTGACAGAGCATTATGGTTCTTTCCACATGAGATTGCATCGAGAATCAATGATTCAATTCATTTGAGAGCTAACACAGAGGAAAATATTCACCCTTTGAATTTTACCTTATTAAAGACAATTTTTGCATAAGTTTTAATAGTTTCAGATCCCTCTCTGCCTTTGAAAGAGGAACCCCAACAGTTTCAGGTAATGTGTTGATATCGTGGAGACATTTGTTCTCCTTTTAGGGGGTTCTATCCGTCTTAATTTCTTTTTAATCGATAGAAATCCTTCACTTAATGGAGCTCATCAAGTTAGCAATTTTCATTAAAACGGAAAATATACTATTATATAGAATGGGTAGACAGATTCAAAGACTTCAACCCTTTAGAAGAGGAATGAGGGACTCTATATAAGGTAATTGCAACTTCCTACCCCGTCCTCATACCCTTCAGAACTTCAGATCCCCTAAACGGGGTTTCTGAGAAAGTAGGCTTAATGAACAGGGAATTTTATTATCTGCCTTCTTCACGCTATAAAATCACTCAAGAAGTCATGCATGATAGTGGGAGCATGTCATACCCCTTTTAAACCCACTATTTTGCTCTATTCTGGAACCGCTTTTGCATACCTTTCAACTCTGGCGGTAATTACTTATGCGCATGCGTGTGTAATACAATTTTTGAATGCTATATTCAAACCAAATTTCATCAAAATCTATCTAGTAGATCTGGAGAAAATTGAATACATGTGCAATTTCTCTTAATTTTGAACACCAGTGTATTTCGATTAATTACTTAGCTCATTCTAAACATTTTTAATGAAGAAAGAATACATAAAAATTAAGGGTTTACATTCTTGCTATTTGCCAAAATCGAAAAGGGACTCGCCTGTTTGTTATAAAAACATTCTTCCTCGACTGTATCGATTACATGTGCTAAACCAATGCTGTTAGTTCACAACATATAACATCTATAGACATAGCTATAACATGAGCAATAAATTTTATTAAATTTAAACACACTTAGCTAATTTAAATTTATTTACTTGAAGTTGCTCGTTGAAATCCACATTTTACTGTTCTGTTTAGAGATAGTCTAAAAGGAGAAAGTAAATTTACGGTTAGAAAACTTTAACTATTCTCGATTTTTAAAAAAACATTTAAATGCTCGTAACTGCAAAACCATAAATTTCGGAGATTTCTTTCCATTCCTGGTTCTGCGTGGTCTTTAGAGCTTTTCACCTCTAAGCTACAATTTGCTTGCTTGCTTGTTTGTTGTTGTGTACATGAAAGGTTCCATTAGATGTTGCCATGGATGGTATGAACTGCCTTTGCTATATGGCGAAGCAATTTTCTGCGTAGTGGTCCTCTTCCGGGGATTCCCTAATCTTTTGCACTCCTCTTAGGATGGCTGGGCAAGATAAAATGTGTCCCAGTCAATTTTCGATATCAAGGCAATTTCTGCAGATGGTGTAAGTTCTTGATTTGTCTGGCTTTATTTCTCATAGCGGTGGTAGTATTGAAGAGTTCTCAGTCTCCCTAGGGTTTTTGTAATAGTTCTGTTGACATTTAGTTCGCACAGTTTGAATTTTTATCGTAATTAGATGAATCGCCAATTTCTGCAGTTGGGAAATTCTCAGTGACCACCGACCAACCGAAACAACATTAAAAAAACCTTAATATCCTTTCTTTAAAAGAAGAATAACGTGAAAATTTAAAGAGCATTTAAATTAGAGATTGATGAAGGTCGGGACTACTTTGTAAAAATGGAAATACCAGATCATCTCACAGTTGCTTACCTACCGTTAAAACACTATTTCGAATTCAACACCAGTGACAACAAGCATATTTTTGGAGGCATTGAAGGAAGGTTATTTGAGACAATGTCCCAAGCTCTGAACTTCAAATACACATTGGTTACACCCACCGACTTAGAATGGGGTAGAAAAAGATCCGATGGAACTTGGACTGGAATGATCGGCATGATTGAAAGAGGTGAGGCTGACCTAGCACTTTGTTTTCTATATTCTACAAAAGAAAGACTGGAAGTTGTTGACTTTAGTTTGAACTATTTTTCCTCCGAAATGTCTTTCTTCACCAATTTTCCGAAAGAACTAAGCAAAGCCTTCGTTAACGTTTACCCTTTCGATATGTATCTTTGGATTGGGCTCATGATTTTACTATTGGTTCTCTCACTGATATTTCATTTTATTGCTCTCCCTAGGCAGTCGTACTTAACATGGTTATTGGAGCTACTTGTAAACCTTTTTGGCCATACCTATTTGAAAAAATGGAAAGCAGGTTTTTTAACAGCCTGTTGGTGTATCTCAGCTCTCGTGATATCTTTGAGCTACTCATCCGTGATGCACACGATGTTTTTCATACCGCTAAGAGAACCTTTAGTGAAAACTTTTGAGGAGGTTTCTAAAGCTGTAGAAATAAGAGGGTTCAGAATTTTGGTTAATGAAGGATCCAATACTTTTTACCTACTGCGTGCCGTTGGACTACATAATCAAATTGAAAAAATTAATAAAATGAAATGGTATTTCCACCCAGAGCTTTTTCAGCGTGACTTGAAACTCGAAGACAAAACAGCTTACTTTTATTCAAGACTTAACTGCTACATTTTATATGGATTACCACCAAATTCGCTAAAATATGTTTCTGAAGACACAATTGGAGTACTTCACATAGCTATGGCAATGAAGAAGGGCTTAGTTTACAAGGATAAATTTAATTCGGTCATTAAAAATTTGGTAGTTTTCGGAATAGCTGACAAGTACTTAAAATACGAGATATTTAGACGCAGGTTGTCCATTATCAGTGATATAGAAGAGAGTAATCATGAAGAAGTTCCTCTGTCTCTAGAGCATATGTTTGGAGCTTTTGCAGTTTTGATCATTGGCCACGGTATTGCAACGATTGTTTTGATTGTAGAAACCATTATTTCGAAAATCAAAAGGAGTTGTTGTTAGAATTTTTTTCTTCAAATCAACTAAGAAAGCGTTTGTTTTTAAACCTTCACTTAAACGTTAATTTTAAACAACGTTTTTGTTTAAGTTTTACTTTTTCTTTGTGGTTTTAATGAAGATGTCTGTGCTTTAACCTTTCATTTCTAACTACTCAAAGATCAAGTTCGCCATAGGACTTAATGCAAATCTAGGGTAGCTTAGAACAGAAAGGATTTATATTAGCAATATCTTGGGAGACATGTCCCAATGAGTCTAAACCTGAGTGTCTTCAGGTGCCCCACTTGACGCTATGGATAATTTCTCTTTAAGGTTTAGCAAAAAGTTTTCTTTACTAAAATATTATTGGATACTAGTATTCTAATCTCAGCATAAGTATAATAACATAAATACACTTCTTCTATTAAAAAATTATTTTCATTAACAATGAGGAAGTTGCATGATTTTTTTAATTTTTTTAATCAATTCTTTATTCAAAAATAAGCAACTACCCAAAATTTGAGGTCGATCGAGAAATTTTTTGATTGCAAAAAAATTCACAAAAATCCCTTTTTTCAAATCGTGAGAAAACGCTAAGAGTTTGGGATGTGACGTCATCGTACGGTGACCATTGTTAGAAGGCAGCTGAGTTGATGGTATGATTGTTGACGTCATAGTACGGTGTTTTCACTTATCGTTTTCAGCACGTGTTTTTTCTCAACTTTTATATTAAAACATTTAATTACTTGTACATTTCTTTTGAAAAATTGACTAGATATTTAATTTTACCTTGCAAAAAACCATACGGAACACTTGAATGTTTATGAAAATCTGATACATGCAACTTCCTTATTAGTTGTAATTTTGCAACCCGCAAAACATGAAAACTGATGTAAATAATTATCCAGACACACCAAAGATTATTAGTACCTATGAGCATGAGATAATAAACTAAAAAACTGTGTCTGAAGTGAGGTGGCCCAAGGTGGACATGTCCAAAGAGCTCCACCCTATTTTTGAAACTAGCAATAATTTTGATTAAAAAGACCAAGGAATCACATCTATAATTTGATTTTTTATGTTTTAAACCATGATTTCACAGAAAAGTTTTAAATATGGTTATTTTCTTCATTTTCTTGTCATTAAAGTAAAAAGCTTTTTCTATATGACAACGCTAAATTAAGCGTGCTGTTCCATGAAAATAATTGTATTGATTACTAATTTCCATAATGGATATGTGACCTTCGAACAAATAAATTTAGATGGTTTTGTAGCGTCGCACTCTTCATGTAACTGTAACCGTGTACTGCTTAACCAACGATAGTAAAAAGGTCACTTGATTTTTTATTTTAGTATTTTTTATTTTATTTAAAATATACTTTTATGTATCTAGATTGTCTTGCTACTTGTGAGCAAGCAAATTTATCTTCCTCTTTCGATCAACTGCCCCTCAGTTTCTTTTTTTCTCCCCTTCCGAGTCCTTCAAAATCACATGACCATTTTACTATCGTTGGTTAAGCAGTAGGGAGTCGGCTTTGCCATATATACGAGTATATAAGGCAAAGCCGACCCGTCGCCTAAGAGGCAACACACGGTGGAAAGCTGTCGCAATCCTGCCAATATTCATGTTCACCAGATGGTAGGGTGGGTTGAGGTAAAATGGGTCTTGGGGTAAAATGGGTCAGTTTAATTAACTCGATATAAGTTAAATTTAAATTGAATTATTTTCGCTCTTTTTTTGCATTATAATCTTTTACCTGTTGGCAACATTTTCCGACTGTCAAAAATTTAGACTCATGAATTTAAGAACTTAAAAAATATTTTATTTGAACCGTAAATGATGTCATAAAAAAAACAGGGTTTACTAACTTCAAAAATATCTATATATTGTAAGAAATTAGAGCCGACTTTTGTAATATTTTTCCATAAAAGAAAGTCCGAGAGACATTTCAAGCCAATCAGCTTAGAAAAGTATAAAATATTTTATCATTTATAACAATATGTTGTACTTGGGTTAAAATGGGTCATAGTTAGGAGGCCTTCTGTATTAAACAAAACAATGTTTTTAACTTATTTCCTTCAAATATACATTGAACTGTCATACGAGTTTATTTTTTTATCCAAATTAAGTATTTTAATTGCTACATTTGAACAATATTCATTAACTTCGGACTTATACAACTTCATTAAAGTACAACTTAAAACAAATTTTTTCAGATAAAAACGGCTTAGCCAATTGCCTTTTTTCTTATTTTCATGTAAAAATAGGTCATTATTTTGATGTTAAGTTTAACCAACTTATAACTAAAAAATATTTGATAAAATTAGATGAAAATGTTCTGAAGGATTGTAATGGCAAGATCCAATTGAAAGAAATCCTTAAAAAGTAATAGTTTTTAAGAAATAAAACTAAGAATGTGAAAGTACCTTAATGACCCATTTTACCCCAACCCACCCTACTTATTGGTTTTACTCATTACAAGTTTAGTATTACTGAGATTATTGTCATTTTGGTATTATAGTTTACATTTTGGTCAGTATTGATTTTGAGAGGGTTCGTGTACCAGGGTGGGTTTTTTCAATAAAACCCTGAAAAAAACCCATATCAAACTGGGTTTTTTTGGAAAAGTGTGGGTTTTTTTTTCAAAATTAAGTGGTTTTCTCCTTTTGAGTAAGTGGGTTTTTCAAATTTTAGTGAGTTCTATGTTAAATGTGTTCTGCCAAAATAATGTCAGTTTTTCCACAGTTAAGTGGGTTTTTTTCAAAGTTTTTATACCTTGAAAAAACCCACTGAAGTTGTAAAAACGCCCCTTATTTACTGAAACCTGGTTTAAATTTTGAAAAAACCCATTCAATATTGAAAGAAATCTATTCAACTTTGAAAAAACCCACTGAAATTTAAAAAAATCTTCTTTATTTTTTATATCAGGTTTGAACTTTAAACGTCCTAAATTTTGAAAAAAAACCCATTCAATAATGAAAAAACCCACTGAATAATGAAAGAACCAATTTAACTTAAAAAAACTTCTTGAAAATGAAAAACATCATTTTATTTTTAAAACCTAGTTTAAATTTTGAAAAAACCCATTAAAATTTTAAAAATATCCTAAACTTAGAAAAAAAAATTTTGAAGAAACTACCAAAATCTTGATTTTTCTTGAAAAACCCAAAAATTGGTCAAAAATGTGGGTTTTTTCACATGTTTTTTTTTTAAAAAACCCATTGGGTCCAACCCATTTGGGTCCAATCCAGCCAACCCTGTCGTGAACGCATATTCACAGATCATGCAACTTGATTTTTGCTGTTTTTTGGAAATTTTAATAAAATAATAACTGGGGATTGAACCCAGGAACTGCCGCATGCTATGCAGGCACGCTACCACTGCTCCAGCGGGACTTCAGTAACTTTAAAACTTATTAGTTATTAGATGCTATTTTTTTGTGACGTATGCGCATTATATCAAAATATAAAAACCTTGCAGGATTTGTGAATAAGCGTCGTGCATATAGGATTTCATTCTATAGATGGCAGTTGTCTGGCTTGTTCTGTTTTTAGGATGTTTGGTTTGATGCTATTGTTCGTCCAGAAGGGTGCTTTATCATATCTTTTAGAGGTAGGTTGATCAGAGGGAGATCTATATACAGGGTGTATCTAAAATGGTGCAACAAATTTTCAGGGATGATAGTACTTATCAAGACGAACAAGAATTGGTATAGAAAGAGGGGGTCCCAAATGAGTTCTAAGGGGTGAAATCCCGGGGTGAAAATCAGAAAAAAAATTGCATATTTGTTCAGAAACAGATACAATTGTTCGAATCCGGCATTTATTACATTCAACCAATTCCAATACTTTGTATAAAAGTATTATGAAAATGTTAATTTCATTAAAAACAGACCAATAAATGCAACAGGCATGCATTGTAGGTAGATAGACTGCAAAAGAAAATGTCACGACGAAAACATTTTAATACTAGAGTCGAGTTCAGCGGTTCCCAAAGTGGGACCCCCTGTTGTCCACAGCCATTTCCAGGGGGTCCACGGGCATGAAAATGAAAATTGGGGGTCCACAGCAACTTCTAGGGGGTCCACGGGAAAAATTCATTAAAATGAAAATTTAGATAAGTTTAAAAATTTGGACATTTTTATAATCAAATTTTAGAAATATGAAAAGTTGGTTATCACAGAGTCCTCGCAAGGCGAGCATGGGCAATGGAATCTTTTCTCTCTTATAGCGGTGGAGAGCCCCCGAACTGGGTGATTTGAGGTTAAACCTCAGTCGTTGAAACCTAATGTCCCCACTCCCCAGGTTCATCCCTTCCATTAAAAGTAAGTTGGAATATTCCAGTTTTCCCTCTCTGTTTATTTTATAGTATCTTCACATAATTCCTATTCCCTACTTATATTTTTAGAAATAATTATTCAATAAATTAAAATTGAAATGTGGATTTTATTACTTGTTTCTAGCAATAACATTTTATAAGGAGGGTTTTGATGAACAAAGGTTGCTTAGGCAATACGCTTTCCCATTTTAAAAACCTTTGAAATATTTTTTATATATTCTGATTAACCGGACGCTAGCGAAAGTTCTATGATAAATTATCAAAAAATAAATGTATTAATAAAAAATTAAAACATTCAAACTAACACTATCATTTGACTTCTGTTACATGTAGCCATAGCCATTGGTGGTAATTTTCTCATGTGTAACTTGTTAAACGTCAATAATAAAGGCATGTTTTCAAGATTTGAACCTAGCTAATCCTAAAGTATCTAATTTTCAAAATTTAAATATCAGTTTTTTTATAATTTTGATGTTATACTTAATCATTTTTTCCTATTGAATATTTTCATTTTAGTTCTCCTTTTGGTGAAACTTAACTATCAGTATTTTTTATACTGTAGAAAACTAATATTGTTTTCAAAATTTATAAATGCTGTTCAATCATATGTAAATTATTTAATTTTTAATGTATGTATAAAAAGCAACTAATTTCATTATTGCAAAAACGTTTTCTTTTCAATTTCATAAATTAAAACTCAATTTCCATAATATATAATTTGATTTCATTTCATAGTTGAACTTAATTAAATATTATTTGTTAACATGTCAGATATTAATTTTAATTATTTCTGAAGTTTTATGATTTGGGTGAATGGGGGGAATAACTCACTCATAAGCCATTAACTTTGACAAGTTTGCCACCAAAATTTTTATTAAAACTAAAAGTTTTTGTGCCTTGAAATGTAATGATATTAAAGGTTTAGATTTGTTTTTAGTTTCCTACATTTTAAATGTTTGATTTTTATAGTTTAAATAAAAATTTTGTTCAACCATATCAATGGCACTTAAAACTTTAAACAACAACTTTTTATCAACACTTGAAAAAAAATTAAAAAATTTATGCGTAGTTTAGAAATATAATTCATAAACATAAGATTTTTAGCTACTTTTTGAATTGTCCCTATAACAGGGGGTCCACGGGGTACGAAAAATGTCGTCAGGGGGTCCACGGGCCAAAAAAGTTTGGGAACCCCTGGTCTAGTTGGTTGGTTGTTTTTAGTTTTATGGCACAAGGAACAATTTTAACTTTAATCTACCTATAACGTATGCCTGTTGCATTTATTGGTTTGTTTTTTAAGGAAATTAACATTTTCATAATACTTTTTATACAAAGTATTGGAATTGGTAGAATGTAATAAATGCCGTAATCTAACAATTGCATATGTTTCTTCACAAATAGAACACCCTTAGAACTTGCATTTTCGACCCCCCTTTCTATACCAATTCTTGTTCGTCTTGATGAGTACTATCATCCCTGAAAGTTGGTTGGACCATTTCAGATACACCCTGTATAAAGGCGCTCTTGATGTTATACACACCTCATCTTTTTATTATGCAAAGAACTACGGCTACTTTAACTGTGATGTTTCTTATATTTCTTTCACTTCATGTTCTTAAATATTGTTGTTTAGTTGATGACTTTTTGTTATGTTAATAAATATTGGTGATTTCAACTAGATTTAGTATTATTTGAGGTGTCCCGCAATTTGTTTTTATTTACCTTAAGCTGCTTGATGGAGAAATATTTAACTATCGAACTATCAGGAAAACTATCTGTATAATTTTATCTGTTTTAAATAAAGAAATATTTAGAGAATGGCACAAAGCATTAAAATTAAAACCATGAAGCACCCCCTCCAGTGATGTGGAATATCGAATTATCCAGAAATTACTTTCTTTGAAATATTCTTTAGATGATATCACCAACAGGTCGCTTCGAAATATCAAATTATTAGATCGTTTTTCTTCGAAAACTTAAAACTTTGTTTAAGCTCAGCCAGAAAAGGGTTTTTGAAATTTAAAGACCCCTTAAAATTCGAATATCGAAAATTTGAAAAATTATTTCCAAAATATTGTGGCTAGGTACCTTTCTGCGAAATTATGAAGATTCGGGATCATTTGAGACGGTGCTAGGCTCAAAAAGGTAGAAAACACTCAAGGCACCCCTGAGGGTCAGAGAAAATTTCAAAAAATCCCTTCTTAATGCACGTATACACTAGGGTGGAGCGAATCTAGCCGAAAAAAGACCAACTTTGGAAATTGAAAACACCTGAAGTGGAAATAGGTGCCATTTACGATAAAACTTAAAAATTCAAAACTTGAGTTCGATCAATTAATATCTTCAGGTTCCACATCCACGTTAAAGTCTTTTTTCGGCTAGTTTTGCTCCACCCTAGTGTATACGTGCATTAAGAAGGGATTTTTTTAAATTCTTCGAGTCTCAGCCCCGAGTTTCGAGTCTTTAACCCCGGTAGATTTTGCTGAGAGTTGATGACTGAATTGATGAATGAATGGTAAAGCTCTTTTATTATTATAGATAACAATCATATTAAATAGGTAGTATAGTAAAACTGGCATATTGTAAATCTTCTAATCTATATGCCCCCAAAGAAGTAAAGGACTCCAAGAGAATGAACACAAAGTCGGTAAAATCTAACGTGGTTTATTAAACATAACAGAAATGAGAATCTAAAGGCTAAATCAATCATAATCAAATCAATGAGAAATGAAATATGTACAGGCTTATATACAAAATAATAAGTTATAGTTACAGTTACTAAAATCTTCTTTCTTCTTGCGCTGACTTTGCGCATTTCCGCTACAAACTCCCCACCTGGAGCTTTCCTAAAGTCCAAAAAGAAATAAAAAAAGTCAGCACAGTTCCAAGGGGTATAACATCTGGATTGGGTGACGTATGTTTCCCTTTGGGGTTCTAATGATACATGAACGTACTTGCCCATCTCTGCCTAAGTAAGTGTCCTCCACAATACCTAGGTCCCATAGAAGTTTCGATTTTAAAGATCCCTCCACAAGCACGACATCACCTTTCTTCAGATTCTGGTGTTTTTTCGGATTCTTGAGATGGAATGCTGTTCGGAGCTGCAGTAGATACTGCTCTTTCCATGTCTTCCAAATTCGCTTTAAAAGACTTGTCTGGTAAATCTTTCGTCTTGTGAGAGTTTTCTTATCTGAAATTTTAGTACGGCTAAATAACTCAATAAAATGTAGAGGATTCTTTGTATCTTTTCTTCCAAACTGTAAAAAATGGACAGGAGTTAGAGGTTCTGGATCACCTGAGTCACTTGACGTATAGGTTAGAGGCCGCGTGTTGACCACGGCTTCCACTTCAGACAGGAGAGTTTCCAATTCCTCGAAAGAAAGGCTTGCTCTTCCTAAAATCTTCCGGAGCGGTTCTTTTACAGACTTCACCATTCTTTCGAAAAAACCTCCCCACCAAGGGGCTCGTTCTACGTTGAATTTCCAGGTAATACCTTCTGTGGAGATGTAGTCATGGAGTTCTTGATCCTTCAAAACGTTTGCTAGGCGTTGAAGCTCTTTATTACTTGCCTTAAAGGTTTTGGCATTGTCCGAGTACACAACCTTGCATGTACCCCGCCTGGCAATAAATCTTCGGAATGCTAGAAGAAAGCATTTGGTTGACATTCCACTTACCAACTCCAGATGAATAGCACGCGTGACTGCACATGTGAACAGTACTATATAAGTCTTCATCGGGTCTTCTTTGGTTTTCACATAGATGGGTCCGGCAAAGTCGACTCCTATTATACTGAATGGAGGAGCTTCGGCTATTCTGTCCTCAGGAAGTTGTCCGGTCATCTGATCTGCTGGTTTAGCTCTAAATCTTCTACACACCAGACACTTTCGGAGGATCTTTTTTACTAATTGTCTCCCCTTAGGAATCCAAAATTTACTTCTTATTTTATTAAGGGTTTCGATAGTTCCGGAATGCATAATTTTCAAATGTTCTTGCTTTACAAGAAGTTCAGTAAACCTATCTTCCTTGGGGATAATTAAAGGGTTTTTCTCATTAAGTATAAATTTAGACTTATTAAGCCTTCCTCCCACCCGAAGTAAACCAAATTCATCCAAATATGGGCATAAATCAACTATGTTTGATTTTCGGTTGATCTGTGAACCTTCTTTAAGTTTAAGAATCTCCTCTCCAAAGGAATTTATTTGACTCAGCTTAATTAAGTAAATTTCTGCTTCATATAATTCTATAGCTGATAAACATCCTGAATGCTTATTCAGGTTTCTTGAATTAAAACAAAATCTTTTAACCCATGCCATAACTCTTATAGCTCTTTTTAGAGAACTAAAATTATCTAACTTTATTAACGGCACTAACTTCGTTAATGTTACTAATCCTTGGGGCGTTTGATTACGTCTCTCTTCTAAATCAAGAACTAACCCACTTTCCTTTGGCACTGGCCAAGTATCTTTATTCTTAATTAACCAATGTGGACCAAACCACCAAAGTCTATCCTTTTCAAGATCAAGAATCGATAGACCTCTAGTTAATCGGTCAGCTGGATTGTCTCGACCTGGACAGTGTTTCCACTGCATAGGGTCAATTAAGTTTTGTATTTCTGAAACTCTGTTACTTACAAAAGGTTTCCAAGAGTTAGCAGAGCTCCTAATCCAATGTAAAGCTATATTTGAATCAGTCCACATATAAGTATTCAGAACTTTTATCCCAAGAACATTAAAAATCCTATTACTAAGTCTAGCTCCAATTAAAGCACCCATCAACTCTAACCTAGGTAAACTTAACCTTTTTATCGGAGCAAGTCTACTTTTAGAAGTTACAAAAGCTGAATTAATCTTTCCGTCATTTGATCTAAACTTCAGATAAATAACAGTTTCGTAAGCCTTTTCACTGGCATCAGTGAAACAGTGCAATTCAACTTCACCAAAATCTAAATAATCTAAACCCTCAAAATAATATCTAGGGATAGATATTCTTTGAATATTAGGTAGTTCTATTCGCCAACGTTCCCAAACCTTTTTGAGATCTTCAGGCAAGTTTTGATCCCAATCTAAACCTCTTTCCCACAGTGACTGAAAGATAATTTTGATGTAAACTGTGAAGGGGGTTATAAATCCAAGGGGGTCAAAAATTCTCCCAGCTACCTGAATTATTTTTCTTTTTGTAACATCAGGATCCGCTACAAATTCTAGAAGGCTTCTTTGCTCTATCCCAAGCTTATCCTTTTCAGTGTCCCACATTAAACCTAGAATTTTAAACGTTGCACTTTGATCTAATTTATCAGGAATAACCATAAAGCCCAAGTCCCTTAATTTTTCCTTCAACTCACTAGAGTTACTCTGCCATTTTCTTAGAGACATATTTGCTTTTAAAAATATTTCCTTAGCTTCAATTGCTAGCTTTAAAGCTTCGTCTAGGTTTAGGGCACCACTTACTAAATCATCAACATAAAGTGATTTATTTAAAACCTGACAAGTTTCTGGGTAATCGGGTTCACACAATTTTAAGTGATGTTTAATCACTGCATTAAGTAGAAAAGGACTGGATGTTACTCCAAATAAAACTCTGGTCATCCGCAGGACCTTTGGTTCTGCAGATACTTCGTTAGTCTCAGGAATGTTTTCAAACCACAAAAAACGTGCTGCATCCCTATCACAATTAGCTAAACTTATTTGAAGAAATGCCTTTTCTAGATCGGCAACTAAAGCTACATTGTGACTTCTAAACTTGATTAATAAGTCAAATAGATCTGAGTTAAGATTTGGACCAGGTAATAGCAAATCATTAAGAGAAGGGTTACCCGGTGTTTTGGAAGATGCATCAAACACTACTCTCAAACTTGTAGTTTTATCAGTTCTAATTACTGGGTGGTGGGGTAAATAGAAAATAACATTTCCCTCTGAAGAACAAACATCTTTACTTTTAACCTCTTCTACCATTCCAAGAGATAGATACTCATCGATTACACTTTTATAACTTTTAAATAACAACGGATCATTTCTAAATCGTTTAATCAAACTCGTAAGTCTCCTATTAGCAACATCATAGTTATCGGAAATATTTAAACCTTCATACTTAAATGGCAATTTTGTCTCATATCGATTATCTTTAAACTTAATAGAATTTTCAAATTGCTCAATTGCTACTTCTTCCGCTTTGCTAACTAAAGATTCTTTAATCCCTAATTCTTCAAGATTCCAAAACCTTTGTAAACTGTTAGAAAGTTTATCATCTTCTTCCAAAATGGAAACATGCATAGCGCTAACTAAGTTATTGGGTCTATTTACATAAGAAAAGCTTCCGAGTAAAGTCCATCCTAATTTGGTTTCACTTAAGACTAAGTTTTTTGATAAGCGCTTAATGTTACCTGTTACTATTCTCCAGTAGTTATCAGCTCCAATTAAGACGTCGATTTCCTTGGTTTCACTCTTTGAGTAGTCTGATAGATGAATACCCAATCCTTCAATTTCTCTTCTGAGATATTCACTCGGACATCGGATAACGTCAGCACAAATCTTCTCGGTTTCTAAAACATCAAATTTCAGGCAAGAGTCCAACTTCAAACCTTTCAGTGAGATCCGTACTGAGTTTCTTCTTTCTTCTGTAGAACCACCTCCAAATCTGTAAATCTTTAAATTTTCACTGGAAATCGTCTTCAGTTGTAGTTTCTGGGACAGTGACTTGCAAATAAAACTTCTTGCGCTGCCTGTGTCGAACAGCAATCTGACTTCAACAGCTTTCCCTTTTCCAATAGCCTTGCATCTTAAGGTTTGAAAGTAAACATCACTTCCTCTTGTCTTTTCGGCAGATTCCTGGATTGTTGAGGTTAAGACATTTTCATTTGTAGCTGCTTCTTTAGAATCTTCTTTGTTCTCATCCTTTTTCAAGAACTTCGAGCACATTGCTACTTCGTGGTCTTTACTTGAGCAAAAGGTGCACTTCACTTTTACCTTGCATTCAAACTTTCGATGGTTTTTCTTAAGACACTTGAAACATCTGTATTGCCTTTTCAATGCATCAATTCTCTGATTTAGAGTTAGCTGGCAGTCCTTCAGGTCATGATTTTTCGCACAGAAGGAGCACAAATCGGTTTTTCCGGCTGCTACCATCGTGTAAGCCGTTGAGCTTCTTATTGGTCGAGATTCAGTTTTGCCAAATGAAGATCGCTTCTCATAGGGTCGCTTCTCGTTTTCTTCTTGCAAAGAGAAAAATGCGGTGTTCTCTCTAGCTTCAAGTTCCTTTCTAATAAAGTCCATGAAGGAATTCAAATCGGCTTGACTTCTTGGATTTTCTCGATTAAACTGCAGCATCAAATCATGAGGAATTTTCTTGAACAAAATGGGAATCAATAAAGAGCTGTAACTTTCAGCTTTAATCTTGAGACTTTCTAAACTTCTGGTGTTAACTGAGAGCTCGTCGTAAAATCTTCTTAGCGATGAAACATCACTGGACCTTCGAACACATCCCAGATTTAATAACTTCTGCATGTGGGCGTTGACCAAAACTTCATTCCTTCCAAATCTCTCGAACAGAATTTCAACTGCCTTCTTGTAGTTTTCGGCTGTTAGCGGTAGACCTCTAATAGCGTTTTCAGCTGTATCTGCAAGCAGACTCTTCAGGTAGTTGAACTTCTCAATTACTTCGAGGGTTGAGTTGTTATGAACTGCAGCTTCGAATTGGGACCAGAATTCTTGAAATCTGCAGACGTCACCCTGAAATCTATCAATTGTTATTTTAGGTAGTCTTGTATAATCCTTTGAAGATTCAGTTTCCTTTTTTGAACCATCTTCTTTAGATTTAAATTTCTTCAAGTTTCTTTCCGTTCTTCTTAAACACAGATCAATGTTTTCCTGATAGTCCAACGTCACTTGGAATTCCTGTTCTAAATCATCTGACTTGGTTTCTTTCTCGATCACCGAATCCAACTTCAGCAAATCATTCTTGTAATCCGAAAGCAAATCAAACAGATCTGACACAATTCCATGATCAAAAGCTTCTTTTCGTAGTAGATCGTCAATCTTCTTAATAGTATTAGTTACCTTCGATCGTACCACTCCTCTCTTCTTCCTATTAGATTCATCTAAACTCGCCATCTTCTTTTCTGTTTCTTCTGAATCAGATTCTTCCGATTGCTCGATCTTGTTCAAAAAATCTTCTGGATCAGATTCGTCTGAGATCTCAATCTTGTTAGATTTCTCAGACTTCGTATTCATTCCATAAATTCAACTTACTCTTCAAAACTTGATTCTGTCCAATCATCTAAAAGGGGTTCCCGGGTTTCGGCACCATTTTCTTTGTAAATCTTCTAATCTATATGCCCCCAAAGAAGTAAAGGACTCCAAGAGAATGAACACAAAGTCGGTAAAATCTAACGTGGTTTATTAAACATAACAGAAATGAGAATCTAAAGGCTAAATCAATCATAATCAAATCAATGAGAAATGAAATATGTACAGGCTTATATACAAAATAATAAGTTATAGTTACAGTTACTAAAATCTTCTTTCTTCTTGCGCTGACTTTGCGCATTTCCGCTACACATATATTTGTTAGTATGCCAGTTTTTTGAGTATATTGGAGTACCTTGAAAAAATTCAACAAATTCAAAATTTTAATAATTGATTAGTTTTTTTTTCAGTAAGAGTATGCTACTTTTTTTGTTCATATTGTGAACATAATATGTGTGTTGCTTTATGATTGGACCACTGAAAAAGTGTATAGTTTTTGAATTTGAAGTCTGGACACATCAAAAACAAGCTAAGTGCCAAATAATAAAAAATAAGACCCAAAAAACCTATCTAAGTGCCCTCATCAACGACCTATAAATCCGACTTAGTGCCACGACCATGATTAGTGGTTCAAATCCTCCCATAAGATTACTTGGTATGTATATCTATTCCTATGGAGAATCAAATTTAAAATGATCAAATATGGAAAATTTACTTTTTTGCACTTAGTTTTTGAAGTCCAGTCTTCTTTTTATAATAATTTTCAACTCATAGTCCATCACACATAATTGTATACCACATTTAAAACATATTTTAATAAAAATATGCATCAATAACTCACTATACCTGAATTCATTACAGACAATTTAACAAAACAAGAATGCTTTATATAAATCTTATAAACTCTAATTTAAATGGATTTATTACCTCTAGACAAATTTAGTTGATTTGAATGAATTCAAAACCGAACAAAAAACATTTGATTTTTTTCGACCTATTTACAGGAAAACTTTTACAGCCTTTGGGAATGGAAATTGCTTTGTAAATTAAAGTTTAAAGATTGTTTTTATTTCCCATTTACATAAATGAAGTTTTGATATTAACAAAAAGCATTTATATCAGAAACTATACAATTCTTTAGAAAATATATTCTTTTGTATGATTACGTACTGAACTTATGATGCGTAATTGATCTACTTGAGATTTACTCACTCTTTGTATGATAGCGCATAATTACAGAAATCTTAATAATTAATCGATCTCGTGGCTTAAGGCGCAACATGACTAACTGACATTTTGGACAAATTCAGTCAAACATCAATCTTTATGTATATTTTGACCCCGGATCACCTGGCAAAAACGGTTTTGCGAAAAAAACGCTCAAATCAATTTTCACATTTTATAACTGCAATCGTTGTCATAATTGCAGGCCTATCCATTGACTTTGTTAGAGACGCCAGCTCAGCGAAGCCAGCTCAATTAAAACCCTATAAAAACTTAGTTAATCTAGTTATATCTATTATTTCATTTTAAAAAATTATTTTGAACTATCATCTATCAGTAACAATCGCCAAAAAACAAATTAAATTAGTAAAAATTAGTTATTTTCGTCGGTTTTTATGCATAGTTTCTCATAGGATTAACATTGGCAGATCAACTTTCAGTATGTTGTGACGTAGCGACCTCGCTTTGTTTACATTTTATGAGCCAACCTGTAGTACTCTATTAAAACTCTTTCCATACGGGAACGGCAGCAACCGTACAGCAAGTCCACTACCGTTCCTTACGGCCCTCTTCCGAAAACCTGTTCGCCAAACTCCTGCTCGGGCGGGCTCTTCCGCTTTCTCGACCCCCTTTTTCAAACCCTCCTTCTTTTATCACCGTTTTTTGTCGCAGTGGTCACTATCTCAGTACGGGATCTTTTTTCCCCGTGGGGTCGGCCAGTTGGCTCTGTTTTGACTGTGGAGTGTTATTTATTCTTCTGTTTCTCTAGTGAGGTGGGATCGTTCATGAAGATTTTAATTTCATAAAACTTATGAAATTATAGTGTTTATATTTTATTGTAGGAGAAAAGTTTATTTCTCAAAATACAACAAAAAATAAATAAATAAAAACTCTAAGAATTAAATCAAAGCAATCGTTTTAATCAGATTTTTAAATGGGTAACAATAACAATAAAACAACAAAATTGTGAAAATCGATTAAAATTACTTCAACTTGTTCAAAGAGTGGATGATTTTTATTAACTATAAACTAAAAATTTTTTCACTTGGTATCATTACTTTAGAATGAAATATTTTTAGGCTTGAATTTCATCAAATCAATAGAACTTATAATTGATTTTACTTCTTATAGGTACAAAAACCAGGTCTGAATTTTAAAGATGTTAATCAAAATTAATCATCAACACGAGATTTGGATAAAAACCATTATCGTGTTCAAACCATGATAGATCATGTTTCACAGTTGGATTTTAGCCCTTGGGAAAGACTCATACGAATTATAGCTACCAACTTCCTCTTACGAGTTACAAATATTTGAAATAAATTTTGTTCTTAATATAACTGAAAAACGAGAATCTTGTGTTAAAATAAAAACTTGCCAAAGAAGATAACCACGCAGTCCATATTCGTTAATAATTTTCAAAAGAACATTTCTTACGTCTAAAAACAGAAATGAGATTTTTTAAAGATTTTTATTAGTTATTTGGCTAAAATGTCAAATTTAAACCGACCTAATCTACTGTACAATTAGACTGTTTTAGGTGTTTATTATGATTTCATAAAATTTCGTAATTTAAGCTGTTTGAAAACAAATTTCATCAGTCGATAACTCAGTTTTTCTTTTAAAGGAAATTATTAATTTTATGTAATATTGAGAAAACCTTTCGTATGTAGTACTGATTGAACATAACATAGAAACATGTTGTATTCTCAAGAAAATATTTTGTGCTGGGCAATGAAGAGAAACGGTTATTGAATTTTTATAGCAGGCGCGGATCCAGCAAGGCTCCAAGGGGGGGCACTTTTCCAGACAAGATCCTCTTGTGGTACCATTGGGGGTATGGGGTCCTCCCCCAGGAAAAAATTGAAATTTAACGTGTAAAAGTAGGTTTTTAACTCATTTTTAGAAACGTTTCGAGTCTAAGGGGGGCACTTTTCAACATTACTACCTTTACTTTTTGACCCAAAATGTCAAAATTTTGGGGATTTCATAAAAACAAACACTGAAATTATTTTGATACTAATGGGGATATGTGGGTCCTCCCCCTGAAAAAATTTTGAAATTAGACCTGTAAAAGTTGAGTTTTTACTTATTTTGAGAACCTTTTTGGGTCTCCAAGGGGAGGGGCAATATCGAGAGCGCCATCCCCCTGGATCCGCCACTGCCACCTAGTGCCATATATAGTTCGAAATAAATTTTTAATGAGAGAGACAGATTAAAATGTCAGACCCAAGCTCAAAAACTCCAGGAGTTATTCACTGATCAAATATTTTCCTTTTTCCGAAATTTTAGCCGAAATATGGGGAACAACCACGGAAAATTGATAAATCCGTATATATAGCTTATACGGGAATTTAAAACACTTGGGGTCTGTTCTAATTTTTTCCCTTTTTGAGCTTTTCATTCCGCCTAGGAAACGTAGTGAAATCTTACAAGAACCAGTACACTCTTTCCTGGTTTGAAAATTCCTGGAAGGTGAAAGAATCAACACCAAAAACGCTTATTTCGACATGAAAATTCCTGTCTGATAGATTACAAATTGTAATTGCCCCCGAATTACCATTTGACCATTTTCGAATTACAGATTCTTCAAGGGTAACATATTTTGAGGGGAAATGGTTGTTGACGATTATCAATGGTTGTCAAAATCGATTATCCGGCCTTTTATGACTATTGCACAACAGCCCCCTAATACGCACTTTATCCGTAGGTCAAACTAATCAAAAGTATACTTCGGAGTTATAATCCCTTCAGTCGGTATTTATACCCCAATTGAATTATATTTCATTGTTATGCTGGTGACTAAGTTTGCCACAAATCCATAATCTACATAGTATGAAATTGCTTTCCAGAAACATAACATTTTGGTATCACATCACAGCTTACATCTAATTTGAGGAACCACATATCTAGGGATTCATTCCTACATAGAATTCCCCAAAGGACAATATTTCACAAATTATTAAATTTTGAATCTTGGTGTTCTTGTGTTAAAATTTTATCTGCAATAGTGAATCCCAAGTAAAACTTAGGGGGGTCTGTGGTTCATCCCCAAAAATATTTAAAATTTGATTTTTAAAAGCAGAGGTCAAACTCATTTTTAGACCATTTGGGTGACACTTGAATGGATTAATGGAATGGATGTATGCTCATTCTATTAGACCTTTTCTCCATATTTGTTCAGCTAACCATAAAGGGTTTCCCCTTTCTATATTTTGGAGAACAAAGAAATCAGAATGATAAAAATTTAAAACTTATCAAAGAAATTTAAATACAAGAACTCCACTCCTTGAAAGCCGCAGATGTAGAGAATAAATGATTTAGTAGAATAAATGATTTTCGTCTTTCCTTATTCGTACATGCGACCGACCAAACTATTAGGACTCGATGAAACCCAATTTGAGTTCCGAGCCTGGGGCCTCGCGCCTAGGATCTGATCACACAAATTTTGTGAGCCTCGGCTTGCTTAGCTCTGAATCAGGCTAAGTACTTTTTAAAAATTGATTAACATGGGGATTTTAATTTTGCTTTTATGTAATAAGTATTTTTTTAAATGGTATTTATTAAAATTACTGTTTCAGAACTAAAACATACAACATTTTCAACATTTTTTTAAATTTCCAATGGGCGGGTACTATATGCGCACATTTTCAACATTGAAACAAGAAAAATGCGTCCCAAGAAATATGCGACAAAAATATGTAAGCCGTCATATTCAGTTCACGTCAATAAAGCGTTACGGAAAACAATAACATTGTTATTTGCATAAAATTGTAGATTAAAGTCGTTAAAAATATCCAACGTGCACGCATGCGCTCTTTTTCACATGAAATATTGGATCTGCTGTCAAATGTTTCGAAGCAAAATGACGTTTTGAGACCAGTTCTCTGGGATTTTTTATGCACTCATCAACACAAAGAAACTGACTGTGCAGGGCTAAGTGTATTATTGATGTCCATGTATAATAGGGTGGAGCGAAAAACACGAATTTTCGAATTTCAATTGTGGTTACCTCCAAAAAGTTGCATTTTAGTGCCAAAAGAACACCTGTAAAATTTTATGAATTTTGAATAACTCCTTCAGGTCTCTACCAGGGCTCATATGTTTACAAAAAATAGGTTTTTACTATAAATTTCCCATTTACATTGTTTATTAGCAAACTTTTCTGCCAATTTTGTGTTTTTAATATAAAATATAACTTTCCAGGCCCCTCGATAGATTTTTTAAATGAAAAAAATAATGAATAGGCACCAATAAATGTAAAGTACAGGTTTAATGTGCTACAATCTTGGGTGGAGCAAAAAAATTTTCTTCAAAATCGACCTGCGGCTATTGCTCAAAGTTTGTGGTTGGTGGTCCTAATAACCTATAAAAAATTTAAACTTGATCGGATAATATCTTCAGGTCGCACTTTTGAGTTGAAATATGAAATTTTTATGAAAAATGTAAAAAAATTTGAAAATTTTCCTAATAATTTCTAAACGATCCCGATTTCATTTTATCGCCAATAACTACAGGTATTGCTTGTATGTTGCTTAACATTAAAAAATTAGAATCTTTGAATGACGCAAAAATGGTTTAATAATTCTTCAAAATTCGTCAATGGACTATGTAATGCAGTTATGTTAAAGATATTATACTATAATTACACTATGATGGTTAGAAACAGTGTTTACGGAATAAATCCGGCTGACTCTCTTGTTAAATTACCCCCTGTGTCCGAATATGACCTCCGTTTGCACAACCAACCTTTGCTTTTGGGGGGACGTCCCCAAATTAATTTTAATTCCTTTTCGGCAATTTCATGCCTATAAATTTAGTTTTTTTAGTATTTAGAGATTACTTTACACTTAGAATTTCTCATGAGAGGTCAAAAAGGTTTTATGTACTAAAAAATCAACATTTTTAGCTGGGTGATATATTTTAAAGGCGATTTTTCCATATTATTTGTAAAAAATCGTTAAAAGTTTTTTTTATCTATCCTTTTTCTTATATTTTTCACTAAATACTACTTGGATTGTTCTTTTCCCATTTCTTTTATTTGGGAATGTTAAGAGGTGGATGAGAAATTTTTTAAATTGGGTTAGGCGAAAAATAAAAGTAAAATATTAAAACGTGAAACCCCTCGTAATCAATTACAAAGATTTTTCTCAATTATTAAGGAAAAATTACCTTTTAAATAAATCACCTAGCTAAAAATGTTGATTTTATAGTATATAAAACCTTTTTGACCTCTCATGAGAAATTTAAAGTGTAAAGTTATCTCTAAATACTAAAAAAGCTACATTTATAGGCATGAAATTACCGAAAACGAATTAAAATAAATTTGGGGACGTCCCTCCAAAAGCAAAGGTTGGTGGTGCGAACGGAGGTCATATTCGGACACAGAGGGTAATTTAACAAGAGAGTCAGCCGGATTTATTCCGTAAACATTGTTTCAAACCATCATAGTGTAATTATATAATATCTTTAACATAACTGCATTACATAGTCCATTGATCGAATTTTGAAGAATTATTAAACCATTTTTGAGTCATTCAAAGATTCTAGCAACATAAAGCAACATAAAAGCAATACCTGTAATTATTAACGATAAAATGAAATCGGGATCGTTTAGAAATTATTAGGAAAATTTTCAAATTTTTTTACATTTTTCATAAAAATTTCATATTTCAACTCAAAAGTGCGACCTGAAGATATTATCCGATCAAGTTTAAATTTTTTATAGGTTATTAGGACCACCAACCACAAACTTTGAGCAATAGCCGCAGGCCGATTTTGAAGAAAATTTTTTTTGCTCCACCCAAGATTGTAGCACATTAAACCTGTACTTTACATTTATTGGTGCCTATTCATTATTTTTTTCATTAAAAAAATCTATTGAGGGGCCTGGAAAGTTATATTTTATATTAAAAACACAAAATTGGCAGAAAAGTTTGCTAATAAACAATGTAAATGGGAAATTTATAGTAAAAACCTATTTTTTGTAAACATAAGAGCCCTGGTAGAGACCTGAAGGAGTTATTCAAAATTCATAAAATTTTACAGGTGTTCTTTTGGCACTAAAAGGCAACTTTTTGGAGGTAACCAAAATTGAAATTCGAAAATTCGTGTTTTTCGCTCCACCCTAATGTATAATAGGCGTAAACTTCTTGTTATTCTACTCCTGAGCCGCCATTGATTAAAAGTTTAATTAGTTTTTGACAAAAAATACGAATGAAAATTGTGGCAATAAACCTGGTTAAATATTTTTAATGGTCATGTCCAAACCATTTAGGAAAAAAGTGGGAAAACCATTAATATGAATATATTCTATAACCAGCTAAATTCTTAGCTTTGGAAAACTATCGATTTCCACATCACCCAGGAGGTACGATTTTGATGCATTACCTATTTTGCTGAGAGCTAGGCAGGTTCCCCATGAGGTCTATTTCCTAAATTAATTTTTTACTTAAAGTTAAAACATGGTAGACAAAGGCAACATTTGCATTCCTCGCATTCCCAAGAACTTTCTCTGGGCCTATTGGAAGGAGTTTGAATGCCCAGTTTTCTGCATCTTACACAAGTTCTCTTCCTTCCTTCAATTTTTCTACGTTTGTGAGGATGGTCTGATAAATCATTAACCGAAGTAGCAGGTGCCCTTTTTTTAAATTTAAACTCCTCCGAAATGTTTTCTATTAGTTCTAATTTGAAATCCAGCAATGATTTTGCTCTCTTTTTTGATGGCATGTTAGTTTTAACATCCAGGAGATACGCATTATTTACAGCAGTATCGAGGAGGAAAAAAAACAAATACTTCCACCATTTTGTGGATTTTCTCAAATTGGTGTAATATTTCCTACGTTGATCAGCCAAATCCACACCACCCATATAGCGATTATATTTGATAAAAGGAAGAGGGCAAGTAACTTCAGTTTTTTCTGAGCCGAGTCTCCTCTTCACCGTTCCGGCCTTATTTTTTACATTTGTAGAAATCATAAATATTGTTTTTTTGTCTTTCCAGGCTGTGCATAATAAGTTACTATTGTTTTTACTTTGGTAAGTTAAAAAATTGTTTTCATCTGTTAATTTTACAGTTTTTAATGTGGGTGGTAAATGTTTCCTCGTAATATTTAGGGTGCCACAACAATACTGGCCCATTTTCGACAAATCTATTGCTAAAGGAACACTAGTAAAAAAACGATCAAAATAGATTTCGTGCCCTTTTTGTTCAAGTTTTTTAGCAAAATATGTTATTACATCATACCCAAGGCCATTTCCCGATTTTTTAATTGAGCTTTTATTACCAGCATATAAATCATAATCTAAAACGTAACCGGATTGCGTAGCACACATCCACATTTTCATGCCTCTTTTTGCTGGTTTCATAGGCATGTATTGAATGATCCCTAAGCGACCTTTAAATTTAATAATGGCCTCATCAATGGAAAGTTCCTTTGGTGGACGGAAGTGGCTTGAAAATTGTGTTTTTAGGTAAGAAAATAAGGGTTCAACCTTCTGTGTGTATGAAAAGTCTGGGTGATCTTTTGTCAATTCCTTATCCTTATCCGATGCATGAAAGTAGTGCAGAATTTTAAAAAACCTATCTCTAGGCATGAGACTTTTCACTCTCTCATTGCCAAGAGTAGGATTGTTAGACCAGTAATCAGTTAAATTTGGTAAATTGACCAAACTCATCGTGAAGATTACGGCAAAAAATCTCCAAAGTTCCCCAATACTTTCAATGGGTTTCCAAAACGAGCCAGACACCCCCTTGGCTCTAATACATTTTTCGGCATACGAGTTTGTATTTTGCATAATAACTTCCATAGCTTGATTCGTCATCATGAGTTCTAAATAATCAAAAGCACGAGAACCTGGACTTAAATTGTGCACAGGTCCTGAGAAATGATTAAAAATTTTATGCTCAATTTTACTGTTATCAATTGTATCAGACCATTCATAGTTAATGATTTCACTGTTCTCTTCGACCTCAGGGTCATCAAGAGACGTATCAACCGTTGTGACGGACGAATCCAATTCAGGAATATCTGAGACTGCGATTTCGCCTTCATCATCAGATTCCTTATAATCAGACTCATCAGTAGTGGTTTGATTCCAGATTTCTGCAATTTGCTCTCGGGTGAGAGACCTCGGGCGACGAGGCATTTCAAAATCCCAAATTAAAGGAACTTATTAAAAAATATTCAGCGTCTCAAATTATAAAAAAAGAACTGCACCCAAATTTATCACTGGTATTTCACCAGTCTTAACACAGTGTTAAAAACACAAGTTGGTAAATAAAGTGAGCAAAATTCACTTAGTAAAAGTCAAACAAAATAAAGAGCGCTCGCTGGTTGTTTAGAAATTGTACCAAGCCCTTATTAGGACTTCTGTGCCAAACAAGTAATTAGCACTGCTATGTGGTGATAGCCAAATTTACCACAGCTCTCTCATTGGTCTTCTAACAAAAATGTAAGGAACCAAACTTTAGCACCAGTATTTTAGCAGTCTTCTAATCGTTACAAACACTGTTGAAAACCTTAAGCGTAAGAACCTTTTCAGGCTATATTACGCCATAAAAATATATAATTATTTTTTGGAGTAGTTTATACCAATCGTAAGACAATCTAATCGTAACCAAATGTGTCACTGGTATTTCGCCAGTCTTCAGTGTTAAAAAAAATTGGTTGGTCACATAAAGTGAGCAAAATTCACTGAATAAAATGAAACCAAATAAAGAGCGCTCGCTGGTTGTTTAGAAATTGTACCAAGCCCTTATTAGGACTTCTGTGCCAAACAAGTAATTAGCACTGCTATGTGGTGATAGCCAAATTTACCACTGCTCTCTCAATGGTCTTCTAAAGAAAATGTAAGGCGCCAAAATTTAGCACCAGTATTTTAGCAGTCTTCTAATCGTAAGACAATCTAATCGTAACCAAATGTGTCACTGGTATTTCGCCAGTCTTCAGTGTTAAAAAAAATTGGTTGGTCAAATAAAGTGAGCAAAATTCACTGAATAAAATAAACCAAATAAAGAGCGCTCGCTGGTTGTTTAGAAATTACCAAGCCCTTATTAGGACTTCTGTGCCAAACAAGTAATTAGCACTGCTATGTGGTGATAGCCAAATTTACCACTGCTCTCTCAATGGTCTTCTAAAGAAAATGTAAGGCACCAAAATTTAGCACCAGTATTTTAGCAGTCTTCTAATCGTAAGACAATCTAAAGCCGCGTTTACACCTAAGTTGACAACTTAAAGTTGTCAACTTTTGTTGAAAACATTGTTTGTGGAAAACTAAAAGTTGCTCTTCTCAAACCGCGTTTACACCAAAGTTTTCCACAAGTTGCGGCAATTTGTTGCTTTTTTTACAAAATACAGCAACTTTTTCTGTTTTCCACTTGTGGAGAGAAGTTTTCCACTAAATTTTAGTTTTCCGCGGAGTGCGGAAAACTATAAACTTGTTGCTGCAACTTAACCGGTAAAAAATTGATACCTTTAGTTTTTCAACGGTTTTCACTTGCGAATGACCTAAATAATAACATACTAAAAATCGGACAAAATCGGTTCGCCGGAAGTTTAATTTTTTTTAAATTTTTAAAAAATGGTCGAAAAATTTAAAAAAAAAAAAATCGAATTATAGTATTCGAGACTTATTATACATGTTTATAGGCTATTTTTCAGTGCTGAATACGAATATGCCATTTAAATTTTAAAAAATTTAAATTTAAATTATTAAGAATTTGGAAAGTCGAAAAAATTAAAACATCGCTTAAAACCACAAAATAATTGCAAAAGAAGTAATTTAAACGGTTTTCAATTAGAAATGACTTAAATAATAGCATACTAAAAATGGAAGGAATTCGGACAATAAAAAATAAATTTTTTTCAAATTTTAAATTTTTTTGGCCTCAAAAATCGACCTTTTTAAAAATTCTTGTTAAAAACGTTTGAGGCATTTACCAAGGTCATTTTTCCATGGATGTTGTAGGTATATACCTCTATAACCTAAAAAAACACGATTGGTGATTAAATCATTAGTTAATTAATTTATAAAAATTAACGTTGAAAATACAGGTAAAATCTTTCAATCAAGTAATACAGAATATCCCTATTTTATAATAAATCATTTTGAAAATAATTAAATGTAAAAATCACAAAATATCTTTTAAATTAATTTAAAATTTAAATTTTTTGAAAGTTTTAAATTTTTTAAAATTTTTAAATTGTGTAATATATGCATGTGATACATGTCTCTAGGCTATATTTTAGTGATGTTTAAGAATATCACGCCAACTTTTTAGTAAAATTTAGTATAAGTGTGGAAAAATTGAAGCCCTTTTCTCAATAATTCTGTTTTTCATGCTTTAATTTTTCCACAGTTAATATAAATTTTATTGAAAAGTTGTCTTTATATTCGTAAACAGCACTAAAATATAGCCTAGAGACATGTATCACATGCATATACTACAAAATTTTAAATTTTTTAAAATTTTTAAATTTTTAAATTAATTTAAATATTTTGAAAGATATTTTGTATTTTTTCAATTTAATTATTTTTAAAATGATTTATTATCAAATAGTGTCTTAATATATTCTGTATTACTTGATTGAAAGATTAACACTGTATTCAACGTTAATTTTTATAAATTATTTAATTAACTAATGATTTAATCACTAGTTGTGGTTTTTTTAGGTTATAGAGGTAAATACCTAAAACATCCATGGAAAAATGACCTTGGTAAATGCCTAAAACGTTTTTAACAAGAATTTTTAAAAAGGTCGATTTTTGAGGCCAAAAAAATTGAAAATTTGAAAAAAATTAATTTTTTTAGTGTCCGATTTTCTTCCATTTATTAGTATGTTATTATTTAAGCCATTTCTAATTGAAAACCGTTTAAATTACTTCTTTTGTAATTATTTTGTGGTTTTGAGCGATGTTTTAATTTTTTCGACTTTCCAAATTTTGAAATCATTTTTAAAAATTTAAATTTAATTTTTTAAAAATTTAAATGGTATATTCGTATTCAGCACTGAAAAAAAGCCTATAAACATGTATAATAAGTCTCGATTACTATAATTCGATTTTTTGAATTTTTTTTTCGGCCATTTTTCAAAAATTAAAAAAAAGTTAAACTTCCGGAGAACCGATTTTTTCCGATTTTTATTATGTTATTATTTAGTAGGTTATTCGCAAGTGAAAACCTTTGAAAAACTAAAGGTATCAATTTTTTACCGGTTAACTTTTTCACATCTCGCATACATTTTCGTTCGGCTTTCCGTTATTTTTGGGGATAAAAGTCTGAAATTCCTGGTAGTCTCCTATCTTTACCGAATGTAAGGCGCCAACTAATTCATAAAATTCGCGCGCTTTGTTTATTTTTGTTTTCACCATAATTTCACTATTTGACACATTGCGCCCGAAAGTGTTTCAACTCCTTACGTAATGTTATTTTTTGGAATCCCTGATGCATATTTATTTTTTTAAGAATGTTCACACGCATATGTTATTAAATTTTCCCTAATGTGCATGTAATTTTTCAAAAATCTTTGGATTATTGCGGTTGAACATACACCTACAAAATCGTACCTTATTCACTTACCTAGCAATAGACGAAGTTGTACAATATGCAATTATACGGCTACTACCTGTAGGTTTACAGTTTATAGCTAAAAATAATATAGTTTGGGGTTATTTTACAATAGCTACAAGGACTGTCAGCGGTCAATATGCCTAGCCTAGGACCTGCAAGTATTACCCGTGATATTTGTGTTTGTGAATAGTTATTACCTGGATATGAGTTCAAAAACAATAATTTAGAATTAATATCCTTCAGGTTTCACATCATTAAGTGTAATTTTTGACTAAGATATTGAATTACCTATCCCGATTATTTAATGATACTTTTAAGCTATTTTTAATTCATTTCTTAATTATTTAAAACAAATATCAGACTTTTTTATATCTGAATAATTCTATGAATACCTATTATCGTTTTAAAGACTACATTATTGAAATTAATGGGTGGAAAGTCACGATTCTTTCGATTGTGCGTTTTGGCACATTGCGACCGAACGCGTCAGTTTAATATTGTGACCGACGGAGGGTTGAGTTGAGTTGAGTTGAGTTGAGATTGACTTGAGACATTTGCTGACAAAAATTTATCGCTTCGTCTTCTCTTTACTTCTTTGGTAATAATACTTCTTAATTACATGTTAACTTGGGAATTTCTTACTAGGGGGATAATTATTTTCTTCTTTGTTATTCTACTATTTCATTTAAGAATCTTGCTATTGCTTGGATTTTAGTTCTTCTATTATCTTTGATTAATTTCATTAGCTCTTGATAGTTTAGCGATTTTAGTTGAAGGGCGTTGCTTAACTTTGCTCTCTTACTTACGTGTCTATTGCATTCAAACAGGAAATGATTAAAAGTGTCTTCTACTTTACAAGTATCACATAACGGATTTTGAATGAGGTTAAATTTATAAAGTTTGGAGTTAGTCATGAATGTTTTAGTTTTTAATCTGGAGATTAATACGTCTGTCTTTCGGTTGCCTATACTAAGTTTGTCTTTTTGGTTTACAGAGTCCATATGCTTGAAATCATTGTAGTGTTTATAACTTTTCCATTGATATTCTTGTTCCTCTCTTATTTTGTTTGATATACTTCTTATGGCATCTTCTGGTGATATCTCGTTGATTATAATTTGATCTGGAGCTTTTCCTGCTTCCTGATCTGCCTTTTCATTTTCATATATTCCCTTGTGTCCCGGAATCCACGCTATTTCTATTTCCTTTGCAAATTGCATAGCTTGGTTAATGCTTCTGTTTAGTTTTTTAATTACTTCTGGCGATTTTATATTTATATTTTGCAATGATTTAATGACGGATAGACTATCTGTTAAAATGAAGTATTCTTTTTCGTTCACGATGAACTCCTGAACCGCCGTGCAAATTGCCATAGCTTCAGCAGAAAAAATACTGTTTAAATTGGGGATTGACCCAGCTATGATGATGTTCTTGTTAAAATTTACTGCTGCTACTTTGGTTTCTTGATTTCTCTTGGAGGCGTCAGTTGATATTATTATTTTTCCTTTTAGGAATTCCTCTTTGAAGCATTTGAATAAAACTTGGATTTCTTTCTCGGATTTCTGTTTGTCCTGAAATCTATAAGCGTTTAAGCTCAATTTTAAGTTTGGATTTAAATTTTCTAGACAGCTTTCGGATATTATTAAATCTTTTTCTATTGATAGCCTTCTCATTATCTTTAGAAATTTAAATCCTATAGGTTCTATTTTTAATCTAAATTCGTTTTCGCCGTTTTTAAAAGTGTTACATAGTTCCGAGTTTTTGCCTTGTACGATCTGTCTGATTCCAAACCTAGCCATGTTAATTTCCATTCTATTTTCAATAGGAATCTGTTCTGCTTCTTTGAGTAGTAAGGGTATTGGGGTCCATTTAGGTAATCCAGTGGCTATTCGCATAGCATCGTGGTATAATATTTCAAGTTTATTAATTTGAGTTTTGCTTGCGGTGCATAGTATTTGGCTACCAAATTCCATACTGCTTCTGATGGTGGTGTTTGCTATTTTTATTATATGATAAGATCGGGCTCCCCACGCTCTTCCTGTTATGGCTTTTAGTACATTAATTTTTCTTTTGATTTTCTTTTGTAGATATTCGATGTGTTCTTTAAATGATAGGTTTCTTGAGAAATAGATGCCTAATATTTTTATTTGAGATACCCATGGAATTTCTTGTTGGTCTATTTCGAATGTTGTATTCGGTACTTGTCTTTTGTTTGAAAAGTTTATTGCTTCACATTTCTGTACCCTGATTTTCATTTTCCAATAGTTTTTCCATCTATTGATTTTATATAGAGTCCCTTGAAGATCTTCCATTAGCCTGTTTAAATTTTGGTTTTCTCCATAGATGTAAATATCATCTGCGTAAACTAAGCATTTGATGTCATTGTGTAAATTGTAGAATATATCATGCATATATATAGCGAAGAGAAAACCACTCAAAACACTTCCTTGGGGAACGCCTCCCGACGGAGGGTTAAGTTGCAGCAACAAGTTGCTAGCGCAAAGCGCGCATCAACAAATCTTCCACTTTTAGTTGTCAACTTTCTTTGATCTTTACCGACAATCCGCGGGAAACTAAAATTTAGTGGAAAACTTGCCTTTCCACAAGTGGAAGACAGAAAAAGTTGCTGTATTTTGTAAAAAAAGCAACAAATTGCCGGAACTTGTGGAAAACTTAGTGGAAAACTTTGGTGTAAACGCGGCTTAATCGTAACCAAATGTGTCACTGGTATTTCGCCAGTCTTCAGTGTTAAAAAAAATTGGTTGGTCAAATAAAGTGAGCAAAATTCACTGAATAAAATAAACCAAATAAAGAGCGCTCGCTGGTTGTTTAGAAATTGTACCAAGCCCTTATTAGGACTTCTGTGCCAAACAAGTAATTAGCACTGCTATGTGGTGATAGCCAAATTTACCACTGCTCTCTCAATGGTCTTCTAAAGAAAATGTAAGGCACCAAAATTTAGCACCAGTATTTTAGCAGTCTTCTAATCGTAATACAAGCTGCTTATAACAACAAAGAAACAAAAATTGACCAAGCGTTGAAAGGAATGAAAAGTGCGTAAATTTACCAGTCTTCTAAATAAAATCAAGAAAAAACCAAGTTGATCAAAAACCAAAGAGAAAATTCAATCGGAGCAATAGAAACGAAGAAATGAAGCTGATTGAAACAGCAGGAGCACCCCCGCGTCTGTTCAAGGGAAGAGAGCGAGTGACGCATCCCAGAGCAAACAATTTCTTATATAACCTCGGCAAGAGTTGGGGGCCATTTCAAAATTTAAGCAACTTCATTTTCTCACCAGGGAGACAGTACAAGAGAATCCACACAAATTATCACTTTTTACAACACCCCTTTTAGTTTTTGTACTTACGTCATTGCAATTTTTCTTTCCCACGGTTATTGGCTCCACCCTATCCTCATCGGCGCGACACAGTGTCACCAAGGGTACACTCATCAGGGGTGTCAGGGGTTGAGAACAGGGTTTATCTTGTACTTTAGAAGCGGTACAACAAAATCACTGCCCTCTCTGCAGATGGCATGAAATTTAAAAAAGATTCTGGAGACATTTTAATTAAGTTTTGGGCCCGGAAGCATTTAACGATTAAAATTTTTACTATAATACAAATTAAATCGACCAACTACAGGCGTAAGCCCAGCAAGGTTGGTCCAGTCTTTTTAACCCAAACTACCGGACATTCCATCTATCCACTGCCCTATTAAAAAAATAATGCTTTCTACAATCAGTCTTAAATTTTACTTTATTCAATTTGAAATTGTGACCCCTTGTTCTATTACCCGTATTGAAATCTAGTCCCTCAGTGTCCTCTTCAGAATATAAGTTCAGTTCCTCTGTGTTCATGTTATTTTCAAAAATTAATTGAAAAAATTGTGCAACTGGTGTTTTAGTTTCTGGTTTTTCCAATGTTTTTTTAAGTCTTCATGAAAAGAAAAACCATAAAAGATTCCTTCTATACAACATAAATAAACAATTAACGTCACCAATCCAGGCAGGGGTCATTTCTAAAAAAAACTGAAAGTGTGATAGTCAAATTTTTTAGTACAGGAGTGACCAATCCAAGGTCCGCGGGCCGCATGCGGCCCGCTTGAAATAATTCTGCGGCCCACGAAATTTTTTTAAGTTAAAAGTTTTACGTTAACGCCCCTACGAAATTCGGACAAACTGTACCAAAACAAGTTAAAAACCTGTAGACTTGAATTTCCAAAATCAAATTTTAGAGAAAAAAATTGCCCCCCTCTCCAGATGGTGACCTAACTCAGTTTCGAGTAATTCATAGTGTTTTTAACGGCACCTTATTTAGTTTCTATAGAGAAAGCTAATATCCTAAAATTTTATATGCGGCCAGCGGGAGTATTGTGGTTTTCCAAAGTGGCCTAAAGATGATTTGGGTTGGCCACACCTGTTTTAGAACTTAAAATACATAATCCATTGCCTCCCAAACCTGAGAGTAAAGGTTGAAATTTAAGAAGTAAATTCTATATAAAATTGACTCCTTGGATTCCTTTTTCGTTTAAAATCACAATAAACGAAAACAAAATGAATCTAGGTAGCTTGTAGTTAGAAATAGTTATACTTCAAGTTCATTTTCAATGGTTCATTCTCACCTCCATTTGTATTTTACCTCACCATTTTAAATCGTGAGAAGATCTAGGAAAAAATTTATCTTTTGTAATACTTCTTGGGTCATTCTCAGAACATGAAAATGGTGTCTAAAAATCTAATCTTCTTAATCTAACCAAACTAAAATACTTTATTGATTGATGTTTTCCTTTTCCATGAAAGTCTACTCTCTACTGATTGAAGTTTATAAAATTTTCCTCTTTTAAAAAATTAATTAGTTAAAACCAAAAATAATCACTCCTGGTTTTGGAGGGAACTGCCCTCCCTGTACCCCTTAGCTACGACCTCGTATCTAAGAGTTATCAAACTAAATACGACTGGTATGAAGCATAGTTTTTTTTTCATTTGTGTAATAGCACAAGTTAGTAAATTTTCAAGAATCAAAGCTTGGAAATATTTGAAGTAATAACAACTCGAAGTTTTGAATTTTATTCAATTTCGCTATTCTAACAAACTTTGAACTAAATATAGTTGTGTGATTGTTCCCAAGGTGTTATAGAAGATCCCGGCCTTCAATTGAAACGATAGGATGGGTTTAATTTTGTTTTTGACTGATTATAAATAAGCAAATTCTATTTTTACCAAGATAGACAAATCCGCTTTCCTGTTTCTTAAAATCTGATTTCTTTAATCAAATTATCTGCAGTTGCAATCTTTGTTGCCAAGGAACTTTCTATGGTTGTCAATAGCCAGAAAATAAATTTCAGGAAGGGGTATTGGAATTTTGGGAGGGGACATGGAGTGAATTTATTCCTTTTTTATGGTCAAAAAATCTAAATTTCTGACTTTTGGGGAGGGTGATTATCCCCAAATCCCCCCATGACTATACGTCCCTGTCATGTATACTTCTTTCTGTAACCTATCAAATTTTAAAATCGCATTCATGTAAAGTTAAGTTATGGTGGGTTGGGTTGGGTTTTCTCTCGCAAATGGACTCATTTTATTAATAAAGTTCATAACATTTTGAGAACTTAGTGTTGGTTTCACTGAAAAAGGTTCGTCTTTTTATTAAAATTGTTTAAAATAATTTTCAGATAAATTGAGTAAAAACACATTAGGATACTTTATTTTCGGGGGAACAGGGCAAATAATCTATTATTTACAGAGAGTTGTCATCAATGCATTTTTCGTTTTTTTTAAATAAAAAATAACTTTTTTTTGAATGCGCAATTAATATATATATACATAATTATTAATATAACTCAAATAAAATTAAAACTAAAATACATTTTTTACAAATTTTTTTTCCGATATTCTTAATATTTGCAGTCAATATTTAATTTTCTAGGCTTTCATTCATATTAAATGTGAGAAAACAAATGTACCAAAAAAATTGATAAGTGAAAGTGCAAACGCGTAAAAACAGAGCAACCAAAACAACACCAAGCATCCCACCCAGACCGGAGGAGAAAAGATAAGAAAGTCATTATGGGCCATAAAACGGGAGGGGAGCTCTCGGCCCGCATCGCTCCAAGGGGGAGGGAATTTCGGGCGGCTGCTCGCTGGTCAGGTCTCTGGCGACTGTTTTTCAAACCGTTGAAATGCCGTTTCCGTAGGAACCCCGAGAAGTGGGTTTTGGGGCTCCCGTATGGAAAGAGTTAACCTTGACAGCTAGCCTTCTTTGGCGCTGAAGAGAGATTCGCTAGTTACTACCTGTTCGTATTTATTCATCCCCTATCATTAATTATGCAAATTTAATTCATTATCTTCGAAAGGGGTTTTGTCCCCGATTTCACATGGCATTGTCACAAATTTATTACATTGAAATAATTGTCATTTAATTTGTCAAAGTATATTTATTTCATGCTCTTTAAAAGACGTTTTGCCTGTGTTGGTAAAAATATTAACTAAAAACAATGGGACAAATTGAAATAAATTTCTAATTTAAAAATGGAATGCTTTGGAGGAACGTGTTATATTATTGGCTCATCTAGGGAGGAAATCTTCCGTTTGAGACCGAGTTTGTCCAAATCGGTTCGGGGGTTCGGGCTGGCGGCCGGCGGAAAGGAACCTCTCCATAGAGTTAACATTAGAGAAAAGTGAAAAGAACGCATAATTTTATAATGGAAGGTTTTGGAGGAACGTTTTATATTATTGGCTCATCTAGGGGTGGAAAGCTTTCGATCAAAACCAAATTTGTCCAAATCGGTTCAGGGGTTCCGGCTGGCGGCCGGCCGAAAGGAACCTCTCCATAGACTTAGCATTAGAGCAAAACTAAAAGAACGCATAATTTTAAAATGGAAGGTTTTGTAGGAACGTGACATATTATTGGCTCATCTAGGGGTGGAAAGCTTTCGATCAAGATCGAGTTTGTCCAAATCGGTTCTTGGGTTCGTTCTGATGGCCGGCCGAAAGGAACCTCTCCATACAGTTAACATTAGAGAAAAGTGAAAAGAATGCATAATTTTAAAATAAAAGGTTTTAGAGGAACGTGTTATATTATAGGCTCATCTAGGGGTGTAAATCTTTCAATAAAGACCGAGTTTGTCCAAATCGGTTAGGGGGTTCGGCCTGGCGGCCGGCCGAAAGAAAAACCCAATTATTTTAATATACAGGGTGTCCCACGAGAAGTGGCCCAACCCCTTTAACTTTTGAACCCCTACAGATATAGTCATGAAAGTGGGGTCTAGGTATAGTAAAGTGACCATGCTCCATCCAATGAGATAAGTTTCAACGCCCTCTAGCGGAAACTTTAGGAGTTATAATTTTTATTTTGAAAACTATGTGAGGTATGTGAAAAAAGTCTGTGACTAAGTTGTAGAGCAGCATCGATTCAGTAGGAAAAGACACCTTAAGCAGAAAAATATCTTGAATAAAACCCCTAAAACACACGCTCAATTATATTGAATTTACCTAGATTTTACGTTTTAACCCATTAAGGACGACTTTAAAATAATGAAAATAAATAACTTTTCTTTCATATTTTGTTCATTTGGACCGAATATAGTAAGAAATGCCCATTTTCAGATTTAAAAAAAAATAATTTTTATGAATTTTTAACTGGCAACTTTTCTTGCCAACCGTCCTTAGTGGGGTCCAAACTCTGACAAATGAAAAGTCGAAAAAACTAATTAGAATGTTTACGATTTTGATAATAAAATGTTTTCATACATAATTTAAAGAAATAATCAATAAATAAAAGTGAATGGGTACTAAATTGTTAATAGGGGGTCCAAGAAAGGGTATTTCACCCCTCCTGAATAGGGCCAGTTCAGTTCAAATATTGATATTCACCTATTTTCAGGCTTTAAGAATAGCCGAACTAGTACTTTTTTTAAGTCGGAATGGTCGGAACCCTTTGATTTTTGTACTTTAGCTAGCTTCCAGGTTAAAAAAGGTTTATTTATATCTCCCAGTCTGGAACATAGGGACTTTTTTACCTGCTAGAGTCTTATATATTCTCAACTTTCATTTTTTTTGGATACCTTTGGTTATATGTATATAATTTTTTTGCCTTCCGAAGCCTTTTCTCTTATTGGAATTCTACGTTCTTTTTAGTCATTCTCTATCAAAAAGTCATTATAATTACAGTATTCATCTTTATGGCTCCAGATTTCGCATATTCCCCCCAGAAAATGCTAAATATTACTCATTAACTCGATAAAAACTAGGTATTAGCCCATTCAAAATGGGTTAAATTACTCCAGTGATATTTTATTTTATTTTTTGACTGCTGTAAATTTCCAGAAACCCCTTTCAAGGAAAATAAATGTATCCAGAAATGATTTATTATGTGATTGAACCAATAAATCTGTTAGGAATCGGTAAAAATCTAAAATCTATTTAAAAAAAACACTAAAATTATGATCCAATGGAAACATTTTATCATGCTAAAGTATCAATAAGATCTACATATATGATAAGAACAAAAAAAAAGCATTAAAAATAATTAATTTACAAAAGCTTCTTATGAGTAACTCGTAAAAGTTTTGACCACACATCAGACGATTGGCAACAAAAGTTGCCAGTAGAAGAAAACCCTTGCTATTGGCAATTTAAATACCCCCATTCCAACTGTAATTGGTAATAATATTTAGAATGGGATCTTGTGAATATGCTTCAATAGAAACAAGTCATAAAAATAACCAAAACATTAGATTATTTTGGCGTTTTCCAAATGATCTCCCAGCTATCTCCAAAATGTAGTGAAACGCTCTCATTCTAACAGCGATTTTACCCCCAAAACGGCATGGCAGGTATAAATTTCTATTTTTATCTGAATAAATACATTCTTTAGAAGCTGTTGTCATGCATTTAAACTTTTAATGTCCTCTATTAGAGTCAGTAAAAAATGAAATGTCCCTTGGCAAATTTTGTTGCCAACCGTCCTTAATGGGTTAAAACACTCCTCACGAGGCAAAAATGAGAAATTTTCAATTTAATGAACTAATAATACTTTTAGGAATTTACTTAAGCAATAAAAATAAAAATTTCTCATTATCGCCCAGTAAGGAGCGTTTTAAGACGTAAAAACTACGTAAATTCAACCTAATTGAGCGTGCGTTTTAGGGGTTTTATTCAAGGTATTTTTCTACTTAAGGTGTCTTTTCCTACAAAATCGATGCTGCTGTACAACTTAGTAATTGACTTTTTTCACATACCTCAAATAGTTTTGAAAATAAAAAGTATAACTCCTGGAGTTTCCGCTAGAGGGCGTTGAAAGTTGTCTCATCGGATAGGGCATGGTCACTTTACTATACCTATACCCCACTTTCATGACTATAACTGTAGGGGTTCAAAAGTTAAAGGGGTTGGGCCACTTCTCGTGGGACACCCTGTATAAGATACAAAAATATGGGTGAAAATAGTTCAATTTTAACTTGATTTGCATCGAATTAATTAAAACTGACCTATTTTACCCCCAACCCACCCTACTTTTGTATGATAACGTACAATTACTGAACTCGTGATGCGTAATCGATATATTGGCTAAAGATTTGTGTGTACTCACTCTTTTTATGATAACGCATAATTACAGAAATCATCATACTTAATCGATCTCGTAGCTTAAGGCGCAACAAAGACTAACTGACATTTTGGACAGTTTGAGTTATACATCAAGCTTTATGTATATTTCGACCCCGAACCACCTGGCACAAGCGGTTTTGCGAAAAAAAAAACGCTCAAATCAATTATTTCATATTATAACTGCAATCGTAAGGCAAAATTTCTTAATTGCAGGTCTATCCATCGACTTCAATAGAGACGCTTGCACGGCCAAAGCATTTCATCTCAAATTCCAAAAAAAAGGCTCAAAATAAAGGTTTATAAACTATTATGCACACATGCTTTTTAATAAGAGCGAAACAGTTTTTTCCGTCTCCTGTTAAGTTTGGAAGATGTAGTTATGGCTGTGGCATGTTTTACCTTAAGCGACGATCTATTAGCTATCAAGATCGTGTCGATCTTTTGACTATTTATATTCTCGAACTTGAAAGTGACCGGAAAGATTTTTAAAAATGGATTTCCAGGAACATTTCACAGTTGCCTACTTGCCGTATAAACACTGGTTCGAACTCAACACTAGTGACAACAAGCGTAGTTTGGCTGGCATTGATGGAAGATTACTTACGACTATGTCGCAAGCTCTGAACTTTAACTACACCTTGGTTACACCCGCCGACTTAGAATGGGGTGTACAAAAATCGGATGGAACTTGGTCAGGAATGATCGGAATGATTGAAAGAGAAGAGGCTGACCTTGCTTTAACAAATCTGAATCCGACTGATTCAAGATTGCTTGTTGTCGACTTCAGCACGCCTTACCTGTACTCTCAAATTACTTTCTTTACCAACTTTCCCAAAGAACTGAGGAAAGTATTTATGATGATCTATCCTTTTCAGACGAAACTTTGGCTAGCGGTTATGGTTTTGGCTATACTGATTTCACTCTTTTATTATTTTATTACTCTTCGTAAGAAGCCTTACGTGATTTGGTTATTGGAAATCTGTGCTAATCTTTTGGGAAAGTCTTACTTCAAGAATCCAAAGGCTAATCCCTTCAGAGCAGTTTGGGGTATCACAGCTCTTATTCTCTCTTTGTGTTACACTTCTGTTATGCTCTCTATGTTTTTCTTACCTTTGCGAGAGCCCCCTGTACGTAATTTTGAAGAGCTTTCTAAAGCTGTTGATGTAAGAGGATTCAAGTTATTTGTCAGTAAAGGTACTAATTTACTATACCTATTGCGAAAAGCTAATAAAGTTGAGCTGGTTGAAAAGATAGAAAGAAACGAATGGTTTTTTAACGCAAATATTTTTAAAAATACTTTTAAGCTTGAATACAAAAATTCTTACTTGGGTTCAACAAGAAACTTGTACCTTTTATATGGGATACCACCAAGATCGCTATTGTTCATTTCTGATGACACAATTGGGCCTACTAATGTAGCTATGGCAATGAGGAAGGGTCTAGGTGGCAAGGGGAAATTTAATTTGGTTATTAAGAAGATGGTACAGTTTGGCATAATTGACAAAATATTTAAGGATGAAGTATTTAGGCGTAGAATGTCCATTATTAGTGAAATTGAAGAAAGAAATCACGATGCAGTTCCTTTATCTTTAGAACATATGTATGGAGCATTTTTGACTTTGGTGATCGGCCACAGTTTTGCAACGATTGTTTTGTTCATAGAAAGAACGGTTTGGAAAATGAGAAAGAATACCTGACTTTAAAAATATTTCTTTTAATACATATCGTAACTATAAGTTTTTATTATACATTCTTTTTACGCCTTTGTCATGATTATTAATTTTTTTTAACTTCTAAAGATTTTCTGAAATTTATTTTAGTATAAATATTTAAGTTTCCAATACAATTTCATTTTGTCCTTTGAGAAAATTTGGGGTTAATAATAACAATTGTAGAAAGGGAAAACACAACATCTTTTGCTTTTTTGTTGTTGCTTTTGCCTGTTTTGTTATGCGAATTAGCGCAATTTAGTACCTTGAATAGTGGTTTTTTTTTCCTTATTTTTCTTTAACTTCATAAAATGCATCACCATCGTGTCCTCCATATTAAGGAAATTATTTAAAAAAATCTTTATAAAGTCATTTTAAAGGCATTCCTTATAAGAGAAAAAAATACCTTCTCCATGTCCTTGTATAATAATAATAATTTATTTTCCATAATGTAGAAATTAAAATTAACATAAATATTGAAACAGATAAAGACTACATTATGGATAAACCACCACTTTAGCTGTCTGCTGTGTTGTGGTGGTGGTGGCAACATGAGAGAAAAAAATACTACAAGAAAAACAAATTCCATTATTATTTCTATGTTTGAAATTGAAAAATACTCTAGTTATCTTATGTGTGATCCCCTATGAAAGAACATATGGGACAATGTTTATAAAGGCATGTAGGATCTTTTGAAGTTTTGATTGCTAGTTTTATTTTAAAAATAATAATTTTAGTTGAAAAAAGGCAATAAATTTTTTTCACTTTACTATTTTTATTAAAATGTAGTAATTCTTTCATGGAAAATTTTCTTCTACATTTATGTATTTTTTCCATTTCAAATGTAAATGTAGGCCGACCACCACGAGAAAACCTTTTGACGTCGTACAATACTGTAGCGATTGTTAAAGAAACGGCCTCAATTTTGGAGGTGATTGTAATTCATAAACGCTTAAAAACGTTTGTCAAAGTTTTTCTAGTGGCGGTCAGACTATTTTAAACTTTTACGGTTATATGTATATTAGGGTGGGTCATTTTCCTATGGCAAAAAAAATTTTTTACAAATTATATCGGGCACAGCAAGAAAAAGGTGCAAAATTGTCTCAAACTAACATGTGTGAAATATTAATCCATTCTCTTTTTGCCTCCGGATTGGCCTCAAATGGCACAAAAATATGTAATTTTTCATATTTTTAAAAATTTTATAAATTAATTTTTTTTGTCGATAATTATTTAAAGCTCACAAATAAGGGTATTTAAAAGCAATTTTTATCATGTTAGTCACATTTATGCATTTTTAATACAAAAAAACAAATTCCAAAGTGGTAATATAATGTATTACCATACTAACAAAACATGCGTAGAATAGGAGGATTTTTTTGCCAACAAACAGTGGATTGTCAGTGATAGATTTTAAATATTGGTAGATCAGATACATTCTCCCTCAATTATGGCCAGTGTAAAACGATATTTTTAAATTTTAAAAGTAGAAAAATAGTTGTATTTTTCATAAATGTCAAGCTTTCAAAATTCAGCGGATAGTTATTTCGTGGGCTGGTCTTGGGAATCAAAGGTGATCACATAAAATATGTTGAAACAAGTGTCTAATGGATAGTTTGTTTAGAGGCAATAGCAATATCTTGATGAGATTCGCCTCAGTAAGGATTTATCTATTTTTTCTATAGCAATAAACTAAAACCCTGGCTCATAAATTATACTTCTTTAGAGAGAGGATTGACTCAAAATAGCTTTTTAGTATTCACTTAAGCGTTCATAAAAGTTTAAATATAGCAAATTTAACTGTCGAAAATAAGCACAAGTAAGTTCTAAAAATTTATGTAGCTAATTTAAAAATTTTGAAGATAAGCTGATTTACCGCTCTTCTTAAGAAAATATTTCAAAATTTGACTCTTAAAATATGTTTTTAATTAATTTTTTTAACATTAAGGACTCCTATGGGGGACACTTGGGATGGACTATTCCTAATATGCCACTGAAATTTCAATGAAAACCTCAACCTTTAAATATTATCCATATATCCTCCGGGGGTTGATATCTTATAACCCACAAAAGGTACCCACCTTCTGACTCATCCATTTTTATTAAATTTAATGTTTTTACCTTCCTACTCAACCGGAAATAAAGGTTTCGCACATTTTTATGATTTCAGAAAGAAATCTTTGATTGCCAGTTCTAATCATTGAGATACTTCAAAATATGTTGTTTTACAACTCACGCATTTCAACTCGGGTTTCCTTTTTAATTATTTTATAGTCTTCAATGATGATTTTTGTACCATTTTGCACGTTTACACCCATAACAGATTCGTCCAATCGAGGTAAAAGCCCGATTTTCGTTTGTCCATTTTTACATGAAATTACTATATTAATCGAAACTTTGACGTCAATTCGGAGGGAAAAAGAGTTATCGTAATGGAATAATATTTCACACATGTTAGTTTGAGACCATTTGGCACCTTTTTGTCGCTGTGCCCCTGGGAAAATGTAAAAAAAATATTTTTGACCCACCCTAATGTATATCTCTAATATATTTATATGAACTCTTATAAATTGCACAAATGGTTCACACACACAATGGTTCACAAATGAAAGTACACTAATGTTAAATACTTTTTTAACTTTTAAAATAAAAGAAACGGTATAATAAGAAATGCAACACTCGTGGAAATTCAAGATTTCGACTATTGGAAATTATTGATGAGGTTATAAAACGTATTTCTTTAAATTTTCAGATTTTTTTATCATTAGTTTTTTTTAATAAATTTTCAAAAATTACAGTCGCTAGAGTCGAAGGTGTGGCCTAAGTGACGTCACCTCTGCTTTCTCTGAATCTTCAACCAATCAATATTTGCTAAGGAAAGGCAAATCATATTTCGAAAAAAAAAATCATTGTGAAAACGGACCTTTCACAAAGTATTTTACCTTAAAAAAGGACCCTTCACATAGTATTTTGGCATTTAAATGGACACTATTTTTCACAAAACTGCAAATTTGTGAGCTTATTTTCACAAAAACAGGATCCTGGTTGAAAAGAACTATTTGAACACTAACTAAAATTCACAAAATTATGAGTAGATTTTCACAATTTTTACAAAACCCGGACCCTTCACAAAAAGTCTGGACAGACCCCTGTATTTCTTAAAGAAGCTATATTGAAGGAAATATTTTACTGGGTTGTTAAGAGGTACATTCTGCAAGAAGAGAACGTTAGAAAACTTTTACTATTCTCGAATTAAAAACAAATTATCATAAAAGCCATGTAATCGCAAAACCATAAAATTCGGAGATTTCTTTCCCGGTTCTGCATGCTCTCAAGAGCTTTTCTCCTCGAAACAACAATCAGTTTGTTTCTTGTTGTGTTCATTAAAAGGTTTCATTAGATGTTGTCATGGATGGTATATGAACTGTCTCTGTTCCCAAGCAGCACAAACGTTCAATAATCGTCTTATTTATGTCGTGTACGCCCTAATAAGTTTACATTTAGTAGCAATTACATAAACTTGACATATTTGGTATGAGCTGTGCTAGTAAGGTATATGGCGAAGGGCAAGAGAAAATGTACCCCAATCGAAGGTTCGACACCAGGGCAATTTCTGCAGATGTTGTACATGTTCTTGATTTGTCTGGCTTTATTTCCATACCACTGTAGTGGCGAGTTCTCAGTCTCGCTAGGGTTTTTGTGATAGTTCTGTTGGCATTTAGTTCGCAAAGTTGTAATTTTTATAGTAATTGGAGGAATTGCCAATTTCTGCAGTTGGGAAATTCTCAGCGACCACCGACCAATCGAAACAACATTGAAGAACCTTAATATCCTTTCTTTAAAAGAATAAATACGTGAAAACTTAAAAAGCATTTGAATTAGAGATTGATGAAGGTCGGGACTACTTTGTGAAAATGGAAATACAAAATCATCTCACAGTTGCTTACCTATCGTTAAAATACTATTTCGAACTCAGCACCAGTGACAACAAGCATGTTTTTGGTGGCATTGATGTAAGATTATTTGAGACAATGTCCCAAGCTCTAAACTTCAAATACACCTTGATTACACCCACCGACTTAGACTGGGGTAGAAAAGATCGGATGGAACTTGGACTGGAATGATCGGCATGATTGAAAGAGGTGAGGCTGACCTAGCACTTTGTTTTCTAACTCCTACAAAAGAACGACTGGAAGTTGCTGACTCTTCAGTGCGAATTATTTTTCCATTGAAATGTCTTTCTTCACTAATTTTCCGAAGCAAAGCCTTCGTAAACGTATACCCTTTCAATTCGGATCTTAGGATTGGGCTCATGATTTTACTATTGGTTCTCTCACTAATATTTCATTTTATTGCTCTCCCTAGGCAGCAGTACTTAATATGGTTATTGGATAGCTACTTGTAAACCTTTTTGGTCATACCTATTTGAGAAATTGGAAAGCTTGCTTTTTAACAGGCTTTTGGTGTATCTCGGCTCTTTTGATATCTTTGAGCTCCTAGGTGGTTAACATGGCATGAATTCTCAAAGTGAAAATGAGGTGTGAAATGTGGTATTGCCTTATTGGTTAATGACTTTATCCTGCTGAAATGCGGGAGTAGTATTACGAAAAATACGTACTTAAAATAATAAACTACTTTATCAGTTTTTATATTGATGAATTTTAATCTTAAATTGCAGTCGGAAAAACCCATGTGATGGCTTTAATGCATACACACACTGCATGTTCAATTTAAAATTTTCAATTGATTAATTGCTGGGTAGGATTGATCTAAACCTTTACATACATATAGTAATGATATTTTCAATTGAAAAATAACATTGGTGTTCGCTTTTGATTGCATGAAAATAATCAACTTTTCACTGGAGGTTGTAGTTGATTTTGATGTGATAAAAAGTAACAATTAATGCTATAATGAGCCGTGGTTATAAGCAAGCCAAATGGTTAGTTACTCCAAAGTCAATTTGCAAAGTACCCAACTTTAGCACTCATTCACCATTCGATAATCCATTCATTAATGTAAATTCAAAGCATAAGTATATATTTTTCCTTTTTTTTCAACAAATGAAAAATAAAAGTATCCTCTTTCACGTCACGAGACACAAATTTGTCTCTTGAGAGCAAGAAATTAAACCTCTTCGTTCTCTTTGAATCCTCGCTAGTCTCTGGGCAAATTTCAGTCAATTTAATGCTCAAAATTTAAGTACGTACCATCAATCAAACCGGCGAAGAAAAATATTGATTTCCTAAGCAAGGATAGTTTGCTAGTTAAATGGATTATGCTCTGGTGATTCTTGAGTGATCACGATTTTTGTATAAGAAAAAAATAATGAAACGGATTTTTTTTCTGTCACGGTAGGGAGAACATGATGGCGTGGTGTTCTATGTTCCCTTCAAGTGATTGTTTTGCTGTTGATTGCTTTCAAAGAAGCTTATAAAAATCTGGTATACTTGAAGCTTCTATAAATTTATCCAGGTGAAGATTGCTAAACATTTCCTTCAGAGTTATTATTGCATTACCTGTCTGTAAATCATAATTCTTATTTAAGTTATTAACAAAAATATTGATATTAAATATTAAAATATTCATGTTATCAATATTTTGTATCAAGTTTTTTCTGTGAAATATTATTTTTAGAAATGTGTAGTAGGATTTTTATACATTCCTCAAAATGGTAATGGTCAATGTATTTATTTCAAAAAACAAACTAAAGCAAAATAAAGTACTATTGATTAATTTTCAAAACTGTATTTGTACTTTATTAACATTTTAAGAATGCTATTAATAAACTTTTGGGTTAAATTATACAAGAAGTTTACTTCTCAAATGCAACATTTTGGATTTTGCATAAATCTTACTTAATTCGATATGTTATTTCATTCCAAAAATGATTGGAATGAAATTTATATTTTATATTCTCATCAACTTGATAAAGATGGTTTTTTTGTAGGTCTACCTAATCTCCGAATACATTTCATAAAAGTAATTTATTACTTTTGTTCCTTAAATTTATATTTACAAAAGGTAAAGTAATTGAAGTATGACGATAAATAAGAATGCATTTAATAGCAGACAAGTACAGTCGAACCCGTTTTTGTGCGGGACTATTTTGTGCAATTTTTTCTATAATTTTTTTGCGGTGTTTGAAAATTGGAACATAGTACAGAAATCTTGTATATTGGGCTACCGAGACATACACAAGGGTCTAGTGAAACAACAGTCGTCACTGACCACGAGGTTACTGAAAAAAGTATACGGTTCCTATAGAAACGGTTTCTCAATTAAGGGATTTTCGCTACAGTCCTATGTGATACATTTTTATGCGGTCCCAATCCACCGCATACAAATATTATTGTTAATTGTGTTGTGAAAACTGTTTTATGGCTACTCGCGAAGTTTTTTTTCTGATTTTTTTTGCGGTTTCTGTTATGCGGTCCCTATTCCCCGCACAAAAACATGCGTGAGTGTAGTTAAGTAGAAAAATAATATTTCGCAGAGATATTCAAATATAGTCATCCCTTCTAAACAAGCTAGCTGAAAAGACCAAGTAAAATGCTCCTTTGGGTATTCTTTTCCTATAAACTAACACAACACAGAGATATTATGAAACATACGAGAACACGAGCAGAAAAAGTTCAACGAACGCGATGGATACCAAATTTAAACTTTCGCATATAACACAAAAATGAAGAGTGAAGCTCAAGTTCAAAACGATTACTTCACCGCGCGTACATTTGACATAAGAAGCAACAATTATTAGTTATGAATAAATAATGGCCTTGCACTTGCCACCCACGTAGGAGACCTGATGATCATCAACACACTCTTCTATACTTGAAAAGTTTATTTTTACAACCTTGGTATTCTATGCTTGTCACAGAATTTCGTGTTTCTAACAGATATTTTAACGTGGATTTGAAAAGCTGAATAGGTGTTAGTATTTACGGTGCAAACCTGTAATATTACAAAAGAGAAAAATAGATAGAATGGCATTACCTTTGTTAGTTGATAGAGTTTTGCGATTGTTCTGATTGATTGCGCCTTTTCCAAATTTATTTTTTTAATCTTAAATTATTTGATTCCCTTTTACCATTTATTAAAAGATAATTTTTTCTCCTGTAAAATTTTCTGTAACTTGAAGGACCTATAATTTTTTGCATGTGAAATAAAACTTTCAGAATGGAATTTAATATTATATATTATAAATGTGTTAAATGTTAATAATAATATCTTAAATGAATTTAATGAAGTTTATTTTCAAGCAATTTTTTTCTGCAAAAAAGGGAGAGAATTTCAATGTATACTACTGAAAAATCTGCTAAATTTTGAGAGTTAATTCATTACGTTTTCAATGTGCATTTTTATAAATTGTCATTGTAAGGAACTATTCCTGACAACCTACTATTCGTTGACAAACTACAATTTAAACTTCTATTCGTCTGTTACTATAAGTAAAAACAAACTGTTCCTGAAACAAGCATTTCCTCTAAAAACACAACTGAATAAATAAAGTTTAAATAAAAGTGAAGTTAAAGTAAATTAAATAAAGTAACTAGATAATTAATTTTTTTTTGATAGGAGGTTCTTTAAATACGGGTGTTTTATTCCACAATAAAAAATAATAAGTATTTTTGTTTACAACGCTTAAAAAAACTCATTGGGGTGCTTAGGTAACTTGCCCATACTACGTGACCCGTTCAGGGATGGAGGGGGCTTCAAAATATCCCGCCAAGGGGGAGAGGGGCTTAGGGTTTTGTCACGTAGTCAATTTCCTCAAGTCACTACTATAAAATTAAGCCGAAATTATTATTGAAATTAGCCAAATTAAGGCAAACTATGCCAAATTAATTTTTTTAACTTTCTTTTTGCAAAAAATGATTGAAAACAATATTTATGAATTACTTCATGAAAACTAGAGGGGTAGGGGGGACAAAAATGGTAAAAAATGGGTCATGTAGTATGGATACGTTCCCTTATATGAAATTGGAAAGACAGACATTCGAAGAAGGGAAATATTTTAGTTCTTATTCAGGATTTTCTTAACGTATTTCTTTTTCTCCTTAGGGATGATTCTGTATGTATTCGGATAGTCTTGATATATGGAAAATTATTTATAATTAAATGAGTTGAAAGCGTCTGAGACGGAAAAAATAGTTTTACACAGTAGGAACCGGGTTGAAAAGAGGTGCTGAGATGATTGGTAAAGGAACGAAAAATAAAATTTCAAAAATATGTCCAGTACTGCAACCCTATCCAACATCCAGTTTCGCACGTGATAAAAAACAAGCGCCTTATCCGCTCTGTCCATCTCCATAATACTTTTCGTTGTCACTCCCGCCATATTGAAATATGCGACAGAAACCGTGACCACAGCCAGCATAGAGAGCTCATTACGCGCTGGGGGCTGGCGAAAATCGTGACCGCCGCCAGAGGAGGTTCGTGTGCAGGCGTAGGCGATGCTGCCAGATGCGTTTGTGGGATGTTGGTTTTGGGAAATGGAGGTGTGAAGTTGTGGGGCTTGACCGTGGCGTGCAGACGGAGGAGATTTGATTTTTTTAGGGTGGATTTGGAGGAGAGATGGTTTTGTTTGAAGTGGAGATGTGTTTTGGGGGGCTATCCTGTTGAGATAAGGGGAGGTTTGTCTGGGGTATGCGGTGGGAATTCAAAGCTGGAGGGTCCACTTAAAAAATTAGATGTATCAAAACCTTGGAAATAAAATAAGTAAAATTTACCAGTTCTTTGAATAGGAGGTTTTTGACTTCTAATTAAAAGGTACGTGCCTACGTTGGAGAACTTTTTCTTTAAAAATGTAAAATATACTGATATTTCTAGTTTTTTAGATGCATTTATATTAGAAAACAGTTATTTAAATATAAAATTTAAAAAAATATTAATCTAATTCATAAAATTTAATAAAAATAGCTTAAATTTGATCATTTTTTAAGTTTACGATAAAAATCATAATTAAAAATCTAGCTAACTTAAAGTGATTTTTTAACCTGTAACATAATTTTAGGACAATTATCTAGGGAATGACCTAAGAAGTGCTAGATATAAAAATTTTTATAGAAGTTACAGCCTTTTAATTAGGAATACATTAAATTTTCAGTTTTTTCCTTTCTTTCCTATATAAACAAGCTCCTACACTCACTTAGAATCAACTTAGCAAGATTTCCATAGGTCATTCCCTAGATAATACTATCAAAAACATTCATGCCAAACTTCATAACAATACAAGCAATAGATTTTGAGAAATCATTTTTACCGTGACTAAATTTATTAGAAAAACTGTTCGGAGAAAAACGCATTTGAAATGACATTTTGCATATGACCGGCATGTGACATTCTTTCTTTAACTAGCTATAACTTTTTTTCTAGTTGCTATAGAATCAAAAGTGAGATAGTTTTGGAAAGCTTAAAAGCTGTACTAAATTATAAAATCAAAAACAAAAATTACTAGTTTTGGTCGAAATTGACGTTTTCAACGTAGGCACGTACCTTAAAGGCATTTGAGATGTGCAAGTTGAAATGTTGTGTGCCTCCAAGGAATACGTCTGCGCGGATGGTATTGGGTTGTCCCATAAGTTCTGTCCTTTTTACGAAGTTTCGTGTTTGAAAATTTTTTATGAAAAACTGGTATTATGTGGAGATTTCAAACAAAAGGGATTTTGATTTATGTATATTTTTGAACATAATGTGTGGTTTTGGTAGTTCTCGTGGTATTATTTCTTTTCAAAATGGCGGTTTGAAAAAAAGACCGCAAACGACGATTTTCGCGTAATTTTTTTCTTTTGTTTAAAAAACTAGGAAGAACGCATGATTCATGGCTAAAAAAATTTTTACTGTATGTTTGAAATGTTTATATTGAGATGTCATAGTTTCAAGATAATTCGATAGGTTTAACTTAGGAAATTTTGGTCTCAAACATAAAATCAATTGCAAGAAACTTTCATCAGTAATGTTAGTCATTTCAAAGAAATTCTCACAAAAAATCATCAAAAACAATAAAAAAGCTTACAGATAGACCCCAGTATTCAAAATATGCAGTATATTAAATTATCTCTGTAATTAAGTTTAGAAAGTAGTGCGCACAATTCAAGCGCGCAACATTTTAGCTTATCCGAATTACACTCGCTGAACTTATACGCTATGCGAACAAAGCAATTATTTGCTTCAAACAAAAACACTACAATAAAAACAACTCGTTGGAATTTAGAAATAAATATATTGAACTATAATATGAAAAGATGCTTTCAATGTTTAAACTGTGTAAAAAAAGCATTATGGTTCAAAAAACATCTGCCTCTTATTTGCTTCATACCAGCTGCTTAGAAAAACAATGGACGTGCTTTAAAAAACACGTGAAATTAGCAATATATGAAGTTTTAAAGCCAGAATTTCCTACCTTAATCTTATTGAATCATCTTGAAATTAAGACACCTTAATCGAAACATCTAAAATATACAGTAAAACTTTTTTTAGCCATGAATTATGCGTTCTTCCTAGTTTTTTAAACAAAAGAAAAAAATTACGCAAAAATCGTCGTTTGCGGTCTTTTTTTCAAACTGCCATTTTGAAAAGAAATAATATCACGAGAACTACCAAAGTCGCACGTTATGTTCATAAATATACATAGATCAAAATCCCCTTTGTTTGAAATCCCCACCTATTACCAGTTTTTCATAAAAAAATTTCAAACACGAAATTTCGTAAAAAGTAACAGAACTTATGGGACAACCCAATATTTTAAAAACATGAAATGTTTTGTATTTATTGTTACCATATATGTTTTTCCCGTAATTTACTTTATATCCCGAACAGCGCTCGTAACAGTTTTCCAAATAAAAGTATTAAAAACAAAATTATGATGAAATAATGATAAATTAATGTTATTAAATAAATTTTAATTTTCTAAAATGTACAGATAGTTTAAAAATATTATTACCAAGCACAACTACATGGTCCTCAATCAATTATTTTCCACTTTTACACTGTATTAAAATCTCCATTCTCCAACTATAATTAGTCTATCATCATCATCTTCTTCTTCTTTCTTATCTCTCTGATCAGATCCATAAGATTGTTTGTACTTACCTCTAGGACAAAAGCGTATATTCTAAAATCTAATTAGATCTTCACGCATCAAGTTTATACATTCAATTAGATACTGGGAAGTGGCCTCTTTCACATTGATTTTGGTGCAAACAGGGAAGGTCCCAGTGAACAGTCTAGCCAAAGAAGTTTAGTCTCTCCTGCTACCAACAAAGCCAAAAGAAGAACCAGGCCCCCTCACTTAAGTACCATATGGCCTTAAGCCCAGTGTCCATCATACATTAAAAGAATGTATGGGAACCTTCGAAAGAATGTATGGATGACATGAGGAACCTTCAGGGCCTATGTGGCACTCAAAGATATTATCCGAACATTCTGAAAAAAAACACAGGTACTCTCTGCCACCTTAGACAACTTTTCCTCACTAATGCATCATCAAAATCCAAAAAAGTTTTTTTTTCTATACACCAGCATACATCAAAATATATGTGTAGCTGTGTAGTCCATCATAAATTAAAAGAATGTCTTTTATTCATAGTTCACTTTTTATCACCAGGAATTTATGCTTTATATTTTATTAGATAAAATGTTTGAATTCGCGTTGAAGTAGAATCATTTAGAATTGATCGCCCCAGCCAATGAGTGCTCACAGACAATCTGTTATCTCAGTTTTTCTTCCGCTCATTGATTGTCAAGAAAGGTTGTAGTATAGACACTTTGAACTCAAGAAAAAATAAAAACCTCACATCCACTAAAATAACAACTTCTCACCTGCCAAAACTACCAATCACATCTCACCACCTCATAAACTTTTAATTACCCCTTCAACAGATAAAATCTGTCCATAAACATCCCATCCACCTCCATAAACTTTCCTCCCTCTAACACCAATCTACAACAAAGTCACTTCCATCATCTAATGCCGGTGTTGCATGCTTTTCATCAATTAACCTATGATCTGAGCAAAAATAAGCGGTCTCAAGGTGAGAGGATATCGTGGATACGTCTCTTGAACGAAACTGGGATTTATTTGCTGATGAGTAAGTCCCGTTCTTGAGGTCAGTCACGTAGACTTCAGATGTATCCGGAAATGTGAGGATACGTAGTCTGCTATTTTGGGTTTTATTTTATCCGGCGATTGGGTGGTATATGACGGAATCGAAGAGGAAACAGGATCCGGACTAGGATACGGTTCGGGCTTTAGCATTGAACTTGGTGGAACTGCTTTTGTGGCGTTGACAGTTGGATCGATTGAGCTGAGTTAAGTTATGCGACTGTCTTTCGAAGTAATTCGAGTGAAAATATTTGTGATGCAGATGAGTAGAATATTGTATCAGGATATTCAGTGAATATCAGTTATACTTCTTTATCTGACTTTGGTTAACCGTCTTGGAGTATCTGACCAATGATCATTTTGTACACACCATTTAACCTTTTTAGTAAAGGTCATTAATCCACCCCAAGTTTTCCATAGGATTCCATGGTAATCTCGGGTGACTTAGGATAGAAAAAGTTAAACATTATTTTAAATGCAATGTAAATGAATTTTACGCAATTTTATTTTTGAATAAATACTTAAGAATGACTTGTCCACCGTCTTGTAGGAATATTTGTCAATCTACACACGACACTCAACATTTTTTCTCACTTTTTGAATACATTGTTAGTGATTCCACTGTTTTGTTTTTGTCCCCGCTTATCATATAAATGTAATTCCCAATGACAATTTCAAATTTTTACAACTTTTTAAGCTTTGCAAATTACATGTTTCCTTCACTATTGATTACCCGACCTTTTAGCTTTCCCGACTAACCCAAAGAGACGGTTTATCAAGATGATGATGCGTGATGATAATAATAATGATACTACTGCTACTGCTACTGCTACTGCTACTACTACTACTACTACTACTACTACTAATACTACTACTAATACTAATACTAATACTAATACTAATACTAATACTAATAGCAATGTATTCATCCGACACATTTACTCAGTAACAGGTAACAAGCATTTATATTAACGGAAACAATAAATATACCTATACAATACATTGCTCACTAAAGGGCCTTGGCGCTTCTAAGTAAACCAAATAATACCTAACTGAATACAACACCCTTTAGTTTTTGTATGTAATGTTTACTCATAAATTAAAATGATTCCGTCAATTAATATCTACAAATTTACAAATTTAAAAAAATACCTGCATTTAAAAAATTAATTTTTATTATAAAATGCTACTACGTAATATTCAAATGAAATTTATCACCCGTAATGCATTCTAAAAAACACAACACCAACAACACCCTCAAGGTTAATTCAGAAACATGGCCTTAAAAGACAAAATGAGAAAACTTGCAAAAATCAAACGTAGTAATTTCATCTCTTAATAGACCTTACATGCACCATCTTTCCTAATTCATCCCATGAAGGAAAACATTTTAAAATCAAGAAGCATTACCTTTGACTATTCACACTGACATTTCTGAAAATTCTATCAAACCCATGTACCAATTATATCACTCGCTTTATAACTCGTGAGTTATCTTCTTTAGGAATGTAGTAGTTATCACACATACAAGTAAGTAAAAAGGGGGTTAAAAGCAACACTCTGTTATGACGAATCCACCTACTCACCACGTAATGATATGTGTTTTCAAGTAATCATCTAACGTTGAATATGGTTTCTTGTCTTGAATTTTGAGTTGCTATTTTCGCAAATGTCTTAATTTGTTTTGAATTTAACGCTTTTATTTATGAAAAAATTGGAGAATCTCTATATTAGGATTCATTAGCATACATCTCAATAAGACAGGTATTTTCGGTGTCTCAATTCAAATAAAATGTAAATAAAATACTCATTTCTATGAAACCCGTAGACAAATACGCCTGTAAATTTGGTATAGAGTAAATTTAGTATAGATGTCCTTTCGACTTAAGTAATTTATTAAGTTGTTGATGTTGTTGTTTCTAATTTCCTACATGATATGACGAAGTCAGACTTCATTATAATATGAGTGTTTGGATATCAATCCAATTTCTGAAATCTTCAATTGATTTTTTAAATTTCTTACTATTTTAATTTGGGACATAAATTTATACTTCTATTGAACTTCAGACTACTGCATTTTCTTATTTCGTTGCTAGGAGCGTTGTAAATGGTCTCAATAGATTCAGCATGGTCACTTAAATAGGGGTGCACCTTACTTCCAAGACCCTAACATATTTAGGTTCCAAATAAAAGCCTTGAAACGAACTTTTGAAACTTTCATAAGTATCTTAATTATTCGAGGAGATATAATTATTCGAAAATGACACTTTTTTAGGCTTCCAATCCAAATAAAAGCCTTGAAACGAACTTTTTAAAGTTTCATAAGTATCTTAATTATTCGAGGAGATATAATTATTCGAAAATGACACTTTTTTAGGCTTCAAAAAAACGTTCTTACATCAGCAAGTTTTTCAGTTTTATCACGTTGTTTTGCTGTTAAATCAAAACAAAAATTTTAAAAAATATCAATGCAACTTGCAAATTTGCGAATCTTTTCTTTTTTTACCTCTTAATTTCCACTCCAAGAGAATTTGCATCAATGGAGTATCTCTCAACGTATTAGTGCTACTTGAAAGAATAACCACACCACAATACCCTTGAACACCCAACTGGACACGACAAAACTAAAAAAAATCCAGATCACAGACATCCTCACAATCAAAATTTCGCCACTTACATAACACTTCCCTGAGCGCTTGACTGATGCCCCATCTCCCAGCCAAATATGCAAAACAGCCATCAGGGCAGAGAGAGAGAGGAAACTCCATAACAGGTGACTTACCAAGCGAATGATTTGGAGAAAACCTTCTCGCCAAAATCGCCACCTTTTTGTATAATTCCCTCGAACTTGTAATCACTTAGTAGGCATCGCTACATAATAATGTCATACATCGTAATGTCTTCTTCATGGGCCATTTAAGGGGTTCTGGTGGGTTTTTCTTATTAGGGTGACGTTTTGCGGGTTTGCAGATTTCATGGGTTTGTGGGTCGGTCTGTGGGGTGATTTGGGTCCCTTAAATTGTTTCAGATTTAACTTCGTCATAGTGCACTTCTGTAATATAAGGTAGTCCGAAAAGTTCCGATGGATTTTATAAAGTTTTGTGTTTGAATTTTTTTTAAACTGGTAATAGGTGGAGATTCAAACAAAAGGAATTTTGGTTTATGTATATTTCAGAATATAATGTAGGGTTTTGGTAGTTCTGGTGGTATTACTTCTTTTCAAAATGGCGGCTGGAAAAGAAGACCGCAAATAACAATTTTCCTTAAATTTTACTCTGCCGCTTTAAAAACTGGGAAGATTGCATGGGTCATGGATAATTAAAGTTTGCTGTATATTATGAATGTTAAAATGATTAAGTCGCTTTCGCTAAGATTATTCCAATGGACACTTAATAAGGTACTTGTATCCAATATGGACAGTGCTATCAATATGGACATCCCTAATATCTTTAAAAGAAAGAAATTTGATTGAGAGTTGGCGCTACATGTCCGTGAAGAAAAGCAGTTTAAAAGATAATTTAAGTGCAAAAAAGCGCGCTGTTCACTATTTTGAAGGAAACTTATTTTTTGGTGGAGAACTGATCGTAATTACAGGTTAAGTTGAAATTCTTATTAGATATTGTAAGATTACATTAAATATTAAAAAGTGGAGTGATTTAGAAAGCTGATAAAACATATTTTCGTTTGCTATTGCGTATTTTGCTTAAAAATGTTTTCTTTGTTTATTTATTACAAGATTTAGTAAAACAACGCCCTATTCCCGTTATGGACACCTTATGTCCGCATTGAAAGTACAGCAAGGGAATCTTTAGATTAAGAAGTTTGTAAAATAATTATCTGTTTGATGTTATTTTATTTCGCTAATTCATAATAAATTAATGTTTATAAGTGTTTTTAATCTTAATTATAGTATCCGTACATAACATTACGATTTTATCCTCTTCTCTAAAATCCCTTGGAAGAGTGGCTCTTCCATACACCCAGTGTTGAATGTCAATAGGGAGCCACCTGCCGCTTATATGGACATTAGGGTGTCCCTTATTTAGGCGTTTTTTCAAAAAGTCGGGGAAACTTTTGCGACACCCCCCAATTTTTTTCCTTTCGGTACCCTAAGAATGTGTGCAAAATCTTAAATCAATCAGATAATATTAACACGTGCCCCAAACGGCCTAAAGTTTGAAAAATTTGACTTTTTTCACATTTTTTCGAAAATTTTTAAAAATTTGGTTAAAAAATCTTCTGCCGAATAATAGGGCTCTAACACATTTAAATAATCGTATTTGACCGTTTTTCATTACTACCTAGGCAAAAATGCCCAGTTTGTAACCTAGTCATCAATTAGAAAATCATCAAATTTGTCCATTTTATACTGAGAATAGAAAATTCAAAAGGCAGTGGTAAATGACTTAACACCGCACAATTTCCTGATTAAACACCATTTGTAGACCTTATTTATGTGGAGATAAATTATCTAGAGCTCAAATTAATTATGGGTTGCTTAATTACAGACGTCATATTGGATTGCATTAAAACTGAAAAAAATTCTAGAAAAACGGTATGGGCATGTTTGATATCGGGTAATGGGTGTATGAGGTTTCTAAACTCAATTAAGACTAATAAAATCTTCTCACACAACTTTTTAAAGCTCTTTACGCAATCGTAAGGGCCATCAGATCTCCTAATACAAGAGCAAACCATGATTTCAGAACTACAGATGGTAATAAATTCTATACACATAAAACCGGTATGAGAAATTCAGGAAATAAATAATAAGTCTCCACAGCGTGTCCACGAGTAATTTATTCTGTAAGTTAGTTGAAAACCCCAAGAAGATACAAAATTAACCCGCTCTTCATAATGACTGAGTTATAATCTGTGAAGATAAGCAATTAACCATGTTTATAGAGATTGTTCTTGTATTTTATCATAAGTTTATACATAAACATAAAAAATACCTGCAATTTAACAAACTAGGGGGCTACCGCCCCCTGCTCGCTATCGCTCGCCAACCCCCGTAAACTGCTGACGCAGGACCTTTTGGAATTGCTTCGCAATTCCCACAAATTCCAACTCGTTGAACTTAACACACTTTATAAAACAATTAAACAATTTACAGAAAAAACGTCAATCAACTTATTAAAAATACTTCAAATCCCCTCCATGAATAAATCTCCCTTTAAAGTTTGAGTATATATTAAATCGAACTTATCAAAAATTTAAACGAAATGTTTTTAAAAATATTCATCTTAATTATTTTTAATCTATGATTATAAAAATAACTAATTCTAATTGTTTATCAATATTCGGACCAAACAAAAAATATTATTTTAAAGTAACTCGATAGTATAATATGCCTAGTCATCATATAATATGCCTAGTCACCTAGTATAATATGCCTATCATTCATATTTTTTTAAACCCAGACTTGTTAAACAATACCGTTTAAGCAATTGAAAACAATAAGAGACAAAACATCACTATGTTTACAATTAATTTCGATAAAATCAGAATAAAAATTATAAATATTGGACAAAAAGTGTGAAATTTTAGTATAAAATGGCGTTCATGTAAGTTTTTAGAATATGTTTTTATCAGTCTTTGAGTGATATTTCATCAAGAAAGTACTTTTTTCAAAGGTGAAAAAACATGTTTCATCTTAAAATAAAGCGTCAATCGGACGTTGTGATTGGATGCATAATAATTTGATTGACAGTACTTGCTTTATAACTGCGACCTTATCCGTTATCTAAAAAAATGGAAATATTTTAAAATTGAGAATTTTTTTGAAAAATCGAAGGGCTTACTCGGAAATCCGGAAAGAATCCGGACATTTTGATACCATATTTGTGTCATTCGGTTCAGTAATTAAAAAGCCTTTCTCTGGAAACCGTTCACTAAAAACTTTTTTTTTAGAATAGAGAGATTAGTGTCATTAAAACAATTAAACAAAACACTGTTATTATGTTTGAGGCTGTAAGAGAAGAGAGAGTGAGAGAGAATATGTTAAATATAAACTTCAGTAAACTCTTCTACTATACCCATAGTTTTTTTCACACTGTTGACTTATCATCAGTAAACGTCCTTGAAGAAGTACTTAGATTTCGAGTAAGTTTTTCATGAAAATTTTTTATGAAATTAAATTATTTTAAACCCTCAAAGCCTTCTTTGAGAATGTAGAGGTAGGAAACTTAGAGCGAAGAATAGCTCTAACTTAAAAACAGACTTTAAAGAAGGAATGATTTTAAGAATCTGTTGTTAATATTTATGATATTCAGGTAGCCAGTATAAGTGTCTTAGTTTTTAATGAGCCTAATTTGTTGAATTGCAGGTATTTTAATGTTAATGTATAAACTTATGATAATATTCAAGAATAGTCTCTATAAATATGGTTAATTATCTTCACAGAGTATAACTCAATTATTATGAAGATAGAGTTAATTTTGTATCTTCTTCAGGTTTTCAACTAACTTACGGAACAAAATACTCGTGGACACACTGTGGTGTCTTATTATTAACTTAATTCCGGAATTTCTCTTGCCGGTTTTATGTTTATAGAATTTATTACCATCTGTAGTTCTGAAATCATGGTTTGCTCTTGTATTAGGAGATCTGATGGCCCTTACGATTGCGTAAAGAGCTTTAACCCTACAATGCATGATTTTTTAAATTCACTTGAAAATCAAATATGTGACTTCTATTATGGTGTAAATTAGTAAAAAAATACTAAAAAAATTTAATTTAATTTTTTTCTACTTTTTATTGGCAAAAAACGTTGTCCTTGTGAAATTTATTTGTGTCTCTTGTGAAATTAATTATTGTGAAGTGAAATAAAACCAAAAAACCAAATGCTCTAAAAATATAAAAAAACAACTTATCTTTTCAGAACATTTTTTGTTCAAGCTGAAAAATTTTTTTATTTTAATTTATATGGTCCTTTTATTTTGGCGTTTTCTGTGTCTTGACTTTCGTCTCACTAGCTACTAACAAATGTCTCAAAATAGTACCCCTGCTGTGATCTACTGGCAGTCTAAAGTGCTTATATAATGAAATGTTATATCTATTGTACTTATAGCATGTTATTGCCGTTTGGAAATGAAAGTTCGAGTAGGAAATGGAGAAAAATGTTGTGGTGCCAAATGGCAACAGTATGCACTGTAGGGTTAAAAAGTTGTGTGAGAGGATTTTATTAGTCTTAATTGAGTTTAGAAACCTCATACACCCATTACCCGATATCAAACATGCCCATACCGTTTTTCTAGAATTTTTTTCAGTTTTAATGCAATCCAATATGACGTCTGTAATTAAGCAACCCATTATTAATTTGAGCTCTAGATAATTTATCTCCACATAAATAAGGTCTACAAATGGTGTTTAATCAGGAAATTGTGCGGTGTTAAGTCATTTACCACTGCCTTTTGATTTTTCTATTCTCAGTATAAAATGGACAAATTTGATGATTTTCTAATTGATGACTAGGTTACAAATTGGGCATTTTTGCCTAGGTAGTAATGAAAAACGGTCAAATACGATTATTTAAATGTGTTAGAGCCCTATTATTCGGCAGAAGATTTTTAAACCAAATTTTTAAACATTTTCGAAAAAATGTGAAAAAAGTCAAATTTTTCAAACTTTAGGCCGTTTGGGGCACGTGTTAATATTATCTGATTGATTTAAGATTTTGCACACATTCTTAGGGTACCGAAAGGAAAAAAATTGGGGGGTGTCGCAAAAGTTTCCCCGACCTTCGATTTTAAGGGACACCCTAATGGACATGCATGTCCATAATAGGGACAGGTGGTTCCTTATATGGACACTTGCAAACATTTTTTGTTTTTATCATTGAAATTATACCAGAATAATTACAAGGTCGCTAATTTCAATAATGAAATAATAATAGTCAACAGTCCAGGGATAGTGGTCATACATTTTTGGAGTCTTATGACGTGTTCAAGGGGGTGAAAAAAATACATTTTCCTTAGGGTGTCCATATTGAGTACCGGTACCTTAGATAAATAGTTATTTGATTTGTAATTTTACTCTGTTATTTAAAACGGAATAACTTTTGTTAATCCTCTATCATTTTTTTATTATTAGGATGATATTTGGTATATGTATAGTATTATGATACTCGTATCATCAATTTTAAATTTATTGTTTTACGAGTTCATCTATTTTTATGAATCATCTATTTCTATTTCTACTATGAATCATCTGTCATCTATTTTTATGAATCCACTGTTTTAAAGCTATCGACAACTTTTCTTCGAAATTATAAAAAGGCATTGAAAACTACAGCAGCATGATAGATCGATAGATAATTAAGCTATCGCACCTAGTTTAATCCTCTTGAAAACCAACCATTGCATAAACCATCAATCTCTTCAGAAACGAGACTCAAAGACAGCTTTATCTTATTCAACCCTCAACAATGTACGAATGCTTTCATGATATAAGATTTTTTACAAAGATATGCAAATATTACCGAACGGTGGAAAGCTGAACTATGAAATGATTGATGGACAAATTGGTGATAATACGTGTTTTACAATGCACAGGAAATGCTTTGGAATCCATCAGAGATGTAAAACGCATTGTCATGATGTGGTTGAACAAGCAAGACTTGGGTAGCCCATATTTGTAAATTAGTTCTTATCCGTCAGAAGAATCTTTAAATTATTTTTGAAGGAATTATAGAGAAATCTATTTAATTTAAATGTGAAATAAGTCAAAGGCCTTATTTTAAAAAAGGGTAAAAATTTAGTGATGTCGGAATGTAAACAAAGAATAGCTTTTTGTGCCTGCTATGCAGTAGTCCCCTGAAAGCCGTTAAATACTTGACGCATCTTTTAAAAAATATTTCATTCTATGTTTATAATGAAGAAGGCACTAAAAGAAGACTTGAAGCGTATTTGGATACGCAAACGAAAAATTCTAGATTCCTTATTTTTAAATGAAAAAAAATTAAATATTGACGGTATTTTTCTGTAAACCCCCGTTTCAAATCTCACATGCTCTTTTGGATGTCGAATATTCAAAAAATAGAGAACCTTAATATTAAAATGCCCGGGTATGAATAATGAGAACAGAACCAAACTTCCATATTAAGTTGACCAGTAACTGTAAAGTTTCTGATCTTACGGTTCTATGTACTTTTTGTCTTTGCACAGTCCTAGGGGCCGTCCATAAATGATGTCACGCTCAGAGGGGGTGAGGGGGTTAATCAATTTGTGACAGTTTGTGACAAGAGGGAGGGAGGGGGTATAAAAGTTGTGACATCACATCCTCCAGCTGAAAATCTACGAACAAAAACCTTGAATTGTTAAAACGACCGTATACTTATTGTTCTCTCAAAAGGCATTTTGATAGATATGAAACTAAGGAGGTGTAAAATTAAACGAAAATAAAAAGGTTGGTTCCGTGCAATTTCAAATTCGTGTATTAGACATATTTGTTGGTTTAAGAGCGTGACATGTGACAGAGGAGGGGTATGGGAAAGTGTGACAGTTTGTGACAAATGGGGGGAGGGGGTCAGAAATGGGCAAAAAAAAGTGTGACATCATTTATGGACGACCCCCTATAAAACTTTCCCCTCTCAAAAATCCCACACAACCCACAATCTTTTAACTCCCACTCCCAATCAATATCCCGCACAGTTTGATCACGCAAACGACTTCATTTCACCCCACATTACAAAAATAAAAAACAATCTGGACCATCGAGGAATGCTCCCCACGGTATATCGTGCGGGGCAGTAGACGCTGACGTCACCCGGTTGCGGGGTGTATAATTTACGAACTAAATGAGGCAAGCAGCCCAGACTATCTTGTCACAGTGTCTAGCGGACGATGAAATTCTGCAGACCGTCCCTGTCTCGATCACCTGTTGCACAGTCAGTTCCGAACAGACGTTGACTGCAGAATTTTTTCCCAGACACTAAACCAGGGTGTTGAATGGATACAGAACGTCTAACGGCTAGTGGAGCTGGACATAAGACAGCTAAGATGAAACATGTGTTAGTTTGATTAGGACATAATGGAAAATGCGTTAGTTTTGATTTTAACATCCTAAATACATGGTATCCCAAGACAACTGTCCACCGCGCTCCTATACAGATATTCATAAAAGTGATGTCTAGGTATAGTAAAAAGATCATACCCTATCTGATGCGAAGACTTTCAACACCCTCTAGGGTCAATGTTAAAGGTTATAATTTGTATTAAGAATTTTTAGATATTCGCTAAATTAGTCAATTAGAAAGTTGTAGAGGAGATTCAATTTAGTACGAAAAGACATCTTGTGCAGAGAAATTTACCTTGAATACCATTTTTAACGCACCAGATGATATTTATTAAAAAACAGAAAGCCGGGCGAAGCCGGGTCTAGCGCGTCAGCGCTAGTATTTATATAATTTTTGAACTATGGTTACAAGTTAGCAAAACAAATACGTGGTTACTATATTCCTGAAAGGAAATTTCCTAAATAAACGCCAATCGTTACAAGTAACAGATATACAACATTATTGTCACCGGCAATGTATGAGGGCGTTTCATGCATTGCCGGTAACATTATCATTACCAGAACTTAAAAAAATTTACTAAACTTCAACTAATAAAAGATGTTACTTTCATTTACATATAGTTTAATTTAATACACATTTATTTCAAATAATTTAGAACTAACGGGATTTTTTACTCCATATCCTATAGCATTTTATTTCATATGCTTTACAAAATAGCTTAATATCATCAAGTCGTTGTCAATACAATGAATAAAGCAAACAAGTTGAATGAATAGTACTCTGCCTGTAATACTAGCAGTTGTTGTCTAGTCAGTCTATTAATGTCCCTACAGGCAAGCCAATTGAAAAGCACAATTTCAAAATATTTGCAGTTATGGAGATAATTTTTCATGGGACAAAACAGACTGAGCAATTTGTCCACAGATAAGATCAAATCTAAACCTTATTCGAATATCCTGATGACCAGTTCATACAACTCTTATCTGGATTGACCACATGGAGGCATCTGTCTTTTAACATGACAGCGCAATTCAAGCCATCCTCGAATAGTTTTCGTACTTTAATTAGATCTATTTGTTTTCATTTCCCTTCAGAATTAAACCCACAGTTTCCCCATAAAGATGAGGCTGGTATTTTATTATTCCAAGCGATTCACAATAGAGATAAAGCGAAGCCAAATCTTCTATTATAAAAACCCGTGGCATTCTTTATGGGAACAGTCAAAAGTCAGCGAAATACAACTCAGCACCAGCGGTTAATGAGCGTTCTTTTTGTTCGAAATGGAACGTTTAGCGTGGGTGGACCGTGCACAGACGGTGGGTGGTCGATATTTATCACCTGGGGTTGAGGAGTTCAACAATCACATTCGATATCTGAATCTTTTCCTGAATCGGGAGATCTTGGAGGAAACGGTATATTTCATTTTGATTGCTGGTGGAAATTCCTTTTGCTTAGAATTCTTTAGCCTTAGCTCAAAACAAAATATTGTGTAGTATTGTATTTTTTTGTTTAAAATGGCTAAATTGATTTGTTTAAAAGCAGAGGTGATGAACTTTCAACTTTAAGGTCTTTTTAGGCACTTTTATTATGCCGTCATAAAACGGGGTAACTTCATCAGAAAGAGATTCTACATTCTACACACTGTATTTACATACGAAAGAATTTTATTATCGCTTATACTTATTCAATGCTAGGGCGATCAGGTAGAATTGATCTGACAACATCTTCAATGTAGTGTTTGGAAATTTCTATAATACGATCACTTGGTCGGCTTTCTACTTAGGTAGAGTCAAAATGTCGATTTTTCCTAACCTTACAAATTTTCTTTCGAAAGATTATAAAGTGCATTACTAAATACTGATAGGTCATATTTTCATTCTAATCTAAATATTTATATATAAAGCTAATAATTCTTAATATTTTGAATGTTATTATTTTTTCACCTGTGGTTTGTGTATTAGTGAATTTTTATTACGTTGGGTCAATTATTAGTAAATTAACCTTCAAGAGACAACATGGTGCCACATTGCTCCTAAAGTATCCACTATCAATAAGAAACTCTGAAAAACACATTTATGTTCAAGCACAAGATATATATTTGAAAATAAAGATTTCTTGCTTTCATGGCAATACATGTGGTACAGTCTGATAATTATATGAAAAAATGCCCTCTTCAAATAATAACACTTAACATCCTTCCTTAGTTAGGTAAAAATATGGTATACGAAATCGTAAGACAATTTACTGTAATATTTTTCTTTAGTTTAAATCGCAAAAAATAGTTTACATCTCAGAAAAAAGTTAAGAATTTCAAACTTTTTTAAATAGAAACATTACACACTTAACTTAGAGGTTATTCTATCAATCTTAAATAAATAATGTAAAATCATATTCTTTAAATCTTTAATGTAATTTTGGAGTTCAAAGTACTATTTGCGCATATAAAATGTAAATATTGTCAAACAATTTGCCGTTTCTTAAAACTATGAATAGTAAATTCAAACATTTAAAATAAACAGTAGCATCATTTGTGATATTCTTATTCCTTGAATTGAATTTGAATTGGAAATGTCTCATTTGAATATGCAAATATTTTATCAAATTAGTCTAAGAAAAAACAGTTCCGGAAAATCTTCCTGCTAAAAGTTGTTTGAATTATTCAAAGAGGAAAATAATTAGTCATTTTCTAGCAGAATATGTTTTAGAATACTAACATGGGGTTACCTTTTGTTTTTATGAGCAAGTTATTCTTACCTAAATTAGAAGAAAACTTAAGATTTACATTTTTATTAGGATTCCTTATTTTAACAATATTGGATCATTCTTCTTTACATTAATCTATTATCTTCATACATTAAGGACATGACACTATAAAGGGACTCTCTTTAACGGTCTCCTTTAAATTGCTAACAAAAATGGAGTTTCAGCAACTAAGGAAAGTAACCTTTTCCTAAAAGCATGTTGAAAAACAGCATATACGAAAGAAATAGTTGCTAGGTTGGATCACTTAAAATAACAGTGGAGTTTCTATTTTAACAATAAATTTAACAGTAATTATTTTTTATATACAACTAATATTAAATTGGTGTGTTGCATCTATACCGAAATCAATGTCCTCAAAAACTTGGTAATTTAAACCTAAGTGGGTTGGGTTTTAATCATAAAGTCATAAAGTAAAAATAAATCAAAGCATAATATCAGTCTTCGACATTTGATTGGGTTAAGAGCTTAATTAAAATACAAATTAATTAAAAATATAAATCTAACTAACGTTGGTATAAATGTACCAAAGTAAGACGAAAAATAAATAAAATAGCCTTTAATCAAAATAATGAACACTTTGTGCAAGAAGATGATAATGTTAAAACCACCATCATATTACAAAAAATATTTTTACAACCTGAAACCTCACAAACTAAACTTTACAGTCACTTCCCAACCCGACTCTATCAAACTAAACTATGCAAAAGTAGTAATGATGGTTTGGATAATTAACCACCTTAATCTCACTTTTATGGAGATGCAGCCAAGAACAATTCCTATTTTATTCGAAAACAAAGTCAACCCACAATGTAAAACAGATTAATCCACACTTAATTCGACCAGACGATTTTCGGGACCACCCCCATCCTATTCATGGCGTGATCACAATCATTTAGGAATCGTAAAAGAATAAGAAATATTAAGCAAAAGTGTCTGGCGAAGAGCAAAAAAATGTTTTTGTTCATAAAGCAGAACTCGCGACGCCTAAACGACATGGGTTTTCCGTGAATCCCTTGGATCGAGGAAGCGATTTGTTTTTGCATTCAAGGGCCACAAATCGCTGCAAATTGCTTATATTCTGTGAAGTGTGTAGCCTTTTTATGCGTGAAAACAATGTGTTTGTGTTGTCGGGAATTTCGAATGTTTTATTTCTGTTGCGTTTAAATATGTATTTTTTATTTTTTTAATTATTTTTATTTTGAAAAACATTGGTTTTGAGAACGCCTGTCTGCGAGCGCCATCCACCAACTGAGTGGTCAGTTTTCCACATTTTCACACGTTCCTTGGACTTCTCTTTATTGAATTTTAAGCCTGTAAAAGTCCCCTCAATTTCAACCTGATTTTTTTTAAACTTTGAGATATGTGCATGTTTCTTTTCAAAGTTTAAATTTATTCTAAGGAGGGGGAAGTATTGTACCTTGGACCTAACTGTAAATCGATCCTACTCTGTTTTAACTAAACTTCTTGTAGTATATGGCAACACACGTCCATTAAATAAGAAACAAACTAAGATTTTTTTGTACATCGGTCCAAGGTACACTACCCTTGAAATCAAGGTACCATTTAATACCACTGTTGTACCTTGGACCCATCTACATTGATTTAAACTTTCGCTATATGCACTGAAATATTTCAATTAAAATTACAAAAATATATGTAGTGTATAAAAGGCTATTAATGAAAAGATGTTTCATCAGTTTATTTTCAATGAATAAAAAAATACAAGTCAAAAAGTAAAAATAAGTCAGAAGTACAATACCTTACTCCATTTTTTTTATTTAATTTCATACTTTTAAAATCTTCCACCATTAGTTTTATCTAAAATTTCACAGTTTTTAAACCATGAATCAGATAATTTGCGGTTTCAAATCAAATGAAAGGGAAATATTACAACGAAGTATTGAAGTGATGTAAATGTAAGGGTCTGAAAGAAGGGAGGTGAACAAGATGACAAGGGGATGAACAAGAAGACAACCCCACATATTGGACCTTGCATTTCACAGTTCCAATGCATTACTATCAGCCCAAATCTGATGGTTTTATAATAATGACAACAAAACCATGTACACTAGTCATAATCCGCACTTTAATTGCCATCCAACACGTCCTCCCAAACCCTCCAAGTGTTGAAAATACCTTAGTTAAACCCCATTACCCCCTGAGAAACTGCACTCTAATCTCCTCCACAAAACTATTTCCCAAATATCCTACCCTAACCACATCCTAAATCTCCTATAACCATATCCTGAACCCACAATTCATCCTATCCTCACAAGTTCATCGCCCCACCAAGATTGCGGGCTTTCCTCAGACTTGCCAGGTATATTCTCAACAACCGCTTTGGCAGACATGGAAGAGGGGTTCTTTTCTGCGTATCGTTTGGCGGTCGGGTGCGTCGGGCATCCGGCTTAAACCGTGTCCTCCGGTCACTGGGGACAAAATGATTCCAGCTTTGATTTATTCCGTCTCCGTCCGTCATTTCGGTGACAGGGGCATTAAATCATCGGGCTGTCGCCTTTTTTGAGGTGGAAGCTGGGGTTCTCTGAGGGTAGTTTCGTTGAAGGACGGATTGGTTTTTGATTATTATGTGTCTGAGGAAGAGATGAGAAAGGCTCATTCACACTGTTCATAACTTCTTTTATCTTCATTTTGGAGGAATCGTTGAATGTGAAAAGTGTGAATTGGCGTCGTTTCACTTTTATATACAAACACTTTTACAACACGTATGTATTTTTCACGTTTGTATACTTACAATATACAAACACTTTTACACACGTACACAAGTGTACTCCTTCACTTTTATATACAAACTATAGTGGTTTGATTTTGTGTCTGAGGAAGAGATGTGCGGTACTGTGGAGGCTCTTTCACATCTACATTTTGAAGGAATCATTGAAAGTGAAAAGTGTGAAATGACGTTTCATGCACTCTATACTCCTTCAGTTGTATATGCAAAAAGAAGTGAATCACTCAGGAGGAACATTGAAAGTGAAACAGAGTGTGAATGGGCCTTAAGATAGAGTTGTGTAGGAAACAGAGGATCTCCATGCCTACTCTATTTTGTGGTGAAAATACCACAAAGATCGAAAGATCATCATCTTTCACTTCTTTTTTTTTTATTTCCACCATAAAAAATATTTATACAGGGTCGCATATAGATCATGTGTTTCCGATTAACTCAAGTTGACAGTATACTTATTTGGGAATTTTAAAAAGGTATAGTTTGGGACGTTCTTACCTAAGGAATTGCAAAATGAATGTTAGAAGCGGACTTTTAAAGGAGTACCTAGGTAGTTTAGACCTTCAAACTCCAATAAATTGTTTGTCTGCCTCAAGTTGAGCTCTGGCCGTCGCTAGTTCACATGAGCGGGAATAAACCTTTTTTTTTATTTTTGTTTTTATGATCTAAGAACACTTTTAGTCATTTACCTCTAAGTCATAAAAATACAAATTTATGATTTTTCATGATAGTGATCTTGAAATTTACGATTTATCATTCGAAACCATACCACCGCTCTGTGAACTAGCCACAACTAAAGCCCTGGATGGAGCGAGCCGTACCTCGCTCAAGTAGCGACAAGCGCAATCGTCCGCCATTTTGAGGACTAGCGCTACTCCCTCCGGCAGTCGGCAATGTAAAAAAACGGAGGATCGCTTTTCGAATTGGCCACAGAAAAATTGTCAGGAAGCTTTTTAGCAACACTTAAGAATTTTTTCACCCCTAAATAAAATAAATTACTAAATTACGGACACTGTAAGGTGTGTGGAGTTATGGATCACGGAGAAGTCAAAGCTGACCATTTAGGTCTTTAAGAACTTATCACATCACTTCTAAACATCGCCTCAAATATTCTTAGCTGCAAAATAAAATAAAAACACTTATCAAACTATATAATTAGGTTAATAGTGCGACTTATACAATAATCTCGCATTTCTGGGAATTTCATTATAGAATAGAAAACTCTACTTTTCTTGCACATTTCATCCATGTATAGTATGAAATATGAAAATGCAAGTATTACATTAGGGATAAGTTTACCATCTTTATAAAGTTATGAATGATTAATAAATAAATGATTTTATTTTAACTTCAGAAGTGACTTATTTTTTGCCACTTTGGAATCAAAATAAGAAAAAAAAAGTTATATACCTATATTTACATCATTCTTGAAAAACTATGCAATCCAATTCTATCCCTATTATCAATGCAAAACTAAGATCGTTGTATTAATTTGTTTATCAGCTTGGTAAACGAAGGATTAATATCAATCAATAAATGTTTATTTTAATTTCAGGATAGATTTATTTCTCCCCCTTTTCGGTATCATTAGAACAAAGAGTTTTATCATTCCCTAATGATGAATCCAACACTACGTTTTTATCATAATGCTAATTAGTTCATCATCTTGATAAAGATTAATATTAATTGTTTTTCTTTTTAATTTCAGTAGTAATTAATTTTTTTACTATCAAAGTAAAGAAAATGATTTTCTTCAATACTCTTAGTAATAATATGATTATTTTATATATGCAGCAAAAAATATTAAGTTTATCCTTCACTTTCATAAAAGTGTAATTACCTATATTAGTAATTAATTTGAATGAGACAACAATCCATCAATAAAATTTCATATTTTATTCCATAAAAATTAATAGTGCTTTTCAAACTATTAGTTATTATCACTAATTACAAACTTAGATACTTAAACCCATGACAAAGAAAATAATTGTTTAAAATTTAAAACAAGAAAATATTTCTTCCCTATTGATGGAAAGTGAAACACTGAAAACAACACTGCAGTGCATTCAAATGCACAACAAGTCGGCATCTTCAGAAATTTGTATAATGAAGCCTTGTACAATAAGTAATTACAATTCGCAATGAAGAACACGCATTCGACTCAAAGCAATAGTCCTCAATATGGCGCTGTTTGTGCACTTGACTCTGACGTCCAATAAAAATCGAAGGCGGCGTGAGGCGCCAGTGGAAAAGTATTTCGCTACTTGAGAGAGTACTCGGCTCGCTCCATCCAGGGCTTTAGCCACAACCAGAGCTCAACTTGAGGCAGACAAACAATAACCAACCTCACTGGGTGAGGCCATGAGTAAGTAGTACTATAACAGAATGTGTGACTGATAGTTACAGTCAGCTGAGGCAAAGCACCTTGTTTCCCCAAGTCAACATGGTCGTCATTTTATTGACCCCGGGATGATGAAAGGCTGAGTCTGCCTTGCCCAAGCCGGGAACAGAACTTAGGCCTGTGGGGTGGCAGCCAGGTGTACTTCTCCGCTTGGGCTTCAATGAATGTTGAATGTTTTGGAGTTAAGTTGTATGGAAATTGTCTGTTACAGAGTTCCCTGTTGCAGAATGGTCCGATACAGAGTTAGGTTGGAGACTCATGTGATCCCCCTCGTACTATACCGATATTTACACTTTCAAGAATACGCAAATGTAATGATTTATTAATTTTGTAAATAACTACTAAATTGAAATTAGTATAATACTTTTGTATTTTTTTGTACTAATGTAATGATTTTTTCTTATTATGTATATTTTCTAATACAAATTGGACAATATAGTTGTTTAAATCCTTATTAACTCATTGAAAATTCAAACACTTGAAAAGTTACAAGTAAAAAACATTTCCACTTTCCTCACCCACAAACCCCCCTCATATACTTCTTAATGACCACTTCTCACCCTTAACCAAACAACCATCAACTCCATCTCCCCCTGACCATCACGTATTTGCATCCCAATCACGACACAGTAGCACTCGCATTATGTACTACATCATTCCGAAATCTTTAACCGATATGATTAATAGTACAACCTCCGAGTAATTAATTAAATTGTATGCAAACCTTATTACGCTAATTGTGGTGGATAATAGTTCGAGATTGAGTCAAATTATGGGAAATGGCAAACGAACAGCATTCTGAGCATCCGGGATACGATCAATCAAAACGAAGCTCTTTAAGGGAGTCGTTATCTGACGAATGCACCGTGACTTTTGGAAACGGTTTACGACGGTGATTACAAGTGAATCTGGTTGGAAGAATCACTTAGTCGTTGCCGTGTTTTCACTTAGTGATTTTTTCTGATGGAGTTGTCAGTTGTATTGGATTGAAGAGTTCAGGGAGCTCGAATGTGAGAAAGTTTAAATGAATTTGTTGAGTTACTTAGGATTTTGGATTGTTTTGTGCACGTTTTTAAAGTGTTAAAGTTGTACCGCTAAACGTAAAGAAAATATCGATATACTATTTTAAAACATTTTTCGTTAGTTTTGATGCATCCGAGAAACAGAAATTGGTTTAGGATGTTATTCATTCAAGTTTCATTGGGTAGCATACACCTTATGGTCCATAACTCGAGTGAAGACATTCGTCGTTGGATTAGAGTAGGAATGAGGGGCGAAAAACTAATTTTCAGCCTTTTTGGCTTGCGCGCTCCATAGAATGGGGAACTTTCAGGGCAAATGTGGCACCTAAAGATACTATCCGAAAATTCTGAATAAAATCACAGGTACTCTCTGTCACCTTAGACAACTTTTCTGCACTAACGCTTCTTCAAAATCCAAAAAAAGGCTTTTTTTATACACCCTATAATAGTACACCGACAGAAAATGGAATCGTCTTCCTAAATCAAATCCTAAGTTGGTGTAACTTTAAAGCACATTAATCGCATTTAATTTGAAACTCGATTCAACAACAGTCGTCTCAAACCTCAATAAATCCTACCTCTCACCATTTCGCTGATGTAATCATACAGACGGTTTGATGGGTATAAAAACCCAACAATAACACCTCATCAAACACAAATCCATTGTACTCTCGAAAAGCTTTCAAAATACTCCAATGCTTATAATAGCAAGTCCCCTTAACCAATCACATCTTTGTGACTTAGTATCCTTTCCCGCCTTGTAATTTCCACATCCCCAAGGGTGCTATTGTTCAACGGACGAGTGTTTCGGCGTCACTTTTTGGAGTGACACCCCGTGTAATTTTCCGCTCCCTCAACAGCTGAGATAAAGGACATCGCTGTCGCAAGCGGCCCTAATTTATGTCAGGGATGCGAGTCAGATCAATGCAAACAATGACAGAATCTCAGGGAAAAGTGCAAGGTGCCCCGTCGGTGTTCGTGTGGAAGTTGAATTAATCGCGATGGGCAATCGAGTTTCTGGATGAGGTGTCTGTTTAATCGGTGTTGCTTTCACGGAAGGGTGTTTTTCCCTGTTGGGGTTTTTCTGATCTCTATTACTAGCTTTTGAGATACTAGTTTCGAGGGTCGTGATTTGTAACGTGTGCTATACCACAGGGTTACAGAAGTTTTGAGGGTGCCAGGATTAAAGTAAGTCATACATATCGATGGCCACAGAAAATTCCAGACAGAGGGTCCAAAAAGCTATGTATGACAGAGGGTAGCAATACTAATGTCTGTAATTGATAGAAGGGCAGGCAGTACAATTTGGTCACAGCTGGTGATTGGTTGGTTTAAGTTTTAATGACACTAGGTCCTCATAAGAACAGCTGTGATTGGATATGACGAGTTCACTCAATCTGTCACTTTCGGCGTTGATATTTGAAGATTCGAGGATTGAGATTATATTTCGCTGTCTCTCGTAACGTTATAAAGGGGGCACGAATCTAGCTATTTCAACGCAGTCGTTGTTGTATATCGTCTTGACCAACTCCTTGAAAATGCTGCGTCGTGTTCAAAGTAAGATACTCTTTAAATATTCTACATTTTTAAATAAGATAATAATGCAATAGGGAGAGAGAGCTTTAAAATGCCTTTAACTGGTTTGAGATGAAGAGAAAATTAAAACCCTAGGATTAAATCTTTGCCAGGAAGAAAAAAAATAATTGCAGTTCTTGAGATCAATCTACTTCATTCTCTTGAGAATATAAAACAACTTTCCAACCATATACTAAAAGAGCAACAATATTATGTTTTTAAATAAATTAAAAATGCCAAACATGTACCAGTCACCTAAAGTTATATTGAGATTAAATTTGAAACATAGACAATTATCTGCCCTAAATATAAAATAGAGTATTTCTATTTTGTAACCAATTACATTTTTATAAAAAAAGCATAAGAGCAAAAGATTTTAAACTTAAAGTAAAATTATTTCCCGTCACTTCAGTTTATAAAATCAGTTTTCAAATAATTATCTAAACATTCTCACCATTTTCGAATGATTACAAAGTTATTATTTCTTAAAATAATAAAAGTGCAATCCCCCATTCTTCGTAAACGTTTAAAGTAATTGGAACTCCCGAGTCGGCCGGCATTTCTTTGCAAAAGGGGATGTTTTTGGAAACGTTTCATTTAAGACCTAAATTGAAAACGTTGTATTTCTTCCGGGTTACTAAGAATCCAAGATGCACATTAGAATATACCTTTGATAATGCCGAATGTCCATTTCATAGTTTGTTTAGAGGTATATTATTGATTTTAATGTGTGCACTGATTTTTTACAGGAACCATAATTTAAAAGTACATTAAATAAAATGGCAGAATCCATTATTTTTTATTGGACTTTGATTGTAATTTTTTGGTGGAGTTCGTGAAAATATAGATAATTGCACAGCAAATATTCTATTGCTATGAGTTACTTCCAATGTTTATCAAGCAGAATACACAGGTGTTTCGAATTTATCAATGTCCCCCACAGAGAAGAAGCCGAACAAAAGGTCCAAAACGCTATTTTAAATGCCATCTCGTGTTATACTCTATTCATTTAGAATTGGCGCTTGAGAAATAGTGTTTTCCCCCACGCTAGAACCGTAACCATAGTTACGATCTTCGAGTAGCCAATAGAAAGCCTTGTTCGTCACTTTGACGTGGATAGTTGCTATGGTTACCGATCCGTGGTGGGGGAAGGAAATATTTTCAAGCGCCAGTTCAAAATGAACAGAGTATAGAGGGGTGCACTACAAATGGCTGTGATTGACAGGGGTAGGTAAGGTGTAAGCAGTACAATTTGGTGGTCACAGTTGTGAGGGTTTATTGCAGCGTTTCTCAACCTTTTTACTCTCGCGGAACCCTTTTGACAAAGTCCAAGTTCCGGGGAACCCTAGTGTCCATGCAACATTGGCAACCCCTCCAATACATATTTAAAATAGGTTGAACGTAGCTTTTTAATGCATTTTTAGGTGAAATTTGCATTCAAGAGAATTTAATATAATAAAAATTGTGATTAATAAAGTTTTAAGTAGGAAAGGGGGGTCATGCCCCAGAGAATTTTTTGAAATTTGACCCAACAAACTGGGTTTTAAATTGTTTTTGGAAAACATTTAATCCAAATTTTGGACATACATTTTTAGGTAGGATTATAACATTCATGAAAGCATAATAAAAAATAATACAATTTCATGTACTAAAGGGGGGTTTGGGGGTCCTCCCCCAGAAAAATTTTGAAAATTAGACCCTAAATAGCAGGGTTTTATTGTGTTTTGGTATGCCTAGTCCAAATTCCGGGGGGAGGGAGGGCCCCCTTGGCCCCCCTTTTCCCTTATATACGCCACTGCCATGCAACAATATTTTTCCTTGCTGTTTTGTCCTCCCTCAGAATTTATTTTGAAAATTCTCCTATAAACTAGTGTTTTATCTCCATTTCAAACTTTTTGTGAAACACCCAGGGAGAAAATCTTCTTGAGACAGCAGAATGTACAATGGAAAAACGCTGTATAACAGGCATCAAAATTTTTGAGGGAATTTTGGAGTTCTCCCATGAAAATGTTTCGAAATTTGCCGCTTAAAGTAGAGTTTCAGCATATTTTAAGACCCCTTGAGTTTCATTTGAAAGGAACAGTTCCTTGTAAAACACAGAATTCTCAAGGGGGGAATTGTAATTAGCGTCAAAATTTTAAAAGGGGCTAGGGGGCCTCCCTCAGAAATTTATTTTGAAATTCCCCTTCAAGCTAGTGTTTATCTTCTTTTCGTAGAACACCGAAAGGCTACGGAAGCAGAAGAAATTGTTCAACGGAAAAACACTGGCTCGCATTTGGCTGGCTGTTCCTTAATTATTTATTTAGGGTTATCCTAAAATGTACAAAAAAAAGATTTTCGGATCCCTCGCGGAACCCTTGAGGAAGCCTCGCGGAACCCCAGGGTTCCGCGGAACCCCGGTTGAGAAACGCTGGTTTATTGTACAGTGTGTTTTCGATAAATGTTTAAAAACTTCTGGAAGGGGCAGGACACACCTAAACGACTCAGAAGTACATAAGAAAGGGGGTATCGGTAATGCACCCCTAACAACGTAAAGGGTTATTAAAAGAGGGCATGGGAGGTTGTAAAATACCCAGTGGAAATTGACACTTAACCTTATAAGATTCGATTAAAACTGGCAAAATCTATTGATTAGGGTGGGGGTAAAATGGGTCACTTTTCAGGTACTTTCCCATTCTAAGTTTTATTTCATTAAAACTATTACTTTTTAATGATTTCTTTCAATTGGATCTTGACATTACAATCCTTCAGAACAATTTCATCTAATAATTTTATCAAATATTTTTAGTTATAAGTTGGTTAAACTTAGCATCAAAGTAATGGCCTATTTTACCCTAACGTGGGGTAAAATGGGTCTCATTGCAAAAAGATGTCAAAAATATATGTATTACTAAATACAGGGTGTTTCAAAATTGCGTTGCACGGCTTTTATTCGGAACCAGCGCCTCCTAGGGTCATGGAAGTAAGGTCTACCCCTAGGTAAGTGACCCTGGAGAATCCATTGAGATTACTTACAGCGCCCCTAGTGGCGAAATTAAAAAGTTAAAAAAATTAATTTAAAAACTAAAGGAGATAGAGCAAAAACCAAAATGAGAGTATTGTTGCCAATGTCAAGAATAACTCACTGAAAAAAATTTGATCAAAATATCTTGAATATTCGCGGAGATATTAGCATGTGAAAATAGCACTTTTTCAGGGGTCAAAAAGTAAAAAGTTCGCATAGTTGCAAATATTTTTGATTAAATTTTGTGTTCTTTCAACTAAAAAAACACAAAACTACACAATAACACTGAAAAATTGGCAAATATGCGAACTTTTTACATTTTGACCCCTGAAAAAGTGCTATTTTCACATGCTAATATCTCCACGAATATTCAAGATATTTTGATCAATTTTTTTTCAGTGAGTTCTTCTTGACGTTGGCAACAATACTCTCATTGGGGTTTTTGCTCTATCTCCTTTAGTTTTTAAATTAATTTTTTTAACTTTCTAATTTCGCCACTAGGGGCGCTGTAAGTCATCTCAATGGATTCTCCAGGGTCATTTACCTAGGGGTGGACCTTACTTCCATGACCCTAGGAGGCACTGGTTCCGAATAAAAGCCGTGCAACGCAATTTTGAAACAACCTGTATACATTAAAATAAGAAAAAATACAATCGGCTAAGCCGTTTTTATCTGAAGAAATTTGTTTTAAGTTGTACTTTATTGAAATTGTAATTGTCCGAAGTTAATGAACATTGTTCAAATGTAGCAATTAAAATACTTCATTTGGAGAAAAAAATAATGTTGTTTGACAGTTCAATGTATATTTGAAGGAAATAAGTTAAAAACATTGTTTTTACTTAATACAGAAGGCCTCCTAACTTTAACCCATTTTACCCCAAGTAAAAAACATTGTTATAAAAGATAAAATATTTTATATTTTTCTAAGCTGATTGGCTTGAAATGTCTCTCAGACTTTCTTTTATGGAAAAATATTACAAAAGTCTGCTGTAATTTATTACAATATACAGGGTGATTCAGAAATAATCATCAATAATTGGAGGGAGGTAGAGGGGCCCTAGACAAGCATATTTCGAATAGGGATGGTGGGGCACAGCCTTACAGTTAAAGAGCTAGGACCTAATGTAGTGCAAGCGCGTTTCAAAAGGTCGTTTTTAGAAGGCCCGTGTGACGAAACAAAACAAAATAAAATGAAAAAATATATTGCATGAGGTAAGGAAGTATCCCTACTACTTACACCATGAATTCGATAGAATTTGAACCACTTTCTAAACCGTGGAGTGAGTTTCAAAAGTGCAATATTAATCTTTTTGTCAAAAAATGGAGTTCCCTTAATGGTATTTAGAAAAATGATGATCGGGGAAGAAATATTCAGTGATCGTAACATTGATCATTGAAACTGTTTGATCATTGAAAATTCCTTCCCCTATCATCATTTTTCTAAATACCATTAAGGGAACTCCATTGTTTGACTAAGAGATTAATATTGCACGTTTTAAAACTCACCCTACGGTTCAGCAAGTGGTCCAATTTCTATCACATTGAGGATTTAAGTAGTACGGATACTCTTGTACCTCATACAATAATGTTTTTCATTTGATTATGTTTTGTTTCGTCACACGGGCCTTCTAAAAACGGCCTTTTGAAAAGCGCTCGCACTACATTAGGTCCTAGCTCTTTAACTGTAAGGCTGCGCCCCACCAGCCCCATTCGAAATATGCTTGTCTAGGGCCCCTCTACCTCCCCCCAAATTATTGATGATTATTTCTGAATCACCCTGTATAGATATTTGGAAGTTTGTAAACCCTGTTTTTTCGACAACACCATTAACTGTTCAAATTAAATATTTTTTCAAATCTCAAATTCCTAAATCTAAGTTTTTGAGAGTCGGAAAATGTGACCAACAAATAAAAGATTATTGTACAAAAAACGGGGTGAAAATATGTCACTTTAAATTTGATTTATATATCGAGTTAATTAAAACTGACCCATTTTACCCGAAGACCCACTTTACCCCAACCCACCCTATATTATTTATTACTTAAAAACCAAGTTAAGAGCTGAAATTTCAGTAGAGGATTAACCATACCTATCCTAATTTATCAATTTTAAAAGCTTGTAGTGGATCATGACTTATTTTAATCCTAAGAAATATAATGAATGCCTGAATCGAACGGATTTTGCTGGTTTTAATCCAATCTTAAAAGGTTACGTGCCAATTTCCACTGGGAATTATAAAAATCCCAGGTCGTAAGGGGAGCATTTCCGACCCCCCCCCATTCCTATGTGATTCTAAGTCATCCACGTGTACAGTCGGCTGCAAAAAAATCGAAACAGATACTATTGTGAGCGTTTGGTTGGGGTTAGAATGATACTGTAAACTCCAATTTCCATGATTTAATGTCCTCTTTAAAAATAGTTATAATTTAAGTCCTTAAGGGGCCGTCTACACATTAAAAAAAGCACCAACTTTCATTTTTCCTATGAGTGACATCAAAGATTATTCCTGTTTCTAAAAGAGCACCCCCCAAAACCCCCCAAAATCAATTTTCCTGTCATTTGGTCCCTAAATAAAGCCAGGAGTGGGGGTTGAAGTTCGTCGAATTTACGTTGAAATCTCGTTTTTTACGTTGAATTTTCGATTTTGATCACGCGGGATTGATGGTTGTAAGGATCAAAATCGAGAAATCAACGTAAATAACGATATTTCAACGTAAATTCAACGAACTTCAACCCCCACTCCTGGCTTTGTTTGTGGGTCAAACACCACAAAACTTGGTTTTTGGGGGTTTTAGGGGGTGCTCTTTCAGAAACAGGAATAATATTTGGTGTCACCCATAGGAAAAACATAAGTTTGTGCTTTGTTTAATATGTAGACGGCCCCTTAAGGACTTAAATTATAGCTTGTTTTAAAGAGGACATTAAATCAGTAAAATTGGAGTTTACAGTATCCTTCTAACCCCAACCAATCGCTCAAAATCGTCTCTGTTTCGATTTTTTTGCAGCCGACTGTACCTTACACTTCCTGGATGTTCAGAAACATTTTTATGAAATAACCTGTATTAGGTCATCCCGAAAGTTTTGTCGCGTAAGGGACAGTCTGTATACAATGTATTTTTTGGTACTTTTCCACTATGGAAAACCAGTCAAGTACTTCTACTTCTATCTACAGCCGATTTGGCGAATCTTGGCTCTTTTTTGTTGGCTCACTTTTCAAGCTTTCCTATTTTCTACCATTAATAAGATTTTGTTTACTTCAAGTTGCCATTAATTCAAAGGAATTTAACTTTAACTTTAAGTCTTATTGAGATAGTACGGAAAAGATCTTATTTATTTCATACATTGAAACTGATTTTATACTACTTTTGAAGAACGGCGATAGAATTTCCAGCGATCTAGATTCCCGCAAATGATCATCCGGATCTTTCCTAATAGAGGGTTAGGGGGAGCAATTTAATATGGATGATTGTGATCAAACTCTTCGGAAGTCTCAGAAAAAATTTAAATCTAAGTTAAATTTTCCACACTCGTTAAAAATACTTAAAGCTTTAACTGTTTTATGGAAGTAGCCAGTTAATTTTAATTTTAAAATCTTAACTTTAGAAAAAATGCAAAATTTTGAGCAGAAAAGAAATGAAGCAACAAGTTATCATAGATTTAAGGAAATCCCAGTTGTCGGATCAGTCCCCAAATTCAAGCCAAGATGCCAAGTTGACTGTAGATAAAGTTACAGTTTGTATTGGTATCACATAATGGAGAAGTATCAAAAATATCTTATATACGGATGCTCCCAAGAGCGACAAAACTTTCGGGATGACCTAATAGAGCTCTTTCAATCACGTGACCCCTATGACGTTTTATAGCTATTGTTTACTAACACCGTACCTCCAGCAGTTAACAGTTAAAGGAAAATAACTGGTCGTGACGTCATGTGTGAATGCTCTATAGCCTTTTACTGCGATGGATCTGAATAATTTCTTAGACGATTCTTATTTTTTTTTCTTAAACTAAAACAATGAGGTGATTAATTGAGTGATTATTGAATTGGACGATTGAATTGGAAATAGAGCTCTTTCAATCACGTGACCCCTATGACATTTTATAGCTATTGTTTACTAACACCGTACCTCCAGCAGTTAACAGTTAAAAGAAAATAACTGGTCGTGACGTCATGTGCGAATGCTCTATATAATACATGTGTGGTCTGTCTTGTCATAGCTGAGACAACTGATTTGTGCGATAGGAACTTTTAACGGTAAGAAAATGCTCAAGGGAATTAAAACTACATTTCTTACTAATGCGTGGCAACGGGTCTATCAAATTAGCTAATTCTACGCAGTCGGCTTGACCAACTCCTTGAAATGGCTGCGTCGTGTTTAAAGTAAGATCTTCTTTAAATATTCAAAAATTTTTAAATGCCTGTTAGGTTAGTTTGAAATGAAAATTGTATTAGTTTATAATTAAATCTGATCTTTTGAGCAATCATCTTGATTTATTAGTTTATTGGGTTCTTACCTATTATACCGTCGACCGTGCCGCTTAATCAAAAGCGTTATCAAATCCCATTGACTTTTCTACTGATGTACCGCTGAATTAGACGGCCACTGAACGGTCGACGGGATAATACGCATGTACCCAAAACTGACATAATGCAAAACCCACTAATCTGGAGAAACCCAATTTGTAAATTTAACAAAAGTCCTTTATAACAACACAAGGGAGCTACCGTTCCTTGCTCACCATTGTCCTTCACCCCCCCAAGATTACACAGTTCCCATCAGATCGCTTCTTAATCCTTCCAAAACCCGGCTCTCTGCGCTGTTTCACTTTATAAAAAAATTAGAAAAACAATGTTCCTAGTTGAGGACCTTTTTGGAAAGTCTTAAATGTGCATTTTAAAACGATGGCATGAATTCTAATATTAGTAATTAGATCTCTATGGTGGTTAGGCATTAGCACTTGAACTGTGGTCAACATGACAGCTGGAGGACTCTTTCTAAAGCTGTACCGAATTTGGATTTTTGGTTGGATGTATACAGGAGCAGATCCAGGTTTGAGTTTTAGGGGGGGCACTAAGATTTTTATAACATCTTCCGAAATAAAACCGCGGTAATTTAAAAGAATGTTGAATGATAATATACATTTTTGGCCACAAAGCTACACATTTAACCATTCTTTCAAAATTGTCTTTTATTTAAAAATAACCTTTTGGTGTCATATTTTTCAATAAAATTTTTTCTTTCGGGGGAGAGGCATGTCCCCCGTGTCACCCCCTGGATCCGCTACTGGATGGATAATAATTTGTTTAATATTTGCTTACTCGATAAGGGGCCATTCATTAATTACGTAAGGATGATTTTGGCAATTTTTGACCCCCTTCCCCCCATGTAAGGGTACGTAAGATTTTTCAAACCCCTCCCCCCCTATTCTTACGTAAGATTCCATTATGTTTTCCAAAATAATAAAATGTTAGAAAACTCTCCGTTTGACGTAAATCAAAGATTTTTATTTTTCAATAGATAAGTAATATTCTTGCTGTCAACTACATATTTATATTATTATCTCTTGATTAGAATAATTGGAATTTGTTTATATTATCAAGGAAAATCTTACGTAAGAATTGGTTTGACCTCCCCACCCCCAAGTAAGGGTATGTAGAGATTTTTCCAACCCCCCCTCCCCCTCGGGACCCTTACGTAATTAATGAATGGCCCCTAAGTGCAACCTTATCCTTGGTCTAGTAAAATTGAAAACTGCTTTAAAATTGAGATTTTTTTAAATTGTAAAGCTTACTCGAAATCATTTAACTCTTTATTTAATGCAATAGGATTTTCTGCAATTTTTTTCGTTCAAATATTTTTTAAGTCACTAAATTGAAAATTAAGGGATATAACAATCATCTTTGTAAAATTTGATCCGCTAGAGCTAATTAATTAGATTAATACTTTCGAGTATTGTCACTACACAGAAGGCTAAAATATTCTTACAATACAAAAAACACTGCTTTGTATCGCAGTTTTAAGTCTTAAAAAATAATAAACTTCCCTTTTTACTTAAACTACTTTTGAAGGAACAAAAATAACAATCATGGGAATCCGATCGAAATATGGCAGCTAAAAGCATAACTTCAGTTGTAAATCTATTCGCATTTTCTGCAAAAATGCGAACAGAACCCGTGCTGCCTTTTATCATGGAAGAGTAAAACGAAAAGTGTTCCTGTAAAGTATCGTCAGTATATTCGTAAGGATGGTTCATCTATGTAATTTTAAAGTTGGTGGGACTTGTAAGTACCGTTAGTAGATAAAGGGTTAATCCGAACACTTCGATATAAAAAAAATGTATACGGATACAGTTAAGTGTCTCTGGAAACCATCGACGAAAAGATTTTTTTAACAAAAAATTGTCGCAAAAAACACAAAACTTTGCTTAACTCTCTCGGCACCAGAACATCAAAAAAGTGAAAAAACTTTTTGTTCTCAATACATCCAAAATACCCCTATAATTTGTCTGGAAAAAAAATTTTTCTTGTGTGCACTCCTTCCTAGTTATTTTTATGAGCCTCATATGTGTTTTCATTTTAACAGAAAATACTTGGTTTGGAACTTATTGGTCATAATATTAGACGATTACGAAATAAGAAAATATCTACCAACCTATAAAAAATTTTCTACAGAAGCTAGCATCTAGCTAGTATTTTCTGTAACAAGCATCACAGTTTAAAATGTAAACATGGAGGTATAAATCATCTTGCTGCCATTTAGGAACGAATTCAGAAACCATGTAGAAGTCTCATATGTGATCTACATGAATCAGTGAAGTCACTGATGAAAAGAAAATAAATTTGCGTGTTTACATCATACAAAAACTGAGCTCGTAAGTAGGGGTCTCATATGAGGCTCAGGGTGGCGAGAGGGTTAAATGAAAAATGTCGGAGATTTTTAATATGGAAATTACTTTTTGACGTTTTTATGTATAAAAATGCCATATTTAGTTAGTTTTGATTATAACAGGTGAAATATGCACTTTTTAACCCCTGATCCTCCTTGGTCCTACCTCAAACATTGCACACTAGGTTTTCTACTATACAGGGTGTGTCAGATAAGTGTTTCATAACTTCTAGGAGGGGTAGAGCACGTGGAAAAATTGACACGTAAATTTTTAAAAAGGGTATTAAACCAGCAAATTGTTTGGTTCCGGCATTTATTACTATAAAACCAATTTAGGAGCTGAAATTACGGCTTTGTAATTGGTTTTATGTAATAAATGCCTGGAACACATAGTTTTAATTTGATCTTGAAAGGTTACTTTCTATTTTCCACCGTGAATTTTACAACTTCCCATGCCCACTTATAAAAACCCCAAATTTGTTAAAGGTGCATTTCCAACCATCCTTCCTGTGGTATTCTGAGTCTTTTAGGAGAGCTCTACCCCTCTTATAGTCTGTTCATTTAGAATTGGCGCCTGAAGCAGGATCAAAAACACTCAATAACGCCTAATATAGCTCATCATACAACTTCAGTGACCGATTTTTTTACAGTATTCTAACTACTTCTGTTTACGCTGTCTTATGATGAAACAATAAAATTTTTTCGATTGTAATTACAATGGTAACGGCTTCTAATACATTTCGTCTCAGGCGCCAGTTCTAAATGAACAGACTATAGAAGTTATGAAACTCTTATCTGAAACACCATATATTTGCTAATCTTTATGTGATATAATTCTATAGTTTTCGATATTTTCAGAACCCAGTATTATGACTTCCAAGTGCAATATTTTGTTGGAAGTTAGCTTATCCAACTTATCCTTATATCCTTATCAACTTATCCAACTTATCCTTATTAGCTTATCCAACTTATCCTTATTAGCTTATTATTATTAGCTTATCCATTCATTAGTTATTATAATGGTTAGCTTTAACGTTAGCTTATCCATTGCTTTCAAGAAAAAAGAAGGATGCAGGTACCAATTTGGACTAATCAAGTCAGTTCAATTCAGGTAACTCTCATTAGTTATCGCAAAAATATTTCAGACGCATTGCCAAAAATGTCGAATTAAATGATAAAAAATATACAGTTATATTAATGACAACTATGAAAATTTGGCGATTTGGCGTTCAAAACAACTTAGCGATATTAAAGGGACAATTAAAGGAATTGTACCTATAAAAATAACTCCAAAGCTTACTTGAGATCCTTAAAGTAGAGAGAATGCTTTAACAAATTAACACATCCATAAGAAAATTTTCTTGAATTAGATTAGATTTTTTTTTTATTTGAGGATGATATTTCTAGTATTTTTTTTGAGATGATAGTGATATTCATTTACAGAAATAAATGTACAGCACAGAACTTGAAAATAAAATCTAATGTCACCTGGGATAAGTTGATCTATTAAAGTTATCTTTGGGTTTTTTATTTGAGTTTGGTATTTTTGTGGAGCTTTTTAATTTGGGTGGCTTTTGATAGATTTAGAATATTGTAATTACCAATCAAACTTTCAAACATTTTAATATTAAGAATTAAAGTGTATTTGCAATGTGTTTTAAGCAAGATTAGCATTTAGTATACCATTGTATACATTTGGTTTAAAGTATACCTGGTAAATTCATTAAATTAATTTAGGGAGACATGACTCAAAGAAGTTTTAGGAACATGTTAATAATATATCTTGCTGATTAATTACAGTTAGCATTTTGGAGGGAACATCCATACAAGAAAATAGGTATTTTTAATACAAATTGAAATGTTTTTTTTTTTCAAGAAAATTTTGGAAATCTGTGATTTTTTTGTTCAACAAGAACTGTTTTTGGATAAGGGAATAGGTTTACTACTTTTATTCATTTTACAGCTATTTATTGATGTCTAGTAATATCACATTCTGTAATGCAAGTTCCCTAAAATTATATTTTTAAAAAAGCAACGCTAAACTAGTGACCAAACCCAATGGTCAATTTATTGTTCCTTTTTGTTTTATGAATTTTTGTTTGAGAAGCTAAAATATTTTGATTTTGGCCATATTATAAATTTAAATGGCTGAATTCGAAATTTCAATTCTAATGGAGAAAATTCCTACCTAAGGGTAATTTTATGAATTCATTATTATTATACTTTTAGCGGTCGGCCTACAACTCATCAAGATTATTTTAATTGAAGAAAATTTGCCCTAAATAAGAGAGGTCTTAATTGGAGTTATTCAACAAAAGGGGAAATAATTTCATTACCGGATGAGGGGAGATGAGTTTATGTATTTCAAGTGTGACATTACGTTTTGAATATTTTTTGGGTTTATGCTCGTTAAAAAAACTTTTATTAAAATTTTAAATAAAGTTAAATTGATAAAACTTTTTTTGTTCGATAATTTTTTGTAAGTTTTCATTTAAAATAGATATCAGAAAAAGTGTATAAGAAATAAAAATCTGAAGATTAATTTAATTTTGTTAGCTTTAGGTAGAACAGAAACTGAAAGAAACAAATTTAGTTCTACTTTACTTAAATTTTTTTCGGACAAGGAAACATTTTCCCCTAACTTTCATTTTTCAAATGTTAGAACTTCCATTATTTGAAGTTTGAAGAATCGTTTTCAATTAATATTTTTTAAAGTAAAAGACTGTCGATAATTTCAATGAAACTGACTAATTTATGTTTTATAAAAATTAACATAATGTAAAAAAATTGAAATCAAATCCACACCTTAAATTATATCTAAATTTACTAATTAAGTAATGTGTTTATATAACCCAAACTATATCTATACATTTGCATTCTAAAATAAAAAAACTATTTTTGATAATAGATTATACAGCACTAGCATGTTAATGTAACTGCATACATTTTAAATTTAGAAAACTATTATTATAAACCACATAAAGAGAGAAATACTAGTATTTTGTGCAAACTGAATGTAAATTAGAAAACAACGCATGAATGTTTTTCTTCTATCGTTTTAAAATTTAATTCTATCTAAGAACTAAAGAAGGAAATCTTAGTATCTCCGAAACAGCTGTATGTATGCTTTAACCTAACTTTTATTTATGCGTTTTATACGTTGCTACTACTCGCGGTAGTGACGTTCCAAAATAAAAAAATATTCGGGAAATCTGCGAATAACGAACCCAGTTGTAAAACGCTCATTTATGATAATATAACAGAAATAATGGTTCGATGCCGTCATTTATTACATAAAACTAAAAAAATGGTTCATGCAAAAAGTAGTTTTAACTAAATTACTGTAAATAATTGTAATAAATACCAAAAGGGTTGTTAAAAATACCTTCTTTGTAGAAGAAGTTACCTTTTTCAAAATGGTTTTACATACTTAATACCGGAATCAAACAGTTATATCTTTTCTGCCAAATATGCAAGTTTCATTGCTAAAAAACGCTGTCGAAATATGTGAATATGCGGGGGTAACATTGCTCAACCGCGAATATCGGAGGGCCCACTGTACATTAAGTAAACCACATTTCATTCCTACCAACCTTTTTCATTTTTATTTTTCACTTTGATGAATGGGTCAGTTTAACCTTTTATCTACTGCGCATTATGATGATTCCCTGCAATTTTTTTTCGTGCAAAATTTTTTAGTCACTACATTGAAAATTAAGGGATATACATAAACAAAATAATAATCTTTGGGAAATTTTATCCGCTAGAGCTAATTAAATTTATACTTTTGAGTACGGTCAGTACACTGATGGATAAAATACTCTCAATATGCAAAGAAATATGTAGCTTTAAATCGCAGTTTTAAGTTTAAAAAAATAATACCCGTTTGACATTAACTACTTTTGAGGGAACAAAAATGAGAATCATGGGAATCCGATTAATATGGCAGTGAAAGCACAACTTCAGTTTTAAATCTATTCGCATTTCCCGCTAAATACTTTTCATAGAACCCGTGCTGCATTTTATCCCGGAAGAGGAAAACTAAAAGAGTGTTCCTGCAAAAGTATTGTCTGTATATTCCTAAGAATGGTTATTCCATGTAATTTTAAAGTTGATGGGACTTGTTAGTACCTTCAGTAGATAAAAGGTCAAAAACCTTATTATTTTGACTATTTTCAGAATATAAAGATTAGTTCAAAGTGAAGATTTGTGCATTCCAGTATGATCCAATCTCATCTTTATGCGAGGATGAATTGAAAGTACAGTGCTCCCTCAAGTACAATGGCAGCAGTTACTTCTTGGACGTGGAGTGGAGTCCTAGGAGAGGTCTGGTCTACTTCAAGAACCATGAAATCAATGTAAGCATACACTTTTAATTTCTTGACGTTGTTTTTAAGTAGCTTTTTATGATTTAGTTAGCTAATTTATTTCTTGAAAATTAAATTTCTTGGATCCCGTCTACTGTGCCGCTGAATCTGAAACTTCTCCCAAGAAAAAGCTAGAAATCCCCCACAATTCGCAACTACCTTATTGATCAAATTCAAAATTACTCCTAATAAAGCACAGAAAATTATACATTTACAAAAAAATCCTAAACAAAAGTTTTTGATGTAAGATTATTTTAAGTTCTAAATAGAAGAAGGGATCAAATCTAGCGGCTTCAAAGCATAACATTTATATCCTTTCCAAGAATCTAAATAATGATTCATCTTTATTTTTTTTGCATTCGATTCTGTAATAGAAAAAATGCTAAATTTTCATAATTTTGAATCTTGAAGTATTAGCTTGGAATCCCTGGAACACGTTAGGAATAATAACACAAGGTCGACTCTTGCTCCCTATTGAGTTGTAACCCCACTAGTTTCTATTATTGGCGTTGAATCCACCTTTTGGTGACTTGAAATATTTTTTGTACACAATTGGTATTTTAAATTAATTAAATCTAATATTTAAATACAGATATCGCAATGAGGAAGTTGCATGATTTTTTTTATTTTTTTAATCGATTCTTCTTGCAAAAATAAGCAACTACCCAAAATTTGAGGCCGATCGAGAAATTTTTTGATTGCAAAAAGAATTAACAAAAATCCCCTTTTTAAAAGCCCGCGAAAACACCAAGAGTTTGGATGTGACGTCATCTTATAATAAACATTGTTGTAAAGCAATGGAGTTGATGGTATGATTGATGACGTCATCTTACAGTTTAAACAATAAACGTTTTCAGTCACGTGTTTTTTTCTCGACTTTTAAATTAAAATATTTAATTACCTGTACATTTTTTTGAAAAACTGACTAGATATTTCATTTTACCATACTAAAATCATACGGAACATTTGTTTGTTTTTGAAAATCTGACACATGCAACTTCCTTATTGTGAACTACTGTCTTATTCTAAGACTACATTTAACTTTAATTTAATTTTTATCATAGCCAAGACCCAATAACTGTTTCTTATCACAAAAAATCAAAAATTTTTTTAAAGTCAAATTTAGTGTCCAATATTCCGGTTTATAGGTTTCTCAAAATTTAAAATTCAACATCTTGTTCAAAATTTCTCCTATTTAACTCTTTGTAGCACTTTAAATTTTTAAAGCTTTAATTTATCGCTAATGATGTTAAAATGACCTCTTTTTACGAAAAAAATCTTATATTTTCTGATCTTTATTTGGAATAGTTGTCTCAAGAAATTTTATTTGAATCCTTTTTGAAATCGTTTGTTATTATTTAAGTATTCTGATTCTTGCAAAAGTTTTAAGCAACTTATTTGAAAATTTTTTATCATTTTAAAGATTTTAATAGTTTTTTTATTTATAATCGTAAATTTGAATATGGGACTTCTTATAACGACAATACTTTTACTAATACTTTTTCGCATTTTATGAGATTTTTTAAAATGACTTAATTTAAAACAATACGATTCTTATACCCTGTAAACAAAATATTTAACTGCTGCACAAAATTTAATTGAACCACTTTTGTAACTGAAGTTGTTGAAACACTTAATACAGGTAAAAGGTTCCTGTTGATAGATGTTAAAAAGAGCAGGGTTTTCCTCTATTTGAGAAAAAGTGCTCGATAGAGATTACAAGAAGGAATAGATTATAAGATTACGAGAAATGCTCATCCACAATTGCTAGATAAGCAGGTAATAATGTATGATGCTCTGATGCAACGTTGTTTTTGGACCTTTTGTAGGCTTTCCTGCACCAGGGGATCAGTAACAAGTGCTCAGTGGTTTGATAAAAAAAACTAATATCCAAGTATCAAAAACATCCATAGTCAAAATATGCCAACTTTCTCTACATGTTCTAATTTTATTTCTTTCTTACAGATGTTTTTGGGGCCAAGTCTAGTCAAATTTATTTTGGACTATTCTCAACAAAAGTAACCGCATACTCCACCGCTTTTTGTGAACCTTGGCCTTCAGAAGTATTTTAAGCTTGATCGCCATCTTTCCAGAAATTGACGCCAGTAGTCGGCTTCTTTGCCTCAAGGACTGAACATTTTTTTGTCAAAAGACAATATATTCGTGTACAATTCAAATTTGGACTCGTTGCAACCTCACCTTGGTTTGTCAATAAAAAAATTTATCGGTAAAAGGATCTTTGTTTACTTTACACACACACACACACTTGCTACTTGGTCCACGCCGCTCAGACAGAGCATGCGCGTGGACTTAGTATATACAGGGCGCGCAGCTACGCTTAGAGCGCATGCGCCAACCAAGAGCTGCAGTCAACAAGCTAGCCAAGGAGTAGGTGGTTACCAAAGGTAGAAGCAGCAACCAAGATAAAAGGAAAGGCTAACTCTGGACTTGGTTGAAAAGATCAAGTTTAAAGTTGATCTTGGTTGACTAGTCAAAGTTAACTTTGAATTTTTCCAAGAATAGAAAAGGAACTAAGTTAACTTTGACTAGTCAACCAAGATCAACTTTAAACTTGATCTTTTCAACCAAGTCCAGAGTTAGCCTTTCCTTTTATCTTGGTTGCTGCTTCTACCTTTGGTAACCCCTACTCCTTGGCTAGCTTGTTGACTGCAGCTCTTGGTTGGCGCATGCGCTCTAAGCATAGCTGCGCGCCCTGTATATACTAAGTCCACGCGCATGCTCTGTCTGAGCGGCGTGGACCAAGTAGCAACAAACAAAACCATAAACGCAAATAAATACACCATATTTAAAAACATCAACCTTTATTAAGCAGATTACAAGACAGTTCAGTGTACCTGCACATTAGCAAACGATCGGCTTCAAATGACTTCTGCATAGTACAACTATGTTACAAACGCTTCTTGGTTGGAAAATCCTAGGGCAGATCAAAATCACTTAATAAGCAAGCTATTTTCAGAAAACGATAACCCTATATAATTTCTTAGCAACAGCTTAACTGATAGAATTCAAACTCAGAAAACTAGCATAACACGAGTAGCATATCCAACATAAGTAACCGGTTATTTAATTGGTGTTACATGGTCCAAAACAGGAGTAGATTCTTGTACACGAAACTAGAAGTACACGAAATTTGGTCATGCATGACAAAAACCTGGACGAATCTTGAGGGTTTGCGATGCTTGGGACATCCATCTATTACCTGAAAAAACCTTTGTAAAAGATACATGATAAAAATCCATCTATTTTGATGTTCTAATTTAACGCTATTTGAAGCTATGAAATAAGTATCTGGTTTAATTCTCTCTAAATAGAGGAATTTGTTGCTATTTATAAAGTACGGTTACTGACTTGGAATAAAGTAAAAAATCATGTGTTTTGTGAGACCACAATTCTTATTTACATCCTTAAGACTGAACTAAGTTTTACATGAAAGTTGTTCCAAATGGTAGTCAATAAAACTGCATTTCCGCCATTAAAACCTAAACCAACCAACCTTATAAAGGGGACTCGGTACCTTAATTTCGATAATCTTAAAATTAAAATTTTATGAAATTCTTTAAGCCTAAACACTTGTTATGTCCATTTAAACATAACTCGAGCAAAAAATTTACTTTTGAAAAAGCAATTTTTAAGAAATATTGAAAATCTTAAAAATGTTAACCAAGTTTTCAAATACTATTTATTTAATATTGATAATTTCGGTATGTTTTTTACCCTATGTAAACCAAGTTATCTGAAGAACTATGCATTCACATCCTTGATGTTTGCAATAGTTTTTGATAAAAAAATCTCAAACGTCTACAAACTATCCCAAAAATAAACACTGTTTCCCTTTGAGACCTTGTAGTTTTATGTGTACTTTAAATCCTTAAATTAAAAGCATACCTTTATTAAAAACACAATTTATTTTCAAAGTTTCAAGTGAAATAGTCAAGTAGAAAAAAGCCTTAGGTTTTAAATCCCAAAAAAGTAGTTCTGAGATAAAATGATTTAAATATTTATGTGGAACAAGAAAAAACTGAGAAGTTGATCAAGAAAAATTGAAGATTTTTCAAACATAGAATTAGCGCATCACTATGAAGAGAGAGAGAGGTTCGCAGAATAAATTTAAGAGTATTAACATCACTTTGAGTGCAGAATCTCTTAATAGATATTTTGACCAATTTGGGGGTATTGAGTCTTCTTAAAATGTATTACAGAAGAGCCGAGACCCTGAATGAAACTTCAATCACAAATAAATTCATTGCTTCTAAACAAACCCAGTTTAAGCTATTTTGCTTGTTATAATAAGTAGTTCAGAAACTTTTCTTGATTGCGTCTTCCTTTTAAATTTTCGTGTGTGATCTCGCTTGCTTCAAAAATGGATACTTAACAAAATCATTCATCGTTTGAATATTTCAAATATTTAGATATTTATTTTATTAGAATATCCTATTTATCTTTTAATTCGAATGAAAAATTTCTAGAAATGTTGATTATAGGACATCCCAAACATTCAGTAACATTGAATATTGATTGAATATTTTTTAAGTATCAAAAAGAGCCAATGCTCAAGATATTTTTTTAATTTGAAAGGTATTGTTAAACATTACTTAAAAGGTTAATTTGCTAAGGCAGAAAAAATTCCAGACACCGTTAAAAAAAGTTTACCACATTTAAAAGTTAGATTTCTCACATATCTATTTTAGATGTTTTTAGTTTAACCATAGGGTTACTCTCTGAAAAAATTGTAATTAGTGGATTACTCTTTAGGGGACTTTTCCTGAAATTAAACCCATCATTAAAAATTAAAGAAAGAAAATCCTTATTCCCCAATTAGTAGCAAGTCAAATTACATGTAACAGTCAACTCCGCTTATTGTGATCAGGGTAAACTTTATCAATTGGATAATGTTATCAAAATTTACCAGTCCCGATCACTTCTATTCACTGAGCTTCTATTATCTTAATACAAAATGTATCGTTTTATGTGATCAACATATCGCTAAATGCTATCAAAATTTGAAAAAAAATCCCTTAAAATTTTTTTTCATTTTAAGGACAAATTTAATGCTTTATCATACATTAATTTATGAGTGCTTAGGCGGCACTCATATTTTTCTTTAAGAATGTAAAACTTTCAAAATAAATAATAGGTAATCAATTTACTTACTTCAATTACAGCTACATAATGAGGTATTTGCATGAGTGAGGGATTTTCTTGATTTTATACTTTTTCTATACATTATGGTCTAAAACTCCCAAATTTCTGATTTTTAAGTTCAAAAATGCGTTTTAAATAATTTAAAATTCAATTTAATTTTTGCCAAAACGTCAGAAAAGTCACGTGATCAGAAAACGGGCTCCTATTGGATGTGACCTCACAGCGCATGATTTGGGATTCGGAAGCGTTTTCGCGCCAAAACAAAAAACGAAATTTCAAAAATTTATATCTCAGAAACTAGGGTACGGAAATACTTGCTGTAAACGTCATTCTTCATGGTTTTTTATCTACTATTTTAATAAAATTTAATCTCAAAACGTGAGAATACCTCATTGTAATTTTAAAGCATACATTCATATGCATTGTTTAAAACTTTCTAGTATTCATTAGCTCGTATTAGCATTAGCTAGTATTCATTAGCTAGCTTATTATTCATTTTAGCTTAAGACAGACCAATCGTAATTTCAGCCTATACCATTTCCTATACTGAAATATAAGTTTAAATAGCTGCTCTTGCCATACTCTTTAGCCATTTCTAAGTGTAAAATATTTGAGACTACAATATAGACTCAAATTTAAAATAACAAACACATTTCAATAAGTTGGTAAAGATTAAGTTTTGTTCTTCATAGATTTACCACCTTAAAAAAAGTTGGTTTGAGTTTTTTAAGAACTTTATATTATATGCTTGTTATTCTTTATTTAATTATGGAGCTATTATTTGGGGTGAATAATATAGATTTTTACAGTCTCCAACCTTTATATTCAATCCAAAATAAATGTCTTGAAATCCAAAATAATAACAATTCAAACCTTTATAGAATTAAATCTCTCAATTTATTACCTGTACGACATAATGCTTTTTTTAGAATTCTATACTTATATTAATCGCAGTAAATTTGTAATCTTAAAATAAGCCAATATAATACTAGAACAACCGATACCTTTGAAATTCCGAGGTATTCAAAGGATATATTTTGTAAAAAAAATTTTTTTCATCTTGCCTCTAAATTATTTACCAGTTTACCAATTGATTTATAATTAGTGTTAATAAAAACACTTCTTTCCAAAAAATTATTTGAATTTTTAATTAATATCGACGACCGGGATTCCGCACTTCGTTGAAGCATTTAATTTTATTTTAAATTGTTATCCAGCTTACTTCCAATCTTATTCTTGTGTTATTATTGTATTTTTTTTCTTTCTTTGTATTTATTCTTTACATATATGTAAAAAATTGTCATGTAAATTACTTTTTACTGCACCTGAACGGGACACCCAAGTCCCGTAGGTGTAACACAAGTTCTTATGTTTGTTTGTAAAAATATTTTGATTAATAATATAATTATCAGTCGGATGTTATTCTACTCTTGGAGAAAAGTGATCACATTAAGCGGAGTTAACTGTGTTTTACCACTGAAAAATTTAAAACAAAATACACATGCTTACCACAATATGCCGGGACTACAGATCAGATGATGACCGAATTGAACTCTAATTTTCACAGAGAAAAAGCTTTCAATATCAGAGAGAACGATGTTTGTAATAATCCGGAGTGTCACCTTGTAATTCGTTTTCAACTGGATATCAGAAGAGGTTGGCTCGATTCTTTTACGGGAACCAATGAAAGCGTCCTCACTCCAATGAAACAAACCACCTGTAAAACATTTTCAGGGAGCTATAAGGCTATAACAAATCTTACTTTTTAATGATTACAATATACAGGGTGTTTCTAAAGTCCGTTTCACGGCTTTTATACAGAAAAAAAGTCTTCAAGGATCATAAAAGCTAGGTCTACACCCAGGAAAATGTGACCGAGGAAAAACCCTTAACATGAATAACAGTGTCCCTAGAGGCGAAATACAAAGGTTAAAAAATAATTTAAAAACTAAAGGAGATAGAGCAAAAATTTCAATGATAATATTGTTTCCAATATCATATTAGCATGGTAAAAATCCCTTTTCAGGCCTCAAAAAAGAAAGAGTTCGCAAATTTACACATTCATCAGTGTCCTTATTTAGTTTTGTGTTTTTAGTTAAATGAAGACAAAATTTAATACTTGTGAACTTTTTTAAGGCCTGGTAAAGTGCTAATATCTCTTAAAATATTCACGATATTTTAATTTTTTTGTTAGTTTTTCATAAAATTGGCAACAATACTCTCATTGAGGTTTTTGCTCTATCTCCTTTAGATTCTTAATTTTTTTAAACTTTTAATTTCACCTAGGTGCTCTCTTATTATGTCCACGTCACCTAGGGCAGTGGTTCCCAAACTATTTTGGTCGTGGATCCCCCAAATTTGTTGCCAATGATCGCGAAACCCTGATTATTTTTTAGTCAATGACTTCACAAAATTTAATATCTGATATTAAATGAAACCAGGCGCGGATCCAGCACGGGTTTAAGGGGGTGCACTTTTCCAGACAATCACCTTTACCGTTTGGAAAAAAATGTCAAATTCTTGGGGATTTTCTAAAAGTATCGGGCAAGATCCCCTTGTGGTACCGCTGGTGGGTATGGGGGTCCTCCCCCATAAACTTTTTATTTTAATTGAAGAAGTAGAGTTTTAACTCATTTTGAGATGCTGTTTGGGTCCAAGAGGGACTCTTCTAATCCATTACCTTTTATCTTAATGTCGACTAAAAAAAAATTTCCAAATGCTGGGGATTTTCCAAAAAGTATCACGCAAGATCCCCATGTGTTGAAATTAGACTGGTAAAAGTAGGGTTTTAACTCATTTTGAGAACCTTTTTGGGTGCAAAGGGGGCGGCACTGTCCATTCTTATTTTTTTACAACATTCTTATTTTTTTAATGAAATAAAGTTTGTCACATGGAACCCCTAAATTTTTTTGGAACCCACTTTTGGAACCACTGACCTAGGGGTAGAGTTGACTTTTATGACCCTAGAAAGAGGTGGGGCTTCTTAATAAAAAGCCGTGAACGGACTTTTGAAACACCTATAAAGGTTCTAAGCACTTCGCACAGCCCTTAAAAAATATATTAGGTTTTTACGTATTATCCCGTCGACTGTACCGCTTAATCAAAAACGTCATCAAAACCCATCTACTTTTCTATTGATGTGCCGCTGAATTGAACGGCATCTGAACGGTCGACGGTTTAATACTAAAGTACCATATATTAATATATTAAGCCAGAGAAAATAGCGAGTTCTCAATGGAGCTGGAAAAATATTTACGAAGGATTATCTCTTGAAATGAAAATTGAAATGAAACAATTAATTTGATTTTAGATACATTGCCCTTTTCAAACTCAGAAACCAATAAGGCAATGTACAGTGAATTGCAATCACAGCGTAATTAAAATAGTGTCAATTTTGAGTTAAGCAACGTTCTCTTCTATATTCAAACTTTGACACCAAACCGCCTGAAATAGAATGTTTTGCGAGAATTGCCCTAGAATCGCTGCTATAAAGGGGACTCACAATCAGTACCAAAATTTGATCAAAATTTCGAATTTGAGATTTCGAAATAAAAATTAAAATAACCTTAGAATTATTTTTACCAAGTTTCATAATGATAAGGTGATTCTAAGTTTAAAAATTTTGAGGTGTCTGAAACAGATAGATAGGCTTAAGAAGCCTAGTGTTCAATCTTTATGAACGGACTTTTCTCAAAACAAGGTTTTTAATAATTAAAATCATAATTATCCAAACCACTTCCAACTTCTTAGTCATTATCATGAACATATTATTAGCATATCTAGGCATAGATTTTACAAAATATTTATTGTATTTTTTTTACAAAGTAGAAAAGTGGAAACATGATATTTTTCGAAAAAAGTGCCTAATTTCAGAGTTTTTTTTATTTTTTGGAAACTTTTATATGTATTCAAATTTCCATGCCTTCAAGTGATGCTTGATTTATGTTAAGAAAAATAATCAAGTCAAAAGAACGTATATTAAGAAAGGAGTATCAGTTTAAATCTAAGGTAATTGCTGGCATTTTTTTGTAATTTTTTGAAAAAATAAATTTTTCGACTCGCTTTTTTTGCTAAATATAAATTATTATGAAGTAAATACATAATTTAACACCTAAAAAGATAATAAAATCCTGTTTTTAAAAACTCCACTGAAATTTTGGAGAAATAAATTCCTGCTTCGCCTTAAACAAACTATGGGGTTTTTAATATCACTTCATATTATTTATCATATCAATTAGATATTACTGATCATTGGAATTTGTTGATTGATAACGTATTATTGAAATATATCATATCAATTGTATATTATTTCATAATATATATTGTCTCAACGCCAGGATAAAAACCTTTGACAATTCAGTGATTTGGTGGTCTTGATGGAAATAAGTTATTCCACACAATTCATTTGGCACTAAAAAAAAATATGTGGGGTTCTGGTTATCATTTAGCTTTGTACATTTCTGTAGATTACATATAGAAATTTTGGAATTGTCTAATATTACGTCTTATCTATTACATTGGATGGGTGGTTGGTTTCTTGGTTAATTTGAGGTTTTATGGCAAAAGATAATAGTACGAGTACTTCTGATGTGATCTAATAATCTATTAAATCTGATCTGATATCGCCTATTATCTGCTTTAATACTACCCATAAATCTGATCTGATCAGATAGTGATCAGGATTTTCGTTCAAGTAATCAGTTATACGGATAATTAAAAATAAATAATTTATTTATAAAGTTTTTAAAAATTAAAATGATCCGGCAGAGATTTAGAAAGAGTCCACTACCCACCATGTTTACCCACAGCTCAAATGATGACCAACAACCATAAGAGATCTAATTATTAAAATTATTATTTTTAGATTTTAAATAATAATTGACACAGCTTCAATAAGAGTCTACCAGCCGCCATGTTTACCCAGAGCTCAAATGATGACACAGAACCATATAGATCTAACTATCAACATAGTTATTATTTTAACCAAAGATAATAATATTTAGCAGATTATTATCTTAGGATCTAATAATGATGATATGAATAGTTAAATCTCTATAGCTGTCATCATTTGTGATGTGAGTAAACATGGTGGCTGGTAGACTCTTATCGAAGCTATGCCAAAAATACTATTAAACAACATCGTCACTGTTCCTATAATAGCAATATTCCTAAAAACAAATAAAACGTTGAAAAAATTTTTTATGCGTAGAAATAATTTCAAAGTTTAAGTGACGATGATTTTTAAATGTATCTGTAATGTAATGCAATTAAATAACAGTTGAATATCGTGTCATCATGGGTGGAACTGATTATTCATTTACTAATTTGCGCTTATTTTGCAGTTCAATTCATACAATATTCCCTACAATTTGGATTTGTCGACTGTAAACTTGTTCAAAGTTTTTCTCGTGGCGGTATGTCAATAGACTAAGCTGTATCACTAAAAATAATATTTATCAGAATTAATAAATAATTCGTACTTAATGTCAAGATATGTGAATAATAATTGGCACTTATCTTAGTTATTAGGATTTTCCTAGACCTCCAAGCCGCTGCTTCAAGAAACATCTCACCATAAACTTCTCGCAGCGAATTCATAAACACGCACATGCATGGACTCTCGTACGTAAACTAGGATGTTGCCACTTAAAATCTGAACTGAAATAGAAGTTCGAGAAATTCCATATTAAGGAATGGGATTCTTTCACCCGGAGAAGAAGACGACAACTGTCGTAGGTGATTTATTATAAGAGAGCGTTGATTGGTTTGTCGATAGGACATATTTCCTAATTTGCGATGTCCGGTCGCTCTGCAAACGTTCTGATAGATCCATGCAATGGTGTTTACCCTATATTACGTGACCCCTGATGTCAGATGAAAGTATCCCTTTATTGGTGTTGAATGGATTAACTTTTATCGAATTAAAACCATCGATTCGGGTATTTATTCCATAAAACCAATTAAAGAGCTAAAATTTCAGCTCCTAAATCGGTAACAAATGCGGAAATTGGAAGATTTTGCTGGTTTTATCCAATCATAAAAGGTTACGTGTCAATTTCCACTGCGGATTTTACAACCTCCCATGCTGGCTAATAAAAACCCCTAGGTCATAGAGGGGCATTTCCGACCCCCATTCCTAGGTGATCTGGGTCGTCTAGGTGTGCCCTACCCCTCCTAGGAATTATAAAACACATTTATCTGAAACACCCTGTAGACTGATATTGTGTGTAACTAGGTTAGAGGGAATAAAAAAAGATGATATTAAAGAGGAAGAAGAACAAGAAAGAAACTACTCTGGCTAAATAAATAAGATAATTTTCTCGCTCAATTTCTACTGTATCAGCCCTTCTTCTGAACAGAGGAGGCGTGCGTGCGACCCGAAGGTGTCGAGGTGAGCAACAGAGCGAGACAGGCCAGGCTCGTGGACACGTGTAGTGTTATTTTCCATGTGTCGTGCCTTTCTCAGGACGATTGACAGTCTGCCACAGAAACCGCAACGGTTCGCTACTTGCCGGGCGGAGTTCTAGTTCGAGTACGGGGGAAAAAGACGGACGGGGATTTCCCTAGTAGCACAGCTCATAGCAAATATGTCATGTTTACATAACTGTTACTAAAAGTAAACTAAATTTGGCCATAAATGACGAAAATTAGACGAATCTTGAACGTTTTTGCTGCTAGGGTTAGGGATGAAACTTCGAACTAGTGCGATGAAAGAAAATTAAACGTCTCTTAAAAATGCAGCAGAATATCTCTTGTATTGGAGTTTCAGATGAGTGTTTCATAACTTCTAGGAGAGGTAGAGCACAGAGTAAAGATACTTCAGAGAGTCCATTTCCATAGACGCTAATGGCAGCTTTTTTAACATGGGTTTTCCCATAGACGGTGGCGTTTCTATGTGATAACGGTGGAACTAACCAGAGAATATGACGTAACGTTGTTGACTCTCTACAATCGAGCTACCGCCGCACACACTCTCTCAATTAACCCCGCCCACTTTCAAATCGCTAAAGAGGGAAAAAATTTTATATATTTTCCCGGTTATTAAAACAGTTGCGTGTATCTTTCTTTCGAGCATGCGCTGGGGATAATTTCTTAGACATTACAAGTCTCTCTGATGTCACGCTCACCAGGGACTCACCCAATGTTCTGCCCAGGCTCAGATCTCTTGCCGGCTTTTATACTGATCTGCCCGTGACGTCACTATCTCGCATCTTCTTTAAAGTGACGATGGACCGTGAGTTCCTCTGGAATCGAACTCACAACTCCAACTCCACATTTAATTCAATTTAAACATATAACTACACATTTAATGATCATTTCTGCGACCACAATCACTGATAAGAGATATTAAACGCCAGAACAAGCGACATCAATGTTTATAATAGGGAAAGTTTAGTAACTGTCAGGGAAAGTTTTCAACCATAAGGGAAAAGTTTCATTGATCAGGGGAAAAATAGCAGAGATTGAGAAATTCAATGCAGCCTCCATAAAAAGTTCTCAGTCCAATGAGAATCACTCGTTTCCTTTAGTCCCCGCCCACACTAATGATTGACAGCTGGAGGGTCGGAACGCCACTATGCGATAACTGTAGAACTATTTTAGTAAAATCGCGTTTTGGACTCTCTGAATTATCTTTACTCTGTGAGGTAGAGCACACCTGGAAGATTCAGAATCACCTAGGAATACGGGGGGTTAGAAATGAACACACAATGAACTATAGGGGTTTTTATGAGCGGGCATGGGTGGTTGAATAATTCCAAGCGGAAGTTGACAGGTAACCTTTTAAAATTGGATTAAAACCATCGATTCAAGTTTTCTTCTTGTCACAATAAACTCCAATTATACTAACTACGTCATGATTTTCGTTTTAAATCTTTGTTAGTAGTATTATTGGTATTAAAAGTATATTGTCATACCACCAGGAGAAAAACCCAAAACTATGAAAACATGTAAAAAGCCAAATCATAGCCACGCAGATTTTGCACAAAATGTTTTTTCAGCGTTTATGAATTAGAGCAGGGGTGGCCAACCCAAATGTTGTTGAGGGCCACTTTGGAAAACCACAGTACTCTCGCGGGCCGCATATAAAATTTTAGGATACTAGGGGGCTACCGCCCCCTGCTCGCTATCGCTCGCCAACCCCCGTTAACTGCTGACGCAGTAACTTTTGGACCGCTTTACAATTCCCCACAAAACCCAGCTCACTGCACTTACTCACTTTATAAAACATTCTTAACACAGGGGTAGTACTTCTCCGTGGTATTCTTTCAAAAATGGCGAATATTTATTCAGTGGTGGAATTTTATCATTTACTTTATGGTAACATGAATTGGCGGATCGCTTTATAATTCCAAGAAAGGTTCATATATAGTTCCCGCTAAATATGAACCTTCCCTTAATGTTTCAGTGCTTCCCTTAATGTATCTGTGAAAAACACATTACCTTAGGGCAGGGGTCGGCAACCTTTTGAAAGGGAAGATCCAAAAGTAACAGTTTACGAAATTTCCTAGTTTTTAAAGAGCCACTAATTTTTTTGCTTCAATGTAATAGTATATGCTTAATGTATATTTCATTTTAGATTGGGAGGGTGATTTTAGTTGGGGGGGCATTTTAACCCAACATTTTTCTGTACAACAACGTACACATTGTAAATTAATTTTAGTGAACTTAATTTCCAAATTTTGAATAAACGATATGGATTCCTGGAAAAAGAGAGTCTGGGGATCCTTCCCCAGAAAATTTTTTTGAAATTGTCCCTTCAAAATTGCGTTTTAGCTCATTTTTGCCTGTTTTGATTGCACCCTAAGAGTACCTCTCATTATTTAAGTGGCAGAATTTTCAAGGAAAAATAGTATATTTATAATAAACAGCAAACTTTCGAGGGGGGTGTGGATCCCACTTTCGAAAAATTTTGAAATTTGCCCCTAAAAATAGTGTTTAAATTAGTTTTTAGAACTTCTATAACGAACAAATAAGGATTACTCCTCATAAGTCACAAAATTTTCAATCAAAATCAGCACATATTCCAAAATTTTTAGGAGTGTTAAGGAGTTCTTCCCCAAAAATTGTATGGAATTCTTATCCTTTAAAGTAGTGTTTTGATTTTAACTCATCTTGAGAACTTAAAAATATATTTTCTGATTTTTAAAAAGTTTTGATTAGTAAATTATTAATTTTTTCGTATGGAACTGGTGAGCCGGAACTTTACATCGAAAGAGCCGCATGCGGCTCGTGAGCCGCAGGTTGCCGACCCCTGCCTTAGGGAAATGGGTAAAAAAATTTTTACATTGCTCTGTTGTTAATTTTCTTGGGGTTGAATTCCGTTATAGTTCCCGCTAAATATCACTAATCTCTTTTGGACACTATAAAGTATAAATATTGCTAAATTGTTTCAAATTCATAGATTAAAGTGTTTAATTAGATCTATAACTATTCAGTTTATCATTAAAAATTAGAAAAATTGGTTTACATTTGAATATTGAGCGTTCGAAAGAGATTGGCGATATTTAGTGGGAACTATAACGGAATTGAACCCCAAGAAAATTAACAACAAAGCAATGTAAACATTCTTTTACCCATTTCCCTAAGGTAATGTTTTTTCACAGATACATTAAGGGAAGCATTGAAATATCTCAGGAATAAATTTAACTTTCTTAAAATTTGTAATGATTGACTGTTAAAAATGTAGTAATTATCTTAAACATCGCAAAAATTTAGAATTTTATCTTCATGAGAAACAAACTTCGAAGTTGTGTCATTTTCATAGCAACGACACCGAATGTCAAGACTTCCAACATTTTCATCCTTATTTCTAAAACATTCACCCGTGTTATTTAGTTGTTTGCGTTTTGTCATTATGAAATAAAGAGTTACATTTTACTACCTTAAAAAACATACTTGCAAAAGGATATAAAAAATAAATGCAAAATTCAAAATTTCCGAAAGCGAGTGTATATTTTATTGTAAATATAGTAATGATTAGGTTGCCACAACTACAAAGATAAATATAAAAATATTAATTTGTTATTTGAAAAATGAAAAATAAATTAATTATATATAAGTTTAAAATATAATGAAAACCGTTTGAACAACAATTAAACCCTTTGAACAACAAAAATATAAATATTGTTAAAAATAACACATTTTAAATTCGTGTTATAAATAAAAAGATGATTATTTAATCTATTTGAATATTAAAAAACCAGTGAAATATGTTTTCAATTGTTTTAAATTCATAGTTTCTTGCTTTGTAACTGCGACCTTATCCGAAATCTAAAAAAATGGAAATATTTTAAAATTGAGATTTTTTTTTGAAATTCTAAAGGCACTTTGCACATCCTCAAAAGAATCCGGACAGTTTGATACCAAATATGTGTTAAACGGATCAGTAATTAAAAAGCCTTTCTCTGGAAACCGTTCACCAAAAACTTTTTTTTAGAATAGAGAGATTAGGTGCACATAATGACATTGAAGTAAATTGAATAAATTAGGTATATAAATTAGGGAGTTTCTTAGATCCTTTGCTTAGTTTGACAGATTCCTAAATAAAATATTCATTTAAATTTACTTAACCTTAAGGAGCAACCCCAAGAATACCTTCTGTAGTATATCCATAGGAACTAAACAGGTGCCGTTAAAAACACTTGGAAACACTCGAAACTAAGGAGCCTGTGGCGCTTATAGAAATTTATTTCGGGAGGACCCAAATTTTCTCTAAAAATTGCAGCTAGATTTTTGCATCGGGAAAAAGTACCCCCAAATCTTCCTTTTATGCCCCCATGCATATTTAATTGGTTCAATGCATAAATTAAAATATATTTTTAGTTAGGATTTGCACCTGACTGAACTAATATCCTCAAAAATTTGTGAACAATAGAGTTCCTAGTACTAAAGGGGGTTCTGGGGGTCCTCCCCCAGAAAATTTTTTGGAAATACGACTCTGATTAACAGACTTTAACGTGTTTTGGTACACTTTGTCCAAATTTGGGGGCCTTAACTTACCCTAAAACTTAAACTTTTGACTGAAAAAATTCTTGCTGACCGCAAAATTATTTCAAAACGGGCCGCATGCGGGCCACGGGTTGGCAAAGCCCCATCTAAGAGGTATATGGGGGTCGAAGGTTCTCCCCCGAAAAAACTTTGAATTTTAGTGTGCTAAAAAGTGTTTTGAAGCTACTTTTTTGGAGAGTTTTCAGAGAGCTTCGCAGGCCGCACAAAATGACCCGGAGGGCCGCATGCGGCCCACGGGCCGCGGGTTGGCCTTGCCTGAATTAGAGTCAACCTCTGAAATTTTGAGGAGAAATTCGTTCTCATAAGAATCGAAACAATATTGTAAGATGGCAAAAGTTTTTCTCCTGTTGGTGTGACTATACAACCTAAAATACCCATATCAATATGAATGAAGTCACAAATTTCTGTAGTGGTGAAACTTTTTAAAGTGAAGAAGAGTGAAACTTATTTATAATTTTTACTCCTTTTTAAAAATGAGGTTAATTAAACCTAAATAATAATTATTCAATCCTTATTTTGATGTATAACTGAAGGGGATTCGATCTATGTGAGTTACAACTATGCCACACAAAATAAACGACTCTAAATACATATTTCATCGATCAAATAGTATTCTTATCAGTTGAATATAATCGCAAATCAAAGAAACTTACTTCATTAAAGCTATGGAATGAAAAAAATCCCTCTACACATCCATAGTGTTAAATAACATCATATAGTCATCTTGCTTTTGATAAGGGTGTGGCGTTGAGCAGATACTCTTGCAACAACTGTCAGGAAGAGGTTAGAAGTCGCTTTCCCGGATATTCGAAACAAGCAAATAACCTCAAACCCATCACAACTCGGTAAACTTCAATACATTGTGTCACAAAGGAACTCTTGACGAATACGAATGAGGGTTTTCTCCCAGTTTGAGGGATGAAGACCCTGAAATCGCTTACATTTAGTTCCTGTCACAAGCAATGAGTTATTCTACTTGTATATTCATAACTTTACGTGGTTTACCTAGGGTTAACAGAATAACTGTAGGTTAGTAAAAGCTGTTTATTATATATATGTTTCGTTACCATCATGCTTAAAACGCGCATATATTTTTCGGTAATTTTCACCTTTGCACTTATGGCATAACTGTCAGTGGTCAGTGGTGATGCGTCCCACCATGCCATATCCAACAACCGCATTTGCGTAGTTTCTAGTAGATTTGTTGAAAACTAATCTATCAGTATTTGAAAAAAATGAACGCCTGTTTTTGACAAACTTTGAATGCAACAATCTCGAAATAAGGAAAACGCAGAGAGGCGTGTTTGGCGTGGTGGGATGACGAACAATATGACGTTGAATAGTTAGTTATTTGAATTTATATAAGTTTCAGATGTTTCACTAATTATGAAATTTAACAGTTTCATCAAATTATTTTCCACAATGAAATTTACGCTATTAACCAATCTTGTAAAAAAGGCAAAAATTAAATCGAAAAAACTGGGAAAATAAGGGAATAATATTGATAAATCTATCTATGGGGTATCAGGAATTAAAAGATTTATAATAATAGCATAAATTAATTAATTGGAAAACAAAGAAACAATAATTAATCAGATTAATTTATCAAATACTGTTTTGTTGATTGAGTTTTGCGTAACTATTGGCCTTTTAACTCCAGATGTTAACTGACTTGACCATTGTGAAACAAAAAAAGGAAATAAGGTTTAAAATGTTTTCCAATAATGCATGCATTCCGATGGGAAATCTTTTGCAACTTTAAATGATTTTCTTAGTCATAAAATTACACAAAACTTTCATGTTTCTTAGAAAAGTTTAAATATATTGTTCTGAAAGCAGATTTTAGAAAATCGAATCAAAAGATTGAAAATGCAACAATGTATAACCACTCCTTTTAAAGAAAAGTTTACTCTCCATCTCATTTTTTAACTACCAGAAGCACTCTTATAAAAAAAGGGTTAAGGGGGTCCCAGGTGAGATAACTTGCAAGGGTTGTCAAATAGAGGTCAAAGTGCATGCTCCCGGACGTTCTGAAAATCCAATTCACGCATCCAAATACTAATGTGATACACAGGAATAACCTATCTACATCCCTTAAGGAATATGAATGAGGCTTCCAAACCACTGAGCGATGAAGATCCAGCAGAAACCTGAAGATGGAGCATTAGGTCCGACACCCCCCAGATAAGAGGAGGGACTTGTTGACCCCTCGTGAGATCGTTCTTTTACCGCTATCACTCTTTGACACATAATGCGAAAGAAGAAACAGAAGCATTTCCATCTCTAGTTCATAAGGATATATTATTTAGAGAGTTCAACCTTGCGTACACTACATGGAGGAGAGTGGAAAAATTTCCGATTGTCTCCATGGAAGAAAACAATGACGAACTACGCAGTGAAAAAAATCATTCATCCAAATTGTTTTTTATTTTATGGGATTTTAAAATATTTCAGTTTTACATTCAAGTTCCACCTCCTTGAAAACTTCATTCCCCTTTTTTTGTTTTCACGTGTCAGTGACCCTCCTACCATCACGTTTTTAAACAATAAAATTTAGAATTTAAAATTATTTGTCTTTCTTTTCTTATTATTTGCACTGTAAACTATAAGTAAAATTTGCTTTTGATAGCAGGTATATAATTAAATTGTCAACTTAAGTGGTTTTTAAGACTTTTTCAACTCCCAACGTCAATGTTTTCTACTGTACTACAATACTGAAAAAAATAAACGACTCAGACCCTATATCTCCGGAACGGCTTGTGATATAAAGACAAATAAGGTATCATTTTTCATAATTTGAAGTATTCTATATACAGAAAAATTTTCAAGTTCTTAGGGGGTCGTCTTCATATTAAACGAAGCACCAACTTTCGTTTTTCCTATGGGCGACATCAAAGATTATTCCCGATTCTGAAAGAGCACCCCCTAAAACCCCCAAAACCAATTTTCAGGTCATTTGGTCCCCAAATAAAGCCAGGAGTGGGGGTTGAAGTTCGTCGAATTTACGTTGAAATCTTGTTTTTTACGTTGAATTCTCGTGCGGGGTTGATGGTTGTGAGGATCAAAATCGAGAATTCAACCCCCTAATTTTTCTGTATATAGAATACTTCAAATCCCCATGAAAAATGATACCTTATTTGTCTTTATATCACAAGCCTTTCCGGAAATATAGGGTCTGAGTCGTTTATTTTGTTCAGTATTGTACAGTATTTTTTTGTGTTAACATACTTGTATTATTTGTTTGATGACTGTTCTGTAATCTAACCAGGGTCCTTGAATTTCCAGTAAAAATTTGTTGGTACTATACAATGAAAATTCCATTACTTTTTTTCTCGACTTTCTCAAAACAGTGTTTGGACATTCACTTTGATTCATTTGTGACAACTGACGTTCCATTCGCGAATGACTTTTATTTCTATTTGACAAATTTTTGATTACTTTTAAACCGGTTAACATGGAAGAAATCACTGATGCTTTTAGCGACCTCTGTCACAAAAGAGTCTGACATAATCTTGTTCATCCCACAGCTGTCTCAAAGAGACAACAAATCTATTCAAAAAGATACTCAGAAGAGACATGAAGATAGTAAGAACACATATAAGTCTTTATAATCTCAACAAACCTCATCCTAAGTAAAAAGTGATTTGTTCTCAGACGAGCAACATGCCGCTTGGGGATTGGTATGAGATTTGATGACTACACTCGTTACAATTAATGAGGGCAAATGTTGTCAAAGGTATCGCTACTTATAAAACCTCTATGCTCCATCCTTTTGCTTTCAAAACACCGCTCAGAAGACAATTCATCACCGGGTATTAATTATCTGTCTTCACGAATTGTGACTTTAAGGCATTTATCATTCGTTTTGTCTCAGACAAAGATGCCTAATGGTGGAAAAACTGAGGAACCATCAAGGTGTTGTTATTACTATACCTGGGTTCACATCTGCTTCCCTTTTTTTCCACTATCTCGGTTGTTTTTTATATCGCTGCCGTGGATCGGGGAATTGAATGCTTGAATTTTTTTTTCTTTCGCTGTTGTTTTTTGTCATTGCCCGAGTACAGGAAACGCAATTATGGTTTTCTGGGTCCATTGTGAAGTGTATTTATATAGTTATGTTTCTTTGGCGCTTTTTCTGGCTACTCCCTTACACCCCAGTGCGTTTTTTTTGCAATCTTTAGTGGTTTTATGACTTCTGTTGTTTTTTGTACCCTCCTCCCACAGTTGCTTTTTTCTATGGGACTATGAGACAACACTTGGGTTAATGGTTGTTGGTATGGAATTCTGATAGGGATTTGACCTACCCGCACAGACGAAATAATGAGAAGATGTTTTTATACATACATAATACTTTTAATCTAACAAAGCGAAGTTTTGTCATTCCTTATATCAATGGCAAAATTCTGAACCAAAGATAGGGGTATTGTTATACAAATAGTGAAAACAAATCTGATGTATCAAGTGCTCATTTATTAAATCATTTAGTTCATCTATTTTTTTGTCATAACAAGCTTAAACAATCTAGTAAGATAAAAATAATTGGATCCGTATGCATGACTTTGTTTTTTTATTGATCCTCAGAACTAAGTAATATTCCTAACATTCATCGAAAGATTACATAGAAAAAATATTTCTATGTTGCAACTTTTTAAAAATGTGTTACACAATGATTGATTTCTACAAATTGATTTCTTATCCTTGATTTTTCAGTTATAACTTTAACGAAATTAGAACTTTTATGTTTTTAAAAGTGGAACAAATAATGACATAGAAATTATTAGCTGCAATCACTTAAGCAAAAAATGAGTAACATTTTTAAAGGTTTTGCACCTAACTAATAATAAAACTTTTCATTCTTTGATATTTTCATTTAAAGATGTTTATTGGTACGAAATATGGGTGAAAATGGGTGTGAAATTATCTGACAGTACGTATTCCATAAACTACAAAAGAACTCATTTGAACCATTCAATATTGGAAAGGTTACGGTAGGAATTTAAATCTTAACTTTTAAAATCTATTCATTATCCAACCGACAGCAAAAAATAAAAACACATTCCTTTTGGTAAAAAGGGAGAAAAATTAACTGTGGCATATGGTTAAGACTAGCCAAACTTCGAGCTCTTGATTATAAAATCGTGAAACTTAGGCAATTTGTTTTGACATCAGTTTAAGCTTTTCATTACTAGAACGCCCCAAATTTACTATAGGATTCAACGGCACTCTCGAGCGTATCAGGACAGAAAGAGTTAAAACACGAATGGCGATTCAATAAAAAAAAGAAACGCCCCTTGTTTTCGACTCAGCTCATCTGATTGATTTCTCATCGTTTTTCAATCCAGCGCAGTTCATTAACCCTTACAATCCTAAGCCGCCCGAGGTTACCATTGAATCCTATGGGAAATTTTGGGGCGACTAGGACTGAAAGGGTCAACTCGCAGTTCACGACTGCCAGAAAAATCTTCAAGTCGAACTCAAATGCATCATAAATCTTTCATTAATATTCCTCAAAATCCCAGATCCTTGTTTTCAAATGTGGAGCCCCGCAGAGATCGCTGCTTCCTTTTTATGCTTAATCGTGACTTTGCTAACGAGGCAAAAAGCATACACCAGGATGTCCGAAGAACGTGGCTCTACATTGTAGTTCCTTAAGTAGTCATTTAAGAAAAGTTTAATGACTAAATAGCGAGAGCTGTCCTTATTGATTTTCATGAAAACCTAATTAATAAGGGGTTTGTTTAAAAGGGTTTTGAACGGTAGAGGAAATTGATTTTTCTGCATACAGTTTATCGATATACACAGACATTTTATTAGTAGATAATTTGCAATTCCTTTGAATAATATTGAAGAATTCCAATGACCGCTGCTTTCACCCCTTAACTAGACATTTATTTCAGAAAAATTGACCAAAAATGGAAATTTTTTTGCCTGTCTAATTTTGTTCTTTCTATTATTGTTAATGTTAGAAAATAGTTTTTATAACAAAAACCCAAATTTAAATTTAATTAAAAGTGTTTTAATTATTTTAACATACACACAAAAAGTATTGGATTACACACACATCTTATTCAATTAGGAGAAAGATTATCCAAACATAATGTCTTCCAATCTCTAAACAAAGAAAAATCACTATCATCATCGAAACGAACTCAGTTTGGGCTTCACAAAACGGAAACGTTAAATTTTCTTCAACACGAACTCAGTTCGGGCACAACAAATTCTGCACGTAGTAGTTGCCCGAGCTCAGTTCGGGCGACACTGTTAAGGGGTTAAACATTAGTAAATTGACAATTAGTATGAAAAACAAATTGTAACAGTGCATCTCTAGAATATTACAACTACTTTTTTAACTCTACTCTGATAAACTCATTTTTTATATTATCATATACATAGGTTGCTGTGTTTTCGTAGTTCATGTATTTATGTATTAAATAGGATGTTTCTTTTTTTGAAAAATTTTAATTAATGAATCCTGATAAAAATCACCTAGCTGTTTGAACGCCAAATATTAAAAGTATCACCAAAGCTTCCAAGTTATACAATTAGAATATATAGTTTAATGGTTGAAAACAATATCTGGTGATAAGTAGAACCTCTTTACAACGAACCCCGATATAGCAGCCCCTGCATTGCAACGATCTGTAAAAAAAAGTCCTGATTGTTTATTATGGTGTTAATTTTATTTTATACGTCCTTTCGTTAACACGACCGTAAATTGTTGGTCCAATGAGTGTGGTCTCTCTTTATCAAGGTTCTTACTTATTAAAATATTTATTTGGCTTTCATAACATTTTGGTAGTTTTTTCATCGTGATAGATAAAGGAATTAAACCTTCTTCTGTTTAAGAAAAATATATTCAAGGAGAAATTATCGAATTTAAAATAACGTTTTTGGTATATTTCCGTTAGCTGTCTCATTACATTTCACCGAGCAGTTTTAGGTGCAAACTTAAAAAAATATTGCCAAAAATTGCCAATCTAATTGATTTTAAAATATACAATTAAATTAATGAAAACTTTAAACATTTGCAATATTTTTCTCTTTTTACGCCTAAACCAGCTTAGTAATTTTTAAAGGGGTATATACGGGAATTGAACCACTTTTTCGGTCATATTTCATTAAATAAAAATATAAATTACGTAGTTAACCTTAACCTTGTTTTCCAAACTTATGAAGAGTAAGGTGGAAATGATCCACTGATACACTCATACTCCATTCAAAATTTATGACTTTCAAGGGATATTTCCTGAAGCCTTTTTTAGAAAGTAAGCGCAGTCTTTCTCCAGGAAAATTTCTCCCTCAAAACAAAAATGCTATGTTAAGCCATTTCAGTAACTGTTGCGTAATACTTAATAAAAATAAGCACCTAATTTATAGCTTATCGTAAGTTATATAATTATTGGCTTAACAGAAGGGCTAACCATTATAATAATTACACAAAAATTCCAAAAAGCAGAGAACATTTCCTGAGGATAACTTTCATTTCAAGAAGCACATCCTCAATACAATAAAAAAATCTCAAAATGCAGCAGAGGAACAATTTTTCGAAACAAACCAAAATACGAAAGAAAAAAATCCTCCAGACTGTTACGGAAACGGCAATTACGCTGTAAATCAGCCGTGTTGCCATCCCCAGAAACATAATACCTTCACCACTCGAAGAAAAGAATAAATGAAAATTGGTCAAACGATAAAACAAGAACAAAAAGCGCTTTTTATTGGAAAAAAAAGACCGGGAAAAGTGGCTCGAAAACCGGTTTCCTTTACCATCGATGGACTGATTCTTAACTCCAGATCATTTGACGGAACTAAATGCTGACCCACACATTGGAAAACATTTTTGGGGAAAACCCAAAGTACGGGATTTTTAAAGCCGAATCGACCTTGCACAAGAGACTCCGAAGAACCCAGGCAACAGAGACGATTTTTCAATGTCAGGTTGATACAATGTTTTCCCCTGGCCCTTTATAGTTCGATGTTTCTTTTCGCCATTCAATGGTTTTTTAATTTTGTAGGTTCGTTTCCAAAGCCTTGAGGTGATGAGTGAAAATCGTGCAAGCGGAACTCTTGGTTGAAAGGGGATGAGCTAATGCGAACCCTTTTTTATTTGTGATGAAATGTTCAATGAGGAAAAGAGGCGTGAGTGTCGACTTAAATGAATTAGTGTTATTGATGGGACCGTAATGGGCCACTAGGGACCTATTTTTTAATATTCGTTACTTATTTCCCGGTCATCTTTAAAAATTAATCCTTTTTCAAAGTAGTTCATTAGAACACTCATTGATAAACCTATGGAAAATTTTGAAATTTATATTTAACTCATCCCCTTTGAATTTTTATCATAAACAAATATAAAACTACATTAACTTGTTTATTAACGAACTTGATTACAAAGACTTTATATAGTTATTGAGAAAAACTGCTAGTGTTAAGACCATGCTTTATTTTTTAACTTTTTAGTGAAGGTATATCAACTACCAGCATACATATTGGCAAACCGAAAATTAAGTTCAGGAACCTGATTTACGAGCTTACTTAGGAGTAATTAACTTTTTATTTTTTTCAAAAAAAACTATAATTATTTAAAGTTAACCCATTTGTTAACTCTAATATTTCATCTTTAAACCTATTTACTCTTTTTAAAACTTTGAAACGCTATTCTACTATCAGTATTATTTTCTAATTAAAATTTTAAATATACGGACTAAGAGGACCTAAATATACGGACCTTTTCGAATTACAGTTTAACATTCAGTTTTTTTAAATAGTGTAAAGTGATAACAACCTAAAAAGGGATATATTTTTAAAATTGCGTTCTCTCTCGTTGTTATTTTAAGTGATTGGTAGACTTAATTAAAACTGTTGTGGAGCAAAGTCAAGTTGTGCAAAGGATTATAATACACAAGAAATAACAAAAAGTGAATAACAGTTTCAACCAAATACATTTCTCTTTCTAGTTTTCCATCCAGCTTTTTCAACAATTTTTCAAAATGAAAGGTTTTTAAGAGTTAAGGGGACCAAAAACCATCGTTGGCCACGAAAATCTGAAAAATACAACTTTAACTAAAACTAATAAAAAGAAGTTTACTGTTGAATTAAAGGGAATCAATATTATTCAGGAATGGGAATTCTCAACAGTAGTTTCCATATGAAAAGCAAAAGTTTTCATTTGTATAAACATGCATATCGTATCAGGTGTAATTAATGTTTAGAGGTGAAGGAACACACCAAAATTAGCGTGAGTGAATTTTCTTAACTTTATCGTAAATGAGGTTAAAAACTCCTTCACTTGATATAGGTATTAAGAAAAGGAAAGAAAGAAAGAAGAAGAAAAAGAGTATTAAGAGAGATTGATGTCTGGTCTGCAGATTACAAATACTAAACCATAGACACAAAGCAGTTGGATTCTTCATCGAAGATAATTCAAAGCATCAAATAATCTCGGTTGCATCACTACAAATTACTAGCTCATCTCCAACATGTCACACACATTAGAGTTAGATCCACAGTAATTTATGGAGAACCCCAAGCGACGGTAACCTCAGACCAAGGTCAGAGGGGTTGCAGACACAAAAGAGTCTTAAATCTGATTTAAGATTCGACACATTTATTGATCATAGGCGGAACTTTTATTCCCTTCTCCTTACCTGATCACACAATAGACAATATCTGTCAAACTATTCCAAAATTTTTCTTCTCTTCTCTGTGCCCGGTGATGGAAAGATGACGAATGGATCGGCCTGGCAGCTATAACACGATCATTGCCACTTCTGAATGATTGAACCCGAGTCAGAGTGTACGTTTGGCTGTGTGAAACTTCGACGGACCAGATTCCAGACTTTGAGGTTCTTTGCTTTAATATTTTTTTATTTTATCTTCACGTTGATTTATGATTATGATTAAAAATCACAGCTCCCAGATTCCAATAAATCTCTGATGTAGGTTTCGTATTAGGGTATCACAACAAAATTACGCAATTTAGTCTAATTATTGAGTGGACATGGTTGGTTGGTTGGTTGTTGATTAATTTTTATGAATTATTGAGGGTAATAAACATTGCAACCCCCATAAACAGAATAGATATTAGTATTATTCAGGCTTAATATGCCTATTAATTGCATTTTCGGCTTTTGAAAGATGTTAATAAACTTAAATAAACCCTTAAACTAAATTCACAAGATCAAACTAACACAAACTAATTCTAACTAAAACTACTCTATTAAAATTATTTGAAAGTCAGTAATCCTTCCGAGATTCGATATTAAATATCATGTATACTGAATCTCGGAAGGATGTTAGAAGTTTGAAACACAGCCCAAGGCATAAATAAAAACCTTTTTAAAAATTTTAATTTTTTTCTTTTCTAGAAAAACACTGCAATAGAGTGTTTTCAGGTGACGTCACGACCATTTATTTTCTTCCTTGCTGTAGGTCAAACAGTCTGTTGCTAAGGCCGTTGCTAGGTATCTGTTGCTGTCATGTGATTGCCAAATGATCCAATAGAAGCATTCCATGACCAGTTATTTTCTTTTATATTCCATTCATTTAGAACTGGAGCTTGAGAAATACTGCTTTCCCCCACGCTAGAAGCGTAATCATAGTTACGCTCCTCGAGCAGCCAATAGTAAGCCTTCTTCATCACTTTGACGAGGATAGTTGCTATGGTTACGGATCGGTGGTGGGGGAAGGAAATATTTTCAAGCGCCAGTTCAAAATGAACAGAGTATAATAAGGAATTTGCCCGTGCGAAGTTTTTATATAAATTATGAATTTTCTATAGGATTTTTGAGGGCTGAATTCGAAAATCTGGTCGAAAGGTAAAATTTTGCAATAGCTTACAGAAAATTAAATATTTTGATTTAAAAACTGATAAAAATACATGCGACTTAAAACGCGATATAACGTCACAGGTTATGAAGTTGAGTTTTTTTTTTAAATAACGAGTGAAAGACTAGTGCTGATTTCATTGCGTGTGTGTCACAGCTTTTACTTTTTTCGTTTTTTTCTAAACTTAACCCCTTATTTAATCAACCATCATGAAAATAGGGCCATACTTCAATGCGGTACGCCAAGATCATAACCTGTGACGTCACAACTCGTTTTCGCGCCATTTAAACAAGACGATTGTAAATTCACTTTTTGTAATTGAAAAAATAGTCAAATCAAGCTGGAATTTCACACATAGACCTAATATTTGCATGGAGTATCGATTAAAAGAATAATAAAAAATCGGGCAAATTCCTCATTGTTGTAGGTCAAACAATCTGTTGCTAAGGCCGTTGCTAGGTCCGATTCATGTGATTGAAAATGCTCTATTAAGAGTTAAATTATCAAAGAATAGACACTAGTATTTATAGTAATAATTGTCAGTCTGTTAAATACACCTATGAAAATTAATACGGGCGATATAGAGAAACGTAAATAAGTTATATAAAATTAAATGTAAAAGTTCTTAAAAATCCTTACCCCTTCAGATTATATTGACGGATTTCATTTGATACTATCTTTTTTTCATTATTACTGAATATTTACAGAATCTAACAATGTATGTAATCTATATATATATAAAACAGCAGGTAAAAAAACATACTACGTAATAGCAAAAACATTTCTCTTGTTTAATCTTTCACTGGAATTACTTCACAGGGTCAATAAATTTAACTGCAGTTTAAAAAACAAATCATGAAATTTATTTCTCGTTTAACTCATCCTTATACAAAAAAGCTGTTCTCAACAAAACTGAAATATTTCTGAATAAAAAGAAACACACAGAATGTAAAAACGCGCAGTTTAATAAATATACAAATCAAACTTTTACTGACATTTGCGTTCATTGAACACACAGGTAAGTTCAATCACTATCAAATCACAGCTGATCGTATAACTTTGAATAGTACGCATTTGACCATGACACTGGAATCACTTGAATTTGCCATGTCCAACAATCACATTATATTAAGTACGTACTACAAGCAACAAACTTAATAGCATTGATATATAGATGAACATAAAAAAGTAAGAGATCAAAGAGTTGAAGATAATCTGACATAAAAATTCAATAAATAAGCAGAACTAAGACGAAAACTTCATAGTGTGTACCTAATAAATATTTGTCAATGAGGTGCTGAAAATACAAATTGCATTATTGCTGCAACTGAATCTCAAAAGGGATATTTTCTAATCATAATAGAAATTATTACTATCACTACTATTTTTTAATTAAATGAAATGTACTGCATGATAAAAAAAACACTTCTATACCAAAAACTGAGTACCTAAAAGCGCCTTTTTTACTCTACAAGAAAGGTCTTTTGTATGTACAAAAATATTTTTCATGAAATTGTAATAACCTTTTTGGAAGATGTTATATACAAAACCTTCAAAAGTGAAGTTAACAGGATACTTACATAAAGCTCAAAGTTTAATATTCTTCATCCAGTAAACTGTCATTACCGATCTTTAAAAACTAGCATCTTCTATAAAGCGCATCAACCATATGTATCCTAAAAACCAATAACTTTCTAAAGTGCTTTACCGCTGTATTCACTGCTAACCTGACCGACGGTTAACCGGGAGTCAAACCTCTAATTGGTGGAAAACTAGTTTTCCTTCTTTAACAGCCAATCAGACTGCCGGTTTACCACCGGTTAAGTTACAGGTGAATCTTAAGGATTGAATCTTACTCGACCTCTGCCCAATTTTCTAATTAAGATTATTATAGAAATATCCGTGCTATTAATAATAACATACCAGCCGACATAACAATCTCTTATCCTCTGATTGGTCTGAATTTAATTCAGTTATTTAAAAAAGTAATCACAATTATTAAAATTTTTAAAAGCTTAGTATCACAATTACCAGCCATGTACATTTTACTTTAATTTGGAATAAGAAATTAGTCTTCTACTGGTTTAACAACACCGATTTTTCTCTAGCATGTTTTGGCAATAAAAACGTTTTCTTCTTGTGTTCTTTATATAAAACGTAGTCCCATATTGTAATCCTGCACTAAAATATCTCAGTTTTTGGGAAAACGCTGGATAGCAACTCCACATGCTCAAAAATACAACACATTATGGATATCACATTGTTCTCTAAATTTTGATTATTGACACGAGAATTTATATTTATTGTTTTCGTAAGCATAAGTGCTTTAGAATGGTAAATTTAGATCAATGAAAATGAACACTTTGAAGGATTTGCATAGGTAACTAGAATTTGAATACTTCCTGGAATATTTTATGAAACTATTTACATTAAAGAAAATATGTCAGTAAAACATAGTATCTTAAACTATAGATGGATCTTGCAATATTATTTTTGAATTAAAGCACACCCTGAAATAATTTATTAGTATAAATATAAATATGCATGCTTTCTTGCTATTACATGCCGTATACAAAAATTTTAACAAGGGTTTAAAATAACAATCAGAGAGCAAGAAATTAATTAAAATTATGAAAAACAAAACCTAGGAAAGAATATATACTCTCTTTTAACTATAGTTTCAACAGTTTTAATGTATATAAAATATGTTGAAACATATAACTTGACTCCTAAACACTACATTGCACAAGTATTCACAATTTCAATCACAGCAGTAATCAAAAGAAAGAGAAATAATCTAAGTATTTCATCTTAACTTCATTACTTTCTCACTTATTTGTTTAGCTGCCTAATCAAGAACTTGAAGTTTGATATTTTCCAGGTTTAAGGAATTGTTTTATTAAAATCCTTATAATTATGGAGAAAACAACAACCTATCTGTATTGAGCTTGGTGACTCTAAATATATTTTGGAACAAGAAAATAGTAATATAAGTATACGTAGTAATTGAAAACATGGGTCTATTGTAGTACACATCATAATGTTTTATATCTTCCTTCCCTTAACTAATTTGAATGAGGTTGTTACAATACACAATACACTATCTAATTGTAATGAACATGTCTCACACATGCCGTTGGAAAGAGAAAACTATAGAAATAGTCACACAAATTTTGCGTCCCAAAACTGGTCTAGTGAATTAAAATAAGCAGTAATTTGAAATTATGAAGTCCATTCAACTTTTTTTCATCAGTCATGCATCTATCATTAAGTAGGTTGAAACTTTTAAGTGTGTTAAAACGAACTACATAAGGGGGAGATACTTAAATTAAAATCGTGTACGAACTAGTTACTTTGTGCCACATCTATCTGGTTAAGAACCACCGCATTGTAAAACGAAAAAAGAAAAGAAATCACGAAAACTCTACGATACATTTTAAAAATAGTCATAATAAGCCAGTCAACTCCTGTAGGATGCCGTCCTGTCCGAACTTTCACTAGAACTGGATTCCTCTTCTTGCGAATAAGGGGATGTAGGAGTCCTCAGAACATCCCTCTTCAGGTTCCAAGGGGTTCTGGACAAAGTGTCACTGGCGGAAGCTTGACTGGTCCCAGGACTCGACGGGTTACTGCGTGAGAAGCTTGGCGAACCCTCTACTTTGCTGATGCAAGAGTCTATGTTGAGGGTCGAAAGCCTCTGTTGAACCTGCTGTTCCTCATCGGACCCCAACCCAAGCTTGTAGTCATTGTGGTTGTCGCTCAGTTCTCTCAAATCCGGCAAGCGAAGCAGGAGTTTAGGATAGAGCACCAATGTATTGTCCGGGCCGTACCTCCAGGACATGTACTTCTTCAGGAGTATGTAGAACTTTTCCTGTTCTTCCGCAACCAGCGATTCGTTCTGCAGGCCAGGACGGTCAGGGGACAGGAGGACGATCGCCACCAGCAACATGACGGTGGCCTCGTCAGGACACAAGTCCTTGATGCTCCTGATGAACTCAGAATGCTTCTCCAGGAGTTCAGGTGGTACGAGCTTCCTCACATCGTCCAAATCCAGTACCGGCGAGTCCCGGTACATTGGACGACCGGTATGCGGCCACCTAGCCAGCTTGTCGTCGTAAACGTACGCACCACGGATGAAGCAGAGCTCGAGAACCCCTGTCCTCAGCAGAATCTCCTTGTCCTGGTTGCAGAATCGGGAAAAGGCGTCCAGTCTCTGCGAGAAGTGAGTGAACTGCCGGACCACGGTGAAGAACATGTCCAGGATCTCGGTGCGAGTCCGGCCGGTCGGTGGAACCGGTTGGAACAGGTTTTCGCTGAAAGGCACTTCGCTGTAGCTGGCTTCGTAAGCGTTGACCAGGGACTCGATGGTCCGCATGTCGTCCGGGTCCAAGTACCTGGAGAGGTCGTTGATGTCGGGTTCGTATTCGGAATAGGGGATGGTGCGGTTCGGTTTCTTGCCGGAGGTTTCTTGGGACTGGGAGCCGGATTCAGAGGTTCCTTGCCGCTGCTTGCGTTCCATTCGGTTCTTAACCAGTGCTAGCCGTTCTTCTTCGGTCATGACCCATCCGGTTTCCATACCTAAAGGCAAGAATAGACTTACTAATAGAACTGATAATAAATTTTTATTGATTTTTTTCAGAGAAAACAAATCTAAGTGTAGGAAAGATAAGTTTATAAAAGAACTTTATATAAAAACTTCCAGAAATTTATCTGATATCATTTGGAGATTTAAAATTATTTTAGATTGGTTTTTATCAAAATTTAATTGTTGTAAAATCTAGCTCAGGGTTAATAAATTTTAAATCGGTAGTAATTTTAATCAATTAGTAATTATAATTTTGAAGCTTTTTCATGCGGCTTATCATCTCTATCTTTCAATCGTTATGAGACTTATTATGGTTATTAGACCAGGTTTCAATCTTTATTTGAAGATTAGGTGTTAGTTTCATGTTAGTTTAAATCGTAGTTAGTATAGCAATTAGAAGTTAGGTTCAAAGTGGACCAATACCGTCCTAAATCTATTCATCCCATTTCATCAATGATATTTGTCATAAAATGAAATTACATATAAGCATAAGGTTCATAGGGTTAACAAAGACGGAATGGGAATTTTATCTATTCCCCATCACATTAATCTCATTTTTGACATTGTTTTGCATTTGTTTGCCTTGATGCACCAGTCTGGGGAATCTCTGTTAGTCCACTTATGCATTTAGAAGCAGTTCTTAGTCAGATACACGTCATTTCTTATACGACGTCATTTTTTTCTTCCTGGGATTTGTACATTGGTCTTGCCAGACTGCCGTACCACAACCAAACGCAAAAATAGAAACGGACCTTAAGGAAGGTCTTAACAGTAGACAATCCAAATGCGCACACATACTGGAAAAAATAATCGTCCAAAAATAAAAAAACTGTGGCAGCTAAAGTTGCCAGAGCTTTCCTATACACGGGATTTCTTTCTGTTGACGGAATTCTTTCTGTAATGCTACGACTTTTTCTATAAACCCCTAAAAGGAGACACTAGTCTGTAGAGAGACAACATGTTGCTGTTGTTGTTTTTTATGCCACTTGGAATATCCAAGCTCCAAAGGCAAAGAGGGTGCGGTTCCTGAGAAAGTGAGGCCCATGAATGGCAGGAATCCGACTTAAGCCTCGGATGATAGATGCCGCCACCATCTATCACCACCTCTCCAATTTCGCATTGTATCTGAAGGGGACGGAAATAGTCTCCAGACGACCTGGACCCATGATAAACTACAGGACTTTTGGACCCACAGATTTCACGAGCACGTACTCCTCTTATACTCGGTGGGTCTTCAGCGGTTTCGGGAATCGAACCCGACGATATAAAGTTAAATAGAACATTTCCGATGGATGAGTCGAGACCCTCTACACAAATGGCTTCACAACTCGGACGTGCAACGTCATCACTTTCACTCATCTTTGAAGCCACAAGCATATTCCCGTGCAAGATTTTCCCGTACGTTTGACGTCGTCTTGACATAGTTGTGAGGCTTTATATCATCGACCTTAGAACACAGATAGACGGAACATGCGCGCGCATCCCCATAGCGGTGAGCCGGTGCTTGTGTTGAAGCATCTCCCGCTCAAAAGTCACGTGTAATGGGAGCTTTGGGAACGCGATTCGTCTGTTCGATTCTGGCCACCTGGCTTGATCACGTGATCGGCGTCACGTGATTGAAATGCTCCAATCTCTGTACCTACAAGGTCACGTGGAATGGGGAAAACGGCGGAACATGTTTCAACGCAAGCCAAGCCCGCTTGCTCCGTCTATCAATATTCCAAGGTCTATGCTTTATATACAGAGGAAGAGGGTGTTGGAGAAGTTCCATTAAGTTGCAAATAGATCGTACCATACAGAAAAAAGTTCATTAAACAGAGAAATCTCGTGTAAAGGAAAGCTCTGGCAACTTTTGCTGCCAGAGCTTTTCTTGACGAACATCCTTAAATAAAGTGCATAACGATGGTGTGCTCACCAATGGAGAGGCACTTCTTGAACCTGCAGTACTGGCAGCACTTCCTGGAGGTGATGGTGATCTCGCAGCGTCCCTCGTAGGGGCAGTGGAAGTTCTTGAAGGCCTCGTTCTGCACGGAGCGGCGGAAGAAGGCCTTGCAGGAGTCGCACGAGATGCCGCCGAAATGGTAGCTCTTGGCGCGGTCGCCGCACGCGCCGCACACCTTATGGCGCCGCTGAGGGCTGGGGTAGGGGCACTCCATGTTCTGGTGCTGGCTGCCATTGGGCGGCAGGCTCATGGCTGAAACAGGAAAGCAGGTTTAGCAACTTTTAGTGGCGGCTGTCTATTTACTAGTTACACGACTGTTTGTGACTCGTGGCTGCAACATGAAAGAATGTTTAGCAACTCTTAGGCTGCATCTAGAGATCGTTTTATAGTTGATTGTCAAAACGAAAGATTTATGAGCAGGGGAAGATCTTTTGTCCGCTAATTGACCTCAGCTAACCACACAAAACGACCAGGCTCCTTCGGGCATTCGGGGGAGATTAGGAGCATTGATAATATTCGCCTTCCCTTTGTGTGGTTAGCTGAGGTCAATTAGCGGACCAAAGATGTTCCCCTGCTCATAAATCTTTCGTTTTGACAATCAACGGGAAAACGATCTCTAGATACAGCCTTAGGCACAGGAGCCGCGGTCTATTTACTAGTTACGACTGTTTGTGACTCGTGGCTGCAACATGAAAGAAGTTTTAGCAACTGTTAGGAGTCGCGGTCTATTTACTAGTAACGACTGTATGTGACTCATGGCTGCAACATGAAAGAAGGTTTAGTAACTGTTAGTAGCTGCTGTCTATTTACTAGTTACGACTGTTTGTGACTCGTGGCTGCAACATGAAAGAAGGTTTAGCAACTCTTAGGAGCCGCGGTCTATTTACTAGTTACGACTGTATGTGACTCATGGCTGCAACATGAAAGAAGGTTTAGTAACTGTTAGTAGCCGATGTCTATTTACTAGTTACGACTGTATGTGACTCATGGCTGCAACATGAAAGAAGGTTTAGCAACGGTTAATAGCAGCTGTCTATTTACTAGTTACGACTGTTTGTGACTGTGATATTGTGAATCACATTAATTTGTTTTGTGAGGTTGGCGGGAGAGGGCGCCAGCTGAATTGATTACCACCAGAGGGCTGATTCCCCAAATTATCTGATCACCCGGAGCTTTTGGCCAGATGGGTTGTCGTCACCGAGAGCGGATAAAAAAGGAGTTGTCTTCTCCTCTGGCTGATCGTCACGTTGGTTGTCATCACCATGAGCTACTGTTTTGATTAGGCCTGGTGGCACTTCTGCGTCGGTAGATCTAAGGGAATGTGTTGTGTTTTGGTGGACTCCCTCTTCCGTCTGCCGGCTATGTGCCACTTTTAAACCCTTTATATTTTTTTTAGAATGCCCTTTTATGTGTTTGAATAAACCTTCTTTCTTTATGGTAAGTCTCCATCGTCATTTTTGGTCATGCACATCATTTATTGTTCATAGGGGTTGTGCGGGGCGAGTGGTTCAGGGAGCAAGGTGCCGATCGCTCTAGCATAGTGACTCATGGCTGCAACATGAAAGAAGGTTTAGCAGCTGTTAGTAGCCCATGTCTAGCCCGGCGGACCAGTGTCAAAATCCCCCCTCTCCCCTTCTAGCCACATTTTTTTGGCTCCAAAACGAATTAGAGGTTTTATATTAAATAGAGCAATATTAACATTTAATTAAGAAAAATAATAAGAAGAAATATTTTCAAATTCATTTCTTTGGGAATTCCCCCCCCCCCAATTTCTAACGTGCAGTAAAAAAAGCACCGGAAACTTTTAACTATACTCTAACGGCTTTATTCTGTGCAACTTCATCAGCGGTTAACTACCAATCAAAGAAGGAATGGCCGACTGTTGGAATCCTACTTTGATTGCTGTTTAACCGCTGGTCAGAAAGCACAGACTACGACCGTAAAAGAACCAGAATAACCTTTATTTCCAAAACACCTATCTTAAAATACAAGATTGAAAATTAAGTTAAACCTGTAATTGATGCGCTATTTTATTATCTCAAAGCACAGACTAAGTTCATAATTTTTCTGTTCTAGTTATTCCATAATTGAAGAAATATCGATAAAAAGGGGTTTGCTTTTTAGTATGATCAAACAATGAATGAGCACTATGAGCAGTATTAAAATTTAAAAGAATAGTTTTGAACCCTCCAAACAAATTTATTACTATCCCAGTTGTCGTTAAGGATATAAAGAAGATTTTTGTCCGATTCTGATTACCTTGTTATTGTCCTGATTTTTCAGTAATTGTTTCAGTAGAGCGATTGAATAATTTTATAACGTAATTTAAAAGATGCAGCTGGTTTGATAAAAGATATTAAAATATGCATCTAAAACCTAAGGGAGAAGAAAGAATAGTTTTTTTCTCTCATACAATTTCTCATAATATCTTAATTCCTTTATTTCCCCTTCTTTCTTTTCCCACGCTCGTACTCTTATATCTCTAATGCTCCAATTTTTTTCAGCCCCTAATTCGTTCCATTTTTCTTAGATCATCTTTTGATTTCCATCTTTCTTATTCCATCTTTCTTTCTTTCTGATATAACTTCTCTTATTCCCTTGCTTTCTCTAACTCTTTTTCTTGTTTTTTTTTTAACCAGCTTTAAATTGTTTGGCAATTTGACCCTAAAAATGTTTAACTTGTTTTAGGATACTTAGTCCTATTTTCGGGAGCGGGAGACAGGGCCCCTTGGTCTCCCCCCTTATATATGGATTCGCCTCTGTTCCCACATGTACCTTCGTAAATCCGTTTACTTCATCACACTAAAAAAATTCTCTGTACTTCCCAACTAAAAACCACGACCAGCATTATACTCTATTTATTATGAATATATAGGCCACTGAAAATATTTCCTTCCCCCACCACTGAATTAGTAATCATGGGCAATTATCAACTTCACAGTGACGAAGATTTTTCCAATGGGAGAGTACTACTAGATATTAATCCTTGACCACTGAACTGCCCTAAGAAGTACCTACTTAGCGTTACCCAGCGAGCATCTGTGGACGGTAGCCACGGAGCTGAGGTACTATTACCCGCGCCACACACACATTCGCTCGCACAACCCCTTCTTACAGGGGGCACATTCATTCATCATACAAAGACAGAAACTAACATCCATACCGAACGGGGATTTGAACCTCAGAAGTACGGCTTCGCAGTCAGATACTCTAACCACTAGGCCATTACGTCGGCACAGCGACGAAGAAGGCTGCGCGAAAAGTGTAACTATGCTTTCACTTCTAGCGAGGGAAAAAGCACTATTTTCCAGTGGCTAATTCTAAATGAACACAGTATAACCCTCTTAGAAGTCCTAGCCGCTCCAAATTTTCCATAGGATTCAGTAACAATCTCCGGCGGCCTGGGACCGGAAGGGTTCAAGCAACATCCCAATTTCTATTCCAATCGCAACAGCATCTATCTTGCAACAGACATAGAAACACAAATCCGCACGGACTACCCCTCAATCCGTGCTATATGACCTTTTGCAGACGGACTAACGACGCTTTGATGCAAATAAAATGGCTGCCTGGTCATTTGGCCAAATTTCCGCGGTCTGATCGGTCCTAATCGGAAAACGTCCTTGTTTACGTCATTGGAAGAAAGGAAAGTACCCATTGCGCTCTGAGGTCAAAGTCGGCGGGGCTTGTCAATGCTCGGCTAAGTACCCTGCTCGGCAGACGTCAGGTAGTTAGATCCTCAGATGTGTCTCGTTCGGTAAATTATCTTTAGAATAGTGTTATTGTTTTTGTCATGTCTGTATGAGACTTTATGAACTGCCGATGTGATTTATGCTTTGAAGACACAGAACCCGTCTAATTCTAAAGACTAATAACTAATAATTAAAAAGAAGACGGTTCAATCATTTGCAATTGACATGCATATTTTAAACGGTTTTGCAATTACTTAAGATTTTTAAAGGTATCAGAAGATGTTGGGATCTTGAGTCAGAAGATGCGAACTGTGAATGAATCAACAGCAATTTCATTTGGTCAGTAAAAACTGATCAAAGAAACAAAAAATTACAGTTTAACCAATCATGTAAATAAATTTGTTTTTTACTGACCAGTTTTAACATTGATTAATTATTTCGTACAACCTGCCCTTTTAACGTATTCCTAAACAATTTTTGAAATGTCAGTGAGAAATTACTAATATCAGTATTGAATTATTTGGGGTATGGTTGGTAATAAAATAAATTCCATATCTTACGAACAAAACAGCACTGCTAATTCTGAGCAGGAGCGAAAGGACAGTACATTTTTAGAGGTTAAGGCTAAGCGCGCACTAGAGACTTTTGTCACGGCGACAGAGACAAAATTATCACCCCGGCTATTGCAAGAAGCTAGAGCGAGCGCACAGGCGACGAGACTCTTGGCCGATTGCCAAGAATATGCATTGCTCTCGAGTGACTAGTGTTTTAAGTCGCCGTGACGGAAGTCTCTAGTGCGAGCTTAGCCTAAGAGAGGAATAAGGGGTTTCTGTATACAGGGTGATTCAGAAATAATCATCAATAATTGGAGGGGAGGTAGAGGGGCCCTAGACAAGCATATTTCGAATAGGAATGGTGGGGCACAGCCTTACCGTTAAAGAGCTAGGACCTAATGTAGTGCGAGAGCGTTTCAAAAGGCTGTTTTTAGAAGGCCCGTGTGACGAAACAAAACATAATAAAATGAAAAACATTATTGTATGAAGTACAGGAGTATCCGTACTACTTAAATCCTCAATGTGATAGAAATTGGACCACTTGCTAAACTGTGGGGTGAGTTTTAAAACGTGCAATATGATTATCTTAGCCAAACAATGGAGTTCCCTTAATGGTATTTAGAAAAATGATGATCGGGGAAGGAATTTTCAATGATCAAACAGTTTCAATGTTCAATGTTACGATCATTGAAAATTCCTTCCCCGATCATGATCTTTCTAAATCATTAAGGGAACTTTCTTGTTCGACTATGAGATTAATATTGCACTTTTGAAACTCACTCCACGGTTTAAAAAGTGGTGAAAATTCTATCGAATTCATGTTGTAAGTAATAGGAATACTTCCTTACCTCATGCAATAAATTTTTTAATTTTATTATGTTTTGTTTCGTCACACGGGCCTTCTCAAAACGGCCTTTTGAAACGCGCTCGCACTACATTAAGTCCTAGCTCTTTAACGGTAAGGCTGCGCCCCACCATCCCTAATCGAAATATGCTTGTCTAGGGCCCCTCTACCTCCCTTCCAATTATTGATGATTATTTCTGAATCACCCTTCATAATCAAACAACTGCGATATATCCATCTTATCCATATATTGAAACTGCGATATATCCATCTTAAACTGTTCTTTCTCAGCTTTTGCTGAAAAGGTCATTTCTTTATCGCTGGTAGGTTGCATTTAACACTTATGAAAGAATCACTTATTGCCAATAAGAAACTAAAGAATCCTGTACGCTCTGCGGATAGAGCTTGGATATTCCAAGTGGCTTAAGAAACAACAACAACAGAAACTAAAGTAGCGAATTAAGAACAAGAACAAGAACATTTATTTGTTTTCAAGAAACACGGCAAAATATACATTACAAAAAAAACACATATACTATAAAGAAATAAAAGGAGAAAAAGATTATTACAGTTGTTTGGGTTACTCAGGGGTCAACGCAGTGACCCATATGAGTAACTAATAAAAGGTAAAAATTAAAATAATTTTAAGTATATTATATTACATTTGAAAATTATATTTGAAGATATTTAATACAAAAAAAGAAAAAGTAAATAAATTACACTGAAATACAAGTGAACCACCGCAAGGTGAGCTTCAGTATGATAAATTTAGGTTAAAAAAGAGCGTTCGTGAGGAAAAAAAATCAGAAGAAATCTTCAATTTTATCTATTGTCATTACAAAATGTTTAAGTTGTTTTTTGAATTTAATTGGGGATCCCTCTGATTTCAAGTCATCGGGTAAAGAATTATAGAATTTAGGTGATAGATAAACAAAATTTTTATGAAAGATCTCTTTATTTGATTTAGGAACGGAATATAGGTTTTTTGATCGTAAATCATAACCAATATCTCGTAAATCAGAACCATGGTCATATTTTACAAAACATATTATGGTTTTAAAGAAAAAAAGATGTCGAATCGGAAATATATTCAATTTTCGGTATAAATCTATTATTGTTGACTGGTTACTACCATTCAAAAACTTTATTATTTTATTTTGAATTTTTATTATAGGTTTTATGTTTTCTAAGTAGTCACCTCCCCAGACAATTAGACCATAACTTAAGATTGAGTTTACCCAAGAATGATACAATTGCAACAAAAAATTCCTATTTATGATTTTTTTTATGTGATAAAATTTATAAAGAACATAACGAAGTTTATTTGTTAAATAGCTCACATGTGATTTCCATTTTAAAGTTGAGTCTACGAATAATCCAAGGTATCTAATAGTTGTTACTTGTTGGAGAGAGGGGCATTTACAATAAAAAACTTTACACTCATTGAGATGAAAACAGAGACTTAGTGATTTAGATGGTCCATAGATGCTAAAGTTAATAAATTTAGTTTTATTTGTGTTGATAGACAGTTTGTTAGCGTTAAACCATTTTTTGATTACTAAAAGATCTTCGTTGATATGATTTTGTAAATCTTCATAGTTAGAACATGAATATAAAATTACTGTGTCATCAGCATAAGTTATGATTTTGCCCTTTATTTTTAATTTACAGAAATCATTAATGTATATGATAAATAATAATGGTCCAAGGATTGAGCCTTGTGGTACACCAGATTTTATATTTAAAAGTTTACTTTTGTAATCACCAAAACTTACAAACTGTTTTCGATTTTTTAGATAAGAAGTGAACCAATTTATTCCAGCACCGCGAATTCCAATAGAATATAGTTTATCAATTAATATATCGTGATCTACGCTGTCAAAAGCTTTAGAGATGTCCAAGAATACAGCAGCCGATTTACAGTTTTTGTCTATACTGTTATAGTTATATTTTGTAAATGCTAATAGTGCGTTTTCAGTACTAAGGCCTGGTATGAATCCGAATTGGTTTTCAGAAATGATTTTGAAAGTTTTCAAATAGTCGTAGAGTCTGGTGTGCACTATTTTTTCTAAAACCTTAGAGAAAACTGGTAGAAGAGAAATTGGTCGATAGTTTGAAAAATCATTAATATCTCCAGATTTATGAACAGGGACAACTATTGCAGTTTTTAGAGATGAAGGGAAGCTACCTTCTAAAAGGGATACGTTAATTATTTTTGTAATTACAGAGATATGATGGTTAGCCACTATTTTAAGTAGTTTTGACGAGATTCTGTCATAACCAGGAGATTTTTTATCATCCAAGGAGTGTATTATTTTGTAGGTTTCCAGGTCAGTTGTCTCAGTAAGAAAGAAAGTGTTTAATTGACTAGCTAAATACGTTTTGTAATTACAATTTTCTGTAAATGAAGCGCTTGATCCCATATTTATAAAAAACTGGTTGATGTTTTCTGCTAATAGCCCATGATTGTTGGATAAAGGCTTTTTGTCTCTTGAGCGAGAGTTAGTGATTTGATTTACAAAATTCCATTGCTTTTTTATGCTTGTACATTTTAAAAATTCAGACTTGAAATAATTATGCTTAGTGTTTTTTATTTTGACCTTTAATTCCTTTTGTATAGCTCTATAATTTTGCTCGTGAATAATATCAAAGGGATATTTTTTATGTTTTTTTATAAAGATACGTTTTTCTTTTAACCAATTTCAATATTTCATCGTTAATCCAGTTTTTATTTGTTTTAGAGTTAGATAACTTGAAATAGTAAGTATAGTTGAACAGTATATTTCTTAGTACGTTTGCAAAATTATCATATAAAGTATCAACATCATTGCAGTTTGAGTTAAAAGAAAATACATAGTTTAATAGAAAATTATTAATTTTATCATAGTTTACTCTTGAGATTTTAGGAACATGAAGAACATTAGCTTTGTTTGGGGCACAATATTCTAGCAGACACACAATCGGATAATGATCCGTCAGATTATTGGTAAAAATAGCTGACTTGGAACTCATATTGAAATTACGAAAAAACAAATGATCAATGCAAGAGTTAGATTGATTACGAGTAATACCCTCAATTAGTGACCTAAAACCCTCATAAAGTTGCAATTTTAAAAATTTGAGTTTAGTTTTTAAGATTCAAATTAATGTATGGGAAGGAAAATCCACTAAAATGGGGCAATTACAACGAACGCTAATATTAACGATACTTTCATCAAAGTTTTTCAGTGAGGTTTCTTTAACATTGATGGCAACAAAAATGTCAATGATAGTTTTGCTCTGCCTCCTTTAGTGTTTTAATTAATGTTTCAACTTTTTTATTTCGCCCGCCTCTAGGGGTGCTGAAAGTAATCTTAAAGGATTATTCAGCGTCACTTACCTAGGGATACACCTTACTTTCATGTCCCTAATAAATGTTGTTTTGGGAAAAAAAAATCCATGAAACGGACTTTTGAAACACCCTGCATAGACACTCGTAATAACAAAACTTTAAAAGAATCTTATCCAAATCACCATCTATTAAATAAGAGATAAAACGACCCTAATAAGATCCGTATCTCCCAAGGAGCATCTCTGATGGAGCAGCGATTGGCTTCAACAGTTTCCTGTTCCAGGGCTCAAAATCACGATCCTCTTCTCTTTCCTCTCCGCTAATCTTCAAATAGTCCGCCGTGGCTTAATTGTAGTCTTTCTGTTTGCTTAGCGCGTAATGAAGTAGCTCATTTCTCGATGCTTACTTAGATCAGGCAGCGTGTCGCATTTTGAGCAACCGGGTTCTCAACCGCCCATTCCTCATTAAGGGAGGGTCCTCGTGGGGTTATTTGTGGAATTGTTTTTTGGGGTTTGTGGAATGGAAGGCGCGTTTTCACACTCTATATAAGTTGTTGTTTAGTTTATATTGCGGGTAATTTATTGTAAATGTGGTTTTTTTTACAGTAGACTACACTGCAAAAAAACTGTTGTTCTATTGATATTCTAAAACACTTTTAACAGAATAACTCAATTTTACTTTAAACACAAATTGTGACTGTTACCCTTTGCCCCTCTAAAAAATATCTGTTACGTAAATAGATATTCAGATATTTATAATATGCTACCATTAGAAATCCAAAATAGTCCATCAAAATACCTATTCAAAAAGAAACTAAAGGAGTTTTTGTTTTCAATAGAAAATGTAGAAAATTTTTTAATGTAGTGATTTACTTCTGTCCTTCTGCAATTTATGTTTTTTATTATGTCTTGTATAAATTTGATGTACGACTGAAAATGTATTTTATTTTAATGATACCCTGTTTGCCACTATTGTATTTTTTCCACCCATTTATATGGTCACCTACATGGACCAAGAGGTCCCAGGCGACTATGTTAATTCTATTTGTATTTGTGCTTATGTTCAAATAAATAAATAAATAAAAAATATCTCCATTTTATGGTTAACGCAAATTTTCACCGTTCCTCAGCGCCACTCTAAAAAATATCTCTTATTTTTAAACAAATATATTGGGTAATATTTTTAACAGAAAGTCTCATAAATAACAGTGAACGTCTAGCAGAAAATTTAACAAGATTTCTTTTAAAAATATTACATTATTATCTTATTAATATAAAAAAGTTTTAAAACCCTTTATAAACCTTTACTGAACGATTCCCGCCATTTTAGTCACAATTCACATGGTTCGTCATAGCGTGCAATACTAGTTCATCCGCTTCTAACTCTTTTTATTATTCCTAAATCTCAAAAGAAACTATTTAAAAAATCTCAATGGTTCATTCAGAACTTTAATATGATTTTTCTAAAGATGAGGAGATGGCAAAACAGGGTGTAAGGGAGCGGTTCTAAAGTATTTTTCCACAAGTACGTTTATTTCATGTCAAAAAATGTATGGTTCACTTTAAACGATGATTTGTCATGATTATCTCACAGTTTTAATAGAAAGAAATTATAGAAATTTATTTTCGTTCTTTATCTTTTAGGCCGCCCCATTAGACCAATTCCTAGGTTAATGGATGGAATTTCTACAGTAAATCAGTTGTAAAAAAATTTTTGAGATATCAAACAAATTCACAATCTTTTTTTAAGTTTTTATTTACATTTTTTTGTATAATTTAATGATTTTTAGGGGTGAAACTAAACATTAAAATCGAAGTTTTTTTACATCACTCTCTCCTAAAGTCTTGAACACTAATATAGTATACTTATATTTTACGAATCCGGTCTTTTAAACTTAAAAGAAAAAGTAATAAAAAGCTTTACAATAGCAATAGCTCGGCTCTGGGGTTCAAAAGCTATGATGGTTCAAACAAAATAATTAAGCTAATATAGTTCTCTAGCATAAAACCAATGATTTTTCATTGAAATTAGACTTGTAAGTTTATAATATAAGTTCAAAAATACAGATGCAATAAATAATAAAAATACGGTAATAAATTTAAAATTAACGTCGAATAAATATTGCTATTGCTATTATATTCTACTGAAATTAAAAAGATTCAGCATTTTAATACTACTTTTTATAAGGAGTAATTAAATAGAATGTAAGAATTTATAGTTAATAGTAATATAATGATGGCGTGTTTTAATCTATTTCTAACTACTATTCAAATTAAGAAAAAAATTGAAAAGGTTTTCTAAAAGTTTTCAATATTCAAATGTTACATAAAAACAAGGAGAATAAATGAAATAGGTGCAAAATTAATAGGTGGCGTCCTTTAATCAAATCTCTCTCACCACTTAAATATTTCAAATCTCCCCTTTTGAATTACCTTTAAAATTTTTTCGGTAACTTAAAAAGACTCAAATGAAAATAAGGAAAGTTCCCATTTGGCTTATATGAAGATGAGGTTCTAGGATTAAAAGCATCCATTTACTAGAGATATAAAATTGATTCGGACAGCTGACACACCATTTTAATGAAATTTAAAAGAAAAACCCTTACCTATACAATGAATTCTTGATTCTAAAAGCTTCAAATTAAATCCGTAATTCAATCTTTTTTACGCTTTCCATCACCTAATATGAAATCAATTTCGCTTTTTCCGAAGTGTTTTTTTAGGAAGGGTGACCTTGATAAACACGCCATCTTATTTCGAATTAACTAACTGGAATCAATTCAAGTTTCGAAAATGGAAAACAGAAATTCAATTGAGATTACCTTCGGGAAATATGTTATACAAAATCTCGATAAAAAATTAAATGAGTATAATACATTTCCCAAACCACCCATTCAGTAAGTGAATTTCACTGTCTTAAAAGTTAAGTATAAGTTATTGGAGTGTAAATGACATTAAATTTATGTTCAAGGTATTTCGTTTTAGGTATTAATTCTAAGTTCTTTTAGGTTTCGCAAAACCAATCATTAAGATTATTATTTAAACGATACGTAGAACATATTCTTGAAATGTTTTTAAGGTAAAATGCCTCGCCACCCGGCAACAAGTAGTGTAATGTCGTAGCAAAATGTCGGTCTGTGTCAAGTGTCTAAAAAATAAGCTGAAACTGTTTTAGAGTCAAATTAAAAAAATTTCTGGTAAGGATCTCCAAACCCCCGTAATGCTTAAGTAATATCCTAAAGTTTCGAAAGCCTAAAATATTTGGAAATCACTGACATGAATTTAACCGTTTAATTTCGAAGTGAATAAATCACCACATTCACTGTTTTGAGAAAAATGGGAAAAAACCTGCTTAGCAACATTAATTATAAGAAAATTTGTATTGTTGTTTTGCATAAGGTAGACCTAATTTGGGTACTTAATGATTATAAATTCCACTTAATACTTTTTTTACAAAAATAAGTTATGCGCTTGACTTATTAGGCAACACATGAATTCACTCACTCCTTTCAAAAACGTCATATCTCAAAAATCAACGATTTTTAGTTATGACTGTTTTTAGAAAGTCTTGAAAAAGTAGTATGGCCCTGCAAAATCGCCATATCTTTAGGCTGCATAGTAAAAAATTTAATATGTTGTTTAATATTTTAATGCATTTCAATCTTATTTTAAACTTTCAAATCACTCTCCTGAAAAATAAGGTTTTTTGAGATATGACGTTTTTGAAAGGAGTGAGTTAATTTTTCCTGCCTATTTTCAATGCTTACCCCTAATTTTGTTATGGATTTTGTAATTAAAATCATAATTTTAGTTGAGAACAATGTTTAGCTATGAAGTTAATATTGAAAAAATTATTGCAAGAGGTAGCTATTTACTGTTCAATATCTCGTAATACCCCGCTCCGCACTGGCCTTTATTTTCGTTAGCACTTTGTTGTCATGGAAACAAAGGCAAAATCGCCCCATCTTTTGAAAACGGCGTTTGCACTGACAAGGGGGGAAAATAAGCACTTTACTGTGTGTAAACAATAACAGCATGATTTGTAAAATAATTAAAAATTTAATTTCTCAATACAACTTAAAACTAATGAATAAAATCACCAAAAATACAAGTAAAATACATAAAAGATTATTAATTGACTAGTGAGTGAATTGATTAGTGTGTTCGAACGGGGTATAAGGAACTTTAATAACTAGTTATAAAAAAACTTTAATAACTGGTTTCTGAAATGAACTGTTTAATTGCGGTCTTAAAACAGCAAAAAAACTACTTAAAAACTCTAAATTGATGAAAACTTCCACGACCTGAAGAGTAATTTATTCCATTTTTCGGGATGGATGGCCGTGTTTGTAGGAATTCCTACAAACATCCATCCCGAAAAATGGAATAAATTACTTAAAAACTGTTCAAAAGTATATTCCTTTCGATACTTCGTAAAACAAAGCCGCACTCAAACATCTAAGACTCTTCCAACTCTTCATCCCCCTCACAAAGCAACACAATTTCCTAAAGGCCCCTCCCACGACCAAAATCACCTCACGTCACCCCACCAAAAACCAACACCGCAAATTACCCCAGCACACCGATCTTTGTCTTACCCCCGGAAAGAACAAAAAGCGGCCGTCAAAACAGGGGAGCCGGCCGCCCGAACCCGCAATCAGGCGCCCCAACGTGTCATTTAAATGCAAAACTAAAACGTAATGAGTCAGACGGAGGCGTGGAGATGGTGTGGAGTAGACAGCACATGGACGTTAACACCGCGTTGCATGAGAGTGGTGGAAACACAGTAGAGAGTGGTGTAAGAGACTCGGACCTAACAACGGCCTTAGCGACAGACGCGTTGACCTACAGGTGTTAACATTTAAAAGAAAATAACTGGTCTCGACGTCACCTGTTTTTTGCGTGCGCTAACAGCTGTTCTGGAAACTGCTCTAGAAAACTGCTAGCGCACCCAAAAAACAAACTTTAACAGGATCTCAAGTGTTTAATATTGATTGTATTTACGTGAAACTTTGGAATGAAGGGTTTTTAACTATGATCTTTCAGATTATCAAATCAAAAGAAATGATTTCGAAATACAAAATAAGGTTTTGGCAGAGTTTTCACAATTTTTTGTGTTTTTTAACTTTTTTCATAATAAAACAAATTTTAAAGTGAAGACTTTTGAAGTAATTTTAAAGATCATGTTAAGCCACAATTTTTTAGACCATAATTAAGTTTTTATTTGGTCTGGTACCCCCCTTTCTATAATGATTTTTGTTCGTCTTAATGAGTACCTATCATCCCTGAAAGTTTATTGCACCATTTCAGATACACCCTGTATACACATACAGCAGTGGACTCCCAAAATGGGTGCCGTGAAGATATAGATAGATACAATATGGAGTAGGGTGAAACAAACAAAGTTTTGTCAAATCGTTTTGTATTAGAGCAAAAAGTTGCCTTTATCCATCAGTATCAATAAGTGAAAACCGGAAAGGCCTTGAAGTTTTGGAAAAATGCTTATTTTTATACAAAACAACTAAACCCCCCCCCATATGTTAAACAATCAAAATTTGTTCATGATTTTTTATAAAGAGCTACTTATTCCATATTTTGTTTTGATCACCCCTCTTTTGGTAGTGATATTTTTTAATATCAAAAAAGTTTTTAAAGTTGGTTTTCCTGCATTTTTAAGTATCGATAACTCTAGAACAGGAGTCTACAAACTTACGGCATGTGGCTTTGCGAGGCCCTCTTATCTGGCCCGCGGATACCTTTCTATCAACGAAAGGAAAATGTGGTGTACTCAATTAAATAAAACATCCTACAACATCCCCCAAAAATCGGACTAGGTGTTCCGAATTGAGTTCCCTGTTTTTTTTTGTGGTCAAATTTCCAAATATTTTCTGGGGAAATCATACAAGAACAATTCATTCATAGGAAAAATCGAAAATGACTTAAGGGTGGGGTGTTCATATGATTCTAATCATGCGAAAAAAAAATTAACATTATTTTCAGAAAATAGAACTTTTCACAGGCTTTGTTCACATTCTTACAGAGTAAGCTGCCAAATTGAATTTCGTTCAAAATTCGATTGATCCACTTCTATTTTTCCTCTATGGTTAGAAATAATTCTTAAGTATCTCTAACTATTCTTACTCGGTGTTTCCTTACCTACAAACTGATTCAGCGTAGTACAACGAGAGCTCACCCCACTATACCTTCTAATTGAGATTCGATGGACGGTCTATCAACAACCCACTCCATTCCACTCGGGCGTACTCGCCGACCGCATCGGACGAATTCGGCGATGACCGACCGATTCCAGGCATCGTGATGGTGGCAGGAGTTAATGAGTCGGTTTGGTTACTCATATGTCTCTGGTGATTTTGAATCGTGTTGGGGGAGGGTCAGTGCCGCGTGATGAGTGCAACGGAGATGACCAAATAGTTTTAAACTTCCTCGCAAACTCACTTTTGGAAGATAAAACATCAATAGTTTTTATGTCCATTTGCATAGGGAAACCAGGTGTGGAATGTTTAAATTTAACCCTTTATCTACTGACGGTACTTACAAGTCCCACTAACTTTAAAATTACATAGGTGAACCATCCTTACGAATATATGGACGATACTTTGCAAGAACACTATCAGTTTTCCTCTTTCATGATAAAAAGCAGCACGGGTTCTGTGATGAGTAATATTTTAGCCGAAAACGCGAATGGATTTAAAAATGAAGTTGTGCTTTCAGCTGTCATTTTGATCGGATTCCCATGATTGCCTTCCTTAGAGGGATCGTTCAATGCTTCAAAGACTGGAAAATTAGAATAAAATTTATTCTTATAGCATTCAGTTGATTAACAAAATAATTAACTTCATTTTAAATAAGTTCAATAGATCCTATAAATGAACGTCTTATGACGAAAATGTAATAATTTTAGTTAGTTATTATGACAATAATCAAACCTAATTTTGCAGCTTCCCAACACCTTTTGTCAAAAATATCTATCCAAAAATATACTAAAACAAAAATGTATAAATCACTAAATCAAGCCCGGCCACTCATTAGAATACGTCATATAGTCAGTGAAAATATCTTTATTGGGTCTTTAATGTCCAGATAATCAAGTCCTATCACATGACATTTCGAATGTGATTCCGTCTTAAGCTCTTTTGGATTGTGATTCCTGTCTTTCCTTCCCGGATGTATCAATCATATTTACTGTCGCAATAAAATCTTCCTTCTCGCTGATAAAATCAACAGCCTCGAATCGGATTCAAGTAACGGCTTTATTTATAGGATTGCCTACCTGCTGCGTGAAAGTTTCTGTCACTGTCGGTTCTGTATGGTGAACATTACCCGGTTTCGGAAGTGTGAATTTATAGTAAAATTATAACTGGTTCTCAAGGATGGGTACTTTTATTGTATATTTTTTAAGTTGCCTTTCTGATTGACGTGATTAAGCCTAAATGAATTTTGGTACTGATTTCTCAGCTTACATTAAAAATGTCTTATGTAACGAAGATAATATAATTTTCAAGATATAGAAGGAGACAGATTGGAAGAGGGTAGAGAAAATGAGAACAAGGAATCAGTAGAGAGGATGTAAAAGAGAGAGTCAGTGACTGACTGTAAGAGACTAATTGAGAAAAAGATTTAAGAGATGAACATCAATTAAGATATAGAATGAATGTAATAGGAAATTAAAGAGAGTGATGGGTGCAGGAGAGAGAGTGTAAAAGAGAGTCAGACTGTAAAAGATATTAATTGAGAGAGAAATAGTGTTATGAGGAACAGTGATAAATAGAAAGAATGAGTGGTGTAGTAAGAAATTAAAGAGAGCGACAGAGATCTCAGGAGAATCACTAAAGGGAGTGTAAAAGAGAGTCAGTTGCAGACTGTAAGATAGATTAACTTAGAGCAGTGTTTCCCAACGAGGGGGCGCACGCCCCACCGGGGGGCAATATCATTTTCTAGGGGGGCAATTTGATATTTTCAACCAAATTGCCTCCCAAGGGGGCCAATCCAGGGGGAAAATTAAAAAAAAACTTTAAAAAAGAAGTTTATCAAAATTGGATCCTATTATTCTATCTGAGAATGTATGTCTGGACCAGTATGTATAAAAGCCAAGTTGAAACCCTGTTTTTAGAGTCTAATTTCCAAACCTTTTCTGGGGGATGACCCACGATCTCTGTTTTTAGAACGCTTATATTTGAAACTTTTTTACATTAGGTTCATCAAAATGCAAATCTTGCTTAAAAATGTATATCCAAAATTTCCCAACTAGGGATACGAAACTAGTGAAAAACCTCTTTCCTAGAGTCAAATTTCCGAAAATTTGCTGGGGGAGGACCCCCAGACCCCCCATGGTACTTAGAACTTAATTACTCATAACTTGATTTAGTTCTTTAGCATGCAAATTCTACCTTAAAATGTTCTGAAAAGCTTCATTAGCCTTATTAAATATACATGTGAGGAAGGGGCTAAGAAATAATTTTGGTCCCCTCTCAAAATGTATATCTATATATGCCACTGAGACCGGGGGGCATGGAAAATTTAGAAAGGCTTTGGTGGGGCATGGACCGAAAAAGGTTGGGAAACACTGACTTAGAGCGTTTAGAGATGAATAGCAATTAAGAGAGGATGAGTGTTATATGAAATTAAGGAGAGAGATAGAGATATTTTATAGCTCACAATAAAAATGTATTGTGTATATTTGAAGTGAGGTTAAGAAATTTTCCAAGGTATAGAAGAAGATAGATGGGGAAAGGGTATTAGATACTTTAAGAGAGAGAATCAGTAGAGAATAGAGATAGTGTAAAAGAGAGTAAAAGAGTTAGTTTCCGAAACAGCGCTATCTGATTGATAAAATAATGTGTATTTTCTTATACTGATTTCCTAGCTTACATATTATTTTGTCTTTTTATCCCCTTTGTAATGAGAAGAATAAAATGAACAAGGAGAAAACCAGGAAGAATGAAAAAGAGTAAGTGGGGATAGAAATTAAAGGCGAAAAAATGTGAAAAAAACAGGGTCAGTAAATATTAGAGAGATATGGTTATTGTAAGAGAAAGAAAGAGAGAGGGAGAGAAAGAACAGCGATAAAAAATAAATTAGTTGTTAGAGAAAAATGAGTGCAACAGGAAATCAATGAATAAATGATAATGTGCAAGAAAAAAACAAATGTAGAGTTAATAAAGGGGTGTAAATGGACTAGATAGGTTGAAGAGAGATCACATGAGAGAGTGTATAGAAATAAGAATTACAAGTTTCAAATCATTAGGAGACTTTTGCCGACTATATGTTAGTCGCTTCGTCTTCTTCTTCCTGTTTGTGATATTTTCCTGTTTAACGGATTTGCTACTGAGAATTAACTATTGCTTTCAAGAAATTTGTTAAGGCATTAGTTTTTTTCTTGGTATTTCCTCTGTTGACTTTCAAGATCTCTGTGAAATTTGTCTAAGATATGTTCAAAGTTTCCATGAGTTTTTTCCTTTGAAATAAGAGTTAATGAAAAAGATAGTCTGAGTGAGGCAATAGAATAAATTGAAAGAATAATGACGAGATAATAGGAGGATAAACTGGGGAAATTGAAGAGAAGGGAAGAAAAACTGTAATAATGAGAAAAACACATTATTTTTTCTATATATCCCTAATATTATACCGGATATCATGAACAAATTTATCAAAGGATGGCAGAAACACACTTCTTCTGCCCCAGCCTCTCGGTGCGTATCATCACCCCCCATCCACCCCCAAGACACAGGAAACCCAAACAAAGCCCTTCGCCACCTGTTGACGTATTTACTGCGGCTAATGAAATCACACCCTCCGCTGCACAGGGCGCTATCGGTCTCCTCATCTCCTCCACCCTTGATTTATCGGGATATTCCGTGACCTCTCTCAATAGAAGGTGGGTGGCGCCCCCTCGTGTCGCTCGCTCTGATGAAGGGTTTTCCCAGAGGGGGCGTAGTCGGGTTCCGCCCCGGCGCGCAGACCGAGTGTCGCTTCAGGTGGAATTGTCACAGCAGGATGTGTCTTCTTCTGTCACATTCTGTCTATTCAGTGTGAAATAATCTTCGAAGGAATTACTTCTGATGTGAGACGTTTTTCAATTACTACTATGTTTTTTTGGGAGGGAGGGAGGGGGCATTTGGAACATTAAAGGAAAAAATTAATGAAAATTATGATGTATTAGTGGATTGATTGATTAATATGCAGATTGCAGGATGAAGAAGATTATTCAAGGGCTCCGAAGGAGAGTATATTAAATTAATTTTGTGTTTTATTAGTTTTGAGTTATATTCAAATGATATCATAGTTTTTAAGGAGATAATGTAGTTAGTCATTGCGCAAAAATAAATATGCGTTACGCTAGGATGATTTTATATGTACCTCTGATACAAAATTTGATTGTACACGTTTGAAGTATAAGAATTTAATTAAACGTTTTTAGGAATAAAGCTATTACTTCCCCCTTGCAAGGTAAAGACTGATGCAATGTTAAGAACTGGAATTTGATAAAAACTTTTTGCCAATAAAGCTATAACTTTGTTCACGAAAGGTCCTGCGTAACAGCTAGGTGACTGTAAAATTAGATTTTTATATCACTTAAAAATTTTAAAAACGCATAAAATCCGTAAGTCCGAACTTAATAAATTTTTCATTATATGTTCGTAAAGAAAAGGTAGATAATTTGATAGTATATGGACTAGGGTAGGTATATCTAAAGTTGAGTATCAAAAATTGGATTTAAAAAAAGTATCATGTGAACATAACTCTTCCTTGAGTTTGCTAAAATCGATGAACGCATACTAAAGTATATTTTCTCTAAAATCAATTAGAAGAACGGTTAGATGGCAAAGAAAAATCAGTAAAGGGGTCGATGTTTAAACTTTCGATTTAAATAACAATTTTATTTTATTTAGACCTTAACAATCCCCATTTTCACATGCACTCCAGAAAATCAAAAAACTAACAGACCATCCCACGAACTCCCCTCCATCAACAGAAACAACCCCTTCAACAAATCCCACCTGAATCACCAAGCAAACGATTCCTCTGACATCCCCGGAACCTCTTTAACCGACAAATTTATTACCCAACCTCAACACGACGACAGTTCAAACACCCGGTACAAGCTAACAGAACACATTCTACAAATGACTGCACTGATAAAACTTGCGGAAATCTCAAGAGTTCAAATAATAATAACAAAAACAATCATCCAAGCACAGAGGAACATTACAACCCCAGCCTATACCCTATCTGCGTGACTTCTTCGCCGACGATCCGAGCGAATCAAGAGGCCCATGTCGAATCACAGAAAGTCCGGCTTCTTATCGATAGGGCGAGAAAGTAGAAATGTTCATCTATTAATCAGATAACTAATCCAGAAGGCGGATGCACAGTTGAAGTGTGCGTGAGATTTGCCGTTGTTGGGCTGGGAATAGTTCGGGCCGTTTGTTTGAGAAGCCGCTAGGGATCACCTGTTGAGGTGGATATGGAATGCTTGGCAAGCGTTTTGGAAAAGTGCGGAAGATTTTGGTGGGTTAAAAAAGCTTTATCAGGTTATTCTGGTGCAAATTATCGACTAGTTGCTTGTAAATGAAGGTGCATTGAAAAGTTATTTACTTGGGAATTTGGTCCCCTGATAAACAAGGAAGTAGCGAAATTATTTGGTTTGGGATTTTTTTTCTTTCATAGAAGGGGAAGGTTGTGTACCTTGGTCTTACACTGTTTTCAACTTAAATATTTGGAGTATGCCATGAGGGGATGTTAGGAGGATGCTAAATACACTTTCCGTTAAAAATACCGTTTAGATTTGAATGTCAAACTTACTAATTTTATTATGCAGTTTTCTTTACTAATTTAAATAGGGCAGTAACAATAATTTTCATCAGTGGATAAAAGTTAAGAATGATGATAAAAAACGTCGATGTTGACGCGTGGAATTAAACTCGTACAGATGCTAAAGATGGTGATGCCAACCGATGTGCGGGAAAAAAATATAATAATGGTGAAATAGGCAAAGTAGCGATGACAATGCAGCGATGATGGTTCGAATCCCTAATAAGCGCCACTCAGACCTTGGCTCTGGACCGGAATGGTTTAATTCTTGACTTTTTTTAAAGCCGGGTGCCAGCAGATACGTGGGATAGTAATCCCTTTCCTCCTTCTTGTTAAAGTTGGCTTTATGTTTGTGGATTTCAATGGCTTCCCTTATAATTCTGGTACTGTAGTGGGCAGTATTTGTCAGTTTTCAGTTTCGTCAAATTTTATCACATGGCCGGATTGCATCAGAGTGTGTTCGGCTACTGCCGATTTTTCTGGCTGAAAAAGTCGGCAATGTCTCTAGTGTTCAGTTATTCTTGTTTTAATTGAGCGTTTAGTGGTTCCGATATATACTGATCCACAGGAACATGGAATGCGGTAAACCCCTGGACCGGACAACGGCTCAACAGGGTCTTTGGCCGAACGCAAGAGACTACATCTACATCTACTTTTCTACATCTAGACTACGGCCTACAAGCCCGGAAGACTCCATTTTCAAATTTTGGGAGTATTTTAATATTTTGGAGTCTTAAAGAGCTAGGTATTTTTAACGGGATAGATAAATAAATTTTACTAAGAAATAATAGGTAAGTATATGCTAAAATTTGCTTCAGTTAGACACTATACAACAACATACATTCTACAACAACAGTTCTTAAACTGTGGTTGACCAGCGCTTTCTTAGGGGGCCACGAGTTACCTTGGGGAACACTCAAGTTACCTTTGAGTGTTTCCCAAAGAGTTTCAAAATGAGATAAGACACTAGTTTAAAGAAGCAAATTTCAAAAAATTTCTGGGGAGGTCCCCTAGATCCTTTTGAAACTTACGGCCGTATTCACCGGTAACCTGACCGGCGGTCTGGTCAGGAAACCATGGTTACAGCCTCTGATTGGTGGAAAAATAATTCAATATTTTCCTTCCACCAATCAGAGGCTGTAACCATGGTTTCCTGACCAGACCGCCGGTCAGGTTACCGGTGAATACGGCCGTTATACTACATTCACACATGAAAAGTTAATATAGTTTAAGTGCTAAACTAGCTTAAATATAGCATTGTGGCAATGCTGTATTTAAGCAAGATGAGCACTTAAACTAGATTAACTTTTCATGTGTGAATGTAGTATTAGACTTCTATTTACAATTCTCCCTTGGAAATTCTGTGGTTTACAAGAGCTGTTTTTCGTAGGTATAACCAAAAATGTCTAAAAATAAGCTGAAATACTACTTTTTAGGCAAATTTTTAAATAAATTACTTTCCCTCCCATCATTACTTGGAGTAGTACCTAATTGTAAAATTTTAACATAATTTAAATACTTACTACTTACCTACTACTTTTAAGTAATCTAAAACTCAACGTATACATGACCTCGTACGGGAAGAAGCAAATGAGAATACAACCATCCATGAATATTTTCCTGATGCATGCCTGCGAATAACAATTGACTGATGCTCCCTCAAAAATCTTTACACACCATCTCTAATTAACATCCCAAGTGCCCATGCCAGCAACCTATTAAATGCAGAAGTGCCTGGAGGTAACCACGCACCCAATCGCAACATTACCCTTTGTTTCACAAAAAAAGCCCGTCCTACCATGCTAATACAAAACAACATCCTTGGTAATAACATCCAATTGTTGCGTCCGGTATCTCTTAAGCAAATGAAATGGGCTTGAAGTGTTTCGCAGTTATGGAGAAGGTTGTATCGCGTTATTGTGTTAAGTGGCATGCACACAACAATTGGCGTTCGGCATCAGATCCAATCCAGACGGTTATCGGAGTGGGTCAGGATTTTTATTATTTTTGCATGACCTGGCGCTTCTTGGGGAGTAATTTACACGGGATGGTCGGGTAATTTGCAGAAATAAAATGGCGATTTGTTTTCAAGGGTAGCTGAACTCTCGTTTTCGTTTCCTGTTGTAAAAGAAACGTGATGGTTGTTTGAAATAATACCCCAAGACTGTTTCAGTATATATGTTTTAAGCGTTTGTATGCTTAAATCACAGCTTGGATTGTTAAGTGAAAAGGTTGATAAATTGGTTGCGAAATTTCCACAATGGATAATGGGCAAAACCATCATTTTTTGAAAACAGTAAAAAATGCATTTTTCCAGTAAAGGAAATAGATCGAAATCCAAAAATCCACATGAAAAGTTTCAAAAAAAACTAGTTAATTAAATATTTTAAATTAAAATCGCCAAGCCCTTTGTCTTTGTTTAGGGTAAAAGTACGTCATAACTGACTCATACAGACTTTAACGAGAAACCCAACAATGACTTTGATTTGTTTAAACAAATTGCATTAATTAAACAAAAAAGCAATGTTTAAAATCAATGTATAGGGTAAAAGTATGTCACATTGGGAAATTGGACGATTTAACGTACTTTTTGAACGAAAGTCGAACTTTGAAAACAGAAAAAAATGCATTTTAAAAAATAAGTATTCAAAAACCACTATTTTCTAAGCAATTTTTTAATAAGAAAATAATTTTTGCGCGTTTATTCCACTCTAGGGTACCTCTATCTAGAGATGGAAAATTTCCGGAAATTTTGGGTAGGCGGAAAAAAACCGTTTTTTTCCGGAAAAATTGGAAAATTGAGAAACATTTACCTTTTTTGCTTAGAAAATAGTGGTTTTTGAATACTTATTTTTTTAGAAGCTAAATAATCATTCGTTGTATAAAAATCATTAGTCATTATATATTATAAGTTATTAAATCATTAAAAATTAATTAAAAATAATTCTTCCAAAATAAAAATATGCAGCATTTTACAAGTAGGATTTTAAAACAAAAAAAACCTACAGTTTTTATAACTATAAAATAATGTATGCAATATAAATATAAAGCATGTAATTGTAATAAATAACATAAATTTAATATTTATTTATTAAACATAAAGTACTTTTTTTAATGAATCAATTTTGTATACAACATGATCCAATAACAAATAGCAGATGTTTGCTATAATATTTACCATTAGTATACATAATTGATCCTAACCTTTTTCACATAATCATTGCAATTATGTTTTCTTAGAAAGGTTGAGAAGTTTTAATTAAATTCTGCCAATTTAAAAAAAAATGTTGAAGTCATTATAGAAAAAAATTAAAAAATAGTTCATTGTTTTGTTTAAATATTTTTGAAACTTATTTTTTTATTATTTAATTTTCACGACATTAATGTGTTCATTGTTCAATAAATAAATATACTCATACACCATAAATATTTTTTAAGCAACCCCGTAAAAAGCCTCCAATAATCCCAAACTTTGAAATCTGATCTAAATTTTTTTTTAAATTCAGATAAGGCAGAGAAACTTAAAGAAGTAGTAAGTCATTTCATATGCTTATGATTGTGAGACAATCTGATTTAATGGTTAAAATATTTTTAAAGTGCTGCATTTTATGATTAATATATAAGAATACCAAATTTATATATATAATATTCTTTTAATCCTAATTGGTATTGTTGATATTAATTTGCATTGCATAATTATTTTTGTCTTTAGAGTGTAAAATAAATAACACTTGGATGTTAAAATAACTTATCTTGCAGCTTACTTTTTCCAAGTTTGTGTTTTCATGGGAAATATTGAGTATAAAAAAATATCAAACGAGAAAACATTAGAATGTGAATGTAGAAAATTTTTAAATGTATACAAACTTAAAAAATTTTTAACCTTTCCCTAGTGGAATCCAACTTGAATGATTATTATATGATGATTATTATATGATTAAAATTATTATTATATGGTTAAAATTTCATTTTTAAGTACTTTATTGTATAAGAATATCATCTAAATAATATTTTAATTGATATCGGTTAATATATAAATTCTAAATAAAGTATTTTAAATTAACATTTTCAATTTTTCCGGAAAAAAATAAACCCTTCGGAAAAAAACTGGAAAAACCGGTTTTTTTAGTTTCCGGTTTTTTTCCGGCCATTCCCATCTCTACCTCTATCGAATAAAAAATAAAAAATAAATAGTGGTATTGCCCATTATAGAAATATTTAAGAACTCTTTCTCGTCTTTTCACATCCCTTTTTAGCAACATCATATTTTTGGCGTCATCCTTTGGCGACAGTCAACTTTTAACGACATTCTACTTTCTTCAGCTGCAAACGCTACTTTCAGTTGGAAGAATTTTTATTCCTTGCTGATGATGACCCCCGCAGGTGGGGTTGAATGTTCCAATTTTACAATCACCTTAAACACGGCCTTAGCAAGCCCGATGAACAATTTTATTGATATTGACGTGGAAGCCTTCATTATTTCATCTCTTTTAATTGTTTTCCATGCAGGTTTTGTATATATAATAAAGTACTGAAACAAATATATTCAGTGAATAGCACTTCCTTCTACCTGAGACTTAGGACTCAATTAATATCGTAATACAATTATCCAATGCAGTTTTGAAAATTTAAACAAATGATTTCAAACACATGTAACTCAAAAAACCTGGTATAGTAATCAATCATATTCAAATAAACTGAAAACAGTGTGCAATCAAGTAGAAAATATAAGTTGTAAGTAATTTCTGATGATATTAGAAGTCAAATTAGAGAAAAAAAATATTCGGGAACTACATAGAACTACCTTAACTATTGAACATCCTTTATTTTGGGTAGCAGGTATAGTTCTCCTTCTCCATAGCCTGGCAGAAACACATTTTTTTTATTTTCACTTTTAAACATTCATTTGGAGGAATCATCCAATGTGAAAAGTGTGAATTGGGGTTTCACTCTTCACTCCTTCACAATTTTATGGAAACTAACAATTCACAGGAGTGAATCACTTTTAAAGAACAGTGAAGTTAAACAGTATGAATGATCCTTCAAAATGAACATTCAAAGTGATACAGTGTAAAAATGAGCCTTCAAGATGAACATTGAAAGTGACACAGTGTGAATGAGCCTTCAGTAAGAACATTTAAAGTGAAACAGTGTAAATGATCCTTCAGGATGAACATTGAAAGTGAAACAGTGTGAATGAGTCTTCAGGAAGAACATTGAAAGTGAAACAGTGTGAATGAGCCTTCAGTAAGAACATTTAAAGTGAAACAGTGTAAATCAGTGTTTCCCAACCTTTTTCGGTCCATGCCCCACCAAAGCCTTTCTAAATTTTCCAGGCCCCCCGGTCTCAGTGGCATATATAGAAATATATTTTGAGAGGGGGCCAAAATTATTTCTTAGCCCCTCCCTCCTATGTATATTTAATAAGTCTAATGAAGCTTTTCAGCACAGTTTTAGCTAGAATTTGCATGCAAAAGAACTAAATCAAGTTATGAGCAATCAAGTTCCAAGTACAAAGGGGGCTCTAGGGGGTCCTCCCCCAGCAAATGTTTGGAAATTTGACTCCAGGAAGCAGATTTTTAACTAGTTTGGTAACCCTAGTTGGGAAATTTTTAGGTAAGATTTGTATTTTGATAAACCTAATTTAAAAAAAGTTTCATATATAAGCGTTCTAAAAACAAAGAGATCTTGGGTCATCCCCCAGAAAAAGGTTTGGACATTAGACTCGAAAAACAGGGTTTCAACTTGGTTTTAATACATACTTGTCCAGATTTCAGACATACATTCTCAGATAGGATAATAGGATCAGATTTTGATAAACTTCTTTTTAAAAAGTTTTTTTTAATTTTCCCCCTGGATTGGCTTCACCTGGGGGACAATTTGGTTGAAAATTTTGTAATTGCCCCCCTAGAAAATGATATTGCCCCCTGGTGGGGCGTGGGCCCCACGTTGGGAAACACTGGTGTAAATGATCCTTCAGGATGAACATTGAAAGTGAAACAGTGGGAATGAGTCTTCAGGAAGAACATTGAAAGCGAAACAGTGGGAATGCTTCTTTAGGCTTTGAATGATTGAAATTATTCCTGTAATATCGCTCACAATACATTTCAATTGAGAAGGCAATTTTGATGCTACTTCAGGCTAAGCATCGACTTAGGGCACTTATACACACAAAAAAAGAAACATTTCTCAAATTTCCCTATTTCGCACTCAACCCACTGTCCATATCACTCCATAACTTGTGCTTCCAACCCCAGCCGCGCCAAAAGAGAGCCATCTCCGTGGTTCGTGCCGACGGCTCACGACGGCCACAGGAAGTGGTCAGCCGTATCCTCTAAACGCGAGCCCCATTAGCTGCGACGGCCGCCTTTGAAGTCCCCTTGTATGCTAAAGAGGCGGCACAAAAGAGCGCATGTGTCAGTCATCGGGACGCTATTTATGACGCGTGAGGTGGTCAGCTCACGATCTCAGGGGGCTTGCGATTTAATAAGGTGGGATTTCCTTTGGGAAGGTTGGTTGGTTGGTTAGAATTGGGAGTATTTTCTGGAAAACTGGTTTGTGGAGGTTTTTATGTCGTTAAAAATGCTAATCTGTCGATTCCTAGTTTCAAGAAAAACCCATTTAAAGTTTTTTGGAAGATAGATGTTTTCTACAGGTACGCAAAACGTGTGGTTCAGTTCCACAGCCGTATTCAAGGAGAAGTTAGGGGTTCATTCCCGTACGAAATTTCCATAACTAGTTGTAGAAAATTTTCCCTATAAAATTATGTGGTCCAAAAGAAGCGAAGTCAGCAAAATGTGCAAAAAGTAGTAAAATCTCCATTTTAGGGATCACATTTCAAAACATCTTAACTTGGAATACCGTTTTATGCACCAGATTTAAGCATTTAGTAAACCAAAATTTAAATCCACTCTGTATATTTAACTTATGATGTTACGCATGAGATGATTTTGCACCAAACCTCCGACCCCCCCCCCTACCAAAAAAAGTCTAAGCTATGGGCCTGTTCAGGAGTTTGTTGAAAATAACGATAAATTATAATGTGTCATATCAATGAGTGACACCAAAAACATAAACAAACCAATAAAACAGGCTGAGACGTTTTTGGAGCGGTATTAACGATAAGCGAACCTGTAAATATTTTTCCAACTGATGATAATGGATGACTCACATAATTTTTAAATACACCTTTAGTAAAAATAATGGATAGTATCACAAGTTGATAGATACTAAATACAAATTACTGGGCAATAATGGTCCCAGACCAGCGACACATGAATACCACAGATGAATAAAAAAGTTTTACGGGATAAGAGTGATCACGGATTCTATCCTCGATTCTCAAGGCCAAACGAATCAACTAATAGAATGTTGTCACAGCAATACCTGACCTATCAGGATCGAAGACCACTAGACCAATTAATTTTTCTGTCCACTACAATTTCATCAAGTCCTAGACCCCCCCCCCCGAAGTTTCATCAAAACCTATAGAAAATTTGGGGTGGTCAAGGAGGTCAATTTGGGCAATTGAGGGTCAATTTGGGGTGATTGAGGATGATTGACCTCCCCAAAGAATATTAAAGCATAACGAGAAACCTGCTGTTATAGATACCAAAAAAAGTACTTTACTATTGCTAAAATTTCAGTTTATGTTCAACAACGTTTTCTAGTTTTAATGAACCAAAATACTGCTTTTATATTTTTTACAAAATAAAATGCTTAGAAACCTACAGTTTCGGCACTAAACGCAATTACACAGATAATAGGGTATAATGGAACTTTAATATGAAAAATAACTTAAACGAATCTTACCCACACAACAAAGCTGCTCTGGTTGAAATTTACTCAAATAGAATAGAGAACATGAGTAATCGTTTAAAAGGAGAATGCGAAATAATAATAGCAGTATCTCAAGACACGATAATACCATGGAATAAAGCACAAACGAATTATATTCGAGTAAAACCCAAATACCGAAAAACGATAAACTCTTTTATCCCTATTCATCCAGAAAGACTTGAATAGCTCTCCAAAAACGCACAGTTCCGTCTCAAAACTCTAAAAGCCACGGTTATTAAACCATTCAACCCCCTTTGAGATGAATAATAAACCTGGAGATCAGGCGATACTTAACAAACAGCATTCAAACGGATGATTTTAAAGCATCCGAAAATATCCAACGGACCCTCTATAATTTTAGTGGTACAAAGAACCATTCGCTTCAAAATCGGGAAGTTACAAGTGTCCACGCCCCCAAGATTGCCTTTACAGCAGCTGAGTCATGTCCCGTCGGTGTCCCTTTGAAGTGTCCACGTTGTATGTTAAAGAGGGTCTTCGAATAGGAATTGACCGTCTTGTGAGAACAGAAAGCACGAATCGCAATTTAACTATTTGTTGTTTTTAAAGGAGGCATGATCCTTTTCAGCTATGGAGGTCTACTCGTTTGAGAAAGATGAGTGTGTGACTGGTTAAGGAGATAGGGTTTGAATTCAGATTTATGTGCTAAAATATATGGTATGCATGTGCCCGTTTAGTCTTTTAAAAGAGGGAATTTGAATTTGAAATAACAAAGGATATTTCCTCTTTTTCTTTTATCTTTTTACCTGAGCATGATCTTATTTTTTAGGCAATGTCCATTTACTTAAGAAGAGTTTCCGACATCACCAAAGATTCAAAGAGTATATGCGGAGTACGTGCCCTTCAAATCTGTGGTGTCACGAACGTTTCGCCTAATGAAAATTTTCCAATTTAGGCAAAACGTCAGTAGAACCAAATCTGTGGGTCCGAAAGTCCTGTGGTAGGTCATTGCGCAGTTTACTATGGGCTCAGGTCTTAGAGACTGTTTTCAATAGATGGTGGCAGCATCTTATTACACTGTTCTACAAATTCGACCTTCAAAATTTTTTCCTTGATGAAAATAGTCAATTCTTATAGATTTTGGGTCGCTGAATACGAAAATCACCATAAAAATTCTCAATTGACTCAGGATTTTCGGGGAACAGCCCCTCCCCCTTTTTACGTTTTTCGACGACCTTATAACTTTAAACTCGATTTTCAGGGTCAAAAAGCATTATTTTAGTCTTCAAATTGCTCCCCAGTTAACAAGAAATGTTCAAATTAATAAAATATGATAAATTTATAACAAATGGATAGGGTTAAGGGGTAATTACCCCCCTAAAAATACAAAAAAATAGCTAAAAAATAAAGAGGTTTCTATACGCTATTTTTTCCTCTTATTTTTTACGCAAATCCCGTTTGAAGGGTCCTAACCCTTCCCCAAGGACCCAAATTTGATGACAATATGCAGCAATAATTTTTACTAAAAGCGGTTGAGGTGTTAGCCTCCCAGAAGTCCCCGCGGAAGAGTTCGGAAGACTTCCAGAATCGCGAAGGCACTCGCGAGTTCAGGAATTAATATCGATGATTTTGAAAAGATTACAAATGACGTTTTTCTTATATTTTGGGTGTATCCTAAGTAGAAACTCTTCAGTTCTTTAAAAACTGACCGGTTTTCGGGAGTGAGGATTCCATGTTTCAAGATGTTAATAGATGCACGGCTGTGGATAACAATTAGGGGGCATCCATTTAAAAACTGAGGGTGATGGAGGAAAATGGGTGTCATATTTGAATTCTGCAGATCATTTTACACAAGAATCAGCTGAAATTCAGTAAGTGGCTTCAAATTTTTTTTTGTACAGCACAGTTAAACTCTAAGTGCGGCATTGAACCCTTCCGTGGGTGCTCTGGGGGCGCTCTCACCTCAACCGCTTTTAGCAAAAATCATTGCTGCATATTGCCATCAAATTTGGGTCCTTGGGGAAGGGTTAGGACCCTTCAAACGTGAATTGCGTATAAAATAAGAGGAAAAAATAGCGTATAAAAACCTCTATAATTTTTAGCTAATTTTTTGCATTCTTAGGGGGTTAACTACCCCTTCAACCTATCCATTTGTTATAAATTTATCATATTTTATTAATTTGAACATTTCTTGTCCCCTGGGGGGCAATTTGAAGATTAAAGCAATGCTTTTTGACCCTGAAAATCGAGTTCAAAGTTATTAAGTCGTTAAAAAACGTGAAAAGGGGGAGGGGCTGTTCCCCGAAAATCCTGAGTCAATTGAGAATTTTAATGGTGATTTTCGTATTCAGCGACCCAAAATCTATAAGAAATGACTATTTTCATCAAGGAAATTTTTTCAGTGTAGAACAGTGTTATTCGAGGCATAAGTCAGACTCCTTCCATTTATGAGCCTCACTTTCTCAGAAGCTGTCCCCTTTATCTTAATTACGGTACGCTTTTGCAAATATGAAGCTTGGATATTCCAAATGGCATTAGTAACAACAAAAACTATGAGTATTTCTAAAAAACACAGTGGTGTAAATAGAAATTTACATCTCGGGAGGATCCCAAATATCCTCTACAAATATTATAGCCGTTAACAGGTCTAAGGTTAGAATTTTGCATCGGGATAGATGCCTATATATTTCAAACAATTCAATGTAATTTTTCAATATATTTTAGGTGGGATTTGCAACTTGATGAACTTAATATAAAAAAAAACATTGTGAATAGAGCTCTAAACATAAAAGGGGGGTCTGAAGCTCTTCTCCTATAATTTTTTTGTAAATTTCACCCAAAAAAACATTTTTTAGTACACCTATTCCAAGTTTCGGGGGGATCCCCTCACTCTCCCCATTAATACGCTCCTGGAAATAAGTATGGATGATAGAGGGGATTTTTTAACCAAGTTCAAGTGTTTAACGTGTTAAAATATAATATTTTATAATACTAATTTATGTATTTTACAATTGACGTTAAACTTAAACGTCAATTTTAAAATATATAAATTAGTATTATTTGTATTTAAAGATTATTGGAAAATTTTTCAAATATTTAACAGATGAATAATTAATTTCTTGATCAAGGATTAAATTTTGCGGTTTACGCCTGCAAAAACTGTTACTCAAAGTTGAGGTAACTAATTAAATATATGAATTTTCTGCTTTTCATGATAAATTGTGATATAGCAACTAAGAGGTGATACTTTTTATCATACATATACTATACGAGTGTTATTGTAGATTAAATGATCTATCATTTTGTAAGGGTAGAAGTATTTTGTATATTTTGAATAATTTCTGAGGTATGCCTTTTCAAGTTTTTCATCTTGAACTAAAATACCTTTTCACAAAAATTCATTGTTTAGCTAAAAAGAGCGAAATCTATAGTAAAATTAGTAGACATTGCTCTTCCCGAATACATAAATTTACTCTTAGAAGTAATTAGCACTGGTAAGTTTGAAATCATCATGCATAAAACATAATTCTAATTGTATTTTATGTAGTAAGAAAAGTAAATGCGTTAAGTTGTTTACAATGCGCACATTTTATCATGAAAGAATCATGAATTTATCTCTCATTACAACATTTTTCCAATTAAGCGCTTTTATTCGATATATTAGCACTCGTTTATTTTGTATTGGACCTTTTCAAAAACATAACACGAGACCTTTTATGAAATAAAATTCCTTTTTAATCATAACCCGACTGTTTAAGAAGAATAAACAGCCTACCCAAACCTTCAATTTGAACCAACCACACGCAATGCGAAAACTAATGCCACCACAGACCACCCAGAACTACTTTTAACAATAGCATTACATTTATTCCTTCCTTTAAACCATGTGTGAAAATCCTCCATTACAAAAAGATTACAAATTAAATCCAATAGCAACGAGATGAGAAAAAAATTGCACGGAACAAAAAAAACCACGCTATATATATTTAAAAACCCGGATGTTTTCCAAGTCCACGGAACAAAGTGAATGGAACAGAATAGTGATGCCACTCAAAAAGATACAACTACAAGATCCCCCATGGTCCTGTTTTATGTGAATTAGGCCTTTGTTGGAGAAGATCTCGTTTTTATTAATTTTTTTTGTGGTGAAGAGGAATCGAAGTGAAAAGAGGTGCCACTTTTCGGAACGTGCAATTTTCCGACCTGAATTACTTTTCTATTGGGGGAGAGATATTTCTATTATGCCGTAGAAGATGAAAGTGGGAAGTGAATTCAATAGGAGTAGGTCCTGACATCTCCAAAGCCGTATAAAAAGGACTTAAGGGAGTTAGTCATAGGTGTGGCTTTAGGGATGCATATGGTATAGAGAGAATACTGGGGCTCGGTTTTTGCTTCTTGAGGCTTACAATAATAGTGCGGGGCGCTAACTTTTCCGCTTGGTAAGAGAGTCACGTATGTTCTTTCTGGTTTTGGTTCAATTGAAACTTACTGATATTATTAGTGGTTCAAAAGAGTGCTTTGGAAAAAGGCGGATGCAAATTTTCGAGTAGCAAAAATATTGATGAGTCCGTTCCAGCTTTAATGTTAGGGTGGTGTGTGTGGTTTTGAATATTTGACTTCTGGGGCCCTACTACGCACTGCGACGAATCATTCGTCACGACGAATGAAGCTGGTCACGTGATCATTTTGGCGGAATCTTTAAAAACACTACCACGCACTTCGACTTTTCATTCGTCGCGACGAATGATTCGTCTTTTTTGACTTTTTTGGGAGAAATCATTTCACCACCTAATTCGGCGGTGAAATCAATTCCGCCATTTAATTTTATCACAACATTTGGCCCTTGCTGCATTCCAAGTGAGAACAATAATCCATAGAAACAAAGGTAAGTCTCGTTCTTTTACTTTGCTGAAACTTAATTTTATTGGTATTAATAAAGGAAATAGTTTTAAAATTATATTAAGTACTATCATTGTCGATATTTAATGCCCTATATCGATTACATAATGCTTTTGTAAACATCAACAAAATTACGAATGCAACTTCTTATAAGAATAATAAATCCTGATAAAACTTAATTTTATTGAAATTAGTAAAGGAAATACTAGTTTTTAAATTATATTATGTAGGATCATTATCGATATTTAATGATAATAAAAGAAGAAAATGCATCCTTTTCAAGTCAGTCACATATTTAACATTGTTTTATTAATTTGCTAAAAGCCATTTTGTTTTAATATAAAAATGCTTCTGTTGCAGAATATTGAGATCGACGTTCGATTCTTTCATCGATAAAGAATTGCTCTTTCGTTAAATATTTTTGCTTTAATTTGAATTACCAGAATTTTAGTCTCTTTTTTTTCGTGTTGCTTTTATAATATTGTCTTTTTTCTTTTAGTTACTGTTGATAGTTGAATTATATAAACATTAGCGTCCAGTTATGATGAATACTAATATTTATTTATAGAAGCTTCCAGAATAAAGATTTTTGTTGTTTAAAGGATATTATTGTAAGTGGGAACTGATTTTTTTAATAATTTTAAAATAGATTTTTGTTTTCAAAAACAATTGGCAGTATAGTATTTAGAATCTTTGTTCTTAAACTGAAAAAAGCGAATTATTAAAATATATTGCTATTTATTAAAATTTGCCCAATATCAAATGAAAAAAAGTAAACATAAGAAATCTTCCTTTGAAATGGAATGGAAGTGATCTAGAACTGAAAATGCATACACATGGTGCTTATTTTTTGATTAAATATCGTCTGGTAATACTATTTCATGATAACTTTATTATTTAATGTTACAAATGTTTTTTGTTTCTTAAATTTATTTCTTATTAGTATGCGAACTTTATTAATTTTTTAAAAAGAACTTTCCAATAGCCAATTATTTGAAAGTAACGTTTCAATGCTATTCTTACCTTTTAATGGTTCATTATTACTAACTTTATTTGTGAAAATATTAATTAATGTTGAGTTATGTATTAATTATTAAATTAGAACTACGCCTATCTTGTAATTACTGTTGACTTTTAAATCGAGTCTTTATCCCATTCACTTATTGTATTTCCTTCAGTTTATTGATTATATTTTAAATGAAGCCATGATGAACTTTTTTTGAAGTTTTTAAATATTTGAGTAAGTTCAAATTACCTTTCTCGAGTAATAAAATATAAATCAATTTGAAAATATAAAATTGAAATATATTTCTTTTTTTAACTAAACCTGTTCAAAAGCATGGTTTTTGAGATGCCTGCAATCTCTATAAAATACCTACTTAATTTTTTTTTAAAATAAATTCTTCAATTTTCAGGGGCTTTTGTATCCGTGTTGGTTGCATTCAAAGCTATCAACAATGGTTTTATTATGATTCCTCTGCACTGTCAAAATTGCAATGCTTTTTGTATTACTATTTTAAAACTAATTTTTATATATTCATTATATTTTAATTTGTGTGTTGTAAAGCAAAAATGTCTTTGAGTCAGGTAATAAATTCAACAATAATCTGTGTAAACATTTCTAAAAATTTTCTTCTATGTTTAATCCTATTGTGGAATATCATAATGTTGACAAAATTCCTCAAGGAGTTCAAGGTATATATTTCAACTTGTCTAAGTCATTGAAAATTATTGATGATAATTTTTTAAAAGGAAAAATGTATCATTTTTGTTAATTATACCTAGATATCACTAAAACTTGTTTAATGTGGCTGATTTTTCTTATTCAAATTTTGTAATATTGTAACTGGGAACCTCAGTTGTGTTATTTTATTTTTTTTAATTTGTCTTATATTTTTGTATACATCCCTTCTACTGATTCTTGGGATACTAGAAATACTGTTTGTAAAATTTGTCTTAATTTGTGTAAATACTGTTCAATAAACTGTTTTTGTTTTACTATTTGGATTTAATGTGTGGAAATAAATATTAGGTAAGTAAAATTTTCCTGTGTTTCTTCCAATCTTTTCACCTAAGAAAATTTTTTTTTTCCTTTTTTGAATTTTTAATCTTTTTGAAAAAAAAATTTATGTTAAAGATGTTTTATGGATGGTACTTTTTTAATTTATGTAGAAAAACTTAAAATTTGAAAATAGAATTTTATTTATGGTGTTTGTCCTTAGAGTAAAAGAAATTGCTCACAGTAATAGGAAACAACCTTTCAATAAAGAATTGTATTATAGATTTTTTTTTAAAAAATATTTATTCTTGATTGAATAATATTTTATGTTCTAGGTACTGGTTATTTATAAATAATGTTTAAATATGTGCTAACTTGATCCAATGATTTGACAAAACATATCTATCAAATTGATCATTTCAATTAAGTTAGCATATTTTAAACATTAGTTTGTTCTGTGACATTCACATATCAAAGAAATTTAGAAAGACGAGAGCTTTGCTTAAGGTAGCAAACTACATTCGGAGATCTGTTTTTAAATTCTGCAAATTATAAACATGTTATTAGTAAAAGGTGATAATTTGAAATTAGATAAGTAATAAAAAAACTAAATTTTTGGCATCGATCTCCTATATTTGCCCCCGTTTGACTCTATACTAAAGGCAGAAAGTTTAGAATTTCTGCTTCCACAAACAGTATAATAAAACTTGAATATTTTTTCTGCCCCTCTCACTCTCCCTGATCACAGGCTCCAGAAACCTACCATGGAGTTTCGTATTGTTAAGTGTATAAAGGGAAAATTAGCCTGAAATGTGTGCTCCCACAGGAGGAAAAATAAGTTAGAACTTAAAAGTTAAGAATTTCTCTTTATTTTTTTCTACACTTTTTCGGCCTCATTTGAAGTATAAGAACCGTTCGAAAATGGGTTTTTGCACTTTCCCCATCTTTGCTGTCAATAAACAAAACATTCAACCACAGTCGGTGCATAAAACAAATTATTTTTGTGTTTATAAATTGCTGATTTTCGTGCTTTTTTTCTTGCCTCTCTCCTTAGTGACTAGTGAGACCTGCCAGATTACTATCGCAATTCCTTTTTGCCTGAGAATAAGGAAAAGAATGATCCTTTTATTATGTTAATTTACGACTTTAAACATGAACCTCAAAGAAAATAATCAATCAAATTTTCACATTCGACTTCATTCTTCCACCCCTTCGCCAAGTGAATGGATCCTTTCATCACTCTAAGTTCTATCAGTCCTCCCTCACCTCTCTTGTATTATGCAGCATTTGAGCAAATTAAAAAAAAATAAAAAGAACAATTAATTACTCCAAATAAACACAAAATTGAAATCCGTTGATTTTCCTCTTCTGCGCCTTTCACCATCCCCAATAGCAGACCCGAAATGTCCAACATCGCGATTCGAAAACTACAGAGTCTAAGGAACAAAATGGCTATTTTCATTAAGCATCTTCACGAAAAAGCAGACGAAGTCCATTTTTTGTAGTTATTAGAAAACTGACTATTTCGAGATCTACATCCTCCCAAAGAATCGAAAATGTTAATTTTTTTACCCATTAATAACCTCTGAAATTACTCCAAATTCCCTCTCTCCGAAATTTAAATATCCTGCTTGCTTTGTAATTGTAAATAACTCTCAGACGCCCACCGAAGTCTTAGCGCGCATTTTTAAAAAAATGTTAATAATTTTCAAAACTAAAAACAAAAAAGACGGCGGGAAACAGAAAACCAGTCACTAGGAGGCCGAAATCGCTGCGATTGGTTAAGAGATTTCACAAAAACTGCGTCATTTAATCTCCAACCCAAAATGCCTCTATTTCATTCCGCCACATAATTTCGCACAATGCGTGGTTGTCCTAAATTTTTTGGCGGAATTGAATTGGACGAATCTCCAGATTCGTCGTGACGAATTATTTTTGGTGAAATCATTCGTCGCAGTGCGTAGTAGGGCCCCTGGAGGTTAATTTTTTATTTAGAAGTGAAATTTTTAAGTTTTATTCAATTGATCTCTAAGAAGGTTGTATGAAAATCGTTCCAGAAACAATTATTAATTTTGTTTGTGTGGGTGTAGTTCATGTTTTAGGGAGGTGATTTATATTTAAATGTATTAAAAATAAATTTTAATAATTGTTGGTGTATAGAATGAAATGTTATTCTTTAAACACACGAAGCCTTCAGTTATTATATAGAGGAATTTAAAATAACTTTGAAACACTTGAATGTTGATTTTCTTTTATAACATATCCGTTAGAAAATAACACTTTATGTAAAAATAATGTTAACATATAACTATAAACTGAAAGGTCTTATCTAATGTGTCTTTAAAATATTTTTATACATAGGTAAGAGTAAAAAATATGAAAATGTTTGTGTCATTTAAATCAGTCGAGATAATTTAGGATACTTCAGGATTGGCCGGGTGTAAATATCTCCAATTATTACATTGGCGACGTTTTATTACTTACACATAAAAATGTAACACAAATTAAAAGAAACATTGCTAATTGAGATATTTTAATGGTGTTTTATTTCATTTCAAAATTTGATTATTTTTGGCGATTTAGCGTAAATCTCGACACTAGCTCCTGGCTTTATCCTAAATTACCGTCATTTGTATAATGACTATGAGTTAGCAACTGATCTATATATTTTCATTTTGTATAAATAAGTAATAAAAATATATGGATATACCTTAAATTTAAACTGTTAATGCGAGTTCAGTACAAACCAGAAAAACTGCAAAACTATGTCAAAAGAAGAAAATATTTAAAATATTGATCACATTTAATTAATAATAATTTAGGACGTTTTTAAAAAGTGATTTCGATCACCAAATACCAAAAACAATAAATAAAAGGATGTGATTTTAACATTCTCATTCTGTTTATAATTTGATTCTCAATATAATGGACTAACATCATGATGCACCTCAATCTTGAAACGGTGGTTTTTACGATTCAGAATCGGAATCGGAATTCAGAATCTTCACAAATCAAGCAGAATGATTCTACTACAAAATGAGACAAAACCAGGTAAATTCCAAACGAAGGCCAAAACATCTTACACAACTACTCCTAATCCACAAGCATCTATCCATTTTGGTTCAACCATAAAAACTTCCCCCTGACTCTTAATTTCTTGAGCTGGTTAGAATGAAAGTGGTAGAAGTCCATTGAACATAGTTTTGAGAAAATGAATGTACCATCTAACGACGCCTATGTTATTCATACGGAAAAGGCATTTTTTAGGCAGATCTTACAAGCCAATCATTGATCTTTTTAATTGGATGTTTGTTGCATTAGGTAAAGCTCCTTAACCTTTATATACTTGCATTATGGTTTTCTGCAATTTGTTTTCATGCAAATATATATTTTTTAGTTACCAAATATAGAAAATTAAGGGATATAAATAAATAAAATAATCCTCTTTGAAAAATTTAGTCCGCTAGAGCTAATTAGTTAACTTGATACTTTTGAGTACCGTCACTACACTGATGGATAAAATATTATCACAATACAAAAAAACGTGTTTTTTTATCACAGTTTTAAGTCTTAAAAAACACTTTCATTTTGACTTTAACTACTTTTGAGGGAACAGAAATGACAATCATGGGAATCCGATTGAAATAGCAGCTGAAAGCACAACTTTAGTTTTAAATCTATTCACACTTTCCGCTAAAATACTCATCACAGAACCCCCTTTCTGCTTTCTATCCTGTAAGAGTAATACTGAAAGAGTGTTCCTGCAAGGTATCGTCAGTATATTCACAAGGATGGTAATTCCGTCAGTAGATAAAGGGTTAAAAGCAGGGATGGCAAAAAGAACGAAACTAAACTCAGAAACTGTGATTTTAAGGTATTTATTTCCTCCCGGAACAAAGTTCAACAGTCTAAAAAATTTTATTTTCTCCGCGATAAAATCAAACTTAAAATTTGATATTTCGTTTCCTCCGGATTAGAACCAAATGCCTTTTGAAATTGGATTTTGTTCCTGGAACTATACTTAAAACGAATTAAAGTTGAGTTTTTTCCTGGAACAAATCTTTGGGATTCATTATGTTTTAATTTTCATACGGATCTTAATTCAGCCTAAATTGTGCCCTCCGTAAAGAAATAAAACACGGCTTTAACTCCTCATTTTTTCTCCGGATCAAAAGTCAACGCTGCTTTGATACCAAGATTTCCTCTCGGAACCATACGAAACACCGTCTCGACAGTTTTGCTCCAAGAAAAATTCAAGGCAGCTCTGATTATTTACTTTCGTTCCGGAACCAAATTCAACACGGAGGAAACCCTTTACTTTGCTCCGAAATTTTTTTTACCGGGTTTAAAAAAACTTGAGTTTCGATCCGGAACAACAATAAATGTGAGTGAAATGCTTAAATTTGGTCCCGAAGATTTTATTTATTGTTTCTAATTTAAATACTACACACAATATATTTAATATTACACAATAGTATTGTCGTCAAATGACTTTTGATGCAAGTGCTTTAATTTCCAGCTTTCTATCCAAACGAATGCCGAAGTCGAGTCTCAACCAAAATAATAACCTTATGAATATGAGTGAGTAAAAAAATAATCATCTGTAACAGTTACGGGGGGCTAGAAGTAGTTTAGTTTGTTGGGTTTGAGAGAGAGAGAATTCAAAATTCAAGAACGAATTTTATATAGTTTAAGCTAGCTGTTATAAATATCTAAAATTTGTGATCAATTAATAATAACTGATCGGTATTTGTTTCTTGGGATTTCAAACTGATGGAATTTTAGGCTGTTGGGATTTATATTTGTAATTTCGGGGAGTCAGGATTTCTTTAGTTGGGATTTTATACTGAGAAGATTCCATGCTGTCGGGATTTTGTTTCTTGGGATTTTGGACCAACAGCATTTCGTTTGTAGAGATTTCAGTTTTTAGTATACTAGGCTGTCTGGATTAAAGCCCTGTCTGGATAATGGCTGTCTGAATATCGGCTGTTGGGATTTTGGCTGTGTGAAAGACAAGACACAGTTTTTTTTAAATATTGAATATTTGATTTTTCTAAACTTCACTTTGAAATTTATCAAATAATGCAAAAAATAGTATTAATTAGAATAGAATGTTGCCTTAGGAACAAAATGAAAACATACTATTCACATTTAATTTTGTTCCAGAGCGATTCCAACTAATTAAACCCCGCTAAAATTTTATACGGAGCCAAAGTTAAGTGTAGCCGCCGTGTGTAATTAGGTTCGGGAACGAAACTAAATCACCAAAGCTGCCTTGAATTTTGCTCGGAGCAAAACTGCCGGGACCGTGTTTAGTTCGCTTCCGAGGGGAAATCTTGGTTTCAAAGTTGCGTTGACTTTTGATCCGGAGAAAAACTGAAAAGTCGAAGTATTGTTTGATTTGGTTCAGGAGGAAACTAGAGTTTTGCAAAGGGAAATGATTTGGATCCGGGACAAAATTAAAATATAGAGATCGCTTTAGTTTTGATCAAGAACGAAACTGAAATTTTAATTCGTGATATTTTATTTCCAGGAACAAAATCAAAAGTCAAAATGAATTGGGTTTTTATCCGGAGGAAGCACAATCTCATATTGAAGTTTCTTTTTCATCCCGGAGAAAAAATTTAAATGTAAATGAGTATTAGTTTCGGTCAAGAAGGAGTGAAACCTGAGAGTTCCGTTCAATTTGCCACCCCTGGTTAAAAGAAATCCAAATTCATGCTTTTCTCAAATTTCTTATTCTTGGACTTAACCCACTCTCATCCCAAGCAGCTCACTGATCCCTCCTGATCCTCGTGACGTTGACCTTGATCCAGTTGGAGGTGAGAAGCCGAACACCCAACAGGGAAAAGAATGTCCACAACACGGCGAAAAGAAAAAACCAGTCGCCACATCACTTTTTCTTCTACGCGATGATTTCATTAGCGGGAGTCCTATGATTACCTTCTTCTGAAAGAAAACGTGCTCAATATACATCAGCTTCTTCTACTCTATACAGAAAAGGATTCATTGACTTTTCGGTGGGAGAGAGCTCTATGGGCCATAGGAATGGATCGTGAGGTTCGGAGTTGTGTAATTGGCGTGCGAGGTGTAACACAACAGACCTAGGTGCTTATTAAGGGATGATAAATTGTGATTAAATAAGTCTGGTTGTCTTTGTAGAAGGTGATTAGGGTATATCTACTGCTCAGAAATAAACTTTGTGGATGGGAAAATGGATGGAGGTAGATTTTGTGGAATTATTGTTAAATTAGCATTCGTTTTTATAGCAGGTTGATTTGCTATATTACTTTGCCTTATGCCTATCATTCTTTCTGTACCATTCAGGAAGCTACAGTGAGCTTAACTATTGAGAAATAAATATCTGACGTTTGGTTAATAAGCAACCGATGAGCGTTATATTTATTCTTAAGTAGGCTTTGGTTAGTACATTCTTGAGAATCGTTAATTTCGATATTCTTTCATTTTACTTTTATTAGGTCGCTTTCAATCTTATATGTCTGTTTAATGTCTATCTATCTGTCTGTTTGGGTGGAATTTAGTAATTAATTTTAAACAAACTTCCCGATAAGCTAGATACTTGAAATTTCGAACATAGTTCAGATCTGGATGAAAATGCCATATTGTCTCGTTGGTTTGGTTAAATGTGCTGTCCCTGAACCCCCTGGGGGTTTAAAGTATCGAAGTTAGCAAGCAATTAACATCCTAAAACTTTATGAATTAAAATTCAACGATACCCAGCAATACATCAATGCTATTATTTTGAATTATTACATAAACTTACAAAAAATAATGCAGAATATATTCTTTAACATTTAAAAATAATAGTATTGCTGAAAAAAATGAAGATTGTTGAAAAAAATTAGGAACCTAAACAAAATAACCGCTTAAAAATATTTTTTAAATAAATCACCAGAATTAACTTGTATATATGTTTCAAGGTATTTATTTGTGAAAGACACAGACAAAATAAAAAATATTCTCTTAAAAAATGTATCTTTAAAACTGCTTTAAGTCGAAAAAGAAATGATTTATTCATTATAACGTAGAAATCTGCAAAGTATAAGTTTGAAATAAAATTTAATAATTAGTTTTGTACCGACTCAACCATGAAAGTAATTCAAATATAGGAAATGCTATTTATACTAACCGGATCTAATGAGTAAGATACAAAGAACTCTTATTTCAACTTTCAATACTTCATTTTTTAACTCAGCAGTTTTATTTATTGAAATAACGCTACGGATACTCACTCACAAAAGTTACTTACGAAAATACCAGAAGAAACTGCTTTTCTCACTTTAAGAGGAAAGTCATTCATACAGTTTGAAGCTCATTACATGCACATGCAAATCAACCGGAATAACGTATTTCTAAAATTCATTTTATTTTATTGTATCTTTCTTGGGAACTGAAATTCTTCTGGTAACCGCGTGCGTTTATTTATGACAATCAAATATAATTTCGCATTTTCTCATTTTTTTTATAAATTGCTAAATAACGCCACGATGTATAATTCTCACTCATACAAGTAATTAGAATAATTTGAGATGAAAAAAAGTTTAATTTAAATTTATTTATATTTAAATATCAGATGAAACGTCTTATACATACCGAAGTTCATGCTTTACTTTTTAGGTTACATTTTTTGTAAAAGCTTTTATGCTAATTAAAAATGTGTTAAGCTATTATTATGCAAATTTGAAAAAAATTTTCTTGATCAGTGTTTCCCAAACTTTTTCGGTCCATACCCCACCAAAGCCTATCTAAATTTTCCACACCCCATGTCTTTTTTTAAATCCTTCTTGGAAATTAAATAAAACCTGATAGTCCATGCCTCACCTGGGAGGGCAATTTGGTTAGAATTTTCATATTTCCCCCCTAGAAAATCATTACCCCCCTCGGTGGGGCGTGCGCCCTACGTTAGGAAACACTGTTCTAGATAAAAAACGTAATAAGCACTCATTTTAAAGTTATACACATCTCAGCCTTTATATATTTTTAATTGCTATATTTGATTTATATAGGTTTCCACATAACGAACATATTGCACTAATCCAAAGCTTAGTTTCATAAGGTTGTAAGCCCATCTGAATAAGAAATGTGAATGGCCCCGTTTAGAGTCAGATATCAAAGTTTTCAGTGATGTAAAAGAATAAAGTTTGTTTTCAAAAGGTTAATCAAATTGCCATTTGAATTATACAAATAAATATGTGATTAAATGTAAGAATCTTGTCTTTCCAAATCTACATACGCATGTATGGTCGAAAACTTCACAGTTTGGTTATTGAACGATTCAAGGAAAGGAGAACATTTGGATTTTTAATTGATCAATATTAAGTTCTCCTTAAGACCACCTTCTGTTCTTATAAAAATGATAAAACTTCAAAACACAACGTTCCGGTTGAACAAATTTAAGTGCAGCAAGCTCTCTCACTACAAGATAACCTCATCCTCGAATCCTAACTCTTCTTAAAACCAACCAGTAGTGGAAAAAAAGAAAGTAGAAGCATAATTAAATACAACATAATCCCCTCAAACGGGAAGTTACCAGTTTAGTCCCGGACACAGAGAGTTCTAAGTTTCATGCTTCTACGGGAGCTCACGAACCATGCGCCGCGAACACTTGTTTTTGAAGCAAATTACCCTTTTCGGCTCGGCTTCGTTTTTTGGTGTGTTTTTTTCCACCTGAGTTGAAGGGGAACGATGATGGCACACCACCACATACTCTTGAGGAAGTCGCGGACGTTTTCTTTGAGTCGGGGTTAAGAATTGAGTGTGTGACTGTCGACCTCGGTGGTCAAGTTGGAGGGAAGGATCACCGGAGATTGTCATGAGGGTCTCGTTTTCAGGTGTTTTGTTTTAAGTGTTGAAATTGTTTTTTTAATACGCGTTTTAACCCTTTATCTATTGATGGTACTACTATCAAGTCCCACCAACTTTAAAATTACATAGAATAACCATCCTTACGAATATACTGACGATATTTAAATGGTTCTGTGAGGAGTATTTTAGCGGAAAATGCGAATAGATTTAAAACTGAAGTCGTGCTTTCAGCTTTCATCTTTATCGGATTCCCATGACTGTCATTTTTGTTCCCTCTAAAGCAGTTATAAGCAAAAGGAAAGTGTATTTCTTATTTAAAACGGTGATAGAAATCCACTTGATTGTTTTGTATTTTGAGAATATTTTAGCCCTCGGTGTACTGACGGTACTCAAAAGTATCAATTTAATTAATTAGCTTTAGCGGATTAAATTTCCCAAAGATGATTATTTTATTTATGTATAGGTATCCCTTAATTTTCAATTTAGGGGGGAAATATTTGCACGAAAAAAATTACAGAAAATTATAATGCAGTAGATTAAATAATCAAGATATAGTTTTTAATATTTTTAATCATATATAGAGTTTAAAAGTACTTTCTGTAAGCATATTTTTCTTTCCATAGAAAAGAGTCAAAAAGTTTGAAATTCCAAAATGATCTAATTTTTTTTATTAGTTTCATTACTCTAAATCTAATTTTCATGTAATTAAGTAAAATAACATAGTTACGAATCGGAAATTCTGTCTGCAAAAAAAATTATATTTCTAATGCTAAAAATGTTATGCTATTATTATTTTTATAAAAAGTTTACAATTTCATAATTTTCCATACGACAGTTTTTGTATTGTGGAAGTTGGTAAATATCAAGTTTCTGAAATAGCGGCACCTGCTGCATCGACTTTAACATTTTAGAACGAACTGAATATTTTTTATAAAAAAATTTCTTTGAGTATCCAATGACAAAAAGATGCATACCTACCTTCAAACCGAACTACATACATAAACTTCAGATAATTAATGTCTTTTTACATCTTATTGAAGCTTATTGTGCTTTGTAAAAAACTACAGTTCGAAAGTGTGATGTCAGCAATTTTGTAACTCAATTTTGTAATTTTGTATCCTATAAGTACATGACTCTATTCTTCCCCTAAACGTGTGTAATTTTGTTTCTATTTGTAATTTTTATGCTTGAAATTTTTATGCACGTTTTTAATGCAAGCTGTAAAAGTCGTAATTATTTTTTAATATTCAGCACATAAAAAACAACTTAACTCTTTTTAAGGGGAACTGTGGATGTTTCCATATAAAGAACTTGATAGCCCAAAGCTTAGTTATTGGTGAGGTTTAAAAGCCTATAATTTTGTACGCTTCGTCTGGAGAGGAAAATAGTAAAAAGCGAAAAAACCCCGTTCTGTGCTAAATGTCAGAATTTGTAGTGATGTAACAGAAGAAAGTTGTTTTTTAGGAAGTTTATCACATTTTCCGCCACAGTGACATTCAATGCCAGGAAACATCCAAATAACCATGACCTTTTCTGCTGCATGACTTAGTGATTTTAAAACGGAAAAAACAGAGATTTGAAACTATTTTTCCATATTTCAGAACTGTTATGACAAATTGCATGCTGCCTTTATGGGAAACTTGCTTTTATTTTTAAAGCTTCCACAGTAACGCAAAATGCTGTATATTTTTCCTATTTTCTTTTAGTTGTTTTAAAGACACAGCTATCTTTTCCTGATCTGTATAAAAATTTAGATGGTTTCATTTTTTCTAAAGAAAATTATTTATTTGTATATACGAAAAGGTATCCGGTCTGCTCTAAAAAAATTATGGAAATGTGAATAAAGTTACTTGGATTGGATATGTTAGCAGATAAAGATGATTAAAATATCGTCTGCGTGTGCATGCGCACGTCGTGAAATGAAATAACTATATTTTATAGGGAGTAACCTTTTTCTATACAAATATGGTATGGTTCTTCAGGTATCTTTTATCAACTCCACGCAAATAATTTTTCTCTTCAGAGTTTAGGCAGACTTGTTAAAACAATCTGTATATTTCTTCCGTGTAAGAGTGAGGAAACATAATAACACGTATAACGAACATAAGAACAAAAAAAATATTAAAAGGATTACTAAAGGTTAACCAAAACCCAACTACACTTTAGCGGATCATCTTTCCTGCAATACTTAAGTATCAACAGTTCGTCGCTAACGGCGCATCATGACGTAAGTGACATTTTGGCCATTTTTAGTTACATACATCAATCTTTATGAAAATTCCGACCCCGAATCACCTGGCCCAAACGGTTTTGCAAAAAAACGACTCTAATAGCTGCAATCGTCAATTTTGTCATTTTAACATAACTGCAATCAAAAGGCAATTACCCCAATCTTAAGGCAATTCAGGGACTCCGGCACGGCGAAGCATTATTTTAACTCCAACCCCGGTCAAAAATACTTAAATAAAGGTTTACAAACTATTATGCCCACATTCTTTTTTTTCGAGCAAAACAGTTTTTTTTCGTCTCCTGTAAAGTTGAAAAAATGCAGTTATGTCATGTTGCGCCTTAAGCGACGAGTTTGTATAACCATTCCATCATGTGATGCACTTTCTTCTATCTGGTGAAATGATTTATTCTCAAATACCAGCCATTCTTCTGTTTTTATGCACTCTTCCACGAATTACGAAGATCATTTTCCGTCACTTCGCAGATATAATCAAAAAGTGCTGCCCATAATTTACATACTCTCGACCTCATTCGGCTCATTACGAAATGATGACAAGACGGCAACAAGAGAGGCGACCTTGCCCTTGTCTTACTCCGCATTTGAAGGTCACCAGACGAAATGATTCCCTATATCTCGAACACATGCCGGACGAATACGAAAGTTTACAGGAAATTCCACGTTCCCGAGAACGTGAAGAAGCGAAAGCAGAGGGAAAATAAGAGATTACCCTAATGAAAGCTTTCCCAATCTGCAAGTAGAGTGGGGAGAAGTAGAGAGTGCATCCAGTCTCATTCTCGTAGAGAATACCATGTCTAGGGTGACCAGACAACCTGATTTTTGCCTCTCTGTCCCTAAGTTTCGTCTAGAGAGAAAAATGTACAAAAACCTAGATTTTTCGATTTTGGAGGGTAATCATTCAAAATTTCAGAATTGAAAGACAGAATTATTACTTATTTTTTGTTACTTGTTATTTCAAAGTTTAAAAACAACTGATTTAATAAAGTATCATTATATACAGGGTGCTCTTATGTTTCAGATTCACTTTGCCACTCGAAACCACTGGGCTATATACAGGGTGTACCATAAAAGACTGACACATTTTAAAAATCAAAAACTAAAAGAGATAAAAATTCGCAGTTTGTTGCATCCTACTCGTAAGACTTCTAGGAGTAGCATGTAACAAACTTTTTATTTTCATCTGTTTTAGTTTTCGAGTTATTAGTTATTGATTTTCAGAATGTGTCAGTCTCTTTTGGGACACCCTGTATAAAGCTGGAGAGTAAACTTCCTATACTTTTAACAATGTGAAAATCGTGCCTTTTTTAGTGCGTGATACAATTTTTTTGCGTAGGGATACAAATCTTCTCAAAGGGGCAAAATATTAATGCTAAAACAAGGTAAGCGTTTATTAAAACTAGTTCATTAAAATAACTCTAATATTAATTTAATATTTTTGTTTTTTTAATCTTTTTTTAAATGTAAATGTATGTAAATTTTGCGCTCCATTTTCATCAAGTAAATAAATGTGTTTAGTTGGATTCCATTAACATGCAAGCAATGGGGGAACTTGAACCTTTGCCCCCTTGGCGTAATGATACATTATCATTTTGGCACGCTGAGTTTGCTCTCAAGGTTATTAAGTATATAACTCAGTGCTGTCGCAACATTATACACGCCAGGTTTGCATTGAATCACTCTCTATTCCTATTTCCACTACGAATCTGCAAGAGCTCTCGGTAACGCTTATCAAGCCAGCACGTAAAGCGGTTGCAGTTACGGTGGTTCCTTTTGTTAAGTTCTCGGTTCTTTGCGTCATTACCATATCCGTGGGGTTTCCCCATTACTTTGCTTAAATATTACCGGCTTCGCGCATTGCGAGGTTTTTTTTTTTAAAGAAAGGTAGAATTGTATCGCGTAGAAATCTCTGGTGCCTTGCCTTTTATTTTTATTTTATCCATTGCGATTGTATCGCGGTAGCTTCGAGCTTCTTAATTGAAATCACGACTGTTTGGGACTGTCCATAAATTACGAAAGGTGGCTGCTGTTTGTATAGAAATATCCATTTCAGATTGTTGGGTTTTTCTTCGGTAATTTAATATTTGTGTTCAATTGATGTCACGTTTTAAAATTTGGAATCGGTTAAAAACGATTTAATTCCAAATTAAAGTGACCGTAGAGAAATGTATCCCTTTAAAGAATTGAGACATTAGCTTTTATTTAAAAATATTTTTTGTAGTTTTTGTTATGAAAATCCCCTTAATTTTTTTTCTAATTTCGTATAATTAGTTTTTGCATTTATAAAACGTTTTTATAATTTGCTTCTTTTTCGGTGGTTGGTTGGTTAGTTAGTTGCGGTTTAATGGCGCGAGGTCCAAAAAATCGGACAAAAAGCGCCAAAACATTGTTTAAGATTTAAGCAGGCTTTAAGGCCATTGTCGGGTGTACTCTATACACCGAATTTAAAAATTCATAAAAACAAGATGATCATGAAATAAAATCTACAATTCATTCGTAATTCTGATGAAGTTTAAAAACATATATATTGATGGATGATGTGGATGTTTTAAAAGATCGAGTAGATCAAGTGAGGTCTTTTTCAGTGGTTAAAAGTAATTAGAAAGGTATATTACGTGTCAGACAAATAAAATCACAGCTAAAATTAAATAGTGTTTAAAATTCAATCCCTACCTCACAATTTTATCGTCATTTTTTCCCCGCTTCATCTCTCACAGAAATAAAAGTGCATTAAAAAACAGGAATGAATTCGATAAAATCAATTAGGGTTTCATACGAAAATAATGTAAGTTGTAACAGCTATTCGTACTTTTCTATAAATATTTCTTAAGGTAATTAAAATATCAAGTGTTTTTTTTTAAAGATTAAGTGTAAGTGAACTGCTATAAGACTTACGTGTGCTTATCTCAACTGTTTTCCTCATCTTTAATTTAGAATCTTCCTTCGGAGCCAAGTAAAAGAGTAGCGAAAGCAACAAAACGTCAATTTTAATTTATTTTTCATGTGAATCATATACACAGTGATAAAAAATTTTTATCCGTTCCAATATTACAGAAACTTAAAAGATATATCTTCTTATCCACTAAAGTGTGCTAAAAATATGATATTGAAACCTAAATGTTAAATCTGTGATAATTCCCTTTCATTATTATAACGAAAAGTCGATGTTTTCATTAACTTTTTCCACAAGTTAAACAACCGTCACTTAATTCTAACCAATTTCATCTCAAATGAACAAAAAGTCGAACTTCAAACGCAATAAATTCAAAAGACGAATAACCCCTGACTGACTTTCTCAACCAGTCTGCGACTAAACATCCATCCAAATCAAAGTGATAATGGTTAAAAATTGTCACAAGTGATGGATGATGCATCCGACTTCGAAGGCGCATTAATCCAATTGTTTCTACAATAACAGACCTCAATGGCTGCCCTTAGGGCATCGTTCGATCAACCTTAACAATTGGAAGCATCGGGAGAAAGTAATAGATTCAAATTACAGTGATAATGCGGCAGGAATAATTCGGTTTCTATGAGTGGAAGACCTCCATGGTTAGGTGATTCATTCTTTTTTAAAAATATATTATGCAGCTCTTTGATTTGGCGGTGCTATGCTCCGATGGTCATTTTGTGGGAGTGGTAGGTATAAAAATTCAAGGCACAACGTCGTTAACCGTCGCCAAATTTTAAAGATTTTAGGAAGGAATGGATCATAATCTGCTTAATAGATCAACCAGATGACTTGGGTATGGAAGGAACAAACGTATGTATGTGTCATATTTTAAAGATCGAAACGCAAGCCTCAAATAAAAACCTTAAGGAAATACCTAATAAAATATATATGTGTAAGAGGAAGTAAACTAATGAAAAGTAAAGTTGTTTTCGTTCTATTATTCTTTATACAGTAGTCTATAAAAATTATCATAAACCAAATATTTTCCTTCATAACTAGTTATTTTAAAATCAAATAGAAAAATAATATTTTAATAAGCTAATTTTCTATCCCTTTTAATTCCATTTTGAAAAAAAGTTTCCTTTATGGATTCTTTTATGCAAAAATAGACGTTAACTTAACGTTAGTAATTTCAGTAGACGTAAAATTAGACGTTAGTGAGACTTAAACAACTCATTCTATTATCATACTCTTCATGTTTACAGTAAAGGGTAAACAAAATACAATTTACTTTTAAAAAGCATGTAATATAGGTGTGCTTACTTTTTTATCAAGAGTTAATATGTTATTAATATCTCCTTTCAATATTAAATTGCTTAATGGAATATTGCTTGCTAGTTAGAACAATCAAGTGGTTAAATTATGAAGAAAAGTTTTACTTTTTTTAATTTTGATATCTACTTATTACATGGAATATTCTGAAAAAAGTATAGTTATTATCGCAAAAATTCTTTAACTATTTACGCTGGAAGACTTTATAATAACTAAAATATGGCATTCACTACATTCTACAAAAAAATAAAAGAAATTGAAAGTTCTAAGCATAAATTAATGAGCGTTTTTCAAAATTCATTATTTGCGTTAACAAAATAATACCCCCTAAACATGCATTTTGTTAAACTTCACGAAAACTTCTAAAGACTCCACAACAATATTAAAAACAAATAACACCTAAAAAAATTTGCGTGTTAACAGAAGGTTATTGACTTGAGCAGCAAACAAAAAAAAACTGCCAAGAGGATCCCTCATTTTCTTGCATGTCTAAAAGGAAAACCATAAAAATAAAGCTTACTTCGTCTGTCAAAAAAATCACGAAATACACGATGACCCTTACTCGAGTAACAAATAGCGGGCATAAGAGATTACCTCAAACGATTACCTTCGAAGATTTATTTACGGTCTTATGGATTAGTGTCAATGTCCAATTGGTCTTACTCCCACACGAGAAATCGTGTAAAATATTACCGCTCTAATCTTAGAACATTCGGGAATATTTGCAATGTTATGTAAGGCATTTTTAAATTAAACATATTTTATAGAGTTTCTATGCTTGATTGCTTTAAAATTTAAGGTACATTTGTGAAGGAAAAATCGGTGAAGACAAATCTTGGGAAGTTGCTTATTATGATACAAAGGAAGAGTCGTTGTTTTCAAGGTTTAACGCAGTGTTTCCCAACCTTTTTCGGTCCATGCCCCACCAAAGCCTTTCTAAATTTTCCATGCCCCCCGGTCTCAGTGTCATATAGAGAAGTATATTTTGAGAGGGAGCCAAAATTATATCTTAGCCCCCCTCCTATGTACATTTAATAAGTCTAATGAAGCTTTTCAGAACATTTTTAGGTAGAATTTGTAAGCTAAAGAACTAAATAAAGTTATGAGTAATAAAGTTCTAAGTACAAAGGGGGGTCTGGGGGTCCTCCCCCAGCAAATTTTCGGAAATTTGACTCTAGGAAGCCGGTTTTTAACTAGTTTGGTACCCCTAGCAGGGAAATTTTGGATATAAATTTTTAGGTAAGATTTGCATTTTGATGAACCGAATATAAAAAAAGTTTCAAATATAAGCGTTCTAAAAACAAAGAGATCTTGGGTCATCCCCCAGAAAAGGTTTGGAAATTAGACTCTAAAACAGGGTTTCAACTTGGTTTTGATACATACTATTCCAGATTTCAGACATACATTCTCAGATAGGATAATAGGATCAGATTTTGATAAACTTCTTTTTAAAGAGTTTTCCTGAGGGGAAATTTGGTTGAAAATTTTCAAATTGCACCCCTAGAAAATGATATTCCCCCCCGGTGGGGCGTGCGCCCCACGTTGGGAAACGCTGGCTTAACATATTACTTAGACAACGCAAAATTTTCCTACTTAAAAGATTAAAGTCAGGAATCTACTTTGGTATTCACATCATTCCATGTATCCAACATGGAAAAGGTATTTTCTCCAACAAGATAATTATTTTATTTATAGATAATTTCGAATTAATAAAAAAATACTTTAAATGAAATTTTTTGGTGATAAGAAGGCAACAGGATATTTCAATGAGAAATTTAATTATTATTTCAAAGCCAGTGCATTCTATTCTTATAATTCCTCCTTATTTATACTTTTATAATAGCGCAAAGATTAACACTTTTTTAATAAAAACTATAAATCTTTACATTTCCATTAAATATGTAACAGTTCAATTTAAATGCAAATCAAAATGTTTCTAATGGATATGTTATAATAAATCATCTTTAATACTTGTAGTTACACACTATTTTCCGATAAAACTAAAACATCTACCTAAAGAATTTAAGTTGACATTTTGTACAATTTTAATTCTGATTTTATGGGTACTCGCATAATGACTATTAAATTAATTAACCATTAAGAATTCTCTCCAACAATAAACTTATTTAACTTTAAGAAAATAGTTACCAATCAGTGACTTTGATCGATACATCCGAAGTTGTCGTTATACACCCCAAATGTGTATCAGCAGTTGTTTTATTGCAATATTCTACAGGTCTCCCTTTTTATCGGAAAAAAACATGTTCCCAATTCCGAGACTTGTGACAGGGAGGTTGTCACAGTGCCCTTGAACCTCTAAAAACTCAAACGTTGTCTGTCGACTTATCTTTATTGGGAAGCCAATGAACGCAAAGTAAAAGTGAAGTGAGTACTGGGTACTTTTATGGGCTGTCTCCGTATTAAAGAAAGACTTCGGAAAAATTATAAATAAACATATCATTTAATTTTTTAATACAAATTACAGTTTAAATGTTCAGTTTCAAGTTTTCTTGATTTAATATCTTTAGTAGCTTTAAAATTAAATGCACTAATTAAATACATTTACTCTACAAATACGTTATACGCAACTTTTATATCTTAATGCTGCTCAATTAAAATTCATGTACTCAATACTAAAACCAAACTAAAACTAAAAATTTATCAAAATTCCTTGGGTTTCTATTACATTTGCGTCAATATTGGAATCTATTGCAAAATTTTTAAATTTTTTTTCACTTTTTCAAAACTCCATTTTGAGTACTTAAATTATAAAACAAACAGGGCTTGATTAAAATATTTTCACCTTCATTTAAGTTGAGTTTTAGTCATAAATTAATTACATAAAATCGTAAGTAAATTTTAAGTAATGGAGTTTTTGCTGGAGTAGGTATCATAAAAAATTCATTTCTATAAAATATTTAATTAAAATCTTATTAAGTCACTAAAATATTATACAAACTTTTTAGTTAAATCAATCAACTGTATGCACTCAAAAAACAATAAAATATCAGTATTAATTTAAAAATAGAAATTCAAATCATGAAGGGTTTTGTTTACATAGAATCAAACGATTAATTACTCGTACTTAATTAATTAACGATTAAATGTTATTTTATTTAATTGTTCTTAAATTACTATATAATCTATGTACCAAAATCTTTCTCACAACAAAGTTATGTATATTTCTTCGGTTCCAAATTTTAAGCAATTCCCCCTTTTATCAATATAATTATTTCCTATGAATGCAAAACACTTTACCAAGATATTTCTTCATAACATTAACTTTTGACAACTTAACAAATCTTTAAAAATAACTTAAATAAATTTATTAACAATATATAGGTTATGGAATTTTGTTAATGGTGTGTAACGAAGTAATGCGGAAAGTCATTTTTTACATTCCTTGTATGACTTAAGCCATTTTCAATACTAACAAATGTTTAAACCCGCGAGTAGTTGATAACACTATTTTGGGTTCAGGGATCAAAAAAACTGATAAAACTTTATCTGGATAGAGTTTCAAATATTAGGTAGTTATAACGTTTTATAAAACCTTGAATCTTGATCTCAAATAACAAAATGTTAAGAGAAGCGTGTAATATTTCAAACAAACATTTCTATTATTGTATGCTTATTTAGAAGCTTAATACTAATGGAAATTCTCGATAGCTTAATTTCTCAATGTTGTTACCAATATTTGTTAAAGATTATAAAACGTACAGTAAAACGTATAGACTGTAACATGTGTATCACTGCTAAAACTTGTAATTAAGTGTACCTAAAACCTTTTTTAACTCAAAATAATACTGCATCCCAGATGAATTCAGTATATTTTTAATTAGAGTTTATCCATATGAATGGCAGTAACTCAAAAAACTAAAAGTTACAAGAAAAACAGGATGACATAAAAAATTTAATACGATACTAGAAAAACTAGCACTATTTTACATACTACTATACAATATTATGTTACATTATTTACAGTATTATTAATTAAAATATTAAAGATAAATGAGAACAAGAAAAGTAGTTTCTACATAAAGTAGGAATGTAGAAATAAAGAATAAGTAACGATTTAGTACTTTTCTCGTCCAATTGCAATTTTTAAATAATGAAAAATTTTTGACATTGTTAAATATCAATTCATTAATGTATGTTTATTATCAAACTCTGGGGATTAGTTCTTTCACCTTATAATTTTTACAATTTTAAATTCATGGTATTCGAAAAAAATGTTCATTTTGTTATTTACTTAAAGACTTTTAAGTAACACAAGACCTTTAAGTTTATCTATAATCCCAGAAATCAAACATTCTTAAACAAATTTGTCAAGTAGGGTTTCCATGGTTTCAAGAAAAATAACGACTCATTTCATAAGTAAATATACGTTGAGTTAGACAAGTTAATCAACTCTCAGACTATTACTTGCGAGCAAGTTGGCTCAATTTTTGTTTTGTTGAAGACAATTATTTCAAAACTTTCAACTTAAATCGCTCGCTGTGAAATGTTTATATTTTTCCTGGAAGTAAAACTTTACAAAAGTTTTACTTTTTTTACTGCGCATTCTCTTTTTAGTTTAAAACTACAAATTCTAAAAACTCGGTGTTATATAGTATACCGGAAACAAGTTTGTTTGGAAACTTGTTTTCGTATTGCAAACACATTCCTTGAATTAATGAAGAGTAAATTCAACAGATTTTTAAAACTTTCAACTTAAATCTCCCGCTGTGAAATGTTTCATATTTTTTCCTGGAAGTTTAAAAATGATAGGTTTATTTTCCTGTGTATTCTTTAGTTTAAAACTACAAATTCTAAAAACTCAATGTTATATTTATTTATGTTATTGTTATTTTAAACTAAAAGAAGACTGTTTTACTTGCTAAAATTGTATAATAGACCAATAAATTATTCTTTTCAACTATATTCAATTGTACATAAACGTGCATTGTATTTACTAAAACTTTATACAAAATATAAGAATTTCTCATAGATTTAGGTAATTTAAATGTTTTTTAAGACCTTCCCATAAGCCCATCTGCAAATGCATTACCTATAAATTGTATCCCATAGAATTATTTTCCTGTGTATTCTTTTAGGAAAATCGGAAGATAAAGTTGGGATCTTTATGGCAAAAATACGAGAATTCAATCAGAAAATTAAACAATTTTTGTATTTTCCATACACTAATCTTTATTTTTCCTGGACACATAATTTTTAAAAATAAAATGATTTTAATAAAATGAACTCTAATATCATAAAAATATGCGGGGGGTATTTTGTTACAACACTTAACGTTACCCTTAAAAACCCATTTTAGATGGGTCTGCAGGTACTTCAGTACACTGGGTCTATCAATTGGTTTTAATTTACATTGATATAATTGGTGAAAAAATATTGGCAGAAAAATGTTTGTAATGCTTCATGCGACTATGAACTCGAAAATGGTTTTACTAAGAATTCCTCTAAACGGTTTACCGCTTTTCCGAGAAGAAACGCTTGTCTTAGAATACTTAAGTAGAGAAAAATAGTGCGCTTTTAAAGAAGAACAAGTCTCTCAAATCACTCAAAACATTTTTTTGTTATGTAAATCTTTGGTGAATATGTTAGATCTTATTTTTTGAAGCCATATAACGCATAATTATTTTCACTCGTGTCAAAGAAACGTGTTCATTTTTATACGTATAGAAAGTAATTGGTTTGAGTGATTTTTACGAAATTGATCACCTCAGATGCATGGGTTAATCAAATCATCTCAAACGCTTAGTTTTCGAAAGATACGAAAATAGTCGTAAAATATTAATTGAACATAGTTGTATAAATTAACCTTTACTTGGATTCATATGTCAAACAGACCCCACGTCAACTTAAACCCCTTATTCCCATTTTCCTCTGGGTCTCATAGATTCCTTCAAAGCATTTTTGCTATCGTTTTCAATACTTTTTGTATAGAGAACTCAGGGAGAAATTAATCCCAAAAAGGCTAAAATTATAATTATATATCAATTAAAAGGTAATTTGATAGGGGTTGGACAGTGGTGTGATATGCGAGTCATGCCATACCGACGATATTGGCACTAGATCTTTTTTTTTGGTCTATAAAAGTGGTCGGCAAGTAATTAAATCGTCAGTTAGAAGAAGGGAATAAGTCCAAAAAATGACAAATTGACTTTTTGTGCTCAAAACAATCTCCAAGCTTTTCTCTACACATGGGTGAAAAGAGGGGGAAAATAACTAACCCCTATAGGGAGATATCGCCCCTTGAAGTTGTGAAATCAATGTCCATTCATTGTATTTTTTAAATTAATCTGGAAATAAAGTTAATTCGTCTTTCTTTTCATATTTTTTGTGCTGTGAAATAAGTTAAAATAAAATTTTATCTTAACTTGAATTTTTTTAAACTTTTTTAATGCAGGGAATGTTTGACTCCATTCATATTCACTCACTCCATTGATACTGCTTTAATAACTCATTTTCACCATAATTTTGAATTTTATTTGTCTTATTCTTTTTATTTCATCCTTTTGCGGTGTAAACTAAGGAGAAATATAATTTAAATGTGAATTTAAGGGTTTTTGAAGGTTTTTTCACCAGAAAAATTTCATAAGGTGGAAGAAGGGAATAAGTCCGTCAACTTATTTTGACTGTAAAATATTTTTGTATATACTGAAATTTGTTTTGATGATGGCTATGTTTTCTAAATAGGGTTCTGAACTTCCAGTAAAATCTTAGTGATTATACAAAGAAAATTCTATAACTTATACAGTTTTATTCGATTTTCTCAAAACTTGGTTTTTGGACTTTTTCCCTTCTTCCAACTGACGATTCAATTTTTTTCTTGAGGTCCACAAATAATTTTGAAAATTTTCATCAAGGTCCAGAAAAAAATAGGTTAATATTATTACTACTATAAATTCTGATCTTCAGATATACATATTTTTACAAAGAATGTAATTTGAGTGCGCTACTGCTTAATTAAATTGTAATAAGTTTAATATTATTAGAAGTTTTTAAATTAAAAATAGGGGGTCTGGGGTTTCCCCCGAGAATTTTTTTTTTTGAAATTCGACCCCTAAATAGTGGGTCCAACTAATTTTTGTGTAATAATACGAGGGTTGTTTTTTAATTAACTTCCGTTTTTCTCCTGAAAAAAAAGTAGTAGGAATTTCGAAACAATTTTGGTGCTGGTAGTTAGATACATCCTTCAGGCTCAATTTGCCACTTTACTGAATAAAATCGGACATTTTTTCTATTTTTTACCGATTTTACAAGCGCGCTCCTCGAACTATTTTCCCGCCAACCCATAGAGAATTCGGCTTTTTTTTCTCCTTTCACTCCGTCCGCGATCACCTGCCCACCCATTGTTTAATGTTAATGCCTGCTCGCGGACGGAGCGAAGGGAGAAAAAAAAGACGAATTCTCTATGGGTTGGCGGGAAAATAGTCCGAGGAGCGCGCTTGTAAAATCGATAAAAAATTGAAAAAATGTCCGATTTTATTCAGTAAGGTGGCAAATTGAACCTGAAGGATGTATCTAACTACAAGCACCAAAATTGTTTCGAAATTCCTTCTACTTTTTTTTCAGGAGAAAAACGGAAGTTAATTAAAAAACAACCCTCGTATATAGTAATGATTTTCTAAAGGTTTTGGTGGTCCAGGAAAATAACCTCACACAGTCTGGATACAATTGTCGACCCCTGGTCTATAATGTACCAGCATACGGCATAAAAAAATTAACAATCTGAATTTCAGAAGTACAAATAACAATTATTTAGAGAACCTTTCATTAGTTTATTAATTGTATTAATCCTTTTTAATGTCTGAGAGACCCCCATCCACAGATGATACGTGACAGTTTTATAAGGGTGAAGAGATTACCTGGTCCGGCGTGGCCAGTGTCGTGCCACGAGTTTCCAACCACAAACCCAAAGCACAGCAGGTCCAACATTCACGCCGGAGTGCTCGGTCCGGCTCCTGAGGCCGGCCACCACTTCTTCCTCCGCAGCAGCCTCCCGCGCCCCTCTCAGCTGGAAAAGAGACATTAGACATGAGACATTTCATACTAGTATTTCAATAGGAAAATAGAGCGGAAATAAAGAATATAAATATATACATCATCTAACCAATTAACCTACGATTGTACCCGTAAAAAATTCTGGTTTTAACGTACTTTCCCGTTAACAGTTCAGCGGCCGTCAAATTTAACGGTGCTGCTATAGAACAGTTTTAATGGGCTTTAAAATTTGAAAACATGCATGTACTCATTTCCGAAATAAAGCAAATACTCAAAATTTAAACATCATGTCCTTATTTTTGAGTTAGTGCATGACATTTTTAGAAATCGGAGTGCGACGAGTAAGAGGGGCAAATAGGTATGGAACTTAGGGACGATGTCGCAAAGCTATGTTGCGCGCTGTCCCAAAGCCCAAAGTTTTAAATTTTCAAAGGTAATGTAAAAATATCTATAATTTGAGTGGTGATTATTGAATTGTTGGAAACTGAGTACTTCTGGTGATTCAAAATTGAAAGTATTGGTTTTTAAGGCTTCGTGAAACATTTGCAATGTAAAGCTTATTTTTTGTTAGTCTATAAAATAATGGTAAATGTTAACAATTTTAAATCTTAATGAACTTTTAATTTTATAACTTTTTTATTTGAAACAAAAAGTTTCATACAAAGATGAAGACTTCTATTAACTCAAATTTGAAACTGTCATTTCTCTCCGGGTAGTATTTTCGAATCCAGCGCGGCACGGTTGACAGAATAATTTATGCAAGGACCAAAATTCGTCTTATTACGCCTTATTAATTTTTTACGGAGTAGTTCTTTAAGCAAGAAAACAGAATGTTACCGAAAAATTTTTCACAACTCATCCAGTGCATTCTTACACCTAACACAAAACGTAAACTTTTCATATTGAGACTACATAAGTGTTTTTGGTGGTTTTAAAGTGTGATTACTTAACATTTACATTTTACAATCGTTTAAAAGTGGTTTAACTTTTTAAGTGTTCTTCAATCACTGCAACTAAATTCCACGAAACAGCTTTCTTCTAACGTGCACGTCCCCCGAGATAGAAAAACTATTTTATAATTAAAATACTTCAAAAATTCTTTCTCCTAAAAAATGCATAAATGGTTTGGAAATCCACATTAAAAACTAATTAGAGTTCCAGATAAATCTTTAAACCACAAAAATAATCTTAACTCTAATAGCACTATTTTTCCTTCATTTATTTGACCAAGTTTTTCAATAAATATTTTCTACACACGATTATCTTTCCATGTAATTAAGTAAGTAATGTTAAGTTATTTATTACATAGAAATATTATATAGAACTTTTAGATGGATTCACTTATAGCTTAATCAATTCACAAATAAAACATTGAAGAAAATTATAATGTTCTTAATGAGCCTATTGCTTAATATTAGGTGAATTAAAAATAATACTAAGATAGATAGTTACTTAAACTGTCCTCACTATTATTTCTCTCCGTCTTAATACACGCTATGACTGAACTTATTTCAAGACATTTATGCATTCATTTAATTTTTCACACGTTGAAAAGGTATGAGAATAAATGTTGGTTGGTCTTACTCATTATTAAAAATCCTTTAGTTTTTTATGAATTTGTCAAATGAGCTGGGAACTTAATGGGCAAACAAACTAATTTTCGCAGTTTTAGTACATTTTAGTTTTAATTTCCATCATTTAATTACGTTTAAAATAATCAAAGTAAGTAAGATTTTTAAGTTTTAGGCATTTGTTGGATTTGTGTATTTTTATGTTTATAAAGGTCTTCAGTATGAATAAGGTTTTATTTAAAGTAGAGTGTGAAAAGAAGTAGAGTGTAATATTATGTTGTGTATCTTATCAAAAACCTTCTACACTTTTTGAAAGAAAATTCCTTTAATGAATTGACAAATTTATCAGTTTTCTGTTCTTGCTTTTTTGAACTCTTGATTTTACGGATTTTTTGAGTGTTTCCTTAGAGAACATTTCAACAAGTAGTTAAAAAGCGCCTGCCTATTTGAACATGGACTTGACTTAGACACGGACTAGACTTGAACACAACCATCATTAACTTTTTGATTAGAAAAAATATTCAATCAAAAAATCCTGAAAATCGCATATTTATTTTAATCTCGGAAAAATTTCTTCTAAAATTCGCAGTAAATAATTTTTATAATTATCGTGATACTCTCAAAAAAATTTTTAATCTCCCAACTCCATTATTTACAGTTCAATAATAAATGTCCCCTTGGTGATAATTGAACGACATTACATAGACTTCACCTCGACAAACCAGTTTTTAATATCTCGTTTAAATAACTTTCATTTTTAACTCTCAAATTGTACGTTCAAGTATTTTTCAAAGAGTTCAAACTCAATATTTCAAATGATCCCCGAACTCCCATTGTAACCTTCAAAACTATCCTATAATTAAAGAAAGAACAAATTTGAAAATTCTTCCATAACTAAGCTGTGCGTCAGTTAAATCTAAAGAACTGTCGCCATTTAAAATTCAAGCAGACATTTTAAAAACTAAATTGAAGTCACGCCACTTAGATGTCCATTTCGTGTCATCATTAACCCATTACTGCCTGACGTCCCTTTTTAGGGACGTTTTTTAAAAATCCTCCTATTTCTACAAAAATTGTTCCTTTGAATCAAAATTTGCACTGATGTATCTCTAATCTTCATAGAACATTAAGAACACAAGAAAAAAGCAGAATTTAAAATTTCTTTCACTTTTTTTAAAGTTGGAACATAGAATTTTTCAGAAAAGTGCTTTTTTAAAAATTGTAAAAGAAAAAGCTTAAAAATCCTAGTTGTCATTTTAAAAAAAAATTCAATGCTGATATATATATTACTGTTTATACATTAAATCAGTTGGGGTGTTTTTTTATTTTTCAAAATATTTTATCTTGACCTTATTTTGGATCCTCGAAAAGCGTCCCTAAAAAGGGACGTCAGGCACGAATTCCCCCGTGGTTTTCCCCATAGTGAAATGCTAGTGTTTCCTTATTGTTTTCATAAAAATGCGTTCGATTCTTATCAAATGAATTAAATAACTGATATTTATAAAATTACTTTAATTTTAGCTAATAAATTTATTATTATTATTTTTTTGGAAAATACTGTTATTTCTGCCAAAGTAATGGAATAAAAAGTCTTGAATTATAAGGAATTAATTAATTTGTATTAATTAAAGGGATTAAATTAATTATTTTACTATATTTATTACTTATGAAAATATATTCCGGTTATATTTTAATTAAAAGTTTAATAATTATTGGTATAATGACTCTTTGTCATTAAAATTGCCAAAAAAGTCGCTTTTGTGCTAAATTTTCGGCTTTTTTCTAATTAGATGTGGATAATCATTGTGTTCTATACTGCAGATCAATCTGTATCATCTGGATTACTAATACACATCCCACTAAGGCTCGATTTTTGGAGAGAAATTTGTGTTCCGCACAATAAAATTAAATAAAATGAAAAAAGTATGGGCATTTGAAAGACTTAAACTTCACAAATTGAGATATTCTGATTTATTTGAGGTGTGAAAAAGTAATTATTACTTAATATTAGGTAACATATAAACAAAGAATGCCCTTTTCAATTAAAAATCTTAATTAATTTGCAATTAACACAGATTTGGGAGGAAAAAAACATGTTTTAGAGCATAAAAAATGCTCAAATTACGTTAATTAAGGTTAATTTAACGGTTAATTGGTTAAATAATTAATGTTTTTTGTTCCTTTTGATGTTACAGTATCGTTCCAATCACTTTTGCTGCACTTAATAAGTTAGAAAATGTTTTTGAGGCTTTAAAAAAGTTTTCTACCATGCGCTTACTATACAGGGTGTCCCATAAATAATGGGTCACACTTCTAGGGCGGATAGTAGACACCTAGACGATTCAGAATCACATAGGATTTGGGGGTCCCAGACCAAATCCTAGGGAGTTAAAAATGGAGCGACACCCCAAAAAAATTATTGAAAAATTCAATTTGTAGAAGAACTACTATTGGTAAAAATTTAATCATGGTCTCAAATTTTGTGGTTTAATATGATCTTTAAAATTATGCAGTAGGTTTTCACTTTAAAATTTTTTACTACGAATAAAAGTTAAAAAACCACAAAAAAAATGTGAAAAATCTGCCAAAACTTTATTTTGTATTTGGAAATCCTTTCTTTTGATTTGCTAATCTGAGAGATCATAGTTTAAAACCCTTAAGGGGTCTCAGGACTCTTAAATATGCAAAGGGTACCTCGATTTTTGAACTAGTATTACACAAAAACTAAATTCTGTAGTAACCTGAAATTTGTACCGTATGATAAGTAAATACCAATACACACATACCCAAAATTTCAGAAAGTTTTATTGGTTTTTATAGGAGTAATCAGAAATGGGGGAAAATTCAAATATTTTCACTCTGCGCAAGATTTTTCAAAAACTATTCAAGTTATAAACATGAAATTGGGTACAAATACTCGTCTTATGGTACTTAATAAGTTATACCTCACATTTAAACCTTATATTAACCAGAACATGTTTCTACGAGTTAAAATCACTTTTTTTTTTGAAAATTTTTATAAAAACTGTGATAAAAAAGCTTAAACAGCAATTTTTTACAAATGTAATAGGTATAACTTATTAAGTGCCTTAAGACGAGTATTAGTACACAATTTCTTGCTTGTAACTCAAATAGTTTTTGAAAAATCTTGCGCAGAGTGAAAAAATTTGAAGTTTTTCCTATTTGTGATAACTCCTATAAAAACCATCAAAACTTGCTGAAATTTTGGGTATTTGTGTATTGGTATTTAGTTATTATGTGGTACAAATTTCAAGTTACTACAGAATTTAGTTTTTGTGTAATACTAGTTCAAAAATCGAGGTAACCTTTGCATATTTAAGGGTCCTGAGACCCCTTAAGTCCAAAGTTTCACGTAAATACCATCAATATTAAACGCTTGAGATCCTGTTAAAGTTTGTTTTTGAGTGCGAAAACAGCTCCAGAAAACGAACGTTCAGGGAGAATCTACGAGTTACGGATAGATAATCGCTAACTTTCTTTTCTCTCCCAATTTGGCGAAACATGCCAAGCTCCTACAGATCGCCAAGACAGCTCGGGCGATCTGTTGTTGGCGAAAGTTGGCGAGGAATCTCGTATCGCAAATAATGGCGAGTAATTTAGCGAGCATCAATCCGTAATTCGTAGATTTTCCCTCAACGTTTGTTTTCTGGATCTGTTTTCGCAAGCAAAAAACAAACTTTAATTGGATCTCAAGCGTTTAATATTGATGTTATTTACGTGAAACTTTGGACTTAAGGGTTTTAAACTATGATATTTCAGATTATCATATCAAAAGAAAGGATTTCTAAATACAAAATAAAGTTTTGGCAGATTTTTCAAATTTTTTTATGGTTTTTTGACTTTTTTCGTAGTAAAAAATTTTTAAAATTAAAACTTTTAAAATAATTTTAAAGATCATGTTAAACTACAAAATTTGAGACCATGAATAAGTTTTTACCAATAGTAGTTCTTCTACAAATTGAATTTTTCAATAATTGTTTTGGGGTGTCGCTCCATTTTTAGCTCCCTGGGATTTGGTCTGGGACCCCCAAACCCTATGTGATTCTGACTCGTCTAGGTGTCTACTATCCTCCCTAGAAGTGTGACCCAACATTTATGGGACACCCTGTAGAGAAAAACAACGGGGGCATTCGTGCCTGACGTTCCTTTTTAGGGACGTTTTTTAATTTTGGTGTAGAAATTAAAATTTTAACCTGAATTTTTTTCACTATTTTTTCAGTTGTTTTGGGACTATTTACTACGTTTTTACCAAATATTTAAGAAAAATAAAAAGTTGGGCATTAATGGGTTAATGGATGTTTTGAACACTTGTACAGAGCTCGAGCCAACATTTGAGTAAGTAAACATTTCTGACATTAGAAAATGTATTTAATTGATTGCTATCACTGATTGAACTAGTTTTTTAATCTAAAGCATTTATTAATTATTTATAATGCATTGGATAATGATGATTGTTCGAACCTAGAAATAAAAATTGAAAAACATCTTTCATAATACCCTTCGATGCGTTTTTTTACGTCTAGCATATAATTGTAATGATTATTTTGTCAATTTTTATCTGAATAATTTGAAAATCCTATCGCCAATCCTATTCTTCTGCACGTGTTGTACATCCTTATATCACTGAGCTATAAAACAAACTGGAGTGTCAACCTCAGATACTCTAACAAGCGATTGATCATGCCAGCGCGGAAGGTTACAATGCCCCGATTGCTCTCAGCAATCGGGGCAAGCTTGAAGCAAAGTTGAAAGAGTATTCCCCCTTTAATCCGCCCATGCCTGTTTTTCAAAATATTATGAGCAAAATTTAGAATGGTCGTTTCAATCTGTGCATACAACTGTGCTACCAGATGGAGAAATTTAAAAGAAGATGGAAATCCTTTCCGCGGTGTGATGCGGTTTCAGCACGCTAACTAGTCACTCCAGTTTGTTATATAGCTCAGTGCCTTATATAGGCCTTTATTATTATTACTAAAAAATGCACTAGTTAAAAAATGTATAACTGTCATAACATTATTAAAGTTGGAACTAGTATTATTAACAATGGATTAGTGTTAAGAATTTAGATTTACAGGTATCTAATAGATATTATTTGAAAATACTGCAAAACCAGCGCAAAAAACCCTTTAAATCTGTCACAATCTGCGTTCCCACCATCCCTTCCTAGTGTCCAGCCGTTCTGAGCCGCGCCTTCGCAGCAAGCAATGGGAGGAAGTGGTGGGCACCATCTCGCCTCCCTTCGGCCGCAAGGTCAACGGGCTGTTGTTGTTACAGATCCATCTGTCTGAATGCCATGGTCAGCGCTTCAGCGCCGGGTTCAAGGCGTCAAGCCAGTTTAGGCCACAATTAAACGCTTCACACCCACTTTCCTCTGGGTGTTGTTTGGTTTCGGTATCTTTTTGGTTGTTTTTGGTGGGCATTGGTTTTGACGATCGTGGGAACAAACTTATCTATACTGTAGAAACGACTAGGGGTGCAAATTATGTCGAAACGCCCGAACAAGGTTCAGGGGAAATCCAGGCTGCTGTGGAGAAATTTTTGCCCTAATTTATAAAGAAAAAACTCGAAAAATCCAAGTGTTATTAGTGACAAACAAAATTTTCGTTTAGTGACAATCATATATTCTGACTTCTACAGAAATTAGGTGAAAACTACTGAATGAGGTATTCTCACGTTTGAGATTAAATTTTATTAAAATAGTAGATAAAACCATGAAGAATGACGTTTACATCAAGTATTTTCGTAGCCTAGTTTCTGAGATATAAATTTTTGAAAGTTCGTTTTTTGTTTGGGCGCGAAAACACTTTTGAATCACGAATCATGCGCTGTGAGGTCACATCCAATAAGAGCCCGTTTTCTGATTACGTGAAAACAGAAAACACAATGGTTTTCATGCGCTGTGATGTCACATCCAATAGAAGCCCGTTTTCTGATAACGTGACTTTTCTGACGCTTTGGCAAAAATCAAATTGAATTTTCAATTATTTAAAACACAATTTTGAACTTAAAAATCAGAAATTTGGGAGTTTTAAACCATAATGTATCAAAAAAGTATAAAATCAAGCAAATCCCTCACTCATGCAAATACCTCATTGCGGATGTTGAGTGTGAAAAACTAGGAATATTTTTTTAATGTAACTTTTCTGAATACCTGGAAGTTGGATTTTCCTGAAGTTTTGGTTGATATGCAAAACAAAAACCCAACGTATCCATGACATGATCTGTGATCTTTACGAACCATCAAGTTCAGGCGTATTACATCAAGGTTATTGCTTACAAACTTAACTTAATTTGGAGAAGTGCTCTGGGGAAATATTGGGTCCTAAAACAGTTTCTGCATCTCTGAAAAGCAACGTATAAAATCCACAATTAAAAGTAAAGCTAAAGCATGCATACAACTGTTTCGGAGACACCAGGATCATTCTCCTTCTCGCTAGTGCCTGCTTTAATTTTACTTTTGTTTGTTGCATTTTATACGTTGCTTCTACATTACATACAGTTTGCACAAATTGTTTCTTTATTTTTAACTAACTTATCTCTCAAAGTGAAGGGTTTTCATTTTATACACACCAAATGTCGTAGACTGTTGTTTAAATATTTTCCAGTTTCATTCTGTCTAACTGCCGTCGAACTTTCAATGGTGTAAGTACGGAAATGTCTATCAAAATATTCAGAAAAGTTGAAGATATTTTTTCCGGCATACAATTTTAGTGTAAAATCATATTTAAAAAAGACCTTATTTACATGATATAATTTTTATTTAATTATTATTTAATGAGTAGATATAATTGTCTTTGCTTTGATTTTTAATCACTCAAAAACAACTTCCAGAGTCAGCAAAAATGTATTCTCTTAAAAATTTTCAAGTGTATCCAACTTTTTTTTCAATAAAAAATAATTTTACACACAAATACTGATTTCAGTCTTTTTATTAAAAAAGATAATTTAACGCACACACACACACAAACGATCACTTTGATATGTTTATGCATGTTTGCAAAATCACAGGTTTTATTCATAAAAGTATTTAATGAGGAAGTTGCAGGATTTTTTTAATCGATTCTTCATGCAAAAATAAGCAACTACCCAAAATTTTAGGCCGATCGAGAAATTTTTTGATTGCCTAAAAAAATTAACAAAAATCCCTTTTTTAAAAGGGTGCGAAAACGATAGGAGTTTGGGATGTGACGTCATCGTACGATGACCATTTTTGGAAAGCAATGGAGTTGATGGTATGATTGTTGACGTCATCGTTAGTTTTTAAAACAATAAACGTTTTCATTCGCGTGTTTTTTTCTCGACTTTAAATTAAAATATTTAATTTCCTGTTTTGTAAAAATTGACTAGATATTTCATTTTACCATACAAAAAACCATACGGAACACTTGTTTGTTTTTGAAAATCTGACACATGTAACTTCCTTATTGTTAACCAAGTTTTAAAATCATTAAATTTATATTTAGGAAAAAAATTATCATTATTTCAAAAGAGTGCACTTTTTTTTACAAGTACGAGTCTTTAAGAAGTAAAATTGCTGATTGTAGAATTAAAAATTAATAAATGAGGGACGTCAACATATTGTGAAAAACTAATTAAAAACGTTGAAGATTTTTTAACAGTTTATGTGCACAGGCACACAGTCACAAAGTAAAGCAGTCAACACAAGAATGCATTAGATTAGCCACAATTTACAACACCCCATGTCCACCACACATAACCATACGAGCTCGCTTTAAATTCCAACCGATACTCACAACAAACAAAACCCATCAATTATACCTACTCACTAAATGAATGGCTCTCCAAATTGCAAGCTCCTTTTCAATTTGCGAAGCCCTAATTCAATTTATCCTCGCAATTTCAAAACCCAACCGACCACGAAGACAAATTTGCAGCCGGGTGTGGTGTCATGTAACGAGCAAAATTGTTTTTTGGATGTCATCTCTGCTCACCCGATACAACATGTCCTCCCTCTTATTTTAAAGTGATATTCTATTTGTAAAAGGAAAAGAATCATCGCCAATTGGACCTCGCCTTATTCATCATATACCAGTGTCAACCTAGAGTGCATTCGGGATTTTAAATTTTAATCGGAAATTGATGAATGATCCTCTCATCGTTCAGGCTTATCTAATTTTCAAGGAACCTTGTGTTCTGGACTTGAGTATTAAGCTTTTTTCTTGTTGTTCATGTTGTAAGCACTCTCGAAACTCATGAATAAGGAATGGCTCCATTTTGTTTTTATCTTGGTATCTGGTTGCATACTAATTTAATGCTTTTCTCTGACCCTTTAATACTAAAATGGTCTTTTCTCTGGAAAATAAGGATGAATACTTGAACTTTATAAGGGTATTTAGAATGTGCGAATGGGTGACATAATGGGTTTCTATTGCTATTCAAAATGTCAGAAGAATAATACGGACAATTTATTCAAGAAATCAAATTTTTTATCCTTTTAAGTAGATATTTATCAGTTTGGGAAAAGAAAATAATAAATTTAAAATAATGTTAATGGTATTTGTTTATATCGACCATTTACAATATTATAGTTATCTAGAGTGTTATTGAAATTTTACGTTTTATATTAGCCAATGGTCCGAGCGAATGCGTCACATTTAAGTAAATCAATAAAGATGTCCTGGTCACAGTTATCAATAAACTAGAGAAAGAATGAACTACAAATGGTTTTATGCAATAAAAATTTGTGTCTGAGTTTGATTCAACATTGTATAGCGTTCAAAGTATGTTGAAGAATTATAATGAATCGTAAAAATCATATAAAATCACATAAGCAGGCGTGTTTTAAAAGCGTTTTTCAAGGAATATAAAAATACTTAACCCATTAGTTAAGCTGCGCTAAGAGTGAAAATGAGGTCTAAAAAAGAGGGTTTCAAATATTTTAGTTAGTAAATAAGAATTGAAGTTATATTACTATGTCAGATTGGGGCCAGCTGAACGGCTCATAAAACACGAAGGGTTCGTAAAAACAAGCGTCTACTGCATTATCAAAGAGTTAAAATGGCAATAATAATCACAGTGAATAGTGAGAAAGAAAAATAAGGAAACCCATGCTACCATTACATTGGAATGAGACTAGTGGATAATATATAGGGAGAGTATTAGCTATCTTACTTTTTGCCAAAGAAATGCAGTTTTGAGTTGTTTTGCTCCGATTGCATAACTCTAAGTGGAAAAACCTCAATTACCCTAGAGAGAATATTACCATTTTCTGCTGACATTATAATTCCAATTTACAACAGACATACTAAAAATCAGCTCAAGTCCTTCCCCAAATTGAAAAAAGTCCAGTCTTACACTCGCGCAACCAGAAAAACTTAAGTGACACTTAACTCCAACAAATCACGATATCGGATTCCCAATTTAAACCTCAAAAACACCCAAAAAAACAACTACAACTGCATCTATCCTCAACCAGCCGTCTCGGTCTAATTGGACAGTTTATTGAACTGAACTGACGAAAAACAAGCTGTATCCCACAATTCAATTTTCCACTAAATTTATTTTCGTCACATTAAGTATAGTTTACTGACTAGTTAGTCACGACAGATGCCAATTTGGGGGTAGAACTAGACTGAGCAAAATGGCCTTAGCGATTTTGGCTTAGCAAAATCGGAGTCAGTTCCAATAACCATTCAATTACCGAATGCAAGTGCAAGGGATGCTAGATGGTACCAGATAATGTCGAGGTGACGTCTTCGATATCGTCTGTCAAGCTGGGATGCAGATAATTGTGATGTAAATAATAGCGAAAGTGTTCCCATGAATGGGACGTCTTTAGAGCGTTTCCTTGTAGAAACAGTTTTACAACAGATACGAGGCGCAGTCTGTGAATTTAAATGAATAAAGACTGGTGGACCGGAAAATTTTGCTGTGACGAGTTTTGACACTTCTGCGACATCAAAGTGAATGTGCGACGTGCTTCAGAGTGAAAGAGAAATGTACTTTCTTGTGCAAAATCACAAATTATGTTGTTAACAAGTGATTTTATATCTTTAGATATTAGTTTTTCAAGCGTTTATGACATTTTTAGACCGATGAGTCTAATAATTAGGTAATTAGTAAAGTAGGTAAGTAGGGTATATAAAATGGTAGTGTAACTACTTATTGACAGAAAACAATCGAAAACGAAATTTATATTTTTCTAGATGATATTCTGTCGGTACAATGTTTTCTTTTTGTATACTTTTTAAACTGGATTAATTGAATCCTTTCGACCATGAAAGTTATGCAAAACAGTATAAAAGAGCTCTACAAACACTAAAATACAAATAAGTAAAGCTATTCAAATGAACATACCGAAAACAAATTAATAATGCTTTCTTGTATATTGGAATAAAAAAATTACGTATTTCTGCTTTTGTATTAACAGAAATTGAGGTTAAAAAGAATAAGAAAAGTTAGTTAAAGTTTATAAAGAAGTTTGCAATGAATATAAGAAGTTAGAACTAAATTCAAAGCATAAAATTATAGCATGGCGTATTAAAAAGCCTAAATCCCTAATTATAAAACAATTTTATTTTTAAAATATGTATTTAGATTCAATTTGAGGAGATCCATCAATCCTCCACGAAGCTCAATCCAATTCGTAACCAAATCGCTGAACATCCAAAGGTAAATAATTTATAGTAGTCTTTAGATCTAATTACCATATATTCTCAACATATCCAGTACTAATTTTTACATCCCCTGTCATTGCAAAGTAAAGTTTTACACTATAGTCAGAATATTTACAGTTGTACTCGTTACCGAAGAATTGATACCATAGAAATGGCATTGAGTCTGCTAGGTCTGCTATGACTAAAGCTGCCAAATCTTAATTATCTTTCTCTTAATCATACACGTAATTGGTGATCTTTAAAACATTATTGTTATACTATGTTTTTTAATGTCTTCTAACTTTAGATAAAAGTTTAAAAAGCAATTTCAAGCTATCATTAAACGTTCCAACACTTTACCTCAAACTAAAAAAAATACTGCACTAGTACAACAGAAAAGTCATATTTTAGGTTAATTTTTTTCATGCAAAATACAAGTTTACACCTATAAATGGAAGAAAAATAGCAAAGCAAAGAATACTCCATCCATTAATTTTACAATCATATCGCTGTTACACTAGGGTGTTCCGAAAATTTTTTTTCTCGAATTTCCCAGATGCCCCCCCTCAAGTTGTTACAAATACTAAAACATTATTACCTGCAAATTTTCAGGTCTCTAGGACGATTTTTGACCCCCGCGCCCTTCAAAAGTAGGTTTCCCATGTTAAAGAATAGAGAAAATATTGAAAAAATCGTCATTTGTGGTTCTTTTCAATTTAACGAGCCTGGACGCAGTCAATATCGAATTAAAACCTATACATCATCCTTGGGACATCATTGTCTCAAGATCCTATCTGAAAAACCTTCCATGGGACCCACTGGGGGGTAGTTATGCGGGGTGAAAAGCGCGCTTTCACCGAAAAAAGAGGATGCTCGCCGGCGCTTGCCGCGGGTGCTGATGGATTGGATAATACTCGCCGGCGTTTGCGGGGGGAGCTGGATAAAAGACACTTAAGTGTTTATTGAACTTTTTTCCTATATTATTAGCTATCATGTGTTTTCTTTATAACTCAAATGGAAAAAAAATAATGTAATAAATTGCATTTAAATCAAAAAATTTTTGTTTTACTGAGTTGAGTTTACAGGAAAATGAGATAGCTGCATAAAACATTAAACCCCCTTCACTAAGCTAAGCTCAAATCATAGCATTATACCCCATGGAAATAAGTTAATCGAGGTAGGCGGGGTAAAAACAAATTAGCTAAAATTTAATTAACAATAAATTTTTTTACTAATAGAAACAGAATAGAACGAGGCACTTTAGGAAAAAAGTTCAATAAACACTAAAGTGGCTTTTATCCAGCTCCCCCCGCAAACGCCGGCGAGTATTATCCAATCCATCAGCACCCGCGGCAAGCGCCGGCGAGCATCCTCTTTTTTCGGTGAAAGCGCGCTTTTCACCCCCGTGTAACTACCCCCCAGTAGGTCCCATGGAAGGTTTTTCAGATAGGATCTTGAGGCAATGATGTCCCAAGGATGATGTATAGGTTTTAATTCGATATTGACTGCGTCCAGGCTCGTTAAATTGAAAAGAACCAAAAATGACGATTTTTTCAATATTTTCTCTATTCTTTAACATGGGAAACCTACTTTTGAAGGGCGCGGGGGTCAAAAATCGTCCTAGAGACCTGAAAATATGCAGGTAATAATGTTTTAGTATTTGTAACAACTTGAGGGGGGGCATCTGGGAAATTCGAAAAAAAAAATTCCCCATAGACTTTCGGAACACCCTACTGTTACACAGAAGCAAAACAATTTTATACTTTTATACTAAGTTTTTTAATCACGAGTTTTAAAAATAATCACTGGAATTAATTTACTTCTTTACTATATCATTTTATATTAAAAAATTACTGACTCGTAATGTTTTCTTGTTGAAAACAAAGAATATTGCAAGAATTCGCCATTTTCAGCATACATAAAACACAAATAATTAAGTTGTAGTACAAAATAAAAACAACTTATGTGAGCCGTTTTTGTGTTATCAAATATGAAATATATTTCCATATATTATTGTAAAAAGAAAGACCAGACATTTTTTATCATTTTATGATTTTAGAAAAAGGATAAAGATAAATTTCTTCATTTGGAATTTTTTTAAATATTATCTTAATTTTTAAGATTGCAAAGTGAATGCATAAAATTTTACATCAATTGTAAAAATACTAAATCCTAAAAGTTGCTTTTCTTTTTAAAAATCACAGTTTTATCATGTTTCTCATTTTTAGTCATAATATAAGTAGAAAATGATGTTATAAAAATCAAATTAGACTGAATCTGAAACATTTTGCAGCAGAACAAGTAGTGTAACTTTAAAGAATAAAGAAAAACTGCTTAGCAACACAGAAGAATTAAAGATGTTTAATTCGGTCATTTGTTACCTCATGAAACCTATTTCTGGCATTGTAGACTAAAAGTTAAAGTCCGGTTAACATGAAAACTTTAACTTTAAAGGCAGCAAAACTTTACAACCGCTTGCAATACATCTATCTCCGTTTGTGAAAAGTTGGCTAGTACCACAAGTTTGAATTATTCGAGTTTTTATATGAAAGATGTGATGAATGAATTCATTTGAATATACAAAAACACGTTCTTAATTTCAGTACAAAATATGCTTTTTTAGAATTATTTTAGATGTTTTGGATCATCATCAATCAAAAATAAGCTGATATCTTAGCGAAGGATTAATACTCAATAATATATGCATGACGACAGTGGAATAAACAAGGCATTCATTTTACGCGAAATTTTGCACATTATAAACGCAATATCAAAAGGAAATTAGAAGGATTATAAAAATTCAATTTTTGGGATAAAATTTTAGTAAACAAGCGATGACTAGCATTAAATATGCGTTTCCATCACTTTAAAATACAGATTTTAGGAGGATTATTTAAATCTAGCATTAAACTGACCTGAAGAATTTGAATAACATTTGTTATTTTAAAATAAATAAAATAAGGAACTTGTATTAAAGCAACTAATCTTATAAAACTATCATGATTAGTATTCCTATTAGGGTAATTACATACGTGACTCACACTACAAATGAACTAAATTTGAATCTTAAAATTACAACTGAAGGATTATTATTATTTGATGTAATTAGATCCACCTTAGGTTTTCCTTTTGTTAATGGTTGGTTAATATATAAGCAACTAAATTCCCTTTATTTTGAGATAAAATAATAGGTAAAATAATAATAAAAGAAAATAATAGTTCTAGGCAAAATCTGTGTAGTGACTCACACTATAGGGTACATGTCGTACAATTTTCTTATGTCAGTAATTACCAATCATCTCGGTATTTCCTGCGGCTTTTTCATATCCCAGTGTTCCTGCTAATTTTTGTTCCCGGCAATTTTTTCCTCTCGGTGCTCCCAACACCTTTTTTAACCTTATTCCAACTGTGTTTATCTCTACCCAAACCCAAATTTAGAAATTCTTTAAATTCCAAATTTAGTAAATGGAAAAAATAATAATAAAGAAGCATCGCGACAGCGTATAATGCTACAACGTAGTGCTAGAACATAAATGCTACAACGTATACTCTGTTCATTTAGAATAGGCGGCTGAGACGTAATGCATTAGAAGCAGTTACTAATGTAATTATCATCGAAAAAAAATTTCTTGTGCGATGATAAGGCAGCCTAAACAGAAGTAGTTTAAATACTGTAAAAGAATCTATGACTGAAGTTGCGTGATGAGCGTTATTAGGCGTTATTAAGCGTTTTTGATCCTGTTTCAGCCGCCTTTTCAAAATTAACAGACTCTAAGTAGAGGCATTTGAATACATATTTCAATATAAAGAGTTTTAAAAAACAGTTAGGGAAGGTGTGCGACAGTTTTCAAGAAAAGAAGACCGAAGTTCAATATTCTTCCCTATTTCATGCACCCTTACTTGAAATACAACTATTCAATAAAATAACTATAAAAGGGTCATCGAAAAGAATTTGTGAAACGAAAATTCCGCAAAAGATGCTATCATTTTTTATGTTCGTTTCATTAAAATACTTTTTCTCAGATGAAAGTAAATGGTTTCAGAATAGGTTACCCTATAATTAGTAAGAAACAACGTAAATTTCATTGCACTTAAAAGTTTTATTTTAAAAACATATTAATCGTTTCGGAGATACGTGGATCTCCTTCGTCAGTGAGAGTGCAAAGAAATTTACGTTGTTTCTTACTAATTTAATTAGTATTGTTGCACAGTTGTTGATTCAATTTTTATCAAGCTTTTCTATAATTCTGGTTCATTTCTAAAAAAATTGTATGATTGAGATGAAATTTCACAAAACACGCAGTTTTCGATTGTAATTTTGTCGTTAAGTGCTGCCAGTACAAACCCTAAATATTACCCATCCGCAATAAATACATTAAATTGCAAAATAGAGCGTTCCAATTTCTGCTTATTGAATATTGATGGGTGCTGTTTTGAAATAATTTGCATCGGCGGCGATCAGAAAACCAGTCTGCGCGGTGATACTCGCGTTATGTAACCGGGAACTGTGGAGAAACTTTGCCGTGGTTTCCTTGTCCTAAAGCCGAACCACTATATGGAGAGTATCGCGGCTTTTTATGGATTTTCTTGCGATATCGTTACTTTTTGGAGCCATCGTTGGTTGGAAACTGCAGGAGTATTGCTTGCATAAATTATGATCTTTAATATTGTTCGGATGTTATTAATGGAAATATATTAATTCAGATTTCTCCAGAAATAATTATGCATATTAATGTAGGGAAAGTGGGGAAATTTGATACAGAAAACTTCTAATCCACTTTTTGAGTGAAAAATGACTTATTCAGATACTTTTTTCTAAAAATATTTAAAAATGATTCAATTTTATGAGACAGATTAGAAAAATAATATGTTTGATTAAAATTAAAATTTAACTACTTTTGTAAAAAAAATAAAATAATATTGTATCAATATGCCCCACCGATGGGGCAGTTGGATATATTGCTTGGGGTATTTTATGCAGTGATTTATTTTCTAAAAAATAGTAACTAACGACAAAATTTTGGAAAGTAATAAGCTTTATTTTGTTGAGAGATATCTTAAGCCCTATTACATTAGAGTTTTTTGAATATAAATCACAAATTTTCCATTCAACATTCAAGGATAAAAATAATCTAAGAATTTAATAAATGGTCATTTTTAGCAAATATCTAATTAAGGAAGTGATATGCTAATTTTCATAAGCATAGTTGCTCCTGAATTAGTTGAATAAAATTCAAAGGAATTTTTGTCGAAAGTCATCCAGAAATTTAAAAAAAAATACGACCCTAATTAACTGGTTAGTTGTTGGCTATTTATAGTTCTACTTCGTCACTGTTTTTAGTACAGTTCTTTGTTACCTGTAAAGTGACTAAGTTACTAAGAACTTCTCAGATGTTTTAGAATCCTTAATTCAATCGTTTGGTAATGTATTTATCAACATCATTTTCTTTTAGAAAGTTTATAAATACACATAACTACAATGCAACAGTTTTCAATCTCAAAAACTTAATAAAGCCAAAATATTCCAAAATTGACAAAAACATTTTTCACTGTAGATCTATCTTACCCTTAACTTATTTTTTTTTAAATTGCTGAGATATAATTATCTCCCAATGCAAAATATGGGAACGCATGTGTATCAATGTGCACCACCGTGTGTATCAAAATACCCCACATCCAAGTGTATCAATTTGCCCCATTTGTTGTTTTTGAAAAACAAAACCTTTATTTTAAAAATTGACAAAGGTTATTTAAAATTTAAGCATACCCCTATTTCCAACAAGGATGAACATGTTTTATGAATTTACAGATCTCTGTATTCCAAGTAGAATCGCTTCAGAAAGATTTTACATTTTACTTACAAATTTACTTTTGGAAATTTTTGACGAAAAGAAATTAGTTTCTTTCACTAAAATGTATAGACTTATTGCAAAGCTTAACAGTTTCATATGTCATGTTTAGGCATATAAAGGCAACTTTTCGTAAAATCACGACCTAAATAACCTTGATAGTTTTGGAGATATTGAATGTGTATCAATGTGCCTTGTGCCCCTTATATCAAATTGCCCCGTTTTCCCTTATTTGTTGAAATACATATATTTCTTACTCATACAAATGAGAAAAATATTTAATAACAAAAATGTTTCAGGGTATAAATAAATTTAAAAGTCAAGTTCCTAAAAATGCTACATGAGTTTATTAGAAATGAAACTTTTGAGATCTCAAATGTGATCCTTTATTTAAAAATTCAATGGTTCACTCAGGCACTCAAAGCTTAGAATGCAATAATCCAAAACAATGTCTTGCAATGTTCCCTTCAATACTAAAAAACAGATAATTAAAAATCTAAAATTATTGTAAAAACATTTTTAAACATTAAAATTGATGCATAAAATATGTATCGGTTAATAAAAGCGCATGGTGAAGAATGTGGTGGTCTCTCATGTCCTTTACCAACAAATATTTTAGCATTTAATTTTATCTGGAATAAAACTTATTATTAAAGAATTTATTGGCGTCAAATAGATTCTTCCGTATAGAATATTTAATGGTTTTATTCACATTTAATATTTGAAAAAAGGCATGAAAACTTTTGTTAATAGTGAGAAATAAGAATATGAATACGTTAATAACCAAATTATATATTGATAATTATGCAAAGTTATCTCGTAATAAATCATGGAAAATATATATAGAAGCATAAATATGTTGTAGACGGATTTAATATAAATCCACTCTGAAAATATCAAAAGGAACAGAAAGTTGAAAAAAAAACGAAATTTCCTCAACATTAACATGTTTTGAAAAACTTAATTTTCAAGTTACAGTAATGTTACTGTAACTTGTTTTGCAATAAAGTTTATTTTGAAAGAAAGTTAAAGTTTTTTTGAATACTAATTCCAAGGGTAAATGACTGACATTTACAAAGAAAAATAAAAAATTACTACTTCTATTAATTACTTCCCAATTCTTATTACAGTCGAATCCGCTTAATGTGATCGCATTTGTCCGATATTAAACTGATAATATTATCCGATTGATAACAATAAGCGATTTACTATAAAAAAGTAGCAAACAGTGTTTTCTTTAATATTAAGCTTATGTTGCCATAATTAATGTTTTCAAAATTATTTTACACTAACTTGTCAACTTAAAATTTTTGAGGTAAAAAATAAGAGTAGTCAATTAATAAAATAAAAAAATCGCTTACTCTGTATTTCAGTTACGTTAGCACTACACCTATGGGATTCCATTCATAAATTTGCTTTCTTTCGACTTCCAGTCAAGATATCATTGGTATTTTTCAAAATTTTGCATAGAAAATGCTCAAAAACATAAATAACCACTGAAATTAATCTGAATTCCACTAAACAAGAAAAATAATCAAAAATCTCTTATCAGAAACATCTGCAAGTCGGCAATGGTGATATCCAATGACAAGCATGTATTAGCCCCCCCCCTTTAACCGTTTTCTTTCAATGTTTGAAGTCGGAGAGCATAGAATGTTTTTTTTACAATCAAAGCAAAGAAACATAACAGTGCAACTGTGAACTTATTATGAGTTTCAGAAAAAAGAAATTGACCTTCAAAATGAAACTTGAAAGCGGGTGTTTTTTAGGGGATATGGACAAATTTCGATAACATTAAGCGGCGTGTTGATCCATAGTTGATCACAATAAACGATGCATTTTACATTAAATTAAATAGGAATTATCGGGACCTGTTGATTTTGATAACATTATCCGATTGATAACATTAACCGTGATTACATTAAGCGGACTGGACTGTACTACTAATAATTTACTTCTCAAAAATAAATTTTTAAAAATATTTTCCACCCAGTTTGTTGCTTTCTTGTCAGCTAAATCTAATGGCATTATTTCATTTTCAAAATATGTATTTATATATTTTTAACAAATTTTTAAATAACATGGTAACTGACAGGCATTTTTGCAACCTCTTATTTCAGACAGATCAAATTTAACATTACATTATTGGGATAGTATTTTCTCGAGTTGAAATTCAAAGCTATTAATTAATGCTAAAATGAGCATTAAAAATTAGGAAATGTTTATTAAGTTATCAAGATTGAATAAAAGTTTTGACTTTTATCAAAAAAAAATCTTTTTATTTTTTTACAAAAAAGATAAAAACGCAAAATAACGTGTTCAAATTTCGTCGCAAATTGTAAAAATGTTGAAACTTATGTTGAAAATATAGGTTTTTAAATAACATATAGGTTCTGTAAGCCGTAAAACGTTTTGGTTAAGTTTTATCAAGAGTAAATGTTTCCGATCCGTAGTTAAAATTAGCATAATTTACACACTTAATTCCCTATCTCTTATACTACATATTGTATGAAATTAACATCATCACTAGACTAGGGATCAAATATGCGTGATGGATGTTTAGTTAAAGTAGATTAAAAATAATTTCACCTTTATGAAAACAAATATTAAATTTTCGTGATTTTTATGTGATAATTATTCCCGTTATAGGATAGTATACACAGGGCTCGATTTCTAAAAAAAGAGGTACAGGAACGGTAAAATATTTTTGGTATCAAAACTGAAAAAGCGAATACTTTTTAATACTAAAACTTAAGCATTTATTTTCAAATTAAAATTTAAAAATAAATCTAAATGTGTTGACGGCTTATCATGAATGCACCATTAGTGTTGTATATTTTGCCAATTTAAGGAATATACAATGCGTAGTTAAAGTCCTTAAATAGTATAGAATTTAAGGTGTCGCAAATTTCCTTTGCAAATTTGCCCAGCAATCTGGTAAATCTGGTTTTAAAAAAAGAGTCAACAACAGGAGCGGATTGCGGTTAGTTCAAATAGGGGTTCAGAATCATGTTTTAAGAGAAAAACCTTACAATTAAATCACAAATATTGTTGTTTGCAAAAAGATAGAAATGCATTAAAAATGTTTTTGAAATTTTAAATTTGCCTTTATTCTTATATTTTTCGGTAGGATTCTCACTGTTATGAACTTAAACTGAAAATTAATCTGATAAAGTTCAGTTCTAAGTACAAAAAGGGGGGTCTGGGGTTCCTCCCCCAGAAAAATTTTGGAAATTTGACAACAAAAACCGGGTTTTAATTCATTTTAGGACATTTTTTCATACATAGAAAGGTATCCGCTGGACTGATGAATGGGTCTCGCGGGCCGTAGTCAGGAGACCCCTGAAATAGAATAAAATTTTTTTCCAAAAAAGAGGTTCCGGAACGCCGTTCCGGCCGAAATCGAGCCCTGAGTATACATACTAATATTTCCAATTTTTATTATTAACTTAGTTCATATAAATTATTAATTACATTTCCCATTCATTTTAATGCGACATAAAATGAGTTTAATCCGAATATATTTATTTTATTCCTGTTAATAATTTTAAAAATTCGTATACATTCTTTAAAATGTTGTTTCTACTTATTTAGGAAATAGAACATACTTTGAAAACGGAAAAGTGCAATCCCTATTATTCTTGAATTTAGATTAACAATCAACTATTAAAGGTGTAAATTCAGGTTTATTTGAAATTATAAACTGTTTCTTTCAAATATAGACGCAATATTAAATATTAAGACTTAGTAAAACTGTGCTGAAAAATTTGTTGATAGACCAGAACTACACGTTTTTTAGAGTATTGAAAATAGAAGAATAAATCTAGGTGTGTAAAAAGTAATTTCCTCATCAAATAACATCACAAATTTCGCCTTAAATGTTTTTAATTAAAAATGGAAGTTTTCAAAAAATTTTAATTTTTTAAAACTTTAAAACACTATCTTCCTTTTTCTGAGAGGAAATCAAAGAAGAATTGAGAGAAGTACTTAAGGTAAGGTTCTTTGTTTAATAGAATTTGAAAGTAAAGAAGATGGGACGCTTAATAAACTAATTATTTTAAATACAAACATTTCTTAATAATGTGTTGGCAAAAAAGAATATTTAAAATAAAATTTTACTTAAATAACTTAAACCTATATTAATTTTATTCGAGAAAATATTTCAAATAAGAAAATATTCTGCTTTTATCTAATTAAGTCAAATTTTACTAACATTTTTAAAGCGGCTGAAAAAATTCAGGTGATACATTCAAATATTACTGAATAGGAAAAGCAAAGTAAATTACTTTAAACTATTTAAGTTTAAAAATGTGAAAAAACGTTTTAGTTTTATTCTTTTTTTCAAGTAGTCTTCAAAAAAATCGCAGAGCTCTAAATATTCCTTCCCTCTACTTTATGCCTCCGTAAAAAATTCTTTTTGTAAGATGATACACAGAAAAAAGGTGTAAAAACAAGATAATGTAAATAAATTAATTTTAAAACTATTTAAATAATTTTAATTTAAATGTTCCTACCTGTTTGAGATATCCATATTATTGCCTTCGAACTCATTCATCATATTATATAGATGTTCTTTCACGCTCTCTAAAAACTACCTTGAATAAATTATGCATATTTATCACTTTTGTCATGTAAGCTCCATGACGAAAAAAATTTCAAAACACTACTTTCACTAAAAAAATTATATTATTCCTCTCTCCAATCACAAAACAGTTTCCAGAATTCCAAAAACAAAAACATCAACAACCGAAATTATCGTTTGCGAAAAGCGCGTAAAATTTTTCATCGAATTTGGCAGCGGCAGCTGATATTCAAATCCCCGCACATGCGTCCAAAACCGAAACCTACGAGTTCCGTACCTCAACTCCTTCAACTCGCGCCGGCCGAAGTGAAACTTCGCAGAACATGTGCTTAGTTGTCGCCGCGACTCCCGACGCTATTGGTCCATAGTTTAAAATTCCCACGCTGCCCACCAATGGTAGGTAGGCAAGACGTCACGCTCTGACGTCAGGTCACGTGCGTTTTAATGGCTGCCAAGGCCTTTTCAAACGTCCTTCCAAAGAATTCGTACCTTTTTTTCGTCCGTTCACTTTGGCGCCTGCGATCTTTTTTCCGTTTCTTTTTTTATTATTTTAATTCGAGTTTGGGTTTTTTTTCGTTCCTCGCTTTGGCTTCCCGTGACATATGACCGTGTTTTTTTTATTTCCTCTTCTTCAAGCGTCGCGCGGGCCCGATTTAAATACCGCTCGCGGTCCCAGTTACGTACGGAAAAAAGTCTATTAGTCACCTGTGGGGCTCCGTCAACATCCGTATCAACAAAGGGTGCAGTTGACCCTACCCGAGGGCTCGCGCTTTTGAATTTATTCGCAATCGTTTGCTTGGAAGGAGTTCCTGGAGAATGTGATAAAAAGTTCCTGGAGTAAACAGAGTATCGTAGCGACAAGAATACAAATATCACAACCTTTTCCCAATTTAGTTTCCAAACATGTATCCATCACCCTCGTTTCTAACGTAAACAAGCATAAACCTGGTATGCCGTTTTCTAATCGTTGTTTGAGGAGGATTCTGGGAACTTAATCGGGATGCTGAGGTCAGAGGTTGGGTTTGATGTTGAGCTGATAAGATTGGACGGATGGGTTAATAATTATAATTTAAGATTTAAATGCTTCGGATCGTTAACCTCTGGTTCTTAAAGGAGTGTGTAAGACCGACTGTTTGAAGACTGGAATAGTTGGAATCCGTATTTATAATTTAAAGTAAGAAATTATCCAATAGAAGCGTGATTGCGATTTATTTAAAGAACAAAAGTTAAATAATCTTGTAATATTTCAATGTCTAGTAGTAGACTAATTTACATAATCTGTATCAGTAATTATCGTCATAGTATTAACGAATGTATAATAATAATAATAATAAATAATAATGATGATGATAATAAGTCGTAACGTAAAAAAATTAGGTTAATTTGAAAAAAAATTAATTTATGAATGTTCAGAAAAAGTTTTCATACTTTCAGCAGCAGTTATTATTACCTTATACTACTCATAGAGAAAAAATTAAAAAAGTTATATTATACATATAAAGGTATACATAGTTTTATAGGAAATCCGTGAACCAGTAATATAAAAGTAACAGCAGAATCTTAATTACTCAAAGCTCTTACAATCGAAACCTCTTTTAACAGATTAAGGTTTCCTAAAGTTTTTAATTACTGATTATTTTAATAAAGTAAGCCACCATCACATTTTTTCTTTTCTTAAGGAAGATACATAAAAAAATTTTATCATTTGTATTTATTAAAATAAACAACAGCTGAACAATTTATTAACCATGGAACATTTATGACAAATATATTAATTCATATTAATTTTCCCAATCAGTACCCAAAATTAAGTTTATTAAAGTTTAAGAAAATAGGTGGACCTACAGAATTGTAAAAAGGCTACAAGTTATCGGAGTACACAAAGTTTTTTCAGTGTATTTCTTGTGCACCCTAGATAATAGAAACTTGCGTTAAATGGGTAATACTGTTTACAACACTTAATATTACTGATCAATTAATAATTGTACTATATTAAACTACTGATAAAAAATTGCAGTAATTATAGTGAACTTAGAAGTTTCCTTTATCGGTTTTTTTCCAGTTTTCAGAAAAATTATTTAAATATGTTATCCAAAAAGATAACAATACATTTTTTAAATTAAACTATCATAAAACGATAAAAAGTAAGCTTGAAAACTTTTGCTTTAAAGGAATTAAGTAATAATGATGCAATGATTTTATATTATTCATTGCATTTGGATTTGTATTAATTTGATTAACCATCTTAACGTATATATTCCAAATATATTAATAACATTACTAATTATAATTGTATAAACAAACTAGCTGATATGCCCGATCTTTTGTGGATGTTTAAAACTTTATTTTAGAAGTTTCATTAAAAAATGTTAGTTTAAAAAATGTTTCAAGAACTTCCCAGTTTAACGTATTTTAACTTCTGTAAGTTTTTCAAATAAAGCCTATAAAATTAATTGAAGAAAAATTTAATTCTTGTGCTTATTATCTCTAACAGGATTTTTAACTATTCTCTTTGTATTTTTGGCCAATAAAGAATCATAAAACACATAATTAAAGGTATTTAAGATTACTTAGTTTGTACTGAAAACGTTTTCCCCTAAAGCTATCACAAAAAACATGTAATAGAAATAAATAATTTATTTAATTTGATGACCAATTTTTCGAAACAAACTGCACATTAAAACTTTTCATGTAATAGATAGCAATAGTTCTATTACGAAAACTTTCCATTTAAAGTGAAAAAATTAACTAAGAAAATACTGTTTATTTTCTATTTGTTACAACTTGTTATTATTAAAAAAATTTAGTCCAGTTTTATCATTAAAACGTTTTATTTTGTATATAAATGTTTTGTTTTCTGTTCTGTAATGCAATTTAAGCAAATCTGTTTTAGAAAATAAGGAGATTTAAGTAAATAGAGCGAAATAGGGACAAGGGATGTTTTAAAAATTTAAAACCTGTACGGGGAAATGTCTTTCCCCTGATCCAATATATATGGTATGTATACCAGATTCGATCCAAACCGGTCGTGTAGTAGAGAAGAAAATTTGCGACATCTGATCCGGCCGTACACCCCATAAAAGCAGACTTCAATTTTATGGATTAAAATAAAAACATTTTTTGAAAATTATTTAAAATACTAGCAACTTATATTAAGTTTGTTATACTAGCAGTACCTGCTAATGTACCTGCAGTTATTATAAACTGCTCTTCCGGCTTCACATAACCAAAATTCTTAAAGAAGTCACACCTTTATGGGACAATTAAAAATTCATCGATGGATATCTCCTATAGATCAAGCGCATTATCTATTTACATAATTCTTTTGGTAATAGGAGATTAATTGTTTGGATTGAGAAATGAGTTTTATTTAAAACTTATAGAAAAATTTTACGCTATTCTCTTTCCTATTTAGAATGTATTAAAAATTACAAAAATCAACAATTAAAACATGATCAGACTGTCGTAATTAATCAGAAAGCCGTATTTAAAAGTCACCCCATGTATCAAAGTACAAATAATGATAAAAACTCGTACCTAATATGTTTTTAACAACTTTAGTATAGAAAAATATATTCAAAGAACTACTATTTAAGCCAGTTTAACTCAAACCAAACAAAATAAGCATACTCAGAAATTTAAGTTAACCTCTCCTACCTCCAATTATGAACTATTGTAAAAAAGTTCTAAGTACATAAAATCGACCTCCCTAAAGGTGGGTTTACATGCAGATAGAGACACGAGCGATGCGACCGTTGCCGACTTCCCTATAATTCCCTACGGTTCAATTCCGTTAACGTTACCACTAAATACCGCCATGCTCTTTTGGACACTAAAATGTAGAAATATTAATAAATAATTTCAAACTCATATTTAGATAAATAACGGTTCACAGTTTATCAATAAAAATCCTGGCTAAGCCGACTTTTTAAGTTGTTGGCAATGGTATTCAGATTGGTTTTTCGAGTTTAACTCATATTTTTTACTTTCGGCACTTAGCTTCTTTTTGAAGTCCAGTCTTCAAATGATGACGTAACTTTTTAGTCATAGCACTATGAACCAATGAAAGGTCCAAATCTAAATCATTGATGACAGCGATAGGGAATTTCAACCGTTTTTCCTAGTTTTCCCTATGACATCCCGATCGCTTCATGTAAACCCAACCAAAATATCATAGATATTGTTCCTTTTATAATGACAATATCTGACTAATGACTGAAAATTGAACGAAAAAACTGAATTGAATTTCAAAAGATGCCTCTAAAAAGCGAGCTCTCCAAATGCCGCAGCTTCTTCCTCCATTCAGCGGGTCCGCTCACCTTCCGTGGCGTCAGTGTTGAGTTAGATTTGAAAACAACAGATGGCAGCACAAAAACCATTAGATCAGAGGTTCCCAACCGGTGGTACGCGTACCACTGGTGGTACGCGGGAACGTTTCAGGTGGTACGCGTGAGTCAAAGCGACTCACCTGTGAGTATTAGACCTATGGGTATAATAAATAAAACAGTAAATTAATACCATTTTCATCTTTTTATTTCTCCTTTATTATAAGCATGTTATAAACAAATATCTAACCATTAAATATGAAGTTTTCTCAGCATGGGCGTAGCCAAGGGAGGGCAGGGAGGGGCAGCTGCCCCCTCTAAGTCTCAAATAATTAACTTTTACTTTACTTTTAGTTAGTTAAAACCCAGTATTTTAGGGTCAAATTTTAAAAAATTTTCTGGGGGAGGACCCCCAGACCCCCTATAGTATTTAAACCTTTATTATTCACACTTTTTTTTAAAAATAACTTCATTACAATCAAAATTCTACCCAAAAATGTAAGTCCAAATTTGGGCTTATGCGTACCAAAAAGCAGTTTACAACCCTGTTCTTAGGGGCAAATTTACGAAATTTTCTGGGGGAGGACCCTAGACCCCTCGTTGAAACTTGACGGACCTCTCTCACGGGGCTTTAAATTCGTTCTCCACAAACATAAAAAAAGTAGACCCTCCTTGCCCCCCCTAAGCTAAACCCTGGCTACGCCCATGTTTCTCAGGAATTTAATTCAAAAAGCCTTTGAACACTTTTAGAAGAGAAAATATTATATACTACGTTTATTAAAATATTTAGGTCTGGTGGTACGCCAAAATTTCTCAAAAAGTAAAGTGGTACGCAGGTGTAAAAAGGTTGGGAACCCCTGCATTAGATATTTTTTAATTAATTTCTCTGCAGTTCTTGTTCAAACTACTAGCAAACAGGGGAAATTTTCCTAGATTGGTTATTTTCGCACCAAAGTCAAAAAACTCTGTTTCAGCTTTACAGTAAATATAGATCTGAGCGATATGAGATATTGTGAGTTTCGCAGTTTCGCTAAATTCTAATATTAAATCTACCGAAGTTAAATCTTGAGAAATTTAAGCATATTTCCTACACAGTTATGAAATTCATTAACTTGTTACATCTTTTAAGAGCATACTTTTCTTAACTACAAACTTAAATTTATTGATAAGTTAGGAAATAAATAAGAATTACTCAAAGTATTGTAGTAAAAAATGCATTTAAAAAAATCATGTATCATATTCGTCATGTATCATGCTTACCTTATTTTCAACCTGCATTCTTGAAATTCTAAACATTATTCTCAGATGTTTATGGTAGTATTCTGAGGGGAAAAAGTACAATGAATACAGTAATGAGAAACATATATTATGACACAAAAAAGTATAAAAGATAGCTTATAAAGTAGAAAAATTTTAATTTCAAATTTTATATTTTTTGGACGATATTGAACTTTTATCAATATTTACTTAATGCATTTTAAAAGTATGTGATTTAATGGTTTAAAACTAGCATGATAGCAGTAATAAGGTAGATTTCCCTTTTGCGCAAAATTGGTAACTCTTATTAAAACATTAGTTACACTTGTAAACTTTTTAGGTGTTCAATAAATTTGGATTTTTTTGGCTTTGCTGCCTTCGGATAATTTATTATGCAGGGAAAAGTAAAGGTTTATGTAAGGTTCCACATAAGTTTTTTGTAATTGCATAGATCCTGTTCCTTAAATCTTATATAGTAAAATCCCCCAGTTCCTTATAAAGCCCCCTTTTATATTGACCTATTAGATGCTGTTTTTTTTTCTTGAAAATTCTGAACTTACAAGAATTTCATTTCTTCGGATGTCTTTTAAAGAGTCCCAAGAAACCAAAATGAAGGGAAACACTACTTTGAAGGCATTTTGCTTGGAATTCATTATTATTAACAAATTATTGGGTTGTCCCATAAGTTCTGTTACTTTTTACAAAGTTTTGTGTCTGAAAATTTTTTATGAAAAACTGGTAATAGGTGGAGATTTCAAACAAAAGGGATTTTGATTTAAGTACATTTATGAACATAATGTATGATTTTGGCAGTTCTAGTGATATTATTTCTTTTCAAAATGGCGGTTTGAAAAAAAGACCGCAAACGACAATTTTCGCCTAATTTTTTTTTCTTTTGTTTGAAAAACTAGGAAGAACACATAATTCATGGCTAAAAAAGTTTTAATGTATATTTGAAATGTTTGGATTAAGATGCCATAGTTTCAAGGTGATTCGATAAGTTTAAGGTAGGAAATTTGGGCTTTAAAACTTCATGTATTGGCAATATCACGTGTGTTTTTAAAGCACACCTATTGTTTTTCTAAGCAGCTGGTATGAAGTAAATTAAAGGCAGGTGTTTTTTGAACCATAATGTTTGTTTAAACACTGAAGTCTCTTTCATAATATCATTGAATTGATTTATCTCTAAATGCTAAGGAATTGTTTTTATTACAGTGTTTTCGTATGAAGCAAATCATTGCTTTGTTCGCTCAGCGTAAATTCAGCGCGTGTAGTTGTGACAAGCTAAAACGTTGTGCGCTTGAATTGTGCGCACTGATTTCTGAACTTAAGTTTAGAGATAATTGAATATACTGCACATTTTGAATACTTAGGTCTATCTGTAAGCTTTTTTATTGATTTTGATGCTTTTTTCGTGAAAATTTCTTTGAAATGAATAACATTACTGCGGTAAGTTTTTTGCAATAGATGTTATGTTTGAGACCAAAATTTTATACCTTAAACTAATCAAATCATCTTGAAACTATGACATCTTAATCTAAACATTTCAAATATACATTAAAACTTTTTTAGCCATGAATTATGCATTCTTCCTAGTTTTTCAAACAAAAGAATAAAATTGGGTGAAAATCGTCGTTTCCTTTTTTTCAAACCGCCATTTTAAAAAGAAATAATGTCACCCGAACTGCCAAAATCATACATTATGTTCATAAATGTACCTAAATCAAAATCCTTTTTGTTTGAAATCTCCACCTATTACCAGTTTTTCATAAAAAAAATTTTCAAACACGAAACTTTGTAAAAAGTAACAGAACTTATTTGACAACCCTATATTAACACTTAATACATCAAGATTGAAATCTCATCTATAAATAACCTATAATGTATAATGTAAACACCCATCAACAGTTTATACTCAAACGATATGCCCACAACATACAACAGGAAAAACAAGTCAGCTCCATCAATGTCAGGCCCTCCGAAAAAAATTCCCCGAAAAACTCTCATTTCTAATTTCGATTCTTGAATCATGCAGGAAACACCAAACTGAAATGAAGTCACCTAATGACGTCACTGTCCATGAAACGAGCAGCACGATGCCATCTGCCCAAGAATAAAAACCTTAAAAAAAGCTGACGGGGGAAAAACGCTGGATGATGCCTCTCCTCGATATTCAAGCAGCCTTGTGATACTTCTTTTCCTCAGGATATGTGCTCTTGAAAAATCCCACGCAGAACATATATCCGCTACTGGTTGTTTGCTGGCGAAATGGGCTCGAATCATCTCATAATGTACACTTATCAATCCCTGCTTTTTACCGTGAGATTCAAAGGGCTGGATACACTCTGGCTGGGATTCCCAGATCCTATTTTTAAATAGTTAAACTCGGAGATGGTTCATTTCCTTTCTAGTAACACTTACTGATGGAGAAACCTTATCTACTCTCACCACTCTGAATAGATTAAGCTTTGCGTTTGAGCTGAGGCTGAATCATTCTGACACCTACTCTACCTCGAAAGAGATTCGAGGAAATCTTATCTTCTGAGTCGTACGCCCGTCTCAAGAGTTGCAGCAGCTATTAGTGGATGAGAACTCCTTATGCTAATCGTGCTTAAAGAACTAGAGAAGTATTACCACTTACAGCAATAGTAGGGTTGATTGTTTAATGAGGCAACTAAGTTTTAAAGGTGCCCATTGAAAACCCTGGGATGAACAAAGTACAACAATCACTTTCGAAATTCAAATACCTACTTAGAAATACTATTATTTTCTCCATAATTATCTTTAATATTTTTTGCGATCCCTTACACAATACAGGGTGTATCTGAAATGGTGCAACAAACTTTCAGGGATGATAGTACTCATCAAGACTAACAAGAATCGGTATAGAAAGGGGGTCCCAGACCAAATCCCAGTGAGTTAAAAATGGAGCGACACTCCAAAAAATCTTTGAAAAATTCAATTTGTAGAAGAACTATTATTGGTAAAAACTTAATTATGGTCTCAAAAATTGTGGTTTAATATGATCTTTAAAATTACTTCAAAAGTCTTCACTTTAAAATTTGTTTTATTATGAAAAAAGTTAAAAAAACACAAAAAAATGTGAAAAATCTGCCAAAACCTTACTTTGTATTTCGAAATCCATTCTTTTGATTTGATAATCTGAAATATCATAGTTGAAAACCTATAAGTCCAAAGTTTCATGTAAATACAATCAATATTAAACGCTTGAGATCCAGTTAAAGTTTGTTTTTTGCGTGCGGAAACAGTTTTCTAGAGCTGTTTCCAGAACGGCTGTTAGCGCACGCAAAAAACAAACTTTAACAGGATCTCAAGCGTTTAATATTGATTGTATTTACGTGAAACTTTGGACTTAAGGGTTTTCAACTATGATCTTTCAGATTATCAAATCAAAAGAAATTATTTCGAAATACAAAATAAGGTTTTGGCAGAGTTTTCACATTTTTTCGTGTTTTTTTAACTTTTTTCATAATAAAACAAATTTTAAAGTGAATACTTTTGAGGTAATTTTAAAGATCATATTAATCCACAATTTTTGAGACCATAATTAAGTTTTTACCAATAGTAGTTCTTCTACAAATTGAATTTTTCAATGATTTTTTGGGGTGTCGCTCCATTTTTAACTCCCTGGGATTTGGTCTGGGACCCCCTTTCTATAACGATTCTTGTTCGTCTTGATGAGTACTATCATCCCTGAAAGTTTGTTGCACCATTTCAGATACACCCTGTATATCTCACTGTAACTTTAAAGCAAAATAAAGGGTAAAAAGATTTTTACCTGATTTGGCTCGCTACATATAAGCTTTAGAAATAGAAATGCTAAATGCATTAAATAATATACATTCTGAGGTAAGGTGGAAAAGTGCTGGAATATTAAATGAAGAATCTACAGGGGATGTGGAAATATTGCAACTTCTTTCATGCAGAAATCGGGTTACTATCAAACCCTGGATGCTGAAGCTATAGATGATAGCCAACGAATACAGGGTGTCTCAAAAGGTCTAGTACAAACTTGGAGGGATGATAGTACTCATCAAGACGAACAAGAACTGGTGTAAAAAGGGGGGACACAAATGAATTTTAAGGGGTGAAACCCCGGGGTGAAAATCAGCAATAAAACTTGCATATTTGAGCAGAAACAAATACAATTGTTCAATTCCGGCATTTATTACATTCATCCAATTCCAATACTTTGTATTAAAGTATTATGAAAGTGTTAGTTTCTTAAAAAAACAGACCAATAAATGCAACAGGCATGCGTTGTAGGTAGATAGACTGTAAAAGAAAATGTCACGACGAAAACATTTTAATACTAGAGTCGAGTTGGTTGGTTGGTTATTTTTAGTTTTATGGCACAAGGAACAAGAGTCTGACCATGGAACAATTTGAACTTTAATCTACCTATAACGCATGCATGTTGCATTTATTGGTCTGTTTTTTAATGAAATTAACATTTTCATAATATTTTTATACAAAGTATTGGTATTGGTTGAATGTAATAAATGCCGGAATAGAACAATTGTATCTGCTTCTGCACAATTATGCAAGTTTTTTTGCTGATTTTCACCCCGGGGTTTCACCCCTTAATACTAATTAGCAACCCTCCCTTTCTATACCAATTCTTGTTCGTCTTGATGAGTACTATCATCCCTCCAAGTTTGTACTAGACCTTTTGAGACACCCTGCAGATAGAAGTATTAGCCAATTAATACACTATGTTTATACAGTATGTATACTATGTTTATTAAGCAGTTGACCTACGCATGATGAAAAGTGATAATTCGGTGTATAGTAAACAAAAATTTTCTACTTCCCTGTTATTATATAGGTTTTCAAAGGATATGTAGCCAGAATTATCTCTGTAACACAAATATAGATTTTCGTTCTGAAATCAATAAAGTTCAACCATAGTATTTAAAATCCATTTCATAAATGATAGCATAACACCAGGTATAAGAGAAGATTAAAATCCAATTTTCAGTGGAAACAAGAGTGACGCACACATTTAGTGTTAGTCTATAATTAAGTTAAAAATTCACCGAAGTTTTATCAAAAATATTAGCAATATAAATGAAGTTGGTTGCGTTTTGAATTTGTAGGTCATGTAAAAAAACATTGGAACAAGGTTGGGCATTATTTTTCGAAATTTTTTTCTGAAATTTTACGAGTCACATAAATGTAAGATGATCATATGAAATGATTCGAATTGAAGAATCCATTCTGATTTCTACCCCAATACTACAGCCGACAGCCCAAATTCACAAATCCATCCCAACCCTATTACAACTCAGAAACATAAAACATACCACCCTGCCACCCTCCAAACAACACATTCCACAGCCCCGAAAGCAATACAAGCAAATACACAGAAGCAGTTACGTAAAAATAGAATTTCTCCTAATAACATCCCGAGAGGAATCTGCCGAACCTCGAAAGTCGATACGTCACTCGGAATGCCTTGACGAAATGTCACCGGGTCCAATCCTCTGCTGCAGCAAGCAAGTCCAAACAGCGATGAAACATCTCGGGATACAAATAGCTTCTTTGAGTCACGGGCCGATTTTTTCGGGAGATGACGCTCCTGGTGGTTTTGTTATTCCTGACTCGCTACTTGTTCTTTTTTGAATGTCGTCGTCGCTGTTGTTGTTGTTCCCCCAAGGTAGCAGCGGGGAAGTATGCGTAAGATCTGATAACTGCATCGGTATGCACTCGCTCCTTGTGGAAGAAATTACCTTTTCTTTGATTGGAATCTGTGTTTCGGGCATTGTTGGTTTACAGGGTCGTATTTATGCGTATGAAAAATGTTACATGGGAGGCATTAGCAGATCCAAGGTACTGGGACACGTCCCCCTCACAGAATAATACAAATACAAACACAAATACAAATTAAGTCGACCAACTACAGGCGTAAGCCAAGCAAAGTTGGTCCAGTCTTTTTTACCCAAACTACCGGAATCCCAATATCTGTCAATTTTCCTCTTGAACTCGTTTACCCCACTTGAATTTAAAATTGTTTCAGGCAACGCATTCCATCTATCCACTACCCTATTAAAACAATAATGCTTTCTACAATCCGTCTTAAATTTGATTTTATTCAATTTGAAATTGTGACCCCTTGTTCTATTACCCGTATTTAAATCTAGTCCCTCTGTGTCCCCTTGCTTTACCATTTTAAAAAGTTGAATCAAATCCCCTCTAATCCTTCTTTTCTCTAGAGTGAACATATTTAGCTTCTTTAATCTTCCCTCATAACTTAAACTGGATATACCCTTGACCATTCTGCCGTCCTAAGCTAGAACGTCCTAAGTCCATTTTTCAAGTTTTGAGATAATCGAGTTTTTATAACAATGCAGCCAGCAAATTTAATGAAATGGACATATTACAAAGTAAATTTTTATGGCTTCCTCATGCACATAGGACTTTCTAGACTAGCTTAAAAGAGGCGCGTGACCGAGATCTACAAGACCACGTCATTATCTAAAAAAGTGAAAAAATGGACTTAGGACGTTCTAGCTTAGGACGGCAGCATTTTAGTAGCCCTATGCTGAACCCTTTCAATTGAATCAATATCTTTTTTTAAGTATGGAGACCAAAACTGAACAGCATACTCTAGATGAGGTCTCACCAAGCCTCTGTATAGTGGCAAAATAATATCATCGGACCTTGAAGAAACACTTTTTTTAATGTATCCCAATATCCTATAAGCCTTTTTACTAGCAGATGAACACTTATGAACCCATTTAAATTCCTCATTTACTATCACCCCTAAATCCTTGATCATATTACCTTTTTTTTCTTTGTCCCCTTGCACATAAAAAAGTATTTTTGAAAAGATGACAACTGAAGATCATTTCAAAATAAAACGTAATTTAAAGCTTTTAAATGATTCAATGTGCAGCTTTATGGTTAAAAATGTATAACCATTCGATGTATTTTTTTAAATCGCATATTTTTCTGCATAAGATGTTTTTAAAAACCCTGTTCGCCCCAGAAGTCATAACTGGATCCGCCCCTGATGGGAAAGCAAAATGTTTGGAGGAGTAAAAATTACAATAATTAGAAGAAATCTCTCTGTGATGCACTTTTAAAATACTAACTAATTAATTTGTTTCTCAATAGTTTTTCAAAAACTTTAGCTTGGATAATCATGAAGGGGAAGACTACATTCTTTTGTTTTCTAGAACAACCGATGACCCGAGAATCGTTAGTAGTCCGTAAAAATGTGCCGTGCTACTCTTCAAAAATATTTAAATTTACCTTCGATAAATGAAGATATCCGTGCAAAAAAAATCAAGCGTTGGAATAAATGAAAGTGAATCAAAAGGATTTAAGGTCAAAAATGTTGATGAGAAAACAGATGTTGCAGAGAAGAGCAAAGTGAGCAGTTCTAGAACAACAGTATACTGAAAATGTTGAGGAACAAAAAAACGCTTAATGAAAAGGGGATGCTAGGATGCTTAAGGGCAGGTAGAAGGAGGCTCAAGATGATCGGGATTCTGAAGAGAAGAGAAAAGGCTAAGAGTAAAACGTTACTGTAAAGTAGAGGGAGTCCCAAAGAGATGCGGAGGAATTAGGATATGCTTTAAAGAAAATGGATGCTATAAAGGACATACACTGAAAAAAATCTGGGTAAATATAAAACAAATATATTTGGTGCAAAGTTTTTAATTTCCTGAAACTTTGGTGCAATGAAACTTTTTTTTTACTTTGTAAAAAATCCGGGTAAATGTAACACTAATATTCGATGCAAAGTTTTTAATTGCCCGAATCTTTGGTGCAATGAAAAAGCTAGATTGTACCAAAAATTGGTAGTATAATTGAAAAATACTTTTATGGTACGATCGGTTGCACCAAATTATGGTATAAGGATCAAACTGGGATAGTTGTTGAGTTGTGTTTGTATTCGCACGTTCCGCAGTTTTGTTTTCGCATATGCGTCACAAAGAAAAAAGATGTTATAATAAGTTTTAAAGTTTCTGAATCCCCGCTGGAGCAGTGGTAGCGTTCTTGCATTCCATGCGGCAGTTCGTGAGTTCTATCCCCAGTTATTGTCATTTTATTAAAATTTCCAAAAAAACAGCAAAAAGTACACCATATTATGGTGCAATCTCTTTCTGGTTTTTGGTGCTAGTGATAGCACCATAATATGGTAAAATTATGAGCCATTTTTTGTAGCCAACAAATAAATACCAGATTTTGGTGCAACACAGCCCAAACTTTTTTACAGTGTAGTTAAGCCAACTCCCATGTAATTACCAAAGAAAAGACGCAAGGCCCAAGATCATATGTATACCGAAAAGATGAAGGAGACTCAAGAACAACATCAGGATCTTGAAAATGATTGTAAGTGGTACACAGATGGATTAGACAGGACAAAGGGGGTCCGTGAATGACTATGTATGTGAATGTCCGTGAATTTTATGCTTAGTGGTTCTTTAATTTCTTCGATTTGGGAACCGCTATTTTACCGTTATGCTGAATATAAGAAAACAAGTTAATTTTTTTTAATCTGAATTCTAAGATAATGTCAAGTTCTCTAAAATGGTTTGTGTTATTTGTTAACGGGCAAACGCCCAAAACAATAAACTTTTTTCTATGTCTATGTCTATAATATAAGAAAACAAAGAAATGCATTTTTTCCACGTTCAAAACATATTTAAAAAATAAAAGCCTCTAACAAATATTAATGACTTCACGCTACCCAACTCCAACTAAAACATAAACTATTTTAAAACATTTCTTTAAAAATAAATCATTCTCACAAAGGGCGCTTGTTCCTTTGAACAAAAACAGAAAAATCGTTGACAACTACATTTAAATTGAACACGATCTGAAAGAACCCATTTACATGTGCCCGCCGCTAACTCCATTAACACATCTCCTATTCCCAAATTATTTAAAAACATTAAATGCTAGTTAAAAAGACACGCTAAAAAGAGACATAACTCCACGGCAGCGTCATGTCTATTAAACATAGTAACGCAAAGGCTAACAAAGAGCGAAGAAGAGCAGCTCTGTACAAAGCATAGACGAAGAATAATGTGGCGACAGTGAAAGGGAGTCCAACAAACTCCCGAACAGAGCTCCGTTGTTGTTTTAGACACAATGCCAAAGAACGACGATGTGGGGTTTTCAGAATAGTGGAACTTTCGAAGACTGATTTGTTGGGAACTCCTCCTTGAAACCGTCTTTCTTCCAGTTCATGTGTTTTCCAGGGGATGGAGTGTTTTGAACCCTAATGAGCAGGATGCAAGATGGATTGGATCTCCAAGTCGTGTTCGCTTTGAGTCGGGTTTTCCAGGGGTTTTATTACAGAAACTATCAATAAGATAAAGAGTGTAAAGTAGATATGACCCAAAAGTAAACACCTGGTTGTATAAATGTCAAAATAAGAGTTAGAGGCATTTATATTAAAATAAACATACATAGGGTCACTCCATGGCCTCCCAAGTCTTATTATTTTTAACATAACCCCTTAATTATATCATCGATCCCCTACACTGCACTATTCTCTTCTGATTCTAAAGCATTTGTATAGCCACTATAGGAAGGTTTCCTTAAGTCAATTAATTTTGCTTAAAGTATAATACAAATGATTTATTTATTTATGTAGCTTCATACTGAAAAAATGGTTTCCATCTACAGAGCAGAATGATTTTTTTAATCTCATAAATACACGTAGAAAACATTAAAAAAGAATTTTAAAGAAAATGTCAATAAAGCAAACTTTTTCAACACTAGAAAAACTAATTGAAGAAAATTTCCCTATTTTAAGGTAAATTGGTAACTATTTTAATGAATTGTATTATAGGTTGATATGTAGGCAGTGTTTTGAATAGATATGTGTGTTTGCGTGGAATACAGTTTTATTAAATGTAATATTTTAGGGGCATGAAGGTTAAATTCTTCAATTACAAACGGACAACTATTTTTTAAAATATTGTAATAATGTTTTAAATAGGGTTGTTTATAAGTGGAACACCTTTTTATAACCCTAAAATTTCTGGAGCTTGATAGAAAAATTTGGAAATGGTAAAATATGATCCTACTAATTACCTTTTTTAAGACTATATTAATAAACATATATTTATCACATTAGAATACTTTACATATTTCTTAAAAGGTATTTTTTTAAGATCAGGTTGATGTTCCACTTACCCCATACCATAAGAAAGGGTAACTGGGCCAATCACTCTTTATTTAGATTGAAAGTAAGCAAAACTTAAGAAGGGGTAAGATGGTCTTACTTGATAAACAAACCATTCTAGATATCTATTTTAGTTCTATAATCTTAAGACAAATGAAACAAAACTCAAATACATGCAAAATCCATCAGTGTGACAAAATATAACATGATCAATGTGACGTAAGTGTGAAGTGTCGTGTACATATTTAGGTTTTAGGTAGATGACTCACGTACCCCACATTGGCACACTTATCCCAACTATCCCTATTGGGGGTTAATTTCAGAAAACTGAGGGTTAGAGATATCTTAAAATTTAAAATAAATAAAACTTCTGGATTTATTTCAGACTTTTTCAATAGATGAACTGGGATATTTGTGATATGGAAATATTATAGAACTTTTTAGTAAAAAGGAAATTGGATTCCCACATACTTCACCAGCCTCGTTCTATCCTCGGTCTCTGGTTTTTCGATCACATCCATCGAATGTGATGAGTAAGAGAAAGCGACCTCTAAAAAGAGCCACCCGCCAGCATACCAGAGGCTGGCGCCTGTAGGGACCTGCCAAGGCCCTCTCACATCTGGAATGCGCCCAGTTACACTCACATCCTTTTTTCGCTTGCGTTCTCGGTGAACCCGCAAAAAATTGTCTCCCCGCATTTTTTTCCTAATATACTATTACCAAATCTTCTTGGTTTGTAGGTGATGCCTATGTTAAGAATGGGAAGTAGTTAAAATTAAATTGAATTGTTGGATGGAAAGGGTTCAAAATGAGCCTAAAGGATCATCCAGACTTATCGCTTTTGATGTCTATTTCGGAGGAATTACTCAAAGTTAATATTGTGAATTGAATCGTCAGTTTGAAAAAGGGAATAAGTCCAAAAACCAAGTTTTGAGAAAATCGAAAAAAAAAACTGCATAAATAATGGAATTTTCTTTGTATAACTACCAAATTTTTACTGTAAATTCAGGACCCTATTTAGAAAAAAGGGTAAACATCAAAACAGTACATTCAAGTACATAATATAAGTACATTCAAAAATATTTCACAGTTAAAAAAAAGTTTATGGACTGATTCCCTTTTTCAACCTTATTCCCAATTTCAAGTTAAGAAAAATCTTATAAACCACTTAAATTGACGTTTAAATTATATTTCTGCTTAGTTCACAACATAAAAGTGAGAAACAGAAAGATATAAGGACTAATAAAATTTAAAAATTATTATGAAACAATCATTAAAGTAGTATCAATGGAGTAAGTGAACATGAATGGAGGCAAACATTCCGTGGATAAAAAAAAGTTAAAAACACTTTTAAATGAATGAACAATTCATTGAACAGTGAAATGACAATTCGCAATTGTCATTTTAAATGATTCCTCCAAAATAAAGATCCAAAATGAAACGTCTAAATGAGGCTTTAGCTGAGATATTTTTAGGCTCAAAAGGCATGACCTACCGAAGCATAATCAAATTGGATTCCTATGTTACAATAGGGACTAATTATATGAATTGATATTTAGCTATTAATTTAAAATAAATTGTTCTATTGGTTTTCTTTTTATTTGAAGCATATAAACTAACCCAGTCTGTCACAAATAATAGAGTTCGAGGTCGGTTCAGCTAAAATAATTATAATGATGAAAACATGTTAGAACAGAACAGCTAGCCTGTCCCGTTTTCTTTTGGCAACGCCCCATAGTACAAATTAAACACCATTGAAATATTGATCAAAACAAAGGCATCTTTGGGTTAAAATGATAGATAAACACACACAGGGTATAAAAATTCTCTAATTTGGTATTTTTTCAGCCCATTAACCTTCAGTGAATGAAAAGATAACACTTTTTTGGAGGACATATTTTTAACTTAATATATAGTTTTGTTTAATTCCAATCAGCATTGAAGTGTTCACTTTTATTACTTTAATTTTACTTTTATGACAATAAAGCGAGATGTTAACTTGTATTGTTCCATTTACGGTTAATGGCCAAATATTAACTCAATATCTATGATAGAATAGGGAAATCCCGCTGGGATTTTTAAATTACTCAATTCAAGAAATTTAGGGAATTATTAAAAGGCTTCATGAAAACTATGAATAATGAAAGTGACCATTCTTTAAGAATTTTAGAGTCGTTTAAGACTTGTCGTAGCTACAAAAAAAGGATTGTGGGCCACGTGCAACCAGCGGGCAGTATATGCTTTTGAACTCTGGTTTGTGACATTTTGTCAGTTCTTGTGAAGTTAATATGATTTCAACAAAATTGCATCACAGTGTCGTTTGTAAATATGCCATCTAAGCGAAAAAGTAATAATTCTTTTTCAAAAACGCAAAGCGCTTTCACTGTTCAGCCAAAAAATCATTGCTGTACAAAGGTTACAACACACATCAAAAGAAACCACATTAATTTCGCTCTGCATAACAACAAAACCATCAAAAGCAATCACAAAAGGCCGGAACATTATTTCTCCCATCAGGCAATAAAAAGGATGACACGTCTCCAAGCTCTAATCGGAGTTAGTCACATTTACCTCATGCTCAATCCCAAAGAATGGCATCTCGCAGTCAAAGGTTAATCACCACAGACGCCATATTGCCTTGACAATGCTGAATTCCTGAACAAAAATAAAATTCGGCAACTGAGATATTTACAGCCCAGGCTACAAATAACCCCATCCAAAAGTGATTTAGAGGCGCCCGAAACCAACCTCGGGTGTATTTGGGGTGCAAAAAAGAGGTATAAAAAGAAGAGCGATTCCCGATTTGAAACAAGTCCAAGCTGCTTTCTGCACTTTTAATTGATGACAAACACATGACGCTGTTACGTAATAGCGGGAACATTTGAGTTTCGAATTCAGCTGATCTGTCAGGCCCATCCGTTATTTTAACGCGTAATTTATAAGGAAGACAAGAATGCTGTCCCGTTCCGTGTATTGTTGCTAATATGAGGGTTAGGTAACTAGGCGAGGTTACTTCAGGTCTTAAAACATCTTATACTCACTTAATTTGTTACCTCTGTGCACCAACGATATACTCTCAATATAACGAAGGGACGCGGACGGGTAAAAATTTCTAGATAAAGGGTTTTCGACACATAACAAGGAAATTCTTGAAATCTTAGAAAACTACTAAATGTGGTTATAAAGTGTAACACATTATTCAATACAGTAAAACATCAAAATTCACTTGTAATTTTACTTTTAATATACACTAGGGAGCTACTGCCCAGGCTCGCTATCACTCACCAACCCTAGTAAACTGCTTATGCAGGACTTTCTGGATTGCTTCGCGATTTTCACAAAACCCAGATCACTGATGAACTTAACTAACTTTATAAAACATTAATAAATACAATTAGCAGAAGAAATGTAAACCAACTTTCCAAAAATACGTCACAGATCATCTCCATAAATGGTCCTCATGTCATGAGCCATAGCGGAAAACAGTTTTAAGTGTATTATTCGTGTTTCTTTACCTTATTTTTAACTCAACCTTTTCTTACTGGAATTCTCTAGAAAGTACATTATAGAATTTGTGATCATATCCTCTGGAAACAGATCTTATTAACGGTTCGAATCCGAAATTTTGTTTAGTTATCATTTTAAAATATTTTCAATGAACATCAAAATTGGATTTATTTATGCCTTATCATGTCCGAATGAAAAAAAGAGTGTTTCTGAAAAGCATTCTTGTATAATTTGCATAATTTATCTCTTCATAATTCTCATCATAATCCATTAGAAATACATCCTAAACCTCTTTTTGTCAACACCACAGTACTGGCTGATCAAACTGAATCCACTTCCATTCATTATCAAGAATCACATCTCAAACATAATGTATACACAAGCTTTTTAATAAAATATCATCAATCCTTTTTATCTCAATTACATCCACATTTCTTTTTTTTAAAACTTTCTAATAGCTCATGATAATACAAGATCACTTTTCATATCTATAACATCCTTTCCTGCTCAACCAAAACTTCTGAAAGACCCGATGCCACCCAAGCCTATCAAGGAAACCGAGCAGACACCAAATCCCTTCGCAACACCAAATAACCACCTCCCCAAATTAATTACCTGTACTTCTGCAACCCGATACCATATTTCCAAAACAGCCATAACAAATTGGCGTTTGGCAGGCTTTAACCCTGTAATAACGCCAATACAATGCTACCCGGTGCGCCTGCAGACTACATACGGCTTCATTACGGACGTAAATGAATAGACAACAAGGTAAAAGCAATAAATAAAATCTAATAGAACAGGACGTGAGAACCGACGTTTAGATGCGCCACATATACCATACAGACAACTCTTCCAATAATACTACAACAGTATGTTGGGTTTCAATTCATATCTCGGTGAAAGATGTCGAGAAAAATTGCTACTTTTCAGCTTTATCGGATGCTAGGCTGTTACTTTGTCTTGGGGCAGTTTTTTTTTAACAATGGCGACGGTTGGACAAGTTGTAGGATAGGTTGTCACTTTGAATGGTTTTTTTCCACCACCCTTCATGCAGGGATGGATTGCTTCTTTTTGACTCTGTGTGGTGGGAATTGCGACAGTTTTGTTGTTGATTGTCAGATTAAATTGCACATCTGCTGATAATTTTTGCTTAGTTAAGTTTGAGTGGTGATTTAGAACTCGTTCGAACCAGTTGGTGGGAATACTTTGTAGACATGTAAAAGTTACGTTTATTTTTTTAAAGGCTCCACCCTACAATTTAAGTTGATGAGTTACATACAAATTGAAGCATTAAGTGTGGGGTATTATAGTTGAGTACTTTAGTAGATGTTTCTATTTCAGGGGGTGGAAAGTCAGAAAATATATTTTTTTTTAGTTTTTGAAGAATTATAGATAAGTAGAATCGGAAATATATTTTGGGAAAGAGGAAAATGGGAGAAATACGAAGGAGACTAAAGAAACTTATGAGTGTATTTATTTCATAATTTTAAATGCAAAGAGAAAGATATATAGAGAAGGAAATCGGCTGCCATGTTTGAACAATAGGATATAGGTATTAAATATTTAAAGATCCATTTTTTATTAAATAAAATAACTATGACATCTAACAAAAATCCTAGTTTGTTTTAAAAAATAATAAACTTTCAAAAAAAAATATTGTGAAAAAGCTTTATTTTTTACCCAAATGTTACAAACTTTTGATAGCATTGCATTTTACTCTTGAAATTTAATTCACCATTAGTTTTTCTTCAAAGTTAGTACACTTTCAATTTTTCAAATCGTGTATGTTTTTTACTGTATATCTGGTATGCTTTAAAGAAAGTAGATGGTAAGAAATGTGAAATTATAGATTTTACCTACTTGGGATAAGATGCCTTATTTATTATACAAAAGAAGCTAAGTCTGTGATAAAGTTGGAATTTCGCTTTGAGATAAAAAAAATTCTATACTTATTAGTAAAATATTTGGGTATTTTGACATAATTGCATGCTATAACATAAACATATTTGTCGGAAACATATAGTTTTTACAAATGTTTTAATATATTAGTAACTAATCTATCAATGTGGAGAAGTTTTATAATGCTTCAAATTTTTGATGGACTGGATACATTCTGTTTATATTCAGTCTCAGAATTACACAGACATGTAATGACATGCCTTTTAATATGATAATAAAATACAAAAGATGCTCAACACTTGAACGTCCATCCCCTTAAAACTAGTTTGAGCTCTAACTCCAGAAAGCTATTCAGACACTTTGACTTTTTTTATATACTTCCTTAACTATCTCATAACCATTTATGACCACATTGTTATGCTAGTGGCTTTCATAAGAAATTTGAAACAAGTTTTTATCATCATTTGTCTCCAAACTCTGAATTGACTTAACTAGCAGTTGCTGGATTGGCCTTGCAGAAATTAAGTCTAGACTCCTAATCAGCGGGCTAGACAAATTTGCTCAGAAAAGAATAAATTATATGCTGTTATTTTTATTTAAATAATGATTTGGAAGTTATAAATTCCCTTCCTTTTAATAGTTTGGTATACAAAGAAGCATAATACGATTAAAAATTACTCCTGTTCAACGCGCATATCTACGTATGTAATATTATTAGATTATACTCAATTCATTTAGAATTGGCGCTTGAGAAATAGTGCTTTCCCCCAAGCTAGAAGCGTAACCATAGCTACGCTCTTCGCGCAGCCAATAGTAAGCCTTCTTCGTCACTTTGACGAGGATAGCTGCTATGGTTACCGATCGGTGGTGGGGGAAGGAAATATTTTCAAGCGCCAGTTCAAAATGAACAGAGTATAAGAGTGTATGTTTGAAGCTAATTACACTTTATATGGATTATACTCTGTTCATTTAGAATATGAGGTTGAAAAATACTGCTCTAGAAGCGTAACCATAGTTCTGCTTTTCGCGCAGCCTTCTTCGTCGTTGTGAAGATGATAGTTGCCATGGTTTCTGACTCGGTGGTGGGGGAAGGGAATATTTTCAGATTCAAAATGAATACAGTATAAATTAAGAGCTTTTAATGAACTTAATATATAATTACTTCACTCTTTTAACCATTTTTAAATATTTGTCATTTATATAATTAATTTTCATTCTAAACCCTTAATTTTTAAATCCTTAATTAAATCCTTAATTCATAAGTCCTTAATTAAACCCTTATTTAATTCTGTTAACACTCTAATGCCCACTACCAGAAGTAACTATGGAAAAATTGGGGTTATTTTGCCTTAGGCTATTTTCCGACTTCGGCAGCTATATTCCTCATCGAGACAGCAATTCGATTGTTAGGCGAACCCCTCGATCTTGGCAAAGAATCCTGGTGAACGTGTCGTCGGTATTTTCCTGATTGTTTTCGGTCAGTCGAGTGTCAAGTCAGGGAAAATGATCTTCAGTAGCAGTTAAAACGAGGGAAGAGGAATGTTTAGGAATGTGCCAGTGTTGACTTGATGTTCTGTTACTGGAATTAACACGCAAAGGATTCTTTGCATGCTTGCTGGGATTTATTTAGAATACGTTATTCACACTCTGCCAGTGGTTCTTAACCCTTGATGATTCATGGATGGCATTCACAGAATACTGTATTGAAATTAACTTTGGAAATTAATCCTCCGACGGGCGAAGTATTTGGCTGATGCGTTAGGGTCCAATTGGCCAAAACGCACCTTTAAAATAATCACAATTTTCTACCCTTAAATTTCAATGATAGCCATAGTACCATAGTATAAATATCCATAGTATTATTTAGATATGAAAATTTTTAGTTTTTTTTTAATAGTTATAATTGTTACGTGAAAATGAGAAAGTGGGAATTATTTGTAATGCTCGAAGTAAAGATGAGAATGTAATAAATTAAGTGAGCATTTATCAGTTTGCCCATTTATCAGTTTATCAATATACGCGGGCAAATTATCACTTTGACCGTAAATTTAAAAGCAAAAATTTTGGTACAATTTTTTAAGTGAAACAAAGAGGTAGAATGATGAATTTAACTAGATTTCCCATCATACTCATTCGGAGTTTTTCCCCTAGGAACCATAACACCATAATTAATTTTACCCCAACTATAACAACTAATTTATTTTCAACAATTAATATTACGGGAAAAGTGATGGAGGGCAATTCCACCGTAACTCACGCTACATTTTTTTTCAAAATTGCAATTTCAAATAATTTTTAATATAGAAATAACTATTATTTTCTTTCTAAAAAAATCATGCATATTGAAATTTATAGCATAAATTTCGTCCGTCCGTCTGTCTATCTGTCTGTTCGGGAGGAATTTAGTAATCAATTTTAAACATACTTCCCCATGAGCTAGAGACTTGAAATTTTGAACATAGTTCAGATCTGGATGACAATATGATATTATCTCGTTAGTTCGATTCAATTTGCTGTCCCTGAACCCCCAGGGGGGCTTAAAGTTTAGAAGTTCAACTATAGGACCTTATTGTTAAAAAATCATTGTTGTGCAGTTTGCCTCCTCTCGTTATCAAGATGGCTTTAGAAGTGTTGTATAAAATATTAGTAAAATGAAAATTTGTAAGAATAAAAGTAATACACAGAGCAGTACTTCATGCAAGTTTTGTATTTGTAATACATCTAAGGGACTGACTTTATTAATTAGTTACTGAAAAGTTTGTCACTAATATATTTTTTAAAACACTTTTTTATATTACTAGTGTTTCAAAAATTTCCAACGTCATCTGAATAATAGCTAGAGGCAAAAACTGTGCAATGATTTTAACAAAACAGAGTAAAGCCATGTGTTAAAGTTCAGAAAAAAAACACTTTTTAGTTTTATTAAAAAGAGAAAGGAATCAAATTCTTGGAAGGCGTTCAGGTCGCGAATTCGAAACTTTACACAACAAAACTAAAAACCAGAAAATAATTAATGAAAAAAAAACCTTTTTAAAGAACAACGTTTTTAAAATGCACTAAAAGTATAAAATATTTTTTGTAACTCCTTGTAAAACGAAAAACGTGGGGATCATGCATTAGGTATTTAATCCAACTTAATTTCATCATTAATTTAAATAATTTTTAACTGTGGATATAATGGTAAATAGAGTGACAAGAGTCTGTAAATATTATTGCATGATCCCCACGTTTTTCGTTTTACAAGGAGTTGCAAAAAATATTTTATACTTTTTAGTGCATTTTTAAAAACGTTGTTCTTTAAAAAGGTTTTTTCATTAATTATTAAAAATGAAACAAAACGATGGAATTTAACTAGATTTCTCATTAGACTCATCTAGTTTTTCCTCTGGGAACATTAACATTATTTTTATATTTACCTCAAATATCAAATAAATTACATAAAAGCGTTTTCAAAAAAAACCAAATATGTTACATTTATCATCAGATATTATAGAGGTAATTAGCATCATCATTTTTGCTAATTCACCTTAAATCAATGCATTTTAAACCATGTTTCGTGGTTCCAGAACTGTCATTGAAACATCAGCACATTTAATTTAAGAGTGATTATGGTAATCAAGGAGTCATAAGCAAAAGAGGAAAAGAGAAGAATATGCAAGGTATCTCAATTGAGTTTCAGTCAATACCAATTTTCTCATCAAGTTGGGAAAAAGGACTGAATGCAATCAAGAAATGGAATCAACAATCTGAATATAAGATTTTAATGGTCTGTGTGTTAAAAGATTCCTATCTACGTTTTAGCTCTCAATCAAGTATGCAAGTAAATATGCATTATATATACTTGTGTCTTCTTTCTGATTAAAAAAATTCCGTTCATGATTACAAAAAAGGTTTGCTCTTTAACTCGCAAAGATACTCGTAGGTAGAACTTTATTTCAAATAAACAGAATTTCCTAAAATGTTTAAACAGTTATGAAAAAATTAAACTTTAATTTTGAAACGTTACTAACTAAAAACTAATTTAAAAAGTTACTTTAAAACTACCCTTAAAATTTTTTCTTAAAATGAGCAGAGTTTTCATAAAACTTTTCAACACACACATATTGAACCCACGGACACCTGCCAGGAGTAATCAACAACCTCAAACTTGTTGAATAATTGAAGCGGCGTTCCACAATAAATTCGAGGGCGTAGCATGCCCGCAAGATTAATGGAACATTCCATCACGGGCAATAATATCAGTTAATACTAAAAAACCGATTAACATCTTATTCCAACCTACTCTCTCCCTCAGATACAATCCTAAACTCTTCACGGCCTATCTTATCATTATCCCAATTAGTCTCTCAATGCTTTCCTCCAGGTTTTCAATAATCACTTATGAATCTCCACAATAGCATAGTTCACGAAGGTGCATCTCGATGTTGTGTTCGGGCTAATACCTATTTTGAAGGGATGATAATTCAATAGGTAAAAAAAGATGGTAATAGATGATGCCACATAAATTTTCCCCTGTTGGGCCATTGGATCCATTAGACATCCAAAGCGTAAACGATTTCTAATCTGCTTTTTCTCCACAGGGCGTGACAAAGATTATAAAGTTCGCCATAAATGTATCGTAAAAAATTGCCCCGCTGTAAATTACCTGGTTAATGGCTCGCTTCGAGAATGGGGTGGAAAAAGCGCTTCCAAATTAAATTTTCCTCCTATTTTTTAATCGGCCGTTTTGTCGAAGGCTGGACTGGACAAGAATGGACTTTTGGAACTATGGGGAAAAACTAGTGGGATGGTTTTCTATTCACACTCAATTGGAGGGTTTAGATGTTCGTGAATAATATTAGGGGCCCATTTACAAATTGTGTTATTGTCCAATTTTTGTCAGGTTTGGTCAAATTTCGCTTACACAGGGTGACCCAAAAAAGACTGACACATTTTACAAATCAACAACTAACAACTCGAAAACTAAAAAAGATAAAAGTACGCGGTTTGTTGCATCCTACTCTTCTGTTTTTTTGGGACGCCCTGTAGTTGTAGTAACGTAAATTTCACACATTTGGTAATAAGAGAAGGGGGTTATATCACTCAGTTCCCTTTGCCACAAGTAGTCACATTTCAGTGACCCCCTTCCCCCAATGTGACGTCATATTTTTAAAATTATTAATTTTAACCAAATGCAAGATTTTTTTGAACGCTATCTTGCACCTTAAAGCTTGGCCGCTAATTAACAATGAAAAAAAGGATTCTCCATATCAGTTTAATTTTTAGAATTTTTATGGATTTCATTTTGTGTAAAACATTTATTTGCATAGAATTTCATCACAGCTCTATATTATTTGTGTTTTTTTATTAAAAACAATCGTGCCTCAATATATTTATATGATTTCTCAATTGAAACTACCTAAAAATCTAACTAGAACTTAAAGAGTTGATTTAACAGTTTAATTAGACCTTTGGATGGCATTTTATGGGTGAGGTCTACTTATGGCCTCTATGGTCATACCGCCAGAAAAAAATCTTAGGCAGAGAAACCGAAACTCTGGAAATAAATACAAATGATATCCACGCAGATTTTGCACAAAATGTTTTTTCATCATTTATTAACTACCCTCACCCCAGATATTGAGTGGAAAAATCCGATCCCATAACAATCTCAAGAATATTGTAAGGCGTCAAAATATTTTTCCCCTGCCGGTATGACATTTAATAATATAGTACAAGTTCAACCACCAAACCTTTGCGAAGTAGTCATTTCTGAGTCCCCTTTAAAGGTTTATGTGAAATTCCCATTCCATTTCAGTTTGTACAATTTTAGGAGAATCCCTTAACGTAATCCTCAAGCAATTTATCGCAAATTCATCACAAACCGTATTCTCTATGAATTCCTGGATTCATATTGTCAAGATTTCAACACGATAAACAGAGATCAGTTTGCTTCAAAAGAGAAGGTTAATTGAACTTCTTAATGGAGTACTTTTGACCCAGACTATTCTAATTTCATAAATCATACCGGATGGTTATCATGAGATGTTTTTATCATGTTTTGAAATGAAAGAAGGGGGAAAACATCCCATTAGAGTACAACAAAACAGTGATTTTAGATGCTGCTTGAAACAAATTAGATTATAAAACCACTATGGTATTGAGGGAATCACGAATTTAAGGAAATTATCAAAATAATAAATGGGATATTACTCAATCTTAAAATAACTCTTATAAATCCAAGGGTAATACGAGATTTCATTATGATTTTATCGATGTAGTGTACTAATTTGCTGATCTAGTTACGATCACGATTTAATTTGGAAATCATCAAATCAATTTTTGCACAATATAATCGCTTTAAAGGTTTTTCTTATCTAAACATTTGTATATCTACAGATACCGTTATAAAATCGATTTAAGATGTTATTAATTTACAGAATTTTTTATTCTATCATAGTTCAATGCCTCAAAATTTCAAACCTTTCTTCATCTACTAATCAATTGCACAAATCTTATGTATTTACATAAAATTCTCTGAATATATTCATTTAAATCATTTATTTTACCTTTTAACTACTCTGTGCTTTTAACAACGCAAATTTAAAAATTTATGGAAACTAGGGAGCTACCGCCCCCTACTCGCTATCGCTCACCAACCCCCGTAAATTGCTGACGCAAGACCTTTTGGAATTACTTCGAATCAACACAAATTCCAACTCGCTAAACTTAAAACTCTTCATAAAACAATTGAACAATTTACAGAAAAAACGTCAACCAACTTTCCAAAAATACGTCACCAAATCCCCTCTATGAATAAATCTCCCTTAAAAGATTGAATATATATTAACTCGAACTTATCAAAAATTTAAACAAAAATGTTTTTAGAAATATTCATCTTAATTATTATTAACCTATGATTATAAAAATAACTTATTCTAATTGTTTATTCGGACCAAACAAAAACTATTATTTTAAAGTAACTAATGGCTAGTGTTTATCATTCATATTTTTTAAACCCAGACTTGTTAAACAATACCGTTTAAGCAATTGAAAATAATAAGTGACAAAACATCACTCTATGTTTACAATTAATTTCGATAAAATCAGACTAAAAATTATAAATATTGGACAAAAAGTGAAATTTTAGTATAAAATGGCGTACATGTAAGATTTTAGAATGTGTTTTTATCAGTCTTTGAGTGATATTTCATCAAGAAAGTACTTTTTAAAAGGTGAAAAAACATGTTTCATCTTAAAATATAGCGTCAATCGGTCGTTGTGATTGGATGCATAATAATTTTATTGACAGTACTTGCTTTGTAACTGCGACCCTATCCGTTATCTAAAAAATGGAAATTTTTAAAATTGAGATTTTTTATGAAAAATCGAAGGGCCTACTCGGAAATCCGGAAAGAATCCGGACATTTTGATACCATATATGTGTCATTCGGTTCAGTAATCAAAGAGTCTTTCTCTGGAAACCCGTTCACCCAAAACTTTTTGGTACTTCTCTAGAAAGCCGGCGCAAATCTAGCCAAGTAGATTTTTTGGCGACAGCTCACACATGGCCTTCCGAAACAGAAAGCTGAATAGCTGAAATAAAGCTATTTTTCTAAAATAGCTTTATTTCTGCTCAAAAAGAGATCTGCTTACCCCATTGTTACAAAAAAACATAATGTAAATACGGCCGTATTCACCGGTAACCTGACCGGCTGTCAGGTCAGGAAACCATGGTTACAGCCTCTGATTGGTGGAAAAATAATTCAATATTTTCCTTCCACCAATCAGAGGCTGTAACCATGGTTTCCTGACCTGACCGCCGATCAGGTTACCGGTGAATACGGCCGTTATCGCTTGAGCCGGGATTCTGGAGTAGTACCAACTTTTTTTAGAATAGAGATATTCTCTAAATACAATAACAAAACTCATCATTTTAAAAAATGGATAAGTAAATCTTATTTATATTATAAGAAGATAGATCTATTTACCTTACTAGGGAGCTACCGCCCCCTGCTCGCTATCGCTCGCCAACCCCCGTTAACTTCTGACGCTGATACTTAAGGATCTCTTTGCCATCCTCACAAAACACAGCTCACAGCACTTACTCATTTTATAAAACATTCTTAAAACAGGGGAACTACTTCTCTGGGGTATTCTTTCAACAAAAGGGGAATATTCATTCAGCGGCGAAATTTTAACAGTTCCTTTATGGCAATATGAATTGGCGGATCGCCATTTAATTCCAAGAAAATTAGTAACAAAGCAGTGTAAACTTTCTTTTACCATTTCCCCTCACACAGATCCATTCAGAAGCACTGAAACATCTCCGGAATAAATTTTACTTTCTTAAAATTTGTAATGATTTTCATTGATTGTATGTGAAAAATGTAGTAATTATCGTAAACATCACGAAAATTTAGAATTTTGCTTCATGAGAACAAATAAACATCGAAATTGTGTCAGTTTCATGGCAATGACACGAATGTTCTGACTTTCGATTTTTATCTTTATTTCTAAAACATTCCCCCGCCATATCTAGTTTTGCGTTTTGGCATTATAAAAAAAAGTTACCTTTTACTACCTTAAATAATATAACTTGCAAAAGGATATAAAAATAATTATTATTGTAATAAATAAATGCAAAAGTTCAAAATTTCTGAAAGCGAGTTTGTTTATATTTTATTGTAAATATAGTAATGATTAGGTTGCCACAACGACAAAGATAAATATATAAATATGAATTAATTATTTAAAAATAAAAGATAAATTAATTATCCATTAGTTTTAAATATAATTAAAATCGTTTGAACAGCAAAAATATAAATGTTGTTAAAAAGAATCCAATATATATTTTTTAAATTAGTGTGATAAATAGAAAGATGATTATTTAATGTATTTGAATGTTAAAAAACCAGTGAAATATATTTTCAATTGTTTTAAAATTCATAGTTTCTTGCTTTATAACTGCGACCTTATCCGAAATCTAAAAAAATGGAAATATTTTAAAATTAAGAATTTTTTTGAAAAATCGAAGGGCTTACTCGGAAATCCGGAAAGAATTCGGACATTTTAATACCATATATGTGTCATTTGGTTCAGTAATTAAAAAGCCTTTCTCTGGAAACCGTTCACCAAAAACTTTTTTTTAGAATAGAGAGATAATTGAACACAATAATTAAATAATCGTTGATTGAAACTACTTTTAATAATAATTCGACACAATAGTTAATTATATTTTAAACTACTTTTAGAAATTTTCATACTCTTCAATCAATTACTTTTGTGCTAATTATTATTCCAGAGTAGACAAGATCTTTAACATTATAGACAGAGTACACAAGGTCTTTAAAAATCTAATTTGATTCATCTTACCAGCGTATGTTTTTAACCCTCAAAGAAATAATAAAAAATATTTACTTGAAAATAAAAAATCTAATACAATTTAGACCCGATTGTACAATCACAATTTTGTAAAACTTAAAGTTTAAAATATCGAAAAGAAAAATCTTTAGAAAGAATTTTCCAAATTTTCTTAAAATCAGTTAGTGTGCTAAAAAAATTTTAGAAAAGCTCTTTCAAAATTTGATACATTTTGAAAATTTGTATCCTAAATAAGAATAAAAATTTACAAAGGTTTTTATTACGAACAACAAAAACCGTTCAAATGATGAGATAATAAAATCTTCAAATTTAATCCTTTCAGAATTATCATAACACTTGTTCGTAAACAATTTGTACAAAACAGGTATATACCGTATACATAAACAAAAATAAAAAAACGTAATACTAATTGAATGAGTTTTTTAAGTGTTCGAGTTGACATGTGTATGTCATCGTACTTTTATTTAATAAACTGGGAAGAAATATTAAATTTTCAGACATCTTTTGTGTATCTAAAAAGACGAACACTAAAATATTCATAACTTAAAACTTCACATTAATATACATTTAACCCTCCTTTGAATACACTCATTCAAAAAAAAGAAACTGTACATAAAACCTCATGACATAACAGATCCACCGCCAAGAAGGAGCCAACACCAAGGTGAGACTCCAAACCCCTTGACGACACTGCTTGACAGTCGACAGAAAAAACAACCTCCACACGGCCATAAATTCTCCGAATGGAAGGAAAAGCAAAACAGGAACGAAGTGTGACTAAATAAAAGCGGACTTTCAAATGCGATCTTGACCCTCAACGTAATAAACGATCCCAGCGAAAGGGGAAACTGGGTAATACACTCTTCAACTCTTCTTACTTACCCTTGATCCTATAAACTCTGTCGTGTGTATTACTTACTGCACGAGGCAATCCTGAGTGTTGCCCGCAGAAGGACAGTTTTTAGGAGGATAGGTGCCACTGAGTCCGTTTGAATTTTGTGTAATTATTACGCGGATGTTTGTCCATGAGTAGTGACCCTTTGAGGAAGTGTTAGAAAAACTGGGGGAAAACGCTCGTTAATGATAAGTTAAGAGCTGGATAGGTATATTTTTAGAATGTCTGTTTTACTTTTGAATTATTTTACGAATCACATTTAATCCCAAACTAGTTTATGAACTGAGACATCTCTAGCTTTCTTCATTACGAAATTGTTGAGTTATGTAATCTATCCCCAGGAAGCGATAACAGAGAATATAATTTTCTTTCTTTATATGTATTATTCAAAACTGTCATTAGCTATTTATACCGGGGGGTTATAAAATAAGGACCCTGCTTTATAATTCTATGCAGACGAAACTGGTTCAATTTTAAAGAGGGCATTTTGTAGGGATGAGAGCTTTTTTGAAACAAAAAAAGGTTCATTTCCCCCCTTATACATAACGCTTTACTAAAAATTTTACTTTGGTTTTCGGACCGTCACCAAAAGTTTAAAAGGTAAATGTTTATACAAACAATCAAATCAGACACTTACACTTTGCCCAACATGACTGTCTACTTTCTTAGGGATAGTTATAATTTTTTTCTTGATTGTATGATTTGAGATAGTTTGAATAAACATTTAACTGTAGACTTCTTCCAAAAACCTAAATTAAGAAAATCATTCTTACATAAGATATATTTCTCTTCTCACTCTCTAAACCTAATTTTAATGAAATTAGTTCTGATATCTCTATCAAGACTGCAAGCAAAATTATAAAACTGAAAATAGAACAGCACAAAAAAATGTGACCCAAATTCCTCAGAGCTACTACGATTTAAAGTAATTTAAACTCTCATTTGTAACGATGATCCATCTTAAAAGTTATCATCAGAGGGTAAAAGAAGATGGAGGGAGGATGTTAGTATCATAATCATCATTCCAGCGTACATTTCCGCTGTAAAAAAATGAAAAATGATACAAATTAAAAGCAATCTTTACTCCTCGGATTTCATTTGCACTAAAACAGTTTTTAAAGTATGTATTTTTTATTAACAACATCTACTATTCATAGCCATAGGCACACTTCTGTAAATCATAGATGAACTGAATATGTCTGGTGGTTAGAGTTAGTTTACTGTAACTGTAATATAGACGAGACTAAAGGAAGTGTGTAGATAAGTACCTAAGGATATCTGATATATGATTGTATTAAAAAAATAATTACGCATGTCATGTCCGGTAATATAACGTTTATCGTGTAAGCTTCTTTGTTAAATACTACCACGTGCAATGATGTGAATGCATGGAATTTAAAACTATTCCTTCCTGTCTAAAACATTTAATACTCTTTACATTTTTCATTGTTTTTAGTAGAAGAAGCAGTTTATATGAACTATTTTTCTTTTTACTGCTTAAACATTTAAGCTGTTTGATGGCAATGTTATGGAAAGGTTAAAATGTGCTAATCTAAGCGTAAATCTACACTAAAGAACAAAAAAATAACTATTTAGGAACTGGAAACAAAATAAATAGTTACAATAGAATTATGCGGATTAAATTAATAAAATCGTTTTTTAAAACGGTTAAAGAATAATCAAAACAGTCCTAGCATATTAGGGAGCGTTTAAATATTCTGTAAACTTGTTTTAGTTTAAGGTGATTTTTAACCCCCACCTTCCCTTGTCGGCTAAAATCGTAACTAACTTGCTTGTAAACAAATCGTTAACCCTCAACTTACAATTATTACGTAAGGAACTTTACAACCACACAAAAAGTTTTAATTATCTCTATCTTATTCTTGGATATCTTCTTTTAATTATCTTATCTAAATTTTAAATTAAATACATAACTTTTGCAAACTGCAAGATATTTTCAAAAACACGGTGATTTTATATTCTACGTAAGAATCACTCATTCCTTTTTCCCCCTTAGTGCCTACTTAATATTTGAATGTCCCTAATTTACTTACAAGCAAAAAGTCTCCTATTAAAAAATAAGCAAAAGGTGGGGACGTTATTCCCAGTCTAGTTAAGCGTTGTTTATCAACAGTAAATAAAGCATCGCATAAAAAACTGTCCTTCAATCCTCTTGACTACTTGTCAACGTAACATTAGCATATCGACCTCGTTTTTAAGAGTGGATTTTCCCTACCTTGGATATCCAGGAATGCGATTTCTCCTAATGGAAGGAACATGTTCCTCATTAACTTAAATGCCACGGCCGCATCCAGTGAATTATAAAACTGTCTGAAGGTGAAATTCAAATGGTTGGAAAGTACACAAATTTAGCATGCCATTGTTAAAATCCCGTTATAATCGAAATTCTTGGATATAACAACAAAAGGCATTTTTTGAAGGTCTAAGTATGGAATCTAAGAGATTAGTGAAGATAGTTTTTATTTTAGTTCATGCATTGAAAAAAAATATGTGTTTTACATAGTTTCAGTGTAGTGTAGAAAGTTTTTGTTTGTTGGAAAAATTGCATGCATTTGGAAATATAAAGCATTTTTTCACAAATCCCACCCCAAAAGCAAACTACATCAAAGTGAAATAAAAAAGTTTCATATAAAACTTTATTAACCTTATTATTAACTTTATTAACCTTATATTTTGGCAGCTTAACATTTCCTACAAAATCTAGGTCATAACTTGATACTTATAAGCTCTTTTGCTCTAATCATTTCTTATCTCTTTTACACTCCAACAATTCTCGAAAATATATATAAGTCTCCTCTCTTTCTTCCTCTTTTTACATCTCCCTTACCTTCCTCTTCCCTCTTATATAGTAGATATTCCATATCTTCCTTTCCCTTGTTTAGACTGTTTTCTCTATTTCCAATCATCTCCATCTCTTTTTCACTACCCTTTCTCCTTTTCTCGTCCCTCCTTTGTCATCTCTGCTTTTAATATCATCCTGTTCCCTCTCCTCCTCTTTTCCCTCTCACGTTTTCCTCTTTTTCGAAAACTCTCTCTTATCTCATCCTCCTCATTCATCTCATCACTTTTCCTCATTTCTCATTTTCAATCCTTTCTCTCTCTCTCCCTCCTTATTTTCCCCATCCTGTCTCATTCGCTCGCTGTGTTACCCTTCTCTCACTGAAAGAAATTTGATCTTCTCAATTAAACGAAATTAAATCCAGACCCTTTCTCTCCAAAACACGCAGGGAAGCATCACACCAAGGTTCCACCAAAATCCTTTATTTGGCCAACATAAAACTAAGTAGAAAGTCTTGGTAAAATCAGTGGTACATATAACAAAAAATTATAGTAAAGTGATGCCATACAATAAAATTATATCCAACTATTAACAGCTCAAATATGCAAATTAAGTTGATAATAAGTCGTAAAATATGTCTAAGATAATGGTGTGAATCTAACCCGATTTTTGACACCTACCTAATTCTTTCTCCTCCATCCCGTGTCACACTTCACCACACCTCTCTTCTCTTTGTCACAAAATGTCCCCCTTCGCCACGACCCTCCTTTCTCACAAACTGTCCCACTTGTGTCATATTTTACCATACCCTCCCCCCTTTGTCATAAAGTGTCCCACTTTACCACAACCCACCTCCTGTGTCACAAAGTGTCCCCTACTTCAGCATACCCATTCCCCTCATTTTTAAATTCAAATAAATATGTGCATAGTATAAACGTTGCCTTTTTACTTATTTTAACCTTTTTTTGCACAGTAAATTTTTAATCATACCCATTCCCCTTTGTCAAAGTGTCACATTTTACCATTCCCGTCACATTTGCCACAAAGTGTCACACTTTACCATTACTCCCTCCCCCTTGGACACAAACCCTCAAACAACTCCCCTATACCTACACCCCAAAAGAAAAACTCTTCCCAGCAGCCTGCCTGACCCGCCGAAGCAACCTGCTGCCGAGCCACCCCACCCTGCCGGCGGTTCAAGGGCGCAGGAAGCACGTGGACGGGTGGGGAAAACCCCGCTCTCTCCGCCGGGGTTTTTCGCCGTACAATTGGACCAAGTTCATTGCTTTCGCCTGAGTAGCCTTCGCACGGGCTGCTGTTGACATGCGCTCGTTAATATTCATGGGGCTGGGTTTGTTTGGTGTTGTGCTGTCTTCTTCTTGTTTGGGTTGCGCGCATTCTCCATTTTTCTTTGTTATTTAAAAGCTTATTTTGAAAAATAGGTTTTTTATGCAGTGCTTATTAAAGGATTTTCTTCCCTATACGCAAATTTTCATTTTAAGAGGTAACAAATTATATGACATTAGTATTAATTAACTTCATGATGGGGGATCTAAGTAAGAAAATGTGAAAAAATAGGTTTTTTTTGCTTAAAATTTCCAATTATCAAAATTTTTTTCACTATTTCCATTCCACAAGGAAATTCTATCTGAATACCTTCAAAGCTCATTGAAATATCAAAAATTCAAATTGGTGACTCATACCATTTTATAACACCCTTTATTATAACAAAGTAGGGTTTATCCGAAAATTTAAGTTTAACTTTTTTTATGCGGTAATAGGAATAATTGGGAAGGCCTCATAGAAATTTCAACACGCAATACTATGTGAGCTTTGAAGATATTGGGGAAAAAATTTCTGTGTCTTATTCAGGAAATAATAAACTACGAAGGCATTGTGGAAATTTATTTTTTCCATTTTCATTAGTAGACCCAAAATTGAGTTAAAACTAGTCTCCTCTAATTTTTCACCTCTTAAAAGTAAAATTTGCAATTGGAAGTATGTGTCTAGGGGGAAGTACTTTAGGGAATATCGGAATATCCTATGTTACACTCTATTTAAAACATCCCGTGTATGATAATTTCCACATAGGGGCTCCCCAAACATTACATGTGCATATGCTTAAGTGATGTTTAGACCCTTCCAAACTTCTTTCCTTCTTAATATAATTTAGAAAATGATTAATCCCTTATTATAATTACATGAACACCTAGCTAAACACCCTTTCATTATTTTGTACAGAATATTCAGTGATAAAGTTTCAAAAATTTAGAACAAAACTCGAATGGGGGAAAACTATCTTGAAAACAAAAAATATAGCTAAATTATTTCATAATTACTTATTTTTTTTAATTGAACACTTCAAGTTAAAACATGTTTGCAATTTACCAGATGTTTGTGAAAATACAGTGTTTAAGTACCTTATGTAAGCATCACTCATTTTCCCTCTCTTCTTGTCAGCAAAAGTAAGCAAACCTGATGGTGAGACACATAAAAGGGGTGGCAGGCTACATGCAGTCCGAAGATAGGCCTGGTTTAAACAGATCATTTTAACGACTAAGCTTAGACTTAGAGATAATAAATGTGAGCAAACAGTCAGCAAAAGTTCTTTCGTACCAAGTAAGTGACTTTTCTGCTGATACACAAAAAGACAATGACCACCATGGTTCGAAAAAGACCACCATCCTAGCCAACAGATTCAACCACAAACAAGCCAGTAATTAATTCTTCATCTGCGAGTTCACCAAGGTCTCCTTGTTCCGAAACCATTTACTCTGCAACATCTTTCTCCATCATGTCTTCAGAAGAAAACCAAACAAGGGAGCACATCGGTATATTTATGGTCGAGAATCCCAGCAACATGACTCGGGAATGCTGATAAGAGATAACAGCAAGATATATAGGTTTTACTCGAAGAAACATTACTGGTATGATTCCGACCACTGAAAGGGATAAGGACTATAATGCGTCCTTAAGAACCTTGTTGTTGGCTTCTTTTATTTATGAGAGATGTTACGGATCTAATTTATATGTCTTCTTCCACTCTACGTTTTTTTAGGCATTTTGTGTCTCACGTATTGAGAAATAATAGGTTTATTTATGTTTACATCGAGATTCGTCTCTCAAAAAGCCCGAAAAGGTTATTCAATTAGACAGGATCTTGTCAGAAGGGCTCTTAAAAGTCGTAAATTCTGTTGGAATTAATTACTCAAGGCAGAATATTTGAAGGTTGAAATTTAACCAAACACGTTCCAGGTTATTTTATTGTATTTCTCTAGATGTGTTCAGAGTTTGACGACTGAGTTTAATCCCTGGTTGATGATGCAGGTTTAAATCATTGTTTAAAATTCAGAAGGGGTGGTTATCTAGGTTCAACAGAAGTTCACATACGTAAGAAGTTTAAGTTTATGAAAACAGAGTGTGTGAAAATAATATCAAACTAATTGTTATAGTTGATGTGTATAAAAATATTCAATTTAAACCATCGTGCCATATTATTGTAAAGTTAAAACTGTTTTGAAAATTAGGAAAGAGATACTTGTGATGTCACTTTAAAATATATTCTATTAAATTTCTTGTTACTACCGTAGTTAATACAAAAGATATCATCAAGGAATGCAATAAGGGGCTCCTATGTGAGAATAATTTTGATTTTTTGAAACTAACAGCATTATTCAGTCGACGCAGGTTTTCACGAACTTGTGGGGGATCCATAAATAGTTCGCATAATCAAGAGCTTGTCAAGTGGAAAAACATTAAATAATGGCAGAAATATTTTAAAGTTTGAGTTATATTTTTTATCAAATCCCCTCTTTTTATAAATAAGATTAAAGTAGACGAATGGAGTGAATACTACGAAATTAAGTTACACATTTCAGATTTTCCTCTTAACTAACATGGAGAACAAATACAGGGTGTTTCAAAATTGCGTTGCATGGCTGTTATTTTGAACCAACGCCTCCTAGGGTCACGGAAGTAAGGTCTACCCCCAGGTAAGTGAGCCTGGAGAATCCATTGAGAGGACTTACAGTGCCCCTAGCGGCGAAATTAAAAAGTTAAAAAAATTAATTTAAAAACTAAAGGAGATATAGCAAAAACCTCAGTGAGAGTATTGTTGCCAACGTCATGAAGAACTCACTGAAAAAAAATTCATGAAAATATCTTGAATATTCGCCGAGATGACATGCCGAGTGCATGTGATAATAGCACTTTTTCAGGGGTCAAAAGAAAAAGTTCGCATAATTGCAAATTTTTCAGTGTTTTTTTTGTAGTTTTATGTTTTTTGAGTTTAAAAACCCAAAATTTAATCAAAAAATCAAAAAAATTTGCAAATATGTGAACTTTTTCTTTCCAGACCCCCTGAAAAAGTGTTATTTTCATTTGCTAATATCTCGGCGAATATTCAAGATATTTTCATGAATTTTTTTTCAAACAGTTCTTCATGACGTTGGAAACTGAGGTTTTCACTCTATCTCTTTTAGTTTTTAAATTATTTTTTGTACTTTTTAGTTTCGCCGCTAAGGGCGCTGTAAGTCATTTCAGTGCATTCTACAGGCTCCCTTACCTAGGGCCCTTCAGCCCTTACTTCCATGACCCTAGGAGGCATTGGTTCCGGATAAAAGCCGTGCAAAACACAATTTTGAAACACCCTGTATAATGTGTGGTACAGATTACAAATATCACTTAAGTGTCTTTCAATCATACAGCCCTGTACTCGTTGTTTGTTTAAATTCAAGTTTGACTGGACAAACTAGCCGATAAGAGGTCTCTTTTACCCACTTGCTGTTTCTTCTCACACTATTTCTTACAATATTTTAGAAAAGATGTTTTTGGCACTTAAGTTCGTAAAAGTGAATGGAATTTAGTATATTATTAGTATATATGGGGCTAAGGGCGGGATCAACTCTTAGTTCGTAAAAACGAACGTCGACTACAATTACCAATTCAACATTTTAGATTGGCAAAGGAATTGCCCAAACCATCACGATCTCCAGGAATATCATAGTGATGTGGACGGTCCAGATTTACATTGCCGGTCGCATCCGGTGGTGGATTCGAGGATGGTGGATGTTGGTGGATGTGCCCTAACGAAGGGTTTACACAGGGCTCCCCACCTTGCGCTATCGAACCTTCAGATTCCGATTCTTCCTTGACTTCATTCTCGGGAACTTCGGTGGACTTCTTGGACTTGAAGCTAGACGCCATCTTTCTTTTCTTGGTGCTCTCCTTCGTGATACTCGAAGTCTTTCTTTTCTTTTCAGCCGTCGTCTTGGCGACCTTGCTGGACGCTTTTTGTTCTTTCATTGTTGTCATCTTGGTGCCTTTCATGGTGCTGGACTTGGGGCTACACATGATAGTTGGTTTCACGGCTAGTTTCTTCGTAGTAGTCGTCTTGGTGACCTTGTCAATCCCTTTCTTTTGTTTCAAGGTATCCATCTTCTTGTCATTGGTCGACATCTTTTTCACGGTCCTGGACTTGGTGTTGGCCATGATGGTTGGTTTCACTGCGAGTTTCTTCGAAGCCGTTGTCTTGACTACCTTGCTAGTTGCTTTCTGTTGTTTCATGGTAGTCCTCTTGGTGCCGTTAGTCGACATCTTTTTCACTGTCTTGGACTTTATAGTTGTTTTCAAAGCGGGTTTCTTGGAACTGTCTCTGCCAGTCGATGTCTTCTTTTTCACCGTAGAAATTTTGTTTGACTTGATACCATCCTTGCTTGTCGATTTGGTTTTTGGTGTAGACCCAGTCAATCTTTTCTTTTTCTGGTCTGGAACCTTGGTGTTGCCTTTGCTGCTCGATGTCTTATTTTTCTCTGTGGTTGTCTTTGACTTTCTTTCATTCGATTTTTTCTTTTTCTCGACTGGATTCTTAATGCTGGTGCCTTTGCTTTTCAATATCGTCTTTTTCTCATTTGAAGTCTTAGTACTTTCTCTGCCAGTCAATTTATTGCTTATTTTTCTTCCAGTCGTCTTTTTTTCCTGGGACGCTTTTTTGTTAAGAGCAGCGGATGTCTTATTCGTCGCTTTTCTTGTCGGTTTCTTAAGAGTTTTAGTCTTACTAATAAGTCGAACACTGCTATCAGCAGGAGCTCTGGATTCTGGAAGAATTAAAAAAGTACTACTTATCAGTATGAAGCTCATTCAAATTGCTTTTTTTTGAAGAAGGGAATAAGTCCAAAAAAGGACAAATTGACTTTTTGCGCTCAAAACAATCTCCAAGCTTTGCTCTACACATAGGTGAAAAGAGGGGAAAATAGCTAACCCCTTTAGAGAGATATCGCCCCTTGAAGTTGGGAAATCGATGTCCATACATTAATAATACTTAAATGCAAATGCATAATGGCTAAAAAGCTAAAACATTAATATCTATAATTATTTAAAATAATAAATGAAAGCGATAAGCCCTCCCAAATGTGTCGCCAAACAACACCCATTCCACCGCGTAATGAATACTAGGATTAAGCTAGCTAAAATAATAAAGCTAATTGTAACCAAAAATAAAAGACTGGCAATTTTTACGAGATGGAAAAACAAGGACATAGCACCAAAACCGCCTAATGCATGTTTTTTCTGAAAAAAAATATTATTTACCTCTAGTCTCCATTACTTTGATACGGTAGTATTCTTTTTTATTCAAAAATAATGAAAAATCAATTCAATCAAGACATGTAAGTTTATTCCCGATAATTGTTTTTATTTTGGCTTTCATCAGTTTTGCAGTTATTATTTCAAGACTCTCTTTGATCTAGTAAAATTAATATAAGTTTTTATGCGTTTTGTGCTATTGATGGGTGTTTAGTGTTTACTCTGGGTATTTAGGGTATTTTCTATAAAGTGCCAAGTTAAGCTTTTTAAGAATTGTTTTTCCCTACGTGTAAATTAAAATGCATACTTTTGAACTTCCACAAAATTGATTCTTTTTATTCACGAAAGTACTAAAAATACAAACAAACCATTTCACCTGGTCAATCAACTTCCAGAATGTCTGCTTCTCCTACTAATTTCTCCATCTTAAGGTGACGTCTTGCCTCACTGATAAATTTTATTTAAAAACATCTTAAATTTACAACGAAATATAAGACAAAAAAACATTATAAATTTATAATTATTAAATAAAATAAGTTTTTAGAAAACCATATAGTGCTACTTATAGAACGCTTGTTAGCATTCAGGTAATTTAGATATAATTGTTATAAACATAATACTCTTTAACACTCTAATTATTATAAAACTCTCACGAGCTATTCTAATGGAAATAAATATACAAGATTTACAATCAATAAATTACACAGAGCACTTTTCTGTCCTCCCAAATATGCAGTTACTCTATTTATTACCCTCTAAATATGCAAATACAGAGATCTAACACGATTCTCTCTCAATAACCTGTCAATACGATTCCTTCCCTTCAACTCATTTACCCTTAAGTAAACCAGATGATTCAACAACATTACATCCATCATTACATACTAATTCTACTCAAGCCTGATTCGGCAATTGCTCTGAAAGCAATTTCTTCAGCACAACCTCTCCTATTTAATGTCTTCATTCCAGTTGGAAAAAACCGTCAACAGACGCCACGAACGGTACACGAATTTATATTAATTTGGATGGTACGATTCATTTCCCACTGGCCATAAATCAAACTATAATGACGCTTTTTTCCACTAGCCGGGGTTGACAAGTCTCCATTGTTTTGTTTTTCCTTGTGCCCCCAAACGTTCTGGTTCCTTTCATGCATTTATTTTTTTTAATATTCTTGCGGTTGCTCATCCTATAATGGCAGATCTTTTTTCCAGCTAACCTACCGCTCAGGCGTTCCTAATGAGAGATCGAGGTACGATAAAATCGTTCGATGGAATAGAAGAAGGGGCCTCTCTGGAGGGGACGTTCTGTTCAACGATTCGATAAGGGAGGGTTCATTAATTGCGTTGCGGGAATCTTACATATCGAGTTCAAGTATAGTCAAATTGAGTTAAAAAGGTAGTGTTGATTTTTCCGAAATCAACCCCCCCCCAATAAAAAGTAGACTTTCTTGTTTCCATTTTGAATGCGAAGAATGAAAGGAAAGAGAATATCCCTGGTAATAACGCTTTTACCCCAAATATTTATCTTTCATTACCATAACTTGCTTCCTGTTCTCCTTTCTTTTTCACAATCATCCTTTATTCCCTTCCTTTCTTTTTAACCATTTTTCATTCTTCCACTTTCTCATATTATTTCCTTTTTTCGTATCGCATTTTCTTTTTCTCTTTTATTCATCCTTCTCTGTCTTTCTCTCCTCATTTCTTTGAACACTGTATTTCTTTTTCATTCTGGTCCACCTTTTTTTAGTATCCTCACGTATTAAGTTTAAAGAGCAATAAATATGTATAAAGAAGGATAAGTTAGAAAGGAATTTCTTTATAAACCCCTCAAAAAAAGCTTTCCTAGTAGCACAGCTAATATATCAAGTTTACGCTACTGCAACTAGAAATAAACGAACTTTGGAAATTTGGCCATACATGACCAAACTTAGGCAAATCTATGCTGCTTGGGTTGATGCATTTAAGAACCACCAGAGTTGGAATAAGAAATAAAAAATGAACAGGTAGGTAAATAGAAATCCGGAATGGGACTAGTATATTCGGCGAGGCCGCTTTGGCGCAGAGTGATTCGGCGCGAAGCAGTAATTTTTTTTATAGTTTTTAGAATGATGATAAATTTATTTTATATTAACTTTCATTTTATTACTCGTGCCTAATCGAAGCAGACCAATAGGAATATTCCTAAAGCGAAATAATGGGGAAAAAACCATGAAGCTTTTTTAAACGGTCCCCAATACCAGCCAGGTATGAAATAAAAAACAGGAATCATCATATAAGGGCGCAGTCTCCAGTCTCTTGATGCGATAAAGTGATCTGATGACAATCGGTGACCGCTTGGTGAGTTGTTGGTGAGATAAGAGCAGCATTCTGAGACCAACTCAAGATTTATTGCCTCTGTCGATAAAACCTGATGTGGTTCTCCGTCGGTGATGATAAGTCCAATGACGATTAAGTTGTTCTGAAAAGAAGTAATCGAAATAACAGATCTCGAAGATCATTTTGGGGATTGGTTAGAGACATCTGTATTGTATGATGAGGAATCGTGATTGTGTTAGGTGATGGGAATATGAAGTATGAGGACGGGGTTTTTTATGAAAAGAGTTAAGGGGTCTTTTGACAGTCTTTCTCCGGTAAATGGCAAAATATTGTTTTTAGACACTATTTTCATGGAACGTTATAAAAAAAAGATTTAAACTCCGTTACGTTATTAATTATTTTGAAGGTAACATTTGATCTTATGCCTGAAAAAAAGGGTATGATGGTTCTCCCCAGAGTTTTCTTTTTTACTCATAATTAGTATTTTGTTTTAACCATAGAGGAGAAATAATAGAAGTAGAGTGAGCTTTCCCATTGAATCGACTTGAAATTCCAATTGAAAAGAGAACCTGACTAGCAGGTTTTCTGGATATGAGAGTTGGTGCGTTCAAAATTGGTACAAGCATGTTCAACTACAATACGTGACTCCAAGATTGCATAAATAGCAACACTGCACGGCTTAAAAGTTCGGCAATGAAAAAAAATTCCAGTAAGACCGCCATCACGTGACGATGGTCACGTCAAGGTGGTCTTTCACGGTTTTTCAGGAAATTATCTTAGTCTTAGTCACTTCTTAGTGTTATACCATTGTTCATTCCGCCACTATCTCTCCGCTTAACACATTTTTAGACATATTGGGGTGGCAGCAGTTGCGGTCTTACGACGCCAAAGTCAATAAAAATATAATCATCGAAATTTCGGGTGTGTTGAACCTCAGAATCCTTTCCTCTTCCATTCAGCCCTGTCGTTATATCGAGCCGCTCAGAACAAATACTATTATCTTTAGAATTTGGTGTCTTTGCCTTTTAAATTCTGTATGTTTGTTTTGCGCGTCCTTAAGTAAATTCATTAATTCGAGAAATCACTGTCAGTGTTTTGTACCAAGCAAATATTTGTGGAAAATTAAATAATTAGTTGGATTTCTCATGTTGTTTTTGTAATTATTTTCATTAGACTTTAATATTGAATTCGAGTTACGCTGCAATGAATTCGAACACATCGATTTGGTTGTATTATACGTATGACAATGAACACTTGTCTTAAATATGAGATTTCTTGCTAAGCAACCTAACAAATTCTTGAAGAAGTATTAAAAAATAATCTAATCGATTTCAGCGTACTTTTAAAATGTACTAATATCTTTTATATCCATCAAAAATAAACACGATTTTATGCAGTTTTTAAGAATACAAAAAATTGATGCGTTTCAAATTATTTACTTTTGGATCATTATTAATTTTAGTGATTTTCGAATACCTCCTATTGTTTTAAAATGCGTTAAAAGCAGGACTAGTAAAGTTAACGAAAAGAGACTAGAATCGGAAAAAAAGCGTAAACGAAATTATTTTTGGCATTTCGTTCTTTGGAGAGCGAAATTGATTGAAGAAAAATAAGAGTTACGAAAGCGTTAATTTTAAATTCACTCAGGAATTTCGCTACCCGAAATAATTTTTTTTCTCCGATTAAAATCGTTCTCCAAAGAACAAATATACTGCTTATATTTTCGTTAACGTAACAAAAATATTCATCTTTTCTTTTCGTTAGTGTTACCATCTCTGGCATTGGGTCTGTCTTGACGACCCAAAACTCTTTCGGGGGAGTTCCACTATCTTAATTTTGGTATGAAGAACTCAAAATTACATGAGACACAACGTTTTTTTAATATCCACCTCCCATAATTAGCCAATAAATAAAATTTTCACTTTTATCTTATATATTTTTGGTTGAAAAAGAGATAGTGGCACGCCCAATTTTCGTTTCCCAAACAGTGGCACTCTTTCTTAAAAGGTTGGCCACCCCTGTTGTACACTTGAGTACCTCAGTATGAAATTCTCTTCAGTGGTGGCATAGGAACTCAACAAGTCAGTTCAAACAAGAGCATATGTTGCTACGCCAGTCCTCTTCTTTTCACTCTACTAAACTTTTTAATAATTCAGAAGCTCTCGAACGAAACCTCGCGTATTTATTCAATATAAAACAAACACCGCAGAGATGACGTTTTTCGAGGAGTGGACGGGCCTAAAATCTACACTTGAGAGAGATTACATTACGTCCTGCTGCAATGGATGCCCGTTCAAACCATCCAAAACGGTGTGACCTCCCTGAAGAAGGTTTATACGGGAGCCTTGAAAAAGGGCTGCCTACACTGTAGCGATAACTGTCGCGGAAACCATTAAGATCCTTATGAAAAGGGAGTGCTTCACCACTACCTCTGGTTAGAGGAATATGTGAGAAAACTCCAGCTCTCAAGCGTCGCCTCCAACCGTGGACCGGTTCGCCCTTGTTAGGGCTCATCAGCACGGTATAGGAAGGTAACGCAAGAGAGCTTTCTCACATATTCCTCTAACCAGAGGTAGTGGTGAACTACTCCCTTTTCATACCTGTGTCCTCTCGGGAATTAAATCTGTTCTATGGAATGCGCAGTTCATTCCGCAGATAGTGGAGGGCTAATCAATGGTCACCACTTTTTCCGTTATAGTCGGCTTGACTAAAAGCTCTCCCTCCGCTCTCTTGCGTTACCTTCCTATACGCCTATACCGTGCTGATGAGCCCTAACAAGGGCGGAACCGGTCCACGGTTGGAGGCGACGCTTGAGAGCTGGAGTTTTCTCACAATAAAGATCCTTATTAGCGGAGGTGAGAAAGAAGGGGGGTCAAGCGGAGATGCACCGGCTGTGGAAGTGGAAAACATGACACACATATTCTCCTCTACAGGAGTTGTCTACACTGTAAAAAATATTAGTCCGCTATGTCTGATGTTACATAAAAGGGGGGCGTGGCGATCGATAGTTTAAGAACTACTGGTCATCTTAACTGGCATCTCCATCTTCCTTCGAGTCCTCTTCTTTCACCCCTCCGCTTGATAAGGATCTTAATTCTTTCCGCGACATTTGTCGCTCCAGTGTAGGCAGACTCAAAAGCTTCGACACGTGGCGTCACCCCTTTTATAGAGCACGGAACAGGATGCGATGTCTAAGAGGATATGTGTTCGAGTATATAATTTTCATTAGGGATTGCTGTTTTTTTTTCATTAAAAATTCAACTTCGATGACCTTGCGTTGAAAAATGAATAAGGTGGTGGTGAGGAGAACCTGACTGTGCCTTCTCGTGATCTATTATTTAATCAGAATTTGTATAGAGGAAGAAAGGATGAAAAAGGGGAGAGTTTGTGATGGAAGGGAAAAGTTCTGAAATTCGCTACCACCCTGACGTAATGCCCTGAGCTACTGCGCATGTGGTTTTTATTTATTTAAAAATTAACTATACTCGAATGGAACTTAAGTTGAGCCTGACGTCATGGCCACTCGTTTGAAAATCTGAGTAAACAGAAAGCCTGCTGGGTTGCTAGAAGCTCTTATTGACTGGTGAGTTTGAGAGCGAGTTGTACTACTATGCGTTACGCCACTTTAAAAAAATAATAACACTGAACAATTTATGCATATCGGGATGAAAAGATGCTTAACATACGTGGACTTAAAAAACTTATCATTATTCAAAATTGAAGCTCTAAATTTCACTCAAAATTCAGACACCTCTAACTACTTTCTTTGGTTGCTTTCAGCATGTTTCTACAGGCTCAAGTTAAGTTGCAACTGAGTATAACAATCGGATTTGAAGAATTTCTTCACCGATGATCTTCTTTTACGAGAATCTGTGGGAAAAGGTGAATTTGGAAAAAGTGTTTACTAGCCAATTGACAATATCTCCCGTATTTCGTTCTCAGGTGACTAGAAAAATGCGTGTCACAGTCTTCCTATTGGAGCAACCGCGTTCAGATTCGTGACTCCACCAGTAAAGCTTTCCAGGAATTCTCGGGCAGTGTTCGAACCTGGAAACTTATCAAAATAGAGAGACAGATCTCTTTCTGCCTTTCACCTACCTCTCGGTTCGAAACTCATTAATCTTATCTACTTCATCCATCAAAACTGTCTCTCAAACACAATCTTTCTCAAATCTCACCGAATGTGTTTTGTTTAGAATTAGTAAATATCTCTTCAGATTCAAAGTGTTAATGGTTTTTTGGATGCATGAGTTGGATTAGTTTGTTCATGTAGGGTAACGTCAGCCTGGAATCATGGACGGGCGTATCTGGTCGAGCGCATCTTATCGGCTGTAGTTATCTACCCCACTCAATTAGGGGCCGTTCAAATATTACGCAAGCACTTTTTTGGTCATTTTTAACCCCCCCTCCCCCCTTGTCAGCAAAGATAAGCAAACCTCAACCTCCCCCCCACCATAATTACGTAAGAAACTGCCGGACCTCCCCCCCCCGAAATTTTGACATCCTAGTAAGTACTGGTTTTTTTTTCCTTGAAAATTAGGCGACTTATACAAGGAGCTGTCCTTTTTGGGTGTAACCCTAAGGGTTCAAAAATGAGTCGAAACACTACTTTTCGGGGTTACTATTTCAAAATGTTAGGGTGGTCCATCTCCAGAAAAAAGTGCTTACGTCAGATTTCCTAATTCTATTTTTTGTTACATTTATTTTTTGTTGAATTTTGAAATTAATTATGCAAGAAACAAGAGATTTTCGAAAATGCTCCATCTTACGTAAGCATCACTAATATCCCCCCTCCCCCCTTGTCAGCAAAAATAAGCAAAGAGCAAACCCCCCCTCCCCCCTTGGGTGCTTACGTAATATTTGAATGGCCCCTTAGTGGACAAAGGGGTCATCGGCGGGATCAGTTCTCGCTCTCCGCAGGGGTCCCCCAAAAGGGGGACCCCTTTGTCCACTAATTGAGTGGGGTAGATAACTACAGCCGATAAGATGCGCTCGACCAGATACGCCCGTCCATGATTCCAGGCTGACGTTACCCGTAGTGACAGGTATGAGATAATTGTATTTATGTTTCGGTAGACTCCAATTAGGTTCCAAATGGAACTGTCAGGACAGGAAATGTGAGTTCTCGTTATATTCATTGTTTAAAATTAATATTTTGTGTTTGAAAAGTGGCTGATGTTTTCTTTACTTTTTCTCGTTTGATCAAACTTAGACAAAAAAAGCGGGACTTTAATGAAGACTATTATTTTTAAAATTTCATAATAATGACGTGTGCCCCATTTTTTTAGTTACAAATCCTTCAAAACTAATATATTATAAAGTTTTGTAAAATTTTAGTAATAGTAGTTAATAGGCCCAAAGAAAACAGCTAAGCAGAAAGAAACAGAAAAAAAACGAAGATTAAGTCCTCATATTTTATTCCTAATTTTTTTGATTAACTACTTTCATTCTGCATATAATATACAATGATCATTTTGTTCAGATATTTATATAGATATGTGATATGATCAATTTTGTTTCATATTTTTCATTATAACATTTTAAAAAATGATAGTTGAAATTTTTTTCAATATTATTTTTTGATAGTTTTTAAAATTTTATTTTGAAACGTGTTTCATATCTTTTTAAACATTATTTAGCCGAATATCATGTCATTTTAATTTATCTTATGGAAAAGGTATTTTTGTCGAATCTTTGGAAATTCCATGTAATTTTTATCTACTTATTTCCTGAAAAAAAATGAAGCTGATTGTTTTTATAGAATTAGTAGTTCCAAGTTGATTGTCAGCTCTTTTAACATTATTTTCTTTGACCAAGGTGATCAAAATTTTCACTAACATGTTAAAATAAAATTTTGTCGTGTGATTTGGATTCTTAATTTTTATAAGCAATTAAAAAAAACAATTATATACGACTATAATGAGAATAAAAGGACTTAAAAAGTTCAAGCAAACAATTAATTCACAGTACCAATAAAAGTCAATTTATTAATAGCATCCAATTTAATGTTGTCTTGTCTTTTCCAAAATGTTGGTGCAGAGGAGTCAAACGGAACCGAAATTCCCTCTAATCAAAAAACTCTCAAATTTAGCTCATGCTGCCATCTAATAAATGCCGCAAGAAAAAGAAAATCTGATTTTCAATTAAGAGGACGTTAGTATGTTTCATTAAGTTTTTTTCTTTAATATATCGTCATTATGTTTAACCCAACTTTTTAAGTGTAAGATTATGTTAGTGTTCCTAGAATAAAGAATATAAATTGTTTATTGTTTGTTCAATAACTAAGCATGAAAAATTGTGATTTTGTGGTTTTTACATGAGAAAATCAGAAACTTCAAAGGATTTGTGGACCCATTTAACAAAAATATTAGGCAGGACAACTTTTTATGAGTAAACATTTTTAGATTGGTTGGAAGTGATATTTTCCTAGAGGGGTGTTTTGATGCAACCTACTGATCTACCTAAAATCTTCTCTATTTAGGGTGAGTCTCATTAAAATAACTTCACTTCATTTATGCTTATATGCCAGCACTACACACAACAAATACAAAGAAAACGGACAGGAGACAGGACATTCCCATCTTCTTGCGTTTTAATGTAAACATACAGTGTGTCCCACGATAAAGGCTCAGGTTGAATTTACGTAGTTTTTTAGTTTTGAAACGCTCTTCATAATGCGAAAGTGAGAAATTTTCATTTCTATGATCTAAAAATACTTTTAGTCATTTACCTAAGTCATAAAAATGAGAATTTCCAGTTTCCGCCATATGAGGAGCGTTTTAAAACGTAAAAACTACGTAAATTCACCTTAATTGAGCGTGCGTTTTAGGGGTTTAATTCAATGCATTTCTCTGCACTAGGTGTCTTTTTGTACTAAATCGATACTGTTCTACAAATCTCATGCGGGGTAGGAAGGTTAAATTTAAATCTAGGTTTTAGGCTTGCATGAATAAGACCACTCTAGATACAGACTTTGACAATAATAAAATTAATAACACAGATCAGTTTTATTTTTTGCAAAGTAAGAACTTTAATTTTACTAAAGAAATGTCAAAGTGTAAGCACTATGGTTGTACTACCTCTGGTGCTCTGGTGGGAAGCATTATTTCTCATCGGTATATTCTAAATTAGCATAAAATAATTTATACACCTCTGTGCATTTAGATACTCAGATAAATTCTCCGGTTTACTCCTTGACAAATAGTTGATATCGCGTAGCAAAAGGATCACCACATTCTTCATCGTCATCCAAGTTTCCTGTCACACGAACCAGGCAATTCTGTGGCAAACAAAAGTAGGCTGTTAAATAAACTCTATACCTACTTTAACAACAAGGTTTGTAGAATGCTTTAACACTCCAATACTCCCTACAAGAATTTAAATGGATTTTTTTGTTAAAATTTGGTGGATTTTTTTGTAGCATATATTCTACAGTGGGCAGATAAGGGTACAAAATGAAGGATAGGAAAAAAGGGAACACATTTATAGTCCATGTTAGTAAAATTGGTGGTTTGTCACCATGGCAACGGCGTAGCAGTGCAATAGAATTTCTTTTTTGCACTGCCATTAGGGTGTATCGAAAAAAACTTTTTATCGATTTTGATGATGCCTTAGTGCGGAAAAGTTGTCTAAGGTGACAGAGAGTACCTGTGAATTTTTTCAGAATTTTCGGATAATATCTTTAGGTGCCGCCAAGGCCCTGAAGGTCCCCATGTTAATCCAATGGAGCCCGCAAGCCAAGAAGGCCGAAAATTGGTTTTTCGCCCCTCATTTCTACCCTAATCACACGACGAATGTCTTCACTCGAGTTATGGACCCTATATGATCTAGGCTATCCGACAAAACTTAAATAATAGCCTAAATCTCTATATTACGTTTCTTTGTATGCTCCAATTTCGTCGAAAATCGCTTATTTCCTCGTTCAAATCAGAGCCCACAATCAACATAATATTGAGATTTAGGCTATTATTCAAGTTTTGTCGGATAGCCTAGATCATATAGGGTCCATAACTCGAGTGAAGACATTCGTCGTGTGATTAGGGTAGAAATGAGGGGCGAAAAACCAATTTTCGGCCTTCTTGGCTTGCGCGCTCCATTGGATTAACATGGGGACCTTCAGGGCCTTGGCGGCACCTAAAGATATTATCGGAAAATTCTGAAAAAATTCACAGGTACTCTCTGCTACCTTAGACAACTTTTCCGCACTAAGGCATCATCAAAATCGAAAAAAAGTTTTTTTCGATACACCCTAACTGCCATGGTTGTTTGCATGGTGACGAGCCGCCAATTTTATTTACACGGACTATAATCATGGGACACATATTAGAACAACCCACATTTCTCTATATGTTAAATTAAATTAAAATCTTAATTGTGTAATAAGCTATAATTTAATCTATGAAGAAAGGAAAACTCACATAAGACGATTTTTTATCCTGATATGATGGATCTTTTTCATTATTAAGAAAGTAAGACTGAAAAAATACAACATAGAGAAACATCTATTAGGTATTTATAAATATTACAATAACACTTATACAGGGTGTATCTGAAATGGTGCAACAAACTTTCAGGGATGATAGTACTCATCAAGACGAACAAGAATCGGTATAGAAAGGGGGTCCGAGACCAAATCCCAGGGAGTTAAAAATGGAGCGACACCCTAATAAAATCATTGAAAAATTCAATTTGTAGAAGAACTACTATTGGTAAAAACTTAATTATGGTCTCAAAAATTGTGGATTAATATGATCTTTAAAATTACCTCAAAAGTATTCACTTTAAAATTTGTTTTATTATGAAAAAAAGTAAAAAACCTGAAAAATGTGAAAACTCTGCCAAAACCTTATTTTGTATTTCGAAATCATTTCTTTTGATTTGATAATCTGAAAGATCATAGTTGAAAACCTTTAAGTCCAAAGTTTAACGTAAATACAATCAATATTAAACGCTTGAGATCCTGTTAAAGTTTGTTTTTTACGTGCGCTAACAGCCGTTCTGGAAACGGCTCTAGAAAACTGTTTCCGCACGCAAAAAACAAACTTTAACTGGATCTCAAGCGTTTAATTTTGATTGTATTGACGTGAAACTTTAGACTTAAAGGTTTTTAACTATGATCTTTCAGATTATCAAATCAAAAGAAAGGATTTCGAAATACAAAATAAGGTTTTGGTAGATTTTTCACATTTTTTTGTGTTTTTTAACTTTTTTCATAATAAAACAAATTTTTAAGTGAAGACTTTTGAAGTAATTTTAAAGATCATATTAAACCACAATTTTGAGACCATAATTAAGTTTTTACCAATAGTAGTTCTTCTACAAATAGAATTTTTCAATGATTTTTTTGGAGTGTCGCTCCATTTTTAACTCCCTGGGATTTGGTCTGGGACCCCCCTTTCTATACCGATTCTTGTTCGTCTTGATGAGTACTATCATCCCTGAAAGTTTGTTGCACCATTTCAGATACACCCTGTATACAGGGTGTTTCTAAAGTCCGTTTCGTTGGCTTTTTTTGGAACCATCGCATCGTGTCCTAGGGTCACAGAAGTAAGGTCTACACCTAGGTAAGATACCCTCGAGAATACATTGAAATGACTTACAGCGCCCCTAACGGCGATATAAAAAAGTTAAAAAATTAATTTAAAAACTAAAGAAGATGGAGCAAAAACACCAGTGAGTATTGTTGCCAACGTTTTGAAGGACTCACTGAAAAAAATCATGAAAATATCATGAACAAAAGAAAAGGTTCGCAAATTTGCAAGTATTTTTTTTATTTTTTGATTAAATTTTCCCTTTATTCAACTAAAAAAAGCCTACACAATAACACTGAAAAATTTGCAAACTTACTAACTCTTTCTTATTTGAGGTCTGAAAAAGTTCTATTTTCACATAATGCTAATATCTCCGTGAATATTCACGAATACTCTCATGAAATTATTTTCAGTGAGTTCATCTTAACGTTGGCAACAATGCTCTCACAGTGGGTTTTATCAAGACCCTCTATATAAAGGCCTCCCAACTCGGCCGTGCAACGTCATAACTTTCACTCATATTTGACGTCACTCCATAGACTTAACATGGCAATTTTCACCCACGTCTGACGTCATCACCCGGAGTTGGATGGCCATGTATATAGAGGGTCTTGGTTTTATTCCCCATCTCCTTTAGTTTTTAAATTAATTTTTGTAACTTTTTATTTCGCTGCTAGGGGCTGTCACTTCAATGGATTCTCCAGTGTCACTTACCTAGGGGTGGACCTTACTTCCGTGACCCTAGGACACGTGGGTTCCAAATAAAAGCCGAGAAACGGACTTTTGAAACACCCTGTATAAAGTAATACAGGGTAAACGAAAAGTCCATACACATATTAAAAATTCATAATATCTAGAAAAAAAGAATTAAAAAAGGTCAGTCTTCAAATTTCAGCATCGGTTGGTGAAGGGATTTTTTAAGACAAAGAAAATAATTTTTTCGCTTTTGGCTCCATATAGTTTCGTACATTTCTTTTGGACACGAGAACAACAACAATAATAATTATTTTAGTTCAATATGATGTTAACTATGGTGCCAACGTAATTCACAGGATTCCGTGTTTGATTCTGGAATCAACCCACCGTGCTGTCAGGAAGCATGAAATAAAATTTACATTGAAAAGAATGTCTGATAAACTAATTACATTGAAAAGAATGTTTGATAAACTAATTACATTTAAAACATCCTTTACTTTAAAAAAATGAATAGTATCCTAAGAAATTATTCCCCCAGGACCCTCCGTAAATCCGTCACGGACAAAATCGAACCCATACCACCGCAAGAAAGGATTGTGCTTATATCCTATTTTTGGGTGTGGTATATGATTCACGGTTCCGTGATCTGATACATTGATTCCAGAGAGTTTAAACACGAAATCCCGTGAATTATAAAAGCTCCATCAACTAACATCCTTTTAAACTAAACTTTTTCATTGTCTAATAATATCCCTTCCCTTGTATTGACCAACCGATGCCAAAGACCAATTTGAAACTTGATAATTTTCTAAATTTTATGAAATTTGAAATGTCTACACACTTTTCGTTCACCCTTCATATTTTCAACTAAAGATTATAGAGTTTAATAGATTCGTTGTCTTACCTGTACTTCAAACAAATTCCCCCAGATGAAATTCAACTGAAAATATTAATTTTAATTAAAAAATTATAATATAGGGGGATTTAAAACTAGATGTTGAAAATGTTGTTTTTGGTCGAGTAGTTTTCTTCTTTTTTTTTTAGCATCTCATCAAAATCGAAGTTTAATTATAACCACTCATCATCGTACACTCAGGTCCAAACATAATACAGCCCGAGAGCTGGTTACAAGGGAGTAACACGTATTTTCGAAAATCACATTATCGAAAAGCGCAATTCTTTAATAACTCAAATTTGGTAAGTCAGCCTACGCTAAGCGGTTGCATTATTTAACAGCGAATATTCAAAATTGCCACAAAAACTTCATTTAATTTAACCGAAAAGACGTAGTAAGTTTTTTGTTTATTCGAAATTTATTTCCCCCTTTGAATACGAGAGAATAGTGTGAACTAGTGAATGCGCAGTGGACCCCTATAATCTCAAATAACAAGGAATTTAATTGGTCTGAAGGACCCCACAGTTGCAGGAAAATCTAATGAATGTGGAATAATTTCGTTTCTTCAAGCATAATCATTGAATACTGATTTTTTTTCAGCAGATCCTTGTATAGTGAAAGTAAAAAAGACCAGAAGATTAAGAATTTTGCCATCATTCAGACTTGTTTTTATGACTTAAAATTCTGCAGCTTATACTTGTTTTTATCATCAAGGGATTTTCTTTTGTAAATAATAATATAGAACGCTCCATTTTGGGAAATGGGGGATGATAGTTGTATTCACTTACCTTGTCCTTTCTCTATTGATGCGGGGAAAATAGTCAGATCGACCTTGATCTGAACAGATATTAGAAAAAGCCAAACATCGAAAAAAATAATTTTGCAGGTTTGTGTGATTGATAATATATCAAAAGAACTTACTTGTCTTTTAAGATCATAAGAGCAATATTCTTTCCTTGCCTGCTCAAACTTGTCTTCATTATTCCAATCCTGAAAATTGAAGACGTCACATAATTCCGAATATTCTGATCATTGGGTTTCAGAAATAGCCTGAAGGTTTTTAAATTAAAGAATATAGAGTTGACTGAGGCATAAACGTTTGATTTACAAAAAAAAACTATTTTTATTACTCTTACATTGTTGTTACAATATGCAAAGGATTCCTTTTGTGGATTCCCTTGAGTATGTAAAAAATGCTCAAATATTGTATATTGACGACTTTCATTTTCTGAAAAAAAACTTGACGATATGTCCGAAAAAAAATTAATTATTTCATTCCACGCTGCACGCATACATCGCGTGATATTTGTATCGTCTTAATTAGAAAACATACCCAATTAACGGTGTTAACGTAAGGGAGAGTGGGGCACATTCGCACACACAAAAAGTGCATTTCGGCATATTTCTCTGGATCTAGCTGAGATATTGAAACAAACTCGGATTCAAATGAAAGTTAAGACCTTTCCCGTTATTTTAGAACGATAATCGAATTTTATAACGATATTTAAGGACGATCTAAAAAACGAGAAAATTCGTGCGAATGTGCCCCATGGGTGGGGCAGTTTCGTACACGTGTGGGGCACATTCGTACACATGCAAAAAATCATACAATAATTATTTTTACAAACTAAAAAGTTTATTGCACTTTAAAGTAAGGATAATTAAATGAAATATTTGGCACTTTTACATATTTTTCCTCTAAATTGAAGATTTTTTTACAAAAAGAGAACAGCTTCAGAAATATTGAACATCTAAGTTTTTGATGAGGAAAACAATTGTAGTAATGAAAAGTATATTGCACATTGACATACTTCACATAATAAATATAGTTAGTTAGAAAAAGTTCAACCGATATATTAACTGTCAGGTTCTTTTTGTATGAATGTTTAATCATTTTTTACTGGGAAAATAAAAGTTTCTTCATTAATTTTAAAGTTTTTAAAGATTTTCATCATTAATTTTAAATAAGCCTCATTCAATTCCAAATTTCCTTTTTAGTAGCAAATTCTACTAGAATAAAATCACTCAAGTCCAAGTCAATGGACTATTTCTTCAATGTTTAAATCTGGGTCTAAATTCCTTAAAACGGAAGCTTTCTTTAAGATTTTATTTTCTATTATCACCAAATTTTGAAACAATTACAATAAAAAACAATTAAAATTCAAGTTATTAAACATACTGCACTTTTAAACATATAAATAACTTTCATAATCAAAAATGGGAAAGATGAGGCACATTCGCACTGTTCGAATCAGCCCCATCTTTTGGTATACGAATGTGCCCCATCTACCAGTTCAAGCTTACCACGTCTCAACAAGATATTTATAATTAAAGCAGGGAAATAAAACCTTTTTAGAAACTTACTTTAGTAGTGCCTCTATTGAATAAAATGTAGAATGTCTCTTTGAGAGTTATTTTTGATTGATATTTTACGCCAACAAAATGACAAGAAAATTTACTTTGCTGCTTCTAACGCTAGCAAATTTCTAGTACGTATACAACAAAATGGCTCAGGTCTTTGAAAATTCATGCAAGAGGTGGTGGTCATGCTTACATCTACTGGGATTTTTTTTCAGATTTTTAAATTAATAATTACTAGGGGAAATACCGTCTGTCCGAATGTACCCCATGTGCGAATGTGCCCCACTCTCCCCTATTCTAAAAACCTTTTTTAAGGGTAAGACAAATATGTGACTCCTCATACTTTTTTCCAAACTTATTCGAATAACGTCATTTGAAATATATGTTAAAAAACTATTAAAAACTAAAAAGGTGTTTTAAACCTTTTCATTCTTTTACATTATGTCAATAGCAAGTCTGTTAAGTCTTAGTTGTAACATTAGTAGTCATAACAATTCATAGCTTCCTTATTTACTTACTTCAGGATAGCAACTTTTCACCTTTTCGGGTGCATTTATTCCTGTAAAGAGATTAAATAAAAATTCAGAACCATTCATATTTACTATTTCATTGCAAGCACATTATAAAGCAGACTTAGTCTTAAGGTTCATTTGGACTCCTACCTCTCGATATTCTTCTTGAAAGAATCGTCCAAAGTTGAGTGTGTAAAAGCTCATTTAAACTTTTATGTGAACACAAATAATACGAACCAACAAGCTTCTTCATCAGGGGGCCTGGACACGGACAGAGGGGGTGTTTCTGAATTTCATCCACCAAAATAGGCAAATAACGTCAAGCCCCAACACACAGACAGCCTACTAGAAGCAAAACCAAGCAAATTTTATGTTGTTATTAGAAACATTGAAATTTCGTTTGTCATATTTTTCACAATTATCAATCTCTCTATTTTAACTGGATTGCTGTTCCAACTTCGGGAGATACTTAAATTCCAGTAGAGTAGCCCCTGCAGGTGTTTATTTTTCAAATTTAATTGTAGTTTTAACCTTTCTAATTAAGGACCGTGTCCAGGCCTTCTGTTGAAGAGGCATGGACCGAGCTGTTGGTTCATATTACTGTGTTCTGATATTTATGATGGAAATTTTGCTCACTTGCAGCATTTTCGCAGTTTGCTTTATTGTATGCTGTATTAAAATCTAAAGTTTAAATTTATTGCTTTGTTTACTCATTTACACTGTGACATATTTATCAGTGAAAATCCTATGAATCACTCATTTGGATAAGAAAGGAGAAGTCGAAGGAGAAATGGCAATTATCTTCGTCATTTATGATGATTCCTCCATTTATGATGATTCGTCATTTATGATGATGATTTATGTATCCACGATCCACCTTTTCCAGAGGCATTTTATCGCTTAAAATCTATCTGGCCTAAAATACAGTCGGCTGCAAAAAAATCGAAACAGACGATTGTGAGCGATTGGTTGGGGTTAGAAGGATATTTAGGTCATCCCGAAAGTTTTGTCGCTCTTGGGAGCATCTGTATACAGTGTATTTTTTGGTACTTTTACATTACGGTAAACCAGTAAAGTACTTCTACTTCTATCTACAGCCAATTTGGCTAATTTTGGCTCTTTTTTTGTTGGCTCACATTTCCAGCTTCCCTAGTTTCTACGATTAATAAGATTTTGTTTACTTCAAGTTGCCATTAATTGAAAACTTTCAAAATTAAAATTCAAAGGAATTTAACTTTAATTTTAAGTCATATTAAGATTGTACGGAAGATCTTATTGATTTCATAAATTGAAACTAATTTTATACTTATTTTGTAGAGCGGCGGTAGAATTTCCAGTGATCTAGATTCCTGCAAATGATAATCCGGATCTTTCCTAATAGAGGGTTAGGAGTAGCAATCCAGCAATTTAATATGGATGATTGTGATCAAACCCTCCGGATGCCTCAGAAAAGATTTAAATCTAAGTTAAGTTTTCCACACTTGTTAAAAATACTTAAAACTTTAATTGTTTTAGGGAAGTAGCCAGTTAATTTTAATTTAAAAATCTTAACTTAAGGAAAAATGCAAAAGAAAAGAAATGAAGTAACATGTTATCATAGATTTAAGGAAAGCCCAGTTGTCGAACAGTCCCCAAAATCAAGCCAAGATGCCAAGTTGACGGTACATAAAGTTACAGTTTATATTGGTATCACATAATGGAAAAGTGTCAAAAATATCTTATATACAGATTCCCAAGAGCGACAAAACTTTCGGGATGACCTAATACTGTAAGGCAGGGGTTCTCAAACTTTTTAACATCGCGACCCACTTTTGAGAGGCAAAATCTAACGCGACCCACCGACTTCAGTTATTTATAATTAACTGAACTGAGATAATTATCTCATGCCCCCTCCCCACAGAATTTTAACTTCTCTGACTGGGGGTGTTCACCAACTATTTAGTTACAAAGGGTATGAAATAGTTTAATTGTGGTCTAGCAATGATCCCTACAGTAAAAAGGGGGGTCTGGGGGTACTCCCCCAGAGAAAATTTTTAAATTTGACCCTTAAAAACATGGTTTTAACTTGTTTTTTAGCAATATGGGATAAATTACATCAGTTGCATCATTTCCCAAGAAAATTCTTAAAATTTGCATTGACCCCCCCAGTGTGGATGGGGAGAAACACTAAATATTTTTTTCAAATCTTATTTGAATAACCGACTAGATTTGCATTATCTGCACATTAAAGTGACACACATAGTACGTATTTACATTAATTGCCTTTTCCGTTCCACTCCAAGTAGTGTAGTTTTTCCTCAAATTTTTATTCTTTTTACTATAGTATGGTAATTTGATAATTTCAAAAGTTCAACTAATAGTTTGATAATTCAAAAGTCAATAACACCGTTTGTGAAAAATTAAAAATCTTCTCGCGACCCACCAAAATCTGACTGGCGACCCACCAGTGGGTCGCGACCCACAGTTTGAGAAACTCTGCTGTAAGGCACTGTATATTTGGACGGCTAATTTCAACTAAACTCTACTCTAATTTCCACGGCTAGGCTACAGCTCGGCGTTTCATTGGTTCAATCCCTAAGCGCCGAGACTGCTACGTAATCACGAGACCTACAGCGCATGCGCCACTGGCCGTTTTGGCCGTCCAAATATACACTTCGATACTGTAAACTCCAATTTTCATGATTTAATGTCCTCTTTAAAACAAGCTATAATTTAAGTCCTTAAGGGGCCGTCTACATATTAAACAAAGCACCAACTTTCGTTTTTCCTATGGGTGACACCAAATATTATTCCTGTTTCTGAAAGAGCACCAGGCACGGATTATAGGGGGGGCGAAGGGGGCGATCGCCCCCCCCCCCTTAGTATGATATGATTTTTTTGTGTGGTTACGAAAATCAGAGCATGAAGAAAGTCCCCTTTAACAAGCAATAAAACTATAAAAATAAGTTAAAAACCTGTTATTTTAGGGTCAAATTTTCAAAAATTTTATGGGGGAGGACCCCCAGACCCCCTACGGTACTTGTAACTATTATTTTCAGTAATATTTTTTATGAAGTTCGACGAAATGCAAAAATTCTACCATAAAATACATATCCGAAATTCGGATGAGGTGTACCAAAACGAGTTGGAAAAACTGGGTTTTTCCTTACATTTTTTAATAATAAGTTCGTCAAAATGTAAAAATCCTTCCAAAAATAAGTTAAATTCTTGATGATTTAACAGGGCCTTATCCAAGAGGGGTTATGGGGGTTCAAACCCTCCCCCCGAAATTTTGACGTCAATTTTTTACTAACTGTTTTTCCTTAAAAATTCGTCTTAAAATGCACAAAACCCCTACTTTTAAGGTTCAAAATTTTTCTTGGGGAGAACCCCCAACACCCCTTGAAATTTTGAAATCTACTATTACAGTATTACAGTTATTCCTTGAAAATTTTGGGACTTACAAGGAGTGGTCCTCTTCGGATTGCTTTAAAAGCCCCCCCAATAGGAATAATCACTAACAGTGAGAAAGAGGGGAAGTGGGAACTCGGGGTGGAAAATAAGGGAAAAGCGACTCCAAAACGAGTTAAAATCCTGTTTTTAGGGTCAAATTTCCGGAAATTTTTGGGGGGATGACCCCCCCCCCGACCCTCCTTTGGAACTCTATTATTTACAACTTTTTTGTAAAACGTTCGTCAAAATGCAAAAATCCAATTAAAATGGAAATTAAATTCGTGAAAATGTATGTCCGAAATCAAGATTAGGTGTACCAAAACGAGTTGAAAATCTGCTTTTTAGACTTAAAAATCCAAAAATTTTCTGGGGGTGGACCCCCAGACCCCCCTTTAGGATATTAGAAGACGATTTTGATACTGAAAATTCTTAACCCCCCAAAAACAAACCCTGGATCAGCCGTCTACTTACCTTCGTCACCAACAAAATCGTACTTAAGTTTCAAGAAAATTTTTGGGGCCAAACCCCTCCCCGAAAAAAGTCTAGTTACGGCCCCGTGAAATAAGTCCAAAATTCGGATTAGGTGTACCAAAATGGATTTAAAACATGCTTTATAGACTTAAATTTCCAAAAATTTTCTGGGGAGGACCCCCAGACCCCCCTTTTAGTACTTCGAGTATGAAGATTCACAACCTGTTATATATTAAGACCCAAAAAAAAACAAATCCTGGATCCGCCTCTGACAATTTAAAAAGGGGACTAGGAAGTGGGGGGTTAATTATATTTCATATCAAATCTACGAAATTTTGGGGAACCTAGACCGCCCCCCCCCTTAAAAATTGCTATAATCCGTGCCTGAAGAGCACCCCCTAAAACCCCAAAAAACCAAGTTTTGTGGTGTTTGGCCCAAAAACAAAGCCAGGAGTGGGGGTTGAAGTTCGTCGAATTTACGTTGAAATATCGTTCTTTACGTTGAATTCTTGATTTTGATCTTTACAACCATCAAACCCGCGTGTTCAAAATCGAGAATTCAACGTAAAAAAACGAGATTTAAACGTAAATTCGACGAAATTCAACCCCCACTCCTGGCTTTATTTGGGGACTAAATGACATGAAAATTGGTTTTGGGGGGTTTTAGGGGGTGCTCTTTCAGAAACAGGAATAATCTTTGATGTCACCCATAGGAAAAACGAAAGTTGGTGCTTCTTTTAATGTGTAGAAGGCCCCTTAAAGACTTAAATTATAGCTTGTTTTAAAGAGGACATTAAATCATGGAAATTGGCGTTTACAGTACCTTTCTAACCCCAACCAATCGCTCACAATAGTATCTGTTTCGATTTTTTTGCAGCCGACTGCATCAGTGCCGTAGCAGCACCCCCAATATTTTTAGCTTCGAGCCGCCACTACAGATGATATTCCCAACAGTGGTGCTATGAATTCTCTGCAGAAGAAAGGAATTTGAGGAATTGCTAAAAATTTTTGGAACTACTTACTACAAGTCACATAGTCAGTTTTTAATCGTGATTTTATGCAATTACTTAATTTTTGTAAAACCTACGAATTATCGCCATACTAGAACAAATTTTCTTTCTTAAATACTATAAATATTTCTTGAAATATTTTAATATAAAGTAATGCAGTATTATACAGGGTGTATCTGAAATGGTGCAAAGGGAGGATAGTACTCATCAAGACGAACAGGCCCGTGCTGGGTACCTTCAGAGGGCGGTGGACAAAGGGTGTAAGGGCGCAACTATTAGTACATAAATGATTATTAAACCTAAAAAGTTTTTTTAAAGATTGGTGGCATTTTAAAAATTACAAAGCAATAATGCTACTTGTGTTTTTTTATTGTTGTTATTTCAACATTTGATTTTTGTTTAAAAAATATTTAGCTGATTCCCCTCCTGTGCGGATGATTACACCAAAAACTCTTGTTGTTGTTGTTGTTGTTGTCTTATGCCACTTGGAATAATCCAAGCTCTACCGCGAAGCTCTACTCTTGTACAGCTCCCGTAAAAAAAAACGTTACAGTGAGGTTTGTGGGCGAACCACTTGGGTTACGAAGGCAAAAGAGGTGTCATTTTTCATTGTTTAGAGTAATCTTTAACCAAAAAAATTTTCGAGTCCTTAGGGGGTCGTCTTCATATTAAACGAAACACTAACTTTTTTTTTTCAATGGGGACCCCCAATTATTATGAGATTTTATGAAAGGCCATCCCTCAAAACCCTTAAATACCCAGTTTCATTCAGATTGATTCACAATTAAAAATTTTTTTAAAAATTAAAAAAAAATTTAATTTTTAAAATCATGAAATATTTTTATGGAAATAGATTCAGGTAGTAATTTTATGAAGAAAGCCAAAATTTCAATCAATTTCACCGAATAGTTGTTCATAAAAACGAACTTTAATCTTAAGGGGCCGTATACCGTTGCCGAATGCATACCGCGAATGTTCTTTCTCGTTCGTTTTTATCAAAAACTATTCTGTGAAATCGATTGAAATTTTGGCTTTCTTCATAAAATTACTACCTGAATCGATTACCATAAAAATATTTCACGATTTTAAAATTTAAATTTTTTTTTATTTTTTAAAAAATTTTTAATTGTGAATCAATCTGGATGAAACTGGGTATTTAAGGGTTTTGAGGGATGGCCTTTCAGAAAATCGCATAATAATTGGGGGTCCCCATTGAAAAAAAAAGTTAGTGTTTCGTTTAATATGAAGACGACCCCCTAAGGACTCGAAAATTTTTTTGGTTAAAGATTACTCTAAACAATGAAAAATGACACCTCTTTTGCCTTCCTAACCCAAGTGGTTCACCCACAAACCTCACTGTAACGTTTTTTTTTACGGGAGCTGTACCACTCCTTGTAAGTCTAAATATTGAAGAGAAACAGTACATAAATAATTAAGATATTTAAAAGGGGGGTATGGGGGTCCTCCCCCAGAAAAATTTTAGAATTTTTAAAAGTAGTGTTCAGACTCATTTTGAGACCCTTTGAGTTACACCCGGAGGGAAAAAAAGGAAAGAAAATACAGCTTAAAAATATGTCAGAATGTCAGGGATTGCTAAAAAAATCTCCCTGAATTTACATTTTCAAAGGTAATTATTATTTTGAATAAGGGCAGGCCTTGGTTAAGAAGCCCTTGGTGTGTGGCCAATCATTAAAATTTGGGAGACGCTTTTAAAATAGCTTGCTTGCATAAAAAAAGGGGCGCCTTGCAAACACCCCCTGTCTTCCCCTAATTTTAACTAAATTCTTTTTGACGTAAGAGGGTCTCCATTTGACAGTTTAAATGAAAGCGCCCTAGCAATTTCAACGTGTTTAACTAAGGGATTGAGCGCCTTGAATATAAACCACCTTACGTTTTTATTTCATTGTTAATCTTTAAATAAAGGCGCTGTAAAAATAAAAATTCATAACGAAATTTGATGGTAAGGTACGGAGAGGCGTAAAAAAACTTTTAGATGCCTTCGCGTTTCAGACTTGATGAACCAAGAATGAATTGTAAAACCACTATTGGTTAAGTTTGCTGAAAAAGGAGCCCATAAAAACATTGAGAAGTTCACGAATAAATTACAGTAGAAAAGTGTCTCTTTAAAAGGGCGCCTGAGCAAAGGGCGCAGGGGGACACGTCCCCCTGTCCCCCCTGGCCAGCACGGGCCTGAAGACGAACAAGAATCGGTATAGAAAGGGGGGTCCCAGACCAAATCCCAGGGAGTTAAAAATGGAGCGACGCTCCAAAAAAATCATTGAAAAATTCAATTTGTAGAAGAACTACTATTGGTAAAAACTTAATTATGGTCTCAAAAATTGTGGTTTAATATTATCTTTAAAATTACCTCAAAAGTCTTCACTTTAAAATTTGTTTTATTATGAAAAAAATTAAAAAACACAAAAAAATGTGAAAAATCAGCCAAAACCTTATTTTGTATTTCGAAATCCTTTCTTTTGATTTGATAATCTGAAAGTTCATAGTTGAAAACCCTTAAGTCCAAAGTTTCAAGTAAATACAATCAATATTAAACGCTTGAGATCCTGTTAAAGTTTGTTTTTTGGGTGCGCAAGCAGTTTTCTAGAGCTGTTTCCAGAACAGCTGTTAGCGCACGCAAAAAACAAACTTTAACAGGATCTCAAGCGTTTAATATTGATTGTATTTACATGAAACTTTGGACTTAAGGGTTTTCAACTATGATCTTTCAGATTATCAAATCAAAAGAAAGGATTTCGAAATAGAAAATAAGGTTTTGGCAGAGTTTTCACATTTTTTGTGTTTTTTAACTTTTTCATAATAAAACAAATTTTAAAGTGAAGACTTTTGAGGTAATTTTAAAGATCATATTAAACCACAATTTTTGAGACCATAATTAAGTTTTTACCAATAGAAGTTCTTCTACAAATTGAATTTTTCAATGATTTTTTTGGAGTGTCGCTGGTCTGGGACCCCCTTTCTATACCGATTCTTTTTCGTCTTGATGAGTACTATCATCCCTGAAAGTTTGTTGCACCATTTCAGATACACCCTGTATACTTTGAATCAATCAAGTGCAACACATCTCAAAAATAGTAATATATTGCACTATGCCACTTTTAAAATCCATGGCAATTGTATACTAATTTATTTTATTATGAGTGAATATAATCAAATTATGATTATATGAAACCATTTTTATGATTGAATAAATATTTAATACATAATATAAACAGTTGAAATTAGGGTATATAATTTAATTGTAGGCTAATTTCATGACTGAATCCCCACCAAAATAAGCTAAATTTGAATCTTAAAATCACAACTGATGGATTATTATTCGATTAAATTCGATCTACCTTTAGTTTTCCTTCTGGTTGGTTTATTATAAGTTACCAAATTTCATTTATTTTGTTGTGTTTTCTGCTCTTTGAAAAATAGGAGTTGTGACTCACACTACCTTTCCAACTGAGATTTTACAAAAAAAACTCAAATTCTATCATAAAATAAATAAAATTTAGTAGCTTATAGTTATAAATCAATTATCAATAAAAGAACACCAATGATAGATCTATTTTAATAGGTAATATAATTGATTAAACAGATGTGATTTTAAGAATCAAATTTAGCTCTCTTGTAGTGTGAGTCACTATGGAATTAGCCTGTACTGTACTACTGAAAATGGTTCTTACCAAGATGACACAGAAGATTTTGTGGACAATATGCGTAGTAAATTACTGTATTTAAATTAGCTTCACTCACGTCCTGCTGTTTATCTTTCTCCAACTTTTTAGCGGCCTTTGCATTGGCGATTTCAACACTTTCACCAAAGTAGAAATTGAAATCCAAGCAATCAATACTCCCTAAGACACACGTGAGTAACACCAACAATTTCGTTGATTGCATTGTTTGCCGCTATGAAAGATCGAATCGTTAAAAATCTAATACAATATTCGTTTGAGTTGTTTTCTAATAAGAAAGTGAAAGAGGAGTAGTGAAATTTAAAACATTCTACGTTTGAAATTTCGTGATGAGTCAGTTATTATTTACGCGTAAATTTAACAAAATTGTTCCAAATCTACAGCTACTAGCAGTGACGATTGAATTTTCAGGCCAAGTCATCTTTGAAATTATATCGCCTGACGAAGCTTTTCGAACAACAAATCGTTTACTACGATAGTAAAAGGGTCACGTGCTTTTCACAGACTATGGAATTATTTTGGAGAGCGGATAGTTAGTGCGGTGCACCTGACACGCCTACATAACATCAACCAATCAAAATGCTAGATTTGGATCTTAACCCTTTAGTGCGCACATTTTCCAATTAATGTCAATATTTTTTATTAATTACTTATGATCCCCAAACACTAGGAAAAATACTAAAAAAATTCCCTCTTAATTATTTTTTTAATTATCGGCAATTATCGGTTATTAATTATCGGTCTTTGCATATATGCAAACCTGCGCATTTAGGTGTATTTTGAACACGCTATTAAAAACAATGGAGTTAGAATGAAACTTTTTTATTTAAGCACAAAAATAATTATTTAAACTTTTTTAAAGCTTTTAATCACTTATTATCTTTATTTAGACTTAATTTTAGACTTAAGACCTGTCTGTACATCGGGTTCTGGCTTTTTTTCGGCTGTCAGGGTCAATTTTTCAGGGATTTTGAAACAAGTCTATCTGATTTTTTTTTGAGAAAACTAAACTGTTATGCGTTTAATGCAAACTTAGGGATATAAAATCCTGTATTTTTCCTAAAATTCTGTTCACTAACAGTTAGCAGAACAGAAAAAAGGTGGATCCAACGCCCAGCTATTTATCTACATTTCAACCTGTAATTTTACTAAAAATATTAATTTTTTCAGAACAACCACGTTATAACGCAGTATTATAGCTACACTGATAAAAAATAAAACCCAATAAACCACCCAGAGTCAATAATTTACTCTTATTACACACACAAAAAAAACATCAAAACGAAACCATCAGACTCAGACAAACGCTGCCCTATCATCACTATAGCAGAATAAAAAAAGATAAAAAATGTAAAAAAAAACATAACAACCTGAAAAGAAACCTCATAACTTCTGAAGGAATGTTTGTCTTGCCACGTATGAAGTTTGATTCTCATGGGATAAATCCAAGGTCATTTAAAAGTGCGTATTGCACGTTATGTTTAGGGTTCTAGAAATATGCCCCCTGGCTGGGCGATAATGAGTTAATAGCTACATAGGGTGGGTTGGGGTAAAATGGGTCAATTTTAAGGTACCTTCACATTCTAAGTTTTATTTCATCAAAACTATTACTTTTTAATGATTTCTTTCAATTGGATCTTGACACTACAATCCTTGAGAACATTTTCATCTAATTTTATCAAATATTTTTTAGTTATAAGTTGGTTAAACTCAGCATCAAAAGTAATGACCAATTTTACCCCAATGTGGGGTAAAATGGGTCTCATTGAAAAAAGATGTCAAAAATATATTTATTACTAAATATACATGAAAGTAAGAAAAAAGGTAATCGGCTAAGCCTTTTTTATCTGAAAAAATTTGTTTTAAGTTGCACTTTAATGAAATTGTAAAAGTATGAAGTTAATGAACATTGTTCAAATGTAGCAATTAAAATACTTCGTTTGGATAAAAAAATAAACTTGTATGTCAGTTCAATGTATATTTGAAGGAAATAAGTTAAAAACATTGTTTTACTTAATACAGAAGGCCTCCTTACTATGACCCATTTTACCCCAAGTGCAAAATATTGTTATAAAAGATAAAATATTTTATATTTTTCAAAGCTGATTGGCTTGAAATGTCTCTCGGACTTTCTTTTATGGAAAAATATTACAAAAGTCTGCTGTTATTTATTACAATATATAGATATTTTGGAAGTTAGTAAACCCTGTTTTTTCGATGACATCATTTACGGTTCAAATTAAATATTTTTTCAGTCCTCAAAATCATAAATATTAATTTTTGACAGTCGAAAAATATTGCCAACAGATAAAAGATTATAATGGAAAAAAATGAGCGAAAATTATTCAATTTAAATTTGATTTATATTGAGTTAATTAAAACTGACCCATTTTACCCCAAGAGACCCACTTTACCCCAACCCACCCTATATTCTTACACTGGTGGATCCAGAGGGACTGAAGGTTTCATTCAGTCCTCTGTAACTGGTAAAAAAAGTTTTGGTAAAAAATTAAAATTTTTAAGTAACCAATTTTTTTATAAAAGAAACAAATAAAAGTTCTTACGAAAAAAATCTTATCCACCCTTAAAAAAACAATTATCGGTATCCAATAATGTATTCCAACGATACAACCCATAAACCATGTAAAATTTGCCTAAAAAATAATATAGATTCATAGAAACATTGAGACAAATAATCTAATAATGAAATGTGAAAAGCAACCTAAATGCGCACCTTTGCAGATATGATAAGTGGTTTAATTCGGCCCTAGAGAATCCAGAAATACTCACTCTGAAGATTCAAAGCCAAATATATGACAAGAAAGGTCCAAATTTTGACATGAAAAATTATCACATCTATCTGAACACTTTTACTAACTTTTAATTGCAATCAAATTAGCCCGAAATCGGTAATCTGTGATTTCCGCAATTTTCAATACTGTTGGCCTTATTACTTGAGTGCAAAGCAATAAATTAGCAAACTCATGCCATACATTTAAAAACACTGCTTTACAGATGTGGTAAACCGCACATTTGAGCATCTAATTTTAAAAGGAGGGGGAGAATCAGCTTGGATACATCGCTTTGCATATATGATAAGCTGCGCACTAAAGGGTTAATTCTAAGTTATATTTTATATGGAACGTATAACACTCTCGCGGCTTGCGCAGTGGTAACGCGTTATTCAGGGTGTCCCATAAATAATGGGTCACACTTCTAGGGGGGATAGTAGACACCTAGACGAGTCAGAATCACATAGGATTTGGGGGTCCCAGACCAAATCTCAGGGAGTTAAAAATGGAGCGACACCCCAAAAAAAATTTTGAAAAATTCAATGTGTAGAAGAACTACAATTGGTAAAAATTTAATTATGGTCTGTCTCAAAAATTGTGGTTTACTATGATCTTTAAAGTTATCTCGAAAGTCTTCACTTTAAAATTTGTTTTATTATGAAAAAAGTTAAAAAACCACAAAAAAATGTGAAAATTCTGCCAAAACCTCATTTTGTATTACGAAATCCTTTCTTTTGATTTTATAATCTGAAAGTTCATAGTTGTAAGTCCAAAGTTTCACGTAAAAACCATCAATATTAAACGCTTGAGATACTGTTAAAGTTCGTTTTTTGCGTGCGCAAACTGGTTTCTTATAGCCGTTTCCAAAACGGCACTTTGCGGACGCAAAAAACGGACTTAAACCATGCTTTAACAGGATCTCAAGCATTTAATATTGATGGTTTTTACGTGACACTTTGGACTTAAGGGTTTTCGACTATGATCTTTCAGATTATTAAATAAAAGGAAAGGATTTTGAAATACAAAATAAAGTTTTGGCAGAGTTTTCACATTTTTTTTGTGGTTTTTAAACTTTTTTGTAATAAAAAAATTTTAAACTGAAAACTTTTAAGATAATTTTAAGGAATATGTTAAACCACAATTTTTGAGACCATAATATAATTACCAATTTTTACCAATAGTAGTTCTACAAATTGAATTTTTCAATAATTTTTTGGGGGTGTCACTCCATTTTTAACTCCCTGGGATTTGGTCTGGGACCCCCAAATCCTATGTGATTCTGACTCGTCTAGGTGTCTACTATCCCCCCTAGAAGTGTGACCCAACATTTATGGCACACCCTGTATAGTGGTAACTTTTGTTAATTATATACAGAAATATTTCAAATAAAGTTCCTAAAAAATATATGTTGTGTATGAAAGGCTAAAGTATCGAGAGGAAATTGTTTCATCCGTTTATTTCTACACATCAGTCTGAGGTAAACTATCTCCCCCAACTATCTCTCGTCAGATAAAATTAATTTTTTCTTAAAATATGGTATATCTTTCAGAGCATCATATAAATTTTCATGCTTAGTTTGGAAACAAAAAGGTTCATCTTGCAATTTTGTGACAGTGAGAGATTTCATGAAAAAGGGTGCTTCAAAAAGGTTTTAAATTTAGGCTTAGCGATAGCGGTCCGCGGACCTCTACAAGTTGTAAACCACTAATTTAAAAAGATACCATTTTATGAGAGGTTCTTCAAAGAGTCTAATTAACTCTCTTTCAAGACTATGTTATAAGAGTTCCCGATACCGCTGTTTCGGCATGCGAGTGAACGCACCTAATCAGTTCGGCTGTGTTTGAAAAGAAAACTCAAACAAACCATCGGTTCTTTTGAAACCTCATCATCTTCCATTAGATTCAAAGGATACCTACTTTTATCGCGTTTGAAAGAGTAGTATAAATTTGGAGACTGTCTGCACGGCCTGCACCGTCTGATCTTACCAACTCTTGAATCCGTGTCAGCATACATTTCATTTCCTCACCAGCATCAGAATGAAGTCTGCTTTTGGAATTGCCTTGATGATCCTTGCTTTGGCTGTAAGCATGTTCATTATTTTATCTTTTTGAAAAATGTTTACCCCGTTTTGAATACTTTACAAACCCTAAAATTTTATTTTCTATACCCTGAAAGTTTAGTATTTTTATGGTTCATTTTAGTGGATATTTTTTTCTAGTTTAATGGAGTTTTTAAGTGTACGGGACGGGTTAATGTATTGTTTTAACTTACCTATTTTCGAACTATATGAGGTACTGGTATAGTAAAAGAAAAACTGTTTAGGATATTATATTTTTGTTGTGGATATGAGATAAAACATACAAAACTTCTCAAAACATACATCTCAAAAGTGGAACCGGTTCCTGTAGGAGAGATGTTTTTGAATTTATTATTATATTTGAATTTAGGTTTTTGAATTATTTTAATTTATTGTTTTTGAATTATTATTTGAATTTCATTAATACTTAATGTTTATCAGGTTTTACATTAATACTTTACATTGATTGAATCGTCAGTTGAAGAAGGGAATAAGTCCAAAAAATGACCAATTGACTTTTTGTGCTCAAAAAAATCTCCAAGCTTTGCTCTACACATGGATGAAAAGAGGGGTAATAACTAACCCCTATAGGGAGATATCGCCCCTTCAAGTTGTGGAATCGATGTCCATTCATTGTATTTTTTAAGTTAATTTAGAATTAAAAATAATTTGTTTTTCTTTTCATATTCTTTGGGCTGTAAATTAAGTTAAAATAAAATTTTCTCTTAATCTCAATTTTTTTTCAAACTTTTTTTATGCAGGGAATATTTGACTCCATTCATATTCACCTACTCCATTGTTATACTGCTTTTATAACTCAGTTTCACTATAATTTTGAATTTTATTTGTCTTATTCTTTTTATTTCACCCTTTTGTGGTGTAAACTAAGGAGAAATATAATTTAAATGTGAATTTAAGGGTTTTTTAAAGATGTTTTCATCAGAAAAATTTCATAAGGTGGAAGAAGGGAATAAGTCCATCAATTTATTTTGACTGTAAAATATTTTTGAATATACTTATTTTTGTTTTGATGATTGCTCTGTTTTCTAAATAGGGTTCTGAACTTCCAGTGAAAATTTGGTGGTTATACAATGAAAATTTCATTACTTATACAAGGGGGTTTCGATTTTCTCAAAGCTTGTTTTTTTGGACTTATTCCCTTCTTCCAACTGACGATTCAATTGTAGTTGTGATTATTGATAGGTGATTGTTATTTTAGTTCTGATTTTAATGTATTTGTCCTGCATTTTAATTTAATTCTCCGTGAATGGACTACGGCCTGATACGAGTCCTTTTCTTCTCTCTTTTCTCTGAAAGAGTATTAAACGTAGAAACAGAAACTGAGTAAATTGCATGTGCTGATTCTTTCATCCACATTGTGAAAATGCTTAAAAATTTATATTTTTGAGGTTTTATAAAATATAAACTCTTTAAGAAAATGTAAAAAACAAAGCTTTTCATTATTAGAAGTTAATGCAAATGAACTTAACATATATTTAGGTGTATGCTGACGCCTTTGGATGGATAGGTGGTTGTAGGACAGATGCTGACTGTGAAGAGACCCACTGCTGCGTAAAGCAAAAAATAGGATCTGACTTAGGGCATTGCCTCCGAAGGCCTCTATTAGGTAGGAATTTATTTAACACTAAAACAATTATATTGTGTGTGATTTTTGTCGTGGTTTTCTTGTGTTTATTTTGCAGTTTTGATGGGTTTTTTTTATTTCGTTATTCAGTTATGTATTAATTTCTATTACGCTTGGACGGGATTTTTATTTCCCCTTGGCGTATAATATATAGTTTTTCTGTGTTCATGTTTATTTTTTCTTTAATTATGTTAATAAAAATTATTGTTATATTATTATTATAAAACATATAGTGTGACTTGAAGATAAACAGGAATAAAGAATGGGCTAATAGGGGTCTATTGTAATCTTGAAATGAAAGCATTTAATATTATGGTAAAAACAAGTAAAAAAGAAAACTATAAGCGTTTTAGAGTAACACTGTTTATGCAAGAATTTTTATTCTTTTCAAAATTGAATATGTGCTCAACCTCCGAAAATTATAGAAGGTTCATTTTTGGCGTTTGTCTGCGAAAATTTAGGAAGAGCAAATATTTTGAGTTTAATTAGTATACGTCTTTGATTTTACTTTCTAACATCCAAGTTTCCATATTCAGTTTCGATATAGGTCACAAAATGTTTTGTAATAAACTAGAAATAATAGTAATTTAAGATAACATTTTGCCTCCACCTTACTTAAGATATGGGTCAAAGGTTATTGGCGATTTGTAAGATTAGCGTTGTTTTAATTAAAAGATCATTTTATCAGTTCACTATCCGGTGAAAATTCTAAACATTTACAAACAGTTTTCTTATTAATTTCAAACTTCTGTAAATATAATATTCATACAAATGGTTGGACGGATTTCTCATTTTCTCGAATTCCAACTCACTATTTTATAATTACTGTATCACAATAATAGTGATAAAATACCTTCTAGCCCTATAGGCTTATACTATAGTATAATGTATATGTAGGGCTAGAAGAAATATCATAAATCAATATGTGATAATGCATTTGAATTAATTAATACGTATGAGAAAAATATGACATGACTGATGATGTGATAACTGAAAAATTAATTATTCATATTTAGTTAATGAATTAGCACGAACCACAAAGAATATAATACTAACAGGTTTTTAAAACTAATTAGATTTTTTTATCTGCAGTAACAAATGATAAATGAATTTTATAGTTAGTTTGACGCTAACATAAAAAGTTGTGTGAAAAAAATTTAAAAACGGATATTCCCAATACTTTTTTCCAGGCGAGCGTTGTGTAAAAGAAAACAAATTCAGCAGAATGTTCCAACAGGGATCCTGTCCATGTGCCGAAGAACTCATTTGCGCCAGAATAGGCAATGCCGAATATTCTGGAGTAAGTACACTTACTTTAATCTCTTTTATGCACACGTCGTAATGGGCAGTACCAGCATTTTTTTAAACAGAAAAAAGTGCATTTTTCCCGTAAAGGAAATGGGTAGATCTAAATTCAAAAATCAACATGAAAAGTTTTTAAAAAATTAGTTCATTCAATATTTAAAAATAAAAATCAACAATCTCTTTGTATTTGCTTAGGATTGAATGACGTCAGAGCTGTTTTGACCTTAACTTATTAGGAACTTATTATTATTAGGAACTTATTATTAGGAACTTTACTTATTATTAGGAACTTATTTCTCGATCGGTCTCAAATTTTGGATAGTTGCTTATTTTTGCAAGAAGAATCGATTAAAAAAATATAAAAAAATCATGCAACTTCCTCATTGTTTCAACTAAACGATTGAACCATTGCTTAAAATCAAATGTTTAGGATTAAATGAAGTCACATTTTGACACTTGACATTTTCGGGACCCTTTTTTAAGGACAAACTTTGAAATTAAACTAAAAAGTAAATAATCATTGTAATTAAAAAAATTGCACGTATATTCCTCTTTTGAATACCTCTATCGAATACAAAACATGAAAAAAATGCGGGAATTACCCATTCTATCCTAAAAAATAAGTTACAAGTTTGATTAAATGAGATAGTAAAGCAAAAAAATGTTCACAATGTTAGTTAAAATTTTATTTTTCTAAATTTAAGAAAGTAAACTTCTTTATAATTTAACTTACTTTTATTTTTAAATTATTTTTTAAGAATTTTTAATAAAAATTGCATTTTAATTTTAAATTTTCATAAACGTTTTTTTAAAATGAAATATACTTTTTTCGTGATTTTAAAATAGAATTGAAAATATTTTTATCACTTCTGAAAATTTTCAATTGTAATGTTTTGAGAGCAGAAAAAAAGTCTGTCTATATTTTTTAGTATTGGGAGTCATTGCGCTCTATTACTATGCAAGGTAACCATGGGCGTCATTAAGGGGGAGGCTCAAGGGGAGGGCAAATGCCCCCCCAAAGGTTTCCACTGTTATGTGAAAAATAGCTGAAATCCCTTGAAAATTCTGTGACTTCCACAAGGAGATTTGGGTGTAACCTAAAATGTCTCAAAAGGAGTTACAACACTACCTTTAAGGGTCAAATTTCAAAAAAATTTCTGGGGGAGGACCCCCCACAGTATTTTTGCCTTGAAAATTCTGCCTACTTACAAGAAGCTTTTCTATTTAGTGCTCCCCAAAGAGTTTGAAAAAGAGATAAAACACTAGTTTAAAGGGGATATTTAAAAAAAAATTCCCGGGAGAGGACCCCCAATACCCCTCTAAAATTTTTACGTCGGTTATACAGGGTGCGTCAAAAGTCCGTGAGAACTTTAAAAATTAATAATAAAAAAACGAAAAGAGATAAAAATGTGCCGTCTGCTGCAATGTTCTTGATTTGGCTTTGGATTTTTTACACCAAATTTTGAAAATTCGTAGTTCCCCAACCTCTATGTAGATGGCAGCACCACTTTTTACTAAAATAAGGAATTTAGGCCAGCTAAGTTCCCCCTTTTTCTTCAGCGTAGGGATATATCGAATATTGCGATTGAATCGATTTCCGAATCAAATGAAACTAATCCTCGGAATCTAATCGCATCAGGGCCGGTTTTAAGCCATGCCGATCTTTTAAATATTTGATTAGAATGTTAAATTAAGATATTTTATGATCCTTTCTTTGTTTCTCGCACAAATTTAAACTTTTTACGGATGAATTTAGTTCGATCGCGTAACTGGATCGCAGTGATAACGGGTCAATATATTTGTATGCTAGTTTTTTTTAGAAATCTAATCTTAGGAGTTTTCAGATTTCTCTTTTTTTTCTCATCTGATTTTCAACTTAATTTATAAATTTTTAAAAACGATTCATGATCAGATTTTTTGAAGTTTTTGTTTTTAATCTTAACCCTTTTTTGTTTTTCTCTGTAAATTGCGTTTGAATTATTTTTTACTTGTGTGCCTCCTTGTGGTACACTTAGATCCACCACATTAAACCTAGATTTATCCCTCGTTACAAAAGGAGGGTGGATCGGGATGATCGCAGCTCTAAAAAAAAGACAAAACATTTCTGAGAAATAATAAAGGTTTTATAAAAGAAAGTTAAGACATTCTTTCTGAATAAAACTTCAAAACTATTCAGTATGGCCTTATCCCTCATCTTGCTCGTTGCGCACTTATTCGTAATTAATACTCTATGATTTAAATTATTACAGTAAGTGTTCTTACAATCTGCTTTAATGATTTAATCATGTACGCTTTGTATAAAGGGGGCTATAAAAATTAGTTTGAATCAATCCCCTATTCCCTAAAACTATAGATTTTGGCCAGAAGATTAGCCCCCCCCTTAACGATTCTCTGAAATGACCACTTATTGTCTTTCTGATCATTTTTACTCGCCAAGTCGTAAACGGAAATTTTATCTGTTTATTTGTATTTTTTTTATTTTACCATACCTACTAAAGATGTGGTGTTAACATTTAAAATATTTCGAAAAATCTGATCATTTAAAACATTATAAAATAACTTGACAATAAGATGGAAAAAAGAGAAATCTGAAAAATTCTAAGATTAGAGTAGATTTCTCACTCTTAAAGACTGAATAAATAAAAAAAACTAGCATATAAATTAACATCCGTTATCACTATACGCGATCGAAGTAAATTCATTCCTAAAAAGTTTAAATTTCTGCGAGAAGTAAAGAAAGGATCATAAAATATCTTTATTTAACATTCTAATCAAATGTTTAAAAGATCAGCATGGCTTAAAACCAGTCCTGACGATTAGATTCCGAGGATTGATTCGGAAATCGATTCAATCGCAATATTCGATCCCTACGCTGAAGAAAAAGGGGGAACTTAGCTGGCCGAAATTCCTTATTTTAGCAAAAAGTGGTGCTGCCATCTACATAGAGGTTGGGGAACTACGAATTTTCAAAATTTGGTGTAAAAAAATCCAAAGCCAAATCAAGAACATTGCAGCAGACGGCACATTTTTATCTCTTTTCGTTTTTTTATTATTAATTTTTAAAGTTCTCACGAACTTTTGACGCACCCTGTACAGTGTTTTCCCTTTAGAACTCTGCCACTTGCACGAAGCTTTTCCCTTTAGAAGCCCTCAAGAAGTTTGAAAAAGAGATGAAACACTAGTTTAAAGGGGAATTTTCAAAAAAAAAATCTCAAGGGTCTCAAAATGAGTTGTAACACTACCTTAAAAGGAAAATTTTCAAAATTTTTTAGGGGGTGAACCCAGGCCCACCTTTTTTTCTTGGAGTTTACGTTGTCAAATTTTGACATTATAATTAATATAGTTCAAATACTACTTTTCATTGCTCGTATATAAATGTGCTCGTTAGGGATTAGGGGATACCTTAAAAATGAAGTTTAGGCAACCCCCCAAAACAAGTATAGTTAAGGCGTGGCCTAGACCCGCTTAAAAATTCTTACCTCCCCCCCAACCAATAACTGAAATGACGCCCCTGAAGGTAACATCTTCTCATTAGTTAGAAAGATCCTAATAGTCTTCCAAAATTAGAATCCAAGTTAAACCTGTCACCTGTCAGTAGATAAGAGAAGTGAAGCCTGCAATCCTAATTAAACGATGTATGTAACTTAAAATTAAGTAATTATTCATAGTTACTTCTTGTTAGAAGGCGGATAAATTTTCTTAAGGTTCAAAAGTGTTTTTAAAGTAAAACCTTTTTGACTATTGTTTTCAGATCGGATATGCCTTTCCACCAGTGTGTGTGAAACCAGAAACTACAGAAGCTGAAGAAGAGGCAAAACCTGAAGCATAAACCTAGTCATCAGAATAACCCATTAACTTTTATCCTTGTTCCTAATGCAAGCCAAGAAGTACTTCTGTATTTTTACACTTGTAAGACGACTAAAATAGAAATTTGAATATTCAATAAAAAATCTTTTTTTATTTATATTTCCTGTGTGATGAGTGTTTTATTCAAACTCACAGACAACTATATCCAAGGAAGAGTTGGGGGTTCAAACCTCTTTCAACTAAAATTTTGACAACGAATTGTACTCTGATTTTTTTCCCATTTCTGAAGCTAGAAAGGAAATGCTCTTTGTGTATCACCGGCAAAGTGTTCCTAATGTCCAAATATGACTCAAAACACTACTTTTCAGAGTCAGATTTCAAAAGATTTTGTGGGGAGAACCCTCGGACTCCCCATTCTTTGTTTGAGCGATGTAGTACCCGTAAAACTTTTACATTAACTGCCAAGAAGGTTTATATTTGACTTATAATTCACTCAACATGACAGGAGTCCTTAGAAAAATAATTTTAAATACAGAAATTCAATGATACAAGCAATGCCTAAAAAATAAAAAGTTAAAGCGGGCAATGTGATAAAATCAATGAATATTTATCACTTTGCCCGAAACATGTACAGTTGGGGAAAAAAACGACTCAGTTGCGATTTCTGGCGAACCACTTGGGTTAGGAAGACAAATGATGTGTCATTTTTCATTAATTAAAGTATTCTTTTACCTAAAAAATTTTTCCGAGTCCTTAGGGGGTCGTCTTCATATTAAACGAAACACTAACCTTTTTTTCAATGGGGACCCCAAATTATTATGAGGTTTTCTGAAAGGCCATCGCTCCTAACCCTTAAATACCCAGTTTTATGCAGATTGATTCACAAAAAAAATTTTTAAATAAATTTTTTTAATTTTTAAAATCGTGTAATATTTTTATGGTAACGAACTTTAATCTTAAGGGGCGGTATATTGCCGAATGCATACCGCGAATGTTCTTTCGTTTTTATCAAAAACTATTAGGTGAAATCGATTGAAATTCCGGCATTCTACTTAAAATTACTACCAGAATCGATAACCATGTAAAAATATAACACGATATTTAAAATTTAAAAAAAATTATTTTTCAAAAAAAATGTGAATCAATGTGGATGAAACTGGGTATTTAAGGGTTTGGAGGTATGGCCTTTCAGAAAACCTCTTAATAATTGGGGGTCCCCATTGAAAAAAAAATTTAGTGTTTCGTTTAATATGAAGACGACCCCCTAAGGACTCGGAAAAATTTTTTGGTAATTATTAATGAAAAATTACACCTCCTTTGTCTTCCTAACCCAAGTGGTTCACCAGAAATCGCAACTGAGTCGGGGGTTTTTCCCAATTGTACAGTAGGGTGGAGTGAAGAATTTCGAATAAAATTTTCAAAAATTTTTTCGAAATTGAAAAAAGCTGTAGTGTAAATAGTTGTCCACTATCATGCCTATTAAAATCCCAAAATATGAGCCTAATCCATATCTTCAGTCTTCAGTTGCCTAAATCACTTTAAAATTTCGAAATTTCATCACATTTTTCATAAAAATGACTTTAAAATAATTCTACACCACTTTACCTCTATTTTAAAACCATAAATGGGTGAATTCTTACTTGTAACCTTTCATAGCTCTAGAATGGGTGAAATTTTCAATTTATAGCGCTCATTGTTAGAGAGCGTATCACTGAAATAGGCTATGACGGGAAAAATAAATATTTTAATATCGAAACCAAATAGGGCTCAAAAGTTGCGTATATCATGGAAAAATAATGAAAAAATTATTTACCAATAATTCAGTTAAGTATTTGCCGCATATTCACAAAGCCCGCAAGGTTTTTATACTTTGTTAACAATGCGCATGCGCATGCCACGCTGGCATCCTGTCACTGCTCCTGCGGGATTTAGTAATTTTAAAACTTATTAGTATAACATGTTATTTCTTTGTGACGCATGCGCATTATATCAAATTATAAAAACTTGGCGGCCTTTGTGAATAAGCGCCCATACATAAGGGCAGAGGGGAGCCCGGGCATTTACATAAAATCTTCATTTAACCATAATAAATAATTTTTATTAAAATTCTATTTTATATTTTCTACAATATCAATACTTTATTATGATTTTAAGCTAATGAGGTATTCTCACGTTTTGCGATTTAATTTTATTAAAATAGTAGATAAAAAAGCATAAAGAAGGACGTTTACATATAGTATTTTCGTAGTCTAGTTTCTGAGATATAAATTTTTGAAATTTCGTTTTTTGTTTGGGCGCGAAAACACTCTCGAATCACAAATCATGCGCTGGGATGTCACATCCAATAGAAGCCCGTTTTCTGATAACGTGACTTTTCTGACGTTTTGGCAAAAATAAAATTGAATTTTAAATTATTTAAACAAATTTTCGAACTTAAAAATCAGAAATTTAGGAGTTTTAAACCATAATGTATCCTCAGACAGGACCCCAGTAATAAAATCTAGGCATCCTGAATTCCACTCACATCATGAAAATCATGGGTAACAATCCAAGGTTAATAGAGTACTACAGGTTGGCTCATAAAATGTTAACAAAGCGAGGTCGTTACGTCACAACATACCGGAAGTTGGTCTCCCATTGTTAATCCTATGAGAAACTGCATAAAAACCGACGAAAATAACTAACTTCTACTAATTTAATTTGTCTTTTGGCGCTTGTTACTGATAGATGATAGTTCAAAATAATTTTTAAAAATGAAATAATAGATATAACTAGATTAATTTAGTTTTTATAGGGTTTTAATTTTTACTAATATCCATTTATTCACAGTAGGAAAATCTCATTCACGGCTGTTACACTGTTCTACAAATTTGACCTTCAAAATTTTTTCCTTGATGAAAATAGTCAATTCTTATAGATTTTGGGTCGCTGAATACGAAAATCACCATTAAAATTCTCAATTGACTCAGGATTTTCGGGGAACAGCCCCTCCCCCTTTTTACGTTTTTCGACGACCTTATAACTTTAAACTCGATTTTCAGGGTCAAAAAGCATTATTTTAGTCTTCAAATTGCTCCCCAGTTAACAAGAAATGTTCAAATTAATAAAATATGATAAATTTATAACAAATGGATAGGGTTAAGGGGTAATTACCCCCCTAAAAATACAAAAAATAGCTAAAAATTATAGAGGTTTCTATACGCTATTTTTTCCTCTTATTTTTTACGCAAATCCCGTTTGAAGGGTCCTAACCCTTCCCCAAGGACCCAAATTTGATGACAATATGCAGCAATAATTTTTACTAAAAGCGGTTGAGGTGTTAGCCTCCCAGAAGTCCCCGCGGAAGAGTTCGGAAGACTTCCAGAATCGCGAAGGCGCTCGCGAGTTCAGGAATTAATATCGATGATTTTGAAAAAATTACAAATGATGTTTTTCTTATATTTTGGGTGTATCCTAAGTAGAAACTCTTCAGTTCTTTAAAAACTGACCGGTTTTCGGGAGTGAGGATTCCATGTTTCAAGATGTTAACAGATGCACGGCTGTGGATAACAATTAGGGGGCATCCCCTTAAAAACTGAGGGTGATGGAGGAAAATGGGTGTCATATTTGAATTCAGCAGATCATTTTACACAAGAATCAGCTGAAATTCAGTTAGTGGCTTCAAATTTTTTTTTGTACAGCACAGTTAAACTCTAAGTGCGGCATTGAACCCTTCCGTGGGTGCTCTGGGGGCGCTCACACCTCAACCGCTTTTAGCAAAAATCATTGCTGCATATTGCCATCAAATTTGGGTCCTTGGGGAAGGGTTAGGACCCTTCAAACGGGAATTGCGTAAAAAATAGGAGGAAAAAATAGCGTATAAAAACCTCTATAATTTTTAGCTAATTTTTTGCATTCTTAGGGGGTTAACTACCCCTTAAACCTATCCATTTGTTATAAATTTATCATATTTTATTAATTTGAACATTTCTTGTCCCCTGGGGGGCAATTTGAAGATTAAAGCAATGCTTTTTGACCCTGAAAATCGAGTTCAAAGTTATAAATTCGTTAAAAAACGTGAAAAGGGGGAGGGGCTGTTCCCCGAAAATCCTGAGTCAATTGAGAATTTTAATGGTGATTTTCGTATTCAGCGACCCAAAATCTATAAGAAATGACTATTTTCATCAAGGAAATTTTTTCAGTGTAGAACAGTGTTATCTAAGCATTGTTGAAATAACTATTGACTGTTTGAATTAGTTAAAATTTTAAATTTATCATTTCTGTCACATTTTTCATGCATAATATCATATTATTTTACCTTTAATAAATAGATTGGTTTAGTCTAAATTACTACTTAATTCAATTTTCCTACATTATATTTTAGTTTCATATCGAGCTATCATTTCAAGTTCAGTATTCATATGATAGATAGAATAATAAAATTTTTTAATATCACATTTCTATTTAGTCCAGGCAACGAAAAAGGTATAGGGAAAAGGTATAGAGGGAAATTCTAAAAAAAAAGGTATAGAGGGAAATTCTAGGGTCACAATTTTTGACTTCGTAACTTTGTTTGGACTATTTAGGAGGTGAACATATCAAAAGTCCCCGCCCCTAGCCCTTAAGCCGGAGGGAGGAGGGGTGTTCGAAAGTCTCATTTTTCAGTTTTTGGCTTATTACTCTTACAAAATCCATCCCCACGAAAAAGTTTCAATTACCTCTTTTAACGAAGACAGAATTTGCAAAAATATTGTCAAGTTATTAAAATGAATTAAAAATCCAATTTTGAATATTTTAGCTAATAAAAAAATATTAAACTCTTTGATAAGGTTAGGACTATAGGTTGGGAACTTTAAATGGTAAAAATGTGATTTTACCTGTCTTAGAAAAATCCAAACGTGATTTTTGTCCAAAGGTACAACACTCTCCCCTATATATAAAAATCAATGTTTGTCGGTCTATCTGTCCTTTATAGTTTTATAATTAAAATCATGACAGGTTTGCGAGTCCCCCGAAACAACTTAATTTTAGATTTAAAAAATTAAATTGTTTCGTATTAACCACATTTTTATGTGAGGGTGTCACCCTTACCCAAGGGGCTCATTGTTGCCCACTTTGTCATGCTATAACACAGAGTTTCTCAAACTGTGGGTCGCGACCCACTGGTGGGTCGCCAGTCAGTTTTTGGTGGGTCGCGAGAAGATTTTTAATTTTTCACAAACTGTGTTATTGACTTTTGAATCATCAAACTATTAGTTGAACTTTTGAAATTATCAAATTACCATACTATAGTAAAAAGAATAAAAATTTGAGGAAAAACTACACTACTTGGAGTGGAACGGAAAAAGGCAATTAAATGTAAATACGTACTATGTGTGTCACTTTAATGTGCCGATAATGCAAATCTAGTCGGTTATTCAAATAAGATTTGAAAAAAAATATTTAGTGTTTCTCCCCATCCACACTGGGGGGGTCAATACAAATTTTAAGAATTTTCTTGGGAAATGATGCAACTGATGTAATTTATCCCATATTGCTAAAAAACAAGTTAAAACCATGTTTTTAAGGGCCAAATTTTAAAATTTTCTCTGGGGGAGTACCCCCACATCCCCCTTTTTACTGTGGGGATCATTGTTAGACCACAATTAAACTAATTAATACCCTTGTAACTAAATAGTTGGTGAACACCCCCCCCCCAGTCAGAGAAGTTAAAATTCTGTGGGGAGGGGCATGAGATAATTATCTCAGTTCAGTTATATGTAAATAACTTAAGTCGGTGGGTCGCATTAGATTTTGTTTCTCAAAAGTGGGTCGCGATGTTAAAAAGTTTGAGAACTTCTGCTATAACACTTACAAGAAAATTGTCTTTCATAAGGGTATAGTCTGATAAGTTTTAGATTTTCGAAAGGTTTGGTGGTGGAAACATGAAACTTATTTTCATCGGCTTAGAGGTGCCACAAGAGGAGCAGAAGGATCGCTCTATCCCGAAGATTTAATTCAAATACATTTATTTAATAAATTAATAATAAACTCAAAGTTTATACTAACAAACTCAAATACTATACTATAAACTCAAAGTTTATATAAACAAAGTTTATACACTACATTATCCCATATATTTTATTTGTGAGAAAATAAGTAATGTCTGGGGGCCCTGGGATCTTGGACTAAAGTGAGGAATCCATGGGATTATCTTCCCCCAAACACGGCGGACCTTGGCAAACACCTGTTGGAAAAAATAACATCCTGGCAAAATGTTAACAGAAAAAGTAATCACAAGCATAACTAATTTTTATAGACCTCTTGCATCAGGGTTGCTTGATTTAAATAAAAATTTTTTAACTACTATAATTTAAAGAAATTAATTTGTTTCCTTTGTAAAAAAAAAGTTTGCGATATAATTAGCATATAATTTTTCAAACTCTTCTAGACAGTTAGTGAAGTAGTTAAATTAAATATATTCTGAAGAATATTGCCTGGCAATTTCAAGAACGAGTTTTAATACCTTGATGATGAAGAGGGGTCAGGGTTTGGAATCGATAGATATGATAAACTCAAAACAAGGATTAAAATCTGATAACTTTTTGACCTAATATAAACTTTTTAAAACTGTCAATGATTTTTATCAAGACCTTATTTTTATAGTTTTAGTCATGTTTTTCAATTCTACATTATACAGTGTTCCCTCGTTATTCGTGGTAGTTACGTTCCAAAATATATACCGCGAATAACGAACCCAGTTTTAATACGCCCAGATATTCTAATATTAGGTCATCCCGAAAGTTTTGTCGCTCTTGGGAGCATCTGTATGTAAGATATTTTTGACACTTTTCCATTATGTGATACCAATATAAACTGTAACTTTATCTACCGTCAACTTGGCATCTTGGCTTGATTTTGGGGACTGATCGACAACTGGGCTTTCCTTAAATCTATGATAACATGTTACTTCATTTCTTTTCTGCTCAAAATTTTGCCCTTTTCCTAATTTAAGATTTTTAAATTAAAATTAACTGGCTACTTCCCCAAAACAATTAAAGTTTGAAGTATTTTTAACAAGTGTGGGAAAATTTAACTTAGATTTAAATTTTTTCTGAGGCATCCGGGGAGTTTGATCACAATCATCCACATTAAATTACTGGATTGCTACTCCTAACCCCTCTATTAAGAAAGATCCGGATGATCATTTGTAGGAATCTAGATCGCTGGAAATTCTTCCGTCGCTCTATAAAAGTAGTATAAAATGAGTTTCAATTTATTTAATAAAAAAGATCTTCCTTACAATCCTAATATGACTTAAAATTAAAGTTAAATTCCTTTGAATTTTAATTTTGAAAGCTTTCAATTAATGGCAACTTGAAGTAAACAAAATCTTATTAATCGTAGAAACTATAGGAAAGCTGGAAAAGTGGGCCAACAAAAAAAGAGCCAAAATTCGCCAAATTGGCTTTAGATAGAAGTAGAAGTACTTTACTGGTTTACCGAAATGGAAAAGTACCAAAAAATACATTGTATACAGATGCTCCCAAGAGCGACAAAACTTTCGGGATGACCTAATATAATATAACAGATATAATGGTTCGATTCCGTCATTTATTACATAAAACTGGTTCATGCAAAAAGTAGTTCTAACTGTAAATAATCGTAATAACCATCAGGGAGGAGAGAGTAATCAGGAACTGCGCATTACACGCTATAAAACAAACTGGAGGGACAGTGACGTAATTAACCCTTTGTCCCGACGGGACTTGTAAGTCCCACTTCCCAATGTTCCAAATTCGTCCAATTTTCGTCATGTAAGGCCAAATTTAGTTTACTTATAGTTGCAGATCCGAAATATGTCAAGTTTACGTAACTACGTAAACTTGACATATTTTGGATGAGGAAAATAATTTGAGGCTCAAAGGGTTAAGGGGAAAATTACTTTCTCCTTCTCTCGGCGATAAAAATTCCTTCTGAATGAAAAATTGTAGAAAACGTGGAAAAAGTTGAAAAATCCATGAACCCCCCCCCGGATATCAGCGGAAAAGCCGGAGAATCACATCCCCAAATATAAAAATGAGCGGACTCAGACACGCACCGCATTGTTATGAGAAAATTGAAAATAGTTTAAGTAATCAAATTTTACTGCATACGAGTATATCGGTTTGTATTGAAAAGGTATAATTTTCTTTTCGAAAATAAAATATAATCTATTCAAACATTTTGAAGACTTGAAAAGCTTTTACAAGATTATTAAATATATATTACCTTACAGGATTTGATTTGAAATTTAGTTAAATTTTTTGATTAATTCGATTAATATAAGTAAGAAAAATAAACGGCAAACAGAATAATAAAATAAAATTGAGTAATTATTTTCGAAAGCACCAGAGTGCACTGTGAATATTAAAGTGAACCAGAGAGCTATATTAATGTGGAATGCGAACTGAACTGAAACAGTATGTAGAAAGCTGTATATATAACTGTGTCTGTGGTAATTTTCTTTCATTCTTTCTCGATCCTGAAGTGGCGAGCTACGAGAAGGATGCTCTGATCACGGAGCCTGCATAGGCGGCGATAACCTTCCTTTCTTCTTAGGTAAACAATTGCTTTTTTTGTTTCTTTCTTGAAAATTTTAAAAACAATTATTTTAATGGTGTGTAAATTAACGACAAGTAATTTTTAATTTTTCGTGTCCAAAAGAATTTTACTTTTATTAAATATCTTAATTCAGAATCCATTTGTGTTTTATGCTCTGATGCCCGAACCGGAGCAGTGGAGGAGGCCGTTGCAGAGGAGCCCAGCAGGAGGAGGAAACCCGTCGCAGACAGCGACGACGAGGTACCCGATACTAGGCTCTCTACCCGATACTGTACCCGCCAGGACCGGCGGAGGGGATGACAAGCCTACATGCTAAAGCCCGTGATTGCAGCCTGATCGACGCAGACTACCCCAATAAAGAGCCGGGAGAACAGTTTCCGTCGTTCGTCGATGCCTGTGACCCGGGTAGCCAGCCCATCTGTAACCCAGGTACCCTTTGAAATAGAAACAGGGGGGCTTGTGTTGAGTGTATTAATTTTGTGGGAATTGTGTATTTGAGGCGTTTGCTATCAAAGCCAGCTCATTCCATTTTTGGAAATTTTACAGGAGACAAAAAACAACTCACGTCCACGGTTCTAAAGCTAAATTTTTTAAAAAAAATTTTAATAGTAGGTATAACCGCCTAAAATTTGATTAGTTTTTTATTTTCATTCCAGGTGCATTACATTGGGCGTAATTACACTAGTTAGGTTGGGCAAGCCGATTTTGGTGCAAAAACGCGATTTTTCATGCAGTTTTTTTTTGTTCAATTAAGTTGCGTGAAATCGGTTTTTTCCAGTTTACCAGTTAATATTTGTATCCAAATTGTACGAGATTTAAATAAATGACATCCACTTAACTTTTTCAAGTGATCTGAAATTTCACAGTTGAGATCAGTTTTCACCTAATTTTGGGTTTTAATGAGTTGGATTTGAGCTTTCTTCAGGTTTATGAAAGACCCTCCTAAACTTACAAAATATGCAAAAAAAGTGGATTTCAGAAAAATATGGAATGAGCTGGTTTTGACAGCAAACGCCTCATTTAGTGCATGGGGGGGATTTTTAGTGTATTTTTGTGTTACGCATGTAAAGGAAGGGTATAGAGTTTGGATTTTGGTTTTATTTTGTAATGGAGTATTTTGTTTGCGAAATGCATTTTGAGTTATGGTATAGAGCAGCGTTTCCCAACCGGGGTTCCGCGAGAGATCCGAAAATTTGTTTTCTAGTGTTCATTTTACAACCCTAATTAAGTTATAGATCAATCAGCCGAATTTTTTCGGGAAAATTTTTAAAACTTATAATTTTTTAAAATATTTAGTCAAAACCGGAAGCGTATAAAAATGTCCGAAATGCCGATTATGTGTACCAATACTAGTTAAAACCTGCTTTTTAGACATAAATTTCCAAACATTTTCAGGGGGAGGACACCAGACCCTCCTTTAGGTAGTTAAAGCACGATTACTCATGACATAAATATTATGTTTATTGAGAGGATTAAATTTGAATTTTTGAAAATTCCTTGCCCCCCAAATTGAGACAAATTCTGGGGCCGCAGTATATTAGGTGGCCCTTAAAAATAAGTTGCTCCCACCCCTTAACTTTGTTCCAATGGACAAAAAAAATATAAACGCAAAATTTTAGCCGAATTGGATAATATTAACCCCACCCTCAAACGCCTTTAAGGTTTGAGTTTTTGGTATTTTTTTAACTAAGGTTCATTTTAAGCTTTTTTTTATCTAAAACTTTCCTTTTTAAGGGTGTCCACAGGTACAACTGGGTCTGTCCATAGGGAGAGCACGTAGTTGTACTTATGGACAAAAATATTGTCAAGTTATTAAAATGAATTAAAAATCCAATTTTGAATATTTTAGCTAATAAAAAAATATTAAACTCTTTGATAAGGTTAGGACTATAGGTTGGGAACTTTAAATGGTAAAAATGTGATTTTACCTGTCTTAGAAAAATCCAAACGTGATTAGGTACAACACTCTCCCCTATATATAAAAATCAATGTTTGTCGGTCTATCTGCCCTTTATTGTTTTATAATTAAAATCATGACAGGTTTGCGAGTCCCCCGAAACAACTTAATTTTAGATTTAAAAAATTAAATTGTTTCATATTAACCACATTTTTATGTGAGGGTGTCACCCCTACCCAAGGGGCTCATTGTTGCCCACTTTGTCATGCTATAACACTTACAAGAAAATTGTCTTTCATTAGGGTAGTCTGATAAGTTTAAGATTTTCGAAGGGTTTGGTGGTGGAAAAATGAAACTTATTTTAATACAAATTCATTTATTTAATAAACTAGGGGGCTACCGCCCCCTGCTCGCTATCGCTTGCCAACCCCCGTTAACTGCTGACGCAATAACTTTTGGACCGCTTCACAATTCCCCACAAAACCCAGCTCACTGCACTTACTCACTTTATAAAACATTCTTAACACAGGGGTAGTACTTCTCCGTGGTATTCTTTCAAAAATGGCGAATATTTATTCAGTGGTGGAATTTTATAATATCCTTTATGGTAACATGAATTGGCGGATCGCTTTATAATTCCAAGAAAGGTTCATATATATAGTTCCCGCTAAATATGAACCTTCCCTTAATGTTTCAGTGCTTCCCTTAATGTATCTGTGAAAAACACATTACCTTAGGGAAATGGGTAAAAAAATGTTTACATTGCTCTGTTGTTAATTTTCTTGGGGTTGAATTCCGTTATAGTTCCCGCTAAATATCACTAATCTCTTTTGGACACTTATAAATATTGCTAAATTGTTTCAAATTCATAGATTAAAGTGTTTAATTAGATCTACAACTATTCAGTTTATCATTAAAAATTAGAAAAATTGGTTTACATTTGAATACTGAGCGTTCGAAAGAGATTAGCGATAATTAGCGGGAACTATAACGGAATTGAACCCCAAGAAAATTAACAACAAAGCAATGTAAACATTCTTTTATCCATTTCCCTAAGGTAATGTTTTTTCACAGATACATTAAGGGAAGCATTGAAATATCTCAGGAATAAATTTAACTTAAAATTTGTAATGATTGACTGTTAAAAATGTAGTAATTATCTTAAACATCGCGAAAATTTAGAATTTTATCTTCATGAGAAACAAACTTCGAAGTTGTGTCATTTTCATAGCAACGACACCGAATGTCAAGACTTCCAACATTTTCATCCTTATTTCTAAAACATTCACCCGTGTTATTTAGTTGTTTGCGTTTTGTCATTATGAAATAGAGTTACATTTTACTACCTTAAAAAACATACTTGCAAAAGGATATAAAAAATAAATGCAAAATTCAAAATTTCCGAAAGCGAGTGTATATTTTATTGTAAATATAGTAATGATTAGGTTGCCACAACTACAAAGATAAATATAAAAATATTAATTTGTTATTTAAAAAATAAAAAATAAATTAATTATAAATAAGTTTAAAATATAATGAAAACCGTTTGAACAACAATTCAACCCTTTGAACGACAAAAATATAAATATTGTTAAAAATAACACAAAATATACAGGGTGTTTCAAAATTGCGTTGCACGGCTTTTATTCGGAACCAGCGCCTCCTAGGGTCATGGAATAAGGGTCTACCCCTAGGTAAGTGACCCTGGAGAATCCATTGAGATGACTTACAGCGCCCCTAGCGGCGAAATTAAAAAGTTAAAAAAATTAATTTAAAAACTAAAGGAGATAGAGCAAAAACCTCAGTGAGAGTATTGTTGCCAACGTCAAGAAGAACTCATTGAAAAAAATTTGATCAAAATATTGAATATTCGCGGAGATATTAGCATGTGAAAATAGCACTTTTTCGAGGGTCAAAAAGTAAAAAGTTTGCATATTTGCAAATGTTTCAGTGTTATTGTGTAGTTTTGTGTTTTTTTAGTTGAAAGAACACAAAATGTGATCAAAAAATAAAAAAAAATTGCAAATATGCAAACTTTTTACTTTTTGACCCTCGAAAAAGTGCTATTTTCACATGCTAATATCTCCGCGAATATTCAAGATATTTTGATCAAATTTTTTTCAATGAGTTCTTCTTGACGTTGGCAACAGTACTCTCACTGAGGTTTTTGCTCTATCTCCTATAATTTTTAAATTAATTTTTTTAACTTTTTAATTTCACCGCTAGGGGCGCTGTAAATCATCTCAATGGATTCTCCAGGGTCACTTACCTAGGAGTAGACCTTACTTCCATGACCCTAGGAGGCGCTGGTTTCGAATAAAAGCCGTGCAACGCAATTTTGAAACGCCCTGTATTTTTTAAATTCGTGTTATAAATAGAAAGATGATTATTTAATCTATTTGAATATTTAAAAACCAGTGAAATATGTTTTCAATTGTTTTAAAATTCATAGTTTCTTGCTTTGTAACTGCGACCTTATCCGAAATCTAAAAAAATGGAAATATTTTAAAATTGAGATTTTGTTTAGAAATTCTAAAGGCACTTTGCACATCCTCAAAATAATCTGGACAGTTTGATACCAAATAAGTGTTATACAGATCAGTAATTAAAAAGCTTTTCTCTGGAAACCGTTCACCAAAAACTTTTTTTTAGAATAGAGAGATTAATAATAAACTCAAAGTTTATACTAACAAACTCAAATACTATACTATAAACTCAAAGTTTATACACTACATTATCCCATATATTTTATTTGTGAGAAAATAAGTAATGTCTGGGGGCCCTGGGATCTTGGACTAAAGTGAGGAATCCATGGGATTATCTTCCCCCAAACACGGCGGACCATGGCAAGCACCTGTTGGAAAAAATAACATCCTGGCAAAATGTTATCAGAAAAAGTAATCACAAGCATAACTAATTTTTTATAGACCTCTTGCATCAGGGTTGCTTGATTTAAATCAAAAATTTTTAACAACTATAATTTAAAGAAATTAATTTTTTTCCTTTATATAAAAGAAGTTTGCGATATAATTAGCATATAATTTTTCAAACTCTTCTAGACAGTTAGTAAAGTAGTTAAATTAAATATATTCTGAAGAATATTGCCTGGCAATTTCAAGAACGAGTTTTAAGTTGATGAAGAGGGGTCAGGGTTTGGAATCGATAGATATGATAAACTCAAAACAAGGATTAAAATCTGATCACTTTTTGACCTAATATAAACTTTAAAACAGTCAATGATTTTTATCAAGACCTTATTTTTATAGTTTTAGTCATGTTTTTCAATTCTACATTATACAGTGTTCCCTCGTTATTCGCGGTAGTTACGTTCCAAAATATATACCGCGAATAACGAACCCAGTTTTAATACGCCCAGATATTCTAATATAATATAACAGATATAATGGTTCGATTCCGTCATTTATTACATAAAACTGGTTCATGCAAAAAGTAGTTCTAACTGTAAATCACAGACAATAAGAGACAGACCGGTCAATAGGCGGGGCTTATCCAGAGAGCTCAAGTGGCGCCTCAGACAAGCGGTACCGGAATTAATCGATTAATTTAATATTTTTTAATCGAAATCTTTATACATTTTTTTGGCGAAACTTGCAATATTCGATTTCGAAAGTAAACATGAAGTTTCTGTAAATCGTTTAATCGTACTCTTTTCAATTGTTTTCAAGATTTATAAATCATTTTAACAGTGTCTTATTGCACATTTTATCTAGTTTCTTCTCTATTTTGCAATGTATTGAAAAAACCGGGGTTGCATTCCTGAACTTGATTTCTAAGCCTGATAGAATTCGGTATAATTCGCGTTAATTATAGGCGTATACATTTAATTCAGATAAAAATGAATGCTAATATTATATACTTATATTGTCAAGAATTCATTTCGAATGTGCCTGGGATCTGGGATTCGTATTTGCAAAAGATGTGTTCGTTTAGATTCGCGAGGATTGCAACTTCATTTACACATCATGTTTCTCTTAAAAGGCCAAGGGACTATAATAAATATTTGCAGTTATTGAAATATGAGATTTAATAAAATCATTTAGATTCACTATTTACTTGTGTGATTCTTGATTACTTTATATTTAAGCTTGTATTTTTACAATCGAGTTTTTCATCATGTGCGATCATGAAATTTTGTTGATCAACAAACCTTAATGATTTAATTTAAATGTTCTATTATAATAGCAAATTTAAAAAATTTGTTGAAAGAAAAGAAATTTTTTAATTTTAAAAAGCATTTAATGGGCTTATGTGATCGCCAAGGATCGCGATGCTGGTGATCACATGGTCGTTGGATTTTGTCTTCGCAAAACGTCTCCATGGTTGCCAGACCTAAAAGCTTAACTGTAACCACAGTTTTAGTGCAGGTACCGTGGGTTGAGGGCGTTCGTGTCGTGGGCCGCCCATTGACCGGTCTGTCTCTTATTGTCTGTGCTGTAAATAATCGTAATAACCAGGGAGGAGAGTGTTATCAGGAACTGCGCATTACACGCTATAAAACAAACTGGAGGGACAGTGACGTAATTAACCCTTTGTCCCGATGGGACTTGTAAGTCCCACTTCCCAATGTTCCAAATTCGTCCAATTTTCGTCATGTAAGGCCAAATTTAGTTTACTTATAGTTGAAGATCCAAAATATGTCAAGTTTACGTAACTACGTAAACTTGACATATTTTGGATGAGGAAAATAATTTGAGGCTCAAAGGGTTAAGGGGGAAATAACTTTCTCCTTCTCTCGGCGATAAAAATTCCTTCTGAATGAAAAATTGTAGAAAACGTGGAAAAAGTTGAAAAATCCATGAACCCCCCCTCCCCCGGATATCAGCGGAAAAGCCGGAGAATCACATCCCCAAATATAAAACTGAGCGGACTCAGACACGCACCGCATTGTTATGAGAAAATTGAAAATAGTTTAAGTAATCAAATTTTACTGCATACGAGTATATCGGTTTGTATTGAAAAGGTATAATTTTCTTTTCGAAAATAAAATATAATCTATTCAAACATTTTGAAGACTTGAAAAGCTTTTAAAAGATTATTAAATATATATTACCTTACAGGATTTGATTTGAAATTTAGTTAAATTTTTTGATTAATTCGATTAATATAAGTGCGAAAAATAAACGGCAAACAGAATAATAAAATAAAATTGAGTAATTATTTTCGAAAGCACCAGAGTGCACTGTGAATATTAAAGTGAACCAGAGAGCTATATTAATGTGGAATGCGAACTGAACTGAAACAGTATGTAGAAAGCTGTATATATAACTGTGTGTGTGGTAAATTTCTTTCATTCTTTCTCGATCCTGAAGTGGCGAGCTACGAGAAGGATGCCCTGATCACGGAGCCTGCATAGGCGGCGATAACCTTCCTTTCTTCTTAGGTAAACAATTGCTTTTTTTTTGTTTCTTTCTTGAAAATTTTAAAAACAATTATTTTAATGGTGTGTAAATTAACGACAAGTAATTTCTAATTTTTCGTGTCCAAAAGGATTTTACTTTTATTAAATATCTTAATTCAGAATCCATTTGTGTTTTATGCTCTGATGCCCGAACCGGAGCAGTGGAGGAGGCCGTTGCTGAACGCAGAGGAGCCCGACAGGAGGAGGAAACCCGTCGCAGACCGCGACGACGAGGGACCCAATACTATACCCGCCAGGACCGGCGGAGGGGATGACAAGCCTAGGATTGCCCGTGACAAAGCCCGTGATTGCAGCCTGATCGACGCAGACTACCCCCAACAAAGAGCCGGGAGAACAGTTTCCGTCGTTCGTCGATGCCTGTGACCCGGGTAGCCAGCCCATCTGTAACCCAGGTACCCTTTGAAATAGAAACAGGGGGGCTTGTGTTGGGTGTATTAATTTTGTGGGAATTGTGTATTTGAGGCGTTTGCTATCAAAGCCAGAGCTCATTCCATTTTTGGAAATTTTACAGGAGACAAAAAACTTCTCACGTCCACGGTTCTAAAGCTAATTTTTTTTTAATTTTTAATAGTAGGTATAACCGCCTAAAATTTGATTAGTTTTTCATTTTCATTCCAGGTGCATTACATTGGGCGTAATTACACTAGTTAGGTTGGGCAAGCCGATTTTGGTGCAAAAACGCGATTTTTCAACAGTTTTTTTTGTTCAATTAAGTTGCGTGAAATTGTTTTTTTCCAGTTTACCAGTTAATATTTGTGTCTTTACGAGATTTAAATAAATGACATCCACTTAACTTTTTCAAGTGATCTGAAATTTCACAGTTGAGATCAGTTTTCACCTAATTTTGGGTTGTAATGAGCTGGATTTGAGCTATATCCTTTCGTCAGGTTTATGAAAGACCCTCTCCAGGGGTTCCCAAACTTTTTTGGCCCGTGGACCCCCTGAAGACATTTTTCGTACCCCGTGGACCCCCTATCTAAGGTACCGTTCAAGAAGTAGCTAAAATTTTATGTTTATGATATAAATTTCTAAACCACGCCTAAACTTTTTTCAAGTGTTTTTTCGTGCATTGATTAGCATTTGATTTCACACTTTTACATATTTAAAAAAATCTTTTTTTTTATTTTTGCCTCCACACGATATTTTTAAGGAAATTATAACAATCAGAACAAAAACTTTTAGTTTTAACGATAAAAATTTTGGTCAAACTTGTCAATGTTAATGGTTTATGAGTGAGTTATTCATTCACCCAATCATAAATTTCAGAAATAATCGCAAATAATGTATGGCATGTTAACAAACAATATTTAATTAAGTTCCACTATGAAAAGAAGTCAATTTATGTATAATACGGAAATTGAGTTTTAATTTATGAAATTGAATATTATGCGCGGTAAGAGAGAAATTATTCCATCGCCCCTGCTAACGTTGCGAGGACTCGGTGATAACTAACTTTTTATATTACTAAAATTTGATTATGAAAAAGACAAAATTTTTGAAACTTATCAGAGTTTTCAATTTTAATGAAATTTTTCCCGTGAACCTATAAAAGTCACTGTGGACCCCCTTAGAAGTTTCTGTGGACCCCCTATTTTCATTTTCATGCCCGTGGACCCCCTGGAAGTCTCTGTGGACCACTGGGGGTCCATATGGACCACTTTGGGAACCGCTGCTCTAAACTTTCAAAATATGCAAAAAAAAGTGGATTTCAGAAAAATATGGAATGAGCTGGTTTTGACAGCAAACGCCTCATTTAGTGCATGGGGGGATTTTTAGTGTATTTTTGTGTTTCGCAAGTAAAGGAAGGGTATAGAGTTTGGATTTTGGTTTTATTTTGCAATGGAGTATTTTGTTTGTGAAATGCATTTTGAGTTATGGTATAGATATAGAGCAGCGTTTCCCAACCGGGGTTCCGCGAGAGATCCGAAAATTTGTTTTCCCGTGTTCATTTTACAACCCTAATTAAGTTATAGATCAATCAGCCGAATTTTTTCGGGAAAATTTTTAAAACTTGTAATTTTTTAAAATATTTAGTCAAAACCGGAAGCGTATAAAAATGTCCGAAATGCCGATTATGTGTACCAATACTAGTTAAAACCTGCTTTTTAGACATAAATTTCCAAACATTTTCTGGGGGAGGACCCCAGACCCTCCTTTAGGTAGTTAAAGCACGATTACTCATGACATAAATATTATGTTCATTGAGAGGATTAAATTTGAATTTTTGAAAATTCCTTGCCCCCCAAATTGAGACAAATTCTGGGGCCGCAGTATATTAGGGTGGCCCTTAAAAATAAGTTGCTCCCCCCCCCTTAACTTTGTTCCAATGGAAAAAAAAATATAAACGCAAAATTTTAGCCAAGTTGGATAATATTAACCCGACCCTCAAACGCCTTTAAGGTTTGAGTTTTTGGTTTTTTTTTTAAAAAAAGGGGTTGTTCTCTACAACCCCTTAACTCAAACACATGAAATAGGGCTCATTTTGTTCGTAACTTTATTCTTTTTAAAGTTTTATGTGCATTAAGAACAACGTCCTTTCCAAGAGTTTCAAAAATTTGAAGTAAAAAATTGTAGGTAGGTCCCTTAAAACCCCCTGAATCGTATGTATATCCCCCGTGTATCGTCTGTCCCCCGTAAAAAAGTTGCCACTGTTAGATTCTGACATCTATTACAGAACCAAGTTTGCTGTTATAAAGACACATTTTTTGTGTAAGATTACTTTTTTATGAAATATTTATCGTAGTGTAAAACTATTCAGTTTTTAGATTAACATTAATTATGTGTGACTGTTATTTGAATACTTTTTTTCATGGGCGTATTTAAGGGGGTGCAACGCACACCCAATTTTTTGAGAAAATTCCATTTTTATTGGAGAAAATAATGTTTTCAAAGTCATCACGGGCAGCTTGCACCCCCAAGTCACCATCTAAATCCACCCATGCTTTTTCTTGAAATGGGACTGCTGAACTTAACTTCTTAAAAGTAACTGTTTCAGTGATTAATTTATTATATATTCTAAAGTTTAAACTTGAAGTTATTTCATAAACTGATTAGTTTATGATTATCAGTTTATTTAATTCACCTATATTTAGCTATTTTAGTAAAGGTATAGTTGAATAAGCGTAACAAAATACTTGGTGAATTTTGTCCTCATTTTGCAGTTTAACTTTTTCAATATTTTTCTAATACTTCTTAAAATGTGCATATTTCATTTTTGCAGCATGTCAGAAAGCAATGCCACAAGTAAATTGGATGAAGTATTTAAAGATTTAGCCACTCAAGAAACTGATGGTGAGAATAAAGCACATCTTTTTTGTATTTAACTTTCCTCAAACTGTATTATACTCGTGCAGAGACTCAAAGTACTGTGGATTCTCAGTAGTTTCTACGGTTGTTGATTTCATACTACAGATTGTTCCCTACATATTTTTACATATTCAACCTATGACTACATATTTTTATTACAAATTTATCCATTAAAGTTTTTCAAAAATAATTACACGTTTGACCGATTTTTAAATTAAAGTAACCCATAAAATGAAATACGCATTCAAATTCTTTAAAATTAGTGCACCCAATTACTTTAACTTTTGAAAGGTTGTGAAATCGCGATTGTCAGAAGATACGTGTCAGGCGCGCAGAGAAGGGAATTAGACTCATGGTTTTCGTTTTTTTCTCGCGATAAGACAGCAAAAAAAACATGAGCTGTCGGCAAATAGCGAAAACCACCCTTCCCTCTAAGTGCTTGCGTAATATTTGAAGAGCCCCTTTAAAAAAATTACTTAACATTTTCTTTTTGTTACATATTTGGCCTTTTTTAATACATATTTCGCTAAAATAAGCACGTTATATGTACATATTTTGGATTTTTAATTGCATATAAATAACAACCCTAGTTATTACACATAAAAATGCATATTTTTTTCCTAAAATATGTCTGATTGATCATGACTTGAAATGGTTTCATGGATGATAGTAGACACCTAGACGAGTCAGAATCGCATAGGATTTGGGGGTCCCAGACCAAATCCCATGGAGTTAAAAATGGAAAGACACCCCAAAAAATCGTTGTAAAATTCAATTTGTAGAAGAACTACTATTGGTAAAAATTTAAATATGGTCTCAAAAAATTGTGGTTTAATATGATCTTTAAAATTCTCTCAAGTCTTCACTTTAAAATTTGTTTTATTATGAAAAAAAGTTAAAAAAACGCAAAAAAATATGAAAATTCTGCCAAAACCTAACTTTGAATTTCGAAATAATTTCTTTTAATTTGATAACCTAAAAGGTCCTAATTGAAAACCCTTAAGTCCAAAGTTTCACGTAAATACCATCAATGTTAAATGCTTGAGATCCTGTTAAAGTTTGTTTTTTGCGTGCGCAAACAGCTGTTCGGGAAACTGCTCTAGAAAACTGCGCACGCAAAAAACAAAAGAAAGGATTTCGAAGTACAAAATAAGGTTTTGGCAGAGTTTTCACATTTTTTTTGTGGTTTTTTAACTTTTTTCATAATAAAACAAATTTTAAAGTAAAGACTTTTGAGATAATTTTAAAGATCATATTAAACCACAATTTTCGAGACCATAATTAAATTTTTACTAATAGTAGTTCTACAAATTGAATTTTTCAATGATTTTTTTTGGGGTGTCGCTCCATTTTTAACTCCCTGGGATTTGGTCTGGGACCCTCCTTTCTATACCGATTCTTGTTCGTCTTGATGAGTACTATCATCCCTGAAAGTTTGTTGCACCATTTCAGATACACCTTGTATAAAATTTGAAAAATATCTCTTAATATATCTTGCCTATCTGTATCATTGGAAATACATATAGGCTAGAGAAAAAGATAAGCTAGGCGTTAAATTTTAGGACATTATTTGAATTTTACGGATAAGCATAGATACACTGATGCGGTTTTGATGTGCAACAAGCGAGCTCGGATCGTGAAGTGAACAGTTATAAACGGCACAACTGTTAAGGAGGATAAGAGGTAGGGAGGTAGGATATGAATAAAAACATAATTTTGTATAAACGGAGATTTTTTTTATTTGTGAATTTTTAGAAAAAACGAGTATTTTTAGGCATAATAAACTATACTCGAATGCAACTTAAGTTGAGCCTGATGTCATGGTCACGCGGAAGAAAATCTGAGTAAACAGAAAGCCTGCTGGGTTGCTAGAAGCTCTTATTGGCTGGCGAGTTTGAGAGCACGTTGTACATACTACGCGTTACGCCACTTTAAAACATAATACTGAACATTTTATGCATATCGGAATGAAAATATGCTTAATATACGTGGATTTAAAAAACTAATAATTATTCAAAATTGAAGCTCTAAATTTCACTCAAAATTCAAACACCTCGCGGATAACACAATAAACACTTTTTAATGTTTTTTACACAAAATCGAACAATGGGATATTTAATATTTTCATAAATAGACAGTATATTCCCAATTTTTCTGTTATTGTAGCGCCTTTGACAGAAATGAAGGAAATCTATGGTGCAGAGGAATAAGGAGTCTAGCTTTATGGAACTGAAAGGCTAGCGAAGACCTGCATTGCGAATCTAGCAAGGTGAACAGAACGAAGAAGGGAATTTTTCGCTAGCTCTAGATCTGATGTGTCAACGTAATGTGGGTTTGTTAATTACATAGTATTTTGTCTTGTTTTTACGTTACAAGTCAACAATAAAAAGATGTCTCTAACATCAGTGTTTTACTTGGCCACACAAGGCTCCTCACTAAGAATCGTGTCCATTATGCTCCACCTTTCGAAATGCCATGCTACGAGGGTTGTTTTTTTAAAGCTTTGGATAGCAAAGCTTAAGTTAACACTCTATCCTTTTACTTTGCCGATTTGATTAGACCAGCGGTTCCCAAAGTGGTCCATATGGACCCCCAGTGGTCCACAGAGACTTCCAGGGGGTCCACGGGCATGAAAATGAAAATAGGGGGTCCACAGAAACTTCTAGGGGGGTCCACAGTGACTTTTATAGGTTCACGGGAAAAATTTCATTAAAATTGAAAACTCTGATAAGTTTCAAAAATTTTGTCTTTTTCATAATCAAATTTTAGTAATATAAAAAGTTAGTTATCACCGAGTCCTCGCAACGTTAGCAGGGGCGATGGAATAATTTCTCTCTTACCGCGCATAATATTCAATTTCATAAATTAAAACTCAATTTCCGTATTATACATAAATTGACTTCTTTTCATAGTGGAACTTAATTAAATATTGTTTGTTAACATGCCATACATTATTTGCGATTATTTCTGAAATTTATGATTGGGTGAATGAATAACTCACTCATAAACCATTAACATTGACAAGTTTGACCAAAATTTTTATCGTTAAAACTAAAAGTTTTTGTTCTGATTGTTATAATTTCCTTAAAAATATCGTGTGGAGGCAAAAATAAAAAAAAAGATTTTTTTAAATATGTAAAAGTGTGAAATCAAATGCTAATCAATGCACGAAAAAACACTTGAAAAAAATTTAGGCGTGGTTTAGAAATTTATATCATAAACATAAAATTTTAGCTACTTCTTGAACGGTACCTTAGATAGGGGGTCCACGGGGTACGAAAAATGTCTTCAGGGGGTCCACGGGCCAAAAAAGTTTGGGAACCCCTGGATTAGACGATCAGTTACGCATGTAAACAGCCGCCATTATGGGTATTTAAGCTCCGATTTATGTTAAGTCCACAGAGTTTAGAGCTTAACAGAGGATTCATCTCCATAGACGCTAATGGCGGCTTTTTTTAACATGGGTTTTCCCCGTAGACAACTTCTGGTAAAATAACTAACTTCTGGTACTACTGGCTTAATACCAGTAGAAAATTTTATATCTGCTCGAACAACACGCCACCTTATCGGCGCCGTTTTCCAATACTTCTTATGTAATGTGTTTTATTCTAACTTATCAACCCACTGCGCCGGCAGACTTTCAACCTAAAAGAATAAAATATATTTTCCTCTACAAAACTGACGCCGCCTTGGGCGGCTATTGCGTTTTTTTTGCAAAATGAGTTGGGTACTATAGTGAAGACGTTTCTATTATTTCCTAAATCCTAGGGATGCCAGGGTATTCTGTAAAGAGTTAAATCAATGCAGACTTTGGCAGCTATTTCATCGCTATCTCTCCGGAGTAGCTTGTCTTAATGATTTTTTTCTTAACTATTAATTAAGATATTCTCTACAATTTGCAATTAACAGTTTATGTCTCTAATAGTTTTCGAGATAGTGATTCTAACTCATCTGTATCCGCCGATTAAAATGGGACCAACTTGGAACCATTCCTAGTCTAATAAAAAAAACGCGTCCAAATCGGTCCGTTAGAACATGCAAAAGTGTGGTTGCTAAGATTTAACATTCATTGCCGACGAAGTGATAACCTCCTCTTTTTTGAAGTCGGTAAAAATGCCGTGTGATAGAAGTTGCATATCCAATCAGGGATCACTTTCGCATTTCGCCTTCTCTAATTGGCTGTTAGTGAAATTACTTATAATCGACGAGCGTTATTTAAGTACCTAGAGGGAAACTGCCATTTGGAACCTCTGTTAGCTCTTTACTCTGGTTAAGTCTATTGAGTATAAGAACTTCCTTTCTCGACTTCTCCCTTTATTGTATCTCATCAAGGTTGATAGTACTGTTCGTGAAACTCAAATCTTTTGTTGAGAATCAAAATTTTGTCTTTTATACAGATTTCTTGAATTTTCATTCAGTTTTTAGCCTTAGGACTAACTCGGAGGTCATTGTTTAGTTTGCAACTAATGAATGCTTTCATTAATAGAAAAGGCAATGAACAAGTAATAAAAGTTCTAATTTTCTTTTGGTATGCATTATTGCATTATATACAGCTGGTTTGTTTGTTCAATAATTTGATGAATTCATCATTTATTTTTATGCTTGGTTCCAATATTTAGATATTCATCATTGATTTTAATAGCGATGACCATTAAACAAAAACACGAATAATCATTGATCATTGCTTAGAGCAGTGTTTCCCAACGTGGGGCGCACGCCCCACCGGGGGGCAATATCATTTTTTAGGGGGGCAATATGAAAATTTTCAACCGAATTGCTCCCCAAGTGTAGCCTATCTAGGAAAAAATTAAAAAAAAACTTTTTAAAAAGAAGTTTATCAAAATCTGATCCTATTATCCTATCTGAGAATGTATGTCTGAAATCTGGACCAGTGTATCAAAACCAAGTTGAAACCCTGTTTTTAGAGTCTAATTTCCAAACCTTTTCTTTGGGATGACCCAAGATATCTTTGTTTTTAAAACGCTTGTATTTGAAACTTTTTTTACATTAGGTTCATCGAAATGCAAATCTTACCTAAAAATTTATATTCAAAATTTCCCAACTAGGGGTACCAAACTAGTTAAAAACCTGCTTCCTAGAGTCAAATTTCCGAAAATTTGCTGGGGGAGGACCCCCAGACCCCCCTTGGTACTTAGGACTCAATTACTCATAACTGGATTTAGTTCTTTAGCATGCAAGTTCTACCTAAAAATGTTTTGAAAAGCTTCATTAGACTTATTAAATATGCATAGTAGGGTGCTAAGAAATAATTTTGGCTCCCTCTCAAAATATATTTCTATGCATGCCACTGAGACCGGGGGGCATGGAAAATTTAGAAAGGCTTTGGTGGGGCATGGACCAAAAAAGGTTGGGAAACACTGGCTTAGAGAGAGTAGTGCTTGTACCCATTATGGCGGCCGATTGAACTCTTTTCGCAACCTAAGTAACGTCGTAACCAGGGCTTTACTCAGGGCCCACACATGCGCGCGAATGCGAACATTCACCGAATATTTTAATTGTATTTTTCTTTGATTCATGCCCAAAAACCGCCACTTTAACGAATGTAAATGAGACTCGCAAAGCCAGGTGCTAACGTAACATTCATTCAAGCGAGAGCGGTCGCTTACACATAAGTGGGCCGAAAAAGCACATTTTTTTTCTGTTCTAATAGTGCGGAGAGGGTGCCACTTGGGTCTAATAAGAATGGTGTAAAATATTTTCAGATTGGATATCTCCTGTCCCCGAATCACACTTAAACTTTGAAAAATTGGCTGACTTTTACAAAACTAAAAAACAGATTAAACCCTAACATATTCACGACTTTTTTACGAGAAGCTAATATACACTAGCGGAAATAAAAACCCCAACACCAAGAAGGAAAGGGGATTTCAAAGTCTAGTCAAATTTATTTCTATGAGTGCACATAGTATCAATGTGAACTGAGTAAAAAATCAGCCTTCCTGGATGTTAGGGGGCCGAGAAAACCAGGGAGGAGGGTTGCCTCAATAGGTGTCCATTTTCGCCGTCACACGTCATGATGGTATTGAGTTGCCTCCTCAGGTAGTCCAAATTCATATGGATTATGGTCAGCAGCAAACGTTGCATACCGGGCTAGGTGATTTCTCCTCGTTGACCGGACTTGTTTTGTGGGGGTTGGTTCTAGAGCAGGGGTTCCCAATAAAATTTTGCCGAGGACCCCCTTTACAATTAATTTACTCACGAGGACCCCTTGAACTTAAACGCTTAATTTTTTTTAAATGTAGATTTTATAAATGTATTCAAAACCGAAACTATCGTATTTTAGTCAATAAAAAAATTGCAAGGAACAAAACATGGATTATCTTTGGTGAGAGGCTGCGCCACCTATTAATCTATTTGTACTACAGTGACAATTAACTAACAAAACTAACGAATGAACTACCGAGTAGAATAATGGTTACTTCAAATTAAGGAAAATAAAAAAAATACTTAATTTCTCGGTGACATTTCGCGGACCCCTTGGACACAGCCCGCGGACCCCCAGGGGTCCGCGGACCACCTATTGGGAACCCTTGTTCTAGAGAACAGGAAAGACGGGGTAAAAATGCAACCTAGGGGGTTAAGAAGCAAGCTTGGACATTGCATACAACATGCGGTTGTGCATGTTTCTCTTGAAATTTGTCCCCCAGGACAGGTCTGAAGCCGCCTTTAGACCACGCGGTTCCCGACAGCGATTCTGTGACATCCGGTTCGCGACAAAAAATTGACCCTCTTCCCTCAATTGAACAGCGCCATCTTTCGAGAGGTCGCTGAGTTACTGCGGTTGTCGAAATTCCCGAAAACCACGGAATCGCTGTCGCAAACCGGGTGGTCTAAAGCCGCCTTGAAGGTAGGACGGCCTACCGGCTGCAAAACCTCAATGACGAGGCTGTGGTTGGTAAAAGTACTGGCGAATCAGACTCGGGAGTTGCAGAAATGGAATTCAATGCATCCCCACTCCGTTACCCTGCATCACCACTCCGTGGAACGATTAGAAAATCATCAGCCGAGTGCGCTCTCCATTGTGTCTTCAAACTCATACCCAACCGTCGTGGTGCTCCAAACCGAAGCAGGATTCTCTCTTAAACACAATGATTGCATAGCGGCCAACTCTCCCGATTTTTTCGGGAGACTCCCGAATTTCACTGTTACCTCCCGATATCCCGAAAAAGTATTAAATCTCCCGAATTTCTTTATAAATCAAGTTTGAGGATTTTCTCGGTAATTTTCGTTTTTCCGATTTCGAGTGTCTAAGAAACCGATCGATAATAGCCTAGGAGCAAGTTTAAAATGTGGGCAATGTTTTAAAAATGATGTTGTCAAGCTTTTTTTGCAATGTTTTTATGATAAAAATTAATAGTTAAATGTATTAAAAAAGTTAAAGTTGTATTCTGTTGTAAGAATCATTACAAAGTATTATTTTTAATGTTTTTTACTTTTAAGTATTGGAGAAGTATAGTGTATTTCAAACAAAGTTAGATGTCGTAAAAATCTCCCTAATTTGTTCACAAAAATTAGGGAGATTTTCTCACAATCTCCCTAATTTATGTTTTCAAATGTTGGCCGCTATGAAATGTCATGAAATTGGGATTTTCATTTCCTTATTTCGTGCACTATTGGAAACAGAAAGGCCCATTTTCTGCCCCTTGCTTATAAACAAAAATGTAAGTAGCTATGCGGACCAAATGGACAATCCGCAGTACTGCTAGCGACATCCATTCCACTGCCGCTTGTCCTCAGTATGATTCTACGGTACTTTGGCCAACCAGAGCTGCTTCATTGAGGTTTTTTAGCCGGTTGACCGTCCTTACCTACAGACCTGTCCTGGGGACAAATTTCAATAGAAAATGCACAACACATGTTTTATCCAATGTCCAAGCTTTCTTCTTACTCCCCTAAGATACATTTTTACCCCTTCCTTCCCATTCTCCAGAACCAACGCCCACAAAACAAGTCCTGTCATTGATGAAAAGGTATCTAGCCTGGTATGCAACGTCCGCTGGTGCACCAGATAAAATTTGACTTCGTGGGGAGGCAGCATGGTATTCCAATCCCCAACAGCCCATTTAGAGCCGCTTTCCCTCAATACCAGTTCCCTAGAACGTTTCTACGGTTCCTTGACACGTTACAAAACATAGTTGCATCTGGCCCCATGGAGTCAACACTTAGCTGATTTTCTCGGGCCCCCAACTTCAAGGAGGTATGATTATTTTTTTATCAAACAGCTTTCATAGTATAAGTAATCATGGAAATAAATTTGGCTTTGATATCTTTTTCTTGGTGTGCTATTTTTTTATGGCAATGATTGTATTTTACACTATTCTTATTGGACCCACGTGGCACCCTTTACGCGCTCTTAGAACAGAAATAAAAATAAAGTGCTTTTTCGCCCTACCCTATATACACAACACATGCTTTTTGTTTTTATTCTTTCTGATTTGCTTTCGCGCGTATTTGTAGCCGGCATTATAGGTATTACTAGAAACTGTATACGAGAGAGGCGACAACTTGCTTAAAAGCGTCTGCGCATCAAGTTCTGTCCAACCAAACTATCATGCCGCTTGTCTCGCGTCCCATGCTAATCCTATGGAGAGAACTGCATGTGGCCTACAGAAAACCTGTTTACCAATCTGCGCGCGCTATACTGAGTTGTCGCCTCTTTCTCGTATACAGGCCCTCTAGAGGAATCGGGAGCTTGCTATTTTGTGAGGTAAGTGTTTGTATACTAGTCTCGTGTCTGATTGTTTTCAGGTCTTGAATATCTGCCGGTTTAAAATATCCAAAAAAAATTCAAAATTTTATTTCCTTTTAAATATCAATCAAAAAAAATTTCAAAAATTGGATAGTAGAAAAATAAGTAAAAGATTGCTGTACACAAAATGAAATCAAATGTAATTCAAAAAGGTTTAAAATGAAAAAACTTGAATGTATTCAAGACACTCGGATCATTTCAATTCATGACCTTTTAAATTTCATTCATCAAACCTTCCGGCTGAAATGTAAAAAAATAAAAATATAATAAATATAAAAATATTTTTTTAATTTAAAAATTTTAAAATATTGAAAAATAATTAATTTCAAAAATTTGGATAATAGAAAAATTAAAAGATCGCTGTACACTGAATAAAATGAAACGGAAATCAAAAGGTTTTAAATGAAATAACTTGAGTGTATTTAAAACACTCGGGTCATTTCAATTCATAACCTTTTGAAATACGTTTCATTCAGTGTACAGCAATCTTTAAATTTTTCTATCATCCGAATTTTTGAAATTAATTATTTTTCAATATTTTAAAATTTTTAAATTTAAAAAAAATATTTTATATATTATATTTTTATTTTTTTTGCATTTTAGGCGGAAGGTTTGAGGTTTGAGGTTTGAGGTTTGAGGTTTGAGGTTTGAGGTTTGAGGTTTGAGGTTTGAGGTTTGAGGTTTGAGGTTTGAGGTTTGAGGTTTGAGGTTTGAGGTTTGAGGTTTGAGGTTTGAGGTTTGAGGTTTGAGGTTTGAGGTTTGAGGTTTGAGGTTTGAGGTTTGAGGTTTGAGGTTTGAGGTTTGAGGTTTGAGGTTTGAGGTTTGAGGTTTGAGGTTTGAGGTTTGAGGTTTGAGGTTTGAGGTTTGAGGTTTGAGGTTTGAGGTTTGAGGTTTGAGGTTTGAGGTTTGAGGTTTGAGGTTTGAGGTTTGAGGTTTGAGGTTTGAGGTTTGAGGTTTGAGGTTTGAGGTTTGAGGTTTGAGGTTTGAGGTTTGAGGTTTGAGGTTTGAGGTTTGAGGTTTGAGGTTTGAGGTTTGAGGTTTGAGGTTTGAGGTTTGAGGTTTGAGGTTTGAGGTTTGAGGTTTGAGGTTTGAGGTTTGAGGTTTGAGGTTTGAGGTTTGAGGTTTGAGGTTTGAGGTTTGAGGTTTGATTGCAACGACTCTCGACCCCTGGGTGGGCGGGTGTCTTGTGAGGTCGAGGTTGGGGGTCTCGAGAGCTCCTGCGTGCTTGGGGGATTTTCGCGCGAAAATCCCCCAAGCACGCAGTCGCTTTCTCTCGACCCCTGGGTGGGCGGGTGTCTTGTGAGGTCGAGGTTGGGGGTCTCGAGAGCTCCTGCGTGCTTGGGGGATTTTCGCGCGAAAATCCCCCAAGCACGCAGTCGCTTTCTCTCGACCCCTGGGTGGGCGGGTGTCTTGTGAGGTCGAGGTTGGGGGTCTCGAGAGCTCCTGCGTGCTTGGGGGATTTTCGCGCGAAAATCCCCCAAGCACGCAGTCGCTTTCTCTCGACCCCTGGGTGGGCGGGTGTCTTGTGAGGTCGAGGTTGGGGGTCTCGAGAGCTCCTGCGTGCTTGGGGGATTTTCGCGCGAAAATCCCCCAAGCACGCAGTCGCTTTCTCTCGACCCCTGGGTGGGCGGGTGTCTTGTGAGGTCGAGGTTGGGGGTCTCGAGAGCTCCTGCGTGCTTGGGGGATTTTCGCGCGAAAATCCCCCAAGCACGCAGTCGCTTTCTCTCGACCCCTGGGTGGGCGGGTGTCTTGTGAGGTCGAGGTTGGGGGTCTCGAGAGCTCCTGCGTGCTTGGGGGATTTTCGCGCGAAAATCCCCCAAGCACGCAGTCGCTTTCTCTCGACCCCTGGGTGGGCGGGTGTCTTGTGAGGTCGAGGTTGGGGGTCTCGAGAGCTCCTGCGTGCTTGGGGGATTTTCGCGCGAAAATCCCCCAAGCACGCAGTCGCTTTCTCTCGACCCCTGGGTGGGCGGGTGTCTTGTGAGGTCGAGGTTGGGGGTCTCGAGAGCTCCTGCGTGCTTGGGGGATTTTCGCGCGAAAATCCCCCAAGCACGCAGTCGCTTTCTCTCGACCCCTGGGTGGGCGGGTGTCTTGTGAGGTCGAGGTTGGGGGTCTCGAGAGCTCCTGCGTGCTTGGGGGATTTTCGCGCGAAAATCCCCCAAGCACGCAGTCGCTTTCTCTCGACCCCTGGGTGGGCGGGTGTCTTGTGAGGTCGAGGTTGGGGGTCTCGAGAGCTCCTGCGTGCTTGGGGGATTTTCGCGCGAAAATCCCCCAAGCACGCAGTCGCTTTCTCTCGACCCCTGGGTGGGCGGGTGTCTTGTGAGGTCGAGGTTGGGGGTCTCGAGAGCTCCTGCGTGCTTGGGGGATTTTCGCGCGAAAATCCCCCAAGCACGCAGTCGCTTTCTCTCGACCCCTGGGTGGGCGGGTGTCTTGTGAGGTCGAGGTTGGGGGTCTCGAGAGCTCCTGCGTGCTTGGGGGATTTTCGCGCGAAAATCCCCCAAGCACGCAGTCGCTTTCTCTCGACCCCTGGGTGGGCGGGTGTCTTGTGAGGTCGAGGTTGGGGGTCTCGAGAGCTCCTGCGTGCTTGGGGGATTTTCGCGCGAAAATCCCCCAAGCACGCAGTCGCTTTCTCTCGACCCCTGGGTGGGCGGGTGTCTTGTGAGGTCGAGGTTGGGGGTCTCGAGAGCTCCTGCGTGCTTGGGGGATTTTCGCGCGAAAATCCCCCAAGCACGCAGTCGCTTTCTCTCGACCCCTGGGTGGGCGGGTGTCTTGTGAGGTCGAGGTTGGGGGTCTCGAGAGCTCCTGCGTGCTTGGGGGATTTTCGCGCGAAAATCCCCCAAGCACGCAGTCGCTTTCTCTCGACCCCTGGGTGGGCGGGTGTCTTGTGAGGTCGAGGTTGGGGGTCTCGAGAGCTCCTGCGTGCTTGGGGGATTTTCGCGCGAAAATCCCCCAAGCACGCAGTCGCTTTCTCTCGACCCCTGGGTGGGCGGGTGTCTTGTGAGGTCGAGGTTGGGGGTCTCGAGAGCTCCTGCGTGCTTGGGGGATTTTCGCGCGAAAATCCCCCAAGCACGCAGTCGCTTTCTCTCGACCCCTGGGTGGGCGGGTGTCTTGTGAGGTCGAGGTTGGGGGTCTCGAGAGCTCCTGCGTGCTTGGGGGATTTTCGCGCGAAAATCCCCCAAGCACGCAGTCGCTTTCTCTCGACCCCTGGGTGGGCGGGTGTCTTGTGAGGTCGAGGTTGGGGGTCTCGAGAGCTCCTGCGTGCTTGGGGGATTTTCGCGCGAAAATCCCCCAAGCACGCAGTCGCTTTCTCTCGACCCCTGGGTGGGCGGGTGTCTTGTGAGGTCGAGGTTGGGGGTCTCGAGAGCTCCTGCGTGCTTGGGGGATTTTCGCGCGAAAATCCCCCAAGCACGCAGTCGCTTTCTCTCGACCCCTGGGTGGGCGGGTGTCTTGTGAGGTCGAGGTTGGGGGTCTCGAGAGCTCCTGCGTGCTTGGGGGATTTTCGCGCGAAAATCCCCCAAGCACGCAGTCGCTTTCTCTCGACCCCTGGGTGGGCGGGTGTCTTGTGAGGTCGAGGTTGGGGGTCTCGAGAGCTCCTGCGTGCTTGGGGGATTTTCGCGCGAAAATCCCCCAAGCACGCAGTCGCTTTCTCTCGACCCCTGGGTGGGCGGGTGTCTTGTGAGGTCGAGGTTGGGGGTCTCGAGAGCTCCTGCGTGCTTGGGGGATTTTCGCGCGAAAATCCCCCAAGCACGCAGTCGCTTTCTCTCGACCCCTGGGTGGGCGGGTGTCTTGTGAGGTCGAGGTTGGGGGTCTCGAGAGCTCCTGCGTGCTTGGGGGATTTTCGCGCGAAAATCCCCCAAGCACGCAGTCGCTTTCTCTCGACCCCTGGGTGGGCGGGTGTCTTGTGAGGTCGAGGTTGGGGGTCTCGAGAGCTCCTGCGTGCTTGGGGGATTTTCGCGCGAAAATCCCCCAAGCACGCAGTCGCTTTCTCTCGACCCCTGGGTGGGCGGGTGTCTTGTGAGGTCGAGGTTGGGGGTCTCGAGAGCTCCTGCGTGCTTGGGGGATTTTCGCGCGAAAATCCCCCAAGCACGCAGTCGCTTTCTCTCGACCCCTGGGTGGGCGGGTGTCTTGTGAGGTCGAGGTTGGGGGTCTCGAGAGCTCCTGCGTGCTTGGGGGATTTTCGCGCGAAAATCCCCCAAGCACGCAGTCGCTTTCTCTCGACCCCTGGGTGGGCGGGTGTCTTGTGAGGTCGAGGTTGGGGGTCTCGAGAGCTCCTGCGTGCTTGGGGGATTTTCGCGCGAAAATCCCCCAAGCACGCAGTCGCTTTCTCTCGACCCCTGGGTGGGCGGGTGTCTTGTGAGGTCGAGGTTGGGGGTCTCGAGAGCTCCTGCGTGCTTGGGGGATTTTCGCGCGAAAATCCCCCAAGCACGCAGTCGCTTTCTCTCGACCCCTGGGTGGGCGGGTGTCTTGTGAGGTCGAGGTTGGGGGTCTCGAGAGCTCCTGCGTGCTTGGGGGATTTTCGCGCGAAAATCCCCCAAGCACGCAGTCGCTTTCTCTCGACCCCTGGGTGGGCGGGTGTCTTGTGAGGTCGAGGTTGGGGGTCTCGAGAGCTCCTGCGTGCTTGGGGGATTTTCGCGCGAAAATCCCCCAAGCACGCAGTCGCTTTCTCTCGACCCCTGGGTGGGCGGGTGTCTTGTGAGGTCGAGGTTGGGGGTCTCGAGAGCTCCTGCGTGCTTGGGGGATTTTCGCGCGAAAATCCCCCAAGCACGCAGTCGCTTTCTCTCGACCCCTGGGTGGGCGGGTGTCTTGTGAGGTCGAGGTTGGGGGTCTCGAGAGCTCCTGCGTGCTTGGGGGATTTTCGCGCGAAAATCCCCCAAGCACGCAGTCGCTTTCTCTCGACCCCTGGGTGGGCGGGTGTCTTGTGAGGTCGAGGTTGGGGGTCTCGAGAGCTCCTGCGTGCTTGGGGGATTTTCGCGCGAAAATCCCCCAAGCACGCAGTCGCTTTCTCTCGACCCCTGGGTGGGCGGGTGTCTTGTGAGGTCGAGGTTGGGGGTCTCGAGAGCTCCTGCGTGCTTGGGGGATTTTCGCGCGAAAATCCCCCAAGCACGCAGTCGCTTTCTCTCGACCCCTGGGTGGGCGGGTGTCTTGTGAGGTCGAGGTTGGGGGTCTCGAGAGCTCCTGCGTGCTTGGGGGATTTTCGCGCGAAAATCCCCCAAGCACGCAGTCGCTTTCTCTCGACCCCTGGGTGGGCGGGTGTCTTGTGAGGTCGAGGTTGGGGGTCTCGAGAGCTCCTGCGTGCTTGGGGGATTTTCGCGCGAAAATCCCCCAAGCACGCAGTCGCTTTCTCTCGACCCCTGGGTGGGCGGGTGTCTTGTGAGGTCGAGGTTGGGGGTCTCGAGAGCTCCTGCGTGCTTGGGGGATTTTCGCGCGAAAATCCCCCAAGCACGCAGTCGCTTTCTCTCGACCCCTGGGTGGGCGGGTGTCTTGTGAGGTCGAGGTTGGGGGTCTCGAGAGCTCCTGCGTGCTTGGGGGATTTTCGCGCGAAAATCCCCCAAGCACGCAGTCGCTTTCTCTCGACCCCTGGGTGGGCGGGTGTCTTGTGAGGTCGAGGTTGGGGGTCTCGAGAGCTCCTGCGTGCTTGGGGGATTTTCGCGCGAAAATCCCCCAAGCACGCAGTCGCTTTCTCTCGACCCCTGGGTGGGCGGGTGTCTTGTGAGGTCGAGGTTGGGGGTCTCGAGAGCTCCTGCGTGCTTGGGGGATTTTCGCGCGAAAATCCCCCAAGCACGCAGTCGCTTTCTCTCGACCCCTGGGTGGGCGGGTGTCTTGTGAGGTCGAGGTTGGGGGTCTCGAGAGCTCCTGCGTGCTTGGGGGATTTTCGCGCGAAAATCCCCCAAGCACGCAGTCGCTTTCTCTCGACCCCTGGGTGGGCGGGTGTCTTGTGAGGTCGAGGTTGGGGGTCTCGAGAGCTCCTGCGTGCTTGGGGGATTTTCGCGCGAAAATCCCCCAAGCACGCAGTCGCTTTCTCTCGACCCCTGGGTGGGCGGGTGTCTTGTGAGGTCGAGGTTGGGGGTCTCGAGAGCTCCTGCGTGCTTGGGGGATTTTCGCGCGAAAATCCCCCAAGCACGCAGTCGCTTTCTCTCGACCCCTGGGTGGGCGGGTGTCTTGTGAGGTCGAGGTTGGGGGTCTCGAGAGCTCCTGCGTGCTTGGGGGATTTTCGCGCGAAAATCCCCCAAGCACGCAGTCGCTTTCTCTCGACCCCTGGGTGGGCGGGTGTCTTGTGAGGTCGAGGTTGGGGGTCTCGAGAGCTCCTGCGTGCTTGGGGGATTTTCGCGCGAAAATCCCCCAAGCACGCAGTCGCTTTCTCTCGACCCCTGGGTGGGCGGGTGTCTTGTGAGGTCGAGGTTGGGGGTCTCGAGAGCTCCTGCGTGCTTGGGGGATTTTCGCGCGAAAATCCCCCAAGCACGCAGTCGCTTTCTCTCGACCCCTGGGTGGGCGGGTGTCTTGTGAGGTCGAGGTTGGGGGTCTCGAGAGCTCCTGCGTGCTTGGGGGATTTTCGCGCGAAAATCCCCCAAGCACGCAGTCGCTTTCTCTCGACCCCTGGGTGGGCGGGTGTCTTGTGAGGTCGAGGTTGGGGGTCTCGAGAGCTCCTGCGTGCTTGGGGGATTTTCGCGCGAAAATCCCCCAAGCACGCAGTCGCTTTCTCTCGACCCCTGGGTGGGCGGGTGTCTTGTGAGGTCGAGGTTGGGGGTCTCGAGAGCTCCTGCGTGCTTGGGGGATTTTCGCGCGAAAATCCCCCAAGCACGCAGTCGCTTTCTCTCGACCCCTGGGTGGGCGGGTGTCTTGTGAGGTCGAGGTTGGGGGTCTCGAGAGCTCCTGCGTGCTTGGGGGATTTTCGCGCGAAAATCCCCCAAGCACGCAGTCGCTTTCTCTCGACCCCTGGGTGGGCGGGTGTCTTGTGAGGTCGAGGTTGGGGGTCTCGAGAGCTCCTGCGTGCTTGGGGGATTTTCGCGCGAAAATCCCCCAAGCACGCAGTCGCTTTCTCTCGACCCCTGGGTGGGCGGGTGTCTTGTGAGGTCGAGGTTGGGGGTCTCGAGAGCTCCTGCGTGCTTGGGGGATTTTCGCGCGAAAATCCCCCAAGCACGCAGTCGCTTTCTCTCGACCCCTGGGTGGGCGGGTGTCTTGTGAGGTCGAGGTTGGGGGTCTCGAGAGCTCCTGCGTGCTTGGGGGATTTTCGCGCGAAAATCCCCCAAGCACGCAGTCGCTTTCTCTCGACCCCTGGGTGGGCGGGTGTCTTGTGAGGTCGAGGTTGGGGGTCTCGAGAGCTCCTGCGTGCTTGGGGGATTTTCGCGCGAAAATCCCCCAAGCACGCAGTCGCTTTCTCTCGACCCCTGGGTGGGCGGGTGTCTTGTGAGGTCGAGGTTGGGGGTCTCGAGAGCTCCTGCGTGCTTGGGGGATTTTCGCGCGAAAATCCCCCAAGCACGCAGTCGCTTTCTCTCGACCCCTGGGTGGGCGGGTGTCTTGTGAGGTCGAGGTTGGGGGTCTCGAGAGCTCCTGCGTGCTTGGGGGATTTTCGCGCGAAAATCCCCCAAGCACGCAGTCGCTTTCTCTCGACCCCTGGGTGGGCGGGTGTCTTGTGAGGTCGAGGTTGGGGGTCTCGAGAGCTCCTGCGTGCTTGGGGGATTTTCGCGCGAAAATCCCCCAAGCACGCAGTCGCTTTCTCTCGACCCCTGGGTGGGCGGGTGTCTTGTGAGGTCGAGGTTGGGGGTCTCGAGAGCTCCTGCGTGCTTGGGGGATTTTCGCGCGAAAATCCCCCAAGCACGCAGTCGCTTTCTCTCGACCCCTGGGTGGGCGGGTGTCTTGTGAGGTCGAGGTTGGGGGTCTCGAGAGCTCCTGCGTGCTTGGGGGATTTTCGCGCGAAAATCCCCCAAGCACGCAGTCGCTTTCTCTCGACCCCTGGGTGGGCGGGTGTCTTGTGAGGTCGAGGTTGGGGGTCTCGAGAGCTCCTGCGTGCTTGGGGGATTTTCGCGCGAAAATCCCCCAAGCACGCAGTCGCTTTCTCTCGACCCCTGGGTGGGCGGGTGTCTTGTGAGGTCGAGGTTGGGGGTCTCGAGAGCTCCTGCGTGCTTGGGGGATTTTCGCGCGAAAATCCCCCAAGCACGCAGTCGCTTTCTCTCGACCCCTGGGTGGGCGGGTGTCTTGTGAGGTCGAGGTTGGGGGTCTCGAGAGCTCCTGCGTGCTTGGGGGATTTTCGCGCGAAAATCCCCCAAGCACGCAGTCGCTTTCTCTCGACCCCTGGGTGGGCGGGTGTCTTGTGAGGTCGAGGTTGGGGGTCTCGAGAGCTCCTGCGTGCTTGGGGGATTTTCGCGCGAAAATCCCCCAAGCACGCAGTCGCTTTCTCTCGACCCCTGGGTGGGCGGGTGTCTTGTGAGGTCGAGGTTGGGGGTCTCGAGAGCTCCTGCGTGCTTGGGGGATTTTCGCGCGAAAATCCCCCAAGCACGCAGTCGCTTTCTCTCGACCCCTGGGTGGGCGGGTGTCTTGTGAGGTCGAGGTTGGGGGTCTCGAGAGCTCCTGCGTGCTTGGGGGATTTTCGCGCGAAAATCCCCCAAGCACGCAGTCGCTTTCTCTCGACCCCTGGGTGGGCGGGTGTCTTGTGAGGTCGAGGTTGGGGGTCTCGAGAGCTCCTGCGTGCTTGGGGGATTTTCGCGCGAAAATCCCCCAAGCACGCAGTCGCTTTCTCTCGACCCCTGGGTGGGCGGGTGTCTTGTGAGGTCGAGGTTGGGGGTCTCGAGAGCTCCTGCGTGCTTGGGGGATTTTCGCGCGAAAATCCCCCAAGCACGCAGTCGCTTTCTCTCGACCCCTGGGTGGGCGGGTGTCTTGTGAGGTCGAGGTTGGGGGTCTCGAGAGCTCCTGCGTGCTTGGGGGATTTTCGCGCGAAAATCCCCCAAGCACGCAGTCGCTTTCTCTCGACCCCTGGGTGGGCGGGTGTCTTGTGAGGTCGAGGTTGGGGGTCTCGAGAGCTCCTGCGTGCTTGGGGGATTTTCGCGCGAAAATCCCCCAAGCACGCAGTCGCTTTCTCTCGACCCCTGGGTGGGCGGGTGTCTTGTGAGGTCGAGGTTGGGGGTCTCGAGAGCTCCTGCGTGCTTGGGGGATTTTCGCGCGAAAATCCCCCAAGCACGCAGTCGCTTTCTCTCGACCCCTGGGTGGGCGGGTGTCTTGTGAGGTCGAGGTTGGGGGTCTCGAGAGCTCCTGCGTGCTTGGGGGATTTTCGCGCGAAAATCCCCCAAGCACGCAGTCGCTTTCTCTCGACCCCTGGGTGGGCGGGTGTCTTGTGAGGTCGAGGTTGGGGGTCTCGAGAGCTCCTGCGTGCTTGGGGGATTTTCGCGCGAAAATCCCCCAAGCACGCAGTCGCTTTCTCTCGACCCCTGGGTGGGCGGGTGTCTTGTGAGGTCGAGGTTGGGGGTCTCGAGAGCTCCTGCGTGCTTGGGGGATTTTCGCGCGAAAATCCCCCAAGCACGCAGTCGCTTTCTCTCGACCCCTGGGTGGGCGGGTGTCTTGTGAGGTCGAGGTTGGGGGTCTCGAGAGCTCCTGCGTGCTTGGGGGATTTTCGCGCGAAAATCCCCCAAGCACGCAGTCGCTTTCTCTCGACCCCTGGGTGGGCGGGTGTCTTGTGAGGTCGAGGTTGGGGGTCTCGAGAGCTCCTGCGTGCTTGGGGGATTTTCGCGCGAAAATCCCCCAAGCACGCAGTCGCTTTCTCTCGACCCCTGGGTGGGCGGGTGTCTTGTGAGGTCGAGGTTGGGGGTCTCGAGAGCTCCTGCGTGCTTGGGGGATTTTCGCGCGAAAATCCCCCAAGCACGCAGTCGCTTTCTCTCGACCCCTGGGTGGGCGGGTGTCTTGTGAGGTCGAGGTTGGGGGTCTCGAGAGCTCCTGCGTGCTTGGGGGATTTTCGCGCGAAAATCCCCCAAGCACGCAGTCGCTTTCTCTCGACCCCTGGGTGGGCGGGTGTCTTGTGAGGTCGAGGTTGGGGGTCTCGAGAGCTCCTGCGTGCTTGGGGGATTTTCGCGCGAAAATCCCCCAAGCACGCAGTCGCTTTCTCTCGACCCCTGGGTGGGCGGGTGTCTTGTGAGGTCGAGGTTGGGGGTCTCGAGAGCTCCTGCGTGCTTGGGGGATTTTCGCGCGAAAATCCCCCAAGCACGCAGTCGCTTTCTCTCGACCCCTGGGTGGGCGGGTGTCTTGTGAGGTCGAGGTTGGGGGTCTCGAGAGCTCCTGCGTGCTTGGGGGATTTTCGCGCGAAAATCCCCCAAGCACGCAGTCGCTTTCTCTCGACCCCTGGGTGGGCGGGTGTCTTGTGAGGTCGAGGTTGGGGGTCTCGAGAGCTCCTGCGTGCTTGGGGGATTTTCGCGCGAAAATCCCCCAAGCACGCAGTCGCTTTCTCTCGACCCCTGGGTGGGCGGGTGTCTTGTGAGGTCGAGGTTGGGGGTCTCGAGAGCTCCTGCGTGCTTGGGGGATTTTCGCGCGAAAATCCCCCAAGCACGCAGTCGCTTTCTCTCGACCCCTGGGTGGGCGGGTGTCTTGTGAGGTCGAGGTTGGGGGTCTCGAGAGCTCCTGCGTGCTTGGGGGATTTTCGCGCGAAAATCCCCCAAGCACGCAGTCGCTTTCTCTCGACCCCTGGGTGGGCGGGTGTCTTGTGAGGTCGAGGTTGGGGGTCTCGAGAGCTCCTGCGTGCTTGGGGGATTTTCGCGCGAAAATCCCCCAAGCACGCAGTCGCTTTCTCTCGACCCCTGGGTGGGCGGGTGTCTTGTGAGGTCGAGGTTGGGGGTCTCGAGAGCTCCTGCGTGCTTGGGGGATTTTCGCGCGAAAATCCCCCAAGCACGCAGTCGCTTTCTCTCGACCCCTGGGTGGGCGGGTGTCTTGTGAGGTCGAGGTTGGGGGTCTCGAGAGCTCCTGCGTGCTTGGGGGATTTTCGCGCGAAAATCCCCCAAGCACGCAGTCGCTTTCTCTCGACCCCTGGGTGGGCGGGTGTCTTGTGAGGTCGAGGTTGGGGGTCTCGAGAGCTCCTGCGTGCTTGGGGGATTTTCGCGCGAAAATCCCCCAAGCACGCAGTCGCTTTCTCTCGACCCCTGGGTGGGCGGGTGTCTTGTGAGGTCGAGGTTGGGGGTCTCGAGAGCTCCTGCGTGCTTGGGGGATTTTCGCGCGAAAATCCCCCAAGCACGCAGTCGCTTTCTCTCGACCCCTGGGTGGGCGGGTGTCTTGTGAGGTCGAGGTTGGGGGTCTCGAGAGCTCCTGCGTGCTTGGGGGATTTTCGCGCGAAAATCCCCCAAGCACGCAGTCGCTTTCTCTCGACCCCTGGGTGGGCGGGTGTCTTGTGAGGTCGAGGTTGGGGGTCTCGAGAGCTCCTGCGTGCTTGGGGGATTTTCGCGCGAAAATCCCCCAAGCACGCAGTCGCTTTCTCTCGACCCCTGGGTGGGCGGGTGTCTTGTGAGGTCGAGGTTGGGGGTCTCGAGAGCTCCTGCGTGCTTGGGGGATTTTCGCGCGAAAATCCCCCAAGCACGCAGTCGCTTTCTCTCGACCCCTGGGTGGGCGGGTGTCTTGTGAGGTCGAGGTTGGGGGTCTCGAGAGCTCCTGCGTGCTTGGGGGATTTTCGCGCGAAAATCCCCCAAGCACGCAGTCGCTTTCTCTCGACCCCTGGGTGGGCGGGTGTCTTGTGAGGTCGAGGTTGGGGGTCTCGAGAGCTCCTGCGTGCTTGGGGGATTTTCGCGCGAAAATCCCCCAAGCACGCAGTCGCTTTCTCTCGACCCCTGGGTGGGCGGGTGTCTTGTGAGGTCGAGGTTGGGGGTCTCGAGAGCTCCTGCGTGCTTGGGGGATTTTCGCGCGAAAATCCCCCAAGCACGCAGTCGCTTTCTCTCGACCCCTGGGTGGGCGGGTGTCTTGTGAGGTCGAGGTTGGGGGTCTCGAGAGCTCCTGCGTGCTTGGGGGATTTTCGCGCGAAAATCCCCCAAGCACGCAGTCGCTTTCTCTCGACCCCTGGGTGGGCGGGTGTCTTGTGAGGTCGAGGTTGGGGGTCTCGAGAGCTCCTGCGTGCTTGGGGGATTTTCGCGCGAAAATCCCCCAAGCACGCAGTCGCTTTCTCTCGACCCCTGGGTGGGCGGGTGTCTTGTGAGGTCGAGGTTGGGGGTCTCGAGAGCTCCTGCGTGCTTGGGGGATTTTCGCGCGAAAATCCCCCAAGCACGCAGTCGCTTTCTCTCGACCCCTGGGTGGGCGGGTGTCTTGTGAGGTCGAGGTTGGGGGTCTCGAGAGCTCCTGCGTGCTTGGGGGATTTTCGCGCGAAAATCCCCCAAGCACGCAGTCGCTTTCTCTCGACCCCTGGGTGGGCGGGTGTCTTGTGAGGTCGAGGTTGGGGGTCTCGAGAGCTCCTGCGTGCTTGGGGGATTTTCGCGCGAAAATCCCCCAAGCACGCAGTCGCTTTCTCTCGACCCCTGGGTGGGCGGGTGTCTTGTGAGGTCGAGGTTGGGGGTCTCGAGAGCTCCTGCGTGCTTGGGGGATTTTCGCGCGAAAATCCCCCAAGCACGCAGTCGCTTTCTCTCGACCCCTGGGTGGGCGGGTGTCTTGTGAGGTCGAGGTTGGGGGTCTCGAGAGCTCCTGCGTGCTTGGGGGATTTTCGCGCGAAAATCCCCCAAGCACGCAGTCGCTTTCTCTCGACCCCTGGGTGGGCGGGTGTCTTGTGAGGTCGAGGTTGGGGGTCTCGAGAGCTCCTGCGTGCTTGGGGGATTTTCGCGCGAAAATCCCCCAAGCACGCAGTCGCTTTCTCTCGACCCCTGGGTGGGCGGGTGTCTTGTGAGGTCGAGGTTGGGGGTCTCGAGAGCTCCTGCGTGCTTGGGGGATTTTCGCGCGAAAATCCCCCAAGCACGCAGTCGCTTTCTCTCGACCCCTGGGTGGGCGGGTGTCTTGTGAGGTCGAGGTTGGGGGTCTCGAGAGCTCCTGCGTGCTTGGGGGATTTTCGCGCGAAAATCCCCCAAGCACGCAGTCGCTTTCTCTCGACCCCTGGGTGGGCGGGTGTCTTGTGAGGTCGAGGTTGGGGGTCTCGAGAGCTCCTGCGTGCTTGGGGGATTTTCGCGCGAAAATCCCCCAAGCACGCAGTCGCTTTCTCTCGACCCCTGGGTGGGCGGGTGTCTTGTGAGGTCGAGGTTGGGGGTCTCGAGAGCTCCTGCGTGCTTGGGGGATTTTCGCAGCGAAAATCCCCCAAGCACGCAGTCGCTTTCTCTCGACCCCTGGGTGGGCGGGTGTCTTGTGAGGTCGAGGTTGGGGGTCTCGAGAGCTCCTGCGTGCTTGGGGGATTTTCGCGCGAAAATCCCCCAAGCACGCAGTCGCTTTCTCTCGACCCCTGGGTGGGCGGGTGTCTTGTGAGGTCGAGGTTGGGGGTCTCGAGAGCTCCTGCGTGCTTGGGGGATTTTCGCGCGAAAATCCCCCAAGCACGCAGTCGCTTTCTCTCGACCCCTGGGTGGGCGGGTGTCTTGTGAGGTCGAGGTTGGGGGTCTCGAGAGCTCCTGCGTGCTTGGGGGATTTTCGCGCGAAAATCCCCCAAGCACGCAGTCGCTTTCTCTCGACCCCTGGGTGGGCGGGTGTCTTGTGAGGTCGAGGTTGGGGGTCTCGAGAGCTCCTGCGTGCTTGGGGGATTTTCGCGCGAAAATCCCCCAAGCACGCAGTCGCTTTCTCTCGACCCCTGGGTGGGCGGGTGTCTTGTGAGGTCGAGGTTGGGGGTCTCGAGAGCTCCTGCGTGCTTGGGGGATTTTCGCGCGAAAATCCCCCAAGCACGCAGTCGCTTTCTCTCGACCCCTGGGTGGGCGGGTGTCTTGTGAGGTCGAGGTTGGGGGTCTCGAGAGCTCCTGCGTGCTTGGGGGATTTTCGCGCGAAAATCCCCCAAGCACGCAGTCGCTTTCTCTCGACCCCTGGGTGGGCGGGTGTCTTGTGAGGTCGAGGTTGGGGGTCTCGAGAGCTCCTGCGTGCTTGGGGGATTTTCGCGCGAAAATCCCCCAAGCACGCAGTCGCTTTCTCTCGACCCCTGGGTGGGCGGGTGTCTTGTGAGGTCGAGGTTGGGGGTCTCGAGAGCTCCTGCGTGCTTGGGGGATTTTCGCGCGAAAATCCCCCAAGCACGCAGTCGCTTTCTCTCGACCCCTGGGTGGGCGGGTGTCTTGTGAGGTCGAGGTTGGGGGTCTCGAGAGCTCCTGCGTGCTTGGGGGATTTTCGCGCGAAAATCCCCCAAGCACGCAGTCGCTTTCTCTCGACCCCTGGGTGGGCGGGTGTCTTGTGAGGTCGAGGTTGGGGGTCTCGAGAGCTCCTGCGTGCTTGGGGGATTTTCGCGCGAAAATCCCCCAAGCACGCAGTCGCTTTCTCTCGACCCCTGGGTGGGCGGGTGTCTTGTGAGGTCGAGGTTGGGGGTCTCGAGAGCTCCTGCGTGCTTGGGGGATTTTCGCGCGAAAATCCCCCAAGCACGCAGTCGCTTTCTCTCGACCCCTGGGTGGGCGGGTGTCTTGTGAGGTCGAGGTTGGGGGTCTCGAGAGCTCCTGCGTGCTTGGGGGATTTTCGCGCGAAAATCCCCCAAGCACGCAGTCGCTTTCTCTCGACCCCTGGGTGGGCGGGTGTCTTGTGAGGTCGAGGTTGGGGGTCTCGAGAGCTCCTGCGTGCTTGGGGGATTTTCGCGCGAAAATCCCCCAAGCACGCAGTCGCTTTCTCTCGACCCCTGGGTGGGCGGGTGTCTTGTGAGGTCGAGGTTGGGGGTCTCGAGAGCTCCTGCGTGCTTGGGGGATTTTCGCGCGAAAATCCCCCAAGCACGCAGTCGCTTTCTCTCGACCCCTGGGTGGGCGGGTGTCTTGTGAGGTCGAGGTTGGGGGTCTCGAGAGCTCCTGCGTGCTTGGGGGATTTTCGCGCGAAAATCCCCCAAGCACGCAGTCGCTTTCTCTCGACCCCTGGGTGGGCGGGTGTCTTGTGAGGTCGAGGTTGGGGGTCTCGAGAGCTCCTGCGTGCTTGGGGGATTTTCGCGCGAAAATCCCCCAAGCACGCAGTCGCTTTCTCTCGACCCCTGGGTGGGCGGGTGTCTTGTGAGGTCGAGGTTGGGGGTCTCGAGAGCTCCTGCGTGCTTGGGGGATTTTCGCGCGAAAATCCCCCAAGCACGCAGTCGCTTTCTCTCGACCCCTGGGTGGGCGGGTGTCTTGTGAGGTCGAGGTTGGGGGTCTCGAGAGCTCCTGCGTGCTTGGGGGATTTTCGCGCGAAAATCCCCCAAGCACGCAGTCGCTTTCTCTCGACCCCTGGGTGGGCGGGTGTCTTGTGAGGTCGAGGTTGGGGGTCTCGAGAGCTCCTGCGTGCTTGGGGGATTTTCGCGCGAAAATCCCCCAAGCACGCAGTCGCTTTCTCTCGACCCCTGGGTGGGCGGGTGTCTTGTGAGGTCGAGGTTGGGGGTCTCGAGAGCTCCTGCGTGCTTGGGGGATTTTCGCGCGAAAATCCCCCAAGCACGCAGTCGCTTTCTCTCGACCCCTGGGTGGGCGGGTGTCTTGTGAGGTCGAGGTTGGGGGTCTCGAGAGCTCCTGCGTGCTTGGGGGATTTTCGCGCGAAAATCCCCCAAGCACGCAGTCGCTTTCTCTCGACCCCTGGGTGGGCGGGTGTCTTGTGAGGTCGAGGTTGGGGGTCTCGAGAGCTCCTGCGTGCTTGGGGGATTTTCGCGCGAAAATCCCCCAAGCACGCAGTCGCTTTCTCTCGACCCCTGGGTGGGCGGGTGTCTTGTGAGGTCGAGGTTGGGGGTCTCGAGAGCTCCTGCGTGCTTGGGGGATTTTCGCGCGAAAATCCCCCAAGCACGCAGTCGCTTTCTCTCGACCCCTGGGTGGGCGGGTGTCTTGTGAGGTCGAGGTTGGGGGTCTCGAGAGCTCCTGCGTGCTTGGGGGATTTTCGCGCGAAAATCCCCCAAGCACGCAGTCGCTTTCTCTCGACCCCTGGGTGGGCGGGTGTCTTGTGAGGTCGAGGTTGGGGGTCTCGAGAGCTCCTGCGTGCTTGGGGGATTTTCGCGCGAAAATCCCCCAAGCACGCAGTCGCTTTCTCTCGACCCCTGGGTGGGCGGGTGTCTTGTGAGGTCGAGGTTGGGGGTCTCGAGAGCTCCTGCGTGCTTGGGGGATTTTCGCGCGAAAATCCCCCAAGCACGCAGTCGCTTTCTCTCGACCCCTGGGTGGGCGGGTGTCTTGTGAGGTCGAGGTTGGGGGTCTCGAGAGCTCCTGCGTGCTTGGGGGATTTTCGCGCGAAAATCCCCCAAGCACGCAGTCGCTTTCTCTCGACCCCTGGGTGGGCGGGTGTCTTGTGAGGTCGAGGTTGGGGGTCTCGAGAGCTCCTGCGTGCTTGGGGGATTTTCGCGCGAAAATCCCCCAAGCACGCAGTCGCTTTCTCTCGACCCCTGGGTGGGCGGGTGTCTTGTGAGGTCGAGGTTGGGGGTCTCGAGAGCTCCTGCGTGCTTGGGGGATTTTCGCGCGAAAATCCCCCAAGCACGCAGTCGCTTTCTCTCGACCCCTGGGTGGGCGGGTGTCTTGTGAGGTCGAGGTTGGGGGTCTCGAGAGCTCCTGCGTGCTTGGGGGATTTTCGCGCGAAAATCCCCCAAGCACGCAGTCGCTTTCTCTCGACCCCTGGGTGGGCGGGTGTCTTGTGAGGTCGAGGTTGGGGGTCTCGAGAGCTCCTGCGTGCTTGGGGGATTTTCGCGCGAAAATCCCCCAAGCACGCAGTCGCTTTCTCTCGACCCCTGGGTGGGCGGGTGTCTTGTGAGGTCGAGGTTGGGGGTCTCGAGAGCTCCTGCGTGCTTGGGGGATTTTCGCGCGAAAATCCCCCAAGCACGCAGTCGCTTTCTCTCGACCCCTGGGTGGGCGGGTGTCTTGTGAGGTCGAGGTTGGGGGTCTCGAGAGCTCCTGCGTGCTTGGGGGATTTTCGCGCGAAAATCCCCCAAGCACGCAGTCGCTTTCTCTCGACCCCTGGGTGGGCGGGTGTCTTGTGAGGTCGAGGTTGGGGGTCTCGAGAGCTCCTGCGTGCTTGGGGGATTTTCGCGCGAAAATCCCCCAAGCACGCAGTCGCTTTCTCTCGACCCCTGGGTGGGCGGGTGTCTTGTGAGGTCGAGGTTGGGGGTCTCGAGAGCTCCTGCGTGCTTGGGGGATTTTCGCGCGAAAATCCCCCAAGCACGCAGTCGCTTTCTCTCGACCCCTGGGTGGGCGGGTGTCTTGTGAGGTCGAGGTTGGGGGTCTCGAGAGCTCCTGCGTGCTTGGGGGATTTTCGCGCGAAAATCCCCCAAGCACGCAGTCGCTTTCTCTCGACCCCTGGGTGGGCGGGTGTCTTGTGAGGTCGAGGTTGGGGGTCTCGAGAGCTCCTGCGTGCTTGGGGGATTTTCGCGCGAAAATCCCCCAAGCACGCAGTCGCTTTCTCTCGACCCCTGGGTGGGCGGGTGTCTTGTGAGGTCGAGGTTGGGGGTCTCGAGAGCTCCTGCGTGCTTGGGGGATTTTCGCGCGAAAATCCCCCAAGCACGCAGTCGCTTTCTCTCGACCCCTGGGTGGGCGGGTGTCTTGTGAGGTCGAGGTTGGGGGTCTCGAGAGCTCCTGCGTGCTTGGGGGATTTTCGCGCGAAAATCCCCCAAGCACGCAGTCGCTTTCTCTCGACCCCTGGGTGGGCGGGTGTCTTGTGAGGTCGAGGTTGGGGGTCTCGAGAGCTCCTGCGTGCTTGGGGGATTTTCGCGCGAAAATCCCCCAAGCACGCAGTCGCTTTCTCTCGACCCCTGGGTGGGCGGGTGTCTTGTGAGGTCGAGGTTGGGGGTCTCGAGAGCTCCTGCGTGCTTGGGGGATTTTCGCGCGAAAATCCCCCAAGCACGCAGTCGCTTTCTCTCGACCCCTGGGTGGGCGGGTGTCTTGTGAGGTCGAGGTTGGGGGTCTCGAGAGCTCCTGCGTGCTTGGGGGATTTTCGCGCGAAAATCCCCCAAGCACGCAGTCGCTTTCTCTCGACCCCTGGGTGGGCGGGTGTCTTGTGAGGTCGAGGTTGGGGGTCTCGAGAGCTCCTGCGTGCTTGGGGGATTTTCGCGCGAAAATCCCCCAAGCACGCAGTCGCTTTCTCTCGACCCCTGGGTGGGCGGGTGTCTTGTGAGGTCGAGGTTGGGGGTCTCGAGAGCTCCTGCGTGCTTGGGGGATTTTCGCGCGAAAATCCCCCAAGCACGCAGTCGCTTTCTCTCGACCCCTGGGTGGGCGGGTGTCTTGTGAGGTCGAGGTTGGGGGTCTCGAGAGCTCCTGCGTGCTTGGGGGATTTTCGCGCGAAAATCCCCCAAGCACGCAGTCGCTTTCTCTCGACCCCTGGGTGGGCGGGTGTCTTGTGAGGTCGAGGTTGGGGGTCTCGAGAGCTCCTGCGTGCTTGGGGGATTTTCGCGCGAAAATCCCCCAAGCACGCAGTCGCTTTCTCTCGACCCCTGGGTGGGCGGGTGTCTTGTGAGGTCGAGGTTGGGGGTCTCGAGAGCTCCTGCGTGCTTGGGGGATTTTCGCGCGAAAATCCCCCAAGCACGCAGTCGCTTTCTCTCGACCCCTGGGTGGGCGGGTGTCTTGTGAGGTCGAGGTTGGGGGTCTCGAGAGCTCCTGCGTGCTTGGGGGATTTTCGCGCGAAAATCCCCCAAGCACGCAGTCGCTTTCTCTCGACCCCTGGGTGGGCGGGTGTCTTGTGAGGTCGAGGTTGGGGGTCTCGAGAGCTCCTGCGTGCTTGGGGGATTTTCGCGCGAAAATCCCCCAAGCACGCAGTCGCTTTCTCTCGACCCCTGGGTGGGCGGGTGTCTTGTGAGGTCGAGGTTGGGGGTCTCGAGAGCTCCTGCGTGCTTGGGGGATTTTCGCGCGAAAATCCCCCAAGCACGCAGTCGCTTTCTCTCGACCCCTGGGTGGGCGGGTGTCTTGTGAGGTCGAGGTTGGGGGTCTCGAGAGCTCCTGCGTGCTTGGGGGATTTTCGCGCGAAAATCCCCCAAGCACGCAGTCGCTTTCTCTCGACCCCTGGGTGGGCGGGTGTCTTGTGAGGTCGAGGTTGGGGGTCTCGAGAGCTCCTGCGTGCTTGGGGGATTTTCGCGCGAAAATCCCCCAAGCACGCAGTCGCTTTCTCTCGACCCCTGGGTGGGCGGGTGTCTTGTGAGGTCGAGGTTGGGGGTCTCGAGAGCTCCTGCGTGCTTGGGGGATTTTCGCGCGAAAATCCCCCAAGCACGCAGTCGCTTTCTCTCGACCCCTGGGTGGGCGGGTGTCTTGTGAGGTCGAGGTTGGGGGTCTCGAGAGCTCCTGCGTGCTTGGGGGATTTTCGCGCGAAAATCCCCCAAGCACGCAGTCGCTTTCTCTCGACCCCTGGGTGGGCGGGTGTCTTGTGAGGTCGAGGTTGGGGGTCTCGAGAGCTCCTGCGTGCTTGGGGGATTTTCGCGCGAAAATCCCCCAAGCACGCAGTCGCTTTCTCTCGACCCCTGGGTGGGCGGGTGTCTTGTGAGGTCGAGGTTGGGGGTCTCGAGAGCTCCTGCGTGCTTGGGGGATTTTCGCGCGAAAATCCCCCAAGCACGCAGTCGCTTTCTCTCGACCCCTGGGTGGGCGGGTGTCTTGTGAGGTCGAGGTTGGGGGTCTCGAGAGCTCCTGCGTGCTTGGGGGATTTTCGCGCGAAAATCCCCCAAGCACGCAGTCGCTTTCTCTCGACCCCTGGGTGGGCGGGTGTCTTGTGAGGTCGAGGTTGGGGGTCTCGAGAGCTCCTGCGTGCTTGGGGGATTTTCGCGCGAAAATCCCCCAAGCACGCAGTCGCTTTCTCTCGACCCCTGGGTGGGCGGGTGTCTTGTGAGGTCGAGGTTGGGGGTCTCGAGAGCTCCTGCGTGCTTGGGGGATTTTCGCGCGAAAATCCCCCAAGCACGCAGTCGCTTTCTCTCGACCCCTGGGTGGGCGGGTGTCTTGTGAGGTCGAGGTTGGGGGTCTCGAGAGCTCCTGCGTGCTTGGGGGATTTTCGCGCGAAAATCCCCCAAGCACGCAGTCGCTTTCTCTCGACCCCTGGGTGGGCGGGTGTCTTGTGAGGTCGAGGTTGGGGGTCTCGAGAGCTCCTGCGTGCTTGGGGGATTTTCGCGCGAAAATCCCCCAAGCACGCAGTCGCTTTCTCTCGACCCCTGGGTGGGCGGGTGTCTTGTGAGGTCGAGGTTGGGGGTCTCGAGAGCTCCTGCGTGCTTGGGGGATTTTCGCGCGAAAATCCCCCAAGCACGCAGTCGCTTTCTCTCGACCCCTGGGTGGGCGGGTGTCTTGTGAGGTCGAGGTTGGGGGTCTCGAGAGCTCCTGCGTGCTTGGGGGATTTTCGCGCGAAAATCCCCCAAGCACGCAGTCGCTTTCTCTCGACCCCTGGGTGGGCGGGTGTCTTGTGAGGTCGAGGTTGGGGGTCTCGAGAGCTCCTGCGTGCTTGGGGGATTTTCGCGCGAAAATCCCCTCCCCCCGAGAGCTCCAGCGATGAGTGAAATGGATGTCCATTCATTGTGTTTTTCAATTTAATTTGGAATTTCAGTTAATTTGTCTTTCTTTTCATATTCTTTGTGATGTAAAATAAGGTAAATAAAATTTTCTCTTGATTTCAATATTTATCAAACTTTTTTTATGCAGGGAAAATTTGACTCCATTCAGGTTCACTCACTCCATTGATACTGCTTTAATAACTCAGTTTCACTATAATTTTGAATTTTATTTGTCTTATTCTTTTTATTTTACCCTTTTGTGGAGTAAACTAAGGAGAAATATAATTTAAATGTAAATTTAAGGGTTTTAAAGATTTTTTCATCAGAAATATTTCCTAAGGTGGAAGAAGGGAATAAGTCCATCAACGTATCCAAGGGCGTATGCAGGATCTGATTTAGAGGGGGGCAGGTCATAAACTTAGAAAAAAATTTATTTGGAGTACTCAGAAAACTATTGCACCCTTAGGTGGATAGGTTTGCATTTCCGTGATTTCAGTGATTCTGTGTTGTCTCAGTGCCGTAACTAAGACTTTTACATTAACATATGCTAAGTTTAAGATATCTTAAATAAAAAATATTTTAATGCGAAATTGTAAATACAGGGGGGTCTGGGGGTTTCCCCAGAAAAATTTTGAAAATTTGCCTCTAAAAATTGCATTATAGCTCCATTTTGAGACCCTTTAGGTTCTATCTGAAGATAACAGCTTCTTGTAAACTACCGATTTTTCTGGGGGAAAGTTTTTTAAATAGACGTCAAAATTTCGTGAAGTCTAGGAGTCCTCCACCAGAAAAATTTTTAATATTTGCCCTTTAAAATAGTGCTTTATATCATTTTGAAACAGCAACTTTTAAGCGGCAGAATTTACAAGGAATAGACACTGTAAGAGGCGTCATAATTTTGGAGAGGGGTTTGGGGGTTCTCCCCAAGAAAAAATTTAGATATTTGACCCTCAAAAGTAGTGTTTTAACTCTTATTCAGACTCTTTGGGTTAGTTACAGGGTTAGTTTGAGTTACTCCCAAACACAAATTGGGTCAAAAATTTTTGCTTTTTCTTTTTACTCTGATTAAATTTTTTAAAATCCAGTTTTCTAGGGGGGGCAGCTGCCCCTCCCTGCCCCCCGCTGCATACGCCCATGAACGTATCTCGACTATAAAATATTTTGAATATACTTTACATTTGTTTTGATGATTGCTGTTTTCTAAATAAGGTTCTGAACTTTCAGTAAAAATTTGGCAGTTATACAAAGAAAATTCCGTTACTTATTACAGGGTTTTTTTTTTATTTTCTCAAAACTTGGTTTTTGGACTTATTCCCTTCTTCTAACTAACGATTCATTTGAGCTTTTGATTTTCATCTCCAAGAAATTATGAGACTGCCAGCATCATCAACCAAAAAACATTTCAAATTGATGCCACATTACATGAAGTGGTCACCAAAGAGAAATATTTTTTAGTCTTGTGAGCAGAGCATTAAAGATGACTGAATGAGCAACTACCTTCACAATTAATTCATTGTTCTCTGCTTTTTTCATGAGTGAAATCATCTAATATAAAATACATGATCATTTAAAGTAGATATAAAATTAAATTCAATATAAACACGATCATTTATTAATTTTATATTTCTAACAACAAAAAGACAAAGGTACATTTCTGATCGAATAGGCATTTCAAGAGGGTTCATGAGCGTGATTATGGGGGGGCAGTTGCACCCCTAGAATTTTTCCGCATTCCAGATTTTGGAGTGAAAAGTTCAATAACAAAAAAAAATTAAACTCCAAGAACGAGTTCCTCTTTTTCTTGATTTTCATCAATCATGGCTAATTCAGAGCAGAAAAACCCAATTGTTTGTGGGGTGTTATCATTCTAACAAGCGATCAGTTTCCCCTTTTCACCCTCATTTGTGAGCCCATAGATACTTGACCAGGAAGAAGATCAGAAATGAATCAATTTCATTCTGTTTTATAATTTTAGAATATTTTATAAGCTTTTTATCTTTCTAATTAATGTATTTTGCATTAATCTTAATTACACCACTGATTAAGGATTCTAAAATACTTTATTGGCGACGATAATATTATGCATCTAGCATCCTCTAGATATTTGGCTCCCGACTGGGGGTTGCTACATTTCCCAGAGGGTTTAGATCTTAGGCTGTGATGAGGATTTTATCTCCCTTTTGGGGACTCACCACCAAAGTAATTTTTGTTCCAATTGCTATTTTAACAGCACGGGAATGCCCTTTTTTTCTTGAGGTTACTAATACAAATTAAGTCGGTAAGTAATTGGTTGTCGAATACTTTCTGGACTGACTGAAGACAACTAACACAAAAGAATTGAACTGATTAAATTAACCAATATGAGGTGTGAACACGGAAGTATATTATTAACGAACTAATCACTTACCTACAAAAACTTATCTTTGGAAGACCAATATCAAACTAATTGAAATTATTTTTGTTAAATAAGTTCAAAATTGAATACAATTAGAAATATCTAATCTAATAAAAGTTCGAATTAATTCAAAAAGAAAGGCGGGTAACAAAAGACAAAACGGAAAACAGAAAATACGACCAGAACGCACGTGCGCAGGCACATCTAAAATGGAATGGAGTCAAAAAAAGTTTTTGCGTCATAGTTAATTTTAATAGATGGCAGCACTATTCAGAGCATATCTTAAGCTTAGCTTTCAACTAAAAATAGTTAAATTTAAATTAACCATATGATTTAAATTGACCGTAAATCTTATTTATAATGTTGATGCAACCAAATGTTTCAAACATCAAATCATTGTTTACTTTTTATTCATACTCCTCCACAACAGTCTTATATTTTAGAGAAGAAATTTAAAAAATATTCCTGAAAAAACCCTACTGACCCCGTTTACATAGGCCAAAACTGCCGGATTTCTGCCTCCCGAAAATCCCGCATTCCCTACGGTGCGGTGGGGAAAAAAGGAGGAGGAATTTAGAAATCCACCTCGGTTGGGGGTAAATTGGGCAAATGCGGGTAATTGGTAAATGCAAGATTTTCAATGAGGAAGTTGCATGATTTTTTTTTATTTTTTTAATCGATTCCTCTGGCAAAAATAAGCAACTACCCAAAATTTGAGGCCGATCGAGAAATTTTTTGATTGCCAAAAAAATTAACAAAAATCCCCTTTTTAAAAGCGCGCGAAAACGCCAAGAGTTTGGATGTGACGTCATCTTATACTAAACATTGTTGTAAAGCAATGGAGTTGATGGTATTATTGTTGACGTCATCTTATAGTTTAAACCAGCGGTTCTCAAACTGTGGTCCGCGGACCCCTGGGGGTCCGCGGCGCCTTCCTAGGGGGTCCGCGAGTTACCCTGAGAAATTCATCAAGTTACTTAAGGAATTTCCCAAACAGTTTCAAAATTAGATGAAACACTAGTTTTAAGAGGTCAATTTCAAAAAGAATTTCTGGGGGAGAGCCCCCAGCCCCCTCGAAAATTTGACTTCAATGTAAAATTTTTTCCTTGAAATTTCCAGACCATCACCTCAGAGACTAGGAGTAATTCAGGGGTGTATATAAATGTGGGTGAAGGGGCCCTGCCCTCCTCCTGAAATTTGGACTTGTTGTATCAAAACAAGTTAAAACCCTGTTTTGTAAAGTTCTGTTTTTTTTATCAAATCTCCGAAAATTTTCTGGGGAAGGACCCCCGAACCCCCTTTAGTACTTGGTACTTTATTATTAAATACTTTTTAAAAATAAGTTCAAAATTGAAATCTTACCTAAGAATATTGTCTGAAATTCGGACGAAGTGAATCAAAACCAAGATTAAATCCTGTGCGTTTTGAGGGATAAATTTATCTAAAACTTTTCTGAGGATGACCCCCCAGATACTTTTTTGTTCTTATAACTCTATTATTATAAACTATTTTTTACATTAAGTTAATCAAAATGCAAATCTTACATAAAAACTTTCAAAAAATTCTAACTAGGGGTATCAAAACTAATTAAAAACCTGTTTTTCAAGTTGAATATCCAAAAATTTTCTGGGGGAGGACCCCCAGACCCCCCTTTCATAGGTAGAATTTAATAACCCATAACCTTTTTATATTAAATTCCCTAAGACGCAAATTCTACTTAAAAATGTACTAAAAAGCTACTTGGACCTATGAAATATATATGGGGGCTAAGGTTTAATTTTTGTCCCCTCCCGAAATAAATTTCTATATATGCCTCTGGAGTAATTGTAAAATTTATTATAATTTATATACTATAATTTTAATTAATCTTTAACTCAAAACAAAAGTCTGGTTACGTTTTTGGTGTTTAAAATGTTGGGGGTCCGCGATGTCTGGCTGCTACATAAAGGGGTCCGTGACGTTAGAAAGTTTGAGAACCGCTGGTTTAAACAATAAACGTTTTCAGTCACGTGTTTTTTTCTCGACTTTTAAATTAAAATATTTAATTACCTGTACATTTTTTTTGAAAAACTGACTAGATATTTCATTTTACCATACAAAAAACCATTCGGAACACTTGTTTGTTTTTGAAAATCTGACACATGCAACTTCCTTATTACCCGGCTTTCCCATGATTCATTGCGCTTTGTAAAATCCTCCATGTTTGTTTAATGCTTTAACTAGAGATGTAAAGGCTGGAAAAAACCGGGTTTATATTCCCGGAAATAAACCCGGTTTTTTGGGATGGGAATTTTGAATATTCCCAGTTTGAGAACCGCTGCTCTGGAGTCATGAATAGTATTTTATCTGTGAACTTGATTCCGTGATTGTGATGAAAAAAACACTTTACGTTTTTCTATTCTTAACCATCCAATCAGAATAGAGATTTGTTCGTTTATCAAACATACTATAATCTTTTGTTTATTTACAAATATTCGAGATTGTTTTTGGCTTTTTGCCGGCATGTTTTTAGATTTGTTTCTATTTTGATACCAAGGGAGAAACAATTAATATTTATGCTAATTTTATTCATCTCTAAACTTTCTCCATGAGATTTATCTAATAATTTGAATTACAACGGAATTATTTTTATGTTCAACTTTTCTCTCTGAATTTTAATTCTCAAAGTAGCCTACACAATTAATCGAATTGAAGGGTTCCAAAATGCAAACTGACCAAGGTATGTGCTCTTTGTAAATTATTTAAAGAGATAATGACAAACTTCTTCCATATTATTCCAGAGTTTAGACATTTAAAATGAGTAGATGAGAAACCAAAGAGAAAGAGTGTGACAATGTTGGTACATATTTTGTATGGCAAGGACGGATTAAGGGGTGGTGGTGGTGGGGGTGATAGCCACCCCTTGCCCTGAGACGAAAAAAAATTTTTGGTTTCAACTTTCAAATAACATAATTTGTTCGTAATAAATTTCGAAGAAGTAAAATAGCTTTCAGTAAACCACGCAGGTGAAAAAGCTCCTGTTGGATGGGTTGAAAATAAAGGTCACCAAATAGGCTCCCTTTAATCTTGGCTGTCACCTTGAAGAGGTCATTCAAAGAAGATAACCGGACAGTCGTTCTGTCGTTTTTATCTGCACTCCCGTCCCCTATGTTGTTTTAGGGTTTCTTCCCTGTTTCCTCTGATTAACTGGGAGAGAGTAGAGAGGGAGGGGATATGGCAAGGAATGCAGGGAGTTCTCGGTAGGGGATATCGCCCCCCCTTCTAGTGAAAATATTCACTTGAGGTGCTTCTCAAACACCAGTGGTCACTGCCTAATGAGACAATTTCAGTGCTTCGGGGCGCAAGTGAAAATTGTCATTGCTGTTGGAGAACTTTCGAGCTGTGGCCTGTGGGACATTTTATCTTCAAGCGTTTGCCTACCAATTTATATATTTTTCTATACGCAAGGAGAAAAATGTAAGTTTATACTCAACTCTTTTAAAAGAATGTTTGTTTCATGTATTTAAAACTATGACTAGGTCTGGAAGTTCCATGTTATTACATTTATTTTATAATTATTATTTTGAAGAGTTCTGTTTCGAATATTACACGTTTAGGGATTTTCGATCGATTTGTACTAGCTTTATGTTACATACTTCGGTTTATTCACATGTTTTTACATATTTAAGTGCTTTGCTACTTATTCAATTCATCCAATTTTAGATTTGCCATCAATAATCACAAATTTTTAAAATTAACTTTATGAATCTAATATTGTAGATGAAATTTAGTGAACCCAATGCTAAATTTACTAACCAAAAGTTGTTTATACATAATTAAGAGTAATTGAATGTGTCAATTTTGTGTTTTTCAAAACTTAACTGCTTAAACGCCTTTCTTTCGTTTAAAAAATGCTTTCTACAACAATCATTACTCTTTCTCTCTTCTCGCTCCTAAACATTGCTCTTATATCTATTCATTTTGTTCCTATGTCCTCTTTTTAGACTTTAAAAACACTTTTATTTTTTCTACTTGGAAAATACCCCTGAACGAAGGATTATTTAGCCGATCATTAAGTTTTGGCTCTTAAAGCTTGGTATTTTACCCGCTTTATATATTTCGGATTCGGATATAGTATTTGAGGGATTTGAAAACTCTATCTGGAAGATGAGCTTTTAACAAGGCCAAAGAGTCAATAAAAATTAATTTAAAATCCATAAAACTTTTTTTACACTAAGGGTATTGTTGAGCATTGGTCTATGTTTATTATACTTAAAAAATTTATTTTGTTAAGTTAATTATGCATGCTAATTTTCTTAAATCCCTTATTAAGATAATGAAAACCCCTCTGGAAATATTCTTGTAAGGACATACAGTAAAATCCCGTTATAACGAACTTCACGGGACCGTAAATTTTCTTTGTTGTAACGGAAATTTCGTTGTAACCGTACTACCGTTAATTCAAATAAAAACGGTTGGGGACTATCTGGACTTTCGTAATAACGGGATTTTTCGTTGTATCGGTATTCGTTGTAACGGGATTTCACTGTATTAAGAAAAATTGCTTTAGGTTTTGACACAATATAAAAGTACATTATGAAGCGATCGTCGAGTATTACATTTTTCTTTAAAAAAGAGTAGAACGGGTAAGAGTTATAAAAATTTTAATTTGAATTGTATAATGTAAGTTGAAGTAGAAGGGTAAGGCAAGGAAAGAAAGAAATTAAAAAAACCAAAGCTTATGAAAATATTTGCATTACAGGAAAGTTTTTTGTTGTGAATAAATTATTATGTGGAAGAATTTTAAAACATAATGCACTTATAAAGTCAACAGCAGTGGCGGATCTACGGGGGGGGGGGCTTTCGGGCTGAAGCCCCCCCAAAACGTCTAATATTTTACTAAGTTTGTCAAAACGCAAAAAATCTATACCCGAAATTCGGATGAGGCGTACCAAAACGAGTTGAAAAGTGGGGTTTTTGACTTAAATTTCCAAAAATTTTCTGGGGGAGGACCCCCAGACCCCTCTTTTATTGGTTTCAGTTGGGTAATTCACTACAATTACTGTATTACCATTAACAAGAAGAATCAATTGGATTATGAAAATTTTTAGCCCCCCCAAAAAAAACAAATCCTGGATCCGCCACTGGGCAACAGGAGATACGAATGCTTAAAAGGGTTTGAATAGTTATTTAATGTTTTCACAATTTAATCTTTAAAATAACCTTCAACATACAGAATAATCATAAACTTACCCTAAAAAAATCGGACTGCCCCCCCTCTTGAAAAGTTTCTTAATCCGTGCCTGTTGTATGGTGTGGGTCTTTGAAATTTAGGTATTTTCTTGGGTTCGGATCCACTAAAATTCCTTCAAGCTACTTTGGATGCTGAATAATATTAAAAATATTTTCAGTAATTAGCAAAAATTGACAAATTTTGTACACTTTTTGCGTCAGTATGGATTTAAGGCCAGTATTTGCATCCTTATCATTAAAAATATTTTAATGTCGTTTATTATCTGTATAATACTCAATCTAATTTGTATATATTAGGTTTGTAAAATTAAAGATCTGTGTTAAAAATTGCCAGGATTCTTGATTGTTTCAGACAATGAACTATCTTATGTTCTGAGTGACAAAGAACGAGAAGAAACTATGAAAGTTTTCAATGAGTGGAAGAAATCCTCTGGTTCTCAACCATCAGCAATACCTAGATTTTATTACAGAGTAAGTTCTAGTTCATTACTGTTTGGTGCATCTGCACATGTTATGTAGGAAAGGGATTTTCTTGATTTTAAATTTCTCATTTAATAAATTTTTCAATTAAAAAATGTTTAAGAAATTATATTAGTTTATAATACTATAAAATCTGGATAAATGGAATGAAAGTGACACTTCTTCTGAACATTTATAGACGGACCTGGAAAAGTTGTAACCTTCCCCCGAACCTAATACAATTTCCCCAAACCTTATGTATTGCTCCTATTGGGCTGGCAGGGGCTTCCCCCGAACCAGGTTCGTAGGTTCGGGCACTTTTTCCAGGTCCGTTTATAGATGTCTAGTTAGAATACCCTTAGTCTTTAGTCGGTCATTAAATCGTTATTATTGTAAGGAAGTCTCCTTTGCTAAAACCTAAGGGTGCCACCCCTAAAAAAAGTCCCAGTTCTTCTGCCATTGAAGTAAAAGAAGGTCTTTAACCTTTTATTTCACAGTGTAGGAAGTAACATTCCGCTTCAATAAAAGTATAGCACAATACCTATTAAGTCTAATGCTTTCTGTTATGATAATTAATTCACTCTGTGTTAACATTTTTATATTCCAAATACAATCCGTTCAATGGCTTAAGAGTAAGACATTTTCAAGTTTCATTTAAAATTACTAAAGATATTTTCTTCAAAAAGACTCTTTGGGAGAACACCTGGCCACCATCTTTTTTTTTACCTTTAAGACAAAGCAAGCTGTGCTGCAGCTTTTTCTTTTCCTGGTCTACAGAGGGTGGATGAGTGCTAATGCTAAAACTTCAATTGTGATGCAGTTTACTTTCGTTGAAAATAATATTAGCTTTTTTTACTGTAGGGTATTGGATATTTAATAGATAGTTGTATATTTCAGGTCCCTGTTGAGGATTCTAGTTTACATCATAAGCTAAGAGAAGAAGCCAGGTATTGTATTTTTTGTATTATTAATTTTATAAGGTGATAAAAGCAGTATAAGTAATGTGACATTAATATACTGATTATGAGGAGTGTACAGTAAATTTCTTATTATTTAATTCCATAAGTGTTTTGATTGTAGCAATGTATTGTATAAATAATGTTCTACCTACCATTATTGCTCACAGAACTTTTCCTGTACCATCACTTAAATTTCAACACCCTTCTTTTCATTTAAGTTCAAATATTTCATAGAAATTATGTTTCCTTTTTCCCCCTCAATTATACCTCTCTGTTATCTGCATTTAGATGCAACTGTAAATTATTTGTCTTTTTAGAGCTGTTTTCTTGGAAAGAAAAAATAAAGAGCTTCTGGATAACGAAGACTTAACTGTGAGTTTCTTATAAAATTGTTCTCTTTGTATAAAAAAAAATACTTATCAGCCTCAGATGTTTTTACCCAATATGGACTGTTAAATATTCAAACCAATTTCTAACTTATTTAAACTATAAAAAAAATTTTTAAATATGATGATAGCCTGAAAGAAAGATAATGATAACATGTTGAAGAATCCTTTGAATTATGACTCATCAATGATTATGATGATGGAATTTCCTTAAACAAACTTAAGGGCCGTGTGTATTCAGAAACTTTAACACGATATGGAATCGAGACGAGAACGAGATATTTCTACTCTACAGCTGTCGTCCGCCATACTGTTCCGAGCTTTAAAGCGCATTCCGATTGCTTTTACACTTTTTGTGGCCCGTTTAATAGTTCCAAAAAATCTAAAACAGCTATTTATTACCAAAATAAGTCCTCAGACATTAATATATTACGAAAGTAAGGGACATCTAGTGCCTGTAAAAATCTGTATTATCAGTGTATAATTACTTGTGATGTTTTTCAACAGATGGGAGCATGATCATTCGAGATCTTGAAACGAGACGGGAACGGTAACTTCGGAGTGGCCGTCAAAATTTCTGGTTACTGTCTCGTTCCCATCTTGTGTTAAAGTTACTGAATACGGCCCTAAATCAAAATCATAGTAACTTTGTTTATTTGTCCTCTTATTCAATTCAAGCTAAAAGAAAATTTTACAGGAGTTATGGATGTTATTAGAAAAAAGCTTGTCCCCACCATCTTCAAATGAAGATCACATGATCACTTATGCTGACTTCAAAAAAGTTGCTAGCAAGACAAGTGAAAAATTCAGGTAGGGCTTTTAATTCTTTAACTGTAATTTTCATTTGCTTAGACTTACAGTTCCCCATTCAATTTACCATAATATACATGTATTAAAATGCAATAATTGCCCCAACTTAAGTGAATTCAGTTTACACAGTATTGTTGCTTGGTCCCACCTACCACAAAAATTTGGGGTGTTACCATACTTCAAAATCCAAATAATCTTTCTGTTATTTCTGAATAAGTAGGGTGTTTATTTTCCTTTTCTAGACCATTTTTTCGAGCTGGGATATTCAGCAAGCTACTACAAAATGACAAATATGGTCGTATCTCTATTCGCATTTTCTTCAATTATGTCATGAGAAAAGTCTGGCTTCATCAGACCAGAATTGGATTATCTTTATATGATCTTGCAGGACAAGGATATCTGAGAGAAATGGTGAGTTGCTTGAATTTCTTTTTATGTAAAATAATATGTTTAATTAAGCTATTCTCTGATGCTTTACTTTGACTATTACTATATTAAATTTAACCCGGGAAAGACTGAATTAATTTTTTTTCTCAAATTAAATTTTCCTCTTTACTGTATGCTTATGACATGTCTTGAAGTAGCCTAAAACCATTTTTTCAAAAAAAAAATTTTTATTTTAGTCAGAATAGGGTGGTACCATATGGTACCGCTAGGCTCTTACACTACAATTTTGTGCACCATACATATTCTTATAAGTTTGAGATTTCAAAGTCAAAATAATAAATTTATCACACTTTTATGACTTTATTTACCATTTTTAACTAAAACAACATGAAAAATTTCAATTTAGTCAATGATGATTGAAAAATTAATTATTAAATAGTTGATATTACTCTCATTATACCAATTAGTAGTTATATTTTGCTCTTAAAATCCTATTATCAAATTTATTTCTAGAAATAAATTTTGTACACACTAGTCCAAAGGTGATAAGAAAACTTTCTATACTGCGAGGTAAGCTGATTTGATACGGAATTGATAGTTTTTCCAATTTTCCCCTCATAATGAGTGTTAAAATTAGGAATTTTGTTAAAAAACATAAGTTATAGGCTTTAAAAATTTCATAATTCATTTTCTATAGTTTAGTTGAAGACTATGAACGTAATATTGATGATTTGCATGAAATACTACCATTGTATAGATGGATATTCCAATCAATCACTTATAATATGAAATTTTTCTTATTAAATTTAGAATTATTGGCCTTAAAAATTAAAATTATGGGGAATACTCTATAAATTAAATAAGTTTTTAGCATAAAAAATTATTATATAGGTTTTACCTTAAAAATAAATTAATTTCACAGCATATAAAACGTTTGAAATAAAAAATACACTACTTTAAAATATTAGAACTATTTGGTAGCGTAAAAGCCTAGCGGTACCATATGGTACCGCAAGATTTCTATACCAAAATTTTCTACCTTAAAATTATTCAATCTTTTCCAAATTTGGGCTATTATTGCATAATACAATTTTAAATAATAATTCATGATTATTTAATCCATTCACTAATTTTAGGTATGAATAAATTGCACTTACATTTTCAGATGTCTTAAAAAACACGTTTTTCATTAAGCCATTAAGCAAGAATTTATTTAAATAATTAGTTATTAAATTGCTGTTTACTAAAGTTTGGTCCATGTAGAAGTGACATCTACCGTCAGAATGAAAAAATAAAATTATTTTGGTAGAAAAAATCCGTTTTTTCGTAGTGCTGTTTGCCGGTACCATACGGTCCCGCTAGTCCTTCCCGGGTTAAATACATATTTATGGTCTATAAAATTCAAACTAATAGAGCTTTTAATTTTAACATTTTCCCACTAAGGCTTATCCAGTTCACTTGTCCTTTATTGTATAAGAGCAAGAAGTAGTTTTAAAACGGTGTTTTACAAGCTTAAAAATGTCATAAACAAAGCTTCAGTCATCTGAAAATCATGTAAAAAGAAAACAAGTTTAAGGATCTCCAGGGAACAAAAAATCTTTATTTTACCCAAATTTTAAGTGATTTGAGTTTAATAAAAATATGTAAAAAAGTTATATTTCTTTTTTAGGAGTTAGAAAACTATATTTTAGAACTCATACCAACACTTCCACAGGTATGTATACAAATTCCAATTATTTAATAAGTACTCTCCTTTTTAATTTTCAATGAAAATAATCTACTATTTTTTTTCTAATAACCATTGGTGTATAAATCCACCTTTTAGCTAAAAATTTTAAGATCTGGTAAATTATTAACTGAAAGCTCAACAAAATTTATTTGTGAAAAAAACTGAAATAATAATTGCATAACTTTGCAAAACATATTGTTTTGACACTGTTATTGTCAATGGAATTTATGTCTATAGATTTTTAAATTGTTGGAGAATTTTTTACATCTGAGTGCACAGATTTTTCAGTGGAAAAATGTTCAGATAAAAAAACATGTGATAGCTTCTTAGATTTTTATGAAATTTGTCTAGTTAAATATCAACATATTTTCTATAATCTTTTGTGTTTTTTACATTAGATCTTACTTGGTAACTATATTTCAAGGTTACTCTCTAAAAAAGCCTCCCTAAGAAAAAATTACATTTTTGTTGCTTAAAATTTATTTTACTTAAGAACAATAATGTTTACAAAAGTTCTTTCCCATTCTTAACATTACTTTTGACTGAGATATTTTCTTTTTTATTCTGTAGCTTGATGGCCTTGAAACTTCCTTTCACTCATTTTATGTGTGTACTGCAGTGAGGAAGTTTTTCTTCTTCCTAGATCCTCTGCGAACTAACAAAGTCAAGATTCAAGACATACTGGCCTGTAGCTTTTTAGATGATCTCTTAGAGGTAGTTTTTTTTTCATCAAACAAACTCCTTGTAACAACTGTTTCTATCTACAAGGTGGTTATAAAATAAGTTACCCTGTTTGAACTCCCATAGTGCTGATTCTAGAGCAGCGTTTCTCAACCGGGGTTCCGCGGAACCCTGGGGTTCCGCGAGGCTTCCTCAAGGGTTCCGCGAGGGATCCGAAAATCTCTTTTTTTTGTACATTTTAGGATAACCCTAAATAAATTAAGGAACAGCCAGCCAAATGCGAGCTAGTGTTTTTTCGTTGAACATTTTCTTCTGCTTCCGTAGCCTAACACTAGCTTGAAGGGGAATTTCAAAATAAATTTCTGATGGAGGACCCCCTAGCCCCCCTTTAGTACATGAAATTGTATTATTTTTTATTATGCTTTCATGAAAGTTATAATCCTACCTAAAAATGTATGTCCAAAATTTGGATTAAATGTTCCAAAAACAATTTAAAACCGTTTGTTGGGTCAAATTTCTAAAAATTCTCTGGGGCAGGACCCCCAGACCCCCCTTTCCTACTTAAAACTTTATTAATCACAATTTTTATGATATTAAGTTCTCTTGAATGCAAATTTCCCTAAAAATGCATTAAAAAGCTACGTTAAACCTATTTAAAATATGTATTGGAAGGGTTGAGTAATACTTTTGGGCCCCTACCGAAATAAATTTCTATATACGCCAATGTTGCATGGACACTAGGGTTCCCCGGAACTTCGAATTTGTCAAAAGGGTTCCGTGAGAGTAAAAAGGTTGAGAAACGCTGTTCTAGAGGGCAGATTTCAATAAAATTTATTAGTTTTGTAATATGAAGCATGGAAAATCAAAATCACAAGGACATATTCTTTCAATTTTTAACCAATAGATAGCATTTTTTAGCTTTAAAAAGTTTTTTACTTGAAGAACAGGTGTTTAAGATTAGCATGATTAAGATAAGCATGTTTTACATGTGTTTAAGCATGTTTTTTACATGTGTTTACATCCTAGCAAATTTTGCTAGGATTTAGAGCCAAACCACAAAACAATAAATTGGAAATAGGAAGGTATCTGGTTTATGCTTTGACAGTTCCTTTTGAATATGCCTACTTGCTTGTAACTTTTTTTCATCTGATGGCTAAATGAAGCATTAAAACACTGTGTCATACATACTATTGAATGAATTTTCTTGCAAAAAGTGCCATTTACTGTTAAACAGTAAAACTATTTTTTATTGTAGATTTTGATTCCCCATGGTCTATATTTCTTACATACCACAAATTTCCTTAAGATCTGTTCTCTAGAACCTGTGCTACTTAAGTTCAAAAAGGTTAACTTGGTTTATAACTAATATTAACTAATCAATTTTCATTAAAATCTTCTTAAGAAATTCTTATCGAGTAATACTGAATGATTTTATATTGTGAATACATTCCTCTTCTTTTTGGTTGGGGGATGGGGTATTTGTCATTTTTTACATATTAATTTGAAACTGTGTTTTTAAAAAATTATGACACATCTGTTATTTTTGCATGAGTATATTTTTAAACATTTTTTCTATAGAAACCATCTCTATCTTTTGAATTCTGTATCCACTCTGTTAATAGTAATATTAATATGTCTATGTTCAGTTTAGCTGAGAGAAATATTAAAATACCTAGATCTAGATTTCTGTTCATTTTAGCAGAAAGTAGCATTTGTTTTTGTTCATATCCACTATGAGTATTAGTAAAATATCCCCTATGGGTTTTTTTTCTCATTGCAGCTGAGAGATGAAAGCCTTCCCAAAGATGTACAAGAAGCCAACTGGTTCTCAGCACCTTCGGCCCTTCGAGTTTATGGTCAGTATCTTAACCTAGATACTGATCATAATGGCATGCTCAGCAAAGAAGAATTAGCCAGGTATAAATACTCTTACATATCTCTTTTAAAGGTTCACACTTGAAAAGCCCATCTTTCCACTTTTTTATGAACATTGAAGTAGATACATACCCATATACAGGGTGGTTTAAATTAAAATTTCTACATTGTGATGACTGTAGAAAAAAAACTACTGAACCAAATTTTCTCAAACTTGATCAGAAGAGGTGATGGGATTAAATTTCGTTTGAAAAAATTAGCTCAAAAATGCTCCACAGAAAAAACTGACACTGTCCAATGAAAGAAGAGCTAAAATTCAAACTTAAATCTCCAAACTGATGAACACAAAATGTGTGATGGCAAATGTATACACAGTGCATAAATTTCTAATTTTGTGAGTTTAAAGCCTTAACTTGACACAAGGACATAAATATATAAGTTTAAAATATTTTCATATAAAAAGAAACAGAAGATTTTATAGAAAGGTATCTTTCATAATTTATAATTTTTCAATTGTGACTGATCTCTACATATGATTAATTTTCAGGTATGGCACTGGAACTCTGACATCAACATTTATAGAAAGAGTGTTTCAAGAATGTCTAACTTACGATAGAGAAATGGTAATTGGTTTTCTCCAGTTAACATATTCTATCTAAAAACTCAACTGTTCAAGTATCTAAATTCTTCCTTTCTTTCAGGATTACAAGACATATTTAGACTTTGTCTTAGCTATGGAGAACCGGAAAGACCCTCAAGCTTTGCAGTACTTTTTTAGGCTCTTAGACATAGAACAACGGAATTACCTTAGTGTGTTTGAGCTGAATTATTTTTTCAGAGTAAGTTCGATAAAAATAAGTGTTTTGTTCAAAATTCTTTTATTACTGATTCTTTGTTATTTTATTTTATTGGATACCTAACTTAAACACAAAACCTACTGATTGTATTACCGTAATTTCGAGCATATAGTCCGCGGACTATCTGTGTTTAAAAGTCAAATTTTTGAAGCTGCGAACTATCCACCAGTGCGGATAATACGCTGGTTTTTCACGGTTAAAACCGTTGAAATTTAAAAAGCAAGCTTTCGTGAATTGCCGATGATCAAATATAAAAAAATCGCGAAGCGAAACCGAAAGCGAGTGAAGGTCACATTTCATTACCACATGTACCTAATAAATTTGTTGGTTTTTTATTGAACGGTTTTTGCATTGAACGGTTATTTCGTAAAATGTTTTACAATTGTTTATTTCTGATACCGATGATTCGGACTTTGAAGGTTTCCTCTGATGTAGTACTAGAATGTGTGATTAATTAAAATATGATTAGTATTTAGCGTTTTATTTCTGAAGGTATATTTGTAAGTACTTTTTTCTATTTATACTTAGTTCTTTGTTTCTAAAATACATTAATATTATTGCCTTATTATAAAAAAACGTAATTTCGGATGTATAGCCCGCGGACTATCCGGTGGTGCGGACTATCTGACTATTTTTGAAAAAATTTTTACATAAAATCGTGTCTGCGGACTATACGATGGTGCGGACTATATGCTCGAAATTACGGTAAATTATATCCTACTATTATGCATTTTTGCAACTGATATATACAGGGTGATTGTAGTAAAGTTTTGATTTTAAAAGGGTGTAAAAGAGAACTCAGAAAGACTTGATAATTCACCTGAGTATTCCTGAGTCAGTGTTAATTTTTCTGGAGAAAGAAAAAATAGTTCCAAAATGGATTGATAGAGGGTGTTGTACTTGTCATAACCTTTTGATACTTAACTAAAAATAGGCAACATAGGTCAATCTTGCCTGGTTTAAGTTTGATCTAAAATGGCATTGATAAGTACAGTGCCAGGCATGAGTCATTTAGAACTCTTTTTTTCTTGTGCAAAAAAATCATCCTTCTTTCAAAAATAGCCAGGTTTCCAGAATGGTCAAGTCACTCTTACAAACAGTTCTCTTTTTTCACCCTTTTAAAATGAAATTCTAGTCACCCTGTATATTTAACAAATTTTATATCCTAATGTAATTTTAAAATACTTATTTTGTAAAATTCTCCACAGGCAATCCAAGAACAGATGCGATCCCATGGTCAAGAACCAGTTCAGTTTGAAGATGTCAAAGATGAAATTTTCGATATGATTAAACCTGCAGACCCATTGAAAGTAACATTACAAGATCTTATTCTATGGTATGTGTTAAATTCATTTAAATATAAATTATTCATGCACGTGTGATATAATATTTTTTATAACAGAATCATCCAAGACAAAAAAATATCAGAATTGGAAGTTTTTTCATTATAGAAAGCAGTATAAAAATTTAAAAGGCAAAGATCAGAAGACTACTTTTTTAAAGAAAAATTTCCTTTTAATATTTAATTTAAGTTCTGATATGGGCAAGTTTTACTGTTGTTTAACTTATGTATCTCTCTATATTAAAAAAGTAACAGTGACCGCTGTCACCGCCGCTGATTTTGAAAATTTTATTTTTGAACAGTTTGAACTATCACTACGCAAAAACTATTTGAAGGAATATCATGAAATTTTGACCATTGGTAGACAAATGTATGAGAGTCATTTCAGTTTCCAAACCTAATTAATTAGATAATTAGTTCTGGAGTTATTTAATGTCAAAGTCGAAAATTATTTTTTTCGGCTGCGAGTTCGCCCCCAGAAAAATCTATTTACAGCAAAAACATGATTTTTTGCAGACACATACTCTTAGATATGAAGTTTTGCACCTCGTCGCCCTTTTTTCGAATTTCGAATTATTTTTGGAGTAATTAAATTCTAAAGTTTCAAAATTTTTTACTCTTTTTCGGTTTTTTCATTATAATAGAAAAACTAATCACAGTAGAAATATATTTTAAACACGCATACAATTATTTTTTATAGAAAGATTGGCGTTTCGTTTTTTTAAAAAATTGAATTAGTTTTAGAATTATTAAGATACCAAGTTTCAATTTTTTCTTCTCTTTCTGGTAGTTCACTAGAGAAACAGGCGATTATTTTTAAGAGTCTGATTTCTTATTCCCTATGATTCACTAGATACACACGTGCATTTTATAAATTTAAAAGTTTTTTAATGACATGTGTTTTTTCTCTAAGATGGTTGATGATATTTAGTAGACTTGCTGGATATTTTTGAAAACATTTCGGTTAAATTATTGGTAAACTAAAAAGGAATATTTTAGTAACAGTTTTACTTTGATATTTTTGTAGTAATGGTCCGCATTAAGTTATTGATAAGTTAGAGAGATAAAAGGTTTCGATTTTAAATGATCATGAACTAAGCAGAAAAGTTTCAGGTTTTACTGGATAGTTGAGATGAAACAAGCCTCGCTAAGATCGCGAAGCGATCTTCAAAGAACTGCAAAGCAGTTCCGGGGGTTGGTGAGCAATAGCGAGCAGGGGGCAGAGCCCCCTAGTATTTCAAATTATTTTAAAATGTATGTTCTAAGAATTCAGAAAATCAGTTTTCTAACTTTTTTCAGCCTACAGAAGCTTTCAGACTCAATTATAAAAATTCAATTAGTTTCCTTTAAAAATAAACTTAAATAAATTTTTGTGCAGCATGTTTTACTTTTATATTTAAATTGTAAAATGCAGAAATAACTCAAGGTCTCTAAAAATTAAATGTTTTCAGAAAATACCAAAAAAAATTATCTTTAAAAAGTTATTATCTGGCTAAACAATTCAACCAGTAAAAATTAAGGCAAGAAATCATTATTAATGATTTATACTCCATTGTTTATTGAAATAAAATGCTTAAGTAAATGTTCATTTATAAATATTTACTAAATTCAACAGGAAAAATTACTAAGACTAAATAATATTTTTTAAAAAACCTATACTTGCATTTATCAAAGGAATGAATCCCTTTTGTGTGACATTTTCATTCATGACATTTTGTTTATGAACTTAAGAATTCCATTAGTTCCTAATGCTACTTTTGCATATTTAAATGATACAGCAGATACCCCATTATCTTTATGAGATAACTATAAATTTCTTTTTTATAATCCAAATAAGTCAAGAACACTAGGACAACATTAACCCCTTCTCTGTCGCTGTTGCATGTCATATGTCCAACGCAAAGTGGCCCATTTTTGTAACGGTCGCATGCCATATGACGTGCTTATAATTGGTCACGCTGTGGGTTATTTTGTTGTTGTAGTTGTAGTTGTCTCAATGCACTTTCCCACCTTCTTTCCCATTCAGTAACGAATGCGAAGAATTCAAGGGGCGTTCCAGACTTGTCTGGAGATTTACAAGCCATAAAACTATCATATGGACCTTCCATTGAAAGTTCCCATGACTGTTTATTCTGCAGACCCCCTGAAACTAAATAGCCCCCCTTGGAGTTCCTGGAATTTTTGTGTACAGATGTTCTGGACCCCTATCAATGGTCTGAGTAAAGATCAACGAAGCATAGAGGTCTAGGGCAGGGGTCGGCAACCTGCGGCTCGTGAGCCGCATGCGGCTCTTTCGATATAAAGTTGCGGCTCTCCAGTTCCATACGAAAAAATTAATAATTTACTAATCAAAATTTTTAAAAAACTAGAAAATATATTTTTTAAGTTCTCAAGATGAGTCAAAATCAAAACTCTACTTTTAAGGATAAGAATTACATATAATTTCTGGGGGAGAACTCCTTAACACTCCTAAAATTTTTGGAATATGTGCTGATTTTCCTTGAAATTTCTGTGACTTATAAGGAGTGATCCTTATTTGGTCGTTATAGAAGTTCTAAAAACTAATAAAACACTATTTTTAGGGCCAAATTTCCAAAATTTTTCTGAAGTGGGATCCACACCCCCCTTGAAAGTTTGCTGTTTATTATAACTATACTATTTTTCCTTAAAAATTCTGCCACTTAAATAATGATAGGTGGGGGTGGAAAATCTGCGCCAACTGCGCCAAACTGCGCCGAAATTGGTTACCTGCGCCAATCTGCTCCAAAAATGGCAAAATTCCAATTTTTGCGCCAAACTGCGCCAAAAACGCGATAATCCGTTCAATCTGAATTTGTAACCCTGAAAATCCAGCTGATAAGAAAAGAACCAATCCTCAGACACTATGATCGATTCTCTTCCCGCTAGGATCGCTATGAAACGGGGGGCCGGATGCAACTACGTTTTGCGACGATTTTGAGACCGGTCGAATCCTACTTCCACTTCCACAGCTCGCGTTTCTACGTGGTAGAACGCTTCAGCAAATGAGGAGGAAAACGTCAGCCCGATCGTCGTAGAACCCGTCGTAGAGCCCGATCGTCCGGCGCGGTGGAAATTGAAATAGAACGATTGTAACGGAGTACGTTATGCGTTGATTTGATTTTTGGCCGTGTTTTTCGGTGATAAGCACAGGGTTCGTACGCTCCTTGTAAATTAATTTCATTTTCAAGCACTGGAAACTCCTTGAATTTGGGTTGTACTCCTTAAAAACTTTTAAATTTTCATCTTGAATATTTCTTCTGTAAATTTATTTCCCCTATAAAATAGGTTTCAATCCGCAGCGTTTAGTGCGTTGAAAAGTCGGAAATCGCGATATTTTGCGAAAGTTTCGGGGTTTTTTTTCTTGCGGAATGTCCCGTTCTTCCCCCGACTTTCTTGGACGGCCCGCGGGTGTTGCTGTTGATTCAAGTTGGCTTCTTTATGCGTCATTATTGCGATGAAGAAAAAACAACTTTACCGTGGTTAGAAGCCCACAAGTCCGGTGTTCCGGAAGCCCGAAAAATAGCAATATTTCGGAATTTTTTTTCGGAGTGTTCCGTTTTTCCCGCGACTTTGTTGGACGGCCGCGGGTGCTGATTCAAGTTGGCTTCTTCTTGCGTCATTATTGCGATGTAGAAAAAACAACTTTACCGTGGTTGGAAGCCAACAAGTCCGGTGTTCCGGAAATCGGGAAAATAGCTACTTTTCGCGACAGTTCCGTTTTTCAGGGTGTCCGCTAACCCTGGAAACCGGGAAAACCTGGAATACTCAGGGAATTCGAAAATGCCCTGGAATACTCAGGGAATTACGAAAATATTCTGGAAAAATGTTATTTTGTACGATACGTAACGTTTTCCAGCGTTTCTTTACGTTGTGGAGTTACCATCTCCGGTAATTAGTCAAATCAACGGCATCCTAGCTCGCACGCGCATCGGCACGGCGATGCGATCGCGCGACTCGGCCTGTAAAGGCCCCTTCTCCTCGTTCGTTTACTGTATTACGGAAAAACGACTTTTATTGGAAGAAAGCCGTGTTCATGCTGTTCCTACCATGCAGCCTCAAGATGAGGAGAAGCCTATTTTACGGGGCGTAATCGTCGGCTTCTCGCATTTGGTGTATTGTGGAAAACGGACTTGAGCTTTTTCATGGAGAGATATTCTAAAGTCAAAGACTTGCTTATGAAGTCTTATTTTATTGGTGCTCAAATTAAAATTATTTTGAGTAGAACAATTGAAAGAAACTTTATTGGAAAACTTGAATTACTGCTTAAGTCTTAATTTAAATTTAATAATTTCATAGTTATAGTATGGTTGTGAGTGATAGATAGGTAGTTTTTCCTCCAAAAAATATAACCTGATAAGATTTTCAGCTTATTTATGAAAATATTTTATGAAATTTCTTTATAAGGTAGTCTTTATACACAAATAGGATTCTTTACTTAAAATTGAAGTTTTAATTTTTCTCAGTTAAATTTCTGAATAATTTGATACTTTTTAAGCTCTAGCCTTTTACAGTTAATTTTTACTGAAGGCTCCTGATTATCAATTAAACATTTCTAAATTTTGGTTTTTTAGAATAATTTGAAGATCAAATATAATCTGACTACAGTTTTCATTAAAATAATTTCATTTTGCAAAAATGCACCCCCAAAAATTAAACCTGGAGTACTCCCATTCTAGCCAGTGTATTGTATAGTCATTTCACAAATCTTGTATTCCTTTTGAGCTCTTGCTCAGTCTCAGAATTGGTCGAAGCTTTTCTAGAGAAAAAGAAAACGGATTATTTTTCTCAATGAGTAAAACATCTATAAATTAAATGTCTAATTTTAAAATTAATATATCATTTAACCAATTAATACTAATCTATAGATATTTTTTCAGTTTTTTTATCAAGTTTATTTAATATATGGTATGAATAGAAAAGAAATTAAAGTTCCATCTTATCATCAAAAATTTAAAAAAAACGCCTTAAAGCTTTAGTTTGACCGAACCTGATGCTGATTCACTGTAAACTGATACGGAAATGAAATTTGCGTTGATACAAAACCACTAAAAGCTGAAAATAAAATAAAAACAACGAAAAAAAATTGCACATGAATTTATTAAAAGCCATACGGCGTTTCGGGGATTCTTTGGATCCCCTTCGTTGCGGGGTATAAAAGCTGATTTTTCTTGTAATGTCAACTACCACTGACGAAGGGGATCCAAAGAATCCCCGAAACGCCGTATGGCTTTTAATAAATTCATGTGCAATTTTTTTCGTTGTTTTTATTTTATTTACAGTATTGCACAGTTTGTGGCGTTATCCCCACTAAAAGCTGATACAAAAATGCATTTTGACTTGATACAAAACTGCCCTAAAGCTGATACAAAAATCATTTTTGGATTTTCCACCCCTGGGTGTTCTTAGGTTGCAATCGAAAAAGGCAAAAATGAGCTAAAACGCAATTTTGAAGGGGAAATTTCCAAAATTTTTTCTAGGGAAGGACCCCCAGACAAGTAATTCACATCGTTTATTCAAAATTTGGAAAACAAGGTCACTAAAATTAATTTACAATGTGAGTAGTGGAAAAATGGGGGTTCACCTGCAGCCGGCGCAGGCCGCAGGGACCTGCGCCGGAGAGCGGCTCTCCGGCTCCGTTAGAAAGGGGTTCCTGCGCCGGTTGCGCCGGTGGAAAATGATCCCTGCGCCGGTGGAAAGGGGCTCTTGGCTAAAACGGGAAGAGGATAATTAGAAGTTACCTGCTCCGGTTGCGCCGGAGGTGATCAGGGCAGCTAACACAAGTTTATTTATTATATATTATTTTTAAACTATTATTTTTTTAATTAGAAGATCTCTACGCCGCTAATTAACAGGAAATTAAATGGGGCTCTCTGAAAGTCTAAGTTATTTTACATAAATATATTCCCCTGGAGAGTTAGCCCAAGATATGCTTGGTTTCCAAAACACGCATGCCTCATCGGTCATTGAGCCTCCACCTTAACAATGGGAAGTCCCCTTGCCTTTCACAGAGCAATATGTGGGGTGTTAGCGGGGTGGTAACCATTGGGATTGATAGCGATTACATCTTTTCCCTCGATACCGAGGAGAGGTTCAAAAGATAATTATTTTTTCATTGCAATATGATCGACCATTTTCAAACCACTTGACATATAATACGTTATCCTATTGGTGGAATTATTTTACAACTTCTGTTAAAAATTACTAATTATGTTCATATTGGATAATATTTTAAATATTTTAAACATTTTTTAAGTAAAATGAACGAGTTATGTTCAAGGAGTTGTGTTTTCATAGAATGTTAGGATAATTCAAGTTAAAATGATAAATACATTAATTTTCATAGTTAATTTTCACTATGAATCAATTAAAGATGTTACTTATTTTATTCGCAAAGAAACATTTTCTAGTTTTAAACATGAGAATATATGATTAATCACCTAAACAAAAACTATTCCAATGCACTTTTTTCCTGGAATCATTGTATGAAAGAGAGAATTTTTATAACAAAATTGTAAATAATACGATTTTCCGTGACAGTTGAAGAAATGTCTATCTTTAGTATTTTCTTTGATGCTGCCACTACAGAACATATACTATATATATATTCATTTTATTAATTATTTTCTATTTTTTTATTTGCAAAGATGTCCCCATTTGTATTTCTTTTTTCTTATTAACTCATTTTTTTTTCTTTTTAAAAGAAATTTATCTTAACTTTCGGGTTAACTTTCGGGTGAAAGGTCTACCACAAATTTCACAGACAAACGATTTTTCTCCACTATGAATTTTCAAATGTTTAACGAGAGAGTTTTTCCATGCGAAAGATTTTGAACACATAGGACAAACCTACAAAAATAATTGAAATTAACCTTTATATTATCACCTATCATAAAAGATACCGCCAAAGTAAAAGTGCACTTACCAAGCGTTGGCTATGCATATGCATGCCAGGAGATGCAACAATTCTTTCATCAACATGTTGAATGGAAGTACCAGGCTCCTCAAATTTATTGAAAGTAATAACCTCATCACAAGGATAGTTACACTCTATTTCATTCCTATTCGACACACAGCTCCATTTTTGAGGTGAAATATCAAAATCAGCTAACTAAAAAAGGAGCAATATTAAAATATATAATTGATTTAGGAAAATGAACTGATTCTAAAGAGAACAATTCAATTTTTTCATCATACATCAAGCCTCTATCTTAAAGAGAAGTAAAAAATTTAATAAGACTTGTACATACTTTTGTATCATCAAAATCCATCGAGGAAGCACTAGATTCTTGATGACTCATTTTTGAAAATTAGAGATGAATGCTCAAACGAACAAAAATATGAGAAACTAATAGCGTTAAATAATTAGAAGTTTGCAGATCACAGGGGAAATCCTCACAAATAAAGAAGCAATGAAAGTATCCTTACCTTTGCGGCTCATTATATACTAGTTGGAATAATTGCCAAAGTCGCCAAATAGTATCGCCAAGTCATTAAATATTATCCCAAAGTCGCCAAATAGTATCGCCAAATCATTAAATATTCTCAAAAAGTCGCCAAAATATTGTTACCAAGTCATCAAATAATGACGCAACGATGATGATGTCACATGGTTATCTCTTATCATATGTTTACTCTGATTGGTTGATAAGTTATCAACTATCCACACACTAGAAAAATTTTACAAGAAACGAAAGCTTATACATTAAAAAACTAAAATCTTTGTTAAATATAAAAACTTAACTGATAATTTTGTTAAAAATTACGACAAATGCAGAAAAATAACTTAATACTTTGTTAAAAATAAAAACGAACACAGAAAAACTTTACAAGAAATGAAAACTTATACACTAAAAAACTAAAATCTTTGCTAAAAATAAAAACTTAAATGAAAATTTTGTTAAAAATTACGACAAATGCGGAAAAATAACTTAATACTTTGTTAAAAATAAAAACGAACTCAGAAAAACCTTACAAGAAATGAAAACTTATACACTGAAAAACTAAAAATTTTTTAAATATAAAAACTTAACTAAAAATTTTGTTAAAAATAAAAACTTAACTGAAAATTTTGTTAAAAATTAAGACACATGTAGAAAAATAACTTAATACTTTGTTAAAAATAAAAACGAACACTGAAAAACTAAAATCTTTGTTAAATATAAAAACTTATTGGCTTCGAAACTAAAAAACTTAACTAAAAATTTTGTTAAAAATAAAAACTTAACTGAAAATTTTGTTAAAAATTAAGGTACATGCAGAAAAATAACTTAATACTTTGTTAAAAATAAAAACGAACACAGAAAAAACTTTACAAGAAATGAAAACTTATACACTGAAAAATTAAAATCTTTGTTAATTATAAAAACTTGACTGAAAATTTTGTTAAAAATAAAAACTTCACTGAAAATTTTGTTAAAAATAAAAACTTAAATGAAAATTTTGTTAAAAATTAAGACAAATGCTGAAAAATAACTCATTACTTTGCTAAAAGTAAAAATGAACACAGAAAAAACTTTACAGGAAATGAAAACTTATACACTGAAAACTAAAGTCTTTGTTAAATATAAAAACTTATTCACTACGAAACTGAAAACTTTGTTTGAAATGAACTAGAAAACGAAAAACTTTACACAAGAAATGAAAACTTATACATTAAAAAACTAAAATCTTTGTTAAAAATAAAAGCTTAACTGAAAATTTTGTTAAAAATTAAGACAAATGCAGAAAAATAACTTAATACTTTGTTAAATGTAAAAACTTAAAAGCTACAAAACTAAAATATCTGTTTAAAATAAATAAAAACTTACAAGAAATTTTACAAGAAATAAAAAGTTACGCGAAAAACTTTACCATAAATAAAAACTTATACACTACAAAACTAAAATATTTGTTAAAAATAAAATAAAAACTTTGAAAAAATTTTACAAGAAATAAAAAGTTACACTAAAAACTTTATCAAAAAGAAATACTTCGTGTTAAAAATAAATAAAAACTTTGAAAAATTTTACAAGAAATAAAAATTTACACTAAAAACTTTACCAAAAAGAAATTATTACGAAAAACTTTAACAAAAGAAAAACCTAAAAACTATAAACTTTGTTAAAAATCAAGACAAACGCAAAAAAATAACTTAATACTTTGTTCAATATAAAAAACTTAGAACCTATAAAACTAAAAACTTTGCTAAAAATAAAAACTTTAGGAAAATTTTGTTAAAAATAAAGAAACCAATACAGAAAATTTTAAAAATAAATAAAAACTTCGAAAAAATATTACAAGAAATAAAAAATAACACTAAAAAATTTATCAAAAAGAGATACTTACAAATTATAAAACTAAAAACTTTGTTAAAAATAAAATAAAATTGAAAAGTTACACCAAAAAACCAAAAACTTTATCAAAAAGAAATACTTCTTGTTAAAAAAATATACTTTGAAAAATTTGTACAAGAAATACACTAAAAACTTTACCAATAACACCCATACTTTGTTAAAATTAGAAGACAGATAGATTCACGTCTCCCTTTCGTTGAGACCCTTTTTTATTATGAAAACTCGATGGGCTGAAAACTCCTTCTTAATGAAGGAAATTTCAGGGGTCTCAGACCTGCGCCAATTGCGCCAAAGTGCGCCAAATAAAAAAATCTGCTACAAACTGCTACAATTTGTGTTATTTGCGCCAAAACTGCTCCAAAATTAGATTTCAAGTGACATGTGACATTTCCGAAATTTCTAAGTGATGCGCTATTTCGAAGCATCTCCTTGATTTTCATCATGAACATTTCTTTTTTAAGTTTATCTCCCTTATAAAATAGGTTTAAATCCGCAGCGTTTAGTCCGTTAAAAAGTCTGAAAATTCGCGATTTTTCGCGAAAGTTTCGGGTTTTTTGCGGGAGTGTTCCGTTCTTCGCGCGACTTCCGTGGACGGCCGTGGGTGCCGATTCAAGTTGGCTTCTTCTTGTGTCATCATTGCGATGTAGAAAAAACAACTTTACCGTAATTAGGAACCCACAGGTCCGATGTTCCGGAAATCGGGAAAATAACGATTTTTTTCGCGACGGTTCCGTTTTTCCCGTGACTGCTTTTCCTACAGCAGCCTGATAAGTCGAATAAGATTATTTTTTCTCTATTTTAGTCAGTATTTTCAGATATAAGAGGCTTTTCTAAGTTGTAAATTTTTACTGAAAGTTCGCTTTATATCAACTTAATAAGATAATACAGTGTTTTTTTAATCTGTGTTTTAGGTTCTGATCTGATTTCAGATTCTAAAAAAACCTTCAAAAATACCAATTTCTTACTTTTTTCTCAACTTAACTAAACGTTTTTCACAATATTGTTTTTCAATTTAATTATTACTTAAATAATTATTCTATTAACTAATTTCTATTTGATTTTAGTTTTTTTTTTTTGAATTTTAAAGTGGTTTTAAAGCCTGATTCGGGAATGTAATTGGCATAGTGTGTGTTTAAAGCCATGTAATAAATTTGTCTTTCTGAAGTTATATAGAAAAGTACTCCTTGAATTTTTTAAATACACTCCTTGAAAACTCCTGGATCCTGGAATACTCCTTGATTTTGATTTCTGAAAATTTGTATGAACCCTGTAAAATAGCTTGCTTCATTTATTTATTGATTTCATATTTTGTAGAGGTAATGTAATGTTTTTATTGAAATGATATGGAACTGAATGTTGTGTGACCTTAGAATTTTGAATGAAAATCATTTACAAATTTAGTTTTGTAATCATGAAAAGGTAGATGGATCTTTTTTCTCGTCATACTACTGAAGTTATTAAATCTTCTTAAATTTGGTTAAGAATAAGGTTGATTTTGATGTTATAAATTATGATTTCTGCTACGAAACTTAATTTTTACCTGCTACAAAACTAGTTTCACCTGCTACAAAAGTAATTTTTACCTGCTACAAAACTAGTTTCACCTGCTACAAAAGTAATTTTTACCTGCTACAAAACTTATATTTTCTTGCTACAAAACTTTCTTGATGACTGAGACCCCTGAAATTTAAAAATAGTACTTTTAAATTTTTCAGCCCACGTTTTACGTAATAAAAAAAGGGTCTCAACGAAAGGGGGACGTGAATCTATCTGTCTTCTAATTTTAACAAAGTATGGGTGTTATTGGTAAAATTTTTAGTGTATTTCTTGTACAAATTTTTCAAAGTATATTTTTTTAACAAGAAGTATTTCTTTTTGATAAAGTTTTTGGTTTTTTGGTGTAACTTTTCAATTTTATTTTATTTTTAACAAAGTTTTTAGTTTTATAATTTGTAAGTATCTCTTTTTGATAAATTTTTTAGTGTTATTTTTTATTTCTTGTAATATTTTTTCGAAGTTTTTATTTATTTTTAAAATTTTCTGTATTGGTTTCTTTATTTTTAACAAAATTTTCCTAAAGTTTTTATTTTTAGCAAAGTTTTTAGTTTTATAGGTTCTAAGTTTTTTATATTGAACAAAGTATTAAGTTATTTTTTTGCGTTTGTCTTGATTTTTAACAAAGTTTATAGTTTTTAGGTTTTTCTTTTGTTAAAGTTTTTCGTAATAATTTCTTTTTGGTAAAGTTTTTAGTGTAAATTTTTATTTCTTGTAAAATTTTTCAAAGTTTTTATTTATTTTTAACACGAAGTATTTCTTTTTGATAAAGTTTTTAGTGTAACTTTTTATTTCTTGTAAAATTTTTTCAAAGTTTTTATTTTATTTTTAACAAATATTTTAGTTTTGTAGTGTATAAGTTTTTATTTATGGTAAAGTTTTTCGCGTAACTTTTTATTTCTTGTAAAATTTCTTGTAAGTTTTTATTTATTTTAAACAGATATTTTAGTTTTGTAGCTTTTAAGTTTTTACATTTAACAAAGTATTAAGTTATTTTTCTGCATTTGTCTTAATTTTTAACAAAATTTTCAGTTAAGCTTTTATTTTTAACAAAGATTTTAGTTTTTTAATGTATAAGTTTTCATTTCTTGTGTAAAGTTTTTCGTTTTCTAGTTCATTTCAAACAAAGTTTTCAGTTTCGTAGTGAATAAGTTTTTATATTTAACAAAGACTTTAGTTTTCAGTGTATAAGTTTTCATTTCCTGTAAAGTTTTTTCTGTGTTCATTTTTACTTTTAGCAAAGTAATGAGTTATTTTTCAGCATTTGTCTTAATTTTTAACAAAATTTTCATTTAAGTTTTTATTTTTAACAAAATTTTCAGTGAAGTTTTTATTTTTAACAAAATTTTCAGTCAAGTTTTTATAATTAACAAAGATTTTAATTTTTCAGTGTATAAGTTTTCATTTCTTGTAAAGTTTTTTCTGTGTTCGTTTTTATTTTTAACAAAGTATTAAGTTATTTTTCTGCATGTACCTTAATTTTTAACAAAATTTTCAGTTAAGTTTTTATTTTTAACAAAATTTTTAGTTAAGTTTTTTAGTTTCGAAGCCAATAAGTTTTTATATTTAACAAAGATTTTAGTTTTTCAGTGTTCGTTTTTATTTTTAACAAAGTATTAAGTTATTTTTCTACATGTGTCTTAATTTTTAACAAAATTTTCAGTTAAGTTTTTATTTTTAACAAAATTTTTAGTTAAGTTTTTATATTTAAAAAATTTTTAGTTTTTCAGTGTATAAGTTTTCATTTCTTGTAAGGTTTTTCTGAGTTCGTTTTTATTTTTAACAAAGTATTAAGTTATTTTTCCGCATTTGTCGTAATTTTTAACAAAATTTTCATTTAAGTTTTTATTTTTAGCAAAGATTTTAGTTTTTTAGTGTATAAGTTTTCATTTCTTGTAAAGTTTTTCTGTGTTCGTTTTTATTTTTAACAAAGTATTAAGTTATTTTTCTGCATTTGTCGTAATTTTTAACAAAATTTTCAGTTAAGTTTTTATATTTAACAAAGATTTTAGTTTTTTAATGTATAAGCTTTCGTTTCTTGTAAAATTTTTCTAGTGTGTGGATAGTTGATAACTTATCAACCAATCAGAGTAAACATATGATAAGAGATAACCATGTGACATCATCATCGTTGCGTCATTATTTGATGACTTGGTAACAATATTTTGGCGACTTTTTGAGAATATTTAATGATTTGGCGATACTATTTGGCGACTTTGGGATAATATTTAATGACTTGGCGATACTATTTGGCGACTTTGGCAATTATTCCAACTAGTATATAATGAGCCGCAAAGGTAAGGATACTTTCATTGCTTCTTTATTTGTGAGGATTTCCCCTGTGATCTGCAAACTTCTAATTATTTAACGCTATTAGTTTCTCATATTTTTGTTCGTTTGAGCATTCATCTCTAATTTTCAAAAATGAGTCATCAAGAATCTAGTGCTTCCTCGATGGATTTTGATGATACAAAAGTATGTACAAGTCTTATTAAATTTTTTACTTCTCTTTAAGATAGAGGCTTGATGTATGATGAAAAAATTGAATTGTTCTCTTTAGAATCAGTTCATTTTCCTAAATCAATTATATATTTTAATATTGCTCCTTTTTTAGTTAGCTGATTTTGATATTTCACCTCAAAAATGGAGCTGTGTGTCGAATAGGAATGAAATAGAGTGTAACTATCCTTGTGATGAGGTTATTACTTTCAATAAATTTGAGGAGCCTGGTACTTCCATTCAACATGTTGATGAAAGAATTGTTGCATCTCCTGGCATGCATATGCATAGCCAACGCTTGGTAAGTGCACTTTTACTTTGGCGGTATCTTTTATGATAGGTGATAATATAAAGGTTAATTTCAATTATTTTTGTAGTTTTGTCCTATGTGTTCAAAATCTTTCGCATGGAAAAACTCTCTCGTTAAACATTTGAAAATTCATAGTGGAGAAAAATCGTTTGTCTGTGAAATTTGTGGTAGACCTTTCACCCGAAAGGATGACTTAAAAAGGCATTTGGGAATCCATTCTCAAGAAAAATACTTCAAATGTGATGTTTGTGATAGATCATTCCAAAGAAAATACTATGATAAACATATGCTAAGACATCATGAGAAAAAATTCAATTGTGAAATTTGTAACAAAATTTTCACCCGGGATAAGTATTTAAAAAAACATTTGAAGATTCACTCACGAGAAAATTATTTTAAATGTGAAATTTGTGACATCCTTCCAACGAAAATACTATGATAAGCATATGCTAAAACATCAGAAGAAAAAAATCATTTGTGAAATTTGCAACAAAACTTTCACCCGGGATAAATATTTTAAAAGACATTTGAAGATTCACTCACAAGAAAATTATTTTAAATGCGAAATTTGTGATAGATCCTTCCGCAGAAAATATTACGATAACCATATGTTAAAACATCAGGAGAAAAAATTCATTTGTGAAATTTGCAACAAAACTTTCACTCGAAATGATGCCTTTAAAAGACATAAGAGAACACATTGTCAAGAAAAATACTTTAAATGTGAAATTTGTGATAGATCCTTCCAAAGACAGAACTACTATACTATGCATATGTTAAAACACAATAGTGGAGAGTTTAATTGTGAATTGTGTGATCGTTCCTTTGCCTCTGTTAAAACAAAGCATCAACATTTGAGGGAGAGTCACTCTGCAAGTACTTTGACCAAAGCGGGAGGAGTATTACCAACTGCATTAGAGAGTTCCAAGCGTGTCAAAAGGGAAGAAAGAGCCCTAAATACATTTGCTAATGTTTATTTTGAGCCTTTGGAAGAAATGAAAGGGGATTTCATCCTCTTCTTTGAAGAAGTAGCCCCGCACCTACAGTCAAAATTAAATGAAGAACTACATTCAATGCGTGCAATTAAATGGTATGGGGTTGTAAAAGCTACTCTTGTACGCTTTAGTGATAATGATGAGGAAGAGTCTGCAACTCCTTACTTTAGAAGTGACGTTCAGTTGGAATTAGTGAGTAATACTATAGAGAGTCACATTCAAGAAGCTTTTTCTAAAATCAGAATGGCATTTGATGAATTTGTTCAGCGTGGCTCAGGATGGACTCTTGAAAAAATTGAGCACTTTGAGCTGAGTATGGCCAAATATCAACCATTATGAGAAATTGAATAGCTATGTAGATCTGGTGAAGTTTTAAGGTTGCCTTGTGGTGGTCTCAATTTTGTAAGGAACATTATTTATTCAAGAAAATAAAAAAAAATTTATAAAATATTTCATGTTTCTGTCTTTTTCATAGAAGGAAAATTCATACTTTGTCATAAAAAATTAAAGTTAAGATAAATTTCTTTTAAAAAGAAAAAAAAATGAGTTAATAAGAAAAAAGAAATACAAATGGGGACATCTTTGCAAATAAAAAAATAGAAAATAATTAATAAAATGAATATATATATAGTATATGTTCTGTAGTGGCAGCATCAAAGAAAATACTAAAGATAGACATTTCTTCAACTGTCACGGAAAATCGTATTATTTACAATTTTGTTATAAAAATTCTCTCTTTCATACAATGATTCCAGGAAAAAAGTGCATTGGAATAGTTTTTGTTTAGGTGATTAATCATATATTCTCATGTTTAAAACTAGAAAATGTTTCTTTGCGAATAAAATAAGTAACATCTTTAATTGATTCATAGTGAAAATTAACTATGAAAATTAATGTATTTATCATTTTAACTTGAATTATCCTAACATTCTATGAAAACACAACTCCTTGAACATAACTCGTTCATTTTACTTAAAAAATGTTTAAAATATTTAAAATATTATCCAATATGAACATAATTAGTAATTTTTAACAGAAGTTGTAAAATAATTCCACCAATAGGATAACGTATTATATGTCAAGTGGTTTGAAAATGGTCGATCATATTGCAATGAAAAAATAATTATCTTTTGAACCTCTCCTCGGTATCGAGGGAAAAGATGTAATCGCTATCAATCCCAATGGTTACCACCCCGCTAACACCCCACATATTGCTCTGTGAAAGGCAAGGGGACTTCCCATTGTTAAGGTGGAGGCTCAATGACCGATGAGGCATGCGTGTTTTGGAAACCAAGCATATCTTGGGCTAACTCTCCAGGGGAATATATTTATGTAAAATAACTTAGACTTTCAGAGAGCCCCATTTAATTTCCTGTTAATTAGCGGCGTAGAGATCTTCTAATTAAAAAAATAATAGTTTAAAAATAATATATAATAAATAAACTTGTGTTAGCTGCCCTGATCACCTCCGGCGCAACCGGAGCAGGTAACTTCTAATTATCCTCTTCCCGTTTTAGCCAAGAGCCCCTTTCCACCGGCGCAGGGATCATTTTCCACCGGCGCAACCGGCGCAGGAACCCCTTTCTAACGGAGCCGGAGAGCCGCTCTCCGGCGCAACCGGCGCAGGTCCCTGCGGCCTGCGCCGGCTGCAGGTGAACCCCCATTTTTCCACTACTAATGTGTACGTAAGTCATCTAAAACTTGATGTAAAAAAAGTACTCTGCCCGAAAGGAGGAAATAGTAATTTTAGTTCAGGAGCATTTTTATCCAACAGAAAAAATTTTGGGTTAAAATGCTCCCCTACTAAAATCACCCTCCCAATCTAAAATGAAATATTAAGCATATACTATTACATTAAAGCAAAAAAAAATTAGTGGCTCTTCAAAAACTGGGAAATTTCATAAACTGTTACTTTTGGCTCTTTCCTTTCAAAAGGTTGCCGACCCCTAGTCTAGGGCAATTTTCTAATTCGGGTGCATTGCAGGGAAAACATGAGAACATAAAGCGCTACATAAATTATATTTATATCTTCCTTTTTAGGACAGATAATTATCTCAAACACTTCAGAGAGTCCAAAATATTGTTTTATATAAATTCATAACATTTTAATAAAAAAACTGGAAAAAGCAATGGTTAAGAAGGTGTATTGCGGGAAAAACTGCAGATCAGTAAGCGAATTACCAAATATTTGAACACTTGTAAAATGGGCAAAAAGGGCCCGGGGATAAAAAATTTTGCACCTCGAAACACAACATATTTTAATTTTAGGCAATAAAAAATTCAAAATTTCGGGTCCAACGTCAAAGAAGGGGAAAATAAAACGTCAAAGAAGGGGTTTATAAATGACAAAACTAATTTATAAAGATACCTAGGAGTTTTGCGATTCATGATAATCAGAAACCTGATTAAAAGAACGATTGAAAATAATGACATAAATTTTTAACAAACAGTTATTTTTTACAATGGCATGAAAAGTAATCAAATATGATTTATCTGCATTGACACATTAATGTAGTGCTAAGATTAGAGGGGGGATGCCAGTCCGCAAAACATTTGAATTATCTCCTGAAATATTTTTTCTGACCTAAAATGTGTAGTATTGATCAAAGAAAGTGAAAAAAAATTGCATCCCCTAAAACAGCGTTTCTCAACCGGGGTTCCGCGAGGCTTCCTCAAGGGTTCCGCGAGGGATCCGAAAATCTTTTTTTTGTTGTTGTTCTGGTTTACATTTTAGAATAACCCTCTAAATAAATTAGGCATCAGCCAGCCAAATGTGAGCAAGTGTTTTTCCGTTGAACATTTTCTTCTGTAGCCCTTGGGTGTTCTACGAAGAGTTTGAAAAGAAGATTAACACTAGTTTGAAGGGGAATTTCAAAATTAATTTCTGACGAAGGGCCCCAGCCCCCCTTGAAATTATATTTTTCCCCTTGAAAATTCTGTGTGTTACAAGGAACTGTTCCTTTCAGATGTAACCCAAAGGTTCTTAAAATACACTGAAACTCTACTTTAATTTTTTAACTCTCTTTTAAATTGCTAGGGAGAACTCCCAAACTTCTATCTAAAATTTTGACGTCTGTTATACTGCGTTTTCCTCTTGAGCATTCTGCTGTCTCAAGAATATTTTCTCCTTGGGTGTTCTACAAAAAGTTTGAAAAAGGAGATAAAACACTAGTTTAAAGGGTAATTTTAAAAATAAATTCTGAGAGAGGACAAAATAGCAAGAAAAATATTTTTGCATGGCAGTGGCGTATATAAGGGTGGCCGAGGAGGCCCTGCCCTCCCCCGAAATTCGGACTAGGCATATCAAAATACGTTAAAACCCTGTTATTTAGGGTCAATTTTTTAACATTTTTCTGGGGGAGGGCCCCCAAACCCCCCTTTAGTAGATGAAATTGTATTATTTTCAATTTCTTATACTAAAACTTTCATGAAAATTGTAATCCTACCTAAAAATGCAAATCCAAAATTTGGACTAAATGTACCAAAAACGAGTTAAAACCTAGTTTTAGGGTGGGATTTCCAAAAATTTTCTGGGGGAGTACCCCCAAACCCACCTTCCTACTCGGAACTTTATTAATCACAATTTTTATTATATTTAGTTCTCATGAATGCAAATTTCACATAAAAATGCATTAAAAAGCCACGTTAAACCTATTTTAAATATACTTTTGAGGTGTGAGTAATAATTTTGGGCCCCTCCCGAAATAAATTTCTATATACGCCACTGTTGTATGGACGCTAGGGTTCCCCGGAGCTTGATCATTATCAAAAGGGTTCCGTGAGAGTAAAAAGGTTGAGAAACGCTGCCCTAAAATACCTTTACAATATTTAAGCTACAGCGCTATATAAGGAAGTAAGTAGTTAAAAAATAATTTGTAATGGTTTGTTGTTGCATGTTTTATTGTGAAAAAAGGAATCAAGTAAAGTAATAATACTGCTGATCATTCAATACTCAGAATGATAGGCAGTAACATTATTTAGATATCAAATAGAATTAATAGGAGTGGAATTAATTTTATGAAATAGAATATATGGGAAAGTTCAATGAAGAAGGTATAAATTATATTGAGAGGAAGGTAGAGTTTTGTGCTAATTTGATAATGAGTTGTTTTTTTGAATGGTAGCTTTACTTCCCTATTGTGAATTATGCCCGATATATCAAAAGAAACATCTATACCTTCTAAAAATAGTGAAACTAAAGAATTTCCTAAGTTATCTGTAATCTCTTCAATGTTCTCAATGATAAGAATCCTGGAAGTGGTGTAATAGCAGTTTAACAAATAGATAGCTATCTTGTTAAAACAACAGAAATGTTTTGATGGGAAGTTATTGAACTTCACACAAAGAGGATTTTTGAATAGATTAAACTAAAAAGTTAAAAACAGTGTAGTTTTTTCCCCTTAAACTAAAAGTAAATTATATATTTATAATCTTAAACTTTTGATTATTACATAAAAATATCAAATGAGACAAAATGTGTAAATGATAAAAACACAAAACCTTTTTTTACTTTTAACACTTTTGATTTACACAAAAGGGGTAAATTTTAAAAAAAGCACTTTGAACCCATTGTTTTTTTAATTATCAGGAATTTGCAACTTTTTTTAAGTCAGTTATCAATGAAACAAATTGGAATACGTTTTTAAGTATAGGAAGTTCTAGAGATTAAAGTGAACTTAAGAAAATATTTTTAAATTAATATAGCTGTCTGATTTTTGGAAAAAAGAGTAAAGCATAAAACTTTATCTATTGGAAATGTTTTTCATTTTATCTTTTTATAGCCATGTTTGGCTGGGTTACATCCAAGTCAATCAATTAAAAGTATAGTTTCCTTATTGAAAACCTAGACTGAATCATCTAGTCTAGATCAGGGGTTTCCAACTGGCGGCCCGCCTGGTCATTTTGTGCGGCCCGCGAAGCTCTCTGAAAACCCTCCAAAAAGTAGCTTCAAAACACTTTTTAGCACATTAAAATTCAAATTTTTTTTCGGGGGAGAACCCCCGACTCCCCCATATACCTCTTAGATTATGGACTAGCTTAGATCCTTTTCTATGGTGCAAGAATTAAAAGTTTGAAGTTTCGAGAGGTCGTTTGTAAAATTTGAAATTCTCCCTGAGCGTAGCAAGTGAGTATGAGGGCTTTTATAACCATTATCTTGAGGAGGGACAAAATGGAGTATCCAAAAATTAGGTAAAACAATCCTCTAAGGAAAATTTACAAATATTTTCTTGAGGAAGACCTTTTCATTTGTAATATTCAGAATATTAAATACATTCAGTATACCTACGAGTTGTATAAGAGTAAAAAAATTCATATATCCTCTGGAATCGTCCCTCTTTTGCTGGAAAAGTTTCATATTGAAGACTCTCACCCCAAAAAAATTATCATCGTTAAAAAGGAGCCATATTACTTTGCAGCCCGCCACTTGACTTGGGATTTCGATTGCCGCCCGTACTTAGAAGTTGGAAACCCCTGGTCTAGATATTTTTCTCTTAAGAAGTGAATAACTTTATTTGAACAACTTTTCTTTTATATCCATAAATTTGTACTTTACATGTATAAGTTACAAGAGGTTTTGTAGGTAAGTTCTTTTAAAATATATTTTCTTTTCAGTTTTTCAGTCTCATCAGTGGCAGATCCAGGATTTTTTTGGGGGGCTAAGAGTTTTTCAAAATGAAATGTAATCTTCTCAAAGAACATTACATTAAAAGGTCCTGAATAATTGTGCTCTAACTACTTAAAGAGGGGTTTGAGGGTCCTCACCAGAAATTTTTTGGAAATTTAAGTCTCAAAAGCAGGTTTTCAACCTCTTTTAGTACACCTAATCAGAATTTCAGACATACATTTTAATATATTTTTTGGTAGGATTTTTGCATGCATTTTGATGAATTAATTATAATAAATAGATATAAATAAAGCACTAAAAGTGGGTCTGGAGGGTCCTCCCCAAGAAAATTTCTGGAAATTTGACCCTTATAACAGGGTTTTAACTTGTTTTGGTACACTAGTTGCCTATCCCCTTATATACGCCCCTGAGTTCTGACCTCTCCTTTCTCACTGTTAGTTCTTGTTTCTTTTGGGAGGGGCTAAAGCCCCCTAGCCCACCCTGGATCCATAATAGAATATATTCATTATTGTTCCTGAACTTACAACGCATATCTTACAACTGTTGAGTCACTTGCTATCTATTTGGCTATTGATTCGCAGTAGGTTGAGACAGTCTTGTCTTCTCAGTTTGAAGCGGGTATAGATTTTAGGTTGAACTATATACTCTTAAAAAAATTTCAGTGTGTGCCTTATCTTTTATCACATCTAGGTTAGGCAGATTACAAGGTTTACGAAGAGATATTCTTCTAAATTGCATTTGTAGAAGAAAATATCTATCATATTGCCTTTTACCTTCAGGATTTAAAGGACTAAATTGATTTTCCTTGTAGCTAAATTCAATACATCCATCTGGTATTTCTTTACTCACATTTGTTTTCTTTTTCTCTTTGTTTTTCTTATTTTTGGACGTTTTAATGGCTTTTGGGATAACTGCTGGCTGTGCTGCTTCTTTTCATGTTTATCTTTTGCCAGTTTTATTTCTTCCATTAATTAAGCATGATTCCTCTACTTAGACACCAAGATATTTCAGTTCCTTTACTTTGTTCTCACTTTCTTGAAGATAACCTAAAATACAGATTTTATGTAGTGATATATACTTATCACTCTTCTAATAATACAGCTTTTTAAATTTCTCAAAGTAAAAATTTGCTCAGTATTCCTTCATTAAAAGTATACATGAGAGCTCAGCAGTTAAGGTATAGTGCGAGAGCTGGCTACATGAGAGCATATTTGTTCTGCGGCTGACCAGCATATTTGTGTTCAGGGGGTCGTAAATAAGCTTTCGAATGACGTATAAATCATGTATACGTTTTTCCGGTTAAACTCGATGCAATTTTTGGCTATTTTGACCCGAGCTGACCCCTCGAAAGCAACCGCTTTGCGCAGGCTGACCGAGCGAATTTTGTTTATTAAGAAGTGCCCAATCTATTATAAAATTTTCAGAAATATGTTTTTCCGGTTAAACTCTCATGTAGCCAGCTCTCGGACTAGTACATTGGGCACAAACCATTTAATGCACAGACAACTATAGCTTCTAAAATTTTAACATTTATTAAAAGAAATCCTAATCAATCTTTCTGCAGTTAATATACTTAGTATTTTTGTTTTCCAAAATAGAAAGAATGAAATTTATTTGTATCAGGGCATAGCCCATTCACGAAGATTATATTAAACATTACAATACATGACAAATACATCAAAATCAGAATAATAATAATAATAATAATAATCAAAACCACAATAACAATTGAGTATTGATATTCAAAACCACAATAACAATTGAGTATTGATATTCAAAACCACAATAAATTCAAAGGCAACTCTCGAACAGAAACCGTTTGTTTGGGGACATCCATAAATTACGTGAGGTGTTTTTTCCAAAATCTGGACCCCCCCGCCCCCCTTGGTGAGATTTAGTGAAATTTTTCTTGACCCCCCCTCCCCCCCACGTGAGATTTACCTACAACTTTTAAAAATTATTTTTTAAAAATTATTTGCATTTTGTGCTTCATAGCACCTAATTAAGTTAAAAAAAGTTGACGTGAGATTTTAATCGACCCCACCTCCCCCCTTGGTGAGATTTTTCCAAACCCCTCCCCCCCCCCTTTTTTTGACCTCACGTAATTTATGGATGACCCCTTTCCACTTTTAAACTGATTTAATAATTCGATTGCAAAATATAATTACATTCCTTATGATTGTATGTAAAAAAATTCAAACTATTCAGCCAAAAGATTTGAATATCTTGGCTATCATTTAATCTATCGAACCGTGGGAGCTTCCTACTATTCGCACAAGACAACTTCTGAAATTCTATTCCGCTATCGGTCTCCTTTCAGACTTAACGAGGGGGATAGTACAATAGACCAGTGGTCTGCGGACCGGTGCCGGTCCGTGGATCAAATGGTACCGGGCCGCCGGCTGACCATTTCATTGAAAATGAATTTAAATTCATAGGTTTATACTCCAAATTAATGAATGAAATTAATTAAAAATCACTTTTTATTTTTTGGTGTAACTTTATTTTTCTGAAAGCATGTTTAAATACAATTAAATTAAAATTAATAAATCAAAGTAATCTAGAATGTAAACAATCAACGCCCCCCCCAGCGGGCCGCGGTAAATTATCAAACGTTGACCGGTCTGTGGTGGTAAAAAGGTTGGGGACCACTGCAATAGACCATCAATGCATCAATGGTCGCAGTGCTAAAGCTCTTGTAGCCACCCCACCACAAATCATTAATAAATCATCTTGCAAAAAAGCATTAAAATTATTTTGATACTTGATAAAGGGACACAGGTATTTTAATCTATAAAAATTATACACTGGACTGTTCCCAAACTTCTGTTTTCCAAGATTTCAAAAACTGCAACTGTTTGGGATCTGCCTTAAAAATTTAACTTAAAAAAATATACTCTTGGTCTTGATTTAATCCAAGTGAGTTGGAATAGAATTCTCTTTAGGTAAACATCTATTTTAGAAGTAAAATATTCTTCTATTAAGGGAGTTAATTTAATAAATTTATAATGTGAATTATGTTGACTTTTGCTTATTGCTCATATCTAATTGTTCTTACTGATTAATATAAGTAAAGAAAAGAAAAACCTGAATTTTCAATTATAGCCTTAATTTTAATGTCCGATTAAATTTTACTGGGTCATGCGGTCGTAGGCTATTTCAGTAAAGCTGTGACAATTCATGTTTACGATTCAGATTCATAATTTTATAATGAGTTTTGTGAGAGTAATAGAAGTATTGAATTTATTGAATATTATTCCAAAATATTTAGAAAATATAGATGGAGATTAATCATTACATTGTCGTTTAAAAAGAAATTACTATTAAAAACTGAAATTAGATTTTTTTTTCAATTTTCCTGGCTTGAAATTGACTTGAACTATCGATAACTACATAAAAGGACTTGCTTAAACTTTTTTTAACCATCTTTTTTAATAAACACAACAATATTAGAAGAATTTTTTATTTCTCGAAAAAAGACTTGGTTTTAAGATTATAAATGCTATTCTAAATAATGTCAAGACGTCTTTTGATCGAAAGAATTGTCCGTTTTTCTAGTCAGCTGTTTCTGTGATTCTAACTACTAGCTAGCTCTCTTTGAGATTGATCTGCCTGACCGTTTCCAACCTCTATTTTTTTATCTTACAGTGGTCAAGGAGATACCGTGGTGAGTATTCTGATTGACTTGAATGGATTTTGGACGTACGAAAATCGAGAAGTTCTCGTGGCGGACAACAACTTTGAAGCTGAAGTTTGATAAAGTTGCATCAAGTGTATTCAAATAATGCTGTGATCCATAATTTATGCTTTCTATCATTCATTTATCATTTAATAATGAATTTTATCATAATTTAATGTAACATTTCAATGTAAATATATTCTAATAAAATTATTTATATTTTTCCAAACCTCATAGTCAAAAATTATCTACCTATTTCAGCACTAAAAATAAATTATATTAAGCTAATTCTGTATAGGATACAAGTTGTAATAGATTTTTATTACTTTCATTTATGTTAAATGATCGACATTTCATTTTCACATGGGTTCATGTGCTCCTATGGACGAGCCGCCACTGGAGGATAATCCAGAGGCGCTAGAACGCGGAAAGAAGTTGTTAGCAAAAAATTATTTTATTGTGAGGCAAAACGATTGGGATAGAAATAAAATTTCAGTTCCAATTCTCATGTTTTAGCACTTGAGCTTATTTATAACTGCGTAAAGTTTTTGTCCTTGAGGTATTCTTCGACAATAAAAACTTTTTATTAGAGCAATTAAAGACTACACCTTAAGGGAAAAAATCTTTAGCATGTTTTTGTAAGTGAGATAAAGCATGGTGATTGGCATTGAAATGTTAATTTTTACCCCTAATCGTTTGCTTACAGTCGCCCAACTTTCATTGCTTCTAGCAACTTTTGTCCCCTTTCTAAACCCCCTGGATTGATTCGGGAACCCATCTTTTCAGGAGGGAGATTCTGAATTCTATTTTGGGTTATGTCTACGGGATCTCTTGAATTTTTGTCCTAGTTTGCCGCTTAAAATATATTGATCAAGTCTGTCGAAAAACAAGCTTTGAGCACTTTTTAGACTTCGGTGACAGAGTTTTTGGCAAAATAGAATATATGACGGGAGATCAAAAGGAACGCAGAGGGAAATTCCAAGCTGAGTTAAAAATAAAAAGATCTCCCGATTATTCATCCAATATTGTTCAAAAGAAAAGAAAAATTATTGGTATGATCTATAGAATTAAGATAATCGTTCGTAGAAGTTACATGAATTTTTAACTATTGCAGCTTACGTGGTATGATAGAAGAAAAGTGTGCCTTAAGATAATGAAATCCGTCATTTAAGGTCATCATCCGTCTTCAACTGCTCAAACACCGAATCAGATATCATTACAATGTAACATAATCGTCACCTCCTCAATCTATCCGCTTCTGGTATTATCAATAGTAATTACCAGGGACGTGCCAACAGGGGGGCAGGGGGGTTTTTCGCCCCCGCAGTTTTGAGAGTGAGGGGGCGAACACTATATTTCGACCCCCAATTTTTCATGAAATTTTTTCAGGCATTTAATCCGAAAAACTTTTGAAACTTTTTTTAATTCAACCCATCAGATTGTCTTATATTCTTGCTATTATTCAAGAATCTCTCCACTTGATGGCCCAAAAACGGGTCAAACAGATTCTTGCCCCTCACCTCCTTAAGGTGAGGGGGCAAGGTATGTATTATTGTAATGAATAATTTAAACTTTTGCAAAAGGCATTAGCATCACCCATGTCATAAGTGCCCTTAGTTGGTGAGGGGAGAGGGAGGGGCAAGGAATATTGTTGTAAATAATAAATAATTTAAACTATTCAAAGCGCATTATTATCATCATCTGATATGTGCTTTATATTTTCAATTCTTTACAGAAACTGGCCACTAAGTGGGTGAGGAGATTCTTGCCCCCTCGGTTTATGAAGTGAGGGGGCGAGGAGTATTATTTTAAGTAATGAATACTTTAAACTTGTGCTGCTGGCCTTATTATCATTATAAGTGGATTTATGGGGGTTATAGGGGAGGCCCCCACCTTTTTGAGAAATTTTCATTTTTGTAATGGTAAATCAAGTTTTCTAGCACTTCAGAGACAGCTTGCCACCCTATAGGGTCCTCTTTTGCCCATGATTATCATCCATCTCATATGTGCATAATTTTTCCATTTTCTCCAGAAACTGACGGTCAAGTGGGTAGGGACATAGCTGCCAAGTACTCCGATTTTGTAGGAGTTACTCCTATTTTTGTTTTTTTCTCCGATAATCGATTTTTCCCAAAAAACTCCTATTTTTTTAAAAAAATACCTGTTTCATTTGTAAGCAAAAAATACTTAAAAGATGAGTGAAATATATGAATTCAATATTACATTTTCTTAGAAGTTTTATTTTTCCACAAAAAGCATTAATTTCTATTATGGTTATATAGTAAGTAGATTAAACCATGATTAAATCGTTTTGGACGCCTTTAGTTGTAACTTATCGATGATTTTGTTTACATCTACTTTAAAGGGAATGTTTTTGTTTCTTCATAGACATAGTTTTATGTTTTTATCTAAATTATTTGTGCTTTGTAATGAACTAAAAATTAAGCGGCTTGAGTTTTAAATCGTGACTGAAGAAAAGGTGGGTATGCTTCCATGTGTAGTCCATAAAAGTACTCCTACTATTTTTCCCCCATCAGGTTGGCAGCTATGTAGGGAGATTCTCGCCCCCTCAGTTTGAGGTAAGGGGGCGAGGAGTACTGTTGTAGTTCTAAGTAAAGAATAATTTAAACCAGTGGTGCCCAACCTTTTTTTCCCCGAGGGCCAATTTGCTTATGAAGATTTATCTCGCGAGCCACATAAAACACTATTAAGGGTTTTTCTAAACATGAAGAAAAATTACAAACCCGTTTTCAATGAGAAGTTAGCATGTGTTTGGAGGATACTAGTTCTTGTAAATTCGGCTCCAAATTTGTAACACTAATCCTTAAAACTGAATTAAGATGATTTTATCTGTAAGTCGAGATCGAGCATTAGTTTTTCTTCTTTTCAGAACAGAGAAGGTTTGCTTACAAACATATGGTGCTCGCGAAAGTGGAGATAATTTTCATCCCGTGCTTACGCAGATTCAGGAACTTTTCAGCAGGGAGCCCTCCGTAAAAGTCGGGTGAAGACTTTTCCCTTAACATTTCTTGCAGCCACGAATGACTCTGCAACTCAATTAATTCCAGTTGAATATTAGTTGGTGCTGTTGAAACATAGGCATAAAAAGGATTCTCTAATAAACGTATTTCTTCTTTAAGTCTATTGAAATCTTGAACAACAGTTCATCAAAATTATCTTTCAGGATTTTAAGGAGATTACCAAATATCCTTATAAACTGAATTCAAATAGCTAACTGATACTGAAAAATATTTATCCAATGGCAAATTCTTCGTATCTAGAAAAACCAAAACGGAGAATTAAAGAAATAAAATAAGTAAAAAAAAGATTTTTTAAAAAACGCTTTTATTGAAGTGTTCTAAAAGGTCAAAAATAATTTTTTCGGTTTGACAAATAATTTATTGGGAAGTAGAAAATAACTTTTTGGTAAGTAAAAAAAACTGATTTTCTAATCACTAAAAATAAAAGCGTGGGCGCTAGTAATTTTTAATATTTTTTAAATTTAATTTCTTTTTACAGGACAGTGACACTAACATCCTTGCCAAACGGGGATTCGAACCCCAGACGTACGGCTTTGCATCAGTGAGATGCTCTAACGACCAGGCCATTACGTCGGCATTTATGTATAATTTTATATAAATAAAAATACCTAACAGAGAATTTAAAGTGAATCCATCCCACTCAAAACTCATGAATGAGAAATTTGTAAATCTAACGTCATAGAATAAAGAAGTTAGAATATATAGTGAATTAAGAATGACTAGCGCCCACGCTTTTATTTTTAGTGATTAGAAAATCAGTTTTTTTACTTACCAAAAAGTTATTTTCTACTTCCCAATAAATTATTTGTCAAACCGAAAAAATTATTTTTGACCTTTTAAAGAACGGTGTCGCGAAAAAACCGTTCAAAACAAAAACCGTTCAGACGAAAACCGTTCAAAAAACAAAAAAATTCGTAGCTTTACACATGCAATAAATTTGATTGTTTTTTATTGAACGGTTTTTGCATTGAACGGTTTTTTCGTATATCCTTTAGAACACTTCAATAAAAGCGTTTTTTAAAAAATCTTTTTTTTACTTATTTTATTTTCTACTTTTTAGTCATGGTACTTTTTTACAAAAACTCACAAGAAAAAATGTATTTATTTCAACCATATTTAATGTTATGTTAGGATGGAATTTTAGTTTCATGTATAACAAAAAATTTTCACATATCTGACAAAGTAGAACAATCCTCTGACCACTCAGCAGGACAATCAACTCCAAAGTTAATTTTAAAATCTATTTAATTTTGCTGGGTACGTTATAATAACAGAGCTGAGCAAGAAAAATACCTCGCACAAAGAATATATTCCTCGCATCCGCTCAATCACCTATGAAATCCATCGATATCAAAAAGATTCACAATAAAAAGAAAGCATTCAATAAAATAAAAAAACAATCGTAAGAAACTCAGAATTAGTGTGTGTGTATCAAGGAGCAAACAGTACCATCCAGTCTTTTCAGTAGTCAATAAATTATAAAAGAACATATTTTTCTTCTCGGCGATTTTCGGCGATTTCTCGCTCTTCTGGCGATTTCTTTCTCGCGGTTATTATCTTAAATCGCTAATTATCTTAATTGTTAATTGTAAGGTAAAAAATCACGTTTTGAAGATTAAATATTGTAGTTATATACTTAGTATATTATCTTACAGGTTTTGGGAGCCATTGGCTTCACGGAATGTCTCAAATATGAATTAAAAGGATAACTAAAAACACTCGTTAATTACCTAAATTACGGAGGTTTTGACTAGTTGATGATTGAATATTGCATTGTCATCGAGTTTCCACCACGGTGCAAAGTTTCAGAACTTTATATCGTTTGGAAGTGCCTGAAATATTATGTACAAGCATCCAGAAAGAAAAAAGTGATTATTCGTCTATAATTATCGTAATTACTGGGCAATTCTCGTTTTGACTTTTGAATATGATGAAGTTATGCCTTATAAACAATTGTGCACGGTTTAGGGAGAATAGCCCAATGGGAAAGGTATCAAATTCTGGTTTTTCTGTTAATTAAAAATACTCGTTAATTAACTTAATCCTTTGGTTGTTTGACTAGATAATGGTTGGATATTGGAGTGTCATGAGGGTTACACCGATGTGTAAAGTTTCAGGGCCCTGACATATCGGGAAGTGCCCGAAAATCGAGTTTTAAAATTCCACGCGTAAAACGCCGCCAAAAGCAAGTAGAATAAAAGCGTTTAAAAAACAATACCGGGTGTTGAAGAATTCTTTTTTTATGATCTTATTTTAGATGGAAGTGCCATAATGTCTTGCAAGATGTCGTGATTTTCTTGGAAGATTTCTGAAAGTGTTTTTTGTTTCTAAGATTTAACCAGTCCGCGGGCCACATGGATGAGCCTCGCGGGCCACATTTGGCCCGCGGGCCGTAGGTTGGGCACCACTGATTTAAACAATTGAGAAGGGCATTATTTATAAAACTGTTTTAAATCTTCAATTTGCATCTTCTAGCTTAAAATTTATTACCCAATCTGGGCAATTTTCTTGAAATTAATATTATTTAAATGCGTATTACTTTTAGTGTAAAAATTAGTAAAACAAATTTCTTAAAAACTCTTTGGTTTCATAGCTTTTTTCTTTCCAATTTTCGACCAAAAATTTACTACTGAAAATTCAAATATGTTTTATGTTGACACAGAAAACTGCAAAAATTTTGGTCTTCAAGTTAGTTCTGCTCGGTTACATTTGATAAAACACTATAGTTTAAAATTGCTTGTTTTGAAAATTCTTCTGGGGAAGGACCCCCAGCTTCATTGAAAATTTGGGGTCTATTTATAATTTTTTCTTTGAAAATTATGTGGTTTACAAAGTCTCAAAATGATTTAAAACTTTACTTTTAAAAGTAAGTTTTCAAAATATTTATGGGGGAGACCCCCAGACCCCCCATTTTGGCTTGAAGATAAGATTTTAAAATCTTGATATTATGTGTAACGTGATTCACTGGCGGATCCAGGGGGGCTTGGGAGCTTTAGCCCCTCCCCCAAAGGAATTAGAACTAACAGTAAGAAAAAGGGGATTCTTGGAGAGGACCCCCAGACCCCTTTTGGTACTTGGAACTCTATTATTTACGACTTTTTTTTTAAATAAGTTCGTTAAAATTCTAAAATGTAAATTAAATTCTTAAAAATGTATGTCCAAAATTCAGATTAGGAGTACCAAAAGGAGTTGAAAACCTGCTTTTCAGAAAAATTTATTGGGGAGGTCCCCAGACCCCTCTTTAGGTAATTAGAAGACGATTTTTATTTTGAAAATTCTTAGCCCCCCCTATAAAAAACAAATCCTGGATCCGACAGACACTGATGTGATCCCAATGCTACTTTAAAAAGATTATGGTTATATATAATATACCTACTGTTTCTCCCTTGAAAATTCTAAGGAATACAAGAAGTGGGTGGTCTTAGTTGGATTTCAAAGGGTAACAAATGTATAGTAAAAAGGAGTAGAAAATTTTGTTTTGAAGCTAAATTTCACAAAATTTTCAGGGGGAGGACCGCTAGACCCCCTTTGATGCCTAGGTGAAAGTATGAACTAAACAACCTACTTTTCATACTTTAACAAAGTTTGGCACATCATTCAGGTTATGGCCCTACAAAAAATCCTTCGCCCCCCCCACTCTAAAAAACGTTGGCACGTCCCTGAGATATTTTAACCACAATCTCTTTAAAAATTTGATTTTAAGTTGATAATTTTTATAATAATAAGAACCTTCAATAATTAAATGATCACAAACACATACCTACAATCTAACCAGAGTTGAATGGATAAAATATTAATTACCATACCAAGTACTATACGTTTTCGTGATACATTCACAAAAATAAAATGTGAAAGTCCAAATATCACCCTAGTTCCGTTTTACGTTTACCCCCTTATAAGGATGAAATCAAGTTGTGTACACATAATTCCGCCCATACTTAATTTACGAGATGGTACCAAAACGCTCTATCAGTGGTTGCCTGGGATACCCTGGGAAAAGATTAGATTGTGAACAAACTTCATTGCCTGCACTGGCCGCGCCGATTCGCCACAACAGCTGATTGCGACACTAAAAAAATTCTGACGGCAAAGCTCGTGACGGGAAGTTGCGTAGAAAGAACCCACAGAACAGACAGAGGCACTCGAATTCTCGAACTACACTAGTGCAAGAGAAACATGGCGCGGGAAATGATCTACGTTCTCTTGATATGTTTGGTCGGAGGTAAGATCTTTTTTTGAAGTACTTTTTGTGTCAACGGTTTAGTAGGATTGATGTTTTGTTTCATTGTAAGTGCCGGTTTCGGCATCTCGTGCCGGCCGGCCGGTTGTCTCTTAAACATCCAGTTTGCGGCATGTTAGCTCGATTTCGGGTTCAAAAATTTTGAAATTTTAAGATTATAATCTACCATACTTTTTAAGTTTTGGGCATGGGTGTCCAAAAGTAAATGAGATTATGATTATTTCGGTTTCATTCAGATGCTGCATCACTCTTGACGTCAGTGCAATGTGACCAATATGACGTATGGAGGGGTTTAATTTTTACGTCAATCCATCAAAAAAGACCAAAGTAATTTCCGCCAAGTTTTAATTGTTGTTATTAAATTTTTCACTGGTTTTGTAATTTGTGCCAATACTGTTATTTGGGCCTCAAAACTGGAATATTGGAGGAACGCCGTCCCTCAAATTATTTGGACAGTCCCCCGAAGTATCGGGATTTTTGGTTAAAAAAATTTGGGAAAAAATTGAGTTCTACACACATGAATGTTTTGTTCCAATTACAACATATACATAATTAAAAATAAATTACATAGTCGGTACATAATTATATGAAAATAATTGAGGGTTTAACACAGAAAGGAAGCTCGATTATTAATTCTTCTTATTTAAAGTGTTCAATTCTATAAGGTGTTTTTATTTTATCATGCATTTTTATGACTGAATTCTTGTGTTCCCTGTACCTGGTGTACTAAAAAATGCGACATTGTGATCATACACAGAAATTTAAATTCCTTAATAATGCTTGTAATTAATTTTACAGTTTTTCTCTTCACATTGTTTTTGATGATTGAATTCTTAGATATCTGTTTCCTATTTAAATAAAAATAGGTACTTACGTATTATCCCGTCGACCGTTCCGTGACTTTCAAATTCAGCGGCACATCCATAGAAAAGTCAATGGGTTGTTTACCGTTTTCGGACTCAGCGGTACGGTCGACGGGATAATACCTGCGTAAGAACCTAAAAAGGTACTAGAGCAGAGTTTCTCAAACTGTGGGTCGCGAGAAGATTTTAATTTTTCACAAACGGTGTTATTGACTTTTGAATTATCAAACTATTAGTTGAACTTTTGAAATTATCAAATTACCATACTATAGTAAAAAGAATAAAAATTTGAGGAAAAACTACACTACTTGGAGTGGAACGGAAAAGGCAATTAATGTAAATACGTACAATGTGTGTCACTTTAATGTGCCGATAATGCAAATCAAGTCAATTTATTCAAATAAGATTTGAAAAAATATTTAGTGTTTCTCCCCATCCACACTGGGGGGTCAATGCAAATTTTAAGAATTTTCTTGGGAAATGATGCAACTGATGTAATTTATCCCATATTGCTAAAAAAACAAGTTAAAACCATGTTTTTAAGCGTCAAATTTTAAAATTTTCTCTGGGGGAGTACCCCCAGACCCCCCTTTTTACTGTAGGGATCATTGTTAGACCACAATTAAACTATTTCATACCCTTGTAACTAAATAGTTGGTGAACACCCCCAGTCAGTGAAGTTAAAATTCTGTGGGGGGTGGCATGAGAAAATTACCTCAGTTCAGTTAATTATAAATAACTGAAGTCGGTGGGTCGCGTTAGATTTTGTTTCTCAAAAGTGGGTCGCGATGTTAAAAAGTTTGAGAACCCCTGTACTAGAGTACTAAAAAGGAGAATAAGTATTCCAATCAAACCACATAAATGGAAAATCATGATTTGTTACTATCATTTATTCCACAACTTTTTTAGCTAGTTACGCATTCTTTATAATTGAATCATTTTACATATTATGTTTCCCATTTAAGATTTAAAATCTACTTTTTATGGTCAAATTTCCTTTGGTGTGGAACCCCAAATCCTGTGTGATTCTGACTCGTGGAACACCCAGTATATATTTTTAATAATCAAGATGCAATTCATGCCTTAAAATTGTATTAAAAAACTGCATTGATAAACACGCTAAGTGGCGAGGTTTAGCAACATTTTTGGGTCCTATGCAAAACCTTTACTTTGGGCCTTAACATTTTTTAGAGGATATTTTGCCCCCTCCTGAAATGAAAATATTTATACAGATCTTCTGTAGGTATTTAATGAGACAAGTTTAATAAGCATATCTTTTTCTTGTAATGAGAGATAGAGTGATTTCTAAATAATCCATTTTTATCAAAGTAACATGATTTAGTTGATTTAGTGATGAAAAATTTGGAGTCTCAAAAAAAAGAAATCGTATCTCATTGGAAATCGTATTTAGTCAGTCACCCTTCAAAGGAATATCCTGGAAATTGTATGATGCAATTTGTGAATGACTAATTATATGTAAGTTATTAGTTTCAAATTTAACTAATCTTGAAGATTAATTTACACGTTTCTAGTAGCTGATGCATATCAGTGATATTGATTATTGATAAGTCAGCTGATGTTTGGATAACGCGAATACCAGTTCACTTTAGACTTTAAACTATTTTGGCTAAATTGCGTTTACTACACAATGTAACTTGTTTCATAAAAATAATATTTTAAATCATTTTTATAACTTGTTAAAATGAGGAAAACTAAGTTTATAGGATTTATAAGTTTAGTCTAAGATATAATTTATTCGTTTTATTGATCTTTAAATGCTTTTTATAAAATTTTTTTCGTTTTTCACTGTCAAACAAAAGTTGCGAAGCCTGATGAAAATATTCTCATAAATTTTTAATCAAGAATGCAATTAATTTTTAATACGATTTTGTCAATAAAGAAAATGCTTAATATGCTTTTTTCAAAAATGATTAGTTTAAAAGTTTTGTTACAATGAATTTTCTATGATATCTTAAAATCCTCGTCAAAGCTATAATTAATTTTTCCAATCTCAAAACCATCAACCTCTTTGAGAATCACTGATTTGAGCAACATAAACAGCGCAATAAGATAATACGTAAAATTCCTTCGTTGTAACGGAAATTTTGTTGTAACCGTACTATTTCGCTCTGTCAGGAAAGGGGCTCAGTTACAATACCCAGTGATTTGTGAACTTTCCCAAGTGTCTCATCTTTGAAAAATTTGATATTCGGTCCTGTAAAGTTTTTTTTAAATTTCGGAACTGACTGGAGACGTATGTTTCTTTTATTTCCTACGGTCAATTACGAGTGATAATGGAATGCTCTTAACCCTTTAGTGCGCACATTTTCCAATTAATGTCAATCTTTTTTTGTTGATTACTTATGAGCCCCAAACACTAGGAAAAATACTAAAAAAATTCCCTCTTAATTATTTTTTTAATTATCGGCAATTATTTAGTCTTTGCATATATGCAAAGATGCGCATTTAGGTCTATTTTGAACACACTATTAAAAACAATGCAGTCAGAATTAAACTATTTTATTTAAGCACAAAAATACTTATTTCAACTTGTTTAAAGCTTTTAATCACTTATTATCTTTATTTATACTTAATTTTAGACTTAAGACCTGTCTGTACATCGAGGTCTGGCTTTTTTTCGGTTGTCAGGGTCAATTTTTGAGGGATTTTGAAACAAGTCTATCGGATTTTTTTTTGAGAAAACTAAACTGTAATGTGTTTAATGTGAACTTAGGGATATTAAATCCTGTATTTTTCCTAATATTCTGTTCACTAACAGTTAGCAGTACAGAAAAAACGTGGATCCAACACCCAGCATTTATCTACATTTCTACCTGTAATTTTAGTAAAAATATTAATTTTTCAGAATAACCACGTTATAACACAGTATTATAGCTACATTGATAAAAAATAAAACCCAATAAACCAGTCAATTTGCTCTTTTTTACACACACAAAAACACATCAAAACGAAACCATCAGCCTCAGACAAACGCACTGCTATCATCACTATAGCAGAATAAAAAAAGAGAAAAATATAAAAAAATCATAACAACTTGAAAAGAAACCTCATAACATCTGAAGGAATGTTTTGTCTTGCCACGTGTGAAGTTTCATTCTCATGGGATAAATCCAAGGTCATTTAAAAGTGCATCTTTCACACTATGTCTAGTGTTCTAGAAATATGCCCCCTGGCTGGGCGATAATGAGTTAATAACTATATAATTCTTACACTGGTGGATCCAGAGGGGCTGACGCTTATATTTACCCCCTCTGGAACTTGTTAACAAATGTTGGTAAAAAATTAAAATTTTTAATTAACTAAATTTTTTATAAAAGGAAACAAATTAAAAGTTCTCACAAAAAATCTTATCCACCCTCAAGAAAACTAATATCGGTATTAAAATATATATACCAACGATACAACCAATAAACCATGTAAAATTTGCCTAAATAATAAAATAGATCCATAGAACCATTGAGACAAATATCTAAAAATGAAATGTGAAAAGCAACCTAAATGCGCAACTTTGCAGATATGATAAGTGGTTAAGTTCGGCCCTAGAGAATCAAGAAATACTCACTTTGAAGATTCAAAGCCAAATATATGACAAGAAAGGTCCAAATTTTGATATAAAAAATTATCACATCTATCTGAACTATTTTACTAACTTTTAATTGCAATCAAATTAGCCCGAAATCGGTAATCTGTGATTTCCGCGATCTTCAATACTGTTGGCCTTATTACTTGAGTGTAAAGCCATAAATTAGCAAACTCATGCCATACATTTGAAAACACTGCTTTACAGATGTGGTAAACTGCGCATTTGAGCATCTAAGTTTAAAAGGAGGGGGAGAATTAGCTTGGATACATCGCTTTGCATATATGATAAGCTGCGCACTAAAGGGTTATTCTTAAAGGTCCATTTACTTTCAATGTTCATAAGTGATCCTCTGCGATGAATCACTCATACTTAACCCTTTATGTTCTACCGGGACTTGTAAGTCCCACTTCTCAATGTTCCAAATTCGTCCAATTTTCGTCATGTAAGGCCAAATTTAGTTTACTTATAGTTGCAGTTACGTAAACTTGACATATTTTGGGATGAGGATGAGGAAAATAATTTGGGGCATAAAGGGTCAAAGGAAATCTTGGATGAGTGAAGAGTGAAACAATTTACACTAGGCTTTTTGGATGATTCCTTTGAGATGAACATAAATGATAACTCTAAACAGACTTTATACTCTACTTTATATCTTTCTAATTTCCTAGGTATCATTCTTATCTCACTTTCTCTCCCATCTCTACCTCATTGCAATTGCAAATCAAGGTGCAAGGAGATCCGTTAAACAATCTGTTTATGAAAACAACGTACTTATCTAACATACACAATATCTATACATGGAATCCTTAAGTTAAACTCAAAAATGTGAACGAAGTTGAAATTTTAGAGTAAAAACAGAAATTAAAGGAGGTCTGATAAGTTAAACATTATGAAAGTAGTTTGGCGCAAAACATTTTTGGAATAGATTAATATTTTTTTTATTTTATCTTTTAGACGTTTGTCTAATCTGCAAAATTGAGATCCCTCTGTTGGATACGGGCCTTCGAACTGTAATTTGAAGACTCCTTTGCCTTGTTTAATTTTAGTTAGTGTAAAAAGTTACACCATTACACAAACCGACTTAGATTATGAACTACATCTATCTTTTCAAATCATTTAAATATCATCAAAATGACCTTAAACAAAAAACCTGATTAACAGACGTGTGTTCTTTTGAAATCAGTTTACTTACATGTTTCGGTTAGGTACTCTTACTTTGTTTGATTTTGTGGTATTATTGATCAAAAGTCTATTTACAGTGTTTCATTTCCACTTTTCCCACGTGGAATGTACTGTTATCTAAGTTCGCCTGGCCTTGACTATCAGGATAACAACATTCTTAAGCGATAAGTACAATACGATTACATTTATTCTATTGTTTCAGATATTATAGTACAGATATTGTTTAGAAATAACTTTTAAATTTAGAAGTTTCCACTTTCACTGATTTCACAGTTTTATTAAAAAATGTGATGAAGAGATAAAAAAAAGTAATAAATGATTTCATGAATATCGTTGCGACTTAAGACTCGAAAATTCTTCTTACAAGGAAACGTTCTTAGGGTGAACTCACAGAAATGGGTGAAAATTTTACAGGGGTGATTAGATGATATGAAACACTTACTATGAAAAAATTAGCTGCTGAATTTCATTAGGGGAGGAGTAAATTAATTTTGAAAATCATTATTTTCAACGCCAATGCAACCTTACTAGACGAAAAATGCAGTGAAGCCGCCAAATGGCATAAAGTTACAGGCCGCGTTTTCTTTAAAGTAATTTAAGTTGGCCAATCAAAAAAGGTTCATAAAATATACAGCATGAATAAAATTATTTAAATTTTCAAAAAAGCTCATGAAACAAAACAAAATTACCACAATAAATTACAATCAAGCCAAAAGTGACATTTAGGACCCCCAACCCAAGGCCGTAACGGATTTGCGGAGAAATTACTGTGTCTGATATTATGTCCCTCTATCCGCAATGTTGTTATATGATTGATATGATAAAAAATGGATTTTGAGTCGAGGGATGAAGAAAGTGAATTTAAATCTAATTTTCAAATTATAGTATGCGTTTTAGTGATCGTCAAATGTCGCGTCTAATTTCTTATTCCAAACGTTACTGTTGGGAACCGAGCTCGCGTAACATTTAATCTATTAGTTGAGCCACTTCTGTAGTAAAGAAATCAAATTTCTCATTCCATCCGATTGGAAAGTCACCAAGTTGTCAAGTGAATGTGTTTGGCAACTCAGAACCCAATTTTCAAATTTAACTAACTCCTCTCCTATTGAAATTTAGCTGCTAATTTTTTTCACAGTAAGTGTTTTGAGTCATCTCCTTATGCCTGTAAAATTTTCGTGCATTTCTGTGAGTTCACCCTAAGAACGTTTCCTTGTTAATAGAAGCTAAACGTTTTAATAGGAGTTACTTTGTTTTTTGGTATAGTAATTCTGTAAAAAGGAGAAAGGAAAGAATAAGGGAGAAAGAGAAAAAGTGACGTAAAAATATTAATGAAAAAGCATAACATTTCTTTTTTTTTTCAGAATGAAAAGTTCTCATTTGTATCCACTCAAACCTTAAACGTTTTTTTAAATTCTGGGGTGATTTAGTTTCTCTATAATTAGACCAGGTTTTGAACACAATGGGCAATACCAGCATTTTTTGAAAACAGAAAAAAATGCATTTTTCCAGTAAAGGATATAGATCTAAATCCCAAAATCCACATGAAAAGTTTCAAAAAAATTTAGTTAATTAAATATTTGAAATTAAAATCGCCAAGCCCTTTGTATTTGTATGGGATAGAAGTACGTCACAACTGATTCGGCCTGACTTTAACGTGAAACCCAACAATGACTTTGATTTGTTTTTAAACAACTAAAGCATTAATTGAAAAACAACGTTTATTTTTACACAATTTATAAAATTTTTTAAACCTGTAGACAATTGTTTCGGGGATCAATGGATCCCCTTCTTCAGTACAAAAAGACGAAAATAAACATCAAATCAATAATTTAAACATAACATGAAGGCATAAAGTTACAGTTTAAGTGAAAATACAATAGAGGGAAAACAGTTTGAATTAAAAATACAAAAGCATGGTTAAATTACAAAATCAATACAAAGATAACCAGATGGGTGAGAAATAAGGAATGCTATTTAAATCATTAACAAGGAAATCTGAAAATTTATTTATATAAAACGATTCAAAAAAATCAAGGTCACTAGGTATATTACAATTTTTAATATTGGTAGCAGATGAAAATTCAAAGTTATGATTGAGGTTCCAAACATGTTTAGCTATGGATGATTTGTCGAATTCTTGCTTTCTGACATAACCCTCATGCTCTTTAACTCTAAATTTTAACGCACGTTTTGTTTGACCTATATAAGATAAACCACAGTTGCAATAAATTCTATAAATACCAGATTTATTAAGTGTTTCTATAGGATCTTTAAGATTAGAAAACATAATTTTATTGTGTGGGGAAAAAACGGTATTAAAGCCAAACTTTTTTAGAGCATTAGAAATACGGGAACTTGTTTTAGAGTAAAAGGGTAAAACAATTAAATTATTAACAGTTAGTTTAGTTTTAGCATTATGATGGTTTTTTAAAGTTTTATGCATAATATGGTCAATGAGGGTATGACAAAAGCCTCTATCAATTGCAATAGCTTTAATGTGGTTTATTTCAGAATTAAGAAGGATTTGATTTGAACAAATATTAATAGCACGGAACACAAGAGATCTAAAAGCAGCAATTTTTTGGTTATAAGGGTGATTTGATCTAGAATGGGGTGGGAGAGATACAGCAAAAGGTTTTCGGTAAACAGTTGTAAAAAATACATCATCATTACGTGTTAACAAGAACATCCAGAAAAGGCAAACTCCGTTCACACTCTACCTCACAAGTAAACTGAATACAAGGATCGATTGAATTTATAATGGAAAGTACAACATCCTGACTAGAATTTAAAAGAACAAAAGAATCATCTACATACCGAGTGTAAAAAGGGAATTTAATTAATTCAAAAAGCTTTAGTTCAAAATAATGCATATAGAGATCACTCAATAAAGGACTTAGGGGGTTTACCCATGGCTAACCCATCAGACATTTTATAAAATTTACCGTTAAAACAAAAGATGTTTTGCTCAAGACAAGACCGAGTAAGTTGTAACAGATCATCAATCTCAAACTGAAAAATGTGAAATTCCCTTAATCTCAAATTCAGACAATCTAAAGCACCCTTTACCGGGACATTGGTAAATAAGGACTTCACGTCAAAAGAAACCATAATGTAATTCATTGGACTTAATTCTCTAATCTTGGAAACAAACTGAAAGGAGTTTTTGGTCGTGTATACATTATTGGACATCAAAGGAGAAAATATTGAAACCAAATGTTTGGCCAATTTATAAGAGGCGGTGCCAATGTTAGATACGATAGGTCTGAAAGGAACATCCGGTTTATGAACTTTTAGGCAGGGCATATAGACGAGCACAATTTACAATGGAAGGAATAAGAGACTTTTTGAGTGGATCAGGGACAAAATTTGAAGACTTGATTACATTCTTTATACCAGTAAGTTCAGAAGATGATGGGTCTTTCTTAAGTGGAAAATAGGGACCATCATTAATCAATTTTAACACACTCTTGTTGTAATCATCTCTATTTAGAACAACAATTTGGCCTCCCTTATCGGCCTTGGTCACAACAATATTAGGGTTGGAAATAGTAGATTTTAAACAGGTCTTATTAGCATTATTTAAATTACCCTTATGCGTTTTAGAATTAGAAACAACAATGTCTTGACACTCCCTTTGTTCCCTTTTTACACTCAGTATGTAGATGATTCTTTTTTCTTTTAAATTCCAGTCAGGATGTTGATGTTGAACTTTCCATTATAAATTCAATCGATCCTTGTATTCAGTTTACTTGTGAGGTAGAGTGTGAACGGAGTTTGCCTTTTCTGGATGTTCTTGTTACACGTAATGATGATGTATTTTTTACAACTGTTTACCGAAAACCTTTTGCTGTATCTCTCCCACCCCATTCTAGATCAAATCACCCTTATAACCAAAAAATTGCTGCTTTTAGATCTCTTGTGTTCCGTGCTATTAATATTTGTTCAAATCAAATCCTTCTTAATTCTGAAATAAACCACATTATAAAGCTATTGCAATTGATAGAGGCTTTTGTCATACCCTCATTGACCATATTATGCATAAAACTTTAAAAAACCATCATAATGCTAAAACTAAACTAACTGTTAATAATTTAATTGTTTTACCCTTTTACTCTAAAACAAGTTCCCGTATTTCTAATGTTCTAAAAAAGTTTGGCTTTAATACCGTTTTTTCCCCACACAATAAAATTATGTTTTCTAATCTTAAAGATCCTATAGAAACACTTGATAAATCTGGTATTTATAGAATTTATTGCAACTGTGGTTTATCTTATATAGGTAAAACAAAACGTGCGTTAAAATTTAGAGTTAAAGAGCATGAGGGTTATGTCAGAAAGCAAGAATTCGACAAATCATCCATAGCTAAACATGTTTGGAACCTCAATAATAACTTTGAATTTTCATCTGCTACCATTATTAAAAACTAGCTGTTATACCCGGCCTTGCACGGGTGGGGTGTATAAATTTATTTTTTAAAATATTTCTTAAAATACATTTATAATTTTGTAAATTAGCAATATTACAAATCATCCCGGTATCCCAGGCGCCTCTTTCCTATCCCAGTGTTCCCGGTAATCTTATCCCGGTGGTCACGGTAATGTTGCTAATCCCGGCTGCGTTCCCGGTAATTTTCCTATCTCAGTGTTTATGGTTATTTTTATATTCCCGTATTCTGGGTGTCTTTATGGTAAATTTCCTATCCCAGTGTTCTCGGTAATTTTTATAACCCGGTAATTTTTCCATCCCGATGTTCTCGCTAATTTTCAAATCCCGGTGTTCTTGTCACTTTTTACAATCCCGATGTTCCTGATAATGTTTAATATCTTGATGCCTTTATAAAATAACAAATTTGAAACCATAGTAAAAAGTCTAGTAAATTAGTAAGTCTAGTGAACAAATTAACAAATTTAAAACCAGTGTTTAAAACTAAAATAAAAGATCTAGTAAATGAAAAAGTCTAGTGATCTGTCTCGTTTGAAACAATGTTTTATTTTTAACTCGTTGTATGACTGGTAAAACAGGTTTTCAAACACGGAAAAATAAGTGAAAAAAAGCAGGAAAAACGGGAAAAAAAGAATGAAGGACTGATTTTCTCTTTATAAATTATAGCCTATATCCTATTCTGATGTATAAGCTACATTATGGTAGAATTTCATTAAAATCCATTCAGTAGTTTTTGCGTGAAAGAGTAACAAACATCCAGACAAACATTCACAATTATAATAGTAGTAGGATTGTAATATACCTAGTGACCTTGATTTTTTTGAATCGTTTTATATAAATAAATTTTCAGATTTCCTTGTTATGATTTAAATAGCATTCCTTATTTCTCACCCATCTGGTTACCTTTGTATTGATTTTGTAATTTAACCATGCTTTTGTATTTTTAATTCAAACTGTTTTCCCTCTATTGTATTTTCACTTAAACTGTAACTTTTTGCCTTCATGTTATGTTTAAATTATTGATTTGATGTTTATTTTCGTCTTTTTGTACTGAAGAAGGGGATCCATTGATCCCCGAAACAATTGTCTACAGTTTTAAAAAATTTTATAAATTGTGTAAAAATAAAAGTTGTTTTTCAATTGATGTTAACATTTACACAAGATTCACAAGATTCTTTTCGCTAACTAAAGCATTGTTTAAAATCAATGTATAGGATGTAAGTACGTCACATTTGGAAATTAGACGATTTAACGCCCTTTTTTAAAGTCAAACTTTGAAATTAGATAAAAAAATAAAATCATCGTAATTAAAAAATTTTGCGCGTATACTCCGCTTTATGGTACCTCTATCGAAAAAAAAAATGCTGGTATTGCCCATTGCCATTTTTTTAATAAAAAATTTTTTAATGAATAGTGAATAAGGTTTTAGTAAATTTATAAATTAGGTTTTGGACAATTCCCTGTCCCTCTTCTATCTATCTCCCTTAGGTACATAGAATTTCACATCTCAGTGAGTTCACTATCAACATTATCACGCGAGTTCAAACCAAATAAGACTGAATCATAAAATGTTTGTTGGTTCAGCTGAATTGACGGTTTTCCTATAAGAATCCTTTTTGTTTAACTACTCTCATATTTTCAGACTAGAGCGGCATGAAAAATTAAATTTAAGATTTAACTATATTATACTTTCTATTTCACTACCATAGTCACAACATCATAAGATCTCTGATTTCAGTATATCTTATCTCAGTTGTGTTTGCCTTTTCCATTTGTTTAGTCGGGCTTAAATCAATTTGGTGGAAATTACGACTCTCATGATTCACTAATCACTACAGGGTAGGGTGTCCCTTAAAATCGAAGGTCGGGGAAACTTTTGCTCCACCCCCCAATTTTTTTCCTTTTGGTACCCTAAGACTGTGTGCAAAATCTTAAATCGATCAGATAATATTAACACGTGCCCCAAACGGCCTAAAGTTAGAAAATTTTGACTTTTTTCTAATTTTTTTGAAAATTTTTAAAAATATGTTTAAAAAATCCGTTTCCGAATAATAGGGCTCTAACACATTTAAACATTCATATTTGACCGTTTTTCATTACTAGTTAGGCCAAAATGCCCAGTTTGTAACCTAGTCATCAATCAGAAAATCATCAAATTTGTCCATTTTATACTAAGAATAGAAGAATCAAAAGGAAGTGGTAAACGACTTAAAACCGCAAAATTCCATGGCTAAACACCATTTTTAGACCATATTGATGTGGATATAAATTTTCTGGAGCTCAAATTAATTATTGGTTGCTTAGTTACAGACGCCATATTGGATTGCATTAAAACTAAAAAAAAATTCTGGAAAAAAGGTATGGGCATGTTAGGTTAATAGGTCTTTGAGGTTTCTAAACTCAATTAAGACCAATAAAATTATCTTATACAACTTTTTAAAGCTCTTTACGCAATAATAAGGGCCAGCATATCTCCTAATACAAGTACAAACCATGTTTTCAGAACTATAGATATGGTAATAAATTTTAAACACAAAAAACTGGCAAGAGAAATTCTGGAAACAATTTTAAAAACAGACTCCAGTGTGTCCACGAGTATTTTATTTCGTAAGTTAGCTAAAAAGCTGAAGTTAATACAAGATTAACCCGCTCTTTATAATTGAGTTAACCTATCAGACGGTAAGCAATTAACCCAGGTTTATAGAGACTGTTCTTCTATTTTATCATAATTTTATTCGTCAAAGTAAAAAATACCTGCAATTGAACAAATTAGCCATTAAAATCTAAGACACTTATATTTTCTATTTAAGTATCATAAATATTATCAACAGTTTCTTAAAATCATTCTTTCTTTAAAGTCTTTTTGTGAGTCAGCTATTCTTCGCTCTGTAAGTTTCCTACCTCTACATTCTCACAAAGAAGGCTCTTACACTTTAAAATAATTTAATTACATAAACAATTTTTACGAAAAATTTACTCGAAACGTTAGTACTTCCTCGAGGACATTTACTGATGAAAGGTTGACAGTGCGAAAAAAACTAAGGGTGAAGTAGAAGAGTTATTAAAATTGTAGTTGATATTTAAACTTTCTTACAGCCACGGACAAAATAACAGTGTTTAATTTTTTAATGACACTAATAAATTGAACGGCTGGTATTTTGTATGTTAATGTTTAAAATTATGATAAAATAGAAGAACAGTCTCTATAAACATGGTTAATCGCTTACCTTCTGAGAGTATAACTAAATTATTATGAAGAGTGGGTTAATTTTGTATCAACTTCAGCTTTTCAATTAACTTATGGAATAAAATACTCGTGGACACACTGGAGTCTGTTTTTTAACTTGTTTCCAGAATTTCTCTTGTCAGTTTTATGTGTTTAGAATTTATTAACATATCTATAGTTCTGAAAACATGGTTTGCACTTGTATTAAGAGATATGCTGGCCCTTAAATTGCGTAAAGAGCTTTAAAAAGTTGTCCAAGATAATTTTATTAGTCTTAATTGATTTTAGAAACCACAAACACTCATTACCCGATATCAAACATGCCCTCATGCCCATACCTTTTTTCCAGAATTTTTTTTAGTTTTAATGCAATCCAATATGGCGTCTGTAATTAAGCAACCCATAATTAATTTGAGCTCCAGAAAATTCATATCCACATCAATATGGTCTACAAATGGTGTTTAGCCATGGAATTTTGCGGTTTTAAGTCGTTTACCACTTCCTTTTGATTCTTCTATTCTTAGTATAAAATGGACAAATTTGATGATTTTCTGATTGATGACTAGGTTACAAACTGGGCATTTTGGCCTAACTAGTAATGAAAAACGGTCAAATATGAATGTTTAAATGTGTTAGAGCCCTATTATTCGGAAACGGATTTTTTAAACATATTTTTAAAAATTTTCAAAAAAATTAGAAAAAAGTCAAAATTTTCTAACTTTAGGCCGTTTGGGGCACGTGTTAATATTATCTGATCGATTTAAGATTTTGCACACAGTCTTAGGGTACCAAATGGAAAAAAATTGGGAGGTGGAGCAAAAGTTTCCCTGAATTTTCGAAAAAACGCCCAAATAAGGGACACCCTACTACAGGGTGTATCCAAAATGGTCACACTGTTATATTGAAATCTATATCAGGTAGTATGGCCCAAACAAGACCATCTATAATTCAGTGTTTCCCAACGTGTGGCGCACGCCCCACCGGGGGGCATATATGATGTTCTAGGGGGGTAATTTTAACATTTTCAACCAAATTGCCCCTCCCCCAAGTGGGGAATGGGCCATCAGGTTTTATTTACTTTCCAAGAAGGATTTTCGAAAAAAAAACAGATAATTTAGAAAGGCTATGGTGGGGCATGGACCGTAAAAGGTTGGGAAACACTACTGCTCTATATAGATGGCTTCACTACTCGGACGTGTGACGTCTATATCTAGTCTCTTGAGACCCCGCGTCCATTATCATGCATGGACAATCCTATTTTGCTTATAAATATCTTAATAAGGAAGTTGCATGTGTCAGATTTTCAAAAACAAACAAGTGTTCCGTATGGGTTTTTGTATGGTAAAATGAAATATCTAGTCAGTTTTTCAAAAAAATGTACAGGTAATTAAATATTTTAATTTATTGTTTAAACTGTAGGATGACGTCAACAATAATACCATCAACTCCATTGTTTTTCAACAATGCCTATTGTAAAATGACGTCACATCCAAACTCTTGGCGTTTTCGCGCGCTTTTAAAAAGGGGATTTTTGTTAATTTTTTTTGGCAATCAAAAAATTTCTCGATCGGCCTCAAATTTTGGGTAGTTGCTTATTTTTGCAAGAAGAATCGATTAAAAAAATTTAAAAAAAATCATGTAACTTCCTCATTCCAAGTTCTTAAAACCACTCGTCCAACCAGGGATAGAGAGTGTGATATTTTTTCGCCACTGGTCCGGCGGACCAGTGATTTTAGTGGTACGAGCCGTTTTTCAGGTCTCGGACCAGTGATCTAGTGGAATTTCGAACACTGTTGAAAAGATACATTTCTCGAGGAGTTTTGAAAGTAAGTGTTAACTCCAACTCTCAGGCGTCGCCTCCAGCCATGGACCGGTTTTGTACTTGTTAGGACTGACTCATCAGCACGGCATAGGAAGGCAACGCTAGAGAGCAGAGGGAGAGCGTTTATCTCTAGCCGACTATAAAGGAAAAAGTGGTGACCATTGATTAGCCCTCCACCATCTGCCAGAATGAACTGCGCATTCCCTAGAACAGATTTAAATCTGTTCCAATGGTCACCACTTTTTCCGTTATATAGTCGGCTAGACTAAAAGCTCTTCCTCCGCTCTCTTGTGTTGCCTTCTTATACCGTGCTGTTGAGTCCTAACAGACGAAACCGTTCCATGGCTGGAGACGACGCTTGATAGTTGGAGTTAGCACTTATTCTCCTCTAACTAGAGGTACTAGTAGTAAAATACTCCCTTTTCATACTTTAGAAAGTAAGTTTTTATGCGCCACATAGACTTAACATTGCAAATTTACCGATTTCACCCTATGTTTTGACGTCACACATCCGAGTCATGATGTCATCTTCATCTATATAGTACCTTTTTGACTGTATAGAACCTTTTTGAATCCTCTGGCTGAACTCAAAGATTATAAGGACGTGGAGGGCCGTAGAGTTGGTAATAGGCATCAATTGTGAAAAATAAGTCGGTTTATTATTCCCCTTTTATAAAATTCAATTATTATTTCATTATTGAAGTAATTTCCCTCTACCCTAATTCTGAATATACAGAATCCCCTTTTAGTAACCCCAGGGTTTTGCTACGTCCAAGGAAATTTAGTGCCCCTTCCTACCTAAAAATTTCCTATTTTCATCTTAAAAATCACTTAATTTATTTATACCTCTATCCATAGATAGAGGGGGGTACGGGGGCTTCTCCCGGGAAATTTTTTGAGTTTTAGCATGTAAAGTGATTATATGCTACTCTTATGCGATTTTGGAACGTTTTTACGAGAAAAAAAATACTATAAACCATAGTTTAAAAACAGTTAAAGCCCCATTAATTCTAACAACTCCCGCAGATTTTCTATCAACCATCACCGCTCCCTAGAACTTTTCAACAGAGGGGTGGTGGTACCACCCACTTTGCGAACCACTGCAGTAAAACCAACAATTCTTTGAGGTGACGAGCAGAATAAATGCAGCACAATATAGTTGTGCAGCAAGTTTAACTTCAAAAATTAAGTTTTTTTTCGAGGGAAAGTTCAGTATCCCCTCTTTCGCTATTATTGACAAACACCAGAGTGAAATTTTCGAGTACAATTTTTAAAACGTTCCGCGGGCCGTAGGCTGCAAATATGTGGTATAGATGGTCTTGGCCCAAATGAAAAGGGGAATAAGTCTAAAAACCAAGTTTTGAGAAAATCGAGGAAAACTGTATATTGTATAACCACCAAATTTGTAACGGAAATTCAGGACCCTATTTAAAGTGCAGGAAAAAAAATTGAAAAAGGTATAAGTGCATTCACACAAAAATATTTAGCAATTGAAAAAAGTTATGTACTTATACCCTTTTACATATAAAATTTCAGATTTAAAAGATCATAAAATCTACTTTTATCGGCAATTAAATTATAAATGAAAAATGGAAAAATTTATGACAAATAAAATTAAAAATTTTCTGGAAAAAATACATATAAAAACACTTTTAAATTAAAATCAAATTTAATTTTGACTTGGTTTACTAAACCTTACTTACAAATACTAAAGGAGATATGGGGGTCTTCCCCAAGAAAAGGTTTGGAAATTTGACCATTATTTTCGAAGATTTTAACTCCCTTTCTTCTACCCCTTGTGAAAATTTCAGGGGGGGGCTCGGCCTCCTCCTTCTATTTGCCCGTGTTGTCACGAAAAAAAATTTTAGGCATACTAACTAGACATAGGTGGTTTTAATTGTGAAGGTTTAAAGTTGAGAAATATTTTACTGTACACAAAAAAGTAATAAATTTAACAGGGTTGACCGGTTAAAAAACCAAATGTTTTCCTTGGTTAAACCTTGGTAAAACCTTGGTTAAAAAACCAAGGGTTTTAAATTTCCTTTAAAATGAAACAAAGAGTTACTAAAGATACACAAAAGTTATCTGTTTTTCACTGATAAAAGATGGCTTGTGTGGATTTTGATTAATTGATAAAACCAATTTGTCTTATTTGTCAGTCATAAAAACCAGTTGGTTTTTTTACTAAATGAATAAAAAACCATTGATTTCCTTAATCGGATTAATTATCTCAATCATTTATCCAATTTCAATTAACATTAGTTGCTTACATTTCACTTTTATCTATTTAAAAAATTAAATTTTCTCTTTCTAAAGAAATTTCTTAAGTTCATAAATTAATCCATATAATTAAGATAATATATTTGATTATTTTACCATTTAATAATTATTCAAATTAATTATCTCAATCTATTATCCAATTTCGATTTTCATTAGTTGTTTACGTTTCACTTTTACTTCTTATTTAAAAAATAAAATTTTCTCTTCCTTAAGAAATTTCTTAAGTTCATAAATTAATCAATATATATAATTAAGAAAAATAATTTGATTATTTCAACCATTTATCCAAGATAAATTAACACTGATATTTATTCACTACAATAATATTAGATATTCAAATTGGAATATTTTAAAAACAAAAATTATTTTTAAAACAAATTAATTTAATTTTAAGTAACTAATTAAATTAATTAATTGAAATATACAAATTATTTATCAATTATAAACAACCCTGAAATAAATGTCTCATTTACAACTCAATTTCAAACATCACTACTAAAATAACTTATTCAGAAAAAAAAATTCTAAAAAAAACTTGGTTTAAACCAAAAAAATAAAGAACCGATTTTTTTTTAAACCTGTTTTTTTTCAACCCTGAAATTTAAGTAATCGAATTTTCCATTAGTAATTCATAGTAAACTCAATTTAAATTACATGAATCTAAAGGCCTCTAAGGAGAAGGGAGATGTGCTTTTTGTCGGGGGGCCATTTAAATATTATGTAAGCACCTAACGGGGGAGAGGGTTTGCTCTTTGCTTATTTTTCCTGACAAGGGGGAGGGGGATATGAGTGGTGCTTACGTAAGGTACTGCATTTTCGAAAATATCTTGTTTCTTGCATAATTAATTTCAAATTAAGTAATATTTTTTTAAATAAGTTTTTCAAATAATTGAATTAGGAAATTGGACGTATGAACCTTTTTTTTCAGGGGATGGACCCCCAAAACATTTTGTCAAAAAGAATAAAAACAGTACCTACTAAAAGTGATGTCAAAATTTCGGGGGGTCCGGCACTTTCTTACGTAATCATGGTGGGGGGGGTTTATTTTAATTGACCAGTAACACAGCTTACAGTTATTTAGATTTTTACTTCGTTTATTATATTTAACGTAAAAAAGTTAACATTTCCCATATGAAATCAACTTGATAACTTATGTTATTTAAATGGTTAACGGTTATAAAAAAAAGTGTAAATAAGTAAAATTAAATAATTTATTATGAATATTTTGTATTAAAATACTTCTTTTTCATAGTTTTAAATGCTTATATTCAATTTTGTAGTTTTAGGAAAAGCTGTATACGCTCATCCGGTTTTTGAAACGGGGAATCAAGAATATATTCAATATGGTGATCAAGCACTAACTAATTCTACGACAGATTCTCCGGTTACTACTGTTGCAACTCCAACAACAATAACCCCTGACAAGACCGACTCTACTACGAATTCTTCAGAAACTACTACTATTTCGACCACAGCTAAAACTCCTACTCCGACCACAACTGAAACTCCTACTCCGACCACAACTGAAACTCCTCCGGATACCACTACACCGACAGCATCTACAACTACATCTCCGAACACAACTACAACTTCTCCGGATCCTATAACAACTCCGACCACAACTGAAACTCCTCCGGATACCACTACACCGACAGCATCTACAACTACATCTCCGAACACAACTACAACTTCTCCGGATCCTATAACAACTCCGACCACAACTGAAACTCCTCCGGATACCACTACACCGACAGCATCTACAACTACATCTCCGAACACAACTACAACTTCTCCGGATCCTATAACAACTCCGACCACAACTGAAACTCCTCCGGATACCACTACACCGACAGCATCTACAACTACATCTCCGAACACAACTTCAACTACTCCGGATCCTACAACAACTCCGACCACGACTGAAACTCCCACTCCGACCACAACTGAAACTCCCACTCCGACCACGACTGAAACTCCCACTCCGACCACGACTGAAACTCCCACTCCGACCACAACTGAAACTCCAACCACAACTACATCTTCTCCGAACACAACTACTACGGCGCCGAATACAACAACTACTACGTCCCCGACCACAACTACTACGTCTCCGACCACAACTTCAACATCTCCGGATACTACAACTACATCCCCGATCACGACTTCAACATCTCCGGATACTACAACTACATCCCCGATCACGACTTCAACATCTCCGGATACTACAACAACTACATCCCCGTCCACAACTACAACCTCTCCGGATACTACAACTACATCCCCGACCACACCAACTTCTCCAGACACTACGACGGGATCATCTACTTTTCCACCATACACCAGCACAGTCGCCCCGACCCCCAAGCCCCCTGTCCCTAAATGGGCCATCGCTTTGATTGTGATTGGCAGTATATCTGTCATAGCAGTTGTTGTCATCCTAGCTTATATGGCATGGAGGAGACGTAGGAATGAAGAAGACAGACAATCCCTAATGCACTAAAGGTTTATATGTCGTGATAATGCGTTGTCTTATCCATTAAGTGTAGACGTCTGTCACAGTGACTGTAAGAAACTAAAATACTGTGTGTGCGTTGTGGACTATGTTCTATGGATTGAAACTGATGTTAAGCTATATTTTTGTTACATATATTTTTACGTAAGTTTGTATTTGTGCATTTACAGCTATAGAACTCATACTTTTCCTGTTATGCAAGAGTCATACTCCTCAAACTTCAACACCACGAATGAATTTATAATTTTTATTGATAATTATTATTTAAATTATTCGGAGACAAAATAAATTTTATTTTTTAATGACAGTTACCGTATGGAATTACATAACATGTTAACTAAAATCTAGTTTTATTCAAAGTAAATATCAACTACAAAAGTTACGAAGACGTAAATTATTAATTACATAGGACTTCAAATTACAATAAGTGCCTTCATGTGATAACTTTTCTGTGATTCATTTCTAAAATTGTGGTTGTAAGTTGTAACTACTTTGAAAATAAAGATGTTGCTCTTTTATTCGAATTTTTTTTATTCCTTTATTTTAAATACTGAAATGCGGAGATCATAAATTTCTTTAACACAAGGGGACAAATTAAAAAAATTATATGGTGTATAAAAATATAAATTAGATTAAATGGTTTTTCTCAAATGGACGGGTACTACTGGATATGAAGTTCCTACTCAGCGTTACCCGGCGGGCACCTGTGAACCGGAGCCACGGAGGTGAGGTACTGCTTCCCAGTGGAGGATCCAGGTTTTGGGGGGGCTATGATTTTTCATAATCCAGTTGAATCTTCTTGTTAATGGTAATACAGAAAAGGTAGTGAATTATCCTACTCAACCCCACTAAAAGGGAGGTCCTCCCCCAGAAAATTTTTGGAAATTTAAGTCAAAAACCCCACTTTTTCAACTCGTTTTGGTACGCCTCATCCGAATTTCGGATATAGATTTTTTGCGTTTTGACAAGCTTAGTAAAATATTAGACGTTTTGGGGGGGGCTTCAGCCCGAAAGCCCCCCCCGTAAAACCGCCACTGCTGCTACCCGTGCCAAAGTAAAGTAAAATGTATTTTCTAAGCTTAAATGTTGACAGGTGTTTATTCAAAAATCAACCACTGCTCTATAAAAACATTTTATAGACCTGTAACAGGGGGGAAATGCAGTCCATATGTATATGTTACGGTGAAAGACCGAAATCTTGAGAATATCGAAATACACCGGTGGTGGTTGTTGACATTCACCGGTGAATGTCGACACTCTCCAATTTCGGTCATTCACGGTAACATGTTTGACTAGCTTTATCTTCATCATCAGAATCTCTAACCACTGATAAGAAATTCTCGTGTAAAACATATTACAAAACGTAGCAATTTTTAATTAAATTATGGATCTAAAAAGCTGTTCCTTTTTGGTTTTCTAAAAATTCAGGTATTAAATAAGTATGAGTTTAACAAAACGGACGTCGTGTTTTTCACAATTCTAAATATCTTCATTTTTCCAACAAATTTATATTTGTCATTAAAAAAAATTTTCATATGTTCTTTTTGAACCCTGGTTTACCTAAATTTTCAACTTTTAACAGTCATCCGTGCTAAGAATAAAAAAAACTCAGTTTTGAAAATTTTTGCTCTCTGAAAATGGACCCGCACAGATGTGTGGGAGTGACATCTAGTGGTCGAAAGTGTAACCAAGACGCAATGAGAAAAATTGAGGAATTCCCATTTTTTTCAGTGACGGAGAAATTTCAAAAGATTAATTACAATGAGGTAAACATATTTTAAACTTAGGTGGAAAACCTGGTGTTCTATGGCTAGTGAAACATTCTGATTCCTATTCAAGCAGTGTTTGGATCACCTGTTTTTTTTTTAATTTACACCAAATGATTCTAATAACATCAGGAAAAGAACATTTCGTGTCAGACATTTAAAAATACAATTTCCATACTAAAATAATATGTTTATGCCAGAATTTTACTCTGGAATAACATTCAATGGCACCTAAAAAACTATTCAATGGCACCTACGGGAGTTAAAAGCGCGCTTTCACCGAAAAAAGAGGATGCTCGCCGGCGTTTGTGGCGGGAGCTGGATGAAGGCCTCACATTCCCAAGCTGAGATACAAGGCTATCAGATGATGCCAGCTGAAGTGAAATAGGAAAAAGATTCAATAAAACCAAAAACCCCTCTGTAAATGTTACTATTATTTAGGCAAAAGATTTGAATATCTTTAGCTGTCATTTGATCAAACTGTAGGATCTATCGTGTATTCATGCAAGACAACTGGTGAAATTCGTTTCTGCCATTGGTTTTCTCCAAGACAAAAATAGTACAATAGACACTTTGTTGCAGAGCTAAGGGTCTTGTAGCGACCCATCCCAAATCATTCATTCCTTCATTGGAAACCCCTGACCTAGGTAGTTAACAGGGCCGTGCGGTAGATTTGCCCAGTATGAAGCAAGTCCTAGAAATGCCGCCCCTTATGTATTTTTCCTTCAAATGATTGATAATTCAAATTAATTAGAATTAATTAACACCAATATTTAATTGAAATTAATCATACCTAATTAGTAATTAATCATAAATAATTAATTAGTTATTAATTTTAGGTTACACACATTATTTTTACCAAATAATGGTAATGTCAACATTACCAGCATCGAATTTTAGTTATTTCCTTAACTATTTTATAATTAAGTTACAATATCAAAACTTAAAAAAATATTATTTATTGTTATGCTTGCGAAAATAAATTTTACAGGTATCTCACACAACGGGGAGTACTATTTCATTTTGCCTAACTAAAGAAAACTGCACAAAAATATGCCATTTACAATGAAAATCTAGTTTAATTCCTTTTGAAATCGCTGTTTTTGATCTAAACGTATTTTGGTTCAATGTATTTTTCTAACGGGGAAGAATTTGAAACACGCGGAAAAAATTACAGACAAGTTGCTATAACGAAGAAATACGAAATGCAGCACACGCATACACGGGATGCAGAGCAGAGAGCGGACGCCAGGAGAGATTTTTTTTACCCGGAGCTTGCTCAGCATACACTTTCCTGTGCCTGCCGGTTTCTCGGTCTCAGGAGAAAGTAGAAGGCCAAAAATTCGAAAAAGTCATAAAACATTTAATGAGGTCAAAATTTTTTAATAAAAATTTCACTTTGACGATTTGAGTAAAATTAAGTCCTGAATGGGGTACAAGTTGAAATAGATCTGTATTACTTTTTCTTTTATTTTAATCGATCGACTTTTAATTTCCCTAGAGTTTCACGCAGGCTCGTGCTGGGTACCTTTATTGGGCGGTGAACAGAGGGTGAAAGGGCGGCCCGTCAATATTTATTAGTGAACCTAAAAACTTATACTCTATTCATTTAGAATCGACGCTTGAAAAATAGTGCGTAACCATAGTTACGCTCTTCGCTCAGCCAATAGTAAGCCTTCTTTGTCACTTTGACGAGGATAGTTGCTATGGTTACCGATCGGTGGTGGGGGAGGAAATATTTTCAAGCGCCAGCTCAAAATGAACAGAGTATAATTTTCTGCAGTGTGTCATCTATAGAAATTTACTATGGGAGGAGCTCAAACATCATCTCAAGGGCGTATGCAGGCAAGGGAAGGGGGGCAGCTGTCCCCCCTAGAAAATTTCAATCACAATTTTTTCTATGTATATTGATTGCATTTACGAACGCAATAACATTTTAGTGTTTGTCATGGATTTTCTGTGTTTCTTGTAAAGTACACCGATACTAATACGTTGTGATCTCGACGTGATACTAATACACATGTTCATCTAAAAATCATAATTGTTTTTATTGTACATATAAACAGTTATAGTACAAGTTCAAAAAAGGTGCAGGAATGCTGAGTTAAACTAGCTTTAATACAGGGAGGTTAGTCCTTACTTTGCCTTGACTGACATCTATTTTCTGTGAACAGTGTTCTAGATGCATACTTATTTATTATACCAATTTTTATGGTACATTAAAGCCTTTTCAGTCAATAAGTATTAAAAAAAACAAAATCATCCATATTCTATTCCACTTTCGAGTAAAATTACTTTACCAGATAAAATAAAAGCCACGCATTGAGTGAGTTTTATCAGTCCTTTTACAGAACAGTAGGTACTTAAATACAGCTGATTTTAATTCAAACCAAAGTTTATCGGTAAAAATATCCTGAAATCGTAAAGAAACCATTCAATCAATGCAGGATTCAACTAAAATGGTAGAAGTCTCAAACTCTTTCTATTTAGTAAAATCTAATTTACTATCTAGTTAAACAGCCAACTTTTAAAAACACTACACATTAGCAAATTTAAAAGGAACTTTGAAAGAAACAATTTAAAGGAAGAAAAAGGAAGTAAATATTGAATATAAAATATGTCCATTTCTTACCAGTAAAAGGGAGAATAGCCTGACATGGCTGAAAGCAATCCTACTGATTAATGTAGCTATGCAAATACTAGGGGTACCCAACCTTTTTTGGAGGAGGGCCACTCAGGGTATTTGATGTAGTATGGAGGGCCAGAAATGAAATTACAGTAGAAAAGCAAGCTCTAACTGATGCTTAATTAAAACATTTTATAACTTTTAGTTTACAGTATTTTTGCAACTTGGCATTTTTAAATGAAAAATAATTGCATAAAATAAGTTCAAAGAATAGGTTTGAAGGCAGGTCCAGAAATATGTGGTAATACTTTGAGGGTGGTAAATTTTATTTAACGAATTTTTTTCAGCAAAAAACCCAGGAAAATAAAGTAATAAAAGGTGTTGTTCTAATTTTGTTCGCGGGCCGGATTCAGAGGGCTCGGGGGCCGGATCTGGCCCGCGGGCCGGAGGTTGGGCAGCCCTACAAATACAGTAAACCCTGAACACAGTATACAAGTAGTATTATGCTCTTAGGGTTTTTATAAGATTTTACAAACACCTTACACCTTATTTCAATTCAAACACATTAGTATAGAGGATGAAGTAGTTCTCTAGTAGAATATTTGTCATTGGTGTATGTATGTAAAAGGTAAAAGTATGCATCTACAACTGACTGTTTGGAAAATAGTTATAGTCAGTGTCACTACCCAAGCTTCACATGGCCTATGAGTAATGCAAATAATTATCTTGCAGACCCAAGAGTTCTTCTACTACTTCCTGGAAATTGTCTTTCTCATAAGAACATTTGACAAAGTCCTTAAAGCTCAGCTTGTTGGCTTGGCTTAAAAGGTCTTCTAAAAATGTCCCAGAACTGTCAGAGTTCACAAAAGAGGCTGCACTCGGAATTTTGGTCAAACCTAAAACAAATTTCTCGTATAAATCATCAGTCAAATCAGTTCGCTAGTATTACAGCTTTAATATTGTCACTATGATCAGTTCAATATGGTACACCAGAAATTAACAAAAAGAATCGTATATATTGCGATATTTATACTGAATCATATTCAATAAAAATATTCTTTCAAATTTAGTTTTCCAAAATAAATGGGTACATAAATCAAATTCAGCAAAAACAATTACCTGTGCAGAGACCAAAAACTAATCTCAAGCTTACCTGTATTATTTGAATCACTGTTAGAATTCAAAAACCCACTGCTGCTGACAGTATCTTTGAATAAGTTGGGAAATGGAGTCTCAACACTGACTTTTTCAAATACCACCGATGCAGACCTAAAAATAAGAACAGGGAAATCTAGAGAAATTCCTTATAATTTAAATAAACTAGTCTAGATCTTTGAATTTAAATTATTTAGTTCAAAATAACATGGAGTGTATTTCAAGGATTACAAAGGAACTATCCAACTGAGAACCCAACAACCAGGAAAGGTAGGTTTTATACAGTTAACTAAACCATTATCCCAAGTGATTAGAAGATTTTAATTGTCTTGAGTAATTTTACCAAAGATGAAAGAATAAAATTTTATGCCGATATAATGCATGCAACTCGTTTTCATTTCCTTGCAGAAACGTATTTTAAAATTAATCACTAAATATCAGAATTTTTAAAAGCTACTGATGAAAGTTCCTTAGTCTTAAATATCTTGTGTTCACAATTTTTTTTAATTACTTCAACTTTAGGGCTTTACTACAAATCTTGGGAAATTGAACAATTGCTATAAAAAATGAAATTTCAATGATACAAGTTATAAAAGATTAATCTGATTGAAAGAAGAGAAATATTTGTATAAAATGTTCTTGAAGAATAAGAAAATTACTAGAAAATGACGATGAAATAAGCTTAAAAAATTATTTAAAAAAAAAAAAAGAATTTTATAATTAACAGCAAGCAAATTTTAGGTTGAAATACACTGTTCAACAAATTTGACCTCCAAAATTTTTTCCTTGATGAAAATAGTCATTTCCTATAGATTTTGGGTCTCTGAATACGAAAATCACCATTAAAATTCTCAATTGACTCAGGATTTTCGGGGAACAGCCCCTCCCCCTTTTTACGTTTTTCGACGACCTTATAAATTTAAACTCGATTTTCAGGGTCAAAAAGCATTATTTTAGTCTTCAAATTGCTCCCCAGTTAACAAGAAATGTTCAAATTAATAAAATATGATAAATTTATAACAAATGGATAGGGTTAAGGGGTAATTACCCCCCTAAAAATACAAAAAAATAGCTAAAAATTAAAGAGGTTTCTATACGCTATTTTTTCCTCTTATTTTTTACGCAAATCCCGTTTGAAGGGTCCTAACCCTTCCCCAAGGACCCAAATTTGATGACAATATATGCAGCAATAATTTTTACTAAAAGCGGTTGAGGTGTTAGCCTCCCAGAAGTCCCCGCGGAAGACTTCCAGAATCGCGAAGGCGCTCGCGAGTTCAGAAATTAATATCGATGATTTTGAAAAGATTACAAATGACGTTTTTCTTATATTTTGGGTGTATCCTAAGTAGAAACTCTTCAGTTCTTTAAAAACTGACCGGTTTTAGGGGGTGAGGATTCCATGTTTCAAGATGTTAATAGATGTACGGCTATGGATAACAATTAGGGGGCATCCCCTTAAAAACTGAGGGTGATGGACAAATTTGACCTTCAAAATTTTTTCCTTGATGAAAATAGTCAATTCTTATAGATTTTGGGTCGCTGAATACGAAAATCACCATTAAAATTCTCAATTGACTCAGGATTTTCGGGGAACAGCCCCTCCCCCTTTTTACGTTTTTCGACGACCTTATAACTTTAAACTCGATTTTCAGGGTCAAAAAGCATTATTTTAGTCTTCAAATTGCTCCCCAGTTAACAAGAAAAGTTCAAATTAATAAAATATGAAAAATTTATAACAAATGAATTGGTTTAAGGGGTAATTACCCCCCTAAAGATGCAAAAAATTAGCTAAAAATTATAGAGGTTTTTATACGCTATTTTTTCCTTTTATTTTTTACCCAATCCACGTTTGAAGGGTCCTAACCCTTCCCCAATGATCCAAATTTGATGACAATATGCAGCAATAATTTTTACTAAAAGCGGCTGAGGTGTTAGCCTCCCAGAAGCCCCCGGGGAAGACTTCGGAAGACTTCCAGGTTCACGAAGGCACTCGCGAGCTCAGGAATTAATATTGGTGATTTTGAAAAGATTACAAATGACGTATTTCTTATATTTTGGGTGAATCCTAAGAAGAAACTCTTCAGTTCTTGAAAAACTGACCGGTTTTAGGGGGTGAGGATTCCATGTTTCAAGATGTTAATAGATGTACGGCTATGGATAACAATTAGGGGGCATCCCCTTAAAAACTGAGGGTGATGGAGGAAAATGGGTGTCATATTTGAATTCAGCCGATCATTTTACATAGGAATCAGCTGAAGTTCAGTTATTGGCTTCAAATTTTTTTTTACAGCACAGTTTAACTCTAAGTACGGCATTGAACCCTTCCGTGGGTGCTTTGGGGGCGATCTCATCTCAACCGCTTTTAGTAAAATTATTGCTGCATATTGCCATCAAATTTGGGTCCTTGGGGAAGGGTTAGGACCATTCAAACGAGAATTGCGTGAAAAATAAGAGGAAAAAATAGCGTATAAAAAACTATAATTTTTAGCTAATTTTTTGCATTTTTAGGGAAGTTATTACCCCTTAAACCTATCCATTTGTTACAAATTTATCATATTTTATTAATTTGAACCTTTCTTGTCCCCTGGGGGCAATTTGAAGATTAATGCAATGCTTTTTGCCCCTGAAAATTGAGTTTAAAGTTATAAAGTCGTCAAAAAACATAAAAAGGGGGAGGGGCTGTTCCCCGAAAATCCTGAGTCAATTGAGAATATTAATGGTGATTTTCGTATTCAGAGACCCAAAATATATAAGAAATTACTATTTTCATCAAGGAAATTTTTTCATTGTTGAACAGTGATATTTGTTTCAAACACAAATGCAATGAATATAATAATACTTTATTTGAAATTTTACTTACGTTACAGAACTAGGAGAGTATTTGTTCAGGTATTCACCAAATATTTCTTCCGGATTGATATTTTGGTTTGGTTTCTTTGTTCTATGAGAAATTAATTCATATTTATATATTAAACAAGTTACAAATGGTTTAATTAAAGCATCAAAAGCACTATCCCGAAAATAACTAGAAAAGGGGAAAATATACATAGCATAAAAGATAAAGGACCTAGACAGAAAAATAACTGTATAGACCAGGGGTGGCCAACCTTTTTTGGAAGAGTGCCACTATTTGAGGGGGAAATTTTAAGCATGCCACTTACTATTTTTCTACCCCACCAAAAAATATAAAAAATTGAAAACAAAAATTCATAGGCTGATAATAGGATTTTTATACACAAATTTTTCATGTGAATTAGAATAGTGCAGACAGTTTTAAAATCATGAATTGCTGTATCCTCTTTATATTTTCCCTTCGATGTCGAAGGTTTACTCAAGGACATATTTAAATTTTTAAAACAACAATCGAAGACAAAATTTTAAAAGCTGAAAATTTACTTGGAAGATAAAAGCGAACTGAGCCAGGCAGGAAGTACAGCGAACAAGAAATTTTTTTTTTTATCCATAACTAAAATATGTTTTTTTTCTGGTGGACGCTTTTTCTCCAAAGAGTAAAGCCAAAACCAAGACATGATGGTGCCAAAGCAAGGCAACGCAAACGGATATACGAAAAATCCAGTTACTGCAAAAATCGGTCAGCAAAAACTGTTCAATAAAAACAAATTTATTACATGTGTAAAGCTATGAGTTTTTTTTTGTTTTTTGAACGGTTTTTGTATGACCGGTTTTTGCATTGTCTGGATTTTTCACGACACCACGTAAACTGCGCTCAATCCATCTGTCATTGATAACGCCTGAAAATATTTTTCCCAAATTTTTTCAATACCTACGCCTGCCACTGGTGAGGCTCTGCCGTGCCACATTGTGGCACGCGTGCCGCGGGTTGGCCATCCCTGGTATAGACAGTCATAAGCCTTTAAAGATTTACTTCACATCCTGAATGAAAATTAAGCATAAAAAAGTAAATATTGAACTAATTTTACTTGTTGGACCTATTTTATAGAAACAAGTAGTATTGTCCTACACACACATATTTACCATTAACCTTACTTAAGGTTAACCTGGAATCAAAACTTCTAATTGGTAGTTGAAAAAGGGAAACAAGTTTTAAGCCAATCGGAGCTGTTTAAAAAGCTTGATTCCAAGTTAATCTTAGGTCAAGTAAGTGGTAAATACAGCCGACAGTACAGTAAAACAGCATAAGGGAGAATTCGGTAGAATAGGAGCACAGAAGTAATCACCTTTGAAACTTATTAACTGGTATCCCTCTGATAACTGCTGACTGGAATAGAGCCTTCTCGACACCTGACTTGAAGTATGGAGTCAATGAGATCATGGACTGTTCAGGAAGGTCCTTTCCAATCATACCATCTAAGAAGCCATCTTGACTAAGAGGAAATGGCAAGCATGCACTCGAGCAAACAAGCTTGGAGAGAAAGTTATTTTAAACTGTTTTTGTTTTTCATTTTTAGAATATTTAGATTAATGGAAACAATATATTTTTGCATAGTTTCCTGCAATTGAAATCAAAGTAAAAAAAAAAGAAACTGTATAAAGTTTTAACAGTTATTTTAACATAAAGAACATTTTAAAGCATTTTTATTTTATTTCAGATTATAAAGAATAATTTAATCAAAAGATAACACAAACTGTGCAAGCCACAAAAATAAAAGAAGGTAGAATTAAGACCAATTATATCAGCCACCTTTTTTGCAAAGTTACTATCTTTTGTAAGATATTAGCTAATTCCTTTGAAACTTTGACTTGTTAAATTAGTGAGCCCTTAGATAATAAGGAATTTAACGCTTGAAAATAGCTTTTTACTAATACCAATATTATGTAAAAGAGTGTTTTATGCAACTTAGGAGCTAATTTTTAAAATGTGAACAGCTTGATTTTTTTACTGCTAACTAACATTAAAACTACACTAACATTTAAGCTAAAAAACTACAAATTTACAACCAAAAGTAACTTTAAAATCATTATATTAATACTAACACAGTATTTAAGACAACCTAAGATAAAGTTAGCTTTATTAATAAGGATATTTTGATGATTATTATAAGTAAAAATAATTATTAACTTTTTTATATGAACAGAGGATATAATTGATCGACACTAAGAATAACTTATAAAAAACCTTTCTCTCTGATACTAACAAATGACAACAATTAGTTAAACTTCTTTACCTTTCTTCCATATGAAGACACTACAGAAGCAATATCTCCCATGCTGAATTTCATCGATCGAAGGCGATAGGGAGAGGTTAGAGTTTCAATGGTCGCAGCCAGAATTGCACTCGTGTGGTACATTAGCTTTTCCTGTTAAAAAAAGACCATGATTTAGAACATTATCATTCTAACTAATGAATTCAATAGGCTGTTGAAAAGAACATTAAAAAAACAATTTAAATTGATAAAAATTGGAAGGAGAACTTACATTATACTGTAAAAAGGGGAACTCTCTGAATGGAGGGTTTGTTTTAATTATGTCATCTGATAAAGACAAAGGAGAGAAAAAGGCACTGTAGCTATTCATGTTGCTCATTGAACTTAGAGACGCAAACAGACGATGCATTTCATCTTTCACATCCTACAGGAAAACAGGAAACAAGTTCACATATTGAATAAACAAAATCTAAAAAACTTTTAAAATTACATAATGAATAGTAAAAACATTTTTAAATGAAAATAAATAAAATTATAAAGAGCTGCCTGTGTGAACACGAGACTCATAGCTATGGATTTTAACAAAAGAAACACACAAAAAATGACTATCTTTCTCTCTTTAAAAGACTACCATTTAGATATCTTTGGTCAAAAGTAATGGAAAATTTTATGTATTTTTATAGAACATTTGGACACATTTTGATTTATATGATTTTAGTCATTTTTTTACTTTAGCATAAAAGGGATATACAGTAAAACCTTGATAACAAATAAAATTATTACTATGTTAAAACAATTGGCATTTTTGCTGGTCACTTTAAAAAGGTTCCACTGTATTTGTATGTAACATTATTTTAAAATTTTATGGATCAATATATTTTACACAATTATAATTTTTTTATTAAATTGTTATACAGAGAATGAAAAACATAAATATTAGTAACTTGGGTTATAATTTTATTACTGTTCTTAATTTTCTCTATCATAATTATCTTAACAAAAATATAAAAGAAATTCTTACAGAAGAAAATGAACTCTTGCCATCTTGGTAAACAGGAAAACATATAGAAGGCCTTCTTTTGTATTCATCGTCCAAGTAAAAAAGTATGTGACTTGTTATGGCAGAAAAACAGTTGTGAGCATCAAACAGAATATTAAACCCCTAAAAACAAAGTATATTTATTGTTTAGTAGCTTAAAAATGTATGTCAGACTAGGAATATGATTAGAAAACCTTATAACAGTAAAAATAATTCTTTAGCAAAAAAATTAAATGAAAAACTAAATACTGTGGATTTTTGTAGCTATGGATTTAGAAGAATCAATAAATTTTAACTCAGAAAATGTAGTTAGGTAAAAAAGTGAAGAATGGCGGTGCACTGTTTTGACACTAAATATTTCATAACACAATACTATACAAATAAAAACATTATAACCACTGTAAAAAATTTAATAATCCCTTTTAAACAGAGGATGTATGTTACATTTTCTGATTACTTAAAAAAAATCAATGGATAAGTTTAACAACCAATGATACCAGCCACATTTTTACTGTTAGATTTTTTTTTCAATAAAAGAAAGCAAAAGTAGTAGAGTACTTTGAAGAAGATGATGATGGAAACATGAAAAGATTTTGGTTGAATCATCAACTATTTCACATTTTGCAGTAAATGCGGTGCTTGATAAACTCAAAAGAAAAGAAAAATGTATCACAAAATAGACATGGGTGCATAAAATAAGATATAAGGTTGTGAGAAGATTGAAATAATAGTAAACAACATGATAATGTAGTTTATACTATTGGTGTCAGTGTTACATAAAAACAATAGATTGCATTTATCTTGTATGTATGTATAGTCGGTTATAAAACCCTCTCTCATATGTTTCACCATCTTAAAAAAACTAATACTACATACCTCTTATCCGGCAAGCTTGGAACTGGCATTTTGGAATTTTCCGGATTTCTGAATTTCCCCCGAAAAAACGCCCCAAGAGACCTCATTGACAGAACTGCGTATGTATCGTAACAAAAATATGGGCATCTGCAGAGCCGAGTGAGAATGAAATGAAGAAAACAATCAGTCAATCTCGCTCTGGGCATCCCCCTCCCTCCCAAACATTTCCCGTTTTCAAAAGCCAAGGAGAAATAAACAATCCTCCTGATTGTCTGCTTCCTTGTAGCTTTTTGCATGAAAACAATACATTCGGCACTGGCTGTCCGTCTGGAATATGTATTCCTAGAACTATTAAGATCGGTCAGTTTCAAATTACTCTTCCTTCCTTCCCACAGATAAGAAACATTACTCCGTCTGGATTCCGAGAATTTGTCTCCGCGTGTCTCCTGCTGGACAAAGGGCAGGCGGGAGAGGATCCCGGAAACGGTTGGAGGCAGAATTGGCCGATTCGGAGTGACCGTTTTGGCCCAGCCAATTCGGCTCTAAAACGATTCGGAGTACATTAGAACACCCTAAATCCCTTCAGAGCGTGGATTCGGAACTTTTAAAAAAAATTTAATTTAAGAAACATACCGGATTTCTGAGTATTCTGGATTTACGGGAGCTGGATAAGAGGTTCGTTACTGTACTAAATTTGATAAGAAATCTTGGCACTCTAACTGCTTCTCATGACTCTCTGTTTTTATAATGATGAATATAACCAATTCTAAACAAACTTAAACCTGTAAATGATTGCATTCTTCACTTCTTTTCCTAATTGCATCTTCTATGGAATCTTTAGCAATGTTGAGGTACAGTTCTTCCCCATAGCTGTACCAACTGTTTGAAATGGACTCACTAGAAAGTAAAGATTTTTTTTTCAATTGGCTACATTACAAATCTGTAAACGTATATACTCTAGGTCAGTACTTCTTAACATTCTCTCTTTGCGAACCTGTTAAAAATGATTGATGCTTGGTTGTTCATTTACCTTTAGACTACTATTGGCATCGAGCTGCTGGTTCATTTTAAAATTATATTTTATCAATTAAATATTTACACAAAATACCGTAATTTCGGATAGATAAGTCACATATCATACATGTTTAAAAGTTGAAAATTAACTTCGGCAACTTATCTCCCAGTGTGGTCAATTTGATAAAATTTTGTTCACCTTTTTGCACACTTTAACTATGTAAAAATTCAAGTTTGCTTGAAAAACTAGCTATTTTTCTTTCCATTCCAGGAAAAATAATTTCAAATAGAGCCAACAAGATCAAAAGCAAACTGAAACATTGCACTCACTCGGTGGTATTTAATTCTGGGTAGAGAACCAAGCTCTTCGGATGGAGGTTTGTCTTCAAAAAATCAGACCACGACGTTGAATCTGAATTGAAGTCCAGTACTTTGCTTGAAGATTCACTGTTTCCCTCTGCTGAAATGGAAAAACTTATCAATTCACTAAACAAAAATTTCAATATTGGATACTTGGGTATCATCCTAAAGCTGGCAAAAACATTTTGGATTGAGTGAGAGGGGCTGAATCACAAAAACAGTTAAATTACATGTTGATGAAAGGATTACATAAAAATTAAGAACTGCAGTTTCTGGTGGTGCTTCAATCTTATTGCAACTGGATTAAGTCAGTTGGTTTTTGTGGGATAAACAAACAAGCACATTGCAGTTATAGTGTATGAAACTGTTTTAGTTTAACAGAAACAAGGGTTTTTATCCTTACCATCGTCTTCTGTTCACAAAAACTGTATAATTATGAGCAATCCCTATTTAGATCATATGCAAAAAAGTAAACAATGTCCTCTATGTGGTAATCGAAAATTCTTGGTAGAGCTGGATCATCAGACTTAGTGCAACTATTACTCCAAAGAAAAAATTTCAGAACAATATTTTTTAAATATGAAACTTTGCTGGTTTTAGAGTTGATACATACAGTAACAACTTACAGTAACACAATCAATGAGGTCAAGAAATTTTTGTTTAGTAATTGAACAGTTAAAAATGTCTTAAAACATGATTAAAATCTTTTTAAAGGATGTAGCAGTGTTAAATGGATAAAAAACTAATAAAAAAGAAGAAAGAAGTTTATAAATTAAACATTTATAATGGATGGGTTACCTTTTTGCCCATTAGGTGATTGTTCTTCTAAGTAGGGATTTCTTCGAATAGGATTACTTTTCTTCATTTCTGTTTTTCCGACCCTACAAAGAAAACTCATTCAGTGATTCGTTCAATTTATTTAAGAGAAACAAAGATATTTTAGATATAATGAGCAACCTAATTCTTTAATAAGGATATAACACATATTTGATACCAACTTTATTAATAAGTGGGGCATAAATCTTACCATAGAGTGTTAGCAGACTGAAGGTTGGGCTCTTCGGAAGAACGATAAAGAGGACATTCTCGTCTCACACTCAGTAAACTGTCAGAGGAATCAATGAGGACCAATCTAGGAGTGTAGGTTGCTTGTCCCTGGTAGGAAGTACACATAAAAAAACATTTTCGATGAAAGTTATTTCAAATTGTTGTTACAGTATCGGATCCCGTATCCGGCGTCCCGATAACCGGAGTGTTCCGAAAACCGGCGGTTTTTCCCAAAATTAAAAAAAATATTTTAAGTTCCAAATCCATGCTCCGAAAGGATCCAGTGAGTTCCGACCGATGTACTCCGATTTTCGGCGCCGAAAATCGGTACGCGGATGACGTAGTCCCTTTTTTCAATCAAAAAGGGATAAACTTTGGCAACCAAAGTCGAGCGGAAAAAACGCGCTTCGGTACCGAAAAAACGCAGCGTACTCGTCACCGTGCCGAAAATCGGCATCGTATCAAAACCGAAACAAACAAGTCCGATCAGGTGAGTTCAGCTTTTAATTTCTTTAGTCTTAAGTTTATTTTTATGGATACTTAAGAACTATTTTAGTACAAAATCTTTAAAGTAATTGATTTTAATCACGTGACGCTTACGTTTTTCCAGCGCCGAGAAAAAGTCCATCTATGCCGGGCCGAAAACCGGCTTCGGCATGCCGGTTGAATACGCCTAGCCATTGGTCCGTAGGACTCACGTGACCTCCAAAAACGCACGCCGAAAAAACGCATTTCGGCGCCGAAAGGAATGCCAGGGGCCGCGCGAGATTGTTTATTTATTTTGCTCTCTCGCAGGACCCTGCAGATTGCGCGTCATTGCGCGCATTTTCGTTACGATCGCGTGTTACGAATAGACGCGGTCTTTCTGAGCTTTTTTCGGGAATTGTTCCGAAAACCGGATTTTCCCGTAAACCGGACTGATGCCGGTCCCGAGCGAGCCGGATACGGGGTCCTATACTGTATTTTATTTCAACTTTCATTGCACTCTTTTTTTATAATGGTCTATTTATTGGAACGAGTGGTTTTAGTTTTCTAGTTTCTCCAATCCAATCTAATTTAAGCTACACTTTATTTTAATTTTATCTTAGTACAAACACTTATTATAGTATAAAAAACAATTAGAATTCATTCAATTCATATCTTAATACAGTAAAAATTCCCGTTGAAAAAGATTCTTCTACATAAACCATTATCATGCAGGAAAAGGGGAAGACCCAGATTAAGATGGCTTGACTCTGTGGAATCAGACTTCCTTGCCATCCAAGAGAGGAAATGGCGTCAAGTAGTCAATAATAGAGCACTGTGGAGAAAAATTCAGAGGAAGGCACTGGCCCACCCTGGGCTGTCTAGCCAAGTATGATGATGATGAATCCAGTAAAAATACTATTTAATATCAGGCTTAATTGACCACAAGACATATTTGTATAAAATAAGTAATCATAGATAGTTTTTATATAAATTTTTAAGTAATATTAATCAATTATTATTAATACTATGAACTCCCTAAACAAATTTCATTAACATTTCTTTTTACCTATGCCAGTGGCTGACATTCTTCATGGGCTAGAAAAAAACTATTCAGGAAATGAAATTCATCTCAGGTTCTGGTTAGGCTAACCATATTTTCTCGGGGCCAACCCAGGACATATTTTTGAAATTTCTTTATAAGTGCCATATCAAATTACCAAAGAATAAAAACTAAGAAAAAACTATCAATACAAAAATATCAAATTTTATTTTTTCATTTAACACTACTTTTTCAAAAATTGTTTGATTGACTTAATTTTATCACAAAATTCACTGAAAGTAAGTTTTCTGAAGTAATAAAGACGTTAGAAAAGGTAAAAAAAGCAATTTTAAATAGTTTGGTCATTATTTTTTCATAAAAAAGTCTGGCAAATCTAAATGTATGAAACCCCGGACATTTAGCGACCCAGGACATTTCTCCGGACAGCTCTAAGAACCCCGGGGGAGTAATCCCGGACGTATGGTAAGCCTAGTTCTGGTTCTTACGTATTATCCTATCGACCATGCCGCTTAATACCAAAACGTTATTAAACCCCATTGACTTTTCTATTCCTGTGCTGCTGAACTTAACGGCCGCTGAACGGTCGACGGTATAATACGTAAGTACCCAGGTTCTTTTCAGGGGAGAAATAAAAATAATCAAATAGGGGAAAGTAGTGTACCTCGGTCCTACCCTGTTTTTAGCCAATTTTGTAGTATGGCAACCTTAGACATGTAGTTAGCATACTTACAACCAGAGCTCTTATTTTAACTAAATTTTTATTTAAAAGTTTAAAATTTGAGATAATATATGTTAAAAACTGATCTCACCAACGAGAAAGACTTACGTGTTGGTGAGAGTGGCACAGGTCTCGAATTTTTTAACAAAAATACTAAGAAAACATCTATGCTTACTTGTAAGTTCAAACCCTCATTAAACATCACATCATGATTGATATCCAATGGAATTGTAGAGTCTTGAGTAAAACAAAAGGAAGACTCCTAATGGAAAAATTATCGGTTGTAGGTTAAATTTATTAATATTTTTAATCATCAATTATTTTATATAAAAAACTAGCTGATTTGCCCGGCCTTGCACGGGTGGAGTGTATTAATTCCTTTTTTAAAGTTCTCCCAAGTTATATGTCCGATTTTTCGAATCACCAATAACCCCGGTGTCCCCAGTACTTTTTCATATTCTCGATAGTTCCCGATAGCTTCATTTCCGATTTTCATGTTCCCGATAGTTTTCATAACCCGGTTTTCCCGGTACCTTTTTATCCGGATGTTCCCGGTACCTTTTCATGTCCCAGGTTTCCCGGTACCTTTACATACCCCCAGTTCCCGATAATTTTCATATCCAGGTGTTTCCAATAATTTTAATCCCGGTATTCCCGGTTCCTTTTCCCCGTCCCAGTTCCAACTGAGACACCTCATTCCATCAAATATTTATCCTTTCCATGTGATAAAAAAATCACATTGAAATCATCTCTTTTTTTAAATCTAGTGTTTAAAATGTACCTTTTAAAGTGTACCTTTTCATATCCGGATGTTCCCGCTACCTTTTCATATCCCGGTCTTCTCGGTACCTTTTCATAACCCGGTGTTCCCGATAATTTTAATGTCCCGGTTTTCCCGATAATTTTCATAACCCGGTGTTCCCGATAATTTTCAGAATCCGGTGTACCCGATAATTTTCATCTCAGTATTCCATGTGCCTTTTTCTCATCCCAGTTCCAACTGTGATATCTCATTCCATCCCGATTTTTTGTCTATTAAACATTTATCCTTCCTATATGTAATAAAAACAATCTACTTGAAATCGTCTCTGTCATTTGAAATCCAGTGTTTAAAATCTTAAACAGAATTTTCTTAAAGTATTCCCGCTATTCTTTTAAAATTCCGCAAAAAATAAATTTCAAAATAAAATAAATTTCAAAAATCCCTCGATAAAAAGTTATCAAGTAAGCTTGTCTTCTTTTTAATAAAACCAACTTCTTTAAAAGCTTCTCTGAAAGAGTAAAAACAGATTGCTAGTTATAATAAAAATCTAGTGATTATAGTCTAGTAAACCAATTCCGCTATGAAGCAATAAAATTTTAGCTCTGTTTCTTTGGAAACTTTTAAATTCTTGCTATTTAAATATATTTTTTGAGAAATTAAAATATTAAAGAAAGTAAATTAATTATTTTAATTTACTTCGGTTTTCTGAAAACTGTTATAATATTTAAATACAGATATTCACACTGTTTTTCTTCATAAATTTTGTTGTAAATAATAAAATATGTATAAATGTTAATCAGTTATATTCATTCAAGAGAGGCAAGACGTCGCCATAAGATAGAGAAGTAAACCCTGCATTTTATGCATTTCAACAATGTATAATGCTATTTCAATGGGTAAAACGGGGTCGAAAAAGCGCCGAAAAACAGGGAAGGAGTCGTTCGATTTTAAAATCGTTTCTTAGTGCGCGTCTAATGGCTGAGAGGAAGGTCTCTGTCAAATTTCAAGCCAATCGGTCCGGCAGTTTTGGAGATTTCGTGATGAGTGTTATGAATGATGATGAATGAATGAATCACCCGTATTTGGATTTTATATATATAGATATGGGCATAAATCTAGAAGTGGGTTCAAACGCCAAGCGAACTAGTAGCACCCAAAGTATCAAAGTTAAGTTGGAGACTAAAAATTTGCTGAGAGGCCCCAACCAGAACCCACTTCTAGATTTTTAACAAAAATATGCATGAAAACAGAATTACATAATTCCAGCTTACAAATATTTATATTGCCGGATCTGAATATAACTAAGTCGAGCCCCCCTCCCCTCCCCACTTTAATATTAGAATATTTCCAAAACCTACCAGCTTATATTCAGAAATATATAGTTAATAGTTTTTTAAATTTAGTTCGACTTTACTATTAAGAAAAATGTTTTTTACTTGAATGTTCCACCACTGAGTGCCGATAAAGTTGGAGAATTTGCCAGCTTGTATAGTAATAACTTCGTGGGCGGTAGACATTTTGACACACTGAGATAATTTATCTTGAAAATTATAAATATGATTAGCTTCAAAATTCTAAACCAATGAAGGAAAAAGTTAAGAGAGAATCAATGAATCACGATTTATGCGACGGTTCATACTCTCTTGTTTACGTTTTTGTTATGTTTTGGTTGCGAAGTCACTGTGATGCCAAAAGCAAACTAAAAAAAATGTTGGTTGACCTTTAAAAATTTCTTCACTCATGAATTTAATCAAATCCTATTTATTTCAAAGGAAATCGACGATTGAATTGAAACTTAATAAGGTCCTTAAGAGAGGAATTTCTATTTAATGAATCTGTCATTCCATAATATTGTCCAATTAGCTGTAGATGATCTCACAACCACTCACAACAGACCCGACCAATGAAACTCTTTCCCGGGTTTTTTGGTTGGTTGTTTGTTTACTTTTTAAAAGTGTGTTCCTGTTGTCAACTTCTGTCCATGTCTCATCCAATTCTCTATTCAGTTTTATTCTGAATTAACTCTCAAAAAACGCTAAAGAAAAGCATTTACTTTCTAATCATACAAAAATGGTGCAGATGCTTGTTCAAGTGTATGTCTTTTAATTACCTGTTTTTTGTAACGTTACTTTTTCATGTTTTCCATTATGAGGTTTTTAGGTATATAATTGTCAGTGTTAAAATTATTTCTGCATACAAATTCCTTAGTTGATTTTCATTTATATGTTATTAAATTAAATGTAAATTTAAGATATATTAGGGCTAGATAACTAGGTAGGGGAGAGTGTTGTACCTATGGACAAAAATCATGTTTGGATTTTTCTAAGACAGGTAAAATCATATTTTCAACATTTAAAGTGCCCAACCTGTAGTCCTAACCTTTGTGAGTAGGAAGATATTTTTTATTAGCTAAAATCTTCAAAATTGGATTTTTAATTCATTTTAATAACTTGACGATATTTGTGTCCATAGGTACAACAATGTGCTCTCCCTATGGACAGACCCAGTTGTACCTGCTGACACCCTTAAAAGATCACAAAATATTTGATTTTTCATCTAAAAATCCCTTGAAAATAATCACCGACAAATAGATAACCATTTAGAATTAATTTAATATGCATTAAAGTGCATTCACTTTAATGAAACCTGATTCAAAAACGCCGATTAGCTACAGACACCCACAAGAACGTGTCCGTAGGTACAACCCGTATGGTGTCCGAAAGTACAACACCAGGTGTTTCTGCACTTAAAGGTCTATAAAAAATAAAAGAATTGAGATCTGGAAATTTCTAATATCAAAAATAAAAAGTTAAAATCTCGGGGATTCGCCCCTTATATCTCATTTTATCGTATTATAATTTAAGGGGAAGAAAAATATTAATGTAGTGATGCACTAAAAAAAACTTTGAGTACCTAAAAACAGCAAATTTATTATATTAAATATAAATATTATTTTAAAGAGCTGATTTCCCGTTAGCAACTAGATAGCATCTGTTTACATTCAAATTCAACCACAAATTCAAATTTCCATTTTTCTCCGAATTTTAAAATGCGGTGGCTGAAGGTACAACCGTCCTTAGGTACAGCACTCTCCCCTATAACTAAAAACTAGGTATAGATAAAAACTAGGTATATCATGGTAATTCAGACACTCTATTTTGTTTCATCTTGTAACCCACCCATACAACCTAACCTGTCTTGTCTCTTAATAACTTGAGAATAGGGTAAATTTTAAGAATCCCGGCCATGGCGACTTCTTGGTGAAATGCTTTCTTGCCGGTGCCTGGCATTGACGTGAAAGCACTTCGCAACACAAAAAGATGAAGAACATCTTACTACAATCTAGGGATGCTGTACTAAGCATTGTACTCTAGGGAGAATCGTTTATCCAAAGACGAATTAAAGGGGGGGAGGACCGCCCTTCCCCCAGAAAAGAGGTAAATATAGATAAAAATGTGTTTAAATTTAAATACTGCTTTTAAGGGTAAAATTTCTGGGGATGACCCCCTCTTGGATTTCTTTGTTAAACGCATACTTTTTTAACTAATTGGGTAGTGAAAACAACTGGTTTTACCATAAAATGTTCTACAACACAAATATATTTTTACAATAAATTAATGCATGAAGTTGAGGGGGCTTGAGGGAACTTTTTAGTGACCTGGTCCTCTCCCGTAATGGACAGTAGTGCAAAAAGAATGGTTGGGGTGTTCAAGTTGTCAGTTTGCTTGTCTTACCTTTCTTGAAGTTGAGGGAATTTATCCAGTTTGAAAGCTTATTCAGTCCAAAAGCTTGAAAATAGACAAATATAAAACCTGACTTTTTTTAAGTCAAAAGTTCTACCACTTTGCAACGATCTTAGTGTTTACGTGAGAGAAAATGTTTTCACTGAAGATGCCTGACATAGTTTCCGGCGAAACGTCTGAGCTTTAACCAGCAAGATCTCGGCAATATCGCCTTCAAAACCTCAATTGAAATTTTGCCTACTGAGAAACCCTTTATGTTTTGATTTTTTTTGTTTACAACATATTTTTCTGGGGAGTATATAGAGGGGGGATGAGGGTTCCCTGTCCCCTTCAGTCTAGATATACCAATTAAAGTTAAAGCCCAGTTTTTTAGGGTCCAATTTCCAAAAATTTTATGGGCAGGGGACCTCCAGAGCCCCATACACAGGGTTGGCAAAAAACCGGGTTTTTTTTAAAAAAACCAAAAAAACCGGGTTTATTTGGTTTTTTTTGGTTTAAACCAGGTTTTTTTGGTTTAAACCAAGTTTTTTTAGAATTTTTTTTATCAGAATAAGTTATTTTAGCATTGATGTTTGAAATTGAGTTGTAAATGAGACATTTATTTCAGGGGTTGTTTATAATTGATAAATGATTTGTATATTTCAATTAATTAATTAAAATTAAATTAATTTGTTTTAAAAATAATTTTTGTTTCTAAAATATTCCAATTTGAATATCTAATATTATTGTAGTGAATAAAAATCAGTGTTGATTTATCTTGGATAAATGGTTGAAATAATCTTAAATAAAAAAAAATCTTAAATCTTAAATTAAAATCAAATTATTTATCTTAATTATATATGGATTAATTTATGAACTTAAGAAAATTCTTTAGAAAGAGAAAATTTTATTTTTTAAATGAGAAGTAAAAGTGAAATGTAAACAACTAAGGTTAATTGAAATTGGATAATTGATAAAGATAATTAATTTGATTAATTATTAAATGTTAAAATAATAAAATTAATTATATGGATTATTTATGAACTTAAGAAATTTCTTTAGAAAGAGAAAATTTAACTTTTTTAATAAATAAAAGGGAAATGTAAGCACCTAATGTTAATTGAAATTGGATATATGATTGAGATAATTAATCCGATTAAGGAAATTAACGGTTTTTATTAATTTAGTAAAAAAACCCAACTGGTTTTTATCTGTTTATAAACAAACCAACTGGTTTTTAGTTTTTATCATTAAAGAAATCAACGGTTTTTATTAATTTACTAAAAAAACCAACTGGTTTTTATGACTGACAAATAAGACAAATTAGTTTTATTAATTAATTAAAATCCAAGCCATATTTTATCAGTGAAAAACAGATAACTTTTGTGTATGTTTAGTTACTCTTTGAAATAATGCTTCATTTTAAAGGAAATTAATAAATGAACTATCTCTTGCAAAATATAATAAGTTTAACTTAAGCATTTAAGGTTAAGTTTAGAGAGAATTCAATAATTAAAACCATTAAATTAAAAGATTTCTGATTTTTAATCACCTTAAAATGTAAATTTTTTTATAAATCTGACCTTTTAATTTTGTGCAAAAGATTATACTTAATAACACTTTCTTTAAAAAATCCTGAAAATATTTTAAAATTTCTAAAAAAACCAAAAAACCAAGTGGTTTTTTTGGTAAAAAAACCATGGTAAAAAAACCATGGTTTAAACCAATGGTTTAAACCAAATGGTTTAAACCGGCCAACCCTGCCCATACATACTTAATACTTTATTCAGTTTTAAATTCATAAAAAATTCAAAATCCTACCTAAAAATGTAAGTCTAAAATTTGGGCTATGTGATCCAAAAAACAGTTCAAACCCTTATTTTTATTGTCAAATTCACAAACATTTTCTTGGGGAGATCCCAAGACCCCCTTTCATACTTGGACCTTGATAAGCAACAACTTCTCTAATACTAAGTTCTCTCTGAGGCAAATTCTACCTAAAAATTAATCGAAATATACTGCATTAAACACATTAAATAATGCATAGAAGGGGGTGACAAATAATTTTGGTCACCTTCCAAAATGATTTTCTAAATACGCCTCTGGTATTTTTAAACTTATTTTATATCAGTTTTAAGTCTCTAAAACCTTAACAGTGCTAGTTTAAAAGATATCATTTGAAAACATTTTATCTCCCTGGGTGGCCTTACTGTTAATTGAATATTCCATATATCCGCCCCTCCCACAAAATTGCATTTATCGCCTAACTTTCGTCAACCCTTTGCGATTGGCCCGGACTGTTGAAATTAACCAAGAATAGTTCAAGTCTATGCTTTTTTACCTGTCCTAACTAGCTAATTTGAAATACTAAATAGTTTTAGGTACTTACATGTAGTATCCCAACAACCATCAAATTCAGGGGTTAAGAATTCTTGTCTCATAAGATAATCTTTTCTGTGGGATACTATGTTTGAAATTATCATTAAAGAAGGAAGATTTAGACACTTTAGGGAATAAGGCTGTACATTTTACCTATAAGACACTTTTATTTCACTAATCAAAAAGAATAAGAAGGGAATTCACTTACCCAGGTTCCACCTTTACAGAATTGACTGTAATATTCACAAATTCCAAAATAATATTAGTTCAATTGACATATCTAATTTGACATTTTTAGAGTTTGTTTTGAAACCTGATCTAAATTTTCAAATCACTTGTTAAGAATCTCTGATTCAGGGCAAAGTGAGTTACATATTGTTCGTTAAGGTTTAAATTTTGCTACAATGGGGCATTTTTCATCTTTAAAATAATCTGAGAATGCATTATCTATTTATCCTAAGTAATTGACTGACAGTTTTGTTTTTTAGAAATGGAGATTCTAGTTCTTTAAAAGAATGGGCTATTGTTGAGATTCAAGGTGACCTCCAGTCCAGTACAGGTGAATCTATTGCTGGCAAACAAATCGGACAGTTGATTTTCTACACAAATGTAATTTTTCTATAAGCATTGTTTTTATCTCCCCCTTTACACTATTTTTAAAAAAAGATAAATATTTTTACATGTACTTCTTAAAATAAGTTAAATACCACCCACATCAGGATTTTAACTAGTGAATAAAATTTAAAGTTAATTCTAAGGTCATCAGTCTGGTTTTTGCAGGCTTGAAACGCACTGGGCTACTATACTATAACTGTTGACAACACTCAATGATCCTTGTGAAACATAGTAAGGAGAAAAGGGAAGTTGAAGGGCCATTCACTAGACTAGTCTTGAAGCATAGCAGCTTGTGCCTTATCTTCCTAGAATCCATTCCCTTGGTGCTACGCCCTCTTTACTACAGGAGTAGTCTTTTTCACACCTTCCTCCCATTTTGCAGCTGAGATAGCTAAGAGTTGTCAGCAATTTTAGTTGTCCTGTGTGTTCCAAGCCTTAATTTCATACAGTATAAGTTAGCTTTATGTCTGAAAACAAGGCTAAACTAGCATTATTATTACTTCATTAGGCTTTGATACCTTTTTTAAAAAACAAAGCTAAAACTAAAATTGTAAATAATCCAATCGGCACTAATGTGAGGGTTTAATAAGAAAACAATGAAAACAAAACTGGCTCAACACAGTAAAATCTTTGGAAACTAATTGCTGGCATGCGGATAATTCAAAAGTAGCACACAGCGTATTCATTTCAAATTACAATTTGAAAAAACTAATGACATTACACCACCTTGGAATTACTTGTTAGGTCAATTCAAAAAATATGAAATCATTTTGAAAATAAATTCTGAAACAAAATAAACAAGCTTTTAGTATAATTAAATTTTTTCTCTCTAGTCTTGCACTTAACAGTTCAATTCCGTTAACGTTCCCGCTAAATATCACAAAGGCTTTTTAAACGCTATATATTCAAATATCAACAATTTTTTCTGATTTTTATTGATAAACTGAACAGTTATTGATCTTAATAAGCATTTTAATCTATGAAATTAAAATTATTTAGCAATATTTCTTTTTGGAGTCCAAGAAATTATGGCAGTATTTAGCGGGAACGTTAACGGAATTGAACCCACTTAACTACCTATACTTCATATCATATAACAAAGAAACTTTTTTCACATATTCTTCTCCCAGGGAAGACCGACTCTCATTATTGGATGCCACATTCTTCTTGGTAAAGTTGTTGAACAAAACCCACCATTTGCCGTCTTAAAGCGATCAAGAGCTCCTGACACCTCAATTGATGGAAGCAGCCCATCAACCGACTATTCTGTGCTAGCTCTTGTTAAGAAGAAAATCACATTTAGGACAAGACCTAAACCCATTGTCTCTCTTGGTAATAAATAGGAAATGCAAGTACTCAATACTCACCAATTGAGAATTATAAATTCATTCATGTAAGCAATTCATTTGCATTCAATATGTGCAGAATCGAATGCCTTCCATGTGATGACAATTTCCATTCTGCAAGTTTATTCAATTACAGAATTATATAACATTGATTTCATGCTTATAAAGTACTATAAAAGAAAATTCATAATGAGTAAGGACGACTAAGGATGTATTTTTAAAATTCGAATTTCATCTTTATTTAACATTTTATTGAGTATGGATAGTTATTGATTTTGCTCTAAAATAGGTAGGATTTAAAACTCAGAACACAGTTAGATAATTTTTAATATAAAATCTTATATTGCTGTATATATTTAATATTTTATGAAATAAAAAATTATGTTCACAAGAGTTGGAGTATTTATTAGGAACTAACTGATTTAATAATTTGTTACCAAGGTTTTAATATTTCCCCCCAATATTATCTATATCTCTTCTGCATATTGTTTGAATTGCAAAACAAATATTAATTTCCAAAAAACCTTGACCTTATCAAAATCTGCACATACCATATTTTTCATTTTCTACACAGCCTGCTGCAATATTTTCCTTTTAATTGATAGCTTGCTGTTAGATATTTAACCTTGAAGTATTGGGGTAATCAATGAAATATGTTTTGATAGCACACTTTATTTTTTGGAAAAGAAAGTTGTAATTTAGAATAATACAAATCAAATGAATAAAACATCAACTTAAAAAAAAACGCTAATTATCTTTATTCTTTTTTCAAAACATCAATAATTATTATTGCATAGCATTGATATTTTTCAGTGTAGTACCCAGTTCTTAAACTTGCATCAATAGACTTTTTGGTGCAAGACAGGTTCATTGGTATAAATTTCATATCATATCATGACTCTAGTGCCGTGGTTCCCCAACTATTTTGGTCATGGAACCCCCAAATTTGTTGCCAATGATTGCGAAACCCTGAACATTTTTTAATCAACGACTTTTCAAAATTTAATATCTGATATTAAATGAAACAAGTATTATTTTGGTATTTTAGATTTTATTGAATTAAACAAAACTAAAAAACAATTCATCATAGAAATAATTAATAAAAATACAAAACATGAACTAAAATAAATGAAAAAAATTTTAATGTGAAGAATGCACCTGATTCTTTGATTCCATGATTTCTTAAAATTGGACGTTATCAGGGAAAAAGTTGTAAATAAACGTCTAAGTTTCAAGGGGGCTAGGGGTTCTCCCCCAGAAATTTTTTTGAAATATCTCTTTTTCAAACTCTTTAGGCAGCTCCTATAGGGAAAAGCTTCTTGTAAGTGGCATAATTCTAAGGGTAAACACTGTAAAACAGACTTAAAAATTTTAGAGGGGGTCCTCCACTGGAAATTTTTTAAATTTCCCTTTTAAACTAGTGTTTTATCTCTTTTTTTTCTCAAGCCACGGATGCTTGTGTTTTCAGTCACCTTATATAAAAATTTAAATTTATTTTAGGGGTCGATTTTAAACTTTCCGAGGAAAATGTGAATATATTAAACACCATTCTTATTTTTTTAATGAAATAAAATTTTTCCCGCGAAACCCCTAAATATTTTTGTGGAACCCACTTAGGGAACCACTGCTCTAGTGGTACCTATTTCCCCCTAAACTAATTTATGGCGCTGAACTAAGACCATGCAATTTCATACAAGAAAATTTTGATGAATCTAAAGGAAACATTTTATTCATACTATTTTAACAAAACTAATACATATGTTATGGTTTCATAAAAATGAATATTACGAAAAGTTATTTAATATCCTCTACTTCAGGTGTAAGAGCAGTGTCTTTCACAAAATGATTTTGTCTCTTTTGAAACTCACTGTCCTTGGCTAAAAGATTTTTACTGAACCACTTGGGCCTTTCTTTAGGTAGTTCCACGATTCTTTTGCCTTCAAAGAATTCTTTATCTTCTTTTTCATTCTCATAAAGAATGACCACTTCTTTGTCAATAGGATCTAATTTTAACTCTTTCATAACAGCTTCTTGAACTATCTGGGTCTCTTCTTTCACTTTATTATAACAGTTACCTAAAATGGTATGAAGTTTTGAACAAAAAAAATTTTTCAGAAAAGAGATGTAATAGGTAGTAGTAGTAACTGATAGTAGTCTATCTACTGGTAGTACTTTCAATCTACAATATTATTTCCTGTTACTTTTCTTAAAGACATGCTTGGAAACTAATTAAACAGTAAGGTTACTTTAATCTACAATATTATTTACTTTTACTTTTGAGTTACTTTTTTCTTTAGACATGCATGAAGACTTTCCTCTTTCTTTCGACGCGCATAAGTGCTCAATACCACTACACACTTTTTTAAAAGCCAGAGTATAAAATCTGGTTTTGGTTACATAAACTAGTACATAATAAGTAAGTAGGAAAAAATATTCATAAAAACACCCCTTTCCTTCTGGCAATGCAATTGACATAAATTGCTAACTTAATAGGCATAAATTATAATGTTTAAATAGGGAGTCTATTAAGAAACAAGCCTATTGAGAAATAGTCTATTCTCTAAGCCAGGAAAGAATTACATTGCCACAGGGTTTCTAACGCACGTCGACATAATGGGTAATAGAAATGTGAATAAGTTTGCAAAGGAAACAGCTCGGTGTTTGAACAAATCCTCTCCAGAAGTAACCCTCATGGACATTTTCTGTGTTGAAGGTAAAAAACAAGTTTTATTACCCTTAACACAGAAATGAAATGCTAAAAAACAAGATTAAAAAAATTAAATTTGATTTAGCAATTAGATCGATAAAGTTTTTCTTTCTAAATACAGAGCAAACAGTTATTGTTTGTTACTTTCAAATTATTTTTGTAAGTTCCCCTCACAGAACTCGGTACTTTGTATCCAGGCCTTATACTACTTGGGGATTCACGGTTAAGCGGGGGGAAATTCGCCAATCTGGCGATAAGTGTGCCAGCTTAGCCGCCGTCTAGTGTCCATGGTTGTAATTAGGGATGATGATGCAATACCGACCGCCGCGCCACCGTGACGCAGGCGTATTGCTGGATGTTGCGTGCAGTGATGACGATGCAAGCGTTAAACCAATGGGAAGAAAGATGCTAGTTGCCGTTTGTTGCTCGCATAATATTATTAACAAGTATATAGTAGAAAGTTAGTGGCAACACTTTTGGATTAGATGTTTCAGATCACTTTTGTTTATATCAACGTTTAGCCTACGAAACACCGTTCCTGAGGTAGGTCATTTTTCTGTCTTTTTTGTAGCTATTGCTTGTAAATATGAAGAGTTTCTTTTGATTTTTAATAATTTTTGTGGTCTTTACTTGATTTTGATATTGTCTCAATGGTAGGATGCGCCTGTCGGCGGGTCTTTTATAGCGAAATTCGTGTTTTCTTGATGCCTTACGAGGGCGGTTTAACCCAAATCGATGGGTGTTAAAAATAGATAGGGGGGGTGGGGGGTCTCCCCCCACTTACTACCATCAAATTTATTCCTTAAAAACATTATTAGTTAAAAAATGTGTTTTTTTGGCGATTCTGATGACCAAACTTTAAAATATCGTGTTTTGGCACGTTTTGTCAAAATTTGCTTGTAAATATTTGCATTTTCTGTTGGTTTTCAATACCTTTTACCTGGTCTTTTCTTGATTTTGATAATGTTTTGGTCGTAGGATGCGTTGGTCGGCTGATCTTGAAAGCGAGATTCATGATTGCGACATGCCATACGAGGGCGGTTTAACCCAAATCGATGGATGTTAAAAATAGATAGGGGGGGGTGGGGGGTCTCCCCCCACTCATTACCATCAAATTTATTCCCTAAAAACATTATTTATTTGTTAAAATATGCTTTTTTGGCAATTCTGATGATCAAACTTTAAAATCTCGTGTTTTGGCGAAATCTCGCCAAGTTGGCGGATTTTCCCCCCGCTTACCAGTAATATCCCTACTACTTAATACTTGACACCTACTTTTTAAACTCTAGGTGATACACACATGAAAACTGTGAATTTATTGCATAAATAAAGCAAGCAACTTGCTAAAAAATGCATGCGTTTTTAACATTTTTTCTTTGTTTTAAATGTAACAACCCTAGTGGGTCATGCTAGAAATGGCTTAAAAAAAGTGTTTCACTGTGTTTAAAAGTTAGACAACCTAATCTATTTAGTTTTACATTTTGTTGAGGAAATGAACTCACCACAAATAGTATGCACTAAGTGGAAATGTCCACATTTCTGGCAGGATACTATGGTTTTATAGGGGTAAAGTAGTTTGTTGAATCCATTCCTCCGAATATGCCTCTTTTCAAGGGAGCGTCTACTCTTGGGCACTCCCCACAGGAATCCATTGTCAATGATGGAATCCAAGATGGACTGAGGCTCTTCAGAAACCTCTCTCACACATGGACTCCCTGCTAGGCACAGTTCTAAAAAAGATTGAGAGTTAAATGAACAGATATTTAAGTTCTAAGTCTTCACTCATCATCAAATTCCTTAAAGAAACTTTAACACTTGTACATCATACAGCATTTTTTTCTTTTACACAGCTTAGTTATGGCAGCATGACTCCTCCTTAGTAATAATATAATCTGAATAATACTATGCTTCTACATCACAGATTTAAAACTTTACTTTAATTTAAAAGACCTAATTATAGTAAATCTACAAAAATGTAGTAAATCACAAGCAAAAAGGATGGAAACAGTTGGCCTACCGGGAAATTCGGGATTTTGGTAACTTTGCTCAGGAAATAAACGGATGAGAAACATTCGCCATGCACGAAGTGCAGATTGCATAATATTTAGTTTGCTCATAATTATTTGTCTATAAACTGCAAATGAGTAATTTTTTTCTACAGCGATCCCATGCAGTATGCGCCTCTGCTGTAAACAAAATATAATATAAACAAAACGTTTATGTTGCCATTCCAATTATGACTTATACTAGAAAAATATTTAGTAAAAATTTTAAAGATCAATCTTTTGGAATATAGGTAAGAACTGTTTGTACAAAAAAATTATCAATGTATATTCAATTAAAATTTATCTTTTAAGAAACAGAACACATACCGTATTGAAATCATTGAAATTGGACACAAATAAATTTCGAATGGGAAAAACTACTGCTCGTGATGTTGCTTTGTTTTGTTCGTTTTGTTTGTCTCTCTCTTATGTCTGCCCGTCTTTGACTTCCGTGTTTAATATCGGAATTTTAGCCACTTTTCGTGGAAATTAATGTTTTAATTTTAAATTTCTATACTTTTTATAAAGGGCAATCAATTGCTCATTGTATCTATCTGGGGCCCGGATCATTTTATAGTCAAAGTAAGATTTGAATATTGTTGCAAGTACTTTTAATTTTTATATTAAATTAGAAGGGTATAATCATAACATCTTTGGTTATAATCTGTTATCCAATTGCATTTTAGTGTGTTCTATTTCTTAAGATAGTTATTTTAGTAATAGAATAGTGTATTTACCCAATAAGGTGGTTCTAAAAACTTTTATTTGAGTTAGATGCAAGGTTTTTTGAGTATCAGCCAAGGCCAGAATTCCCGGGTGCTGAATAACACCAATATGAAAAAAAACAGGTAGATGAAGCGAATCCGGCCCGTAGGTGAATTTGGCGATTTTTTTCTGTCGCCAAGCGGAATGCTTGGCGACAGAATGGAAAAATTAATAAAAAATCTCTAAAAATAGCGATCTTACCTTTTCTAAGATAATCCGTTTTTTCGTTGAAAGGGGATACAAATCCAAACTAAATTGATGTCGCGCCGGTGAGATTACACTTTGATGCTACGGGAGAGGTTGAGGTGGATGGGTCAACGGACGCAGAAGCAGCCGGAGGATCCATCTCTTGAGGCGGGTACAATTTTGAGCACATCTCGATGAATGATAGCATTTTCTCAGCTGGTGAGACGGAGCTCTATCCAAACTAATCAGCAAGATAAGAATCAAATTGATCCTTAACCCTGTTGGTATCGCTTAACCAAAGATCTCGTACAGAAGCATGTCCTCGTGAGACTGATATCACCAAAAGAAATTGCTGACCAAGACGCACTTGTTTTTGCAATAACTCTTGGAGAACATTGGAATCACAGCTGAGAAAATCAATCAATCATAGAGAAATGCAAGAAATTGGTACCTGAAATGCCGAAGATGGACCGTTACGGTGAACTCCTTTGTCCGTGCAGCAGAGCAAAATTGGTGCGACCAACCGACAGCGGCATCCAGAGCACAAAGAAATGGCAAGGCGCTAAAAAGCATTGAGAACGGCTTAATTAAATTAAAACAAGCGGGGTCCAATCATTTTTAAATTTCAAACCACTTTATTTTGATAAGGAACTGTCAAACCCAAGGACACAGCATCTATAGGCTTGGATGAGGCGGGGCTAAGAAGAAAGAAGCGATAAGAGAGCAGCGGGGTTGCCATGGAGGAACCGGTAGGGTCGGAGAGAACCTCTAGGAGAGAGAAGGACCAGAAACAAACCGCGATCGCCAAAATTTGGCGACTAAAATCTACGGGCCGGATTCGCTTCATTAGCCCAAAAACATAGTATAGAATCGAAAAACAGCGAAAATTTGCTGATGTGTTTCTCCAACCTTTTTTCACAAATCATATAGGAGGAGGCCAATTTACCAACATAAGAGGTGGATAATAGGGGGACGGACTCTCTTGTTTTAGAACGATTTCATTTAGAATAGGTTGAAGCCAGTGCTCAGATTAGGGGACATTATCCCAACAAAAATTTTTGCTTCTAGTAAAAAAAAATTAAGGCAAGCTCCTCCCCACCAAAAAAAATCCAGCTACAGCATTGATTGAAGCATATAAATTTTGGGTAAATGAAGCGAATCCGGCCCGCAAGCTGAATTTGGCGATTTTTTTTGTCGCCAAGGGGAAAACCGATGGCATCTAAGCATTGAATTCTTATCGCCAAATTTGGCACTGAAAACCTGCGGGCCAGATTCGCTTCATTAACCAAATTTTGATTTTGAAATGTTGTAATCTTAAAGCATTGAAAATGAGTTTAACCCTGTTTAAATAGGCCAAATTTCAAAAAAATTTCTTAAAACACCTTGAAAAGGGGCTTTAATGAAAATAAATATCATTCCTGGCATAATTAATCATGTTTGTAATACAGTAAAATCCCGTTACAACGAACTTCACGGGACCGTAAAATTTTTTCGTTATAACGGATATTTCGTTGTAACGGAATTTCGAAAATTGAACAAAAGGAACAATTAGATTAAGAAATTATCAAAACCAATTATGAAAAACCGGCTTTTCAAGTACGTGGATGCTACCATCATCTGAAATATGAAAAAAATCACTTACCTCTTGGGAAACAATCACCTTTAAACTACAGATTACGAAGAAATAAAATTTTATTTTGGAAAATCTAGGATCTTTTTTCTGTACAAGGTTAGTCGTCACATTAAAAACTAATAAATTTTGCAGATGATGAATGCTAGAAAAAATTAAGTCCGGCACATTACTTTGTGAAGTAATAAATGACCACAATGTCTCCAAACTAGCTAATGCCAGGGGTGCAGAAAATGTTTCAGGGTCCAAAATTTCCCCAGAACACATTTTTTCTCCAAAATTTCCTCCAAAATGATATATTTAAAGTAGTTTTTTTTTAATTTTTAAACTTCTTTCAGATCCAAAAATTCTCACATAATCCATAGATTTAAATTTTAGTGATCGTTAGACTCTCCTTTTTTAGTCTTTCTTACACACAAAAATCTTATAGCTCAGAAGTGCCTCTTTTCTTAAAATATGAAAAACTATTTTTTCTCAAATTTAAGCTAAATGTAAACTTCTCCTTAATTAACTCAATTTTTTAGAAAAGAACATGGGTGTGATTTAACAACGTAATTATTGTGAAATTCATACTCATCCTACCACGAATACATTGTTTTTTCTGCATACCAATCGGAAAGCAAGGAAAAGCCAACTTTCAGGTATTCACCTAGAAAACTGATTTTTAGCGCAGATGGCAGATCCGTAGTTTTCCTGCTCAAGATCCGTAACTCCACAGTTTTCATCTGATTTCCATTGAACTTGGAGGTTATAAATTCAGTCACTACCCAAAATATTTGTTTGTCAGCTAATGATGATTGGATTTTTTTAGTTTTTCTTTCTATCTTGGGCAAAAATTTCCCCAGAGCTGCATGAATTTCCCCCGAACCTCGTTCGGGCGTTCGGACATATTCTGCACCCCTGGCTAATGCTTCTGTTGAAGTAACAATATGTGCTTCTACCACAGTTTCTTCATCTTCACTGCTACTTTCAGCATCAGCATCACCTCTGCCGTCTTTAATGGAGTGAACGATGTCTTCTTCTGTCAGTTCATAGCATGTTAGAAATTGCAACCAATAAGCATTCGGTTGTTTTCGGGCACCGAGACAATTTTTTGTTTACTTCTTGAAAAACATCTTTTTTTTACTGTTGCGCTAACCGTCACCAATTTTTATCTCGCGGATGTGTACCCTTTCGCTTTCAACCCGGGGACAGTAAATTACTGCACCTGCTTCGGGATATCGGTTTCGGTTTAATCGGGGGTGGTGTGTAACCGCCTCGGAAATAGTAGTTGAAAGAAACGCGAAATAAAAAAATATGGAAGGTCTGAGTAGTTCGTTGTAACGAGATTTTCCTAATTTGATAATTTCGTTATATCGAGATTCATTTAACATTGTTTTAATAGGTTTTTGGTTGGGACTTCTGTAAATTTCGTTATAACGGGATTTTTCGTTGTAACGGAATTCGTTGTAACTGGATTTTACTGTATATCCCTCTAAGGAGGAATCCTGAATCCTTTGGTCATCCCCTCAATTTTTCAGAGCCGCCACCGCCGCTAATGGTTGAACTGTCCTAGGTAATTACTAAGTAGGACCTCAATGTCAAAGAAAACTTGGAAAAATTCTCATTGGAGAGGTTTAAGAAATTGAGTTACCAATAAAACATATAAAAATATAATTAGGTACGATTAGCCAGGGTCCAAATCTATCCAATTGATATGTATTGGCAATGTTTTTTTTATAATAGTGTTTTATTTTGATATTTTATTATTTCTGGCAATTTTGCATAAAAACTTGATTCTTGCACCCAGTTAATCCTTAAATACCAGATATTATTAATAATCAATGTGCCTATGCAGAAAAATTACAAGTTGATGACTTGATGACATCGATTTCAAACTGTTAAAACTTTCTGGGTTTTTTTGGGGAGGGGGTTCAGTTCAATTATCTGTTCAAATAAAAGTTGCCTAGCTGTTTTGGCTGCAAAAAAAACAACTCTTGCTCAAATTTTTATTTTTATTATTTCAAATATAACAGTATTTTTTAACTAAGTTTTATTTATGCACATATTAATATTTCTGTCAATTAGCACCAAGCACAGCTTAGAAATTATAGATCTTACTTATTATTCCATCTAACGTCAGTTTCAGCAGCACAGAGTGGCCTTTGGCTATACATTTTCCTTTTTAGCGACTTGTTTGACAGGATGATACAGAAGTACCGACATTTTTTACTGGACATACAATGGAGGTATTAAAAAGTAGGGTAATTGTGTGTGGTATTTCAATTCCTGAAGAGGGATACTACTACAACACTGTTCCTGCTTGTTCCACCTTAAATTGAGCCCTGCACTTATTTATTTATGTAACATTAATATAAGATGATAATTCTGCATGCGGCAATCCTACTTCGCAAGACTTTCAGCCAGCTTTCCTATTTTCAATGCTTGGGTGGACATATTTGGACCTTAATCATAACTAAGCATGATGGTAATTGGTAAATTTTACAAACCTCGTCATTGCTCTTTATCTTTTGCTTCTAAGTTTTTCTGTGCTGTGTGAGCTGCTCTTTTAATCCTCTATTTTTTCTATTGTTGTACGAGTATTGGTATTCATTTCTCTACTATACATTTTAGCTTTCTCTTATTTCTTTTTTATTGCTTTGCTTTTCGTTAGCCCTAGCCTTTTTAAATTCTGCACTGTCCTTTAGTTTTTGTGTCCCCGTGTTTCTCTTGTTATTTTTGTGTTGTTTCTTTGCATCCTTTCTTCTCTTTTACTTTTTTCAGGATGTTTGAAACCTGGTACCACATAGTTTGGCTAAGTGATGGAAATAATATTGTATTGGATAAATCCAGAGATGCAGAGCTTATTGTCTCTCTGGTCCTTGAATGAAGAGGAAGGTTCAGGGAATCTGGTATCGAATGTTCATGTTCTGTGGAGCTGTTTGAAAAGTCTGAGGGTTCTGGAAGCTATGAGAGAGAGAATATTCAAAAATCATCATGATCAAAACTAATTTTTGAAGACGTTTCAACTTGATACTTACTTAACTTCTTAGATCTCAATGTGGAGATCAAGTGTGAATTATATAGGTGGTTGGTGAGCTTATAGTTTGTTCTTGAATGAAGGGTAATGTTAATAATGGTTTGTTAGTCTAATTGGAGGTTGTGTTTCTTTCAGGGAGAGGATGAATCAATTAAGAAATATTTGGATGTTAAGGATGTGTCTTAAAAGGATGAATCGATTGAGAAATCACTAATTTTAGTCTTTTTTATTAAGTTTTTTTGAGAAAAACTTGTATGTTGAGTCATTCAGGTTATAAAGGCTTGGTAGTTTTAAAACAGCTTAATAGATTGTGATTTAATATTGAATATTTTCAGTGTTTGGTGTATGTTTAAGTAATGCATGTTTAAAGAAGCATTTTAAAATTTTATAATGCTTGAAATTCTACAAAGATTGTTAGTAGTTTTTGAAGTTTGGAGTAAGGGATGAATTAGGTGTCAAGTCTTGTTTGTCCTTAAGTTACACTGTGACAACTTCTTTAAATGACACTCATATAGCAATCCTTATGACAGATAATGAAAGTACCGATTTTCTTTCATCAAAACAACTGTTTTTTTGGTCTCAGGACTCACTTTATCACGGTTTTACAGTACTTGTTTTGTACATAGATGGAGTCAAGAACTGGATTGGATAGTTGGTACTGTCTTATAGTTCTTCCCAATATTTTCAGTGATCATGAAGGGGGCTTCATTTTTGGATGATTTTTGTCGTTGCTAGGTTGTGTTAATTGTTTGGTTTATCTTATTAAAAGATTCTGGCATGGCTATAACTGGGACTTTACTGCTATATAAATGTAATGAAGTGAAATCCTGTTTCCATGCAGTTGTATCTTTGTCTACTTTTTTTTGTTTTTTTAAGATAAGGGTATGTAAAAAACAATAAGATGTTTGACACCTCTGTGATGAGCTTACAATACTGGTCCAGGAAGAAGAAGCAAATCCCACAAAGTGCTCAGTTATGTCACCCGTAACTGTGATGCCCTTGTCGGCATATGCGGGGTGGCTTAGGTAGAACTGCAAAGGCAGACCTATCCACTTTCCAACTTTTATGTTTTATCTACAACCTGACAATTTGATCCAAAAAAACACAGAAAAAAATCATGTCCATTCCCCTCCCTTTGAAAAAATAGACTAAAAACACTTTTCTGGCTTGCTAAAACTTTTAATTTCTATGGGGCATTAACCTTCTTGGGCTTGGGATGAAGATTTTTTTTATATTTACAATCCATTCTCCGTTAAACAATTTCCTAACCATCTTGACTCTTGAGTTGTCTTTTTATCAATGTTATTAATAAAATGACAAATTTGTATTACATTATTCTGTAAGATCCAATCGCCATTTAAAAATAACCAATTTTGGGTTGCCAGATTTTGATAGAGGAAATTTAAATTTTTAAGCAGTATGCTTATTAGAACCTTTGATTACCTAAAATATTTATTTTTAAATTAAAATTGCAGATTAATTATGTTTTAAACACACAATTTGTAGGATTTCTTGATTTTCTAGGTTTTTGGTGGCCATCTTAAAAATAACACGTCCGGTCATTCGATATTAGTAAACTTCCGTTTTCCTATTAAATACATCTAGTAGAACCAAAATCTGTTGAAAAAACCTTTTGTTGCAATTAGTTCCCCTTAACCCAAAATTCCCCCTACTATAAGCAATAACAAAACCCTCTTGACTTGTCTTTTTAATGTGAATTTTTTGTGTTGTAATTCAGAATCAGCTGCTTAGAACGTTTTGTTTTAAAGGTTTTTTTAATGGTATTACTTATGAGGATATTGGGTACTTGTGTTTTATACCGTCAACCGTTCAGTAGCGGTTAAATTCAGCAATACAGCTATAGAATAGTTAATCAATAGGATTTTATAACATTTTAGGTTTCAGCGGCATGGTCGACGGCATAATACATAAGAACCCGATATTGTTGTTCTTTACTTTTTTATTTTTATTAACATATTAAAAACTTTGCTGGTTGAGTTAAACCTCAATATAACTTTTTTACCTTTTATCTTAATATTTTTAGGAATGTTGTGGTCTATTTCCTTAAACAACATGCCTCCACGAGTTAACCACTCTGCTGTAGTTATTGATCATAAGATCTACAGCTTTGGTGGTTATACTTGTCAACGAAAAATTCCTGACCATATAGATGTTTATGTTTTTAATACAGGTATAGTAAACAATTTTTTAAAAGTATGAAAAGCATTGTCTTTAATGAATCCAATTTATTATTTTAAAGATTGTCTTTTGTTATTTTGCTAAATGTTTTTTTTTTCAATTTCTAAATTTTTCTTAAATTAAATAGTACTTGTATGTTGATGTTTGTTGTGTTGTAACAATGGTAGCTGAAAGTTTTTTTAAATTATTTAAAAGCAAAAAGAAAGATAATGAACTGAGATCAGAGAAGGTAAAGAGATCGTTGTACATAAGTAAAGAACTCGCATGCTTATTTTACAATGAGGAAGTTGCATGATTTTTAATTTTTTTATTGATTCTTCATGCAAAAATAAGCAACTATAAAAAATTTGAGGCCGATCAAGAAATTTTTTATTGCAAAAAAAATTAACAAAAATCCCCTTTTTCAAAGCGCGCGAAAACGCTAAGAGTTTGGGATGTGACGTCATTGTACGGTGACCATTGTTGGAAAGCAGGGGAGTTGATGGTATGATTGCACTACTCGACAAAAAAATAGGGTCAAAATGCTTCTGACACAAATCAAGCAGCATCCGAATTTGACCCCCGTTTTTCTCCATCACGTCCAGATTTTCGGGGAACAGCCCCTCCCCCTTTTTGCGTTTTTCGATGACTTAATGACTTTGAATTCGATTTTCAGGGGCAAAAACTATTACTTTAGCCTTTAAATTACACCCGAGGGAACAAAAAAGGTTAAAGCTTCTAAAATATACAAATTTGTAGCAAATGGATATGTTTAAGGGGTTATTACCCCCCTAAAAATGCAAAAAAATTGTTAAAAATTATAGAGATTGTTTTTGGCTATTTTTCCCTCTAATTTTTTACGCAATTCATCATTAAAGGGTCCTAACCCTTCCCCAAGGACCCTAATTTAATGAATATATGCAGCAGGGATTTTTGCTAAAAGCGGTTGAGGCGTTAGTGCCCCCGAAGCACTCGCGGAAGAGACTCTCTGAATCGCGCCGCCGCTTGTGAACTCAGGAATTAATATTCATATTTTGAAAAGCTCAAAAATGACATTGTTCTTATATTTCAGGTCTATCCTGAGGGAAATTGTTCAGTTCGTTAAAAACTGGCCATTTTTTGGGGATGGGGATTCCATGTTTCAAGCTGTTAATAGATGCGTGGGCTGTGGATAACAATTGGGGGGTGATACATTAAAAATTGAAGGAGATGGGGGAAAACGGGTGTCATATTTGCGTTTAGGAGGTCCTTTTACACAAGAATCGACTGAAATTCAGTCAGTAACAGTTGGAATTTTTTTTGTATAGCTGTTTAACCCTTAAGAATGGCATCGAACCCTTCTGTGGGTGCTTTGGGGGCGCTAACACCTCAACCGTTTTTTGTAAAAATCATTGCTGCATATATTCATTAAATTTGGGTCCTTGGGGAAGGGTTAGGACCCTTTAATGATGAATTGCGTAAAAAATTAGAGGGGAAAATAGCCAAAAACAATCTCTATAATTTTTAAAGATTTTTTTTTGCATTTTTAGGGGGTAATAATCCCTTAAACATATCCATTTGCTACAAATTTGTATATTTTAGAAGCTTTAACCTTTCTTGTTCCCTCGGGTGTAATTTAAAGGCTAAAGTAATAGTTTTTGCCCCTGAAAATCGAATTCAAAGTCATTAAGTCATCGAAAAACGCAAAGAGGGGGAGGGGCTGTTCCCCAAAAATCTGGACGTGATGGAGAAAAACGGGGGTCGAATTCGGATTCAGGGGGTCATTTTACATAAGAATCTGCTTGATTTGTGTCAGAAGCATTTTGACCCCATTTTTTTTGTCGAGTAGTGTTGTTGACGTCATCGTATGGTGTTTTCACTTAAGCGTTTTCAGTCACGTGTTTTTTTCTCTCCTTTTAAATTAAAATATTTAATTACTTGTACATTCTTTTGAAAAATTGTCTAGATATTTCATTTTACCATTCAAAAAACCATACACAACGCTTGAATGTTTATGAAAATCTAACACATGCAACTTCCTTATTAAATTCAAAATATTTAGATTTTTGATAAAAATGTTACTTTCCCCAGGCATTGAAGGCATAGGATTTGTAGGTCCCTGCTTTAAAATTAAAAGAAAGAAACAAAGCAGTTTATTTAAAGTTCTTTTCCCTAACTACCTATTCTTTCACAAACCCTGCAGAATTTAAATTCAAACTATTTTTAAAATAATTGAACTTGGAAAACATTTCATTCTGTCCATTTAAAATTTTCTAGTGCTTAGTTTTAGTAAAAGTATATTTTTCTTTTCAGCTACCTACACAGGGAAAGTTGTGAATTACAGAAATATATATTCTGCTCCAATGGGTCTTTATGGTCATTCAACTGTTGCATATGGAAGAAAAGTTTATCTATGGGGAGGACAAACTGGAGATTTCGTGACAGATACAGTATATTGTTTCGATGTTGGTAGGTGATATTTACAACCTTATCCAAATGAATAGTTCAAGTTCTACAGTTTTCTACTGTACTCTAAACACAATAAAACCTTAACACTACTGTCACATCGTATACAATTGAGATTCAAATTTTTATGAGGAAAGTTTTTAATTATTAGTAGTGGATATTTATTCAGTAAGATATTGGTTGATTGATGAGATATTTTTGACAGGTGCACATCCTTTTTTTTACAGAAGAGGGAGTCCCAAATGGAATGGCCCTAGTAAATCGAGAGTCTTCTGTGAATTTTTAAACTTAAGTTGGCCCCAAATACATTTTAATTCTTAAATTTTTTATTAGTCATTTTCTTTTGAAACATCAAATTAAATCAGAAGCCAAATTCAGGGTTTATTTCATCAGTGGCTATCCTTTTTTAGGAATAATGCTATGATTTGAGACAAAACAATTATGGGTACAGCTTCCAATTTTTCCAATGTATGCTCAAAACTATTATTCAGAAGCTGATTATGGGATTTTAGAGCCAAATAATGCTTTTTATTCAGTTAAGTCTGTGTAGCAAAAGTTTAAAAAGTTTTAATACCAAAAATAAAATGTACGTAAATACTTAAATTGTTTTATGAATGTTCTTTTTGAAGGTTTCGTCAGTTATATCATGCATAAAATAAAATGAATAAAATTAATCAATAAATTCAAAATAACTTAACAGGCTGTGCTATTGATGGTGTCAACCGTAAAGCTATTAGAGATGGCAGCACATGTCGTTGTCCAATATTCACTTCCGCTTTAAGCTGAAAACTCCGATTACTAGTTGACCAATTCATTTAAAATCTTAAATATTTTTAATTAGTAGTTTGAATTTTCTAATAACTTTTATTATTTTATAAATATAAGTTTAAAATGTTTTTTTGTCTTAAATTTCGTTGTAAATTTAAGATGTTTTGAAATAAACTTATCAGTGAGGCAAGACGTCACCTTAAGATGGAGAAATAACCCCTACAATTTATGCATTTCAACAATGCAATCGAAGTTCATGATCCTTAAGTTACTTCCGGTTGACACCTCTCATATGCTTAATGTGACTTTTTAAATTGCAATTTTTTAACAAGTCATCTATCCATATTAAGATTATATCTTGAAAGAGGCTTACAGACCTAGATGCTTTAGGTGCTTTATCTTGAACAATATTTTGATTTCATTGTGTTCTTAATTAAAAAACCATCACAAGCATGTTTAACCAAACCTAAAAAAATACCTGACAGCCAAATTGGGAAAATTAAAAAGAATTGCCTGTAGTTAAATTTTCTTAATTCAATATAATTAGGATCACTTGCAGTTGAAACAACACACTATTATTTTTTCACATTTTTCAATGTCTTGGCATATGCCAATGTTATAACTCCGCCATCCCGCTTAATTCTGTGGGGTTTTTTTTCAGATAACCTAGAATGGAGTATTCCTGAAACAACCGGCATAAAACCCAATTCTGCAGATGGACACTCTGCATGCGTGATAGGGGACTACATGTACATCTTTGGGGGGTATGAACAAGATTTTGAGAGGTTCAGCTCTGATGTGTACAGATTCCATCTTCTCACTCACCATTGGGAGAGAGTGCTGACTGATGTAAGACAAATTCTTGTTATTGGAAGATGGGTTCATAACAGGCCATTCTCATTATAACATATAAGTTTCTCATTATAACAGGCCTTGCAGTGTTCCTAAAATTCCTTTTAGTTTAAGCTTTTCTAAAATTGTTAGTGTGCGGCAATTAGTCCCCAGACTAGTTGGTTGTTAACTATTTTTAATACTAGTTGCCGAACACTAATTTTAGGAATTTTTGGAAACCTTTAAGCTAAAATAATTTTAGGAACACTATGAGGCCTGTTATAATTTGTTACCTAAAAACCAGTTCAGTTGACTAAAAATGTTGACGACTTACTGATCTTGATTGTACAATGACAGAATTGAAAAATCAGCTCTATTTTAATCTCAGTAAGTGAAAAAGAAACACTTATCAAAAGATTTTTCGGTTATTTCAAGATTATTCATTGAAAGTTTCATTTGGTTTAGCAATTGCTTTAGTATTTCTTAATATCATTGAATATGTTGGACGCCACATTTCAAAATGTTAACTTTTATCACTCCACATTTGTAGAATTTCTTTAAGATACTCTTCTGTTAGGAACATTAACTGCAATTTCTTTACATGTAGCGTATGAGACAGATTAGTAAATTTCATATTGTCTTGCACTCAAAACACCATCAAGTTTAAAAAATCAAAAAAAAAATCCATGCTGTAACTATTTCAAGTTTTTATCTTGTAAATTGCATTTTTATGTTCGAGTTCAATTTGTCTTTCTCCCAACAGGGCCCTACTCCCGAGAGCAGAGACTTTCACACAGCTTCAGTGGTTGGTGATCGCATGTATATATTTGGTGGGCGAAGCTGTATGGATGGTGAGAGTCTAGATGAAGAGTTTTACTCCAATAAAATAATGTACCTGGACACAAATACCTTTACGTGGGTTGAACCCACCTGCAATGGAACACCACCATGTGGCCGAAGGAGCCACTCAGCATGTAATTAATTGATTATAGACATATTTTTAGAAAAAATAATTTCAAAGGGTAATCTGCCTTAAAAATACTAGAATTTTTTTTCTTAATATTTAGAACATTCCTCTTCAATCTTCAATAACTTACCTCTTTCATTTGTGAGTGCTTTCACTTTACCAGAAATTTTCAGTTTATTTCAGTTTCTATTTTATTAAACTATGTTTTGCTTTCCAACTTTCTGAAATACTAGGGTGTTTCATCCTATTTATTTTACCTTAATTGGATTGAGAGACATTTGCATGAAACAGGATCCAAACAATTATTAGAAACAGCTTCATGCTTTATATTTTGACTTGTTCAATTTGTTCCAGGTGTGTATAGAAATGAAATATATATTATTGGTGGCTTTGAAGGTTTAGAAGAGAAACACTTAAATGATGTCCACAAGTTTGATCCAGGTTTGAATTCAAATGTTTTTATTTGAGAACTGTCATAGAAACCTTAATAATCAATTAACCTAACAGGTTTGGTTTAGTTTTCTTTCCTGTGTGAAATAAATTCTTAATTTATGTCCTTTTTTCTGTTTGTCTTCCCCAGTGTTTAAACAGTTACTTGTTTTTCAATCTTGCGCAGCAGTTCTTAAACTGTGGTCCCCGAACCCCTGGGGGTCCGCGGCGCCTTCCTAGGGGGTCCGCGAGTTTACCTTGAGGAATTCCTCAAGCTACTTTCAGAATTCCCAAAAGAGTTTCAAAATTAGATGAAACACTACTTTTAAGAGGTAAATTTAAAAAATTTCTGGGGGAGAACCCCCAGCCCTCTCGAAATTTTGACTTCAATGCATAATTTTTTCCTTGAAATTTCCAGACCCTCACCTCAGAGACTTGGAGTATTTCAGGGAGTAATAAGGGAAGGGGCCCTGAAATTTAGATTCGGTGTATCAAAAGAAGTTAAAACCCTGTTTTTGGGATCAAATCTCCGAAAATTTTCTGGGGGAGGACCCCCGAACCCCTTTTAGTACTTGGTACTTTATAATTAGAAATTTTTTTAAAAAAGTTCATCAAAATTGGAATCCTACCTAAGAATATATAGTCGAAAATTCATAACTAAGAAATAAAGTTAAAATCCTGTGTGTTTTTAGGGACAAATTTAACTAAAACTTTTCTGAGAATGACCCTCAGATACCATTTTTGTTCTCAAAACTCTATTATAAACTATTTTTACATTAATTTCATCAAAATGCAAATCTTAAAAAAAAATTATAAGTATTCAAAAAATTCTAACTAGGGGTATTAAAACTAATTTAAAATCTGTTATTCTAGTTGAATTTCCAAAAATTTTTGGGGGGAGGACCCCCAGACCCCCCTTTGTGGGTAGAACTTAATTACTCATAACCTTTTATGTTTATTTCCCTAAGACGCAAATTCTACTTCAAAATGTACTAAAAAGCTACTTTGACCTATGAAATATACACGGGGGCGGATGGATAATTTTGGTCCCCTTCCTAAATAATATTTCTCTGGAGTGGAGTAATTGTGAAATTTATTATATTTTGTATACTATTTTTAATTAATATTAAACACAGAACAAAAGTCTGGTTACGGCTTTTGGAGTTGGGGGTCCGCGATGCCTGGCTGCTAACATTAAGGGGTCCGTGACGATAGAAAGTTTAAGAACCGCTGATCTAGCGTATTTTGTTAATTTAATAGAAAAGCAGAAATATAAAACTTAGCATCTGATAAAATGAAAGATAAATGTTTCCTTTTTATACCAAAAAATTTATTTGGATCAGGTCTTTCTTTGTTAAATAGAAACAACCTGTTTTGATGGATAATTTTTGAAGTGCTTCTAAAATCCTCCCTACCATTTAATTTTATAAATTGTGTTATTTTCAAATTCTGGTTAAAACTGGAGTTAAGAATACAGGGGTGCTACTGATATTGCAAATTTAAAAAAAACTTGGTATGAAGTTATTTTTCCCACAAATCTTGATCCGATGAGTCTGAACTATCAAGAATGTTTTTACTAAAGCCATTTGTGTGAAAGCGGTTTGATTGTAGCTACGGTAGGAAAAATTTCTTTCTTAATGACGTAGCTACTATGTAATTGTGCTTCAAACTGATAGTAGGACTGGATTCTGGATAAAAGATGTTAATGCTGTAACCCTTCCCTTATTTTTTTTTCAATTAGACCTAACTAACCTTTTGTATTTTTTTGTTGAGCTTGTAATTTTCAAAAATTTCAATAAAACCTGAAATTCTAGGATTCATGATGTAAAAAAACGTAATTTCCAGTGCTATCCTAGAAAAGTACCACCCCTGAGAATCTGTTTTTTCCTGAATCAAAGCTTATACTCATAAAGTACCTTCATTCCTTAAGATGTAATGTGATCCCTTATTGCAATTTCAGAAACCAACTCTTGGGTTATGTGCAATATAAAGGGAAGTCCACCTTCTCCTCGTAGAAGACATTGTGCTTGTATTGTAGATGACAGCCTGTACTTATTTGGGGGAAGCAGGTAATTTTACTATACTTTTGTGTTGCCATTTATATTACTTATATGGAATGTTTGGCATTGTTATTCAGCATTTACTTTGTTTGAGTAGTAGTCTGATTTATTTGGTTTTTAGGATGAATAAAGGATTTTCCAGAGTTACTAAATTGACATTGGTCTAAAAACTAAACTAAATCCAAAGGAGGAATAGGATTTTCTGAAATTCACTGTCTTCATAAAAATTAAAAGGACTATTTCTCTGAAAATTTGTTCTTTCTTCAAAATTCTCATCTAGCTGTGCCACTAATAACAAACTCACTAGTACTCCTTTGTATTTCACATTCTCCTTTGTATGTATTGGTATTTCACAAGTTTTATAAAACTAGTTGGACTCTCCAAACATTGTACATTTGAAAATTAACTTATTTTAACTGCCAACAAGTTTGACTGCTGATTAACTGCTGGTCAAGTTACTGGTGAATATGACCATAAATAGCTTTTTTTCTAAAGCCCTAAAATTTCCTATTTTTAATTTGAACCCTTAACTAAACACCCAAGAGTTTCTCAACTAGCTTGCCTTTCAAATCAGAATCTTGATAGAAGAACCTTTCCATGTATCATCAACATAAACTCTTTATAACAGAAGGAGATAATGACAAATTACATTTTTCCAAGATAAAGCAATTATTTTATTATTATGGCTCATGGTTACAAATAGTTGTTATATCAAGAGTCGTTAAAAAAAGGGGCGACTGTAGCTAAAATGTAATATATTTTCCTCTAGGTTCTTCTATTTTTAATAACAAATCATAATTTTCTTTGCAGTCCTGGTCCCTTACCACAAGAAAAGTCTGAATGTGTATTTAAGTTTTTCTCTATGGAGCAACAGCTTATAGAACAGAGTGATATGCATATTTTGGACTTCAGTAAGTTAATATCTATTCATTTGTTTTCTGTGGTAAATTTTTTTTAAGGAAAATGGTATATAACTAAAAAAGATTTTGAAGGGTGGGGCCCCCAGTCTTTGTGCAATCTTTAATTGTGCATCTCTAACCCAATTTATTTTTTTAATCTGTCACAAACTCTTTAATTAAGTTCCGATTAACTGGAAATGTTTTCATGAAATAAGATGTTAGGAATTTAGTTTCATAATTATAATATTCTCCATAGTACTATAAACAAAGCCTAATTACCTTTCCCAATTTATGTAGCTGGAACTTTGCAAGTTTGAAAAACTAAATTAAGTACACTATTTTCAACTCTACAAAATATTTGTGAAGAGTTCCTTTTTATTTTTACTAGATTCAATAAAAAGTTAAGGAACTTATAGTAAATATTTTGTAACTTAATCTATTTTAAACTGTCAATTTAATTTTTTTTGTGAATTTTTTGCTTAATGAAATCTTCTGGAGTAAAGATAAATTTAAATATGGTAAACATAAATTATTCAACTACAAAACAGTTATTCTTTATTTTGGTACAAAATTTTTAGCAGCTTATAAATACTTAAATAGTTGGTTTTAATGAAAACTTTATCATTCAAACGAAATTCTTTGTTTAAAATTAGAGTTATAAACTTAGTGTATACTTTTAATTTTTATTCTAATTTTTTTTGGTCACCTAAATGGGCAAATCTATTCCAGGTGGAAATTTTTTTTGTCTATGTCATAAAGTCATGCTAATAAATTACATTTATTATAAATTTTTTGGTTATGCACATTTCTTATGATTTTTAGGACTCTAACTATTGAAGATTTATAGCAGTTATTTTAAAATCCTTGAATAAGAATCATATCAATCCAAATTTTGTTATAATAAAGAACCAATTAGGGATGAATAAAATATTCAATAAAAATAAACATCTTGAGAAATTGTTTTGAACTTTTACCTTTGGTTACCACTGTTTGTGCTGTGTGTGTTAATTTATTATTTAATAAACACATACATAATTTTGAAACAAGTTAGTAAACTTTTTAACTGTACAAAAAACATAGGTTATTACTGTTGCAGAATAGAAGACATATTGAGCACTTAATGGAGTGACACAGAAAAAACAATTTCAATGGTCAAGAAATAATATCAAGTCAACCTCTCTTCCAAAACAAGTCTAGTTGATGTCCCATCACTCCTAGGATTTCACCATTTTAGTTTAATCTGTTACATTCATAGAATTAATCGCAAAAAGTTTATCTGGACAATAAGCTTTTGTTTTGCAAAACCAGCTGGGCCACAAGGTCATAAAACCAAGGATGCCAACCATTCCGGATTTTGCGGAATCCTTCCGCATTTCAGCCTCGAATTCCGCAATTAGGGATAAAGCTAGAAAAACTACGGAAACTACGCTAATTATATTTTAAAGACAATGTATTAAATGTTTCTTCTCAATTCTCTGCTTTTAGCTTCAATCCTTTCAATACATATTTTTTTTACTTAGAATTGCAAATAAAAACGATATTGCGACTAGCAATAGTTATATTGCTAGTCGCTAGGAACTGATGAGATGGGCAATAAATAAGAAGAATCAATCGGAGTATCCTAATCTGCATGGATGATTCATGGTAGAAAAAGATTCATGCGCAACCGTAGCAACTGAAACCCAAGAAGAAATATAATATGCGACCTAGAAAAATCAGAATTAAAGCGGAAAACTATGGACCCTGTTTTGTGTGCACGTGCGACTTCCCGGTGCTCGAAGACTGTCGGGATAGTTGCTGGACTGTCTCCTAAGGAATTCTTTTATCAAGTTTTGCGTTTTCAGGACTTTTCTAAAATTTATCAAAATATTTGGTTATTATAAAAGCGTGGCGTCAGTCGTGGGGAGGGTTTTTTTTGTGGCTCGCGCTTGGGGGCAATTACGGATGAGCATTGTCACAGGTTGGCATCCCTGTAAAACTGTGCTTGGTGCTTATACTTGGTTTTCAAGCTGTTTTTGATTTGTTACAAAAGATCTTCAATCTGGAGATCAGCAGATATAGGTATATGGGAAAGGTCATCATACAGAGGGGGGAAACGAGTGGGTCGTTAAATAGTAGATTCCAAAAATGTGTAGCGTGTATATAATTTTGAACCTAGCAACCCTGAGAAATGGAATGAACTAAATAAAAACACAGTAATCTGCTCCTTTTTGCTAGCCATCTGTCAATAAACATGTAGTCGTAAAAGCTTTTAGGTGGCTCACAGGACAATTTTGCCTTGCTCTTTTTTTGTGTATCAGTTAAAAATATTTTTACTTACTCTAAGCAGTTTTACCACTCAACTTAATGCAACTTGTTTGTGGTGGTTTTGCTTGATATGTAACTTTCGAAATCGAGGTTCATGACAAATGAAGCTTCTATTATATAAATAAGTTTTGTTGACTATTTAAAGGAAATAATATAGCACTTAATGGTGTTATTTCTATGTCATGAAATACTATGTGTGTGTGTTAAGGATAATTCAAATGGTGATACCCACCAGATGAATCTTCCATTCAAGAGCTTTTAAAACTATGTTCTTAATTTTTTAAAACAATTTGGCAAACAAGTACTAATACTTATTTTAAGATTATTTTAATTAGAAACAACAAGTGGAAGAGAGAAATGTGTTGGATGAAAATAAATTATTTTCTTGATCCGCAAGATGATAAAAATTGTTTTAAAATTATTTCATTATGAATTACAAGGAGTGTATTGTTATAAAGTAACTTTTATATTGTTGAAGGTACATATTGAAATATAAATACATAATTTATTTGGAAAATATTTTTGCTTAGAGAAGTTTTTCGGTTATCCAAGTTAGCCTCGGTCCACAATAAATCAGGAATTGGAGGAACTTCACACAATGTAAATCTTTATTTTAAATTTCTGAATTAAAGCTGACTTTACAATTATTTTTCCTGATAAGGAAAACCACCAGTTAATGAAGTTGCAGCGTTTCCCCTCAATATTGAAACTTATTATAGTCTGTGTAAAAAATATTGGTGTCTCACTACTAGTTGTTTCCCATTAGTCGCAATGCATTTCTATTGCACTGCCACATTGTTGCCAGTAAAAAGCTGCCAATTTTATTTACATAGACTATAAAGATAGAAAAGTGGCATGAGACTTAGCAGAGGAATCACTTTTTAATCATTGTGCCCAAGATGTGTGAACTTAACATCTGTAAATTTTGTTTTAAATGAAATAGGTGCTTATTATATTTTAAGACCGAGAGCTGTTTTTGGGGGCTGCTAGACCATACGTCAGAGATGTATATCGAAATTTATTTAGGGAGGGGCCAAAAATTATTCCTTATCCCCTCCCATGCATATTTTAACTTGTTTTGGTAGACCAAAACCAGAAAAAAAACTATAAACAATAGCTCATTTCATTGGAGGCTCCACACCAAATCCAATTAAATTTCAGGGTGATTTTAGAGCTCTAAAAAATTTGGGTAGGAAGGAGCAAAAATAAGTTCTTAACTAGCAAAACCTTGCAGAAAGTTATTTATAAAACATTTTAAGAGCAACACAAATTAAAAATTATCAAAAATGTATTTATTGATTTCAAATTTTCTTGCGGAGCGCCTGGAATCTTTTATTGCACTAAGTTTGACACATGCACCACATTTTGGCCACCTCTATCATAGAGCATAGTTAATGTTAATTTAAATTAAAAGATCTTAATTAATTTATTCAAATATTAGGGTAAAATTCATGAATTTAGGATCTTATAGTTTCTGATGCATCCTTTTTTTCCAGCTGTCTCCCTCAAAAGACTGGCTCAAATGGCCATCATTCAAAATGTTTTATTTTTCGATTTGAGTATACTACCTAGAAACTTAAAGTAAGTATTTTGGCACAAAACCTTAAAAGATATCAAACTAAAAGTACTTTAATATGAAAGCTTTTCTTAATGGTTCCTTTTTTTAGTTATGCCATTCTTTTCCAGTCCACTTTTATTAAATTATTCCATGATTTTTTTTCCAGTTTAATATTTTTTTCTGACATTCAGTGAGCTTTAAATTTTAAAACCAGCCAAGCATTTTTGCATCGTTTGGAGCTCTTTAAATGTCTTGTTTCATGTGTCTCCGATTATTTGGCCTAAATAGCATTGCAACCCTGGACCTACTTAATTACAGTGACACATGGAATACAACACACTAAAACAGTTCATTGGATTAGTTTCACTGTGTATGAAATAATATTATGTTGGAGATTTACAGGAGAAATGTACACTTCTTACTCAATTTGGATTTATCTAATCATTTTCTTTGCACCATACAATTTACCTATAAATATTTAGCTTGGCAAGATTTTTGGAATCTGCTCAACTGTTGGCACTGTTCAATTGTTTTTGAAAGATACTTTCCTATCTCCTGTAAGGCAGACAAAATATTATCAAATAAACTTCTTAAAAATTAAAAAGATAGCTGATGAATTTTGATTGATAACTGCTGTATATATTTATACTTTTTCCATCCTTACATATGCTTCTCCTAAACTATTTTTTTTGTTCCCCTCAGTGAAGAACTTAAGGAAATACTGAAAAATGATAAATGTCAAGGCATCCGGTGTTCATCATAGTTAACTTCATATGTGATTTTAATTAGTTGTGTGTTCACTATATCTGTGATACTGTGATCTAATAAATTTTATTTTTTATCTAAAAACTGCTTTATAATTTTTTACATGATGGTATTCAATGAGAATGTAAATATTAGGGTTTTTTACCTTAAAATAAGTATAACTATACCACTATAAGTATACTACTTACCATATTGATTGATTGCTTCTATTTTGGCTAATTTAATTTTTTTCTCTTTATTTTACTTACTAATGGCAGTAGATCCACTGACAGGTATAGAATAAAATAAATATTTCAGAAAATAACAACTTTGAATCTTCCAGTAAATAATGCTGCTATAAAATTCTGGTCTTAATGAATAAATAATGTTAGGCAGTAAACCAAAAAGGGGACAATTTATAAAAATTTTGAAATAATGATTTTTAAACTATTTACTCCTTGTAACATTTTAGCAGTTGCAATATTTTATATTACTAGGGGGCTCTGCCCCCTGCTCGCTATCGCTCACCAACCCCCGGAACTGCTTCGCAGTTCGTTGAAGATCGCTTCGCGATCTTAGCGAGCAGAGCTCGCTTGTTTCATCTCAAGTATCCATCAGTAAAACCTGGAACTTGTCTGCTTAGTTAATGATCATTTAAAATCGAAATGTTTTATCTCTGTAACTTATCAATAACTTAATGCGGACCATCACTACGAAAATATCAAAATAAAACTCTTGATAAAATATTCCTTTTTAGCTTACCAATAATTTAATCGAAATGTTTTTAAAAAATATACAGCAAGTCTACTAATTATCATCAACCATCTTAGAGAAAAAAATGCCATTAAAAAACGTTTAAATTTATAAAATGCACGTGTGTATCTAGTGAATCATCGGGAATAAGAAATCAGACTCATAAAAATCAGCGGCTGTTTCTCTAGTGAACGACCAGAAAGAGAAGAAAAAATTGAAACTTGGTATCTTAATAATTCTAAAACTAATTCGAATTTTTTAAAAAACGAAACGCCAATCTTTTTATAAAAAATAATTGCATGCGTGTTTAAAATATCATAGTTCTACTGTAATTAGTTTTTCTTTTATAACGAAAAAACTGAAAAAGGGTGAAAAATTTCGAAACTTTAGAACTTAATTACTCCAAAAATAATTCGAAATTCGAAAAAAGGGCGACAAGGTGCACAACTTCATACCTAACAGTATGTGTCTGCAAAAAATCATGCTTCTGCTGTAAATAGATTTGGCTGGGGGCGAACTCGCAGCAGAAAAAAATAATTTTCGACTTTGACAATAAGTAACTCCAGAACTAATTATCTAATTAATTAGGTTTTGGAACCAAAATGACCCTCATACATTTGTCTACCAATGGTCAAAATTTCATAATATTCCTTCAAATAGTTTCTGCGTAGTGATAGTTCAAAGTGTTCAAAAATAACATTTTCTGAAACAGCGGCGGCAGCGGCGACTGTTACTTTTTTTTAATATAGAGAGAAATTAGAAAGGCAGTATATTTCTTCAAAGCCACATTTTGAAGCAATCTCAAGTGGTCGTTAAGCATGCAATCAGTGGCAAATTAAGGATTGAAAACATAATATTCTACTTTTAAGTTTTGAGACATTTGGATCAATCCTAAAACTTGAAAATAAATAATAGAGAGTAAAATTGTTAATTTAACAATGGAAACCTAGTCTGGCTAGATTGTTACATGAAGAAGGGACACTTATGGGCAATTCCACCGTAACTCACGCTACATTTTTTTCAAAATTGCAGTTTCAAATAACTTTTAAATATAGAAATAACTATTATTTTCTTTAAAAAAAAATCATGCATATTGAAATTTATGCTAATAATTTAAAATAAGTATTGAGAATCTTTTAAGAATTTTAGTTTTTTAAATATTAATTAAAATAGTCGTAACTCACGCTACAAGAAAAAGACATGGATTTATGAGTATAAAATTCAAATTTGTTTTTTGCTTAAATAGTGTTTCAATAATTCTATAAGCTTGTAAGGTGTTTGAATATACTTCCCTTATTCTAAAATAGCAAACAGTTTTACTGGGAATGCTTAAGAAAATCAGAAATAAAATAAAATATAGGAAGCTGTTCGTAACTCACGCTACATGTGTATAAGCGTTCAGTTATTCATGAATATAAATATAATTTAATTGATTTAAACACTTTATTTCGTTTTTACTATAAAGTTTATGAGTATATTTAACAAAAAAGTTGTAAAAACTAATTTATTTTTAATTTTCTATATAAAACATATTTTTCATTAACAAATTAACCTCTAAAACAAGCAGTTCTAAATATTGACTTTAGATGCTGACATTCCGATAAAAATAATTTTACACAAAATTTAAGCAATGCAAAACACAATTAGATCAATACTGCATAATTATTCCCTAAAATAATTAGAAAATTTTACGATTTTATTTTTTCATTTTTCTTGATCATGTCCCTGTTCATATGGAATAGCCCTTATGCTCACTTACCACTGCAAAATATAATTAAATTATTTAGTAATAAGGTTTAGTCTGGGTGTTGAGATTCATTACTTTTTTCAAAAATTGCAAGACCTGAACTATCTAGTAAATCATTTTTCCCAGTTCAGTATTTTTTAAGAAAAGTGGGTCAATTAAAAATGCTGTATTGGCACGATTCTGCTAAAAATTGCTTTGGCAGTAAATAGTTATGAAAGCTTTTCATTGAACTAAAAAAATGCAAATTTCTCCTTTAAAAGTCTAAGAATAAGTTATCTTGGCAAAATATACAAGGTTATTAGTGCTAAAATTCAATACAAATTCCTACCAATCCGTTTAGGATTTTATTAAACTTTAGACAGAATTAAGTCTTCAGTACTGAAGAGTGGCACCCATATAGAGACCCCACTCAAAAAGTTCCTTCATCAGATGTGTTCCATATTAGATCAGTGGTGTCAAACCTGCCGGTCACTTGCCAAACATGAGCATTAATTTACAGGTTTTCTAAAAGTATTTAGATTTTTGAAAATCGGTATATAACCAGTTGAATTAGAAATACAAACCAGTCAAATAAAATACAAATCCCCACAATTGTTAACTATTTTAATTTGCATTCCAGACCTAATTCTTGTCCAATCAACTGAAACCTGATAATGCAGTCATATAGATTGGTTTTATAGTGCCAAGAGCAGCATTCAGGTTCGGCAACCTCCTTTAAAAAAATAATTTAACAGTAATTAAGATAGTTAAAGTTATTTCTTAAGTAAATGCTTGAACGAAAAGAAATAATTGGCCTAGGCATTTTTATAATTTGGTTTTAACAAGTTCATCCTCTTGAAAATATTTAAGCTTAATTTTAGCTTAACTAAGCATTAAAATATCCTGTAGTTGCAAGTTCATATGAAAGGGAGATGTGCCAAACTAAGTGGATGCTTAGGTGTTGAACCATTCACCAGATAAAATAAAATTTTATTTGAGCTTATAATTAGTCATTGTGTCTTGGTCTTTACCATAACCTCAAAGCATGGACTGTGTATTTACATAAACTATTATGATGATTTCAAAAACTAGTCTTATCTATTCAAGTGCCAATCGAGGTGCTTGCAGCAATGACCTCACTCCAACAGTTTTACATTGGAGTGTGTTTCTGCAAACACCTGAATTGTAATATCTAGCTGCATAAACAGGAATCCCGAGTACAACAGCAGTGCCCACATATACTCTAATCTGTCCTCTAATTCTCATTCTTTTACTAGGAATGGTACACCATTTACGTAGTTTCTTAGTATGTAACTAATGTGGTACAAGTAAGAGTTCCTCTAATCCTCACTCCTGAAAAAGTGATTACCCCCAATAGTGCTTGCCTTGTAAATAAAGGGAGAACAATTTTATGTCAGACAAACATTTTAATAAAAACTATTTTATCAAAAACTGGTTTTACAATACTTTCTCAAGTTGATAGAACAGCTTTGACTCTTGTTTAGGACTTGAGTTTATCACTGAACAAATCAATAAAATAACCAACCCAATAATATTCTAAAACATAACTAGAAGAACAGTCATAAAAAATTATGAGCAAAATAGTGATTGAATGATATGTCCTAGGAAACTTTAGTGCAGCACAGTAAAATAAAATTAAGGTAAAATATTTTATTGTAAAACATTAGAAACAAAAGGTAGAATGTAAATGTACATCAAACTTGTTAACAGTACCAAACAGCTTTAATTACAGGGAATAAACCAAATATTTTTTGGCACTAAAATCCCTGTTTAAGTTTCATAGTTGCTTTCAATAAAAAAAGAAATTGTTTTATTCAAGGTTTTAAAACACACACATTGATGTAAATGTAAAATAGTTCATTAAGTATTACTTTCTAAGTATCACTTTTGATTCAAGTATTACAAATTATCTTTCAGCTATTCTGAATCATACCAAGAGTAAAAGTAAGTATTTTTATTAATTGGCATTTATAATACTGCAATTAAAATAAGATTTGACAATGCAAACCAAAAAAACATGCAAATAATAAAGAGTAACAAAATTTATTTAAATTTTAAATGCATTCAATTTTAACCTGCTGTTCAAGCACAAAATATACAAAGCACAATTGAATGAAATAATGTGCGTTTTTAAAGCATCTTCCATAGTTTGACGCTGATATAATTTTCCCCACTGATTATTTACTTATAAAAACAAAACTTTCACTTTTCAAATGTGAAAAATTCATAAATTTTCCTCTATCCTATTCAAGCTCAGTTTCACCACTGTTTGAAACCAGTGTTAAAATTTAGTCTTGTTAAAAGATGGGATTTAAATATTTAACATCACTCAGACTGAAACGTCACAATTTCTGTATTGTACTTACAAAAATTATAACAGTTTTTATAACGTACACTAGCTTTGGACTTTCTGAATAGAATCCCATGAGCAGATGAGTAATGTCATGAAACTGGAATGTTTTGAAAAAATGATATTTTTCCTAATAAAATTTCTTTGCTTGTGACTCTTTGTTGCTTCTGAAAATAAAAATATTAATATTAATAGCTAAATTATGAATAAAATGATAAAAATAACCTTATTGTTTAAAGCAAAACCAAATCAATTACTAAGGATTAGAAAAATAATAAATAAATTTTTTAGTTTTTAGTATAAAAAACTTTTTCTTTTGTGACACTAGAAACAAAGTTCATGTTTTAAACCTTTTAGTTTGAATTTAAAACAAGGCAATTTTATTTTCATTCATACAATTTACTTTTTGAACACCTTCAAGCAGAAAAGATTAATATTTTCCTTTAATACATTAGGTATAAAAGAAATAAAATATTATAATAAACCACATGACTTTCATTGAAGAAAATATTTTTATTGGAACAAGTTAATGTACAAAGCAGCTGGTTCATGTAAAGATAACCAGCTCAATTCCCAAGGAATAGAGATAATGTGTAAAACATTTCATCTTAATCAAAATTCTTTCCAGATAACAATAATGTTTCATAATGCTAAAATGCTCAGACTAGTTTAAACTACCATAAAAATGTTCCAACAGAATCCAAATTATTTCAGAATTTCGATAACCAACAAAGATATTTTTTATATTCTTCCTTTTCCTATGCTATAAGAAATTGACAAACTTTTTGAATACCCCAGTATTTCAAATCTTAAGATTCAAAATATTTTAGTAATGTTTTACAGTATAGGGGTTTCCAACTTCTAAGTACAATTGAAATCAAAATTCAAGTGGCAGGCTGCAAAGTAATTTGGCTCCATTTTATCCATGATAAAATTTTCGGGGGGGAGTCTAATGAATCTTTTCCAGCGATAGGGGGACAAAGGTTATTTACATATTGTGGATGTATTACTGTATTCTCAAAAATTTCTGAGGAAATAAAAATTGTTTACCTTATACAACTTTTAATACTGAATATTACTAAAGGGGTTAATCTTCCTCAAGAAAATGTTTTTTAATTTCCCCAAAAATAGTGTTGATCCTAATTTTTTATACTCCATCAGTCCCTTCTCGTGAGGTTGACCTAAGCCTTTATAACCACACCTTCTCAAGTGGAATTTCATGGCATGCTATCTCCCTCAAAAAATTTAACTTTTAATTTTTCACCATAGAAAACGACCGAATCTATTCCATAATCCAAGAGGTTCATAGGGGGATTCGAGGGTCCTCCCCTGAAAATATTTTGAATTTTAGTATGCTAAAAAGTGTCTGGAGCTTAATTTTGGGTGGTTTTCAGATATCTTCGCGGGCTGCACAAAATGACCTGGTGGGCCGCCGGTTGGAAACCCCTGGTATAGTATATGCATTGTGAAATTAAATAGTTACTTATTTTTGACCTGACTTAAGATAAGGATTTTTAAACAGTGGCTTAACATTTAAATACTGAACTGATACTCACTGATAAGTAAGAAATCCTATGATGATAACCATTTGAATTCCCAAAAATACTAAGAAGTAAGATAGAGATAGGCAGTTTGAAGACTGGACATTTGGACATGCACTCTAAAAAATACAAACGTAATATTTTTGACACAGTGAATTACTTAAAAATATAGCATTCAAATCAGACAAACTGCTTATAAAATCATGAATGAGAGGTAAACTTATTTTTTCCTTTCAACTTCTTAATACCAATTAAGTCATAAAATACATCATTAAGCACACAAATTTATATTGCTCACCCAAAAATAATCAGCTATAAGGCGCATATTAAAGAGAAAACTATTGGTAATAAAAACATTTAGAAAAATGCTGGGAGTAAAACCATTTTCTGAACCCTTATATTAAACATTTGTCTACTTTCTAGTTTAAAAAGAACTATTATTTTCCCACACAAAAGCAATACTATTTCATCCTTAGTTCAAGGGCTTTTTCCATCTCATGATCACAAATAATGGTTTGTACCAACAAGAAAAAAATGTTCAGAAATATTTCCTAACCTGAACTTTTATAGCAATGGTTTGCATATCCCTCTTGACATCGAGGAGAGATTCTCTTACACCATCTAATAGAGCACTCGCTTCTGGTGCCAAGCCACCACCAGGCTGTTTACCTTGCTCACTTTGTTTAGCAATGATAGTACCAGTACGCTGGTGAATGTCAGTTATGAATGACCTGAAAAAGATGACTATTAAAACCATTTTCCATTTGTATTGTTCCAAACCAGAACGTAATGTAATTTCAGGTAGAAGCTACACACACATTAATTACAGACAAATTAGTGGAGGAACTTTAAACAATTAAAAAGAGGTAGAGGCCACATCCCCAAACAACTGAGGCTGATGAGGAAATTCATTTGAATTCAGGCTGTTCTTTTAAAATTAACTGGAAATGTGACATTGGTATTTTGACCATATTTTTGTGGGGACATCCATAAATGATGTCGTGCTTGAAGGGGAGGGAGGGGGTTCATTAATCTGTGACACTATAACAAAAGGGTTTAAGAATTCTGACATCACACATCGAAAATAAATAAAAAACTAAATAAAATTTTCTTTCTGGAAAATGTAGTACACACACAAATAATTATAAAATTTATACTAACAAAAAAAATATTTCACTTTGAAATTATAAGGTGGAGTGCACTTAAATTTCAATAAAAAACATTGGTCCCAGGTTCTTAGCAACTTTTAATCTAAACTTATTCTGTCTTTCCTTGCTAGGCAGATAGTGTAACCCCAAACAAGCGAGGGTTGGGGAGGTATACAGAGAGAGGGCCAAACCGGTTACTTCTCCTCGATAATTACCCCATCTCCCTCCCTCTCATTCGAGGAAGAAGGCTTTTAAGTAGCCAAGATAGCTACCCAAATTTCCTGCACCCCAACTCGAACTTGGATTTCCCCATTCCCAACCTCCATGAGAGACAGGCAATATTGGTAGCAGAGTGTCACATATGACAAAGGGGACAAGAGGGAGTATAATGAAGGGAGACACTTGGTGGCATAAGGGGAAAGGGGGGGAAATGTTGAAAAAAGTATAACATTTATGGATGGCCCAATTCAATTAAGAGTTCAAAGAGAACATAAAAAAATTGGCGAGCCTCAAAGCCAAGATGTTATATTAGCTCAGCGATGCTTACTTGATGTCTCGGGCAGACTGTACTATCTCTCGCTGTCCACCAAGTAGAGCCTCAATTTCATGACGTCCCATACCAGCACCACCGCCCTGAGCTGGTGGCGGTACTCCCTGGACCTGAGGAATTCCTGCAAAAATAGATTCCATTAGTTCGACTGTTCAGCAGGGAATGTATAGCAACACTTTGAATACATATACAGTAGACTACCTCTTGACTGTCCTAAATGAGGCCATGAGTAGGCCGGTTTAAACAGAATTCTAGTAGGAGGGAAAATTTAAAAAATCTATGCAATTATAGGAAATTCACTTTTAATTCCATATAAGTTTATAAGAGCTTAGCTAATGCGTAGTTAAAAGACGCACATATACAGCCCAACTTGTATAACTAGCATGTTTTTTATTAATTTTTTGTTTCAGTTTCAGTTTTTAACCCCTTAACAGTGTCGCCCGAGCTCAGGCAGGAGAAAAATTAACGTTTCCCTTTGTGAAGCCCAAACTGAGTTCGTTTCGATGAAGATAGTGATTTTTCGTCGTTTAGAGATTGTGTGACATCATGTTTGAATAATCTTGTTCCTAATTTAATAAGATGTGTGCGTAATCCAATACTTTTTTATGTTAATTATCCAAGTTAAATACGTTAATTTATCAACTCTCATTTTTTTTACCCTGAAGGTTTGAAATTTAACTTGCCAGCATTCTTTAGATCAGGTATGGGCAACCTTTTCGAATCCACGGGCCGGATTCAATGATCATAATGACATGGAGGGCCATAGAATAGATAATAGATCATATTTTTTAATGAAAAATATGAGTTTTTTTATGAAGTTTAATACTAAAGTTAAAATTTAATCGGGACTTATATGCAATACTGATTACATACAATAATTATAATGAAGTTACATTAATCTGGACTAGAATAATATTATATACAATAATTACAAAGTTAATTACATTAATCTGGACTAAAATAATATCTTGATTACATACAATAATTATAATGTTTAAGTTACATTAATACAAGCTAAAATAATATTCAGAAAAAAATATTTCAGGACAGACTTTTAACAATAACTGTCATTACATGATACAGGAGAATTAATGGAGGAGGAATTAATGTTCAGGAGGACAAATTAACTTTAGAAGCATTGGGAAAGGCAGAGAATGAATATAGTCTGTATGGTAGAGCCGGCAACAGCGGGATTTTTTTGGGTGAGAACCGGTTTCTGAACCAGAGTTGCTATGATGACAACGGCTGGGATTCGGTTACAAGCCTTAATTTTCTCTACAAACAAGAGAGGAATATCAACCGTCGGCGATCGTCCGTCGTGAAGTAACAACTCTCCCACGCTTATAGACGCCTCCCAAGAACGAAATATAGTTGTACAGCATGTTTTAACTGCTAAAATTAAGTTATTTTTGGGGGAAAGTACTGTATCCCCTGTTTCGCTCTTGTTGACGAAAACCAGAGTGAATTTTTTGGTACAATTTTTAAAATGTTCCGCGGGCCGGACCAAATGACGAGGCGGGCCGGAGGTTGCCCATCGTTGCTTTAGATGTTTTTTCTTGTTTCATGGTTATACATGGCCAGGTGAAAGGAAGTCTACAGTACTTTGTAGTTGAGAAATAAAAAATTTCCCCGACAGTGTGGTCTGAAATAATCTCATTATTTTGAACCACTCAAAAGCAAAAATCTGGTTACAAGCCGGGTGTCATGCATCTAACGGTGTCAAGTACAACCCAACAACTTCAAATCCTTGTACAATGGCTTTTGCTCCCAAAAACTTGAAACCAATAGTTCATCTGTTGCATAATTTAAATAATACAACATATAGTATTATATATTTTGTTATATATTTTTAGGCTGTACCAAAATTTTAGTTTTGGGATAGTTATTTTTTTAATAAAAATTCTCAGATTTATTTCTTTAAATCCTTCTTTAATTTTGTCTCCTATAATACTTTTTTAATAAAAACTATTATACATCTGCTTTATAAATTAAGGTGCATAAAAATACCGCCACACTAGATCTATAAGAAAATACCAAGTACCTCCAGTTTGAACAGCAGTCAAAAGAGACAAAGCACGTTCTTGACGCCCAATAACTTCATCCACTTTCCTATGAAGTCCCCGTAAAATTTCAAAGATGGAACTTTGTCCTTGGAAAATTTGTTGCAATTCTCGTTGTTGAGAAGATTCGTACTAAAAAAAGGAATTCATAAATAATAGTTACTAGCATTCGTTATGCAAAGTTGGATTTTAAGACTCAATTAGAATGGATAAAGCTAATTTAGAGCGTAAAAAATATTTTCAAAAAATTTAATAGAAATTGTTAATTTGAAAAAGTGCATACCAAAAATAAACTAATATGTAGGAAAAGAAATAAAAATGTTTTGCTGTTTTTTAGGATGAGATATTTGTATATTTTCAAACCTCTACAGGGTGATTCAGAAATAATCATCAATAATTGGGGGCAGGTAGAGGAGCCCTAGACAAGCATTTTTCGAATAGGGATGGAGGGGCGCAGCCTTACCGTTAAAGTGCTAGGACCTAATGTAGTGCGACCGCGTTTCAAAAGGCGGTTTATAGCAGGCCCGTGTGACGAAAAAAACATAATAAAATGAAAAACATTATTGCATGAGGTACAGAAGTACCCGTACTACTTAAATCCGCAATGTGATAGAAATTGGACCACTTGCTAAACCGTGGGGTGAGTTTTAAAACGTGCAATAATAATCTCTTAGTCAAACAATGGAGTTCCCTTAATGGTATTTAGAAAAATGATTATCGGGGAAGGAATTTTCAATGATCAAACAGTTTTAATGATCAATGTTACGATCATTGAAAATTCCTTCCCCGATCATCATTTTTCTAAATACCATTAAAGGAACTCCATTTTTTGACTAAAAGATTAATATTGCACTTTTGAAACTCACTCCACAGCTTTGAAATTGGTTAAAATTTTATCGAATTCATGGTGTAAGTAGTAGGGATACTTCCTTACCTCATACAATAGATTTTTTCATTTTATTAGGTTTTGTTTCGTCACCCGGGCCTTCTAAAAACGGCCTTTTGAAACGAGCTTGCACTACATTAGGTCCTAGCACTTAAACGGTAAGGCTGCGCCCCACCATCCTTATTCGAAAAATGCTTGTCTAGGGCCCCTCTACCTGCCCCCCAATTATTGATGATTATTTCTGAATCACCCTGTATATCAGTGGTCCCCAACCCCTGGACCGGTGCCCATGGATCGAATGGTACCGGACCGCGGGCCAACCATTTCATTGAAAATTAATTTAAATTCCTAGGTTAATACCTTCAGTGGGCTGCGGTAAAATTATCAAACGTAGACCAGTCCATGGTGGTAAAAAGGTTGGGGAACAAGCTCTATATCTCTTCTTTTTATATTTGTGATTAACTTCATTTGTATTTTTATTTTTGCAACAGCCCACATAAAAGTTTGTTCACTGATTTTATACTCCTAAGAGAGGCATTTTCCCACTGTTCTTTTGATTTGACAGTGACAAGTCTTTATCAATTAAATGAAAATGTAATTAAATTTCAAATCATAAATTTTGTTCAGTTCAAAGTTTTAAAAGTGAGACACAATGGGAGAAGGAATTGCTTAAATGTAATCATTTGTAGAATAACACACAGGAAAATTTAGTGGCAATTTGTTAATGGCCCTGAAATGTTATATTTCATCCCATTGACTTCATACCATAAAAACAAGCATGAAGTATAAAATGATATAATATTACTTATGTAAAACAACACATACAGCTTCATCTGGATTGAATTCTAAATCCTTCCTCTTAGCTTCATCTGGGTGGTCCTTACGATATCTAAGAATAAAAACAGTCCAACAATAAAGTAAACAATTGAATTTAATACAATATGTTCACAATAAATTTTTAAAAATAATAGTTTTTTTTATAAGTCTAAAAAGGGCAGCTATAAAATCAATTGTGGGTGGAATAGAGTAAAATATTTATTAGTTTAGATAGTGAATAGCTCATTTTAGTTCCTTAGCACAGAAACCAAGTTACAATTCTAAAAAATAACTTCAACTTTATACTTTTCAACCCAAGATTGTTAAAATATTCCAATGCATTTACTAGTACAGTGCTTCTTAAATATATTCTACAAAGACCAATGGTAAAGAACATGGAAACATGGCTTACTCTTCTTTTTGTTTTTCCAATTTATCTTTATATTCTTCATATTCTTTTGAGAACTTTTCTTTTTCAGCATCTCCAATATTTTGTGATGTCTATTGAAAATTTATTTTTCAATTACAAAAAATAAAATATTTTGATAAGCATCAGCAAATTTAAAGCTAATAAACTACTTTGAACACAACCATTCCTACCCCATCTGAATAATTTAACAAATATGTTAAAATTTATTTAAATTAAACTTAAAAGGACCCAAAAACAATAATTCTTACAATAATCAGTTATCTTTGTTGGGAATTGTAATTCCATTTGTTGGAATCGAACTCACCACGCTTGTTTGAGAAAAATCGCAATCTCAGGTTTCCTGCTGAGTCGTGTTTTGAAGGAGCGTTTTCAGATCAACTAATTTTAACAGTTATGAAAGAACTGATTTAAAGTGGTGGATGTGACATCACAGTTCCTGAATACCAATTGGTGAGTTAACATCACTTCTTGGTATCATCTTTAAGCAAAATATATTTTGATTAGCTTAACAGCATTAAAGAAAATTAAAGATAATTATCCTTTTGAATACGGTCAAAACCTTTAGGATCTTCCTTACCTCAAGATGCAAGGAAGCATAAGAATTATCAGCTAAAATATTTTATCAATGTTAGGATTCTTAACATTGTCATATAACTTAGTCATATATATAAAAATCTATTAACAAACAATAAATTCATCCTATATATACACTGCTCACAACAATTGAAGGATATTGGTAGTTTTGGTACATATTGGCAAGCAAATAAAAAATTTGCAGTGGTTCAAGCATTTTTCATTAACTTAGGGCCATTTAAAAGCTAAATCCATGCAGTTATCAAAATAAAATTTCATTTTTACTTTTTTTTATCAAATTGGAAAATGCACATTTTGTGTAGTTAAGCAAAAAATTGAAAAGTCAATCAATACTTAATTGAAAACCAATTTCGCTTGGGGTACGTTTTCTCCTGACTTAAAACAACGTTGTGGGTCTGTTTGCAACCAGGTTTGTTTGGTTATTTTTGAGGGGTTGAGTTATTTTCTCCATTTTCCCCTTTTAGAGCATTTTTCAGCACCTGAACTGTTTGGGAGGAATTTGAAGGGCAGAAATTCATTTCTCAAGCATGTCCTAGACTTGTTCTATTGGATTCATATCGAGAAAACGTGCTGGTCGATCCCTTTCTAGCGATTTCTTCATCTTGAAGAAATTCTTTAATTAGGGTAGCACAATGTTTTCTGTAATTACCATACCGGAAAGTTAAATTATCACCGATTTCTCCTGCATGAGGGGCCACCAGATGTGTAAGGATATTGACCTTATTATCCTGAACCACCAGAAATGGTTCCTTTGGATGTGGGGATCTTTATTCCATAGATAGAGATGGTGCTCTATATCATCACTATCCACACACATACACATCTTCAAATCTGACATCATCATGCACAAAAAATGGGTTATTTTGTGTTCCTTGTACCCTCCAGGCAAAAATCAGAAGTTATCAGGATGAACTGAGTCAGATTTGAAGATATGAAGTAATGATATGGAGCACCATCTCTATCTATGGAATAAAGACCCCCCACAGCCTAAGGAACCATTTCTGGTGGTTCAGGGTAATAAGGTCAATATGCTTACACATCTGGTTGCCCCTCATGCAGGAGAAATCGGTGATAATTTATTTAACTTTCAGGGATGGCAATTGCAGAAAACATTGTGCTACCCTAGTTAAAGATTTTCTTCAAGATGAAGAAATCGCTAGAAAGGGATCGACCTGCACGTTCTCTTGACATGAATCCAGTAGAAAAGTCTAGAACATGCTTGAGAAATGAATTGATGCCCTTCCAATACCTCCCAAACAGTTCAGGTGCTGAAAAATGCTCTAAAAGGGGAAAATGGAGAAAATACCCCAGCCCCTCATAAAAAAACAAACAAACCTGGTGACAAACAGACCCACAACGTTGTTTTAAGTCAGGAGAAACAACACCCCAAGCGAAATGGGTTTTCAATTAAGTATTGATTGATTTTTCGCTTTTTTGCTTAACTACACAAAATATGCATTTTCCAATTTTGATCAAAAAAAGTAAAAATAAAATTTTTATTTTGATAACTGCATGGATTTAGCTTTTAAATGACCGTAAGTTTATGAAAAAAGCTTGAACCACTGCAAATTTTTTATTTGCTTGCCAATATGTACCAAAAATACCAATATCCTTTAATTGTTGTGAGCAGTGTAGTTGTTAAAATAGCATTGCCACTAAAAGTATAAGAACTATTAACAGAATGAGCTACATTATGCCACAAACTAAAAAAATAATAAAACCAAAGGAGAATCGGACCAACAATTTATGGCAAGAACACTATAGAAAAAGGCACACCAGAAGTTTAAATGCCCCAATATAAAGGTCTAAAGAAAAGGCTAATGGTTGGAGTTGAGTCAAGATGATGTACTTAACCACAAGCTTTTAAGTCATAGATATAAATAATTAAATTTATCAGGGTTTTTTAAACAATTATTTAGAGAAAATATTGAACTCACATTTTGAATTTCAAAATAATTTTTTCAGGGTGGCCACCAACTAAGCTTAGTAATTTTCCGTTTTTTTCCTGATAATTCCAGGTTTTAAATAAATTTTCCCTGATAGTATACACTATTAAATGCTAGACTCTTTATCACAGAACAAAGAAATATAAAAAGGTTACTTTTATACAAATTACAATTTTGTTGAAATAGTTTAAAAATTCAATTTGAAATATTAATAAATCTATAATTAATTAAACCCAGATAGGGTCCCCTTAAAAATAGTTCTAATCTTAGAGTAAAATAAATAAATGTGAAAAAAATTGAAATTTTAAAATACTAGGGAGCTATCGCCCCTGCTCGCCAACCCCCTTTAACTGCTTATGCAGAAACTTTTGGACCGCTTAGCAATTCCTCACGAAACCCAGCTCACTGCACTTACTCACTTTATAAAACATTCTTAAAACAGGGGTAGTACTTCTCCGGGGTATTCTTTCAAAAATGGCAGATATTTATTCAGTGGTGGAATTTTAAAAGTTCCTTTATGGTAACATGAATTTGCGGATTGCCTTATAATTCCAAGAAAACAACAGAGCAATGTAAACATTCTTTTATCCATTTTCCCAAGGTAATATTTTTTTCACAGATCCATTAAGAAGCACTGAAACATCTCAGGAATAAATTTAACTTTCTTAAAATTTGGGTTCAATTCTGTTAGAGTCCCTGCTTAATATCGCCTATCTCTTTTGAACACTTAATTTTCAAATATAAACATTTTTAAAATTTTTAATGATAAACTGAACAGTTATACATCTAATTAAATATATTAATCCATGAATTTAAAATTATTTGGCAATATTTATACTTTTTGATGTCCAAAAGAGATAGGCGATATTTAGCGGGGACTCTAACGGAATTGAACCAAATCTGTAATGATTGGCTGTAAAAATGTAGTGATTATCGTAAACATCGCAAAAATTTAGGACTTTATCTTCATGAGAACAAACATCGAAGTTGTGTCAGTTTCATAGCAATGACACCGAATGTTTAGACTTCCAAAATTTTCTATTTTTATATTTATTTCTAAAACATTCACCCGTGTTATCTAGTTGTTTGCGTTTTGGCATTATGAAATAAAGAGTTACATTTTACTACCTTAAAAAACGTACATGCAAAAGGATATAAAAATAATTATTGTAAAAAATAAATTTAAAAAATCTAAATTTCCGAAAGCGTGTTTATATTTTTTATTGTACATATAGTAATGATTAGGTTGCCACAACGACAAAGATAAATTTAAAAATATTAATTTGTTACTTAAAAAATAAAATAATTATACATAAGTTTTAAATATAATTAAAACCGTTTGAACAACAAAAATATAAATATTGTTAAAAATAAACCAAAATATATTTTTAAATTCGTGTTATAAATAGAAAGATGATTATTTAATCTATTTGAAAATTAAAAAACCAGTGAAATATGTTTTCAATTGTTTTAAAATTCATGGTTTCTTGCTTTGTAACTGCGACCTTATCCGAAATCTAAAAAAATGAAAATATTTTAAAATTGAGAATTTTTTTGAAAAATAGAATAGCCTACTCGGAAATCCGGACATTTTGGTACCATATATGTGTCATTTGGTTCAGTAATTAAAAAGCCTTACTCTGGAAACCGTTCACCAAAAACTTTTTTTTAGAATAGAGATACATCTTTAGATTTAACTGCAAATACTTATACAAATTACACTAACAAACCTAATTTGTCCAGAAAATACTATGAAAATAAAATAATAGTCCTGTCCTTAAATATCAGACATTAGTTTTGGAAAGATGAGACGATTTTCACAAGGCTTGTCGCTTGTATCGCAATGCGGAAACTTTTCCTCCAAAATGTGAACACACCTTTTTTTCGCTACGCTGTTGGCAAACCTTTGTTTTAGAAAACGAAAGTGAATCCAATCAGAATTCAGATTTATTTATTCATCCCCCTTTACAAATAAAAAAATTTATATGCGATTCAACCAATGGATTGGTAATTAATTTTGTATGATATGTCAGGAAAATACTTAAGATTTCCCTGATTTTCTTCAAAATTCCCTGATATTTCCCTGACTTTTCCAGAAGTTTCAAATTCCCTGATAATTCCATATTTTCCCTATTTTCCATATTGGTGGCCACCCTGTTTTTTATAACCAGTTTATGAACAGGTGTCTTTAACCTTAACTATTTGAGAACAGTTTCATATGTTTGTTACAGAAAGCTCTATAAGAAAATAGAGCTAACCATGTGAGCTCATGCTCACATGGTGTGTGGTTTTCAGCTAGCCATGTGAGAGGCATGTTTTATGATGTAGAAACTAGGTGCAGTGTGCAGGTTATAAAAATATGGGGGTTGGAATAGCTTTTTCTTTTAAAGAATAAAAGTCAACTATTTATACTTACAGGTTGAGTGCCTGGTGGATACATGCTATAAGTTAAGAATTTCAATGCATCATGATCATCTAAAATAAAAAATAAAAGGTGAATGAAAGGTACCTCAGACAATCTTTTCCCGACCTGAAAAACCCAACCCACTTGTTTTTTTTTAAAAACCCGGGTTTTTGCCAACCCTGCTTTTATTAAAGTTTTTTTAACTGAAAAACTATGTCAACCTTGTTATGAATAAAATTGACCAATTCTTCATCTATCTACTATACATACAATTCCATTTAACAATCCGGGGATTCACGGTTAAGCGGGGGGAAATTCGCCAATCTGGCGATAAGTGTGCCAGCTTTTCCGCCGTCTGATTTCCATGGTTGTAGTTAGGGATGATGATGCAATACCGACCGCCGCGCCACCATGACGCAAGCGTATTGCTGGATGCTTGTGTGCCATGATGACGATGCAAGCGTTAAGCCAATGGAAAGAAAGATGCTAGTTGCCGTTTGTTGCATGTCATAATATTTTTATACAAGTATATAGTTGAAAGTTAGTGGCAACAGTTTGGATTCGATGTTTGTTATGATTCCTAGAATCTAGATATGAATAAACGTGCAGCGTACGAAACACCGTTCCTGAGGTAGGTCGTTTTTCTGTCTTTTTGCAGCTATTGCTTGTAAATATGAAAGTTTTATTTGGTTTTTAATCATTTCTATCTAGTCTTTACTTGATTTTGATATTGTCTCAATTGTAGGATGCTCCAGTCGGTGGGTCTTTGATCGCGAAATTCGTTTTTGCTTGATGCCTTACGAGGGCGGTTTAACCCAAATCGATGGGTGTTAAAAATAGATAGGGGGGTGGGGGGTCTCCACTCACTACCATCAAATTTATTCCCCAAAAACATTATTTGTTAAAAAATTGTTTTGGGGGCAATTCTGATGATCAAACTTTTAAATATCTTGTTTTGGCGCGTTTTGGCAAAATTGTCTTGTAAATATTAGCATTTTTTGTTGGTTTTCAATACTTTCTACCTGGACTTTTCTTGATTTTGATAATGTTTCAGTCATAGGATGCGTCGGTCGGCGGATCTTGATTGCGAGATTCGTGATTGCGACATGCCTTACGAGGGCGGTTTAACCCAAATCGATGGGTGTTAAAAATAGATAGGGGGTGGGGGGTCTCCCCCCACTCATTACCATCAAATTTATTCCCTAAAAACATTATTTATTTGTTAAAAAATGCTTTTTTGGCAATTCTGATGATCAAACTTTAAAATCCCCAGTTTAGGCGAAATCTCGCCAAGTTGGCGATTTTCCCCCCGCTTACCAGTAATATCCCAACAATCCAAATAATCACAGCAACAAATAGATTATGTTTTTTATTTTAATTGATAAGAGCAATGAATTGAAGTGTTTGATGTCACTGTCTTATTGTACATTAGAAATTTTTTTTATCCAAATGAAAAACCTTACCAGCAAGGCCACCAGTGGCAGCTGAAAGTCCAAAAAACCCATATTGAGGGAGGTAGATATTTTCAGCTCGAAGACATAATTCAAAATCATCATCATTGTTAGTGTTCCCATTATGGAATAGAATCTAGAATGACAAAGATGTGTTATAAATTATAATAACTCATTATTGTAATATATTTTTTAGTACTAATTAAAAATTTGTTAGCTACAATTGAAAATTTTTTAAGTAGTCACAAATGACATTCAGTGTAATTTCAAGTATTAAGATGAAATCAAAAATAAAGGATTCATCATGTTATAATAAAATATCTTGCATCCTAATATTAACATTGCCTTATATTAATTCCACTGCAATGAACATAGTTTTTTTAATGGGATCTATGCATAAATCAAACTAATTCCTTCAAAGAAAGTAAAGAGTGCCAGAAGAAATAACTTTTTTTAAGGTGACTAAGACAAATGAAGAATTTGGACAAATAATTTGAATGGTTGAGAATGGTTAATTTGAATAGAAGAATTTGGTTGGTTGAGTTTCATGAACAAGGGAAGATGTTTGTCATTCTGATCCAGACAAATAGAGAATTTGAAACTTACAGACAAGACATTCTTGTAATACTCAATTTTCGCTCTGACAGGGAAAGGTTTGTTTCTGAAGTCACGCTGACAACCAGCCAATTGTTGAGTAACTCCATCACTGAAAAAGTAAAGCATTTACATCAATGGCAGAATTACAAATACACCAGTACAAGAATTAATATTTAAGAGTTAAAAATTTTAGCTCATTTTGTAAAAAATGTAGTTACAAATTTTCATCCAAAGAGTTAAGAGATCCTTTTAGAAGATAAACTACATTAAAGGACCCTAGGGATCTAAAATATCCTTCGATTCGATTCCGGAATCGATTCCTGAGGTTCGATTCTTTCGATTCTTGGATTCGATTCCTGAGGTTCGATTCCAACCAGAATCGATTCCTTGTGGCTAGTATCGAAAAAGAAGAATCGAACTTATCTATTTCAATAAAAAAATCAAAGATAATTAGGAATTATTACTAATCATCAGCAAAATATTAATTAATTATCAAAATACTAATTAATTAGTGAGCAATGTTGTTAATTATCTGTATTAATTATAAATTAAGTAAGATTCCTAAGATTCGATTCCGGCTGTATAACACTAATTAATTATCAAAATACTAATTACTGATTAGTGAACAAAATTGTTTACAATTATCAGTATTATATAGAAAATTAGGTACGATTCCTAAGAATCGATTCCTGCTGGAATCGATTCCTTCAAGGGTTCGATTCCTTGGTATCGATTCTAAAGAATTAGATTCCTATTCGATTCCGGAATCGATTCTTTCAGAAATATTTAGAGCCCTAAAGGACCCCTATATGAACACAATGTTGGTACAGCAAAAATATTTGTTGATAAAGTAATATTTTCAGGGCTTTACAGACATTGTATTTAACAATAAAAATTCATAAACACCAGTAAAATTCATATTAGCATATAAATTTTAAATATCTTAAAAAACATGAAATGAACATGACACTATATCAATGCAAATTTAAATCCTCATCAAATTGACAAATTTACCTTTGATGATCAAATGCTTTGGTTCCATCATTGTACATGGCCATTATATAAGGATTATTTCCCTACAAAGAATAAAAATTTTAATGATAAATTTAAAGAAAGAAATGCTTCTTTTAGAATAACCAATTATCAAGAAATACAGTCTGATTTTGGTATAACATTTAATAAAAGGTGTTTAATTAGTTCGATCCAAAATATTTACTACACAAAACTTAATAAGAGACTGTTCAAGTGAACTCTCTTGGGCAGCTCTCCTGGCTCATTTATCTCGCACTGTATATGAATCTTCTCAAGTTGAAACAGGTAAAAATACTAATGCATTATGTTTTCTCATTTGATATGCTTGGTGAAATAGCTTTCCGATTGATGCCTTTCATTTGAAGAATTATTATAGGTTATGAAAGATCCAATGCTCTAGCAATCCCTTTAGACCACATAAATATGATAGTTCATAAAGTAAAGTCATGAATTTTCAACACCTGACCACTGAACCTTTTAATGTAAGTTTATATTGGGCCACTAGGCAGTGTGTGACTATTTTAAGCCATTAAGTTGTGTGATAGGAGAAAATAAAACAGTGTCACTTGAGTATCAAGGTTATGAAACTACTAACTTACTCTTCCATCATTATCAAAGGAATCAAAGAAAACACCCAGTCCATTCCAGTGATCATTACTGCCGAACACGGGCCCTTCTACACCCTTGTTTTCAGTATACCAAAATGCCTATAAAGTAATAATTTCAAAAATTTAACAAAATGAATTCATAAATACACAAAAATGTATCTTAAGTACTGATGATTAAGTACTTCATCCAGAAAGTTCTGAATGAAACATTACAAAGTAATAATATACAACAGTCCAGAATAATATACACGAACGCGCAAACGGTGTTTGCAGAAAATTTTACCATCTGCAGAAAACTACAAAAAAAATTTTTTAATTTTTCAGCAGAATTTTGTCAGTAAAATTTTTCTTTTGTTTTATGCCAAATACTTCCGCCTCCATCCTATTTAACTGATTTGCATGGAGGATTGGATTTTCAAATACTTCCCCTTGGCAGCTAATATGTATTTTTTCCCTTTATTCATTTGTGTGAATTAAAAAGGGTTAATTCTTACAGAAATTTTTTTTGAAAAAATTTGAGTTCACAGATGGGTAAAAACTTTATAATGAGTATGTACAACAATAAATAACTCTTTACCTCAACAACATTTTGATCAACATCTCTAAATCTCACAGTAATAAATTTTATATGTAAGAGATACTTATATTTATTTTACAAGATAATATTGAATTGAAGTATTTTATGGCAGTCCACAGACCAAAAGATTCACATCAGGAACAATTGCTTTTCAAATCCACAAAAACAAAGTTGTTTCAAAACAACAATCTTACCAAAAAATTGTTTTGATTATTTCTTTTTTTGCTGTGACATAGCATTTGATTATTTCTTGGGTATAGTTGGAACCAGTAGGTTAGGGGAAAAACTAGATTTTGTTTAGGAGATAGCAGTGAAGTTTTTTTACTTAGTTTCCATTTCCATTTTCAATAAAACATGAGTGAGTGGCTATTTCTAGACTGGCTATATTGGATGCACTCAAACTAATATTAAATTGTGAAAATTTTAACTGGTCCATTAAGGGTCTGAAAGACCACTGATTGACAAAATATTCCACTAAACATTATACAGCCCTAATTATGCATTTGGTCATTTAATCATTCAAGCTATAACAATAATGGAGAAGACCTCAGAGAAAAACTGGTTCAATTCCGTTAACGTTCCTGCTAATTATAGCCATGCTCTTTCAGACACCAAAAGGTAAAAATATTGCTAAATAATTTAGAACTCATAGATTAAAATGTTTAGTCAGATCAATAACTGTTAAGTTTATGAATAAAAATCGGAAAAAAATGTGCCTAAATTTGAATATATGGCATTAAAAAAAGCATGGTGATATTTAGCGGTAACGTTAACGGAATTGAACCGAATAATCAATTAAAACACAATTTATAATATAATTACTTCAAACATTTACAAAATTTAAACTACTTTCTGATTTTCATGGAATTTATTTTTATTTTGTTAAATAGAGTATATACTTCTCCTAAATAATAAAAATTAACACAAGGATGAAGAGTGGTATAGGTAGCATAGTAACAAATGTTACTCAGATCACGGCTAAACTTGATCCCGACCGTAGGTTATACGGCTTATCCACTACCCAAAAGATCAAAAGAGCCGACGGCGCTGGAAGTTTCCCGTTCTTGCCGCTTGAGGCGTACCGCTCGTAATCGCTCATTAGGGTTGGTTGGTTGGTTTGCTTCAGCTCTTCAAAATTCGCAGCAATGATTGACAGAGAGATAGGCAGTTTTGTTGATATACTACTGTTTAATATCCAAATTACTGTTAAAAATTTTGGTATCGCATTTTAAAATTGATAAGTCTTAAAATTCATTTTAGTCTGCAGTTGTTTTCTTGTGAAAAAAACATAATAGGTTTTCTAAATAACGATCTGTCTCGACTAGATTTTTCAACTTAATAGTGACTTGTTGTATACCTTATTGTACCTCGAATCGTAAGAAATATCGTGTGGAAAGGGGTGATTATGTATTTTTTCATGAGTTTCCCTGCGACTTGATCCTTCGAGAAAAGTGGCTGAAGAATTGTATAAGAATAATATTTATCAATAATGTACTACTATAACCATTATTGAAACTAAATTGAATATTTTACATACTATACCAATTTAATTTTTTAAATTGCTATCTAAAGTAAATATAATAATAAAATAGTATTAATTGCAAGGGCTGTCATCTCCGCCCATGGCAATATTTGATTTCAATTCGTCGTGGACACGACATCATCCTCAAAATATTGATGACTTTAAGATAATTCTGTTATATTTTGAGTTTAAAAATTTTTACTTCCATAATTGAATGAAAAAGTTATCTTTAAAATAAAATAAATAAATAGTAAAGCGGACCACAGACAAGCAACTTGGTTGCCAACCTCGTCGTCAATTTGCGTAGAAAAATAAAAAACTAAGCATTAAAAAATAAAAAATATATAATTTTAGCACCAGAGAATAATTAAAAAAAGTATAATTTTGCATTTAAAGTATAAAAATATATTAATTTCTTACAATCTGATTAATGTTTTCTTCATTGTTTACATTTTTGTTAACCAGGTTCACGATCCGTGGAAAAATAATCAACCCGGTTGATGACCAAGTTGCTCGTCTGTGGCTCCTTTTAAGCATATTTTTGAATCATATGAAATCAACCAACCAATAATTATTTTCCTGTCAAAAGAAATGCCATGAATGACAGACAGATGGCGCTAACTTCGTTTTCCAGCTTCAGGAACCTAGCTTTTCGCGTAATTGCGCAAGCCGTATAAAACACAGTTAAATCCAGTTTAGCCTTGCTCAGACTAAGCAATAAATTACTTACAAAACCATCAGCCCCCAACCTTCCACGCCCATTGACCCTAAAAACTACTTCTACAGTCCACCAGTCAAATGTTGTCTTGCTTTTAGACCAAATTGAACCTAAAAATACATGAAACATTTTTTTTAACTGTAACATGGTAAAAGCATTAATCAAACAATGGGTAAAAATCTAGAAGTGGGTTTGGGTTGGCACCTCTGAGAGAATTTTTAGTCGCCAACTTCACTTTGATATTTAGGCACACTTTGGCGCTAGAACTTCGCTTGGTGTTTGAACCCACTTCTAGATTTAAACCCAAACAACGTACCTCCCAAATCAGATTATAATATAAAAAATCTTTTTTATGCAGTGCAGGAAATTTAGTGCTCTCATGACTTAATAGATTTCTTGTGCACGATGTAGGTAATGCTCATCAAGTATTGTGCTCACCTTAAAGTTGACTGAAGAGAACGGTTCATACTGAGAATTAGAAAAAACAATCTAAAGTTGAAGTTAAAATTAAATTGGAGGGTTAGTGTGCTCAACATTATAAAATGTTTCATATACCTTTCTTGCTTCTCAGGGATGGGGTGATTCTGACCATGTCTTCACTAGCGATAGCATCTAAAAGTAATGGACAAAGCACATAAGAATTTGAGGTTTAAGTAAAATTTACAAAACATAAAAAGTCAGCATTTAACAGAAACAATAAATACAGATAAAACTATTCAAACTAAAATTTATCATTTATTCAGGCAATTATGATCATATTTTAACACTGATATTCATAAAATTTAAAACATGTAAATTTCTTAAATTGAAAACTAGCTCATGATATTAGTTACACTGACGATTATTACATTGAAAGAATATTTGTCAATCTAAATATTACCTTAATTGTTTATTTACACAGTTATACACATATTTAAGATAAAAACCCTACACAATTTATATCAATGTCGATGATTTAGTGAACATATGGATATACGACGTGTACAATACTAGCAATCACTTGGAAATTAAAATTGTACATTTCAAGAACTATAAACAGCAATTAAGTCCAAGGGTTTAATGATAAAACTCTTCATTTGTTAATAAATATTATAAAACATAGTGTAGCCACGTGTACGAAAATAAAGGTCAATATCGACGGTACTTATTTTACTCACTCCCAAAATGTTCCCAGAACGGCACAGTTCCATCTTTTTGAGCCAAATAGGGTCCTTTAAAACTGTACTTGTATTCGAATTTGTGATGAGGCAATTCACATAAACAAAAAAATATTTGAACGCATATTAAAAGCAACACGAACAACATTTTGACAGCATTTAATGCACCGGAAAGAAGCCGAGAGAAACTAAGCACAAGACGTGGTTGTAGTTTTACGCGTTTTCGGAATCAACCTATGGGAGTGTTGTACGTCAGCAGAACGCGGAATCAGCCGGCGGCGGCAGAAGATAAAAACGATAAAAAGGTTACAATTTTAAAAATTGTTTCTCTTTAAGATTTCCTTCTTTATTTTCAAATAAAAACGGATTATTAGCAGTGAGAAAGGTGTAAAATAGAAATTATATTACTGATTATTCTCTCAAAAACGAAAAATAATAAACCGAAAATGAAACAAGCAAACAAGTGGTTTCGATTCGAGTTTTGCTAACTATCTGAAAAGGGTTAATAAAAGTTATTTCTCTCCTGCTTTTCGGAGTGATGATTTAAACTGCTCAAAGAATGTTGAAAAGCTAATAAGGAATGTTAAAAACGAGAATTGTTTTTAAATGTATTTCTCTCTATAACATCTTTAATCTAGTTTTTTTCAGTGGTTTTTTTCCCAGGACCAAGTTTTCGAAGTTACTTACGAATTGGTTGGCAACAAGTATTTTGTTGTCTGCTAGCTAAAGCAAAACAAAAAACCGAACCGGCGATCCAGCAAAGATTTCAGACTTTCAAAAAGCGTAGTTTTATTTGTGTTTTTACATTACTTTAAACCAAAGTTGACACAAAAAGGTCATATTTCTATATGAGAATCAAGTATCACTAGATTATTCGAATAACTATTATTGTATTTTTAGAAATTTAAACTATAACTTCAAAACATGTTTTGTGTCCACTTTTACTGACCCATTTGAATTCAATTTAATTATAACTCTAAATTGTTTCAAGAAATCCTAAAATGTTTATCTATTTTCCACCTTTAAATGTCTTATATTATCGAAAACTCTTTTTTTGACATAATTCATTAGGCATTGTGAAATGTATGCCATCTACTGATAACCCATATATAATAAGTATTTTAAAATTTCTCTTTATTGTGGCATGTTTACTGGTTGTTGTCTTCCTTATAGTAGTGAGAATCATTTGACCCATTTTATTTATTTGAATGCACCTAAATTGAATTTGCTTACTTTTATTCTAGATGGCTTTACCTCCAAAAGAATCAGCTCAGCTTATAGCCCAACTTTCAAATCATGTGAAGATTCCTATTGAAGGGATTGAAAAGGCTGTTGATTTGGTTGGTTGCTTTCTAAATAAAAATTAGGTACTTGTGTATTATACCATCGACCATTCAGCAGCTGTTAAATTCAGTGGTACCTACAGCTATAGAATAGTCAATAGGATTTGACAACTTTACAGATTCAGTGGCACAGTCGATGGCATAATACGTAAGAACCAAAAATATCATTGTTTGTATATGTGTTGGATTGCTTATATATTAATGATTATAGGGGAGACCGGGCAGGGATGAGACACGGGGTGGGATGGGACACCTTCAATATAAATCTTTTATTTAAAAATAAAATTAGTTTTTAAGTCTTCCACCAGGTAAAGCCACCATGGCTTCATACATGTTGCTGTTTACTATTAGTTGCAAGCTCCTACAAGTTTCTGAATGAAAAAGATGGTTTCACTATAGCAAAAGTAACTATATTACACTTTTCAAAGTGAATTTTCAATCTGATACTTGGTTGCTTTCTTAGTGGTTAATATTGTTTTCTAAACAAAATAATGTATTCTTTATAAATAAATAGTTGAGTTAAGCCTAAAAGCCACAGTTCTTTTGTAAGAACCTATTTTTTAAAACTGTTGCTATCGGGGTGGGATGGGACACCATGCCCAATTCCTCTCAATACATAAATACAAGCTATTGCATACAATTCTTTAGGTACCTTTGTTTTGGAACTATTTAGTATTGCAGTTGTAAACATATTTTTTTAGATTAAAGAAGAATTTTAACTATTTTGTATTTTTCACTTAAGTTAGATTTTTCAAAGTAAATATAGGATTAAATAACTGAATTTTTGTAATTAATCTTAAAAATGTGTAAAATACTTCTATCCACAGATGCAGAATATGTCCGATCCGGCAATCTAGGATCGGGGGAAATTTTAGCCATGTGGGGAAATTTTGTAGAAAAGTCCAATATTGAATTCAATTTCAGTTCAGTAATCAAAATTTATGTGGCAATTTTCTCCTTCACCTCAGATCTAAGGTTCCCTTTCGTTTTGCGTTTCCGATCGTTACTCGTAAACATGAATCAGAATTTTTTTTATCTTTATCACTTTTTAAAATTTTGGGGAAATTTTGTATTGATTGGGGGAAGTCTTGGAGGTAAAACATTTTCTGCATCCCTGCTTCTATCTTTGTGATCTTTAATCATATATTAAAAAATTAATCATAAATTTTAATTTTTTAAAAATTTTCCCATCCCACCCCGGGCCAGGGTGGGATGGGACAGTTTTAGACTTTAGGTTATGGACAGTTTTAGACTTACTTTAATTCGTTTATAAATCTTAAGTTTTATTTGATATCACATTGGTTATATTTTTTAAACATGTTAAAATGTTTCAAGATGTTATTTTGAAAGTTTCAAATTTATACAAGGAAAACTGAATTTTTAAAAAATATTCTTGTAAAAACTGTCCTATCCCTCCCCCCGGTCTCCCCTATTTATTAATTTTTTATAAGCAATTGAATGATTGAATATAACTAAACAAGGAAAAATATCTTATTTTAAATTAAATCTTTATTTCCCATATCTAGTAACTTTATTAAAATTTCTAGATCCGAAATATTACAAATAAAATAAAGCATCTTAAATTGTTTGAAACTTTCAAAATTCACTTCAACCATTAAGGTTAATAAAGGTTATTTGTATAGTGTTTTGGCAAATTTTCATTTCATAACTTTGTAATCCTAAGGAAAAGGCAGCTCTCTCCTCCAAAAAATTTTGCACTAGCTTGATCAATAGGTTGATCATCTAGGATTCTGTCCAAACCCTTAAATTCTTTGTGGAAGTGGGAAGTTCATTGGGACAACTACACAACAACAAAATAACACACATTGTGACTAATTATCTCCCTTTCGCATGATGTGCAACGTTTACTAAATTGGGCCACTTTGCGTTGGATGTATGACATGGGACAGCGACCGAGAAGGGGTTAAATTGAATTCTGTTTTTACTGTCAAATTCCTGGACTACATTTAAGAAATGGCCCACCTAGTTTGTCACTCTCAATAGAGCCCAAAAGAACAAAAGTTAGTTGAAACTCCATTTTTAAGTGTTATATTTACAAATATTTTCTGGAGAAGGGACCTCTAGACACCCCTATTGTGTTTGGAATACCCAAATTGTTTATAATGTTCATTATTGTATGTTTGAAGATGGTATCTTAAAAATGGGCAAACAATATTTTTAGATACTATAAGCCCCCTTCCTGAAAATAAACTTCTATATCACTGTTATAAACCAACGCCGCAATTTGACTACAAGTTGTTTTTTTGTTTGAGACTTGAGACCCTGTAGAAAATTATTCGTACATGAAATATTTTAATTTTCCTCCCTCAAGGATTATTTCTGTAACAGCAATCTTTCAAAATTTAGTGAGTGGCTCTAATCATATGCCTGTATTTTCAATTTCAATTAAAAATTTGCTTTCTTTTTTTTGTGTAGGTTGTCAGAATATTTTGTGAGCAAAACTTCAGTTTGAAAAATTGGAAAAAGAATGAACTTAATCCTCAAGAAAATATCATTCCTTTTACAATTGACTGGATATTTTTAGTTGACACCTTGAATTTTTCCTTCTGGTCTGAAAAAGGGAAAGAGTATAAAATCACTTTTCATGGAAATACATATACTGGATACTGGTCTTTATGTGCAGCAGTCAATAGAGCCATCGAGGTAAAAATTTTGAAATATTGTATCGTTTATTTATACAGAAATTAAAATTCCAAGAATCTTGCGTTAATTCACAATGATAACTTTCAAATTAGTTATGGATATTCCTCAAAAATAACTTGATAAAGTTAATGTGTCTAAATTGTTCCATTAAAAAATTTCATGAACTCTGATATTTAAGTGATATTAGCATATATTTTCTTGCAACTAAATATTTATAAATTTTTTATCTATTAACATATAGGCTATGTTTTTAAGTACAATATGCCTTTGATGTACTAAAAGTATTAAGTTTAGAAAATACCTAGGGATCAAAATATCTGCAGAATGAATATAAAATGCTTGTGTTTTTTTATGCTTACATATTTTTGGAATAGTTAGGTAGTTAAAAATAATTTCATTTGGGTTCATTTTTCAGGAAGGATATGACATCACTTCTCCTAAATTTTATTCAAATATTTCTTTGGACACACTAAAGCACATTTTTCGCTCAGATTCAGGTACTGAAATTCCGTTGATAGAGGAGAGACACCAAATTTTGAATGAAACTGGAAAATGTCTAATAGAGGTATAACTCTAAATTTAAGTGTTTTGTTTTTTTGAAAGTATTAAGTCATCCCGAAAATTTTGTCGCTTCAGGAACAGTTTGTATGCGTTATAATTTTTACTACACTTCCATTATTTGATACTAATGTAAACTGTTACTTTATCTACAGTCAACTTGGCATATTGGTTTGAATTTGAGAGGGATCAACATTGGGCTTTCCTTAAATCTATGATAACTTGTTACTTTATTTCTTTGCATTTTTCCTTAAGTTAAGATCTTTAAATTAAAATTAACTGATTAAAACCATTCCTTAAAACCATTAAATTTTTAAGTATTTTTAACAAGTGTGGAAAAAATTTAACTTGGATTTAAATTTTTTTGAGGCATCCAGATAGTTTGATCACAACCATCCATAGTGCTCGATTACTACCCCTAACCCTCTATTAGGATGGATCCGATCCGGATGATCATTTGCAGAAATCTAGATCACTGGAAATTCTACTGCCGCTCTTCAAAAGTAGTATAAAATGAGTTTCAATTTATGAAATAAGATCTTCCATACAATGTAAATTAAAGGGCGCAAGTTCAGAGGTGCGGATGCGCCAAGTTTTTAGCAGTAAACATGACTAATATGGTAACCCTAACAAATGTTAAAAGAGTCATTTGGCTTCTAAATATGGCGCCAAATAGCCAAAATTCGCCAATCATCCGCACCTCTGAACTTGCGCCAATTAAAGTTAAATTCCTTTGAATTTTAATTTTGAAGGTTTTCAATTAATGGCTACTTGAAGTAAACAAAATCTTATTAATCATAGAAACTAGGAAAGCTCAAAAAGTGAGCCATCAAAAAAAGATCCAAAATTTGCCAAATTGGCTTTAAAAAGAAGTAGGAGTACTTTACTGGTTTACCGTAATGGAAAAGTACCAAAAAATGTATTGTATACAGACTGTGTCTGAAGCAACAAAACTTTCGGGATGACCTAATATTTCAAAAAGACATTTGTAGTATCATTAAATTTTTTTACTTAGCTGTTTTTTTAAATAGTATAGCCTGTTTATAGTCAGGGAATTAATAGTTGTATTGTGTAAAGCTATTTGCTTCTCTCTTGTAAATAAGGTAGTGGAAGTTACCAGTTTTTTCTCCAAATAGTTTGAGGGGGAAAATTTGATTAATCTCTGCTCATTTTCATATTTATGAAAATGTTTCATTGTGTACTATAAAGAATTTCAAAAGTTGAAAGGTTAGGATTCCATGTTTCTCTAATGCTATGAAAATTATGTTACACAAAAATTTGTTTTTTAAGATGTGCAACAGTGTTTTTGTACATTCTAGTCTTTTCTTGTTTTTTAGAAATTTGATTCCTCATTTTTGACTTGTGTGAAAATGTGTAAAAATAATGCCAATAATCTGCTGAAAATCGTTGTCGAAAATTTTCCATCCTACAAAGATGAAGCCATAATTGATGGGCAAAGAGGTAAAACATTTTTAAAAAATTCATTGCATTAAAATTAGAGCAAAATTTTTAAATCATTCAAATTATGTATTTTTCTTTTATTATCTTTTATGCATACTTTTTCTTATAACATTTCTTTAGTGTCATTTTACAAGAGGGCCCAGATTTTGATAGGGGATATTTGGGCTTGCTTTGAAGGAGAGAGTTATGGTTCTTTTGAAGACTTAGCCAGCCTTAATAGCCTTACCATTTTTGCCGATTACAGGTAGGGAATTGTCTTGAAGTGGGATTTTTACCTAAAAATTATTGAAAGGTTCCCCTTACAATGATGACCGAGGGCTTGTTTATTGGAATCAAACAATATTGTATACCCTCCAGGGTTTAAGCCAAAGAAAAAAATTTTTTGGCAGAAAAAAAACTTGTGGCAGAAAAAAAGATATGGCTAAATGCTAAAATAATGATTTGGTTGTTACATAGCTGTAAAAAATTTAATTAACAGGAACTCCAAAAAACAAACTCAATGGTAAATATTTCTTTAAAATATTTGTATTAAATTCAAACAAATTGTTTTAATATTCTCTAAGCATTTTTGTGAAAACTCAGTGCTATAAATCAGCAATTGAGGTGCTTGAAGCAGCATTACCTAACTCCAACAGTTTAACATCGGAGTTTCTTGCTTTTAGAATTGTCAGAAATGATATGAAAACATAATGAAATTTTTTAAAAGGTTCCAATACATAACAACAGGTTGTTTTATTTGTTATTTTTTGTAATCTGTAATTAAAACAAAATGATAGTTTGAACTTATTATTTGCTTTTGCCTGTAAAAGTTTTTTTTGTGTAATTTTTAAATTATGGCCTCCTCATGAATTGCTCCTTTGATTTACTTATGAGCTGCCACTGCTCTAACTTATTTCAGTCCTTCAACAGAAAATTTTAGTCGAGTATTTTTTTAGGACTGATAGAAAAGGGATTTGTAAAAATAGTATTTTGATCTCAAGTTTAGAGATAGTTTTTGTTTATTTAAAAAATTTCATAAACACATTTTAAATTTTATTTATAGAGTACCTCAGGTTCTTGTATATTTAGGAGCTCTTACATATTCCGATGAACTTCTAACAAAATTGAAGGAAGGTAAGATTCACATAGAAACTGTGTTAATAGAAATATCCTTTAAGTCAAACTGCTTGAAACAGCCATATCAAAAGATTTTATCTGTAGATTTTACATTTTTAAAATTTTATAACTATTAATTAAGAACTTACTAAATGTATATTTGTAGTTTTCCTCAACCCTTCCCAATCTCATAAACCTTTATTGAAATGTGGCTGTGCTAAAAATGATATACAGTTACGGACCCTTTATCCGGGAACCCAAAATCTGGAAGGACCCGAAATACGGCTCTCGTTTAGAATTTGTTTTTTTATATTTTGAAGAATTTTTAGTGAGTAAATGCTGTTACGACGCGCTATGGTTGCGCGCGCCCTCGTGCTTTGCCGGAAGTTTTTTTGCTGGATCCGTTACGATTGGAACGGACTATGTCGTTTCAGCAGGTATTTTAGTTTTACTAAAGCAGTTGCATCTTTAATGGCGTTTTTTCCGGAACGGACCCGAAATCCGGAAAATTCCGAAGTCCGGGATGATGTCGGCCCCGAGCTTGCCGGATAAAGGGTCCCGTTACTGTATAACTACTAATTAAATTAATTCTCCTAAACTTGTAATTAATAGTTTAAACTATGGTTCTTTTCAGTACTGTGTCCAAATTTTTTTGCTCCTAATTTTTCAATCAAGTATTACATATGGCAGTCTTTCTTAACAGATCAGATGTTGCCGAATGGAGATCGTTATGAAGTTGAAATAAGAGGTTGTACCATTTGGGCATCAGAGGTAAGAAGCTAAGCTATATTGTGTATATTCTACTGATTTAATTGCATTTGACAACTGAGAATTTAAATGTTCTTCCTTCCATCAGCTTATACTTCAAGAAATTTTAAAGAAACAAGAAAAAGGTGAAATCCCAAGCGATGTGTTGTTCAATGCAATTTTGATTGATCACTGCCTGTGGGAGTACAGAAGAAGTCATGCTCAGGAAATGGAACATATTCCTTTTCATAAAGTTCGGTGTATTTATTATTAATGCTGTGTATAACTTTTGTCATAATAATTATTGTATAAAACTAATAATGGTAAAAATTTAAGATATTTATTTTTTATAGTTTTGTTTAAATAAAGTTTTATAAATTTAAAGGATGCTTTATTTATATATAATATAAATAAATGAATGAGCAGTTTTGATTTCAGTATGGTACCTTTTTTACAATAATTGGGGGAATACAAAAAAACTGGGAAAATTTCAGTTAATACAAATTCTATCCTGTACTTCATACAGCAAATACAAATGAAACTATCTCACACCTATAATATATCAGGTATTAGAGTAGGAAAACTGAATGTTGTGTTGTAGTTCTTGACTTTTTTTTCTATTTTGAAGTAGTAGGAAAACTAGAAACATTATTCCCTTTATGAATCATTGGCTTTTTTGACTGATTATCAAAATACCAGAAATTTAAATATGTTTATTGTAACTGGGAATAGGAAAAATAAGGGGATTTTCAACCATGTTAAATAGTTAGCTAAAAATTTAACAGCTTTCTGAACAATAGAAAAGAGGGGATTTGAGGAATCAGTGGTGTATATAGAAATTTATTTCGGGAGAGGCCTAATTGTCCTCTAAAAATTTAGTCATATTGGGACCAAAGCTAGAGTTTTGCACTGGGAAGAGTACCCAAAACTATTCCCAAGCTTCCTCCCCTCATATGTATATTTAATAGGTTCAATGTACCAATATAATAAAAGTTAATGTGTGTGTTTGTATTTATGTTGCTCTTCGATACAAATCCAGTTTTCTTCTGATCCGCACCAAACTTTGTATACTTACGTAATGAAACTTAAGGAAAAACCAGGGCTGGTAAAGTTAACGAAAAGAAAAGTTCAATACTTTCGTTAACGTTAACGTAAATATTAGCAGCATTTTTGTTCTTCCGGGAACGTAATTCAGGAACAAAAATACGAGTTACGAGAGCGTTAACTTTAATCGAAGAACGAAAGTCCTTAAATAATTTCGTTAACTTTAATCAAAGAACAAAATTCGCCCAGGAATTTCGGTAACGTAATGTCGAGAACGAAATACACAACTTATTTTCTAAGAACGAAATTATGCGAACAAAATTCGCGGTACCGTAAATCGAACCTGGAGATACTTATGTTCTCTACATTTCGTTCTCCATTATTGGAGAACGATTTCTTTTTGGAGAATAACGTTCTCTCTTTTTGTTCTTAGGGGGTAAGGGGTCCTTCGGGGGTTACGAGTAATCTGATTACATTTGGAATTTTCAATCCAACTACACTTGTAATCTGAATGAATGTAATCTGATTACATTTGTAGTTTGATTACATTTTTAGTCTAAATACATTTGTAAAAACATTACCGGAAGTGGTCGACCTTTACTGGCAGTATTCGATTCCTTGGTATCGACTCCAAATTATTCGATTCCGGAATCGATTCCTTCATGGGTTCGATTCATTGGTATCGATTCCGGTATCAAATCCATTGTGGGTTCGATTCCTTAATATCGATTCCGAAGTAGTCAATTCCGATTCGATTCCGGAATCGTTCTTCATGGGTTCAATTTCTTGGTATCGATTCCTCCATGGGTTCGATTCCTTGGTATCGATTCCAAAGTATTCGATTCCAGATTCGATTATCGATTCCAGATTCGATTATCGATTCCACAGTATTCGATTCCGGAATCGATTACCGATTCCTAAGTATTCGATTCCGGAATCGATTATCGATTTCAAAGTATTCTATTCCGGAATCGATTATCAATTCCAAAGTATTCGATTCCGGAATCGATTATCAATTCCAAGGTATTCGATTCCAAAGTATTCGATTCCGAAATCGATACCTTCATAGGTCCGATTCCTTGGAATCGATTCCAAATTATTCGATTCCGGAATCGATTATCGATTCCAAAGTATTCGATTACGATTCGATTCCGGAATGAATTCCTTCATGGGTTCGATTCCTTGGTATCGATTCCAAATTATTCGATTCCGGAATCGATTCCTTCATGGGTACGATTCCTTGGTATCGATTCCGGAATCGATACCTTCATTGGTTCGATTCCTTGGAATCGATTCCAAATTATTCGATTCCGGAATCGATTATCGATTCCAAAGTATTCGATTACGATTCGATTCCGGAATGAATTCCTTCATGGGTTCGATTCCTTGGTATCGATTCCAAATTATTCGATTCCGGAATCGATTCCTTCATGGGTACGATTCCTTGGTATCGATTCCGGAATCGATACCTTCATTGGTTCGATTCTTTGGAATCGATTCCAAATTATTCGATTCCGGAATCGATTATCGATTCCAAAGTATTCGATTACTATTCGATTCCGGAATGGATTCTTTCATGGGTTCGATTCCTTGGTATCGATTCCAAAGCATTCGATTCCGGAATCGATTCCTTCATGGGTTTGAGGTCAGTTGTGGACCACTTCCGGTATGTTGCGCGGACCAACAAGTACATCCTATGCACCCTACCATTATCAATCAGAAAAAGTAATCAAGGTATGTTATTTTAGATTACAATTGTAATCTGTAATCAGATTAACGATTACAAATGTAATCTGTAATCAGATTAACGATTACAAAAAGTAATCAGATTACAAATGTAATCAGATTACATTTGTACAAAAGTAATCAGATTACAAAAAGAATTTTGTTCTCTAAAAATGGAGAACGAAATGGTGAGAACAAAATCATCTCTAGGTTGGATTTTCGTTAACGGGATTTTTGTTCACGTATTTTCGTTCTCTGAAAATAAGTAGTCCTTTTTGTTCTCATAATTTTGTTCGCAGAGAACAAGTAGTCATTTTCGTTCTCATATTTTCGTTACCGAAATTCATGGGCGAATTTCGTTCTTTGATTAAAGTTAACGAAATTGCTGAGCGAATTACGTTCTTCGATTAAAGTTAACGTTTTGATAACTCGTGTTTTTGTTCCTGAATTACGTTCCCGGAAGAACGAAAGTCCAAAAATAATTTCGGTACCGTTAACGAAAATGCTAATCCAGTCTTTTTTCGTTAACTTTACCAGCCCTGGGAAAAACGTAGGCAATGCTTCAAAAATTTTAAAGGACTCCTTGACCCTTTTTGTCGTTTTCCTGAAATAGCTTTATTTCTCCTCAAGAAGAGATCTGTTCATTCCATTGTAACAAAGAAAATATAATGGAAAACAACAAGTTTTTAAAAGAAAAGCTAGATATTTTTTAAAAAGTATATTTAAAAATTATGTTAATAGTCTAAAAATTTATTTGAATGTAATTTAAAATTTAAAAACTGGTAAATATAATTAAAAATATGTTTATTTGATGGTTTAAATTTTAAATAAAACATTTCATGGTGTAGCATAATAATAAGCGTCATAGGCGTAGCCAGGGTTCAACTTGGGGGGGGGCAAGCAGGGTCGACTTTTTTGTGTTTATAGAGATTAATTTTAAAGCCCCGTGAGAGACCCGTCAAGTTTCAACAGGGGTCCTCCCCTAGGAAATTTTTTGAAATATGCCACTAAGAACATGGTTTTAAACTGTTTTTTGGTACGTAAATCCAAATTTGGAAATATATTTTTAGGTAGAATTTCGATTTTAATAAACTTATTACAAAAAAGTTTTAATAATAAAGGTCTAATTACTAAAGGGGGGCCTGGGGCCCCCCCAGAAAAATTTTGAAAACTTAATCCTAAAATAATGTGTTTTACGAAAACTCGTAAGGGGACATCCATAAATTACGTGAGGTGTTTTTTTCAAAATCTGGACCCCCCATCCCCCCTTGGTGAGATTTTGCTGGACCCCCCCTCCCCCCCACGTGAGATTTACCTACAACCTTTAAAAATAATTATCTTTCCTTCTCATATATTCCTTTCTCATAGTTAAAAAAGAAAGAAAATCCTATAATTTCTATTTAAAAAGTTGACGTGAGATTTTAATCGACCCCCCCTCCCCCCTTGGTGAGATTTTTCCAAACCCCTCCCCCCTTTTGACCTCACGTAATTTATGGGTGTCCCTTAACTTAACTAAAAGTAAAGTAAAAGTTAATTACTCGGGACTTAGGAGGGGGTAGCTGCCCCCCTTGCTACGCCCATGATAGCATGATAATGGAATAAGTTAAAATAGTCTCCATGGAAACAAGGATGCAAGATAAAAAAAAAGATGAGATCCCATTGCAGCTTTTAAGAAAGTTGCTTAACAAACCAAAAACTATTGAAAAAATCCTTTTAAAATAAAAGACATTTACTTTTTTTTACTTAAATTGCGAAATTTAATTGGTTTTATCGAAAAAATTAATTAAAATACTGAACTGAGAAGATATAATTAATTAAGGGACCTAAATGAGTATTTTAACTAATTTTGGAAGAATATATTTTCTAAAATAATTTTGTTTTCATGGGAATGCTGGAAAATTATGTTTTAATACCTTTCATCCAAAAAATGAGGTTTATATTTTTAAAATTTTAAAGAAAGCTATATAACTTCATTCGTGCATATCAGCTAGTATCTGAAAAAGACAACTTGCAGAAATAATTTCGAATAAACCAAAACAAATTTGGATATATTGCTTAGTACATTAAGAATATCAACGAAGGAATTATAATAAAATATTACAACGTCAATTTTTATTAAAGACAAATAAGTTAAAACTCATACGAATCATCGTCGGGTCTTCTATTAACTTAGATCTCACTTAGATATGTTTTGCAAAATTTCCAAAAAAGATGGGAATATTTAATTTAATAATTTTTATCGGCGGGCGTTTATAGCTTAAGTAGTTAACTAAATTTTCTCCTACTTTTTTTCAAGCGAAACTTTGTTAGCTTTAAAATATGATTTTAAAAGCACTAATTTTTTAAAAGTGAATTGTGTATTTTTAAGAAAATCTATTTGGGGCGTAAACGGCGCGCGGCGGCTACGAAAGAAAAAGAAACCTACCTTCACATAGCCACGCCCATCCATACCCACTACCGCCCTTTACTATGGCTCGGCTCCACCCCACCAGTTTGTGGTTGTAATGAAAGCCGTGATTTGTAATTCCTTTTAAGAGAATGTGGGAGTAAAATACTGAATTCTTTTACTTATTCATGTTTCGGTTTCAAACATAGGTTTAATAAACTTTATATTGAACATTCATCCCATACCCAAAATGAATAGAACTACGATATCCAACGGTTTCAACACTTTTTATGAAAAAACTTTCACAAGCTATTTACTAATGAAATCGTCCTCCACCAAACTCCTAAAAATTTCAATAATTTAAAACAAAAAGGGGGTAATATAGACTTTGGGTCCCAGTTCTAGCGCACAGTTTTAGAATTAGAATGAGCTATTTCAGGATCTGGCATCTACTTTTCCTGTTGTAATCTTCGATCTCCCATCTCTGGTTACAAAATCATATGTGCCATTTAAGTTGCACATTTCAAAACAACTTAGTTGCAACTTCTGAAGTTCAGAGTTGCTTTATTATCGAATAACCAGTCCCACGGAACCAAACGCTTCAAATGGCTCTCAAGAGAATAAAAAAGGAGTTGGAAGATCTGAAACGTGACCCGCCTGCACAGTGTTCTGCCGGCCCGGTTGGAGATGATTTATTTCACTGGCAAGCGACTATCATGGGCCCCCCAGACAGCCCATACCAAGGGGGAGTTTTCTTCTTGACCATCCATTTCCCTACAGACTATCCTTTCAAGCCGCCTAAAGTGGCCTTCACTACACGGATATACCACCCTAACATCAACAGCAATGGCAGTATTTGCCTGGACATTCTGCGCTCTCAGTGGTCGCCTGCCTTAACTATATCCAAAGTCCTTCTATCCATTTGTTCCCTTTTGTGCGACCCGAACCCCGATGACCCCTTAGTTCCTGAAATCGCCAGAATCTACAAGACTGATCGGGAAAAGTACAATGAACTGGCTCGAGAATGGAGTCGGAAATACGCTATGTGAAACATGTCTCTCGAGTTGCAGTTTTTCTACGTTTGGTGTATTTTAGACATGTTGAATTTTTTAGTAAAATGTACATCACATTTCATACCTTCTTTTTTTCGATTGCATAATCATAGAATTTCTCTGCATCACTCTTGTTGATATTCTATTGGTTTTATAGTTAAACTGCGAACAAAAAGAGGACTATTATTGTACCCATTTTATCTTACCTGGGATGGTGATTATATATATCTTGTCTGGGGTGTTATTTATGGGAAAACGTTTTGTGTAATACTACCCTACATACTTAAAACAAGTGATCTTAAAACTGACAAATCACTTGATAACCTATATTAATTATACTCAATACAATAGTTGGATTTTTTTCAGCTGAAGACTGATCGACTATTTTTTATACTTGTCACTTTATAGTTGCTCATGCAATTCAATTTTGATATTTTTTGCTGTGCCAAAATTGCTTAATTATGTGCAGGTATTCATTTGTGAGTGTACTAATTTTCAGGCTATGAAAAGAACTAATTTCTTTAATTGTGAAGAAAATGTTATCTGGTTTGGATTTTTAAGAGAAATACTATGCCATTGTGGGAGTTTCAGCATCATGGACCTTTTCAACCCTGTCCAAATTAATTGTGCAAACATAATATTTAAGGGTAGGGAAGGAAAACTTAAAATCATGATAAACTTCGATAAAATTGTATTTAGACTTCATTTTTTATTCAAACTGATCTACTCTATATTAAATCTACCTCTGGCTAAATGTAAAAATTTCTGTAAAAAATATAAAGCACTGCGTTTTTAAAGATTAATCACCATACAACTCTTACCATAACCTGGAAAGGTTTAAGATAGAGATTTTTTAACTGGTATATAAATTTCTTCATTTATGTTGATTTGGGATTGTTCAAAATCACTGTATTTTAAGACATGTAGACATATGGACTAATAATTTTTAATTTGATTGGATAAAATGTGTTTAAAGAGGGTAGATATCAGTTTTACTATAAGCTTTAAAACTTCTGTAGATTTTCTTATCTGAAATCAATGTTGCATACCAGTTTGTATTAATATTTTTCTATGTAAATTAAGCATTTAAATTTTGACTAATTATGTAGGCACCCAACAAATTTTTCTATTGCATTGTTTTGTGATTCAAATTGATTAAGAGGCATTGATGCCTAAAATTTTTCTTATTACCAGATGAACAAATATGTTCCATTCCATTGCAACTAGATGCTACCTTTATTTTTATAGCTTTCGATAGTCTTAAAAAATAAAACCTCTTAACACTAATTTTGGTAAAGAATCCTTTTTAACAATGAAGACAAACATTTTCACTTTTATACATTCTAAGCTAAACTGTCTTGAATATTTTTTTACATTTACATAGTACCAATGTTTGATTCAGTTATTACTTTTAAAATAAAATTCAAAGTTTTTTGAAATTTTGTACATTGATTTGCACTTGATGTGTATGGCATAGCTGTGTATGTGATTATTTTATGAAATCATAGGCTGAAATATAATAAATGTTTCAAAACAGTAGTGCTATGTTTTTAATTATCTGAATTTTTTTTTCATTCTGTCGGACCATGAAAGAATATCTTTCATTTAATATGGATTTCTTATTACCTTAGTATCTCTTAATTTCCTTAAGTTTCCTTTTCCATTTGCTATACCTTAAAACAGTGGTTCCCGAATTGTGCACTCCTTCAAGAACTCAATTTAAATTTTTCTGAGAGTGTTGGTTATTCTAGTTTTGAAACCGGTTTCTTTTTTATTCACTTCACTCCAAAATGATGACTTTCTCCTATTTATCTTACTTCTAAAAATATTGTAATTTTTTATGTAAGGATATTGTTTTGAAAAGTTAAAATATCGGCATGAAATTTTAAAATTTTAGGCTCAATTCATGAATAGTTTGATTTTATTATTGATTGCAAAAATTGTTTGGAGGGATAGCGGATTTTTAAAGAGAAATATTGACAAAAAAAAGTAAGAGGAAATTGGAAGGAATTCAGTTGTTTGTATACTTTAACTGCTCTTAACCCATTAACGCCCAAATTATTTTCGATCGAAGAAGAAAACTCGAACTTTAACCCATCCCTGTTACAAAATAAATGAAGCAAACGCAAAAAACACAGGGTATTAGAATTGAGGGATGTTTTCTCTTGCCATAATATGTGCAGTTTCGTTACTGTTGGGTGAATTTAAGGTAATTTAAGAGAGCATTTATGACCTTATATTTAGCGATCTAGAAATAGATCACTGGGCGCTAATGGGTTAATTTAATGGTATAACCAAGTTAACAATGGAAAAATCATTTTAGGATGCAATATCTAAAATTTATAAAGCTTGAAAATTTTCATATCTATTAATAAGTTGAGGTACATTTTTTAATAATAGGAGATGCTATGTGGATGAATTTTTAATTTGTGTAGTGCCACCAGTCAAAAGAGTTTGTGAATCACTGCTTGAGAAGAATAACCCTGTCCTTCATGGTTTACTTAAACTTTGGTACTTAAGAATTAGCCAGATGCTAGCGTTGAGTTTTATGCTTAATTGGCTGAAATAACTAATCATGTTTGGTTTAGTTGGGGATTTTCGAGCATTAACTATACATCAGGATATACACATTTAAAATAATTCAACTTAGTGGCGTTTTTTTTTTTTTCAATTTTTTTATTTTTATGTGTAAAATAATAAAATGTAGCCAATATTGTCCAATTGGAGATACTGTCACTTGGCTAATCCATAAGAACCAAAACTTAGTATACTTTATCCTTTTGACTCTTAAATTAAAAGAAGTTAATGAAAAATGTTAGGATACATTCAAATTTTTTTTGCTTTAAACTTTTAGCATAATTTCTTGGTGTTTAATAAAGATGGTAGTTCTAGAAAACTGGATATTATTGTTTAAGGAACTTCTGGGGAGAAGGCGTAGGGCTCACAATAAGGGACATCCATAAATTACGTAAGGTGTTTTTTCCAAAATCTGGTTACAAATCCAAATCATTATTGTTATTAATCCAAAATCTGGATTTACCTACAACCTTTAAAAATAATTTTCTATTCATTCGTTTGCATTTTATTTTAAGCTTCACACAGCACCTAAAACTTTTCCATTATTAATGATGTTGGGGGAAAGGACATTATTCTGCCTAAAATCACCAGTATCTTATCTGTGGTTATTCCTTTTTCATATTTAAGAAAATCGTATAATTTCTAATTTAAAAAGTTGACGTGAGATTTTAATCGAACCCCCCTCCCCCCTTGGTGAGATTTTTCCAACCCCCTCCCCCCTTTTTGACCTCATGTAATTTATGGATGAAGTAAGAAAAAATAAAATATTTATTTAATAATACTACTTCACTCTTGTTAGTGGCTTACATAAATTCACTTCACAAAAATGTATATTGACCTTGGTCAAATTTTTATGACAAGATTAGGGATACATGCCATTGAAGGCCACATTAACTTTCTCTAGTTTAATATGAAGCACTATAGCATTAGTGAAAAGACCTACATTTTAAAGAAAGAGAGGAAAAAGGATTAATTGTGATATTTTATCATTTTATTACAATTGTTATTTAGAAAAAGAAGTTGAAATTCTGACTAGGTTTCTAAATTACTTGGAAGACATTTTTTTATGTGTAATGCTAAAAAGATTCTATGAATGCTTAAATTTTAGCATTTAATGAGCAAGCTGTTTAAGTAGCATATAAATAGGGATAAATCACAACTTGCGACAATTTTTTATGGATTTTCGACCTGCTCGCTAAGTTATGGAGGAGAATGCCAAAAAGTAAAAAATACCCTTTGAAAACCAATTTAAATAACCTTGAAATCTAAGGATGACGGGGTAAAAAAAATCGAAACCAATTTTTAGAGTGTGTGGTTACAGTGATTGTGTCCTTCCTTCTCATGGTCTTTCTGGGTCTTTCCAAGGTTTGATACTTACAAGAACTTTTAAGAAATGCATCTTAATCTGACACATTTTCTTATATGAAGGGTTTTTTTTCTTTTCAAAGATATTTTGATGCATAAATTAAACCACGATATGGCTTTTGACAACATTAGTGCACAAACCTACTCGGTAAAATTCTTAAGGACCAATCAGAACGTTCCATATTACGAATAACATCTTTCCCAAGGTTCATCTTTCCGAACCGAACACCAATCAAAGCTCTTTTAAACATTTTAACGAATAGGATCTGTAAATATGCGTATCAGACCGGAAGCGGAAACTGGTTTGTTTACAAACAAATAAGAACTCAGAGAGAGAGGGAGCTTGTGGTGGCGATTTCCATTTTTTATAATTATTGGACGATTTGGCGTTTAAATAACGAGCTTTCCCATTGGAAAATATGGGAAAAGTTCAAGTTATTTTCACAACACAAATGAAATCATTATACTTTTGATCTCGTAAGTAATTTTTATCCATGTACTGATTTTTTTTTCGTTTAGTTGAGTAAAATTTTACCCGTACCGCCTTGATGTTTAGCTCTAAACTTTTTAAAGTAGCATATTTAAAGACAGATAACTATGATATTTAAAGACTTTTCTTTTTTAAAGGTATAACTGAGAATATCCAAACCAACCATGACTCCAGTTCAGTTGCTGGCAATATTTTTTTGCGCTATCACCATAATTTGGTTGACCATGCAAATTGGTAAGCTAAATGTCTCTTTGTTATAAATTTATGAACTTATTAATACACTTTCCTTAAGTATATTTCTGAAGTAGTACCAAAGGGTTTAATTTAGATAGTTTTGTAATTTTTAAAGTATGCAAGTATAGTCAATTGACTTGCATTTCATTTGAAACAAATTTTTTCAAATTTTTTTGGGATCCAAGAATATAAAGAATTGTAATTGGCACACAATTTTTATTTATGCCAATAATTCAAATCTATTGAATAATTTTCAAAAAATTTATTTCAGCTGTGTTCAATACTTGTTTGCATGCCAAGACTTATGTTCCTTCGAATATTCATTCATTGTGCCAAAAGGATCAGGTAATTTAAATTTATATAAATCTGCTTAAAAAAATGTTGAAAAATTTGTCTTTCTTAATTATTTTATTAGTTTTTGTAGTAAGTTCTTGAGATGTTCTGAAAACTTGAAACCCTTAACAAGGAACCATTTTTAACTGAAAAATACCTTAGGTATTAAGCTGTCAACCATTTCACCAAAGTCAAAATTGTTGCCAAAATTTAACCTCAGCACTATGAGGAACTATGTACCTTTTTCTTATTTTCTGGGACAGTCCCATTGGACAAGGTCAGATGAATAAAGGTGTATGGATATGATTTACTTTTATGCAATCTACACTAGCGGAAATAAAAATCCCAACACCAAGAAGGAAAGGAGATATCAAAGTCAAATTTATTTCTATGATTGCACATAGTATCAATGTGAATTGATTAAAAAATCAGCCTTCCTGGATGTTAGGGGGCCGAGAAAACCAGGGAGGAGAGTGTTATCTCCATAGGTGTCCATTACCGCTGTCACATGGCATGGTATTGAGTGACAGGGGCTCTAAATGACTTTTGAGGGATTGGAGGACCATGTTGCCTCCTCAGGTAGTCCAAATTCATATGGTGCACCAGCGGACGTTGCATACCGGGCTAGGTGATTTCTCCACATTAACCGGACTTGTTTTGTGGGTGTTGGTTCTAGAGAACGGGTAAGACAGGGTAAAAATGCAACCTAGGGGGTTAAGAAGAAAGCTTGGACATTGCATACAACATGTGGTTGTGCATGTTTCTCTTTAAATTTGTCCCCGGGACAGGTCTGAAGGTAAGGGCGGACAACCGGCTAAAAAACCTCAATGACGCAGCTCTGGTTGGAAAAAGTACTGGTGAATCATACTCAGGAGTTGCAGAAAGGGAATCCAATGCATCCCCACTCTGTTACCCTGCATCATCACCTCGTGGAACGATTAGAAAATCATCAGCTGAGTGCGCTCTCTCCATTGTGTCTTCAAACTCATACCCAACCGTCGTAGTGCTCCAAACCGAAGCAGGATTCTCTCATAAACACAATGTCATGAAATTGGGATTTTCATTTAATTACTTCGTGCACTATAGGAAACAGAAAGGCCCATTTTCAGCTCCTTGTTTGTAGACAAAGATGTAAGACGCTATGCAGACCAAACGGACAATCCGCTGTACTGCAAACGACATCCATCCCACTGCCGCTTGTCCTGAGTATGATCTACCGGTACTTTGGCCAACCAGAGCTGCTTCATTGAGGTTTTTTAGCCGGTTGTCCGTTCTTACCTTCAGACCTGTCCTGGGGACAAATTTCAAGAGAAAAATGCACAAACACATGCTTTATGCAATGTCCAAGCTTTCTTCTTAACCCCCTAGGTTGCATTTTTACCCCGTCTTACCCGTTCTCTAGAACCAACACCCACAAAACAAGTCCGGTTAATGTGGAGAAATCACCTAGCCCGGTATGCAACGTCCGCTGGTGCACCATATGAATTTGGACTACCTGAGGAGGCAACCTGGTCCTCCAATCCCTCAAAAGTCATTTAGAGCCCCTGTCACTCAATACCATGACGTGTGACAGCGGTAATGGACACCTATGGAGACAACACTCCTCCCTGGTTTCCTCGGCCCCCTAATCTCCAGGAAGGCTGATTTTTTAAGCAATTCACATTGATACTACGTGCAATCATAGAAATAAATTTGACTTTGATATCTCCTTTCCTTCTTGGTGTTGGGATTTTTATTTCCGCTAGTGTAGTATACTTACATATTACTTTGTTATTGGCAATTATCCATTATTGTCTTCCTTTTAAAGTCTTTGTTTTTTTATTACAGAACTATCTTTTGCTTCGCATTTATGATTTAGTAAAGAGTGAGCCACACTGCACCAAGTTATTAAAAATGCTACAAAAAACGATCAATGAATATGACAACAAGCCAAGGATTATTATCATCACTCCAACCTATGCTAGACCTGTTCAAAAAGCTGAACTCACTAGATTGTCACATACTCTATTGCTGGTATGCAGTTATCACTTATGTGATAAATATTAATTTCTCATTTTGAATATGAAGCTTATATTTTTCCTTACCTCTCTGATAAATATCCTTATGTTATAGTTGCTTTTTTAAAAATTTGCTTACTTTGGAGATCATTTACTGTAAGGCCAAATGCATTTTAAAACTTTAAGATCTCATAGAATTTCCAATGAAAATTTAACAAATTACCTTAGCATGGAAAATTATTATTTCACTATAACTGATATTGGTTTTTCTTGTTAACCTATATATAATTATTTTATACATCTTAATTTAATACTGCTAGTTCAATCAATACCTGTAAAAAAGTTTCTTATGCAGGGGTATATTAGAAATTAGTCAGTTCATTAATCATTCTCAAAATATTCTATCATAAAAGAAAGCTTCACTAAGTGTTCTGAATTAATAAGTGTACCTAAAAAGATATTTTTTGTGCTTTTGTTAGAATTTCGCCATATTATTAATTTTACTATACATACCACCAAAACAGGACCCTATTTGCACAAAATAGTACTTAAGACCAAAGAACCCCATTTAATGCTCGATTGATTTTTACAATTTCCCAAAAACAAAACCCTGGACTACACAGACCCTTGCTATTACTTAATCCAGGCTACACAGTAGTTCGTCTCTCTTGCTTGTGTTCTTCAAACCAAATTACTGATTTAATTTAATTTTTCTAATTGTTAAACCTCTGTATTGATGTTTCTTGCCGATTCAGGTGCCAAATATTCATTGGGTTGTTGTGGAGGACTCTGAGAACAAAACTGCGCTCGTGACCAACTTCCTTGCTAAGTCCCGTCTTCCCTTCACCCACTTGAACGTCCCCACCCCCTTACCCATGAAGATGAGGAAGGACGATCCCTCGTGGCTCAAACCCAAGGGGGTTCTGCAGAGAAACTTTGCCCTCAACTGGATAAGGAAGTACATGCATCCAGATGAGAAGGGTGTGGTGTATTTTGCTGATGATGACAATACTTACGACTTGGATATCTTTGAAGAGGTATGCTGTATTTGTGTGTAAGATAGCTTTATTCTTTCAATGAAAGCTCCAGAATTGGTAGGAAATAATCTAATTGATTTAGATTACTTTGTATATAATGTGCTGTAAATTTTGAAAGTATCCATGTTTTTATAAATTTAATTGCTTGCACTGTTGAACTTTTTTGTTTTAAACTTAAAGACCTAAATTCACAGATTTAATTAGTTTTATATTTTTTCCCAAGTTTTTTTACAAAGTTTCCTGAAGGGAGATAAAGGATTATAAAACAGCAACTTTAGAGAGGATTAGATTACAATGTCTTTATTTAATTATTTATCTAAGTTAAAGGCATTTTCATCCTTTCGACTGTTTGTAAACTGTTTAGAAATAGTTTTATTTTTGTTTTATCATTATTTTTTTCATAGGTAAGATGCATTATCGTGCTCAAATAAGTACCCAACTTAAAAAAATAAATAAATCTCATGTTTCAGTAGACTTCGGAAGAAATGTGTTGGTACTTTAAAAATCTTGCTGCATGAAAACTCATCATGATAATACTTTGAGTTTAATACATTTTTTCCATGAATAATTAATATAATTTATACAAGTGATCATTAGAAAAATTGGAATGGGTGTTAATCTTTTGTTATACTCTGTTCATTTAGAATAGGCTGCTGAAAAATAGTGCTTTCCCTCTCCCTATTGCGCAGCCTCAAGACTGATGCATTATTTTGTATTTTTCTACTGCAGTTGAAGCTGGCTAGAAATTTTAAGGTGCATCTTTGGGTGATGTTAATAGTTTACCAGTTTACAGAAGGTGGGAAAAAATGAGTAAGCCTTCGTCACATTCACGTTGGTAGTTGCTATGGTTAACGATTCGGTGGTGGAGGAATATTTTCAGCAGCCTATTCAAAGTGAATAGAGTATACCCACAAGCAGCCTAAGTTTTTAAAAAAATTAGTTAAATTTGAAATGGCCAAGTTAAATAAATTCAAAGCATTTTCCAGATGCGGTACACCCAGAAAGTGTCTGTTTGGCCAGTGGGATTGGTTGGTGGCCTGATGGTAGAGCGCCCTCTGGTGAGGAATGGCAGAGTTATTGGATGGAACACAGTGTGGAAGGCCGATCGCCCCTTTCCGATTGACATGGCAGGTTTTGCAATCAGTTTACCCCTTCTGCTGAAACATCCAGAGGCTGGGTTTAGTTTGGCTGTTCCGAGGGGCTATCAGGAAAGCAGGCTGCTCAAGGATCTAGTCACCATAGACCAGCTGGAGCCAAAGGCTGACAATTGCACAAAAGTAAGCTGTTAAGACACCTTTCCTAAATGAAGGGATTTTTATTACTATAGAAACCTTGTAGAATTTGCAGTTAAGCTTTATTATCAAACTTATGCATTCAACTTATTTTTTATACTCAGTTTTACATGATTTTTATCATGCAGTGGTTATTGTGATTGGCTAGTTCAAAATGCATTAAATAAGCAAGACCCATTCTAAAAATAAACTGGAAAGTGTTGTTTTTACAGAAATTTCATCATAACTAACAAGTGCTATTAATTTATAGGTTATGGTATGGCATACAAGAACTGAATACCCCAAGCTCAAGCAAGAATATAAATTATCATTGCCATCAAATCTTAATATTGAAGTATGATAACTTAGAATGTTTTTCCTTTTTGTAAATATCATCTGTACATATCACTTGATGTAAAAATATTAATATGTAATAAGACATTGAATTAGGCTGTATTTTTCTTCTAATATTTTTAAATTTCTTTGTAACTCTTGGTAATGTAATTTGAATGAGGAGATTCTTCTCAGCAAACTTGGAATGGTTTTTGTTTTTCAAATTATTGGGATGGATTTTAGTGACTATACTGAAGAGTAGGGCAGTGATTTATAAGTAATTAAAAATCCAAAATGTGTACATATGTGTTTATTTTAGCAAAATATGTATTAAAAAATGCCAAATATGTAATAATAAAAAGAAAATATTAAGTAATTTTTTTAAAGGCGCTCTTCAAATATCAGGCAAGCACATAGTAGGGAAGGGTGGTCTTCGCTATTTGCCGACAGCTCATGTTTTTTTTCTGTCTTGTCGTGGGAAGAAAACGAAAACCATGTGTCTACTTCCCTTCTCGGTGCGCCTGACATATTTCATCTGACATTCCCGACTTCACTACCTTTTAACAGTTAAATTCAGCATTGGATGCACTATTTTTAACTACAATTTGATTGCGTATTTCATTTTAGGGGTTACTTTAATTTGAAAATCGGTCAAACGTGTGATTATTTTCGAAAAACTTGAAAATGGATAAATATGTAATAAAAATATGTAGTTATAGTCACTTCAAAGTTTACCCTTTGAAGTTGTTACACTTCAAAGTTTCTAAATTTGTTACTAATAAGGATGAAATGATAAATTTTTAAAACTATTAAAAGTTCAATTAAATAAAACACAACATATCTTGCTTAACAGCGTAAAGAGAACCCCCTTCATATAAAATGACACAAAGTCATATGCTGATTAGTTCAAAAAATCTATATATTTTGCAAGTCTTAACTGAATTAAGTATGTTGGCCCTTGCTTAAGGCATCCAATTACAGGCAATATAGTGGATTAAGGGAACTGACGTCAATTATATTTATATCAATAGACATGAAACACTGAAATAAACTACCTTGAATAACTGAGATGACAGTTAAATACATTTTAATTAATTTTGCCAAATTCTAAATTATGCACTACAGCATCTCTGTAAGATACAATTTATTTGAAATAGTAATCCCATGGTGATGGTGTCCCGGGTTCACGTTCATATAGTTTGCTTCTGTCTCGGAAGTAAGACATGCGCCTGGTCTCTGACATATCAATATAATGTCCGAAGGAAAAACCAAGGATCATAGTAATAGCAATCTTGATATTATTGTTAATTGGCATTTTCACCTGAAAAACAAAAATCTTAATTGTAAACTAGATAAGTTATGTTCAGAACACTCAAAGTAGTAGCTTAAGAGGGGATATATCAGGCATGTGATTGCTCAAGAAAGAAATTATCTGAAATTTTTTAGAAGCGTCTAGATAAGTTACAGTGGTATAGAAATTTATTTCGGGAGGGGCCCAAATTCAAATCCCTATCCCATACAGTTGGTTCAATTTATCTTTTTAATACTTTTTAGATAGGATTCTCATCTTACTAAACTGAATCTTAGAAAATTTTCGAAATTTGAGCCTAAAAAACAGGGGTTTAATCGTTTTGGTACAATTTATGTCCGCTCAGGAAACAAAATATTCCGATTTTTACCCGTTTTGAAATATTAATTCTGCACACAATTGAGCGGAATTCCGATTCTCAACACCTCTAAAATTAGCGGATTTCCACTAATTAGTGGAAAAATCACAAGCCTGATATATGGTTTGAACCACTCAAGCAATTTTGATAATGACTTAAGTGCTGTTTTTTTTGCAAAATTCTGAGACACATAATAGACAGTGCATCCAAGGGGTTATATATGAGGTTTCTAGTGTCTAAAAGTAAGAGAAAATCCCACTTCTGAGAGTCAAATTTTCAAAACAATTGTAAGAAGCAGTCCCCAACCTCATTTCTGCTTAAAATTCAGTATTGCCCAAAAAATTTTAAATTTATGTACACTTTAATTATTAAACAAAATTGTTTGTCAACCCTTTCCCTAAACCAAAAAACTTTATTTTACAGGATGATATCTAGAGTCAGACCCCAGGCTTTAGATTTGAAACACATCTTAAGTCATGGAAGTATAATATAATTATGTACCCATATTTGAAATGAGTAAGCTGAATCTATTCAGGTAACCTACAGCCCTTCTTACAGCAAAATAAGAAAGTTAAAATTATTGGTACTTGCGTATTATCCTGTTGACCGTTCCGTGACTGTCAAATTCAGCGGCACAGCCATAGAAAAGTCAATGGGTTGTTTACCGTTTCGGATTCAGCGGTACAGTCGATGGGATAATACATAAGAACCAAATTATTTTTTATAACATTTAGGAGAAAGAACAAAAAAATAGTGCAAAATTGTAAGAGCCAAGAAAATATTCATAAATTATCTGTATTATTCCTAGAGATATCTAAAATTAAAATTTTGAAATCCTCTAATTTCATTTAGAGCAGCGTTTCTTAAACTGTGGTCTACGGACCCCCAGGGTGCCGCGACATACTCATATAAAATAAAAACCTTTCTGCAAACTTGAATTTTTTCAAAAAAATGTTCTCCAAGAATTTACACATTTCTTTCTTACACAATGACACCTTACTTTTTAAATGCCCATTTAAAGAAGCTAAATATGTTCTCTCTAGAGAAAAGAAGGATTATAGGGGATTTGATTCAACTTCTTAAAATGGTAAAGCAAGGGGACACAGAGGGACTAGATTTCAATACGGGTAATAGAACAAGGGGTCACAATTTCAAATTGAATAAAGTCAAATTTAAGATGGATTGTAGAAAGCATTATTTTTTAATAGGGTAGTGGATACAGGCATGTGATCGCTCAAGAAAGAAATTATCTGAAGAAATTTCTTTAGAAGAGTCTAGATAAGTTACAGTGGAAAAAATTTATTTCGGGAGGGGTCCAAATTCAATTCTTTATACCATACAATAGGTTCAATTTAGCTTTTTAAAATTTTTTAGATAGGATTTTCATCTTACTAAACTCAATCTCAGAAATGTTTCGAAATTTGAGCCAAAAACACAGGGGTTTATCATTTCGGTACACTTCAGTCCGCTCAAGAAACAAAATATTCCGATTTTTCCCACTTGGAAATATTAATTCCGCATACAATTGAGCGGAATTCCGATTCTCAACACCTCTAAAATTAGCGGATTTCCGCTAATTAGCGGAAAAATCACATGCCTGTGGATAGATGGAATGCGTTGCCTGAAACAATTGTAAATTTAAGTGGGGCAAACGAGTTCAAGAGGAAAATTGACAGATACTGGGATTCCGGTAGTTTGGGTTAAAAAGACTGGACCAACCTTGCTGGGCTTACCTCGTAGTTGGTCGACTTGATTTGTATTTGTATAAATTTAATAAATAAACTGTCCCCTTCTTTTAAAATGCAACTAATTCTTAGCATCATAACTGTGACACATCGATTCTGAAGATCCAATAATATCGCCTTGCAGTTGTTGGGTAAATAGAAGTGGACGGATGCATTTGGTGAAAAACAAATGAAAAATTCATCGATTGAAAAAAAAGTCTGCAAAAAATTTCTTAAAAAACTTTTTTATTGTTTTTCTGGCAGAAAATTTTCTGCGAACACCGTTCGCGTATTTTATATGGGTATGGTCCGCGAGTTACCTTGGGGAACACTATAGTTACCTTTGAGTGTTTCCCAAAGAGATAAAACAGTAGGTTAAAGCTATTTTTTGAGGCAATTTCCTAAAATTTTTCTGGGGGAGACCCCACCCCCCTTTATCCTTGGATTAATTGTAAAATTTTAACATAACGAGGAACATAATTTTAATATACTACTTTTAAGTAATCTAAAACAACTCATAAGTGAGGGGGTACCTTCGAAATAACATTGAATCAATCTCCCCCGAAACAAAAGTCTCGGTGCTGGTCTAGTTGTTCAAAATCTTCGGGGGCCGCAATGTCTGGCTGTTACCTAAAGGAGGGCCACAGCGATTGAAAGTTTAAGAACTGCTGATTTAGAGTAAGATCAAACACATCAAGTTAGGCTCAAGCTTAGAAGGGTTAGGCTCAAGCTTCAATAAATTTTCTCGGGAAGAACCTCAAACCACCCATCCAAATTTTGACACTTTCTTTTTACCTTGAAAATTCTGCCACTTACTGGCCTAAGGATACTGTATAAAAAGTAGAATAACTTACCTTTAATATGAAGTCTCAGAACTTTCGTTTAGTTGAGCTTTTGCTTTTGCTGCCTTGTAACGCAGGGTGCGAGTGTAGTCCTTGTAAATGAGATAGAAAGACACTGATGGGAAGATTATCACCCACTTGTATCTTCTGAGGAGGTTGAAGTAATGAAAAACTTTGCTGTCTTTCACAGCAGCAGAATCGTCCATTAAAGATTAAGTCTGAAAATATATTATTTTCAGAACTAAAATAGCTATTAGAACTGACTAGACTCATTATAAATGTGTATTCTTTTACAACAAACATTTTTCCTTTCTTATCTAACTACCAACACTAAAAAATATTTACTTTTTTACATATGTAATTTGATTCAAAAATAGTATACTGCAATAGACAATATGAACTATGTTTGAAACATCCCAAACTTACCCAATTTACTAATTCGATCATGAAAAACCCGAAAATCAACTTTAAAAATCACAAAAGGTTTTAATTTAAGCACCAATAAGTGTTTTAAAAAAGCACTTAAGTCACCTGACTTAAAACGGGGTGTAACTTTATGTGATGTTGTAATTCAGGAGATTTGTATCAGGATCAGGAGATACTGTTTTAACATAAAAACTTACTTTCTTGACTTCTTCCGTTATACATCTCTTTTGAACTGATAACATTGTTCTTGAAACTCAAAAAAAAATTTTGAATTAAAATTTTATTCCTTTTGTATAGATTTCTTTTATTTTCATTCAGTTTTTTAGCCCGAGGACTAACTTCAATGTTAGTATTATTTTGCAAATAAATAATGAATGTCATATACTAGGTTTTTTTTCTCCCAACATAGTTCATCTATAAAATATTAAAAATATCACAAGCAGGGTTGCTGATTTATTTGATTTAAATCAGATCTTTTTTATTTAAATCAGATTTTTTTATTAAAATAAATTACTAGTTCTGAACTTCCTGAAACTGGTTAATAATATACTGATATTGTAATTTCAATGTGATATAATAATCTAGCATTACTTAATAACTCAATTTTGATATATTTTTTGTATTAATTAAGGGAAGTAGTTAACTGCCATCTCCCCAGTAAGATTCCCGTCCTAAAAGGGTGAATAATTGAGTGATCTAGTTTCAAAACCGGACAGATCCATTTTGGCACAGCTTTGATGAAAGAGTCGACCATTTGGTGACCGCGAATCGGTCGCCAAATGGAAGACTAGTTGCCGCTATATCATGGCAGGTCTCCTTTCCGGCTGCCATGTTTTACCCCGACTCAAATAAAGATTAACCCAAGAAAAAGGATGTTATAACAAGTTTTTACGATGTTATAACAGTATATCCCGCTGGCTGTGCGGTTATGGTGCACGCTCTGCATGTGGGAGATACATATTTCAATCCCCGGTAACTGTTTAATTTAAAAATAAGAACAAAATTATATTTCGTAACGCACTATCATTTGAGTCGGTGTAAAACATGGCGGCCGGAACGGGCGACCAGCTGTGATATAGCATGATACCGTGATATTCCATTTGGCGACCGCGTCGACTTTTACCGCTGTGCCAAAATGGATCTGTCCGGTTTTGAAACTAGACCACTCAAATAAATGTACTATCAGTTACTAAGATTTTTATCCTTCTTTCTATAGCTATTTTTATTAAATTTTAAAATCTATATTAGGTTTGAAAAAAATTAATGACAATGATTAGGGGAGACCGGGCAGGGATGGGAACCTTCTCTCTCAATAAATCTTATAATTAAAAATAAAATTAGTTTTTGAGTGTTCCACCAGGTAAAGCCACCATGGCTTCATACTTGTTGCTGTTTACTATTTTAGATGCAAGCTCCTACAAGTTTCTGAATGAAAAAGATGGTTTCACTATAGCAAAAGTAACCGAGTATTACACTTTTCAAAGTGAATTTTCAATCTGATTCTTGCTTGCTTTCTTAATGGTTTATATCAGAGTTTCTCAAACTGTGGGTCGCCAGTCAGTTGTTGGTGGGTCGCGAGAAGATTTTGAATTTTTCTGAACATATAGTATATTTTTTATAATTTTTACAGATGTTATTGACTTTTGAAATTTATCAAATTACCATATAGTAAAAATAATAAAAATAAGAGCAATAAGAAAAATACCCTACTTTGTGTCGAATGCAAAAGACAATTAATGTAAATACATACTATGTGTCACATTAATGTGTTTATAATGCAAAACTAGTCGGTTATTCAAATAAGATTTGATTATAAACGTAGGACTACTCCCCATCCCATCCACACCGGGGGAGCAATGCAGATTTTAAGAATATTTTTTTGAAAATAATGTAACTGCAATTTATCCCAGATTACTAAAAAACAAGTTAAAACCCAGTTTTCAAAGGTGAAACTTCAAAATTTTCTCTGGGGGAGGACCCCCGGACCCCCCCTTTTTATTGTGGGGATCATTGTTCACTCATAATTAAACTATTTCATACACTCAAATTAAAATACTTTTAATTTAAAAAGTTTATTTTTCTTCTTATACGTGCATGTAATTTATTATCCTAACGAAATAGTTGATGACCAAACCCCCTCCCCACGCCCGAAGTTAAAATCCTTCTCTTGGGGGGGCATGAAATAATTAACTGAAGTACTGAAGATGAGGTGGGTCGCGTTAGATTTCCAGGGGTCTGTCCAGACTTTTTGTGAAGGGTCCGTTTTTTTAATAATTGTGAAAATCTACTCATAATTTTGTGAATTTTAGTTATTATTAAATTAGTTCTTTTCAGCCAGGAACCTGTTTCTGTGAAAATAAGCTCACAAATTTGCAGTACTGTGAAAAAAAGTGACCATTTAAAGGCCAAAATACTTTGTGAAGGGTCCGTTTTTAAGGTAAAATGCGTTGTGAAGGGTCCGTTTTCACAATGAAACATTTTGTGAAGGGTCCGAAAACGGACCCAAATTTCTTCTAAACAGACCCCTGATTTCGTTTCTAAAAAGTGGGTCGCGGTGTTCAAAAGTTTGAAAACCCCTGGTTTATATTGTTTTCTAAACAGAATAATGTACTAAGTGGAGGACTAATCAATGGTCACCACTTTTTCTGTTATAGTCGGCTAGACTAAAAGCTCTCCCTTCTTTCTCTTGTGTTACCTTCCTTTACCGTGCTGATGAGCCCTAACAAGGGCGAAACCAGTCCACGGCTTGAGAGCTGGAGTTTTCTCAGAATAATGTACTCTTTATGAATAAATAGTTGAGTTAAGCCTAAAAGCTACAGTTCTTTTGAAAGAACCTATTTTTTAAAACTGTTGCTACCGGGGTGGGATGGGACATGCCCAATTCCTCTTAAAACCTAAATACAAGCTATTGCATACAATTCTTTAGATACCTTTGTTTTGGAACTGTTTAGTAAGGAGTTGAAAACATATTTTAATAGATTAAAGAAGAATTTGAACTATTTTGTATTTTTCACTTAAGTTAGATTTTTTGAAGGAAATATAGGGTAAAATAACTGATGTTTTTGTAATAACTATTTAAAATGTGTAAAATACTTCCATCTTTGTGGGTTTTTTTAATTATATATTTAAAAAGTAATCAAATTTTAATTGAAGAAAAAACTGTCCCATCCCACACCCGACCGGGGTGGGACAGTTTTAGACTTACTTTAATTCGTTTAAAAATCTTAAGTTTTATTTGCTATCATATTGGTTATATTTTTTAAAACGTTTCAGGATGTTATTTTGAAAGTTTCAAATTTTTACAAGGAAAACTGAATTTTAAAAAAATATTCTTGGGTCAATCCATGTGAAATCATCCAGGCCATGTTGCTCGACATTTTTGATTTTTTTCATTCTTTGCCAGTTAGTTAACCTTACTTTAGAGATACTAAAACAAGTGTTAAAAATTTTTTAAACCTTTCCAATTTTTTTTGGCGGCCATTTTTTGCCTGGTCGAAACCTGTTTTCGGTGAAAAACACACTTTACGGAAACCCTTATTACTTTTTTTCTTTCCAACATATTTAAATGATTTCAAAGCCATTTTATTTATTAAAGAATGAACTAATTTAATGTGTTAAGTATTTTTATGATAATAGTTTAAAACATTTTTTTATATATTTTTGAAAATCTAATTTTTTGAGTGAAAAATTCGGTTTTTGACCTAAAATTTTTATAGGAAAAAACTGAAACTCACCTTCGCAAATTTTTTCCTCAATATATCCCTTTCTAAACAATGTTTTAGAAGTAAAATGAAACAATTCAAGCCTGTCCCTTTTTTATAAAAATTAGTCAAACTTGGCATCTCGGCTAAAAAATGCCAAAATCAAAGTTCAATATCTAAAATTGGACAGATAGGAAAATTATGAAATTTTTACAGGATAGTCTTCTAATGTATATAAACAAGTAGTAAAAATTTCATGAGTGATATCTGGGTGGTTTAAGAAATATGAAGCTTCGAAATTGCATTGAAAGACCTATTTATTTACATTCATTTTTTAACACAAATAACTTATGAATTGCACAAAACATATTTTTCTCACTACTTAAAATAAATATAGATGTATTTTTTGATTTCAAAAAATTAATATTGTAAAATATATACAAATCACTATAAATATGAAGCCTCGGAATTACCTTGAAAGTCCTTGTATTTCTTGACAAAAACAACTGATACTGTATAGAAAATTCTTAACTCAGAACCACTCTTATTGCTCCATATATTCTAGTATGAAATATGAAGCCTTGAAAAATTTTGTGTTTTGTGATGAAAAAAACTGTTGTTGTAAATTGCATGATAAATTCTTGACTAATAACTCATATTTCACATTAAGAAAAAGAAAACAATGCAGAGGTATTTCTTGACAAAATAAACTGATTTTACTAAGTTTTTGACTAACAACTCGTATTGCACAGCAAAAAAACTAGAAGAAAACAATGGAGGAGGTGTTTCTCTACAAATAAAACCGATATTGCATGGTAAATTATTGACTTAAGATTCGAATTGCACAATATAAAAACTAGAGAAAGCAAACAAAGATGGTTCAAAAAATCTGAAATACTTCATTGGAAACTGAGGTGTATCTGTGTCAAATATATGTGCATAAAATAAAGGCTTCAGGGCAAGACCGCTAACATGCCTATTTTGTTATGTAGAGGCGGATTTTAAATTAAAAAATGGGTTGAATGGTGAAATTAGAGGTTTCAGTGGTTATTTAGACATTTAAAGGTTCCATTAACTTTTCAAAATTGTGTGCATTTATGACAATAAGTGGTGGATTTGGAAAGTTCTCGAACTAAACGGGGAAAACAGTGACCTTTTAATTCACTTTATTCATCCATTATGGTCCCAAAACATCCTTTCAATTATCCAAAAATGACACAGTTTGGGTAGAAGTATCCAATGTACTTGGGACATTAACTCCATTGAAATTAATTACTGTTACAGGGCGCAGTTATAATATTACTGAATCACTTTGTAATGAAATATCTCTAATATTTATTTCACACACTTCATAACCAGAAGAAAAACCCATTTTATTCATCAATTAAATTTCTGATATTCCAAAATTTCAAATACCACATCACTTTTAGTTCACGGATTTTGATTTGATTCAACAATTTTACCTATTTTTAATAAAGTTAATGGAACCTTTAAGTGTCTAAATAACGTCATACTTATAGTGATTTGTATATATTTTACTATATTACTTTTTTGAAATAAAAAAATACATCTATATTTATTTTAAATAGTGAGAAAAATACATTTTGTGCAATATATAAGTTGTTTGTGTTAAAAAATGAATGTAAATATATAGGTCTTTCAATGCAATTTCGAAGCTTCATATTTCTTAAACCACCCAGATATCACTCATGAAATTTTTACTACTTGTTTATATACATTAGAAGACTATCCTGTAAAAATTTCATAATTTTCCTATCTGTCCAATTTTAGATATTGAACTTTGATTTTGGCATTTTTTAGCCGAGATGCCAAGTTTGACTAATTTTTATAAAAAACGGACAGGCTTGAATTGTTTCATTTCACTTCTAAAACATTGTTTAGAAAGGGATATATTGAGGAAAAAATTTGCAAAGGTGAGTTTCAGTTTTTTCCTATAAAATTTTTAGGTCAAAAACCGAATTTTTCACTCAAAAAATGAGATTTTCAAAAATATATAAAAAAATGTTTTAAACTATTATCATAAAAATACTTAACACATTAAATTAGTTCATTCTTTGATAAATAAAATGGCTTTGAAATCATTTATATATGTTGGATAGAAAGAAAATAATAAGGGTTTCCGTGAAGTGTGTTTTTCACCGAAAACAGGTTTCGACCAGGCAAAAAATGGCCGCCAAAAAAAATTGGAAAGGTTTAAAAAATTTTAAACACTTGTTTTAGTATCTCTAAAGTAAGGTTAACTAACTAGCAAAGAATGAAAAAAATCAAAAATGTCGAGCAACAATTTTCTCTTTTTCTGGATGATTTCACATGGATTGACCCTCTTGTAAAAAGTGTCCCCCCCCCCGGTTTCCCCAACTAAAAAACCATGCCTCCTTTTTGTGTAAAAATTTAATTAAACTTTCAATTATTGATTCAGTTAGATTAATGTTACTCAAAGAATTGTGTTTTTACGTATGACCCCCTTGAACGGGTCACGTAGTATACGGGTACGTTCCCTAACAACGTAAGTTACATAACCTATTAAAGATTATGAGGAAGAATTAACCCCTGGCGTATAAAGCGTAAATAATGGGACATTTATTGAAAATGGGTGAATAAATTAAAAATACATAGCATTTTGTGTTCAGTGAGTTATTAATTCATTAGAGTAATGAAGGGAGAAGCAAAAAAGGAGGGATTTAAGTTTGTTCATAAAAGGAAGGCGTAATTTGACTTCGAATTAATCGAAAAGAAAATCAACACAGTAAACTTATAAATGTTAATCTCTTCAAAACAATAATACTTTCTTTAGTTTCGAAAATTACGTACCAAATTACAAAATTTAACCTTGCTTGCTCGATTAACGAAGCAAATAAAAACAAACAACTGCAAAAAAAAAGGTTCAGTTCACTTCAGTTTTTTTCATCATATTTAGAACACAGAAAAAGCTAACTGACTGTCGATCGGTGGAGAAGGCGGAGCGGGTCCACCCATCGAGGGCTTTAAGTAGCGACTCAACAAACGTTCCTTGAAACATATTTTCAAAAAGTCGACATCTCTTTACTTAAAAATTGTAAATTTATGTTGGTAGTTTGGTTGGTTTTATAAAAGTTTGTTTGTTGGCGTCGTTTTTCCATATTTTTAAAGATTTTTAAAATGCACTATATGCAACACATCACCTAGATCCAGTGCCTAGAACCTAAATCAACCTATTCATACTTACGTACATGGCACTGTAAATCTATCTAAACCCATACCAGAGTTGCTCATTTAACTAACGTTTTGATCTGTAATGGTTATTAAAAAACATCGGTTAAAACTGCAGAGAAGAAATAGAAGTTTAACATATTTTACTTTATTCATTTACTTACTCCTTTCCAATGCCTCGGTTCAGGTGTCCTCCTCAAGCCTTTTGGTATTCACTCGGGACACCCCCCAATCGGTTACGCCACTGATGAATTGTGATGGATATTCCTTGATAATGATTCCTTGTTTTCACAATTTTGTCTATTGGAAATGGAGGGTGTCAAGTCTCAGGGGGGGTCCGGACTCGTTGGTCACCCCTTCAGAAACACAAGTCGTTAGGGATACGATTTACTTAGGGGCCATTCATTAATTACGTAAGGATGATTTTGGCAATTTTTGACCCCCCTACCCCGATGTAAGGGTACGTAAGATTTTTCAAACCCCTCCCCCCCTATTCTTACGTAAGATTCTATTTCGTTTGATCACTTTAAACTCGAATAAAAAAGATACATCAGATATACCCTCATTTTTTAAAAAATTAAAGCTTCGATAATATACCGAGATCAGGAGCATTTTTAAGTTTTTCTGGGGTTATTCAATAGTTATCTGATTGGAATTTGTTTACATTAACTAAGAAAATCTTACGTAAGAATTGGTTTGACCCCCTCCCCCCAAGTAAGGGTATGTAGAGATTTTTCCAACCCCCCTCCCCCTTGGGACCCTTACGTAATTAATGAATGGCCCCTTACACCCTTGTGAAGCCTTTGAAAATGGTAAAAAAGTGAAAAAAAAGTATAATGAAACACATTGGAAAAGGAAGAGAATATAACTAAAAAGAAAGGAAAAATAAATTACGGTCGATCTGAGGTCGGGAAGGGGAAGGGGGGGGTTAAAAAGGGTTTTTTTTAGAATGAAACACGGTTTATCTCGATTTCCGGCAAAACTACAGGTCCTATGGAAAAAGTTAAAAGTCAAAGTTGTAGGTAATAAAAAGATCTACAACTTTTGTAATCACACTTTTTTCACGTAACCTCAAAATTTATGTGAAAAATTCAAATAATCAAATTTTTGGTTTTTATTTTTATCTTTTACAAAAAAAATTTCCACGAAATTCAATGAAAACTTACCATTTGATGTCCCAAACACAATGAGGTATTTGCATGAGTGAGGGATTTGCTTGATTTTATACTTTTTTGATACATAATGGTTTAAAACTTCGAAATTTCTGATTTTTAAGTTCAAAAATTTGTTTTAAATATTTTAAAATTCAATTTAATTTTTGCCAAAATGTCAGAAAAGTCACGTTATCAGAAAACGGGCTTCTATTGGATGTGACCTCACAGCGCATGATTTGTGATTCGAGAGTGTTTTCGCGCCCAAACAAAAAACGAAATTTCAAAAACTTATATCTCAGAAACTAGGCCACGAAAATACTTGATAAAAACGTCATTCTTCATGGTTTTTTATCTACTATTTTAATAAAATTTAATCTCAAAACGTGAGAATACCTCATTTAATTTTTTTGATTTAAAATATTTATTTTTTCACTTTATTTTGACTTGATATCGAAAACACCCTAATTTTCAATCGAAAATTCTCACGTCAAAGTATCTGCTTTTTTTAAAAAGTTGGTGGGCATTTTGTTCGTTGAAATCTCTACTTTCGAAAGAAACGAAAAAAACAACAACCTCGAATCCGAAAATTTCTTCAAAATCATTATGTACAATTTTGAGCTCGAAGTGTATATTTGGACGGCCAAAACGGCCAGTGGCGCATGCGCTGTAGGTCTCGTGATGACGTAGCAGTCTCGGCGCTTAGTGATGGAACCAATGGTACGCCTAGCCGTGGAAGTTAGAGTAGAGTTTAGTTGAAAAATGGCCGTGCAAATATACAGTGCCTTTTGAGCTAGGGTAAACGCACCAGTACCCGGACAGTTCAGGAAAATTTAACATTCAATTTAACACAACTCCCTGGAAAAACAATCAAATGTCTGGCTATTAGGTCATCCCGAAAGTTTTGTCGCTCTTGGGAGCATCTGTTTATAAGATATTTTGGATACTTTTCCATTATGCGATACCAATATAAACTGTAACTTTATCTACAGTCAACTTGGCATCTTGGCTTGATTTTGGGGACTGATCGACAACTGGGCTTTCCTTAAATCTATGATAACTTGTTACTTCATTTCTTTTCTGCTCAAAATTTTGCATTATTCACAGACAATAAGAGACAGACCGGTCAATGGGCGGCCTACGACACGAACGCCCTCAACCCACGGTACCTGCACTAAAACTGTGGTTACAGTTAAGCTTATAGGTCTGGCAACCATGGAGACGTTTTGCGAAGACGTAATCCATCGACCATATAATCACCAGGATCGCGATCCTTGGCGATCACATAAGCCCATTAAATGGTTTTTAAAATTAAAAAATATATTTTTTTTTCAACAATTTTTTAAAATTTGCTATTATAATAGAAAATTTAAATTAAATCATTAAGGTTTGTTCATCAACAAAATTTCGTGATCGCATATGATGAAAAACTCGATTGTAAAAATACAAGCTTAAATATAAAGCAATCAAGAATCACACAAGTAAATAATGAATCTAAATGATTTTATTAAATCTCATATTTCAATAACTACAAATATTTGTTATAACCCCTTGGCCTTTTAAGACAAACATGATGTGTAAATGAAGTTGCAATCCTCGTGAATCTAAACGAACACATCTTTTGCAAATACGAATCCCAGATCCCAGGCACATTTGAAATGAATTCTTGACAATAAAAATATATAATACTAGTATGCATTTTCATCTGAATTAAATACATACGCCTATAATTAACGCGAATTATACTGAATTCTATCAGGCTTAAAAATCAAGTTCAAGAATGCAACACAGATTTTCCAATGGATTGCAAAATAGAGAAGAAACGAGATAAAATGTGCCTCAATGCAATAAGACACTGTTAAAATGATTGGCACTGTATATTTGGACTGCTTTTTTCAACTAAACTCTACTCTAATTTCCACGGCTAGGCTACAGCTCGGCGTTTCATTGGTTCAATCACTAAGCGCCGAGACTGCTACGTAATCACGAGACCTACAGCGCATGCGCCACTGGCCGTTTTGGCCGTCCAAATATACACTTCGAAAATGATTTATAAATCTTGCAAACAATTTAAAAGAGTACGATTAAACGATTTACACAAACTTCATGTTTACTTTCGAAATCGAATATTGCAAGTTTCGTCAACAAAAAAATGTATAAGGATTTCGATTAAAAAATATTAAATTAATCGATTAATGCCGGTACCGCTTGTCGCAGGCGCCACTTGAGCTCTCTGGATAAACCCCGCCTATGGACCGGTCTGTCTCTTGGCACTGTATATTTGGACGGCCATTTTTCAACTAAACTCTACTCTAATTTCCACGGCTCGGCGTTCCATTGGTTCCATCACTAAGCGCCGAGACTGCTACGTAATCACGAGACCTACAGCGCATGCGCCACTGGCCGTTTTGGCCGTCCAAATATACACTTCGCTGTCTCTTATTGTCTGTGGCATTATTCATCAAGTTAAGATTAAATTTAAATTAATTGGCTACTTCCATAAAACAATTTAAAGTTTTAAGTATTTTTAAAAAGTGTAGACAGTTTAACGTAGATTTAAATTTTGTCTGAGGCATCCAGAGAGTTTGATCACTATCATCCATATAAAAATGTTGGATTGCTACCTCTAACCCTCTATTAGGAATGATCCGGATGATCATTTTCAGGAATCTAAGGCTGAGCGCGCACTGGAGACTTTTGTCTCGGCGACCATAAACACTAGTCACTCGAGAGCAATGCATTTCTATGAGGAAATTCTTGGCCTAGTGATCTTGGTCTCGTCGCCATGTGCGCGCACTCTAGCTTCTTGCAATAGCCAGGGAAGCAATTTTGTCTTTGTCTCCGAGACAAAAGTCTCTAGTGCGCGCTCAGCCTAAATCGCTGGAAATTCTACCGCCGCTCTTCAAAAGTGCTATAAAATTAGTTTCAATTTATGAAATAAATAAGATCTTCCGTACAATCTTAATATGACTTAGAATTAAAGTTAAATAGAGGAGATTAGTGAAAACGTCACTTCCGGTTTTTGTTTTGTTTGGAAACGTTTATTCGATCCGTGATTGGTTACATACGAATCCGTACTGTCCGTACAGTTCACGGAACCAATCACAGACTGAATTTATGTTTCCAAACAAAACAAAAAACGTCACACTAATCTCGTCTATTCCTTTGATTATTAATTTTGAAAGTTTTCAATTAATGGCAACTTGAAGTAAACAAAATCTTATTAATCGTAGAAACTAGGAAATCTGGAAAAGTGAGCCAACAAAAAAAGAGCCAAAATTCGCCAAATTGGACTTTAGATATAAGTAGAAGTACTTTACTGGTTTACCGTAATGGAAAAGTACCAAAAAATACATTGCATACAGATGCTCCCAAGAGCGACAAAACTTTCGGGATGACCTAATACTACCACCTAATTAAATACCTAAAATTATCCTTGATAATATGTATGTTTTCAAAAATAATTTTAATAAACATTAAGCCACTAAATTTTACAATTTATGAGTTTACTCCCATTGCACCAGTAGCCGTCCACCATACCCCAATATCTAACCAATGCATGCACCAATATCCGTCCAGATAAAAAAACATTTTTCGACTTTAAAAATTCTATTTTACCTCAAGAAAATCTTAAATAAAGATTAAAAAGTTAAACAAAACACCTTTTTTAATGAACTTTGTTTAATTTAAAGGGTTTTTCAAAACGAAATATTTGAATATTTGAAACGTATATACTATGTAAATACACTAATTGCCATAAAAAATAGCGCACCAGGAAGATAAAGAGATGTTACAGTTAATGTTCATAATCTGGTAATGTTCGGAATACCTAGGTAATGTATGAAATATTTTGTACTTTACCTTAGGTAATTCTCATTTTACCTTAGATTTTCTGAACATTACCGGATTTCGGACATTAACTGTAACAGAGATATTAAAGCCAAACTTATTTCCATGATAACTTATGAAGGTTAATTGATAAAAAATTCAGCCTTCCTCAATGTTAGGGGGCCGAGAAAATCGGCAAAAAGTGTTGACTCCATAGGTGTATATAACTGCCGCCACAGGCCATGATATTGGGGGAGAGGGGATCTAAATGGACTTTTGGGGATTGGAGGACCATGCTGCGTCCCCACGTAGTTAAATTTCCTCTGGTGCCCCCGCGGACGTTTCATACCAGACGTTGCATGCTTTTCCTCAAGACCGAACTTTTTTGTGAGCATTGGTTCTAGAGAACGAGAAGGCTGGGGTAAAAATGCAACATAGGGGGGGGGTAAGAAAAAAGCTTGGACATTGCGTGCAACATGTGTTTGTTTAATTTTCTCTTGAAACTTGTGCGCAGGCCAGGCCTGAAGGTAAGAACGGACAACCAGCTCAAAAACCTCAACCGTTCAGCTCTGGTTGGTCAATGTACCGGTAAATCATACTGAGGAGATGCGGCAGTGGAAGGGATGTCGTTTGCAGTGTGGATTGCGCGTTTGGTCCGCATACCTTCGTACATCTTTGTCTGTAAACATGGGACTGACCATTGGCCTTTCTGTTTCAATTAGTGCACCAAATAAGGGAATTATCACCTCAATTTTATGAAATTGTGCTTATGAGAGAATCCTGCTTCGTTCTGCAGCACCACGATGGTTGGATATGAGTTCGAAGACACATGGAGAGAGCGCACTCAGCTGTGGATTTTCTAATCATCACACGGAGTGGTGATTCAAGGTAACGGAATGGTGGTGCATTGAATTCCATTTCTGCAACTCCTGAGTATGATTTACCAGTACATTTACCAACCAGACGTGCACCGTTGAGATTTTGTAGCTATTGTCCGTCCTTACCTTCAGGCCTGGCCTACGGACAAGTTTCAAGAGAAAAATACTCAAACACATGTTGCACGCAATGTACAAGCTTTCTCCTTAGCCCCCTATGTTGCATTTTTACCCCAGCCTTCCCGTTCTCTATAACCAATGCTCACAAAACAAGTCCAGTCTTAAGGAAAAGCATGCAACGTCTGGTCTGCAACGTCCGCGGGTGCACCAGAGGAAATTTGACTACGTGGGGAAACAGCATGGTCCTCCAATCCCTAAAAGTCCATTTAGATCCCCTCTCCCCCAATATCATGGCCTGTGGTGGCAGTTATGGACACCTATGGAGTAACACTTTTTACCGATTTTCTCGGCCCCCTAACACCGAGGAAGGCTGAATTTTTTATCAACTGACCTTCATACTATGGGTAATCATGGAAATAAATTTGGCTTTGATATCCTTTTTTCTTCGTGGTGCGCTATTTTTTATGGCAATGAGTGTAGTTTTTGTCTCTTTGATGGCATTTCTTCATCCTTAGATTCGACAAACCTTCCCGATTCTAGTGGATCTTCGAAATCTCCAAGACCATCACAGTCTTCGTCTCCAATTAATATTTTTAATATTCTGCATTGGTTCTTTATCCACAATTTCATCTTCCTCGTAGGTTTTTTCTTCCACATTCAAAGTATTCAAAAGTATAAGGGGGTTCAATGAGAAGTCAGTTAAGTTTAGTTTTTGGTGATAACCCAGGATCGTAGTAAATATTTTGTTAGTGAGTGATAATCTAAAATTGATAAAGTTAGTGGAATGGTTCATACCTTTTAAGTTTGGAAGTCCATTCTTAGGAGGCGTTGATGGAATTGGCAAGTTTTTAAAAATAATCCAAAGTAACATAACAATCTCTTATTTATTTCAGCTGAATTCAAACACACATGGAAACTGTAACACCGCAGGAAACTTCACAATAAATTGTACTCTTTTCAAAAGTAAATTTTTCACAATTATCTTAAAGTAACTCAGCCTGCACGTGTATTTTTATGAACAATGTCGGTCACTGCAATGGGAGTAAATTCATAAATTGTAAAATTTAGTGGCTTAATGTTTATTAAAATTATTTTTGAAAACATACACATTATTAAGGATAATTTTAGGTATTTAATTAGGTGGTAGTAGCCAGACATTTGATTGTTTTTCCAAGGAGTTATATTAAATCGAATGTTAAATTTTCCTTAACTGTCCGGGTTACTGGTGCGTTTACCCTTGCTCAAAATTGTACATAATGATTTGTAAAAAAATTTTCGGATTCGGGTTTTTTTCGTTTCTTTGCATTTTCTGAGAATATTTTCCATAGTGATGTATATTTTTTTACACCATCAGAATAAAAGTAGAGATTTTTCAACGAACAAAAAGCCCACCGACTTTTTTAAAGCAGATATTTTGACGTGAGAATTTTCGATTGAAAATTAGGGTGATTTTTCGATATCAAGTCAAAATAAGGTGAAAAAATAAGTATTTTAAATCGAAAAAATTAAAGTTTGTTTGGGAAATCAAAAGGTAAGTTTTCACAGAATTTCGTGAAAACATTTTTTTTGTAAAAGATAAAAAAAAACTTGATCATTTGAATTTTTCACATAAATTTTGAGGTTATAAGAAAAAAGTGTAAATACAAAAGTTGTAGATCTTTTTATTACCTACAACTTTGCCTTTTATCTTTTTTCTATAGAACTTGTAGTTTTGCCGGAAATCAAGATGTGAACAGTTTTTTATTCTAAAAAAACCCTTTTTACCCCCTTTCCATTTTTCCTTTCTTTTTTGTTATATTACCTTCATTTTCCAATAGGTTTTGGGAGAAGATGTAACACAAAACATACCCAGCTACTTACGGTTTCAGTAGACATATATCAGTAGATTATTTATAGATATGTTATATGGAATATTATTCACCTAAAGTGCTATCTGAGGGGTCATATTGAGAACCTTGGGGGGGTTTGGATATAGGATTTTCCCTTATAAAAATGGAGTTTTCTCAAAAAGTTCGGGGGGGGGGCATTTCACCCCCCTAAAATCTGCCCAGCTGTTGACTGTATCAAAGAAGATGTCATCAAAAAGTGTAGTAAAACAATTTAATTTAAATTATTGGTTTTAATTTACAAAAAAATTATTAAAACTGCATTCCAGAAGAACGTTAAATTTTTGATACTATAAAGAGATAAATGAAGGGAGACAACTGAATAAAATAAATAGTTAAAAAATATTTTCCGAATAAGTAAAATTTCATTATTTGTATATTATGATGAAGCATTCTCACATTACTAAATTATCATCACAGAGATGGGTATAGATTTTCAAAAATTTCGGGGTAAATTGTCAATAATTCGGTTCTATTACAATATGAGTATCCAGTCCTGACACTTGCAGCAACGGACAGTATTCGTCTGCTATACGGAATAGGGTAGAAGCTTGTTCTTCCCTCACACGTGTCACTGACACAAGAATATCTTGTAGAGAGGGGGGGCGACTGTCAAGCAGACCCTTGAGCATCTCATCTAGACCTCCAAGGGGACAAAGCGTGTAGAGCTGGAAGGATTTCAACTTCTGACATTCTCTAAAAAACGGCGTTATCACGGAAGCTATGTTTGGTATGGGCAGCAGCCATACCATGAACACCCTCTCAAGATGCTCGGTGCACTTGGTGGTCAGGAAATGTCTTAAAACAGCGTCCAAGTCCGGCTCTACGCTCGAGTTGTACGGTTTGTACAGTCCGAAATCCATATACCTCAAAGGGATAAACTTCGGCACGAAAAACTCGAGCTCTCTTTGGGGATTAGAGCATGGATCAAAGTACACTTGTACTGTGAGATCGGGATACCACTCTTTGATGTGCTTCCAGAAAAGCGGAGGAAACCCCCTAAGAATAGGCAGCTTCCTTCCCTTACAGAACAGAGTTAGATTTGACAAGAGGCGCTTTTGGGGGAGTTTTGATTTCCAAAGGGAGGTTGTGGACGAGTTTAAGACCCTCGGGAACAGGCATTCGAACATTTGGGTGTAGTCCATGCTGAGATTCTTCAGGTTGCAGAGCTTATCCCGCAAGATAGTGTCCATAACCTCCAATGCTTTTTCGTCGGGAGCCTGATCAAAATCGAGATCCTCTACAAATCCTCTTAGGGTCAGATTTTGGAGTGAAGCGGAGTTATTTTCTAAGAGACTTTTCAGCACTTCCACGGATTCATAAAAAGAGAAGCGACAGTCATGGAACTCCACGGTCTTGAGGGAGCTCTGAGAGCTCAGTAGCTCGACGATAGAATTGAACAATGGGTCGTAGAGCGAGTCATCCAGTTGTCGGAAATACCAAGCCATGTTCCACAACTTTAAAGAGACGAGGCGCGAGTTTTCAGTCAGAATATCGAGAAACATCTTTAACTGCCTCCAAATCTCATCTCGCATGTGTGACCGAACCCTACCACAGACGATTTCGACGTTTCGGCACATAGAGCTGTACTTTTGTGCAAACTGTACTTCAGGGTAGATGTCCGAGGAGCATATGTGTTCTGGAAGGATGAACTTAATGGTTCTCCAAATCGAAGGTGACTCGTATTCGCTGTTCCATCGACGACACACTTGGGACATTCTGCTTTGGTCACTACGACTGAGAAAGGAATATATATTTTCCAAAGGCAAAGAGGGCAGTTCGGACCACTCGTGTTCCTTATCTTTACCACAAACGCTGTTTACCTTATCTGTTTTTTCAATCTCATCATTTCTTGCAAAGGAATCGTTAGGTTTTTCAAAACCTGCCATTACTTATAACAACTTTAAAAATTAGTTTTCATATGTTAGTAACTTAAATTTTATTTGCGTATCTAAAAGCAAAGTAGCCGGACTTCGCCTATTTTTTTTACTCGCGTTTTAATTCACTGTCCATTTAGACTTAAAATTGATGGAGAATATTATTAATTACATATAGATTAATAGATTGTGAACAAGCTTTAATCATAAACAGATAATATAAGTATGTGGCTGTGTTTTTATTGTAGGGTTTTTCTTGAGATTAGCGCTTTGGTGATGCAAGAATGCTTTAACTCTATCAGTTTTAATTTATTATATCAATGCGTAATCTCTTATATTACTAGAGACCTAGTAAAAGATGGGTTCCACAATTTTAATTTATACTGAAATTAGTAAAAAACTATTACATTTAGGCTAAGTGCGCACTAGATACTTTTGTCACGGCGACTGAGACAAAATTATCACCCTGGCTATTGCAAGAAGCTACAGCGCGCATTAGGCGACGAGACTCTTGGCCGATTGCCAAGAATCTCGTCATAGAAATGCATTAGTTACCGAGACAGAAGTCTCTAATGCGCGCTTAGCCTAAGAGATTGAGGGGTACTCGGGGGGACACCTTGCCCGGGACTCGGGAATGTCCACTAATGTTTCAGGACTGTTTCCCCAAAATTATGAGGCTTTTGCCCTAAAACATGAGAATAAAATGTAAAACAGAAAAGATAGTTCCCTAGAGTATTTTTTTTCAGACTAGGGCACTGATAATATTCCGTCTCACGTCTCATTCTCTTGCACAGTAAAAATACTTTTAAAACTGGAAAGTATTACTAGTTAATGCTAAAATAAGGGAGCATAGAAAATTTTTCAGCTCGTTCCATGATGGTCAGATTAATTAGAGGAGTGTAGAAAGGAGAGCTTTTACATTAACTAGCTTAATATATTTCAAAAGTTTAATCAGGGTCATAATGCCAGGCGTGAGTTGATTCAAGGGGGGCAATGGGGACCAATCTCCCTCAACGTTTTCAGGAAATTCCATTACTCTAATGTTAAGTTATGTTCGCAGAGCAATGAGACACCCCCAAGTTTCTTAAACTTGTCCTTATAGTCTTTTCTTCACTTTCTCCTAAATCCGCCCATGCAGTGTCCTCCGGATCTTAAGGCCGATTTATAGAATAAATACATCTGCAGCTAAGAGAACGCATAGGCAAGATAGTTGAGGATTTGTGGGGAGAAAATGATAAAACTCATCTTTTTCTTTACCTTACGAGAGGAATGAGCTACAGCTGTTGAAAAAATGTTTATTTCCCCCTTTAAAAGCTTAATATTCACCTTTTCATCTTTAGCTCAATCTTCATCATCTTCTCAACTCTAGCTCATTCAAAAATGTAATTTTCGTATGTATGTAAATGGGATTTTCACGTTTTTTTCCCAAAAAGATTGAACTAAGAGAAGATTACATAAAAAGAGTGATGACATGGAGGAAGGAATCTTCCTAATACTATAAGCCAGTAAGCAGGGGCGTAACTAGGGGTGGGCAAACGGGGCAAGGCCCCGGGGCCCCCAGCTTCGAAGGGGCCCCCAGAGCCGATAGTCCTAAGCCTCAAATTTATCTAGAAACCCTTTTCAATCAACCATTTCCTTGGGGACGGCCCATAGTCGGAGCGGTTAAGAGCAAAAAAGGGCGAAATACTTCACTTTTTGATGATGGGATGACACTTGGTACACTGATTCCAGGGACCATAAGAATCAGTTTTCGATCAGGAGTAAGCCTCAACTTCCCTTAGAATTTAAAATATTTAACTTTTTGTGAAATTTTTAAATTCGCGTTTTACCAGTTAACTATGACACTTTTCAACATGTGAGGTGACTTTTCTATACAATTTGAGGTCGTAGATTACAATTATGAAGTCAAAAATTTCATAAAAGTGGTTTTTGATATGTTTTTTTTTTAAAAACTAAATTTAAAAATTTAAAATGTTTAAAAACACAATGCAAAACGTAAGTTGGTATCTTGAAATTTTTACCATATATTAAGCTATTCGTAACTATCATAAATCCAAAATTTCAAGGCTTTTCGTTTATTATTAACCGAGACAGGAGACTTTGAACTTGGAAAATTTTCAAAATGGCGGCCATGTTGGATGCGAATACTCATCGAAAACTTCCCATAACTCGGTAAATTTTTGGTCAAAATGAAAAGATAAAACCTTTTTTGAAAGAAGAGCAAAGTCACTACCCTATTAAAACATTAAAAGAGCAATAAAACTTTTTAAAATTGGTTTTAAATGAACTCTAAGATAGATTAATACTTTACTATGAGAAGCATATTAGACGCTTCAAAAAATGCTTTCTTGGTGAAAAAAAAGTTCTAAATATTTTACTAAATGTTCACCCTCAAATAAATTTGTGATATTAAACCATTTGAAGGAAAATTTTGCCTTACAAGCGCCTGGGTGCAAACGCGAAAATACTTAATAAACGCGCGCTTCAAATGAACTTTTTGTATCAAAGAATCAAAAAATTGTACTTCCTATTAGGATTTTCGAACTCCATGTTGATGAAACAAGCATTCCTCATCTTAGGTATCAGAAAAAAATGCATAAAATTCAATTTTTCAGGTTAAAAAATTGCATGAAATGCAATTTTCAGGTTAAAAAAATTACCTTTTAGACGAGAACTTTCAAGCTTTTCTACGTGCTTTATTTGCTTTATTTTTAAAATCTATTTAATTTAGAAAATATGCAAATTCTCAAGAAAAATATATACGCTTTTTTTAAAAGCCAAAAAAATGAAACAATGTTTCGATCAACGATCGATCATGGTGTGAACACATTTTATATGCTCTTGCATGAAAAATATATTGCCTCTACGACTCTCATTAATAATAATAAAAGTCAATGTATGTGTGTGTGTACATCCTTTATAGAAATCCACAGTTTTACATCCGATCGGCACCAAAATGGGTATACCTACGTAAAAAACCCAAGGAAAACAGAAGGCTATGTTTCGAAGTTCTAGAACGACCCCTTGACCCTCTTTTGACCCTTTTTATAGTGATTTTGCTGAAATAGCTTTATTTCTCCTCCAGAAGAGATCTGCGAACCCCATTGTTACAAAAATAACATAATGCAAAAATAGCAAGTTTTCAAAAGAAAAACTAGATACAAATCTATTTAAAAATTATGATAATAATCTAAATATATAATTAAATGAAATTTTAAATTTTAAAACTGGTTATTAAGTATATTTTAAAATATTTTAATTTGAAACTTCATTTAGCTTTTAAATAAAAAAATTCATGGAATAGCATTGTTGTTAAAATAGTATCAAAAGATGATCATATTGTTGCTCTAAGAAAGTGTTTTAAAAAAAACCCTGTTGCAAATGTTAAATCCCTTTCAACCTGAAATATTGTTTTTTTAATTGCAAAGGGAATATGCTTTAACCATTGAATAATTTCACAGAAAAATTTAATTCAAATCCTGTATAATTACTCAAGGGCTCTAAATGGGAATATTTTTTTTCTAATTTTTCTGTTTTTATGGGGATCATGCGGTTAAATGTAGAAACCATTAAAAATTAGTAGGTTTAACAAGTGGATGGAATTTAATACTTTTCACCCGTTAAAATAAGATGTAATAGAATGTATTGAAAATTTTATAAAAAAATAAAGCTATATCTCCACCCGTTTAAGGCCGGGCATACCAGCTAGTTAATAATAAGAAAAATCCTTACTTTTCTTTTCTATTTCTCCATACAGGTAAGTTTATCATATTGATATATATATATTAGGGTGGTTACAAAAAATCAACTTTCGAAATTCTTAGGTCTTACCCCCCTAAAATGTGCCAATAGGCAAAAAAATGAGATTTGCCAAGTTTCAGCTCAATCCGATTATATTAACCCGTGCCTCATCGAGGTCAAAGTTCAGAAAAACAGCGATTTTTAACAAAAAATCGTAGTTTTAGCCCCATAAAACTGGAACCATTTATCCCAGAAATCTGGTTAGGGTGTCATTTGATAGGAAATTTCATACACTTTAACTCTGAAGTTACGGAATTTTATTTGCTAAAACGGATGGGGAGCTATTTAGCATTTTCATAGTAAAGGTCTGTGAAAAAGCGACTTCATTGCTAGAAAACTAGAACATTGCAATATCACAAAAAACTTAATCCTCCGGGCTTTTTCTATTACTTTTGGTCCCAATAGATAGTAAATGAGTTTTTAAACCCCCTAAGGGAACTCTAGGGTATAATTTCAAACCCCCTAGTGTTTGAAAAAAAGGAAAATTTATATAATTTTTTTTTAATTTTTAAACACGCATTTTGGGACTGAGAATGTGATAAGGTTGGTCCAAATATATTATTAAGAGCTTAATTAGATAGAATACCAATGGTATAGGGCCTTAACCTTTCCCTATAACCCCTATAATCTAAGCGAAAGAAGCGCGACTGCGAGGTTTTGCTAAACAAAGGGTTTAATACCCATTAAAGTGATAAACAAAGCTAAATTACAAAATTTTCACAAAAACATCTAGAGATATGTCATTTGGTGTCAGAAATGACGTTTGAGATTATATATGTGGGTAAAATTATAATAAAAGCGTCCTTCCGACTCAAAATGTTAAAAAAAATCCTATTTGTACCAAAGTTACATGTTTTCAGCTAAAAGTGATCTTAGAAAAATGTATAAATTGATTTTAATGTACCTCGAAATTCATTTGCCTATCGTTCAAGGAAAACTATTTTCTTGAAAAGTATAATAATGTTTCATTACATGTTTGATCTATAATCTAATTACTTAATATTTTGTTCTTTATTCGTCAATTGTGTTTACACCTGTGAGAAAGGAGACAAAATATCATGTAAGTTAATGAAATATTTAAAAATATTTTTGATTTCACAGTAAATGTTTCTATGCTTCTCATAATTAATTTTTGTAAAAAAACCATAAACAAGATTTCTCGGAAAAATATACTTAAAGACACTCCAACAGTGTATTCTCTGTAGTTTTCACTGGATTTTTTTTAAGGGCAACCAAGTTACTGTCCTAAACCTAAAGTTGAATAAACCCAATTTATAGAAAATCATTATAATTATCCAAAAACTTTTAAAACTATTTTTTAAAAATTACTTGGTAAAATTTTCTTCCTTCTCACCATGTGTAAGTACACAGAAAGAAAATGTTTGAAATCATTTACTATAGCATACCTTTCAAAAAGGTTATTTTCCTTGAATGATAGGCAAAGGAATTTTGTGGTATATTAAAAATATATTTATACATTTTCTAAGATCACTTTTAGCTGAAAACATGTAACTTTGGTAGAAATAGGATTTTTTTTAACATTTAGAGTCGGAAGGACGCTATTACTATAATTTTACCCATATATATAATCTCAAACGTCATTTCTGACACCAAACGACATATCTCTAGAGGTTTTTGTGAAAATTTTGTAATTTGGCTCTGTTTATAACTTTAATGGGCATTAAAGCCTTTGTTTGGCAAAACCTCGCAGTCGCGCTTCTTTCGCTTAGATTATAGGGGTTATAGGGAAAGGTTAAGGCCCTATACCATTGGTATTCTATCTAATTAAGTTCTTAATAATGTATTTGGACCAACTTTATCACATTATCAGTCCCAAAATGTGTGTTTAAAAATTAAAAAAAAATTATATATATTTTCCTTTTTTTCAAACACTAGGGGGTTTGAAATTATACCCTAGAACTTCCTTAGGGGGTTTAAAAACTCATTTACTATCTATTGGGACCAAAAGTAATAGAAAAAGCCCGGAGGATAAAGTTTTTATTGACATTGCAATGTTCTAGGTTTCTAGCAATGAAGTCGCTTTTTCATGGACCTTTACTATGAAAATGCTAAATAGCGCCCCATCCGTTTTAGCAAATAAAATTCCGTAACTTCAGAGTTAAAATGTATGAAATTTCCTATCAAATGACACCCTAACCAGATTTCTGGGACAAACGGTTCCAGTTTTATGGGGCTAAAACTACGATTTTTTGTTAAAAATCGCTGTTTTTCTGAACTTTGACCTCGATGAGGCACGGGTTAATATTATCGGATTGAGCTGAAACTTGGCCAATCTCATTTTTTAGCCTATTGGCACATTTTAGGGGGGTAAGACCTAAAAAAAGTTGAAAAAAAAATTTCCCCATGTTACTTGTGACCACCCTAATATATATACTTATTTATGAAATACAAATGAATGTACGGTGATTATTAGCGAAAGATTTGGATATATTCCGATATTCTTAATTTCTAATGAATATATACAGATATTGAAAATAACTATATACTTGTTGGTAAGTCTTGACTTCTAAAACTAAAGTTCTTATAAAATAAAAAAGGCTAAATTCATATTTTCTTCTTACAATGTAAGTTGATTATTCTTTATAAGCTTTGTTGTGATTTAAATCTCTAGGTTTCATTGTCTCAATTTATTTGATATAATGATTAAAAACAAAATGTTTTAGGTTCAAAGGGTGTTATTATTAAAAGAAATGATTGATGCATTTCCCTTACTCGATTTTCATAAAAATATAGCAAGTACACAACGATTAATAGTTGTTTAAAAGTGTTCGGTAAGAGTTTGAATATTCTGAATATATCATGGATGTCAACGATGTTTCATGTTTTAATGCATTAAATAGAAAAGCTTGAAAATTCTCGTCTAAAAGGTAATTTTTTTAACCTGAAAATTGCATTTTATGCAATTTTTTAACCTGAAAAATTGAATTTTATGCATTTTTATCTGATACCTAGGATGAGGAATGCTTGTTTCTTCAACATGGAGTTCGAAAATCCTAATACGAAGTACAATTTTTTGATTCTTTGATAGAAAAAGTTCATTTGAAGCGCGCGTTTATTAAGTATTTTCGCGTTTGCACCCAGGCGCTTGTAAGGCAAAATTTTCCTTCAAATGGTTTAATGTCGCAAATTTATTTGAGGGTGAACATTTAGTAAAATATTTAGAACTTTTTTTCACCAAGAAAGCATTTTTTGAAGCGTCTAATATGCTTCTCATAGTAAAGTATTAATCTATCTTAGAGTTTATTTAAAACCAATTTAAAAAAGTTTTATTGCTCTTTTAATGTTTTAATAGGGGAGTGACTTTGCTCTTCTTTCAAAAAAGGTTTTATCTTTTCATTTTGACCAAAAATTTACCGAGTTATGGGAAGTTTTCGATGAGTATTCGCATCCAACATGGCCGCCATTTTGAAAATTTTCCAAATTCAAAGTCTCCTGTCTCGGTTAATAATAAACGAAAAGCCTTGAAATTTTGGATTTATGATAGTTACGAATAGCTTAATATATGGTAAAAATTTCAAGATACCAACTTACGTTTTGCATTGTGTTTTTAAACATTTTAAATTTTTAAATTTAGTTTTTTTAAAAAAAACATATCAAAAACCACGTTTATGAAATTTTTGACTTCATAATTGTAATCTACGACCTCAAATTGTATAGAAAAGTCACCTCACATGTTGAAAAGTGTGATAGTTAACTGGTAAAACGCGAATTTAAAAATTTCACAAAAAGTTAAATATTTTAAATTCTAAGGGAAGTTGAGGCTTACTCCTGATCGAAAACTGATTCTTATGGTCCCTGGAATCAGTGTACCAAGTGTCATCCCATCATCAAAAAGTGAAGTATTTCAACGTTAACCGCTTAGACTACCACTCATAAAACCTTCCTAGAACAACGTCGTGGGATAGGGTTTCAGGGGTATTTCAGGGGTGTTTCCTTCCAAGGGGCCTCACTCTCTCCAGTTGTCCCATATGCCTGCCCATTAACTGATAAGGATGTCGCCGGACTTTGTCTGGACAATCGCCGACGCGTGGGAAAACGACACTGGCCAAAATGAGAATGGGGGGGTCTCCTTCTATTGATACATTTTCTGAGAAAAAACCCTTGGTCATCGTGGATAATACCAACTTCGATACCACGATACCCCCAACCGAAAATCCACAACAAGATGTACAAAATGCCGAGGAGTCTACAGGTAAGGACACATTTTGTTTTAAAGGAGAATGTGGTAAAAAGAAATGGTTTTTCTTCCTTTTGGGAGTAGAATAAAAAAAAAGGGAAAAAATCATCCACACATCCAGTTTAACATTTAAATGTGACTTTTTCTATCTCATAAAAATTTAATTTTTTTAAATATTTTAGAATAATTATTTTATGAGTTTATTTAAAAACTGTTTATATACCATCAACTTATTTACCTACCTAAAATAATGTCTCTTCAATTATATCAATTGTTATGTTATTGTATTTGTTAAACTTTTTAGTTTCACATATCAACTCATTTATTGCGAACACGGTTAATGATCGAATAAATTTATCAAAATTGTCCAGTCTCAATACTCCTATTTAATTTACCGAAAATGAGTCGTTTGATGTGTCCAAATAAAACTTAATGTTGTCAAGATTTGGTGAAATCTTCCAAACATCTTTTTTCCCATTGGAGAAGGTCAATTTTAATTCATAAACATGCAAAAGGAGTTAAAATGTTAGGAGGAAAAAAAGGAGTTTATTCAAAGGAGTTTTCAAAAGGAGTTTATTAATGTTAAAAATTTTCCACTCTCACATTTTTCTCCTAGAGCGTAAAAATTGTAAAATACATACCAGGTAATCGTTTAAGTATCTTGTATCTAAAAATCGAAACTTTCTTGTATCTACCAAATCGCTTATAATTCTACTCCTGTACAAAAGTGATAACATTAAGTGGAGTCGCCAACTGTATTATTCAAAAATGTGCAGCTTTTGCAGAAACAAAAAGCAGAAAAAAAACCCTGAAGTAATTAAGAACCTGAACACCTGATGTAATTGAGTACACCTTAACCCCTGAAAAAATTGAACGGGACTGGCTTAATTTAAAAAGGTAACCAGAACATTTAAATCTCTAAATTTTAAGGAATGTTTTTATCTTTTAATTAAAAAAAACTATCTAAATTCAAGGCGTGTTAAGAAATTTTATTTTTGAAAATTTATAAGTGGAGGATCATATTTCTATATTTTGAAAATACTATGTCATATTCATTCCTATGTATGCCGGGTCCAACCAAATATCATCAGGATAGTGTTATAAATTTATTCTGCCGAGAAAGAAAATATTTTCTTCAACGATTGTTTTTATTGGATTGAATTAGTATGTATTTGTTGTATTTTTCTTCTTATTTTGCCATAATTGTTTTCTTTCAAAGAAATTATTTTTCAGTAAGAAATTCTTACTGAATTAAAATTTCTATTTTCTCAATAGAAATTTGCTTACTGGCTGAATTTTACATGTGTAATTTTTATATGAATCAGCAATGAATTTTTTTTCTAAAAGTCTGTAAAATATTGATGTAAGTGCAATAATAATTTATTTTTTCTGTTTAAGTTTTTCTTAGTAATAAATTAAAACATTTGAACCATTCAAATGTTGCTTGATTCTAATTTCCTAGAAAAATAGTGTTCAAAAGACTGTTTTATTGAAATTAAATTAATAGGTAATTTGAATTTTTCTTTATAAACTATAATAGCAGTTTTCTTGATACGAAATAATTTTTCATCAACAGAAATTGGATTTCAGATTGAATTTAATACATTTATTTTGTTATGAGACAGCCATCAAGTCTAAAAGTTTGCCGTACCGATATTTAGTGCAATAATAAACTTTTTCCCCTGAAAGTATTTGTCAATATTCCATTACTGATATATATGTGTAATCAGAGTTTTTTCTTAATAAATATGTTATATATATATATATATATATATATATATATATATATATATATATATATATATATATATATATATATATATATATATATATATATATATATATATATATATATATATATATATATATATATATATATATATATATATATATATATATATATATATATATATATATATATATATATATATATATATATATATATATATATATTTCCCCTTTTCAGAGACCTGCCCCGGGGCCCCCGCGGGCCTAGCTACGCCCCTGCCAGTAAGCAGTACCAAGTTTTGAAGCCACCTTGGCCTCACCTCCTGCACACTCTTACCCGCCACATCGGGTAAGATTATGCAGTAAGTTGATTTTACTTTTAATTTTTAACATATTTTTGTTAAAACTTTAAGTTCTTGTACTTTGATGTAAACTTATGTTCTGTTAAATTTTGATACTCTGGGTTTTAAATTCTCCATTTTATAGCCCAGGCCCCAGCGCACTCTCGCACCCTCCTTTCCCCTATATTTCTTAATGAACAAATAACAGAATCAACGCGCAATCAGCCCAAACGATTTTATCACACAGCCGTCTTCGGTAGTTTCGGTGACGTGCATACTGCCGAGTAACGTCACGCCGTAAAAATCAACGTCCTTGTAGGGGAAAAGATCGTCTGAGCGCAAATGGAACGGACGGGGGCTAAAGTATTTTTCATTCTCTCTCTCACCAATTCCTCTATCCTAGTTAGTAAACAAAATTTTTTTCTCTCCTTTTGAATATTCCCCCACTCTCTTATTATGGCCGGGAGATAAACTTATTTAAATATCGGCCTCCTCGGGGGGCTTTTCCTGCTCTTATTTTCGTTCGATGAGACTTCCGTGTCTTTTTATAGCCCACCGGATTGTTCGTAGGCAGCTGTACATTTCGTTCGAAAGCCGTGAGGGATATACGAGATTAGGAATAAATCGATTTTTCTCTCCAGAGAGAGAGGGGAGTGGGCGAAGAAGTCATTCGGCTTGTTTGTCCACCGCCGTTTCCCGAAACTGCCAAACAAGGCAAATTTTTCTCACTCAAATCAACAATGCCTAGTGCGAAACTTTTAACCGTTTCAAACACCGGGAAGGAATTAGGCAGATTAAAAGTTATTATTAGGGGACGTCCATAAATTACGTAACGTGTTTTTTCACCCCTCCCCCTTGGTGAGATTTAATGAGATTTTGCTAACTCCCGGCCCTCCCATGGGCGGATTTAGGGGGTGAACCCTGGGGATGTCAAGCTGTCCCTGATGGCTTTGTAAACATAATTTTCCCTTATAAAAACGGAATTTTCTCAAAAGGTTTGGGGGGTATTCCTTCCATGATCCCCTTGAATCCACCCATGCCCCTCCCCCTCAAATTATCACGTGAGATTATCTCCATAACTTTTAAAGAAATAAACTTCTTCGATAGGTTCTAGCCACATTTGTTTCGTCTTGCCGGCATGACGCTAGGCACTGCAAAAGTTTTGATACAAATCCATGTTAAAATAAAAAACACGGTCTTATAATTATGACGATTGACTGGCTAATAACACGCTGTTTTGAATAATGTGCACATTTTTCCTTAATTCATACAAAAAAAGATGAGAGAAAAGTTATATTCTTTAAACTAAAAATTGACGTGAGATTTTGTATAATTGACACTCCCTCCCCCATGAGGAGATAGATATAAGGCGATTTTGCTGACCACCGTTTGATGACCATCTCCATTACCTTCTTTACCATTTCCATTTGGGGACATTTATCTTCTCCCAATAGTCAGAAATTTTCTTTTTTGACCAAGAAAAGGTCTAAATTTATTCCATATCCCTCCAAAAAATCCAATATTCCCCTTTTAGGTTCGTCATTGTATGAAAATACTCTTTTCATTGATTTGTATTACCATACAAATCTATCTTTTTCAACAAAAATATTTTTAAAACATTTCAAAACTATCCAGGGTTGGCAAAAACCCGGGTTTTTTTGAAAAAACCCAAATGGGTTGGGTTTTATCGGGTTTTTTCAATAAAACCCTGAAAAACCCATATAAAACTGGGTTTTTTCAAAATTAAGTGGTTTTCTTCTATAAAGTAAGTGGGTTTTTCAAATTTTAGTGAGTTCTTTCTATGTTAAATGTGTTCTGTCAAAATAATGTCAGTTTTTCCACAGTTAAGTGGGTTTTTTCAAAGTATTTATACTTTGAAAAAACCCAATGTAATGGTAAAAACACCCCTTATTTACTGAAACCTGGTTTAAATTTTGAAAAAATCCACCAAAATTTAAAAAATATCCTAAACTTTGAAAAACCCATTTCCAAAAAACCATTCAATATTGAAAGAAATCTATTCAACTTTGAAAAAACCCACTGAAATTCAAAAAAATCTTCCTTATTTTTTATATCTAGTATGAACTTTAAACGTCCTAAATTTTGAAAAAAAAACATTCAATATTTAAAAAACCCACTGAATAATGAAAGAACCTATTTAACTTTAAATAAAACTCCCTGAATTTGAAAAAAGCACCATTTAATTTTTAAAACCTAGTTTAAATTTTGAAAAAAAAACATTAAAATTGTAAAAATATAATAAACTTTGAAAAAACACATTAAATTTTAAAGGAACTGCCAAAATCTTGATTTTTCTTGAAATACCCAAAAATGGGTCCAAAATGTGGGTTTTTTCACATGGTTTTTTTTGAAAAAACCCATTGGGTCCAACCCAATTGAGTCCAATCCAGCGAACCCTGAAACTATCCATCTTTAAAAAAATAAATTCAGTCGAACTTTTAAATGAATTGATATACAGGGTGTTTCAAAATTGCGTTGCACGGCTTTTATTCGGAACCAACGCCTCCTAGGGTCATGGAAGTAAGGTCTACCCCTAGGTAAGTGAGCCTGGAGAATGCACTGAAATGACTTACAGAGTCCCTAGCGGCGAAATTAAAAAGTTAACAAAATTAATTTAAAAACTAAAAGAGATAGAGCAAAAACCTCTGACAGAGTATTGTTGCCAACGTCATGAAGAACTCACTGAAAAAAAAATTGATGAAAATATCTTGAATATTCGCCGAGATATTAGCATGTGAAAATAGCACTTTTTCAGGGGTCAAAAAAGAAAAAGTTCGCATATTTGCAAATTTGTTTGATTTTTTGATTCAATTTTGTATTCTTAAATTGTAAAATTGTATTCTTTAAACTAAAAAAACACAAACTACAAAATAACACTGAAAAATTTGCAAATATGCGAGCTTTTTCTTTTTTTACCCCTGAAAAAGTGCTATTTTCACATGCTTATATCTCCGCGAATATTCAAGATATTTTGATCAAATTTTTTTCAGTGAGTTCTTCATGACGTTGGCAAGAAGAGGTTTTTGCTCTCTCTCCTTTAGTTTTTTAATTAATTTTTTTAACTTTTGAATTTTGCCTCTAGGGGCGCTGTAAGTCCTCTCAATGGATTCTCCAGGCTCACTTACCTAGGGGTAGACCTTACTTCTGTGACCTTAGGAGGCGTTGGTTCGAAATAAAAGCTGTGCAACGCAATTTTGAAACACCCTGTATACTTCCCTAACTGGAAAATGAGGCCATAAAACTTTTTGAAGTCATGGCGTTTCCAGATAAAATTTCGCATTATCCTAGTTGATTTAAAAATGAATTTCTAAGTAGGATGAGTTTATTTAATTGTAGGTACTAGATATTTCAAAAGAGGTTTGTTAGGTAGTAGAAATATCAAAACTTTGAAAGTGGTTGCAGATATTTCTTTCCATCAGGTACAGGTAAACCCTTTCCTAACCGACCCCGTTTAACTGGAATCTCTGCTAAAACCATCTAAAATTAATTAATTTTTGAACTAAGAAATTGCAAAATTAGCAGAAAGTCATTGGATTTCACGCTTTCATCATAAAAAAAGACAGATTATAATGTGATTTTCGAAACTATGTGTTTCTCCCATGTAACCTGCTCTCGCGGGCTGTTATATGTTTGGACATGAGTGACGGTGAAGAGTGGTTATAAATTAAACTTCGACTTTGAGATGCTAAAAAAAAGAAAACTACTCGACCAAAAACAACATTTTTATCATCTAGTTTTAAATTCCCTCTTTATTATTTTTAATTACAATTAATATTTTCAGTTGAATTACATCTCGGGGAATTTGTATGAAGTACCTACAGGTAAGGCAACGAATATGATCTTTTAATCCTCCCCCATGATTGTATAGATTGGATTCAATAAAAGATGTCGAGGCCCTCCCACAGTAGTTAAATAAATTTGTCAATATTTTATTAAAGATCTCCAAAATGGAGAGTCCTTCATGGAACAGTAACCCGTGAATATGTAAAACTTTGAAATGAATTCTCGTAATCAATAAATGTGTCTCAAAACAGAAATATTGGCTTTTGATGAAAGTGTTCCTAGAATTTACACGACCCGTTTTTAGGAAGGGGTTGATGGATAAACAAGAACTATATTTAATTAAGAAAATTTGAATCCTGTTTGAGAAAATAAACTTAATCATCATTAATGCCATCCATTGGGTTTTTTCTATAATTAGGGCGTTATCAATATATGGCAAAAATAAGCGTTACATTTTTAAACCTTTTAAATTTTGAGGGTATTTTGATTTCATTTAAAAATTTTTAACATAGCAACTTTGTAAAAATAAGATTTTTAAATTAATCCGAAATTAATTCCGAAGATTTTTACAATAGATCATTGCGAAAATTGAAAATTGACTAATGTAATGATTGAATAATAATAGTGGAGAGTCTAGGTAGTAATCCAGGGGACGCAATAGAATTGCGTCCCCTGGATCTATTGTACTTTTACTAAATTCTTGCAATACCTAAGCTGGGCAAGTGGTTTTCTTTCTTTTTATCAAACCAGAGGCTGGACTTTTCCCCGACAATTTAGCCTAAATGGTTTGATGTTGTCACTAACACACAGGTGGTAAATGTTCTTTACGGTTCTAAAATGTTGCACACTCGCTTGTATAGATTTGCAAACCTTGTTTTCCTTTCTTAGTGCTCTTCTTAAGTTTCACCCAAAGCTGGGAAATGTCTATATCCCACAACTCCAAATGCAGACCAGAAAGTATTAGTTGGTACCCCAGGCCCGTTACAACTTCGTTTGGAAATTATATCGAGCTCAAAAATTTACTCTGTTAAACCTAAGAGCAAAGTTGTTATATCAAGACATTGATTAAATGCATTCAATTCATCGATATAAAGTTTTAACAAAACTCTATAGTATATTGGTAATAAGATGCAATTAAAAAACGCTTCCACCGAAAACATCTAAATTATTTTCCAGTTCTTGTAGTTCTCTAGTTCTCGTCTTCAGTTTTTTCCAATGATTTTAAAATTGTCATCAGTAAAGAATTTAACACCTTTTGTGCCCAAACTAGTCTACAGTTCTCCTTAGTTTTTGTATCAAGTAATGATAAACTATAGGGATTTTACTAATATCCCTTCAACTTAGGGGACATCCATAAATTACGTGAGGTCAAAAAGGGGGAGGGGTTTGGAAAAATCTCACCAAATCTCACCAAGGGGGGAGGGGGGGGTCGATTAAAATCTCACGTCAACTTTTTAAGTTTGAGAAAGGAATAACACTGGTAAAGGAATGATTTAAGATACTGTGGTGATTTTTAGGCGGAATAATATCCTTTTCACCCACATCATTAATAATGGAAAAGTTTTAGGTGCTGTGAAGCACAAAATGCACACGAATTGGATAGAAAATTATTTTTAAAGGTTGTAGGTAAATCTCACCAAGGGGGGAGGGGGGTCCAGATTTTGGAAAAAACACATCACGTAATTTATGGATGCCCCCTTAAAGCGGTTTACAAAAATAAATTCGTTTTATTTAAAGATTTATCCCTTCTGTCAGCTAAGTGGAAAAGAAATATGTTCAGATACAATTGTTTACTATTCCAAACATATTACTTTCTTGAAAAACAACCGCTGTAAAGCCATTCTAAAAATAATGCATTAATAAGGTAAATAAGAAAAAATAACGGTGAATAATTTCAAAAGGAGTTCATAAAATAAAAACCGAAAAACATCATAAACAAAACTGTTCCCTTCACGTGCCACGGGGTGGCACGTGTGTGCCATTACTACTGCCCTAATGCGTATTTCAGATTACGTAATATTCTAATCAATATGAACGGGGATCCAGTTAAGCTCCGTTCTATGTTTAACCTAGATCTTCGAGGAGTTGGTTATAATATTTAGACCCCAAGATTTAAGTAGAATCATTATTAGCTTCCTTAAAATTTTAATACTCCTTAGTTTTTCAATTGTGTAATTTTGTGGAGGAGTTCTCTCGTCTCGATTTATAGGAAAGACGTAAAGGAAAAGTTATTTTCTTTCTAAACTGATATATATTATTTCTTACTGAAAAACATTTAACGAAACATTAAAATATAGTTCTGAGAAAAATATACTCATTTTTATAGAAAAATCAATTACAGTCAAGAGTCAAGCCATGACTAATGGATTTTTCTATAGTTCTGGAAAGACCGAGAAAACGGTTTCTATACACTCAAATACCGAGAGGTGGGAGTACACGAGAAGGTTTTTGAAATACTAGTTCGAGGATATAAAAACACACTGATAAAAACTTAACAATAATTTTTAATAGCAATTATATTTAGCTTTTCCAGATATCCTGTAGCTTATACCAGCTATTTTTAATTGAGCAATGTTGAGAGAAAAGTATTACGAAAAATTTGTATTAGCCATTTCAAAATTATAATTTTCAGAAATAAAAGTTTTCATATTCTCAATAGGTTTGACAGAAAATAAAAAGTCGTATGGGTCTCATTTGTTTTTAATCTGGAAATTCTTGGAAAAAGGCTTAGTTAACTTTGGGAAGGGGGAAGATACAAATTCAAAAATACAGCTAAAAATGAAAAGTTTATTCGAAGGATTATTAGAAATTTCTAGTAATTCGTAAATCCTTTTAATCAAAACTTATGAATAAAAAATGTTTGGAAGAACACTAATGAGGAACTACACTAGTAATTTTAATTAGCAATCGACATCATATATAAACTCTTAATTTTTCAATAAAAAGTTAATGTTAGTTTTCACGAAAAAAATTTTTAAAACTTAAATAAACCGTTCAAAATCGTAATAGTTTTTGTTATTACCAATTACAGACTCAGCCATTTAAAGGGATAAGTTATTATCGATCAACGGTTTTTTTTAGATAGTTGCATTCTATGCTGAAAAGATATAATTGGGGTTCCGAACTTGGTTAAAGAGTTTTTAAGACCATCACGAAAAGTTATATGAATTATTTTTTCACCTATAAACATCAATATTATTTAGAAGAAATTACACTGAAAGATGAAAGAGAGAGAACATAGTAAAATCGTTTTATTAATAATAAAGTTTTTTCCCCAAAAAATATTTAAAAGCAAGTTTGAAGGCCCGAGATTTCCGTTCATAATTATGTTCAGTATTTTTTAGGATTCATTTAAGTTTTTTCGGAGGGAAAAAGTACTAATTACTTCAGTATGTAGTTAATCATACATCATACAATAATGAAGCTGCCCTGCTCAATAATACTGTAAAATAAGTTTTTCAGCATAAATTACTTTGCAGCAGAGAAGCCGAAAACTCTCTGGAGTAAGTGAATGGAGAATGGAGGACACTCTTGCCCAAAACTTGTTCGGAATAAGAATTGCTAGAAACTAAATATAACTTTTTTCGAACAGAGAGTTCTCGTTAAAAAAAATGGGAATTGCAATTTGTTCCTGGTGTAGAGACTAGTTTTACGAAAAAATATTTTTTTCTCAATTTGTAAAATTTTAACTTTATTCAGTTTTTATTGCGAAAATAAAAATTTTCTGCAAAAGAATTGGAAGTTAACTTCTAAACATGCATTTCAAACTATATCGTAATGTAAAAAGTTAATTAAAAAATACATTATTGTTACTTAATTATTTATTTATTACTTGTTTTGAAATAAGCCCTGCACTAATTTCAGTTTGTTAACTTAAAATTACATTGGTTTTCCATATTACTTACTTTGGACAATATCCATTGAAAAATGACTTTAACAGCCTCGAAACTTTGGAAAAATAATAATGTAAATGATGATTATATCATACTATTAGCAGGAGCAAGTTTCAGCGTTGTTTATTTCACAGTAAAATGCAATTTTAAAAGCATAAAATGAAATGGATACTTTCAGTCAAATTTTTTTTATCTTAATGTATTCAGAATGGCTTTCAACCTTCAAAAACCATTTTAATTTACCTTTCAAAGCCCTAACTCTTAAAGTTATTTTCATATAAAAATAGCTTCTTTTGTGTCTGAGCTGAAACAGCTTGTGACGTCAAATGATCCTTGTTTACTATCATTCCGCTTTGAAATACTGAGTTCTAGTTTTTTTATAGCCTAGTGCAGGGGTCCCCAACCCTATGCCCGCGGGCACCATGGCCCGTCGATCGGTTTAGGTGCGCCCGCCTGCTTGTGCAAAAAACTATTATATATTTCAATTTTCCATTATCCCATAAAATACAATGCAATTTTGTTTGCTCTTTTAATGTTAATGATGAACACAACCAAAATAGAAAAAGCCAGAAAAAGAGCAGCATATAAAATAAAGTCGTTTTTTGGTTCAACATACTTGTGTGAATCATTATTTTCGACAATGAATCAAAATATAGATCACGAATTACAGATGAACGCCTTGACGATTGTTTGCGAGCAGGAATTTCATCATATTCTCCCAATTATGAAGCACTGGCTAGTGAAATGTAATGCCAAAGATCACATTGACTGTATTTTATATATTTTATAAATAATTTTTATACTTCGTATAAAAATTAAGTAAAGCAAAGTAAGTAAATATGTGTAATAAAGTAAGTAAGTGTAAGAAAATTAAGTAATCATTTATTTTTTACAAAATAATATTAATACTAATAATATTCATATGTTAAATTAATTTTTAAAATTAATTTTTTTGTGCATTATATGTAGGGTGTATTATTAACTATGTCCACCAACTATAAATTTAACTTGAAAAAATAAATGGTGCCCGCCATTCAACCGATATTCTGGTATATGTGCTCTTAGGTACAAAAAGGTTGGGGACCCCTGGCCTAGTGTTTCGATGAAAACGGCGTTTCCCACATTTCCAAGAGGTACATGTGACGTCACACTGTTAGGCGCATAGAGGAGATATAACAACTGTTATATCTCCTCTATGGTTAGGCGCTTTCTGTAATAAAATATCTCATAATTAACTGAAAAAATATTGTGGGAAAAGACAAGCATATTATTGGAATAAGGAGATAATTTTTAATAATTTCAAATTGAATATTCAGAATTTTAAGAGATGCTGCAATTCTCCATTGTTTGGGAGATCCTCTTCTTCAGTGCTAAAAGAAGAGTACTAAAGTACAGTACTAAAAGAGTGACTCTTTTAGCGCTATAGTTGGAAAAATATTTAATAATAATCTTTATTTACATTGATAGAAATACACAAACGAATAATAAAACAATTATATGTAATAGCTTCCGAGGGAAAGTCCCGTTCAGGCAGAGGCAGCTGAAAGAAATTAACACTCTAATATATAATAAATAAAATACACATTTTAAACAAGAAAAAACACACAAAAAGGAAAGAAAAAAATATATGTTAAAAATAAGATACATTTATACAAACTAAAAATTTATAACAAATAAAAAATGAAAATAAATAAAATAACATGAATACAAATATTAAATTAAATTGAGGTGGGGACTCAACCTTTTTTTGCTAGAAACTAAATAAATATTTCGGAGGTTGGCCCAAATAATCTGGAGACAACGTCCCCACAATTTCAGAACCCACTAACTTCAACCTATTCTAAATTAATTTGTGTTCTAAATCATGGGGGACACAGGGGAAAGGGGAGCAGTTTGATGCAGCAAAATTCAAATCCCTTTTTCGAGTAGAAAAAATGACTTTTTCAGATACTTTTTTTTCTTAAAAATATCTAAGAATGACTCAATTTTATGAAATCAATTAGAAAAAAATGTAAGTTAAATGAAAATTAAAATATAACGACTTTTATAAAAAAAATCAATTTTGTATCTATGTTCCCCACCAGTGGGGCAATTGGATACATTACAAGGGGTATTTTGATAGTGATCAAATTACTACAAAATAGTAATAAATAATAAAAGTTTTGAAAAATGAATAATTTACTTTTATTGAGTTGCATCTGAAGCATATTTTAACACCTTTTTTCAAGCATAAAAAATTATTTTTCCATTAAACATTCAGAAATTAAAATAATTAAAGAATTTGACAAATGGCCATTTTTAACAAATCTCTAATTAAGGAAATAAGATGCTAATTTTCATAGGTATAGTTGCTCCTGAATTAGTTGAATAAAATTCAGTCATCTTTGTCAAGAATCATACAAAAATAAAAAAAACTACGACAATAATTAACTGGTTAGTTTTTGGCCATATTACTACTTTGTCACTTTTTTTAATAGAGTTCTTTGCTACTTGTAAACTTCTCAGATGCGACATGAATATCCTTCACTGTAGTTTTACCCTTAACTGATATCTCTCTATTCTAAAAAAAAGTTTTTGGTGAACGGTTTCCAGAGAAAGGCTTTTTAATTACTGAACCGAATGACACATATATGATATCAAAATGTCCGGATTCTTTCCGGATTTCCGAGTAAGCCCTTCGATTTTTCAAAAAAAATCTCAATTTTAAAATATTTCCATTTTTTTAGATAACGGATAAGGTCGCAGTTACAAAGCAAGTACTGTCAATCAAATTATTATGCATCCAATCACAACGACCGATTGACGCTATATTTTAAGATGAAACATGTTTTTTCACCTTTTAAAAAAGTACTTTCTTGATGAAATATCACTCAAAGACTGATAAAAACATATTCTAAAAACTTACATGTACGCCATTTTATACTAAAATTTTATCCTTTTTCTCCAATATTTATAATTTTTAGTCTGATTTTATCGAAATTAATTGTAAACATAGAGTGATGTTTTGTCTCTCTTTATTTTCAATTGCTTAAACGGTATTGTTTTAACATGTCTGAGTTAAAAAAAAATATGAATGATAAACACTAGGCATATTATACTAACGAGTTACTTTAAAATAATGGTTTTTGTTTAGTCGGAATATTGATAAACAATTAGAATTAGTTATTTTTATAATCATAGATTAAAAATAATTAAGATGGATATTTTTAAAAACATTTCGTTTAATTTTTGATTAGTTCGAGTTAATATAGATTCAAACTTTTAAGGGAGATTTATTCATGGAGGGGATTTGGTGACGTATTTTTCGAAAGTTGGTTGACGTTTTTCCTGTAAATTGTTTAATTGTTTTATAAAGTGTATTAAGTTCAGCGAGTTGGAATTAGTGGGAATTGCGAAGCAACTCCAAAAGGTCCTGCGTCAGCAGTTTACGGGGGTTGGCGAGCGTTAGCGAGCAGGGGGCGGTAGCTCCCTAGTTTTTTAAATTTCTGAGATATATTTATCTCCCAAAGCAAAATATGGAATCTTTTATGTGCATTGTTGTGCCTAACGAGTGTTTCGAAGTACCCCACATCCAAATGTATCAATTTTCCCTATTTGTTGTTTTTGAACAAAAACCTTTATTTCAAAAATAAGCAAAGGTTATTTAAAATGTAAGGATACTCCCTACTAGTGACAAGGATAAACTAGTTTTTTGAATTTACAGATATCTTTATTCCAAGTAGAAAAGCTTCAGTAAGAGATTTCACATTTTACTTAAAAATTTACATTTGGAAAACTTTGACTAAAAAAAATTTAGTTTCCTTCACTAAAATTTATAGACTTATTACAGAGCTTAACAGTTTCATAATAAATGCTTAGGCATATAGAGGAAATTTTTCGTTTGAGCGGGTTTTCGCGCGGTCTTCATTCAAAAGTTAAAATCAACGCTCGTATTAAAAGAAATTAAATTAAGCCCTTTCAAAGACCAATTTTGATTAGCTTCTTATTCTCCCCTACATGGGGGGATTTCCTTTCAACCATAAAAACCAATTTTAAAAATTATGGATCAATCCCCCTAAAACAGTGGTTCCCAACCGGTGGTCCGCGGACCGTTGGTGGTCCATGAGAGTCTTGGAAGTGGTCCGTGGAAGGACCCAGAAGAACACAAAAATATTTCCAATAAGTAATAGAAATTTGAATAAATTGCGCAATAAAAGATGCTTTCGTCTGTGTAGTTTGTGTGCATGTGCATAACAGTCACTACCAAATTGTTTACAATACTTTCTTCTAATTTAAATATTTAAAAAGAAATGAAGAGTTCTAAAAAACCATTCGGCCACAATTTTGTGGGTTCCGAAAATTTACTTATATATCACAATAAAAATTACTAAATATCGTGAAATGTAATTAATTTGTTCTTAAAATAGTTATATTTCAGTGCATTATATAAATTTCCATGCTGGTAATAAACTTTCATCTTGCAATTTTGTGATGATAAGGATCTTAATCTACAAAGGGTGGTCCTGAAGGTTCCAAATTTAGACCTAGTGGTCCTGGACATCTCTGAGTTGGGAACCACTGCCCTAAAATGATCAAAAGGAAAATATACCATCCAAAAATGTAAAAATCTCCTTGCTTAAAAAGTTCTCATATTTTTGAAAAATTAAAGGATTTTATGACAGTATTTTCTTGGTTTCCATACGAAATAAAAATGGTGAGTTGTAAAACTTATAGAATTCTGGTCCCCTAATCAATATATCGGTGTATGTATGTTTATTTATCAAATGAGAGCAAGGTGTCAGATAGACAAACAAAAGAACACGACTGAATGGAGAACGAGCACGCGGGTTATCTTGACTTTTGACTCACCCCCTTGTCGTCAAACAAAGGGATATCGCGACGCAGAGTCTTCGTTTGGAAAGTTTGAAAGGCGATGGTGCAACACTCGTTTCGGATTGCTTTGAAAGAATAATAAATGTTACAAGGACTGATCACAGACGGTGGAAAGTACACTCACGAGGTAATTAGTAGATTGTGAGCAATATCCTATCAGTTGTAACATGTGTCCTACGAAATGGAGCTAATCGTAATCTTTGTCTGAATATGTACAGTATGTAAAAAATATGGAATATTTTCACAATAAATAATACACAATAAAGTGGTGGAAAAAACTTGACACCATATCATTGAGAGACGTTACAAGGCGACACGTAAAGAGGTCTCACTGTGACTCGGTGGGACGACCTCCCACCAAGTCACAGTGGGACCTTCTCCGATAATATGGTGGCCATTTCTTTTCGCCACTTTATTGTGTAACATTCCATATTATTTTTACAGTGAAAGAAAAGCAGTAGGGTAATAGCCAGAAAAATTTTTTTTGAGGGAGATTTTAGAATTTCTTGGAGGGATATGGGGTAAATTTAGTTCGTTTCTATGGTCAAAAAGGAAAACTTCTGAAGTTCTGAGGAATATATCCTCAAATCCCTCCTCTGGGGACTATATAGATCTTTTTCCTCTGCACGGAGGGGTATGATAGCAGGCAGCTTAGCGGGTATCCAACGGGGGTTGGTGGGTTCCCCTCCTCCAAATTTTCATGAATATTTTTATGCTGTTTTTTACTGGAAACTCTCCAATCATCAAGGAGAGGTCCTCTTCGGGTGTCACCCCAAAGGTTTTTATAAGCAATACTTTAAAAGGTAAAATTTCATATAATGTCCCTAAAAAACCCCTTGTTTGGGACTTCGTATTAGTACCCGTACTTCGTATTAAGCATATCAGGATTCAATTTCTATAGCACATGTAAATGTTCTACAAGGCTAGATTGAACCTATAGTATACGACCTCAAAACAAAAGTACAGTTACGGGCCTGATTCTAGCGTTAAAAATAGTCCAAAAAGTGATGAACGCCTTTTTATAAGAGTCAAGTTTTCTGAAAGAGTCGTTGAAGAGACCATTCCCAAAAGTAATAAAATAATCATAGCCAAGGGGATCTGGGAAGGGGCAGCTCCCTCTCCTTTGATAAACTCTTGTTCAATTCATGATTTTGAACTTCACAAAATTTGAAAGAATAATCAGACTAGAGATCTTTTTATAGTTGAAGGAAAGTCATTAAAATCCTTGTTTTAGTAATTATTAAGAATCTTTCTGTACTTAATAATAAAAAGAATTATTGTTCATTGCAAATCTTTTAGGACTGGGATTCCCTCAGGTCTTCAAAAAGGGTCAATAATGAAAATTTAAGGTTTTGTCAAATATTTACACAATTTAAGATCTAAGGCCTGTCCAAACCTTTTTATCAATTTTTTTGTACAATATTATAATCATAGCCTACCTATTTCAAATGACCTATTTTGAAATACAAATGAAAGAAATTGTTAACTTTTTCCTTCTCTTCGAAAAGAGTCAAACTGTGTTCGTCCAAGTATAGAATATATTTGATTAGAGGAAAATTTGGGAACCATTAACATTACTTTCTCAAAGAAGAGCTGAAAGCCAATGGCGGAGGGGAAATTCGTAGGGGTGGTCAGTGGTCAGTGCTAAGAAAAGTTTGGGAACCCCTGTTTGTTCTAGAGAGTGTTGGTAAAACTTCTTTAAAAAAAGAATTTGAAATCAAACTAGACGCACAAGTCATCAGTGTAAAGTTAACGCTCCCTCACACCTTTAGGTTTCCTGGACTAAGGACAGACAAACGAGCAGCATGGTTTTTACTCAGGTGACGCATCTTTTTTAGTTTTTCCCACCGCTGCACTGACTAATGCATCGATTGGAATGATGCTCGTTGTATTCTGTACGATATGGTTAATTGGCAGAAAAACACAACGTCATTCATTCATTCATTTAAAACAAGATAAATCTAACAACTCATTCACACGCTTAACTATCTCCCCATATCGCCGATGTTAGATTTTAAAAAAGTTCGAACAAGAGAGTTCGGGATATTGTTAGCAACTAACGTCATGAATTAGATTGGGTCGATGACTAAGTGGAGTAATATAACGGAGAAGAGGGAGGGCAGACGGGAAAATGGCGCCATGGGGGGTTGTTATTTCTCTCATCTGTGGTCTGGAGAGACCTTGTAAAGAAAGTTAAGTTTTTGTAAATTTCTTCACATAATGCAATATTGATTTTATGTCTTTTATGTCTATTAAAATCCACTCCTGTGCATTATCAGGACTCCTACCGAGAGACTAATCTCCAAAACCCAAACCTTCTGATGAAATTATTCAAACTAAATAAACAATTTCTAAACACTAAACCAAAAATTCAATATTGCATTACGTTAAAAATAATTCTCTGGTATTACAGTAAACGGAATTAATTTCTTATTCTGTCATTTCAAGAAATAATTTAATTTTGGGGTACGTAAGAAACTAAATTATTTTAATCAGTATATAGCTCTCAGGAATGCTTGGAGGTCTGAACAAATAATACAGTCAATTTTATACTTATTTTTTAACAATTTTTGTTTTTCATTAAAATAACTCGTTTTCATTTGTAACAAAAATATGACACTTCATCAAAAATCATTCGAGATGGTTCAGCGAAAACTTCTATTACAGAAAACCCACAAGCATGAATTTTTACAGGCTATTCAAAAAATCATATTTATATGGTCTCAAATTTATATACAGCTCATTGACGTAGTAAAAAATGTGAAGGAGTTATTGCAATTTTAGGCGGATATAGGATTGATTACAAAATTACAATTGTCTGACAAAGAAAGTATCTTAGTTTCGGGGGATATATCCCAAACCCTCTTGCCCCCACGAAATTTAAATTCAAACACACAATTTAAGAAACACAAGAAAATTATCTGATAACTTTCACCCAAGTGATTATCTAGTTTTTATTAATAGGGACAATGTCATGTACGAATCTGCGAGACAGAGTTCAATGATTTCGTAAGGCATATTAGGCAATTTTTAGTTAGGGGGATCCCTATTCCATCACAACGTCGTCACAAAAATAGTTCTTGATAAGTGTCATTAATTCGATTTTCCTAAGTATGTGCCATTCTAAATGTGAGTGCCTCAATCAGATATGTCAGGTGCTCTCGTTCTGACGGCAGGGTCAATGACATCATTGATTGGCGACGGCTAAGACCCCAATTCCTGAGTTTTGGAACGTTTCCATTTCAGAAATATTAAGTACTGTCTATATTTCCATGTGGTTATTGGTTTACTTCGATCTGCAAGTGAGATTCATTCTCAGACGTGGAGAGAACAGAGCTAGCTCCCCCCTTGGCGTAGAATGCAATAATAGCATATCTTTTCTGATAAATTGTTGGCGTCAAGTCAAGAGCAGCACGATAAAGCGAGCAACCTTGAGATTATAGGAGGATAGGTCGTAGGATTAAGAAGGGGCGGGGCGTCATGGGGGTTTTGACCCCCCTAACATTCATTTCAATTGTATAACTTTAATAACTGTTCCTCTATTACCCGCAATACTGGAGATTTCGTTTTGTGATAAAGAAATGTCTAATCTTTGTTACAGTATATTTCTATGGGAAAAGAAACACCCTTAGAACAGGCTATGAGCTCTTTTGGAACTCATAACTATTTATATGTTTTTGTATGTATGTCTGTGTTGTCCCCATTTTTGTTTTTTGTTTTGATGTGTGTATTCCTTATGTTGTGTTTTTATAATTATTTGTGAAAATAAATTCTATTCTATTCTATTCTTAGGACAGGTATTCCCAGTGAATGTGATCGAATAAATCTATGCGTATTAGGATCTTTCTTAACGGTAATGAAGATTTAGGGTAAATAGACATTTTGAGGAATATTTAAAGCTGATTTTTGGATAAGTTAGAATATTGCTGATAAAGTTCTTTATTTCTGATATTGTTTTATAAGATATATATTTTTATTGTGATCTTTTATTATTGATATTTGATTATTTGATATTGATTTATTGTATATTTTTTATTGTGATACTGTTTTTACCTAATAAAATCTTTTTTATCTAATTCTTAAATGATTCAAAATAAATAAGAATTATTGTCATGCTTAAATATTAATAAAATTACGTTTTTAAGAATAAGATTTGTAAGGCATTCCCAATAGAAAAGCAACATTTTTAATAGGGGCTCTACCTTATCTAAAAAACCCAAAAACTAGAATTAGCACTCCTACAATAGTTTCCCCCTCCATGAATCGGCCCTTAATTTCTTATGAAATGAGTTTAAATAATTCATAATGAATGAATCTCTAATATCTTGAATCTATTAATATAATCTTTACTGAATTAATATTCATTCAATATTCAGAAGTCGTGGAAAGGAGGGAGCCCCCCTTTCGCAGTATGCAATAATCGTATTTCTTTCTGATAAATTGTTGGTGACAGGAGCAACCCGATAAGGCGAGCAAGCAGCTTTGAGATTCAGAGGATAGGTTGTAGTATAAGATTAACCCCTTCAATCCTAAGGCACCCGAGATTACCTTTGGATCCTATAGAAAATTAGGGGGCTAGGACTGAAAGGGTTATAAAAGGACCACTCTAACATCATTTTAATTCTAAAACATATATACAGGGTGTATCTGAAAGGGTGCAACAAACTTTCAGGGATGATAGTAGACACCTAGACGAGTCAGAATCACATAGGATTTGGGGTCCCACACCAAATCCCAGGGAGTTAAAAATGGAGCGACACCCCAAAAAAATCAATGAAAACTTCAATTTGTAGAAGAACTACTATTGGTAAACATTTGACTATGGTCTCAAAAATTGTGGTTTAATATGATCTTTCAAATTATCTCAAAAGTCTTCACTTTAAAATTTGTTTTATTATGAAAAAAATTAAAAAACCACAAAAAAATGTGAAAACTCTGCCAAAACCTTATTTTGTATTTCGAAATCCTTTCTTTTGATTTGATAATCTGAAAGATCATAGTTGAAAACCCTTAAGTCCAAAATTTCTCGTAAATAAAATCAATATTAAACACTTGAGATCCCCTGTTAAAGTTTGTTTTTTGCGTGCGCAAACAGCGGTTCTGGAAATAGCTCTAGAAAACTGTTTGAGCAAGCAAAAAACAAACTATAACAGGGGATCTCAAGAGTTTAATATTGATTATTTGTGGTTTTTTAACTTTTTTCATAATAAAACAAATTTTAAAGTGAATACTTTTGAGATAGTTTTAAAGATCATTTTAAACCACAATTTTTGAGATCATAATTAAATTTTTACCAATAGTAGTTCTTCTACAAATTGAATTTTTCAATGATTTTTTGGGGTGATGCTCCATTTTTAACACCCTGGGATTAGTCTGGAACCCCAAAATCCTATGTGATTCTGACTCGTCTAGGTGTTTACTATCATCCCTGAAAGTTTGGTGCACTATTTCAGATACACCCTGTAGATTCTTCCTTATCGCCCAAAATAGTTGAGAATCCGTCTTGTGAGGATAGAAAAATCCTATCTTTAAGGGTGCAGGTGCATGCAGATACCTGTATCGAATCCCTGGAACTCGTTTGTCTAAGGCAGTGGTTCCCAAACTATTTTGGTCGTGGAACCCCCAAATTTTTTGCCGATGATCGCGGAACCCTTAATATAAACCACGGTCGCGGAACCCTTAACGAAATTTTTTTATCATCGACTTTTTAAAATTTAATATCTGATATTAAATGAAACCAGGCGTGAATCCAGCACAAGGGGGGCACTTTTCCAGACAATCACATTCACCTTTTGTCAAAAAGTTGTTGATTTTCCAAAAAGTATCACGCAAGATCCTCTTGGGGTACTGTGGGGGCTTTGGGGGGGTCTGGTGGCCCTCCCCCAGAAAAATTTTGAAATCCGACTGGTAAAAGTAGGGTTTTAACTCATTTTGAGCACCTTTTTGGGTCCAAGGGGTAGGCTGCACTGTCCATTCTTATTTTTTTAGTGAAATAAAAATTGTCACATGGAACCCCTAAATTTTTTCGGGGAACCTCAGGGTTCCGCGGAACCCACTTTGGGAACCACTGGTCTAAGGTCTTCAAATTCGTTTATGCGTAGCTAGAAATTAATGAGTTAAATTAGGTTTTGCAAGGCATTCTCAAAAGGAAAACAAAACAAAAAGTAACATTATTAATAGTGGCTTCTGTTTAACCTTGTTTTGGAAATGTTATCCCTAACTAACCATTAGCAATCTTTGCAGTAGTTTTTCCACCAATGGCTCTCGAATTTGGATCCTTGATTCTTAAATTCGTGGATTACTCTAAGTTGGATTATTCTAAAATCCACCCAAGTTTGTAATCTTTGAAATTTGTACAGCAGACGTTCCCAATGTGTCCCTTGATTTCTTTTTCGAAAAATATTCAATTAATGAAATAAATATTCTTCGGAGGGTAAGATGAGAAATTGTGGTTTCATGAGTAATTTTTTATTTCTGTCAAGTTCCCAGAATATTTCCCATCAAGATGTGCATTGTGGCGGGGAATAAGCGTTGGGGGTTACTTAAATGAGTTTTTCGAGTGCAAATGAGGAGCTGAGAGCCAGAGTGGACCAACCCACAAAAAATGAAAAAGTGTTTTTTTTAAATTTTTCAGTAGAATGTAGAGACATCTATTGATTTAAGTTAGAAAACAATGCATTTTTTAGTTCCCACAAGATGGCATCACTTTTTCGTTTGATCGAGTAATTAAAATCGCACAAAAATTTAATGCCAGAAAGGATCAAGCCACTTGGTCCATTCTGATTCTGACTTTCAACAGGATCCTCTAATTATTGATCACGAGAAGATCAAAACTAAATATTAAATACTAACCTCAAAAAAAAATTTAAATATTACTACAATTTTGTAAAGCGTTTTTCTCGAAATAACAGCTGCTGAGGTTGGTCCACTCTGGCTCTCAGCTCCTCACACTAGTGTTCAATACACTCGTGTTCAAAAATTAAGGACAATTTGATATTTTGGAATAGTGACAAATCATAGTTCCTTATTAATAAAATTCATGCAATAGGATAATCAAAAATGCGAATATGTTATCCGAGATCAAATAACCCAAACAATAATTTAAGAGATGGCACAGAGGCTCTCGATTAATTATTAGTTTCACACCCATCAGAAAGTTAACAGAAAAGTTCATGATATAGCCATTTAGCAAACAATTCCCTGATATTTGTAAAGGATATGATATTTTTGAACTGTATGGTGGCGTGGAATTCCAAAGGGATATTGGAAGGTGATATTGAGTGACATCTGTGCTCTAGGGCAAGCGCGGATTCAGCACAGCTCCAAGGGGGGCTGGGCACTTTTCCAGACCATCACCTTTACCTTTTAACAAAAAATGTTAAAATGTTGGGGATTTTCTAAAAAGTTTCACGCAATATCCCCTTGTGGTACCGCGAAGGGGTATGGGGGTCCTCCCACAGAGAATCTTTTGAACTTTGACGGGTTTTAACTCATTTTGAGAATCTTTTTAGGTCCAAGGAGAGGCATTGCCAGAGTGTCCCCCCCTTGGATCCGCGCCTGAGTTAGGGTAATTTGGTCCCAAATTACTCACTATTAGATGAGCCTATGACATGAATTTTACTGAACGGGTCTAATATTTTTATGATTATTCCCAAAAAATAAAAAACTATCCTTAATCTTTGGACACAAGTGAATTTTAATGCAAAACATTGATTTTTTTAATGCCGGTATTATACTTTCTGATAACCTATTTACATATCTGAAGAATGCGATTCCCCCAGTCCTTTCTTTACAATTTATGAAACCCTCACTTATAAATGCTCTCGCTCCCCATGCCTGACGTTTTCCTTGGCCGGTAGCCATCAGACATACCCCAGTGCGGAAAACTAAAACCCATCCCTTCCGAATATTTCTCTCTCTCTCTCATGAACACAGGGTGGGTCTTCATCGACGGTCCTAGAGAACTGTTCCGCCCGGCTGATCCAGGCGGGTGACGTCATCACGTGGAGAGGCATCTCCCATCACCTTACCATCCTTGCACCTTACCTTGAAATTAGAGGACAAATTTTTTACTGACCGACTTCAGAAGAGACGTCGGTTTCGGCCGGTTGGGTTTTATAGCGAAAGTTTACAAGGCGTGTGGTGTATTGATAGTGTCGTTGAAATAAATCAAAACAATGTTTGCTCTATTCCTAAGGTTTTTAAAATTTGAGACTAATGGCTAAGGGTGGGGGACACTCAATCTAAGGGGCGCAGGGGCGAATCCAAGTTTGACTACTGGGGGCACCAGGATTTTTAAAACATCTCCAGCAGACAAATTACCATTTGTCAAATTCCTTAATTAGTATTTAGTTTCTGAATGTTTAATGGAAAAATTATTTTTTATGTTTGAAAAAGGTGTTAAAAATATGCTTCAAATACAGCTCAATAAAAGTACATTATTTATATTCCAAAACTTTTGTTATTAATTACTGCTTTTGAGCATTTGATCACTGTATCAAAATACCCCATGTAATGAATCCAATTTCCCCACTGGTGGGGCACATGGATACAAAATTGATTTTTTTAGAAGTCGTTACATTTTAAATTTCATTAAACTTATATTTTTTATAATTGATTTCATAAAATTAAGTCATTCTTCGATATTTTTAGAAAAAAAGTATCTGAATAATAAGTCATTTTTCTACTCGAAAAATGGATTTGAATTTTGCCGTATCTAACTGCCCTAGTTTCCCCTACAACCTTCCTCTCGAAACCTCAAACTTTTAATTTTTTCACCATAGACATTTTTGTTTTGCTCATTCTTTGTGTAATATATGTGTATATAATAATAAAATTGATTTGATTTGATTTGATTAGAAAACGACCAAAGCTTCTCCATAACCTCAGAGTTGAATAGGGGGGTTCGGAGTACCCCTAAAAAAATTTTAAATTTTAGTAATATGCTGAAAAGTGTTTTGAAGCTACTTTTTGGTGGATTTTCTGAGAGCTTCGCGGGCCGCACAAAATGACCAAGCGGCAGACCGACATCGACAGTGGGAAACCCCTGAGATATAGAGAGATAAATAGAGAGAGATAGAGGGATGGATAGAGAAAGATAGAGGGAGAGAAAGAAAGATTGAGAGAAAGAAAGAGAGAGAAAGAAAAAAAGAAAGAGAAATATAGGAAGAGAAAGAAAGAGAGAGACCAGACCGATAGACTAAAAAATATTTTTGGGAACTTCGGCATTTCGCCCCAGAGAAAGCAGCCCAGATCTACCATCTATTATATACAACACACAGTATAGTCTCTTTCCCTTTGGTTTCTGCCTGGCCATAACAGATTTTCTGTAGGATTTGATAGGAATCTCGGCTGGTGTAGGATTGATGATAAGCAGGGTTGGCTGGATTGGACCCAATTGGGTTGGACCCACTGGGTTTTTTCAAAAAAACCCATGTGAAAAAACCCACATTTTGGACCCATTTTTGGGTTTTTTCAAGAAAAATCAAGATTTTGATAGTTCCTTCAAAATTTATTGTGTTTTTTTTTCAAAATTTAGGATATTTTTGAAATTTTAATGGGTTTTTTTCAAAATTTAAACAGTTTTAATAATTAAATGGTGTTTTTTCAATTTCAGGGAGTTTTTTTAAAGTTAAAAAGGTTCTTCCATTATTCAGTGCACTGGGTTTTTCATTATTGAAGGTTTTTTTCAAAATTTAGGACGTTTAAAGTTCAAACTAGATATAAAAAATAAAGATGATTTTTTAAATTTCAGTGTGTTTTTTTAAAGTTGAATTGATTTCTTTGCATATTGAATGGGTTTTTTCAAAGTTTAGGATATTTTTTAAATTTTAATGGGTTTTTTCAAAATTTAAACCAGGTTTCAGAAAATAAGGGGTGATTTTACAATTTCAATGGGTTTTTTCAAAGTATAAAAACTTTGAAAAAACTCACTTATTTGTGGAAAAACTGACATTATTTTGACAGAACACCATTTAACATAGAAAGAACTCACTAAAATTTGAAAAAACCCACTTACTTTCTAGGAGAAAACCACTTAATTTTGAAAAAACCCACACTTTTTCCGAAAAAACCCAGTTTTACATGGGTTTTTTCAGGGTTTTATTGAAAAAAACCGAAAAAACCCAACCCACTTGGGTTTTTTCAAAAAAACCCGGGTTTTTGCCAACCCTGATGATAAGGGGCTATACTTGTTATGCAGTTAGCCCTGAAGACACATGTACCATGCTTCGCCTCCTCCCTTATATTTCCCGGTAGCAGCATACCTTTTAATAGCCGTCCTCCGCCGCGTACCGTGAAAAAGTCCCGAACCAAAATAAAGTGAAAGGAAGGAAGCTGGACGGGTGTGTCTCTGCATCGGAATCGGTCTGGGTACATTTGCATCGGAATAGAAACCCTGTGTTGTCGCGGTCAAGGTGGCAAGGTTGGGTGTCGCACGGCTGATGTACACTGTACAGACGATATCCTGTTGGAAACAATAGGAGACCAGATGGTCTATCACCAAGCCAAGAGAACGATTGGAATTTTTCCTGAATATCATCTAGCTCATAAGTTCCCAAACTTTTTGGGAACACTTCCCCTTTTCAGGAAGAAAGTTTTCAGTGCCCCCTTATAGAACTTTATGTAGACATTTTGTAATAAAAAAGACATTAATTTAATACCAAACAAAATATAAAACTTAAAATCTAGTATACGGACAATATTCAAAAGTTAAGTTTTCTATGCTCATTAAGAGTTAATTTGAAATAATTAGGTAATAATTCAAAATTGAAACATCTTATTGAGCTTTATTCATGAGAATGAATAAATGAGAAAAAACTTGAATGAGAGAAAACTCTCATTTTAAGAATGCCATGCACTAACTCAAAAATAAGCTCATGATGTTTCATATTTGAGTATGCACATTTTCAGAAATGAGTATATTTGTTACATTTTTTATTTAATATTATCAAATTAGGCAACATTTGAAAGCTCCTTAACCAAATAATATTAAAATCCTACACATTGTTATTCTAAAATTATAGACTGGATTATAGATAAAAGATTATAGATTAAACTAGAAACTTATACTTACCTTACATTATGTCATGCTTTTACCATAAGTTAAAATACTTTAAGCTTCCGTTATTATACTCTCAAGCAGTATTCATTGAGTCAAGTCTTTCAGACACCTAGAGTTGACTAATTAACGACATGTAAGCACTTTTAAATTGCAAGCCTCATCAAAAGAAACAGATGGGTGAGGAAACGGGAAGCTTCCCTATATAGGATGGTCGAGAATATGTGTATATAAAATAGTGTGTTTTGCACGTTGCATTTTAGCTCATCATTTTTCAAATTAACCAAATTATTTAACTGACTTACGATTAACCCAGTCAACTGTCCACACCCGCTTAAAATAATCCTGTAAACCTTGAAAAAGAACTTACAAATAATTTTGGTAGATAAACAATTTTTATTAGCACTATTACATTGATTATTTCATAGATTTTGGGCAGAGACAGCCATAAGAATGACACGTGACTAGGTAGTCTTCTTCTTAGGGGCCATCCATAAATTACGTGAGGCGTTTTTTCCAAAATCTGGACCCCCCCTCCCCCCTTGGTGAGATTTAGTGAGATTTTGCTGGACCCCCCCTCCCCCTCAAGTGAGATTTACCTACAACTTTTTAAAAATAATTTGCAGTATCTTCTCTGTTTCTCATACTTAAAAAAAAAGAAAATCGTATAATTTCTAACTTAAAAAGTTGACGTGAGATTTTAATCGACCCCCCCTCCCCCCCTGGTGAGATTTGGTGAGATTTTTCCAAACCCCTCCCCCCCCTTTTTTACCTCACGTAATTTATGGATGACCCCTTACGTGAAAAATAGTTTTTAAAGTTTCTTTAGACCAGGGGTCGGCAACTGGCGGACCGCGGTCCACATCCGGACCGCGTGAGGTTATTTCCCGGACCGCCAAAAGGTTCATTAAGTTGTATTTTTACACTACAAAAATCAGTTTGACCCACTTTTTAAGGGTAAAATTTCAAAAAAATCCCTGGGGGAAACCCCAGACCCATTTTTATGTAAAAATTTCTAATAATATTAAATTTCACTATATAATTAAGCCGGTAGCGTACTAAAATTACATCTTTGTAAAAATATATGTGTATTTGAAGAAAAGAATGAAAATTTGTAATAGCAACCTGTTTTTTCTCCGGACCTCGATGAAAATTTTCAAAATTATTTGGACCCCAAGTAAAATTACTTGCCGACACCTGCTTTAGACTATAATTTTTTTTGCTAAATTCTTAAAATTTATACTGCATACATTTAAAGAAGAATTAACCCATAGAACAGTATTTTTATGTTCGTATCTTTGTAAAAATATAGGCACATTCAAATATAATTATTCAAAATCTAATGTATTTAGAGTAAAATTTATGATTCCTTTATTTATTTGGAACCAATGTCTCTTAGGGTCATGGAAGTAAGGTCTACCCCTACCCCTAGGTAAGTGATCCTGGATAATCCATTGAGATGACTTACAGCGCGCCCTCACAATTTTTACCCAATCATTAAATAAATCCTATTATTTTTAACGAAAATTATCTTACCGAGAAAAAATTTCAAAAATTTAAATTGTTCATTTAAATTTATTTTTTACCACAGATTGTCAAAAAGAATAATTTTAGTAGTTTTAAAAATATAATCAATCCAATTTTATCGTTTTTAAACAATTTAATTCGTATAATTTTTGAGTTTATTATAGACTTTTATTACTTTTAAGAATATTATACTGTTCAGGCTGAACATTTTATATTTCTAAAAGGAAATAATATTATAAGTTTAACGTTAATTTAACTTTGCTTTAATTTTGAATTTTACAAAAAGTCATTGGTTAAAAAACCATTATGCAAAAATACTATATTACAAAAACTAACGTTTTAAGCTAACTTTACTTTCGAAATAAAACGTAACTTGGTTCCAAATGTAACAAAAAAGTACCTTCATTCAAACTAAAAAAAACTGTTATTGAAATTTTAAGAACAAACTGATAAAAATTACGTTAGTTAGTTTTCTTTTATCAGCTAGCTGAATTTATCACCCTTCTATCCTTAAAAAATAAAAAAGAACCGGTTTCCGATCAATCGCGCGATGGTTGTTTTTCCGCATATTGACTACTATCAAGGAAAAACTAGTTTTACAGGCGCAAAATGAGATTCACTCTCCTTGACTGGATGGCGGCGCGGCGTTGGAATGAATATCCTGTAAGTCAGCTGGTCGTTACAGCATTATTTCTAATGATTAATTATTTCTAATTCTTAAATTATTTCTAAAGATTACCACTACAAACTGGCATTCTCACGGCCTTAATAAAACATTATTCGTTGGCTTGTAAGACTTTGATGCGGGGAAAATTACGCCATCTTAACGCGACTCTAACTTTTCACGGGCCAAAATGTCCATCTAAAATCCCTATTGCCTGTTCAAAACATTTAAAGAAATTAGCAATAATTAATTGAAGTTAGTAGAACTCCCATTATCCGAATCAATTGGGACCGGACCCCATTCGGATAATAATCGAAAATTCGGATAGTTCGATTTTTCCCTAAAAAGGAGTCTATAGGGTTCTTAGACAGTTGTTACTTGTTGTAAAGTATGGACAACCAAGCATCTGAGCTAATATCTTAGCTTTTACACAAAGATTCGGACCGGAAAATAGGGTTTTCCTTAGGGCTGCAGAAAACACTTGAAAACGGCATCTTCTAAATCATTGTTTGTTTCTGCCTTCATTAAGTTTCTTTAAGAACTTCAATCTTTATTTTTCAAGTACTGACAGGAAGTTTAAAATCGTAGGTTTGAATTCTGTAGGCGGTTTTGATAATCGGCGATTAGGATAGTCGGAGTTCGGATAATTGGAGTTCTACTGTATTTAAAACAGATTTCAACCTCATACAATGTAGTTTAAAAAAATATTTATTATATTTTTTAGGTTACAGGTAAACGGCCATATTCACCACTAACTTTACCTAAGGTTAACCTGGAATCAAGCTCTTTTGACAACTCCGATTGGCTTAAAACTTGTTTCCCTTTTTCAACAACCAGTTAAAATTTTACTTCCAGGTTAACCTTAGGTTAGGTTAGTGGTGAATACAGCCGTAAATCGGTGAAATAAACCGTTAGATATTTTTCCTTTGACGGATCGACCTTTTTCAACTTAAAATATTTACTAAAAAAGGGGGTTAATTAAATATTCTCGATGGTTTAAAACTTTAAAATCACATGTAATCACTTATCGGGCCACAAAAGGGGGCTGGAGGAATGTATATTGTGAAGGCCTGCTTTATGTATCAAAAATGGTTTTTATATTTATTTCATTTTTGTATTTATAAGTCTCTCCCTTTATTTCTACTGAGGGATATATTTTTCATTTTTCTATTTTGGTGATAAATAACTTAGAGATGCTTTACGGAACGGTTTTCATAAAGAAAACTATATTTTCTAAATTTCTACTCTTATACAGGGTGGTCCTAAATTCGTGGTACAAACTGGGTAGGGTAGGCAGAGGGGACCTAGACAAGCATATTTTGAAAAACTAGAGGGGGCGCAGATGCACCGTTAAAGAGCTAGTACCTAATGTAGTGCGAGAGCGTTACAAAAGGACGTTTTGCCAAGGCCCGTTTAACGAAAAAAAAACATAATGAAATGAAAAAATTTATTGCATGAGGTACAGCAGTATCCGTACTACTTACATCATAAATTTGATAGAAATTGAACCACTTTCTACACCGCGGAGTTAGTTTCAAAAGTGCAATATTAATCTTTTAGTCAAAGAATCACATTCCTTAATGGTATTTAGAAAAATGATGATCGGGGAAGGAATTTTCAATGATCGTAACATGGAAACTGTTTGATCATTGAAAATTCCTTCCCCGATCATCATTTTTCTAAATACCATTAATGGAACTCCATTGTTTGACTAAGAGCACGTTTTAAAACTCACCCCACGGTTTAGAAAGTGGTCCAATTTCTATCAAATTTATGATGTAAGTAATACGGATACTGCTGTACCTCATGCAATAAATTTTTTCATTTCATTATGTTTTTTTCGTTAAACGGGCCTTGGCAAAACGTCCTTTTGTAACACTCTCGCACTACATTAGGTCCTAGCTCTTTAACGGTGTAACTGCGACCCCCCTTTCTATACCAATTCTTGTTCGTCTTGATGTACTCTACCTACCCTACCCAGTTTGTACCACGAATTTAGGACCACCCTGTATAGTATTATTTGGATTTCAAAAAGTGGCCCCTAAAAATATGAAAAGCTGTTTAATGTTGAATTCCAAGTTACATTGTTCTTGTTTTAATAAGCAAAAAAAACTATAGTCAAATGAAAAAAATATATAAACGAAAGTTCACATTTTTAATACCATCTACTACAACGAGAAAAATGGGTCACCTAAGTCTAGTTAGTACTCAAAGGGGGAAAGTACTACGTATACAGTCAAAATATCCCTGCATAGAAAAATATTTTATCCATTCAGTGAAATAGTTCCGCTATGGACAGACTCTCAATCGACCTATATTTTACCTCTTTCAGTTTTTGTCTCACCAAACACAAAAGGAACTCATTTTTTACCATTTCCGGCTGTTTCAATTTCGTCAAAAATACTTCATTAAGGAAAATCATACCGAAAAAGCCGATCTCATAAATAACGCTGAAATACTTTCCTGGACAGTCGCGCCAGTTCGAAAAGAATGAAAAGGGTGACAAATGATGGTTTTTCGACAGCATCAGGGGATCAAATCCAAAAAAGACTACATTCTCGTTCGATGCACTAAATCCGATTTCATTCGAGGTTATATAACTCAGAAGTCCAATGTTTGAAACTACTTTAACCCTATTTAATGTTCAATTGAAGTTAGTTGAGCAATTTTTAGCAACATTGTTTACCCAAAGAGTATCATCGAAAGGTGAACCCAAAAGATGGTACCCGCACCCTTTAGAGCAGTGGTCTTCAACGCCCGGTCCGCGGACCGGTGCCGGTCCGTGGATCAAATGATACTGGGCCGCGGGCCGACCATTTCAATAAAAATGAATTTAAATTCCTAGTTTTAAACTCAAAATTAATGAATGAAATGAATTATAAATCACTTTATATTTATTTTTTGGCGTAACTATTTTATTTTGAAATCATGTTTAAATACAATTAAATTAAAATTAATAAATCAAAGTAATCTAGAATGTAAACAATCAACGCCCCCCAGTGGGCCGCGGTAAAATTATCAACCGTTGACCGGTCCGTGGTGGTAAAAAGGTTGGGGACCACTGCTTTAGAGCCAGAGCTAAACCAGATATTGTGCACATGTGTGTTTTATTAGCTCTTTTTTTACAAAAAGAGTGAGTATAAAGTAACAATAAAATGAAACAATTCTCAAGGGGATATAAATCTTTATTTATAAGGGAATATACAGGTTGTTTAAAAAGCCAACCCAAACTCTGTACATCAAGATTACTTCCGTGGAGTAAATAAAGTTCGCCTGGGAGAACAGAACTATACTTATACGACCTAGTTTTCGATAAAATCATGACAGAAAAGGCTATATGGCGTTACATGAACTAAAATGCTAAAAATGTATGCACACTAAAATGCTAAAAATATCTATTGCGAATGCATGCGCCCACCGTGGAAGGGAATAATTACGTTTTTATTGGATTTGACATCACATTTTTCGAAAAATAATCATAGAGGTATAGTTTTTTGGGCAAGTTTTATCTACTCCATACAAGAAAGGAATATCTGCAGACTTTGAGCAAACTAGTTGAAACATCCTGTAAATCCCAAACCCCAAAACTTGTTTTTAAGAACCATTAAAAACAACCATAACAACCTCATATATCCCCTCCACATTTTTTTCTTCAGGCTACGCTACTTCATCTTTTACATGCCCTTTAAAGCATTTTCAGTTGGAAAAAAGGGAAGGGGTTAAATCTTTTACTTTCATGCCTATTTTGACATTGACCACATCATTTTTACGGGCAGAATTATTGATATATACTAGTATTATCTACGCTTTAGTGTGTTTTGCTTCCTGTTAGGAATCACCCGATTATTCCGTGCATTGTTTTTATCCTTCACCTAGCAACATAGGGTTAGAGATCAATACCACTGATCTTATTGAGCTTCTGCACTCACAGGTATTTAAATAAGTAGCCTTACGTACTTTCAAATGAAACAGAACCCATTCAATAATAGTACAACTTGTTAAAGCGTTTTCCATCAGTTTACCCAGCTTAAAGAAACTCATCCGAACTTAATGAAGTCGCAAACTATTCAAATTGTATTTGATACTTATTGGATTTACGTTTCAAATTGGACTCATTATTTTTATCCACTCGAAATGTAATAAAAATCTTAAGGCAATGAACGATATCTAACGGTGCTCCCATCTTTAACTTTTTCTGTTATTTAGAGCCGAATTGATATAAAATCAAATCAAATTTTAGTAATTCCAGAATGCCAATTCAATATTCCCAACGAGTAAATTGTGAAATCATCTTAGTTACTTACAATTTACATTCTTTTTATTTGTTATAGCTAGAAAAGTTGGGAAATGGGGATGGCATTAGAATAAAAAATTAATATCGGGGTCAAACTAATTTTTAAAAAAATCTGGGGAGGACCCTCAGCCTTTCCTTTTTTCGTTTGGAACTTTTCATTACCCACTGAATCTTAACATTAACGCACCTAGATTAAACTCCTATTTATTGTGAATGTTCCTGTAATCAAATAACATAGTAACGGGGCGGGGGCTTAGAAATACTTTTGAGCCAAACTTCAGAAACGAATCCGAATCAAGGGCCTCATAATAATGTTGAGTTTGAATTGCGTTTCCAAGATTAAAAAAAGCTAAGACTCTCCATAACCAATACTTATTCTTAAAATAGGTTTAGACCACTTAAAAGTTTTTATTAATTTGATATTAGGCTAATAATTATTAGTTTAGTCCATTTCTGAGATAAAATCAATGAAAAAAAACGTGTTGCAATTTTTTCATTTGATATTAATCACTTAGTTTGGTATTTTTAGTTTGGCTGAATGTATTCTAGGAATACATCCAACTCTTGTCTCAGCACTGCTTACTGGCAGTGGCGTATATGGAAATTTATATCGGGAGGGACCCAAATATCTAAAAATTAGTCATTATCAGGTCCAAAGGTTGATTTTTTGTACAGGGGGAAGAACCAAAAATTATTATAAATTAAACTGAGCAGTGTCAGTTTAGGTTGGTTACTGTTAGTAAAATTATTAATTATTATGAAATTGTTATAAAACATTTTTAGGTCGGATGCGTCTTGATGAACTTACTTAACGTAAAAAAATTGTGAAGAATTAGTTTTAAGAAAATTTTTGAAAATTTGATCCTAAAAACAGGATTTCAACTCGTTTTGGTACACATAGTCCGAATTTGGGGGGGAGAGTTGGCCACCCCTTATATATACTCCCCTGATTTAGGCTCATATTTAGTAGTTTAGCCATATGCCATTTCTAAATGAAAAATCAATAATAAAACATGTTGCAATTCATTTGAAATTAGGTACTTCAGTAATTTCAGTTGACTGAAGGTATTCCAGGAATACGTCCAACCCCAATCTCAGAGCACTGTTTATGTTTACAGGTAATCGCTTGCACAGGTCAAGCCAACCGATGGACGAGTGGAGCCAGGAGAAAACAGTATTAGATAAAGATAACTCTTGGCGGAAAATAAACTAGCATGCTTTTCATTGTATTCTTTTCAACGAGTTCCATACAGACTGCGATATGAGCGATAGGGGAGTTGGCTGATTATGGACTGACGGGGGAAGAAAGGGAAGGCAGAGAATGACACACCTAAGTTTGCGATTAGAAAACTTGCGTTTTCATAATGCATGTTATACTTTGCATGCATAGGTAAATATGCACATGCAAAATGTGTTCTGTGATGATGAGATGGATGATAATATGAGGCATCACTTTCTCGGAAGAGATTCGATAAAGGTATTTACTCAGACATTCTTTCACAGCTGTATTCAGAAAAGTATTCTGCAGTAGGGGGTCTAAACAATAACAGTTATTGTTTATTAGTTACTAATAAGGGCTTCTCTCTCTTTCTTTTAATAATTTAGTTATTTTTAATGTGCACCCTTTTTATTTGCCCTTTTTAATGAAATATAAAAGCTCATCAAGCACATTATAATTTTGAACTTAACTGTTATTTTAAATTTCTTTAAATGACCACCTTTAAAATAAATTTCTAACATTACCTGGATGTTAGGGTTAGGTGGGGTAAAGGTAAAATGGTCTTGATCCTCAAGAAAAATAACACAAAATTTAATGAACATAAACTGCTAAATCCCTGTATCCAATTTACCCGGCTGTAATCATTTTACCCCACCCGACCCTAGGGTATAAAAAGGGTTTCTTACTCTATAATTTTATGGCCAAAAGATCGAATTTGCAAAAGGACACATGGCAGAGGTGTTTGCTATTTCATTTGAAAGGTTAAGGTAAACTCCCTCAAGGATCAGAGATAGTAGGATTCATGATTAATATTTATTTTTCTAAAGATCAGTAAAACTTATAGAATGTCCCTAATCATACAGAATATTTGATTGTGATACATCCGGTACCAAATTTTCTTAAAAACTTTGAAAAGGGTAAAACATTATTTGAATTTTGTTAGCGTAAAGAGTTTGATAATCTAACTTCTATAGTTAGTTAATCGAACAGGCACGAGATGTCAAAATTTCGTACGATTTACACAATAATTAATGTACCACCTGCAAGATATCTGTAAAAGTAATCCCAGCATCGTTTCAAAGAATAGATTTTCATCGTGCCCTGTCACTCATTTATATTATTGCTTCAAAAAAGTGAAGTTTAATACAGGTCAAACAGAATAACATCAATCTGTTAAATTCGTCAAGAGTGATGCGCATTTTGTCTCTTAAATAATGACAAAAACATATGGCAATAGGGCAGTGTCAGTTTAGGATAGTTACTGTTATAGCAAAAGTAGTGAAAAAAGGGTCAAGTCTGAAAAAAACTGCAACATAAGGTTTTTCAATGGTTTTTACTTGAAAATGACCTCAATAATAGCAAAAATAATAGAAAACGGAAAAAGTTAGTCCGGGGGAAATTTTTTTTAAATTTAAAAATGAGTGAACAATTTTAAAATTAATAAATAGAAGTGAAATTTCTTATACATTTTTATAAGGTATTTCAGTTCTGAATACGAATATTACCATGAAATTAAAAATAAAAATAAGGAATCAATTTGAAAAATTAACTTCAAAAATTATATAATAGAAAAAGTTAAAATCATTGCATAAAAGCACAAAATAACTGCAAAAAATATAATTTAAACGGCTTTTCGTTAGAAATTATCTAAATAATCACATACAAAAATTAGACTTCTCTTAAAAACGTTTGAAGCATTTGCTGACAAGGTATATGGCAATTAAACTAATGACTTAATCATTAGTTTAAATTTATTAAGATGAACATCGAAATACAGGTAAAATCTTTCAATCAAGTTGAAAAAATTTTTGGTGGCCCCGCCCTTTTCTTCATTTTTTATTCCCACAGCAAAATCCGTTCTTTCCTATGTTAAAATAAACATAGCTGAATGCTAACACTCTGCTTCTTCCAACACTTGGCGCTCGTTTTATTACTAAATTGAGCCCCCCTTTCTGAAAAAAATATCCAGCAGTGCAAAAAAATAGTATCGAAAAGCCCGTGGAGAAGAAAAATTATTTTATAATTGAGAAGATTCGATTATATTAGAGAGAGTTTTTTTGTAATTGAATGTCTGATGCAGTAACCTTTTTTTCAAAGAGGGATTGAAATAGACGTAAGGTTTTTTTCTTACGATGCTGGAAACCTTTTAATTTTTACACTATTTAAGTAAAAAAATTGAAAGAAACACTTTCCACTTCAGGTATTGACCTGAATGAAATCTTAACTTTCGTACATATTAGTATAACGGAAATTGTTGTCTATTTTCATTCTCTAGAAGAGAAAATTTGAGAGGGCGTTGCAGATATTTTGGGGGCGGGAAATTTTTATAGTGAATAACAATTAGAACGGAACGATAAGGTGAAGACTCGACCTTTTAAATAAACTGTGGAAAGATATTATTCATAAGTTATACAGCATTGGCTAAATATTAACAAGTATTTTATCTTCTTAAAAACATACTACGCATTAACAAGAGGAATTATTAAGTAATTTTCTCTTTAAATTCACGTGTAAAGATTCAGTTTTATAGAAGTTTTTCTTTTAACCAAATGCAAACAGATATAATAAATTCCATATCAGCATACTTATCGCACAATGAAAAGAGTAAGAGGGAAAGGGTCTTTCTTGAACAGAAAATAATGGAGGATATCAGCTGGAAGATATAAAGAAAAGCATCCTTATCAGACCAACGAGTCCGATTTTCTGAAACAATGTGTTCTGAAAACTGATTATGCTTTGTTATGCATCTCATGTTTTTCTCTGTGAGAAAGAGAATCAAAACTTTGAAAGAATTTAATATAAAATTCGAGTGATTTTCATATTATGTTGAATGAAATAAATTTGAAATAATGAAGTTCCTACCAAAAAATTATTAAAGCCAATACGCAGAATTTAATTCCTTCAAAATAAGTTAGTATCTCATACCAGTCGTATTTTTGCGGCCCCTTCTCTGATTTATTTAGAAATGGCTGGAGAACTTTCCTTATCATGTGGAATAATAGTTATGACCCCTTTACTTTTTTTATAACTTGAATATGCATAGAAAATGTAAATAATCGTAGGATAAACTCTGATCTTTTAAGGAAGTATACACTTTTAGTTCAATTTTTTAGGATTCATTATACTGCTAATTTTTATGGGGTAGTTATAATTAAAGCCCTGGATACTTTACCCTGGATACTGGGCTTTAGTTATAATTACCCCATTAAAGCACGGCGTTACAAAAAGTTTATGTATGAACACTAAGGTTATGATTTTTTCAGATGTAACAGCCTGTGGTGGTAAATGATGAGTATTGGCCTATAACTCTCGAAAATAACTTTTGTCTTTGAAAACTCGGAAAAAAAGCTTGCGCACCTATCAAGATTTTGCATAAGGCTGAAGCATTGATAGGCGTTATAAAATTTTTTATTTGAAGAGGAATATAACATTAAGTAAATTTTTAAATGGTTTAAATTTTGAAAATTGTAATTTATAAACTTTATGTTTAGGAATTTATCGCTTTTACAAATATTTCGAAGATCTTCCATCAGGCTTAGCAGTCCGCTAAGAAGGAACCACACTGGATAAGAGGCACATCTATGGCCTGAAAGTTCTTGTATCCAGTATTTGTATAAAGGCTTTTAAAGGCCGCACTTAAGTTCGGTGATGTATGATTGTGTAGGTGGTATGTGATTACCATAAGAGAAAGTGAAATGATGTTGGGTGCGCAAGGTTTTTTCTCAATACATAGCAAATAATGCCGATAAATTAACATGTGGGAAAAAATGTCATCGAATGCAACATCAAGCTTTTTAATACTTCAAAAAAAGTCTGAGAATCATAACCCTAACGAACATCTTTTTCCTTGATAGCAATGGCGAATACAGATTCGGGAGGGGCCGAAATATCCTATTAAAAATATTTAGTCATTATATCGGGCCCAAAACTAGATTTTTGCACCGGAGGAGAGGGCCCAAAATTATTCCTAAGCCCCCATGGACATTTAATAGGTTCAATGTTGCTTTTTAATTCATTTTTAGGTAGGATTTGAACTTATTGTAAAGAAAACTGTGAATTTATAATGAAATTCAAAGAACATAAAGAAAGATCTGGGGTCCTCCCCCAGAAAATTTCAGAAATTTCACCCTAGAAGGATTTTAACACGTTAGAGTCCTAATTTTGGTGGGGAAGGGCCTTGGCTCCCCTCAGTGGCGAATCCAGTAGGGGGGGCTGTGGGGCTGCAGCCCCCCCCAGGAATAAGACATTCAAGTTTTGGTAATAGCAATAAAGCCAAAAAAGAAATTTCAACACATTGCGGACATTCGGTTTTTTACCCTAAGGGTCTCAAAATGAATCTAAACCCTACTTTTAAGTGTAAAAATTCCAAAATTTTTCTGGGGGAAGACCCCCAAACCCCCTCGAAATTTTGAATCTAATAAGTACGGTTTTCCCTGAAACTTTAGGGATTTTCAAGGAGTGATCCTCTTTGATGTAACCATGTAACCTAAAATGTCTCAACATGAGTTAAAATGCCACTTTTAGGGGCAAAATTCAAAAAATTTTCTGGAATAAGAACCCCTAAACCCCCTAGCAATTTTCCAATTCATAATACCATAAACTTTTTTTCCTTGAAAATTTTGCCGTTTACAATGAGTGGTGCTCTTTGGGTTTAATCTAAAAGGCTTCAAAATGAGCTAAAACACTATTTTGAGGGGCAAATTTTCTAAAATTTTCTGGGGGAGGACCCCCAGCCCCTCTCCTTTTACTTAGAGTTGACTTTTTTACACAATTTTGAAACTTCATAGTGCACCAAAATTAAAACCTTACGAAGTCATCTAAAACTTGGTATTCCTAAGATTAGACCTCAGAAAAGATGTTGAGTAACCCTCCTGAACAAAAATATGGCAACCCCCCCTCCCCCTTTCAGTTTTGAACAGCCCATAATAGCAATTAAGTTATTTGTGAAACTCAGCCCCCCCCATACAAAAATCCTGGATTCGCCACTGGCTCCCCTTTATAAACGTCGTCCCTGGTGGCTGGACTGGACTACATATTTGTGGGGTACTCAGCAGCCGGAGGCTGCCCCAAATGGCAGAATAGAGCGCATGAAGGATGGACAGAACACATGAGGGACATGAGGGTTACTCTTGAAATTAAGAATGTAAGGAGAAAAAATTAAAAATAAGAAAAAAGAAAAACGCGTCTTCTTGATACAACATGTATTTTTAAAGTGACCTTTTTAAAATTGCAGTGATTGGACAACTCTAAAATTAATTCTTACATTAAATAGTTCATGAATAAATTATCTGCATCCAAAATTTTCCTGAATATTTTATGTTGTAAAAATTTTTCTTATGAAATCCTGATTTTTTATTTAATAATAAAGGAAAACTAAATAATCATATTATGTATTTTAAAAGTCATTTGCGTATTTTAACAATTTAAATTATGTTTAATTTTTAAATCTAATAATTATTATTTAATTTATTTTAACTAAGAATCTGGCAACTTATGATCAATTAAATAATGAAAATTTTCAGTGTTTAAAATGTTTTTACTATAAATTCGAAAGTTTTAATTTCGATTGTGTGCAGATATTAATATTTATTGTAAACCTGACAAGAACGTAGGAAGTATGAAAGATATTGAGAGAGAATATTGTAGTACTGTAAGTGATAATAATTTATATAGTTACTGCGTGTACTAAAACTTTTTTTAATTAAATGTTCGTAAGATTTCTATAAATTACCAAATCCATAAAAATATTCAGGGGAAACAACGATGTTGGGAGAATTTGTTATTTTGAGCACTTTTATTCAACCTGACAAAATAAAATTGTCAATTAACTTTTTTAAACACGGGACACGACACGAACAGCTGAATAAAAATTTCATGCAATGATAGAGGATAAGATGTTTTCGGGCTTGACCATGAAAAGCGTACGAAAAATTATATTTGTTGTTTTCAATAAGTTTTACCACTTTAGCTTATTGTTTTAGAAAGAACTAATAAATTCACAAGGTTAAATCAATAAAGTTTGATGAAATGCCAATAATCTTGGTGGCGTCATCGTCAATGCATGTTTTTTTATAACTTAAGGATTCCAGGGATAGGGGACAATGTATGAATGATATCTTCGCTAACAGAACACATTTTTTCTTTAGAAGAATCAGGTTTTATCATATCAAATGTTTTTAGAAATGCCTGATGAGAAACTAGCCAACTAGAATGACATTAATTCATTATTATTCACAGTGGAATGCTAAAAAAGTCTATACAGCAGATTCCCCAAAAATATGTTACGAATTCTAAATTAAAAATGCTAATTTATTTTTATTTCTAAAAATTTTTTTTGCCTTTTTTTTCTTTTTCAAAACTTTGTTTCTTGCATCAATTTTCAGAATATCTTTTCAATATTAAAGTAATCATATGAAAGGTGCATCAATGATGAGGTTCATCCAAGGATGAGATGAACTAGTATTTCTGTAGTACAAAACTAATTACGTCACCATGTGATAAAGAACAATTCTATCTACTTTGCATTCGCAGCTGCGCAGATTCGGAAAATTCGTCTGCTCATTGTTACGTCGCCGGTCTAGGGCAGATCACAGGATCCAGTCAAGCCGTCGCCGGCAGCCTTTCTCCGGAACCTATCTCGGAGTAACACCGCGGAGGAAAAGAAACAATATCGCTCGTTTCTCGCTGCTAGCGCTGTAAAACCCGTACGCCGCATTTAGTACACGTACTGATCCCGGCAAGTCGTACCGACTCCACGTGAACAGCTGGTAGAGTTTAGGAATTACTTCTTTACGTTTTACATTTCGGCAACGAGGAGTTATTCTGAATATTTACTCATTACAAAGCGAAGTATGCAAATTTTCTGCCAAAACGAAACAAAAACCAATCCTATATACGTGTGCTCAGAGGCCTTTCCTTTTCATTGCAGCTAATTTAGACGTGTAAAGGATCTGTGATTTCGAGTATAAGTCTACTTTTACTGCGGATTTTAAACCGTGATATTTGGTGGTTAAATTGTTTAAATATCAGCGATATTTGTTTTTAATCTCTCCAATTTATTACGAGTTTTTATTGAAACATTAGTGCTATTGAATATTCATATCAGCGAAGTGGGACAGTATGTCTGTTTCTTTAAGTAATGTAAGTATATCTTATTGATTACTTAAATTCCTGATTTTTTATGCTTGAATTTAATAATTTTTCCAATATTGTGTTCATCACGTGGGGTGTTAACGCCCAAGTTTTGTGTTGCTTCCTTCTAGTGTTAAGGATATATAAAGTACTATTAAGTTTAAATTCCTTATTCGTATAAGTTTTATGATAATTATAATTTGGAGAAACTTATTTCTGTGAAAATAAAAGCAGTGAACTCGTATTTAATTCCACATGGATTAGGAAATGTTAATTTGTGTCTCAATTATTGGTCACTAGTACTGAATTAATATTTTTCCTTGTTAATTGAGTGATATTAAATGTATTATTAGTCAATTAACGACCTAAATTTCAAATTGGCAATCTTGGATTGAACTAAACAAGTTCGACCGGCTTCGTGTTTTGATTACTAATTAAATGCCGGTTTGTTTAAAATGTCTTGCCGGATGAGTTCTTTTATCAAATAACTCTATTTCAAATCGGTTTCTATGTATTTAATTTGCGTAATTTCACTGTAAGTCTAAAATATATTTTTTTGGGAGGTTGCCAAGTTTGTGGGAGGGATGTAAGGTTGGGTATTGCGCCATGAGAGGATCTGACTCGATATTAAAGGGAAATTTACATAATTTCTTTATCAATTTAAAATTAAGTAGTGGTACGATATTTTAAACTGGAAGGAATCCATGATTGTAGCACTAAATGCTGAAGCATCTTTAGTTGGAGAAAATATACTTGTGAATTTATGGCTACTGGTTTTGAAGATATTTCTGACTAATAAATTAAAAGGTCTTAAAATTTACATTAAACTTTGGCCTGTTAATCAAACTGGTTGTTTTGGTTTATCAACTCTTTATATTTTCCAAGTCAGTTGGAAGCTGATAGAAAAACAAAAAGCTTTGATATTCAAAGTTCTCTTGGAGGAAAACATTCTTGAGATCAGTGATCAAATGAATCCCTAAAATTCTTGAAAATGGCAAATACATACTATAATCTCATTAGTTACCTGTTTGTATTGATCAGATGTAGTATTGTTTACTAAAAGAAATGGGGGTGTCCTATGTTGGTACTTGTATAATAAGCCAGTTGAATTTTGTGTTTTCTTGTTACTGATAGTTTTCTGCATGAAAAAAATTGCAATTAATGAAAATGAAGTGTTAAAATTTTCAATATTGCTAAATTATTCTAATGGTATGATCTCATGACCATTGTTATTGTGCAAACAAAGTAAATTTAAGATTCGCTGGGTTTTCTTAATCCTTTTAAAATTCCAGTGAGTTATCCTAAAATAGATTTGGAAGCTGTTTTCCTCAGGAGATTCACTGGCTAACATGGTTATGGAGAGAAATTACTACAGTGAAATCCTGTCATTAAGAAAGTCCAGAAAGTCTCGTTTTTATTTGAATTAGCAACAGTACGGTTACAACGAAATTTCCTTTACAACAAAGAAATTTTACGGTCCCGTGAAGTTCTTTATAACGGGCAGTGAAATATGGATTCACTGTTAAAAAAGCATATTATCAATCAGTATATTGAAACTTTCTCAAAATTCCAAAACAAGTTCTAGAATTTTTTGTGCTTTACTGAAAGTCAGTTCTGAATCTATCCTTGCCTTTAAAAATAAACTTTGGTATAGTAATTTTTTCTGAGATAAGAAAATATTAATTATAAACCACTCAATTAATTAGAATTGAGAAAGATGTAGTATTCATTAACGTGATCTGTTTGAAGTCTTAAAAATAGGATGTGGCTTTAAAACTGTTGAATTGACCACTTCCTCCCTCGTATAATTAACTGAAAGTACACAACAGGGTTGCTGATTTAAAAAAAAAAAATTGGATTTATTTTATTTAAATCAGATTTTTTTATTTAAATGAATAACTAGCTCTGAACTTCCTAAAACTGGTTAATGATATTGTAATTTCAATGTGATAATAATTTAGGATGACTTAATAATCCCAATTTTGATATATTTTATGCATTAATTAATTGAAATAAGGGGAGTGGTTCGCTGCCATTTCATGGTGAAATGCCCAAGCCCATCCAAAAATGGTGAATAAATAATTATACTATCAGTTAATAAAATTTTTATCCTTTCTATAACTATTTTTGCCCAATTGTGCAATCAATAGCTCTCTCTAATAGAAATTGTGACAATGATTTCTAAAAAATCTGCCTCTTTTTTGTGTAAAAATTTTAATCAATCTTTGAATTATAATAGTTCAGTTAAATTTATTTTACTAAAAGTATTATGTATACTTATTTCTTTAAAATATAATAAGTAATAGAATAAAATAAACAACTTATTGACAGTCATGTACAAAGAGAATAGAGCTCTATTTGCTGTAGTTATGTAAAAGAACAATAGTTGAGAAACATGACTAACTATAAAAGCAAGCTTACAATAAAAATCATTTGCATGCTTGTATTTTAAAAAGTTGATGTACCAGATAAAAAAATTAAAATATTTTAATTCTTATTTAGTTTATCACAATTATTGATTCCAAACCCTGCTACTTACCCCTTTTTTGTCATAAATATTTTTGTTTGAGAAAACTCCAGCTCTCAAGCGTCGCCTCCAACCGTGGACCGGTTTTGCCCTTGTTAGGGCTCATCAGCACGGTATAGGAAGGTAACGCAAGAGAGCGGAGGGAGAGCTTTTAGTCTAGCCGACTATAACGGAAAAAGTGGGTTGAGAGCTGGAGTTTTCTCACACATTCCTCTAACCAGAGGTTACTGGTGAAGAACTCTTTTCAATATTTTTGTTATTGGTAGAAAACTTGTTCTTGAAATTGCAGGCAATTTTATGTAGAGTAACCTAAACCTATCTCTCAGTTACATATCTAGCAGATTTTTAAAAAAATTATAAAATGCAAATAATCTTGCAAACCATTTTAAAGCATAGGGGAGACCGGGCAGGGATGGGACACGGGGTGGGATGGGACCAGTGGCGGATCCAGGGGGTTGCACTCTGGAAAGTGCCCCCCTTGAAGACCCAAAAAGGTTCTCAAAATAAGAAATACCCAACTTAAACCGGTCTTATTTCAAAAAATTTTCTGGCGTAGGACCTCCATAACCCCCATTAGTATCAAAATGTGGTATTCAGTGTTTATTTTTAGGAAATCTCCAAAATTTTGACATTTTGGGTCAAAAAGTAAAGGCAATAGTGTTGAAAAGTGCCCCCTTAGACTTGAAACATTTCTAAAAATGAGTTGAAAACTTACTTTTGCATGTCAAATTTCAATTTTTTTTTCTGGGAGAGGACCCCCTTACCCCAATGGTACCACTAGGATATCTTGTCTGGAAAAGTGCCCCCCCCTTGGAGCCGTGCTGGATCCACACCTGGATAGGACGCCTTCAATAAATCTTTTATTTAAAAATAAAATTAGTTTTTAAGTGTTCCACCAGGTAAAGCCACCATGGCTTCATACTTGTTGCTGTTTACTATTTTATTTGCAAGCTCCTACAAGTTTCTGAATGAAAAAGATGGTTTCACTATAGCAAAAGTAACTAAGTATTACACTTTTCAAAGTGAATTTTCAATCTGATTCTTGGTTGCTTTCTTAATGGTTTATATTGTTTTCTAAATGGAATGATATATATTTATAAATAAATAGTTCAGTTAAGCCTGAAAGCCACAGTTCTTTTGTAAGAACCTATTTTTTAAAACTTTTGCTACCAGGGTGGGATGGGACATCATGCCCAATTCCTCTCAATACCTAAATACAAGCCCCTACTGCATAGAATTCTTTGGATTCCTTTCTTTTGGAACTGTTTAGTAATGCAGTTGTAAACATAATTTTTTTAGATTAAAGAAGAATTTTAACTATTTGGTATTTGTTTTTTTTTGTAATAAATCTTTAAAATGTGTAAAATACTCCCATCTTTGTGATCTTCAATCGTATATTTAAAAATTAATTGTAAATTTTTTAATTTTTTTAAAAATTATCCCATCCCTCCCCAGCCCGGGGTGGAATGAGACAGTTTTAGACTTACTTGAATTCGTTTATAAATCTTAAGTTTCATTTGATATCACATTGGTTATATTTTTTAAACATGTTGTAAAGTGTTCCATCCCTCCCCAGTCTCCCCTACACAACTAATTTTTAATTTAAATTGTGGAAGTTTAGCATTTTTGATTTAAATCAAGGATTTTTTTTAAAAAATCAAGTGATTTAAATCAAGTTGGTTTAAATCAAGCAACCCTTGTACACAATGAAACCAATAGATAATAATATGAAAGATCATGGTGAAAAAAACTTTGGAAATATTTTGTGGACATGTTGGATAACTTCAATACATTGTCATGGTGTTTAGTTTAATCTTAAATCTTTATACATTTAATTCATATTGTATTAATTTAAAGTTTGTCATTTTCTCATTTAATTTCTTTTGTTTTAGACACAGTACTTTAACTCTGAGCTGGATGACAGATTTTCTAATGAGTTTACAAAAAGTGACCTCTGTCAAAGGCTAAGTGCAATATTTGAAAACAATGTAGACATTGGTTCCACGAATTCTATGAATCGGCGGGGAAATCAAGGTAACATTTCATTAATTTTCCCTTGTGCTTGCTTTTACTTGCATAGTTTGATATGATAATTAAATTACTCTTCTATTGGTTAGTTCCTGTATAATATCAAACAAATTCAATTATATTGCAGTGATTTTAGCATGAATAATTACTTGGCACATTTTACTAAAGAGTATAACTTTTGCCTATCTTAACATAACTTGAGTAGGTATAAAAAAGATTAGAATAAAACCCAGACCATAAAAAGGCCTCTAGCAGTTAAAAGGTATATTTACTTACTATTGAATAAGAGTCCAAAGTTTTAGTTTAACTTCCTGCCATTTAGGAGCACAATGTTAAAGAAATGTTTCTTAAACCAAGTAAGACAATGTTCAAGTTTTACAGAACCCCTAACATTGCATTATAATATTTAAGATTTTATTAACAGAAAATAAAGTACAGTAGAACCCCGATTATCCGCGAGCGGATGATCCGCGGGGCGGATTATCCGCGAGGGCCAAGAAAAAATATTTTTAATGATTAGAGCAAATTTTAGCTGAGATTAGAGAGATTTTAAATGTAGAGCAAAGGTTTCTGCTGTACTGTACATATTTAAAAGTTTTACATATCATGTTTTTTGTACAATAAAACATAGTTTTTATGCTTAAATATTTTTTTTCGTGTTTTCACCTCATTCAGGGTTCTCACGCTCCTTGAAAACTCCTTAAAAACTCCTTGAAAGTGATTTTCATTTTCAAGCACTATGGAAACTCCTTGAATTTGGGTTGTACTCCTTAAAAACTCCTTGATTTTCATTACGGGAATTTCATAAATTTTTCTCGCTAATAAAAATGGTTTGAGTTCGCTACCGTTTCGCGAATTTCCGTTTTCCACGTGGAACATCCAAAAACGTATACGTTATGATCGATCATCGTCTGCGTGAATGTGGGAATATTAATGTAGTCTTCACCTTAAGAGAGGTTCTTAATAGAAATAGTCTTCTGAAGTACAGGTACTAAGTAGAGCGAGTTTTTTGTGTGTGAATTAATTGGCTTTTTAGCCTTGTCTTAGTTTTTTGCCTTTCTCTTAGTCCTTGAAAAACTTAAAATGATCCTTGAAAAGTCCTTGAAAACTCCTTGATTTTTTTTCTCTGAAAAGAGTGGGAACCATGTCATTTTAAGTCTTTTTTCGGGTTATCCGCGATTTTCACTATCCGCGGTACCCTTGCCACCCAATTCCGCGGATAATCGGGGCTCTACTGTAGTTCTTTTTTAAGACCACGGGCGGCGTCACAGGGGGAGCGTGTCCCCCCCCAGTAATTGGGAAAATTGTTTAAAAAAACTATGTTTTAACTTATGAGGGCAACCAAAATGGTTATTTTGGTGCCAATATACCAATCGCACCTAATTTAAGAGGCGTATACAAGAAAGAGACGGACACCTCATTTTTAGAACACGATTTCATTTAGAGTAGGTTAAAGCAAGTGAGAGAATGGGAAAACATTATCACAACAAAAAATTCTGTTTCTAGCAAAAAAAAATAATTTAATGAGACCCCTAAAAAAATCCAGCTACAGCACTGATTAAAGCCTAGAAAATTTTATTTTGAAACTAATCTTATTATAATGAGTTTAAACCTGTATTTTAAAGGTCAAATTTCTAAAATTTTTCTGGGGGAGGACCCCCAAACCCCCTTGATAGTGCAAAGTTACAAACGTTTTATAAAAAATTGGAACAAAAGTTAATTTGTTGATTTCAAAGCTACCTTAAAATTCTTAAATGAGGGCGAAAAAGAAAAACTATTATTTTGGGGTAGTTAACCAGTAGTTTGTAAAACCATTTGGGGAGGATCCCGAATCCTAATATTTTCCGCCAATTTATTGCAAGAGTGATCGCATGTATGCAAAATGCAACTTGACCTATATAAAAAAGAATGACAATACTGTGAATAAATTGTAAAACTGCTGGACTCGTGTAAAGGATTTTTTTTATTTTGTAGCAAAATGGCTAATTTTTTTGCTTGGAAATACTTTTCCAGGAAATATTTAGTGTGGTTTTAATAAAAAATAGTATTTTAACTGTGTATCCCCCGATTTCAGAAAGTTCCTTTTTTTAAGCATTTAAAAGAAAATTTCAACTATGCCATGACACAAACCCCAAGGTAAAAAGGGGAAGGGAGTCCACCTCTGACAAATTCTGAATTAATAACAAGCCAAAAAGTATTATAGTGCTTTTTGGTGGGCTAAATGGTACCCCCTACCTGTGACCGTTATTGAGTATTCGTATTGCTCGCGGAACCCTTGCTTCACAGAACCCTGGTTGGGAATCGGTTGATAAAAATACCATTTAATTTACTTTGCAAAGTTGATTTTTCTTAAAATCCTTAACCGATTCATGGTAGAAAAACTTGTCATCCTATTTAGATAATTTTTCTTAAGAATATCTTGTAAAAAAAGTTCGCAAAACAAAACACCTTAAAAAGTTTAGACTTGTAAATCTATTAACCATGGGGTTGAATGCTTTGTTTAATGTTCAAATTCCATACTTCCAGATGTAACTAGGGAGGATTTTCTTTTACTTGAAATGTGAAGTACTAAACTCAAACTAACCAATTTACTCAAAGTCTAAAAGTAATATACATATTACTTTTTTAGATGTATTTATTGATTTGAAGATCATACATGTATGATCTTTAAAATAATTGTTAGTTATTTCTAACCATAATTTTGAAACTTTTCTTGCAGTTTAATTGAATTTCACATATTTAAAAGTGAAGTTTACTACGAACTTCATGATCAATATTCAATGACTTATTTTTATTTCAGATACACTAGTAGCAGATATGCTAGGTCTAGGAAATAGGACATCTTTTTCTGGTATGACTTGGGCCTTTTCTGAAGTACAAGTTTTGTTACCAATATTCTATCAATTTACGTTGACCATTATTTTAATCATTTTTTTCTTTTTAGGTTCAAATAACAACCTGCTGGGGTTACCAGGTCTAAATATTTCAAATGGCAACTTGCCAAGTAGTATACTAAATGGTGGATCAAACTTGACTTATACTCCAAATCAAAATAATCCATTGAAGACGATGAATGTAGGATCTGTAAAGCCTTATAATGATAGTCCTTTAAATAAAATATTGTCACATTCATGGACCAATAATAATACAAGTGGCATGAGAGCGATAAGGGCTGCATCTCCTCAGATGCCTTTTAATTCGTAAGTATTCAAAACTTCCTTAAAATTACAAATGTAACAAATTTCTGAGTAACAAACTTAATGATAAAAAGAATTCTTCAAACACCTACCTTGTCCTAGTCTTGAAGACCAGAGTAATGAGGAAGGTGTTATTCTATTCATTGGAGTAAATGTTTATTAAAGACCTTGATGCTTGTTTGATAAACTAGTTTCTTTAAAAACTAAGTAGTATATACTTTTGTTTTTAGCTCTAATAGTAAAGTTTCTAAAATTTTAAGAAATTCAATGTTGATCCTCTTCCATTGTTTTTGGAACAGAGTGGTTTCTCTTAAGAAATTCTAATAAATTATTTTAATAAAAGAAATTAACATGTTACTGATGCAATGTGTCATGAAATTATCTAATATAAATAATTCTTAGGACTTAAAAACTAATGTGAACTTTTGATGTATGTTTTAGTGACTGCAACCCTATTGAACAAGCCCTTTTTATGGGTCTTGAGGGAATTAGAGACAATAGAAGCTCTTCTCCTACAGAATCGGACACTAGTGGTATTAGTAGTGTTTCTGAACTTAGCAGTCTTTCAGATCTGATGGTATGTAGTAATTTAATCAATTAGGATTTAAACTGCATTTTGTAACCCTTTTGATAATCAAATCCCTTGAAATTCCAGACTTATTGATGGGTGTTCTAGTTTTAATTACCCTTAGGCTTGATTCTTAAGCAAAATCTATACTTGGACATAAAAGAATATCTCAAGCTTCTGGCTTCTTCAGCTTGCTGGGAATACTCTTGTTCTTTTACGAAACAGTTTTGTACCCAATAGATAACTGGATTATTAGTCTATGATAAATATAGTTTTGTTTAAAATTCAGGAAAAATTTTTATTCCTTAATTAACTATCTGAATTCGGTTACTGGAAAATATTCTTGCAGTAGTAAGTAAAGTGATTTAGTGATCAACATAATGTTTTTAAATAAGGCTTTTTCTATTTGGTTCAACAATTTACTTGACCTTGCTATGTAACTAAATGTTTTTCAAAATTTAATGAGTATTATCTTGCATTCTAAGTGAGAATGTTTTTAATACGAAGTTTACCTCTAGTGAGACTACTTAATGTTTTGCATTTGGGTATTCATAATATTATGGTTACTATTAAAGACATAAGTTCGATCAATCTGAAAAAATGAAATGTGTTAATAAAAAGCATGGCTTCGGTAGAGAAGTCCAAAAGGTGGCAAGTTTGTAAGTAGCTAACAAGTTAAAACTAAATGGGATAATTTTGTGGGTGTATAAAGCTTCACCTAAATATATTTAAAATTCAGATTTACTTTAAATCTGATAATCTAAGTTTTTTGTTACAATCCAGTTTTCTAATTGTAATCTTTTCTTCCAGAACAACTTGAACTTAGGGACTACGGTTGGTACTGGATCTGGAGTGAATTCTTTGCCCTACAATAACAATAATGGTGTTAATTGTCGTTCAGATCTTGACCTCCCTATAGCGTCTTCTCCATTTTTCCTTGACCGGAGATGGGCAATGAACACCTCGGTCAACGCCAATTATGGAGATCTAGATACTATAGAAAGAGCAGCCCGCTTATACAGGAATGCGGCAGGTAATGGTAATGTATTCCTTGGAATTCAATTTTAGTAACCTAGTAATAATTAAATAATGTAATCATACTAATAATAAAATATCTTGTACAGTCGAGTCCGCTTAATGTGATCGCATTTGTCCGAGATGAAACTGATAACATTATCCGATCGATAACAATAAGCGATTTCATATCAAAACGCAGTAAACACTGTAACTAGATTATTTGCTTTAAAATCAAAGTTGTGTAATCGTAACTAGTAGATTGGAAACAATCTTACATTAAATAAAAGGGGAAATATAAGAATAGCACAATTAATAAAATTAAAATAATTGCTTACTTTGTATTTCTATTAGAGTAGAAGAATTTCTCCTTTTGTACTCCATTATATCCTTTTGTTTAAAAAAATCCCTTAAATTAATCTGAATTCCAGTAAACAAGGGAAAAGCAAAATCTCTTATCAGAAACATCTGCAATTCGGCGATGGTTCCTTTCACCAATCACTAGCATGGTTCGGTCCCCCCCTTTACCCATTTTCTTTCAATATATGCGGAGCATCAAATATTTTCTCTTTCTTACATAACAGTGCAACTGTCTGATTTTTACAAAAAAGAAGCGTCAGATGCCTTAGGGTGGGGCAGAAGTTTACTTATAAAAATTTGACCTTCAAAAGGAAACTCGAAAGTGGAAGTTTTTAGGGGATATGGACAAATTTTGATAACATTAAGCGGCGTGTTGATCTATAGTTGATCACATTAAACGATGAATTTTATATTAAATTAAATAGGAATGATCGGGACCTGTTGATTTCGATAACATTATCCGATTGATAACATTAACCGTGATCACATTAAGCGGATTCGACTGTATAATAATAAAAGATCTCTTCATACGTTTAAGTTAAAAAAAATAATTTAACTTTTGTTTAGACCAGTGTTTCCCAATGTGGGGCACATGCCCCACCGGGGGGTAATATGATTTTCCAGGGGGCAATTTGAAAATTTTTAACCAAATTGCCCCCCAGGTGGGCCATGGACCTACAGGTTTTATTGAATTTCCAGGAAGGATTTTCGAAAAAAAAACACATGGAGGGGCATGGAAAATTAAAAAGGCTTCGGTAGGGCATGGGCCGAAAAAGGTTGGGAAACACTGGTTTATACTATTAAATTTATAATAATTATATAGATCTCCAGGGCTCCCAGCAGGTCTCTTTTTTCCCTAAAAGTCTCTTTTTTCACCTGAGGTCTCTAAAAGTCTCTTTTTTAGAATCAAGGTCTCTTTTTTTCCTTTCCCTACTTTTAAGGGTTAGATTTACAAAATTTTTCTGGGGGAGCGCCCACAGACCCCCTCTACCTTTGAAATTTTTATGTCTTTTTATATCCTGTGATTTTCCGTAGAAAATTCTGACTTACAAGATATCGGTCTCTTTGGGTTAGCAATATTAGGGTTGGGGAAATTAGCAATGGGTCAACAATATTAGTTGAAACCATACTTTGAAGGCTAATTTTCCTAACTTTTCCAGTGAAGAACCCTCATCCCTGTATCTTTACTTGGAGTTCATATTTTATACAAACTGCGAACAAAATTTTACAGGGTCTGTTAGTTTGAATCAATTAGTCCCCTTCCAACCCCCCCCACAAAAGTCTGGTTTGGGGTTTCAAGTGTGAAATAACTTTTAGGTTGCAGAACTGATATAACTTGATTATAATCAAGGCATCTATTAGGGTAAAATACAAAAATTTTACGGAAGCCATGGAAAAAATTGTATGTGAAAAATAGTCTGAAAAGTATTATCCGAAGAAATTATAAGTATTATCCTGTTTTGATTATGTTAAAGGGGTATGAAGGATAAATATGACCTTATGACATCCTTATTTAGCGGCATAGCCAGGATTTTCCCTTTGGAGGTCCAAAAAAATGCATTATTGTAAATCAATGAAATTTCTGTAGTTACCCAAATATATTGGTCATTTTTAACTATACTCCTCTCTGTTAATTAAGAGGTTAACTCCTCTTTGTTAATTATAGGATCTCTCCTCAAAAACATTTTGCAAATTTGCCCCTTGGAAACAGTGTCGAACTCGTTTTTGGCCTCAGGCCCATAACTAGATATTTGTTTTGGGGATTTGACTCAATACTTATGAGAGTACTAAATACTTATGAGAGTTTTTACATGCTTTGTTTTAAAACGCTTACTGTGATAGGATGTTAATCTGTGTGCAATAAGACTAAAGTTTGAGGGCACTTCACCAGAAAAATTTTGGAAATTTGATCTTTTGAAGCAGTGTTTTAGCTCATTTTGAGACCTTTTCAGTTACATCCAAAGACTTCCTTGTAAGCCACACTGAGTTTCAAAGGGATGTTTGGGGTCCTCCCATAGAAAATATTTAGTAACTAACATAGAAAATATAGTGTAAACTCACATATTTGAGCCCTATTGGGTTACAACTACTAGTAAAGAGGATTGCTCTTTTAAAGTGTAGAATTTTTATGAGAAACACAGTATCAAAATTTCTCCCTTGAGTGGCAACTGGTTATTATAAAATCAAAACTATAGGGTCTGAACCCAAAGAACCCCCCCTTTTGGCTACAGCACTATTTTTTTATTCAAGAATAATCTCAACTTTTCAGTTTTTTAATTTTAATTTGATTCAAGTTACGAAAAGTATACTTTCTGTTTTGAAGGATTATCCGAATACTTCATTTCAACATTTAAAAATTACCTGGAAAATATACTTTATTATTTTAATTAAATTTTTTTATTGTACCAAAAATAAAAAAAGGACACAATTACAAGTTCACATAGCCACCTGGGATCTCAATCTTTGGCAATCAATCGCCTTTTTATCTAATTTTATAACATTAACTATTTTGTGATGATAAAACTCTGAAATTTTTGTTTCATCGACCTATTTTTTTTCGTGACACTGTTAAATTTTGACTTAAAATTTCGGTCTCTTTTTCCTCTTTTTTAAAGATATTAGGTCTCTTTTTTCCCCTAAAGACAAACCAAATGTCTGCTGGGAGCCCTGGATCTCAACATAAATTTAAATATCACTTCAACCCTTTGGCATAACTATATAAAAATTTTTTTCTGGGTACACAACTGCACTTGGAATAAACTAATAGGACTACAAAATAGCAATTTAAAGATTTAGCACTAAGTTTCTTCAGGGGAAATTGGTTCAGTCTGCAAAAATGGCTCCACATGGTTCTAGGAAAACATGGTGTTTCACATTACCAAAACTGTATGAGAAGGTGCTTGCCAACTCCCTTTTATATGAACCCAGTTGGAGATAATTTAATAGTAATTAAGTAAACATTACTCATTCTACACCCTTTTTCAGCTATAAAACAATTTTCTTAAAATTTTATAAAATTCAAAAATTTTGGTTTCATCATAAACATTTTGTATAAATATATAAAACTTTACTCCTTTGATATTTACATGTTATTCAATATAAAACATGCTTATATACCGTAAAACAGGGTGAATCGGATTACTTTTGAACTTTGAACTGCTGCCAAAATTTTACAACAAAAGATTTTGGAATGTCTTAAAAAGGATATTTAGAGTCCCATAGCTGCCAACTCTTCCGGTTTAGCCGGAAGATTTCAGTTTTTTTTCATTGATTTTTTTACTAAAAATGATATCCATTCCTGCCATGTATTAACCTACTTGACCTAACTATGATAGGTAACCAAATTGGCTAACTCAGATTAAGAAGAAAATGCTTCTGGTCTTGATTTTTTAAAATCTTCCGTTTTTTTATTATTCCAATGTTGGCAGGTATGGAGTCCCAGATCAATACTTTTAGAACCCGTTAAAAAAAATTACCTTGAATGGTTGAATTTATACATGTTTTTAAGAAGTGCCATGATCAGATTTACTCTCAATGCGGGGTGAATCGGATCACTGCCAGTTTTTGTCAGAAAAAATGAAGTGATATAGGATTCTAAAATTGGGCATTAAATAATCTGATGAGGTAAAGTAAATATTTACTAAAATTAATGAACTTTTTGTATAAAATAGTATTTCTCTTATACAAAATAAGAAATAAATTGGAGGAATTTATGAGGGGAATTATGGTCTATTATATCGAACTAGGGGTTGCTAATCAATAGAAACCAGAAAAATGATTAAAGGTATAAAAATTTTGCATTTTTAAGACTGATTGGATTCACCTGCATTAGTAGTCGGAATAGACTTGTTTTACAAAAAAATTCAGCAAAAATTGGAATTGCCATTTATTTTAAATTTGAAAAGAAATCTTTGTAAGAATTGGGAGCACACGGGAGATACCAAAAGTTGAGAAAAGAGTTATTTTATTTGTTTAAAATTGGCAAAGTTTTGACATCCAGGCCTTCAAAGAAGCATTGAAGGATTTCTAGCCCTATTTGAAACGGATAAATTGGAGTGAAACCACTTTTCAAGGGGCCTTATTTGGGTGTTGAAAAGATCTTTTTTGCTGAAATAGTGTCAATCTAGATGCTTTAATGGCTTGGAAATGTTGCTGGGTATAATTTTTAAAAAATGTCTTGTACCTAAAACACTTTGTATATTTGAAGTTTTGAACACACTTGATGTGAAAAAGATTTTTTAGGAAAATAATACACTGTTGATTTTTTTTTATCTAAAAGAGAACCAAAAGATGTAATGAATTGGACACTTTGCAACAATTTAAGAGGGAGAAGAAAAATTGCAGTGTTTCACTACATGCTGACAATAATCCCCTAAGGGTAAAAAGCTGTTATGATTTACATGTTATTAAGTATTTATTTAAACTTGTCCTTTTTTATAGCTTTTTGTGAAGCTACTTGCACATGGAGTGGTATTTTGCCTCCACGAGCTCATAAGAATCCAACTTACTCTTGTAAGGTTTTCTTTGGTGGTGTTCCTTGGGACATAACTGAAGGTGAGTAGATTGCACATTTAATTGTTTGTATAAGGTGATTTTTCTTTAAAAAACACTTGAAGCTTGCTAACCTTAAATTTCAATTAAGACAATAGGTTCATCTTTTGAAGCATAGTTGGATTATTAAAAGCTAGTGTAATCGCAGGGGTTGCAGACCTCCTATAAATCCTATATTTTTGAAAATTGGTAGAAACCTCCTATATTCTGATAAGCCTCCTATATTTTTGCTCTGTGCGCTAAAATTCGCTCTGAAAACGTCCCATTCCTTAATGAACGGAGAAGTTTCTCCCATTATCCCATTGACGATTTAAACCTGAAAAATTGTGGTTTTTGCTTTGTGTTGCTCGTGGACTGCAGAGTGTTCCATTCTTCCCGCAACTTCTTTCTTGGATGGCCGCGGGTGCCAAGCTGCGGAAAAGTCGAAAAATAAGGATTTTTCCCGTAAGTAAAGTTTTTCCGGCACCTCGCGGACATGGTGTCCAAAACAAGTTAAAACTATGTTTTAGGGTCAATTTCCAAAAAATTTTATGGGAGAGGACCCCCAGACCCCCCTTTACGCTTTGAACTTTAAGATTCAGCACTTGTTTTAATATTATGTTAAATTTTAAAATTAAATGCCAAAGAGTAAGTATTATATAATTTTTGAATTTCTCTTCTATGCTTTGGTCAATCACATCCCTGGAAAGTGATCGCAAATAAGACTTTTTTGACACTCCTATATTTTATTTTTAAAATCCTATATTTTGTTTGAAATGTCACTGCGACCCCTGTTGTAATCTAATTTTTTTTCTTGGAATATTTTTCTGCAAAATCAAAAATTTCTCCCTGGAGTATTTTTCTTGAGAAATTTTCAAATGTCTACAACCTAGATACATTAATTTGTTACAAACTGTCACAAAAACCTAAACCTGCAGTTCTTATTTTTAAAATTATATTTGCAGACTTTAATATTTTTCTTCAAAAACTTGGGTTGTGATGCAATTTTTTTGTTTGGCAACTGCTAACAAAACTAGCTCTGTGCATTTGTTCAGTATTTAAATTTTTAGATTCAGTTTTGCAAGCTTTCTACACTAGTCTTCAAATTAGAGCAATTTAGTTTATTAGTCCAAAAAGACTGATTTGTTAGGAGGTACTATGTTAAATTTTCTTTCTCAAATAAAATTTAAATCCCACTCCTTTAATAAATACTCTAACATATGTTCACTTCTATTTTAAATGTATAGTTTGAGTCTTTTGATAAAAGCTAGCTATCCATGAATGTAAACATATTTGTAGAAGCAGGGTTGCTGATTTTTATAAAAATATATAAAAAATCAGATTAATTTGATTTAAATTGGATTTTTTTAAATCTGATATTTTTTATTTAAATGAATAACTAGCTCTGAACTTCCTGAAACTGGTTAATAATTAGTAATAAAAATAAACAACTTATTGACAGTCATGTACTTGGAGAATAGAGCTTTATTTGCTGTAGTTATGTAAAAGAAAACAATAGTTAGGGAAACATGACTAACTATAAAAGCAAGCTTACGATAAAAATCATTCACATGCTTGTATTTTAAAAAGTTGATGTACCAGATAAAAAATTAAAATATTTTAATTCTTGTTAAGTTTATCACAATTATTGATTCCAGTTACATATCTAGCAGAATAAAAAAATTTTAAAATGCAAATAATCTTGCAAACCATTTTAAAGCATACACAACTAATTTTTTATTTAAATTGTGGAACTTTAATGTTTTTTGATTTAAATCAGGGGTTCCCAAACTTTTTTGGCCCGTGGACCCCCTGAGGACATTTTTCGTACCCCGTGGACCCCCTGTCTTAGGGACCGGTCAAAAAGTAGCTAAAAATTTTATGTTTTTGATACAAACTTTTAAAATACGCATAAATTTTCTAATTTTTTTCAAGTGCATCGATAAGCATTTAATTTCACACTTTTACATATTTTTAAAAAACCCTTTTTTTTTCATTTTTGCTTTATGGTTACACGATATTTTTAAGGAAATTATAACAATCAAACACTCAAAGTTTGAAATAAAAACAAATCTAAACTTTTAATATCTCTACACAAAAACTTTTAATTTTAATAAGTTTTGGTCGCAAGCTTGTTTTAGTTAATAGCTTATAAGAGTTATTCATTCACCAAATCATAAAATTTAAGAAATAATTACAATTAATTTATGGCACGTTAACAAACAATATTTAATTAAGTTTAACTATGAAAAGAAATCAAATTGCCAATGATATTGTGGCACAAAATTTTTAAAGAAATTGTAAAAATCTAACATTTAAAAAGTTAGAAACTAAAAACAAGAACTTTTAATATCACTACATTTCAAGGCACAAAAAATTTTGGTCGCAAACTTGTCAAAGTTAATGGCTTATGAGTGAGTTATTCATTCACCAAATCATAAAATTTCAGAAATAATTACAATTAATTTATGGCATGTTAACAAACAATATTTAATTAAGAGTTCAACTATGAAAAGTAAAATTATACATTACGGAAATTTAGTTAAAACTTATGAAATTTAATTATGCGAGGATGGCCAGGAGCTCTCCACCGCGATAAGATTGATTCCATCGCCCCCTGCTCTTGTTGCGAGGATTGGGTGATAACCAACTTTTCATATTACTAAAATTTGATTATAAAAAGGACAATTTTTGAAACTTATCAAAGTTTTCCATTTTAATGAAATTTTTCCTGTGAACTTCTGAAAGTCGCTGTGGACACCCACTTTTCATTTTCATCCCGTGGACCCCCTGGAAGTCTCTGTGGACCACTAGGTCCATATGGACCACTTTGGGAACCGCTGATTTAAGTCTGATTTTTTTAAAAAATAAAGTGATTTAAATAAAGTTTATTTAAATCAAGCAACCCTGTGCAGAAGTAAATAGCTAATACCACAATATTCTTCAAAAGTTTAACCCTTTCAATACGGCAAGGGAATCTGGAAAAGTGCAATTTTTGCACTTGTTTGAGCTCCTGGGGGGCTACTGCAATGAGATCCATTAGATCATAATATGTTTGGAGACACAAAGGAGCATTTTATTCTGTTCCTTGAGGTTTTTCAGCAACTGGGACTTAATGTTGCCTCAGTAGTAATTTTAAAATTTTTCCACCGTGGGACAGTATATGTCCCTGCTGATGTGAAAGGGTTAAAATGGCTTTTTTAATATTTAACTAAATAAGCACATGATGAGAGATCTTGTGAAGTATCAGACTTTTCTTGTTTTACAACTAGTCTTGTTTCAGCTGGACTTATGGAAGCCTTTGCACCTTTTGGACCAATCAAAATTTTGTGGCCTGGAAAAGATAGTCGTAGTGCCTCTTATCCTCCTAAAGGTAACAGTTAAGTGTTATTTTTGTTTTCTATATAACGAGATTGATATAGTGCACAACAACAGTTTCAGTATTTTAAAATTTTACTTTCTCTTTTAGCTGGTTATGTTTATATTATATTTGAAGCTGAGAAACATGTTAAATCATTGTTACAAGCTTGTACTCATGACTACAGCAATGGAGGAAACTGGTACTTCAAGATATCTTCTAGGAGAATGAGGTCAAAGGAGGTAAAAAGCTAAAATTCCTATAATTCTACTTATGTAAAAATTGCAAAGCTGCTGAAATAATTTTATTTTAGAAGTACCTTTTTGTTAAGTGTTCTAGTTTTAATTTTAAAAATATGTTTGCATGTAACTAAAAAAATTAAGTTCCCTACATTTATTTGTTCAAAATCCAGATTTTGCAATTTAGGTACTCAATATATATTAGTTATAAAATTTACAATAAGTCTTGAGCAATAAGCTTTGCTACCAAGATTTGTTATAATTAATCTGAATTAAATTTCTTTTCAGGCTCAAGTTATTCCATGGGTAATTAGTGACAGCAATTTCGTTCATTGCCCTTCACAAAGGCTCGATCCCAGCAAGACTGTTTTTGTGGGAGCTCTTCATGGGATGTTAAATGCCGAGGGTTTAGCACTTATTATGAATGATTTGTTTGGAGGAGTAGTGTATGCTGGTATAGACACTGACAAATACAAATACCCTATTGGTAAGCTTAATTCCAATGTTTAAAATTGATAGTTCTAATAATGTATACTAAAATGGGTTGCATTTTTTCAGGTTCAGGACGAATAACATTTAATAATCACAAAAGTTATATGAAGGCTGTAACTGCTGCATTCATAGAGATCAAAACTCCTCGATTTACTAAAAAGGTAAGCATTCTAGTTTTAAACTTTAATTTTGCGACATGGTTGTGTATTCAGGCAGCTGTAATTAAGAACACAAAACATCCCAACACTAGAGCTTTAAGCTAAAATTTAAAGTTTGCAGCATTTTAATTATACTTTTTGTGCTAATTTTTTAGACTTAATGCTGAGAGTAATGGTTAGTTCTGTTATTTTGACTTGGATGAAGTTTCTTCAAATATTTTTTTGTAAACTAAGATATCAGACCTTTAAATTTTGACTCAAGACACGACTAACTTTTTCTCCTAAATGTTGTGTAATATAGCTGCTTGATTAACAACAGTTGGAAAAAATAAATTCTTTAAAAATATAAATTTTAAAATACTTTGTGCAAAAATTTGAAGTTTTTATGCACAGCAATTGCATCTATATTACAGTAACGGACCCTTTATCCGGAAAGCTCGGGGCCGACATCATCCCGGACTTCGGAATTTTCCGGATTTTGGGTCCGTTCTGGAAAAAACGCCGTTAAAGACGCAGCTGCTTTAGTGAAACGAAAATACCCGCTGAAACGACATAGTCCGTTCCAATCGTAACGGATCCAGCAAAAAAAAAACTTCCGGCAAAGCAAGTGGGCAAGAACCGATAGCGAGGCAGCAGCCGATTTTGGAACAGTCGTTTAAGCGCGGGGACGATACGATTCGGCCGCGTCGGCCCGCGCCGAATCGTCCCATTCCGCACCGAGACGATGTCGCAAAAGGCGCGCGCAACCATTGCGCGTCTTAACAGCATTTACTCACTAAAATTCTTCAAAATATAAAAAAAAAACAAATTCTAAACGCGAGCCGGATTTCGGGTCCGTCCGGATTTTGGGTTCCCGGATAAAGGGTCCGTTACTGTATAATATAGTTATTTAGTGTTGGGATTCTTTTATACTCAAAAGTCTAGGAGTTGCCAATATGCAAAAACCCTGAATTGGTTTGTTGTATTAAAATGGGAAGATCTTATTGTTTTGTAAATAAAATTCAGTTGGTTTCTATTCAACCTTTTGTGGATCTTGACAATTGGGCCTTATTAGGTTGGCTCGTTGTAGGTTCAGTGTGACCCGTACTTGGAGGATGCAATTTGCTCTAGCTGCCAGATCCAGCAGGGCCCCATCTTCTGCCGCGACTTGGCCTGCTTCCGCTACTTCTGCCGCAGCTGCTGGCAGTGGCAGCACTCTGTCGACTCGTACCTGAACCACAAGCCACTGATGCGCAACAAGACCAACCGTTAACCAATGCTCTGCGAGCACATGCACCTGCCAGTAATTGGTTCTCTTTTTATTGTTTTTAATTCTTCCCCTCCTGGCAGGCCCTTGGTTTTGTTGCAGGAACTTTTTAGCATCGGTGTGTAAACGTTCCAAAGGAGAAACTAATCTTTGATTGGACGACTTCAGACGAAGTCTTTTATGTTGATGTTTTTCTGTTGTACAAAGTTCCTTCTCTTATTAAGTTATATATATATATGTTGAATGAAAAAACTGTAAGGAAGCGACGTGATATTTTATGTTTTGAACTGTGACGGGAAGTCACTTAGAATTTCTTACAGCTTTTTTTAGTTTTATCAACAAGAGCTTGTTTAATGGGATAGTTATTTTGGGGGTTACCAAAGATTATATTTTAAATCATTTTTTCTATGGTACCACATGGCTGTGCGGGCTTTCGATATTACGCATTGTTAGGATTTAAAAATATGTGTACTAGTGGAAAAAATACAAAAAATAGTCTCTTAACCCTTGGATTTTAAAAATACCCTTTATCATGCAGCCTTTCTGGACTTTAATGAGCATTTATTAAATGTACGTAGCTTAACCAATGAGAATTTTAACTGGAACATTTCTGGTTTGTGCTGTCTCTGCACCTGTTGCTGATCTTGGCATTGGCATTGAATTTTAAGCCTACAAACTAGTCTCATTGCCTTTTTCTACATTCAAAGCTAGGTACTTGTTCCATGTTTTTTAACCTTACACATTGTTATTTAATCACATGTTCTTAATGGAGGCTGCGTTGGATACGTATGCCAATCTTTAATTTTCTTAGCGATTGTTTATCATTCTTAAACGGTGAAGTTTGAATTTTGAAGGTTTGAAACTGTTTCATATGTTCTTAACTTTCATCAGAAAGCATTTCGCTTTTGGTTTTTTAACAAGGATGTCTCCTTTATTAAATCATTTCCTGTTTTTTATTTTGTGTCTCTTGATGGATAGTCCATGTGTTCTTAACCAAACTATTAGGGAAAATCTAACTTTAGCATTTTCTTCCAATGTCCATGTGCCTAACTACTTGCCATAGATGTCAAGGCTAGTCATTTGAAGTTCCTCGTGTATAGCTAGCCCGGAAACAAAATGGCCTTTTTCTAGATTTTATCAATTGCCTTTAATGAATCACTTGATGTTTAAATGTGTGCACCATAGTCATTGTTGTGATCATTTATTGTTACAAGTACTAACAAAGGAGATGGCTATGGTTTTGTGCTCTAATTATAACTAACATATACTGAAAGGAGTGAGATAATTTTTAACTGTAGCATTTTTTTAATTTAAAAGGCACAGCAGCTTCTGTGTGCAATACGGGTACTGTGCATTCCATGACCCTCTTCCTTTTGCTGAAATTGTTTTAATTGTGTTTTGAAATACAGATGTGTATTTGGCTGTTTTGTTTTCAGAATAGATTAATAAAGCATTGAAAAAATATATTGGATTCTCTTTTGTGTTGGTCTTGAGTACTAGTTTTTTTTCTAAATGTTAGATACTGGGATATTTAAACTCTTTTAGTAGGTTATGTTAAGGAAAGACTATCTTTAAACTTAATTGCATACTTTTTTATTGGAGAAATCAAGACAAACCAGTAAAATGCATTGCAGTATTTAATTGACAACTATTATCACCAAGTCTTGATGCTTATATAATTTGGTTGTACTGTTACATCTTGGATTTTTTCATGCAACCGTCATATTTTTGCTCTAATGAATCTTTCCTTGAATAAAAACAAAATAATTAATGTAAAAAGCAGTAATTATTTTTAGCTATGTTAGGGAACGTACCCATACTACGTGACCCATTTTTGACCCCCTCCCCCCCTTAGGTGACCATCCGTAGTATATGCCAAGACCCCCTCCCCCTCTAGTTTTCACGTAGTAATTCCATACATGTGATTCATCAGCCAATTGGCGGAAATCCGCCAATTTGATAAGCAAAATTAATATCTGACAATTCGATTTTCAAAACTATAATTCCACTTTCTTATTTTCCATTCATTTTTTACTGAAAACTCTGGCTGCGAGTGTTACCTAGTAATAAATTTTAAGTAAAACCGAAAAAAATATCCAAGTGATATGAAAAGTAGTTAATATTTAAGTGCTGAAAAATATGACTATCATATCGAATCGTATGATCTCGGGAAGTAGTAGCCGATAGCCCCCTCTACAAAAAATGAAGGAAAATTTAGGTGCCATAGAATTTTTTTATAAATATTTTCCGCCAATTTATTGTCACAGTAATCACATGTATGTAATTCATAAAAACGGTTAGCCATCATTTTTTGCAAACAGAAAGTTTTAAAAAATTAATTTGTGTAATTTTAATAATTAATTTGTCTTAACTTGGCAAATTTCAATAATTAATTTGGCTTAATTTTGTCGTATTGACAAGAAGAAATAGACTACGTGACGAAACCCTAAGCCCCCTCCTCCCCCTGTAACCGAGCGTGGTATTTTGAAGACCCCCTCCCTCCCCTGAATGGGACACGTAGTATGGGTACGTTCCCTTAGCACTAGAACGACGGGAGGGGCCATTTTGGCCCCTCGCATAGTTTGTTGTTCAATCAATTTAGCGCTAATTAACCAAATGGCTTGAAATTTTCTGACTTTTCATTATTTGACCCTATTTAAGTAAATACCAAATCATTTTCATTTTAGTCCCATAGGAGCGGAGATATCGAACCGTATACCTAGAACGACGGGAGGGTCCATTCTGGACTGTGAAGATATTTTGTCAATGCGCGTTTGAAAATCGTCGTTTCTGGTGATCACTGGAGCGTGAAAATATCCCCCCTACTTACCCTGACCTTGACCTTCAATTCCCTGTTTTCACAGGTGTTTGGGGAGTGGTTGGAATTCCGAAAATTCCCTCCCCCTATCTGTACTAAAGAAATAAGAGACCTGTCTACTTTTACTGCGACTAGAGGTATATTATTTGTGATAGCTTTTTGGAATGGAGCAATTTTGTTACTTCGAAGTGTATACTAATGATTTATTACCATAAAAAATACCATTACTAATAGATTACCACAACTTTTATTCCAAAATTGCAAGAAATGCATAGAACACGTAAGACTTTCTCAAAACGAAGTCATGAAAAATTTGCAATGGTTAGATATGCTTGATTCAGGTATAAGAGATATTTCATGATTGATATTTTAAAATGTTATGGAAAAAATATCACATCCGTACTGGCAAAAAAATAATCTTTAATTTTAGTAACCCCATTTTGAAGACCGCCGCGCTAACGCAGAGTCAATACAAAAAATATAGTTACGCAATTAAAAAACAAATAAAAAGACAGGTAATTTAGCAAATTTAGGACAGATATGTATAAGAGAAAATATTTAGTGTATTTCAGAATAATTTGAAAGCATTTGGGTAAAAAGCGCCCTGATGGCAATGCTTGGAATTCAATTCAGTGTTCCCAAAGTTATACAAAATGTGAATGAATGAATCAGTTTGTAAAATATTTCGCGTCCATTTACTGTCCAAAAGTGTATTTTAATTTACTATATATGTATAGGATTGATATATTTACTTAAAATTCAATTATCTGCACAAAGAAAAGAAAATATAATTTCAACTTATTTCATTATCAATTTAACCGGCTATTTTTCCCCATTAAAAACACAAAATTCTATAAAAACGTAAATTTTGTCTCCACTATGTTCTAAATAAGTTATTTCGTTGATATTTCTAGTTTAGGGATGTTTTAATAATGATACGAACAAAAGAAATCTGCGAGGGTCTTTCTGGCCCTCTCCGTCCTTCTAGGTATACGACTAAGTCCCGTCGTTCTAGTGTTAAGGGAGGAATTGAGCTTTTTGCTTAAGATTCTTAATTCAGGGTTCCAATGGTTCAGGGAATAGTCGGAATTTAATTATCTACCTTTTTATTACCGGAATTTAATTATCTCAACTTTTACTACCGGAATTTAATTATCTCAAGGGTTATCTACCCTTGACATCCCTTTATGGCACTCTGAACTCAGAAAGCTCTTGAAACTTGTTTTTCTCAAATTTAATAATTTCAAAGACTCAAGAAATTTTGGCAATAATATTTACTATCTTTTGATACAATTTGTAGAAAGTCTTCATAAGCAAATACTTCTTCACACAGCTAGTTATTCTTAGATTAGGTTGAACCTACCTTTCCTTTCTTCTTTAAGATTCCTAAAACAGTTGAAATTTATTTAAATATTTCGTACACATTTTAGAAGTAAATTTTGTTATGGGGTTCAAACATGGGCTCACCCTTTTGTTTAAAAGTACAAAATATTATATCCAATTAAGTTGACCTGAATTTAATAATTTAGATGTTTATTAATCTGAGAGACAATTTTATAGAAGGCATTTTCAGATTTCAACCTCTAGATTTCCACTTTAATTTCAAGAGGGAAGTTTTAATGTTAGACTATTTCCTTGTATATGACACATTCCTTTACAGAATTTACATTATTCCTGCTATACTCACGCTTCTTAGGGTTTTTCTTGTCTTTGCGTCTTGGGTTGAACATGCATGCATTGTCTCCCATTAAATGTACCCTCCAGCCAATTTCTCCTGGGTCAATGTTCTTGTGGCATAAGGAGCAGTGGTTAGCTTCATTGCTTGACTTGGCCACTTTTCAAGGAATATAAGTATGTAAGAATTATTTTTGTATCAATGCTGGCAATAAATCAAAACTAAAGATCATATCAATATTAACTGTTTAAAAAAGACGAATCCAAATCTTTACCCGGAACAGCTTTAGAAAGAGTCCTCCAGCAGCCATGTTTTGTTTACCCACAGCTAAAATGATGATTGACAACCATAGATTTAAGTATAATATTAATTTGTAAGAGTATTAATATTATTTATTAGATCCTAAAATAATATATTGGTTATTATTTATTAGCTAGGATCTATTGAAACAATAATAATTAGATCTCTATGGTTGTGAGTCATCATTTGAGCTGGGGGTAAACATGGCGACTGGAGGACTCTTTCTAAAGCTGTACCCTTTACCCTAGTATACTTTCATTAATGTTTAAAGCATACTTAAAAAAGAACTCCATAAATTTTATTCAATGTAAAATATCTTCTAAATATTTATGTAAAATGAAACTTTAACAATTAGGATAATGTATGCTTACTGGTGCACATTCGAACTTTAGTATGGTTTTCAAAATTTAACTGAGGTATAGCTTCTAAACAGAGAGGACACTGACGATACTGACTCCTAGATTCACACTCTTCAAGAAGGTGTTCAGTCAGACTTGCTATCTCTACAATCTAATAAGAGAAGGTTTTGTATTTCCAAATTTGATAGAATATAATCATTTAACCAAATGAATTATCAGTAGGATAAAATAAATATGTAACATGCAACTGCTGAAATTTTAAGAAAACCCATGAGAGTAAAACAAATTATTATGAAAACTATTGTGTAATATCAATGTATACTCTAAAATGGGATGTTGGTGAGATCTTGGGCCGAACAATGTGCTAAAATCATAGGAGAAGATAGCAAAAAAAACTTTGTTTCAAAAACACTACCTCCCACTAGCATGGGGTCAAAATATGCCTTAAACAACAGAACTTTCTCTTTTTGGAGTCTTGAGTGCAAACTTTTATTACTTATGATTAAATTTAAATTCACACTAGTCTAACAATTATTTGTGCTACTCAGATCAAGAGCAGAGGCATTCTAAGGTTTTGATTTTAGTATGTTGTTCCCTACACTGGAGAAAGGCTTAAGGGAAAAAAATTCAGTTGAAAAATTTGTTACTGGATTGCTAGTGAAGTTTAATAGTGGAAAAATTCTGGAATGAAAAACTGCACAAAAGAAAAAAACGTGAAAATCTGAGGAATAAGGGTGCAAACAGCTTTGTAAACATAAACCACACTTTTAATCACCTGTTTGCAGTTATCACATCGAATCAACATGGGGCATTCTTGGTCATAATGTTCATCTAACCCTTTTGATGTAAATTTATCATTTTTCTCCTCACAAAATATGCATGTTCTAAAAATAGTTACCAGAGAAATCAGATTCAAAGTAGCAGTTTGGTTTAGAAGACTTTATAAAACAAAAATTTTCATTATAAATCAGCTTATATAAATAGTCTTTTTTTATGGCTGAAATAACTCACTTCATCAAGGAGACATCATCCTTTATAGGAGCCACTGGAAGAGAAGCCACTGGATTTACTGCTTGTTTTACAGGACTTTCCTTATAGTTTCCCTTCATGCCGTGTTTCTAAATTAAAATTATCAACATTAGTTGAAAAAAATTTAAAGTTACAGTATTTTACAACTTATGAAATAGCTTCATGTTATCTTGCATGGCAAGTTGTTATAGTTAATAGCTTGTATACGAGTATGATTTTTAGCGCTTTATTAACAAATCCATGCCTTTTCTCATTACAATATTGCATAAAACATTATAAGGTAAAAGTTATACCAAGTCCAAAAAAGCTTTTAAAAGCATCAACAATAAAAAAATAGTAAAATTGAATTGAACCAGAAATCCCCCAAACAAACAAGCTGTGACTAACCTGCTTGTCTATGCGGTCAAATTCTTGTTTAAGTCTCCTCAGCATAATGTTTCTCTTAGAAGACTCAGCTTCAAAAGGAATATACTTTCGGACCTTTGGCCCCTCATGTTCGTAGAGATGCAGTATTATTCCTTCAGCAGAGCCTCTCACAGAAGACGAAGGGTGCTGGAGTGTATCCACCAAAAAGGGCATCACTTTGGGCAGACTCAAAACACTGAAAACAGTGCAAAGATTAATTCAGCACAACAAATTTGTATGATCTGATTTGAAATAATGAGTATATTTTCTTGGTGTTTTAATTTAACAGTTTCTAGCTGCTGACCCTGAAGGAGGTTAAAGATGAGAAAACCCCCAGAACTAATTACATTAGAAAGAGAAAAATAGAAAATCTTAAGAAATCTGTGGTACACCTTGGACACCCAAACATGCTTTAACTAATATTGAGTGAGTTCAATGTAATTAAAAGGATTTATTATAAAAGAAGAACTAAACCTGTGGGATGAAGGTGGGTATTTTTTAACCAATTTCTCAAGTAGCTCACATCTGCCTTGAGCCAAGCGGACATTAAGGACATTTTGAAGAGGGCTTAAGACATACAATGGGATGATCTGCAAGTTCTGTATTAATAAAATACAATTAAAAACAAAATAAAATCAGTTTTAAATAAACATGATAAATATACACTGACACTCTGGAATAACAATGTACATGTGAAGATATAAATAAATCCTCTTAAGTTAACTGAAAACTAAATTAAGTGTAAAACTATGGAGAATCCATAATACTTGGAGTCTATGTATCCAACAAGAAATTCTAATTATAAGGCATCATTTATGGGCATATTTTCTCATCCAAAATTTAAATTAATTTAATTCATTCAATTAATTTGATTTAATTAACTCAAAAATTTAATGTAAATTAAAGGACTGACATGAATGTAAAAATGGGAAGTCAAGATATTTTTCCAGATAATTTTTATCTAACCTCTAAAACTCAGTAATATCAAATTCCAGTAATTGTTAATGCTTGTTTTTTCAAAGTTATCAATGACAACTTAAATCAAGTTCTAGAGTTAAAAATTAAAGAATAAATAAATATTAATTAATTAATTAAAGGAAGAATAAGTAAATATTAATGATGACTTTTAAAGCATATAACCAAATTTGAAAAAAGAATAATTACCTCTAATTCAGAGTATGGGAAACTAGATGTAAGGTAGTCCATAGAAGCATTTTTAAGTCTTGGAGCCTTTAAAACATTTAAAAAGAAAAAAATAATTAATGGAGCAAAAAATTTTTCATTGTTAACAAAAAACTTATTTGGTACTTACAGTATCCCCTAACTTGTTTATAATTTCTGGCATACTTTTTTCATTCAAGTAGCCAGCTTCTACTTTGGAAACTCTGAAATAAACATTCAAAACCGATTTTATTTGAACAGAAATAATTAAATAAATACGGCTAAATCTAGTTTGAAAAATTTGGAAACTTATCCAGTACTTAAGGAATAGTTGAGCACAAATTTTATTAACTACATTTTGCAAATAGTATGTCATTATAAAAATAATTGAAAGCAACACTGCTAGTTGATATATATATAATTTTTTTGCAATTTACCATAACACTTAGTGCTTGCCCATCAGCTAATCCTGAAGTACCATGTATTTTTATATATTATATAAAATACTCACTGATGGTTTGGAATAAATGACTTGAAGCAAAATGCCAAAATATTTAATGCTGCAGTGTATATCTGAAATGAAATTTTTTCGAAAATTATTGCAAAACCATTGTAAATGTTTAAAAATTATATGGCAAAAACCACTAGTGAGTCACTTACTGAAAAAACTTTATCCCACAAAGCTTTATGAATAAGAAAAGAGGCTGCCTTTATTACATCATTAGGGGAATGTGTTCTTCCTTTCTTATGGTACTTTTCAAGGTAATTTTGTAAATCCTTCATTGCATCTTCTCTTTTATCAAATGATTTGGAATACATATTCTCTATCTATCAAGAGAGATTACAACTATACATTAACTAATGTAAGAGTAAAACATTGATAAAAACCATCGTAAGATGTATAAGTACAAATAGCATATATTTAACATTGATATACTTAGTGTGTTTGATTTCACTTAAATTTAGATACATTTTTATACATAAAAGTGGCATGAGTTTAAATAAAGCAAAATCTCACTACAATGACTGGTAAGAAAAGTACAGATTGTTTCACCATAGTTATAACATCCTTTCATTAAAACGACTGTATATTGTTGATCCCATGAGGGGTCACTCTAACAAGGTTCTATTGTATTTAAAAAATAAAATTATTGCTAGTTAATTAAGTAGGAAAATAAAATTTAATGTTAAGGTGTAAAATGCAACACAAATTTTAACTCTGTGAAAGAATTCCTAAAACAGAAAATAAGAAAAAACAAAAAGTGGAAATGGAAGTATAAGAGCAAACTATTTTACCAAAGGAAGGCCAAAAACTTCTATAGGCAGTGAAGCTTCCCGCCTTTCTTTCTCTGTCAACTTTCCCAGTTCTTGCTTATTCCCGCTTTCAACATCACTTCCAGGAAACACTGATGGTTGAGTTTTCAATCCCCTGGTTGATTAAAAAAATATGACAGCAGGAATTTATAAGACTTTAAAAGAGTATGGGTATAATACTTAGGTTCAAAAATACTTTTCTTTATTACATTTATTGAATTAAATCAGCATGCTTTAAAACTTAAAATATTATTTTTTTTTACTTTTTTAAAGCAGGCACTACATTATCTTCATGACTAACATAATTCCCAACCAATGGAACAAGAATTTCCTGGGGTTTCGAAGAATCCATCGAACCTTTGCGATTGTGTTCTGAAAAAAATGCTCAATAAATGAAGGGATTTTTTATATTTTTTGAAATTTTCTTATAATATTTTTTCTTACTTAACTGATAAGCTCCTAATATTTAATATAATTTATAAATAAAAAAATCAGATCAAAATAATTGTAAAAATTTAAACATAGCAGGATTTATCATTAGAGAAGTTAGGGGCCATTCATTAATTACGTAAGGATGATTTTGGCAATTTTTGACCCCCCCTACCCCCATGTAAGGGTTCGTAAGATTTTTCAAACCCCTCCCCCCCTATTCTTACGTAAGATTCCATTTCGTTTTTTTCAAAATAATAAAATGTTAGCGCACGAAATGATTAACAAAAAAAGTTGAAACCAAAACTAATAAAGATTTATCTCTGTTTGCTTTTGTTTTGTTTCGACTTTTGACAACTGGAAGATGGATTCAAGTTTTATTTAATTGGTATTTGGTTACATTAACTTGGAAAATCTTACGTAAGAATTGGTTTGACCCCCCCCAAGTAAGGGTATGTAGAGATTTTTCCAACCCCCCCTCCCCCTCGGGACCCTTACGTAATTAATGAATGACCCCTTATTGACTTTAATAGGGTAACCTTGTTTTACAAACTTATTAGTTAAAATAGGGTTTATAAATGTAAGAAAAACATACAGGGCCATAGCCAGAGGGGGATTGGATTTGGGGATATCCCCCCCCCCCCGGAAACTCAGAAATTTTCCTTTTTGGACAAAAGAAAATAGAAATCCATTAAAACTACCTCATAACCCCTCCCAAAATATTAGTAACCCCCTCCGAAATTTTTTCTGGCTGGAAACATACATTGTAAGACTATAACATATTTTTAAAAATATTTAGTTTATTTACCTTCCAGGTCATTTTCTTTTATCACCTTCTAAAATAGAAAATAAATCTATGGTTGAAGATCATTAGAATTTAAATACACATTTTAATAATACATAAAGCTTGAAGTTTAAAAGCATTTTTTGTTATAAAAGTTACCTTTAAAGTTTGTAGTTTTTAACATACACAGTTTTACAAGAGTTTGACAATACAAAACTGAATAATAATTATAAAGTATATAAAATCTTGAAATAAGCAATGAAGTTGTTGTATATTCACATATCATCAATGATATTTAAGAAGTATTTCTTTGTAATTCTTAATGCAATATAATTTGTATATTATGGTTTATAAAACTGATTTATTCAAGAGTAAGGAACTTCTTAATGTTAAACTTTATTCAAGTTTACTCACTCCTTCCATCTCCATTAAGACAGAAATGTTGAGTCTCTTGTATGACTCAAGTCTTAATCTTTCCATTTCCTCTTTTTTTAAATGAGCTTTATCAAAATCTTCATTTTCAACAGCTAATTCTTTTTCTATATCAAGTTTTCCCAACTTTTCCCCAATCTACAAAAATCAATTTAATTCAAAATAAATAATTCAAATAAAATTTTGCTAGATTAAAAGCTAATGATCAAACTATTAAATTATACATTGCTCAGCTATATTAAGACTTAAATATAAAATGTCTGCAAATATTTGTAGAAAGCTCTTGCCTTCATGAGTTGATTTTCAGTATACTTCAGTTTCTTGGCATAAACAAACCTATCATCTGAAAAAAAATGTCAAAGCTGTAGAAAGAACCTTTTTTTAAGTAAAAGAACAGCTTAATTGTAAAATGAAACTTTAAAAAAATAAGTTCTATATTTAGCAGTGGCGGCTCGTCCATAGGAGCACAGGAGCACGTGAACACCCACTGAAAAAGTGGAACAAAAATAGAATGTAAAGATAAATAAATATCAAAGGAAATATATTCTCAATTTCTTTTTTATGCTCAGAATTATTTTTCTCCCCCCCCCTTCTCTACTCAATAAGAAAAATTTACTACCGGAAACGCGAAAGAAATCGAAAAAAGACTGAACTCTTATTTTTCTTTCCCTTTTAGCACGTGTGACGAAAAAAAATATGAGAATCCGAAGAAACCCCGACTGGTTGCCGGAGATCATTTGAGCTTACCGCAACGCGCAGGAGATCTCCGTTAGCACAGATTTAGTGTGCCGAGACTTTCATTTTTGAGGCACAGCTTTCTTTTTTGACGTCTGATAGAAGTGATTTTATCGGCTAATTGGAAAGTACGAGTAAGAGCACTCTTTGATTACAATTTAAATCTTTTCATCAAAATATTTTAATACTTTTGTTATTAATTAGGATATTTTTTAAATGATAGCTTTAAGTAAAATTTCCGTGTTTGAGTTAAAGCATCTGTATTTTTCTCAATTGCCGAGGGAAAAAAGTTGAAATAAATAACTTGAGACCAACACCTCATCTGACCATTGTTCAAGTTACAGAAAGAAAAGATAGGGACTTTAAAAAGAGAATTTAAAGAGTACATTTATGACGTAAATGGATTAAATTAATGGAAATTTTATTTTTTATATAATTGGTGTGAACACCCTATTGATTAACTCACGAGCCGCCACTGATATTTAGAGAGATATTTTTACATGAAACTGCTGTCTAGTCAATTTCAGAGTATTGTAGTTAATACAATTTCATCTTTTACTTATGATAAGTGATAAGATATTATAAGCTTAGTTGAATAACTAAATTTACAATACCAGCAATAGCTTTGTGCTTTTTGCGATCCAGAGCTCTGATTAGTTGAGCTACTTCAACATCTACATACATATTGAAGGGCAGTTCTTCCAAATCTGTAGCATGCTTTGATCTGGAAAGTGATTTGTGATAAATTACAAAGTTTTAGAGATAACAAGTTTAAACTTCATAATTAAAATAGTACCAGATATAAGAATACATAAAAGTTTGGTTTCAATCTAATTTGTTTCATTTATCTTGGCTCAGTGGTGAAAACAGACAACACATGATCTTTTAGGATGGATTTTTAAGAGAAATATCTTTATCTTTTAATCTTACTTGTATGAAATTCTATAACAATGGAATTTCAGCAAAGGAGTAACAGGGTTAAGCATAATACATGAAATTACTTCCTAAGTAAAATTAGTATAAAATAGAACTGTGTTTGGTCAAATGAGTGTAGGGGATCTAAGATGATGTCAAAGCTTACATAGTAGCCCAAAGAACCAATTGGAAGTCTGGATTTATTGCTCTCTACCAGCAGTTCGATCAATGAGAAAGACAGAAAAATATGCAGCCCCATTACTAGTTTTCAAAATTACTTAATGAGTTTTTGTTATTGTTGAGTTGGAAAGATAAGGAAAAACTAAATGAGCATTGATAAGCTACTCTACAGAATATTGATTACTCTACAGTCGTTTGAAAAAATAAGGTGACAAAACTAACATCCCACTTAACATCCTATGCTTTACCACTCCTTTTTAATCTAGAGAATCTAGATTCCTAAATTTCACTTAGAAAGATCAACTCACCGATTGTTAAACATATGTCCTTCTGTCTGCATGAAAATAGTGTATTTCATGAAATAAGAGTACAAAAATCAACCACAGTTTGCTTAGTTTAAAAATATTTTCTCACCAAATACTTGGTTTTTATAGATCCACCTTCAAGTACAACTTCTCCTAATAGATTAACTGCTATAAGGCCAACCTGAAAGTTATTTAAGAGAATTTTCACATATTGACTTTACTACAAAAATTTTAAGATGAATGAAATTTTTATTAAGGCAAAAATAAATTACACCCCCACCTTTAATTATAAAACCATATCTTGTTCTGGTTTTTAGTCAAAAGCATGACAGTTAAATTTCAAAATAATTTTTAATGCAAATAAAATTTGCTTACCTGGTTGCACAAATTAAGTTTATTGATGTAGTTTTGATGTAATATTAGCTTCACAAATTTTGCAATGATGTCCAATTTTGCAGTTCTGAGTTCCCTAGCTTTATAATCAGTTACATAATTTTCACAAAAGCTAATTTCTCTAGAAAAGATATTTAAAAATGAGAAAACAAAATATTGATTAAGCTTTAAAAAACAATAAGTGGAATATATTTTTACTCAATTTGGTTGTAATTTTTGGTCAGGATCCATGCTTTAAACAATTAAATCTGTGACAATCTGTACAAACGGACTATAGAACTGAAAAACCTAATTCTCTACCAAATATTAATAAAATGTTTTATTTAAACAGTAGACTCCCCTTGTAATTTGGTGAGCTTAAGATGCACTCCATGAACCAAAGGAAGAAAAGAATAGGGGGAAAAGTGTTTCAGCTTTTTTATATTCTAATTATTATCCTTTTTTCTTTGAAGAAAGAAAATAAAAAGAACCTAAAAATGACTATAGGAGAACAACCAAGCCATGCCATAAAATAATCTACCTCTCAAACTGAGTTTTACCTTGCCTTTCTGGAATTAAATCTGTCCTAAGAAAGGCCATTGTCTTTCCAGCAGATGAGTGGAGGACTAATCAAAGGTCACCACTTTTTCAGTTATAGTCGGCTAGACTAGTACTTGCCCTCCGCTCTCTTGCGTTACCTTCCTATACCGTGCTGATGAGTCCTAACAAGGACGAAACCGGTCCACGGTTGGAGGTGACGCTTGAGAGCTGGGAGTTTACACTTATTGAGTTTAAGACTATTAGGTGTCAAAACATTACAAAATAACCCTATAACTTGCCCTCCTTATATAAAAGGAAATATAATATTTTACTAATCAACTGTTTTAAATATATATATGCATACAAGATGAAACCCCCTCCTCAGTTTTAAGAGAAAGAAATGTTCTGGTTCAGCTTCTATGGTCAGTAAACTGCATTATTCTTACTAGATCATGAAGAACCTTAAACACTTAAAATTACAAAAAAGCATCTGAATTCAAACAACTATATTTGAACTTTAATCATCTTGCCGAGAATTTTTTATGACTGACACGAGAATGCCCCAAAAATAATTGGAATGTATCCCACATTAAAAGACTTACAAATTACTCGCTTACCCTTGTTTCTCCCATGAAACATTTTGCAACAGCTCGGATAAGCCTTTCTTCACATCTCCAACATGCAATTCCAATTTAGAAGCTGAAAAGATATTTATTATATTGAAATTGTTTAAGAGTAAAAAAAATTCTTTGCTCTATAGATTATATTTAAGTTATATACTTTGCAATCAGGTTCACTTCCGTTAACAGTTCTGCTAAATACAGCCAAGCTCTTTTGGACACAAAAAATTCGAAATATTACTAAATAATTTCAAACTCACAGATTAAAATGTTCATTTATATTGATTAAAACCATAAAAATATGTTAATATGTGAATGTATGGCATTCTAAACAGCTTGCCGATGTTAAAAAAGACTGTTAACATAACTGAACCTGCAATCACATAAATTACAAATAAGGAACTAATCAGAGACACTTGAAGTCTGACTAAAGTATGGGGAGAAAGAAACTAAGAATATTTTTCGTAATCCCAAAGAGCAAAGTCAAAACCCATCAACTGTGCCATCAGAACTAATCGACAAGAACCTTAACAATTATTTTTGGATGCCTTTAATTAAATATTTAATTGGTTTATCAAGACTACTGATTATTGTAGTTTTTGGTATTTATTTGCTAAAACTTAATAAAATTTTATTATAAAAACTGCACCCTTAAATAAAGGGTGAACCATTGAGAAAACTTAAAAAGAAAGCTAGTTTCAAAGCTTACCTATCATAAAGGGATGGGAGAGAACTTCAAATTTACATAATCTGGCTCTCGTTTCCAAACGTATGATTATGACTTGTGGGTATGAACAAAACCTAAGGAAAAGGAAAAACTGTTTTACAAAACATATCTCATCACACACATTGAAGTAGTTAAAAAATAATCTTAAATGCGATTTAAGGCTTGGCGATCTTAAAGGTAAGAAGCCAATTGCAGATATTTGGGTTAAAACTGTTTAAAAGATCGAGAAAGATAGTTTTATAGAGCTGCAAAATTTTGACCCAATAAAATTTAATAAGAACATTTAAAGAATATTTAAAAACATGACAATAACAAAACATGAATAGTTGGAAAATTTAAAATATTTCAAATTTAAAGTGAGAACTAAAGGAAAGGATAAACAACAAACTTTGGAGACACCCAGCCTTTGGCGACAGGTCGTTGGTTATGCAGTTCTGCAGCTGGAAAGTTGTCATCTTCCCCTGTAACTTTGATAACAGAAAAGTCAAGGCGTTTGATCATGTTTTAAAAGTAACAATTCTTAAAGTTAATTTTTCAACGAGGAACTGAACAGAAAGATCATCCACAGACAGGAAATAGGAGTTGTTTAAAATCTAGAAATTAAAATATGCCATGTGATCCATAGATAGGAAATTGGGTTTGTTTTGAATCCAGAAAAAAAATCCATGTGAAAAGGTGAAAACCGCAGACAGGACAACGATTGTAAACAAACAAATCAACAATCAGGGCTTACTGTTGCTAAGCAACCGTTTAAAGTGAAAGTTATAGTTAATACAGTCATTACTTTTCGATAAGTTTTTTAGCAATGGGACACCGAAATTATTTCAGGTCACAAACAATTATTTTCTTTATTTTCCTCGTAGAAATATGAATTGAAAGTAGAAAAAGAATTGAAAAGTTCCAAGTAGTGCAGTTCTCTTGGTTCTTAGAAGGATTTAGGATTAAGATTAGCAAAACGTCCTTTCGAATAGTTGCTTTTGATCCTTATGTGAAAGAAAGAGATGGGTAAAATTCAAATAATAATCCACAAAATGTACTGAAATATATGAAGGTTGAACATATAGCTTATAAAAGTTATTAATAAAGGAACACCCTTTTTCTTTCCGAAAAAAGCTTCGGAACCACTGTTCTATGAGGAGAAGTGGGTACTGCTGCCACCTATGAGTGATATTACTAACTATTTCTTCACCCGTCTCCTCTCTCTCTCTCCTAAAGCCCCTCTCTCAATGTAGGAGCGACAGGAGAGACGAGACTCCTTCTCCTAACAGTGTATCATTTGACAAGTAAAAAATGTGTAGCTAAATTTTTACTTTTGATATAAAGGGTGGTTCGATTAAGGGGATTAGTACAAAAATATTTCTTAGGCGAGTTAGTGCATAAATAATAAATGATGGGTCTGCTTAAAAATTAAAAAAAATTAACCCTTAAAAGTAGTTTAAACACATTTTTGGCAGTGGCGGTAGGCAGAAGAAAATTTGTAGTAGGATATGGTGAGTGTTTCGGAGGGGATATAGGGTTCATTGCTATTCATTTTCTATGATAAAAATAGGAAAATTTCTGAGCTTTCGGGGGGATATCCCCCAATCCCCCCTGGCTACTATTTTTGGGTTTGCGACCGTTTGAGAGACATTCGTAGAAGACCATCCACTTTAAACTGCAAAATGAAATTTATCAAGACAAAAAAACCCAGCAGTATCAAAATTTGGAGGTTTGAAACTAGAAATTTTCCTTGAATACTACTCTATTTGTTGGGTTTTGTAGAAAAAATGGGTAAATACTTAAATATAGTCCCCTCTAAAAAGGTAATGCTGCAAAGTTTTGGCAGCCAAAATTTATTTACAGCATGCAGCTCAGAATGATCCGAGCTTACTATTATTATAAACACTGTCATTTCAAAGCATTGAGCTTTTTAACTTCATTTTTTAGTCTTCATACGATTTTAAATTGGTAACTTAATCTGCACAAGTTTCGAGATAAATCTGCAGTGCTTGCTGCCCTCTTTTGCATGCTAAAATTTATGTTCTTTGGAGGACTCTTGGAACTCCTCGTTATCCTGTTGAGTATATTTAGTTGTTTTCTAGGGTGAAAAAAAGAAAATTTTCCAAGTTTAGGTTGGGGGCTTGAAATGATGTTCTCACTTAGTGAAGAAAGGGGTTAGGGGGGAAGGTTACACAAGGGGATCGAGATACCAAAAATGAGTTAAATATCCTTTTTAGTGAAATTTTTTTCACAGAAGGACCCCCCATACCCCGCCTTTTACGTAAAACTCACTATTAAAATACTAAATATGATACAGGTTTATCCTCTGAAAACTAAACTTCATTGTAGTTGTACTTAAATACCATGTAAACGACCTTCAAACTTCCTACAGCAGAAACATTTCATATTAAAATATTTCCCCTCGAAAAGAAAAGTGAATTACGGATATGAAAGTGGCTTTATTACTTTGCAACCCGCCACTTGACATGAGCTTTCGACTGTGGCCCTCGCGAGCACTTGTAATTTAGAAAACTCTGCTATAAGTAAAGCATCACTTTATGCGTTCTCGACTTTAAGTCTTTGCAAAACCAAAGCCATGCCAAATACGATGCGAAATCGCTAATTCCCAAACCACTTCTAAGAGCATTAGAGAGAAATTACGAGAATAAATCACCCGGGCAATTAACAGCGCAGCAAATAAACGAACCCATCAGAATCCCGCCCGAATAGCTCCATGAATGAACCGTCTCGAGATATTTATGCTATACAAATTTCGAAATTACTACAAGACTTAATCTGTGCGTACTACGTTCAGAGGACTGGGGTTGCGCAAATGTTTCTAATGACGGAATGAACGACAGAGTGGAGTCGATAAGCCTATCTTTTGCGACCTTCTTCAAGAACTCGATGCACCCTTTAATAGAACTTCCTCTAACGAAAGCTTCTCCTATCGACTTTAAGATCTGTAACGCCTTATCTTTAAGACGAACTGCATCACTTCTTGGGCACGTGAGAAGGCTCCAAAGGGTTAAAGGTAAACTGAGTTGGTCAGAGGGTTTCATGGCTAGAACCACTGAGAAAAGGACGTGAGGGATTCACGATAATGTATTGCATTGCAACTACCATGGACGCTTGATGTCCTCCCTTCAAGAAACTATAGTAAAAACATCTGACGGCTTCCTATATATGTTACAGTTAAAGTCCGGAAATCAGTTAATTTACAGATAACCTAGGTAATTTGCAGATTAACGAGGGTGATCCGTTAAAGAGCGAATTTTTTTTTCAATTTCTAAGATTACCTAGGTAATCTTGAAATTACCTAGGTATTCTGCACCCTACCGACTAGACACTCGTTAATCTGCATACTACCTGTAATCAGTTATTTTACATATTAACGAGGGTGATCCGTTAAAGTACAAAATTTTATTTTATTTTATAAAAAGTTTAAGGAGGTTGGGGGGGCTGCCGCCCCCCCAAACCCCCCTGCCCTAACTATAACCAAACTCGTTTTGGGGGTAAACAGTAACAATGACGAATCAAAAAAGGGGGATCGGTACTTTTTTCATATTACACAAAACACGCAAATCCCACAAAAATAGTAATGAAATAGCAATTTTAAAACTAGAATATAAAAACAATAATAATAGAATATTAAAGTACCAACTGAGATTTGTATCAATTGTGGTTTTCGATCTCGATTTGACAGCGTATTTCAATGAGCACTTAAACTACCAAATCTTAATGAAAGCGCGGTGTAATCGGCTGGCAGCCTGCACTGAACTATTGCTAGGATTCGCGATCGATTACATATGTTAAACCCTTGCCCAGGTTCCAGCGATTGTTGAATTAACGTTTATTGAAAAGATATTTCAACAGCTGGGACATTTGCTTTCGTTAAAAGAAATCTCTGTCACTCTGAAGTCGGAGCTTCAACACAATTGTTTCAAAATACCCGTTTTAGTAGTAATATACTGTACTTAATCATGTAAATTTACAGTACTTACTTGCTTGTATTATTTTGTTTTAACATTCAACATGACAACTACCAGTGCTACGCTCTAAATTTGAAATCAAAACACCAAATATGACAACAAACTACGTATTGAAACCCAACTGCGCAGGGGTAAGCGCATGGCGCAGTAAGCACCTCAACATTTTAACAGAAAGTATTGAACGAAACAAACTATTTTGAACTTTAACTATCAAGAGGCCGTTATAGTGTAGATTCCCTAGGTAAAATGCGAAAAACTCAAAAATCCGCACATTAACGACAGAAATCAGTTAATCTTAAGTTTACCTAGGTATTCTTCAGATTAACTAATTATCAACTTTAGCGGTAACATATACACTATCCTGAGAACCTGAAGAAGAATACCTTGAGAGCGCCCAGGGGGGGATGCTGGCCCAGATTGGATTGAACACATCCTTTTCCATTTAAAAAAATGGATAATCATGGAAAAGTTGAGGGAGATTGCTCTCCTATGTTTACAACAAAATTTTCCAACTTGTTTAACTCCATGCCACGAGCTGTTCCCTTTCAGACGGTGTCGCGAAAATTTCAGTCAATGTAAAAATCGGTCAGTAAAATCCGGTCAAAATAGACTACCATAGTTCAGATACCCTTATCCTCATTTTTAATGGCTCAGTTCTTAATTTATTCCGAATTTTAACATTCTATCATAACATTATTTAAATTTTACCTGTTTCTTGTTCTAAGATTTCATTGAGACTGGAACTGTGTTTACAAATATTCCCAAGTCTCTTAAAACATTCAAAATAAATGGCGTGGAGTATACCATGGATATACCAGTAGATAATAATTTAGTTGGGGAGGATTTCGTAACGTATCTATTGAAACCAAAGGTCCTCGCCAGAAAATGTCAACAATCGGATTTGTCAATATTGGTTTGATTAACCCATAGCTGGAAATCTAGTCAGTCACGAAGTAGCCATGGAGTTTCTGACCTCTTGCAGTCTTAGTCAATCTTTGGATGATTCTTTTCTGTAACCTATTTTGAACTTACTTTGGAGGGAGAGATAGAGAGAAAAGGAAGGAAAAAAGCAGAGAGATCAAAAATGAGATATAGTGAGAGGGAAATAAAAGTGAGGAAAAGGAAAGAGATGGGAGGAGTGGGAGGAATGAGAGAGACCCACTACAGTCAAACCAAAAAAACCTCTTTACTGAACTCAAAACTCTTTAGTGCGAACCAAATAAAAAGTTAACTATTAAACTCTATGTTATTAAAGGAGGTTCACTGAAACCGAGGTTCTTATAATCTTGATTGTTCTGTTTATTCTGGTGCAGAAAATTTTCTGCAGAGGGAAAAATTTTCTACGGATGCCGTTCGCGTGTTTGTGTATATTATATGGGAATACCGGAATTTGTGAAGCAGTACCTTTTTTGCATCCCAAGTATTAGTCACATTTGAAATTTTTCCTATAGTTGTCATCTCCCACAGCAGTTGATAGCCAAAACCTTAATAAAAACATACTCCAAGTCCAACTTCGCCACGAGATGAAAACCCCATAAAGTGTTTCCTTTGGAATATCATCCGATTACAACTTTAGAGATAAGGGATGTTTTTCTCTCTCTTGGGGCATAGGAGATAAAATAAAGATTATGTACCACGTTATCATCGGATTTTCCAAGGGAGAACCGATAAAAATAAATAAAAGGATGCAAAAACTATGTCTAAACTCGTTCTCTGCCAGTGTGTTTTCTATCTTTTTAAGGCGCTTGTTTTGACACCGATGTACCCTACATAAGCATGTCTTTGAGATTGATGCTGTAAATATACAGTCTATAAAAAGATGCCTCTTGCTGCATTCACTTATCACATGTAACAGATTTCAAAGGTTCTGCTTTATGAATCAATATTCTTTTTTTACAAACGTCTAAGGTTGGATCAGACGCTAGTTAAATAAAAATGAATGAATGAATTTCTCAAACATAAGAGTTTGAGGGGAGGAAATAAACTGCTGTAATCGCTCCAAAAAACTATGTGTGTCATTTTAAATCTTTCAATAAAGGTGTTTTATTTTTATAGTATGTAATACAATAACCCAAAAGTGGTTTATTAGTAGATAGTTTCAAAAGTAGCGGATAAAATCTACCCACCAAGAAAGATTAAATGAAAGTAAGAAAGTCTAGCCAATTTTTACTCACTGTAACCTCACTAAGAAAAGTTTAATAACTCTTTTATTAGGTAGATAAGATGATTTTGTAGGTTAGGCAGCACTGTTGAAATTCCAAGGTATACACACTACCGCAGCAGTTCCTCAAGTGTTGTGGTTTTGAATCACTAATAATCAGTCCATTTAGGAATAAAATAAATAAATTTGTTCCTAAAAGTTTACTTTAGGATAAAAATTTAGAATTTTGCACTTTTAATGAGAGACTAAGAATATATATAAAAGCAGGGCTCGATTTCTAAAAAAAGAGGTACCGGAACGGTAAAATTAATGGTATCAAAACTGAAAAAGCGAATACTTTTTAATACCAAAACTTAAGCATTTATTTTCAAATTTAAATTTATAAAATATATTTCAAAGGAAGAGTGTTCTAACTTAAATATATTGGACGCTTTTTTTGGAATTTGACAATAAAAACATGGTTTTAATTCATTTTAGGACTTTTTTTCGTACATAGAAAGGTATCTGCTGGCCTGATGAATGGGTCTCGCGGGCCGTAGTTCGTAGACCCCTGAAATGGAATATAATTTTTCTTTCCGAAAAAGAGGTTCAGGAACGTCGTTCCGGACCATTCCGGCTGAAATCGAGCCCTGTATAAAAGTATCGTGTTTTCAGGGGACTCTCGGAAATGCTCCGTAGTGCACCAATTGCTCTGCGGAGCAAACCAGCACCCCATAACAATAATACTAAGTGTGCAATGTGAGTAACTCACTATAGTGACTGTGTTTTTCTCAGTTAACAATCTTATGACCATGAGATGAGAGAAACTAGAAGACTATATGAAGGGGGATAGGAAACAATAGAAACAAAGCCCAAATTCTTGATTATATGGCTATGGTTATAATCTGAGAATCATATTTAGAATTGTGAAATCCTCTGATATTTCCAGTGGTGATGGAAAATCGTTCAGTTAGCTCATGAAATGACTTTTAAAAACATCCAGGAATGAATGATGAGAGGAATATATCAACATCTACAATATAAAATAATGTTTACACTACTGGGGAGGTGCAACCAAGTGATGGAAAGTTAAACGACCAAAGAACCGAAAGGCATTCCTCAGGGTCTACTCATTCCGACGTTTTTCCTTGGAAAAAGTTCCTAAACCTTCCGTGTTAAAAAAGGCCTTGATTCTATTAATAAAAGAGAGTTCATACTTTTAACTTCGGATTATCTTTACTAGCAGATGTTTTGTGAGTGCTTTTTCAGCTCTCTTACTTGATTATGTTGGTTTTTTCTTGACACAGTGAGATATAGATGTCCCTCAAAAAGCCATTATTTTACTTTGACTTGCACACTACATCGTGGTTTGTTGATTGGTATTATACTTATGCCAAAGGCCCATGAGGCCATATTGCCCGGAACAAGAAAAAACATCAAAGAAATTGTAGACATAAGGACCATTTCAACTTTTGCGTTTGATTGCGGTACGAGGACTCTGAACCAACCTCGTTCAAGACCAGTCGCGGATGCGTACAGCAAAGCATACTTTACTTTGATAAAGCCGCTGTTAATTTTTTAGCGTTCTGGCTGGTAAAACCGGCTGTCAGTCATTCTCTTTTACGATAGAAGAAAAATATTTTTTCCAGGTTTTGTTTGGCATAAAGTTATAGGCTATGTTTGTAAAAAATTGTTTTTTTATGATTTTATAGCAATTTTTTACATCGGTAATAAATTTTACAAATAAAATATTTGTGTCGTCCCTCGTTTTTTAAAGAGAATTTTTAAAGGTTTAATTTGATATAAAAGTTATAGGCTATGTCTACGAAAAAAAAGTTTCTTTATGATTTTGAAAGTAATATGTTGTTTAAACGCAGAGTCAACAAACTTTATATTAAATTATAATAAGTTGTATAACAACTGTATATTAATTTATAAACTTTAACTGTATATAACTGCTGTCAACACACAAACTGTATATTAAATTATACTACCTATTATGACTTTTTTTTAATAAAATAGTTTTTCTAAATATAATATCGGTGTCACCACTCGTTTTAAAGATAATTTTAAACGGTTTAATTTTATATACAGTTTTGACTATGTCTTCGTTAAAGAATTTTTATACCAATTTTTATATCCTAATAATTATTATAAATAAATGGTCGACATAGAAACCAATATTCCTTTTTCTTCCCTTACAAAACGTATCTCCTCTGATATTATTTGAAAAAAAAATATTTCATAAATAGACAGAAATAAACTGGTAATAACATTCAATAATAAATTAATTTAATTTATCGAATAAAAAAAATAAAATTAGCCACTGGTCAATAGTTCTTAAGGCGCACTACTTAAGCAGGTAATTATGCATTTTTCGCCGACATTTTGGCTTGCTGCCAAAATGTCGGCGCGTGTCTGGACTCAGGCGTGACGACACATCGAACCCCTTTGGCGTGATGCCAAATTCCTATTTCATTGAATATCCGCGGTTGTGTGTGGGAAAAATTACCGGGGCGAACATACAAGACCTCATATAATTATGTAATGATGGATCCCAGTTTCCACTGCTGCTAAGAATAAGTTTTACCGAGAAAAAAAACTACGATTTTTTATGGGGGGGGACTACAATTTTTCTTCGATATGAATTAATCTATTTTAAGTCTAGATAAAAACAGTGTCCAGATTCAATGCTGTTGGGAGGAATCTTATCTTTTTTTGGGGTAATTTTAAGGCCTCCATTTTCGTAGGTTTAATAGAAAATTTCCCCGCATCAAAGTAAAAAAAGTGTATCACACTTTTAAGTTATTCAAACTAGATAGGATTGTATTTTGACAGTTATTTCAAAGATCTTTTATGTCCGTTGACTAAAAAAAACTATTGAACTCCATCGTTCAATTACTATCCATATTCTTTTTTTTTTAAAAAGCAAACACACAAACAAATATACAGAAATCAATAAATATTTTCCATGAAGTCCTTACAAACTAACTAAACGATTTCTGAAACACCCTCATAATGCAACGAGAGCCATTAAAGCTATCTAGAATATGCAAGTTTCTTCAAGTTTCTATTGAAACACTGTCATAGCTTAATTACTCGGTTCATTGTCACCAGAAAATAATAGACGGGGAGAAGTGAGTGCGAATTATTCAGTTGTTTCCTCATATGACGAGTTATTTCTCAAAGGATGATAATGTACCTTTGATGTCAAGTAACGACGATGATCCATAATAAAGAGTAAGACAGACAATGGTCTAGAAATATCACAAGAGTCGTAGTAATTTATATAACCAGAAAATAGCTTTGAAAACATTGTTTTAACATAATATCCGAATAACTCCGAATGATCTACAATAAATTGAGCTACAATCATCATGACAGAGAATTCGAGCATTTATTAACCTCAAAAGAAGACTAACAGAAAAAGGGTCTAATGACAAGTGAATTAGGGATTTATTGGAACCTCTTTATGTTCAAGGGATTCTCCTTGTGTTATGTAAAATGTTGAAAACACAGCAAAAGAGAAAACAAGAGTAAAAGCGTTTAAAATACATAGTTCATTCTTAATTTTAAACTCAGTCCGTAAACTTTAAGTTAATTATCCAAATTTGACTTTTCAGAAAATTTGGTAGAAATAATCAAACGGTTCGTCGATAAGGGATAACTTTACTCTAGTAGCACAGCTCATTCCAAATATGTCAGGCTTACATAAATGCAACTAGAAGTAAACGAAATTCAGCACCAAACATGACGAAAACCGGACGAATCTTGAACGTTTGTGCTGCCTGTACAAGGATGCATTTTCCTTACTCATTCAATGTTAACCCCCGCTCAGAGTTACTAGAATAGTAGTTAAACGTGACACGGAAAAGTGAGGAAAGAAAAATCAAGAACAGTAGAGTGTCAACAAGCAACGTTGCCAGAACTCTAAAATTGATTCGAAACAAAAGGAAGGAAGGACAAAGCCAAATCCCCCCCTTCGTCGCTTTTCAATACTCCTCTGCCTCTCGCGTGCTTTTACATCATATTCGAATCGTTTTGAACTGTTGCCAGTTGGACTTTGCGACACTTGGACACTTTTTCTCGAAGCCTGGAAAATTCCCAAGCAGACCCCCGGAGCCATGATGGTCACGTGAAACGCAAGGTCCGCAGTCTAAACGCAATCGAAAGGCGCATCTTGAAGTACTTACACTAGGGTGGAACGAAAAAACGAATTTTGTCAAATCGTTTAGTGATAGGGCGCAAAATTTGCCTTAAGCCATCAGTATCAATAGTTAAAAATTTTAAAATGATCAAAAAATATCTTGAGGTGCCTCAAAGCCCTTAAAGTTTCGAAAAAATGCTGTTTTTTTTACAAAACAACAAAAAATCCAATGATAAAATCATTACAATTTGTTCATTATTTTTTTATGAGGAACTACTATTATTCTCAGTATAATATTCCAGGTTTCATTTTTTATCACCCTTTTTTTGGTAGTAATATTTTTTTTAACGTCAAATAAATTTTGTAAAGTTGTTTTTCTTGCATTATTGAAACATCAATAACTCTAGAACTATCGAACCTAAAAACGTGAAATTGGATTCCTTTTGTGCGATATTTTTTTCTCTTTACAGTGGTATGCATCATTGACAATCCCCTCCCAAAAAAAATTTAATTTAAAATAAAATGTGAAAAAAATTTAAATTTTTTATTTTTAATTTTTATTATTATATTTATAGTTTTTTATTTTTATTTATCTATGATAAACATTTCTACCAAGTTTCAAGTTAAAAATCTAATTTAATCTTGCAGAAAAAATACAATTAATCGAAATTTTAGTAGGTTTTTAACAACACCTTATCAAAAAACAGAAAAAGAACGATTACACTACAACAATGAAAATATTTCCTTGATGAAAATAGTCATTTCTTATAGATTTTGGGTCGCTGAATACGAAAATCACCATTAAAATTCTCAATTGACTCAGGATTTTCGGGGAACAGCCCCTCCCTCTTTTTACGTTTTCGACGACTTTATAACTTAAAATTCGATTTTCAGTGTCAAAAAGCATTGCTTTAGTCTTCAAATTGCCCCCCAGGGGACAAGATAGGTGCAAATTAATAAAATATGATAAATTTATAACAAATGGACAGGTTTAAGGGGTAATTACTCCCTAAAAATGCAAAAAATAGCTAAAAATTATAGAGGTGCCTATACGCTATTTTTCCATCTTATTTTTACGCAATTCAAGTTTGAAGGGTCCTAACCCTTCCCCAAAGACCTAAATTTGATGGCAATATGCACCAATGATTTTTACTAAAAGCGGTTGAGATGAGAGCGCCCCCAAAGCACCCATGGAAGGATTCAATGCCACACTTGGAGTTAAACTGTGCTGTACAAAAAAATGTGAAGCCACTAACTGAATTTCATCTTATTCTTGTGTAAAATGGTCTGCTGAATTCAAATATGACACCCATTTTCCTCCATCACCCTCAGTTTTTAAAGGGATGTCCCCTAATTGTTATCCACAGCCGTGCATCTATTAACATCTTGAAACATGGAATCCTCACTCCCTAAAACCGGTCAGTTTTTAAAGAACTGAAGAGTTTCTACTTAGGATAGACCCAAAATATAAGGAAAACGTCCATTTGTAATCTTTTCAAAATCATCAATATTAATTCCTTAGCTCGCGAGCGCCTTCACGATTCTGGAAGTCTTCCTAACTCTTCCGCGGGGGCTTCTGGGAGGCTAACACCTCAGCCGCTTTTAGTAAAAATTATTGCTGCATATTATCATCCAATTTGGGTCCTTGGGGAAGGGTTAGGACCCTTCGAACGGGAATTGCGTAAAAAATAAGACGAAAAAATAGCGTATAGGCACCTCTATAATTTTTAGCTATTTTTTGTATTTTTAGGGGGGTAGCTACCCCTTAAACCTATCCATTTGTTATAAATTTATCTTATTTCATTAATTTGAACATTTCTTGTTACCTGGGGAGAAATTTGAAGACTAAAACAATGCTTTTTGACCCTGAAAATCGAGTTTAAAGTTATATAGTCGTCAAAAAACGTAAAAAGGGGAGGGGCTGTTCCCCGAAAATCGTGAGTCAATTGAGAATTTTAATGGTAATTTTCGTATTCAGCGACCGAAAATCTATAAGAACTGACTATTTTCATCAAGGAAAAAATTTTGAAGGTCAACAATTATTGGTTGAATTATTGTAGCAGAACCATAACTACGTATAAAATTCCTAAGGTATAACAAGACAAAAACAGTAAAAGCTTTACCGTAATTGTTAAGATTTCATATTTAGTATATAGTTGGCAGACCCCTGAGAATCACTTAACTTAAATTACAATCTATAAGTAATTTTGATCAGTATTTAGTGAAAGTATTTAATGCTTTTAAAAGAAAACTTTTAACTGAAAATGTTTATTAATGAAGCACTTATAGCTGAAATTAAACATAATTATACAATTTTTTAGTAATTTGTGATAATCTCAAAGCATTTCTTGATTGGTATTAAATTTTTACAGGTTAAATAACTTTTTTCGGTTAAAACTTTTTTTAAATATTTTTTTTGGAAATTGTGAAAAAAAAATTGAAGAAAGGTAACAAGAAGAAAGGAAACAAAGAGAATAAAAATATGAACAAAATGGGCTCCATTTCTTGTTTTTAAACTGAATAGTTCCAGAGTTATGTCTCCTAGTAATTCAGGAAAAACAACTTTACAATATTTGCGTAACTCTAAAAAAAATATTTCTCCCAAATAAAGGGCGATAAAAAAACGAACCTTGTGCCATTATATCTCTGATAGTAGTAGTTTCACATAAAAAACCATGAAAAAAATTTAAGTGTTTAATCTTTGTTTTTTTTGTTGTTTTGTAGAAAAAGTGACAATTTTTTGAAACTTCAAGGCTCTTGAGGCACCTCAAGATATTTTTTGATCAATTTCAGATTTTCACATATTGACACTGATATATTAAGGCAACTTTTCCGCACTATCACTAATTGAATATTCGAAAAAAGTTTTTTTGGCCCTTTTTCGTTCCACCCTAACTTACACGTTTGTTTAATCTGGAAATTTGGATATCTTTTTAATTTAGATTAGAACCATTGCGTTCAACGTTGATTTGGAGAAAAGCTCTTTCTAAGATTTGAGAAAAGCTACTTCTTGAGATACTTCTAAGCTAGAATCAATTTTAAATGCATTTTTTACGTGTAACTTATAAACCCTTTTTTTTTTAATTTCAAAATGTTTTTTCAGAGTTTGAAAGAGAGAGAGGTCTACTTCAGAGTTCACCAACTAAAATCCCCCTCCCAATCTAAAATCAAATATACAGGGTGATTCTGAATTCATCATCAATATTTTGGGGGGAGGTAGAGAGGACCTAGACAAGCATATTTCGAATAGGAATGGGGGGCGCAGCAGCACCGTTAAAGAGCTAGGACCTAATGTAGTGCGAGAGCGTTACAAAAGGACGTTTTGCCAAGGCCCGTGTAACGAAACAAAACATAATAGAATAAAAAAATTATTGCATGAGAGCATGAGGTAAAGCAGTATCCGTTCTACTTAAACCATAAATTTGATAGAAATTGGACCACTTGCTAAACTGTGGGGTGAGTTTTAAAACGTACAGTAATTAATCTTTTAGCCAAAGAATGGATTTTCCTTAGTTTAATGGTATTTAGAAAAATGATGACCGGGGAGGGAATTTTCAATGATCATGCAAGATCCCTTATTTATTTAAAAACGGTATGATCATTGAAAATTCCTTCCCTGATAAATGCGAAATTCCATTGAATTTATCACATTGCCCTCCTCCACTTCGGGCATTATTTATAATTCCCGATTTATCACATGGCCTTAACATATAAATTTCTATGACAGGCTAGATACGAACGAAGGAATTTAATTTAACAGTGGTAGGGATAATATTAATACTTATATGTCCAAGAACAAGTACTCAAATACTTTGAGTTTGTTCATTTCTTTCCAACTTTTTACTTAGTTAATGTACTATTTCATTTAAACCAATTACGTACTAACTAATCAACTCAAAAAGAACGAATTACAGAAAAGAGAAATATCACGGCTGGGATATTAACGGCCATCGGCCACACTAATGAAGTTACTTCTATAATAATATCGAGGTTACCAAGTTCATGGTTACCTTTAGGTTATTCAAGTAGACTTCGAGATTCCCATGGGTTGATTGAATCAAACAACTTTTGTTCATTAGATTTTACACTCTTCTAAATTATCTTTAATGGATAGTATAGAAGCATTTCCCAATGCTCATTTGAATCAGATTTCCTCTAGAAGGCAATTAGGAAACGAATACGCAAATCCAACAACAAGCAAATCAATTCTGAAGCAATAATAGGTCAGTAAGCCTTCCTGAAAACTGTCACGTAGACAAGATGGACTTTTTCAATTCCGAACAAAATGGCCTCTTTCAAAGAGAATGGATAGCTTTGGGATTGAGAAACAAAAGGTCACAATTTCCTGGGGTTTGGCGGATTTCGTCCTTTTAAAATGATAGTGTCAGAGCTATAGGATGTATAGGATGCGAATGTAAATCGTTGGATTATTTCCGAATTTAGAATGTAGTTTAGTTCTGGTAATGCAGTGTTAAAAGGTCAAGTTGTTTGGGGTGGCCTAGTTGCATTTTTTTATTAAGAGATTTAGGGGATTGCGGATAAAATTTTTCAGAGTTGATAAATACAGTTCAGTTTGCAGGAAGTAATAGAATACAGTGTAGAGCTATTTTGAAGTACTACTGTTAATAAGAGAATATTGTGAGACATTATCCCTTGGGATTTTAGAGAATAAATGAAAAACCAGAGAAAAAATGCTAATTATAATTTGAAATTATAAACACTAATAGAGTGATTCTTTTCAATAGATCTTGCTACACAGAATTTTATTAATTCAGTCATCTCAATTTTTGTTGTAAAAAGGAATCTGATTTCTACAGTCTAATTTCTTTTGGAGTAGGTTGTTTTAGTACCTTATTTTTTAAAAATAAAACAACATGGAATATTTCCAATATTTATCTTCCCCCCTTTTTTTTGCTGCATATTACATAACCTATGATTCCTATACAGTTACTGTTACATAACAAAGTGCAGCAGTTATGAACTGCAAATATGGATAAAAATAATGCAAAAAGGTCAAGGCGATTAGAAGTGCTACTTAAGCTAATAGGTTTCCAAATATAAGGATCCCTTCATAAATTGAAAACAGTAATATCATCTCTTTTCCTAGAAATTCTCACCTGACGTTGCGAGTTTCCAGAATTTACTTTTTATAACTCCTCATTTAAAAATCATGACATAACACCAATTTATATCGTGACATTTAAATTTTTCTGAATATAAAAAGGTATATAGAGGTGAATGGAATTCCTCATTCAAGTATCCAACAGAAGCAAATTTTTACTTAGAATACTGACTAATAAGATCATCGAAGGTAAGAACTTTTGGTTGAGTAAAATAGCTATTAAAATATTGCTTGAATCATCAATAATGATATCCCGATATGTTTTATGGATGTATTATATATATTTTATACCTTTAACAAAAAATCCTCATTAACTTCCCGAGTTATTAGTTGAATAAATAATTTGAAATCAGTCTATTTAAAAAGTTTAAGAACAGTTTGAACCTGTACATTACAAAAGATAGTAAATTTTAAAATTTTAATTTTATTATATACATTTTTAATGAGTTGTAGTTAGAAGTGAGTAAGACAGTAACCCAGAAAGATAAAATCCTAAAGTTTTTTCATTCCTTATTCAACTTTCCTATTTGTGCAATAATTCATAAATGTTCCTTACCGTTTCATGTAAGTTCAGCACTAGATTTCCCGTCCCTCATCCCGAAATTCCGAAAGATAAGCCTCTACTAAATCAAATGAACTAATTTTAACCAGAATTAATTACTGAAAGATGGTTGTAAACATACGGTCAAAATAATTAACAATTTCAAACCTCTTATTGTTTGGTAAAGGTAAACATACTCTATCGATTAAGCGATAGTTCATGATGAGAAAGAGAGGATTTGAAATAACATTTGGGTTATTGTCTCCTGTAAAAGAACGTTTTCAAAACAAATGAGATAAATTTAGCATCCTGAGTTCTATAATTCAAGTATTTTCTCCAAGTTGCATTGTAATCCACCTGGAATAACTGGTTTTTCGAGCGAGAGACCGTCTGTTGAAAAGCAATAATTTAAACTTAAATAGAGAACAACGAACTATAATTTCTAAGGTTGAGGCGAGGAATGTAAAACATCCACTTTTTTTGTGAATACGAAGAAAATGCAAGCCTGTTACTTGGGATACTACATTTAAAAAGCATTGGGTCATATTTTTACGTAAACAGAACAGGATGGGCAGAATCAAATTTCATTTCCTTAAGTTTAATTTTATTCTTTATACGTATATAGTTAACTCTAAATTTATAACACGTTCTTCATGAATGCAATTTGATGTAAGTAATATTTGATGCAATATTTCTTTCTCCTATATGTGGTATATGTTTTCTCCTTGGCAATACAAACGCTCTTTTTCTTGTAATGTCTACCATGTTTACTTGTAATAAAATAACAATTATTATTATTGTTAATAATTTACGAATTTATATGTATTAATGGTTTGATTAACTTTAAATAACTTTTGGATTAAATTGAGTCAACTTTCTTTAAAACTTAAAATCCAAATACAGGGTGTCCCAAAAAAGACACATTTTAAAAATAAATTACTAATTACTCGAAAACTAAAAAAGATAAAAATACGCAGTTTATTGCATTCTACACCTAAGACTCCCAGAAATAGGATGTAACAAACTTGGTATTTTTATCTTTTTTAGTTTTTGAATTATAAGTCATTGATTTCTAAAATGTCAGTATTTTTTGGGACACTCTGTATACTTTGAACTTTGATTTGTATCAATGTGACCTTCAGGATAAAAATATATTTTGAAACTTTTTAATGGTTACTTTAAACATTTTTTGTGCTGGTGTAGTATTATTTGTATATGGTATATATTGCAGTATGGTATATTCAAATATTTGATTAAAACGATTTAAGGTGTTTATCAAGTTTTTTTTAAAAAATAAATACATTTAGAAAAAGATCGGCCTTCTCCCTTAAATCATGAAGTTGGTGAAAATTTGGACTTCCGAGCAATCAGGGTCGATGTAAATAAGCAGCATAAACTTCGGAGAAATTCTTTTAAAAACGCAAGCATAGCTACTTAATTTTAAAGTAAGTTATTATATTATTAGTTTAGTCCAATTGTTGAGTTATAAGGTAAAAAAGCAATGTTTATAAGTGTAATATAGTTTTTTACTATCTAAAAATATTGTAAAAGAAAAGCAACCTTTAAAAATAAACGTTGTTTTCACTGCCATAAATGGATATCAAAGGAAAAACAACATTTACAGATGATTGGTTTTCGCTGCATTGCTCGGGTTCCGAAGCGTTTGCCAAGTGCAAGGTTATCTTTTTTTCTTTTATCGAGAGGAGGCAACAATTTACAAGAATCGTTTTAAGATGGTTCTGGGAGGGGCCCTCATATTTTGATATTTTATCACTTTTTACAGTTAAGCATAAAACTCGACGCTTGCTCCAAAATTTCCGAAAATATTTGTTATAGTGGGATAGAAAAGCTTGTGTCAGTTATTGATCCGCTACCATATAACTTCAATATAGCAATACAACGTGAGTTCTATTAAATTCTCTTTCAGATGCAAGGCTACTACGTGATACTTTTCACTCTGCTCCTGTTGATCTGCATGTCCGGTCCAGTCTTTGGCCAAGATTCTCAGTGTCCAGGTACAGTGCGAACCCTCTTGAACGCAGTAACAGCCTTGGTGCAAGCTCTAGTTGCTCTCCTATCCGCATTACTAGCATAAAGGATGTTTTCTTCTGCTGTGTAACATCAGTGGAGTAAATAAAGTCCATTAATTAATTGATTTTTTCGTTATTTTTTCTAACAGCCTAGTTATTTCCAGGTGCATAATATTGTCATGTTTTGCTAATTCTTATACGGGTTGTCAGGCTAGCAACAATGAGTCAAGCTTGAGAATCTATCCTTAAATTTCTTTTGTGTGAGTAAAAACTTTAAGGCTGGTTTCTGCCAATTTTACCACAAAGAATCGCTGGAAACCAAGAACGAAATATATTAATCTATAGCAGGGGTCTCCAAACTTTTCAGTCCGAGGGTCGCATTAACCCTCTACTGCCCATGGTAGCATATATGCTACCATAAGTTTAGCTTCAATTTTCAGCATGAAATTAATAAGTAATACTTATTTTTAAGTTATTACAGCAATAATTGTACCTTTAGGTGTTATAATTTATGAAGTTTAAGTTTAGTCCTCCTTTCCAATTTTTTTTTTTAATTTTTTGAAATACCACCTTTGACTAAAAATCCAAAATGGGTCCTACAAGGGTTAATTATAGCTAATTTTTACAAATATGTTAATGAAATTAAGTTGAATTCTTTTGATATATTTTTAGAGGAAGAGTTGCTTATATCATCTGTACAAAAAATTTCCATGTAAAAGTATTTTTTAATTGTGAAATAATTAAATTAAAATGATGGTAGCATATGGTAGCATATAAATTGATGCTTGGGGTCTAGGTGGCATATTGGCAATCATAAAATATTTTCGTAGAAAAAGAGTATTTCTTAGCGTCAGCTGTTTATTCAAGTTACTTTTCTATTTTAATTAGTCAAACTATAAAAAAATTGATTAATTTATTAATTAAAAATTTTAAAAATTAAACAATGTATTAATTTATTAAAATTTTTTAAACTTATTTCATTAGCTTTATCACTTAATTAACTTGTTATTAGGCAAGTCTTTAACTATATTTATTCGTTTGTTCATTTTTACACGAAAAAAAGTAGGTTTTTTAAAATTTAATTAATTTTTTAATTTTTTTTAAATTTTGCATTAAATATCAAGAAAATTTTATGAAAAATTGAATATAACGCTATGATGTAATACTGAAATAACACTCCTATTAATTACTTATAAGTAAAATATTTTAATTATATTTAAAAGATCTGTTTTACGACTTTGAAAGTTTTAATGCTGCATTTTTTACTATAGGAATTTACTAAATAGGCTAATTCCAGGCTCAAAATTATTTTTAAAGGCATCAAAATATTTCTAATATGTTTCTAGATAAAACTATCAGCGTTTTTTTTTATCCTATGCCCGTCTCCGACCTTTCGGTCATTAGTCGACGAGCAGCCCAGTACAGCAAAGAACGATTAAAATAGACACCAAAATCACTTTCACCAACAGAAAAAGAAACACAATTAAAAACAGCAGGGCAAATGTAGAGGTGGGCTCCAGTCATTGGATCTTCAGTGTCACAGAGAGGGCAAGCATCTTTTACTGCCAGCCCGATCCTGTGTAGATGTTTTTGTAGATAGTCATGGCCAGTGACAAGTCTGAAACAGGCCACACCAACTGCTCTTGGCAAGGAACTAGGAATTCTTGCAGATAATAGAGAATTCCACATTTTCCACAGAATTCCACATTAATAGAGAATTCCACTATCAGCGTGCATTGCATTGTATGCAAAATCAATTAGTAAAAAATATATATTTTTGTTTTTTTACTGCATAAAAATCGAACAAATACTGGTTGAAAAAAAAAGAAAAGAAAAAAATTAGTTAATAGCTGTAAAAGGGGAATAATTTTTACTATAAATAGGTAAAGAAGGTTTTTTAAATCTTTCCACACAAAAATATAACTATTTTTACCAGAATTAAAAAACTTTGGAATATACCGATATCCTTCATTTTGTACCCTAATCTGCCCATGGTAGCATATATGCTACCAATCAGAAACCAACAAAATTTTAACAGAATCAAAATTTTTTTGGCATTTTTATTTAATTTGGACCCAAACTACATGAATAAGGCAAAAAATTAATTTTTTCCATAGTAATTTCTTGTAGTGGGCATTAGAGGGTTAATTATTAAACGGTAGCTAGAGGGCCAACTACGTACTCTAGTCTAGGCTCGTGGGTAGTTCAAATGGGGATTCACAATTATGTTTTGAAAGAACAATTAAGTAACAGCCTTACAATTAAATCAGAATTATTATTATTATTATTATTATTATTATTTGCAAAAGAAAAAACACGCATTTAAGAATTTTAAAATATGTACATGTGTCTTTTGAATCGTTGAAAATAAATCAGTTCTAAATAGTAATAAGCTAATAGTTTTTTTAACATCTTAGATCAAAGTGGCGCCCATGGAAATTTATTTCGGAAGGAACCCAAATATATTCTAAGAAAATTATGTCATCATCAGGCCCAAAGATAAATTTTTGCACTGGGGAGGAGTCCTAAATCCCCCCCTGTTAGGCATGTTTAATAGGTTTAATGTACCTTTTTAATACATTTTTAGGAAGAATTCTCATTTTTGAAATTAATATGAAAATTAATGTGATTAATTAATTTCCAAGTACATAAAGGGGTCTGGGGGTCCTCTGCTCCAAGAAATTTTTGAAAATTTGACCATAACTCATTTTGTTACCCCTAGTCTTGGATCTTTTGTTTTTGTACAACACATATTCGTAATTTTTTTGTAGATAAAGAGGGGTCCGCGGGTTGGATGAGAGGGCCACATCTGTTTCCACGGGCCGTAGTTTGTGACCCCTGATCTACAGTATTGAAATTCCAATACGAAATAATAATCATTCATTTTTTGTTTCCCTTTATTTGATTCACGACTCTGATTCAATTATTTAAATAACTAGGGGCTCTGCCCCCTGCTCGCTATCGCTCACCAACCCCCGGAACTGCTTCGCAGTTCTATGAAGATCGCTTCGCGATCTTAGCGAGCAGAGCTCGCTTGTTTCATCTCAACTATCCAGTAAAACCTGGAACTTGTCTGCTTAGTTAATGATCATTTCAAATCGAAACCTTTTATCTCTCTAACTTACCAACAACTTAATGCGGACCAGTACTACAAAAATATCAAAATAAAACTGTTACTAAAATATTCCTTTTTAGTTTACCAATAATTTAACCGAAATGTTTTCAAAAATATCCAGCAAGTCTACTAATTATCATCAACCATCTTAGAGAAAAAAACATGCCATTAAAAAAATTTTAAATTTATAAAATGCACGTGTGTATCTAGTGAATCATCGGGGATAAGAAATAAGAAATCAGACTCATAACAATAATCGCCTATTTCTCTAGTGAATGACCAGAAAGAGAAGAAAAAATTTAAACTTGGTATCTTAATAATTCTAAAACTAATTCGAATTTTTTAAAAAACGAAACGCCAATCTTTCTATAAAAAATAATTGTATGCGTGCTTAAAATATCATAGCTCTACTGTGATTAGTTTTTCTATTATAACGAAAAAACCGAAAAAGGGTAAAACATTTCGAAACTTTAGAATTTAATTACTCCAAAAATAATTCGAAATTCGAAAAAAGGGCGACGAGGTGCACAACTTCATACTTAAGAGTATGTGTCTGCAAAAAATCATGTTTCTGCTGTAAATAGATTTTGCTGGGGGCGAACTCGCAGCCGAAAAAAATAATTTTCGACTTTGACATTAAATAACTCCAGAACTAATTATCTAATTAATTAGGTTTGGAAACTAAAATGACCCTCATACATTTGTCTACCAATAGTCAAAATTTCATAATATTCTTTCAAATAGTTTTTGCGTAGTGATAGTTCAAAGTGTTCAAAAATAACATTTTCTGAAACGGTGGCGGCGGCGGCGACTGTTACTTTTTTTTAATATAGAGAGATTTAAGAATGGAAGGTTTTGGGAAAATGCCACATAAACTGGGTTCATTTAGGGATAGTAAGATTTCATTTAAAAACAAGTTTGTACAGATCCGGTTAGGTGGATTGAGCTGACGACCTGTCGAATTTAAAATGACAATTATTTCAATGTGATAAATTTGTGACAATGCCATGTGAAATCGGAGACAAAACGTCTTTCGAAGATAATGAATTAAAACTGCATATTTAATGATAGAGGATGAATGAATACGAACAGGTAAGTAACGAGCGAATCTCGCTTCAGCGCCAAAGAAGGCTAGCTGTAAAACCCGGCTTTGCCGGGTTGTAACAGCTAGTAAACTATTAAAACCATTCAAGATGTCAAGACTGTAGTTGAATTACTTAGTTGAAAACTAAATCATATTATAAGTTAATATCTAAAAACAGTGTTGATTTAATGGAGGTGTAACATTAAATTGTCTAAAAAATACATGAACGCATAGATACATGATTTCATAGCTTTAAATAATAACATATTTTAATAGACTAGGGGGCTCTGCCCCCTGCTCGCTATCGCTCACCAACCCCCGGAACTGCTTCGCAGTTCTATGAAGATCGCTTCGCGATCTTAGCGAGCAGAGCTCGCTTGTTTCATCTCAACTATCCAGTAAAACCTTGAACTTGTCTGCTTAGTAAATGATCATTTAAAATCGAAACTTTTCATCTCTTTAACTCTAACTTATCAATAACTTAATGCGAACCATTACTACCAAAATATCAAAATAAAACTGTTACTAAAATATTCCTTTTTAGTTTACCATTAATTTAACCGAAATGTTTTCAAAAATATCCAGCAAGTCTAATTATCATCAACCATCTTAGAGGAAAAAAATGCCATTAAAAAACTTTTAAATTTATAAAATGCACGTGTGTATCTAGTGAATCATCGGGAATAAGAAATCAGATTCATAAAATAATCGCCTGTTTCTCTAGTGAACGACCAGAAAGAGAAGGAAAAATTGAAACTTGGTATCTTAATAATTCTAAAACTAATTCGATTTTTTTGAAAAACGAAACTCCAATCTTTCTATAAAAAATAATTGTATGCGTGTTTAAAATATCATAATTCTACTGTGATTAGTTTTTCTATTATAACGAAAAAACCGAAAACGGGTAAAAAATTTCGAAACTTTAGAATTTAATAACTCCAAAAATAATTCGAAATTCGAAAAAAGGGTGACGAGGTGCAAAACTTCGTACCTAAGAGTATGCGTCTGCAAAAAATCATGTTTCTGCTGTAAATAGATTTTGCTGGGGGCGAACTCGCAGCCGAAAAAAATAATTTTCGACTTTGACATTAAATAACTCCAGAACTAATTATCTAATTAATTAGGTTTGGAAACTGAAATAACCCTCATACATTTGTCTACCAATGGTCAAAATTTCATAATATTCCTTCAAATAGTTTTTGCGTAGTGATAGTTCAAAGTGTTCAAAAATAAAATTTTCAAAATCAGCGGCGGCGGTGACGGCGGCGACGGCGGTGACGGTCACTGTTACTTTTTTTAAATACTAGGGGGCTCTGCCCCCTGCTCGCTATCGCTCACCAACCCCCGGAACTGCTTCGCAGTTCTATGAAGATCGCTTCGCGATCTTAGCGAGCTGAGCTCGCTTGTTTCATCTCAACTATCCAGTAAAACCTGGAACTTGTCTGCTTAGTTAATGATCATTTAAAATCGAAACCTTTCATCTCTCTAACTTACCAATCACTTAATGCGGACCATTACTACAAAAATATCAAAATAAAACTGATACTAAAATATTCCTTTTTAGTTTTCCTACCAATAATTTAACCGAAATGTTTTCAAAAATATCCAGCAAGTCTACTAATTATCATCAACCATCTTGGAGAAAAAAACATGCCATTAAAAAACTTTTAAATTTATAAAATGCACGTTTGTATCTAGTGAATCAACGGGAATAAGAAATCAGACCAGGGGCGTCATTTCAGTGTTTGGTTGGGGGGGGCAAGGAATTTTTTTAAAAGGGTCTGGACCTTGCTGTAACCAGGTTTTTCTGGCGGGGGTTGCCTCAACTTCATTTTTAAGTTAATATCATGCCAAAATTTGACAACGTGAACTCTAAGGAAAAATGGGGGTGTCTGGGGGTTTACCCCCAGGAAAATTTTGAAAATTTGGCTCTTAAAGTAGTGTTTTAGCTTGTTTTGAGACCCTTTGGGCTGCATCCAAAGAGAACAGTTTCTTGTAAACCACATAATTTTCTGGGGAAAAGAGTTGTAAATAAACGTCAAAGTTTTAAGGGGACAAGGGGTCCTCCCACAGGAATTTTAATTCCCCTTTAAACTAGTATTTTATCTCTTTTTCAAACTCTGGGGAGCTTCTAAAGAGAAAAGCTTCTTGTAAGAGGAATAGTTTTCAAGGGGGGAAACACTAAATAAAAGACATGAAAATTTTAGGGGGGGGGCTGGGGGTCCTCCCCCAGAAAATTTTTGAAATTGGACCCTCAAAAGTAGTGTTTTAACTCCTTTTGAGACATTTTGAGTTGCACCCAAAGCTCCTTGTGGAAGTTACAGAATTTTCCAGGGACTTGCAGCTATTTTTCACATTACAGTGGAAACCTTGGGGGGGGCGGTTGCCCCCCCCTGCCCCCCCTAAATGACGCCCCTGAATCAGACTCATTAAAATAATCGCCTGTTTCTCTAGTGAACAACCAGAAAGAGAAGAAAAAATTGAAACTTGGTATCTTAATAATTCTAAAACTAATTCGAATTTTTTAAAAAACGAAACGCCAATCTTTCTATAAAAAATAATTGTATGCGTGTTTAAAATATCATAGTTCTACTGTGATTAGTTTTTCTATTATAACGAAAAAACCGAAAAAGGGTAAAAAATTTCGAAACTTTAGAATTTAATTACTCCAAAACTAATTCGAAATTCGAAAAAAGGGCGACGAGGTGCACAACTTCATACCTAAGAGTATGTGTCTGCAAAAAATCGTGTTTCTGCTGTAAGTAGATTTTGCTGGGGGCGAACTCGCAGCCGAAAAAAATAATTTTCGACTTTGACATTAAATAACTCCAGAACTAATTATCTAATTAATTAGGTTTGGAAACTGAAATGACCCTCATACATTTGTCTACCAAGGGTCAAAATTTCATAATATTCCTTCAAATAGTTTTTGCGTAGTGATAGTTCAAAGTGTTCAAAAATAACATTTTCTGAAACAGCGGCGGCGGCGGCGGCGGCAGCGGCGGCGGTGACTGTTACTTTTTTTTAATATAGAGAGATAGAGAGAAACTTTGTATCTTCGGTAGATGGATGTGAAAAAAATGTATTTAATGCAATTGGAAGACAATAGACGTTAAATATAACAATAGAGTTAAAACAAACTATAGTCGGGTGGCTTATTACAAAAAAACTGCAAATTGTGATACTTTTATGAAAATTTCAGGGATGATATATCAACATATAAGAACTAAAAAATCGATGGGACCCCAAAATTTTAGCGCGTGGTTTGACCGCTATGACGTCATAACCAAATGGCACCCCTAGCGGTCCCAAAACGATGTCGTGGTAAATTTTTTAACGCTAAACACTTTTTAAGCTCTAAATATCCATGAACATATCCTAAAAATAAAATATTTTCTAATATTTACTTACTCTAGGAATAATAGGGGATGGTTTCATTAGAATGACGTCATTATCACTTTGGTTTACTCTGCGTCCAATATCCATGGTGATGATAGTTTTTCTTGGTTTTATTTACCTTCGAGATCCTATTTACTTATTATTAAGTGTCTAAGGAAATGTATTTTCCAAATATAAAAAGAATATTTGAGTTTTTGGGGGCGTGATTTATTTAATTGCGCATACTTACAAAGGCGTCAGTAACGCAACTTTTAAACAGTGCTGAAATAACTTTCTAATTGTAATACCAACACCAAACTTTCAGGGATGATAGGTTATCACAGCGTTTCTCAACCTTTTTACTCTCACGGAACCCTTTTGACGAAGTCCAAGTTCCGGGGAACCCTAGTGTCCATGCAACATATGGCGTAGGGTAGGTGGGGGTAAAAACCCGCACGAGGCAAAACTACGCACCGCGATTTTTAATTGTTAATGATGGATTCAAAAGTTGAAAACCAGGTGGTTGGTTTGTCTTACTGTGACCTATTGTTCTGCGAAAGTTCGTACCCCTAAGTCACTCATGAGTTTAAAAAATGCTGTAAGTTTGTTTTTCATCATTTTGATGTAATTTTTCTGATCTTTTACTTAAAAATTACATAAAATAGGGCTTGAGGAGAAATACAAACAAATAGCCCAATTATAAGATAGCAATTCACTTTCAGATTCATTTTGAAAGAATTGCCTCAACATGTCTCTAAAAATAATAAGTCTTGTTTTTCAAAATAAAGTAAAACGGGGCAAATCCACGCAGGTGTTTTGGGGCAAATCTACGCAGCTTAAAAAGCTCAGGAATTCGTCCCAAAAGGAAAATGGGACTACGTGATCGCTAAAGAGGTTAATAAAGGTGTCCGAGATGCCAACCCTCTACCTGAAACCATCCTTTCTCCCTTTTGAAAGATATCAGGTCAATCTGAAATTAATTGCTGCAACAGATTGACAATTTTCATTAAAACTGATCATATTTATATTTAATATTGTTGGTTGGCTTAGAAATATTAAAACAACATTAAGAGCATTATTTTTAGTGTTTTTATGATGAAAAATTCTGTTTATCACTGTTTATTTCATTTGGGCACCAAGATTTGCAAGGTGCGGGTCTTTGCCCCATTTTGCGAGGCAAAGCCCCGCGAATTTTTTTTCCACTAAATTGTAAATTTCTCCTAAAATACCATCGATAAGAGTTTAAACTTGGATTGGTTTTGTAGGTAGGATCTCAATCTAACATCTCCAATTGAAATTTCGGGATTATCTACCCCCTTTCGAGGACAATGTTAAAAATACTGAAAATTGCGTGGTTTTGCCCCCACCTACCCTATATAGAAATTTATTTCGGGAGGGGCCCAAAAGTATTACTCAACCCCTCCAATACACATTTAAAATAGGTTTAACGTAGCTTTTTAATGCAATTTTAGGTGAAATTTGCATTCAAGAGAACTTAACATCATAAATATTGTGATTAATAAAGTTTAAAGTAGGAAAGGGGGGTCTGGGGGGTCCAGCCCCAGATAATTTTTAGAAATTTGACCCAACAAACTGGGTTTTAAATTGTTTTTGGAACATTAATCCAAATTTTGGACATACATTTTTAGGTAGGATTATAACTTTCATGAAAACATAATAAAAAATAATACAATTTCATGTACTAAAGGGGGGTTTGGGGGTCCTCCCCCAGAAAATTTTTGAAAATTTGGCCCTAAATAGCAGGGTTTTAACGTGTTTTGGTATGCCTAGTCCAAATTTTGGGGGGGGAGGGCGGCGCAAGTTCAGAGTTGCACCTGCGCCAAGTTTTTAGCGTTAAAGATGACTAATATGGTAACCCTAACTCATGTTAAAAGAGTCATTTGGCTTCTAAATGTGCCGTTAAACAGCCAAAAATCGCCAAGCAGGTGCAACTCTGAACTTGCGCCGGGAGGGCCCCCTCGGCCCCCCTTAAATACGCCACTGCCATGATACAATATTTTTTCTTGCTGTTTTGTCCTCCCTCCGAATTTATTTTGAAAATTCTCCTTTAAACTAGTGTTTGATCGGCGCAAGTTCAGAGGTGCGGATGATTGGCGAATTTTGGCTATTTGGCGCCATATTTAGAAGCCAAATGACTCTTTTAACATTAGTTAGGGTTACCATATTAGTCATGTTTACTGCTAAAAACTTGGCGCATCCGCACCTCTGAACTTGCGCCGTTAGATCTCCATTTTAAACTTTTTGTGGAACACCCAAGGAGAAAAGCTTCTTGAGAAAGTTCAATGGAAAAACACTGTATAACAGGCGTCAAAATTTTTGATGGAATTTCGGAGTTCTCCCTTGAAAATGTTTCGAAATTTGCCAATTTAAGTCGAGTTTCAGCGTACCTATTTTAAGACCCCTTGAGTTTCATTTGAAAAGAACATCAGTTCCTTGTAAAACACAGAATTTTCAAGGGGGAAATGTAATTAACGTCAATTTTAAGGGGGGCTAGGGGTCCTCCCTCAGAAATTTATTTTGAAATTCCCCTTCAAGCTAGTGTTTATCTTCTGTGTCTTATCTTTAGAACACCGAAAGGCTACGGAAGCAAAAGAAAATTTTCAACGGAAAAACACTGGCTCGCATTTGGCTGGCTGTTCCTCAATTTATTTAGGGTTATCCTAAAATGTACAAAAAAAAGAGATTTTCGGATCCCTTGCGGAACCCTTGAGGAAGCCTCGCGGAACCCCAGGGTTCCGCGGAACCCCGGTTGAAAAACGCTGGGTTATCATATAAAAACTGTAAAATCGATGGGACCCCACAATTTCAACGCGTGGTTTGACCGCTATGACGCCATAACAAAATTGCACCCCTTGCGGTCCCAAAACGATGCCATGGTAAATTTTTTAAGGCTACCTTCAAGATCCTACCTTCAAACTTTCAATGATGATAGATCATCATATGATAATTGAAAAATCGATAGGACCCCAACATTTTAGAGCGTGGTTTGACCGCTATGACGTCATAAAAATTGTGCTCGTAGTTATGAGTTGTTTTAAGGGTGTAGTTTTGATCAGTATGGTGATATAACAATACCACCTTAACAACGTCCACCTTAAGAAGGATCTATCTTTTCAAGAGTCTATTACATTTTAATTTTATATATTTTTCTTTTCAAAAATATATAATGTTGAATAAAAAATTTTATAAAACATTTAACATTTTAATTAAGTTTGAAACGCAAAACAGAATAACTTTAAAAAAAAATTACCACGACATCGTTTTCTGACCATTTATGGACTCCATTCTGTTATGACGTCATAGCGGACAAACCACGCTCTAAAATTTTGGGGTCTCATCAATTTTTTAGTTCTTATATGATGATTTATCATCCCTGTAAGTTTTACTTTGGTATCACAATTAAAAGTTTATTTCAGTGCTGTTTAAAAGCTGCATCACTGACGCCTTTGTAAAAATACGCAAATAGGTAAACAATGCCCCCAAAAACTCAAATGTTCTTTTTATATTTGGAAAATACATTTCCTTAGACACTTAATAATAAGTAAATAGGATCTGGAAGGTAAATAAAACCAAGAAAAACTATCATCACCATGGATATTGGACGCAGAGTAAACCAAAGTGATAATGACATCATTCTAATGAAACCACCCCCTATTATTCCTAGAGTAAGTAAATATTAGAAAATATTTTATTTTTAGGATATGTTCATGGATATTTAGAGCTTAAAAAGTGTTTAGCGTTAAAAAATTTACCACGACATCGTTTTGGGACCGCTAGGGGTGCCATTTGGTTATGACGTCATAGCGGTCAAACCACGCGCTAAAATTTTGGGGTCCCATCGATTTTTTAGTTCTTATATGTTGATATATCATCCCTGAAAATTTCATAAAAGTATCACAATTTGCAGTTTTCGGTCATTTTTTTGTACTAAACCACCCGACTACTATAGGACGTTTAAAGCAGACTCATCTTCTCGTAAGCCATATTCACACAACTTTTAGATGAAATACAAGGATCAGAAAACTTTATGGCTTAAGAGTTGGTGGGCTGGATCCAACCGAAATCGACAGCCCTATAAAAGTAGTGGTTATATGCGTTATAGCGATAAATCTCCAAGACACGAGATATTATACTATTTTAGAAAACTCCTATTCTTAGACTCTAAAACTTTAAAAATTATGTTAGAAAAATCCCAAGCATACACAAGGAAAAACTGGGGTCTTCTGGATACAAAGGGCAAACACAACAAGGGGCCAACCTTTTCTATTCCAGGCCTCGTACAGACCCTCAAAAAATTTCAGGACACATTTTTATAAAAAATTCAGGACAACATTTCAGGACATTTTGGGTATTATAATGTAGCGTTTACTTTTTCCTTAACCAGAATGTTATCCATCATGTGTGTAAAATTAAAGTCTAAACAAATGAAAGAAAAAAATGAACAATATATAAGGCTTTCTATTAATATTAAGACATACTGAAAAACATTTTAAACAGAGAGCCGCGCTCCAAAAATACGTGCTTTCTCTTTTAAGGAACACGTGATTTTTTTTTCGTTACAGTCGGTTAACCGAAAGAAAATCGAAAATAAGTCTCGGTATACAATTGATATCACTAAACTAAACTAAACCATCGGCGCAACAGCCCTAGTGGGCCAAGGCCTACGATGCCCATCTTCGTTTTCGTGACCGTGGGGCCTGGGGTGCTAGGCAAATGTCCCAGTTAGGTGGTCAGTCTAACGTGAGACCCCCAGTGTTTAGTTCCCAAGCATGCTTGGTCCTCAGTTTATCCACCCACTGAAGGGGTGAAAGGCTGAGTGAGTGGACCCTGCCCAGCCCGGGATTTGAACCCCGGACCTGTGGCGTGGAAGCGCGATGCACTACCACTGCGCCACTGGGCTTCCAATTGATATCACTACTCGACAAAAAATAGCGTCAAAATTCTTCTGACACAAATCAAGCAGATTCTTATGTAAAATGACCAACTGAATCCGAATTTAACCCCCGTTTTTCTCCATCACGCTCAGATTTTCGGGGAACAGCCCCTCCTCCTTTTTGCGTTTTTCGATGACTTAATGACTTTGAATTCGATTTTCAGTGGCAAAAACTATTACTTTAGCCTTTAAATTACACCCGAGGGAACAAGAAAGGTTAAAGCTTCTAAAATATACAAATTTGTAGCAAATGAATAAGTTTAAGGGGTTATTACCCCCCTAAAAATGCAAAAAAATCGTTAAAAATTACAGATATTATTTTTGGCTATTTTTTCATCTTATTTTTTACGCAATTCATCATTAAAGGGTCCTAACCCTTCCCCAAGGACCCAAATTTAATGAATATATGCAGCAATGATTTTTAAAAAAGCGATTTAGGTGTTAGCGCTCCCAAAGCACCCACGGAAGGGTTCGATGCCATACTTAAGGGTTAAACTGCTATACAAAAAAAATTCCAACTGTTACTGACTGAATTTCAGTCGATTCTTGTGTAAAATGACCTCCTGAACTCAAATATGACACCCATTTTCCCCCATCACCCTCAATTTTTAATGGGCCCCCCCAATTGTTATCCACAGCCCATATGCATCTATTAACAGCTTGAAACATGGAACCCTCATCGCCAAAAAATGGCCAGCTTTTAACGAACTGAACAATTTCCCTCAGGAGACCTGAAATATAAAAGCAATGTCATTTTTGAGCTTTTCAAAACATGAATATTAATTCCGGAGTTCATGAGCGGTGGCGCGATTCAGAGTCTCTTCCACGAGTGCTTTGGGGGCGCTAACGCCTCAACCGCTTTTAGTAAAAATCCCTGCTGCATATATTCATTAAATTTGGGTCCTTGGGGGAAGGGTTTAGGACCCTTTAATGATGAATTGCGTAAAAAAATTAGAGGAAAAAATAGTCAAAAACAATCTATAATTTGTAACGATTTTTTTGCATTTTTTGGGGGGTAATAACCCCTAAACTTATCCATTTGCTACAAATTTGTATATTTTAGAAGCTTTAACCTTTCTTGTTTCCTCGGGTGTAATTTAAAGGCTAAAGTAATAGTTTTAGCCCCTGTAAATCGAATTCAAAGTCATTAAGTCATCGAAAAACGCAAAAAGGGGGAGGGGCTGTTCCCCGAAAATCTGAGCCTGATGGAGAAAGACGGGGGTCGGATTCGGATTCAGGGGGTCATTTTACATAAGAATCTGCTTGATTTGTGTCAGAAGCATTTTGACCCTATTTTTTTGTCGAGTAGTGTATTTAGACTTTCGAAAAAATATCAGGAAAATCAGGGTAAATTACGTTTTTTCAGGACTTTTCAGGACGCTTTTTGAGATTTCAGGAAATTAAGGAATATCAGGACATGTACGAGCCCTGCTATTCGAATTCAGACCAATCAGAGAATCTAAGGATATATTTTTCACGTGGGGGTTTTACTCTCTAAAATACGCACAGAGATGATACTACAAAAGCCATTGATTTTTTGGAAAACTTTTTAAAAGTGTTCTTCTAAAACACTTTTTTTGTTGCCCCTCGTATAAGATAAGCCTTAACGGTTTTTAAATAGAATTTTCGTTAGTCATAGATTTTGATCACTTAAAGTGCTCAAAATCTACGACCAACGACCGAATATCCTAAAAAGTAATCTGAAACGATTGTTTGTTTGATTTATAAAAACTATTATCCATGATAATATACGGGAAAATAATATTGAACAGGGGCGTAGCTAGGCCCGCGGGGGCCCCGGGGCAGGTCTCTGAAAAGGGGCCCCCATATATATATATATATATATATATATATATATATATATATATATATATATATATATATATATATATATATATATATATATATATATATATATATATATATATATATATATATATATATATATATATATATATATATATATATATATATATATATATATATATATATATATATATATATAACATATTTATTAAAAAAAAACTCTGATTACACATATATATATATCAGTAATGGAGTATTGACAAATACTTTCAGGGGAAAAAGTTTATTATTGCAGTAAATATCGGTACTGCAAACTTTTAGACTTGATGGCTGTCTCATAACCAAATAAATGTATTAAATTCAGTCTGAAATCCAATTTCTGTTGATGAAAAATTATTTCGTATCAAGAAAACTGCTATTATAGTTTATAAAGAAAAATTCAAATGACCTATTAATTTAATTTCAATAAAACAGTCTTTTGAACACTATTTTTCTAGGAAATTAGAATCAAGCAACATTTGAATGGTTCAAATGTTTTAATTTATAACTAAGAAAAACTTAAACAGAAAAAATAAATTATTATTGCACTTACATCAATATTTTACAGACTTTTAGAAAAAAATTCATTGCTGATTCATATAAAAATTACACATGTAAAATTCAGCCAGTAAGCAAATTTCTATTGAGAAAATAGAAATTTTAATTCAGTAAGAATTTCTTACTGAAAAATAATTTCTTTGAAAGAAAACAATTATGGCAAAATAAGAAGAAAAATACAACAAATGCATACTAATCTATCCAATAAAAACAATCGTTGAAGAAAATATTTTCTTTCTCGGCAGAATAAATTTATAACACTATCCTGATGATATTTGGTTGGACCCGGCATACATAGGAATGAATATGACATAGTATTTTCAAAATATAGAAATATGATCCTCCACTTATAAATTTTCAAAAATAAAATTTCTTAACACGCCTTGAATTTAGATTAATTTAATTAAAAGATAAAAACATTCCTTAAAATTTAGAGATTTAAATGTTCTGGTTACCTTTTTAAATTAAGCCAGTCCCGTTCAATTTTTTCAGGGGTTAAGGTGTACTCAATTACATCAGGTGTTCAGGTTCTTAATTACTTCAGGGGTTTTTTTCTGCTTTTTGTTTCTGCAAAAGCTGCACATTTTTGAATAATACAGTTGGCGACTCCGCTTAATGTTATCACTTTTGTACAGGAGTAGAATTATAAGCGATTTGGTAGATACAAGAAAGTTTCGATTTTTAGATACAAGATACTTAAACGATTACCTGGTATGTATTTTACAATTTTTACGCTCTAGGAGAAAAATGTGAGAGTGGAAAATTTTTAACATTAATAAATTATGACTCCTTTTGCATATTTATGAATTAAAATTGGCCTTCTCCAATGGGAAAAAAAGACGTTTGGAAGATTTCACCAAATCTTGACAACATTAAGTTTTATTTGGACACATCAAACGACTCATTTTTCGGTAAATTAAATAGGAGTATTGAGACTGGACAATTTTGATAAATTTATTCGATCATTAACCGTGTTCGCAATAAATGAGTTGATATGTGAAACTATAAAGTTTAACAAATACAATAACATAACAATTGATATAATTGAAGAGACATTATTTTAGGTAGGTAAATAAGTTGATGGTATATAAACAGTTTTTAAATAAACTCATAAAATAATTATTCTAAAATATTGGAAAAAATTAAATTTTTATGAGATAGAAAAAGTCACATTTAAATGTTAAACTGGATGTGTGGATGATTTTTTCCCTTTTTTTTTATTCTACTCCCAAAAGGAAGAAAAACCATTTCTTTTTACCACATTCTCCTTTAAAACAAAATGTGTCCTTACCTGTAGACTCCTTGGCATTTTGTACATCTTGTTGTGGATTTTCGGTTGGGGTATCGAAGTTGGTATTATCCACGATGACAAGGATTTTGATCCCGAACTGATTATGATCTCTGACTTCCTTCTTTCCTCCTTCCTTTTTTCAGCTCCACTTTTGTACGAACGCTTCATTTTCAATCGCACGACTTACGCTAATTTTAAACAACTACTTCGCAACAAAACAAACACGTATATACTTATTTCTCAACTAGACCACCAGAGGGATTGATTACCAAGGGTTTTTTCTCAGAAAATGTATCAATAGAAGGAGACCCCCCCCATGCTCCTTTTGGCCAGTGTCGTTTTCCCACGCGTCGGCGATTGTCCAGACAAAGTCCGGCGACATCCTTATCAGTTAATGGGCAGGCATATGGGACAACTGGAGAGAGTGAGGCCCCTTGGAAGGACACACCCCTGAAACACGAAACCCTATCCCACGACGTTGTTCTAGGAAGGTTTTATGAGTGGGCCGTCCCCAAGGAAATGGTTGATTGAAAAGGGTTTCTAGATAAATTTGAGGCTTAGGACTATCGGCTCTGGGGGCCCCTTCGAAGCTGGGGGCCCCGGGGCCTTGCCCCGTTTGCCCACCCCTAGTTACGCCCCTGATATTGAATGAAAGCCTGTGACGCTGTTGAGGTGGAAATGATCCATGGGGCAAGGGGAACTCCCCTGCATTGTAATGAAAACAAGATCAACATTGAAATGAATCAAGACTTTCTCTTTTCCTTTATAGATCTAAAAATGAATTTTTACGCAACCCATTTAATAATATAACACGATACGTATACAGTATACTCATCTTCTACTCCACACAGTTTGGGCTACGAAATATTATAGCGCTTGGGTGCTGTATTGATCCAGCATGGAGAGATGCAACGGGCACGCTGAACAACCAAATGCATGACTTGAACACATGTCTCGCTAATGTCTATCTTCCGAAGCTCAAAAAGGAACAGCTGAGCATTGTTTTTCGGAAGCCCAGCACATACATTTCGCTTGTACACATACGTTGTGTAATGCATTTTCAGTACAGTTCGGATCTATGTACCGTTAATGTGTTGCTTTATTTCATACTTAACACATGACGCTTTAATGCAGGAGGAAAGTCCATTGGATAATTTACTATTAGACTAGAGACCTCTTTCTGATTAAAGGCGCAATATCCAAATTCTAATTAAATTATTTAAAAACTGAAATACACTTTTTTGGAGAAAATTTGGCGACTGATGGATTGTATTCTTCTTGAACTAAACAGAAGAAGGATTGTGTATTTCTTTTTAATTAAAAAGAAGGAAATATTGCGTTTTTTAAAGAAGAAAAATATATTCTTTGAGTTAAAGAGAAAAAATATAGTAGTCCTCTTGAATTGAGTAAAAAAATATTGTATTTTCGAAATTAAATGGAAGGAAAGATTGTATTCTTTTGAAATCAAATACCAGCAGAAAATATTGTATTTTTTATATTTAATAGAAGAAAAGATTGTATTATTAACTTAGATAGAAGAAAATATTGTTGTTTTTAATAAAATAGAAAAAACATCGTACTTTTATTATTCAGGAGTAAAAAAAGGTATAAAGAAAATAAGAGGTAATGGCATTCCTCTTGAATTAAAGAGAGGGAAAGATTGTATACTTATTGAGTTTAGAGGAGAATAGGTTGTATTAATTTTTACTAAAGAGAAGAGGAATACTAAAGAGATAAGGCAGTAAAGAATAAGAGAGAAAATAAAGGAGTGATGGAGGATATAGAAAGATGGATGATAGAGAGAAAAAGTGAGAGAGAAACAAAATAATGCAAAATAATACGGGAATGAGAATTAGTAAGATGGAGAAAATATGGAAATGGAAAGGAGAGAAAAATCCCCTCGATCTCTCGCTCTGAGCGAAATATGCCGAAAGTTCAATTCAAGTTTCCCTCAGCTCAAATGAAAAGCAATTTGGAAGAATGGTGTGGGGGAGTGGGGGGTGGACCTACTTCCAGGTGGGACTTGCTCCAGGTAAAAAAAATCCCCCCCTCCAACCCTCCTTGAAAGGTCAGTAACTGCAGTTCAGCGGTTCAGCTACTGTCATTATGCGATCACGCAGTATACGTCATAGCATACGTCACAAACCGCCGTGCGAGTTACTTTCTCCACCCCGTTTCAGGGCAGTGGCTCGCTTGGTGCCGTTCGCACCTTACGTGTAAAATCTACCGGCGTTAAAACTCGTAATAAATGTAATAATTCGCGCTCGAATTTCTCGTTTTACGAAATGACGGAAAGATGGTCGGTCAAAGAAAACGTCCAGTTCGTGAACCTCTACAAGGATCAAGAAAACTTATGGAATATTTTCGATCTGAACTACAAGAACAAATATTTGAGGAGAATATCTCTGGAGTATATTGCGGAGCAGATGAGCATTCAAAACATTACGGATGTCACAAGAAAAATAAAGAATTTGCGCTCGACGTATAACCAGGAACTTCAAAAAATCGCTAAAAGTAAAGCAACCGCGTCTTCTCCGGAGGAGATATACAAGCCGACTATAAAATGGTTCGACACGATGCATGAAATCATGAAAATAGTCAAGTCCAAAGAAAATGAACTGACTAATAATATGGTGAGTATAATTTATTTTAACTACAGCTATCCTCATAACTCTAGCGGTCAGCTGCTCTATAAATAGGCGACAGCTGTTCTCTGAAACAGCCGAGTTTTCTCTTTTTGGCGTCTTTTTTATTATTCTGGCGATCTGAAAACCTGCCAAGTTGCTTCTGCTTTTAACTCTCTTTATCCTTCTTATAACTATTCATAATTTTTAGTGTAAATTATCGTAAAAATTCTTAGGGTGGGAAATTTATTTTTCTTGAAATCAGAGAAAGATATCCTATAAATATCCGGCTTCTTTTTTTCTCTGTGTGTTTCTACATTCCTATACTCAATCTTTTAGTTTAAAGAAGAAAAATATGGAATGAAATTCTTCTAAATAAATTTCTGTGTACGTAATATACTATTAATTTAAAATGAGAAAATAAATGTTTATTATTACTGGCATTTTTCATAGCCTGTTTCATGTTTATGATTTGATTTTTTTATAATTTTGCTTTATAAAACAATTGCATAACTCTTAAATGCTTGAATTCCTATGAGCGTTATTTTACCACTCAATAAATTAATTTATTCTATAAAACGAAAATTCAGATAAGCCAGTTAAATTTTTGTCTTTTTACATGTATTTTATTAAATTTTTTAAGTAAATAATGTGATGATTTTATAAAAATAAGATTTTTATTCTTTAATTTTTAATTAGTATAAGTTTGGAATGATTAATCTTGAAATAATTTCAGGAAAGAATTGACATTTTTGGGTATGAAATTTTTAAAATAAGATCTCATATAAATTTGAGGTTCTAGAATGATAGTTTTAAACTGTTTCTTGAAAAAATATTCCATGTGTGCAATACTTACTTCTATATCAATGCCCAAAATATAAATATTAAAAATATTTGTACCTAAGGGTAAACAAAATAAAAATTGATCCTTTTGCTTTTAAATTTACTTTGCAACTATTGAAATTATAAAAATTCCTTCATTAAAGAGGATATATGTTCTCTGGAACATAAAAAAGGCCATGTCCTTGTGGATACTCATGTATCCATAAAAACAATTATAAGTATCTTAAACAAATGTGCAACATATGACTTATTTTTCCAAATACTTATAGTGTGATCTTTTCAAAGTAAAATATATTTTTTATAATAACAAAATTAATAAAATTTCTCTCTTTAATTTCTAAGGTTTGTATTTTTTATATTTAAAAACAAAGTTATAATTCTAAAACACAGAATAGTTCAAATTTAATTCATAAAAATGACCATGTTTAAAAGATCTATAAAATATCATTGAATGACTTATTTTTCCAAATACTTAAAGTGTGATCTTACAAGTAAAATATATTTTTTATAATAACAAAATTTCTCTCTCTTTTATTTCTAATGATTTTGTATTTTTTATATTTAAAAACAAAGTATAATTCTAAAACACAGAATAGTTCAAAATTAATTGATAAAAATCACCATGTCTAAAAGATCTATAAAATATCATAGAATTATACAAAGAGTAACCTTGCAGTATATGATAAATTTTACTTACTTAAAAAAATTATAATCTAAAACTACATTTATTTTAAAATAAAACAAGTTTTTAAAATAATTACTAAACAGTAAAAAAGTAAAATAATATAATATATTTATGTTTGTATATTAGCTTTATATTTATATTGAAATAAAATTATTTATATACTTATTATATATAAGCTTACATAACTTGATATATATTTAATGGATATATTTAACCGTGCAAAATAATGCAGATAACTGCATTTATTTTCATAAGGTGCAATTTTTAAGGTTACAGTTTCCATTTTTTTAAGGATAACATAGAAACTTAAGATTTTCTCACCTTAAATAATCTTTTTGATTCTTTCCTAGTTAAATTATATTTCCACCTTCTCTCTCTTAATAAAACAATAGTTTGTTTATTGGAATTCAGGATGGCCACGCAAGGCCATTTTGAACCAAATTATTAGCTAAACAGAAAATGATATCAATAAAAAAGTCTTCAGAAAAATATCAAGGGTATGGTAAAAATTATCAAAGAAATTTCAAATTATATTAGATTATTGATTTAGAACTTAAAATTGCAAATGTTATTTATTTATTGTTGAGGTATGTCGATCTAATGTTAATAGTAATCATCAGTTTGAAAGTCCAAAAAATGACAAATCGACTTTTTATGCTAAAAAATCATAAATCAAAATATATCCTGGATAGATATAGACCCTGGAATTCGGTGAAATAAATGTCCATTCATTGTGTTTTTATTTAATCTGAAATCTATGTTAATTTGTCTTTCTTCTATTATTCTTTGCGCTGTACACAAAGCCAAATAATTTTTTTTAATTTAAAAGTGTTCTTACCTTTTTTTTATTCAGTGAATGTTGTTAATCTAATTGATATTCATTTTAACTGCCTTAAAAACTCAGTTTCGTGTACTTTTGAATTTTATTTTTCTTAGTATTTTATTTTCCACTTATATGTGCTGTGAACTAAGCAGAAATATAATTTATTTAATTGTCAATTTAAGTTATTTTTAAGATATTTCAACTTTTAATATAAACCTTTTTCAAGTGTACAATATTTTTAAATATACATACATTTTTTCGATGATTGATATGTTTTCTAAATAATGTCCTTGATTTCTTGTGAAAATGTAATGGGGTTATACAATATACTATATGCAATGAAAACTCCATTACTTATAGGTTTCCCCATAATTTTCTCAAAACTTGGTTTTTGGACTTATTCTCTTTTTCAAACTGGCTATTCAATTTATAATTTGATAAAATAGGTTTGAATACACATGTCAAATGATTAGTTTGATATATGACGAAGACGGATGTATAAACATGATAAAAATATTTCAAGTTGAAGCATTTATAAAATATTTTTAAAAACTAAAGGTTTAATTTTTAACTCAGCATATTTTTGTAGACTAAAGCTCATTCTTCATTTTTCAGTCATCCTCAACGCCAGGGAACGAAGCACCAGATCACAATCAAGATCAATCCAAAAACAATTCGGCAGACGGATACACCCCAAATTCTTACCCAGGGGTCAGTCCCCACGTGCAACAAGCCCTCAACAGAAGAAGAGCTGCCAACGCCAAGAAGATCTTCTTGCAGAAAAGGAACTTGGTCACCAACGATTCCAACAATGGAATCCAAGTGGCAATCAACGAGCTTAAAGAACTCAATAAAAAACTAGCAGATTCGGCCATCCCTCAGAAAGAAGACGAATACGACGTGTTCGGAAAACACGTTGCATTACAACTGAGACAGCTGCCTCTGTTGGACATGATAGACGCCAAAGACGAAATTCAGCAGATGTTGTCAAGGTACCGCAAAAAAGCCATTTATTCCCAGAACATGGCTGCTCCCCCATCGTATAATCCCTCTATGCCACAACCCCCTGTGGCTCTTCCTATGGACGGGAATAATGGGTGTGGCCAGAAACTACCGAACAATTCTGGGGCACCAAATGCTTATTCGGATATTTCCAGAATTTAGGTTGGGGCGTGTAAATATTTCTGATGTGTATTTAGGGACCAATGCAAATGGGGAGAAACTGGACAAGTACAATGGAAGGAAAGTTGTATATAGAAGAGATGTTGTATAGAAGTAATAAAATAATTTTATTCTCTTAAACTATTTTTATTTAACTTATGTACATAAGTGTGTTCTTAGTGACCAACCTGTTTATTTTTGCATTTTATTTTTAGACCGTAGCTTAGGATGTGATTTTATGCAGTTTGAATTTTATGCACGTGGGAAGCCTAATTCACCTATAACTCAAAAGTAGTCCTAAAACCTTGAAACTCTTTGGTAAGTCATATTCCCTAAGAAGTACAAAAATTAGAGTAATGGTAAAAAAATTTTAGAGTACATTTCTTTTGTAAAATGCGTGGTATTGTTTTCAAACCAACATAACGAACGAGGCCGTCTCAGACGGCCAGGCTCGCAAGTGTCTTGAAAAATATTCTAGATCCAAACGTAAGAGAAAAACTGAATGCCTAGTTCCAGAAAAATTTAGTTCATGGTAGCATGGGAAGCTTTAGGGACAAATGCTATGGCATTGATAAGATCCAATACCCTCCATATGCCTCTAGAAAAAAATTTTGAGCTGAAAAGATAAAGTGTACATTTTAAAACGGTTTATGCAACCTCTCTATAAGAAACCAAGCTTATCTCTATCTTCTGTATCATCTCTAAGGATAAGGACATCTCGTGCTCTTCTACACCCTCTCCCTCTATGGATACTCTTACTCTTTTGCATCCTTTTAATGAGTCATAGAGCGCTCCTTGCATCATCTCTAAGGATTCTCTTACTCTTTTACGTCCTCTCTAAGAATCCTGACTGGTCTTGTTATTCTCCTCCCTTAAAGGATCCAGTTGGTTCTCTTGTTCTCCTGTACCTTTTCTGAGGATCCGGGGTACTCTTGCTCTTTTTCATCCTTTCTAAGGATCCTGGAGCATCTCTTGCGCCTCATCCTCCCTCTAAGGATTATCTTGCTCTTCCAAATCTTCTCTAAGGATTGGGGGGATTCTCTTGCTCTTTTGCGTCCTCTCTTAAAATCCTGACTGATTTATTTAATGTGAGTATATTTATAAAATATACTCAAATTCCCTCTTTCAAGTGTTATAAGGGGGGATAATTGAAAACAATCTGAAGAATTTGATGTTTTGTTAATTTTTTTTCGACATTTATTATCTCACTACAGGTTGAAACAAAAATGCAAAAGTTTACCTGCTGTAAATACTTTGTTGGCTATCTTTTCTCACTACACAAAATTCTAAAATAAATTAATCATACAGTCATAGCAAAGCTGGAGTCAAATCAAGAAAAAAAATTTGTTAGTTTTCTTTGCAATTGGAAACCCTTCCGAAAATTCGTAAACATTACCAGCTTTCTATCGTTTGTTTGTTTACATCTTGTTTTCTATTTTTAAATGGCAGCAGACAAGCGGCGCCGGCGAGTCACGTAGTCGGGGGAAGTGATAATAGCGGTAATTTTTTCGTCATTTCCTCCTTAAAACTGGCGCTGCGGTGAAAATGAGTCAAGGAACTTTTTTTTACCCATTCGAAAAAAAGGGATTCTTCTCTCTACCTTGAACTTCGTGCCTTGTCGCCTTTCGACGGATAGCGATGTTAATTACCTGTAAGAGAACGACTGGAAAGTTGCCATAATACACTTTAACTCGCACAAGAAGTAACACTTCACTTGGAATGAATTACATGTGATTTCTGCGTGTTTATCTAATGGTAAAACTAATTTCTATTAGAAAGGTTAAATAGGAATTTTCCACAAATTTCCTAGAAATACTTCAATTCCTGTGAGGGAAGAAATTTTCTCAGGGACACAAATTTTATACCATTATAATAATCCTTGAAAAGTTATCTTAAAGACTTTGGTTGACATTAACATTTTATTCGTTAAACTAATGATATAAAACATTTTTGTAGAAAAATCACGGAACTTTTGTTTTGATTGAGGAACAAATACAAATTTTACTCCAGAATTATCATAGTAAAATGCTCTTTAAAATGAGGGGTGACGCTACAATTTTATTCATTAAACTAAGGATAATAAATATTTTTATGGAGAATTCACAAAAAATTATTGAAGAATACACAAATCTTATACCAAAATTAATTCATGTGAAATGATCTTTAAGACGAGTGATGAAACTGTTGATATTAAAAATGTTTAAGTGGGAAAAATCAATCATTTAAACGAACCAAACTAATCATAGTAAAATGCTCTTTAAAACAAGAGTTAAATTAAAATTTTAATCAATAAATTATTGATATAAAAAATTTTAAAAAGAAATTACGAAAAAAAATTCAATCGAAGACACACAAATTTTACACCAAAATTATCACAGTAAAGTACTCTTTAAAAAGAGGGGTGTGACACAAACATTTCATTCAATTAACTAAGGATATTAAATATGTTATGGAAAAATCACAAAAAAATATTTTATTGCAGAACATCCACAAATTTTATACCAAAATTAATACTTGCAAAATTATCTTTATAATGAGGGGTGACATTAGCAGTTTATTGATTAAACTAATGATATTAAAAATGTTTATGAAAAAAATCCCGAAAATAATTTTGTTGAAGAACATACACAAATTTTACACCAAAATAATAATTGTAAAATGCTCTTTAAAACGAGGGCTGACACTACCATTTTAATCATTAAATTAATGATACTTTTTTAAATTATTTAATATAAATATCATTAAACTAATGATATTATAAAAATTTTTTTATGGAAAATCAAGAAAAAAGTTCATAAAAGAACACACAAATCTTACACCAAAATAATCATAGTAAAATGCTCTTTAAAACGAGGGCTGACACTACCATTTTAATCATTAAATTAATGATACTTTTTTAAATTATTTAATATAAATATCATTAAACTAATGATATTATAAAAATTTTTTTATGGAAAATCAAGAAAAAAGTTCATAAAAGAACACACAAATCTTACACCAAAATAATCATAGTAAAATGCTCTTTAAAACGAGGGCTGACACTACCATTTTAATCATTAAATTAATGATACTTTTTAAAATTATTTAATATAAATATCATTAAACTAATGATGTTAAAAAAATTTTTTTATGGAAAATCAAGAAAAAAGTTCATAAAAGAACACACAAATCTTACACCAAAATAATCATAGTAAAATGCTCTTTAAAACGAGGGCTGACACTACCATTTTAATCATTAAATTAATGATACTTTTTAAAATTATTTAATATAAATATCATTAAACTAATGATATTATAAAAAAATTTTTATGGAAAATCAAGAAAAAAGTTCATAAAAGAACACACAAATCTTACACCAAAATAATCATAGTAAAATGCTCTTTAAAACGAGGGCTGACACTACCATTTTAATCATTAAATTAATGATACTTTTTTAAATTATTTAATATAAATATCATTAAACTAATAATATTATAAAAAAATTTTATGGAAAATCAAGAAAAAAGTTCATAAAAGAACACACAAATCTTACACCAAAATAATCATAGTAAAATGCTCTTTAAAACAAGGGGTGACATTAACATTTTATTCAATAATATTGATATCAAAATTTTAAAAAGAAATCACAAAACAAAAATTGTATCGAAGAAATACATAAATTTAACACCAAAATTAATCCTTGCAAAATTGTCTTAGAAACAAGTGTTGACACTAACATTTTATTTATTAAACTAATGATATTAAACATTTTTATGAAAAAGAAATTACGAATAAAATATATCAAAGACATGCACAAATTTTCCATTTTAATAAATCACAGTAAAATGATCTTTAAAACGGGGGGGTGACACTAGCATTTTATTCATTAAACTAATGATAATTAAAATTTTTATGAAAAAATCATATATCGCCTCTCCCGTGCAAGACTCACACAATTGCAAAAGTTGAAATGTCTACTTTACGGGAGCTTGGCGTGGATGGACTTCTTTATTGGTCGCCAAGTCGAAAAAATAGAGTCAAAAGTGTGATCTTTGGGGATTATTTCCGTTGGCGCTAAAAAAAATCGCCAAAAACGGCTTTATGTGCTTGAATCTAAAATCGTTGTTTAGCTGGCATATCGAACATCGAAATTTCTTCACTGAATTTAAGCACCTTCGGGTGCAGTCAGTATTTGGGTGGGTGACCACTGACCAAATCAAGCATAGCTGCGTTTCTCTCTTTCCTTGTGCACATTTGCTTTTATTTTTCAGGAAAGGATCTACCTGTTATCAGAATATTGTGCCCTAAATAATAAATGATCATAGAAATATATTTACATTTTTAATTAAATTACGTTTCTTTTATAGCCGATTTCATAGGTAGACTTTATTTCCTGAGCAAATTATCATGAAAAACCTTTTTATAATCGACTATCTGTGCATTCCTCGTGAGAATTATGCTACATGATCATGAAATACCTTTTGGTTGCACTGAAACAATAACCAGTCTTTGAAATTAAACTCTGGCGATCAGAGAAAATTTTTAATTCATTAAAAAAGGTGATTACAAAATTACGTGTATTTTACTTTACACGGGGCATACTATAATAGGTATCGATACTCTCCTGAAAAGTAGACAAAAGTTAGGTATGAGCAGAGGAAGAAAGAACAAACCAATGGTGGTAATGCTGAGAATGTTAGGAGGCATGGGTCACACAATCCATCAAAATAAGATTTGCTCGTTATCAACTACTAACTGGATCGAAAATAATTACTTTTAATTTAGCCAGAAGTAGTCATGATTTAAAATCCTGGAGATCCATTTTCAGCGACTTATTTTGGACCCGATTTAAATAATCACTGTTGACTGGTTATAGCGTATACTCTTCAAATGTAACATTACGTTGTTGCACCGTCAATAGCTATTTACTTCAAGTAATCAAGTCTTGATCAGTTTTGATCAAGTCTTGATCAGTTGTTTAAAGATCTCACGTACTAAGAGAAATGTTTCTAATTTCTTAAAAATAGTAATAAAGTTACATATTTTATAAAATACAGAAAGTCAACCAACTTATTTAAAATTTATAGATTATTTTTAAGTTGGAAATAGTTTTAGCTTTAAATGAGGTTTAATAATTGAAAAAAAAAGAAATATAACACGTTTCCTATTTTGTTTAAGAATCTCAAGAAAAATTAAATATTTCTGATAAAATCCAAGTATTTTAAAAATTAAATTGTGCATTTTATTATACACATTCATTATTACGGACAGAATAATTTCAATGACAAGTATAGGTCCTTTCCAGAAACGTAGGCAAATATGAGATCGAGAAAGGGGAAAAGAACGTGCCAATACTTGGTGGTCACCCTCCAAAGTACTGACTGTGGCTGAAGGTGCTAGTTAAGAATGAGCCATGATTCACGCGTTAAAACATAAAAAGCCTTGTTTGGCGATTTATCTTAGCGCCAATTGAAATAATCATCAAAGATTAAACTCTAGCTTCGACTTTATCGACTTGGCAACCTATCTAGAAGTCCTTCCGCGCCAAGCTCCCGTAGAGTAAATATTTCAACTTTTGCAATTGTGTGAGTCTTGCACGGGAGAGGCGATATGTTTTTTATTGAAGAACATACACAATTTTTACACCAAAATAATCATAGTAAAATGATATTTTATACGAGGGGTGGCAATAACATTTTATTCATTAATCTAAGTTTATCAAAAAAATTTATAGAAAAATTATGAGAAAAATTTTTCTTGAGGACACACAAATCTTATACCAAAGTAATCCTTGTCAAATTCTCTTTACAACTAGGGGTAACATTGACATTATTTTATTCAATAAGTTGTTGATATAAAATTTTTTTAAAAGAAATCCCGAAAAAAAAATTATCGAGTACATCCATAAATTTTTACCATAATAATTCTAGTAAAATTATCTTTAAACTAAAATCTAAGAATGGAAAATAAATCGTGTCTGTTTCTAAAGAACAGCCGAAAAAGAGATCCAAAACTGGAAAATGCAAGTTTGTCCGAAGAATAAAATAGGGTACATAGAGCTGGTATGTACTTTTAAAAAGTAAAAATATTCATTTCTCAATTGAAAATTATTTTGTTATTTGGTTTCATGTGTTTATTGTATAATAAGGAATATAATAATATGAAACTCGAAGAAATTGCTTTTTTAGAGTAGGAAATATTGTAAATTATAAGTTTATTAATTAGTCTAATTTTTAACCATGTAGAAAAGGGTGAAAAAAGTTTGGGTTATTCAGTTTTCTAAAATAATATCAAATTAATACTCATTAAAACACTAACAGTTTATTCGTTAAGCTATTAATATAAAAATTTTCATAAAGAAACACGAAAAAATTATGTAGACTTAGACAAATTTTATATCAAATTAATCCTTGTAAAAAAACTCTCTTTAAAACAAGAGGTAACATTATCATTTTATTCATTAAACTAATGATAGTATAATTTCTTTTTATAGACATCAAGAAATCAAATTTTTTTGAGGACACATAAATTTTACATCAAAATAATCTTTGTAAAATTATTTTTAAAATGAGGAAATGAAACAGGGTGAACGACCATCACATAAATTTGTTGTAAGGTGGTGATTATTCCAAGGTACTATTTTAAAAGGTGAATAATCCTACCAACAAAGTATTTCCACGGCAAATTAAAGAACCTAAAAAATTCGTAAAACATTTCCTAATATTTACACGGATGGTTGATTTAAATTTAAAAATGTAAGGTGTAAATAATGTGCTCAATTTTTTACATTGAGTTTTTTGCTAAACTTGGAATAATGATTTCAATTTATGATCATAATGAAAGCTATTAAGAATTGTGTAGTCGGGCTCTTAAAATTTGTCTTTTTATTGAAAGACTCGAAAAAAATAATTCTTTGAATGAAATGATTTCTAAATCCTTTTGATTGGAATTCAAGTCACAAAAATGATGTTCTTAATAATGACATGGAAAAACAAGTTTGTTTCATCAATTTAGGAAAAGCTAGTGTCAATGATACATGTTTTTAACCCATTCCTTTGAATTTTTGAGTCGTCAACATGCTTTTACCTCGTGTTAAACATCTGATTAGTTGATAATATCGCCATAAAATAAAGAAAAACCAGAGAAATATCATCTAAAATAATTTGATTATCTGTTTTTATCATATTTTGAATCATGTTAATGTGTCTGCGTTAAATATTGACTGCAACCACACAAACATATTTCTCTAATCTTTATCTTTATTGTCCTCAACCTACTTAATGGGGTTTTTTATGACTAATGAATTTTACAATAAAATTTTTCGTCAAAATTTTTCTCCGTTTTCGATCTTATTCCTTCCTTCTCTAGAAATTTCTAGAATCATCATTTCACTTTCCGTTTTAGCTTACAGCTGCCTACCGCGCCTTTTATCGTAACAATAAACTGAATTTTTGCTATTAAAGATTAAAATAATGTTTTTTGCATATTGTTTTTGCAAACCCTTTGCTTGCTTTACCTCTTCCTATCGTATTTTTATCTCGCTACATAGTGTTCTGGATAGTCATTAAATTTTTGATTGTTTTTATTTTAATGCAATATTTAGTGTACCTCAAACAATTTGATCAATATGTACGACAGTTATGAAAAACATACGATAGGAGGATGCGTTTTCTAGAATAGGAGTGAAGGTCATAAAGTTTATAAAAATGTTGTAACCTGTTTGTTTCTACTTCCCTAAGAAATAAATTTACATATACAGTTAAATTCCACCTAAAGTATCAGATAGATATTTTGTCTTGAGACTTTTTATTATTTAAATGCTTTTTTTCCACCATCTTCTTATTTTATTAAAGCAAAAATACATTCATCGGGCTTTAGAAAACTGGCTAGAAGTTTATACCTAATCTGCATTTGTCAAATTTTCTGTAAGAATTTAAACCTTATAAAAATTAATAATTTTATGTTTTTAATATTACCCCCATCATTTAATTTTTTTATTTCAATTTTGATATTTTTTATCAATATTAACATAAACGTTTTATCAATATTTAACACTCATGACTCTTTTTCACAACTCCTAACTAGGTATTGATTGAAAAATTATTTTATAACTGTTTTTATGTCTCTTATATAACTCCGTAGATACATATTGTCGGTAAAATCGGTATGTCCCCATGTAGAAATTATTTCTCTTATCGAGATATACTTGGTTCTAAAATTATAGACGAGAAGAGAAAAAACGTTTCAGTATACCTATTTAAACTCTTTAAAGAATGGTTTTTATGTTGACCCTATTTTAAATTGCTATTGAATGATTATTTAAAAATAACCTTTTACCTTTAAATGTATATAAATATCAAAGTTTATGAGAATAGTAAAAGATATTACGTTAACCGTTTCAATATACGGTTTGAACACATCAGAAAACTTTTAGTGAGTTTTCAATCATTCATGAAAGAGTCTTGAATTCGAGGAAGAAATACTACTATCATTATTTACAAACCATATAGCTATTAAATATGTTTATTTGGAAAGTACAGAATAATTTAAGGGGATTAAAAAAAGAGAGATTATTCTAAAGTGGATTAAATCCTGTCTCTCTCTCTCTGTATTAGTCCATTCTTGAATTACACATCTAAATTTTAATATAAATATAGTTGAAAAGAGTTAGTGACACATTTAAGCATCTCAAGGCTTGTTCAAACATTTATATACATTTTAAGAACGAATAAACGAAATTTTCATGGTCAAATTTATATAAAAAAATAAAAATATTTTTTTCCGTAATTCTATATAAATGATAGCTGGCATGAGAATTTTTGTAGATTTCTCTCTTTTTCAATGTTTCCCATCAACATTTTATGCAACTCGCTCAAGATTATCTGTAGGGTGGCTAGTTGTAAAGTCTTATTTTAATATTCTTTCGGAAATGTGTATTTCAACGCAGTTTCCCTTGTGATGAGGATGATATACGACTCACCACATGACCACGTTCGCTCCAGCTGATAAAACCGTGTGAAGACGATGAGAATCTTCAATCCTTCTTTTCAGTACACGCACTCTGATTCAGGGATTACACGTTGATCTTATGCTGGAGAAAGAGATTAGTCTTATCCTTATCAATTATTTCCTTTATGTAGATGTAAAGTATCAGTTTTTATGGTTGAATGTCTCAATAGTTCTTTTGCGCCATCGGACTATTGCTCAAATGAATATAGACAGAGCAATAATGTGTCACATAAGAAGACAATTGATAGGGATTCCCAACCTTTTTCACAGGAAAGGCGAAAGAAAGTATGAAAAATAAATACAAGTCAGGCCGGATAATTATATACCTTTAAATTTAAATCTCCGAACGTTTTTTAATTGTACACCATTATTTGTTATGCGCTTCTGTTTGCAATAGTTAAAATAAATTTTCAATGCAAAAATATTTTCCAGTTGATTTCAAACCTTTGTATCTTAAGCTTCACACGATATTCACCGTAACTGTCAACAATTTAAGGATTCCAATTATCTCCCAAATTCAATAGCTATGATTGTATTTCCCCCATCTCGTTCGACACCCACAGATTTACAAATATGAATCGGTAATTGATCCACTGATTGATCCAAGAATTCTGTAATTTTCAAAGATTTAAAGTTTAAAGGAAAACTAATCATAGAGCCTAAACGTCTAATTATGTGAGAAACCCTGCCCTTAGAGGTTGTAAGGTTGAAGACATATTAGATACTAGATGAAAACTTCTAAAGTGAAATACGTATCTAAATATCATTATAATACTAATACGACAGTTTTTGCTCCAAAGTAATTCTGTCAGAGAAAATTAAATTCTTTCAGAGAGTAATTCATAACAGCCAATGCATTGTTTCTACATTTCTTATCACAGAAAAAAGTTCCATGTTCTTTGTTTATCATTTTTGGAAAAGAATGATTACAAGTTGTTTCCGGGAGATATGATGGAGTTGCATATTATATTGAGGACATGATTCAACCCACGACTCAGTAATCTGTTAAGACCATGTACGATATGCGGTTAGTTTTCTATTGTGACAGAAACTGGGGGTGAAATCTAAAATATATGTTTCTTGACCAATATTTAATCTGATAAAAGACGTTTAATGCTTTGACTCATCTCCACAATCTTGTTATGCAGAAAAGTTAGGTGTATTGAGACTCAAAGAGCATTTTTAGAGGAAGTGAGCAAATTTAAAACTGGTCATTCAAATAGGATGTTAGTGTGCTAGACAGCTAGACGAAATTAGTATTAGTGTTTGAGTGTTAAAGCACAAAGTCTTTATTATTAAGACCAATTTTCAAATGTTATACCAATTTATCAAGCTTAAACGAAGATGGAATAAGTGTAGGAATCCTATTAGTAATAAAATTGTGTTTGTTATAAAATATATATTCATAAAATTATACCTTTGTTCTTTGCTGTAAGTTGAAAGAAAAGAGAGACTGATAATTTTTTTTCCTATCACATAGTTACTACTGATATGCTTAACAGAAGAAAAGGATGTAATTTTTTTATTCAACTGTGAAGTAATACTGAAGCCTGATTCTTACTTCTTTCGTTTTTGGCTGGTTATTTCATTGTTTATAATAAGAACGGAAAAAAATAAGCGTCGGTTGGTTGGACTTTTATGGCACAAGACAGAGTATATAAAATTTAAGTTTGCAAACGTTTGAAATTAGATCAAAACAGTACTTTCTCCTCTTTTTAGAGAAACATCCACGACGCAAAGAATTTTTCTTCAGAAAAGCATAGAAACGGGAGGCCCCTCTCTGTCAAGAAGAGCAGGAAACCGGCCGAAACTAGATCCAAGGAGGTTGGTGACATCCTCCATTTCCAAAGTGCATACGGATCCTCTCTTTTCCAACCGTCCACTGCTGTGCTTCCGACTGAACTGATAACGCCGAACTCTTTTGAGGAAAAAAAATTCAAACATGTGATTTTTCTTGAATCACGTTGCCTCACGTTTCATCTCATGCTCTCTATTGAGGACTGATGATGGTTAATATTCAACTTTCAAACATAGAAAATATTTCTGGTGTAACACCAATTATAATCAGGACCCAGATATTTCATTCGATAAAATATTTAAGATATTTAATTCGAGTTTCATGATATTTTTGAGTGTTTAATTACGTTTTTCTCCATTCTAATCAATGTATAGCACTAAAACTGCACATACAGGAGGAATAAAAACGTTTCTTAAATTTTCAAGGTGGAAAAAAGTAAATTTTCAGAAAACCTTTTTTTTTCTTTGAAACTATTGGAGATATTAGTAAAAAATCCATACATAAATTTAAAAACTTGTGTTTGATTTATGTTGAAAGAAAAATCAAGCCAAATGGATAAATATTGAGTGAGGAGATGCATTTTTAAAAATTAGTTTTAAATATACATCTTTCGGGCAATTTTTTTTGCATTTTTATTTATAAAACGCATTTTAAATTCAGTTTTAGTGCTACGCATTGGTTAGAATGGAGCAAAACATAATTAAACACTTAAAATATCATAAAATTGAGTTAGTTACAAAATACTTTTTATAATACTGAATCCCCTTAATCCTTTAACACGTGTCAGAAAAATATTCGTCTAGTTAAATCGTTAAATACAGATGTTGTTGATACATGTGCTGCTAAAGAAAAGATTTATGCCATAATTCTATTTTCTCTGTTATTCTATCCTTAATACTTAAACAATAATTGAACATTAAAATCTGTAAGTTAATCACTGATATTTCAAACGTAAACGATCGTAATCATTTTGATTCCATATTAGGAAATGAGTTGATGTGGAGGATTTAAGTTCAGAGAAAGGGAATTGAATTTGGGTCGACTGATCCCTGTTAACTACCGATAACGAAAACAAAATAAACCCAGTATATATAGTTCATGGCCAACTGATAAAAGTAAGAATGTTCATAAAATAATTTCATAGTGTTTTTGACGGACGATGCGGATTTTACAGCACTGAAATTAGATGGCATGGCTTCATATTCATCTGACAATGAAAATATCATAAAACTTAGCTCGAAAGTTGATACCTTGTCGTTGAATTTATTTGGACGTTTCTTATCGCAAGGACAAAGCTCTAAGCGTTAACCCAAAATTTGATTTTCTATCACTTTAGAAAATTCATTACTTTAGTTTAGGGATATGGTGAGAACTGAAAGATTATTGAGGTAACACATCAAATAGGAGCTAAAATACCATTCCAATATTCATGACTTATACAGGGTGTCCCAAAAAAGACTGACGCATTTTAAAAATCAATAACTAATAACTCGAAAACTAAAAAAAGATAAAAATACGTTTTTTTTGCATCCTACACCTATGACTACCAAGAGTAGAATGTAACTAACCGCTTATTTTTAACCATTTTAGTTTTCGAGTTATTAGTTATTGATTTTTAAAATGTGTCAGTCTTTTTTGGGACATTCGTATATACCCCTTAGAGAAAAAGATCCTTTTAAATTGATGACTATTGACTACTGTTCTGAACTAAATTATTTAAAAATACAACAAAATGGTGTATGCTACGCTGTATAATGTAAGGGTATCACTTAAATGAAAAAATTAATCTCATACTATTACAATTAGACTTTATTTCCACGAAGCCTTTTCATGGATTTTGATAAGAGAATTTCAACTCCTATACCTCCTTGCCTCCTTCCCCTTAAGAAACATCTGCGTCCTCCTTTAATTTTTATTTAAACTGAAGGTGAATTCATGTCTCTGTATTCAGCAAAACACTCTAAAAATAACTTAGTTTGTTGGGAAGAAGTTCACGATTTTTTAGTCTTAACTTCCTTTGAGAAAGTATTCAAATTTAATTTCAGAAAAGAACTACCAGCCAGTCTGATTAATATTAGTTTCTAAAAATGAAAGGAAAATATATCTCGTCCCCTTTTTAATTCACAAGTTATTCCACCGTGTTTTCCCAGAAGTTTGGATTAAAGCTTGAATTACAGTCGAAGGCCACAGGAAGGTATCACGCACCATTGATTTGGCTTCAGATTTCCATGTCTCCTGAATATGAATAAACCTTTTCGATGAAGCAAAACATGGTTTCGTTTAAAAGAGATTATTATATTTTTAGCTTGAAAGTACACTGTAAAAAAGAACGTCTTTTAACGTATTATTTTCCGTGAATTTTTCATGGATTAATTCCGTAAACTACAAAACGGAATTTTCATCGTGAAGTTTCCGTTTTTTAATTTTCCTCTCCTCACGCATGCGTATTGTACTATTTCTCCACTAGTTTTGGTGAGACTCAAATAATTTATTATGGGTAAGTAAGTTTAATATATTGTTTTTATTTTTTGTATTATTGGTAATAAACGTTACCATGCTTTAAAATAGAAACACTCTGATATACTATTTTTAAACAGATATTTATAAACATCGTACGATCGCTTTCTTCACCACATAGCTGAAGTCTTAAAATATTGCATACCTAACTAGTCTTATTAGATCGCAAAAATGTGATCTAAATAGTTGTGATAACTTGTAACTTTTGATTAGACTTGTATTACTGTGATCGGTAGTGTAAATTATTTAAAAGAATCGTCTATTTGGATGTTACGGATTGTTTGTCATTTTTTTTTCAAAATTATAATCGGGAATATACTGAATCACACTAATATTAGTATATTAGATCCCAAAAATATGTTCTTAATAGTTGTGATTAACTTGTAACGGAAAGGTCCACTCCAATGACGAAAAGATATTAAACGAACGTTCTCTAAAATAACGGAAGGTTTCCCTCCTTTGACGGAAAAATAAAAAACAGACATTCCCTCAAATGATGGAAAAAGAAAATACGGATACCTTCTCAAATGATGAAAATAATCCGGCAGCTGTGCTGCCGGGAAATTTCCGTTTATTGAAGAAAGATTTTTTTACACTGTAATCATCTATTATACTATATGTAAATATCTGTATTTATGAAAATTAATGTAACTTTAAAACTCGATGACAGAAGTGGAACTATTCTAACATATTAAAGAAAAATGAAAATTTATTTACAACATGACATTAGTTTTTGACATATTTAGTGAAGTTGAATCATATCAAAATGCTTCTTTCAAAAATCGATAATTAATTATTCCTCCAGCCAATCCGAGATTATTTTTTAAAATCTTCTTCATCGACAGATAAAAATAAAGGAATTACTTTAAACGGTTTTAAAATGTGAGAATATTAGAATGGTTCTAGTCAAGTATTACAAGTCAAGAAAAGTAATTATCGACAGGTTCAACAACTAAAAGTTACTTTTCCTGCGGTTAAAGTCCTTTCGCTGGTAAACGACTTTTACAGAAATATTACGATGCAGAATTCGGGTGTTTTCTTTAAAGAAAAATCCTCTTATGTTTGATTGAAATCCTACATAGTTTTTAGAAATAATGAGGCATAACATCTCGAATAACATTCTTATCCAACTGTTCTACATTAAACTTTTTTTTACAGCAAAATAAAACTCACGTTAAATCTCCTGTTTTTTAGATTAAAAGAACAATTGAAAAATAATCAATAAAATTTTTCTTCACAGTATCTAACCACCTAACCGAGACAGAAGTATTTTTGAATTTTTCCAACCTGGAAACAACGAAATAAAATTCTTTCGTACAATTCCAAGATTGAATATACAAAGGAGTCATATCAATCTATTCCTTAAAGTTAAAATTTTACGATCTTATTGTCTCTCTTAAACTCAAAAATATAATACGCATGCTATATGGAATTTCATCTTGATGTGCTTTGAGTTAAGTGCAGTATACATGTTTTTAAAAATAGTTTTCTGAGAAAATTTGATTCTTTAAAAAAATATCGGCGGGACGATCGTATTTTATACGTCATCAGTTGTCGCAGATAATAGGGACGTAGTTGACAATATGTTACAGTAAAACGTTGGTTCTTTCACAGGATGTAAACATGGATAGTTTTTTAGATTTATTTCCTGAACGTCATATGATTCGGAAAAGGGACCCTTTGTTTTGAAAGAAGACTAGATTAATATATTTAGTACTGGAAATTGATTGAGATTTATAGAGATTAAAAATATCTTTTTTATCCTTAGAATTTTTTGTTCAAGTTTGGTGCGAAGATACGTTTTTTACTTACTTTTTTAAAAAAAGGGATGCGCCCGAAAGGTGTTAAACACCTCTAAGTAAAAAAAGGAACCCCATAAAATTATAGACGTGTTATAAAAAATGTTAGGTTTTGAGCATATTTGAGAACAAAATGTTCATATTTTAAACATTCTATACAAAATTTTCTTTCTAATTTTAGAGACACATCACATTATCGTCGCATTAAGATGCATTATATGTTGGCTTATTTTTTCATACGAAGACTTTTCTTAGTGTTAAATAAAATTTAATAGTTATTAATAATTTCTTCACAATATGTTTTGTCTATACGAATAAAGCAACCAAACTATTACAATCAAACACTTATAGTTTCTTTCGTTAAAGGGAAGTTCCCATCACTTTCCTTAATCACTCTGTAGAATTTTCTTTTCAAGCCTATCATATTAATATTCAAAAGACAGGTCAAGGTGGTCAAGGTTAGTATTTTGAATCTATATTTACAAAGTGCGCAGGTGTTTCAAAGAGCAGGCGGTGGTTTATTGATATCCGACGGACAAACGATGATCTGGTTTTATAATTGCGATCATTCAAAGTTGAAATCATTAAGAGACAATGGATGTAAGGAAATCAACCGTTTCCAATAAATCATGTGAAGCATTTCGCAATGACTTCTTTTGAAATGGTTTTCCGATCCACGAATAATTCAATTAAGGTTGATGACCATAGTAAAATTACGTTTCAGAACCTAACTAGTATTTTAAAATCTAGAAATGAACGAACGATCCTCACAAGGGGTAATAACTGGAGAAGAATAGATTATTACAGGGGCGTCATTTCAGTTTTTCGTTGGGGGGGCAAGGAATTTTTTTTTAAATGGGTCTGGACCTTGCTGTAACTAGGTTTTTTTTGGCGGGGGTTGCCTCAACTTCAATTTAAGGTAATATCATGTCAAAATTTGAGAACGTGAACTCCAAGGAAAAATGGGGGGTCTGGGGGTTCACCCCCAGGAAAATTTTGAAAATTTGGCTCTTAACCCGGGAAGGACTAGCGGGACCGTATGGTACCGGCAAACAGCACTACGAAAAAACGGATTTTTTCTACCAAAATACTTTTATTTTTTCATTCTGACGGTAGATGTCACTACTACATGGACCAAACTTTAGTAAACAGCAATTTAATAACTAATTATTTAAATAAATTCTTGCTTAATGGCTTATTGAAAAACGTGTTTTTTAAGACAGGCGAAAAAAGGCTCGTCTGAAAATGTAAGTGCAATTTATTCATACCTAAAATTAGTGAATGGATTAAATAATCATGAATTATTATTTATAATTGTATTATGCAATAATAGCCCAAATTTGGAAAAGATTGAATAATTTTAAGGTAGAAAATTTTGGTATAGAAATCTTGCGGTACCATATGGTACCGCTAGGCTTTTACGCTACCAAATAGTTCTAATATTTTAAAGTAGTGTATTTTTTATTTCAAACGTTTTATATGCTGTGAAATTAATTAATTTTTAAGGTAAAACCTATATAATAATTTTTTATGCTAAAAACTTATTTAATTTATAGAGTATTTCCCATAATTTTAATTTTTAAGGCCAATAATTCTAAATTTAATAAGAAAAATTTCATATTATAAGTGATTGATTGGAATATCCATCTATACAATGGTAGTATTTCATGCAAATCATCAATATTACGTTCATAGTCTTCAACTAAACTATAGAAAATGAATTATGAGATTTTTAAAGCCTATAACTTATGTTTTTTAACAAAATTCCTAATTTTAACAACTATTATGAGGGGAAAATTGGAAAAACTATCAATTCCGTATCAAATCAGCTTACCTCGCAGTATAGAAAGTTTGTTTATCACCTTTGGACAAGTGTGTACAAAATTTATTTCTAGAAATAAATTTGATAATAGGATTTTAAGAGCAAAATATAACTACTAATTGGTATAATGAGAGTAATATCAACTATTTAATAATTAATTTTTCAATCATCATTGACTAAATTGAAATTTTTCTTGTTGTTTTAGTTAAAAATGGTAAATAAAGTGATAAAAATGTGATAAATTTATTATTTTGACTTTGAAATCTCAAACTTATAAGAATATGTATGGTGCACAAAATGGTAGTGTAAGAGCCTAGCGGTACCATATGGTACCACCCTATTCTGACTAAAATAATAAAATTTTTTTTGAAAAAATGGTTTTAGGCTACTTCAAGACATGTCATAAGCATACAGTAAAGAGGAAAATTTAATTTGAGAAAAAAAATTAATTCAGTCTTTCCCGGGTTAAAGTAGTGTTTTAGCTCGTTTTTAGAACCTTATGGGCTGCATCCAAAGAGAACATTTTCTTGTAAACCACATAATTTTCTAGGGAAAAGAGTTTGAAATAAACGTCAAAGTTTTAAGGGGGGCTAGGGGTCCTCCCCCAGGAATTTTAATTCCCCTTTTAACTAGTGTTTTATCTCTTTTTCAAACTCTTTGGGGAGCTTCTAAAGAGAAATGCTTTTTGTAAGAGGAATAGTTTTTAAGGTGGAAAACACTAAATAAGAGACGTGGAAATTTAAGAGGGGGGCTGGGGGTCCTCCCCCAGAAATTTTTTGAAATTGAACCCTCAAAAGTAATGTTTTAACTTCTTTTGAGAAATTTTGACTTGCACTCAAAGCTCCTTGTGGAAGTTACAGAATTTTCAAGGGACTTGCAGTTATTTTCCACACTACAGTGGAAACCTTGGGGGGGGGGGGGGCGGTTGCCCCCCCCCTGCCCCCCCTAAATGACGCCCCTGGATTATTATAACCATTTTTCTATAACGTCCCAAATTAATTGGCTTTTCCCCCACTTACATGCTTTTAGATAAAAAGGCTTTTTATAGTATAAGCATGTATCCTTCAAGGATTTCACCTGGTTTAGTAAGATGTATCTTTATGTAAATATGAAGCTCAGGAATATTAAGAACCCAAAAAACCCCTAAAATATAGGATGCAGAAATCATAATATTAGTTCAATTTTAAAATGCATAAACTTGATAAGTTCATGTCTTCACTGATATACACACATTTTCATTTGTAAATAGAAGATTATATAAACATTGGGCCGAATGCAGCAACGTTCTGCGACGTGCTAAAGAACCTATTTCACCTAATAATGATCGCCCAAGAACGCCTGCTCCAGAGGTGGCGTTCTACGGCGATCGGGGCGGATCGGGGATCGTTTTCCTCCTGATTGGTTGAACGCGCAGAGCGCGGGAAAGGCAGGGTACAATCAAATGCACGTGGTTCATTGACGTAGTTCGTGACGTTTTTGAAAACCAATCAGCGGCATGCTGGAAAAATGACTCAGGACAACGTTAGTTGAGTTGTTTGGAAGTAGGATTCGACCGGTCCCAAAATCGCCGCAGAACGTAGCTGCATCCGGCCCATTAGTTGTCAATAACTCTCAACTCATTGTTTTTATAAAAACTTTCATTACCTCCATCGTAGAGGTTTTTGTGCTGTCTTTGTAAAAAAATACATATATTGAGGGTTTTTTTTAATTTTTTCTGTTCCGATATTTCTCTCCGTTCATCCTAGGTTTTTAAAACGCACTTTGTACTTATCAACCGTTAAAAATCTTGCGCCACAGCTGAGAAATCTGTAAATATTTTTATATATTTTATTCGACAATCATTCTAAATTCAAACTCAAAGCATTATTTTGCTGTTTTAGTTTTCGACACGCATCAAGTCTATTCATAATCTGACCAAATCATTCGTTTACAAACCCTACACAATCCATGATGCATCTCTCCAGACGTTGATGAGGTTTTGAAACGATGATATTAATAAAGCGAACTTAACATAGATAGAACCACTTTCGCTTTACATAGCTGAAGATTGCAAATGGGTCATTAGATAACAGCAATGGACGCATGTTTTTGAATCGATGATGATGCCTATTGGGTTGATAAGGAAGGAAGACAACAGGGAGACGTGTCGAGCGAAGCATCACATTGCGCGGGGGTCGTCTGATATTGAAAAGAACGTTCTTGTTTACGATGACTATCATGCCCTCACGTTCGACAATTCTGGGAACTTTCTCACATAGGAAAGACCGCCATGATTCATTTATTTTCAATCAATAGTTAAGTCTCAGTAAAAATTCCTACTGCTGAAAATTTGCGTACCTATGACACGTCTTGAAATTTAATTGTTGATGTTATTGTCTTAAAGGACAATTTAAAATAGACAAAGTGGTGCTTTTAAAAAAGGGATAGAAAGCGTCTCTTACAGAAATGCAAATATTTGGATTTTTCAGTTTTGTATATTCAAAGAATGGCGCAATTTAAATGGATTTCTTTCAGAAGTAAAAAAATATTTTCACCATTTCAAATTAATGTCGCTTCAAAAAATATTATGAAGTGTTTAAAAAGCTCCTTTTTGACTAATATAATTCCACCATTATACTGACGGTTTCTGTTATTGTTCCCAAATTCTCGCCTTCTCTTATTCCAAAACAAGGGATAATATAACACAATGTTATATAATATAACATTGTGTAGATCAGAGGTTCTCAAACTGTGCTCCGCGGAGCCCTTAGGGCTCCGCCAAGCATTTCCAGGGGCTCCGCCAAGAAATTTGAAATAAATACATTTTTTGATAAATTCTAATTTGCTTTTCTCTGAAATGTTATATAAATAACTTTCTGTAAGGTGTTGGTAAGGTCTGCTGGTTTTTGCCTTTTTCAGGTCTTTTTTGGTTTACCAAAACAAGTTAAAACCCTGTTTTTAGGGTCAAATTTCCAAAACTTTTCTGGGGGAGGAACCCCCAGGATGGGACGGTTTGGCGCTGGCCGTTTGGGCGCCGGCCTGTTTCGGCACCAAATTTTTCTTCTACTAATTTTTAGAAGAATTATGAGAGTTCTATTTACTTTCATTTTATTTCTGCCGCTGAAACGGCCGCTCCGAATAGTAGCACACCAAGGAACCCCATTCCCCCATCTCTCAAATTGATTACTCAGCACCTTTTTTTATAAAGTTCAGCAAAATCATAATCCTACTTAAAAATGTATGTCCAAAATTCGGAGTAGATGTACCAAAACCAAGGGAAAACCTGTTTATAGTATAGTCAAATTTCCAACCCCCTCCCTTTATAGCATTTGGAATTTAATTACACAAAACGTTTCTTATATTAAATTCTTTAAGATGCAAATTCTGCCAAAAAAATGTATAAAAAGAGAATATAACATTGATCCTATGGCATGGGATGGGATAAGGAATGATTTTGGGCCCATGTGTAAATAAATTTCGATAAGTACCCCTGACGTATGGTCTATCAGCCCCCAAAACAGATCTCGATTTCAAAAGAAGTAACTTCTAGGAAAACAAAATTTACAGATGTATAGATTTCTGTATGGAATCCTATGTCCATGCATCTCCGGCATAATGATTAAAAAGTGATACCTATATTATTCAGAAATATAAAATAAAGATTTACATTGTATCCAATGATAAAATATAATTGGTAAACAAAATATTCCATATATCCCGGGGTGTATATTAAAGGGCCAAGGGGGCCCAGCCTCTCCCCCGGAAAACCGGACTACGTATAACAAAACAAGTTAAAACCATGTTATTTAGGGTCAAATTTCCGAAATTCTTTTGGGGGAGGACCCCCAAAACCCCCTATTGTACTTGAAACTTTATTATTGTCAATTTTTATAGTAAGTTCGTTAAAATTAAAATCCTACCTAAAAATGAATGTCCAAAATTTGGACAATGATATACCTAAAGCGAGTTAAAAAACTGTTTTTAAGGATCACATTTCAAAATATCTTCTGGGGAGGAAGGAACCCCAGACCCTTCTATTTTACTTGTATCTTAATTTGTCACAATTTTTCTTACAAATAAATTATATTAGATGCAAATTATACCTAAAAATGTTTTTAAAAGCTACATTAAACTGTTAAATATGCATGGGAGGGACTGAGATATAATTTTGGACCCCTCCCGGAATAAATTTCTATTATGCTTTTATTTCTAGAAGCAATGGGTTTTATGTAATTTGCTTTTATACCTTGAAAAATTTATTTCGGAAAAGGGCTCCGCGAAGAATTTGTCTCTTGAAAAGGGCTCCGCGACATAAAAAGTTTGAGAACCCCTGGTGTAGATTACAGATCATTAATGTGTTTTTAACTCCTCCCTTGTTTTGGAATAAGAGAAGGTATGAATGTGGGAACATATATAAACATATGGGCGTATTTGGTGAAAGATCATAATATATAAGCGACACACTAGACGAGAAGAAGATGCTTGAGAGGCAATCTGTCTCTGGATGGCTCTGGTAAAACATCATTAAGAAAATAAAATTTTCTGAAAACCTGAAAGGAGAATTCCCCTAATTAATGATCCCCTTAGATCTCCCCATGGATTTAAACCAGCTTTTTGTATTTAAAAAAATTAACTCTTGTAGAAGAGTATATATCTCATTAAAAATATGGAATGATAAAAAGGAAGAGCCGAGAGAGAGAGAGAGAGAGAGAGAGAGAAAGAGAGAGAGAGAGAGAGAGAGAGAGAGAGAGAGAGAGAGAGAGAGAGAGAGAGAGAGAGAGAGAGAGAGAGAGAGAGAGAGAGAGAGAGAATCCCCTCTTCTCTTCAAGGGTGAAAAAGAAGGAAACCAGTTTTAACATGCCTAAAACAAAGTGAAATTTTGTGAATATATTTAGTTTGAAATATCATTTATGAAGATGGGAAAGACAACAGAAAAATAAGATACAAGTATTTAAAAATAATTTGTAAATTAATTCAAAGGGAGCATCTCTGCTCCTCAAATAGTAAATATTGGAATCAGTCTACCCCCATATTTCTTACTTCAAATCAAGTAAACCACAGTACTGAAAACCTTATATAAAAACCTTTTGAGCGTAGAAGTAGAATATTTAAGCATATGAAACAATCTTTTTTAATGAATTGAATTTTTTAAAGGATTTATTTAATAACTGTTCACCGTTTAGTCACACTGTATGTGGGCCCTTCTTATGAATCTCTATTGACACTTGTCAAGAAAGGGAGTATGAATGTTCTTTTTTGCAAAGGTTTTCTACCACCATCCAATAAACCCACGAAGTTTATGACACCTTTGCCCTAGTTCAGAAAACTATTACGCGGAAGATATTGAGTCACTCTGGTTGTAGATTTCTCTAGCAAGTGGTAACTTGAAAGAATCATTCACTCAATTGTGTATTTCGTAAAGGTAGTGGAGAAGAGTTTCAAACAAAAATACTAAAACAGCTTTTAAAACGTCAGATCCCAACCGGATTACCGGATTCCGAAACATGAATGAAAACCAACCGAGCTTATTGCAGCTCTTTCAATCGATTTTTCGGCACCCAGGAGGAGGAGGAGGAAACCATCTTTATTTTCCTTCGATAGGAACACCGGGACGATCAAAAACGCCGGTTTTCCGGTAAAACATGCGTTCTCTCTCCAAGGTCAATCGGAACACAAACAAACCCCGGGGATCTCACGCGGGTTACCCACCCCCCTACGTCATCTCGTGACAATTCCTCAGGTGAGGGGAGGGAGATACGTGACGTTCCACACACACCCAAACACAGACAAGGGCGCATGTCCCGAAAGGAAAAATACCCCCGCGCGAAACAGTCACGTGCCTCCTCGCCGGCCAATGACGGACGCCTGTTCACGTGCAGACGGCATGATGCACACACGCCGTGTAGTCTGTTGGCGGGAGTGCCGTGATTGGCGACTTTTCGCTTCAGCACCATTTTTGATTAAAATGTAATGCGCAGTTGCGCAATATTTTTTAAATATGAATCGTGTTGTGTAACCCTTTTTTATCGGGAAATGGAATCACTTTAATTGATAACGGTGTTGCTTGACTCACAGGAAAGCACTGGGGGAAAGTGAATTTGAGGGAACCAAAACGTATCTTGACTTTTGTGCACATTATTGGAGACACTTTCTGTGAAATATTTAGAAGTCTCAAGGTCAATCCGTTTTTTATTGTTAGACGTATTTTTGCTAATTAAATGGCTAATAATTGGTTAAGAGAGGGAAAAGGATGAGACAACTTTACCCTGAAAGTTTACTTTTGGGGCAGGAATTGGCATTTCTATATTAGAAAATTCTGCAGTAAAGGAACCTATGAAATTAGAGATTTTTTTAGTTCCTCAAATAGGTTCTAAATTTTTTCCCAGCTCTTTTGAGATTAATTTATAAATCCATAAGCCTCCCCACCTATTTTCAGCTCTATGAATTCTAGGTTTTTCGACTAACATACCATTCAAAGAATGGAATATTTTGCATTTAATTTAGTAGAAAATACTACAAAATTTGTAAAACTTAAATTTAATTTTTACTGGTTAATCACAAAGAAAGAAAAAAAAATAAGATGAGTCACTTTGCCTAGTGAAGTTGTTTTTATGATAATGATACCTCTATCTAGGGTTCAAAAACCTTTTTCAGATAAAATCTAAAATCCTTATTTTTTAATTTAAAAACAATGTTTTTTGGGGGAAACGTTAAGAATAAGACAACATAAAAAAGGCTTTGATCCAAGGGAAAAAATTTTGTCACATAAGAAAACTTCTCTAATAAAATAAAATGATTTATATTATAGCATTCACATTTTTTAAAACTCTGGTTAACCAATGTCTAATAATCGTTCAAAATTATTGCGTCGCGTAAGATTTTTAATTTTTTGATTACCTGCTTTTATACATAATTTTAAAAATTAAATTTCCAATTTGAGACCAATTCGGGCTCAGCAAATGTCTTAAACAAAATCAACTAAGAAAATTAAAGTTGTTAAAAATAAATTTAAAGTTTGTGAAAAAATTTTTACTATATCCGGGTATATAAAACCTCCCTCTCAAAACCTCAAACTTTATTTTTTTACCATAGAAATCGACCAAAGTTAATCCATAACCTAAAATGTAAAAAGTCGGGGGTTCGGGGTCCTCCCCCTAAACATTTTTGAATTTTTACATGCCAAAAATTACTTTGAAGCTACTTTTTGGGGATTTTCAGGGAGCTTCGCGGGCCGCTCAAAATGACCCGGTGGGCCGCCAGTTGGAAATCCCTGTTCTAAATAATCGATAAGGTATTATCCATTGTTCAGGTTCATCATATCATTGGTGAGATTTATTGCTACTAACTTTTTATTTAAAGAAAGAATAAGAAGATTTTTATAGTTATATCATCACTCTCTAAAACTGAGGACATTTCCTTTTTAATAACAGGAAATTACTATCAACCGCAACTACCGCAACCCCCATATTACTCTTAAATTTCGTAATTGTTGTTGTTGTTGTCGTGTGCCACTTGAAGTACCCCAAGATTTCGTAATTAAATTATTTTTTTTGCAGTTACGTTAAGTGAAAAAGCATGGTTGCTCTCCAAATAGTAAATTGTATCCAGTTTATTTCCTCCATACAAGAAACGCCTTTCCAACGTTTCCTCCACTTTTTTTTTCATTATTTTATGAGAATAGCTGTTTTCAATTTTCAAATTTAAAATTATGCCTTCAGTTATTTAATTTTTTTTGTTTGCTCATGTACGACTATAAATTTTGTAACCTTGTTTTCAATTTTTAAGGTTTTTTTTTTCAGTTCCTATTGCTTTTCAGTGTGTGTGTGTTTCTATGTATATATATCTTAAATTTATTTTCATTAAGTTAAAGTTTACCCTATTACATTATTTATATTCAAATTTATCTGTCACCTGAACGGGACAAAGTCCCCTTGGTGACGAATATGTATCTTATTTTCTGTACATATGCCAATGTGATAATAAAGCAAAGATATTTCCAATTTTCTATTATTCTAGAAAAGTCTAGAACTCGATTTTTTTTTCACCTCGCCTTATTTTTATGGAACAAAATGAAGGTAGAAAAATGCATGTGAACGATGTAAACACACGAAGTCGAAAACTTTAAGAATATTATCCTCATAAAGTTCAGTTTCTTTTTATGGAGAGCAAACAAAAAAAAACGCAAACCCGTCCGCTGTGTAAACAAAACATTATCAGTGCTCCTTCATTCCTCCCTTTTGGCGACGTCTGGCTTATCATTTGGCGAGATCTAAAGTTTCCGATCCGCCTGTAACCCTGTACAAATGTGTTACGTTTCTCCAAAATAGTAAAGAAGCGTGTGTTATCATTTAGAACAATTTTCGAACGAATTGAAAGCGGATCATTTGCGAATTCTACGTCGTCGAGTTCAAACAATTGAAAAACTAGTGCTTAAACCTTAGATGGCATGTCGCAGTATCACACCATAGTTCATCTTTTTGGTGGAGGGTAAGACATTGTTAGTTTTCGTTTAGGGCGTTTGTTTATTTTGGATTTCTGTGGGGCCGTTCACTAAATCGATTTGTTTGGGGGTGAGTGCGTATTTAGAAACACAAATGATGGGTTACTTCTATTAATAGCTGTATGTTCGTATTGATTATATTTACTATTGAATTTTGTTCAAATCAATTTCCAACTTAGTTATTTTCATGTCGTAGGTTCTGAGTTTTTTTTAGTTGATTATGGAATTCGCGTTGTTTGTAAATTTGAAGTACAGTAAGTTTGTTTATAATTAATTCTGATTGATATCTTTGTTTTTTGAATATTAGATTAGCATTGAAATTATTATATCCTACTATTGAAAGAGAATGAAGGGTTTTTAACCCATTTTTGGTTACCTCTTTGAATAGCAGGGATGAGATTGACAAAAAAGTCTGAAAACTGCAAGAATTGATTAGAAGATAGTTAACCAAATTAAATTATTTAGCTGCCTCAGATATGAAAATTTACCATAGGAAAGAACCTCTTAACACCATTGAACATTCACCAAAAATGAAAAAGGTGTAGTTTTTAGTCTGAAATTTTTGTTGAAAATTTTTAAAAAGTCTGAAAATCCTTCAAAAGTCTGGAAAATCTCATCCCTGGAGTAGGAAATAATACCCAGGAAGATAGCTTTATATCCTATTTTAAATTTTCCGATTTCCAGCATAGATTTAACCATAAGAAACGTTTTCCAATCGAAAAGTAGGTTCAACCCATGTATAGGAAGAATGCTTAAAATGGAAGTTTTGAATTTTGCATGTCAGTCCTTCGTTTTGGGAACAATCAAAGAGATATTGGTACTTGCGTATTATATACTGTTGACCATTCAGCAGAGCTGTTAAATTCAGTTGTACAATCCATAAATTACGTGAGGCGTTTTTTCCAAAATCTGGACCCCCCCCTTGGCACTAGCGGATCCAGGGGGGGCTAGGGGGCTCAAGCCCCCCCCCAAAAAAAATGAGAACTTTTACTCTATATAATATGACATTTTATGCACCAAAATGAGTTAAAACCCTGTTATTTTAAGGTCAAATTTTAGAAAATTTTCTGGGGGGGACCCCCTTAGCACTTGTAACTCTGTTATTGCAACTACATTTTACTTAGTTTGTCAAAACACAAAAAAATTATATTCGGAAGAGGCGTACCAAAATGAGTTGAAAAAGTGGAGTTTTTGACTTATATTTCCAAAAATTTTCTGGAGGAGGACCCCCAGACCCCCTTTTGGAAGTTGGAGCATGATATTTCACTACCTTTTTCTGTATTAACATTAGCAAAAAGATTCAATTGGATTATAAAAATTCTTAGCCCCCCCCAAAACCAAATCCTGGATCCGCCACTGCCCCTTGGTGAAATTTTGCTGGACCCCCCTCCCCCCCCACGTGAGATTTATCTGCAACTTTTTAAAAATAATTTGCAGTATCTTATCTGTTGGTATTCCTTCTCATACTTAAAAAAAAGAAAATCCTGTAATTTCTAACTTAAAAAGTTGACGTGAGATTTTAATCGACCCCCCTCCCCCCTTGGTGAGATTTTTCAAAACCCCTCCCTTCTTTTTGACCTCACGTAATTTATGGTTGTCCCCTAAGAACTGAGATATTTTTATATCGATGTTTCTCCTGCACATATTTTAAAGTGATGTTTAAATTTTACTCGGTGATGTTCTGAACAGCCCATTATTGTTTTGTTACTTTATGGAGATATTTGGCTTTATGGAGGTGGTTTAGCAAAGCTAAACCATTTGGGAGTAGTAACAACAACAGTTGTCAAAATGTCTTTCCAATTGATTTTTAAGTTTATGCCTCACAGGTTTTGTAGTAACACCCTGTGCTTCATTTGAACTATTTAGAAATAGAGTTATAAATTAGCACAGTAAAAGTTATTTTATGGTTTTAAATACAGGTAATAATCTTTAATTATGGAAGGGTGCATGTAAATTATTCTTAGTGCTATTTTTTGAGATATTTAATACCTTATCTTCATTTTATAAATATTTAGACTGTATATTAAACTAATACACCATAAGTAATAGTACCTTAAGACCTTGTAGCCATTTTTAATTTAGTGGATTCTAAAAGACATAAGAATTGACATATTTGATATAATTTATGATGGCATTTAAATGCTCAGTTTTTGCTCCTTCTGGTTAAGTTTGGCTTTCTACTGAGAGACCTAGGGTTATAGATTGAGAATGTTGCATCCTTATCTGAAGGAGTGACTTTATCATGATTGAAACTTATTTTCTATATAAGAGATGGAATTAAATGTTTGAATTATTTTAGTATGCATTACAATTGTATAAAAAGGACAAAAGCAATGCCCTCTTCAGTGGTCTGTTCAGGGCAATTTTACTACCATTTTGCGGTAGCTTCACAAATTCACCTTTTGATAAATTGGTACCTTCACAAATTCAGTTTTAGTAAGAAAGGTACCTTCACAAAATACATTTTGTAAAGAAAGTTTTCTAGGAAGCTGTATTATTTTAATAGTTTAATTTTTATTTTAGCCATTCTAATCTAAAGTTTCTTTTGTTTTATGCCGTTTAAAAAATTATTAACATGTTTTTATGTTGATTTTGAACTTAAATTTACAGAAATATTTTTTTTTAATTTTCACAAAATAAGTATCTTAAAAAAACCCTAGACAGACCCCTGCCTTTGAAAAAATGTCCCTCCTTATGGGTGCAAGTCATATTAGGACATTGCCATAGTTAATGCAGGATTTTGTTGGTTTCTTTTATTTTTAATCTTATCACATATTAGAAAAAGGTATACTGTTTCAAAGATGTCAATTTAGTTCAGCTAGCAGTCTGAGAGTAGGTGAAAAAAGTTCTAAAGCTGGTTATAGTATATCTTTTGAGAAACTTCAATTTTCTCTGTTGATCAAGGAAATCAAAAGCCAACTATGCCTTAAAATTTAATATCTTCTCTTAGTTTAATTTTAGCCCTATGCAACCACCAGAAAGTTAATAAACAAGTCTCAATATTTATTTTATATGAGAAAAATTTTTCTTTCCTAAAGATACAATGAAGACTTATAACAAAAGTGCAGGGTTCTCTCACAAAAAAATTTCTAAAAGAAAAAGATTACAAATGATGGTTCATAAACCAGTGATGACCAGTTTACTTCCAAGCAGAATAACACAATGGACCAATGTCTTCTACCTCAGTGTAACTCATTGTTTCCTTGTGAAGGAAGAAGCGTGAGATATTGGTGATTGAAATGCCACATCGCCCCGCTCTTATCCTCAATGGATCTAAAGCTGTCTTATCGGTTGGGCTGACGATCCTCCAATGCATTATTTTATTTCTTTGATTAAGTTGAAGGATTGATTAAAGAACAGGAAAATTTGAGGTCATGTGAGGCTCTATTTTTGGATGGATAAGTTTTTATCTCTGTTGATTGAGTTGTCAGTTGAATACCTGTTATATCTGGTGAAAAGGATTTTTAATACCATCTCCATTCATGTTTTAAGGGAGACAAGCTATATTAAGTTCTATAAAACACCAATCTCATATGTTTTTTTTTAAATATAGAACAAGTAAAACATTTTGTATGGGGTTAAGAAAAATAATAATAGATTTACAAGCATTGAGAAAAGCTATGTTTGGATAGCATTTGTGGATAGAATATTATCTTTGGATATCATAATCAAGGGTTAATCCAAGTTTTTCTACACGGATCCTGTTATAGGAATTGTGTGAAACATTGTAAGGAGTTCCACTGTCCAGAGTTCCCCTTTTGGATCCACAACTGGATCTAAGTTCAGTCTTGCAATTTTTAAAGAGTGGCATCCATGCTAACAATATCTCGAGGTTTCACTCATATGATTTCCCCCTGATCTCTTTAATCAATCTCGTAATCAGTGTTAAAGAAAATGTATTTAAGGTCTCCATTTGATTTATTTTAATCATTTATTTTTGGAAATGAGCTTGATTATCCATTTCAGGCTGGGAGGCACAGCCGGAGCTATTGCCACTTGTCCACTAGAAGTGGTGAAAACTCGTCTCCAATCTTCAGTCGCTACGTTTAGTTCTCTGAACAGCCCAGTCTCTTCCCTCCCCCGTTTTGACATCTGCAGTTGCGGTGGCAGCTATGAGCGCTTCTCTCCCGTTATAACCACCGAGGTGGCTGCCAGGCAGCCTGGTCTGGGCATTTGGAGATGTATAAAGTGAGTCTATTTTGAGGTTTTCTTTGCATAATTATGTTTTAGAGTTCTGATATGATTTTTTGTTTACTATAGATGTTTATTGTTAATGGTGGATTTAATGTTAATGTGCCAATTTGGTGCAGATATTTAATCAGTCAACTGTTTAAACTAGATGAAACTATGACATCAAATAACATCGAAAAATATGAATAAAATTTTTGCTTAACATTAATTTAACTATCACACAAACTATTATATTGTGAACCTTTGGTATTTAAGAGAGCCTTTAAGAAGTAAGTTGTCCTTTGCAGTCATTGAACTTCTCCCACCTTAATTACAAGAACAGTCGAAAAACCTAAGGGTAGTAGTAATCCTATCTATTTTCATCTCCCATGCCAACTTATCTTGAAAATGAACTTTTCATGCAGCTTGAAATCTTATTTATTTTGTTAAAAGGGTTGACTGGTTAACTAGTGTATTGAAAATTATTATTTCTGTTTTAAAGTTACTTTGTGTATGGCTGCCATTTTTATTGTTAAAATTTTCTATGATTTTACTAACTTTTTATTGGTTAAAAACCTGTATTCAATGTCTAAACTTTTTCATACAATTTCATTGGGTGTAAAATCTTTATTTTCAATTATTCATACTTTTATTTATATTTTATGTATTTCAATTTGAATTTATCAATTACATTTGTAACTTTGTTTAAGGGTCTTAAATTTTTCAAAGGGTTTGAATAGAATGTGGATTTTTTCTTAGCTTCAAGAAGTGGAATGTTGCATATCTGAAACATTAACTAATGAAATAATAACTGTATGCTACTCTAATTTGTTGGGGATTTGATGCATGATACATTTTGACTCCATTTATCGTTTTTAATGTAATGGTGTTAAAATCTTGTAATTTTTCTACTGTTCTTACAAAATTTAATGGGGAAGTCTGATGGTGGAAAATATGGGATGGTGTAAGGAGATGCTTTCTTTCCTTTTCATTTTATTGCCTGAACCTGTAGTGTTATTCTTCAAAAAATCCTTTATCCATGCAAACATGACTGCTTCTTTGAATTTTAATTATTTGCTTTATTTGTTACTGCTATCTTAGTTTGCTGACTAACATTAAGGGAAACATTCTTGAGTAATATTTGAAAATATCCAAGCTCTAAAACCTTAATTACAATGGTTGGTTTTGATGTAGTGGGAAATCTACCACTTTTGCTTAGATTTTGGTTATAAAATTAGTTGATGAGGTATTTAATGATTGGTTGTTTGGTTGAAAAAGTAATAAATAATTGGTAGATTTCAAAGTTACCATTGAACCAAAATCCAATTAACCTCACAGTATACAGGGTGTTTCAGATCAGTGTTTCAAAACTTTTAGTGAGGGATAGGAACCAGAATCACAAAGAAATGGGGGTCGAAAATGCACCCCTAACAAGCTAGGGGTTTTCATAAGCGGGCATGGGGAAGTTGTAAAATTCCCTGTGGAAATTGACATGTAACCTTTTAATATCGAATTAAAACCATCAATTCATGTATTTATTCCATAATAGGGCCATTCCATGAATAATGAAACCAAAGTACCAATTTTTTTAAAGTTAATAAAACCTATGATGTAATGCATCATTTTAAAGCTTAAGAGTTGAATTTTTCTAAAATATCCTTTAAATATCAAAAAATAAGTTATAAATAAGAGTTTTAGGCCAAAATAGTGGAACATTACAAAATTGAAAATACTCCACATAAAGTTAGTAAAGTTTGACTAGGCTTGCTGATATTAAAAATAACCTGTAGAAATTTAATTGGGGCTAGTTTTTATCTCTGACAATTCTACTTATAGGTAAGATAATAAAATTTTAAGATATATTAATATAATAATAAAAATTTTTTAATTCATTATGTTATGTCCCTATGTTACGTCCGTAACATGAAAACAGATAATAGTAATTTCTGCAAACTCACTGGTAATCTCAATCATATTTTAACCATATTTTCTCTTTATAAATCATATAAACATGCTTTTAACACTATTACATGAATTTTTGATAAATATTAAAAAATTTTATGACTGTTACAGACGTAACATCCGATTTTTAATTTTTCTATTAGGATACCGAAAATCCCCTATATTCCATATTTTTTTAGCCAACATGTCTTTTTTCATTATTATAAGGGTAAGGAATGTGATTTTGGACTTTTTTGTTCTAATATGGGTATTTTCAATTTTTATCTTGCTCTTTTTCCCCAAATTAAGCCACAAATGAGCAATAAAAGGAAAAGAGTATTTAAAAAAAGATAACATTTAATAAAAGGCATAAGATTTTTAATGTCAAAGCAATAGAAAAGAAAAGCCTTATTGCTATTTGTCAATTATGTGAAAAAAAATGCTGTCAGTCAGCAGTTGATTAGTAAAACGTTTGAAGAAATTTCATTATAAATCAGTTTAGGCCATGGAAAAAGCTATTTCACTAAAACAATTGATAAATACATTGAAATTGTGTTTATACATGAGACTAGAAGCAAAAAATAATCATTTTAGTTTTAAAAATGTAAAAATAAGTAAAATAATGCAAATTACGCTACGTAATCTCAGGTTATTTTAACGTTTTCTCAAAATCTTATTATGTGGTCTATAAAAACAATTCTTACCAAAAAAATTTTCCAATCCCTTGATAATAGTATTTTGTTTGATAAATAATTTTATATTGAACAATTAAATTATTTTCTTTCATTAATAATGAGGTATAAATCAGACATGTTACGTCCGTAACAACCGAGTGTTACGTCCGTAACAAATTAATTAGGCCATAGATTAATAAATAATTAAATATTTGCTTCTACAATCACTTTTTTTAATTTTATAAACCTTCATAATGAATTACTGAGAAATTTTTTTTAAATTTTACCCTAAAATTCACAGGTATTTGTCAATAACTTTGAAAAGTGAAATATAGACAGTTCTGCGAGTTACGTCCGTAACACTTAGTTTTAAATTTTTTAAAAATTTTAGAACCATTGTTCAGTTGTCATAATTTAATATTTTATTAATCTACCTCTGATATGTTTAGAAAAAAAATACCATAGTTTACAATTAATTTTTTCATTACTTACAAAGCCTCAAAAGTTTCTATTTGTTACGTCCGTAACCATGGAATGGCCCAATACCAATTAAAGAGCTGAAATTTCAACTCCTAAATTGGTTTTTATGTAACAAATGCTGGAATCGAACTACTTTGCTGGTTTTAGTCCAATCATAGAAGGTTAGGTGTCAATTTCCACTGTGGTGGATTATGCAACCTCCCATGCCCGCTTATAAAAACCCCTATCTCTTTAGGGGTGCATTTCCGACCCCCAATTCCTATGTGATACTGAGTTGACTAAGTGTGTCCTACCCCTCCTAGAAATTATCTTAAAACACTTCTCTGAAACACCCTGTTTAAATAGCCAAAATGAGAGTTTTTTAATTCTGATAAAATTTTAAAAGATATTTTCTCTGTACATAATCAAATAATATAAATCTACTGCTGCTTAGTTCTATAGTAGTACAGTCGAATCCGCTTAATGTGATCGCAATTGTCCGAGATTAATCTGATAACATCCGATTGATAACAATAAGCGATTTTATATCAAAAAGTAGCAGACAGTGTAACTATATTGTTTGCTTCAAAATCAGAATAACGTACTTGTAATTAATGTATTTAAAACCATTTTACACTATGTATTTGGCAACTTACAATTTTTAGGGGAAAATATAAGAGTAGTTCACATAATAAAAATAAAATAATCGCTTACTTTATATTTTTATTTATATAGAAAGGTCTCTCTTTTTATGCGCATTCCATTATTCTAATCACTTATTTTACCACTTATATTTTTTAATCTGAATTCCAATAAACAAGGGAAAATTAAAATCTCTTATCAGAAACATCTGCAAGGCGCCGATGGTTTCTCACAAGCATGGTTTCAGACCCCCCCCTAACCGTTTTCTTTCAATATATGCAGAATGGTTTCTCATTCTTACTAATAAGTTTCAGGAAAAAAGAAACTCCAGATGCTCTAGGGTGGGGCAGAGATGTTTACTTGAAGAAATTGGCCTTCAAAACGTAACCCGGTACCAAATTGCGGATGCTTTTTAGGGGATAAGGACAAATTTTGATAACATTAAGCGGCGTGTTGATCCATAGTTGATCACATTAAACGATACATTTTACATTAAATTAAATAGGAATGATCGGGACCTGTCGATTTCGATAACATTATCCGATTGATAACATTAACCGTGATCACATTAAGCGGATTCGACTGTATCTATTGCTTTTAGCTGTTTCTTTTAAATACATTTTTGGTTAACTTTTAAATTTCTTCATTTTTTAAATTAAATGTAGAATATTTTGTTACTCATACTATAGATACATAAGATGACTTTTGCTTCTTAGTAAATGCTTCCTTTTTTTTCCAAACAAATGCTTTTTATCTTTTAGGATGTGGTTCCATAGGGAATAATGTTTTTAGGTTTAGGTGACTTGTTTGAAGTTCTACCTACTTTTACCTAAGAAATAGGTATAAATTACAAGTAATAATTATATGCCCTTAATTTAAACTTTAATTTTATGTTTATTACTGCTATATGCATAAAAATTCAAATAAAACATAAAATAAACTCCAATGGCTTCTTAGCAGTAACCTATTTTCTGTATCTGTGAAGGTGGTGAAGTAGTTAACTTTCTTTAGTCTGACTGGACTCAGTATCCAATTCAAGCTTAACACACTTAATATTTGATCCATTCTGATCCAACTTACATAAATGCGATTAAACTTTAAAAAGTTAGCGGTACATATTCCCATATATTGAATATTTTTATACAGCATTTCCAACTTAACTAACAAAAGCCTGCTTAAGATAAAACTGTTTTGGATGCATTTGATTGCTAAGAGTGGAAAACATACTGTGCTTAATTTTTTTATCCCAGAAGTATGAGTTATACCCTTTTAAAGGTCTCCAACTAATTGACTTAAGGTTTTAATTATATCTCTATTTCTTAAAATATTTCATCTAAATTCTTAGAAAAGTTTTAAATTTTCTGACTGTAGGTTTCAGACTTTCTTCTGGTTGTCTGTTCTTATAAAATATTAGTTGATGCAGTGTGTTTTTCATTTTTAGTCATTTATTCCTCTTTAATTATGATTGAATCATAGAAATATATCATCATTACATAGTTACCTTTCTTTAAAAGGTAAAAATATGTTGTTAAAAACTTATTTTGATGTAAAACCTGAAAATAAATTTTCTAAATATGTTAAAATTAATTCTGATATATTTAAGCAAATGACTAGGATTTACTGCTGAAATACTTTGAATTTTCATATTTTTTATGAAGTAAAAGGTTTTGTTTCAAAATCTACTTATATTTTGTTAAATTCATCCAAAACAATATTATAAATCTACATTTAATTACAAAAGATTTTAACTTGGTACACAAGAAAATGAGCTGCCTTAATCAAACTTAAGGTATAGAAATTAAATTTGAATTCAAACAATTTATTAACTGAGTTTACAATTTAGACTTTTGTATTTATATTTAACTTACAATAAATTAAGTTACAAATTTTATATTTTGTGGATATTTATGCTCAGTACTGTTACATCAGCCAGGTAAAACAGTTGAAAATATTTGTGTAAGGTTCAAGACATCCTAACCTTATGTCAATATGAATTCAGGAAGGGCTTTGTATCAAACTTGTAGTCATTTTAACCTGCTTTAATCATTAAATCTTATATAAAATCAATTAAAGAAAGGCTTCCAGCAAACACCCTATTTCTCTTGGTTATATTTTATAATTAGCTTTTTACTGATTAATTTTACTTTGAAATTTTACCCACAACAGCCACAGAAGAAAGTGGATATTACCTGAAATTTAGCTTTAATTTTTGAATATTGGTTGTCAAAATGATAAATACATTAAAAAAAGATCTTTCCCAATTATTTGTGGCTCAACCCCTTTGTAGGCAAGGAATTTATACCCTGAATGCAAAATAATCCTTTAAATTATTCAACTAAAATAAGCTTGATCAATGATATAATTTAGTATGATAATTCAGAAAAATGTTAGGAAATAATTGATTACATTTGAAAGGGGGATATCTATTAAGTTATCAACTGTTTCACCAATACTAAAACTGTCACCAAATGTAACTATACTATTATGCTAACCATGCCTTCTACTATTTGATGACAGTTTTGGTATGTGTGAAATGGTTTCGTCCCAACACATAATATCTTGCTGATGTAAAAATTCTGAGGTTTTTTGGCAGCTCAGTTTCTTCCCCTTAAGTTGGTATGCTGTCGTCCCCCCAAGACTAGGAATGCATGCTCATTAAAAAAACTAACAAAGTTGGACTTGATATCTTGTGCATGTCCTGTTATCTGTGTTTGTTTGAATCAGGTTGGAGATGTTACGTCTCCGGAGATGCCTTGCGTTGTTCTTGCATGAGGTGGATCAAACATAGTTTTTTCACTCACTCTCATTTGCCTTTAATTATTTGCCGAAAACTTGTTGGTAAGTTTATCACCTGGTAGGTGCTTCTCACAACTTATTTGTGTTTTCAGGAACTTTGCCCCATGCCTCGACTTTTATATCTTAAGATATGTCGCACTCTTGCGCATGGGGCGTGATAGAGTTTTCAAGCAGGGTAGCAAAAATTCAAAAAGGGTATTACAAACGAGGGTTTCTAGTCTGTTATCCACTTGTTCATTGGGATTTTTATCATCTGATTGGCATCATAAATCTTGTTTACACTAAATGATCATCCAAATAAGCTTCAGTTCTAATGTAAAGATAAAGTAGTTTTCTACATATAGATTGGATGGTCTCTAGTCCCATTATTTACCTGGCATATCGCAAGACATTCATTTTCTTTGTTTAAACATGATTTTATGGTCCTAGAAATTTAAATTCTAAATCCCAATTAAAGTTTTATTTTAAATGTGGGTTTATTTTTGCTGGTGGGTAAACCTTTTAAATGGATAAATGTATTCTACAATACAATGCTCCATAAAGTTGATAAACATTATTATGTATCATTCCATGCATATTGATAAATTCTTTTTTAAATTTAATCAATATGCTATTAGCTTCATTGCCAAAGGATGGAATTCAAAACTTGATAAAAATGGGACTTGACCTTAAAAATATTCATCATTTCTTATTTTTATTACCACTCTAATTTAACACTCCAATTATAAATGACCTTCTTTAATGAAAACTCGACATTATTATAACATTGACTATGGTAAAACTATTGACTGACTATAGCAAACTAAACTACTTTCTTGATAAAGTGAACTTTTAACCTATTGCTCTTTTAATAAATCCAGTTTTTTAACTGGTCCTAAGCCTTAGTTGAACTCATGCTAATAACTGAAGTTTGTTACTACAGATTATATGAAGCATTTCTGTTATATGCCATATTCATCATATTTCTTTTTATCACTTTTAATAAATAAATGTATTTTATTACAGTTTAAAGATGAAAATATGCCTAACAATCAATTCTTTTAAACCATTATGTCCTTAAAATGAATTGTAAACACTTAAGTTCACTGTCTTAACTCCCATTTAAAGTGTTCTTTTTTATTAATAAAACTAAATGTAATACTTTATGAGGTATTTTCTTGCTGTAATTTATAAATTTGTGTACATTTTGTTTTAATTATTATTTGCTTCTTTTTCATAGTAAATGAATTTGTCAAACTGAGCATAGTTGATTTGCATGTTTCAACAAGCTTCTTGAAATTATTTGATGCTGATGCAACTGTTTTTGTTTCATAAGCTAAATATCATTATGTATCTCAATTTATCATTGATTCTTAACTATTTTTGATGCTTATTCTTTGAGCCGTGTAGTTTATATATATTGATTGCTAAAGCACGGATGAAACAACTTTTTATTTTATTGCAGGCACATTATAGAAACTGAAGGTGCAAAAGCTTTATTTAAGGGCCTTGGACCAAATCTTGTCGGGGTTGCACCGTCCAGGTAACTATACTATTAAGTATATCTCTCAAATTTAATCATTTGGTAGTAATTTTATTCTTGATATGTATGACTAGGAATTAAGTATAAATATTTGATCTTTATTTTTTACCTTAAAAAATCTATAATTTCAAAGCCCATGTTGTCAAGCAAATTATCTTAAAATCTGAGGGTTTTTACACGTACTTTGAACACATTTTAATAATAATGGGTCCATAGTACTAAACTTTGAACTAAACAAGTTTTACTTTAAGACAAGCTTCTTAGAAGATAATCAAGTTCATTATGATTTAAATGTAAAGTTGTTTAATGATATTTTTTAAAATTTTAAATATGACTCCTCCTTTCCTTTTCTTGCAATATTTCTTCAGAGAAAAAAATGGTTAGTCTAAATAATTCTCAATTAAGCATGTAGCTCTTAAACTTCAGCTTATTGCACAAAAGATATTAACTGGTTTATCTTTTTTTCAGGGCTGTATATTTTTGCACGTATTCCAACACAAAGAGTTTCTGCAATGAAAAGCTTACTCCTGATACTCCCATTGTTCACATACTATCAGCTGCAAGTGCAGGTAATATTCTTTCCTTTGAACTCCTATTTCAAAATTTATCATTTGATTTCAAAATGTTCAAGCCTTGGGGACATAGTGTTCCCATGTTGCACTTCTGGGGTTCAAATCCAGGGCTGGGCAAGGGCGACTCAGCTTTTAATCCATTCAGGGGATCATTAAATCAGGCATGAGATTCTTCCAATTTTTGTCGGATTATCCAACTTTTTGTAGAATTTTCAGATTTTTTCCTCTATTTCCTAAAATTTTACGGGGGTATACCCCCGAAACCCCCTTTTTTAGTAGTACTTTGAACACTATTATTCAAATCTTTTTCATATTAAGTTCATTAACATGCAAATTCTACCTAAAATTATATTGGAAAACAATATTGAAAATGTCGTTCACATAGTTTTTTTCATAGTTTCAGACTTTTTGCTTTTTTGTCCATCTCACCCCTGATTAAACTGAGAATCAAGGGGGTTTGGGAACCAAAGACTAGAGGTCTTACGTTTGACTGACCACCTAACTGGGACTTTTGTCTGACACCTTGCACTCCAAAATCCTTGGTCTAAAAAAAGATGGGCATCGTAGGCCTTGAGCCCACTAAAGCTGTTGTGCCAATGATTTTTGTTTATTTAAAATGTTTCACTCACAAAACCAGAATTACTTTCAAATTGAAGAAACAGTTTGTGTGTAATAGCTATCCACATTCTTTTTAATATGGAAAAATTATCACTACCCTAAATAGGAAGCTTTCCTAAACTCTTTCTCTCCTTCAATTTCAAAAGCACATATTTTAAGGCTTCTTTATATTTCGGGGTTTTTAAACCAATGCTTAAAACTTGATATATAACCATGACCTTTACTTGCTCTTTCTCAAACGATAAATATATGTGATAACAATAGTGAGTAAAGGCGAAGCTTCTGTGGAAAGATAGCGCCATAGATAGCCACAAAGTGCGGAGTAGAAATAAAGATGACATTGAAAAAACGTTACTCTGCTGTTGCAAAACTATTTATCTTCACTGCTGTCTAAAAACGGATCTGATAAGAGGTCTGTCCAATGTTCGTTTTAATCCTGGGTTTATGCTTGAGCTGATTGAAGTTTTGGTATGTGAAAGGTCAAAGTACTGAATTTTTTTTACTTAAAGGCTGATTCATAATCATGGGGTTCATTTTTATGAAGTGTGCATTTTATTTTTTTGAAGGAGCATGTCTTGTGGTATATTGGGTTATCTGAAGTTAGAACAAAGTTTATAAACTTTAAACTGTCTGATGCTTGAGAGTACCAAAAATAAACCTAAAAACTTCCTATCTGATGTACCCAGTTGCAAGGAAGTGTTTAGTTTGCAGGTCCTGAAACATATTAAATGAACTTTGTACTTGTTTTTTTAGAATCTTGTAATTTTAACCAAATTTTGATGAAATAATGTCAATTATAAACTTTAAAAAAGCATGGACAAAAGTATTATTTTTCTAGTGATATGGTTTTTTAAACTTATACTAAAAAATCTGGTATTCAGTGTTTTAAATTATTTTGAATTTTGTTCAATACTTAATTCAGTACTTTTTCTTTAGTTGTTTTGTTGACTTCTCCCCAATTTAAATTTAATGAATTCTACCAATTTTTTCTCAAAAAACGATCACAAATTGGGAATAACCACAGAAATAAAAATCAAAAGTTCACCACTTTAAAAATTTCTCAGCCCATTGTTTCCCTTATTTTCTTCCTCTATAATTTCTTACCTTCTCTGTGAGAGTTTGGCCACAAAATTGGGTACATACGTACTAAGCTGTTGACCGTGCCGCTAAATTTGAAAACATTGCCAAAGCCCGTTAAATCCACCTCTGATCTCCGTTGCCAAAGAGAACACCAGACGTTGCCGATATTGGAATACCAAATTTACTTTATTGATTAAACATTCAAAATTGAACTTTACAAAGTCACAGAGAAATGCTATAATCAAATATTATAATAAGTATTAATGTAATAAGACATTATAATTATTTGGGCGGAATTAAACTATTTTTGTCATTACAATTGAAATAAAAATATTGTTTCTCTTGCAGATCTTATTTTCTATTCATACCAATTCAAGTTTCGTATTTAGTTATTTTAAATTTTAAAAACCATAGTTTATTTGGTTGCCTCTTTTTTGGGGAACAGGATCTGGCAATAACTTAAAACTCTTCATTCACTTATGACGTCACCAACTTCTAACATTTGGCGGTAAATCCACTTTTTGGTCACTTTGGCGACTTTTTAAAATTCAGCTTTACGGTCGACGGCTTAGTACGTATGTACCCAAATTTGTGCTTTTGTTTTTTTTTGTCAAATGAATCTGTTTATAAAAAAAGATACTAAATGACCATAAAATATAATACATAAATAGCCAAATTATGACTAAAAAATTATCATTTAAGGAACATGGTAACTTTTATAATAGTTTTTTTCTATCCCATATACTCTGCTTTTTAACATTAAAATGTTTTAATTTAAATTTTTCTTGCAGGTTTCATGTCATGTTCAATAACAAACCCTATTTGGTTTGTTAAAACAAGGTTGCAGTTAGACCAGAGGTAATTAGTAATTGATATTAGTTCAAATTAAGAATTGTGTAGAGTGGTAATGAATTTCCCTAATAATAATTGATTTTTATAAAAGCTATTGCATTATTGAGTTGTATCTTTCAATCAGTTAAAATCCTTTCAATGATATTTAGATTATTTTGTCAGCTTACGAGAGAAAAAGCATTGTCACTTTTGGCTCAACATTTTTTGTACCAGGTTATGCCAAATTTAGTGATACCCAATTGCTTTTTTTTGCACCATGCAATCTTATCAATGAGCCAGTCATATTTCAGCATGGTATGGTTACTCTTTGCAGTTACTACTTTCAGCATGGTTACTCTTTGTACTTATACATTGTTCAAATCTTATATTTCTTTGCTCCTACGTTGAAAATAGTATTTGTTATAAAGAAAACATGTCTATTCTAGGTCATATGGCACTATGACGACCTTACAGTGCATCAAAGACATTTACCATTCTAATGGCCTGGTGGGGTTCTACAAAGGCATCACCGCATCCTACTTTGGCATCTCTGAAACCATCGTCCACTTTGTCATCTACGAGTTCATCAAAGCCAAGCTGAAAGAAAAGCGAGTCAACAGCTCTTATCAGTCTGACAGGAAGTCCACCAGGGACTTTGCTGAGTTTATGTGCGCTGGTGCCATTTCCAAGACCTGTGCCACTGTGATAGCCTACCCTCATGGTACGTTGGGAATAATTTTACATAGTTAACGACTCTTAACTTTTATTTTTAATTTGAGTTTAAATGTGCATTAACAAAAGCAATCCAGTAATCACTAAACTATTAGAATTATAAGAAAATAATTTTATTATACCTCTATTGTGAAAATAAGTGTTTTATCTTAAAAAATAATGAATCTAAATGAGGAGCAAACAATCAAACCATGCTTTTTCTTTCAAATACAAATTTTCAGGAAACACAAAAAACTAATAACTTAAAAATTAACTAATTTAAAAACCTAATTATCGTTTGTTTAGTTCTATAACGAGTAACTGAGAAGATTTGTAGTCATAATTTACCTAAAAACTTAAAATTAATTATTAAAAAATGCATTTGAAGTTTGGAGAAATCACGTTTTGATCGAACACATAGGAGGAAACATGGTTTGAATGTTTCCAACGTGGACAAAACACTTTTTTAATGGAACAAAATTAATCCTACTCTCCTCAAAAACTATTCTTTTTATTTCTGATATACAATGTAAATTTTTAAAATAAAAATTAGGTGATTTCGTATCAAAAAGTCACCACCAATATTTTTACATCACCAACTTTACGCTGACAAATGAGTGGGTCACGTGACGAGTAAGAACGGCTATGATTGGCTGTGACTGGAGGAATCACTGTTTGACTGAAAACAGGCTCTAGAGGAAACACTTTTTGATTGAAATATCAATTTTCTAAGTAGTTTTAGAACAGGTTAAAACTTGTTTTAGTTGAAGATAATAACATTATTTTGTGCAGTTTAATGTGGAGATCAGGAAAATAGCAGTAACTCATTTTTTATTTTTTTTGGAGAAAACACGGTTTGACTGTTTGCTCCTCAAATGCAGTACTAAACATAAATGTTACACTGTAGCAAAACTTTTTTAAGTTTAATGCAGTTGTGACTATATTTTAGTGATGAAATTTTTCATTGGTAAAATCTAAATAAAAAAGCATACTATCTCTATATATGGTTAGACATTTTTTCTTTAGGTATATAATTGTTTTGTTTACCATGGTTAAAAGCCCCTTTATATATTTGTAAAAATTTGATCTGAAAAATGTTGTTTTTTTTAAATAAAATTAGACATAAAAATAAGTTTGGTATTGCAAATATCCATTGCTATAATTAAACCTCAGGTGTGAGGAAACATTTTAAAAAGTTATAATTTAATTTTCCTCAACAAGAATCCAAAAGGGATATAAATTAATGCCGAGAAAATGAAAGGGGTTGCAATTTTTAAAAGTTGGTAAATAAAATTGCTCCACCTAGTTTATCTTAAGACAGGCATGAGTTTTTTCCGCCGAAACGCGATTTTCCGCCTTTTCTCATTTTTCCCGCTACTTCCGCTTTTTATTAATTTTTCTTCCTTCAGGTATTAGTTTCTTCCGCGGAATCGCGATTTTACAAAATCGGAATCGCGAAAGTCGGGAAATCGCAACTTCTCGCGTTCCGCGTGTTTTGCTCGCGGAGTGTACCGTTTCTCCCGCGATGCTTTCTTGAACGGCCGCGAAGTCAGCCTTTATTGCGATGTAGAAAAAACAACGTTACCGTAGTCAGAAGCCAACAAGTCCGGAAGTAAGTAGCGATTTTTCGCGAAAGTTCCGTTTTTCCCGCAACTGCTGGGTCGAATCGGTCGAATCCCTGTTGAGCGTTTTATCGATTTTAGTCAGTATTTTCAACTTATGAGGTTTTTCTAAGTTGTAAAATTTTTAAAAGGCCACTTTGAGAAGCAACTGAAGATAATAGTTAAGTTTCTTAAATCGTGTTAGATTCTAACCTGTATTAGATATATGATATGATTTGAGATTCTAATAATACTTTAAAAATATATTTGACTTTTTTCTTCACTTAGCAAAAATTATATTGAAAAAAAAACTCAGTAATTTAATTATATTTTAAGTAATCAATAAATTATCCTAGTATTTAACTTATTTCCTAAATTTTCATCTGCTTTTAGTTACATTTTGGTTATTTTCTTGCAAATGAAGATAACATGAAATATGTATTTTTCTTTGTTTAAAGATATTTTTATCTAGACTCTACACTATGACTGGTTAATTTAATTAATGACTGGTTTAATGCCAGTTTAAAGTTCTTAAAATCCTCCCAAATAATAGGTAAATTAAGGCTCAGGTAAATTAAAATTTGTCTTGTTACAATTATTTGTTTCACGCACTTAAAAAAATATACGTGACTAAGCTCACGCGCTTTTTCCTCTTTTTTCATCTTTACACAAACTCATCCCTGTTAAGAATATTTTATTTAGAAACTAGGTATGTATTTTTAAATTTGATGGAATTCTAGCTTAGGTGGAGTAAAATTTGTATTTGCAATGAAAAGCTAAATTTCTTCAATAAATAAGGCAATGTTGAATACTTCTAACAACTATCATCTCTCTTGTAGAAGTGGTGCGAACCCGGTTGCGCCAAGTTGGCAACAAGTACCGCTCCTTCTTCCAGACCCTGTTCCTGGTGGCCAAGGAAGAAGGCCACCACGGGCTTTACCGAGGGTTGGCCACTCAGCTGGTACGCCAGATTCCCAACACAGCCATTATGATGGCCACTTACGAGGCTGTGGTCTACCTACTCACCAGTTATCCGTGCACAGTGCCTGCCATCCAGATATGTGAGGACGAGGAATCCTTCTGAAGGGATTTGAATCCTCAATAGTGTAATATAGTCAACAATGGAAACTCTCGCTTCGAGAAATTTGCCATACTGTTTAAGGTTCGTGAATGCGTACGCCAAATCTGAGTTGGTTTTTACTTGGTTCAATTTATTCGGGCTGGAATGTTAAGTAGTGATCTGAGCTTATTAAATTTTTGCGTGAGGAGCCACTAAAACACAGAAATTAACTCTAAATATCCTTTTGGTTTTGTCCTTATTCCTCTCATTCAACATTTAACTTTTGTAACCATGTGGAAAGATGGTAAAGAATAATCAAATACAGCATCCTTTACAACAGTGGTCCCCAACCTTTTTACCACCACGGACCGGTCAACGTATGATAATTTTACCGCGGCCCGCTGGGGGGTGTTGATTGTTTACATTCTAGATAATTTTGATTTGTTAATTTTAATTTAATTGTATTTAAACATGCTTTCTTCAAAATAAAATACAGTTACACCAAAAAATAAATATAAAGTGATTTATATTAATTTCATTCATTAATTTGGAGTATAAACCTAGGAATTTAAATTAATTTTCAATGAAACGGTCGGCCGGCGGCCTGGTACCATTTGATCCACGGACCGGCACCGGTCCGCGGACCGGGGGTTGGAGACCACTGCTTTACAAGACTTAACTTTTTAGTCTAATAATAAAATATAAATAAGAATTTTTAAAAATACTTTTATATATGGCTCAAAATCCTTAAATAAATAATTTGTTTGAAAATCTTAATAAACTTCTTGATACTTGAAAAACCAGTCTCATTTTATGGTTTTTAGTAAGGGTTATATAAAAACCTTTTTCAATTAAGTTGTGCATCAACTTTGTGTATATTTATACATTTGTCAACATGGTTTAAATTATGCATGCATCAATACAAATTTCCAATTCTAGTTTGCTTTTTTTGTACTTAGTATGGCAATTTTCTTTGGCAGTACTTGAGTCACCATTGAAATCATCCTTCCAGTTGTATATAGTTAACATATAGAATCTAATCATCATCATCACTTTTTTTGAGTCACTGAACAGTCCTCAGTTAGGACTTGAATGCAGTTTTTGAGACTGTTGAGTACTTGTGCATTTCCTGAAAAAGGGCCTCAAATGATTAACAGCAAATTGATTTATATTTGTATGTATTTTTGAATAGATTTTAATTCAACGTTTGGTTGAATGCTCATGTTCATGTTTGCAAGTGAAAGATCTTAAGATTGTAGTCCGGTTCCAATGTGGCAGTCACAAGATTGATTTCAGTAGTTTAAGTGAAAATTTTCAATCAAATGAATGTTCTCCTATTAAGTTAATATAATTTAACTGAGAAGTAAATTTTTTTACTAGAATTAAAAATATCTGATCCCAGTGATACTTTTCAGTTATCCATTGTATTAATCTTAAGTGAATTTTTTAACTACTATTAACTGATAAAATGCGCTGTATATAACTTTTCCTTTTTGGTATTTTTCAAACTATTGCATTTTAAATTATCCTTGCTTAGTCAAGTTTGTGAAATATAATTTTCTTGGTGGGCTTGAGCAGTCCTAGTTCTTGTTTTTAATCTGAAGACAAAAATGTATATTTAAATAATTTCTAAATATCTTCATTTTAACTTTTGAAATTGCAATCATAATTATATATTAAATTGATTTTCCATATAAGCTTTTAAAATGGGATCATTCAAATGATTTTATTAAAGATGTAAACTACTGATTGTGTTAAGAGTTTGAACTTCAAATGTAACTATTTTTGATTTGTTGAAAATTCTAACTGCATTGTGATATTGAAAAGCAGTTGACGGTGCTCTACAAAAGTTGTAAATATTATGTAAATGTTATTTTTATATGATGAGTTAGTTTCTAATTTTCTAGTCTATTCCTTATTGTCTCGTTCACTTGCCTCCTTGTAGTAAAACATTCCTTAAATATTTAGTTTAGTTTTTAATTTACAAGATTTAACATGTAGTCTTCATAAATGGCTAAAAAGGTCTTAATTTTCATTCTTTATTAATTTGGGAGTTGCACAAAATTGTAACCATCTTTCATTATTTCAATAGATCAGTGTTTTTTTCTCATTATTTTTATTACTCTATAATTTGCTGTCTGACTTTAATACTAAAAAATTTTTTTTGTTGGTAATGAGTAAAAATTATTTTAAAGACAGGTTTTATATATTCAACACAAGAGGTTTATTTTATTGGTAAGTGGGTGCTTAAAGCTTATGCTTATTACTTGATTTGTCAAAAGAATCACTTAATCGGAACAAATGCTGTAATTTGCTTGACTGTAAATATTGATCTTGCTAAAAGAATGATCATAAGATTCTAAAGCATTTGAATTTACTGTATTTACCTAGCCAGTAGTCTAAATCACTTTCCTGTCAAAATAGAAGCTGTAATCAGATATGTAAATAATTGTAATAGAGCTTGAGGAATTTTCCTATGTATAGTGTACAGCTTAATAGTTGAAGAAATAAAGATTTTCTTTGTTATATGATCATTCATTCTGTTATAGTTCTTTAATTTAATCTGATTCATATTTTATGCCCTTTAAATTTTACTGCCAGTTTTCTTCTACGGCTGAGAAGCAATAAACTACCTAACCCAGTGTTTCCACACCTTTTTCAGTCCCTGCCCCACCAAAGCTTTTATGAATTTTCCATGTCCCTAATGTCTTTTTAAACGCTTTTATTCTACTTGCTTTTGGCGGCGTTTTACGGGTGGAATTTTAAAACTCGATTTTCGGGCACTTCCCGATATGTCAGGGCCCCGAAACTTTACACATCGGTGGAACCCTCATGACACTCCAATATCCAACCATTATCTAGTCAAACAACCAAAGGATTAAGTTAATTAACGAGTATTTTTAATTAACAGAAAAAACAGAATTTGAGACCTTTCCCAAGGGGCTATTCTCCCTAAACCGTGCACAACTGTTTATAAGACATAACTTCATCATATTCAAAAGTCAAAACGAGAATTGCCCAGTAATTACGATAATTATAGACTATTAATCACTTTTTTTCTTTCTGGATTCTTGTACATAATATTTCAGGCACTTCCAAACGATATAAAGTTCTGAAACTTTGCACCGTGGTGGAAACTCGATGACAATGCAATATTCAATCATCAACTAGTCAAAACCTCCGTAATTTAGGTAATTAACGAGTGTTTTTAGTTATCCTTTTAATTCATATTTGAGACACTTCCGTGAAGCCAATGGCTCCCAAAACCTGTAAGATAATATACTAGGTATATAACTACAATATTTAATCTTCAAAATGTGATTTCTTACCTTCCAATTAAGAAAATTAGCGATTTAAGATAATTGCGAGAAAGAAATCAATCGCCAGAAAAGCGAGAAATCGCCGAAAATTTATCCCATCCCGAGGAAGCGAGAGAGAACTTTTATAATTTATGGACTACTGAAAAGAGTGGATAATACTGTTTGCTCCTTGATACACTAATTCTGAGTTTTATTTTTGTCTGGGCTTACGATTGGTTATTATTTTATCGAATGCATTTTCTTTTTCTTGTGAATATTTTTGATATGGATGGATTTCATCGGTGAAAGAGCGGATGCGCGCTTAATCGCTCCGCTCTGTAATTATAAGGATACCCCTAGCAATATTAAATATATTTTAATTAACTTTGTTGTTTCTCGTGTGTCACCCCTCCCACAAAATTGGGAAATAGGCTCAGAATGAGTCGCGGGACCATTTTTTTCGTCGTCGCCAGCGCTGAACTGTTGCTCGCGAACCCATCATATAGTAGAAAACTAAAATTATAAGATTGAACATAAGATTAAATATGGTTGAAATAAATATTTTTTTTAGTTTTTGTTTAAAAAATACGATGACTAAAAAGTAAAAAATAAAATAAGTAAAAAAAAGATTTTTTAAAAAACGCTTTTATTGAAGTGTTCTAAAAGGTCAAAAATAATTTATTCGGTTTGACAAATAATTTATTGGGAAATAGAAAATAACTTTTTGGTAAGTAAAAAGTAACTGATTTTCTAATCACTAAAAATAAAAGCGTGGGCGCTAGTAATTCTTCATTCACTATTTATTCCAAATTCTTTATTCTATGTTCCATGCGGTAAAATTTACAAATTTCTCATTTGTGAGGTTTGGGTGGGATGGATTCACTTTAAATTCTCTATTAGGTATTTTTTATGTAAAATTACACATAAATACCGATGTAATGGCCTAGTGGTTAGAGCATCTGACTGCAAAACCGTACGTCTGGGGTTCGATTCCTCGTTCGGCATAGATGTTAATGTTACTGTACTTGAATTTACCTATACGGGTCCATACCGTCAGGTGAATTTGTACAAATTTAAAAAAATTAATAAAAAAGTTTTAATTAAAAAATATATATAAATTACTAGCTCCCACGCTTTTATTTTTAGTGATTAGAAAATCAGTTATTTTTTACTTACCAAAAAGTTATTTTCTATTTCCCAATAAATTATTTGTCAAACCGAATAAATTATTTTTAACCTTTTAGAACACTTCAATAAAAGCGTTTTTTAAAAAATCTTTTTTTACTTATTTTATTTTTAATATCATTATTTGAAAGTAAAAAAAACACCTGGTGGTCCATGCCCATCTGGGGGGCAATTAATTGAAAATTTTCAAATTGCCCCCTAGAAAATCGCGCCCCACCAGGTTTAGAGATTGGGAGACATCATGTTTGGATAATCTTCTTCCTAATTGAATAAGATGTGTATGTTAAAATAATTAATAATGCACTTGTATTTTCTTTTGAATGAGTTATAAAAACTAATTTTCTTACTCTAATAATAATAATATAAAAACAAAATTAAACAGTCAAAAAGTTTTCCATTTTTGGTCAATTTTTCTGAAATAAATGTTACTCTTAAGTAGTGATGCACAACCTGCGGCCCGCGGGCCACATGCGGCCCGCGAACGAATTTGGATATTTCAGATAATTCCTAACTTTTGTTACTTTCCTTATTTTAACCGAGAAAAAGTGACGATTTATAGCGGAAAAAAGTCGGGAAAATCGCGATTTTTCGAGTTTCGTTTTGCTCGGGAAGTGTTCCGTTCCTGCCGCGATTTTTGGGCGGGCGCCAAATTGAAGTTGGCTTCTTCTTGTATTGTTTGTGCGACGGTGCGATGTGGAAAAAACAACTTAACAATGGTTTGAAGTTTTGAAGCCAGAAGTCCGGTGTTTAGGATCACGCGCCGCGGAAAAGTCGAAAAATAGCGATTTTTCGCGAAAGTGCCGTTTTTACGGCGCCTAGTTGAAGCTGGCTTCTTTTCACATTGTAATTGCAATGCAGAAAAATTTAAGCGTGGTCAGAGGAGTCTAATAAGTCTAGTGATACCTCTGACATAGCTTTTTTTTTTATCAATTTTAGTATTTTCAACAAATTTTTCTTAAGGATTTCCGAAGTTCTAAATTTTTGCAAAAATATCATTTTGAAACAAGATTAGATAATAATGCAGAGTATTTTTTTAATTCTTATTATATCATAACCTGTTTCAGATATGCTATCAAGGGGGATAGCAGAAGGCTGGGGGCCTGTCCCCCCAAAAAAAATCGAACTTGATTTCTAAAATAAGTTAAAACCCTGTTTTTAGGGTCAAATTTCCAAAATTTTTTCTGGGGTAGGTCCCCCAGACCCCCCTTTACATTTGGAATTCTATAATTATCATTTTTTAAATAAATATTAAGTTAATCAAAATGCAAATCCCATCTTAAAATATATCTGCAATATTTGGGCTAAATGTGCAAAAACTAGTCAATGCTTTGTTTTTTTGGGGTTAAATTTCAAAAATTTTCTTGGGAGGACCCCTAGAACCCTTTAATGGTACAAACTCAATTATTCACATCTTATATTAAGTTCCTTGAGATGCAAATTCTACCTTATTTTTACTGTTACTGTTTGCGGCCCTCCGTGTCTCAATCAACTATGTGAGTGGCCCCCCTCCCAAAAAGGTTGTGCATCCCTACTCTTAAGGGTCCGAAATTGAAAAATTTTACAACACCGTATAGTATTAAATGATTTTAAAGGGGACTGTATAAAAATCAATTACAACCCCAATCGGCGGCCACAAATGGTGTGTGATATATGGGGTCATTTGGAGGATCAAATTGAACATCGAAATTCCGATATTCGAACATCAATGTTTCAATATGTGTACTTTAAAGCAGTGGTCCCCAACCTTATTACCACCACGGACCGGTCAACGTCTGATAATTTTACCGCGGCCCGCTGGGGGGGGCGTTGGTTTTTTACATTCTAGATTATTTTGATTTATTAATTTTAATTTAATTGTATTTAAACATGCTTTCAAAATAAAATACAGTTACGCGAAAAAAATAAATATGAAGTGAATTAGAATTTATTTCATTCATTAATTTGGAGAATAAAACTAGGAATTTTTTTATTAATTTTCAATGAAATAGTCGACCCACGGACCGGTACCATTTGATCCACGGACCGGCACCGGTCCGCGGACCGGGGGTTGGAGACCACTGCTTTAAAGGACCCGGAATCAAAATTTTTTACATCAACGTAAAATATTAGTGACTTTTAAGGGAAATGAATATAAATCTATTATATCCCCACATCGGCGGCCACATATGGTGTGATATATGGAGCACAGACAATAAGAGTCGATGGCGTATAGAGTACGCCCGACTATGGCTTTTAAGCCTGCTTTTATTTAATGTGAATATATAAAGCAGGGGTCGTCAAGTAATTTTACTTGGGGTCCAAATAATTTTGAAAATATTTCATCGGGGTCCGGAGAAAAAATAGGCTACCATTGCTAGTTTAAATTGTTATCTTCAGTTGCACATAAATGTTTACAAAGATGTAATTTGAGTATGGTACCTGCTAAATAAAATTGTTATATTTAATATGATTAGAAGTTTTAACATTAAAATGGGGGTCTGGGGGCTCCCCCCAGGAAATTTTTTCAAATTAGACCCTTAAAAAGCATGTCAAAGCTAATATTTGTTCCGTAAAAGTACAAATAAATTATTTTCAAAATGGTATGGCGGTCCAGGAAATAACTTCACGCGGTCCGCCAGTTGCCGACCCCTGATATAAAGTCTCTCTTGGCGCACTATGATCAATATTGATTCATGCGCCATAAAACAATAATCAAACCAAGCCAATAAGAGTCGCTTTGCTGTATAGAAAGTACCTTCTTCAAACCAAAGTAACTTAACATCCTATATTAGTGCATTTTAGTTATATTAAATTTAAAAAACTGACAGTTTTACTATGCCCTATGACAAAATTAGTTGGTTACGAAACGTCCTTGATGGGTCAGTTGGTAGAGTCGCTTTGCTGGTGTACAGAAGGTACCCGGTTCAAACCCCAGGAAATACCTTCCGATTTTAGTGCATTTTACAGTAATATTAAATTTTTAAAATTGACAGTTCCACTATGCACTATGACAATTGGCTGGTTACGAAACGTCCTTGATGGCTCAGTTGGTAGAGTCACTTTGCTGGTGTACCGACGGTACCCGGCTCAAACCCCAGTGAATTAACTTCCGGTTTTAGTGCATTTTACAGTAATATTAAATTTTAAAAATTGACAGTTCCACTATACACTATGACAATTGGCTGGTTACGAAACGTCCTTGATGGCTCAGTTGGTAGAGTCACTTTGCTGTGGTACAGACGGTACCCGGTTCAAACCCCTGTGAATTAACTTCCGGTTTTAGTGCATTTTACAGTAATATTAAATTTTAAAAATTGACAATTCCACCATGCACTATGACAATTGGCTGGTTACGAAACGTCCTTAATGGCTCAGTTGGTAGAGTCGTGGTCCTGCTGTGCAGAAGGTGCTGGGTTCAAACCCTACTATCCTCTCACTCTCTCTATCCCCATCTCTTTCTCTACTCTAGCTCTACCTGATGCATGACCTATGAAACTGGTGACCGAGTCGAGTCTGTTCACCCGTCGAAGATGGCGGGGCTCGGACGAGAGGAGGTCGTCCTGGCGGACCTGATCTGCTCCCTGGGGGGTCGCGGGCCTAGGGGGTTCTTCGGATAACCCCCGAAAGCCCCTTCGCCCTGGGGGCCAGCGGAGAAAGGTCCGTCAGGAAGCCGGTTTTGCCAAAAATTTTAATCTTATGATACAATCCGCAATTTGTGGACGGTCCCCTAACGGAGTACAATATGCAGACAGCCCCCCCTAGTTATTGGGTTACAAAATTTTGACCCCATTACCCGTCTTTCGCCACCGTTGGCTAAATGAAATTTTATGGCTGGATGCGTTTAACTGTGATTGTAACTGCAACAGTTAACTGTGACCGTAACCTTTCAGTTAAAATAAAAATAAAAAGTCAGTTAAAATAAAGCAGATCACGTCGCCCCAGGACGACGTCCTCTCTTCTGGCCCGCTATCTTCGACTGGGTCACCCATTTCTTAGGTCACATGCATCAGGTAGAGAGAGAGAGGATAGTAGGGTTTGAACCCAGCACCTTCTGCACAGCAGGACCACAACTCTACCAACTGAGCCATTAAGGACATTACGTAACCAGCCAATTGTCAGAGTGCATAGTGGAACTCAGTTTTTAAAATTTAATATTACTATAAAATGCACTAAAACCGGAAATTAATACACTAGAGTTTTAACCAGGTACCACTCGACCAACTGAGCCATCAAGGACGTTTCGTTACCAGCTAATTGTCATAGTGCATAGTGGAACTGTCAGTTTTTTAAATTTAATATTACAGTAAAATGCTATAAAACAGGAAGTTAAGTTACTAGGGTTTGAACCGGGTACCTTCTGTACACCAGCAAAGTGACTCTACCAACTGAGCCATCAAGGACGTTTGGTAACCAGCTAATTTTGTCAGAGCGCATAGTGGAACAGTCAGTTTTTTAAATTTAATATTACTGTAAAATGCATTAAAACAGGAAGTTATTTTACCGGGGTTTGAACCGGGTACCTTCTGTTCATCAGCAAAGTGACTCTAAAAACTGAGCCATCAAGGACGTTTCACAACCAGCTAATTGTCATAGTGCATAGTGGAACTGTCAGTTTTTTAAATTTAATATTACTGTAAAATGCTATAAAACAAGATGTTAAGTTACTAGGTTTTGAACCGGGTACCTTCTGTACACCAGCAAAGGGACTCTACCAACTGAGCCATCAAGGACGGTTCGTAACCAGCTAATTTTGTCAGAGTGCATAGTAGGGTGTCCCTTAAAAATCGAAAGTTGAGGAAACATTTGCGACACCCCCTAATTTTTTTCCTTTTGGTATCCTAAGAAAGTGTGCAAAATCTTAAATCGATCAGAAAATATTAACACGTGCCTCAAACGGCCTAAAGTTGGGAAATTTTGACATTTTTCTCGAAAATTTTTAAAAATGCCTTAAAATATTATTTAGTCGAATAATAGGGCTTTACCACATCTAAATATTCATATTTGACCGTTTTTCATTCCTAGCTAGGCGAAATTACCTAGTTTTTAGCCTGGTCATCAATCGGAAAATCATCAAATTTGCCCATTTTATACTGAGAATAGAGGATACAAAAGTCAGTGGGGAATGATGGTTGATCCTACTGCACTCAGAATATAAGCCATTTACTATGTTTAAAGCCTGTTTTTATGTTTTATCATGATTTTATAGTGCATAAGAGCATAAAATATTCCTGTAACATGAAAATCCGATTAGATACTGATATTGTGATGAGAATATATATTGACAAGGGTTGCTGAAACAAGTCCTTTTTTGAAGTCAGTTTTTAAGTCAGAGTTATACACTTCACTCTGAAAAAATTTATACAGTTTAGACTCTTAAGAAATACTGAGAGTTTAAAATAATTTAATTTTATAAATAAATTTATCAAAAAATCAACTTGAAACCTAATTTCTTCTTCAAGAACGTTCACTAATGAAAATTGAGGGGTTTTATGGGACAAAGGCCAGATTAGGCCATTCTATCCCAAATGAAAATTGCATAGTGCGAAAAAACACTAAGAGAAGATGAAGAGTTACAGACACTGTAGTTAGTATTTAAAATTCTCCTAGATAAGAACGAAATACCAGTGTTTAATCTGCTTTTCATGTTACTAATTTGCTGAATTGCAGGAAGTCTTTATGTTTATGTATAAAATTATGAAATACAAGATCTACAGGGTGTCCCATAAATGTTGGGTCACACTTTTAGGGGGGATAGTAGACACCTAGACGAGTCAGAATCACATAGGATTTGGGGGTCCCAGAAAAAATCCCAGGGAGTTAAAAATGGAGCGACACCAAAAAAATTATTGAAAAATTCAATTTGTAGAACTACTATTAGTAAAATTTTAATTATGGTCTCAAAAATTGTGGTTTAATATGATCTTTAAAATTATTTTAAAAGTTTTCAGTTTAAAATTTTTTTATTACAAAAAAAGTTAAAAAACCACAAAAAAATGTGAAAACTCTGCTAAAACTTTATTTTGTACTTCGAAATCCTTTCCTTTGATTTAATAATCTGAAAGATCATAGTCGAAAACCCTTAAGTCCAAAGTGTCACGTAAAAACCATCAATATTAAATGCTTGAGAGCCTGTCAAAGCATGGTTTAAGTCCGTTTTTTGCGTCCGCAAAGTGCCGTTTTGGAAACGGCTATAGGAAACCAATTTGCGCACGCAAAAAACGAACTTTAACAGGATCTCCAGCGTTTAATATTGATGGGTTTTACTTGAAACTTTGGACTTAAGGGTTTACAACTATGATCTTTCAGATTATAAAATCAAAAGAAAGGATTTCGAAATACAAAATGAGGTTTTGGTAGAATTTTCACATTTTTTTGTGATTTTTTAACTTTTTTCATAATAAAACAAATTTTAAAGTGAAGACTTTTGAGATAACTTTAAAGATCATATTAAACCACAATTTTTGAGACCATGATTAAGTTTTTACCAATAGTAGTTCTTCTACAAATTGAATTTTTCAATAATTTTTTTGGAGTGTCGCTCCATTTTTAACTCCTGGGATTTGGTCTGGGACCCCCAAATCCTATGTGATTCTGACTCGTTTAGGTGTCTACTATCCCCCTAGAAGTGTGACCCATTATTTATGGGACACCCTGTATAAACATGGTTAATGACTTATAATCTGGGTGTAGTAGGCTCAATCATTATGAAGAGCTGGTTAATTTTCTATCAACTTCAACTTTTCAACAATATAGTCCGAGAGCTGGCTACATGAGAGTTTAACCGGAAAAACATGTTTCTGAAAATTTTATAATAGATTGGGCACTTCTTAATAAACAAAATTCGCTCGGTCAGCCTGCGCAAAGCGGTTGCTTTTGAGGGATCAGCTCGGGTCAAAATAGCCAAAAATAGACGAGATTAGTGATGACGTTTTTTGTTTTGTTTGGAAACGTTGATTCGATCCGTGATTGGTTACATACGGATCCGTACTGTCCGTACAGTTTACGGAACCAATCACAGACTGAATTTACGTTTCCAAACAAAACAAAAAACGTCACACTAATCTCGTCTATTGCATCGAGTTTAACCGGAAGAACATATACATGATTTTTACGTCATTCGAAAGGCTTCGACCCCCTGAACACAAATATGCTGGTCAGCCGGCCGAAAGCGGTTGCTTTCGAGGGGTCAGCTCGGGTCAAAATAGCCAAAAATTGCATCGAATTTAACCGGAAAAACGTATACATGATTTTTACGTCATTCGAAAGCTTACGACCCCCTGAACACAAATATACTGGTCAGCCGGCCAAAAGCGGTTGCTTTCGAGGGGTCAGCTCGGTTTAAAGTTGCAAAAACCCTATTCAAACCTATGTAATCATTTTTGCGGAAATTTCATTGTTGTGTAAAGCACTATCATTATGCTTAAATTGAGAGTCCAAGATGACGGTGGTGTTTTGAAAGTGGTGGATTTTCCCCTGAAGGGATTTTTTAGGAATTTTGGAATATCGATCAGGACACTATCTTCTACGTTTCCACCAATTTTCAGCTTGTAATTTTTAGTTTCTACCAACATTTCAACCCAGCAAATAATTTATTCAATAAATATTAATAATAATTAAATTAAGTTTTTCATTTCGAACTTTTTCACGTTGTCGCTTAAAATTCACATTATTAAGCAATTCAGGACAAAAACGAACTCAATCGGGTTCTTGGTTCAGTCGTTATGCTTGAAAACTCAATCCAAGATGGCGGTGGTTTTTCCAAAATGGCGGATTTTCTCCTACACAGAATTTTTGGAAATTTCAGGACATCAATAAGGACATTATCCTCTACATTTCCACCAATTTTCAGCCTGTTATATTGAATATCCGGGTCAATATGGACTAAGTGGATTGTTTAAATGTGGCGTGGTGAAAAGTATCATCTTTTTGCACTGCGCGCACAATATCTCTATAACTATTCAATCAAATTGTCCAAAACTTTTACAGTATCTTCCTTGCATATGTATCTTCAAATTAATGTACGGGTTTGAAATATTGACCAATGCATTCCAATTTGCAAACAATTAAAATCAGGGGTTTTTTTTCTCAAAATTTGAAAATTTAACTTTGAAAATTTTAATATTGGTGAAATAATTTAAAGAAGTTTTTCGTTCTTCGTTAATTTAAAGATAAGTGTCTTTTGAATGTTCAGAAAAAGAAACAGCGGAAAAATATAATTTACTTTTCTTAAAAAGCTGCGCGCAGTAAAAAAATGGCCTAAAAACTACCAAGTACTTAAAGCGATTTTTCAAACACAAATTACTTTTAAAAAATGTTTTGTTGAATATGTTTTGAATAAAAAAGTATTTTCGAAATAATTTCTCCAAAAATCTCATTGAAAGAAACATTTGCTAAAGAATTACATCATCTTAAAAATTCTTGTAGACTATCTCCATTTCAGACATCCCAATGGGAAAACCCATACTAACGATTTGAAAACTAAGATATTTTTAGAAAGTTGGTCGCTGCAAGTATTTCTTTTATAAAAAACAATAAACAGGATTACATAGGTTTGAATAGGGTTTTTGCAACTTTAAACCGAGCTGACCTCTTGAAAGCAACCGCTTTCGACCGGCTGACCAGTATATTTGTGTTCAGGGGGTCGTAAGCTTTCGAATGACGTAAAAATCATGTATACGTTTTTCCGGTTAAATTCGATGCAATTTTTGGCTATTTTAACCCGAGCTGACCCCTCGAAAGCAACCGCTTTCGGCCGGCTGACCAGCATATGAGCTGGTTAGGATGAAAGTGGTTAAGTCCACTGAACTCTGTTTTGTGTAATTGAAGGTTTTCTAAAAACTTCTCCAAAAAAATCAGGATTGCTTGCATTTTTACTTTCTGGGGTGGATTTGTCTTAAGTCATGGGCACAATTTTTGCTGCGGATCAACTTTTATCAAATTTCAACTGAAAGTGCTTTAAATTGACTTTAATGGACTTATTCCACTTTCATCCCAACAGTTTGATGGGTTTCGGAAAGGAAGATTCTTATAGAGATGTAGTAAATATGACTTCGCGAGCGACTGGTAAGCACAAAGTTTGAAGTTATTGTTTCTTTCTATAGATTTTGATGCTTAGATTACGAATATTTTAATGGAAAATTTTTAAGACCTATTTTGGGGGTCATATTCAAAATGGCGACCGTGAAAGGTTCTTCGCTCGATATGTCTTTCTATTTGATTTTTTCGGATTGGTTAAACTAAAGATAAGGTTTAATTTAAAGTAGGTTTTCATTTTTTTAAAACTTGTTACCGATGGGGTTTTCAAGATGGCGTCCAAGATAGCCGCCGTTTATAAACTGTTGCAATTTTTATGACAGATGGTTGAGTAATATATCAAATTTTTTTATTTTGAGTGAGGAAATGGAAATTTAAATTGAATTAAATTGACTTTTTACGACAATAAATAATTGTTTCAACCATTTATTTTTAATTTTAATAATTTTAAATTAAACCAAAATAAAAATACATTTTACCAATATTCATTTATGACATTTGATAAATATTACAACATTTCGGTTTGAGTTATTAGGCGTTATCAATTTCATTATAACTCGGTGTTAGGGTAACTTTCAAAATGGCGTCAAAGATGGCCGCCGTTTATAAACTGTTGCAGATTTTATGACAGATGGTGGAGCAAACATAGTATCAAATTGATTGATTTTGAGTTAGGAAATATAAATTTAAATGAAATGAAATTTATTTTTTACAACAATAAGTTATTTTTTCAACCATTAATTTTTAACTTTAAAATTAATAAATAAAATAATTTCATGTTAATGACTGTAATGGGTGAGATTTGATGTTTATATCCTCTGTATTAGCCATGGCGATTAAGGGATTATAGCTTTCCCGCCTAATAAAGCGTGGATTTATTTTCGATAAATTCTTACAAAAAGGGGTCATACAAAAATATGCAATTAAAGTTTAGAAAAAAGCCTGTCTCTCTATTGAACATATGCCAATTATTAGTAAAAGGATCCCCCCTCGTTCACGCAGTTTGCAGCTGTGTTTAAACCTTGAGTTCTCTTATCAAAACACGCACCGAGCAAAACGGGCTGATGGACTAATTCCACTTTCATCCTGACCAAGTGCTGTTTCGATAAGTAGTGATTTTTTGAGTCGCGCTGTAGGAGCGAAAATTTAACATTTTGCTTAACCAACCACTGCACTAAATAAAGGACCTAAAACTCTACCCAAATCCACTCTTAACTCAACTTTTGTAATTTTTGGACTTATACCACTTTCATCCTGACCAGCTCATATTTGTGTTCAGGGGGTCGAAGCCTTTCGAATGACGTAAAAATCATGTATACGTTCCTCCGGTTAAACTCGATGCAATTTTTGGCTATTTTGACCCGAGCTGATCCCTCGAAAGCAACCGCTTTGCGCAGGCTGACCGAGCGAATTTTGTTTATTAAGAAGTTCCCAATCTATTATAAAATTTTCAGAAATATGTTTTTCCGGTTAAACTCTCATGTAGCCAGCTCTCGGACTAATACAATACTTCTGTATATATACTGAATTATAGTTTTTCAATATTTTTTTATAATTTCTTGCCCCTATTATGCATTTACAATTTTATCATCTATAGTTATGTAATAAAAGATATGCTGGCCATTCGAATTAAGTAAAGAGCTATAAAAAGTGGTTTAAGGATTTTATTAGTATTATCCGAGGTTAGAAAACACAAATATACGCATTGCCCAATACCAAACATGCCCATACAATTTATCCCAGAACTTTTTTAGGGGTAATGCAATCCAATATGGCGCCTGTAATTAAAATGCTAGTAATTAATTTTAGCTCCAGATAATTTATCTACACATCAATATCGTCTACAAATGGTATCTAGTTATGGAATTACGTGGTTATAAGTCATTCCCCACTGACTTTTGTATCCTCTATTCTCAGTATAAAATGGGCAAATTTGATGATTTTCCGATTGATGACCAGGCTAAAAACTGGGTAATTTCGCCCAGCTAGGAATGAAAAACGGTCAAATATGAATATTTAGATGTGGTAAAGCCCTATTATTCGACTAAATAATATTTTAAGGCATTTTTAAAAATTTTCGAAAAAATGAGAAAAATGTCAAAATTTCCCAACTTTAGGCCGTTTCAGGCACGTGTTAATACTTTCTGATCGATTTAAGATTTTGCACACTTTCTTAGGATACCAAAAGGAAAAAAATTAGGGGGTGTTGCAAAAGTTTCCCGGACTTTCGATTTTTAAGGGACACCCTGGTGCAGGGGTCGGCAACCTTTTGAAACGGAAGATCCAAAAGTTACAACTAACAAAATTTCCCAGTTTTCAAAGAGCCACTGATTTTTTTGTTTCAATTTTATATAGTATATCTGCTTACATATTTGATTTTAGATCAGGAGGGAGATTTTAGTTGAAGAGATTGACCCAACATTTTTTCTGAGGTACCACCTTTCGGGTACTTTTTTACAACAAAATTTAGATGACTTACATATACATTGTAAATTAATTTTAGTAAACTTAATTTCCAAATTTTGTATGAACGATGGGAATTACTGGAAAAATAAGAGGGTCTGGGGGCCTTCCCCTGAAAAAATTTTGGAAATTTCCCCTTCAAAATCGTATGTTAGCTCATTTTTGCCTTTTTCAGCTGCACCCTAAGATCACCTCTCATTATTTAAGTAGCAAAATTTTCAAAGAAAAATAGTATTAGTTACAATAAATAGCAAAATTTCGAGGGGGGTGATCCCACATCAGAAAGTTTTTGGAAATTTGCCCCTTAAAGTAGTGTTTTTATTAGTTTTTAGAACTTCTATAACAACCATATGAGGATCACTCCTTATAAGTCACAGAATTTTCAATTAAAATCAGCACATATTCTAAAACTTTTAGGAGTATTAAGGAGTTCTCCCCCAGAAATTATATGGAATTCTTATCCTTAAAAATAGAGTTTTGATTTTGACTCACTCATCTTGAGAACTTAAAAATATATTTTCTGATTTTAAAAAGTTTTGATTAGTAAATTATTAATTTTTTCCTATGCAACTGGAGAGCCGCAACATTACATCGAAAGAGCCGCATGCGGCTCGCGAGCCGCAGGTTGCCGACCCCTGCGCCTAGTGCATAGTGGAACAGTCAGTTTTTTAAATTTAATATTACTGTAAAATGCATTAAAACAGGAAGTTATTTTACCGGGGTTTGAACCGGGTACCTTCTGTGCACCAGCAAAGCGACTCTAAAAACTGAGCCATCAAGGATGTTCTGTAACCAGCCAATTTTGTATTAGTGCATAGTAAACCTGTCAGTTTTTTAAATTTAATGTTGGATGTGCATTCTATTTTAAAGCTTTCTTGAAAGTAGAAAACTTTAATAATCTTATTAAAATCTTAATAGTGTTCGAACTGGGAACCTTCTGAACTGAAGACTGACGCTTAACCTACCAGGCCACAGGCTGCACATCAGCAGCAGGGCAATGGATGAAGTGCATTTCATTTTAGAACTTTCTTCAAAGTATAAAACTTAGTATTTTTTTTAAACCTCAAAATCCCGCCAGTTTGATCGGGAACCTTCTGGCACTGAAGACTGTCACTTAAACCACAAGGACACTGGATGCACATCAGCAAGAAGGCAATGGATGAAATCTATTTCATTTTGAAACTTTCTTTAAAGTAGAAACCTTTAAAATTTTATTAAAATCTCAAAATCCCGCCAGTGTTTGATCTGGGAACTTTCTGCACTGAAGACACGCTAAACCAACCAGGTCACTGGATGCACATCAATGGATGAAATGTATTTAATTTTATAGCTTTCTTTTAAGTATAAAACTTTAGTAGTTTTATTAAAATCTAAAATTCCTGCCAGGATTTGATCCGGGAACCTTTTGCACTGAAGGGTGACACATAACCCACTATAGGCTACTATAGTCCAGGCAATCTGTATCTTAACCGGTAAAAAATTCATACCTTTAGTTTTTCAACGGTTTTCACTTGGGAATGACCTCAATAACAAAATTATTGAGAAAAATGCTTCAATTTTTCCACACTTATTCTAAATTTTATTGAAAAGTTAGCGTGATATTCGTAAACAGCACTAAAATATAGCCTAGAGACATGTTATCACAAGCGTATATACTACAAAATTTAAAAAAAATTAAACTTTTTACTGTCCGATTTTCTTCTATTTTTAGTATGTTATTATTTAAGTCATTTCTAATTGAAAACCGTTTAAAATATTTGTTTTGCAATTATTTTGTGGTTTTGAGCGATGTTTTAATTTTTTCGACTTTCCAAATTTTTAATTAATTTTTAAAAATTGAAATTTTAAATTTTTAAAAATTTAAATGGCATATTCGTATTCAGCACTGAAAAAGAACCTATAAATATGTATCATAAGTCTATTTTTATAATTTGATTTTTTGAAATTTTTTTCGGCCACCCACTTAAATAAATTAGAGATACTTCAAACTAAAATAGCTAGACTAATGACAAAAAATAGTCCCTTTTATTACAGAAACCATATAATTCTTAGAATACATTATTATTTTCTATAGTGATACAAAACTAGGGGGCGTCACCAACGGAATTCCCCAAAAAAATTTTACCATGCAAATAAGGACCACCCTAATAGTCATAATAATTGTTTATAGCAAATGATACACAATCAACAAAAGAATTAACTGAGGTATTTTAGACGAAACTATTTTTTAAGGCACTGTATATTTGGACGGCCATTTTTCAACTAAACTCTACTCTAATTTCCACGGCTCGGCGTTCCATTGGTTCCATCACTAAGCGCCGAGACTGCTACGTAATCACGAGACCTACAGCGCATGCGCCACTGGCCGTTTTGGCCGTCCAAATATACACTTCGATTTTTTAATAGCACTGTGTCAAACTTCAGAAAGCAGACTGTAACCTTTTCTGTCCTAGCTGCCCCAAATTTTCCATAGGATTCAAATCCATAGATTAAAAAGGATATAAACCAATACTAGATGCATGTATAAACGAATGCACTGGCTATTTTTTCCCTACACATGCCTTCCATTTTATTAGACTAATAAAATGCCTTTTTTAACTAGTGTGTCACAAAAGAATAAAGAAACCAAACGAAAGCTGAAACAAATATATTAAAATATCTCCAATGACTTATATACAATCAAAAATGCGTACAAAGCGTATTCTCCCACACGCAAAATAATATATATTTATAAAATAATGATCTACACAAAAGACATATATACAGGTCCACATTTGGTATAAAAACGTATAATTTAGCTGGCGGCCTGCTGGAAGAGACTCGCCTTTTCCCTGAAAGCGGCCAGCCGCTGTCTCTTCAACTCGTCCTCCTTTCGCCGTTCCTCCTGCTCGGCCCGAATCTCATCTTCGAAGCGGGAGCTCGCGGCCTGTTCGGCGATCTGAAAGAGAAAGAACGATGATGGAATGGGCAGTTCCAGTACACATTTTTATTTATTTGATAGAGCAGGGGTTCTCAAACTTTTGAACATCGCGACCACTTTTTATGAACAAAATCTAACGCGACCCTGCTCACCTACAGTTAATTTTCCCCCATAACTAAGACTTAAGCTTTGTCATGATGTGTGTGTGGTTTTGTAACCAACTATTTTGTTACGATGGTCAATTTCAAGAGCGTATTGGAGAAATTTACTTTTAGAAAATCAAAAGAAGAATTTAAACCGAAGCGTATCAAATTGTTTAATTGAGGGAGCAACCCAATGACTGCACGTGCACATTCAACTCCCCTTCCCCAAAGAGATTTTTGAAATTTGACTTTTAAAAACATGGTTTTAAATGGTTTTTTAGTAATCTGTGATATTGCATTATTTCCCAAGAAATCCTTAGCATTTTTATTTCTTCCTCCCCTGCTATGGTTACGAAGAACTGATTTAAAAAAATTTTATTTGAGTAACAGAAAAATTTTGCATCTATTAGTCCATTGAGGTCTATATGGTGACAGACTTATGTATTATATTTTTTATCTTTTGAGTTCAACACCAATTAGGGTATTTTTTCTTATTGATTTTATCAATGGTATTGGTAATTTCATAAATTTCAAAAACGAATTGCACGTAAAAATTATAACAAAATGTTCTAGATAAATTCAAAATTTTTCGCGACCCACAGTTTTAAAACCTCTGCGATAGAGGTATCTAAAGGAGGAGTATACGCGCGATTTTTTTAAAATTACGATGCATATTTATTTGTTTATTAACTTTCAAAGTTTGATTTTAGAAATGAAGTGAAAACAGCAAGTGACGTCATTTAATCCGAAACAAGTGCAAAGGTATTGATTTTTACTTTAAAATGGAATAAACAAATTTTTTTGAAACTTTTCTTGTCGATATTTGAATTAAGAATCATTTCTTTTAATAGAATACTGCATATTTTCCGGTTTTCAAAAAACGCTGGTATTTCCCATTGGTTAAGTTCTATAGCTTGTGGGCTGGCAGAACTTGTTAGCAATAAAATGGCCGAGAGATGGATTGGGTTACTATCGCGTTATTTTTTAAAATTATAATTGAACCGTCAGTTTGAAAAAGGGAATAATAAAGTCCAAAAACAAAGTTTTGATAAATTCGAAAACAAAATAACGCTGTACAAGTAATGGAATTTTTGTGTAATCAAACTTTTACTGGAAATTCAGGACTATTTTGACTCGTGTGTAAAGTGAAGCTTGAAGATTTTTTCGAAGTAAATTTCCATTTTTTTAACTTATACCCTTTTTAAAACCGGCGATTCGATTTGTGTGCTAGCAGAACTTGTTAACAGTTATCACCATCGTGTTATTTTTTATTTTAAAATTTACGTTTCAAAAATGATAGCAATGTCTCCCAAATTTTTTATTCTGAAATACCCAAGCTTTAAATAAGGCGATTGTAATAGCTTAAAACGAATATTTGAGATGTATTTATACAAACCTTGGCCTCGAAGAAGTTCTTGGCTCCTCCGACTCCAGCCTCATCCACGTTGATCTCTGTGAGCTGAGCCAGCTGAGAGAGTCCACAGTTGAGGTCCAGTTCTCCAGCACGGGCTTTGCGGTAGATTAGGAGGAACTGGAAGAGACCACCAAATGCACTGTAGCCTTCCCATGTATCAAGTTAGAAATAGATTTAATTTTTAATGAGAGGGTCAATTATAAATTTAAAAAGCAGTGTCAAATATACGTACTATACAATTACTCTAATATTGCATTCAATATAGGATGAGGAATTCAGTTTAATAATCTTTTACTATAGAAAATGTGTACGAAACTAACATAAGTTTACTGCAAAGGTTTAGTCTAAAATATACGAACTTAAAAAAGTTAATTGTTATCCTAGTAGTACCTAAATTTTCAAAACTGGTAAAATTATTATTATGGCGAAGGAAGAACTGAACACCACGATATCATATCTTAAATTAATAAATTTGAATAAAAACTTTTACAGATTTTAAAATATGATTGAAATTGGGGATATAACAATACTCCAGGAATAAAAAAATATTGGAAGATGTATATTATTACTTAACCTCAATCATATCATTTAGGGCCAGGAAAAATTAACGAAACCTTCGTTTGGTTAGGAGAAAAATAAGTTAAAAGTTGATTGGAAACTTCCATAAAAAAATTACCCCCTTCTTTAGAAGGGAAACCGCGTCCGAAATCAATAGGACCGAGAATTGGTAGATTGGAATAATACCTCTCTGAAGCTGATCTTCTTGTCGAGGTCTTCATCCACCTCTTTGATCATCTCCTTGAGAGCCAGGTGGGTCTGAGGGGCTCCCAACAGTTCCATCATGCGCTTCAACTCCTCAAGGTCGATGAAGCCATCTTTGCCCAAGTCAAACCTACGGACAAAAATCATTCATTAGTACCTTGACTATTCAGTAGTAATATAAATCGGAAGTAGATGCTTAAAATACATTAAGATCTTTACTCAGTTCAGGTTTCGTTAGGATCAGATTTGAAGGGTCTAGTGGTCAATGAAACCCTAAATTTGGTAAATTCACTCAAACCTGTTTTTGTGCGATTTTTTTTATTTGTGCGATTTTTCCCTTCGATTTTTTTTGTGCGGTGTATGAAAATTTCAAATTAGTAGAACAAAAATCTTGTATATCTGGCTACCAAGACATACATGGGTCTCATGAAACAACATTCGACGCCGACTACATGGTAACTGAAAAAAAAAGTCTACGGTAGGTATATAGAAACGGTTTCTCAATTCAGCTGTAGGGTGAGGATTGCGTTACGGTCCGAACATAAAGAGTTTTTTAATTCAGCTATGCTGAGGGATTTTCGCTACGGTCCTACGTGAGACTTTTTATGCGGTCCCTATTCACCGCATAAAAAAGGATTTTTTAAATGTGCTGCGAAAACTATATTTTATAGCTACTCGCAAAGTTTGGTGCGAATTTTTTATGCGATTTTTTTGTGCGGTCCCTATTCCTCGCACAAAAACAGGTTTGACTGTACTGATTACATCCAACTTATTCAATATGAGATTCGACTTTAATACTGAAATGAATATACGCGCATAAGTTACGAGTACAAAAAGGTAGGTAAAATAGACTCATTTTGTCCCCTTCGCTCTTCTCCAAAATGTCTTTGAAAGAACAAATGTGATCCCCGGGCTAAAAACTTTGGAGACGTCATGAATTAAAAAATCAAAGTTAAAAACCTTCAGGTAGGAGCAATGATTTAGTCTTTTAAAAATGCAAGGGAGAAATTTTAACAAGCTATCGAAGAATGTGAAGCGATTGGTTTCACTGCAGTAACAGTCTTCTAAAGGAAAATACACTTGTACAGGTTGGGTTGTTTTTTTTGCAACAGAACTCCTCTAAAGGAAAAACAACTTTTACGGGTGTTGTTTTTTACACGGCCGGCATTCTCTACAAAAAGCAGCATTTAAAGCACCAATTAGCTAAAGTTAGTTGATTGAACTGATTTTACGAAAATAATCAAGGATCAACATTTTAGAGTTGCTAAAAAGATGTTCTAACCCATGAGTTAATAAATTACATTATTCTAAACTGATGTAGCAAAAAAGCATGCCTAAGTACTAACCATATTAGTACTATAGTAATATATACCATTGAGAAGACCAATTTCCTTATCAATTTAGACAAATGACTTATCTGATTCAAATGAACATTTAGGATACGTGCTAATAGCCTCTTAAAACCATGATTTTTATTATTTTATAAATAAATATGTTATATTTTTTATTTAAAAATTATGCAAATATAATTTATTTTGAAACAGAGGATAGGATAAAAAGTATGAGAAAAAAGAGGATAAAAAGTATGCAAGAATAAAAAGCCTTGAATTCAAATAACAGCTCTTCACTTGATAAATATCTTAAACTTGTTACTAAAAACAGAACAGAAAAATAATATATACGACTCCGGGAAAACTAAACTTAGTAGGAAATCCATTGCGTACTTAAATTATCATTTAAAATAAATCATAAAAGTATTTTAAAAGCAATATTAAAGTTTCTTTTGAGTGAACTTCGAGAAGAATTTAGTTTAGTTGTTTTCCTAAAGATGTCGCCACCACAATTTCTGAGCGGTGCCTATTCCACAGTCTTATAAGACTTGTTGGTTGTAGCACAACTTAAAGTTCATAACAAATTTGTAAAACCGAATTAAGAATAAACCTCTTTTTCCTTGGAAGAAAAATACATTAATGCACAATTCAGCACCTTCCAAATGACAAATATCTCGTAGAATATTTTCTTTCATATAAGGTAAATGTGGGTATAGTGGACACTGTACCAATAGTGGCCACATAGCTGATTAATTTTAAATAAAACGAGTTAGAGGCATCAGACAGCGTCCAAATTCATAGGCATAGTAGATTGTACAATCAGGTAAGCTGGTAAATTACCACCGATACCACAGTTCAGCATGGGAAGGATATTTAAATATTTGAAAATAACAACATCGGCCGAGTGACTGAAATTTGATTTTGCTTATTGAATCGCGTAAGGAAACGGTTATTTCAGAACTGATTTTTTTGTATTTATTACCGTTTGATTGACTTTTAAATTTATATTTAGATAAAGAAGAGTGTATAAAATGATCATGAATAAAATTTATTTCAAAATTTTGACTTTACGAGGATTTATGGGGGTGGCCACTTTACCAACACAAAATCTTAGATTTTCCAATAGTGGCCACCGCAATGGCTTCTAATAGAAACATAAATAACATTGAATTTGGATCAGTTTTTCTTCATAAACTGTTGATTGTGCTTAAATATGAGTGTTGTGTGAATTTGGTTTCATTCTGGCTTCGGGAACCAAGGTTTCCAAAACATTGAATTACATGCTTAACTCCTCTCAAATCAGCTACAGCGTAGGCTTTGGGCCGGAAACTATCAAGTATTTTTTAAACAAAGCTAATTTTATTTGATATAAAATACATTTCGTCGGGAGGAAGATTTAATTAGAAATAAACTATACCAAAAAAAACCCATCAATTTCATGCATAAACCCCTCATATAGGCAGAAAAAGAGAGGTGTCCACTATTGATGCAAGAGGTGTCCACCATAGATACAACAGCTACATCTATGTGGCCACTATAGATGCAATTTGGAGTACTTTTTAAAAATTAATTAAAAATACTTTACCCAATTTAATTAAAATTTTAATGGTAAATCGAAAGAAGAAGATCCAATTAATCTAAAAATAGGATGATTACGGTTTCCAAGCAAATAGGTTAGTATTTATTGAGAATTTAAGCAAAAATTTTCCTTAAAGTGTCCACTATACCCACATTTACCTTATGTATTTTACTTTTTACTGCCATACAACATTTATATTATTTTGCAGGACATTCATTTTATTCTTTGCAACTTCTGTCTTAATACGAAAAAAAGGGTTGTGAAACTCAAAGGTTATTATGAAGTAAAAAAATAATACTATAAATATTTTTTTATTACTAAACAATAAAGGGAGCAGTTTTAAAAATTTTTTTGCATCCTTTGTAATAAACTTGTCTTTTCTCACTTCAACCCAATCTCTACCGTTTAATAATCGGATAAGCAACAGCCCCACCTAGTTTTTTTCAGACACAAAATTTTTTAGTAATGATCAATTTTATAACATGTATTTTAATTTTAATATACCTAAATCTAATTTGGCTCATAATAATACGTTTTTAATTATTTATTGTAACATTAAATAACTTTTAAAAGGAATTTTTAAAAATTAAATTGCAAAATATTTTATAATATTCAGAGTTAATGTATTACGTAAGCATCCTTTATACCCCATCCCCCCTTTAGGTGCTTACGTAATATATGAATGGCTTCTAACAAATTATACATTAGATATTAGTTACAGGGAAAATTTTATTAAATTATAGACCTTACATCCATAAAAAAGTCCAATATTAACTATCAAGGGTGCTTGCTCCCTTTGCAACAGTGAGGGAAACGCACTCTTAAACACCGCGTTCAACAGGGAAACAACGCCATCCTTTACCACTTAGTGACGGATATAAATTAACGACCGAAATCACGATACGAACGACCTTGCGACAGTGAACACGAAACCAGACATGCTGCTGCGAAGGTGGTGCAACGACAACTTCTAATCAGCACCGGTCCAACTGTGACAGACCACCCGATGTCAGAAAGTGGTAGCTGTTAGTATATGGTACTCGGGAAGATCACGATTGCAGTTGTAGTCGCCAACTGCGTTGTTTTAAATTGCTTGAATTCCGGAGCAGGATGTGGACACACTTTAGTTTTGTCAAACATCAGTCTTTAAGTGCCATAGAAGATAATTATAACCAAGGATTTTAGAGTTATGAGAGGATCCCAGTACATCAAATTAAAGTTTTTTTTATATTTAATTTGAAAAATAACAATTTTGAAATATATTCCGATGCGAGAACCTTGCTCTTTGAACCGATGAGTTTGCTCTTTGATCTAGTCATACTGAATTTTAGATAAGATATCATCGTAAAAAATCAAACTGTCATTAGAAGCTAATATTGTAACTCCCGTCTTATACATGATGGGGTCAAAAAAATTATGCATAAATTACATACTCGTAGAATTAGTTATGCATGGACTTAACATCTTCGTTCTCACAGCAATAACACCTTTATAGAATCTGGATTTGAGATATGCGTGGATTTTAACTTTACCTAATCAAAAGTATTATTCCCTCTAGTTTGTGACAGAATAGAAAATAACATTTACACCATGATTACCTAAGAATTTTAAAACGTCAAAATAAAATACAAGAATCCATTTTTTAATATGTTACCTACCATTTCTTTTCCCAAGTCAATCAGTCTTCAAAGTTCCTCATCAATCCCCAAATAAAACTTAAGTTTATATTATTCAGTTGCGAATTTACCGGAGGATTAGAAAGCTCAAACTTAACTTTAACAAAGTATTTTTTTAAAAAATAGAAATAGAAGAAAATTTGAAAGAAGAAATTTATGTAGAAATTTCTAACCCTATAGCCTCCCAAGTCCTCCCTCCAAAATCCGCACATGATATTACTTCATATTTCGTGCATACGTTGTGTAAAAAAGCAACCCGTCGATAAATAAGGTAAATTTAGGCAATTAATCGTTGAAAGTTCCTTTGAACTCCAAGAAACTAGGAATGCGGTCACATCTAGAGAAAATGACGCAATTTAGTCGTTCATCATCCAGTTTCATTTTTGAAATTATTAACCCAAGATGACCTTAAGAAAATAGGTTTGTTGTGGCAGCAATCGCGAAGCATTCTAAGAATTCTCTTTCATTCCAATTCATGTGCATCATTTTAGTCTTATTCTTTAAAGTGAAGGCAGTTTTAAATTTCTAACTCTGCAGACAAACATGTTTATAGAAAGACCGATTCCTTTTGTGTTTTCAATATTATTTCAAAAGCAATTTACTCATAAAACAGAGTCCGTACATAGATGCAAAAAGAAATCCAAGCAAATTTTTCCTATTGAGATACTAAAATTGTTTTTGTAGGATATCCAAGATTTTGGTAATTTGATGCCAAGAATATAATACTATTACGACTCCTAATTTCCTCCTATTAAAATCCTCCTATTCATTTCACTCTTTTAATTTCGTTCTATTTATTTAATTAGTTTTTTTAAGGAAACATTTTGCTATAGCTCCAGGAAATAAATGGCTGAATATCCGCATTGTCCATCACTTTCTTTAGATTCCTTTATATCTAGATCACAAATAAAGTGAATAAAATATAAATTTAATTTCAGTTAATTTATTAAATTAACAGCTCGAAAATACAGAAACCGATAGAGTATTTTCTCGCTAACCTAAAATTAAGAAAGGAACTTTCAAAAATATAATATTTTGAGACTTTCCCCAATTTTAACAGAGATAAAAGAAAACTGATTGTAGTTTCCAAAAACAATGTTCTTGAACTTAGTGTCAAATATTTGCGTGCTCCTTTATCTCTTTTATTGCACCTTAATTACAAAACCAAAAACATAAATTCATTATCAATTAATACTTATCCCTATTTCTTTATCGGATATAAATAAGATAAACCAACTTTCACATAAAATTTAAAAAAATTTGTAATTATTCTTTTAAATATTTATTAAATTTTAAAATTTTCTTCAAAATGAATTAAGTCTAGGGACGGAAGTTTAAAGATCCCCTTGTCTCTAACACCAATATCTAACACCAGAGTAATTAAACCCTGCCTTATCTAATCTGAACAGTAAAATTTACAAATCAGCTCTCAAAAATAGAGAGTTTGCAAAAAAAGGGAACATTCTATCAGCTGCGAAAAAAGAGACGTTTAGGAATTCCTTTTTTGCTATACCTCACGGAGAGAATATTGTTGGAAAAACAGCCAGTGATAAGAGTTCTCTTATCTCTTTATTTGAACAGCAACGGCTTGATTTGTTTTGCCAGTGAGGTTAATCGACGTCTTAAGTACCCGAGATTGTAAGAAAAGCGATTACTCAAATGTCTTTAGCTGTTGCCCTGTGTCTGATCGTATACGTGGCGGTTGTACGAGAATTATAAAAATCAGGTGAATTCATTGTAACTGACATTATTAAATACAATTTTTCTTATCCAGTATCTTATGGAAATTAAGTCTAATAAGTAAATTAGTCTGATCTCGCTGACCTAGCATATATTATTCCCGATATTGAAGTATCCTAGTTTATATTTTTAAAGATATTTGTCAGGATCACACCTAGGTAATAAAGACAAGCATGTAAAAAGTAGAAAACGAAAACATTTTCAATATATTCCTTACAATTTTTGAGGAATAAATGGACATTTTCCCCTTACTGCTGTTTTTAAAGAAACGTTATCATAGTATTAAGTGGAACCATGTTTTAGCTGACTTTCTGTTTAAGAAAATTTTTAATGCATTATCTGAACAATTTAAAGAAATATTTTTCTTCATAAATGTTTTTGGTTTTACATAGGTCTGAGTAGAAAAAAAGTGAGGATTTAGTAGAAATTCGATTGTCTTCTTCAATGGATTCGCAACAAAAATATTTTTTTAAAGTAAACAAAAAATTTTATTTTTATTAGCATTTCTATTTTATTCATTACATTAAATTATTTATTAGTTTTACACTGTCCATATCTCTTTTGAAATCACCCTTGAAAACTTGCCAGTTTTTTAAAGCGGCAATTCGTATGAACTATTATGCATAGTTTGAATTCATAAACTTTTATTCCAATTTTCATTTCTTTAAACGAGTAGAATATAGATTACTAGTTAACTAAATCCACTCCACTAGGGAAGACGACTTTAATCAAGGCCTTCCACAGAAGAATTGAACTCAATTGTCATGCCAACAAAGAGAACCATTATACTCTTCCCCCCTAAATAATTTTATAGAAAACCTTGCCCATCATTTGGTAAAAACTTGCATAAAATTACTCCCAGTCCAGAATAACCAGTTCCGTTACCAACTCCAAAAACACAACAGAACTAGTTCTTAAAATTCCTCCGAAAACCATCTTTCCGCAAAGACACACTTCCGAAAGGCTTCTAGCCCGAAATAGTGCGGCTCGCGGGTGGGGCAATGGGGTTTGCCCCACGGGGCGCCTATTTCAGGGCATCGATTTTCGGACGGTTTTGTTCTCTGCGCCGGTTTTAGGGAGGCGCGTGGGAGGTTTGCACGTGTGTTAACGCGTTGCGTAAGAGCGGAATTTATAATTGAAAAAGCTTCCGAGAAGATCCGAATTTTATCGATCGATTTCTTGGAGATGTTTGCGAGGGGATTTATGAGCGTCGTTTATATAAAATGTATCTTTGAAAGAGAAATTTCTATGGATGGTTGGAAGGTAGAGATGCTTTGTTGTGTACGAAGAATGCATGTTTTTTAAGCGTCGAATTAAACTTCACTTGAGTTATAAACAGTGATTATTTTAAGGATAAATATCGTATTACTGGAATTAAAAGCTAAACAAATTTGCATCATTTTTAAGTATTAATTTTAGTTAAGTCTGAATACAATTTAATTTCGAAACTTCCTTTGCATAATTAAGGCTCAAATTACGATGTACAATGAAAAATAATGGATACAAGTTAATTAATAAGACAAACATAAAGTGAGTTTTTGCAAAGAGTGATTCAACCTTCTTTTAATTAACTTTACACAGGTACAATAATTAACACATTTATCGCAATCCAAACAATTGTTTTGCTAATTTTCTACATGAGTAACTTCAATAAGCAGTTTTGAAATACGAGGAAAATTTCGTTTGGAACTATTGCATCAACGCAAAAAATAGTCATTCAGATAATATAAACCCAATGAAGTATGGAAAAATAACAAACTAGATTCTACGTGAATAGAAAATTTTGAAAAAATACTACAGACTTCCAAAGCTCTTTTTCTAAACTGTAATGTCAGTAAATTTTTCAAAATCAATCAATAAACGAGGTTATTTAAACTCATGCATAAAATATAAAACAAGAGAACTCTTTAAAAAGTTATCTTATAAACACACCTCTTTCTACAACATTAAAAAACTTAACCTAAAAATCAATTTCGACAACAATGCAACAGGCAGCCTAGTACAAAGATCAAGTAGTCTGTAAGCCTCGCAGAAAAAGTAAATGCCAATACATTTCAATGTATCTTTTTCCAAACAAACACAAACTCTCCACCTAGGGCCGGATGCAGCAAAACAACTCAACTATCGTTGTCCTGAGTCATTTTTCCAGCATGCCGCTGATTGGTTTTCAAGAACGTCACGAACTACGTCATTGAACCACGTGCATTTGATTGTACCCTGCCTTTCCCGCGCTCTGCGCGTTCAACCAATCAGGAGGATAACGATACCCCGATCGTCGTAAAACGCCACCTCGGGAGCAGGCGTTCTTGGGCGATCATTATTAGGTGAAATACGGTTCTTTAGCACGTCGCAGAACGTTGCTGCATTCGGCCCCTAAAGAAAACAATTTTTAACGGCAGTGGCGCAGAACCATCGCTAAAGGGGCTCAAAAACAGAGGCTGTCAAATATTGACACCTCATCTGTCACCCGAAGTCGATGGAGCGACGCAATCCAATTTGCATCCTCTGTTTCGCTCAGTCGCCTTTGTGGGGCTTCGGTCGGACTCTTGGAAATCATCCTCGAAATCACCTTTATTGTTTCACTCGACAAAGTATGGATTCACCCCCAATTAGGCTGAGATCAGTTTTCACTCCTAATAATCAAATAAGTTATGTTCATATATACAGGGCGTTTCAGCTAAATGTTTCAGAACTTCTGTGGGAGGGGGTAGGGCACACCTATAAGATTCAGAATCACATGAATAGGGAGTTTGAAATGCACCCCTTAAGACCTATGGTTTTTTAAAAGCGGGCACGGGGTTGTGTAATCCCCATCAGTGGAAATTGACACGTATCCTTTTAAAATTGGATTAAGCAGCAAAATCATTTGAGACAGGCAAATTAAAGATATTAGATCAAGCAAATTAAAGAGCTGAATTTTCAGTCGAATTCCTAGGTGGCTCAGAGAGCAAGCTCGAGAGAGGGCAAACAAATCTTTATCCTTCGACAGGAAGGCTAGTAGCATATAGCTCGTACCAAATAAGTCAAGTTTACATAACTGGAACTAGAAGTTAAAGAAAATTGGCCATACAGGACAAAAATTGGACGAATCTTGAACATTTGTGCTGCTTGTGAATACGATGTGGTGTTTAGAAGGCTAGAATGTGGTGAATAGCGGTTAAGTTTGAGATAGTTTGTTGAAAACACGTCATTATCATTATTCAAGAACAGGAGATGGCTGTCCACAAATAAAACTCCATTTAAATCGTGCTAGAATCACGAATTGAATAGCAGCTCCAAAAAAAATCAGACCAACAATTCCGTCGATTGTATTCTTGGTCCATTACGCCTACAAAACTGGAAGGGGGAAATCGAAAAAACATTCTTCCTGACCCACAAAAGGTTCCACAAGTTCATCATCAAACATAATTTAATAATGAAAGCTGCCAACAGACGATTCCAGGGTTTGACCTCGGCGGGAAAAGATCGAGTTCCAAATATAATGGAGAGAAGAATCATTACAGAACAGGTAGATAATGATGGGAAATATAAATCTCACGATCGCGTAGTAAATATTCCGCTATGCGCATTCAATTACGGTAGTAAATCATACTGGACTTGCAACTCTTGGTTTTCTTGCTTCGAAGGGCAAAGAAGGCTCGAGGGTGTTGACATTTGCATAATGCGTTCTATTTTGGCTACTTCGAATTTTTTGGGGATTATTTTTGGGAAGTGGGTCGTCAGTCACACCGCAGACGATTGAGGACCGGACACGTGATTGGAAAAAGAACGAAGGGAATGTGAGAATTGAAGCTAACACCTTAAAAAGTATTTTGGCAACAACGAAGGGAAATGTCTTGTTTTTGTGGGAAAATTTTTAAAAAACTAGCCACAGAGGTTTAATTTTTTTTTCATTTGCAATTGAGGTAGCATCCCTGCGGCTTGAAGAGTCTCGAATGAGGAAAATGGTTGATGTTCTGAATTTAGAAATTTAAGGCAAAAGGATGTCAATTGTCACGATAAGGAACAGTGAAAACAAAACACCAAATGATTATTTTTATTTCATTTTCTTTTAATCGTTTGGAAAGGAACTAAAAAAGTGGCAGGATTCTCGACCTTCATAACCGAGATTGACATCCTTATGAAGAAAGAGTGGGGCAAACACAAACTACGAGGGAATTGATATTTGAGAAATCAGATAGCTATCTATGTAAATACCAGCAATATTTCCATATGGGGCTGTATTTTTTTAAATCTTTGTAAAAATAAAATAATCTATTTAAGATTGAGTAATGAGTAAATAAAAAAAATTAAGAGAAACAACACAATAAAGATTAATTATCTTTATCGGAAAAATTCATTTCACACAATTATCATAAATTAGAGGAACAGTCAAGTAACTTTCACTGGCTAAAAAAATTGTCAATGGTTTGTCAAGAGGAAGAAGAATTAGTTAAAAAGGAGACTAAACTAAAAGAACTTCGGAGACTATTAACTAAATGACTGACTATAAACCAGGAGACTGGGAACTAAAATGCCAAAAATCTTTAAAGACATCCCAATTACAATCGAAATAATTTCAGCACGTTAGCAGAGTAAATAAACTTCAAAGGGCATGTCTGCACGAGGCGAATCAAAAGGAGTGAATCTGTGAATGCCTTATAAAATTAGTGCGCAAGGGCCAAAAACAAGCAACTGAGTTCAATAAAACTATGTACTGATGCGATGATTCATCAAAATAGAAAACCAGGTGAATCTCTTCATGGAATAATAAGGACATCGTTCGGGAAACCCCCTTCAAAAAAAAGTCGAACATTGATGGTCGAATGAGCTGTGGAGGTTCAATGCCATGTTCAGCACGTGGTACCAAATGAGGTTCAAGCTCCGGGCTGCGAGAAACTCATTTTGCTCTTATTAGAATTCATCGCACGTGCTGACGTTCCATTGCTAATGAAAATGAATGGCAATCTAAAAGTGGTTTCAGCATGAATAGTGCGGTTGAGAAACATTCACCTACAAGATATTTACAAAGCCTATTAATGACTTGATAAGTTGAGAGCAAGGTAAATAAAAATAAATGCTTAAATTACCATAACAGTTACGAAATTTGTCTATTATCATTCTACATTGAACATTTCCAATCCTTATTTTTAGATACTTGAATTATCTATAGGGGAGAGTGTTGTACCTCTGGACAAAAATCAAGTTTGGATTTTTCTAAGACAGGTCAAATCACATTTTGACCATTTAAAGTGCCCAAAACCTATAGTCCTAACCTTTGTGAGTATAGAGATATTTTTTATTAGCCAAAATCTTGAAAATTGGATTTTTAATCATTTATAATAACATTGAAAAATTTGTGTCCAAAGGTACAACAACCTGTTGTACCTATGGACAGACCCAGTTGTACCTGTGGACACCCTTAAAAAGGGAAGTTTTAGTTGAAAAAAGCTAAGAATGAACAGTTTTATCGATGCATTACCTTTTAATTACCTATTTCAAGCCTTTTTAAAATTGAAAATAGATTTTTTTAAAGTAATGTAGTTTTAGATCGTAAATGATCATTAAAACGAAGTTGAATGATAAAAGTCTTGATTTTTTACCAAAAACACAAAAATCACATGGGATTTTCAGATCAGAATTTAAGATAATAGTTTCATCAATCATGCTGATCGATCTGACAACTTCACTGATAAAAAAAAACAATTCGATCAACACTTAGTTGTGCAAGCATTTGGTGGTAAGGGGCCATTCATTAATTACGTAAGGATGATTTTGGCAATTTTTGACCCCCCCCTACCCCCATGTAAGGATACGTAAGATTTTTCAAACCCCTCCCCCCTTATTCTTACGTAAGATTCTATTTCGTTTGATCAGTTTAAACTCGAATAAAAAAGACATCTGATATACCCTCATTTTCTTAAAATTAAAGCTTCGATAATATACCGAGATCAGCTGCATTTTTAAGTTTTTCTGGGGTTATTCAATAGTTATTTGATTGGAATTTGTTTACATTAACCTGAAAAATCTTACGTAAGAATTGGTTTGACCCCCCTCACCCCCCAAGTAAGGGTATGTAGAGATTTTTCCAATCTTCAGTGGAAATTTCAAGTTTTTTTAATTATCATACTTAAATGCGATAGGGTGCTTAGGATTTTACACCATAATTTACATTAAATTCCAAGTAGAATCATAAATTTAAAAAAGTAGTTTAGATCACAAAATATTTGATATTTCATCTAAAATTCACTTGAAAATAATCGCTGACAAATAGATTACCATTTAGAATTAATTGAACATTTATTAAAATGTATTCGGTTAAATGAAATCTGATTCTAAAACGCCTATTAGTTACAGACACCCACAAGAACGTGTCCGTAGGTACAACACTTATGGTGTCCGAAGGTACAACATCGGGTGTTTTTGCATTCAAAGTTCTATAAAAGATAAAAGAATTGAGATCTGACGGTTTCTAATATCAAAACTAAAAAGTCAAAATCTCGGGGATTCCCCCATGTATCCCATTTTATCATATCATAATCATAGGGGAATAAAATAATGTAGTGATGCACTAAAAAAAACTTTGAGCACCTAAAAACAGTATTTTTATTATATAAAATTTAAATAATATTTTAAAGAGCTGATTTCACGTTAGCAACTAGATAGCATCTGTTTACATTCAAAATCAACCACAAAGTCAAATTTACATTTTTTCCCGAATTTTAAAATGAGGTGGCTGAAGGTACAACCGTCCGTAGGTACAACACTCTCCCCTATTATATTTATTATACCTGAATTATTATTACCTGCACTCCAGTCAAGTTTAACCACAGATCCTCCCCGAAAAAAGACTAGTTCAAATTTTGAACTTCAAATTTTCTGAAGGAGGAATAATGACGACAGAATTTTTCTCTGGGAAGTTAAGAGTTCAATACATTTGTCATTCAATAAATTTGCATCCATTAAAAGACTTGATCCTGGGTTTTATTGGGTTTGTATTTAAAAAAACCCGGATTTTTTGGGTTTTTGGGTGGGTTGAAAACCCTGCTCTTGAGGGAATAAAACAGTGTTAACCACAAGTTTCTCACGAATGTTTCAATTCCATTTCTTTCTCTTTAAGTCAACTTTACCATCTTTTTTTCTGTATCGTGTGTGGTTGCGGGGGAAACCGAAGGGTAGAGGAAGAAGACCTCCACTTGAACGAAGGATAAATATTAGCTGGCTGGGAGCCAAGGAGATCCCTACGGCGATGAGTGGAGTATGGAGGAAAAAAAATATTACACTTCACCTCCACTCGAGATAGCCACACCTGGAGATCTAATTTATCTTCCTTTTCTTTATCAGCTGCAGTTATTACAACCTTATCTATCGGAAGGCTCTTGAGATTGATGTGAATTAAATTCGCTTAACCGCAACACACTCGTTGAAGAACGAATTGCAAATAAGGTGAGAATGGAGGGCGTTTTTGGACAATCGACATTTTAAGTTGAGTTTGAAAAGGTAGTTAAGTTTTAAAAATGGAGGATCTGTGTTAAATTTAGACGTATGTTATGACTATGACAAAATTCCAAAGCCTGGAGCAGGTATAACGAGGTGGTCAGGAGGAACATTACAACCAGCTTAGTGTTTAGCCAAACTTTGTTGTTGGACCTTTCAACTTTTACCATAAGATGTTCTATTACTTCAACTGAATTTACTGAATAAAACATGGAAGGTCTAGACCAGTGTTTCCCAACGTGGGACAACTTTTTAAAAAGAAGTTTATCAAAATCTTACCTATTATCCTATCTGAGAATGTATGTCTGAAATCTGGACCAGTATGTATCAAAACCAAGTTGACACCCTGTTTTTAGAGTCTAATTTCCAAACCTTTTCTGGGGGATGACCCAAGATCTCTTTGTTTTTAGAACGCTTATATTTGAAACTTTTTTACATTAGGTTCATCAAAATGCAAATCTTACCTTAAAATTTATATCCAAAATTTCCCCACTAGGGGTACCAAACTAGTTAAAAACCTGTTTCCTAGAGCCAAATTTCCGAAAATTTGCTGGGGGAGGACCCCCAGACCCCCCTGGTACTTAGAACTAAATTACTCATAACTTGATTTAGTTTTTTAGCATACAAATTCTACCTAAAAATGTTCTGGAAAGCTTCATTAGACTTATTAAATATACATAGGGGGGAGGGGCTAAGAAATAATTTTGACTCCTTTTCAAAATATATTTCGATCTGTGCCACTGAGACCGGGGGGGGGCATGGAAAATTTAGAAAGGCTTTGGTGGGGCATGGACCGAAAAAGGTTGGGAAACACTGGTCTAGACTAAAATATCACATTTGCTGAAAATAAGAACTCTAACACTATGTGGTGATTATTTCGTTACAATATTTCTACTTTGGAAAATATATGTTTTTTATCTACACTACAAACTTTGGAGCTCTATGCCATATTATGATCCTTTTGACACAATAAATATAACAATATACAATATAAACTGCAATGGTATTCACGATCACGATTTAAAAATAAAGATTCTGATAAAACTGGAGAAGAAAATTCGAAAACAGTTAACTAATAATTTTCAGAAAAACTATGACACGTTGGAGAACGGCAGGCAATATTTTCAAAACGGTACAAAGAAATAATTCAGGATAATAAAAACAAATTAAATATAAAAATTTTATCATCCAAAAAACTTAATTCGATATAGTTCTGATGGATAAGGGAAGTTCACGGTCTTTTATTAATATTTCTCAAACTGCCATTGTAGAATAAACATCCAACCTATTCCAGATAAAATCGGCAACAGCTAGACTTCAACACCTATCCCCAAGATCCATTTAAACCCGGAAAGTTTCATTTTCAATAGATAGTGCACGCGTCTCCCGATATAGAAATAACGTCTTATCTACCTCTTCCACCAGCAAAAGAGAAACCTGGGATCCACCAGACGATATAATAGCTGATGGTAAAGATACCATCTCTCGATACATACCAGATATGTATTCCATCGATGGTTTTCCATTCTCTGCTTGGACAATAGATGCGGTTCGTATTACATTCGACGGAGCGTGGCATCTCCCCAAATAGGGTCGCTGGATTGAATTAGAACAGACATTTTTAATTAATTGGCGATATGTAGAAACGGCAAGTTTATGTGTGGCGTTAATAGTTTGGTTATAGTTTTATGCCGCAAGCATCCTATACCGCACCAGAGATGTTAATAGAAAAGTTCATTCTTAAACTGATATTCGATTCACTGAAAATAGTTACGTAACCCACATAAACGGTCACGGAAGAAATTCCACGATTTCAACTATAAAATATTCCCATTTTTAATGGTTATTAAAAATGTGCTTGATGCCAGGCTCCTAAATTTGCCCATGTAGCTCACCCATATTCGGATATTGTCTTTTAAAGATCCACAAAATATCCCCAACTTACACTTAAACTTATTAACTTTTCATTAAAAACAAAATATGCTGCAGTATATATAAGTTTGATTACCATCATTGTTTTTTTTACTAATGACGTTAAGCACTTAAGCAAAAATATTGCAAATCTCTTTAAATAAGAGAGTAAGTTGTTCAATAATTTTTTTATAAAGAGAAATAATTTTTAGTCAATAAATTTGGTTTGAAAAGTGAATTTATTGTTAATTAATAGATTTCGTTTAGTAAGAAAATTCTCTACTCTGCTTTTTCATCGGGTGTACTCGTCTATTTTTGTTTCACTTCGTATATGACAAGTAATGTATCTGCTTACATAAGAATTCCATTGAGTTGCAAAAAATTATGCATTACCACTGTAACCCTCATCACTCTAAAGTGGCGTTTAGTATAGATTTCAAGGTCGCCAAAAGTCAAGGTTCGGACTTCATGTTTTCCCAGTGACCAGGAAGTTCTGCATCAAGTGCTTCCTCATTAAATGTTTACTATAGTAGTTTTCGTATCTCAAGATAGAAACTGCTGACCTCAATTTGTATTCAGAAAAGGTGTTCGAGCACTTCGCTCAACATGAAAGAATGTTAGTGGACATGCCGAGTGAAATCGCACAATAGCCATGCCGGTGAAAAGAGATGTTTTCTCACGTCTAGCTTTCTGTTTCATTGTTCCATAGCTGTGAGAGTGAAGTGTTTTGAAAATATTGTAAGAATTCGATATAACATATAAATTTCAGCAAAAATTTTGACCTGGATAGTTGGAGATATATTGGAATAAAATATCGAAATGGTGATGATATGATACAGTAAAGTGGCAGGAAGTTCATGGGAATATGTTCTCAGGGTTAGAAAATTATTCCCGTACCAAAAGCAGGGAGTTAGTCGATTGTGTATTGCAAATACTATTAAGCTATTGGGAAACACTAAGAGGAAACTTTCCATTGAACTGGAACATTTTAGAAAACTATTGCTGAAAGTTTAAGGAAAAGGGGCAAAAGTTTATTAAGGAAATAAAAAATTTAACTATTCTGTTGAAAGGATTTTTGATGGCTGAAAGAAAGACAGGGTCACTCATTGGCTTCTACAATCGAGCAAAGGTCTCACTACTCAGAATCTAATTTTTTAAATTGTTAAAGGATCCCAATTCAGTCCACATTGATCGTTGGAGTGAAGGACAATAGCACTTGAATGGTGAAACAAACGGCACACATATGGTGCTAATTTGGTGCAGTGGTCTATACCGTTCTGAGAAAAATAAAACCATTCCTTCAGAGTTTACCACTTATTATTTACAACTATAAAATAGAGCAGTGATATCCAGTAATGGACGACAAAACTTACGAACGTTCACCCAATGGGCAATTAGTTAAATGGTAACATGTAACAACAGTGGACAACAATCGCTGTGTTCTAATTGCGCAATCAAACGCCCTTTTGTAATGAGACACTTCTACACCCATCTGAGTGGACAAAAGCCATAATGAAGCGTCTAAAGGTGCTATCTGTCCTTCATCTCTCTTCGCCCATCCGATCAAAAATAGTCGCGTCTACCGTCAACGAAGTGCGTCCACAATTCTTTTAATTTAAAGATACAAAAGATTAAAATAATAGACCTATTGAGGATCTGCAAGGACTTGTTTTGTGACAATATGGTATTCTACCTACATTCTATGGTGTTTTATCTACATCTATGTGTACTCAATTTCTTTTTCATTTATTTCCCATTATATGGCAACTAAATATTGCTTTAAACAATATGCAGAAAATTAGATAAAAGTAAACAAAATATATTTATTAATGTTGACACAACTCCTAAATGCACAAATTAAAGCTAACCACCTAACCGGAAAAAGTTTCTTGCACCCCAGGGTCCCATGGTCAAGAAAACGAGGATGGGCATCGTAGGCTTTGGACCACTAGGGCTGTTGCGCCAATGAGTTTGGTCCTAAATGCACAGTGAGAAGAGTATTGGAAAATACATCTCTAAAATGTAACTAAAACGGCATCCATATATTCCAACCAAAATATAATCTGATTTATATTTGGAGAATTCTTGATTGAAATAGGATCAAAAAGTTAACTAGAGGTTCCCAACATTCTTCTCCCACACTAAAAAAGCTTTTGCCTCAATGCAACGTTGGGCATTTAAATAATTTTGCAGTTAATTAAATTAGTTTTCGTAGGGGAGTTGGATTCGTAGGATTTGAGAATATGTATGTCCCCCGACAGTCAACACTGTTCCTTTTATACCATAGAAAACTAAAACCATTACATAACCCCCGCAAATACCAATACCGCCTTAGGAAATTTTTTTCTGCCTATACAACTAAGATGTTGAATCTTTTCAATGGACTGTTAATTGGAGCAGACGATTGAAAAATTATCGGTTTTTATATACCCCACACTGCCATGGGTGTACTCATTCTCCATTGGGATTGGTCACAAATTTTCCCAAAAAGGACACCTTCATCAGCGGATGGAACTAAGCCTAATCAACTAAAAACAGCTGCTGATGGAAATAGTAACAGGAACACTATTAGTAAAACATGCAAAGCGCGATCTTTCTAATCCTGGGCGTCACGCAAAGCTGTTACTCGGTCACGAGAGTTATGCCTCCTTTTCCATGGGAGCAGGAATTTCGCTTCAGTTCATCAAAAAAGTGTTAGTGTGTGTTTAACGGACCTGATAGAGATGAGTGGAGGAGATAACCCTTTTTTCAACGGACGGTTGACCTTAAACCTCTCCTGATAGCTTCCACCTTTGATGATGTTGGGTTTGAGCGTGTCTCACCATCTTGGCGTTTAACTAATTTCAATAATGGCTCCAGTAATAACTTGGCATTTGCTGTCAACTCCTTCTACCCAGCCAAGGATTTGGGATTCCTCGACAGAGGGATTTACAAAACCATGATTATCCACCCTTAAAAAAATGTTATTTCGCTTAAGTCCGCCCAGTGACTTAAGGGAGGATTTGTGAATAAATTAATAAAATTTCACTTCAATTTCAACTAAAAAGGGTGGGTCTGGGAATCCTCCCGCAGAAATGTTTTTGAAATTTGACCTTTTAAAACTGGGTCAAACTCATTTTTAGTGTTAACGATCAGACAATTTTAAAATCAAATTTTTATGCTTCAATCAGTGCTGTAGCTGGATTTTTTTCCTGTGAGAAAGGCTCGCCTTATTACTTTTTTTGCCCGAACTCGAAACAAAATTTTTTTGTTGAAATAATGTCCTCCAAAATCAGCACTGGCTTCAACCTATTCTAAGAGAAAAAGTGCTCTAATAAATCATGGGGAGTCCGGCCCCCTTTTATATGCGCCTTTTATTTTAGGTGCCATTGGTACATTGGCAACACCCTTTATAATTAGAGGTTGGAAAAACACATTCAGAAAATTTTCGGTCTTTCCTCAAAAGTTAAAAATAAAGTTTTTCAGACAATGTTCCTAATTAGGGGGGACGCGTCATCCCCCGGAACGACGCCCGTGCCCCTGGATTTTGGAAAGAATTGAGAAATACGACCTTAGAGGTCAAGATGAAGACTTGCAGATAATATTGAAGTCATACTTTACCTTAAATAAAAGGAATAACTGGGAAAAGTTAAGGGCATTGCCGCCTATTCGGGGGTCAGGAATTTTTTGGAAAAATATTGATTGTGTTTTTTATATTTTATGGTAAAGAAAAAACCAGAACCACGACGACATAATTTCTTAACAGTTAAACAGGCAATCGAATCTCCGTGACTCCAGCCTTATCAGAGCCCTCAGAGAATCGGTAAAAAATGTTCCACGCACGAGGACAAAGCGTGCTCCATTATTGTAACCATTTTTTCACGCGTCGCATTCCTTGGGACCAGAAAAAATCGAGCCGTAAATCTCGCCTCCCAAAACGTGCGGGGGAGAACACCCATCTTTTGTTCGATACCAGAAAGCCTTATATTCGACAACACTGTAGTAAATCAGCAAAACGGCTGGGATATCCCGAGAGGTACGGCCCGTGTCACGTCTTTGGTTTTAAATGGGTGTAAATCCCCTAGATAAGTTTTTTTTTGCGTTGAAGATATTGTTATTTAAGAAGTCATTTGTCGAAAGTAACTGTATTTTACGTGCGCAAGAAGCCTCATAATGGCATGGGAGAAAAAAGTAGCTCAAGAAAATCGATGCATTTATGGTTAAGACCAGTACCTAGACCAGACCAGGTACCTAGACCAGAGAGGGGTAGTGCAAATAGCACAACTATTTTACGTGCAGCTAAACTGATTGGTTTCACTTTGAGTCCAATAATCTGATTTCTTCACTTTTAGATATAAAGTAAGGTAAAATTTAAAGGTTTCATTTTAGTTGATTCTTCGGCAAAGGAGACATTTTATTTCGAACGATGGAATTGCCACAAGTGTATCAACGTAAAATGTTCAGTTATTGTACGTTTATAACTTGGAATTTCTATCATTAATGATGGAGATAGAAAAAATCTCGATGCATACTAAATTTTTTAAGTTGATATGAGGTATTTTTAGAGAATTTTTAATTACTTAAGGAGTTTATTTATAACGACTATCACTTTTGGTCAAAAAAAGGGAAAATTCCGAGTTTTGGGTAGAGATATCTCTGATATTTACACCCATGGTACACCCATGTCCCGGGTACGGGTATTCATACAATTGCTTATATCATTTTTTAATTCTATTGCATGGTACAGGGGTGGAAAACCAAAAATTGGTTTTTGGAGCAGCTTAAGGGCAATTTCGGAGCAGCTTTAGGGTAATTTTGGAGCAGCTTTAGGATAATTTCGGAGCAGCGATAAGGCAGTTTTGGAGCTAGGCTAATATAATTTTTGAAGCATCTTTCTGTGTTTTCATAATAGGGGATGTGCATTTTTGCAACACCTTTTGGTAGTTTCGTATCAAGATAATTGCATTTTTGTTGCAGCATACTTTCATGTTAAAAGAAGTTTGCATTCAAATTTACTCAGAACTTTCATCCTCTTTGTCACACACCGTATGTATTTTTAAACAAAAATTTTGATAACTCATTTTTGATGAATGCGAGTGTGACACATTTAATTACTTATAATAGTCTAAATAAATTAAAAATTTTGAAAAAATACTCCAAATATATTGCATGCATTATTACATGGTGTGCCTAAAAAAACTAAGCAAAAGTAAACTTCATCAACTTACATCTTATTTAAATTACTAACCATATACCAAGAAGTTGTATGTAATCTTAATCGTTCAAGCAAAATTTTTTTGTTCAAATCATCGAATCACGTACACTGTAAAAAATAATCCTGCAAAAAAACAGAAAATTTCTGGCAGCAAAAGTTGCCAGAAAAAATCTGTAGGTTGAAAAATACTGTAAACAGAAAAAAGCTGTAACCTACAGGTAAATGCTGTAAAAAGGAACTTTCTGTCATTTCTGTTTCAGATTTTCTGTTGCCTCTCAGTAATTTTCTGCTTGTGCGCATGCACTTATTTTAGTAGAGTTTTTTTAATTTTAATTAATTGATATCCGGGAATAGAACCCGCGACCTACCGCATGCTAAGCACGCACGCTATCCACTGAACCAAAGAAGATTCAGTATAACGTTGCCAATAGCTGTATTGGTTTTCAATGCAGTAAGTTTCTGTTTAAGTACAGATAAGCTAAAAAACTAGGTAAAAGCTGTTATTTTACATAAAATAAATAGAAGTGCGGTGGGAATGTTACATGACAGAATATCTCTGTAAACATAAAGTCACTGTTATTGAAATTTCTGTTTTTCCACAGTTTTTTTTTACAGTGTACTCATCAGAGATGTAATTGAAAGAGGAAATAAAAAATTATGTTCTTACTTTCTCGGAGGTGAATTTAAAGATTTTTTAGAATGTTAAGAAAAGTGGAGAATTATAGAGATGGAAGTGCAAAGGGGGCTTGGGGGTCCTCCCCCAGAAATTTTTTTAAAATTTGACCCTAAAAAACAGCACTTTAACTTGTTTTGGACACCTAGTTCGATTTTTTGCGGGTGGGTCCCCTGGCATCCCCCTTAATATCATCGTTCAATCGCGTTTTTGGAGCAATTTGGAGCAAAAAAGGAAATTTTGATGATTTTGGAGCAGATTGGAGCAATGAATCAATTTTGGAGCAGTTTGGAGCACTTGGAGCAGATTTTCCACCCATGATGGTAAAAACCAGTCGTATAAAAGGGTTCTAAGAAGGCTAATATGTTACAGAAGTGGAACAGACCAGACATATACCCTTAAAGCCACCGGTCCAGCTTACGACAGCATATTTGTACCATTCAATTACTCAAATGATCCATTTTATCAGATTAGGACTCAAAGTGAAACCAATCAAGTGCGATTTGAAAACTCCAGACGTAAGCGTTCACCCTAAGCTTCCCGGACTGCCGGAAAGGAAGCTTCCGGATCCGGGGCTCAGTTCCTTATCCGATTCCGGCCGTTTCATGACCCTTTTAATTTTAGATAAAAGATACGTTAAAGAGCTGCTTGATTTTACAATTACAAAACAGCCCCCATTTAGATATGTGACATCAAGATTCGATATTTTAATGAGGCAGAATAAAGAAACTTCAGAAGGTAGAAAAATATTAGATAGTTTACCTTTATAAAAAGTAGATATTTAATTGCTTTTCTAGTTCAGACAGGGACGGACTACCACACTTGGAACGGTCACTATACCACTATCCCAACTGGTGGTGGGCAGAAAAGCCTTCTGAAGAACCCCGGAATGGTAGCTTCATAACACTTTTTGACTCCCCCTCTTGCCTCTAGGTTTATGGAGGAGTAGTTTTATTACAGTTTCTCTATGGTGAAAAGAGATAAGTTCTTATTTTGGAAGAGGGCTTGTTTTGTTAATTGGCCCGATTACTTTGCGGCCCGCCTCTGGACTTGTGTTTTTGATTGCGGCCTTCGACCACTTGTAAGATGGAAAACCCCAGATATACATCATAGCTAAAACCGGTCAAGAAAGGTATAATTTTCCTGGGGTCGAAGCACGAAAAGGACCCAGAAAATCCGTCAAAAATGCATCACATTTTTAATATAAACGCTAACATCCTAACTTTTGGCAAAATCCACTTCAAATTCAGGAGGATTTTTACGTTTTTATCGAAAAAAAAATCCATGTCAGGGCGTATTAACCCCCCACATCTATCATTTCCAAACCATTTCAATGTTCAAAGGTGGTCTTCTGAAACAAAATGGACCTTCGGGAATCGAACAGATCCATCACACAAGGGCGGTACCGACAGATACAACATCAAATTCAAAGCTTTCACAACCGGACACGGCATGACGCATTGTGATTAATCGGACGGCTCGAATAGCGGATTTTCCACTCCACGCTCCGACGCACTCATTCGCTTTCCATTGATGCCCCGTGTTGTTAAACGATGTCGTTTTCGTCAAAACAAAGGGACTGCACCGGTAATTAAGTGTGCTTAACAGTGTGGCCATGGTTTTGAAATGTATTGTAATAGGTCTTGGAAAAATGAGATACTATACATGTTTTTGTAACCATAGATGTATCGGTAACTTTTTGAATCCAATGTAATAATCGTTCGCCTTTAAGGATGCACATTCTGATTTCTTGTCAAATTTTAGTCCTTTTGCCAATTATTAATTAAAACTGCTGGAAACTGCTTTTAAAATGTACCTTAATTCCCATTTTAATACGTTTGATATGGCGTTCAAAGTATCAAAATACAAAAGCAGCACTGTAAAAAATGTATGTGGAGCCATCTAGAACGTTAATATGGACTGCAGATTGGGATTGAGATCAGTCCAATTCAAAGACTCAAATTAATCGAAATTCCATTAAATTACGAAATTATTCCTTACTTCCTTTTCATTAAAAAGTGTAATATTAAAGTTTTATGATAGTAAATCGTCGAAATAGCTTAGTTTAGTTCTAAAAACTGTTAAGTCACTGCGATGCAAATAGTTGTAGACTGAATAGATGGTGGATAGAGGTATTAGCTTACTCTTTGCGAGCCGCTTAACCTTCTGCAAATAGTTGTTAATCTCAACCCACCTCCCTGTTAAAGCGAACTAATTAGTGAATCCTAAATCAAGTATCTTGTACACATAAAAATAACGTAAAACTATCCAAGGTCAATAGCAACTGAACTGAGTTATCCAGTTTTCCACCTTTCATCCCTATAAAGCACACAATGAAACATTATCGATCATCATCGAAATAGGAACGGAACCATAGGAACGCAGAATGAATACCAAAGGCATTTCCGTCTTGAATGCCCCGAAACTGCAGGTAAGGAAATGTCAGCTCTCCAATCCAATGCGGAATCGGCAGAAAAGGTCACAATTTAACTGGATTGAAGTCCGAGCCTTTATTCCTGACCCATCGGCAGTACATGACTCAGCGAGAAAGACTTCGTTAATGAAGCAGTTTCAAGCCACAAAAGAGTTTTTTTTATTAGGACTTGGGGCGAAAAGGGATTTTGGAAGTAAAGTGATTCATGTGAGATGCTTTTGCTTTTATTCGTTTCTTAAGAATCGGGTTGGGTGAATTTAATTCCAAAGATGAAAGAAAGAATGAATGAATGAAAAAATGTTATGTTCAGATTCAACCTGATCTACATTACCACAAAAGGGGTTTGCTCTACTAGTTTTAATGGTTGATTCGTTTTTGTTAGATGTTAGCCATTTTGAGTTTTGGACAGCAAGGTCCAGGTATAAAAGCGTTAAGAAAATTTCTGAAAAGTCAATTCTTTCTACCAAGACATTTATATAAAAATAGTCTCAAATTATTTTAATATGACCCGCGTTTTTCGCCGAAGTTACTTAATGATGGATAAATTATTTACAACGCTCATTAAATGTGCTGTTACTAATCAAATGGTGGCGAGATGTAAAGCTATAACTGGAATGTTTAAACTAAGATTTAAAGAGTAAATAAAATACAATTAATTTCTATTCGCGGAGAAGGCTACTGAAGTAAAATCAGCAAACAGCTCTAGACTTACTGGAAGTATTTTTGGACCATGTATATAACTATCCTTTTCTTTTAGGGATTAAATAGCGAGTCACTCAGAAGATTTTCTCTTAATAGAAAAAAAAACATCTCTTCATCTTAACATATCACCCCACGTGCTGGGATTTTATAGCCACTGGCGTTCTCTGCAATTACCTTCATATCCCAAGCTCTCTATTGCGTCTACTTTTATCCTCGTTTTTGATTAAATATCCAGCAATATAAAGCCTCATCTCAGACAGGGATATAAAACCTCTATAGATCCATTCCTCCACATTCTTGGGATTATATGACATTCAATAAAAAAGAATCGAGCAGGAAAACAGAATAGTATCATCGAGAGACGTTTGAATATGAACGAGTGTGAAAAGAATACATCAAAAGACGCATTGGATAAGCGGTAGTTGTGTGAGTTCATAAGAGTAAAAAAAATGAGGAAGTGCTCATGTCGCGGTTATTTTTATGCACACAGGCTTTTGTGGGTATTAAATGTGATTGAAATATGACCGGGTGTTGAGCGGGAGCTGTAAAGTGCCCTCTGTTTTAAGTTTGTTCTGGATGCCGCTATGAAAACTTGCTTGGATAAAGAAAGAAAAGTATGCCGTAAATTAAGAATGCATTAATGATAAAGTCAAGAACTATAACTTAAGAGAAATCAATGATTGCAACTGCAAGAGAATAACTGCTCTGTAAAATAGAGAGCTCACTTTTGAACAAGTTTTGAATGTTATTGTGAGAAAAAGTACGAGAAATTTTGATTCAGTTGGCGAAATAATAAGAATTCGAAACATTTAAGATTAAGTTGAGAGTTGGAGGATTTTGATGCAAGGGTTCTATAGAGATAGAGAACAAATCCAGGTTTGACTTCTGAGAATAAGGGTGATGAAATTTCGAATTTGGATTGAAATAATAAGGTAAGTACTATTTCAAAAATATCGAAAGGACAAAACAGGCTTCTTTAAGACACGAACCTATTACTGCCAAATACTGATTCTATGAAATAAATTTTAGAGTCATTTTATCCAATACACCATTTCCCCCCAACCCAAAAGTAGGTTTCCTTTTGAGTAAATTATTACATGTGATTCGAAAATCATTTAATAATCCTTTCATTTCAAGCCCTTGTATACCACTAAACGTTTAAAAAATACAGATCGCTCAAAAGGAAAAGAACCACTGACAAACATAATATACAACTCTTGCATCACAATTTTTTTACAGCAGACTGAACGATGGACGTTCCTATATAATTAGGTTCCAGTTCATCTTCGTGAGCATCCCTACCAAGTCGGCCCACACGCTAACATCCCGTTACAAGGTTAACACAGCAGAGAGTTCTCAATCTGTCAAGAAACTCTCCCAGAAACTAAAGTTCCCCGCGAGATCCGGAACACGTTGTTTCGCGATGAGGCATTGACATTGATTTGGTGAGCATACAGTGAATGCGTCAACTTTTCACACAACAGTTTAGTGTGTGACTAGTGATTCACTCGGTACCGAAACCACAAGCACGGAAAAGGTTTAAATGAAAAAGAAGAAAGTTTCTAAGTATACACGACAAGTATTTATTATCATTCTATCTTGTAAGCATCCATGGTTAGAATATACAAAAAAAGAGTAAATATCGAAGTTTTTGGCCATGAAGAAGCAGATTTATCAGTTTTTTTCCTAAACACTTTCACCGAACTAAAAATTTTCTAACATTCACTTGTGAATCTTTACAGTGTTGTTCCATATCAGAAAGAATGCATAACCTATTATTTTAACTAATCTCTATTTTTTATTTCCCCTTTCATTCTGAACATTTCTTCTATTTGTACTAATTACCATAATTATGCATTATAAAGAAATATACAGACTATAGGATGATTTGTTTGGTTTTTAGTTGAGCTTTTTAAGGTACAAGGGCCCCTTTAAGGCAATTAAGTGTCAAACAAGACATAGTAAATTTAAAAGCGATAGATGAATGAATGATATTGCTAGTATTAAAAAATGCTGAAATCATGTTCGTATGCATATTTGTACTATATTGAGGAAAAACCAAACTATAAACTAGAATTCTGTATTAGCCTGATTAACCAATCTTTTTTAACTAAATTTAAGGTGAAAGAAAATTTTATAAAGCTGTCATCAAAAGATAAATATTCCTAAGACTAATTCCATCACGCACATTTAAATAACTTATGAATAAACTAAGTAAAAGTCTAGGCTGGATAATATTTTCAGAATAAATAAAAGGGGGCTTGACATTTTCCGTACAGTAAGTAATTCATTTCATAATAAATTGTCTATGTAGACCTACTTCCAACGACAGATAAAATGACAGGCGTCTAGACCCCGTACAGGGGAAGAATAGACGAGTCACTCATGCTAATTGGATAAATGAAAAATGCATCTATTCCAGAAAGTCTGCCGTTAAGCCAAAACTTTCGACTTCCCAAATATTCTATGTTTATTAAAAGTCCTTAAATTGCTTTCAAATTAATAAGTATAAATAATCTGGAAGTATCTTATTTTAAATTATTTCTCATCCTTAATGCGAGTTAAAAGAAATGAGGAAACAATCAATCCAAAGACGGAAAAGACGAAAAAGTAACCTTTTTTAGCATGACCGAGTTTTTAAACTTTCATAAACAAGGAATTAGTAAAACTAATATTTATTCAGGTTTACTTCTTTTCCCAATACATCTTATTCTTATCAGCAGATAACTCGCGTCTTCAGGAAAATTCTGTGTGAAATGGACATTTAGGGAGATGCCCTAAGAGTAAGTTCATTTAATGTAGATCCTGCTGTAGATTGTGAAGGATAGTTTTAAGGCTATTTTAATGTTCAAACATTTTTGTACACGTATAGCAGTTATATCTTACAGTGCCAGGAAGATCTCCAATTCAAGATTTCAATTGAAACAAAAAATTTCATTAAGGATAATTTGACATTAGTTTAACATGTCTGCAAAAAAATACTTAACATCAGCACAAAATTGTTAAAATATACTTGAAATACTGAGTGGGAAATTCCGATTACATAAATTTACCACTCCAGTAAACAATATTCCATACCCAACGACACGCCCAATTTGATGGTTAATTAATTAATTAACCAAATCCGCCCCCCCAACCTCTCGGTTTGTGGGGTAATAGGGGGATCGGGATCAATTTGATGGTTGGTTGGGGTTTAATGGCGCAAGGTCCAAAAAAATGGGACAAAAAGCGCCAAAACATTGTTAAAGATTTAAGCAGGCTTTAAGGCCATTGTCGGGTGTACTCTATACACCGATTTTAAAAGTTCATAAAAACAAGATGATCAGATGATCATGAAAATAAAATCTACAATTCATTTGTAATTCTGATTAAGTTTAAAAACATAAATAGTGATGGATCATGTGGATGTTTTAAAAGATCAAGTAGATGAGGTGAGGATGTGTTAAAATATCGGGAGTAGGCAGAGTTAAAATAAAAGCAAGACGTTAAAATATGTTTTTCAGTTAAAACACGCCCAATTTGAAATTGGTTAAAAAATAATTTTACCACTGAAATAATTTCCGTTTTAATTATTCTTAAAAACCAGCACCTAGCACAAAACAGGTAGCAGAAGGTAGCAAGTAAAATATATTCCATCATCCTCTTGGTCTCTACTGAACTCCAAGAATCCCTACAAATGTGCCACTTACGTCAACATAAATCTTAAACCAAGGAAACAAGACAGATTAATATTCTAATGAAGTATAAATCCAGAGGGAAAGTTTTAAACAGCCACCAGATTTTCCCAAGACTGTAAAAACCTTCCTTAGAAAGCAAAGCACAGGCTCAAGATTTATTTCAAAAGCATCAAGCTCACAGCTGAAAATCCACTTTCGTTGGTGGATAATGATCCCAGGCCATTTCCCTGATGGGGCAGTAGCTTCAGAAGAGGATAACTCCAAAAAGAAGCCTTAAAATCAGATACTATCCATACGTAGATCCCATGTGAATGAGGTTACTCTTGTTGATCTCCATTGCGGTCTTGCCGCAGGTTATAGGTTTTGTCGATGGAAAGGTAAAAGGTGAATGTTACGAATGGGAACTTCGAGTAAGCAAGGTTTTACTGCTTTAAAATTTTGTTTAATTTAAATATGTATGAGTGGTTTGAAGATGAAGACTATTTTTAACACATCACTGAAATTTTCATAATGCTGAAATATACACATTTAGCTGTAATTTTTTTTCTCTCCTATCCTCATACTTTTAAATGAGTCAGAAAAGTGAGCCATCTTTTTATGACAAGAATGAGAAACACACTGCTCTGTTAATTTTATAAATACGATCAGTTGAAAATAGCTCCCTGCGAATCAGATGTTCCGAAGTTATTTTCTCCGAGGTACCGTAAAGCAAGATCAAGGATGGATTGATTTAGATGGTTTTGATCAAGATGGTTGGATTTAGGTGGTGGACCCGGGGCCTCACTGGCAAAACCTTGGAGGGGGGAGCTGTCCCCAAAAACATGCTTTTCCCTTTATAAAACGGAATTTTTCCAAAAAGTTGGGTTGGTTTGTTGGTTAGTTGGGGTTTAATGGCGCAAGGTCCAAAAAATTCCAAAAAGTTGGGAAAATTACCGATGCGAAAGCTATGAAAGTACTAATTTTAACTAAGTCACGCATTTAACTTTCTTTTCGGTACATAAAGAAATTCAAGTCTAATCAACCTTAAAATAATTCAAATTTTTATTTGTTACGCATATCCTAATAGTGTCGTTAAGTTGACACAAGTTTAGGAATCCCTTTTATTTTACCTGTAGGTTCAATTTTATCTTACAGGATAACTTGGTTTTAAAATGGGAAACACTTAAACGTGCACCTAAAATTTATAACTTTTAAATATATATATTATTTATAATGGGAATAAACACTAAAAATTTTTTTACTACAAACACTTTTTACTACAAAGTAGAGAAGGTACACTATTCAATTTTCTTAGCTCCCATCAATAAGAGTATAACAATAAGATTGATGCCTACCCTTCATCTGTCAAAAAAGGCGTTCCCTTTCTGTAACCATTACTCTACTTAATTACTGACTTATGATGGACTACACTTTTACTACATTGGATAATAACATTTGTACACCCCTCCCTTATTGTTAGCATGCTTATTCATAAGAAAAAAATTAATCAGCTATTTGAGCTGTAAATCAGCTAGTAAAGATTGGGTATAACCATTAAATGTCGATTTCATGATATTATTTTTGGAGAAATCAAGATGTCGTGTCAGAAACCTTATGCATCCATATATTTTAAATACTACTAATTTTGCATTTTTCTTATATGCGGGAGTCAAGTATGAAAATATTAGCCGAATATTTTTTCCTTTTATGCATGAAGTGAGGGATGAAAAAAATGCTTCATGAATTCATCAGAGTATAAAGATTTATATAGAAGTAGCAATGACGTATATATTTGTGATTATAATACAAAATTGTTTTACACATAACTCATATTTAATTATCAATTAAAAAATTAAGTGCAACATCCCGAAATTAAACCAAGATCTTAAGGTGTAAAAGCTTCATAATTAGCCCCTTTTACAATAAAAAGTCACTGTGTCAAAAATAATGAAACAAATTATTTTTTCTCAACTCTTGGAAAATAAACACAACAAAGATAAAAATTGGCTTAATCAAGACATTTCATCCAAAATCTCGAAATTCCACAATTCCAACAACCCTACGAATCACCTAAAGAACATTACCATAAAACAAAAGGTAAACAGCTTCCTCACGACCCCAAGAAATGCCTCTCCACCCACACAACAGGTCGATAGAGAGACAACACCTCATCATAATGACGCATCCAAGAAGGCGCAAGAGCAAATATCAGGTTCGACGCACCCCGTGATTCACATCATGCGGGATTCCACTCCATTCAACAGGTGAGCAGAGAGATAAATGCAAATAAGGCAGAAATCGATCGAAAGCTATGAAAATCCCACTGCTTGCACCTGAATGAAGGGTTGCCGTGTGTTCGAATTACTCATTTTCAACTGCTTCGGCCCATAAATAAGGTAATTTTGTGATCCGTTGCTAGGGAAACCAAACAATGAGTAAATTTGGTGGATGTCAATAATTTTTTTTCAATTGACTAGTTTTTTTTGGTTTGATCACGGACAGTCTGAATAACGTCATGTATTTGGGGGAGAGAGACGGCCCGTCTAATGTGACATCATCTGGTTCGATTTGGGGGAACTAGATGCATGGCACCATGTGTGTGTTAAACCCCACCTTTAAAAGTAAAAGTTTATTGAGCGAACGGGATACTCTTGACCAGTGATATAACAATAAAATGCAGGGATTATGGGTATTTCTACATAAAGAAAATGTTTTTTTTAGTTTCGAGGAGATTTATTCCTATATCCTGCATGTGAAAAGAAATTACGAAATTGATTATTTACATAATCGTTATTGTGGAAAATTGTGGTTTATACAAAATTGTGAATTTTTAAACTTTCATTTTTAAAGTTATTTTTTTGAAATCCTATACAGAAAGGACTTTTAATAAGTAGTCTAACATTATTTCCCAGGAATCGGGATCTCTGTTGGGATATGCCCACACCATGAGTTTCCAGTTTAACTTTTACCATAGCTGTACGTATGATAATTTTATTCATTATAATTTGAACAAAAATTAGTACTTAAACTACTTCTAAAGCAGCACTTCTGATCACATTTATACTAAACCCATGGCCGGGGACACACTAGAGTCGCGGTTTTTCTGCCGCAAACGCTTTTACAGTAGTGGCAATGGAAATCCTATTGCCCGGTTGCATATAAACTACCTTCACATTGCCAAAAACCATTGGGTTTGGAAGAGATAGTTCAAGGGGCTTTTCAGGAGGGATTTCTTTATTCTTAGTTATATTTTTATGCACATATGCGTTTTTTAGTTTTTCTTTTTTAAAAACTAGTATAGTTCGAGTAATAAGACTGGTAATTTTTAAAGAAATTACAAACTGAAAAAAATATTGCGTTCATACAAAAGAATGACAAATGTCATAAATTTCCTTTCATTAAAACATTATTTATTTGCACTATGAAATTATTTTTAGCTTAATATTTTTTTATATTCAGTTAATTTTGACGGAATTGGCGCATGATTATATGATTTGGAATACTTAAGACGATTACTTTTACATAATTCATCTGAAAAACCTTTTAGGTAATATTGAGTGTTCAATAGAATTTTTTAAAATATCACTTATACTAAAAAAATATTTTAATAATTTTTAAAACTTCTTGTACCGACTTTTAAAAAATTAATGAAAACTACACTGGAAACACTTAATACTTGCTTTCTATTTTGCTATATTTTTAATTAAAATTAAGGAAATGTTTGCTTACCTTATCCATTTTCTTTCTACAATCAAATATATTTCCAGAAAATAAAAACTTTTATATTAATTAAATTAACATACTGGATTTGCAATGATCATAGCATATAAAAGTTTAGGAATTAAACAAAAACTTATGGTACAGGAATTCCAAAAAATACTTTAATTAATTTTTTATTATTACTTTTAAACACATTCTTATATACACACTCCACACTTCATTTCATTAATTCTTTTTCCACATGGTATAGATTTTCTCGTATTCCATTTGGTGTTGGTTGACGCTCCAAATTCTTTCATCCATTTATTAATATCATCTCCATTTCTAATATTGCTTCGTATAACAGGAGGAGGGCATTCCTTCGCAATCTCATTAATAAATGATGGAGGAAGCGTATATGATTTCGATTTGTCTAAAAACCAAGCCATTTTTCGAAAAGAGAACTTTCTACTAATGAATATAACAAAAACATCGGCGATATTTTGAAAGCAAACAAAAAAGAAATGTAAAGAAAAACGGAGCGAATGGGTAAAAAAAAATATTGTCGCTCTTTTCAAAGCAAATAAAAAAAGAAATGTGAAGAAAACAATCCAAGAATGGTAATAATTGATTTCTCGTAACGCCATCTCTTGAATGCCCTCGTAACTATATTCGTCCAATGGTTTTTGGCAATGTGAAGGTAGTTTATATGCTGCCCGGTTCATACTCGACTAGCGGCATAAAAACCGCCAGAAACGTTCGCCCGCGGCAGAAAAGCAGCCGCCCGCTGCCACTGCTGCTCGCGGTTTTTCGCCGCGTTCCACCTGCCAGTGGCTCACAGGACTGAATGGGCGGGGACACATTCAATACCGCGGCAGCGGCAGCTGAAGAGATTTCAATGAACATATCCACAAATTTTACCTTATTTTTTTGTATCTGGTATGAAATTGGGTGTTAATTATGTAATTTTTTCTCCTGATTACAACTATGCCAAAGTTTTTTTTCTGGTACACTCATATTTTGTTATACAAAGTGTTGAAAATGTCATATTAGAAATCTCGAGCACTTTTTGGGAGTTATTTTAGTTCCAGAGGGTCCTGTTTCTTTTTTAACGGCTGTAAACTTTTTTATATTCCTATTCTTTTATTAGATTATTCATAAAGAAATTTAAAAAAGCACATTTATGTATAAAAGAGCGACACTATAACAAAAAATTCGTTTTTAATTAAAGAAAACAGTTTAAGTACAATCTCATTCTATAACACCAAAAAAAGTACTCAAAATCGGTAGAGTGCACAAAAAGTTATCAGAAGCACCCAGTGATAATTTTAACGCCTCTGAGAGCGTATTTCACGCATTGAAAATAGGAAACACGCTTTTAAAAACTAGCCAGGCGTATTTTCACGCTTTAAATATTTAATAAATGTTTTGCTTAAAAAATACATGGCACCCCACCGATATCAAAAAAATTTTCTACTCAAATTTTTAATAAATAAATATTTTATTTATAATGTTTAATATTTTCTACTTATATTAACAGATGCTATAATTGTTAAAAACCAAAATAGCATCCTCATTTTTCCTATTTCAGTTTGTATATTAAAAAAAGCGTTTTCATAAAAAAATTTATCTCTTAAAATATAGTTTATGCTATTTCTGGTATTTCACTCCTCATAATTGAATTTCACACCTCCTAAAAAAGTCAAGGAGTATTTTTACTCCTCCAAAAATATCCTAAGAATAACACTGGAAGCACCCTATATACCAGATACAAAATTGTGGAAATACGTGAACTTTTATTCATTTTCGATACTTTCCTATTTATTTTGTACAAGGATGGTCTTTTAACATTATTTTAAAAATATTCATCGTATATCTTAAATTGAGGAGAAATGGGTGAAATCCCAAAAAACCTTCGATTAACAGGATGCACCAAATAAGTCAAAAACGTTTCTATTTATAACTATTAACAACTATATTATAACTATTAACAAAAGGCATCCGACCTCAAACAAGACCAAATGTCGACTGACAGGTGATGCAAAATAATTGCGGCCAATATTTGCCGCTTTTATTTGGCCCAGTGTGAACGAAACACGCGGCAGCGGCAAAAAGCCGCCGCGGCGGAAAACCGCCGAATGTGTCTGAGCCCATACCCATAAAGAAACTAATCCTTTAACATAAACAGAAGCTAATTCGAAAAAAAAACAAATTGGCCCAAGCTCAAAAACATCTGTTCCATTGGCACAGTAATTCCTAATCTATTTCTCCTCAAAAGGCTATCAAGAAAAACAAGCATCTCCTAATCGCCCATATTGCAAGGCCACTCATCAACAGGCGACTGCAAGTTTTCATGCTTTCATGGTTCCGTAACAGCTGATCCAAGAGGCAATCAGCGTCCATCAAAATCCTGTTGGTCAACAGGTGAATCAAGAATCTGAAACGCAACTGTTTTGGTAGAATGGTAGATGCTTATGATTTAAAATAATACTATTATATTGGAGACAATCTTGTGGTCAGGATAAAAGTTATTTTAAGCACTCGTGTAGTAATCAGATTGAAAGTATCAGAACCTTTATTTTATGAACCAAAACATAAAATACTGCTATTTTGATCGTTTAGTCATGCTTATCAATGATAGCAGTGGTTTGATATTACAGTGCGCATTGCGAGTGCCGACTGACATCATACTTTTGTGTGAATCAACCTGTGATGATTCCCCATGTTTGTTGGGTTTTATGAATCATTTTATTAGTATTATGTCAGATATCAGAGTAGTTCATAGTAAAAATTACCATTTAAATCGCGAATCTACAGGGAATAGTGGCTGTAGCAATTGTAGCGCCCATTTTAATGGCTTTACCTTTATTTTTCCATACATGAGACCTTTAACCCTTTATTTAGTACCGACGGTACTTACAAGTACCGCCAACTTTAAAATTACATAGAATAATCCTTGCGAATATATTGACGATAATTTACAGGAACACTCTTTCAGTTATCCTCTTCCAGGATAAAAAGCAGCGAAGGTTCTATGATGAGTATTTTAGCGAAAAATGCGAATAGATTTAACTGAAGTTGTAAGTTTAGCTGCCATTTCGATCGGATTCCCATGATTGTCATTTTTGTTCCCGCAAAAAAGTAGTTGAAGTCAAAAGTTTAGTGTATTATTTTTTAAGACTTATTACTGCCATAAAAAATCTGTTTTTCTTGTATTGTGAGAATATTTTAGCACTCCGTGTACTGACAGTACCCAAAAGTATCAATTTAAGTAATTGGATCTAGCGGATTCAATTTTCTAAAGATGATTATTTTATTTATGTATATCCCTTAATTTTCAATTTAGTGACTCAAAAAAGTATTTGCACGAAAAAAATTGCAGCATCATAATGCGGTAAATAAAGGGTTAAGCGGAAAGAGATATTGTATTGAATCTGATTTACTCTGATAGATGTAAAGCAGGTTTCAAAAACCTTTATTAGGTTTTAATAGGTTAGAGATAAAAAGAAGTTCAATTCCTTCACTGTCCCGTTTCAATATCACCAAGCTGATTTAAACCACAATTATTCAAATACCATCAAATTTTTATGGTTGTCACATTCATATAGCTGCATAATTTGATACATTAGTTTGGACCTTCTGGCAATATTTCAATTATTTAGCGTCTAACAGACAGCTTGGCGATATTTAGGGGGCTAGATAACGGAATTGAACCTAATAACAAATTGAAAGCTTTCACAAGTTATTAATAATAACTTCTTTTAAAAAAATGTGCCGCATACTCATTACGTGAAGAGTGAAATAAAAATAGTAGATGTATGCAAAAAATGTTGAAATGTAGATTAGTTTTAAAAGGTATAGATAATAGTCCAAGTAATATTTTCTAAAAATGCCCTTAACTATACGAAACCCCGCTTGGTAAGGACAATTTTCTAACCTGTGCTACACTTATGCACTTTGACCCATTAGGAAATTTGGGAGACTAAAAAAATTCAAGAATCTTCCGAATGAACCTGATGAAGTTCCACAATTGAAAGTGGAGACAAATTCTATACTATTCTTTCATCACAATGGGAGAGATTCTCTCGCTTTCTCCTTCCCTCGAGGGGACAAAGAGTATCGCACTCGGCTAATCGAAATCACCTCGACCATTTGCTGCTCCACTTCGAGAGAGAGAGGAGAACTTGACACATCGCGAACCTATCCTGATTAGTCATTATTATCTGCCTTCGAGCGACCGTCAGAGAGGTCAAAATGAGATTTTGATTGGACGGCGAATGGGGCTACAAGGCCAGTTAGTAGAGTCCCTTTCGTTCTCTCTTTCGGAAAAGAAAAGTGGTTGGTTGCAAAACTCCGTAAAATGCGCTCGGTTTCGATTGCCGGAGTATGGAAACAAAAGGGATTGAATGAAAGGGTTCTCTTGGGTGCTGAAAACAATGAGATTGAAATACTAAATGAAACCGAATGCTGAAATTCTGACTGAATGGAGGATCGTTATCTTGATATTGAAACTTTGCTTTTTAGATAGAGGACTGCTTTCCCTCAAAATCTCGATGAATTTTTTCATAACATTATATAAAGAACATTAAGAACTGGCAACTGCGCATGATTGGTCACAACAGAAAGGATGAAAATTGAGTTAAAGGATCTTTCACACTGTTTCACATCTGTGAATCACTTGTTTGCATAGTAAAGTGAAGGAGTAAAAAGTGAAACGCCGATTCAGATTTTTTCTTTTGGATCATTCCTCCAAAATGAACACAAAAAGGGATAAATCTGAATGAGCCTTAAGGTGCCAAATAAGCGAGGCACGGCCATCTTCGTTTTGGAATCAGAATTTGAGTTATTTAAATAGAGTAGTTTTCCCACAGTCAAATAAAATTTTTCTCAACCATGTGTGGAATTAGGTAGTCATGTAAGGAAATGAGCTTACGTTTTTAGGATGTTCCATTATTTAACAGCATTTCCACTGCAATTAGGAACTTATGTCCCCAAATGTTTCTAGATTGCCCAACCCCGTAGTCATTCTCCTAAATCCATTACCCATGTCTTAACCTTTTCTTTCCTGGTCAACATGATCTTCTCGAATGCAATCTCGGTAATGAAAAGGGTAGCTGAAATATTTGAACTTAAAACGCCTTCACACACAGACACAAAACATCAACACTTGCGATTTTTGATGACCATTGACCACACATGCATACACTTATACTTTAAATAGAAAGTATAATACAAAACTTCTGTTTATGCAGCTACGTCTTAAGGTATGAACATTTTTTCCATGTAAGAAATATCAACAAGATGGCAATGACTGCTAAAGCTCGATCAGAAATGTCATCATCACCTCAAAAATATGAGGTCAATAAACTACTCTACGAAGCATTTCCTAGTAAAAGATCCAAGAGCCTGCATCAGAATTTCCTACCTATCTCTGAACTCTGAACAAATACTGGGAAGAAATACATTATGCAATCAGCTGCTCTCATTGTAAACACGCGCGACACAGCATTTTTTCTATGCTATCTTTTCTAAATTATTTAAGATTGAATGAGAAATTAAGTGTTTTCTAAAGGTTAAATTACAAAAACAATTTAGCAATAATTCAAATTTTAGGACATTTTTCAATTTTAGGGTACTTATATCCCTTCAGTTGCAAGTCATTGCATTAACCTTCCAGCAGGCGCGCTTTTTATAGAGAAAGAAAAGGACGCTTGTATCTCCTATATAAACAATCGGAAATGTATATTTTTAACCATAACAAGTTTTGAAACAGCTGTGATCCTTTTATGGTTAAAATGATTACGTTTCATTTAAATGTATTTGAAATATTCGATGATCAAATCCAACCTAAGTATCTCTCACATACGCGCGCTCGCTGGAAGGTAAAGGACCCCCTCCCCTCACCCATTTTGATGCCAACCATCATACATTAAAGCCAATTTTAAATTTTACAGGATCATTTTAAGGGTGATGTCCTGTTTCATCTCTTCCTGTTTCGTCTCCTTGTCAAATATTCTCCTGTTTCATCCCCTCGATAATTTACGACTGTTTCTTAGTGCTGTTTCGTCTCTTCCTTCAAATTTGGCGCAATAAATACAGTTTGGCTTCAAAAAAATGTTCCGCTCCCAGAAAGCCGCATTAGGCCGATATCCGTCCATTTTTAAATATCAATCTTAACATTTAAAAATTTAAAGAGTCTCGTTTGTCCTTCCCTCCATTCATTTGCCCTAATATGTATTTTCCAACTGACCAGTGGTCGCGGAGAGCATAATATTAAAGATAATTGCAACAATTTCATTGTATCAGATAATGATAATACAGGGTGATACAGAAATAATCATCAATAATTTGGGGGGTAGGTAGAGGAGCCTTAGACAAGCATTTTTCGAATAGGAATGGTGGGGCGCAGCCTTACCGTTAAAGATCTAGGACCTAATGTAGTGCAAGGGCGTTTCAAAAGGCCGTTTTTAGAAGGCCCGTGTGACGAAACAAAGCATAATAAAATGAAAAACATTATTGCATGAGGTACAGGAGTATGCGTACTACTTAAATCTACAATGTGATAGAAATTGAACCACTTGCTAAACCGTGGGATGAGTTTTAAAACGTACAATATTAATCTTAGTCAAACAATAGAGTTCCCTTAATGATATTTGAAAAAATAATGATCGGGGAAGGAATTTTCAATGATCAAACAGTTTCAATGATCACTGTTACGATCATTGAAAATTCCTTCCCCGATCGTCATTTTTAAACGCTTTTATTCTACTTGCTTTTGGCGGCGTTTTACGCGTGGAATTTTAAAACTCGATTTTCGGGCACTTCCCGATATGTCAGGGCCCCGAAACTTTACACATCGGTGTAACCCTCATGACACTCCAATATCCAACCATTATCTAGTCAAACAACCAAAGGATTAAGTTAATTAACGAGTATTTTTAATTAACAGAAAAACCAGAATTTGATACCTTTCCCAAGGGGCTATTCTCCCTAAACCGTGCACAATTGTTTATAAGGCATAACTTCATTATATTCAAAAGTCAAAACGAGAATTGCCCAGTAATTACGATAATTATAGACGAATAATCACTTTTTTCTTTCTGGATGCTTGTACATAATATTTCAGGCACTTCCAAACGATATAAAGTTCTGAAACTTTGCACCGTGGTGGAAACTCGATGACAATGCAATATTCAATCATCAACTAGTCAAAACCTCCGTAATTTAGGTAATTAACGAGTGTTTTTAGTTATCCTTTTAATTCATATTTGAGACATTCCGTGAAGCCAATGGCTCCCAAAACCTGTAAGATAATATACTAAGTATATAACTACAATATTTAATCTTCAAAACGTGATTTTTTTACCTTCCAATTAACAATTAAGATAATTAGCGATTTAAGATAATAACCGCGAGAAAGAAATCGCCAGAAGAGCGAGAAATCGCCGAAAATATCGCCGAGAAGAAAAATATGTTCTTTTATAATTTATTGACTACTGAAAAGACTGGATGGTACTGTTTGCTCCTTGATACACACACACTAATTCTGAGTTTCTTACGATTGTTTTTTTTTATTTTATTGAATGCTTTCTTTTTATTGTGAATCTTTTTGATATCGATGGATTTCATCGGTGATTGAGCGGATGCGAGGAATATATTCTTTGTGCGAGGTATTTTTCTTGCTCAGCTCTGTTATTATAACGTACCCAGCAAAATTAAATAGATTTTAAAATTAACTTTGGAGTTGATTGTCCTGCTGAGTCGTCGGAGGATTGTTCTACTTTGTCAGATATGTGAAAATTTTTTGTTTTACATGAAACTAAAATTCCATCCTAACATAACATTAAATATGGTTGAAATAAATACATTTTTTCTTGTGAGTTTTTGTTAAAAAGTACCATGACTAAAAAGTAGAAAATAAAATAAGTAAAAAAAAGATTTTTTAAAAAACGCTTTTATTGAAGTGTTCTAAAAGGTCAAAAATAATTTTTTCGGTTTGACAAATTATTTATTGGGAAGTAGAAAATAACTTTTTGGTAAGTAAAAAAAACTTATTTTCTAATCACTAAAAATAAAAGCGTGGGCGCTAGTCATTCTTAATTCACTATATATTCTAACTTCTTTATTCTATGTTCTATGACGTTAGATTTACAAATTTCTCATTCATGAGTTTTGAGTGGGATGGATTCACTTTAAATTCTCTGTTAGGTATTTTTATTTATATAAAATTATACATAAATGCCGACGTAATGGCCTGGTCGTTAGAGCATCTGACTGATGCAAAGCCGTACGTCTGGGGTTCGAATCCCCGTTTGGCAAGGATGTTAGTGTCACTGTCCTGTAAAAAAAATTAAATTTAAAAAATATTAAAAATTACTAGCGCCCACGCTTTTATTTTTAGTGATTAGAAAATAAGTTTTTTTTACTTACCAAAAAGTTATTTTCTACTTCCCAATAAATAATTTGTCAAACCGAAAAAATTATTTTTGACCTTTTAGAACACTTCAATAAAAGCGTTTTTTAAAAAATCTTTTTTTTACTTATTTTATTCTAAATACCATTAAGGGAACTCCATTCTTTGACTAAAAGATTAATAGTGCACTTTTGAAACTCACTCCACGGTTTAGAAAGTGGTTCAAAGTCTATGATCAATGTTACGATTATTGAAAAATCCATTCACTATGTATTTAGGAATAACCCAGTTTTGCATTTAAATTCATTCATTAATCAGTAAACACTTTAAAAAGAAAAACTGATGGATGATAATTTTAGTAGGATATCCAAGAAAAAACTGAAGCTTAACTAGCAATATTTCACCTTTTTAGCGGTTTTATGCCAATTATGGTAAACTAAACACCCAGGGGATCAAACAGGAATAACCAAAAAGTGCTTTTAACCCTAAAGGGATGAAACAGAACAATTTTTGAAGGAGACGAAACAGGACTAAACCATTTTAAGTTACAGTGATTTGTGAAACCTACTAGTGGCAGCAGTGATTTGATTTAGGTTGAATCTCAAACCTACTAGTGACAGCAGTGGAAGAGTGGAAGAATAGTTTCGTGAAAAAGACGGATGGCGATTTTTGTGAGCTTTGGGATATATGAAAGCTTTAATACTAGTAACTAGAAGTATCATAGAATACACATAGAGGACACAATGCGTGTATAAACCTTTATGTTTCAGTACCAAAGACTCAAAAACTAAGATTTTTTAGGTGGGATTTTACTTTTCAGTCAAATACATAACTTTTTTTAAAAAATAATTAATTTTTCCAAAAATTCAGTGTTAAAAACTCTGACTACCGAATGTTTTGGTCAGATACAGCAGTGGCGTAGCTAGGGGGGGGCGGGGGGGGCGGCCCGCCCCGGGTGTCACCCGCTGGGGGTATGAAGGGGGTGACACCCGGCCAGTTAGTTCAAGAGCACGTATTCTTCAAAAACACTCACCCACTGGCGAAAAATTTCCAGACAGAAAATAAGAAAACACATGTGTGTTCTCTAGTTTGACCCCTTGCGACATCCGGTCAGGAGTGGGGTGCAGTTTTCAAAGGGTCGCCGAGTGGCCATTAGCTGATAACGGAAAAACCAACAGGAAACAAACCATAAATTTTCGTCGGATTCGGACATGTGTCTGTTTTTGGACACACCGCCTTCAGATAAGGGGGTCTCGGAAGAGGATTCGGACCCTTTCATGTCCCCTTAATTTTACCTATTTTTGTTCTTGTTACTTTTTTAAACACGTGACCGAGGGAACCTCTAGGGGGTGAGATTAGTTTTTAGAAAGATCTGAGTAATTGCTCTATTTCCTAACGTGCGTTTGCTTTATGTAGTGTTGTTCTCTCGTTGTTTTCTGTTGTCTCGTGGATTTTGGATAACTTGCATTTGGTTCCAACGAAAGGTAAGAAAACCATTGCTAAACTTAACTCCGCTTTTCATCTCAGAAGATAAAGTTTATTGTTTTTTGACATTGATATATTTTCTTGTTGATTGTTGAAATGTTTTTATCATTGGAAAGAAAGCATTCTCACTTTCTTGCGTAGTAGCTTTCGCTCTGTCCGTTCTTTTAGACATTATTAGATTATCTATGGAAGGGTCATTTTCATTAGTGTGTTGCTTATATTAATATTTTTCATTAAGATCTCATCTGCGCGTTCAGCGTGTTTCTACCTTAAATCTGATGGATTTTTTTTGTAATTTAGTATGGAAAAGAGTTTATCCTTTTCTCTTGTTATTTTTAATTTTATTGTGCTATACTGCCTTTAAAAAGAAAATGCCCTTCCCATTGAATAATCATAACACACTGCATTGCGTGTTTTAAAATTTTGGCTTTAATAACTACTTTTAAAATTTGTTTTTCCAACAATCACGAGCTACATTTATTTAAGTAACGTAAAGAACAGTTTTGTTGAAAGAATATCTTATAAGAAATTAATTATCATTAGAGAATTTTTTTTGTTCCAATCTCTAGTGCTTAATCTAGTAATTTATCTATCAAGTTCGGAACAAAAGAGGTGTTTCAATAAATATCAATTTTTAAATCTGGAAATTGGAATTACCAGGGCCGTATCCAAGGGGCCGTCCCACACAAGAAGGGTTTTATCAGGGGTGTCACCCAGTGTCACAAATATCCAAACTTAAGTTTGTACACTATATTTAAAGATCAAATTTCAAAAAATTTTCTAGGGGAAGGCCCACAGACCTCCTCCTTTGATTACTTGGAACTCTATTAAATGCAATGTTTTATATTAAATTCCGCAGAATGCTAATTTTGGCTAGATTGAGCCTATTAAAAATGTTTTAGGAATAATATTTTAGGCCCCTCTCGAAAGAAATTTTCCAATACGCCAATGGATTGAATTATCCGAATATGTTTGCCAAGGGCGTATGAAAGGGGGGAGTCCGAAATTCGGACTACAGTAGAACCCCGATTATCCGCGAGCGAATGATCCGGGGTGCGGGTTATCCGCGAGTGCCACGAAAAATTTTTTTAACGATGAGAGCAAATTTTAGATGAGATTAGAGACATTTTAGATGTAGAGCAAAGGTTTCTGCTGTACTGTACATATTTTAAAAGTCTAACATATTATGTTTTTTGTACAATAAAACATAGTTTTTATGCTGAAATATTTTTTTCGTGTTTTCACCTCATTTTTAGTCTTTTTTCGGGTTATCCGCGGTACCTTTGCCACCCAATTCCGCGGATAATCGGGGCTCTATACTGTACTTTGTTTACAAAAGCAAATTAAAATCATGTTTTTAGGGTCAAATTTCCAAAACTTTCCTGGGAGAGGACCCACACCCTCTTTTGTACTTGGAACTTACGTTAAAATGCAAATCCCACCTAAAAAATGTGTGTCCGAAATTCGAGCTAAAGGCCTCAAAACAAGTTAAAAATTTGATTTTTGAGTCCATTTTTCTAAAATTTTCTGGGGGAGAACCCCCAGACCCCCCTTTGGTAGTTCGAACTTTATGATACACAGCTTTCCCTATAATTAGAACTTCTTAATGTCGAAAATTCCGCCTAAAAAGATGCTGAGGAATAACTTTGGGCCCTTCCTGAAATATATTTCTATATACGATTTGGACTGATGAATAACTTACATCAGGAGTTCTCAAACTTTTTATGTCGTGGAGCCCTTTTCAAGAGACAAATTCTTCGCGGAGCCCTTTTCCAAAATAAATTTTTCAAGGTATTAAAAGCAAATTACATAAAACCCATCGCTTCTAGAAATAAAAGCATAATAGAAATTTATTTCGGGAGGGGTCCAAAATTATTCCTCAGCCCCTCCCAGTGGCGGATCCAGGATTTGGTTTTGGGGGGCTAAGAATTTTCATAATAACATTGAATCTTCTTGTTAATGGTAAATACGGAAAAGGTAGTGAATTATCCTACTCTAACCACTAAAAGGGGGGCTGGGGGTCCTCCCCCAGAAAATTTTTGGAAATTTAAGTAAAAAACCCCACTTTTTCAACTCGTTTTGATACGCCTCATCCAAATTTAGGATATAGATTTTTGCGTTTTGACAAACTTAGTAAAATATTAGACGTTTTGGGGGGGGCTTCAGCCCGAAAGCCCCCCCCCCCGTAGATCCGCCACTGGCCCCTCCCATGCATATTTAACAGTTTAGCGTAGCTTTTAAAAACGTTTTATGTATAATTTGCATCTAAGATAATTTATTTGTAAGAAAAATTGTGACGAATTAAGATCCAATTACAATAAGGGTCTGGGGGTCCTTCCTCCCCAGAAGATTTTGTGAAATGGGATCCTTAAAAACAGTTTTTTTAACTCGTTTTAGGTACATCATTGTCCAAATTTTGGAGATTCATTTTTAGGTAGGATTTTAATTTTAACGAACTTACTATAAAAATTGACAATAATAAAGTTTCAAGTACAATTTTGGGGGTCCTCCCCCTAAAGAATTTCAGAAATTTGACCCTAAAGAACATGGTTTTAACTTGTTTTGTTATACGTAGTCCAATTTTCCGGGGGGGAGGCAGGGCCCCCTCACCCCTATGATATACACCCCGGGATATATGAAATATTTTGTTAACCAATTATATTTTATCATTGGATACAATGTAAATCTTTGTTTAAAATTTCTGAATACTAAAGCTATCACTTTTTAATCATTATGCTCGAGATGCATGATCATAGGATTCATACAGAAATCTGTTGGTACATTTGTAAATTTTGTTTTCCTAAAAGTTACTTCTTTTGAAATCGAGAGCTGTTTTGGGGGCTGCTAGACCGTACGTCAGAGGTAGTACATATCGAAATTCATTTACACTTGGGCCCAAAATTATTCCTTATCCCCTCCAATGCCATAGGATCAATGTAGCTTTTTCTACATTTTTTGGCAGAATTTGCATCTTAAAGAACTTAATATAAGAAAAGTTTCGTGTAATTAAGTTCCAAATGCTATATAAGGGGGGAATTTGAATCTACTAAATACAGGTTTTTCCTTGGTTTAATCACGTCTACGCCGAATTTTGGACATACATACCGGCCGTTTCAGTGGCAGAAATAAAATGAAATTAAATGTAAAAATTAAAAAACTCTCTTAATTCTTCTAAAAATTAGAAGAAAAATTTGGTGCCGTAACGGGCTGGCGCCTAAACGGCCAGCGCCAAATCGTCCCATCCTGGGGGTTCCTCCCCCAGAAAATTGAGAAATTTGACCCTAAAAACAGGGTTTTAACTTGTTTTGGTAAACCAAAAAAGACCTGAAAAAGGCAAAAACCAGCAGACCTTATACAAAACCTTACAGAAAATTATTCATATAACATTTCAGAGAAAAGCAAATTAGAAAATATCAAAAAATGTATTTATTTCAAATTTCTTCGCGGAGCCCCTGGAAATGCTTGGCGGAGCCCTAAGGGCTCCGCGGAGCACAGTTTGAGAACCTCTGACTTACATCATAACTCGTTTTGCAAAGTTTGGAAATTAAAGGCAATGGTAAATTAAAACATTCAATTTTGAAATTTTTATATAATAAATTAAATGCCATAAGAACACAAATATAAAATGGGGTTCCACCTGAGACCCTCAGTTCTAGACTGGTGTCGCAAATTTTATTATTTTTTGTAACCGAATTCCAAAAGGGGGTGACACCGAGAGCTTCCGCCCCGGGTGACACCCAGGCTAGCTACGCCACTGAGATACAGGGTGAAAAGATTCAATCTGGAATCGTGATGTTTACAATAAACCCGTTGAATATCACATTATCATACGATTCTTTCAGTTTTACGGTCAGTTGAAGCGATTTATATCAGTTACATTGAAATCGAACCCTTAAAACAATGGATCAAGAATCCCTACAGAATCCACTGTACTATATACGAAGATCTCCCACACTTTGATGTTCTCTAGAACAGATGTTCTGTTATTCATTCCCACCAAGCTGCGGGGGCCGAGTTTCCAAGGTTTTTTTATTTTTATTCCGGACTCGCTTAAAACAAAAGGGTTATTGACATTGGTAGGGTTTACATTGGGTACAGTTGTTTGAGAACAAATATTTAACATCTCTTTCAAACACAGAAGTTTCGAGGGTTCCGTGCATAAAAATAAACCCCCGCTAAAAGTTAAAGCAGCAAACTGGAACTCCTCCTTCGTCGACCGTACCGCTGAATTAAAAAACATTATCAAAGCCCATTGACTTTTCAGTAGCTGTGCCGCTGAAATTAAAGGCCTCTGAAAGGTCGACCGGATAATACGTAAGTACCGGAATATTAAATGGAATCTTCTACAGAAACAAAGTTCTTAAATTTTAAAATTGATACGGAAAACAGGGAAAAGTGGTAGCGTTCACATTGTCGAAAAAATACCGAAAAATAAATCTGATTACCTATATTAGTTCAAAACAATATCTTTTGGCGAAAATTTTAAGTTTACATTATGATTACACTTAAAGAATTAAAATTTGTATTTCTAGAATCAAACTCCAATGATGATCAATCCAATAGCTAGTATTTCTAATTTATAATTACACGTTTTAGTAAATAAGTTATAAGAAATCTACAACTATGAGGAAATTTTTGCACCACAAAATTTTACATTCCGTCATAATGACATTCCGTCATACACAATGATCAACTCATTTGTTTGTTAATTAAGTCCATATAATGCTTCATTTAATACCATTTTTTTTATTTTAACTTAATGTAACCTAAAAGAAGCATTTCTGTACATTCTATAAGATCTTTAAAATTGATGTAACTTTAGTTTGAAGTGAGATTTCATCACTAAAAACGCACATGTTCGGAACTTATAAAAAACTAACTTCAAAGATTTTCCACTTACTTTTTGAACATTCTCTCGTATTCCTTGATTTCTTTCATGGAAAATTCTTTAAATTCCGTGTAGGGATTAAAATACTTTTTCTTGGTCGGTAACTGAGACACATCGCCGTTGCCTTCGTTGATGCTCTGTCGGTGATTTAAAATCGCGGACAATTCAGAATCTGCCATATTTTTGTTCTTTTTTTTACTGGCCAGCCAAAATTCACACACCGAACAAAAATCCACGTGCGGATCTAATGGAAAAGAGCTATGCGATTAGTGCTTCTGCGCTACTATGTGAATATTGAAATTTGTTTTTCTTCTACCTCAGCTCCGCTGACCTGTTTATAGAAAGTGGAAAACGGCGCCTCGCTATCGAATGGTTTTCAGCCAATGACAGACGAACAAAAGATTTTCCCTACAAGGGAAGCGCGAAATTCCCTCGCGTAGGGATATTCTCTCATCTCATCGTGTGTCAATGTTTTTTTCCCGGGGTGTTTCCGACTCGTATAAATCTCTCGTTTGATAATATTTTTCTGTTCAATCACAGTAATTTTAATTTTAAAAAGTATTTTGATGAGACATTGAACATTGCGTCTGCCTTTTTAAGGGTAAAGTTCTATTTTAATTGTATTTTTCCATGATAATTTATAACTACAAATTAAAAATACATTTTTATATGCATGTACCGATTCAAAAATATACTTTTTTTCACAGCTGTAGCTTGACTATTTTTTTTTTGAAATTTTATTAATGATTTCAGTTTTTGCTTTTAATTAATTTTATTATAGTTTCGCATTGTGAGTACGTTTTAAACAAAGGCATATTGAAAATATAAAAGGGCCCCAGGGCCTTGGGAAATTTGTAGGCATATAATGACGGACTTAATGATGGAAATATTTCACTCTAAAATAAATAAATTGAGTGAAGTTAATTTTTTAATTTCTTGAAATTCTAAATAGATTTAAAGTTCTCCCTTTCAGAAACAAAGCCACGTTCGATTCCACTTTTTACACGACTGACTCAAAGAATAGCATGAAAGTCGCTGTAAACGAATTATTTGGGAGAAAAAGTTCACGTATGATTTTTTGGTTGTCTTTTAACTTAAAAATAAACTCTTAGTATCAATTATTATTCCACTGTTCGGACTATACAGTGTGCTTCAACAAGTCCATCATTCAAACTCCACCAATAACCATTATCTCCACGACTTTTTTTACGAAAAATGTGACATCCGATAAAAACTTGATTATTTCCTAATTATAGCATTTTAGCTTGCTAACATTTTTGTTATATGAAAGCTGCAAGCTTACACTTGTGCTAAAAACAAAATGAAAGTGTCTTGTGGAAAACAAAAAAATACAGCTATTCTTCTTTAATTAATTCATAGATCCAAAAGAATCTAGCTGTTTTGAAATCCAATTTAGCTTTTGGAAAAGTGATGAGTGATTTTCTCAATCATCATCAAAATAAAAGAAATTAGGAATAGAAAGAGACAATTTTTATTTTCCAATATATCAAGGATGTAGTCAAGGGGATATATCCTTTTAAATATTATCCTAAGGAAATGTGGGAACAAGGGGATATATCTTAAATAGGTTTATTTTTTTGCCATAGAAAAGGATTATATTTTCGTCCAAAATTTTTTCAGGCAACACGTTTGCTTGGTTTATTCATTTTATCTTTGAATACAGAAAAGGAAAAGATAGTTAGAAAAGAAACATTTTAATCCAAAGCCTTAAAAGTTAAGTCTTTTTATCTTTGAGTTACCGTTAGACGAAAATCCAAAGGAAACACTTTCGTCTCTAAAAAGCCAAAAAGTTTTAAATATTTAAATAAAGAAAAGATCAAGCGTCTTTTTAAACTAACTCAGTTTTAAAAAACGTGTTTTTCAGAAAAAGCATATCAAGAATTTTGCATGAAAACCTTAAAAAACCGTTCTAGTTTTATAGTTTACCAACTTCTTTTGAAACACGGAGCACTTTTCGTACAACAAATTATCATGGGATATTTATCGGATAAGGAATCTTATTTTTATTCACACTTTTCCAAGGGTGAATTGGTTGGTCAAGCATGAGACATTTTGCTTGTCCGAAAGTAGAATGATTTCTGTTAATGGGCAATACAGAAAAAAAGCAATATCTTTCCGTGATTTGAACTCATAACAAGAGAGCAGAATAATTTTTTCCCTTGAAGGGAAAAATTACAACATTCGGTGCAATGCTCGCTGCCGTGTTCACTTCATCTAATTTCCGGATAATAAATTTCGTTACGATACCTGGCTTGAGTAAAGCATGACACATGTGTTCTCGTATTTATCTAGTAAGCGACGCACGATACATTCGTGTGCACTGGTTCCAATATTAGATTTGAATTGGTAAAATAGATCACAGAAAGAGCCAGTACTCCATATTGTAAAGTTTTTTTTTCAAAAATAGTATGAGAAAACCAGTTAAGTGTACAGCATCAGCATACAATACAATTTAATCTTATTTTCCAGTTAACCCATGCATTCCATTATTGACTTAAACTTTCTATTGTTTTTAGAGTAAACTAACTTTTTGTTTTCATTAAATGCTCCAAAGCTCATAAAGATATTTTAACTAACAATCTTACTTGAAAATTCTTTTACATTATTGGATAGGTGAAAGTAGTACAATGATGTGTATAAACCAGGGATAGGACGTACCCAGAGGAAAATTAAAAAGAAAAGCGGTTTAGCAGTTCCGTTCCTTGGACCTAGTGGTTGAATTTTATATTTTTAGCAAATTTATAATTCATAAATTTTACATAGACTGTTATTATACTACAAAAGGCTAGAGAAAATTTAAAAACGATTAAAATCTTTAGGAAATAAAAATGCCTGACAAAAAGATTATCTACCTACTATATTTACCCCGTCTCTACTGCGTATAACTATACTGTACTTTGATTGAACCCAAATAGAAAAATATTTTTTTCATCTTCCATAAAAGAGAATGTCTAACAGCTGGTTGTCTCGACCAATGCTAAATTTAACAGGGGCTTTATCAAAGTGCAGTATGGTAATACCAAGACCCTCTATCCTCTATATACATGGCCACCCAACTCCGGACGATGACGTCAAACGTGAGTGAAAATTGCCATGTTAAGTCTATGGAGTGACGTCAAAGATGAGTGAAAGTTATGACGTTGCACGGCCGAGCTGGGAGGCCTTTATATAGAGGGTCTTGGTAATACGCGTCTCTACCAACCGTCTCTACTAGAAGCTCCCAAAGCTCGGAGGTGTCCCCATCTAGGAATAAGATAGTTAACTTAAAACTCATACGAGATGTTCCTTAAAGTCTTTCAAGTTCATAACAATAAAAACCATCTTTTTTTCACCTTCTTCAACCCAAACGTTCTAATGTAACTTCATTCGGAATTATTTCAATAAAATTTACAACGTTTCTAATCCTTAAACCATAAATTTTCAAAAAATTTTAAATGCTAATAGCAGTGAAAGTTTTAACAAAAGAAGAGCAAAACTCTCCATTCCCGATTCTCGTTGATGATGATGCTGGGTGTTGATAAATAAACGGATTCCCGACGTCAGAGACGTATGTTGCATTTTGTCTTACAATGGCCTCAAAAGAGATTAATTACGTCCATGAACTACCCTTTGGCCCAAGAAAAGATTTATGCAGAATGTTAGATGCCGATCGACGCTGGGAAGAACTTGGTAAGAATAGAAAATTTTCTCAAACATTTGTTACAGGCGAGTGTAAACATCCCAAGTTTCACTTTCCGAAGATAAAGTTTAAAATATTGATGAAGCCACAATAGCTTTTATAATTCAGCATGATACAAAGATGTTTCGTGCTTTCTTAATTTTGTTTGTTAATACTATAGTATATAAATTCTTGGGAAAACCTAACATGATCAACCTAACAAGCATTTACAGTCAGTCCTGAAAGTATTTGTACACTCTTCAAATTTGCACTAAATTGCACATGCAAAATCCAAACAAAATTTATCCTAACATTGTTTGTTTTCCTTCATTATAATCCACCAAAAAAAGCATCGGAACAGTAAGAAAAAATTATTTAAAAAATTAAGCGATTTTGAAGACCAAACAAGTATTCGTACACTCATAGACTAACATGGGAAATGGAGAAAAACCATCACCATTGACTTAACATTGCGGGAAAGTAATTTTCTTTCCTAATCCTAATTTAACAGCACCCAGAATGCAATTTTTTTCTTGAGGTCCATAATGACATCAAAAAGGTTTAGATTCCATAAAAAAACCGGCAATCAAGTACACCCACACGATTATTTCTTTGATTTTCTCTATTGAATTATATACATTTTATTTCTTCCATTGAATCCAATGGTAGGATTGAACCAAAGAATTTGATTCATCATTTTCATTCAGTGGCATATATAGAAGTTTATTTTTAGAGGGGCTCAAAATTATTTCTCAGACCCTCCGATCTATATTTAATAAGTAGCTTTTTGGTACATTTTAGGAATAGTTTGCGTCTTAAAGAACTTAATGTAAAAAGAGTTGAGTAATTAAGTTGTAATTACCAAAGGTGGGTCTGGGGTTCATCCCACAGAAATATTTTGGAAATTCTACTAAATAAAATGAGTATTTTAATAGTTTTGGCAGGGGTGCAGAATATGTCTGAACGCACGAACGAGGTTTGGGGGAAATTCCAGCAGCTCTGGGGAAATTTTTGCCCCAAGATGGAAAGAAAAACTAAAAAATCCAATCATTACTAGCTGACTAACAAATATTTTGGGTAGTGACTGCGTTATAACCTCCAGAAAATCAACGGAAAGCAGGTGAAATTGCGAAGTTACTGATGTTGAGTGGGAAAACTACGGATCTCTGTGCTAAAAATCCTAGTTTTCTAGGTGAATACCTGAAAGTTGGCCTTTTCCAATTAGTATGCTGAAAAAACAACGTATTTGTGGGGGGCAATTTTCACTATAAATTACATTCTTGTTTGATCACATTGATGTTCTTATCTAAAAATTTGAGGTAATTAAGAAGTTTACATTTAACTTAAATTTGAGAAAAATAGACAATATATTCATATTTTAAGAGAAGAGGCACTTCTGAGCTTAAAGATTTTAAGTGTATAAGAAAGACTAAAAGGAGAGTTTAAAGATCCTTAAAATTAAAATCTATGGATTATGTGAAAGTTATTGAATCCGAAAGAAGTTTCATAATTGAAAAAACTTTTTAAAAACTTTTTTTGAATTTTGGATATAAGTTTTTTTGGTAAGATTGACATTTTGATAAACTTAATGTAACAAAAGTTGTAAATAAGTACAAAAGAGGATCTGGGAAGAAGATTCAAAGAAAAGTTTTGGAAATTGACCTAAAAACAGGGTTTCAATTTGGTTTTGATACAGATAATTTCAGACATACATTCTTAGGTAGGTTTTGGATTTGGATGAACTTATTATAATAATGTTTCGAATAATAAAGTTCCATGTACTAAGCGAGGGTTTGGGGGTCCTCTCTTGAAAATTTTCATAAATTTGACCCTAAAAAACAGGGTTTAACTTGTTATGGTACCTTAAGTCTGAATTTCAAAGGGGCCTTATCAAATTGTTGAATATGTTTCTCAAAAAAATTTTACCAAAAGGCTGCTGATCCATTTTACAGAATCATATCTCCAATTGTCTTTCAAATGATTTATTCTGTGTAAATTTTGAAACTGTTTTTCAACTAACTGGTATAATTCTTCTAGGTGGCTATATGGAATATGATATAACGACACTCATTTTGATAGGCCAGGCAGTCCATCGAGACAAAAGCCCTACCTGGGATCTTTTGAACAAGTTTAGTGAAATTAATGGAACAATAAAAAAACTCTTCCTTTTTCTCCATAAGATGAAGCATCAGAGAGCTATGACTGTTCTCAAGCCTTACGGTATACAATTCTGTTATTTAAAAAAAAGTTGAAGCCAATGGGCACAAATGATATTATGGAGAGATTTTATATACTAGGTAGATTGGTAAACTTGTAAAAATTCTAATATTTCTGTTTATATTTCAAAACTGCATGGTTTTTAGGAGAACATATTGGCTAGAGAATCTCCTCTAAAAAATTACTGTTTCTCTTGGTTGCCATAGAATCTGAATTTTTTTTATCAGAGCACTAAATTATAATGATAGTAATTTTAAAAGAATAATTAAGAGCTGTAAAATAAAATTCATAAATAAATTATATATATTATGCTATATAGGGGGCCTGACCCCCTGTACCTGCCTATGTAATATGCTATCTCTTCTGTTATGTTAGTATACTTTACTTAAGAGAATATTTTTAACAAAACAAATATGTGGTTGAATATTATATTATGTAACTTATTAATTTTTTATATTAATGCAATATTAAGGAAGAAATACTGAAGAAGCCTTGTGATTCTTTTTTAAACTTAAAATGTATGATTATAAATCAAAGATGGCTGCTATGCACCATGCATGCCACTGTGTGCCACAGCAAAAGTAAAATAGTGGCCTGCTGGTGACAAGACACCAGTGCTCCATCCATCTCTACTTAACTCAGTTCTAATTTTTTTTCATGATTTCCATTTTGAGTTTGTTAAATTAATTACTTGTCATTATTTTCAAAGCTAAGAATTACTCGTCTTAGAGAACCACAGATGCAACAAAGTTTATGAATAAAATTTTTATTTTTTTATATGTTTTTGTAGAGATTGGGAAAAATAAGAAGTGGTCCCATTGGCAGATTTTAGGGGGTCATAGGGGGAATGTCCCCTCCAACATTTTGAGAAAGTACCATTATTGTAAGGGAAAACATGTTTCCAAAACCATCAGGGACAGCTTGCCCCTACAAGGTCCACCACCTAAATCCCCCAATGTGTGGAACACTTAACTTTTGTTTCTCAAAGATTGGCACTTTTTCCACAAAACTTGGCCACCCCTATGCACAATTAATGATGCTCTTATGAGCAGGGACTAATCCAGGATTTTAAACTTAACCCCCATTTTTGTGAAAAACTTACACATCCTTTTAATTTTTGTGAAAAATTGTAAAAGTTTTTTCATTATTGTGAAATTTTTTATAAGTTTTCTGAAGGGGAACTATAAAATTAATGAAAACAGCATTAAATTACTTATTGCTACAGTTTTATTGCAATATAAAGACTAATTCAACCATAAACAATTCGTCTATCATTAAAAAATAATTTTAGAATTTTTGTGAAGGTGCCGTTTTTGCGAGTACATTTTTTGTGAAGGTGCCTATAAACGGTACCTAGATTGGCCTGCATTAGTCCCTGATGAGTGTAAAATCTTTTCTCTTGTATGTATTTAAAACTGTTAGTATCAACCTGTCTTCATGTGGACTTTCTTTGCAGTGGACCCCAAATATCATTGCCTTTTGAAAGGTAGGGGAGGTACTACTACAAGTTCACAGCTCAGCTACTGCATGAATGGGGACTTCTCACAGTCATCCTTTCGCCAGGTGGGAAGAATTGAATAAGAAAGTCATGCACTGTGCAACAGTTGTGACCGATTACCATGCCTTATAACTTTCTTGAGATGCATTCCAAATATTTGCCAAATTTTTTTTATACATTTTATTTGGGATAACTGTAGATTTATTATAATGCCGATTTTTTAGAATTGTATGTATTTTAATATTATTTGTTGTATGAGTTATTTTTATTACTTTTAAAGTATCCTTGATCATTGTTTTAGAAGATATTTTTTTTTGCTGGAATAAGTTTGAGATATATTTAAAAATATGTATAAATTTTGATACAAATGATAACTTGAAAATTGCCTTGTTTTTATTTGAAGAACTTATTTTTAGAGATGAAACACACAAATAAATTATTTCATTTTAAAATTTAAATGTATGTTTGATTAAAATATTGTATCGTACCATGACCACAAAACGTTAATTCGCTTTTTCCTAGTTTCAAGAAAAATTCATTCTTCAGGTACAAAAAAGAAATAAATTGCTTAGTTCTTAAAAAGGGAGATACTCTAATTAACATGTTGTGTCCATACTCCCAAGATAATTTTAAAGTTTTAATTGATTTTTATTTCAAGCTTTTTTTTACCTCAAATGAAACATAATTTAGCTTGTTATTTAAGGGGAGTCAGCCCTATAAAAATATTTTTGTATTTAGTTGAATTATATCATCTTTTTGAGTGATGAATTAAGTTTAATTGAATTCTATTTAAACCTGCTTTTAAAAAGTGTTTTAGAAAAGATTACAAAATTGCAGTTAAATACAAAAAATAGTTTTTATGATGCTGACCCCCTTAAACGTTTTGAAATTTTCTACATTTATATAGTGGCTATCTCTACTAATAGAGGTTAAAAATACTTTTTAATTAAATACTTTTTAATAAATAAATGTATAAATTCAACACAAGACAACCTATGCAAATTGTTGTAAAATACAACCAAAACTATCACACTTGAACTACAAAAATTCTGCATTTAAACTAGTGGGATGTACAAGAATTTAGTTATGCAATTTTAAAGTAGCAAATTTTGAAAAGAAGTAAATTCATAGTAAATATATATATCGGTGATATCACTAAAACTTTTCCTCCTTAGTATTCAACAAGCACCCAAAGCTCCCATCAAGGTAACTCACATAAACATGCCTCCACTTCAAAGTATGCCAGCAATAATATGAACCTAAAAAAGGAACAAAGTTCAGTGTCTCATCATTCAAAGCTAAATAGCCTTAATGGACCAAATGCTTCAAAAGCAACTTTTGCCAAAAAGTATGTATAGGAAAATATCTTTATATAGAATTTAGGTTTTATTTTGTTACAAATTCAATGTTATCACTAACTCTATTAAAACTTAAGTAGAATTTTTACTATGAAAAGATTTTTTGCTGAGGGTTGGTATGGACAATGCCCTAAATTCATGCTTTCCAATTATACTGGAAAATTTTACACTTCAGTAGTTGGACTCAATTTTAAGTACTGAAGATTTCTAATGCTTAGTTAAGATGAGATGTTATATTTTGTTTCCCAGATTGGTACATCGTCAATTTTCTGTCTACTTTTTTACCTGTACTTTTACTAAAAGTGCGTGTTGATTTAGCCCCATTGATATTGAAATTCTGTTGCAGATCTGGTGATGCAAGTAGTGCTGTAAAAAAGAATACAGTCCAAGAAGAAGAAGCTTCAATATCTGATAATTGTTTACCTGAAAAGATGAAAGATTGTAAAAAGCAGTCAAAAGTGAAGGTGTCTGAAAACGGCAAACCAAAGTTCTCATCACATTTTGCATGTGGTAAGAGAAAAGGAAATTTTGCTTTTGAAATTCTTTTGTTATTAATCTTCTTTATTAGTCAAGATTTTTCCTGGAAACTATAAACTTTTATATTTAGTGCACTAAGATTTTAAAACATTCCTGTAGGAATATATCCATGAAAATAGGATTAAACTGATAATACTTGGTTATATCCTATTTTAAAGGGTAAAATTTCAAAAAAAATTAGTTATGATATTGGACTCCTTTTGTGTTTGCACTCATCCATAATATTTTTTTATGCTTGCAATTTCTGCTAGTGTTCTAAATAAGGCTACTTTTAACATGTAATGCAAACTTCAAGGAGACCATCTAAATAATTTTATGAGTTAACCCCCACCTTAAAAAGAAAGTCTAGCTACAGGACTCAATCTAGTATGGAATTGCCCCTCCCGAAGCGAGTCTCTGAATCTACCACTGATTAAATATTCAACATGAATAGTAACTGTAAAGTGTAAGGATATTCTTTATATAATAAGAATGTGGGATCCTATTTAAAAATGATTTGCTAAATCATTTATTTCTGTTGATATCCAGCTGTGAGCATCCCCCCTCAAGATGATTGTCTGCCTGATATCATGCGTATTCCTTATGAAGACATTTGCAAAGCCACTGATGGATTCAACAAAGACCGCATCTTGGGAAGGGGAGGTTTCGGTACAGTGTATAAAGGAGAGTGGAAAGGAGCCTCTGTTGCAATCAAAAGACTCACACCGGTATGTAAAACTGATGACTTTATATTTCCTGGTGTGATTATATCTATTTACATGTCTTCAGCACAATGACAAAACCAAGAATCTGTAAATTTGTCAAGTTGAGTTAATGACAAATATTCAGCTTTATACAGCTTTTTTTTCAACTGAAAACTATCTTTTGAAGAAACCATTGGGGTATCTAGAATCCAAAAGAGTTACCTGAATCATATTATACAAATTTATGAGAATGCCTTGACTTTCAAAATTGAGTAATTTGATATTTGCAGATAGACGTTTTTGTCAATGATGTGTGAAAAGGGGCGATAACACCCCTTTCACATAACATTGTTTTTCTTTAAGAAGCTAATTGTGCTTACAGGAACAATGAGCTAATTCCTATGGAAAGCTGTTGGAGTTGGATCTAATTAATAAAAAATTAATTAGAATTAGAGGAGATATTTTTAACTTGCCTAAATAAAATGGTTAAATAAATTTATATAGAAAATAAAATCCAACATTAAGTCTACATTAATGGGTGACTTATTTTGATTTGATTTCCTTTACTTAAATGTTATGATTGTTTTAATACTGATATGTTCCTTACAAACTTCTTAAGAAATCCTTAAGGGATTTTAGTTTTTAGGTACCCTTTTAAAGCCTTTCATTTTTCAATTTTGGTGATTACACTATCTCATTTTGAAGCATTCTAAATACTTATTGAATACAAAAAGTTTATGTAAACCTCTTTTGGCTACTTGAATACAAGTATAAAATTAAGTATCAACAGGTATTTATTGTTATCTTTTTATTAATATTTAAGAACCCACTTATTGTATCAAACTATCTGTTGATTCTAGAGGCACAGTACTGATGACCCTTCTCAACAGTTGGTGAGCATGAAGCAGTCACTAAATGAGCTTAATGTCCTGAAATGGTGTGTATTATATACTTACGGATGCAGTTATGTATGTATTGTAATATTATTTTAAATCTTTCTGGAAATTAATTTACTCAAATTCTTTATGTCTGTGTAAGTGAATGATTGTTATTAATTTAATAGTTAAACCTTTTGATTTGACATCAGTCTTTTTCTTTAAGAAGCTTATTGAGGGGCTTGCAGTAACAATGAGCTAATTCCTATGGAAAGTTGTTGGAGCTCCTTGTTGTTGCAAACACTTCAGTTGTGTTGATTAAGAATGTTTCCACTCCTATTTTCTTTTTAGTTCTTTGATATTTACCTGATATATGTATTAATGTACCGACTACATTCCAGCTGTCGCTTTGATCACATTTTACCGCTGTATGCTGTATCATTGGATGGGGAATTTCCTTGCTTGATTTATCAGCTCATGGTGAATGGTTCTCTTGAAGATAGGCTGTTGTGCAAAGTGAGTGTGAATAATAAGGTTAATTGCTTATTTAAGCTCAAAACTTGAAATGATTTTTTTTGTCATTTTTATAGAATAACACAACTCCCTTGACTTGGTCACAAAGAAGCCATATTGCAGAATGCACTACAAAAGGTTTGAACTATTTACACACTACTCCTGAAAAACCCCTAGTGCATGGGGACATTAAGAGGTAATGGATTAAGATTTGATAGTTACTATTAGAATTAGGGAATAGTTTAGAATTCTTGTTTTTAGAATAGCTGAATACTTTTACCAAACCTTCGATTTGTTATGTGCTGTAGCTTGCTTAATTTTCTTGTCTTTCTTGCTCATTTTTATGTGGGAATTTTCTTTCTTTTCTTTGGAATTGCTTTTGTCTGTCTCTAACTGTGCTTTACTGTTTTCAGGGATGAGCCTCTTCGTATTATTGCAAACTTTTTAGGTAATTTTCTTGCCTTTGCTTCTCTATTTTTGCCTTGCTTTTTATTTACTGCTTGGAATTGTGTTGGTTTATTCTATATACTAATCTTTAAATATCATGATGTATACCAACCAAGTGATACATATCGTCCAACCCTAGTCCATATCACACCTCTAGATTTTTCTCTAAAAAATCCCCACAAGACTCATTTCTACTGCATTCTTGGTTAAATTTAATGGTCGTTGAAAATGTTCAATAAGTTTAGACGTCTTTTTAACCTTCCTACCCTCTTGAAAAAATAGTCACATATTCCCCTCGTGGGGTCTCTGAGGACCCCACGTAAAACCCATGCGTAAAACATGCCTATGACTCTAATAAAGGTTAAAAATTCCTTAAATGGAGAAGAATTGTCATTTTTTATTTCTAGAAAGATGCTTCAGAATAATTTATCCAATTTTTTTGGTATTTTTCTCATTTTTTTCGTCTTATTACGGCTTAATTGGGTTTCTTTTGATACACGTTTTTTTTAACATCTGGACCTTCAAACAAGAATTAAATTACAGAAATGAACTACATTGAAGTTGTTTTACTTAAAATATTTATAATCACACTGTTTAAAGCATACTAGTTGATATACCCGGTCTTGCACGGGAAGAATTTAGTAGTTAATTTTAAACGATTTATGAAGCTGCATATATTCTCTATTCTGCATTATCAGCTACCTGTCACCCCAGATTAATTTATTTAGTATTATGAAACATGTAAAGTTTGGATTCTTCTTTTTAAAATTGAAATAATACAAAAAAAAATGATCGGTTCAGATTTCTTAGTGAAATCAGTATCTCGCTTGCTTATGTAAGTTTTAACATAAAATTGGTTTTCTTCTTGATAATTCTTCGAAATCACATTCTGGACTTCCGTAAACACTCATAAATATTTGAAAGCATTCTTATTTTTCAAAGAAGACTGAATATAAAAACCTATTTACAATCAACCATGAATTTATATTGTTTTTGTAAAGAATGTGTTCAACAGGAAGTAATGGCGACAGTTGTCTGAGTTTTTTTTGCTGCAACTGTTAGATACTCAAAATATTTCTATAAATAGCATATTTTTCTTAGAATGTGAATAAAAAATTTAAGAAATAGCGAGTGATTCAATGTATTTAGCCGCAATCTTCTTTTTGTAAAAAAAATGACAATTTCTACGAAAATATCTTTCTAATATTTCTCCAAACGTTCTAAACAAACATGCAAACCTTTTTTTATCTATAATACAACAAAAAATAAAATACTAAACTTTATTTGATACTGTTTTACCGCCATTCATGGCTGGGGTCTCAGAAGACCCCAGAGGGGGAATATGTGACTATTTCTCCCAAGACACTTAAAAATGGAATAATAACTCCAAAATTTTTACCCATTGTAAAACTTTGCGTAATTAAGGAATAGTAGCATCGGAAATTGTCAAAACAAAAATGCATGGGAGATATCAAGCGTCAAAGTGCGTCTGGGGTCGAAAAAGACCCCAAAGGGGTAGGAAGGTTAAGGCGTGGCCCAGCCCCACTTAAAAAAATCATTGCCCCAACCAAAAATTAAAATGACGCCCCTGCCTTTTTGTTAAAATGACTGCATATTGTTGGTTCCATGAGGGGTTGCTTTAGCAAGGTTCTATTTTAACTGTAATTTTATTACAGTGCAATAAGTTATTACAGTGTAATAATAGTATTATATAACTGTAAAAGTAGGAAAATATTTGATCATTTAAACAGTTAGAATTGAGTTATCTAAGAATTTGTTTTCAATTCAATATAAAAGTAATTAATATATTTCTGAGAGAAAAAAAACTTTAAAGTTTCTAAGATAAATTTAACCCTTTCCCACCAGCTGGGACATATGCTGTCCCACGGTGGAAAATTTTCGAAATTACGACTGAGGCAACATTATGTCCCAGTTGCTGATAAACTTCAAGGAACAGAATAAAATGCTCCTTTGTGCCTCCAAACCCATCATGATTTAATGGAAATCTCATCGCAGTTGCCCCCCAGGAGCTCAAACAAGTGCAAAAATTGCACTTTTCTGATTCCCTTGCTGTATTGAAAGGGTTAAAATGACCTAAGTCATGATACTTTTTGAGAGGATATAAATATGTTCTGCTTTAAACAACAAACTTGTTTCATAGAAGGTAATGTAGCTATTATTTTCCATCAAAATAGTGCTAATATTCTTCTGGATGCCAACATGGATGCAAAAATTGGTGACTTTGGGTTGACTCGGGAAGGACCAGGATGTGATGATACCCATGTAAAAGTATCTAGTGTGCATGGCACGGAATGCTATTTACCACCTGAATATCTACGTATGAAACACCTTTCTCCTCAGGTGGATATTTACTGTTATGGAATTGTGAGTATATCCCTTCATTAATTGCATTTGTTTTATTTCCTAGAAGTTATACTCTTAAAATCACCTAAATATAAAATTTTAGTCTTTTTTACTTAATTTTTATCATTTGCCCAGAGATATCCTAAGGTAGTCTAGTCTTCCTTTAATGTTGAGATTTCACATTTTATTTTGAAACTTCTTCTTCTCTTTTAGGTTCTACTAGAAATCGCTACAGGATTAAGACCATTTGATATGAAAAGAGGCCCATTAAAGCGTTTGGTGGGATATAGCTTTTTAATAGAGTTATAATTATTTTAAGCTCAATATTAGAAAAATATTTAACTCACTTTTGAAATGTTTAGACTGAATCCACTTCTAAAATTAACAACTTATTTTTTCCTATAAACTTACTTTGTATTGAATTTTTCTATTATCTTAAGAGATTAAACATGCAAATTTTTTGTTTACATTTTCAGGCATGACTTTTAGCTTAAGCATAATAAGTTAGTTCAAAATTTGGTAAAATATTTCTCACTTTGTATCAGAATCCTAACTATAGATATGTTTACAGTTATTCAGTTTAAAAAATCATTAAAACCAAAAAGAATTAATTTTAATGTCTGTCTGACTAAATTGTTAAAAGACCAATGAAGACCACTCCTTTCAAATTAGGTGAATTTTTGTATTAAATCCTGTAAAAAGTATTGCTATTTTTAGACTTTTTTTGGGGGGGGGAACATCATAAATTTTAATATTGGTATTTAATATTATTGAATCATAATTCAGTACTCAATATATGATACTTCTTACTTATTTAAAATTCTTTAACTATATCTAAACCTACATCTTAACTACTTCTTACCAACCCTTGCTAAGAATTTTAAACTGTTGAAATTTTTCTATCCTTTAAAGATGAGCGAAAAAAAATTCCCTTCCCACTGGCTACGCCACTGTACACTTTGCCTTATTGCTATAGATCACCACACAATTGAGGTGCTTGTAGCATCAATGAGTTAACTCCAACAGCTTTACATTGGAGTTAGCTCATTGTTTCCGCAAACACCTCAATTTACCTTACCTTCTATTAAGTGAACTTTAAAAAATGATTAAATGTAAACCTCAGGGTGGTTTTTTTAATTCTTAATGATGCTGCTTTTGGTCCTTTTAGACTAATTATGTGCGGGTGAATGAAGAGGCTGGCCGGCTTGAAACTATCAGAGATGTTAAAGCCGGGGAGGAGAATATGATGTGGTTTCAGGAGCTGATTCGCATTGGACTGGTCTGCAGCAGTTACGAAAAGAAAAGGCGACCACCCATGAGCCAGGTGATTTTAGATATAAATTAAAGAGTAAATTTTATTTGAAATTGTTAAAATGGTTGCTTACTGAAAATTCTTGCATAATTGTTTATTGTTCTTGCCAATTGTATTTACTGTTACCTTTTAGGTACTGGGACAATTTGAAAAAATCAAGCAGGATATGTCCATTGTGGATAAAATTCGAAGTAAGTTTTCTATATTATTTCTTTATGTGCAACACACCTTAAACCAGAGATTCCCAAACTGTGAGTCGTGACCCACTAGTGGTTTCCACAAGAAGATTTTTAATTTATGTTTAAAAATATAACATACATGTGATTAATCTGATAATAAATTGGAGGAAAATATTTTTAAAAAATTCTATGGCACCTAAATGTTCCTTTATTTTAAGTAGAGGGGGTCTATTGGCTTCTTCTTCCTGAGATCTATGATTCGATATGAGTCGTCTAGTTTCAAAACCAGGTAGATCCATTTTGACACAGCTTTGATAAAAGGGTTGACCATTTGGCGACGGCGAATCGGTCAAGAACAAAATTATATTTTGTAATTCACTAAATTGTTATCATTTTGTCGTGGTAAAACATGGTGGCCAGAACGGGTGACCGGCAGTGATATAGCGCCAACTTGTCTTCCATTTGGCGACCACGTCGAATCTTACTGAAGCTGTGCCAAAAGGGATCTACCTGGTTTTGAAACTAGACGATTCATATGATAGTCATATTTTTCAGCTTAAATATTAACTAGTTTTCATATTACTTCGATATTTTTTTCGATTTTACTTAAAATTTAGTACTAGGCAACACTCGCGGCCAGAGTTTTCAGTAAAAACCGATTGGGGGAAAATAAGAAAGTGGAATTATAGTTTTGCAAATCGAATGGTCGGATTTTAATTTTGCTTAACATATTGGCGGATTTCCGCCAATTGGCGGAGGAATCACATGTATGATATAACCTTTCTAAATTTTTACAAACATGATGTGGGCTTTAAAAAAACTTCATCACATCAGACCAGACAGTAATAAGAATAAATAGAACAATAAGTAAAAAAACGAGTCTAGTGTCCAAAACCATAGACAATAAAAAAACATGTGTCACTTTAATGTGCTGATAATAATATTCATACTTAAGATTTTAAAAAATTCATATGGTAAGTTTTTCTAAACCTGAGGCACATTCCCTCCAGGAGCACTAATTACAAATTTAGGGGAGGAGGATTACAAATTTTACTAATTTTTCTTTAGAAATGTTTTATTGCAGAACACACCCAGATTACTAAAAAATGAGTTTTTAAACCTTTTTTTAAACAGTCAAATAAAAAATATTTTTCAGGGAGAGATTTCCAACCCCCCCCCCCATTTTTTATGTAAAACTCAGTGTGGCTCACAAAATTTTCAAATTTGATGCACTGATGCAGCCCTGTAGGGGGTGGGCAAGGAAAAATTAGAGGGAAAAGATGTGAAAAGCTTGTAAAATGCTCCTTTAGCCCTTTCAAATTTCAATATTAATAAGTTTTGGAACTCCTTCCTTAAACCTTTTTTTGAAGGGTTATCCAGTGATAAAGGAAGTTCTCCTCTTCCCTCAAACCTGACTCCCTTAGAGATTCAAATGTTCTATGACATGCAGAAATCTGGAGTTTCTCCAAACAGACTGAGCTTGTCACCTGGGAAAGAAACTCAAACCTTGCCTCCAACTTCAAAGTTTGAAGAACCCAAGTCAGTGCAACAGTGAGTACAGATTTTTACAATAATAGTAGAATTTCCAATGCCTGATCTGATTTCAGACATCTTATTTTGGATGCTTCTCTCTCTATTTCGATTCCGGCAAACATTAATTTTCTAATTAATACAGGTAGTTAGCAGTTTTGATTACTAATTAATTAGTATTTTGAAAATTAATTAATACCTTAATAAATAATTAATTAAATCACTAATAATTAATCATTGTCTTCTATTTGTGATTGAAATAAACAGTAGAGATTCTACTTATATTAGATACCTGGGGTTTATCTAGAAAGAAAATGGGTCCGTTTTAGGACCCTTCACAAAATTCTAAAGATCAAAAGTGGTATGAAAATTGTTTTAAAAATGAGTTGCAATCATTTTGGAATGGAATTTGCCAAATTTTTGGCCAATTTCAAAAGTTATGAATGCTGTGGTACTACAAGCCCTTCATTTTTACAAAATTCCATTGCTTTTTCACAAAATTCTTAAAACAGGACCCTGACAGAAAAACCTGGATAACCCTAAGGAATCAATACCTGGTTGGAATCAAACCTCAGGAATCGAATAGAGCGATTTTTTAGATACCTTGGCATTAATACAACTTCCACATTCACATTACAGAGAAATTCCTGCAGCTGGTCCGAGTAACATTTCTGGCAAGGCGAGTGACAGCTCCTCAGAAGGGGCAGCGCCTATTCCTCTGCTGACTGTTTTGCGGCTGCAAGTGCCCGAAGTGGAAGAGGAAGTCTCCGAGAACATCAGTTCTCATAGCGATCAGAGCAGCAGCATTACCGATTCTCATGACTATGTCTCCGAGGATTGATTTCAGCTGCATGCTGCGTCACAATTCATTTGAAAAATTGTGTTAACTGCGATTTGCTGAATATGTAGGGTGTTGATTTATAATTCTATATTGTTAAATTGAGCTTGATTTATCCATAGTTACTCTGGTTGTTTGAGTTTTTGAGAAATACTTGGCCTTTGAGGCAGTTGAAATTGGATGATTATAGAGAAGGGATTTGTTATTGTATTCAATTTGTCCCTAAAGATTGTAGAAGTAACTATCTTCTAGCATCCTATTTAAGTTACAAAGGTAGCAGGGATTACAAAAGCTGCTGTACTTTAAGAATGATGCTTGATTTTGTTACAGATATTTATGCTAAATAAAATAGTCTCCTAAACTCTGCAGCAACCCCTATATTTTCTTCCTAGCACACACTTGAGAGATTTACTGTTAAATTATTGTTATGTAGTTACTCTCATTCATAAAGATGATTTGATGATTACACTATTTCAATTAACCTAGAGAAAGATCTATTTTAAGAGATATTGAAGAATATAGTAAGTATACTAGAAAATTTATGAGAGGTTGGAGAAAGGTTCAAGTATTAAAATTTTATTTTTAAGTTCAATGACAAAGTGCCATGACATTTTTTAAATCATGAGTTGGATAATTTCTTGTACTTGTATTATAAATAGAAGATATGGATAATTTTCTGTTGATGTTTAAAAATATTTTATGCTTATAAATGCTTTTGTTTTCATAAAAATGCCAGAATAAATTTGTATTTATCTAGAAAGACTTTGTTTAAGTACTGAAACTAGAAAGTCACAAGTAATATAGCTTAAATCACACTAACAGATTATAAAAACATGAGAAGAATAAGTAAAAAAGAATATGTCAATTTATTGAGCAATAAATGTACAGCTTTATTCAAAACTAGTTGAAAATATATCAAAGCTTTGGTGCTTTTTTACAGTTCTGTTTTAACATAAGTTTTGGCGGCTTTAAATTACATCATGAACCTAGTTTAACTACCTACATAGGAAAAACAATTCATAACAACATTATCAATACATTCTTGTATATACAAGTTTTGTACAAAAGCAGACAGAATTCATATTTGGTGTTTATGGTGGTACTAAAAGGTAACTAAATGAAAATTATCCTCAAGGGATAAAACTGATGTTTTCAAACAAAGGTTAAACATTATGAAAAGTTTCTCAAGTTTTTTGTGCTCTTGTCTTGTTTCAGAATGAATATAAAATTATTGTAAATAAAATAAAACAAGCTCGCTTACACTTAAACAATATTGATAATACTCCAAATACAATTATATGAATTTCTTTTGAAAGTAATAGTCTTTACTGAAGCTCCATTCACGATCTAAATAAACTGGATAAAGTACAAAGTTTACTGCCAAACCACTCAAATGAATGAAAAATAACACTGAAAACATCAATGATAACAGCAGAACAGATGATGCCAGACTAGTTCAGATAGTTTATAACAAAATATTGACCTCATTGGCAACTCAGTAACAGTAAACTACTGGAGTAATGAAGTAAACCTCAACATTATAATACAAAGTTTGTAACAGGAGGTTTGGATGATTCCGAGCTGTGGTCCATCATAGTCTGGGGGGAGTTGGCAAGAAGCGGAAGTCATCCGTATCACAAAAACAAGGCCTCAAAGCCCCTTAAAAGACTTGACAAACAGCACTTTGTTAACATTGTCGTGCTCGATGGGCAGTCGAGGACAGTGTACTACCCAGTAGTTGCTGGAGAAGGTCTCGCAGCCCATGTTGCTGCTTGCAGGGCAGGTGAGCAACCACTGGGCAATGCGGCACAAGTTGGGGTACACCTCCAAGTGATCCTGCCAGAAGGACAGTACGGAAAACTTGCTCCCTTGGTCGATGGAGAAGGAGGAGGCCAGGTACTTGTCCACTTCCTCTTCTGCCGCCTTCTGGCACTTGCTCGCTTCGTAGCCTTCCGGGGGACCTTTCTCCTCCATGCATTCTTTGACCAAGCTCTTGACTTTCGTGCAGGCGTCTCGATGATCGCTGGGAGACCCAAATGATAACTGAACGGGAAAACACTTTATTAGAAATATGAGTCATCGGGTACAGTAAAGATACGCTTGATGTCTCAAAATTGAAGGAAGGGCAAGAAAATACTGAGATACAGTTAATTTTTGATTTAAAAGAAGGGAACCCCCAAAACAAAGAAATTACAGTACTTAGAAATACAGCATTAACAAAATCAAATTTCATAGATTACTGCTGAATCTGATGGTCACTCAACAGTTGAACCATAAGAAAAGTCATTATTTATTTAGAATAGTCCATTAGTTGAATATTTGTAATATACTTAACTTAAAAATAGAAGAAATAATTAAATTGATCTCTTATATTAAGTTTTTTAGACTTAAATATTGCAGAAAATTATACTCAAACAAAAAATTCAGATTTATAATTATAGGCATAAAATAGGATCATAAAACCTTTCTAAATCAAATTTCAAACAACCCATAAGTTACACTTACAGCCGTATTGACCAACACGAGTTACTCTGGAGTTAGGTGTAAAACCTCGTACTCTGGAGTTAACGTTATCGACCACACCAGAATACCTTAGCTCTCGAGTGAAAAGCAGTACTTCCGCTGACTCCTCAACTTTGGCGAGTTACTCTAGAGTTAACAACAAACAAAATGGACGCCGGAGGTGTCTGTATAGGACAGATCAGACGTATTTCCCGAAAAAATCATAAATGGCCTGGATTAGCTATTAAAAATGGTCGGCGAAACTACGGCCAAAGTCGGAGGAGGTTAGACAATGACATGAGGTAAGTTTTTAGGATTTTTAAATCTCTTTCGTTTTTACTTCTCAGCTCTCGCAATCGTGACATCTAGATTTATGCTTTATATTTTTATGAAGTATTTTGAGAATAAACGGTAGTACTGTTGCATTAGCCAGGCGCAAATTTCGTCAATAGGACTATATTTGCTTCGTCTTACAAATTACATGTATGACAAACAATTAAAAGTAAGTTCAATCCTGCTAAAATTTCCGCCTAACACCGGCAAGCTCTTTTGAACTCAAAAAGTAGAAATATTGCTAATTAATATCAAATTCATTGATTAAAATGTTTGGTTAGATCAATAGCTATGCAGTTTATCAACAAAAATCTGAATGTTAACGGAATTGAACCAAAAGCATAATTACATTAACTATTGGAGTTTTCAATATGTTTTGCACTCTACTCTTGGCAGTTGCATCCAACTAATGCAACAGAACTACTTCTAAAAAAACAGCTGAGAGAAACGCAAAATGTAAATCAAATAAAAAAATATCACATCAAATATAAATACTTAATCACATATCCAAATTATTTTTCATGCTCTGAATTATCTTTAATACCCTCCTCCTATTTTAGAAACTAGAAACATTTATTTCCATAAATATGTGTAAAATGTTTCATCCAATAATCAAACTTAAAAATGTAGAAGTACACTTCATACACAGTGTTGAAATGTTACGAATTTTGCAGAAAATCTTTTTTAATTAATTGTTATTTAAGTTTTTGATATTACATTGAATTTTTCTTACTGTATGTTTATAAATTATTATTAAAGTAATAGTGAACAATATCACTAGTATAAATATCCAGGGTCACTACTAGATGGCGTGGCTATAAGCTAAAATTTCTTTGGAAGGAGAAATGTGTATGTTTTCGTTTTTATTCCTGCATGCTGTGTCCTGTTGTCACGTAGAACAGAACCAGGGTTTTTGTCGAGGGTAAAAATCTAGAAGTGTGTTCGGGTTGGCGCCTATTGGCGAAATTTTAGCCTCCAACTTAACTTTGATACTTAGGCGCAACTACTTCGCTTGGCGTTTCAACCCGCTTCAAGATTTAAGCCGCCGTCACGATTTCAAAATTGAGTTCTGTGCTATTTTAACCACTGCAGGTTTTTTTAAGGACCAGATATCACACATTTTTTATCTTTTAAGCCTAAATTTAAACAACTGGGACACTTAGTTTGCAGAAAATTTTGAAGAAATTTTTATGTACAGAATGTTTTTTGTGTTATCCAACTATGTGATCCTTTGATAATTAATTGGGCATTTGCTTGCTTAAAATCCTCTGCCATTCATAGTAATCCCTAATGCTTGCAGGATTTTATTCATGTGGGATACATAAATATGTAACAGTATTGCCTGTGAGATGTTCGGTGTAATATTATTATTGGTTATGTTACTTCTGAATTCAATTCCTGCTATTCCTTAGAAACTTTGCCTTTATTATAACCAAACAATAGAGGATCTTTAACTATGCTTGCAGTTAACCGTAGCTCAGTAAATTAAGAAAAAATGTGTTTCATTTCTATATATTGAAATGAACAAACCATGCTTACTTATTTTCTCCTTTTTAGGTTATCCAAATAATGTTTCGTGCTTGTGGTTTCCCCTCTGTATTAGAGGCCCTGACTGAAATAACCTGTCTAGGAGGCTGATAAAGAATATCGTGACAATCAGAGAAGGTACGTACTTATGAATTACAATTAATGTCTGTTACAGAGGCCTTGGCCTTTTTGTTAAAAATACTAATTACTTTTGCATACATGTGATTCCTCCGCCAATTGGCGGAAATCCGCCAATTTGTTAGCAAAATTAAAATCCCACAATTCGATTTGACAAACTATAATTCCACATTCTTATTTCCCCCAATCGTTTTTTACCAGGGATGAGATTGACAAAAAAGCAAAAATTCGGAAAAACTGCGGGAACGAAGTTTTGTGAAAAAAAAACCCTCCTTTTAGTTTTATGGGTTCAATGTATCTTTTAAATAAATTTTTAGTTTGATTTTTGGCATATAAATGACAATAATACGAAAAATTGGGTATAATAAAGTTCCATGTACCAAAAGGGGGTCTGGGGGTCTCCCCAGAAAAATTTTGAAAATTTGGTCCTAAAAACCAAGGTTTTAGCTTATTTTGGAACACCAGCAAAATTTTTTAAGTGAGGGCTTTGCCTCTCTTTATTCCTTCGCGACGGGCGGCCCCTATCGAGCTGCTCCGCTCCCACGGGCCGGGGGCACTTCCGAAAAAAGTTTTTGCCAAGTTTCAAAAAAAGCTTTCCGTAACCAGAGCTGTTGTACGATTTAGTAACACCGGACTTGTTGGCTTCGAACCACGGTCAAGTTTTTTTTTCTACATCGCAATAACAACGCGAGAAGAAGCCGACTTAAACCTGACGTCCGCGGCCTTCCACGAAAGCATCGCGGCAGAAGCGGTACACTCCGCGAATTAAACAAAAACGAAACTTTCACGATTTTCCGCGAAAACTCGTGATTTTTCTTGAAAATAATCCGGAAAAGTAAAATCTGAATTACAATTAGTTCGCGGGCCGCGAAACAATGAAAAAGCGGGACGTCTCGATTTTCTGCGGAAGAAACTCATGCCTGGAAGAAAGGTTCAACAATCCGACCTCCCTCAAACAAAACCATAGACCAATAGCAGGCCCAAATTCCACTCAACATTGATGGAAACGATATTAAAGTTTCCCCAGGTTGTCATACAGGCTACGAGTTGACGAAACCATGAAAAATCGTACTTTGCATGGAGAAAAGGGAAGCAAATACATTTTTAAAGCGCAGAAATTTTCGAGACTTCATTTAATCCGTAATTTTTAATCGATGTCCGTAACACCGTAATTTTCTATCGAATCCGTAAATATTACGGTCAAATCGTAATACTTGGCACCTACTTGCGTCTAAGATGATGAACATCAGTAAAAAATCGTAGAAATTAAAATTGTGGTCTAAAATACCTAATTTTTACCATATGATCAGCATAACACATTCCAAGTAAATGCTGAAAAAATTGTACTGCTATCCCACTATTTTCTTTGAAAATTTTTAAAAACAAATAATGCTTAAAAATTAACAATTCCATATACCCAAGATGCATAAAACTGAGGAAAATGTCGTAAAATGAGGAGATATTTATCACAAGTAACTTATTCATGAAGATAAATAAAATTATTTAGAACAAAACCTATTTATATCTTCTTTCACTTAAGACCCGCAAAGCGCGCAGCTACTTTTACCGCACAGAAATCGTTTAAGCATCTTAAATTCTGAATATATATTTAAAAAAATATCTATTTCCATCTCCATTTCAACTAGACACTTAAACACATACATGTTTTCTGTTTTAGCAATAAATAATTCCATCCGAATGCAAGCGAAATCTTGAAGAAATAAATAGTAATAACTGTCATAATAAACACTCCAACTCTCCTTGAGTTCCAATAAAAGAAAAAAAGGTGCTGAAACCAGCTGAAACACATGCTAAAGTTTATATCAGCTAGGGAAAAAAAGATCACTTCTCATTCACATTAATTAAAGCTGTTGATTAGGGATGTCAAAAAATAACCGGTTTTTTTAAAAACCGGTTATTTTTGTTTCGGTTTTCGGTTTTAACCGGTTATTTTCTTTCTCCGGTTTAACCGGTTCGGTTTTTTTCAAATTCAACAACCGGACAAAAAATAACCGGAAGGAATTCTGGCCAAAATAGAAATTTCAATTCAGTTAAAAATTTCCTTATTATTAATTTAGATAAAATGTTGCTGTTTAGTACTATTTCCATTACCGGGAGTAATGAGATATGTTAACGGGTTAATTTGCGATGGTTCCTCCGCTGACAGGGTTAAAAAATAACCGAAAAACTAGGTTTTTCATTCATTTCATTTCTTAATCGATTTTATGGATACTATCAGTTTTAGGTCTCACATCCGGAGAAAAAAAATCAGTTTTTAATTAGATTTTTCTTTCGATTTAAACAATTAGGCCATTATAATATTTAAACTGAAAAATTAATGAATATTTTGTGCATTCTGAGATGTCAATCTATGACTAACAATTTTGAAACAAAACAAGTGTGGCGAACATAGTCACCAGTATAATAGTCAAATAATTCAATTGGGGTTTAAATACCGACTGAAGCAACTTGGAGAAACTGATGAGTTGTATGACCTTCGGATCGGAATCGCCGCGTGGCTCATATATGCCACTCTAGTTTAAAAATAACCGACAACTCCGGTTTTTTTCACAACCGGGAAGAAAAACGGTTTTCCAAAACCGGGGAAAAAACTGTTTGTTTTAAGGACATGTTTCAGGGGTTTTTTTCGATTTAACCCAAAAAGACCATTATTTTAACGAAAAAAGAATGTTTTGTGCTTTCTGAGATGCTAATATTATATCATTAACAATTTATAAATGAAATAAGTTTAAAAATAACCAATAACAACGGTTTTTCTTCAGATGCTTAAATTTTTTAAATGTTTTTTGATAAAATATTTGAGGCTAACAACCGGAGAAACCCAAAAAAACACTGTTTGAACTGAATAAAAATATGGATATTTAATGCTTTCTGAAATGCTATACTATAAAAATAACCGATAACACCGGTTTTTTTTCACAACCAGAAAAAAAACCGGTTTTTTATTAGATTTTTCAGAGGGGGTTTCTCTAACACCGGTTTTTTTCACAACCGGAGAAAAAACCGGTTTTTTAATTAGATTTTTCTAGGGTGTTTCTCTCGTTTTAACCCATAAAGGCCAATACTTGAACTGAACAAAAAAATGAATATTTTGTGCTTCTGAAATGCTATATAAAAATAACCGATAACACCGGTTTTTTTTCACAACCAGAGAAAAAAAACGGTTTTTAATTAGATTTTTCAGGGGGGTTTCTCTCGTTTTAACCCATAAAGGCCACTACTTGAACTGAACAAAAAAACGAATATTTTGTGCTTTCTGAAATGCTATATAAAAATAACCGATAACACCGGTTTTTTTTCACAACCAGAGAAAAAACCAGTTTTTTAATTAGATTTTTCAGGGGGGTTCTCTAACAACGTTTTTTTTTCACAACCGGAGAAAAAACCGGTTTTTTAATTAGATTTTTCAGGGGGGGTTTCTCTAACACCGATTTTTTTTCACAACCGGAGAAAAAACCGGTTTTTTAATTAGATTTTTCAGGGGGGTTTCTCTCGTTTTAACCCATAAAGGCCACTACTTGAACTGAACAAAAAAAATGAATATTTTGTGCTTTCTGAAATGCTATATAAAAATAACCGATAACACCGGTTTTTTTTCACAACCAGAGAAAAAACCGGTTTTTTAATTAGATTTTTCAGGGGGGGGTTCTCTAACAACGTTTTTTTTTCACAACCGGAGAAAAAACCGGTTTTTAATTAGATTTTTCAGGGGGTTTCTCTCGTTTTAACCCATAAAGGCCACTTCTTGAACTGAACAAAAAATATTAATATTTTGTGCTTTCTGAAATGCTATATAAAAATAACCGATAACACCGATTTTTTTCACAAGCGGAGAAAAAAACTGGTTTTTCAATTAGATTTTGAGCTTTTTTGCTATTGATTTAACCGATTAAAGGCCACTGTTTGTGAACTGAACAAAAAATATGAATGTTTTGTGCTTTCTGAAATGCTATATAAAAATAACCGATAACGCGGGTTTTTTTTCACAACCAGAGAAAAAACCGGTTTTTTAATTCGATTTTTCAGGGGGGGTTCTCTCGTTTTAACCCATAAAGGCCACTAGTTGAACTGAACAAAAAAAATGAATATTTTGTGCTTTCTGAAATGCTATATAAAAATAACCGATAACACCGGTTTTTTCTTCACAACCAGAGAAAAAACCGGTTTTTTAATTAGATTTTTCAGGGGGGTTCTCTAACAACGTTTTTTTTTCACAACCGGAGAAAAAACCGGTTTTTTAATTAGATTTTTCAGAGGGGGTTCTCTAACACCGGTTTTTTTCACAACCGGAGAAAAAACCGGTTTTTTAATTAGATTTTTCAGGGGGGTTTCTCTCGTTTTAACCCATAAAGGCCACTACTTGAACTGAACAAAAAAATGAATATTTTGTGCTTTCTGAAATGCTATATAAAAATAACCGATAACACCGGTTTTTTTTCACAACCAGAGAAAAAACCGGTTTTTAAATTAGATTTTTCAGGGGGGTTCTCTAACAACGTTTTTTTTTCACAACCGGAGAAAAAACCGGTTTTTAATTAGATTTTTCAGGGGGGTTTCTCTCGTTTTAACCCATAAAGGCCACTTCTTGAACTGAACAAAAAATATTAATATTTTGTGCTTTCTGAAATGCTATATAAAAATAACCGATAACACCGTTTTTTTTTCACAAGCGGAGAAAAAAACTGGTTTTTCAATTAGATTTTGAGCTTTTTTGCTATTGATTTAACCGATTAAAGGCCACTGTTTGTGAACTGAACAAAAAATATGAATATTTTGTGCTTTCTGAAATGCTATATAAAAATAACCGATAACACCGGTTTTTTTTTCACAACCGGAGAAAAACCGGTTTTTTAATTTGATTTTTTAGGGGGGGGTTTCTCGTTTTAACCCATAAAGGCCACTACTTGAACCGAACAAAAAATATGCATATTTTGTGCTTTCTAAAATGATATATAAAAATAACATATAACACCTATTTTTCTTTAATTTACCTCTGGAAATTCTAAATTTAATGCACTCTGGGTAGATCATCGTTTTCATCTTATAAAGGGGTTTTTTCGTTTCATTACGTTCTTGAACTGTGAGGGCAAAAAAGGTATATTTTCTTCACCTGATGCGTGATATATGGTTGTTGGCTAAGTGATAGTGTCTAACGATTGTTAAACGGGATGTTCATATGACGCGCTAGTATGTTGTATTTAGAGCGTTCTTTACTCTTGGTTCATCAAAGTTTATGTCAAGTGTTTGGACTTGTAAAATTTCATGACTTGAGAGCGAGCGCGCTTCACCGGTGATTCCTTCTACTCTCCATGCCGCGCAAACGGACGACGACGCGGCATAGTGAAGAGCGATACGACCGTACTCGTTTCGTCTTATTTTAAGGCTCTTAATTAGTATCTAATAAGTATTGGATATACATGTGTTTTACATCTTTGGATAGGTAGTCAAAAAGGCTTCAGGAAAAAGTTTATTACTAAGCTGTGTCATTATTGTTTTTTTTATTTATTCGAGGAAAACTGTAAAATATCCGTTATCGAATAAATTTCTTTGTACTTGTTGTATATCTTTGAAATTTTGATATGTTGTGCGCCTTTGATAGACAATTAAATTGGCATATTACATTAAGGTTTCACTTCATAAGAAAGACCTCAAATTGCGTCCGAAGGTTGTCCGTAATATCCTTAAAAACCTTATAATATAAAATAAATCAATCAATAGTCAATGATACATTGTAGTATATTACTAGAAGTACAACATATTAAAATTTTGTTAAAATCGTGCAATAATTTATATACTTTTTAAGAGTTTGAAAAAAAAGTACTGTTTACTCGAAAAAAATACAAGTCCTCAAATCGCTAATAAATCGATAATTATTATTTTTAAAAAATTTTTTAATTTTTTTATGAGTAAAGAACACTTGTGGCAAGGTTTTTCCAGAATTACGGGCTTCGATGTTGATTCTGATGTCATCCAGGATTTTTTGAAGTAGAATAGAGTCTACTGGTGCTAAACGGGAACGACCCGGTAATAATTCCCAATTTTGAGATAGCGGTTTGTTTACTTTTTCTTTTAGACTCATGTGCTTTATATCGTTGGAAAGCTTATCGAAAGCCTTTTCATGAATTGGAAATTTTTAGGGGACCGTCTCCATATTGCGTTCATAATTTAGGGTCAAAGATTTTTCGTTTTACTTCGAATTTTCTCCTAAAATAATGCTAGTCATTTTAGATTTTAATATGTTTTAGGATACTTTTAGAAAAATAATTTTATGTATCGCATTAAGGATTCGGATAATCATTTCTCGATTTATAAATTATTCAAGTTTTCACATGTTTCAATACTATAAGGCCCCCTAATTGTCCCAAGACCCTGAAATTTTAATATGTTATATATAATGACTATAGTTACAGCATATTAAAATTTCGAATCGATAGGTCTACAGGAAGTCTTCATATAAGGCCATACATGGTGTTTTTAAAAATTAAAAAAAAATCCAGTTCAAAAACCTGACAACCGATTTGATAAAATTTTAGTATGTTGTAGTACGCAATGAGACACTTCGAACAGAGTATAACACTAATCCATGCATTGAAATTTTCCTCCCCCTTTTCACTTTGAACGGTTTTATTTGTATACGACCCCCTAACTCTACTAAGAATTCAATACAATTCTTATTTGACTGTAAAATATCTTTTGAAGTTTTTGTATTTGGACTGTTGATTTTCCTTAGTTATTAGTTTTCTAAAAACTTTTGTTAACGAGGAAATTTTGATTTAAAAATCCTAGTTGCTAGTTTGCAGCGAACCGCATTTTATTTATTTCAGTTTGGTGTTTTTGAAATCGTTCAAAAAACATTTATTTTTAAAAATGCTTTTGTCCATTATTCTAAGCTGGCACCATGGTAAAAAGGTTGTCGAGACATCCTCAATCGTTCCGTAGAAATTTAACTTTAATGAAATTTAAAAGAACGAGCGAGAAAAATTCCAAAAATCAAATCATTACGTGAAAACTGAAACAAAAGCAGTAACTTGAAATCATAACGTTACTGCTTTTGTTTTAACGCTTCAATTTTCTAAATAATATTTAAAACTGAAGCTGATCTAACAGTCTAATATAGCACTAGACCTCTTAGGTCTAGATAAGATTCTTTTTGGCTTGTTTACAATGAAATTTTATTAAGAACTTGTGGCGAGCTTAGTAACCAGTATAATAGTTAAATAATTCAAATAGGGTATACATAATGACAAGCATTTCATTCTTAGCACACTTATATATGACGTGGAGCGCAATTAATCGCAATGCGCTTATTACGTAAGTTGGGGCATGTAAACCACATTTTTAGAACCTAGACCCCAAGTATAATTTTGAGTCGCATGACCTTCAGATCGGTATTGCCCCGTGGCTCGCACATGCCACATTGGTGAACCGGTATACAAACACGCACCTTCACTACCATATCCAAGATAAGGGTCATCTAAACTTTTTCATTAGTATTTTACATAGGTCATCGGCCCTCTTTAAAAAATCCGAATATATTAAGAAAAATTATTTCTAAATGAAAATCTAACTAAAATTTTACAGCTGGTTCCACTCCAGCAGCAAATCCAGGATTTGATTATGAGGGGGGGACGGCTATGAAATTTCAATATCAAAATCGTCTTCTAATATCATAAAGGGGGAAGTCTGGGGGTCCTCCCCATAAAAACTTTTGGAAATTTAAGTCTAAAAAGCAGATTTTCAACTCGTTTTGGTACACCTAATCCTACACCTATCCTATTCAGTTTGTCGAGACGGACCACCCTGTATTTTGTGATTAAATATGAATCGTCAGTTTGAAGAAGGGAATAATAAGTCCAAAAATCAAGTTTTGAGAAAATCGAAAAAAAGAAATGGAATTTCCATTGTTTGGATAGCGATTTCACAACTTCAAGTGGCAATATCTCCCTATATGAGTTAGTAGTTATTTTCCCCCTCTTTTCACCCATGTGTAGGGCAAAGCTTGGAGATTGTTTTGTGCACAAAAAGTCAATTTGTCATTTTTTGGACTTATTCCCTTCTTCAAACTGGCGATTCATATAAACCACGTGATCTAAAAAGTCTTTCAAACCAAAGCAAAGATAAGGAATTATATTATTCGAGCTGTATCTAGTCAAAATATCCAAAACTAAGCATAAAAAAATAAAACCATCCTGCCGACCGACCTGCCATCTAGTGATAAAACGTAGAAAAAACCAGTTCCTGACGCTGACCAAAGAAACGGAGATTTTCAGCACGGCTCTCACACGTGAGCGAGAAATAGAAAGCATACGCACAGCACGTGTGAGAGCCATGCTAAGGAGGGAAGGGGTCGTTAATCTTATAAAATCGTAAAATTAATTTCAGTTTTTATGAAATTCAACAATCGCCGAAAATAAACGGCGGAAATTCTGACTCTAAAATTTTAAATACTTGAAACGATGAGATTGTATCGGTCCGGTTTTTTTTCAGATTCAACAATTAACATTCTTCGGAAAAAATTGAGTCAAAAACTAAATTTTAATGACTTGAAATTATAGAGGTGTATCGGTCCGTTTTTTTATTTCAACAACCGGCTGAAAAAAAAATCCGGCAGAAGCCTGGTTATAAAATTGAAATTTTAAAAACTTAAAAAATGTGAGTGTACCGGTCCGGTTCTTAAAAATTCAAAACCGGTGGAAAAAACCGGCTAAAATTCTGATTCAATATACAAAACTTAAATTGCTATAAAAGATGAGAGTTAAGTGTCCCTTATATATATGACAGGAATTTTTTTTTGCGAATTTGAAAACGGTTACCTCTACTTATTTTATAAATGCCTAGACCACCTATTAAGATGTAAATTATATCCCTCTACGATAATATTAACTCGTGCAAAATGTCAATTGATGGTCAAACAAGCTAAATTACCGGCACGCGCCCGCTATTACTCACCACTTTTTTTCTTTTTCCTACTTTTTGCAGGATTTTAAATATTTTTGGCAATGGAAATGTAATATTAATCGGTTTGAATTGTCGTCTACCGCTAAAGTTTAACTTGACGAATATTAAAAAACAGCATAGCAAAAATTTATCAATTACATGGGAACTTATAGATCTAGTAATCCAGGTGACTAGAATCGCCAACTAAGAAAATTGTGTACCTTCACTTCGCTAACTTCTTTTAAAAGCGGTAGACGACATTTCAGACCGCTTATTGGCCATTTCAATACTACTATGATTCGCCAATAGTGTAGTATCAGCGGCCATCGGCCGCTCCAACTACAGGATGAAAGGGGGCCATTTCAATGGAAAAAAATATAAAAAAAAATCCTGGAAAAAGTAGGAAAAAAGTGGTGAGTATTAGCGGGCGCGTGCCGGTAGTTAAGCTTGTTTGATCATCTTCAAATGAGATTTGGTACGGGTTAATATTATTGTTAAGGGATGAAATTTCATATCTGAATAGGTCAAGGCATTTATATAAAAAGTAGAGGGTAACCGTTTTTAAATTTAAAAAAAAATTCTTCTATAAAAGGGACACCCTTATGAGAGTGTATCGGTCCGGTTTTCTTCAAAATTCAACAACCAGCTGAAAGTCTAGCTCAAAAGCTAAAATTTTATACCTTAAAAAGATGAGGGTGTACTGGCCGGGTTTTTTTTAATTTAACAACCGGTGTAAAAAACGGCTACAATTCTGTCTCAAAATTTAAAACTTAAATTGCCTGAAAAGATGAGAGTGTATCGGTCCGGTTTTCTTTAAAATTCAACAACCGGCTGAAAGTCAAGCTAAAGAACTTATATTATAGTAAAACCTTAAACCTTAAAAAAAAGGTGTACTGGTCCGGTTTTTTAAAATTCAACAACCGTTGTAAAAAACCGGCTATAATTCTGACTCTAAAACTTAAATTGCTTGAAAAGATGAGAGTGCATCGGTCTGGTTTTCTTTAAAATTCAACTACCAGCTGAAAAAAAACCGGCTGAAAGTGAAGCTAAAAAACATAAATTTTAATACCTTAAAAAGGTGAGGGTGTACTGGTCCGGTTTTTTAAAAATCAACAACCGGTGTAAAAACCGGCTAAAATTCTGATTCAAAATCTAAAACTTAAATTGCTTGAGTTGATGAGAGTGTATCGGTCCGTTTTTTTTAAATTTAACAACCGGTGAAAAAAATCGGCTATTATTCTGACTCAGCTAAACACTAAAATTTTAATTACTTGAAACGATAAGATTGTATCGGCCTGGTTTTTTTACATTCAACAAACGCCGGAAAAAACGACTGAAATTCAGACTCAAAAACAATTTAACTTGTAAAACTGTATTAAAATGTTCTCCCGGTTGATGAAGAATTCAAAGTTTTCCCCATTGCAGGTTTTTAAAGCAATTTAAAGTGTGAAACCGAATGAAAACCGATGGCTTTTGACCAAATCTTTGAAAATCTGTTTTTTTCTATGTATGATTATTTATTAGTAATCATCCAAACAACAACAGATCGGTTTTTATTTTGACAAACCGTTTTTGTAATGCATTTCAAGTGTAGGAAAAACCGGTTTTTTAAATAACCGGTTATTTTAGTCGGTTTAAACCGAGCGGTTTAACCGAGAGGAAAAATAAACCGGTTAACCGAAAACCGGTTATTTTGAAAATTTTGACATCCCTACTGTTGATGCATTATGCATTTAAATCTTGCTATATTCCTAAAAAAACCCCTCAGATATTAAAAATATTACATGGTGATGAAGGCCAAGATGTTCTCTTTCAAATTATTTGACTATAACGGCGATATCTAGTGAGAAGGAAAAAATCAAATAAAATATGAAGATTATCTTAAGATCATATTAAGCAGTAGGCAAATCCGGGTTTACTGATTTTTCTTATGGATTCTTGAACGAACACGCCATCAATTTTTTCTCTAGCCAACTCCAGCTGTTCTCGATTCCTTTGTCTATCGCTCGAACATCAGTTCCATCCAAACGGACAACGATATCGTTGCGCGAGGTCGTCATAACTAATCAGGTTCTTAACTAATATTCCATCTTAATGTAACAATTAAAAAATTACGCGCCAACAGAAAGAATGAAAGCAACTGGGCAAGGTCAACCGAAGAGCGATACGCGCTGTCCGGAACGATGGGGAACAGGTGCTGATAAGGGGAGGTAGAGTTCTAGTTTTTACGTTACTTGAATTTTTCTTTCAAAAATTTTTTGAGGATGTAAAAAAATTAACATTTAGAAACGCTTAATTTTCAAAATGTAAAAAAAAGTCTGAAAATTTCGGAAAAAGTCTGAAAATTCTCAAAAAAATCGGAAAATTCGGAAAAAGTCCGAAAATTCTCAAAAAAATCGGAAAATTCGGAAATTCCGGAAAAATTCGGAAGAATCTCATGCCTGTTTTACTGAAAACTCTGGCCGAGAGTGTTGCCTAGTAATAAATTTTAAGTAAAATCGAAAAAAATATCGAAGTAATATGAAAACTAGTTAATATTTAAGCTGAAAAATATGACTATCATATCGAATCGTTGATGATTTCAGGGAGTAGAAGCCAATGGACACCCTCTACTTAAAATGAAGGAACATTAAGGTGCCACAGAATTTTTCATAAAATGTTTTCTGCCAATTTATTGTCAGAGTAATCGCATGTATGCTTTTGTCTTTCCAATTTTTATTGTTTACCAAAATTATCCTTTTAAATTTGGCCTTTTCACAGGTATATCTCTGCACAGATCCATGCCAGGAATGTCGTCAAGAGGTAGTATTGGGTTTGGAAGCCACAGTTTGTTTGCCTCGGGATTCCCTTGTGCTGCCGTCTGCAGAATGCCCAAAAGATTGTCCTTGCCACGCTGGTTATTCATATTCATGACACCGAGAAATGCTTTTGATGAAGAAGAAATTTCCCCTGATGATGAGGACTTCATCAATACCTATCTGCAGATAGTGGGAATTGCCCAGAAGAATTCCATTGTGTCAAATTTTTTTCTCCGAAATTAGTATTATAAATAGGGCTGGGATTTGCATGTAATGTATCTTTTCAGAAACCTGATATTGCATTGATTTTTCAAATTCTACACATTTCAAGGGATTTTGGATTGATTCAGACCATTTTTATTTTATAAATTTTTACGTCTTTCAGTTTGTTTACATGTTTTTGTACATTTAAGTTATAAATACATATTTTTCTACATATTCATATCCAATTTTGGGGGTTTTCATGAATAATCACTAATTTTTCCAACTAGTGTTTCGAAATTTTGTTCCAAGCTTGGAATTTAGCGTTTTAAATATTTTTTTTTCTTTAATAATTCATTAAAAATCTTTAAAATAACAAAATTTCTTCCTATTTTTAAATACATATTTTGCACTTTCTGTTATATATTTACCTATAATGAACACATATATGTATATATTTTTAGTTACATGGAAATCACAGCCCTATTTATAAATATGCTTTATCATTTTTTAGATAAATTATTTACATTCTTGAAGTTTCTAATGTCAATTGTCTAAACCAAGTTTGTTGCAAAATTGTTTAATTGCTATGCATTTTTAATTATATTTCATTGTTTACTGTGTTACACAATATTTAAGAGATGGCATAATTGATATTTGTATGTGAATGTATATGACGGCCAGTGATGGCGTAGTGGTAGTGCATCACGCTTCCACGCTACAGGCCTGGGGTTCAATTTATAGGTCCCGGCTTGGGGCAAGGTACATTCAGCCTTTCGTCCCTTCAATGGGTCTATAAAATGAGGGGCAAGTATGCTTAAGAACAAAACACTGGGGGTCTTGCGTTAGGCTGACCATCTAACTGGGACATTTGCCTAGCACCCCAGGCCCCACTGTCATGAAAACGATGATGGGCATAGTAGGCCTTGGCCCACTGGGCTGTTGTGCCTATGTTTTTTTATGTGAATGTATTTCTGATTCAATTACTTCTTCATATCTGCCCCAACTGTGCTCTAGTTGAATAAATGGAGAAACTGCATTATTTCTATAGCTTGTGATTATAACTGACTATTTCTACCACCACCTTCATCTCAACTGTACTTTTACCAAACTTGTACCTTTTGAGAAAGACTATCATCTAAACTGTTGTTTCAAATGGGAAATAGTATTTATCTTTTTTCAGTATGTTGGATTAAATCTAAATCTTCATAGTTATTACATTATTTATAAGACCACTTCTGATTGGACAGCAGTAACCCATGTGAAGTACATGGAAGTAAATGTTTTGAATGTTAAAGATCATTGATCATCTTGACTATGCTTCATCCATAAATATAATTAGCTGGTGGCTCAAAATGTTTTTCTTGATTATTTATTGTATAGTTTTTACAAATTTTAATTATTATGAGACATCTCACTAAGCTTACTTGAAGCAGTTATGATGATGTTTTTTTGTAACTTCTTTAGAACTTATATTCTTTTCTCTTAAAATTAAAAATGTATTATAACTTTGATCCTTCAAAGCTGAAGGGTCCACTTAAAAGCTTTGCATTAAGGAATAATATTTATTTAACTTTTATCCAGGTCCACAAATGTATTAACTTTATTTAAAGACCTTAGAGTTATCAAAGTTGCAGTGTAAGTTTTATATTAACATGACATTTTGATTCAGTATTTATTGTATACTTAAATTGATGTACTTCTTTCAAATAAATTTTCATGCTTTTCTTAATCCAAAAAACTTGTTATTGTTTGTGATTCTTTTTAACTTATCAAATTAAATACAGCTTCTTCCTAAATAAATTTAGCTTTATTACATTTTAATAAAAAATATTTATATTCACTACATTTTTTATTATAAAAAAATTGTATGTACATTTATAATCTTAATTTTTTAAATTTTAATCCTTTTCAATATGATTTTTTGCTAAAATTTCATTGTACAGATGTCTGGCTAATTCATCCTCAACTTCATTACACGAACAATTAAAATATTTATTAATATGTTATTGAACCAAGGAATATGAGTTAGGGATAAAATTAAGAAAAACTTGATTAAAATCTAGAATTACACGGTCGCAAAAAAATTCAATATGTAAGTATTCCTAATAAATTCCCTTCACCAACATCATTTTTTTTTCTATCATTCAGTTTTATCACATAAAAGAAAAAGCCATTGACAAATAGACATTTTCTATGATACATGTTTAGTCAAAACTACCTAAACTGAATTTGATTTACATTTTTTCCCCATTTTCAAACATAAAACCTCTTATCGGTCATATGCGAAGGAGTGAATATTCCCTCAAAGAACATGTCTCTTTTCTTGGAAGTAGAATGATTCATAGATTTTTGTGTTAGAGCTTATAGTATTAAAATATAAAATTAAATTATAATGATTAGATTAGTTATACTGATATAAAAATAATTTGTTTTGTAGATAAAAAATGCTTAACATAATTTGCAATAAAAACTTGGAGACTGAATTTTTCTTTGCTTAAGAACCTGTATTTCTGCGGAAAATTACTGAAAAATACTTCATTTCATTGATTATCAATGGCATAAAAAGGAAGATAAAATTGTGTAAAAAGTTTTTAAAATAGTGTTTCCTAATTATCTAAATAGAAACGACGTTTTTACCAAAAATGTGGGGCATATTCAAGATTTTCCGCTTCAAGGGTGAATTTTGCCTGACTTTCAGCGAGCTCTAGCGACCAAAATATCAGTCTGACAAGAAAGTTTTAAATGACAATTTTGTAGCTTGGTTCTTCATTTTAATTTTTTGTATTTAACTTTTTCACGAGAAAGCCATGCTTTCCGTTCTATAAGTAAAAAGCCGAAAAATTGGGCAAAATTTTAGCGTTTTTTCGAATTTTCACAATAATACCATTCGAAATTTCGTATGCGAAGTTCAGATTCGGGTTCAGCACTATCGAAAACATTTAAAACCGTTGAGAAAAGAAAAGCTTCTGATTTTTTTTTCTTAAAATCCCCCTTTTTCGACACCTGGTTATTGGACTATCATGTCTGTTTATTTTTAAATTAAATATCGCATTGTCTTTTTGCAATCAATAATGGATCTGTTCTTATTGAAAATGGAAGTCAACACTTCCATCTCAAACCCTGTAAAGTTTGCTGTTATCTTCGTCATTTTTTTTCAATTAAAAAGAATTGATTCTGAATTAAAAGTTAAAATAATCGGAACAACAACAAGAAAATTTGGATGTTTTCGCGCCCTATTTCCTTCTTTACATGCTTTTAGTCACGTGGGCTACTGCTGTCCAATCAGAAATGGCCTTATAAATACAGTTCTCCTTAACTCTGGAGTATCTTAATTCGATGTTGGTCGATAAGCTTAACATTTATCACTAGAGTTAGCTTAACTCTAGAGACATCCTACTCTAGAGTTAGCTTGGATTTGACTCGAGATGGTCGATACGGCTGTTAGACAGCTAAATGATAACTTTTTAGATTTCCTTAATATGAACCTGGCCTCTCCACAGTAAAGCACTATAAAGTTATCGGGGAAAATGGTACAGCTTTTAAAAAGAGTTCTTCAGCTGCTATGTTTACTCAGCTCAAATGATGATCGACAACCATAGGAAGATCCAATTATTATTGGATCCTTAAATAAAAAGTGGCTTATAATTAGAGATCTAATAGTGCTATTAGATCTCCATGCTGACAACACTAAATTATGTTGCTGTGGTTATACATCGCAACTGGAGGACTCTTTCTAAAACTGTTCCAAAAAAGGGTAGGGGAGAGCGGGGATGAATGGGACAAATTTCACATTTTTGCTAAAATTGAAAAAAATATACATTTTTCAATCCTGTAACAAGTTAAAAACCAATAATTGAACTCTTGGTTACATTATAAATGCGTGTATTCAATCAATTACCCATTATTTAAACTCCAAGAAAAGTTTTTATGAACGCATGTATTTTGTCCCATTCATCCCCGTGGTGGGGATGGATGGGACACCGAGTGGGGATGAATGGGACAGTTAAAAAAAGTTTAAAAATTTACAAAATAACAAAGTTATTTTAAATATTGCACAACGTTTAGCTTTTTAAAGGAACAACACACTTCTATTTTCCAAAGAAAAAAAAATTAAAAAAGCATTTAAAGGGCAAAAAACAGCCTACATTTATTCGACTTTATGACGAGTAAAATTAACACATAAGCTGAAGCAAATGCCTTTGTTCCCACAGCTCAGTGGTTGAAGCTGGTGTTATTTCTATTAATGCTACTCGCTTTTTATGGGTTTGTACTTTTAGGAGTGCAAATAGATAATTTTTGATGCCTGGACCTAACCCCCAAAGCCATTCCTCTCCTGGAGTAATATTTTCCCTGCCATTTTGAAGGAACTTATCATAAAAATAGAGCATAAAAACATAACTTGTTTGAATAATTGTTTAACCATAACATATTTGAGATGACAGTTGCAACTATTTGCTAATTAGGACTTTGAATATTTACACATGAGTTTGGAACATAAAACACAAGTTTAAACATAAATTTTTGCACCCTATTTTAGTAAACTTTATCAGAAATTACTTAAATGAGTTGAATATAGCAAGCTATTGATGGAAAGTTTTGGAAACAGGAAATGAAGTGATGATGGAACTGTCCCATTCATCCCCGCAACTCTTGTCCCATTCATCCCCGTACCCACTTATTTTTGAAAAACTAAAATTAGACTAGGAAAAAATCCATGGATTTTCTTCATTTAAATTGGAAACTATACTAATATAAGTACTCTATCAACACACTGTAAAATTTATAGCTTTAGTTAAATCATTTTTTATAAATAGTTATAGAAGTAAAACGATAAAAGTTACTTTTGGTATGGGAAAACACATTTAGTTGTCCTATTTATACGAAAATGGAAGCTGATGTCAATGAACACAATTTTTAGAATAGGCTAGGTACTACTATCTTATGGCTGAAATAACAAAAATTTAAAGTGAAGTTAAGGTATAAAAAATTGAGCTGTCCCGTTCATCCCCTGTCCCATTCATCCCCGTTCTCCCCTACTTACGTATTATACCATCGGCCGTTTAATTCAGCAGCACATCAATAGAGAAGTCAATGGGTTTTGATGACATTTTTGATTAAGCGGTACGGTCAACGACATAATACGTAAGAACCCAAAAAAGTTACCTTTTTGAATCTCGGATCAAGCAAAGTAGCCATCTGGTGCAGGTTGCTAAGATTCTTCACAACCCTCTCGTTGAACTCCACAATGATGTTGCTCTTGAGCTGCTTCAGCGCCACCGAGTCCCCTCGGTCTGATGAAAGCTTCTTCTGCAGCTTGGTGACCCAAGGGATGACCAGGTTGAGGGTGGGCTCGGTGGTGGAGGACAGGAGCACCACCGCCTCCTCAAATAGCCGAAGGAACTCCACCACCCCCGACACAGTGGCCTTCTCTGCCGAGAGCAGATGGGTTGCTCCGGTGTCGTTCAGCACGTTGAGGATGGCGTCGTACTGGGCATCCACCGAGGTAAACAGGGCAAGGATGGAGGTCCACTTGTCGTCAGCGCACTTGACGAGGTCCTGTGGCACCTGGGAGGGGAGTAGGATTATAAATGTTTCTGAAGGAATCAATTTCGAAATAGGATCGGAAAACCAATGCCTTAAATCAATACCAAGTAATCAAGCCCCTGGAGGAATTGAATTTTAGGAATAGTACCTAATTTTCTAATTAACCTTCTGCATGCAAATGTTCCAAATTGGGAACATCCTGTTTGAAAATTTATAAAAAATAACTACCAATAGCATACACTTGAAAATTTTATTATATAAAGTTGAAAGGCACCTGGGAGTAAGATTATAAATGTTTCTGAAGCAATCAATTCCAAAATGGGATCGGAAAACGAATGCCTTAAATCAATACCAAGTAATTGAGCCCCCAAAAGAATTGAATCTTAGGAATCATACCTAATTTTCTAAATAATACTCATAAATATTTTCACAAATTAATTAGTATAATATTAATAATTAATATTTATTTTAATAAATAATATTAATCATCTTTAATTTGTAATTGAAATGTATCGTAGTTCGGGGTGACCCCTCCCCCTTCCTTTAAAAAGGTTTAAAAAAACAATTCAGGAATGGGCAGGAGAGTAGGACACTTTGGGTAATCGACCTTAAAGAAGGACAGACGCCATAAGTTACAGTTCCAATTTTGAAAAAAACCTTTTTCCATACTAGTCTGTGTAACTAGATCGGCGGTTGAAAAGTCATGTGATTTCCCCAGTCTCCACACCTTTCCCCTGTGTGTTACCATGGTTTCCACCCGTCTTATTTTTTCCCCGACATCACGCCAAGCCCACAACCGCCCGAGATTGTCATTGAATCTAACTCGTGTCATTAACTTTTTTCATTATAAAAGAAAAACTAATCATGGTAGAAGCAGGGCCGTATTTAGGCACGTGCAACATGTGCTATAGCACAGGGTGGCAAAATTTTGGGGGGGGGCCGATTACACAAATTCATAATGCTACATACTATATACAGTTTTGAAAAAAATGTACCACACACAGTTTTCACTGCGGGAGGATTCTAGGGTTGAGTCATTCCCAATATCCGGTCACATCCCCCCAAAATATCCAAACGATACAAAAAAAAAAACAAATACCAAGCAAGACTGTTTTCAAGACCCCTCATGTGAAGGGGTGGGTCAATTATCCGACTCCTTTTTCCAACACCCCCGATAAGGTAATCCAACTCCTTGACGGGAAATATTTATGACTTTGGTTTCCCGGAATGGAGAAGACACCAGATCAGATGGCATGGTCATCTTCGTTCTGTCCCATGTCAGTTTGTTACCCTGCCTCTCAGGGATAGGAGCTCGTGTTTTTTGTGCGTTAAAATGGATGGGCTTTCTTGAGTGGATCGGCGAAAAGGAAGAAGGTCGGTGAGAGAAAAAATAGTTTCTTTTCTTAATTTAAAAATTGTTTTGCAATTTACTTCTAGAGATGTTGATGTTTTAACTCCTCGATTTGTAATCTGTAGAAAATTGAAACCCTATAATTCATGTTAAATAGGATTAAAATTTAATTTCACCCATGCGCTGATCCAAGGGGGGCACTCTGGACAGTGGCCCCTCTTGGACCCAAAAATGTTCTCAAAATGAGTTAAAACCCTACTTTTACAAGTTAAATTTTTAAAAATTTTTGGGGGGAGGACCCCCATACCCCCGCTGTTCCACAAGGGAATCTTGCGTGACACTTTTGAAAAAATCCTCAACAATTTGATATTTTGTGTCAAAAGGTAAAGACCCCACCTTTAAGCAGTAGACTTTTAGAAGAAACAAGTGGGGTATTTTCTTAAAACAGGAAATGAAATAGAGGGGGCGGCAGTAAATCAATACGCACAGGGCGGCAAAAACCCTAAATACGGGCCTGGGTAGAAGTACAAAATTTAAAACAAATATACAATTACTTTTTTCAAAAAGATAGTCGTTTCGTTTTTTTAAAAATTCGAATTAGTTTTACAATTATTAAGATTCAAAGTTCCAATTTAATTTCACGCCCTGCTTTAACTGATGTGCAAAAATAAAGCAGAACCGCTTAGTTTTCTCCTTCATTACCAAGGCGACAAACTTCAACTGATGACGTCCAACCGCCTATTTTAATTACACAGACTGTAACCCCAGGGAATTGATTCCAGGTTGGAATCGAACGATTTCTTAGATCCGAAAGATTCTACCTGGCAGTGATCCGAAATGGACTCAAAGTAGTCCACAATGTCAATGCAGTTGCCGAGCAGCGAGGTGAAGTCGGGCAGCTCCCCGTTGGTGGTGGTCCCCTTAGTGGCCACCAGCTGGAGGGTTGTGCTTAGGTTCTGCACCACGCACTTGACCACCATCTCGTCCTTGAAGGCCGGCTCCATGCTCGAGTCGTTGTCAATGCACAGGATCCGCTTGAAGGGGATGACGGGCTGGTCGGCGAGGAACAGCGCAAACCACTCCTTGAGCTGCGCCGGCGTCTTGCTGTCGTAGTCGAAGTCGTCCGTGTGCAGGACCACCGCCTTGAGCCGGCCCTCGGGGTCGGCGTAGTTGCAGTGCACCGACAGGAAGGGGCTCTTCATCTGCTCGTCGATCCACACCATGGGCTTGTAGGTGGCGCCGTACGCGTGCTGGAACTCGGTGTAGAAGGCGTTGACCGACGACACGTACAGGTCGTTGAGGATGAAGCTCGTGAGGGTGGGAGTGGCGCAGAGGAGGCTGTCGACGTTGACGTCCCCGTAGATGGCGCCTACCGTGATGCACAGCTGCAGCATCTTGTGGAACTCGGGGTCCTGGATGACGTCGAGGGAGCTCTCGGTGCTCAGCGCGAAGTTGAGCAGCTTCTCGTGCGCCTGGATGGCGTCCGAGTCGGTGAAGGCGCCCGGCTGCTTGGGGCTGCGCTTGTTGGGGAAGAAGATGATGTTGGGGGTGGTTCGCTTCTTGCGCTCCTTGGGGCGGGAGCAGGTGCGAATGTGGTAGCTGGAAAAATAATTTTAAAATCCATGGTTAAAATTCAGTTGAAACTCAGCTTGATAGGAAATAGAACAATGCCTGGGGTCAATACAGCCAAAAATTGGGGCCCTTTTGCTGCTCTTTCACAAAATTCAAATTCATAAAAACAGCATTTTCACAAAATTTTGATTGGCAGCTTTAATGATTATTTTTGTAAGAAAACATACACAAAATATTTGATTTTCCACGTTTTTTTTTGCTTGTGAGTCGATTTTTACTACTTATGCACCGATCTGCTAGCTGTCAAAGCTTCAATTGAATCCTGAATGCTAATGAAAACTAAACAAGCTGAAAATTTTTCTACATTTTAGTAAATCCATTTGGCCCAAACTACAAGCAGATTTTTCAAAAACTGATTTAAAAGATTTTTTTCAAAAGTAACACTTTATTTTCCAATCTCAGGGTGCAAGTCACTAGCAGGAGGAATTTTAATAGGAGCTGAAATTTTTTCAAATTTTATTGAAACTAATAGATCAAAATTACATACCAGCTGCAACAGGGCTTAAATTCTAACCAAAGAAGTACCGGAGCGCAATAATTTCAGCATAACAGCGGATATAAGGGACCAGGAAATTTTTTGTACTGCCTATTAAATCTATTTCTATATAAGGTGGAATCGAATTATAGCTTACAGACTAGAGTAAAGTTTACCTGAACCATTTTTCTTTATTATTTAAGTCATTCTTGTAAAAACATGGCGATATTTAGATTGAACTAAAACGGAATAGTACCTTTTATTGAATCATAAAATAAAAATATGTACTTTTTACCAGACATTTAGAACCATATTGGATTGAATAATAATTATATAATATGATGAGCCATTACATCAATTTCACTCTCATGTAGTATTTCATAAGTACAAAAATATGAATATACTCTTTGGGTCTCGAGAAAAACGTACTTAATAATAAAACTTGGAATCAAAGCTTTTAAAAAAAGATAAGTATTCAGCCGTTACAAATTTAAAAAAAAATATTTGATATTGTCAGTCATTGGCGTCGGCGGCTAATAAAAATTGGGGGGACGCCTCAAGGATTCGGGATTCCTCCCCAAATGTCTTTTAAAAAGTATTGGATAACTACCCAAAAAATAATCGTTTTTCTATTTCGATTCATTTAACAATTTTAAGGTGGTTTTTAATCAACTAATTAACATATGTCGAAATTAAAAAAAAAACGTTTGTAACTCTTCACTAAAATGGGGGTCTGGAGGTTCTCCCCCAGAAAAATTTTAGAAATACCACCTTTTAAATACAGGTTTAAACTCATTTTAAAGTGTTATAAGATTACAGTTTCAAAATTAAAAATTTTATGCTTTAACCAGTGCTCAGTGCTGTAGCTGGATTTTTTTGAGGGGGCCTCATCGCGTGTAAAAATATTTAATCATATCCATCGGTCCATGGTGATTTAAAACTTTTGGTCAAAATGTAACGTTCAAAGGTCAAACGTTAACTTAAGACAATTGCACATTGCAAAGCCACATAGGAAATCGGGTCCGCAAACACAATCCTCAGTCGTCGTCACAATGCGAGAATATAAAAAAATATTTAATTGTCCCATTTTGAAACCGAGCCCCTAATAAAAAGATTACTTAAAAAGTTCAACTTACCAAAAGGAGCTCCACAAAGCATTAACTCATCGAGCAATACGACGCTCACGGAGAACCAGTTATAGCAAGGTTGTAAAAACACAAGCCCTCACCCCTCAAAAAAATACTCGATTCTCCCCCTAGAAACAAGTGACAGAATCCATCCTCCCTCAAGCCAATGGTCACACTGGCAACTGGTGACCAATTAGACCGCACTTGTCCCGTCGTCGGAGACAACGGGGGTCTCGTTTCTAGGAATTTGTCGCCTGTGGGCTTCCCTTTGAGGGTGGGGAACCGGTAGACGTTGGGGATAGTGTGGTGAAAGGCGATTGTCATTTTCGGTAATCGGAATACTTCGGGGCGAGGGGTAAATTTTGGTCTTTTTGAAAGGGTTCCGAACGCGAATTTTTGCGCTCCGGTGCGTTCCGATTAAAATGTAAATATTAACTAAAAACCAAGAAGTACCGGAGCTCTGCTCCGGTGCGCTCCGGTGCATTTTAAGCCCTGAGCTGCAAGCAGATTTTGAAAAAAATATTTAAAAATGTTTTCTAAACTGGATAGGGAATGACCAGTAGAAGGGTTTATTCCCATATATTGAAGCCCATTCGGCGAAAAATCCACACTTACCTGTAAGCGGATTTTGAAAGTGAATTGATTTGAGTTTGACCCATCCCATCTTAAGATTAAAAAAGATGATAAAAAGATTACCATATGTCATTAATTAAAAACAAAATACTAACCGAAGGGTAGATGTAGACTTCTGTGAGTCGTGAATGAAGAGAGCCATGCATTTGAAGCATCCCACGAAGACCTTTGAGAGCACCATTTGTTCGTCTCCACAGCGACGGATATAGTAAGGAATTTTGAGTTGCTTGGCCTCACTTCGGCTGATTAGAAGCTTGATATCTCCAAACCAGTTCCACACATCACTCTTGAATCTAGAAAACAATAAATGTTTAAAACAAACTGTTGTAAAAAAGTCATAATATTAAACATAATTACATATGACAATAAAAAGTGAATGATGGAAACAAACCTCCTATTTCCTTTCATATTCATAAAGGACTTCCTCGTTACCACAGCTCTCTGTTTCTGGAAAAGCTGCTCGATGACTTCTTTCTGCTTACGAGGATCAGTGCGGAACCGTTTTGTTCTCGGGGCAGAGCCATCAGCTGTTGGTTGTGGGGTTTTCTCTGGAGAAGAGGCCTCTTGTGGCTCATCATCCATTTTGTCTTCGGACACATAAATGCTGAAAGTATATTAAAATTGAAGGAGCAAATACTTTTGAGTATTCAATACTACCTATGTGGATTCTCTTATTGTCTTATGATAGTGATGCCAATATACCTTTCTATATGAAGATGTTTATTTAATTATTAATCTCAGGAAATACTAAAAGATACAGTATTAATGGGTTGTTCTCTTTTAATATCATTATCGAGTTATTTTGATGAAAAAGGTCTAAAAATCGAACATAGAACTTATGATGAATTAAACACTGTTTCTTCTCCCTTTAAATTTTTTCATAACAAGTTTAATAGTTTTTCTATGCCTCATTTTGCCCTAAAAATTCACCTTTCTTTTGGACCTATCCTTTTCAAAATTTGTAATCCTTTTTAATAGAATCCAAACTCTCGCTCAAATTTTAAATCTTCATTTGATTCTCGGTTTGAAGGGGATTGTGAGTTAACAGCGGGGGAAATGTTTCAGAACATGACTCAAACAGAATTAGTTATTTTAGCAAGTGAGAACTAGTATTCTTTTATTTTCACCTTTTCTAAGTAGCAGTGTTTGCATATAGTAAGGAAAAAGGAAATTAGTTAACAAAAAATGAAATTTTGAAATTGTAAGAAGAATGTTTGAGAAGATATTGGTAGAAAATTGCATGATCTTTAAAGACAATTGGGGGAAATTTCAAAACCGCGTAACTCTGAATTCGCGTAAATCGGGATAGCGTTAGTCGAGGTATTGCTGTATAACATGTAATGGGTTGCGCTTAACCTTATTTTTAACAGATAATAGGGATTCTACTGCAAAGTATATAATTTAATAGCCAATTAAGCTAGTCAATTTCATAATGAGTTAAATAAGCTTTTAATGAAATCAGAACACTGAAATATAACAATCAAAATTAAATGTGCAAATGAATTATATTACTAACCATTCTTTAGGCCTGTTACATGCTCTAACATGGTATCTCAATGTAGATGTGGAGTGTTTCTGAGCATCATACATGAACAGAGCATTACATCTAAAGCAACCCACAAACACTTTGCAGATCATAATTGCTTCATCGCTTTCTTGTTCATTGTACTTGATGTAGTAAGGAATCTTCAGCCTCGCTGCATCTGCTTCTGAGATGAAGAGTCTAACATCTCCAAACCAGTTCCACACATCACTTTTGAACTGTTTGGAGCCTTTACTACCTGACAAAGTCTTTTTCACAACAATGGCTTTCTTTTGAGCAACAAGCCGTTGCATCACAGCCTTCAACTTCCGAGTGTCGGGGTTGAAGTAGTGGCTGCCAGATTCTGCTGCAGCAACTGAATCCTCAATGTCTGTTACAGATAACTCTTCAGAGTCTTTCTCCTCCCCAACAGTAACTGATGCAGATTCAAGGTTTTCTTGCTCAGAGATGCAGATGACGACATTTTCAGATGGATCATAGCTACAAGAATAAAGAATTTTTAGACCACTGTATAAAATTATGAAATAAGTACTTACCCACCAAATTTTATATGTCATTAACTACTAACAGTCATTAAGGATTTTTTGTAGGAATAATATGGCTATTGGTGAATTCCAACGTAACGGATGTTACACTCGTACGAAAATTCGATGTTTAAACAATTTTTAAGGGCATAAAAACGTCTCATAATAATGATTATATATTTTTTCCTAGTAAAACTAGTTCTGAATAAAAGATATACATGTTTGAAAATTTATTTCCGGGGTTGTGAAGTGGGGGGGAAATTATTGTTTTTTGTAACGGATGTTACATGAATGGAAGCCCTTTTACACTTTAGTGTCATCAGTTTAAAAAGTCTGTGAATCTATAAGGCATTTTAGTTTTAAAAAAATTTAAATAACATTACTAGACATGTACGCAATATATCACAGCATTGACTAAAAAATTCAGTCATTTTTTGTATTTTTTAAAAAATTCTAAACTTTCGTAACGGACGTTACGTGGTGTAACAGACGTTACGTCGTACGAAATGCATACCATTCAGGCCTTGAATATTTAAGTTAAAGTTGAAGAGGAGGATCATTACTTAATAAGAACCACTCATGTACTCCAAGATTATCAATTGGGGGTTGTTACAATATCGGCCAATATCGTAAATACCGATAAATCTCGTACATGTCTAGCACTTTAAATTACTAAAAAACAACGTTAAAAACATTCAAAATAACGTTATTTTGAATGAATAATCCTGTTAAAATTAAATTTGATGTAGTTTATTAATTAAACAACGCTGAAATATCGGCCAATATCGAAAATACCGATAAATATCATAAATTGACCTGAGCTTTAAATTAGTAAAAAACAAGGTTAAAGACATACAAAGTAATATTATTTAGAATGAATAAGCCTGTTAAAATTAAGTTCGGTGTAGTTTATTAATTGAAAAACGCTGCGATATCGGCCAATATCGCAAATCCCGATAAATATCATACACTGTGTCCAGAGCTTAAATTAGTGAAAAAAAAACAAGGTTAAGACAAACAAAGTAATATTATTTTGAATGAATAAACCTGTTAAAATTAAATTTCAAGCAGTTTATTAATTAAACAATGTTGCGATATCGGCCAATATCGCAAATATAAAAAATATCATACATAGTCAAGAGCTTTAAATTTAGTAAAAAAAGGGTTAAAAACATAAAAAAATTATTTTGAATGATAAAACCTGTTAAAATCTATGATATTGGCCAATATGGCAAATACCGATAAATATTAAGCATTGGGTAGCACTTTAAATTACTAAAAAAGAAGGTTAAAAGCCCTCAAAATGACTTTATGAATGAATGAATGAACTTATTAAAATTAAAATAATTTATTAATTTACCAATTAGTTAAAATTGTTACTAAAATGAAGTTAACGGTTTTTAATTTTTTAGCATCCTAAATACCTGATCTTATAGTTTTTATTCGTGAAAAAAAAGGGTAAAATAAAATTGCTGATGCTAAAATTGCTAAATCTCAGGATGCCTTTACTGAAAGTTAGTATTTGAATTCTAATTTGCTGAAAAAGTTTAATTAATGTTTAATTTAATTAAATATTGTTTTTGCCATTAAAAGGGGGATTGCCCCCTTCCCATGATGGTTGACATGGTGCCCTAGATGCCTCTGTTTTGCAAATATAGATTGGAAATTCTTGGTTGACACATAGTAAGATAAAATATAAAATTTATGACATAATTAACCCATTAGCGCCCAGTGATCTATTTCTAGATCGCTAAACATAGTGTTGTAAATGCTCTCTTAAATTACCTTAAATTCACCCAACAGTAACGAAATTGCACATATGGCAAGATAAAACATCCCTCAATCCTAATACACTGTGGTTTTTGCTTTTGCTTGATTTATTTTGTAATAGGGATGGGCTAAAATTCGTCTCGGGGTTTCATTTTACAGTTTTTTCATCTTCATTCGCGTTTTTCAAGAAAACAGTTAAGGTATACCACTAATGGAATCCTTTTTCAGTTTTATTTTATCTTTATAGATGTAGCTATTGGGATATAATGCAGAGTTTTGTCAAAATTAATTTATTTAGGGAAAAATCCAGTACAAGTACTGCTGATCTAAAAACAGATCACTGGGCGTTCGGGCGTTCATTTTTTATGTGTTGCTTACAATAGGATCATTTAGTTATTCCACTAAAAACTGATAAAAATGAGTCTGAGAATACTCAGTTATGTTCAAGATGAAGTCAACTATTGATTTTCTTAAGAAATTTAACCATTATATTATTGCTAATTAAATTTTATAATCTATTCTGGTGAATAAATGGAGGATAGGCTATTATGATTCATTATCAATAAAACAAAGCATTGCAACTTGCGGTATAAAATTATTGGTGTTTATTCACATAAACTTATTTTATACAACACAAGTCAATACAAGTAATTTTGAAATATTTCATAGGGCAAATTATAAGACAATTAAAGGTTATCAAGGAGCTATGAAAATCTCAAATTGAGAATTGCAATTTTTTTTTAAATCCGCCCTTATCCAGCCTTTGTAACCTTAAAAATGCCGTTTATGGCAGAGTAAGTAGTTTATTAGAATAGTTCTGTGGAAAAGCTCAAACAAGCAGCAATTTTGAATGTTGCCATGTGAGATCAAGTTACATTTTATTTCATGAATATTATTAATTTATGGTAAAACCAATCTACAAAATTTTCAAATAATTAGCCCAATGCATTTTATTTTACTTATTAGTTAAAATTTTATGTGTGTGTGATGTCATATGCTTTCTATAATATACTTATATAAATTTAAAGTTCTTGGTTCAATTTCCCCTTTTCCCTCCAATAATTACTTTCAACATAGGCTATTTGTGTATTTAATTTTGGGTAAATTATTTAATTTTATTACTATTTAATTATTTTCCCCCACATATTTATGAATGAATACGCGTTTTTTAAAGAGAAATACTAATATTTCTATTTATTTCATAATTTTTAGGATTTTTTGAAGTTAAACTAGTACTTAGCTCTGCGACAAAAAAATATCCTCCGAACGCCCAGTGATCTATTTTTAGATCAGCATTTTTTAAAGAAACTAATGACTCTTTTGACAAAATTTGTTTATAATATTCATATTGAAGGCAAAATACACCAGATTCATGGCTTTTATCCAATTCGCCCGCCAAAAAAATAATTTGGGCGTTAATGGGTTAATTTTTAATTAAAATGTATTACTTTCAATTAATTATATAATTGATAAATTAAAATAAATTAATTTATTAATAGTAGGTTCCTTATTAAGCTTTTATTATGCCAAGTTATATGTGTAACAGACGTTACATTGACATTGTAACGTCCATTACGACAGGCGCATGTAACGTCTGTTACACCTGTATTTACAGGTAATATAATTTTTTTTCACAAATTTTTATGTTATTAGTTCTTTTACTTTAAAATTAAAGTAGAAAGTGGAAATAAAAGTTTAAAAAACCATTTTTCACAATGTGAGACAAACTTTAGTGAAATTTGTAACAGACGTTACATGCTCAACCTGGTATGACAAATAGACCCCCAGCTAGGCAGTTTTTGATTAAATCACTTGTAAACACACATTTATTTTATATTTAGAGATCTAACATCAATAATAAACTTCTGTGGAACAACTTTGATGGCATAATTTACAGATGTAATAAGGTAAAAAGTCGGTAATTTCAGCAGCAACAAAACTTTTACAATACATGCTTTTTGATGATTTCCTCTACAAAATAGAGCTAATATTTGTAAAAACCAATGTTTGTTTCTAATTCTATAGACTTTAAGCTTTCCAATGATGTATAACACTTGGGGTTTTGATAAAGTTTATTTTTTTCCACCTGGGTGTCTAGTTAGCTGGAATTCACCTATTGCTAAAGAAGATACCATTTCACAAGGAACAGTAAATCCAAAGAATCCAGGGCTGGGCGACATTTTCGGCAAAATTTGGTGCTGCCAATGCCTTTTATTAGCGAGAAAGCAATTTTTGGTACTTGCGTATTACACTGTCGACCGTTCAGAGGCTGTTAAATTTAGCGGCACATCAATAGAAAAGTAAATGGGGTTTGATGACGTTTTTGATTGGGCGGTACAGTTGACGGGATAATACGCAAGAACCCAATTTCTTTTAAAGATTGAGATGAGTAGACATTTGCTGACCCATCAGTCACTTGGTCTTCTTCCTCTTCATAATATATTTCAATAATCTGTGATCAAGACTAATCAAGTTGTAAATATCTTTTAGGAAAACTCCTAGCGCTTGAAGACCCCTCCTAGTGAGAAAGCAATTCAAAGTTCAATAGAACTTGGTTGCCAGAATCCACTATTTTGCAGCCATTTTTTGGCTAAGGCTCGGATTCTTTAGATAAACTATGGGAACAAGTAAATCTTCGATAGATTGTCACTATTTAATCCCTTATTCAGTTTAGAACGAACTATTCATAAATTAAACCTGTTGTGCAATAATACGTGACCGATTTAGTGAGTGCAAAAAAGATATCTGTCGGTTGGTTAGGAAATGGAGAGAAGATATTAAATCAACCATAAAAGACCAGAGCATTAAATTTAATAACTTACCACTCAGCTTCATTGTAGTTAATTGTTTCTAATGCATCAACGAAGGCCGCAACATCTGCACTGCATACTATAGAAGATCCACTGGCTTCCATAATTGGGTTAGCGAAATTAGTTTCTGGAATTAAGAGTTAAATCCACACATCCATTAAATCTTTTGCATGGAAAAAACCGAAATCAACCACAATATTTTTCCAAAATAAAAACAAACTTACAATCGCAGTTATGGTCAAGGGTCGTCCGTTGAAATGTAAAGTTGAGTTGAGTGAGCGTAGCAAGTTAACTAAAACAACACAAACAGATAAGATATAAGTAAATTCAGACGTCATTCAGACTACAGCGCTCTAGTGTAGAAACATGGAAATAAAAAATCAATCATTCATAGTTTTAAAGCTTACATACTGTGTCAATGCTCAATGCATATAAATATTCAAGTATATTTGATAAACCAGGGACCTTCAGGGACTAGGTGAATAAAAAAAGAATTTAATATTGTTTCTAAGGGTAAAATATGCAAAATATTTCAGGGGGAAGACCCCCTCTTTGTACTTGGATTTCTATCACGGCACTGTATATTTGGACGGCCTTTTTTCAACTAAACTCTACTCTAATTTCCACGGCCCGGCGTTCCATTGGTTCCATCACTAAGCGCCGAGACTGCTACGTAACCACGAGACCTACAGCGCATGCGCCACGGGCCGTCCAAATATACACTTCGTTCTATCCACAGAGTAGAAAATGTAACAAAAATTATCCAAAATATAATGAATCAAATATTAAAATGTATGGAGGGGCTTGAGGGGACTTTTGGTTGGTTCTGGTCATTCCCCCCCCAAGAGCGAAAATCGGACTGAAGGGCTGATGGCGATGCATATCTGGGGCCTCCCCGATAAAAAAAATTAATTCAATCCAATAGTTTAAACTTTATTTTATTCTTTCTTATAAGATGTAATGTTAAAAATTATTGAAATAACACTGAATTTGAAGTATAAATTTATTTAATGCTTTTAGAGACATCAGTTCTCAACCTTTCTTAGTGTAGCCAGGAAAAATTTCGGCGGGGGATATATCCTAATACCCCACTATGACACTGCATCCCCAAAGGTTAAAAAATATGTTTTAGGGTACCTCTCACGCTAAGTTAGAACATTAAAGTTCTATGCTTACCTTTCTAACAAAATAATTGAGCTTGATTTTCACACCAATGAAGATTTGATGCAAAGACGGATGGATATTACTCAGGCTATTAGATTTTAGTTTTTAGAAATGGAATAGAAAACATTTTTCAGCACTAATTCCATGTACCTTCACTTTCAATATTATCTCACTTTGATTATTTCAATTTTTAGAGGCAATACTTAGTTATAAAACAAAATAACATTCCCATAAAATTTGACTAAACTAGAGAATCCAATTTTGGACACATCTTTCAGATTCTTCAAATAAATAATCTAAATGATTGGAAATCATTGTTTAATTATTCCTTAGGGGTATGCATATGCAAACACTTACATGACTTATATCATGGCTTCAAATTTTTAAATTAAAACTTTTCCAAATATTACTTCAGTTGTTTTATTGCGAATGAATAAGAAGGCAAGGGGTACAAGGGACAATGAGTGAAAAGTGCTGTAGACATGGTACATGGTGGGTATAATAGGCCTCCCTATCTGTGTGGAGTATGAATGTTTCCATCTTGTAACTTACCCCCAGTTAGAAATTTAACTTACATTTTACTCTTTAGCAGCTCAAAAACTCATGAGTATTTCTATCATTTTACTCAGTGTTTTTACTAAGCAAAACCTATATTTTAGATAGTGTTAAAATTTTAATACAGTAACGGACCTTTTATCCGGGAACCCGAAATCCGGAAGGACCCGAAATCCGGCTCGCGTTTAGAATTTTTTTTTTTAAATTTTGAAGAATTTTTAGTGAGTAAATGCTATTACGACGCGCAATGGTTGTGCGCGCCTTTTGCGACATCGTATCGGTGCGGAATGGGACGATTTGGCACGGGCCAACGCGGCCGAATTGTATCGTCCGCGCGCTTTAACTGCCGTTCCAAAATCGGCTGCTGCCTCGCGATCTGTTTTTGCCGCGACGACCACGTGCTTTGCCGGAAGTTTTTTGCTGGATCCGTTACGATTGGATGCGCCGCGCCTTTTGTGACATCGTCTCGGTGCGGAATGGGACGATTCGGCACGGGCCGACGCGGCCGAATTGTATCGTCCGCGCGCTTTAACTGCCGTTCCAAAATCGGCTGCTGCCTCGCTATCGGTTCTTGCCGCGACGACCCACGTGCTTTGCCGGAAGTTTTTTTTTTGCTGGATCCATTACGATTGGAACGGACTATGTCATTTCAGCGGGTATTTTGGTTTTACTAAACCAGCTGCGTCTTTAATGGCGTTTTTTCCCGAACGGACCCAAAATCCGGAAAATTCCGAAGTCCGGGATGATGTCGGCCCCGAGCTTGCCGGATAAAAGGTCCGTTACTGTACTTATATTCAAAAAGAAAATAAAAAATAAACAAACATAGTTTATTACAGATATTCTTCAAAACACATAGAAAAAATAACATAGCTTATGTAGTATTTACATATGTGTAACAATAAAAAAGTATGTTAAAGAAGCCTTGATAACAGTGAGTATCTTGTTAAAATTGTGACAAAAACTTTTGTTTAGCTAAAAACATGACATTTAAACATCATGATTATCATCAACATCATTTACGTACAATTTTTGCTTTAAGAGTTCTTCGGTTATCCGAATTCGGCTTGGTCCACACTAACTTGGATAATCAGGACTGTACTGTACGGTTTAATTATTTTTAAATTGTTGGCTCACGTTCCTTCATAACAAAAATATATTTAATAGAGAATGATTAAATATACAATGGTGTTTTACAAAATGAAATTTAGAAATAATATTAAATTCAAGGTGATTTTTTAATTTTTGGGTTAAAAACAATGAAGTGACAGTTTCTAACCCAAAAATTAAATCAATTTAATGCTTCTTAAACATATAAAAAGCAAGTCATACTACTCAGTTTTTCCTGGTTCTCTATTCTAAATCTAAAAACTTTTAGCACCATCATTTCATTACTCTATAAAACAATGGTTCCCAACTGATGGTCTACGAGTCTTGTAAGTGGTCCGTGAAGGATCTCATTTTTCTTAAAACAGTTATTTCAGATCATTATATAATATTTCATCCTTGATAAGAGAAAATGAATTATCTTGCAATTTAGTGAGGAGGTCCTAAAAAGCTTAATGGTCTATAAACTTCTACAAGTTAGGAACCATTGCTATTTATCAATGATATTGCATTTGGTCTAATGTAGCTTTACACATTTGGTGGGCAGCACAATATTTTGTAACAAAATAATCTTTAATTGCAATTTAATGATTACATGTTATAATTCAAAAACACAACTTTTGAAACTTTGCTACCACTTAAACTATTTCTTTTTTCAGTAACTAAGCGACCAGATTCGGAAAATAAATTTTCAGATGGGATAGAGCTAGCAGCAATGCACATTCTTTGTTTTACTAATTGGTACAACCTAGGGTAGATATCTCTCTTTTCATGCCACCATTTTAGAGGATCTTGAGTCCTTTTTAACAAAGGTTCCTGTAAATATCTGTCAGTTTCTATAGAGCCAGCTGTACTAGAAGAACAGTTATCAGTCATTTCTTCAGTATTCTTATCGAAATCATCCCATATACTATATTCCTTGTCCTCTTTAGGTTCATCATTAACTAAGTCATTTTCTACCTCAATTTCATTGGAATGCAAATCAATGTCCCCTGCCATCTGTTTTGTATCTAAAACAGCCTGTTCATATGCATAAATGTTTTTGAAACCATGTTTTTTAAATCGAGGGTCCAGCACTGTAGCCACAGAGAATACTTTATTTTCTTCTATTTTGCTGAAATGAACTTCCAAGTTTTTTACTAGAGTCTGTGCCATAATTTTAACTTCTCCTGCTGTATTCAATAAAAACTTTCGACACTTATTCAGAAGTACATTAGAAAGAATGATAACTTCGGAGACAGTAACTTTCTTTTCAGCACTTATTTCTTCGGTCACACTCTTAAATATTGTTAAGAGTTCATTCACATTTTTCAAAGTAATAAAAGTTTGATCATTTAGCTCTGGTAAGTTTGGATAATCCTGGTTCAAAACAAGCATAAGACTTTGTCTCGCATTTATAACACTCTCAAACATATCAAAAGTTGAGTTCCACGAAGAAGTTATATCATTAACTAGATACGGGTTTTCTTTACCAAGTTGAATTTGCATGTCTTTAACTTTCTTGAAAGCTAGGGGAGTACATTTAAAATGTTCAACAATGGTTTTCACTATAGACCTTGTGGATTCTATACCTTCTAAAGCAGTTATAACAGCCATATTTAAAATGTGGGCAAAGCAAGACACATGGTCAACTCCCATCATTCTTATTGACATTTCGATGGTGTCCTGATTGTCGGTCGTAACACAAACTACTTTCCTTTTTATTCCCCACTCTTCGCACATTGCTTCAATTTTGTCTTTAAGATCTTCATCAGAGCCTTCCTTGGAGTACTGAAGGCATTCCAGCAAAAAAGATTTTAGCTCAGTGCTGTTATTTATAAAGTGGGCGGTCAGACACAAATAGTTCTCTCCAGCTACAGAAGTCCACCCCTCCACAGTCAAGGCAATGTAATCAGCTTCCTGGAGTTCCTTCTGAACCTGCTCTTTTTCAAGAGCATAATACTTATCTAGCAATGCAGTGGAAAGGGTCTTCTTGCTCGGTGGAACATAGGATGGATTTAGTGACCTCCCCAATTCCTTGAACGAGTCGCTTTCTACAAACGAGAATGGCAAATAGTGTTTGCATATTAGTGCAACCAAACTTCTGTTTAAGTCATCTGCATAAGAAGAGGGTAGATCAGGAACTTTCAGTTTGTTTACATGAGGAACATAGGTAATTGCCTGGATAGCTCGTTCAACCTCTTGTATTGGTGAATCAGGGACAGAATCCAATTCAGACTTCTCTGCTTTGTGCCCTTTCAAATGTTCTGCATGCTGGCTTTTGATATGCCGAATTAGATTAAATGGACCACCCCCTTTATAAGACATGACCTTGTTGCACAAATTACACACTGCTTTACAAGGACCAATCTCTGAAAAAAACTCCCATGCAATGGACGTTTTTCTGTCTTTCTTTTTCTTTTTAGAAAGGGTTTTTCCTGTTTCATCCATTTTTTCTCCTTCTGGCTCCCATGAAGGATCATGATCAGATGAGGACCAACTTTCTTCTGCTTGAAACTGAGTTGAATCATCTTTTGAAGTCTTTCCATGCTTGCCCTTTAAATGTCTAGTGAGATTATATGGTCCTCCGCCTTTATAAGAAATTACTCTGTCGCATATGTTGCACATGGCTCTTTGATCATCAAGCTTTGAAAAGTGATCCCAGGCAAAAGACCTTTTTACGTACGTCCGATGATGTTCTCTATAATAAAGAAAAGAAATTAATATAAGCTAACTGTAACTGCAGTTGAATTAATACTTTACAATCATTTTCTGTTTACTTATTTTAATTTTTATGGGAGGAATTTTGACTACCAATGTCAAACCAATTGACAAACCAATAAAAACCGACTACCAATTGAAAAACCAGTGTCACCAGGGGTCTGTTCAGACTTTTTGTGAAGGGTCCGATTTTTTAAAAATTGTGAAAATCTACTCATAATTTTGTGAATTTTAGTCAGTGTTAAATAAGTTCTTTTCAGCCAGGAGCCTGTTTTTGTGAAAATAAGCTCACAAATTTGCAGTATTGTGAAAAATAGTGGCCATTTAAAGGCCAAAATACTTTGTGAAGGGTCCGTTTTTACAGTAAAATAATTGTGAAGGGTCCGTTTTCACAATTATACATTTTGAGAAGGGTCCGAAAAGGGACCCAAATTTCTTCTAAACAGACCCCTGGTCACCCAGCAAAACTGAGAGTGTAAGCAATGAACCAAAAGGAATGCCATTCAATCCTCCCTCATACAAGTAAAAACCAATCAAAACAGAATGAGACTTTTGAAAAGTGATCTAAAATTCTTAATATAAGAGAGTGTTTTTTTCCCAATAATTATATAAAAAGTTATTTCATTAAAATAATTTCGTATTTTAAATTTAGTTTGAAAATTAACTTTCTAGTTTTTTTAACAAGTCATATTTACAGAACATTAGCAACAATCCCTATGAAGACAATTGTGTACAGATCGCCAAAGCTATGTATGGGACCTTCGGTCCCATATAAGAAAATACATGACACGACACCAACTAACAAGTCATATTTTTTTCAAATATCAACCAATTAAGTTTTTAAATAGAATATTACATTCATAGTGTAAAAAATTATATGTAATCTTACATTGGGGGCATGGAATATTTAAAAAGGCTTTGGTGGGGCCATGGGCCAAAAAAGGATGGGAAACACTGATTTAGAAAGAATCCTTCTGAAAAATTTTCCGATACAGTATTGTTTTTCCCAAGGGTAATACAATTTATAAAAAGCAATTTTCAAGGCCGATTTATTTTTATTGCTTAGTTGGGGTTTTTACAACCTATCCTACTAATTCTTTTTTAAAGTACTAAGTATCCTTGGAGTCGTTGTAATCGATTGTAAAATCAGTCTTCTTTAACGTGGTGCAATTTAATAAAACAGAAAGGCAATTAAAAATGTTGGGCAGAATATCATTTGAAGGTTCAATTCCGTTAGAGTCCCTGCTAAATATCACCTATCTCTTTTGGACACCAAAAAGTATAAATATTGCTAAATAATTTTAAATTCATGGATTAATATACTTAATTAGATGTATAACTATCAATAAATAAAACCCATACGTTGCAAAATATGAATGAAGTTTAAAAGACAACGATTTTTAATTGCAACTTAAAACATTAAAATATACAATTGTTTTGGGGATGCTTGAGATCCCCGAATTTCGGATATTTGGAAGGCTTAATACCCTTTGCATTTTTGATTCTCTGTACATGTAACTTGATGATTTATTGTGTCTCTTATGTGCTCACTGTAACTGTAATGTATTTTTTCTATTTATATTCTCCGTCAGACTGTTGGAACTTATACTGACGAAGGGGATCTCAAGCATCCCCTAAACATTTGTATATTTTAATGTTTTAAGTTGCAATTAAAAATCGTTGTCTTTTAAACTTCAGATGTATAACTGTTCAGTTTATCATTAAAAAAAATATGCTTTATATTTGAAAATAAAGCGTTCAAAAGAGATAGGCGATATTTTGTGGGGACTCTAATAGAATTGAACCCATTTTAAACTCAATTCTAAACTGAAAATTTCATAACTTTTGAGACCTGATTATATATATTTTTTAATTTTGCAACATTGCTTTTTCAGGGTCTCTACCATTTCATTAAAATCAAAATATAAGAAATCTAGGAATATAAAAAATGAGAAATCCTTACTCTTTTTTGGGCGTACTACAAGCTTTAATATGGTATCTCAAGGTAGTTGTTTTTTCACCATCATAAGGAAACAATCCTTTGCATGTTAAGCAACCAACAAAAGACTTGAGGATCATCATTGCATTATTCTGTGATCTATCTGTGAATTTGATGGTGTAGGAGATTTTAAGTTTTTCAGCCTCTGTATCTGAGATAAAGAGCCTAATATCTCCAAAAAAATTCCACACATCTGTCAACTTCTTGGGACCTCCAGGGAAGGTCTTTTTAATCACTACAGCCTTCTTCTGTGCAAAGAGACGTTGTATAGTTGCTTTCTGCTTAAGCACATCTGAGAAGTAGTTGCTGCTGGACTCGCCATCAGCAAAAGATTCGTCTGTTTCCATCATCGACACTTCTATGCTCTTATCTTTACTGGCAGACACAGATGCCATTTCTGGGTTTTCCTCTTGAGTGTAGCAGATCACAACATTCTGAGAAGGATCATAACTGTAATAAAAAGAAAGAAAATGAGTGTTGGAAGCTTAATTAAACTCTAAGTCAGTGACTTGGAGTACATTAAGCTAGAAGAATACAGTTCTTATGAATTATCCCGTTAACGATTCAGCAACGTCAGGCTCAGTGACACAGTCTATGAGATTCAGTAATGCTCCAGCGGCATGGTCGACTGGATTTTACATAAGTGCCACGAATACGTAAAATGATAATTTTATGGTTTAAGGCAGGCATGGCCAACCCGCAGCCAGCGGGTCGCATGCGGCCCTCCGGGTCATTTTGTGCGGCCTGCGAAGCTCTCTGAAAACTCTCCAAAAAGTAGCTTCAAAACACTTTTTAGCACACTAAAATTCAAAATTTTTTCGGGGGAGAACCCCCGACCCCCATATACCTCTTTAGATCAAACTTTGCCAACCCGCGGCCCGTTTTGAAATAATTTTGTGGTCTGCAAGAATTTTTTTAGTCAAAAGTTAAAGTTTTAGGGTAAGTTAAGGCCCCCCAAATTCGGACAAAGAGTACCAAAATACGTTAAAGTCTGTTAATTAGAGTCGTATTTCCAAAAAATTTTCTGGGGGAGGACCCCCAGATCCCTCTTTAATACTAGGAACTCTATTGTTCACAACTTTTTTAGGATATTAGTTCAGTCAGTTGCAAATCCTAACTAAAAATATATTTTAATTTATGCATTGAACCAATTAAATATGCATGGGGGAATGAGAGGAAGATTTGAGTGTACTTTTTCCCGATGCAAAAATCTAGCTGCAATTTTTAGAGAAAATTTGGGTCCTCCCGGAATAAATTTCTATAAGCGCCACAGGCTCCTTATAATTTCGAGTGATTCCAAGTGTTTTGTAACGGCACTTGTTTAGTTCCTATGGAAATACTACAGAAGGTATTCTTGGGGTTGCTCCTTAAGGTAAATTTAAATGAATATTTTATTTAGGAATCTGTCAAACTAATCAAAGGATCTAAGAAACACCCTAATTTTTATACCTAATTTATTCAATTCACTTCACTGTCATTCTGTGCACCTAATATCCTAAAATTTTACATGCGGCCCGCGAGAGTATTGTGGTTTTCCAAAGTGGCCCTCAACAACATTTGGGTTGGCCACCCCTGGTTTAAGGCATCCTTAAAAACTACACTTGTCTATTTTTCTCTAAGAAGCAGGGGTAGAAGTGACCAAATGAAAAAATATAGGATTTTTCAAAAAAATATATAGGACAAAAATAAATTTTTAATAGTTTGGTAACAGGACTAATAACATTTTTGTATCAGTTTTAAGTGTTTGGTATTTAGGCTTACAACTACAAATTTAATTGGCTAGAATAAGAGTCACTATACCCATTGCAACTAAATACTTTCATGAATTTTCAAACAAATGAACTTTCGAAACAAAGCCTAAGGTATTTAATTTAAAAATACTTTTTGTAATTGGTAGTCAATTTAGTCTATATAATACGAAAAGCAAAAATGCATGAATGGTAAATCTAAAAAAAAATTTTACAATTTTGTTTTTAAAAAATTCCCAGTAATTTTAAAACAAAAAACACCCAGAGAAGGGATTGTTTTCCTGATGAAAAAAATGTTGAATAATAATATCAAACTACATTGCTTTCTTACATAATAGCAAGCAATTTAAGTGGTAGATCTTTTAATATGCCCGCTAAACCTGTTCATATTTGGGACACATGTAAACACTTCTCCAAAATTAAATTTTGAAGTCAAGAATATCGACATAAGACACGAAAATCGCAATCGCTAGATAATAAACTTGTTTTTTCTGCCCTCATTGAATCTAAAAAACCCCAACTTTATAGGAAAAAGCCCAAAAAATAATTTAAAACTCATTAACTTTTAGAAGAAATCCAGACCGTTATATGATTTTAGGACTACTGCAAGAACAAATCCTGTAATAATTATAAACTATAAAGCCATCTAAAATTTTGGGCCATTTAGTAAGTATAAATATTTTTCATGGATATTCAAGACATAAAGCTTAAATTTTGAATACTTGATCTCGAAAGTAGGGCCATTTGATGGAATATAGGATTATTTTTTGAAATATAGGATATATAGGATTTAGAGGACGCTTTTTTCATGTTTTTTGAGAATATAGGATTTATAGGAAATACAGGACGACTTCTACCCCTGCTAAGAAGCCATCTTCATGAGCAATGCAATTATCTGAATTAATTATTAATTGAAATCTGATTTTTCCTGTTCAATGTTAAACTTTCACAGACTCAAAATTTTACACAGTGTTTGTACAAAACTGTCATACAAGGTGTCTAGGGGTTTTTTGGTGTGCTATGGGAGAGAAAATCTAATAGCTTTGCATTCATCTACAAATGTAACATATTTACCCGATAAATTCAGCTTCTTCACTCCCAATCCTGATGTGTGTGGCTATCTTACTCCCACAGAATAGGTCTTTGGTTTGATCCTTGAGCTGGGCAAGGCTGACTTAGCCTATCCCCTTTTAAGTGGGTTCATAAACAGAGAACCGAACATGTTTGGAAACTAAACACTGGCACATTAGGATGACCATTTTATGTGCCATGCATCGCAGGGCCAGATGTTTCACCTTTCGCAAGATTTCACTTTTGAGAAAGTCACAAGTTAGTCTCCAATTGGGCATTGCAAGAGTATTTGAGATTTGTTTGGTTTGAAAAACAGATCCACTCTAAAAAAGGTCCAACTTGGCTACAAGACTTTTGCCAAAGTTAACTCTTCCAAAAGTGAAACAGCTGGAATTTATAAGAGCTTCTGCTGTAATTAGGTTTAAAATAATTTGTTATACTTTTTTATGATATGGGCAAACTTATGATCACGTGAAGATTTATAATCATTAATTGCTGATCAGATCAACAGCAGGTTCAGTAAATTACTTATAAATGCTCTTCTCCGATTAAAAATCTCAAACGGTAAAATTTCCACCTACACAAACTCGAATTTTCATCTGTGATCGAGGAAGGATTGTGTTCAATTATTGGGATGAATGGATCTACGGGGAGAAAACAAATATGACTTAACATGAATAAAATAAGTAATAACTTACTACGCTTGGTTATAATTAAGCCGATCCAGTGAAATAACACAGTTTCCAACTTCAACATTGTTAGCGGATGAACCATTGGATTCCATTTTGAAATCATAGAGCCAGTTCAATGAGATTTGTAGTCAAATCAAAGAAAAGTTAAATCACGTTAACAACTCTCTTCTCTCTTTAAATGTAAACAAACATTGACAACGTGACGTGACCGTGAGTTTTGATTCACTCACAAACACTTCATTCTAGATGCGACAAAAATGAGGTGAGGCAAGCGGGCGAGGTGATCCCATTAATGAGTCATTTCATTTCCATGGCGGTCCTCCTCACCACTTTATCTGCGCGTGCGCAGGTCTAAAAAAGACTCATTTCTTTTAATAAAAAAGTAAATGAGCTTCCAAGAGGTGGATTGAAACTAAAATTTAACCACAAGTCAAAGTTAAAAATTGTTAGTAAGCTCTCGTATGGCTCGAATCGAATGACTTTTGAAGCAATTCGCAGAATGTTTTATGAGTCTTGGGACATTGGTAGAGTGAGCGTTTGAAATTAGTTTGAGCGAGTCTTGAGGTTGAGCATGAGCACCCCTTTAAAACCACTCATGTCATACCTCATTTATCGTGGTTCATTCATACTTTCGCTAAAGACGTGTTTTTTTTATAAAGGGTGTTCGAATTCCCCAATTTGAAAAACTTATTATTCTAAACTAAACAAATATCCGAAAGTAAATAATAAGAAAACTACACTTTCTAGTTTTGTTCATCCACTTTATTAGAGAGGTCAACTTTATTTATTACTTTAGAAATATTTTAATGTTATCCAGGAACATTGTGTTTTTGCTTTCAAATGTTTTTAAGATAAAAACCAGATGGTATAGGAATTCATGCCCCCTAAACAGTTTAGAATAATTGTTTTTTTACTCATGACAAAAATAGACAAAATAGATCACACACTTAAAAATTTTCTGTAATATGTTACATAATTGTGTTTTACTAAAATTCGCTATTCTTTTTAAATATAAACATAGGGGTTAAGTATAATTCATAACACATTCCTCTTTTAAAAATGTTATTGAATTCACTGAGCCATATTATTTTAAAAATTAAAAGCTACTATATATAAGTAATTTAGTTTGAAGGTTTAATGGTTTAAAAACATCTTAGTCAAATATCACGAAAATATTTTTATAAGAATACTTTCAATAATTCATAAGGATATACTGTCCCTGAAAAATTGTCTTGTCATGTCCTTCACTATTCTTCCTCTCCTGATACATTTTAATCTTAAAGTACTAAGTTAAGTACATCATTATCACTAGGTATCAACAAACCCTTCCCAAAACAAGAGAAAATGTAATAATCTTTCCTAGTAAATCTATAAGTGCATGGTAAAAACTAGATCAAAATGATTAAAACCACACAAATCAAATAAAATTTTACTAAAACTGCTAATTTCAAACCTATCCTTCCGAAGTTTTAGAACAATAAGGACTGTAAACACTACTCTATTCAATCCGTTGGATCAAAGGATAGGTCACTATATAACAATTCCTTAGAGACTAAATCATTGATCCCAATGGTGTTGTTCCAAATAAGGGCATCCAGTAAACCTAATTTGCAAGGATAACAAAAAAATTAATTTAAACATCTAGGGTTTTTTTACCCATTTTCAAAGGTTTTGGAAGGTTGGTGATGCTTGCAGTAAATTAACTGTTTATTGATTATCTTTATACTGGGTCAAATTAATTCTGACCAAAGGTTTGTGATAAAAAAATAACACCCAGAGTTTTTCCTTTTTAAATATTTTACTAACTATATACCTAGATATTATTTGTTTTCAATATTCATGAGTCATGACATTCAATTTCTTTGGTTTGTCTTCCTATTAAAAATAGAAAAATTATGGCAGTAAGAAAGAATAGTTTAAGCCGTTGATCAACCATAATAGAAAATAAAAAGAAATTGAATTTAGAACTCCAAAATTTAATATACTAAAGAAACAAAGAACACTACAAATTGAAACTAACATTATATAGACTATACAAATGTTTTTAAAACTAATAATGCATATAAAGGATACTAAAGGGCTGCTGCCCCCTGCTCGCTATCGCTCGCCAACCCTAGCGCGAACTGCTTCGCAGTTCGCTTTGGATCGCAAAGTGTGATCAAAACTATTTTTCATAAAAAAATTAAGTCAGTGAAAAATTCTTTATTTCCTTTTGTTCAACAAACAATTTACATACAAACTACAAAGCTCAATTATACTAAATCCACCAACTTGAATTTTGTGCCTTGACGAAAAGGTATGACATGATAGTATCTCTTGTAAACAGGGTTATTTAAGTTAGCATAGTATTTATCAGTATGAAAATTTCCTTTCCTTGGATTTACTCTTTCACACGTCATCATCACTATGCCTTCTCTCAGAGATTTTAGAGCATTATCTCTGCGAATCCTAACCTGCAAAATTATATTGAAGATGTTGTTTAAAAAATACACACAGTTAACACCATGCACAAGAGAAGTGATTTTTTAAACTTAATTAGGTTATCTAACTATTAATCAGCTTCATTCCATATTAAGGAAATCTGTTAAAAGATAGATATGGTTAGGTATCTTAATAACTAATTTTAAAATTTTGTGTACATTAGTAAGCCTCAAACAAAAGCAAAGGGTCTGAGGATTCCCCCCCTGGAAAAAATTTGACCCTTAAAGGTAGACTAATTTTTAAAAACTTTGGGTGACATCCAAAGATGACCATTCTTTGTTAGAATTCTTAGTTTTTAAGAAAAAAATCAAGATATCAATTAATTGCAAAATTTCATGTAGGGAAGTAAAATAGCCATCATGCTGAATGTATTAAGATCATTAACAGAGCTTCTGGCAGGGGAATAAATTTTAAAAATTAAAGGTGATAGAGTAAAAACCTCAACTATGAAAAAGCACAGAGAAACGTTTTTTGAAAATGTCTTTAATATTAAAGAGAATATTTGCTTTATATAAAAGTTTTTCCAGTGTTTTAATGTAATTTTATAGATTAATGAAGACAAACAGAGAGAGTAAAAGATTGCAAAAAGAATTTGAAGCCGAGGTTTTGATACAAAAAATGCATTTTATCCTTTTAAAATGGATATAATTCAAGAAAACCTTTTTAATTAGCAATTTTTTCATGTTTTGGTGACTATTTGAAACTGAAACCAGGGACCAATCCAGGATTTTAAATTTAACCCCCATTTTTGTGAAAAATTTTAAAAGCCTTTCAATTTATGTAATGTTTTTTAAATGGGAACTTATAAATTAATAAAAGTTACATGAATTTACTTCTTTTAAGCAAATAAATTTTAAAAAACATAGATTATTTATAGAAGAAATTACGGTGAAGCTGCCAATTTTTGGCATCATTATTATGAAGATGTCGATAATTTTGAAGAATTTTTGTGAAGGTGCCGTTTTTGTTAGTACATTTTTTGTGAAGGTCGGACCTGGAAAGAGTTGTAACCTTCCCCCGAACCTAAAAAAATTGGCCCAAACTTTATGTACAGGGGTCTGTCTTGGATTTTTTAAGAGGTACTTAACCCATTAACGCCCAAGTTATCTTTTTAGGGGGCGAATTGAATAAAAATCATGAATCTGGTGTATTTTGCCTTACATATGAATATTATGAACAAATTTTGTCAAAACAGTCATTAATTTTTTTTAAAAATGCTGATCTAAAAATAGATCACTGGGCGTTCGGAGGATATTTTTTGTCACAAAGCTAAGTACTAGTTAAACTTCGAAAATATACTTAAAATTATAAAATAAGTATAAATATTTGTATTTCTCTTTAAAAAACACGTATTTATTCATAAATATGTGGGAAAATAATTAAATAGTAATAAAATTGAATAATTTACCCAAACTTAAGTACACAAATAGCCTATGTTGAAAGTAATTTTAAGGGGAAAAGGGGAAATTGAACCAAGAACTTGAAATTTATATATAAGTATATTAAAGAAAACATATGACATGACTTAAAATTGTAATTTAAGTCATTAAGTAATTAAGTTGGTTAATTTTTTGAAAATTTTGTAGATTGATTTACCATAAATTAATAATATTCATGAAATAAAATGTAACTTGGCCTAACATGGCAACATTCAATATTGCTGCTTGTTTGAGCTTTTCGGCGACCTATTCCTATTCAATAAACTACTTTCTCTGGCATAACGTCAATTTTAAGGTTACAAAGGCTGGATAAGGGCGAATTTAAAAAAAATATAATAATAATTTAATAAAAATATTAATAATCCTCCAATTTGAGATTTTCATAACTCCTTGATAACCTTTAATTGTCTTATAATTTCCCTTGTGAAGTATTTCAAAACTACCTGTGTTGTTTAAAATAAGTTTATGTAAATAAACACCAATAATTTTATACCAGTAGTTGCAATGCTGTGCTTTATTAGAAATTAATCATAATGGCCTACCCTCCATTTATCCACCAGAATAAATTATAAATTTAATTAGCAATAATATAATGTTCAATTTCTTAAGAAAATCAATAGTTGACTTAATTTTGAACATTAATGTGTTTTCTCTGACACATTTTATCAGTTTTGAGTGGAAAAAACAAAATCCTCGTATTGTAAGCAACACAGAAAAAATGAACGCCCGAACGCCCAGTGATCTATTTTTAGATCAGCAGTATTTGTACTTGAGTTTTCACTAAAAAAATTAATTTTGACTAAACTCTGCATTATATCCCAATAGCTACATCTATAAAGATAAAATAAAACTGGAAAAGAATTCATTTAGTGGTATACCTTAACTGTTTTCTTGAAAAACGTAAATGAAGATGAAAAAACTGCAAAATGAGACTCTGAGACGAATTTTAGCCCATCACTGTTACAAAATAAATGAAGCAAATGCAAAAACCTCATGGTATTAGGATTGGGGGATGTTTCCTCTTGCCATATGTGCAGTTTTGTTACTCTTGGGTGAATTTAAAGAGATTTAAGAGAGAATTTATGAAACTATGTTTAGCGATCTAAAAATAGATCACTGGGCGCTAATGCGTTAATTTGTGAAAATTTGGAAATTCTGTAAACATTTTTCTTGAATTTGTGAAAATTTAAATCAAAATAACAAGTAAATATTTTTAAACAATAAAAAAATTTAGTCTAGAATGGCTAAAAATTTAACTATTTAGATATCATAGCTTCAAAGAGAACTTTTTTTTTCAAAAATGTATTTTGTGAAGGTACCGTTTTTACTAAAACAGAATTTGTGAAAGTACCTATTTAACAAATGGTGAAATTGTGAAGGTACCGAGAAACGGTAGTAAAATTGCCTTGGACAGACCACTGATGTATTGCTCCTATGGAGCTGGTAGGGGCTTCCCCCGAACCAGGTTCGTAGGTTTGGGCATTTTTTCCAGATCCGGTGAAGGCAGTGGCGGATCCAGAAAAATTTGACGGGGGGGGCACAAGTCACACTTTCGTATTAATCTCTTTTGCAAGTAAAAATGAACTTCAATGTTACAAGTCCCAAAAAAGGCTTCTATTATATTTCTGTATATAAGCGGGTTATTCAGAAATTATATATACTATGTGGTTAAATTATAACTAAAATATTGTTTAATTTATTTACTTCCCCCATTAGATTAAAAGCAAATGTCTAGTTATCCAAATAAGTGAAAAGCAAAACCGTTCTAAAAGGGGGCTTGGGGGAATGCCCCCGAGAAATTTTTGAAAATCTTACTCCTTTAAATAGGTTCTCATAATACATTTTGTAGTATCACTAGAAACAGTGGCGTATGTATAAATTTATTTCGGGAGGGGCCCAAAATTATCCCCCAGCCTTCTCGTTCATATTTAATAGGTTTAATGTCAAAGTTAATGTCAAGTAAATTTCAAAGTTTTGATTTGTTTTCATGAAACTTTCAGTCACTTAAAACCAACGAATACGAAAAGAATGCACCTACTTTTCAGCTTGAGACACATGCGGGCGCGAATGTCACTGCTCAGGCACTGTTTTGACCGCTGACCGATGTGAGAAAAAGGTCGAGGGAAAGCACCCCTCCCCGTTCCAAGAAGTAATTACGCAACACCCCCCTTGACGCCCGGCCTATTCATTCAGCATGTTGCGTCCAGATAAGCGTTCCCTTCACAAGACCCGTGCCCCCCCCCGTTGAAAAGGAAAAGAGATCCCTCTAGCCCAGTTCTCTTCCTGGAATATGCATGTGACTGAAATCTTCTTTCTCAGAATTGGAGATATCGCGTTGCGAAGAAAGCGCTCACGCTTTTGGGTAGAAAGTAGAGATTTCTTTTTAGTTTTTTGTACAAATTAAAAAAAAAACATTTATTTTACGAAAAATCAAAATTTTTTAGGTAGTTGGAATTATGACGGGGGGCACGGGCCCCTGTGCCCCCCCGCTGGATCCGCCACTGGGTGAAGGTGCAGATAAACGGTAACAAAATTTGACTGTATTAGTCCCTGGAAACATGTCATTTAATTGTAGTTTTTAAAAAAAGCTTACATTTAAACCAGGATGGAAGTTCATGAAAAATTGGACAACCAGTGTCTCTCCAGCTTTAACATAATCACCATCCAATCTCTTCACACCTACAGCTTTTCGCTTTTGACGGCGGTTCTGAGATACACCTCGACCCAACTGTCTTTCAAATGACAAGATGGGTGTAGCTAAAATCCAAAAGATGAATAAATTATTATTTAAGAAGAGAACAGTCATAATATCACAGACATCATTGTTATGGGGTTCAGCAGCATGTTAAATGAGCTGTTTAGCGTAAAGTTACTAAAAATTTATCTAGTGATTTTTTCCAACTTTTCACTTTCAATGCAATTTGCTCCTTATAACAATTGGTTACAGTACTTTCCAGTACTGTAAATATTTAAAGCAGGGGCGCCGACTCCGAGAGTGCTAGAGCAACCCCTATGTTTTTTGTGAGGGTGCGCAGCACCCCCATGAAAAACCAATTACCTAAAAATTTTAGATATGAGCTAAATCCAAAAAAACAGGAGCTGGTTGCGGGCAAGGTCGATCTCCGAAGTCTCCTACCCAACCAATGGGTTTTTAGCAGAGAGGAAGGGAAGAGTGTCAGGGATCAACTGGGGCCCGCATGCTTGTTGCTTGTTTTTTGACTGAAGGAAGGGGGTGGTATGCCAAGTACTTCGCAGAACGAACATTGAAATAAAATTTAGGGTTGCTTTACTAAGCATTGTGAATAGAACCATTTATCAACTAACTTTCGCCAACCTTTGGCGATTGACCTGGATTGTTAGAATTAACCCTGGGTTGCTAGAATCTAATACTTTATTACCATTTATTGGTGCCAGTCAGGATTCTGTTAATTTTAACAATCCGGGCCTTGGCGAAAGTTAGACGATAAATAGTTCTTCCAACTTCACAATGCAACCCTAAATGGCGAGAAAGCATTTTGCCAAGAAGTCGCCAGGGCCCGGATTCTTAAAATTTACCCAGGATTCTTAGGATGAATGAGTTTTCTAAGTTGGGAACCACTTAGGAACAAAGCATAAAACACTTGGATAATTTATAAATAATCTTTTAAGCTAGGCAAGTTAAGGAAAATGAAGAAGAGAAGTTATCTTAAATACATTTATAAAGTGTAGCTGTTATAGTTTTTAATGTTTAATAGAGATATTTTACCAGGTTTCAGAACTGATAGAACTTTTCCCAAGAACGAATTCATATTCACATGAATGGCAGAGAAAAATAAGTGAAGAATCTAGAATAAAGGGAGATCTATTCTGTTTTCAAAATTATTTAGTTTATCTGTAGAGCAAGTAAATATTAGAAAGTTTTTAAAAATGACCTTAGGAGAGCAAAAACCGCAAACCTATTTACATTTTCAATTCATAACAAACTGTTTAATTGTAACGTGGTTGCTTCTGAAACGTAAAATAAAATTTTGAATAGATTGGTATCTAAAAATTAGAAATAAATGGAGTCAAACGATTCAAAAATAAAATGCAACAAATAAATTACTCTATTTATATTCATATCAGTTTTTTGAGTATTGAAAATTATATGGGAAATATTGAAGTTTTTTTTTCAAGAGAAAGTTTAAAACAACTCAGCTTCCTGATCTTTGTTTATATTTGTTTTCAATTGTTTTTGTTTTGATTCCACGGCATGCCATGTGGATAATTTTATCTTTTAACTCCAAATTATAAATGTACATACACTTTTAATTATTTGAAAGCAATCATGGATGATAGAAATCAACGAAAAATTTTACGTAAAGTAAAACGGTGTGAAGAAATTCTCTACAAGCATGAAAATGTCACAACTTCTAAATATCCATCGAATGTAAGATTTATTTTTGTATTTTTATATTTCATTTATTTTGATAAGTTTTAATAATGCAGCAACAGAGATTTATCCAGGTTAATTTTCTCTCCAATTCAATGCAAGACATTGACAAGAAAAGGCATAGTTTTCTTATTTATTTAAGGAAAATTTCGATTTTTACATAAGAAATACCCATTCTTAGCTATGCCTTTCCTTACTTACATACTAAATATTTATAGTCATAATTACATTAAGTAGGGTAAAAAGGTTCAATTTCATTATCGTTCCGGTTAAAAAACATCAAAACATTTGGGATGTCAAATTTTAATTGCCGCTATTGATAAAAATTTTCTATTTTATTCAGTTGGAATATTTCTAATCTTTGTCATTCAAAACATCTTGGTGATATTTAACGGAACAGATAATTGAACTGCACTTGTAAAAGGAATATAAGTTCAATTCTGTGTAAGGTCTGCTTAATACCATCATGCTCTTTTGGAGACCAAGCAGTAGAAATATTGCTAAATAACTTCAAACTCCTAGATTAAAATGTTTAGTTGGATCAATAACTGTTCAGTTTATCAGTAAAAAATCAGAAATATATTTGTTGATATTTGAATATATGGCCTTTAAAAGAGCTTGGCAATATTTGGCCAGATCTTTATAATGGAATTGATCCAGAATATCAAAAATCAACTGTAAAGACAATCAGTCACCTATAAAATTAATGTGCCTGAGCGATCACTACTAAAACAATCCATCTAAAAAGCAGCAGATCAAGAGAGCACAATGGCACATCCCCCCAGAAGAAAAAACTTCATTGAACAAAATCACATTTTAAGATAATTTCTGAATAACACGTAATTTTAAAGTTTTGAAATGGTTCAATGTGTAGCTTATGGCCAAAAATTTTTATGATCTTTTAATATTTTTAAGAAGATGTTTAAAAACCCTGGTACTCCCCCAGAAGTCACACCAGCATCTGTGCTTTCTTCCAAACAATGGCAAAGGACCATCAAATTTTAAAATTATTCATTATAAAAATGTTTGGTTTAAACAAATGAGGAGGAGTTTTCTACCTGGTTCTTCCTATTAAAATTAATATGCTACAACAACTCCTTTTGAATTACCTTTGAGAAATTAACTTTAGAGGTTAATCAAATAAAAAAAACCAGTCTGAGCAGAAGAAAAATGTGAGTCAATTTAGCATAAAAAACAGCTCATGGTTGCATCACCTACCCTTCTTAGAAAATTGATCCTTATTTATTGGGTTTTAGAAGTAATTGAGATAATAAGTTTATTGAGATTTTATTGGGTTTCAATTTATAATGCTGCCAATATAGGTGATAATTTATTTGGTTAGTAGTACTTTACAGAGTTTGTTGGCTAATGCCTCTTGATAGGGAAGTTGTAAGATCTTTGAAAATTGCAAGATACTGGAAATACTGGAAGTATGAGATTCTGAATTAGTACCTATATCCTTTTAGCTTCCTACTGTGAGCAATTCCAGCCTTTCGATTTTTTATGCCTTATTGTAGCTAATAGCTATTTTTAACTTTTTTAGGCTATCTTCATTGGAAATGGTGGATTAGGCTGTAGCATTCAAAGAGAACTTTTGCTGGAAGTCTTCAGTCAGTTTGGAAAGATACAGAGAATTGTAATGGTACCAGAGAAGCCCTATGCTTTCATTACTTTTCAGGAAACAGATGATGCAATAAAATCTTTGAACCATCTTAATGGACAGAAGTTGAAGTCAGGCCATACTTTTTACATCTCATTTATTGCTGGTAATTGTGTTTCCTGGGGTTTTTTATAAAAATTTACTTGGGAAGATAATAAATTAGGGCCACAGTTATAAAATGAAATTATGGTTATGAATATGATTTTTGTGTATAAATTTGTGTTATTTTTTTACACTTCTATATTTGAGCTATGCCAATTTTGTAGATGATGCTATTCCAAAGTTAAAGCCAAAGAAACTGTCTTGGCCAAAGGGATTGGTTTTGATAGAAGATTTTCTTTCTGAAGTGGAAGAACAGAACATTATGGATATTATCAATGTAGAAAGTATAGCTGATGGTTAGTTTATATCATAACTTTTTATGTATGAAGAATAATATCTTGAAATTTTTATTTTCTCTTTAGATATCCTCATTTTGATAAACACATTACAGTCGAATCCGCTTAATGTGATCACGGTTAATGTTATCAATCGGATAATGTTATCGAAATCGACAGGTCCCGATCATTCCTATTTAATTTAATGTAAATTACATCGTTTAATGTGTTCAACTATGGATCATCACTCCGCTTTATATTATCAAAATTTGTCCATTTCTCCTTTAATACGACCGCTTTTGAGTTCGAGTTTCATTTTGAAGGTCAATTTTAACAAATAAATGTCTGCTCCATGAGAACATCTGGCGCTTCATATTTCTGAAACTCAGTATGAGTAAGAAAAATAAAACATTCTGCATATTATATTGAAAGATAACAGTTATGGGGGGAGGTCCGAATCCATACTTGTGATTGGTTAAAGAAACACCAAGATCCACGCTTTGCAGATGCTTCTGATAAGAGATTTTGATTTTCCCTTGTTTACTGGAATTCAGATTATGTAATAAATAAGTGGTTTATTGGAGTGGAAGGATATAAAGGAGCGGGAAAAGAGAGACGTTTCTTTAAAAATACAAAGTAAGTGATTATTTCAATTTTATTAACTGAACTACTCTTATATTTTCCCCTTAAAATTTACCTAGAGTAAAATTAGAATTTCGTATACATTTATTACGATTACATGATTTTGATTTTAAAGCAAATAATCTAGTTACACTGTTTGCTGTTTTTTTTATATGAGATCGCTTATTGTTATCGATCGGATAATGTTATCAGTTTAGTCTCGGACAATTGCGATCACATTAAGCGGACTCGACTGTAGTATATTTCTTTACAAATGAGTCTATAAAAAATCCATTTGAAAATAAAGTACTTTAGTCTTATTGAATTGAAAAATTAACAACTATTTTCAGATAAAGCTGTATTAAAGCACAGGAAAGTGAAGCATTATGGATATGAGTTTATTTATGGCAGCAACAACATTGACAAGAATAAAGCTCTTGAGGAAAAGATTCCAGAAGTGTGTCTGGCTCCCTTACAGAGACTGGTGGCTTTGGGAAACATTCGAAGTATCCCAAACCAGCTAACTGTCAACCATTACCTGCCTGGACAAGGTAAAATATATATTCATAGATGGGCGTATAGGGTAATAAAGGTATATTATATACCTTTTAAAAATATAAACCTCTAAGAATAGTTTCTTTTCAACCTTACACAACTTAGTCCTTGAGACAACCCAAGTTATTCCAGTTCAAATTGTAATAGGCCAAAAAATAAATCTGGTTCAATATTAGGGGCTAAAAGATAATCTTAATTCCTTATGTGATGGGATAATTAAATAGGATAGTTACTGACCTAATATTGTGTGTTAAATTCTTAAGTAAAAAGTAAGTATAGTTATAAAACAGAATCAACTTTTTTGATGCATCAAAAAACTGTTTATTCATCTTTTCTCCCTCATTTTAAATGTATTTTAAGAAATGCATTTCTCTCATATTAGGCATTCCTCCTCATATTGACACTCATTCAGCTTTTGAAGATGGAATAGTCTCCATCAGCTTAGGGTCTCAAGTAAGCTATCCAGTGTTCTAATAGAATTTATATAGTTAACAAAATAATAGTGAGTTGTTTAAATGTAAAAAATCTTTGTAATAGAGATAAATATCAGTTTCTATTTTTGGGAAAAAGATATTTTCGAGATTTAATAGTGCATACCAGTCTTAATTGATATGCAGAGTTAAAAATATATATATAATTTTCATATTACAATTAGTGGGTTTTTTCGATCCAATGTTGTTTGAGATTCTTAAAGTAGCTCTCTGTTAAAGGTTGTAATGGATTTTTACTGCCCTGGTGAAGAAAGCGTTCCCATCTTACTTCCAAGACGAAGTGCTCTTATTATGTCAGGAGAAAGTCGATATCTATGGAAGCATGGGTTAGAATTTCTATATTTTCATTGAGAGTAATCTTTTCAACTAAATAAGATTTAACTATAGAAGATAATATTATTTATAAAAGTAAATATTTCCATAGGTTTATTAATAGAAATTAGTATTTTTTAAAACTTAATTTAAGTTGTTTTACTGCCATTAACAGACCTGCCAACTCTCCGGCTTTTGGCCGGAGTTTTCAGCCTTTATTTTGAATCTCCAGTCTCCATTTTTACTGGCAGTTTTTACCTGCATACGATCGAAATACCGGATGCCGGAGGTTTGAATTAATGGCAGAAAACTTAGTCCAAAAGCGGGAGAGTTGGACGGTCTACATAATTTAATTATCTCCCACATAACAGCTAGATGTTTAAAACATCTTAGTTACAATCCTTAATAAGCTTCCAATCCTAATAATCCTTAATAAGCTTCAAATTCTTCCGATTTCTATCTCCAATACCTACAACAAATGATCAATCGAGAATACTACTAAGAAAAGCAGCAACTTTTGACCAAGGCTTGTATCAGATTTCAGATTTTTATATAAACTTAAGACCTGTAAGCAAAACAATTACAGCATACTTTTATTTCAATACTGATTTAATCATTTCTAGAATAACACCTAGAAAAACTGATGTCATTCCTTGTACAAACTGTGATGGGGATGAATTCACGCTTTTGGAACGATCTGCGAGAATCTCTCTGACTTTTCGGCTAATTCGTGAAGGAGAGTGCTGCTGTGGTAAGATATTTTCAAAACTATCTTCATCTTGTATTTTGTACCTCTGAAAGAGCTTTATTTATTTATTTATTTTTGTTATTATTTAGACTATCCTGATCAGTGTGATTCTCAAACCAAAGCAAAGTAAAAAATATTTTTTCCATTGATTTTAATTCATTTAAAAATATATTTTATTGATAACTTGTGTCTAATCCTTGTCTTCACACATTCCCTTTAAAATTGGGGAAATTGCCCTTTTTAAGAAGTTATTCTGTGCTTTGTAAGGTTTTTTCACATTATTCAACTTATTACTGGGTATTAATTGCAATCCCAGATTATAAAAACTAGTTTACTACTTAAATGGTAAAATTGTGTATTTATGAATAAAACTGCTTTTTCATAATTTAATCATGGGCTTAATATGGATCTATTTCTATATATTCCATTATATCTTATGATATTCCCAAAGTTATCATGGTCATTGTATGTCTCCAAGATATTCCTCTTGAAGTTCAGGAATAAAATTGTCCAGGAATAAAATTTTACACTACAGTAAATTTTAATACTTTATTTCATTCAAGGTCTAATTTAGATGACTACATGAATGATAAAGAAGCTGAAGAATTAGAGAAAAAATATGTTAATCAGGTAATTTTAGATATTTTAAAAGCTTTTGATGGTTGGGATTTCTATCCTGGAAAAAAATCATGTACTGTTTATATTACTTTCATTTAAATGAGAAATCTCTGTTAAAATCAAAGTAAGCTGTAGTTGTTTTTATTTTGCTTATCTATAAATACTCTGTATATTTTTCTTCTGAACTCTTAGGTGTATGAAAAAATTGCTGGGCATTTTAGTGAAACACGATACAAGCCCTGGCCAAAAGTTGCTGCTTTTCTTAGTAGTATTCCAAAAGGATCATTTGTTGTAGATATTGGATGTGGCAACGGAAAGAATTTGAAACTTACTACAGATTGCTTTGAGGTAAAAAATATTTTTGTTAGTAAATTAGGATAGATTTAATTATTAGATACACACACACATTAAAGCCAACCTTTGAACAAAAATTTTTTCCAAAAGTAGTTATTTTTTTTTCTTATTGTTACAACTTATGTAAAAACGTAACTGTTTTGTAATAACCTGAAAAATATTATTAAAATTACTAAAACCATTTTTCTGAAGAAATTTAAGCCCAATACTTGAAAAAAAATTATTTAAAAAATATCACTGTAGTAATTAAAAAAAACTTAAAGTAACAGTTTTAAAAGCTGTTTGAGAGAATTTTTTTATTTGTATTCAGCTCATTATTTTTATAGCTAGAGTAGGTTTGGTAACCAGAAGAAATTTAGGGGGATTCTATATAAGGTACTGTACGCTCAGAAAAGCTGAAGGAGAATTCTTGAAATTTAAAAGATAATTACTTTACTCTCCTTCTGAAAGGATATGTAAATTTGTTGTTCCTAATGATCCTAGTTTGTTTGATTCATCCTCATTTTTTCTATCCACTTTTTCTGATCTTAATTTGCTTAGATTGGTTGTGATGCATCCTCAAACCTTGCCCATCTGTGCTTCCAAAGAAATGTGCAAGTAATGGTAGCAGACTGCCTCAAGCTACCTCTGCGTAGTAACTGTGTGGATGTAGCCCTTAGCATTGCTGTCATACACCATATGTCAACCAAAGTGAGTAGTTTTGTGCCAGGCATTTGAAACTCCACATTCATGACTAAGAACATAATTTAAGGGGTTAGTGGAAGAAGGAGGTGTGTTATAATAAGTTTGTTTCAAGTTATTTGACTTTTTGGATTTTTGTTTGCATCTTTTGTGATCATACACCTCCTTCATGAAATTGCTATCTCTGTTAATAATGGTTCTGAAGATGGTGTCTGCACTAAAATGCAAGTTGCAATTCGTCACCTTAGTATCAAAAACTACTATCTCCATTCGGCAAACTTCGGGAATCCCTATTCTTGGCGATCGGATCGTTCCAGAAGCTCATTTTTTGGTTCGTAAGCGCTGACTTGATCGAGCAGAAAAGATCAAAACCCATCAAATTATCTTCTCCGACGATCTAAACGCCAAAAATCGGGATTCCCGAAGTTTGCCGAATGGAGATAGTAGTGATTGATACTAAGGTGACGAATTACCCTATTCATCCATTACAATAACTTATTTTACTTGAAAATGTCATATACCTCGTTCTTTCCCACACCCCTTCAATTGTTATTCTCTTTTAAAATTGTTAAGCTCTATACTTATTGAGGTTGCCAAAAATCAGTTAAGTATAATAACTAATGAATGCTCTGTAATAAAGAATGCTTAACAGCTTTAATCCTAGTAGCTTAAGCTCATACCTAATATGTCAAGTTTACATTACTGCTACTAAAAGTAAATATTTGACCATACATGACAAAAATTTCACAAATATTAATCTGTGCTGCTTGGGATAGCTTTTATCTCTATATCTCTAGGGCTACCCTGGAAAAGTAGCACCCCTGCAAATAAGAATTTATAGTACTGAGTCAAATTTATTTCTGTGAAAAATATTTGAAATAAATATCAAAATGTGTTAAATTTCTAGGATCTTTGCTCTATTGCGATTCCCTATAAACTATGTATAAAAACATAATGCGAATATTATCTTGATAATTTTTAAAATTGGTTTTTGGACTTCTTGATGGTTTACCCTAAATTTTTTAAGTGTTAATTCCTTACCTCCTCAGGCTCGTAGAGTAGACGCAGTGCGTGAGTTGGTCAGAGTCCTTCGAGTAGGAGGTAAAGCGTTAATATACGTGTGGGCCTTCGAGCAAGACAGCATGGAAGGACCCTCCAATTACCTGAAAGCAGGCAAAGACAACACTGACACTCAGTTCTCAGATATCTGCAATGGACTGTCCTTGCCAGTGCACAAGAACCGGACAGATTTTGTGGAAAAGGACATATTGGTGCCCTGGAAGGATAAGGACAATAGTGGAAAAGTACATCATAGGTTTTATCATGTCTTTGCTCAAGGGGAGTTGGAAGAGCTTGTAGTGGAGGCAGGAGCATCTGTTTTGTCCTCCTACCATGACAAAGGGAATTGGTGTGTTGTTCTGCAGAAAAATTAATAACCTTATATGGCTGGTTTCATTTGTAAATATGTTTTGTTAATCAGAAGTGTTATTTTTGAAGGTAGACAACAAAAAATATTTTTATTTATAATGGTGGTTATTTTCTTGGTTGAATGTACAGGACATTTGCATCCTGAAGCTTTAATAATATGCACAAGAGAATGTCATTAAAAATGACATAAGGTAACTTAAAATTTAAATGCCTAGTTGAGCATGTAAGTCTATGAAATACATGCCTAATTATAAGTTTCACATGACCTGTGCATTTTAGCTACATAATTATGTTCGAATTTTTAAATCATATTTATCCCAGGAAATTTCATTAACACTTGTTTTTTTCCGTAGAAACATAGGCCATCCTAATGAATGGTCCAACAAAACAATTATTGAAGATTGCAGAACAGATCTCAGTTCTATAAAGTAAAATTATTTGAGTTACCTCTTTGCACTCCATCAAAATTTTTTTAAAATTAAGAGTCCTGCCAAAAGTACTAATTCCCCTAAGGATACTAATACCTGGTCAGCTTTGTTCAGAATATGAAGTTACACAAAGGTAATAAGAACTTTTTAGCTTTTGCACAAAATGGACTTTACAAGTAGATTAACTATGAGAATGAACCTATAACTGATTATGGAGAGGACAGCTGAATTATTCCTTTTCATTAAATACATATTGTAACTTCAGAAAAAATATGCAGGGTAGTACAACATTTCTGGAGGATTAAAAATTTATTTTCACATCCTCATACAAAGTGTTTTGATATTCCAAATTTACCAATACATAAAATAACAAAATACTGGAATAGACTCCCAAATAAAAATAGTTTCCACAAGCATGCCAAAAATATTCAACAACTCCCATTTCATCATAATTCAAAAATATATACATTAATTTACAATTTACATTGCATGGACAAAAAATCGGTAGCATGAAGCACATTTACATAAATATCCCCAACACAAAAGTTTTCTCAAGAAATAAGTAGTCACAAATAGAATACTAATGTAAAACATCTTGGAAATGAATGTTTAAAAGAAAATTAGAAGCAAAATAAATCCTTAAACCTTTGCTACTAAAACAAATGACTTAAACTAGCTACCCTAGATTACTTAATATATTGGCACTTAAAATGAAGCACAGTAGTCTTAAATAAAATTTTTACGCAGTCCATAGCCTGATAATACAAATATTGCATTAACAAAAGTTTTACTCAAAGTTAAAATCATTTGGGAAATCACCCCACATTCATGAGAATTATTGTTGAACATGTGAATTGTTTTCTCTTTGTAAAATAAATAAAAACTTTGAACAAACTAGAGGAAATACAGGTAATGAAAAAATGTTGATATTAAATGCAAAAAGTTTAAAAGCATGATTAATGACTGTGTTCAATTCTTAACTTATATAAACATATAAGTTGTTTTTAAACCAAAATACCCACTGGGACTACTGTGATTCAATGAAAATAATGGGTACAAAAGTGTGGTAAAACAAATGATACTGAGTAATTTTTTTGAAACATGTTACAGTGAAAAGATGGAAATTGCACAAAAACAAATAATATTTTCATTTGAATGGAAAAATGGTTGATGATTAGGAAACTTAAAAGTCTGATGAAGTAGAAAAGAATTATGCAAATAAGATGTCACTCTTCTCTTCCACTCTCAATGGATTTGACTGCATGTCCAATAGAGTATCCAAATCTGAAACAGGATTTAAACCAAAAGCTATAAAATTAGCTACCTTTTTAATCATAACTATAGCCCACCATATTAACTATACTAACATTAGATTTTTTATTTAAAAAGTTGATGTCAGACCAAAATGAAACAAATCTATGTGAAACAAATGTATCTTTTACATTTACATTTAAAACTTGACAAAAATAGCTACCTAAGATTTCTTAAAACATTGCAAGAGAAATATTGTTCGAAATAAAGCACAGGATTCTTAGAAAATTGACTTAAGTGATAGAAGATAATAATAACAATAAAATATGTATATATGCGTCTACAAGTTTCAATTTTTCTTTAAAAAGATCAAAATACTTTTGTCCAAGGTAAAATATAACTTTATCTTCAGTGATGTCTTAAGATTATCAAATATACAGGGTATTTCAAATAGAGTGTACCACAGTAGACTATTTCCTAAATTATTTCCCCTAGACACATACCTCCAATTGTAAATTTTCATGTAAGAGGTGAAAAATTAGATGTGACTAGTTTCAACTCTATGGGGGTAGGTGTTTCAAAAGATGCAAAAAAGTTTTTTATACAGTCCCTGTAGAATAAAAACCTCAGCGAGAAAATTTTTCTTAGATTTTTCTGAATAAGAAAATTTTTTATCTTAATATCTTCAAAACTACTGACTCATGCATGTTTAAAATTTTGGTTCTTACATATTATGCCGTTGACCATGCCGCTGAATCTGAAAACGTTATCAAATCCTATTGACTGTTCTATAGATATACAGCTGCATTTAACGGCTGCTGAACGGTCAACGGTATAATAAGCAAGTACAAAAATTTTTATGGGGTTGTCACAAATTAATGTTTTAAAGTTATTTCTATCACCGCCTGGTGACAAGAGGTAAAAACAGATTTAATTTAAATTTACGGATGAACCCTATTGTTCTCCCAAAAAGGGTGTTGAAAGTGACGCAAGTTACATTTCAGCTTTTAATTTCTTGGTGAGTTTTAAAGCATAGAAATGAAACTTTTAGTATCTTTTTAACCCTTTTGCACCAGCTGGGACATATGCTGTCCCACGGTGGAAAAATTTTGAAATTATGACTGAGGCAACATTATGTCCCAGTTGCTGAAAAACTTCAAGGAACAGAATAAAATGCTCCTTTGTGCCTCCAAGTGGCCGCGGTGGTGTAGTGGTCAGCGTGTCTGGCTACGAGCATTACCGACCCAGGTTCGATGCCTTGCGGCTTCTCCTTGGGTAGCTGGTCATGGGTCAACTCAGCCCTTCATCCTTCCGGGGTCGATAAATGAGGACCAAGCTCGCTTGGGGAATCAACTGGGGGTCCAGCGTCGGGCTAGCCACTCGGCCTGGACACACGCTAGTAATTAGCACCCCAGGCCCAAAGGCTACAGAAACGGAGATGGGCACCGCCTGATGGGCCACTAGGCCCGGGCAGACTTTGATTTGATTTTTGTGCCTCCAAACACATCATGATCTAATGGATATCTCATCACAGTTGTCCCCAGGAGCTCAAACAAGTGCAAAAATTGCACTTTTTCGATTCCCTCCCTTGCCGTATTGAAAGGGTTAAAGGATGAATTAAGAAAAATTTTCTAATTAGGGTTTTTAATGCACGAGGGCTGTGAAAAAAGTTATTTTCAGCATCTTCGGAAATAGACTTATAGCAACTCGTATAATCAAATTTGTCACCTCATGCAATGAAAATTTGTGATTGGAAGTATGTGCCAGGGGAAATATTTTAGGAAATAGCCAATTGTTACACTCTATTTAAAACACCCTGTATGCAATGATATATCAATAGGCTCACCAGCAGAACTCAACACTGACTGGGTCTCAGAAGGCAGACAAAGAGTAGGTTCGGGGACTTTGCAGTCTTCTTCCGAGGAGGCCCCCTCCTCCTCCCCCTTTGCTGGGGATGATGGCTCGGGCAGCTGTCTGAGGGAACCAGGGGGAGGGTGAAGGCGGGCACCTTGGAGCCTGTAAGAATGAAAAATTAGGCATCAAGTAATTGGGACTTATCTATAGAAATGTCATCTGCTTCTGTTTAAGCCCTTTTTAAAAACATTATATCTATTGTTTATTTTGCTACTGCAGGAAATATTAGTAGGTGTAATAATTTAATTAATTCGTATCCATTTGTTAATTATAATTATTGGTAGTTATGTATTAGCTCATGAACCGTTTTGCAATTGTCAGCTTCATTGGCACAGTTGACAAGTTGTTCCAAGTCATCTAACTTGCTTATTTTCACTGTAGGATATAATCTTTAGACTGGGGGAGAAGGATAATTACTTTTAGACATTAACTCCACCTATACATATAGGGTAATCTGTCCAGAAGATCGAATAAAACATATCGTATTAAAAGTTAAGTTAGGGCAAAGTAACCCTGAGTTTTGTGTTCTTAAAATTATGTAGGGGAGAGTGGGGCACATTCGCACAGAAAGTGCATTTCGGCATATTTCTCTGGATCTAGATGAGATATTGAAACAAACTCGGATTCAAATGAAAGTTAAGACCTTTCCTGATATTTTAGAACGATAATTGGTCGCATTCATCTAGAATTTCTAACCTATATCATCAATTTAAAAAACGAGAAATTTTGTGCAGAAGTGCCCCATGGGTGGGGCAGTATTGCACTTTAAAGTAAGGTAAAAATCATAGTTTTATTACTTCATATTTAGTGCGAGTATAATAATCTTTTCACTTATCTTGGGATTAAGGAAAATCACAAAAGACAACCATGAAATAATCAACAGGGAAAAAACACTTCCAACTGAACTACTAATAACTAACGGTGAATTTACTCATTTATTGAACTTACCTATGTTGTTTGAGTAGATGGCATGATCCTCCTACTTCTAGATTCAAATCATAAATATATAAAAACCCTTCTAATGAAGCAGCTACTAAATAAGGAACTGAATTTATTCTGGAAAACAAACGAAAGAAATTAAATACTAGGAGAAGAAAACCTAAGACTACAAAAATCTATTTAAAATAAGCAATTTAAAAAAAATATATAAAAATTATTTCGAAATTGATACAAACAGGTAATTTTAAGCATGTAAGGAAAAACTGTAGAAAATTGTCTGAGGAAATACCAGACATATTGAAATATTACAATATAATCTTAAGACATAGCACTAGGAATTAAACCGAACCTATTAATAAAGGTCTTATAAATGGACTAAATTCTCACATGGAAACTGAGCAAATAGCTTTTTGTGTCACAGATGGAAGCCTCACAGTGGCAAATGCCCTTTGCTGGGTGATGACATCCGACACCTGTGTAGGGAGGTACTTGGCAGACTGAGTAAGAACACGCCCGAACATTTCAAACCAGCCTTCTGGTTCATCCTCTTGAGGCCTTCAAGGATCAATTATATGCAATTAGTCTAAATTTCATTGCTTCACTTCATTTAACCAAACAATTAAATTCCAGGTTCAATTCCATTAAATGTCAAAATTACCTTTACTTTTTGCAACTGTAAAATATAGTTGATTTGAATGCTAAGTATTCAAATATCACCAAATTTTGTGATAGCCATTGTTGTAACTTAAACATTTTTATTGGCAATATTTCTAATATTTAGTGTATAAAATAACTTGACAATATTTAACAGAACAGTTAACAAATTTGAACCAAATTCCATATTATCAAGCTAAAATGTTTTGAACATTTATATTAAAAATGTTTCTTTTTTTCCAACCAAATTTTAGACAACTTCTGATATCTTTAAAAAATAAGTTACCTATAACTTAATGACCATTAAAATTCTCGACGGGAACATATAAGCAAATGTTTGGTTATTGTTTACAACAGTGGTCCCCAACCTTTTTACCACCACGGACTGGTCAACATGTGATATTTTACAGCGACCCGATGGGGGGGCGTTGATTGTTTACATTCTAGATTTTTTTTTAATAATAATAATAATAATCTTTATTAACACACACAATAGGACATAAAACACAATCAAAAAATATATTAATCGCCAAGGGGAAAGAACCCGTACAGGCGAAAGATATGTTACTAAATAAATTGAAATTAAATATAATGAACACAAAAAACAACAACAAAAGCCTAGGCATTTTCAAACAAATAAATAGAATTATACATATTTGAAGAACATAAAATAAAATGAAATGGCACAGCGAGTACATAAATAAAAACTTTGCTTCTCTTTTAAGAAATCGAGAAAAAAACATCTAAATTTTCAATTTCAATTATGAATTTAAATAAAGAGCGTTTAAAAGTGCATAAATTTGGAATGATTTGTAAATCTAAAGGTAAATTATTGTATAGTTTTGGTGCTAGATAGAAAAAGTGCTTACGAAAAATTTCCTTGCGGAAATTAGGAGATTGATAAATAAATGTTGGTCTTCTGTCTGAAATATTTTCTTTTAAATTACATAAATCCTTTTTACGAAATAAAAAGAGTATAATACGAAAAAAAGCAATGTGGCGTATTGGTAAAAGATTTAAATTTTTAAAATTTGGTGTTAAAGGAGAACTTAATAACTTAAACATTTTGTTTTGAATTGATATTAATGGAAATAAATTTGTTTTATACTCACCACCCCAAATTATTATTCCATAATTTATTAATGAGTAAAACCATGAATAATATAAAGTGAACAAAAATGATTTATGAATTTTATTTTTAAGATGATGAAATTTTATTAAAACAAAGCGAAGTTTTCTACTCAATTCTTTAACATGAGTTTTCCATTTAAGATTAGAGTCTATAAATATTCCTAAATATTTTATGCTTTTTACTTGCTGAAGTAAATGGCAGTTACAATTCAGAATTAAACCATTGCAGGACATAGAATGGAATTTGATGTTTAAGTCATTGTTTGTCTGTCTTAAATCAAAATGAATAAATTTAGTTTTTGTGAGGTTTAAAGTTAGGTCATTAAAAGAAAACCATTTACTTATTTCAATCATATCAGATTCGATCTGGAGTTTTAACTCCCTAGAATTTAAACAAGAATAAAGTAAAACAGAATCATCCGCGTAAGTTATTTTTCCAAAAAGATTTAACTTACAAAAATCATTTATGAAGATTATAAATAAAAGAGAGCCGAGAATCGAACCCTGGGGGACACCACAATTTGATAAATGATAATCACTAACTGTTTCTCTGATTTTGACACGATGCCTTCTATTTGAAAGATAAGAAATGAACCATTGTAATATTGGACCTCTAAAACCTGCGGTTTCTAGCTTTATGGTTAAGATTGAGTGGTTTACTGAATCGAATGCTTTAGAAATATCTAAAAAAACAGCAGTAGTTTTCATGTTTTTATCTATACTATTATAAATAAATTTAGAAAAGTCAAGAAGAGCTAATTCAGTGTTACGACCCTTTATAAAGCCATATTGGTTTTCTGCAAAGAAACTTGATTTATTTAAAAAACTGTACATTCTAGTTGATAAAGCCTTTTCAATTACTTTTGATTTATTAATTTTAATTTCATTGTATTTAAACATGCTTTCAAAATAAAATACAGCAACACTAAAAAATAAATATAAAGTGATTTATAATTCATTTCAGTCATTAATTTGGAGTATAAACCAAGGAATTTAAATTCATTTTCAATGAAATGGTCGTCCCGCGGCCCGGTACCATTTGATCCATGGACTGGCACCGGTCCGCGGACCGGGGGTTGGAGACCACTGGTTTACAATATTTATATAATTAGTATGATTCATTTGACTAATACAGTGAAATCCCAATACAATGAAAAATCCCGTTATTACGAAAGTCCAGATAGTCCCCAACCTTTTTTTATTTGAATTAACGATAGTATGGTTACAACGAAGAAATTTTACTGTCCCGTTAAGTTTGTTATAACGGGATTTTACTGTATCTAATATACAAACAAATACTTTATACTTGTAAATGGGAGAATTATAAACTTATTTTTTTAAATATAATATAAAAAACTTTTATAAAAAATATTGAATTAGGGTGAACAACAAAAAAAACTTACTCAGGAGATTCCACATTACATAATTTGAAAATGTGAATAGTTTCTGTATTACTGGAGGCACAGAGCAAATCAAATTCTTTGCTGAAGGATAGAGATTTTATCTCTACACATCTAAAAAAAAAATATTGAAATTTTACATTTTGAGTTCAAATTATTTTTTACATAGGTTAGATATGAAAAACATTCTGCCACTGATTGACCTAACGGAAGGAACCAAAACTCAACTTCAACAGCTTCTCATAGAAGTTAGCTCACTGCTGCAAGCACCTCAATTTTAGAAAAACACAAATGTTCATTTTAAAGAATGAACCAAATTAAAAGAAAAATTTTAATTATATTTTTAGAAGTAGAATGAGACAAGATATAAGTTTTATGAGTGAACAAGAAAAAATTTTAAGCATTTAATATTGATAAAAATGTGAATTAGAATTTCCTAAACTATTGTTAAGCATTATTTTATCCATGGATAAAGTTGAAAGTTTGAAGGGCTGTTACCTTTTAACTCCTCTTCTAAATTCAAATAAAACTTCTCCATTGGAGACATTAAATACACGTATCACAGTTCCCTAAAATTAATAATAAATCAATTTTTTTATATGAAAATGAAAGATGTAATTGTTGTCCACAATTAGTGAAAAATAAATAAAGAATTCAAAACTTTTACTGATTGAAGTATTGATATACAAATAAAAATAGCAATAAATACCTTAATTGATGCAGTAGCTATCTTCTCCCCGTTTTCATCAAATGCCAGATTAGCTAACTGACTAGTATGGGCTTGAATAGTAATTTTAGGATCCTAAAACAGAAAATTATTTTAAATTAAAAGCATAGAGTTCTTTAGTTAACTAGATTAGCCTGTCTAGTCTAGCTGAATGTTTTAAAGCTATTTGAGAAACTCCAGTAGTTAAGCACAATGTTTCCCAAACTATGAATTCAGTGTTCTATTGTTTCAAATTTAGTTCCAATGGAGATTTCCAAAGATCTTTAAACTTTTTCAGCCAATTTTCAAAGAAAAATTTTGCTACTTTTAATGTAAGTTACATAAAGTAATTTCTACAAACCATTGTAGAATAGTTTTTTTCTGATTTTACAACCAGCATTTAAAAGTATTTAGGAGTTAAATCAGCATAAACTTTCTTTATTCAGTTTCCATTTAAACCCAACAGTTTTTACTTTGGAAGAGTTATTCCAGGTCGAATTCCTAGGAGAGGACCCACAAACCCACCAATCATAGTGTTATGGAATAGTATTTCAACAGGAAATGTGGCTATAACTATGTTTAACTTAAAACATTGAAAACTTTCAATAGACTTACTTGTGTTATGCAGTCAAAAATTTGCACATCCCCAGTAACTGCACTCCCTGGATAGGCCAAAATGGAGACATCTGGCTGGCCATATGTCAAAGCTATCAAGCCTTTAGTATTAATGGGAGTGTTAGTGATGATATGTATATGCTCATCATCTAGCTTCGACACTTGCATGATGTAAATGCAGTCTTCCAAACACACAACAACAGTCTAAAAAAACCCTGATTATTCACATTATGTTTCATTAAGCAGTTTTAGATCTGTATCTTCACTTGATATTATCTATCTACTATTGGATTATAAATAAGTCTGTCTGTCAGTTACTTAAATTTTTGAATTTTTAAATAAAAATCAAACTACATGTGTCTTCCAAGAGAGTAGTAATTAAATTTTATTTTTGGAACAGCTTTAGTAAGAGTCCTCCAGACACCATGTTTACCCACATTTCAAATGATGACAACACTTTTTTTAATTTTTAGCACTGACCAATGACACCTGAAACAATTATCTGCCGCATCCACGTCCACACTGTGTATAAAACATTTAATATCTACCTAGTTCTTAAGCATGTTGCTGTGTGAGCTGTGGTTACACATCATGACTGAAGGACTCTTTCTTAAGCTGTATCCTTATGGAATAAAAGGGCACAACTGGGATATACGTCGACCAGCCGCCATGTTTACTCACAGCTCAAATTAGATCTATATTGTTGTGTGTCATCATTTGAGCTGTGGGTAAACATGGCGGCTGGTCGACGTATATCCAAGCTGTGCCAATAAAAGCATATAAATTCACCCTAAATAGGAAAACATTTGTATTTAAGTATAGCATCACTTTTTTTTGTTTTGATTAAGTCCTTAAAACCTAATAAATATTCTTTCTGAATAATTTCTAATGATAGAAACAGAAGAAAAATCTTACAGATCTATTGAGTTTAACTGATAGAACAGTGTTGGGAAACAGCTTTTCAACTATATTCACTCCTTTCGACAAATGATACAAAACCATATTTCTAGGCTTGTCTAGAGTGACATAGGCCACCAGGTATGTGGAAAAGCTTCTTTCTATAATGCATATGTCTCTCAGCAATCCTGAAACAAAGTGAAAAGTTTGTAAACAGAATTCCTGCTGTTTAGATTGATAATAAAAAATATTAAATGGACCCGAGTCATATCCTGGCCAATTAACTATAATGTAATGAAATAAATACACTAACACTGCATCAGGAGATATGGCTTTGCAAATGCATTTGTGTATGCACAACAATTAAAAGGCTGACACTGCTGATGATACATATCTAATGTTTCAAATGAAATGTTTACTTCAAACCCTTTAATTATATTACTCTATATAGAAAGATTACTTACTGCTTTCAAACAAAAGCTGGCAGTCATACGCGGAATAGAAGTCATACAAAGTAAACCCAGTTTTCCCTCCAACACATATGGACCTAAAAGAAACAAATTGAAGAATGACAGAATGATGATTAAAATAAGCGATGTAGTTTTCACACAAAACTATGAGAACATCTCTATCATTTGAAGCATACAACTTCACTACGATAAGCTCCGGTATCTGTAGAAATTTAAATAAGCATGTTTGAATATTGCACAATAAAGAAATTTCTTACGTCGAAGTCTGGTTAAATGACAAATACAGATGCTCACTGGTCGGATCTGGTTCATACGAGTAACTCATGATTAGTAGTTCATATATTTTTATTCCTCAACGAAAGAAAGTAAAGAAATTTCAAGTATTTTCTCATCACCATGCACTAAAACTTCATGTAAACAGAGATGCCGATTCCCTTCGAATGGTTTGCCTCGGAGGAAAACATTGGTCAGAAACGAAACAACTAATTTTCCTCAAAGTAGGAAAAGTAGTAGTTTGTTTTCTTGTTTTAAAGCGACTAAAGCGACTCTTTCCCCAAAATCTTGAACCAATGCAAGATGGACGAGGCTGGAGTGGAAGGATCCCTTTGTAAATTGGGAAGTAAACACCGATTGAAACTAATGATTTTGACTATTGTATATCATCACAAAGGCTCTAAATAACCAGTATTTAATTTTTTCAAATTTTTTTAAAACATGAATTAAATTGCAATCCTCATTTCAAAGTTCCAAAGGAGAAAAACCGGGCGTGACGTCACAGTTGCGAAGTACGAAGGAGCCGCCAATCGCTCAAACTGCTCCAACCAATCGACTGCTCAAATTTCCCCCTTCTGCTTCCAGACGATGACGTGTTCTGCAACCCTGACGTAATACTTTGAGCTACTGCGCCTGTAGTTTTTATTTATTTAAAAATTTAATTAATGATCGGATTTCAAAAATTTTTTCACCGATGATCTCCTTTTATGAAAATCTGTTAGGAAAAATTAAATTTTAAAAAGTGATTACTAGTCAATTGTAAAAGCTGCTGTGTAACTTAAATTCGAGCAAGACACACGAGTAGTACATCTCAAACTTAAATATGAGTGACGTTAGTTCTGATATATAAAATAAGCACATTTAATAAATTTCAATGACAAATATTAGAATTAAAGCATCGAATGGAAGAAATTTAACTCCAAAAGTGGAGACAGTACAATATACTTTCTCCAAACTAATTCAAATATATATCTAATATTCCTTTTTTATCAGAAAATTCTAATATCTTCTCATCTAAAATTTTGCAATATTTATTACCCTATTAAAATAACTTGCATAGTGCGGGATTTATTTTTGTGTGAGTATATTTTATGAGGGATTTATTTTTGTGGGATCCGCCATTTTTCCTATGGCGGCCCGACGTCTATATGACGCCCTTTGCTGAAGTATATTGGAATTTCTTTTTGTGGAAGGAGATGAGGAATACTCGCTCTTAGTCCTATTTTGTGGTAAAAAAGAAATTTCCAACTCTCAAAGGGGGTAATATCGCAATTTTTTTAACGACGAGATTAATTAATAATGGCGAATTAATAATTTTTATTTTAAAAATGGAAAATGTACTTTTTACGTTTTTGTTCTATGTACTTCAAAGCTATAAAATAAGAAACAAGTATGAAGTTAAAAATCTCTTTAACATATAAAACTATTTTAAACAAATATGATGTTATAAATTTCTAATTTGCCAAAGCTTCCATTTAACAATTTAAACAAATCCTTAAATAACATAGAGATAATATAAACTCCATAACCATAAAAAGGAAGTGGTTCCGAACCTCAGTACACTGTAACGTGTAACCACATCAACATGAACGATTTGACGAAAATCGTTCTATGGAGAAAGCCAATGTTCTCTACTCTTCTATGACTCTCTCTGATTATACTCTATTCATTTAGAATTGGCGCTTGAGAAATAGTGCTTTCCCCCACGCTAGAAGCGTAACCATAGTTACGCTCTTCGCGCAGCCAATAGTAAGCCTTCTTCGTCACTTTGACGAGGATAGTTGCTATGGTTACCGATCGGTGGTGGGGGCAGGAAATATTTTCGGCGCAAGTTCAGACTTGCGTATGCGCCAAGTTTTTAGCGGTAAAGATGACCAATATGGTAACCCTAACTTATGTTAAAAAAATTATTTGGCTTCTAAATGTGCCGCTAAACAACCAAAATTCGCCAAGCATACGCAACTCTGAACTTGCGCCATATTTTCAAGGGCCAGTTCAAAATGAACAGAGTATAGTTGTGCTGTTATGCATGACGATTAATATAGTGAGTAAATACCAGTGAAAATTATCTAAAATAGCAAAAAGGGCAGCGTAGTAAGGGATGATACCCCTATAGAAGATTAAAATCGTATATTTGATTTTCTGGTAGATACTGAGAAGAAAGAAGGAGCAGAAGCGGATCCAGGGGGTGGCATGGGGGCACGTGCCTCCCCCAGAATAAGAACAAAAATTATCTGGAAAATTTTACTTCTAAACAAATTTCTAAATAAAGCAAATATTTGAAGATGTAAAATTGCATTGGTATGTAGATTTATGGTCAAAAATAGTAAATCCTTCAATACTTCAAGAATATTCAAGATTTTATTACAAAAAGTCACGTTAAAATCTACGTGATCCCCCAAAAGTCGAACTTAAATCCGCCCCTGAGAAGGAGAAGCTAAAAACTACAAGAAAAAATTCTTACGTAATATTCGTACGATCCCTCATTAGATTCGTTACGAATCAAACCATGTACTGAAAGAGGTGATAAAAATCGAATAAAAACTCGAGTGGATTCACTGTCTTCCCCCTCCCAATGAAGTGAGTGTTTATGTTTACACTGATAACGGGGCCAAGTGGTCTCAGTTTCATCCTGGTCATCAGTCTGTGGTCAAACGGTGAAGATGAGACCTCTGATCTTAATTTTTCTTGTGGCTTTGTTCGTTGTGACGGCGAACGGTAAGATTTTAGAATTTAAAAAAGGTTTTTGTTTATTAAGGTAATTAAGTTCTTATAACAGTTTGGATTCCACATTAAAATTTCAAAATAAGAACATTTTATTTACCTGTTAGAAAATGTTTGATAGCTAAAAAAAAAGTGCTTACATGTGGATGCTACAAAGATTCACGCTCTTTCTTTTCATTCATTTTCATCACTTCATAGGTTCATGCCTACCCGGTCAACTATCTTGCGATGATGGTAAAGAGTGTATAAGCTCTAGCAGTTGGTGCGACCAGAAGGATGATTGTACAGACAAAAGTGACGAAAATTATTGCAAAAAGGGTAATTGGTGGAAACCCGGTAAGTGCCAATTTTTATCTTGTATATATGTATATTACAAAGCAATAAATTCCAGCAACCATGCAGTAATTACCAGTTTTTAAATCCTTAATTAAAAATCAGAAAATCAGAGTCCCTTTCACTCAATCATGACGGTTGACGGCTGTAATGTACACCTATGGAGACAACACTCCTCCCTGGTTTTCTCGGCCCCCTAACATCCAGGAAGGCTGAATTTTCAATCAATTCACATTAACACTATGTGCAATCAGAGAAATAAATTTGGCTTTGATATATCTTTTCCTTCTTGGTGTACCATTTTGGATTGCCAGCAGTGTAAAAGTTTACTAAATAATGTTTAAGAAAAATAACAGCAATTCTTATTTTTTTCTTAGGTACAATAACAGTAATGACATAAAAATAGTAAACACACACCAGAATACTTGGAAAAAAGAAAATAAAACCTAGCAAAAGTTTTCAAACCAAAAATTATACTTATTTATGAGATTCACCACAGTTTATATTTATTAGTTAATAGAAACACAAAAGTAATCATTTAATGGGATACTTGATCCCTGGGGGCCTGGGATCATGTATCCCTCGAAAAAAGGGATCAAGTATCCCTAATATGATATTTATACAAAATATTCAGTTTTAATAATAATGTATCGAAGGTTGTGTTTACTAAACAAAATACTCAATTATTAAAGACAGTCAATACTTTAAAACTGAACTTAATTTAATTTTCAAAGTTGCATAAACAGTTACTATAAAAATTAACATATCTGACTTTTGAAAAAGTTTCCTGGTCACATTCTGACAATCATTTCTTGAGCTAAAACAAAAAGACTGAAAAAGACCAAGTGTTGCTATATTTTGTGAACAAAAGTATAAGTTTAAAATTGTGTATCAAAGCTCTTCTAATTGGTTTTGGTATTTTTTTGGCAACGGTATCAAGTATCCCCAGTCTCCCCTAGTTATGAAATTTCGTAAAATCCGCTCTCATTTCAATACTTTTTTCATCGTTTAGACCCAAATAACTGTGACAGCACTCATTTATTGTGCAATAATGGGAGATGTGTTCCGAAGAGCGCTGAATGCAATGGTCACTCTGATTGCCCAGATGGATCCGATGAAGTCAACTGTAAGTTATGCATTTGACTTTCTCTTAACATTTTAGAATAAAAAATTCAAAACTCATGGGCAATTATACTAAGGGAATAGTGTTTAATGAAACACAGAAAACCAAAATCCGCAATAAAAGTTATAGTTCGATTTTTAAACTATATGTAAAATTTTTTACATACTTATAGCTTATAGGTGTCTATAATGCGAAGATTTCCATTATTTAACAAGTATCTAAATTTTTATAATTAGTATTTAATAATATAAAAGTATCGATTTGTTCAGGTTTTTTTGTTTCACTTTAAGCCATATTTATAAGAATGTAACTATATTTACAACACTTGTGGGAAGAATCCCCACTCCTACTAAAAAATTTTATTTCAGGTGAAAAGTCCTCTTCAGAGGAATCCCAAAGCTCCTCAGAAGAATTCAAAACCTCCTCAGAAAAATCTAAAACTTCTTCAGAAGAATCTATAACTTCTTCAGAAAAATCCAAAACTTCCTCAGAAGAAGACAAAATTTCCTCAGAAGAAACCGAAACTTCATCAGAAGAATCCAAATCTGATAAGAAAGATGTGGCGGGCCCCCTGACTCTGGATAACAATAATTACGACGAAGAAACACCAAACCTGAGTACAACAAAGTCCACCCCTTCTTCAACGACTGTGGATGCCCGATTCCATAAACAGGAGATACCAATGACCCCTGTTATAAAAGGCTATTATGATCGAAAACTTAACGGTTTGACCACCAGAACGCCAAAAAATTACATCCATTCAGACCTTAGTTCTCACTCCACCAGTGCACCCACTTTCAGTAATCAGGGGCAGTATTACCCCCCACCTCCCCCTACCTATCCGAGGAACACCCTTACCTACCAATCATATAGACCAGAAACTCAACCCACCCCAAACATTAATAGACAACCTATAAATCCACCATCCAGAAGTAGAATACCACCATACGATCCAGGTAGCCGTAGACAACCCACAGTTCAGGATCCAGGCAGCCATAGACAGACTACATTTAACGCTCCAGAGATCCATGGACAACCCGAAAGATACCCTCAAAATGTCCACAGACAATCCACAGTTCAGGATCCAGACAGCCAAAGACAAACTACATTTAACTCTCCAGAGATCCGTGGACAACCCTCAAGATACCCTCCAAATGTCCATAGACAACCCACCAATTACAATTCTGACCCTAATAGACAATCCACCTACAACCCATCTGACCCTAGAAGACAATCCCCCAACTACCCTTCTGACCCTAGTAGCACCCACTACCCTTCTGACCCTAGTAGACAATCCACCCACTACCCTTCTGACCCTAGTTGGCAATCCCCTTACTACACTCCAAATGGACGGACACAACAACCGACTTACCACCATCCTACGCCCCGACCGGACCCTTACAACAATTTCCACGAAAACGTGATTCCTCTTTCTAACGGCCTGTCTCATCACTTGTCTCGTCATGTGCCTCGGTACACCGGACATAGGAAGATCCTGCCGAGATTCAACTTCTCTCGAGACTTCTCGAGTGCAAGGAACGACGAGTCCGTCTTCAGAGGGATTGAATGGATCTTGAGCCGGAGAGAGCCTTACAAGGGATGGGGGGTGGACACACCTCGAGCCATAGTCGCACTGTCCCTCGCCAACAACAGTTTTGAGAACGACGCCATGAAGAATTACTTGAATCTCCAAGTGGGGCTGAAGCTGCTCAAGTAATCATATTTTTATTCTTTTTAGCAGTCGAATATATTTTAGAGAAATATCTCTTGCTGGGCTATCCTGATAGTTCAATGATCACCTTTATGATTTGCGGTTTACATGGTGTAGATGACAGTTTCTGTGTTCTTTCGTGGAATGGTACTTGTTGCACACAAATTTAGTGAAAACTACTTATGTGTGCCGATGTTTTGATGTCTACAATGAGTTTTCTTAAGCAACAATGGAAGGCAATTATTTTAAAATCTCTGATTGACAGAATATCAAAATATTCCATAAAAGTTTATTGATATTTATTGTAATCTAATGCTAAAAATATTTGGACTCTGGTGTTACAATCGCAATACGTGTCTTAGAGATAACTTTTTAAATAAAAAAAGAGGAAAAAACTCTCCAAAACTCTCTCTCTTTTGTATTTAAACCAGAAGGCATCTCTATGGGGTCAAAAAAATAAATAGATAAAAACATTTTTGTAACTATACTCCCGTTTCTTTGACTTTCGTTATAGTGCTAAAGATCTTCGAGAGACTGAACTGGCTCACTTAGTACTGGCATTGTTGGCGACGTGTCAAGACCCCTCAGACTTCCAGGGGGTGGATTTGGGGCGTACACTATTGGAAAAGAGGAGGACTCAGCACCCCTTCACACTGCTAACTGCCTGCTTGGCTGGTCAGCCCTTTGAGAGACGCTTGGACTCCCTTATATACGATATGCGAGCTACCCCCGATTCTGAGAAAAAGAAAGGTTAGTTGTGAAGTCTTTATACTGCATCAAAAGGCAATATCTACTAGTAAGGTTACCTTGATCTTTTGAGACTTTTACCCACAAACTGTTGCAGAATGCAGAAGGAACATTAATTATAGTATTTGACATTAAGCCATTAGTGACAAACTTAGATTTTCCAAAGATGATATTGATGATTTTCACTCATAGCGAAAAAGCATACATTAAATTGTTTACCTTTCACCCTCTCAGATAGACTGATCCTGTCCCTCACGGCAATCTCCTGCTACCTGAGAAGCAATCCGTCTGAACAGACTCGTCTAGCGCAAACACTGCACAACGCTACATCGAAGCTTCTAGAGCTGCAGCTCGATGACGGTTCATTTGGTAGCGTCTACAGCACGGCGATAGCTGCACAGGTAATCAAAAACTACGTTACAATTATTAAAATCTCATATGATTATGAAAGGCCGGGCAAATCCCCCCTCTCAATCGGTTCCTCAGAGAACATTTTCGAACTATGACCTGCTTAGGTAGCTCTAACAAGGAAACCCACCCAGGCTAAACTCTCAAAAACGGACGAAAATTTTACAGGAATAAGAAGATGACTGAAAACACTTACTGTAGAAAAAATTAGCTGTGGAATTTCATAAGAAGAAGAGTAAATTTTGAAAAAATTAGCTTCTGAGTTGCCGAACCCATTCAGTTTTGCACCAATTGGCGACTAGGCGTATATTTGATGAACTTTTTTTGATTGGGCGATTTAAACTGCTTCACCTTCGGCAGTTCATTTAAGAATTATGCGGTTGATTTTAAAGATTTTTTTACCAGGTTTCTACTGTAATTCCGCGGCTAAGTTCTTCCCAGTAAGTGTTTTGAGTTATCTACTAACCCCTGTAAAATTTTCGTCTATTTCTGTGAGTTTAGCTTGAGAACGTTTCCTTGTAAGGTTTTTGATGTATTCACTAAGGATAATTCAGCGTCGGTGTTAAATCCTCTGTCAAAAAAGGATTCCACCAATCAAAGTCAACGAAAAGGTAATTTATCTTTCTTTAGACTTTAGATGCTGGTTAACATTGACACCGATGGCTGTGAATAATATGGCTATCCACTGGCTAGATTAGCCCAGATTACGTTCTTGTGTGGTCTGGATAAGCAAGATCTTTTTGGAAGTCCATTGGATTTCTTGAGGGTTTATGATATCATGGATTTCATCTAGCACTAGCCCTGATAGATTTTGGAGAAAGAAAACAACTGAAACTCGGTAGACAAATTTCATAAAAAACTCGCCGGATTTTTTTATACCCTGACTCTTCCGCTCTTTTCGACAAATATTTGAATCCATTCACATGGGCCACCTTGGGTATCATTTCCAACCTTTAAACAGGTTACAGGTTTAAACAGGTTAAATGACTGTTAGGAAAGGATTTTCCTTCGCCAGAAATCATCAAACCGTTCTTGGTCAAGAACAGTTTTTCCTCTTGATCTGCATTTGTGCCAGAGGCGTATTTTAAGAGGAATCGAGAGAGCCCTGAATCAGACTGCGTTTACAAAATTTTTTAAAAAGATATTTTATATATTCTTGGAAAAAAAATTATATTAATGTCACTGTTTTTATTCTCGTTTTAGGCTTTGATGTCGCTAAACAATACTCTAGGGTGGAACCCAGATTCTACTTTCAGTTTTCTTCGGGAGCGACAGGATGTCAATGGTTCTTTCGGCGACTTCTTAGCGACATACTACGTGATTCCAGCTCTGAGGGGGAGGAGCTTACTGCATCTTAGGAACACTCGTTGCACACCAAAAAATAAAGGTAACTATATTAAATTGTATGCTATATAGAAGAAATTTTCTGGATAAAAATTAGGCATTTGAAATGAATTTACTCATAATGGGATTAATTGAGAAATTAATCGATGCTATGAATATCTGATTAAACCGGTTAGAAGAAATCAATAAAGGATCATTAGTTTTTATTTATAAGAAGAAGTTGCAAAACTTTTTTTCCAATCGACTTTTTGTACTTTAAAAGGTTTAACATGTTTTTCTTTAATTATAATAATAATTACTTTTAATAATCTTTTATGAAAAAGTGGAAGATTAAATTAAAATAAATGAAGGAATTTTATTAAAATTAGGAAATTGTTTTCTCGGGAAGCTGTAGAACCAGATATTCTCCTGGATAATTTCAGTCCCTTAATTAATTAATTTTAACTTTATTACTTGGTTTTGACCAAACAATACCGCTGAAAAGGGACATGGAAAAGAAAGTAATTGCCTACATATTATTAATTAAAGTTCTGATAGAGTGGTTGGGTTCGGTGATTTCCACGAATTGGTGAAGCTAAACTCTTTATTCGAGTCATTTCAGTATGAACAGAAGCTTCAACAATTCCCTCATAGATAGCAGCACCACTTTTTGAAACGGCACCGCTGGACTGCAATTCTGGTAATACGGAAGGCTAGACGGCTTAAGGTGGACACAAATTGGAGCCGAGCGGCGAAGGCGAACAGCCACGAACACGCTCTGCGCACGCGCAACTCGGAGGCTCTAAGAGCGGCTCTTGCGCAGAGCGTGTTCGTGGCTGTTCGCTACGCCGCTCGGCTCCAATTTGTGTCCACCTTTAGAAGTGGAATATGGCAGGAAAAATATAATTCTTTCTAAATAAGACATTTTTAAATGATTGAATAGGTATTTGTAACACAGTAACCCTATTTATTATGAAAATAATATGGATTTTTTAAGATATTAACTTAAATGAGAGAGATTTTAAAGTCACGAAGAATAATTGACAAATTACGTTTTACTACTCATTTTTATCAAGCAAGGTTACAAAACAAGATGTTTTTTCTGAATCTATTAATGGAGAGGGAACGAAACAATTATACATGTAGTTAATTATAGTAAGTAGTCGATATCTTGTATGACAATTTTTAACTTAACCTTGTTGACTCGTTCTACTTGTTTCAGAACTGACACCTCAAGAAATCTTAGAGTACCCAGGTGAGAAGCAGTACTTGAAATACTATTTGAACTTCGGGTACCCCCTTACGAACGCGTACTCGGTGCAGATGCACGTTCCACTTGGGATCAACTTCTTCGACGTGATGCGAGTGGCAGAGTACCTGAACAAGCACTTCAAGTACGAGTTCACAAATTACAAGAATCTGCAGTTCTTTTCTTGTAATATGAATTGTAGTAGAATTTGTATTTTTTCTTAGGATTTTTTCTCTTTTAAAATAGTGAGGTAATTGGCCATATACTGATAGACCTATAGTGCATGAGCTAGAGAAAGTGTGTGCTACGTGTAGAGAAAAAAAACGTACCTTAAAAACTTAAAAGAATCGTATTAAGTTATGATAAAAAAACTATGACTAATTTAGTATATTCCTAACATGAAACAACTTATGATTAAAAATAAATAGCCTTTCAAAAGTGCTTATAACTTTTCAGCAAACGTATCTTGAACAGGTGTCTTTTAGTACTCGTCGGCCTTCATTTTCAGAGGTAGTTTAACTGTGAGCATCAAATTTTTCATAATATTTTAAGACAGAAGAAACTCTAATCCAGTAGTTCTCAAAGTTCTTAAAGCAACCACCCCCTTAATTTGCTTAAAACTTTTCAACGCCCTCCAATAAAAAAATTATAGAATTTAGGGTATAGGGTAGGGCTATTAGTTAATATTTTAACTATAATTTTATGTATAGTAAACCCGATATTAGTTAACTTAGGCTCTTAGGCACCAAATTTGTTAAACTCGGGACTTAGCGGCCCCCTAATATCCTTCTAAATAAAAACATTTATTCCTACACATTAATATGCTTATAAAACATGTTTCTTCTTCTTTTTTTGTTCTCATTTCATACGATAAAAACTGATAATGAGCTGCTTAAAAGTAGCTAAAGTTAGTGATAAAAATGTGTTGGTGACCATGTCCCTCAACTTCTTTTCAATAGACTTAAGTAGCTCACTTTCGGAGCTCTAAGGGATCACCTGCGGTATGAATATAAGACTATCAGTTGAGAACACTCTAGATAGGGGGGTCTGTGGGTCACCCCCAGAAAATTTTTGATTTTAAGAACGAAAATAGTGCCAATTGCCTCCAAATATGCCTTTTAATGCAGTGTATTTTTTAGTCTTCTGGAAGGGCACGCTCCCGTGCCCCCTGGATCCGCCCCTGCTAGTGTAGTATCTGTGGTAACCATTTGCAAGCTCAGTAGGTCACATGGTGGTTCTATGTGACGTTAGACGGATATAGTCCATTTGGTGTTCTTCCAAGCTCACAAATTTTTTAAGACGATGAGGAATGGAAGTATCAATAGTTAAGATGATTTTCAACAAGAAAAAAATAGTTTCCATTCGATATTTCAACGGCCAAATTTGATGTGCACTAATTTGTAATAGTCAAAAAGTACAGGAAACTGTTTACATTACTTTTGACAGGCAATATAAAATTTAAAAAAATTACGAAACATGATTTGAACTTGGTTTCAATTTGAATTAATCTTGCACTTTAACTTTATCAAACTCCAATGTTACCATTAATGAAGCCAGATAAATTCCTAGAAGGTATACTTTATTAATATACCAAGTCTTATATACAAAAATCTGTTCCACCCTCACATCGATATATTTTATTGAATAGGTATCGAGGTACCTTAGAGGAAAGCTTAGATTTCAAGTGTAACTTTAACAGCTATATTCGTTGCGACGTTGATGGCTGTGAATATGACTAAGTTTTTATTGGTTTAATACAGATTATTAACCCAATATTTTATATTTTTTATTTTATATTTTTTCTAGTTAATGTGTTCTACTTGTTTTTTTCTTTCAGCTTCCAATATGATGAGAGGGGAGGGAAGATAAACGTCTATTCGATATCAGATGTTCCAAATGACATTGAAAGGGGTCTAGCTTGGCATCTCTATAGGAAAAGAGACTCTAATTCTAATTTTTTTAGGATAAATGAAGGTATTAATGTGTTAAGAAATTATTGTTCATTGTTATTTTCTGAGAAGTTATTTACCAGGCGTATTTTAAAAAAGTTCTTTCTTATTTAAATTAATGTAACACAGAATTTTAAACTTGAAGAGAGAAACTCGCAACTTTATTTTATCCTCCAAGTAGATACGAAAGGCCCATAACAGAAACTTTTTTGTCATATAAAATAGTAAAAACTGACATCTACCTATTTTCCCCCTTAATGACTTGCCTTCCACACTGTATCTCTCCATTACGCGTGAAAATTTCTGTTTTCACTCTAACAACTTAAGATACCCGAAATCAAAGTTTATGTACTCTTAAAAGTTTTAAATATCAATAACCTAACTATTCCATCCTACTAGAACCATTTTCCTAAAAGCACCTATCGATTTTGCCTATTACTATACAGGGTGTCCCAAGATAAGTGTCCACCCCCCTTCAACTTTTTTACGTAAATTCTACCTATTTAAGCGCGAGTTTTCGGGGTTTTATTCAAGGCATTTCTCTGCACAAGGTGTCTTTTCGTACTTAATCGATGCTGCTCTACAACTTTGTAAATGACTAATTTAGCAAGTCTAGAAGTTTTTAAAATAAAAAATAAAACTCGTAACATTGACGCTAGGGAGCGTTGAAAGTTGTCTAATCGTATAGGGCATGGTCTTGGTCACTTTTCCTAGACACCCCTTTATGACTTTATCTGTAGGGGTTCAAAAGGTAAAGGGGGTAGAGACAGTTATCTCGGGACACCCTGTATAAATAAAAGATATTAATCTGAAGAGTATGAAGAATTTGAGAGCGAGCAGATGTTAATTACATAGATTCGTTTATATTCCTTGATAACACTGTACTTAAAAATCCTTTTTTAACCAAAATCCTTTTTTCTTTCAGATCTAAGAACTTTCATTCCAAACCCAAACGAGCATTATATCTTTTGGTACCATCGCCATGGTCTTAACTCTCAACTTCAATAATTCATATCAACCTTGAAGAGGATATGAACTCGAATGAATTCGTATCAAATAAAGATTTTACGTTATGCCAAACTGGACTATTTTCGAAGTTTTAAAAATATAATATGAAGTATATAAAAAGTAAACCAAACCACACAAGTGTAGTTTCCTTCACAGATTTTTTACATGTTACATTTTGTACGTAGGATTTTTTGTGAATACTAAATTGTCCTATACACGTAAAGTATACATTTTCTCTTTTTAGAAATAAAAAAAATATTATTATCATATTTGAGGCGTTTGCTTTCAAAACCAGCTCATTCCATGTTTGGAAATTTTACAGGAGAGACTAAAAACTTCTCACGTCCACAGTTCTAAAGCTGTTTTTTTTATTTTTAATTGTAGGTATAACCCTAGAATTTGATTTGTTTTTGATTTTCATTCCAGGTGCATTACCTTGGGCGTAATTACACTAATTAGGTTGGAATGAGCTGATTTTGATGCAAAAAAACGATTTTTCATGCTTTTTTCCAGTTTTTTTGTTCAATTAAATTGTGTGAAATTGTTTTTTTCCAGTTTACCAGTTAATATTTGTGTCTTTACGAGTTTTAAATAAATGACATCCACTTTTTCAAATGATCTGAAATTTCACATTTGAGATCACAGTTTCACCTTTTCATCTAATTTTGGGTTGGAATGAGCTGGATTTGATCTATATCTCTTCGTCCCATTTATGATAATCAATAATGAAAATTCAGTAACGAAAAAGTGTGTCTAGCAGTACAATTTTCCTGAAGAATTGGTTTGAGCATAGCAGTTTTGGGAAGATGTCCGTAATCGGATCCACTCTCTTTTTAGATGGGTAATACAGTTGGGTATTTGGGTATTAGGGGGGTTGAGTGTACTTTAGTATCTTTATCATTTTTGATGTCTGTAAAATGTTTGTATTGTAAACACGAAATAGAGCAAACATTATTTTACCAAGCTAAAATCATAGTATGGTTAAAAAGAGTACGTTCGAAAGGATCCATCATGGGTGTCACTTAGGGGGGAGCAGGGGAGACAATTGACCCCCAACGTTTTTACTTTTGTATGAAAAATAGCTACAAGCTACAATGTCCCTAATAAATTCTGTAATTTCCACAAGAAGCATCGGGTGTAACCCAAAAAGTTTTAAAAGAAGTTATAATTCAGAAGAATACAGAAGAAAAAGAATAGAAAGTCAAATTTCAAAACTTTTTCTGGTGGAGAGCCCCCAAACCCCCTCTAAATATTTGAAGCTTGTTATACAGTGTTTTTCCCTTGAATATTCCGCAGCTTACCAGCGGCTGTTCCCTTTGGGTGCTCTCTAAAGAGTTTGAAAAGGAGATAAAACATTTAGTTTAACAGCGCAATTTTCGAAAAATTTTCTGTGGAGAAGACCCCCTAGCCTTCCTCGAAATTTAAACGCTTATTTATAACTTTTTCCCTTGAAAATTCTGTGTTTACAAGGAGCTGATCTCCTTGGGTGTAACCTAAAGTGTCTCAGAATGAACTTAAACACAACTTTAAGAGGAAATTTTCAAAATTTTCCTGTAAGTGACCCCCATACCCCCTTTTTTACATGAAGCTCACGTTGTAAAATTTTAACAATAAGTGTAATAACATTAAAATACTACTTTTAAGTGATCTAAAGTTAAACGCGTATACTAGGGTGTATCGAAAAAAACTTTTTTTTTGATTTTGATGATGCCTTAGTGCGGAAAAGTTGTCTAAGGTGACAGAGAGTACCTGTGAATTTTTTCAGAATTTTCGGATAATATCTTGAGGTGCCGCCAAGGCCCTGAAGGTCCCCATGTTAATCCAATGGAGCGCGCAAGCCAAGAAGGCCCAAAATTGGTTTTTCGCCCCTCATTTCTACCCTAATCACACGACGAATGTCTTCACTCGAGTTATGGACCCTATAAGATCTAGGCTATCCGACAAAACTTGAATAATAGCCTAAATCTCTATATTATGTTGATTTTGGGATCTGATTTGAACGAGGAAATACGCGATTTTCGACGAAATTGGAGCATACAAAAAACGTTATATAGAGATTTAGGTTATTATTCAAGTTTTGTCGGATAGCCTAGATCATATAGGGTCCATAACTCGAGTGAAGACATTCGTCGTGTGATTAGGGTAGAAATGAGGGGCGAAAAACCAATTTTCGGCTTTTTTGGCGGCGCGCCCCATTGGATTAACATGGGGACCTTCAGGGCCTTGGCGGCACCTCAAGATATTATCCGAAAATTCTGAAAAAATTCACAGGTACTCTCTGTCACCTTAGACAACTTTTCCGCACTAAGGCATCATCAAAATAAAAAAAAAAGTTTTTTTCGATACACCCTAACGTATACTCGTTAAAGCAGTGGTTCCCAACAGGTGGTCCGTGGACCACTAGTGGTCCGTGAGGCCCTCAGAGGTGGTCCGTGAGAAGATTTTTAAATAACTTATGCAAAAAATGGGTGGAAAATTTTTAAAAATAGTTTTCCTAATCACACATTCCAGGAAATAGTAAAAACACTACAGATACAAAAACATAAGTAAAAAAATCGTAAGTTTCATAAATAAAAAATTTTATGTTCACTTTCTCTCCTATGAATCATTTGTTTTTGTTCATTTCTATTATTTTGCACAGTTTTATTCAACAGTAGTTTATAGTTGAAACGAAATGTGATCATGTAGAAAATTGTTGCATCATATTAAATAAAACTGAGAGGCGTCGGGGTGGGGCTAATAAAGAATCGAATGACTTATACTTGGTTTGATACGAAGCGAAGCGTGGAAGTGTTGAAAGATACTTCAAACTGGGATACTATGTGGTCAGACAGAGGGTCTTCGAGAAATCGTCGTATGAAAAAAGGAAATTTTTGAGATACAAGTGAAATAGGTTTTTTCGAATGAGAAAAATTTATTGCCGAAAATGTGAAAGTTTTTGAACACATAAATTATTTTCTATTTTAATCGCTCCTTTGAAATAATTATTAACTTTCAACGCGGTTTCTTTCGGGAGAACTTTAGCCTCTCCGGCCTCGCATAAAGAATTTCTTCTGCCACAACTCACGGTCAGTGCATGTCCAGTTTGCTTTTTTGTGATCAACACAATTCCTGGTTATCTCATTCGTACTGCAGTTTAATTAAAAACTAAGTACTTTCTTTCAAATTTAAATGTACTTATAATATATTACCTTATTTTTGTTGGTTATGAAAAAGAAGAAAAAACCTATTTTATACTGTTGTTTTTTTAAACCTGTAACTTTTGCGTAGGTGTGAACCCTTCCAGGGTTAATGGATAAAAAGGCTTTAAAAATGGTTAAATGTCTTTTATAAAAGGTACATTTTTAAATAATTAGATATAAAATTAATGTAATGTTAATTTTTCTTTAAGTTTAATAGATTATTTGATTTTCTAAGTCCTATTTAGAAACATTGTAAGACAGGGGCGTAGCCAGAGGGGGGGATTTGGGGATATATCCCCCCCCGAAACTCAGGAAATTTCCTTTTTGACCATAGAAAACCACTAAAAATACCCCATATCCCCTCCCGAAATATCAACATCCCCCTCCGAAATTTTTTTCTGGCTACGCCACTGTTGTAAGACTCGGTTTCCCTTACTTCAGAAAAAAAAGTCAAAATTTTAGACCCTCCTTGAGGAATGAATGCACTGAAAAAAGTTAAAATTTTGAAGATACAATTTGGGATAGAGATGGTCCGCGGAGGTTCAAATTTAAGTGAAGTGGTCCGCAGACATATTTGAGTTGGGAACCACTGCGTTAAAGGGACGTTGAGTTAACAAAAAAGTCTGGTTACCCTTGACCCCCAACTAAAAACTGAAATAACGCCCCCAGGAGTCAGATTCCTCCAATTACTTCGAATCTAATCTAGAATTGACAGAGAACTAGTCTTATAAAATAAAAAGCGTGGTGTGTTATTTAGAGCTGTAGACTTTCACTGACCAGCTGTGTGGCTGTCTGTCACAAGAATCTGTCGTCCTCCTTAAGCCAATCTCATCTCTCTTCTCATTGGTCAAACGAATAAATTTAACAACGGGATTTCTTCTCTCTCTTTTTTTGTGAACTTCAACCAATCACCTATCGTCGCTGTAGCAAAAAGCACCAATAAACCCACCCCAAACATCAAACATCAAACACCAATCACCCATCACCGTACCGTACAGATGAGGATTATATGGATGAGGTCGAGGACTACAGAAATTTTATGTCGGTCTGTCCATATTGTTCCCATATGTATTTTGATAGTTTTGTGAGTGGTAGCGCTGCAAACGTAGTACACGCCTAGTAATTATTTATTTTCTTCACTTTACAAGAAGAAGAAACCTAAAGGCTATGACGCAATCAACGATCACGTTGTCAACGAATGTTTCTGTTTTCTGTTTACTGCCGTGCCAAAGATAGATCCGGACCGGAACAACCGTAAAAGCTGTAAGATATTACCAAAGCCTTTCTATTATATTCACAGCATTATGTTATGCAATTAAAGGCCATTGTCCTTTCAATGAAATTTAATTATCCGTGCTTGGATTCAAATATTTCAAAAAAAATTTCTAATAACCATCTCTCAGATAATTTAATACTGTATAATACTATTCCAATTTAAATGCTATTTAAATTTAACTTCATTACTTTTAATGAAAACTTAATTAGAATTATAGATAATAGATTTTAACAAATTTAATTAAATTGTATATTCTGAATAAGTGTTTGTTTGAACAATAACAACTATCCTATCTGCAGATAATCATTGTTCAAAGCTTTGCTTTTAATTCAGTCAAATCATACATAGTCTAGGATTGGCATCAAATGGCTTGCTCTTATGCTAAGAAATCAAAGTCAATTCTATCTATACTACTTTTAAGTCATTTAAATTTGTTGTCTCCTATGCTCTTGCTCATTTAGCTTTTCCAAAATAGCTTGCAATTCTTTTCTAAAATTATTGGCCATTAGTGCTAGTTTTGGAACAGATTTGATATAGGTCCTCCATGGCAAAAAGGGTTAGGAAGGCAAACACTGGAGACCCTTTGAATGGCCTGTCCTATACTATCAGGCCTGACAAGAGGGGGCGATTCCCCCGGGCCTGTAGGGGGCCCGGGACCCAAGAGGGATTTATTTTGGAAATTAATTAGTTCACATGAAGGTCCAAATATGAGTAAACTCCCAGTTTTCTAGGGATATATTTTCAAAAATTTTCTGGGGGGACCCCCAGACCCCCTTTATTGCTTGTTACTCATCGTATTATCAAAAGAAAACGATATTTTTAAGTTGAGTGAAATTCAGATCTTATCTAGAAATATTCTAAAGATTACATTAAGCCTATGAATGCATGGGTGGTTATACTTCAGCAAATTTTTCCCCCTACCTCAAAATGAGAAGTATAGGTATGTCACTGAGGGCCCGCTTACCAACCTTGTCCCCGGGGCCCGACTTGGCTCTCAGTGGCCCTGTATGCTATAGAGCTTGATCGCCATGGAAGACCTATATAGAATTGATTACTGTAATACATTATAGTTACTGCACTCTTCTAGGAATACCTAGCATCCTCCTCTCTATTTCTATCAAGATGATCACTCTGCGTGCAGCCACATACTTATCCCCCAGCATTCCTGTGGAATACTTTGAGATGATTCTGCAGTACCTCGAGTCCAAACTAGGTATTCACACGACTCTTCTCTATGAGTCAAGATGGGAGGGTCCAAGGGCTGAGAGAGAGGACCCATTTATGTCGGGGTACCTAGATATAGGTATGTTGTCTATATTCAATGCATAATAATTATTTGTTTTGTGTTCTTTAATGGGATCTATCTTAGAAACGTTGTAGTAATATAGGCCAGCATTTATTTAAGTAAGGAATTAGGTCAGTGATTTAAACTTAAAATAAGAAACCATGTGAAACTTCATAACCTAATTAGAAGGAAAAGTCAAGTTTACTAATTAGAAAGCCTAATATCTTATTATGATAATATATATTATTCAAGTTATATTAGGTATTTTTAATCCTTTAAAATTAGTCAATATTTAAATAGATGTGAATGGGGTGCTGGTAAACCTATCGTAAATTATTCCTCTTTCAGTATTTTACAATCAGTTAGCTCAGTAATGTGTCTAACACCAAACAAAATACCAACTTCGACATTTAAGTAGAAAATTTTCTATGTATGGGTATGCTAAAAAGTACTTTATTTGTAGCATGAAATATTGGAATATTTCATTATTTATATTGATTGTAGCTTGGATGAGCAGTACAGTTTATCTGCGCATGCTTAAAAACTCCAGTCCTGTTGAGCTTCTTCCCATATCCACAATTCATGACCATCCCCGAGGAGCCGACAGGCCTGGTTATTACTCGGATGTCATCATGCATAAAGATCTCAGGTAGGTAAAACTCATCTTGTATCTGTAATCAGCAGTAGCGGATTTCTAAATAGGCTAGCTAGGCTATAGCCTACGGCGGCAAATTTTAGTAGGCGGCAAATTTTTGAAGGGATAATTTTTTTCTGAATAGAAAAAGGAGAGGAGAAATGAAACATTAAACATAAGCTCCGACGAGAACCTCCTTTCAAAAAAGCAATTCTGTGGTTTTCAAGGAACTGTGAAGGAGGTCAGTAGCGGATTTCTAAATAGGCTAGCTAGGCTATAGCCTACGGCGGCAAATTTTAGTAGGCGGCAAATTTTTGACGGCAGAATTTTTTTCTGAATAAAGAAGAAGAGAAAAGAAACACTAAAAATAAGCTCTGGAAAGACGGAGAACGTCCTTTCAGAAAAGTAATTATGTGGTTTACAAGGAACTGTTCTCTGTTACCCAAAGTGTCTCAAAATGAGCTAAAACACTACTTTAAGGGGCAATTTTCAAAAAAATTTCTTGGGGAGAACCCCCAAACCCCCTTCTCAAATTTTGGTATCGGTTATACAGTGTTTTCCCTTGAAAGTTATGCCGCCTACAAGAAACTTTTCCCTTTTGGTGCTCTCTCTATAGAGTTTGAAAAGAAGATAAACACAATTTGGGGGGAAATTTCCAAAAAGATTTTCTGGGAGAGGACCTCCGGCCCCGTTTGACATTTTTTATAAATTTTTCCCCTAGAAAATTCTGTGGTTTTCAAGGAACTGTAAGAGTATCAAAGGACTCGTAGACCCCCTTGGTAACTATATTATTACAACTTTATTTTATATTAAGTTCGTCAAAACGCAAAAATTCTACCATAAAATCTATATCCGTAATTCGGATGAGGCTTTCCAAAACGAGTTGAAAAAATGGGTTTTTTTACATAAATTTCGAAAAATTTTCTGGGGGAGGAACCCCAGACCCCCCTTTTAGTAGTCTTTTCCATATCAAGAAGATTAAATTGAATTATGAAAATTCATAGCCCCCAAAAAAACAAATTTTAGGGTCCACCCTTGCCGTCCCCCCCCCAAAAAAATAAGAAACCAAAAGTCAAGCGGCGTGTTCCAAACCCACTTAAAAATCTTCCCCCAAACCAAAAACTGAAATGACGCCCCTGTTTAATTTTGAAAGATATAGCATATAGGCGGCAAATTTTATTTCAGCCTATAGGCGGCACATTTGGAAATCCGCTCCTGGTAATCAGATTCCATGGGAATATTTACATGATGTAACAAAATATAATAGGATTTAATGTTTCAATTGTTTTATAGTGATCACATTGATTATATAAATTTAACTGTATACAAATAAAAGATTTGTAAATAGTAGAATGATAATGCATGCAACTTTACAGGGGTTCATTTAGAATGAAAATGGGTCCGTTTAACAACTCTTCACAAAATTCTGATATTCTAAAAAGGACCCTTTAGAAAATTCTGATTCCCAAAAATACTCTTCATTAAGGACCAAAGATTAAAATTGGTTTGAAAATTGCGTTGCTATCATATTTTGATTGAATTTTTGAGTTTGGTTCAAAAGTAATAAACGTTGTGATTGAACTGCACTCTTCATTTTCACAAAATTCCTAAGACAGGACCCTAGATGAGCCCCTGCTTTAAATATCGACAGATTTTTCCAGATAGATTCTGATTTCTTATTACTATTTTGTATTAAATAAATATAAAGCTACTTGAATAGAAGTAATAAACCTATACAATAATCATAAAATCTGTTGTGTATTATTAAATAGGCTTTATTTTTTTAACCCTTCACATAGTGAGAAGGTGAAAGAGTTTATAGACTTGCGTGGCAGCAAGTGGGCCTACAACTGTCCCGAGTCTTTAAGTGGACACGTCATTACACTGGGCAACCTGAAGGACCTGGGAGAAAATGCTTCCTTCTTTGGAAACATCCTATATTCAGGTTTGGACTTATTTACAAGCAATAGAATTAAGATAACATTTGTTCTATACTTTGAGGCTCTTTAAAGAATGTAATGGAATTTTCAGAGGTTTTATATTTACCCAACCCTCTTGGCATAAGTTTTTGCACAGTGGCGTATATAAGGGGGGGCCGAAGGGGCCCTGGCCCCCCCGAAATCCAGACTTGGTGTACCAAAACAAGCTAGAACCCTGTTTTTAGGCACAAATTTCCAAAAATTTTCTGGGGGAGGACCCCCAAACCCCCCTTACTGATTGGCATTTCATTATTCCAAAACTTTTTACAATAAGTTCATCAAAATCCCAATCCTACTTAAAAATATATGTTGATAATTAAGACTAGGTGTACCAAAACCGAGTAGAAATACTGTTTTTAGGGTCAAATTTCCAAAAACTTTCTGTGGGAGGACCCCCAGATCCCCTTTCCTACTTTGAAATCTATTATTTTCAACTTGTTTTTATATTAAGTTCACCCAAATGCAAATTCTATCTATAAATATAAATCAAAAATTCGGACTAGGTGTACCAAAACTGGTTAAAAACCAGTTTTAAAAAGACAAATTTCAAAACTTTTTTTTATAATAAGTTCTTTTAGATTTAAATTTCAACAAAAAATATATAAAGTTACATTGAACGTAATAAATTTGCTTGGGAGGGGGTGAAAAATAATTTCGGGCCCCTCCCGAAATAAATTTCTATATACGCCACTGTTTTTGCAACTCAACAATCCCATCCAACAGTTCTGATGCCACTTTTCATAGTTTAAAATTGAATCCAAATTTAGAAATTTTATTTCATTTCATTACTTTTCGCTGCGATTTTGGAATAAGCAACACTTATATTTATGCTGAAATCGTAACTTCCAAAGGGTTTAATTATTCCTGCTCTATTACAATAGTAGGAAAAAATATTCAATTTTACATAGGTACAACCCCTTTCTTTTAAATATGTGACTTAATTTATGAATGGTGCCTTGTAGAAAGTTACTCATTTTTACTCTTTACACTTTATATACTTACATTACATTACACTACTATTTCTTGCAATACTATTCCTTTCTAAGTTTGTAAGAAATTTTACCTATTTTGCTCTAGTATTCTTTTGTAGATAGACAAAATGCATATCCTCCAAAAAAACAGAAATTTTCTTTTTTATATCATAGAATGGAACTAAATTTCCTCTGTATCCCAAAATTTTCTCAGGCTCTGTGACACTGCTTTAGATTCCCTAGTATTCAGGTAAATCATCAAGACTATTCTCTTTTTAAACAGTCTGATATTCAAAATTCCTTTTTAATCCTGCTTTGGTTCAATCAATATGACCTAACAACTTGGTCCTTGTTGGGCCATAATACACTGAACAACCAACCAATCTTTTTGATCCATAAACCCTTTGAAAAAACAATAGAAATGCGCAAAAACAATTCATGCGTTAAGGATGTCGTGGGGTTCTATCAGTTTTCATAAAATTCGACTGCAATGCTAGAAGGTTTGGATTTTTGCTTTTACTAATAGTCTAATCTCGAAATTAAACCCATTAAACTTTTAGGTTCTCATTTGGAAAGCATTCGAATGGTGCTGAACAAGAAAGTAGATGCAGCAGCTGTGGATGCCAACTGCCTTGCTCTCTTCCTAGAGAGAAACTCTCATGTGGCTGATGATCTTAAAGTTCTCACTTCTTGGGGACTTCTTCCACCTTATCCTATTGTTGTCAACAGTAAACTAGATGGTATGTTCATATCCTATGCCTATTACATAATTTGGTTAATTTTATAATGATGTTATTTTAGGGGGTGGTCCTAATTTTAATTCTGTATGAATCACCTCCAACTTCTTCTCTTTTTCTATGAAATGGTAGTATGTGTATTATAAAGTATTTTTCTAATATTTTAAATGGCTAAGCGCGCATTAGAGACATCTGTCGCCGGCGTCTGTAACACTAGGTGACTCGAGAGTTATGTATTTCTATGGTGAAATTCTTGGCAATGGGCCAAGTGTCTCTTTACCTATGCGTGCGCTCTAGCTTCTTGCAATAGCTAGGGTGATAATTTTGTCTTTGTCGCCGTGACAAAAGTCTCCAATGCGCGCTTAGCCTATGTGTCGCATTATTACACTTGAAGTTTTAGCATTCAGCAACCTTCTGTAGGCTCCAGGCCACACTAACAGTTCTGTAACAAAACTTGTAATGCATACCGTTATTTCTCTTTATTTCCCAGTTGAAATTATAGAACTTAAATATTATGTATCCAAAACATTCTTAAAGCTGTTGTCATTGTTTACTTTATTTGTAAATTCATAAATAATAAGCAAGTTGCATGTGTCAGATTTTCATAAACATTCAAGTGTTCTGTATGGTTTTTTGTATGGTAAAATGAAATATCTAGTCAATTTTTCAAAAAAAATGTACAGGTAATTAAATATTTTAATTTAAAAGTCGAGAAAAAAACACGTGACTGAAAACGCTTATTGTTCAGATGTCAACAATCATACCATCAACTCCATTGCTTTACAACAATGGTCACCGTATGATGACGTGCCACATCCCAAACTCTTAGCTTTTTCACGCGTTTTGAAAAAGGGGATTTCTGTTAATTTTTTTGCAATCAAAAAATTTCTCGATCGGCCTCAAATTTTGGGTAGTTGCTTATTTTTGCATGAAGAATTTATTTAAAAAATTTAAAAAATCATGCAACTTCCTCATTACTGATAGCTTAATTAAAATTTAATTTATCATTGTTTTGAAAAATATTCAGGTTTTGAATGTATATCTTAGAATGAAAATATCTGAAACAAAACCTGTATCCAAGTTGTCAGAAAAGTACCTACCTAACTCGATTATATTTTGCAGAGTCTCTGAAAGCAGACATTACCAAGTGCCTTCTGGGTATGCACCAGGATAGGGAAGGGCTTCGCAGACTGCAAGAATTTAAGGTGCGACAATTTGTGACAGTCAAAGGAGACGAATATGAAAAGGAAAAACTCATGATAGAGAGAACTAAGGGGCTGAGCTTTGGTACAATATATTATTGACGAGTCTATTTAGTTCCATCTATGTAGTAAGTATTTTTAAAATTACCTTTCTAATTTTGCTGTGAAGTGTAGTCTTTGATCGGATCTTAATACTCAGTTTTGGTGATTTTAGATATTTTCCAAAAAATTTGCTACCCTAAGCTATAAGTAGTCTGGTATTTAGGTATATAATGCTACATCTTGTTTCAATTGCAAAACAGAAAGATTCATAAGTAACAAAGAAACCCTTACTGCCATATAAACCAAAAATGGGATAAATATCCTTAGTTTGATGCAATAGTTTGCTTTCACACGGATCTGCATCCATGTTTACTTTTACTGAAAGTAAATCAGTGTGCAAATGAATAGACGAGATTAGTGTGACGTTTTTTGTTTTGTTTGGAAACGTAAATTCAGTCTGTGATTGGTTCCGTGAACTGTACGGACAGTACGGATCCGTATGTAACCAATCACGGATCGAATCAACGTTTCCAAACAAAACAAGAAACCGGAAGTGACGTTTTCACTAATCTCCTCTATTGTTCCAAGCAGAATACCATAGGTGAAAAGTTTGTTTTTAATCTTGCTTGGAGAGTTGGTTATTTATATCTATTAAAATGTTATTAAATATTTTATTGTAGTGTTCCTAACGAATTCAAGACTGATCATCACATGTGGGGACCAAACTAACTTTCAATGGTTGTAAACAGTGGTTAAAGAGTTTATCACATAGCTTATATTTTGAAGATGTGCCTGTAGAAATGATTTTTTTGCAAATTCTATTAGTATGTTGCATCTTGTAAATGTCTTGACGCATTTTAATGTGCTTAAAATATTACTTGTTTTTTTTTATGAATTTTAATATTACACATAATTTATTAATTTACAAAAATTTATTTTATTACTATTTCTTTTCATCAAAGTTAAATATGTATATTTTTGTTTACTTTACTATATTAATATTTTTTTACAAACTTATGTACTTACTTATGGGATGCCCGGTACTCTCCTATTTTAACTTTCATCAGAGTTCATTTTAAAACAATCATTACTTAGAGTAATGGTACTAATAGTATTTCTGATTGTGATAGCAATAGTGAAACTTAAAACTACAATTCTAATCAAGTTAGACATTTTCTTTTGGAAGCAATGGTCATATTTTTCTTAAATATAATAAATCAGCATGCAACATTTTTATATAGATTTAAAGAAAATGAAACATTTTATCAGTTATTATTCAAGTATTATAGTAAATTATAATAATTTGCATACTAACTTGAAAGAAAATTTTATAATTAAGAGTTTTATTTTTTAAACTCAGAATCAATGTAGACCTATATGTATGCCTTTCATGATATTACAAACTTTTTTAAATGAATTACAAGTTTTTAAAATATTAATTTAATGTCTTTAGTAATTATCTCTTCCAACAAAGGTTTTGCCCAAACAATATTCAATCAACTATTTTCACTTTAAATTCATTTTATTTCTTCTGAATCTATTTATATCTAATGTTTCAGTCAATGATGACCAATATACTTTTACAGAATTTTTTTATACTTATTTGGTATTTAGAAAATCCAGGGTTGATAATTTTGAGATTATATGCATGCAGGGAAATATGGTATATTTTTCTTTTGGTTTACCAGATTGCTTATAACTTTAAAAGTGTAAGCAGTTTATTTGGTAAAAGTTTTTTCATTTAGAACTTTTATGTTATTTGTTTAAGGATATTTTTACTTCAAATAGTTTTATCACACTGCCATGCAATTTGTTTTTTTACAAATCCTACTTTTATGTTTGTTTTTTGTAATTTGAAGTAAAAGAAAATAAATCCTACATCTATTTTGAAGCTCAACTATTAAGACTATTGCTTAATTTTGTGCTTTTCGGTGGAATTTTCCAATCTCCCTTATCCATTTGTTGCAGCTTAATTTACCAAAAGTAGTAGTGTGAAATACTGTTTATGCATTGTTTGCAATCTACACAAAACCTGATACATTGTCCAATACTGCCTCAAGGAAAAACTGACAGAAAAAGTAAGCTTTGAAAATAAGTTCAATTCTAAAATGTAGTCACACAGGTTTGGTATAAAATAAAGCGTTCATTAATTCCTGTCATCCCAAAATTGAGTGAAATAATTCGTTTCGATAAAAATGGCCACAATATGTACATCAAAAGTTTTTCTCGTATCGGACTATACAAAATGCTCTGAACCAAATCAACATAAGTGTTGGATCATTTAGTACATAAAGTTAATTTAAATATTAGAAGTTTATTGAAAGGTACACAAATTTCAATTACAGAATCCTTTGCATAGACAACAAGTTTTTCTCCTTTGCATCAATGTTAATGAAAGCACCAAGGTACTGGAAGCTAAGACCAATATATTCACAACACACTTTGATATTTCCTTATAAAAAGCTTCTGAAATTTTATAGCAATTTAAGGCAAAAATTATGCATAGATTACAACCAATTCGATTCTTACAGAAAAATGCATAATGTAATTACTATATCCACTGTAATCAACATTGAAGCACTAGTATACAAACACTTCATTCACTCTATGGCACAAATTGACAGAAGTTATAGCATAGTCATTGTTATTTTAGAGAAATATTCATTTTTGATTAAAAACAAAATCTAATAAATTGTCTTAATTCATTCTAGCTTTAGATCAAATAATTTAATAGTATTTAATAAATTTATTCGATAATAAACCTCTATAAAAGGATATTGTCACATGGTTTTTGTGAGGTCAAATTTAGATATTATATTACCGTAATCAATATTTTTCTATGTCCCTACAATATCGTTATAAGCAGGTTTCACTGTATTTTGATTCTAACACATAACAGTAATTGCACACAATGAATTAATGAAAAATAATTAAAATTAAGAGTATTCAGATACTTTGATCTATAAATCAATTTACGGAAGGGATTGCCTCCTTTCTCAGGATCGAGAAAACTTAATTATTTTTAAAGTAAACACATTCATCAAGTAATTGGATAAAAGCTCTAGAGTTTTTAGAGTAAAAATCATAAGGTATGGCATTTCTTCTTTTTAAAAATCAAGCAGTAGAAACAGCAATAACTAGCAATATTAATGCATCAGATCTAATAAAAGAAATATAACAAGAACTATTACAGGTTGTAAATATACCTGCTGTATCTTTGTACATTAAGTTTGATTTCACTTGGTAATTCCAACAGCTTATTTACACACTTGCACCCTTATGGAATGCTGAAGAAAGCCATTCCTAACGTAGGATTACTAGCTCTCAGTCGCATTAGTTTTTAACATTATGTAAGGCTGCAGTGATAAATGTTTATATGAACTGTTCACTAAAATATTGTGTTCAGAACACAGTATTTTAGTGTCTCGTAGAAATCACCATTTGGGAATTTGAGAGATCTAACAATGGTAAATTGACTTTTACAACAGAAAAAATACATTACACTGAAATAAAAGATAAATCAACAAAGTAAAAAAAAATTAACAAATATGTAAAAAGTAACTATTTTTCTTTCAACTACAAATGACTTTTTGACATCTACAAACAAGTAAGTTTTGACTATGAATTAAGCATGCCACTTTCGTTTTTCACACCATAAAAAAATCACCAAAATTATTTTAATGCAAATGTACCAACTCTAGAAAATATTCTTGTATAAAATACTCTATTGTATTGATGGTAACAAGAGTAGTAGTAGATTTTTGAATGTTTAATATCCTCCCTTGCATTACTCAATATTGTGCTATGTCTAGCTTTGTGGGACGTGGAAATTGGAAATAGTTATAACCTTCCCCCGAACCTGATAAAATTTGCCCAAACCTTGTGTATTGCTCCTATGGGACTGGCAGGGGCTTCCCCTGAACCAGGTTCATAAGTTTGGGCACTTTTTCCAGGTCCGAGCGTTGTCCCTGGACCGGTCGTAATGTTTTATACACTCAAAAATGAAACAATAGAGTCAATGCGGGTAATTTTTAAAAGAGAAGAAAATGCACACTCCTATTATATCATCATGCAGATTTTTTAAAACAAATTCACCAAATGCAGTAAAAGTAATGCAAAAGAAGTACAAAGAAAAAAGCTGTGTAATTTGTACATTATGATATGCTTTTATAAACTTGGTACTTTTGACTTAAATAAGGCAGATGAAAAGGATTATTATTTGAGCAGTGAGTGTTGTCACAGATACTTATCTTAATAGAAGCCAATATATTTTAAAAATAATTCTTAACATGGATTTTTAGAGGGCAAACATTTACCAACATTGACTCTAAGAGCTGTTTTAGCATATTTATCTGGCTAAAGCGTCTAGTTAGTACAAACATTTCTTACCCCACCAGAACACACCATGTAATAACTTTTCTAATGAACACATAATTTGTTAATAGTACTTAAAAGTTTGTGCACAGATCCAAGTTTCAATTCAATAAGTAAGAGATTACTTCAACTAAGTTCTCTTATTATATGTTGCGAGTTGTGGTGGAGAGTTTGCTGCAGCTCCTGTTGATTTCGGTGTTGTTCGCAGTGTGCTGAGTATAAGGCAGCATTGTGAAAGCCCAATCCACACTGTACACACTGGTAACTCTTAGGTAAACTCTTAGGACGCTGAGGAGCTAGAGAAAGAAATGAAGGAAAATTGCCAATTTTAGAAATTGGGTGTAATAGCAAAACTACATGCTATATATGGACATGGGCAGATTAACAGGAGGGGAGAGATCCTTTATCCACCTAGCTAGTGCAGAGATTGGAAGTTATACAGGCCCTTGAAATATTTAGTTTATGGGGGCACAAAAAAAAGGCAAATATAACATGCAAATATTTTCCAACTACTGCACTACCCTTAACTATTGGAATATATTTAATTATTCCCATCTTAGCTGGTTCAGAACCAATCAGAATATTAATCTTTAAATCTGAAGTACAGTAAAGCACTTTTTATACGTTTTAAACGGCTTTTCTATTTATACGTCGTTTTCGCGAAGTCCCAATTCCTTCCTATTCATTTTATTGCAAAAATTCTTCGTTTATACGACGCACAATATCGGTTATACGTCGTTTCCTACTCTGTCTCTCTATTAAGACTCTTAATAGAGGATTTTTCCAAATATAACAAGCAAATATTTTCCAACTACTGCACTACCCCTAACTATTGGAATACATTTAATTATTCCTATGTTAGTTGGTTGAGAACCAATCAGAATATTAATCTTTAAATCTGAAGTAAGTAGTATTTTAAATGATACTGACATTATATAATGACTGGCTCAGTGGTATAGCGTTTTATCTTATATGGATGAGTTTTCTTGGGTTATAAACACAGATTCCCACCAAGATAATATTTTACTATTTCATTATCAACTCCAAATCCATTGATGAATGAATGAATTGAAGGACCATGGGCAGATTTAGGAAGGACAAGCTATACCAGGGATGGCGAACCTTTTTCGACCAGTGTGCCATTTATTATTTATGCCATATTACGGTTTATAATTTTCAGGTGTCAAGTGTGCCACTTGTTATTTTTTAATAAATTATCCTTGGAAAATGAAATCCTCCTTTGAGTGTCGATAGTTTAGAATAGGAGTTTCTAAGTGCTCGAGTGGTGGGCCGTAAAGTCTGTGGTGTATATAGAAATTTATTTTGGGAGGGGCCAAAAATTTTTCCTCAGTCCCTCCCATGCATCTTTAATACGTTTAATGCAGATTTTTAATACATTTTAGGTAGAATTGGCATTTTCTAGAATTTAATCTAAGAAAAATGTTAATAATGAAGTTCCAAGTAAAGGGGGTCTGGGGGTCCTCCCCAGATAATTTTTGGAAATTTGACCCTAAAAACAGGGTTTTGAACAAGTTTTTGGTGCATCTAAGTCCGAATTTCGGACATTTTTAGGTAGGATTTTGATTTTCATGAGTATTATAAAAAAGTTTGAAGTAGAAAAGGGGGGTTTGTGGGTACTCCCCCAAAAAATGTTTCAAAATTTAACCCGAAGAAACTGGGTTTTAACTTGTTTTGGTATACCTTGTCCGAATTTCGGAGGGGGGCAGGGCCCCTTTCGCCCCCCCCTTATATGCCCCCTTTTGCGTTAAGTAATCAGGCTCCTTTTGCCTCCATGATTTGGTTTTCTAACGGCTTAATGTCAGTTTCCTTACGTAATTATTATAAGGGCCGTTGGGATTTGCTTACCTTGCTGACAAAAGGGGAGGAGGGAGTCCAAAATGACCAAGAAAATGTTGTTACGTAATATTTGAACGGCCCAACGGCACCTAAGAGGTGAGTGGGGGGTTCGGGGGTCCTCCCCCGAAAATGTTTTGAATTTCAGCTAGCTAAAAAGTTTTCTGAATCTGGTTTTGGGGATCTGGTAGTACTTAAGTTTTGTCATTTTTAGTGAATGTCGCGTGCCACCGAAATACCGGTCGCGTGCCACCCAGTGGCACGCGTGCCATAGGTTCGCCATCCCTGAGCTATACTCTATTCATTTAGAATTGGCGCTTGAGAAATAGTACTTTCCCCCACGCTAGAAGCGTAACCATAGTTACTATCTTCGAGCAGCCAATAGTAAGCCTTCTTCGTCACTTTGACGAAGATAGTTGCTATGGTTACCGATCGGTGGTGGGGGAAGGAAATATTTTCAAGCGCCAGTTCAAAATGAACATACTATAGTGCTAGACTTTGGATGGTATGATGAACCTGATTGCATTGAAAAATATCCTTAAAATCGTCACTTTAGATTTAGAATCAAAAACTACTATCTCCTAAAAATTACACAACTTAGTCATACAGTTCTAATCGTGTTATTGGCGGTTTTGGCTTTGTTAAAAGGTTGTTTGCAAGGCATTGTTAATCCTTTCAGTCTAGCCTAATCCTAATTTGTCATAGGATTCAATGACAATCTCGGGTTGTCTAATGTGGCAAGTAGGTTGCCACATCAGGCACAACATATTTTTCATCTTAGAATCAAATAACAGTGTCTTCTGGTCTGCTTAAGGATAAGGAATATTAAGAATTGCAAGCGGAGGAGCTCATTTGATTGGTTCGTAAGCGGTAAATGCGGACATCATCAAGTTGGAAAGATCCAAACCAATCGAATGAGCCAACTCCAACGATCTGAAGCATTATTAGTATAATTTGATTTAGTGTTATATTATTGGTGGATTGATTATGGGTAGTAATTTCAATTGTTGCCTGGCTGGTCGTAAGTCGCCAAGGATCGGGATCCCTGAAGTTTGCCGAACGGGGATTGGACTGTTGAATTATGATGACCAATAACGTACCTAAAAATGTATTCTGAAGATGTTGGGACGGGCATCACCCCACTGTAAATCCGCCCACAGGCGTGCCTTATCACTAGTTATAATTTTATACAGTGGCGGATTTCCAAATGCGCCGCCTATAGGCTGAACCAAAATTTGCCGCCTACACAGAGCCGTGCCGTGGTAAAACGGCGCCCGGGGTGAAGATGTCTCAATGGCGACCCCTTTATTTTTTAAACCACCCCTTTTATGTGGGGAAATTTTAGGGCTATAACAAGACTTTTGTTTCGGGGGGGGATTGACTCAACGTTTTTAACGTTAATGTACCCCTAACGAGTACCATTATTTATGCGTTAAACTTTTAATCACTTGAAAAAAGCTCTTGAATGTGTTGCACAAATTGTCGAAATTTTTTAATGTGAGCTTAAGTAAATCTGGGGGTCTCCCTCAGAAAAATTTTGAAAAATGTCTCGGAAAAAAGTGTTTTAGTTCATTTTGAGACCTTAAAAATCACTGAATTTAAAAGGAAAATAGTCATAAATATAGACGTAAAATTTTGGAGGGGAACTAGAAGTCTTCTTTATTTCGACACACTTTGGGGAAACACCTAAAGGAGACCTCTTCATTTAGGCATCAGAATTTTTAATGAGAAAAACACTACCTAAAACCAAGGCTAAATTTTGGGGATTGGGACCAGAATTTTTTTTCCTTTTTTTAAAAATTTGATCCTCGAAATTAGTGTTTTAACTCAAGAAAGCAATTGAAATTATAAAACAGTATGTAAAATTGCATAAAATATAATTAAAAATCTGCAATAGTTTCTAAGAAATAAACAAATATTTCCTTCATCTATTTTCTAGTAAATGTTTTATAAATTATCACTCGTATCAACTATTACTAAGAGAAATAATATGAAACATTGATTGAAAACAAGTTTCATGCATCGAAGCATCTTTCAGGGTCTTATCTCGGTTAAGTTGTAAGATAAGCAAACTTACCCGGAGAATGCCCATGAAGACTCGGGAGACTTGCGAGCGAATCCAAGACTTACAAAAAAGTCTAAAATTAATTTAATAAAAAGACCAAAATTGTGAAAATCAAAATGGACAGGGATTAGCAGAGGAATCTGATTTTGAAGTGAAAATAAACCCAATAACCGCAGATATTTTCGATCCATCAGTAAGACCGTAAACTAAACGAAAATCCTAACATTTTACGTACAAACCTTAAAAGTTGGCAAGTACGAATATCCAATTATTTTATGAAATTTATTGATTAATACAGTAAAATACGAAAAAAAATAGGAACTTACCAGAAAACGATGTTTCAATTTGTATTTTTGAACTTACATTACACAAATTTAGAAGGTCTCTCTCTGTTCAGGGCTACTACCAATATAGAAGCAAAACAGAGCTTATATGGAAGCGGTCTCATGAACACATTCAATGAAAGGGGATGAAAACCAACCCCCGAATACACAGGATTGTTTTTTCGTAAAATGAACCGATAGCTGATGAAGAGCTAAAGAAGCGTTGGGAATTCTTTATCTTCGATTTATTTATGACCCCTTTGAGCAGGTGGCAATGGAACTAATTGAACGTTCTTTCCATCCCTGGGCACTCAAGATTTTCATGGAATTCTTTGGTCAAGAAACCTGAAATGTTTGTTATCACAACAGCACCCCCTTTGAAGTAAGCCCCAGGCAGAACAATCGTCACCCCTACTGTGTCTTAAAACAACATTGCAACCGAAGACTGGACATCTGGTTTACCAAACAAAAAGCGTGCGGCGCTTCTTTCTCATCGCAACTGGAGACGCAAACAGGCGACCCCCATGGCGTCTCTCCCAAAATAAACTTCAGTTTTGGTTTGGGGGAGGCAGTGGGGAATCCAGGATTTTTGTCTGTGGGGGCTGAGTTTCACGAATAACTTAATTGCTATTATGATTATGGGCTGTTCAAATATTAATGTTAGCAACTGAAAGGGGAGGGGGTTGCCAGTGCCGTAGCTAGACTTTTGTTTATGGGGGTTACTCAACATCTTTTCTGAGGTCTAATCTTAGGAATACTAAGTTGTAGGAGAGTTGACTTCGTAAGGTTTTAATTTTGGTGCACTAAATTTCAAAATTGTGTAAATATGTCAACTCGAAGTAAAAGGGGGTCCTCCCCCAAAAAAATTTTGAAAATTTGCCCCTCGAAATAGTGTTTTAGCTTATTTTGAAACCTTTTAGATTCCACCCAAAGAGCACCACTCATTGTAAGCGGCAGAATTTTCAAGGAAAAAAGTTTATAGTATTATGAATTGGAAAATTTCTAAGGGGTTTAGAGGTTCCTATTCCAGAAATTTTTTTAAATTTTGCCCCTGAAAGTGGCATTTTAACTCATGTTGAGACACTTTAGGTTACATCAAAAAGGATCACTCCTTGTAAAACCCTTAAGTTTCAAGGGAAATTCCAGAAAATATTTTTGGAAATTCCCCCGAACTTGTGTTTATCTACTTTTCAAACTTTATAGACAGAGCACCAAACGGGATAAGTTTCCTGTAGGCGGCGTACTTTTCAAGGGAAAAACACTGTAACAGATAAAAATTTGAGTTTGGAGGTTCTCCCCCGACATTTTTTTGGAAATTGCCCATTAAAGTAGTTTTGGCTCATTTTGAGACCCTTTGGGTAACAAAGAGAACAGTTTCTTGTAAACCACAGAATTGATTTTCTGAAAGGACGTTCTCCATCTTTCCAGAGGTTATGTTTAGTGTTTCCTTTTTCTTCTCTTTTTTTTTAAGAAAAAAATTCTGCTGTCGAAAATTTGCCGCCTACTAAAATTTGCCGCCTACTAAAATTTGCCGCCGTAGGCTATAGCCTAGCTAGCCTATTTAGAAATCCGCTACTGATTTTATAAACCCAATGATTCACTCACTTTCATGCTCTCTGCAGTGTGTCTCGAAAGGCTTCCTCGTCTTGTAGCCCTTCCCGCAGACTCCGCAGCGAAACTTCTTGGCGAACCCGCTTCTCTTGGGCTGGAGGTCGCTCCTTGCTATTCGCAAGGGCACGGAGATGAGCACGCCCCCTTGGGCGGGGCGAACACGCACAAGAGGGGGCGAGGGCTCCTCACAGGCCGAGAGCCGGAGGCGGCTCTTCTTGAGCTCCGTCAGCCCCTCCCAGCTACCGTTGTCCCCCTCCGGGCAACGAAAGACGGTCGTCTCTGCCTGCAGCTCCGGCCCCGCCCCGCTATTCTCTTTGAAGATGGCGGTGCCTTGCATGGGGGGTGGGGCCGGGGCGTGGTCATACGAGTGAGGGAGGATCTGGGTCACTAGCCGGACGACGGACATTCATGCACCTAGGCGAGAAATGCAAATTTGAAAATTAAAACCATATTCACCACTAACTCAACCTAAGGTTAACCCGGAATCAGAACTTATATTGATAGTTGAAAAAGGGGAAGCAAGTTTTAAGCCAATCAGAGTTGACGAAAAAGCTTGATTCCAGGTTAACCTCAGGTCAAGTTAGTGGTGAATACAGCTTTTCCTACCACCATAATTCTGTGTGACAATTCAAACAACCACCTTATATTATATTCCAGTCCGACTAAATTCTTAACAAGTTAACCATAATCATTACTCAAAATAGTACAAACACTACAACCATAGCTATATTTGTCTCTCTTGCCTGTACCCCACAAATATTTAGGATTGGGGTGGTTTGACTAGGGCTTTCAAATTCAAACATAAAAATTGACCGATTTTCACTCAACTATCAAACGACTAATTATTCTAGAACTTTTTTCAACCACGTACACTTATTAAAAATCTTAAAAAGGTATAAAAAAGGGACCGTCATAATGTGGATTATGTCTAATAAATTAAACCCTAAATTTATAGTGCAAATTTTATATACTTTTTCAAAAGCCTTAAAAATAACTTTAAATTTATCAAATTGTTGATCCCCTCTTTCCAACTATATTTGGATTTGCAAAGATCCTTTACAACCGCCTCCAGATACATTGCAATTCGAAACTTGGTTGTATTTATTTTTCACTGCAGAACACCAATCGCACGGCCGGCGCTTCACCTGTCTGTTGGCTTTCTTGCATACTAATTGTAGTTGCAGTAAACCTCGTTTTACAGGGACGGATTGTAAGGCAGGAAAACAAACAAACAAACGGGCAAGACTCATTTACCAATTTACAAACGTAGCATAAACGAAAGAAATCTCTCAGACCTCTGAGTGCTAAAATATTTCAGACAATTTTCACGAAATTACGAATGAAACAACGGAAAGTTTTAGTGCTTGAAGGCTTTAGGTCAGGAATTTCCTATTTTTTACACGTCAAGGCACCCTTATAGAAGCAGAATTTTCTCCTGGATGGCTCTCACAATATCTAAATCAGTGTTTCCCAACGTGGGGCGCACGCCCCACCGGGGGGAAATATGATTTGAAAATTCTCAACCAAATTGCCCCCCTAGATGGAGCATGGATATCCAGTATCTATTGACTTTCCAAGGAGGATTTTTGAGAAAAAAAAGACGGGGGCATGGAAAATTTTGAAAGCCTTTGGTGGGGCATGGACCGAAAAAGGTTGGGAAACACTGATCTAAATGATTGATATCCATATTAATTATAATTTCTATGAAAGTATTTATGTTTCTACGTATTTTTATACTATAGTTATAAAAAATATATCCACGAAAGTTAATCATGCTAAAGTATTAGCGAAATTCATTAGAGTTGAGTTGTTACTTTCGTGGAGCTAGACAGTGCCATAAATAAAAGTAAAAATTATGTAAATAAAAAAAGGAAATAATTGTATCTTTTAGAAATTTATCTAAAGATGAACATTTTTGGAGGAATTTTTAGAAAACAAAAATGAAGAAAATTCCTTCAAAAGCAAGAAAACCATCATCCTTTTGAATCCTCCCAAAAAGGCCCAAATAAGTATAAAAAATTGCACCAAAGATTGACTCAGCCATCCATCCCTTCAGTGGGTCAATTAACTGAGAAGAAGCCAGCTTGAAAACTAAGCACTGGGAGGTTACATCTTAAATACAACACCTATCCAGGACATAATCCTTAAACCACAGTTCCCTTGGTCATGAAAATAAATATGATGGACTTCATGGGCTGTTGCACTTGCACCAATGACCAATGAGTTTAGTTACTGTTACTATACAGTCGAATCTGCTTAGTGCTTAATGTGATTATGGTTAATGCTATAAATCGGGTTATCAAAACTGACAGACCCCAATCACTCCTATTTAATTTAATGTAAAATGAATCATTTTATGATATAAACACTTTGCTTAATACTATCAAAAAATTTGTCCATGTTTCCTTAAAAAAAGGTCATTTTCGAGCATTTTTTTACAAGCAAATATCTGTCCCCTTGCATCTGGTACTTTTTTTTCTTCTGAAAGTCAATATGAGTCAGTTAGACCATTTGATCTTTATGGTTCTTAACTTTAATTGAAAGAAAAAGATAACATTGAATGCTCTGTATACACTGAAAAAGGGTTCCCAAATTCATGATTGTGGTTAGTAAAAGAATCTCAGCTCTATACTAGATTACAATGTTCCCCGTCAGTGACATCACAGGTTGACGTAAAGAGACGCCTTACTTTCTTGTTACCTAATTTGCGAAAAAGACAGGGAAAAAAGTCATCTCTGACTCGCCAATTAGGTAGCTTGAAAGTTAGGCATCTTCTTATGTCAACCCATAACATCACTGACACACAGAAAATGTTATAATCTAGTATAACTGCATAGATGTTTTAAATTTGATTTGTCCCTTTGTTTATTGGAATTCAAAAATAATGTGAGTGGTTTTAATGGGGGAACTGATGCTATGGACCACAAGAGGAGATTTAGTTTGAAAGAGAAATTGGATGTAATAAAATATTTTGATAAGTCAAACAATAAATATCCTCTAAGTGATTATCTTTTTAACCATACTTTTCTTATATTTTTCATAAAAAAATTAAGTTGCTTGGTACATAATGTAAAATTGTTTAAATACGATAACTATGACTGCATAATTTTGATTTTAAAGCAAACATTCAAGTTACATTGTTATTTTTTATAGGGAAATTGCTTATCAAATTATTATCAATGAGATATTAGTTTTTATCTTGACCAAAAGAGATCACATTAAGCAGCAGCATTCGAAATTGCAGTAGTCCGTTGGTTCGATACCACTGAAAAACTGCTCAGACCACTTTGGTTAGAAAGTCACTGGTCCGCCGGACCAGTGAAAAATTTCAAAAAAAATAGTTTAGACCTGCCATCTAGTGAGTAAACGTAGACATAGAAACAGTTCCAGACAAAAGAAACAGCACAGCTCTCACACGTGAGGGAGAAATAGAAAGCAAACACTCAGCACGTGTGAGAGCCGTGCTGAGGAGGGAAGGGGTTAAAAAAATTAATATAGTATGTCATTTAAATTTGGCAGACCAGTCATTTTGGTTGAGGACTAGTAAGGTTTGCATGAAGTGGTCTGCAGTTGATTTTTTCCCCAATTTCCGACGCTGTTAAGCGGAGTCAACTGTACTATAACTATAATGTGTATACATTTTATGGTACAGCTTGGGTACTAAGATATAACATATGCTCTTACATAAAGATACCATCAGATTCAGCGGCAGTCTATGATCAGGGAGGGTTGCTAATTTTTAAAAAATAATATTATGTCAAAGATTGTTCCTCCCAACAGAAAACTTTTATACAAATACATAAATGGAAATGTCAACTTAAGGGGAAAGTGAACTTAAAAGGAAATTCATTAAAAGTTAAAAAACTAATCTACATCTACTTTCTACATCTAGAAGACTACGGACAACAAGCCCGGAAAACCTCAGTTTTAATTATAACTCCGGCCGTAGAAGCCTTCGCAGTAAAAAAACCTTTATAAATAAATTATAAAGTTTCACTATCAACTTTAAGGTTTACAGTTTTAGAAAGAGTCCTCCACAGCGGCTGTGTTTATCTAAGTCTCAATATGATGTGACTGACAATCATAGATATCTCTATAATTATTAATATTATATTTAGAGATGGAAATGGCCGGAAAAAACCCGGAAACTTTGGGAAAAAAAACCCCGGTTTTTTTCCAGTTTCTTTCCGAAGGGTTTATTTCTTTCCGGAAAAATTGAAAATGTCAATTTTTAAAATACTTTATTTATAATATATTTTATAACCGATTGTTATATATTTTGTAACCAATATCAATTAAAAGATTATTTAGATGATAACCTTATACAAAGTACTTAAGAAATAAGTTTTAACCATAAATAAGCATTTTTCCCCAAAAAAGTTGGATTCCACTCGGGAAAAATTTAATATTTTTAAAATTGTATGGATTTAAAAATTTTCTACATTCACATTCTAATGTTTTCTCATTTGATATTTTTTATACTCAATATTTCACATGAAAACACAAATTTGGAAAAAGTAAGCAAGATAAATAATTAAGATAAATGCAAGATAAATTATTTTAACCTCCAAGTGTTATTTATTTTATACTCTCTAAAAACAAAAATAATTATTATATATATTATGATACCAATTAGGATTAGAAGAAATTTAAATTTGGTATTATATATTAATTATAAAATGCAGCACTTTAAAAATATTTTAACCATTAAATTAGATTGTCTAACAATCATATGCATATGAAATGACTTACTAATATACGTCTCAAGTTTCTCTGCTTTATCTGAATTTAAAAAAAATTTCGATCAGATTTCAAAGTTTGGGATTATTGGAGGCTTTTTACGGGGTTGCTTAAAAAATATTTATGGTGTATTAGTATTTATTGATCAATAAACACATTAATATCATGAAAATTAAATTTAAAAGAAGTTCCAAAAATATTTAAACAAAACAATGAACGATTTTTTAATTTGGGGGGGGGAACAGATTTCATCTACGGGTACGGCGACTTTCAATCCACTAGGCGCTTTTTCCACTAGGCGCCATATATTGATACCACCTATCCAAAGGGTTATCGCCGTTGGCGACTTTCAAAAATCGCCGTACCCGTAGAAGAAAGCTGCTCCTTTAATTTTTTTATATGATGACTGCAACATTTTTTTAAACTGGCAGAATGTAATTAAAACTTCTCAACCTTTCTAAGAAAACATGATTGCAATGATTATGTGCAAACGGTTTGGATCAATTATGTATATTGATATTATAGCAAACATCTTTTATTTGTTATTGGATCATGTATACAAAATTAATTCATCAAAAGTACTTTATGTTTAATAGATAAATATTTAATCAATCAAATCAAAGTCTGCCCGGGCCTAGTGGCCCATCAGGCGGTGCCCATCTCCGTTTCTGTAGCCTTTGGGCCTGGGGTGCTAATTACTAGCGTGTGTCCAGGCCGAGTGGCTAGCCCAACGCTGTAGATAAATATTACATTAATGTTATTTATTTTACAATCACATGCTTTAATTTATATTGCAGATTTTATTTTATAGTTAGTTTTTTTTAGTTTTAAATTACTCATAAAATGCTGCATATTTTTATTTTGGAATAATTATTTTTAATTTTTAATGATTTAATAACTTATAATATATAATGACTAATGATTTTATATACAACGAATGATTATTTAGCTTCTAAAAAAATATGTATTCAAAAACCGCTCTTTTCTAAGAAAAAAGGTCAATTTTTCCGGAAAAAAACCGGTTTTTTTCCGCCTTCCCAAAATTTCCGGAAATTTTCCATCTCTAATTATATTAGATCCTAAAATAATATTTAGTAGATTATAATCAAAGATCTAATTGTACTACTAGATATCCATGCTGACAACACTTAGTTATGATTCTGTGAAAGCTGTGGATATACATGGCGACAGGAGAACTCTTTCTAAAGCTTTTCCGAACACCCAATATTTGCATAGGTTTTTAAGTTTTAGAATGACTGTTTTTCCCTTTCAAAAATATTTGTGCCTTAACGATTCCAGCTAAATTATTGACAAATTAATATTGCGAGTTTTCTACAACTTTAATCAATAAACTCCCTCATAAACCATTAAGTGCATTAGCTGAACAGAACAAATATTATCTTTAATACTGTTCGAGCCCCGAGAGTAGAGCCTCTGTGTATAAGTTATTTTTCTTAAATTGTAAAAAGAACTGAAGCGTACTGAGGTGTGAGAAATTTTATAAATACCGAGTGTTTTAATTGTGTGGGTCAGATATGAGATCAGAGAGATCACTGTGTACGTGTGAGTATGTAAGAGGAGAGAGTATTTTTAATCGTCTTAAATAAAGGAGTTTGTTTTAATTACTGGTCCGTCGTGTTTTTTGGAGTCAAGGAATAGTATTACCACTATTTTGTGGTCAAGTCGAGCGGAGCGTACTAGCTACCTTTGGTGAGATTACATTGTGCGAGTGATCTGATTGGTCCCAGTCGAAATGTTCCGTAGAGCTAAAAAGGAAGACTTGGTTGAGGTCGCGAGAGAATTAAGATTGCCGGTTCAGGAAGACATGCGCAAGGCCGATGTTGAAGATTTAATCTGCAAGAGTGAGGATTACAAGAACAATCCAGAAGATGTCAAGGATTTGATGAAATCGATTGTTGCTGATCGGAAGGAAGCGGAGGATAAAGAAGCCGAAAAGCAAAGATCTGAAGATGAAAGGCAGAAACTTGAAGTTGAAAAGCAGAAGCTGGAACTGGAAAAGCTGAAGCTGGACCAGATGAGGTCTCAAACAGAACAGATGAAAATCCAATTAGAGCTAATAGAGGCTCAACAGAAATTGGCTGAAGCAAAAAACAATGGTAGTTCCGATGATGTCAAGAGTGAAAATACCAATTCTGTGGAATATTTGGTGAAGAGTGTCAAGATCCTTGCTGGAAGAATTCCGACTAGAGCTGAAAACTGGGGATTGTTCTTCTCATCTCTTGAAAGGGCCTTCGTCATGAAAAATGTTCCGGACCAATTCAAGGCTGAGATATTAATCAACATCCTGGGTGAAAAGGCCTCCAGCGTGTTGATTTACGTTAAAGATTCGGATGTTTCCAAATACGACAAGGTAAAGGAAGCTGTTTTGAGGGAATTCGAACCATCACCTCAGGTTTGCTTGGATAACTTCCGAAAGGCAAGAAAAGGTTTGACAGAGACTTACGTCCAATTCGCTTCCAGATTAGCGGTGAGTTTTGCTTATTACTTGAAATTGAGAGGGGTCGATAATTTCGAGTCATTGAAAAACTTGATGATCTCTGATAAATTGATGGAGACGCTAAGTCGGGAGACTGCCAGTCATATTGCCTTAAAACAAGGAAATGAGTGGTTTACCCCCACGCAACTTGCAGAAGAGTGTGACATCTTCACAGCTTCTAGAGGACAAACGTCATCCCTTCCTCCACCGAGTCGCAATACAAGATTTTATGATAAAAAAAATGCCCCAAGAGTATTTTTCTCGGATTCCAGAAAGGAGTGTTTTGCTTGCCGAAAGGGATCCCATGCCTTGAAGAAGTGTTATTATTTCCTGAAATTGAGCCCAGTGGATAGAAGTGAACTGATCAGGAAGTCTCAGCTGTGTTTCAGATGCTTTTCGTCGGATCACAGTGTTAGAGATTGCAACTCAAGTTTAAATTGTGAAATTTGTAAGAAAGATCATAACAGTTTACTGTGTTTTAGGTCTGTTAAAACTTCACATGATCGACCTCAATTTATTAAGAATGAAGAGTCGGTGAAGGTAGATGACGTCACTGAGCAGCGGGCTGTGATCGAGGAGAACGGCAACCAGTCTGGTAGCCAATTTGTTGGAACTTCGTGCTCTGAAAACACGGTAAGCAAGACTACTTTACTCAGTACAGTTATATGCTTAGTTAAAGATTATTCCGATAACTATATACCTTGTAGAGCTCTTTTGGATGTGGGATCCATGTCTCATTTTATAACAAAAGAGTGTGCTGATCGTCTACAGCTAAAGAAAAAGAAAAAGAAAATTAATTTAGCAATTTCTTGCCTAAATGATTCGTCCATGACTGTAAAGTATCAGATTAATACGATCATTTCTAATAACAGTAATTCTTTTAGGAGAAACATCGAACTCTTCATGGTAAACAAGATAACTAATATTTATCCTTCAGGGCGTCTAAGTGTAAAAATTGAAGATAGAAATGGTCTTCCTTTGGCCGATCCAAGTTTTAATAGGCCAGGTAAGATTGATCTCTTGATTGGAGCCGAGATTTTCTATGAACTTTTGAGGCCGGGTCAGTTTCAAGGGGAAAATGATTTGATCCTTCAAAATACAGTTTTTGGATATGTGGTGAGCGGATCGGTACCTAGGCCCGGTACTGCTCTTCACTGTGGAGTGATCCTGGATGCGGATCTAAATGAAACAATGGAAAAGTTTTGGAAGATTGAAAATGTTGAAGAATCCCAGAACGAGAGTAGTGAAGAGGTTTTGTGTGAACAGCACTTCATGAAAACTCATCGTAGAGGATCGGATGGAAGATACGTCGTTAGCCTTCCCTTTAGGGAGAATTGCTTGCTGGGGTCATCAACGAGAACTTCTCATCACCGATTGCTTGCTGTGTGGAGAAAGCTGAGGGCAGAACCTGTCATGGCCAAGTTGTATTCGGACTTCATGAGGGAATACGAAGATCTTGGACATATGAAGGAAGTGTCAGGTGATGATATTGGATATTTTATTCCTCATTTGGGAGTCTACCGTCCCGAAAGCAGTACAACGAAGCTTCGTGTTGTCTTTGATGCTTCGGCTTCCTCCTCTACTGGACTATCTCTGAATGATTGTCTTATGAAGGGTGGTCTCGTGCAGGAAGATCTCTTTGCCATCCTCTTGAGGTTTCGCAAATACAAGGTGGCCTTTGCGGCTGATGTGAAGAAAATGTACCGCCAAATTTGGGTTGATCCTACTCACTGCAAGCATCAGACCATCATGTGGAAGGAGAGTCCTTCAGCAGCAGTAAAATTCTACAAGCTTCTTACGGTAACTTATGGTACCTCATGTGCGCCGTATTTGGCAACTCGAGTGCTGAAGCAGCTAGCGATGGACGAGAGGGACAACTTCCCGTTGGCATCTGCTGTTACTCTCACAGACTTCTACGTCGATGATGTTTTGACTGGTGCAAAGGATGTCCCTACTGCAGTGGAGATACAAAGGCAGCTCATTGCGATGCTGAAATCTGGAGGCATGGATCTGCACAAGTGGTCATCTAATGAAAGAGAATTGATGGAACATGTGCCTCTGTGTGGACAGGAATATCGCTTTGGAGAGGATCAACATGACTCTGTTAAGACCCTGGGACTGAAGTGGGACCCAGGAGAGGATGTCTTCAGTTTTGCGGTCTCGGTGGTGGAGGAAGATAGACCTACAAAGCGGTCAATTCTTTCGGTTATTGCAAGACTATTTGACCCCTTGGGTCTTCTGGGACCTGTGATTTCGGCTGCTAAAATTCTGCTTCAAAAATTATGGAGTCTGAAGATTGGTTGGGACCAAGACGTTCCATCTGATGTGAGTTGCGAGTGGAGACGCTTTGGTGGATCTTTCCAGTACCTCCAGGGCATCAAAATACAGCGGTTCATCGGCATAGGGGATCCAGGTGTTCTGGAGATACATGGCTTCAGTGATGCTTCAAAGGATGCCTATGGTGCGGTGATCTATCTTAGGTGTATAACCAAGGGCGAAACTTGTGTTGGCTTGTTGTGCAGCAAGTCAAGAGTAGCTCCACTGAAGTCACTGACAATTCCTCGCCTGGAACTTTGCGGTGCTGAATTGCTCTCAAAACTTGTGGTGAGAGTTTTGGATTCTCTTAAATTGCCTATTTCCAAGGTGTTCCTGTACAGCGATTCCACGATCGTCCTGTCTTGGATAAGTATGCAACCATCAAACTTAAGAGTATTTGTTTCTAATAGAATTTCTCGTATACAGGCTATTTCTAAAGACTTTGAGTGGTGTCACGTGCCTTCAGGACTTAATCCCGCGGATCTCTTGTCAAGGGGTCTACCCCCGGAGAAGCTGCTGGACAATCAGTTATGGTGGAATGGACCTGATTTCCTTGGCCTGGGTAAGTACATTCCCAGTTTTCATTCTGATCCCCATGTTGAAGAAGAGTTGGAATTGGGTGATCCTGAAATTAGGTGCCACCTAATTAGTAAGACAGAGTTCCCAGGTTTCATGGGTAAATACTCCTCATGGTCAAGGTTGATCCGTGTTATAGCATACTGCAAAAGATTTCTTAGTAACTGTACTGGTGTCAAGAAACTTAGTGGTTTTCTATCTGCTGCAGAACTTAAGGCGGCTGAAAAATGTATTATTAGAGTTTTACAGGCCAGTGAGTTTGGAGAAGAACTGGATTATCTTAAAAAGGGAAAATCTCTAAAAACTAACTGTAAACTTTTGTCTCTTAATCCCTTTATTGACAGTGAGGGGGTACTTTGTGTGGGTGGTCGTTTAAAAAATGCTAATATATCTGAATCTCAGCGGCACCCTGTAATCCTGCCAAAAAGGCATGCTATTACAGATTTAATCATAAGGTACTTTCATGTGAAATACATGCATGCTGCCCCACAGTTGCTTCTTTGTCTGTTGCGACAGAACTTTTGGATAATTTCAGGTAGATCAGTGGTTCGTAGAATCGTCCACCAGTGTGTGATCTGTTGTAGACACAGAGGGAAGTTGGCTACGCAGATGATGGCGGATTTGCCAGCGTCCCGTGTTGCCATTAGTAGACCTTTTACTAACACAGGTGTGGACTTTGCTGGGCCATTCATGATCAAATACCGCACAGGAAGAGGTCAGAGGAAATTTAAATGTTACATAAGTGTTTTTGTTTGTTTTTCGACTCGTGCAAGTTCATCTTGAAGTGGTGGAGAATCTATTTACTAGCGCCTTTTTAGAAGCATTCAAAAGGTTCATAGCTAGAAGGGGGAAGCCTGCCTGTATGTTCAGTGACTGTGGTACAAACTTTAAGGGTGCATATAATGAAATTAATCGATGTATTTTGCAGACTCAAAAGGACTCTACGTTTTCTTCCTACTTGGCGGATGAGGGAATAAAATGGAATTTCAATCCCCCATCAGCACCTCATTTCGGCGGTCTCTGGGAGTCTGAGGTGAAGTCTATGAAGGTTCACCTGCGACGAGCCGTTGGATCAGCATCACTCACCTATCCTGAGTTCGTCACCTTGATCACCCAGATAGAGGCATGTATGAACTCCCGCCCCCTAAGCTCCATGTCTGATGACCCTACAGATTTGGGTGTCCTTGCTCCAGGACACTTCTTGATCGGTGAACAGCTGACTGCCATGCCCGAGGAGGACCTTTCTCAAGATCCACTGACCTATCGCGAGAGGTGGAAGGTGAGGCAGTCAATGTTTCAGCATTTTTGGAGACGCTGGAGTGTGGAGTACCTCACGCAGCTTCAGCAGCGACCGAAATGGAGACAGCCTCAAGGGGACATTCAGGTCAACGACTTAGTGTTAATCAAGGACGATAACGCCCCTCCACTAATGTGGAAAATGGGGAGGGTGGTGAAATTACACCCTGGAAGTGATGCTAGAGTGCGAGTGGTGACTGTTCGAACATCCAAAGGACTATTCCAGAGACCCATTGTGAAATTGTGCTTACTCCCTGTAAATTAATTTGTAAATATTTTTCAAGTAATTATTGTATAATGTGTAATTTTGTAAATATGTTTTTTTAAGTGTGTTGGGGAATTTTTTTGTTGTAGTTGAATGTAATTCAACGGGGGGAGAATGTTCGAGCCCCGAGAGTAGAGCCTCTGTGTATAAGTTATTTTTCTTAAATTGTAAAAAGAACTGAAGCGTACTGAGGTGTGAGAAATTTTATAAATACCGAGTGTTTTAATTGTGTGGGTCAGATATGAGATCAGAGAGATCACTGTGTACGTGTGAGTATGTAAGAGGAGAGAGTATTTTTAATCGTCTTAAATAAAGGAGTTTGTTTTAATTACTGGTCCGTCGTGTTTTTTGGAGTCAAGGAATAGTATTACCACTAAATACCAATAATTGAATAATAACTAAAACTAAGCAAGATAAATTGCAAGTTAATAGTAACTTCCAGACAAGGTCCTTTGTAAGAATTTGTTACAAAAGAGTACTCTATAAAAACTAAATGATTGGTGTTTGGTATAATATGTACCAGATTTAACGCCAGAAAACTTGATTCATGATTCACGAAGACGCCTGGTGTTACGTTTATAATTAGTTATACAATTTGCTATAGCATTGAATGCAATAAATAGAAAGGCAACAGCTAGTCTATAATTAACATTTACCAGCAAAATATGGTTTAATAGCCCCACAAAGAAACGAAAAGTTTAGTAACAATATGTTACGTGAAGATATTTAATAATGAAAGAAGGGGTACTAATTACAATAAAAGAATACCTTTTGAATTTCTTAGTCCAAATCAATCAAATTTTATTCCTAAAGTCTTGTTTTATTTGAAACTAAAGAATCTAAGATCAAATTAACTTTTCTGAAAATAAAACGCCGATTGTACAATGATAACAACATAAACAAAGCTTGATGCCGCAAGGACAACAACAAAACACAACCGACTTCCCTGCCAGACACAGACAAGCATGTGTTGCGAGAGCTGACCGGAGCTGACGTCATAGCTCTGCAGCAGACAACTGAACGGATTGGATAACTTTCGTCTTTGAAATTACAATCATATTTATTTAGAAAATACTATGAAAAATGCTTATTTGTTATTTAAAAGTTATTTTTCACACAAGAAAATAACTTAGAAAACATGAAAAAGAACATATTTTATGAACAGATGAATCACTCTTATCGGCGATATGAGGAGCGCTCAAAACGCCCTCGATTATAACCCTAGCAAACAAAATTTCAATCACGTCATTTCTTTCCATCGCGCTTTGATTATTTTCACACAAAAATATTATTTTTAAGCACTTCAGCAATCAGCAGTGGGGATCGAAATTATAAATTCCTCTGATGATAGTATGTCCAAAATTTCTGACACTGAAAATAACGGGCGTCGTTTAAGGGGGTCAATTTCCCCTCCCCAAGGTTTCCACTGTTATGTGATAGCTTCAAACTCTTTGAAATTTCTGTATCTTCCACAAGAAACATCGGGTGTAACCCAACATGTATCTAAAGGAGTTAAAACAATACTTTTGAGGGTCAAATTTCAAAAAAAATTTTAGAGGAAAACCCTCAAGCCATCTCTAAAAGTTTGACGCCTGATATACCGTGTTTTTCCTTCGAAAATTTTGCCACTAAACAGAAGCAGTTCTCTTAAGATGTACCCCAAAGAGTTTAAAAAGAAGTTAAAACCAGTAGTAATTGGCAATTTTCAAAGACTTTTCTGGGGGATAGTCCCCAGTCCCTCTCGAAACTTCGACGCTTATTTATCTTTTTTCCCTTGAAAATTCTGTGGTTTCCAAGGAACTGTTCTTTTCGGATGTAACCCAAAAAGCTTCAAAAGGAGCTGAAAAACCTAATTTAAGAGGCAAATTCCAAAAATAATTTCTGGGGGAGAAAATGTTTCTCCCCCTAACCAAACCACCCTCTAAATCTAAAATTTTGACGCTCGACATAAGATATTATAAGATGTTTTTCCCTTGAAAATTCTGTCGCTTACCAAAAGGTTTTCTTTGGGTGTTAGCCAGAGTTTGAAAAGAGGATTAAATAAAACAGTAGTTTACAGAGGAATTTTCAAAAAAATTTCTGGGAGAAAACCAGAAAGATATAATTGGTTGGAAATTTCTTTATTAAATGCACAAAAGACTAATAAATGAATTTGCTATTTTAATAAATATTATTGTAGATAAAATTAGAAAAAAAAGTGTACCAGGGTTCTCCACTCTTCGTGCCCATGCTGAATCTATTGAGATGACTTGCAACTCCTTTAGGGAACGTACCCATACTACGTGACCCATTCAGGGGAGGGAGGGGGTTCTTCAAAATACCACGCTCGGTCACAGGGGGGAGGGGGGGCTTAGGGTTTCGTCACGCAGTCAATTTCTTCTAGTCAATACGACAAAATTAAGCCAAATTAATTATTGAAATTTGAGAAATTAAGACTAATTAAGCCAAATTAATTATTAAAATTAGACAAATTAAGCAAAATTAATTTTTTTTTTGAACTTTCTGTTTGCAAAAAATGATGACAAACCGGATTTATGAATTACTACGTGACAACTAGAGGGGGAGGGGGGGTCTTGGCTTATACTACGGATGGTCACCAAGGGGGGGGAGGGGGTTCAAAAATGGCAAAAAATGGGTCACGTAGTATGGGTACGTTCCCTTAGCAGCGAAATAAGAAAGTTAAAAAAATTAATAATTGAATTTTAAGGCCTGAAAATGCTTTTTTTCCCACACACATGCTAATATCTCCTCTCCTCAAATATTGGAAGATATTCTCACGAATTTTTTCCAGTAAGTTTTTCATAACATTGGCAACAATACTATTAATTTAGTTATTTAATTAATTCTTTAACTTTTTAATACTAGGGGTGCTGTAAGTCATCACGCAATGGATTTTCAAGGGTCACTTGATGGGGGATGATGCAAAATGTGTCCGTTATTCGAAAACACATAATTCAAATCAGTGTGTTTCTAAGCATGAGGCGCATGCAAACTGGGAAAAATTACAAATTTTGGAAATTTTCTTAAAAATTATCGTAATTGAAAATTATCTCGGACGTACTAAAAAACAAATCAGTTTTAAAGATTCCAATTTTCAAAATTTCCAGGGGGAGGACCCCCAGACAGAGTCCACACCTTTTCAACGTGGGGGTCATTGCTACCGACAAAATCTAACATTTCAGGAAGCTAAGGTACAAAAATCCTATGTTTTACTTTTCTGAAAAAAACATATTTCACCATCAATGCGCGCATGTGATATTAAGAAAAATAGATGGAATTAAAAAATATTGAGGATTTCTAATTTAAATGTTCTTCATTAGTCAAGTTTCGGTCCAGAATTACTAAATTGAAAGTTTTGGTGCCATAAAGATAAAAGTGAACAATTTTTAAAATAGTGAGACATATCGTACCTTTCAAATTTTAAAAAAATCTCCACGTCAATTAAATTAAAATTTCCAAAATAACTCAGAAAAATTTCAGTGCGAGATCTCCATGTGAAAAAGTAATAAAAAACTTATCGAGTTCTCTCATTCAATTTTAATAATTTACTTACAAAATACTGAATGGAAAACTTTTGCTTACAAAGGTTTCTTATATGAATAAATTTTATGTAGAACTTTTTTTAATAAAGGTTTTAATATGTAAAACCTATAACCTTTATAAAGGTTTTAATAAAGGTTATAGGTTTTATTCATGTTTTTATTTTTTTCTAGCATGGAGAGAAAAGTATGAATGGACAAAAGTTGGGAAAATTTCCAGGATGGAATTTGCTTAAACCTAGATTAAAAGTGTTTTTTTATATTCTAATTACCCACATCAATTTTTCTGCCCTGTTTAGTCCTGAAGAAAATTAATAGAATGGATTTCCATTTCTAAGAGGAAAACTTCTACCCATGAGTCTGAGGAAATAACATTTAATTAATGAGTATATTCTGAAGCTCCACAGCTTTACTGAATTACTGGATCAATTTTTTGATGGCATATCTATTAAATGTGAAAGAGAAAAGTTCTCCAGTAAACTTCTGGTGCCCTTCATGAAAGCTGGAATATCACGCTTTAGATGGTAAGAATCAGGTTTACTACTACTGTTTACAAATTATTAACCAGTACCAGTTCATATCAGTACATTGTATCAACTCTGGTATACTGTGTCAGTCATAACCATAATATTCCATAGCTTAAGTCTTTTAGTATTTTTTAGCTACATCTACATCACTTAAACTTATAGTTCTGTCCATACTTAAACGTTTATTTCTTCAGTTGCTCATCTTTTGTGTTATGTGTACAATTGATATTAATAGTATTAAATAATAAGATCTCATGAAGTCGTTGCTTTTAAAAATTATTGTTGTTGCTTTTATAAAATTGCGGAACTAGTATGCCTTAATTTTGGTTTAGGTAGCTATTTGATTAAATGTAATGTAATGTAATTATAATAAAAAAAGAGCTTCTAATTTCAACCATTTTCTTCCTATCTAAAGAAAAATATTCCCACCATGAACCCAAAATTGCAAGTCCCTGTTTGGAGAATTTAAGATGATCTTAAATAAAAAAGGCAACAAAAACTCACTCTAAGAATACTTATATTACAAAACTTCATTTACATTCTCACATATACACAAAACAGGAGGAAATAAAATACAGTCCACTTAATCATTGTGCAGCATACATCAAAATAATGACTGAAGCATACGCTGGAGGTGATCTACAACTATCTTAAGAACTAAAAATATATACACTCCAATATGACCATTCACTTAAGTTGCATGTCTTTTTCAAATGACACATTCAGAATAAACACAAAAAAATGAAAATACATGACTGTCATCTCAAAATTTTCAAAATGAGTGCCTCATATGACAAGGTTACAATGAAACATCACTAAAGTCCTAACAAATTGCCTTTATAGACAAAATCCTCAACAACAGAAATAATAACCGATTATAAGTAATAACATATTCTGATGGATATAGTTTCGATGCAGGCTTAAGTTGGTTAATTTTTTAAGGGAAAGATTCAGTAAAAATTTCATAGTTGTGTCAGCTATATCAATTAATTTATTTTACTTATCTGGCCTTCAAAATTTTTGAAGTATTGGTTATGGGACATTTTTTTTATTTTTCTAAATATTTAAATAAACTTTTAAAATACTTAAGACCATCTTTAAATAGCTAAATTTGGTACAGCACAGTTGTCGTTCAAATATTTCATCATACAAAATGCTCAGTTTCTCCACAAATACAGATACTTCTAAGCAAAATTCATGACAATTTTGATTCCTCATTTTTCCTATGTTGAGTTTTCAAACAATCCTTCATATTTTGTTTGGAAAAGCACTTAAACTGAAATTTTAACACTGTTCTCTAATATAGGGAAATCTAGAATGAGAAAGACACTACTCTAACTTGCTCAGGTACTTCTCTCTGAGCTAATGCACTCCATCATGTAGTATAAAAGATTTTAGCTTATTTACACAGAAACTCATAAGAGCATGACTGGATTTACAACACACTATTATATGTGTACCTTCGAAAAACAATGTCTTTTTAAAAAAAATCATGCCTTGCTTTTTACTTACCATATTTAGGAACCTAATGTGATGCACATTATGTGCACTTGGGAGATAAAAATAAAATTATTAGACAATATTAAGACAAATATTTAGTGTCAACTTTAAAAATGAATTACTTTGATTTAAAAACCAAGGAAAGGTTCACTCTGGAACTGCTAATTGAAGGAACATGCAGTTAACAAGAAACTAAAATTTAGATGGCTTAAACCAAGACAATGAGTTGCTATCAGCAGCAAGCTAACTAGCTTGTTGTAGCAAGCACCTCAATTGCAAGATAATAGGTCAGATTAAAAATTTGAATAGATCCAAAAATATTTACTCAATCATTTAGGCTAAAAAGATTGCTTTTTGCATTTAACATGGATATTTTCAAAATTATCATTATCCAATTCAATACAAACTTAATAACTTTTTATGAGTAAAAAAAGGTAAAAAAAAGCACTAAAATAACTTTTTTAGCAATGACAAATTAAGACAGTTCCTCCAACGAATACAGAGTACCTTGGCCATAGAGCAAATCTAATAATGAATTCACAGTATACTATGCCACTTTTTTTGCATATTTACAAGATACAATTCAGTGCTTCTATATACACAGTAAACTCTATAATCACACTTTCCTTTCAGAAACTGAATGTTTTCTACACACCAGTAAAAATGAGTCATTATTTTTTTGTTCAGGAAGTGAAGGTTTTTAAAATATCTATTTAATATTTTGAGAAGTTAAACTTTCTCTCAATCTACCTGTAAAACTTCAGATAGTAGAAAATTTCTCTCCTTTTGGAGGGGTTAAGGATTAAAAAAATAAGCAGTTTAGAACACTGACATCCTTAACACATATTGCCAAATTCTCGAATTTAACTTGTGTAAGATGGAAAATAAAAATTTGCTGGTTGCTTACAATAGTTACAAGTGCTTGGAAAATATCACTTCCACAACCATTCTTTTTCTTCCAATAAATATAAACTAAATAAGCAGCCATAAGAATATTTTTTACATCAGTTCGAATTTTATGTGATGTAATGCACTTTTTGATGGATAACAGATTGATTATTATGTGAAGAAAATTACCAATGAGAAATGGGAACCAGGTACACATCATTACACAGAATGGTTTCATCCTTAAAGATGAATAAGGATATTCTTTAGGATAAACAAATGATCATGTTTAAAAAATAAAAATTAATACAAATATTTGAACATATCCAAATGATTTGCATAAAATACAATATTTTATGCTTCAGAAATTGTATATCATTAGCAATATTAATTGTGTATCACATTTAATCAAGGCGTTAAAGATTTATTAACAAGTAAATTTTTCATTTATACCTTTACGTCAGAAATATAAATAGGTATGAAGTTGTCCAAAGATTGCACTAAAACAGCTGATGTTTCATCAGACCTTATTCAGCAATATTGATGTGAAAGTTTTACTATTCTACAATAGAGTAGGTTCAAAAAACCTGTTAATACTAGGGGGATAAATTAGAAATTTTGCTTTACCGTATTCAATAAATCAAAATTTTCAGATATCTTAAACCAAAGTTATCAATCCCAAGATATTTGACCAAAAGAAAGATGATTGTTAAGTGAACAAAGAAATGCATAAAATTAGGTAATGTTGCCCCAAAATAAATGTAGAAAATATGGTAATTTAATTTTATAAAAACTTTCTACACAATTTAAATCGTATGCGATTTTTACTTCCTATTTTAAAAAAAGTTGGCCTTGCCCCCATAAGTTCTCAAACCCTCAAAAGGTTTCAGAAGTTATCACAAAAAATAAATACATAACAAAAAATGAAAACGAAATAATAGAAAACAAAGTTTGATTTATTCCTTTAAAAAAAGTACACACATTATTTTGATGATGGGAGGAAACTACTGGAACATATGATGGTTCATGCAAGCACACATAAGTAATAAGACTATTATTTGATCACGACTATGAGGACAGAACTCAAAGATCAGACTTGCTCTACATTCAAACTTACCACAGCATACTGAAATAAATAGTCCTTCAAGACTGTCACTCAAATAAATAACTATTTACAGAAAGGGATTATACACTACAACTTTCATTCTACTACTGCAACTGCTCTGGGCAAAAATGGGATTGATCAAATTTGCAGCATTTCATGGGAAACTTTAGCAAATCAAAATAGCGATTGAAATCAACAAGTAATGATACAATTTTCTACATAGATTATTATATTTCCTAATCTACATAGGTAGGTCTTCAGCACTGGGTATTAGATTTAACTGATTATTAGCTAATTAGAAGGATTCAGGGCAGTAACATAACTACAATAAGAAGCCACCCCTTCTTAAATTGAACTAGACATACTATCGAGATTCCTTCCCAATAAATTAAGATTATTATTAGACTAAACTCTGTTTTTGAGGTTTGGTTTATGTGAGGGATATATCTTCAGTAGAAAGATAAGTGTTCTGATCAATGCATCAAATAAATGTGACTAAAATTACCAGCCATTTTAAAAAGAGAAAAATGCTAATTAAGTATTTGCTAGAAGAGTTCATATAAATTGATATTTACATAAAGTAAGAAAGGCATTTGTTATTAGGCATCTACTTCTTTGAATTCAAGATTACTCTTGCCACAAGTAAAAAAATCAATACTATAATTAGTTATTAAAATAACTAGAAATATATTTTTCAATAAACCTTACCACAAAAGATAATATGTCGAAGTTAAAAATCTTAAATGTGTACAATATTTACAGTTTCTATTTCATCATGTCAAAATAATACTTATAGATTACTTTTACTCTACATTCTAAATACGTAGAAGCTATTTAGACAAGGCATATAATGAATAATAGATATTCATCTGCACATCATAAGCTAGTACTATAAGATAGTAGTACAACGCAAGTATACTGTCTTCGGTACTAACTTCATACAAAGATTTTAATGCACATAGAAATTCAGCTGATAGTGGCAAGAGTTATCTGAATTTAGAACTTGGCATCTGAAGCAAGAGCTGCAGTGAACAGAGAGTTAGCAAAAGATCACCTCGCCATGTAGCCGCAAAAGAGAATGTTCAAAGCAGCCAGTCGCAGTTGCTGTCCCAATCATTAAAAACACACTTGAAAAGGGGGATCAGGGCACAAAGAAAAATGCAAATAGGTTTTGTACACATTCTGTGGTTTGCAAGTCCAGGGTTATAATACAGAGTAATAATAATGAGAGTATTATATTTTCTATTTTATGAATGGAACACTAAGAGCTATTATTTTTTAATTTCCAGTTAGTTGCATCATTTTCGTCTCACTTTCATCAAGAAAGAGAAGATATAGTCCAAGGGCTTAAAAATAGTTCAGACTTTTTCCTGCACACTTAATTTGTATGGTATGCATACCCAGAGCAGTTGTTGGTGAGAATCTCAAGGCGTTTCTGAACTGCATCCCGATCTGGAACAAAATTAAACCAGAATTAAAATCTTTCAAAGAAATTTCATGAAGTAACACATAAATCCTCTGACTGAATAAACTGCTTTCATACATGTGATTACTCCGTCAATAAATTAGCGGAGAATATTTTTAAAAAATATTCGATCGCACTTAAATTTTCCTTTATTTTCAATAGAGGGGGACCATTGGCTCCTACTTCCCGATATCTGATGATTCAACATGCTAGTCATATTTTATAAATCTTAGCTAGTTTTCATATTACTTCGATATTTTTAATATTTTTTTCAATTTTACTTAAAAGGTCAGAGATCAGAAAAAACGATTGGAAAATATAAAAGTGGAATTTCAGTTTTTTGCAAATCGCATCGTCAGATTTTAATTTTTCTAAGCATATTGGCGGATTTCCGCCAATTGGCGGAAGAATCACATGCATGTGCTTTAAATACAAACAGTTTTCACCTCTGTTACAAAAACAATAACACAAACTAACCAAAATTTTTCTGCTGCTTAGTAAGAGTGTCAAAAAACTTATTAACTAATTTTTAAAAATCTATGCAGAAAACACTGTTCCCAGGCAGAAACCCCAGAGATTCCTCTTTTCCCTATAATTTTTACTGCTCAAAAAATAAAAAAACCAATACATCACATCAATTTTTGAAAAACTTAGTTACATACTATTATGTTTTTTATACAAAAGCTTATACTTGTCATAAAATGCCAAGATAACTAACTAAAGGAAATATTATTTTAAGAAGTGTGGGCTTCTGATAACCTCCAACTCCATGAAGCCAAAATAAATGCCCCCCCTAGGAATATAAAATTTAACATCCATAACAAATTCAGATCCAAAAATTTCTCAATTAAGATACCTTATGTAAAAAGATTCAAGACATTAGGTTTACTAACTTTAAATACTAAGTTTTGTTAGTGCATCTATGCTAATTACAGAACCTGCAGCAATTGAATGTCAGATAATTACATTTATGGAGGAGCTCTTTGTCCCCGAGGTCATTGACTTGCTGTCCAAGGCTATGGAGCAGGATTTGAGCAGTCTCATACTGATGGAAGCTCTGAAATGTAGAATCGCATGATATAATATATATACTTGATAACATAAACATTAATAAGAAACATAATAATTTAACATCAATCCTCTTTCTTTCGGAAAGTTTCAACACGTTTTTAAAATAGGATATGGAATTACAATTTAAAGTGAAAGATAATTTGATGTTGCATTACCTCTTTCGCATCTCCAAATAGTTCCTGCATAGCAGCTGACTGGCACTAAGAATAAAATACACTAAGTTAGGGAAGAAAATATGCTTACATGGGAAAAATAAAAAATTATCTTGGATTTTACTCCAGCAGTAAAAAAAGAGTACTTTAAACCAAAAGAAATTAAATTTAAACTTCATGCTTTCTTTCAGTTTCAGTTGATATAGGATAATTAAAATCTGAATTTCTGATTTATTCCGTGAGATGCCTTAAACCAATGAGAACAAACTTTAAAGAAGTAGTTGAAATATTGTGGCGAAATAAATTAGTCCATGAGCCATACTATGTAGCCAAGACAACTAATTTTAGAACCATTACTAGCGAGACTAAAATGTTTACTCGCCACTGGACTGAATCACCAACCTAAGCATAAACAGTTTTATTTAATACAACTTTAAAAAACTAAATTTAATTGCATCTAAAATATTGATTCACAAAGGATAGATGACACACGTATAGTTCTCACCCGGAACCAATTAATTTTAAACTCAAGCAGATGTTTCATAAGTTCAAAGAAGAATTGAAAAATTTACAAAATATTTGTTTGAAATAAATTAATGAACATGCATCATATGGTAGGATATTGTATTTGATAATGTAAGGTATTTAAAGACTAAAAATAAGTACTTTCCCAATAAATAATGGATATCAAAATATATAGGTTGTAAACCAGGCAATGGTCAGCCTTACCATTTGAATGGCGTATTTGTAGAGAATCTTGTCTGCCGTTAGTCCAGAGGCAGCAGGGTCTACCCCTACTGATTGGAGAAGGCCGGGAGTGTTGAGACTCTTGCACATACTTAAGCAGAAATGATATTTTTCCTTCATGCCGTGCAGAACTGAAATGGGAGGTTCATGAATTTTAAATTAAAAAAATATATATAAAATGACTATATGTAAATAAGAGAATTTTCCTTTATTAATCAAAAAACTAGGAAAAAGTAAATTTAGAGATATTATTGAATATTTTGGGAAAATAACAGCTTTGAGACATTATAGATTTGATAATTATAGTGATGTGTCCATCCAATTCCATTCAAGTTTTTTATATATGAGTACACCAATTTAAATATTGAAAGTTGTCAAAGTAACGTTTGACAACTAAAGGCAAAAAAGTACCAAGATTCCCCACTCAAAGTCTTCTATTGGGCATTTCTGAAGGAATAAATTACAGAAGTGCAATTTTGTATCATTTTGCCATTCTGTTATAATCAACTGGTTTGTATGTTTTTAATTCATTATTGAGATAATATTAAAAAAAGATAGAGATGGTATAAAGATAAACCAAATTGTGTTAAGTGCTTTGGGATTCTTTCACCATTTGATAATCAATAAAAACAAGAAACCCTGTTTCTCACCGTTTCTAACTGAGGAGGATGGCTGCAGCTGCCCATTCCTGATCTGCTGCTGAGACAGCTGGAAAGCGGAGGAGATGAGCTGCAGGGCCTTCATGTACAACAGCAGCTGTACTGCCTTGCGACAACCCTCGCTCAGGGCTTCGTCCCCACTCTGTCGTGAGGGAAAAAAACAACTTGTCACACAACGAAATATAGTAACACTTTTATTATTTAAAACTGTTATTTTTCTACTGGGTATCCTCTGGATGGATCAAATAATTTTTCCATATTTGGCTCAAATTCAAGTTAACTTGGTCTAGATTAAGTAATAGGTATTCCAGAGGATTAAACAACAGTGTTGTAAAAAGAGGAACTTATATGAAAATATAATAGTGTTAAAACATGGCCCTTCTTAGATCAAGAGGTTGTGCAGATTATTGCTTTCTTTCCAATTGCATGAAGCATATTTATAAGGTAACAGGATTTTAACATTGTCAAGTGTGCAGTAATCTGAAGGTGGTAAAATACTGCCAGTTAAACTATGTTACCATACTTAAAACATAAATAACTAATGGAAACTAAGATCTAAGATCAAAATTATGTTTTCTCAATTTAATTAATAGTACTCGAGTTCACTGATTACTTATATAAAATATTTAAACAGAACTTAATCTATTTATTAAATACTTAATGCATGAATTTGATTCATAAAAATATTTATACTATGCTGATGCACATAAAGATACTTATACATCCCATAGTAAAGCCATTGTTTTCTAAAAGTGTAAAAATAGACCTAACTCACATCATTAGAGGTGACTGAGCTGGAGAGCGCAGAGGACAAGGGGGAACTCCTGGTCTTTGCCAACTCCAAGATGCACTTCACCAAAGCTGAGACAAAGTTCAACTTAGCCAAAGTGTCATTGTGCTCCTTCTGAAACAAGAAAATGATTTTCTCAGTAAACTTTTAATCATAAAATGACATTGCTTTTAAGACATCTACAAAAAAATATCATGAAACACATTAAAAACAAGTAAAATTTATAATGATTTCCATGGTTTCAGCCATATGAATCTCTGTACGACTAAGAAGATTCCCCAAAAGACTGACCTGCAGCAAAGTCTCCTCGGGCAGCTCGGGAATGAAGAGCCCCTCCAGGCTGGAAGGCGAGTTGCCATGCGAATAGAAGTGAGGAGAGGAGTCTCCCGTGTAAGAGTTCCGGCGGATCCGGCCAGGAGACCCCCCGCAGCAACAGTGGTGGTGCTGGCACAGGTATCGCGCAGGGGGGCTTGGAGAGGCTGTTAAAACACAAGAGGATGTTTAGGAATTCGTGCAGGAAACTCACTCTTTTAAAAAATTTTATTTGGTTAAGATTGAGTGATTTAATGTGATAACTCCAAATCAATTTTTAAATCAAGATCTTTGATGTATATAACACTGAAAACCTGAATCCTTACTACTACAAAAGTAGGGAACTACTGGGTTACCTAAATTAATTTAAATCAGACTACACTGTAATTTGGCTGCCTTTCACTTATTAAAGAGATTTCACTTTGAGAGAACCTTTCAGTCTCAAGATTAACCACCTGAAATGTGTATTTTGACTTAACATTGTATGTTTAAAAGACAAGAAAAGTGCCAATGATCCAAACCTTTTTAACTATGTATAAAAAAAACTTATTATCAGTATGTGCTATAAGCATTTAAAAAGATTACATCAAAGCAAAAAACAATTTCACACTACTAGAACCAGAACTGTAATTGGAAAAATTTTTTTACAGAGGGACTCCTCTTTTCTTCAATATGTTCTCATTTTGTGGTCATAAACCATATATTTCAAGGCAATAGCCCAAATATTTCATGGGACAGCATCCCCCTTCAATCTCAGCACTGGCTGAAAAAACTATTTAAAGTATGCTTGGTAGAATGAATACATAGAAAACATTAATTAAACAAGTAGAGTGAATCTTGAGTGTGTCTCACCTCCTCCTCCACTGAGAGTAAAGTGACCGCCCATAAAGAGCGCGTTCTCACTCAGCCGCCCAGAACTGCCGGATCTCTGAAGAAAGTTGGCACTGTCGCCCTCGGGTATAGGTCCACCTGAAAACGATAAAATAGATATTTAACTGGAGATTCTAGATCAAGTATACACATATCACTCCTCAAAATTGATAGGAAAACAATTTAACACTAAATTCATAAAAAAAACTTTCATCTTTCTTTTGAATGGATAACTAAAACTCAGTATTTATTTAGATACATCTAATACTGTTAAAATTAAAATTTTATTAGTAGGTGCAAGGTTTTACAATCTACATGCTAAAAGAATCGTATGATTTAGTGTCTAATACCCTTAACAAAGTGAGCCATTATGATAATAAATAATGCCCTAATGTTCAACATGACAAAGAAAATCAAGATACATTTAACAAAAGAGTTGAAAATGAGTTGGACTTCAGAGTTGTATGTTAGAAGAAGCTGTTAGAAATAGCATAAACTGTACACAAGAAAGAAACATCCAAATCCCCCCATGCAGTCTTGAATGCTGTGGGAACTGTCCCATCGTCAAAGATCTTCATGATAACAATCTTTATACGATTCTCATTTGACCATACCCATCACCAGATAGTGCCAAAAGAATTTCTTGAAGCTGTCCATTAATTATTTGAGAACCAAACGGAATCTAAACTGGGATGAGCGAATTATTTGGTTGAAAATTATACAAGGTGAAAAACCCTTGTGCTATAGTCATCAGATGCAATTATGTATTTCAATCATTTGAATTTTTTTAATATTAGTAAAAATATGAAGACTTGGGTGATTATTATCCAGAAATGCATAACATTAGTGATAAAATTTTTAAGTGACAATTAATTTCTTGCTTAGCATCAGGGTCTCAATCTATTTAAAAAGCAAGATACAATTTACGTTGACTAGCAATAACTGGGCCAGATTAATATCAACAGGCTTTTGTTTAAGCAAATTCCCACGTCAGTAAAGTTCCCCTATGGCATAGGAGTGGTGCTCAAACATAAAACCCAAGCAAAGAGATAGGTGGAATATTCAAGAACTAATAACTTAGCTGTTAACAGGAAATACAGATTCTACTTGTACTGATTACTACCATTAGAAGCTCTGCGGTATAGTGGCAGAGCATCTTGCCCAGGTTGGGCAAGGTCAACTCAACTTTTCATCCCTCTGGGGTTGATAAAATGAGGACCAAGTTTTCTTGGGAAAACAATAGACTGACTTTCAGTCACGTTCTGTAACACCTCAGCTAATGGGATCAATCAGTGAGGCTGGTTATTGCAGAGTTTGAAGTTCTAACCAACCTAGGTACACCCTCAAGCATGGGCAGATGTAAGAGGGGTCAAGAGGGGGCAATACCCCAGGGTTGGCTGGATTGGACCCAATTGGGTTGGACCCAATGGGTTTTTTCAAAAAAACCCATGTGAAAAAACCCACATTTTGGACCCATTTTTGGGTTTTTTCAAGAAAAATCAAGATTTTGGCAGTTCTTTCAAAATTTAATGTGTGTTTTTTTTAAGTTTAGGATATTTTTAAAATTTTAATGGGTTTTTTCAAAATTTAAACTAGGTTTTAAAAATTAAATGGTGTTTTTTGAATTTCAGGCAGTTAAAAAGTTAAATAGGTTCTTTCATTATTCAGTGGGTTTTTATTATTGAATAGGGTTTTTTCAAAATTTAGGACGTTTTAAGTTCAAACTAGATATAAAAAATAAAGAAGATTTTTTAAAAATTTCAGTGGGTTTTTTCAAAGTTTAATAGATTGCTTTCAATATTGAATGGGTTTTTTCAAAGTTTAGGATATTTTTTAAATTTTAGTGGGTTTTTTCAAAATTTAAACCAGGTTTCAGTAAATAATGGGCGTTTTTACAACTTCAGTGGGTTTTTTCAAAGTATAAAAACTTTGAAAAAGCCCACTTAACTGTGGAAAAACTGACATTATTTTGACAGAACACATTTTACATGGAAAGAACTCACCATAATTTGAAAAAACCCACTTATTTTAACGGAGAAAACCACTTAATTTTGAAAAAACCCACACTTTTTCCGAAAAAACCCAGTTTTATATGGGTTTTTTCAGGGTTTTATTGAAAAAACCCAAAAAAACCCAACCCACTTGGGTTTTTTCAAAAAAACCCGGGTTTTTGCCAACCCTGCAATACCCCCTCAACTTTTTGAGAACATTCCATTTTTATAGTGGAAAATCATGTTTCCAGGGACAGCTTGCCCCCCAAGTTTTCCTGTTTGTCCCCCCAGGGTTCACCACCTAAATCTGCCCATGCCCTCAAGTATCCCCCTTATCTTTTACTACCATTAAAACTTTTGATTCCATTCAGGCCGAGCACAGGTCCAATAACTACAATATTGATGCAGCAGTTCTCAGAATAGATGTAGACATTTATTTTGAAGGAGTGAAGGATGAAGATTTTCCAATCAAAATATCGCAGATTTATACTCATCCAAGCACGTTTACCTATACTTTGGATTAAGTCGGTATATCCGGAAATTCAATGCCTCATATAGTTAATGGACATCCCCACAGAAAAGAAAGTATATCAGGATGGAAAAACACAGGCAACCCTTCCACCCAAAGGACTTCATACTTGGCCATATATCCCTCGAGTCGAACTCAGGCAGTGTCATTGCTCGTCCCGCACCGAAGGCCGCTCTCATTGTACCGTTCCTAAAGTCGAGGCAGTGGTACGCATCTGTGCTGCACCGCCTCAGCTCTCGGCATGGCGATACGGGGGTGGTAGGGCAAGGGAGGGGAGGAGTCGACCCTACACAGCGCAAGGGGAAGGAAGGGAAGAAACAAATAAATAAAATGGTTGGTAAGTCTGATTGATGAACACAGCTTTGCTACAGTTGGAAATAAAGAGTTAAAGGGGGTTGGTTTAAGTAGGGGTAACTTAATAGTTAGTGCCTATTTCAACAGAAGAATGTCATAACTGCAAAAATTTATGAATCACAGAAATTTTTTTCTGTATGGAACATGCAAATTATTACTTCTTACTTACTTAGAGATTAGTAATTATTTAGAATTACTTCTAAAAAGCATATTTTCACTCATGACTTTAACCCTTTCAATACAGGGGGTCATTTGATGTCCAATCAATAAAGCTTGTATCATTATTGTTTAAACGTCCTTATTGGTTTGTTTGAAGCCCAGTGGCTCAGTGGTAGTGCTTCGCGCTTCCACACCACAGGCCCGGGGTTCAAATCCCGGGCTGGGCAAGGTCCACTCAGCCTTTCATCCCTTCAGTGGGTCGATAAAATGAGGACCAAGCTTGCTTGGGAACTAAACACTGGGGTCTCACGTTAGAATGACCACCTAACCGGGACACATGCCTAACAACTTGCACCCCAGGGCCCCACAGTCACGAAAACGAAGATGGGCATCGTAGGCCTTGGCCCACTAGGGCTGTTGCGCCAATGAGTTTAGTATGGGTTTGTTTATGCAAATATCTGAAGGTCTAAGAGACCCATAAATGATCCCATAACCACGTTTGAACAATAACAATGATGTTACAAGCTTTATTGATGGGGCAACATATGTACCACTGTATTGAAAGGGTTAAAGAATGAAATGAGTTTTTAAAAATTTTAAACAGGATGGTTGTATTTATAATAATAATAATAATAATAATAATAATCTTTATTGACAAATAATAGGAAGAAACACATAAAATAAATACAAATAAAAAACATACGATACGCCCAGGGGAAACAAAAAATCCCATACGGGCGTAATAGAAATTAATACAGTAAAAATACAATGGAAAATAACAAAAAAAAGAGAAGACAAAAAAGACTTATATAGCCTTAGGATAGAGCCATTTTTAAAAATAAGGTACTTTGTTATTTTTGCAGTTACCACATCATTCTTTACTATTGAGAATAAACGAATAAAAGGTCATTCATCGTATCAATTTTTTACATAAAATATGTATGCTTTAATCAGTTCTACTGTTCAGTTTAATAGTACAATACATTTGTAACAACTGTTATAAGGCAGTAAGCTTTTAAGGAAATAACTTGTAAGTTATAGTTATTTAGTAGCTTTCTTTTTGATTTTGCAATATATTTTGATCAAATACATACTTATTTTAAATTTTATAAAACACTTTGCATAACTGCTTTTTCGTGAGCATAAAGAGCTTTTAATGCAATATCATAGTAAATATGAGTAATTAAAAGTGCATTAGTAAGTTATAGCTTAGTAAAACTAGTATGCAGATTAATGTAAATGACATGTAAGGTAAAATTAAATCTCAAGTCTTAAACCATTGAATGCATTCCTGATGCATTGAAGAAATTTTACATTAGGTTATAGGTGCAAAGCTGTGCTCGTAACATAAGGTAAAAATAAAATTAAGTCTGCATGCAAATAAAAAGAAAATTCATTTTGAAAATTAGCAAATTTGAAAAATAAAGAAGCAACATTTTAGGTATATGAAAGTATTGTAAAAAAGCAAAAGGGTGCTCCATTTTTTGCTTCATTTAAAGGTGAAATATAAAAAAATAGCTTTGTAAACAAACACTTAAAAACAAATCTTAGTAACAGAGTTTTAAAAGTTAATATTAGTGTCAAACATAATTTGAAATCAGAGAATGTGAACATTCATTCCCCAAATTTTTCCCGTTTAAGAACAGTACAAATGAATATTCGCAGAGGCCATCACTGCTGCTTACAGGTAACTATAATTAACCATTAAAAAGATCCCACTCTAAAACTTAAGAAGATTTAAAAGAACTTCAAGTGACATTGGCCTAGTAATGAGTTGTGAAAATTCACTGCAATGGGGGTCAAGTAACTTTTTAAATTTGCTACCCAAACCTTATTTTTACAATTTAAAACAAAAAAAAAGTTTAAATATATACATTTGACTTAAACCCCCAAAAGTGCAAATATCTTTGCAGATCACCTGCAAAAAGCATTGACATTTCAAATAGTTATTAAGATGCATAAGTCAGTCATGATTGGCAGAGAGAAAGCACCAACCTGATCTCCTGAGCGGAGAGCACGAGAAGTTCTGAGGGGGAGGAGTGGCCTGGTGCCTCCAACCGGCCGTCGGGGTTTGCCGCCCGGAGCCAGGTGGTGGGGGTGTACTGCCGCTAAAGCTGCGGAGCCGCCCACCCGTAGGAGGGGTGCCGATCGTGAATTGAACTGAAAGAAGAATGACCAATGGAATCATCACTTTCAAAAACTTAGTTTTACTTTTAAAAGTTTAGAAATGATCACTAGTTGTGATAGTTAGATTTGTGTCACCATTACACCATGAAGGTTGATATATCCTTCAAACTAACTATGTGTTAGGTTTTTTTTGTCTAAAAGAGCAAACTGAGAGATTGTAATGAGAGGGGGGCTATCTCATTGGGCTGAATTTAGAAAGTAAGTTTGATGATAGTTTTGGAAGATAATAATTTTTTTTAAAAGCACTCCAGTGTATCATTTCTAAAGCATACTTTTACGGAAAAAAACTAGAACTACAATTAATCATTTTAAGAATATCCCTCCTTTCATCATACATGTTATTTGCTTCTCTTATTTTACAATCTTCAGTAATTAAACTAGCAAAGGAAGCTATGTATTTAAAAGTTAATAATATACGGAATCGACCAGTAAAAAATCTGACATTTTTTCTTTCTTTACACTGGTATTTAATCATCTGATAAAGAATTAAAAGGGTAAAGGTAAGAGTGATATAAAAGACAACTTAAGATTACCCCTTATTACAAAAGAACTTTATCTAAATTAATCATTAGAGTGATAAATACTGTTATTGTATATAGTCGAAAGAAACACACCTGTCGGTGGGGTGAATGAACTGAGGTCTGTCACACGGAAGGCATCGCTTCCGGTAGAGTTTGTGGAATCTCGACGTTTTCTCTCTTGATAAGCTGCGCCACATTCCTGAAAGAGACCATTGAAATATTTCAAAACCTCAAACTTATATATTTGTCAATTCTGAGTTTTTTCTTACACAAATAGAAATACAAGTCCTATCCAGACAGGCAATATCATTCTGAGGCAACTACTGGGCTTGTATCTCTTCAAAATAGTGAATCCCTATATAACTCATTCCAAGGTATGAATAATCCCTATCCTTCCTTTGAAATGATACAAGCCAATACTTCTTAAGCAGGTATTTTTGACCTAAATTTCATTTTATGGAGTAACTTTTATATTTTTTATGAGATTGTACTTTGAGTGACCCTACATTATGAACCTTATATTTTAAGCCTTAACATTAAATGTAATATTGTAAGAGTTGAACCTGTGTTTTTTATCAGGGATGAGTTTGGTAAAAAACAAAAAAGCTGAAACCAAAAATCCAAAATTTTACGCGTAACACATATCGGGGATGTTGCACACCTTCAAGCATTTTGTAACAGTTATTGTATCAGCTAAACTTAAATTTTGTAGCTTATTTTTTTGTTTTAGGTTTGATATTTTGCATTTCAAATTAGAATTTAGTCAAATATTTTATTTAGATCCTCTTAAAGCAGAACATATATTCTGATTCTCAATAGCTCGACAAACAAAAGCATGTTTACAAGATAATATTAATTGAAAATACTTGTTTGCTTTATATAAGAACTTAAAGCAAAGAACTCAGATTCTCTATAGAAGAACTCTATATTTAAGCAACCTATTAAACCTTCTTAAGATTAAGGACAGACCTTCCAACATTGAAAAACAAAATGTATTTTTATATTCCTTTTATTCATACCATATATTAAATTAACTTGATAAAAATCAAATGAAAAAATCTTTTCTACAGATATGTATGAATTTATAGAGAATAATACATTTAATTTACAAATGTATTACATAAGTTTTTTAAAATATCCAAGTAATTTTTTTATTTATAATTTTTTAAACTAAGAAAGAATGTAGTTTACAGGAAGCTGTTGAGAAAATTAAACCGATTTATCCTCTGGAAAAGCTTTGATCAATTCCTAGACTGAGCAAGAGCTTAATAGGTATTAATGGGCATTAAACATGAGTGTCAAAGACCTAATTTTGTTAAGTTTTGGTCATATTTTTAGGTAAAATTTGCATTTTCTTAAACTCAATATAAAAAAAAGTTGTGAATAATAGAGTTAGTTCCATGTACACAAAAGGGGGTCTGGGGGAATTTTTCCCCAGAAAAATTTTGGGAATTTGACACTAAAACACAGGGTTTAAACTTGTTTTGGACACATAGTCCAATTTTTTTAGAGGAGGGGTCGGGTCCCCTTGCCCCTTTATATATGCCCCTGATGATATTATGATCTTTTAAACAGATTATGATCTAAAAGGATTAAAAAAACCACTCCATTATTTTCTTATAAAGTTGCTTCAAAGCGATTTTCCACTAAAAATGTACAACTTATAAGATCTAGATCCTAAAGTAAAATCTGAAGAAATGCTGACTAAAATCGGGAAAAAATTATCTGAGATGTTTCACTAGACCTATTAGTCTCCTCTGACTCCTATTAGGCTTTTCTGCATCGCAATTAGAACGTAAGAAAAAGCGAACTTCAACTAGGCACAGGAAAAACGGAACTTTCGCGAAAAATCGCAATTTTTCGACATTTTCAGAGAATATGATCCAAAACACCGGACTTTTTGGCTTCTGACCACTGTAAAGTTCTACATCGCAATAGAGATGCAAGAAACGGACTTCAATTTGGCGCCCACCACGGCCGTCCAAGAAAGTAGTCACGGGATGATACGGAATACTCCGCGAGCAAAACGAAACTTACGCGAAAAAACGCGATTTTTCCGACTTTTTCACGCGATAACTCGTAATATTTCTCGGAAATCTGGAAAATTTAAAAAGTTGGATTATCTGAAGAAATCCAAATCAGTTCGCGGGCCGCAGGTTATGCATCCAAAATATCTCTCAATGAAAAGGCTCAAGTTTTTCCACAATACCCAAATACGAGCCAACTTTACCGAAGGTTACGTCCATCTCTAGGTTGCATGCTAGAAACAGCAAGAAAAAAAAAAGTTTTTCCATAATACAGTAAACGAACGAGAAGAAGCCATCTTTACAGGCTGCGTTATACGAACCTATCGCCGATGCGCGTGCGAGGTAGGAATGCCGAAGACAAAGTACCGGGAGATGGCGGAAGTTTTTTTCTCTGAAGTAGAAGGAGACGAAAAAACGGATTTTTTCAGGATTACAAAAAGCAGAAATTTCCTTGAAAAGCGGAATTCTTAATTTTCAAAAAAATATAAAAAGCGGAATTCCGCCACAGGGCGGAAAAAACTCATCCCTGTTTTTATAGAAGTTATTAAGTCTTTCAAGGCTTTCCTTAACGTAGCCCCTCTTTTTAATACCGTTGGGAACTATCCTTACCACCCAACCCAAAACATGAAATTCCACATGAGAGAAACCACAACCAACCTTCGCAGAAGGGGACGTCCCAGGTGACACCCTGCAACCATCCCCTTGGGGCGAGGAAGCAGGTGTATTATTTAGGGAGTGCTCGATCTGCTCGTAAGCATCCTTCTGGGTGGGAACGGGCACGGGCTCTGGGCCAGACACCTGCATGGCCTGGGCGGCACCTTGTGTGAAGTGCACCGCCTGAGCAGCCAGGTTGATGTTGGTGTGGTGGGAGGATTTCTTGAAGGCTTTGTTGCTGACCGGGAACTTGGAGGGGGACCTGCAAGGAGAATGGGTCGGTTTAGTATGGTGTAAAGCAGTGGTTTTCAACCTTTTCGAAGCTACTGCCCCCTCTAAAGCAATTAGGTTTTGTGTTGATTGGAATTGAGGCAAAAAATCAATCAAATATCTTATTATCAGCCATTTTTAACAACTTACAGACAATTTTTCTTAAGAACCCTAGATCCTTCAATTTTATCCATGATAACAACATCAAAGATTTAGTTTAAACTAAATAAACTTGAGGGAATACACGCTTTTCTTACAGGCTTTAGTTATGGCATGGTATAAAAGGTAGGTTATTAGAAAATTTAAGAGACTTTAATAGTATTAATCAAAGTTATGTGTTTGGGTAGAACAAAATTAAGATTTATCATTTTATTATTCACAAGTTTTGATAGGTAAGTTGTAAGTAATGTTGATAAATTGTAAGTAAGTTGGATAACCCAATGTTTACATACAAGAAGTAACCAAAAAATATTTCAAGGTAATTCAAGATTCACTTATGGATAATCAAAAGGTTAAATGCTTACAAGCTAGGGTCACTTAGTTGATGTTTCAAAGGACTATTCTTGTTCACTTCCAAGTCACCTATTGAGAAAAAAAAAGAATTCAATGGGGAGGCACATGAATTAAGGATAGGTAAACAAATTAAAATTATAATACTTAATTTACAAAATCATTACTTTGAATTAGAGGTTTTCAATAGAACAATTTTAAACCATTTTTTACTTGTACCAGGCATATAACCTTTGCTTTCTTTAAAATTTTTTACTTAGCAATTTCAATTCTGAATAAGGCATAGAAATTAATAAAAAAATATTTTTGAACAAGTAACAAGGTAGAAAAACTATAAATGGACAATTAAACGCACAAAGAAATTAAACCATAACAGGAGAGTGATGAAAAACTGCATGGTAATTTTAATTAACTTCACAAAATACAGAGTATTATAAAGAATTTCAAGAAACTGCTTACCAAATTTATCACTTGGAATAGGTGGAACAACAACAAAATCCTGCAAAAAAGTAACAAACATTACCATCGTAAAATGGGGGAAACACTAGGCACTAAATCGATAAAATATAAATTTAAAATCATGCTTTATGTTTTGAATGTATAAAATTTGTATTACAAATGTAGCTGTCTGTGTTTCTTTTAATAAGCCAAAAACAGACCATAGCTGCTAAAAACAGAATGGTAAGAAAATTTACCATATACAGAATGATAATCACTATTATCCAACAAATGAAACATGGAACACAAGAAAAAATTGCAATATAAGTATTAAAACCCAAGCTCAGATTTTTCCCGTACTCACCTTCTCAATGGGCGAAGAGGGCGAGTACCTCTGGTCCGAGTAGAGATCAGAGTTGTTGATGGGGGAGTGAGAGAGTGACAGCGAGCCCTGGGCCATCTCCTCCCCACCCACTTCTGCCCCCCAACTGTGGTGGTCGGGGGAGCCGTAGGGGCTGCTTTCGGAGGGGGAGGCTGCCCGTCGAGAGGGAACAGGCACTGGGGAGCCTGCGGCAGAAAAACCAACGTTATGAAGTTTCCGGGACTTGTAAATTGATTTGCAACACTCAACATTCGAGAAGAGTTCTTGAATTCATCTACTTATATTTAGCGCATAGTTTAATGTATAAATGTGGGACTTGAACAGTATACATGAACAATAAGATTAGTTTTACAAGATTTAAGTTTCACAAAAGTTAGAAGTTATTTCTACTAACTATAGATATCTATATGATGGAAGAAAATTGATTAGATTATTAGTTTTTTAGACAGTTTTAAGGTACATTTTAAAATAGAAATTACACCCTGATTATAGTCTTTGTAAATAAAATAGGCAGCTCGCTACTAGTCATTTCCCATTGCATTTCTATTGCGTTGCCATGGTAACGAACCACCTATTTTAATTACACAGACTATAAATGAAGTAAACTGGTTGCATTGATCATTTCAATGTTTGAATCAATAAAATGAATTATATACTTATAATCAGGGCTCGATTTCAGCCGGAACGCCGTTCCGGAACCTCTTTTTCGGAAAAAAAATTTTATTCTATTTCAGGGGTCTCCTAACTACGGCCCGCAAGACACATTCCTCAGGCCAGCGGATACCTTTCTATGTAGGAAAAAAAAGTCCTAAAATGAACTAAAACCCTGTTTTTACCGTCAAATTTCCAAAATTTTTCGGGGGGAGAACCCCCAAACCCCCTTTTTGTACTTAGAACTCAAGATATTAGATTTGTTTTCAGATTAAGTTCATAAAAGGCATATTTCATAAAAAAAGGCATATTTCAAATTTAAAAAAATATTTTTAATGCATTTTTATCTTTTTTTTGCAAATAACAATATTTTTTATTTAATTGTAAGGTTTTTACTTAATTATTCTTTTAAAACATGATTGTGAACCCCCATTTGAACGACCCACAATCCGCTCCTGGTGTTGATTCTTTTTTATTTGAACCAGATTTGCCAGATCGCTGGGCAAATTTGCAAAGAAAATTTGCGACATCTTCAATCCTGCCATTTAAGGACTTTAACTACACATTATATTCCTTAAATTGGCAAAATATACAACACTAATGGTTCATTGATATTGGTTCACTAATGATTGATGAAAGGTCTCACCTCCCTACAAAAGGCAGACTGTTGGAAAAAAAAGTATAACCCACTGTAAAAAAGGTGTATAAAGAGTTCATCGTCTTATACAAGTAATAATTAAGTTAGAGCACTCTTCCTAAGTTTGGGTATTAAAAAGTATTCGCTTTTTCAGTTTTGATACCAATAAATTTTACCGTTCCGGTACCTCTTTTTTTAGAAATCGAGCCCTGCTTATAATAGTAAATATATAAAAAATAGACAAATAAGTAAAACCATTAAATTTTAATAAAAAATGAACACCTTTAAGAGGTTTGCATCAATAGGTTATTGATGCAAATCATATAAATGCATATTCTATACTTACTGCTTCTGGGCGCAACTTTCAAGAAGGGATGATTGAACAGTTCATCTATAAAATTAAAGCATATCAATATTTGATTTGAGAAATATTTTAAAAACTAAGCTAGAATATGTTTCAAACATAGAAAAACAAATGTAATTTGATATTTATTACTTAACTTGCAGTAATTAACAAATTCTAAACTGGTAACAAACTTTTGTAACAATAAAAGCTGGAACAATGAATTAATTTGAAACAGATTGTCTGAAATTTGTCAGTTACTTTCTTGGTATAAAACTAAATTCACTGTATGATAATTTTGAATTATAATGAATGGTAAGACTAGAGATGGAAAATTTCCGGAAATTTTGGGTAGGCGGAAATAAACAGGAAAAAAACCGGTTTTTTTCCGGAAAAATTGGAAAAGTCGGAAAAATTGACCTTTATTGCATAGAAAAGAGAGGTTTTTGAACACATATTTCTTTAGAAGCTAAATAATCATTCGTTGTATAAAAATCATTAGTCATTATATATTATAAGTTATTAAATCATTAAAAAATAATTAAAAATAATTCTTCCAAAATAAAAATATGCAGCATTTTAAGAGTAATTTTAAAAAATTACAAGAGTAAATTAACAAAAAAAACTACAGTTTTTATAACTATAAAATATATATAACTATATATAAATAATATATGCAATATAAATATAAAGCATGTGATTGTAATAAATAACATTAATTTAATATTTATTTATTAAACATAAAGTACTTTTGATGAATTAATTTTGTATACAACATGATCCAATAACAAATAACAGATGTTTGCTATAATATTTAACATCAATATTCATAATTTATCCTAACCTTTTTCACATAATCATAGCAATCGGTGAATTCCAACGTAACGGATGTTACACTCGTACGAAAATTCAATGTTTAAACAATTTTTAAGGGCATAAAAACGTCTCATAATAATGATTATATATTTTTTCCTAGTAAAACTAGTTCTGAATAAAAGATATACATGTTTGAAAATTTATTTCCGGGGTTGTGAAGTGGGGGGGGAAATTATTGTTTTTTGTAACGGATGTTACATGAATGGAAGCCCTTTTACACTTTAGTGTCATCAGTTTAAAAAGTCTGTGAATCTATAAGGCATTTTAGTTTAAAAAAAATTTAAATAACATTACTAGACATGTACGCAATATATCACAGCATTGACTAAAAAATTAAGTCATTTTTTGTATTTTTTAAAAAATTCTAAACTTTCGTAACGGACGTTACATGGTGTAACAGACGTTACGTCTTACGAAATGCATACCATTCAGGCCTTGAATATTTAAGTTAAAGTTGAAGAGGAGGATCATAACTTAATAAGAACCATTCATGTACTCCAAGATTATCAATTGGGGGTTGTTACAATATCGGCCAATATCGTAAATACCGATAAATCTCGTACATGTCTAGCACTTTAAATTACTAAAAAACAACGTTAAAAACATTCAAAATAACGTTATTTTGGATGAATAATCCTGTTAAAATTAAATTTGATGTAGTTTATTAATTAACAAAACAACGCTGAAATATCGGCCAATATCGAAAATACCGATAAATATCATAAATTGTCCTGAGCTTTAAATTTGTAAAAAACATGGTTAAAGACATACAAAGTAATATTATTTAGAATGAATAAACCTGTTAAAATTAAGTTCGGTGCAGTTTATTAATTGAAAAACGCTGCGATATCGGCCAATATCGCAAATCCCGATAAATATCATACACTGTCCAGAGCTTTAATTAGTAAAAAAAACAAGGTTAAGACAAACAAAGTAATATTATTTTGAATGAATAAACCTGTTAAAATTAAATTTCATGCAGTTTATTAATTAAACAATGTTGCGATATCGGCCAATATCGCAAATATAAAAAATATCATACATAGTCAAGAGCTTTAAATTTAGTAAAAAAGGGTTAAAAACATACAAAAATTATTTTGAATGATAAAACCTGTTAAAATCTACGATATTGGCCAATTTGGCAAATACCGATAAATATTAAGCATTGGGTAGCACTTTAAATTACTAAAAAAGAAGGTTAAAAGCCCTCAAAATGACTTTATGAATGAATGAATGAACTTATTAAAATTAAAATAATTTATTAATTTACCAATGCCAATTTTTGTATTAGCCAATACCTGTAAATATCATGCAATGAGTGGCTTTTCAAATAAAAAAAGAACAATTTTAAAAATAATCAAAATAATATTATTTTACCTGCCCTTTTAAATTAAGTAAAATTTGTCTGAGAAACAGCATTGGCCAGCCAAAACAAAAATTAAGCCATATTGACTGATATTTCTAAGTACATTTTAATAATGACCAATACTGATAATATTATATTAGTCATGCTGCTTGGAAATTAGGGTAATGAAAAAGTAATGGGTAAATAAGGGTAAAGTAATGATCATTACTTTCACATTAAAACTTTAAGTACCTAGAAATTAAGAGTTACAGTTAAAATTGTTACTAAAATGAAGTTAACGGTTTTTAATTTTTTAGCATCCTAAATACCTGATCTTATAGTTTTTATTCGTGAAAAAAAGGGTAAAATAAAATTGCTGAGAAAAAATCTTTATATACCTGGGATCTCAGGATGCCTTTACTGAAAGTTAGTATTTGAATTCAAATTTGCTGAAAAAGTTTAATTAATGTTTAATTTAATTAAATATTGTTTTTGCCATTAAAAGGGGGATTGCCCCCTTCCCATGATGGTTGACATGGTGCCCTAGATGCCTCTGTTTTGCAAATATAGATTGGAAATTCTTGGTTGACACATAGTAAGATAAAATATAAAATTTATGACATAATTAATTTTTAATTAAAATATATTACTTTCAATTAATTATATAATTGATAAATTAAAATAAATTAATTTATTAATAGTAGGTTCCTTATTAAGCTTTTATTATGCCAAGTTATATGTGTAACAGACGTTACATTGACATTGTAACGTCCGTTACGACAGGCGCATGTAACGTCTGTTACACCTGTATTTACAGGTAATATAATTTTTTTTTTCACAAATTTTGATGTTATTAGTTTTTTTACCTTAAAATTAAAGTAGAAAGTGGAAATAAAAGTTTAAAAAACTATTTTTCACAATGTGAGACAAACTTTAGTGAAATTTGTAACAGACGTTACATGCTCAACCTGGTATGACAAATAGACCCCCAGCTAGGCAGTTTTTGATTAAATCACTTGTAAACACACATTTATTTTATATTTAGAGATCTAACATCAATAATAAACTTCTGTGGAACAACTTTGATGGCATAATTTACAGATGTAATAAGGTAAAAAGTCGGTAATTTCAGCAGCGACAAAACTTTTACAATACATGCTTTTTGATGATTTCCTCTACAAAATAGAGCTAATATTTGTAAAAACCAATGTTTGTTTCTAATTCTATAGACTTTAAGCTTTCCAATGATGTATAACACTTGGGGTTTTGATAAAGTTTATTTTTTTCCACCCGGGTGACTAGTTAGCTGGAATTCACCAATCATGTTTTCTTAGAAAGGTTGAGAAGTTTTAATTAAATTATGCCTATTAAAAATGTTGAAGTCATTATATAAAAAAATTAAAAAAATCGTTCATTGTTTTGTTTAAATATTTTTGGAACTTATTTTTTTTATTATTTAATTTTCATGACATTAATGTGTTCATTGTTCAATAAATACTCATACACCAAAAATATTTTTCCATACATTCCATATTAAGAAAACATTAGAATGTGAATGTAGAAAATTTTTAAAAGCATTTACAAACTTAAAATTTTTAACTTTTCCCGAGTGGAATCCAACTGTTTTGGGAAAAAAAATGCTTATTATATGGTTAAAACTTCATTTTTAAGTACTTTATTGTATAAGAATATCATCTAAATAATATTTTAATTGATATCGGTTAATATATAAATTCTAAATAAAGTATTTTAAATTAACATTTTCAATTTTTCCGGAAAGAAATAAACCCTTCGGAAAAAAACTGGAAAAAACCGGTTTTTTTCCGGCCATTCCCATCTCTAGGTAAGACAAAAAATTATTTATTAAGTAAAAATTATCTCAGACTTATCATCAATATGAGGAAATAAATTATCTTTTATAAAATAACTGGAAAATTAATAACTGAATCAAATTCTAGCATTGACACTAAGACAGGAAAAAAGGTTATACCAAAATCCATCCTGTCCTTGGCATCCCTCTTCATGAGCCTAAGAAGCAGGTCTGTCAGATCATGTGATGTCCCATTTGGTATGCTGGGGAAAAGAAATCAAAATTAAAAATTATTAATAACTAAGTTAAGAAAGAATGCATTATTTGTTTTCAAAAGAGAATTAATTTAAGATAAACTAAGTATTGAATTTAATGATTTTAGTAACAAAATATAAGCAATAAAATCATCCTAAACAGTATTTAAGAGTAGTTTTTTTGCTAACTAAATTATCTCACTACATTTCCATAAAGTTTTGTTATCTTAATTAAAAACCAGTAATAAAAAACAATGTTATAAAACTATCTTATTGAGCAAGGATAAAAGTAGGATAATACCTTGGAGCAAGATTTGCATTCTTTTCATAAAAATGTTTTAGCTGCTGAGGATTAGGAGCCTGAAAGAATCGGAGAAACAGTTACACACAAGGGCTTTACTATTTCCTGCATTTCCTATGTTGTTGTAAAATATTGAGTATAAGATAACCAATGTTTTACTTTTCAATGATTGGAAGATTATTCAAATCATGAAAAAATTAGTAATTGATTAAAAGATCATAAATGTGACTTTTCAACATTAAGTTATGGTACTCATATTATGCAAACACACTACGTAGTAAAAAATATTGATAAAAACAAAACAGCTAATTTAAAACTTTTAATGTAAAAAATTATTTATCTTAAGTAATTAACATTTAAACCCATCAAATAGGGATTTTAAATTTGGTCTTAGTAAAGTTGAAATTTGATATAAGAAGATTTTTACACAACAAGATAGAGAGAACATCTTACCATAAAAGGTGCTTTTCCAGTTAGACACTGGTAAACAATTGTACCTATACTCCACAGATCCGCTTTGGCATCATATTTCAAAGACATAATCACCTCTGGGGCCTACAGAAACAACAATGCACATGAGTAACTCCAGAAAACAAAATCCAAACACATTGTGTGACACTTCCAAATTCATCGAACATACACTCACCATGTACATGGGAGACCCGCAGAGCGTAGCGGCCATAACTCCCTCCGTGAGGAACCTGGCAAAGCCAAAATCTGCGATCTTGAGGGTGATCTCTTGCGGAGGGGGGTTAGGCTTTCCAGAGTGGCACAGCAGGATGTTCTGGGGTTTCAGGTCCCGGTGCACTACCGCTTTCTGGTTCAGGACTTTCATGGCCTCCGCTGCAACATGGAAATTATGTGTTAGGAAATGAATATAATGAACAAAAGGTTAGTTGCCATGATTGGATTTGTACAAATTTTGGAGGTTCATAAAAACATTTCACTAAAATTAATTTTAAAAATTCCTTAACCCTTTCAATCCTAAGCTGCCCGAGATTACCATTGAATCCAATGGGAAATTTGGGGCGCCTAGGTCTGAAAGGGTTAAAGGCCATTCAAATATTACGTAAGGACCTAAGGGGGTTTGCTCTTGGCTTATTTTTTCAGACAAGGGGAAGGGGTATGAGTGATGCTTAGCAGGGCCGTATTTAGGCACGTGCAACATGTGCTATAGCACAGGGCGGCAAAATTTTGGGGGGCGGCAGATTACACAAATTCATAATGCTACATACATATACAGTTTTGAAAAAAAAATGTACCGCACACAGCTTTCACTACGGGAGGTCGGGAGGATTCTAGGGTTGAGTCATTCCCATCATCCGGTCACATCCCCCCAAAATATCCGAACGATACAAAAAAAACAAATACCAAGCATAGCCTGTTTTCAAGACCCCACATGTGAAGGGGTGGGCCAATAAGGAAGTTGCATGTGTCAGATTTTCAAAAACAAACAAGTGTTCCGTATGGTTTTTTGTATGGTAAAATGAAATATCTAGTCAGTTTTTCAAAAAAAAATGTACAGGTAATTAAATATTTTAATTTAAAAGTCGAGAAAAAAACACGTGACTGAAAACGTTTATTGTTTAAACTATAAGATGACGTCAACAATGATACCATCAACTCCATTGCTTTACAACAATGTTTAATATAAGATGACGTCACATCCAAACTCTTGGCGTTTTCGCGCGCTTTTAAAAAGGGGATTTTTGTTAATTTTTTTGGCAATCAAAAAATTTCTCGATCGGCCTCAAATTTTGGGTAGTTGCTTATTTTTGAAAGAGGAATAGATTAAAAAAATAAAAAAAAATCATGCAACTTCCTCATTATCCGACTTTTTTCCAACACCCCCGATAAGGTAATCCAACTCCTTGACGGGAAATATTTATGACTTTGGTTTCCCGGAATGGAGAAGACACCAGATCAGATGGCATGGTCATCTTCGTTCTGTCCCAATATTGTCAGTTTGTTACCCAGTATCTCAGGGATAGGAGCTTGTGTTTTTTGTGCGTTAAAATGGATGGGCTTTCTTGAGTGGATCGGCGTAAAGGAAGAAGGTCGGTGAGAGAAAAAATAGTTTCTTTTCTTAATTAAAAAATTGTTTTGCAATTTACTTCTAGAGATGTTGATGTTTTAACTCCTCGATTTGTAATCTGTAGAAAATTGAAACCCTTATTCATGTTAAATAGGATTAAATGCTAATTTCACCCATGCGCTGATCCAAGGTGGGCACTCAGGGCAGTGCCCCCTCTTGGACCCAAAAATGTTCTCAAAATGAGTTAAAACCCTTAACCCTACTTTTACAAGTTAAATTTTAAAAATTTTGGGGGAGGACCCCCTACCCCCCTGCGGTTCCACAAGGGAATCTTGCGTGACACTATTGAAAAAATCCTCAACAATTTGATATTTTGTGTCAAAAGGTTAAGACCCCACCTTTAAGCAGTAAACTTTTAGAAGAAACAAGTGGGGTATTTTCTTGAAACAGGAAATGAAATAGAGGGGGGTGCGGGCGGCAGTAAATCAATACGCACAGGGCGGCAAAAACCCTAAATACGGGCCTGCTTACGTGCATGTTTGAAAATCATGTTTCTTGCATAAATAATTTCAAAATTAAATATAAATTTTATTTTAAAGCTTTGCAAAAAAAGAACAAAAGGATAAGTTATATAAGGTGTAATATTTGAATGGCCCAAAGAATTTTTCCAACCCTACATAGACACAAACATTATGCAAAAAAGTTAGTCGTTATTCAATGAGAGCAATTTTACTTTATCTTCAATTTAAAAGATCTGCTAGAACTTAGTTTATTCTTAAAATAATGGTTAAGTCCAATGCAAGCTAATAAGAAAAATGCCTAAAAAATGAATAGGACACTAGGATAAATTAAAGCTTAAGAAACACAAGAATCGGTTGGGTCTTATTCCAGATTTACACTATTCATAATAATAAAATCTAGAGTTAAAGCACAGTGATTTTTTTTACTAAAAATAATCATGAGATTATAATTAATATGTTACTGTTGCTTTCATTGCTAAAAACTTAAAGGTTAAAAATTCTTTTACTGGTTACCCATTTTATTCATTACCTATCCTATAACTAAACTTTGGATTCCACTTCGGTGAATAAGTATCACAATTGCTCCTTCTAATTTTGCCTGATAATTAAGCTAGTCCAGGATACTGGTACAGCCTTAAAATTTGAACGTAATTACTTTTAATAGTTTAGTGGACAGTCTTCATTTATCTTTCACCTGATCAATGGCTGACACAGAAAATTTTGAAAAGGAGCCAAAACATGAGGCAAAAACGTCTTTGCCTAATTTAGAATATAGGTGGCTATTCAAGGACAGGGTGCTAAATTATGATTCTTATATAAATAAACTTAAATAACAAAATAAAAGTAATTATATAAAGATGCTTATAAGAATTGTATTAAGTGCACAGCACAATACCAAGTGGGAAGTAATTACCATAAAAGCTACATGAAATATTTTTACACAAAAGTCAGTTACCTATTTGTCGCAGGAAGAATCTGATGGTGTCTTCACTGAGACTACCTTTGGCTGAAAAAAAAATGGAACCATGTTTATTGAGTATGATGATGATGATTATCAAACATTAGATGAGTAAAAAGAAGAACGGTTTTGAACTAAAAATACACAAGTTTACGTTATACAAGTTTTATTTTAAGGTATTAAGTCTAAGAGAAGAGACAAATACAATGGATGAAAATTACTTCAATTTCAGGTATATTAAGTTAAAAACTTTGGTTATGACTTTCAGTACTTTTAAAATGCAATTTCTTTAGATAAAATCCTTTAAACATTCAAAAGGAAGCGATTTTTTCTTAAAGTAGGTCAGTGCATTGTGAATGCCAAACTGTATGCTTTCATGACTGCTCCTTTAAACGTTTCAAAAGAGAAACCTTCCGCTTTTAAACATAAGAAAGAATTTAATAAAATAGATTAATCAACTCACCAGTTAAATATTCAGAGAGATCGCCTCCATTACAATACTACAAATGAAAGAAACCATACATTAAACAAGCTTCATTATTTTAACATGATGTAGAACATCTTTTTTATCGCACATTTTTATCCTACAAAATTAGAATTTCTCTAATAGGACTAATGAAGAATTTAATGGTTTTTGACCTCGACTGACCTATCTTTCAGGACCATACACATTTTTTGATTTTGGAATATGCTTTTTTCAATCTAACTAATTGGGGGCGTTTCATTATACATCTTCCTCGCATGATACCTTTACCAAAATACAAAATAGAAAAAAAAGTTTTTCTAAAGAATATTCGGTCAGTTTTTAATTATGTTCAGACAGACTCAAATCTTTTCCCATACTTGACAACTTTTGAAAGCTTACATCCGTGAAACTTTTTTTGCGTAACATTACAAAACCACAACTTGAAGCTTTTCGCGTTAACAAGCCTGAAAAACATCAACGCGAATTCCAATCTCGGTAAAGTTGTTTTTTTCGCACTACGAAGGGAACACGAGAAGAAGCAAACTTTATGGGTAAGCGCACGTCAAGACAAGTATAAGGACTCCCTGGCGCGGCAAATCCGAAAAAAAACTTGCAAAAAAGCCAATTTCACTCGATAAAAGGACCAAAATTGAGAAAATCGTAAGGAAAGGGTTTGAAGTAAAAAGATGTAATTAGAGAAAATCGTTTACGTCGCGAGTATTTTACGTTTTTCCGGATAGTTAACTGGACAAAAACGCTAAATCCGTAATTTTTTTCAATCATTCCGTAAAACTAAAGAAAATCCGTAAATATTACGGACAATCCGTAAAATTTGGCAAGTATGTTTTCCCCATCCTTGAAAATGATTTCTTTGTTTTGATTCGATAGTTATTACATGCAGTGCCTCAAAAAACCCCTTCTTTGAACAGTATCAAATTTGAGTTGCATCCCGTTAATAATTGTCCCGTTGAATATCGCCGAATATTTATGGTCGCCAGCATTGATACGACTTTATTCTTCACAGTTAGTTTGCGAGTGGACAAATTCCTACTACAGGCCAACTACACCTGAGACTATCCAATTGTCTCTTCGAACAATCCAATGTTGTCTTTCCTCCCACACAGCACTGAACGGATGGCTTCTCCGCGGAGCTGGGCGCCGCGTTGTCTGGCGAGGCTGACCTCGAACCGAGCACGTGTTCCTGTTTGTATACACGGCCTGCTCTCCTCTCCTTCTGCTGCTTTCCCTTTCGGGCGCGCTCACTCGCTTGTTGCTAGCTGATCGTCCTCTATATCTCTATACGCTGTGTTTCTAAACACGGTGCGATTTGTGAAAGAAAATAGATCTCTTTTAAAAATAATTCAGAATGTGAGAAAATTTTGATAAATTTAGAAAATAGTTGCTTTTGTTAAAACATGGGCGTCATTTAGGGGGGCAGGGGGGGCAACCGCCCCCCCCCCCAAAGTTTCCACTGTAATATGAAAAATAGCTGCAAGTCCCTTGAAAATTCTGTAACTTCCACAAGGAGCTTTGGGTGCAACTCAAAATGACTCAAAAGGAGTTATAACATTACTTTTGAGGGTTCAATTTTTAAAAATTTCTGGGGTAGGACCCCCAGCCCCCCTCTAAAATTTCCACGTCTCTTATTTAGTGTTTTCCCCCTTGAAAACTATTCCTCTTACAAGAAGCTTTTCTCTTTAGAAGCTCCCCAAAGAGTTTGAAAAAGAGATAAAACACTAGTTAAAAGGGAGGACCCCTAGCCCCCCTTAAAACTTTGACGTTTATTTATAACTCTTTTCCCTAGAAAATTATGTGGTTTACAAGAAACTGTTCTTTTAATGCAGTCCAAAGGGTCTCAAAAGGAGCTAAAACACTACTTTAAGAGCCAAATTTTCAAAATTTTCCTGGGGGTGAACCCCCAGGAAAACCCCCCAAACTTTAGTTGTTTGGTTTAGTTTGAACCCCCAAATTTTAGTTGAAACACTATTTTTAGGAAAATTTACAAATTTTTTTCTGGAGAAAGACTCTTCCCCTTTAAGTAATATTCAGTATTAAAAGATGTAGGGGTCAAAAATTAACATATCCTTTGTAATTTCTGAAAATACAAGTAGTACCTTCACAATATGTAAGTAACAATCGTCCCTCTTTCTCACCGAAAAAGTTCCCCATTAAAGCGGTCCTCGGGTACTGGACGTTGGAAACTCCTTGTTTACACTAACTATAGTACTAACAACATAACATAGCAGTCTCCCAATTTAGTATTCAAGATTTCAGACAAGCTAATAAACTACTCCAAGTTTATCAGAAAGTTTTAAACGCCAGAACTGTTTTCTCAGGCAACGCATAAAATCACTGCGAAAGACTAGTTTAGACTAGTTATTTTTACAGTTCAGAATTCAGGACAGGAGAGATTCAACTACTAACAACCTGTTTGCTCAAGAGTTCTTTGTTCTATTTTCAGCCTGCTCTGTTTATTGGCTCACTGGCGGCCTCAGGTTAGCTACGGTTACGGTTGTGACAGCCTCCGGTTTCTTCCGTCTTTCATTTCACAACAATGGTAAAAGGGTTTTTTTTTTCAAAATAAAAAGTGGGCACGATTGGTAGACACCAGAATAAAACCGAGGTAAGAGGAAAGACATTTTCCTGTATAAACTAGTTAAGATTTCCACTACGATAATTTGAATTATTACGAAAGAAAATCATTTTTATAAGCTGCTCGTTACTATTTCGACCTTTCTGAATCAGTTAAACTTTTTAGAGGAAATTTTAACTATAGACTTATTATACATGGGAAAAACGTATTGATGTTTAAAAATAATCCCACTCGTTTGAAATTAATTCGCATTTTTGGTGATATAAAGTTTTTAAATAGTAAAGTTATTATGGTCTATTCACGCATTTCAGAATAAAATAATTTCCCCAGTTTTAGAAGTACAAAAATTTTCTCAATCCACCAGTTTTCGTGTTTTCTAGTTTTATTAGATCGGACAAAATGAAATTCGCCATTCATCCTTACGCAAAAAGGAGAATAATATCAGTTTCATAGTACAGTTTGATAATGGGGCCCACCACAGAACAACCATAGTGGTAATTATGAGAAAACATTTTTATACCAAAATAGGCTATCTTCAAGAAACTTTGAGACAACATGGAGGGTTAAGAGATCTGTGATACAAAGATATATTATGGGGGAATAAATAGTAAAACATTTCTCTCCCCTGAAAATTTTTTAAATTTCCATTCTATGAGAAAACAAAAAGGGCTCGCTTATTGCCTCATACCTCTTTCCCCTACAAAGGCATTTTGTATCACCTTTTGCACAGTAGGTAGAAAAAACATCTATGGAAATATCTATACTAAGTCCTCTCCAAATCAGTGCACATGTTAAGTTATTACGAATATATTAGTACCTACTATTCAGCACAGAGATTCGATGGCAGATACCTATCATAAGCATCTTGAACTTTATTTACAATCACTAGGGAGGGATTATGTAGACTAGAGGAGTTGTTAGCATAGCAGATAAAGAGGGCAATATGCTGCTAGGTCTTTAGAGTCTATTGGGTGCACACTGCACAGTAGGGCGGAGCGAAAAAACGATATTTTTTGTTTTGATTATGGCCTAGTGCGGGGAAAACAAAAAATATCTTCCGTCTTTAAAATGGCCTTGAAGTTTCAAAAAAGTGGTGATTTTTTTACAAAACAACTAAAAACCCAAAGATTAAACTCTCAAATATTGTTCATGATTTTTTTATAAAGAACTAATATAGTTATAGACATAATCTTTCAGGTTCCATTCTTCTATCACTCTTTTTTCGTTAGATATAATTTTTTAATGTTCAAAGAAATCGTTTAAAGTTGTTTTTCCTGCATTTTTAAAAGGCTAATAACTCTAGAACTATACAACTTAAAAACCTGAAATTAGTCCCATTCAGTTCGTAAATTTTTTGTCTTTGATTTGATGTGCATCATGACCATCATTTTTTAAAAAATATTTTTCAAAATTTAAAAAAAGTGAAAAAATGTAATAAAAAAAATTTTTTTTTGAAAATTTAAAAAAAAAAAAATTTAAAATCCTTTTGACTCATAAATGAACAGTACTACCAAATTTCAAGTTAAAAATAAAATTTAATCATGTATAAAAAAATTAAAAAATTCGAAATTTAGGCAAGTCCCTAAACAATACCCAAAATTATACAGCAAGAGCAATTCACTCATGGAAAATTCATAAACTCGCTTGAGGGTGTTCATATGACTTAAAACATGCAAAAAATGTCACAAAATGTTCTGAAAATACGACAATTAACAAATTCGGTACAAAACCTTACAGAGCTAATTTTCAATTTTAAGTTAATTCAATTTGCATGAATTTTAACTCAATATTCCTAAGAAATGTGTTTATATCCAATTTTTTATGTTCTAAAATTTTTAATTTACTTTGATTTGATTTGTTGAAAGTAAAAACAATTAGATATAAACATAATTCTTAGGAATTTTCAGGAGTAAAGCATGCAAATTGAATTAACTTAAAGTTGAAAATTAGCTCTGTAAGGTTTTGTACCGAATGTGTTAATTGTCGTATTTTCAGAACATTTTGTGACATTTTTTGCATGTTTTAAGTCATATGAACACCCTCAAGCGAGTTTATGAATTTTTCATGAGTGAATTGATCTTGCTCTATAATTTTGGGTATTGTTTAGGGACTTGCCTAAATTTCGAATTTTTTAATTTTTTTATACATGATTAAATTTTATTTTTAACTTGAAATTCGGTAGTACTGTTCATTTATTAGTCAAAAGGATTTTAAATTTTTTTCAAAAAATTTTCAAAAATTTTTTTTTTTTGTATTAAATTTTTTCACTTTTTTTAAAATTTTGAAAATTTTTTTTAGAAAATGATGGTCATGATGCACATCAAATCAAAGACAAAAAATTTACGAACTCAATGGGACTAATTTCAGGTTTTTAAGTTGTATAGTTCTAGAGTTATTAGCTTTTTAAAAATGCAGGAAAAACAACTTTACACGATTTCTTTGAACATTAAAAAATTATATCTAACGAAAAAAGAGTGATAGAAGAATGGAACCTGAAAGATTATCTCTATAACTATATTAGTTCTTCATAAAAAAATCATGAACAATATTTGAGAGTTTAATCTTTGGGTTTTTAGTTGTTTTTTAAAAAAATCACCACTTTTTTGAAACTTCAAGGCCATTTTAAAGACGGAAGATATTTTTTGTGTTCCCCGAAATTTTGCACACGTGGTTAACTCACCAGTACACAACTTTTCCGCACTAGGCCATAATCAAAATAAATAATATCGTTTTTTCGCTCCGCCCTACTGCACAGTCCAAAATATGTGGGGAGCCCAGGTTAAGGGTCCATCCATAAATGTCACTGTTTTCAACATTTTTGAGCTCCTCTCTTCCTTTGTCACATGTCAAGGTCTACTTCCAATAATTAGTTTAGAATAAGGTTGGTAGAATTTGGGATCCAATGTTTTTATTCAAGTTTAGGTGCATCTTGGTTGGTTATATATAATGTTGTTTAAACTACATTTTCCAAAAAAAAATGTTAGTTTAATTTTTTGATTTTCAATGTGTGATGTCACAATTCTTGAAACCCCATCTCCCCTTGTCACAGATTGATGAACTTCTTCCCTTCCCTCTAAGTGTGACACCATTTATAGTCGGCCCCAAACCACTCAATTGAAAGCACACAAATGAAAGACCCCAGTGAAGAATTAAAACTGAAATATTATACGGCCAATGAGTATGTTGAACTCAGATACACACAAAAAAAAGCCACGCATTATCCTCCAACTACCACAGCACCCTATCAAACCCGGACCCTGCGATCACGAAAACGGTCCCGCATTCTATCCAAGGGCTGGGGAGGTCCGTCCTTGGCTCCCTCCCTCGCAGGTGTAAGCAGCGGGCCGAACCCGAACAAGATCGAGGCCGAGCTTTTGTGCGTGCGCCAAACAGGTATTGAATGAATAGACACGGTGTAGAAGTATCACAAATGAAATTATCTCTAATGGGAATCTCTTGTTCAAGATGGCATGGTGGTGCTTCCCAGACCGCCTTTCTGACATCTAAGAGGCCATGGCGTATATAGAAATTATATTCGGGAGGGGTCTCAAAATTATCCCCCCTTCTCCCCATGCATCATCATGGTTCCCACTCTTTGAAAACATTGAAAATCAAGGACTTTTCAAAGACCTCGATAAAATTTTTCAAGGACTTTTTTTGCAGACATTTAAAAATTAGTCTTATTTCAAGACAAGTCATTTTCCCCGCATACAATCGGAACGAGAGGAGAAGCCGCTCTTCACTGTCAGTTTGTAAAACTGGCTGCAAGTTATGTTCATAAGAGTAGTTTCAAAGAAAATTTCTAGAAAAAAACAAAGAAAGATCTGAAAAAAATTAAGTTCGATTAGTGGCTGAGTGAAAAATCAAGGACCTAAGTCATTTTTCCAGGACCTAGTACGTTTTTCAAGGACTTTCAAGTAACTAAATTTAGCCTTAAAAAATTCAAGGACTTTTAAGGACTTTCAAGGACCGTGGGAACCCTGATCATGTACAATCTGTCCAATGTAGCTTTTTAATAAATATTTTATAATTAGGTAGAATTTGCGTCTTGCAGAACTTAATGCAAGAAGAGTTTAAGTAATAAAGTTCCAAGAACCAAAAGGATTGCTCTACTTTGTCGATAAAATAGTTAGGGGCCTTAAACAAAAGGACATAACAACTGAGGGAAACCCTGGTCTACATATGGACTAGATAGCTGATGTCTTCAGTAAAGCTAACTAGCTAGCCAACCTGAACATGGGAGAGAAACAGTACAGCAGCTGCAAATAGAGAAAAAAGGGGCTATTTTGACTATTTTGTCTCACCCCATTAGCTCGAATAATAATAATAAAAAAAGGCATCTCCATCATTTTTTCAGCCGCACATCACAGGGCATTTACTCGAACCGGTTTACTGCTGAGGTGTTCTAGAACCATCCGTATTACGACGGGCCTATAGCCGGGGTCCATCGCCAACCGCCCCGTGCATTCCTTGCCACGTGACGCGGGCGTGTGGGCCAACAACTCAAGGCCGGCGGACACCTGTGGAATGAGTGTATCGCTCCCGATAATTACCCAGACAGACGAGCCATCATGCAAATACCTCTGCATTATGAAGAGCGGCTTTGAAGATCGCGCAGAACAAAGAGAGAGCTGATCAAGGTACTGGTATAGGGAGAGAAGAACGTGGAGATCGCATGCTCACCACTGTGAAAGAGTAACAAGTTCTAATGCCGTGCAGTGATAGTGGTTGGAATTTATTAAACTGAAGAGTGGTGAGTAGTATACACGGGAGTTCAAATAACAGTGTAAAGAAAGCCTGTGCAGAGAGATAATGGTTACAATTTGTGAGCAAATATTATTGTTCTCCTTAAAGATTTTATCATTGAAATCTTTTAAGATTGGGTTGTATATAAAATGATGCCATCACAAAATCTTGTTTTTATGATTTAGCACAAGGGGATGTTCAGAATGCCATGCTTGAAAGGGAGGAAAGACAAGTAAAAGATAAAGGATATTATTAATTGTGACATCATGCAGTTAACGTATAAAATTTTGAGCTGGTTTTTTTTCAGTTCGAATAAAGATGTGGGTTCCAAGCTTTTTAAACTTAGTGCTATAGACATATTTTTAGTAGAAGAGTGTTACATGTGACAAAAGCACAAAAGGGGATATGGTGAAGAGTGACAATTGGTGACTTCGGGGAGGGAGGGGTCAAAAATGTGGAGAAAAAAAGTGACATCCATGGACACTCCCCAGGGTAGGATGCACATTAATAATTTTCACCATCATCAACATTGGATCCAGCATTGAATGACTATTTCTTTTGTGCTGATGAGTAAGCGAGTCTAATAAAGGAAAAAGTTACCCTCGTTACCATAAAATTAAAATGGAATTCTATAAAGTTCGTTTCCCCATTAACAACAACCAAACAGCGATTTCAAAGAGCAAATTAAGTCCATTGTTACTCATCAAAATCAAGAAATGAGAAACTATACCGAACTCTTGCCAAATCTAGGCGGTACTTTTAAGAATAGCCACCAATACCTATAGTTTTTCAACCAAGTTATTGCCGTTCGTTTGATCGGTAGTACCGAATCGTTAACCCAGCTTGGCGGCGGAACGAATAATACCGACCGACACTTTCTCAAGCCAGAAGCGAAGTTGAACGACCCAACTTCGATGAGGGTTACTGAAACGTAAATTAGTACAGATCCATTCACCTGAACGCTGAGACTTTTACCGCAATATATTTCGAGGTGACGGGTCCTCACAGGACGAAGTAACGTCGGTGTGCGACAGTTCTAGTGTTAAGGGACGGTTAATAAATTTCTAAAATTTTTAATGTTAAAAATGGTATCTTGAAAAAAGTGGTAGACTTAGTCAAATTTCATAATAAACCAAAAAAAGCTAAAAGTATTCAAAATTTTATTTTGAGTGTTGATTCTTAGTTTCCCATTTTCCAGTATTGGATACCTTTCAATCAATACTAAATTGAAGTATACTTAATGTGACCATTTATTTTTTTACTCAAAACGGGACATTGGTTTATTTAGGTTAATTAACAGGAATTCAATAAAAACACTTTTTAAAAGTTATTTATTCAGAAAAAGTTAGTTAGCTTAAAAGTTACGAATTAAAAAATATATATACCCGAAACGTTTAGTTATATTATCAGAGGATCAAATTTGCTTTAATATAGCTGGTGATGATTTCAAGTAGGAATGAAACTCTTGGCACGTTTTTTTATATTCACCTTAATTATCAACATCTCCTTTAGAACTGAAATTTGAAACTGGGTCTTCTCAGATGGCCACAATTTGTTCATCATAGAAAATACTCTTTCTACTAGACTAGAGCATTTGTAGCAGGCTACATAAAATATATTAAATTAATTGAATAATTCAATAATTCAATTAAATTAATTGAATACTTCCACCCAACGAGTTTTCGTGGAAACATTTAGATTATTCCATTCGGTTACTTTCTGCAATGTAATGTAGTTACAAATTAACGAAAATTCGTCAAAAACTTCTGCATCTTTATTGCAGTCAGTATATTCCTTTTCAATTAAGATGGAATTTTCAGAAAACGGGACAATTTTGCGTCCCAGAGTTCATTTCGGGGACACCGGGACTCGTAACTCTAAAAAGGGACAGTCCCGTTCAAAACGGGACGTCTGGTCACGTTAAGTATACTACGTCTTAAGAAAAATCTTACCAAAATATTTGCAAATACCCCCTCCGAAAAAAAACTCTGAATACATAAAGGTAGTCTACAATAGTTAACCTTAAACCTGAATCCTTATTAGTCAATCTGTCATTCATTTCGCCTAAGTTAAGAACCGATTATATTATTACAACGCAACAGAATGGTTGGCTGCGTTTTAGGGTTCAATGGACAGAGTTGGACGACAGGCGTCAAGACCAAACCTATTAAAAGCTTGACCGAACACTAGTTAAAAAACAAAATCCGAAACGAATAAGTCAAAAAAGACGCAAAAATACAGCAAAAAATGAGTTAAGAGTTACTTTTGAGTTATAAAATTGTTTTGAATCGAATAAAATTCCTCACTACAACATGCTGGTCACAGTCACCACTACTATATTGAGGCAAAATATAATATAAGGACTTCAACAAGGACACCGTATTTGTATTTTGTATTTTTTTTTTAGCAAAGAACGGCCATTTTTATGGTCTCCTTGTTTCTGTTTTGGAAGGTACGTGGTACGTAGCAAATTGTAGTACTTAATATTTAAGAAAATAACTACACATATTTTTTGGGGAGATACGTGCTCTAGGAGGCTTTGCCTAGATGGAGAGGATGGGAAACATGGAGGATAATAGATGGAGATGAGAAAGGAAAGGACAGGAAAGAGATTAAACACCAACTTCAGAGGCTCCATCTAACTTACTAAGAAAAAAATTGGCAATTCAGTCACCACTATAAAATTAAACATTCCCTTCCACTACTAAAAGGAAATATTTTTTACACCCAATAGAAACTGTGAAAAGTGAAATAGTAACTGTGAATAGTGACTGTGAAACTGTGAAATAGTAACTGTGAAAACACTTCGACAAGGAAGGTTCCATTCGCGCCGATTCTCATCAGACCCTCCCGTCAACCACGCGACATTCAGCCGCAGAGCGCATGGAGACTCCGTCCGTTATGTCACACACTCGCTGTCCCAAGGCCGAGAGTGTCATCTGGATGCGCACTCTGCAAGTCTGCATCCCATTCGAATCCCTAGCACGTAGCCAAACAAAAAGCCTTTCTTAAAGATCCAAGGTACTATCTTTCGCGTCTACACAGGCATCGTGTCGATATCTTGTTGTAGTTATGCGTGTGGTTAATTAATTCTTGTCAAATGAGGGATGTTCAAGGACGAAAAGCGTGTCGGTGAAGACTGAGTGTGGGCAAGGTCTCCACGGTTGCCGAGTCTGGGAGAGGTATTCTCGTTTTGGGTGAAGGTGTTCTCTATTCGGTGAGGAAACTTTCTTCCCGTTGAATACCAATCCTTTGCAGATGGCATAGTCTGCATATGGTTTCTACGTTAATAATGAGTAATGCAGTATGAAAGTGCTGTAACGTATTTAAAATGCTGGGACGACAAACTTAATTATAATCGTTACAACGGGAATCTGGCCGAGTTCTTAAACTTGTTCCACTAGTTTAATGTTCAATGAAAATTAAGTGTTAATTTATTTACTTATTTGTACCTTTTGTTCCTTTATTTTTACTACTTTGTAAACGGGCACGAACCCATTACAATAAAGTCTTGTCTATGTCTAAACTTGTTCCACTTTTGGGAAAACTATGAGAGGTAAAAAGAAGACTTGAAACTCCCACATCCCTGAAAAATGGATCAAACTAGATCAAATTTTATCGCTTAGCTACACAAGTTTAAATTATTCTATAATTGAACAATGCTTCAAGGGAATTGGAGATGTAAAAGGAGAGTGGCCAGAAACAACACGAGAAGGGCAGTATGAAAATCTGAGGGGGACAAGTCATTTTGTTTGCATGCAATAACTTTCCCAGGAACACTTAATGGTATAAAAAAACAAGGTGGATATCGGAGTACCTAGGCCTAGCCCCGCGTTTCCCCCAAGCAAACTTGGTCCTCATTTTACAGACCCCGGAGGGAAGATATAGCTTTTGTATATTTAAAAAGTATTACTTCGTAAAAAGCATTTGACCATGGTAGTTTCCAATGGTGTTCTGCAAATTGACCCGAGCACATTCATACTCAACTCTCAAAGTTCATTTTAAATTTTGACGTGCCCCGATACCTCTTAAACGCATTTCTATCCCTGGACCAAATTCAAATCAGTCGACGATCACGTGCGAACCTCACTTCCACTATAAAAACAAAAGACACCCGGGAGTTGACACAACGATTACACAACCCTTACGCAACGCGACACGAATATAGAAACACACACCACAAAAGAGGAAAGCCGCACGCAGATCAGACAGAGGCAATGTTATAACATGCACTCTCCCGATAATTATTTAAAATAAACCTCCACAAAGGCGAATACGCCATCCACTTATCGTGTAGTGCGCATTACATAACAGACTGGTCCAAAGCGGTTCTTTCTGTGGTGATATTTGGCATTGAAGTCCTTTCCTCTCTCTGTGCACCTATGTGGGGTGAACTGACAAATTGGGAGTTGGTAAACACTGTGGGCGGAAAGGATGATGCGAAGATACTGAATAATTTGGATCTTTTTTCGTTGTGTATAATGTCCCATTATTTTTGTTGGAGCAGCAGGTGACGTTTTTGTACTTCAAAACGAAAGCCTGATCAACCTTTTAACTGGAGTGCACGAAAGATTATCGACTAGTATTTGTATTTAAAAAAACTTTCAGGAAAAGCTACCAAGTTTCTCGTTAGTTTGTTTGAATAAAAAAATCTAAAAAATTCAGGGTTATTCCCCATTATTCATAATTTCAAGTAAAATTCTCACAGCGCTTTTGTAGTTAATTCCAAGCCACTATCTCAGGGGTCGGCAACCTTTTGAAACGGAAGAGCCAAAAGTTACAATTTACAAAATTTCCCAGTTTTTAAAGAGCCACTAAATTGTTTTCTTCAATGTTATAGTATTTATTATATTTGATTTCAGTTGGGGAGTATTTTTTACACAACATTTTCTCTGGGTACCTCCTTTCGGGTTCGGGTACTTTTTTTACAAACAAGTTTTAGATAACTTACATACACATTTGAAATTAATTTTAGTAAATTAATTTCAAAATTTTGCAAACAAAGTAAATTCCTAGAAAAATTGGAGGATCTGGGGGCCCTCCCCCCAAAAATTTTTGGAAATTTCTCCTTCAAAATAGCGTTGTAGCTCATTTTCAGGCCTTTTTGGATTGCACCCAAAGAGCATCTCTCATTTTTTAAGTGGCAGAATTTTCAAGGAAAAATAGTATAATTATAATAAACAGCAAACTTTAGAGAGGGGTGGGGGTCCAACTTCAGAAAAAATTTGGAAATTTGCCCCGAAAAGTAGTTTTTTTAATTCCTTTTTTAGAACTTCTATTATGACCAAATGAGGATCACTCCTTATAAGTCACAGAATTTTCAAGGGAAAACAGCACTTATACTTAACGTGACCAGACGTCCCGTTTTGAACGGGACTGTCCCTTTTTAGAGTTACGAGTCCCGGTGTCCCCGAAATGAACTCTGGGACGCAAAATTGTCCCGTTTTCTGAAAATTCCATCTTAATTGAAAAGGAATATACTGACTGCAATAAAGACGCAGAAGTTTTTGACGAATTTTCGTTAATTTGTAACTACATTACATTGCAGAAAGTAACCGAATGGAATAATCTAAATGTTTCCACGAAAACTCGTTGGGTGGAAGTATTCAATTAATTTAATTGAATTATTGAATTATTCAATTAATTTAATATATTTTATGTAGCCTGCTACAAATGCTCTAGTCTAGTAGAAAGAGTATTTTCTATGATGAACAAATTGTGGCCATCTGAGAAGACCCAGTTTCAAATTTCAGTTCTAAAGGAGATGTTGATAATTAAGGTGAATATAAAAAAACGTGCCAAGAGTTTCATTCCTACTTGAAATCATCACCAGCTATATTAAAGCAAATTTGATCCTCTGATAATATAACTAAACGTTTCGGGTATACAGGGTGTCCCATAAATAATGGGCCACACTTCTAGGGGGGATAGTAGACACCTAGACGAGTCAGAATCGCATAGGATTCGGGGGTCCCAGACTAAATCCCAGGGAGCTAAAAATGGTGCGACACCCCAAAAAAATTATTGAAAAATTCAATTTGTAGAAGAACTACTATTGGTAAAAATTTAATTAGGGTCTCAAATTTTGTGCTTTAATATGATCTTCAAAATTATGGTAAAAGTTTTCACTTAAAAATTTTTTATTACGAAAAAAAAGTCAAAAAACCACAAAAAATGTGAAAAATCTGCCAAAACTTTATTTTGTATTTGGAAATCCTTTCTTTTGATATCCCCATCTGAAAGAGCATAATTGAAAACCCCAAAGTCCAAAGTTTCACGTAAATACCATCAATATTAAACGCTTGAGATCCTATTAAAGTTTGTTTTTTGCGTGCGAAAACAGCTTCAGAAAACGAGCGTTCAGGGAGAATCTAAGAATTACGGATTGTAGTGGATTGATGCTCACCAACTATTATTCCTCGCCCAATTTGGCGAGACCTGAGATGAGCATGAAAATATCTGAAAACCGCCAATTGAACAATTTGTCGGGATGAAAATTGCAAAAGCGTAAAATGTTGATTTTTAATTTTTATTGAAGTCTATGAAAGGAAAAAAGATATTAATTAAATTAACTTAATCATTTATTGGATATAAAGAACAAACTCATTAATAGTTTTAGGAATTATCGATCTTAAAAACGAATAGTATTAATTGTTAGAAATTATCTGATAGTATCGATAATTTTTTTATTTAATTTGTTAGTAGTAGTGATTTTACAAATGTATCAATCCAGGAAACAGCATTACTTATTGCTTTTAATGACAAAAACGGTACATTTGTTAGCTTTGAAAAAACCCAATAGAATAATCAATTATTTACAAGCACGGTACTTTAAAGATCTTTTGTAAATATTTTCTATGGTTATTTTCCGTTATACCCCCGCACTAGGATACGTCAGTCGGCGGATCCTCCATCGCTAGGTTCGTGATTTTGAGTTGCGATAAAAGGTGGATTTCTGGTAATCGAGGAATGATATAATAAGCAAGTGGGTATGTACGGGGTCTCCCCTCAACGTCCGATATAAGAAGTTTGCAAAACAAAGGAATGCATGTTGAAGGTTATGACAAACTTAAGAGATTGCTTATATCGAACGGTGAGGTGAGTTCCCGCATACCCTTTGCTTATTCCTCGATTAATAAACTAATCTTATATCGCAATTCAAAATCACGATCATAGCGCTTGAGGATCCGCCGACTGAAGTATCCTAGCGCGAGGATATAATGGGAAAACCCAAAAACGATTTACAAATAGGGTTCAAAGTTGGCACCGTTAGTCTGGATGCAGGCTTGACATCGACGGATCATCGACTGCCGGACGCGTTCAAATACACCAGGAATTTCTTTAACCGTGGCAGCGGCACAGACAACTCTAGCTACCAGATCCGTGTCTGTATCAACTGGATCGTTGTAGACAATATCTTTAATCGCTCCCCATAAGAAAAAATCAAGGCTAGACAAATCTGGTGATCTTGGGGGCCAGTGAACAGGTCCTCCACGCCCAATCCATCTATTTGGAAATGTGGTATCCAGGTAGCTTCAGACAGCCAATCCAAAATGTGCGGGCGCCCCATCATGTTGGAACCACATGTTGCGCTTCACATTTGATGGTACGTGGAGAAGCAATTCTGGAAATACCTCCTCCAGGAAAATTTTATAATTCCCAGCGGTCAATCTTGAAGGGAGAAGAGACGGCCCGACTAAGTAGTCGTCGACCAAACCTGCCCACACATTAATGCTGAAGCGATGTTGTGCCGCGTGATGCCGTACTCCGTGGGGGTTGTCATGAGCCCACAAATACTGGTTGTGATGATTAAATACGCCATCCCTAGTAAATGTGGCTTCATCAGTAAACATCAAATATGATGGAAAATTTCTATCTTGTGCTTGTTTTTGAAGATACCATTGTGCGAATTGCACGCGTTTAGGATGGTCTTCGGGGAGTAGCAATTGCACTCTCTGAAGACGAAAGGGGTGGAAGGACTCGACTCTCAAAATACGCTGGACATTACTTCGAGAGGTTCCAACATCTGAAGCAATGGCACGTATGCTGGTACTAGGATTATTTTCCACAGCATCCAACACCATTTCTTCGATAGCAACTGAGCCCGCCGATCGTGGCCTGCCCTCACTCCCCCTTTCACTTCTCAATGTCCCATTCTCGCATAAATTTTGATGGAGACGTTGGAATACTCTGAAGTGTGGCTGTTCTCTGTTGCGGTACCGATCGGCATAAATACGAGCAGCGGCCCTTCCATTGTAGTCAGCAATACCGTAGACAATGTGCATTTCTGCGAGTTCAGTATTTGTGAATCGATTCATACCCAGAATTCGATAAAAAATTTAAAGAAATCCAAAGCAACAAATAATAATACTTCAGAATTTAAATGGACGAGAGACGAAAAAAGAGATAACAGCGGCTGAATTCAAATACGGCACAAGTTTAGTACAGAACATACTTAAGTACTGGATGAAATTTGCATACCTAATTTGAAATTATCTACAGACGAAAGTACTGGAAAAAAGTCTGAAAATTTAAAAAGCGCATTATTATGGGATGCGAATTTTTTAATACTAAAATTATTTACTGAAATACTGAAATTTAAAAAAAAGTTATTAATTTACTTAAATGTTTGGGATCGTAACTAGAAACCTAGAAGGTAAATGTTTATTAAAACTATCTTATCAGACACTTAAGAAAAAATAAATTGTAACTATCCCTTTTGCTCAACAAAATTGCGTATTTTCTTAGGGGTAGTTACAATTTTTTTCTTTCGCCAAGTAAGCATGGATGATCTGTAGAAGCGAAAGTTGGCGAGGAATCTAGCATCGCAAATAATGGCGAGAAAATTGGCGAGCATCAATCCGCTACAGTCCGAAACTCGTAGATTCTCCCTGAACGCTCGTTTTCTGAAGCTGTTTCCGCACGCAAAAAACAAACTTTAACAGGATCTCAAGCGTTTAATATTGATGGTTTTTACGTGAAACTTTGGACATAAGGGTTTTCAACTATGCTCCTTCGGATGGGAATATCAAAAAAAAGGATTTCCAAATACAAAATAAAGTTTTAGCAGATTTTTCACATTTTTTTGTGGTTTTTTGACTTTTTTTCGTAATAAAAAAATTTTTAAGTGAAAACTTTTACCATAATTTTGAAGATCATATTAAACCACAAAATTTGAGACCCTAATTAAATTTTTACCAATAGTAGTTCTTCTACAAATTGAATTTTTCAATAATTTTTTTGGGGTGTCGCACCATTTTTAGCTCCCTGGGATTTAGTCTGGGACCCCGAATCCTATGCGATTCTGACTCGTCTAGGTGTCTACTATCCCCCCTAGAAGTGTGGCCCATTATTTATGGGACACCCTGTATATATTTTTTAATTCGTAACTTTTAAGCTAACTAACTTTTTCTGAATAAATAACTTTTAAAAAGTGTTTTTATTGAATTCCTGTTAATTAACCTAAATAAACCAATGTCCCGTTTTGAGTAAAAAAATAAATGGTCACATTACTTATACTCCAAAATTTTGAGGAGTGTTTGGGAGTTCTCTCCCGAAATTGTTAGGAATTTTGATTTGATTAGGTACTTAAGAATACATTACGAATTTTTAAAGGGTTTTGATAATAAATTATTAATTTTTTCGTATGGAACTGGAGAGCCGCAACTTAACATCGAAAGAGCCGCATGCGGCTCGCGAGCCGCAGGTTGCCGACCCCTGCACTATCTATATACCAGCCATCTTCCACAACTTTCGGGGCTATTTTTTGTTCACTAAGAGAAGTTGTTTCCTCATTTAACAGATACAAAAATGAAACTATACCATCAAATTAATCAGTAATTATTTTAAGTATACTCGAGTACTCCGTAATTTTTTTTATTGTTTTAATAAAATAACATCAAATAATTCGATTTTATGTCTCCCCTCAGCCAGTACCCTCTATAGCTTAGAAAGCCCGAACACTGATAGCTGACGTCAGTAAGAGAAGGCTGAAGTTCGCCCCGCCTCTCCAATCAGGGATCTTACCTTCTGTAGCTGAGCCTCTTAACTACAGAGGATAATGCCACTGATAGCTACTGAGCCTCTCAGCCTACCTCTGATTGGAGAGGCGGGGCGATTTTCAGCCTTCGCTTGCTGACGTCAGCAATCAGTGTTCAGGCTTTCTAAGCTATAGAGGGTACTGCCTCAGCCCCCAAAGGAATCTTCAGAAATTGAACATCTACGATGCAACTCTTTCTTCAAGCACTTAGCCCAGTGGTGCCCAACCTTTTTTCCCCGAGGGCCAATTTTCTTTTGCAGATTTATCTCGCGGGCCACATAAAAAAACTTATAAGGATTTTTTAAACACGAAGAAACATAACATACCAGTATTACCAGAAAAATTAAAACATTTATTCCTTTTTTATCATCTCTTTTTAGATGGAAGTGCTATAATGTCTTGCACGATGTCGTGGTTTTCATGGAAGATTTCTGAAAGTGGTTTTTGTTTTTAAGATTTAACGAGTCCGCGGGCCACATGGATCAGCCTCGAGGGCCACATTTGGCCCGCGGGCCGTAGGTTGGGCACCACTGACTTAGCCCTTTTCACAGACAGCATTTCCCACACTTCGGAGGTATGGAGTAAGTCCCAATTTTCCCTTATTTATTAAAATAAAAAGATTAATATGAGTGACATAATCGGAAATGACCTATATTCATTAAATAGAAAATGAGATCATATTTTGAAATGGGAGGCTCATATAAAGTATGATCAAGGGAATGGATAAGAGTAAGAAGACAAAAAATATCTATCAAGTTATAATTCATTGACCTTGTATTTTTTTCAGCTACAAATAAACTTCTTTTCCATCTTTTCTGAGATTCAAAGAATTTGATCCACAGAATGGTCGATCGAGAATAGATCCGAAGGCCAGTGGTCATAAAAACCGCTCTACACCGATTCGGATATTTTTTCATGGTGGAAAGACTACTTGTTCTTTTCCGAAGGACACGTCGTTAAAAAAGGACAATAAATTTAAATGCATTGAGATACTTTTGCATAAACGGCCTCAAATTATCTTGTTATTCATAATCCAAGAGTATCAGTTGAAAATAAGAATAAGGAAAATGAAAAAATGGTAGCTTTAAAATCAGGTTTATAGCTTACAATGGCAGACAGAGTAAATTATTTTAATAAAAGAGGGGGAGATCATCACTTACCTCAATGACTATGTACAAATTTTTGGGAGAATCCTGCAAAATACAAACAAAGTTAAAACAATGTAGAGCATTTAAAAGAATCATTTAAAAATTTTACTACTTTCACAATTCTCAAAATGTTATTAAAACAGGTAAAAGAGATAGCTCATGGTACAACGACTACCTAGTTTTTCCCCTCGCACATATCATACAACACAATGTGGCATTTAAATTTAATTATATTCTCAAGACGACTTTTTGTGCACTTTCAATAAAAGAGTTTTGTAAGAAAATTAAAACCTTTATGAGTCAATGCAGTTACTGGTCACTTTATTAGTGTTTAAAATATATTCCTATAGAAAGATGAGTGATATAAAATAAGTGAACAGTTCAAGTTAGGAAGGATTTTTTCCCACACATACAACGGCTAATACAACGACCCAACATGTCAGATAACGATTTTATGTTTATTACAAGACAGTGCAGTATTATTAAAGGGAGCTAGTTCATTTGTATTCAGCGCATGTCCAGAAGAATTCGTCAACAGCACAGCTGTTATATAGAACACGCACTTAATTATTTAGTGGCGAGATTTCTAGGATTTTTACAAAAACAAACGAATTGTAGAAGAAAGCAGAGTTTATTAAATTAATGTCCATATAAAACCCAAGATAATGAAGAGAATCACTTTTTTATAAGGAAAAACTCATACTTTCTAACATTGAAGGGCAATTAAAACAATTATTCCCTACTTTAACCACCCTGACCTGATGTGTACAAACAAACCAGCTTGAAGACAGAGCACGCTAGTCACACACAGCTGTTACCATAGCAATAGACTAACCTCCCTCCATATAAAAGAAACGCATAACAATACATCCAGCAAAAAAGACCCACTCACCGCAATCGAGAACCACAAATCGTGACTGTCCAGCGAATTTAGCATAGTATCCCTTTGATCTTCAGGATTCAAGAAGCGGCGGCCATAGCATGGGACAACAGCTGATGAAACGTCGATTCATATGACGCAAGCTGTGTTTTGGGGCATAAATTTAGACAGGGCGATGTTCCAAAGGGATAACAACGTTCTTTTTTCTGCATGCTTGCGAGACGTCTGCGCGACATTAGAACGACACACAGGTGATGTTTTTCGAGCACGGGTTGTCTCGTTCAACAACTTAAAGCGGACGGTTAAGTAGGAATGCTAACATTCAGTCTTCCTAGATCATATTTGATTGCGCAAAACCAAGATTGTGAAATTTTTGCGGTTCTTAAGTAATAATTAATGATGAAAATTTTATTAATTCTAACCAACACATACCCACTTCTATTTCTCGTCATGTAGTGTCGTTGATACATTTGCTACCACTACACCGTTCCCAAACTATTATGCAAGATCAATATTTAAGCATAATATTAAGCTGCTAGAGATCATAGAGATTCGCATAATAGGGGCACACTTAAGAGGTTGCGTCCATGAGATAAAATGTTTATTTTGGTCACGGGGGTATTTGCAGGGCTCACACTCACTTTAAAATATTTGTATCAGGTAAAACCAAGTTTTGTATCACAAAAAATGTCTTTTGTAGCAGGTAAAACCAAGTTTCGTAGCATAAAAAAATGTCTTTTGTAGCAATTTGATTGCAGGGAAGCTTTTGTAATTTAAAATTACAAAAGCTTCCCCTTCATTACATTTTAAACTTGCATCAGTAAAACTTTTCGTACGACATGAAAACCATGATTTTGATTACGACAAATAATGTGCGTTTAGATTTAATTCATAAATACTTAACTTAAACCTCTATTAATTTATCAGCTCTTATCCAATTTTTACACCTTATCAATTTTTATTTACTTGAGGTTATTGGTCTAGTGATAATTCACCTCCTAAGTAATTAGTTCCGACCATAGTTAAGTTGTTTTTTCTACAATGGAAATACAATAGTGAAAGGAAGCCAACTTCAATTAGGCGCCGGTAGGAAGAAATCGCGGATAAAACGGAACTTTCACAAAAAATCGCTATTTTTCGGCTTTTCAAGATCGTGATTCTAACCATCGGACATGTTGGCTTTGACCACGTTAAAGTAGTTTTTCCTGCATTCTAATACTGACACGAGATGAAGCCGACTTCAACTTGGCGTCCGCGGCCGTCGAAAATAGTCGCGGAAGGAACGGAACACGCGGCGCACAAAACGAAACCTTCGCGAAAAATCGCGGCTTTTTCCGCGATTTACCCGTTTCCAAACGCCTAGAAAATGCAGACAAGACTTAAATTTGGCGCAACAAGATTTGTTTACGTTTTCCCGGAGGAAAAATGCAAAAAAACGTAAATTCCGTAAAAATTTCGGGTCGATCCGTAAAACCGTAAATTTTGGTGCAAATCCGTAAAACTTGGCAGCTGTGAAAAGAAGCCATCTTCAACTACGTGTTGGAAAAACGGTACTTGCGCGAAAAATCGCTATTTTTCGACTTTTCCGCAGAATGCGATCCTTAACACTGAATGACCGGCTTCTAACCACTATAAAGTTGTTTTTTCCACATCGCACTAACAACGCAAGAAGCCAACTTCAACTTGGCACCCGCCGGCCCGTCCAAGAAAAAATATCCTACAAATAGAGCATAATTGGGAAAAAAAACTTGCGCTTCTAAGTGCTTTTTATGATAGATTTCCGATTTTCCGTAGCTTTTTCGATGTTATCCGTAGTCCGTAGTTTAACGACGCCATCCGTAGAAACTACGGAGAATCCGTAGTAGTAGTCTCCGAAAATGGCGCAGTTTTGGCGCAGGAGCTGGTAAAATAGGCAATTTGTATCAGAATGTATCAAAATTTGGTTTTGGCGCAGTTTGGCGCAGGCGTGTGAGCCCTGTATTTGGCATTTTGTGCTGATAGTATGACGAAGTTCTATCTCGCCATAGAAGACTTAAAATTGTTAAAACAAAGGAGGGGTCGATAAAGAGCGAATCAAACATGCTTGGGAACTAAGAATCTTGTATTAAACTGACCACTTAAACGGGACAAGTGTTCAGGGCCTATGTCTATAAAACGATCATGGACGTCGTAGGCCTTCCCTAGTAGCACAGCTCATACCAAATATATTAAATTAAGTTTACGTAACTGCAACTAGAAGTAAACGAAATTTGCTATACATGACAAACACTGCACTGATTTTGAAGGTTTGTGCTATTTGCAACATAAACTGTATCACCAAAGCGAGATGTTTAGATTTGCAGTAACTGTCTTCCTTTAAAAAAGTTCGTCAACTGTCAATTTGTCTAATAAAGGCATTGAATATGATCAAAGGCATACTAAGCTGCTAGTATTTAATGGGATTTAGAACCAAGGAAATCCAATTATTGTAAGTAACTCTTATATTGACACTATCACTAAACATATCTATCCTATGTGGTTGGTTTGGTTGTGGTTTCATAGCGTTAAAAAGGTTAGGTCATATTGCGTCGAGAAAGACATAATCAGAACCATCCACTTGTGAAGTTCAACTAGAAGAACGTATAGCTTCCTATTTACATTTCCTATACATTAATCAGCTAGACTAGAATATATGAATGACTGTCAAAAAACACATCCCACTACTTCCCATAGCAACAGCGATATTTTTGGACTCTTCACCCATGTCCAAAAATCGTGCTCCTCTCAAGTAAACTACTACAACATAAAACGAAGTAAATAATTCGCAAACAAACATCACAAATTGCCAAGGCCGACGACACCAAACACCATCTTTAAAAGGACCTTATCAAATAAAAAACGAAAAAAGAAGACCATTTCGGAATTTTATCGTCCATGTTTACGCTTGATAATAAACGAGATATATTCGCTTTCAGATCCTACTTTTTGTGAAAGGAACAAAAAATAGAAATCGCACGCGTAAAAATAGCAGGATTTTTCACACAGATAAGATAACGTTCACCTCATAACGATGTGAACCAAGTGCTAACCATTAAGTCATCCCTCCGATGGGGTTACTACAGGTGTTACGACAATGTGCAAGAAGGAACAATGTCGGGTGGACTCTGGATCCTTGACACGTTTACATCAACCACTTTCCGAAAGGGACAAGTGTTAATCGCGCCAAAACATGTTTTGCAATTGTTTCGGATACAGACTGTTGTTTTTTTAAACTAAAACCAAACGAATTAATAATAAACAAATTGAGTATGAGTGATAAAGCGTGGAACAATGGGTGTCCAGCAGTCGTCCGCGTGACCAAATAGAACAGATTGTGACTCCCCTAGAGTATTGGAGATTGAGCAATAATCCGCATTCAAAATTGCTCAGCTCCTCCCTTAACAATCTATCCTTCTTTCAAAAAGCGGTCTACTACTATTCGGCGCGGCCGTTTGGGCGCGGGGCCGATTCGGCGCGGCCGTTTGGGCGCGGGCCGATTCGGCGCTGGCCGTTTGGGCGCCGGAAATAAAATGAAAGTAAATAGAACTCTTTCTTAATCCTTCTAAAAATTAGAAGAAAAAAATTTTGTCTCGCGCCGAAACGGGCCGGCGCCCAAACGGCCCGCGCCGAAACGGCCCGCGCCGAAACGGCCAGCGCCCAAACGGCCGCGCCAAATCGGCCGCGCCCAAACGGCCGAGCCGAATCGTCCCATTCCGTTCAAAAAGTTAGGATACCACATGCATATCCAACGGGTTTTTATCAGGGGAAGGAAGATGATTAAAATGGAAGAGAAGTTGAAGTTTTAATGGTGAATAGCTGTTTATGAATTTAATATTGAATTGATGGTTAGATAGAAAGAAGGGACGAAGCTATAATTTAGCAACGTCAAACACGCAACTTTTCTTAAGTTAACGAAGATTTTTACCAAACCAATAATCTTCTAATTGACATCATACAATTAGATGAAGAACCAAACTAATGTAATGGTTATAGGAAAACAAAGAATTCTGATTTAGCTCTTTAGTAGCAGCCCCATAGCACAACCCTTGATTCGACACTAGCTGGAAGCCCAGATGAGAGCAAAAGAAATTTCGAGAAAGAAGAGAGAAAATAAGACCAAAAAGGAGAAGAAAGTTCGAGCGCTAAGGCCTCAACCTCAATATCTGTTCACAAAATCAAAACTTAATACATATTTAGGAAGTAATGTACATTTTGATTCCATAAAGGGGGATAAAACAGAAGACATATAGACAACTAAAAACTAAACTCATTGGAGAAAAAGCCATAGTGGGCCAAGACCTACGAAGCCCTTTTTGTTTTCTTGTGACCATAAAACTATTGACTAACAAACGAAAATTAGGACTATACTCGATTGCAACTTAAGTTGAGCCTGACGTCATGGCCGGGCGGAAGAAAATCTGAGTAAACAGAAAGCTCGCCGGGCTCTGTGAGCTCTTATTGGCAGGCGAGTTTTATTCAAACAAATGTACTACTACGCACTGATGAGCCACTTGAAAAAATAATACTCAACATTTTGCAGATCGGGATGAAAAGACGCTTAATATACGTGGATTTAAAAAACTAATTATGTTTTAAAATTGAATCTCTTAATTTCACTAAAAATTCCGACACCGCACAGGGAACTACTTTCTTTGGAGGATCTCAGCATATTTCTACAGGCTCAAGTTAAGTTGCAACCGACTATAGATGAGCAAACCTAAACACTTCTACCATACCAAGTGCAAAAACAACCATCGATCCTTCAACCCAGAATTACCAACCACAGAGCTTTATATATATATCATCCCGATATGCGCCGCATCACAAGATAATAATGCGTGCCAGTCCATAGTGGGCGTTCCATTGTTTGAACTCTCATCAGAATCAGACCAAGGTCGGATTAAGCCGGATCGAGGTGGGGACGGACCTTGAAACGCTTTCCTCGAACAAACGCCAATTTATTTCCAAACCAGAAACTAACGACGGACGGGCTCACATGATGTATGCACAACAACAGTCGTCTTCATCAGGGAAATGATTAATTGCCTCACACCTGCTGTATGTTGTTGCTGTGAAATCCCGATCACCAATCGTAGGTGTGAGGTGAAGGGTTGGTGGGAAGATGAGATAAAATGGTTTTTCTTAAGTTCAGTATAACTTCAATACGAAAAAATTTCGAGATAACAAGGGAAAAATAGAGAATATTTATTTTCGGGGGTATTTCTTTTTGATATATCAAGTTCTAGACTAGATAACGAGGGTATAATTAATGTGTATGTAGGTTGTTCTGAAGATTGAGTTCGTCATTTGCACTTTACTTAAATGACTTACATTTTAGAAACAGTCGTTTTTGAGGGTCAATGTAAACTTACCCTGCCCAAGGTATCGGGTAAAATCAATCTCTTCTGAGTAGTTCAATAACTCAAAAAGAATGCGGGTATTGATGTAGAGTGCAGCCTTCTATTTTTAGGGGAATTTCGGTTTAAAAAAGGTTGCTGTTAAAACTTAAGTTGATTGCTTGATATCATTGCTCAATTTCAATGTGCTAAAACGTGGTAGAGCGCCACACACTACATAATTACCGATAGGGGCCATGGTAAGTCATATTAAATGCCAAAAGATTAAGGAAACAAAAACCAAATGCATTTAATGATAGAGTTTTGAAAGAAAGAAAAGCGCTTAATATTAAAAAGGCCTTTGAAAACAGGATTCGATCTTAAAGAAGGATGTGAAACGATGTAGAGTAGATGAAGGGAAAGGGTAGGTGCTAATTAAAGTCAAACAATGGTCAGCTTTTTGGACATCAGTACCTACGTCAATGCGACACTTAAACCACAGACAAATTCTATCTCCAAGATACATGGGATCCGATTAAGGAGAAAACCTGATGATGCAAGGGCATAAAAATCGAAAGACGTTCGCTTTGAAAGGATCAGGTTCTCATGCAATAGCTTAAACGGAATACAAAACTCAATTTTCAAAATACCTTTTAAATACAAAGCTAAACGGCAATACCTACATAAATCGGATGGCGAAACAATGGTCATAAGTGTTGCACAACGAACTGGACTTCAATAACTTTCTCAATCAATCCTTTTAACGCAGTCAGTGTAATCTCACTATAACGTTACGTAACTGTGAAGATACTTTTCCATAACGAAATTTAATTTATTCAACTCTTAAAGCACAAGTCTTAATTTTGTTAGGGAGGGCTCGAACACGACACGATGAAGTGTATTTTACAAAACAAATCTGGTTAAACCACGACTGAGGTCCACAATCTTTTGTCCGAATCTTTTGTGCACGATGGATGATTGCATGGAAAATATTTTGAGGGCTAGATAAAGGGATAAAATATTCCCTGACTTTCCCTGACTCATTTTAAAGATTTTCCAGTAAAAAAAACTAGCAACCCACAGGAATTTTCAGATATTTCTTGCTTTTTAAACATAGATTTTTCAATAAATTTTCCCCATTTTTTCCTTTCCAAAGCTAAAAATGAGATGTAAACATTGGAAATTGATAATTTTCCAGGTATTCTTTCAGATTTATTTTTTGGTCAAATTATAATTCCTTGAACTTTTCAGGTTTTCCCTGACCTGTCGAAACCCTGTCTCAGTGGCTAGGGTAAACTAGAAGAAAATCCAAGGTATTTTTTTCATGGCCAACAGAGGAGGAATGTTCAGAATTTCTTCTCAAATCCAACCATGTGAAAAGGGTGTATGTGACATCAAACAGTCACGATGCTTAATAGGCCTCAAAGCCCAGACAGCACCCCATTTCCCCTCTTTTTTCGAATTTGTCCAAAGTATGTCAAGCCAAGGTTAAGTAAATCTCACTCAATTAGCACCACGATTAGATTCACTCAATTATCAAAGTCCAACCAACCCATTCCGACAGCCAAGGGGACAGTAACACCAGTCCGCAATTTTTTTGGCAAGACAACAACAGGGGATTAACTTCCTAGAAGCCAAAGACATAGAGAAGCCATTGCTCTGTCAAAAAACGAAAATAGCCGCCATTCCCGAGGATGCGGGAGACTCAACTCAACTCAACTCCACTCGAACGAATGAATGAATAACCAAAACGTCTTTGTTTCTGAGGGGATTCATAATGCATGAAGTCTGCTCCGTGTGTCCATCAAGGGTTGCTTAACCCTCTCATCATCATTCATACCTGTGTGGAGAAAAACAACGGAGACAAATAACGCGGCATGAATAAGTAAATTTACGAAGCATTGAGGATGTGGTATCCTAGTTCCTCTCGGAATTCGTATGGAGAACAAGGAAAAGTTATTCGCAAATGTGAGTGTTGATGTATGAGCATGAGGTTCTTTAAATGAAATTCGGGAGCTAACATGTTCCATAGACAAGGTTAAAGAAGAGTAGGAAAAATGAGGATAAACTCACAAAGAATTGCTATTTCCTGCCGCATACGGAAACAAGAAGGAAATTTTCGAAGTTAATATTTCGGGAAAAATATTTTAGGTTTAAACCATATTTCAGGTGTAGTAAAGTCCTTATTTAACAGATCTTTGAACTTTACTTTCGTGGATTACTAAATTGATCTCCCTCGTCTCTCCCATCCTATTTCCAGTAGAGCTTATTGCCACCCCAAGGCAAGAGTACAGTTGCACAAAAACCATCGTTTAATGATTCGAAAAATATAAGCCTCAAACACAAAAAGCTAATACTATTAGGAAAAAACCCGCCGAAAGTTTGACCATACTATGCTTTGGAAGCAACACTTAAACATTTATTCGATTTCGACCAGCTCTAGAAAGACGAAATCTCCCCCAAAACCTAAAAGATAATGTCATTACCAGCAAAAGATGAAAGGACAAACACACCCAGAGATTGAGGGAACCCTAACTTAAGTTAGAAAACTGTTTAGTTCCGAAATTTAACTTTTCAAATATTGTAGGGGACGTGTCCCCCCCATGTTATCGAAGCTCATGGCCAAGAGGGTTAGGAAAAAAAATTTTACGAGGTGTACATCCCGACAACCCTTATATATACCACAGCTAAAAAATACGTAAAGTTTACGTAACTGCAACCAGATGTAAACGAAATCGTCTATAAATGACAAAAATTGGACTCCTCCTTCCCTTTAACCTTATGAATTAAAATAACCATAACTAAGAACCACCGATTATATAAAACAAGTTCTCCTTCCTCGACATTGGAATTTCCTCGCATCAGACGACAGCATAAAAATGCTCTTCGCACCATTAGTCACTGAGCTAACTAATTAAGCGCTAAAAGGGATTAGTACTAAAACAACGCAAAGCCAAGGTCGATTCACCCTATGAGGAAACGGAACATCGTGGGTTAATGTTCAACCACTAACTGCTGCGCACAACACCACTTCAGACTTCGAGAGGTGCGAAAGATGGACTTTGAAACGTTCGCAGCAGGTCGGTCAAGGATGTCTTTTGTCCGACTAAATAAAAAATTTACGTCTTGGGAGATAAAACAAGGCGGCAAAGCATTGTTTTTGCGATGCGGGGTGTGCTATAAATATCCCGAGTTCGTAGTTTCCTGATTTGCGTATAGACAGAGCTGTGGTTGAATGAATTCGGTTGAGCTTTTTATTGAATTAGCGTTCTATCACCAAATTTTATCAGCCTTCGTTGTTCTTTTTATCTTAGACAGCCATTGAATTCAATATTAAAATTTGGAGCGGCCGGGACTGAAGGGGTTAAAATCTAACCATCTCCTTAGCGAGGCAATAAAAGGATGATGCATTGCAAGGTAGTCGACCGAAGCATTAATAATAGCGTAAGAAAGAAACTGATCTGGATAGAGTACCTTAAAAAATAATGTACTATTTACAGTTGCCATATAAACCATCACTTTTTATCGTTTTAGAGAACATTAAGTGGGGGAAAAGATGGGGCATTTAATTCAGAGTCATTCACGATAGAACACTTAGAATACCCAGTCCCTCTGACAAAGAGATTATGGTATTTTTCTAGTGTTCTTTTATTTATTTTTATAAATCGTTCGCAGCAGCTTATTAAGGTAAAAAAATTGAGAAACAGCGATCTCCATTTCTTCCTATTCCATCATCGAAGGAAAAGCAACGAATACACGACCCCAGCACTCATGTTTGTATTCAAAATTTTTAACAAGTTTAAGGACTGACACTTTATCCATCCGTCACACGGACACAAGAATGACGTTGAAACAGCCCAATCATCACGGAGCAAACGCATCACAGAGGATACTGCACAAAAGCGGACAAGTTACGACGGCACAGGATCGCTGGGAAGCCGTTCACAGACAAAGAAGCAAGTGACGTCAATGCCAGCTGTCAGCAACGCGTGGGATGAGGACCTTGGCAGCGAAGTTCTAATAAAAAAACGAGCGATTGTCGATTCTAGAAAACGATCACGATCCAGAACGATGGAGATCATGCCCCGACCTGCTTTCATGGGAAGGGTAACTGAGATAAGCAACAGAGCCCTCTGGATCATCTTATGCAATAAAAATTGAAATTACAATAGTCCCATATAGAATACTACCCATCTCTTAACGTTGTCTACTTAACATTTTAATCATAGTTCAGGTGTTTTTATGCGAATTTGATCATCCAAGATCAATCTATAATCCATGGAGATCCATCAAAAGAGACTGTGTCAGGTGTTTCATCAGGGACGTAATAGATTAAAAAAAGTGACAGAACTGGACGAACCAGAAAGAACCATATGTTTAGAATGCAAACACTGACATTCTAAAACTACCACCCTCAGGAATATTCAGACTAAAAACTAAAACTGGAAAATAGGGCTTAGAGAAATTTACGAAATCGGGGATACAAGGCGAAAACATCCTTAATACAGACTATAGTTTGTTCATTTAGAATTGGCGCCTGAAGCAGGATCAAAAACGCCTAATAACGCTCACCACACAACTTCAGGGACCTATTTTCACCGTAGTATTTTAACTACTTCTGTTTCGGCTGTCTTGTTATTGCAGAAAAAAAATTTCGATGATAATTACAGTAGTAACTGCTTCTAATACATTACGTCTCAGGCGCCAATTCTAAATGAACATAGTATAGAATTGGTCGGTTACACATTTTTAGTTTCTTGAACACAAAAAATTGGACTGGATTAAAAATTAATCAGAATTTGACTTTGACACTTCAGAGCAATATAAGTATTAGCAAATTCCAAGAAGATAGCAAAGAGTTAACGAGATCACGAGAATTCACATCAATTTATTTTAGACTATCCTCATCTCAGGTGATCTTACACTTGCGAATAAGTAGAAGGAAGACCGACTCCTGATGAATCAATCAACACACACAGGAAGAACTTTCTCGATTCATCATACCACGAAAACATTCGCAACAGCTGATTCAGTTACCTAAAAGCGGGTTGTTAAGAGAATACCAGAAGTATGCGCGAACTAAACAAATTGAGAGTTTCCCAAGATCACCTTTCGCCGAAGAAAATGCGGAAAGAGCATACGTGCCAGTTGCACTAAGATTGCGTCAGTGTTTGAACGCAAGTCTTGTCGGTATGACGTTTTCAGAGAGATGCTACATTTTTTTGACGCTTACATTTTTTTGACACCCACTACTGAGAGAAATTTCATGAAAACATCCAATTCCAAAGACATTTTTGCCATTGATTAATAACACCACCAGCTCGGTTTGTAAAAGGTTCTGAAGTGCGATTAGTGATTCTCAACCTTTTATACCCAAGGGCCACTGGGGATGCCTCATGAAATCAATGGAAGACCACCAGATGGCTTACCAAATCAATGGCGGACCACATTCACTAAATATTGAAAACCGGTATTGGCATAGTAAATATCTCCAACTTATTAAATAGAGTTAATAAAGCACTAGATACCGAGTTGAAAAGGTACAGGATTCCTTTTTCATTCCTCACACTAATACTTAATATTTTGTAATATATGCCAAAAGGTCAAAATTTTGGACACCGCACCTGAAAACGTCCCACGGACAATTCCCTGACTTTCCCAGATGAATTTTAAAGATTCTTCAGTAAAAAAACATATTTATTGCTTTTAGGAATTATTTTCAATAGTGTATTTTGTTACTTTCTAAAACCAAAATTGACGAAAACATTAAAAATTAATCATTTTCCAGCTATTTTTGAATATTTTCCCAGGTTTTTTTGGCAAAAATGAGCAACTTTCCTCAATTTTATTGTAAAAATTAAAATTCACTAACTCTTCAGGTATTCCCTGAAACTAGCATCGACATTTTCATAATTTTTATGGAATCCAAAGCAGTGCTTCAATATCAATATTAATGCATACTAATCAAAATTGAAAGAAATAAGAGATGCTAAACGTTTTGAAAATCAATGGAAGAATGAACTGGAAGAAGTACAGATGATACAAGATGTAGTAAGAATTCTTGACTTTGATAAACTGATGTCACACAATTCTCATTACCTAACGTGACATTCGACAGCTGTAGAGACGAAACACCCAAGTCACTCACGACTCACGTAATTCTGTTTTTCACCTGATTGAATAACATATTGTGATATGTATCGATAATATTACTTATGTATAATTAAAAGTGAACTTACCACACACTCAAGGAGGGCGACCACATTTTTGTGCTGCAGCTTGGTCAACTCCTGAAAGAAGAGAAAACTATTTTAATATCATATAGATTGGGTAATTTATTTTATTTATCAGCAAATGCAGGTAGAAGTAAATGCTTCTAAATAAAAAATAAAAAGGAAATTAAATTAAAAAAACCCAAACAATAAATACTGTGTTGTTAAATTTATTTTAGGATAATTTCAACTCCAACTGGTGGTAAGTGAACAAATGGGGTTTGTAATGTGCATAAAATCGTAATAACGGAATTTAAATACTTGCGAAAAAATATTGCAATAATTAATTATACGTAAATTCGTAACTGCATCATTGATATTGATATAAACACCTAATAATTAATAGATACACATTAAGGTAAGGGTTCACCAATTTTTTTCTATTTTAAAAGGGGTTCACAAGTAAAGTGATGTTGGGAATAGGGACAAACACAATTCCAAACATTTTCCAACCTAGTTTCTCAAACATACATGCAAACTATATAAAACTTGTTCAGTAAAAGGTTTTATTATCAAAACCCACACACACCACGCATCATCCTCCAGCGCAAATTTCGCTGACAGACTTGCTTAAAGAAAATCTATCGAGGACAATGGGACATTTCCCAAGAAGAAAAAAGCTTTGTGGTTTTCCTCGCAACCCACACCACGGCAAACAGAGATGTGTTTTCTATCGCCAAAATTATCGATTGCGCGAGAGGAACAACTTTTTAACCCAGACAAAAAAATTTATTTGACAACTGTCCTCCTACAACCCCCAATGTGTACTCTCCATATCAAAGCTTCTGGGAAAAGCTCCACTGTCAGCAAAGTAAAAAAAGATCTCAGTGGAAGAATTTGCAAGGGCAGCCCTGATCGATATCACTGTTCTACAAATTTGACCTTCAAAATTTTTTCCTTGATGAAAATAGTCAATTCTTATAGATTTTGGGTTACTAAATACGAAAATCACCATTAAAATTCTCAATTGACTCAGGATTTTCGGGGAACAGCCCCTCCTCCTTTTTACGTTTTTCGACAACCTTATAACTTTAAACTCGATTTTCAGGGTCAAAAAGCATTATTTTAGTCTTCAAATTGCTCCCCAGTTAACAAGAAATGTTCAAATTAATAAAATATGATACATTTATAACAAATGGATAGGGTTAAGGGGTAATTACCCCCCTAAAAATACAAAAAATAGCTAAAAATTATAGAGGTTTCTATACGCTATTTTTTCCTCTTATTTTTTACGCAAATCCCGTTTGAAGGGTCCTAACCCTTCCCCAAGGACCCAAATTTGATGACAATATGCAGCAATAATTTTTACTAAAAGCGGTTGAGGTGTTAGCCTCCCAGAAGTCCCAGCGGAAGAGTTCGGAAGACTTCCAGAATCGCGAAGGCGCTCGCGAGTTCAGGAATTAATATCGATGATTTTGAAAAGATTACAAATGATGTTTTTCTTATATTTTGGGTGTATCCTAAGTAGAAACTCTTCAGTTCTTTAAAAACTGACCGGTTTTCGGGAGTGAGGATTCCATGTTTCAAGATGTTAACAGATGCACGGCTGTGGATAACAATTAGGGGGCATCCCCTTAAAAACTGAGGGTGATGGAGGAAAATGGCTGTCATATTTGAATTCAGCAGATCATTTTACACAAGAATCAGCTGAAATTCAGTAAGTGGCTTCAAATTTTTTTTGTACTGCACAGTTAAACTCTAAGTGCGGCATTGAACCCTTCCGTGGGTGCTCTGGGGGCGCTCTCACCTCAACCGCTTTTAGCAAAAATCATTGCTGCATATTGCCATCAAATTTGGGTCCTTGGGGAAGGGTTAGGACCCTTCAAACGGGAATTGCGTAAAAAATAGGAGGAAAAAATAGCGTATAAAAACCTCCATAATTTTTAGCTAATTTTTGGCATTCTTAGGGGGTTAACTACCCCTTAAACCTATCCATTTGTTAAAAATTTATCATATTTTATTAATTTGAACATTTCTTGTCCCCTGGGGGTCGATTTGAAGATTAAAGCAATGCTTTTTGACCCTGAAAATCGAGTTCAAAGTTATAAAGTCGTTAAAAAACGTGAAAAGGGGGAGGGGCAGTTCCTCGAAAATCCTGAGTCAATTGAGAATTTTAATGGTGATTTTCGTATTCAGCGACCCAAAATCTATAAGAAATGACTATTTTCATCAAGGAAATTTTTTCAGTGTAGAACAGTGTATTCGGTTGACCTTGAACTGCCACGAGCGACGGGTTCTCTGATGTCCCTCTGGATGACAACTCATCTCTCTGTTCCCCATTGCTCATATGCGGCGTGGAGTAGGTAAATTCATCCCGAGCTTCTCTAGTGCTTCATCGAGGGCAAAATTGATTTTTTAGGGGGGGAAAAGCGAGAGCAATGAACGAATTTTTCAGATTGTTACGGTGAAAATGAAGCCCTTCATAGACGTGTGTGAAAATGTTACTAAGTAAAAATACTGTTTAGTTATATGATGGAAGGAATTATAACGTTAAAGAAATTATTACGAAAACATTATTCAATAGCATTTTTTTCTGGGTTGCAGCACATTCTAGGTACAGTCCATAGATCTACATTTGATAATGGAAAAGTGTTCTTTCCTTAATTAATTTAAACGTTTATAAAGTGAAAAAAATATTATTGGTATGCATGGGTGAATTTAAGAGAACTCTAGGGAGTGGTTCAATTGTGGTTTTTAGGTACAAGGGTCTTTAAGGTATTATGTGACAAACAAATGGAAACAATCGCGGAAAATATTTAGTAGTAGTAGGCTAAAAAGCCACTGTCGTAATCTAAGAATGCTAGAGATTTTTGGGTAGGATATGCATCCTTTACCACTAAAATGGGATAGTCTGAAAGAATTCGGGGTGCATTGCACCCCCCTGCAAATCAACTTATGCTGGTATCGTACTTCATATAGTTCCAAGTTCATTTAAATGAACTCTGATTTAGGTAACTAGACTAGACCTTTACCTATTTACATACCCAAAGCATCTTTATAAAAAGTTAAGGAGTATTTAAACCCATTTCAACCATGCAGAACACTATATTCACAACAATGGGGAAAACCACTTTCGAAAAGTATAAATTTTCACCTTTCCGTTTCCACACACACACACACATAAAAAACTGAAAACCGCCCATAACACGACACAATAGCCGCTTTTTCGGATTCCGCAACAAATAACCATGGAATGGTACAAAACACCATGCAAATTTACTAACAAAACAACCACGAAAAGGAAAAGGCGATGACGAAAGAGGCCTCCTTTTCAGCAGAAAACCAGAAATCGGAACGAACGGAGGTTTGTTGACAAACGACGAAGAACGGTTGGATGTAAATATTATACACTCATTCCGGTCGGTGGTTGTTCGTCCTCGCTTCCAATGTTTCGTCACTGGGCCTTGAAAAACGCAGGTGAGATACATTTGGAGTGAAGCAATCGCTTTAGTTAGTAGGACGGATGGATGGGATAATCCTTTCGACAAATCGGCCTCGAATATGCAAAAGGAGTCGGGAAGCATGGACCTGGAAGTATGGTAATTGTTATTGCGATTGTGAGTTGGCGTACATGGGTTCGAGTGAATTGATTTGATTTTCCTTATTCCGAGACTGGTTTCTTTGAATGGTGTCTGCCCTTCTAACCAACTTCTGACAACAAGTGTTTTGTATTAATGATGATCTTGTATTGCATGGATGGAAGGATTTATAACTGGCCCCCTGAAGAGGCATAGTTGGGGCTATATGCTCATCCATTAGAATAATTGTAGGCATCAGACTAAACTAAATCACCATTACAGCCATAGTAATATCACCCTTCAAGAAGAACTATACATAACTGGAAATTGGGGATTTTTACTATAGGTAGCTTGGTATCAACAACTTTAAGAAAGATTGGTCGCCAAGTCGAAAGAGTGCAGTCATGCATGACACATCTATATTATTGTGGCGATCATTCTAGAAATCTTGCTGCCAAGTTAACGTAGAGTAAAAATTCACCCATTTGCAATTAGGGCGTTCTGCTTTCTCTAAAGAGGCGATATGCACTTGTCTAACTGAACAGAAACCAGACCAAAATTTATTTGAAGATGGAAGTCATGAAAAAAAATCCGACTGTTTGAAAGGAAAAGAAGGCATTTGAAGCTCCAAGATTTTTAGCTGCTCAGAAAGAAATCCAGAAGGTCTCAAATTGCAAGCTAAAAGCCAACAAACTAGGTCGGTATATCGACGCAAATGCCTGTAAGAACATTTTTTTGGCGAAAAAAAGGTTTTGAGTTGTACTCAGTGGCGGCTCGTGAGTTTATTAACAGGGTGTTCACACCCTTTGTTCGAATTAAAATTTACACAAGAGCAAGGAAGAGAAGAAGGGATGTTGGACGAATACATAAAGAAAACTTGTTTTAGAACAGATTTATTTATTTCAGGGGAGTTATTTTAAGTTTCCTTATTTTTTCACTGCATGTATTTTTATTTTTTTAAATATGCGTTTAATGGAAATAAGCAAAACTTATGATAAAGAAAGCCCTTGTTTTTATAATGCCCCTAGCCTATAACATAATACCTCAAAAACAACTTTTATGCATGATGTCCACACGTCTAACCTTTTTTGAAGCAAACAAATTTTTGACACTTTCATTAAAATCATGCATAATACCTAATCATATTTTTTTTTAATTAGGAGCATGACAAGAGCACTGGGTCTGTCTTCTCATAGTGCTTGTTATATATGCTTAATCGAACAATTGATTGTGAAAAATACAGGTGATGTGTAATTTTCCAGATCTGTAATTTTACTCCAACGTCACTTTAAAAAAATAACCAATAACAAAAGAATTAATTATTACATATTAGCTGACGTGAAAAGTTTAATGATACTTTCAAAAGGTTCTTATCTCGTTTTCCAATCCGGGAAAAAAATCCAGACCACAAAAAAGCAAGCTTAACCTCAAAACCGTAAGCCTCGGCACACAAAATCTGTGCGCACGGGGATCTCCAATGTTTTGCCGTAAGCCCAAATGTTCTCCGGCCAGAAGTCGAGGTTTTTTCCGACTCATTCAGTTTCTTCGCTCACACGTGCGAATAAGGAAAGAAAAATAAGAGTGTAGTCCTCTCTTTATTTGATACACAAAACTTTCGCGTTTCCGGCAATAATTTTTTTGCTGACAGGTGAAAGGGGGGGGGGGGTAGAAACTCGATTCTGAGTATGAAAAAGAAATTGAGAATGATTTATGTATTGTTTTCTTTTGATTTTTGTGTATCTTTATATTTGGGTTTATTTCTACTTTTTCACTGGGTGTTCACGTGCTCCTGTGCTCCTATGGACGAGCCGCCACTGGTTGTACTTGTTAAATATGGCCTTGCGCACATCTCAGTGCCACCAAAATCGGCCAAAGACACTTCATAACTTCTCCATGTAATGTAATAACCTGTAAGTTGGGAACCTCCTAATCACCAAGCAAAACTCTGTAAGTTGCAGTGACGCTGAGGGGAAGCCGTGTCGTCCTAAGAAAAACGTGAGTATATAGCGTTATTTTAAAATGCTTATCATCAAACCCATTGTTAATGTGTTGGGAAATAGACTGATCAACTTATGCAGTTTTTTTCGTCTCCTGAAAACTTTGAGGTTTTGCACTTACAGGCTTTTGCAACGTGGCTGTCGATATAAAGCTCTACAGAGCACCAGGATCAACCTTCCCTAGAGCTTTCAACAACCAAAGAAAAGGAACTGTTATGTAAAGGCTTACGCACACTGTTTCGCTTTCACTGTTTATCTTGAGTGACTCACTCCTTTGAATCGCTATGCTATTTTGCATAGAAAAGTGAAGGAGTAAAGAGTGTGAAACGCCAAGTTATACTTTTCACTTTGGATGATTCCTCTAAGTCAGGGGTTCTCAAACTTTTTATGTCACGGAGCCCTTTTCAAGAGACAAATTCTTCGCGGAGCCCTTTTCCGAATTAAATTTTTAAAGTACAAAAAGCAAATTACATAAAACCTATTGCTTTTAGAAATAAAATCATAAAGGCAGTAGTGTAAATAGAAATTTAATTCTGGAGGGGTTCAAATTTATTCCTCAGCCCCAACCAATTATATTTTATCATTAGATGCAATGAAAATCTTTGTTTTAAATTTCTGAATTTTAAAGCTATCACTTTTTAATCATTATACCCGAGATGCATGATCAAAGGATTCATACAAAAAATCTGTACATCTGTAAATTTTGTTTTCCTAAAAGATACTTCATCTTTTGAAATCGAGAGCTCTTTTGGGGGGCTACTAGACCATACCTCAGAGGTACATATCGAAATTTATTTACACAGGGGCCCAAAATCATTCCTTATCCCCCTCCCATGCCATAGGATCAATGTAGCTTTTTATACATTTTTTGGTAGAAGTTTGTAATCTGAAGTTTGTAAGTTTGAATATCTTAATATAGGAAAGGTGTTGAGTAATTAAGTTCCAAATGCTATAAAGGGGGGTTGGAAATTTGACTCTACTAAAAACAGGTTTTCACTTAGTTTTGGTACGGTACATCTACTCCGAATTTTGGACATACTTTTTAAGTAGGATTATGGTTTTGCTGAACTTAATAAAAAAGGTGCTGAGTGACTTTGCGAGGTGGGGGAGTGGAGTTCCTCAGTGTGCTACTATTCGGCGCGGGGCCGTTTGGGCGCGGCCGTTTCAGCGGCAGAAATGAAATGAAAGTAAATAGAACTTTCATAATTCTTCTAAAAATTAGAAGAAAAATTTGGTGCCGGCGCCCAAACGGCCAGCGCCGAATCGTCCCATCCCGGGAATTCCTCCCCCAAAAAAGTTTTGGAAATTTGACCCTAAAAGCAGGGTTTTAACTTGTTTTGGGAAACCGAAAAAGACTTGAAAGGACAAAAACCAGAAAAAAACTATAATCAACAGAGCTCACTTCATTGGAGGCTCCACACCAAATCCACTTAAATTTAAGCGTGATTTTGATTTTAAAGCTCTAAAAACTTGGGTAGGAAGGAGCAAAAGTAAGTTATTAACAAGAAACGCCTAGCAGTAAGTTATTTATATAACATTTCAGAGCAACGCAGATTAGAAATTATCATATTTATTTCAAATTTCTTTGAGGAGCCCCTGGAAATGCTTGGCGGAGCCCTAAGGGCTCCGCGGAGCACAGTTTGAGAACCGCTGCTCTAAGTCTAAAATGAACATCAAAAGAGATAAGTCTGAATGAGCCTTAACATAGGGGAGAGGAGGGAGGAATGGGACAATTTTCACTAAATAATTTTTTATTCATTATCCCCTGCTTATTCATAGATGCAAATGGTTGGATAATAAACTTACATGTTTTAACTTAATTTTTTAAAAATATACAGTTCTTAAATGTTGTTTAATTTTATCACTTTTGATCATTCAAATTACAAGAATTTTGTCCCATTCCTCCCTCATGGGTGGGAGGAGTGGGACATGAGTATGGGAGGAGTGGGACACTTTTGAAAAGTAAAGAAAATTAGTAAAATGTCATAATGAGAAAGGGCCTAGTATTTTAGCTACTATTATTTTAACCTTTGCCCTCATTGTTAAACAGCTTTCAATCTTATATCTATTATAGAATAATTTTAAAAAAATATTTAGTACACTTGAACTCTGTCCCATGGTGTTAAGAATCAATAATTGAATTACAATGTAGTACTTCAAGAAAAGAAAAGCATTTCAATTGAAGTGATAAAGATAGCTATCAGAAATTAATATTTTAAAATTTTGTTTACATTTTTTCAGATTTAAACAGACAAATTAAGTTTAAGCTGATTTTTGCAGATGATTTGCATGTCCCATTCCTCCCTCTTCAGAGTGTCCCATTCCTCCCTCCACACATTGTTTTTAAAATATAACTTGTCACATAAACTATGCTGGTGTTAGGCTTTATGAAATTGCAGATTAGCATACATTATATCTTTTAGATTATAATGGCATTATATAATGTTTGTTCTACAAATTACATGAGAAATGAAATAAAACTAAAGATTGACTGGAAATTTACTTTGGAGGTGGGAAAATCAAATTTTTACAACTATAAACAGAAACTTGCTGCTGGATAAACTAAATGAAGGAAATAACAAGAAGCTATAAGAAGGCCATCTAATGACTAAACTGGAAATAAAATAAACTGATTTATTTTGCCATAATTTCAGCTGTCCCACTCCTCCCACTGTCCCATTCCTCCCTCCTCTCCCCTACTCAGAATAAGGCATATTCGTATAGAGATGACATTGACCATCCTTTTTGTTCTTGCATCACATAAATCGAACGCCCCTCTCACCGAACCGCTCGCCGATACAGGCAAAAGCGTGTGGGTGGAGGACAATGGGCAGATGAGAGAGACAAAGGACGGAAACGAGACTCTGAACCGCGAAGCAAGGCCAAGGTCCCTTCAGAGAAAGGGACAGTAATAGGGGCTGTCGGCAGGCACTCAACGCATGGTCGATTCTTTTCGATATATGAAAAACCCTTGAGGATTCGTGAGTGGAACAATACCTTTTTTTTAAATTGTAGAGGGATTCTGAGAGTCTTGACCCATTGAAAGAATTGAGGGAAGAGGCACCTACACGTACGCAGATCGAGGAGGGGCATTGCCCAACTTAATTCAAATATTTCGTATGTAAAGATTTTTTTTCAAAACTTCCTAGGAGTGGACCTTGGCTTAAGGACCTTGCAAAAGCACCAATTCTTAAAAAGTGGAAGCGATTGTAGTTAACAACGATCCAACTTACATGCAAAGGTTTTGGAGTTGCCTCGTAAATCATCAATTGCTTTCAGGATCTCGCGAATCCGCCCAATGACATAAGTTAAGCCAGTGTATAAGAATGACAAAACTAATTTTAGAAATGAATATAAGTATTAAAGAATAAATAAACTCGATACTTTTAAGTCCCTAGTTGTGGCCTAATCTATTGCCATTGATATGCCCGTGAACTAATTACTCACAAGACAGAACTATCTTACCTGAAGAATTTTGATCTCTTTCCCTATGAGGGGCTGGGACTTTCCCAGCTTTCCTTTGGATACGCATTTTATGGCCACTACGTTGTCGTGATTCTGAAAGAGAAACCATGGATTAGAAACATAAATTTTATAAGATAATATGGAAAGGGCTCACATGTTACACCATAAATTACATCAAATAACATAGTTCTCATAAATAAAATATCTCAAAATAATAATTAAAATATCATCATTGAGGACTTTATTTTCTGTGAATGCACAGAGCGCTTCCCTACTCTTAATACATCTATTGTATTTTTGGAGAAATATTCTCGAACCCTGTATGTATGTTTAGTAAATTGCCTGGGTCGAGAGTGTGTATACTATGTATTGTATTTTCCTGTTGTGTTTCGGTTAGTTTTCGTTGTTGTGCCGATGTAGTTGTAATTAAATATTTTCTTTAACCGAGAGTTACTTTATTTTAAGAGGGTACAACATCTTCCTTTTAAAACTAGGAAATAGAATTTTTGAAACAGTTTTACTTTTTAATTTCACACAAACAATAAAACATTTGCGGTATCAACACGCAAAGTAGCAAGTCCACCACTACATAAGTAGCGAAAACATAATGCAACTGAAATATGGTAACCGTCTTCAGGACCTCCCTATTTTATCCCTTTATAAAAGATTGTGTAACATTAAACGGTATAATTAGCCTTTATCTACTTAGTTTCCCTACTTCCCCCAATGGATGCTATATTTACATTGCCGCACCCACAGAAAATTCACCTTTTCCCATTACTTCCAATCTCTAAATGCCCATTCACATTGTGTCACTTTCACTGTCCAATGTTAATCCTGAGTGATTCACTCCTGTGAATCGCTATTTTGCAAAGAAAAGTGAAGGAGTAAAGAGTGAAACGCCAATTCACACTCTTTCACTTTGGATGATCCCTCCAAAATGAACACAAAAAAGGGACCAGTCTGAATGAACCTTAACTCTGAGATTAACGACACGAATCTCTAACTCTCGGTTCATCAATCCAAAAGAAAAACCTTACATTGTGGAACTTTCCGTTTCGCAGAAAAAGATGGAGAGATTTTCTTCCTCCTTAAAGTTCACCGTCTTTCGCGTCATCATCAGAGAGGACGAATATAGCCGACGCGAAATTAAGAAATCACGCCTTCAAAGTAAATGAAGAGACCGAGATGTCGAGTATCCAGATGCAAGGGCTATTTATAAAATTAACTCTCGCGCACAGATTGAACGGTTCGGGATTTTATAGACATCACGTGAATGGCAACAACACAATGGAACGTTTTTATAAGCCGTGATGAGTGGAAGGCTTTGAGGTCCTTGTCAAGGATTCTAAGAAACCGTTCTTTACATAAATATGGTTCTTTGTATGCCATTGATGGAGGATAGTCCTTAAATTGCATACTTTTATAAGAGAGTGGGGGAAAAGGATGTCGAACTTTTACTTAGCTGGAGATCCTTTAATTTTAAACAGTAACAGATGGAACAAAACATGAATTGTATTTTAAGTAATAAGGGGATATAAATACTAACAAATCCTTTAGTATTATACCGTTTAAATAGGCATACTAAGCTCCCCATTGTGTTAATCATAATGGAATTATACATAAGGGATTTAAAAAAATAGTTCAGAATGGAAGCACTAGGGAACTAGTTCACAAACAATGGAAAAGTTGGTGATTCATACAAAATCCTTAGTGGCACTTTATCTCCTTTCTTTACATAACAAAATAATGTGTCAATAGTGATAACGAAAAAAACCATTTGTCCTTTCTACTACCTTTTTGAGTCCCATCAAAATAACAGTGATGTTACCCAGAGTCGCGCTAGCCATTCTTATTTTTGAAAGGAGGCTTTTAAAAATAAGAATGGCTAGCGCGACTCTGGGTAACATCACTGGTAGAGGAAACTTAGGTTCAAGGCGAGAGGACTTGAAAATATGCCAGATAAACATGAACTTCTGCAGGGCGGCTACCCATCTGCTGGTCAGCTTCGCGACGGACATGAAATTGGATGTCCTACTGGTGCAGGACTTGTACTTAAAAGATGGGAACCCGGTGGGAATCCCGGCGTCGTGGAGAATATATATGTCCAAACTGGGCAAATCTGCAGTAATAGTTGCAAATACAGCCCTGTCGTATGTGGAGGCTGGAGCATACGACACCTCGGTCTTTGTTTCGTTTGAGGGAAAGGATAGACCAGTAACTCTGGGGTCATTTTATTCCCCTCCGTCCTCAAACCTGCGGGAAGACCTAAACGAATGGCTAACTTCTGTGGAATGTCATAGACTGATAGTTGGAGGAGATTACAATGCGAAAAATAGAATATGGGGATATACTAAAAACGACGAAAGGGGATCGCTGATCCTGGACGCATGTTCCTTGTACGACATGTTTCTGGCAAATAATGTCTCAGAGCCCCCGACGTATCACCTGCAGGGCAGAGTGGGATGCCCGGATCTAACCTTGGCCACGGAGGATCTTGCGAGCAATATAAGAGATTGGAAGGTCCATCTAGAAGACTCCGGATCAGACCATCGATACATTACGTATACACTGAAATTTGAATTTAAACAGAGATCCTCAGTCAGGTTCAAGACAAGATACTGCAATGTCACGGCATTGAGAAACGACCTGAGAAGGATGACGGGAGAGTTGGGACCACAAATAGGTGACATTGGAGATGCGGAGGGCATGGACGCATATATGGAAGTGTTCTACAATAGGATGAATGATATATGTGAAACACGTTTCAGAATCAGTGGAGCACATAGGAAGGCAAAGCTAACGTGGTGGACTCCTGCGCTGTCAAAAAAGAGAACCTTGTTGACATCACTATATAAAAAGCAAAAGAGAACAGGAAACAATACGGACAGGCTGATATACAACAGGAACAGAGCGTTATACAAAAAAGAAATCAACAAGCAGAAAAGAAGCAGTTGGATCAGCTACTGCAACAGGGAGGCTAACAAGTTCGGGGGCGCTTTCAGGCAGTTCAGGGGAAGGTCAGCGGCGGTAGGCTCGGTGGATGTTATTATGGAGGGAATGCCGAGGGAAACAACTTTGACAGACATAGCGGAAACTCTGATAGCCACCCACTTTCAGAAAACCAACACACTGGTGGGAGAGGAGCTGCGACGTCACCCTCCGGAGCTACTGACTCCACAGGAACTATTGGAGGCAGTCCGCAGACAGCCTCTGAATAAGGCTCCTGGTCTCGACAGAATGGACGCAAGGATAGTCAGACACCTCTATGAGGCTGATGATGGATTCCTCTTGGCCCTATTTAACAAGATCCTCCAGATGGGATATTTTCCAAGGATATGGAAGGTGGCATCGGTTCTGTTTTTTCTCAAGCCAAATAAAAATCCGGCACGACCGGAGTCATATAGACCGGTTAGCTTGCTTCAAAATATAAGCAAGATCTTGGAAAGCATTGTCAATACCAGATTGAGCTACCACATGGAAGCGAATGGGAAGACACATAGAAACCAATTTGGCTTTAGGGAGGGCCGTGGCGCAGATATATGTATCAATGAACTCATGGGAAAGATTGATCACTATCTTGGAACCTATGTTTACTGCGCGGTGGTCCTTTTCGATTACTCAGGAGCCTTCGACGTAGTGGACTGGGACATACTGATAGAGTGCCTCAGGGAAGATGGAGTGGAGGAGGTCATAGTTGACTTGCTGAGAAGCTACCTCAAAAACCGCAGAGTGGTTTGCGCAGCGGGAACGGAGAGAGTTTGCCATTATATATCAAGAGGCTGCCCACAAGGCTCTTGCCTGGGACCGGCACTATGGAATGTGGTGGCCGACAGAATCCTGAGGCACTTTGATGACGAGGCCAATGTGGACCTGATTGCATATGCGGACGACATGGCTCTGGTGGTCCCAGCGGCGTCAAGAAGAACGATGGAATCAGAAGTTAACAGACTGGCCGAAAAATTTGGCTCAATCAGCAAAAAATATAAACTTAAGATATCAGTCGAGAAGACAACGGCCCTCATATTTGGAAAAGACGTATCAAAAAGACCACCCATTTTCAAACTTGGTAACAAAAAAATACGGGTGAGCCCAACAGCAAAATATCTAGGGATAACGCTGGACTGTAGGAGATCATTCATACCTCATGTCGAGAGAATGAGGGAGGGGATAGCAGCCCTGACCTCGGGACTGAGTAGAGTATCCTCTAAATACTGGGGGGTACCATCGGAAATGATGGTGACATGGTATAAAGCAGTGGTCAGGCCAAAACTCATGTATGCGGTGGGAGCCTGGTATGGAAAAACTAACGTCCATGCGAAAAGAAAGCTCGAGTCAATACAGAGGACCTTCCTAGTTAAGGCACTCAGATGCTACAGGTCGGTCTCGAACGATGCCCTGTCGGTATTGGCGGGAGTGCCACCAATAAATCGCTTTGCGGAGGTGGAATGCGAGAAGTTCGATATGAGGGTAGGGGGACACTCAATCTATGTGAATGGTCAGTACCTTGGTAGAGGTGACTTCGAGGCAAAGACGAAAAAGACTGAGAGATCGCCGGCGGATTACCCAATGAACCTGGTGCTGAGGGTGACGGGGAAGGACGAAGAACCACGAAACAACGCCATAGCCTACTATACAGATGGAAGTAAAACCGACACGGGGGTAGGACTTGGAATATTGGCCACGGATGGAAGGAGAGAAATATCAACTAAAATGGAGACACTTCGAAAGGAAAACTCGGTGTTTCAAGCGGAGGCCTTGGCCATCCTGAGATGCCTCCAGAACAGGGAAAACCATAAATACGAAGAAATACTGATATACACCGACAGCATGTCAACTATAATGGCTTTGAAAAATACCTACCCGAAATCAAGAATAGTTAATGACATTCTGAATAGTGTGGGTAAATTGAAAATACCAGTAAAAATAAGCTGGGTCAAGACCCATGAAGGAAACTTAGGTAATGAGGTAGCAGACATGGTGGCCAAGATGGCAGCTGGGGCGGTGGATACTCCGACAGTGATGCCACTACCGATGAGTTACTTTACGGCCTACTCCAAAAACAAGCTGCTTACAAACTGGCAAAGGGACTGGAACATGAGCGAAAAGGGAAGATCCACATTTGACGTTATCCCTAAAGTAGGCTTCTCCCCTTTCATGGGAGATAGGGTGCTGATGTATTTTATAACTGGCCATGGGAGCTTCCCCACTTTTCTTAAGAAGATTAACAAACTGGATACGGACAGATGTACCTGTGGAAAGCTAGGGTCACCACAACACTTTCTACAGGAATCCTGCAGCTTCTCAGGTGATTCCATAAGACCAAGGGAGATGGAGGATTTGGCAACCTACTTTAGAAGAATCAACAGAAGCAACAAGTACAGGGAGCTGACAAGAAAGATTTACAATTTGCTTAATGGCACTTATTCATTTGTGGTGACACTGCTTTAGACTTTTAAACTTTTAAGTATTGTAATAATATTTAACTGAGCAATTAACAGTGTTTTAATTGAACTTTAGAATTTTTTAGGCTTTGATTGAATATTAGGATATCTTTACACAGTGGCGATACTGCTATAGATTATTTGAACTTTTAAATATGGTAAAAATTAATTTTTAGGCAAACTAACTGTGTTTAGCTCAATTTTAAGATATATTACACAGTGGAGACACTGCTATAGACTTTAAAACTTTTAAACATTGTAAAAATATATTTTAAAGGAGACGAAATGTGTTTTAGTCAATTTTAAAGATATTTTACATAGTGGAGACACTGATATAGATTTTTTTTTTTTAACTCTCAGATATTGTTATGGTATTTTAAGGGAGACTAACTGTGTTTAATGAATCATAAGATAAGGAACACTATGGTGACATTACAATAGATTTTAAAATTTTTAAATTTAGAAATTGCATATTTTGGGGGAGTGTATTTTGAGATATTTTACATAGTGGTACACTGCTATAGTTTTTTTTTTTTTAACTTTTAAATATTGTATTAATGTTTTGTGTATGTGATTACCGACGGAACGGCAAAAAAAAAATGTAACATGCTTTAAGTTTTCAAAAAATGCCGTCTGACCTTCTGGGCCTGCTGCCCTGGTTGGGGGCTCGCTGGTTGGAGGATTTTCATCCTCGGCTGCCACTAAGAGGCTATAAACCCGCTCCGCGGGTTAGCTGGCAGCTGAGGCCTGTTGTTGTTGTAGTCCCATCAAAATAAAATATTAATTCATCAATATCTCTCTTTCTAACAAAAATCCTAGATTCGCAGCTGGTTTTACTCAAAAATTCCCATTAGTTAATAAATTTATTTTAAACTCTCACATTTGCTTAACTTTGTTAGGATTTTTGGGGCCCCTCTTGAAATGGGGGCCCTGGGCAAAAGCCCCAAATGCCCTCTCAGAAATCAGTCTGATTGATCATGTGGATTGGAAACCATGTCCCTATGTCCATGGATTGGAAACAGTAACAAACAGCAAGTACAGAGAAAAACTGCTTTAAAGTGTGATGTCTCAAATGCTTGCTCCCCTTGTCACACATACAGGACCTTCTCCCACAAAGGTATGGCGTATTTTGTAAATGGCTGAAATGACCTATCCACGATCTTTCGCGCTTGACCCCTGGCCAAAAGAAGCACCTCCCGAAATCTGGTTCAACGGGAAACGAACAAAGAGAATCCATCAGAGAAAAGGACTTCCCCAGAGAGGTCACTCAGAACACGCAACACAAAGAACCAAGAAAACCAACCGCTTGGTGACCGGGCTAATGGCGAACGCATGCGACGCAAAAGAGAAGAAATTAGAGTCAATTAAAGCAGTCGTTAAATCTATTGTGATGCGCCACGAGGCACAAAAAGGACATGGAATGAATCTAGTTCCAGATCTCTATACTAAGGGAGGAACCCCTTTATTATAGAATGCTTACAGGAAGGAAACGTGGACTGTGTGTGAACTTAGTCAAGGTATTGGACCCTGGAGCAGAATCCAACCGTTGTGCTATCTATCATCGAAAAGGACTGAGGCAGAATTTAATGGTTGTTTTTGAAGAAAGTTGTATTAAAATTGGGGTTTGCGTACAAAAGCTTTGTTAGGGATTTTTCTTTATCTCATGCTGTAAAACGATGGGGAGAATTAGGTTTTTCCCTTGTTATCCTCTACAGAAAAAAGTATGCAGTATCGATAGATAACAAACCAAGAAAGGGGACCTTTTTTCATAGTATTTACCAACACCAAAAACGTCAACTTGATGTTATCAGCTGGAAGACAAATAGAAATGTCCAGATTCAGAAGAAGGATCCTGGGGGTAGCTCGAAAATTAGAAGGGCATACTGTTGTTCTTCATCGTTTACCCTTAGAACAATCGAATATTTAAAAAAAAGGTTGGAGGCAATGCTTTCCCATGACTTCCAGTTAACCCTCCATGTAAACTACAAAAAAAGTATGTTTCTCACACCTTTTAACTCTCCAATACAAAAATAATGAAACCTACATATTATAAGGTACTTAGGAATCAGCATGGGGTTTATTAAAGCATGAATAAAAACCGCCACTGAGCTGGAGACAATAATCAATAAGCCCTCTCAGAAAGAAAACAATGCTGTCAGTGCGGAGAAAAAATATCGAGCCACAAGGACACAGATCGAAATCACAACCCGGAAACACTGAAAGATGGTTCCTTTTTATGGCACAATCGCAGATGGTCTCCACTCCACGGCATTAACAACGGAACGCTCTCTGAACATCGATCAACACTGGGTGAGAGGTTTACGACCCGACGGCTCTTTTTTTAGAGGGAGGCGGTGGCAACGTGGCTGTTTACCACCGAAGCGCACACCGTGACTTACAAAGCCAAGGTTTTTCGCCTGTTCTAACCGAGCATGAGTGTTCGAATGAATTAAAAACACTCACTTGCGACGAGCATTTTGCTAATGTGCGACGACGCTATTTTTAAAACGTGTGCGTAGTATGCAAAACTTCAAGGATATTAGGTGCGTTTTGGCAGCATTACACGAGCTTTAACTAATATTTTGTATCAAATGAAAATTTCGAATCTCCCAGGTAGAGGAACTCTAAGAGATAGGAAATTAAAAAAATTATCAATGGAAAAGATTAAATCCAAAATAATACAATTATTTAGTGGTGATCACAGTCATTATACTAAAAAGTTAGCTGTATAGCATTCGATTCGGGTGGATGACGACACCGCAACTGATGTTTTTTTAATTCTAATGAGCTAACTAAAGCTCATAAGCTAACTGAACACTAACTAATCCTAAGAAACTAACTAATCCTTGTGAGCTAACTAAATTGGTAGAATGCATACCGCAAGAATTCCAAAATTTGCCCCTAGTGTAGTCTGTATAACTCATATCCAACAAACTGTAGAAAAATTAGCAATTATTTTCTTACTTTCCAACTGGCAACATCTATCATTAACCGATACGTAAGTAAGGACTTTCCGAACTGTCAACGACAATGTGTCCATCACCTGTTAGAAAAAGCACCAAAAAACAAAGAAACACTGCCCTGCCCCAAATCCGTGCGTTTCACGTGGTAATGTTTACTAAAATCCCGTCTTAGATAAAAAAAAACATACATAATACACAATCCGTCAGAAAGGTGGCCTTATCTGTCAATGAACAACGTGAATCGACGAGCACGTGGATCAAGGCGCGCACCTGCCCAGCCCAGTGTAGTTTCCAGAGCACTTCCCTGAGGAACCAAAACACGCGTGACGGACATAAAAAAACTAGTCTATAAATATAAATATGGACTGCACGCGTCGGCTGTGCAAATCTATCGAATAAGGGCGTGAGAGGTATTATTTTAATCGGTGTCAATTACTAATGGGGGGGGGAGAAAATTGAGTTAGCCATAGGCAACAAGAAAGTTGAGAGGGTTAATAAAGAGGGTGTAATTAAAAATTGAAGCAGCTAAAGGGATAAGCGTTTCCAGACATTTCTGAGGTTAATGACCACTTGGAGTCAATCGTAAGCTATGTCATTGTTATAGTCCTGAATTAGACGAGTTTTTTTTCTGTGTCAGCAATGATCGCCAAGCTACTCCAAGAGGTTAAAAGGCTAATCTATATATCAGACTCCTGCTAGACACAACAGGGAATTATGTTTGGGATTATCCCATGGATAAAAAATATTGACCACAGAGGAGGGGCTGCATGTGAAAATTTAGAAGGGCTTTGGTGGGGCATGGACTGAAAAAAGGTTGAGAAACACTGCTCTAAACCAACCAACAAGAAGATGAGAACCTCTATGTTCGTTTCCGATAACTTCGTCGACTTGTGTAATCCACCTTCAACATTTAAGAAATCAAATACCTGCTATAAACAAAATCGGCTATCCTCCAACACTTCTGATTACGATTAGCCTTGTTTCAGAGAAAAAATAAAACCTCATTCGCACCACTTTCCCTCTATTGCAAAGGGCAACCCCTCCCAAATCGGGGTTTGCGTGCCACTGTGGAAAAATGCAGACAGAACAAGGTGTTTCGGAACGAGTTCCGCACAGAATCCAGGGCACTTCCTTCCTCCCTCCCGTTCAGTGTCATAACAAGAGGACAGAGATCATCGACTGACTCTTTGTTTTGATAAATAATCCATGTCACAAGAAGAAGGCCTCACGGGAAGTGAGATGCGGAAGGTCTGTGAACACAGCCTAGGGAGACAGTCATAGTGATTTGCATAGCCGATCTGTGTGATGATCACTTCTTCAAGAAGAATTCTAATGAATCTAAGCTGGAGAATTTATTAACTGTCTTTTCTTCATTCAGTTAACCACAGTTTAAAGCAATTAAATAGTCTTGCAGCCATGAGAACTTTGACAGAGAAACAAACCTTTGAAAAAAAAGTACAAAACTAAACGGTAGCCACGCAGATTTGGTACAAAACGTTTTTTTAGGCGTTTGTAAATTACCACATCAACCTTAAAATTTAATGGAAAATCCGTTTACTTAACAAGTGCCAATATATTGTATGACGTCAAGAGTTTTTCTTATGGCGATCTCACTAAGGACTAAGGTTTGTGTAAAAACCTAAAGGTGAAACGGTGTAAAATCTGTCAGGACCACGAAGTGGCCAGACCTTTGGCTTTGGCATTAACATTAATTAAAAAATACCCCCAACGCGAAATAAAATATTTCAATGGTATGGAAGGAAATGTGCATCCAAGAATGTTTACATACTTTTCTAACCTAAATTCTAGTATGTCATGGTTTATGAATCCATGGGGGAAGCTCCCTCAAATGTCTGAATAAGTCGGGGGTAAAAAACAATATATAGAATTAATGCAATATGCAATGGATGGATGCCTACCTATGCTCCTATGCATGTATAAATTTGTCATCTTGACTGTACCAGTACTTGAAGAAATCTCAGCAAAATTTTAAAAATCATGCCAATTATTTGAGCTGGTAGAATGAAAGTGGCATAAGTCCACTGAACGTAGTTTTAAGTAATTGAAGGTTTTCTCTAAAGGCGCCGCCTAGGTTGGTTCTATGGAGAAGGGATTTTTTAGGAAGCTCTTACAGGCCAATCATTGATCCTTGACTTGGTAGACTATCGCATTAGGTAAAAAGCACCTTAAAAGAAATCCAAGTTGAGGTTTCTTCAAAATTGGTATCTTTGAACTTATTCCACTTTCATCCTGAAACTCATTTCATATATAACAAGCACTGCTCGAATCAGCGTCCTTTTGCAAATAAAAGATTTAACCTTGATATACATTCAAGGCTGATGATAAGAGGACATAAAAAATTGCTTCGTTACATTAGAGAAAAATGTCCTTAGCACCCACAAAAAACATTTTTTCCAAAATGTCAATCTAGATCTAGAAGATTCTATCGCCAAGCCGTGCATTTACCGAGATAATTAAAAATTAAGTAAAGGGCTTTTTGAGGTGTAGCAGGAAATAGATACGACTATTCTTAAAGTTGATGCCCCAGTTCTGGGAATGGTTTTATTATCGTAAGCGATGCAAACATCGGTAAAAGGCGTAGATGTCAGGAGCACTCGTGAATAAAACGATTAAAAGAATCTTCTGGCAAGCACTAAAAGCTTCGACGCGTATACTTATCCAAAAAAACAATGAATTTAATTATCCTTACTTCCAGGCAAATATTTTTCACCTCCGTTATCAAACTATTACTCCCCCGTTTGCAAACACACCCAGCTGCACCTTTATCAAACCCGCGAAAATCAAGCCAGAATTTCATGTTTAAAACGCAAACGACTTTTAGGGATCTCGCCAGGTACGTATGTTCTTCTACTCTTCAACAATAACAAAGCCCGCTTCGGAAACACAGCTGAGTAATCAGCGATCTATCCTGACGTCAGGACAGTGAATCCCGAAAATTCTGCGTCACACAATCGAAATTAAAAAAAAACAACTCAAAACGCGCGATAATGGGCTTCGGATCTGGCAACAAAACATTCAACTCTCTGGATTTGGCGTTCGGCCAATAAGCAGCCTGCTGTGGTTTCGGAGCGTTACATAACCCGATGCTCCTGTGTTGGAAGTTAGCACTGGAGATAAACATATGAAAACCTCAATGGCGATGTCGTTTCTCCTTACAATTTTTATAAAATCCCGGGTCAAGTGTAGGTAAACACGAGTCTTTTGTTTACAAAAAACGAAGTAATACGCATCACACGGACGAAGAGATCAAAACAGCAGGGGAACACAGGCACCTTGATTTTTTTAATGATAAAAACACGCACATGCATTATTTTAAGCAGCAGGGACGTAGCAAAAGGGGGAGTCCCCGGGTGCAGACCCCCAAAAGGTCTGACCTAAAATTTTAAGACCTGTTTGAGGGGAGAAAAGCTGGTTAAACACAACTTCATTTATTAACACAATAAATTTAAAAGGCAGCATACAATTGTTTCGGGGATCCCTGGATCCCCTTCGTCAGTGCTAGGATTAAAAAGCTTCTTTAAAAGGTCAATTTTTCTAAAATCTTCTGCGGTAGGTCCCCCAGAAAGTAAGAGTAATTAAATATAATGTAAAAATTATAAATTTACTTCACTAATTACGGAAAATAATTTATATTTAATTACTAAATTTTTTCCACAGGACCCCCAAAGGAAAAATCCTGCCTATGCCCCTGTAAGCAGGCAATACACAAATACGGCCTGCGGGGCACATGTGGTCTACCACACCCCCACCAACTCTCTATTTCTGGCCAGACAAGTCTTTATTGATTATTAAGTTTAAAAATACTGATAAAATAGTTGAAATATTCAAAATTGCAGATGAATTCACCAAAGGAACATGTTGAACGTTCATTATGCCGATTTATGAAGAACAAGATCTATTTTAAAACGTAAAATGGTCAATTTTCATAAAATGGTACATAAATTTGGAACAGAAATTTCATAATAGAAATAATGGTACAGAAATTTCATAAAAGATTAAAACACAAATTTAAAGTATAATCTGAGCATTCATGTTGTAATTTAATCTTTTTCAGATGTCAATAATAAGCAAATTACCCAGATATAATATGTGTTTTGGCCAGTGGCAAGTTAATGCAGCATTTTACCTGCCATCATATGAAAGTTGTGCAGGCCTGATTTATTGGAGAATCCACAATATTATGTAAAATTCATTGAGAAATAGTAAGCAAAATCTATAATATAGATTTCCATGGGAAGAAATAAAAAATAAGTAAAAAAAAGATTTTTTAAAAAACGCTTTTATTGAAGTGTTCTAAAAGGTTAAAAATAATTTTTTCGGTTTGACAAATAATTTATTGGGAAGTAGAAAATAACTTTTTGTTAAGTAAAAAAAACTGATTTTCTAATCACTAAAAATAAAAGCGTGGGCGTTAGTAATTTTTAATATTTTTTAAATTTAATTTTTTTTACAGGACAGTGACACTAACATCCTCGCCAAACGGGGATTCGAACCCCAGACGTACGGCTTTGCATCAGTCAGATGCTCTAACGACCAGGCCATTACGTCGGCATTTATGTATAATTTTATATAAATAAAAATACCTAACAGAGAATTTAAAGTGAATCCATCCCACTCAAAACTCATGAATGAGAAATTTGTAAATCTAACGTCATAGAACATAGAAGTTAGAATATATAGTGAATTAAGAATGAATAGCGCCCACGCTTTTATTTTTAGTGATTAGAAAATCAGTTTTTTTTACTTAACAAAAAGTTATTTTCTACTTCCCAATAAATTATTTGTCAAACCGAAAAAATTATTTTTAACCTTTTAGAACACTTCAATAAAAGCGTTTTTTAAAAAATCTTTTTTTTACTTATTTTATTTTCTACTTTTTAGTCATGGTACTTTTTAACAAAAACTCACAAGAAAAAATGTATTTATTTCAACCATATTTAATGTTATGTTAGGATGGAATTTTAGTTTCATGTATAACAAAAAATTTTCACATATCTGACAAAGTAGAACAATCCTCTGACGACTCAGCAGGACAATCAACTCCAAAGTTAATTTTAAAATCTATTTAATTTTGCTGGGTACGTTATAATAACAGAGCTGAGCAAGAAAAATACCTCGCACAAAGAATATATTCCTCGCATCCGCTCAATCACCGATGAAATCCATCGATATCAAAAAGATTCACAATAAAAAGAAAGCATTCAATAAAATAAAAAAAACAATCGTAAGAAACTCAGAATTAGTGTGTGTATATCAAGGAGCAAACAGTACCATCCAGTCTTTTCAGTAGTCAATAAATTATAAAAGAACATATTTTTCTTCTCGGCGATTTTCGGCGATATTTTCGGCGATTTCTCGCTCTTCTGGCGATTTCTTTCTCGCGGTTATTATCTTAAATCGCTAATTATCTTAATTGTTAATTGGAAGGTAAAAAATCACGCTTTGAAGATTAAATATTGTAGTTATATACTTAGTATATTATCTTACAGGTTTTGGGAGCCATTGGCTTCACGGAATGTCTCAAATATGAATTAAAAGGATAACTAAAAACACTCGTTAATTACCTAAATTACGGAGGTTTTGACTAGTTGATGATTGAATATTGCATTGTCATCAAGTTTCCACCACGGTGCAAAGTTTCAGAACTTTATATCGTTTGGAAGTGCCTGAAATATTATGTACAAGCATCCAGAAAGAAAAAAGTGATTATTCGTCTATAATTATCGTAATTACTGGGCAATTCTCGTTTTGACTTTTGAATATGATGAAGTTATGCCTTATAAACAATTGTGCACGGTTTAGGGAGAATAGCCCCTTGGGAAAGGTCTCAAATTCTGTTTTTTCTGTTAATTAAAAATACTCGCTAATTAACTTAATCCTTTGGTTGTTTGACTAGATAATGGTTGGATATTGGAGTGTCATGAGGGTTCCACCGATGTGTAAAGTTTCGGGGCCCTGACATATCGGGAAGTGCCCGAAAATCGAGTTTTAAAATTCCACCCGTAAAACGCCGCCAAAAGCAAGCAGAATAAAAGCGTTTAAAAAAAGGGGAGAATGTTTTAACAGAAAACACCTTGAATAGGGATTACTTATGTTAAAATACCGCATTTTTTAAAACCCTATGTACTACTAATTTATGAATCTAAAGAACACTTATTTTCTCCGGATATTCACTAAAAAAGGCAGTAAACGGTATACTGCCAAAAACATGTGTGAAAAATTTAAAGCAGTTATGGGTAAAATCACAAAATGTAGAAATTTTAGCGTAAAAAGTTAAAAGCAGCTTCCTTATTGATATCCTTTCAACATTAGCGAAGTTTTAGGACATTGTGATAATTAATTTTTTTAATGCATATTATAGTTTCTACCAATTTAACTCCTAATAAATCATTGTGACAATGATTATTTTTCGCATTTTCTTGGTGGAAAATGCGTTTTTAATCCCTTTTTTAAGTTTATTTTTAAGGCCTACAGATTTCATACTTACTATTTATAAAAACACAATTTCTCTGCGTTTTATCTTAAATTCAATAAAATATTCCGTTTAATTTTTAATACATTGATTCAAAAAGTATGACATTATAGAATTTCACATTTTCATAAAATTTTCTAAGTCATAATATTCAAAGAAAAATATAGTACTGATGGAAATTCACCAAGCTGCTTTTTCCCTTTTATCATTCAGTTATTCCAATTGATATTTAATTAATAGAGTAATAATAATATGTACCGTCAGAATTTATCCCGATTCTAGAACTCTAATACCAAGGGGAGTTATGATGGTTTAAAAAACTTTCCCCAAAAGTGATCTGATTCACTTCGTTTTATTATGGTATATTGAGATAGTCTTTTTTTATGCCTGATAAAAAAAACTAAAATGTGCAAGCTAGGAAGAAGAATGACAATGACATTAATTTTCGGTGGCAACCATTTATATTTTTTAAGTAAGGAAAATAATTTACTAATCTTCATAGTCCTGATATTTTAATTTTGAAAAAATTTTTCAATTGAAATACTATCAATTTAAAAAAATTAATTGTAGTACTGTTCCTGAATGTTGAAATGAAAAATGCATTTTATAAAATTTGAGTTGACAGCAATTTTCTCATATCCCAATATTCACCTACTAAGCAGTTTATATAAATATGAATCCAAAAGATTTTAGGGTTAAAAAATGAAGAAATTATTTTTATAAACCTGAGAAGACATTAATCAATTATATAACTTTCTTTATAATTTAGAACTTATTTTTTTAATTTTCAAACCTGCTTTGTTATGAACATTTATGCAATGATGATGGTAACAAGAGAAAGTTAGTAGGGGAGACCGAGGATGGATGGGACACTGGGTAGGATGGGACACCTTCAATAAATCTTAAAATTATAAATAAAATTAGTTTTTGAGTGCTCCACCAGGTAAAGCCACCATGGCTTCATACTTGTTGCTGTTTACTATTTTAGTTGCAAGCTCCTACAAGTTTCTGAATGAAAAAGATGGTTTCTCACTATAGCAAAAGTAACTAAGTATTACACTTTTCAAAGTGAATTTTCAATCTGATTCTTGGTTGCTTTCTTAATGGTTTATATTGTTTTCTAAACAGAATAATGTATTCTTTATGAATATATAGTTGAGTTAAGCCTAAAAGCTACAGTTCTTTTGAAAGAACCTATTTTTTAAAACTGTTGCTACAGGGGTGGGATGGGACACTATGACTTGGGGTGGGATGGGACATGCCCAATTCCTCTCAATACCTAAATACAAACTATTGCATACAATTCTTTAGATACCATTGTTTTAAAACTGATTAGTATTGCAGTTGAAAACATATTTTTTTTAGATTAAAGAAGAATTTTAACTATTTTGTATTTTTCAATTAAGTTAGATTTTTTGAAGTTGTAGCGATGTCAACATTAGGTTATCGTTAAGTCACCTTTTTTAGTGGACTCGAACTTACCATGGTGAGGCCACCTGTTCTAGTTTTTTGTGCACACCCTTGTGGCAACCACTGTGTAAAGGAAATTTTCCTTTAAAAGTGCCGACTGCATTGTGATACCGGAGACGACCTGCTGAACAGCAACAAGCTGTAATCCTTTTTGTATTTACTAATTTGTTCCAGTTGTTAAAATTCTGACTAATCAATTTCGTCGTTTAAATTTTAAAATAAAATATTTTTCCGGATCAAGATGTATTCCTTGTCTACAACACACAACTTACATCGTAGCAAGTATAATACCCCATGCCAGGACAACTTGCTACATTGGTGACTTGTTATTCAGCCTTTTGGAGTCATTACCTTATGATCTACAGCTTACCTGACGACCTGCAGCGTACTTTGAGGATCCGTCCAGACTGTTTAAAGATCGACACGTTTTACAGTTCTTATCTACTGATGCCTGGGTGTAAGTAGAGTTGTGTGCCTTTTTTCTTGTCCGGTACCCTTATCCAGTGATTGCACTCTTTTCTTGTGTGGGTTTTTTCTTCTGGTATTTCACGGGTTTTTGGTTTTCACCTTGGCATTTATTCCTGTTTATATTCCCTGATTACCTTTTGAAAATGTCAAAAACCCCGAAGACACCACCCCTAAGGAGATCGCTGGTGGAGACGGGAGCACCAATCCTAATCCTACTGTTAGCCACGATTTGCAGCTTGCTAGGGTCGCATTCAAAGCCCCTATCTTTTGGGATAGTGATCCTGAACTCTGGTTTTTCCAGGTAGAATCCCAGTTTGTTATGGCTGGCATTGAAAGTAACTCTACTAAATTTCATGCTGTCATAGCCGCGTTGAGTTCTAATGTTCTGTCGTGTGTTAGGGACATTATTAAAAACCCTCCTAAAGAGAATTCTTATGAGTTACTAAAAGCTAGAATCCTACAGTATTTTGCACAATCGAGCTCATCTCGATTAAATTTCTTACTTAAGGATTTGCAACTTGGCGATAAACGCCCATCGCATTTGCTTAATGAGATGCGTAACCTAGCCCCTGATACTCTGGCAGATGATATTTTGGAAACTTTGTGGTTGCAGCGTTTGCCCAATAATATTCAGCAAGTACTGTCTGTTTGTAAAACTACGTTAGATAATTGTGCAGAAATCGCGGATAAAATCCATGAGGTTTCTGGGTGTGATTTGACAGTGTCACAAGTTGATCATAAGCTAGAAAACTCTGATTTAAAGGCCATTAAAACCGAGTTAGCGGAACTCAAAGGCATGGTTCAAAAATTGGCCGTTTCAGTTAAAGACTCTTATAAGCGACGGGAATCTAGAGGGAGGTCTTTGAGTAGTAGTGCTGACAAAAAGACGCCCACAGATAACGATCCCGTGTCTTTATGTTGGTATCATCACCGATTCGGTGATAGGGCAAAAAGTTGTGTAAGTCCTTGTAACTGGACTTCTCTGCAGAGCAAATCTGTTTCGTCGGCTGCAGATGGGTGTAAAACCGGTAGCCGATTGTTTGTGACAGATTTGGTTTCAAAAAGAAAGTTCTTGGTAGATAGCGGAGCTGCTGTGTGCTGCTATCCTAAAACATTTACAAAATTTAAAACGAAGTTGGATCTAGAACTTTCTGCGGCCAATGGTTCTCGCATAGCCACTTATGGTACAATTAAACTTGAGCTTAACCTAGGCCTAAGACGAAGTTTTATATGGTCTTTTCTAGTTGCAGATGTAGCAGATCCTATTATTGGAGCGGACTTCCTGGAGCGATTCGAACTCCTTGTTGACGTTAAAAACAAAAGACTTCTTGATGGTTGCACGTCCTTACACGTTAAAGGAACGGTAAGTCAGGGTGAATCCCTGGGTTTAACGCTGGTAGAAAGCAAATCACCCTTTCACTCTTTGCTTTTGAAGTATCCTAAGCTATTTTCTAACAATTTAGAGCCAAATTCTAAGCAGGGTACAATTGCTCATTGTATAGAGACTAAGGGTCCACCAGTTCATGCTAAAGCCCGACGCCTGAACCCAGAGAAAATGTCTTTCTTAAAGGAGGAATTTAAGGAATTAATGAGGCAGGGTATAATTAGGCCTTCCAATAGCCCTTACTCCAGCCCAATCCATTTTGTAAAAAAAGCGATGGATCGTGGCGCATTTGTGGGGACTTCAGACGTTTAAATGCAAGCACAATACCCGATAGATACCCGCTGCCGCATATACACGACTTTGCCAACGGCTTAAGGGGGAAGAAAATTTTCTCTAAAATTGACCTTGTTAAAGCATACCACCAAATACCTATGAAACCAGAGGACATACCAAAAACCGCAGTTATTACGCCAATAGGTCTGTTTGAGTATGTCTTTATGACATTTGGCCTCCGCAATGCTGCACAAACCATGCAAAGGTACATTGACAATATCATCAGAGACTTACCTTGCTGCTATGCATACGTAGATGATTTGTTAATCGCCTCAACTAACGAGGAATCTCATAAAGAGGATCTTGATCTCGTATTTCGTAAGCTTAGTGAACATGGGATTATTATAAATCCTCAAAAGTGTGTTCTTGGTCAGCCTGAATTAAAATTTTTGGGTTTTTTGGTGTCTCCCAAGGGCATCTCCCCCCTCCCTGAAAAGGTTAAGGTTTTGGAAAACTTCCCCTTGCCTAAAACGGTTCAAGAGTTACGCCGCTTCTTGGCTACATTAAATTTTTATCACCGTTTTCTGGAGGGTGCATCTGAAAAGCAAGCACCTTTACATGAGCTTGTCAAAAACAAGGCTAAGAAGGACAATTCCCTCATCGAATGGAGTGCAGATACTAAATCTGCTTTTGAGTCTTGTAGAGCATTGATTTCTAAGGCAACTGCATTGTCTTTTCCAGCACCCGATGCTCAACTGTCCTTAATGACGGACGCTTCGGATTTTGCTGTTGGCGCAGCACTCCATCAACACGTAGGTACAACACAAGAACCACTTGGGTTTTTTTCTAAAAAGTTGTCTGTTGCTGAAAAAAAGTACAGTACCTTTGATAGGGAATTGCTCTCTATTTATTTGGCTGTTAAACACTTCCGCCATATGGTGGAGGGTCGTGAGGTGATTATTTATACAGACCACAAACCTCTCGTATTCTCGTTTCGTCAAAAACATGACAACAGTTCACCTCGGCAAATCAGGTATCTCGAATATGTCAGTCAATTTACGACGGACATTCGTTATCTGTCAGGTAAGGAGAATGTTGTAGCTGACACACTTTCTAGAATTTCGGAAATCGATTTTTTAAATGCTAAGAGTTTTGGGGATTTGGCTTTGGACCAACAGTCCGATTCAGAGTTGCAATCACTTAAGGATTCTGGGTCCGGACTTGAGTTTAGGCCCATGTACTTTGCTGAATGTCCCACCCCAGTTTTTTGTGATGTATCCACCGGTGTTGTTCGCCCCTATGTGACTAAACCTTTTCGACGAGCCATTTTTGATAAGATCCACAACTTATCGCACCCTGGGACCAAAGCAACGCAAAAACTTATAAGTGACAGGTTTGTGTGGAAATCGGTGAATAAGGACTGTGCAGTGTGGTGCAAAAACTGCGTACAGTGTCAAAAAACCAAAATTTCCCGACACACTAAGTCGCCGGTTGGTAATTATCCCTTACCAACGGAACGCTTTTCCCAAATACATTTGGATGTTGTGGGACCACTTAACACGGTTCGAGGAAAGTCATACTTATTGACTTGTGTCGATAGGTTTACACGCTGGGTGGAAGCGTTTCCCATAGCCAATCAAACTGCTGACACCATCGCTAGAGTTTTCGTAGAAGGGTGGATATCTAGATTTGGGGTGCCAGAGAAGATAACGACAGATAGAGGAACCAATTTCCAAAGTAACCTCTTTTTTTCCCTATCAAATTTCTTAGGGACCGACCAGACCAGAACCACCTCATACCACCCGCAAAGTAATGGCATCGTTGAAAGGTTCCACAGACAGTTGAAGAGTGCTCTGATGTCTCACCTGCCAAGGAATTGGTTGGACGCCCTTCCCTGGGTTCTTCTGGGCATTCGGACGAGCCTCAAGGAGGAATTATCCGCATCTCCTGCAGAGATGGTGTATGGAACCACGCTAAAGCTTCCTGGGGAATTTTTTTGCAAACCCTTGAATAATCCCTCCCCTTCTCCCTTTTCTTTTTTACAGACTTTGAAAGAACACATCGGATCTTTTAGAGCAGTGCCTGGATCTCGTCATGGTTCTGGTGCAGTTTTCGTAAGCAAGGATCTCTTCAAAACGTCTCATGTCTTTCTACGGATCGACAGAGTACGAAAATCCTTAGAGCCACCATATGCTGGTCCTTATAAAGTTTTGGATAGAGATCATAAAGTCTTCAAATTAGAGATCAACGGAAAACCAGTTACCGTCTCGATTGACCGTATTAAACCTGCTCACCTGTTTTCGACTTAAACGGCTTCAAGTCTGCAGGGGGAGTGTGTAGCGATGTCAACATTAGGTTATCGTTAAGTCACCTTTTTTAGTGGACTCGAACTTACCATGGTGAGGCCACCTGTTCTAGTTTTTTGTGCACACCCTTGTGGCAACCACTGTGTAAAGGAAATTTTCCTTTAAAAGTGCCGACTGCATTGTGATACCGGAGACGACCTGCTGAACAGCAACAAGCTGTAATCCTTTTTGTATTTACTAATTTGTTCCAGTTGTTAAAATTCTGACTAATCAATTTCGTCGTTTAAATTTTAAAATAAAATATTTTTCCGGATCAAGATGTATTCCTTGTCTACAACACACAACTTACATCGTAGCAAGTATAATACCCCATGCCAGGACAACTTGCTACAAAGTAAATATAGGGTAAAATAACTGATGTTTTTGTAATAAATCTTTAAAATGTGTAAAATACTTCCATCTTTGTGGTTTTTAATCATATATTTAAAAAGTAATCATAAATTTTAATTTAAAAAGATATGTCCCATCCCACCCCGGCCCGGGGTAGGATGGGACACTTTTAGAGGTTACTTTAATTCGTTCATAAATCCTAAGTTTTGTTTGCTATCACTTTGGTTATATATTTTTAAACATGTTAAAATGTTCCAAGATGTTAGTTTGAAAGTTTCAAATTTATACAATAAAAACTAAATTTTTAAAAAATATTCTTGGAAAAGTGTCCCATCCCTCCCCGGTCTCCCCTAATAGTTTAAATGTTAAGTGTGTAATTTTTAAGATAAAAAAATTATAAAAATAGAATAATAATTTTGAAATTTAAATAATAATAGGGGAGATCTGTGAACCTAGGACCATCCCACTTTATTTAAATAATATTTAATTTTAAGCATTATTTCTCAGCTGGGTGAATGGGAACTCCAATTGCCATGTATGAGTTATTTTTAAATCTTTCAGGAGAATGTTGGGCTAGTTTTTGGAAAAATATATTTCATAGGTAAAGCTACTTTTTGAAGCTTATAGCTCTTGTATTATTTTTTCAAGGGTGAGGGTGAGTCAAATATTTCATTCTTATTTTGGGTATTTAGGAATAAGAGTTTTAGAGCTCAGGAACTAAAAAAATTTAAAGAGTTTGTAAAACAGGTTAAATAACACTTTATTTTGATTTCTATTATAAGCTTTAAAATTAGAGATACTTAAAAATAAGGGATTGAGTTGATTTTTGCTCCAGGAAGTGTACATTTGTGCAGATTAACAGAATCGTTAGCATTTTAGTCCATTTTGGGTAGTAAATGGTTATGTATGCAACTTGTATATTTGGTATCAATTTTTTCACACTAAAAAGCCAAAAAAAATTTTAAATTTTGTGATTTTTTCATAAGAAAGTACTGTAAATAAATAATTTCATTTCAAAATTTAAGTGTGTACCTTTCTTTATATTACTTAATATTTTTAATGAGATGTTAAATAAATTTGTATGCAGCGGCCCTAGTAACAAATTGTACCTAGGGCCATTTTTGAATTTAATAAAAGCTTTCAGCTTCAATATATTTCTCATGTAATGAGTATTTAATAATCAAAATGATAAGTGAAAAGTGGGAGGATGTGTACATAACAGTTTCATAACTTAAAACAAGTTTTGAGGGTTAGTTAGGGGTCTTTGAAAATAGGTGGTCCTAGTTACATGGATCTCCCCTATTAGTTTGAAATTGCTGTGATTGATAGGTTAATGGTTTTGAATACTTAGTTAGCCTGGTCTGTTATTTTCATATTGACATTTTTATAATTATTAACTGATTATGACAGAAAGGTTTTAGACAAACAACTGGAATTTTTTAAAGATTCAAAAATTTTAAAATTAAATAATATTAGTTTTAAATTGCTGTGAATTATAGGTTAATGTCCTTAATACTTATAACATATTATTTTCATGTTGGTATTCTTATAGTGTTAACTGAATAATGACAGACAGGTTTAAGACAAACTTAACTACTGAAAATTTTACGAAGAAAATTATTTTTAAGAAGACATTGTGTGCTTATCTTATTGTTTTGTGATTATTAATAAATTGATGAAATATGGATAAAAAAGTGAAATGAGTTAAGTATTTAATAATTATAAATAAGTAAATGCTTAAGTTTTTAAGGTATTTTTTACTTGTATCACAAATTTGCTAACCATGTAAAATTAAATTTCAGTTTGACATTATTATATCATGTGAGAAGCCATTACATTTTTGTTTGCCTATTATATGGCATTGGCTTAGTCCAGGGGTTCTCAAACTTTTTATTTCGCGGAGCCCTTTTCAAGAGACAAATTATTCGCGGAGCCCTTTTCCGAAATAAATTTTTCAAGGTATAAAAGCAAATTACATAAAACCCATTGCTTTTAGAAATAAAGAAGCATAATAGAAATTTATTTCGGGAGGGGTCCAAAATTATTCCTTAGCCCCTCACATGCATATTTAACAGTTTAACGTAGCTTTTAAAAACATTTTTAGGTATAATTTGCATCTAAGATAATTTATTTGTAAGACAAATTGTGACGAATTAAGATCCAAGTACAATTGAAGGGTCTGGGGGTCCTTTCTCCCCAGAAGATTTTGTGAAATGTGATCGTTAAAAACAGTTTTTTTAACTCGTTTTAGGTACATCATTGTCCAAATTTTGGACATTCATTTTTAGGTAGGATTTTAATTTTAACGAACTTACTACAAAAATTGACTATAATAAAGTTTCAAGTACAATAAGGGGTTTTGGGGGTCCTCCCCCAAAAGAATTTCGGAAATTTGACCCTAAATAACATGGTTTTAACTTTTTTTGTTATACATAGTCCGATTTTCCGGAGGAGAGGCAGGGCCCTCTCGCCCTTTTGATATAAACCCCGGGATATATGGAATATTTTGTTTACCAATTATATTTTATCATTGGATACAATCTTTATTTTAAATAAATCTTTATTTTAAATTTCTGAATATTAAAGCTATCACTTTTTAATCATTATGCCGGAGATGCATGAACAAAGGAGTCATACGGAAATCTATACATCTGTAAATTTTATTTTCCTAAAAGTTACTTCTTTTGAAATCGAGAGCTGTTTTGGGGGGCTGTTAGACTATACGTCAGAGGTACATATCGAAATTTATTTACACATGGGCCCAAAATCATTCCTTATCCCCTCCCATGCCATAGGATCAATGTTAGCTTTTTATACATTTTTGGCAGAATTTGCATCTTAAAGAACTTAATATAAGAAACGTTTTGTGTAATTAAGTTCCAAATGCTATAAAGGGGGGGGTTGGAAATTTGACTCTACTAAAAACAGGTTTCCCCTTGGTTTTGGTACATTACTCCGAATTTTGGACATACATTTTTAAGTAGGATTATGATTTTGCTGAACTTTATAAAAAAAAAGGTGCTCAGTAATCAATTTGAGAGGTAGGGGAAAGGGGTTCCTTGATGTGCTACTATTCGGCGCGGCCGTTTCAGCGGCAGAAATAAAATGAAAGTAAATAGAAGTCTCTAATTCTTCTAAAAATTAGAAAAAGAAAAATTTGATGCCGAAACGGGAACAGCGCCCAAACGGTCAGCGCCAAACCATCCCATCCTGGGGGTTCCTCCCCCAGAAAAGTTTTGGAAATTTGACCCTAAAAACATGGTTTTAACTTATTTTGGTGAACCAAAAAAGACCTGAAAAAGGCAAAAACCAGCAGACCTTACCAACACCTTACAGAAAGTTATTTATAACATTTCAGAGAAAAGAAAATTAGAAATTATCAAAAAATGTATTTATTTCAAATTTCTTCGCGGAGCCCCTGGAAATACTTGGCGGAGCCCTAAGGGCTCCGCGGAGCACAGTTTGAGAACCGCTGGCTTATAGGGGGTTTTCTAACTTGATTTCGCATGCTTTTTCGTGATTATGCTTAGTGAAAATAGCCATTTTGTTCCTTAGAATCTGCAGTTTACGAATCGCGATGGTGGACACTTCGGGTCTGCGCCAGGGGATGGTGAGAGGCGCAGAAGTGGAAAATCGACGAGTTTCAATTTTGTGTTGTTTGGAGTCAAAATGGTTAATTTTATTTTTTTAATTTGCTCAAATGCTCCATAATACGAGAGAGGCGAGGGAGGACTAACGGGACATAGAGTTTGGAAAGGATCAGTTCACTCCAGTAGAAGGGGTGGAAGGATAAAGTGGAGCGTAAAAATTTGTAAGCCTATTTTCTCTGTGGCGCAGGCTTATAGTCGTCCATTAACGTAATGAAAGGTGCCATTCTTTTCCTTATTTTCAGGCGAGAAAGAATTGCGATAGTAGAAATCTGGCAAAGCTCACTAGGGGTAGGGAGAGGGGCAGGAAAAAATTACGAAAATCAGCAATATCTCCTGAAAAATAATTTCTTTTCTGCACCAACTGCGGTTGAATGTTTTGTAAATTGACACCAAAAATGGGTAAAATGCAGTAAACCGATTTTCGAACGATTATTCTACTTAAAATAGGGCCTGAGAGGTGTAGAAAAAAATAAGGGGAAATTCTCAACTTTTAAGTCTTTTAAAAACTTATTTTTCCTCCTGAAGAAGCACTAATTTCAGGCTAATTTTTCCCTTTATACACTTAAGAATACGAAATACCATTGTAGATATCTGGGACCTGCGATTAAGGAGGGGGAAAGGGGCAGAAAAAAATATTCCTGTTTTTATACTCTTCGTGGGAGTAAAATTCAAAATTTTCTACTTTTAATAGAGTCATAAGTGGTGCAAATAAAGAAGATAGATGCCTGACATGTCTAACAGCCCGTTAGAAAAGAGTTCCTCCCATTGGAAGGTGAAATGGAAGGGTTAAGCGGAACATAAGGAATTATATGGGATGTTTTGAAAAAAAATTGTGTCTATTTTAGTGAAATAATGTAGAAATCTATTTGAGCAGGTTTTATGTAATCTGTAGAACTGGAAATGCGACAATAAGTAACTTTCATTCTCGACCGAGGATAATAATTGGGGCAGAAAAAAAGTTAAAATTATACTTTACTGAGAAAAAGAGTAATTATCCTGTTTAAAAGGTTTTATGGACTGAAATTTTTGATTGGGGTCACTCAAGGTGGTCTATCCTGAGAAGCATAAACTCATCTTTGGGGGTTGAATGGATGAAATGGAATACTAATTCGATTTTTTGACAAATGGAGTGAAATTTCTTGGAAGAGAGTGATAATAAACAAATCGATTCCTCTTTCCAACTATCTCGAATGGGTTACCCGACAATGAAATTTGGGAATCAAGACAAGGGTCCGTGGTCGGCGCAGAAGAATTTTATACATTAAATTTTATTTTGTATAATTGTGTCTAAATAAGATAAAATATCCCTAAAATAAGAAATTTCATAGCAGATATGAAGGAGACCCATGTTAAAACTGTTTCTTGGAGGGTAAGAGGATAAAATAGAATATTAGGGGATATTACATTTTACTATTTTACTAAAAAGTGAGTATTTCTCGCAAAAATTGCATTAAAAGGATTCGATTTTCCAATTTTACTCCATGGAATATGATACGTATAAGATAAATCTGTAGTAATAGGCAGGGGAAGGTTAGTTGGGCAAAAAAACCCTGTAATTATTACAAAATTAAGGCAAAAAAACTTTATAATATTCTAATTTTTTGAGAAATAATTAAATGTCTTAATTTTGTAATAATTACATGGTTTTTTTGCCCAACTAACCTTCCCCTGCCTAATACTACAGATTTATCTTATACGTATCATATTCCATGGAGTAAAATTGGAAAATCGAATCCTTTTAATGCAATTTTTGCGAGAAATACTCACTTTTTAGTAAAATAGTAAAATGTAATATCCCCTAATATTCTATTTTACCCTCTTACCCTCCAAGAAACAGTTTTAACATGGGTCTCATTCATATCTGCTATGAAATTTCTTATTTTAGGGATATTTTATCTTATTTAGACACAATTATACAAAATAAAATTTAATGTATAAAATTCTTCTGCGCCGACCACGGACCCTTGTCTTGATTCCCAAATTTCATTGTCGGGTAACCCATTCGAGATAGTTGGAAAGAGGAATCGATTTGTTTATTATCACTCTCTTCCAAGAAATTTCACTCCATTTGTCAAAAAATTGAATTAGTATTCCATTTCATCCATTCAACCCCCAAAGATGAGTTTATGCTTCTCAGGATAGACCACCTTGAGTGACCCCAATCAAAAATTTCAGTCCATAAAACCTTTTAAACAGGATAATTACTCTTTTTCTCAGTAAAGTATAATTTTAACTTTTTTTCTGCCCCAATTATTATCCTCGGTCGAGAATGAAAGTTACTTATTGTCGCATTTCCAGTTCTACAGATTACATAAAACCTGCTCAAATAGATTTCTACATTATTTCACTAAAATAGACACAATTTTTTTTCAAAACATCCCATATAATTCCTTATGTTCCGCTTAACCCTTCCATTTCACCTTCCAATGGGAGGAACTCTTTTCTAACGGGCTGTTAGACATGTCAGGTATCTATCTCCTTTATTTGCACCACTTATGACTCTATTAAAAGTAGAAAATTTTGAATTTTACTCCCACGAAGAGTATAAAAACAGGAATATTTTTTTCTGCCCCTTTCCCCCTCCTTAATCGCAGGTTCCAGATATCTACAATGGTATTTCGTATTCTTAAGTGTATAAAGGGAAAAATTAGCCTGAAATTAGTGCTTCTTCAGGAGGAAAAATAAGTTTTTAAAAGACTTAAAAGTTGAGAATTTCCCCTTATTTTTTTCTACACCTTTCAGGCCCTATTTTAAGTAGAAGAATCGTTCGAAAATCGGTTTAATGCATTTTATCCATTTTTGGTGTCAATTTACAAAACATTCAACTGCAGTTGGTGCAGAAAAGAAATTATTTTCAGGAGATATTGCTGATTTTCGTAATTTTTTCCTGCCCCTCTCCCTACCCCTAGTAAGCTTTGCCAGATTTCTACTATCGCAATTCTTTCTCGCCTGAAAATAAGGAAAAGAATGGCACCTTTCATTACGTTAATGGACGACTATAAGCCTGCGCCTCAGAGAAAATAGGCTTACAAATTTTTACGTTCCACTTTATCCTTCCACCCCTTCTACTGGAGTGAACTGATCCTTTCCAAACTCTATGTCCCGTTAGTCCTCCCTCGCCTCTCTCGTATTATGGAGCATTTGAGCAAATTAAAAAAATAAAATTAACCATTTTGACTCCAAACAACACAAAATTGAAACTCGTCGATTTTCCACTTCTGCGCCTCTCACCATCCCCTGGCGCAGACCCGAAGTGTCCACCATCGCGATTCGTAAACTGCAGATTCTAAGGAACAAAATGGCTATTTTCACTAAGCATAATCACGAAAAAGCACGCGAAACCCATTTTCGTGAAGTTAGAAAACCCACTATTAGTCTGTTAGATAAAAAACACTTTAAAAAGTTAACTAGCAAAATTTAAAACTGTAAAAAAAGTAACCAAATCAAAATTTATTTCAAAGACAGTTTTGTTGTTACCTCCAGAAGCTAAATAAAACACTATTTAATTAGCCTGTTGGCAGCCACTAAATCTGAAAATGTTGCCAAATCCAGTACCCATGCAATTCAATCTGAAAGTTGCAAATCGGTCAATGGCTAATACGCAAGTTACTTGAAATTATTAGCATAAACTAAAGGCATAACAGGAAATCGGAGAATAATATAATCAATAATATCACGAGTCAAAGGTTAAAGTAGAGTTCAAATGTGTGATGCCCCAAAGCCTGAGAACATTTTTCCATTTATATAGTTAAAGCTGGAAATATGATTTATTTTCAATGTAATGCAATTCAATGAAAGTGCTCAAGAACTCAAGGCTTTTTAGGTAGGATAATTAAGTTTAATTTTAATTTCAAGATAAGAGCTGATATATTTTATGTAAAATGCTACTATTAAATAAAACAAGAAATAACATGATCACCAAGGCATAGCCAGGGTTCCACTTGGGGGGGCAAGCAGGGTCAAAGTTTTTTGTTTGTGGAGACTTAATTTTAAATCCTTGTGACAGAGGTAGTCCACTGAAAATAGCGAAAAATAGGGCCGAACCTCAAACAAATTGCAATAGAAGGTTTCTCAACGGTTTTCACTTAGAAATGACCTCAATAATAACATACTAAAAATCGGCCAAAATCGGCCGGGGGGAAGTTTAATTTTTTTCAAATTTTTAAAAAATGGCCGGAAAAATTTAAAAAAAAACCCAAAACAATAATATAGACATGTGATACATGTTTATAGGTTATTTTTGAGTGCTGAAACCGAATATTGCATTTAGTTTGGAAGAAAAATTGAAATTTCAATTTTTAAAATTAATTTGAATAATTAGCTATATGAAAAAATTAAAAACCCCCTAAAAACCTAACAAAAACATCCAAAGAGATAAATCCAACGGTTTTCATTTAGAAATGACCTAAATATTAACATACTAAAATTTAAAATTTTTACAAGTTAAAGAAGTTAAATTTTTTTTCAAATTTCCATTTTTTTTTGCGAAAAATGCATTTTTTTTTCAAATTTGTGCAAAAAACTTTAGAGGCTTTTGAAAAGGTCATTTTTCTGTGGATATTGTCCACAGATCCTACTACTATTATAATTGTGAATGTTTGTCTGGATGTTTGTTACTCTTTCACGCAAAAACTACTGAATGGATTTTAATGAAATTCTACCATAATGTAGCTGATACATCAGAATAGGACATGGGCTATAATTTATAAAGAGAAAATCAGTCCTTCATTCTTTTTTTCCCGTTTTTCCTGCTTTTTTTCACTTATTTTTCCGTGTTTGAAAACCTGTTTTACCAGTCATACAACGAGTTAAAAATAAAACATTGTTTCAAATGAGACAGATCACTAGACTTTTTCATTTACTAGATCTTTTAGTTTAGTTTTAAACACTGGTTTTAAATTTGTTAATTTTTTCACTAGACTTACTAATTTACCAGACTTTTTACTATGGTTACAAATTGGTTATTTTATAAAGGCACCAAGATATTAAACATTATCAGGAACATCGGGATTGTAAAAAGTGACAAGAACACCGGGATTGGAAAATTAGCGAGAACATCGGGATGGAAAAAATTACCGGGTTATAAAAATTACCGAGAACACTGGGATAGGAAATTTACCATAAAGACACCGGGAATACCGGAATATAAAAATTACCGTAAACACTGAGATAGGAAAATTACTGGGACCGCCGGGATTAGAAAAATTACCGTGACCACCGGGATAAGATTACCGGGAACACTGGGATAGGAAAGAGGTGCCTGGGATACCGGGATGATTTGTAATATTGCTAATTTACAAAATTATAAATGCATTTTAAGAAATATTTAAAAAAATAAATTTATAAACTCCCCCCCGTGCAAGGCCGGGTATAACAGCTAGTAGTTATATAATGGAAAACCGGTGGAATTGACCCTCAATGAATTAGTTTATTATTTTAAATTCTGATGTAAATATGCCAAAGTATTACCTTTTTTCACATTTGTACTACATTTTACCAATTTCAATATTTTAAATAAAATAATTAACTAATTCATTGAGGGTCAATTCCACCGGATTTCCATTATATAACTATCTGTGGACAATATCCACCGAAAAATGACCTTTTCAAAAGCATCTAAAGTTTTTTGCACAAATTTGTAAAAAAAATGCATTTTTCGCAAAAAAAAATGGAAATTTGAAAAAAAATTTACTTCTTTAACTCGTAAAAATTTCAAATTTTAGTATGTTAATATTTCGGTTATTTCTAAATGAAAACCGTTGGATTTATCTCTTTGGATGTTTTTGTTAGGTTTTTAGGGGTTTTTTAATTTTTTCATATAGCTAATTTTTCAAATTAATTTTAAAAATTGAAATTTCAATTTTTTTCCAAACTAAATGCAATATTCGGTTTCAGCACTCAAAAATAACCTATAAACATGTATCACATGTCTATATTATTGTTTTGGTTTTTTTTAAAATTTTTTTCGGCCATTTTTTAAAAATTTGAAAAAAATTAAACTTCCCCCCGGCCGATTTTGGCCGATTTTTAGTATGTTATTATTGAGGTCATTTCTAAGTGAAAACCGTTGAGAAACCTTCTATTGCAATTTGTTTGAGGTTCAACTCTATTTTCAGTGGACTAAGGGCCGTAGTAACATATTGTTTCTAGAGGGAGGACCTTATATGAAATTAATGTAAAGGTATCGTGGGTAGCGTGGAAACAAAGATGGTTTTTGAGGTAAAAGTTTTTCTAATTTGACCCCAAAAAGTAGTTTTGTGACTCCTTTTTGGATATATGTGGGACCATCATGCATCGAGGTGGATCACTCCTTGTATAATCTTCAGAACTTTCAAAGCAAAAAGCAACATAATAGACATTAATAATTTTGGAATGGGGGTCAACTCCTTACCCCCTTGAATAAGGCTACGGGTGAGAACTTCTATTTTTACTAAAATATAGAAATTTATTTCGGGAAGGGCCCAAAAATATTTTTCAGCCCCTTTCATCCATATTAATTTAGGTTTCATTTTTCAACAAATGTTTAGGTAGAATTTGCATCCAAGAGAACTTTATAAAAGAAACATTTTTAGAAAGTAATAAAGGTTCATGTGTCATATGAGGGTTGGTTCTCCCCTATCCCAGAAAATTTTTGGAAATTTGACCCTAGGAACAGGGTTTCAAACTATTTTTTGGTACACGTAAACCAAAATTTTTACATATATTTTTACGTAGGATTTAGATTTAATGAACTTATTATGAAAAAGTGTCAATATTATAGGTTTAAATACTAAAAGGGGGTCTGGGGCTGTGGGGTTCCTCCTCCAGAAACATTTCGAAAATTTAACCCTAAAAAACTGGGTTTTAACTTAGCTAAAAAAATGTAAAAGTAAATTACTAATATCTTAAAGTTAATTAGTAATGTCTTAGCTAAAAGTTATATAAAAGTAAATTACTCAGGACTTGAGGAGGGAGGGGCAGCCCCCCTGGCTAACCATGCATGACCATATTTGAAATTTTACTTTATAAGTGTAATGCCAATCATAGCATATCTTAAATGAATTATATTAATATTTCTGTTATTAATTTTTAAAAGGAGAAGTATTTTATAATCATTCATTCTTATTTTAATTTTGTCTTTCAATCGTTGAATATAGATCATTCCTTGGATGTGTTTGAAATGTAAACAAAATGTTCTGCTAGAAAGTGTCACAACTGGATAAAACTTTTAAAAAACTATTTCAATTAAAAAAGAAAGCTAAAGAAACCTGAGAAAGAAAAAAATTATCTAAAAATATTTGGTGTATTTTATGAGTCAAGTGTATTTTTGGCAAGTGTCAGCCAAAATTAATCACAAGAACCAGCCAAAAATAATTGAATATCGAAATAAAAGAGCATTATTATATTTCCTTTATGAGTGTTGCTGATTTTTTTCCAATTTTTATATTAACTTGTAAAACATTTAAATAACAAAGTCCTACAGGAGAGCTCGGCTAATCTTAAAGCATCAAATATTTATATTTGATTATACTGAACATACATCTTTTGGCTCAAATCTAGAAGTGGGTTCGGTCGCTAAGCAAAGTAGTAGCGCCAAAGTGCGCCTAAGTATAAAAGTGAAGTTAGCAACGAAAAATTCGCCACGAGACGCCAACCCGAATCCACTCCTAGAATTTTACCTATCCTTTTAAACACAAATAATTAAAAGATCAATGTAACTAAAAATAAAACACCTCTTAAAAGATAAAACTGTGCTGGGAGGTCCTTTTTTATTCTAATGACACTTAAAATATAAAACATGAGATTGGTCAAATCATGATGTCTTGCTATAACTGGAGCAATGTACACAGATCAATACTTGAATCAATGAAGCAGTAAGTAAGAAGTTTAAAGATTGCTCCATATAAATACTTATGATACTACAATTTAACTTTTAGTTCAAATGAAAAAATTAATAAGATTATTTCTGGACAATTACATTATTATTATTGATCACAATGGAAATATGTAAATAAATATTATCAGAAATGCATTAAATCATATATCCTCCGAAGATAGATCGCACAATCATCAATTAGTAGTAGTAATAGTTAGTAAACAAGCTCACACAAAATATTAAATGAAAATATGTATCATTTAGTAAACATTCACATGAATCTTATTTCATGTAAATAATAGAAAATAAATTAGAAAAGCATGGTTACAAAAAATATAGTTAAAGATGAGAAGATTTGCAAGAGATATAAGCGAACACAAACTTAAGATGAATTTGCTTTTACAATTTGATAGTTTTATACACAATACGACAGATTATTTCTAGGATGCCATAATACACATTCACCAATATAGGTTGGAATGGTGCAACATCGTAGAGTTTTTTAAATGATCGAAAGTTCGATGATCAGAACAAACGCAGTGAACCATCTTAAACAAATTGATGTTTACACTCTTTGTAACAAAGATAATTTTTTTGAAAGTACAAGAATCACCCCTCTACGACATAGCAATGGCAGCTATGGTCAAAAACATAAACAAAGGGAATATGCAGGGAATCGTCATTTTGGTCACAGAAATATCAGAATTTGTTTACCTTTTGATGCCTTCCTTTGAACACAATAGCAAATGCTCCATGTCCGACGTAATTCTTTGGGTGGTATTCATAATCACCCACCTTTTCCATTGGGCACACAATATTGTAGAAATCCACTACCTAGTCATTTGAAAGGTCATAACACCGAACGGCGCACAAGGAGTTTCATTCCAAAACACAATGACTGTCACTTCGCGATTCCATCTATTTCCTTTAGCTGAAAGGAGAAAATTTTATTCCATTGGATCAGATTGGGATGAATGTTATGTTTTCTTCTTTTCACTCCTCTATGGAGTTTGGAGTTGATAGCGAGTGCGCTTGCGTCAAGACAGCTGTAGCAGAGTGATACTATGGCCATCTACTGGTAAACTTGTAAACTACTTAATATGTAAAGTAGAGAGATACAGTTAAATAAGAAAATATTTTAAAAATTGATATTTTTTATTTATAGCTTGTTGCTAATTTTTTAGGAATTCAATTCTTTAGTTTTGAAGCATTTTATGAACTAATCAGGCATGATTACTCTTTTTTCTTTGTGAGTCAATATTAATGAAAATAACCTTAGAAGCTTTCTAAGCTAAGAAATCATGAAAAAAGTAATAATACAATAAATAATAATTGTTTCTAGTACAATGATTCATAAATTAAGCATGATATTTTATTTAAAACTTTGTGACTGCTCATGAAATCGATCAGATTTTCTCCATCCGTCCTCCGGCGGACCAGTCTTTAGAATATTCAAGGTTTCATCCAGCGTTTCCTTATACTTCATCATTAAAAACTATAGTTATCTCTTTTACTTGTAGATACCTGTTGATTTAATATAACTCAACAAGTATAATAAGGCACCAACATAAAAATCAATATTAATCAATATGAAAACTTTTGAGTCTGTTACATTGTGGTGCTGCCATCTAATTTCATAAATACAAGTTAATTCTATCCTTGCCAGCAAAAGTATTTTGGGAGATAATCTATCGTCGAAACTGAAACTGGCATAAAGAGGAAAAATCTCGGGTGGAATAGGGTGTAACACACACACAGAGTGCAGAGCCAATAGTTAACGTCTATGGTCTCCAACACTAACACAATAATTTAAACCATTATTATAACAACACTTAATTTTTTAAAGCTTGAAAATTTGTATAACTTAGGGGGGATCCTAATATTCAATGATTGTTTGTCTAACTAATCTTAAATTGAAGCAATTTGAAGGTGAAGGTTGCTATTTTCTATCTGGGGCAAAAAGGGAGAAAACATGCCCGATAATATTTGGACCGTCCCAGTGGCGGATCTACGGACTTTCGGGCTGAAGCCCCCCTAAAATGTCTATTATTTTACTAAGTTTGTCAAAACGCAAAAAATCTATATCCGAAATTCGGATGAGGCTTACCAAAACGAGTTGAAAAAGTGGGGTTTTTTACTTTAATTTCCAAAAATTTTCTGGGGGAGGACCCCCAGACCCCCCTTATAGTGCTATGAGTAGGATAGTTCACTACCTTTTCCGTATTACCATTAACAAGAAGATTCGGTTGGATTATGAAAATTCTTAGCTCCCCCCCCCAAAACCAAATCCTGGATCCGCCACTGGACCGTCCCCCCCGAAATATTTAGTTTCTCTGGTAAAAAAAAGCCCACATCATATATATATAATATTTCTTCTATCTACAGCCCTGAAGGAAGGGGAAAAATATGAACATTTTGAAAATTAATCTATACAGCTGAATGGGCAGGCGCGTATTTACCGCGGAAAGTGCCCCCTGCTTGGGCTGAAAGTGAATAGAAGATAGAACGAAGGGAGAGGGAGACAAGGCTTTAAGAAAAGAAAAAAATAGATTTCTGAAAGACCAAAGAATTTTTCAGTCTTTCAAAAAATGTGTATTTTCTTCTTTTTATTATTTTTTCTCTTCCCTTTCCCCAGTTAGCTCAAACTTTTCATCAAGCGCATGTGGCTGTGGTGATCAAAATCGAGTTATTGGGTCAATATGGAGGGTGCAACAATAAATTTCGTGGGGGATCTATTTGTAAATTTTTTTTGTCTAATTGCGTCCAAAGATGAAGGTGATTCTCAAAAAGTGACGACTTCCCCTTGGAACCCTCTGCTGGATGCCCCCAAGAAGCCTCGGAGGAAACCCCGACCCTCTATCTTTACTCGATACTCACTCATTACAACTTTGTTCACAATTGTAAAATGTCAAAATTTGACAACGTGAACTCCAAGGAAAAAGGGGGGTCTGGGGGTTACCCCCAGGAAAATTTTGAAAATTTGCCTCTTATAGTAGTGTTTTAGCTCATTTTGAGACCATTGGGGAGCACTAAAAAGGAAAAGCTTCTTGTAAGAGGCATAATTTTCAAGGGGAAAACACTGAATAACAGACATGAAAATTTTAGAGGGGGGCTGAGGGTCCTGCCCCAGAAATTTTTTTGAAATTTAACCCTCAAAAGTAGTGTTTTAACTTCTTTGATACTTTTTGAGTTGCACCCAAAGCACTTTGCGGAAGTTACAGAATTTTCAAGGGACTTGCAGCTATTTTTCACATCACAGTGGAAAACTTGGGGAGGGGGCGGTTGTCCCCCCTAAATGACGCCCATGTCTAGTATGGTGGTATCTTGTAAACAATGTCGACTCGAACCATCCAACCTTCGAAAGCAGTGATACGTGATCATTTTTCTAAAATTAACTACTCTATCTAAAACATCTATGGAATTTCATATTATTACTTATTAATTTGTCAATTATTTTATTATTTCTTGGGTTTGCTGATTTTTCTGAAAGTAGACTTACATCAATTTTTTTATTTTAAAAATAATACGAAGGCTGCCCATTAAGTGTTTCATTTCGAAATGAATATATTTTATTGGAATTTTTTATTTTTCTCTTTTTTAATCTCATATAAATGTTGTATTTGTGTAAAAAGGATTTATTTTAAATTTTGAAACATAGTTAATTTTAACTAAGAAACATGGGCGTAGCCAGGGTTCAACTTCGGGGGGGGGCAAGCAGGGTCGACTTTTTTATGTTTGTAGAGATCAATTTTAAAGCCCCGTGAGAGAGACCAGGGAGTCTGGGGGTCCTCCCCAGAAAATTTTTGGAAATATGCCCTAAGAACATGGTTTTAAATTGTTTTTTGGTACACGTAAACCCAAATTTTGACATTTACAAATTTTACATTTTAGGTAGAATTTAGATTTTAATGAACTTATTACAAAAAGTTTGAATAATAAAGGTTTAAATACTAAAGGGGGGCCTGGGGCCCTCCCCCAGAAAAATTTTGAAAATTTGAACCTAAAATACTGGTTTTTAACTTAACTAACAGTAAAGTAAAAGTTAATTACTCGGGACTTGGGGGGCAACTGCCTTGGCTACGCCCATGCTAAGAAATATTAGTTTTAACTAAATCTATAATTTTAACCAAGGAGAAGCACCTGTTTAAAATTTATACAAAAAGTGGAGCACCGGCAGCGACATTGCTAAAGAGGAAAGAGTTTTACCTTTCTCTTTTTTACTGACTTTGAACCGGACGTTTACCCTACCTTCTTATCTGCTTGACCAGAAGCAAACAAATTATTTAGAAATGTGCTTTTTTAGTGATTACACTGCTCAACTGACCAAACAGGAAGACCAGTTGAACGGCTTGAAAAATTACTAGGTTGGCTGTTAAGGCCTTTCTTCAGTCTGGAAATATTTAATTCACATTTTTGTTAGTGATTTTCTGAGTATACAGGGTGTATCTGAAATGGTGCAACAAACTTTCAGGGACGATAGTACTCATCAAGACGAACAAGAATAGGTGTAGAAAGGGGGGTCCCAGACCAAATCCCAGGGAGTAAAAAATGGAGCGACATCCCAAAAAAAATGATTGAAAAATTCAATTTGTAGAACTACTATTAGTAAAAACTTAATTATGGTCTCAAAAATTGTGGTTTAATATGATCTTTAAAATTACCTCAAAAGTCTTCACTTTGTAAAATTTGTTTTATTATGAAAAAAGTTAAAAAACACAAAAAAATGTGAAAACTATGCCAAAACCTTATTTTGTATTTCGAAATCCTTTCTTTTGATTTGATAATCTGAAAGATCATAGTTGAAAACCCTTAAGTCCAAAGTTTCACGTAAATACAATCAATATTAAACGCTTGATATCCTGTTAAAGTTTGTTTTTTAGGTGCGCAAGCAGTTTTCCCCCTTTCTTTTCCGATTCTTGTTCGTCTTGATGAGTACTATCATCCCTGAAAGTTTGTTGCACCATTTCAGATACACCCTGTATATAAAATATTTCACAGCTTATGTTTTTTTACTGTCCAAAAAATTAAGACTAACTCTGCTGATACAACAACGCTCAGCTCTATAGGACTGAAACATTTTGTGCATTGTTTCAACTATTGCCGTAATAATTATAGCTATATAGGTTGTCAATAAGAGAATCAGAGGGAAAAACAAAATTCTTTATTATAGAAAATGGTGGTGTATGCATACAAAAGCATAATATCAAGTACATCCAAATAAAATGTAGTAGGAGCTAAAGTCAAATCATAACTAAAATCAAGAGTAGTGTAGTATAAAAAATCCTTCTGCTCTTACATATAGTGGTTAGTTCACAAAACTACACACACAAGCATTACCAACTATCTACTCCTTTCATTTTTTACTTCGATTAAATTTACGATACAATTTTTAGTATCCTACGATACAATTTAATTCAATTCAACTACAGGGCTGACTATAATCTATTTTAACTTGTTAATTTTATGTTATATGTATATAACTTTCTTATTTAAAGATTCAACTTAATAATTTCTTTTTATTTTAAATTTTTTTTCTCGTAGTGAGAAAATTATATGGCGTAGTTTAAATTTTAGAGGTTTCTCTGATAGTATACTTTCGGTTTTTCAGACGCTTTATCTGGACTATTTCAGATAGATATGCCATACTCCATCTTATTAAAAAAATTGTGCTAAACTCTAAACTAAATTTTACAGATAACAAAAACTCACTGTAAAAAGCATGTAAAATGTACTAGGAAATGATATATTAGGCGAAGGATAAGTTATGTGTGCGTCATTTTGCACTAACTCTACTTTGAATAAAAGTTAAGTAGAGATCGTTCAGTAGAAATTGGGGCTAATAAAGACCAATGACAAATTCTACATCTATTGATCAAGTATGAACTGCATATGAATGAATTTTAAAAGATACTTTGAAAAGGTACTCATGACCACTAAAATATACTGATTTCAAATAAAATCGGTCACTCATAACATTATAGCTAATTGTATATCAAAAGCGGATAATGTAAATATAAGCGTGTACATATGAAGCAAAGTACTTGGTATTGTTCTTGTTGCGACTTCATGGTGTCTGAATCACAAAGTATAGAGCTCAACTGCGAGTTGGTAACATAGATGTCCTTGTCCGTACATCCTTTGAAGATGGTAGAAAAATAGTAGAAATATAAGACTGAGGACAACTGAGAGAGGATAGACCATTTACAATGTTAAAAAAGGATTCCCATTTTTAATCATACTGGCTAAATATGGACTGCTTGTAAAGGTACATGCTGTTGCACTCAAACACTGCATCGATCAGTCTATCACCATTGTAAAGGAATACATTATTTACAACTATTTAACATGATGCCCCACCCATCTTAGTCGTATTGGGATGAAGACCCGTGCAAAGACTTGGGAGCTTGGGACTCGACCTTCAAATAATGGAATATCAGAGGCATATTGCTTCCATAACACCGCTAATTCCACTCATGTGTGCCATATGCATTTATGACTTACTTAATGATTTACCCTCGTAATTATAGACCAAAGGATCATTCATACTATTTCACTTTCACTGCTCATCCTAAAGTGATTCACTCCTGTGTGAATCGCTAGTTTGCATAGAAAAATAAAGGATTAAAGAGTGAAATGCCAACTTACACTTTTCACTTTGGATGTGTGATTCCTCCAAAATAAATATAAAAAAAGATAAGTCTGAATGAGAATTAAGATCCAATGACTGGGTTAACAAAGATTTGTTACCGAAACTGAGCAAGCATTTCACTGACTATTAACATGGAGTATGAATCATTTATATGGGAAAGTAGCCCTTTAGGTTGTAGGTACACTAAAAAATACGGCACGTTACACAAAAAAGTGGTAGAAAGAAATTGCAACCACAGCCACATTGGAACCTCCCTCCGAGTCTAGGTGGGAGGTCCCTCCGTATCACGTTGTAACATCTCTCAATGATGTAGTGGCAATTTCTTTCCACCACTTTATAGGTGTAAGGTGCCGTATTTTTTTACGGTGTGGGCATAAAAAAATCGACTGATCTCTCTGTTGAGCTCTATATTCAGTGGATTAGGCTAGAGCTTGACGCATCTGTTGTTCCTCCTGACGTACCCCGGAATGGCGCAGACGAGGTTCCTGCACGTCTTGGACACAGGGTCGTACTTCTGGTCCTTGGTGCAGGTGTCTGCCCTCCTCCCGACGTCCCCCTCCCCGCTGACATCGAACAGGTGGGCGAACGAGAACTCCTTCCTCCTGCCGATGAGCCACCCGGAGGGGTCACACACCAGGTCCCTCATCTTGACCCCGTGGCAAAGGGCGCAGTGCGGGTTGCGGTAAGCCTGGCTCTGCTTGTACACCACCGCCGTGTAGGAGGCGCAGGCCTCGCGGATCCGGTCGCGCCGGTAACCGCCGGGGCACTCGCTGACCAGTTCGGACCCGAACACCAGCCCAGAGTCCTCGGTAAGTCCCTGACCCCTGCGGCACAGCCGCACCCGCCTGGCGTCCGCCGAGCGGTTGAAGACGAACTTGACGTCGTAGACGTCTCCCATGTAATCCACGCCCCACCCTTGGGCGTCTCTCTTGAGGTTCTGCCATATGTAGGCGGAGCTAACGTTGTGAGTGGCCAGGTCGTTGCACTCGGCGAGCAGATCCCAGCGAATCAGGCGGTCGAGGGCGGCGCCGTTGCAGGCCGCGCAGTAGGCGTTGGGGTAGGTGGGACCACTATGGGCGGTGACCGGCACGCTCAGGAAAGGATCGTCCATGTCCATGCCGCCCTCGCACTTCTGCTTCAGGGCTGGGTCCGCCCCTGCCGGGCAGCCGACCACCATGAAGGCCCCGATGTAGGACTCGGTGCCGAACCCTACGCATTTCAGGACGGGGTTGTTGTAGCGGCGAGGGGTGGTGCTGTGGCCGTCCAAGCAGCAGTCTCCGAAGGTGTCGCAGGTGCTGTCGCACTCGCAGTTCCGAAGGCGGAAGTCTTGAGTGGCGTTGGAGAACATGTTTTCGCACTTGTCGCGTCCAGGGCAGGTCATACCCAAGAATTCCATGTCTTGGTACTGGATACCGAAGGCCGAGGAGAGGCCTGCAGCCATGCACAACAGGAATGGAAGGATCATCATGGAAAGGTTTTTGTTAAGTCTCAATGAAGGATGGTATGAAACACTTCTGGCCAGAGGGAAGACCTAGGAAAGAATAACACTATCACTACCTAAAATATGCACTTAAGTCATGAAGAAACTCTAAAAAGGACTGTTTCCACTTTTGCGTTTGGTAAAATGATCAGGACCGGCGAAACCAATGGACAGATGGACCAGAAAGACAAAATGTCACCATTATCCCGAGAGTATAGATAATTCATTTGCCACTGTATGTACAGTGCATACGACCTCTCACCGAATTGCCTTACCAACCTAACCCAAACGCAATAGTGGAAACGGTCCTTAAAGATGCATTGCATGGCTATAGCCAACTAGATGAATAAGGTTATGGGAAGCTCAAAATTGTGACGCATGATAAAGTCCTATAACGTCATAATATATAGCTTTGCAAACTTTTTACTACCTATACGTACAAGATATTTTTGTGCGTTTATGATATTGCAAACATTTTTTTCACTGAAGTTTTCATTCATCTCCTTAAGATTTTTACCCATTATTTTAACTTTCTTATTTCGCCTAAGGGCGCTGAAAGCTCAATAGATTCAGAATGGATATTACCTGCGCACCCTGCACCTTACTTTCATGATCCAAAGAGACGTTGGTTCCAAATAGAATCGGTGAAAGGGACTTTCGAAACTCCCTACATTCTTTTAGTGTAATTAACTCAAAATCAATACCTTAAACTTAGTCTTGTATTTCATGCCATTGAGATACCTTCTTTCGATTTTGCTTAACTTTGTTATCTTATTTACAACATATTTTTCAATATTCCCTCCGTTACTAAAACAATAGTTTTTTTGTAGTTAAGACGCTTAACAAAATAACTGTAGACAAGCGCAAATATACATAGAAATATAACAAAATTTTAAATTTCACTGGAATATAATACACGTGTGACAAAATAAAGGAATCTTTTCAAGTAACGTTAAAAATTTATGTAACTATGATTCGTCAGAAATGCACATGCTTTTTTGCAAGAATGTCATCATGATGTAGTCACCTCAGTTCTGGTAAAACGTTTCAATTTTATGTAGCTCTGAAATTTGAAAGCTCCTATGATATTTCACGCAAAAAATTCCAGTTCATTGTTCAATTGACGTGTTTCAGAACAATACACAACGTTTCCACCTCTATTGTAACTTTGGATTATGTATCAGATGCTTATTGAGGATTTCTGTCATATTAATAATTGAATAGAAAAATATTAGCGAAATAAAATTCTGTTAGCTAGCGTCTAGAATGTACAGTTTTGAAATTAGAACTATTGAGAAACTTAATTTTGTCCATGACTCAAATCGCGTGTTTACAAATTTGGGCTGATTGAAATAGGAACTGAATTATTATTTGAAAATTTGCAAATTTTAAATTTTTTCTTTTTTGAGGCCTGAAAAAGGACTATTTTCACATGCTAATATCTCCGCGAATATTCAAGATATTTTCATGAAATTTTATTCAGTGAGTTTTTCATAACGTTGGCAACAGTACTCCAACTAAGGTTTTTTCTCTATCACCTTTAGTTTATTTCGCCGCTAGGGGTGCTGTAAGTTATCTCAATGGATTCTCCAGGGTCACGTACCTAGGGGTAGACCTCACTTTCGTGACCCTAGGACACGTTGGTTCCAAATAAAAGCCGCAAAACGGACTTAAGAAACGCCCTGTATACTGGACACGAACAAAATATTTATTCTTACTCAATATAGATTTAAAAAATATATATTGTATAAAAATCATCTATTCGATAACTTCTCAGGTTCTGTTCTGGTCTCTGTAACAGTTCATCGTAACCAAATGTTATAGTATTCTGTCTAATAAGCATTAGAAATTGGGATAACAGAAAGAACTGTAGTGTGTGTGAGTCATATTTAGCAGCATATTATGTAATAAGAACCTGTTAGGTAGCAAAAACTTAATTTTTAAAAACTCCAAAGTAATAACATTATTGGTGAAGAAAAAAACAATGATCCAGACAAAATATTAGTTTATTTTCATAGAGATATACAAACTTAACATTTTCCATATTGCACCATTATGACTGTTGTAGAGCATTACTTCTGAATAAAACTTCAAATGAGATCGAATCGACTAGGTATTCAATATTCTTTAGGAATCAGTATACAACTTATTGTTATTATGGCAGCGAGTAGAAAAATAATAAATTAATGGACGGATATAAGTATATAATTTTATAAATAATGGAAGTTTTTTTCAAAGATAACATATAATCATTTTAAAACAGTAATGAGGCGGTGGGTTGAAAAGAATTACAAATAAAAGAGACAGTTTAAACTTCCAAACTTCCAATTCTTTGCACCCTGGTCAATACGGATTTCTTTTGACTTAAAACCAATATCGTTTCTTTTAGCTAGTATCATAGGCAGATTTAGGAGAGGAGGAAAGCTAAGGCTGTATGTGTATAGCTTGCAATCTAAGGCTGTATTTAGAAACATCATTCAATTACAAAATAACACCTAAAAAACCCGTAAAGGGGTATTTTGCATATGACCCATATTAATCAGTCCATGCTTGGGTCATGTTTACAATTAGTATTCCTATAAATGTAACTTTGTTTTCTTTACTCAGTGAAACCTGTCTAAAACGATAATTTCCCAGCATGGTCCCGATGAAGTCAGATAGGAATAGCAAACTGTCTATAGCAGTATTTTTTAGAAGCAGGTTTCACTCGTAAAATGGATAATTATAGGAAAGGGTCAAACAATTAAATTTCCAAAAAGTTAATGGGGTAGTTCCAAGTTATTTTACTTGAACGGAAAAATAGTAGGATTGAAATTAGTAGGTGGTAATTAAAAATATGACAACTTTTGTAGAACAGCATCAGTTTAGTTCCAAAAAAAGTCCGTGACCAAGTCCAAAGTCTACGGGCTTCGAAACTGTCTGACGCATTTGCCCTTCTTTAGCTTGAACCCAGGAATGCCACACGTCATCTCCCTGCACTTCTTGAAAAAGGGGTCGTACATGAACCCGGCGGGGCACTCCTCGGCGGCCGTCGCCCCCACCACGTCCCCATCATTGGCGTTCACGTCCAACAACAAAGCGAACGAGAAGGGCTTCTTGATGCGACGCCCCATGTCGCTGGGCACCGCACACAACAGGTCCTCGGCCCTTCTGCCGTTGCATAGGGCGCAGTGGACGTTCCGGAAGACGGTCATGTCCTTGTCCACCACTTCGGACATGTAGTAGGCGCAGGCCTTCGCCCGGAAGGATCGACGTCTGTTGTTGTTGGGGCAGGTGGATTTTTGGTTGGCCCTGCAGCGACGACAGAATGCCAGCCCCGGCGGGGGCTGGAAAGACAGCTCGCAGCGCTGCCCTCCAACGCCCCACGTCCCGTCTTGGTGGGGCGTCACCTCCTTCCAAGTGGCATTGATGGGACAGTCCAACCGCAAGGGCCACGCCACCTCTCCATCGACTTCATTGCAGATGGCACAGTAACGGTTCCAGTAGGTGGTCCCGTCTAGGGCCGTCACAGGGGCGGAGAGTAAGGGGTCCGCCCCTCCGTTCCCGTTCTCGCAGAGCCTCTTCAGTTCGCCGACGTACCAGAGTGGGCAGGACCTGACGGCGTACACGCCCTCCTGGTCGTCCACCTCCATACAGAAGAGAGGAGGGGGCGGGGTCAGGCGGAGTCTGTTGTTTTCGGGGCGGTGCAAGGAAGGGGCGTCGATGCAGCAGTCGCGGTAGAGGTCGCAGCGAGCGTCGCACTCGCAGTTGCGAGTGCGGAGGTGGGTCTGGTTGTAGAGGGCGGGGAAGCTCCGGCAGCTGTCCAGCCCCGGACAGGGGTTTCTGAAACCCGTCAAGGCGATCTGGGAGTAATCCAAGTCGATTGCGAATGCAGTCCCGGCCAACAACCATAGAAAAAGCCCCATCGTCGTTCTTTGAGGTTCAGAACTCATATGATATCTAGAAAGAAGAGAAACCCTTTACGATGAAGGACGAACATCTTCAGAATGATTGCGAAGCAATCCATAATTGCTCCAGGCATTGTCCTATTTAGCGGGTTAAAAAGTAAATAATGGTAGGTGTGCTGAGGATCCATTGAGGCTTATCGGCCAACTTGAAATACTGTCACTCTTCTTTTGACAGGTATCTTCAGATTGTTAAAACTGCTGTCTTAAAAGTTAACTCAATAGAGCAAGATGGTGTGCAATTGCATTACTATCATTTGAACTGGTCTGAAATCAACTATCGTGATAAATTTGTAGTAAACTTGACGAGCCTAAGGCATTGAATAAATTTCTTCTCTTTGAGGGGCGGCTAGGTCAAATCTTGAGTATTTTTTCTAAGAAATATGCCTGGTAGCAATTTCCACCACCCCATAAAGTAAAAGATAGTTGACTTACAACGAATGTCATTTTCCAAAAGTTGGTCATTCTCTTGTTCACAACCAATCTTAGAAGAATTTCCTGAACTCCCAATCGTTCTTATCCTCTCAGTAGAGTCTGTTCCTATAAAGTAGATGAAATTTGTAGACAAGAGCCCCAAAACCATAATCTTGAATAAAGAGCAAGTAGCAAAACGTTCAAAACTCAAATTGAAGTCATTTATACTGAACGACGTTATTTTATTGAGATCACATTAACAGGGCAACATTGACACTTACTAGTCACAGCATCTGGGTGCTCACTTTTTGGGTCGAAGTTGATCGTTTTGACTGGTGATGGGAGGAATACTGTAATAAGTCCATTTTCAATCCCGAAGATTTAAGATATTTCTTTATAAAGTATTTTTTAATAGAAGCCTGTGTTCAAAAATGATTGAAGGATTATAGTTTTAATCAGGAAAATTTAATTTTAGTTTCAAAACTATGAATTGTGTTACAATTGCGATAAAATAGTTCAAATATGAAAGCGTTTGTCATGGAAGAGGGAAGGGGTTAAAATATCATTGGGAATCAAACAAAGCTGCTTGCTTGCAACCCATCATTGGCACATTATAAGATCGTCATGACTTTAAATGGATGTAGTATTTGTTTTGATAAGGAAATGCTTAGATTTTGTATTTGTTTTAAACAAAGATAGTATATGACCTTGAATGAAGATTCTTGAATGCTAAGATTTTCATATATTTGGAAGGTTTCCAGAGTTAAAATGAGGCTCAAGAGCTGAGATATAGTTTACGCAATTACGTTTAAGTTAGATGAAATCCAAGCTATAAAAGAAAGTATGGAAAAGTAGGATAACTTTATAATCATCTCCAATTTTCCAGAGTAAAAAAGGATAACAAATCAAAATATCTTAAACAACTGGCCATAATTCAATTCAACAAAGGGTGATAAAAAGATGACAGAAAAAAGATAGAACGTTTATAAAGAGTGTAACAAACAAAATAAGTAAATATCAATCACAAAAATAAATTATGATAATTTAATATTTTAGGTATCAGTATTCCCACACGTTAATCAGGTTAATCCACTAATTTTTAAACAGTCCATGGATATTTGAAAAACCCAACTATTTTTTTTAAACCCAGGGAGCTTTAAAAAAACAATCTGACTCTTTAAAAAACCCATGGAGCTGTAAGAAAACTCAATTTTTAAACCGTTCACAGAGCTTCGAGAAACCAACTAATTTTTAAACAACCCATGGAGCGTTGAGAAAACTAACTTTAATTTTAAATATTCCACAAAGCTTAAATCATTTTAAACAACCCATGTAGTGTCTGAAACAATTAAAACAAAGCCCGATAGTGAAATTAGAATAAATTAAAACGTGATTATAACTTTATAACGTCGTATCTTTCTCACCACATACTATTTATCGTCCCCATTTATTTGCATAGTTTACCTCATAACTTGAGTTGTGGGAACACACTGGAACACACACTTATAAAATTCAAATAGCTTCCTTAGCTAGAAGTGGCTAGAAGGAACGATTAGATCCTTTTATAGGCAATGTTAGTTATGAGTCAAAGTGGGACTTCAAACGTGATTTCCATTGCGATTTATAAAGAAATAAAATGCACGCAACCTTCACGTGAATTATACATTGTGTTCTCTGTTATAAATGCTTTTCAATTTTCTCTGTGAAAGAGTTAAAATGCATTTATGTTAATGGTTGAGTTGGATTTACCAGGAAATAACACGCATTTCCGATTAAGACTTCTTTTTTGACATTTTTATACGTAAATAATTTATGTAAGTTTTAATGTTATATATACTAAAGGTGTATGCAATGTGTGGTCTCAGTTAAATTATTTGTTTAAATGAGGTAACATCGAAGGATATTTCTCAGATGTATTCTGTAGAACAAATGATTCATCGATGAGTGTCCGTGCGTGCATATTACTGATAATGCTCAAAATTACTCCTTACGCATCTCATGAGCTAAGACATCAACTATAAAGAGTTTTCTACTATGACGTGAAAGATATCTGATTCACCAGCCGTATTCAATGCAGGTTTGCCATGCACTGTACATATCAGTCTTATTACATTGATTGTGAAGTCAATGAAAACATAATATTGAATTTTTCTCAGCTTTTTTGACATCTTTTAACATTACTCCGGTTGATTAAAAATTCAAGGTTGTTAAGTATTTAAATACTTAGTAACGGAAATACTTTTTAAATACTTAAAAAGTATTTAGTTACATTCGTTACTTTTTCAGTATCGAACTGGTATTTAACTACTAAAAATTAAAAGTAACTCAAATCCTTGTTACTTAAGTACCTATGCTGTACTTCAGTTACTTTATATACCCAGAATAAAAAAACGCAATCCAAACATTGGAGATGGGAACAAAACACAAAACACTTCTTCCTGGTTCCGTATAGCCAGAGGGGAAAAAACGTCCCCGACGGTGGCCGACCGGCCAGGGCAACCCGCAGACGGCGACACAGAAATTTGGTAATTCTATAAGTAATTCGGTAAGAAAGTGCCGTTTTTTGTTTCACCCATCCTTGGGGGGTCACCAGGAGCCAACGCTTGTGTCTTTCTTGGGGGGTCCGCCCCGTCCGCCTCGCAAGGTCGAAGTGCTGAAGATCGAAAAGCCGATATGACACCCTTTTATGGCCCTTAATTGTTCGTTTTATTTGGGGGTCTGCTTCGAATGTTCGAAATGCTGGAGATCGAAAAGCTGATATGACACCCTTTTATGGCCATTAATTGCTCGTAGTTTCTTGTTTTTCCACGAACCAAAGGAAGGGACGAGGGAGGGAACATTTTCAAGGGGGTAATCAAATTTTACCAGAGATCCTTCAGTTGTTTTTTGGTTGTGTTTGGTTTGGCTGCTCGTTTTCTGCCTCCTGGATATTTAAGAAGATTAGTGCTAGAAGAGGATTGAACTGCTATGTCCCAAAAAGAGGTATGCAAAAGAAGGTTCTTTTTTTAATTTTTTTAAAGTAGTGAGGGGATGTTAAGGATTTATGTTTTCTTTATATTTTTATCTGGATAATTACAATATATTTTTATGTTTTGGTATTTGAATGACATGCTACTTGAAAAATCTCCAGTTTTTACTCAAAAGACCTTTTTTTAAATGTCCTACTCTCAAACAATGTAGTATGCTCACAAGATTCTATGAATATATTATTTTGAAAGTTTACAACTTTCTTTCTCACCTCACTGTTGTAAATTAATTTGTAATTGTTCTAATAGAATATGTTCCATTTTTGGATTTTTTTCGCTGGACGTTTCCTAAGTGCGAAAATTCCGGTCAATATAAAAACAGTTTGGTTAATTCCCGTGAAGAAAAAAATTATACCTTTACTACCCATGTAATAATTTTGTTTTTACTGACCGGAGTTTTCGTAGAACCTTTTGCATAGAGTTTTTTTTTTAACAAGATATTCTGATTCAAAAATTTTTTAAACAATATACTGAAGTTGTTTCTGAATTACACTGTAAAAAAATTTAAATTGGGCTACATCTTTTATTTATTATACGCAGTCTCGTATAATAGACACGAACGCGCGAACGGCGTTCGCAGAAAATTTTGCCATCTGCAGAAAAACTACAAAAAAATTAGTTTTTTTACAAATTTTTCTGCAGAATTTTTTAGATTGATAAATTTTTCTTTTTATTTACGCTAAATGCTTCCGCTTCCCGCCTCCATCCTATTTAACAGATCTGCGTGGTGGATCGGTTGCGCGATGAAAGGCCGTGCAATGCCTCGTTATCGTTTTCTCCTTTCACTGCCCGCGAGGAAGATGATGCCTCCCCAACGAGGCGCCTTGGGAGATGAACTCTTAAATGTTCAAACGTTTTTAAAGCAAAATTGTTAAGTTTTTTTATTAATTTTTTTAAAATTTAATTTAAATTAATTAAATTAAATTTAATTAATTAAATTTAATTTAATTTAAATTAAATTTTTAAATTTTTTGAAAACTGTTGTTCATTCTTTCACAAAATTATCGAGGATTTTTACTGGGTAAAGTAACTGAAGGTAGTCTTAAATACTTTTCATATACTCTATTTGTACTCTATTTAGTTACTTTTTTCGGGTATTTGTACTTAATACTTAGTTACTTTTTCTGAAATACTTGTATTTGTACTCAAATACTTTTGAAAAGTAACTTTAACAACCTTGAAAAAATAAAAAATTGCTTTTACTAGTTAACAAGAGAACAAAAAATCACAATTTTCCACATAGTTAAAAAATAATAATTTTTGAAAACATGGACGTGCTCTAAGTGGTTTTATTAGTTGAATCGAGAAATCGAGAGACTGTGTATCTGTATACTTATGAAAATTGTAAAATAAAAAAATATTAAGGAAAAAAAATTCACCTATTTAATCCACAGAACTAGAGATAGTAGAAAAAGCTTGGCTGGCTTGCACAGACAATTTATTGGAAACCTCTGATTCAGAATTCAGAAGGTCTCGGCCCTCCCTGGGCTAAATGATGATAAAAGCTCAAATGCATTTGCTATTTATACTTTCCCCTGGTGATCACCCAACATCTCATGCTCCTGAGTCCATGGAAAAAATTACATTTATCAGAATGAATTCAAATTTAAGCTTATTTGATTCAAGCCATATTTTTGAAAAGATAGCTTAAAACTTTTGACCCTACTAAAAGTTGAAAATTTGTATACTATTTTAACGCCCACTGCAACACCATGACTGTCACCACTATGAAGTAGCATAATTTGCAATTAGTAGTATATGCGTTATTGCGTTACGAACAATCTAACAGACCATTATTAACAATGTCCGAAGTGAGGTGGGTAATGTGATAAATTCAATGGCATTTATCACTTTACCAGGAATATGCGGGCATTATTAATAATGCCCGGATTCATCACATTGCCCGAAAAACATATGAATCTTTTCATTCCAAAATACATAACCTTGCCAAACGTAATTGACAGAAGATGTCCACAAAGGTGGAAATTTCCAGCAAAACCGCATCCGTCAAAATAACAGAAAAACGAATGAAAATGGTAAAAAGGATATTTTTTCTTATTCTTTTCCCAAGGACAGACCTAACGAAGTCCAACTAGAAAATAAAGGGTATTTCATCGACTCCTTTTAAAAACTGTTTTCTTGCGAAATCACTTGGACGGTGTAGTTTGAAAGACCCAGCTATAATCGGAGGTCAAGAAAGAAAGAACAGCTTTTGCAACGGAATTCCAAATTTTGTGGTTGACACGAAAATGGGGGGGGGAGATTGCATTTCCTGTGCTTCGAGGATATGCAACCTTGACAAGCCAACCTTCGAAGCCTTATATCGATACTATTATTATATCCCCAACATTTAAATTTTGCTTACGTACTATGAGAAAGGATAAAAGAAACTTCATATTCTTGCTGGAAATTACGGCATCCACAAAGATATCTTTTTAAACTTTTCTCAAAAGATTCCGATATTACAGGGTGTTTCAACAAGTCCTATCAAACTCTTTACAGAAAGATTCTTGCGAGAAGTAAATAAAATTGCAAAAAGAAAAAAACACTTCAAAGACTAATATTTTGACGTTATAGCCCAGTGGTCAGCAACTGGCGGACCCGTAAGATTATTTCCATAACAATTTGAAAATAACATGCATTTCTACGCTACAAAGTTTACTCTATTAGTTTGACCTGCTCTTAAAGGTCGAATTTCAAGAAATTTATATATATCCCCATTTTTAATGTAAAAACTTCTAATAATATTTAATTTAACAATTTAACTAAGCAGGTAGCGTTCTCAAATTATTTCTTTGAAAAATATACGTGTATCTGAAGATAAGAATTTAAAGTAGTAATGGAACCTATTTTTTACCGCGGACCTCGATGAAAATTTTTAAAATTATTTGCACCTCTAGTAAAATCACTTTCTGACCCCTATAAAATCGCTATTTTTTCATTCCTCGGTTCCCATCGTAGGGTACTTTTTTATATTTTTCGTTTTCGTCCGAAATATAGTTTTTTTTTTTTAACCCGGCCGGTCGGGTAAAATTACTCTCAATTTTTTATTTTCTTTTTGATTTTTAACAAATTTTTATTAAAGCTTAGACTTTTATTTTTTTGTAGGTTGTTTTGTGAGTTATTAAACTTACGTTTAGTATTTAGAGAATTTGGTTTTTAAATTACCCTTCTTAGAGTCCAAAATAATTTTTGCGCGTGCTCTTACCCTCCTTTCCTCACAATGTGTCATTGAGCCAACTCTTTAGAAGACCCCCCTGTGGTACATTTTGTGTAAGGCCAGTTGATAGGTGTTAAATTATTTAATTAGGAGACGATCCCTACATTCTAAACAGCCAAGCTGCCCATGACCATGAAATCCTCCTCAAAATATGTCAAACTACTTAAAAAGGTTTCTAGAAAAAAAGAACATAGCTCTGACGTTGATAAATAAACTCAGAAAAATCCTGCCTCTAATCCTTATCACTCCTTTAGACCAAAACCACGTAGAGCGTCTTCTTTTGACCCTTAGCCTCGAATGATAGACGTTTTTGCGCAAGTCGACAAGACAAGATAAAGAAGAGGAGGACATACGAGTCTAGTTGAGATTCCAGAAGAAACAAGACGAATGTTTTTGTTTACGATGAACTTTCTCTGACCGTGAAAAGAGTGGACTTTAGAGGCTTTTCTTGTGAGTGGGTCCAACCTCCAAAAAGTTGAGAAGTCGAAGTTACAACTATTTAGATCGAGTGAAACAAATAGGGTGAGAAACTAAAGTTCGTGTTCCTATTACGATTTCTTTGAAACCGAAGAAAAATTTGTGGTTTTACATGGAAGCGGCAATCAATTTCAATATACGCTCCTATACACACTCCAGCTAGTTATAAAGCTTCTATGGCTAAAGTAGACTAGAGAAGGCGGTAGAGCTTAGCACCTTGTATTTAGCCGGAGTGAATGGTTTTCAATGACGTTTCAAAAAGTTTAAAAACAAAGTTTAGAGGGGGATGTATTCCACATATCGCATGTGTAAGATGCTGTATTTTTAATGTTGTTAAATATGTTTTATTTTGGACTCCCTACTATTTAACATGTCTCAATTGGACTTTTTTTTGGAAGGGGTGGCTCAAAATGATTTCTAAGCCCCTCACCAATTGTACTTAATGTTAAGACTTTGTGGATGTGATAGAGTGTGTTCCGAGCAAAAATTGGGTTTATCCCCTCAGAAGTTTTTAAACTTTTGGTTCCTTAAAAGCAGCGTTTTAACTCATTTGCGGAAGTTTTGTACCCATTGAGCACTCTACGCTTCAGAATTTTCAAGATAATAATTGAAGGGCTTGGTGGATGAAGGGGCTATGTTACAAGGCCTGTCCCGAAAGTAACGAGACTGAATTCCAGTTAGAATTAGGGAATTCAGTCTCGTTACCTTCGGGACAGGCCTCTTAACATAGCCCCTTCATCCACCAAGCCCTTCAATTATTAGTCACCAACATTTAAAGGAAGGTAGGTTTTGACTCCCCTTTGGATACGGCCCTGCTCAAGAGAGTTATATCTCAAAGCTAAAAGCCGGATAGCGATGGAATAGAATTAAAACATACTCGATACCATTTCACCACAATTAAACATTACAAGGTTCTTAAAAAAAGAATCTTTCCTCAACCGCCACTATGACACACGCGATATTTTTTACAGAACTACATCAGGTTCTTTATTCTCTTGTCCTGTCAAGCAAGGAATAATCACTTCAGGAAGTTCTTGCAGCGGAATATGAGGTGTTATAAAGAAAGAAAATCCCCAGTGACTAATTGTTTAACGAACGGCTTTCCCATCAGTCTATACTTGATGGCCATCAAAACTTACTTGACATTGAGAATAATAGTCACGCTTTTCATATTTAAATTTTTAAGAGAGCATCCATGCATCATTAGAGACTATTTTATTCATCATTGAATTCGTTCAACTATAAGAGTGAGATTGATAAAGAGATTTCAGGAAAAATTGAATGTAAAAAAGAAAGATGAAATATTGGGATTATCCATAGCTGTCAATCAACTAAGGGTAGTTGGGATTCATTCTGAGACAGGTAGACTTTGTTGCTTTGTAACTGTGAAATCAAATTTTCATGTGGGTGGTGTTGCATTTTTCATAACTTTTGTGTCATCTCAAGTCAAGTTGCATTGTTAAACAGTTATCACTTTTTTTCCAATATGGAGGAATCATCATCTAAAGTGAAAAGTGTAACTTGAAGAATGACCAGCAATAGTTCCCTTACCTCCACCTAACCCAATGGAATTAATTTTTTAACAGAATACTGCAAGAAGTGTTCATCGATCCTATGAGATACACTCAGCAAAGGTTAAATTTTTAATTAAAAACCTCTAAGGTACGTAACTTCTACTAGAAGTAAGCGAAATTTGGCCAAGCTTGACAAAACTTGGACGAATCTTGAACACTTGTGCTGCTTGGGGTAATACTGGGTATCACGATTCTTAAAAACTGTGACCTGTGCAAATGGAAATATTCCAATACTCAGAGACGAAGCTCAGGAATAAGCTTTGGGATAAAAATATCCTCCTCCATTATTTTTTATCAGAGAAAATGACAAAAAAACTACTAATATAATTCCCACCCTATATAATATAAATATCTCCACTGAAATTTTATGTCTAGTACTGCTAAGCTACAGATCTTTTGATATGTGAATCCCTTTCATTAAATTCTCAATCAATAATAATAAAATTTGATAACCTTACCCTAATTAAATAGTATAATAAGGAAATACTTCCTTTAGTCATTGACGTCACTAGCCAAGTTTAACGTGCTTAAAAAACCTACAGAATCTGTTAAAGCGTCACTGAAGATTGTTGGTATGCACTATGTATTATTAGGGAGAAGTGAAACTTCGATAAGCTCTAATAAAATCGTGATGAGAAATACATAAGCTTAATCTAAATATCTTGTAGAATCATTAAAGAAGTAGTTTTCTTGATGAATAAAGTCAAAACCATAGCGTTAACTGTAATAGGGATACACGCACATTATGTATTTTTGAAATATAACAACTAATAACTTAATAATTTGATTTTCAAGATGTCGAGAGTTGCTGTTTAAAAGATACTTCTACTCTGCACATAATTTTAATGAAAACAAAAACTAATTTCTGAACTCATATAGTAGAGTAAAAATGATGTCAATCCTTGGATATACGAAAATTCCAATCAATGCCAAAATCGGTCAGCAAAAACCGTTTATTAAAAAACAAATTTATTACATAATTTACCGAGCCATCGGCTACAATTAGCCGGACGCTCGTAATAAGAAGTAAGAAATTTATTACATGCGTAAAGCTATGAGTTTTTTTGTTTTTTGACCAATTTTTGCATTGATCGGAATTTTCGCGACATCCAATCTTTGATTCACATTTCAACGACATTTACTTTAAAATTGATGGTTTTCTCCCTTGTATCAAATCTCCCCTTTCTAAATTTTTCAATAAAAAAAATACAGTTAGAGTACCATTATAGTCCCCACTTGAATAATCTTGCATATTGTTATTTTGGTTTGTATTCTGAAAACAAGTGTTACCTAATGTGAAAACATATTAAGCGAGATCATTGTTTTCATTAATCTAATTAAAGGGTTTAAAGAAATGACATCCACAAACTTTGGTTAATTTACAACACAATTGAATGCAAAAGAAATAACAATAATCACTACGAGAAATGGTTATATTTTTTCTGAGCACTAGGAGCAAAAGAAAATACATAATATTTTAATGTAAAATAATATAATAGAGGTTAATTTTTTTGTAGTGTAAAATACCCAAATAAATTATTTGGTATATTATACACTACACTACGGTAAAATTAGCTTCAATACACTGTTTAAAAATCTATCAAAATGCCAATTCTATTTTAAATATTTGTAATAAGCGATTTACACTCTAAGACTGGCCTATTGGAATTTATTCTCGAATTTTACTGATTAATGTGATTAATTTGACTTAAAATATCACATTTCCTCATGTAAATCAAAAAACAACTGCCAATGTCATATTCTTGAATGTGTTCAAAGCTACAAATATCTTGGACTTAACGTAGACTCTAACTTGAAATGGAAAACTCATATATCTGAATTGGGGAAAAAATTACGCTTTATTTTATTTAATTTTTACCACCTTAAAAAATAAAATTGATTTGTCGTTTCTAAAAACTTTATATTTTTCTTGGTTCTATTCTTTAATAAATTATGGTGTTACTGTTTGGGGTGGAGAATATAAATCCAATCTCCAACCTTTAATTTCTATTCAAAATAAAATATTCAAAATTTTAAATCAGCAGTCATATCCTGATAATTTTAGATTACTCAAATTATTGCCTCTTCGTCACAACGCTTTTTTCCGTATTATACTTTATCTTTATCGTAATAAAAATCTCTATTTAACACCATAGCAAGACCATATAATACTAGAGCTGTAGCAACATATCAAATTCCCAAATTTTCTAAATCAATTTTTTGTAAGCATTTCTTTTACCTCGCACCAAAATTATACAATAGTTTACCTTTAAATCTAACCTCCATTAATAAATATTCAGAGTTCAAAAGAAATTTATTTGAGTTAATAATTAATATCGACGACCTGGATTTATATTTTTCACTTCAATGAAGCATATTTTTGTTAATGGTTTACCAGCTTGCTGCCATCTTTATTTAGCTAATTTTTTTTACAGTTTTATGTTAGAAGTGTATATTTGGACGGCCAAAACGGCCAGTGGCGCATGCGCTGTAGGTCTCGTGATTACGTAGCAGTCTCGGCGCTTAGTGATGGAACCAATGGAACGCCGAGCCGTGGAAATTAGAGTAGAGTTTAGTTGAAAAATGGCCGTCCAAATATACAGTGCCTTTTATGTTTGTGTTGTAATTTGTAATAAGTCATTTGTCCATATAATTTCTTTTTCGCCTGTACGGGAAGTTTCTTCCCCTTGGCGAATCACATTGTCTTACTTTTCTGTGTTTGTATAATGAATGTCTAATAAAGTTATTATTATTATAATAATTTAATAATATAAGTTTTTGAAAAACTAGAAAAAAATTATTAAGACACACTATTAAGATAAGTACAGTCAGGGCCGGACTGGCAGGTAGAAGGCCCCGGTGGCTGAAAATTAGTAGGGCCACATTACTAGGAGAACATTATCTGTTTCTCCTTCATTCCAATATCACATGGATTTTAATTATTATTTTTAGACACTTACTTAAAAGAGTTTTTATCAATGTATTTAGGTTTATTAACAGGGCTTTGTTAAGTCCAAGGAAATTTAGTACCCCTACCTGAAAATTTCCTACTTTCATCTTAAAAATATCTTTAAATCATTTATATCTCCATCCATTGATAAAAGGGGGGTCCGGGGGTCCTTCCCCGAGAAATTTTTTGAGTTTTAGCAAGTTGTAAAACGATTTTTATCAAAAAGATTTCTAGATTTTCTATCAAATCATCATCGCCCCCTAGAACTCTTCAACACTGTCTGAGGGAAGGTACTCCCCCACTTTGGGAACCACTGCTGTGAAGATAATGCTATGCTGTAACATGATATAAGCTAGTAAAAAAGTATTTCATTTTCTTTCCTCACTCTTTCTTCCAGTCTTAATTTTTTGACTGCCAAAAAATTAACAACGAATGTTGACGTCATCATACGATAAACATTGTTGGAAAGCAATGGAGTTGATGGTATGATTGTTGAAATCTTTAAACAATAAGCGTTTTCGGTCACGTGTTTTTTTCTCGACTTTTAAATTAAAATATTTAATTACCTGTACATTTTTTTAAAAAATTGACTAGATATTTCATTTTACCATACAAAAAACCATATGGAACGCTTGTTTGTATTTGAAAATCTGACACATGCAACTTCCTTATCATCTTATTAATCGATTTAAAATTTTTGGACTTAGTTTCTGACCACATAATGGCAACTTTTCCGAGCTATAGCATTTTATTATTCAAATTTCGTTTTTTTGCACTCCACTTAACACTTTTTAGTATTTTAAATTTAATTGTAAAACCTTCATTAAGTGTTTTAAATTAAATATGAGAATTTAAAATTAAAACACGGAAAAACCTTCGACAAAGAAAGAGGAATCTTAGACTGTCTGGGACGGCAGTTGATTAACTTCTTTCTCAATATATTCTTTTTTAAAATTCTTTAAAAAATTAGCAATCTGAGTTAGAAAAATCCTTCCCCCTACAAAACAGTTTAACTTAATTTAATATTTTTGAGAAATTCTCCTTGTTAAACAACAGCAAAAATATTTAAATTGATCCCTTAATATTATGAAATTATTACCAATTGACTATTTCTCATAAGCAACCTTGGTTATTAAGAGAAGTGGCTACATTTTGATATTCTAGAGTTTTAAACTCAGTTTAAATTTGAAATTTACCAAATCTAGCAACTTACAAATTTGAATGTTTTAAAAAATGTTTTCTCTGGTAACTGGTATTCATTTGTTAATTTCTCAATACTTATTTTGAACTTTTGACGCTAAATAGTGTTAAGAAACTGCTTTCTAATTAGCCATTTACCTTTACTAGTCCAAAGTTATTAAATAAGAGAATAAATAAAATTTCACATATTTTGAGTAAAACAATTTTTGATTTTTAATTAAATGCCTTTTTTATACTTTGAACATTACATAGTGCCCATTGAAAGAACACAAAAAGTTATCAATGCAACCATGGGCGAATCTAAGAGGGGTTATGGGGGACAATTCCTCAACTTTTTGAGAAAATTTCTTTTTTATAAGGGAAAATCATGTTTTCAAAGCCATCAGGGACAGCTTACGCTCACAAGGTTTCCAGAATGACCCCTGAGTTCAACACCTAAATCTGCCCACAAACGCATCACTTACTAAAGTGAAAATATCGCAACACTCACCTTCAAAAATCCTGAATGGAGAAGAAAATCATATTAGAGAACGCTAATCTCAGGGAGGAAATTGCAACCACACCACCCACTGACCTTCCTTCCATCCCCATCCTCTCTGCAAGATTACACTACGTTCATTCTCCCAAAAAAATCCCCGGATGTCCACTTGGGTCATGCCAGTCCAGTTGTCCTTTAACTAAACAAAAAATAGGGTAGTATTGCAGAAGGATGGACCCTTTCCTCGAATTCGACCTGAAAACACATGCATCGTTGATAGAAGCCCCGCGCACATTCCTCTCCCAGCAGGAAATAAACAAGGCCATAAACTGGGGACAGAAAGGATTGGCCCCCACAGCCCCCACCCCAGTAGCGTGAACCGCGTGACCTCGGTTTCGTTTGGAGAGCTTTTTAATACTTGCTGCTCGCTCATTACTATTAACGTAGTTAGAGTCGTCACGTAGGATATCAGAAATTTACCTACACTTCGAGGGCAAGCTTTCATCACTACGGGGGAAACAGGAGTTAAAAAAAGGTTGAATTTTAAGACTAAATAAAATTGAAAAAATTAAATATTTTTACTTGTCCGATTTTTACCAATTTTAGTGTGTCATTATTTAGGTTATTTCTAAGGGAAAAACATGTGAATAACTTCTTTTGCTGTTATTTTGTGGTTTTGAGCTATGTTTTAATTTCTTCGATTATCAAATTTTTGAGATTAATTTTTAAATTGATATTTTACCTTTTTTCAATTTAAATGAAATATTCGTATTTAGCAGAAAAGTTTTCCGTTCATTTTTATAAAAATTATAAAAGTTAAATTTAAGTCTGTAGCTCTTCTATTACTTTTAGTTTTTCTTCAAGAAAGTGAGGGAGAAAGAATGTTATAATAAACTTTCAATGAATTTTTTTTCACAGAATCTACGAGAGTAGAAAGTTTTTAAAAAACGGCTTTAAACCCTTTTGAACAAAAATGGGAGGATTTTTAAGTTACATGTCCTACAAATATCAAATCATAAAATCCAATTGTAATTATGTAGATAAAAATATAAACGCGGATCAGGGCCCCGACTTACAAGTTTGGGGGCCCGGGGCAAAAGACTCGCTTGGGGCCCTCGACATGTCTTAAAGTAAAATTTAAATTTACTTGACTTAAAATAGCAAAATCAATCATCTTTAATCCTTGTGTTAGCACTTCGTAAAAATTCTTTATTTGAAAAGTTCATAATTAAATTTATAAGTTAATAAATTTATTTACATTATCTCATTTTCTTAGCTTTTAAACATTTTTGGGGGCCCCTTTGAAATGAGGGCCCTGGGCAAGTCCAATCCCTGAAGATAACAGGTGGTTTCTCCCCCCAGGCGGGTATACTGTTTATTTAAGCTAAGGCAGCGAAATCAAAGGGAATTGACCGAAGCATGAAAATGTGAAAAGAAATTCTACATTTCTCTGTCTCTCGGGGCCCCCTTGGACCACCGGGCCCCATTGCTTCTGTCACCATTTCGGCGGCCCTCTCACCTTTTGAACTTATTTTTTGAAAAATCTTAATTTTGATTAGGGCCCCCTTTTTCATAAGGCCCCCGTCAGGGTGGCGATCGCCACCCGGCCACCTGGGCCAGTCCGGCCCTGAGTACAGTACTTTACTTTAATATTACTATTCTGTTACAAAATAACGGAATTTTAGGCGAGTAAAAGGTGAATAAAATCACGTTATTTTTTAAGAGCATAATTTAGGATAAGGGGAGGTATACATAATTCAAATTAAATTAATCAACAAAAAAAACACCACCGGCGAGGTATTGTCGAAAAAGATACACACCATGGCATAGAATAATAATAAAAAAAATTTGGAAAAGATTACAAGTAGTACACAAACAATATTTATAACACAACAGAGAAAAAAAGATCATGGAAAATGTAAAATAGTTTGAAATTATTAAAGCAAAGAAGTCTTGGTTAAAATAACTTTTAAAAATCTTACCAGAGCTACATAGCTTGCCAGGGAGTTGAATAAAGTCGGTGCAGGTACTCGCCGTCAGAATTTAAAAAAATGTGAAACAAAAAACTTAAAAACGGAGTGAAGAGAACTTGTTTCCCCAGGAACGGCCGGCCGTCAAATGAGCGCTCGCCGCTGGTCACGTGGGGACGACAAACGTTCGGCGGAAATGGCAACAAAAACCGACGGTAAATACCTGATCAAAGATTAAGATTGTCGCCGATGGGCATTGGGCAAGCGTTGGTGCCGACGAGTTTTTGGCGCTGCGTGCGTTTGTTATTGTTCTATGGAAAGAACGAAACTTTTCTCGTTTCGTCATTTCAGTCGCGATCAGGATGCGCGATAGTGTGGGAAAATCATTCTAGGAAAGAGCGAGCTTCCGTTGCATTGATTTTTCGCTAGTTTTCTACTTAATTGTTGGATTAAGTCGATGCAGTGCAATTTGAAGAAGAAAAAAAACTGGTTTCGGTAGAAAACTCCTCAGGGGAGATGTTTTGTAGGCTAGGCTTGCTGTAGTCCATTTGTGTTCCTAGTAGTTCAGTAAAAAGGTCAGACCGGTAAAAAATTGTAACATATGGTTTATCAACGGTTTTCACTTCGGAATAATATGACCTCAAAATAAATAACATTCTAAAAATCAGACAGAACCGGTCCGCGGGAAGTTTAAAATTTTTCAAAAAATTAATTAACAGTAATCGAGACTTGTACGAATGTTTAAGTTTTGAAAAATTAAAAATATCAATTTTCAAAGAATATTTCAAAAATTAAAACATCACTCAAAACCACAAAATAACTGTAAAAGTAATTTAAACTGTTTCCCCTTAAAAATGACTTAAATAGTGACATAATAAAATAGACAGTAAAAAGTTTCATTTTTTCTAAATTTTTTTGGCTTAAAAAATCGACCGTTCTAAAAAATTCTTGTTTAAAACGTTTGAGGCATTTACCAAGGTCATTTTCCATGGATATTGTAGTTTTATAGCTATAACATAATAAAAACACAATTGTTGATTAAATCATTAGTTAATTAAAATGAACCTTGAAAACACAGGTAAAATCTTTCAATCAAGTGAAACAGAAAAAAATATTTTGATCCAGTAGTGGGGCAATTCCACGGGTAACTGACTGACATTTTTTCAGAAAAACGCTTAGTATTTTGCTATTTTCTTCCCAAAAATCAATGATAAAAAATACTTTCCACCCAGTTTATTGCTTTCTTGTAGGCTTAATCTAATGGCACAATTAAATTTTCAAAATATGTTTTTATTGATTTTTTAAAAATTTTAAACGACGTGGTAACTGACTGACATAAATGTTTCACAAATGTCAGTCAGTTACCACGTCGTTTAAAATTTTTAAAAAATCAATAAAAACATATTTTGAAAATTTAATTGTGCCATTAGATTAAGCCTACAAGAAAGCAATAAACTGGGTGGAAAGTATTTTTTTATCATTTATTTTTGGGAAGAAAATAGCAAAATACTAAGCGTTTTTCTGAAAAAATGTCAGTCAGTTACCCGTGGAATTGCCCAGTAATGTTTCACCTAAAAAAAAATTAAATTTTAAAAAAGACAAAATATCTTTCAAAATTTTAAATTTTTACAAATTTAAAAATATTAAATTTTGCAGTAAAGACAAAGGCATGTGATACATGTCTATGGGCTATGTATTTAAGTGCTGTTAACAAATAATAACAGGCCAACTTTTCAAAGAAATTTAGAATAAGTGTGGAAAAATTGAAGCACTTAAGTATCAAGATTAATTGATTATTATTAATTATATGATTAGCATGATTAATTATTTATATTTATCATTTCACTAAAAATAATCTCTTCTCATTTATTCATGATAAAGCTGATTTTTGTCTGGAGCTGGAGAGCAAGGAACATAGAATAATCCAAATTTTGTGCATGAGGTAGTCAGATTTGGAGGGGTAGAGTGATGGTATAGATCAGGGGTTTCCAACTGGTGGCCTGCGGCCCGCCGGGTCATTTTGTGCAGCCCGCGAGGCTCTCTGAAAAACCCTCCAAAAAGTGGCTTCAAAACACTTTTTAGCACACTAAAATTCAAAATTTTTTTGGGGGAGAACCCCCAACCCCCCATATACCTCCTAGATTATGGACTAGCTTCGATCGTTTTCTATGGTGCAAGAATTAAAAGTTTGAAGTTTCGAGAGGTCATTTGAAAAACCTTAAATTCCCCCTGAGCGTATATAAGGGGGTATGAAGGCTTTTATAACCTTTATCATGAGGAGAGACAAAATGGAGTTTCAAAAAATTAGGTAAAACAATCCTCTAGGAAAAATTTACAAACATTTTCTTGAGGAAGACCTTTTCATTTAAGTAATATTCAGAATATTAAATATATATTCAGTATTCCTACGAGTTGTATAAGAGTAAAAAAATTCATACATCCAGTGGAATTTTGGAAAATACAGTAGTGCATACATTCAAAATATGTAAACAACCTTCGTCCCTCTTTTGCTGGAAAAGTTTCATATTGAAGACTATCACCCCAAAAAAATTATCCTCGTTAAAAAGGAGCCATCAGATTATTTTGCGACCCACCACTTGCATTATGATTTCAATTGCGGCCCGCGAGTACTTAGAAGTTGGAAACCCCTGGTATAGATCAGCATAAACTTATTTATTGTCAACTTAACACTTTCTATCAATTTATTTTGACCAGGTTCCTGACTATTTTTGAAACTCGATTTATCTGTATACTTATCAAAATACAGAAGACTGCATATTATGTGATATCTCTAATTTAGATCAATTGGAAACTAATATAAAATTTTTTTTAGTAAGTAAACAATCAGAAATCTTAACACTAAATACAATCAAAAGAGAAAAACAATAAAAACTGGTTTATTTACATCTTTACTTCAAACTACAGCATCATACCTTTAGAATTTTTTTAAAGCTTTTTTTGAATTCTAAATAAAATAAACAAAACTACCTAACATTTCCCCCACCAACATGTCTTGTCTTCATTTTATTTGTCCAATGTTGGAAAAAAGTGCCAAAAAATTAATGGAAAGTCCTGCTGATATTATGGCAATAAATATCATGAAATTAAGAATTTAGACTTAACTTTGAAAAGGAAGTAAACAAATGAAATGTATACAAGTTCAAATAAAACAACAATCGTAGCATAAATGGCAATTTGTCATGCACATTCAACTAGCATGTTAACAACTCATATAAAAACTTTACCCCAACACAAATCATTGATATTTAATTTAAAAAACCATCTAGGGGGATTTGTGCAATTTTTATAACATAAGAATAAAAATTATGCTGTTCAGTCCATCTGCAAATAAGCAACTTTTTAAGGGTTCAATTAGCGAAATTTAAAAAACTGGTTCCACATTTCATCCATAATTGACACTCTAGTTTTGACAGTCAATTCTTACTCAAATCGTCAACACTAATAAGAATTTTCATAGTACTAAAATCCTTCTTATGTACAACTAAACTCAATGAATTAATTACAGGTGAGAATTATAAGAAAAAGAGAATAAAAATGAATAATACTAAGCGTTATGATGACTCATTTTATACAAGGGTTGGCATGAAAGTTTAAAAATTCTTGTAATTCCTTTCAATCCTGGAGCGCCTGAGATTGCCATTGAATCGCGGCTAGGACTGAAAGGGTTAAGGATAATCATAGTTAAAAAAGGAATAGATAATTTTACTTGGTATTAAAAAAATAAAATTTGAAAATTATATGGGAGGTAGAGTAAAAAACCCAAGTCCCATCTTTTTAACAAAATCTCTTAAAATATTACAAATGACTGTACAAATACTAAATTATTAAGTAGTCACCTTAATGTATTTAGTTTAAATAATTAAAATTAAGTATTTTTTTAAAAATAATTTTAGTTTTTAAATTGTTATTTTATTTGGTTTTCTCAAACTAGCCAATTATTACACAAAAAAATTAAATTTTCCATCAAAAATTTTAATTTTTACTTTCATCATATTCTAACCAGAGCTCATGTCTGTACATAGCAAGGAAACATTTTTAGGAGGTTAGAAATAATATATATTATACCAACCCTGTATAGCATACAAACATTTTATCATGATAATATGAGGTGAAATTTGCTAAAAATCAACATATGATATAAATGTTAAAAGCTTATAGTGGTTTAAGATTCCATTATGGGGAATATCTTGCAAGTGCAATAATATAAAGTTCTATCTTCATAACATAATTTTTAAGTGCAAATATATTTTTCAAATAAGACAATAGATTTAAGTGCCAATATGTCTATCAGTTATACACAAATATCTAGATCAGATATATACAAATATTTAGGAAGAGAAAATTAACTGCCATGAAAATAAAAATATCTCAATTTTTGAAATTTATTGTGGCTAGCTTACAGCAGTTATGTTATGTGATTGACAAGGTTGTTAAGTATTTAAATACTTAGTAACGGAAATACTTTTTAAATCCTTTTAAAGTATTTAGTTACATTCGTTACTTTTTTAGTATCGAACTGGTATTTAACAACAAAATTTTAAAAGTAACTTAAATCTTTAGTACTTAAGTACCTATGCTGTACTTTAGTTACTTTTCTAAACTCAAAGTTAAAAAAACGCAATCCAAACATTGGAGGGGACAACAAAACACATCTTCCGGCTTTTCACAGACCCCAAGGAGCGACCTTGGCGGGCAATGATTCAACCCGACCCCTTGTCCACTAGCAGACGGTGAGTTGGCGACAGGGGCTCGTCTGTATGGTAACTCAATACCATGGGCTGACAATCCTCTACAAGAAAATTTAAAGCCCTATCTTTTCCCCGGTGGCCCTGCGATAGGACACCGTTTTATGGCCATTAATTGTTCGTATTTTCTTGTTTTCCACACTACCTCCCATGTCACCGATGGGAAGATACATTTTTTCTGGGGGGTGACAAATTTTTCCCGAAGATGCCCTTCAGTCTTTTTTTGTTGTGCTCCCGGAAAGGCTGCTGGTTTCCTGCTCGGTCATCTTCTATTCGGCCTGGTCGTTTTGGCACGAGGACCTTTCGGCGCTGGGCGTTTTGGTGCGGGGAGGATTCGACATGATAAATAAAATGAAATTAAATAGAACTCTTTCAAAATCATTCTTAAAAACTAGAAAAATATTTTTTGTCTCGTGCCGAGTCGTCCCATTCCGCTCCTGTTTCCTGGATTAACTTTGTTTGCTAAAAAAATAATACCCCAAAAAGAGGTATGGTTTTTCATAATTATTTTTTTAAAGTAGTGAGGGGATTTATGTTTTCTTTATATTTTTATCTAGATAATTGCAATGGATTTCTATGTTTTGTCATTTCTATGATGGGTCATTCCATGTGAAATCAACCAATGGTCAAAACCTCATGTCTTCAGATTTTCTTGAAATTTACAATATGTGTTGTACACACTTAGTGTTGTAAAACTGTGAAGTTTCAGATTTTTCTGATGATTTTTTCAAGAGATATGGCCTTTCAAAACTTCAAAATTTTCAGTTTTCTGGAATTTTAGGTAATTTTCAAATAGCTGTATCTCATCAGCTATTCATGCTAAAGACATGAAATTTGTTTTAAATTATTCAGTATTGTATGATGTTTCATAATATATTAACCCTAACAAAGATATAGATTTTTAAAATTTAAATTTTTTTAAATTTTTCAAAAAAATTTAAATATTTAAAAATAGGTATAATTGATTTTCTTTTTAAAAATATATTATTTCAAACACACTTTCAGCAACATATGGGCCAAATTTCAAGATGGTATCTTCATGGGTTCAGAGAGAAAAAAAATGTTTTCTACCATAATGTGCTCTTATATTTGGGAAAAAACACATATTTTGAGCTAGTAAAGAGCATTTTACCTACAAATACTACCAATTTATTTAGGAATATTGATATTTATGCATAATTTACACTTACTTTCATTTTGAAATATTTAAATTTTAAAACTTTAATTTTTTTTAATTTTAAATTTTTTTAAATTTAAATTTTGAAAAATTAAATTTATTTCTAATTAAAAAGAAAATGTTCAACATAATACAATTACTTTATCTAGTAGCAAAGGATTGTAAGAAGTTCTAAAATTTTAAAAAGTAGAAGATTAAGATGGAAGAGCTCTAAATAAAATTCATTGTCCGAAATGAAACCATAAAAAGCAATCATACAATAATTTTGTCTGAAAAATCTCATTTAATAATGTATAGGTATAAAATTACAAATTATGTACACCTATCACTACATAATTAAGTTCTTGAATTCTTATTATGAATTACACAAGTTCAGATTTTAGAAAAATTTTACAACAGACTTTTGCAAAATCTCAGGAACTTGATATATTCTTCCCCTTGCAGTTTTTGGATGTAAATTACACAATGTAAAGATTTTAGGCACAGTCAAAATATTTGGTTTTCTTGGATAAGAAAATGATGGTGTTGGTCCACAGGGATGTAAAAAAGAAATTTCAACTTCTTCTGACTGGTCTTTTGACGTAACACATCCCATCCACCATTCATTCTCACAGGCAACATACCCAACAATCTCTTCAAATGGAACATCTTCCTCACAAGAACTTGCTTGATTCACATGCATGTGATGTGTATCAGAAAAGGAGAACAGTCTTGTTAGTATTTTTTCTGTATTCAAAGGTATAAAATCATGGTATTGTTGTGTTCGAACAACTGTTATGGCTTTTTCGAATCTTGTTTTTAATGACTTTCCTTCTTCAATATACTCGATATTGCTGACATAAAAAAGGAGATGGATGGTAAATTTTTTACTGACCATTGAAAAGAAATTAAGATTGGAGGAAACAGAAGCTGTTATAATTTTAGACTTAGCTGAGAATTATTCATTTGTTTTACAAGATGGTTTTACACAAGGCTTCCACTGGAACAATGCTATGGCAACAGTTCAATTTGTTTATTTTAAAGAAATTGATTTTGCCACAGGGGATTTACTAAAAACTCATAAAAGTTTTGTTTTCATATCAGACTGTTTGAAGAAGAAAAGTCATTAAAAACAAGATTAGCCATAACAATTGTTGGAACACAACAATACCGTGCTTTTATACCTTTGAATAAAGAATAAATACTAACAAGACTGTTCTCCTTTTCCGATACACATCACTTGGGTATGTTTAATTTGCAATTTTATACCTATACATTACTAAATAAGATTTCTCGGACAAAATTATTGAATGATTGCTTTTTACAGTTTCATTTCTGACGATGAATTTTATTTAGAGCTCTTCCATCTTAATCTTCTACTTTTTAAAATTTTAGAACTTCTTACAATCCTTTGATACTAGATAAAGTAATAGTATTATGTTGAACATTTTCTTATAAATTGTCTAATTTTAATTGGAAATAAATTTCATTTTTCAAAATTAAAATTTAAAAAAAATTAAGTTTTAAAAAATTAAAATTTTAAAATTTAAATATTTCAAAATGAAAGTAAGAGTAAATTATGCATAAATATCAATATTCCTAAATAAATTGGTAGTATTTGTAGGTAAAATGCTCTTTACTAGCTCAAAATATGTGTTTTTTTTCCAAATATAAGAGCACATTATGGTAGAAAACATTTTTTTTCTCTCTGAACCCATGAAGATACCATCTTGAAATTTGGCCCATATGTTGCTGAAAGTGTGTTTGAAATAATATATTTTTAAAAAGAAAATCAATTATACCTATTTTTAAATATTTAAATTTTTTTGAAAAATTTAAAAAATTTTAAATTTTAAAAATCTATATCTTTGTTAGGGTTAATATATTATGAAACATCATACAATACTGAATAATTTAAAACAAATTTCATGTCTTTAGCATGAATAGCTGTTGAGATACAGCTATTTGAAAATTACCTAAAATTCCAGAAAACTGAAAATTTTGAAGTTTTGAAAGGCCATATCTCTTGAAAAAATCATCAGAAAAATCTGAAACTTCATAGTTTTACAACACTAAGTGTGTACAACACATATTGTAAATTTCAAGAAAATCTGAGACATCACCTGCAAAAATTGCATTTTAATTGGTTGATTTCACATGGAATGACCCGACACGTAGCTTAAAAATTCTCCCATTTTCCCCTAAAAGGATTAAAGGCTGTTTTTTAAAAACTGTTTACTCTCATGCAAGCCTTTATGTAGTATATTACAAGATTCTATGAAAAAATTCGATTATTCTTTCCTCACTTTCTTGAAGAAAAACTAAAAGTAATAAAATAGCTACAGAAAATTTAACTTTCTTTTTAATTTTTTAAAAAATGATTGAAAAAATTTTCTGCTCAATACGAATATTCCATTGAAATTGGAGAAAAAGGCAAAACATCAATTAAAATATTAAATTCAAAAATTTGATAATCGAAGAAATTAAAACATCGCTCAAAGCTACAAAATAACTGCAAAAAAAGTAATTCACATGTTTTTCCCTTAGAAAAGACCTAAATAAAGACAGACTAAAATTGATAAAAATGGGACAAGTAAAAAAAATTAATTTTTTCAATTTTTTTTGCCTTAAAATCGACCTTTTTTAAAACTCCCGTTAAAAACTTTTGAGGCATTTGTCGAGGTTATTTTTCCATGAATATTGTAATTATAAAGCTCTATAACATAAAAAAAACACAAATGGTGATTAAGTTATTAGTTAATTAATTTATTATAATGAACTTATTTATGAAAAAACAGGCACCGCAGCCGATTTTTCGTAAAAAAAATAGGAAAAATAGGAGAATTTAAGAAAAAACAGGAGAAAAAAAGGATTATTTTTCTTTAAAAAATAGGAGAAAAAAAGGAATATTTTTCTTAAATTTGAGTAAAAATAACACACCAAGGATGCCAACCTGTGCCTGTGCCGACGCACATTTCGTATTGAGTGCTCCCGCGATGCCGCAAAAAATCTATAATTTTTTGCTCTTTTTTCGATTCTTCGCTTATATTTCAAAAACTATAAATTTCGCGAAGATAATTTCAGTTACAAAGTTAAAGTAAACCAAATTTCCTACAAAATTCGCTAGTCAACTTTGATTTTCCGAAGAGTGGTTTTGAAGCTAGAGCGCGCTGAAAAACATCGATTTTTTTGTCTTTCCGCAAAAAAAGGAAAACGCGCTCTTTTACTCTCTACAAAATGAAAACTATTGAAGTTATTACCAAAAATTTTATACCACGTTAAAGATAATTTAATTTTATATAAGTCACGTGCTTTCCATTACCATTTTTTGAGAAGGGGAGGAAGTGAAGCAAAGATCGATATTAAAACTGTTGCGGCTCGCGGACCAAACGGACTTTTGCGGTTGTTAATCTGCAATCTGAGCTTTATTTCCGGTATATTACTAATAAAATGGATTGTTTTGGATGAATTGGTGACTAACGCATACGCATGCTTAAAAAATTAATTTATGAAATATTGGGTGTTTTAGGCGAAATTTCAATAAATTTTTTAAATTCCTATTTAAAATTATGGAAGTGTTTTAATGAACGAATTTTTATGTTTTTTGCATCGCTAAATCCGAATTTGAAGTTTATTTTATTTTGAAAGTAATCTTCACGTCGAAAATTGCAAAAAATCTCAATTTTTTTTTCGGTTTTTCATCGATTTTCTAAAACAATAACTATTTTACGAAAAATAGCATGAAACCAAATTAAAGTACGTAAAATTTCCTATAAGATGCACTGGTTCATTTTTATTTTGCAAGGAGCGGTGTACGTTTTATAGCGTTTTGAAATTAAGATATTTTTTTTTTGCTTTTCTACAAAAAAGCAAGGAACGATTTTGCCCACTACAGCTCTAAATAAATTCTAGTTACCGACAAATAGCTTATACCAAATGAAAGAACATTTAATTTCCTACAAAATGCACTGCTCAATTTTAATTTTATAATGAGAGGTATTCACGCAAGAGCGCGCTGAATTAGAGCTGTTTCCTGACTTTACACAAAAACATGAAAATTGCTGTTCTTCAAAATGCTATAAAATGTACAACGCTCCTCGCAAAATAAAAATGAACAAGTGCATCTTATAAGAAATTTTAGGTTATTTAATATGGTCGCATGCTATTTTTCGCAAAATGAATATTTTCCTAGAAAATTGAAGAAAAATCGAAAAAAAAGAGCAAAAATTTGAGATTTTTTGCAATTTTTGATGTGAAGATGACTTTCAAAATTAAAATAACCTTGAAATTCGGATTTACCGATGCAAAAACATATAAATTTGCTTATTAAACACTCCCATAATTTAATATAATACTTTTTTAAAAATTATTTAAATTCCGCCTAAAACACCCAATATTTCATAAATTTAAAAATTTATTTTTTTAAGCATGCGTAGTCATCAATTCATCCAAAACAACCCATTTTATTGGTAAAGTAATATACCGGAAATAAAGCGCATATTCCAGATTAACAACCGCAAAAGTCCGTCTGGTCTGAGAGCCGCAACAGTTTTATTATCGATCTTTGCTTCACTCCCCCTCCCCTTTTCAAACAATGATCATGTAAAGCACATTTTTTATAGAAAACTAAATGCTCTTTCACGTGGTATAAAATTTTTGTTGATAACTTGAATAATTTTCATTTTGTAGAGGGTAGAATCACACGTTTTCCTTTTTTTTGCGGAAAGGCCAAAAAATCGATGTTTGTCAGCGCGCTCTAGCGGCCAAACCACTCTTCAGAAAATCAAAGTTGATGAGCACATTTTGTAGGAAATTTTATTTTCTTTAACTTTGCAATTGAAATTCTCTGCGAGAAATTTATAGTTTTTTAAATATTGGCGAAGAATCGAAAAAAGAACAAAAAATTATCAATTTTTTGTGATTTTCGATATGAAGCCGCCCCCCACTTGGGAGCAAACTTCAGATTCGTAATCAGCGCCCTCAAAAACATAAAACCATCGAAAAAAAACTTCTTGCAGAAATTTTTTGAAAAAAAAATACCGTTTTCCTGGGCTGAAAACAACGGAGGACAGCTTTGCCTCAACGGGAGAGGAAGCTCCGCGGCGGCCACGCCGCGTCCCGCTGGAAGGAAACGAATCACTCCATTTCGTATGCCAAAGCGTTGACAACGGACCGATAGTATTGACATCAATCCATACCTACAACAAAACATAAACGAAGAGAGTCGATCCCAAGGGTTAAAAAATAGGAAAAAAAGGATAAAAAAGCTGAAAAAAGGAGGAAAAATAAAATGGACCGTAAAAATAGGAAAAAAGGAGCTAATGTGAAAAAAACAGGAAAAATAGGAAAAACAGGAGCGCTGCGGTGCCTGGAAAAAATGAAAATATTTTGACAATATTTGGTTTTGGCAACAAATCACGTAAAAAATAATTAAAATATTACAGACAAAAAATCTTTTTAAAAATTAAAATTTTTTAACCAAATTGATTTTTAGGAAATTTTTTTTGCATGTGATACATGTGTATAGACTATAATTTAGTGCTATTTACGATTGTCAGGCCAATTTTGCAATAAAATATAGAATATGCTTGGAAATATTAAAGCATTTAAGATAAAAGTATTAATAATATAAATACTTCAATTTTTAAATAAACTAAATTCAGGGATCTGTCCAGGACAAATTTAGTACCGTTTTACAGTAGCTTCACTAATTCGTCTATCGTTAAAACGGTAGCTTCACAAATTTAAAATTTTTACAATTTATTGCTAAATTTCCACAATTTATAACTGAATTTTCACAAATTATTGCTAAACTAATTATACTAATATTTGAAAACTTTAACCCCCCTTTAAATATATATGTAAAGTGATTTTTAAAAACGTATTTTTCAATTCATTTTATTACGCGTATTTTATTTTTTTTTCACAAATTGTTTTTAAATTTTCACAATATAGGTAGTTGGCAAAAATCCTAGACAGATCCCTGAAATTTCAAAAGAAAGAGGGGGGAAAGAAAATGAAATACTTTTTTTACTAGCTTATGAAAATAATTGTTTTGTTAAAAAATTGGATAATTATGAAAGGAGGAAACCATTATCTCATCTTATTAAAGTAAAAGTAACCTTAAATTTAGAGTTAAATATTACTTCTTAAAAAATTAATTACTTTAACAATTTATGCTTGATTAAATTTCCTTTTATTTTTACATTATGGTTCAAATTATTAACTTATTATGTAGTCAAAAATCAAAAAATATAAAAAAGTAAAAAAAATATTTTTAAAAAAACGCTTTTATTGAAGTGTTCTAAAAGGTCAAAAATAATTAATTCGGTTTGACAAATAATTTATTGGGAAGTAGAAAATAACTTTTTGGTAAGTAAATAATAACTGATTTTCTAATCACTAAAAATAAAAGCGTGGGCGCTGGTAATTAATATATTTTTTTTAAATTTAAATTTTTTAAATTTATTTTTTAAAATTTGTACAAATTCACTTGAAGGTATGGACCCGTATATGTAAATTCAAGTTCAGTAACACTAACATCTATGCCGAACGAGGGTTCGAACCCCAGACGTACTGCTTTGCAGTCAGATGCTGTAACCACTAGGCCATTACGTTGGCATTTATGTATAATTTTGCATAGAACATAGAATAAATAGTGAATAAATAATAACTAGCGCCCAAGCTTTTATTTTTAGTGATTAGAAAATCAGTTATTATTTACTTACCAAAAAGTTATTTTCTACTTCCCAATAAATTATTTGTCAAACTGAATTAATTATTTTTGACCTTTTAGAATACTTCAATAAAAGCGTTTTTTAAAAAATATTTTTTTTTACTTTTTTTTATTTTCTACTTTTTAGTCATGGTATTTTTTTAACGAAAACTCACAAGAAAAAATGTATTTATTTCAACCATATTTAATCCGATGTTAGGATGGAATTTTAGTTTTCTACATGATGGTGAAATATAACACCATCCACTCACTCGCCGATAAAATCCATCCATATCAAAAAGATTCACAAGAAAAAGAAAAAGCATCCAATAAAATAAAAATAACCAATCGTATGGTAAGCCCAGACAAAAATAAAACCCAGAATTAGTGCATCAAGGAGCAAACAGTACCATTCAGTCTTTTCAGTGGTCCATAAATTATAAAAGTACGTAGCAAATTTTTCTTCTCTCGCGATTCCTCGGGATGGGACACCAATTTTCAGCGATTTCTCGCTCTTCTGGCGATTTCTTTCTCGCGGTTATTATCTTAAATCGCTAATTATCTTAATTGTTAATTGGAAGGTAAGAAATCACGTTTTGAAGATTAAATATTGTAGTGATATACCTAATATATTATCTTACAGGTTTTGGGAGCCATTGGCTTCACGGAAGTGTCTCAAATTTGAATTAAAAGGATAACTAAAACCACTCGTTAATTACAGGGGTTTTGACTAGTTGATTATTGAATATTGCATTTTCATTGAGTTTACACCATGGTGCAAAGTTTCAGAACTTTATATCGTTTGGAAGTGCCTGAAATTTTATGTACAAGATCTTGTAAAAAGAAAAAGTGATTAATCGTCTATAATTATCGTAATTACTGGGCAATTCTCGTTTTGACTTTTGAATATGATGAAGTTATGTCTTATACACCATTGTGCACGGTTTAGGGAGAATAGCCTCTTGGGAAAGGTCTCAAAATCTGGTTTTTCTGTTAATTAAAAATACTCGTTAATTAACTTAATCCTTTGGTTGTTTGACTAGATAATGGTTGGATATTGGAGTGTCATGAGGGTTACACCGATGTGTAAAGTTTCGGGGCCCTAACATATCGGGAAGTGCCCGAAAATCGAGTTTTAAAATTCCACCCGTAAAACGCCGCCAAAAGCAAGTAGAATAAAAGCGTTTAATTAGGAGTATTTGTACTCAAATTATTTCAAAGTAACTTTAACAACCTTGGTGATTGATGCATAATATTACTGTCAAATATTTATATGAGTTATTCTTTATAATTAATAAAAACTAACAATGACAGCAATTGGGAAACACTAGAAGTAACTAGTAACACTAACAAGTAACCCCACATAATAGAATCTTGATCCAAGTTAGTTAACATATTAACACAGGGAAAAAATTACAATCCTTGAAACTTGAGTATTATAGGCATTGATTGCGCAGGTTCAGATTGTTGGGTGGTTGGCACGTAGTAGAGTTGATCGCTACCTTCATAAACCACGGCTTCGCTTACAATTGTTTCAGTTGCTTGTTGGATTTCACTTTGACTGTGACTCTCATTTTCGTGACTCTCACTCTCATTTTCCATACTATCGATCTCATTTTCGTTACTCTGACTCTCTTTAATCAAGGCTGGTCCAATCTAGAAGCAAATTTTTAATTGTTACAAAAGTTAACAAAAATTAGGTGGTAACCAAGTACAAATTATCATAGCTATTTTTTCATACACAGATGTTCCAAAATTTACCAATGAAATATTCTTTATTTTACTATACATGCATTTAAATATGTTCTATACAACTAAAAAAAACTGGAGATAAACCACATTTTGCATGTTTGCATAGCACTTAACATGTGTTTTATTTACCATGCACTTTTAAATATTTCTTTTGCTCTACTAAAACCCAAGTTCATCTCAAATAATTGCATTAAAAAATTATAAATAATTTGGTTTGTCACATTTGTTATAACTGGCATTATGTTGCTTAAAATATAAATTCTATAATCTATAAATATTTTTTTAATTTTCCCTAAAGCATGAATTATTTAAAACCTTTTAAATATTAAACATTTTCAACAAAAAATTCAGTTTTAAAAGGCAACATGATTCAAAAATGATTTTAATTAGATTTTTTTACAATTAAAAATTGTGACTTTTAAGGAAGAATAGATTTATAAATTATAAGCAAAATCTGCTTAAGGTTTTACAGCTTTTGAGGTACCCAGAATGATTATAGTACACTACGCCTAATCTTTTCATAAACCAAAGTTACCACGCGATACCTTATCCCAGCATCTTCAAAATATTACGGCAGAAAAGATCCTTACTATTTCTGATGAATAAGTATCCATGATTATGTTCCCATGTTTGTTTTCCAAGTGTTTTTTCAAATTTGATATAGAGGACTTCCGGGATATGTTTTTGCCACAAGCTTTGCAGGTGGCATAAGCATGGTCAACAGGGGTGAAAAAGGTCCAGACATAAGATCTTCTGCGGTCTTGAGGTTCACTTAAGTCTTCTAAAAAAAGTCAAACGGGATACTTTAGTGAAACACATATAATCTGGTACGTAATATGAATTCATGAACAATTTAATAAGTAGATATAGATGTTGAGTAATATGGCTATTAAACTTATAAGAGACAATTAAGTTTATAATAAAGCTTTTAAGCATGGGTACCACTCCTCAAATTTTGCAAGACTGAACTTTAAAAAAAAAACTACCACGGTCAAGAGAACTTTAACAGAATTATCTAATAGTATATGCATAATTGTACCAATATAATGTTATTGTTATCCCATTTAACCAGAATATCTATTTATTCTTAATTAATCTAAATAAATAATACATACATATTATCAGTTAGTCAAAAATAGTATTGAATTTCAATTATACTTGCTAAATTAGACTTTCAATTGTTATCATTAATACACAAAAAGTACTTGAACTGATACCTAAATATTCTGAGAAATGTATATTTGCACGCATATCCAGAGGTGCCAAGCTTCAAGTTTTTCCGTAACCAGAGCTGTTGTACGATTTAGTAACACCGGACTTGTTGGCTTCTGAACACGGTCAAGTTGTTTTTCTACATCGCAATTACAACGCGAGAAGGAGCCTGACATCCGTGGGCTTCCACGAAAGCATCGCGGGAGAAGCGGTACACTCCGCGAATTAAACGGAAACGAAACTTTCACGAGAAGTCACGATTTTCCGCGATAACTTGTGATTTTTCTCGAAAATAATCTGGAAAGTAAAAAAATAAGTAGGGATTATCTGAATTACAATTAGTTTGTGGGCCGCGAATCAATGACAAAGCGGGACATTGCAGGGATGCAGAATATGTCCGATCCGGCGATCTAGGATCGGGGATAATTTCAGCCATCTGGGGAAATTTTGAGGAAAAGTATAATATTGAATTGAATTTTAGTGCAGTAATAAAAATTTACCAGCTGTTGATACCGACAGTAATTCAGAATTTTTGTGTAGGTCTTTATCACTTTAAAAAGTTTTGGGGAAATTCGTGTATGGATTGGGGGAAATCTTGGCAGTAAAAACATTTTCTGCATCCCTGGGACATTGCAATTTTCTGCCGAAGAAACTGATGCCTGGAAGAGAGGTTCAACATTCCGACCTCCCTCAAACAAAACCATAGACCAATAGCAGGCCTAAATTCCACTCAACATTTGATGGAAATAATAGAAAAGTTCCCCAGTTTGTCATCCTGGCTACGAGTAGTTGAAGAAACCACGAAAAATCGTACCTTGCATGGGAAAAAGGGAAGCAAATACATTTTTAAAGCGCACATTTTCGAGACTTCAAAAATCCGTAATTTTTAATCAATGTCCATAACACCATAATTTTCGATTGAATCCGTAAATATTACGGTCAAATCGTAATACTTGGCACCTCTGCATATATAATAATGTTATACCATTAACCAGAATATGCATTTATTGTTAATTAGCTTAGATAACCATTATTAATTGGTATATCCTGCCAGTGCTTTACGATAATCAGAGCCCATGTGCGCATGCGTCGGAACTACAGCGACTTCTGCTCTGTGCTTATCTGCGAAAAAAAGGGGCCCCTCAGCTACGGAGCCTGCGTAAGCAAAAAGACATCGTAGTTCAGTATCCATGGGGACCGGGAAATAAAGCAAAGAAAGACGGAATTCCGTCTGCCAAAATTTTCAAAAGACAAAATTCAGTCTTCCTTACTGTAAAGTGGTACCCATGTTTAAAGTATGAATTTTCAAAGATCAGAAGGATTAAAACTCAAGTAACAAATCTGACTTAAAACCTAGAAACAGGTCTGTAGTTAGGGTTTTTGTCACCCAGAGCTACTGACATACAGCCAGGAGAAGAGCTATTGACACATAAGATGATGCTGCGGTTGTTATAGAAATGGGTTATTCCACTGAATTTTGGGGTTGATGATAATTCTTTTGGCGCTGAAATAAATGTTTAGCGCCAAATCCGAGTGGCTATCTTTCAGCTTTGTACGGATGGGAATTTCCTTACATTACTAGATCTAATCTGATTTATTACATTTTATAAGATCTATTTCAACTGATCTGATCTATTTAATTTAATTTTATATTATCTGATTTACAACAACTTACCTGATTTGATTTTGGATATTTTGTAATTTTTTTGGATTTATAGTCATACCTGATCTACATCAACTGGTCTGATCTGATATTAGATATTTTGTTTTATGTTGCATTTAAGTTCAGTTTACAGAGAATATGTTCAAAGAGCAAATTTTTGTGAGGATTTCGAAGCGACCCGAAATGTCCTGCGTAAGCAGCTTACAGGGGTTGGTGAGCAATAGCGAGTAGGGGGAGGTAGCTCCCTTATCTTATAAAAAATATCAAAAACATAATGAATACATATTTTTTATATTTTGTCACTTAACAAGTTTCTAACGCCTTATCTAAATTTCACAAGTATGATGATTAAGTTATAAAATTTACAACTAATATTTTATCAGCTATTAAAACAGAATGTAACTAATTCCCTAAAAATAGCAATATTATGGCATACTAAACAGTAAAAAGTTTTCATGCGAAAAAGTATTTCCGGTTTTTATTGACGAAAAATTTCAAAGATAATCATAATTTAATGTAGTTTAATAAAAGTTTTCTCAATCGCCAAACGACGCCTAAAAAGCCAAATATTGCAGTTCAATTCATACCAGCTTCCCTCTTCTTTTGGACTTGTCTACTCACGGCAACCCTGTTCATAGCTCTTCTCCTGGTGGTTTGTCAGTACAGTTTTTTACTTCCCATCTAATTTTAGTTTAATTAAAACATGATTTTAAAAAAAACTAAATTAGATTTTCCAAATTGAATTTAGATTAACAAAGCTCTACTCATGGAAGCTATTCTTTTTACTTTCAGGCTATACTTTTAAATACATTGCAAACAGTTTGTCCTTTTAAATGATTTTTGTTAGTTTTCATTACAGAATCATGCTCTTTATGCACTGCCTATGTGTTGGCGATTCGTGTGTTGTTTGTTGCTGCGTACCCAAGCCATATACTTGTGGTTCCGTGTGGTAGAGATCTTTCTTTAAATTTTCAGACTTTTTGATTTGTCTTGTGGCATCATCGGAAATGGCTATATAAATCAGAATTTTCGGTTCACGCTTGCTGTTTTTCCTTTTGAATGAACCTTACGTTGCCTTTTCCATTTTTCTAAGTTAAAACTTTAAAATATCTCCCCACGGCACTAGATTACTCGGATTTGATAATTTTCTATTCTGATTGTTAGTGTTAAAATTTTTAATTGTTATTAGCTTTACAATTGTTAATAAAAAGATGTTTAAACTTAAGTCTTCTTATTGTAGAATAGGACACTTAACTTAATTCCTAAATTTTGACCACTTGAATTAAGCTAGGGCAAGGTAGCTAAATACTTGACACCAACTTTTTTACCTCTAGGTCAGGGATTCTCAAACTTTTTCAGCCGCGGCACCCCTAGGAAGCTAAAAAGAATTCGCGGCACCCCCCCCAAAAAAAAGGTTAAAATTTTTTGAAAAAAGGTGTCCACATAAGAAGTCTCCAGCAGTGTATTATGAAATTTATTTCAGGAGGGGCCCAAAATTAGCCCTCAACTCTTCCATGTATATTAAATAAGTCGAATGTAGTTTCTTTCAGTTTTTTAAGGTAGAAATAGACAATATGCATGATTTTCAAATTCATTTTAAAAAGAAAGAGCATGAAAAATTACGTTGAAAAATGCTAATTAAACTGCAATTCGATCAAATAAATTCGATTTAAAACGCATTTAAAGTTGCTCTGACGTCACTATCAACAAAAACTTCAGTGCTTGACGATTCTGACTTGTGACGTCATACTTCAAGTTCAAATTACGCGCGAAAGGCATCCATTGAAAAGCAATGGTGTTTGCATTTATGTTGGGGTTTTTTGGTAGCCTGTAGTTTCTTATTTCGGCAGCTATGGACGGCCCTAAACAAGTAAAAAGTACTATAAAGGATGTTTAGTACCTATGTGCAAAAATACAAGTGTTAGAATACCGGATGAATTGTTTTTCTCAGTACCAAAAAATGAAAGAATTCGTCATAAATAGTGTAACTTTATGCTTAGAGACACAAAGAAACAAACAAAAACGTGATACCAGCTGCATAAAATATAATAATTCATAGCAAAAGAAAACTAGAATTTTTGTGATACTAGCAGGGTTGGCAAAAAACCGGGTTTTTTTTAAAAAATATAAAAAAAACCGGGTTTATTTGTTTTTTTTTGGTTTAAACCAGGTTTTTTTGGTTTAAACCAAGTTTTTTTAGAATTTTTTTTATCAGAATAAGTTATTTTAGCATTGATGTTTGAAATTGAGTTGTAAATGAGACATTTATTTCAGGGGTTGTTTATAATTGGTAAATGATTTGTATATTTCAATTAATTAATTAAAATTAAATTAATTTGTTCTAAAAATAATTTTTGTTTCTAAAATATTCCAATTTGAATATCTAATATTATTCTAGTGAATAAAAATCAGTGTTAATTTATCTTGGATAAATGGTTGAAATAATCAAATTATTTATCTTAATTATATATGGATTAATTTATGAACTTAAGAAATTTCTTTAGAAAGAGAAAATTTTATTTTTTAAATGAGAAGTAAAAGTGAAATGTAAACAACTAATGTTAATTGAAATTGGATAATTGATAAAGATAATTAATTTGATTAATTATTAAATGGTAAAATAATCAAATTAATTATATGGATTAAGAAATTTCTTTAGAAAGAGAAAATTTTACTTTTTTTTTTTAATAAAAGGGAAATGTAGGCAACTAATGTTAATTGAAATTGGATAAATGATTGAGATAATTAATCCGATTAAGGAAATTTACGTTTTTATTAATTTAGTAAAAAACCCAACTGGTTTTTATCTGTTTATAAACAAACCAACTGGTTTTTAGTTTTTATCATTAAAGAAATCAACGGTTTTTATTAATTTACTAAAAAAACCAACTGGTTTTTATGACTGACAAATAAGACAAATTGGTTTTATTAATTAATTAAAATCCAAGCCATATTTTATCAGTGAAAAACAGATAACTTTTGTGTATGTTTAGTTACTCTTTGAAATAATGCTTCATTTTAAAGGAAATTAATAAATGAACTATCTCTTGCAAAATATAATAAGTTTAACTTAAGCATTTAAGGTTAAGTTTAGAGAGAATTCAATAATTAAAACCATTAAATTAAAAGATTTCTGATTTTTAATCACCTTAAAATGTCAATTTTTTTATAAATCTGACCTTTTAATTTTGTGCAAAAGATTATACTTAATAACACTTTCTTTAAAAAATCCTGAAAATATTTTATAATTTCTAAAAAAACCAAAAAAAACCAAGTGGTTTTTTTGGTAAAAAAACCATGGTAAAAAAACCATGGTTTAAACCAATGGTTTAAACCAAATGGTTTAAACCGGCCAACCCTGGATACTAGTACATTGACATTGCAATAAATGGAATGCTTGATTATCATCAGTTTAAATTAATAAACGAAAGAATTTAATGAAGTCAAATAAATTATTTACTGTTGCAACAGTTAAAAAATTCAAAGATTTTTTGGTTTTTAAATGTGTTTTACATTTTTATTTTACTAGTGATATTTTAAATATTTTATACTGACTATAATTAAACTTAATATTGTGAGAAAAAACCTACAAGACATTCATTATTTATTTACAAAATTTCCAAAGTTAGTCCAAATGCTAAGAAACTGAATGAAAATACAAGAAATCTGTACAAAAGGAATAAAATTTTAATTCTAAAAAGAACATTTTTGAGTTTCAAGAACAGTGTTATCCAGTCTTAAACAAGATGCATAACGGGAGAATTCAAAAAAGTAAGTTTTTATGCTCCATGTGCTCAAAACAGTATTGCCTGAAACAAATCTCTTGAAGTATGACGTCACACAAGGTTACGCCCCGTTTTGAGTCAGGTGACTTATGGGCTTTTTTTAAACACTTTTTGCGCTTAAATTAAAACCTTTTGTGATTTTTAAAGTTGATTTTTGGGTTTTTCATGATCGAATTAGTAAATTGGGTAAGTTTTAGGATGTTTCGTGACATAGTGCATATTGTCTATTGTCTTATACAAGAGTTTCATTTAAGAAAGATTGTAAAAATGCTTGAAGTATCAAAGGGGGATCTGGGGGTCCTCCTCCAGAAAATTTTTGGAAAGTTGACTGTAAAAGACAGGTTTTTAAGTAGTTTTAGCACACCTGTTGTAGAATTTAGATTTACATTTTTGGCAGGATTTGAATTTTTATGAACTTAATATAATTTAAAAAAAGTTGTGAATAATAAAGTTCCAAGAAAAAAGGGATGTGGAGGTCATTCCCAATAATTAAATTGTCATTCCCCTAAAAACAGGGCTTACCTTGGTTTTGGTGTACACCTACTCCGAATTTCGGGCATATATTTTTAGGTAGGATTTTGATTTTGATGAACTTATAAAAAGTTTAAAATTAGAGTTTTAACTTGTTTTTGTAGAGCAAGCCCTAGTTTCAGTGGGATAGGGCACTCTCGGCCCCCATATATACGCCTTTCCGTACTCTTTTTCATTTCCAACAAATTTTTTTTATCACTTCTGTACAACTGCAGTTTTACCAAATGAAAAAGAAAATAGTTAATATATTTGTCACTTTTTCTGTGAAAAGCAGTGTTTTTGATCGTTTATTTGGTGTAAGTTATAAAATAGATATTTGGCATTTTAAATAAAAGGAAAAAAAGAGTGAAAAAGTTGAATAATATTCACTGTTTTCACCCCCCATAAACAGTAAAGAAGATTTGTTCCATATATAAAATTTTGTAATTTTTTGCAACTTTTCTTGGTTATTTCGCGGCACCCCTGGCAAACCCTCGCGGCACCCCAGGGTGCCGCGGCACACAGTTTGAGAACCTCTGCTCTAGGTGAACCACACATGAAAATGGTGAGTTTGTTGCCTAAATAAGGGGAGCGACTTGCTAAACAATAAATGTGCTTTAAAAATGTTTTTTTTTTTGCTTTGTTTTAAATGTGTTTAAAACAAGAGTTTTAGACGTAATAACCCTGTTTTAGGCCAAAAGAGTGACAAATCTTTTTAATAAGCCAAGAATTTAATAAAGCTTTGATTTAGTACACTATTTTAGATTTGAAAATTTAAATTTTTTATTAACATTGTTTTTCTTCTTCTAAATATTAAAAGTTACACTATAAAACCTTTTAATTTGAAAAGATAATTTCAAAAAAAAAAGAAAAAAGACAACATTTGCATAGTGAAGATACAAATTATATAGATGCAGGTAAAACTTCATAAATTCTGTAAAAATTAAAATTTTATTAATAATACAAATGTTTTAAATGTTATTTTTAAGAAATATCAAATTTAAAGGAAAAATGCTTAATATTAACTTTAAAAAAATGGTTTTCAAACTGTCCACATTTAAAAAACACCACTGGGAAGTGTTAGTAAATTTAAATACAGTTTTAAAAAAGGATTTAAAAATACCTGCTGTTAAAAATTGAAAAGTGTCTCAAGGAAGAACACCCTCCCATATAACTGAATATTTGGCCAAAATCTAGTCTTACTATGATGCAGGGATGAGATTGACAAAAAAAGCAAAAATTCGGAAAAACTGCGGGAACGAAATTTTGTGAAAAAAAACCCCTCCTTTTAGTTTTATGGGTTCAATGTATCTTTTAAATAAATGTTTAGTTTGATTTTGGGCATATAAATGACAATAATACGAAAAATAGGGTATAATAAAGTTCCATGTACCAAAAGGGGGTCTGGGGGTCTCCCCAGAAAAATTTTGAAAATTTGATCCTAAAAATCAAGGTTTTAGCTTATTTTGGAACACCATCAAAATTTTTTAAGTAAGGGCTTTGCCTCTCTTTATTCCTTTTGCGACGGGCGGCCCCTATCGAGCTGCTCCCACGGGCCGGGGGGCACTTCGCAGAGGTGCCAAGTTTCAAAAAAAGCTTTCCGTAACCAGAGCTGTTGTACGATTTAGTAACACCGGACTTGTTGGCTTCGAACCACGGTCAAGTTGTTTTTTCTACATCGCAATAACAACGCGAGAAGAAGCCGACTTAAACCTGACGTCCGCGGCCTTCCACGAAAGCATCGCGGCAGAAGCGGTACACTCCGCAAATTAAACAAAAACGAAACTTTCACGATTTTCCGCGAAAACTCGTGATTTTTCTTGAAAATAATCCGGAAAAGTAAAATCTGAATTACAATTAGTTCGCGGGCCGCGAAACAATGAAAATGCGGGACGTCTCGATTTTCTGCGGAAGAAACTCATGCCTGGAAGAAAGGTTCAACAGTCCGACCTCCCTCGTTTTGTTTGAGGGAGGTCGGATTGTTGAACCTTTCTTCAAGGCATGAGTTTTTTCCGCAGAAAATCGAGACGTCCCGCTTTTTCATTGTTTCGCGGCCAATAGCAGGCATAGACCAATAGCAGGCCCAAATTCCACTCAACATTGATGGAAACGATATTAAAGTTTCCCCAGGTTGTCATACAGGCTACGAGTTGACGAAACCATGAAAAATCGTACTTTGCATGGAGAAAAGGGAAGCAAATACATTTTTAAAGCGCAGAAATTTTCGAGACTTCATTTAATCCGTAATTTTTAAAAAAAATCGTAGAAATCAAAATTGTGGTCTAAAATACCTAATTTTTACCATATGATCAGCATAACAGATTCAAAGTAAATGCTGAAAAATTTGTACTGCTATCCCTTTATTTTCTTTGAAAATTTTTAAAAACAAATAATGCTTAAAAATGAACAATTCCATACACCCGATGCATAAAACTGAGGAAAATGTCGCAAAATGAGGAGATATTTATCACAAGTAACTTATTCATGAAGATAAATAAAATTATTTAGAACAAAACCTATTTATATCTTCTTTCACTTAAGACCCGCAAAGCGCGCAGCTACTTTTACCGCATCGAAATCGTTTAAGCATCTTAAATTCTGAATATATATTTAAAAAAATATCTATTTCCTTCTCCATTTCAACTAGACACTTAAACACATACATGTTTTCTGTTTTAGCAATAAATAATTCCATCCGAATGCAAGCGAAATCTTGAAGAAATAAATAGTAATAACTGTCATAATAAACACTCCAACTCTCCTTGAGTTCCAATAAAAGAAAAAAAGGTGCTGAAACCAGCTGAAACTCGGGAAACACATGCTAAAGTTTATATCAGCTAGGGAAAAAAAGATCACTTCTCATTCCCATTAATTAAAGCTGTTGATGCATTATGCATAAATCTTGCTATATTCCTAAAAAAAAAAACCTCAGATATTAAAAATATTACATGGTGATGAAGGCCAAGATGTTCTCTTTCAAATTATTTGACTATAACGGCGATATCTAGTGAGAAGGAAAAAATCAAATAAAATACAGTAGGGCCCCGATTATCCGCGGAATTGGGTGGCAAGGGTACCGCGGATAGTGAAAATCGCGGATAACCCGAAAAAAGACTAAAAATGAGAGGGAAACACGAAAAAAATATTTCAGCATAAAAACTATGCTCTATTGTACAAAAAACATGATATGTAAAACTTTTAAAATAGTACAGTACATCAGAAACCTTTGCTCTACATCTAAAATCTCTCTTATCTTATCTAAAATTTGCTCTCATCATTAAAAAAATTTCTTGGCCCTCGCGGATAATCAGGGTTCTACTGTATGAAGATTATCTTTAGAACAGGCTTGTCTAAAGTGCGGCCCACGGGCCGCATGCGGCCCAAAAGCAATTAAAATGCGGCCCAAACGCAAATTATGAAAATATTTTATTTTTAAAAAATAAATGTTTGCAATATTTTTCATATAAATCGATTCGAACTGAACTAAAAATATTTATGGAAACAAAAGGGGACCCCCCCTGTGGCTGAATTTAAAGGCGAAGATTGGGTTTGAAATTCAGCTTTTTTAGTAGACTTAACAGAGCAATTGAATGGTTTAAATTTGAGACTTCAAGGGAAAAAGATCAATTTATTATTTATTTGTTCCAGAATCCAGACAATAACAGCGTTTGAAAGAAAGTTAACATTTTGAGCACAGTGAAATAAAATAAAATATTTGACACATTTCAGTACTTTTGGCTGCACATAAGCCTGTGAATTGCACAAAATATATGCTGCATTAATTTGTGATTTAATTCAAGAGTTTGAAATTAGATTTCAAGATTTTCGAAAAATGAAGATCATTCTCAAAAAGTAAATAAATTACCTTCAAATGGAATGCATTGAACTGCAAAGTGATATTCAACTGAAAGAAGAATTTGCGAATGTTTCTTTACTGGAGTCTTACAAAGATTACCTACCCCGCGATAAATATCCTAGTTTTCACCATCATGCTTTATTAAAGTCTTCAGCTTTTAGCAGTATAGTTGTATAGTACCTATATTTGTGAACAAACATCTTGAAAGTGCATTAAGAATTGCAACCTAGTCTATTGAACCCTATATCAATTTGCGTTTTCAACAAAAGCAAATTTATCCATCTCATTAATTTGAATTATTTCTTTATGGAATCCAAACTTAATGAAACGAAACCTTACCTTTACTAATTTAAATTAAATATGTACCTATACATATCTAATTTAAATTTTAAAAAAATATAATAAAAAGAAGTTATTTATTTTAATAAATTTACAAAGAGTAAATTTTTATTTCAATTTGTTGAAAAAATATTATTGTATGTGCGGCCCAGCAAATTTTTTTCGTTGCAAAGTGGCCCTCAAACGGTCATAGTTTAGACACCTATGCTTTAGAACATATTAAGCAGTAGGCAAATCCGGGTTTACTGATTTTTCTTATGGATTCTTGAACGAACACGCCATTAATTTTTTCTCTAGCGAACTCCAGATGTTCTCTATTCCTTTGTCTATCGCTCGAACATCAGTTCCATCCAAACGGACAACGATATCGTTGCGGGAGGTCGTCATTACTAATCAGATTCTTATCTAATATTCCATTAAAAAATTACGCGCCAACAGAAAGAATGAAAGCAACTGGGCAAGGTCAGCCGAAGAGCGATACGCGCTGTCCGGAACGATGGGGAACGGGCGCTGATAAGGGGGATAGAGTTCTAGTTTTTACGTTACTTGAATTTTTCTTTCAAAAATTTTTTGAGGATTTAAAAAAAATTAACAATTAGAAACGCTTAATTTTCAAAATGTAAAAAAAAAGTCTGAAAATTTCGGAAAAAGTCTGAAAATTCTCAAAAAAATCGGAAAATTCGGAAAAAGTCTGAAAATTCCCAAAAAAATCGGAAAATTCGGAAGAATCTCATGCCTGATGATGTTATGTTTGAAAAAGAAAAAAATGAAATCAATGATTAATTACCTAGTTCAGGCATGGCCAACCCGCGGCCCGCATGCGGCCCTCCGGGCCATTTTGTGCGGCCCGCGAAGCTCTTTGAAAACTCTCCAAAAAGTAGCTTCAAAACACTTTTTAGCACACTAAAATTCAAAATTTTTTCGGGGGAGAACCCCCGACCCCCCATATACCTCTTAGATCAGGCTTTGCCAACCCGCGGCCCGCATGCGGCCCGTTTTAAAATAATTTTGTGGTCCGCAAGAATTTTTTTAGTCAAAAGTTAAAGTTTTAGGGTAAGTAAAGGCCCCCCAAATTCGGACAAAGGGTACCAAAACACGTTAAAGTCTGTTAATTAGAGTCGTATTTCCAAAATTTTTTTCTGGGGGAGGACCCCCAGATCCCCCTTTAGTACTAGGAACTCTATTGTTCACAACTTTTTTAGGATATTAGTTCAGTCAGGTGCAAATCCTAACTAAAAAAATATTTTTATTTATGTATTGAACCAATTAAATATGCATGGGGGCATGAGAGGAAGATTTGGGTGTACTTTTTCCCGATGCAAAAATCTAGCTGCAATTTTTAGAGAAAATCTGGGTCCTCACGAAAAAAATTTCTATGAGCGCCACAGGCTCCTTATAGTTTCGAGTGATTCCAAGTGTTTTTTAACGGCACCTGTTTAGTTCCTATGGATATACTACAGAAGGTATTCTTGGGGTTGCTCCTTCAGATAAATTTAAATGAATATTTTATTTAGGAATCTGTCAAACTAAGCAAAGGATCTAAGAAACTCCCTAATTTATATACCTAATTAATTCAATTTACTTCACTGTCATTGTACAATTTTGCCTACCATTACTCCCGCTGGATGGCGCTGCGCGCTTGCCCAGTGGGACGTTGTTGTAGGGGGTCTGCTCTCCCTCGCTACCCCCCCTCAACGGGCTAGTTCGCTCACTTCGATACTTGTTCACCCCGCATCGCACCGCGTCGGAAGCAGGCTCCCGTTCTCTTCGCGATATTTCAATAAATGAACCTTAAATATACCAAGTTGTATTCTTTTAATTTTCAATACAGTCCACTTCTAATTTTACGTCTCCTCAGCTGAGACATTTTTTGGTCCTAGTGAGCCGGAGTATTTCGGCGGACCCTCGTGTTACTTGTTAGGCTTCGTTCTTCGTTACGGACCCTCGTGATTATTAGGCCTAGGCAGGCCTAACCACCGCATCGCAGCAGCATCTCCGAACTCGTCGCTCCAGCAACAGCAAAGGTGAGTGTGTTGCATTCTGGTTTGGTTGTTGACCCTTTATTGTATTTAGTTGATATTTCCCACCTTCCCTTAGTTTTTTGTCCTCTCTATTCATGGACGAACTCACAGTAAAAAAGCGAGTCCTCAAAGCTCAAGTAACGAGGCTCATTAATCGATTTTGTAAAGATGATTCGATAGAAATTAGCACCCATGAATTAAATATAATAGAGGAAAAAATAAATAACTTAAAAGTAGATTGGAAGGCAATTTTCGACGATCTCTTCTTGAGCTCATCGGATGAAGCTTTTGATGGGCTCATGGAGGAGTTCGTCGATGTGGATGAGAAATTGGATGAAGTGCATTCCGTAGTAAAAGGGTTAATAGAGGATAGTGTCAAGGATAGTAAATCCATTTCGAGTAAAGGGCACGAGGGGAGCAGCGTCAGACTGCCAAAGCTTTCAGTACCGACCTTTTCGGGAAAGATAGAGGAATGGATGTCGTTCCACGACCTGTTTAAAGCAAGCGTGGACGACAATCCCAACTTAAGCCCAGCTCAAAAGCTACAATACCTAAAATCAGCATGTACAGGGGATGCTTTAAGAGTAATACAATCGATAACAATATCAGATGACAATTACGAGATTGCCCGCACCCTTTTGAAGGAGCGTTTCTCCAACAAAAGGGAAATAATCCAAACGATCATTAACAAAATCCTTAACATCCCTCCCGTAACCGAGACCTCGGGGTCCCTGCTGAAGTTAGTAGACTCCATTAACGAATGGACAAGATCGCTGGGGAATTTGGAACAAAAAGTAACAGGTTTCTCAGAGATTTTAATGTTACATATCATATTGGAAAAATTACCAAAGAACACTAAAAGTTGGTGGGAGCGGACGCTCAAGAAAGAGGAGTTGGGAGACATAAAAGGGTTCGTTTCCTTTCTGACCGATCATGCTAGGTCGTTGGGAAACGAACCTGCCCCAAAAGACATTAGGAGAAATCCTAAAGTTACATCTCTTGTTGTGGCGAAAGCCAACTGCTTTCTATGCGAGGATAAGCATAACCTCTATGCTTGTCCCCATTTCTTAAAATTAGATACAAGGGATAGAGTTGAACTCGCAAAACGGGAAAAATTATGCTTTAATTGCCTGTCCCAAACGCATATGATAAGGGAGTGCCAAAGTACCCGAAAATGCAAGAAATGCAGAAAGTCCCACCACACATTACTGCACTTGGAAAGGAACGAGTCCCTATCGCAACAGGGTTTCCAGGTTTCTTCCCAACCCCTTTCCCCCTTGGCAAACAGTTTTTCTCCCCGCAATACCGGAAGTGACGCTCAGATAACGATTCCTGAACGCGCGACTGCTATATGTGCCGAGATAACGGCTTCTCAAAATCACGTTCTTTTGTGCACAGCCATCGTGAAGGTAAAGGATGTAGGAGGGGGTTGGGTGAGTTGTAGGGCCCTCCTAGACTCAGGATCTCAGGCAAGTTTTATCACTGAGGAATGTTATGCGCGACTAGGATTGCCCTGTTCCCGGAAGGCAATTAGTGTGTCCTGCTTGGGGTCCGCTCAGAGCGAGACCCGGGGTGAAGTAGAACTGGTTTTCTCCCCCCATTTCCCTTCGGCGGAGAGGTTTCAAACAAAGGGTCACATACTGAAGAAAATAACTTCTCCAGTACCAAGCGTCGCCCTTCCTTCGTCCTTGGCTGACGTGTTTGGGGACATGGTGCTAGCTGATCCCTCCTTTAGAGTTCCTGGGAAAATAGACATACTGTTGGGGGTCAACGTTTTTCTGTCATTACTAAAAGGGGAAGTTATTAAGAGAGGGGACGGACTACCCTTTGCGGTCGCTACCCAGTTGGGTTGGATAGTTTCGGGAACCGCGTCAATTGAGTTAGAACCCCCCGCAACAGTGCATTGCCACAACATTGAACTAGGGACGGATGAAATCGTTAAGCAGTTCCGGGCACTTGATTCCGTTCCTAACAGCATTAACATGTCTCAAATCGATCAGAAATGTGAGGCTCACTTCAAAACTACCCACTATAGAGACAATAGTGGTCGCTATGTTGTGAGACTGCCTTTAAAGGAGTCTCCTTCAAAATTGGGAGAATCCCGGGATATAGCCGTTAAAAGGTTTCTTAGTCTTGAGCGAAGGTTAGCAAAAAGCATTGATACTAGAGAATTGTACAAATCCTTCATGGATGAGTACCTCCGACAGGGACACATGGAACTTGTAGATCCCTCGACCGCAACCTCGGCTGTAGTTAATTACATCCCACACCACGGGGTAATGAAAAGCTCAAGCACTACAACGAAACTCAGAGTTGTTTTTAACGCATCGGCAAAAACCTCGTCGGGTTACTCCCTGAACGATTTATTAATGACTGGTCCGAGGATACAACAGGAACTCTTTCCTATCTTGTTACGGTATCGTAATTTTCCTGTTGTTGTGACCGCAGACATTGAGAAAATGTTCCGCCAAATTGGCATTCATCCCGAGGACAGAGATTTACAGAGGATTCTATGGAGAAGGGATTCGAATGACCCCATTCAGGAATATAAATTGACCACCGTCACGTATGGTACGGCATCTGCCCCTTTTTTGGCTACCCGCGCTATCCATCAACTTGCTTTAGATGAGGAAACCAACTTCCCACTAGCTTCTCCAGTAGCGTTAAATGATTTTTACGTTGATGACTTACTGACTGGGGCAAGTTCGGCAGATGAGTGTAAAAAATTGGTGACAGAACTAATTGCCATGATGAGTAAAGGAGGGTTTACATTACGTAAGTGGTCATCTAATGACCCATCAGTGTTAGAGTGTGTTCCCTCAAACTTAAGAGATGGGTTAGGGTCCATTGATCTTGATAATGAATCTGTCAAAATTTTGGGAAGCAAGTGGAATCCTAGTGGGGATTATTTCCACTTCACGGTCGCGTTGGAACCCCTTCCGTTCACAAAAAGAACCATCTTATCTGATTTGGCTAGGATATTTGACCCCTTGGGCTGGCTGTCTCCCTGTACAGTTCTCATCAAAATTCTAATCCAAGAACTGTGGAAAACTAATTTGTCCTGGGATGATCCCGTCAGTGAGTCTTTAGAGAAAAAATGGTCAACCTTTCGCAATGAATTGTCTCTACTTCAGCAGTTAAGGATCCCTAGGTTAGTTTCGATTCCCCAATTTACCCTTTGTGATATTCATGCATTCTGCGACGCCTCCGAAAAGGCTTACAGTGCAGCTATCTATGTTTGGTCTACCTCTGTTAATTCTAAAGTAAGGGTCAACTTATTAACTGCCAAAACCAGAGTTGCGCCACTCAAGGTCCAGTCCTTACCGAGATTGGAACTTTGTGCCGCTGTGCTGTGTGCTGACTTGTTGCAGGTGGTGTTGAAGTACTTCGAGACTCCAGTGCGTAACATCATCGCTTGGAGTGACTCCACAGTCGTCCTATCCTGGATATCATCTGAGCCCTACCGCTGGGTTCCATTCGTGGCCAACCGAGTGGCTAAAATCCAGGGAACCATTCCCCAGGTGAAGTGGAGGCACGTCAAAGGTACCCAAAACCCAGCCGACTGTGCTACTCGAGGAATGCTCCCTTCCGAGTTCATCCAGAACGATTCCTTGTGGTTTGGGCCTGAGTGGTTGCATAACCATGAGCCTGACCTTGATCCCGACTACATGCAGCCTGTCATCGACGATGATGCCATGAAGGAGCAGCGGACCACTTACGCATTGCTGGCACCGATTGCTGACACAGGCGCAGCGGAGACTCTTGGCCGATTCTCCTCTTGGACTACGTTACGCCGAGTGATTGCATTGTGTCTTAGATTCCGGCACAATTGCTCCCATCCCCGAAGTAAGCGTCTTGGAGTCCTGTCTTCTGCAGAGTTTACTGCCGCCACCACCGCCATCATCAGGAGTGTGCAGCGCGTGCACTTCCCTCAAGACCTGGCCTGCCTTGCCGATGGTAGTCCTTTGGGTGCCCACAGCAAGATCCTTCCTCTGGCACCTTTCCTCGACGAAGCCGGTGTGATCCGCGTCAGAGGCCGATTGAGAAACTCCTGCATCTCTTCTTCGCAGAAGTATCCCATCTTGTTGCCTCATCGAAGTCATGTGACTGATCTCGTCATACGCCATTATCATTTGACCCACCTCCATGTGGCTCAAACCCTTCTCCTGAGCGTCCTTAGGACTCAGTTTTGGTTAATTGCTGGAAGGAGCGCCGTGCGACAGATCATCCATCATTGTGTGACTTGTGTGAAAACTCGCGTTAAGTTGTGCTCCCAGTTAATGGGGGATTTACCGCCTGCACGAGTGCAACCGAGTCGTCCCTTCACGAGTACTGGAACCGACTACGCCGGTCCATATCTCTACAAGCCGCGGGCTGGTCGGGGTACCAAATCCTTTAAGTGCTACGTGACAGTTTTCGTGTGCTTTTCCGCCAAGGCGGTACATCTTGAGCTGGTGAGTGATTTAACATCTACCGCTTTCATCGCTGCTCTCAAGCGATTCATCGCTAGACGGGGGAAGCCAGCTCAGATTACCAGTGATTGTGGAACCAACTTTAAGGGAGCCAGCAGAGAGCTCAAAGATCTCTACCGCTCGATATCCAATGTTGAACAGGGGTCTGATGTCGCTCGTTTCTCTGCCGATGAGGGTATTGAATGGAGATTCAACCCTCCCTCCGCTCCTCACTTTGGTGGATTGTGGGAAGCCAGTGTGAAATCCCTCAAGTTCCACCTCAGGCGGGTAATGGGTGTTGCCATCTACACCTATGAGGAGTTCTCAACACTCCTTACTCAAGTTGAGGCTTGCCTCAACTCCCGCCCCCTCTGTGTGTTATCAAGCGACCCGAATGATCCCCAGGTCTTAACACCTGGCCATTTTTTAATCGGTGCTCCCCTCATTGGCTTGCCTGAGGTGGATGTTACCGACGTAGCCACCCCCCGCCTTACCCGTTGGCAGCTTGTACAAAAGACTGTACAACACTTTTGGAAAAGATGGACACTCGAGTATCTCGCCACCTTGCAAAAACGCGCGAAGTGGTTGAGACCCTCTCCTAACTTAAAAGTAGGGGATCTCGTTATTATTAAAAATGAATTGCTGCCTCCTACCCAGTGGAAGGTGGGTCGTATTACACAGGTCCACCCAGGTAGCGATGGAAAGGTAAGGGTCGTGACTGTTTCTTCAGGCCATAACGAATTTCAACGACCCATTAGCAAACTGTGCATCATACCGACTGAAGCTTAATTGTCTCAGTTTTCATAGTGTTTTTTATGCTAATGATATTTGCTTATGTGTTTTACCTTCTTCCATCATCACCTACTTATTCAAGACAACTTTTTTAGTGCTGTGCATATTTGTGTTACCTCTGATTTAGATTTACTTAAGATTTAACTTTTTTTTTTCGTTAATTAAGGTGTGTCTAACCACCTAAGTGCTACTTCTTAACCAAATTAAGGTCTAATGCATGATGAATTAGTTTATAGTACCTTCTTAGTATAACCATCATTATTGATTTTTTTGAATTCCCTCCGGTCCTTCAAGGCCGGGGGTATGTACAATTTTGCCTACCATTACTCCCGCTGGATGGCGCTGCGCGCTTGCCCAGTGGGACGTTGTTGTAGGGGGTCTGCTCTCCCTCGCTACCCCCCCTCAACGGGCTAGTTCGCTCACTTCGATACTTGTTCACCCCGCATCGCACCGCGTCGGAAGCAGGCTCCCGTTCTCTTCGCGATATTTCAATAAATGAACCTTAAATATACCAAGTTGTATTCTTTTAATTTTCAATACAGTCCACTTCTAATTTTACGTCTCCTCAGCTGAGACAGTCATTCTGTGCACCTAATATCCTAAAATTATGTATGCGGCCCGCGAGAGTATTGTGGTTTTCCAAAGTGGCCCTCAACAACATTTGGGTTGGCCACCCCTGACCTAGTTGTTTTATTTTCCCTGTCTCTAAAATTGACTAAGCCCTAATGGGATTATTTGCAATTTATTAAATTTGTTTTTGAAAAAGTACCAAGAATGCCAATAATATGGAAGTACCGAAAAAATGTTAGAAATGGGTTAGGTTGTATAATAAAGAATTCATATCTTACTAGATGATTTAACTTTGATTTGTCTTGTGTGGCACAGGGAACGAAGAGCCTGTAAAAGAGAATGAGTTTAGAGTAAGTTATTTATAATATATTACAATATACAAATCACATAAAAAACTTTTAGTAAAATAAGAAACTCATAAGTTTCAGAAAACCACTAGTAATTTTTCATTGGGAACTATTTTGTATTGCTTTTTTTATAGAAATATTGAAACATATAGGGTGTGAGGGATAAAGATAATTGGAGCAAGATGATAATATGACAGAATAGAAGAGAGAGAGATGTATGCCATGGGTGCAACTTTTAAAAAATTGCAAGACTGAACTTTGAACTCTCTTTTTAATAATTTTCCCCCAGTATAGATTTTTTTAAATGGAAAAAAATTCCCATAAAATATCATCAGAACAATTAGATAGGTCCTTAAATTGCAAGTTAAAGCTGTATCTGTGTAAAACAGGATTATTTCTTGGCAAAATATGCAATGTAAGCATAAAATCGCCATTGATTTTATGTGCCCCCGGATGGAATTCCCTTCAAAAAACTTTTAAAGACAGAATCCCCCCGGATTGAAGACTGGCCCCCGTGATTAAGGCCCTAACTTGAGCGTACATGGTTTGATTCGAAATACAGTATTTAAAAACCAGAGAAAATTCACTCATCAACCCTAAATACATTCTTGCTATTGCATTGATTATCCTTTATACCAGTTGAGAGCTACTACCTAAAAGAAAATGTGTGAGAAACCTAGTAAAGTGTATTTTATGAGTGAAAAGTAACACAAGGCATTAGTCACCTCTTTGACCTGGGAATCCTCTTTTCCATTCTTGGTAGTTTGGATTTCTGAGGCTCCTTGCACCACCACCACAGATGATTCCTTTGTTGTCCGCACAGTTAGGTCAGGGGGACGCTCTACTTCCATCACAACTACATCATTTGTGATTGTCTCTTCCTTAGAAGCTTCTTCATCCTCTGAAGAATTGTCAACCGATAATCGACGAGGGCGCTTCCTCCTTGGAGACCTACACCAAAAGATATAATTAATGTTCTAGTAAAAGGGAGATACCCTAATTTTGTGTAGATAAGCCACAGCTCTAAATAAATAAAGAAATAGTTTGAAGAGTTTTTGTGTTTGTGACGAGAAGGCATTTTTTTCATAGATTACAACTTAGTTGTTATTTGATTATTATTTAAACTTGTATAAATATAAATTTAAACTTGTATAATTACTTAATGCACAACAATCCTCAGTTCTTTTAAATTTAGATATGTAACTGAAGTGCTATGTTCGTTCCTATTGGTGAACTCTTTAGAAGACCATGAAATTAATCCTGTCTTTTGAGAATTAACTTATGGAAGAAAACATGAAGCAGGGGTGCATCCAGGATTTTTTTTGCCAGGGGCCGTTTTTGGGAATTTTGTGAAAAACGGAATTGAATTTTGTGAAAAACAGAGTTGAATTTTGTGAAAAATGGAATTGAATTTTGTGAAAATAATTTTTCATTCTAAAATAAGGTCCTATTTCTGTAAATATATTATTTTTTAAAATAAAATTACACTTAGCGAGTGCATATAGCTTGATTAAAGTCCGTTTTTGGGAACCGGAATTTTGTGAAGGGGCTGTTTTGGAGGATCGGAATTTTGTGAAGGGGCCTTTTTTGAGGGTCGGAACTTTGTGAAGGGGCCGTTTTTGGCCCCAATTTCTTTCTAGATGCACCCCTGTGAAGATTTAAACAGGCAGTTATCTATTTTCTAGGATGGGAGAGGAAATTGAAAACGGGACAAAACTTCGTTGCATGTTCCTAAACAACAAAATCCTTCATTTTCAGTAACTGCTAATACTCAGATATTATTATTCAAGGTATAAATATTAACATAATAGAAAGGGGTTCCCCCTTATAATAACAAGGGGTTCTTGAGTGAGTATAAACATATTAGAAACCCCTACTGTGAATTTATATTTTTAAATAAATGAATCAATACACAATGAATCACAAGTTCCATCATTGATGGAACCTGTGTAAAATTCTGTCGACTGTGCAGCTGAAAGGTTGACAGAATAATACAATCTTAAATGATAAAACAACATCTGATACCTTTTCTGCGGCACTTTAGCCGGGGCGGCTGTTGTTTCTGCCGGCGTGTCAATGGCCTGAGCCAGCCACTTCTCCCTGCAAACGTCAGTCAGAGCCTTGATCTGCAGGGCAGTGGCAGCCTTGAGCAGAGGCTCCAATTCCCCTTCCGGGAAAGAGACCTCCCCACGGTACGCAAAGTCCACGATCTGCTTGAGGGTGGGGTACGGGACGTCTGCCAGTACGACCACGGTGTGACTGGAAGGGTGCTGGAGGAACATCTCGTGCAGCATCTCGGAGCAGGTGGACAGCACAAGGCGGTGTGCTTTCAGCTGGCGTCCGCCAGCGCTGACCAGGGTGACGTCCACGAAGTTGTCCACTCCCCGCAGGGTGTCCATGGAGCCCAGCAGGTGGGGAGCGTGGGAGTTCCATTTGCAGGAGTATTGGGCCATGCTGTAAGGGAGTTTTGCTTTTGTGAGAAATGATCTTGACAGTCAATATTGATGAGAATGAATAGTCTCTTTTTTTGTAGTATATTCAGAGAATGAGAATAACATTATACTTTATTCATTTAGAATTGGAATGAATAATAGTGCTTTCCCCCTCGCCAAAAGTGTAACCCATAGCTGCCAACCTAATGGGGAAAAATAGGAGGAATACTTTCATGCAGAGGTGCAGAATATGTCCGAACGCCCGAACGATGTTCGGGGGAAATTCGAGCAGCTCTGGGGAAATTTTTCCCCAAGATAGAAAGAAAAACTAAAAAATCCAACATCATTAGCTGAAAAACATATTTTGTGCTAAGACAACCTCCAATTTTAACGTGTAAACAGCGGAGTTACGAATGTAGAGTGGGAAAAACTACGGATCTGTGCTAAAAAACCTAATTTTCTAGGTTCTTAACCTGAATGTTGGCTTTTCCTTGCTCTTCGATTGGTATGCAGGAAAAACAATCTATCAGTGGTAGAATGGGTAATTTTCACTATGAATAGTGTTCTTGTTACTTAATTAAACTGTTGTACTTAACTGATGTACTTAATTAAAATGTTGAGTTCATTTAGGAGAAATTTACAGGTAGCTCAAATTTGAGATAATTAGAAAATTTTTCATATTTTAGGGAAAGGGACACTTTTTTTTGAGCCAAGATTATAAGTGTGTAAGAAAGACTAAAAAAGAGTATAGATCATTAAAATTTAAATTTAGGGATTATTTGAAAATTATTGAATCTGAAAGAAGTTTAAAAACTGAATAAACTATTTTTAATGAAATTTCATTTTGGGGGAAATTTTGGAGAAAAAAATTGTGTTCTGGGGAAATTTTGGATCCTGGAACAATTTCTGCACCCCTGCTTTCATGGACTACACATGGAAGCATACACCTTTTCTTCAGTCACGATTTAAAACTCAAGCCACTTTTTTAGTTCATAATAATTTCACAAATAATTTAGCTAAAAACCTAAACCTTTGTCTATGAAGAAACAAAAAGTTACAACTAAAGGCGCCCAAAACGATTTAATCATGGTTCTTGCTCGATAACCATAACAGAAATTAATGCTTTTTCTGGAAAAATAAAATGTAATATTGAATTCCTATATTTCACTCATCTTACTTTTAAATACTTGTTACTTACAATTGAAACAAGTATTTTTTTAAAAATCAGAGTTTTTAGGGAAAAATCGGATTATTGGAGAAGAAACCAAAAATAGGAGTAACTCCTATAAAATCAGAGTACTTGGCAGCTATGCGTAACCATAGCTACTCTCTTCGAGCAGCCTTGGAGATTTATTCGTTGGTTGTATTTTTCTACTAGAGTTGAGGCTGGCTGGAAAATAGAAGGCGCATCTTTGGGAGATGTTTATATTTTACCAGTTTACAATAGTCAGGTGGGAATAAAGTAGTGAGCCTTCTTCGTCGCTTTGACGTTGGGGTCATTCCATGCCAAATCAACCAGAAAAAGATAAAAATGTAACCCACCATCTCAGATTTGCCTGAAATTTTCAGGAAACATAGTTCTGATGAAGTTAGAAAGGGATATAAAATTTTAGATCAATACGAGCAGTAGTTTTTTTATATAAAATTTTAAACATAGCTCTTTAGCCCTCGATCGTGTCACGTTGCAGTAGAATTTTTAGATGTGTTTTGAGATTCAAAATTTTATTTCTCAGCTGGTAAACGTGACTGGAAGCTGAAAATTTTACCACTTATAGTTCTTTTCATGAGGAATTCAGAAAAAAATATTATATTCATGCCAGATATGTATTTATTTTTATAAAAATTGTTTTTGTTGTCAAATTTTGAGTTTCGAGTTCAAATGTTCAAAGTCAAATTCTGAAAAAGTACATCCTTAAATCTTCACCAAATTTTTTTAAATACTTCATATACAATATTCTTTGATATAAAGATGAAAACAGAATGGGCGCTATCACAATTTTTAAATAAAAAAAATTTTTCAACGTCAAACCCATGAAAACTTATGTGGAATGAAACAAAGTCAAATTTTGAAAAAGTTCATCCTCAAACCTTCACCAATTATTTTTTTAAATACTTCCCATGCGCTATTCTTTAATGTAAAGAAGAAAAAACAATGGGAGCTATCACAACTTTTGAATAAAAATTTTTTTCTCAATATCAAACGCATGAATGAAAATTTACTTAAATGTAACCAAAGAAAATTATATTTATAAAATCCAAATACTTATATTCTTTCACATTTTCTGTGATATAGTTTGCATAAATATATAAATGAACTTTAATAAATAAAATAAAGGTTATTAAAATAATCTGGAAAAACTCAAGTTCTCTATTTTTTGAATAGTACCTATGTTGAACATTATAAATGGTAGTCTTTAAAAAATATTTCATAGGAAATGTATTAATAACACAGTTTATTTTTATCTATAAAAATATACCTTCTTATAATTTATTATTGACCTATATTTAGTACACCTTAGTACTAAATATTGTAATAATATTAAAATATCTATTTAAATCTATTAAAATTAATATTACTCTAGAGTTATAACTTAGTGATTGGAAGTGGCAATAAGCAGCACCTTTCTACAACGAAAATCTGGGCAAATTTTTCTGAACCTTTTTTATACTATTTGATGAGAAATAGTTCATACAACCAGATGCTTTTGTGTCTGGAGCCTCCACGACACTTATAATATGAGCAAAAGGTACATCGCATGAGTCATCTCTGCCTTGTGGCCAATAAAAAGGAGGAGCTGGTCCATTTGGATGGAGGAATTTCACTTTGACTCTTTCATCAACTTCATTCACTTCTTCTACTAATGCAAAAAACCCCTTGTCATCGTATTTGCAAGCCACATAGCACTGGGGAAACACATCATGCACCCCAACTATTGTAGCGTCAGGATCATAGATGTTAAAAATAAGGGATGGATTTTCATCAGTAGATAATCTTCGAACTTCGATGGTTTTCGTGTTTACTGGTACAAAGTTATGAAAACTTTGAGTTCCTGGAATAGTGTGAACATTTATAAAGCGCTGTTGAAGACTATTACGCACTTTGTCTGCTTCATTTTTCTCTAAATAGTGGAAGTTGATGTTCTTGATTGATGAATTGCAGAAATCAAAGAGTTCAGTTCGATTTGTTATTTGTTTTTCTTATGGTCTTTGCAGACTTTCTCTTCTTGCAAGCCTTTTGGCTGTGCCACCAATGCCATCACATTCTGTTTTACCATGACTAGTGGCAAAGGAGGACCATTCAGCTTTCAAATTAAAATCTATTTCGTGAAATGCAAGATTACAGAAGTTGTAGGTACTTATTTTTATACTGCCCTGCACAGCCATCTGAAAAGTAATGTATTCTTTTAATATGAGGCATGTTTAACTTTAAAAAGGTGATCATTATATTTTGAATTTTATAGACCATTCCTACATCATGTTGTAGATCATTAGAGATGATACAGTGAGATGAGGTTATCTTCTTTCCATTTGAGTCCTTAGGGGGCATCCATAAATTACGTGAGGTCAAAAAGGGGGGGGAGGGGTTTGGAAAAATCTCACCAAGGGGGGAGGGGGGGTCGGTGAAAAACTCACGTCAACTTTTTAAGTTTCGAAATTAAACGATTTTTTTAAGTTTGAGAAAGGAATAATACCCACAGATAAGATACTGTGGTTATTTTTAGGCGGAATAATGTTCTTTTCCTCAAAATGCAAACGAATTGGATGAAAATTATTTTTAAAGGTTGTAGGTAAATCTCACTTGGGGGGAGGGGGGGTCCAGCAACATCTCACCAAGGGGGGAGGGGGGGTCCGGATTTTGGAAAAAACACATCACGTAATTTATGGATGACCCCTTACAGTGTATGATGAATGGATGGACAGTACAAGGTGCACGACTCCACAGTGATACCCCTGGGCTTCGTCTTGTATCAAGAAAGAAAAATTTTCGCTGAAGTCTAACGTAACAATAGCAGTGTCAATAATGCAGTTTTCTTTTAAGGTTTTAAATGATGAAGACTGTGACCTGGCTATAAAACTGTGAGGAATTAATTTTTCCACCTTCTCAGTAATGATCTGGATAAATTCTTCTAAAGTAGCAATTTTCGTTTCCAGATGGGATCGATCAGTGGACACCCACTGCTTGAACTCAATAGTCTCAACTGGAACATAATCTTCAAATTTTTCCTCCAAAAAATCAACTAGGGTTTTCCTTGACGGGCATTCTGTGCAGCATCTCAACATGCAATCCCTCTTTCCCTGGTCACAGATCAAAACAGCTATAAAGTCTTTGTAGTTCTCATGAAAATGACCAGCATGAAGAAGGAGAATCACATTCTGGTGTTTAGTGCAAACACAAACTGAGTGTGTGCCAGTTGCTCCTGCAAGAACACACCATTTCGGCCTTAAAGTGCAAAACTTGGAAAATCCTATTTTTACATATTAGGGTGTTCCTGAACAAATGAAGCATAAATTTCTCTGATATTTCCTAACAGTAATCTCTTTTGCATGTATTTCTTTTTTCCTACACTGACAACATCTTTCATCCCTGGTAGAAGTCTACTTTTGCTCATCCCTTTCGTAAAATTGTGTTACCAGTTGAACTGTTTCTTCATTCAAGGTTCTGCCAGGTCGAGCATGAGGCAAAGACAAAATGCCGTTTTCTTTGACCAGTTTTTGAGCTTGTCGAACAGAATATTCAGAAACCTTGAACTCCTCTTGAATTTTCTTCCTACTCCAGTTTATTGCAGCAGGTATTGTTAGTATCTGAATTTTCGGCCTGAGAGGGACAACTTTCAATTTCTCATGAAGTAGTTCCATCAAAATATCCATATCTGCTGCTTTTGTTTCCAAATCCTTTTCTACTATGGGACTTTTTGAAGGGAGTTCAACTTTTAAAACTTAAGACATTTTTTCACGGACAGTAGATTCAAAAGACTCCAGTTTTCTAACTCCATAAGATGATCTACTGTGGTGAGGAAGAGAGTGCAGCTTCAGTGGGGAACACCCAACATCAGTTAGCGACAAATTTACATCTTCCAACTCATCATCAGGAACATCAACATCATCAGCCTCAACGTCAACTTCCCTTTCAAGATGTTCAGAAGATACTTTCAAAGTTTTTCTACATGAAGTGCAAAGCTTTTACCCAGGTTTGACTTTAATACTTCTTGTTGAAAGAAACTTACTCATCTGTAAGCTTACAGCTCTCAAACCCTTTGCCCTGCTTTCATTTTGATGATGTTGAAGGGGGTCGCAACACTTTCTCTGCAAAAATTCATACTTTTTCAAAAGAACTTCTATGTGATGAAGACAAATGGTTTTGTCAAGTAAATCATCCACTGAAACTTCAGACCTTAAACTCAGAATTTCCAGGTCGCTCTTGCTTAAACAGAGATCTTTCAAGTTTTTTAAACCTAATTCAGAATGAAATGCAGCATCTTTGTAACACAAAGTTCCAGGGAGTTCTCCCATGCAACATTTTCTTGATGCATCATCCATATTTAGGAGAACAATTAATAATAATACTATTTACTTAATCAAATATAAGACAAGCGCAGAGAAAGGTTTCAGTAGGAACTACACTCACAAAATCTAGATTGAAACTGATAATCTGAGACTTCTAAGATTGGTTTCTAATGATTTATGGCATGATTAATTCAAAATAGAATGCTTTACTTCAAAGCAAGCTTATTTAGTGTCAATAAAGAGTGGTGAATGATTTTAAACAGAATGATAACTACAAACTTGACAGCTTTAGTAGTTTGATACAATAAATTTGATTCATAAATAATTTTCTTTCATTCAGTTACATTTCCAAAACTAATATTCCCATGGGAAAAATATTTTTTAAAGAAAAATGCTGCTGAAAAACATTATTTATTTCCATTGCAAACCATTAAGTAAGTTAAACTATCGACATGATGAAAATTCAGAGCAACCATGTATTATGTTCCAAATAGGTAGTCAAGAAATTATCTGAAGTATTGTGTAAGCCAGTGGTGCCCAACCTTTATTTTCACGAGGGCCAATTTGCTAATGAAAATTTATCTCGCGGGCCACATAAAAGACACTTTTAAGGATTTTTTTAAACAAAGAAAAATTACCCGTTTTCAATAAGTTTGCGTCGGTTTTGAGGATACTAGTTCTTGTAAAATCGGCTCCAAATTTGTAACACTTATCCTTAAAACTGACTTAAGATGATTATCTGTAAGTCGAGATCGAGCACTAGTTTTTGTTCTTTTCAGAACATAATGTTTGTTCTCAAACACACAGTTTGTTCACAGTCTCCTTACATATAAGACACAACAGTTTATTTTCTCGCTGAATGATAAAATATTAATTTGTCCACTTTTCTTGAAAGTTTCGGCATTCCGAGTGAATCTTCAACTTTTTACGATCGGACTTTTCAAAGTTTGGTTCTAAAAACATCCTTATAAACTGAATTTAAATGGCTAACTGATACTGAAAAATATTTATCCAATGTGACAAATTCCCCGTACCTAGAAAAAACCATAACAGAAGTAAAGAAAAAAAATTTTACTGGATGTTGAAGAATCCTTTTTTATATTATCTTTTTTTAGATAAAAGTGTCTTAATGTCTCGCCGATTTCGTGGTTTTCTAGGAAGATTTATGAAAGTGTGTGGTTTTTGTTTTTAAGATTTATAACGAGTCCGCGGGCCAAATGTGGCCCGCGGGCTGTAGGTTGGGCACCACTGGTGTAAGCTATTTCATTTACTTTAAAATATTAATAACACTTAATTTATATATTTATGCAAACTATATCACAGAAAATGTGAAAGAATATAAGTATTTGGATTTCATAAATATAATTTTCTTTGGTTACATTTAAGTAAATTTTCATGCGTTTGATATTGAGAAAAAAGTTTTTATTCAAAATTTGTGATAGCTCCCATTGTTTTTTCTTCTTTACATTAAAGAATAGTGCATGGGAAGTATTTAAAAAAATAATTGGTGAAGGTTTGAGGATGAGCTTTTTCAAAATTTGACTTTGTTTCATTCCACAAAAGTTTTCATGGGTTTCTCTCTATATTAAAAAAAAGTTACCGTCACCGCGGCCGCCGCTGTTTCAGAAAATTTTATTTTTCAACTCTTTGAACTCTCATAACACAAAAACTACTTGATAGAAATTTATGAAATTTGAAACGTTTGCAGAAGAATATTTGGGGCACATTCTCGAACAAAAAGCTAACAGATGTGATAGTTAGTTCTGGGGTATTTTTAAGGTCAAAGTTGAAGTTTTTCTTTTTTCGCCGCGTAATCCAGTTCAGCGAAATCTATTAGCAGCAGAACTATGATTTTTTGCAGCCTAATACTCTGAAGTATGAAGATGTGCACTACGTCGCCCTTTTTTTGAATTTCGAATTTGGTTTAGAGTAATTAATTTTTTAATTTTCAAAATTTTTGACACTTTTTCGTTTTTTTCTATCTAAAATGAAAACTAATCACGGTATCAATATGATTTTTTAAACACTTATATTCTTATTTTTTAGAAAGAGATTGGCGTTTAATTCTTTAAAAAATTCTAATTAGTTTTGGAATTATTAAGCATCAAAGTTTCATTTTTTTCATAGTTTTAGTAGGTCTTTATCAGACGTGTTTAATGTTTTTAAATTTTATATTTGCCTGTTCACTAGATTGTCGCGAGCACAGATATTTAAATTGAAAGTTTTGAGGTGCATATTTTTGCTCTAAGTTTGCTAGCGATATAGTATAGACTTGTTTATTAATCTTATAAAGATACTTCGATATTTTTTGAAATACTAGAGAAATAAATAATTTAGCTTTTTTGAGTGTTATTTGTGCCGATGAAAGAAGAGGATCTTCGAGAAGTTTGTTTTACTCTGCAAAAGATCGATTGCAGATATTACAGATCGCGAAGCGATCTGTAAAGAGCTGCATAGCAGTTACGGGGGTTGGTACGGGGGTAAGCGAGCAGGGGGCGGTAGCCCCCTATCCATTAAATTATTGATAATTTAAAAGGAATATTTCAGTAATAGTTTTATTTTGATATTTTCGTGGTAATGATCCGAATTAAGTTATAGAAAAGTTTGAGAGATAAGAAGTTTCGATATTAAGTGATCATCAACTACACTGTTCATTTAGAATTAGTGCCTGAGACGTAATGTATTAGAAGCATTTATTATTCTAATTATCGTCAAAAAAATTTTCTTCTGCAATGACAAGTCAGCCTAAGCAGAAGTAGTTAAAATACTATAGAAACAATCGGTCACTGAAGTTGTCTGATGAGCGTTATTAAGCATTGTTGAGCGTTTTTGATCCTTTTTCAGGCGCCTATTCTAAATAAACAGACTATAAGCAGACAGGTTCCAGGTTGTACTGGATAGTTGAGATGAAACAAGCGAGCTCTGCTCGCTAAGATCGCGAAGCGATCTTCAAAGAACTGCGAAGCAGTTCCGGGGGTTGGTGAGCGATAGCGAGCAGGGGGCAGAGCCCCCTAGTGACGTTGAAAAAAATTTTTTATTTAAAAGTTGTGATAGCGCCTATTCTGTTTTCATCTTTATGTCAAAGAATATTGTATATGAAGTATTTAAAAAAATTTGGTGAAGATTCGAGGATGTACTTTTTCAGAATTCGACTTTGAACATTTGAACTCGAAACTCAAAATTTGATAACAAAAACAATTTTTATAAAAATAAATACATATCTGGCATGAACATAATATTTTTTTCTGAATTCCTCATGAAAAGTTACTTTTACTTACACTGCTTTACAACTTATAGTAGTTTAAGTACTATAAGTTGTAAAATTTTCAGCTTCCAGTCACGTTTACCAGCTGAGAAATAAAATTTTGAATCTCAAAACACACCTAAAAATTCTACTGCAACGTGACACGATCGAGGGCGAAAGAGCTATGTTTAAAATTTTATATAAAAAAAACTACTGCTCGTATTGATCTAAAATTTTATATCCCTTTCTAACTTTATCAGAACTATGTTTCCTGAAAATTTCAGGCAAATCTGAGATGGTGGGTTACATGGCCTGGGTGATTTGGTATGGAATGACCCGTTGATAGTTGTAATGGTTACCGATTCGGTGATGGGAGAAGGAAATATTTTCAGATGCCTATTCAAAATGAATACATAGTATAGTTACTATTTACCTTTATAATATTTTTGTGGTGTAAATGCTCCATTCCTTTTGATCAAAATTTTATAAGATAAAACTGTAGGTGGATCTGGGTATAGTTAACCTTTAAGAATAGAAAAATTGGAATGAACCTTTACGTTAGAAAGTACTAAAATTTCCTTTAACTGGATTTTGAGATCAAGTCAGTGGATTCTTTCCATTTTTGATTTTTGGACACTTCTGTACAGGGTTGGCCGGTTTAAACCAAATGGTTTTTTTGGTTTTTTTAGAAATTATAATATATTTTCAGGATTTTTTTAAAGAAAGTGTTATTAAGTATAATCTTTTGCACAAAATTAAAAGGTCAGATTTATCAAAAAATTTACATTTTAAGGTAATAAAAAAATCAGAAATCTTTTAATTTAATGGTTTTAATTATTGAATTCTCTCTAAACTTAACCTTAAATGCTTAAGTTAAACTTATTATACGCTGCAAGAGATAGTTCATTTATTAATTTCCTTTAAAATGAAGTATTATTTAAAGAGTAACTAAAGATACACAAAAGTTATCTGTTTTTCCCTGATAAAATATGGCTTGGATTTTAATTAATTGATAAAACCAATTTGTCTTATTTGTCAGTCATAAAAACAAACAGCAAAAATAAGCAAAGAGCAACCCCCCTCCCCCCTTAGGTGCTTACGTAATATTTGGACGGTCCCTCATACATGAAATTGGGGAAATAAAAGAACCTTTGACTCTGGTTTAGAATACGGAATATGGGTCTGGTACCAAAATTGGTGATGAAGTAAGGGATTCTGGCAACCCTGTTGCTTGCTAATTGTGTGTGTGAATTATCTTTCTCCCTAATGAACAGACCAAACATATTTTCACTAAGACCTAGAATGTTTGAATCTAACAAGTTTTATGTGAAAGGATATAAAGGTAGGATAGGAATCTCAACCTGAAAATAGGGGAAAAAGTGAAAATGCATAGGGTATCATTAATGCAAACTAATTTATTTCACACAGGATTCAAGTTTTCACTTCGTGCAAACCACAAATGTATCCCTTATTGCAATTTGATTGGGCAAAGTGATATTTATAGTGAAAACTAAAGAAAATGATTATGTAAAAAGACATAAGAATATATATTTTTTGGTTAAACATGGATAAGAAATTTATCTCAGGCCACTTTAATCCTTTGTTTTTAAATAGAGAAATTCGTGTTATTTAAATGAAGACTAAAAAAGTTTAAGCTAAGCTTTGTAGGGTTTGAAATATTGCGCAAATCTGAATGTGCAAAAAAACATAAAGAACACAACAGACTTTATGGAACAGGTTAACAGGTTTAAGAACAGCTCACTAAAAACAAAGAACAAGAGCAGTAATATCTGTTGGGTCTGTTTGAATGTAAAAACTATGTTTTTCGAATATCAAACTATTTATAAATAAGACAATATAAGAGGAGTTTACAATAGCAAAAGTCACATGGCTATTTAATGATTATTTCTGCTGTAAAATGATCAATGAACGAAAAAAATGCACGAAAATTTTAAATTTTACATACCCGATCAAATTCAATAGTGAATAAAATGAACTCTCCAATATATTAGCACAAAATGCGAAAATTATTTTATAAAGTCTAATAATAATAAAAACAAATAACGCTTTATTTCACAATTTCTTTGGAAAATAGGGTTAGCGGTACGGTTACAGAGCACAAGAATGTGTTGTTTATGTGAAATGTAACAACATTTCGTAATAATCTGTGAAATAACCTAATAATATTATTTAGAATATTTATTGTAAGAGGCAAGAATAAAATTAGAAAAATATGAATCAAAATTATGAATCCAGTTCAAAAGATTTCAATGTCCATTTTCTGTTCAGGTTGACAGTTAGGGTTTTTTCAGGAATATTTTTTAAATTTCTTCTCTAAAATATAAGACTGTTGTGGAGGAGTATGAATAAAAAATAAACAAAGATTTGATGTTGTTTGTTGTTTGGATTGGCCAAAGATTTGGCTGCATCAACATTATTAATAAGATTTATGGTCAATTTAAATTATATGGTTAATTTGAATTTAACTATTTTTAGTTGAAAGCTAAGCTTAACAAATGCTCTGAATAGTGCTGCCATCTATTAAAATTATCTATCACGCAAAAACTCTTTTGGTTTTGACCCCATTTTACATTTCAGATGTGCCTGCGCACGTGCGTTCTGGTCGTATTTTCTGTTTTCCGTTTTGTCTTTTGTTACCCGCCTTTCTTTTTGAATTAATTCGAACTTTAATTAGCCCACACAGCAAAATGGGACGAAGTTTCGTCCAGATTTCGTCCAGACTGTGCAGAATTGGTCCATGTCCAGTTGGATCAAATCTGGACGTCCCATGGATGTCAGTCACGGGACGAAAATGGGATGATCCAAAGGTGGACATCCCATGGACGTCCGTCAAGGGACGAAACGGACAAACCGATTATTTATAAAAGTATAACCTTTTTACACACATATGTGTGTAAAAAGGTTATTTATATTTTTTATCCACAAAAAATGGAATAGATTTTGGGATGGGATGTAGATTTTGAAAGGTTAAAAAATGGAAATAATTATCAAATTTTAATTGCAATGTAACTTCAGAAATACAGGCATAATCAACTGAAAACTAACTAAAGAAAAGAATAAATAATTTAAAATTTCTATTTTATATAAGTATTATTCTGTTTTATAATTGAAAGTCGTTATTTTCGTGACAGTTGAAGCATGCGTTTGCGTAGTAACGAGCTAGATAACACACAAGTTTTATTATTTAGCAATACCAACATCTGCCACGATGGCCGAGAGGATATGTCACCCGCCTACTAACCCGAAGGTCCCTGGTTCGAAACTTAGCTCCCGCTGTAGATAAAAATATTTATATTTAGATTTTATCAGCGAAATTCGTTAGAGTTTAGTTGTTACTTTCCTGGACGTCCAGATCATGTCCAACGGGACGTCCAGATGGTGTTAAACGGGACGTCCCGATTTCGTCCAGATTACATGAAAGTGTGTGACATTTGGATGTACGCTAGATATCTAGTGGACGTCATCTGGGACCTGGCGGATGTCGTATGGATGAGCCGGTGGACGTCTAGTGGATGTTAGTTGGACAAGCTTGTGCTGTCTGGGTAGATTAGATAGATCTAATTGTATTCAATTTTGAACTTACTTAACAAAAATAATTTCAATTAGTTTGATATTGGTCTTCCAAAGATAAGTTTTCGTAGGTAAGTGTTAATAATATACTTCCGTGTTCACACCTCATATTGGTTAATTTGTTAATTTAATCAGTTCAATTCTTTTGTGTTAGTTGTCTTCAGTAAGTCCAGAAAGTATTCGACAACCAATTACTTACCGACTTAATTTGTATTAGTAACCTCAAGAAAAAAAGGGCATTCCCGTGCTGTTATAATAGAAATTGGAACAAAAATTACTTTGGTGGTGAGTCCCCAAAAGGGAGATAAAATCCTCATCACAGCCTAAGATCTAAACCATCTGGGAAATGTAGCAACCCCCAGTCGGGAGCCAAATATCTAGGATGCTAGACGCATAATATTATCGTCCTCAATAAAGTATTTTAGAATCCTTAATCAGTGGTGTAATTTAGATTAATGCAAAATACATTAATTAGGAAAGATAAAAAGCTTATAAAATATTCTAAAATTATAAAACAGAATGAAATTGATTCATTTCTGGTCTTCTTCCTGGTCAAGTATCTATGGGCTCACGAATGAGGGTGAAAAGGGAAAACTGATCGCTTGTTAGAATGATAACACTCAACAAACAATGGGGTTTTTCTGCTCTGAATTAGCCATGATTGATGAAAATCAAGAAAATGAGGAACTCGTTCTTGCAGTTCTAATTTTTTTGTTATTGAACTTTTCACTCCAAAATCTGGAATGCGGAAAAATTCTAGGGGTGCAACTGCCCCCCCCCATAATTACGCTCATGATCCCTCTTGAAATGCCTATTCGATCAGAAATGTACCTTTGTCTTTGTGTTGTTAGAAATATAAAATTAATAAATTACCATGTTTATATTGAATTTAATTTTATATCTACTTTAAATGATCATGTATTTATATTAGATGATTTCACTCATGAAAAAAGCAGAGAACAATGAATTAATTGTGAAGGTAGATGCTCATTCAGTCATCTTTAATGTTCTGCTCACAAGACTAAAAAATATTTCTCTTTGGTGACCACTTCATGTAATGTGGCATCAATTTGAAATGTTTCTTGGTTGATGATGCTGGCAGTCTCATAATTTCTTGGAGATGAAAATCAAAAGCTCAAATGAATTGTTAGTTAGAAGAAGGGAATAAGTCCAAAAACCAAGTTTTGAGAAAATCGAAAAAAAAAAAAACCCTGTAATAAGTAACAGAATTTTCTTTGTATAACTGCCAAATTTTTACTGGAAGTTCAGAACCTTATTTAGAAAACAGCAATCATCAAAACAAATGTAAGTATATTCAAAATATTTTACAGTCGAGATACGTTGATGGACTTATTCCCTTCTTCCACCTTAGGAAATATTTCTGATGAAAAAATCTTTAAAACCCTTAAATTCCCATTTAAATTATATTTCTCCTTAGTTTACTCCACAAAAAGGTAAAATAAAAAGAATAAGACAAATAAAATTCAAAATTATAGTGAAACTGAGTTATTATAACAGTATCAATGGAGTGAGTGAACATAAATGGAGTAAAATTTTCCCTGCATAAAAAAAGTTTGATAAATATTGAAATCAAGAGAAAATTTTATTTACCTTATTTTACATCACAAAGAACATGAAAAGAAAGACAAATTAACTGAAATTCCAAATTAAATTGAAAAATACAATGAATAGACATCCATTTCACAACTTAAAGGGGCCGATAACACCCTAGAGGGGTTAGTTATTTTCCCTCTCTTTTCACCAAAGTGTAGAGCAAAGCTTGGAGATTGTTTTGAGCACAAAAAGTCAATTTGTCATTTTTTGGTGCAGTCATTAAAGTGCCACAGCCAGAAATTTTTTTTTGAGGGGATATTGGAATTTCGAGGGTGGATATTCTTGACTTAAGTCTCTTCATGCCTATGTGGTGCATGAGGCCCCCAGCACAGCCCTCCGCCCCCCTCGATCAAGCACCGCTGATTTCACGCTCCCCCAGCTCAGCCACTTTTATACTCACTCACCCAGCTTTAATAACCATCTCCCACGAGGTGTATTTTGGCCTGCCTCTTTTTCTCTCTGGGGTCCAAGTTAGGGCAACGTGGGACAGTCTGCTCGAGGCATCCGAAGACTTTGCCCTATATAGAACATTGATATTGTAGGTTAAATTTAATTAATTTCTATGGTACCCCTGGATGTCGAGTAAAAAAAACCCGCCTAGTTGGGCTCGCACCATTGGGGGGATTTTGGGTGTTTTGAAGCTTTCAACATTGATCCAGGGGGAATTTTTACCCATTTAAGAGGGTAATTAAATTTTTTAGGGGGCAAAAAACCCCCAATTTACCCCGGATTTTCGCGCGAAAATCCCCCAAGCACGCAGGAGCCCTCGAGACCCCCAACCTCGCCCTCACCAGACACCCGCCCACCCAGGGGTCGAGAGAAGGCGACTGCGTGCTTGGGGGATTTTCGCGCGAAAATCCCCCAAGCACGCAGGAGCCCTCGAGACCCCCAACCTCGCCCTCACCAGACACCCGCCCACCCAGGGGTCGAGAGAAGGCGACTGCGTGCTTGGGGGATTTTCGCGCGAAAATCCCCCAAGCACGCAGGAGCCCTCGAGACCCCCAACCTCGCCCTCACCAGACACCCGCCCACCCAGGGGTCGAGAGAAGGCGACTGCGTGCTTGGGGGATTTTCGCGCGAAAATCCCCCAAGCACGCAGGAGCCCTCGAGACCCCCAACCTCGCCCTCACCAGACACCCGCCCACCCAGGGGTCGAGAGAAGGCGACTGCGTGCTTGGGGGATTTTCGCGCGAAAATCCCCCAAGCACGCAGGAGCCCTCGAGACCCCCAACCTCGCCCTCACCAGACACCCGCCCACCCAGGGGTCGAGAGAAGGCGACTGCGTGCTTGGGGGATTTTCGCGCGAAAATCCCCCAAGCACGCAGGAGCCCTCGAGACCCCCAACCTCGCCCTCACCAGACACCCGCCCACCCAGGGGTCGAGAGAAGGCGACTGCGTGCTTGGGGGATTTTCGCGCGAAAATCCCCCAAGCACGCAGGAGCCCTCGAGACCCCCAACCTCGCCCTCACCAGACACCCGCCCACCCAGGGGTCGAGAGAAGGCGACTGCGTGCTTGGGGGATTTTCGCGCGAAAATCCCCCAAGCACGCAGGAGCCCTCGAGACCCCCAACCTCGCCCTCACCAGACACCCGCCCACCCAGGGGTCGAGAGAAGGCGACTGCGTGCTTGGGGGATTTTCGCGCGAAAATCCCCCAAGCACGCAGGAGCCCTCGAGACCCCCAACCTCGCCCTCACCAGACACCCGCCCACCCAGGGGTCGAGAGAAGGCGACTGCGTGCTTGGGGGATTTTCGCGCGAAAATCCCCCAAGCACGCAGGAGCCCTCGAGACCCCCAACCTCGCCCTCACCAGACACCCGCCCACCCAGGGGTCGAGAGAAGGCGACTGCGTGCTTGGGGGATTTTCGCGCGAAAATCCCCCAAGCACGCAGGAGCCCTCGAGACCCCCAACCTCGCCCTCACCAGACACCCGCCCACCCAGGGGTCGAGAGAAGGCGACTGCGTGCTTGGGGGATTTTCGCGCGAAAATCCCCCAAGCACGCAGGAGCCCTCGAGACCCCCAACCTCGCCCTCACCAGACACCCGCCCACCCAGGGGTCGAGAGAAGGCGACTGCGTGCTTGGGGGATTTTCGCGCGAAAATCCCCCAAGCACGCAGGAGCCCTCGAGACCCCCAACCTCGCCCTCACCAGACACCCGCCCACCCAGGGGTCGAGAGAAGGCGACTGCGTGCTTGGGGGATTTTCGCGCGAAAATCCCCCAAGCACGCAGGAGCCCTCGAGACCCCCAACCTCGCCCTCACCAGACACCCGCCCACCCAGGGGTCGAGAGAAGGCGACTGCGTGCTTGGGGGATTTTCGCGCGAAAATCCCCCAAGCACGCAGGAGCCCTCGAGACCCCCAACCTCGCCCTCACCAGACACCCGCCCACCCAGGGGTCGAGAGAAGGCGACTGCGTGCTTGGGGGATTTTCGCGCGAAAATCCCCCAAGCACGCAGGAGCCCTCGAGACCCCCAACCTCGCCCTCACCAGACACCCGCCCACCCAGGGGTCGAGAGAAGGCGACTGCGTGCTTGGGGGATTTTCGCGCGAAAATCCCCCAAGCACGCAGGAGCCCTCGAGACCCCCAACCTCGCCCTCACCAGACACCCGCCCACCCAGGGGTCGAGAGAAGGCGACTGCGTGCTTGGGGGATTTTCGCGCGAAAATCCCCCAAGCACGCAGGAGCCCTCGAGACCCCCAACCTCGCCCTCACCAGACACCCGCCCACCCAGGGGTCGAGAGAAGGCGACTGCGTGCTTGGGGGATTTTCGCGCGAAAATCCCCCAAGCACGCAGGAGCCCTCGAGACCCCCAACCTCGCCCTCACCAGACACCCGCCCACCCAGGGGTCGAGAGAAGGCGACTGCGTGCTTGGGGGATTTTCGCGCGAAAATCCCCCAAGCACGCAGGAGCCCTCGAGACCCCCAACCTCGCCCTCACCAGACACCCGCCCACCCAGGGGTCGAGAGAAGGCGACTGCGTGCTTGGGGGATTTTCGCGCGAAAATCCCCCAAGCACGCAGGAGCCCTCGAGACCCCCAACCTCGCCCTCACCAGACACCCGCCCACCCAGGGGTCGAGAGAAGGCGACTGCGTGCTTGGGGGATTTTCGCGCGAAAATCCCCCAAGCACGCAGGAGCCCTCGAGACCCCCAACCTCGCCCTCACCAGACACCCGCCCACCCAGGGGTCGAGAGAAGGCGACTGCGTGCTTGGGGGATTTTCGCGCGAAAATCCCCCAAGCACGCAGGAGCCCTCGAGACCCCCAACCTCGCCCTCACCAGACACCCGCCCACCCAGGGGTCGAGAGAAGGCGACTGCGTGCTTGGGGGATTTTCGCGCGAAAATCCCCCAAGCACGCAGGAGCCCTCGAGACCCCCAACCTCGCCCTCACCAGACACCCGCCCACCCAGGGGTCGAGAGAAGGCGACTGCGTGCTTGGGGGATTTTCGCGCGAAAATCCCCCAAGCACGCAGGAGCCCTCGAGACCCCCAACCTCGCCCTCACCAGACACCCGCCCACCCAGGGGTCGAGAGAAGGCGACTGCGTGCTTGGGGGATTTTCGCGCGAAAATCCCCCAAGCACGCAGGAGCCCTCGAGACCCCCAACCTCGCCCTCACCAGACACCCGCCCACCCAGGGGTCGAGAGAAGGCGACTGCGTGCTTGGGGGATTTTCGCGCGAAAATCCCCCAAGCACGCAGGAGCCCTCGAGACCCCCAACCTCGCCCTCACCAGACACCCGCCCACCCAGGGGTCGAGAGAAGGCGACTGCGTGCTTGGGGGATTTTCGCGCGAAAATCCCCCAAGCACGCAGGAGCCCTCGAGACCCCCAACCTCGCCCTCACCAGACACCCGCCCACCCAGGGGTCGAGAGAAGGCGACTGCGTGCTTGGGGGATTTTCGCGCGAAAATCCCCCAAGCACGCAGGAGCCCTCGAGACCCCCAACCTCGCCCTCACCAGACACCCGCCCACCCAGGGGTCGAGAGAAGGCGACTGCGTGCTTGGGGGATTTTCGCGCGAAAATCCCCCAAGCACGCAGGAGCCCTCGAGACCCCCAACCTCGCCCTCACCAGACACCCGCCCACCCAGGGGTCGAGAGAAGGCGACTGCGTGCTTGGGGGATTTTCGCGCGAAAATCCCCCAAGCACGCAGGAGCCCTCGAGACCCCCAACCTCGCCCTCACCAGACACCCGCCCACCCAGGGGTCGAGAGAAGGCGACTGCGTGCTTGGGGGATTTTCGCGCGAAAATCCCCCAAGCACGCAGGAGCCCTCGAGACCCCCAACCTCGCCCTCACCAGACACCCGCCCACCCAGGGGTCGAGAGAAGGCGACTGCGTGCTTGGGGGATTTTCGCGCGAAAATCCCCCAAGCACGCAGGAGCCCTCGAGACCCCCAACCTCGCCCTCACCAGACACCCGCCCACCCAGGGGTCGAGAGAAGGCGACTGCGTGCTTGGGGGATTTTCGCGCGAAAATCCCCCAAGCACGCAGGAGCCCTCGAGACCCCCAACCTCGCCCTCACCAGACACCCGCCCACCCAGGGGTCGAGAGAAGGCGACTGCGTGCTTGGGGGATTTTCGCGCGAAAATCCCCCAAGCACGCAGGAGCCCTCGAGACCCCCAACCTCGCCCTCACCAGACACCCGCCCACCCAGGGGTCGAGAGAAGGCGACTGCGTGCTTGGGGGATTTTCGCGCGAAAATCCCCCAAGCACGCAGGAGCCCTCGAGACCCCCAACCTCGCCCTCACCAGACACCCGCCCACCCAGGGGTCGAGAGAAGGCGACTGCGTGCTTGGGGGATTTTCGCGCGAAAATCCCCCAAGCACGCAGGAGCCCTCGAGACCCCCAACCTCGCCCTCACCAGACACCCGCCCACCCAGGGGTCGAGAGAAGGCGACTGCGTGCTTGGGGGATTTTCGCGCGAAAATCCCCCAAGCACGCAGGAGCCCTCGAGACCCCCAACCTCGCCCTCACCAGACACCCGCCCACCCAGGGGTCGAGAGAAGGCGACTGCGTGCTTGGGGGATTTTCGCGCGAAAATCCCCCAAGCACGCAGGAGCCCTCGAGACCCCCAACCTCGCCCTCACCAGACACCCGCCCACCCAGGGGTCGAGAGAAGGCGACTGCGTGCTTGGGGGATTTTCGCGCGAAAATCCCCCAAGCACGCAGGAGCCCTCGAGACCCCCAACCTCGCCCTCACCAGACACCCGCCCACCCAGGGGTCGAGAGAAGGCGACTGCGTGCTTGGGGGATTTTCGCGCGAAAATCCCCCAAGCACGCAGGAGCCCTCGAGACCCCCAACCTCGCCCTCACCAGACACCCGCCCACCCAGGGGTCGAGAGAAGGCGACTGCGTGCTTGGGGGATTTTCGCGCGAAAATCCCCCAAGCACGCAGGAGCCCTCGAGACCCCCAACCTCGCCCTCACCAGACACCCGCCCACCCAGGGGTCGAGAGAAGGCGACTGCGTGCTTGGGGGATTTTCGCGCGAAAATCCCCCAAGCACGCAGGAGCCCTCGAGACCCCCAACCTCGCCCTCACCAGACACCCGCCCACCCAGGGGTCGAGAGAAGGCGACTGCGTGCTTGGGGGATTTTCGCGCGAAAATCCCCCAAGCACGCAGGAGCCCTCGAGACCCCCAACCTCGCCCTCACCAGACACCCGCCCACCCAGGGGTCGAGAGAAGGCGACTGCGTGCTTGGGGGATTTTCGCGCGAAAATCCCCCAAGCACGCAGGAGCCCTCGAGACCCCCAACCTCGCCCTCACCAGACACCCGCCCACCCAGGGGTCGAGAGAAGGCGACTGCGTGCTTGGGGGATTTTCGCGCGAAAATCCCCCAAGCACGCAGGAGCCCTCGAGACCCCCAACCTCGCCCTCACCAGACACCCGCCCACCCAGGGGTCGAGAGAAGGCGACTGCGTGCTTGGGGGATTTTCGCGCGAAAATCCCCCAAGCACGCAGGAGCCCTCGAGACCCCCAACCTCGCCCTCACCAGACACCCGCCCACCCAGGGGTCGAGAGAAGGCGACTGCGTGCTTGGGGGATTTTCGCGCGAAAATCCCCCAAGCACGCAGGAGCCCTCGAGACCCCCAACCTCGCCCTCACCAGACACCCGCCCACCCAGGGGTCGAGAGAAGGCGACTGCGTGCTTGGGGGATTTTCGCGCGAAAATCCCCCAAGCACGCAGGAGCCCTCGAGACCCCCAACCTCGCCCCTCACCAGACACCCGCCCACCCAGGGGTCGAGAGAAGGCGACTGCGTGCTTGGGGGATTTTCGCGCGAAAATCCCCCAAGCACGCAGGAGCCCTCGAGACCCCCAACCTCGCCCCTCACCAGACACCCGCCCACCCAGGGGTCGAGAGAAGGCGACTGCGTGCTTGGGGGATTTTCGCGCGAAAATCCCCCAAGCACGCAGGAGCCCTCGAGACCCCCAACCTCGCCCTCACCAGACACCCGCCCACCCAGGGGTCGAGAGAAGGCGACTGCGTGCTTGGGGGATTTTCGCGCGAAAATCCCCCAAGCACGCAGGAGCCCTCGAGACCCCCAACCTCGCCCTCACCAGACACCCGCCCACCCAGGGGTCGAGAGAAGGCGACTGCGTGCTTGGGGGATTTTCGCGCGAAAATCCCCCAAGCACGCAGGAGCCCTCGAGACCCCCAACCTCGCCCTCACCAGACACCCGCCCACCCAGGGGTCGAGAGAAGGCGACTGCGTGCTTGGGGGATTTTCGCGCGAAAATCCCCCAAGCACGCAGGAGCCCTCGAGACCCCCAACCTCGCCCTCACCAGACACCCGCCCACCCAGGGGTCGAGAGAAGGCGACTGCGTGCTTGGGGGATTTTCGCGCGAAAATCCCCCAAGCACGCAGGAGCCCTCGAGACCCCCAACCTCGCCCTCACCAGACACCCGCCCACCCAGGGGTCGAGAGAAGGCGACTGCGTGCTTGGGGGATTTTCCGCGCGAAAATCCCCCAAGCACGCAGGAGCCCTCGAGACCCCCAACCTCGCCCTCACCAGACACCCGCCCACCCAGGGGTCGAGAGAAGGCGACTGCGTGCTTGGGGGATTTTCGCGCGAAAATCCCCCAAGCACGCAGGAGCCCTCGAGACCCCCAACCTCGCCCTCACCAGACACCCGCCCACCCAGGGGTCGAGAGAAGGCGACTGCGTGCTTGGGGGATTTTCGCGCGAAAATCCCCCAAGCACGCAGGAGCCCTCGAGACCCCCAACCTCGCCCTCACCAGACACCCGCCCACCCAGGGGTCGAGAGAAGGCGACTGCGTGCTTGGGGGATTTTCGCGCGAAAATCCCCCAAGCACGCAGGAGCCCTCGAGACCCCCAACCTCGCCCTCACCAGACACCCGCCCACCCAGGGGTCGAGAGAAGGCGACTGCGTGCTTGGGGGATTTTCGCGCGAAAATCCCCCAAGCACGCAGGAGCCCTCGAGACCCCCAACCTCGCCCTCACCAGACACCCGCCCACCCAGGGGTCGAGAGAAGGCGACTGCGTGCTTGGGGGATTTTCGCGCGAAAATCCCCCAAGCACGCAGGAGCCCTCGAGACCCCCAACCTCGCCCTCACCAGACACCCGCCCACCCAGGGGGTCGAGAGAAGGCGACTGCGTGCTTGGGGGATTTTCGCGCGAAAATCCCCCAAGCACGCAGGAGCCCTCGAGACCCCCAACCTCGCCCTCACCAGACACCCGCCCACCCAGGGGTCGAGAGAAGGCGACTGCGTGCTTGGGGGATTTTCGCGCGAAAATCCCCCAAGCACGCAGGAGCCCTCGAGACCCCCAACCTCGCCCTCACCAGACACCCGCCCACCCAGGGGTCGAGAGAAGGCGACTGCGTGCTTGGGGGATTTTCGCGCGAAAATCCCCCAAGCACGCAGGAGCCCTCGAGACCCCCAACCTCGCCCTCACCAGACACCCGCCCACCCAGGGGTCGAGAGAAGGCGACTGCGTGCTTGGGGGATTTTCGCGCGAAAATCCCCCAAGCACGCAGGAGCCCTCGAGACCCCCAACCTCGCCCTCACCAGACACCCGCCCACCCAGGGGTCGAGAGAAGGCGACTGCGTGCTTGGGGGATTTTCGCGCGAAAATCCCCCAAGCACGCAGGAGCCCTCGAGACCCCCAACCTCGCCCTCACCAGACACCCGCCCACCCAGGGGTCGAGAGAAGGCGACTGCGTGCTTGGGGGATTTTCGCGCGAAAATCCCCCAAGCACGCAGGAGCCCTCGAGACCCCCAACCTCGCCCTCACCAGACACCCGCCCACCCAGGGGTCGAGAGAAGGCGACTGCGTGCTTGGGGGATTTTCGCGCGAAAATCCCCCAAGCACGCAGGAGCCCTCGAGACCCCCAACCTCGCCCTCACCAGACACCCGCCCACCCAGGGGTCGAGAGAAGGCGACTGCGTGCTTGGGGGATTTTCGCGCGAAAATCCCCCAAGCACGCAGGAGCCCTCGAGACCCCCAACCTCGCCCTCACCAGACACCCGCCCACCCAGGGGTCGAGAGAAGGCGACTGCGTGCTTGGGGGATTTTCGCGCGAAAATCCCCCAAGCACGCAGGAGCCCTCGAGACCCCCAACCTCGCCCTCACCAGACACCCGCCCACCCAGGGGTCGAGAGAAGGCGACTGCGTGCTTGGGGGATTTTCGCGCGAAAATCCCCCAAGCACGCAGGAGCCCTCGAGACCCCCAACCTCGCCCTCACCAGACACCCGCCCACCCAGGGGTCGAGAGAAGGCGACTGCGTGCTTGGGGGATTTTCGCGCGAAAATCCCCCAAGCACGCAGGAGCCCTCGAGACCCCCAACCTCGCCCTCACCAGACACCCGCCCACCCAGGGGTCGAGAGAAGGCGACTGCGTGCTTGGGGGATTTTCGCGCGAAAATCCCCCAAGCACGCAGGAGCCCTCGAGACCCCCAACCTCGCCCTCACCAGACACCCGCCCACCCAGGGGTCGAGAGAAGGCGACTGCGTGCTTGGGGGATTTTCGCGCGAAATCCCCCAAGCACGCAGGAGCCCTCGAGACCCCCAACCTCGCCCTCACCAGACACCCGCCCACCCAGGGGTCGAGAGAAGGCGACTGCGTGCTTGGGGGATTTTCGCGCGAAAATCCCCCAAGCACGCAGGAGCCCTCGAGACCCCCAACCTCGCCCTCACCAGACACCCGCCCACCCAGGGGTCGAGAGAAGGCGACTGCGTGCTTGGGGGATTTTCGCGCGAAAATCCCCCAAGCACGCAGGAGCCCTCGAGACCCCCAACCTCGCCCTCACCAGACACCCCGCCCACCCAGGGGTCGAGAGAAGGCGACTGCGTGCTTGGGGGATTTTCGCGCGAAAATCCCCCAAGCACGCAGGAGCCCTCGAGACCCCCAACCTCGCCCTCACCAGACACCCGCCCACCCAGGGGTCGAGAGAAGGCGACTGCGTGCTTGGGGGATTTTCGCGCGAAAATCCCCCAAGCACGCAGGAGCCCTCGAGACCCCCAACCTCGCCCTCACCAGACACCCGCCCACCCAGGGGTCGAGAGAAGGCGACTGCGTGCTTGGGGGATTTTCGCGCGAAAATCCCCCAAGCACGCAGGAGCCCTCGAGACCCCCAACCTCGCCCTCACCAGACACCCGCCCACCCAGGGGTCGAGAGAAGGCGACTGCGTGCTTGGGGGATTTTCGCGCGAAAATCCCCCAAGCACGCAGGAGCCCTCGAGACCCCCAACCTCGCCCTCACCAGACACCCGCCCACCCAGGGGTCGAGAGAAGGCGACTGCGTGCTTGGGGGATTTTCGCGCGAAAATCCCCCAAGCACGCAGGAGCCCTCGAGACCCCCAACCTCGCCCTCACCAGACACCCGCCCACCCAGGGGTCGAGAGAAGGCGACTGCGTGCTTGGGGGATTTTCGCGCGAAAATCCCCCAAGCACGCAGGAGCCCTCGAGACCCCCAACCTCGCCCTCACCAGACACCCGCCCACCCAGGGGTCGAGAGAAGGCGACTGCGTGCTTGGGGGATTTTCGCGCGAAAATCCCCCCAAGCACGCAGGAGCCCTCGAGACCCCCAACCTCGCCCTCACCAGACACCCGCCCACCCAGGGGTCGAGAGAAGGCGACTGCGTGCTTGGGGGATTTTCGCGCGAAAATCCCCCAAGCACGCAGGAGCCCCTCGAGACCCCCAACCTCGCCCTCACCAGACACCCGCCCACCCAGGGGTCGAGAGAAGGCGACTGCGTGCTTGGGGGATTTTCGCGCGAAAATCCCCCAAGCACGCAGGAGCCCTCGAGACCCCCAACCTCGCCCTCACCAGACACCCGCCCACCCAGGGGTCGAGAGAAGGCGACTGCGTGCTTGGGGGATTTTCGCGCGAAAATCCCCCAAGCACGCAGGAGCCCTCGAGACCCCCAACCTCGCCCTCACCAGACACCCGCCCACCCAGGGGTCGAGAGAAGGCGACTGCGTGCTTGGGGGATTTTCGCGCGAAAATCCCCCAAGCACGCAGGAGCCCTCGAGACCCCCAACCTCGCCCTCACCAGACACCCGCCCACCCAGGGGTCGAGAGAAGGCGACTGCGTGCTTGGGGGATTTTCGCGCGAAAATCCCCCAAGCACGCAGGAGCCCTCGAGACCCCCAACCTCGCCCTCACCAGACACCCGCCCACCCAGGGGTCGAGAGAAGGCGACTGCGTGCTTGGGGGATTTTCGCGCGAAAATCCCCCAAGCACGCAGGAGCCCTCGAGACCCCCAACCTCGCCCTCACCAGACACCCGCCCACCCAGGGGTCGAGAGAAGGCGACTGCGTGCTTGGGGGATTTTCGCGCGAAAATCCCCCAAGCACGCAGGAGCCCTCGAGACCCCCCAACCTCGCCCTCACCAGACACCCGCCCACCCAGGGGTCGAGAGAAGGCGACTGCGTGCTTGGGGGATTTTCGCGCGAAAATCCCCCAAGCACGCAGGAGCCCTCGAGACCCCCAACCTCGCCCTCACCAGACACCCGCCCACCCAGGGGTCGAGAGAAGGCGACTGCGTGCTTGGGGGATTTTCGCGCGAAAATCCCCAAGCAGACGCAGGAGCCCTCGAGACCCCCCAACCTCGCCCTCACCAGACACCCGCCCCACCCAGGGGTCGAGAGAAGGCGACTGCGTGCTTGGGGGATTTTCGCGCGAAATCCCCCAAGCACGCAGGAGCCCTCGAGA